>AP026538.1:0-10000000 GCA_026075535.2 Tricholoma matsutake | reverse complement strand
CATCTCCAGCAGCTGCTCCTGATATGAGGGCACCTGTGCTGGCACCTATGCTGCATGACTTACAATGCTTCTACTACATGTGTCACAATGCGCATTTCAAGCCAGTAGAAAGACCCATACCTGGATTTCTATAACCTCACATGCCTGAAAGTCGCACTGTGGGCACAGAAGAAACCCAGACTGGCAATCAATTCTCCTTGGTTCACCCACCCCCTGGAGATGCACAAGGGCATAATTTGGTACAAACACTGGCTGTTTTCCATTGGACCCCCCCTGCATGGGTAGCCTGCTGTCATTTCCTGAGCAGTCATTCAGCAACTTTGCAAAATGTGCAAGCTTACCTTGAAACAATCTTGCTCTTTTTGGGCCTATGTAATGACACTGTATGAGACTGCTTTCAATAGCAAGGAATATCTGCCACAGACTGCCTATTTTTTGTTTGTCCACCTGACTCTTCCCTAGCTGTTCCTCTTTCAGATTGGTAGGACTGCATTGATCTGGTTCTTTTAGTCCTGTTATTGACATGGTTGCCATGAAAATCACTCATAATGCAGCAGAAAATACACACAATGTAGCTTGCATAGCAGTAGATAGGGAGACTGGTGTGTTGTACTGAAAAAGAAGTCCAACCCCAAAAAATCAGCCTCAATTGAAGCACTCCCATTCTGGGTGAATTACATGATGGAAGTTGAACCAATGCATGACATTGGTTCTTTTCCCTAACCTGTACATCAAACCTTCTTAACCTTTAACACAGTCCACAATGTGCATTTGTATCCATGACATTGAAAAAGAAAGAGAAAAAGAAAAAGAAAAAAGCAGCATGGCGCCCACCATGTCTACATAATTACATAACCATTAATTCCTACCTGTGTCATGTGACCCGTGAAAGTTTGGAGAGGTAGGACTAGGACAGCGGGAGAGGAATTGACACTGACATGTGACTGATCAACATTTGGAGAAACAGCAAGACACCAGTCACATGACTGGTAAACATTTGGAGAGGTGAAACAGCACAGGAGGGATTTGACACGGAAAGGCAGGCAAGAGGGAGTGAAAGGAGAAAGAATTCAGAAAATGGCAAATACGAGGATTCAAGATTGGCTTACTGGTGGTGTCTTGATGGTAAGGAAGCATATTTGTCGGTCTGTATCTCATTTACCATCCACTGCCATTGAAGCGTGACCCTATCTACTTCAATGGGTGCACAGGGATGTTGAATGTTGAATCAACAGAGCAGGGGGCTAGATGAGGGAGAGACTGGAGAGAGCAAGCCAGAGGGAGTTAAGTGACAGTGTTGGTGTGAAAAAATTGACCATTTCAGCAATTTCAGGGTCAGCAAGCTTTTGGGAAAAGAACGTGTGTGAGAGAGTAGAGTGTCGATAGTAAGTTCATTATAAAAAAAAAGTGGAAGGAAGCTGAAGCTTCCAACACTCAAGGACATGAGAACTATAAGGAACTTAATATAATTTGACAGGGGAATCTAGAATACAGTACAAGTACCTATATACTACAGGAATAACATGTGATAACTGCAATGACATGTGATAAGACTTGCTGATGTAAGAGACACTCCTACAATCCGCTAACCAATCATAAAATATCAAGTGCTTGTCATTGCCATCAGTGTTACAGGCATTGAAAGTATCAAAATTATGCAATTCCTCATCAACTGGGAATGCAATATGTTCCTCCCCACATTCAACTGCTCTTTTCTTCCACTTGTCCCCTCGCCTTTCTTCCCCTTGTCTTTGTTCTTGTCCCTCTTCTTCTTTTGGCAATCCTTTGTGTTGTGTCCATATTTTCCACAATTATAACATTTATTTCCTGGGAACTTGCGGCATTTACTTGTCCAGTGTCCAGGTTTCTTGCAGTGTTTGCAATATGGTTTCACGCTTTCTTTGTGGTCTGTTATACAAGCTTCCAGGGATTTACTGGTAGCCAACTGGGTGTTAACCAGGGTAGTGCTACCATTTCTATTACTCCCATTATTACTTCAATTAGCCCATATCTTGTATTCCTCCCATATTATACCTATAAATTGATCAGAGGACATATGGGGTTTTGGATCTGGATCATTGGGGTCATTGGTGTTCCCATTATATAGGTCCATGAAGGTCTGCCAACTGGGGGGTAAGGACACTGAAACAGTGGACTTGAATTGCATATCCAAAACATGGAATTCTGGATTTGGGAATTGGTTAATTCTGTCTTGTAGGGACTTCCTCAATATCATGTCGAGGTGTTTCAAGAGGTCTCCTCCATCATATACCTTGGTTTCATATAATTGAGTTAATATAAATGTAACCATCTGATGCACCATAGCCAAAAGTGTGTGGTACATTTCGTTTGCAGTATCCTTTGAGCCCACATGGTTCAGTTATGTGCACCTACAGGATTATTGGGTCTTTCTACATCTCCTGTAATATATTTGGTGATGTCGCAATTAATAAAAACTCTCTGCATCCTTTCCTTGCACTCATGCCAGTTTGTGTCTGTTAAATGATCACGGTCAGACAACTTACTGACATTCAAATATTCCTTGGTTTGGATTAATTCTATATATTTGTGGGGTGCTGCTGTGGGTTGATCACCATGAGCAGTTGGATTGCTGTGGTAGGGTAATGAGGCCCACTTGTTAACCCTTACCCTTTTTCTATTTCTCTCCAGCCTCGGCATCTAGTGTGTTGTCATGTCACTGATAGTTTTTATTCTATTTTTACTTTCTAGCTCCCTTCTCTTCCTTGCAACACATAAAATACACAATGCATTGGCGATGCTCCCTTGGGCTTTGTACCAGCAATGCCACTGTCAACAGGAGGGAATGGTTCTGTGTTTTTAATTAATCTTGCATTTGATGTTTCTTTGATTTATCTATAACTCATCTTGGCAACAGTCCAGTATTCGTTCTGATGTCTATTTCCTTTTCTGGCTAGTCAACATCCAAACTCAATGGGTTGATTGACTGGATGGTAGGGTTGAGAGGTCCCATTTGAGTGTTCTCTGTGCTTGTTGGGGGCACAGGTGAGGTTTTGTCAATAGAGAACCTCAATGAGGAACCAATCCCCAAGACTGTGAAACCCCAAGATGAGGACTCAATGATGTGGACATTGTTTATTCTTATCTGTTGTTTGGTCCTGTTGGTGCAAGAGAACATGCATGATCAGATTCTCTGTTATCTTGAGTGCAAAAATGTATATAGGTGTCTCCCTATAAGGGCAACCTTAGAGACCACTTAATTAATGGACTAGCAAAGGGAAGTCCAAAGTTAAAATTATAGTACATATTACAGGGATTGGAGGCACACCTAGCAAAGGGAAATCCAAAGAGAAAACTCTAAAGACCCCTTTGCCAATGCCCAGTATATGTGAAGACTGCAAAAATCAAATAATAACCTAAAAATAGAAAAGGTGGAGATAGGCAGATCAAGGCTGCCGAATGACATCATACCAAGGGGTAGATGTCGGAAAGGGTACTCCGCCTCTAAATATAAAATGTCAACATGCACAAATGTGATAGAAAGGAAAATTAGTCATAAAATAAGGAAAAATTGTAGAAAATGAAGAATAGAAGGAAATGAAGTGAGGAAAAATATAGGACGAACATAAAAAATAAGAGAAACACATGGGGCACCCCCTAGTCCCCTTACACTTCCCACCTTTTGAATGGGACAAGTTCTCCTTTGACTCCCATTTTATATGCACTCTTTAAGTCTTTCCTCCAGTATCTCAAAGTCTCCCAAGTTCTCTGCACAACATGGCATAGAAATTAAGCTAAGTCCTCAAGTTTATAAGATTCTCGGCCCCTTGGGCCCAAGTTTTTGAATTCCATATTTTTACTTATTAATTACACAGTGAAGGAGTCATCCCTCCTTGCTTTACCTGTCTTCAACGACTAAATTGTTGTCTATGCATTTTCGATGTTTTTCCCATGTGGTCTGGTTGATCATGTTTCTGATCATTTGTTGATCACACCCCGACAATGTGTTTCACATTGATCACATCTCCTAGTGTCATCGATCACTCCCAACACTTACCTTTTACCATGTGACGAGCCAACCAATGTCAATGCACCCGAGCTAAACCAACCTCTCTGCCACATCGCGTGGAGCGTCAGTCATGTTTCCTGGCTCCCTCACTCTTGAACCTGAAAGATATGTCCTAGTGCTTCATTTAGGGGCTACAAAGTGTATGCATGGTACTGGTTGTTTGGGAGTTTCTCCATCTGAGTGTTGTGACATGGTAGGTCCAGATGATTAACTTGTGCAAGGAAGGGGGAACTTATTACTGCATGTGGTCAGAGTCAAAGTGAGAGTTAGACATCTCGTATACTCCTATTGTAGTATTGATGTGTACTATGATCTATATATAGCATGTACTAATAATAGAAGTATTTACTCAGGATGTGCATGGCTCGGCCCAGAGCCACAAGCTGGCTGAGGCTGAGCCCAAAAAAGCCAAGCCTGGCTAGGCCATCATGGTGGCTTGGGAGGGCCTGGAGCTCAGGCTCAGAAGATGGAAAGCTGTAAGCCATGGCCTGAGCTGCAGCTCTCAGCAACTGGACCTTGAACACTGAATGTGACCTTGCGATTCATTAGTGGATCGAGCAAAATCAGCATCAGCCAACATTTCCTCAGAAGGCAACATGTTCCCAGGCCAAAAACAACCCAACAAACCAACCATTGTTCACCATCCGAGTCGCTGGCAGCTGCCCACTCCGAGTTTTGCCATCTGCAGCCAACTCTGCATCGTGCATTGTCCACAGCCAAGTAAGTTTTCTTCTATCCTTATTGATCAATAACTAGTAACTCTTATTTTTGTCTTCTATTCTAGATCAAAACCATAATTCTGTCGACTTTGAAGATGCTTCAAACCCTCCTTCGAGGATGTGACTTGGATGTGGTAGAGAATCTTAGGAGAAGAAGCCCTAGCTTGACAGAAACCCACACCACCTTCTGACACAATGCACAATGGGGAAACTGAGGCACTGCCTTCTCAAAAAATAGATGTGTTATTTTGTGATATCATTTATAACACTGTACTAACATCTAGTATACCACAACCGCAACCAAAACCACAACCACAAACAGCGAATGCCAAATGCAGCAAGGACCAAGGATGACAACAATGGCCAACCACCACTGGTCCACTGCACCAGTAACACCAATGTCAAGGAGCAACACCATGGTGGAGGTAATGCGAAACCATAGCAGGAGCATGGGACAAATGGCATGAATCAGCCCCATGGCTCATGCCTATAGCCATGCCCTGCAATCTCAGTGTAGGGGAGGGGAAGAGTAATCATGGTCTATCACAGAATAGCTTTAGGCAAGTCACTTATTTTCTGGCCCTATGATTCATGCTAATCCTTTTACATAGTAGATGGATGTATTGTACCTCAACATGTCAATAGCATATGTTTGCAATTCCATCATTTTTCCTCACCCTGCTCGAAGCTCACCTCCTGCTTCCTCATCCACTCTATGGGCCGTGGCTTGGGCCGGAGCCAGCCTAAGCTGGCCTGAAGCCATTGTCATGGCTCAGGCTCAGGATTTCAAAAGCCTGAGCCCCCCAAAGCTGAGCCTTAGCCGTGGCTTTCAGGCCAAGCTGAGCTGTCACATCACTAACTTGGACCACTCATGGCTTGCGGCTTGCCCATATCCCAACACTTATTCTTCCATGAGGAAGAAGAAATGTTGAAATATCTTCCCTGGGAGTTGTCCATTAGGATCTCCTCTATGCTTTACTGGACTCAGATATATCAAAAGTGCAAAGTGGGTAGTAATAAAGGGTGGCAAGCGACAACTATTTGATTATGTAATGATGTGCTGAAACTGAGTGACACCTACCTTAGGAACCAGTGTGCCATCTCTTTCTCCAGTTCTCTGGATTACCTGTGGAGACACCACCATGTTCAATACACCCTGAGAGGAGTGGTTTACCATGGAGATGAACATTTCACATCATGTGTGATCACTAGCACCAGTATGGTCTGGTTTCATGATGGATTGTTGACAGGTGCATCATTAGCTTATGAGGCTCAAGATGTTGCTTCAATCTGTAAAGATGGTGCAGTCATGGCCTTCTATCTGCTGTCTTCTGCATGATGCTCAGCTCAAACATCGCTATTGCCAATCATGATCCCTGGGCCAAAACTCCAAGGGTGCTTGGGAATCTGAATGCCAGACGTGGACCTGGTTAGTTAGTGTTTGAAGGTCCATTCCATGGTTATGTAACAGTCTTTTGGAATTTTGAGATGTAATCTGCTTGTTAAAGCCTTACAACTTATCCTGGCATTTCCAGACTTTTTGTACACAATGTCAATATATGATTGAAAAGGTTTGCCATTATGCCTCAGTGGTTTTTACAGAATTAAACATATCAAACATAAAACAATTTTTCCAGTCTATACATTTTCTGAGGTTTTAAGAAAAATGTATGAACTGGAAAAATTGTTTTGTGTTTAATAGGTTTAATTGTGTAGAAATCACTGAGGCATAATAACAAAACATTTTTGGTCCTATCTTGACATTGTGTACAAAAAGTCCTGGAATGCCAGGATAAGTTGTAAGGCTTTAACAGGCAGATTACATCTCAAATTTTCAAAAGGCTGTTACATAACCATGGACTGGACCTTCAAACACTATGGTTAGTAAGTCCAGCCCCAGGCCATGAAAAAAAACATTGGAACCCCCAAACTTTGGGCAAATTTTGATATCTGGAGCTTGTTTTAGACAAGCAGGTGATCATGGACATGGTTGATGGCTCAAGTACGTCCCTGCCCCCCCAAATAAGGAGATTGTTGGTGTATGTGATGATCAAAGCGGCATCCATTGAGCAACACATGTCTCTCCTGCTCTCAATGCATGTTTTTATCTCTGAGCAATGCATCAACATTTTGCTAATATCATGGAGGATCAATACTGTACATAACGTATCAAAGCCTTCTTCTCATGCTTCTGTTCATATATCTTCATTTTCATCAAATAATGCAACAATACCAATCCTGATGCTGAGCTGTCTGGCCTACCTCTCAAGAAGCTTGACCCTTCGAATGGGAACTGCCTAGTCCTATGTACTATATGTCATGAATATGTAAATCATGGAAAGGATAGAATTGGCACCAATACCCTTAATAAACATGCAGGGACACAGAAATGCAAGTTGGGGCTTGCAGGTGCATAACAACACCAATCTCAAGCTCACTCACTTTACTCATCAGAAGTCAAATTAGACTGAATACTCAAAGATCCCAGCCACTTTCAACCCCAGCCTCCAGCCGAGCCCTTGCAATGCCCAGGTGCTGGGTTTCATTGGGATTTGGGATCACCATACGTGACCTACCCATTTGCCATCCACAATCCCTGATCGTGTTTCATGCCAGGCTACGACCTCATCTTTGTTGAACACCTTAACTCAACCATTTGCATTTGCTCTCCTTGTTAGGAAACCACCCCATCACCTAATAAAATTTCATTTTTATTTTATTATGTCGAATTACGCTACATGATGCCAAATGACGCTACACTTTGATAGTGTGAGAATTTTATTTCACACGCATCAATATGTATGCACATGTACAAGCGCGTCGGTAACAACAATGTACAATATATGTAACATAGTATATAAACCCTAAATATATGCCTAGGGGACCCCAGTTGTGTTCTCTTAGGTATTCCACCTACATTTTCGGTGTGAAAGGCCTATCTCAACAAACTCATCTATTAACAACCCCTCGCATCAAAACCATCAATTCCCCATCACCAGCGTGGATCCCGCCCCCTTCTTGTAGAGAGAACCCGCACGGTCTTAGCTAGCAGATAGTGGGTGTCGCCCTAACAGAAGAACACAACTTCCCATATCAGTGCGCCTTCTCTTACTTGCGCATACGTCATTGTTTCACCATGCCACATCCGATTACTCATCCTTTCAGCATGAGCCAGAAGTACTTGTATATACATAATCTACCTTTTCTTTTGTAAGCCGACACCAGGCCTCGCCTTACATTGCGACCGCCAGTGATCAAGAGGCAGCACTCGTCATTAGGACAGCTGCAACCAGACAACCGATTGGATCTGGTTTAGTTACAATTTACATTACTCTATTCAGACGACTATTTTAGTTACAAGCCAAATTCAGTGATATCTCCGAGATCAGGCACTGTTGGAAGGGTTGTTGATCCAAAGTGTCAAATTAGGCACTTGACGAACGACAAATGATTGACAAACGATTGACAAACCATCACGTGACCTGTAGACGTTTGGAGAGGTCTTGAAGAAATTTTTTTTGAATTGTTGAAGAAGTGATTCATCACAGATTCTACAATTATGTCCGAACCTTCAACTTCTAATCCCGGTCCTAATCCTGTTCCCACACCAGCACTAGAGGCAAAAATTGATGCACTCACAGTGCAAATGTCGCAATTAGTGTCAGTATTGGCAGCATCACAGCCCAGACAAGCGGAAGTACAGCCAGAGACGATAGGAGAAAGAGATGATGAGATGGAGGAGATGGTGGAGTGGATATCGCAGGAGGATGAGACGGTGGAGAAATCCAGAAATGGAAAAGTGTGCTTACCTAAGTACACACCCCCGCAAATCTTTGACGGTACCATGAAGAATACAAAATCTTTCATCAGCTCTATAGTATTGTACATCCATGGGAGGAAGCCAGAGTTTTGTACAGCTGAGTCTAGGATTATGTTTGCTCTCTCATACATTCAGCAGGGGAAAGCACAGTTCTGGAGAAATGAGGCTATTAATCAAATTGCCGCAGGAAATAAACCATTTGCAACCTTCAAGGAATTTCTGGAGAGCTTGGAGGCACAGTTTGGAGACCCTAATCCAAAGGCGACAGCCAATGCTAAATTAAAGACCATGCGCCAAGGTTCCCTAATGGTGGATAAATTTATTTTGCAGTTCAAAGCAGAAGCTTCGCAAATGGACATGGGAGAAGCCGCATTGGTAGAGTTTTTAAAAGCAGGATTAAATCCCTCTTTATTCAAGTCTATCTACCGACTACCTTCTATGCCAGAGAAGTTGGACGAGTGGTATAATTGGGCAATGTGCCTTGACTGGCAATATCGGCAGGAACAGGCGGAGTCGAAGTTGATGTACGGAAGTAGTAAATTTGGAAAGTCATCTGGAGGAAAGTCCGAGAAAGGAAAGGCACCTCAGGCGCAAGCTCCAAGGGCACAGCCACCGGCCATGGCAGTGACACCTATAGTTACAGAGTCAGCAGCACCAGCAGAGGCAATGGAGGTTGATCAAGCAGGGAGACAAGCCCCACTTAAATGTTTTAATTGTGGGCACTTAGGACACATTTCTAGGAATTGTAGGCAGACAAGAAAGATTAGGGAAGCTACAATTGAGGAAGTGAAGCCGGAGGAAGGCAAGCAGAAGAATTTTGTGGAAGGTTCCCAGTGAAGGTTTCCCCATTGGTGACCCAGAATCGTTACAATGTATTAGTATCCGAGGAAACCCAGAGCAAATCAGAAAAGGAAATTGAGGAGGAGTATAACAGTTTGAATCACGTGATGAAAAGGAGTACAACTGTTGTCAATCACGTGACAATTTTCACACATCATTTCCGAAAACCCCTAAATTCTTTATTCGCTCTGCATGAATAGAACCCGAAATCACCTTGACTGTGAGATTGAAGACAGTGGACATGCATGCAGCTATTGATGTGGAAGTGTTGCTTGATAGTGGTGCTACAGGATTATTTATTAATCGATCCTTAATTACCGGAAATGGTATTAACACATGCAAGCTGGCACAACCTATAATGGTGTACAATATTGATGGAACAGTCAATTGTGGAGGAACTATCAAGGAGGAGGTAACTATGGTACTAAAGTATCAGGAGCATCAGGAGCGAGCCATATTCGAAGTGTGCAATCTTGGGAAAACCAATCTAATAATAGGATGTCCATGGTTATGGAAGCATAATCCCGAAATTGATTGGAAAACTGGGAAAGTACAAATGACTCATTGTCCTAAGGAATGTAATGTGTATGGAAGGAAGATGAAGAAGGAAAAAAGGAAAAAGAAAGAGAAAGAACATCTGAGAAAGTATTCTGTTATGATGGAGGAAGTGGAGGATGAGGAAATGCCAAATGGGGAAGTTCCGATCATGATCAAGAAAGAAGAGCAGAAGCAAACCTTTAGAGCAATTCGTGGAGGACAGTCATGGGACAAGAATATCGTGAAGGTGGAGAAGCCAGTGGAGGAGTGGGTGCCAAAAGTGTATCATGAACATCTGTCAGTGTTTCAGAAGAAGGAGTCTGAGTGAATGCCAGTGCGGAAGCCATGGGATCATGTGATTGAGATGAAGCCAGGATTTGTGCTGAAGAAGTCGAAGGTATATCCATTATCTCCGATGGAACAAGAAGAAGTGGATGCATTCTTGAAGGAGCAATTGGGCAAAGGATACATATGACCTTTGAAATCACCACAGACGTCACCAATATTCTTCATGCCAAAGAAAGACCAAAGGAAGAGGATGTGTACAGATTATAGGTATCTGAATGAGTGGACAGTCAAGAACATGTACCCCCTACCATTGATTTCAGAAATAATTGACAAGGTTGGAAAAGCCAAGGTCTTTACAAAATTGGATTTATGATGGGGATACAACAATGTACAAATAAAGAAAGGAGATGAATGGAAGGCTGCATTTGCCACGCATCGAGGATCCTTTGAGCCACTTGTCATGTTTTTTGGGATGACTAATAGTCCCCCGACCTTTCAAAATATGATGAACGATATTTTCAAGGATGTCATAGACAAAGGCGTGGTAATAATATTTATTGACGACATTCTGATATTCATGGAGGATGAAGAAAATCATGAGGCGATAGTGCAGGAGGTGTTACAGAGGTTGGCGGAGAACGATCTATTTTTGAAACCAGAGAAGTGTGTGTTTGGGGCAAGCAAGATCGAGTTCCTAGGATTATTGATCGGCCCTGACGGGATCAAAATGGATCCGATCAAAGTACAGGCGATCACAGATTGGCCTGCGCCCACCCGTGTCAAGGAGGTTCAAGCTTTCTTGGGACTCACAAATTATTATCGTCGCTTTGTGCACAATTTTTCTAAAATTGCCGCACCCTTACATAACCTTATGTGAAAGGGAGTAGTATGGAGGTGGGGAGAGCAGCAGCAGACAGCATTTGAGGAGTTGAAAAGGAAGTTTGTGGAGGGACCAATATTAGCCCCAGTAGATTTCACACACCCTTTGCGAGTGGAATCTGATGCATCTGATTTTGCTACTGGAGCAGTATTATCAATGCTGTGTGAAGATGACAAATGGCATCCTTGCGCATACTTGTCAAAAGGGTTGAATGATGTGGAGAGGAATTATGATGTGCATGACAAAGAAATGTTGGGGATAATACGAGCATTGGAGGCATGGAGGCATTATTTGGAGGGATGTACGCATGAGATTGAGATCTGGATGGATCATCAAAATCTGCAATACTTCATGTCCGCTAAAAAGCTTAATCGCAGGCAAGCGCATTGGGCATTATTCCTATCATGTTTCAATTTTCACTTGGTCCACAAAGCGGGAAGCTTAATGAGGAAAGCAGATGCATTATCCAGACGTGTTGATCATAAAAGGGGGGTGGAGGAGGACAATAAAAATGTTACCTTACTGCGCGTACCGCGATCGCCCAATTCTTTAAACGTAATCTGAATGCTCCACGTCGCATTGTCAGAATGGTGTTGAGGGGATGAAATTCCGGCCTTACCAAAATTTCACAGAGGGGACAAACATAATATTTTCTCGCCTGGAAGTCGAGGCATAAAAGGGGGGTAATGTTAGGAAACCACCCCATCACCTAATAAAATTTCATTTTTATTTTATTATGTTGAATTACGCTACATGACACCAAATGACGCTACACTTTGATAGCATGAGAATTTTATTTCACATGCATCAATATGTACGCACATGTATGAGTGCATTGGTAACAACAATGTACAATATATGTAACATAGTATATAAACCCTAAATATATGCCTAGGGGACCCCAGTTGTGTTCTCTTAGGTATTCCACCTACGTTTTTGGTGTGAAAGGCCTATCTCAACAAACTCATCTATTAATAACCCCTCACATCAAAACCATCAATTCCCCACCACAAGTGCAGATCCCACCCCCTTCTTGTAGAGAGAACCTGCACGGTCTTAGCTAGCAGATAGTGGGTGTCGCCCTAACACTCCTCACTGCAGTGGAATGTCTCCTAGCAAGTCTGATCCATGTCTTGTGTGTCAGAACACGAGTGCACTTGTTGTGGCTGTCAAAGAACACACTATGAAACCTGTGGTGAGGCTTCATCATAATGCAATGAGAAACAACCAGCTTAGAGAGAAGCTGAAACTTATGAGCAGAATCTAAAGGATCTAACATTCAAGGTTCTTGTTCACACATGGCGAACACACCTTAGAGTGTTATCTGACTTTCTTCATATAGTATCTTAAGGATTCCAAAGCACTTGCTCGACTTCATGGCCACGAAGTAACCTGAGATGAACTTCTTGAGCTTGTCGGCACCCATGACATTCCAGTGTTACATTGTTTCTTCAAGAATTCGAAGAGCTGAAACTGGAGCATGGAGCAGCTGCTTGAGAGGGTGAAGATGGCTCTTGTGGGTGAATACCATGCTTGAAACTACTCCAACAAAATGGATTTGTGAGGCTTGTGATCTGGGGGGCCAGCATGGGCAAAGCGCCCGCGGAAGTGACATCATATTACCATTTTGGGAATTGTGCCTGATTACGTAGTTAGTTAGTCCAGAGCAACTGCCCTTAACAAAAAAATCGACCCTGTATATTCTTTTTCAGATTTATTTTTATATTTTTATCACTCCTCCCCCTGAAAGAACTCGGACATGCCGTGCGAAGCAGCGGCCCTCACAGCGCAAGTCAATGATAATACTTAACCAGAGGTCAACCAGAGGTTCTACCCTCTTCTCTTTTTCGTACTCCGATTTGTGCTCCCTCGGATTAATCCGAGTGTGTCTTTGATAATCGTGCAAAGAATCGTCGAATCGACTCTGGAGGCGATTCGACGATTCTGCATTCATTGCTATAATCTTGGACATGATCCGCCAATAATCCCCCTAGTTTGACCGCCCCTATTGTCTTTGAATTCGAACTTACTTGTCATACCTCCTTTAAGTTCTCGGTTTCTGCTTTTCCCTTTACGGTTCCACCATCACTGGTACGCTTATTCGGCTTATAGAAGCACCATCTATTAATGGCACTTTTCCCTGACTCCTCAGTGTCGTCGACCTATTCGATCAACATCGACCCGTCGTGTTCTGAGATTTCCTAACTGCGATTTCAGAGATTGTCAGCTGATGGGTATCTTGATGTCCGTCGATCAAGCTACCGTGATCGTGGGTTCTGGAAAGCGCGTTGACTTGCCTGAGCTAGCGTTCAATTTTTGCAAGGAAGAACCTCGAAGTTTCACAGTGCCTGACCTTTTTGTTATTCTCTCTTGCTACAATACTGCAATTCGCAGCGACCATCGGCCCCAAAATCCAAATTCTGACGCGATTACTACGGTAAAAATCTGGCAGCCTGATGTTTTCGACGAGATAGTTGCCAATGGGCCCCCTAAACGCACGATCTTCAGGTACTGGCCACGATCTCTTCCAAGCCATCACCCCGCGACCGCGATTATCGTGGAAAAACGACGCCGAATGGCTTGCCTTGGGGAGCGACGGTCTTTGACTTTTATTACATTCGACAACCAGATCATTGCCCCGCATGGAAAGTTTGCACAGGGAGTCAGCTTTTGGAGTGGTCACAGGCGAATGGAGAAGAAGATTGGGCTAAGGACGAGATTGAGTGGGCCAAGCGGGAAGAGGAGCCCCATGTGATTGAACCGTGTGCTCCTTATACGTTTTTGGCCGAGGAGGAGAATATTAAGGCTAGGAAAGAAGGATGGGGGATATCGATGCACAATGGCAAGGGCGCGGTCTTGAACTCCATCGATCTCGCTACAGACCATGTATGATTTCGCCCCCTATGCTCTTGCATCCATATTAATATTTCTTGCCCAGTCGATTTTTAATACTTCGAATTATCCAAGCCCATGGCCTCTCGTTCCATTCAGCTACCCCACAGAATGTCTGCAGACCCGTATTCCTCTGCATAAACTCCCGAAGAAAATCACGGTCCACGACCCGTGGAATCTCCTCGCCATGTATAGTAGAAACCGCTACGGTTCTGCTAAGATGGAAGTCGACGAAGCTAATTGGAATGAGAAACCAGATATCGTTCACACGTATAACCTTCAACTATCAGCAGCCGGTGAAGCTCGCCTGCGAGAGGAAATTTTAGAAGCCAAGGCCCGAAGTGTGACGTCGCCAGTGCCAAAGATGGCTGAAAGCGCGGGAGGTCCCACAGGATTACATGGGTACTTTTTGATTGCACACGCTGATGTTTCGCCTGGCCCGATCGCTCCTCCCGTTTTCGTCGTTCATGATCCTCCACCGACTCTCCACCCTAGCGATCCGGTCGAGAAAGAACCAACTCAAGATTACGAAGCCACCAACGAAGCTCATCTTTATCTTTCTCCCGCATATATAGCTGGGGATGGAAATCATTCGATTGTATACCAGGGTGAATGGGAGCTCCCTCGCACGGCATTCATACCACCTCTCCGTAGTGACCCTGTCCTGTGTAAAGACTGTGTTGGCGCGGACGTGAAACGAATCTTGCTTGAAGAAGATGGCGAGAACGGCGAGAAGATGGAAGAGCGTTGGAAGGAGAAAAGTGCTGTACTTCGAAGGACCGTAAGCGAGGATAGTCCATCAATTGGAGTCAAGTTTGCTTATGACGGGGGTCTTGATACCGCTCAGGAGAGCAACGTGGGAGATGATATTTATCCAATCGACCCCCGAAAGACGACCTGCCGGGTCGAAATTAACGGTCCTGTACGGCCTATCCGAACTACCGTTGGATGGCAAGACCCCTCGAATCCCACTTGTGAACATCTCTTGGCACATTTACCCACCCCTCCGACAGCTAAATTCCGTGTCATGGCAAAACTATCCCTAGAGGGTGATTACCATTTGTGGAGCGAAGCGCGGAATTATCAAACTTTCGACCAGCACATGTTTGAGCACTGGAGCGGACTGAACAAGTTGCCGGAGGAAAATCTTTGCTCTGTAGGTGCACTGGTACCGCAATTCTATGGGTATTATGTGCCGCAATTAAAGGACGATGAAAAGGAGGGGCATGTAACGAGAAATTGCAGCATCCAGGGCGATAACCAAACTGAAGGAGGAGAAGAAATGCCCAAAGTTATCCGCGGTTATCTAAGTCCCATCCTTTTGATTGAGGACTGCGGGGAAAGCGTCTCTTTCCGTCAGCTCAGCGTTCATGAACAGTGAGTGGACTCGACGCATTGTATGTGTACTTCTTACATATGCTATTACAGAAATGAAGTGGTCGCCCTCATCCTCCGCTTCAACCTAGCAGGCTGGGCACACCAGTCCGTCGCTGAACGGAACATCGTCGTTCAACCAGGACCCCTCAATGTGCTTTCAAAAGAGCGCAAGAACACCGAGGGCCCAGGCGAACGAAGCTTCAGGTTGATTGATTTTGGCCGGTCGTCCAGTCAGGAGTTTAATGGTCGGGAAATTAATTATGACAAAAGGTCATTACAATGGTCGTAACTGTAAAATGTAGTGTGGTATGTCGATTAGGTAATGTCGGCCAAGGGAAAAATCTGTAATTGAGGTCCTGAGGATTAATGAGCAAGGGTGCCGGTGTCTCTCTAGCCTGCCGAGAGACCACCGGCAACCGGCGTCCAGCCGAACGACAACGCCAGCGCATTGATCATTTCGAACCCACTGCCTCTTCTCCTTTACCATCTCACTATTCGCTCGTTTAATCTACAACGTTAATTATCCTCGCTCGCTATCTTTTCATAGTTTAAGGCTCCTTTCACTCGTTTCTCCAATGCATGCTCACACTGGACTAAACCTCGGAGAACCTACTGGAGCTTCGAGTTCTCTAAGAAACACGGCACCTGGTAACGCAGGCATGAGTAATACTACTTCGCAAGCTCGACAACCCCTCCCATCACTCAGCCCCCAGTCCAGCAGAGCCGTCCTGCCAATCAGCCGCCAACACAGCGAGTCCAAACCAACAGCCTCCCTCCTGCTGGACCCATCGCACCTGCCGGAGGCGACTGTCAACCCACCAATGGTCCTCAAGGGGTAAGGTCAGCAGCAGAAAGCAACAACTCTGTCAGCCCCGAAACCACACCACCCGCCGTCGGCCCTACTCCGCAGTCCCAGGCAGACGAAATACAATCCCTAAAAGCTCGACTCGAACACTACGAGAAGGACGGCACACCAACAGCAGACTTTCATCAGCCACAGACCCTGTTCGCAGACCAGGACACCATCGACTGTGTGAAAGCTGCAACCGCATCATCGAAAGACGATGGAAAGAAACTTGTTTTACCTGATGTGATTCCTGGGTTCAAGGCCAGCTCCCTCGAAGTCGGTAAGCCTCTGTTCTTATTATGCACCACATTTTCTTTGTTCGGAGAAACACCTCAGTTGTTCACTCCATCTTCGCGTCGAGCATAAGCTCACCACATGGGTGATAGGCCCCACTGCATGAGCGATAGGCTATGTTGCATGAGCGATAGGCTCCGATTATGTGAAGGACACCCTCTAGTGCATGCATCGTAAACTTTGCGCAGGAGCGATAGGCTCCATAGCATAACTGCTTTGGCATCAGCCACCACATTTGGCCATACCCCCAGTGCATAATATAGTCCAGCTGAATCTATGGGTTTTTTTAAATTTTAATTCCTGCTTTTGTTATCACCTATGATGGTGGCTGCGACGTAAGAGCTAATTTGTCACTTTCTCAATAGCCATACCCCCCAAAGTCGAGGAAGCTTTCCGTCGCTTCCAGTATGTCCCGTACACTGCGCTCACAACTGCTGCTCGCCTCAAAGCAGCTCAGGGTGAGGAAAACTTCACGATAAATGCACAGGGTGGCCTAACAGCCAAGGGTCTTGACCGAAGGAATGAGAAGAGCATATCTATTGTAGACTGGTATGCGGCTTCCACAGCAGCTGAAGGACGTATAAGAGAGCATTTCGGTGAGGCAAGGGCGACAGCCTTAGCAGCTCATCATAGAATAGTTATGGACCTTGGCCGTTCCCACAACTGGGAGACTGCTATGGAGTACGACGTTTCCCAATGTGAAATGGTTGCATTGCGCCCAGCCCATGACTTAAGCACGCTTGACATAGCCGCACTAGCTATCATTGCGACCCGCCCACCAGCAAAGCCTACACCCCAGTCCTTTCTCTCCGTGTCTCCATCGAAGCGACCCATCTACTCTGACCACCTTTCTACCCCACGAAAATGGTCGAAGAACTTATGCTTTCGGTGCGGTGGAGCAGGTCACCTCCCACCCAACTGCAAAGCTGAATTCACCACTGCTGGAAGGAAGACTGCCCCCGTCGCTCCCTCATCCAAGAGTGGAAATGCCCTGCTTGCCCCCAACGGTAAGCATTTCTGCTTCAACTGGTCCCGGAACTCAGGTTGGCACTTTGGAGATGCCTGCGCTGGTTTCCATGGATGCAGCCTCTGTGGAGAACCTAGTCACGGAGCTGGTTCCTGCAAATCCTGTGCTTGACCCACAAATGGTGGTCACACCCCTCAGCCCAAATCGAGCCGAGGAAAGTCTTTGTAAATACGGTCTATACGAGGACTAGAAGCACATAATTACAGGTCTCAGGGAGGGCTTCGATGTTGGCATCAGGGATACCCCTCCCCACTCATATCTTTTTCACCAACCATGCCTCATCACTTTTAGATCCTGACTTTATATCTTCTTACATTGCCAGCGAGCAGGCAGCAGGCCGTTATTCACAAGCTTACACTCCGGACGCCCTAGAGTCCATAATAGGTCCATTTCGGACATCCCCACTTCGACTGGTCCCCAAACCACACTCGAGCAAGCTCTGACTCGTCCAGGACATGTCGTTCCCCAGGAACGATCCCAATATTACATCTGTCAATGCTGGGGTGAACTCCGACGATTTTCCCACATCATGGGGCACGTTCGACAGCACAGCAGAGCTCATACTTTCCCTCCCTCCCGGTTGCGTGGCAGCAACCTTTGACATATCAGCTGCATATCGCCTCACACCTGTTCACCCCAGCCAGCAACATGCCCTCTGCATCTTCTGGAATGGTCTAGTATATGTCGACAGAGCTGTCATGTTCGGCCTTACCTCGAGTGCTGGTGTGTTTGGTGCTGTAGTCGACATGCTTGTCGCCATTTATGGAACAGCCAACTTTGGTTTGATTCAAAAGTGGGTAGACGATTTCTTGGCCATCCGGCTTCCCCATCAATCCTGGACAGAGACGGAGTTCATGGACGTGACAGGGTACTTCGGGGTGCCATGGAGCATCGAGAAGCTCCGCCCATTCTCTTCAATCCAGAGATACATTGGCTTCGATTGGAACCTGGAGCGCAAATCTGTAGCTCTTCCGAAAGAGAAACTACGAGCCATGCAGCTACTTGTGAAGGAATGGCAACACCCAGGTGCGTCCTTCTCAGCGCGCGAAGCAGCCAGTCTCCATGGGAAGCTAGTACATGTCTCCTGCATATTCCCCCTCATCAGACCCTTTCTTCGCTCGATCTCGCTTTTCTCACAGAACTTCACCTCACCTCGAGCCAAGCTACACGCGACATCATCAGTCCAACACGACCTATCGTGGATCCATTTCCTTCTGCATCAGCTCCCAAACGAAGTTCCCCTGATGAATCAAGAGTTAGTCGATCTGAACTGGTGGGGAGATGCAAGTACCTCATTTGGTATTGGTGTTGTCCTAGGCAAATTCTTCGCAGTATGGAAGTATGCCCCAGGTTTCCAGGTGGGTCCAAAGAAAGCCTTCAACATCGGCTGGGCAGAGGCAGTAGCAGTGGAACTGGGTCTGCGCCTCGCAATTCAGTTCCGACTCCTTCGAGCCAGCAACATACTGGTGCGTTCAGACAACTCTGGAATTGTCACAGTCATGAACAAAGGTCAGTCAAGGAGCCTCGAAACAAACAAAATACTCAAACATGTTTACTTGCTCCAAGTGAAAGCCAACGTTCGGCCACGCACCATGTATGTCTCAAGTCGCGACAACATTTCAGATGCCCTCTCCCGAGGCCAGGTTTCGGAGTTTCTCCAAGGCTTCCCCTTAGCACGCACGCAGGTGGTAATTCCACTCCCAAAACACCTAATCGACAAACTAACACCCTGGCCATAACAACCGTTTTCACACTGTCCACAGCACCTCGTCTACCAGACCTCTCAAAATCAGCTAACGGCCTCTTGCAATTGTGCCCCTCACCTTTGCGCCCCAACTGCAAAGCCGACGAACGACTATTCAGCTGGATCGGAGTCAACACCCCCCCTGTAAGCACCATTGATAGCCCAGTCATCCGTTATCTAGCCGACCTCGCGAACCGTGCCTCTCTGCGCGATATGGGGAGTTACGGTTCCAGACTGCGAAAATTCCACATCTTCTGCGATGTTTTCTCCATACCAGAATCGCATCGGCTACCAGCCTCCTTCCAAACTCTACATTCATTTGCCCTATGGGCAGCCACTGACCCGGAATCTGTCGACCCGCTTTTGCTCACCAGTGCACAATTTGAACCTGTCTCAGTCAGTGTTGTCAAGAAGTACCTCTCCGCTGTGCGGGCATGGCACATAGCACAAGGATGGCCTGAACCTCTCACAGAAGCAGACCACAGTCGCATCAACTGGTCACTTCGTGGCCTCGAGAACATTCAAGGCACCCGATCACGCGCACTTCGGCCACCAGTCACATTAAATATGCTTCGTGGACTCAAAGCAACCCTCAACCTTTCTGAACCGTTTGATGCCTGTGCCTGGGCAATGGCAGCTTGTGCATTCTTTGGGATGATGCGCTTCGGTGAAGTATCAGTTGCCTCCCGAAATTCCTTTTCCGGAGCTAAACATCTCAAGCGCAGTGATGCATTCCTTGGCTCAGACCTTGATGGGAAGTGTTACGCTCGCTTAGACCTACCGTTGGCAAAGACAGCAAAACCTGGCGAAATCCAGTCAATATACCTCACTGCTCAAGGCGATGTATGCCCGCTCAAAGCTCTCACCAATCTCGCGCAAGTAGTCCCTGCAGGGCCCGATGACCCCCTCTTCTCATGGAGAGACAAACATGGCAAAATCAGACCAATGGTAAAAACAAAAGTGCTACTCCGCATAAACACGATCCTAAATGCATGGGGGTGGGGCACAGCCTTTGGACACTCATTCAGAATTGGAGGTGCATCATTCTTTCTCGCCCAAGGAGTCAACCCCGAAATCGTACGCCTAGCAGGATGCTGGAAGTCACTAGCCTACGAAGCATGCATCCGAGCCTTCGAACAAATCACATCCAGACACATGAGCAATCTATCAACCCAAACTGCATAGCCGCCTCACACAGTTAGTTGGGTGTAGCGTCGCAGTCCTTGCCGCAGTTCTTTGCTCATCGGCTCATGGGTGAGCAGCTCATCCTGCTCCGTGTCCGAACTGAGCTAATGCTCAGCTTCCCACCCAACCTCTTACAGCTCGTCGTCAGATCACGCTAGCTCAGCGAAAGTTGAGGCTGGAATGAGCAAGGGTGCCGGTGTCTCTCTAGCCTGCCGAGAGACCACCGGCAACCGGCGTCCAGCCGAACGACAACGCCAGCGCATTGATCATTTCGAACCCACTGCCTCTTCTCCTTTACCATCGCACTATTCGCTCGTTTAATCTACAACGTTAATTATCCTCACTCGCTATCTTTTCACCCACGATCCCACCCAAATACCATTGCCCTCGTCTGATAGTCATTCATTATACTGTTTTCATTCCATTCATAGTTCCAAGAGCATCGTAACTATATGATTTTACACCTGCCCAACCTAGCAAATCTGTTTCGAGCTGCAAAATCACGGAAGATATGAACCCACCCACCCAGCGGCTCATCCTGCTCCGTGTCCGAACTGAGCTAACGCTCAGCTTCCCACCCAACCTCTTACAGCTCGTCGTCAGATCACGCTAGCTCAGCGAAAGTTGAGGCTGGACTACTGTATGTACCTAAGAATATACGTCATAACTATAAATAGTATATTAAGTAATCATCAAATGTAAGTTCCGGGAAATGTTCGTCGTAAAGGAGGGTTCCAAGGGTAAAGCTAGTCTCCCATAGTCAGACAACAATGATGTAGACGACAGTCAATCTACTTCAATTGTAGTCTGATTTAATTGGCACGGCCGGAAGCCTGCTCTTTCCAATGCATGTGTAGGCACGTGTTAAATTTCCTTTTTCAGCCACATCCCTACAATTGATGGGTTGAAAGGACAAATTCCACACTGTTCTCTGTATTTCGCACTAAGACCCTCTGGTAATATGCCACCCTGTAATATTTAGCCCCATTAGAGCTCAAGACACAATCCAGTCACTGACACCTGAACCTCAGTCATGTGATGGAGCCTCTATGAATTCTTACTGATTTGTGTGATTGCGAGGATGTTTACTGCTATCTAGACCTTGGAAAACATCTACCTGCCAATAATACAGTTCATATATGATTGCAGTGCCCTTCAAGAGGTTTTGGTAGAGATGTGCCCAGCCAGATGACCATAAAAGGGAAATCAACACATGCCAACATGTGATCTGAAAAGAGCACCCTTCGGATGCAGTTCAGTTCCATTTCGGTCTTTTTGCAGTCCTACAGACTGGACCTTTAAACACTAAGTAGTATGCTAACTACTTTTTATGAGAACAGGTTGTAGGCTTCAGGCTTGTACTAAAGGCAGCCAACAGAACCCACCTGCATGCTTTTGTGTGCATCATTGTGGGATCTCTTTCAAATTTCTAGTGTGACATTTTGCACTTGGGAAATTGGTCCGTATCTATTCTATTTTACTGCCTCGAGCCCTAAAACTTGATTAATGTGTAATGGTTTGTTTTCTGGCATTTTAATACATATCTACATCCAGTTCATGGTTTGGACCACTTGAGAACCTGAACCTGACCATTTTGAACCGAACCAATGGTTCACTATCACTGCTGGGGCTGGGTGCTGTTTCCTCTGGAAACATGGATCAGGATATGTGTTTTGAGATTTCTGATCCATGTTTCCATGAGAAATATGTAGAAAGTATTCACAGGTGAAATCTTAAAAACATGAATCATGTTTGTCAGCTGTTTTAATTTAAAAAATCAAACATTTATCCAAGAATTTTTCTCTAAGAAACAGGTAGAAAAAATGGCAAGTGTTTCCATATTGTTTACTTTAAAAATTTGTTACATTTTTCTTACCATGTTTCTAAGAAATAAATGTATCAAGGATCCATGCATGTGTCTGTTGAAAAACCTTATAGTTTATGTATCAGAAACATGCTTCGGAAACATTACACATGTTTCCCGGAGAAACACAAATCGAGAAAACACGTGACGTTTTTCCATGGGAAACACAAAAAGATACATCAATTGCTCCGCTCATCACGATCCATTCCCTTTGGCGCCAGGCAATTCTTCATTTTCAAGTTCTTCCAAGTAGTAGCCAACCAGTTACATACAAAATACAACTGCAAATTTTACTGATAAGACCAAGCCACTGGATGTTATCACATGAGTGACCCTCCGAGCGTCCATCATGCCCATACCCATTGAGTGAGTCCCAGTGGGAGTTGCTCATCGCGCAATCATTGATGTGATGAGCGGAGAAATTGATGTATCTTTTCGTGTTTCCCATGGAAAAATGTCACATGTTTTCTCGATTTGTGTTTCTCTGGGAAACATGGGTAATGTTTCTGATACATAAACTATAAGGTTTTTCAACAGACACATGCATGGATCCTTGATACATTTATTTCTTAGAAACATGGTAAGAAAAATGTAACAAATTTTTAAAGTAAACAATATGGAAACACTTTCCATTTTTTCTACCTGTTTCTTAGAAAAAAATTCTTGGATAAATGTTTGATTTTTTAAATTAAAACAGCTGACAAACATGATTCATGTTTTTAAGATTTCACCTGTGAATACTTTCTACATATTTCTCATGGAAACATGGATCAGAAATCTCAAAACACATATCCTGATCCATGTTTCCAGAGGAAACAGCACCCGGCCCCAGCAGTGTATAATCTACAGACCAAACCAATAGTCCAGTTCTGGGTTCTCCAAAATCCCTTAAAGAACTGGACCAAACCAAACCTTACCATCCCTAGCTTGGTGCTTCTTTTTCTTTCCAGATTTTGGTTTTTTGCTCAATTTCTCGAGCTGTTCAGCACCAGCATCTGCAAGCAAATTCCATCCTGTGTTTACAGGTGTGGACTTCTTGTCTTTAGATCTGGACTTCCTTTTCCTGGTTTTCTCAGTCTTTTGATGAGGTTCACTACTTTCTTGGGCAGCTTCCTCAGGATCCTTCTCTGGGGAGTTGACTTTCTTGGGCTTATCTCCCCTAGCATGCTTGATTTTCTTCAGGGATTCGAAAAATTCAAACCCCTTCCTTTGAGCCTCAGCATCTAGCTCATCAGGATTGATACCGACATTTCCCCAATTTGAGGGGTCAGGACCCTTGCCTTTCAGCTTAGAGAGGCCTTCTTCATGAAATCTGCTGTTGTCCCAAGCAGACCTTACAGTTTTCTCGCATTTGTTGATATGCTTGCATTTGTTGTCAGTCAGGCTTTCAATGGCTGCATCTATGTTTGGGTCATTTCCCATTTCCTTTCAGTTTACTTTGTGCAAAATATAATTTTTATTCAACCGTAACTTTCTCAAGGATTCTAAGCTCCTCGAATGTCTTGGCTGAACAGTGGTCCATGGACCATTGCCATCATCTTCATCACTGAGCCCACTGAGGGATGTGTAAGATGTTTCATCAGAGCCAACTACAGGTACTTGCACACTTTCGTCGATCTCTGTCTCTTGCTCTGCTATTGCAGTGCCCAAAAGTTCCTTTTCACCAGTTGGTAACCGTGGCGAGGTTCTCGCTGCAATGACATCCCTGAAGGATTTCATTGCTATGGTGGAGGGTGGGCACACTGCGCTCCTAGCAGCGGACAAACCAGCATCCAAAGTAGAAGAACTGTTTTGCTCACCTGGTTTAGCCTTGCTGCAAAGACTGTATGACATTTTGAGTTTTAGGGTTCGGGTTTGTCGACTAGGATGGTAATCCAAGATGATCAGTCATGGGGGAAACCAAAGCAGAGTCAACGAGTAGTAGGTTTCAGAGAGTTTTGAGTAGCGTCAAAAATATGTGGCATTAGCGTAATGAATGGTAATGACACATGTTCAGACTTGGAGAGATTTATTGAGACTTGTTATTCTGAAGTCCTAGCTACGAACATGAGGGTTTATATACATGAGCATGTTGTCCATAGGCTATGCAAGGCAACACATAACTGAGTAACAAACACTGTTCCAGCAGTCAATAAGTAGATGAATATGAAATACCAGAAACCTTGGCAGACTGGGCCTCTGTCACTATTTCTACAGATGCCGTGATGCTGACTAGTATCAACCATGGCAAACCTCTTATGATCTGCTAAGTCTGGCAGCGATTGGTCGGATAATGAGCTTCTCACCTTCAACATTCAGGTGGTTGATACCACCATTACTGTGTTTTTCAACACTCCTGAGCTTCCCCCACCAACAGTGGCACCAACAATCCTCAACAACATCGACAAGCTGGACAGGCCTTTGGTGAAGGATGATCATCTATTCTTTCAGTATATGAGGCTGGTAGATAACCCACGTTCTCCTGAATCCTGGGTTGATGACTTTGCTGCGTTCATCTTGCACATCTTGAACTATGATAACAAGGATCGCATCATCTGCCAGAGGATGGAGATGTCTTTTCCCATGGCTGGGCATCAAGTCGATGCTAAAACCGATGTGCCTAATGGATGAGCTCGAACTTCTTCTCGTACAAGAAGACAAGGTTAGTTGTTGAATCAGTCCATCTGCAGGGCTGACCAAACTATTATCAGCAGACTTGTTCAAATGACGATCCTGAACCCCAGGTTATTGCTGAGGCCCTCGCTGCCTTTTATCAAAACAACCTTCAATGCAAGCAAATGGGTTTACAGCCCCTGCAGTCCAAGTATATTCCCACTATCACAATGATCGGGACTGCTCCCATTTTCTATCACATCCCTGTTACAACGGCACTTCTTCAAGCGCTCACCACTGCATCCTACCCTCAAGAAGAGACAACTGTCCTAAAATTCATCCCACCTGTCCCAAACCAGCACCGTTACCGCATTGATGGAATGTGGCCATTGGATAATCAGCATATTATCCTACAATGCTTCGAAGCCTTCAAGGCAGTCATAGTATGTCTTTCTCCTTGCCTTACAATACCACTATATCTCATATCCATGCAGAATTGAATGATGTCACTCACAAAATATGAGTGAAAGGAAGTCATTTCTATTGGTAGCCTTTGTGTCATCATATATGTTGACGGGAGGGATGCAAGGCTTGTAGTGTCAGGATGCATACTGTTGATTGCAAACCAATGCTTTCTTGCTTCTGGACTAGGTGTGTTTAAGTGGTCATTACTTGGTATCATTGTGGACGGCAATTAGTGTAGATTGTATCTCATCTATGTACATATCAACATTAAACCTTTATAGAACCTTCACTGTAGCATGCTGCACTGCGAGATGAGCGCCCCACTTCTTGGTTGGCTTCTAAGCTCATTATACATGTTGGGTGGTGTGCACCAGTAGCTGAGGCCATGAGACTAGTGAACATTGTCATCCCCAATGACTATTAATGACTGCTGAGAACGGTGTATGGTACAACTACTACAAGTTGACCCATATGATTTATTGAGCTCTCTCCACCCCACAGGGTCTGGCATCCTATCAAGCAGTGCCTGAGCTTTACCAAGGTTCCAAAGAGATCTATAATAACCTACCATATCACTGAGTAAATCAATTAATCCTTCTCACTTCTGTCCTATCTCTCTCACCACTTGATCCCCTGCATGCCACTGCTGGCTCCTGTTGTTGCTTGGGAGGTTGTGGTTCCTGGGCCATTGTAGTCAAGTCATTGAGGTTCCTTGCCTGCTGTCATCACTCCTAGGTCATCATTGTGGTTTCTGTATAAATGAACAATGAGTGGTTTAACTGGTTGAGGGAATATGTGTCTGGACAATCTGAGACGGTGCATTGTCCACAGTCATTGCATGGCTCGAGTGAGGAAGACCAATAGATGACGCCTTTGCAAAGACAAAATTCGCCCATCCCTCTCCTTCCCTCCATATGCCATCCGATCCCCATCCTTTGACTAGTTGTAGAGCATTGTCAACACGCCAGCCAATCTGGAGAGTCATATAGGTTACATCTAACAAATCTGATTCCAGCACTGTTCGAGTAGAACAAGATCGGGGTTATGCTAGCATGGTGCACATAATTGAGGTACAAACAGTGGGCTGGTGGGGCTTAGGATGGTGGGGGAAAGTGGGGAGGTGATGTTAGACAAGCATCAGCAAATCCTGGGCCAACTACATGGGTCTATCATGCTCTACAGTAGTACTATGTAGATCACATAGCCATCCATAGAGGCCATAGAGGCCATAGCAACCTATATGTTCTTTGTAGTGCTACATAGTGCTACATAGTCAGCTTGTAGTCTGCTGTAGTATACAATAGTCTATAGCAGCATCCTATACCTAGTGTAGTCAACAACAATCTATAGTAGACTATAGTAGCCAGAGGCGGTCAGCAATAGTCTTATACTGCGCATATTCTCTCTCAAAGACACTTCTAGAAATGGATACTATATTCACAAGCTATATAATTACAGGGAATCAAAACTACATAATGCTCCTTGGCCATCATCCCCCTTCCTCATGGTAGTGGGAGCCCCCATCATTGTTGTCATCCCCTCCTGTGTTGGCCTTGGCGCTGTCATTGTTGTCCCCTCCTGCATTGGCGTCAGCGCTGTCGTTGTCACTGTCGTCCCCTCCTGCATTGGCATTCATTGTCGTTTATCATCCTCCTCGTCCTTCTGGTCCCATTTGTCTGTTGTTGGTGCCTCTTGTCCCGTTCCTGTCATTGCGCTGTTGTTGTGGTGTAACCTTGGGTGGTTGGGTCATTGGTGGGTCTCGTTACATCGTCCCGGCATTGAGGTGGTGTTTCCTATTTTGAGCGGTTTTGGTTAGTTGTCAGGTGGTGTTGCAGTGTTTTGTGAGCTTACCTGGCATGCACCCATTACCTGGGCTTCCTGTTACTTCCCTTGGGTCTCTTAACCTCAAACGACACCTCGCATCCCATTTGGACGGGGAGGAGGGGTTGGGTGTGCGTCGTTGCTAGTAGAAAAACTTAAAATAACCAAAAAAATGGTGAACACCTGAAAAAGAAGAAAAGAACAACAGGAATACTTAATTTACAGTGTATTGAGGGACCTCAGGTTCCTCAATACATGTTGATGTTTGTTGACATCCTGAAATGCTATGTGGCAATATCTTGTTGTCGGTTTGTGTTGATGGAACAGTGTGGGAATGGCATTTGATGGAGGTGGGGTTGAAGGGAGAGGCAGTGGTGGTGCGGTGTTGATGATGGAAGTCAAGAGCAACAAATGTTTTGCAATTGTTTGTTTTGTTCAACTTTCCGCGGAGTTTGAACTGACTTGTGATGGTTTGTTTAGCTGTTTCAACATTGACAATGATGATGGAGCTCCTCAAAACAAAATGGGTAAGTGTTTTTTGCTTCTTTTTCAAATACTCACAAGTTTCTTTCTTAGGTTACACCTTCTATTTACAATGATGATGCTTGCCATCTGATACCATGGTGATCTGAGGCTGCCAACAATGCCTATAAATGGGCCCAAACATTGTCTATCGATGTTTGGGCCCAGGTAAGTTTTTTGATGTTTGTTTCTTGATCTTTTGTTTCAACTTCTGCGTTCATTTTTTTAGGGTTTAACTATGTTACCAACAACATGACAATGCCCAACAGCAGACCAACCTCGACGCAGTACCTGCCCCCACTGCTGCGAGCAACTGCTCGCAGGGTGGACCCTGGACAAGATGACAATAGCCACCACAACCATGATGATGGGGACAGTGGGATACGGCGAGGGGGATAGCAGGGAGACGAACACAGGGATGAGATGAGGACATGGCACGGGCCCAAATGATGTGCATCTATGCATCGTTTTGGCCTCAGGTAAGTTTTTGATATGTTCCTTCAACTAAGTACCTACCAGCAACAACAAATTCAAGGAGACGACAATGGCCACAACAACGAAGAAGACAACCACCATGGGGACACCGGGAACAACAGGAACAACATAGACAACACAAGGGATAACGGGGACAACACCATCAACCATGGGAATGATGGACAAACCGCCGTGGCAAGCAACTGCTTGCAGGGTGGAAGCAAGGAGCGATGATCAGGGGAGGGGACAGCCATCAGGATGAACGGATTGTGGGTGGGACAAACGACAGCAATGGGGAGGGGGGAGGGGCTGTGTCACTCACAAAACAGACCCAAATGACATCTATCGTCGTTTGGGCCCCAGGCAAGTTTTTCATATGTTCGTTTCTTACTTTTTTCTTTTAACTAACTTAGATCTTCATTGATTGTAGGTTTTACTTATGTTACAAGAACACAATGACCCATGCCCCATCATCTACCACCACCACTGCGAGCCCCTGCTCATAGGGTGGGTGGTGCAATGGGACAAGGAACAATACAATCATGATGAGGAGGACAGGAATGACAAGAACATGGATGGGATGAGGATGACCATGGCCACCACAGCCACCACTGTAGGAGCCAATGGTAATGACAAGAACCACTACCACCATGGGAATGACAGGGACAATGGGGGTGGCAAACAACACCATGGGCCAAGCAGACCATGGGGATGCAAAAATGAGGGCCAGGGGATGGCTGGCCCCTCCTTCACAAAAAACGTGAGGGATGTTTTTTTGGTTTCTATTCATTAGTTAGTTTGGTGCTTCCCTGTTAATTAGTTTAATGACATTTTTTAATTCTTGTGTTGTACATACCCGAGGCTCATGCAAATGTGAAGCATTATAATTTATTATGCAATACCCTTCCTATAGAGACTAGAGGTTGCTGTAGTGTCTATAGGTTCTACAGGCTATGGTGTCTACAATGCTATGGTGTTCTATAACTTTCTATGTCATCCATAGTGTCTCTAGGTTCTATAGGCTACAGTAACTGTGGTGTCTACAATGCTATGGTGCTCTATAGCTCACTATGGTCCTATGGCATTTCCCATGGTTTGCTGATGAGGTGATAATGTCAGCTCAGATGGTGAGAAGGAAGGGAAAGACAATGGAAACAATAGCAGATACTTACTGGATGGTGGACATTGCTGTGGAGTGGGTTAACACATTTTGGCAGTGTTAGCAGTAAGCTAATGTCAGAGGTGTGTTGTCAAGGTCGTTATCAGGTCCCACTGGCAGAATGCTGGATGATTGATGCAGTATGACTCAGTAAGACCATCATAACACCATGCATAATACCAGCAACAATTGGAACATTCATACATTTAAACAAGGCTCCCAACTCTACAATTTGTATACAGGCACTTTGTATTCTGTTCACAGCAATGTCAATGAGCTACTTATGTCAAGTCAAGTGTGAGGATTTGTATATCCAAGGAGAGAGACTGCGCTTTTTCAAGAGTGGCTATTAATGCCTGTGTAGGAGACATCGTGGATGATTAGCAAAGACAAGTAACAGTGTAGAACTTCAGGAAGTCGAAGTTGTGGTGCGTAACACCTAGGAGGCTCAGACTTGTGTAGATCTGTTGCGACCGCGCCATGAATGAGTACTTACTTACCTCCCTTCACCTCATATGCTATGCCATATACAATTGATTCTAACAGAATTTGCACTCAACAACTGTCAATCCGGACACGATCTTGGTCTCTCATGCTTCTCCTCCATGTGTACATGTCTGAAGAGCTAGTTGGCATGCACTGTGCTGAAAACTCCTGCCATCCCAGCCTAGTGCATGCTCATCTTTGTGTATTGTCCTGGGTGTGTGTGTCCCGCTCCTGTCATCCTGGGCTGCTGCCCCTTCCTCGCTGTCCCACTCGCCAACCCTGTCCCTACCCTTACCCATGTCATGCTCATCCCCTTCATGATCATTGACCGCACAGTAGCGGTTGGAGGTGATAAATCTACATGGAGTGGATGAATTTTCTATGACATAGAAAAAATGACATGGTATGAAATGTGCCATTTTTGACATGAATTTCACCACTTCAGTTTGTCCCTTTAAAAAATGAAAATGATACCATGGCATCATACAATTCCCAGCTGATAGGTATACCACTCTGGGATGAAATTTATTCCCTCCAGGTATTATATTCAGTACTTGAGGACACTAATAATGGTATGAATTTACATATATAAGCAGGGAGAATTGGGGTGTGAATTTCCAGCATTGGGGGGTCCACAGTGACCATCTTCACATGGGGCATTGGCTTATAAATCTACAAGCCATATTGTGAATATACAGAGAACAAATTTTGGGAGAGTTCAGTAGAAATGTACAAAATAAATGATGAAGACACTTAATGTTTGTTTTATAGTATGCAATGTCATCTATTCCATGAGCTTACTTGAAACAAACTAGGGATTTGTCCCTAATGAAGATCTATGCATATATAGGAAACAAAGTTTAAATGTATCTAGGGGGGGAACAAGGAATATACTGGTGAACAAACTTTGAAAATAATGTGTGAACAAGTTTTTGATTTGTTTCAGCCTTTGCGCATGAGATAAACCATGATTGTATTCAATGTATATCTAACAGTTTATTTCAAATTTGTTCATGATATACATTTATAACAACCTCCCTAATACGTTCAGCAGAGAATAAACTGAATGATCAGATCACCAGAAAAGGAAATATTAGCAGTTTCTTTCAGCTTTGGCCTTGGTGGAAGCTGAAGTTGAGAGGCAAACAGTCTGCAGAGTGTTTGGTGCCTGGAGAGGCATTAAAGTGATGTGCATCATGATAAGTGCAATGACAGGCATCGAAGCCGCATATACCAGGTAGGGTCTATCCGCCCACAGCAAGATTCATCAGTAAAATTACAATTCCGCTTTTTGGATGCTTTTTCAATAGAGCACTTCAGCAATCCCATTCAAAGTGGAACTGAACGACGGAAAAATGCCAAGAATTATTTTGGAGCTTGCTACTCCACCTCCACAAAAGATTTGGCAACACATGTGACCATGTCGTGTATGGTGTCTTCACGTTTTTAAGGAATCATATATATATCATAAGTCATACCAGCTAGTTTGTGTTGTTTTTATGCTGTTTTTGTATGTGGTTTGGGGGGTTGTATTGACTTTATCGACATGTTTATAATATGGTATTCACATGAGCTCAGAAACTTACTCAATTCGGTTGCACCACTTTGACCAAAACTCACTCAGGAATGAGCAAAAAACAAGGTTTGACCAGTTTGCTGAAGTGCTCTAATCCAGGTCCACTTTCTCTATAAAGCATCTAATGAAATATTAATCAGGCCAATATTAAGTGGCAAAAATGAATTTTATATTATTATTATATACATGAATCCTACATGTTATGCAAGGTACCAATTCCCCCACTCACTGTGGGGCATCACAGCCCCCCTCCCCTACAAGCAGGGGCATACAACTTGTACAGCTCTGCGTTCGTTGCCTGTGCCTTCTACCTTGGTCCTGTCCCCCTTGTTGTCCACCGCTGGCCCCATTTTTGTCGTGTGATTGTCCCTGTCCCCATCCCCATCCCCATTGTTGTTGTTGTTGTTGTGCCCCCATCTGTTGATGCCATGCTTTCATGGTGGGACACTGGGTTGTGCCCATCATCCTGGCTAGATGCTGGGTATGGGTAGTCATCGCTGTCAATGGTAGATACCTAAAAATTTTGTTAGTAACAAAAAAAGAATTAAGATGAGAAACATAACTTATCTCGGGCCCGGGAGATGTTGACAACATCTGTTGGACCCTTTTTCTGTTTTCCTCATTGCCTGCTCCTTCCGCTGTCCTTGTTCCCCCTTTGTTGTCTGCTGTTTTGTTGTTTCCATTGTCCCTGTCTCCATCCCCATTGTCATCCCTCCTTCTCTGTGTTGATGCTGTACCATCGTGGTCATCATCTTAGTGATCCATGCCCGCCATTGTTGTGGTGGTTGTGGTGTGGTGGTGCTCCATTGTGCATTGGTGGTGGATGCTGGGTTGCTGTTGAGTCATTGTCCCCGTTGTTGGCCCTTGGTGTTGGTCTTAGCCGTCATCATTGTCAAATTAAGACCTGAAATTGTAGTAGTTAGTAGCAACAAAGGGGAAAAAAAGCTTACCTACTGCCCAAGAGACTTCCCCAACATCCCTGGGGCCATTTTCTTGTTTCCCTCATTGTAGGCCCCCATCTACGTCTCCTATGCCTGTTCTTTGTGTGCCAGTCCTAGGCCTGTCCATTCACCATTTCCTTCCTGTTATTTCTTTCTCGGTCATCGTCTGGGGTTGGCCCGCATGTGGTGGCTTGATGACCATCGTTATAATATATTTCGAACCTAAAATTGAATTGAAAATAGTTAGTTAGTAATGGAAAATGCAATGAAACAAGAAAAAAACTTACTGAGGGCACAAACAATGATAAATGTGTTGTTTGGGCCCTCACTGTCCATGAAATGGTTTCTGGCATTGTTGGGCATTGTGTGTGTTGGGCATTGTGCACATGGGCATTCACGTTGAGGCTGCGAGGTTGTAGTGGTAAACAGAGTTGACGTGAATACTTGAGTAAGCAGAAAAAAGCAAAAAACAACTTACTTTTAGAGTCACAGATCAGAGACGACTAAGAAAGGGGCAGCTGGAGGTTAGCAATTGGGAGATGGAAGTCAAAGGCAAGGAGATGATCAAGGAGATAATCACGTAGCCATGTGTGGGGTGCAGCTCAAGGTTGACATAGGCAGGGAAGTCAAAAGGTTATTTGTAGTGGTACATGTACATCATAAGCAATAAATTTCCAAATTTTAGATGTCTATGAGAATGATGAAGCTAGGTTAACACGGTGAGTCCAGGATGTGCACCTCGAGGTAAATATGCACCTAATACCAGATCTCATACCATGTTTCCATATTGTCACTATTGACCAGATTTCCTCCCCCCTCCCACACGATCAATCTATGGTTGAGGAAAAGGTGCATACAATACAGCGGCTGCCGGAGAGGAGTAACTGCTCAAGCTGTGTAGTGGGGTTGAGTCTCCATTCCGGACGAGTGGTTACCATGGCTGTATAACATTCAAGCCCTTTACAATGAGCAAAAGAAGCTGGGAGAGATTTACACAATTACCCAAGCAAGCCCTTGAAGAGCGAAATCTGCAAACCTTTCCTCGTGGTCACGTAACGCCATCCTCCACATCTCTCTTATATCAGGAATGTGGCAACGCTCGGTTAAATAAAACAAGACGCTTTCTAGAATGTATAAGTGAGGTCGAGGAACAGAAAATTGAGGATGGGGTTGGTCAAAATTATTCTAGCTGACATGCAAAGGAACAGTAAGGTTGAAGAGGATGGACAGATTGAAGAGGATGGGAAGGTTAAAGAAGATAGAAGGCTGAAAAGGATTAGAAGATTTATAAGGAATAACATTATGACTAATACCATTCTACAAACATCAGTATGCAATGCAGCAGAGACTGTCGGCCGATACCAGGAAATTTGCTCACCATAAAAGAGTGGTTGAATGTTGTTTGGTGAAAACCCATTTAACCGAGTCTGTGCCCATGGCCATGAACCACTTGGAACCCCATTCATGCGTCCTCAACAGTGAAGGTATAAATAACATAATGCAATTGGTTTGCCGGACTCCAAGTAGACGCCATAAAATGTAAAGCTTGAGATGACCAGGCTGGAGGTCAGGAGGATTTTCTTGAAGATCAAGTAGTGCCCACCTTCCTCAGCCATCGCACTCCCAGAGCAGCATCGGTGGTCATTGGACTCATGTCTGGAAGGAATACTGGAGGATCATATGGTAAGCACTACTCAGTAAGACAATCATAGCTTACTTGTCAATTTTCATGAATCACCAATTCAAACTAGAGAATGAAAGGTTTGAAATTGGACAAGGTTAATTTAAGGTGACCACTTATTAGTTATCTCACCTAGGCGTCATTTCAAGCAATATGTCAGGTAGATGCTGACATTAATGTTCCATCACTTCGGCCCAAGTCAAGGCCTTGTTACATTTCTTTGGACATGGATAGACTAGGAATAGTTTAGTACCTGCTGGATCAACACTATCCTTACTTACCAGTAGAACATTTCACACATTGGCTTGGGCTAGATACTTCATATGTTCACTCTAATGTAGGTACTGACTACATATTATGCAGAGACATTAGTCAAAGGTGTGGCTACTGCGCTATTCATGTTGGGAGTTGGAACGAAGAAATTGAAAAGCATTGACACACAACACTGAAATATAACTCTGCCAAACAACAAGAGGTAATGGAATTGCCGAAGGCAGGGTTCGGCAATTCCCTTACCTCTTGTTTGTTGAGGTGTGCTCAAATACAGCTGATTCCAAAATGATAGGCCCCTCCTAAATAATTACACACATTGCAGTATTAAGTTTTTGATCCCTGGAGGCCCCTTCGATGAAAACCATGCTGCCGCTTACCGCCGGACCTCTCGATTAGCTTCAGATGTCTGAAAAAGGATATGAGATCATCAAGATTCAGAACCCACAATGTGTGTAATTTTTCACAAGGGGCCTATTGTTTTGGAATCAGCTGTAGAAAGTTCAGAAAGTTCATTCGAATAGTTCATCAATAAATTACTGTTTTTGGAATAAGATTTGATCTCCACTGATACCAAGATTGGATAACAAAAGCACAACACCAAGCTGAATACCTAGCCTATTCTCAGAGTCGCTTTGAATATGCCATTGCCCTTGAAGAGGATGAGGATGACTACAATCTGCTTGATGATGAAGATTTTGAGGCAGATGATCAGATTAGCAAAATTATCAAGCTCTCTGCACTTCAGTGGGCACAACTGGCACTTTCAATGTCGGGCAATGGGAGCCGTGGTTCATACAACCAATTTCCAAAGTCAACCAATTTTTTTTCTACATCTCTTCAAGAACCAGACCAATATTTCCATCAGATGTTTCGGTAAGCTCTGATCTAAGTGGCAGTCTCATTTCTCAATGTTTGTTGTAGCATTGGCAGGGACATGTTTGATTGTCTTGTTCATATACTTGCTCCAAATCCTATTTTTCATTGACCTCAAAAGAAGCAGCATCATGTAAAATTCCAACTTGCAGCTTTTCTTATTTGATATGGTCAGCAGGGATCAGATACACTTGATGTTGCAGCTAAGCTCTCAATTGGCCATGGAACTGTGCACAATTATTGCAGGAGGGTTAGTCAAGCTTGGACCTTGGTACCTTCAGTGGGGGAATCAAGATGGCAAGGCTGTTGTTTCAACTGCAATTGAAGCACAGTCAGGGTTTCCCAAGTGCCTTGGCAGTGGAGATGGCTCTCAAATATGTATTGGGGAGGAACCAATGGTGGATGGTGAGCAATTTTGATGCTGGAAGAAATTTATAAGTGTGAGCATTCTTTACAATCCATAAGATGGTATATGCATGGGCTCTAAAATGTACCAAAGCATCACCATGTACCAATGTGCCAATCCACTGTCCAATCTGTCTACCAGGCCTTTCAGGTCAACCTCATACATTGTGGAAATACAATGCTTTGTTCCACTTTGCAACTTAACATGCACCAGTGGGTCAGAAGCTACCTGCAATCCCACCTGAACTTATAGTTGAGACCTTTATCACATCCAAGGAAGAGTCCCTGATGGGGATCAGCCAAGAGGACAAACAGAAATGGAGGGATGATAATGAAATCCCTAACACAGCTGGCCTTGAACAACTGAAAGAAGAAATTAGTGCTGCCAAAAGAGAACAGGCTGAATCAACTGTCACACAAGACCCCTCATAGATCCTGAGATAGTAGCACATTATACAACTTGAATGTAAGTAGTATGTAGTACCAAATATAATAAACTAGTGCAACTTGAAATGACACAATGATCACCTGAGTTAGCTGAGCAAGATCTACCTAATGGGACCAGGACCCCAGATTCGCTGACTATGGGTGGTTGATTTCTCCAGTGAACACCCCTTGCTTTCCCTTAGGTTTAATGCTTTTAGTTTGAACTTGAACATATGTTAATGCACTTGGGTGGGGTGGCAAAGCCAGGCAATGTGAACATTGAATACAAAGCAGGCTGTATTAAGACAGGATAGATATGTATAACATCATTTTACCAATGACTAGGTCTTTATTTGAATGTACTTTGCATGCTTTGTGAATGCCTCTTGGGCACTTGTTCCATAGTCCACTTTACCTGAGTCCCCTGCTTCAATAGCTTCCCCAACTGTTGCATGCCCTGTCTCTGATTCTGGGTTCTCATTTATGAGAATGAGGTCTGTTCAGTATGGGGTCAGTGTGTCTCATACGATCTACCGTTGCTCTATATATGGATACAAGGCCCCTTGGTGTGTGTTTGTTTCAGATGAATGTGACTCCGCCCTCTTGTCCCCTCTGCTTTTGGAGGGGGGTCCTCGCACTGTCGGCTAAAAACTGTGATTCAGCCCTGGGACAGCAGACTGAAGGCCCAAAATGTTTTTCCGCATCACATGGTTTGTTTTCTTGAACATGTTTCAGATGGGCCATCATGTCTGCTGCCTCCCAACATCAAATGATGGGATGGCCAGGTCTCTTTTTTTTATGAGCCTTTGCTTATTGGCATAAAATTCCATTCTGTTACTGTGATGTCTATAGCTCTGCAGCTCCTTATCCCAAACTTGACTCACTAGGCCTTGAATGTGTATCACCCAGACCATTGGTCCATGCAACTTTTGAATGTAGTGTAATTCCTACTGTGTACCATGAGAGACACAAATGCCCCCCCGCCCCCCAAAGCCCATTCAGTACATATCCCATTCAGTACATATGAGGCAAGTGTCTGTCTCATACTGTCTGCTGGCAGCACAGCATGCCAGATTGATCAACACAGGCTTTCCTGCAGGTGCACTCAAACCCGCCCCTCATAGCAGGCCAGGGGCAGCCCAGCCAGCCAACCCCCTATTCTAATGAACAGATCCTATTTTTTTATTAAAAAAATTGTGCTCACCTCCTAGCCATTGTCTTACCCCCACAATAAAACCCTGGGCCTCGCTCCAAGGGGCCAACCCAATGGACCCCAACTTTGACTTCGTGAATGCCCATGAGTGCAAGTGCTTGAGGGCTCATCGCGCTTGGCTGATGTTTGCAGGCATGCGCTTGAATGAATTGATAATCGATCCAGCAGTCACGGAAGAACAGGATCAGCTGGGTGCATTATTTGTGGTGAGTTCTGGACTCATGTCTCCTTTCCAGAATAGTCATCCAAGCTATGTGCAGAGGCAGCCTCATTGGGAGGAGATGTTTGTGGCCAGGTGGCATCCCAGCCTCCCAACATGGTGTTTGTTCAAAAACTCGGGTGTGGAGGGTGAAGTCCAAGAGGCCGTCTTCACTGTCCAGGGGGTTTTGACAGAATTTCAGCTGCCCCCTTTGGAGAAAATCCTGAGGTACACGTGCCTACAACCTTCTTGGGATGAGGCTCATGTGCATAGTATGCAACCTGGCAAGTATCATTACCTCTGCCAGTCAATCACCGTGAGTGGGGTTGACACCCCTTTTTTCAGTGAGGCTGTGATGGCAGTCCACAAGATCTATGGGATGTTTGATCAAGCCTTCAGTCATGCGGCCCTGGGTTCCTGGAATCTCATGGACTGTCATGGCCCATCAATTGAGGCATCTAATTGTTATTTTACACCTGTAAGACAAGGGTTGGCACTGGCGAGTTTGCCATTCTAAGAGAACGTAGACCCTTGCGGCGTCCTTGCAAAGATGGAGGTGTCCCCAGGAGCTTGATGTGTGCATACAGAGGACAATGAAGTCGAATATTGCCATGCTTTTAGAGAACCAGATGGCAGGTACAGGTACAAGCATTCAGTAAAGGGTGGCAGGTATACCTTGACAACACATGATGACTCGCAGATTTGAGGCATGTCCACCTCAGTCATTCAGAAAGGGGGACATTGTGGAAGCACAATTATCTTTCATCGTTGTTCCAATCAAAGAGGACCCGGTCAAGGGGAAGCAGTACAAAATGCTAGTGGTTCTACGGTCCATGGCCCTCCTTGACACCCAGTTTAGTTCTGTACGTGTCTAGTGGTCAGCTCTGCAGACACAAAACTTACCAACTGATATAGGCCCTCAGGATGCAGGCATGCCTTGACACCCTGCCAAAAAAAATTACGTTGAAACGCCATGCTGGTTATGGGACGTCCAAAGCGGAAAAGAAGGTGATGAGGAGAGAGGCTGACAGGGTCATGGACCTTGAATGATGACAAACTTGGAGTGAGGGCCCTTGAAATTCGTCATGGGGCCCTGGAAGTATGGGGTGTACAAATATATAGTGAGTTTGATGGCATCCATTGAAACAGATAATACAATGTGTACAGTCAATAGTCCCCATCCCCGCTCCCATCCTGCTCCCATCCCTGCTCCTGTCCCGCTCCCATCCCTGCTCCTGTCCCCATTCCCGTCCCCTTCCCTGCAATTGCATTTCAAACATTACTAATGTCTGTACTATGTTCTTAATGCATGTCTATCTGTACGGTACAGCAAGTAATGTAGTAATGTAGTCATTGGTTAATTAATAGAGTATGTACAAATATATAGTGAGTTTGATGGCATCCATCAAAAGTCAATAGTATTCATAGGTTAATATTGTGTCCCTGCCCATTGGCGATGCTGTGGCCATCCCTGTGTCCATCCCCATGTCCATCCCCATGTCCATCCCCATGTCCATCCCCATGTCCATCCCCATGTCCATCCCCATGTCCATCCCCATGTCCATCCCCATGTCCATCCCCATGTCCATCCCCATGTCCATCCCCATGTCCATCCCCATGTCCATCCCCATGTCCATCCCCATGTCCATCCCCATGTCCATCCCCATGTCCATCCCCATGTCCATCCCCATGTCCATCCCCATGTCCATCCCCATGTCCATCCCCATGTCCATCCCCATGTCCATCCCCATGTCCATCCCCATGTCCATCCCCATGTCCATCCCCATGTCCATCCCCATGTCCATCCCCATGTCCATCCCCATGTCCATCCCCATGTCCATCCCCATGTCCATCCCCATGTCCATCCCCATGTCCATCCCCATGTCCATCCCCATGTCCATCCCCATGTCCATCCCCATGTCCATCCCCATGTCCATCCCCATGTCCATCCCCATGTCCATCCCCATGTCCATCCCCATGTCCATCCCCATGTCCATCCCCATGTCTGTCCCCATGGCTGTCCCTGTGTCCATGGCCGCGTCTGTGCCCGTTGCATTTCAAATGTTACTAATGTCTGTTTTTTTTTTTTTTTTTTGTTATTTTTCTGACCTCTCAGGGTACGCCCTATAACAGTCCTTACATACTAAGAGTATCTACATGAAAGGCCCCTTTGCCTGCCTTCGCTCCAGTCCCTGCCCCTCAGATGGCATGCCCTTGGCATTCGCTCCCCCTGAGGTCCAAATCGCTAGATCCATTTGGGACTGCAAGCTCTCCATCAACCTCTTTTTCCTTCGCATGCGTATTCGTTTGCTATTCGAGTTGAGTATATGTCTGATAAGTGCCCAGCCAGGATGTGGCAGGCACTAATGTCTGTATTACATTCCTAATGCATGTCTATTGTAAGGTATAATAATCAGTGTACAATGTAGTCATTGGTTAATATAGTATAGTGACTTTATATAGTGAGTTCAACAGTGTCCATCGAACCTGTATCATTTGATACAATGTAGCTTACCTATGTGGTTTCTTTGTGTTTTATTTGTTTTTTGTAAACTAACTGATTATGTTTCTTCTTTTTCAGGTTCTAAACTACTGATAATGACAGACGACGACAGCTAACGACACACACCCAATGATGCCACATCACCCGGTGATGATGCTCAACCCGGGAAAACCACCAGAACTGCCAATGAGGCAATCAATGATGTTTGCAATGAGTCAGAGGAGGGTTGTGAGATGTTCCAAATGTTCGTGGTCAAACCTGAAGGCGTTTGTCGTGGTCTGATCAAGTATCGATCGATGTCGAGGGCGATCGATGAGGTCGACGGCAAATGAGTTTTATCGCCGATGGTCGATATGTGAATTATGGGGACCTTTCGATAGGTCGATGGTATACAAAGGGTGCGGCAAACTGCTATGAAGTGTTGGAAGGGTTGCTAGAACTAATGACGATGGGATCGAGGGAGGATCAAGGACGCGACGATCGCAGAGGTTTCTCGTCAATTGAGAAAACCTGCAGAGACTTAGATTGTTAGAGTAAGTTGATCAGATGCTTAGAACTGTATACGAGACGATATGTGAAGATGATTTCTTGTTATTTTCAAGTAGATACTACAGAGTTTTATATGTTTTAAAGAAACTTCCTAAAATGGAATGAGAAACATGTGTAGAACATGAGGCAAAAGATATGAGTTAAGGCACAAGGCCATAAAGGAGACTGGAATCCAAACAAGGAAGATATATATATCATATGATGAAAGAGTAATAAAGGGAAAGAACTAAAAGAGACTGTCCTTTGTGTATAAACTGTGCTAAGTCTCGCAATAATGCATCCAGCAGGTTCTGTGCATGATAGGGACTTGGAACAAGGCTGACCTATGATCAGCAGGTTTGAACACAAGTTGGAATACGTCCTAGTGCATGGTCTTCCACCATTTAGATAACAAAAGGCGGTGCCCGATGTCGCTCATAGTTTCTCGATATCGATCGATGATGCTCGACGATGGTCAATGATGGTTGACGATGGTCGATCGCGGTTGCGGCTTGTTCGAAGTTGATCAGGGATGGTCGATGGTCGTGTAGGGGGATCTTAGGCACTTTCGGGGTAGTCCTAAGGTTGTGCGATGTGGTCTTTTGATACTATCAATGTCGCTGGTGATGTTTCGATGTGGTCGATATGATATTGCGATCGATAGAGTGTGTCGCGCTGCGTCTGGGACGTCGTAGGAGTTAGCTGATGTGATTAAAATGATGCTAAAGTGGTGAATCGGTCCTTGAGCCGAGAAGACAACCTATCACCAGGCCCAAGTGATGTGATTGCATTGTTTGGGCCCACGGTAAGTTTTTTTTTCATTTGTTTCTTTCGTTTCCTACAGTGGAATTCCCTTGGAATGAGGAGCTCACATGGAACGACCCCATGCCAACGCCGCCATGTCACGATGGCACACCACCCCCAGCCTCATGAGCAACTGCTCATGGGGTGGATAGCGGGTGGAATGATGACAATGACCAGGTGGGTGGAATGATGACAATGACCAGGAGGAGATGGCAATGCAAGATGATGGCAATGCAGGACAATGACAACAACAATGACAATGATGGCAAGGGCAGCAGGACAATGATGACAAGGGCAGGATGACAATGACAACAACAAGGGCAGGATGAGAAGGAGGACCCAAGGACCACCACCATGATAGCACCCCCAACTGCCGCCATGAGCAACTGCTTGTGGGGTGGAAACAGGGATTGAATGATGACTACAGGCAGCACCCCCCCCCCCCCCTCTCTTGCTGCAAATGCAAGCAGGGGGGGTTACTCATTCTGTTCTTGGCAACTACAGGCACCACCCCCCCTCCCTTGCTCCAAATGCAAGAAGGGGCTACTTTCTATATATTAATTTAGTGTAATTAGATTATTAAAATACATATTCATATCAATACCCATGAATAACCATGGGTAACCCACAAAAACTTGTGGTAACACCGTACCACTACCCATGCAGGTATGGTGTTCATGGGTATGGGTAGGGGTATAAGAAAATATACCTGAGGGTTACCCATGCTGCCCTATTCTAACATTATAGACATATAGTACAGCAGGTAACATTCAACTTATAATGTGAGCAATGTGTGTCAATGGAGCCAAGCCTGGTGCTAGAACTGGTGCAAACTGCAGCAGTGCTACAGCTGACAGCAGATGGTCAACTAAGGTGCCAGTAGAGTTACAAAGACACTTTCTGTGCAATAAGGGCTGCTTTATAAACAGCTCCCACTCCAACATAATCCTTAGTGGCCATACCTGCCTCTGGACATGATGAGAAGCGAGTCATAAAAAAGAATGTGCCTATTATACCATGACTGACAAATACTTGCTTGTTGTATGCGATCACATTTGAAATATTCACAAGAGTTGCAGGGTCTTGTGGCTGGAGAGGGAGTGGGGTGTTGACTGCAGGTGGTTGAGGTTCAAAAACAACTGACATGTTGTATGATCATGTGATTTCTAAGTTTAGCCTCTGCCACAACTGGTATAATGTGTTTGTAAATTGATCATTCATAAATTTGCAGAAATTGGTCATTCCAAGAAAATTTGATGCAAAAAGATTTTTCACACCAAACTGTGCTTGAAAATCCCCTGGAACAGCAAAGCTGCCATGGTGCCAGACAGCAGTATGAACCTGTAACCAATCCCCATTTTAGCATTCATTCAAATTGATTGTCTGCCAGTGCACGCATTAGTGTATAATTGGTTTTGTAGCCTGGTGGAGACATTCCTCTAACTGTAACTATATATTCATGTAAGAGTGGTGTAATTCTAAACCATTAGGGCATCTAATATATATGTAATATATATTCTTTGGGAGCCTCCCAGTGAAGATTTATAAGTCGATCCAATAATGCCTGTTATCTCTGTCCATTTGATCCCAAATTAAAACAAGCAAGATAGAATAAATCTAAAAATTAAATTTGGATCAATAAAGGATAAAAAAAACCAAAAAAAAAATCTTTTAATTTAATATTTGGGTATATAATAAATTTTAATTTACAGCGCTTTGCATAGAGCTTGACAGTTTCTGAAATTTTGTAAACATGAGCAAATTTGATACTTAGAATTTTTTTGAGAAATGTGCAACCAAACATTGTGTTGCTGTTGTCCACAGCAATGAGGTGTGTTCCAAAACCTTCCAAGAAGCTCTTGGAGTCTCTTGACAATGCTGCTATCGATAATCATTCCTCTGGCTCTGGCTCTGGCTCTGGCTCTGGCTCTGGCTCTGACTCTGATTCTGAATCGTCAACTTCAACCTCATCTTTGTCTTCTGATCACCTTGAACCTGGTCTGACACAGCCAACCTCAAATTTGCATGACAAAGGCGATAATATCTCGAGTTCAGATGAAGACAAACCAGCAAGAAAATGCCCCAAGACAGTCACATCCAGAGAAGGAGGACAAGAGGCCGAGGAAAAAAGAACAAAACTGCTGGTGATTGTCAACTTGGATGTATTAGAATGCTCTTCTCTTACTGAACACATAGTCCCTTCTGATACACCAAAACAAAGTATCACTTACAACCTCTTGATTTTCTCATCCAAGCAGATGTTGAAACCCAAGGCCAAATGAGGTGACCCCAAGAGTGATTTCTTCCAACTCAATGAGGATGCTGAATGGGATACTATGAAAGCCCAAGTTATGGCAAAGATCAACCTGATACTCAAGCCTGCAACTATCAGCTATGACAATTACAATGTCCGGTTTTCTGTCCCACAGTACTCACCTCAACCAATGCCTCTAGATAATTGCAAAAAATATATGTATATGGTTGAATATGCACTCAAAGCGAAGTCAAGCCCATCAGCAAAGATTATGATTGAGGGTAAGGTTACCAAGAAGCAAAAGGTTCGTGTGCGGCTCCCTTTGCTGCTTGCAATGCACATTGATGCCTTTCTTCAGAAATCAAGTCAGAAAGGCAAGGAAAATATAATTGAAATTTCCAACAGTGAACAGTCCAACAGTGAAGCAGACTTGGAGAAGAGGAAGAAGAAGAAATGAGGTAAAGGTTTGAAAGTGAGTGTATGCGTCAATACTATTACTTTGCATGTTGACAGTTCCTCATAGGTCCCAAATGCGAAGCAGATACTACCTGGAAATAAGGCGATTAACGATCAGATGGGTTTGCTGAGGGCGAGGTGGACATGCCCTACTCCAGGCAGGAAATGCGGAAGCGAGCATTGTTGTGTCCAAGCGAATCATGATGATCATTTTCTGCTGGGGTTCCATGAACTAGAGAGTTGGGCAGCAGCAATTGTACGTGGCTATTTCTCAGCATTGATTCCCTCCCTAACATTTCATCGCCTCGAAAGCTCAAAGGTCCCCAGTATGCTACGATCAACATACCTCCAAACAACAGTATTTTTGATACCCTTGATCCTCGCACCATGGCTGCCAAATCTCCACTCCTTCAATGTCGTCTTCAACTCAATGCAGAGGCAAAGGCAGCTCAAGAAATCCACAACCATATCAACATACCTCCTGAAATCATTAGACTCTTGCAACCAAATGCTCTTACTCAGCCCCCTGAATCTCATGCTAACACTGCACCTATGCTTACCCCTCACACCTGGCACAAAGATGTCAATCAAAGATTTTTGCAGTCGGTTCTCACTTAGTGCTGAGATTCTTGAACATTTGCATGCGAATGGTTACTCTGGTTCTCACATGATCCAACATATTGAGATTGGCGAGCTCCGGACTATGGCCTTCAAGCCTGGAGAGATCACTGAACTGAAGGAAGCAGTGCATGTTTGGGCAACATCTGATGACTCCATTTGACAAACATCTTTGTTATCGTGCTCTCATGCTCTCATGCTCTCATATGCTCTCAAGCCTCTCGTGCTCTCATACTCTTTGTTCTCGACTATTTGCTTTTCATTCACACATGCACAATCCATTCAAGTAGTAGAAGTAGTAGAACTAGAGATAACCTGCATGTATAAAGTATCCAATCACATCCAAATCTGTGATTACGTTCAAAACCTCTTGCATGTTGTACATTAGATCCTCTCCTATTGCAGCCGAAAATATGTTATCATTGCGTTGGATCCATGCTTTGATCTTCAAAATGCCTCCTCAATGGGATTGAGGTCTGGAGAATAAGGAGGGAGAAATACAAGATGAACACCTGTAGCAATAAGTCAATAACTTCCAGTCAGAGAGTGAAGCATACATTGTTGGCCAAGAAGCTCTACAATTTTGTCGCCATGGTGAATGCATGCATTGTCCATCACAAGGACACTCAGGGGTCCAGGAAATGGAGAGCAGAGTGGAAGCTTCAACATGTTCAGTTGTTAGAAGATGCCAGTAAAAGTCAGGGATGTACTACTTGATTCTCCAAAAACTGCAGAAAGCCATCTCACTTCATTGATCCTTCAACAACTGTACTTGCTACAATCCCTTCTACTGTCAATAGACCTTCTGCAGAGAGTCATTGACCTCGGACAAACACCTGCTTCATCTGAGCCCATCTCCCCCTCCTTCCTCTCCCATATCATTGACCAGGAGTTTTGTCATTCTTGGAAGTCTCATCAAGAAATCCAAGCTGTTCTGGGCTGTACAATGCCATGTGCCACATATAATCATTTCGAAGTGGTTCATTCAATTTTTTCTCAATAATCTTGAACTTCTTGTGGGACATTCCAGCACGTTCCAGCTCCCGGTGGATGGTAGTATAGTGAACAGATACAAAGTGATTTTGTTTCAGGAGTTTGAGGAGCTCATCCAGAAACCAGTCAGGTTGATGTCAGACTAGACGTAAGAGATACTGAACATCATCAAAATGAAGTCGACAAGGGCGTCCAGCCTTGTTGCCATGTTGATGTGAAACAACATTGCCAGTCTCTCTCCAGAGCCGTAGAACACAATAAAAAGTACTTTCAGAGAAGCCAACACAAACAAGGATATCTGGAAGAGGAAGAATGCCATTCTCATGAAGATTGAGGGCCGCAATCTTCACATCGTGACTGATCTCATGGAACATAGTAGTGAACAAGGGTAAATTTAGCCAAGTATCAAATTTGCTCATGTTTACAAATTTTCAGAAACTGTCAAGCTCTATGCAAAGCACTGTAAGCAATCAGAGTAAATATTTTTATGGTTTTAAAGTTATTCAAGATAATATAAAAATATAGAATATAAGATAAACATAATAATAAAATTAAAATCAATTTTTTTTTGTTTAGTAAATAAAATATAATATTTCAATCTCAAAAAATAAAAATAAAAATAAATAAATTTCAACATTTTTCTTTTCATTTGGCAGATCCCTAATATACAATGGTGCTGTTATGTCAAACATGGGTAGTATAGTGGTCAAAATCTTTTTTTGGATGGATTAGAGTCAGAAGAAATTTCAACAAATGCTAATTATGCTGAAAGAGGGCACTCAGAAGCACTCAGAGTGCTCTTTTCCTGAGCAGTGGCATATTTGATGGTTATCTGCCAAACAAAAGTACTGAAACTGGTTGATTTGACAAAAAAGGGGGGAAAAGGGTGCCCTTTTCCCAGGGAATAGGGACCCCCAGGACCCCAATTCTCTAGCAGTCAGCATTTGTTGACATTTCTTCAGACTGAAACCCAACCAAAAGAATATTCTGATACATATTTATCTGGAAATGCCCAGCCAAGAGCAGTGCCTGGCAAAAAAAAGTGACAAGGTTGGGTAAATAAGCCAGAATGGGTAAAATACAGGCCTGTATTCCCAGATAATATATATAGATGATGCAGAAGGTATCACTCACCTCAGTCAATATAGAATGGACTGAGGTGATATGATGACATCGAGGGGTTTTGGTATATATCTAAGGTAGTCTGAAGACTACCCAAACAGGTAGCTACAGACTGTGCTCCACCGTGTCAATGCTTCAAAATTGAAATAAGAAGAAGGCATATCTTGTTGTCTGAAAAGTCCTATTGAGCCAACATGCTTGGTTTGTATTTCCAACACCCATCATAAAGCTCCAACCAATCCTTTTAATGTCTCCTTTTGCAAGCAGTTGGTGGCATGTAGGTTTTCACCAGCAGGAAGTGGGACAATGCCATAGCCAGTGAGATATGCAGCAAGGTCATGTCCATTAAGGTTCTCAATTGCATTGATGGAGCCTAGTGGTGGGAGATTATACTGATCACAAGTTAACTCAGATCGATCGCTATAAGAGGCCCCAAGCACAACTCACAAGTGGCTGGATGGGATCATTTGTGCAGGGAATGACTTCACATGGCACAACATTTCCCTCTCCCCTATGTTGGTTCATTAGCTATAGGAGTTGGAATCAGTTATATCCAAAAATGAAGGATAAGAGCATATCTGCTTAAGATCCAGGAGGATGTCAGTTCTCAACATAGTCCTGATATCATTCCAAAGATCAACGCAGAGTTGGGGAATAGCACCTTGGAACCAGGGGGGGCGGCAGCTGCAAACTAAGTCAACCAGCAGATAACACTCTCTTAAAGCTAAGGTGGTACCTTAGGCCAACTGCTGCTGCTTGCATGACAATGCCATGCTCATACAGGACTGAGTTGTAACAATTGTTGGCAGTACATCATACAGCAGTGGGATGCTCAGCTGGAGATACAATGAGGAAGTTACATGAAATATCATATGTAATCTATGTACCGATACTCACATCCACTGTCTGATGGTACCTTATGGCTCCAAGAACATCATTCATGGTGGGGGGAAAAACGGGTGCAGCGGGCAGTGGCACATTGGGATCGTTTGGTTGTGCAGGGAGTGTGAAAGGTGGAGGATTGGGAGGTGGAAAGGAAGGAAAAAGTGCAGCCATTCTGGATGGGAATTACAGTGTGAAATGGTAAGGTGAGGAGTGTGATGAAGGCAGGCAGATTATCAACCAATATAACATGACATCCCAAACTCCACAATCGGAGATCTGGATGGTATGCCATTTCCTCATTTACCCTCTCAAAACAGCCTCTAGCTAGTGCCAGGGGTCCCAATTATTTTAGTAAATTTTGCCAACCATCAAATTTTGCATGTACCAGGATCCACAATCTTTACCAACCTTGGCAACACAGGAGGACCTTATTTTTCATTATAATACTCTTAATTCATGTACATACATTGTCGAAACAATATTTCGCACCCTCAAATGTAATACAATTTGGATGTGAGCATGATTTATGTCAGCATTTCCAAAAGTGGTAATGACCAGTTTCTCTGCTACACTTTTTCCGGTGGCTCTGCCAGGCCCCATAACCATTAATTCCTACCTGTGTCACGTGACCCGTGAATGTTTGGAGAGGTAAGACTAGGACGGTGGGAGAGGAATTGACACTGACATGTGACTGATCAACATTTGGAGAGCTGGACAGAAACAGCAAGACACCAGTCACATGACTGGTAAACGTTTGGAGAGGTGGAACAGCACAGAAGGGATTTGATGTGGAAAGGCAGGCAAGAGGGAGTGAAAGGAGAAAGAATTCAGAAAATGGCAAATACAAGGATTCAAGATTGGCTTATTGGTGGTGTCTCAATGGTAAGGAAGCATATCTGTCAGTCTGTATTTCATTTACCATCCACTGCCATTGAAGCCTGACCCTATCTAGTAGTATTATCAACAGGAACTGTTACATAGTACTCCTGAACTTGTACATATCCCATCTAACTTATTCTCTGTTCACCCGCTTCTGTTCTTGTTGCTCAAATTCATATGTGAGTTTTTTTTTGCTAACTAGGTTCTATGGTTCAAACCAGAACTGAACCTGCCAAACCCAGTTCTCTCAGTTCTGATTTGCAGTTCTACCTACCCCCTCCCTGCTGCTGGGTTCTGGGTTCACAGTTCGGAGAAATACCTCAGAGAACCAGACCAAACCCAACTTCGGCATCCCTAAGTTACTCAGGTTTCATCTTATCAGTAACTTATAGTCAACCATATTATTAATAACATTTATATTCACCAGTACTTTTCCATTAATAAATAGACTCCTTTGTTCAAGGTGAAAGTGGGATATATGGTGGTGAGGATGCAGGAGGACCATTGCAATGAGTCATGGCAACATCTGTACAAGAATTAGAAGTTAAGAACTCTTCTTCATCCCAATGAGAGTGGTGCTGCACCTGGTAGTGTATAACCATGTTCGAGAAGTTGGTCTCATTCTTGGAGGTCCCACGTATTCTGAGCCAGTCTGCGCAGAATTTGGTGGACTCCACATGGATTAGCTCGGACTCCACACAGACTAGCTTGGACTGGCACCCACTCATTTGGCTCAAATGTCCTGTATATTAGTCGGACTCCTAGAGAGTCCACACAGACTTTTGTGGAGTCCAAGCTATTTTTGGACTTTTACTTGGAGTGCGCATGGACTTTGTCTGAGTAACATCAATTTACTCGGACTCGGACAGACTCGGACAGATACATGTCCGAGTCGAGTCCGAGTCAAGTCCATAGATGCACAACAGAGGCTTAGCTGACTACAGAAAAATTATGTATTAAAGTAGAATCAAACCCCAAGCCTTGTTGCCAAGCATAAATAGAGCAGTTAACCATAAATAGAGCAGTTAACCACTACACCACAGAGCTGTTGTCAGTAAGTGCAACAATTGCATTATCTAACTGTATTTTAAATCACATGACTCACATGCAAGTTCATGACGCATCAACAATCATTGTTGATCAACATTTTTGTTGACCACCACCATCACTCTCGATGCCGCTGCCTCCCACCTCCCTCTACCACCACCACCACCCAGTCAGCCCCTGCCTCCAATGCCTCTTGCACCAACAGCAACAAACAGCAAACTAGCTGAGCCGATGCAATGGGACCCAATGAGCTGAGCTGACACAATGGGATCAAATGATGATAATCGTCGTTTGGGCCCCTAGTAAGTGTTTTTTTTTGCTTTTTGTTTTATCCATGAACTAATTGTATTTTATTGCTTTTTAGGTTGTATGCTACTGGGGATGACCTGCCATGAAGAAAAACATGCAACCCACACCCATGCCCACCCGATTCCCTCCTCCCCATTCAAACAGGATGTGAGGCTGTTGACATGGGCTAGGAGGGTGCCCAGGGATGCCAGGTGACCCCAGAAGGGGGATACCTGCCTAGTAAGCACCCACCAACCTCCGTAATCGCACCACATCACACTGACATGCCCAAACCCCCCCCCCCAAAAAAAAATAAATAAATACAGAAACCCAAATGGGGGACGATGGTGATGAATGACGACAAGCCACCCACCCCCAGCCTCATGAGCAACTACTCATGGGGTGGAACGTGGGTGGAACAACACCCAGACGCAGGGAAAGGAGACAATGACAATGCACCACCTGCCCCCAGCCTCACGAGCAACTGCTTGTGGGGTCATGGGGTGGGTTTTTTTTTCTTCTTTTTCTTTTAGCCCTCCCCCACATTTCGGGGGGAGTTTTTTTTTTGAATCTATAGTTTGTAATGTAGTTATTATTAGTTTTTTTTGTATTTCTTTGATTGTATTGTATACTCCCTCACATTAGATGCGAGGGATGCAGTTAATAAATTTTATTTGTTCAATATTTGAGAGATAAATACTTGAGTTTGAGTTTGAGTGTCATAAATAAACTATGTATTACTAACAAATAATTCTCCTGTGGCTCAACTGGGTGATCACATGTGTTTAGTTTGTTGTGTGATGACTTGGATGAATTGGGTTTAATCCTTGCTCTGCACACCTATATTTTGTAGGCACAACTTTCATAAAGTCTGAAAAGCTTGGAACTTGTAAGATATCAAATTGACCCAGATTCTGCATAGAGACTAGCTCAGACTCCACACAGTCCATGCGGAGTCCACTAGGACATGTGGGGCCCTGTAAATTACTGCATTCTTGTTGCACATCTAAATACATATCACATACATCAGAAAACTGAGGCAGAATTGAATTAAAATAAATACCATTCAAGTGAAAGCGCATACCTTGGACTGCCCTCTGGTACTTACCAAGAGTTTTCTTCACTTCCTCCAGTTGGGCCTCCAGATCTGCAGCCCTTTCTTGCTCAACTTGGACCTTTTGACTCAACATCTCAACATTGTACTCCAACCACTCATTTTTCACTCACTCACTCTCCAATTCCTCTGTGCTTTGCCCTCTCAATAGATAGGGATTGAACAACCTGTTGTTCTTTGTTATCCATCATAATAGACTTATTTGCCTTTTGGGGTGGAATTCAAATAAAATGTCGCTCAGCAGGTTGCAATATGGGGTTCACATTTTGCTTGGAATATATTAACATGGTGGTTGTTCGATAGATGTCAAGACTTACTGCAATTAGAACTTGTTTGCACCTCTCTGTTTCCTTGTTCATGACTGCAACAAATATTTCCAACCTCTGGGAGAGTATGGCCTGGTCCTCCTCTTCCACAGCCTGCATCTTTGCAGCATAAAGAGAGATCGAGGACATTGTTGGTGTACAGGTGTCTGTCAGAGAAAGTCGCAGAGTTTCAAGAACCATACTCCCAAAATGGCACACTTCCATGATCGGACATTTCTTGATTGGAGGTGAGGCTGTGCTAATGACTAAGATCTATGATTGGATGTTTATCTCAGGTATGTGTTCTATTTCATAACTACACACCCCCACCATCCACACAATTCCCTTTATTTCAAGTTCCACTCATTTCAACCAAGCCTATTGATTCCAGGGAGTTAGCTCCTCAGTATCAACTTCAAGTTTCACCCTATCGAGTATTCCTAACTGCACCAGGTAGTAGGTCCGGCTTGCCTGCATATCCCTGAACAAGTATGGATTCATGGATCTGGGGAGTTAGGAATCTTGCTGATTGGAGAATCCATCTTTCTGGGAGAGTCAGCAGCCATATCACATAAGAGAAAAGCAAAAAGGGATGGGAGAGAGAGAGAGGAATGGAAGGAGGGGGAGGGGAGGGGAGAGCAGGAAAGCAAAAAGGGACAGGTGAGAATTGAGGCCTGAGGGTCCCTCAACCACTCTTGCACAAATGCTCAGACACATCCCCAGAGTGAGAGGGAAATGATATGATATGAAACACAATGCAAACCTTGTTTGATGTCACATGACTGGTGAACATTTGGAGAGGTAGGGATGGCACAAAGGATGGGGTTGCAGAAGACACCAATCACATAACTGGTGAACATTTGGAGAGGTAGGGATGGCACAGTGACAAAGGATGGGGTTGCAGAACACACCAGTCACATGACTTGTGAACATTTGGAGAGGTAGGGATATGGTTAGGTGGTGCCAGGTGGTGGTGCCCTGTCAAAATAAATTCCAAAAATAGAATAGCAACCTTTTTGCTTCTTTCTATTTTTAAACTTTACATCGCCATGCTAGCATTGTTCCTAAGCTTCATCAAGTCTGTTTCGCGAGTAGAATGTCAATTAGAAGCATTTCTGTTCTTTTAATAGCTGATAGCATTCTTGATTTGACATGGTTTACATGTTCACGTTTGCATGTGAATCATCACCATTTGGTGTCAAACAGCATTAGCATCTCTCATTTCCACTGGCGTCTCCCCTTGTCATCCCCAGCCGACTTCTTAGCCTGCCTGCTGACCTATTTGATGCCAACTGGTGTCAAACGACATTGGCATCTCTTGTTTCCACTGGTGGCTCCCCTTGTCTACCCCAGCTGACTTCCTAGCCCACCTGCTGACCCATTCAATGCTGATTGGCATTGAATGGTGTTGGTGTCTCTCATTTCCACTGGCGTCAACCCTTGTCAACCCCCGCCCACTTTCTAGCCTGCCTGTCAACCTGTTTGATGCCATTTGGCATCAAACGGTGTTGGCATCTCTCATTTCCGCTGGCATCTCCTCTGGTCATCTCATACCCACTTCCTACCCCACCTGCTGACCTGTTTGATGCCATTTGGCATCAAATGGCATCGGCATCTCTCGTTTCTGCTGGCATCCTCCCCTTGTCATCCCTGCCCACTTCCTAGCCTGCCTGCTGACCCATTCGATGCTGTTTGCCTACTTACATTGTGTCACTGTTGTTATCAGACCAGCCCACTTTGCAACCTGCCTGATGCCCTTTATCTAGTTATGTTACAACATGTCAGTAGATCATACAATACATTTTTCTCTCTGCAACCCACACTGGCAACAGGGTGCTTGGGTGATCTGTGAGTTGCCTTTGGGCATAGCTCTGCAGAATGCTTTGCTTGTGAGCAGGCAGCTTCAGATTGGCTTTCAGGTGCATGATGACTACAGTTGAACCACTATGGCGGGTATTGAGGTCCATGAGACTGTCTCATCATCATGCCTTGAATTCTTTTTTCTGGGTTGCTTTGTGAGCCTTCAGAGTATTTTCTGCTGTGGTTGTGTCTTTCAGTTCCATGTTACAGACCCTCAATTGCCCTGTGAATGTATACTGGGTCTGTCCAGTTCAGCCTTGTACTGTATTTAATTTACATGATCTCTTCCTCCTTGTTTGCCAGTGAATGCATGGGGAGCTTATTTGGTTGACAGAAAGGATTTTAATTCTTGTCACTCCTCTGAGTAGTTGTACCCTTGAATGTTATCTTCTATTAAGTGAAGCAACCACCATGTTTATTATAAGACTAGCTTTCCTGTTTTGCCTTGTCCAATTGATTGCTACTGGGTCGGTGAAGTTGAGGAGATGTATCAACCTAATGTACACTGCAGTTAAATTAATATATATGAGAAACTACAATAAGTATAAATGGCAGCATTAGGGTGAACTCCTAGAAACTGGTTGAGCTCTTCTTGTATGTAATCCAGTACCAATTAACCAGCTCCAGTCCATTATAACAGGTATGAGGCTATTCTTCCTTCTTCAGCCAGTTGGTAATATTGTTGAGAATCACACTGTGAGTGCATGCTTTGATGTGTGTGCTATATTTGGCACATCCCTTTGAGGCATGCACACCGCCGATTCCTTTATACCTCATCCTTTCTTTATTCTGCAACACTTATATATATACAGTATACAGTTACCCAACCACCTCAGTCACTTATACAGAGACTGAGGTGAGTACCATCATACTTAGATGCGAGTCTTTACTTACTGTACCAATAGTTTGATCTTGTTTACACTAGGTACAGTACACCCAAATACAGTCACTTATACAGAGACTGAGTTTGATCTTGTTTACACTAGGATTGATTTTCTACAGGTTATGGGCCACTCCCATTGCACTTAGACGATGGTAGAAAATCTCCTAGCCACTCGATGTTTTATCTACATCATTTTTTGATTGGTCTGCCCGATTACTAGATCTCAAATCACAAATTAATGGAATCGGGACTCCCAACACGTTATTCCCTTCCCTTTGTCTTTCAAACACTTCCCATTTGCCACTCCCCTACTACTCTTTTCATGAGTATTTTCACTATGACTGCCAACACCAGCCTGCTGTCCATTTCCCTCATAAAATTATCTGTTCAATACTCCGGGGAGAAACTCAACAAGCTCAAATCCAACTACAAAGAGTGGTGCAAGGAAATCACTATCGCCCTCTCCTTGAATGGCCTTTATGAATATGTCACAGGTGACATTACTGAACCTACATCTTTGGAACCCCGTGCTCTCGCCAATTGGAAGGCTAACTCACACCTTGCATACACTTTTTTGGCCTCCAGCATCTCTTCTTCCGAGCATCCTTTCATCAACATCAAGAAGGGCCCTGATGTCAATTGGATGACACTAAAGGACCATCATCAGAAAGAAGGACCAGTCCACCAGGTTCAATTACTCCAGCAGGCACTTTCTATCCAGTGCACGAAGGACATTCCACTTCCTGAAATAGCGGAAAAGATTTGCACCCTCATCAAATGTGCTTTTGCCATGAAAGACATCAAAGCCAATCTCCTGTGTTGCATTGCACTCCTTAATTCCCTCAGCGATAACGTCCCTCATGCATGTTCTATCATATCCTGCGATATAGCTGCCTCGACCGCTGCTTCTCTGTACGGGTCTAAAGACATTCATTTATTTCTGGAAAATGAACAGTCCTTGCTCGAGAATGATCAGCACAACGATTCCCACTCTCCTGTAGCTCTCACTGCTTGTGCCAAACCTTCAAAATCACCCAACATACCCACATGTGGGAATCTGGTTTGTAAAAGAACTGACACACAACGGCGTACTGTATTAAGCCTGGAGGAGGTATGGCTGGGAAGACCATTGAGGAATCCAAGGCATCTCGTAAGTTGGCACTTGAAAAGAAGGCACTGGGGTCGAAGATTCCAATCATGGTGAAGGACATCAATGGGCATGCATTTACAGCCATGGTCGATCCCGAAGCTGACTCCCCTGCCCCACCTCATTCAGAATTTGCCAGCCTTGCCTGTGATCCCATTCCCGCTGCGAAGTGGAATATGAAGGTTGGGTTGTCATTGAGGAGGAGGCAACTACTACTATAGATTGGAACCAACACAATTCCACACCCACTGACAACGCATTCACTGCCTAAGACCTTAACCAAACTCACCAAACATGACTCTCCCTTGACAATTACCCATTTATTGTTGACTCGTGTGCGACCATGCATATCTCGCTAGATAGAGGTGATTTCCTCACACTTCATCCAACTCTACCCCGTTCCATCAGAGGTGTTGGAGGCACCTAAATTGCTGCCATTGGCGTTGGTGATATCAAACTACGGATAGCCTGAGGCACATCAATCATCTTATGTAATGTGCTATACATACCACACTTGGCAGTCTGCCTTATCTCTGTGGGTATGCTGGCTGACAACTCCAACACTGTAACACATTTTGACAATTCAGGATGTTGGATCACTGATAAATCCACTGGTGTGCTTATTGGATGTGGATCCCGACTCTCCAAGAACCTTTACTCCCTAAACCTTCACTCCGCCACTGCTGATCATGCATTTACTGTACACAATTCTCCCACCTTGGAGATGTGGCACCATCGCCTTGGTCATGCAAACTCCCAATCACTCTGGGATATGGCAAAGAATGGAATGCTCACAGGTGCACCTGTTGTCTCCACTCTCAAACTGCCCAAATGTGAATCTTGTGTACTGGGTAAACAGATGAAAATGCCAGTACCGAAGAAGCTTGAAGAGGGGGCCAGTCACAGAGCGATGAGGAAGTTGGAGAAAGTTTGGGTGGATCTATTGGGGCCACATGCCATACAATCACGTACCAGAAATTCATACTGTTAAGGGCAAAGCCTCAACCACTCGATCTAGTCATTGTCATTCGATGAGGTGCTTCCTCAGCGAGTCGTTCAGCACTAGTCTTACTCGGAGCGTCCAATGTAAGATAGGTAGTGCACTCTAGCAGGGCTTCTGCGTAGAGTCATTCAGGTTCACGCACTAAGGGGCTTCCTTAGTGGTTTTGAGTAAGTTCGCGAGTTGCAAGCTAAGGCTGTTGATTGCCTAGATCTAAACTAAGGACATCCCTACTACAAGTCACAGTACTTATACTGGAAGGGAGGTCCTTATCATCCAATCGGAAGGGTAGAAGCATATCAATGTAACAATAGAAACAATAGGCCTCATGCCTTGCATGAGGCGTCCGATGTCACGGAGTGCTGTGGTGCAGCATGTCAGGGAAGCAATAGCAGATAAGCCTCATGCCTAGCATGAGGTGTCTGATGTCACGGACCTCATGTCAGGGGGCTGTCATATCACAGCATGTGTGGGAGTGGGTTTGGGTGCATGGAGTCACCATGCGTCAAGGGTGCCTTCCATGGGAAGGGGATCAAATGCATGCAGTTGGCATGCGTTGTGTGTGTGTCTGATGTCAAGGGCATGCCCTAGGCATGAATCAAGGGGTGCCTCCTGTCTGGAGGGGATCATCGGGTGCATTGGGTTCCATGAGTTACAAGGAAAATTGTAACATTACCCCCCCGCTATGGTCAAAAGTTCCACACTTCGACCTAAATCTTCATCTCTCCTTCGTGGTCTGATCAGGCGTGGTCTGGTTATGTGGGTAGATCGGGGTCGAGGGGTTCGATGGAGGAATAATTCATGTCTGAACTCGGACCATGATCAGGTTCTTCTGGTTTGCGCTGCCCTAGGTAGCGGTGTCAAGGAGTTGGTAGTATCGTTGAAAGGGGGGCATTGCAGGATGGCAAATTCAACGTCTGTAATCGGGGGTTTGGGTTCTGTTCGGAAGATGGCATAGAGGCAGAATGCGAAGGTTAGGGCTGCCACTGGAGCCAGGGTCATGCCAACGATGATGGCAAGGATGGTAATCCCTGCGAGCATGGGTCTGTCTTGTCATGCCATCGTCTTGAGCTCTGCCTTTTAAATCCTTCCATATGGCTCCCCTGTCATGTCTCCCATTGCGTTGTCATCAAAGTCATTGTATCCAGAGTTAAAGAAGAGCCACTGTCTGTGTTGGGCTTCTCTTTGATCGGTCTCTCAATCTTTCCGAGGTTTCTCCGGGCAGTTCATCCTATAGTGTCTGGGGCCTTGTTGTTTGCAATACTTGCAAATATATTGTGGGCAAATCAGGCCGAAATGGCCTATCTCTTGGCAGATGAAACATCTGACATGTCTCATGTGTGGGGGGGACCAAGGCGGTTGGGTGGTTTTCGGTTTGGGTTCGGGGGTGGTCAGATTGATTACTTCAGGTGCCCTAGGCACAATCTTCGGGTTCTTCATAGAATGGGAGGAGTCTCCAGAGGGAGCTCATCGTTTGTCTCTGCAGCTCCACTTGCTGAATGGCAAGGGAGAGGTCAGTGGTTGTCTGTGTTGACCTAAAGGGGTGTGAGGCCTCTCCTCAGCTGTTCTCAGTCTGTCTGACCGCGGTGCAATCATTTCCTGGATCGTTTGTTTGATCCCCAGGGTGTCTGCATCGTTCATTGCTTCTTCTAGATTTCGTTCCATCTGTTTGATAGTGTTTGCATAGTAGAAGCACATCCTGGCTAGATGGTATTTTGGTGGATCGTGGGTGAGGTGAACGTGAAGGGCGTCAGCGTTCAATCGGTTTCGTAGGTAGTCTCGGGTGAATCGTCGTTTGGCAGGCATATTGGGGAGTGTCATTGTGGGAAGAGAGGGGGGTTTTTTGGGTTTCCATCAGAGGTGGTACCTCTTCTTATATGCCGTCAGGATCTCAGGGGCATTCTTTAGGTTCAATTTGGGTTCCCATGTGTTTTTGGATGTCGGGTAGTCAACCCATTTCAAGAGGTAACAGCGTGTCTTGCCATGCTTCTTGTGTGCGATGATCGCTTCCACCTCATATTTGTTTTCTCCTTCCACGAGGTTGGGTGGTGGAGTCAGGAAGTTTCGTCCATGAGTGTCATTCTCATGGTATCACGTGAGTAATGCCACATGGAATACCGGGTGGATCTTCCATCTTGGCAGCAGTTTCAATCGGTATGTCATTCTTGACAGGGCATCTTCAATCGTGAAGGGCCCTTCTTGTTTTGGTGCCAACTTTCTCATTGGGTAGCCCATCTTCAGGTTCTTGGAGTCAAGCCATACTTGTTCTCCAACCTTGAATGGTTCATATCGCCTTTGGGCGGCCATAGCCTGTCTGGCTAGTTCGTGTGCGGCAAGAGCTTCCCTTCTCACAGAGAGACGTTCTTGGATTCTCTGTTCGGCGGCCGGCATGTTCGTCTTTTCATAGGGGGTGAGGATGGCGTGTGGTTGATATCCCATCATCAAGTAAAACAGCGAGTGTTTTACTGTGGAGTGCGTCTTCTGGTTGTGCACGAATTCTGCTGTTGGGAGATAATGTTCCCAATCTTCAGGTTTGTTTGAACAGAACATGCAGAGGTAAACCTCTAGCTCTTGGTTTACTCGCTCCGTTTCTCCGTCGGTCTGGGGGTGATAGGCGGTGCTCATGGATAGCTTGATTCCGAGCAGTCGTCCGAGTTCTCGGAAGAGTTTGGATGCAAATCGAGGGTCTCTGTCTGAGATGATTCTTCCAGGGAGTCCAAATCTTGTGTACACATGGCGCAGGTAGAGGTCTGTAGCACCAAGTGCATCGATCGTCTTCATACAAGGGATAAAAATTACCCCCTTCATAAGACCATGGTCTACCATGACCATGATTGAGTCAAATCTGTTTATTACGGGCAGATCCATAATGAAGTCCGTTGTTACCAGCTCAAATGGTCTGCTGGCATTGGATGATATTGGTGTCAGTGGTGGGGTCGTCGGGTGTGTGTTAACCTTCATTTGCTGGCACTTTGCACAGCCTTCGACGTATTTCTTGATAAAGTTGGCCATTCCTGGCCACCAGTAGTCGCGTCGGATCAGTTCAATCATTTGCCATTGTCCAGGGTGTCCTGTCGTGATGCTATCATGGTATTTTTGTATGATAGCTTGGCGGAGGGTTTTGTTCCACCACAAATGGTTTCGTTGCGTCTGGCATCAGCAGTACTGGGGTCTTGTTGAACTTCCTTTTTAGTGCATCGAACAACTGCTGGCAGTCGTTCGTCCATTCGAATTTCTGGTTCTTCTTCGTCAAATCATTCAGCGGTCTGGCCAGATCTGCGAAGTGTCCAATGAATCTTCAATAGAAGTTCCCAAATCCTAGGAAGGATCTTACATCCTTCACTGTCCTTGGCGTGGGCCAGTCCTTGATCCCAGCCAGTTTCGTGTTGTCCATTGCAAGTTCATTGGGTCTGATGATCATGCCCAAGAACTCGACTTCCTGTACACTGAATCTGCACTTCTCTATTTTCAGGTAGAGATCACATTGTCATAGTCGTTCGAGGACCTTTTCAGTCCTTATCCGGTGTTCTTCTTCCATCTTCAAGAAGATCAGGATGTCATCCATATAGATGACAAGCCATCCTTCATCTAGCATATCTCGGAAGAGATCATTCATCATCGCCTGGAATGTTGCTGGTGAGTTGCACAGCCCAAAGAACATCACCATTGGCTCAAATAGCCCTCGGTTAGTCTTGAATGCTGCCTTCCACTCGTCTCCTTTCTTTATCCGTACGTTATGATATCCCCATCGAATATCAAGCTTCGTGAAAAATCTTGCTCCCTTCAGCTTGTCCAAGAGGTCTCTGATCAGTGGCAGGGGGTAGTTGTTCCGGATCGTTCCTTCATTCAGATAGCGATAGTCTTGGCAAGGTCATAGAGTGTCGGAGTCCTTCTTCGACACGAAGAAGAACGGGGATGCCATGGGTGATTTTGACAGTCAGATGTATCCTTTCTCCAGGTTTTTGTTGAGAAACTCATTGAGTTTCTCTTGTTCTTTCAGTGTCAATGGGTAGACTTTGCAATCCTTCAGTACAAAGCCTTCCTTCAAGTCAATTGTGTGATCCCACAGTCTTGATTCCGGGAATCGTTCAGATGCAGCCTTTTCAAATACCTGTCTGTATTTCTGGTATTCTGGTGGCAGCAAGTCATCCAGGGTCTGTTGGCTAGTCTCCTTTCCCGCCTCTTGTTCATGTGCCAGTCGTTGAGATATGGATGTCTTTGCTCTGATCCATATGTTGGAGTTGAGTAGGTATCGTGGGGAGCTCTTGCCTTTCACGAGTCTGCCAATGGTGTTCATCTTCCAGATGTATTTGTGTGTTGGCTCTCGGTGTTCTTCTGTCAGGGGCAGTTCTGTGGCTGGTCTGAATAGGCCAATAACTGGTTCACCTCGCACATATGCAATCAGTATTGAGTTGTCCTCAATCACATCTCATTCGGGGGTCAGTTCTATCGCTCATATTTCCATGCCAGTGTCTGCCAGTAGTTCTTCATCAGGTACCTCTTCAATCTTTACCTGAGGAGGGGTCTCCCTGCGCATAGGTATTTCAGCGTTGATGGTACCATGATCTGGAGTCCTATCATCGTAGTCTGTTGCTGAGGGTAGTTTATCCTGTTTCATAGTGTCATTTTCATGTTCCCTTTGCCGGTGCTTCCCTCCCCGGTGGAGGTTAGCAATTCCTTCATCCTTTGCACAATTTGTTGTGCCCTGTCACATTCTTTGTTTTTGCCCCTTTTCCAGTTGTTTCTTCTTCTGGTTCTCTCAGGTCTTGGCGACAGCACATCATGCTGCTTCAAGGCCTCTGGCTTGTTTAGGGGTGTTGCTGTTCCTGGTCCTTGCGACAGCTATCTGGGCAGAATTCAGTTCCTTGGCTTTCTTTTTGGAAAGCCTTTCCTTCATTTTTGCCACGGCTAGTCGTGCTCGGGTAAGGTTTCTCTCCTTCTCCTTGGAGAGTCTTTTTCTGGTTTTTGCCACAGCCAATCTGGCTCGGGCAAGGCTCTTCTCTTTCTCTTCAGAGAGCCTCTGTCTTGTCTTGGCTACAATGTGTCGAATTTGTGCCATCTTGTCATCGGGCACCTCCCTTCCGGCGTTAATTTTCGGAAGGTTCAAGGTATTCCGGAGGGCCTGTTCAGCTCTTCTTGTCTTTTCCAGGATCCACTGGATTTGAGCCCGTCGTTCTTCATCTCGGAACTCAAAGGTTCCCTTCTTCCAATTGATGATCAGGTTTATCTCCCGTAGCCATGGCAGGCCCAGGATTACCAATTCTTTGCCTAGTCCAGCGACTAGGTATTCTATTGGGTAGCTCCTTCCATTGATGTGGAGTCTTCCTTTCATGCATCTGGTGATCGTTCCCTGCTTGTTCAGGGTCCCATCTATGTTCGTGGCCCAGATGGTGCAGCCTAAGGGATATGTTCTGATCCCTTCTCGTTTGACGAAGTTCGAGTTGATAAAGACTCCTCCTGCTCCAGAGTCGAGGAGCGCGTTTGTTGTGACGTCTTTCCTGTTGTCTGACTCAGCTACCCAAATAGACAGGCGCATAGATTGTCTATTCATGGTAGCTAAGAGTACAGATCCTATGGAGACTTCAGCGGTGACTGGCGTCATATCAGGCCGCTGTTCTAAAAACCCGATTCCTCCATGAGGTTGAGGGCTCGTTCCTTTTCTTCTTTGTCTAGTTCATCCAGCATCATGCAGATCTTCTGGTAGGTGTCCACCCCAGTCTTCTTCTGGGTGAAGTGGTTTCAGTAGGGAGGGGGTGCTGACCCTGTCTGAGTGGGGTTTTTTCCATCCCTGTGGTCAGACGATCAGTGTCCCAGTTGGTGGCAGATGAAACACAATCCCTTCCGGAGGTGTTCCACGCATTCTTGGTTTGTCAGTCGGTTGATGTCAAGAGAGGGCTGTCCTTTCTTTGTTGTTTCGTTTGTCTTCTGGTTCTGCCTGGTCTTTCCCAGGATTGCCATGGCCCATTTCCATTGGCCTTCGTATTTCGAGGCTGCCTTTATCCAGCCCTCGAGAGTGTTGGGTACTGTTTCCATTGTGTGTACCCTCTTCAGTAATTCGGGGTGCAGTCCGTCCATGAAGTACTCGATCATGGCTGCATCTTCTGTGATTCCTGTCCTGTCTTTCAGGATGCGGAAGTTTGCCACATATTCTTCAAGGTTCCCTGAACCTTGCTTGAGATTCTTGATCTCTGTCTTTGCCATTCTGGCGTCATCGATCGGTGAGAAGGCCTCCAAGACCTTCTGTTGGAAGTCTGCATATTCACCGAGTCCCTTGGACTGGTGTTGGTTGACAAATGCCTGTGCCCAGGCAGCTGCTGTCCCTCCATTCATGAAGGACAGCGTGAAGATAAGCTTCTTGTCATTTGTGTCATAGACCTGGTTGTTGATTCACAGGTATAGGTCTATCTCCTGCAGGAACTTGGCAGTCTTGGTCCGCTCTCCTGAGAAGTCTGTGGGTGATCGGATTCGAATGTCCTTCACAGACATCATGGGTGCAGTTGCGGTGGGTTCAGACATCTCGTTATAGAGGTCGTCAATTTTGTCGATTAGGAAGTGGGTGGATGTTTCGGGTGGGGGTGTATGTGACTGTTCGAAGTCTTCGTCGGTGAGGTAGTCTCCTCTTTGTCTGTCAGTTGATCTGTAGAACCAACACTGTGCTGGGGTCGAGTAACAGACTAGTCTTCCATTGTATCGATACCAAGATGAACCTGGCTGTGGTTCCGCTTCTCTTGGTGGTCGGTCTGGGGTTTGTCTAAACCCGGGTCATTGTGGAGTGTTTTGAGACGTATTGCCTACACCTAGGTAGGTGGGCTAGCAGATAGTTTAGATCTTATGTTAAGGGTGAAGCCTCAACCACTCGATCTAGTCGTCTTACTCGGAGCGTCCGACGTAAGATAGGTAGTGCACTCTAGCAGGGCTTCTGTGTAGAGTCATTCAGGTTCACACACTAAGGGGCTTCCTTAGTGGTTTTGAGTAAGTTTGTGAGTTGCAAGCTAAGGCTGTTGATTGCCTAGATCTAAACTAAGGACATCCCTACTACAAGTTGCAGTACTTATACTAGAAGGGAGGTCGTTATCGTCCAATTGGAAGGGTAGATGCATATCAATGTAACAATAGACACAATAGGCCTCATGCCTTGCATGAGGTGTCCGATGTCACGGAGTGCTGTGGTGCAGCATGTCAGGGAAGCAATAGCAGATAAGCCTCATGCCTAGCATGAGGTGTCCGATGTCACGGATCTGATGTCAAGGATCTGATGTCGATCGTGAGAGTCCGACGTCACGGACCTCATGTCAGGGGGCTGTCATATCACAGCATGTGTGGGAGTGGGTTTGGGTGCATGGAGTCACCATGCGTCAAGGGTGCCTTCCATGGGAAGGGGATCAAATGCATGCAGTTGACATGCATTGTGTGTGTGTCTGATGTCAAGGGCATGCCCTAGGCATGAATCAAGGGGTGCCTCCTGTCTGGAGGGGATCGTCGGGTGCATTGGGTTCCATGAGTTACAAGGAAAATTGTAACACATACATTATGGATATTGTTGATGACTATAGCTCATTTCCTTGGTCGATACCCCTTTGTAATAAAGATGACTCTTTTTCCGAACTAAAGGCTTGGGAACTTGCTTGAGAAGCTGAGACCGGACTCAAGGTTGGGAGGTACATCACAGATAATGGTGAACTAAGATCGCACGAGATGGAAGCCTGGTTAAAAACTCGGGTGATTGATCATCGATTCACTGCCCCTCACACCTCTGTGCATATTGGTCATGTTGAGCACATGCATCGAACACTTATGGCTAAAGCATGTACAATGTGAATTTACTCACGTTTACCACCTTACCTCTGGGATGAGTTTTATCTCACGGCTTCCCACCTACATGTCAAAACCACTACCCATTCCCTCCAAGGTTGTACCCCTTGGGAACTATGGTTTGAGAGAAAACCGGACTACTCATACCTCTGTGAAATTGGGTGCTGCACTTTCATTCTCATTCCAAGGAAGGATAATCCAAAAATATTCGAACATTCAATTGAATGTGTACTGATAGGGTATGATCCAAAGTCTAAGTCATATCGATGTTATAACCGTGCTATGCAAAAAGTCCACAGCTCCTACCATGTGAGATTCCTTGAAAGTTACGACGGCCATTTTCCCCCTTCACCCACTGATTCAGGAAGTGACAAATCAGTCAAACATAATGCAGAGGATGAACACACCCTTAGGCCCTTGTCACCACATGACGATGATGGTGACAAACCATTCACTGAACACCATCCACCCAACCACACTGACCAAGGCATCATTGATCTGCCACCTCCCGAGCCACCATGCCGCTCATTGCGCATACCCATCAACACTGAGAAACACCCAAGTGGAGGACCAGACACCTCCAGAATGGCAGCAGCTGTTCAAGAATCAAGGGAAAGTGCTGCCCAGGTCAAGGAGGCACAACAGGAACAAAGGGTAGCCACAGTGGCTGCAAGGACAGCCAACCCTGATCACACACCAGATCCTGTGATTGATCATGATCGTGACATCATCACAGAACTAATCAACAACCCTGACCTTGGCGATCAGGCGCATCAATTGATCTCGGAGATGGTAGATTTCGATCCTGAATCACTTCAATTTGAAGACGATCCTAAAACATGGGAGGAGGCTAGATGTTCTGTTGATGCTGAGAGATGGAGAGAGGGTTATTTGGAAGAGTTGAAATTGCTGAAAGACATGGGTGTTTACAAGCTCATCCCCCAGGACGACATACCACAAGGGAAGTGAATCCGAAAAGGGAAACCAGTTTTCCACGTCAAGTGGGACGAGACTGGGAAAGCCGTTAGGTGGAAAGTACGTCTTGTTTTCAAGGGTTTTGAACAGATCTATGGAAAAGACTACACCAAGACCACCTCACCGACAGCACGCATGGAATCATGGCGAATGCTTTTACACCTAGCAGTTTCTCTCAGTTGGGACATGCAACAAATCGATGTTAAAACCACATTTCTCTATGGACTACTACCAGAAGATGAAGTGCAATACATGCAACAACCGGCAGGTTTTGAGGAGCCTGGGAAGGAAGATTGGGTGTGGCAATTACAAGGCAGATTGTACGGTATGAAGCAGAGTGGGCATATATGGAACCAAATGCTCAACGCTCAGATGATTGAATGGGGTTTCACTCGCTTGTCTGGCGAGTCCTGCATTTATTACCGCAAATCTGATTCAGGAATTATTATTGCAGCTGTCCATGTTGACGATTACCTGTCAATCGCTGACACGAAGGATGAAAATGAGTGTTTCAAGGCCCAAATGAAGAAAGCATGGACCATTTCAGAACTGGGCATGGTGCACTTTATCATCAGGATTGCTGTCACCTGGGACAGGGCTACTCGAACCGTTGCACTCTCACAGACTGCCTTGATTGATAAAATCATTGACCAGTTTTGACAGAAGGATGCCCACCCAGTATCAGCACCTCTCAAACCTGGTTCCAAATTATGCCAAACAGATCGACAAGCCATGTCCACTGAGGACCAACTCCAACTCAGTAAACTTCCATATCATTCCCTAGTAGGTTGCCTACTCTATCTGACCATATCTACATGCCCCGACATTTCATATGCAGTTCAACAACTATCACAATATCTTGATTGTTACTCCTTTGAACACTGGGCAGTGGCAATTAGATTGGTGTGTTACCTCAAAGGCACTAAGGATTTCAAACTCTACCTTGGTGGAGATAATCCCATTGTTCTCCAAGCATTTAGCGACTCTGATTGGGCAAACTGTCTTGATACACGTCATAGTGTTGGTGGTTATGTATGCTCACTCGGCTCTGGCACCATTTCTTGGATGGCATGGAAGCAGAAAGTCATGGCAACCTCATCTTGCGAAGCCAAATACGTTGCAGCATTCAAAACAGCTAAAGAATGCATTTGGCTGTGTACTCTACTCCATTCCATTGACTACCAACAATATTCCCCAACAATTATTCATTGTGACAACTCTGCAACTAAATCCCTATCTGAAGATCCCCTTCTCCACTCCCATGTCAAACACATTGATATAAAATACCATTTAATCCATGAGCATGTACAATCAAACAACTTACAACTCACCTATGTTAACACCCACAAAAATATTGCAGACATGTTCACAAAGGCACTCAACGTCAAACAATTCACTTACCTCAGGAGCTTTCTCAGTCTTCACTAACACGATTCCATGCGAGGAGGAGTATTCATGGTGAGGAGGAGTGTTGAGAATCACACCATGAGCGCATGCTTTGATACATGTGCTATATTTTGCACATCCCTTTGAGGCACATGTTTGTATGCATGCCGCCAATTCCTTTATACCTCGTCCTTTCTTTATTCTGCAACACTTATATATATACAGTATACAGTTACCCAACCACCTCAGTCACTTATACAGAGACTGAGGTGAGTACCGTCATACTTAGATGCAAGTCTTTACTTACTGTACCAATAGTTTAATCTTGTTTACACTAGGTACAGTACACCCGAATACAGTCACTTATACAGAGACTGAGTTTGATCTTGTTTACACTAGGATTGATTTTCTACAAATATCAGCTAGGGGCATGTTTTCTTTAAGTCCTGTGAATTTGCCCACTCAATTTCTACTGGACCTATGAATCCAGGCAAGTAAATATTTACACTACAATATATATTAAAGCTAATATTAACTGGACTTTCTATGAATTGATTGAGTCCTTCTTGTATGTAATCCAGTACCAAATAACCAATTCCAGTCCATTATAAAAGAAATGTGGCTGTTCTGCCTTCTTCAACCAGTTGGTAATATCAGCTAGGGGCATGTTTTCTTTCAGCCCTGTGAATACAGAGCATGCCATTTTCCAAACCTCTTCAGTGTGGATAATATGCCAGATTAATAATACTGTAAGATCATCAAAAGGACACTGCAACACAACACCTGTCTTGAAAATGGGGTGAGTAACTGGTGTAAAGTCCCCTTGTGGAAGACCACACTTCCAACAGTACTGGAAGCTGTCAAAGACAAATTGGCACTTCAGCTGAATCCATCCAATAGCATGCTGAACAAAGTGGTCCTCTCAAGACTTGCAGCTGATAAAATATTGGTGGTCTGAAGTCTTGCGCTGCCATTTGTTCTTCCATGCCCAGAAAATGACACAGTAACCAGTGTTGCTACCATCAAGAATACCTCCTACAGCCTTTGTCATTGCTGATAACTCAGCCACCTTTGCCTTCTTGCCCTGCACAATCCTGAGATACAGTGCATGATCCAGATGGAGTGAAATGGAGGGCCCAGACAGAGAATAACTCTGAGGGAGAATACTCAGGACAGATAATGATGCAGTATGGCCTTGAGATTGTGGAACATGCGAAGGGGGAGTAGAGCCCAAGATGTTGTCATCAAGCAAAGCGAGTGTAGCATCATCCCACCCCATTATTGGGACTTGTATCACGAGCTGGTTGCAACAGCCTTTTAGATGCAACAACCAATGGATGATCAGGATTGCAGTTGTCGCAAGCAGTTGCATACAAAAGATCTTCACAACATATATGTTTACCATCCATGACCTCAGAAATAATGGCTTGTCTGCATTCTGAGCCATTTTCAACATATCTGGTGCCTGGTACAACACCAGCAGTGTCAATGTCAGTTACATGTGGTGGAATAAATGTGTTGCAGTAGTCAATCAGAAATACATGTGCTGGGGCACCACTGCATCCAGCTCGACCACCACCTTGAACAAAGGTTGTCAAGCCATAGGGCATTTTGAGAAAGACAACAGTGTCAACATTGGGTTGGTTGATCCCCTGAATGAATCCAGTTGTTGCTACCATCCATCGGTGTCTGGGCAGGCCTTCTTTCCATTTTTCTTCTGATTCCAAACAATATGATAGTTCTAGGTCTGAATGAGACTTGGTATTACCAAAGAAGGATGCAATCTTATCCACATCTGAATGACCCAAGCAAAACATAATGCCATGAGATGCTGCAGTCCACATTTCCTTCTCTGCCAGGTTCACCATATCAATAACAATGTTGATGGCTTTCCAGACTTGCTGCTCCACATGCAACACATCATACATGAGGTTTTTTCTGTTTGTTGGTACATGGATGATGAGAGTAGAATGAGGCAGATAGACCTGCTGAAGAAAATAATCTTCCAGATATGGAGCTAGTGTGGCAGTGAGGTAAATCTTTTGCATGAGATACTGGGCCAATTCTTTGACTGCACTGAACTTCTTCTGATAAACATCGCAAGTTGAAACTTGATAGCATTCATCAACAACAAAATGTTGGACAGACTTTTCATTGTCCAAATACTAGCTATGCCATTCAATTAGATCAAAAAAGTTGTGTATTTGATTGAAGTCATACCATTTGAATTTATGACTTGCAAGACTCTCAATTGCAATTATATATAGATTTATCTACATACAGTTAGCATTCTGTTTAGTCCAGGTTAGCTTAGAATGGCCTGAAAACTGGTAAAAAAAGAAAGAGGTTCCCTTATCATTGGTAACCTAGATAGATAAAACCACCAAGTCGAACCTGATTGACTTGGTGGATTGCTCAGGAATTCAGTACTAGACTGGAGTTGAACATGATCTACTGGAATCATCACCAAGTCAAGAGAATTTGACTACATAGTATGTTTGTAGCCCCAAGTCAAACATGATCTACTTGGTGGATCAATGATCACACTGAATGACACATCACCAAGTCAACAGAACAGAACTCTGTGCATCAGAGTACGTTTGTATCACTAACTTGAGAACTGTGTACAGCATGGATTTTTACATGAAAGACCTACACTGTAAGATGACCTATTCCAGCATTTCTAATGGTTGCTGTACTAACTTGCTGTATATAAATAAACTTATCAATAACTACTACCAAAAGTTTTGTGCAGTTGTGATCCTAATCACATCTCTCCTTGAGAAGAAGGATGTTGGATTTCTGTGGACTTTGGCCACCAAGTCAATGACATTAAACTGGGTGGCCATTCCAGGATCAAGGCCCACCCTTCTCTAAAACATCACCCAATAATGTATATGATGACTGACAAAACAGCCTGCCAACACAAGAGAAGAAGAATGTTGGATGTCTCTGAAGGGGGACTTCAGCCACCCAGTCACCTAGTCCATGTCCATTGACTGGGTGGTCCTTTCAATGTCATTGTAAACCATCTCTCACCATTTCTCCATGTGACAACTAACTAACAGAACCCTCAGCTAGCAGAACAGAGGAAAGTGGTTCAATTTCTACATGGGTAGCTCAGTGATGTATTTTTTAGGGTGTGCCGGGAAGACAGTTGCAATTGAATCCAAGTATTATTCAGGGAACACCAGGTCAAACCCATTCAACTTGGTGTTCAACAGTCACTACACATTTGTACTTACTGGTGACTAGTACTAACACAATTCAATGACTACAGATGTAATAATTGCTAACAACTAAGTGGTTAAAGTGGATAAGTATTCAGCTCATCAACAGAAATCCAACATCCTTCTCCTCTATTACCGTCATCCAAGTTGTTGAAGGTGAGTTACAATACAATTAATTGCTGTCACTGCACCAGCCTTCACTTGAGCCCTCACCTAATATTGCACCGATCTGTGCACAAATATTATTGCTCTCCTTGTCGATGGATACTTGGAGGACTACAATGATGCGCTGAGCTGGAAAGGAGAGATGCAATTAGGATCACAACTGCACAAAACTTTTGATAGTAGTTATTGATAAGTTTATTTATATACAGCAAGTTAGTACAGCAACCATTAGAAATGCTGGAATAGGTCATCTTACAGTGTAGGTCTTTCATGTAAAAATCCATGCTGTACACAGTTCTCAAGTTAATGATACAAACGTACTCTGATGCACAGAGTTCTGTTCTGTTGACTTGGTGATGTGTCATTCAGTGTGATCATTGATCCACCAAGTAGATCATGTTTGACTTGGGGCTACAAACATACTATGTAGTCAAATTCTCTTGACTTGGTGATGATTCCAGTAGATCATGTCCAACTCCAGTCTGGTACTGAATTCCTGAGCAATCCACCAAGTCAATCAGGTTTGACTTGGTGGTTTTATCTATCTAGGTTACCAATGACACTAGTTCATAAGGGAACCTCTTTCTTTTTTTACCAGTTTTCAGGCCATTCTAAGCTAACCTGGACTAAACAGAATGCTAACTGTATGTAGATAAATCTATATAGAATATATATAGCTTGGGTGTTGACACCCAGGGCTGTACAGGGGAAACAGCCAAATATATACAAATGATGACCTAACCCATCAAAAGAGCATTGAAAAATGGACTATATGCAAGTCTTACACAAGCAATCACCCCTGTGGATCAGCCTAGAAATGGCTTACAAATTATTCTGGGTGACCTGGGTGACCAGAGGACTATAGTTGTCCGAAGTGGAATACAGATAGGCGCATACCTTAATGGAATCCTGAAGGAGAAAATCTATATGGAGCAACTGGAAGGATTCACCGATGGGATGATGAGTGTATGCAAATTGATTAAAGTGCTATACGGACTCAAACAATCAGGATGTGAGTGAAATATCCAACTCAATGAGAAACTTACTGGTCATGAATTCAAAAATTTATATTCTGACCACATGTGTCTACATTCAAAGGGGACCAAATGGCATGCAAATTATAACTGTATGGGTTGATGATTTATTAGTCTTTACAATTACTCTGGAATCCATGATTAACCTCAAATGCAAAATTAGCAAGATATTTGAGGTATCCGACCTCAGAGAACCTAATAAAATTGTTGGCATCAAAATTAGTTGAGATTGAGAGAAGAAATCAATCACTCTCAAACAATCGACTTACATCGATGCCATCCTTAAGAAGTATGGGATGGATGGCATTAATCCTGTCAAGACCCCAATGGACTCGAACCTCATGCTTGAGCCCAGGGAAACAGAGGCTGGAAACCAAAGTAATAATTATGCATCCCTCATTGGCTCTTTGATGCATGCAGCCATTGCCACAAGGCTGGATATAGCATACACTGTGAATAGATTGGCTTTGTTTATGGCCAATCCCACTTTGTCACATTGGAATGCTGCCAAACAAATTATGAGATATCTGAAAGGGACAAGGGATTACGCAATGACTTACTCAAAAACTGAGGATCCCACTGATCATGTTCATGGATACTCCGATGCCAGCTTCACCAATTAACATGATTGCACTTCAGTATCCAGATATAGTTTCATGAAAACTGGAGGTACAATCACTTGGGGATCCAAGAAACAAAACATGGTTTCCCTATCATCTACCAAAGCTGAGTACATCTGCATGTCGGATGCAGCATGCAATGCCTTATTGCAGTAAATGGAGGGTGGTTGACTGAGATCACCCACAGCAAGATCACAAATAATGTATATTTGCATAGGGTAAAAAAGTCCCTTTCTTATGGACTGGTTCCCTTATAAAGGAACCAGTGGCTTATGAACACAAGTATGGTACATAATTGTAAATATATATAAAGCTCTAGGCCACAGGCCCAGATCACTACATTCTCCCCTTCTGGTTTGGACCCATGGTCCAAACCAAAACCCAAGAAACAAGAAAACAAGAAAGCAGCATGATGTGTATTTCTTCAAGATTGTAAGTGAACTCAACCCTCAGAGGGAGGAGTGAGAGGTGAAAGGTCTGTATCTGCATTGGTGTCAATATCCATTCTGCTTCTGAGTGGGATGGATAGAATGGTGGGAGTAAGGGGGTAAGGAGTTGATGCAAGTTAGAATTCTGGGGTCTCAGGAGATGTCGCATCACTGGGAGGCACTGATGACTGCTCCCCTCTGAGGGGCACAGTCCCAGTTTCTGACTTGTCATCAGATGAGACAGAATTGGTTTCCTCCATGTCGGAACCTCGGTTCTTGCAGTGACTCCAGGTAATGCATGCCATGATCAGCTTGATCCCACCTGTCTTAGCAGGAGGGATCCCCATGGCAGAGTCATGTTGCCTCTTTCACTCCTTCTTTGCTTCATTTTTTTCTGCCTTTGTTAAACGTGGTGGACCTACATAAGTCCAGCTGCCATCCACATAATCCGGGGTGGTTAGTTCTGGAGAGGTAGTGTCAGCCTCAGGTTCTGAATGACTTGAGGCAGGAGTTTGGTCTGAAGCCTCATTGCATAGAGGTGGAATGGTCAACAAAGGAGTGATATTCAACCAGCCCATAGGCAAATCTGGATGAATGGATAGGGAGCAGATGCCAGAGGGCACCGCGGGTGAACTAGTCGCTAGGATAGAGCTGGAAGCAGCTGGTGGGGGAATGCGGGGAGCAGCATGTACAGAAGCAGATAACCCTGGACCTCCACTCAGGGTATGAGCAGCCTCTGACACTTCTGGGACCCACTTCTGCTTGGGAGGCAGTGGCTGGGTCAAACATCGCAATCCCAGAGGAGCAATCCACCACTGAGGCTCTGTAATCAGAGGTGTATCTTCCTCCTCAGGAGTAGGTAATTGTTTCAGGTGCTGGAGAATGTCTGAGGCTGGAGCAGAGTCCTCTTCGCATTGGGACTCCACTGCTCCATTGATCCATCCTAAGCCATAGTGGTCCCTTACTTCATGATTGGATACCCCCAATGAAGCAAGATGGTGCACCACATCCTTGACACTGATGTTTGGGGAGGTGTTTGGCAATGGATGTCAATTGCAAAGAATGTTTATGGATATATGTAGCATCTGGTGGGTTCTCTGGTACAAACCAGGAGTACAGAACACTTCCACTAGGCACAATTGCAAGATTTGTTTCTGCTTCTGAGGCAGCCTAGCAGGAAGTTGTTGCTTTATGAGCATCCCACGGACATGGGAAAGGCTCACTCACGAGTGGTCTAATATCAACCCAGGTGCATTCTGGAATTGAAAGAGTTGACAGTGCATGAAATGAGACCATGCTTCCACAGTGTCATTGATTGGGGGATGCATCCGGTCAGGATCCTGCAGGCATTGTATTCCCTTGGCTGACTGGCGATCAGGAGGCAGCCACTTGGGTAGCCTCCAAGTGGTGATTGCATAACTCATCAATGGTGTCCACTCAGTGACAGAAGTCAAGCTGGCCAAGCGAGTGTAAGACTGGGCCCATTGAAGGTCCAGCTCATTTCCCTCCTGTTGTGCACCCGTGGCCCAACCATTAAATTCCACTGTACTCTGGGGAATATCCAGAGTGGATGGTGGGGGTTCCCTCAGAGCAGGTACCCAATTGGCCAAGTAAACGGGAGGGTTGGAGTAGATTTTAGTTTGATTTTTGGGAGATGGGGGCAGAAGTGGCAGATATCAAACATCCCTATCATCCACCTCCATCACGTCAACATGGGAGTGAGTGGGTGGGGGTGGACCTTCAGGGTGTGCAGCAGGCCTTGATGCAGCACCTGCATAACTGGATCCATGGGCCTGAGGCCCAGGGATGGGGGATGGTTCACATGCCCAAGACCTTTCGGTGGGCCTGTCCTCTCACCATCGATCCAATTGATCCTCAAGGCTGTGTATTTTCACCTTTGAGTTCCACTATTTCGTCCTCATAACTGTCATATGCCCATTCAGCAGCACGTCTGGCTTTGACAGTGAGGTCCTGATCATGCTGATTCTGGGCCTCAAGGTACTCTCTGTCCTGGTCAAACTTGTGCTGATACATATGGATTGCATAGGACTTGCACATCCCACAGCCTCCCTGATGAACTACAATGCCCAGATGGCTGTCGTACCTCCATTCATCGACTGGGGGAGCCATACACATCCTCCTGTCTGGGTCATGCCTCCTGTCATTTCTGGCAGGCTCCATGGAACCTCCTGATGACTGTGAGCGCCCCCTAACTTCCTCTCTCCTCGAGCCTTGCAGTTTGAGATTGGTTCCCCTTCTTGAGCTGCAAGGTTTCTCTTCTTCCCTCTCTCCTTTCTCTCCCCCTTTGAGGCACGTCAGCCTCATGAATAGGTGGTGTAGGCGGCGGCAAGTCATCCATAGGGTCATCTTCAGAATACACACCCATCAGAGCAGGGTGTACTGGGAAGAGAAGAAAAAAAAAAATTCAACTCCACCTGTCGACTGTACAGTACCGAGTTCCCACAATCCACCTCAGTGTGATCATCACCAAGTCACAACATCAGCCATCACCATGGACTTCTCGACTTTTGAGTCGAGAAACTTCCCTGCCCTTTGCGTGCTGGTGTGCACAAGGGCACTATCATCCAATCCCTGGCACCTCAGGGGCCAAGTGGATGTCCAAGCCTCATAATACATCCAAGCCACACCAGTCAGCCTGGCTCACCCCCTGCCTGACTCAGTTAGTCGAGAAGTATCAATGCCCCTTGCATGCTGGTGCATGCTTGGGCAAATCCATCCTATCCTTGGCACCCACAAGGGCCAAGTATGAGTCCAGAGCAGCCAGCTTGTTGCACATGGCCAGCGGCTCCCAAGTGGATTCACCCACACTCCACTTGACTTCCAATTCCAGGGCATGTCCCTTCCATCGGTGGGACATGATCTCTTCTATGAACCACTCGGCATCGTCTGGAGTGCCGAAATTGTAAGGATCAAGATGGTGCCTGTTAGGAAACAGGTCATCATCATTGGCAATATAGGGTCGCAACAGGCCCACATGGAACTTGTTATGCAACCGCTGACTCTTCAGTCCAGTGGGCAACTAGTTGGAAGTCTCCAGGTAGCTTCGTAGGACCTCGTAGGGCCCCACAAACTTGGGTAGTGATTTACTGGCCCTGCCCTTTGACAAGGTCAAATTCTGGGTTGACAGATATACCTTCTCTCCTGGCCTAATGTCGGGCTCCATGTTCCAATGCTTGTTGGCGTGATATCACTGGAACACCCATTCCAGGATAATATTGTCATGAGCCACTGCCATGTTGTGCAGCGCCTCCATCGCAAAGGTATGTACCCCCAGTGGGATTCGTTCAGGGTCCGAAATCTCCCTCATCATTCAGGGAAGGTACCCATAGTTAATCTGGAAAGGCGCCATCCCAGTGGCTCTGTTGATGGTAGAGTTTATGGCAAACTCTACCAAGGCCAGGAACTTCACCCAGTCCTTCTGGTTAGACTCCACAAAGGACTGCAAGATCTGTGCTATTGAGCAATTTGCACACTCAGTAGCTCCATCCATTTGAGGGTGGAAGGAGGTAGACATCAGCAGTTTGATGCCTAGGATCCAATGAATCTCTCACCACCAATGCGAGGTAAACTTGGAGTCTCAATCAGACACTATTGATCCGGGCAGTCCATGCAACTGTACGATCTTTTTAATGAAAAGAGATGATAAATCTGTCGCTGTGGTGGTGGTATTTACCAGCACCAGGTGAACCATTGATGATAAATGACAGATCACCACCCAGAGATAGTCAAACCCTTCCGGTTCCGGAAAATGGCCTGTGAAATCCATCACAATAGATTCCCAAGGATGCAGGGGTATGGGAAGGGAGTGGAGCTTTCCCAAGGGGGAGCAGTACTCCCCCTTAGACCAAATGCAAGCCTCACAGGACTCACAGAACTTATCAATTTTATATTGGAGGCAAGGCCACCAATACCATCGTCGGACATATTCCAAAGTCTTCACAGGGCCAAAGTGCCCTACGATGGAATGGGCCTATTCAATTATACGACCATGCAAGGTTGAGTCCTTGGAAGGGGCAGAGGGTACACAGATAACCATGTCTCCCCCTCTGTTCTTCATCCATATGATCCCTTCCTTCACCTCAAAGTCTGGGTGATCCTTTGGACTCTCTATAATCTTAGTAAACACCTTATCCTTTTTATACCCCCCTCAGATGTCTTCATCCAAGGGGTCTTGTTCAGACAGGTACACCCAGAAATCCTGGGGACTAGCCAAGGAATCATAGACTATAGGATCATCCTTACAGGTTGATCCAGAAGTGGGAACATTGTCCCCAGTTTGTGCCTCCACCAAGGTGGAGGCAGCCACGTCTTGCACCTCGACTCTTTCACAAAGTACGCTCAAATGTTCCTTGACATGCCGGGTCTGGGACCTGGCTGACCAAGTCTCTATGACTTGGTTCTTGATCTTGAGATGTTGATCCCAGGGCAAGTCCTCGTGCATGGGATTCAAGTGTACATCTGTGAAGACATAGTGCTGCACCAGGGGGGCATCATTAAACCAAAAGATTGTAATTCTATACTTAAATACATCGACACTAAATCTGAACTAGAGATTACAGTTGTCAAACTGGTAGTATCAAGACAGGGTGTCTGCCACCTTGTTGAGGTTTCCCTTGATATACCTTATATCAAAGTCAAAGTGAGAAAGGTATTCCATCCAGTGGGACTGTTGTGCAGACAGGTGGCATTGAGTTTGAAAGAACTCCAATGCCTATGATCAGTCACCACATGCAGGTGCTGACCTATCAGTTTGTCTTCCCACTTGAGTAACACCTCCAAGATAGCTATAGTTTCATGCTCAAAGGTTTGATAGTTTTTTTGAGTGTCTGAGAACTTCTTGGACAGGAACCCAGCAGGCCAACAGGTCTACCATTCTGGTCCCTGCCCATACATCATGCCTATGCTGAAGAACATATCACCCATATGGGTTCGGTTGACCCGGGATCTATGGGCTTCAACAAGGGATTGGAGCAACAAATATCCTTGATAGCCTGGAAACAGGTATCATGAATTGGGCACCACTGGAACGATTGTCCATTATTTGTCATGGCAGAGAGTAGACTGGTGTATACTGAAATGTCAGGAAGGAAATGGGCTAGGTACTGGACCAATCCTAGGAACCGATGCACTTCATGATAGTTGCATGGGGCCTTCCACTTGCATATCCTCACCATTTTGTCACTATCAGCATGCAAACCCTGGTCATCTATCATATGACTGAGACACTCAAGCTTCTTGGCATATAGCTTGCATTTGTCTCCATGCAGGTAAAGCTCATGTTCTTGAAGTTTCTCGAACACAAGCCAGAGATGTTTCTGGTGTTCCTCAACTGTGTTGCTGAACACAAAGATGTCATTGAGGTATGCGTGCATAAACAGTCCTATGTACTCATGGAAGATGGAATTCATCAGCCACTGGAAGGTGGCAGGGGCATTACAATCCCCTTGCTGCATCACTAAGCTCTCAAATGTTCCTAGTACAGTCGTGAATGTTGTTTTTCAGACATCATCTGGGACCACCAGGATTTGTTCATAGGCATCAGAGAGATCGATTTTCAAATGATACTTCACTCGAGCAACATCCAGCCTGATCAGATCTTGATCAGGAAAGGGAGTCAGGTTCTTGACTGTGTTGTTGTTCTGCTTCTTGGCATTGACCACTGTATGGATGGCTCCATTTTTCTTGGGTACCATCAGCATGTGGGTGGCCTGTTCCATATGGGCAGGTCTCCACCACCCCACCCTACAATACCTCTCGATCTTGTCAGTGAGAGGTTGTCGCATGGAGTCAGGGCACTTAGGTAAGTGATAGTGGTACTTTTTATAATCATCCACCAGAGGTATCTGGTGGTTGATTTCCCTCATGGGAGGAGGCCATTTGGGGACTCCTTGCAGGATATCCTTGCAAGCTTCTAGCCATTCCTCCCATAGTCGAGGAATGTCCTTCTTTCCTAAGGGCCCTAGAGTCCTCATCTTCTCAGCCAGCTCATCGCATATGATGAAGAGCACTTCATTCAGGTTGCTAAGCTGTTGCTCCGAGAGTACCTCGGGCACAGTGTGGCAGCCTGAATCACCACAATTGGGACCCTCAGGATACCTATCCTGAGTAAACTCCTCAACATACTTGTCCCAATCATCTGAGGCCTCATCATCGCTACCTGGATCCTTATCTGGGTCCTTGTCTGGGGCCTTCTCCAAAGGTTCCCAATCTTCATCATCTGGTCCCAACAGGATTGGGCCAGCCATACTTAGTCCATACCCCTGCCGGGGATGGTCCATGTCTTCCTCTTCTACCAATGTTGCTGATGTTCAGCCCCTGGAAGGAGGCTGAATGGATGTGGAGCTGACTCCCAGCTTATCTGGGTCCTTCAGCCCATTAAGGCAAGGCAGGGGTAGGGGTATACCCTTGTGTTTTTGGGCTAAGGGTATGAGGGGTAAGGGTAGGGGTTTGGAAGTTCATACCCTTGCATACCCCTGTACCCTTACTAATGGTACACAGGTATGCCAGGGGTATGCCAGGAGTATGCTTATGTAATATCATTTGATTGTTTTAGCTACAAAGACTCATATTCAAGATTTTCATCAATTAAATTCAGATTTTGGGATTGTCCAACATGATAATGGCTTTCATATGTTAATAAGAGGTATTAATATGTGATATTAGTAGTAAATACAATAGTTATCAACACTTTTCAAATGAATTTTGCATGATTTTGTGCCAAACCCTTGTACCCTTGACAAACCCTCCCATACCCTTGGCAACCCTTATATGTTTCCATACCCTTACCCCTAAGGGTAGGGTGTTCAGGGGTAGGGGTAAGGGTATGAGATTTGACACCCAGGGGTAACCCCTGCCTTGCCCTACAGCCCATCAACAATGGCACAATGGCCACTGTCGAGTCACTCATCCTGAACAGGTTGAGTTCTCATGGCGTACCTACAAACCTGTTGGAAGGTGCTTGCACTCTCAACTATGGTGTGGAGATCATGACCTCAAAGCCAGACCTTGTCTTGTTCAAAGTCCAGCATGATGCCATGCTTTCACACGAACACCATTCCTATGATGGCATCATATTGGTCTATGTTTATCACATCAAAGTAATGGTTTCCTGAGAGGTTCCCCAACTCAAACTCCACAAAAAGGCCAAAGTTAATCTTTGACCTGCTTCCTACTGTCCCCAGCTGAAGGGGCACGGATTCTTCCAACTCATGGACCTTCAGGTTTGTGGAAATGGTGAACTCTGGGGAGACTGAGTCAGATGTGCATCCGGAGTCCAATAGCACATCGGCTTCCAAACTGTGGATCTTCATCTGCACAATGAAACATCTATTATCCTTCTCTGAACGAGGAGGATGGGTGATCTTTCTGGTGGACTTTCTCAGCGCCAGTGGGCATCTGAGATTCGAGGCGTGCAAGGTGGAAGGTTCAGTTATCACCCCTAGTTGCTTGACTATACAAGTTGAGTCCTGCATCACTCCTAACCTCTCTAAACCATCCATCTTGGAGAGCTCTGGTTTGACTTCGAGCTCTGAGGCATCATCATCTGATTTGTACTCAGAATCAGATATGGATTGCAACAAAGGACACCTGTCAGGATCAATGTCAGTTGTTTCTCTGAGGGCACTGAAGAACTCCAGGTCATCTTCATCGTTGAAGCCATGCTCTCCTTCCAAACTCAGGGGGTAGGGTTCTTCCTCTGAGCTGTACTGTGATCCCAGGATGTGGTCTTCAGATTCTTCTGAGTCACTGTGAATGGGGGCCAGCCACTCCTCATTGGGTAGGCAAAGAGGATCCTGGGTTTCTCCAGACTCCTCACTGGCTGTGTACATCTGCACCCCCTGGCCAGTTCTCATGGACCCAGGGGTGTTAAACTCTGGGCACTTCTTGTCAGTAGAGTAATGCCCTAATCCTCCACACTTATAACAAGTGGGAGGAGGTTTATTTTCATCAGACCTCCTGGTGTCATTCTGGTCCCCTCTGGGAGCCCAATCTCCAGGGGCTAGGGCACGGCATGGGTACGGGTAACATCATGTGTTTCCAGTCATGGGTATGCATTGGTATGGGTATGGGTATGGGATTGCCATACCCAGGCAACACCATACCCTTTTCCATGGTGTTACAGGTATGTGCAGGTATGCCAGTACCTGGATTTTGGTCAGGTGAGTAATCATCTGACCTTGTTGAATACTCATGACACATCTAATTCTAAACTATAGGACAATCCAACCAACACCATAGCATGGCCCAAATGACGTGAATCGTCATTTGGGCCTATAGTAAATTTTTTTGTGTTTCATTTCTTGTTTTTTGTAAACTAACTGATTATGTTTCTTCTTTTTCAGGTTCTAAACTACTGATAAAGATGGACAATGACAGCTAATGACACACACCCAACAGTGCCATGTCACCCAGGCCCAAACAATGTGATTGCATCATTTGGGCCCATGGCAATTTTTTGTAAACTAACTATTTTGTTTCTTTCATTTCCTAGGTTGGAATTCCCTCAGAATGAGGAGCTCACATGGAAGGACCCCATGCCAATGCTGCCACATCACAACAGCACACCACCTGCCCCAGCCTCACAGGTAACTGTTTGTGGGGTGGATAGCAGGTGGAATGACAATGATGACCAGGAGGAGGACCCGAGGACCCAACTGCTCATGGGGTGGAAATGGGGATCAAATGATGACTACAGGCAGCACCCCCCCCCCCCCCCTCTCTTGCTGCAAATGCAAGTGGGGGGGTTACTCATTCTGTTCTTGGCAACTACAGACACCCCCCTCCCTCACTCCAAATGCGAGAGGGGGGTCACTTTCTATATATTAATTTAGTGTGATTAGATTATTAAAATACATATTCATGTTGAAACCCACAAATAACCATGAGTAACCCACAAATAACCATGGGTAACCCACAAATAACCATGGGTAACCCACAAATAACCATGGGTAACCCACAGAAACCCATGGTAACACCATAACCCTACCCATGCGGGTACAGTGTTCATGGGTATGGGTAGGTATAAGAAAATATACCCGAGGGTTACCTGTGCTGTGCCCTACCAGGGGCAGCTGGTCTTCTGTCATTACTATGGTTATCCCAGTTTGCAGAGGGCACTTTGTGAGCTCTCAATGGTACGTCACAAGCTCTTGGTCGATTATCCCATCTGGGGAAATCTCGGACTTGTGATCATGATTGTTCAGGTGACCATTCTGGTCTGCTGGGCGCAGCCACCTTGGGTTTGGGAACTTCCTTGCTAGAGGAAAGGGCCTCTACCAGTTGCTTGGGCTCCTGGTATCTCTTCTTCTTCCTGAAGATTTCCTTGGCCTTCTGAGCATAATAAAGAATGGTTTCTGTGGAACTAGATTCTGCAGAATGAAACTACATGGTGTTATATATTATGGAGAATTGCATTACACTTCATGTGTTATAATCAGCGCGCAAAGCTGGAGCATTTGACATGGAGAGAGAGAGGAGTGATGTCAAAGGAGGGAGTTGCCTAGAGGAGAGGGTTGATGAGACTGATAGGAGAGGAGATGACCGAGGTGTGATGCCAAGAAAATCGAATGTTAAATGAACAATTCGATGCTGTCATATGACCCTGTCAGGTTCTCAGATAGAAATGGATAGAGGTATCTGCTCACTATCAAGATTAAGCTGGATCAAATAGCAGAGCTATAATGAAAAGCCAGGTGAATCCTGAAAGTGACAATCTAGTTGAGATCGAGAGGAATTGCAAAAGTTCTTACAATGTGAGTAAAACATTATTCAATTAGGCAAAGCCTTAAGTAACAATACTGTGAGAATAAGAAGCTGGTCTGCAGTACAAGTGCGAAGCGCTTACCTGTGTTGCTCACGAGTGGTGAAAGACAAGAGAAAGCAACACAGAGGCCCCTAGTCGCACTTGAACTGTCTTATACCCCAGCATCAGCTAGCCCCTAGCACCAGGGCACAGACCATTAGGGATGCTGCAGTCCGGTTCCGAACCAAAGTTCGAACCTGAACTTTTCAGAACTGGACCAAAGTTCAGTCCAAGGTTTGGGTGGATGGGTAGAACTGGACCACAAGTTCAGTTCTAGGTTTGGGCAAGGTTCAAAATCTCTGAACCTTGCCCGAACCTAGTTCAAACCAAACTTTTTCTGTCCCATCTTTTATGAGTAGTATTGAATGCAATTGACTCCACCCACTTGGCAGCAGGTTTTGATGCATCATGTGTCCTGTATGCATGTGATGGGAACATTTCTATTGATTCCATGTGTATGCCAGAAAATGAGCAAATGAGCAATCGCACCCAAAATGGGCCCGGACAACAACTCTAGGCATCATTTATCACCTAGGTAAGTTTCATGTTTCTTGTTTCTTTTTTCTTTCAACAAACTAACTATTTTCATTAGTTTTAGGTCATAAACATGTTACAACAATGGCACCCATACTAGCCCATGCCCCACCACAACAACAGATAACCAGCCTACAATGACAAAACCAAGCACCAGGGCCCCATGTTGATGAGGAACAGCCCAGCACCCACCTCAGCACCCCACAATGATGATGGATGACCCAGCACCCACCCCTGGCCCTGTGAGCCACTGCTTGCAGGGGGGTCAGTGCTAGCAGTGTACAACAAAACAACGAGCACCAGCTCAACAGGGAGCACAAGCATGAGCATGACTATGACAACAGAAATGAGGTGACAACTGAGCATGACCCACGATGATGATGGAGGACCCACATTTGATGGCACAGACGAGAATGGCAGCGGGAGGTGCACCATCACCATGCATGATAGGGAGTGGGACAATGGAGACCACAAGGACTACCGGACAGGTGGTGCTACTGGCATGCAGGAGGTGGCAGTGACAGCAGGGACAGAATAGATGACAACTCTTGCCCATCTTGTGCAAGGGGTGTTTTATTTTTATTTAATTAAGTTCACAGCCCCTTGCTCATGACATGGGAGGGGCAAAATTTTTGATTAGTCAGGACATGCCCCCTTACTAGTTTAGTTAGTTTAATATTTGTGTCATTTTGAGAAAACCTCTTGAGTGGGAATAAGATACAGATGATGTGTAGTCGAATATATGTAAGTAAAAATTGTTGACTTTAATCTGAGCAGTTGGAAGGCATGGTCAACATACTTGATGGTGGATTCTACTGCTGCTCAGGCTGTGGGGGCCATCACTTAGTCATGCCTTTGCATCTTGACACTATTAAAGGGGTCTTTGTAGTTATGTGGTTGTATACAAAGCTGAGAGCAGTTTTAGAGAATTTTTGGTATAAAAAAGTTTGGTTCTGGGTTTGGACCCTCCTGAACCTAGAACTGAACCCTCTTGAACCTGAACCAATGGTCCAGTTTGAAGTTCAGCAGATTGCCTGGACCAAACCTGAAGTCCAGTTCTAGGTTCAGCAAAATCTTTGAAGAACTGAACTGAACCAAACTTCGGCATCCCTACCCAGGACCATGCGAAAAGGGGGATTTGAGTGAGGCTCTGTGCAGATAGCGGAGCTAGTTGCGTGATCGTGAGGTGGCGCAGAGGCCTACCAAAAAGGCTCCTTACCCTTGGAACCTGCCTTCACGATGATAACAACCCACATGCAATATCACAACAAAACCTGATGCTGCTTTTATAAGGGCAACCTGAGCCTCTAGCAAAGGGAAATCCGAAGAGAAAACTCTAAGGATCCCCTTGCTGATGCCCAGTATATGTGAAGACGACAAAAATCAAATATAACCTAAAAATAGAAAAAGGCGGAGATAGGCGGATCAAGGCCGCCGAATGACATCATACCAAGGGGTATGTGTCGGAAGGGGTACTCCGCCTCTAAATATAAAAGTGTCAACATATACAAACATGATAGCAAGGGAAAATTAGTAATAAAATCCGGAAAAATCATAGAAAATGAAGAATAGAAGGAAATGAGGTGGGGAAAAATATGGGACAAACATAAAAAATAGGAAAAACACACAGGGCACCCCCCTAGTCCCCTTACATCACCCCCTCTCTAAGATGCATCGCCCCGATGCATTCGAAATCGTATACGACCAAAGTCCGTGACTTGAATGCGACGCGGTGCAGCAGTGTGCCATCGGTGGAATTCCTTGATTAACCGAGGGGCATTTATGTCAGACTCTTCGACCCATGAGTTCTCCTCATACCCATAACCCTTCCAATGTACCAAATACTGGAGTTTTCCTCGACGCAAACGACTGTCCAAGATTGACTCGACTTCATATTGGGGTTCTCCCTCGATCACTGTAGGTGGTGGTGGTGGGTGTGAATGGCGTCCCGGGAACGGATCTGGGGGAGCTGGAAGCAATTTGACGACATGGAAGACGGGATGGAGTCTGTACATGGAGGCTGGGAGGCGTAGACGATAGGCATGTGTTCCAATGCACTTGACAATGGGGAAAGGTCCCAAGAAGCGATGAGCGAGTTTCTTGGATGGACATGTAGTGGAGATGTCACTGGAGTCGAGATAAACTCGATCACCAACCTTGTACTGAGGGGTTGGGGAGTGGCGCTGGTTGTAAAATCGCGCCATGTCATCCTTCGCCTTTGCTAAGGCTGCCCTTGCCTCCTCCAAGCTATCCCTCATGTGTTCTGTGAACTCATTCACTGTCTCGATGTGTGAGGGAGTTTGGCGAGGTTCAAATCCCATGCGTGGATGTCGTCCAGTGTCTAAGAGGAAAGGGGTCTGTTGAGTGGAAGCATGGACATGGTTGTTGTACCCGAACTTGGCCAAAGGAAGGAGATCATCCCAATCGTCCTGGCGTTCATTGACAAAGAGGTGGATGTACTGCTCCAGTTCCTGGTTGACTCGCTCCGTCTGGCCATCAGTTTGTGGGTGATAAGCAGTTGAAGCGAGGAGTTTGATCCCCAGGAGTCGGTACAGCTCACGAGTGAACTCTGCCATGAACTGAGGGCCACGATCTGAGAGGAAGGCACCAGGAAGTCCATGTAATTTCCACATGTGGTGGAGGTAGAGTCGAGCAGCACCTAGGGCACTGACAGTGGTGTGAGTGGGAATGAAGTGAGCGCATTTTCCCACTGAGTCAACTGTGCACATCACCGCATCAAACCCATTTGACTCTGGTAATTCCACCACAAAGTCGATGCTGACGACATCCCAACGACTCTCTGGAACAGGAAGAGGGTGTAGCTCACCAATAGGCTTGCGACGAGGGACCTTGGTGCATAAGCAAAGGTCACAAGTGCGACAATACTGACCAATGAGCCGTGACATTTGTGGCCACCAATAGTTCCGTGAGGTGAGCTCCAAGGTCTTCCAGCGTCCGGGGTGGCCAGCAATCTGTGAGTCATGGTGTTGGGATATGATGCGCCGGCGAAGGTCTGGGTCATTGGGAACATAGATGCGATCCCTGAAATACAACAAGTCCTCCTTTTCAGCCCACTCTGCCGCACGTAAGGAAAGGGTCGATCCCTTCCTCAGTTCTTTAACAGCTCGGGTGACAACATCCTCATGTAAACCGCTACGGTTTGCGCGACAAATGTCATGTAGAATGTCCCACTCCTCGCCCTGGGGTGCGATGCCTTCCAGTGCCCAAATGGTGAACAGGTCTGGCTGCAACAGCACAATGTTTTGGTTGTCACCGCTGCCATCCCCATGGTCTGCACGTTGGGATAGGGCATCGGTCTTCCCCATGCTGCAACCTGGACAGTGGTGCAAGGAGAAGTCGAATCTAGATAGATACAGGGACCAACGAGCTTGACGACGGTTCAATTTCTTGGCCGTCATGAAGTACTCGAGGTTCTTGTGATCCGTCCAAATTTCCACCTTGTGTTGGGCACCCTCGAGGAAGTGTCGCCACTCCTCAAGCGCACGCATTATTGCCAACATCTCCTTGTCATGGATCTCGTAGTGTCTCTCTACAGCACTAAGGCTTTTGGAGTAGAACGCCACAGGATGCCACTTCTGGTCCTCCGGAGACTGCTGAGACAACACAGCGCCCGTCGCAAAGTCAGAACTGTCGGCTTCTACACAAAAAGGACGTGAATTGTCAGCAAAGGTAAGGATCGGAGTGGAAGTGACCATCTCCTTAAGCTTTTCGAATGCCTCCTGTTGTGCATTATCCCACCTCCATGCCTCCTTTCCTGTCAAGTCGAACAGCGGTCGTGCATGATGTGAGAAATCCTTGATAAAACGCCGATAAAAATTGATGAAGCCCAGGAAAGACTGCACCTCCTTCTTGTTTGTGGGCATCGGCCAAGCTGTGACCCCATTTACCTTGATAGGATCCATCTCCACTTGACCCTCCGAGATAATCAGGCCGAGGTACTCAATCTTGGTCCTTTCGAACTCGCATTTGTCCTGACGAAGGTAGAGTTTGTACCGTCGAAGTCGCTCTAGGACGAGGTGCGTGATGCGACGGTGCTCTTCAACCGTGCGAGTGAAGATGAGGATGTCGTCGAGATAGATGCAGACAACGCCTTCGAGGATGAGGTCATGGAAGATGTCGTTCATCATGGTCTGAAAGGTGGCAGGGCTATTAGTAAGGCCAAAGAACATGACAAGCAGTTCAAAAAGACCACGGTTGGTATGAAAGGCTGCCTTCCACTCATCTCCCTCCTTTATCCTCACATTATTATAGCCCCAACGGACATCGAGCTTGGTGAAGTATCGGGCTCCACAGAGCTGGTTTACGAGTTCAGAGATGAGGGGTAGTGGGTAGCGATTTTTGACCATGATGTTGTCGAGTCTTCTGTAGTCTTGAACTGGTCGAAGTGAGCCATCCTTCTTCTTGACAAAGAAAAAGGGAGAGGCCATGGGTGACTTCGATGGTCGAATACGTCCAGAGGCCAGGTGCTCGTCGATGAACTGGTCAAGCTGCCATTGTTCCTCCGGAGAGAGAGGATAGACCTTGCAGGATGAAGGGGTTGTGCCGGGGGTGAGTTCGATCACGTGATCCCATGGCTTACGCGCAGGAAGAGAGTCGAATGACTCCTTGGAGAACACGTCTTCAAACTCATGGAGATGAGGGAGTAAGGAGTTAGTAGAGGATTTAGCAGCGTTGTTTTTGTGGAAGGCCTCGGCAAGGCGTTGGGATATGTTCGATGTGGCACACACCTCATGCGATGAGCGAATCGCAGTGTAGAAGATCCGATCACCCTCCTCCACTTCCTCAGGGTCCTCATCATCATCATCCGAGTCCGGCATTAGATCAGGAATCCCTTCCAATTCCACTTCAGGTATAGGCAGGGGTCCAGCATGACACTTCTGAGTTCGTCGTATTGCCGCCTTCTGTCCACGACGTTCTTGCCTGGCTTCTGTGAAACATGTCCGACAGCAGGATGGACATTGGCTCATGGTAACCTCCCCGGTGCGCCAGTCGACCTCTGGGTTATGGTCTCGAAGCCATGGATATCCCAAAATCGCCTTTTGCTTTCCTAATTGAGTGACAGCAAAAAGGGCACGCTCACTATGATCTTTGTAACGGAGAACCAGGTCTGCAACCTCTCGGATGGCACCAGCTTCATTTGGGGATCCATCCACGTTATATACAGGTATTGGACGTGAGAGTGAGCGAGTATTTAGACGATGTTGTTGTACCAGATGGGAATCGATGAAGAGACCAGTCGCACCAGAGTCCAGGAGCGCAGAGACACCGAGTATCTGTCCAGTGTCGGTCGTCTGCAGTTCGATGGCTAGGTTTAAGGAATGTGCAGAGGGAGTGGATGCCACAATATACTTGCGTGGTAGTTTACGCTCCCATGATTTAATTTTGGGACGTGGAGTAGAAGGAGAGATGGGGAGAGCAGGTACGTCTTTAGCCAACTTCGAAGGGTCAGAGAGGGGAGTAGTCACAGAAATGGATTCATTCTCCAGGGATTCAACTGACAAGACTTCAAAGCGGTTATGGACAGGCAGTGAGGGCGTACAATTCACTCGCTGCGAATAGGAAAATCCTGCTCCTCTACAACTTCCAGCTTAACCTCCTCTGCAACTTGATCCTTCGCTTCCTCAACATCTACAAGTGCCAACAAATCTTGCAGGAGTTCGTCTCGTCCCTCGGGGGTGAGCATGCGGATATCCTGACGATGGGGACACACTCCAGCCCTGTGTCCAGGTTCCCCACAATGGTAGCAGGGATCCAACTTACGTGCATGGCTGCGGGCTGCATCAACATCCATTGGTACTGGGATATTGACGGCTGGTGTGGGAGTTTGATGAGCAGGAAGGGGTTAGGGCGGGGGAGGCTTCGATTGAAGGTGTAGGGTGTATGAGTGGTAGTTGGAGCATGGAATGCAGCATTAAACGCCGCATTTGTGAGTCGGTTCTCGTCACAGAGTGAAGCAGCTTCATACCAAGCAAGGATATCATCGTCCGCTGGGCGCCCTTCCAACATCTGTGCAATCTGGTCCTGAATTTCTCGGTTGAGCCCCCGTCGGAACTTCACCACTACTGGTAACCCACTCCCATACCCTGCCATGTCCACCAAATCCTTGAACTCATCGATATAGTCGTCCACGGATCGACGTCCCTGGTGGTAAGTGGATGACTCAAGTTGTGTCACTGCTCGGTGGCGTTCATTGAGGGGGCAGAAGTGGCGTACGAACTCAGCTCGAAAGTCACCCCAAGTGGAGAAAGGTAGAGAACCGAGTTCTTTAGTTTGATGTAGGATACGGTCCACATAGAGATAGGCGCGTTCAGATTTCATGTATGTGAAGGCCCAATAAATTTTTGCAGCCTCATCGACGAATTGATGCGACTGGAGACTAATGTATAACTCACAGGAATTAAGGAATGCATGTCCCTGCGCACGTGCACCATTAAATTCGGCGGGGGGGGACGGTTTGATCTGGGCACGTTCCTTAGTGGACGCGTTTGGCAAAACGTTGTTGTTGGGTGCGCTTGGAGTCGTGAAGGGGGAACTATTAGTCGTAGGGTTAGCCTGGAGGGTCCTAACGAAGTTTTCAATCGTAGATTTAAGCGAGTCAATTTGCGCGCGCATTCCGGAAACGTCGCTTTCAAGCGCGTCGAAGCGTTCTGATGCGTCCATGTCGCTAGGGAGCGCGTTTGGCGAAAATGGCGGTGTGATAAAGGCGAGAGTATCTGGAACGGTGTGTAGGGACTCTGTGGAGCTTTGGGAAGCGTCGTCCAGTCCGTACCTGCCTATTTTGGGCAGCGCGTTCGCGATTTTCGGGCCTTAGGGGAGAGTTTTCTACTATAAGGGCAACCTAAGCCTCTAGCAAAGGGAAATCCGAAGTTAAAATTATGCTACATAATACAGGGATTGGGGGCGCACCTAGCAAAGGGAAATCCGAAGAGAAAACTCTAAGGATCCCCTTGCTGATGCCCAGTATATGTGAAGACGACAAAAATCAAATATAACCTAAAAATAGAAAAAGGCGGAGATAGGTGGATCAAGGCCGCCGAATGACATCATACCAAGGGGTATGTGTCGGAAGGGGTACTCCGCCTCTAAATATAAAAGTGTCAACATATACAAACATGATAGCAAGGGAAAATTAGTAATAAAATCCGGAAAAATCATAGAAAATGAAGAATAGAAGGAAATGAGGTGGGGAAAAATATGGCACGAACATAAAAAATAGGAAAAACACACAGGGCACCCCCCTCGTCCCCTTACACATAGCTGTAGAAGAGGATATCGACATGGCCAATCCCAAGCCCAAGCCAACTGCCCTCCCTGCCCTGACTCCCTACCCCTCTGCCGGTGACTACGCCACCTTCACTGGACATCTAAACCAACTGGAGGAAGACATGTACAAGCATGCACGGTGGAATGAAGAGTCATTCATAGAGTCCCGACTCCATGTACAAGAACTCTGGGAGACAGTCAACTTGCTTCAAAACAGGGTGAACAACATTGAAGGATACTTTGGGTTGCAGGCTGGTGGTGCACAGCCCATTATGTTGTACAATGGTTACATGGCTGGGCAGGTGGTTCACCTTGAGAGGACTCCAAGCAGGAGGGCAGAGGTGGATTGGGAAGAAATGACCAATGCTGAGGAAGGCAATGCCACTCCCGCTCCCACTCCTGTTGCTGCTCCCGGTCCTGGTCCTGGTCCTCCTCCTGCTCCTGGTCCTGCTCCCACTCCTGCTGCCACTCCCACTCCTGCTCCTGCTCCTGCCCCAACTCCTGCCCCAACTCCTGCTCCCACTCCCGATGCTGCTCCCGATGCCGCTCCCGATGCCACTGCCGGCAACAAAGACAAACAGATGGCAGAACTGGTTGAGGGGGGATTTGTCGAGGGTAACAATGGGCCTGAGCATGGTGAGGAGGGACTGGCTGTGCTGGAAGAGGTGGCAGGGGAAGCATCCTTGGCTGGCGCCCCCTCCATCCAAATTATTCCAGCCACACCACAGGATTCTCAAGAAATGGTACAGCCCACAACATCAATGGCCCCACCACTCCCTCTCCTCTTCCCCCCAATGTTGCTTGCCGAGCCTGAGGCTGCCGCCCCGGCATTGGCAGTCAATGTAATCACCTCACCCCAGCCCTCCCCTCCCCCTGCACAGCTGTGCCGATCCCCACGTGGGCTGACCCCTGGTCCATCTGGACTACGTTCCAGAAGTACCACCCCTCAGCCAAACCCAAGGAAGAGAGCAGAAAAATCTGAGGACAGAGGGGAGATGAAGGGAGGCAGAAAAGAATAGATGTGATTCGGCATGTACATAAAAGTTGGACTATCTTGTTTTTCACATTACATAGTGTTTTATTTGTAAATCTAGGCAGCAAATTTCACTTTTTTAATTCTCTGTCTCCTCCCAACAGCCTGGGTTGAAATAGCTTCCTGCTGTGCAAGGTCATCAGCCATCCTTCGGATAGGTCGTGCTCATGCGGAGGATGGATTTGCTGCCAATCCTGATGTTGCCATTGCCAATCATACTTTTGCCATTGTCAATATTAGTGTTTCCATTGCCAATCTTACTGCTGCTGTTGCCGATATTGGTGTTGCTGCTGCTGATCCTAGTGGTGCCATTGCCGATATTGGTGTTGCCATTCCCAATCTTATAGTTGCCATTGCCGATATTTGTGCTGCCGTTGCCGATATTGGTGTTGCCATTGCCAATCCTAGTGGTGCCATTGCTGATATTGGTGTTGCTGTTCCCGATCTTATAGTTGCCATTGCCAATATTTGTGCTGCCATTGCCAAGGGTACGGGTGCCATTGCCGATATTGGTGTTGCTGTTGCCAATCTGAGTGCTGCCATTCCCAATATTGGTGTTGCCATTCCCGATATTGATGTTGTCATTGCCCATGCCCCTGTTGCCATTCCAGATCCCACTAATGCTGCTAAAGCCCTTGCCCTTGCAATAGGATGCTCCGTCTGATTTCCCCCTGAAAGTGGTCGAGGCTTAGGGCGTTGTGAGCTCTCTTGAGGTATATCCAACAGAAATGGATCAATTGGGCATGGGGGATCATTTACAATGGCATTTCCAGCTGATCCAGGCATGATGTATCTCATGTAAATGTGTCGAGGAATGAGATATTCTGGTTCACCATCACTAGGACCATTAATTGGCTGTGGTTGAGTGACACCAACCATGCAGAGGCTGTCCATTGTCATTTGATCCACTTGGACATATTGTGATTCAGTTGTATCAGAATTTGGGGTCTGTCCTGCAGTTGATATTCAGCGAGCTTCCTTGCACTTGGGTTTGCCTTTGACAACTTTTCTGCCTCTTGATGCAGCAGGCAGTTCAGCAGCGGCAACGGCCTCCAGTTCAGAGTTCAGTGCTGGGTTGAGGATCGGCATCAGCATCATCATTGCTTTGGCACCTGCAGTTTGCAGACAGCGATTTGGCATTGGCAACGGCAACGGCAATGACAATGGCAATGGCAATGGCAATGGCAATGGCAATGGCAATGGCAACGGCAATGACAATGGCAATGGCAACGGCAATGGCAACGGCAATGGCAACAGCAATGGCAACGGCAATGGCAACGGCAATGGCAACGGCATCGGCAATGGCAACGGCAATGGCCCCAAGCTCAGTGCCGCTCTGAGGATCGGGATTGTCATTTCTACACCCCCTGCATTTGTAAATGTGTCAGGAGGGTGAAGGGTTATTCAAATCACTTGGATAGTGTGCAGGAGCCACACTCCCATCCATGGCTTTGATCCCTTTGAACCGGAACGCTCTTTCAGGGCCCTGCACTATTTGTCGCTGCAGAACATGGTCAAAGAAGTCCTCTATGATACTCTTGTGCATGTTCCGTGGGTCTCTGATTTTGAACCTAGCTGGGAGATATTCTGGACTGACAAATGATGATGTCCAATCTGTAATTGCTTTGAATGGGATATGGCAACTACAACCATTGTTTGCTAGTTCTGCAGGAGATGAGTAACGGTTTGTGGAATAGGAAGTCAACATACTGTAATGCTGGCCAACATACAACATAAACCATTCTTCCAGCTCGTTTTTCTTGAATTGTGATCCTTTCCATGATGTGGGAAGGATCAGGAAGCCATCATTAGTCATTGTTAATCAGGTTAGTGTTGTGTTATGTTGCATTGCTGACCTTGAAGCAAGGTGTGATGGGTGTAAACACTTGATATAACTCATAAAGTTTTGCTTCAGTTCAGTTACTTGATCATGATACGTGTCCAGAAACGATCGTGCAGGGGTGGTTATCAGAGAAGCAACATTTTTGTGACTGGAGTCGGCATCAGCATCGGCATCACATTGGCAGTAAATGATTTGGGGACTCACATGTCAACAACCATCAAACCATTAGGTGCAGTATAGGCTGTAAATGTCACAGACAACACCCCCATTTCCAGCCACTGTTGTCATGCATTCTCCACCACATGTTTAAGGAGGTATTTGTCTGCTAGACTGTGAAATGTTTGTTATGTCCAGCAGCAGCAACGGCAATGGCATCAGCTTCAACTTACACTCGCTTCATCTGCTCGGGATATCCTTCCCGCATCATTTTCTCCTGTTCGACTTCAAGGATGGCTTTCTCCTCTGCATTCATGGTGTCGAAACCATGCTTGATAGCTGGCAGTCACGCTTGGAACCATCCTGGTGTACTTGTGGTGGCGTCCTCAACACCTAACAGGTTTGCGATCTGTTGGAAAACTCAGTCCCAGTACAAGCTCCAAATGACTTCTGACCACTTTACTTTGAAGTGGTTCGATTTCCATGAGAGGCCTTTGGTCATTCACCAGTTGTTGGAAAGCCAGGTTGCTAGTTCCTGGTGATGTGATCAATAATACAACCTTCACATGCTTGTGAGTTTACCTTGGCACGAATGCGACTCTCCTCCTCATCCACAGGGGCCCTGTCAATTGACGCCCAGTAGTTGAATATTGCTGGGAGGATGTCGCACTTGAGTATTTGCAATCAGCCAGCTTTCAATTCCTGCAATCAGAATGCAACTTTATAAGGCTCAATGATCTTCCACTCTTCAACCATATATCTGCTTCCCTTCTGGTACTGTCTCAACCATGGGGTCTCTGATGGCTCAGGCAGCATTGGGGGGGACTGATGTGAAGGAAAGAATCAATCTTGTCATTGACATAAAACATATCATCAACACGAGGATCACACGAGGTCGATAGTGCAATACCCCCATCAATAATTGGGTGTCGTTGTGACTCACCCCAAATCATCATGAGCCTAACAAGAGTTCCTTACAAGTGAAAGAGAAGATCAAAGAAGAATGCCCCCCTGCATGAGGACAATGACAATGCAGTCGATACTGTTACACATGTAGAAGTTGAGGTCAACATGAAACATGGACCAAAAACAAAGCGCATCAAGGTCCCCCTGACTGCAGTGGCAGAACCGGGTCAATCAAATTCTGTTATACACGATAATCCCAATGTTGCTCCAGAATGGGACATGCAAGAACCTCAGGTGGCCGCCGAGCCAACTCGGCCACACATCAGCATGGTTAGTTTCTGACACTGATTGCTTATGGAGCGAGGCTCATATACAAATAATAGAGACAGCGAGACTATGTACTGGAGTTTGTGGGATGAGTAGATGAATTGCTGCAAGCATCCCTCGCTCGGCAGGCATGGTCAGTTGACAAACAAGTTTGCAACCACTGTCCATTCAATAAACGGACAATTTGGCGATGTGTTGATTGTTCACTGGGAAGCATGCTTTGCCGCACATGCATGCGTGTAACCCACAGGCAAAATCCCTTCCATCGCATTGAATGCTGGACTGGCACGCACTTCCGCCGGGCTGAGCTGTGGGAGGTTGGCACATACATTTTAGTCCAGCACCAGATGGATCAGCCGATTTGCAATGCTCTGAACTTCCAATTGAAATATCTGGAGACATTTGAAGATGTGAAGGATGAAGCAGAGCAAGAGTCGGCCAATTGGCAGGCAAACGATCAGCAACAGCACTGGCCCTCTTCACCTGACTCAACCTCGAACACCTATAATGAGTCTCAGGCTGACGACTGGGCCAAAGATGAAACTGGGGCCGACTCAGCATTTTTTAATCACCTTGATGCCCTTTGGCGTCAAGGGAAGGGGAATATTGATGTTGAGAACGGTTTCCAAGACTTCTTTGATGGCAATGACGAATCTGAAGTTGAGCATGCCAATGATGACCTCCATGGGTTTCAACCATATTTGCCTAATCCTAATCAAACTGCCAATGCCATACCTCCTGCTGATGCTGTACCTCCTGCTGATGCCGTACCTCCTGCCAATGCCGTACCTCCTGCCAATGCCGTCCCAACTGCTGATGCCCTGAACAACAGTTATATTCATGTGGTCCATACAAATGGAATACATCACTTAGCGATGGTTACCTGCCAGTGTCAGGGGGAACACTGAAGACAAAGTCCGTCGACTTGGTAAATCACCTCACATTTCTGACATGCAAGCTGTTGAACGGGAGAGAGAAGCTCTCACATCTCACATGGTAACCTTAACGCAGTTACAAAATGCTGCCAACATTGCCGATCATGACATTGCTCCCTCATGGATCACCCATGATAATGAAGGGGAATTTGATACCCCCAGTGACCTGGATGATGACAGTGCTGTGGCATCAGGCCTGTCAGATCTCCCAGCCCACACACATGCTATTCCAGTTGAGGAGCAACAAGTATACCTCCCCTCTAATGGCAATCTTGCAGATGTAGAGATTAACCTCCACAAGATCCAGGCAAACCAACTGCTGCACCAGCTGCGGGAGCTCATTGCCAACAAATCATTTCAATATTCACACATCATTCGAGCGGCACCACAAAAGAGAGTTTGCACACGGTCATGAGCTGTTGTCCACGAGTTGGTTAACAAAATTAGCTTGCATGCCTGAATGTATAACCATTGCCATAGCCAAATGCTGGCACTGGATTGTGATGATGACACATTGAGTATGTTTCAGCAGTTATCCAAGGATGACCTCAATGCCAGCACAGCTATTTTGAATCTGAATGTACCTGGTTCCACCTCTGTTTGTCTGTCCTGGATTTGGCATAATTCCCACATTCATACTGGTCTCATGGCCGATGCCGATGCCATTCCCATTCCTGATGCCATTGCCGATGCTGGCCAATTCTGGGAATGTAAATATATTTTGTAGCCATCCATATTCATTGTACTAACAATTTTCATAGTCAGGCGAGTACATTGGCTTTGTTCACAGGCTCACAGGAATCGATGGAGGGAGGAATTTCTACTGGTCACATATGAAATGCAGTGGACTGTGCAGTATTTCATCTATCACAGCCAATGGTGGCAGTCAGCCTCACAGTCCGAGAATACCCTTCCTGGTCTGCTAGCCTATGCTAATTGCCAGCACGCTTCATGGTATGAATTAGCATTGAGGGCTGACAATGCATTTAGATCAACAAATGCCGATTATATCTCCCCTCTGTGACTGAAAAGGGCCACATGTATTATGTAAACATGATTATCTTGATCACCAACCACCACCATGTTGAAGAAAAGTCTCTCAATCTTCAACCCTTTTTCTTTGCAATCAGGCCTGAAAGGGCAACTCCAAATGCGGACACAAGAGATCATTTGGTATGCAGAGTCCTGATTCCGTCAAGTTTTGTTGGAGTTAGACCAGGCAAACTTTGTAAAACAACATTGGATGCAAAAAATTCTCTATGCCGAGCTTGTATGTTGAGATCTTTCCTAAAGGAAGTAAGTATACATCACTGACAAGTATGACAGATGTATGTCATGTCTTGGATCGGCATCGGCACCTCCATCGGCCTTATGATGGATGTGCTGATCCTTCTTCGGTCCTTGGCCGACAGTCTTGCCGATGTGAATTTGGACCACCTACCCCTTGGATTCCATCCGTCTCTCTTGGCCTCATTGGATGATGGTGTTGCCAGCGATGGTCCTAGCCATGTGGTGGATTCATATGTATGTGATTGGTGGAGCCACAATAGTGAACTGGCACCAGGGCAAATCTTTGCCAGTGACACCCTCGATAAGTGCCTCGATAGCTATCGGCAGTATATCCCTGCCCCTGTGATCACCAGCTCACCGCTCACTGATAGCCAGCCAGCAGACAATGCTGCCGATGGCCGAGCCAACTGCCGATCTTGCATCAACCTGCAGGCTCTCATTGGGGATTTGTTCAATGAAGCACGCGGGATGCGGGACTTCATAGATGGCTGTGAATCATCAGCAGAGGCTGTGATGAATGCGAATGTCAGGCAATCAGCAGGGTTCCAATGGCTTCATGAGCTAGCCCTGCTCAAGGAGCTTCAGTCCAAACCACGTAAGTTAACAATGGCACCGGCAGCGGCAGCGGCATCAAAAAACAACCGTGGACACGCTGGGAGACAGTCGGCCATGAGAAGACAATCAGAACTGGTATCTGCACATGCACAGGCTGAACTGGAGTGCCTGAAGGCCCTTCCCCCAACCTCCTACAAGTGGACCTGGGGCGTTGATATTGCAGAGAATGAGGTTTTAGCAATCAATCAGGCAACCAAGGGCAAGGGAAAGGCACAGCATTCTGGGTATGCAGGGTCTCTACCTGATGGTGCACAGCAAAAGAAGGAGTGGTCAGATGCACCAAGTCTCCCAACAGTTGTCTCTGCCTACAGTTGACCACCCACGGTTACTGGTCACGATGCTGGCCTATATTTTTCAGATGCTGAATCCGATGTGTCCAATGCTGGGACCGCTCCCATTGTTCCTGTCCCCGCTCCCATTGCTTCAGTCCCCATTGCTGATGCCGATCTCTCCGCTGCTGATCTCTCTGCTGCTGATGCCAATTCCGATGCTGTCTCCGTCCCCACTACCGATGCCATCCCCGCTGCCACTGCCAATGCTGAGGCACTCATGGTTTGGCAAGGTGAAGATGGTGTAGCAAATGATGCTGATCAGCAAACCGCCCTTCAGGCAGCCATGGCATATGGCTCTGATTCATCATCTGCCCCTATGGGTTCCCCAACCGGCATTGATGCTGCTGACTTCTACCTCGATGATTCTACCTCTTCATCTCCACCCTCAAATCCCCTATCAGCTTTTGCCACTGCGTCTGATGCGGCCGATGTTTTTCTCTCATCATCAGAGACAGATTCTACTGGATGTCGGGGTGAATCCAATGCCGATGCCAATGATGCTGGTGCCAACTCTGACAGTTTTGGTGATGAGTCCCCCAGCACCTCCCAGATAGAGCACCCCACTCCTTCTCACATCACCCTGCCCATCTATACTCATGCAGACTTTGATTATGTTGATGACACTTGGTTGCATGGCTCTGATGATATGGACACTATGGATGATGGATGATGCTCATTTATTTCACATATTCTATATCATGTAGTAATAATTGTTGGAACACCAAATGTTTTCTGCCCAATCCCTAATCCCGGTGCCAGTGCTGTGCTCAATTCTGATGCCAATCACTGATTTCATGAAGGTCTGTATTATGCGTCTGCTGCTGCTGCTGATGTCAGTAAATTTTTACTTTCTGCCAGTGCCAGTGCTGACCCATTTCATAGGTCTGCATACAACAAATGAATGATTGCTAATTGAGGCATTTATCATACATGTCACTATATAACCTTCGGCATCAGGAAATTTCCTTAGGCAGCATCAGCAGCATTGACCAACACCAATTGGGTGGGCAAGCTGATCCTGTTTGGTAGGTCTGCACTACATAGAAAATCAGTATCATTGCCTATAGCTAGGCCATACAGTTTCCTATGCACATCTATCCGTTAGCCTGATGCCAATGCCGTATATCTATGCCAATGCCAATGCCAATGCTGATGCCGATGCCGATGCCGATGCCGTTGCCGAGTACTGTGTCCAACACTATCTCTGGTCTGCATATTAACATTCCTCATAGTGTATCACAAGCAAGAATTGTAAAAGTGTATTCATTTGATACTAGTACATGTTATACATACTATGAGAGTGTTCAACGGTGTCCACTGAACCTGTATCATTCGGTACACTGTATGCGTTCGATAGACCATATTATTCGGTACATTGTAGCTTACCTATCTGGTGATTTTATGAGCAAATTGGATGTAAAAAGATAGGTAATATACTAGTCTAGTAGGTGAGTTCTGCATCGTTCAGGCTGAACTTTGCATTGCTCCTAACCCATTTTTATTACAGATTTTTGATACAATGAGACGAGAGGAACGCGCCACCGCGTTTTCTCAATATAGTGAATTTATGGAAGATATTAGATATAGCAGGATGGGTGATACCACCAGGTGAGTTGTGCATTGTTAAGGCTGAACTTTGGACTGATTCCAACTCGTTTTCATCGCAGATCTTTGATCTGATGAGACGAGAGGAATGCACCACCATGTTCTTTTAATATAGCGCTTTTATTGATTCTAACCCATTCTCATATGAGGGGAACATGCAGCCATGTTCTTTCGATATAGTGATTTATGAGACAATTAGTTATAGCAGATTATAATAATGGTTCCTCGCGAGTGCTAGGATCCCTACAACACCCACTTCCTATGCTAGTATGCTGCCAGCCCCTGCACTCTTCAAAATATATTTGTGCACCAAAAGCCGCAGCTTGGGCCGGGTCAGGCCAAAGCCAAGCCATGAGTGGTGGCTTTGGCTCGGCCCAGGATTTCAGCAGGCCAAAGCCGCCTCAGGCCAAGCCGGGCTGGTTATTCAGGTCTCATTCTGAACTCTGTTTTTGAAAAATGAGATTGAAAATGAAACACAAAATGAGCCGAAAATGGCCCGAAAATGTTTACTGTGAACAACCCTATTAATATTAAATGATTAGAATATTAAATCACCTAAAAGCGAGAGAGGTGGGTCTACTAAAAATGGTGACCACATGTTGTGTTGTAAGTGAGCAGGGGATGACAATCCTGTTGGGCTATCCCTGTCATCGCTGTCATCCCAACAGCCCATGTCCAACGCATCCCATATCTCCCTATCATTGTCATCCTATGCACACCACATGACTGTGGTGTCTACCCAAGCAGCATCTGTGGTGTACGATAAGATAAGATGTAGTGGGTCCGTGCGGCGTGCGCCCAGTACCGATGAGTGTTCACGTGATGGGGTCTATTCACCTTTGTTCCTATCAGCCCTACTCCGTTGCCTGGCCTTCACCTAAGTCTTTCGCGCTCTCATTTCTCAACAACATCCTCTCATGGTGAAGAAGGTCGCTCGTGTCGTTGATACCGCAAAGGGTAGCTTTCTCCATCGGGCAAGAAAAGGCGATAACGCATCAGCAAACCCAACACAGCCTCCAGCCAAGGACGCCAACACCCTTTCCCCGCACTCCACAGCAAGCGGGGCCCCCTTTCCTAAGTCCACATCTGACCAAGCGGAGGCCGCTATGAATCTCGGTGATGACGATCTTTGGCTTTCTTGCGTTATCGATGGCGAAACCGAGGTGTTTCCAATTGATATCGAAGGGTCATTGTGGCGCAATCCTAAGTTCACGGTAGGCTACCTGAAGAAGAAAATCCAAGAGGAACGAAAAGATGATTCATTAGCTGGCGTTGGTGCCCACAGCCTAGTACTCTGGAAGGTGCGTGCTATCGAAGAGTTGCGATCTCGGATGATATGGCTCACTTGTCATCTTTCCAGCCCAAAGAGGGGGATTCTATCAATGCGAAACCGAAACAGACTCTGCACGGACGTGTCGCATCTGCTAGGGAATCCGGGGAAGAATTAGAATCTGCGGACAGCGTCTTAACCGTCTTCCCAGACCAACCTCCCCTCGATCGTTTACATATTATTGTACGGAAACCGGATACTGGTGAGTGAGGGTGCTTTTCCATGGCTGAACACTGCTGATCGTTTCTTGCTCAAAACCACTTACCGTTCCAATTGCCCTCACGACCGCGTTGTTTTTCCCATGGGCGATGAAACCATTCCCCCTTTACTCCATGCGTAATGACTTCGACTCCGCGGTGTTCTTGTTCGTCAACATTACCTTGTTCTCCTCAATACCTGCCGCCGTCTCGATGAACTCGTACATATCGATTCCATCTCTTGTGCCTAACAAACCGAACACGAATTCGCTCGCCGTTCTGAACCATCTCTCCCTTCGCGCATTCCCTCCTTCTCTCGCCATCTCTCTATGATCCGTCCACCTATCACTCATCCCCTCTCCACATTTGCAAATTTCCAACGTTCCTCCCTGATCGCTCGATGCTATTATTTCTTCGTCCCTCCTTCCCACCTTCCTCACGTATGTCAAATGGGTCTCGTTGCCGGTCTGGGCCGGCTCCTCACACCGCCAAATTACAATGTCCTCGCATTTCCATGTCTCACCACTGCTTTCCCTGGTTTTACCAACAACCTGTCTCGTTTATTGATTCGTTGCTCTTTTGTTTCCACCCGCGCCCCACGGTAAGACCGCACAGTTGCGGACCGGAAAAGGAACATCACACCGAAAGAACACATGTTTGATATCGAGGCAATCGACAAAGAGATCGAGAAAGAGCTCAAATCGCTTTGTGAGGTGATTGAGACATTTCTGAAAAATCCTGAGCCACCCACCTGGGTTCCTCCGAACTACGTTACGCCGAGCAACCGCGAATATCTTACAAACCTTCGAATACCATCTTATCGCAATGGCAACCCAAGTCTTTTACTTCACAATCTCGACGTGTGTGGTGGTAATGAAATCGAGGAGTTGTTTGGACATGGTGAACGCCTGTATGTATTTATTAATTGTGCTTTGAACCCTTCTCACCACGGACTGCAGGTGCATTTGCAACACATCCGGATCGGGCAAAACCCGGCGCATAATGGAAGGCCTCACGAAATACTGGGGATTCTACCTTGTTGCAATTCCGGATGCCAATGGCGTCGGCATCCGAGATTTGCAAGACGCCTTGGAGGGTATCGCTGACTATCGGGAATGGATGTCCGACCTTAGTGACCTCCCTTCTGGGCAACGGGTTCGTCAAAATGATGTCAACAGTCTGATTGCTTCTAAGCAGCTCCGGAAAGTCCTGGCTGCGAGGGTAGTGATTTTCCAGTTGTTCCTACAGCTCGCTATCATGGTCGACGGGAAATTGCAAGAGAAGCATAAGCGCATTTGGTTGTTGTTCCAGTTGTCCGACCAACTATACCGCGGTGGAATCTTGCATCCATTTGTTCACATCATCAAGAAGTGTCTTCGTCGCGCTTCGAATGAAGCTCTCGTCACATTGATTGAACGTCTTACTGGCATTCGTGAAAAATATTTGTCACAATCACACTTTAGTGTTATGCTGGACGAAGCACAGCGGGCCACCAGATTATATCCCCGTTCCTTCATATCATCTACCAGCGACAAAGTATATCGATCAATTGTCTGCGAAATAGTTAAGGTCATCACCCAATCGCTGATGACACTAGTGGTGTCAGGTACAGGTCTGTTGCTGGCAGAGCTAGAGGAAGCTATGGCCTCCGGAGTGTCAAAACGTGGAGCGGTTATACTGGCCCACCGGCTTGGGATGTTCGACACCTGGCCGAAACTGAAGCCATTTCTCGAACGCTACATCCCTGCTTCCATTTTGGAAACCCCTTCTGGGTATCGCCTGCAAATGCGGATCCGGGAATATCTTCTGGGTCGGTGAGTCGACATCTTTCTTTTCTACTGAGCCAGTCTGACTGAGAGCAGATATCGCTTCTCCGTATCCTTTCTGGAATTATTCTTGACGAATGGGCTGGAATCGCCACACAGATTGCTGAATGAATATATCAAAGAACACACCACTTGTCTCCCGGGCGATACCGGTGATCCCTTTACTTCGTCTGAGCCTGAACTTCACTTTGAAGTCCAAGTGACGAGTTTTGAGTGGGATAGACTCAAGTTAGGTAGGCTTGTCCTTCAGCTTGAGATTCCTCCTTTTGACATATGGCAGATTCGACCGCGCTTCAAGAAGCAGCGCAGATTGTGCAATCTCACTTGACCAAGGGGAAATCTCTGACATTTGGACCCGTTACCACCCGACTTGTCGAGTATGGGATAGCTCGTCTCTGCAACCACCACGAGGGTCAAATAGTTGAACCACTTGCATTTCTGTCACTGATGAAGTGGCTCCAGACTCTAGACCATGGCAATCTGGAGGCAAATATCCGATCACGACTTGCTTTGCAAGCTTCACGTGGAGATGGTTACGAGGAGCTGGTCGTTTTGTACCTGCTTCGAATGCTGCGCTACCCAGTCCCCCTCAGCACGATTTTCAACTTTCACAACCCGCCTGTTTGGGCAAATAACATGGTCCAGATCATTGGGCGCCTCGATGGGATTGATGTAGCTGTGGATGTTCTAGGAGGAGCTCCACAGAACCCAGGTCTTGGTGTAGTGCATTATGCAGCCAATATCGAAGAGGTCATACGCTGGCTTGAAAACCCGGCTGTCACTCCAGCAGTACTTATCACTACTCACCTCTTTGGCCTGGATGTCATCATACGGTGCAGTTCACCTCTGTCAAATTTGACCATCGCATCCAGGAACATCCTTGTGATGGGCCAATTGAAGTCCTACACAGGTGGTAACAAAGAATCTCTCGACGCAGGAACAATTACCGAAGCTCTCACTTCCCTGAATCGAGTCCACTGGTTTAAACAGACGGTGTGTTAGTTAGCTTTGTCACTGACCTCAGTCCATTAACAATCTTGTGACAGCCATTGCATCAACGTCAGAAACTCATCGATGCCACAGAAAAATATTGCGTCCTCCGCTTTGTTGGTGGTTACCCACTGCCTCCCAACCTGAATTTAAGGGCCATCTCTGTCAGACAGGCTATTGATGCACTTGGCCCAAACATTGCACTAGCATCAATAAATCTGGACACATTCAAAGCCCACTTCATCTCAGAGGATGAGGCTAGGAATGTCCTTGCACCATTGGAGGATGCTCTCACCCACAAGCGAAAAATAAATGAGATTGATAGCTGATACCAATGAAATAATCTTGCAATGTGATTTTTTGTTTGTAATTATATAGTGTTTTTGTGAATACTTGACACGACGTAGACTTACTTCAAGATAAGCTTGATCAAATGTTGAAGCAGTTGCCTGGTCATAACCCATGCCTTCCACAGTTACACTATAGCCCATCTTGAAAGAGTCTTCAGTCCATGGCTTGTACATCTCATCCTCATCCATTTTGGCAGATCCAGTCCACCAATGTCCATGTTCTTGTGTGTTCTCGAGCTGCCTCATTATCACCTCCATGGCGTATCATCTCCCTTTGCTTTGTTCATTTGTTACCAACTTACTCTCACTGTTGTACTTTCCGTCATCTTCCATGTCCTATCTGTGCTGAATATGATGGTCGTCACCCATTGTACTCTGCCACTGGTGAGTGAGAGCGAATCTCCACAGTTGAGCATTGCTGATAAGATTCACCCCAAACCCTCTATCGTTTGCTGACTCGTTGCTCTTTTGTTTCCACCACCCTCAATTCTTGTCACAGTTTCGAATCCTATGTGCCACCCCTCATCCACAAGCCCTTCTAGACTTGGGGTCCCAAGGCACTTGACCAAAGGCTCCAAAGCTCCAAGAAAACCATCATTTTACAACAAACACCTATTGGATTCTCGGAGTCATCCTAAAGGCTAAAAACATGTCAAGTTATTGGACTCCCCTTGTACATGATATTGCAAGAAATGTGGGATAACATTCTCCAGAGGGTTTGAAGGGATGAAAGACATTACTGCCACCTTATGGCGTCGAAAGGAGATGAGTTGCCAAGCAGCTCTTTAGATTCCACAGATCACGAACTTGAGGTGACAGAACTATACAAGTGTTGCTACTGCTGCTGCTTACTGCACACCAGCTGCTTCTCTTCTCGCATTTTACCTTTTACCCCCCCCCCCCCCCCCTCCTTAAGACTTGGACTTGCCCTGCTTTTTTTGGGAAGATAGGCCAATGATAGGTGTCTTCCAAACTGTCATTTTGCCCATAACAGAAAATGGTTGCACTCCAGTTCATAAACCCATCCAAAGATGAAAGCGATGAGCAAGCAAGCAAAGTTGTCAGATAGTTTTGGGGGGGAGGAGCCAGTGAGGATGTTGCTGCCACACCATTATGGATAATGGAGAGGTTTCAAGGACGTAGCTCTTTGGGAGGGAGATTAAGAGTCTAACAGTTGGTAGATGGTCATGCAAGGCATCAAGAGAGAGAAGCCCATACTGAGATTCTCTTTCCGTGGGAGAGATGCAAGGGAGTTGATCACCCTTGGAAACTAGTCGAATATGATGGATCTAAGGACTCTTCTAGATTGTCTACTAAGACTTGATCCAGAGGAAACTGAGACAACTCACAAGCATAAACATCACAGCGATGATGTCGATCCGACTTTATAAAAATGGGCCAAGGATCCAGAGCCTACTTCCCAAAAATTACCTGCAACAGGTTTGACTTTCTCAAAATGCCTTGTCAGTATATCTCAATACATCTCACAGGCCGTGCATGTGGGATACAACATTACTTATTCTACATTCCGGTAAACCACGAGTATGTTTGCCGTTTCACCACCCACCAGCGAGAGACCCAACAAAACATTGTTTCTGTTTCTGTCTGACCCCTGTGCTCTCTTAAAAAAAATCCTGGGTATGGTAAAACATGCACATCAGGATCAGGATCTATCTATATATGCGCCATCAAAGACACCTTGGACCGATTCCAATAAACTCCCCCCAAAAAAGATAAACCACATCTCTTGAGTAAGTTCTGAAGGCAACAGAGATGGAAATGAGGATCAAGGCAATATGGACCATGAGAATGCTAAAAGAGGTGATAGGGAAGGGAAGGGACGTGAGGAAGGTGGGAGCTAAGATCAAGTGAGGGGTTGGAGGGGTCAGAGGGAGGTCGGAGGGAGGTCGGAGGGGATGGAGGGGGTCACAGTGCAAATCGAGTGAGTGAGTAGAAATAAAATGGCAGAGAGTCAGTCTGCAGTTTGTCAACCCTATATACATCGTGGCCTTTGATCCTTCTATCTAACATGTGGGAATGCAGCTAGATAATCAGAACTAGCTCTCTGAAACCAGACGCCGGCAGCTATTTTATGTATGTACCTGCAGTTTTTTTTTTTTTTTCAATTTTATGATTCTCCGGTGTTCCTGCGCACCTTTCCTGAGTCTTCAGGTGATTCCTCCACCGTTCGTTGATCTGACTCTGCCCAAGCAATATATATATATGACACTAAGTGCTTTGCTTTGCTTTCAGAACTCGCTCATGGCTCATGGGGCCACACAGGTTGTAGGTTCATTGGCAGTCGGTAAACTAGAAATGGAAGACTCATGAACAATCACATTCTTTTCTTGACGTTGTGGCAGAACTCGCTTTCAGTGGGAATGCCTCAAGGCATGAATTTTTCTTTTTTTTCTTTTTTTCCCATCTTATCATTCATCGAGCATCAAAAAAGGTGTGAAGAAGAAACACATCCCCAATGCTGCTGTTTGGGCCCTGGGGGCTGTTGAGGATGGCACTTTGGGCCTTTGGCGCTTCTGCTTTAACCACCCCCTTGCTGGTGGTCCCCTACTATTGTTAAATAAATAAAGATAAAAAACCAATTGTCAGCTTCTACGCACGCATGCAGTATGGCTTCTGCTAACCCCTCCTCCAGCCATCTGTAGGGCCCTCCTCCGACAATATACATAATACTAAGTAAGGCTAGATTTCTGATCAACCTCTTCAAGGAAGCCTAATCCACCACGCTGCTGGTATTAAGTTTGCATTGGTGTATCCATGTAGTACTTTTGTAACATACCCCACAAACTCCAGGAGGCCACATAACAATGCACCACTATGATTTCAAGGAACTTGTAGGCCCACACATGTTATAACAGCCCCTCTCCCTCTCTGACTGTTGCTGTTGTAACATGCCTCAGTTATATTCACTGACTCTACCCCTATGTTATAACCCAGCCCTTTTGTCATACCCCTGTAATAATGTCAATTGTCGTCGCCATCTTAGCATTATAACATGCATGCTTCTGCTGCCCCTCCCCTCCCAGCATTATAATGTGTGTGATCTTGTTATCCTCGCCCTCCTGTTATCATGTAAGCATTATAACACATCCCTCAGGCTCCGATAGCTATTCCCACCCATGCCATACCTCACATTATAATGTGTTTCAGCCTTTCCTCCTTGTCCATTCTCTGCATTATAATGTGTCCTTTTCAATGGTGATTCCTTCCCGTTATAATGTCACTCAATTTCCTCCACCGGCGCCCTGTCGACCCAGGCATTATAATGTGTCCCTTCCAATAGTGATTCCTTCCAATTATAATGTCATTCAATTTCCATTCCTGGCGCCCCCTCAACCCAGGCATTATAACACGTCCCTTCCAATGGTGATTCCTTCCGATTATAATGTCATTCAATTTCCCCTACCAGTGCCCCCTCGACCCAGGTGTTATAACACCTCAGTAGTGATTCCTATGCATTATAACTTTGAAACTCACCAAAATACCTCCAGTTATAACATCATGATGTAACACTCTCTCCATGGCAATTTATCCCCTTGACCTCCCATTATAATGTGTTTGATTTTTACTCTCCCACTTGCCTGCTGCATTATAATGCATCACTTTTGGAGGTGTTTCCCATATGTTATAACTCGAAACTCTCCCCAGCACTTCCCGATAATGTCACCATAACCAACCCCTCCATGGCAATTTCCCCCCCACACTGCCCAGTTATAATGTGCTTAGTTTTACCTCACCTGTTGCATTATATTGTGTCCTTGTCAGAGGTGATTCCTACACCATTGTAATGTCATCTAATCTCTTTTGCCTACTCACCCACTAGGTTTTATAATGTGTCCCTTTTGACTTGAGGCACACTCCAGTGCCCCCCTTTGCAACATCATGGCATGTCAGCTACCCCACTCTCTCTGCATGTAGTGCGGCCCTTTCGATTGCGATTGTAACTGGTTTTGTCTCCCCCACCATCTCACCTACACCACCCCTGCACACCCTAGAGCACCCATCCATTTTTGTTGTGCACACCATCTTTGCTAATGTTATGATGGAACCTTATGATTAGACAATGTAATTTTGTTCTACATTTCAAATGTAATTACTTGAGACAATCATGATTTTAACAAGACAACTGAACACGGTGTATTTCAATGGGAATCAGGAAGAAAACCTGAAAGGCTAGGGAAAAGCTCAACTTAAGCACTCTTCTTGCTCATGAACCCCACTTTGGTGGTGCATACCCCACCTGCTTGAGATGATCAGGTAAGGTGGATGCACGACCTGACCTCATCGCCAGCTCTGGCTTTGCCACTTCCCTTCCTTCCTTTGCAGCCTTTGTAGCCGCCTTTGCAGCCTTTGCAGCCTTGATTGCTGCATTCTGCGTGGCTTTTGCCTCCTTTGCCAGCCTATCAGCCTCACTCGCTTCTGCGGTAGCCATCATAACCTCCTCTCCTGCAGTCTTGCTGGTACACCTCCTCCTCGACTTTGATGCGGCACTGTGTTTTGTGCCTACCAAAGCATCATCCGCTTTTCTCTTCCTTGCACCTCTTTATTCCCAGAATTACCTGTCTGTGACTTTCCACCACCTTTCCCCCCATCTCCAACAGCTTTCCATCTGGCAAACCAACCAATAGGTTGGTGGGTAATGGGGTAGTTTTTCTGGGCACCTGAGGACTTTCCTGGGCAAAGCTAGATGCGAGCGGAGGTGGAACCTGCAGAGTGATGGTCCCCGAAAGAGGAGTGGAGGGAGGGGGATTAATGCTGCCACTGGGAGTGATAGGCAGTTGGGTGGGGGCAGATGCAGGCGCAGCCTGCAGAACAATGGTCCCTGCAAGAGGAGCAGAGGGAGGGGGGTTAATGCCGCCAATGGGATGAATACCTGGTGGCAAGAGCAAGGGTGAATAAAAATCCTGTGAGTGAAGTTCTGGGGCATCAGTGTTTGGCAATGGTAGGAACAAAGAAGGATTGACCATGGGTGGGCTCCGGACTGCTGACAGGGGTGGCACTATTGATAAAAAACCAGTCATCTCTGTCATTGGCATACCTTGCGCCAACATTGGGACTGGTGGCCCTTGGGGAACTGCTTGTGCAAAGGTGAATGCTGGCTGTGGGGCCTCCAAGGTCAGATTAGCATTTTGCAGACCATAATTCAGGAGAGAGCTGATGATATGGTCGAACCAGGAATCGCTTGGCACATTCCCTTGCACCTTCCACCCATTAGCAACTTGAGAAGTATCCCAATTAATGTCGCTCCAGTTGCCAAAGCCTTGATTGTTGCATTGGATGCCAAAAGATGAGAGAGTTGAAGTAGGGTTGAATGCATATAATGCCGACTCTCCAGGGGCGGCATTGCAGCTATATTCTTGGAGAAAGGTGGTCCGTTCATTCATTGGAGCATCACCGAGAGACAGAACTGGAACATGTGAATGCTTGGTCAGCACAATAACTCCTCGAATCAAATACAAGACTTACCCTCAATCGATTGGCTGGTACCACTATCTCCGATCGGACATTGGATGTTGGCTGCATCGTCAGGCTTGTCAATGAATTCACTGGCATTCCCTGACGATGAATTGTTGGTGGTCCCACCCAAACTACACTTGTCACCCATATATCCTTGGAGAAAGGTGGTCTGTTCGTTGTCACCAAGAGATGGAACTGGAACACATGCATGCTTGGTCAGCACAATAACTCCTCAAATCAAATACAAGACTTACCCTCAATCAATTGGCTGGTACCGCTATCTCCGATCGGACATTGGATGTTGGCTGCATTGTCAGGCTTGTCAACAAATTCACTGGCATTCCCTGACAACAAATTGTTGGTGGTCCCACCCAAACTACACTTGTTGCCCATATATTCTTGGAGAAAGGTGGTCTGTTCATTGTCACCAAGAGATGGAACTGGAACATGTGCATGCTTGGTTAGCACAATAACTTGAATCAAATACAAGACTTACCCTCAATTGATTGGCTGGTACTGCTATCTCCAATTGGACATTGGACGTTGGCTGCATCATCAGGCTTGTCAACGAATTCACTGGCATTCCCTGACAACGAATTGTTGGTGGTCTGACCCAAACTACATTTGTCACCCACCTCTTCCTCTTCTTTTCCTGTGGAATCCGATGTATCTGAGTCCTTAACAATGCGACGAGAACATTCTTCTGGTGCTAGTGTGATTGAAGAATGTTAGGTGAGCATTTTCGTGTGTGACCACTCGAACTGACTCATGGAAATATGCCTTTCCATATTCCAGCATCATGTCCTGTAACTTTCCCCACCCTTCAGGATCAAACTGAGGCAAGAGCTTCTTGGTCATCCCCTTCGACATGTTGGACTGAACCCTGGAGTAAGGTGAGTCAAATTTCTACTGAAACATGGATATTACTCACGATTTCATTATGATTTCGCCATTTGACACTCCAAGCGGCGTTATGGCCAGTATGACAATATTTGCACCCAACCACTTGGACATTGCATCAGCAAAAGATGGAAGCACCTGTTCAGCAGTCGTCCAAGCCCTGGCCATCCAAAGGTTAGTCTATATTCCATCACAGCATGGTGTCTCTGACATACTGATTGAGGATCTTCAGGTGAACCTGTGAACAATGCCTTCTTCTTCCACTCTGCCATTGTGTTCTTGTTTTCTTCATCTGTCTGGTTCATGATGGTCTCCTGAACCTCTGGGCTTCCTTCTCCCAGGAGTCTCTCACATGCTTGTTCCACATTCGGAGTCGCTCTTGAGGCTTCACAGAATTCTTTATAGATTCCCACAGTGGATCAAATGTTGATTCGAGCTTTATCTTATGGAGATCACCATATGTGCCAATGGCAGTTTTCTTTCTAGGGCAGGACAGGCTCGTTGACATGATGCGACTGATAATATTGTTGACATAGGATTGGTTGGTGCTCCTAGCAGTGTAGCGGTACCGATACCAGCAGCCAAGCTTCTAAAGCAAGAGATAGTAAGTTTCCACTGCACAATCACATAGTATGTTCCTTACTTCACGAAGCTCATGATAGAACCCATTCTGCTGGTCAGACTCTAGGTTCTGCTCGTCCCCAGGTAACGAGGGATCAATATTGTCTGGGGTATGCTCATCAGAGTCATCATCTGGCTCTGGGTTGTCCTCAATAGCTAGGTTATATCCAAACCACTGGATGAATGCTTTGGCTACCAGCATGTAGAATGCCCCATGGTCAGTAGAATCAATGAACCAATCTTTATATGACTCAAGGAACTCCAGTTTTATGCCACTAAACGTGTTCTGTCAGCCCTGTGGCCTGCCATCTTTCTTGGCCTTGGAAGTTTGTGCCATGGCACAAAGGAATCAGTAACAGAGAATACAGGAACACGACTCGCATGAGTACACATTTGCTTGATTACCAACTATGGTGCCAGACTGCACCTGCACACCTCAAATCAAATTCAGGCTCGGTTTCAACAACCATGATCTTTCTGCCCATTATCCAACAGGGCTTCTTGTTTTTGTGGCATGCATTAACTGAACATCTCCGATATATCAAAGGGTCTGATAGGACCTTGAAGAACTGGTCACGAAATTTTCAACAACCCAGTACAATAGCCAAGTCTATTATGTGGTCATTTGAGGCATGGTTCTGGGCATCTATTCTCAGGTAGTGGATGTCTTAGATAATGTCTGTGATGTCAAGGGAGCCCATGTCCAAAGATTCCTGATGTTAGCGACTGCCATTGCAGCCTGGAGGCAGGTGCTCACCAATGGTGATGCAGTCCCCTGGGTGACATCCCACATGCATTGCCGCTGCCTCCTGGCTTCTGTTACCCTGTCGACAATGATGAAACCCTCTTGAACACCGATGTATCAACAGAAGTATTGGTCTCACCCACTTCACATGCAACTATGGAACCCCCAGCTGTTTTGTCGGTGGGTGATGGCGATGAGTGGCATAGAGCAGCATATGAGTATGGCCCAAAGTGGGTTGTCTGGAAGGGTCGATTGCTGGGCATTCTGGATAGCTGGTATGAGACCGCTTCTATTGTTGTATGAATACTCATAGATTATGCTCAAGGCAACAAGCTCATGCAGAGATCCATGGCTTGAAAGACCCCCAGGATGCATATCAACAGTTCACGATGCATTCTGCTGCTCTAGGAGCATGGGAGACACTAGCTTACAAAGGGCAGGTGGAACTGGCATTTGGTGTGGAGCTTGATTATCCCTCACATAAAGAGTTAGAGTCTTGCATCAGATGTGATGGAAACATTATGTAGTGGATTACTTCATTACTATACAATATCTAGTTTTTATGTTTTACCTTGTTGTAGTTGTGCTACAATGAAATTGATGGACAAATATGGATGACAAATGCAAACATTCAGACTTGACTAGGGTTAATGCTCATTTGTTGGGACATGTGAGAATATTTTAGAGATGCAGATGTGTATATATAGGGCCTTGATAATGAACCAGAAAAAAAGTTGGGCATTATACAAGGAGGAATGCACTTAACGAAGTGGTCAGACCAAACATGCAGTGATCAAGCATTTATTTGTACTTAAGTTTTACATTGATGCACAACATCTCATGCCTTTCCCCCACCATTACAAAACACCACAGGAAAAAAAAGCAGCAAATTGATTGAAGAGCAAGAGGCACTATGAAAAGTAAGTCAAGGTCCAAAAGCCATCTGCATTGCGTTGATTTGCATAGGAATAAGGAGGCAATACTGCATTCACAGTGACAGAAGAGGCTAGCACTCAAACCACAGAGTACTGTGTAAGTGTACTCTTTCCACATAAATTGCTTCTATTCATACTACTGGATGCCATGTTTTAGCCTCAAAACAGTTATGGATGACCACCAAAAAATCAAAGCATCTAATAAACCTATCTGGTATGTTTTGTTGGTTCTATTCTGGGCATACTTTGTTCATCTGAAGTTGCTAGTCATTGTCTAAATGAATGGATGGATCATTCAATTCAACTGGTGGAGGACTTGGATCAGGTTATCGGTGACAGTCAATCCACTTATCTTGAATGCGTCTATGAGAAATTTGCATCACGACTCATGGCTGGGCAGCCACAACCTCAGGAAGTCCTCGAACAAGCCATTTCCAGACTTAGCATAATCCAGCAGGACCTCGAACGGAGTAGTGCTGCTGTTCTTCAGGAGGCTGGGGTTGGAGTTGAACTCAGCACTATTGATGTGGAAGTGAAATGGGTGCGTTGTATCTGGCAACACCTTGAGGCGATGCTGTGTGATGCAATGCTTGACCCCAATGATCTAATTATGGCACACAAGACAAATCAACTCAGTTACCAATGTATATAAACCCCTACAAGCCATTATAAGCCTGACAAGCATGGTAAAAGGAAAGTCACAGTTGCTAACGCATCATGCCAGTGCTCAACCCTCCCAGCCATCCAAATGCAAGTTTGTTACCTTGAGCAACACCTCCAAGTGCATGTGCAAGGTCTTCACTGCATCAACATCTAGTAGTCTTCTTGTGGAGAAGCAAAACAAGCTGGAACAAGAGCTAATCAACAGTGGCCAGTCAATTATCATGGATGATTGGGACAGCACTCCTGCTGAAATTGCCAACCCTGCCAACATCTCTGTACACACAAAGGCTAAGAGATACCAAAATTCAGTATGTCAATGTCATCATTGCATCAGAATCAGCCACATCTGATCCAAATCTCGAGGATGCACCATTACTCACCTGGAAGCAGTATTGGGACAAATACCTAGATGCTTTCCTCATGCTTGATGGCTGAGGACGACACAACCAATGCTGTACAAGCTCTGGATGTCAGCAGTCCAATCCGACTTTCCGCTGCCAGGATTGTTTTGGGCTTGCTCTGTATTGCAAGGCCTGCATCATTGATCACCATCGCAATGAACCATTGCATTTTCTTGAGGTACTCCAACACTACTACAGTGATACGCTCATAAACTTAACTATGTAATAACTAATAACATAGGAGTGGAAGAATGGATTCTTTCAAAAGACTACATTCCAATGTTTGGGGCTGCATGTTCAACTAGGTCATGAGCATGGAATCTCATGTCCCTGCCAAACTCTGGGTCACAAGGATTTTGTTGTTCTTCATGTCAATGGCATCCATGCGCTCAATGTCAACTTCTGTGGTTGTGATGGCGCTTTGATGGCTTATGGACAGCTTTTAGAGGTCGGTTGGTGGCCATCAACACCTTTAGAACTGAAATTGGCAGCATCTATGGCTGTTCTTCAATTATTTCACACCTTGAATCTCCAAGGCCAGATTGCCCCAACCGATTTCTACCAAGGCCTAGAACAACTGACTTGCAGTGATGGATTATCACATGTGCCAGTAAGCATGACCAATTTATTTGCAGTTTGCATGACTGATCTGTTGATGGTTTTCAAGGATCACCTCACTCAATGGATGCTGATGGTTCACCAATGGCACCATATCAAAATGACAAAATGTGCTGGCTGCAGTCATGATCCAAGTGGGATAGATGGAACATGTCAAGGTGGCCTCTCGATTCCTTGCCATGTGTGCCCACATCTTGATATCAATCTCCCAGAAGGTTGGGAAAATGCCTCACCTGAAGATCGGTGCATCTTGAATCTGTGTGATCAGTTGATAATCTTTGTGATTGGCAATTTTAGATGGCTATATGCACTATTCTTAGCAGAGGATGCAAATTTCAAACAAAAGGCACAATTGCATCCAGATAATCAGAAGGATCCTCCTCTAGGACCTGGATGGGGAACATTCATTGAGAATGAGCCTTATCTTAGATATGTTTCACAATTTGCTGATCGAGACAAGGTGTGTTTATCACAATGGTGTCATTTTGGTACTAATAATAACTTCCTAAGATTTCACATTGTGCAGGCTTTCAGGCATTGTCAGGAGCCAATAATAAACAATCAAAAGGCTTATGGGCCACTGGTATAGGCTCAGTAAGCTGTGCTTGTCAGGAGATGTACCAGCCAAATGGCATGGGAGACCTTCAGAAAGGGGAACAGTATGCAATTCTGTCACCAGATATATTCTCTTCTCTAGACATAGCCTGCCAGTGGGCGACTAATTTCTTTTCTCGGATGAATGCTCCCACCATGCCTGAGTGGCTCTGTTTAGCTCCATCAACTGTAGTGAAATTCATTGTTCTGAAATTCCATCTCCCTGGCCATACTGGAAAATGTCAGGCTCCATTCTTGTTCAACTTTGCTCCAGGGGTAGGGTGAATGGATGGCGAAGGAGTCGAACAAAACTGGTCCATGCTTAATGGTATAGCCAGATCTGTTTCTATGATGGGACATGGTGGACGATGGGACACTCTTGATGATTTTTGTAACCATGCCAACTGGCAAAAGACAATCGCACTGTGTGAGTAATCTTGGAATCATGTAGATTGATCCAGCTGATGAAATAAGCTTCTACTCTCCTCCAAAAGATGTTGCGTGCTCTGCCACAAGCCATCATTCATCACCGAGCACTTTCAGCTTTTACAGAAAGTCTGCAAGCAGAACATGCAGCACACATTGCTGAATGGGAAATACAAGTCTGGAAATGGGAGCTCAACCACATGTTGCCATGTCCTTATGACCTCCCAGAACAAAGTAAGCTGTTTTGTTACTGGGACATCACATACTTAATTTGCAAATCACATTCCAAAAATAGAGGTCACATTTGCTGAGGTGAAATGCCAGCTGTTGCAGGAAGAGCACGAGCAGGTGGAAAAGGGTGAGGCAATGCTGAGCCTAGATGACAGTAGCCCCAGTGCTTTTGTTGTTGAGGGGCTGGAACTCAAAGAAACTCAGTGTGTTGTATTGTGACCAATGTTGCCGAATTTACATGAACTGATTTGAAACTGTGGGCCACCAGACTTCAATTCAATGACAGCGAACAAAGGATTATGAAATTCAGTGTCGTTCAGAAGAGATATATGCCAGGACTTGACAAATACATTGCAGAGCTGTCACCACCACCAGAAGAAGTGTCGTCATTGATGCCTGAGGTCATCCCACTCTACCTTCCATCATTCCTTCCGCCAAATAAGTTCTCTCTGGTTTGTGTTGCTGGTGTCCATGAAATTGAGGGCTGTCTTCGCTTTGCTCAAGCCTCTGAGGCTTTGAATAAGCTCCGATGCCAGCTCATGAAATGCACTTATGCTAGCCAGTACAAAGTCTGGAATGTCTCCAGCCAATGCCACTATACACAATTCCAAACCCTTCAAGAACACTCTGAATCAAAAATCAAGTCTGCTTGTCGACAGTATACTATGGCCAGAAATGCGATACTTGCACTACAAGGACCTGGGATATGGGAGAAAACCTTGCAGGAACTCCACCCCAATGATACTTGAGGGTTGAGTGAGAAGGCCCTCACCAATGAGGAACAACAGGAAAATTGGCAAACATGTGTCATGGCCAGCTTGAGTCCAGAGCTCGCAGTAGGACAAACTGAAAACTTTGAGGCTCTACCAGAAACATTGTTCAACCCAAAATTGGCAGTGGGTGAGGGCCACAGGACCCTGTCATGGATTTGGTACACCACAACCAGCAAGGAGGTAAACAACAATAGTTTTACTGATGCATGTGAATTTTTGAGAACCCTCAGTAAAATCTGATTGCTCTAACAGTCTGACACAGATCTTTGCATATAATGGCTGAAATGTTGTGCTAGAGCAGCCAGGTGGAAGGAAGAAATACAGCTTCTTGAAGAAGAAATGCTGTGAGCCATCCAGTTCTGCACCTGGAAGGGAAATTGGTGGGACAAACAAGCTCATCGCCGGACTTCAATATCGTCTCATCTTGCCGAAGGTCTTGCCGCATATGCAACTGAAAATGCTGCTACAGAATGTCATCAACTCTTGTCTTGGTCAAATTCCTGGGTGGCCATATGACAGCAAGCGGCATTAGTTTTGGAGAGGCATCTAAAGGACCAAGAGGATGCAGTGGATGTTGCTGTGCTCGAGGTTGAGATTGAGGGAGAAGATTATGGCAATGATTCAACATTCAACTTTGAGGAGGAGTAGTTCTTCTTTATGACTCATAAATGGAGAGTTTGCAACAGTGGTGGCCACAAGTACAAGATATTGAGTGCGTTGACAAGATGCGAACCCATAGAGATGACCATGTGAGACTATCAACAAGACCATGTGATTAAACAGTTGAAGAAACCTGCATTGTAATTTGGGATGACCTAATGAAAGGCGTGAGTGATCGACTTCTGATTTAAGGTGGTGTGCTATAACGCAGATGTAGGGGGGCAAATCAGAATCATGATAGCAAGGTGGCAAGGAATGGGAATTCATTTGAGTTATAATGCTTATTATGATCGAAAGGGTTACATTATAATACACTATAATACAGACTTGAAAGGGCAGGTGTACAACTCAAAAATCACTGCTTTATAATGCAGAGAATGTGGGTGAGAGTGAAACACTTTGACATTGTAATGGGAGGCATGAGAGCAAGTTCCAGCATTATAACCTATCAAGATCACTGATGAAAGGGACACGATATAACACTTGAGGTGGGTGTGCGAGGGGAGTGGGATGCATTATAATGGAGCAAGTGGGCAATAGGGATTGAACAGTGTTATAACTCTGAAGGGATTGTTGTCAAAAAGGTTGCGTTATATTGTCTAGGGTGAGCAGGCAAGGAATCGTGATACGTTATAATGTCTGGGGCAATGGATCATTGTCAAAAGGGTGCATCATAATGTCTAGGGCAAGTGAGGAGGGATCATTGCCGAAAATGATGGGTTATAATGTCTAGGGTGAATGGAGGGATCATTGTCAAAAGGACATGTTATAATGTCTAGCAGGCAAGGGAAATTACAACGCCAACCAGGGAAAATCACAGTATGTGATAACAGGGGCCAAGGACAATAGAACCACACATGTTATAGCACTAAGAGCGCAATGACAAACTGGCTGGCACTGGGGTTATAACATAGAGGGAGAGTGGACAGGTACGGCTGAAGCATGTTATTATGAAAGCGATGAGAGAGGGAGAGGGACAATTATAACTTGCATGGGCCTACAAGCTCCTTGGAATCATAGTAGGTACATTGTTATGTGCTCTCCTGGATTATGTGGGGTACATTACAAAAGCACTACATTGACTGTTGTTGGTGATCATTTATTTTTTTGCTCAAACCCCCCTGTTAATCAAATGATGACAAGTTGCTAAGTATCATAAGATTTTTTGACTGATCTATGGGAGAACCCTATTGACAGACTCCTGAGGCGATGGGCACAGGAAATGAGAATGAGCTGTGTTGTTGATCTCCTAATAGATAAACAAAACTTCAATTGAAGTGTGCATAGTACTAGTTGAAGTTTACCCCCCCCAGATATGATGAGCCCGCCCTCCCTACAGTATGTGTTATAAACACCTAACACCCTTTGGCATTATGTGTGTTGGAGTACAAGACAGTGATGATGGGGCCCTCTTTGTTGATGGTGACAGGGGGCATGACAGTGGTTGGGGTGGCATTAAGGCACTGCTGGAGTGGAGGTTATGCAGATATTGACTGTATTGCTGTGTTACTTTGGATGTTTCATGTGACGAGGTTGGCATGCTGAGGGCGTATAAAAGAATGAAACACACTTCCAGTCCATTTTTTTTTTGATGCATCGAGTGCCTGTGGTCGGGATTGAGCTTGGGGGAGGCAGAAAAGGCTAGATCATAGGTGATATTTCCAGGTCATCAACACCTTGCATCCAACCAATTGCAAGGAGGTTGGGCGATTGGCCCAAATTACAGATTAGTGACCTTGCCACGCAGCAGAAGTTTATGCTTGTCAATCTATCAACACTGACCAGTTTGGAGGCGCTGTTAGCAGTGGACACTCAGCGCTCAGCATAGTATACCAAAACAAAATTTCACAAGACTAGACTCTATATCTGAATCAACAATGTGTCACTTCCTTCATGATGAACTCTGGTGATATGATCACATGCTACACTGTGAGACTGGTAGGGTATGGATTTCAGCCATTCAAGTAAGAAAATGGGAAATATCTAATGTAAATGGATGGATATATAATGGATGAACTTGGGATGAATTTTCATACTGTAGATTTCAAACCTCAAATGGATGAAACATATTTTATTACAACTTTTTCATAAGTGAATAGGATGAAATTTCTTCTTGTAAATGAATGAATTATAGGGGTGGTTTTAATACTGTAGATTTCAAACCTCAAATGGATGGAAGTCAGACATATTTCATTACAACTTTTTCATAAGTGAGTAGGATGAAATTTCTTTTACAGGACTTTTCAAAATTGATGAGAATCACGAGTTTGTTTTTTGGGGGATTTTGCATAATTGCCAAATATGGAATATAATTTTCGAGGCTCTTCGCTGCCTTGTTACCCACTATGGTTGGACATTGCATCAGCCATGTGTGCCTTGCAGCTCTGTGAAGCTGGATGGGATTGTTCCGAGGTCTGCTGGGCATTCAATGTCTCCCAGGCTAGCCTCTATCGCTGGATGCACATCTTTGAGGAGTTTGGCTCTACAACACATCCACCTTCACTGCTTCATGGTTGACCTCGCATCATCACTTTTGCTGTTCTTACCACTGTCAAACAACTGTATGAGCAGCATACTGACACTTATCTCAACAAATTACAGTGGTTCCTGGCCATCCATCATGACATCATCATCTCCATATCTGCCCTTCAGGTCAATCTCGACAAAGCTGGCCTCACATGGAAGATCCTTCACAAAATAGCAAAGGAAAGGGATGAAGAATGCAGAGCTGCATATTGTCACTGCATTCAGAATGGCTTTTCTGGCACTGGAGGCAAGTTTGTAGCCATCGACAAGTCTAGCAAGAATGAACATGATGTCGCACAAAGATATGGGCGCTCCCCAGTTGGAAATTCAGCAGATCTTGTTGATCCATCCATATGTGGAGAGTGGTACTTGTTGGTGGCAGCAATGAGTGTAACTGGATACCTAGCGACACGTTGATAGGTTGTCTCCTTGGCTCAAAGGCTGATTCATCATTTCAACCACATTCTAATCACATCGGATAACTCGCACGAGGTCCCAGAAGCAGCGCAACCACTCCCAACCAAGTCTACTGAGCATGATATTGTATTGAACGTGGTCAAGCATCGTTGAGCATTATCAATCGATATCGAGAGACTATGAGCAACATCAGGCACCGCATTTGTTATCTATATGGTGGAATACCATGCACCAGGAAGTATTCCAACTCATGCTCAAACCTGCTGATGATAGGTCAGCCTTGTTCGAAGTCCCTATCATGTACAGAACCCGCTGGATGGATTATTGTGAGACTTAGCATGGTTTACACACAAAGGACAGTGCCTTTTTAGTTCTATACCCTTTATTACTCTTTCATCATATTATATATATCTTTCTTGTTCAGATTCCAGTCTCCTTTTTGGTCTTGTCCCTTAACTCATATCTTTTGCCTCATGTTCTACACATGTTTCTCATTCCATTTTAGGAAGTTTCTTTAAAACATATAAAACTCTGTAGTATGTACTTGGAAAAAAAAGGAAATCATCTTCACCTATTGTCTTGTATTAAGTTCTAAGAATCAGATCTATCCACTAAAACAATCTAAACTTCTATGAGTTTTCTTGATCCACAAGAAACATCTGTGACCATCGTCGTCCTCAATCTTCCTATGATCCTCTGATCATTAGCACTAGCAACCCTTCCAACACTTCCTAGCCATCGACTATAGTCTTTGTATACTATCGACCTATCGAAAGGTCCTCGGAATTCACACATCAACCATCGACGATCAACATCGTTCACTCCTCAATATCGATCAATACTCAATCAGACTGTGCCAAACACCTTTGTCTCCTATAGTACTACCTTCACGACTAGTACCAACTAGTTATCTTCCCATAGGTTGGACCACGAACATTCAGAATGCATCGCACCCTTCCTCTGACTCATTGCAAATATCATTGATTGCCTCATTGGCTGTTTTGGTGGTTTTCCCAGGTTGAGTATCATCAATGTGTTGTTCCTGGATCCCTCAACTCTTCTGCATTCTTTGATTTTATTGTGGACGACGTGGTATGTACAATCCAATATGCTTCATTACCCAATCTGCTCATCAGCCTTGATCCCCCAAGCTCCCACAGATGAATCCATATCTTGACAATCACAGTGTTCTCATCATGGACAACTGCTGAATCCATCATACAGATATGATTCAAGATGTGTTGAGTGATTCAGGTAATTGAAATTAGATGTATTGACAGTTGAATTGGCTAAGTTACATAACCAACAGGTGTCATGTTGTTATATTTGCCACCTTATTCACTGGATCTGAACCCAATCGAAGAGTATTTTAGCATTTGTAAGTGCCACATACACTCACAACCTATCACCAAAGCTTACAGAATATACTAGGGAAAGCATACCTTAGATGCAACAGGGTGATAATCAGAGATGCCAAAGATCCAATTCTCGTCTTACTTGAAGCTTGCAGTGTAATTATGGCAGAGATGGCTGAGGGATGGTTTCAACATGCTGGATACATGGTTGACAATTGAACACTTCTTCATTCATACTATAAAACAGTGTTGCAGAGAGTGACTTGGAAATCATAGAATGTACAATAGCAACGTCAAGCAGTCCAAGTTGGCAAGAAGAACAAGAAAAAGTACTCCATTACAAGAGAGCATACCACAGTGAAATCTATGGCCATAGTCTGCTATGAACATCTTTCAAGAAGCGGCAGCTGATGTTGAGCATTCGATCTCATGCCAGTGTCAAAAAGCCTGCACCCTCGCGCCACTTGGCCTCAGGTAGTTTTCTGATTGCATCACCAGGGCGATAACTGAGTTTTGAAAGACATTCACGATTTACTTGCTCGATCTCATAAAATTCAAAGAATTCATCAAGTGACACTCAATGATGCTTGCTTGGGAAAGAGGGAGCCAAGAGTGCAGTGGTGGCAGAGATAGAGGTTGTACGTTGGATGGGGAGGAGAGGCCCAGTAGCAGTAGAAGCAGGAGGCTGGCCATTAGTGAGAAACTGGGACTGCTGTAGCATGTGGAGCATAAATAGATCAGTGATACTTGGTGTCGCCATAGCTGCTGGGGCCACAGGAGCAGCAGCAACTTGTAAAACATTTGGCAGCAGAGCAGTTGGAGGGGTGGTCTTGATTCTCTGATTCATGTTGAAGGCGGTGGCAGCTGGAGGCTTTTCAAGAGTTGCTGATCCACGAGCCTTTGATGTATGTTAGCCTACAACATTGATAGAGACCAGACTCACCAAATGTGCTGCCCAGATGTTGAGTCTACCCATTGTCAACTCCCAAGCATGTCCTGTCTTGATGTCAGTATAAACCCACTTGGTGGGATATAGCAAGTTGTTGTTCTCAGGGTAGTGCTCTTCAAGCTGCATTCTCTTTGGCATAAGAGCTTGATCAAATGTCATCTGTGAAAGCATCAGAGGCATGCCAGAAAATGGATAATGAGATACCTTTTGCTGCTGGATGTGTTCCTCTGTTGAGAGCAAAGTATTGAGTTCCTCATAGTTGAAATCCTGATCGATGACAGCAGCAGGGATTTCATCTGTGGACCAAAACTAGAGTGTGACACTTTAGAGAGTAATACTAGTAATGAAGGACAGAAAATTGGATAGCTCATGACTTTCTCCTCCATTGGTTTGGTGGGAGTGGGCATCATCAAAATGATGACGTGGGCATCCACCTTCTTTATCACTGTCTGCTCAACCATAATTGAGAAGCCAACGGTACCACCAAGAGGTAACGGAGGCGCCTTGAGTGGCTTTTGTGGCCTCCATGTAACCTTTGAAGCAACAATGTACTCAGCAGAAGGGCATGGCAGGGATTTGGCAATGGCATCCAAAAACTCTCCATAAGTGATGTCAGAGGTGAATTGAAAGGGTCCACACTGCATATACTCTTCCTCGGGTTTCTTGCCACCCCGATTCTTGACTGTTGGTGGTGTGAGTGGTCACAAAACGTGGATATATGCTGTAATGTCAATGGCCAGAGTTGTGTCAGATTTGCTATTGGTGTCAGGTGCAGGCTTCTTTCATTTGGGTGTGAGAGTGTCGTTTTCATCACAAGTGTCACTATCGGAGTTGTCAAGGGTCTGTTTACTGGAGGTCCCAACCACATTGCTGGATCCTGCTGCCTTTGCCACCAGTTTCTTCCATTTTGCATTCTCTCAGTATTGTTTCTGCTTTGCTTTCTTTGCAAGTTCAGTAGGATTTGTGACGATCCACTTTTGAGCTGTAAACCACCTCCATGCATAAGCCAGGACAACCGATGGTGACGAGCAATAAAGAACATACCTGAGGGGACCTCAGCAAGGACATCTGCAATCATGGTCCCATCATCCTCAGACAGCGTCATTACTGATACCTGAAGGGCTTGTATGAATAGAGGGTCTTAAATGAACAGAGCGGCACAGCGAAGACATGGTGAAAGCATGATACGAATGAGGAAACACAAAGAATGCAGTGAGATTTGTAATTCCTTATTAGGCAACCAAATAAAAGCAAAACTTCATGATTCTCATCATTTTAGGGAAACCCTGTAATACTCAAACATCAAATCGATGGAATGTTTTTGTTTTGCTCAGTCATTATTTTATACCACAGCAGGCTGAATTTCATCATCTATGCATTGTGCAAGGTAAGTCATTTCAACCTGCCCTCATGCAGAAACTCACATGTCATATCTATACCCGGCACACCCAAGACTTCAACTTCACATGCAATATCAACCAAGGTCTGACATGTTTGCACGCTCTCTCACTTCCACTCCTACCACACCATCAATGGTGAAGCCTGCTGCCTCCCACCACCCCCAACCACCTCCCACCACCATCAACAGCCACAAACACCAACAATGAACCACATGGCCACAAGAGTGCCATGTCACATGTGAATTTGGATGTCAACAGCCATCGACATGTGTTGAGGGGCAATATAAGCTAAGTATTTTTATTGTTGTTTTTGTAGTTTTTGAAGTTCTAACAAGTTTTTTTATGTTATTTTTAGGTTATCTACTACTTTTACAATGACAATGCACAATGCATCCCTATGCCCTCCTCCCTGTCCAAATGGGATGTGAGGGGGGTTGGTTGAGGTTAAGAGATCCCAGGGAGGTACCAGGAGGCCCAGGTAGCTGGGTACCTACAAGGTAAGCACATGAAATGTCCCCAACACTGCCATCTGCCACTAACCACCCCACCATCTCTCGAAACAGGCAACACCACTGCCACAATAGCAGGATGGCATAACGAGATGCACCACCAATGACCCAACCCACTCAGGACGACAATGGCAATGGAATGAAGGGAACAGGGCCAGGTGACACTGATGACAAACACCCTAACACCAATGGTGGACAGGACCAGGATGATGAGAATGATGATGCCAACACAAACTGTGACAGCACTGACAACAGGGATGACAAGAATGGCACCCACAACCATGAGGAAGGTGAAACTGCAACAATGGCCACAGTGGACCACGAGGACCACAAGGACAACCACCGCCAAGAATGGGACAATGGGGACAATGACTGGAAGACAAGATGATGCCAGGACCAGAGATGACAGGCATGAGGATGATGACACCAAGGAGGACCAGGACCAGGGCAATGGGAACAGCAAGGACAACAAGGACGACAACAGCAGGGATGACAGGAACAACAGGCACCAGGACTGGCCAGGGACAAAGGGGATGACTGGGACAAGGAGAAAACAATGGGGAACACAGATGATGATACCACAGCCACAACAACAACAACAGGAACAGGAACAACACACCGGCCATCCCTGAGCAACTGTTTGTGGGCCCAAATGATGACTAGAGTCATTTGGGCCCAGGTAATTTTTCTTATCTTTGTTTCTTATGTTTTGTTTAAAATATACATAGTTAGTTTAGATGCAATATATTGAGTTGTACAAAACCTGTGAGACCAACATCTGCCTGTAGCTGATTGAAAATTCACTACTAAAAGTATGAAACTGATAATGAAACTAAACAAAGTGGATGAATAATTGCCATTCTTCCACTCCAAAAAAAATTTAACCTGGACAGAGGGGTTTTTTTTGCCCTTGATGGGATGAAAACCATCTCATAGTTGGAGGGTGTGAATTACCCCATTTAGAAGATGGAAATCATCCCAAGGGATAAATTCAATGGGGTATGAATACAGACAAATTTTGAGGTGTTTTCAACCTCTTAACTCATCCACTCTGAGGGGGAATTTTCACAACTTTTAGGGTATGTTTTTCCCTGAAAATCAGATGATTTTTATTCTTTTTCAATGGCCACAAAGGATGGAAATTCTACCCAAAACAGATGACTTTCTACTCAATTCCTTCACCTCAGTGGCTGAATTACTGGATGATTTTCCACATCCATGGGTCTCACTGTGCTATGAATTTCTGGCTGAAAACATGCACAAGGTTGGGAAAACATAATCTACCACTTTGGCACTTTCCGGCCCTCTGTATGGCCTCAATTGAGCTTATGTGCAAATGGTGGGAATATACAAATTGTTGTACACACCTCATAGCCTCCACCTATTGCTGTCCAGGGGCTTGATGTTGTGCTGCTTTCATCTGGGCTGTTAAACAATGGTGTATTATGCTTGGGTGGACTGTCAACCAATATTGGTTGTGTAGTAAAGTGGAGGGGTAGACTTACATCACACACCGCAAGAACACGATTAATGTTGATGATACTCAACCCAGGAAAACCACCAAAACAGCCGATGAGGCAATCGATGATATTTGCGACGAGTCACAGGAAGGGAGTGAGACATTCCGAATGTTTGTAGTCAAACCTATGGAAAGATAACTAGTGGGTACTAGTCGCAAAGGTAGTGCTATAGGGGATGAAGGTATTTGACGCGGTCCGATGGGGTATCAATCAATATCGAGGACGATCAACAAGATTGACAATGAATGAGTTCTATCGCCGATGGTCGAAGTGTAAGTTCCAAGGACCTTTCGATGGGTCAAAAGGATCTGAAGGCTATAACTGATGGCTAGGACATATTGGAAGGGTTGCTAGTGCTAATGATCAGAGGATTGTAGGAAGATTGACAATGACGATGGTCGTAGAGTTTTCTTGTCGATCAAGAAAACTCATAGAGGTTTAGATTGTTTTAGAGGATAGATCTGATTCTTAGAACTTAATACGAGATGATAGGTGAAGACAATTTCTCTCTTTCCAAGTAGATACTACAGAGTTTTATATGTTTTAAAGAAACTTCCTATAATGGAATGAGAAACATGTGTAGAACATGAGGCAAAAGATATGAGTTAAGACACAAGGCCAAAAAGGAGACTGGAATCTGAACAAGAAAGATATATATCATATGATGAAAGAGTAATAAAGGGTATAGAACTAAAAGGGGACTGTCCTTTGTGTATAAACCATGCTAAGTCTCCCAATAATGCGTCCATCAGGTTCTGTGCATGATAGGGACTTGGAACGAGGCTGACCTACTATCAGCCGGTTTGAGCATGAGTTGGAATACTTCCTGGTGCATGGTATTCCACCATATAGATAACAAATGTGGCGCCTGATGTCGCTCACAATCTCTCAATATTGATTGATGACGCTCGATGATGTTTGATTGCGTTCAATACAATGCTTGATCGCATTCAATACAATGCTCAATTGTGTTTGATATGATGCTCGACAATGTTCGATTGCATTTGATATGATATTGCACTTGGTAGACTTGGTCGGGAGTGGTCGCGCTGCTTCTGGGACCTCATGCGAGTTATCCGATGTGGTCAAAATGGTGAATTGGCCTTTGAGCTGAGGAGACAACCTATCAACATATATTTTGCTGTATGTAAAAAAGTCTGTTGTTGTAATTAAAACCGGCCCTTATAAAGGGACCAGTGGCTTGTGCAAACACTAAGTAGATATATGTAAAGACTGGACATCACCCTGGATCACTACATTCTCCCCTTCTGGCTTGGACCCATGGTCCAAGCCAAAACCCCAAAGAAACAAGATATGTACAGGAAAATTCCAATGAGATTGGTTGATGTCTTTACCATGATGGCAGGAAGGAAACTAAGTCCCAAAGTGACAGGGTGATGGAAATCCATTCTGCATCAGAGCATTCTGCATCAGAGCGGGGTGGAGATGAGAGTCGTGCAAGAACTTATTTTGCCTCCTTGCCACATAGGGAGGAGGTGGAAGGCAAGGGTTCTGTATCAACAGGGTCATCAAGATCCATCCCACATCCAAGTGGAGTGGAGAGAATAGTGGGGGTTAGAGGAGCCATGGTTTGGGAGACGGGGTCAGAGGAACATGGGAAGGCCCAGGTGACTGTTCTTTTCCAAGGGGAGCAGTCACAGAGCCCACCTCTTCATCAGTCTCTGACACCGAGTCAGTCTCCTCAGTGTCATATCCATTTTTGTTCTGTTGACTTTGGGTGACCCGCGAGTTGGGGAAGCTAGACTGGATTGCTCCAGACTTGTTTGGAGCCATGCTCACAGCGGCGGCACATTGTCTCCTTTGATCATTCTTGGCACAATCATTATCGGCCTTGGTTCAACGCAGGGGACCCACATAGGTCCATCCCCCATCAGCATAATCTGGGGTCGCCAACACTTGGGAGGCAGTTCCTTGAACCAGCTTGGGGACTCCAGGGATCAGATTGGACTCAACCGCAACGATGGGCTGAGTAGGAATAGGATTGGTGGATGGGGGAACCACAGCAGAGGGAACTGTCATTGTGGATGCATTGATATTCAACGGTGCCTGAGGCAAGTCAGGATGAATGGAGAGGGATCGAAAGCCAGATGGGCCCACTGGTGGGGAGACCACTGAAATTGGAGCAGCAGGGGGAGGTGCAGTAGGAGACATGGGGTGTTGAGGTGCAGTGTGCATGGATGCTGACAACCCTGGGTGGCCGCCCAGGGGTGATGCAAGGTCGAGTGCATCAGGGTCTCATTTCCGCTTGGGAGGTGGGGGCTGAGTTAAACACCTGCTCCCTGGTGGGGCAATCCACCACTGGGGTTCCATCATCAAAGGGGTGTTGTTGGCATTGGGGGCAGGTAACTGCTTCAAATGTCAGAGAATGTCTGAAGCTGGAGCCAAGTCTTCTTCACATTGCGACTCCACTGCCCTGGTGACCCATCCTAACCCATAATAATAAGCTTCTCTGATCTCATGGTCAGAGACTCCCAGAAGAGTGAGATGGTGAACCACATCCTCGATAGTGATGTTGGGAGAAATGTTCGACATAAACTGTCAATCATGCTGAATGCTCAGAGATAGGTGTAGCTCTTGGCAGGTCCTTCAGTATAACCTGGGGGTACAGAAAACTTCTGCCAGGAGTAGTTGTAATAGTTGTTTTTGCTTCTGGGGAATCCCAGAAGGAATCTGTTGCCTCATGGGGAGCATTCCTCAAACATGAGGGAGGCTAACTCGCGAGTGATCCAGTATCAACCCAGGGGCATTCCAGAATTGAAATAGTTGGTGATGCATAAACTGTGCCCAGGACTCTGGTGATTCATTGACCAGAGGCTGAGGCATCCAGTCAGGGTCCTGGAGTCGGTGGATTCCATTAGCTGACTGGTGCTCCATGGGCAACCACTTGGAAAGTCTCCAGGTCACAATTGCATGGCTCATGAGCAACATGCGAGCCGCAGGGGTGGTTAGACTGGCCATGGGTACATACATACAACTGGGCCTGTCGAAGGTCCAGTTCATTTCCTTCTCATTGGGCAGCCACCACCCAGTGATCAAACTCCACTGTACTTTGGGGCAGTTCTGGGGCCGTAGACGGGGGTTCCCTAGGAGCAGGTACCCAGTTGGCAGACTGGGTATTGGAGAGGGATGAGACCTGGAGGTGATGTTTCGGAGAGGTGGGCAGAAGTGGTGGGTAGTGGATGGCTTTCACATCCACATCCATAGCATCGATGGGGGTTCGAGGAGGATGGGAAGGACCAGTGGGCAGAGCAGCAGGCCTTGAAGCAGCACCTGCATAGTTGGATTGAACAAGGGACCCAGAGACTGGGGAAGGCTCACGAGTGCGGGATCTCTTAGTGGGCCGGTCTTCTCACCGTCGGTCCACCTGATCCTTGAGGCTGTGAATCTTAGCCTTGAGGTTGGCGATCTCATCGTTGTAGCTGTCGTATGTCTGCTCAGCGGTGCATCTGACTTCTGCCATGAGGTCTCAGTCTCATCAATCCCGAGCCTCAAAGTAGTCCCTGTCCTGTTCGAATTCGTGCTGGTACATGTGCATCGCATAGGCCTTGCATACTTCACATCCTACCCAGTGAACTATGACACCCAGGTGACTATCATACCTCCACTCCTCCCTAGGGGGGGCGGTCCTTGTTTCTCATCTCTGATCAACTCTCGCATACTCAACGGAGCCACCAGTTGATGGAGACTGTCTTCTCCTATCCTCTCTCCTTGAGCCTTGTGGTTCAAATTCTCTCCTCACTTCCCTCCTCAAACCTTGCAGTTTGAGGTCCCTCCTTCCTTGCCTTTCCTCCCTCCTATCCCTCCCCCTTTGAGGTACATCGCCCTCACAAAAACGGTGAAATGTTGGCGAGTCATCCATTGAGTAGTCGTCGGACTGGCCATCCATGATGAATGGTTGGACTTGAAGAAAGAAAAGAAAAAAAATTGATTCAACTCCGCTGGTCAACTGTACAGTACCTTCCCATGCCTCAGGAAAAACATGACAGTCATGCCTGAAGAGTTCGAATCTTCCCACCATTGTGGAAGATGCCAGGTGTTAGGGCGACACCCACTATCTGCTAGCTAAGACCATGCAGGTTCTCTCTACAAGAAGGGGGCAGGATCCACGCTCGTGATGGGGAAACTGACGGTTTTGATGCGAGGGGTTATTAATAGGTGAGTTTGTTGAGATAGGCCTTTCACACCAAAAATGTAGGTGGAATACCTAAGAGAACACAACTGAGGTCCCCTAGGCATATATTTAGGGTTTATATACTATGTTACATATATTGTACATTGTTGTTACTGACACACTCATACATGCACATACATTTTGATGTGTGCGAAATAAAATTCTCACACTATCAAAGTGTAGCATCATTTGGCATCATGTAGCATAATTCGACATAATAAAATAAAAATGAAATTTTATTAGGTAATGGGGTGGTTTCCTAACATTACCCCCCTTTTATGCCTCGACTTCCAGGCAAGAAAATATTGTGTCTGTCCCCTCTGTGAAATTTTGGTAAGGCCAGAATCTCATCCCCTCATACACCATTCTCGCAATGTGACGCGGAGCATTTGGATTATGTTTAAAGAATTGGGTGATCACATTGCATGCTCGCTTACAATTCTCTTCGGGCTCCCACAAATTATTTTCGTCAGTATAGTTTTTCCACTTTATTAAGAACTCCAATTTGTTCCATCGAAGTCGTGAGTCTAAAATTTCTTCAACTACATATTCTGGAGCACCTTCTACTATTATTGGAGGTTGTGGAGTAGTTTATTGGCCAGGAATAGTGGGTGGGCGGTAAGGGCATAGGAGGGATACATTAATCTCGGGATCAATCTTGAATGATCGGGGTAATTTTAGCACTACCACATTAGGTGAGATCACTTTAGAGATTGCATATAGGCCAACTTGTTTCTCCATGAGTTTCCTCGAAGGTTGTGGAATATTCAGGTCCTTGGTACTTAGCCACACCAAGTCACCAACTTTGTACTCTGGAGCGCGCTGATAGGTCGTCTCCTTGGCTCAAGGACCGATTCACCACTTTAGCATCATTCTAATCACATGGGCTAACTCCTATGACATCCCAGATGCAGCACGACCCAGTCTATCGATCACGATATCATATTGACTGCGTCGAAACATCACCAGCGACATCAATCATATCAAGAGCCCACATTGCACAACCTTAGGACTACCCTGAAAGTCCCTAAGATCCCCCTACATGACCATCGAACATCCCTGATCAACTTCGAACAGCCACAACCGCGATCAAGCATTGTCGACCATTGTCGAGCATCATCGATCAATATCAAGAAACTACGAGCGACATTGGGCGCCACCTTCATTATCTAAATGGTGGAAGACCATGCACTAGGATGTATTCCAACTCATGCTCAACCTTGCTGATCATAGGTCAGCCTCGTTCCAAGTCCCTATCGTGCACAGAACCCGGGGGATGCATTATTGCAAGACTTAGCGCAGTTTATACACAAAGGACAGTCTCTTTTAGTCCTTTCCTTTTATTACTCTTTCATCATATGATATATATATCTTTCTTGTTTGGATTCCAGTCTCCTTTATGGCCTTGTGCCTTAACTCATATCTTTTGCCTCATGTTCTACACATGTTTCTCATTCCATTTTAGGAAGTTTCTTTAAAACATATAAAACTCTGTAGTATCTACTTGGAAATAACAAGAAATCATCTTCACATATCATCTCGTATACAGTTCTAAGCATCCAATCAACTTTCTAAAAACAATCTAAGTCTATGGGTTTTCTCGATTGATGAGAAACCTCTGCGATTGTTGCATCCTCAATCCTCCCTCGATCCTCTCGTCATTAGCTCTAGTAACCCTTCCAACACTTCATAGCCATTTGCCACACCCTTCGTATACTATCGACCTATCAAAAGGTCCCCAGAATTCACATATCGACCATCGATGATAAACTCATTCACCGTTGATCTCGTCGATCGATACTTGATTGGACTGCACGGAATGCCTTCGTCTCTCATAACACTACCTTCACAACTAGTACCAACTGGTCATATTTCCATTGGTTGGGCCACAAACATTTGGAACAACTTGCAACCTTCCTCTGACTCGTCACAAATATCATCAATTGCCTCATCGGCAGTTTAGGTGGTTTTCCTGGGTTGAGTATTATCAGCATGCTCGAGTCCAATCTGCGTGTTGCATCATGTCATCACATGCTTTCTTCAATGCTGCCTCTGCTTCCTCTTGTACCTTTTGCATCTTAGATACAAAGTCTTCTACCAACTGTACTTTGACTTCCCTTCTGGGTTCTACTCCCATGCAAGGATGCTATCCATAATTTGCAAAAAAGGGTGACATACGAGTAGCCGAATGGAATTTGTTATTGTGGGAAAATTCGGCAATTGCCAGCCATTTGGGCCAGTTGGTTTGTTGGTAGTTGACAAACATACGTAGGTACTGCTCCAACTCCTGGTTCATTCTCTATGTCTGCCCATCAGTCTGCAGGTGATATGCTGTAGATAATTTAGCATGAATCCCCAATATGTTGTTCAGTTCTCACATAAACGCGGAAGCAAATTGTGGTCCACGATCGGAGATAACAGTATCAGGTAACCCATGTAACTGCTATACCTGATTTAGATAGAGGCACGCCAAGCCCAATGATGAGGTTTCTGTAGTAGTAGGAATAATATGGACCTCCTTTGTGAAGCGGTCACATACTATGAATATTGCATCGTACCCTTGAGCTTTGGGTAATCCAGTAATAAAATCCACAGATATATCTCACCACAGTGCTTTAGGTATAGGGTATGGCATTAATTTTCCTGCAGGTTTCTCTGGAAATTTCTTCCCCCTCATGCACGTATCACATCTATCCACATACCCCAACACATACTTTGAAATTCTGGGCCACCAATAATTTCTCATTACTAATTCCAATGTCTTCCATCTTCCTGGGTGTCTGGCAGTCAGCATATTATGATGTAACTGGATGATCTCCCTTCGCAAATCCTGATCCTTTGGTACATACACTTTTCCTTGAAACAACACCAACCCTTGTTCCTCAGCCCATTCATCTCCTCTAATATTACCTTTCTTCTCTGCCTTCAGAGCTTTCATGGCTTCCACTACTTCATTGTCCATTTCTAAACATTGTCTAATTTTAGACAACATTTCCATTTCCAAGCTATCTATTAATAGATGCCCTTGACACATAGCGCAAATGCAAAAGTTGAGTAAGGTAACATTTTTATTGTCCTCCTCTACCCCCCTTTTATGATCAATACGTCTGGATAATGCATCTGCTTTCCTCATTAAGCTTCCCGCTTTGTGGACCAAGTGAAAATTGAAACATGATAGGAATAGTGCCCAATGCGCTTGCCAGCGATTAAGCTTTGTAGCGGACATGAAGTATTGCAGATTTTGATGATCCATCCAGATCTCAATCTGATGTGTACATCCCTCCAAATAATGCCTCCATGCCTCCAACACTCATATTATTCCCAACATCTCTTTGTCATGTACATCATAATTCCTCTCTACATCATTCAACCCTCAGGACAAATATGCACAAGGATGCCATTTGTCATCTTTGCACAGCATTGATAATACCGCTCCAGTAGCAAAGTCGGATGCATCGGATTCCACTCGTAAAGGGCGTGTGAAATCCACTGGGGCTAATATTGGTCCCTCTACAAACTTCCTTTTCAACTCCTCAAATGCTGTCTGCTGCTGCTCTCCCCACCTCCACACTACTCCCTTTCACGTAAGGTTATGTAAGGGTGTGGCAATTTTAGAAAAATTGTGCACAAAGCGACAATAGTAATTTGTGAGTCCCAAGAAGGCTTGAACCTCCTTGACACTGGGTGCAGGCCAATCTGTGATTGCCTGTACCTTGATTAGATCCATTTTGATCCCGTCAGGGCCGATCAATAATCCTAGGAACTCGATCTCGCTTGCCCCAAACACACACTTCTCCGGTTTTAAAAATAGATCATTCTCTGCCAACCTCCATAACACCTCCTGCACTATTGCCTCATGATTCTCTTCATCCTCCGTAAATATCAGAATGTCGTCAATAAATATTATTACCATGCCTTTGTCTATGACATTGTTGAAAATGTTATTCATCATATTTTGAAAGGTTGGGGGACTATTAGTCATCCCAAAAAACATGACAAGCAGCTTGAAGGATCCTCGATGCATGGCAAATACAGCCTTCCACTCATCTCCTTTCTTTATTCATACATTATTGTATCCCCATCATAAATCCAATTTTGGAAAGACTTTGGCTTTTCCCACCTTGTCAATTATTTCTGAGATCAATGGCAGGGGGTATGCATTCTTCACTGTCCACTCATTCAGGTACCTATAATCTGTACACATCCTCTTCCTTTGGTCTTTCTTTGGCACAAAGAATATTGGTGATGTCTGCAGTGATTTCGAAGGTCGTATGTATCCTTTGCACAATTGCTCCTTCAGGAATGCATCCACTTCTTCTTGTTCCATTGGAGATAATGGATATACCTTCGACTTCTTCAGCACAAACCCTGGCTTCATCTCAATTGCATGATCCCATGGCTTCCACACTGGCATTTGCTCAGACTCCTTCTTCTGGAACACTGACAGATATTCATGATACACTTTTGGCACCCACTCCTCCACCGGCTTCTCCACCTTCACGATATTCTTGTCCCATGACTGTCCTCCACAAATTGCTCTAAAGGTTTGCTTCTGCTCTTCTTTCTCAAGCATGAGTGGAACTTCCCCATTTGGCATTTCCTCATCCTCCACTTCCTCCATAGTAACAGAATACTTCCTTGGATGTTCTGTCTCTCTCTTTTTCCTTTTTTCCTTCTTCATCATCCTTCCATACACATTACATTCTTTAGGACAACAAGTCATTTGTACTTTCCCAGTTTTCCAATCAATTTCAGGATTATGCTTCCATAACCATGGACATCCTATTATTAGATTGGTTTTCCCACAATCGCACACTTCAAATACAGCTTGCTCCTGATGCTTAGTACCATAGTCACCTCCTCCTTGATAGTTCCTCCACAATTGACTGTTCTGTCAATATTGTACACCATTATAGGTTGCGCCAGCTTGCATGTGTTAATACTGTTTCTGGTAATTAAGGACTGATTAATGAATAATCCTGTAGCACCACTATTAAGCAATGCTTCCACATCAATCGCTGCATGCATGTCCACTGTCTTCAGTCCCACAGTCAAGGTGATTTTGGGTTCTATTCACACAGAGCGAATAAAGAATTTAGGGGTTTTTGGAAATAGTGCTCGGCAATTTTCTTGGTCATGTGATTTCCAACAGTTGTACTCCTCCTTGATTTCCTTTTCTGATTTACTCTGAGTTTCCTTGGATACTAATACATTGTAATGATTCTGGGTCACCAATGGGGAAACCTTCACTGGGAACCTTCCAGAAAATTCTTCTGCCTGCCTTCCTCCGGCTTCACTTCCTCGATTGTAGCTTCCCTAATCTTTCTTTTCTGCCTACAATTCCTGGGAATATGTCCTAACTGCCCGCAGTTAAAACATTTAAGTGGGGCTCATCTCCCTGCTTGATCAACCTCCATTGCCTCTGCTGGTGCTACTGACTCTGTAGCCATAGGTGTCACTGCCATGGCCAGTGGCTGTGCCCTCGGAGCTTGTACCTGAGGCGCCTTTCCTTTCTCGGACTTTCCTCCAGATGACTTTTCAAATTTACTACTTCTGTACATCAACTTTGACTCTGCCTGTTCCTGCTGATATTGCTGATCAAGGCGCATTGCCCAATTATACCACTCGTCCAACTTCTCTGGCATAGAAGGTAGTCGGTAGATAGACTTGAATAAAGAGGGATTTAATCCTGCTTTCAAAAATTCTACCAACATGGCTTCTCCCATATCCATTTGCAAAGCTTCTGCCTTGAACTACAAAATAAATTCATCTGCCGTTAGGGAACCTTGGCGCATGGTCTTTAATTTAGCATTGGCTGTCGCCTTTGGATTAGGGTCTCCAAACTGTGCCTCCAATCTCTCCAAAAATTCCTCGAAGCTTGCAAATGGTTTATTTCCCGCGGCAATCTGATTAATAGCCTCGTTTCTCCAGAACTGTGCTTTCCCCCCCTGAATATATGAGAGAGCAAACATAATCCTAGACTCAGCTGTATGAAACTCTGGCTTCCTCCCATGGATGTACAATACTATAGAGCTGATGAAGGATTTTGTATTCTCCATGGTACTGTCAAAGATTTGTGGGGGCGTGTACTTAGGTAAGCGCACTTTTCCATTTCCAGATTTCTCCACTGTCTCATCCTCCTCCAATATCCACTCCACCTCATCATCTCTTTCTCCTATCGTCTCTGGCTGTACTTCTGCTTGTCTGGGCTGTGATGCTGCCAATACTGGCACTAACTGCAACATTTGTGCTGTAAGTGCATCAATTTTTGCCTCTAGCACTGGGGTGGGAACAGGATTAGGACCAGGATTAGAAGTTGAAGGTTTGGACATAATTGTAGAATCTGTGATGAATCACTTCTTCGACAATTCAAAAAAAAAAAAATTTCAAGACCTCTCCAAACGTCTATGGGTCACGTGATACGGTTCGTCAATCATTTGTCGTTCGTCGGGCGCCTAATTTGACACTTCGGATCAACAACTCTCCCAACAGTGCCTGATCTCGGAGATATCACTGAATTTGGCTTGTAACTAAAATAGTCATCCGAATAGAGTAATGTAAATCATAACTAAACCAGATCCAATCGGTTGTCTGGTTGCAGCTGTCCTAATGACGAGTGCTGCCTCTCGATCACTGGCGGTCGCAATGTAAGGCGAGGCCTGGCATCCGCTTACAAAAGAAAAGGTAGATTACATATATACAAGTACTTCCAGCTCGTGCCAAAAGGGTGAGTAATCAGATGTGGCACGGTGAAACAATGACGTATGTGCAAGTAAGAGAAGGTGCACTGATATGGGAAGTTGTGTTCTTCTGTTAGGGTGACACCCACTATCTGCTAGCTAAGACCATGCGGGTTCTCTCCACAAGAAGGGGGTGGGATCTGCGCTCATGATGGGGGAATTGATGGTTTTGATGCGAGGGGTTATTAATAGGTGAGTTTGTTGACAAAGGCCTTTCACACCAAAAGCATAGGTGGAATACCTAAGAGAACACAACTGGGGTCTCCTAGGTGTATATTTAAGGTTTATATACTATGTTACATATATTGTACATTGTTGTTACCGACGTGCTCATACATGCATGTACATATTGATGTGTGTGAAATAAAACTCTCACGCTATCAAAGTGTAGCGCCATTTGGCATCATGTAGCATAATTCAACATAATAAAATAAAAATGAAATTTTATTAGGTAATGGGGTGGTTTCCTAACACCTGCTTCCTCACCGCTTTCAATTCCTCAATTGTACTTCCATCCATACCGCTGCCTTTTGAGGTACAATACTCTTTAGTGTGCCATGGACATTTACAGTTGCTGCAGATTGTATTCCCAGAAGGCTTGGCCAATTTGGAGGTTGCAGCTAGAGCAAGGGAAGGGGAAGTATCGGCACATCGGTCATTGTCCTGGAGAGACTGTTCACCAGACTGTTCACTTTCCAGAAAAAGGCAAATATTCTTGGATGTGTATGGTGCAGACAGCATGGATGTAGCAATGTCACAGGAAATAATGGAACATGCATGAGGAAAATGTGAACTGAGGGAATTCAAAGTGCGATACAGCATAAGAGGTCAGAGGTAATATCTCCCATAGCAAATGCACCCTCAATAAGCATGCAGATCCATTCAGCCATTTTGGGGAGGGGTGTATTCAGTGTGCACTGGATAGCAAGTGCTTGCTGTAATAAAGTGACTTGCCTAACTGTTCCTTCCTTCTGATGATGGTTCCGCAGGGTCTCCCAGTTTGTCTTCACAGATTTCAAAGAATCTAAGAAAGAGTGTTCATATGATGCTACCCTGGAGGCAATGAAAGCATATGCAAGGTGGGAATTAGCCTTCCAATTAGATAGAGCACAGGGTTCATTAGAGGTGGGCTCTGGTACTTCACCAGTGACATATTCGAAAAGTCCATTGAGGGACAAGTGATGCTGATATCCTCCTTCCATTCTTTGTAGTTGGATTTAAGTTTATCGAGCTTGTCCCCAGAGTATTGAGTGGAAAGCCATATAAGGGAAATGGATGGGGGGTGAGGTTCGGTGGGTGCAGTCATTTTGGGAAGCAAAAAAGGCAAAAACAAGAGGGTAGGTGAGAGGGAGGTTTGACTCAAGCAGGGCACAAAGGGATCTAACATGCATGGTACGATGCATGCTGATAAGATATTGATCAAACAATTGATTGAAGAAACATGCAACAAGGCACAGAGCAGTCGAGTGGCTAGGCAAGATATCTATCATCACCACACATGACAGAAGTGGCCCATAACCTATAGAAATCCAACCTAGATAATACATGAATAAGCTCAGTCTATGTATCATGGACTATATATTCATACCTAGATAATACACAAATAAGCTATAAATAGTACAGTAAGTAATCTGATCAAAGTGAGTGCTAGTGAATCTACTCACCTCAGTCTGTGTATAACAGACTGAGGTGTCTATGCTATCTGGTCAAATATATATATACCATGAGTATAACAATGGAAGAGATGATAAAGAGACTATTAGAAAGGAATATGGACAAGGGGAAATATGCATCATTTTGTATGCTATAATTAGCATGCCGCATCAAAGGGTGTATTCATGGTGTAGATCTCAACAGTCCTTGGTATAAGTGACTGAGGTGTCTATATGATATATATATGTATCCTGTGAGACAAAGAAACTGTTCACAAAGGTGTGTGTGAATGTTCCCAAACACGAGCATCAAAGGGATGTGCTAATTATAGCATATGCATCAAAGTGATGTGTGCTAATTATAGCATACACATCAAAGTGATGCATTGAGCTCATGGTGTGATTCTCAACATCTTGATGTGTCAAGATGGCACTATAATGATGCCATACACAGAGAACATTTTGACTCCAAACATTATCACTAAAACAAAAGTCCAAACTTAATTGCTGTCTCATATGGATCAAGTCGAGACCTCAGGCTTAACCTGGTACCAAGTCTGAGACAAGGTGTCATAAGTCATGGTGGCATTGTGGGCATTATGTTGTATAGTAAGTGAAGTTGTAAGTCTGAATGTGATGATTACCTTTTTTGCTCAAAATCCGCGTGTCGGTTAAACCCGCTGGATTTGAAATATGTAGTAGGCTGACTTCAAAATGTAAGCCCATCTCCACATCTCCCCACCAAAATTATAAACTCCAATTTCTGCCGAGGAGCTGCCTCACTTAAATTTTCATTTGGATTGTCCCAAGTCGTATCTTGGACTTGTAATCTCAGAGAATTCAATGGGCAGGTATACCATATAATCTAGAGTACCTGACAAAACTACTGCCACTGAATGCCAAGCCTGAGGGCAGAAGCAAGTCTTGAATTAACCATTTCTATACAGAATATTCAGGGTGAATATACCTTTATCGCCAATGGCCACTGGCAGATAGGAGCCGCTCTTTTTGACTACTTTTTAGGTTCTCAGACATCTCCTCCGTGACGGGTTTCCTTTTTTGTTTTTTTGTTTGTCTACCCAGACAAATGTTGAAATGAACACTAAACACTAGGGTTGTTCACAGTAGCCATTCTTGGGCCATTTTCAGCTCATTTTCAAACTCATTTTCGGCTCATTTTCGTGTATTTGGCAGAGGAACAAACAAAAGGGAATGAAAAATGAAATGGAAAATGACATGAAAAATGGTTACTGTGAACACCCTGGGAAGGAAATTTTAGAAAAATGGAGCAAAAATGCATTTTTCTCGCCAGGCACAGTGCCAAAAAGATGAAAAATGATCATTTTTCGGTTCCCTTTTTACAAAAGCAAGGGTGGGGTTCCATTTTACATTCATTTTACATTCATTCTCAGTTCCATTCTTGAGAAAAATGGAATCAAAATGAAATAGAAAATGATTGAAAAATGAGTGAAAATGAACCAAAAATGCCAACCATGAACAACCCTACTGAGTGCTGAACCCCCACAGCCTGAGGTCGAGTCAATCCCACCATCACGTCAACCAACAACCTTGTGCCAGTATGGAATTCCTTATCTGATTGCTTGCTTATGGTTATGGGATAGCGTACTAGTAAAAAGATTGGATGGACATGGTGCCAGGGCCTTCTTGGACCAGGACTTGGAATACAAATGATCCATTGAAATAACAGTTAAATGCACTCCCATGAGTCCACAAGCCAACCTGGGCATGAAATCAATAGTGCATAGCGCATAGCGAATGGGGAAACTCATAAAGATGTTGGTGGTTTTGTGTGAACAGTCACATTGCGCTGAGCACTGCAAGTCTGGGTCCTGGGATGTTTAGCCAGAAGCAAGCTCGCAATACTAAATAGAGCACTGGCATTCAACTTTTTTTTAAAGATTTTGCAGGGTTGACAAAGCCATTACATACTAGACCCCATTGGTCACTGGCAATGTACGTACGTACTAAGTAACTGTAGTGCAAAAAAAATTGTTTCTGCCAAAGAAAGAACTTGAAGCTGCGCCTTGAACAATGGCAATGGGAGGTGACTCTGAGTCAACAGCTAAAACCTATTTTTTGTTTTTTCTGTTATTATTTTTAGTATACCTACTGGCACGCTGATAACCATCGATACATCCTGGAGAACGGAGGGAAGTGGCAATGATCAGAAACTCTACATTTCATTCCAAATCGTTTGGCAGCATTGACATGCCATCGTTTTCAAAAAGGGCCAATTTCCACACGTAAAAAACATCCAATTCCCTTCAATCGGTGTTTGGTGTTCGACATAAAAGTGCTGCAAATGCACTGGCATACAATTGTACAATATTTTGGGTCATCAATTCTAAACAGCCGGACACATGCCTGGCAGCCATGATGTTGAGATAAGTACCCAGGCCTATTTTGACAAATATTAACAAGGGTGCATTACATGTATGGCATGTCACATTTTTCCCTTGCTCAACAGAACGTCGGAACCTAGTAGGTGATTCTTGAAGTTTTGCTGCTGCTACTGAGATGTATCGACCTACGAGCCTGAGGGCCGAGGGCCGAGATTACTTACGCAGATCAGGGCTTAATGTTCCATATCCAAAAATGTTTTAGTTCGTCAAAGCTGGTTTGAAAAAAAAAAAAAGGCAGCCAACATAGCAGAACTTGAAGTGGGATTCTGCCTAGTGAGATATTTGACCCCATTGTGGCACCGTTTCAAGTTTGTTCAGCTGACAACTGTGGAATTTGAATGGGAGATGCCAGGATAACAGATAAAACCCACTAGATCAGTTTCATCCTAGTACAGGGCATGTACTGTGTGGAATAATGTGAAAGGTACATCAATTCAGTGTGTGTAAACCCTGCTCCATCCCTCACAAATATCCAAAAGAAAAAAAAACCAAAAAAATTCCAACTTTACTTCCTATCAGCTTTATTTTTCCATTAGCTGAAGCACTAAATATGTACTACATAGCACAAGTGGGGGGATAGTTGAACCCCTCAAGGTGGTCAAGCCAGCATGTTGCCGTGCCTAAACCCTGTTTCATCCTTCTGCCTTATCATTACATTCCCTCCCCTAATGATCTCCAAAGTGTTCGCTCAGTCGACACAAATGAATGTAGAGATCCCGATGTTCTGACAATAAAAAAATCTAATCAATGCGTCAATGCATCGACATCGTGTGTGTGTGGGGGGGGGGAGGTTCATCTCCTATGGTTCCATAGATCAGCTGACCCTGACCCTGACCCTGAGTTTGTATTTATGAAGAACGCAACAAGTTGAAAAATGCAGGGTCCAAAATCGCCTTATACCATTTTTGCCAGGGGGGTTCAGAAAGAAAGGGTAAGTGCATAATGTGGAATATAGAAGACGAACATGTTTTTTCCCCTTGCAAATGAGGTGATACACAAGGGCAAGCAAGCAAGGCAGCAAGTAGATGATGGTGATTTCCCCCTGAACCAGACGTTGCCCATACATTTAAGTACTAGTATAGGCTTTTCAGATGCAGAGATGAAAAAATTGCCTGCCTCTTGATTACATAAGCCATTGCAGTTTCGTGAAACAGAGACCTCCGCCATATATATATATTCAAACAACGAAGTTGATTTCCTTCTTTCAATCAAAAGCAGTGGGATGGCATTGGGAGCAAGGAAGGGATAAGGGAAGTGTTGGAAATGTTGAGGGGATTGGACAAGTGTAGATTATCTGGCAATGGCTTTGATTGCCTTTGTGGGATAGCGACACAACAGGCGCATTCCCCATCGATCTCCTTGTGCTTCGCTGCCTGGCTATCCTCTTCTGTTCCCAGGACGTAAGCATTTCTGAGAGGTTGAGAAAGAGACAGCGGTGGAAAGCAGATGCAATGAGGTCGGACAGTCAAAAAAAGATGTGAAAATTGAGGCAAGTTCAACTATATCGTTCAGTTTCTGCTCATACATGAACAATGATGCCAGAAGTACTCACCATTTGGACTAGACAGGTACAATCCCAGGGCACTGAACAAGCAATATGAAGATTGTCTTTTTGGAATGCGGTTCAGGAAAATAGCTACGCCCACTTTTTTTCTTCAGAACTCAACTCTCTCAAATATGTGGTGATATTACCCATGGGCCTGCTAATCGCTGTGCGAGACTTATCATCTGGATCAATAGGAATTATCACATTGAAGTGAAAGAGAAAGTCAGAAGGTGACACATGCCATTGGTATCAAGGAAAACAACCTTGCAAAGCTCCAGCCTGTCAGGATTTGTGTCATGGAGGTACATTCGATTCTGTCCTTAATCACCTGCCTTCAATTGAATGATGTTGACACCAATTGGAATGTCGAAGACCCTCATATGGTATTCCAGGAAACATCAGAGAGTGTCGAGATTCTTGTGGAGACATGGACATGGTGGGGAATACTGGAGGAAAGCAAGCTGTAGATATTGAACAAGAGGGTTAAAGATTGTAGGGGCTCATCGCAATAGGAGACTTGAGCATCGTTTGTTATATTGACAAGCAATTGTCAATGATCATGGGGGTCGAGATTGATGCCCTCAAAGGGCTTTGATGACTTTGGGAGGACCGGAGATCCTCGGCAAGCGCTTCCAAGTCTGAGTTGCAAAGAACCTGCGTCAAATAAAGGTACAAACAACAAATTTATGTTGGCATACACCACGTGACCTGACAATCAATAACAATGACTTTCCTGACTGAGGCCAAGGCTTCTACTCGACATCGGCATCAACACACCTTCTCTCCTTTTCTGCTTCTCACATCTCTGTATCAGCCTTCGACCAACATATATACAAGATTCTAAACATAGCATGGTAAGTAAAGCTTAACAACCATCTCATGCAGGGCAAGGCAAGTGAATCTTAACACTTTTTTTCTTCTCATCCATTTACTTAAAAAAAAAAACCATTTTTCATTCTTAGTATACGTCCTTCTCTTGTTCAACCCAACACGCACATTCTCACAACATCTGCAGCTCTTTGCAAGCACATGCATACTAACTCTTCGACGTCGGCGACACACACACCCAACTCCTGCAAGCCTGGCATGCTGAGGTGAGGGGGGATGTATGCAGGCCGGCAGGTATATGTTATCTGGGAGGAACAAAAGTAGCAGCAAGTGGGAGGTGGGAGGTGGGAGGTGGGGAGGTCTTTACACTCCCCCCCATATTCCTATAGGAATCCGATGATTCCGATGATTCCAATCGGACTCCGATCAGAATCCAACCATATTCCGATGTCATTTTCACCAGCCAAATTGACATGAAATGGCACATTTAGTCCTAGTCCAGTCCGATGTAGTCCGATCAGAGTCCGATCGGACTATCGGAACTTCCTAGGAATTTCCGATCATATAAATCACATAGGACTAGTCCGAAGTTATGCTAAGACATCAGACAACATAGGATTCCAATAGGAATGAAAGCAGCCTTGCTTAGTAATATAGTATGAAAAATTAAATGCACAGACAAGAATTGAACACTTGACGACAGAAGATTATGTAAGCATAAACCGACAACAATACTATTAGGCTAAACAGTCATTACAGGTAAGTGATCATACTACACTACATACCATTCCCGCAGGTGTGATGACAAAGCACATAGCCGCGTCATCACACCTGCCAGCTCATCAACTCCCACCACCACCACCAACAACGACAAGCACGCCACCTCCATCCCCCCCACCTCAACCACCTCAACCCAGCAACTCCCACCACTCCCACTTCACCCCCATCTCTAGACAAGCCCCCAAGACCGGAAATGACTGGTTTCGATGCTGAATGATGCCCAAATGATGCAATCATTGTTTGGGCCATAGTAAGTTTTTTTTTTCATTCGTTTTTTACTTTTGTAAACTAACTAATTCATTTGCCTTGTTTCTAGGTTCTAATCTACATGAGTAATGATGGACTGATGCGAGCCAAACCCACACCCAACGACGCCCCTGGCAACCCCCCTCCTCCCCATCAAAATGGGATGTGAGGGTATCAATCATGGTCAGGAGCATGGGGAGCAACACCAGGAGACCCCAGAAGGGGAATACCCGCCCGGTAAGCACCAGCCGACCCCTCCCCTCGTGCCACGTCACTGACGAACCGACAACGCACCCACCCCATGCCTACAAGCTGCTGCTCGTAGGGTGGATCGTGAGTGCATGGACCCCCCATGACACCAATGACATCCAGCACCCCCCATCACCGCTGTGAGCGACTGCTCGCGGGGTGTATATGGGGTGCAAGAACACGGGAACGGCATGGAGGGACAACGACGGCACCAAATGACACACCTACGAGCAGCTGCCCGTAGGGTGGTTCGTGGGTGCAGACAACAACGACCAGAAGGAGAGACGACGATGACACCCGCCCCACGCTGCCACCAACATACGACGCACCACCCACTACCAGCCTCACAAGCAACTGCTCGTGGGGTGGGTGGTGGGTGGAACGACGAGGGAGGGGACACAAGGGAGGGGAGGCGAGGTGAGGGAGGCGAGACACGATGGAGACGAGAGGGAGGGGAAATGAGGGGACAGGGCTGATGAGACAGCCAACGCGACACACCACCACCCCCTCCCCCCTGCGAAGTGGGGGGGTGGGTTTTTTTGTAGAATTTAAAATAGTATAATTAAATAGTATAATTAATTCTCCCCCTCACGTTTGCGGGGGGGGGGGGTTTTTTAAAATCTATATTAGTTATCTACTCCCTCGCAAAGATGCAAGGGCTCGACAATTTTTTTTTGAGCTCTTGTGAGAGAGGTTAAAAATAAGTGGACTAATCCTAAGTGCTTTAAATGGACTTTATATTACATATTTATCAGTGCTCCTGTGACTCAACTGGTTGGGCACTTGTTTGGTAGTCATGTCACTTATATCCCAAGGTCTAGAGTTCAATTCCTGCTCTGCCCATTTATTTTGTAAGCACTTTCATCAAGTTAAGTCTTCCAAAATGGTGTGGTATTCCGACTACTACTTGTTGGAATTGCATAGGACTTTACTCGGAATTTACTAGGAATTTTGTGGAAATAAAAGTACATGGTCATCAAGATACATTCCGATTGGATTCCTATCAGACTCCTAGGACTATTGTCGGACTAGTAGGACTCCTAGGACTCTGATAGGAATACTGGGGGGAGTGCAAAGTTTACGAGGTGGGAGGTGGGAGGTGGGAGGTGGGAGGTGGGAGGTGGGAGGTGGGAGGTGGGAGGTGGGAGGTGGGAGGTGGGAGGTGGGAGCGGTAAGGAGCCATGGGACCAGCGGGGGCAGTATTGGTCTAGGTGTGAGTGTGAGGTGTGGATATGGGTTGTGGCGAATGGCATGGGTGGCATTGTTGAGGTGTGAATATGGGGTATGAGATGTAAAAGGGCATTTCAGGGATACGCTCAGGCAGGTGCGGATCCAAACCAAAGGATCCAAACCAAATGCCCAGTGCATGCAAGTGCAAGTGCAAGTGCAAGTTGTAGATGCAACTTGTGGGGGAATGGGTGTGTGTGAAATGCAGGTTGGGAGGGGTTGTAGGGGTGGGGGGGGTTGGCCTTTTCACCCAACCATATGCGTAGTTAAGACTTTATGCTTAGTCTTGTGAAATTTTTGTTTTGGTATACTGTGCAGAGCGCTGAGCGCTATGTTCCCAAAAAAGGACACAAGCTTGAGGGTCCCATTAGCAGGGGCACAATCAAAAGCAGAACCATAATAAGGAATGACCTGTCTTCCTTTTGTTTGGTCTGCCTATGGGATCTGACTAATGTCCACCCCCACTGGTACCAGTCCATCACGCCGTTCATCCCGTATTGCACAACGAGCTGCTTACGTCACTAATGCCTTCAATAAAAATCCCCAGTAAAAAAAAAAAGCGTCATTCACATGTTGAACCTCAACCTCAAGCTCAACGTCATCAGCTCCCCACAACCAACACCACTGGGGCATCCTCAAACGTTTATATCTTTGAGGTCAATTGGGCAGTTCCTTCTTCTACTCCCAGACGTGACAGAAGAAGATGACCAACCAAACCCACAGGCATTACTTACCACCATCTTCCAGGCAACAACCAGGAACCCTCAACATCATTATTGCTGAATCTTCCCTCCCTGCATCCATATTGCAGGCGACACTGTATTAGACTGGCTCATCAGAGTAGCTGAGGCTTATATTTCAGCCTCTCGATGGCACAAGCTCCCTCTATACATTTACTATACGGAATTCAGTTTGAATGGTGGTTGGGCAGGGAGATGCAATTGCCACTATGGAGGGTGGTGGTGTTACCTGGGGAGCAGTTGATGGGCACCATATACGAGTTTCATACTGAACACTAACAACACTTTAATCAAGCTCACGAAGTGTGAGTCTTCTGTCATCACACGAGGTTTGTGACAACCCAAGACATGCAGAGCACCTCGAGCTAACTCAGTTCCGCCATGCACTAACTTTGATGTGATCAGGCATGGCATTATTTTACACATCACATGATGGAGCGCATGCTTATTTCCATCTCACTTGATTCTGAGGTGGCTTGGGCGGCGTACCTTGGTGTTCCAATCCATCGTTCAATGTTTTACCGGCCTCGCTGCTTACCATAGTGGATGGCAGATACGATCCTGCTATTGGGGTTTCTCTCTTCATGGGGTTTAGATGCATTAGTGGACTAGTTTCGAGCTGAGATTCTGGAACAATGGACCCATAAGTAGTCTCTTTTACCTTTTTCATATATAGTAATTGCATTTCATGTTTTTTGTTGTCAGGACCAATATGTTGTCCACAGTTTTGCCGACATGCCTCTGAATATTTGGGGTGGAACACTATCCCAGAATGACCAAATGTTACATGGTTGCCAGATCACCCCCCATTCACGCATGCATGACCCCTTATACCCTCGTCCCACCAGTTGGCGTGTTTAACTGGCACTACATCCAGTGTGTCCTCAAAAAAAATTCTCCACCCCTGCCTATCAGCAAATCAACAATATTGCCATTCCATACAAGAGACAATGATGACAATGAGAGTGATGTTAGACTTTGATGATGACAGAAACATTGCAAATCCTCCTTATCCTTCTTTACCTTTGGGAACTTTCCGAGATGAGGGCATATCAGCACTTTGGAAGCAGTGGAGCACAATCATGCTATTGCGTCATGGAACTCTGGTGTCTCTCTCAGCTGAAGCCCTGCAATTTGTTCCCTTGGTCCTGAACTTTCCATCCAAGCTATCAATTCCCTTACTGTTTACATGCACCATGTGAGATTACTGTTTCCTTTGCTGTGAAGTTTATTTTTATTCACATTCATAAAATAGCTGCTGTTCCATAACATAGTACATGACCAAATATTGTAAACAAAAATGAAACTTATGTTGTAGATTGTTTTGTCTGCCTGGCACCATCACCAACAGAAGATGGCACATCCAGAATGGTGCATATATGTAGGCTATTTGATAACCAGGCACCATATAATTCTCTGTTCAGTCAAGACGATGCAGGCCCATCTGGCTGGGAACAGGTTTATGATTCAGTGTTGGCCATGGAAGCAGTCCCAGATGACATGGAGGCTAGCATCTATTAGAAACATACAAGGTATATCATATGCTGTATATGATCATAGTAAGGCTAAGGAGGACTGGCAGTTTATGTTGAATTGTTGGACATGGTGATGTGTTTGAGTTGCATATATCCAATATGTTATACAGATCAATCCACATTGTCAAATTTGCAATAGGCTGGAAAGAAAAAAGAGTCTACGGTGGAGGGGCAACAGTGGAAAACACAACTACCAGCAAAAGTTGTTTGAGTGTGAACAAAAGTCAGGTTGAAGCAACAATGATGGGAAGGCTGGAGGTGAGACCTCTCCATTGTAGGTTTGTGCCAGGCAAAACATGAAAAGCTGGTTGGTAACAGCATGTAATCACCATCCAGAAGCTTTATGAAATGGTACATCCAAAATATGCATGCATTCAAAATAAATCAAAATTCAACCATTGAGCAAGTTTGGTGCTGGTGTCCTCCTGGATCCATTATAATTTATGGACAGAAAGCAAGGGAACAACAGCCACTAACTACCCTGAAAGCCACAGGTCGCAGTGCATCATTTGGTTGCTACATTGGACATGATAATGTCTCATCTGTGTGGGGGGATCTGGCCTGGAGTGAATGGCGATGTACATTGGCAACAATATCCTGAAATGTCAAAGGAGAGAAAGTGCGGTAACAATCTGATGACAATCCTTGTGGGAGAAGATCTGGCAATGTGGGTAAAAGACAATTTTTAGAAGAGGGGCTGGAAGAGCCTATAGAACATCTTGAAGAGGAGGAGATGACACAGGCAGGTATATATTTACATTTGGTGGCATTGCTAACCCCATTACAGGACATGCCTAGGAATTCTCAAGACACCAACAGGCAACCTGTAGTGATCCGGGGTGATGTCCAGTCTTTACATATATTTACTTAGTGTTTGCACAAGCCACCGGTCCCTTTATAAGGGCCAGTTTTAATTACAACAACAGACTTTTTTACATACAGCAAAATATACATTAATTGTGTTCTTGCGGCATGTGATATAAGTCTACCCCCTCCACTTTACTACACTTTTTTGAACACTCAATTCTGTTATTTTACCAAAAGAATATCCACTCGACTTCACCTTCACAAACATCATATTGTGCCATAATATCAAAATCAACCCTGATGCCACCGGCGACAGTTCATTTAGATTTGTGATCTGAGTTTGACACTACCCATGACAGACCCCAACTTCCCCAGCCCAACTGACATGTCCTCTATGAAAGTAAAGAAGAAGACCACCTGAGCCAGGACTAAAGGTGGTTCGGATTCAGAACCCCCTGGTGACCAGTCCCATAACCCAGCTGATGGGAATCAGTTGAGTGTTGTCAAAGAAGTCAAAGAAGTCAATTCAGCATTGAGAGCATTGACCCAAGATCCAGTTCCTGCTAGCAGGGTCCATCATCAGAATGATTCACCTTCCCCATCTCCTCCCTCCTCTTCAGGTCCACGCAATCCAGAGAGTACGCCCAGACTCTCCCCTAGTCAGGAGAGCCAGTCTGCCCCTCACCATGATTGTGGGAATACCTCGCCACGAGAGACCCCCATGCGCCCATCTGGTAGAACAGTCTCAACTCCCTCGCCCACACCTATGGATGAGGGAAGTAGCAAACAACGTCAAGAGGAGAAGAAACCTGAAAACATCATTCCACCTAGCCAGGAGGAGAGGAGCATAGCCTCATACACCACTCTGGCCTGTAAGATCATCAACAGGCACCTGGATCAGGACAGTTATGACCCAACTCAACTCAATGCACAAATACAAGAGCTGATGAGTGGGTTCTCTGTCCAAATTCATTGTGAGTCTTGTAGTCAGGCCCCCGCCTCTTGGAGGAGAACAGTACTCTAAATCTCCCTCCCCCACTTCAAACCGTAGGGAATCCGACATTGGGACCCCTCAAAAGAAGTCAGTTCACTACGATGGAGCCAGCAAAGTGGCTCTTCAATGATTCAGAGACTCCGCTCTCCGAGATGGACAGCATACCAATATCCAAGACCAGGGTATACATTTTTATGTCAAGGGATTCCCATATGAAGAGGCCCCCTCTTCCAAGAAAAGCCCACATGGCCATGCTCCTAGCTCTATCCGTCCAGAGCAAGGAAGAAGAGAAGAAACCCCTGGGTGCAGAGGGCCAAGGGGAAGTGGAGGTGGAGGAGGCAACTCCTCCCCTTCTGACAGCAACAGCGATGATAGCGATGGAGATGAGGAAACTCCTCCTCCCAGTGATGAGAAGGACAAGGTCAAAGAGCATAGCCTCCTTCACCCTAATTCTCAGTCCCGCTCAAGGTCGAGACCCAACCCAAGCATCAGTCATCAAGGAGATACCCCATCTGCCTCTGCTCACACAGATGCCCATTCCCATTGATGAGGGTATGGTGGGGAGCTCGACTCCTACCAAGATAAAGGCACCCATCACCCTTCCAAATACTTGAAGGTGATGCATGCCAAGTTCCATCAGCAGATCAACAATAAGGTGTCTGCAACTGTCAAGAACCGTTCCTTGCCCAATCGGAACCCGCATCCATCTGACCCTTTTCTGCACATTGAACCCGACATTTGTCTACTCCTCCTGCTTTTGTTCCTGTCCACCTTGCACTGCCCACAATGCTCCTTGTATAGCACCCATGGCTGCCTTCCCAAGGCTGCCATCTCTATTGCAAATTTGACTATGGATTCCTGTGCAGCTCCCACTAGGTAATTTATCTACGCAGTCAAGACACTGCTGCAGTCTTCATTCCTGTTCTGCATTCATTCTGGACTACAGTATTTAAGCTTAGTTAGTTTCAAGACTCGACTTTAACCTGCCAATCCAAATCTCCTTCTACTCCTACCTCAGTTTCTCTAGGAGTCTGAACTCCATTCGACTCAACCTCTAGTCTTCCTCTGAAGTTCTAATCTCATCTGAACTTAACCCAAGTCCCTCTGTACTCCTTCCCACATTTACCCGCACTTCCCCACTTCAACCTCCAAACCTTCGTCTTGAAATTAGGACACCAGACAAGGTGAAGGGCACAGCTTCTTACAAGCTGAAGCCAAGTCCTTTCCATTTTCCCCTCCACATAATCCACCATGACCCGACAACCTTCTGCTATCATCACCTGCAGGGTCCAATCAGATTCTGACATACCTTCAGGATCGGTTCTTAACAGCAACCATGGAATCGCTTCCGGATTGAAGGAATGGACCCCATGTTCCCACTCCCCCAACTTATGGCAGGAGCTCAGATACTGAGGTGTTCAAACGGTGGCTGAATGCTCTCCTTCGATGGTTGAAGGTGAGCAAAACAAGTGGTCCCAGTCTCGATGCCAAAAGGATTGAGTATACAGGCATGTACCTAGAAGGAGTAGCCCTGATGTGGTTTGTGGACAATGTGGATGGAGTATGCTGCCACCAGGCCCAGTGGTCTTTTAAGGATGTGATCACTGGTCTATATGATCAGTTTATACATGACAATGCTACCCATGATGTGGCTGATCACTTTGCAAAGGTGAAATATGATGTAGTCAAAGGAGTCATGAGCTATTACCATAAACTGGAGGGATATGCTACCAGGATGATCAGAGCCCTGGACTGTTTCACCTTCAAGACCCAACTTTTGTCTGGGTTACCCCAGACTATGGTGTCTTTCATATTTGACAAAGGCTGTTCTGTGGAAGCCAGTTCCATGGATATGATCCTGTACTATGCCTGCGAGGCTGAAGAAATATTCAGGAAGAAGAAGAGATACCAGGAGCATAAGCACCTGGTGGAGGCCCTGTCTTCCAGTAAGGATGTTCCAAAACCCAAGGTGACCACCACCTGGGAGGGTCAGTCCCCTGAACGATCTCGCGAATGGACCTGAGATCCACACAGGTGAGACAATCCACCTAGAAACAGGGACAGGTCCAATAGAACTCATGAAGTGTTTTTCGCAAGGAAGGAACCTCGTGATGAGGATAGGAAGACACCCATCTCTGGAGACTGGACTCCCAGAGATCATACCCCTACTAAAAAGTACGAGGAAAACAAGCCTCCTCCCACCTGCTACAAGTGCAGGGGATTAGGTCATTTCTCCACTGATAAGAAGTGTCCTGAGTACAATACCCCGGGACAATCAAAACCCAGCATGAGGATGTATGCTGCCCATGAGGAACTTGATGGCACCAAGAATGATCCCCCTCCAGTGGAGGAGGAACGATTTGCATTAGTTCATAGTGATTCTGAGGAATCAGACCAGGATGTGTTGGGATCCCAATACAGTTCTGATGGGGATCCATACCCCCTCAACTCAGACAATGAATCAGGATCCAATGAAGGCAATGACCCCAAATGATTTGGAGCCATCCAGTGTAACCGTGCACTCAGGTGTGCATGCAGTAGATACAGTCATGTGATCTATATGGTCACATGATCCCATGTTGATATCCACATAGACTAGGGATTGTCTGATCATCGCTACCACAGCATTGCTATACACAGCTGTTGCCCTTGCTTTTGGGCATTTCCCCTCTGCTTCTGTAAGACTGCATGTCTCCACCGGGAGGCAATCTACAGTTATGAGTCAGATTCAGCATCTGACTCATGTCCCTCCATGCAATCGGCATCTGACTCAGAGGAGGATTCCGAGGAGGAGATGGTTGAACCAAGTCATTCCCCTGAGCAGATGGGGGTGATCACTGACTCCTCCCCTCCCATCTCCATGAACCTCAGGCGCCCCCCTGCCCTGAGGAAGTCATCCAAGAAAATTGTCTAACCTCCTCAAACTGAGAAGGACAACCGGTGCTTCATCATAAGGATGAAGATCCATGGTCTTGAAGCTAATGTACTTCTAGACTCAGGGTGTATGGCGGACTCGGTTTCACCTGAGTTTACCATATCTGCAAATCTGAAAGTGCATGAGCTGGAGGAACCAGTACCCCTCCAGCTAGGTATGGTGGGAAGTCAGTCCAAAATCAATTTCGGGCTCTTTGCAGAGGGTGCTCTCACAGCAACTGTTGGACCTGAATGAAGCGCTCTTTGCTATCTGCGAAGAGCTAGCTGAGAGCGCAAAGGCCCAAGGACCTTTGGGCAAGAAGGACATTCCCCAGTTGCAGGAGGAATGGCTTGAGGTCTGCAAGGACATCCTGCAGGGTGTACCAGAATGACCCCCTCCAATGAGGGAAATCAACCATTAAATCCCATTGGTGGATAAAAAAACTACCACTTACCTAAGTGTCCCGACTCGATGTGACAACCTCTTGCTGATAAGATCGAGAGGTATTGTCAGGCGGGATGGTGGAGACCAGTGTGCATGGAGCAAGCTGCTCCAATGCTGGTGGTCCCCAAGAAAAATGGGGACATCCATACCGTGGTGAATGCAAAAAAGAGGAATGACAATACCATCAAGAATGTGATGCCTTTCCCTGATCAGGACTTGATCAGGCTGGATGTAGCTCAAGCAAAGTATTGTTTGAAGATCAACTTATCCGATGCTTATGAGCAGATTCTGGTCAAACCTGGGGATGTCTGGAAAACAGTGTTCACGACGGTACTGGGCACTTTTGAGAGCCTGGTGATGCAGCAGGGCGATTGCTACTTTCCAACAATTGATGAACTCCATCTTCAGGGAGTACATTGGATGGTTCATGCATGCTTATCTCAACAATATCTTTGTGTTCAGCAACTCAGTCATTGAACATCAACACCACCTGCAGCTCATGTTCAATAAACTATGAGAGCATGAACTGTACCTTCATGTGGATAAATGTGAACTACATGCTGAGAAACTTGGATGTCTCGGCCATATGATAGATGACAAGGGCCTCCATGCTGACAGCAATAAAATGGCAAGGATACAAGAATGGAAGGTGCCTCAAAACTATCATGAGGTTCAACAGTTCTTGGGACTAGTTCAGTACCTAGCCCACTTCCTTCCTAATATTTTGGCATACACCAGTCCACTCTCTGCTATGATGAAGAATGGACAATCATTCCATTGGTGTCCTCTGCACGATAGCTGTTTCCAGACTATCAAAGACATCTGTTGCTCAACCCCAGTTCTAAAACCCATCAATGCCAGCTCAGAGGAGCCAATCTGGGTGATTTGTGATGCTTTTGTATTCAGGGTTGGGGCCATGTATGGGCAGGGCCCTGAATGGCAGAGCTGTAGACCAGCCAGATTCCTATCCAAAAAGTTCTTGGATGCTCAAAGGAACTATAGGACCTTTGAGCATGAAACCATTGTGATCCTTGAGGCGCTTCTTAAGTGGGAAGATAAGCTAATAGGTCAGTGACTTCATGTGGTGACAGATCACAAGGCCTTGGAGTTTTTCCAGACCCAGCATCAATTATCAGCCCATCAGTCCCAGTGGATGGAATACCTCTCATGCTTCGACTTTGACATATAATATGTCAAAGGGAACCTCAACAAGGTCGCAGATGCCCTGTCCCAGTATTACCAGTTTAATAACTGGGAAGACACACCCCTGGTGCAACATTATGTGTTCGCTGATGTACGTCTTGATCCTATGCACGAGGACTTGCCCTGGGATTGTCATTTGGAAATTAGGAATTGAGTCATTGAGACATGATTTGCCAAGGCCCAGGTCCATCGAGCAGAAGAGCACCTGAGAGCCTTGGATGAGTGGGTTGAGGATCGAGAACTGGCTGCAGTGGTGCTCGCTGGTGTGCAGGATGAGAATGGAATGGGAGATCCTAAAGAGTCTTGAGGGGAAGACCCCACAGTATATGAATCACTGGCCAAACACCAGGATTTGAAGGTGTCCTTGTAAGAACAAGACCCAATGGATGAGGACATCCGATGGGGATATAAGGAGGACAAGGTATTTGGCAAAGTCCTGGATAACCCAGAAGATCACCCCCTTTGAGGTGATTGACAGTATAATATGGATGAAGAACAAGGGAGGAGAACACGTTGTGTGCACTCCCTCAGCGCCCTCCAAGGACATGACTTTACATGGCTGTATCATTGACCAAGCCCACTCGATCGTCAAGCACTTTGGCCTAGCAAAGACCTCTGAGTATGCTAGGCGATGGTATTGGTGGCCTTGCCTCCAATATGAAGTGGATAAGTTCTGCAAATCCTGTGAGGCCTGTGTTCAGTCCAAGGGGGAGTATTGCTCCCCCATAGGTAAGTTACATTTGTTGCCCACCCTGATCCGTCCTTGGGAATCCATAGGGATGGACTTTATTGGTCCATTCCCTGAGTTGGAAGGGTTTAATTACCTATGGGTGGTGATATGCCGATTGTCATCTATGGTGCACCTGGTTCCCATAATGATCACCACCACCACCTCTGAGTTGTCGTCTCTTTTCATCAAAGAGATAGTTAGGCTGCATGGGTTGCCTGGATCCATTGTTTCTGACTGGGATTCCAAGTTCACCTCCTGCTCGTGGTGGGAAGTCCACCGAGTCTTGAATGTAAAGTTACAGATGTCCACCTCCTTCCATCCTCAGATGGACAGTGCTACTGAGCGAGCCAATCAATCAATCACTCAGATCTTACGGTCTTTTGTGGCTTCCAACCAGAAAGACTGGGTCAAATTCCTGGCATTGGTGGAGTTTGCTATCAACTCCACCATGAATTGGGCTACTGGGATGGCTCCATTTGAAGTAACCTATGGGTATCTTCCTCGCATGATGTGAGAAATACCTACTCCAGAGCAAGTGCCACCTGGAGTATGGACCTTTGCAATGGATGCATTATGCAACATGGCAATCGCTCACAACAATATTATTGCTGAGTGTGTGTTCCAATGGTTCCATGCTAACAAATGGCATGGAAAGGAGCCTGACATCAGACCAGGAGAGAAAGTATACCTTTCTACCAAGAACCTGACATTGCCCAAGGGGAGGGCCAGTAAGCTCCTTCCCCAAGTTCATAGGACCATATGAGGTCCTGTGAAGCTACCCAGATACTTCCAATTATGATCTGGACTTACCTTCCGAGCTCCAGAGTCAGCAGATACACAGCAGATTCCATGGGAACCTGCTACATCCCCATTATGAGGACGATGACGCCCTGTTTCTCAACAGAAGGCACCTGGATCCTTATGACTTCAGCACCCATGACGACGCTGAATGGTGGGTTGAGGAGATCACATCCCATTGTTGGAAGGGTTGTGCATTGGAATTGGAAGTGAAGTGGAGCATGGGCAAGTCCACTTGGGAACTGCTGGCCGTGTGCAATGAGTTGGCTGCCCTGGACACTTACTTGGCCCTTGTGGGTGCCAAGGAGTGGATGGATCTGCCCAAGCATGCACCAGCATGCAAAGGGCAATAAAACTTCTCGACTTGGTCGAGAAGGCCAGGCAGCTGTGGGCCTGGTGTTAGGAAACCACCCCATTACCTAATAAAATTTCATTTTTATTTTATTATGTTGAATTATGCTACATGACACCAAATGATGCTACACTTTGATAGCATGAGAATTTTATTTCGCATGCATCAATATGTACATGCATATATGAGTGCATCGGTAACAACAATGTACAATATATTTAACATAGTATATAAACCCTAAATATATGCCTAGGGGACCTCAGTTGTGTTCTCTTAGGTATTCCACCTACGTTTTTGGTGTGAAAGGCCTATCTCAACAAACTCACCTATTAATAACCCCTCGCATCAAAACTGTCAGTTCCCCCATCACAAGCGCAGATCCTGCCCCCTTCTTGTAGAGAGAACCCGCATGGTCTTAGCTAGCAGATAGTGGGTGTTGCCCTAACAGAAGAACACAACTTCCCATATCAGTGCACCTTCTCTTACTTGCGCATACATCATTGTTTCACCGCGCCACATCTGATTACTCATCCTTTCGGCACAAGCCAGAAGTACTTGTATATATGTAATCTACCTTTTCTTTCATAAGCTGATGCCAGGCCTCGCCTTACATTGTGACTGCCAGTGATCGAGAGGCAGCACTCGTCATTAGGACAGCTGCAACCAGACAACCAATTGGATCTGGTTTTGTTACGATTTACATCACTCTATTCAGACGACTATTTTAGTTACAAGCCAAATTCAGTGTTATCTCCAAGATCAGGCACTGTTGGAAGGGTTATTGATCCGAAGTGTCAAATTAGGGGCCTGATGAACGATGAATGATCGATGAATGATTGCCGAACCATCACATGACCCATAAATGTTTGGAGAGGTCTCAAAAGAAAAATCTTGAATTTGTTGATGAAGTGATTCATCACAGATTTTACCATTATGTCCAAACCTTCAACTTCTAATCCCAGCCCTAATCCTGTTCCCACACCAGCACTAGAGGCAAAAATTGATGCGCTCACAGCACAAATGTCACAATTAGTGTCAGTCTTGGCAGCATCACAACCCAGACAAGCAGAAGTACAGCCAGAGATGACAGTAGAAAGAGATGATGAGATGGAGGAGATGGTGGAGTGGATGTCGCAGGAGATGAGATGGTGGATAAATCTGGAAATGGAAAAGTGCACTTACCTAAGTATGTGTCCCCGCAAATCTTTAATGGTACCATGGAGAATACAAAATCCTTCATCAGCTCTATAGTATTGTACATCCATGGGAGAAAGCCAGAATTTCATACAGCTGAGTCTAGGATTATGTTTGCTCTCTCATACATTCAGGGGGGGAAAGCACAGTTCTGGAGAAATGAGGCTATTAATCAAATTGCCATGGGAAATAAACCCTTTGCAACCTTCAAGGAATTTCTGGAGAGATTGGAGGCACAGTTTGGAGACCCTAATCCAAAGGCGACAGCCAATGCTAAATTAAAGACCATGCGCCAAGGTTCCCTAACAGTGGATGAATTTATTTTGCAGTTCAAAGCAGAAGCTTTGCAAACAGACATGGGAGAAGCTGTGTTGGTAGAGTTTTTGCAAGCAGGATTAAATCCCTCTTTATTCAAGTCTATCTACCAACTACCTTCTATGCCAGAGAAGTTGGACGAGTGGTATAATTGGGCAATGTGCCTTGACCGGCAATATCGGCAGGAACAGGCGGAGTCAAAGTTGATGTACAGAAATAGTAAATTTGGAAAGCCATCAGGAGGAAAGTCCGAGAAAGGAAAGGCGCCTCAGGCACAAACTCCGAGGGCACAGCCACCAGCCATGACAGTGACACCTATGGCTACAGAGTCAGTAGCACCAGCAGAGGCAATGGAGGTTGATCAAGCAGGGAGATGAGCCCCACTTAAATGTTTTAACTGTGGGCAGTTAGGACATATTTCCAGGAATTGTAGGCAGAAAAGAAAGATTAGGGAAGCTACAATCGAGGAAGTGAAGCCGGAGGAAGGCAAGCAGAAGAATTTTGTGGAAGAGTCCCAGTGAAGGTTTCCCCATTGGTGACACAGAATCGTTACAATGTATTAGTATCCGAGGAAACCCAGAGCAAATCAGAAAAGGAAGTTGAGGAGGAGTACAACTGTTGCAAATCACGTGACAAAGAAAATCGACATGCACCATTTCCAAAAATGCCTAAATTCTTTATTTGCTCTGCACGAATAGAACCGGAAATTACCTTGACTATGGGACTGAAGACAGTGGACATGCATGCAGCCATTGATGTGGAAGTGTTGCTTGATAGTGGTGCTACAGGACTATTTATCAATCGGTCCTTAATTACTGGAAACAGTATTAACACACACAAGCTGGCGCAACCCATAATGGTGTACAATATTGATGGAACAGTAAATTGTGGAGGAACTATTGAGGAGGAGTTGACTATGGTCCTAAAATATCAGGAGCATCAGGAGCGAGCCATATTCAAAGTATGCGATCTTGGGAAAACCAATCTAATAATAGGATGTCTGTGATTATGGAAGCATAATCCCAAAATTGATCGGAAAACTGGGAAAGTACAAATGACTCGTTGTCCTAAGGAATGCAATGTGTATGGAAGGAAGATAAAAAAAGAAAAAAGGAAAAAGAAAGAGAAAGAACATCCGAGGAAGTATTCTGTTACGATGGAGGAAGTGGAGGATGAGGAAATGCCAAATGGGGAAGTTCCAATCATGATCGAGAAAGAAGAGCAGAAGCAAACCTTTAGAGCAATTTGTGGAAGACAGTCATGGGACAAGAATATTATGAAGGTGGAGAAGCCAGTGGAGGAATAGGTGCCAAAGGTGTATCATGAATATCTGTCAGTGTTCCAGAAGAAGGAGTCTGACTGAATGCCGGTGTGGAAGCCATGGGATCATGCAATTGAGATGAAGCCAGGGTTTGTGCTGAAGAAGTTGAAGGTATATCCATTATCTCCGATGGAACAAGAAGAAGTGGATGCGTTCCTGAAGGAGCAATTGCGCAAAGGATACATATGACCTTCAAAATCGCTGCAGATGTCACCAATATTCTTCTTGCCAAAGAAAGACCAAAGAAAGAGGATGTGTACAGATTATAGGTATCTGAATGAGTGGACAGTGAAGAATGCATACCCCCTGCCGTTGATCTCAGAAATAATTGACAAGGTGGGAAATGCCAAGGTCTTTACCAAATTGGATTTACGATGGGGATACAACAATGTGCAAATAAAGAAAGGAGATGAGTGGAAGGCTGCATTTGCCACGTGTCAAGGATCCTTCGAGCCGCTTGTCATGTTTTTTGGGATGACTAATAGTGTTAAGGGCGAAGCCTCAACCACTCAATCTAGTCATTGTTGTTCGACGAGGTGCTTCCTCGATGAGTCGTTCGGCACTAGTCTTACTCAGAGCATCCGACATAAGATAGGTAGTGCACTCTAGCAGGGCTTCTGCATAGAGTCGTTCAGGTTCACGCACTAAGGGGCTTCCTTAGTGGTTTCGAGTAAGTTTGCGAGTTGCAAGCTAAGGCTGTTGATTGCCTAGATCTAAACTAAGGACATCCCTACTACAAGTTGCAGTACTTATACAAGAAGGGAGGTCCTTATCGTCCAATTGGAAAGGTAGATGCGTATCAATGTAACAATAGAAACAATAGGCCTCATGCCTTGCATGAGGCGTCCGATGTCACGGAGTGCTGCAGCGCAGCATGTCAGGGAACAATAAGAGATAAGCCTCATGCCTAGCATGAGGCATCCGATGTCACGGATCCGATGTCAAGGACATGCTGCAGCACAGCATGTCAATCGTGAGAGTCCGACATCACGGACCTCGTGTCAAGGGGGCTGTCATATCACAGCATGTGTGGGAGTGGGTTTGGGTGCATGGAGTCACCATGCATCAAGGGTGCCTTCCACGGGAAGGGGATCAAATGCATGCAGTCAGCATGCATTGTGTGTGTGTCTGATGTCAAGGATATGCCCTAGGCATGAATCAAGAGGTGCCTCCTGTCTGGAGGGGATCGTCGGGTGCATCGGGTTCCATGAGTTACAAGGAAAATTGTAACAAATAGTCCCCCGACCTTTAAAAATATGATGAACGACATTTTCAACAATGTCATAGACAAAGGCATGGTAATAATATTTATTGACAACATTCTGATATTTACGGAGGATGAAGAGAATCATGAGGCAATAGTGCAGGAGGTGTTACGGAGGTTGGCAGAGAATGATCTATTTTTAAAACTGGAGAAGTGTGTGTTTGGGGCAAGCGAGATCGAGTTCCTAGGATTATTGATCGGCCCTGACGGGATCAAAATGGATCTAATCAAGGTACAGGCAATCACAGATTGGCCTGCACCTACCTGTGTCAAGGAGGTTCAAGCCTTCTTGGGGCTCACAAATTACTATTGTCGCTTTGTGCACAATTTTTCTAAAATTGCCGCACCCTTACATAACCTTACGTGAAAGGGAGTAGTGTGGAGGTGGGGAGAGCAGCAGCAGACAGCGTTTGAGGAGTTGAAAAGGAAGTTTGTAGAGGGGCCAATATTAGCCCCAGTGGATTTCACACACCCTTTATGAGTGGAATCCAATGCGTCCGACTTTGCTACTGGAGCGGTATTATCAATGCTGTGCAAAGATGCCAAATGGCATCCTTGTGCATATTTGTCCCGAGGGTTGAATGATGTAGAGAGGAATTATGATGTACATGACAAAGAGAAGTTGGGAATAATACAAGCATTGGAGGCATGGAGGCATTATTTGGAGGGATGTACGCATCAGATTGAGATCTGGATGGATCATCAAAATCTGCAATACTTCATGTCCGCTAAAAAGCTTAATTGCAGGCAAGCGCATTGGGCACTATTCCTATCACGCTTCAATTATCACTTAGTTCACAAGGCGGGAAGCTGAATGAGGAAAGCAGATGCATTATCCAGATGTATTGATCATAAAAGGGGGGTGGAGGAGGACAATAAGAATGTTACCTTGCTCAAACCCGAGTACTTTTGCATTTGCACTATGCGTCAAGGGCATCTATTAATAGATAGCTCGGAAACGGAAATGTTGTCTAAAATTAGACAATGTTCAGAAATGGACAATGAAGTAGTGGAAGCCGTGAAAGCTCTGAAGGGAGAGAAGAAAGGTAATATTAGAGGAGATGAATGGGCTGAGGAACAAGGGTTGGTGTTGTTTCGAGGAAAAGTGTATGTACCAAAGGATCAGGATTTGCGAAGGGAGATCATCCAGTTACATCATAATATGCTGACTGCCAGACACCCAGGAAGATGGAAGACATTGGAATTAGTAATGAGAAATTATTGGTGGCCCAGAATTTCAAAGTATGTGTTGGGGTATGTGGATGGATGTGATATGTGCATGAGGGGGAAGAAATTTCCAGAGAAACCTGCAGGAAAATTAATGCCAAACCCTATACCTAAAGCACCATGGTGAGATATATCTGTGGATTTTATTACTGGATTACCCAAAGCTCAAGGGTACGATGCAATATTCATAGTATGTGACTGCTTCACAAAGGAGGTCCATATTATTCTTACTACTACAGAAACCTCATCATTGGGCTTGGCGCGCCTCTATCTAAATCAGGTATGGCGGTTACATGGGTTACCTGATACTGTTATCTCCGATCGCGGACCACAATTCGCTTCCGTGTTTATGTGAGAACTGAACAACATATTGGGGATTCAAACTAAATTATCTATGGCATATCACCCACAGACTGATGGGCAGACAGAGATAATGAATCAGGAGTTGGAGCAGTACCTACATATGTTTGTCAACTACTGACAAACCGACTGGCCTGAATGGCTGGCAATTGCCAAATTTTCCCACAATAACAAATTCCATTTGGCTACTCGTATGTCACCCTTTTTCGCAAATTATGGACATCATCCTCGCATGGGAGTAGAACCCAGAAGGGAAGTCAAAGTACAGTTAGTAGAAGACTTTGTATCTAAGATGCAAAAGGTACAAGAGGAAGCAGAGGCGGCATTGAAGAAAGCACATGATGACATGATGCAACACGCAGATTGTACTCGAGCGCATGCTCCAGAGTACAAAGTTGGTGACTTGGTATGGCTAAGTACCAAGGACCTAAATATTCCATGACCTTCAAGGAAACTTACGGAGAAACAAGTTGGCCCATACGTGATCTCTAAAGTGATCTCACCTAATGCAGTAGTACTAAAATTACCCCGATCATTCAAGATTGATCCCGAGATTAACGTATCCCGCCTACGCCCTTACCACCCACCCACTATTCCTGGCCAACAAACTACTCTGCAACCTCCGACAATAGTAGAAGGTGCTGCAGAATACGTAGTTAAAGAAATTCTAGACTCACATCTTCGATGGAACAGATTGGAGTTCTTAATAAAGTGGAAAAACTATACCAACAAAAATAATCTGTGGGAACCCAAAGAGAATTGTAAGCGAACGCATAATGCAATCGCCCAATTCTTTAAGCATAATCCAAATGCTCCGCATCGCATTGCGAGAATGGTGTATGAGTGGATGAAATTCTGGCCGTACCAAAATTTCACAGAGGGGACAAACATAATATTTTCTTGCCTGGAAGTCGAGGCATAAAAGGGGGGTAATGTTAGGAAACCACTCCATTACCTAATAAAATTTCATTTTTATTCTATTATGTCGAATTACACTACATGATGCCAAATGACCCTACACTTTGATAGCATGAGAATTTTATTTCACACGCATCAATATGTACATGCATGTATGAGCACATTGGTAACAACAATGTACAATATATGTAACATAGTATATAAACCTTAAATATACACCTAGGAGACCCCAGTTGTGTTCTCTTAGGTATTCCACCTATGCTTTTGGTGTGAAAGGCCTTTGTCAACAAACTCACCTATTAATAACCCCTCGCATCAAAACCATCAATTTCCCCATCACAAGTGTGGATCCCGCCCCCTTCTTGTAGAGAGAACCCACACGGTCTTAGCTAGCAGATAGTGGGTGTTGCCCTAACAGCAGGCATACGACAAACAGATGTCCAATGCTGGAGCTCCCAAGTCTACCACAAAGGTCCCTGTTACCATGAAGGACAACACTGGTTGTGCATTCACTGTCATGATTGATTCTGCTGCTATGAACACAGCTGAGACAATTCTGGGAGAATTTGCTAGTCTGGCTTAATTTCTCCTTTCTGAAATATAGTTAGAAATTCTTTGCAAAATATTATATTTGAGACTAAATTTCTACAAACAGAAATTCAAAAAATTACCCATTAGAAATATACTTTGAAAATCAATATTTCTGGTTAAATTTCTCATGACATTTCAGTGTAGATACTGGAAGTATTTCTGTAAGGTGATGTTTAACTTATCAATTGCCTGAAAGGCTTTCAGAAATTAGATCAGAGAGTTTCATTTTCTGGTCATGCTTTCTGATCTGTAAAATTCACAGACTTTGACCAACCAGAAAGAAATTCTTTTATGGATCAGAAAGCATGACCAGAAAATAAAACTTTCTGATCTAATTTCTGAAAGCCTTTCAGGCAATTGATAAGTTAAACATCACCTTGCAGAAATACTTCCAGTATCTACACTGAAATGTCATGAGAAATTTAACCAGAAATATTGATTTTCAAAGTATATTTCTAATGGGTAATTTTTTGAATTTCTGTTTGTAGAAATTTAGTCTCAAATATAATATTTTGCAAAGAATTTCTAACTATATTTCAGAAAGGAGAAATTATGAGGCTGGCCTTGTGTCAGCTTACCTGTAGTGAGGGACATCCCATCATCCATAGCCAATGCCACTCTATTGATTCATATGTTTTGTCTGCTGGCACAAATCCTTATGTATCAACAACAGACTGGATTCAGAATTACAATGAAGATTCATGCCTTTTGTGTGAAGAATGCAATCAGTGCCTTCAGTGCACATACTCATTTTCAAGAATTCCAGATTTCATTGTATTTGAGTTTGAAGGCAAGGATATATGTATAGATCCAGAGGTAACAATTACCTGCAGAGATAATCAATCTCACACATCCCTTATCAAAGATAAAGGATACCATTGTCTGGGGTAACCCTGACAACAGTTGGGTTTTGATCACAAACCAATCTGGGGCCCTAATCATTCTGGTAGCATATCACTCCAGTTTGTGATAGTAACTCATTACTCCTTCAATGGAGTCATACTTCACCTTTGAGAAATGATCAGCAGCATCATGGGTGGCATTGTCATGGATGAACCAGTCATATAGACTGGTAATCACATTCTTGAATTTCCAATGGACCTTGTGATTGTCAAGAACCATTCCTCACCCGATCGGAACCCACATCCATCCAACTCTTTTCTGCATGTTGAACATGACTTTTGTCTACACCTCCCGATTTCATTCCCGGCCACCTTGCACTGCCCATGCTGCTGTGCATCAGGCTGCCTTGTACAGCATCCACGGCTGCCTTTCCAAGGCTGCCGTCTCTATTGCAAATTCAACTATGGATTCCTGTGCGGCCTCCACTAGGTAATTTATCTACACAGTCGAGACACTGCCGCAGTTCCCATTTCCATCCCGCTTTTATTCTGGACTCTAGTATTTAAGTTTAGCTAGTTTCACCTTGTATTCCTCAGTTTGTATATTGACATAGACTCGACCTTAAACTTGTCAATCTAAATCTCCTTCTACTCCTACCTCTGTCCTCTAAGAGTCTGAACTCCATTCGACTCGACCTCTAGTCTCCCTCTGAAGATCTAACCTCATCTGAACTTAACCTAAGTCCCTCTGTACTCCTTCCCACGTTTACCCGCACTTTTCCATTCCTACTTCCAAACCTCCAACTTGAAATTAGGACACCAGACGAGGTGAAGGGCACAGCTTCTTACAAGCTGAAGCCAAGTACTTTCTGTTTCCCCTCCCGCCAGATCCGCATCGACCCAACAACCTCCCATAAATAACACCCGCAGTGTCCGATCGGATTCCGACGAACCCTCCCGATCAGTTCTTAACAGTATATATGAACTCACACTTCACTCATCCAATTCCTCTCTATGCCCCCTACCAAGACCCGCATGCACAACAAGAAACTCCCAATGTGCCAGTACTACTCCAGGGATCTCTGCAATCCAGTGATCCACTGTTCCCAACCCTCGACCTGCCACTACTTTTGGAGTGTCTTCCAGACCCTCAAACATCTTCCGACAAATCGGCTCAGGAGCTCCCTCAATCAGTGCCAATCTCATGTCCGCCCATTCCCTGCAACCTTCTGGCAACCCAGAAGTTTTTCGATCAAGAACTCCCCTTGAGTACATAGGGGGCATCAACCAGCCTGAACCCTATGGGTTGGAAGATCGTGGTCTAGAGGATGGCCTCCTGGTGGACCCGACAACCCTAGCGGTCCTGACAGCCCTGGGGGTGACCCCGATCCCAATGATCCTGACAATCAACCTCCCACAGCAGGAAACCCTGACCCAGGGGATAGGTTCATAGATGTCCTTTACAACCTCTCGGAGAGTATCTGCACCCTTCGTCAGAATAACACAACTAAGACCGAAAAAATCAAAGTTCGCGACCCCGACACTTTTGACGGTGCCAATCTGAAGAAGCTTAGAGACTTCCTAGTCTCCTGCAATCTTCATTTCCGTGACCGTCCACACGTATTTTCCTCTGATGAGAAAAAGATCATATTCATCCTTTCTTATCTCAAGGGATCAGCTCTCAGTTGGTTTGAGCCTGGTCTGAATGACCTGACAGATTCTGCACACTGGATGTGGGACTACGAAGCTTTCCCTGCCGAGCTGGAAAGCAACTTCGGTCTGCACGACCCAGTCAGAGATGCGGAAAAAGCTCTCTCCGACTTAGCAATGAAGAAAGGTGGTTGTATCACGAAATATAACGTTGACTTCTGGGAATTAGCTTCTAGGGTCAACTTGAACGAAGCAGCCCTTCGTGACTGCTATTTCCACAGTCTTCTGCTCCGACTTCACATAGAAGTCCTTCGGGGTGGTAAACCCGACACCCTTGCAGAACTCTCCTTGAAAGCACAGGACTGCGATGATATCTATTGGATGCAGGAGGATGAATCCCGTTTCAAAACAAAAAATTCCAGTAAATCTGGTTGGAAGGACGCTTCCCCACCAACAAACCAAGCCACTTCAAACTCCGCCCACGGTAACACCTCTAACCAGCAGTCTTCTGCGACAAAGAACACTTCCTGGGACAAGCCCAAGTCGTCCATCTCCAATAAGTTGGGGAAGAACGGCAAGCTTACTGGGGAGGAACGAGAATGTCGCATGAGAAAACGACTTTGTCTCTACTGCGGTGAGGAAGGGCACATAGCAGGAAACTGCCCGAAATCCAAAGCTGCAAAAGCCCGTGCATCCACTGTCATTCCCGAGACTACGGACTCGGAAAAATAGTCCGCAACCCTCAGGATACAGCCATTGGGGCTGGGGGTTGCATTGACCTTACCCACTTGGCTGCTTATGTTCGTCTCAACATGTCTGCTCTTTCCGACCCTGACTCCCTAACCATTCTTTTAACCTGTCCCAACTCTTCCGCCCCTTTCCGAGCCCTTATCGACTCTGGCTCCTCCCATTGCTTCCTTGACTCCTCTTTCGTGTTGAACAACCAACTCAGCACAGAATCCATTAACCTGATCAGTTTACAACTCTTTGATGGAACTTGCAACTCCACCATAACTCAGATTGTCAAACTTCCAGTCACCTTACTGGCTGAAGCAATACAATCTGTTGATTGACTGGTCTTCAAGCCAACTCGCTTTCCACTCTGCAGATCATAGAGGTCCAGCACCCCTGATGTCACCTTTGTCCCCGAATCTTCTGGTAGAAATCCTTGACTCCTCTGCACTTTCCAAACCTCCCATTCCTCCTAAGTTTACACCTCCCAACATCTCCTTCATCAATGCTGCCGCTTATGCGCATGCTAGCAAACTTCCTGGGGCAGTAGCTTTTCAGATGACCTTCACTCCAGAAGGGTTATCCACCCACTCCGCCCAATCCACTAACTTATCTGACCTCTCCAATATTCCGCCCAAGTATCATGAATTTGCTGATGTCTTTAATAAGACTAAAGCAGATACCCTTCCTCCGCATCGGTCTTATGACCTCAAGATAGAGACAGAAGACAATACTCCCCCGCCTCCGGGCCGCATGTATTCTCTCTCTCCCTCTGAATTAGAAGCCTTACGAGTCTTTATTGACGAGAATGTCTGCTCAGGTTTCATCCGCCCATCCAAGTCTCCGCATGGCGCTCCAATCCTCTTTGTCAAGAAGAAGGATGGTAGTCTCCGACTTTGTGTCGACTACCGGGGACTCAACTGTCTTATGAAGAAAGACTGCTACCCACTTCCTCTCATTTCCGACCTCCTTGACTCTCCCTGCAAAGCCCGCTTATTCACCAAGATAGACTTGCGACACACTTATCACCTAGTCCGCATCGCTGATGGTGATGAGTGGAAAACTACCTTCCGCACCCACTATGAATCCTTCGAGTGGTTGGTGGTTCCCTTTGGACTCACTAATACACCTGCAGCTTTCCAGCATTTTATGAACGACATCTTCAGTGACATGCTGGATGTTTGTGTCATCGTATACCTCGACAACATCCTAATCTATTCCGATGACAAGTCCCAACATGGGGCTCACGTCAAAGAAGTCCTCTGCCGGCTCCGGAAAATTGGACTTTACGCCTCTCCACAGAAATGTGAGTTCCACAAAGACACCATTGAATATCTAGGTTTCATCCTTTCACTGGATGGACTGTGGATGTCTGAGGATAAAGTCAAAACTGTGCTTGACTGGCCTGAGCCTAGGAAAGTTAAGGATATACAATCCTTCTTAGGTTTTTGCAACTTTTACTGCCGCTTCATCGATGGCTATTCAGACATTGTCATCCCACTCACCTGCTTGATGCAGAAATCCGCACCCTGGGACTTCAATAAGAAGTGCTGCAACACTTTTGAAAAGCTCAAACAAGAATTCACCCACACCCCCATCTTAACACAATGGGTACCTGACTCACAGATGGTACTTGAAACTGACACTTCTGACTATGCCCTAGCAGCTATCCTTTTGGTTTACACTGTGGATGGAGAAATACATCCGGTCACTTTTCATTCCTGCTCCTTTAATCCTGCTGAACTAAATTACGACACCCACAATAAGGAACTCTTGGCCATTTTTGAAGCCTTCAAACACTGGCATCAGTACTTCGAGGGTTCCACAAACCCAGTTGATGTGGTCACTGACCACAAAAATCTTGTGTACTTCAGCACTACCAAGTTGCTCACCTGCCACCAGGCCCATTGGTCTGAGTACCTTTCCCAATTCAATCTCGTCATCTGCTTCCGCCCTGGGAAACTAGGGGCTAAGCCAGATGCACTCACTAGATGTTGGGACGTCTACCGCAAAGGGGGAAATAGCGACTTTGCCTCCGTAAACCCAACCAACTTCTGACCTGTATTCACACAGGAACAGCTCACCTCTTCCCTCCATGCCACCTATTTCGCCACACCCGTCCTTCGACAAGCAGTAATCATGGATGTTGAGAAACTTCACCACAACATCCGCACCTCCCTACCCCTTGACCCCTTTTCATCCGCACATCTCCTGACACATACCGACCCCAACTGGACCATAGATGAGGCAGGTCTTCTCTGCCACTTCGACCGGATTTATGTTCTGGACATCGCAGATCTTCGCCTCAAAGTCCTTCAGTACAAACACGATCACATCCTCTCTGGCCACTTCGGACAAAACAAAACCCAGCAGCTTGTCCACCGGGAATATGTCTGGCCAAACCTCCGCACCTTTGTGCAGGAATTCTGCAAATCCTGTACCACTTGCAAACAATCCAAATCACCCCAACACAAGCCCTATGGGTTTCTAAAGCAACTTCTGGTTCTGGAATGACCTTGGAACTCCATCTCCATGGACTTCATCGAACAACTACCCGACTCCAACGGTCACACCACTATCCTGGTCATCGTTGATTGCATCACCAAGCAAGGCATCTTCATCCCAACTGTCAATGAAATCACAGCCCAAGAACTAGCCAACCTGTTCGTCCTCCATGTCTTCTCCAAGCATGGCATTCCGTCACACATCACTTGCAACCGGGGATCCAAGTTTGTCTCCCATTTCTTCCGCTCCCTTGGAAAAGCGCTCGACATGCGGATCCATTTCACTTCCGGTTATCACCCGCAAGGTGATGGTCAGACAGAACGACTTAATCAGACCCTGGAGCGGTACCTCCGGATCTTCTGCAACTATCAGCAGGACAACTGGTCTCACCTCTTACCTTTGGGCAAATTTGCCTACAACAATGCTCCTTCCGCCTCTACAGGTGTATCCCCTTTCTTTGCCAACAAAGGCTATCTAGCATTTACAGGTCTGGTTCAGTCCGGTTTTTTATGTCTAAATGGGGCAACCGCAACCGCAACCGGTCCAAGACTGACCCAGATATTGCTGAACTGCAACCGGACCACATAGGACCGGTCCATATCAGTCCATGGACCAAAAAAAACCAGTTCGAACCGACTTTTGGTTGTAAAATTTGTTGTACCAATATAACCCATATATTTCTCAACAACAATTAATCGGACCATTTCACCATTACACAAGCAGTTGGATATTGTAATTTCCCGGCGACTGGTCTAACTTTTAAGAGATCTCATCAAGATCTGACAGAGATATGATTGAAACAAAAGTACATTGTATTCCATGTTGTAGTTTGTAGTTTGTAGTTACAACTTGTTAGGGCTGTTAAATGAATCAAATACACATGGTATAGATGTTTATGTATGTTATTCCTTTGCCTTGGATAATGTCCAATTGTGCCCAACATTTTTGTAGCACAAGGTATAAACAGTATAGTCCCAGCTGCTCAAATGACATCAAAATACTCACATCAAAATGTATTTTGTCATATCTCTCTCAGTTCTCAACCGTTTTTGATGGTCCAGGGAGCGATATTGAAGCCATTATGTGTGGGAATCAGGGGGTATAGTGCACGTGACCTATAAACCGGTTGAAACCGGTTCGGATCGGTTTTCATCGGTTCAATGATATTTTTCAAAGCAAAAGACTGGCAACTGGACTGCGAAAGACCGGTCCTATAAATAGCCACCTGATGAACCGGACTTTGGTTCAGTTCAGTCCGGTTTCGGTCTTTTTCCAGTTCGTAGGACCGGACCTTTAAACACTAAGGCTATCACCTGAACATTTCCGTTTTCCCAGAATGTGACTTAGCTTCACAGCACGCCCACGAGTTCGTCATTGACTTAGACGACCTTCATCAGGAGCTTCAGAAACAGCTTGCAGCCGCTCAAGAGCATTATCAAGGTCCTGCAGACAAACATCAGGAACCTGCACCTGACTTCAACATTGGTGACTCTGCCTATGTCACTGCGGAAAATATCCGCACCACTCGTCCTTCCAAGAAACCTTCCGAAAAGCACCATGGCCCCTTCGAAATCATCTCCTGCCCAGGTATTCACTCAGTCACCCTGCGGCTCCCGGATCACATGTGGGCCATTCACCCTGTTTTCCATGTCTCTCAACTAGAGAAACACTTCCTAAACACAATTCCAAATTGAGTGCAACCTCCACCTCCTCTGATCACCATTGATGACGAGCTCAAATATGAGATCGCCAAAGTCCTCCACTCCAAAGTTGACAACCGATGTCCCTGCAAGATTCTCTACCTCATCCAATGGGAAGGGTACCAGGGAACCGATGAAGAGACCTCCTGGCTACCTGTTATGGAACTTGAGCATGCCCAAGAACTCCTTGTGGATTTTCACACCCACTACCTGCAAAAACCCGGTCCATTACCCACCTAAAAGCTACTCACGTTGCTTATTCACTCGGTTTGTACTCAGAAACAAAACTCATTGGAAAAAGATTTTGATTGGATCCACCCAGATCCCTACACTACCTCTGCTTCTCCCTCTCCATCTTTGTCACCCTCTCCCCCAACCTCGCCTCTTCTCCACCCTCGAACTTCTCTCCACCCTCCTCATCTCCACTCTTGCTCTCCTCCTCGTCATCCGCTTGCCTTTTCTCCAGATATCTCTGGAAGGCCTCCTAGTCATCTCCAGACTTTCGGATCCTGTGTCTTTCCTGCCGGGACTCTCACACTGCCTGCTCCACCTCTTTGTCACCCTCATCGCTCTCCTCCCCAGCACTTTCTTCCTCCACCCACTCTGGGTCCAAGGCATCCTGTATCTCTCCCATCGATTCCCGCACCGCAGTAGCCACCTCAGCAAACCCCTTCCTTATCAACTTCATCATTTGCTGCATTATTTCTGGGTTTTCCCCGGTCGCTCTGGTCGTTCCCGCCGGTTTTGCCGCAGGGGCTTCCTGCCCCTCCCACACTACCTCCTCGCACTTATGTTTGACGTGCGTGCAGTTGTCACACACGCATCCCTTTGCACCCATCTTGAAACAAGTGATCTTTTGATATTTGCACCTAGGCCACTTGTCAGTAAAAAGAGACTGAAAAGGGAAACAAGTACGCACCTCTTGCAGAGCAACATGGCCTGCACCTGCACCGGACCCTCCAACTCCTCTGATTCCATTCGTGCCTTCGACTTGGCAACTTTCTTCTTCTTTGGGGACTTGCTCCCCTCTGCCTCATCCCCCAGACCTGCAGCCGCAGCCACCCGCTTTTTCTCCACTCGTTTTGGGGCCGATGCCTCTTTTCTCCGCACTGCTGCCTGGCACGCCTCCTCTGCCTTCGCAGCCTCCTCTGCTGCCCTCTGCGCCTCCTGCACCCAACGCTCCTCCTCCCTTGCTGCCTCCTCCAGTTCCCTCACCTCCCGTTCCATCTGCTCCTTCATCTCCTACTCCCTCTGTTTGTACTGAGCCTTCATTGTGGCCAGTTTGAGTTGAGCAGAACCTGCTGGGGGGGACATGTTGTATAGGTGATGGGAGAAGAAAGTCAACAAAAAAAATTTCAACCAATTGCCACATTCGGAAATTTCAACCAACTTCCTCATTTGGACTCAACTCTCACGAGCCTCGTAGGCTCAGCACTAAGGGGGAAATACTGTCAAGAACTGTTCCTCGCCTGATTGGAACCCGCATCCATCCGACTCTTTTCTGCACGTCGAACATGACTTTTGTTTATGCCTCCCGATTTCATTCCCAGCCACCTTGCACTGCCCACGCTGCTGTGCATCAGGCTGCCTTTCCAAGGCTGCCGTCTCTATTGCAAATTCAACTACGGATTCCTGTGCGGCCTCTGCTAGGTAATTTATCTATGCAGTCGAGACACTGCCGCAGTTCCCGTTTCCATCCCGCTTTTATTCTGGACTCTAGTATTTAAGTTTAGCTAGTTTCACCTTGTATTCCTCAGTTCATATATTGACATAGACTCGACCTTAAACTTGCCAATCTAAATCTCCTTCTACTCCTCTAAGAGTCTGAACTCCATTTGACTCGACCTCTAGTCTCCCTCTGAAGTTCTAACCTCATCTGAACTTAACCTAAGTCCCTCTGTACTCCTTCCCGCATTTACCTGCACTTTTCCATTCCTACTTCCAAACCTCCAACTTGAAATTAGGACACCAGATGAGGTGAAGGGCGCAGCTTCTTACAAGCTGAAGCCAAGTCCTTTCTGTTTCCCCTCCCACCACCATGGACAAGGTCATGGGCCAAGGAGGCAAACTGGGCTGCTTGTGTCTCCTCCCTTCCAGGGGAGGAGTTCTTTTCTGGCTTCTTCTCCTCTTTTTGTTTTCATCTTTTCCCCTCATCCATGGGGGGAGGCAAAGGTGATTGCACTGGTCCTGGAGACGAGTATGTGGAATTTTGGTGTGGCAATATGAATTCACAAGCATTGGGTGATGCAAGAGCCTGGGGTGTGTTCTCTGGGGTTTGAGGACCCAGAGAAGGGGGAGGAGAAAGAGAGCTGGAACTCTCCCTTGGTCCTTGGTTCAATGTTTTTGACATTGAATCTTCTTCTACTTCTTCAATGACACCCAATGGATTCCCATCCACTGGGTCTAAGAGTTCGCTGCCAGGGGGTTCGGTGTCTGAACCACTCTTCTGTTTTGCATGGGTTGTCCAACTCTTCTTCACCTTGGTGGAAGACATGGCAGGTGTCATTTTTGAGAAGGATGGAGAACTGAATTTGGTCATGGATCACAAGGGCTAAATGAACTGTTGCTGGTGGCATCAGGGTCAAATTTGATGTTATGGCATGAGTTGATATTCCTGAAGCATGAAGTCAAGCAGAAAGATATTTTATATACAAGTTTGAATGTTCAAAAAAGTGTAGTAAACAGAGGGTGGTTGACTGAGATCACCCGCAGCAAGAACATGAATAATGTATATATTTTGCATAGGGTAAAAAAGTCCCTTTCTTACTATGGACTGGTTCCCTTATAAAGGAACCAGTGGCTTATGAACACAAGTATGGTACATAATTGTAAAGATATATAAAGCTCTAGGCCACAGGCCCAGATCACTACACTTATGGCTGCAAAGTTTGTATTCGGAATTGGGATATACCCAACTGGAACTGACATTCAGAACGTTCACAGTAGCCATTTTTCGCTTCATTTTTCACATCATTTTTTGGTCCATTCTGATCATTCTTCTGCCACACACCCAAAAATGATCCAAAAATGAAGCCAAAAATGAGCCAAAAATGGCTACTGTGAACAACCCTATTGGTATGTGGTGATAATTTGAGTTCATCAGTGATCGCTGAAAATCCATGCTATCACAAATGTACCAAGCATTTTGACATAAAACATCATTTTATCTGTGATCAGATCAAAACTGAAACTATTCAGATCAAGTATTGTCCCACAGGCAAAATGGCCACAGATATACTAACAAAAGTGTTACCAAGGCAACCTTTCAAGTACCACCATGACACTCTCAGTGTATCCTCCACTTGAGGGGGAGTGTTGAGGACTCAGAAGTGGTCCATGCATGGCAAGTGGAGGTCCTTGTAATGTTAGACATTACTCTTAGTATAAAAACTTTAATACAATAGAATATTCCTGCACACCTATTCCCATGCTCTGTCATTGTGTGAACCTATTTTCAGCTTCCAGCATATCTACTTGTACTTTGCATGTTACACACCCTCACACTAGTCATATCTCAACAGATACGATGCTCAACACATGTGCTGCAGTCCATGACACACTTTGAACCCAACACCTCAGGAGTGAGATCACATGAAAGGATGTAATTAACCACACAGCCAAACTAGCTTATATTGGATATGGTAATATTAGTATTTATTACACAGTTCTGTAAAATTTTAACCAAAAAAAATTCTATTACTTGAAACAAGAGGGTGGTGGGATGGGAATCTCAAACCAGATGTAGGAGGGGTCCTGTTGGAGGCTGGATTTGTTTTTTTTTCAACCATGGTGAAAATGATGCCTCTAGGTGTTGTTGAGTGCTAGTTTGTCATGGTCAGGGTCCTGGAACAACCAAATAGCATATATTACACATATTATCTATTACTACAGTAGTATTCCACCAGATGTCCAAACTGAGTGTACCAACGGGGTTCCAGGAAAAACATTAAGCATATCAGGTTGAATTTCTTTTTTAACAACCTCAAGCAGGGAACTAACTAACAGCCATGGGAGAATATTTCCTAATAAGGAAATATATCAACACCCTTTATTACATTACCCTCGCTGTTGCCTTCTCCTGTGTCTCACCATTTCTGCTCACCTCACATGCCTCACAGGCCCAACCACTAATGCAATAGTCAAGCTTTATGGGAGTCCATGCACTGCAGATGGTACTAGGCACCCTTTCAGTATCTGCTGCTTTGTTTTGTAGCAATCTGTACATTGACCCATCCTGCACCTAATGATGCTCCTGCTGCTTGATATTTCTTCATGTGTCATGGCCTCACCACATGTAGATACCTCTAGGATAGCCTGCAAGTCTTGGGTTTTTTGCTTTTGTCCTATCCATGTTGCTGGACTATCAAGCACAAACTGGTGGTCATCTGTTGGTTCGATCATGTTCAATGAAGATGTGGCTATCTCTGGCATTGATGGGTCTTGTAGCAGAGAACTTGGAGAAGCTGGGTCAGATTCAGCTGGTTGGGTTTGAGCTGGTGTTGATGAGAACTGAGATTGTGGTGAGTGCCATTGATCATAATCCATGTTGCACTCATCGCTAAGCCCCTGTTCTGGAATTTTGTCTAAAGCTTCCCCTTCTGAATCTTCAGGATCTCTTGAGACACCCTCTGGCAAGTCGCTCCCCAGATGTCTTCATTGGATCTATCATGCTCAGCGACATCCCACCAGTGAGTACTCAGCAACAGAGTGAATGTGGGAAACATGCCACAAGGTGAGCTGTGATCTATGCACTTCCAAAATGATTAACAATGTTGATTTATCCTTTTTAGACCTGCACACTTTCTTTTCTTTATGGCAATTCTCCCAAACTTTTTTTAGTAACCGCTTCTCAGTGCTTGTAATCTGCTGAACATTGGACGATGGGCTGGATGATATTGATGAACAAGAAATTGAGCACATGTAGACTTTGAAGTTGATTTGTTCACTCATTTCCACTTTTTAAGGTAGAATTTTGCAAATAGGGGACTGTCGCAAGGTTTTTGCACATCAGTTGCAGTTGTGACCAGCTCTGAGGCTTAATATTATGTGACTTTCAAAAACTTTTTGATGGGGTTGGGTGGGGACTAACTAACCATCCTGATATGGTAATTTCAAACTCCTAAACCCCCTTGGAGTGTTCATAAATTCAAAGTTAAAATAACTCTTGTAAGTATGCTAGAACTTATACTACCCAGTGAGGATGCTGCCAATGAATACTGATCACCGATGGATGTCCTTGGCAACCTGGTCAGTGACATCCTTCCAGTCATCACTGTTCTTTACAGGCCAGAGATCTTATCGGGTTTGGTTCCCACGCAGTTGATACAAACATACTCGTGTTTCAAGATGTCATCCCTGCTAGTTGTATTGTTGTGGATGCATTAACAATGATTGTGGTGCCTGTCTCATGGCCCTGGTGTCACCTTTGTCATCATGTGCCACAGGGCTATGAGCACCCCAGTTGCCTGCCTGTTTTGAGATGCAGGGCGGTGAAAGGTAGTTACATGGAGGTAGGTAGTGCATACCTCACTTGTAGTATCCCACTCCACAGGCCTATCTAATCTAACATAATCATTACAGTACCAGAGTGTGGGAACTCTTTTTCTGCTGATCAATAAATACCAGAAAAAATGTATAATGGCCGGGGGGATTGGTAGATCATATTTGCCAGGTTATGAGTCTATTCAACAAGTGGTTCTTGTTAAATAAAATGATCTGAGTTCATGATAAGTAAGTATTGGTTTAAATTGTTGTAGATAGAATACCTAAGTGTTTAATATCATTCCGGGGGGAATTTGAAGGGTAGTTAGATTCCTTAGTCATCAATTTCATGGCAGCCAGGGAATCAGCTATCCCTTGGCTGCAGGCTGCATTAGTGTTAGTGTTAGTGTTCCATTAGCTGCTTAGGGTCACAATACGGAGTAATAGCCCCCCTTGGAGGGTTGGGGGGTCAATTGAAGTGGCCCACTACTATTTCACACCCATACATTACAGTCAGTTCCCACCCATATCCTATCCATCATATGTAATCATTACAGTATCAGAGTGTGAGAACTCTTTTATCTGGTGATCAATAAATCCTGCAAAAAATGTTTAATGGCTGGGGGGATTGGTAGATCATATGGGCCAGGTTACAAGTCTATTCAACAAGCAGTTCTTGTTAAATAAAATGATCTGACTTCATGGTAAGTAAGTATCGGTTTGAGTTGTCATAGATAGAATACGCAAGTGTTTAATATCATTCTGGGGGGAATTTGAAGCATAGTTATTGGGAGTCCTCATGCCCAGGGTTTGGCTAGGGTTTAATAGACATTGCTGGCTCATAACCCTAAGAGGGAGGGAGGTTGTGTACAGATATGGATGGGTGACAAATGTGGATGGTGCACAACTGAAATGGGAATATATACAGTGGCTCAAAAAACTGTCCCAATGTTTGCTTGTTTTGTAAAGATTGATCTGGTGAGCAATGCTGACATAAGCATAATGTTGGCGCAAATCAGGCAAAGTACTATGACATTATGGCTTTCAGAATATTCAACTTTTATGTGATTTGGATAAGAACCCATTGTTTAATAAGCAAAACAAAATGGTCACTCATTGGGACAGTTTTTTGAGCAGTTGTTTTTTTCTAGTCAATTACTTCAATTGACCCCATTCTGCCTTGATACCTGCCCTAATACTGTTGGGGATACTTTTTATAAGATGTTGGGAGACCTCTAGCATAATTCTACCCTACTTCACTACTACACCTTTTTACCATTAAGGCATTGATTTTGATGATATCATGAATTTTCAGAATTGGCATTTCAGGTGTTTTCATAGATATTATAAGGGGTTTAGATGGTTGAATTGAACAAACTGGAATAGTACTTCAATATCATTACCTTGAAAGCAACATTTTACTTGCTTATATATATGCTTGCTGCTGTCACACTGCTAAACATATCACCTGGTCTTCAGCATTGCCAAATTTTAAAAGTGTTCTGTGTTTTTTTCCCTAAAAACTTTGCAACACTGCCTAGTATATATTCCCCCCTAACCCTTTAAAAGTGTTTCCATACTGGGCCATTCTATCTCACAGCTATATTATGTGGTATAATCACAGAACACATACTCATAATTTGAATGGCTTGAATAACTCAAAGGGAGATGGTCAGAGATCTTAGAGTTGGCTGAGTACCCTTAACCAATTTATCTTTCATAGTTTGATAAATATTTTCAGAATTTTTAGAATTTGTTTTCCTAAGTTACTGATGTACATGGCTAATATGAGAACAATGCAACTACAAATATGCTATAACATGCATTTATCTCACATGAAATTACATAGTTGAGGTCATGGACAGTTGGAAAGAAATAACCTTTGTAAGAAATAACAGTTTTTTAAAGAAGAAAGTGGAGAAATATGTTGAAATATTGAAATCAAAAGTGATTGTGCAGTGTTTATAGTGACATTATAACCTTAAACAGATATTCTGGCATACAGAATGGTGGAGGAAGGATGATGGAATTCAAGCACCCTTCTAATATGTTGAATTGAATGCTATTAACCTTCCATAAAATCTATAAGAACACCTGAAATGCCAATTCTGGAAATTCATGATGTCATCAAAATGAATCCTTGAATGATAACAAAATGTCATAGTGACATAGGGTAAAATTATGCTAGAGGTCTCGATGATGGACAGATATATGGTGCTGTTCACTTAAGCACCGCCACTTGTGTGCAACAATTCCTCACCCTTCAAATGGTGGCTGTTTTCTTGTTCCTCTTGTAGAAACATTCCTTTTAGTGATACAAAGATATCCTATTGAGCGATTTTCAATAGCTTCAAAATTGAGTGAGAAATTTTCTTGAGCACATGCTAAATTAGTGGATGTGGACACATTGGCCTCTACAGCCAGCAAAAAAAGCCCTGGCTGTTATTCCTTCAGTAGAAACACTCTTTTATGTGTTCTGAAGAGATTGTATTGACAAAAAGTTGATATCAAAAAAATTGAGTGAATTATTATGTTTTTGGTATCAATTGTGGAACAATGGCCAAAATCTGTAATTACTGGTCAAAAGTGTGAGCGACGTTCTCTGGAATACAACCAATCTTCATCTTCATCAGTGGGGTCATATTCATCATCCAATGACTTGCAGTCAACTCCACCCTGACCACAATCTGACTCTGAATCTGTTTCTGATGATTGCAAATCAGCATCAGGAGTGCTGTACCAAAATGTTCTGCCTTTTGTGAGGTTATTTTCATGATACCCTTAGCCATGGATTGTAGTGATGCTCAAATGCTCAATGCCCAATTTCAATAATTCTCTATTTTGTGGCCCAAAAGATCTCACAGTTCTATTAAGTAATTCGCAGCTGAAAATTAGGGTTAGGGTTGAATTTTATTTTCCGGGGTCAGATTGGTGGTTGCACACAAGTAGTGGTGCTCAAGTGAATGGCACCATAGATGGTGGACCCAAAATGGGAATGCCTTAGTAGATGGTGGGAACTGAGCCAAAAATGGATGGGGTCCAAAATGGGACATTGGAGACATGTTTGACAACTGTGGAGGCTGATGATGTGGATGAAAATGGAAGGGCATGGGAACCACTCACACAATTCAGGGGTTGTGCCTGAGAATTCCTGCCAAATTTGGGAACTGTTACCCAAAAAGGACTAGATGCAATGTGGGGGTGCATTGCATGGAACAGAAGTATAGAGTATACTAGACCATAGATGACAGTAATAATGGTATTCAAATTGAAGTTAGTACTTAGTAGGCCAAATATAGTATTCTGGGATGAACTGTTTGAATTATGAAGTAAATTGATAGGAAATGGCTTATGAAACTTGAAATACTATCTAATGGAAGCTATTAGCATATACTAGAACATAGATGGCAGTAAGAACGATATTGAATTTCATAATAGTACTTGGTGGGCCAAATATGATATTCTGGCATGAACAGTTTAAATTATGAAGTAAATTGATAGGAAATGGTTTATTAAACTCCATATACAATCTATTGGAGCCTATTAGAGTATAATAGACCATTTATGATGGTAAGAACAGTATTGAATTTCAAGTTAGTACTTGGTAGGCAAAATACAGTATTTACTATTCCGGCATGAACAGTTTAAATTATGGAGTAAATTGATAGGAAATGGTTTATGAAACTCGAAATAATATCTAATGGGACATACCAGAGTATAATAGATCATACATGATGGTAAGAACGGTATTGAATTTCAAGATAGTACTTAGTAGGCCAATTATGGAATTTTGGCAATGGTTTGAATTATGGAAGTCATTTGATAGGAAATGGTTTATGAAACTTGAAATAATGTCTAATGGAACCTATTAGAGTATTCTAGAACACAGATGATGGTAAGAATGGTATTGAAGTTTGAGATAGTACTTAGGAGGCCAATTATAGTGTTCTGACCTGAACAGTTTGAATTATGAAACAATTTGATAGGAAAAGGCTTATAACACTTGATATACTATATAATGGGACCTATTAGAGTATATTAGAACATACATGACAGTATGAACAGTATGGAATTTAATATAACACCTTACTTGAGTAATACATTTTATACCAAGAGGGTAACAGGCCACAAATTTTAGACATCCACTCATAATTTTTTTTTAAGCAGCCATCTGGGACCCCTCCCCCCCTCCCCATCCCTCTATATATGGTAGTTTCCCATCACGTCTTGGCCTATTTTGGGTAACTCCCCAAATCAAAATCATCAACCAAGCCTGTCACATGCATGTCAAACTTGAGTCAATGAGTGGACGAGGTGTTTTGCGACCTGTGTGATCAACTCCCTCAGTCATCACACCTCCTATACACCTTTAGTGTCTGCTACCTTGTGCACTGAAGGCTCTTCTGTAATTTTCTCATTCTTCCTCTCTTATCAGCTGGGTATTTACACTTGATTTACTAGTAGTACACCAGTGCACCTATTACTTATTTGGTAACCTCATGAAGGTGAGGCAACCCCAATCAGATATTTTTGTTTGGCCTTGGTGAGCTTGCAAGGCAAACAGATCATGTGTCAGACTACCACAACTGCAAACCATAATGAGAAACCTAAGAAAACTAAATGTAGAAAACAAATAACAGGGGGCAGCATCACGCAACTTGCAAACCCAAGTTCCAACAATTTAAATACTTTGAAAGAATTGACAAGGTTTGGTGGTATTTCCAGTACAATGATGCCAATGCATTATTATAATATACTAGGGAAGGTCAGGAACAACACTGAGTGTGGGCTGGAGGCTGAATCTGCTGCATTGGGTGGGGAAACCAAGAGACAGAACATGTTTTGGAGCTGAATTTGCAGCTCTAGAGCACCCTAGACATGACCAGACCTTTCAAAACTTCAATGTCAAAATGTTTTTTATCAGGTCCTCTGGACCCCCCACCTGATGTGTAGGATTCGGGTGCCAACACCCCCTTGTTTTATACTGAACATTATGAAGAAATAGTTGTATTATTGTTATAAATCATTCTTTCCCATGTAACTGTGGACTTCATAGACTGTATAAATGATATTACTATCATAATAACATTCAGGAATGCTGTTGTAGCCACCATTATATGATTCCATTACTATAGTGTTACTAGTGCTGTGCTTGGCCCAGCCTCAGGCCATGAGCCAAGCCAAGCCAGGCCGTGACGATGGCTTCATAGTGGCTTTGGCCCAGCTTGCATGTTTGAAAAGCCAAAGCCAGGCCATCAGGCCATGGCTTTTCAGTAAGCTATATCAGAGAGCTATATTCTCAAATATACTACATGTAATTAGTACCATTGGATACATCAACACATGAAAATGTCATCATTGAACCTTACATAAAGTTGCAGCTATATAGTAGGCACCATGCAATGCTGATGTAATCAACATACTTGTTCCACATCAATATCATGATCAAACAACAGTAAACCAACTGTTATGCCCAGATCCTCAACCACCGGAGAACGTCAATAACAGTGACAAATGACCTTTATTATTATTCTTTATCGTCATTTGAACCCTAGGTATGTTCTTTTTTTCTTGTGTCTATCATCTCGATCTGAGATAGCATGTTGGCCCGACTAGTGTGCAATGTACGATCAATCAGCTGGTAGAAAACATGTATGGAGTGCGATGTCTGGGTCAGCGAACAGGGATGGAGGACAGTGACAACAGCTGACAAAAGTATGGCAGGTGGGGAAAATGAGCACAGCACCAGGGATGATGGGAATGATGGGGAGCATGAGCGAGACAGGACGGCAGGGACACCACAAATCCACCACCACCAATGGACGACAACAATGATGCATGGAAGTCTATCGTCGTTTGGGCCCCAGGTGATTTTTTTGTGTTTTTATTTATTACTAACTAATAGTTTTCTCTTTGTTTTTATGTTCTATGCTACCCCCAACCCCGGCACCCCACCCAATGCAGCATAGGATGCACATCATCCCCTGGCACCAGATCTGACAACACTGGGAGGATGGCCCAGCACCACCATCGCTGTGAGCAACTGTTCACAGGGTGGATGGAGCTGGTGGTCCCACGATGATGGCAAATACCAATGGCAATGGCATCAAACCAGCACCCAAAGCTGGCACTGAGAACGACACGAAGAATGACAGCACCCGCCCCCATGCCAACACCAACACCAATGTTGACAGGGTACCACAGCCACGCAACATCCAGCACCTGGCAATGGCGGCAAACACCACCACAGCCACTACAGCACCCCAACCCACTGCCATGAGCAACTTCTCGTGGGTGGAAGCGTGGAGCAACAGGGAGGGGAGGGGATTGAATTGAGGGGCGGCGGGGGACTGAACAAAAGGCCTCACACACAGATTTTATTTTATTCTACCATCTCCTTTGTTAGTGGTATGTTCTATATGGTATACTAGTATTACCACACATGTTTATGATATGTAGTCCTCAAATTATCAAGTGCTGGAGTGTTGTATGCAAAAATTCATTTTTACATACAAAAGCCACAGCCTGGGCCAAGCCAAGCCGGAGCCAAGCCGTGAATGGCAGCTTTGGCCTGGCCTGAGGTTTGAGGAAGCCAAAGCCACCTCAAGCCAGGCCAAAGCTGGGGCTTTCAGGCCAAGCCGGGCCGGAACAGCACTAAGTGTTACTAATGTCACATATGTCACTCCCAGTCACACACATATACATAGGCCGGGTTGGCCACCATTGCTCAACAATGGTACTGCCAATCTCTTAGCTCTTTTGCATGGTTAATATATGCTATGATACCTTGCGAACGAGCCCAAGAAATTTCAAAAGTTTTGGTTTTTGAGTATAAGTATAGTCATATAGAAACCCTGTATAATCTAATACCATCAGCCCTGTTTCCGCGCTCAATGACATGATATTCAACATCCTCCTCACCAAGGACACCAGTTAACCAGAAGCTAGCTGTCAAGATCCTACCTCTATTAACTTTTCACCAGCCCTCCTAGTGACAGAATAATATGGATAGAACTCTTTGATGTCAGACAAATGAGGAAAAGACCCTAACATTAACCTTGAAGAGCCAAGCCTCGAATACAAATTAAACTTGTTCTATCAATAGTGGGAGAACAACAATGGACAATGACAAGAAAGAGAAATGAGGATGGGATGAGTTCATGCTTTCTTAACTGCATCCCAGTCATGAAGAGCTTAGACTTGTACACAGTCAATACGGCTCCTGTACTGAGACAGAGTAAGGGATGATGGGTTGAATGGGTAGATTAGTTGCAATAATACCTCTCATGGAGTAGGCAAAGACCTTCAAGGACACTTGCATCGGTGGAATCAACATCACCATCTTTGTGCTGAGTCTCGGCGTTCCTGAATGTCTCCAATGCATCTTTGGCGAACTTTAGTGCTTGGTCCCAGCCATCAAAACTTGGTCTCTTCAAACCTTCCCGCTTGCCTGTGGATCCAGATCGGTCACGATACACCCTCAAGGCGAAGATATAGGTGCTCAGCATCGTGTCAAAGATCGTCTTGCATATGCAGCAAAGTTGGAGGATGAAAGGGAGAGGAGTATCTGCGGTCTTAGGGTCAGGCAATGTCAGGCCATGCTGCAGGGGCTCTGGATCGCCAGGGAAACAGCCGCAGAAAAAAGAGGAAACCGATTCGGCTCTCTCGAACTTGAAGAATTCAAACGTTAATCCATCTGACAGGATGCAGAGAATGGGTAGAGAAAATGTGCGCTTGGCATTGTTGAGATCACAACCTGAAGTTGAGATTAGCAGCAGAAAGTCATTCAAGTGCATCAGGCTTACCATCGCACTCCGCTATAACCTGGGCAACCGCATCCAAATGTTCCTCCTCATTTCCTACTCTGAGCTTCATTTCGATACAAAGAATCGCAACGGTGCCAAATGCTTTGAAGAAGTATTCAATGCGACCCCTCATACCGATCTGACCAGTGATGATAGTTTCCGGGTTGTTCCTCAACATAAAGGTGAACTGCTTCACAAGATGGTTGAAAATCTGTGGGTTACAATGAACTTTCGAGTCATGAGAGGATTACAACATCCTCACCGGCGAGAAAAATCTCGATCTTGCCTCTTCCGTCTTATGAACATGGGGAGGACCATATTGTACCATCATGACATCCATGTCTACTACAATGGACTTGAAAAGGTCGGTTGGAATATGAGAGCGATGAATCTCAAAGGTCGAGATGTCTTGCAACTCCAAGTCTGGGTCAAGTCCGACGAGAGGAGCAGCTTTGGAGCAGCTTGCGCATAAGTGACTTTGGAAAAGCTAACGCCAGCACCGTCTTCTATGTTGAATTGTCAGCAAACCTGACTTCAAAGCAAAAATGAGTCGAATGGACCTGCAGCATCTGCCAGTAGTGTCAGGTCAATATTAAACTGCATCATAAGCTGGCGGATAAGCGCCTGAGCTGCGTCATGTGTCAGAGGCTCGCTTCATTTTCTCTTGGGCGGCATGGTTGGTGAGTGTGAAGTGGAGGGAATTGCTGTGGATACATGAGTGGACCCTATTCACCCACGACGTTGAAAAGCAAGAAACAAAATGGTGAGCTAGCCAAGCTTCAACCCTCCCCAGACATGTCACGTGACAGGCCTGAGTATCGCAACACATCAAGCACAACTTTCACCCAGTTCGATAACGATAATATCCTTGATGTCTATCATGTAAATGTTCACTAATCATATAAACATGGTGTCTTGAGTAGATAATAGAATGGGTGCATGTGGTATCATGCAAACATTAAACAAATTTTGCCAATTGGAATAGCAGTGCAACATTTGCATGGCCGATAGCAATGAAAACTCACCACCACAACCCACAAGGCAGTGCGCACAGTCAAAATGCAAGAGGATCCTCAATGCAGGCTACCAGTTCAAATCTTGCGAGTGATGTAGGGAGCATGACAAGCTTGCAAAGCAAACAAAAATAGCAGCAAGACAAAGAAAATGCAGAGGCACAGAAGCAACCATGGCTAGCTGGCAATGATGACCATGATCACAACTCTCCAGAGGTGATTGTAGTAGATTCAGGGACTTCTGAAGATGAAAGTGACAGCAGAGTGAGTAATTCACCACTTTCAATGTGATAACCCCAGCCAACTTACCATACACCAGAGTATGAAGCCTATTGTGTACAAGGATAGTGAGGAGCTCTTCTTGAATCTCAGGCATGCATTCAAGAAGAAGGATGTTTCATTCAATGCAAGCTAGTGTTGCCAATGGTGTGGCTCAGAGCTGCGAGCTGCCCAGAGCCGCTCAAGCCGTGCTCTAAGTTGTCTAAAGTTCAGAGGTGCTAGATGACTTTAAACCTTCTGAAAATATTATAGAACACTCTGTAGAAGTCCCTGCTGCTAATTTGAATGCATATTTTCATGCCCTATTGTAGAAAATCAGTTCCTAGAATATATGAGAATACACTCAGTCCTTGTATAAGTGACTCTATTCAATGTGTACTGTACCTAGAATACACTACAAGTACAGTAAGCAAACCATATGAAAAGTACGAGAGTTGATGCTCACCTCAGTCCTTGTATAAGTGACTGAGGTGGTCGAGCAACTATCTCCTGTATATATACGAGTCCTGTCAGATAAAGAAGCAAAGGAATAAAGGGAAAGAATGTTTGTTTAAGTGCATCAAAGGGGTGCACTAAGAATAGCATATGCATTACACGCGTCGATCATCGCATCACACGTGTTGGTCATTGCCCTATCACGGTGTAATTCTCAACACTGCCATCTCACAAGCATTTTTTGTAATAGGTAACGAGGAGATAAACACAGCCAAACAATCTCATCAATGATATGGATCCATACAAAACTCAATAGTATGCCATATTTCTTTTGTAATAATTGTCTACACGACTTACTTGACGTTAAAAAGCATAACTGAAGCATAATTACAAGTAGAATGGTGAGCCCACAACTTTGGGCAATTTCAATCAGCTTAGCCAGCTCAGAGTTGCTCAGGGCAACTTAGCACCATTTTGATTGGCTCAAGTACCTGAGCCGCGCCGTGGGCGAGCTGAGCCGAGCCATGGCATCACTAACACAAGCTATGCTCTTCCAGCAGATCCTCTGATCACAGACAAGGAGCGTGTACAGATGACAGCATATGAGATCTGGAAAGTATCTGGGTACCATTTCTGGTGAGTATCAGGCTTGAAGCTAGATGTCCATCACCCACATAGGTAAGCTACACTGTACAGAATAATATGGTCTATCGAACACATACAGTGTATCAAATGATATGGGTTCGGTGGACACCATCGAATGCTCTCATAGTATGTATAACATGTACTAGTATCAAATGAATACACTTTTACAATTCTTGCTTGTGATACACTATGAAGAATGTTAATAATATATACAGATCATGTATAGCATACACGGTACTCAGCAATCGGCAATGGCATCAGCATAGAAGTATGGCATTGGCATCAGGCACCACTTCGCCAGAACAGTACGACCTAGCTGTGTGTACTATAGTGAATTACAATGCTTGGTATAGATGTGCATAGGAGACTGTATGGCCTAGCTATGGGCAATGATGCAATCATTCATTCTATGTAGTGCAGACCTACCAAACAGGTCTTTTACAATTCTTGCTTGTGATACACTGTGAAGAATGTTAATAGACAGATCGGTGACCTATGAGATAGCGTTGGACATGGTATTTGGCATTGTTAGGAAACCACCCCATTACCCAATAAAATTTCATTTTTATTTTATTATGTCAAATTACACTACATGATGCCAAATGATGCTACACTTTGATAGCATGAGAATTTTATTTTGCACACATCAATATGTACACACATGTATGAGTGCGTCGGTAACAACAATGTACAATATATGTAACATAGTATATAAACCCTAACTATACACCTAGGGGACCCCAGTTGTGTTCTCTTAGGTATTACACCTATGCTTTCAGTGTGAAAGGCCTTTGTCAACAAACTCACCTATTAATAACCCCTCACATCAAAACCATCAATCCCCCCATCATGAGCATGGATCCTGCCCCCTTCTTGTAGAGAGAACCCACATGGTCTTAGCTAGCAGATAGTGGGTGTTGCTCTAACAGAAGAACACAACTTCCCATATCAGTGCACCTTCTCTTACTTGCGCATATGTCATTGTTTCACTGTGCCACATCCAATTACTCATCCTTTTGGCATGAGCCAGAAGTACTTGTATATATGTAATCTACCTTTTCTTTCATAAGCCAATGCCAGGCCTTGCCTTACATTGCGACCGCCAGTGATTGAGAGGCAGCGCTTGTCATTAGGACAGCTGCAACCAGACAACTGATTGGATCTGGTTTTGTTACGATTTACATCACTCTATTCGGACGACTATTTTAGTTACAAGCTGAATTCAGTGTTATCTCCGAGATCAGGCACTGTTGGAAGGGTTATTGATCCGAAGTGTCAAATTAGGGGCCCAACGAATGACAAATGATCGACGAACGATTGATGAACCATCACATGACCCGTAAACATTTGGAGAGGTCTCAAAAAAAAAGAAATCTTGAATTTGTCAAAGAAGTGATTCATCACAGATTTTACCATTATGTCTGAACCCTCAACTTCTAATCCTGGTCCTAATCCTGTTCCCACACCAGTGCTAGAGGTGAAAATTGATGCGCTTACAGTGCAAATGTCACAATTAGTGTCAGTGTTGGCAGCATCACAGCCCAGACAAGCCGAAGTACAGCCAGAGACAACAGTAGAAAGAGATGAGGAGATGGTGGAGATGGTGGAGTGTATGTTGCAGGAGGATGAGATGGTGGAGAAATCCGGAAATGGAAAAGCGCTGATGATACTCAACCTGGGAAAACCACCAAAACAGCAAATGAGGCAACCAATGATATTTGCGACGAGTCAGAGGAAGGGTGCAATGTGTTCCGAATGTTCATGGTCCAACCTATGGGAAGATAACTAGTTGGTATTAGTCGTGAAGGTAGTGCTATAGGAGATGAAGTTGTTTGGCATGGTCCAATCGATATTGAGGACGATCGATGAGATCAACAGCAAATGAGTTTTACCGTTGATGGTCGAAGTGTGAATTCCAAGGACCTTTTGATAGGTCAATAGTATATGAAGACTATAGCCAATGGCTAGGAAGTGTTGGAATGGTTGTTAGTGCTAATGATCCGAGGATCGTAGGAAGATTGAGGACGACAATAGTCGCAGAGGTTTCTTGTCAATCAAGAAAACTTGTAGAAGCTTAGATTGTTTTAGAAAATAGATCTGATTCTTAGAACTTAATACGAGATGATAGGTGAAGACAATTTCTTGTTATTTCCAAGTAGATACTACAGAGTTTTATATGTTTTAAAAGAAACTTCCTAAAATGGTATAAGAAACATGTGTAGAACATGAGGCAAAAGATATGAGTTAAGGCACAAGGCCAAAAAGGAGACTGGAATCTGAACAAGAAAGAGATATATCATATGATGAAGGAGTAATAAAGGGAAAGAACTAAAAAGAGACTGTCCTTTGTGTATAAACTGCGCTAAGTCTCGCAATAATCCATCCAGTGGGTTCTGTACATGATAGGGAGTTGGAACAAGGCTGACCTACTATCAGCAGGTTTGAGCACAAGTTGGAATACTTCCTGATGCATGGTCTTCCACCATTTAGATAACAAATGTGGAGCCCAATGTTGCTCGTAGTCTCTCGATATCAATTGATAACACTTGATGATGGTCGACAATGTCTGATCGCAGTCGCGGTTTGTTTGACATTGATCGGGGATGTTTGATGGTCATTTAGAGGGATCTTAGGGGCTTTTGTTATAGTCCTAAGGTTGTGCGATGTGGTTTCTCAGTACGATCGATGTCGCTGGTGATGTTTCAATGTGGTTGATATGATATCGCGATCGATAGACTGGGTCGCGCTGCATCTGGGACCTTGTAGGAGTTAGCCACTGTGATTAGAATGTGGTTAGAATGGTGTATTGGCCTTTGAGCCAAGGAGACAACCTATCATCCTCCCCCTTACTGAAATTCTGACTGTCCCGGTCAGTCAAGCCAAAATAACTGGTCATGTGACATTGTTGATCGTTGATTTAAGATGTGTTGTGGTTCAAACTTCTCTCTTTCCATTTGATCTCTTTCATCACCCTCCTTGACAACATGTCCATCCTTGCTGAACTCGCCCTTCCAATCCTTGATCATGCCAAATCGATGCCCAAGGCTGGCAAGGCCGAAGAGTTCAATTTTGAAATCTGGGGTCAAACCTTTTGTGAGAAAATGGTGTGTTTTACCCTTTCCTTTGTTTATCTGCTTCCTGACTTTGTTGATAGGCTGAATATGACGATCTCATCGGATCATTTGATGAGGCATATGATGACCGTGTGCAGGCTACGTTGGATGAGGTGATCGGCCTCTTCGCACCTTTTGCTTGCGAGGCTTGGGTTTCTTGGGGTGGAAAATATCTTTTTGAGCAGTACTCAAGGAGAATCGAGGGAGATAGGCAAAGAGAGGAGGAGAGAGTTGCTCATGAGGTGGCCATCAAGGCCAAAGCAAAGAGGATTGAGGAGCGACGCGATGCGCTGGTCGATGCTTGTTGTGCATTCTTGGCTGAAGTCTGGGCCAAGACCGTTTTGAAGGATGAATTCTGCGATTGGACTGCTGTGCTTGAGGTGATGCGCCTCTCGATCGATCGAGACGAGGCAGAAGAAGAAAAAGAACCTCTGGTTGATGACCTACCAGTCATTGAGTGGATCGTTGAGAAGCGGAAGGCTGATGAGATGGATGAGGAGGAGGAGGGCAAAGACGAGCTCGATCAGGAGCCTGTCATCACAAAATGGGTGTGGCTAGAGGAAGGTGAGCTGATCACCTTCCATGGGCCAGTAAGTCTTTGTTTTCTTTCAATATCGTTCAGACTAATCAGGCTTTCCATTTTGATTTAGTGTGATCGTTGCACAGGGCTGAGGACGTCTCTGGAATGCGTCGTTGAGGAGGGCGCCCCAAAGTGCAAATGATGCACTCAAGGCCTTCAGGGGTGTTATTGGGAGGGAGTGTCAAGGTGAGGACTCCGTTGAGGTGAGTCGAGGAAAACAGCGGGCTCTAAATGAGTTACAAAGGCTACTGAGGAGTCAATGGAGGTGTTGACTCCAAGATGTAGTAAGTGATTCTTCTCGATAATGAGGACAATTGCTAATCTGTACGATTACTTAGCAGTATGCATCCGGGCTATCCCCATCCAAAACGTGGAGGCTGGGCCCTCAAAAGTTGACGAGCGCCTGAAACAAACGACGAAGGTGAAGATGAAGTCGGCTGAGAAGGACAAGGGGAAGGGGAAGAGGAAAGCTAGAGAGCGAGAAGTCGAACCTGAGGTTGTGGGTATGGTCGAGGGGGTGTCAATGGCAGTGGAGGACGAGATGATGCAGTCAGATGCAGCAAGACTCCGTCGTCAGTATCTGGCGGAAGTACTGGTGTGGAAAAAGCTGGAGGTGGAAGTTTTAATGGAGGAAATTGAGGTGTCGGAGAGGAAGTGGGAGGAATCCCAAGAGAATTTTGTTGTATTGTTTTAATTTTATCGTTTTTCTTGTGTCTGAGTGAGATAAGTTTGAAATGAGAAATATCGTGTGCGATCAAAGTCAGGAAATGTAAGATATATGCGAAAAAACATAGGAGAGAAAAAGAAAAAGAAAGTAAGACAGATGATTCATCAAAATGAGACATAGGGGAAAGGCTCAGAAAATCGAGAGTTTGTTTCAATATCACAAGTAGAAAAAAGTAAAAGAAAAAATGGTCCATTCGTCTTTGTCGAGGTCAGGAATGCCTTTGTCGATGTCTCCGTCGATGTCCGATGTTGTTTGAAGTTGTTTGAGCCAACAATCATCGATGTTGAAGAAGTTCGGAGGAAGGGGAATCAATTTTTGTGCTAGATAGGGTAGAACTCAGAAAGCAGCTACTGGTCAATGCAGAACTGAACCATTGAGCTCGCAAAGAATATAAGCGCCACCGTAGTTTCATGCGATGACAATGAGTGGGCCGAGATATTGAGCTTGCATTTTTTGATTAAGAGCTTTCTCGATCTGTGTGTTTCACATGAGTAAGAGGTCACCTTTTTCGAAAATGTAGTCTCAAATTGTTTGCTTGTGAACTTCTTTGAAGCATTTTGCAGCTTCTCGTCAAGCGGTGTAGACTCTAGAGTAGAGTACTTCGAGATTGGTTGAGCGTTTCTGTAGTGTGATAGCGTGTCGGGCAATGAGATTGGTGGAGGAAAGTATCAAGTCGGGTGGCAGCTGTAGATATGTCGCTTCTGAGATGTTGAGCGGGATGAGTGGATGAGAACCTGAGATCGCAAAATAGGGTGAACAGCCCATTCATTTTTGAACTGTTACTCGTTCTGCCCAAAAGACTGAGTAGGTCCCAACTGACCATCGAGTTTGATCGCCATTGACAGCCTTGTAGAGTGATTGTCATGTATCGAAGTGGGCTTGTTCAATGAGGCCATTGGCACAAGAATTGTAGCCACTTATCCAGATGTGATTGATATGACAGCGCTTCACCAAGTATTCGAGAGCAGCAACGAATGCTGGGCTGTTGTCAGTAATGATCTTGTAAAGCGAGCCCCATTGAAAAATGATTTCTTCAAAGATCCAATTGCCAATGGTCTTCGCTGTTTCATTGCGAAGCATCCTGAACTCTGGCCAGTATGATATAAAACATCGACCTTGTACTATATAGCAATATCCACCAGAAGGCGGCATGTGCATTGTGTCGATGTAGACTTTTCCGAATAGAGGGGTGGGGGTGGCAACGATTGGTGGAATAAGAAGATTTTGAGTTTGTCACAACAGACAGTAGTGGCATGTTTGGATATACCATGCAATATCTGCTTTAAGGTTGGGCCACAAGAATTGTAGGGCGATGTGAGACTTCATGGCGAAGATCATTTTGTGTCCAATGTGGTCATGCGATGACCAGATAATATCGATGCGACATTCTGGAATCACGACGATCTTGTGTTCTCCATGACGATCTTTTTGCCAGAGTTTTCCGGAATCTATGAAGAACTTGGTGCAATATTGCATGAAGGTAGTGTACTTGGTGTCTGATAGATTTGGGGGTTGCACCATATCGTCTAACCATCTATGAATGAGCAGTAATCATTCATCTTCTTTCTTTGCTTTGTCTGATCGAGGTACGTCTTCGTATGAAACATCCTCCCCCTTAATTAAATCTGAGGCTTGGGCGAAAGTGGGATAAGTCGCGTGAGAGGGGAAAGGTCAACTCGAGATTGGGTTGATTTGATGAACAAAACCATGTAGTTTGTCAATTCAGTCACCGAATTCTTCTTCTACTTCAATATCGTCATCTTTGGTTTGTCAAGGACATCATGAAAGACTGTCTGGCCCATGGTGCATACCTGCAAGATGAACTAGCATGAAGTGGAACGTTAGAATGGAAATGATCCATCGGTTGATGCTAGCGCTAGGGGTGATATCGGGATTTGAGAGCATGCCTTTGATATACCTCGCATTGACCTCGACAATAAGGTTTTGTACCCCTATCAAATATAAACGAAGTGCACCAAGAGCTCGATATAGACCATAAAGTTCCAGTTTTGGTTGTGAGAACTGGGATTTGTGGTCGTTGAGTGTGATTGAGCTGAATTGACTGTAGTATTGTTTTCAAGGGTTATCGTGGTCGCATTGCGTTAGGAAATAGCTGATCGCCATGCTTGATATATTGACTGTGAGGATGACTGGGGCATTCAAGGTATAGTCGATTGCTCGAATCGCTGGCGAGTTTAGGAGCGCTTGCTTGAGATCTTCTTGCCCTGCTACCTGAGATGGGTTGAATTCAAAGGGCACATCTTTTCAAGTAAGGTTGATTAGCGCAGCTGCTCAATGTGTGAAACTTTGAATAAAAATTTGACAAACTCCAACCATTCCTAAGAATGCCTTAACTTCTGTGAGCGTACAACACGGACCCCACTTCTGAATCTTATTGATATGTGTCGGATCAGCCATTCGACCTTGAATACTGCATCAATGACCTAAAATGATTATTTTGGGGACACAAGCAAATAACTTTGGTCCTGAGAACATCCCACCACAATACTTCATGCACTGGACAATGCGATTCAGGTTCTCGAAATGCTCCCATACAAATCATCGAATGCCTGAGTTGTCGACGATCATTTCATAAGACCCACCAATCATTCGATATTCTGATTTCGGACCCTTCACTGGTGTGTCATCGATATAAGGGATTGTAATATGAGGGACTTTGGGTTGTAGGATGAAAGTGACGTTGTCATGTAGGATTGGAACTGAGTTTGTCCAACCCATTGGTAGGGTGATGATTCAAAGTGCACTGAATGGGGTCTGGAAAGTTGTTAGATCTCGAGAGGATTCAGACACAAGCCTTTCATCGAATGCAACATATAAATCCAACATTCCACCACAAGTGTGCCCTCCAAACTGTTTGGCTAAATGCTTGGGGATCGGGACGATGCCTGAGTGCTGAATCATAACTTGGTTTAGCGGCTCGAGACTGTGGACTATTCAGAGCAATTTTGTGTCTTTCTTCGCAACACAAAACCATCGCGATTGGTATGACGAGTTTGACGACTCATAGACTCCTGCTTTGATCTTCTTTTTCAGCATTTCGCAGATCTGTTCATACAAACCAGGTGGTATGGGGATATTGCATTTGACCCAAGGAGTGTGAGGGACGACTGGGAACTCGATAGGGGGGAAGAAATCAGGTCAAAACCTTCCTCGTTCGTTTTCTGTCCATGCAAACCCCACTTGCTGGTTTCAAATGAAGTCATGCATGAGATCTTGTTCTTGAGGACATAGAAAATTGCCTGGATGATTTTGATCAATGATGTTTTTGCGTTCAAGGTTATATCAGGGAGATGGTTTGAATATTGGAGGATGGGGATTTAGTGGAGGCATGTCTTTGAGGGGATCACCCTCGATGTGTTGAATAATTCAAAATTGATCAGGTAGTCCAGCCACGATTGGACGGACCTTCTGTGTGACTGGTTTATACTTCTTCTTTGTCGATAAATAACTAAACTGGTGATTGTCGGAAATAACGGAGGAATGGGACACATACAATGAAGAAGTTTTCATAGGTATAAACACCATTGAGGCATTTCGAGGAACGTGGAACTTGTTGCATGCAGATAAATATAAGTCAGAAAGTGTTGCTGATAATTCTTCGGAGGAGTCGATTTCAGGGATATTTGCAGTGCGCTTGATAAATATAGAGGAGTTAGAAGAGTCGAATGAAATGATGAAAGTGCACTGTTCCAAAATTTCATTCTCTAACGCTGAAAATCCTCACAAACTACTTTTCGACGATGGTGCGATCGAGGTATCAAGGGAATGGTAGCAGTCCGAGTTGAGTTTGAATCACATATTGTGATCATTTGGGCTTCATTCCAGTAATTTCTAATGACGCTTTCTGTTAAGACGTTGAAAGGTCATCTGAGTAAAATATTGTAAGCCGGGTCCCAAATAACATGTATCTGTATGTATAGGGTGATTCCGCTGAGATCGCAGGGTATGTTGTGTGCTAAACCGAGTGTTTTGTCCACAGTGCCGTTGGCAGACTGCATCAGAAGTTGAATCAAGGAATTGTATGTTAGACTGAGTTCATGACAGACATCTTCGGCCATCGATAGGATTGAGGAACCAGGATCGACGATGCTTTCTACCTGGTTGTTACCACAGACATCCATAATAACTGATCTAATTGATGAAGTTTATTTAGCAATGACAAAAGGTTGAGGGATTTCACCAGGTCGGAGACTGCTAATATAGGTCTCATACGGGTCAGGCATGATAATCGCGTCAGGACTGAACATGTTTGTCACATTGTTTCCAGTTTGTGGTACTCGTTTTGGTGTGACCTGTTCTCTCTATTTTGTTCGAACCTCGGGTGATAGCAAGAGTAGTTCTTCCGATGTAAGCGTGACAATTGGCATCTTCATTGAGCATGAAAAGATATTGTGCACAGTTTTCTCGTTCTGTACTGGTGCCTGTGTTGCATATGATGGTCTGTCTTTTTCTTACCCTTCAATGCGCCAGCAAAGTTCCTTTTGTGTGGTGGCAAATAGGCATTTCCCTGACCAATGCGTATGGGTGTACCGAGGTTTGCATTGGGGGTATGGTGGTCAATGATGAAGAGGTCGATGCGGGAGAAGTCAATGTCAATGCCGATGTTGGAGCCATAGTTGAAGTTGAAGGGTTGACCGTTGTTGATGAAGATGTCGAGGGTGGTGGCACTGGAGCAGTAGATGTTGACAATGCAGGAATGGGGGTTGTTGTGGCTGGAACCGAACTTCAAACCTCTTTGTTCGACATTGAATTATGATAAATGCTTTTCATTTCTGATCCTGATGTAGAAACTGTGTCGGACTCTGTTATCAAATTGATTGCAGCTGAGGTTGAATTAGTCGAAGTCAAAAGTGCCGATGGTGTGATGCTAAATAAAAGTGTGGCTGCCGGGGTTGCATCTCGGTTGCGTTTCCACCATTTATCGATGTGTTCCTTGATAAACCTGCCAGGAATACTTCGAGGGGTAAATTGTCCATTTGGAAGTACGATCTTTCCTTCCGTGTTTCGCTTACACTTTCCTTTGTTCAAGTATGATTGACAAACCATACAGTCAGGGATAAAATGGCCCAATAAACCGCAAAATATGTAAAGAAGTGCATCAATATGTGCCTGTCTGTCTGCCGAATTAGTGCAAGGATTTTTAGTACCTGCAATATGTGTAGCGATGGTGCTAGCAAATCGTTTGAACATTGTGTTTAGATCTTTGGTTTTAATTGTAATAGTTCTGGGTGACGAGGTGACCATATTTCCAACGTTCGATGTCAAGTGTGATGAAGAGGTCAATTGGTGGATTACCGAGTTCAATGTGTTAGAGCCTGCTAGTACGAATTTTGCGGTGTCGTGAATGTTGTTGAGCAGATATGGATTGTCAGGATAATGGTCAGGGAATTTAAGTTCAAGTCGTCGAGCAATTCAAGTCCATAAGCTGGGTTGGAATCCTTGCACATAAGCTCTAAGTAGATACTACAGAGTTTTATATGTTTTAAATAAAAACTTCCTAAAATGGTATAAGAAACATGTGTAGAACATGAGGCAAAAGATATGAGTTAAGGCACAAGGCCAAAAAGGAGACTGGAATCTGAACAAGAAAGAGATATATCATATGATGAAGGAGTAATAAAGGGAAAGAACTAAAAAGAGACTGTCCGTTGTGTATAAACCATGCTAAGTCTCGCAATAATCCATCCAGTGGGTTCTGTACATGATAGGGAGTTGGAACGAGGCTGACCTACTATCAGCAGGTTTGAGCATGAGTTGGAATACTTCCTGGCACATGGTCTTCCACCATTTAGATAACAAATGTGGAGCCCAATGTCACTCATAGTCTCTCGATAACGCTCAACAATGGTTGACAATGTCTGATTGCGGTTGTGGTTTGTTTGATGTTGATTGGGTATGTTCAATGGTCATTTAGAGGGATCTTAGGGGCTTTCATTGTAGTCCTAAGGTTGTGCAATGTGGTTTCTTGGTACAATCAATGTCGCTGGTGATGTTTCAATGTGGTCGATATGATATCACAATCAATAGACTGGGTCGCGCTGCATCTGGGACCTCGTAGGAGTTAGCCGATGTGATTAGAATGTGGTTAGAATGGTGTATCGGCCTTTGAGCCAAGGAGACAACCGATCAGCGTGCTTACCTAAGTACATGTCCCTGCAAATCTTTGATGGTACCATGGAGAATACAAAATCCTTCATCAGCTCTATAGTATTGTACATCCATGGGAGGAAGTCAGAGTTTCATACAGCCGAGTCTAGGATTATGTTTGCTCTCTCATACATTCAGGGGGGGAAAGCACAGTTCTGGAGAAACGAGGCTATTAATCAAATTGCTGCAGGAAATAAACTATTTGCAACCTTCAAGGAATTTCTGGAGATTGGAGGCACAGTTTGGAGACCCTAATCCAAAGGCGACAGCCAATGCTAAATTAAAGACCATGCGCCAAGGTTCCCTAACGGCGGATCAATTTATTTTGCAGTTCAAAGCAGAAGCTTTGCAAATGGATATGGGAGAAGCTGCATTGGTAGAGTTTTTGAAAGCAGGATTAAATCCCTCTTTATTCAAGTCTATCTACTGACTACCTTCTATGCCAGAGAAGTTGGATGGGTGGTATAATTGGGCAATGCACCTTGACCAGCAATATCGGCAGGAACAGGCAGAGTCAAAGTTGATGTACAGAAGTAGTAAATTTGGAAAGCCTTCAGGAGGAAAGTCCGAGGAAGGAAAGGTGCCTCAGGCACAAACTCCGAGGGCACAGCCACCAGCCATGGCAGTGACACCTATAGTTATGGAGTCAGCAGCACCAGCAGAGGCAATGGAGGTTGATCAAGCAGGGAGATGAGCCCCACTTAAATGTTTTAACTGTGGGCAGTTAGGACACATCACTAGGAATTGTAGGCAGAAAAGAAAGATTAGGGAAGCTACAATTGAGGAAGTGAAGCCAGAGGAAGGCAGGCAGAAGAATTTTGTGGAAGAGTCCCAGTGAAGGTTTCCCCATTGGTGACCCAGAATCATTACAATGTATTAGTATCTGAGGAAACCCAGAGTAAATCAGAAAAGGAAATTGAGGAGGAGTACAACTGTTGCAAATCACATGACCAAGAAAATTGCCAAGCACTATTTCCGAAAACCCCTAAATTCTTTATTCGCTCTGCGTGAATAGAACCCAAAATCACCTTGACTGTGGGACTGAAGACAGTGGACATGCATGCAGCCATTGATGTGGAAGTGTTGCTTGATAGTGGTGCTACAGGATTATTCATTAATCGGTCCTTAATTACTGGAAATGGTATTAACACACCCAAGCTGGCGCAATCTATAATGGTGTACAATATTGATGGAACAGTCAATCATGGAGGAACTATCAAGGAGGAGGTGACTATGGTACCAAAGTATCAGGAGCATCAGGAGCGAGCCATATTCAAAGTGTGCGATCTTGGGAAAACCAATCTAATAATAGGAAGTCCATGGTTATGGAAGCATAATCCTGAAATTGATTGGAAAACTGGGAAAGTACAAATGACTCATTGTCCTAAGGAATGTAATGTGTATGGGAGGAAGATGAAGAAGGAAAAAAGGAAAAAGAGAGAGAAAGAACATCTGAGGAAGTATTCTGTTATGATGGAGGAAGTGGAGGATGAGGAAATGCCAAATGGGGAAGTTCTGGTCATGATCAAGAAAGAAGAGCAGAAGCAAACCTTTAGAGCAATTCATGGAGCACAGTTATGGGACAAGAATATCATGAAGGTGGAGAAGTTAGTGGAGGAGTGGGTGCCAAAAGTGTATCATGAATATCTGTCAGTATTCCAGAAGAAGGAGTCTGAGCAAATGCCAGTGTGGAAGCCATGGGAACATGCAATTGAGATGAAGCCCGGGTTTGTGCTGAAGAAGTTGAAGGTATACTATCACGTGTTATGGGTTTCAAAATACCAGAGAGTTTCAAAATGCAGTTTTCTAAGGGATCTCCACACCGGATTAGCTGATCTTCACTTGGATATATCACCCATATACAACCCAATTGCAAATCACAAAAGAAATAAAAAAATTCCATTGGGCTTGCTTTGCGATCTTGCTAATATTACAGGGGAGTACTCAAAATTTGATTAAAACAGTCCCGGAGTTAAGCATCGCTCAACACAGTACTGTAAAACTTTCAGGATATCATCTATACATATCATTCAAGTCTCTTGTGAAATTATAGAGCATTCAGAGTGGAGGGAGGAGAGATACAGACGAAAGCGTGAATTTGCATGACAATGTGCACTTGATGCCCATGAGATTTCAAAGTCCGCCACTCAGTTCAAACATTGTAAATACTCATCCATTCTTTTATACCTCTCCCAACCCTACCTCCATGGCTCACCCATCTTTACATCCTCCCCCATCTTTTCCCCCTCTGAATCCGATCCACTCACTACCATACCACCATCCTACCAGTAATGTCATAAGCTTCAGTTCTCATACTCATAATCCCTATTTAATGCAGAACTAATTCTCAGTAAATAGCTTCATAATGCTTATACAGACTAATGTACATAGTGCATCTATACTACTGACTGGATCTCGTCACTTTTGAATGCGACAGCGAACACCCATTAACACTGCCAAAGTGGAGATGCAACCGGCTGTATGAGTCAGCGTGACAATCCATGACAAAAGTTTTGAAACTCACAATTTTTTGGACTTGCACACTCGGCTTTCTTCCGACACGACCACCCATCCAGTTTATACCAAAGTGGCACCACAGTGTTAGGGCGACACCCACTATCTGCTAGCTAAGACTGTGCGGGTTCTCTCTACAAGAAGGGGGTGGGATCCGCGTGCGTGATGGGGAAATTGATGGTTTTGATGTGAGGGGTTATTAATAGGTAAGTTTGTTGAGATAGGCCTTTCACACCGAAAATGTAGGGGGAATACCCAAGAGAACACAACTGGGGTCCCCTAGGCATATATTGTAAATTGTTGTTACCGATGCACTCGTACATGCACGTACATTTTGATGCGTGCAAAATAAAATTCTCATGCTATCAAAATGTAGCATCATTTGGCATCATGTAGCGTAATTCAACATAATAAAATAAAAATGAAATTTTATTAGGTAATGGGGTGGTTTCCTATCAGGCATCGGCATCGGCATCAGCATCGGCATAGATGTGCAGTAAGAATCTAATACCGTTCATGAAATAGTCACAGCCATCAGCATCGGCATCAGCAGACACGTCGGCACAGAAATCTACATCGATGTCAACATCAGCAGCAGCAGACAGACACTTTGGGGTGGAAATCTATATATCAAGAGCATTGGCATTGGGCATTAGCAAACCAGATGCACAATGGGTGCAGGCAGTATGAATGAACAAAATCAACAAAACAGCAGTGTTCATCCTAGCTAAAATAACAATGTCAGTAGTAGCTAATTGTGAGAACCGCTGGGATCGGCCATGTTGTTGTCATGGGACAATGATCTCATTTGAATGTCTGAGAACCTGCATTCAAATGATTTCAGATTATATTCCATCCTTTCCTTCAAGGTCACATATGTCTTCAATGTGACATCTTGCTGTTCCAGCTTCTCAATATGCATAGTAGTATGGTGTGTCAGTCATGTTTCCAGACTACAAAGTCATCAGTGAGAGGATTAGATGAGGCAAACAAGACATGGCATCAGCCAAGAAATGGCATCAGCCAAGACATGGCATCAGCCAAGAAATGGCATCAGCCAAGACATGGCATCGGCCAAGACACGGCATTGGCTAACAGGACGACATTGGCCTAAGGATGGCATCAGGCCAAGATGGCTAGGCTGGCAGCAACAAGACTGAAAAGAAGGAAATCTTACCCCCCCATGTGCCATATGTGCATTGAATTCAACCTTCTTGCAATAGGCCTCCATTGCCTGGTCGGTAGCTGGAATCATAAAATGGGGCACTAGATAGTGCTGCCCATTGTCACCTCGGATAATGACATATCCATCAGGAATATAAGTGTCAGTTTGCTGATTGCTCATGGTATAGATAACACAGATGATAACAAGTGATACCGTTTAATCAGGACATTATTTGTTTGTATATATTGTATATCGATCAACAACACGTGATTGTTGATTTTCAGTGTTTCACTCTTTTTCATCTCAACATCAACCCCACTGCTGCAGCCAACTCATCAACCATGAACGTTACATGCCAACAAGTGCTTGGCCAGATCAGCGAGATCAAGCAATCCATCCACAATGGCCTTTGGGACCAAAGTATCAAGGCCATGATGAGGGAAAGAAAATTGGCCCTTGTGAGTGGATTGGCATGCTATCAGATCAACAATGCACTTACAAATTGTAGAAAATGTTATTTGCCTGGCATAGAGAGGTTCTCACCGAGGATGTGCAGGCTGTCTTCTGGGCCGATGCCTTTTTGTGGGGATTTGTGGTAGCATGGTCAAAGTCAGACAGGACAGGGGACCAGAAGTTTATTGAAGGTCAACTGAGGGCAATGAAGACCTTCGACAAGAAAAAGGGCATAACAGGTCCTGTGTCCACATCAGCTGGACCAACGGCAGCAGCGATGGCAGGTGGAACGGCCACTGCAGCAGGAATGGGAATGGCACCGGCACTGGCCAAGAAAGTGGGGACAGCAGTGGCAAAGACAGGGACAGCAGTGGCAGAGAAAGGAAGAGCGGCAAAGGCAAAGGCACAAGGAGTGACAGTGGCAATGGCATGAGGAGTGGCAGTGGCAATGGAAGCAGCAACACCAACACCAACAAGGATAGAAGCGGCACCGGCACCAGCCAAGATGCAGGCCCAACCAGAAGCATCAGGATCCAGACTTCCAGCCCCAGCCCAGCAACCAATGCTGCCAGCAATCACAGTGAGACCCAGGCCACGAGAGGTGCAGAGTAGCAGGGGATTGGAGGAGGATTTTGATGAGGAGATGGAGAGTCAATCCCAGGATGGAGTGGAAGCGGCACAACACAGCAAGGGCAGCATGAGGAGCACTGCAGCGAGGGAGTTTGCAAACAATGCCATGTGCACAATGTGTCAGGCTTAGGCGTGAGTGTTGGGAGCAGGTGAATGGGAAAATGGCCTGCTACTTCTGTGGGAAAGGGAAAGTTCGGTGCAATCCAGAGGACATGGAGAACCAAGAACCTGCCATGACTCCCTACCCCTCTGCTGGTGACTACGCCAGCTTCACTGGACATCTATACCAACTGGAGGAAGACATGTACAAGCATGCACAGTGGAATGAAGAGTCATTCATAGAGTCCCAACTCCATGTACAAGAACTCTGGGAGACGGTTGACTTGCTTTAAAGCAGGGTGAACAACATTGAAGGATACTTTGGGTTGCAGGAGGGCGCACAGCCCATTATGTTGTACAATGGTTACATGTCTGGGCAGGTGGTTTGCCTTGGGAGGACTCCAAGCAGGAGGGCAGAGGCAGATTGGGAAGAAATGACAGATGCCAAGGAAGGCAATGCCGCTTCTGCTCCCGCTCCTGTTCCTGCTCCCAGTCCCAGTCCTGCTCCTCCTGCTCCCGGTCCTGCTCCTGCTCCTGCTCCCACTCCTGCTCCCACTCCTGCTCCCACTCCTGCTCCCACTCCTGCTCCTGCCCCAACTCCTGCTCCCACTCCTGCTGCTGCTGCCAGTGACAAAGACAAACAGATGGCAGAACTGGTTGAGGAGGGGGGATTTGTTGAGGGTAACACTGAGCCTGAGCATGGTGAGGAGGGACTGGCTGTGCCGGAAGAGGTGGTGTGGGAAGCATCCTTGGCTGGTGCCCCCCCCATCCAAATTATTCCCGCCACACCACAGGATTCTCAAGAAATGGTACACCCCACAACATCAATGGCCCCACCACTCCCTCTCCTCTTCCTCCCAATGTTGCTTGCTGAGCCCAAGCCTGCCGCCCTGGCATCAGCACTTACCCCACCAGCATTGGCAGTCGATGTAATCACCTCACCCCAGCCCTCCCCTCCCCCTGCACAGCTGCGTCAATGCCCATGTGGGCTGACCCCTGGTCCATCTGGACTACGTTCCAGAAGTACCACCCCTCAGCTGAACCCAAAGAAGAGAGCAGAAAAATCTGAGGACAGAGGGGAGACGAAGCGAGGCAGAAAAGAATAGATGTGATTCGGCATGTACATAAAAGTTGGACTATCTTTTTTTCCACATTACATAGTGTTTTATTTGTAAATCTACGTGGCAAATTTCACTTTTTTAATTCTCTGTCTCCTCCCAACAGCCTGGGTTGAAATGGCTTCCTGCTGTGCAAGGTCATCGGCTGTCCTTTGGATAGGTCGTGCTCGTGCGGAGGATGGATTTGCTGCCAATCCTGATGTTGCCATTGCTGATCGTACTTTTGCCATTGCCGATGTTGCCGTTGCTGATCGTACTGTTGTCGTTGCCAATATTGGTGTTGCCATTGCCGATCTTACAGTTGCCATTGCCAATATTGGTGCTGCCATTGCCGATTGTACTGTTGCCATTGCCAATATTGGTGTTGCCATTACTGATCCTACTGGTGCCATTCCCGATATTGGTGTTGCCATTCCCAATCTTACAGTTGCCATTGCCGATATTGGTGCTGCCATTGCTGATTGTACTGTTGCCATTGCCAATATTGGTGTTGCCATTGCTGATCCCACTGTTGCCATTGCTGATCCCACTAATGCTGCTAAAGCCCTTGCAATAGGATGCTCCATCTGATTTCCCCCTAAAAGTGGTCGAGGCTTAGGGCATTGTGAGCTCTCTTGAGGTATATCCAACAGAAATGGATCAATTGGGCATGGGGGATCATTTACAATGGTGTTTCCAGCTGATCCAGGCATGATGTATCTCATGTAAATGTGTCGAGGATTGAGATATTCTGGTTCACCATCACTAGGACCATTAATTGGCTGTGGTTGAGTGACACCAACCATGCAGAGGCTGTCGATCCACTTGGACATATTGTGATTCAGTTGTATCAGAATTTGGGGTCTGTCCTGCAGTTGATATTTGGCAAGCTTCCTTGCGCTTGGGTTTGCCTTTGGCAACTTTTCTGCCTCTTGATGCAGCAGGCAGTTCGGCAGCAGCAATGGCCTCCAGTTCAGTGCTGGGTTGAGGATCAGCATCAGCATCATCATTTCTTTGGCCCCTGCGGTTTGCAGAAGGTGGTTCAGCATCAGCAACGGCCCCGAGCTCGGTGCTGCTATGAGGATCGGGATCATCATTTCTTCGGCCCCTGCATTTAGAAATGTGTCGGGAGGGTGAAGGGTTATTCAAATCATCTGGATAGTGTGCAGGAGCCACACTCCCATCCATGGCTTTGAACCGGAATGCTCTTTCAGGGCCCTGCACTATTTGTCACTGCAGAACATGGTCAAAGAAGTCTTCTATGACACTCTTGTGCATGTTCCATGGGTCTCTGATTTTGAACCTAGCTGGGAGATATTCCGGACTGACAAATGATGATGTCCAATCTGCAATTGCTTTGAATGGGATATGGTGACTACAACCATTGTTTGCTAGTTCTGCAGGAGATGAGTAACGGTTTGTGGAATAGGAAGTCAACATACTGTAATGCTGGCCAACATACAACATAAACCATTCTTCCAGCTCTTTTTTCTTGAATTGTGATCCTTTCCATGATGTGGGAAGGATCGGAAAGCCATCATTAGTCATTGTTAATTGGGTTAGTGTTGCATTATGTTGTGTTGCCAACCTTGAAGCAAGGTGTGATGGGCATAAAAACTTGATATAACTCATAAAGTTTCGCTTCAGTTCAGTTACTTGATCATGATACATGTCCAGAAATGATCATGCAGGGGTGGCTATCAGAGAGGCAACATTTTCATGACTGGAGTCGGCATTGGCATTGGCATCGCATTGGCAGTAAATGATTCAGGGACTCATGTGTCAACAACCATCAAACCATTAGGTGCAGTATAGGCTGTAAATGTCACAGACAATAGCCCCATTTCCAGCCACTGTTGTTGTGCATTCTCCACCACACGTTTAAGGAGGTATTTGTCTGCTAGACTGTGAAATGTTTGTTATGTCTGGCAATGGCATTGGCTTCAACTTACACTCACTTCATCTGCTCGGGATATCCTTCCCGCATCATTTTCTCCTGTTTGACTTCAAGGATGGCTTTCTCCTCTGCATTCATGGTGTCGAAAACATGCTTGATAGCTGGCAGTCACACTTGGAACCATCCTGGTGTACTTGTGGTGGCGTCCTCAACACCTAACAGGTTTGCAATCTGTTGGAAAACTCAGTCCTGGTACAAGCTCCAAATGACTTCTGACCGCTTTACTTTGAAGTGGTTCGATTTCCATGAGAGGCCTTTGGTCATTTGCCAGTTGTTGGAAAGCCAGGTTGTTAGTTCCTGGTGATGTGATCAATAATACAACCTTCACATGCTTGTGAGTTTACCTTGGCATGAATCCAACTCTCCTCCTCATCCATAGGGGCCCTGTCAATTGACACCCAGTAGTTGAATATTGCTGGGAGGATGTCGCACTTGAGTATTTGCAATTGGCCAGCTTTTGATTCCTGTGATCGGAATGCAACTTTATAAGGCTCAATAATCTTCCACTCTTCAACCATATATCTGCTTCCCTTCCAGTACTGTCTCAACTGCGGGTTCTCTGATGGCTCAGGTGGCATTGGGGGGGACTGATGTGAAGTAAAGAATCATTCTTGTCATTGACATAAAACATATCATCGACACGAGGATCACACGAGGTCAATAGTACAATACCCCCCATCAATAATTGGGTGTCGTTGTGACTCACCCCAAATCATCATGAGCCTAACAAGAGTTCCTTACAAGTGAAAGAGAAGATCAAAGAAGAATGCCCCCCTGCATGAGGACAATGACAATGCAGTCAATACTGTTACACATGTAGAAGTTGAGGTCAACACAAAACATGGACCAAAAACAAAGCGCATCAAGGTCCCCCTGACTGCAGTGGAAGAACTGGGTCAATCAAATTCTGTTATACAGGATAATCCCAATGTTGCTCCAGAATGGGACATGCAAGAACCTCAGGTGGCTGCCGAGCCAACTCGGCCACACATTGGCATGGTTAGTTTCTGACACTGATTGCTTATGGAGCGAGGCTCATATACAAATAATAGAGACAGTGAGACTATGTACTGGAGTTTGTGGGACAAGTAGATGAATTGCTGCAAGCATCCCTCACTCAGCAGGCATGGTCAGTTGACAAACAAGTTTGCAACCACTGTCCATTCAATAAATGGGCAATTTGGCAATGCATTGAGTGTTCACTGGGAAGCACGCTTTGCCACACATGCATGCATGTAACCCACAGGCAAAATCCTTTCCATTGCATTGAATGCTGGACTGGCATGCACTTCCACCGGGCTGAGCTATGGGAGGTCAGCACATACATTTTAGTCCAGCACCAGATGGATCAGCTGATTTGCAATGCTCTGAACTTCCAATTGAAATATCTGGAGGCCTTTGAAGACATGAAGGATAAAGCAGAGCAAGAGTTGGCCAATTGGCAGGCAAACAATCAGCAATGGCACTGGCATCAGCAGTGGCACTGGCCCTCTTCACCTGACTCAACCTCGGACACATATAATGAGTCTCAGGCTGACAACTGGGCCAAAGATGAAACTAGGGCCAACTCAGCATTTTTTAATCACCTTGATGCCCTTTGGTGTCAAGGGAAGGGGAGTATTGATGTTGAGAATGGTTTCCAAGACTTCTTTGATGGCAATGATGAATCTGAAGTTGAGCATGCCGATGACGACATCCATGGGTTTCAACCATATTTGCCTAATCCTAATCAAACTGCCGATGCTGTGCCCACTGCCGATGCTGTCCCAACTGCCGATGCCCTGAACAACAGTTATATTTGTGTGGTCAATACAAATGGAATACATCACTTAGCGATGGTTACCTGCCAGTGTCAGGGGGAACACTGAATTCCCTTGGACCTGGTAACCAGTAACTTACTACCCACAAGCTTCACCAACATATGGACTCTGTTCACTGTGCAGGTCTTATACCATTTTCAGCTCTGGAATCTGGAATTAAAGGCATCGGCCTATCAGTTTTACCAGCTGATTCGGCATGTAACATTGCCGATGAGGCCTGCTGAAGTGGTCAATCTCTACCATGAGCTTTGCCACATGTCCCGCTATGGGATGGCCCCAAATCGGGCTGAATATGAGCTGTTTCTCCAAGCCGCCATAGAACAATTAACAGTAGGTACCTTCCCTTGGTGGTGGCCAATGCCATTCCCAATGCCACCCCCAAAGCCGGTCTGATTTGTATTTGGGTTTCCAGAAGGCTCCTTGCGAAAATAAATTCCTAGCTGTTGTGAATGCTTTTCTGGCATTGAAGGCATGTGACAGGACTGGAGTAGCAGCCATTGGGTGTGCACAGTGATGATGCTCAACCCGGAAACCCAAACAAAACCCACAAAATGGCTTTGGATGGTATAACACAAGTCAGAGGAAGGATGCGAGGCCCTCTAGATGTCACCTGTCAGATCGACCATCAAATAGTCATAAAAGGACTGCTTGTCGAAGCAATTCAAGGTTAAAAGAATGTGTTTCGAGGACTTGCGATGATTTTTGAGATGTTGCAATGCTTTTTGAGATGTTGCAATGCTTTTTGAGATGTTGCAATATTTTTCGAAGAGGTTTTGAGGAATTTCGAGTGGGTAGATATGTTTGGACACAAGATCGGGGGACTAGACGAGTAGTATAAGGGAAGAAAAGGCTAATCGAGGGAAGCGAGAGTGAAAATAGTGTAATGTGAGGAATTTCAAGGAATTTTGAGGAAGTTTAGCGTAAAACACCAAACTTCAGACTGAATAAGACTAAACTTTACTCTCAAATCACTGTGATCTGGGAGGAAGACAATGACTTTCTTGTATTTCTTTGTATCTAGTACATCTTTTTATATAAAATAAAGAAAGTACCTAAAAAGGCTAGAGAACATGAGGCAAACATGTGGAAAACTCGAGGCAAAAGACAATATAAGTATATCAGAACAATAAAGCGAGCCTAGAAGGGGTGAATATAACACATGAGGAAGAAATAATAAGAAAGAATAGCTAAAACTGGACTGTCCTTGTTATAAATTGAATAAAAGATCAGAAACTGCTTCGAGCGGATTGTATGCATGCACATGTGATTGAAATGTGTTCGATATACTCAATATAGTGTCCCATGTGTCCAGCATGCATCCGAAGATTGTTCGAATAGGAAATACTGTGTCTGACAATGTTTTTCGAGGTTCGATGTTTTTTGAAGATTTTTGAAGATTCTTCGGACTTCGTTCATGGCCCGATATCGGTGCGATTTTGTTCGACAATGGTAGGGGATATGTCTGGCATGTGTGCGATGATTATTCAGATAACGATATAGTGTCCGATGTCAATTTGCGATGTTCAATGATTTTCAAAGTCAGTTGAGGGAATATCGGACTTGTTCGAAGGCCGATATCACTGTGATATTGCTCGATACTGGTTCGGAACCCATCGACGATGCTCCAAGTGTATATCCTGAGCTGTATGAAGGTCGGGGGGATTGTATTATAGTGGCTGAAGGCATACAAAGAATTTCGAGGTGTCGTGAAGAATTTCGAAGTGTTGCAAAGGATTTCGAAGCATTCTCATGACTTTGTAGAGCTTTGTAGAGCATCATAGAGCTTTGGAGGGGTTCGTAGAGCTTTGGAGTGGTTTGTATGGGTTCATAGAGCTTTGACAACGATTGTAGATGTGTTTTCCGAGCTTGAACAATGAGGTGGACCTATCAATGGCATGGATGTTATGTGCCCAATGCATTGGTAGACCTGTTTCATGGAGAACAGCAAAAGAATGTCGACTTTGCTTTCCTTCAAGCGCTGAAGACCACCAGAGTTGACCCTCAACAGGGAGTCATGCTTATTTATGACATTGTCTGCCAGTACATTATCCACCTTCGGGAATGTATTGGTGCCCATCTTCCAGCCGGCTTGACAATTGACCAGGCCATTGGGCTTTGCATGTTCATGGCCACAAGGATGAATGCTTTTTTCACTATGCTCCATCTTTCATTCCAGGGTCCGGCATTGTAGCAGGAGAAATACTTGAGTCTCTGTGGGCATCACTGAATTCCATTTCTCCGACAGTCAGAACAGAGACCTTGCCACATTGTGCAGAAATGCTTGATGATCATGCTACAGATTCAAATCACAAGAAAATGCTTGGCATGACAGTCACACTCTGCTCAAAATATTGGGAAGCCCTTGAGAACTCTACACAACTCAGTCAATACCATGGTGAACTAATGGCAGCATTTGGCCAACTGGCAATCGAATGATGGGAGGATGAAGTGAGGGCAGCAGAATCCCGGAGGCTCAGAGATATCAGGGTAATGGATATGTATGCCACTCACATATCGGAAATGGCAGAGGCAGCGGGGACAGGATTGGCAGCAGGGACGGGATTGGCCTTAACTTTGGCATTGGCACTGGTTCAATCCACAGTTGAGGAGTGGATTGATTTTGCTATTCTTTTTGAACAAATGCAGTGAGTTGTACTGCCTACCACCAATCACAACCCATCATTGATTGTCACCAGGATTGAATTATGAGACAAAGTCCATCGACTTGGTAAATCACCTCACATTTCTGACATGCAAGCTGTTGAACAGGAGAGAGAAGCTCTCACATCTCACATGGTAACCTTAATGCAGTTACAAAATGCTGCCAACATTGCTGATCATGACATTGCTCCCTCATGGATCACCCATGATAATGAAGGGGAATTTGATACCCCCAGTGACCTGGATGATGACAGTGCTGTGGCATTGGGCCTGTCAGATCTCCCAGCCCACACACATGCTATTCCAGTTGAGCAGCAACAAGTATACCTCCCCTCTAATGGCAATCTTGCGGATGTGGAGATTAACCTCCACAAGATCCAGGCAAACTGACTGCTGCACCAGCTGCAGGAGCTCATTGCCAACAAATCATTTCAATATTCACACATCATTTGAGCAGCGCCACGAAAGGGAGTTTACACCCAGTCACAAGCTGTTGTCCATGATTTGGTTAACAAAATTAGCTTGCATGCCTGAATGTATAACCATTGCCATAGCCAAATGCTGGCACTGGATTGTGATGATGACACATTGCAGCAGTTATCCAAGGATGACCTCAATGCCAGCACAGCTATTTTGAATCTGAATGTACCTGCTTCCACCTCTGTTCCTCTGTCCTGGATTTGGCATAATTCCCACATTCATACTGGTCTCATGGCCAATGCTGATGCCGTTTCCATTGCCAATGCTGGCCGATTCTGGGAATGTAAATATATTTTGTAGCCATCCATATTCATTGTACTAACAATTTTCATAGTCAGGTGAGTACATTGGCTTCGTTCACAGGCTCAGAGAAATCGATGGAGGGAGGAATTTCTACTGGTCACATATGAAATACAGTGGACTGTGCAGTATTTCATCTATCACAGCCAATGGTGACAGTCAGCCTCACAGTCTGAGAATACCCTTCCTGGTCCACTAGCCTATGCTAATTGCCAGCATGCTTCATGGTATGAATTAGCATTGAGGGCTGACAATGCATTTAGATCAACAAATGCTGATTATATCTCCCCTCTCTGACTGAAAAGGGCCACATGTATTATGTAAACATGATTATCTTGATCACCAACCATGACCATGTCAAACAAAAGTCTCTCAATCTTCAACCCTTTTTCTTTGCAATCGGGCCCGAAAGGGCAACTCCAAATGCGGACACAAGAGATCATTTGGTATGCGGAGTCCCAATTCCATCAAGTTTTGTTGGAGTTAGACCAGGCAAACTTTGTAAAACAATGTTGGATGCAAAAAATTCTCTATGCCGAGCTTGTATGTTGAGATCTTTCCTAAAGGAAGTAAGTATACATCACTGACAAGTATGACAGATGTATGTCATGTCTTGGATCGGCATCGGCACCTCCATTGGCCTTATGATGGATGTGCTGATCCTTCTTTGGTCCTTGGCCGACAGTCTCGCTGATGTGAATTTGGACCACCTAACCCTTGGATTCCATCTGTCTCTCTTGGCCTCATTGGATGATGGTGTTGCCAGCGACAGTCCTAGCCATCTGGTGGATTCATATGTATGTGATTGGTGGAGCCACAATAGTGAACTGGCACCAGGGCAAAGTTTTGCCAGTGACACCCTGGATAAGTGCCTTGATAGCTATCAGCAGTATATCCCTGCCCCTGTGATCACCAGCTCACTGCTCACTGATAGCCAGCCAGCAGACAATGCTGCCAATGGCCGAGCTGACTGCCAATCTTGCATTGACCTGCAGGCTCTCATTGGGGATTTGTTCAATGAAGCACATGGGATGCGGGACTTCATAGATGGCTGCGAATCATCAGCAGAGGCTGCAATAAATGCGAATGTCAGGTTAGGGTTCCAACAGCTTCATGAGCTAGCCCTGCTCAAGGAGCTTCAGTCCGAACCACGTAAGTGTCAAGAATGACTTTCGTCTACGCCTCCCGATTTCATTCCCGGCCACCTTGCACTGCCCACACTGCTGTGCACCAGGCCGCCTTGTACAGCATCCACAGCTGCCTTTCCAAGGCTGCCATCTCTATGGCAAATTTGACTATGGATTCCTGTGTGGCTCCCACTCGATAATTTATCTATGCAGTCAAGACACTGCTGCAGTCTTTGTTCCTGTTCTGCATTATTCTGGACTACAGTATTTAAGCTTAGTTAGTTTTGCCTTGTATTCCTCAGTTCATATATTGACATAGACTCGACTTTATCCTGTCAATCTAAACCTCCTTCTACTCCAACCGCAGTTCTCTAAGAGTCTAAACTCCATTCAACTCGACCTGTGGTCTCCTTCTGAAGTTCTAACCTCTCCTGAACTTAACCTAAGTCCCCCCGTACTCCTCCCTGCATTTACCCGCACCTTTCCGCTCCTATCTCCAGACTTATGACTTGAAATTAGGACACCAGATGAGGTGAAGGGCACAGCTTCTCACAAGCTGAAGCCAAGTCCTTTCTGTTTCCCCTCCCACCGAATCTGCAATGACCCGACAACCTTCCAGAAATAACACCCACAGTGTCCAATTGGATTCCGACAAACCTTTCAGGATCAGTTATTAACAGTAAGTTAACAACGGCACCGGCAGTGGCAGCGGCATTGGCATCAAAAAACAACTGTGGACACGCTGGGAGATGGTCGGCCATAAGAAGACAATTGGAACTGGTATCTGCACATGCACAGGCTGAACTTGAGCCATTCCCCCAACCTCCTACAAGTGGACCTGGGGCATTGGTATTGCAGAGAATGAGGTTTTAGCAATCAGTCAGGCAACTAAGGGCAAGGGAAAGGCACAGCATTCTGGGTACACAGGGTCTCTACCTGATGGCACCCAGCAAAAGAAGGAGTGGTCAGATGCACCATGTCTCCCAACAGTTGTCTCTGCCTACAGTCGACCACCCATGGTTACTGGTCACGATGCTGGCCTATATTTCTCAGATGCTGAATCCGATGTATCCAATGCTGGGACCACTCCTGTTGTTCCTGTCCCTGCTCCCGTTGCTTCAGTCCCCATTGCTGATGCCGATCTCTCCACTGCCGACACTGATTCTGATTCCATCCCCATTCCCACTACCAGTCCCGTCCCCACTGCAGCTGCCGATGCCGAGGCACTCATGGTCTGGCAAGGTGAAGATGATGTAGCAAATGATGCTGATCAGCATACCGCCCTTCAGGCAGCCATGGCATATGGTTCTGATTCATCATCTGCCCCTATGGGTTCCCCAACCAGCATTGATGCTGCTGACTTCTACCTCAATAATTTTACCTCTTCATCTCCACCCTCAAATCCCCTATCAGCTTTTGCTACCACATCTGATGCAGCAGATGTTTTTCTCTCATTATCAGAGACAGATTCTACTGGACCTCAGGGTGAATCCAATGCCAATGCCAATGATGCCACTGCCAATTCTGACAATTTTAGTGATGAGTCCCCCAGCACCTCCCAGATAGAGCACCCCACTCCTTCTCGCATCATGCTGCCCATCTATACTCATGCAGACTTTGATTATGTTGATGACACTTGGTTGAACTTGCGTGGCTCTGATGATATGGACACTATGGATGATGGATGATGCTCATTTATTTCATTTACATATTCTATACATGAACATGTAGTAATAATTGTTGGTGCTTCTGGAACACCAAACATTTTCTGCCCAATCCCTAATCCCGGTGCCAGTGCCATGCTCAATTCTGATGCCAATCTCTGATTTCATGAAGGTCTGTATTACGCGTCTGCTGCTGCCAATGTTGGTAAATTTTTAATTTCTGCCAGTGCCAGTGCCAACCCATTTCATAGGTCTGCATACAACAAATGAATGATTGCTAATTGAGGCATTTATCATACATGTCACTATATAACCTTCAGCATCAGGAAATTTCCTTAGGCGGCATCAGCAGCATTGACCAACACCAATCAGGGTGGCAAGCTGATCCCATTTGGTAGGTCTGCACTACATAGAAAATCAGTATCATTGCCTATAGCTAGGCCATACAGTTTCCTATGCACATCTATACCAAGACCATTAGCCTGATGCCAATGCCATATATCTATGCCAATGCCATTGCCATTGCTGCTGCCAAGTACCATGTCCAACACTATCTCTGATCTGTATATTAACATTCTTCATAGTGTATCACAAGCAAGAATTGTAAAAGTGTATTTATTTGATACTAGTACATGTTATACATACTATGAGAGCATTCAATGGCATCCACCAAACCTGTATCATTTGGTACACTGTATGCATTTGATAGACCATATTATTTGGTACATTGTAGCTTACCTATCTGCATCACCACAGCTGAACAATAACATCACAGAGTAAAGGAGAACAAGGTCCTCGTAAATGGAAACAAGACATATTGGTGCTGCCAGGATAGTGGCCAGAAGCAGAAAGCACATCTGAGTCATAAAGAGGGTGCAAAGCATTGTGATACACTAGGAATCCATCTCTATGATTGCCACAGCTGCCTCAGGGTTTCATGTCATGAAGTTGATGACCCTAGTTCAAGACAAATTACTATCTACCTTCAGCATCATGAGGTGCATACACCTTAATATGGTGTTGCAATGCCACCAGAAGCAGCTGCATTTATCTGCAAAAACCTAGAGTGGACAACACCAAACACAATGGTACCAAAGATCCAAGCATTATTTCCGGCAGTCACAGCTGCGCAGATTCACAGTGCCTGGACTACGATGAGCGAGAGCCTGTGGAAAAGAGATGATTTACAGCTTCCCTCAGTGGAGATCTTGCTGTGCGAGTACTCCAATGAAGTGGACATGTTTGATCTGCCCAAAGTAGATGGCACAGAGCAGGTTGCATGGGGGATGAGAAAAGTCTCAGATTGGCTTCAAGGAAAGGTCATGAAGATGGGGATCAATGCAACATGTATGTGAATCCAATGATAGGTCCACCTCATGCTATAAGGTCTGTAACCACTTACAGCAGTTCTGCATCAATCTCCCATGACACTTGGAACCCCTCAAACACCTTCAAGCCTCACGAAAAGCTCCCGAACAGGCTTTGAGTGGCCTCGCGCTACCTTGATCCCCCTTGATCCCCCTTGAATGATATAGGAACACTTCGAATGCGCTCAGCCACCATCATCATGGCCTCTGGCACTCTTACTACATGCAGACGAGTTATAGCAACGTTGACCAAGCTATTTGGCCACTGACTGAGCACACACGAGATGACTAAGGACACAATGAGGCAAATTTCCGATGTTTAGACAGTTTGTAATGACATAGGACGAGTACATTTTGCACATATCAGGACTCCAGAGATTTAACTCTTATCTTTTATTGTTTTACTCAGTGATAAAGGTTTATCTTTTATCCTAGACTTCACCTCATGTAGGCCTCATGTTCTCCTTCCCCTTTTTGGTAGTACCTCTTCAGAACTTATTTAAACTTGTAATAGTTACTCACTTGAAAAGGAAGAAAAGAGATCATCTTACTTCACTATAGTCTGATTTAAGAGTTCAGCTCTTGAGTCCAAGCCTCTCGTCTAGCCCAAAGTTCTGTGAATCGTCGCAAACTTCCTTGAAACTTCGTATTAGCCCTTGAACCCTTCGTCTGTTGTATATCATTATTGCCCCTCATCACTATCATTGCTGCCCCACTCACATATTCCTTCTACACCCTTTGTAAAACTGTCTATACCATTCCCAATTACCTTGAACGTCTCCTCTACCCCTCAAACCTTTTCGATCTCCCTCGAACTTACATTGAGAGATCTTGTGCCCCTTTGAATGTTCTCAAAACCCTTCGTACCCACTCGGACGTCTTACACATCCATCAGGTGGAATTTGGTGACTTTTAGTACCACCTCGTACCCTTCCTCTAACTCGTGTTATACCATACAAGGCCATTTTGGTAGGTTTTGTTTGGGTTTCTGGGTCGAGCACATCACCAAGTCTGTCATACCAGGGTTCCGCCAATGCTAACACTAATCGTAGATAACACCAACTCAAAAGACCTTGAACTTTATACTGTTCTCAGAGAATATGACAATGCCGGTTTCCCATTATTGTACTGCCTGCTTTTGACTGTGGAAGGGAGTGACATTGGCAAGAGGACCAAGGCTCTCTTCATGAAGAGTATGGGGTCACACCACAATTTGTGCACATTGACAAGGATATGGCTGAAATTGGGTCATGTCGAAAGACCTGGTCACAAGCAAAGATTCAGCTGTGTTGGTGGCATCTGTGTAAGGCAGTTAGGACATGTCTTTAGCTCTTCAAACTTTCTACAATGCCATATAATGCCAAGTGTGCACAAGGGGAGTTCAGGTTCATCAATGCAGGGTTCTACCCACCTGGTAAAGCAGATGTGAAAGAGAGTGAGGGGGGCGTATCAAACATCTCAGTTGCTTTGGAAAGCATGCCCACAACTCAAGGACCTAACTCACTATTCATTTGATTACCCAATTTCTCACAGCATCGTCCACTGCTAGTAGACTCTATCAACACAACAGGAGGCACGAGCCAGAATGTTCCAGTGGTCAATCACACCCCAAGGCTAACAATCACAGTACCACCACCAAACAAGGATAGCAAAACCCTGTTTAAATCTGGAGATGAGCAGAGTGACGATGATAACTACTATCGATGAACCTTCTGCCCCATGGATTTGCATGCCAACATTGTGGAGATGATGGAACGGCATTTTTGTGCCCACCCCTTGATTCCTGGATATTCAGCCCCAAGTCCAGAGGGCATAAAAGAGTGGGCTGTGAAGCAGATGTATGAGTTTTGCTTCAAGCATGATCTTCGTGAAGTATGGGCTTACCTGTGGGAGAACTGGTATTGTCAGGGGAGATGGGAGTTGTGGCCAAGGTGTGCAGACACTAGGATTCCTCGGTTGAAAACTACAATGATGGTTGAAGCGCAGTAAGCAATACAATCCTTGAAGCAAATATGATCACTTACTGTTCATAGCTGATGGCGCATTAAAAAAGATTTTCTTCATCACTTTCACAAACCCTGACTTGACCTTTGGATTTTGCAAGGCAGAGTGGGGAACTTTAGTTTGCATCTTCTTCCTTTCCTGCAGTTAGAGGATAGGCTCAGGGGACATTCATACATATCAGGCAAGACAGCATATCTGTATGTATCTCTCCATCCCTCTGTCCCTGCGCCAAACTCAACATTTTTGATGTAGACAATTCACCCTCCGACAACTATACACATCTCCCTCCCAGATACAGGCCCCTCCCAACCTCTTTATATCCTCCCTCCCACTGTACCATATCCATCGCTATCTACTACCTCCCTTCGACCTAGCATGCTTTGCCTCCCTTCACAAGACTATAGTCCAAACCATGGAATGGTTGAAGAATCTCCCTCTCTGGCTGAGATGTGTCAGATCTGCATTATCCATTCCCCCTTGTCCGCCAGGGCAACTCCAGACAGACTGGTGTGTGTGTACTTCCCTGTGCCATGATTGTGGTTGACAACATCATAACATATTGAGGTCTGCCTGTCACCCCCTTGTGTGTTTTTGATCAAGTTTCTACCCATGGCATCTGACATACTGCTGCAGTTAGCTCCTTCTCATTCCTTCCCTCCAGTGGTTTATCCAATTCCATGAAAACATGTGGTGCCATCTTGGTGAACAGTATCACCCACACCAAGGACATATTGTGCCACCATACATTACCATCATATTCTTTAAACACATATGAATATGTATCCCAAATATATCCTGCCCCTGCTTTTGTATGTGTCTGGTCCAGTGAGGCATGCTTTAGCTCCCACTCACATGGCAGTACTGTTTTTTCCCAAAGCACTCCCATGTTACTCAGGTTTGCTGGTATTGTCCATGGCACTGACTTGTTTGTATCAGCAGCCTGACTTGCCACAATACCTGATGCACTCTCCCTTTCTTCAGAGTCTGTTATCATCAATACTGCAGCTCCTTGAGCTGGTGCCCACTGCAGAATCAACCAACGGTCATGCCAGACAGTGTATGCCCTACCCCCTGGATTGTGCAATCATGCAAACTGGATTTGCATTTTGGATAGCATGGTTTCAAAGATTGATATGGTAAATGCTTCCGCAAGTTCTGCACACTGAGCCCAACATCCAATGACTTTTATTGCAACTCCTAAAGCATGGATGAATGCCCCATTGGCTGTGATGGGTGCCACCACTGCAAGTGGTTTTTCTGCATGACCCATCTTATAAAGCTTTGATGTAAGCTGGTGATACCTGAGGTTCTCACCTGCCTCTGGGAGTGTGGATGGCGCCTCATCCATGTTCTTGTTGAGCAATGTGATAAGTTTCTGATATGTTCCATTATGTGGTCCACCCTCATTTGTCCATACCAGTGGATGTTGGCATTTATTCCAGGAGCTCAGTGCCAGCTTGCAACATTCTGCATGGGGTTGCTGATGTTCATCGATACCATGTAGAGCCTGTTTGATTGGCATGGTGACATTGCTTGTGACCAGATCTTTACAGTCTTGGATGAACATGGAAATGGCATGGAATGTGATGGACTGTGCTCCGGCAACCATAGGGCTCAAATGCATGACTATCCCCTGGATTGGCCTGATCGCAGCAACTGCCATGGCAAAATTGGCAAAAAAAGATCTGTCAAGAGATCTTAGAAAATTGATCATCAACCAAACCACCTCTGATGATGATCAAAAGATTGTGTTATCATGCTGCGAGTTGAGATGTTGTGACTTGCAGCCTCCCACTGCATTGTCAATGCCACTCAACAAGTCAAGGTCAGATGAGTTGTGACATTTTATTAGATCCAACAAATACAATCCCTCAGTCAATCCATGAACCCCATAAATGGTGAGGGACAGGATTACCAATGACATGAAACTGAAATAGAAACAGGATTGAATGTACATTGAAGTGCCCTTCCCCCATATGTGAGACACTGGGCCTGCTTTGATGCAGTCCATGGTTGGTTTTTCTGTTCATCAAATGCCCACTTATCCATCTTGACAATAGGTGATTTGCCTGCCCAGATGGTCACAATGCTCAGGTTGAAGCACAGAAGGCCATCTTGCACAATGGATCACCTGATCCACAGTGAATTCATGACCAACATTGCAATCACTGCTGCATTTCCCATGTGCATGTAATTGAGAGCACATTCTACAACAGAACACAGTTCCACTGTAATGGGTGATGGTGTCCAGTTATTAGCCATCTCCATTTTGCCATCCTTACAAAGTTGCTCCAGCAGCATCATGATAGGATATGTCATCCAAACATAAACTTGTGGGTATGCCTCAATGTTGTATTTAACATGTCAGAAAATTGTGGACAATTCAAATGCATCTTACCTCTGGTTTAATGAGCACAACACATCTTTTCAGCTCATCAATCAGTGTTGAATTGCCCCACATGCTCACCAATGGTTGGATAATGTTATTTGAAAGTCCACTGGATGGGGACCATCAATTCAGATTCATCATGTGATGGCACAATATATGCACTTACTCTCTGGTCTGCATTTCCACAGGTAATGCCAACATGTCAACAAAGTACACACTCTCCAACCGTAGATCGCATTTGATTTCTGGATTGGCAATTTTCTCTTGGAAGCTGCTATGAGGCAGTGTGTATGCACATGTAGTCCTGAGATCTCTTGCAGCCCTTTTGGTACTATCAGTAGTGGCCCACCCCTCAGCAAGTGCATTGGTTATCAAGCAAACTGTGCATTGTGGTGTTGATTTGACCAACCTCAAGTTGAATGCATCACCGCATTATACCCTTGACACAATACTCCCATAATCACTGGGTTTATTGTTTCAGAGATCTCCTTGATGTTTTCCTTGTCCATCTCATCCCTAACATCCTGTGCTTGCCCCTGTGCCTCTGCAATACATTTATTGATAATCTCCAGTGTCCACCCTCGAATAAAATCTTGTCATCAAGCCATGCACTTGAAAATGTCCAGCAGTCCACATTCCTGCTTGGGGATACACACTATACTCAGATGAAGATGGACCTGGTTGGCCTTCTAGATACACATCATCTAGATCTTCTTTGAATAACTCATTAATCCGAGTAAGGTCCATCAGAACCCCATGTGGCTTTACACTTTTCCTAAACTGCACAACCCGTCATTGGATTTGATATCCATTTTCAGTATAAACTGGGACTTTGTGTCCTGATTTATCCAACATGTCCATATCTGCAAGTTCTTCCATACTTATCTCTTCTCTGTATGTCCGATCTGCAGATGTCCAAACCCCTTCATGGTATACATCCCAAAAGTCATCAAGGCTCTGGTCTTTCCAGGCACTCGCTTTGTGCACGCTGAGTGAACAAATGTCATATTTGATAGTTTTCAAAGAAGAAATGTACTTGACTTACACAACATGGGTAGCAAGTTCCATTGTAATATATCGTATCTGGGAAAAGTCCTGGTCAGTTCACCAGTTATCTTCATCAGCTGCCACATCTGCTGCTGTAATGCCAATGTCCTGATTTTGCCCATAATGTGATGTAATTACCATGGGTGTTCAGTCTACAATGAACCCATCATCCTTATATGCAATGGGTGCACCATCAACCCACCCGGCAAAGCCAAGTTGTATTTTTCAGTCTAGTTCCCAGAGTTTGAGAAACTTGAGTGACACAGTCCTAATCCTGTATGAAAGCATTGTCAGTATACAATGTGATCTCATTGATGAATCACATGGTCTTGTGGGGCCAACTACCATCTACTCACAGCCTCACCCATGTGCAGTATACAATGCATGGGCCCACACAAAATGACATATCAAGCTGTGAGCCACCATTGGTTGCCTCACAGCTTTTGGCTGCATAATATATGCATGAATAGTGCTCCCCATTGTCCCTCATTTCATTTTGACATGAGCCGCAAGTCAAGAGTTCTTGACTTGCAGCAGAGTATGACAAATAGCTGTACTCACATTAAATTTGTAGCATGTAGATAATCATCCTCCTTTTCAAGATCAGGGTATGTGTCCCTGATGATTATGTCTCGATAGCCTATTGCACTCAGCATCGATGCCAGAAACATGATAGTTGTCCAGTAATGCTGGCGGGAGAGTGTCATGCTCCCTTCACAAGTGGGAGGTTTGACATCCTTGCATTGAGCATTCAATGACCCATTCAGAGCCCAACCAAGCCACACATCTTCTGATGATGTGGAGCACCCAATCCAAAGCATCGTGCCTGAGGGATTAAAATCCAACTTCGCATATTTGGGGCTGAATGTCCAATACACATGTGAAAGCTCAAATGTAAATTTGAATCGATGATCCCTATGATGATTCAGCAAAAGTGTGGCTAAGCCTAACCCACACAGTACACAAATCATGAAGTCGATGAAGTGGTGGTCTGGATCCCACACCAACATCTTGTTGTTTGGTGACGTTGTGAAATCAGTACTGTACGTGTCGATATTCATGTGTTTAGTGAGCAGTTCCAGTGCAATCAAAGTGTTGCATGTGTTGTATATGTGTTTGAAATAACCCAAGGTCTTCATCATAACAGGAGCATCCAAAAACTTGTCACGATCTGGATTGAGTGCAGAGACTGCACAGAATGCTGCTTCAAGGGCAACATTCTGATCTGGTGCATCATCAGCCTGAAGGTTGAGTGGAGACAGCCCAACATAGAAGGGTACTGTTAACAGTTCTTGAGCCTCAAAGTCCATCATAATAGACAAGACAGAGATGTACGCGAAGATGTTGTCTAGATTGGAGGATGGGGGTATAAACAAGGGGATGTTGAGCTGGCAAGCAATAACCCCTGCAGCCAACATGTATTGATGTCATGTCAATTCAGTGATCTCAATAACACATTTTTTTTCAGGCAGAACTGTTCACCAGGCCAATATGATGTACAGCATACAGGGACATGAGTAATTGTACATGTACAGAATCGATTACATATCAGTAATAATCAGAAAGCATAGATGATAAATGAGGGAGGGAATACAGGACGTCAGGACAGTGGAGTGCACTTACAACTAGTTATAAGTTTGTATGTTGGCATATGGTGTCATCCTCCATCCCATCATCACTCTCATCGGTGGTGTTCTTCCAGCACTGATGATTGGCAGTGCAATTTGCTGGATTATAATGATAACAACATTAATAGAATGAAAAGATGGCATAATGAATTACATGGATGCACGAGGACTGAGACCACTCTCAGGCTGAGCACACTTGGATGTTGACCGACGGTTAGGTTTAGGAGGGGTATTGGTATCAGGATCTATATCAGTTCTAAATGTTAGTATCATACAACAACATAGCATGAACTAAAACAAATGGTGGTATCTACCCGCTGGAGAGTTGATATCCATGATGTGGTCCTCATCTGACACCATCATCACCAACCCCCAGGGTGCCCTCATAGTCCATGATCTCACTACCAGGAGACTGATCCGCAGGGAACCCTGCAAGTTCATGCTCTGTCAAAGCTGTCAACTCTGATGATGCCCACTCCAAGCCATTGCTCAATGACTTGTGTGTGTTTTGCATAGAGATGGTAAGGTTTGGTTTGGTCCAGTTCTTTAAGGGATTTTGGAGAACCCAGAACCAGACTATTGGTTTGGTCTGTAGATTCTAGCAAACCTTGGACTGGACCATTGGTTTGGTTCAAAATGGTCAGGTTCTGGTTCTCAAGCGGTCTGAACCATGAACTGGATGTAGATATGTATTAAAAACAACAACAATAAATTTTCTCTGAAGACCATGCACTGCACGCTGCACAAAGTCTGGTGCACAATCCAGAATTATGTCCAGAATTGTGCTCACTCTCACAGTGCATGCTCGAGGCAGTAAAATAGAATAGATATGGACCGATTTCCCGAGTGCAAAATGTCAAACTAGAAATTTGAAAGAGATCCCACAACGATGCACACAAAAGCATGCAGGTGGGTGTGTGGGTGTTCTGATGACCACCTTTAGTACAAGCCCAAAGCCTACAGCAATTTAGACATGATATACATAGTGCAATGTGGCCAAAGGGACAATTGGCACATCAAAAGCACAGCACAGCACCTCAAGCTAAGTCCATAAGCAGTTAAGCAATGCAGTGATGGTGACTCGGACTTGGACGCAATTGTAGACCATCGAATTGTAGACTAAGTTTGGCAAAGGAGACAAGACAGGGAAAACTATAATGCATGAATTGTAGTGTAGAAAAGCAGGTAAGAATGTTGCATCTGGTAACCCAGTACACAATGTCATGATCAGGAGTTCGATCAACAGTCACACTAGAAAGTTCAAGTTTTCAGATTGACTTAAAACATTGCTGAAATTAGAAGCTTCTGCAAAAAAATTAGGACAGCTAAAAACAATACTGTTCACCAACATTTGAGCTGGCAGCACACCAAGGAATATGACCCCCTCCTGGAGCAGCATGGGGAAATGCAGGTAGGAGATGGGGATGTGCTTTGAGGAGGGCTTCCAGAGTCTCCTGATAATAAGTGTGCATCTGAGGGAAGTAGGTTTTAAACAATGATGATGCATGCCCAGCAATTCTCTTGATGCTGGGGTCCCTGAACAGCTCTTCAAGGGCTAGTTGGTTTGCGGCAGTGTTCAACAGTAAAAAGAGATAGACAGTAAGACAGACAAAGCCCACCCCAATAGTTTCAGCAGAGTCCAAAGCCGGCCCTGCCTATTTCTACCAGGGTGAAGCAGAGAATGCATAGCAGCATAATGCAGCAGCCCACTCCAACTGTTTCAGCAGAGTCCAAAGCTGCCACCTACTCCTACTAGAGTGGAGCAGGGAACACATAGAAAACATGTAAGGAATGTCTAGAAAACATGTAAGGAACACATAGAAGATGCACGTAAGGAACATGTAGAAAATACATAAGGAACATGTGGAAGAGGGGTGGAAGAGGAAGAAAACATGCATGGCTCATGGAAACCTGATGAGTGAAGATATGGTGTTCTAAAGATATTCAACAAACAGGCAACACCAAGCGATGGAAATGAGAGAACAAGAAACCACTTAGCGTACACGCCAAGTGGATGATATGGTGTTCTAAAGATATTCAACAAACAGGTGACACCGAGCAATGGAAATGAGAGAACAAGAAACCACTTAGCATACATGCCAAGTGGATGTTATTAAGAGGCAGTAACTCTGTGGTGATTCCCTTGTTCTTTAGCATAAAACACCAAAGACTCAAGTAAGTGGATGTGAAAGTACTAGTGGCATGGTTGTATTCTGACTAATATTTGTACCAGCTTGATCCATGTGCTGATGCTGACGACTTGACTATACCTCTGACTATATGATGTGTACGTTGTATAGTTTGTAGAAAATCAACCTAGCATAATCAGAGTATAGCTGTCTGTACAAGCAACTATATGAATACAATAACTGTACCTAGCATAATCAGAGTATAGCTATAAGTACAGTAAGTATTGGTCTGTAATATCATAATGTCTAGAATACTCACCTCAGTCTCTGTACAGCAACTGAGGTGATTGGATAACTACCTACCCTATATATAAGTGAGTTCAGCTACATAAAGAGTCAAAGGGATAAGAGACACAAAGGTGTCTATGAGATGGCGCATCAAAGGCATGTGCTAAAAATAGTACATGCATCAAAGATGTGATCATGTACACTTATGGTGTGATAAACGGCACCTCAACATAGTTGAGGGTGGTGCCTTGCTATGTGTTGTCTTATGATGCATAGCCATTGGTCTGAGGAGTTATGCTGAACTTTCTAGTGTGAGTTGCCAATTGTTCAGTGATGTTGATAAACAGATGTAAACAATGGGTATGCAAGGACACATGATCTAGTAACATAAACAATGCACCTACATGCGAGCACCATGATTTGCGGATTAACTTATAGTACCTATGTCCCATATACTACATACAATCTACAGGTTTGTTCAGGTTCTGAACCATGGTTCTGAACTGAACATTACCATCCCTAGTTTTGCAGCACCATGGCACCTGGATAAAATTAATGGTAGCTCAAGGGCCAGTATAATATTGCTAGTACCATCATCATCGCTGGTTGAGTGGGCATCACTGGCACTTGGATTTTGCACAGTGGATGATATATGCTGTGACTCAACATGTGTTGACTCGCAGCTGTTTGATGATATTGGACCTGGAACAATCCTTGTTATATGCCATGACTCAACACAAGTTGACTTGCAGCTGTTCAATGCTACATCATTTGGAACATTCTGCATTGTACACCATGACTCAACATGTGTCAACTTGTGGCTGTTTGATGATTTTGGACCTGGAACAATCCTTGTTATATGCTGTGACTCAACATCTGTTGACTCACGGCTGTTTGACAATTGATCTTGAGTGTTTACACCTAGTTCAATATGTGTTATCATTATCCTTTGTCTATGACAGTGTGGTGCACTCTGTTGACATACCTGCTGTCTGAAGTGGCCAGATGTGCCATGAGTCACAATCCATTGGCTCGTGGCCTTCTTCACCATGTTCATTGTTGTCCGATATATCGGCATCGCTTGCTGGGGGTGTTTGACCTTTGGACATAGAACACCGCAACTCACGTTCTGTTGCCTCATGGCTATGTTGCATATCTTTGTTCATCAAACCCTTCTCATGTTGCATGTGGCCACCTTATATATGTCAATCCATCTAGCATATATATTAGTATGACCATGAGCAGTCCATACCTGGAGTTATATCGGTTACACCCTTGGACATGGATTTGACCTGTGAGTCCACATCCATTGATTTGTGGTGGGTTCGGTCTGCCACTGCCATTGATTTCCAGGGCCGATCTTTGCCATATGGTTGGTGTACTTTTGCTGATACATCTGGTGCAGCTTCATCTGCCATGATCATGTCAAAATGACTGGATTGTTGTGCTTGCTCAACTGTGTCCTGGATTATGCATGCAGGCTCAGCCTGCTCTGATGTAGATATATTTGTTCAGTGATGTAATTATGTGAATGGACAATGACTGTCATACTCTTGATCACCTTCTTGACCAGTTTCTTTCTCTCAATCTTCATTATTGTCTTCCTGCTGCCTTGTTAGATATATTGTCAGAGTTTTGGTCACTGAATCATGTACTTCAAACTCTGGGTGGATGGCCTTTCTCTGATGGTTACCCATCACCACAATATCGGTATCATCAACTTCCCACTTCTCATCATAAGGGTCAATATCCTCTACTGCATCCCCTGAGTCCACCATTTTGCGATGTATGGCCGCTTGTATATTTAACACCTTTGTATGCTTGTTGAATGATCAACGGCAGTAGTATGGACATTCGACTCACCTCAATGAGCTCATTAATCTTGTTATGAACAGCCACTGCAGTTGTCTTTCGGCCAGGGATAGCCACCGCCACATCTTTACGCTTGACCACCTGGATGATATCCTGAGTTTCTTTGTGATAATGTAGGAATGCTGTCCATGTGTGTCTCTTGTCAATGTAAGGTTCAACATTGGTGTGAGTTTGAGTGACATGGGGTGCATCAATACCATCCATGAATGTGAATACTGACAAGCCTAACATGGGGGCTTTATTCTGCTTCTTGACAATGATCTTTGTCAGCACAAGTGCATCCTGCAGCACAAGTGCTGTTGCCCAAAGGAGAGTTGCTGTCTCTGGTATCTCTTCAAACATATCCTCCCTGTACTCAGTGACGATTTGTTCCTCAATCACGCTTGCATAGGCATACTTTGAAAGGTTGCATGTCATGTTCTTCTTCAGCAACTTTGGCCCGCACCAAGAGTTGATACTCTCTACATCAAGTGACCAATGTCCCATCGGTGTGTTGGTCCCCTTTGCCTTCTTCATTGTGGCAACGATCACCTGGGCTTTAGCACCGACTGACGGGAATCATTAGATCAAAGGTGATGGTGCCTGATAGAAAAGTAGGAACAATCTTCATGGACCATTGTGCTAAGTCAGAATAGCCTGAATGCTGAATGCAAGGCAGATTGATGTACACTGATGTCATGTGAAACTTGGGTCTAGCTAACTCCTATGGCACAAGAAATGAATATCTCATATATCTCCTTGACTGCCAGTGATGTCTGAGTATCAGTACATAATTTGACTGCCAAAATTTGTATCAAGGTCAAGCCATACCAAGTGGGGTCTACTACAAGATGATACCCAAAGTTAGGTGATACATATGCAATCACGTATGTTGAAGAGGGTGATCTGATAAGTGATAGGCATGTAAGCAGTAAAGGTGCACGATCGTTTTGACAATAGCTCCCATTCTTACCTGATAGAAACAAAGCATGGCAACAGAAAAGAATCTTGTAGGTGATACATATGTAATCAGATACATTAAGGTTGAAGAGGGTGATCTGATAAGTGATAGGCATGTAATCAGTAAAGTGCACAATCATCTGATAAGTGATAAAGTGTATAAGATAATGATGCCCAAAGTGAACTTGTAGGTGATACCTATGTAACCATGTATGTTAATATGTAATTGCATAGGTTGAAGAGGGTGATCTTATAAGTGATAGTATGCATGTAATCAGTAAAGGTGCATGACCATTTTGACAATAACTCCCATTCTTACCTGATAGAAACAAAGCATGGGACAGAAAAGAATCTTGTAGGTAATACATATGTAATCATATATGTTAACATTGAAGTGGGTGATCTGTTAAGTGATAAAGTATATAAACAGTAAAGGTCACCATCGCTTCAAAGATAACTCCAGTTCTTACCTGATAGAAACGACTCAGAAGTATGGCAACAGGAAAGAATGTAGTACTAGTGCTTTCAGGTCCAGTCCAGTCCAGTTTTTCACCCTCTTTGAGGGTGGACTGGACCCTACAGGACTGGTCCACTACAGTTTTGAGCAGTTTCTGGACCAGTTAGAACTGGTCCAGAACCAACTTCAGTCCTGACCAGTTATGTACTAAGTACCTATGTACAATTCATTATACAGCACTTCTATAAGACTTATCTTATAGAGTGAAACACAAAATTGGGAAAGCTTTGGAGGGACGAAATGTAGGTAGTATATGATAGATAAGCTCTACCAAATAGCTAAGGAATTGGCAGAACAGTTGTTGAGAAATTGAGGCCACAAAATATGGTGTTTTCATTTGCTTGTGATGAAATGTGACAAGTGTGACATTAAAGTCACCAAGAGCCTACAACACATCTGAAGACCATTATTGAATTCCATTACTCAAAGTCTTATATAAACAATCTATGTGATAATTTCCTTTACATACAACTATATAGCAGACATCCAGCATAATTTCATGAAATCTGATGTAATTCCACAAAATCTGGCTTAATTCTATGAAATTTGGCGTAACTCACTGGAATTCATTGTAATTCAAATCACACACCAGATACATATCAAAGTAATTGATTGATATATTTCATTCAAATAAATAAAAATGGGACAGAGATAGGGTTTAGGTTTCATCTCAGGTTAATGATTTGCCACCCCACCCTGATTACTTTGATTTCATGAAATTTGGCATAATTCCTGAAATTCATAGTAATTCAAATCACACACCAGATACATATCAAAGTAATCAGCCATTTTACAGCATTCTACAGCCTTCTACAGCCTTCTACAGCTTTGCACAGCCATTTTACAGCATTTTACAGCACTCTACAGCATTCCACAGCATTCCACAGCTATTGCATAGCCTTGCACAGCCATGAAGAAACCTAATAGATGTAGGTTTTCTGAAGCACATGGAGATTTTCTGAAGCACATGTAGACTTTCTGAAGCACATGGAGATTTTCTGTCTGAAGCACACGTGAGATTTTCTGAACCACATGTAGTTTTTCTGAAGCACATGTAGACTTTGAATTTTCTGAAACACATGAAGATGTTCTGAAACACATGCCACAATGACTCAGTTAGGAACTTTTTTGTCATGATTTGTAGGGCCTTAGGGCATCCTTATTCATCTATGCTTACAAATCTATTCTTAGTTTTAGGTATATAAGGAGGGTGTTTGTTCCTCCAAAGAAAATTAATTCAATTCACCCCCCTCAGAGATTTACTCTCCTACTTAGAAAACTGCTGCAGTTGACTAAATAGTATTGTATTCTGTCCATAAACTTTGTCTGAACTGACAATTCTATACAGATTTACAGCACAGGCTCATGCCTTTCATCCTACAACCCAAGGTCCCTCATATCATGATCCCTTATATTGACGACACACCAATGAAGGGCCCAAAATCGGAATATCAAATGATTGGTGGGTCTTATGAAACAATCACTGACAACTCAGGCATTCGACAATTCATATGGGAGCACCTCGAGAATCTGAATCGTATCGTCCAACGCATGAAGTATTGTGGTGGAACGTTCTCAGGGCCCAAGTTATTTGCTTCAGTTACCGAAATAATCGTTTTAGGTCATCGATGCAATATTCAAGGTTGAATGGCTGACCCGACGTGTATCCAGAAGATTCAGAAGTCGGGTCCATGTCGTACACTCACAGAAGTTAAGGTGTTCTTAGGAACAATTGGAGTTTGTCAAATTTTCATTCAGAGTTTTGCACATCAAGCAGCTGTGCCAATCAACCTTACTCGAAAAGATGTGCCCTTTGAATTCGGCCCATCTCAGGTAGCAGCACAAGACCTAAATTATGCCTTTGACTCGACCTCATTGGAGGAAGAACATTCCCAGATGTTGTTTCATGTGATCTCCAATAGAGTAAGATTTACATGGTTTATTAAATGTGCCTCAACTTGCCACACTTCGAGTCGAGGGACATGCTAGCATCATTAGTGAGACTTATATTTCACCTAGGGTGTAGCACGGGTATGGGTAAACCTGCGGTAAATGGCCCACAGGTTTGATTGGTGCAGGTATGGTTGCCAAAATGCCGGACCTGTGACATACCATACCTGTTTTGGTGGTGTCACGGGTATTGATGGGTTGCTTGAATTGCTGGATCTGGCCATTGCCAGACATCGATCAACACCAGCCAGACTTTTTCCTCTTCACCCGTGGGCTCGACTTTGCATCGCCCATCATAATAGTAAGTTTTTTTCATCTTTTTCGATCAACTAAATGTTGTCTTTTCCAGATTTCAGTGGTTCAGCTCAACAATGGTAAGTTTTTTGTTTTGTTCAATTAACTAACTGTTCTTTTTTCTAGATTACAGTTTGTACTACTTGACAACAACGGAGATGGTGGATGAAAGCAATGATGGGGAGGACAAAGAAGAGGGGTACCACCCACACAGCAGCACCCCCAGCCAATGACCCACCATCTATGACCACCCATCACCAACAACAAAGACCACGAGAGCAACTGCAAGAACGATGGGACAATGAGGGTGATGAGAACAACAAGGACGATGACTGTCAGGTCAACCAGGTCCAGGATAAGGACCAGACGACAATGACAATGATGACAGGGAGGTTAGGGAACCAGATGATGATGATGGGGAGGGTAGGGATGACAACAACAATGATGACAGACCACCACCACCACCACAGCACCCTGCTCCACCGCTGTGAGTAACTGCTCACAGGGTGGAAATGGGGAGCAACAGGATGGGAACAATGGGGCCAATGGGAGATGAGAGGGAACAAATAACAATGAAAGGACAACGACAAACCAGACAACAACGAGACAACAGGGACGAGGAGGGATGGGAACGATCAGGCCAACAGGAGACGAGTCAATGAATGACAATGAAAGGACAACAATGAACCAGACGACAACAGGACAACAGGGATGAGGATGAGGATGGGACAACAACCAACGACGGGAGGCGGGGAGGAGGCAGGGAGAGGAGGGAACCACTGCCATGCCAGGAAAGGGGGATAACAACAATGAAGGAGGACCCGGGATCCCAGTACCCCACCACCACCATGACAGCACCCCCAACTGCTGCCATGAGCAACTGCTCATGGGGTAGAAATAGGGAGTAGTGGGGATGGGGACAATGGGGACAACAAGGGAATCCCGAGGGGAAAAGGCCCAAGAGACGTTGACAACATCTCTTGGGCTGTAGGTATTTTCTTTCTCTTCTCATTTGATTTTTTGTTAACTAACAAACTTTTTAGGTACTAACTAGGACTACTGACAACAATGACAAAGAGGACAAGGGACAGACAACAATGAGGACCAGAAGAAAGCAAGGACCCGATGACAATGCTGGGGAGGATAGGGACAATGACAACATACCGCCACCACCACCACCACTACCACAACAGCACCCCCATCCACTGCTGCGAGCAACTGATCATGGGGTGGAAACAGGGAGCAATGGAGAGGGGGAGGGGATGGCACAATGGAGACGAGAGAGAGGGAATCCAACCACCATGAGGGAGATTTTTTTGTTGCTCTCACTAATTAATTTCATAGCCCCTCCCTCACTATGCATGAGGGAGGTTAGTTAGTTTCATGAAAAAAATCAATACTTCAACAGTATACTGCGGTACCGCAGTGTTTGATTAAAACCTTCGGGTGTAACCTGTACCTGCGGGTACAGGTACAGTGTTACAGGTTGCAGGTATGGTATTGTAAGCGAGACCCACAGTGTGACCCGTGCTACACCCTAATTTCACCATGAGTGGAATGACTAGTTGTGTTGTTTACACCATTGTATCTTCAATGGCCATACATCTGTATTACAGTGTTGATGCAAGGTGACAATCACATTTGACCTCGACTCCCATCCCTTTGACTTGAGTCATATTTCAGACATTGGTCAAGAAAATGTTCATCAAACAGTCAAGGTCAGCTATGTGACGACAAGCAAGTGTGCATGTCAAAACATGTCATTTACTCAGCAGAACGACCCTGCTCACCCCAGGACTCCCAACAAAGGCCCAGGACACCTCCCACATCACCCTGTCACCCACAGCTCCCTTCCTTGACCCCTGTGCAGACCTCGAGCCCCAGACCCCCCACAAATGAGCTGTTTTGCCACCACCTGTTAAGGGCGAAGCCTCAACCACTTGATCTAGTCAATGTCGTTTGACGAGGTGCTTCCTTGACAAGTCATTCGGCACTAGTCTTACTCGGAGCGTCTGACGTAAGAGAGATAGTGCACTCTAGCAGGCCTTCTGTGTAGAGTCATTCGGGTTCACGCACTAAGGGGCTTCCTTAGTGGTTTCAAGTAAGTTTGCAAGTTCACAAGTTAAAGCTGTAGATTGCCTAGATCTAAACTAAGGACATCCCTACTATGAGTTGCAGTACTTATACTACAAGGGAGGTCCTTATCGTCCAATCGGAAAGATAGATGTGTATCAAGTAAGAATAGAAACAATAGGCCTCATGCCTAGCATGAGGCGTCTGATGTCAAGGACATGCTGCACCGCAGCATGTCGATCGTGAGAGTCCGACGTCATGGACCTCATGTCAAGAGGCTGTTGTATCACAGCATGTGTGGGAGTGGGTTCAGGTGCATGGAGTCACCATGCATCAAGGGTGCCTTCCACAGGAAGGGGATCGAATGGATGCAGCCGGCATGTGTCGTGCGTGTGTCTGGTGTCAAGGACATGCCCTAGGCATGAATCATGGAGTGCCTCCTGTCTGGAGGGGATCATCAGGTCGGTCAGGTCGGTCGGGTTCCATGAGTTACAAGGAAAATTGTAACACCACCCGGGTGGTACACCCCTCCTGCATCACCAATGACACTGTCCACACCCACGGAAACTCCCTGTTTGCCCCCTGCACTCCCTCCACTGTATATAGCCCCTGCAGCTGCTGTTTTATGGCCCCTGTTCCCTACTGAACCCCCTTTGAGCCCCGTACTGCCACCATCAATGCCTGCACCCCCACATTTTGACTGGGCTGATGATGCCACGTTGATGCCAACCACTAGTATGCAGCCACAAGACCTCTCTGGTCTGCGAATGGGCTGTACCCAGCCGTTTGGGACCCTGCGATGATGTACTTGATGATGACGACCTCCACCCCATTCCTCTATACCCCTGCAACAATTCTTTCACCGATCTCATGTTTTCCCACCTCATTCTCAACCATTCAGTACCCAATGTCATCCCTCCAGTATAGCCTGTCACCACCATTCCATTTGGAACCCTGGCTCCTACCCCTACACCTGCACCCATACCTCCAGCTCTGGTACTCAACTGGGATTGAGACCCCTGTCTCATCAATTTGAGTCAGGCCCTTCATGCCTTGGGATGGACACCACCATGCTGAGCTTTTTATTTTAATTTTTTGTTCACTGCATATATTATCTTTGGATATTTCAGACATCATTTTCCTGTGTTTCTTTTCATCTAGAGTTGAGATCACAATGAGGGTGTTGCTATTGTGTAGGGGGGCACATGTAACCATGCATCCTGCCATCACCACAGTCAGCAGGTACATACACAGTCACGTGACCACATGTAGATATCCACGTAGGCTACAGACTGTTCATCATTCCATACCACTGCTATAGATTGCATTGCCCATGCTTTGGGGCTCTTCTCCTGTGTTTGCTGAGTCTCTGTACTGTCTGCATTGAGACTGTACATCTCCAGCGGTCCTTTTTTGAGATGCGGTTGAGTCCCCGGTAGTCAATGCAAAGTCAGAGACTCCCATCCTTTTTCTTGACAAAGAGTATAGGAGCGCCGTGAGGGGATTCAGATGAAGCCCAAGCAAACATTTTCTTCAATGAATATTCGGAGGGCCTCGAGCTCAGAGGGAGAGAGGGAGTACATGCAACCTGGAGGTGGGGGAGCGTTATCCTCCATCTCTATCTTGAGGTCGAAGGGACGGTGTGGAGGAAGGGTGTTGGCTTTTTGTTTATTAAAAACATCTGCAAATCTGTGATATTCTTCTGGAACATCTGAAAGGTCCAGAGGATTTCTGGATGCTACTGAGGATTTAGCTGCCAGTCCTTCCGGGGAGAATGTCATCTGAAAGGCAACAGCCCCAGGAAGTTTGCTTGCATGCATGTAAGTGGCAGCATTGATGAAAGAGATCTCAGGAGGTATAAGTTTTGAGGGTTTAGTGATTACAGGGGTTTTGCAGGTTTCCGCTGGAAGGTTTGGAGGTGAAGGTGACTCACACAAGATAGGAGAGTCAGAGGACGTCAAGGGGGCAGGACCTCTTTGAGCTGCGGAATGGAAATTCATTTGGCCTGAAGACCAGTCAATCAATGGATTGTATTGCTTCAGCCAGTTATGACCAAGTTACTGCAGAACAGGAAGAGTCCAGCGAGGTTACATAAAATGTCAGATTGAACACTTCACCAGATGGAGAAGTGACTGGGAGTTCCATGACTTGAGTTATGGTAGAGTTACAAGTTCCATCAAACAGTCAGAGTCCAATCAGAGGAATGGTTTTGGTACTAAGTTGGTTGTCCTGCACGAATGATGAATTGAGGAAACAATGTGAGGAACCAGAGTCGATAAGAGTTTGGATTTTTTGGGAATGTTTGGAAAGGGATAGCAGGATGGTAAGGGATTCAGGATCAGAAAGAGCAGACACATTGAGACAGATGTAAGCAGCCAGTTGGGAAAGGTCAATGCAACCCTCAGCCCCAATGGCATGTTCCCAAGGGTTGCAGACTATTTTTTTGGGTCTGCAGAGTCCAGCTTGGACTCAGTGACTGCTGCAGCATGGGCTTTGGCTGCTTTGGACTTCAGACTATTTCTGGCTCCATGTCCTTTCTCACTGCAGTAGAGGCAAAGTCCTTCTTTCATGTGGCATTCACGCTCATCTCTGGTTAGTTTACTGTCTGTCAGAAATAGAGTTTTTTGGCTTGTCCTTCTGGAAGTTGTTCTTTGACCCAGAGAAGCTGCCAGATGAGGATTGGTTTGTGCAGTTGGTGCTGGACAAGGCTGGGGTTTGGACTGAGTGTTGGAATTGGAGTTAGGAGAACCTTTAGATTCCTTCTTTCTGGTGTGTGCAGAATTTCCAGGGGTCTTTGCTTCTAAGTGGGTTTCTTCTTCCTGCATCCAATAGATGTTGTCAGTATCCTGGGCTTTAAGGTGTAGGGATGCTAGAGTTCTGGGTCATCCCCCCCATAAGACTTCTATGTGGAGACGGAGTGGGAGACCATGGAAATACCAGTCGCAAAGAGTGGCCTCATTCCAATTGACCCGGGAAGCCAGTTCCCAGAAGTCCACATTATACTTCACTATTCTTCCACCTTTCTTCATCATGAGTCCTGAAAGAGCCTTTTCCGCATCCCCAACAGGGTTGTGAGGACCAAAATTACTTTCCAACTCACTAAAGAATACCTCATAGTTCCACATCCAATGGGCAGAATTTGTTGGGTCATTGAGTCCAGGTTCAAACCAGCTAAGGGCTGACCATTTGAGGTAGGAAAGGATGAATAGGATTTTCTTTTCATTGGAGGTGAAGACCTGAGGATGATTGCAGAAGTGAAGGTTGCACAAGACTAGGAAGTCCTGAAGTTTCCAGGGATTGGCCCTGTTGAAAGTGTCAGGATCATGAACTTTGATCTTCTCGGTCTTGGGTGCTTGGTTCTGCCGGAGGGTTTGGAGACTATCCAAGAGCTCAAAGAGAGCATCGAGGAACCTATCTCCTGGATCAGGATTTCTGCCATCGGGAGGTAGAGGGTCATCAGGGTCATCAGGATCAGGGTCATCCCTGGGGCCATCAGGACCGCTAGGGTCGTCAGGTCCACTGGGAAGTCCGTCCTCTTTACCTGGACCTTCCTCATTGAAGGGGTTAGGTTGCCCAACATTCTCTGTGTACTCAAGTGGAGTCGTATCCCAAGGGGTCTCTGGAGGTTGAGACATGATGTTAGCACTGATGGAGGGTGCTCCAGAACTGATTTGCCTGAAGATGTTGGATGGTCTGGTGGATGCACCAAAAGTCAAAGTGTGCCTAGGGGAAGGAAGTATAGATTGGCAGATTGCTGATAATCCTGGTACTGCACCAGCATGGTGGGAGTTTCTTGTAGTTCATTGAGTCTGTGACTCAGTAGGAGTCATAGGAAAAGATGGGATGGATTTGATGAGAGAAGTGAGAGTTTGTAAATACTGTTAAGTTCTGAGTCAGGAAAGGGAGACATTGGATTTCTGGTAAGACCCAGATGGTTGAATTTGACAGAGTCAGACAGGAGTGGGATCCCAAAGGAATTCTGAGGCAAGAGTTGTTGGGACAGGAAGGACTTGGCTTCAGCTTACAAGAAGCTGCACCCTTCTCCTTGTCAAGTGTCCTAATTTCAGATAACATCAGAGGAGAGGATTGGAGGTCCAGAGGTTTTCTGGAGAGGACAAGTAAGGGTTTGAGGAAGACTTAAGAGAGATGAAAAGGGAGCAAAGATAGAGTTGGATTAATTGATTGACTTTGTTGATTTACAAACTGGCAATACAGAATGAAAGTAGCTAGCTTAAATACTAAGGTCAGAGTTTCCGAGGCTGTGGTAATATGAAAACTGGCTTCTGAGGCAAATCCTGAAACTGTTTCACCTAATTGGAAATGAGGGAATTTTGCCTCTAGGGAGTGCTGCTGATAGGAGATAGGCTGTGATACAAGGCAGCCAGGAAGGGGGGCAGAAAACGATCAGAAATCTGGTCGAGAAAATCAGTCTTGACACCTTTGGTAGATCCATCTCCTCAACCAGCAGAATTTCCCCCAGCTCTGCTCTCCCAAGAACTATCTCATGAAACCATCCATAACCTCTGTGCAAATTCTTTGGCTGCTGCATTGGAAGAAGTGGGCTGCACTGTGTGCAGACAATTGGTTCCTGTAACCCAACTCAGTAAACTTAAGGCTGTAAAGGATTTGCTTCATGTACTTCATGCATCTGGCATAACTAGGGTGGAACAGTCAATGGCTTCACAGTCTGTCCATGAATTTAGTGGTCCCATATTAGACTACTATTGCAATTGTATTTGTGACAATTGCTGACAATGTTTATGAAAGGGAAAGGTCCCCTGCAATGCACTCACTAGCTTGTGGTCTCTGGTTGGGTGAGGTTCCAGAAGTGTTATCCAGCCTCAGATATGTCAAAAAACTGTTGGTTGCATGATTAATAGCTGTTTTGTTTGTGTGGCATCCTCCAGTCTCAGGAAGATGGCATCACATGTAATAGCATTCAAATCCCCTGTTCCAAAAGTGTACCATCAACTTCCCCCACCAGTGGAGGATCTGGACAAAGTGCTAGTTGTGCTCTTTACTGGACCTTGTAGGCCAACTGAAAAGGATTTCAAATGCACCCCCCTTTTGGTTAGGAGGAACTATGTTGCTCATGCCCTTGAGTGGCTAAAGTTAAATCACACTGATCACACAGATTTAGATATATCATATGATGAGCTGAATCATTATCCAGAGGACACACCTCCAGTGGGTGTTCAATACCAGCACTCACTTACCAATAACATAGAGGAAGGAACCAGTGTGTTTGATGATTCCCTTGATGATGGTGTAGAAGCTGGTGATTGCCCATTTGTAGTACATGGTCTAACAGGGGAACAATTAGACACAAAGTCCATAAATGCACTAAAAGGAATTGCTCTGAAGCATTGGAATAATTGGGGTGGGGCCTTAGCTATCTTGCATGATGCAAGTTTGCAATCCATATACAACAACCCAAATCTGTACCCACAAATCTTTTCATGGCTGTTTCCCTTCGGTTTAGGAGGCATTGGTGCAGCCAAGTTGCCTGAGAAAGCACACAAATATCATTTGCTAATGTATCATGATAAGCACTTTCAGCAAGATGTTGCCTTCCCTTTTGTTGCATTCAGCCACCAGCAAGTTAAGGCATCAACAGGAGGTTTTCTCCTTGCTGAAATGCATAAATTTGATGATATAGCACAAATACTACTGTCTGTAAACCAAGATGTCCTGCAAAATATTGCCAAGAGAATGTCAGATGGTGAAGTGGTTTGACCAGTTACAGATGATGAAAAAGCATGTTTCCAGTGGATAGGTGATCTCAATCATATAGATGGAAAAGTCAGTGGCTCTATAACCAGCAAGAAATATATGCATAGTGAGATACGGTCAATGAAAGAATATTTGGGAGCCCCCATCTGGTACATCACCTTGTCACCTGCCAATAACAAGCATCCACTGTGCTTTTACTTTGCAGATGACAAAGAAAACCTAGATATTGAGCTCCTGTGGTCAGAAGATGAACACTATCATTTGATTGCAAGCAATCCTGTCGCTGGTGCATGTTTTTTCATTTTATGGTTGAGATGTTCATTGAACACATACTAGGTGTTGGGTCAGAACATTGTGGCCTATATGGCAAAACTTCTGGTTATTATGGTATAGTTGAACAGCAGGGTCATCTAACACTTCACCTTCATATGTTGCTGTGGATCTGCAGCAGTTGTTCTCTGGAAGAAGTTCACACCAGAATTCTTGATCCTCAATCAGACTTTCACCAAAAGTTGGTGGACTATTTGGAAAGTATGCACACAGAAGACTTTGTCTTAAAGAATAAGGAAGAGGTGGAATTGGAAGTTAGTGGAGCTGTGCAGGGTGCAGACTACTGAAATGTTGCCCAACCCACCTCCAAAAGCTTGTCATAGTGTGCCCCACAATAACTGCCAGGAATGTGCCTCAATCACATCATGGTGGTTGAATTTCAGGGCCACCATCAATGACTTGCTGCTGAAGTCCAACATTCACAAGTGTTTCACAAACCAGAACAAAGATGGTTCCCAAAACAAGGCCCAACCTTACAAAGGATGCTTGGATAACATTTGGGGGAAATGTAAGGCTTGCTGATCTACATTCAAGCAGACAGAAATCAACCCAGAAACAGGGAGTATCAACATGAAAAAAAACTAATCATGGTTGAACACAGTTACATACATTGTAACTTACCTTTTCAGGTGCAACAGAGATATCACCAGTCTTCACTCAGGCACAGCAATTAAAGGAGTTCTTCTGTATGTCTCCAACTATGTGACAAAACTGGCCTTGAAAATGCATGTTATTTGTGAGACAGTGCGTTCTATGTTCCAAAAACACTCTGAAATGATTGGGGGTTCTGAGCCACATAATGATAAGGTGTGGAAACTGATGACAAAGATCATTAACTCACTCAGCACAAAAATGGAGATGGGAAACCCCATGGTTTGTATGTACCTTCTCAGAAATCCTGACCATTACTATACAAATTATCTGTTCACCCCTTTCTATTGGCAATCATATATTCATGAAGCTAGCAGAGTGTGGGCATGGGAGGCATCAAATTTGGACCATGTGGGTACAGAGACTATTCTGGATCTGAATGCAGACCCCCCTGAAAAGGTCACCATTTTCAAGTCCAATGGATGCATCATTGGTCTGTTACCAGTTCAAGATTATGTCTTTTGCTCTGCCAGTCTGCATTCCATGTGTCTGTATGATTGGATTGCTACATACAAACACAAAAAAATAACTCCAAAAAAATTAAAAAAGAAAGATCCTGTAGACATCAAGACTCATGAGCAGGACAGTTCTTCTATTGATAGTCATTTGGATGCTGGAGCTCCTCCCCATGTTTCAGATGAGATGTCGAAGTCCAAGCTGTTGCTTTTCCTAGCTGACCATCCACTTGCTGAAACTCATGGTGTACATAGATTCAAAAAAACACACATACCAAACTTTATTGGTAATACATTGCCACATTGTGATCAGGGAGACTGTGAATATTATTGTTCCACTATGTTGACATTGTTCAAGCCTTGGAGAAACAGTCTAGACCTGAAGTCCAAGGCTGAATCCTGGGATGATGCCTTTCTCTCCCATTGATTTTTGCCATGTCAAGTTGATCATGAATATTCAATATGAATGCCTTGATGCTCAGGATGATTTTCATCCACAGATGCAAAAAGGTGCAACCACTCTCCCTAGTTGGGCTAAGGAAGGGACTGGGATATTTCACAATTTAGATCAGATGGCAATAGAAAATTGCATAAACACATCTATAGACAGCAATGTTCCCAAAAGTTTTTCAATCTCTTCAAGCATCGGCAAGTGCAAAAAAGCTCGAAAGGAGCTGATGACTGACATAAGGTGGATGTTGTTATCACTTGGATGGACAGATCAGAAGGGCAACCCTACTTCCAGACAACTTGAATCTTTCACTGGAACCGCTTGAGACCCATACACCTGCCCAGTGGAAGACTGCAGTTGCTACAAAGCGAGGTGAGATCCTTGAGGAGAGAGCACACCACTTGCCTCCCAGTAGTGTGACTGCCACCACTGCCCCAGGCTTCATGCTGAATAATGTGCAAGTTGTCAATAAGGAATACATGAGCTGCTCATTTGTCTCCAAGGAATAGCAACAGACTGTTGCAGATGTATCAATACATTTTAGCTTGAACCAAGAGCAGGATTGTGCTTTTCACATTGTGGCTAACCATGCTTGCTGCCCAGATTCTGACCAACTTAAGATGAATATTTCCAGGATGGCGGGGACCAGAAAAACACAAGTATTAAGAGCTCTTGTTAAATTCTTTGAAAAAAGGAATGAATCTCACCAACTCATTGTTGTTGCACCAACTGGCAGTGCAGCTGCACATTTAATGGGTTCTACCTACCACTCTACATTTGGGATCAATTCCAATGGTGATGAACCTCCAATATTCAACTGGCGCAAGTGAAATCAAGGTTGGAAGGTGTGCATTACATATTTCTTGACAAGGTTTCCATGCTGTCTTGCCAAGACATGTATCTAATAAGTTCAAGGTTAGCTCATGTAATGAACAACCTTGACTCCCCTTTTGGCAGAATGAACATGATTTTTGCTGGAGAATTTGCTCAATTACCACCAGTTATTGGCTGTGAACATGCTTCACTGTATAGTCGCACTGTTGGAAAGAATGCAACTTCACTTTGGGACCAAGAAGCTGCCATAGGTAAGGCTCTCTGGCACCAGGTCACAATGGTTGTTATCCTTCATCAAAATATGTGACAACAAACACAATCTACTGAAGATGCAAAGTTCCACAAAGCACTATCAAACATGCATTACAAGGTGTGCACAGCTGAAGACATAGAATTTCTTAAGACCTGCATATCCAGTGACCTGCAAGGGCAATCTAGTGTTAACAAAAAACAATTTAGAAATGTTTCAATAATAACAAACCTCAATTCACAGAAAGATGAAATAAACCAACTTGGGAGTGAGAGATTTGCCGCTGAGACCAAGCAACAGTTATGGCACTTCTTTTCAGTTGATATGATTCCCTCCAAGGAGCCTGAAGATGAACCTAGAGGGAGAAAGGACTTCATGGGTAGGAAACATGCTGTGAAGAATGGTTCAATCCTGGCAAACATCCAACAGGCACTTTGTGAGCAACCTACATGTGCAAACACAAAACTCATCCCTGGAAAATTATCTGTATGCATTGGGATGCCTATCATGATCTGCAACAATGCTGCAACTGAAATGTGCATCACAAAAGGCCAGGAAGCTGTTGTATATTTGTGGTATTGTCACCAAGGTGTAAACTGTACAGAAATATTAGACACACTATTCATGCAGCTTGTAGATCTGCCTTTGCCCATTAAACTGGATGGCCTACTGCAAAATGTTGTTCCGCTGACAAGGACCAGTGTTACCACTAACTGCCAACCATGGGTGATCTCAATGGTCAGATGTATCCTTTTCCCAGGTTTTCATCTAGAAACTCATTGAGTTTCTCCTGTTCTTTCAGTGTCAGGGGGTAGACTTTGCAATCCTTCAGTACAAAGCCTTCTTTCAGATCAATCACATGATCCCACAGTCTTGATTTGGGGAATCATCCAGATGCGGCCTTCTCAAATACTTGTCTGTATTTCTGGTATTCCAGTGGCAGTAGGTTATCCAGGGTCTGCTTGCTGACTTCTTTCCCCTCATTTTGTTCATGTGCAAGTTGCTGGGATATGGATGTCTTCACTCTGATCCATGCACTCTTTGAGAGTAGATATCATGGGGAGTCTTTGCTTTTCATGAGCCTAGAGATCATGTTTGTTTTCTGTGTGTATGTATGGGTCAGTGTGGCAGGGTGGAAGATCTATTGGGAGTTCATTGACAATAGTTGTCACATTGCAAAGAAGGAGGTAAGTGTGATCTCGGAGATCAGGGGAAAATAAGAGCAGGGGGAAAAGGGATTTGACAGGGTATACTTAGCTTATTATCTACACTTTGGTGTGTAGAAACTTGAGAGGCTTTGTAGTTTTGAGGAAAAACTTAGAGAGTGAGAACATAAAAAGTGGGGATCAGGAAAAGTACTCCATTTGACAGGTGGGAGAGCACTTAAATACAAAATGAGGTAGCTATGAAGCAAAAACTGATCATGCACTTTCTCTTGTGCCAACAGTCTGAGCAATCAGATAAAGAAAAATAAAAGGAAAATGAATTAATGAATTTGGGGTGTGATTCTGAAGTCCAAGAAAAATATTTGAAGTCTTCGATTGATGGCTTTTGTTGAATCCTTGTCTCAGAGTTTTCACAACTGGAAATGAGACTGCTGTTGAGCACCTCTATTGATGGTATGTTGCCTGTGCCCCCAGCAAGTGCAGAGGACACCCAAACAATGCCCCTCAACCCTACCATCCAGCTACTAGACCTGTTGAGTCAGATTTGGCTGGCCAAGAAGTCATTGATGCTTGACATTGCAGATCGTCAAGGTATTAAGGTACAATAATAAGACTATAAAAGGAAAATGAAAATGAAATGAAATGCCAGTACCGATCCTTTGGAATGGGTGCAGTGCTGTTGATGTAGAGGCTGAGGAAGTCAGGAAATGTGTGATCAATGTGTCATGTTGTGAGCAAAAGAAGTAACCTGGAAAGTAAAAATAGAATGAAGAACATCAGTGATGCAAATCACAAAAGAACTGCATCAAAATCAAGTAAAGGGACTGAAAGGGCCCTCTGTAGGCAAGATATCAAGACTGGAGAGAATATAGGAAAAGGGTGGGGTTGACGAGTAGGACTATGACCAGTTCTCCTCATACATATGCAATCAGGGTTTCTATCACATCCTGTTCATGGGTTTCTTCCATTGCCCATATTTCCATGTCTGTGTCTGCCAGTAGTTTCTTGTCTAATACCTCTTTGACCTTTACTTGAGGGGGTCTCCCTAGGCATAGGTACACTGGTATTGACAGTACCATAATCTGGGGTCCTATAGTCATGGGTCGGTGTAGCCTCTTGAGGGTTCTTTGTTCTGTTGCATGGTGCTGTTTTTGAGTTCCTTTTTCCAGTGCTTTCCTCCCCTGTGGAGGTTAGCAGTTCTTTTATCTTCTGTAAGATTTGTCATGTTTTGTTGCATTTGTTCCATTTGCCCTTTTCCAGTTGTTTCTTCTTCTGGTTCTCTCAGGTCTTGGCAACAGCACATCGTGCCGCTTCAAGGTTCCTAACTTCTTTAGGGATGCCTCTGTTCCTGGTCTTTGTGACAGCTTTCTGGGCCAAATCCAGTTCCTTTGCTTTCTTTTCAGCCAGCCTTTCTCTTGTTTTTGCCATGGCTAATTGTGCTTGGGCAAGGCTCTTCTCCTTTTCTTCAGAGAGCCTCTTTCTTGGTTTGGCCATGATGTGTCAAATTTGTGCCATTGTTTCATTGGGTGCCTCTCTTCCAGTGTCAACTTTGGGGAGGTTTAAGGTGTTTGGGAGGGCCCATTTGGCTCTTCTTGTCTTCCCCAAGATTTGTTGGATTTTAGCCCATTGTTCTTTGTCTCGGAACTCAAAAGTTCCCTTCTTCCAGTTGATGATCTGGTTTATCTCCCACAGCCATGGCAGGCCCTGTTGAATACTGTGATGAAACCCTTGCTACATAGTCCAACAGACTTGTTACTATACTTGTTAAATTGTAGATATTATGACTGAAATTCATTTACTTCATATCTCACTTTGTACTGTAGCTATTACTTCAATTCTTGGACTCAGACATAGGGGGTAACACAGATGCAATATAGTGGACACCTGGTTTCATGCCTTGCGGTTTCTTGGCATGACAGGACAAACAAAAGTGAATTCCTACTATGTCTGGGAAACTAGACACTAGATTGATTTGGATAAAGTGCAATACACATTACTATTATTGAACCTGTGCTATAAGTGTGTTGCAGACAGTTGACTTGAGTTGCTGACTAGTGTTATACACTAGTAGAATTTGTCTTAAGCTTTAACAGGCCCAGGATTACCAATTCTTTGCATAGTCTGGCTACTAGGTATTTCATCGGGTAGTTCTGTCCATTGATGTGGAGCCTCCCTTTCACATATCTCATGATCATTCCCTGCTTGTTCAGGGTTCCATCCACATTTGTGGCCTGGATGATGTGGCCTAAGGGATATGTCTTGATCCCTTCTTGTTTGATGAATTTCAAGTCGATAAAGACTCCTCCTGCTCTGGAGTCGAGGAGTGTGTTCATTGCAATGTCTTTCCCATTGTCTGACTCAGCTACCCAAGTAGACAGGTGCATAGATTGTCTATTCATGGTAGCTAAGAGTACAGATCCTACAGAGACTACAGTGGTGACTGGCATCATATCAGGCTGCTGTTCTAAAAACCTGATTCCTCAATGAGATTGAGGGCTTGTTCTTTTTCTTCTTCATCAAGTTCATCCAGCATTATGCAGATCTTCTGGTAGGTGTCCACCCCAGTCCTTTTCTGGGTGAAGCAGTTTTGGTAGGGAGGGAGTGCTGACCTCATCTGGGTGGGGTTCTTTCCATCTTTATGGTTGGACCAGTGGTGTCTGGGTTGGTGGCAGGTGAAACACAATCTCTTTTGGAGGTGTTCCATTCGTTCTTTGTTTGTCAATTGGTTAATGTCAAGAGAGGGCTGTCCTTTCCTCATTGTCTCTTTTGTCTTCTCGTTCTGCCTGGTCTTCCCCAGGATTGCCATGGCCCATTTCCATTGGCCTTCATATTCCAAAGCTGCCTTTATCCAGCCTTTGAGAGTGTCGGGTACCATCTCCATTGTGTGTACCCTCTTCAGCAGTTCAGTGTGCAGTCCGTCCATGAAGTACTTGATCATGGCTGCATCTTCAGTGATCCCTGTCCTGTCTTTCAGGATGCAGAAACTTGCCACATATTCTTTGAGGTTCCCTGAACCTTGTTTGAGATTCTTCATCTCTGTCTTTCCCATTTCAGTGTCATCGATCGGTGAGAAGGCCTCTAAGACCTTCTGTCTGAAGTCTGCATATTCTCCAAATCCCTCGGATTGGTGTTGGTTGACAAATGCCTGCACCCAGGCAGCTGTTGTCCCTCCATTCATGAAGGACAGTGTGAAGATAATCTTCTTGTCATTTGTGTCATAGACCTGGTCATTGATTCACAGGTAGAGGTCCATCTCCTGCAGGAACTTGGTGGTCTTGGTCCACTCTCCTGAGAAGTCTGTGGGTGATCGGATTCAAATGTCCTTCATGGATGTCATGGGTGTGGTTGGGGTGGGTTTGGACATCTTGTTATAGAGGTCATTGATTTTGTCTGATAGGAAGTGGGTAGGTGTTTTGGGTGGGGGTGTGTGTGGTTGTGCAAAGTCTTCATCCATGAGGTAATCTCCTCTTTGTCTTTTGGTTGATCTGTAGAACCAATGTTGTGCTGGGGTTGAGTAATGAACTAGTCTTCCATTATACTAGTGCCAAGATGAACCTGGCTGTGGTTCTTCTTCTCTTGGTGTTCAGTCTGGGGTTTGTCTAGACCCAGGTTGTTGTGTCATGTTTGGGGACATATTGCCTACACCTAGGTGGGTGGGCTAGCAGATAGTTTAGATCTTATGTTAAGGGTGAAGCCTCAACTACTCAATCCAGTCGATGTTGTTCAACAAGGTGCTTCCTTGATGAGTCATTTGGCACTAGTCTTACTTGGGTAGTGCATTCTGGGAGGCCTTCTGTGTAGAGTCACAGGGGTTCACACACTAAGGGGCTTCCTTAGTGGTTTTGAGTAAGTTCGCGAGTTATGAGTTAAGACTGTAGATTGCCTAGATCTAAACTAAGGACATCCCTACTACAAGTCACAGAACTTATACTAAGAGGGAGGTCCCTATCACCCAATCGGAAAGATAGATGTGTATCAAGTAAGAATAGAAACAATAAGCCTCATGCCTTGCATGAGGTGTCTGATGTCAAGGAGTGCTGTGGCGCAGCATGTCAATCATGAGAATCCGATGTCACAGACCCAATGTCAAGGGGTCACTGTATCACAGCATGTGTTGGAGCAGGTTCAGGTGCATGGAGTCACCATGGGTCAAGGGTGCCTTCCATGGGAAGGGGATTGATTGCATGTCATCGGCATGTGTTGTGGGTGTGTCTGGTGTCAAGGGCATACCTCAGGCATCTCTGGACTCCAAAATGCTTGTGATTTTCTTAAAATGGATCTCGGGTCTCTATTTGAGCAATCGATCATTAAATTATTTTTTTCAAAACAATCCAGATGAGTGATGATAAGGGTAAAATATAGGAGTTATGAATGCTACACATGAAATTTATTATGGTCATGTATTTTTGTTTGGGTTTATTGAGCTGTAGAGCTTGATGAGGGTAGGATTTCATAGCATGTCATCATGTTTGTCCTTGACAGCTTGTAGTTTTTTTTGTAAATGAGTGGCGAGAACATAGAGAGGTGATTGCACTTGAACATTGGTAGTTGAACCTAGAAACGTGTTCCATTATCTTGTTTCTGGACACGCATGGGTGTTTGACGGGAGGTTCATTGTCATTGTCTATATCTGAAAGATCCAGTCATCATACAGATTGAAATCCATGTCAAGTCGCCATCAATGTTGTTTGCGTTAAACTTGTCCATCCAAATGCATTGCAAAATTAATGAGAAAAGCCATTGGGACTAATACAAAAAATCTTGAAACGTCGTGAACACAGGGCTGTCAACATTGGTACTGCCAGAAATTTGCATTTGTGTTCATATTTTTATAGCTACAAAATCAGTAAGAGAAATGAAAGAGAATTATGCACTGTTTGTTGCAACTATGGCAAAACACAGCTGACACAAAGTCAAGCTGTGAGAGTGACAGACACTGTCACACTTGTGAGGTCTTGAGTTCATGTATGCAGTTTGAAGAACACATTTGAACTCGTTGGTGATGGTTGAAAAATTTCCAGTTTCACTATTCTCACTTAACTGCATAAACTATAGAGACGGTTAAAGAAGGAGGAGGAAGACAAGCAATGAGAATGTGACCCACCCACATGAAGAAAGAAAAAAAGAAAACACATATGTTCAGGAAATGTGTCAACATGTGTAAATATATGACACACAAACGAAATGCAACTTTCAGAAATTGGATTTGCTCATGCATCATACCTTTACACATATTTACACAATCGCCATGGCATCACAAAATGTGGTTGATGTTGAACAACCATGAATACTCACGACTGGAATTCCAGCACGAGTCCATTTTACCAAGACAACTCAGCTTACTTCTACAACATCCATAACCCCCTCTCATGTTTTGACTCTTGTCATTATGCCGCCACATCGCAACAATGGCGACAAACGTGGCTGCAACTACTCTGGAAACAGCATCTAGATTTGTGTCTGTCATTTAAGAAGCACCCCTCATACAAGAGACTCACTACTTTGACAATGAAAGAACTCAGCATTCTCACAGGCATCGCTTTTTTCAGTGCACCTTGGAGGTTATGCAGCATTAAAGTTCATGTGCATTTAGACATTTGCCTGATATGCCCATAACTCATGTAAATGAAAAGCTCTACGAGTTGCCACTCCATATCACTTAACCACACAACCCTTGATTTTGAACAGCAATTAACTCTACACGAGGCAACAAGCATGCATCCAGTCTTTTCAGTTTTTGAAATGGGAACAGCTGGCTATTCAACTGTCACGGTCTATAAATGCATGCTTGTTTTACTATCAGTCAATTTTTACAGCAGAAACTATGCCCTAACATTGGAGCCACTGTAAACGACGCCCTGATTCATCTAGAAATGCTTTACCTACTTCTTCTCAGTGAATGTTGACCACATTTATTACACCACAACACGGTGAGGTGGCAGATTAATTGCAATTTATTCAGCTAATTCGAACATTTACTTTCCAGCCCAACACTTGTGCATGATCGGCTTTGTCTGGTCACAGTTGGCTACATCGTCTTTAGTCATCTAATCATGGTACCTCCACTGGTCCTGGCTCTCTTTCTCCCTGGGCCCTTTTGAACTAATCAGATGTATATGATGGATGGTCATTCAAGTGGAGATGTAATATACTCTTCCAAGAGATTTGACTATTTCTTGATGTATCCTGTAATTGGTCTCCCATCTTTGTCATGTATCCTAACTTCCAGCGGATTCTTGCATTTGCTTCGGTTCATATACCTCCTCCGAGTATTGGTTTCTGTCTGATTTGCTGCTTTTTACACCTCCATACTTTGCAAATTTGATGCACAATTTGAGATGATGTGCATAGAATGCTAACAAGCATGTGGCCTGTTTGTATGCATGTCACCCAGAATGTCAGCATGATTTAGTACAGCTTGCATCCGGACTTACACAGTAAATGATTAATGTCTTGATGATCACACATTTGCTTATGATGTTTTGTCAGATTGTCGCTGGCGATACATGTTTGAGTATGATGTTTTACTGCACTGCACTTTGTGTTCATTTAGTCCATCTTCTCAAGTGGCTGGTGGTGATATGGTGTGGGCAGGGTAGGACAAGCTAGGGTCTGGGTTGTTAGGTATTCTACCAGCCATTTTTTTGCAATAAAGATGTATGTTTGTAATCTACCATGCCACAAAATGTTTAGCTCCACTACATGCCTAGAACAAACAACACAACATAAAGCTGAAACTGGAAACCCTTTGGACACATACAAACAAAAACAGGGCCCACAGTCTCATCATTTGACGTCCATCAATTTGTCCTTCTCCCGTCTCTTCTCCTCCTGCTTGGTAGTTCCATACCCAGCCTTCTGTTTCAATGTAATTATCTTCAGTCGGACATCAAGAAGACCATGTCTTCTGAGAGCCTACAACAAATGATGAGGTTCACATTCATAATTAGAGCAACAAAATGTTTACTGTGCTAAATTGTGTGTCAAGGAGGGCCATAGATCATAAAACTACCAGCATCTTGTACTGCTTCCCTTTCTTTGGGTCCTCTTTAAGTGGAACAATGACAAAAGACAATTGCAGCTCTACAATGTCCCCTTGTCTGAACGATTGAGGACAGCATGCCTCAAACCTGCATTTGACATATTAATGATAAGTTCTTACCTAGATTGTTATAAAAAGTATGCATGCCTATATTTGCCATCCAGTGCTCTGAACCCTCGACAATACTCAACCTCGTTATCCTCTGTGTGTGTGCATCAAGCCCCCAAAGAAGTTAACATTTTAGCGAGTAATCCAGAAGGATCAACATTCTCTTGAAATGGAACACTTTCCAAGTGTAACCCCAGTTTTGCAGGTGTGAAATAGCGATTGGACACTTCAGGCAATGGACCATGTGATTCTGTCAGAACCCAGGAACCCAATGCTCCTTGGGTAAATGCACGGTCAAATACACCATATATTTCACTAACCACCACCACCACATTGTCAAAAAAAGGGGTGTCCAACCCACTTACTGTGACTGATTGTCGAAGGTAATGATATTTGGCTGGCTGCATACTGTGAATGGTAAGTGTCATCATCACCAATCCAGGCTCACATACTTGGGGATTTTCTCCAAAGGTGGCAACTGCAACTCCATCAACACCCCTTGCACAGTGAAAACAGCCTCTTGAAATTCTCCCTCCATCGCTGTTTTCTTGAACAAACACCACGTCAGTAAATCAGAAGTGTATCATGAACATTTGTCAGTGTTCCAAAAGAAGGAGTCTGAGCGAATGCCGGTGCAGAAGCCATGGGATCATGCAATTGAGATGAAGCCCGGGTTTGTGCCAAAGAAGTCGAAGGTATATCCGTTATCTCCGATCAAACAAGAAGAAGTGGATGCATTCCTGAAGGAGCAATTGCGCAAAGGATACATACGACCTTCGAAATCACCGCAGACATCACCAATATTCTTCGTGCCCAAAAAAGACCAAAGAAAGAGGATGTGTACCGATTATAGGTATCTGAATGAGTGGACAGTGAAGAACACGTACCCCCTGCCGTTGATCTCAGAAATAATTGATAAGGTGGGAAAAGCCAAGGTCTTTACAAAATTGGATTTACAATGGGGATACAACAATGTACAAATAAAGAAAGGAGATGAGTGGAAGGCTGCATTTGCCACATGTCGAGGATCCTTTGAGCTGCTTGTCATGTTTTTTGGGATGACTAATAGTCCCCCGACCTTTCAAAATATGATGAACAACATTTTCAAGGATGTAATAGACAAAGGCGTGGTAATAATATTTATTGATGACATTCTGATATTCATGGAGGATGAAGAGAATCATGAGGCAATAGTGCAGGAGGTGTTACAGAGGTTGGCGGAGAATGATCTATTTTTGAAACCAGAGAAGTGTGTGTTTGGGGCAAGTGAGATTGAGTTCCTAGGATTATTGATCGGCCCTGACGGGATCAAAATGGATCTGATCAAGGTACAGGCAATCACAGATTGGCCTGCGCCCACCCATGTCAAGGAGGTTCAAGCCTTCTTGGGACTCGCAAATTATTATCGTCACTTTGTGCACAATTTTTCTAAAATTGCCGCACCCTTACATAACCTTATGCAAAAGGGAGTAGTATGGAGGTGGGGAGAGCAGCAGCAGACAGTGTTTGAGGAGTTGAAGAGGAAGTTTGTGGAGGGACCAATATTAGCCCCAGTAGATTTCACACGCCCTTTGCGAGTGGAATCCGATGCATCCAATTTTGCTACTGGAGCGGTATTATCAATGCTGTGTGAAGATGACAAATGGCATCCTTGTGCATACTTGTCAAAAGGGTTGAATGATGTGGAGAGGAATTATGATGTGCATGACAAAGAGATGTTGGGGATAATACGAGCATTGGAGGCGTGGAGGCATTATTTGGAGGGATGTACACATCAGATTGAGATCTGGACGGATCATCAAAATCTGCAATACTTCATGTCCGCTAAAAAGCTTAATAGCCGGCAAGCACGTTGGGCACTATTCCTATCGCGTTTCAATTTTCACTTGGTCCACAAAGCGGGAAGCTTGATGAGGAAAGCAGATGCATTATCCAGACATATTGATCATAAAAGGGGGGTGGAGGAGGACAATAAAAATGTTACCTTACTCAAACCTGAATACTTTTGCATTTGTGCTATGCGTCAAGGGCATCTATTAATAGATAGCTCGGAAACGGAAATGTTGTCTAAAATTAGACAATGTTTGGAAATGGACGATGAAGTAGTGGAAGCTGTGAAAGCTCTGAAGGGAGAGAAGAAAGGTAATATCAAAGGAGATGAATGGGCTGAGGAACAAGGGTTGGTGTTGTTTTGAGGAAAAGTGTATGTACCGAAGGATCAGGATTTGCGAAGGGAGATCGTCTGGTTACATCACAATATGCCGATTGCCGGACACCCAGGAAGATGGAAGATGTTGGAATTAGTAATGAGAAATTATTGGTGGCCCAGAATTTCAAAGTATGTGTTGGGGTATGTGGATGGATGTGATACGTGCATGAGGGGGAAGAAATTTGCAGAGAAACCTGCAGGAAAATTAATGCCAAACCCTATACCTAAAGCACCATGGTGAGATATATCTGTGGATTTTATTACCAGATTACCTGAGGCTCAAGGGTACAATGCAATATTCGTAGTATGCGACCGCTTTACAAAGGAGGTCCATATTATTCCTACTACTACAGAAACCTCATCATTGGGCATGGCACACCTCTATCTAAATCAGGTATGGCGGTTACATGGGTTACCCAATACTGTTATCTCCGATTGCAGACCACAATTTGCTTCCACATTTATGCGAGAACTGAACAACATATTGGGAATTCAAACTAAACTATCTACGGCATATCATCCACAGACTGATGGGCAGACAGAGAGAATGAATCAGGAGTTGGAGCAGTACCTACGTATGTTTGTCAACTACTGACAAACTGACTGGCCCGAATGGTTGGCAATTGCTGCATTTTCCCACAATAACAAATTCCATTCAGCTACTCGTATGTCACCCTTTTTCAGGAATTATGGATATCATCCTCACATGGGAGTAGAACCCAGAAGGGAAGTCAAAGTACAGTCAGTAGAAGATTTTGTATCTAAGATGCAAAAGGTACAAGAGGAAGCAGAGGCGGCATTGAAGAAAGCATGTGATGACATGATGCAACACGCAGATCGTACTCAAGCATGCACTCCAGAGTACAAAGTTGGTGACTTGGTATGGCTAAGTACCAAGGACCTGAACATTCCATGACCTTCAAAGAAACTTACAGAGAAACAAGTTGGCCCATATGTGATCTCTACAGTGATCTCGCCTAATGCGGTAGTGCTAAAATTACCCCAATCATTTAAAATTGATCCCGAGATTAATGTATCCTGCCTATGCCCTTACCGTCCGCCCACTATTCCTGGCCAACAAACTACTCCACAACCTCCGATAATAGTAGAAGGTGCTCCAGAATACATAGTTGAAGAAATTCTGGACTCACGTCTTCGATTGAACAAATTGGAGTTCTTAATAAAGTGGAAAAACTATACCGACAAAAATAATTTGTGGGAACCTGAAGAGAATTGTAAGCAAGCATGTAACACAATCACCCAATTCTTTAAACGTAATCTGAATGCTCTGCATCGCATTGCGAGAATGGTGTATGAGGGGATGAAATTCTGGCCTTACCAAAATTTCACAGAGGGGACAAACATAATATTTTCTCGCCTGGAAGTCAAGGCATAAAAGGGGGGTAATGTTAGGAAACCACCCCATTACCTAATAAACTTTCATTTTTCTTTTATTATGTTGCATTACACTACATGATGCCAAATGATGCTACATTTTGATAGCATGAGAATTTTATTTCACACACATCAAAATGTATGCGCATGTACGAGTGCGTTGGTAACAACAATGTACAATATATGTAACATAGTATATAAACCCTAAATATATGCCTAGGGGACCCCAGTTGTGTTCTCTTAGGTATTCCACCTACGCTTTCGGTGTGAAAGGCCTATCTCAACAAACTCACCTATTAATAACCCCTCGCATCAAAACCATCAATTCCCCCATCACAAGCGTGGATCCCACCCCCTTCTTGTAGAGAGAACCTGCACAGTCTTAGCTAGCAGATAGTGGGTGTCGCCCTAACAGGATCACTACATTCTCCCCTTCTGGCTTGGACCCATGGTCCAAGCCAAAAACCCAAAGGAAACAAGATATGTAACAGAAGTCCAAAAGTATAATAAGACATCTTTGACCTAAGTGAGGACAGAGACAGACAAGCAAGGGGGTAGAACAGTGATATCCAGTCCACGTCCGAGTGGGGTGGATGATTGGAATGTAGGATAATCTATTTTGTCTCCTCGCCGGGGTGAGGAGGGGAAGGGGGCAATGGAACCACGTTGGCCGGGTCATTGAGATCCATACTGCATCCGAGCGGGGTGGATTGAATCATAGGGGTAAGAGGAGCCATGGTTTGCGATACCGGAGTGAGGGGAGAAGAGTCGGCCAGGGAAGGACTGGGGGTCTGTTCTCCTCTGAGGGGAACAGTCATAGTCACCGGGTCGTCTTCCACATCGTCAGATACTGAGTCAGTCTCCTTGGTACTATATCCCTTTTTGTTTCGCTTGCTCTGGGTGACGCGAGCAACTGGGAAACGATCCTGGATTTCTCCAGGCTTGGTAGATGCTACACCCATGGCAGCAGCTCGCTGTCTCCTTCTCTCATTCTTGGCCCAATTCTTCTCAGTCTTGGTTCGACGAGGAGGGCCCACATTGGTCCATCCTCCATCCTTGTAGTTGGGGGTCTCTAACACCTGGGAGGCAGTAGACGGACCGGGTTGGGAAGGCCCAGTAATGGGGTTTGACTCAGCCGTGACAATAGGTTGAGGAGGAGTGGGATCTAGGGGTTTTGGAAAAATGGCAGCGGTAACTGTCGTGGTGGGTGTATGTATGTTCAACCTGGCCAAAGGCAGCCCAGGGTGGATGGATAGAGATCGTATACCGGATGATCCCACGGACGGGGGAATCACCGAACTCGGAGCAGTCACTGGGAGTACAGGAGAAGACACTGGAAGTCGAGACGCCATGTGCATTGAAGTGGACAGCCCTGGGTTTCCACCCAAAGGGGAGACCCGGTCGGTCATCTCGGGCATTCACTTCCTCTTGGGGGGTGGGGGCTGTGTCAAGCATCGACTCCCAGGAGGTGCAATCCACCACTTGGGCTCCATCATCAACAGGGCATCCAAGGTGTTGGGAGCAGACAACTGTCTCAACTGTTGCAACACCTCCAACGCCGGAGCCAAGTCTTCTTCACGTCGGGATTCAGCCACCCCAGTGATCCATCCTAGCCCGTAGTGGTAGGCCTCTCTAACCTCATGGTCAGAGACTCCGAGAAGGGAGAGATGGCTCACGACGTCATCCAGAGTGATGTTAGGAGAAATGGGAGCCATGAACTGTCGGTCATGCCGTATGCTCATAGAAAGGTGTAGGTTCTGGTGGGTACATCGGTATAAACCAGGGGTACAGAACACCTTGGCCAGAAGGAGTTGCAGAAGTTGCTTTTGATTCTGGGGTAACCCAGAAGGAATTTGCTGTCTCATGAGTAGCATGCTTCGAACGTGAGGGAGGCTAACTCGTGAGTGGTCCAAGATCAACCCAGAAGAGTTCTGGAATTGAAAGAGTTGTTGATGCATGAACCGAGCCCAAGACTTGGGTGAGTCATTGATCAGAGGCTGAGGCATCCGGTCAGGGTCTTGGAGTCGGCATATTCCCTTCGCTGACTGGTGTTCCACTGGCAACCACTTGGGAAGTCTCCAGGTCGCGAGCGCATGGCTCATGAGTGGAGTGCGATCCGTGGTAGGAGTCAGACTGGCAATACGTGCAAAGGACTGGGCCTGTCGAAGGTCCAGTTCATTTCCTTCTCATTGGGCAGCAACCGCCCAGCGATCGAACTCTGCGGTATTCCAGGGAAGCTCGGGAGAGGTCGGTGGGGGCTCCCTAGGTGTGGGTACCCAATTGGCTGACCAGGGATGGGTTACGGAGGAAGAGACGGGTTGCTTTGGAGAAATGGGTGGAAGTGGTGCATATTGGATGGCCTTCGTATCCACATCCATGGCCTCGACAGAGGTATGAGGAAGGTGGGAAGGACCAGTGGGTACCGATACAGGCCTGGACACAGCACCTGCATAATTGGGTTGAGCGGGCATCCCAGACACTGGGGATGGCTTGCGAGCACGGGGTCGCTTAACTGGCCGGTCCTCTCGATATTGGTCCAGCTGATCCTTGAGACTGTGAATCTTGGCCTTGAGGTCGGCGATCTTGTTGTCATAGCTGTCATACATTCGCTCTGCAATACATCTGACTTCCACCATGAGGGCTCGGTCTCATCAATCCCAAGATTCAAGATAATCCCTGTCCTGCTCGAACTCGTGTTAATACATGTGCATCGTGTAGGACTTACATGTTTCACACCCAACCCAGTGAACAATGATTCCCAGATGACCATCATATTTCCACTCCTCCCTAGGGGGAGCGGCCCACATCCCGCATCTCTGGTCAACCCTAGCGTACTCCACTGAGCCACTGGTTGAGGGGGACCTCCTTCTTCTATCGTCTCTCCTCGAGCCTTGCGGTTCGAGGTCCCTTCTTCCCTGCCTATCCTCCCTTCTATCCCTCCCCCTTTGAGGCACATCCGCCTCACGACCGCATCACCCAAATGAGTGTGAACTGTCCATGGAGTTGTTGGACTGGCCATCCATAGTGAAGGATGGACTTGAGGAAGAGAGAAATTTTTTTTTCACATTCAACTCCACCAGTCAACTATACAGTACCTTCCCATGCCTGGGGAAAAGCGTGACAGCTTCACCGGTGAAGCTCATAATTCCCACTAAGGAATTCCCACCCTTAGTGGGAGGGCCCAGGCATCTCCTCTCCTGGCCTTCTTGACCAAGTCGGGAAGTCTCATTGCCTCTTGCGTGCTGGTGCACGCTTGGGCAATTCATTCCAGTCCTTGGCCCCCACAAGGGCCAAGTATGCATCCAGGGCCGCCAACTCATTGCAGACTGCCAGGGGTTCCCAAGTGGACTCACCAACACTCCACTTCACCTCCAATTCCAATGCATGTCCCTTCCATCAATGGGCTGTGATCTCCTCGACCCACCACTCAGTGTCGTCAGGCACGCCGAAGTCATAAGGATCTAGATGTCTCCTGTTAGGAAACAGGGTGTCGTCGCTTGGGAAATGGGGGCGCAGTAGATTCACATGGAACCTGCCGTGCACCCTTCAACTCTGGAGTTCGGAAGGTAAGTCCAAATCGTAATTTGATGTATCTGGGTAACTTTGAAGGACCTCATACGGTCCTACAAATTTGGGGAGGAGTTTACTGGCCCTCCCCTTGGGAAGGTTAAGGTTCTTAGTGGACAAGTAAACCTTCTCCCCTGGCCTGATTTCTGGCTCCTTTCCATGCCACTTGTTGGCCTGGAACCTTTGGAAAACTCACTCTGCGATGATACTGTCGTGAGCGATAGCCATGATGTGCAATGCATCCATCGTGAAGGTCCGTACCCCAGGTGGCACTTGCTTGGGGGTGACTATCTCTTGCATCATGCGGGGAAGATATCCATAGGTCACCTCAAATGGGGCCATACCGGTTGCTCAATTAATGGTGGAGTTGATCGCAAACTCCACCAGGGCTAGGAATTTTACCCAGTCTTTCTGGCTTGATGCCACAAAAGATCGCAATATCTGTGCGATCGAGCGATTGGCTCGTTCAGTAGCACCATCCATTTGAGGGTGGAAAGAAGTAGACATCAACAGTTTGACATCCAGGATACGGTGTACCTCCCGCCACCAGCAGGAGGTGAACTTGGAATCGTGGTCAGAAACAATTGATCCGGGTAACCCATGCAACCTCACAATCTCTTTGATGAAAAGAGATGACAATTCAGAGGCGGTGGTGGTGATAGTTATAGGCACTAGATGTACCATGGATGACAATCGGCATATAACTACCCATAGGTAGTTGAACCCTTCAGACTCAGGGAATGGACCAATAAAGTCCATTCCTATGGATTCCCAAGGGTGGATTGGGATCGGCAATGAATGTAGCTTACCTAGGGGGGAGCGATACTCCCCCTTAGATCGAATGCATGCCTCACATGATTCACAGAATTTATCCACTTCATATTGGAGGCGGGGCCACCAATACCATCTCCTTATATATTCAGAGGTTTTCGCCAGGCCAAAGTGCCCAACGATCGAGTGAGCCTGGTCAATGATACAACCGTGCAAGGTGGTGTCCTTGGATGGAGCCGAGGGTATGCAGACCACTTGTACACCTCCCTTGTTCTTTGTCCAGATTATCTCATCGACTACCACAAAGTCGGGATGATCCTTGGGATCATCGAGGATTTTGCCAAAGACCTTGTTGGCCTTATAACCCCGTTGGATGTCCTCATCCATCGGGTCAAGCTCCGAAAGAAACACCTTCAAATCCTGGTGTTTTGCCAAGGATTCATATACCGTGGGGTCTCCATCCACAGGATCCTTTGGAATGTCTACTCCATCCTTGGCTTGAGCCCTGGCTAATTTGGCTGCAGCTAATTCTCAATCTTCCACCCTTTCGCGCAGGGCCCTTAGGTGCTCTCCTGCCTGACAAGCCTGGGCCTGTGCTGATCGAGTCTTGATGACTCGATTCCTAATTTCCAGATGATGGTCCCAAGGCAAATCCTCGTGCATGGGATCCAGTCGCATGTCAGCGAACACATAATGTTGCACCAATGGGGCGTCCTCCCAGTTATCAAACTGGTAATATCATGAAAGGGCATCAGCAACCTTGTTTAGGTTTCCTTTGACATATCGTATGTCAAAGTCGAATCGAGATAGGTACTCCATCCATCGGGACTGTCGGGCGGACAATCAATGCTGGGTCTGGAAAAACTCCAGAGCCTTATGATCAGTCACGATGTGGAGTCGCCGACCTATCAGCTTGTCCTCCCACTTGAGCAGCACCTCAAGTATTGCTATTGTTTCATGCTCAAAGGTCCTGTAGTTCCTTTGAGCATCCAAAAACTTCTTGGATAGGAATCCGGTGGGTTGACAGCTCTGCCATTCAGGTCCCTGACCATACATGGCCCCAACTCCGAACACCAAAGTGTTGCAGATCACCCAGATGGGCTCTGGGGAACTAGCATCAATTGGCTTCAGTACCGGGGTCGAGCAGCAGATGTCCTTGATAGACTGGAAACAGCTATCGTGCAGGGGGCGCCAATGGAAAGATTGTCCATTCTTTGTCATGGCGGAGAGTGGACTGGTGTAGGCTGAAATATCAGGGAGGAAATGGGCTAGGTACTGCACCAGACCCAAGAATTGCTGAACCTCGTGATAATTCCGAGGTACCTTCCATTCTTGTATCCTCGCCATCTTATCACTGTTGGCATGGAGTCCATAGTCATCAATCATATGTCCGAGACACTCAAGTTTCTCGGCATATAGCTCACACTTATCCGCGTGCAAGTACAGTTCATGCTCTCGTAGTTTATCAAACACAAGCTTAAGATGATGTTGATGTTCCTCAACAGAGTCGCTGAACACAAAGATGTCATCTAGATAAGCATGCATGAACCTGCCGATGTACTCCCGAAATATAGAGTTCATCAACTGTTGGAAAGTGGCTGGGGCATTGCAGTCACCCTGCTGCATTACTAGGCTCCCAAAAGTGCCCAGTACTGTCGCGAATGCAGTTTTCCAGATATCCCCTGGTTCCACTGGGATCTGTTCATAGGCATCGGACAAATCAATCTTCGAACGATATTTCGCTCGAGCTACGTCCAACCTGATCAGGTCCTGATCAGGGAATGGCATCACATTTTTAACTGTGTTGTCGTTCCTTTTCTTTGCATTCACCACAGTGCGGATGTCCCCATTTTTCTTGGGAACCACCAACATCGGGGCAGCCTGCTCTGTGCGAGCAGGCCTCCACCATCCTGCCTGGCAGTACCTCTCAATCTTATCGGTGAGAGGTTGTCTCATCGAGTCCAGGCATTTAGGCAAGTGATAGTTATACCTCTTCTTTTCATCCACCAAGGGTATCTGATGGTTGATCTCCCTCATCGGGGGAGGTCATTTGGGTACACCCCTTAGGATGTCCTTACATATTTCAAGCCATTCCTCCCACAATCTGGGAACGTCCTTTTTATCCAAAGGTCCTTGGGCCTTGGCACTCTCTGCTAGCTCTTTGCAGATGGTGAAGAGCGCTTCATTCAAGTCGGTCAGTTGCTGCTCCGAGAGGATCTTGGGCACAGTGGGTCGACCAGGACTGGGACCACACTTCGGTCCTTCGGGATAACGGTCCCAAGTAAATTCCTCAATGAGTTCATCCCATTCGCCGTCACCCTCATGATCACTCATAGGCTCCTTGTCGGGATCCTTTTCCAAGGTATCCCAGTCTTCATCTTTGGGGCCCAGTAGTATGGGGTCAGAAACACCCAACCCCTGTCCCTTCTGGGGACGATCGACATCCCTCTCTTCCACCATTGTCACAGAAGCCCGACCCCTGGAAGGAGGCTGGGCGGAAACTGAACTTAACCCCAACTGGTTGGGGTCCTTCAACATGCTGTCGAGTCACTCATCCTGTACAGGTTGAGTTCTCATGGCATATCGATGTACCTCTCGAAACGTGCTCTTGCTCTCGACAATGGTGGGGATGACTTGCCCCTGAAACCACACCTGGTCTCATTCAAAGTCGAGGATGATGCCATACTTCCTCATGAGCACTGTCCCCACGATAGCATCATATCTATTGAGGTTGATCACATCGAAGTAGTGATCTGCTTTCATGGTTCTCAATTTGAACTCTGCAAAGAGCCCAAAGTTAATCTTGGATCAACTCCCCACCGTTCCCAATTGGAGGGGCACGGGCTCAATAAGTTCGTGCACCTTTATATTCGCCGAAACAGTGAATTCAGGAAAGACCAAGTCCGCAGTACACCCCGAGTCAAGTATGTTGGCTTTGAGACCATGGATCTTCATTCGAATGATGAAGCACCGGTTGTCCTGCTCAGTTCGAGGAGGATGGGTAATTTTTTTGGATGACTTCCTGAGGGCCAGGGGGCGCCTGAGGTTCAAGGTAGGAGGGGACTCGTCCATCACTCCCATCTGCTCATCGAGTAGGTGGTCTCCGACTGATTCTTCATCAGAATCCTTTTTGGAGTCAGATACCGATTGTGCGGAGGGACAGGAGTCAGATGCGGAATCTGAATCATATTCGCTAATCACCTCCCGAATAGCACCACAATGTTCTGAATCCTGGCCGGAGCATTGGTCCCAGTCGGAGTCCATGAGGAATGGATCCCTCTCAGAACTGTATTGGGATCCCAATACATCTCCATCAGATTCATCAGAATCACTGTGAACTGCCGCTAATCAATCCTCCTCCATTGGAGGGGCATCATCCTTGTCCTCTTCTGTCCCTTCACGAGCTGCATACATCCTCGTGCTGGGGGAAGGTTTCAATTGTCCTGGAGTATTATACTCAGGACACTTCTTGTCAGTGGAGTAATGTCCTAATCCCCCGGACTTATAACAAGTGGGGGGAGGTTTACTGTCCTCATACTTCCTAGGGGAAGCTTGGTCCCTGGAATTCTGCTCCCTGGAGAAAGGCGCCTTTCTTTCTTCAGGATGGAAATCCTTCTTAGATGGGGCCACCTCGTGGGTCCTAATAGGCCTATCCCGATTCCTAGGTTGATTATCTCGCCTGGGGGGATCTCGAGGTCGTTCACGCAATCGCTCAGGTGATCAACCCTCCCTGGAGGGGGGATTCGCCTTGGGCTTTGGGGTCTCCTTGCTAGAAGAAAGGGCCTCAACCAGTCACTTATGCTCCTGGTACTGTTTCTTCTTCCAGAATATTTCCTCCACCTCGTGTGCATAGTAGAGGATGGTTTCCATGGAACTGGCTTCCACGGAACAGCCCTTGTTGAATATGAAAGACACCATCGTCTGGGGCAACCCAGACAAAAGTTGGGTCTTGAAGGTGAATCGGTCCGGAGCTCAGATCATCCTGGTAGTGTACCGCTCCACTTTATGATAATAGCTCATGACCCCTTCGATGACATCATATTTCACCTTGGAGAAATGGTCGGCCGCATCATGGGTTGCATTGTCATGGATGAACCGATTGTACAGACTGGTGATAACATCCTTGAAGTTCCACTGAACCCGGTGGCAGTAAACTCCATCCACATTATCTTCAAACCACGTCAGGGCAATGCCTTCCAGGTACATGCCAGTATACTCGATCCTTTCAGCATCGAGACTGGGACTGCTGGTCTTGCTCACCTTCAACCATCGAAGGAGAGCATTCAACCATTGTTCAAACACTTCAGTATCCGAACTCCCACCATAGGTTGGGGGAGTAGGCACACGGGGTCCATTCTTTCGATCCGGGAGTGACTCCATGGTCACGGACACCTTATTGTCGATTTGCTGGTGAAACTTGGCATGCATCGCCTTCAGGTACTTGGACAGACAATGAATGCCTTTGTCTCAATATGAATCAAGCTCACCGCAGTGCCCTCGACGATGGGAATGGGCATCAGTATGATTGGAGGCCGAGGGGGTATCTCCTCTCAGCCCGATACTGGGGGGTTGTTCTTGGCCTTGAACAAGACTGAGAATTGGGGCGAAGTAGGCTGTGCTCTTTGACCTCATCCTCCTCATCACTAGGGGGAAATGTTTCTTCATCGCAGTCACTGTCATCGCTGCCACTATGGGAGGGAGAGGAATCACTTCCCCCTCCTCCGCCTCCACTTTCCCTGGGCCCTCTGCGTCCAGGGGTATCTTCTCTCCTTCCTGGCTCTTGACGATTAGAGTTAGGATGGAGGTTAGGTGGAATTTCCGAAGGGGATGGCACATCTTCAAAAGGGAATCCCTTAGCATCAAACTGTATTCCTTGGTCTGGGATATTGGAAGGTTGTCCATCCCGGATGGCGGAGTCCCGATATTGTTGAAGAGCCACTTTGCTGGCCCCATTGTAGTGAACTGATTTCTTCTGGGTGGTCGATGCGGGAACCCCATGACGAGAAGCTGCGGGGATATGATTCTCCTCCTGACTAGGGGAGGGAACTGGAGCTTGACTACCAGACTCCCAACAGATCTGAACAGAGAACTTGCTCATCAACTCATGTATCTGCGCACTGAGTTGACGAGGGTCGTAACTGTCCTGATCCATGTGACGGTGGATGAGATCACATGCCTGGGATGTGTACATTGCCATGCTGTTCTCCTCCTGGCTAGGTGGAGTATGCTTCTCGGGTCTCTTCTCCTCTTGGCATTGTTTGCTAGTTCCCTCATCCATAGGAATGGACGGGGAAGTCGGTGCATTTCTTCCAGGTGCTTGCCTGGAAGTCCCTCACAGTGGTATAAACTCGCGATCTTGGGAATGGTCGGACTGACCCTCCCTTCCAGGTAAGTGTCGGGGAGTTCCATCTGGAGTATGGGGTGTAGGAGAAAAGGACGAGGAATCATCCCATCGATGGGCTCTATCGGTGGGAGTAGGGTCTTGAGTCGACGCTCTCAGCGCCGACTCCACTTCATTGACTTCTTCGACAGTACCCATCTGGTTTCCATCAAATGGGGGTTGAGATCCGTCACCTGGTGGTTTGGAATCCGATCCACCCTTCACCCTAGTCCAGCTAGTCTTCTTTTTGACTTTGGTCGAAGACATGTCTGTCGCAGGTAGTGTCGAATTTGGATCAAGAATTTTAATGAACTGTTGCCGGTGGCATCAGGGTCACAATTGATGTTATGGCACAATTTGACGTTTGCAAAGGCAAAGTCGAGTAAGAAAGTTTTTTGGTAAAAGTAACGTATTTGAGTGTTCAAAAAAGTGTAGTAAACCAGAGGGTAGACTTAATTCACACAAGGCAAGAACATGATTAATGTATATTTTTGCAGGGTGTATAAGTCTGCTGTAGTCATTAAACACCATCCCTTATAAAGGGACTGGTGGCTGGAACAAATACTATATAATAAATGTAAAGACTGGGCAACAGTCCAGATCACTACAGCAAAATACATTCATCCACCATTAGGGAACCTTGGCACATGGTCTTTAATTTAGCATTGGCTGTCACCTTTGGATTAGGGTCTCCAAACTGTGCCTCCAATCTCTCCAGAAATTCCTTGAAGGTTGCAAATGGTTTATTTCCCACAGCAATTTGGTTAATAGCCTTGTTTCTCCAGAACTGTGCTTTCCCCCCCTGAATGTATGAGAGAGCAAACATAATCCTAGACTCAGCTGTACCAAATGGGAGGGTGTAATCATGCTGCTTACTAACAGTTGTTCTTGTTGATACAATCTCTCACATATACTGACATCTATTGATTGAATGGACTTAACTACCTTCCTTCCCCATCACCTCCATAATCACCACCTGTATAGTTTCCCTGTAGCTGCTTCCACTATAATACCTGGTCTTATTCTGCCCCTGTGCCTCTGAGTGAATCAGACCCCTCCAGGGTACAATTACACTTTTTTTTTGAATACAGACCAGCCGCCCCGTAACCCTTGAAGAGCTGCTAACCACCATCCCTACACTGCACAGTTCTGATCTTTCGTTACTTGACTGCCCAGCCTGCCACCAAGGGCACAAACAACCGCTCCGACCCGTGCCAACACATGACAGGCACAAGACACCAGCTCTGCACCTGCAACTCCTGCCACCTGTGTAACGCGAGCACATAGCTCCCGAGTGACAGTGTCGCTACCAAAACTCTCACCTGTACCTTCATCCCCAGTTCCTGATGCAACACCGCCTCCATCCCCCTCTGTTCCCTTGTTACCCAAAAGTGTGCATACAGTCACTGCAATGTTCCCTAAAACCGATTTCCGGAGGTCTTTACACTCCCCCCCATATTCCTATAGGAATCCGATGATTCTGATGATTCTGATTGGACTCTGATCAGAATCCAACCATATTCCGATGTCATTTTCACCAGCCAAATTGACATGAAATGGCACATTTAGTCCTAGTCCAGTCTGATGTAGTCTGATCAGAGTCCGATTGGACTATCGGAATTTCCTAGGAATTTCCGATCATATAAATCACATAGGACTAGTCCGAAGTTATGCTAAGACATCAGACAACATAGGATTCCAATAGGAATGAAAGCAGCCTTGCTTAGTAATATAGTATGAAAAATTAAACGCACACACGAGAATTGAACACTTGACTACAGAAGATTATGTAAGCATAAACCAACAACAATACCATTAGGCTAAACAGTTATTACAGGTAAGTGATCATACTACACTACATACCTTCCCGCGGGTGTGATGACAAAGCACATAGCCACGTCATCACACCTGCCAGCTCATCAACTCCCACCACCACCACCAACGATGACAAGCACGTCACCTCCATCCCCCCACCTCAACCACCTCAACCCAGCAACTCCCACCACTACCACTTCACCCCCATCTCTAGACAAGCCCCCAAGACCAGAAATGACTGGTTTCAACGCTGAATGATGCCCAAATGACGCAATCGTCATTTGGGCCATAGTAAGTTTTTTTTTTCATTCGTTTTTTACTTTTGTAAACTAACTAATTCATTTGTTTTGTTTCTAGGTTCTAATCTACATGAGTAACGATGGACTGATGCGAGCCAAACCCACACCCAATGACGCCCCTGGCAACCCCCCTCCTCCCCATCAAAACGGGATGTGAGGGTATTGATCATGGTCAGGAGCATGGGGAGCAACACCAGGAGACCCCAGAAGGGGAATACCTGCCTGGTAAGCACCACCCGACCCCTCCCCTCAAGCCACATCACTGACAAACCGACAATGCACCCACCCCATGCCTACGAGCTGCTGCTCGTAGGGTGGATCATGAGTGCATGGACCCCCCATGACACCAATGACATCCAGCACCCCCCATCACCGCCGTGAGCGACTGCTTGCAGGGGTGTATATGGGGTGTGAGAACACGGGAATGGCATGGAGGGACGACAACGGCGCCAAACGACATGCCTATGAGCAGCTGCCCATAGGGTGGTTCATGGGTGCAGACGACGAGGGGGGTGAATGACAAGGGTGACGAAACAACAAGGGGAAAGGGAGACAACGACCAGAAGGGGAGACAACGGCGACACCCGCCCCACACATGCCTACGAGCATCTGCTCGTAAGGTGTTTAAGGGGAGGGGGAGGGAGGGAGGGGATGATGGACAAATGCCCCCACCAACATACGATGCACCACACACCACCAGCCTCACGAGCAGCTGCTCGTGGGGTGGACGGTGGGTGGAACGACGAGGGAGGGGAGATGAGGGAGGGGAGGGAAGCCACGGGGGAGGCGAGGTGAGGGAGGTGAGACACGACGGAGACGAGAGGGAGGGGAAATGATGGGACAGGGCTGATGAGACAGCCAACATGATGCACCACCACCCCCTCCCCCCTGCGAAATGGGGGGGTGGGTTTTTTTTTGTAGAATTTAAAATAGTATAATTAAATAGTATAATCAATTCTCCCCCTCACGTTTGCATGGGGGTTTTTTTTTAAATCTATATTAGTTATCTACTCCCTCGCGAAGATGCGAGGGCTCAACAATTTTTTTTTGAGCTCTTGTGAGAGAGGTTAAAAATAAGTGAACTAATCCTAAGTGCTTTAAATGGACTTTATATTACTTATTTATTAATGCTCCTGTGGCTCAACTGGTTGAGCACTTGTTTGGTAGTCATGTCACTTATATCCCAAGGTCTAGAGTTCAATTCCTGCTCTGCCCATTTATTTTGTAAGCACTTTCATCAAGTTAAGTCTTCCGAAATGGTGTGGTATTCTGACTACTACCTGTTGGAATTGCATAGGACTTTACTCAGAATTTACTAGGAATTTCTTGGAAATAAAAGTACATGGTCATCAAGATACATTCCAATCGGACTCCTAGGACTATTGTTGGACTAGTAGGACTCCTATCAGATTCCGATCGGACTCTTATTGGAAAACTTGGACTCCTAGGACTCTGATAGGAATATGGGGGGAGTGCAAAGTTTACAATTTCTGCCCCACTTGCTGCACCTCTGATTCCTCTTCTGATTATGAATATCCTGCCTTTACCAAAATGACTACCATCAACTCCCTGACATGTCCGCTGGCCAAGTGTGAACAAATCCACTCATCAAAATCCCCGATCCTCACTGCTGGGGATGTAACCCCGAAAGTCCTGCAATCATTCGAACTTGCTTGCCTAGATTACTTCACTGAGAAGAACATTGCTGAGGAGGAGCAGGTGCGAAAAATTTTGGGCTGTTTCCATGACAACCACATCCGGAACTGGGTGCAAGGCAACCATGCCTGGCTGCTCAAACTCTCCTTTGAAGACTTCATGAAGGAGATGAGAGCCAACTACCTTGCAAGTGACTGGGTCAACACAATCCGGCTTGAAATTCTCTCACTCACTCTTGCCGTGTGTCCCACTGGTTGTACATTCTGGGACTACTTCAACCACATGCAATCCCTAAACTCACTGCTCATCAACACTAACTCTTTTCAGTGTGAGGCTGCCTGCCACCAGAAAGTTGAGGCTGGCCTGGATGCAGAGCTGACACAGAAGTGTCGTGCCAAAAAATGCCATGAGATTTTGGAGCTGCGCCCCTGGTCCCAGGCTGTAAAGGCCCTCGATGATGCACGTCATGCTGACCATCTGTGCACACAGCAGTTAGTGGCTGAACTGTTTCGTGAGCGTAAATGTGGACGGGATACCAATGAGGATGGATATACCAATTTCAATAAATGACACCATTCTCAATTTAACTCGGGTACAACCCCCGTACCTGCTGGAAATGTGAACACTGCCCCTGCTGCACCCTCCAGTTCTGCCCATGTCAGTCTCTCTCCACTGATGAAGGAGGAAAAGGACGAGTTGGATGTGAAGGAGGATTGCCAAAAATGCAGGCGTATTTATGTCTGCCACCCTTCTGCTGAGTGCCCATATGGCTTCCCCGCAGCTGCCTCCTACCGAGGACTGATCGACCATTGCATGGCTCCCCTCCCATCCATGAGTTCTTCTACTCCTGCGACGGCAGCCAATGCCATCCTACCCCATGCAACACGTCCCATAGCAGCCATGGGCTCATGGGCAGATGAACATGCCGATTTCCAGTTGAGGGGATCTGCTGCCTTGGGCAATGGCACCAATTCTGATGAGAGTGATGACCACTCAGTGAGTGCCCCTTTCAGCTGCTGCCACCTTTGGTGGGAAGGCTCTATTGAGGGCCCGAATGAGTCATCACCGCTTTCTGTGCCTATGCTGCTTGATGATGGCGCTCATGTGGTACTGATTGACACAGAACTAGTTATGAAACTTGGTCTCCACCACCAACAGCTGCCTAAACCTGAAACGATTGATGTTGCTGTGAAGAATTCTGAGATGGCTGCTAAGACTGTATTGACTGACTGGGTAAAACTTGCTGTGACTGCCATAGATGGCGAATGGACCTCCCATGCCATATGGGCTCTGGTAGCATCCAACCTCTGTGCCCCTGTAATTCTGGGCTTGCCGTTCTTAGTTGTAAATAATATTGTAACTGACCATGCCACATGGACTTGCATTGATAAAGTAAATGGCTTTGACTTATTGAATCCAAAACTTCGTGCTGTACAGAAACCTAAACCCCTACATCGATTGCGGGCTCAGCTGCGACAAACGAAAGCAGACCATAAACTAATGATAGAAGAACTTAAATTTGTGTTACAGGGCCATCGACATCTACTGAATTTTGAGCATGTGAAGCCAATAGATATTGCGGGTGTGATTGCAGCCTGCATTGAGATTCTGATGCATGTAGCTGAACTTATGCACCATGAAGACTTGCTGAAGACAGAGTATCACGATCTTTTTGAGCCGATACCCCATGCGTCTGCCTTGCCCACCAATGTGCAAGCACGAATCCACCTGAAAAAGGCTGAACAGGTGATCAAAACATGGACTTATCAGTGTCCTCAGAAATTTTGAGAGGCTTGGGGAACACTGCTTCAGAAGCACCTGGACACTGGGTGCATACAGCCATCATCTTCTTCATGGGCCTCTCCAGCATTTATAATCCCTAAGGTGGATACAACTGTCCTGCCACGCTGGGTTAGTGACTTCTGCCAACTGAATGCAAACATGGTGGTCGACTCACATCCACTGCCATGTATTGACGATATCTTAAATAACTGTGCTAAGGGTAAAATCTGGGTGATGATGGACATGACTGACAGCTTCTTCCAGACTCGAATGCATCCAGATGATGTCCACCTGACTGCTGTTTCCACTCCTTTTGGGCTTTATGAATGGTTGGTGATGCCTATGGGCCTGCGGAATGCACCAGCTATACACCAATGCCGAGTGGCAGTGGCACTGTGGGAACACATTGGCAAGATCTGCCATGTGTACCTGGACAATATTGTAATCTGGTCACAGTCAATCGATGAACACCACCGTAATGTCCATCTGATTCTTAATGCGCTGCATAAGGCTAAGCTCTACTGTAACCCCAAAAAGACCCACCTGTACTGCTCTTCAATTGATTTTCTGGGTCATCATATCTCCTCTGCTGGAATTGAACTGGACAACAGTAAAGTCAAGAAAATTCTTAACTGGCCACGACCCCAAAATGCAACTGATGTGCATTGCTTTTTGGGTCTCGTATGCTACCTGGCTGCCTTCCTGCTGAACCTTGCTACACACACTTCTGTTCTGACCCCTTTGACAACTGCCCAAGCTACCCGCTCTTTCCCAGCTTGGAGCCATACCATCAAATTGCTTTTGATGCGATCAAAATGATTGTGGTCAGCCATGACTGCTTGACAATGATTGACCATGGGGACAATGAGCAAAAAAAATTTCTGACAACAGATGCGAGTGATGTTCATTCTGGAGCTGTCCTATCCTTTGGTAAAACCTTGGAGACTGCCCGGCCAGTCACATTTGACTCCATGACATTTAAGGGTGCCAAACTAAATTATCCAGTTCATGAGAAGGAAATGCTGGCCATTATTCATGCACTGAAGAAGTGGCGATCTGATCTGTTTGGCTGTAGCTTCACAATTTTCACTGACCATAAAACACTGGAAAACTTTGACTCACAACCTGACTTGTCCCATCAACAGGCCCGCTGGATGGAGTTCATGTCCCAGTTTGATGCTAAGATTGTTTATATCAGAGGGGATGAGAACTCTGTGGCTGATGCACTTTCACGGTTGCCCACAACTTCCATGGCTAACAGCTCAGCTGCAATGGAGGCAGCCCACACACCGTACAAATACTGTCCCTATAATGATGATCTCGCATCAGTGAACGTGGTAGTGCCTGCCACATGAAAATCACCTTGGCAGTCCATACGCTGACGCTGTTTGGTGAAAATGGAACTGCCTGTCGCAGCAACACTGATGATCTCTGCCAACCTGGAGCTCAAGAAGAGCATCATCGAGGGTTATTTAACTGATTCTTGGTGCAAGAAACTGATTGCTGCTGCCCCTGGCATGGCATCTGTACAGATGCATGATGGGTTGTGGTTTATTGCTGGGTTACTGGTGGTACCATCTGCACCGGGACTTAGAGAGGCTCTGTTCTGCCTGTCCCATGATTCTCTCAGGCATTTTGGATTTGAGAAGACTTATGGTTCATTGCAAGATTCTTATTACTGGCCAAACATGTGCTGTGACCTTGAACAGGTGTATGTGCTGAGTTGCCCTGAATGCCAATGCAACAAGTCAAGAACTAAGTTGCCTGCAGGCCCTTTGCATCCCTTACCCATGCCAGATGGATGAGGTGATTGTGTTGCAATGGATTTCATTGGACCACTGCCTGAAGATAGTGGCTTCAACTGCGTTCTGATGATGACAGACCAACTTGGATCTGGTTTGCAGATTGTCCCAACTTGGTTTGACCTTACTGTGGAGCAGCTCATGCAGGTTTTTTTTGATTGGTGGTACTGTGAAAATGGCCTACCTCTGAATATTGTATCTGATCACGACAAACTTTTTGTCTTGAAATTTTGGACCGCCTTGCACAAACTCACCGGTATTAAACTGAAGATGTCTTTACCATACCACCCTGAAACCGATGGAGCAAGTGAACACTCTAACAAAACAATCAACCAGGCACTGCATTACCATGTGGCATGTAATCAGACAGGCTGGGTCCGCGTGCTGCCACAAGTGCATTTTGACTTAATGAATACCATAAACAAGTCCACGGGATTTTTGCCTTTCCAACTGCGAATGGGCCATAGTCCTCGACTGATTCCTCCACTCCTCACACTTGTGATTACTGACATGCCCAAGGAACTCAGAGCTCGAGAGTTGATTAACCATCTACAACTGGATGTTTATGAAGCACAAGATAACTTACTGAAAGCTAAGGTGACACAAGCTGCATTCGCAAACCTCACTTGCAGCGTCGACCTGGTGCTAGACATTGGGGATCGTGTTATGCTATTGATGGAGAACAGGCAATGAGAATATGCTGCAAAAGGTGAGAAACGTGTTGCTAAATTTATGCCTAGATTCAATAGACCATACATTATTATGGATGTCAACTGTGAGAAGTCGACTGTGACCCTGGAATTCCCATTAGCATCACACTGATTCCCTACCTTTCACACCTCCGAAGTAATGCCATACAACCAGAATGACTGCACATTATTCCCAGGGCATGAACTTGCTTGCCCAGGGGGCATCATCACAGAAAATGGGTTTGAGGAGCACGACATCGATAAAATAATTGATGCTCGATGGTGTGGCCGAGGAATGCAATATTTGGTAAGGTGGATGGGTTATGGCACCACTGACGATGAATGGCTTTCAGGTTCAGAACTCACAGACAATGCAGCATTGGATGACTGGTTGGCAGGACATTGAGGATCTTGTTGTTCTTTTCAACTTCTTCTTGTCCCTGCCACCAGTAGCTTTCCCACTGGGTTTTTGACGCACCTGATGAGCAGTTTTACGATACCTTCCTTACATTTTCAGACAATTTTTCAGATGTGGGGAGGGTGTAATCATGCTTACTAACAGTTGTTCTTGTTGATACGATCTCTCACATATACTGACATCTATTGATCGAATGGACTTAACTACCTTTCTTCCCCATCACCTCCGTAATCACCACCTGTATAGTTCCCCCATAGCTGCTTCCACTATAATACCTGGTCTTATTCTGCCCCTGTGCCTCTGAGTGAATCAGACCCCCTCCAGGGTACGATTACACTCTGGCTTCCTCCCATGGATGTACAATACTATAGAGCTGATGAAGGATTTTGTATTCTCCATGGTACTGTCAAAGATTTGTGGGTGTACTTAGGTAAGCGCACTATTCCATTTCCAGATTTCTCCACCATCTCATCCTCCTGCGATATCCACTCCACCATCTCCTCCATCTCATCATCTCTTTCTCCTGTCATCTCTGGCTGTACTTCCACTTGTCTGGGCTGTGATGCTGCCAATACTGACACTAATTGGGACATTTGCACTGTAAGCGCATCAATTTTCACCTCTAGTGCTGGTATGGGAACAGGATTAGGGCCAGGATTAGAAGTTGAAGGTTCAGACATAATTGTAGAATCTGTGATGAATCACTTCTTCAACAAATTCAAGATTTTTTCTTCGAGACCTCTTCAAATGCTTATGGGTCACGTGATGGTTCATCAATTGTTCGTCAATTGTTTGTCAATCATTCATTGTTTGTCAGGTGCCTATTTTGACACTTCAGATCAATAACCCTTCCAACAGTGCCTGATCTCAGGGATAACACTGAATTCAGCTTGTAACTAAAATAGTCGTCCGAATAGAGTGATGTAAATCATAACTAAACCAGATCCAATCGGTTGTCTGGTTGCAGCTGTCCTAATGACGAGTGCTGCCGCTCGATCACTGGCAGTCGCAATGTAAGGTGAGGCCTGGCATCGGCTTACAAAAGAAAAGGTAGATTACATATGTACAAGTACTTCCGGCTCATGCCAAAAGGATGAGTAATCGGATGTGGCATGGTGAAACAATGATGTATGCACAAGTAAGAGAAGGTGCACTGATATGGGAAGTTGTGTTCTTCTGTTAGGGTGACACCCACTATCTGCTAGCTAAGACCATGTGGGATCCGTGCTCGTGATGGGGGAATTGATGGTTTTGATGCGAGGGGTTATTAATAGGTGAGTTTGTTGACAAAGGCCTTTCAGTGTAGGTGGAATACCTAAGAGAACACAACTGGGGTCCCCTAGATGTATATTTAGGGTTTATATACTATGTTACATATATTGTACATTGTTGTTACCGACGCACTTGTACATGTGCATACATTTTGATGCATGCGAAATAAAATTCTCATGCTATTGAAGTGTAGCATCATTTGGCGTCATGTAGCGTAATTCGACATAATAAAATAAAAATGAAATTTTATTAGGTAATGGGGTGGTTTCCTAACACTGGCATGGTTTGAACATGACCTTTCCTCTGCGTCTTAAGATATCTGACTGTTATTGTTAGCTCGCCACACTGGTACCCTGGGTCACGAACACTGCAGGTGCAGATTTAAACCTTGCTCTTGCAATGAATCAAGAGTTTGGTGTTGTATTCGAGCTCCATTTTCAAAAAGACCAAGATGATTTCATGAAGGCATTTTTGATCATAGGAGCCAGCACAAACAGCAGGACTGAGATAATTGCTGTCTGCCCTTCTCTGCCTGTAGAGCAGCGCACCCAAAAGCACACACTCATACAATTCAAAATAATGTGGGAAGGATCAAGAGCACCACTAAACCATACTGAAATCATTGGAGGGGGTTGTTCAGAGAGAAAGGCTTTTTATAGCAGTTCTGGGATATCAAACTAGACTACAGATGCACCAAGCTGAACATGCCAGTTGGTGGAGGTCTGCATCTAGGGGCTAGTAGAGTAAGTTACTTGTAACAACGTGTGTACATCCTAACAACCCATGTGCTTTGAAACTGCTCACTACTCAACTATCTCAGAAAAAAAATGGGCACCAGAAATTGATTGCTACATCAACAATTCCACATGAGAGGCGTGAATAGAATACCACTACAGAGGGACTCAAATTAGTGAAGCATCGATGCACAACTGTAATACACATACCCTATTGGCTGACATGCTGTCAACACTCTGCTCTGTAAACAACTCCGCTACACATTGGACATATGAGCCATAAGCCATGATATTAATGTCTGCAGAATGAGGAGCAAAGGAAACAAGGAGAGTCTTGCCCACCCCTGGTGTGTCAAAAGTGCCTCCGCCCTGTTCTACAAGCTGGTGACAGATGATAAGAACACGAGGGACACAAAATAAAGAAAAAAAGTACCACTCCAAGATGGTGGTCGACTGTCTCATCACAGGATTGAATCTCCTTCAAAGTAGCAATCTGGTTATCAAACATTGTGCATCCAAAGCCAACATTAAAAGAAGGTGTATGCAACACCAGAAGCATCAACTATGCATGCCTTCAACAAATAACCAACACAAGTACAAAACAGTTCACATACCTCTACATCTAGTGGAATAACATTGTAGATTTCACCAACAACTGTGAATCACTGTGGCATCAAGGTGTCATGGTGCACAAACAAAGAACACCCTGTCAACGATACAGTACCTCGCTCAAAATCGAGTTGGTAAACCACATCCGTGAGAGAAAGTGGAATTGACATCACAAGTCGCCAAAAGAATTTTCATCCATTTTACCATCCATAATAACATGTCTGTTTGTGTTTGCTAAATACAGTAATCACTCCTATTGTACAAAAAGAGAAACACCAACATATCAAAAAATGCATAATACAACTTTGTGAGTAACATGTAAGAACCAATGACCAAGGTTACAAACAAATTCAGAAGTTCCAGAAAGCCAGGAGGACTGCACCTCAGTACATGCAAAAGTAACCACTGATACTTTGACCTGCACAGCATGCAAAAAATGGAGGTGTTCCTGAGGTAATCGCTTCTCTGCAGGATGCTGCTCACCAATCCACCATGTCTGGTGAAAAAGCCAGTCACAATCTGTGAGAAAATATTCAGCAAAGATATAAGAATCAGCAGGAAGGAAAGCTACAAGGGATGACACCAGCAAAGAACAAGCTCAATGTTTGTAACCTTCTTTGTCCATGAGCACAGGTCCACACCTCACTTCCATCCTGCACAGTGACTTCAAACGTAAGGGGAAGCATGAAGCCGGCTCTCATAAGGCAGTCCAAAAACAGAGCATCCAATTTTGCATAACACCTCTGTCACCAGGACCCAGATTTGTAATGAATAGTCTTTGTGTGCAAAAGCACACCCAGCTGCGCCAAAGTATATGTGTATGTAGAATAACCCCAAGCAACAGTCAATGAATGTAATGACAAGTGATGAGAGAGCATGTGGGAAGACAGGGAAGTTATAGATATAGGAGGCAAGAAAGTCATGGAAACACTTACCTTTGATAGAACAAGTACCTTTACTCTCCCCCACACTGACATCCAAAAAGGGAAGGTCATTCCCAAAGTCAAAAATATAATCTATGTTTCTATTTTCTGACTATCACACAATTTGAGAGTGCTAAGAAATGGGTCAAAAAATGAATTACAACCTGAGTACTACACATTTAAATACAAAAAAAACTAAACCCCTCCTGCAAGTGCAAGGGGCAAGGCAACAATATTAATTGAAAAGGAGATTCTATCTGGAGAGGGGGTCGTGATGTGGCTGCCATTGTCCCTGTTGCATGGTGGTGGCCATCATCCCACCTTGTCGTCTCCTCACCATTGTCACGAGGTGGGGAATGGTGGATGGTCCCTGTCTGCATTGATGTCCCTGCCCCATCTGTTGTTCCATGCCATTATTGTTATCGTTCTGCTCCACCCCACAAGCAGTCGCTCGCAATGGCGATTGCAGTTGTAGTTGCAGCAGCGGTGGTGGTACCTCATTGTCCTATCCCCGTCCCCATTTTGTCATTGTTGTCTGTCCTTGCACACCCACTCCACCCTGCAAGCAGTTGCTTGCAGTGGTGGTTGGCCATCGTTGTTGTCCTGTCCTTCCCTCCTTACTGTTGTTTGTCGCATGGTTGCTGTCCCTGTACTCTCTCAGTCCCGTTGTCTACCAATGATCCACCCTGTGAGCAGTGGCTCACAGCAGTGGTGGAGGGCTGGATCCTTTACATATTTCGAAGAGTGACAGGGCGGGAATACAGTGGTAGGGTACTTACCTTGTGGTTACCCACTCATGGCACCTGCCTGGGGTTGTGCTAGACAAAAATGAACCCCTCACATCCCATTTGGATGGGGAGGAGGCTGTATGGGCCATGTGCATTGTCGTTGTACCTAGAAACTTGTCAGCAAGAAAAAATGGTGGTGGTCAAGGTCACATTTACAGAGGGGGTGAGGTCTTATGGGAGGGATGCATACGGTGGTTGAATGTAACGTTGAGCTTTGAGACAGTGGGAATGGAAATGTCAGTGTGGGGGAGAGTTGAGTCAGCTGATAGAACAGTAGATTACATAAGGTGCTGCAGCAATGAAAAAGTGTATGAGACATTCACTGGGCCCAATGCAAACAGGCCTCGCTCTCAATAAATTGAGAACTCGGAACAGTTGTGTACACCATTACTAATTGGTGATGCATGAGAATTCAATCTCACAGTCACTAATAGTTTGTAGTTTGTAGTCTGTAGTTTGTAGTGGGCTCACATAATAGGAATGGATACTAAGAAAAACATAAGAAGGCTTGTGCTTGTTTCCTAACACCCCTGCTGTGAAATGGCAGAAAACTGATGGCCTTCTGCATGATGTGGATTTGGAGGATGAAGAGAATGATGAGATTGATGTCTCCACACCATCTAGCACTCCATGGATGATTGAATTCAACTGCTACCTGATTACTAATGATATCATACCACCAGGTATGACAGTTGTGAAATGGTGGGGGGTACATAGCCTCTTCCAAATCTAATAGCCCAGATTGTTCTAATGTGCCATTTCCTATAGTTAAATGCTCCTCATTATCCAATAGCAGCTTCACTTGCTCATGATTACCTTGCTATCAGAGGTCTTTACACTCCCCCACCTTTCCTGGTGGACTCCAACTGGAGTCTGACTGGAGTCCACTGGGACTGGTCACCAGCCAACTGCCTGCAAATAGTGTTTCAAGGTACAGTCCATAGGACCGGAAAAGACCATAGGACCAAACTGGACCAAACCTCGGTCTGGTCTTTTTTCAGTTGCGGTTGCCCACATTTGGGGTCAGCCCAGTTGCTGGTTGCCTCATTTTAGAAATCTTTGAAAACTGTTCAAAGACTGGTTTCAATCGGTTGCAACCAGTCTTCTACCCATATAATACTTCAGAACTAATAGTACATACATTACATGTAAAAGAACTAATATTATTACAAAAGTTACTACATAACTATCTTTAAACTACTTGTAATGGATAATGGAACAAGGCCAGGGAAATAAGCACTGGTGAAACAAGTGCTTATATACCCGTGGCTGCGCATGGACCATTTGGTCATGCTTGCACTGCAGAAAAATTAAGTGGCACCACCATTTAGACATTTCCCATGATACCGCAATCATGCCACAACTTCAGTTCTTTCCACAACCATGCCGAGAACGACCACCACAAGCCCACGAACAATGAATGAACATGGCGAAAGTGGCCCAAACGATGCTAGTTTGTTGTTTTGGCTGTAGGGTGTCTTTTTCTTTCTTTATTACTTCTACTAACTAATAGTTATTTATTCTTTTTAGGTTCCTATCTTTTGCTGCCCACCACCAACAATGCCGCACCCTATGCTGCACCTGCAAGCCTCTGCTTGCAGGGTGGCAATGGGTTGTGTTTCTAACCATGGCCGACGCCACATCACAACACCACCAACAGGGACGACACCAGCAGGAGCGACACCGATGGGAATGATGCCGCCAATGCCAACAGGGACCCTCCAGTGACACCCACCCCGCCTAGCTCAGAGCCTCGCCACCACGAATGAACAAATGCAAAGCACCCAAATGAACTAGCGTCGTTTGGGCCCTGCGTGCATTCTTCTGTATTGTCAAATTCTTTTTTTTACTAACAACTTGATTTCATTTTAGATTTGACAACACCCCCTCGCCCTCCGTCACCCCTGTGAGCCGCCACCTGCCCTATGCTGCCGCTGCAAGCCTTTGCTCGCAGGGTGGTTCTGTTCCTGGACCACAATGGGTGCCATGTTGCTTAGCACCACCATCCCACCTGTGAGCCACTGCTCGAGGGGGCAATGGAGGTGCTGACAACAACCCAGCCCCTGTGGGATAATGAATGACCCAAACGACAGGGAGAACACAACAAATGAGGATGAAAACAGGGAGGATGGCGACAAAAACAGGGAGGGGATGATGCATGACGACGCAGGGATGGCAATGCAAGGGCGACGAATGACAGCAGGGACAGCAATGCAAGGAACAACATACAACAACATGGGGCTGACAACAAGGAATATTGGGGGGATAACATACGATGCCCACTCTTGCAACAATCGTGAGATGGGTGTCATTTCTTTTTCTTTCTTTTTTTCTTTGGTCTTTTTCTTTATTCTTTCTATTAGCAACTCCACCGCTGCGAGCACCTGCTCGCAGGGTGATGTAATTTGTTTTCTAATAAAATTTAATTAGACTGTAAAAATAGTAGAAAAAACCAGTCAAAACCAGTCTTTTGGGGCAACCGAGTTTGGGCAACGGTTTGGACCGGTTGCGGTCCATGGTTGCCCTCTTGGGGGTCAAAAAACCAGACCGAACTGGACCTTAGAACACTACCTGCAAAGTTGCCAGTCCAGTCCCAGTCCAGTCTGACTGGACTCTGAGTGGAATCCACTCAAACACTGGATTCCAATTGGACTAGTCCAGTGGAGTCCAGTTGGAGTCCAGTCAGATTCCACTGAAAAAGTGTGTAAGAAAAGGAATCGAACCCAGATCCCTGTGTATTATGCTTACATAAGCAACCAACAATGTAACCCTTACACAACAGTAGCTTGTGTAAGTCATCATCTACTTGCTTTAGGTACCATGGTGCAGCTGTGTATGACAAAGCATATAGCTGCATCATCAAATGTGCCAGCTCATCACTCACCACCACCACCACCACCACCACCACCGCTCCCATGCCCAATCCACCATCATCACCACCCACAAACAAGCTGACTGGGCTGACTGGATGGGCCCTACATAAGCTTTTTTTATTTGCTTTTTGTTTTTATAAACTAACTAACCTGTTTCTTTTCTTTTATATGTTCTAATCTACTGGTAACAATGGACAGATGTGAGACAACCCAACACACCCACCCCATGCCTGCAAGCCCCTGCTCATAGGGTGGATCATGAGTGTGTGCAGTCGATGATGATGATGATGACAATGCCTACCAGCACCAGGACCCCCAGAACACAAAGCACTGGGGCCAATGACACACCACCCACCTCCAGCCCCTTGAGCAACTGCTTGGGGGTGGATCATGGGTGGAATGGCACTGGTGACAGTGGAGAATGGGGGACAATGACAGGGCAATGCTGATGCCAACACAGAATGATGGGAATCAACCGAGACCCGATAACACCCATGCCAGCCCCCTCCCCATCCAAACAGGATGTGAGGGTGTCGATAAAGGATAGGAGATGGCAGAGGGGTACCAGGAGACCTGCAGAGCAGGATACCCACCTGGTAAGCACCCACCTACCCCCTCCCTTGCATGCCACATCACTGACCCCTCCCTCCCTAACCCCTCCAAACCAGGAGACCCCAAAACTGACAACACACCCACCCCATGCCTGCAAGCCTCTGCTCACAGGGTGGATGGGTGGTGAGAGCCCACACTGATGAGCACCTGCTCATCAGGTGGATGGCAGATGCACCAGGGCTACGATGACTATGGCACCCATCCCCATCCCTATGAGCAACTGCTTGTAGGGTGGATGATGGATGCAGCTTGCTATGGTGATGGATGCATGCAAGGAGGGGTGGGCAATGACACCCACCCCAGACCACATTCCCCAACCCCCCTTCCCCCACATTTTGCATGGGGAGGGGTCTTCATTATTTTTAATTCATATTATTTCTGCCCCCCTCACATCGAATGCGAGGGGTATATATATTGTAGTACTTACGAATCCCCCCCTCATGCTGAACACAAGGGGTTTAGTTTTTTATATACATAGTAGTAATCCCCCCCTCTCACAAGATGCGAGAGGGTTTTTTGTTTTGTTTATTATTATATTGTATCCACTCCCTCGTGTTCTACACGAGGGATGTGGTTAACTAAAAAATTTCAATCTTAATTGTTTGAAAAAAGCCTCCTCAAAGAATATGAAAAGTTGAGTCATATATAAACTGAGGTCTTTAAACTCCTCTGCCTCATCTGGGCCTCCAGGCCCTGCAAACCCTCATAGGGGCCCTGTCTTGCAGTGCAAACTCTGACCTATCTCTGCCTACTGCCCCCATCTGGGCTTGCAGGCCCTGAAAACCCTCATTGGGGCTCTGTTTTGGAGGGCAAACCCTGACCTATCTCTGCCTGCAAACCCCAAAGCTGTTTTACCCCCCAGGGTTCTGGCAAACTCTAGGGCTGTTTTAGGTGTTTGCAGGATGGGCACATTCCTTAAATGCAGAACAACCACAGGAGAGGATATTTATGGTCTTGGATGGAGGTATTTCTATTTTCTGTAAGTAACTGCTGGATGAGATGCAAATTCAGGACTATAGCACACTGTATAGGAATGTGTTCAGGCCAATAGGGGAAGTGGAGGAGGAGAAGAGGAAAATAAGGGGAGACTGAATGGAAGTCAGGGGTTCTGATATCTATCCAAGTAGAGGGTGTGGGAGAGAAGGGGTCAACAAATAGATGGCATGTGTGGAAGTGGAGGAGGAGTGGATACAAGTGCAGATTTGAGAGATGTTTGTGGGGGAGTGGGTAGAAGTAGATTTTGGATTTCAGAAAGTACTTTTGCAGTAAATGACAAGGAAAACAACACTAACTGATGGAGCAAATCTCATGGAAAAATGAGCTGCCCATGCCAGAGTCAGACTGAGTATAAGGGCAACCTAAGCCTCTAGCAAAGGGAAATCCGAAGTTAAAATTATACTACATAATACAGGGATTGGGGGCGCACCTAGCAAAGGGAAATCCGAAGAGAAAACTCTAAGGATCCCCTTGCTGATGCCCAGTATATGTGAAGATGACAAAAATCAAATATAACCTAAAAATAGAAAAAGGCGGAGATAGGCAGATCAAGGCCGCCGAATGACATCATACCAAGGGGTATGTGTTGGAAGGGGTACTCCGCCTCTAAATATAAAAGTGTCAACATGTACAAAGATGATAGCAAGGGAAAATTAGTAATAAAATCCGGAAAAATCATAGAAAATGAAGAATAGAAGGAAATGAGGTGGGGAAAAATATAGGACGAACATAAAAAATAGGAAAAACACACAGGGCACCCCCCTAGTCCCCTTACACTGAGTGAGCAACTGAATATTACAGTAAATCACAAGGGAAACACTAACATTTCTGAGCAGCTGAAGGTTCCTGAGAAACAAACTGATTGAATAAATTACATAACATGGAAAAACAAGGTGCCCATCCCAGAGAGGTGTGGTATAGTAGTCTGTGAGACTGGAAATTACTGACAGGGTGTTATTTTGATATCCTTATTTTGTATCAATAACAGCTGGTGATAAGCACTACCATGGCTGTGTATTCTGCTCTCACCTATTCACAATAAAACAGAATAAAATTGATTTTCCTGGCTAGGATGTATGCAACTTTATATAATGTTGAAGCCTGAGCTGATGATTGTGCATGTTGAATGAATATCAGCTGGTGTGCATTTGGTCTAACATTCTTGGCAAAGCAGTGGCTCATGACTGAAATAATCAGGAGGTAAGTTATTTGATATGGATGACAGAAGGAATTTTAATGACAAAAATGAGATAGTTGTTTTTTTAGAATGTAAACCTTGTTATCAGAATCAAGGATCAAATGCAGTGCTGACTTATACTTTGGTTTTTGATTGTGGTTGTTAGAAAGTAAGTTACTCTGTGCTACATATTCAAAGTGTTTCTGATTGCATTATCACACAATTTCTTAGTGGGTATGTGGTACTTGTGACATGAAGATATTGAGAGATAAATTCATCCATGCCTATCACTTGGCCTCCCCTTCACATGATGTAATAAGTGTGGTCTTGACCAGGCATGAGAATATGAATATCAATAAAGTTACATTTCTCTGACTCAATAATACTTCAGATAAATGTCTTCCTTTGCCATATATTGACCTTTGAAGCAATATCTGAATCAATGCACCATAATTTAATACTATGTGTTTTATGTCACCTATTAATACATGGTTAAAAGACAATATGCTCGTCTTCTTCAGCTGCATTCTCTTCTTCAGCTGCATTTGCTCTTTGGTTGGTTGACTTTTTAGGGCATTTGTTGCTGTAGCAATTGGAACAAATCAGCCACACTTGCTACATTTGGAACATCCAAGCCAGCAACAGTCATCAGTAATATGATTGGTTCTCCCACACTGCTTGCAATGTTTCATCTTTCATGGACTGCCATTGCTTGATGTGATATGCCCATGATTGTATGTATCTTGAGTTTCAGCTTTGCAGCAAACATGACACAGATACTCTTCTTTGATGATTCCCATGAATTGCTGGGAGCCCACCAATTTTATATGGTCAGTGTACTCAGTAATTGGATCATCAGTAGGAATGTTGATACAGGGATCAGTGAAATTATCCCAAGATGATGGTAGTGAACCACCAATAGTGAGTTTGAAATTGAAGTCGCTGATCTGATTGTCCTTATTCGGGGAAGAGTTGATTCATTCCCAATAGATCTTGAGTTCATTGAGCTGCTTGATGATATCCATGTCTTCATCAGCCTTCAGGGACTCAAGATTGCATTTGTAGGCACATAATGTGAGGTGTGCCTTTGACTCAAAAATAGCTGTGAGGCTGGACCACATGTCCTTGGCAGTCTTGCAGGTACTGATGTGGTGTTTGACTCCCTGGTTTACATTATTAGTGATCAAGCCTCAAGCATAATGATCATTGAATTCCCAATTGTGGAATCCTTGGTGATCAGCTTCCACATCAGGCTTCTCTTTGGTGCCTATAGCATACTTCTCGACTCCACAAATCTCCAATGTAAGCATCATTTGACCCTTCCAAGTGTTATAGTTAGTGTCTGTGAGGTGGTCATTGAGCTTTGTGATCCTGGTATTCTCATTAGCCTTGGCCCAAACAATAGTTGATGGATTAAGTTCATCAGGATAGTTGACAAGAGGTTGGCCACCTTTAGACTGAGAGACATTTGACATTGCTCTGAAAGTTAAAGCCCAGTTGTGATTGATGGATGCGAAATATATATTGAGAGATTGAGTGAACATGTCTCAGGTGGAGCAGATGCACAAAAAGCACAGATAGTGTGAAGATAGTTGTTGACAATGTTTAATTAAGTTGCAATGTGAGTCACGGAATGAGCTCAGGGCCCATAACCTGTTGGGAAAAGTCTGATAAGAGAGTTGAGGGTGCAACTAGAGGGTGAGCAATTCCAATGAGGACTTAAGCAGTGATTTTCCTTCTACACCTATGACAAGCATGTAGCCAAGCATTCTCCTCAGTCCTGTTATTATCAGGGGAGGAGGGATCTCTCCTCTGCTGACAGAAGGGCTCTATTAAATGTCTTGGGCTAAATGATCATCTACAGTATATACTATATACTTTACTGGGGATAGGGTTACATGAGTAGGGTGGTAGGGAAGTGGGGAGATGAAGAGAGGTGAATAGATTGTGAGGCAGGGTACTGCATCTCCTGAGTCTGTACATGTTCTAAAGTCACAAAGATGGATATATGGATGGGTGAATGTATCTAGGGGATGGAAATCGGATCAGAAGAGCTGGGAGTGGGGGGTTATGTGTCAATGCATCTGTACAAGGGAGAGAGATCATTAATTGCCTGCATTCATGAACCTTCCCATTCATCAATGGTCATATAGAGAGCATACTGCATGCCTTACAATTAATGTTAGAGCCCATTTCCAAGTACTGTAATAGTATTTATGGACAGAAAGGAAGTATTGGTTCAGAAGTAGGAGTGCTTACCCTGTGGGATCTGTTGAGTACTTTACACTCCCCCACCTATTCCAGTTGGATCCTGGTTTGTCTGGCCAGAATTTCTGGAATTTCTGGAATCCAGTGGAATTTTTTTTGTATGTAGTTTTCCCTATGCAGCACAATTCCAGTTGGAATAAGGATCCAATTTACACCCGGATTCCCTGGAATCTGACCAGACTCATCACAACTGGACTAACCAGAATGCATGGACTAACTGAAGTAACCGGAATGCATGTGCTTTCCCAAATAAACATTTCACATACTATCCCTGGCACTGGGTTTGAAAGTGGGTAGGTGTTTGAAAACTCAATATTAGTCCTTGTTCCCTTGCACTTGCAACCTCAGAATTCTTGGAATAGGAGCTCACAGCACCTATCAGTATGGCTGTAAATTTTTTTTTGAGGAAATCAGCCAAGTTTTGGTGAAACTACAGGAATGGTAAGCAAAAACTCTACTGATTGTGAGGAAACAGCATCGGAAATATTTCTATGGACCACAATCTATGAAATTCTTTGATATCCATGATCCTTATGTAGAATAAAAGCTCTGTACCAAATTTTATAGGTAGGGACAGGCTCTATCCTGTTCAATGGAGAATTTGAAACTGGTGTGACAATCCTAGTGAGCGGAGTTTGAAGTATGTGTCACATCTGAGTCATGTCCACACTTAGTTTGTTGATTGACCATGCTCCTTGTACTAGTAAATGCTGAGCAGGAACTAAATTGGCTGGCCTGGGATTGTGACTAATGTGACTGATTTATTTTCAAGCACCCACCTTTTGAGTCTCTTGATGCCGGCAAGGCTATCTTCACAGTTTATCTAATAATTTTCTACATGGATAGATGTAATAAAAGCATATGTACCTTCCACAGAAAGCCAGGGGGCCAGATTGGATGGGAAGTACAACTCTGAAACAATTTTTCCAAAAATTTCAAACACCTACCCAACGATAGTACAGTAAGAATTGAACACTTGACCTTGGGTCTACACGGGTTTACACACAGAACAACATGCTTAACCACTGATCTACCAAGCCTTTATTCCTACTTACATTTAATACCTTTATTACCATTTAATACCTTTATTACCCAATTAAGGGTGTAGTAACCAGCCATATGCATACTAATAGCCACATGCATTGCATGACATGTGACATGTGACTGCCAGTTCACAACCACCACCACCACCATTGTCAACGCTGCCTCCACTCTACCACCACCACTCCATGTGCACCTGCCACCAGCACTCCCATGCCCACTCCCACCATCACCACCACCTTCAAACAAGCTGACTGGATGGAATGGGGGCCCAAACAATGGCAACTGTCATTTGGGTCATAGATAAGTTTTTCTTTTTTTTCTTTTTTTGCTTTTTGTTTTATCAATCAACTAATCATATTTTATTGCTTTTTAGGTTATATACTACTGTGGATGACCTGCCACAATGAAAAACATGCAACCCATGCCCACGCCCACCCGATCCCCTCCTCCCCATTCAAATGGGATGTGAGGCTGTTGACATGGGCTAGGAGGGTGCAGAGGGATGCCAGGAGACCCCAGAAGGGGGGTACCTGCCTAGTAAGCACCCACCAACCTCTGTACTTGCACCACATCACACTGATGTGCCCAAACCCCCCCTCCCCCCCCCAAAAAAAAAAAAAACAGAAATCCAAAGAGGGGATGATGGGGATGAACGACAACAAGCCACCCAACCCCCAGCCTCATGAGCAACTGCTTGTGGGGTGGATCATGGGTGGAACAACAATGGTGACAAGCCACCCACCCCAGCCTCATGAGCAACTGCTCGTGGGGTGGATCATGGGTGGAATGACAGACAACACACCTAGCATAGCGGGGTTGCATCCCCTCCCCCTCCCCCGCACTTTGCATGGGGAGGGATTTTTTTTGTACTTTTAATTATTTATTAGTATTGTGCCCCCCCTCCCCCATTTTGTGTGGGGGAGGGTTTTTCTTCATGTTTTTACCTCCCCCCTCACCCTGAATGCAAGGGGTTAGCTTTTTATGTATATAAATAAAACTCCCTCTCGCATCTTGTGAGAGGGAGGATTTTTTGTTTATGTATGTAATCACAAACATCCCCACTCCCTTGCATTCAATGTGAGGGATGTGGTTGATTAAAAAAATTTGATCTTAACTACTTCAAAAGAAATTAGAGTTGTGAGTTTGAGTGTCATGAATAAATAATTCTCCTGTGGCTCAACTGGTTAAGCACACATGTTTGGTTTGTCATGTGATCACTCTAATCAAGATGTCTTGAGTTCAATCCTTACTCTGCACAAATATATTTTGTAGGCACTTTGACAACTTAAGACTTGAAATTTGACTATCCATTAGGGTATATACTCTAAGTTGAGCATCTGGAGTAACCAGAATCCAGTTGGAATAACTGGATTCTGGTTGGAATAACTGGAATAACTGGATTCTGGTTGGAATAACTGGAATAACTGGACTCCAATTGGAATAGGTGGGGGAGGGTAAATTACAGGGTGTGAGCAAATTCACCATGTAGATGTTCAGTGACATTAGTGACTATTGGTATGGGTGTCCACAAAATGTATTACATAGTCCTGAGACAACAGCGAAGTGCCTAAGAGCCTGTTCAGGTGCCATTCTTGGTTGTGTGCCTGTGCCAAAACCAAGGCCCACATGGCCCTCTGATGAGTGGAGTGTAAATCAGCTTCTTCAGCATGCTCAGAATATCATGATATGATAAGGCAACACCATTCATCATTCCAATCTCCTGCAATCCATGCAGCCCATGCAGCCCATGCAGCCCATACTCAACAAACAAATCATCAATATTGTTATTATTCTTGTCAATGTAGTGTTTCCCACAATCGAGCACATTTTCCATGCAATGCACTGTATCAAACAACCCTATCACACATCCATATTGTCTGGTGAAGGCTGGGTCCAGGAGCTACTCCATGGTCATCCCAGATGCATCCCTACAGAGCTAGGGGTGCATAAATCTGTCTTTAGGTAGATGATTGTTGAGTTGCATAATATGGGGCATTCCAACTCAAAATATGTCTCACTGGAGGAGCAATTGGCCATTTTCTTATATATGTGTGTGTGACTGGCTTGACAATTTGACATGTTGGAGAGCATTTTCAACAATCAAATGAGACAATCTCCAGGTGAGCAAAATATTTATTTGAATAATTGATGATTTGTGATGGTGCAGTCTCAGATATTTTCAGAAGATGGCTTGCATTCTCTCAACTCATCCATTCTGTCCAAAATACATCCACAAACCCATAGCTTCACCATCCCTGTACCTTCAAAATAACCCAAAGCTATGGCCATTCTTCAAGGGCATAGTTGGTGCAATCATATCCATCTTTCATGCCCATTGGCAACGTGTGTGGCATGTCACAACCAGAAAGTATTCATATCGCAGAATTGTCTTTTCTGCTGTTCCTTTGACATGCTTTTTACTTATGCTTTAACTGGATGGGAGGGCTCAATTTCTGATGCTCATCTTTGGGAAGTTGCTCGTGGTCTTCATATTCTGGAGGGTTGTTTCCTATTGGTGGATGCAGGATTTCCACATTGTGAAAAACTGCTTGTGCCTTATCAAAGTGTCCATTATCATTTAGCTGAACATCATTGGGCAGGTTTACAGTAATGTTTTCTATTTGATATGAACCAAAATATAACTAAACCTAAATATAACTGAACCTTTTAGGCCTGCCACCAAGGAAGAACTCTTCAATTTATGACATGCCCAGGCCCAAAATGTCATCAAACATATTTTCGGGGTCCTTAAACATTGTTTTCCCATTCTACTTTTTGGCTCAGAATTTTCCATCAAGTCCAAGCTCAAACAGTTTCAGCTCTTTGCACTACACATAATTTTATCAAGATCTATGATCCAAAGAAAGGTAAATTACCTGATAAAAATCCTGAATAAGCCAATTTTGCACCTCATTCAGGAGATAATAGAGTGTGGCATGACAGCTATAATGAGGCAGATATTCCAATTGAAGTTGTTGCACATTGTGATTGAATTGCTCAGGCTATGTGGGAGGATTATCAATGTATTTTGGAGGCCAGAGGGGCTGGAGACAATGACAAAGATGATGATGACAACATGGAAAGTGAAGATTCTATGGCCTCTGACTCACACAGTGATGAATGATATAATGTTCCACTTTGCACAACAGATTGTATTATCATAATACAAAGAAAAATACAAAATTCTTGCATAGGTTTCAATGAGCCTTCATTGTCTACATCCCAAATTGCAGACTGCTTCCTCTTTTTTGAAGAAATGGACAATTGAGCAGTTGATGGAGAAGCAGATGATGGGGTGACACCTAATGATGGTGAGAGATGGGGCAGTGACAACAATGATGGAGGAATGGATCCAGACTATCTAGCAATTGACAAAGAAGATGGTAGAAAAGATTGAGGCTGGAGAGAGGGGGGTGACAACAAAGAGAGAGGATGCCCAGCATCCAACATGGAAGCACCATCTGCCTCCAATAACAATAAAGTGCCAACTGAGGCAATGGATGATGATGGTAAGGCAGTAGCAGCTGCAAGTGATGGCACCGATGGTATTGTGGATCCCATTTGTGATAACACTGAGAAGGGTGCAATGGCAGATGGAGGAAAAAGAGGATTTGATGTAACCTGATTAGCAGCAGCAGACACAGAGTCATCACTGTCACTGCCATTTGAATCACTTTTGTTATCATGATTTCCACCATCGTGAGCAAATTGGCCAGTAGTGGTTGAATCCATGAAGATATCATCGAGCTTTGCAAGGTAGGGCCATGATTTGTGATTGACTACCTTCATCATCATCTTCTCCTGTAAAAAATGAGGTAAATGGTGAAACACAGTGAGATGTAATGATAACATACCCATGGTTTAAGATTGGTGGTGTATACTTTGAATTGATCTAAATCACCTGGAAATTTGACCAGAACCCATTGTGTTCATAATCCCAAGAGATCCCTGAACTATTTCTGTAGTGATCAATCACCCACCACTGTTTCTTCAGCTATAGGACAAGGACAATGAGCGGCATCCAAAGGTGTTATAATGTTTGTCACTCACCACTCTCAGTTTGTCCTTTGCATGCTTCACTTCCTTGTTAGAACCTTGAGTGCATACTTTATTGACAAGTTCGAGGGCCCCAGTATAGGTTCGTGATGGGAAACTCCCCCCTTTGGCTTCAGATGAGCATGAAGATAATCTACCATCACAGATATTTCTTGATCATTCCAATGAACATGCAGTTTTGATTGCTTAGGAGGCATGATATCAGTTGTAAATCATTTAAGAGTGCCCAAGAAATGAAGTGAGTGACGAGACGCAGATAATCAGAGGAGGTTGGTCGAGCCTGCCACCGTGACTCGGAGTCCATGAGGAAATTTGAAGTCCGACATGGGCGAACGTGGAATAATGTGGACTAATCAACCCGGAACGGTACCCGGACAGGCTCTAAGTTATTAGTAATTAGTAATAATAGTAACCGTCGGAATGATAGTGCAGTAGAAGAAAGAACATTATGCCTATGCTGAAATCAGAACAGGGCAATGATATTTGACTCCACGAGAGCGCGACTTAGTAGCCGCTGAACATGGGTGTGATCCGAGATTTCGATCACTGGCAAGTCGCAGCAGGCTGGCAGGCAGCAACATGTTCGGCGAAGTCTGCAATCGCCTCCCTCGAAGGAATCTCAGATTCTCAGTGATAAAGGCTCCGAGCATCTTAGTAAGCTACGCCGGCAACATCTCGATTTTTTGATTGTGATAGAATGAGCTGCAATGCGGCGCTGGCGTCTATCGTATTTCCTTCGGATTTGGGTCATTCGATCTAGATTTCCGCAAGGTAAACACTGGCATGTGGCCTTGGAGTGTATATAGACTTCATCGCCGATACCCTTTTCACAACGATCCAGCACTGCCCATTTCCAACGTCGGCTTTCCCTCGTGCTATCAACGTCCGCCCTAAGTGTACAATTTGTCACAGCTATGGAGCATTCGTCCATGTCTGAATTTGAAGGGGAAATGCCTCCTACTTATGCATCTCCAGCTCGGTATGTACCCTATGTGAGTTGCATGCTGCCTCCCTAATGAATAATCGCAACCAGTGATAAGGATACGGTTAGGGAAATATTGTTCTGGCTTCTAACTGTTGTTGATATCATTCCTTATCTGTTTGTTACTCAGATTCGCATTATGTATGTTGTTCTGGTCAATATCACATGTATTTTCAGGCTTATTTGCTGCACAACAGTGTTATAGGTCTCACAGGGAGCGGGAAATCGACGGTGCGACGATGTTTCCCAATTCAGCAGAGTATTTCATTAATTTTCCGATCGGCCAGTTCATCAATCTTGCTAGTGGTTCGGATCTCCCGACTTCGGCATCGTTACACTCCTGCACTGAGGTGGTACAACTTGCACCCGAATTTTCCTTCGAGGGTCGTCGAATCCGCTTCATCGATACTCCCGGTTTTGATGATACTGACCGGAGCGAAGTTGAAATTCTAAGGATCATTAAAGATTTTTTAGAAAATCAGTAAGCGTGTTTCAATCCTTCCAAGATTTCGTGGTTTGTTTTATCCTTTATACGACAGATATAAGGCAGGTACCCTACTTCAAGGCATTATATACCTCCAGCGTATCAGTGATGTTCGAATGGGGGGGGTGTCTGCTCGGACGCTCCGCGTGTTTAGGAAGCTTTGTGGAAGTGATTCTCTCAAGAATACGGTGATCGTCACAAATATGTGGAGCAAAGAAGTCCCCGAAGAAGAGGAGAACCGCGAACGACAACTCCGAAACGATGAGAAATTTTTCAAACCGTTTATGGATGATCATGCCACTATGATTCGTCACGACAACACGATCGAGTCCGCCAACAAGATTGTTCGACAAATCTGTACCAATATTCCATCAGCTTTGGCCATCCAACGAGAAACCGTCGAGCAGAGGAAAACACTTCCTTCCACCAGCGCGGGTATCACCCTCCGTTCTGCTCTGTTGGAACCGTCTCAGGGGTTACAGGCACTGGTGAATAATCTCCAAGCACGAATTAAAGCTGCCAGAGATGAAGAAGATCAAGGAAAGGCGGCGGAATTGCGGACGGAACTTTGGAAAATAGTTCCCGGCCTTGCTCGTTTTTATAACGAGCTCAAGAATCTGGAAGCGCTTACGGGAGAGGAGATGAATGTCATGGACGTGTGGGACAAGATGGATCCCAAAGCTCAAATTGTCGCCATATTCAGGAGGTCTTGTGGGGCGGACAATAATTCAGATATCAACGCCTTCTGGGCAGCGTTGGGAGATACAATCAAAATGTTCAACGGGATTCTAGATTTCTTCGAGGAACATCCTCTACCCCTCTCCATCCACGATCAGTTGCTCCATGGCACTGGCATTCTAACCCTAGAAGCCAGCAGAAAGTTTGACAAGTGGCTCTCAGACAATGACCAGGAGATATGGGACATACGATCGAAGATCGGCCGCCTGGTTGCCACTAAGGCGGGGACTACCAGTGGAGATAGAAGTCCGCATCCAACTCAAACGAAAGGAGCCTTCGTTAAAACGACTCAGAAGGATAATATAATCACCAGGGTGGGTGCGAGCATCATGGGCAGATTCAAGCCGTCGTCAGGAAAGCAACTGCACTATAGGCGATAGGTATAATCCTTTATATTTATCCTACAGTTGATGAAGGCATCGGCGTTATTGTTCAGCGGGTTCTGGAGTTTATTGGCAGAAGCTCGGGGAACAGTCACAATAAGGAGCAAGTAGAGTAACGCCACGATGTGATTTTGGACTCAAGAATTGGCTGAACACGAGATGCCGTTTATAATTATGCTGATGAAGATGATGCAAGGTCACGGTATTGTTAAAATACGAGCATCTATGGCAGGCTTAATGATATTTGCATGGTACGTGGAGTCGCTGAGGACATCTGTGTCCTGGATATGGCTGGGTGTCCGACTGTCCGGCTGTCCGGTAGTGATATGCAAGGCTCGGCTCAAAGCCCTGAAGCCCGGGCTACCGAGCCCTTGAAGCCTGAGCCGGGCCGGGCCGTACTAACGGCTTTGTAGGGCTCAAGGCTCGGCTCGTATTATCAGAAGCCTGAGCCGAGCCCTGAAGCCGCGGCTTTGATGTGTTGCCTCTGCTGCGTTGCTCAAGAAACCAAGGTAGTGCAAACTGAGGCCCACGAAGGACCCCAAATAAATAGACGATGAGCGGGGCAGCTAATTACACAGGCGAGTAAGCTAAATTTCGACAGAAAGTAAAACCCAGTATGTACAGAAACGGTCAGTGTCTGGAATTCAAGTGTTTCAGCGTGCGCTCACAATATTACAGTACAAACAACGTTACCTTGAAATGTACAGCAACGGTTCGACACCGGCGCCAGCACGGCGAACAGGAAAATCGGCAATGCGCAAAGTTGGCGTACTAATCCGTGAATTATCTGATGACGACCATGACAGTAACGATGGTAACGAATCCCGTGCATCTCCCATCACACCCAGTGAACCGAGCGCTCCTTGGCGTAAACATTTCTTCGGCTATTTGAACTCGACGGATCAACTTGGCAATATGACAATTGTCGAGTGGTGGGGGGTACGTGTCTCTCATATCATACCTCATTTGATCTTCTGACTTACAGCTTAGTGCAATACTACCCGGTATGACGTCTGGGCATCTCTTGCACGCGATATGCTCCCAATTATGGCGTCGTCAGTTTCCAGCGAACGCGCATTCTCATCTGCGGGGATAACGATTACTAAGCGTCGCAATCGACTCAAACCCGATATCATCGAGGCATTACAGTTCCTCAAGTGCATCTACCATCATGAACTCCTCTTCCGTGAAGAGCCAAGCACAGCGCTCGAGGTGGAGGAATATGATGACCTTCAAGAAGCTTGTGACAGCAATCTACATGATGCAGAACAGATGGGCTGGGATGGATTGGTTGAGGATCTTGTTGATGACGAGGGCTTTGTCGATCACGAAGAAGATGATATATTTGTGCAAGATGTATTGTAGTGACTCTGTAGACAAATTTCGCAGTAATTTTCACTACAAAGCCGAGGCCTGAGCCCAAGCCTGGCCCGGGCCCAGCCTGAGCCCTTGACTAGGGCTCGGCTCATGATCTATCCAAGCCTGAGCCTGGTCAAGCCGAGCCGGGCCCTGTACATCACTACTGTCCGGCTATCTTACATGACAAGAAAGTCATCTGACATAAGTTTTCCTAGTTGTATTCCACAGCCAACGACGTACCATCCCACAACATGAGCATGTCTTAATTACCTGTTCATGGGGTACACACTCACGGCGCTCAAGACGAGCTAGGAATTCAGTTGCAAGCTCATGGGCCAAGAGCTAGGACAACAACTCGCGCCGTGCATATTGCTCGAGATCACGCGTCCATTAGTTCGTCGATATATTCGCGTTTATGGATTTCGTAAGGGGACTGAGCCTAGAATAGATGACTTTGTCAGCAAGATTCAGGAAGGAAGCATGAGAGGATCAGAGGCATACCTTAACGAGGACAAGTGCAATTGAAATGAAGTAGGCAATAAAAGAAATCCTCATCGTAATTTGTAAAACTGGCAGGAGGCTCTAGTGTGGATGTTTAGTCGCTGGATACGATATGATTGGGGTGGACAAAAAGAAACTACGACACAATCTTCCGCGTATTTAACTGTATCCCGTTTAGGCTTGTACGATGCACTAGGTGGAAGACAGTGCTGGAAATAACAGGGAACCATCATTAGGTGCAGTCCAGAATAAGCATCAGTTCTGGGGGTGGCACTATGTGTTTGGTAGGTATGCTATGGCCGTGAACTAAATTAAATGAAAATAAAACCCCTCGCACTACTAGGCTAGATACACGAGCATTGTCGTCTATTCCATCCCTGCTGTCCTTGCAACCTCCCGCATGCTTGTAGCCACAAGTGCAGTGGCTTGCAGTGGTGCAGGGTGCTGCTTTGTCCCTGGGTGCATCATTGGCTGTAGATCTCTCATGCATGGTCACACAACAGGCAGGGCAAAACTTGCCCCTCCCACTGCCATTCTCATCCATGCCATCGAATGCAGGTCCTTTGTCGTCACCATGGGGTGTCAGGTGTGCATGCTGGTGTCTATCATCATCATAGGGTGGTTGTGCCAGTGGCGAGGGTCCTGGGTCATGCTCAGCCGTCACCTGATTCTCATTGCCATAGTCATGGTCATGGTCATGCTCTTGATTGAGGTGATCCTCCATTGGTGCTGGTGCTCATTGTTGATGTCGTGGGTTGCTAGCACCCACCATCCACCCTGCAAGCACGGCTGTGGGTGGGTGATTCATTGTTGTGGGTGCTGGGGCAGGTGCTGAATTGTTCCTTGTCAATGTGGAGCCCTGGTGCTTTGTTTTGTTGCCTTAGGGTGGTTGTAAGAGTGGCAAAGCATCCATCAATGCAAGAGACAACTGACAACACATGTTTGGTCACAACTTACCCATTAGCTGACCAGAGCTTGCAAGAGTATCTAAATACTCTCACAAGGTATTACAAATTAGTGTCCTGCTGTGAGAGATGTTGCCAGTGACAAGTTAGAGTAGCCATGTTCAATCATCTACCTCCTTTGCTGACCTTTTTGGTGGGTAGGTGGTACTACACCAACTTTGACACAGGACATCAGTGTTTCTGCAAATAACACACAAAAAGTGTATACATTAAGAGGTGTAATTCATTAGGCACATAACCATTTCAAAGCACACATTACAGTGGCTTCTGGAACATGGTTCCATGACAGAATGGTTACAGGCTGGTCATTGGCATTGCAGCCAATACAACAACAACATCTCAGCACAGCGATCTGTGCAGTTTACAGCCAAGTGCCTGCCCTATAGCCTGCCATGTGCAGCAATGGCCCACTAGCCCAAGTGACAATGAACCCTCCTCCCTCCCTCCCCCTCCTCCCTCCCTCCCCCTCCTCCCTCCCTCACCACTTCTACTCTGTTACTACCAACTCCCACACACCCACAATCACCACAGTACCAGGACCACCACCCATGGTCACAAATGAACCACCTCATGTGCTGCAGACAATGAACAATGTGACATGATAGAGACTGGGGATGACAACAGATGACAGCAAGCAATGGGGAACCCCACTGACAGACAGGGATGAGGGATGACAAATAATCGCTTGTGGCAGGGATGTGGGTGGTGTGTCATTTTTGCAGCCATTGTCCTAGAACCTGAACAGGACCTATTACCACCCTGTGAGCAGAGGCTCACAGTGGTGGGTAGTGGACTGGGTGTGTCAGTTAGGCAACATTGTGAATGAAAAGTAAGAATCTAAATAGAAGAAAAAACAGTTAGTAAAAAAAGAAGAAACCAATAATAAAAAACATACCCAGGGCCTTATTATGTGTTTGCTACTGATGTGATGACATGGCAGCAGTGCCACATTGACATTGTTGCTGTTGTTGTTGGTGGCAGGTGTTGGCAATGGATGTTGGTCTTGGCTCACCATAGGTCTTAGCATTGGGTGATTTTGCTGTTAGAACCTAAAAAACAAAGATAAAGTAGTTAAGAAAGTTGAAATGAGTATTGAACAAAAACTTAGCTATGGGCCCAAATGGTGACAACTGTCATTTGGGCCCATCCTGCTTCATTGGTAGCCATGGTCTTTGTACCCACAAGTTGTTGGTGGTAGGCAGCATGTGTTATGGTGGATGTGGACAGAGGAGCGAGGTGGTGTTGTTGGTTTGGCAGTCATGGGAATGGTATCTACAAGTGGTGCCACTATGACCAAATGGTCCATGTGCATGCACAAGGATATTTCAACACTTGCTTTCTGAGTTCTGTTGCCCTTGGGCATGTCCCAATTAGTTATTAGTATAGTAATGTAAGTACTATGCATATACTGGTTATAACTAGTGTATCAAGGTTCAGTCCATAGGACCAAAGACTGAACTGGACCAAACTGTGGTCCATGCTTTGGTCCGGTCCATTTTTCTGAAAAAGTGAGTAACTGAGACTGCAGTTTGGTTATTAGTTAACCTGTTTTGAAAACATTCGAAAACTGTTATAAAACCAGTTGTAACTGGTTGTAACTGGCCTTTTTACACTTAGATTATATACCCTATAATGTACACATTATATATAATCAAGTATAATAAACTAACAATGAGGGAGGAAGCCACAGAAATTGGTGGGGCTTATATACGTTGCAGTAGTTGTACATATTTGTTCACATGTAATACACATTGTTTGCATCACGCATTGACATGTTTGCTTGCATCACAATGTTTGTTTACAAAACCACCACCACTCACCACCAATGACATGCACACCACCCAAATGAACCAATGCAAGGCAGGGGGCCTGAATGATGCCAGTCATTGTTCAGGCCTGTGTGTAAGTCTTTCATATTATTTAGTTGAGTCATTTCTTTTACTAACTAAATGTTTTTCTTTTAGGTTCTTGCATCTTGACTACAACATCACCCACCCACTGAATGACACATATTCTGTGCTGCCACTGTGAGCCTCTGCTCACAGGGTGGCAACAGGTTCTGTTCTTACACAGCAATGGCAATGGCCAGCAACAACAACAACACAACACCCCCAACAGCAACCTCTGCTGCTGCTGCCACTGGAGACATGCCGAGTCTCCTAGGCTCTAGCTATGCCCAAGATGATGTAGTTGTAGTGATATTGTGACTATGTACATGCATGACTGTCTACTGACTAGGTGATCATGTGACTACTGGAGTAGGTGCCCACACACCCTACTCCATCTGCCCACCTCCAAAAAAGGTGACATCCTTGTTGCCACAGAAAAATAAAAACCAAACAATAAGTAATAAAAAAAATAGTAAGCAATGTAACTGACAATTTTTATAATTGATAAAAGAAATAAAGCAACAGAAAACTCAACAAGGCGGCACCCATCCCAATGCTCGAAGTGCACCACTCAGGTCTGACAATTGAGGGTCATTGTCCCAATCCAGGTTTGGAGCCAAAGTCGGAGGGTGTACAGCAATGTGGGGGATAGTAATAATAGGTTTTCCAGGGGCAATACCAGAAGGATGATGACAAGTAATAAAAAGCTGAGACAAAGCATGAGATGGCAGAGTTGGATGAAAAAAATTTTGAGATGACAAAAAAAAATGTGGCGGGGCTCGTCTTTGCCTTGTTCATCTTTGCAGGGTCCCAAATGGCTGTGTACAGCCTGTCTTCAAAGCTGAGAGATCTCGCTGCTGTGTGCTAGATGTGATCAGCATCAATGCAGCATCTTCCACCCAGTTGAAACGGGTGGGTACAGGCAGACATGGTGGTGCAGGGCTTGTGGGGGGTGGGACAGGAGATGGGGGTCGTGAGATGGTGACAGCAGGGGGTTCAGATACAGCAGTGGCTGTGAAAGGTACAGAACATGGCAACATGGCTTGTTTCCAGGGCACCTGGGGCAAGCTGGGTGGCTGGGACAGGTTCCGAGGGTGTTCTGAGGGTTCAGGTAGGGTGTTCCATTATTTCAGAGCTGTGGTGTGTGGTCCTGGGTGAGGCAGAGTGAGGGATACGGCCTTCATTGACAGACCCATCGATGATGATGTGGCAGATCTGGTGGATGCATGAGGCATTGTCGTGGGCTGGTAGTGCATAATGAGGGCACGGGGGGCAAACAGGGGGGGACAGGGAGGTGTGGGAAGCTGTACAGGTCATCGTTGGGGGTGGTGGAGCTGGCAGGAGTCGTCTGTTGGGGAGACAACACATTTCAACGAGCACAGTTGCTCGTCGTCTTGCAAATTTGTTTCCTTGGCCGTAGACAGTTTGTGTACATCATTTACAGCCAGTTTAATGATCTCTGAGGTGTTGGTGGTTGTCTGGGTGCTAGCTGTGGCCATAGCAGTTGTTTTGGAGGTGTTTGGGGCAGAAGTGGCTGCCATTGTTGGCTGTGAGGTGGCAGTGGTGACAGGCAGCTCAGGGTGTGTGACGAAGGGCTGGGGACCTTGCAGGGGTTGGGTGGATCGACTTGGCAGCATGTGCCATTGTTTGTGAGGTGTTTGGAGCAGGTTTGGGGCAGAGGAAGTCATTGTCATGGTTGTTGTCGACAATGTTGATGGTGTTGATGACCATGACATGGCTGGTGATGATGGGCTGGTGGGGGTTATGTCGAAGGGTGCCATTTGTATATCCATGTCAACTGTGGTGGTGGCTTTGGTCTGGGTGCTAGAGTTGTTCCATGCTATTAGTTTGGCCTGGTTCGATGCTATGGCCTTCACAACTTCTGTTACAAGCATCAGACTCCCTTCCTCAACTGATACACAGTGGCCATAGCCATGCTCCCAGTTACCTTCATCCTTCTCCTTCATCTGCCTATTCTCTTTGCATCTCTTCATCCCTTCCTCAAGACCTTCCTTTCTTCCTATCTCCATGCCTCATTTGTATTCTTCATGTGCATATGCTTTGTATTCTTCTTTCCATGCTGCTGTTGCCTGCTCACTCTCCTGTACTGCCTCTGCCCATCCTTCATCTCTTCCTTTTCCATATCCCATCATCCATCCTTTCTCTAAATACTCTTGTAGCACATCTCGTAGGTCTTCAATAATCACGTTGGCTGTTGTTGCAGTAGTGGACAGTTTACATAATTTTTTAATGGTTGATTCGATGCATTTGGCCGCAATCAACATTGTAGATGGCTCAGTAGTCGAGTCATTGTCTGGTGCTGGTGAAGCTGTAGTTGTGGCTGTGGAGACATGCATCTCATCTGTGCTGTCAGTTATGGACATGTTTGCTGTGGTATTTGTTGCTGGTGGGGCTGTGGTAGTGTCATCATTGGGTGGCAATGGTTCTGACATGGCATTTGGTGCTGCTGTACTCAATGCCATTATTACAGTGTTTATGGCTGCAATGTTCGCATTCATATTAAACGTGTTCTTGCACCACTTCTTCTTTTGGGAATGCTTCCCTTGTCCAGGTCCTGGCATACTGAATATGATGTACTAACTGAAAAAGAGACTGGTGGGCTGGTTCTGGTTCTGTGACTGGTTCTGGTTCTGTCTGGTTCTGTAGCTGGTTCTGGTTCTGTGTGACTGGTAGACTGGGGACTAGTAGACTGTGGTTCTGTGGTTCTGTGGCTGTAACTGGGTGCTGGGGCTAGAGACTCAAGAGCAATAACTAGAAAGTGAAGCTAGACATGAATTTACGCAGCTTGCAAGAACAAAAGTAGAAGCTAGCAAGAATAGAACAAAGCAGTGGCACATGTGTCAAATCACGCTCTCATCACCAAGATGGAGATGTGCCAAGTCTCCTAGGCTCTAGCTATGCCCAAGACGATGTAGTTGTAGTGATATCGTGACTATGTACATGTGTGACTGTCTACTGACTATGTGATCACATGACTACTGGAGTAGGTGCCCACACACCCTACTCCACCACTGCTATGTCACATAGCACCACCAACCTGCCTATGAGCCACTGCTTGTATGGGGATTGGAGGTGCTGACAATGACAGTAGCCACAAATGGGGGATGACAAACAGCTGGGACAATGAATGCTGAGGATGACAAACACTGGGATGACAAACTGCAGGTACAGACACAGCAACAAACAGCCACCCACACCAACAAACAGCAGGGAGGACAAATGGTGGGGAGGATGAACATTGGGGACAATGAATGCTGGGGATGACAACAAGTGGCAGGGACATGACCACAAATGCAGGGGACAATGAACACCACAGACGATGAACACCAGGGATGATGACAAGCAGGAATGCGGGACCCCACCCTCACTACAAATGTGAGACAGTGGCCATTTTTTTTTCTATTTCATTTTCATTTTCATTTTCATTCTCTTACACCATGGCTGCAAGCAACTGCTCGCAGCATGTAAATGTAATTAGTTTTATTTAGTATATAATAGAATTAAGTTATACTCAAAAAAATGGGACAAAAACTGGTTTTAACCAGTTTTTTGGACCATAACCAAACTGATTAGGACTGGTCCTATTGGTTCAGTTATGGTCTATGTTACTTGGGCTTGTGGTCTGGACCAGTTATGGTCCTGGTTAACCCACTTTAGGCTCAAAAAACCAGACTGAACTGGACCTTAAAACACTAGTTATAACTGGCTCGAACCAACTTTTGTCAGTTCCAAATAAATATACAATTTGTGAAACTGCAACTGACTCTATGTGGAACCTAGGGCAACCACAACTGCAAAAAAACCAGACTGCAGTTCAGTCCAGCTTGGTTTTGGTTTTTTTCCAGTTTGATGAACCAGACCTTCAAACACTAATTGGTGAGGAAAGTGGTGGCTAATCTGATATGTATTGAGCTCCAGATCTTGTCTGCCAAATACTGTTACTAACATTTCATTAATAGCATCCATCAAGCATTGGAGCTTTCCCTCCAGTAAAGCCCCACTAACTTGATGATAGATAACAAGATATTTAAGCAGATGGCACAGCCCTATAAGGCCCCTTTTACCTACTCACACTAGGTCTCAAAGCTCTTCCAGACATTTCTGAAGAAGCGTATTCAGTGGCCCATCAAACTTCTCCCATGCATCCTCACCTTTGCCTACACACCCAACTGGGTTTCATGAAAATGCTGCAAGAGGATACATTTCATCAGCCTTGCCAACACCTCTTGGAAAACATCCAATACATGCACGGGATTTTTGTAGAAGCTCATGCCCAATTGGGCAGCCAGCTAAAACTATGGTGTTGTGCAGGTGAGGTGAGTGTCTATGTTGGTGTGCTATGGAGGAACTAGAGGCTATCAGTGAGGGTGAATGTGGGATCACAAGAGCAGGTGGAGTGACTGTGGATGGAACTCTTGGTGCTAGGTGGCTGGAAAAATGTTAACACATTCTGCTTTGTCTTTTCTACTGTACTATCTTCAACCTTTCTCTTCTTTTTGTTGATGGCACCTTGGGCACTACCCTGGTGTTGCTCATAATAGTTCTGTATTCCAACCTTCCGAACCTTTATTTGAGTGTTACAGACTGGACAGACACATGTCCATCATCCACTGTTAGTTAACTCTGTTGCTTTTGGTGGGTGACCATGGGTCCTTTTTAAAGTTTTATTTAATCAATAGATTAAGCTATGAAGAATTCTTACTGCCATTTGATCCTGTTGTACTTGTTGTGTGTTGGTCTTCTTTTGAGCTTCTGGGTCTTTATTTCCAAATGGGGGACAGTTGTGGTTCTGTTCCCATTCAGGTCTCTCTTCAGGCACAGTGACCTTCAATTTTTTTTCTTTAATGACCCAAGCTGGGACTAACTAACCATCCCTATATGGTAATTTCAATTTGGTGGACCCCCTTGACATTTGACTCCAAATGTTATCACTAAAGCAAAGTCAAAACTTCAAACTTAAGTTGAGGCTTAAATACTGGGGTACGGAATATCTTGGTAAGTGTGGCAGTGTCTCAACTACATAGATAAATTACTTAGTGGGGGCCACACAGGAGTCCATAGTTGAATTTGCAAAAAGAGACAGCAGCCTTAAGAAGGCAGCTGTGGGTGCTGTACAAGGCAGCCTGATGCACAGCAGTGTGGGCAGTGCAAGGCAGCCAGGAACAAAAGCAGAGGGAAGCAGTGAATGTCGGGTTTGAGATGTGGAAAGGGTCAGATGGGTGCAGGTTCCAATCAGGCAAAGAATGGTTCTTGACATGTTGCTTGTGAACAAATGGTGGGTGAACAAAAGCAACACAGGGACCTCCTAATCCCACTCAAACTGTCTATGACTCAGCATCTGCTAAACCCTAGCACCATGACATGGAACATGAGATTAGGAGGCTGAATTGTTGGATTAGCAAGCTGTGCTCTGTTCCAAGCACCGTTCTGTGAAGTGCTCATATGTACCCATACTTCCTTATTTTGACCCCTTTTTTACCTTTGCTATACACTTCACTACTGTACCTTATGATGCAGTTAGTTGTAGTTTATAACTTTGTTATTTTTTGTAACCTCACCTCAGCTGTTGTGCTCTCACTCTCACATGCAAACACTGAGGTGAATACTTTTACTTTACTTTATTTATATTCTTGTACTTACATTTACCTGTAGTCTCATTATGCTACATTTAGGTAAATATACCTGAGCTGTTGTGCTCTTGCTCTCACATGCAAACACTGAGTCTCATTATGCTACGTTTAGCTATGCTTACAGGTTATTGGGCCCTGATCCCCTGCTGAAATGTCAACTACTCTGGCTACTACTGACCTCCTCCCTTCATCTGTCCCTAAGCTTGAGCCTTCTGGCCTGAACTGCACAATCTTCAAGCTCTGTTTCCAGGATGCACTTGATGTCAAGGGCTTCTGGGGCCATTTTGATGACACCACTCCCTGTCCCATTGTTGGTTCTCCAGCTACTGCCACTGAAACAGAAGCTCTCACTCTTTGGAACAAGAATGAATGCACTGCAAAGTCATTGCTCACACAGAAGATCCCCAACTCGGCATTGATCTTTGTGCCACAGCCACACTCTTGTGAAGGATAGATGGGCTGCAATTGTGGCAGAAGGGTACTTTTGCACAGACTGAGCTTTGTTCCAAGTTCTTGCAGACCAAGTGCCCCAAAAAGGGCAATGTTTGGAGTTTCTTGATCAGCTTTGTGTTGAACATGAAAAGCACACCACCATTGGTATCGCCATTGAGGAGAAAGATTATTGGTTGACAATCATCAGCTGTCTGCCCCCTGCCCTTGCCAACTTCACCTCTAGTCTTGTTACTGCTGCCCATGTCAACAACCCAAAGAAAAAAGTTAAGCCTGACACCCTCATTTCCATCATCACTGAGGAGTATGAGCATAATGCATCACTCAAATCACAGCAAGGAAACAAAGGCTGAAAGCCAAGACAAAGCCTTAGCTGTTACTCCTGGGAAGGGCAACCTCAGGGCATGTGCTGGAACTGCAGAGAGAAAGGCCACTTCAAGGACAAGTGTGACAAGCCCCTGAAGCCATCAAGTGGTGATAAGGGCACCTTGTCAAAGAAGAGCAGCTCATCCAATGCCGCAGTTGAGACAGATTCTGATTCTGAGTCAGAGGCAGCATTCTTTGTGTTGCCAGGCACTGACTTTGATGCAGACTCCATGCCAGACTTGCAGGTCATATCTGATTCTTTGGAGGGATCAGATGTGGGGGATGTGCCTGATGGTGAAGATGATTGGTTTTTAGAGGTGGCTGAGGATGAGATTGTTGATCGCAACTGGTTTTCTGAGGAGTTATCTGAGGCTGATTGGAGTGAGGGCAGCCTGCTTGTCAGTGTTGACTCAGACTCAGAAAGTGTTGCTGAGGATGTCATAGCACATGTTGGTACTGGTGATGATTTTGTGAACTCACCTCATGCTGAGATATATGATTCCAGAACCTCTCAACACCTTTCCCCTTATTGAAACAATATCAAAAACTTCACTACAATTTCCCCAAAACCTTTCAAGGCTGTGAATAAACATGGTTTCTCAGTGGTTAGAAATGGGGAGTTGGTGGTTGATGTACCAAATTGTGCTGTCAGTTCTGATTTGTGACTCACTGAAGTCTTGTATTCTCCTGAGGTGGGGTACACACTTGTTTCCATCAGCTGTTTGGATGAAATGTAACCTTTGGAGGTGGGAAGTGTGTCATAATGGATGGAAAGAAAGTGGGTGAAGTCCTGAAGAATAGTTGTGGACTGTATCATGTTGATAATGAGCTGGAATCTGCCTGTGCAGCAGAGGAAGTACTCACATTGGATCAATTGCACTGTTGCCTTGGGCATATATCCCTGAATGCAGTGAAGAAACTTGCCCAGAATGGTTTCATCACAGGCCTTTGACTTGAGACCACAGCATCAGGTGAGGATTTCTTTTGTGAGTCTTGTGTCTATGCAAAGGCTACTCAGAAGCCAGTTGCAAAGACTCAAAAAGGGGAGCATGTGACAGAGTTTGGAGCCAAAGTTCACTCTGATTTGTGGGGACCAGCTCCAGTGGCTACAAAAGGTGGAAGGCATTATTATGTTATGTTTGTTGATGATTCAATGCATTTTACCGACCTTCACCTTCTTGCCAAGAAATCTGATGCTCCCAATGCCTACAAAGAGTTTGAGGCCTGATGTGAGATGCAGATGAAGAAACCTGTCAAGGTTTTGCACTCAGATCATGGTGGTAAATAAATGGGGAAGGAATTCATGCTATATCTGAAGTCTAAAGGTACCAAGCAGAAACTCACAGTTCACAACACACCACAGGAAAATGGAGTTGCAGAGCATCGAAATTGCATGATCGTGGAGCACATTCGAGTGCTGCTACATATGAGTGGTCTTATGAGGATGCTGTGGGGTGAGGCTGCATGTCATGTCATTTGGTTGACCACACATTGATGAAGGCATTTGCTGGTAAAACCCCTTTTGAAGCAGCCTTTGGGAGGAAACCAGACCTGGGGAATGTTCACAAGTGGGGTGAAAAATGTTGGGTGTGCATTGAAGGTGGAGACAAACTTGGTGGCTGTGTGAGGGAAAGTTGTTGGGTTGGTATTAATGATAAGAGCAATGGGTGCTGTGTGTACTGGCCTGACAGTCGAACTGTAACCATGGAATGCAACATCTACTTTGACAAGACGTGTGTGTTAGCAGAACATCTTGAGAGGGAGGATTTTGACTTTGTCGAGTTGTTCTCTAACTCACTCACCTTGGTGCCATCAACTTTGACAACTTATTCCACCACTGCAACTCCTGCACCTGCTCAGCCTGAAACACCTCCTGAAGATGAAATTCCTGCTAAGCACATCCAAAAACCCAGCCAGCAAATCCAGGATATCCTTTCCAGTTGTGGAGTCACCTCTGCATGACCTTCTGACCCCAGCTCTCATCAGGAATTCAGTTGCTGACAGCTGAGTTTGAGGGGGAGGGTGCAGTGGATTGGATGATGGCAGCAGACTTTGCTGAGTACACAATGGTAGCAGAAACTAGCGATGTTGAGGCTTTGGAGCCAAGGTCTTTGGCTGAAGCAAAGTGCCATCCTGACTGGCCGCTATGGGAGAAATCCATCTAAGGTAGAGGACATCCACAACCCACCAATGTCATGTGCCATTCCAAAATGGGTGAAGTAAGACAAAATTGCATTGTGAAGGTGACACAACACCAATATGGGTAATCTAATCAATAAAAAGTGTGCTTATAGTGATAAAAAGATGCCTGAGATAGGTAGTTTCATGTAAAATGAAGATTATTGAGTGCTATCTTGCATTGACGCGTTCTGAGTGCATCGCATCACGAAACTCAAAATTAGTCATTCAGTTCATGTTGGCTTGCCTAAGGCTGTTGTGCACAACCAATTCATATGTATACAAAGAGATTTTATAGAGCAAATTTTGAATATCTTGTTTCTGTGTCTTCCAGCCTTGTTCTTTGAATCATGAAATATTCTGGGGGAGTTCTTGTAAATAATCAGTGTAAGATATTCAACATTTGGTTTATAAAATCTCTTTAGATACATCTGAATTGGTTGTGTGCAACAGCTTTAGGCAAGCCAACATGAACTGAATGACTAACTTCGAGTTTCATGATGCGATGCACTCAGAACACATCGACGCAAAATAGCACTCGATAATCTACATTTTACATGAAACTACCTATCTCAGGCATCTTTTTATCACTATAAGCACACCTTTTATTGATTACATTACCCATATTGGTGTTGTGTTGCTTTCACAATGCAATTTTGTCTTACTTTGCCCATTTTGGAATGGTACATGATGTTGGTGGGTTGTGGATGTCCTCTACCTTATGAAGAGTTGGCAACCTTAAAGGAAATGGGGACCTATGAGCTTGTTAAACCACCTGCAGATGCAAACCTTGTCAGTTTGAAGTGGGTTTTTTGAGCCAAGAAGGATGTGGCCAGAAATGTCATCCACTACAAAGGTCATCTCATCGCCCAAGGTTTCTCTCAAGTCCCTGGTGTTGACTACTTCAACACCTTCACTCCCATTGTGAGACTCACCTCCATCTGCACTGTTCTTGCCATGGCCACCCATTTGGATCTTGAACTTCATCAGATCGACATCAAGGGCACCTATCTGAATGGTGAACTCACCTTGCATGAACAAATCTACATGAAACAGCCCCCCAGTTATGCAGCTCCCAACTCCACTGGCCAAGTCTGGCACCTTCGCAAAACCCTCTACAGCCTTAAACAGTCTGGATGTCATTGGTACCACAAGCTTGTTGGTATCCTCAGAAAACTTGAGTTTTTACATTGCAATGTTGACCAGGCAGTCTTTTTCTGTTGTGAGGAGCATAATCTCACCATTATTCTTGTTCATGTTGATGACTGCATGGTTGCAGCTTCACAAATCACCCTAGTCTCAAACTTCAAAAGGGACATTTCCCAACATGTTGAAATCACAGACCTTGGCAAACTTCACTGGCTCTTAGGCATCAAAATTCATTGTGACCGTGAACACTGCACCATCCACATCTCCCAATGTTCCTACATCGACTCAATCATCTGTTGTTACAATTTCCAAGACTTAAAACCTGCATCCACCCCCATGGAAACCTAGATTTGCCTTTCAACTGCTCAAGGACCTTCAACTACTGCCAAATTTGCCCAGATGCATGATATCCCACACCACAAAGCTGTCGGTTCACTTATGTATGCCTCACTTGGCACCCATCCAGATATTTTGTTTGCGGTGCAAACCGTCTTGCACTTCTCAACAAAACCCAGGTGGGCACACTGAGAAGCCATCAAACATATCTTCCATTACTTGAAGGGCACAAGTGACCTTTGGTTGACATTCAGTGGATCCAGAGGGGAGTTAACAGGCTTTGCTGATGCTGATGGAAACATGGCTGAGGATCGTCACACCATTTTGGGGTATGCTTTCATTCTTCATGGCAGCGCTGTTTTGTGGAGTGCTAAACGTTAAGAAATCATCTCTCTTTCCACCACCGAGAGTGAGTATGTTGCTGCAACCCATGCTGCCAAAGAAGCCTTGTGGCTGTGCTCTCTCATCACACAGCTTTTCACAGCTGACCTCAACCCCACCACTCTTTTCTCAGACAATCAGTCCACTATCACACTCACTCAAGACCATCAGTACCATGCACAGACCAAGCACATTGACATTTGTTTCCACTTCATCCCTTGGATCATTGAAAAAGGTTCTATTTGGCTTGTTTACTGCCCTACTCATGACATGGTAGCTGACACTCTTATGAAAGCCCTTCCCTCAGCCAAAGCAAGCACTTCGCTGATAGGTCCACCTCGTCTTCCAAGCTCTGAAAATGTTTTCACACACTCTGACACTTCCCCTTTTGCAACCCATTGTTCTACAAATGTAAATGAACCTCTACAGATGCATGAAACACCTATGAAACACTTTGCAACATTCCAAACTACTTTGCACCACTTCACAGTACATCACATGCCCCCAGCTGCCATATTCTTATCGCACCACACTTCAGACATGTGCAGCACACATTTCACATGCTGATGTGTTCCATGTTGAGCACACCAGGCATGAGGAAACAAGAAACCAAGCTTTTTAGGATGCATTGCAACATTTTCGATATACCTGTGATTTGCTGCAATAAAAACACAAAGGGCTTTGATATATTATGACTTTGCACATTATCTTCCTCATCATTTCTCATTTACTTCATGAATTGGACACCCCTTTTTACTGCCTTATGTCTTCCTCATGTTTGCCTCATGGCCTTTTTCCTTTTCTAGTACTATCTCTTTAAAACATATATAACCTGTACTATCTGCCTGCATCAACAAGAAATCATCTTCAAACATTGTCTATCATCTGACTTAAGAGTTCAGCTCTTACATTTTAGCTCTAGTCTTAGTCCAAAGGTCTGCAGTTTACTGCAAATGTCTTCATTCCACTACTTGGTATCTTGAAACTATCATCTCTCATTGCTCACCTTATCGTTGTCATCACATATTGTCATTATTGCCTCCTATTGCCTTTCATCATTGTCCAAATCTATCATTTCCTTTGAAACTTTGCGAACATATTTGCATATCTTCATAGTGCATTGTAGTATTTCACACCATTTGTACAACTTCATACACCTTCATACACTTTTGTCCTTTGTATCTAACTCTTGGTTTGGTGTGGTGATATTCGGTACCACCTTGCACCCTTCCTTTGACTTGTGTTAGATTATTCAGAACCTTGTTTTTAAGTTTTGTTTGAGTTTCTGGGTTGAGCACTATCATCACATTGCAGCTTGGACTCTCATAAGCTTGAGGGGGAGTGTTGGATTAGCAAGCTGTGCTCCGTTCCAAGCACTGTTCCATGAAACACTCATATGTACCCATACTTCATTATTTTGACCTCTTTAACACTGAGGTGAATACTTTTACTTTACTTTATTTCTATTCTTGTACTTACATTTACCTGTAGTCTTGTTATGCTACATTTAGGTAAATATACCTGAGCTGTTGTGCTCTCACTCTCATGCACAAACACTGAGTCTCATTATGCTATGTTTAGCTATTTATCTCAAAATTTCTCATCTCTGTCTCAGTACTATGCATCCCTCAGGATCTTTGCTCATCTTTGGGTCTTCAAGAAAAACATAATTGAGTTTATGAATTTCAATGTTGCCAGATGTAATAAAATACTATTGAGATTAATGATGAAGAGATAATGAACTTGAACTATGCCACCTCAGACAACATGATGCTTACTAAGACTCTGTAAGACCCATTCTTTATGATGACAATGGGCCTTACAGGTTCCCATCTTTGAAGGTTCTCCCCTTCTGATCTATAAACAGATCACTGTAGATTTTTAGATTCAGGCCTGAATACCTTCTGGGTGGTTGCACCTTCCACCAACCATCCACACACCTTCAAGACAGATGGTCAATGATTGGACTTGATGATAGTATACAATGGTAGTGAATGTTACATAACCATTTTCTTTTCCTCCCATTCATGGCTCCACCAAAGCAACCTACATGTGGACAACAGCAAATTCAATCAGGTCTTGGCTTGACATTCACTAGTCCATTAAAATGGATTAACAAGAGAAAGACAACTACACTTGTCCAACCATTCAGACAGGAGGTAAAGTGTCATTGTTTACAGTCAAAGCGATGACTTGCTTTCAAGGCCACAATGTGGAAGGGACTCAGAGAATTCTCCACCAACAGCTCCAACCCCAGGCCCATCTGAACCCAAACCATTGCTCATAGATGAGGGTCCATTGATGCTTGATGTGCTTCTAGGCATAGATATCAATATCTAAAAGTTTGTTTTTTGAGCCATTCAGATGGTGGCGCATCACAAAGCCTATTTTTTAGGCTATTCCATGACTCGCTGTGATGACCAGCAATATTTGGTGTATTATTATTATTTGACAGCAGAATCAAGGGACTAAGTCTAATATGGTAGGCAAAACTATGGGTTTTGCCCATGGATGGATATGGGTTATGGGTTATTGTGGACCTATGGGTTATGGTGTGCAATTCCCTGCAAACCAAGTTGATAGATGGAGCTATGGGATATAAGGGGTTATGGGTTATGAGGGGGTTCAACTGTATATGGTTTCTACACAAAATGTGACAATGCAAAACCATCCCTGCATGCACTTCAACCTCCACCTGCTGTGAAAACCTCTTTTGCTGTGCAATGGTTGAGATCTGTAGCTGATCTGTTCCTTTCTGGGACATTAGTGTAGAGGACTGGAGCCTCCTGGATCTGTAAGGCCAACTTCTGTCATAATGAAGAATGAGCCATGTAGGTTTCATGTGGCCAAAACTGGTGCTGCCTGAGGTGAACTATGCAAATTGAATCTCAGCCTCACAACATCAATAACAAGATGCTTCCCTAAATTGCACCCTGCAGATTTGCTGCTTCTAGGGTTGCACTAATACATGATGGTTTAGCCATGTGGGTCTGCCGAGGGGGGGAATGTGATATTCCATTCAAATTTGAAATGAGCTACACTAAGTTCTCAGAAAGAAATGTATGTAAACACCTGAGGTACAACACAGGCCACTCACTGCATTCTCCAGCATCAGCAAACCCTGATTTTTCCCATAACAAACTGTAGCAATATGCCAAGCCCATAGTATCTTGCAGTGCCATAGCTTTGACAGTCTACAATGTAGAACATTATAGCACTAGATATTTTTTTCCCAATTTTTTTTTTTCAGGACCATCCAGCAGGATTTCGGCATGGGCTTCAAATCTTTAAATTCAACGTTGAAATTAATTACCAATATTGTAGCATGTGCATATTCTCCCACAATATTGTTGCATGTGCATATTCTCCCACATTAATTAACAATATTGATACATGTTTCATATGCATTTGTCTCGAGTTCAATAACCCTGCCCTCTCCCTCACACCTCTACCACCACCACCACTCCATTAACACCTACCACCATCACTTCTACACCCACTTCCACAACAACAAGGACTGCTACTGGCTCCAACCAAGCCATTTTGGATGCAATGCAGGCACAAACAAGTAACCATCATTGGGCCCTAGGCAAGTTTTTCTTTCATTTGTTTGTTGTTTTTATGAGCTATATAACAACTTTTATTCATTTCTAGGATTTAAACTACTAGAATTGACAGATGCAGCTACGATGCACCACAACCATGCATGTTGTGCTAGCCTTATCCCCATTCAAAGGCTCTCGATATGGGCTAGGAGGCTGCAAAGGGAGTGGGGAGGCCTGCAGAGCAGGGTACCCACCAGGTAAGTACCTACACAGGATGCTCCTTGATCTTAAACCGTCACCTCATTTTCTTCCCATGGTATCTGTACCAGTGAAGGAAAGAGGGAAGGCAGCCACAAGGAATAGAATAGCATCAAAATCTTCATACATAACCCTACTCTCTTGTCTATATCTACTTAAACAATATGTCTTTGTCTCTGGGATTGACAAATCAGACTGCCAGATCGAAATCTGTGACAGCACCAAAGAAAACATGAAAGGAACTGGAAGATGCCGACAATGTAAACACTGATGTAAAATCGAAGCAACAAGCTATGGCATACCTAACGACAAGCAATTATATCCCACAAGGTGCATCTGTCAACCCTCACACGCTAACTCACATATTGTTACAGCTCAGCATATCTAACAAAATACCAAAAACAATGATGGATGTAATCGGGGCAGTGGCATTCCTGAGAAGAGGCATATGAACAACAACGAGAAAAGGGCATAGTCAACATAGTAAAAGAGAAGCTAGAGGAACAACTGAAAAGTTATGCAGCAAACATAGAAACCATGCGCGATGCAGTAGAACAGGTTACAGGGGCTGCAAAGGTAATTACAGGCAAGCTGGACAAGTTTACAGACGGCTTCCAGGCATCAATGGACCAACTAGCACAAGCCACTCATGAACTCATGGAGAAAACAGCAGACATCACAAACAAGAGTCCAGTTGCAACACCCCCCGTGCAACAACACAACACATACACAACAATTCTACAACAACAACCAGACTCAGATCAAGCAGAAATAGTGGCGAGGACAGAGACCACAGATAAGCAATTACTTATTCAAAGAGACAGAAATGCCACTGACAATTCACTTTTTGACTTAGCAGAAAAAGACCTAGTAGCAAAAGTGAACACAGCATTGGACCTCATGGGATGGAAGGGATCAGACAAACCACACAATACCACCTTCATAGCAGCAAGAAAACTAAGGGGCAGAGGCATTTTATATAGCATAAACTCACAAAAGCAGCAACTTGGTTACACCTGCCAGATGTTAAAAAGGCATTCATGGACCAGTTCGATGGCACCTCCAACATAAAGGACAAACTACACTACATCATAGCCGAGTTTGTACTGGTCACCTATGATGCAGGAGCGAGCTATGCCCACACAAACCTGGAGGACGTTAACCGGTTCACAGATGGTGCAATAGGATTCTCAAAGTATATCAAACCACCACAACTGCGCTCGTCAAACCAAAGGGTAGCTCACATCACCATTGGCTTCAGGAGTCGAGAAGATGTGAACCAAGCAATACAGAAAGGCATGTACATCGAAGGGAAACACATAACAGTACAAAAAATGCTGGCCAAACCAAGAAGGTGCCTCAAATGCCAGAAGTTTGGACACTATGCCCCAGACTGCAAGGCAGAAGGCAACACATGTGTGCAATGCACTGCAAAACACTGCACAAACCTATGCACTGTCATGGACATGGCCCTCTTCTCATGCACAAACTGTACAGGAGAGGTAGCAAAGGGACATGGAGCTGCAGACCACAACTGTCACCGTTTCAAGACTGAAAAGGAAAAAACTCTAGTGCATGCACCAGAAAATAAGTATAAGTATTTCCCCACCCAAGACCCAAATACATGGAGGCTACTGAATGATAATACCCTGAACAGAGCACCCATGCAGCAGGCAATGAGACATGATGCAACCCGATACCCACAACAAACAGACGAACAATATCAGCAAGCTTTCATGGAGGGCTGGCAAGAAGTCAGATGACACAGAGGTAGATACCCACCACCTCAAAACCATGCACCAGGTACACAAACAGATAACAGAACAGGAGCTAATACAAGGACTGTGGACAACAGTTGGCCAGTAAGGCTGGCACAAACCACTCTACATGACTATGGCTACAGCATGGGCAGATGGACATACCCAACATGGTCACACCAGAAGAGGCAGAGAACTTACTGGTATAATACCCATTATTCTTGGGAGGCAACCCATATCAACCAGCCATGGGAATGCCCCCAGGCCCAATGAATGCACCAGAGCACAGAAGTCTAACACCCCTTGACTATGTCTGAAAACCCACAAGACAAAACAATACCAAGGCCCTTCCAAATACAACAACAAAATGTTAACAAATCTCTATTAAGCCAACTTGACCTCCTCAGAAGTCTACAGCGAGATGAATACAACATATGTGTGGTACAGGAACCTTATATTGACTTCAATGGTAAATCTTGGGCCAACAGGCAATGGATCACGGTATACCCGAGCACCCATGGCACCCACCCACAAAGCTCAAGATCCCTTATCCTCATTAATTCTAACATACTAACAGACTCTTGGAGACAGATAACCTTTCAACATCCAGATATTACAGCAATAGAACTGACAGGAACCTCAGGTACGTTACATATTATCAACATATACAATGACTGCAAGAACAACAGAGCACTCACACACATATCCGCATACATGCAAGATCAAGAAAGACAAAGATTCACTATAGGACCACTACACACCATATGGTTGGGAGATTTCAACTGACACCATCCCCTCTGGGACAAAGCCAGAAATGCCCACCTCTTCACCAGAGCAAACCTAGAACTAATGCAACCGCTACTAAATATGTTAAGCAGGCCCTCCCACCATTCATACCGACACTACACTCACACAGCACAGGCAATCATATGAGGATCGACAATGTGTTCTGCAGCAAAGCACTCATAGATGCCATAGTCAAATGCAACATGGATGATGCCTCGTGCCCAATAAAAACAGATCACTACCCAATCATGATGCAACTGAACATTCATACACCAAAGATAGCGCAAAAGCCGAGATACAACTTCAGGCTTGCGGACTGGCCAGAACTGGTAACAACACTGAAAACTAACCTCGACAACTTACCACCCCCAACAGAAATCACTAACATTCAGGATTTTGACAGCAAACTTGATCTCTAAATGCAGCAATCCAAGATACCATCAACAAGCACATACAGCTAACAAAACCAAGCCCATACTCCAAAAGATGGTGGTCGACGAAACTAGCGAAGGAGAAAAAGAAAATGATGCAGCTAGGGGGAAGATCCAAATACCACCGCGGAAGCCCAGACCATCCAATTCATGAAGAATATCGACAGCAACACAACACATACTCAGAGAAGATACAAAGTGCCAAAGCAGATCACTGGATAGAATGGCTGGAAGGTTTGGACAAAACGAGTGTATGGCAAGTGAGTAAGTTAGTGACATCACCGCCCATGGATGCGGGAAGGGTAAGGATACCGATGCTACAACTGAAGGACCCAGTCACAAAAAGGGTATGCAGAAAAGAGTCTGACAATGCAGGCAAAGGAAAACTGTTTTATGAAACATTCTTCCCACCAGCTAACCCACTGCTAACACCACCACCAGAGAACTACAGATACCTGCCCCCATGGTGGACATTCCAGAACATAATGAATGACCAGATACATCAGGCCATCAAGAAGTTGAAGCTGTTCAAAGCCAGTCAGAGTGGGACCATCCCGAACTCAGTGCTCATACATGCCAGAGAAGCTATTGTTCCTCATCTAGGACCACTGTACCACACCACTAACACACTGAACTATTACCCACAGATATGGTCACTCACAGAAACTCTGATACTAAAGAAACCCAGGAATCCCGACTACACCGCGCCCACAGCGTGGTGACCCATTGTCCTATCAGATGGCATGGCATGCCTTCTAAACAGCTGTCAGATGGAAGAAATTGTATGTATGTGTGAGAAATTCAATATTCTACTGATAAATCATTTTGGCACGAGACCGGGATGCACCACCACAGATTCGATTCATGTTTTAACAAAAATGATCAAGGATGCTTGGCATAAAGGTCAGGTTGTATCTACACTCTTCCTTGATGTCAAGGGTGCCTTCCCCAGCATGGACATCAAGAGACTCATTCACAACATGAGAAAATGCAGAATACCCAGTGAATACATAGAATGGATGAAAAGATGACTTGAAAACAGACAAACAACATTGTCATTCAACAATTTCCCAATGGAAATGTTTGCAGTACTGAACAGTTTGGATCAAGAAGATCCCTTTTCAGCAATTTGCTATCTATTATACAATGCTGACTTATTAAAAATCCCAGACATCAAAAAAGGTGAGTCAATGCTGTTATTCATGGATGATGTGGTGGTAATTGCCACAGGAAAAGATTTTATGAAAACATATGCCAAACTCTGCAACATAATGAACTGTCCAGGAGGAGTATTTGAATGGGCTAAGCTACACAACTGCAAATTTGGCATGGACAAATTTCAACTACTAGACATCACCAAGAAGATGGCACCCAACCCAATCAACCCCTGGAAAAGAATACCCATGCCTCGGAATGCACTAACATTAGGAAACCAAAGGATACCATCAAAAGAGACTGCAAGGTTCCTAGGAGTGATGGTAGACAACAAGTTGAACTGGAAGGCACAATGCGCATCTGTGCCTGGTAAAGGTCAAGACTGGATCATCCATTTCAACAGGATAGCACAAACAACCAAAGGAATACATGCTAAGTACTTTTGCCAACTTTACATATCCATCGCAGTTCCCAGAATGCTTTACACAGCTGACATTTTCCTTACCCTACACCAGAAAGTAGGCATGAAGACTTCAGACAAAGGTGGGACAAAACAAGCAATACTAATGAAGCTAGCATCAATCCAAAGACACACCGCGATTATGATCACAGGCACCATGAGCACCACTGCTATGGACACAGTAGAAGTAATGGCAAACTTACTACCATTCCGACTGCTAGTAGACAAGCACAGACAGTGAGCAGCAGTTTGGCTTGCCACCCTACCAGTAACATACCCTGGTATTGAATGCGGTGAGCTGTTTGGTCAAGCAACATCTGACACCCATCCATGACCTCATGCATGGGTACAACATCCAGCCACAGAAAATACAAACCATCAAAGCAATCAGATACAATACAAAGTGGAAGCCAGGAGTAAAAACGGAAATTGTGACAGATATCGACCACACAATAGCATCAATTCCACATGACAAAGTGGATGTAAAGGTTTTCACAGATGGCTCAGGAATGGAAGGTAAAGTAGGAGCTAGCGCAGTCCTGTACAGACAAGGAATACCAAAGAGCAGTCTCCAATACCAACTTGGTCCCATACATCATCACACTGTTTATGAAGGAGAAGGGATTGGCGCAGCACTGGGCACATGGCTGATAAAAAAGGAATGGGGAATACGGTTGGCTTGCATATACATTGACAATCAGGCTTCTATCATGGCTATGACACTAACTAAGTCCAATCCAGGTCATTACATTTTCGACGCTTTTCATAGCATCGTCATGGCCACTACAAAAGACAAATAGCAGCATAAAGATAAAGGTCAAATGGGTACCAGGACATAAGGGAGTGGAGGGAAATGAGCGAGCGGACTAAGAAGAAAAGAAGGCCATAATGGAGGGCAGCAGCAGCATGGACAACCTACTGAAATTCCTATGCAACAAGCTCCCACATAGTGCATCGGCAGTGAAACAAGCTTATGGATAGAAACTGAAGCAATGGGCACAGTGCATCTGGACAAGTTCATGCAGATATGAGAAAATGAAGAACACCAACCCAGATGCCCCATCAGGGAAATATGTCCAACTCATCACACTGTTACCAAGGAAGTTAGCAAGTATACTCACACAACTGAGGACAGGACACGTATCACTAGCTAAGCACCTACACTATTTGGGAAAGAATGACTCACCAAAATGCCCAGCCTGCCAACAGAGTGATGAAACTGTACAACACTTCTTACTACACTGCCCTGCACATGGAGAAGCCAGGCAAGCACTACAAAATGCAACAGGAGGGAGGAGCATAGACTTGACAAAACTATTCACAATGAAGAAAATGCTACGCGTGCTATTCACTTTCATAGCTGCAACTGGCCACCTACAAGACACATTCAGGGAGATACCCACCTTGGAAGAAGAACTACAATGAAGAAGGGAGTGAAAGGAGCTGGGGAGCATGAGAGAGAAATGGAGAATAGATTGAACGACAAACACAGATGAGATGACACAATCATACACTATCCACAGTCCAGCACCACTTATTACTGTGCCAACGGTGCTTGAGAGCCACACTGTGGTTTCTCCAAGCTGATGATGAAGAACTTGTATTGGGCAATATCACAAAAAACATACTATACAGCATACACTTTTATCTCTCACATATGGTACACCACAAAAAGAGAATAAATGGGAAAAACAAAACAAAAAAGTACCTACACACACCCATAAATGTGCCACATCACACTGAAACCCCAAACTCCCCCAAAATGGCTACAGCACCTCCCAACCATGATGGACAACACAGCACCTGTCCCTAGTGTTGTGATGGCTTGGCTTTGATGGGGCTCAGGCTTTCAAAAATCCAAGCCGGAGCCATGAAGATGGCTTCAGGCCAGCTTAGGTTGGCCTCAGCCCAAGCCACAGCTCATTGGGGTACACATGGGTGTCATGATAGTGGGCACTGCTGGTGGTGGTGGGCATGGGGTTTGGTAGCAGGGGATGCAGGTGCAACTGCAAGTTTTGATGTATGTGTGGCTAAAAGTCAATAATGGAATGCATCATTAGTGGAAAAATGAACACAATCCAAAAAGAAACATACTTGGAATACATAAACAGCTCAGAAATGGCTATTTTCAGGTATGAACATTTGCAGCCATGCACTTTGGCTGTTGGAACTCCACAGTTGTGCTGGATGGATCAGATGGGTGTAGGGCACCATTTACGAGAGGTGTGAGCATGGGAGGCAGTGTTGTGGGTGGTTGTGGTTGTGGTTGTGTTGCAGATGTCATGGTATGCCATTATGTCTGTTTGAGGGGAAAATGTAATAATCTTAATTTTGAAGCTATAGTAACATCAATATCATCAGTAGTAGTTAACACAGGTTCAGAAGATATGACCTACCTACACTATGTGTTCTCAAATCTCAATCATGAAAATGAGACACATCAACACATCAATCACATGATAAAGTTGTTGACATGGACAAACAGTAAATACAATCATTGGTGAAATCTGTTTTGAGAAGGAGTTCAAGTTCGACATGTCGTTACCAAAAGCCACAGCTAAGGCCATGGCTTATGGCTTTAAGCCTGAGCTGTGGGTTCTGTGAAGCCGTCACTACAGCCCACACAGGCTCAGCTTTTTAGGGCTCAGCCTTGGCTGGCTTACAGCTTTGAGCCAAGCTGCGCACATCTACCTGTCCCATGCCAGTGAGCAGCTGCTCGCTGGGTGGATCATGGGTGCTGCCATCACTACATCAACTGGGACCAAACGATGGGGAGAACGCAGACAACACGATGAACCCAGCACCCCCCAGCTCATTCTCTTATCAGACAATTAACTTATGTGCCAGTACCCATTCCTGCTGAAACCTATACCCAATCTCATTGAATCTTAGAGTTGTGTAGTTGTACTATACACTCACACTGTAGCTACTGCTTGTCTACATATTTATGGCATAATTTGTGTGTCCATGAAGATTCTATGTGAGCAATGAGAGACTAGAGTGACTATCAGAGAGATCTCAAGATAGACATCTCTCATCTCAGAAAGACCTACTGAAGTCTCAGAGAGATCCTTGACATCTCTCAGAGACTCATGTACCTTGCTCAGAGAGACTTCGAGGTCTCATCTGAAGATGTATGTCTTTGAGGTCTTTGAGAGCTTTGACATCTCTACAAAGACCTCAAAGACCTCAAAGATGAGCCCCAGATTTTGCTGATGTGATGTGAGGCTGATTGCATGATTGAGAACTTGGAGTGGCACAGAGCCTATGAAAAAGACTCCTTACCAAGAGGTGGCAGATCATGGAATTATGGCCGTTGGATCTGGTCAGGGCTGATGGGATCAACTGTCGGCAGTTCAATGGCAAGACAGATTTGTCATCAAGCATCATCAAAGTGGCTTCCTGGCCATCTCTTATTGTCAAAGGTTATTGCTATGTCATTGAGCTAATATATTACTGTAAGGAATGTGAATCACAAGTCAATCACAGTTTAATGGAATCACAGAGCATGAAAAGAAAGAAGAGGTAGTGGACCTTGATGCTGCTTCAGTGAGTTTGAAGACGAGTGGGTATATCTGATGTAGGCACCACATCTTTTGCAAAGAATTTGATGCCGTCCATTTGACGCTCTGCTGATTTTGCGAGGAGGTTGATTCTCCTTATTGAAAAGTGTATTATGAACATGAAAAGGAAGAGAATGGACAGGAGAAAGATTGTGGGGTGATGGTACACTATCTACAGTGTTGGATCACCATCGTGATAGGTTTATGCTGCAGAGTGGTGCGCCTCGAGTGTCGAGGAGGCGCAATAACGGATAGATAATGTTCACTTGATAGATAATGTTCACTTGGTATCAATCCTATCAAACTCCGCTGCCCTTCTGCTGAGAGCCAAACAGAGCACGCAACTGCCTAATATGGGGGGTACACCCCCTACCCTTATGTAAGACATGGCCAGGATCGGCGAATCTGTCACCTCTTGCTCCTTACCCTTGGAACCCGCTTTTGCGACGACAAATTTAGAGCTTCGATTTCTGCCGAGCAGCCGCCTCTCTTAAATTTTCACTTTGGTACCTCGGACTCATAATTTCTCATTTTCATTCAACTTACAAAGTCTACAATATATATGCATATCCACCTCGAAGGACAATCTGAAAGATTATGAGAAGTGCCTCGTTCCTCGATTCGTATTGAGTCATAGTCAAATCGTCAAAGCTTTTTTTCTCGACCCAACTCGCCCCGGTAAGATCCGGTTTTGACTGGGATTGAATGCTTGACTTCGCATGGTTTTAAATAAGATCGAAAACTGTCATTGTTCTTTTCTTTTTCAATTATGTGATATCAACGCTGTTGGAAACAGCGCCCGAGGAATTACCCGACACTCCCTGCTTGTCGGAAGTCAATGAAGCTTGAAGAACGCAGTGTCACAAATGCTTCGGCCCATTCAAGTTACGAATTGGTGACTATGGTGTTTGTTATAATTACGAAACATGGTTTGAGAGTGGCAGAGCAGATGGTGAGCATATATTTGCTCCTGTTAGACGATGAATCTGAAATCTGAACATCTTGATGGTCATCTCATCATATCCCAATTTAAGCTGGTGATCACGGAAAACATGGATCGATCACGAAGTTTTGGAACATCAGCGCGGTACTATAACTTTTTGAAATTACGCAATCACGGGCGAGAGTGTGTGCTCTCCTGCTCTCGATGTTCCTTTGCCTACTATAGTTGCCTCCTACTTAAGGTACACAGGTAATCCAGCACTCTGGAGCTTACAAACTATGATCAGCTCAAAACCCTTGACTAAGGTGTTGCCAAATTTAGGGTACAGCTATACTGGTGGCACCATATTTAGAGGGCGGTTTTGGGGCGGTTATACTTAAGTAGTTCCCGTAAGAAGGCAATTATGCGTGACGTAGCTTCTAGGCGACAGGTGGCAATCTCCGCCTATATCCCGCAGTCGTTCGCAGTAACCTAAGCCTCAGGCTGAGGCATGGCCTGAGATCTGAGTGCTGAGATCTGAGACTTGAAGCTTTGAAAGCCAGCACCGTAGAAAAAGTTACCTTCGTCCTATCCTTTCTTTCTGTGCTCGGGCAGCGGAGGCAACGAGTCTTGTACGTCTTTCTGTCATTCCCCATCAGCAGGAGTCTTGAATCTCAGCTGTTGGCTGCAGGGTCCTATCGGCTATCAGAACAAATTCGGGCGCTAGAATGTTAGTACCGTCACGGAAAACCAAGCACTCCTCAGGCTTACTTTCGACTCTCTGTCCATCCGATTAGCAGTCTCGGGGCTCAAGTCGTCTGTACAACAGCAGAGGCTTATACCAGCAATATTGGGAATATTCTGCACCCGCAATGATCAGTTACACTCACTACTCGGCTCATGATGCATGATGCATGATGCATGCATGATCACGGCACTGCCAACTGGCAACCGTGGAATCAATTTCCGATTTCGTAACCGATGACAATGGAAAAAAAAGACCATCTTACCACGAATGCTCCCACATGATGCATGATGGTAGACCGAAAAACTACATAAACGGTGGCATGTCTAAGATCATTCAACAACCCTCACAGGTCTTTCCGCCTACTCGACGTTTACTCAACACTCTTTACCACCACACTCCTTCTCGCAATATGTTCTCTAAAATTACTCTCCTCATTGCCACTATGGTTGCCTTTGTCGCTGCCACTCCTGTTCCAGGTGCCACTGGTGGCCAATGCAACACTGGTAGCATGCAATGTTGCCAGCAAGTCCATCAGTCCCAGACCGATTCGCACAGCTTCCTTGCTGCTCTCGTCGGCGCTAATGTCCAAGATGTCACCGCAGCTATTGGCACTAACTGCGACCCTCTCTCTGTAGTTGGCCTCGGTAGTGGCGCTCAGTGGTACGGCATTTGTCTTAATCTTTTGGGGTTTGTTGTTGATATTTTTTCTTACAGCACTCAGCAACCCGTCTGCTGCACTGGTAACAGCTTCAGTATGTTCTTATATTCTAATCCCCATCCCGTTTGGTGAGTTGCTTATCTCACCGCGGATTCACAGGTGGCCTCGTCGTTGTGGGTTGCACTCCTATTAGTGTCAACTTGTAGATTGTTATTTAGATCTATGGATGAATGGACCTTTGCTGAATTCTTCTGTTTGGTGTTTGAGCTCCAGAATGCTAATCTGTCGCTTCTTGTGAGGGTCTGATTTTCTACGGTACCTTTGTCTAAATATAATGATCGGGATGAATGGGTTTTATTATGGTCTGTTGGGATGTGAGCCCGAGGACCCACGGTGTTGTTTCGCAACGTGGTGTTTGGTTCGTGTAGGGAAATGGTACGGTGGAAATTTCTTTTGCTCTGATCATGTATGTCAGTTTTGGACATTATAGTTTGGTACTAGAGCATATCTAGCAAATTTTGATGGACGGTAGCCCTGAATTGGTTTGGAGTCCCCGCTTTGTCTTGTAGGGGGAGTCAGTCGGATTCTATTCAATTTGTTGGGTTGACAGCCGTTACTGAAATGATAGACACCCCAAAATTTCAATGTTTGTTCCATTTTCGAACAAACTCTACCCAAAAATAGAGGAATTTCTGCTTATTTCTGCTTCTTTCTGCTGCGGCTTGATGTATTACATGAATGGGCCTTCCAACGAGAGCTTCCACTACCTAACCAGGGCTTTGTTTGTTCAAATCAGAGCAAACACAAAGTTTTGTGAGCATCTATTGTTTCAGTAACAGCTGGAACTTCCTAATATTTGTTTGTGATTACTTTCAGCACCTGATCCTGGCAGTTTGTGGTGAGTGTCATGGGGGAGCTATGTGCATTGCTATATCATGTAGGTAAGCTACACTGTACTGAATGATACAACCTATGAAATGCATATGTTGTATTGAGTAATATGGGTTTGGTGGATGCCATTGAATACTATATATGTACCTACTATGGTAACCAATGAATGCACTATTAGAATGCTTGCTGTACTGTACATGGGGGCAATCTTGGGTAAAGCTGTGATCAAACTTAAGTAAACAAACATCACTAAACCATCATTTTGAGTGAAGCAGACCATTTTTGTGTGGTTCTCAAGCAAATCTTGTAGTGTTTTCTATATATATGAATTCTATGATATCCAAACTAACATTGTGCATACTTATGTCCTGTATTGTTGTATTTCTACTGTAATGGCCAGAGAGAAGATTCCAGTCAAAAATGCAGAGTCACTTAATGGTTGGTTTACCTTCACAGGGACCCATAATTTATTGTTGAACTGCTCAGTTAGGTGCTCATGCTTTAAAACAACTATAATACAAGTCAATTAGTAGTATAAATCCAATCTACAACCTCCTCAAAGTTGGAAATAGTGATTTAGTGACACATACTACATAGTCCATAAAATATCTTATTTTACCTATATACTGACATTGGATGTATTACAGAAGTGATTGGGAGGGATTCCTAACCTCAACATGCATTGGATGCATCAATCACTGAATTTGAACTCCACTATTGTGTCTGTCGCATCTCAAAAGTAGGCAACCTCATGACGGCTTTCTCACTCACAATAGTATTATAAGGGCAACCTCAGCCTCTAGCAAAGGGAAATCCAAAGTTAAAATTATACTACATATTACAGGGATTGGAGGCACACCTAGCTGTTAGGGCGACACCCACTATCTGCTAGCTAAGACCATGCGGGTTCTCTCTACAAGAAGGGGGCGGGATCCGCACACGTGATGGGGAAATTGATGGTTTTGATGTGAGGGGTTATTAATAGGTAAGTTTGTTGAGATAGGCCTTTCACACCAAAAATGTAGGTGGAATACCTAAGAGAACACAACTGGGGTCCCCTAGACATATATTTAGGGTTTATATACTATGTTACATATATTGTACATTGTTGTTACTGACGCACTCGTACATGTGCATACATTTTGATGCATGCGGGATGAAATTCTCACGCTATCAAAATGTAGCATCATTTGGCATCATGTAGCGTAATTCGACATAATAAAATAAAAATGAAAGTTTATTAGGTAATGGGGTGGTTTCCTAACATTACCCCCCTTTTATGCCTTGACTTCCAGGCGAGAAAATATTATGTTTGTCCCCTCTGTGAAATTTTGGTAAGGCCGGAATTTCATCCCCTCATACACCATTCTTGCAATGCGATGCGGAGCATTCGGATTATGTTTAAAGAATTGGGCGATCGCGTTATGTGCTCGCTTACAATTCTCTTCGGGTTCCCACAAATTATTTTTGTCGGTATAGTTTTTCCACTTTATTAAGAACTCCAATTTGTTCCGTCAAAGACATGAGTCTAGAGTTTCTTCAACTATGTATTCTGGAGCACCTTCTACTATTATTGGAGGTTGTGGAGTAGTTTGTTGGCCAGGAATAGTGGGCGGATGGTAAGGGCATAGGCGGGATATGTTAATCTCGGGATCAATCTTAAATGATCGGGGTAATTTTAGCACTACCACATTAGGCAAGATCACTTTAGAGATTGCATATGGGCCAACTTGTTTCTCCGTAAGTTTCTTCGAAGGTCGTGGAATATTCAGGTCCTTGGTACTTAGCCATACCAAGTCACCAACTTTGTACTCTGGAGCGCGTGCTCAAGTATGATCCGCGTGTTGCATCATGTCATCACGTGCTTTCTTCAATGCCACCTCTGCTTCCTCTTGTACCCTTTGCATCTTAGATACAAAATCTTCTACCAACTGTACTTTGACTTCCCTTCTGGGTTCTACTCCCATGCGAGGATGATATCCATAATTCGTGAAAAAGAGTGACATACGAGTAGCTGAATGGAATTTGTTATTGTGGGAAATTTTGGCAATTGCCAACCATTTGGGCCAGTCAGTTTGTCAGTAGTTGACAAACATACGTAGGTACTGCTCCAACTCCTGATTCATTCTCTCTGTCTGCCCATCAGTCTGTGGGTGATATGCCATAGATAATTTAGTTTGAATTCCCAATATGTTGTTTAGTTCTTGCATAAACACGGAAGCAAATTGTGGTCCGCGATTGGAGATAACGGTATCGGGTAACCCATGTAACCGCCATACCTGATTTAGATAGAGGCACGCCAAGCCCAATGATGAGGTTTCTGTAGTAGTAGGAATAATATGGACCTCCTTTGTAAAGCGGTTGCATACTACGAATATTGCATCGTACCCTTGAGCCTCAGGTAATCCAGTAATAAAATCCACAGATATATCTTGCCACGGCGCTTTAGGTATAGGGTTCGGCATTAATTTTCCTGCAGGTTTCTCTGGAAATTTCTTCCCCCTCATGCACATATCACATCCATCCACATACCCCAACACATACTTCGAAATTCCAGGCCACCAATAATTTCTCATTACTAATTCCAATGTCTTCCATCTTCCTGGGTGTCCGGCAATCAGCGTATTGTGATGTAACTGGACGATCTCCCTTCGCAAATCCTGATCCTTCGGTACATACACTTTTCCTCAAAACAACACCAACCCTTGTTCCTCAGCCCATTTGTCTCCTTTGATATTACTTTTCTTCTCTCCCTTCAGAGCTTTCACAGCTTCCACTACTTCATCATCCATTTCCAAACATTGTCTAATTTTAGACAACATTTCCATTTCCGAGCTATCTATTAATAGATGCCCTTGACGCATAGCGCAAATGTGAAAGTATTCGGGTTTGAGTAAGGTAACATGTTTATTGTCCTCCTCCATCCCCCTTTTATGATCAATATGTCTGGATAAGGCATCTGCTTTCCTCATTAAGCTTCCCGCTTTATGGACCAAATGAAAGTTGAAATGTGATAGGAATAGTGCCCAACACGCTTGCCGGCGATTAAGCTTTTTAGTGGACATGAAGTATTGCAGATTTTGATGATCCATCCAGATCTCAATTTGATGCATACATCCCTCCAAATAATGCCTCCATGCCTCCAATGCTCATATTATCCCCAACATCTCTTTGTCATGCACATCATAATTCCTCTCCACATCATTCAACCCTTTTGACAAGTATGCACAAGGATGCCATTTGTCATCTTTGCACAGCATTGATAAAACCGCTCCAGTAGCAAAATTGGATGCATCGGATTCCACTCGCAAAGGGCATGTGAAATCTACTGGGGCTAATATTGGTCCCTCCACAAACTTCCTCTTCAACTCCTCAAACGCTGTCTGCTGCTGCTCTCCCCACCTCCACACTACTCCCTTTCATGTAAGGTTATGTAAGGGTGCAGCAATTTTAGAAAAATTGTGCACAAAGTGATGATAATAATTTGTGAGTCCCAAGAAGGCTTGAACCTCCTTGACACGGGTGGGTGCAGGCCAATCTGTGATCGCCTGTACCTTGATCGGATCCATTTTGATCCCGTCAGGGCCGATCAATAATCCTAGGAACTCAATCTCGCTTGCCCCAAACACACACTTCTCTGGTTTCAAAAATAGATTGTTCTCTGCCAACCTCCGTAACACCTCTTGCACTATTGCTTCATGATTCTCTTCATCCTCCGTGAATATCAGAATGTCATCAATAAATATTATTACCATGCCTTTGTCTATTACGTCCTTGAAAATGTTGTTCATCATATTTTGAAAGGTTGGGGGACTATTAGTCATCCCAAAAAACATGACAAGCAGCTCGAAGGATCCTCGACGCATGGCAAATGCAGCCTTCCACTCATCTCCTTTCTTTATTTGTACATTGTTGTATCCCCATTGTAAATCCAATTTTGTAAAGACCTTGGCTTTTCCCACCTTATCAATTATTTCTGAGATCAACGGCAGGGGGTACACATTCTTCACTGTCCACTCATTCAGATACCTATAATCGGTACACATCCTCTTCCTTTGGGCTTTTTTGGGCACAAAGAATATTGGTGATGTCTGCGGTGATTTCGACCATCATATGTATCCTTTGCGCAATTGCTCCTTCAGGAATGCATCCACTTCTTCTTGTTCCATTGGAGATAATGGATATACCTTCGACTTCTTCAGCACAAACCCTGGCTTCATCTCAATCGCATGATCCCATGGCTTCTGCACCAGCATTCACTCAGACTCCTTCTTTTGGAACACTGACAAATGTTCATGATACACCTTTGGCACCCATTCCTCCACTGGCTTCTCCACCTTCACGATATTCTTGTCCCATGACTGTCCTCCATGAACTGCTCTAAAGGTTTGCTTCTGCTCTTCTTTCTCGATCATAATCAGAACTTCCCCATTTGGCATTTCCTCATCCTCCACTTCCTCCATCGTAACAGAATACTTCCTCGGATGTTCTTTCTCTTTCTTTTTCCTTTTTTCTTTCTTCATCTTCCTCCCATACACATTACATTCCTTAGGACAACAAGTCATTTGTACTTTCCCAGTTTTCCAATCAATTTCGGGATTATGCTTCCGTAACCACAGACATTTTATTATTAGATTGGTTTTCCCAAGATCGCACACTTCGAATATGGCTTGCTCCTGATGCTCCTGATACTTTAGTACCATAGTCACCTCCTCCTTGATAGTTCCTCCACGATTGACTGTTCCGTCAATATTGTACACCATTATAGGTTGCACCAGCTTGCGTGTGTTAATACCATTTCCGGTAATTAAGGATTGATTAATAAATAATCCTGTAGCACCACTGTCAAGCAACGCTTCCACATCAATAGCTGCATGCGTGTCCACTGTCTTCAGTCCCACAGTCAAGGTGATTTCGGGTTCTATTCGCACAGAGCGAATAAAGAATTTAGGGGTTTTCAGAAATGACATGTGACAATTTTCTTTGTTGCGTGATTCGCAACAGTTGTACTCCTCCTTGATTTCCTTTTCTGATTTACTCTGGGTTTCCTTGGATACTAATACATTGTAACGATTCTGGGTCACCAATGGGGAAACCTTCACTGGGACTCTTCCACAAAATTCTCCTGCTTGCCTTCCTCCTGCTTCACTTCCTTGATTGTAGCTCCCCTGATCTTTCTCTTCTGCTTGCAATACTTAGAAATGTGTCCTAACTGCCCACAGTTAAAACATTTAAGTGGGGCTCGTCTCCCCACTTGATCAACCTCCATTGCCTCTGCTGGTGCTGCTGACTCCATAACTATAGGTGTCACTGCCATGGCCAGTGGCTGTGCCCTCAGAGCTTGCGCCTGAGGCGCCTTTCCTTTCGGACTTTCCTCCTGATGACTTTCCAAATTTACTACTTCCATACATCAACTTTGACTCCACCTGTTCCTGCTGATATTGCTGGTCAAGGCGCATTGCCCAATTATACCACTCATCCAACTTCTCTGGCATAGAAGGTAGTCGGTAGATAGACTTGAATAAAGAGGGATTTAATCCTGCTTTCAAAAACTCTACCAACGCGGCTTCTCCCATGTCTGTTTGCAAAGCTTCTGCTTTGAACTGCAAAATAAATTCATCCGCCGTTAAGGAACCTTGGCGCATGGTCTTTAATTTAGCATTGGCTGTCGCCTTTGGATTAGGGTCTCCAAACTGTGCCTCCAATCTCTCCAGAAATTCCTTGAAGGTTGCAAATGGTTTATTTCCTGCAGCAATTTGATTAATAGCCTTGTTTCTCCAGAACTGTGCTTTCCCCCCCTGAATGTATGAGAGAGCAAACATAATCCTAGACTTGGCTGTACAAAACTCGGGCTTCCTCCATGGATGTACAATACTATAGAGCTGATGAAGGATTTTGTATTCTCCATGGTACTGTCAAAGATTTGCGGGGGCGCATACTTAGGTAAGTGCGCTTTTCCATTTCCGGATTTCTCCACCATCTCATCCTCCTGTGATATCCACTCCACCATCTCCTCCATCTCATCATCTCTTTCTCCTGTCATCTCTGGCTGTACTTCCACTTGTCTGGGCTGTGATGCTGCCAATACTGACACTAATTGTGACATTTGCGCTGTGAGCGCATCAATTTTCGCCTCTAGTGCTGGTATGGGAACAGGATTAGGACTGGGATTAGAAGTTGAAGGTTCGGACATAATTGTAAAATCTGTGATGAATCACTTCTTTGACAAATTCAAAATTTTACTTCGAGACCTCTCCAAACGTCTACGGGTCACGTGATAACGTTCGTCGAGGTTCGTCAATGGTTCGTCGTTCATCGGGCGCCTATTTTGACCCTTTGGATCAACAACCCTTCCAACAGTGCCTGATCTCGGAGATATCACTGAATTCGGCTTGTAACTAAAATAGTCGTCCGAATAGAGTGATGTAAATTGTAACTAAACCAGATCTGATCAGTTGTCTGGTTGCAGCTGTCCTAATGATGAGCGCTGCCTCTCGATCACTGGCAGTCACAATGTAAGGCGAGGCCTGGCATTGGCTTATGAAAGAAAAGGTAGATTACATATATACAAGTACTTCCAGCTCATGCCAAAAGGATGAGTAATCGGATGTGGCACGGTGAAACAATGACATATGCGCAAGTAAGAGAAGGTGCACTGATATGGGAAGTTGTGTTCTTCTGTTAGGGTGACACCCACTATCTGCTAGCTAAGACCATGCGGGTTCTCTCTACAAGAAGGGGGTGGGATCCGTGCGTGTGATGGGGAAGTTGATGGTTTTGATGTGAGGGGTTATTAATAGGTAAGTTTGTTGAGATAGGCCTTTCACACTGAAAACATAGGTGGAATACCTAAGAGAACACAACTGGGGTCCCCTAGGCATACATTTAGGGTTTATATACTATGTTACATATATTGTACATTGTTGTTACCGATGCACTCATACATGTGCATACATTTTGATGTGTGCAAAATAAAATTCTCATGCTATCAAAATATAGCGTCATTTGGCATCATGTAGCGTAATTTGACATAATAAAATAAAAATGAAAGTTTATTAGATAATGGGGTGGTTTCCTAACAGCCTACATGCCAGCTTGCCCAAATTGCCAATGCAACAAAAGTGTGACTACCAAACTGAAGGGACCACTGCACCTGCTGCCTATCCCTGAAAAGAGGGGGGACTCAGCTTGCTTGGACTTTGTAGGCCCTTTGCCTGAAGACAAGGGGTATGACTGTGTCCTGACTGTCACTGACCATCTGGGTTTGGATATCCAACTGATCCCAACTTGGATGGATATTACAGCACCTGAGTTAGCTTTGATATTCTTCAATGAATGGTACAGTGAAAACAGGCTGCCATTAGAGCTCATCAGTGACCATGATAAACTATTTGTGTAGAAATTCTGGAAGGTGCTCCACGAGTTGACAGGTGTGCACCTGAAGATGTCAAGTGCTTACCATCTGCAGACAGATGGTGCAAGCAAACAAATGAACAAAACCTTGAATCAATGTATCCATTTCCATGTTGAATGGAATCAGAAAGGATGGGTTTGTGTGTTACCTATCATCAGATTCAACATGATGAACAGTATCAACGCGTTGACTGGATACTCTGGATTCCAGTTACGAATGGGATGCAGTCCATGAATAATTCCTCCCCTAGTACTAGGAATCACCCAAGAGCAGGAAGTAGGGGAAATCACAGCGAGAGATATTATCTCTCGAATCGATGACAATGTTGCTGATGCCAAGGATGCCTTGTTAGGTGTGAAAGTACTACAAGCATTCTATTCAAATAGATCTTCAGGTCACAAAGATGCTTATGCTACAGGTGATAAGGTCATGCTAGCGATGCTACACCAGTGATGGGAATACAAGGCTGGTGATAAATCATGCATAGCCAAGTTCTTCCCTTGGTGGGATGGTCCATACACCATCACAAAAGTGTTCCCTGAGAACTCCTCTTACACACTACATCTACCAAACTCCCCGGACACCTTCCCAAGTTTCCATGCTTCACTGCTGAAACGGCATATCGAAAATGATGCAGCACTATTCCCTTCCTGAGAACATGAGCGACCTGGGCTGGTATTGACCAAAGATGGAATGGAAGAATACTGGATCGAGAAAATCATTGATGAGCGAAGAAGAGGCCATGGGTATCAATACCTGGTATGGTGGGCTGGCTACTCTGAAGGCGATGATCTATGGCTTCCTCAATGTGAACTCATGGATAGTGAAGTGCTGGACATATGGTGGACCTGTAAGGCAGAAGGGACACAGTAGCTTTTTCCCACTGGGTTTTTTAATGCACCCATCATTTGGTTGATGACGTGTGATATTTTCATTACAATTTTTTTCTACTTGCTTCTTTTTTCATTAGGGACCCAGACACTTTTCTAAGATTGGGAGGGTGTAAGCCTGCTTATGTACACATTTACTCTTATTTGTATATGGTTCAACTAACCATATTAACTACATGTCGCATTAGGTTTCCCCATTCTTCCTTTCCCCCATATACTCCGCTTGTTATCCACTCCTGTATTACTCTCCATTCTTAATACCACGACGTTGTCATATCATTCTGGTGTTTTGACATGAGTGTTACTTTGACCTTTTCTCTTAGATAGTGCCTTTTAGTGTTACCTATCCCCAATTACAGGGTAGGTTTCCACTGCTGCTTATATGTATGCAAGCAAACTCCCTGGGTCTGTAGCATTTCAGATGACATTCTCCACAAAAGGACTGTTGGGCAAATCTTCTGTAACCTCCAGAAGTTCCCTGGACCTTTCAGATGTTCCAGAGGAATATCATGAATTTGCAGATGTCTTCAACAAGCAAAAGGCCAACACCCTTCCTCCACACCGTTCCTATGACCTCAAGATAGAGATGGAGGATAATGCTCCCCCACCTCTGGGTCACATGTACTCCCTCTTGCCCTCTGAACTGGAAGCTTCATCAAAGAGAACGTCCACTCAGGCTTCATTTTCCCCTCCAAATCCCCTCACAGTGCTCCTATACTCTATGTAAAGAAAAAGGATGGAAGTCTCTGATTGTGTGTCGACTACTGGGGACTCAACTGCATCTCAAAGAAGAACCGCTAATCTCGGAACTCCTGGACTCTCTGGGTAAAGCTCGCATGTTCACCAAAGTCGACCTACAGCATGCCTATCACTTAGTTTGCATTGCTGAGGGAGATGAGTGGAAAACCACTTTCTGCACATGTTATGGCTCATTCAAATGGCTGGTGGTCCTGTTCAGGCCCACCAATGCACCTGCCGCTTTCCAGTGCCTCATGAATGACATCTTCAGTGACCTTCTAGATGTCAGTGTCATTGTCTACCTCGACAATATCCTAATCTACTCCAAGGACATGAGTCAACATAAGGCTCATGTTAAGGAAGTTCTTCAGAGACTCTGGAAAAATGGACTCTATGCTGCTCCACAGAAATGCGAGTTCCACAAAGACAGCATGGAATATTTAGGCTTCATTCTCTCTCCTGATGGACTCCAGATGTCCAAAGACAAAGTCAAAACCATCCTTGATTGGCCTGAACCTCAAAAGGTTAAAGACATTCAATCCTTCCTTGGATTCTGCAACTTCTACCAATGCTTTATACACAGGTACTCCAACATCATCATCCCTCTCACCGGACTTACTCGGAAAAATGTGCCATGGGAGTTTGGCAAAAAATGTCAAGAAGCCTTCAACAAATTAAAAGAAGAATTCACCCAGGCCCCCATACTCACTCATTGGCTACCAGACTCCCGCATTATTCTGGAGACAGATGCTTCAGACTATGCACTGGCAGCTATCCTTTCCATCTATACCCCGGATGGAGAAATCCACCCAGTTGCATTCCACTCCCGCTCCTCTAACCCAGCTGAACTGAATTACAACACCCATGACAAGGAACTCTTGGCTATCTTTGAAGCCTTCAGACACTGGCAACAGTACCTCGAAGGTGGCAGACATGGTCACAGATCACAAAAATCTGGAATACTTCAGCATGACGAAACTCCTTACCCATCATCAAGCTCAGTGGTCAGAATACCTTTCACAGTTCAACCTTGCTATTTGCTTCTGCCCTGGAAAGCTAGGGGCTAAACCCGGTGCACTCACTAGACGCTGGGATGTCTACTGCAAAGGGGGAAATAGCAACTTTGCCTCAGTAAACCCAAGCAATTTCCATCCAGTCTTTACTCAAGATCAACTCACATCCTCCCTCCGAGCCACTTTCCTTGCTACTCCTATCATCCGACAAGCTGTTCTCATGGATATTGAGAAATATCCAATCCTCACTCCCTCTTGATTCCATTTCCTCATCACACCTTCCATCACCATCCGCTCCAAATTGGTCTCTAGATGACAATGGACTTCTTCACCACTTTGACCAGATTTATGTCCCAGATGTCATGGACCTCTGTCTTAAAGTCTTACAATACAAGCATGGCCATATTCTCTCAGGTCACTACAGACAGAACAAGACCCTTCAACTTATCTGATGTGATTATGTTTGGCCCAACCTCCACACCTTTGTACAGGACTTCTGTAAGTCTTGTACTACATGCAAACACTCCAAATCACCCCAACACAAGCCTTATGTATTTTTGAAACAACTTCCAGTTCTGGAAAGGCCTTGGAACTCAATCTAAATGGACTTCATCAAACAATTACCAGATTCCATTGGACACACTACCATTATAGTCATCATAGACTGGCTCTCCAAACAGGGCATCTTCATCCCCACAGTAAACAAAATCATGGCTCAAGAACTTGCTAATCTATTTGTCATGAATGTCTTCTCCAAGCACGGTGTTCCATCTCACATCACCTGCAACTGGGGTTCCAAGTTCATTTCCCATTTCTTCCACTCTCTAGGGCAAGCCCTGGACATGAAAATCCACTTCACTTTGGCTTAATATCCAGAAGGCGATGGACAGACTGAATGCTGATAGGTCCACTTTGGCAGTTGAGCTCTGAAAACAATAAATCACACTCAGACACATTCTTCACAATGTCCTATGATTTCACGAATGCTTACAAACACCTACAAATGCACAAAACAATGACACAACACCTCAAAACATTTTGAAAGACTTCAAACCATTTTGAATGTTGGCCACTGTATTCTTATCATACTGTACCTCAAACACACATTCCCACCATTACACACACTGACATATCGTGTTCCTGCCACCACAAACACAAGGAGACACAATGGCTAGCACCTTAGCATGCATCAAGGTGCTTTTTGACATATTCATGATTTATTGGAACCACAAGACAAGGAGATTTAATATATCATATATATTGCACATTTCTTTCTTATCATTTTCTCATTTACTTCATGATTTCGACACCTTTTTCACTGCCTGATGTTTACCACATGTTTTGCCTCATGGCCTTTTACCTTTTTAGTACTATCTCTCTAAAATATATATAGTTTGGTGTATTTACTGTCAAGGGAAGCAAGAAATTGTCTTCCCACATCACATATTGTCTGGCTTAAGGGTTCTACTCTTGAGTTTTAGCTCAGTCTTGGTCCGAACTCGCTCAAGTATTCTGCGAACTACATTGTTTTGCTACACAGTTTCTCAAAACTTCTGTCAATCATCTATCTAGCCTGTCATCATCTCTTTCATCACTTTCAACTATTGTCACCATTTCCCAAACTCATCAAAACCATTTTGAGGATTCTCAAATTCCTTTGCATCACAGCTAAACTCTTTTGTATCATTTTGAAATGCTTCATAGTGTTTCGGACTACTTTGTTTGGTTTCACAGAACTTCATACTGCCTAACACTGCTTCCCAACATTTCATAGTATGTCTACTGGCCTTTGGATAGCACAGTGATATTCAGTACTACCTCGCAACCTTCCTCTGACTCGTGTTATATCTCCTAAGACCAGTTTAGTTGGTTTTGGTAGATTTTCCAGGTTGAGCATCATCAACGCCTCAACCAGACTTTCAAACAGTACTTGCAGATCTTCTGCAACTACCAACAGGATAACTGGTCCCAGCTTTTACCTTTGGGGGAATTTGCTTATAACAATGCTCCCTCAGCTTCCACTGGAGTTTCACCCTTCTTTGCCAACAAGGGTTACCACCCAAACATCACAGTTTTCCCAGAGCGCAAACTAGCCTTGCAACATGTGCACCATTTTGAGGTCAACCTTGATGACCTCCACCAGGAACTCTGGAAGCAACTCACAGAGGCACAGAAGCATTATCAAGGGCCTGCAGACAAACGCAGAGCTCCCGCTCCTGACTTCAATATTGGCGACTATGCTTTTGTCAAAGGCAAACACTTACATACTACTTGACCCTCTAAGAAGCTCTCAGAAAAATTCTATGGACCTTTCAAAATCATTGCCCATATGGGTACTCACTTGGTTACTCTTTGACTCCCAGATCACCTCCAGGCTGTCCATCCTGTGTTCCACCTCTCCCAACTGGAAGAAGACACCCCCAACACAATTCCTAATTGTGTTCAACCCCCACCTCCTCCGTTCATTATAGACAATGAACTGGAGTATGAGATTGTGGAAATCCTTGATTCAAAGATTGACAACCACCGCCAATGCAAGTTACTCTATTTCATCTGGTGGGAAGGTTACCAAGGAACCAATGAAGAAACCTCCTGGCTTCCAGCTACAGAACTTGATCATGCTCAGGAGCTCATTACAGACTTTCACACTCATTACCTGGGGAAACCCAGACCTCTTTCCACTTAACACTCCTTCATTTAGAAACAAAATTCTCATTCATAAAAGAAAAAGAAAAAAAAAGAAAGAAATCTAATAATTCCAGATCCCAGCCTGATCCCTACTCCTCCCCCACTCCCTCACCCTCTGCTTCTTCTGCAAGTCCTGGAAGCTCCCCTTGCACCTTGATCTCCTCCTCTCCATCCTCTTCTTCTTCATTCCCATCCTCCTCAGGCCCCTGCCTCCACTCTGGATCCAATGCCCCTTGGATGTCCAACATCGTATCTTGGAGGCCCATTACACCCTCACTTATAACCCAGAGCTCCTGCAGTTCTCTCTTCATCCCTTTTACTGCCCCCACCAACTCCCTAAGCAACTCCATCACTCCCTCATTGTTCCCCAGCCTGGATCCTCCCGGCAACTCCTGCCCCTCCCATACTATCTCCTCTCACTTGTGCTTCACCTTTGTACAAGGCTTGCATGTGCAACCATGGGTTCCCACCTGGAAACACAACAACTTTTGGCTAGAACATCGACTGGAAGTCAGCATGAAAGTGCAACAAGAATAAAGGGGAACTCACCTTTTACATGGAATGGCAGCTTGTAGCTGCACAGGGACCTCATTTTTGGGCACCTCTGCCTGTGCCTTTCCTTTTGCCTTCTTCTTGGGGGAGGCACTTCCCTCAGCCTCTTTGGGCTCCACCTCTCCAGCTTTCTGCTTCTTTTCTGCCCTCTTGGTGGCAGCTGCCTTTTCTGTTCCTCTTCTGCAGCCTTTTTCTCTGCCTCCACCCTAGCCGCCTCCACTCTGGCAGCCTCCTCTGCAGCTCAGTGCTCCTCAGCCTCCCTAGCATCTTCTTCCAACCGGAGCTCTTCCATCAACTGCTCCTGCTGGGCCTTGATGGCCACTATCTTTTCTGTGTATGAGGGGATGGAGGACATCTGTGTCAAAGGGAGTAGTGGAGTGTTGGTGGTGGTTGTAGGAAGACCTGGGAACCCCATCAAAATCAACAAAGAAGAAATAATTTCCCAATTTGGATTCGAACCTTCATGTGCCTCATAGGCTCAGCACTAAGGGGGAAATACTGTCAAGACCAATTCTCTCGACCAGATTTCCAAATGTTTTCTGCCCCCCTTCTTGGCTGCCTTGCATCACAGCCCACCTTCTATCAGCAGCACTGCCTAGAGGTGAAATTCCCTCATTTCCAATTCAATGAAACAGTTTCAGGTTATTTGTCTCAGAAGCCAGTTTGCAATTATCACAGCCTTGGAAACTCCTATTGCCTCCGGTCTTTAGTATTTAAGCTAGCTACTTTCATCCTGTATCAGCAGTTTGTAAATCAACCAAGTTACCCAAACCCTGTTACACTCCAAACCATCCTCTTAAGTCTAACTTGAGCTTAACTCTTCCTCTGCAGAAATCTCCAGACCTCTGATCATCCTCCTTACCCTTGTCTTGAAATTAGGACACTTGATGAGGAGATGGGCACAACTTCTTATAAGTTGAAACCAAGTCCTTTCTGTTCCCCCCACTTGGTATGGCACATCAAGTAAACCCTGCCCTGGATTCCCATTTTGCACGGGTTTTGTGTACCCATACGGGTTACAGGTACAGGTACATGTGGGTATGGGTATGGATTGCAATAGTCCTACCCGTGAGCTACAAAATGCACCAAAAATCAAGCAAAACGGTCAATAATTGAGTGAGTTGTGATAAAAACAATCCTGTCTAATACCTGCAGGTTTATGGGTAAAACCTGTCATGGGTACAGGTATGGGTACAGCGTGAAATACCCAGGGGTTACCCATGCAGATCCCTATGGATTCCTGGTGAGTCCTGGTGAGTCCTGGTGAGTCCTACTGGATTCCTCCAGGAATCTGTGGGGGAGTGTAAAGTTATGCTTTAATGGGTGCATTGTCGATGTAGGGGATTTTAATGTGAGGAATTTTGGGCTGTAAGATGAACAAAACGTCATCATGCATGATGGGTACTGAATTTGTCCAACCCATTGGTAGGGTGACAATGTGAAGTGCACTGAAAGGGGTTTAGAAAGTTGTAAGGTCTCGAGATGATTCAGCCACTTTTTGTTTGTCAAAGGTGACATAGAGGTCTAACATTCCTCCACAAACGTGTCCACTGAACTGTTCTGCTAAATGTTTGGGGATCGGAACTATGCCTGAGTGCTGAATAGTGACTTTGTTAAGTTGTTCAAGACCATGGACTGAGCGAAGTGCTTTGCCATCTTTCTTCATGATGCAAAACCAATGCAACCAGTAAGACAAGCTCAAAGGTTCATAGACACCTGCTTCAATTTTCTTCTTGAGCATTCCACAAACATCTTTGTAGATACCTGGGGGAATGTGGATGTTATGTTTGACCCAAGGGGTGTGAGCAGGGAATTTGATAGGAGGGAAGAAGTCAGGGCAAAGACTTCCTCATTCTTGTGTGGTCCATGCAAAACCAGTTTCATGATTTCAAATAAAATTGTGCATGAGGTTTCATTCTTTGGGCCAAAGGAAATCGCTGGGATGATGATAGCTTTACATTTGAGAGTGTATCAGGAAGATGGCGAAAGTGTTGGAGGATTAGGATTAAGTTTCAGCATTTCTTTGAGAGAATCTCCGGTGATAGTGCGAGTAATGCAAAATCAATCAGGAAGGTCAGTGATGACTAGTCAAACTTTCAATGCAATGGGCTTGTACCTTAGTGGCTGTGAAGGCAGAGTATAGAGAGTCAGAGGATAAATAGGATGTGGACCATATTGATGAACTTTGCATAGAGGGGGCCATCAAGGCCAATAAAAATGTAGCATACTGTTCACTAGCTGTCAAATAGAGATGGGTGATAATATCTGAAGTAGGAGTGGAGTTCAAAGAAGGCCAGGATTCAAAATTGGGAATGTTCACAGTGCATTTGATAAATATAGAAGAAGTCAAATAGTCAAAATAAATGATGAATGTGCACTGTTTGGTCTCTGAAATGACATCCTCTAGTTGTGAAAATCCTCACAAACAAAATTTTGACCTTTTATAGATCTAGGGAAGGTCGGAATGGTGGAAGAGCATGTCAAGTTTAAGGCAAGGCAGGGGTAGGGTTATACCCTTGTGTTTTTGGGCTAAGGGTATGAGGGGTAAGGGTAGGGGTTTGGAAGTTCATACCCTTGCATACTTATGTAAGAATATCATTTGATTTTTTCAGCTACAAAGACTCATATTCAAGATTTTCATCAATTAAATTCAGATTTTGGGATTGTCCAACATGAGAATGGCTTTCATATGTTAATAAGAGGTATTAATATGTGATGTTAATAGTAAATACAATAGTTATCAACACTTTTCAAATGAATTCTGCTCTAAATATGTTGATTTTGTGCCAAACCCTTGTACCCTTGACAAACCCTCCCATACCCTTGGCAACCCTTATATGTTTCCATACCCTTACTCCTAAGGGTAGGGTGTTCAGGGGTAGGGGTAAGGGTATGAGATTTGACACCCAGGGGTAACCCCTGCCTTGCCTTAGTCGAGTCAGGATCGTAGATAGTAATGGTCTGAGATTCATCGCTCCAGTTCTTGACAGTGCTTTCAGTGATGATGTTGAAGGGTCAACCAAGTAAGATGTTGTAGGCAGGGTTTCAAATTATATGAATCTGTATATAGATTGTGATCATGCCAACTTTGCAAGGGACATTTTGTGCTAATCCTGAACTTTTGTTGATGCCACCATTGGCTGATTGAAGCGGAATGTGGATGAAAGGGTCATATGTGAGACCAAGTTCATGACAGACTTCTTCAGACATAGCAATAATCAAAGAACTGGGATAAACTACACTTTCAATGGGGTTTTGACCATTGACGTTCATCATAACTGATCTGATTGAATGGATTCCTTCACAGCAATGAAGGGTTTAGGAATATCGCCAGTACAAAGAGTGCTGATATAAGTTTTGTAAGGGTCATTGATCATAAGTACTTCTTCATTGATGAGGTGCACAGCATTGTTTCCATCCTGATTCAGAATGCAACGTGGAGTCAGCTGTTCCTTCCATTTCATGTGAACTTTGGGTGATAGTGAAAGAAGTTCTTCCATAGTGAGGGTGACAATTGGTGTCTTCATCAAACATGAAAATATGTCCTGAGTGATTTTGTCGTTCTGAATGGGGGCTACTGTGTTGTATGAAGGACCATCACGTTCTTTGCCTTTACTAGTAAAGGCAATGTTTTGTTCATGAGGTGGTAGGTAAGTGTTCTCTAATGTGGTGGCATAGGGATTGCAAACTCACAGCAGGTTGCAAACTTGGGGTGGGTTGCGAATTTGAAGTTGGCTGCAAAGCCATTGCTGGTGCTATATTGGAAGTAGGTGGATTGGTTGCAGTGGATGATATCAAAGGAGCAGTGATGGTCAGAACAGGAAGCACAACTGATACTGATGGCAGTGGGGCAGACAGAGATCAGGTTGAGTGAAGTTTTGACCACTTTGTAAGGCATATAGCTCTTGTTCTAAACAAGCTATATGAATATCAGCTGAAGTATTCATGTCGGTGATCTGGTAGATCCCCTTAGGAGCGGGAGCTGGAGCAGGAGCTGGAGCGGGTGAAGGCATGATGCCATACATGAGGGTGGGGACGATGTTTATGTCTGGGTTTTGACAAATCCACTCATCGATGCAATCTTTGATGCAACACCTGGGAATGTTTTGAGGCATGAACTGTCCATTCAGAAGCACAACCTTTCCTTTGGTGTTCTTCTTGCACTTTCCATTGTTAATATATGTTTGACAGACTAAACAATCACTAATGAAGTGTCCTGAAAGACCGCAGAAAATACAGACTAGATTTTCGAGTTGGTCCTGGCGAAATCCCTGATTAACACAAGGGGAATTGTTGTTGCTATTGTTGGGGCGAGATCCTGCTAAGGCAGTGACAAATTTCTTGAGAATCACTGATAAATCCTCTGTTTTGATTTGTGGGGATGATGTAGAAGTAGTAGGGATAGAAGTCAAAGTTGAAGATGAGGACGGGACTTGCAAAGTTGTGGCCAAGGGAGCTCACAAAGATGTGGTGCCTGCTAAAACAAATTTTGCAGCAGCATGGATGTCATCAAGGGGATAAGGGTTGTCTGGGTAATGATCAGGGAATTTGAGTTTGAGATGGCATGTGATTTGGATCCATAATCCTGGCTGAAAGCCATGAATGAAAGCCCTGCTTTGTTCAGCAGCTGAGAGTCGATTTTTGTGGTGAGGAATTTAGTGATGTTGTAGAAAGACCAATAATATAATCCTAATTTGTTCGCGCTGTAGATACCAATGCAAAGTTGTTCACCAATAAGCTTATCCATATCTGCAATTGACCACTTGTGGTTGTCTTTGGATCTGGGGTACAACTTATGAATAGCAGTACAAAAAGCATTGAATGAGACTCCTGCATCATATTCTGGGATTGATTCCCAAAGTTCAGAAGTATTGATGTCAACAAAGTGACAGGCATGCTTCTTCAAGTCTTTGGAATCGGTAATTCCACATGCTGGAAACAACATTTTGAGTTTGTTAAAGTATCTGCAAAGTTCTTGAGGCTGAGTAGGATTGAACTTCAGAGCTGTGGAATGACCATGAGCTGGCATAGTGGCTTGTGTAGTCATTACTGCAACAGTTCTTGGGGTAGGGGTTAGAACTTGGGTGATAGATGGTAGAGGTGTCAAAGTTATTGGAAGGATAAACAAAGAGGTAGAAGATGAGGATAAAGAGGTAGAAGATGATGACAAAGACAATGCTTTGGTAACTGGAATTAAGATATCTCCCAAGTGTTCGAGAGATTCAAAGGCATGGCAAGTATTGATTTGGAGGTTTCTGGCTTGTGTTGGCCTAGGAATGACATGGGTATGGTGAAAACCATGGTGTTTGGGTCACAGGGTCTGCAGGTATGGGTATGGTGTTAGAAATTACCAACCTGCTGATTACTGTGACCCATTTCACAGTGTCATGGGTTGGCATGGGTACAATGGCAACAGCCAAATGCCAACAACAAGGAGCTGTGTAGTGCCCACCAGGTATGTACCTCTACCCTTGTATGCTCACCATGTCACACTAACGGCACCCAAAACCTGACTCAAATGATGACTGCATCGTTTGGGCCCACAGTAAGTTTTTTCTCTTTCATTCTTGTTCCCATTAACTAACTAATTACTTTTCTTTACTTTTTAGGTTCTAAACTACTGGTAATGATGGGTGCTGTGCCACATCATGCTAATGGCACCCAAAACCTGACCCAAACGACAACTGCATCATTTGGGCTCACAGTAAGTTTTTTCTCTTTTGTTCTTGTTCTCATTGTTCTCATTAACTAACTAATTACTTTTCTTTACTTTTTAGGTTCTAAACTACTGGTAATGATGGGTGCTGACACCACGTCACACTAACAGCACCCAAAACCTGACCCAAACAATGACTGCATCATTTGGGCCCATGGTAGGGTTTTCTCTTTTGTTCTTGTTCTCATCAACTAACTAATTACTTTTCTTTACTTTTTAGGTTCTAAACTACTGGTAATGATGGGTGCTGATGCCACATCACACTAACAGCACCCAAAACCTGACCCAAATGATGACTGCATCATTTGGGCCCATGGTAGGTTTTTTCTCTTTCATTCTTGTTCTCATTAACTAACTAATTACTTTTCTTTACTTTTTAGGTTCTAAACTACTGGTAACAATGGGTGCTGATGCCATTTCACACTAATGGCACCCAAAACCCGAAAAACGAGAACAGGGAGGGGATCGAGAGGAGACTGAGTGACTAGAGAGGAAGGTGTGAGGGGGAAACATGAGGGAGGGACAATGGTAGTGGTAGATTAGGTAGTGGTAGATGGGTTCACCATGATGTAGGCACACCATGGTAAAAACCCACACCCGCAGGTGTGGTGTGAGAATGGGTATGGGTTATGCAGGTATGGGTGCAGTAAGCACTAAATTCACCTGTGGGTGTACCCATGTTACACCCTATGTTGGCCTAAGCTGGGAGATTTGAGATGGATTAGGTGATGAAATGATTCAGAAACCCCTCACGGTGGGCTCCAGAATGATGATGCTCCACCTGGAAACTCAACCAAAACCAACCAAACAGGTCTTAGGAGATATAACATGAGTCAGAGGAAGGGTGCGAGGTGGTACCAAATATCACCATGCTAACCAAAAGTTGGTAGATGTAGTGTGAAGTGTGCTGAACTGATGCAAGGTCCTGCAAAGCAGTACAAAGTAGTACAAAACACTACAAAGTGCTCCGAAGCGATATGAAAGAATTTGAAGAGATTCTAAATAGTTTCAAGAGGTTTGTGAGATGATAAACAATGTCAAATGACAATGACAAGAGACAATGACAATGTTGATAGACAATTGACGATAGTTTCGAGAAGCGAAGTAGTGGAACGAAGAAGTTTGCAAAAGACTGGAGAACTTCAGACTAAGAATGAGCTAAGACTCAAGAGCTGAACCCTTAAATCTGATGATATGCGATGGGGAAGATGATTTCCTTGCTGAAAGCAGTAAATAATACAAGCTATATGTGTTTTAGAGAGATAGTACTAAAAAAGGGAAAAGGCCATGAGGCAAACATGTGGTAGACATAAGGCAGTAAAAAATGTGTCAAAATCATGAAGTAAATGAGAAATGATGAGAAGGAAAACATGCAATAGTCATAATATATCGAAGCTCCTTGTCTTGTTGTTCCAATAAATCAAGAAAATGTCAAAAAGCACCTCGATGTGCTCTAAAGTGCTAGCCATCATATCTCCTCATGTCCATTGTGCCCGAAATGTGATATGTCCATGTGTGGGATGTGGGGAACGTGTGTCTGAAGTGCAGTGTGATATGAATCCAGTGGCCGGGGGTGTTTGAAGCAGTACAAAGTTGTTCAAAGTGATTTGAAGCATCACAATGTAGTCTCATGTGTTCATAGGTGTTTGCAAGTGTTCACAAAATCGTAGGACATTGTGGGAGATGTGTCCAAGTGTGATGTGTCATTTTCAGAGCTTAGCCACCAGGTGGACCTATCAGTGGGCACAGTATTTTCTTCACAACAAGTGTATTGTGGGCACTCCATGTTTGAAGCTGGGGACAGGGTTAGGTAAACAACATAAGACAATCACTGGCACTCAAACTCACCAATGTGGGACAGCAAACCGCATTTTTTGCAATGGCAGGGAGCAGTTGTATGGGCTTCACTGTTTGGTGCAGAGCATTCAGCTAAAACAGGCTGACTGCTTGACGAGGGTGGTGGGAAGTGCATTCGAATGATTGAAAGTATCTCTTCACTGTACTTCAATGCTGCATTCCATGATGTTTGATCTGTGAGAGTCTGGACTGAGGTAATCTTGTGATGGTGGGCAAGGTTGGCAATGTGAGTGATGAGTTGGTCACTGAGGATCCACTGAGGACCAAAGAATATGTCTGATCCACACCCTTGGGCAGTGAGGGCCCTTCTGCACCAATTGTGTAGATCCTCCTGAAGGCAAACATCATTGTCTTGCATGTCATAGTCAGCAACCTTGACCTTCCATTTGGTTCACCCCTTGGGAATTTGTGAAGCATTCAAGGGATCGAGAACAAGAGTGGATGAATTACATGAATGACAGCAGATCTGTGGCTGCTTAAGAGTGCACCTTGTGCAACATGCTGCTTCCTTTTCTGTACAGAAGCGATGAGAATGATGTCATACAACATAAATGATGGATACAGTTACCGATCTCGTCATTTCCAAAATATTCTTCCATAATGTTATACAGGCATAGTCCTCTAACCCTTGCATTAATCAGATAGTCCATAGCTACTGCCTCATACCACTCCTCACTTCTCCCCTCCCAAGGCGGTAGAATACAGCTTGCAGGTGCCATGGCATCTCCATTGACATCTGATCCAGAAACATTGATGATGCTCAACCTGGAAACTCAACCAAAACCAACTAAACAGGTCTTAGGAGATATAACACAAGTCAGAGAAAGGTTGCGAGGTGGTACTGAATATCACCGTGTTATCCAAAGGCTGGTAAATGTACTGTATGATGTTGCAAAGCCGTATTAGGCTGTGCAAAGTTCTGCAAAGCCATCCAAAGTAATGCAAAACACTACAAAGCATTCCAAAGTAATGTGAAACACTACAAAGCATTCTGAAATGATACGAGAGAGTTTAGCAGTGATGTGGAGAAGTTTGAGAATCTCCGAAATGGTTTCACAAGTTCGGGAGATGGTGACAATAGTTGAAAGCAAGGTAAGAGGTGATGACATGACAGATAGGCAATGTGACGAGAGTTTCAAGAGTCTATGTGGCAAAATGACATAGTTCACTGAATACTTTGAGTGAGTTCAGACAAAGACTGAGCTAAAACTCAAGAGTTAAACCCTTAAGTCAGACAATAGGCAATGTGAGAAGATGATTTTCTGGCTCTATCAACAGTAAATACACCAAACTATATATGTTTTAGAGAGATAGTACTAAAAAGGTTAAAGGCCATGAGGCAAAACATGTGGTAAACATGAGGCAGTGAACAAGGTGTCAAAATCACAAAGTAAATGAGACAATGATAAGAAAGAAACGTGCCATATACATGATATATCAAATCTCCTTGTCTTGTGGTTCCAATAAATCATGAATATGTCAAAAAGCACCTCGATGCATGCTAAGTTGCTAGCTGTTGTGTTTCTTTGTGTTTGTGGTGGTGGGAATGCAATGTGTTAGTGTGTGTAATGGTGGGAGCATGTGTTTGAGGTTTGGTACAAAAGGAATACGGCGGGCAAAATGGTTCGAAATGGTTCAAAGTCTTTAGAAACATTTCAAAGTGTCGTTTCATTGTTTTGTGCATTCGTAGGTGTTCGTAAGCATTTGCAAAATCGTAGGACTTTGGGAAGGAGGTGTCTGAGTGTAATATCTTGATTTCAGAGCTCTGCTGTCATAGTGGACCTATCATCCTCCCCCTTACTGAAATTCTGACTGTCCCAGTCAGCCAATCGGAGTCACATGCCAAATCTGTGATCATGTTGAAAAACCTATAAAGGTAACAAAAAAACCTTGCTCTTTTTCTTCCATCTTCAAGTCAAACTCATCTCTTACATCCTCTGATCATGTTGCTTCTCCTCGAATTTGAACACGAGATCCTTGAGCACATGAAGTCCATGCCCGAAGTTGGTAAGGCAGAAGATATCAATTTTGAAGTTTGGGGGCACGATTTTTGTGAGAAAATGGTGAGTTTTCTGATATGGTTTTAGATGCTAACAACTTTTCATAGTACGAATATGACAATCTTGTGGATGATGTCAAGGAATCCCATTTGCAGGCTGTTCAAAAGGTTGTGGATGAGGTATTTGATTTGTATGCTCCTCTGGCATATCGGGAGTGGCTTTCTTGGGGCACCGAGGTCCTATTCCAGGACTTAGCAGACAAAGTCAAACGAGAGGAGCAAGAGGCCAGGGCTGCTCAGGCTAAGTCTGAAGCAGAAGCAGCAGAGGCAAAGGCACTGGAAGAAGCTGCAGAGGTGGAGGCAAAGCTTTGGGAGGAGGTGGAGGCATTTTGGTGTGAGGCAGCAGCAGCAAAAGCTGCCAAGCTTGACAAATGACAGAAAGCTCTCGGTCTACTCAAGCTATTCTCCTCACTGAGGTTTGGGCAAAGACAATTTTGAAGGATGATCTGAAGAGGCGGAATTCAGCTTTGCAGGCAGAAAGTGAGGTGATTCAGGTAGCAGAAGTTGGGGAGGAAGATCAGGAGGTGGACAAAGACCCAGTCATTATCCTGGGCAACCAAAAGCAGCAGGCAATGGAGGAGGACCTCAACAAAGACGATGACAATGGCAAACAAGGAATTGCTGCTAAATGAGCAAGATTCAAGGAGGGGGGACTTCTCGAGTTTGAAGGACCAGTAAGTCATATGAACTGTTTCACGAGGATTTCAAAACTAATGAAATGGCCATAGTGCAATCAATGCTCTGGCTTCAAGAGCTGGCCCATGTGTGTTGTAGACGAAGGAGCAGCAAAGTGCCACAAATGCATGCAAGAGGCACAAGGGTGCTATTGGGAGGGTGTTTCAAGGTGAGGGGTTCATAAGGTGAAGGGAAAGAAGGCTGTAGGGAATTGTGGGGGAAAGGTTTCGGAGCATCCAAAACCAGGTAAGCCACTGATCCATGTTTTTCGAAGCCTTCGCTAATATTTTGTAATGTATAGTACCTCACATTCAAGTTGTCAGGCCTTCATTAGCACCGGAGGCAGGGCCTTCAAGGTCACAGGGTCAAACAAAGTCAGACAGGAAAGGGAAGGGGCAGGAAATCCAGGATGGTGACGAGGGCATTTTGGGCATAGAGCAGCGCCGACAAATAATTTCGGAGGAGATGGCAAAGAAAAAGATGCAGTGTTGTATGCTGGATCAGGAGATAGCGGCACTGGGTAAAATGTTGGATGAAGAAGAGTGAAATTTCATTATTTTAGTTTTTGCTATTTTCATATAATAAATTTGTGCTTTGTTGAACCGGAAACAGAAGATATAAGAAATAAGTAGAGTAAAAGAAATATCCAAACATTTTTCGAGATGAAATTTGTTGCTGAAACTTGTCGTCGTAGGTGTTCTGAGTGCATTTGTAAGAGGAAATGAAAGGAAATGATGTTATGAAGTAAGGGAAAGGCTCAGTAAATCATCATGGCCAAAAAACCCTTTTGGAGCTGGCGCGACCATGCTATAATGCAATATCACGACTTGTATGATACACTAAGAGAAATCAAAATCATAGGTAAGTAATTGTGAAACATAGAAAGAGAATAGTTAATCATCTTCAAGGTGTGGAATGTCATCAGGAATATCTTTGTCAATGTCTGAAGTTTGTCGAAGTGCTTTGAGACATGCTGAGTTGATGTCGAGGAAGTTTGGAGGGAGTGGAATGGATTTTCATGCTAAGTAGGGGAGTAGATGAAAGGCAGCAACTGGGCAATGTAGTACTGAACTGTCAAGTTTGCAAAGGATGTAGGCTCCTCCATAGTTTTGATTGATGATGATGAGGGGACCTATGTATCGAGGTCGCATTTTGTGGTTGAGTGACTTTTTGATCTGTGTATTGTGAAGTAAGACTAAATCACCTGTTGTGAAGTTGTAGTCTTTGACAGTCCTCTGGTGGACTTGTTCGAATCATTTTGCAGCTTTGAGATGGGCTGACAAAACCTTCGAATAAAGGTTTTTGAGGTCGATTGATCGTTTTTGTAAGGTGATAGCTCTTTGTGCCATAAGGTCAGTTGTCAAAAGTATTGAATTCAGAGGGGGCTGCAAATATGTAGCTTTGGAGATGTCGAGTGGAATGAGGGAATGGGATCCTGTTACTGCAAAGTAGGGTGAACAACCCATGCATTTGCAAACTGTTACACATTCTGCCCAAAAGACAGAGTGTGCTCCATCTGACCACTTGCTCTGGTCTCCGTCAACTGCTTTAAATAACAATTGTCAAATGTCGAAGTGTGCTCTTTCTACAATCCCATTTGCTCGAGAATTGTAACCACTGATTCGGATGTGATTGATATGGTATCGTTTTGCAAGATACTCCATCACTGCAATAAATGCTGATCCGTTATCACTCATGATTTCATAAAGAGACCCCCATCGACAAATAATGTCTTCAAAGATCCAATCTCCTAATGTCGTGGCATTTTCACATCGAAGCTTTCACCATTCTGGATAGGCTGTTAGTGAACATCGCCCTTGAACGATGTATTTGAATCCGTTTGATGGGGGCATTTGCATCATGTTGATGTAGACTTTGCCAAAAAGTGGTGCTGGTGTTGCCACTGTGGGCAGAATAAGCAGATTTCGGGTTTGTCGAAGTTGGCATAGGTGGCAAGAATGAATGTACCATGCAATGTCGGCTTTCATATTGGGCCACCAAAATCAGAGTGTGACAAGGGTTTTCATAGTGAATACCATCTTGTGACCAATGTCATCATGAGTGGCTCAAACAATGTCGAGGCAGTGTTCAGGGATAGCGATGATCTTGTGGGCTCCTTGTGAATCTTTTCACCAAAGTTTTCCAGAATCTATGAAGAACTCAGTACAATATTGCATGAAGGTGCTGTAGTCTGCTTCAGAGAGGTCTGGTGGCCATTGTAAATCTTCGAGCCATTTTCAAATGCGAAGAAGTCATTCGTCATCTCTTTCGGCATTTTTGGAATGAGGGACATCTTCATAAGTGATGTCCTCCACCTTACTGATATGTGAAGGTAGGGTGAATGTTGATTGGAGCAAATGCAATGGGAATGGGTGATTCATGAGCAGGTTGATTTGATGAATAAAACCATGCAGTTGGTCAATCCAATCTTCAAAGGATCCATCACTTGGTTGTGCGTCATCTCCATTCTGTAGAGGACATCGCGAAAGTCCATCTGGGCTGTGATGTGTTCCAGCGACATGTACAAGCATAAAATGGAAGGTAAGGATGGATACAATCCATCGATTAATGCTTGCACTTGGTGCAATGTCAGGATTTGCTAGCATACCTTTAATGTATCTGGCATCGACTTTGACGATGAGATTTCGTATGCTGATAATGTACAGTCGAAGTGCACCAAGGGCACGATAGAGTCCGTAGAGCTCTAGTTTGGGTTGAGAAAAGCGAGATTCATGGGCATTGAGCATGATAGATCTGAAACAACTGTAATAGTGTTTACAAAGATTTTTGGGGTCACACTGAGCCAAGAAAAATCCAACTGCAATGTGCAAAGTGTCGACTGAGAGGATGACGGGTGCATTTGAGGTGTAGTTGATCACACAAATTGTGGGAGAAGTGATGAGAGTGAGTTTAAGATCTTCTTGTGCTGCTATTTGTGTTGTACTGAATTTGAATGGAACATCCTTACACATGAGGTTGATAAGAGCCACTGCTTGTTTAGCAAAATTCTGTATGAAAATATGACAAACCCCTATGGGTCCTAAGAAGGCTTTTACTTCAGTGAGACTTTGACAAGGTCCCCATTTGCTGATTGCATCAATTCGAGTTGGGTCAGCCATATGACCTTTGATGTTGCAACGATGTCCTAAGACAGTAATTTCGGGGATGCAAAGAAATAGCTTGGGTCCTGAAAAAGTCCCTCCACAATATTTCATACATTGGACTACTCAGTTGAGATTTTCAAAGTGTTCCCAAACAAAATGACAAATTCCTGGGTTCTGCGAAATAGTTTCATAACCTCCAGTAGCATGATTTTGGACCTTTAATGGGTGCATCATCAATGTAGAGGATTGTGACATGGGAAATCTCAGGTTGTAGGATAAACAAAATGTCATCGTGCATGATGGGCACAGAGTTGGTCCAACCCATGGGTAAAGTGACAATGCAAAGTGCCCTGAAAGGCATTTGAAATGTAGTCAGGTCTCAAGATGATTCAGCTACTTTTCGTTTGTTGAAGGCAACGTAGAGGTCTAGCATTCCTCCACAAGCACATCCTCCAAACTGTTCAGCCAGATGTTCAGGGATCGGAACAACACCTGAGTGCTGTATAGTGACTTTGTTGAGTTGTTCGAGACCATGGACTGAGCAAAGTGCTTTGCCATCTTTCTTAATAACACAAAACCAATGCGACCTATAAGATGAGTTTGATGGTTTGTAAATGCCTGCTTCTATTTTCTTCTTGAGCATGGCACAAACCTCTTTGTAAATCCCTGGCAGGATAGGAATGTTTCATTTGATCCATGGGGTGTGTGGAATAACTGGGAATTCAATTGGAGGGAAGAAGTTGGGGTGAAAACTTCCTCATTCTTGTTCAGTCCATGCAAAACCAGTTTCATGATTTCGAATAACATTGTGCATGAGTTTTCTCTCCTCCTGCCAAAGGCAATTGCCGGGATGATTATTATCGATAATTGTTTTTTGTTCGAGGTTGTATCAGGAAGATGGCAAAAATGTTGGAGGTTTAGGATTAAGTTTCAGCATTTCTTTGAGAGGATTCCCTGTGATCGTGCAAGTAATGCAAAATTGATTGGTGATGACTGGTCATACTTTCAATGCCACAGGCTTGTACTTCTTTTTAGTGGCTGCAAAGGCAGGATATAGAGAGTCGGAGGATAGATAGGATGTGGAATATCTAGATGAATCTGGCATAGAGGGGGCCATTGAGGCCATTAAAAATGTAACATACTGTTCACTAGCTGTCAAATAGAGATGGGTGATAATATCTGAAGTAGTAGTGGCATTTGAAGAAGGCAAGGATTCAAAGTCAGGAATGTTTGCAGTGTGTTTGATAAATATAGAAGAGTTTAAAGGGTCAAAATAAATGATGAATGTGCACTGTTTAGTCTCCAAAATATTATCCTCTAGTAACAAAAATCCTTGCAAACTACTTTTTGGCATTTCATGGCTCTAGGAAAGGTCGGGATAGTAGAAGATCTTGTCGAGTTGGGATTGTAGATAGTAATTGTCTGAGATTTGTCGCTCCAGTTTTTGATGGCACTTTTGGTGACTACGTCGAAGGGTCGACCAAGTAGGATGTCATAGGCTGGGTTTTGGATTATATGAATCTGCATATAGATGGTGATCGTGCCAACTTTGCAAGGAACATTTCATGCTAGTCCTAGACTTTCATCAATGCCACCGTTAGCCAATTGAAGTGGAATGTGGATGGAAGGATCATATGCAAGACCTAGTTCATGGCAGACTTCTTCAGACATAGGGATAATTGAAGAACCCGGGTCAACTACACTTTCGACAGGGTTTTTACCATTGACATTCATCATAACTGATCTGATTGAGTGAGATTCCTTCGCAGCGACAAAGGGTTTTGGAATGTTGCCAATTCGAAGAGAGCTGATATAAGTTTCGTATGGGTTGTTGATCATAAGTACCTCTTTGTTGACTAGGTGCACCACATTGTTTCCATCCTGGTTCAGAATACGATGTGGTGTTAGCTGTTCCTTCCATTTCATATGAACTTTGGGTGATAACGAAAGAAGTTCTTCTGTAGTAAGAGTGACGATCAGTATTTTCATCAAATGTGAAAATATGTCCTGAGCGATGGTGTGATTCTGAATGGGGGCTACAGTGTGGTACAAAGGACCATCTCGTTCTTTACCTTTACTAGTAGAGGTGAAGTTTTGTTTGTGAGGGGGTAAGTAAGTGTTCTCTGAAGCTGCAGCATAAGGATGAATTGGGGGTTGTGAACTCACGAGTGGTTGCAAATTCAGCGTGGATTGCAAATTCAAAGTCATCTGCAAAGTCGTTGATGGTGCTATATTGGATGAAGCTGGATTGGTCACAGTAGAGGATATAGATGGTGGTGTGGCAGTTGGAGTGGGAAGGGCTACTGGTTCTGCTGATGGAGCCATGGATGAAATTGATGGCTGAACCACAGGAGCTGTGATTGGACCGGGTTCATGTCGAGCAAAGTTTTGGCCACTTTGTAATGCATATAATTCTTGTTCTAAGTGAGTGATATGAATATCAGCTGCAGTATTCATGTCCATGATCTGGTAGATTCGATTCCCCTAGGAGCGGGAGCTGGAGTGGGGGAAGGGGCAATACCATACATGAGGGCAGGGATGATATTTATGTCTGGGTTTCGACGAATCCATTCATCGATGAAATCTTTGATGCAATGCCCAGGGATGTTTCATGGCGTGAACTGTCCATTCAGAAGCACAACTTTTCCTTCGGCATTCTTCTTACACTTTCCATTGTTAATATACATTTGGCAGACCAAACAATCACTAATGAAGTGTCCCAAAAGTACAAACTAAATTTTCGAGTTGGTCCTGGCGAAACCCTTGATTAACACAGGGGGAATTGTTGTTGTTATTGTTGGGTCGAGCTCCTGTTAAGGCCATGATGAGAGTGGTTGCAAATTTCTCAAGAATCATTGATAAATCCTCTGTTTTGATTTGTGGCGATGATGTAGAGGTAGTAGGGATAGAGGTCGAAGCCAAGGATGAGGATGGGACTTGCAAAGTTGAGGCCGAGGGAGTTCATGATGATGTAGTACCTGCTAAAACAAATTTCACAGCAGCATGAATGTCATTGAAAGGATAGGGGTTGTCTGGGTAGTGGTCAGGGAATTTGAGTTCTAGACAGCGCATGATTTGCGTCCATAATCCTGGTTGAAAGCCGCAAACAAAGGCTCTACTTTGTTCGGCTGCTGAAAGTCGATTTTTCATGGTGAGGAACTTAGTGATATTGTAGAAGGACCTGTAATATGATCCTAATTTGTTCGCATTGTAGATACCAATGCGAAGTTGTTTGCCAATCAGTTTATCCATATCAGCGATTGACCACTTGCAGTCGTCTTCAGATCCAGGGTACAACTTGTGAATAGCTGTATGAAATTTATTGAATGAAACCCCTGCGTCATATTCTGGGATTGACTCCCAAAGTTTGGGAGTATCAATGTCGACATATTGACAGGCATGCTTCTTCATATCTTCGGAATCAATAATTCCGCATGTTGGAAACAGCATTTCGAGTTTGTTAAAGTATCTCCAAAGTTCTCGAGGCTGAGTAGGATTGAACTTTGGAGCCATGGAGTGACCACGAGCTGGCATAGTAGCTTGTGTAGTCATGAGTGCAATAGCTCTTGGGGTAGGGGTTAGGACTTGGGTGATAGATGGTAGTGGTGTCGATGTATTTGGAAAGATGAATGAAGCGCTAGAAGCTGAGGATGAAGAAGTAGAAGATGAAGATGAAGATGATGGAATGGGTGAGGGAAATAGTCGATGATGTGTTGATTCTGCTTTGGATACTGGAATTAGGATATCTCCTGATTGCTTGAGAGATTTGAAGGCGTGGCAAGTGTCAATTTGGAGGTTTCTGGCTTGGGTTGGCCTAAGCCGGGAGATTCGAGATGGATTAGGTGATGAAATGATTCAGAAACCCCTCGCAGTGGGCTCCAGAATGATGATGCTCAACCCCTGGAAACTCAACCAAAACCAACTAAACAGGTCTTAGGAGATATAACACGAGTCAGAGAAAGGTTGCAAGGTGGTACTGAATATCACCATGTTATCCAAAGGCCGGTAAATGTACTGTACAACATTGTGAATTAGGCTGTGCAAAGTTCTGCGAAGCTGTCCGAAGTAACACAAAACACTACGAAGCATTCCAAAATGATACGAGAGAGTTTAGCAGTGATGTGGAGAAGTTTGAGAATCTCCGAAATGGTTTCATGAGTTTGGGAGATGGTGACAATAGTTGAAAGCAAGGTAAGAGACAATGACACAACAGATAGGCGATGTGATGAGAGTTTCGAGAGTCTATGTGGCAAAATGACGTAGTTCGCCAAATACTTTGAGTGAGTTCGGATGAAGACTGAGCTAAAACTCAAGAGTTAAACCCTAAGTCAGACAATAGGCGATGTGAGAAGATGATTTTCTGGCTCTATCAACAGTAAATACACCAAATTATATATGTTTTAGAGAGATAGTACTAAAAAGGTTAAAGGCCATGAGGCAAAACATGTGGTAAACATGAGGCAGTGAACAAGGTGTCAAAATCACAAAGTAAATGAGACAATGATAAGAAAGAAACATGCCATATACATGATATATCAAATCTCCTTGTCTTGTGGTTCCAATAAATCATGAATATGTCAAAAAGCACCTCGATGCATGCTAAGTTGCTAGCTGTTGTGTTTCTTCATGTTTGTGGTGGTGGGAATGCGATGTGTTAGTGTGTGTACTGGTGGGAGTGTGTGTTCAAGGTTTGGTACGATAGGAATACGGTGGCCGAAGTTGTTCAAAATGGTTCAAAGTCTTTCGAAATGTTTTGAAATGTCATTTTGTTGTTTTGTGCATTTGTAGGCATTTGTAAGCATTCACAAAATCGTAGGACTTTGGGAAGGAGGTGTCCGAGTGTGATATCTTGATTTCAGAGCTCTGCTGTCATAGTGGACCTATCAATGTGAGTCCCCCCCGTGTTCTTTGTCATGACCTTCTGATTCCTCCAATCAGTTTTTTGTAACCCTTGTGTTTGTTTTGATGGATTGATTTCGAGGGTTGGATCAACTTTTTTAGCATGACTGTTGAGGTACTTAGGTTCTACAACATAGATGGCAGTCACTTCCAGCAAGTGATTTCTAGCATCTCGACCAAATCGCTGAATCAGTGTGCACATGGAAGGTATGTAGCTCCATTGGATTATAAGCTTTATGTCAGGAATGTCCAAACCCTGCTGATGATCAGTCACAGGACTCTGAAAGGGGCAAGCTCTCACCATTCCAGCCACATCTGTACACAACAAGCCCCAGATCTTCCCCTCATGCAGATCACTGATGGTCTCTTCATGGAATTGGGAACTCATACCAGAGTGGAACCATACCACTTTATCCTTCAGATAGTTATTAGGTGCACTGCTCCATTCATGGGCACAGCCATTCTTGGCTTCCTTCTATTTGTTGACAAAGACCAGGAAAGGTGGGGGTCAAGGGGCTGCATCATTTGAGGAGGCTGCAAGTGGGTTGTAGTATGAATGTAGTTTCAGAATGTGATCAAGATCCAGCCAGCTTGACTGAGGATATCATAGTGGTTCAACTACAAGGTGAACATTTGAGCAATCATTTGAACAGTGGATAATGATGGTTGATTTGTCCTTTAAGAAGAGTGATTCCAAAACTTTCAGCAAAATATGGGGAGGGATTGTTGCAGAGGTCATGTGGAGTGGGATGGTCAGCAGCCAGAAACACAGTAGTCCCAGCAATGCATAGTCAGGCTGAAACTCAGTGCCCCATTGTTTTATGCAGTGCACTTCATCAATTGAAATATCAAGAATAAAAGTGCAATAAATTTTTTGCTTGCCCAGAGAACATTGAATCAGTCATCATTTGTTATTTTTTCTGGGCTGCAAATAATTACTCATTGTGAATGGCTATTCTGATCCAGAATGTTGTGATGCTCACCACAAAGACAGCATCTGTGGCTGTTTCAGCAGTAATATTCACAGCTCAGATACCTGCCCTTGCCAGTTGATGGACATTTTGATCTCCCAGTATATTCAGGGCAGTTATGACAATGATAATGCCATTATTATTGAATAGGAGTGGCATCCAGAAAGTCAAGGTTTTACCAGAACCTGTGGGTGAGATGGTCACCACTTGCTTTCCTTCCAGCTGAGCAATCACATCCTTTGTTTGAAAGTCACAAGGGACTACTCCAAAGACTCTCTGTGTCTTGCTGCATATCTCGTCATGAGAGGGTATGCAGAATACAGACCTAGTTCCCAACATGGAAAGTTTGACAATGTGGCAGTGACACTTGCTAAATTGAGATGAAATGCATGTGAGATTGATTGGGGGCTTGTGCCAAACAAAAGCAAAATACAAGTGGTGCCAGTCGCTCATGCAAGAGGTGTCAGATCCACCGATCATGGCTGTCAGATCCATTCATGACAAAGCACGACTGGTGATTTCTGGGACATGGCATGTGAATGGCATAGACCCTTGCCATCAAATTTGAGTCAACTCTGTTCTGAGTCCAGCACTGGTAAGTTTAATATGAAAGAGTATATACAACAAGTAATCTAGGAAAACACATCTTTACCATGTATACCTGAAGTGTAATTAAGTCTAGGTGGGATCAGAAGAGAAATCGGAGGAAATGGTTCAAGAGAAGCAGGCACAAAAAATGTTTGCCTTGATCTTCATGGAGAATCTCCCTGACCATCATGGATAAATGGGAGGTGGTTCAGATGATGTAAATCATACACATCAGTGTATATGACTGTGTACCAACCTTGTTTACTTTCTGGTATCTTTAGCCTATTCTCCTTGTTGGTTATTGTGATCTTTTCATGGAATTCATTGAGATCTGAGGCCACATTGCTTTCCCAAGAAGGGTGTTGTTCCTGAAGGTGTCAGTGCATGTTGTACTTCCAATGGATATTCGAAGTGGGAGAGATCTTGAAATCATAAGTGTGAGAGCATGTTGAGATAGCCTTGCCACTTTGAATGTGTACTGAACATGTCCCATTGAGACTTGATTGGGTGCAGAATCTACATGGATACTGTGCTGATATGGAACACTATGTATACTGTGAGGTTTCCATGTTGAGAAGGAGATGTTGATGTTGACGCATCTGAAGATACGTGTCCAAACCGTCAGTTGAGACTTATCACAAAAGCCATCTGAGATGCCAACCTTGCCAAGCAATCTCACTTTCTCTTGCTTTGCTTACATTAGCTTCCTTTTTTGGGGGGTCCCCCCCCCCACCCCACCATGGGAGCCATGGCCGTGATTGGTGAATCAGACACCTCTTGTGCTTGTGGGCTTTCACAAATCTCAAGTTATTACATAAGCACACTCAAATTCTCAAAACAAAAACAAAAGTGAAAGCCCACAGCGACTGGGTAGGAGTCTAAGTGTGACCATACGAAGCCACTCACACAAATAAAACTCTATTTCATAAACTGGTTGCTGTACAGTCATGAGCAATCATGCTCAGTAAAAATGAATTTATCATTGAAATGCAAGATTACTGATGGGTTTTCTGTCACACTTTGTTTGGTGGGATTGCCGTAACCCATCGTCATGATTCAAAACTTCAAACACCTGGCTTTCCCACAAACCCAGCCTAATAATACTGGGTGATCCCGCCCCTGACTCACTATAATTATACTCACTTCCATCAAAATCCAACACCAGCATTAACTCATTCCCCAGCTTGCCTTTAAACTTGGAGTATTCTAGTCCTTTGTCATCGGCTGCTGCCCACAGGCTTCCATAATGTACCTGGCACTTGCACCTCTTGTCCAAACAACACCAACCTGTGCCCACACTGTTTCTCATGCTCTCTCATGCACTCTTGTCATCATCGGCAACATTGATCATGTAGCCCTTCCTCAGCAGCTACCCAGGGGCTCCCATAGTATGCCGCATTCAAACAACACAAACACACTTCTATGCCACTTCTCATGCTCTCCAACCCTATCTCATCATTGTCACTCATTGTCCATGTTGAGGTCGCCATTCTTGCCTGCAGCTTTCAGATGCTTTCTCCCTTCTTGTGTGTCTTCATCCCCTTCTATTCCCACACTGTGCACTCACTGTTGACATCTCAGCCATGCAGCACTTTTTGCCCTTTGTGCATCGTTGTTCACAATACTGTGGCCAATGTCAAGTCATCCTCTCTATCCCTGATGCCTCTTACCCTGCTCAATATCTGCTGCCCATTCACCACCTCTCATTGTATCACTGTCTCCTCATCCCATATTTCCTTTTCTGTTTGATAGTGTCACCATGGATGCCATGTCATCATGCAGCCATTGTTGAGTGCATCCCAAAGTTACATATCGTTAACCCATAGCATAAATATATTGTTCATCCTATTCATAGCTACATAACTTCATAAATGAACTGGCATAGAGTGGATTGTAATGAACAGAATCATGATAGAAGGTACCAAGTGCTGTGGCACATTATGCAACCAACATTGAGGCCAGCTAAGCAGACAGTGGTAAAAGTGGGGCATTTACAGGCTCAGAAGGGGGTTGGGCTGCAGGTGCTTCAGAGCCAGGGTCATCTGAGTTACAGGCAGATACACGGGTGGCTGCCAGCTCCAAGTTGTCAGTCCTGTTAAGTTTCTTCATTCTATGAGCTGTATTGGATGCTGCCTCTCCCTCTTTATCACTTTCCTCAGCATCAGACACCTCCCTTCTGGATATTTGGTGCTTCTTTGTTCTAGAAGCTATGTTGGATGCCACTGTGTTCTCATTGTCACTTCCCTCAGTATTGGATACCTCCCGTGCAGATGTCTGGTGCTTCTTCTTTGTCCTAGTAGTTGTATTAGATTGAGCATGCTTTGTACCAAAGTCAGAGTGGCAGTGGTGGGGACCATGTGTCTCTACTTCACCCCTCTCAATCTGTTCATCACGTTCATGATCTAGCTCCTTTAATTCAGCAGCAGTAAGCTTCTTCCAATAGGTCTTTCCACATTGCCACTTTTGGAGGAGTATTTCAAGGTTTGCTAGGGAATTTGAAGTTTCACTGACGTTGCAGAAGGGTATTGTTTTGGGCCAACCCTTGATCATTACTTGGTAACTCCTCACAATGTTTCACCAGTAATGTTTCCACTCCATCTGTGCGTTTTCATTGCCAGTGACCTCTCCTGTAGATAATATAAGTATTAGGTAGTGCAATCAAGAAGTACATGGTTGATTTACTAAGGTTGTCAATAATATTCCATATATTTGCACGCATGGATGAGATTTGCTGTTTGTGATTTTTGGTGGCTCCTTTACCATATATGTTAATTGACAATGAATCAAAATTATATCATTATCGGCTTACCCTGAATACCTTGTACTGCAAACCCCTCCATTTTCCCTAGAAAGTCCTGCATATCTGTCTTCATTACTCCATCAAGGAAGTGCTTGACACCGGGTGTTGCAAATGCGACACCTTTCATAGGCATGTCAGTTGTACTGTGCATAGTGAACAGCATAGTCTCAACACCTGTACATGATCTTAAATTATTAAGCTATACACAGAGCATTAGGCACTGGTGCAGTAATTGAAGGGAAAAAATAGAGCTGACCTCATTCTCAACTGCTGCAAGGATGTGAGTTGTGTCATTGATTTGTGCCTTGGTTGAGACATGGAATGCCTTGGTCTGTGTTGCCTTGTACTCTTCAAATTCATGGACCAATTCCTTATGGTCTTTCATTGATAGTTCATTGTATTCTTCTTGAGCCCCATGGACCAATCCTTTCAATACTTCTTTACCAGTAAGGGAAGCTATATTGGGATCTGGTATTCAAGAACTTATATGTCAATCAAATCCAAATTCTGCATACCACACACTATTCTCTTTGTCTTGTGATTTTTTCCAGGTAAAAGTGTTCCAAGCATTGGTTTTTTGTCAAGTCTTGTATGCCAACCTATGACCCATGTGAAGCTCAGATTGGACATATTAGAGGCTTTTGTGATGGGCAACAGCAAGGTCCTCAGTGAGCTTGTCAATAGTATCCCAAGTCTCACCCAATGCATTTTTGTAATTTTGTGAAGCTTGCTAGTGGCGTGCAAGAAGGGCAGCTCAAGTGTCTGCACTTAATTTTGGGTGGTTGACCTTGCGCTTGACTCCGAGTGTTGTTCTGCTAGATTTTGTGGAGGTTTGATAGAAGCAAGTCCTCATCTGTTAAGTACTGAACTTGAGGGGAAGTCGTCAGAATTCCAGTCATACCCAGATGATAGAAGTTGTAGTGGTCAGATGGAGTAAGACAGGGAATCCTACAGAAATCCGGGGCAGGGTTTACTTGATGTGTCGCACCAAGTGGGGGAGCAGAAAGGACTTGGCTTCAACTTATAAGAAGTTGCACCCTTCTCCTCGTCAAGTGTCCTAATTTCAAGGCGAGGGTAAGGAAGATGACCAGAAGTCCAGAGAATTTCTAGAGAGGTTGAGTAAGAGTTCAAGAATGACTTAAGAATGTAATTGGAGTATAAAGAGAATAGGATTAAGTGGGAGACTTGGTTGATTTACAAACTGGCGATACAAAACAAAAGTAGCTAGCTTAAATACTAAGGTTGGAGTTTCCAAGGCTGTGGTTAATATGAAATCCAGCTTCTGAGTCAATTCCTGAAACCATTTCACCTAATTGGAAATGAGGGAATTTCGCCTCTAGGCAGTGCTGCTGATAGGAGGTGGGCTGTGATGTAAGGCAGCCGGGAAGGGGGTGGAAAACGATCGGAAGTCTGGTTGGAAGAATCGGTCTTGACATCATCATGGAATATTCCAATGAGCAGATTAAAGTGATACACCCCAAAGTCAAAGTGAGAATAATGATATTAGCACAAAAACTATAGTAAATGATATTTACACTACCACACAAAGGTACCACATCATTTTCCATCCAAAAAAATGTACAGCTCCAGCAAAATAAAATAGGCCTAAAGAAGCAGCCATAAGTCCTTATATCACTGCTGAATATCCAAATTGCACAGGTAGGCCAAGCTAGGGTCCTCTGAAAATTAAGTAAGAAACAGAAATTAGAGGGTACATGCCTAGTAGCTAGGGCCAATGAGTGGGCTGCAAAATAAATAAAGACCAAAGAAGGGACATGAATCTTGAGAGCACTGCATCTGGAATATCCAAATTGCTGCTGCAAGATAAATTAGATTTGTTGCAGGAGTATCGGTATACATGCCTAGGGTCAATACACAGGTTATGCCACAAGTGCATAGTTTCTTCATGTTCCCAAATTTTTTATTTGAACCCAGGGCTATCAAGCTCATTAAGGGATGTCAATTAGGTTCATAGCAGAACTGTGCACCTACAATCAACAATAAATGGGGTGTGCATAATCAGATTAACACCTAAGTTTAGATAACAGATCACCAGAAATCACAAGTAATGAAATGAAGGGTCAGATGAGGAAAGGTATACACAAACGTGAAAAAAGACTAAGGAAAAAAAATAAGGGACCCATCTATACTTTGAAGCCAATAAAACTCAGATAACATAGATGGCACTGGCTGCAAAAAAAGTGATCAAAATGAGAGAAATCCAGAACAATAATCCAAAGGACATCAAAACCTTATTCAAAATCAGCCAATTTACGACCAAGTATGTCAAAAAAAAAATACTGACTTGAATCGTTTGGGGGGAAGCATGTTTCAAGTCAGCCAACATTGCTTGTGATAAGCGGGAAGCTTGCTCATAGCTCAGGCCCCACTGAGGTGTCCTAAGGACTGACTCCCACTGGGTATTTTGAACCTTGTGAGTGAGGACACACAATCAAGGGATGAGCTTATCATCTAGCTTGAACCAGTCAAGAACAGCATCAGTCTGAGGTCCGATGCTAATAATTGTACCCTCAAAACCATCCACGGTGCTTTTACAAGGAGCTATGGTGAAGAAATTTTTCTTTAGCATTGTTTGTCATTACAAATAAAAATTTACCACAGATTAAATGTTCAGGGGGATCATCATACTCAGTGGCTTCATACTCAGTGTCAGTCTCAACCCTTTTGATGGAAGGTATGGTGTCATTTTCAGTGGTTTTGATGACAGGCTTGGGGCCAGCAGACAGTTGAGGGAGAGCCAATGAATGAGACATAGCATGAATGGCAATGTCCTGTGCAAAGGTTCCAGCTACACAGCACTGAGCCTGAATATGTGGGCTATCTTTTGAAACTGGCAAAGGAAGATAGGATTGGCCATCAACCTTTAGCTGCTTTCCCAGTGCTAGCCAACATGATAAGTTTGAACAATATACTTGAGCTGTAAAAACATATTAGGCACAGCAGCAGCATTGAGCCCTTCAACAGTGCAGCATGCATGGAAATGGCACAGGTGAGGCACAGCCAGCTCAGCACCAAAAGCTTGCAACATGAGCACTACCTGCTTACTTATTTCCTTTCCACCCTCCTTGAGTTCTCTAGGTGAGACATATGTATCGACTGTTATCTTCTCAGCAGCCAGATCTCCCTGTACACTGTATCCTGGACAGCAAAGTAAAACAGTAAGGCCCCCATCTATGTTGTCCAAAGTTGTGATCTGGGCAAAAAATGTTGTGTGAGTTGTTAAAAAACAAAAAACAAGAAATGCACTGAGTCAAAGAGATCATGCAAAGTTTCCTTATGCAGCTGATAGACTTCTTGCTGTTCCTGCTTTAAGGTGTTGCTGATGGTGAAGAACAGTGCGTGAAGGGGCCATTCTTTCCGAGGTAGAGAAAGTGGAGCCATGAGTAGAACTGTACACAGCTCCAACAATTGAAGGAGAGTAGTCTGGAAGACCTTCTAGTTTAGTAGAGCTGAGAGTTAACATATTTGGAGTATGCAAGATGATTGATGGGATGAGAGAATGTGAGCGCGCAACAGTAAGTATTGATCATAAGGTTTCCAAGCCAAACATGGGCAAACACAGTCAATGTCAGTAAGATAACACTCCTATGAGCCATCTACTTGTAATATTCTCTGATAGATTATATTAATAGGTAACCATGTCCATAGATTGACAGTATCTGAAGTTGGATATGAAGATTGTGGTGGTGACAAATGATAGATCTTTAATGGATGAATTTGAGGATTATGATATCATTGGTTTCAAAATCAGATCAAGTTGTGCTGTCTGCTTTAAACAAGAGAGTGCATTATTCAAATCATAATAAAGCAATATCTATTGTATGCTATACTGAGAAAATGTTTACTATTTTATTGCACAGGTAGTACATGAATCTTGAGTAGTCTTTCAAGTTTACTCTCAAGTTTGTCTTGATTATGTCTGACACTAGCAATCCTGATTATTGTAATAGTTCCACACATTGTGGATTAAACCAGTTTGAAATACAAAACCAATATGAAGTGCAGCACTCTAGTCAGCTGTTAGCCTATTCATTTCTTACAAAGCCTGCAAGTTTCTCAAGCTCATCGTGGGCATCTGCATCCTCAAGATCCCCGTCGCTACCAATTCTGTTGACAATCTCAAGACAATCTTTTAAATTTATGCTAGCCATAGTAAACCTCATGAGAACAGTTACATTTACTTGATATAAATCGAATACTATTAGTCCATAATTGTTAATACAAAGTCTGCAAGTTTCTCAAGCTCATCATGGGTGTCTTCATCCTCAAGATCACCATCCCTACCAATTCCATTGACAATCTCTTCAGCATCCATGGCTCTCTCTCCCTCCATCTGTTTGTTCAATGCACTTCAGTCTTCTGGTGCATAGAAAGGCACTACTCTTTTGAATGGCATCAAGACGTTGGATATGAAGTCGATTTACAGCACTTCAAAGTTTCCACACCTGGTGTAACTCAGCAGCTAAGGGAAGATCTGATGATGAAAGCTGAGAGATTGCCTGTTCATAACAAATAGTTTCATCATGGATAGAAACACAAAGCCATCACATTTCAATGTCCAGTCTCATCACCTCCTCGCATGCATGACATAGCTTGAAAAACTTCACTGTTGCTTCACGATGAGCTGTGTAGGTCCATGGCTAATTGTGAATATCTGCTCTAAAATGCCGTAGGGTGTCAAATTCACCTATAAAACTGTAATCAACAATCTCCTTCCATGATAGTGAGGGATGAGGTGTCATGAGTTTTGCTGCTTGTGCATTGTATCGACTAAGTGCATTCCTAATAGCTTCAGAATGTTGCTGCAGAGCCTTGCCAAGCTGACAATGCAGCTTATAACCTGTAAGACTGGCCTTAAGATGAAAAACTATATGTGTTCATAAAATAAAATACCAGTGCCCAAACAACTCAATTTTGCAAGTTCAAACAATCACATAACCACTAACCACTCCAGTTCATCCAGCACTCGCTCATAGTTTGTCTGGACATTAGCTTGATAAAAGGTTTGGTACTCAGCAGAGGTTGTGGTCCACCATTCCTCAATATTAAGACCATTCTCAAGGGTCTCAACATATGACTCAGCATTTGTCAACATGGCGCCGAGTCTGATTAATTGCCGCAAGAATCGACACAGAAGCAATAGATGTGAAAACCTCATTCACAGCAGCTCAAGCAGCAGTCCATTCCTACCTGATCTTAATCTGAATAGCATAATTTGGATTTGATAGGAACACCTCTTACCAACACTGAGAAAGATCATTCAATGCTTGAACATACTGGGATTTCAGGGTAGTCATGGAAGATGGTTCTGTCAGATCTTGGAGGTATTTTCTCTCTGCTGCAAGATACTGAATAAACACATCATTAGTAATTCCAAATTGTTTGCGCAGCACAGCAAGCTCAGTCTCAAGAGAATATATTGCTTGAGTTGCCTCTCAATAATGATTCTGAATGAACTGACCTGTGAAAGTCATTGGAATCAGTCATAAGCTTCTGGTAACAAAAGGGAGAATTATACTCAGACTTGCATACTTGTCCTCGTCCCAAAACATGAAATGTTTTTCAATTGCTTGATGGTGATGAAAGCAAGTAGTGTGTCATGTTCCGCAAGCAAGATCATCTGATGAGGAGAACACATGCTCACACCCCCCGCCCTCACTATGTCCAGTTCCTTCGATGTAGAGGGGGTGCCACTCAAGCTGGCATGCTCAATTGTGGTCATGACTATGAAATGCCCTGACCATCAAGCAAAACTGTGCATTCTTTGCCTTTGCACCTAGGGAACTGCACAGGTTTTACCCGCAGGTTTCCCACGCTTTTATTTCCTAATTTATTCAATGAGTTTTGCATGAAAAATCATGAAAAAATGATTTTCTGGAAGCTTTTTGTTGGCTCTTTGTGATCTAACACATAAAACAATATTTGGGTGACATATGTCATGTGACAAGGTCAAAAATAAATTATTTTCTCCCTTGTATCACAAGCTTCCATTGAATAGCTATCAGAAAATCATTTTTTCATGAGTATTCATGCAAAACTCATTGAATAAATTAGGAAATAAAAGTGTGGGAAACCCACAGGTAAAACCCATGCAGTTCCCTAGCACCCAGACTACTGGCCTCAAGGGTCTTTGCAAAAGAGCATCTGATGTCATAAGCACAACCAATACCATTGCCAATCAGATTGACTAGATGATCGATTACTCTGCAAATAGCTGACTTTATCCTGGCTGCTTTGGCTGCCCTGAGATGCCCTGAGGAGTGTAAATTATGCAGATAGCATAAACTCATAATTAGTAATTTAATCCAAAAGGTCATGTGATATTAAATTTATATAAACAATGATAAATTACACTAAATTTAGCCTTCTCAGGGCATCACAAGGCAGCCAGGGTAGTCAGGATAAAGTCAGTTTTTGCAGAGTATTGCAAGTGGGTACTTCGCACTTGATTACAGTCAATTACTCATGAGTAGACATTCCTCCAAGATTGATGATGACATACAGTTCTCCACTTCTGACCATATCACACACTAGCAAGACAAATCAATGATGGCATGATGCAATCAAGATACCAGATTCCTCAAACATCGTGAAAATTTTTTTGTGTTCCTCCGGGCCAGCATTTCACCATCAATCGATGCAGGGCAAACCTGGGCCAGGAGTTGGGGTGTCCTCTTCCCAATCATTGTTGGTGTCAATATTATCAGCAACTATCTGACAAGTCAGAGGAGTCAGCACATGCAGTTATGACATGTCTCAGATACTCACTCTAGGTACTTCATCCTTGAAGTGGTCAACCTCTTCAACACTTATCCAGCAATCCGAAATGATCATATGTGAGTCTAGGTAGTCCCTGACATTATGTACACTACTCCTGAGATGCTTCAAGGAATTATTGCCATCAACAGATACAAAGCAAGAAAACTCCAATTCAAGTTCATCCTCCAGCTTGTTGAAGCAGCATGGGCAGGATTGTTTGAGACAAAGTTGTGCTGTATCAAGTCCAAGGGCAATGTTCACTTGATTTTTGAGATGTTGGCAAATATCAAGATATGCATCATATGCTATAGAAAATTGTGTGGAAAGGGTACCTAGAAGCCGGTGGCATTAATTGCATCAATGATTTCTCCAGAAACATCAACAATCAACAATGTACATTATGCATGTGGCTCAGCATCTTGCACTGTGCTTTGATGCTAAGACATGGACATGTTTGGTGGGACTGTCACTAGGCAGCTAAGGTCCTAAGGGAGATGGCTAAAGTAGGTTGCACAGAGGAACATCCGATATACCCATGGCATAGGAGAGTTTCATTCCAATAGATGTCACCTGGAAATGTAGGAAAAGTAGCATCACATCAAACTAGGAAAAAGATTAGCAATGGTACAAAATGAGAGTGCATGATATGCAGAAAATATTGATGACAACAATGCTAATCGGAGGGACCAGTGTTGTAGTTAACAAGGAATCTGGTATCTTTGGAATGCCTTTGTTGTCAATCCATGGTCAACCTTCAAGATAGGCACTGACCAGAGCTGACATTTGCTGAGACCACCAGTGTGTTTGGACTTCAACACAATCTTGATGATCCCAATCATCAACACATTGACTAGCACCACAAAATCAAGAAAAAAAGGTGGCTAAGGGTTACAATGACTTACTATCCAGTTGATTGGGCGAGCGTCTCTACAAGATCTTCAAAAACCTCATGTTCTCCACCCTCATGACTGATGTCCAGAGCTTCTTCTCCAGGCAGGGCAGTATGTGAAATAGCGGAGACATCCTTGCCAGAATAGCCTGCATCAATGTCCATTTGCTCCACCACATCTCGATTGTCTTGTGAAAGTTCTGGATGTGAACAGTTCAATGCAGCTATACAATATGTCATCAATGGTGTCTTGCACCTTGTATAGTTTTTTGACAATCTTGTATTTGTGTTGCTCGTTGTTCAGCTTGCTTGTAAAATATTTGTTTCATGCTGTTGGCCACATTGAAACCCATGACGAAGGATAGCATTGGAGAGACCTTGATGCCAGGACATTTGAGACATTTGGTGGGATTGGCCTCACATATGTTGATGGCTACATCAAAGGCTGTCTGGCCACATGGCAATTCAACAATATGACATAATGAAAATCACACTGATAAACCAATGATAAACACTTGCATGTCCAAGAAGCAATATTGTAAATGCAATGGTATATGAATCTAAACAACACTAATCATCTCGAATAGCAAAGAATGAAGCTTTGACTCATACCCATATTACTACAAAATGAATGATAAGAAAGGCAAGGAGCCATATGACCAATTTGCTAGCTGCCATAGAAACACATGTAGATAAGAGGCTGAACTAGAAGCAACAAGCAAGGTTGGGAGTGCTGAGCTGAAATGAGCAGTCGCATCAACACCAGCAAGATGTGCTCAATGAGAGTGATGTGATGACATGGCATGAACTGCAGCACCATTGAGCTGAAAAGGAAATACTAGATACAGGGAGAAGACAGAAAAATAGGGAGGAAATTGTGAATGGGTGGCAAGGTGGTAGATAGTGAGCATGGCCAGTCATCATCAGACAAAAGAGCAGTGTTGTACTAGAGGATGAAAGGTCGACAGTAAGTGCATAGTATATGAGGGTGAGGGATCAAAACATACTGGAAGGCAGAAAGAGTGGCAAGATTGACCTTGATGACATGGATCATGACAACTGGAATATGTTGGAGGGTGTGAGATCTGTCACAGGTAGGTGTTCGGGTTGTTTGGATGGAAAGGCACCAGCGCTGAGTATGCTATGAGAGCCTGTGGGCAGCTGGTGACAAAGGGCTACACTTGTGATCTAGTCGACAATGATGAGGGTAGGTCAGAAGGTGTGAGAGGTGTTGTAGGAGGGGTTTATGTTGTTTGGATGGAGGGGTGCCAGCACTGGGTACACTATGAGAGCCTGCAGACAAAGAGCCTAGCATCAGCCTCAACATTGCCTGCAACAATGAGAGTGCGAGAAGCACCATAGGCGCATGTTAATATTGTTTGGAAGAGGACATGCTAGCACCAGGCACAAGAAAGGAGCCCATGGTCAGAAGAACAACATTGATGAGCAATGATGACAAGATAGTGTTGGAGAGTGGCATAGAAGTGTGTTTGTGTTGTTTGAATGTGGCATACTATGGGAGCCCATGGGTAGCTGCTGAGGAAGGGCTACATGATCAACGTTGCTGATGATGACAAGAGTGCGTGAGAGAGCATGAGAAACAGTGTGGGCACAGGTTGGTGTTGTTTGGACAAGAGGCGCAAGCACCAGGTATGCTATGGAAGCCCACGGGCAGCAGCCAATGATGAAGGTGGTGACTCAACCCCAGTAGGAAGTCCATCTTTTACCTAAGATTTTTGCCTATTTACTCCATTTGAGTAGCATAAAATCGATCTAAACCAAAATGTTGAATATACCATATGTAGCATAGATTAGCATAAATTTGATGCAATGGCGATTGATTTCCTTGATGGTAATAGACTGGAATCCACTTTAGTTTTGATTGAAATCTATTGCTGCTATTTTCATTCAATTTTTTCTTCTTCTAGTTTCAATCGATACAAATCTATTCCATCTATTACAAATGACTACAGGCAATTTCAACACATTATTGATTCACATCAATCCCCATCGATCATCCCATCAACACTGTTAGGAAACCACCCCATTACCTAATAAACTTTCATTTTTATTTTATTATGTTGAATTACACTACATGATGCCAAATGACACTACATTTTGATAGCATGAGAATTTTATTTCGCATGCATCAAAATGTACGTGCATGTACAAGTGCATCGGTAACAACAATGTACAATATATGTAACATAGTATATAAACCCTAAATATATGCCTAGGGGACCCCAGTTGTGTTCTCTTAGGTATTCCACCTACATTTTCGGTGTGAAAGGCCTATCTCAACAAACTCACCTATTAATAACCCCTCACATCAAAACCATCAATTCCCCCATCACAAGCATGGATCCTGCCCCCTTCTTGTAGAGAGAACCCACATGGTCTTAGCTAGCAGATAGTGGGTGTCGCCCTAACAGAAGAACACAACTTCCCATATCAGTGTGCCTTCTCTTACTTGTGCATATGTCATTGTTTCATTGTGCCACATCTGATTACTCACCCTTTCGGCATGAGCCGGAAGTACTTGTACATACATAATCTACCTTTTCTTTCATAAGCCAATGCCAGGCCTCACCTTACATTGCGACTGCCAGTGATCAAGAGGCAGTGCTCGTCATTAGGACAGCTGCAACCAGACAACCAATCAGATCTGGTTTAGTTACGATTTACATCACTCTATTCGGATGACTATTTTAGTTACAAGCTGAATTCAGTGTTATCTCCGAGATCAGGCACTGTTGGAAGGGTTATTGATCCGAAGTGTCAAAATAGGCGCCCGACAAATGATGAATGATCAACGAACCATTGACGAACCACTGACGAACCATTGATGAACCATCATGTGACCTGTAAATGTTTGGAGAGGTCTCGAAAAAAAAATTTTGAATTTGTCGAAGAAGTGATTCATCACAGATTCTACAATTATGTCCAAACCTTCAACTTCTAATCCCGGTCCTAATCCTGTTCCCATACCAGCACTAGAGGCGAAAATTGATGCACTTACAGTGCAAATGTCGCAATTAGTGTCAGTGTTGGCAGCATCACAGCCCAGACAAGTGGAAGTACAGCCAGAGACAACAGGAGAAAGAGATGATGAGATGGAGGAGATGGTGGAGTGGATATTGCAGGAGGATGAGACAGTGGAGAAATCTGGAAATGGAAAAGTGCACTTACCTAAGTACATGCCCCTGCAAATCTTTGATAGTACCATGGAGAATACAAAATCCTTCATGAGCTCTATAGTATTGTACATTCATGGGAGGAAGCCAGAGTTTTGTACATCTGAGTCTAGGATTATGTTTGCTCTCTCATACATTCAGGGGGGGAAAGCACAGTTCTGGAGAAACAAGGCTATTAATCAAATTGCCATGAGAAATGAACCATTTGCAACCTTCAAGGAATTTCTGGAGAGATTGGAGGCACAGTTTGGAGACCCTAATCCAAAGGCGACAGCCAATGCTAAATTAAAGACCATGCGCCAAGGTTCCCTAATGGCGGATGAATTTATTTTGCAGTTCAAAGCAGAAGCTTTGCAAACAGACATGGGAGAAGCCGCGTTGGTAGAGTTTTTGAAAGCAGGATTAAATCCCTCTTTGTTCGAATCTATCTACTGACTACCTTCTATGCCAGAGAAGTTGGACAAGTGGTATAATTGGGCAATGCGCCTTGACCGGCAATATCGGCAGGAACAGGCAGAGTCAAAGTTGATGTATGGAAGTAGTAAATTTGGAAAGTCATCAGGAGGAAAGTCCAAGAAAGGAAAGGCGCCTCAGGCGCAAGCTCCAAGGGCACAGCCACCAGCCATGGCAGTGACACCTATAGTTATGGAGTCAGCAGCACCAGCAGAGGCAATGGAGGTTGATCAAGCAGGGAGACAAGCCCCACTTAAATGTTTTAACTGTGGGCAGTTAGGACACATTTCTAGGAATTGTAGGCAGAAAAGAAAGATTAGGGAAGCTACAATCAAGGAAGTGAAGCCGGAGGAAGGCAAGCAGAAGAATTTTGTGGAAGAGTCCCAGTGAAGGTTTCCCCATTGGTGACCCAGAATCATTACAATGTATTAGTATCCGAGGAAACCCAGAGCAAATCAGAAAAGGAAATTGAGGAGGAGTATAACCATTCTGAATCATGTGACAAAAAGGAGTACAACTGTTGTCAATCACGTGACAATTTTCATGTGTCATTTCCAAAAACCCCTAAATTCTTTATTCGCTCTGTGTGAATAGAACCCAAAATTACATTGACTGTGGGACTGAAGACAGTGGACACGCATGCAGCTATTGATGTGGAAGCATTGCTTGATAGTGGTGCTACAGGATTATTTATTAATTGGTCCTTAATTACCGGAAACGGTATTAACACATACAAGCTGGTGCAACCTATAATGGTGTACAATATTGATGGAACAGTCAATCATGGAGGAACTATCAAGGAGGAGGTGACTATGGTACTAAAGTATCAGGAGCATCAGGAGCAAGCCATATTCGAAGTGTGCAATCTTGGGAAAACCAATCTAATAATAGGATGTCTGTGGTTATGGAAGCATAATCCCGAAATTGATTGGAAAACTGGGAAAGTACAAATGACTCGTTGTCCTAAGGAATGTAATGTGTATGGGAGGAAGATGAAGAAGGAAAAAAGGAAAAAGAAAGAGAAAGAACGTCCAAGAAAATATTCTGTTATGATGGAGGAAGTGGAGGATGAGGAAATGCCAAATGAGGAAGTTCTGATCATGATCGAGAAAGAAGAGCAGAAGCAAACCTTTAGAACAATTCATGGAGGACAGTCATGGGACAAGAATATTGTGAAGGTGGAGAAGCCAGTGGAGGAATGGGTGCCAAAAGAGTATCATGAATATCTGTCAGTGTTCTGGAAGAAGGAGTCTGAGCGAATGCCGGTGTGGAAGCCATGGGATCATGTGATTGAGATGAAGCCAGGGCTTGTGCCAAAGAAGTCAAAGGTATATCTGTTATCTCCAATGGAACAAGAAGAAGTGGATGCATTCCTGAAGGAGCAATTGCGCAAAGGATACATACAACCTTCAAAATCACCACAGACATCACCAATATTCTTTGTGCCAAAGAAAGACCAAAGGAAGAGGATGTGTACAGATTATAGGTATCTGAATGAGTGGACAGTGAAGAACGCATACCCCCTGCCATTGATCTCAGAAATAATTGACAAGGTGGGAAAAGCCAAGGTCTTTACAAAATTGGATTTACAATGGGGATACAACAATGTACAAATAAATAAAGGAGATGAGTGGAAGTCCACATTTGCCACACGTCAAGGATCCTTCGAGCCACTTGTTATGTTTTTTGGGATGACTAATAGTCCCCCGACCTTTCAAAATATGATGAATGACATTTTCAAGGACGTAATAGACAAAGGCATGGTAATAATATTTATTGACAACATTCTGATATTCATGGAGGATGAAGAAAATCATGAAGCGATAGTACAGGAGGTGTTATGGAGTTGGCGGAGAATGATCTATTTTTGAAACCAGAGAAGTGTGTGTTTGGGGCAAGCAAGATTGAGTTCCTAGGATTATTGATCGGCCCTGACGGGATCAAAATGGATCCGATCAAGGTACAGGTAATCACAGATTGGCCTGCACCCACCCATGTTAAGGAGGTTCAGCCTTTTTGGGACTCACAAATTATTATCGTCACTTTGTGCACAATTTTTCTAAAATTGCTGCACCCTTACATAACCTTACACAAAAGGGAGTAGTATGGAGGTGGGGAGAGCAACAGCAGACAGTGTTTGAGGAGTTGAAGAGGAAGTTTGTGGAGGGACCAATATTAGCCCCAGTAGATTTCACATGCCCTTTGCGAGTGGAATCCAATGGATCCGATTTTGCTACTGGAGCAGGTTTCTCAATGCTGTGCAAAGATGACAAATGGCATCCTTGTGCATACTTGTCAAAAGGGTTGAATGATGTGGAAAGGAATTATGATGTGCATGACAAAGAAATGTTGGGGATAATATGAGCATTGGAGACGTGGAGGCATTATTTGGAGGGATGTACGCATGAGATTGAGATCTGGATGGATCATCAAAATCTGCAATACTTCATGAATTGCAGGCAAGCACGTTGGGCACTATTCCTATTGTGTTTCAATTTTCTCAATGCTGTGCAAAGATGACAAATGGCATCCTTGTGCATACTTGTCAAAAGGGTTGAATGATGTGGAAAGGAATTATGATGTGCATGACAAAGAAATGTTGGGGATAATATGAGCATTGGAGGTGTGGAGGCATTATTTGGAGGGATGTACGCATGAGATTGAGATCTGGATGGATCATCAAAATCTGCAATACTTCATGAATTGCAGGCAAGCACATTGGGCACTATTCCTATTGTGTTTCAATTTTCACTTGGTCCACAAAGTGGGAAGCTTAATGAGGAAAGCAGATGCATTATCCAGACGTATTGATCACAAAAGGGGGGTGGAGGAGGACAATAAAAATGTTACCTTACTCAAACCCAAATACTTTTGTATTTGCACTATGCGTCAAGGGCATCTATTAATAGATAGCTTGGAAATGGAAATGTTGTCTAAAATTAGACAATGTTCAGAAATGGATGATGAAGTAGTGGAAGCCGTGAAAGCTCTGAAGGGAGAGAAGAAAGGTAATATCAAAGGAGATGAATGGGCTGAGGAACAAGGGTTGGTGTTGTTTTGAGGAAAAGTGTATGTACCAAAGGATCAGGATTTGCAAAGGGAGATCGTCCAGTTACATCACAATATGCTGATTGCTGGACACCCAGGAAGATGGAAGACATTGGAATTAGTAATGAGAAATTATTGGTGGCCCAGAATTTCAAAGTATGTGTTGGGGTATGTGGATGGATGTGATATGTGCATGAGGGGGAAGAAATTTCCAGAGAAACCTGCAGGAAAATTAATGCCGAACCCTATACCTAAAGCACCATGGCAAGATATATCTGTGGATTTTATTACTGGATTACCTGAGGCTCAAGGGTACGATGCAATATTCATAGTATGCAACCGCTTTACAAAGGAGGTCCATATTATTCCTACTATTACAGAAACCTCATCATTGGGCTTGGCACGCCTCTATCTAAATCAGGTATGGCAGTTACATGGGTTACCTGATACTGTTATCTCCGATTGTGGACCACAATTTGCTTCCACGTTTATGCAAGAACTAAACAACATATTGGGAATTCAACCTAAATTATCTACGGCATATCACCCACTGATGATACTCAACCCGGAAACCCAAACAAAACCCACAAAATGGCTTCAGATGGTATAACACGAGTCAGAGGAAGGTTGCGAGGCCCTCTAAATGTCACCTGTCAGACCGACTGTCAAATAGTCATAAAACAACTGCTTGTCGAAGCAGTTCGAGGCTAAAAGAATGTGTTTTGAGACTTTGCAATGATTTTCCAGATGTCGCGATATTTTTCGAAGAGGTTTCAAGGAATTTCAAGTGCGCAGATATGTTCGGATGCAAGATCGGGGGACTAGACAAGTAGTAGAAGTGACGAAAAGGCTAATCGAAGGAAGCGAGAGCAAAAATAGCATAATGCAAGGAATATCGAGGAAGTTTAGTGTAAAACACCAAACTTCGGACTGAATAAGACTAAACTGTACTCTCAAATCACTGTGATCTGGGAGGAAGATGACGACTTTCTTGTTCTTTGTTTGTATCTAGTACATCTTTTTATATAAAATAAAGAAAGTACCTAAAAAGGGTAGAGAACATGAGGCAAACATGTGGAAAACTCGAGGCAAAATACAATATAAGTATATCAGAACAATAAAGCGAGCCTAGAAGGGGTGAATATAACACATGATGAGGAAATAATAAGAAAGAATAGCTAAAACTGGACTGTCCTTGTTATAAATTGTGCTAAGTCTTGCAATAATGCGTCCAGCGGGTTCTGTGCGCGATAGGGACTTGGAACGAGGCTGACCTACTATCAGCAGGTTTGAGCACAAGTTGGAATACTTCCTGGTGCATGGTATTCCACCATATAGATAACAAATGCGGCGCCCGATGTCGCTCACAGTCTCTCGATATCAATCAATGATGCTTGACAATGCTTGATGATGCTCAACCGCATTCGACAATGTTCGATGATGCTCAATCGCGTTCAATATGATCCTCAACGATGTTTGATTGTGTTCGATATGATGCTCGCGCTGCTCGACAATGCTCAATGATGTTCGCGATGCTCGATGATGTTCGATCGTGTTTGATATGATGATAGGTCCACCTAGCACTATAAGGTCACAGCAGTTCTGCATCAATCTCTCATGACACTCGGAACCCATTGAACGCCTTTGAGCCTTGCAAAACGCTCCAGAACAGGCTTTGAGCGGCCTCGCGCTACCTCGATCCCCCTCGAATGATATAGGAACACTTCAAACGCGCTTGGCCACCATCATCATGGCCTCTGGCACTCTTACTACATGCCGACGAGTCATAGCAAGGTTGACCAAGCTATTCGGCCACCGACTGAGCACGCGCGAGACAACTAAGGACATGATGAGGCAAATTTCAAATGTTTAGATGGTTTGTAATGACATAGGACAAGTACATTTCGCACATATCAGGACTCCAGAGATTTAATTCTTATCTTTTATTGTTTTACTCAGTGATAGAGGTTTATCTTTTATCCTAGACTTCACCTCATGTAGGCCTCATGTTCTCCTTCCTCTTTTTGGTAGTACCTCTTCAGAACTTATTTAAACTTGTAATAGTTACTCACTTAAGGGAGGAAAGAAAGAGATCATCTTACTTCACTATAGTCTGATTTAAGAGTTCAGCTCTTGAGTCCAAGCCTCTCGTCTAGCCCGAAGTTCTGCGAATCATCGTGAACTTCCTCAAAACTTTGTATTAGCCCTCGAACCCTTCATCTGTCATATATCATCATTGCTCCTCATCACTATCATCGTGGCCCCACTCACATATTCCTTCTACACACTTTGTAAAACCGTCTATACCATTCCCAATTACCTCAAACATCTCCTCTAACCCTCGAACCTTATTGATCTCCCTTGAACTTACATCGAGAGATCTCGCACCCCTTTGAACGTTATCAAAACCCTTCGTACCCACTCGGACATCTTATGCCTCCATCGGGTTGGATTCAGTGACTTTTAATACCACCTTACACCCTTCCTCTAACTTGTGTTATACCATCCAAGGCCATTTTAGTAGGTTTTGTTTGGGGTTTCTGGGTCGAGCATATCATTTTGGAGCCCACCACGAGGGGTTTCTAAATCATTTCATCGCCTAATCCATCTTGAATCTCCTGGCTTAGGCCAACACAAGCTAGAAACCTACAGATCGACACTCGTCACGCCTTCGAATCTCTTGAACAATCAGGAGATATTCTTATACCTGTTTCCAAAGCAGGATCGACTCATTGTCAGCTATTCCCTTCACCAATATCATCACCCTCAGCATCATCTTCTACTTCTTCATCTTTGTCATCCACATCTTCATTCATCCTTCCAACCACTTTGACTCCTCTACCATCATTCACACAAGTTTTAACTCCCACTCCTAGAAACATCGCATTCATGACTATGCAAGCAATGATGCCAGCTCGTGGTCATTCCACGGCTCCGAAATTTGACCCTACCCAGCTGCGAGAACTTCACAGATACTTTAACGAACTCAAATTGCTTTTCTCCGCATGCAATGTCACGAACTCAGAGGATATGAAGAAGCACGCCTGTCACTACCTCAATATCGACACTTCCAAACTCTGGGAATCGATTCCAGAATATGACACTGGCATTTCATTCCAGCACTTTCGCATTGCAATTCACAAGCTTTACCCCGGTTCAGAAGACGATCGCAAGTGGTCTATCTCCGATATGGACAAGTTAGTCGGCGAGCAACTACACATCGGCATCTTCAACGCGAACGATCTCGGATTGTATTTCCGAGCCTTTTATAACATTACGAAATTCCTGTCAACTAAAAACAGAATCTCAGAAGCAGAGCAAAGCAGAGCATTTGTTCGAGGATTCCAACCTCGATTGTGGACGTGCATTGCTCGACAACTCGAGCTTAAGTATCCTGACCATTACCCAGATGACCCCTACCCACTCAATCACATCCATGAAGCTGCAAAGTTTGTCTTAGCTGGATCGAACTCCTCGGACACCTCTTCCCTACTCAGCTCAAACTCGGCAACCTCATCATCGGCAGCAACCACCTCAACATCAGCACCTCAGATCAAATCAGAAGACCTTTCAGCTATCTTCGAAAAGTTTGCAACTACTCTCGTCATGGCTCTAGCAGGTTCAAAAACGTCTAACCCACCTCATGCTAACAATAGCCTTCAACCTGAACAAATTGAAGCTCTGGTTTGCATCTTTTTCAGTCTCGCTGGACATTTTATTAGTGACTGTTTGGCTTGCCAGTCCTATATTAACGAAGGAAAGTGTAAGAAGAACGCTGAAGGAAAGGTAGTTCTCCCTAATGGTCAATTCACTCCTCGTAACATCCCCGGCTGCTACATCAAGGAACACGTCGATGAGTGGCTTCGACGAAACCCACAGGTCACCATCACTCCTTCCCTCATGTATAACATCACATCTTCAATATCATCGACACCACTACCTAGAGGTATATATCAGGTATCGGAAGTACCTAACACAGCAGATGATCGCATTGTGAAGCTTGAGGAAGAACTATTCACCTTACAAAGTGGTAGACCATACGCTCAAACTGATCATAACATGCCCACAGCACAACCCCGTCCTTCGAACCCGGTCCCACCTACTCCAGTCCAGCCAATGACTGCCCCACGCACTCCGGTACCTTCCACTTCGTCTATGGCAACCAATCCTCCAACATCGACCTCAGCATCGGCTACCGAATCCAGTCCAACCTCACCACCTATCGTTCACCCATACGCCGCCGCTAAAGAGAACTCGTACCTCCCACCTCACGAACGAAACTTCACATCGACTGGTAAAGGTAAAGGTAAAGAAGGCCCATCGCACCATATCCAAGCTCCGATTCACAAGGACAAGATTGTGGAAGACATTTTCACTCATTTGATGAAGACTCCTATTATCACGCTAACATCTGAAGAATTACTCTCAGTAGCGCTGGAGGTTCGAACTAAATGGAAAGAACAGGTCACAACACAACACGTTCAGCAAACCGATAACGCAATGAACATCCTCGACGATGACGTCTACGTACTCAATGATCCTTACGAGACTTATATTAACAGTCTGCGCCCCGGTGACATTCCGGAACCTTTCATCATTGCAAAGGAATCTCACGCAATTAGATCGGTCATTATAAATGTCAACGGTAGAAACCCAGTCGAGAGTGTCATCGACCCAGGTTCCTCGATCATTGCAATGTCGGAAGAGGTTTGTCATGAACTCGGTCTTGCCTATGACCCTTCAATCCACATTCCTCTACAATCGGCAAATGGCAGTATCGATGAAAGTCTCGGTTTAGCGCACAACGTTCCTTGTGAAGTCGGCACCATCACACTATACATGCAAATTCATATTATTCACGACCCAGCATACGACATTTTATTCGGATGCCCTTTTGAAGTTCTCACTGAGAGTACAGTAAAGAACTATCGGAACGAATCACAGACGATTACCATCCTCAATCCAAACTTGACACGATCGTGTACCATTCCAACGATCCCTCGATCGAATCAATGTCGAAAAGTAGTTCGAAAGGATTTTCGGAGTTAGAGGATCAACTTTCAGAGGCTGATCAGTGCACTTTCATTATTTCCTATGACCATTCTAATCCTTCTATTACTATCAAGTACACTGCAGACATTCCCGATATTGACTCCTCGAACACTTCGAACTACTATTCCTTTTCTTCGATCGTTGCGAACTTATATTTAATGGCTAGTGAACAGTATGCAACATATTTGTCGACCTCGACGGCGACCCCTATGCAATCTTCTTCTATCTATTCCCCTTCCAATATCTCGACATTCGACTCTCTCTATCCGACACTCGCCGCTTCAAAGAAGAAGTACAAGCCCATCGCACAGAAGATTCGACCTGTCATTGCCAACCTTCCTGATCGCTTTTGCATCATTCGCAAGATCACTGGTGATCCACTCGAACATATGCCGAAACTCAATCCTTGTCCCCCACCTTTCTCTCCCACCCCTTGATATTCGCTCCAATGCAAGGCCATCGTCGACAGGAATCATCCAGGTGATTTCCTATGGCCCGAAGAACAAAATCTCATGCATGACTTCATTTGAAACCATGAAACTGGCTTCACGTGGACTGACAATGAACGAGGTAGCTTCCGACCAGACTTCTTCTCCCCGATCGAATTCCCAGTCATCCCTCACACTCCTTGGGTCGAGTGAAACATCCCGATTCCCCCTGGCATTTATGAAGAAGTCTGTGATATTATCAAGAAAAAGCTCGAAGCTGGTGTCTACAAACACTCAAACTCTTCATATCGATCATGATGGTTCAGCATCATGAAGAAAGATGGCAAAGCACTCCAACTCGTCCACAGCCTCGAACCTTTGAACAAGGTTATGATCCAGCACTCAGGTGTCGTTCCCATCCCTGAGCACTTAGCAGAGCAGTTTGGCAGATGATCGTGCAGTGGAATGCTCGACCTCTTCGTAGCGTTCGATGAAAGGAAAGCTGCTGAATCTTCTCGCAATCTAACAACATTCCAGACACCCTTCGGCGCACTTCACATCGTCACCCTTCCGATGGGTTGGACAAACTCAGTCCCGATCATGCACGACGACGTCACGCATATCCTACGACCTGAAATACCCTACATCACAATCCCCTACATCGACGATGTTCTGATCAAAGGCCCAAAGTCTCAATACCAACTTTGTGGCGGTGCCTACGAGACAATTCCAGAGAATCCCGTGATTCAAAGGTTCATCTGGGAGCACTTTGAGAACCTCAACAGGGTGATTCAGCGCATGAAGTATTGCAGAGGGACATTTTCAGGCCCTAAGCTCTTTCTCTGTGTTCCCGAAATAATTGTTCTAGGTCATCATTGCAACATCGAAGGTCGTATGGTCGACCCGACATGCATCAAAGCAGTCAGCAATTGGGGACCTTGTCGATCGCTCACTGAAGTCAAAGTGTTTCTAGGAACAATCAGAGTTTGTTGTATCTTTATTCAAAACTTCACTCACCGAGCCACAGCTCTAATCCACCTCACTCAAAAAGACATTCCTTTTGAGTTTGGACCGAGCCAAATCGCCGCACAGGAAGACTTGAAGCAAGCCCTTATCACCTCGCCAGCCATTCGCGCCATCAACTATTCATCCAACACACCAGTCATACTATCGGTCAACACTTCACACATTGCCATTGGCTTTTTCCTTGCCCAATGCGACCCCGACAATCTTCGAAAGTGCTATTATAGCCGATTCAGTTCCATTATGCTCAATGACCGCGAATCCCAATTTTTGAAACCAAAGCTCAAACTCTATGGACTTTATCGAGCCCTCGGCGCCCTTCAACTTTATATTATTGGCATTCGCAATCTTATCATCGAAGTTGACGCGAGGTACATCAAAGGCATGTTATCGAACCCCGATATCACACCCAGTGCTAGTATAAACCATTGGATTGTTTCGATACTCACCTTTCACTTCACCCTCGTCCATGTTGCAGGAACCCATCATGGTCCCGATGGACTCTCGTGACATCCACCACAAGCCGAAGACAGCCAGCTCAATAACGAAGAAGACTTCGGAGACTGGATAGATCGACTTCACGGCTTTGTACACCAGATAAACCCGATATCGACTCAGCCATTCTCCTGCCAACAACAACCGACACTCGCCCTCTCCTCCGATATCGCTCAGCAGAATGAAGTTACCTACGAAGGCATCCCGCAAAGTAACAATGCGAAAAAGGATGATGCACGACTACTTTGTGTTCAAAAGTGGTTAGGTGACTTGGTACGACCTCTCGATCTATCAGATGCAGAATATGCTACCTTCATCCGATATTGCACCAAATTCTTTATAGATTCAGGCAAACTATGGAGAAAAGACTCCCACGGTGCTCACAAAATTGTCGCCATCCCTGAATGCCACCTCGAAATCATTCATGCAGCTCACGACGACATTGGACACAAGATGGTGTTCACTACAGAGTCCCTGATCGCTTTGCGATTCTGGTGGCCCAACATGAAGGCTGACATTGCCTGGTATATTCGAACATGCCATCTCTGCCAGGTTCGTCAGATGTGAAACCTTCTAATTCCCCCCATAGTCGCGATGCCAGCTCCTCTATTCGGCAAAGTTTACATCGACACTATGCAAATGCCTCCATCAGCTGGATTCAAGTACATCGTCCAAGGCCGATGTTTGCTCTCGACATATCCAGAGTGGCGAAAGCTTCGACGCAAGAACGCGACAACCCTCGGTGACTGGATTTTCAAAGATATCATTTGTCGATCTGGTCTACCATGTCCAATCTCCTCCATCGGCATTGGTAACTATTCTAATTTTCAATAGTCGATGAGCTTTTGAAATGATCTGTTAAGTCCAAAGCTCAACAAAATTCTTTGCAAGATAGTTCCTTCTTTTTAGATGACACTACCCTCATTGATATTGACATGAACACAATGCATGAAAAAAAATAGTTTTATTCTATTGTACCATTTCATCATCATCCTCTTCATCAAATAACCCTTCTGTATTGTACTTTGCTAATTCAATGAGTGGGTGTCATAATAAAGCAAACTTCTGAGTGTCAACAAGTTCCCCTTCCCTGGTAACTTTCAGATCAGGGAACATAGAAACAACTGACTTGATTGATGTGATGGCAACCACTCTGATTGCCTCCTCACCTTTCAATGGATCACAAAGATAGACAGTCTGGCTTGAATGGGTTAGAAGAGTCACATCCAGGAGAGAAAACAAGTTGACAATGGCAACAGGGTATTGCAGATTGTCAAATAGTAGGTAAAAGTAATATGACACATTTGCAATGCACATTTTCCCATCATATTCAATCTGGAATGATTATGAGGCAGTGTAGATGAAATAATACAAGGCTTACCTCAACACAGGAGGTTCAACAAATGGCAGATCTGTTGCTTGACTCACACTAACTGGATCGTGCCCGTTGTCCATTGGGCAATGCCAAGCACCCCCAATGAACAATTCTGTTGGGCCAGGATAGCCAATTGGGCCACCCAGCCTGTTGCCAGTATACCATCAATCCATTGTATTTGAGATCTGCCATTGTTCTTGCTGTGTTGTCGCAACGTGGTAAAAATGCATAACTATTCAGAAACGCATGAGCATAGATAGGCAGCCTCTGCATGCCATGATTGATCTCAATATTCAGATACATTGCCACGAGAGAGTTGATTTGAGCTCAAAGCACTCCATGTTCTTTGAGATTTCAGAAGAAGTCCTTGTCTTGACGAATTTCTCTGCCAAGATTGCCAATAGCTGTCTCCATTGTCCACTGTGCATAACAGGCAGCTGGACCAGCTTGAACTGTCTCAGGAGCAATGTGAGTGAGTAGATGTATGCTGTGATGAACAAAATGGATGTGTGATTCCTTCCATTGGTAGTAAACTGCCTTGAAATCCTTGACAAAATTCTTGAGGGTTTTGTCACTATCTTTGAGTCCCTGCAGAGTAATAATAGGATGCTGAAGTACTTGAATTCCAGCAACCAATTTGCAGTAGTGCTCCCAGTAGGCCTGTGAAAGGATGTGTTGAAGCAAAACAGGCCCAAGACTGTAGATATACAGCTGAAACTCCCAAGCTTTGTATCCAGAGTTGATCTTCTCAGCTGGATTGCAAGGTGCACGTCCAAACGATGAGGGAATGAACGGAACAGCTGCCTTGATAGTCTCACCATGAGCCTTCCATTGTTTTTGATCCTTGAGAACAGCCCAGTCCCATGCGGAGACATCATCAGGTGGATAATGCTTGATTGTGCCTCTCCACAGTCCCAGAAGGAGATTGGGGTCATTCAAAACCAAAAGATGCATAAGGTCCATTGTAAAGATGTTGGGAATACCAAGTGTTGTAAGTCCAGAAAAGAGTGTGGGCTTGCAAAGACCAGTCTGCAGGCGATACTTGTTGTACTGGGCAGGGGTCCATGCTGAAAGCAAGAGCCACAGGTTTCTTTCGTAGGTTGTGCCAGTATTCTGTCAAAATTTGCACAGATCATTGAATGTAATGTCACCATGACAACAGCCCAGAATTTTGTATGAGTGCGGTTTGGACATCACTGGGAAGTAATGACCATCATTTTCTCATCGCTGTCCAATGATCTTGTTTCCCACTATGCCCAACGAATCCAGACATGGATGCTGCGCTGGGGCCATCAGCTGATGCGATCATGACAAAGGGAATGGAACATGGAATTCGAGTAGATGTTGATGTGTCAAAGTACTTTAGGCCCTCGCATTGTATGGCAGCAACATGATAGAGTGATGGAAATACAAATGAGTCCATTTCCTTTGGTTTACCAGGAATGAAGCCACCAGGGATGACAAAAGCCTTTTTGTAATGTAGTCTGGGGGGAAGATTGTGTATGATCCAGATGAATATCCAGCAATCAGAGGTTCTGTCTCGATATAGTTGTGCACCATCGATGGAAAATTGTAATGCAATGTTGTCTTTAGTGAATCGACCAGAAGCCCATGCTTGCAAAAGGTCTTGAGAGCATGCCGTGTCGTCGTAAGATTCCATTTCGCCGTTGTGTATTCAGAGGTGTTCCTCGATCTTTGTGAGCCTCTTCTCAAGGTAATGCATATCTTCAGCAGTTTTGGGTGACATGTAGAGAGCCTGAAGTACAGGGGCAATTGGGATCATGGTGAACTGTTGGCAAGGCTTTCCATTGTCATCATAATGGGGGACATTGCAGTATGGACAAGCATCCAGATCAGAGTATGCACCAGTAAAAGCAGCACAACTAGATATACAACGGTCATGTGTGATAGGGACAACACCAGAGAGTTTCTTGAGGGTTCGTTTAGCCTGATCGAATGACAAGAATTTGTCATCAGGGTATGCTGCCATGGTGACCTTGCATATAATCTCGTAATGGTCACGTGACATATCTGTAGAGTAGATAAAGTGCCGAAGTGACTTTATGAGATGTGTGTTCGACATGTCCAGGCCAAGGAATGCTGGTTGGGGGTCTCTGAGTCGATTGATGTCATCAGGAGCCATGCTGCTTTTGTCAAGGGTCGCATTCTTCAGAGCTTGTATGTTGTTCATGGTGATTTGGAGGGCAGGTATATATATTCCAGTGTCTGGTTCTCCTTCATCTGATTCTAATGCGGGTGGTCAAAACGATTCCTGATCGGCATCGGGACGTTGATTGGGATCGCGTTCACCCCCAGGATGGAGATCAGGAGGATTGATCTCATTGATGGCGGCAAGTGGGGTGTGTTGATCTCCATCCTGGTCATGAATTGCATTGTCGGCGACAGTGTGAATGGTTTCATCTCCATCATGATCCATATCTGTGCCTGTTGGTTTCACAGGAGACTAGAGACAAATAACATCAGAGAGGAGCGAAAAACCAAGAGGAAATTGAAGTGAACCTGTCTGGGTGCAAGCTTTTGTCTTTTGGGCACATTCAGATGGTTGTCATCTATTGCCTGGGAGCATTTTGAAGAAGAGGCAAGTCCACTTGGTATCGGCAAATTCTTTGATTTGGAATGTTGTATGAAGTCCTGGAACTCTCGGTCAGCATGTTTTTGTGTGTATACATTATGTGGAGTGCGTCGGGTCCGTCCCGAGGCCATGGGCCCGAAATTGTTGAACCTTGAGGACTTGTTTGATATCAGGTGGAGTAGAGTCTATTAGAAAGAGATTTGTATCTATCAACACAAATCTCAGAGCGATGGTAATTGACGCTGGTAGATCATGACATACACAGTCACTACTAATAGATAAAAGTCTTAGGTAAAAGATGGACTTCCTACTGGTCTAAAAGGCAGGGACCAGTTACAAGACTAGAATAGAATAACGAGTCACCTCAGTGAATGTAAAAGCACTAATATTGAGTAGTAGTACCTAGAATAGAATAACAAGTACTACTTCAAGGTAAGTAAAGAGTATAATGAAGTATAGTAAAAGGGGACTTACACCTCAGTGAATGTAAAAGCACTGAGGTGGGAAGCTACGACTACAAGATTTACATAGTGTTGAAGATAGGGGGAACGTAGTAACCAACAAATGAATAAATGAGAGTACTGGGTATGGCAGCATCACGGTCCGGGGATGGCTTGATATTACAACACTCCCCCTCGAGATGGACGTGGAATCAGAGGAGTCTGAGGAGAGAATGGAATTTCTCGAACTTGATTTGAGCAAGTGATTTTGTGAAGATGTTGCCGATCATGTCATTGGTAGGACAGTATTGCAAAGCCACATGGCCAGTGGTAACAGTTTGGCATATGAAATGAAAGTGGACATCGATGTGCTTTGTGCATCTGTGGAATGTGGCATCCTTCGAAAGGCAAATTGCACCTTGGTTGTCGCAGAAAAGAGTGGTAGGTAAAGTAAAACTAAAAATAGAAGAAAATTCGGTAAGTAATTTGTGAATCCATAAAATGTCTTTCAAAGCATGAGTTAATGCAACGTATTCCACTGACAAAGTGACGATGGGTTGTTTCTTGCTGCTCCAAGTGATGGCACCAATTCCTACAAAGTAAATGAATCCGGAAATCGAGTGATGGTGTGTGTGGGAAGCCCAGTCGGCATCCAAGTAGCCTGTGAGATTTGAATATTCACCTCCAAGAACAAGTTTGAGGCTTTTAGTACCAGAGAGATAGCAGAACACCCGAGTTACTGCAATGAGATGAGTGGTTCTCGGGGATTCAAGGTACTGGGATAGAGTGGAAACAGCAAACGCGATGTTGGGACGTGTCATGACAGCTGCATACATAAGGCATCCGATCATCTCCCTGTACTTTGTTTTCTCGGCAGGTGTGAGAACCGTTGGTGAAATGGCAGGTGAGTCGAGGCTGAGGTCAATTCCAGGTTCCATGGGAGTGACAGTGGAATGGGCATCTTGGAGACCAAATTGAGCAATGATTTGCTCAAAGTAAGCTTGTTGACTCAATGAGATGGTTTTGGCTTTGAGGTTGCGTGTGATGCTAACACCAAGAAGCCAGTTAATACGTCCGAGGTCTGAGATTTCGAAGCATTGTGGAAGTTGCTTCTGGATCAAGTGGTTGGCACTCTCGGTGGAATCTGCAATGATAGTAAAGTCATCAGTGGTGGCGGCGATGATAGTAAACTTGTCACCATGATATAAATAGAACACAGCCTCGTCTGTGACTGAGACCATGTATCCGAGACCTGTGAAAAAAAATTTCACCTCAGCATACCAGTCATGAGCTCCCTGTTTCAATCTGTAAACTGATACAAGCCACTTGCAGACTACGTTTGGCTTGCCCTTGAGGTCTGGTGGTAATTTACGGTAATCTTCATATTTTGGTGGGAGTTCGGAGTAAAGCTCTATGCCATCCTGCAAACGACAGTTCAGGTAAGCATTTTTCATGTCACATTGATGGACAGTGGCATTTTTCAGAGCTGCATATGACAGGAGGACCCGGAGAGTAGCAGCTTGGACTGTGGGAGCGAATGTTTCGATGTAATCAACGCCAAACTGCTGCCTGAATCCTTTGACAACTAGGCGAGCTTTGTGATGGGAAACATTTCCAGCCACATCATGTTTATGGCAGAATACATAGTGGGATGGAATGATGTTGGCGTTGAGTGGTGGAATAATGGGAACCCAGGCATTTACTTTCTCCATTTGGGTAAGTTCTGCATCAATCGCATCTGACCATTCCGATCGTTCATCACCATTTAATGCCTCACTCAATGTTGGCTCATCCCCACTGGCTGCCATCGCTACCTGCATTGCTTCGTGAAACCATTCCTCCTCACTCATATCAAGTTCTACTCCCCCTGGTTCAAGAGAACCATTATCCTCAAGCATATAGGCTCCCTCAATGACCTCTAAAACGTTGGCGCTAGCTCATGAGCTGGCAATGCGTTTACATTTTCCCCGGCCATATTTGGTTTCGTCAAGTGGGGTGAGGGCCGTTAGGGAGTTTCGCCTCATGCTTCTTTGATGTGGTGGAGGTATTGGTATGCTGGGTGGAGTTTCCGAGGTTTCTGGGCTAATGTTGGGTGTTGCTGGCAGATTTTCGGCCGTGTTATCAACACTTTTGGGTTCAGGATCCTTGGATGCATTATCGACCGGTGCTACTGGGTTATTGGAGCTGTTTCAAGGCTGGGAAGTGTCTTAATTGGTGAATACATCTTCCACCCCCTCAATTGACACTTCATTAGGCTGTAAAGCATGATTTTTGTCAAAATAAACATCCCTTTCGATGCTGACCTTGTGTTGCTTTGGCCAATAGATACAAAAACCCTTTGATTCATCATCATAGCCCACAAATCGAGCTTCTTCAGCTCTTGGATCCAACTTCCTGGCATCAAGCCGTTTTACCCAGACAATCGCGCCCCATTCACAAAGCTTCGACAAGTCGGGTTTCTCCCCCGTTGCTACCTCGTAAGGGGTCTTTGACTCGGTCAGGCCACGTGTTGGTGCACGGTTACACAACCAGACACCATGACGGACTGCTTCAGCCCACAAGGATCAAGGTTGGCCAGCTGCGATCATCATCACATGGGCGTTGTTCATATGGGTTCTATTTCCCCGTTTGACTGCACCATTTGAAGCTGGGGAGTCATGGACTGTGAGGTGGCAGATGGTACCAGCATTTTCAAGATGGTTATTAAATTCCTTGCTCATTAATTCACCTGCGCGATCATACCTGAATATTTTGATTTGTGCGCTGCATTGGACCATTGCCCATGCCTTGTATTTCTTGTAGTCAACAAATGCTTCTGATTTCGCCCTCAAGAAGTAAACCTTCTCTTCACGGCTGGCGAGGTCCTTGAACAAGTAGTAATACTTCTTCCCACCTAATGATTCGACTTGTGCTGGTCCCCACAAATCTGCGATGACCTTTTCCCCATACTTGGTGTACACCGTCTCGCTTTTTCTTTGGAAACAGCTTCTGGTCTGCTTTAGCCTTGATACAGGCTTCACAAAATTCAGGCTTTGAGTCTAAGTTGACATCAATACCTGTAACCATCCCCTCTTTCACCATTTTGTGTAAGTCGTCATGATTAATATGCCCCATTTTACAATGAAGCTCACTGATCGACATCAGCTTTGATGCAGAATTTGCAGAAGGTGTGGAAGATGGGTTGAACATTCCGCTGACTCAATAAAGCCCCCAAACAAGAGGAATATATCCGATAATGTTCGATTTTGAGCTACAAATGATGCATGCTCCATTCTTAATGAAAAGAGAAAACCCAGCCTGATCAACACAGGAGACAGACATCAAGGTGAATGCCATGTGAGGTGAGTAGTATATGTTCTTGAGTGTTATCGGGGTTGGTTTCTGATCCCCATTAGGTAGCTCAACCTTTAGGTCACCCTTTCCGAGCACGCTGAAGGTACATCCATCGGCAGCTCTTATTGGTTCGGGGTTAATTTCCCTGTAGTTCATGAGTTTCGAACGATCAGGAGAGAAGTGTCTGCTAGCACCACTGTCGAGGATAATACCAGCTGTGCCAGAGGTGGCATGAGCTTCGGCTGTAAAATCGGAGGTGACAACGAGGGCGGTAGGATCATCTGGTAGACTGTAGGTAAGCATCGCGAAGTTTTCGGCATCATCATTCTCAATGTTTTCAGCAATGTGCGCACTTGCTGATGCTGTTTTCCTTGCAGCCAATTTCTTGAACCATTCCGGCGCTTCCTTCTCCTTTCCTCCTCCTTTCGCAAAGCATTGGTCAAGTGTGTGACCATCCTTATCGCAGTTAGGGTTTGAACAGTGGGCTTTTGGCTTCCCTTTCAACTTTGGCTTCCCCCTGCTGTCTTTGGATCTCGATGTGGCTGCTATCATGGTGGCATTAGACTTATTGATGGAATCCTCAAGTGCGATTGAGTTCACTTCTTCGGTGAGATGCCAAATAAGGTTGGAGCTGGTAAGCTTCCTCCCCAGACTCATGAGCAGTGGCATTGAGTGTTGTAAGGAGGGTTCGGTAGTTTGGAATGAGTGAGAGTGATGTATGAATGTAGGATACAAAGGATTCATCAGTGACTGGACAATTCATTTCAGCAAGTCGTTCCTTTATTTCAGACATTTTTGTGAGATGCTCTCACATATCTCCACTCTCGACGAGTTGGAGCGTTTGAAGCTGGGTGAGGAGGTTTGTTTCGTACAATGAGCCCTTGTCAGCATGGATGGAGATGACCTTCTTCCAGACATTAGCAGTGCTATCCTCATTCTTCACCTGAAGGAATGTGGATTTGTTGATGGTTCGATAAATGACCTCTCGAATGGCTGCCTGCTTCTGCTTGTAGGCCTCCTCATCCTCTTCATGCTTCTCAACCTCCTCATCAGTTAATGGAGCAAGGCTGTGAGGCTTGTACAGGTCTCCATTCCATTCCTGGAGTGTAACCGGCTTTCGCGCGGTATCCAAGAGATGCTTCTTCAACCCCTTTGATGTGAGATAATTGATGATGCGCTCCTGGTAGGTCAACCAGTTGGAACTCTCGCTACAAAGCTTTGGAAGATTCAAAGATTGGTTGTTGGTTGTTGAAGACATGTCAGAGATATCGGCAGGGCCCATAACCTCTAAAAGGCAGGGACCGGTTACGAGACTAGAATAGAATAATGAGTAACCTCAGTGAATGTAAAAGCACTAATATTGAGTAGTAGTACCTAGAATAGAATAACGAGTACTACTTCAAGGTAAGTAAAGAGTATAATGAAGTATAGTAAAAGGGGACTTACACCTCAGTGAATGTAAAAGCACTGAGGTGGGAAGCTACGACTACGAGATTTACATAGTGTCGAAGATAGGGGGAACGTAGTAACCAACAAATGAATAAATGAGAGTACCGGGTATGGCAGCATCATGGTCCGGGGACGGCTCGATATTACAACAACTGGGACTCAACATTAGGCTCTGCGAGCTTGCGAGCTGGGCCAAAAATGTTGTGTCTGGGCTTTGTAAGCACAACGTGATTATGACTTCTCAATGTGTTCCGACGTCAAGTGACCATGGTCTGTGCATAATAAGAGTTAAGAAGCATGAGAAGGCGGAACTTCCCTTCACTTTCCTTCTCCTACCTTCATCCCGGTAGACAGCATCTGCCTTATTTTTTCACTCACCCTCCTCCCATTCTCTCTCTTAGCGTGCCTCGGTGTAGTCTCATTTTTCCCCTTCAGACTTCTTGTCCATTAACAGGGCATGCTCCGAACATTCTGATTGCAACCTCTTCTTTCAAAAGATTTGCGTTTGCCGCGTTTCATAGACGTGTCCTGTCACGTGATCATCATGTGTCACTTCTGACAGGATTTCCAGAATCTTCCCCCAAACCTTGGAAAATCTTATTTGCAACTAGTCGGCAAATAATATTTTACATTGAATATATTCACATATAACGAGTGCGTCTATACAAAGCACTAGAATACTCCAAGTTTAAAGGCAAGCTGGGGAACGAGCTAATGCTGGTGTTGGATTTTGACGGAAGCGAGTATAATTATAATGAGTCAGGGGCGGGATCACCCACTATTATTAGGCTGGGTTTGTGGGAAAGCCAGGTGACTTCAAATTGCCAGTGACAAGCGCTGTGTGTCCTCGTTACTTAACTCTATCGGAAACGGGCAAAAACATTTGCAATCAGTTTATCTCACAAGACAATCATCTCTTTCTGAAAGGGCGCTATTTACAACTTGAGCGTCGGGGCCATTCTCAAATCCTGTGACTAGGGGGGTGGATCAAAATTAAGATCTCAGGTGAAGAGACGGAAGATGCCTGAGTCGACGTGGACCTAGGCTAGGCAGGCCCGGCAGGGTGGCAGCAGGCTTATGGATGCTTTTTGGGTGTTCAGATATGTTGCAGGAACCTGTGTGCGCTATCTGTCACTGACAAACCCTTCAGGGCGTGGCCTGCCTTTGTTGACACCATTCCAGCACTTAAACCTGTCAATTGTCGGACGTATTGTAACACCAGACGTGTACCAACCCGTTTTTTACATGCAGCCACTTTGTGAACCCCTCTACATTACTTATCGTCCGCGTGCACCTCATGGTGATATCTAGCCGTTCGAGCCGCATTTCCCGCAGAACTGAGATGATGCACATCTCTGCTTTGCCGCGTTGCATGCTGCACCTCATGGAGGACGCGTGGTACCTTTACCGTACGTGATTGTCACCATTGAAGCATTCGCAGCGTAGTTCTATCATTGGCCTGGTGATCTGCATGAGGCATACTTAATGCAAGTTGGCAACTTTTGATGCCATGTTGATCATCTGTCTCTGTGCTTCCCTTCATCTTTTCAATAATCCGTACTCTCTAGTCAAGCGTCTCTTGCTACGATGATATCACTAGATCTCGATCCACCTGTGTATGGGCTGCCGTTCGTCAGTGAACCACTCAGTTATGGACCATCCAAAGAAGAACCATTTACGTACGAACCTCCAACGCCGACGTACGTACCCGAGGTTTCTTGCATGTCATTCACCTGAGCCGTGGATCACTATAGGTGCATGAAAGCTCAACAAACGACGAGCACACGTACGGTTAGTACAATGTGTGCTTGTATGAGTGCATTTGCTAAATCCATGCCTGACGTGCAGATTACAATCGCGTATGTCGCTCATCTATCTCTGAACGGATCGGTTCGACACCAATCCATTTTTCCATCAGCGTTATGGGCACCACAGGGAGCGGAAAATCAACCGTATGTCTCCTTGTTTATTCGTAGCCTTTCTAACTCTGCACCCTTCATAGTTTATTGATCTCGTCAGCGGGTCGGATTTGAAGGTCTCAAATCATTTGGGTTCTTGTACAGAGGAGGTCGCCGAGTCTGATGATTTTGAGCTGGACGGCCGTACCCTCCGACTTCTTGATACTCCTGGCTTCGACGATACGGACAGAAGCGAGGTCGAAACCTTGAAAAAGATTGCTACATCTCTCGAATACCAGTAAGCTGTTTTGCGGAGCGGCTCAGCCTGAGTGAGTACTGAAGGCTTTCACATTTCTCCTCAGATATAGGAACGGCATTATCTTACATGGCATAATCTATCTGCACCGCATCTCGGACAATAGGATGGGTGGTGCATCCACGCGATCCTTTAGGCTCTTCCGAAAACTTTGCGGAGACGATGTCATGACAAACGTTATTATCGTGACGAACATGTGGAGTAAAGTCAGCTTCCATGAGGGTGAAATGCGAGAACTGCAGCTCACTACCGACGACCGATTCTTCAAACCTGCAATGGATAGAGGCGCTCGAATCTTTCGGCATGACCATACAGCCCCGTGCGCGCTGGATATCCTCCGCCACATTCTCCACAACAATCCTCGGCCACTTGCTATTCAGCGTGAGTTAGTGAACGAGCAGAAACACATTTGCGACTCCGAAGCAGGACGAGAGGTTAATCATAGGCTGCGAGCGTTCACTCGAAAGTGCACCGAGGACATGATTTCCCTAAAGGCGGAGTTGCAGGAGGTGATGAAGGAGAGGGACGAGAAGGCAGAAAAAGAACTGTCGGATGAGCTGCAGAAGCTGACGACGGGACTGGCTCGCGCTAAAGATGAACTCGCGATGTTGACCTCAGATCATTACGCAGAAGAGGGCACCATGGCTGATCGGGACCGTGAAGTTAGGAAGCCAGGCCACTGGAATAGGATTCGCAGCGCCGCATATCTTGCAGTGGGCCATAAGAGTCCTAAACCCCAAGGCAAGGTTGAGAACGTCAAGGAATTCGCAGGCGTTAGTTTCTCAGCAGCTGCCAATGTGCGGATTGTCATTCATCACAAATCAACTTCAGTACGTTTGGCTGTCTGAACGAAATCAGAGTTGTCTAATTCGTTTCCGTACACAGCTCTAATACATCCGCTATCAGGGCAACTATGTCTCTTTATCGACTGATATCTTCTCAATTTGTTCTAATCCACGATCAATGATAAGCCCATCGTCTGCCCGAACCGAGTTCTGTTGCTCGAGATTCTGCTTCAGCGATCAAAGAAGGGGATTGCTCGGATTCTGAGCTTAACTCGTGTCCGTCATATTGTCAGTATTGCGCCTGTCATACTGCGCTGCTTTAAAAATTTGTAATAGACGCTCAGGTGTGGTGCTTCTGAGGCGCTGGATCAAGTCGATCTTGAGTCGATCAAGTCTTCCGTGAGGCATGCACTTATAGCGTTGCCGGAACATATAAGACTTAATCATGATACAGATATTCCATCTCGTTCCCTTTTTTGCCCCACAACTCCGCTCAGTATCCCGTTAAGCTAGGTCTTACATGTGATCGGTGTTCCGATCTTTTCTTGACCTCCACCTGTCGCGCATACTAGCTAGCATCTTGCTCTTCCGCTGGTGCATAATCTGTCTCTTTATTCAAGATTTTCACCCGCCCACCCACATCCTATTTACGCCTTCTGTCCATCTGTCTCTGCTCGTTAGTGTCATCAGACATAGTAGAGACGCGATATCTTGATAATTGCAACAAATACCACGGATATCGCCATAGGAATCACGACCGGAATTGTAAGCTATTAATTGAACCGTAAGGTCCGCAGTGCACTTACTCATTAAATCTAAGTTTTTCAGACTAATGAGCAGAGAATTAATTGCGGGTTTGGTCCCCGTAGTCATTCCAGACAAGTTTATACTAGTAAGCAAGGGAACAGCATTACCACGGTTTGTACCATGGCTTGCGCCGTGACTTCTGCTTCATCGCGTTTGTCATAATAGTCTTCATCTCCTCAACCGCCCTCGGATTCTTCTTGATCCATGCCTTAATTGGTCCCCGAGCGTCTTGGTTCGGATTAGAAGTGCTCTCCAATAATTTCGCTGAGAGAGTGGACGTCATGGGGTTTCTGACGAAGATAGCACCGATATCCGAAACAGTCTTGGTAGTATCGCCCAACGCGGACCAAAAGTTGTTCATCTCTGGAGCCTCCGGGACACCGCGACATCTCCTGAACAGTGTGGCTAACCTCTCCGTTTGATCCATACCCTTCCACTGCTTCTCGACATCAACATCACTAACTACCTGTGCGCGCAGATTCTTGATCTCATTCTGAACACGAGCAAGATCACCGTTCGATTTCACAAGCGCTTCCGCTAGCTCCTGTTTCGCTTTCTCATCCCTCTCTCGCATAGCCTCGGCAATCTCTTCCCTCAGGTTCCTTATCTGCACCATGAACCACTGAGCAGATTCCTGCAGGTCTTCGGCGAGCGCTTTGCCTACATGCGTGTCACGAAGGGGTGTCTGGTCATCGACTATTTCCTTCTGGATAGCAAGAGGCAAGGGGTGATTAGTAAGGATCTTCCGAATGATCCCGCGGGCGGACTCGCTCGTGTTGTTGTGACGGATCATAGTGGACTCTTCGTCTAAGGCGAGTTTAAAAAACCTCTCGTCACTGCTCAGTTCCTTCTCCCGAGCTTCTCCTTCTTCTACGGTTACTTTATCCCACATGTTGGTGACAATTGCTACGTTTTTGAGAGTTGTTTCGCCACAGAGATTCCTGAATAATCTGAAAGACCGTTTTGAGACGCCACCCATCCTAATGTCAGAGATACGGTGGAAGTATAGAATACCGTGGAGCGTAGCGCCGCGTGCATATCTAACATCGGGTGGTGATGCTTCGGCTTACCAAAAGAAACGAACGATAGCTTACTGGTCTGCGAGAAAATCAGCAATGAGTTTCAGGATTTCTACTTCACTCCTGTTGGTGTCATCGAAGCCAGGAGTATCGATAAGCTTGACAAGACGATCATCGAGTTCGAATACAGGGGCTACTTGCACATCTTGAGTGCAGGACTCTAAACGAGCTGAAGTACTGAGATTCGACCCGCTAACAAGGTTGATGAACTAGGGAGCGCCAAAAATTATACAAAATTCTTGGATCCCCGATCATGATAGTTATCGCACCGTAGATTTGCCGCTTCCCGTGGCACCCATAACGCTGTGGACTCAGGGTAAACAAGTTCTACCCAGCATCTTCAAGAAATACATACGCGATTGAAACCTAATCCACAAGAAATGAGATCATTGATCAGCAGACAAAATTGTGTCTATCGTACCGTATGATTATCACTAGAAGCTTTCGTCAATTGACGATGGGGAAAATTATAGTATCAGGAACATACCGAGCTGTATAGGCAGGAAGCTGTTCAGCCATCGATGAATCAGATAGTTAACTTGGGGCAAAAAAGGGAACGAGATGGAAGGTATCTGTATCATGATTAAGTCTTATATGTTCCGGCAACGCTATAAGTGCATGCCTCACGGAAGACTTGATCGACTCAAGATCGACTTGATCCAGCGCCTCAGAAGCACCACACCTGAGCGTCTATTACAAATTTTTAAAGCAGCGCAGTATGACAGGCGCAATACTGACAATATGACGGACACGAGTTAAGCTCAGAATCCGAGCAATCCCCTTCTTTGATCGCTGAAGCAGAATCTCGAGCAACAGAACTCGGTTCGGGCAGACGATGGGCTTATCATTGATCGTGGATTAGAACAAATTGAGAAGATATCAGTCGATAAAGAGACATAGTTGCCCTGATAGCGGATGTATTAGAGCTGTGTACGGAAACGAATTAGACAACTCTGATTTCGTTCAGACAGCCAAACGTACTGAAGTTGATTTGTGATGAATGACAATCCGCACATTGGCAGCTGCTGAGAAACTAACGCCTGCGAATTCCTTGACGTTCTCAACCTTGCCTTGGGGTTTAGGACTCTTATGGCCCACTGCAAGATATGCGGCGCTGCGAATCCTATTCCAGTGGCCTGGCTTCCTAACTTCACGGTCCCGATCAGCCATGGTGCCCTCTTCTGCGTAATGATCTGAGGTCAACATCGCGAGTTCATCTTTAGCGCGAGCCAGTCCCGTCGTCAGCTTCTGCAGCTCATCCGACAGTTCTTTTTCTGCCTTCTCGTCCCTCTCCTTCATCACCTCCTGCAACTCCGCCTTTAGGGAAATCATGTCCTCGGTGCACTTTCGAGTGAACGCTCGCAGCCTATGATTAACCTCTCGTCCTGCTTCGGAGTCGCAAATGTGTTTCTGCTCGTTCACTAACTCACGCTGAATAGCAAGTGGCCGAGGATTGTTGTGGAGAATGTGGCGGAGGATATCCAGCGCGCACGGGGCTGTATGGTCATGCCGAAAGATTCGAGCGCCTCTATCCATTGCAGGTTTGAAGAATCGGTCGTCGGTAGTGAGCTGCAGTTCTCGCATTTCACCCTCATGGAAGCTGACTTTACTCCACATGTTCGTCACGATAATAACGTTTGTCATGACATCGTCTCCGCAAAGTTTTCGGAAGAGCCTAAAGGATCGCGTGGATGCACCACCCATCCTATTGTCCGAGATGCGGTGCAGATAGATTATGCCATGTAAGATAATGCCGTTCCTATATCTGAGGAGAAATGTGAAAGCCTTCAGTACTCACTCAGGCTGAGCCGCTCCGCAAAACAGCTTACTGGTATTCGAGAGATGTAGCAATCTTTTTCAAGGTTTCGACCTCGCTTCTGTCCGTATCGTCGAAGCCAGGAGTATCAAGAAGTCGGAGGGTACGGCCGTCCAGCTCAAAATCATCAGACTCGGCGACCTCCTCTGTACAAGAACCCAGATGGTTTGAAACCTTCAAACCCGATCCGCTGACGAGATTAATAAACTATGAAGGGTGCAGAGTTAGAAAGGCTACGAATAAACAAGGAGACATACGGTTGATTTTCCGCTCCCTGTGGTGCCCATAACGCTGATGAAAAAATGGATTGGTGTCGAACCGATCCGTTCAGAGATAGATGAGCGACATACGCGATTGTAATCTGCACGTCAGGCATGGATTTAGCAAATGCACTCATACAAGCACACATTGCACTAACCGTACGTTTGCTCGTCGTTTGTTGAGCTTTCATGCACCTATAGTGATCCACGGCTCAGGTGAATGACATGCAAGAAACCTCGGGTACGTACGTCGGCGTTGGAGGTTCGTACGTAAATGGTTCTTCTTTGGATGGTCCATAACTGAGTGGTTCACTGACGAACGGCAGCCCATACGCAGGTGGATCGAGATCTAGTGATATCATCGTAGCAAGAGACGCTTGACTAGAGAGTACGGATTATTGAAAAGATGAAGGGAAGCACAGAGACAGATGATCAACATGGCATCAAACGTTGCCTTAAGTATGCCTCATGCAGATCACCAGGCCAATGATAGAACTACGCTGCGAATGTTTCAATGGGACAATCACGTACCACGCGTCCTCCATGAGGTGCAGCATGCAGTGCGGCAAAGCAGAGATGTGCATCATCTCGGAAATGCGTCTCGAACGACTAGATATCACCATATACAAACCTCGTCGATCAAAAGTCCGCGTCGCGACAAAGTTATCTGGACGACCAGGACTCTGCATAACAGATACGACTCGAGATCCACCCTTACGAGGGGAGGGGAGCCAGAGCCAGAGCTATTGCGCCCTGTTGTAAAGCATTGTACAGAAAGATAAGATGGACAAACCTGAACTGGAGCCATATGGAGTGACCTTGGGTCATGTAGTGAAAGACACACCATCAACGGAAACAGCACATGACATTAAAAGTGAGTCCAATGCCGCCAGCAGAGGTCCAATGTGCTCAAACCTACGCGTCAGGTTCGTCATTAAGCACCCTTGTATTGCTTTGGGACGTTTGGGACTCTTAAGCTCTAAGACTGGCCTGGCAGTCTTAATGAGTGCATGATGCCAGAACCCAACAAAGGTAAAGACGGTGCTGATTATGTAATGATATCGGCCGCCGATTTGCAACTTTTGCCTTCAAACTGTACCGCCATGTCGCTCGCACAACCTACAGCACTCCCTGACGCAGATACCATCGCGAAGGCGAGCGCGCTAAATGTATTAGATCCCAGTGGCAACATGCTCTCTTTCGGCTCCATTTTTGAAGAACAGCGGACAATTGTTGTGTTCATTCGTGAGTCGATATACTATTTACTAGGCTTGTATCTTCTTGTCGACATGGAATATAACCAGGTCACTTCTTCTGTGGCGTAGGCGCGATTCGTCTATCCTTTACGAATAACTAAATTCAGAAATATCATTGTAGGCTTGTAAGGTGATCTCAGGTTCTTAGGACGCCTTAACCTGAATCTGATTCCAAACCTGGAGGCTTACGTAGAAGGCCTTGCTAACATGGTCCCCCAGGACGCTCTGTCCAAGTCAAATACAAAAATTGTAATAATCGGATGTGGAGGATGGGAACCTCTCCAATCCTACGCAGGTGCATCCTCAAACGAGTATCTTCACTGTGTAGACATCTTACGCGCGTGTTGGCTCTCTTCAGAGTCTACGGGATTTCCAGGCCCACTCTATGCAGATCCTACCCGTGAACTCTATCATGCTCTTGGAATGACGCTGGAGACATTAGCTAGGACACCGAAGGGCGAGGAGCGGAAGAGTTACCTTGTGCTTGGCCCTCTGCAGAGCACTGTAAAAAGCATATGGGTCTGCTATTGCCTTTACAGTCCGAGTTCGGAGGGAAGGCTGAACGAGAGTTTTAGAGCGGGCCGCTGACACATCCGACACAGATCGGAAAACATGGCAATATTTCGCAGTTGGGTGGTGAATTTATATTTGGGCCTGGTGAGTATTGGGTACATCGTTGGATTTGTTGTGCTGATGATTGGGGTGATGTTAGGGAAGCAGTGTTCGTTTGCCTCGCGGATGCAACATACCGAGGATCGTCAGTCGCTTTCTGTCTAGTATACACTACAGCTGATCGTGCTCTGCTCAAGATCTGGAGATTCCGGATTTGATGAAAGTAGCTAATATTGAGCTGGCCTGAATTCGTGAAAGTCCGCTTCTACTCGCACGGTTGCATGGTAAGATCCTTCCTATAGGTTATTGTTTTTTTCAACCGTGTTTCTACTGCGCTTTTCCACGAGTGGGATATCACCATATGACATTCATTGGATTCATGATCCGTCTTCGAGGGATCCTACTTAGTCTCGGAGGTTGCTACCACCGCGAGTTTCCATTGCATAGTGGCTGTGAGTCCATTTTTACTTTTTGACACTGAAAACTTCCCTAGCCTTCATAATGCGATCCTTCGTCCTTCTGGCTTCCATGACTTGTCATGACGGCATGTACTAAAAAAGCACATCGGTTTTATTAGGTTGGAGAAGGGCTGAGAAGATGAATGTGTGATGACTGCCAATAATTATGCGGTGTACAATTGACAGTGTGTGAAGATAGCAGTACCTCATTTTTGTCTAAAAGCGGATCCTCTTCACCGAAGCTGAATGTGGCTGAAGGATGCAAATCCTCATATCGATAGGCTTCTTCTGAAAAAACTTAGCTGAATCCCAACTTCTTGATTGCCGAGGCTTTTACATAAGGAAATCGTACGATAAAAGTCTGTCGGACGTCGAAAAACAATCGAAAATAGGACACCGCCCATCAAACGCCCCTGCGTGTATTTTTTGGCTGCAGGTGCCGATATAATATACGCCGATCGGAGGACGACAGCTTAAGCAATGGGTTGATCGGAGTCAAAGGTTAAATGTAGAGGAGACTACTAGCGAGACATCGGATCATCGACATCGATCATCTCACGATAGGCCCCACCAGAGAATGCTCCGGTACAGAGCGTCCCGGCTTATGATGCATGATGCACCGGAGATCATTCGGACGTGTTGCACATCGTCAAGCCCGTCAGCGGCCTTCTGCCAGGATAAGACACGTGTATGGGGCTGGTGTATCGCATTGCATGCTCCCATCTTCGGCAGATACGCCCCCAACGAAGGACTCGATGCCGAGAAGTCCGATTTTTAGCAAATGACCAAACTGGCTGGAGCAAGACCCCAAATTTGACCAGTTTTGAGTATTTCGCCAAAGTTTTGACCATCTCGCATTTCCATCAATTCCAAAAGAATAAGAAAAAGAGGAATTTTTTGGTCGGATATTTCCGTGGTAAACCTGGTGAACTAAATATATTACTGCCGCACCGCTCCTTTGTATACGTATGCGAGATATGTAATGTCCCAAACCTCTCGGGGGCAACCGTGACTTCAAGCAGATCTACTTATTTTATAAGAGCCACGATGCTTCTTAATTTGGCTGTAACGAATCCAAGTTGTATTTAGCCTTGCGAATATCATATTGAGTCATCTACCACGCTCGTTCTATCACGATTCATGATGTCCTCGAGTTGAGCTGCCATTCTACCTCATAGTATTCACGCTGACACTTCTACACTTCATAGTTTCAAGTTTAGCATACGCATACTACCCAGCTGGAAATGAAGATGTATTTGCCATTCGCGCACCGTCACCAGCCCCTCCACCTTCGTATGAGAAAGCTGCAGCGGACAAAGCACCTCCCTTCGGCTCAAACGAGTCAACCCTTCACGGGTCTGATATCGTGTACAATTCGGAGGGTCAGGATACATATGAAGATCTAGATCATGCTTGGGGTCCACCAAGATCGCATCGTCGCTCATCGACAAGTTCACGGAAGCCCGCAGTCCACAGGGCAGCATCAGTTGCAATGAAAGTGATAGGGAAAGGCGTACGAAGATTGAAGAACTTCGTAAAGTCAAAGAGCGTAAGTGGTTCTCCGCGAAGTTTAGCACCACCTGCCTATTTATGTTGTGGAGACATACTGCAAGGTGAGAACGACTGTCCTTTGTTGAAAAGACCGAACAGTTGATGCAAAACTGTGATCGCACCAGACGACGACCTCTATACGAATGGGAATGATCGAGGACATTTTGGCTGGGATTATAAGGAGTTGAAAGAATATTAGCTTGTTTCCACCAGCTGGCAGTTGACTAACGACCTCTACACGACAAGGGACGAGCGTGGACAATTTGACTCGAGGACAATTTGACTGTACCTCCATACGAAAAGGAACGATCAAGGACATTTTGACTGGGAGTTGAAGGACTAATTAGTAGTATGCGACCCCGAGTCGACGACCTCTGTACGAAATTTTAGGAATGATCAAGGACATTAGGACAAGATTACATATGTAGTAGCAAATGTAAGTATGTATATTATTGGATATGCCAAGACTGCTGCCCACGTCCAAATTTAAATATCTCACGCGATGGTACCTTCGCACCAAATACAATATTCGTGGCTAAAGGATAAACTTGGCTTGGTAACACAAGTCAAGTACTAGTATTCCCACTGTTATCAGCAGCAAGTCAGATCATCGGTTTGAAGCTTAGTTGAGCTACTCAAACGTTAATATGTTGTTGGAATTGAATCTATCAAACAGCGCTGAGCGTAGTCAAAAAGTTTCTGAAGAACGAAGGTGCTTCAATTCAATACCTAACTGAATGTCCATAATACACTACCTCTCAGATCTGCCAAGGATATCTCGTCCTGCCGTGAGAACAGCTGCGTATCAAACCGTTGAGAACTTGAACAATTTCCACCCTAGAGGATACAGGCACCGGCTCCCCAGAAAGTCCAAAAGGGTGTAGAATTCCGACTTACGTACCTTGATAAGATAGAAGTCGAAATAATTGTTGGCGCTGGCGGATACACCTCATAACTGCCACACCACGTGTTTACCGGCTTGGTGCTGTGGAGGACACTTAGGCGCCTAGGCCTCGCTGCACGTCGTTCACTTTACTGAACCGACTGGATCGTCTCTGCATTCGATTTCGTGCTAGAAAGGACGCCAACATGCCAAACTCGGGAAAAGAAAAACAATTCATAGAATTGCGACTGCTACGTCCCATTCAGGACAGATGCCTGAAGATTTTCAATCGCTCACCATCTCCACGACCGATTTCAGATACTGGGTCGGTGACATAATCGCTCGCAGCTCAGATGGATTTTCACAGTGTTCCACAGGTTGCAAGATAATGTCGTCCGTACTTCACTTTCTACCTCCCAGAATACAAGCGGTACATCTGCCATACAAGAACCTTCCGTAACAACATCATCAACTGCGACCAGTTCAGCTTCCGATGATCATAACCTACAGTATAACGAGTATACGGCGATCGGCGGGCTTCCGACCACACCGCCAGGCCCGTCGACACCAGGGCAACGAATGAAAGATGGGGGAGGTGTCGCCTATGAAGGGCTGAAGGCAGTTGCTCAAGCTCTCTACAACTGCTCAGACATGTTTCTACCGTTAAAGGCGGCTGTAGGAGTGTTTTTGGAGGTGACTAAAGTCGTCGATGTACGTTGGTCAACGCGTTCGTTGTGCATTCTTTATTCATCTTGCATTTCTTCCCCCTAGAGGGTGTCCGGAAACAAGAAGGAACTGGCAGATCTCCAATCCAAGCTGGAGGCCATCCTGTCAATTGTCCAGAAGTATCAAAGATATGGTGGCTTGCGTGCTTTGGATCACCGGATTGAAATATTCTGCCAGTGCGTCGGGTCATTCGTCCGATCCATATCTTTCTGAGGCTCGGCAATTCTTTACAGGGCTATAACCGCACAATCAGAGGCAGTCAGAAAGTTGCAAGCCCATCATGTGTCGACTCGTGCTGCTGAAGGTGCAAAAGATGCCGACACGATACTGAAGGCGCTTTGTAATGTCAATAATCTGTGCGATGTCCTTCAGGTCAGTTTTTCAACGAACTGAAACAAAAAAATGTGTCTTTGATATCCTCTCAAAGATTGACACTCAGTTGCATATCGAGGTAGCAGTAGAAGATATTGGTGGAAATGTAGAGGATATCGATGGAAATGTAAAGGAGATCTTACAGGTGCTGTCGCTGCTCCTAGGAAGTTTTTTGACACTAATACTACAGGTCGACAGCGCCTAACCTCAGGTATGATATGCAGTCAGGTTAGTGTTAGACGTCACGACACTCACAAATTGACAGGTACCATCGATAGGCTTCGTCATGAAATGACATCATACAAAACTCGCCATTCGTCTTATGGTGATTCCAGCGGCTGCATGCTGGGGACTCGCATCCAGATCCTCGCAGATTTGGATGCCTGGGCTTCAGACGAAGGGAGCAGCAAGGTATATTGGATGGTAGGAATGGCTGGAACTGGAAAGTCGACGGTCTCACAAACGCTCTGCGAGAACCTGGACAAGAAAAACATGCTAGGCGCTAGTTTCTTCTGCTCTCGTGCATCCGATAAAGCCAATAATGCACGCCTCATCATTCCTGCCATTGCCCATTCGCTTGCCAAGACATCACCTTCCGTCAGATCTGAGGTTGTCAAGGCCATCGAAAGTGATGAAAGATTGATGGAATCTACCTACAGCAATTTGAAGGATCAATTCGAGAAGCTCATTTGTCAACCCATCCGAAAAGCCATTGGCCAGAGTATCAAGACATACAAAATGATCGTCATCGATACAGTGGACGAATGCACTGATCTTCGGTTGGCCTCTTCGCTGATTCAACTCATTCTCTCGTCGGTGTCCGACCTCCCGCTAAAGATATTCATTGCTAGCCGAGAAGAAACTCCTATTCACAATGCCTTCCATTCTTACCCTAAAGTTTGGACACCTCTTTATCTCCACGAGGTCAAGGAGGATGTGATCAAGCATGATATTCATCAGTATCTGGAGACATCGCTATCCGACATAAAAAATTGTTTTCCAGGCGACAATTCAAATGCTTGGCCCTCACCGTCCGACATCTCTATGCTACTCGATCGTTGCGGCACACTTTTCATCTATGCTTCAACTGTTATTCGTTACATCAATGATATAGATGGAAACTACTGGTATCGTCTCTCGGTCATGACAAGTTCGAGCTCTAAATCTGCCTCACATCTACAAACCGATCCTCTCTACGATTTATATGGACAGATTTTGGAACGCGCAAATGAGTCGAAGGATCCAGATGAAGTCTGTCAGATATCCCAACTCCTTTCCACAGTAGTGTTCCTTCAAAATCCATTAACAGTCCAAGCCATCGGATCCCTATTAGCAATGGAAATTTCAGCATCTTTGTCGCCCCTGAGGTCTGTGATTCATGTTTCTACAAATAAACAGGCCACTGTTGCTCCGTTCCATGCCTCGTTCACCGACTTCATAACTGATCCTACCCATTGTTCACCAAAGCGTTGCCCCTCGTTTGCTGCACTAGTTGCTTCAGAAGGTCATACCATGCTAGCTCTCAAGTGCTTGCAGCACATGAATTGCAAGCTAAAGTATAACATATGTGGTGTTCCTGATGAATTGACTGTGTCACGCAGAGAAAAGAGAAACTTGCCAGAAAATATGAGCAAGATCTCTGAAGCGCTCAAGTACTCATGCCTTTATTGGGCTTCTCATTTAGCAAAGGCAGAGGTATTTGCTACAGAGCTTGTAACAGCTCTCGACTGTTTTCTTCGGAAACATCTTCTGCATTGGATAGAATGTCTCAGTGTGCTTAATGAGCTGCAAACAGGGCTGAAGTGCCTTGGTAGTGCTTCCATAGCTCTATCGGTAAGTCATTTATAGGATAGAAGCAAATGATGTGCTAAATATCTATACTGCTGCCAGGGCTTCAAACCAACAGATGGTGGGCCCCATGAGTTTCTAATCCTTCTTCATGATGCCTCTCGATGTCTACAAATGAACTTTGAAGTTGTCGAAAAACATTGCTTCGAAATCTATCACTCTGCACTGGTATGGATTCCAAGGACATCATTATTACGCACAGTCTATGCAATGGACATTTGTCGAGTGCCCAAACATGTTGTGGGACTACCCGACAAGTGGGATCCAGCAGAGCTTGTGATAATAAATAGTGCCAGAGTAGAGTCGAGTGCATTCTCTCCTGATAGGAGTCGAGTTGTCTCTGGATCATGGGATGACACAGTCCGGATCTGGAATGCGATGACAGGAGGGGTAGAGTTTGAGCTAAAGGGACATTCAGGCAGGGTGAATTCTGTTGCCTTCTCCCCGGATGGCACCCGAGTTGTCTCTGGGTCATGGGACAAGACAGTCCGGATCTGGAATGCAATGACAGGAGAGGCAGAGTTCAAGCTAAAGGGACATCTGGGTGGGGTGAATTCTGTTGCCTTCTCCCTGGATGGTACCCGAGTTGTCTCTGGATCATGGGACAAGACAGTCTGGATCTGGAATGCAATGACAGGAGAGGTAGGATTTGAGCTAAGGGGACATCTGGGTGGGGTGAATTCTGTTGCCTTCTCCCTGAATGGCATCCAAGTTGTCTCTGGATCATGGGTCAAGACAGTCCGGATCTGGAATGCAATGACAGGAGAGGTAGAGTCCAAGCTAAAGGGACATTTGAGTGGGGTGAATTCTGTTGCCTTCTCCCTGGATGGCATCCGAGTTGTCTCTGGATCATGGGACAAGACAATCCAGATCTGGAATGCAATGACAGGAGAGGTAGAGTCCAAGCTAAAGGGACATTTGGACAGGGTGAATTCTGTTGCCTTCTCCCTGGATGGCACCCGAGTTGTCTCTGGATCATCAGACAAGATGGTCTGGATCTGGAATGTGATGACAGGAGAGGTAGAGTCCAAGCTAAAGGGACATTTGAGAGGGGTGAATTCTGTTGCCTTCTCCCTGGATGGCACCCGAGTTGTCTCTGGATCATGGGACAAGACAGTCCAGATCTGGAATGTGATGACAGGAGAGGTAGAGTCCAAGCTAAAGGGACATTCGAGAGGGGTGAATTCTGTTGCCTTCTCCCTGGATGGCACCTGAGTTGTCTCTGGATCATCAGACAAGACAGTCCAGATCTGGAATGCAATGACAGGAGAGGTAGAGTCCAAGCTAAAGGGACATTTGGACATGGTGAATTCTGTTGCCTTCTCCCTGGATGGCACCCGAGTTGTCTCTGGATCATCAGACAAGACAGTCCAGATCTGGAATGCAATGACAGGAGAGATAGAGTCTGAGCTAAAGGTACATTCAGGCAGGGTGAATTCTGTGGCCTTCTCCCTGGATGGCACCCAAGTTGTCTCTGGATCATGGGACAACAGAGTTCAGATCTGGAATACAGTGACAGGTCAATCACATATAGTGACAACTCCAGTCATCATATTGCCTGATTCTACCAAAGTTCTCTACAACCGGTTCAACTACACCATATCTCCATTCCACATTGACTATCCTACACACCAATCTAGCCCACTTTCAATTCAGTGTGACTGGATACTGGGTGAACACTATGACTGCTGGATCCCCTCTCAGAATCGAAATTTCTGTGTGAGTGCATTTTCAGGCAATAAAGTATGTCTTGGGCATCAATCTGGCCATATAGTCATTTTGGACATGACCATCAGAGATACTTCAAATATATAATGATACAATAGCTGGTGCAATAGGTGGTATATACAAGGTGGTGTTGAGTTGCCTCCTGCTTGTAGTCTCATTACTCAAAATACCTCTGCCCTGCTGATATTCTGATGTCTGCATTTCATGGAGCAGTTGCTGGAGCAGCCTGCACTTCTGGATGGATTGAAAGAGAGCATCTTTTCATGTCTATAATTTGCCTTGCAATCATGTGTTGATCACTGGAGTCTGGCATTGAACTGAAAGATATCAGGCACACCAGACAGATGATCCTTGGCAGTGTGTATAAGTGGCATGTGGAGTGCATCTACACAATTACTATATTTCATGGAGATCTAACATGGACCATTGCTTGTAGGTCTCTGATCAGGGTTTGTTAATGACCTTCATGTTTCAACCAGCCTATGTCCTGTACATGTTCTGATCAGCTCTCCCACATCTGCACCTCAGGAGCCCCCACCCCAGGCCTTTCTTCCATAAGCATGCTTGCAAATCCAAACTGCCATTTCCTCATTGCCTGTGGTGTTCTTTGTGAATAGTGTTTAAAGGTCCGGTTAATGCAACTGAAAAAATGACTGCAACCGAACTGAACTGGACTGAATGCAACCGGACCATCGGTTGTGGTTGCCCACATTTGGGGTCATTCTGGTTGCCGGTTGCCTCATTTTGAAAATATTTGAAAACCATTAAAAGACCGGTTGCCATCAGTTGCAACTGGTCTTTCTGCAGTGCATAAAAGATGTGTACATCACGGGAAAAAACCCGCGAGTCAGGTCACCATGAGGTGCGGGTTCCCTTCCCACGAGGACATACCCCATGAGTCATGTCACCATGAGGCATGGGTTGCTCATATCCGTAATAATTTGCTGAAAAGATATGAAATTATTATGGAAATGAGAAACCCGCACCTCATGGTGACCTGACTCGTGGGTTATATCATCACAGGAAAGGAACCCGCGCCTCATGGCGACATGACTCGCGGGTTTTTTCCCACAATGTACAAAATTATTACAGAAATGAGAAACCTGCACCTCATGGTGACATGACTCATGGGGTATATCATCATGGGAAAGGAACCCACCCCTCATGGTGACTAAGACTGGTCTTAACCAGTTTTTTGGGGGCAACCAAACCGATGTGGACCAGTCCTACTCAGTTCGGTTGTGGTTGCCCCATATCTGGGTCGGTCCAGTTGCGGTTGCCCCTCTTGGAGGTCAAAAAACTGGACCAAACCGGACCTTTAAACACTATTTGTGAAAGGCACACTGTGACTGAGTGCAAACTCCTAAACTGACAAAATTACTGGCAACTTGGACCAACTTACCCGTTATAAGTCAAATCAACTGGGTTTCCATCAATAAGTGAGTTTTCCTACATTAGGAACTTTTTGACTGGTCCATTTATTTTAAGGAGGACAAGTGAAGATTAGTAGGTACTCCCACTTATTTAGGCCCATGTAATTAATTGCCACAGAAACACATAATAGTTCTTGTTCATTGGCTTTCCAAAGGATTTTTCCACATTGTACAGCAAAAAGGTATCATTATTGTCATGACAGAATGAGGTATATAGTGTAGCAGTAAACCAAAAACCAAGCACCAAAGCATATGATAAGTAAAAAGCCAAAAAAGGATTGCAGATGTCCATGTCACAAAAGAATCAATACCAATCAATATCCATGAGTTCAAGGGCACCTTCACCTTCAGGCTCTGTCAAATGAGATGTCCTGAAGAAACCAGTGAATAGAAGTATTTACAAGAAGAAGGAAGCTTACACAACAAGGCTATAGAGCTTTGACATGATTGCATGAAACACTTTGGGTTTCTGGGTAGTGTTGCCTTGACCAACTTGGGACATTTTGGTATTTTTGAAATAACTTGACACAATGCACTCAACCTGCTTAGTGTTGAGAGAGGACCCATCGACTTTTGGGGCTCCCTATCTATGTAAATATTTTCAGAATTCTATACAATTTATTGGAATTGATATTGCTTTTGACTCATTTTTTGCAAGTCAACCAGCAAAAATGAGTCAAAGGCAATATCAATTCCAATAAATTGTACAGAATTCTGAAAATGTTTAGGTGGATAGGGAGCCCCAAAAGTCAATGGGTCCTCTCTCAACACTAAGCAGGCTGAGTCCATTGTGTCAAGTTATTTCAAGAATACAAAAATGCCCCAAGTTGGTCAAGGCAACACTATTTCTGGGTCTTCATTCTTTCAAGAGTTTGGAGAGAAATCTTGTAGATTGATCCAGAAATATTCCCTACAAACTTGACTGAAATTTGAGACCCACTCTTCCACTCAAAGAGCACAGCATATACCTAGTCTCCCATAGGCAGACCAAAAAACAGAATTCAAAACCTTTTTATATGAGAGGATGTTGATGAATTCTTATGGTCTGCTATTTGTTGCACTAGTGGAACTGTTGTGCACCAATTGTGCTTCTGAGTCTGAAATCTGTTGATGCATAAGACATGCTGATGGTGCTGCAGTATCCCATGACCTGATCAACAGAGTCACATTGTGCCACATATAATCTTTGAGTGCCCTTACCAAATTCTATGTGAGTTTCTATGGTTCTTGGAAGCTGGGGAAATTATGCTCTAGTCAATGGAAACATCACATCATCTGCCACTCCTGTCTGACCCACTAGTTATTCTGTTCATACAGATTGTTTCTATGCTACACCAGCAACCTCTCAATATGTCTTCCAATATACTCTACCATTGGCATCTGTCACACATGCATTATAGCCTCCAACATCCAAATGCAGGCATGACAAGAACACTGACCCTGCCACTCTATCTCCTCTTGCAGTTCCTGATGTCTCCCAAAAGAGAAGGAAGTATACTCAAGATACCCATACCACAGATGATAGACTACAGGTTGTCTTTGCTGCTATCAAAGAGGTGAATTGGAATCTTTCAGAATTTCTCCACTATGCTTTTCAGTACCAAGAGGAGGACAAAATCAGTAGGGCATGGCACAGGTAACCCTCGGGTATATGTCCTCATACCCTTACCCATACCCGTGAACACCATACCTGCATGGGTATGGGTACGGTGTTACCATGGGTTTCCACAGGTTACCTGTGGTTATATGCAGGTTTCGAGAAGAATACATATTTTAATAATTTATTACACTAAACTAAGTTAATAGAAACCCCCTCGCTCATGTTTGGAGTGAGGGAGGGGGTGGTGGACCTATTCTAATAAATAAATTACATTAAATTAATATAGAAAACCCCCCCCTCCACATTTTGAGTGAGGGAGGGGGTGGTGGTGCCTGTAGTCAATGAAAACAAAACAAAAACCCCCCCTCTTGCATTTTGAGTGAGGGAGGGGGGTGGTGCCTGTAGTCATTGATCCCCATTTCCACCCCACAAGCAGTTGCTTGTGGTGGCAGTTGGGTCCTCAGGTCCTCCTCCTGGTCATCATTGTCATTCCACCTGCTATCCACCCCATGAGCAGTTGCTTGTGAGGCTGGGGTGGGTGGTGTGCCATCGTGATGTGGCGGTGTTGGCGTGGGGTCATTCCATGTGAACTCCTCATTCCAAGGGAATTCCAACCTAGGAAATGAAAGAAACAAAATAGTTAGTTTACAAAAAAAGAAACAAACAAAAAAAAACTTACCATGGGCCCAAATGATGCAATCACATCATTTGGGCCCAGGTGATGTAGCACTGTTGGGTGTGTGTCATTAGCTGTTGTCATCCATCGTTATCAGTAGTTTAGAACCTGAAAAAGAAGAAACATAATCAATTAGTTTAAAAAAACAAGAAATGAAACACAAAAAAACTTACTATAGGCCCAAACGATGATTTGTGTCATTTGGGACATGCTATGGTGGTGGTTGGATTGTCGTATAGTTTAGAATTAGACATGTTGTGAGTATTCAACAAAGTCAGATGATTACTCACCTGACCAAAATCTGGGTACTGGCATACCCGCACATACCTGTAACACTGTGGAAAAGGGTACAGTGTTGCCTGGGTATGGCAGTCCAATACCCATGCCCATACCCATGCATACCCATGACTGGAAACACACAGTGTTACCCATACCCGTGCCGTGCCCTAAAAATCAGTATCCATTGCTCCAAAAGTCATGCAGCACACATACATCCCTTTCTCAAGCTCAAGGGAAATGGTACTTATACCCCATCAATAATCCATGATTGGTTTTTGACATACCATTTCAACCTCTAGAGCATTGGTAGGACACAGTACAATCATTGCAGGGTCTTTCTTAAATTTCACAGATGGGGAGAGTTGCAGATTGTTGTTGATCACAATGATGAACAATGAGCACCATAAAAAAATACCCTGTCTTCCCTCTACCTGTCATGCTAACAATCAGGATATTGATCCCATCCAAGGTTTTGCAGACACCTGCAATCTGATCATTGTGGGGCTCAAATGGAAGACCATCTACAAGGATTTTTTGCACAAGTTGTCAACCCTCCATTGATGAGAATGTGAAAAGGTTGTTTAAGGTTTTGGTTGAGCTCATCCGAGTCCTATGCCGCCCTATCAGCATATCTATCAGTGATTAGATTGACATGGTCACATTATTAAGATCTGTTTGTACATTCACATGATTGATGTCATCAACAATTGCTTCACTACAGTTTGACTTTGGCGAGGAAATGCAGACTAGCATATACCTACAAATCATCAATAAAGAGAAATGCAAGAAATAATGTCACACACTCCAGTTGCTCCTAATGCAACCATCACCATAGGTAACTCAGGCTCAGTCAGACCCTTGATACTAGATGTACATTTGTTGAGGATTTGATAACCAACTGATGTTGGACAGTGGAAAAAGCTGGATTTAAGAACATAAATAAAGGCAGGATTGAGGAATGGCTCTTTAGATTTGCATATCCAGTTCTGCAAAGTGTTAATGAGTATATACTTGGGCTAGCAGGCTGCTGCTTCACATGTCATGACCTAGTGCTGCTGCAGTTCAGTTCTGGACCAAAGTCCAAACCTAAATTTCAGAACTGGTCCAAAGTTTGGTCCAAAGTTCAAAGGTCTTGCTGAACCGAACCAAAATGTTCAGTTCAGGATTCAGGCAGATACAAAACTATGTGAACCTGTTCAAACTGATGAACTTGTGTGCATGAATGATTACAAAATTTACCTGTGATGGACCAGGAGAGCAGGCTGTGATGGGTATAATTCAGGGTCACAGCATCATGACCAAATCAGGATGCTCCTCACTTGACTTTGGTCTTGTTTGGTTGAGGTACACAATACTGATCATTGAGGTGAGGTCAGCCTTCAGCATTCAGGGGCTTGGCAGTTGCAGGCTTCCATGATAATCATTTTCCCATTCTTCTTTGAATTTTTTCATCATCCCAGAACATAGTATTTTTGGAGAGCTGTGTTTGGTTCTTGGTTTGAACACCCCTTGAGCCTGAACTGAACCCCTCTGAACCTGAACCTACAGTTCAGTCCAAAGTTCAGTGTGATGGCTGAACTGAACCTAACATTCAGTTCTAGGTTCCCCAAAAACCTTGGAGAACCAGGCTGCAGCAGCACTAGGTCATGGCATATGAAGCAGTGGCCTGCTAGCCCAAGTATATTACTCATTAACACTTTGCAGAACTGGATATGCAAATATAAAGAGCCATTCCTCAAGCCCACCTTCATTGATGTTCTCAAATCCAGCTTTCTCCACTGTCCAACACCAGTTGATTATCAAATCCTCAACAAATGTACATGTAGTGTCAAGGGTCACCAGCAGCACTATCATGACTGAGTTCTCCTGAGTTGAATGGTGCACAACACCTAAACACTGCCACTTTTGAACAACCAAAATAGGACTTTCAAATTTTACCCAATTTCTTATCCCTCTAGTAGAAATGCTCTATTTGATGAGAGGATCAAATCTAGAGTGATTTCCAAAATACTCAAAACTGATGGAGTTATTTTTTTTTTGCCAGCCAGATTGACCACTTACTATATTGGGATGATTACATAAGTAGATAAGCATTATCTACTTATCAAAGTAGTGAGCTAGTTGCTCTGGGACACATCAATGAGACTTGTATTGCCATGAGCTGAAGATCTTCACTTGAAATTGAGTGTATTTGGTCAGATATGCTTGCTATGCATCCATCCACTGAATCATTCTGTGCTCCCACTTTTGGATCATTGTCAGTTTTACTGATGCGAGTGCTTTAGAGAGATTTTCCTGAAGTGTCCAGATCAGTGGTGTTTTTAGTGTATTAGAAAGGTCACATTGGAGCTGCTCAGAGCCATTTTCAGAAGAGTTTTGGAATAATTTTTTTCTGTGACCAATTTGGCCACTGTTCAAAAGTGGCAGTGTTTGGGTGTTGTGCACCATAGGATTGGACATATATCACCATAACAGCATTTTCAAGAGGCAAGTCGAAGTGGTAATGAGCCCCAATAGGAAGTCCATTGTTTACCTATGATTTCTATCTATTAGTATGTAATCTATTGCCGTCGATTACTATAATCCACTGGACTCTATACCCTCAACCTGCACTTTGGATCTTTCTGGGCTTCAACTCAAGGTCATCTTTTCAGCCAATCCAATCATAATCGATGCAAACAACAATGATGACATCAACAGTTTCTAATTATTCTACTTAAGTTCAAAAGAGGGTCTGTGCACTTCTTTCTTCTTTCTGTTATATTATGACTCTCTGCTGTTCAAATGTGTCCCTTCCCTCTTTTCCCCCACCACCATCATCCTGGTGGTACCTGCATCTGCCTCATCCTCCTGCCCTGTCATCCTGCTTCATGGGCCCAGATCTACAATACCAATAACCTCCATGCATTGTGAACTGCATAAACAGTCGATATCATAGTGATTGGGCTTCCTTTTTTGCACCTGTGCACATTCATCATAGTGTGGTGTATGTAATCTGGCAGCAATGAGAGGCAACTTGGTGCAGGCTCTGCCAGGAGCCTCAGCATATATGCAGTGAAAATGTTGGCAGGTTTGGCTCCAGAGTCATGAAGGTGGCAAAGAGGAATGACCAGAGGAGCGGGTTTTGCTATCTGTGAGCTTGCCTTGCCCCCTTCCTCCACTATCCCTTCCCACCAGTCATCTCTTTGGCACATGCATGCAGCCAGCCAGTCCAACTCCTCCCTCGTGGTGAAGAAAGTGTATGTGCTCATGCTAAGGTTCAATAATCTACTGATTCCTGCAGCCTAATTTTTTTTGGGACTGTGGCTTTGGTTTCATTTGCACCACAGCGCATTCACATGCATTCATGTGCAATCATGCCTATTCGATCTGGGCTCATCTCACTTTTGCTTATCCTATTTTGCTTGCCATTCATGTGCTTTCACACTTGATTCTGCTTTCATGCACTTCATCAGAACAGTGTCATGGGCTCATTGCAGCAATGGCCTTATGCATTTTTTAAATACATCTTTGGGTTTGGAGGGATTGAGTTAGACTCATAACCACTCCCTCATACAGGTATGAGTGAGTGTCAATACCTTGTAGCTTGCTCATGTACGAGGGAATGGTCACCGGTCTAGGATTGAGTTGAGAGGAATTGATGGGATAATCAATAGGAATAGATGATCATCATAATTGTCAGTAATTGTTTATAAATTATAATAGAATGATATCTATTATGATGAAAAAAAGCTGCATTCTAAGAAAATCTAGCAAGATCAATAGTAATCGAAATATTGTCAATTTGCATCTATTATCATTGATACAATGGATGAAAATTGTGTGAAATCTATCTCAATGGACAGGATATATGGTATATTCAATGTTTTTGTTGTCATCAATTTTCAACAACTCAAACTAACTAAATAGATGAAAATCTTAGGTAAATGACAGACTTCCTACTGGGAATGAGCCCTCATAAACTAAGGACTGGCCCATGAAAATCCATCATGAAACCAAGGCATTTGTTTTTGAGTGATCACATGCATGGTGCATGATTTACACTCCCCCACATGTCCTTATGGACTCTGTGCAGAATGAGCAGATTCCACACAGATTCTGAGTGAGTCTGCATGGAATGAGTGGATTCCACATGGATTCTGAGTGAGTCCAAGCAGATTCCAAGTGATGAATGACTGAGTAACTTTTTTGGAGCAAAGTGTGAGCAAAATTTGAATGTCAAAGAAAGTGTTAAGGGCAAAGCCTCAACTTCTCAATCTAGTCGATGTTGTTCCATGAGGTGCTTCCTCAGTGGGTCATTTAGCACTATTCTTACTTGGGGCTTCTGACCTAAGGTGAATAGTGCACTCTAGCAGGGCTTCTGCATAGAGTTGGGGTTCACATACTAAGGGGCTTCCTTAGTAGTTTTGAGTAAGTTTGCGAGTTGCAAGTTAAGACTGTAGATTCCCTAGATCTAAACTAAGGACATTGCTACTTACTTGTCACAGTACTTATACTAAGTAGAATGTCCTTATTGATCAGTTGGAATGTACAATAGTTATCAAGTAAGAATAGAAGGACAATAGAAAGATAAGCCTCATGCCTAGGATGAGGCATCTGATGTCAAGGATCTGATGTCAAGGAGTGTGTCACAATCCGTTCCTCGCCTGCTCGGAACCCGCAACCTTCCGATCTTTTCCGCTTTTCCTAACTTGACTCCTACCGCCTTTGTTCTGGCCCCTTGCACTGCCCACACTGCTGTGCACCAGGCCGCCGTGTACAGCAACCATGGCTGCCTTCCAAGGCTGCCATCTAGTTTTGCAAATTCAACTACAGATTCCTGTGCGGCCTCTGCTAGGCAATTTATCTATGCAGTTGAGACACTGCCGCAGTTTCTGTTTCCGTTCTGCTCTCTAGTATTTAAGCTTAGTTAGTTTCGCTTTGTATTCCTCAGTTTGTATATCGACATAAACTCGACTTTACCCTGTCAATCTAAAACCTCCTTCTACTCCAACTCCTGACCTCTAAGAGTCTGAACTCCATTTGACTCAACCTCTAGTTCCCCTCTGAAGTTCTAGTCTCATCTGAACTTAACCTAAGTCCCTCCGTACTCCTTCCCGCATTTACCTGCACTCTCCTGCTCCTATCTCTAAAACCTCTACTTGAAATTAGGACACCAGACAAGGTGAAGGGCGCAGCTTCTTACAAGCTGAAGCCAAGTCCTTTTTGTTACCCATCCGCATAATCCACTATGACCCGACAATCTTCTGCTCTCAAACACCCACTGGGTCTGACCGGATTCCGATGAGCCCTTTTCAGATCAGTTCTTAACAGAGTGCTGCAGTGCAGCATATCAGGTGCGGGAGTCTGATGTCAAGGGGTGCTGCAGTGCAGCATGTTGGGGGTGCCTTCTGTCTGAGGGTGATCATAGGGTATGGAGTCAGCATGGATCACACAAGGCCAGCCTCATAATTCCTCCTTTCTGAAATATAGTTAGAAATTCTTTGTGAAATATTATATTTGAGACTAAATTTCTACAAACAGAAATTTGAAAAATTACCCATTAGAAATATACTTTGAAAATCAATATTTCTGGTTAAATTTCTCATGACATTTCAGTGTAGATACTGGAAGTATTTCTGTAAGGCGAGGTTTAACTTATCAATTGCCTGAAAGGCTTTCAGAAATTAGATCAGAAAGTTTTATTTTCTGGTCATGCTTTCTGATCCATAAAAGAATTTCTTTCTGGTTGGTCAAAGTCTGTGTGAAACCATGACTTTCACAAAGACTTTTAACAAGCCTTTCAGCAGCTGTTCAGTTTAACATTCTGGGAGTGGAGGGGCTGGCTTTCAATCTGCAGAAATAGTTTCAGAAAGGCTAGCTTTCAACCTTGTGATTGGTATAGTGAAAGTAATAATTTCATATCAGGTTTTCAAGATCACGAAAGGCAAACATTCTAATAGAGATTTCACCACCTAGAAATATTAAATTTCAAATTTGTGAAAGGCAGTGCCCACTAGTTGGCATTCTGGACTGCTTGAGCTGAGAACTCTTACCCTGTTCATAGCCATGTCTCATTGTGCAATATCCTGCAGATACTGCCATCAGCCAAAACCATCTCAGACAGCAGTAAACCTACATGTCAGACACTCACCTTCTTGCTATGAGGCATATAAGCAAGACCTTGCCCATTTCTCTACACTCAGGAACCCTATGCAAAATGAAGAGCTGACCACCCTGGACAACCAGCCATCCATTGCCACTGCACTGGGAGTTGACACTGAGGAACCTAACAGTGATGTTGAAATGGGTAGTCCTGAAGAACCTGTGAATTCTCTGACAACAACCACCCTTCTTCGCCGGATGTGCAGCTATCTCAACAACACACAGTTGAAATTGAGGAGGTTGAGGATGAAGATGATCCTCACAAGCCACCCCAATACTGGAGATCCTATCCTGGTCTTGTCGCACAAACTGGAAGAACCTTATTTTAAAAGTTGTGGGAAGAACACAGTGCATTAGGCAAAAACAAGTGGGCCCCATTTGCAAGCCAAGAGGAGTGCGATTTAGCCGAGTGGTGGATGAAAAGTGTTGGCCAGAACTCCATTGATGAATTCCTAAAGCTTCCAATTGTCAGTTCACACCAAGCATGCTGGAATTGATCAACATTGGCTTACTTACCTGACATGATAGACCAGAGAGTGCAGCAGCCTCTCATTCCACAACACCTACCTGTTCTTGAAGAAGGTTGATCAGTTGCCAACCAGTTCTTCATGGGAATGTGATGTCATCACTGTGGATGGTGGCCATGTTGGTGAAGGCAGCAAGATGATGTGTGAAGAACTCGAGCTTTGGCATTGCAACCCTGTGGAGTGTATTCAGGAATTGATTGGTAATCCAGCACTGAATGGCCATATTGCCTACACACCAGTACAGCACTTTACAAACAAGGATGGTGCCAACCATGTCATCAATGAGGGATGGATAGCAGACTGGTGGTGGAAGACACAGGTAAGCGCTTGTTATGGCAACCGTGGCATCAGTTGAACATACATTCCTGGGGCAAAATTCCTGAAGGGGGTGTGGTAGCACCAATCATTCTTGCATCAGACAAAACACAATTGACGATGTTCAGAGGTGATAAGATGGCATGGCTGGTATACCTGACCCTCAGCAACATTGCTAAAGAGAAATGATGCCAAGTACATAATATCCTAGCTATATGTGAAAACATTCTGCAAAAGTTGTATTAGGTATCTTTGAATGCAACCATGCTTATTGGCTACTTACCTGTTTCAAAACCTGAATATTTCTTGGATGCTACTCAATCAGTTGCAGGCTACAAAAGGCTGCTCGACACCAAATTTTTCCCTCATGGAATCCATGAAAATGGGGGCTTACTATATGCTGGGAACAGACTGATTGTTCCATGAGTTGTGAATGTGCATGAATTACTTTTTCATCTAGCTCACGACATTTTAGGCAACTTTGGTTTTGGCAAAACCTATGGATCACTATGTGATTCCTTCTACTGGCCAAACATGCAACATGACCTGGAACAAGCATATATACCAGCTTGTGTGGACTGTCAAAGGAACAAGGGGAGTACTCAGAAACCAATGGGCCCTCTACACCCACTGCCTGTACCAGATCAATGTGGGGACTCAGTTGCTATGGATTTCATTGGGCCACTCCTGGAAGACGAGGGGTGCAACTGCATTGTCACATTCATGGACCATCTTAACAGCAATGTCTGAGTCATACCAACTTGTACAGATATCTCTGCAGAGGACTTGGCTGTTATATTCTTCAACGAGTGGTACTGTGAAAATGGCCTGCCACTGGAAATTGTGTCGGACCACAACAAGCTATTTGTCTCAAAATTCTGGCAAACACTGCACAAAATGACTGGGGTGAAACTGAAAATGTCCACAGCGTTGATGATACTTAACCCAGGAAAACCACCAAAACAGCTGATGAGGCAACCGATGATATTTGCACGAGTCAGAGGAAGGGTGTGAGACGTTCCAAATGTTTGTGGTCCAACCTATGGGAAGATAACTAGTTGGTACTAGTCATGAAGGTAGTACTATAGGAGACAAAGATGTTTGGCACAGTCCAATTGAGTATTGATCAATATCAAGGACAATTGATGAGATTGACAGTGAACAATGTCTATCATCGATGGTTGATGTGTGAATCCTGAGGACCTTTCAATAGGTCAATAGTATACGAAGGCTATAGCTGATGGCTATGAAGTGTCAGGATGGTTACTAGTGCTAATGATGATAGGGTCAGAAGAGGATCAAGGATGAGGATGATCACAGAGGTTTCTCATCGATTGAGAAAACTCATAGAAGCTTCAATTGTTTAGAGGATAGATCCAATTCTTAGAACTCTATATGAGACAATAGGTGAAGATGATTTCTTGTTATTTCCAAGTAGATACTACAGAGTTTTATATGTTTTAAAAGAAACTTCCTAAAATGGTATAAGAAACATGTGTAGAACATGAGGCAAAAGATATGAGTTAAGGCATGAGGCCAAAAAGAAGACTGGAATCCGAACAAGAAAGAGATATATCATATGATGAAAGAGTAATAAAGGGTATAGAACTAAAAAGGGACTGTCCTTTGTGTATAAACCATGCTAAGTCTCGCAATAATCCATCCAGCAGGTTCTGTATGCGATAGGGACTTGGAACGAGGCTGACCTACTATCAGCAGGTTTGAGCATAAGTTGGAATACTTCCTGGCGCATGGTCTTCCACCATTTAGATAACAAAGGTGGCACCCGATGTCACTCGTAGTCTCTTGATAACGATTGATAATGCTCGATGGTCGACAATGTTCAATCGCGGTCATGGTTTGTTCAACGTTGATCGGGGATGTTTGATGGTCATTTAGAGGGATCTTAGGGGCTTTCGAGGTAGTCCTAAGGTTGTGCGATGTGGTTTCTAAGTATGATCGATGCAGTCGATACAATATCGCACTCGGTAGACTTGGTCAGGAGTGGTCACGCTGCTTCTGGGACCTCGTGGGAGTTAGCTGATGTGATTAGAATGTGGTTGTAATGGTGAATCGGCCTTTGAGCCAAGGAGACAACCTATCAGTGTATCACGATGGCATGAGCAAACAGTCCAACAAGACAATAAACCAATGTCTGAGGTATCACATGGAACACAATCAAACAGGATGGCACCATGCATTACCTCCAGTGCATTTTGACATTATGAATACTGTTAATGCATCTACAGGGTTCTTGCCCTTCCAACTTTGCATGATCACCACATGTGATTCCACCTCTTGTGATGAATAAGATTGATGGTATTACCGACATATGCGCATAGTGTTTAAAGGTCCGGTTAATGCAACCAAAAAAATGACTGCAACCGAACTGAACTGGACTGAATGCAACTGGACCATCAGTTGTGGTTGCCCACATTTGGGGTTATTCTGGTTGCCGGTTGCCTCATTTTGAAAATATTTGAAAACCGTTAAAAGACCGGTTGCCATCAGTTGCAACCGGTCTTTCTGCAGTGCATAAAAGATGTGTACATCGCGGGAAAAAACCCGTGAGTCATGTCGCCATGAGGTGTGGGTTCCCTTCCCATGAGGACATACCCCATGAGTCATGTCACCATGAGGTGCAGGTTTCTCATTTCCGTAATAATTTAAGGACATACCCCATGAGTCATGTCACCATGAGGCATGGGTTGTTCATATCCATAATAATTTGCTGAAAAGATATGAAATTATTATGGAAATGAGAAACCCACACCTCATGGTGACCTGACTCGCAGGTTATATCATCATGGGAAAGGAACCCACGCCTCATGGCAACATGACTCACGGGTTTTTTCCTGCAATGTACAAAATTATTACAGAAATGAGAAACCCGCACCTCATGGTGACATGACTTGCAGGGTATATCATCACGGGAAAGGAACCCACCCCTCATGGTGACTAAGACTGGTCTTAACCAGTTTTTTGGGGGCAACCAAACTGATGTGGACTGGTCCTACTCAGTTTGGTTGCGGTTGCCCCATATCTGGGTCGGTCCGGTTGCGGTTGCGGTTGCCAGTTGCCCCTCTTGGAGGTCAAAAAACCGGACCAAACCGGACCTTTAAACACTATATGCACAACAGTGATCGAATGTCTGGAGATGGACCTATTGGAGGTGAAGGATAACATGTTATGGGCTAAGATCTCACAGTCCCTGGCAGCAAATGAACACCATGCTAACAACTTCCCCTTTGAAAAAGGTAATTGAGTGTCCTGTCTATGCTACACAGGTGACAAGATTACAAAGCAAAAGATGAGAACTGAGTAGCAAAATTCATGCCATAGTATGATGGCCCATATGTGATCACAGACACTGATGATCATGGTCGAGATGCCAAATCATCCAAACACCTTCCCCACCTTCCACACTTCACAGGTTTGTCCCTTTGTGGAGAATGACAAGGATTTTTTCCCTGGCTGCAAACTCAAGGAGCCTCCACCTGTACTCATCAATGAAGCGGAGGAGTATTTCATCGACAGGATTTTGGATGAATGCAAGTGAGGCTGAGGTTCCCAATACCTGGTGCATTGGTGCAGTTATGGACCAGAAGAAGATTGTTGGTTGCCTGGGCGTGAACTGGCTGAATGTGAAGCCCTCGACATCTGGTTGGCAAAACACAAATTGGTTGCTAGTATGTAGGCCTTCAATTTCTGTCACTGACTGGTAGCTTTTCCCCACTGGGGTTTTTAATGCCCCCATGTTTGTGCTTTTTTTTACTTATATTTCTGGTCATCAAGAGGCATTTGTTTCAATTTTTCATGAGGGGGGAGGGTGTAATGATATGGCTCTTATTTACACATGTTTACCATGCACACAATAATGGATGGATTGGACAAGGACATCATCATCATTAGGGCACAGCACATGGGTACAGGTATGGGATTGCCATACCCATGAAAAACCGTACCCATAGCCATGGGTTTACAGGTATCACAGTGCCAAAATTCCAGTCAGGTGAGTGGTCATATGACTTTGTTGATTCACTCACAACTAGTCTTTGAAGGTCTGGTCGGGTTGTGGTCGCAGCCCCTTTTGGCTGCAACCGCAACCGCAACTGGTTGTCTCACTTACAAAATCCCACCAACTGCGACCACAACCACAGCCAACCGGTTGGTGACCAGTTGTTGTCAGCTTGCAACTGGTTCCAACCAGTTGCAACCATACATATGTACAAATAATAATATGTATTAATAAAACTAATAATAAAATAACAAGAACCTTCCCCCTGCTCGTGTTGGGAGAAAGAGAGGGGGGGAGGTAGCTGTAGTCACATAGAAAAGATCAAGAACCCCCCCCTGCTCGCGTTTGGAGCAAGAGAGGGGGGTGGGGGGCCACCGTCATCATTATTGGGGTTGGCCATGGGTGTTGGTGATGTGGCAGCAGTGCCACATTATTGTTGTTGGGTTGGTGTGGCGGCCTGTCATACCCCCATTGTCATTCCTCTCGGTCAGCACCCCCATCTCCTCCTGCAAGCAGTGGCTTGCAGGCTGGGTGGTGGTGCTGGAAACATAATAGAGACCCCTCCATCTTGCATTTGGAGTGAGGGAGGGGGGTGTTGCCATAGAAAAAGAACATACCCCTCCATCTCGCGTTTGGAGCGAGAGAGGGCATGTTGCATCTAGGTGGGGTGGGTTAGCTGTGACGTGGCATGGAGGTGGGTGCAGCTGCAGGGGCTTACCTGGCAGGTATCCCCCTGCTGGGGTCTCCTGGTGTCCCTCCCCTTCCTCCTGACTGATCAGCACTCCTCACATCCCATTTTGATGGGGAGGAGGAGGTAGAGCAGGTGGGTGTGGTTTGTATGTGTTGGTGCACGTCATTACCTAGTGTTTAAAGGTCCAGTCTGTAGGACTGAAAAAAAGACCAAAACCAAACTGAATTGGACCGATTAGGACCGGACTAGTGGTCTATTTATGGACCGGTCTTTTTCAGTCCAGTTGCTGGTCTTTCATTTTGAAAAATATAGTAGGACCAATAAAAAAATGGTTGAAACCGGTTTCAACTGGTCATTCATCCCAACACGTATTGGACCTTACTTCCACACATATTTACTTCATTTTCGGTCCCTGGATCATCAAAAACGGTCAAGAATTGGTTGAGATATGACCAAAAACATTTTTGTACAAGTATTTTGTTGTATCAGAGCAACTTTGATTGCATTGCTTACTACCTGAGCTATAATTTTTTTTTGTACATCTATATGACATCATAAAAATAACAACAACACACCTAACAATCTGTACCATGTGATTTTATTTATTTAACAGCCCAAATGAGTTGCAACTACAAACTACAAATTACAAACTACAAACCACAACTTGAATGCATGTCCTTTTGGTTTTGGTCATATCTCAGTCAAATCTTGATGGAATTGCTTAAATGTTGGATGAATCTATGGAGAATTAAAATCTCTATTCATGAACCGAATGCATATGAGGTAATGGTTATATTTGTTGAGATACATATGGGTCATTTTGACAATAAATCTTACAACAAAAGACCAGTCCAAACCAGTCTTTTTTCAGTCCATGGACTGATTAGGACTGGTCCTAAAGGGTCCGGTTGCGGTCCCCCAATATCAGGGTCAGTCCCAAACCGGTTGTGGTTGCTGGTTGCCCCATTTGGAAGTCAAAAACCGGACTGGACTGGACCTTTAAACACACTAACATTACCAAAGAATTTCAACCTAAAAACATAGAAATAAAGTTAGTAGACATAAAGATATACAAAAGAAAACTTACCATGGGCCCAAATGACGTTAACGTCGTTTGGGCCCATGTTGTTTGTGGCCACTGTTGTCATTGTCATGAGAAGTGAACAACAGCACATACAAACAAACATGTCGCATTGCTGTTTACTTGCACCACACATATTCAAACATATACAAATGGCCCAAACATATATAAACCCTTGCCCATCTGTCATTCCTTTGGCATGCCCCAAATTTGTTATGGAGTAAGTAAATTACATAGAAAATAAAATAAAAATTGTACTATCTAAGATTGAGTAGCGCTCAAAGACTACTCACAACAGTGACAATGTAATGCTAAATGACAATCATGACCACCACCACCACCATAGCACCCCCAACCACTGCCATGAGCAACTGCTTGCGGGGTGGAAACGGGAAGTAAGGACAATGAATAAGCAACCACAACAGCCACAACATAGCCCAAACGACGCAAATCATTGTTTGGGCTTATAGTAAGTTTTTTTGTGTTTCATTTCTTGTTTTTTGTAAACTAACTGATTATGTTTCTTCTTTTTCAGGTTCTAAACTACTGATAATGATGGACAATGACAGCTAGCGACACACACCCAATGGTGCCACATCACCCAGGCCCAAACGACGTGATTGCATCGTTTGGGCCCACAGTAAGTATTTTTTGTTCATTTCTTTTTTTGTAAACTAACTTTTTTGTTTCTTTTGTTTCCTAGGTTGGAATTCCCTCAGAACAAGGAGCTCACATGGAATGACCCCATGCCAATGCCGCCACGTCACGATGGCACACCACCCACCCTCAGCCTCACAAGCAACTGCTCATGGGGTGGATAGTGGGTGGAATGACGATGATGACCAGGAGGAGATGGCAATGCAAGATGATGGCAATGCAGTATGGCAACAATGACAATGACAATGACAGCAAGGGCAGCAGGATGATGATGACAAGGGCAGGATGAGAAGGAGGACCCAAGGACCACCACCACGACAGCACCCCCAACTGCTGCCATGAACAACTGCTCATGGGGTGGAAATGGGGATCAAATGATGACTACAGGCAGCACCCCCCCCCTCTCTCGCTGCAAATGCAAGTGGAGGGGTTACTCATTCTGTTCTCCGTGACTACAGGCACCACCCCCCCTCCCTCACTCCAAACGTGAGAGGGGGGTCACTTTCTATATATTAATTTAGTGTAATTGGATTATTAAAATACATATTCATATCAATACCCATGAATAACCACGGGTAACCCGCAAAAACCCATGGTAACACTGTGGGTACGGGTAGGGGTATAACAAAATATACCTGAGGGTTACCCTAATCATCATAAACCACCATCATCCAAGCTTGTAATACTACATTTTCCTACATTGTTAATCCATATCTTGGGCTCGTTATATCTCGGTCGCCTTAGCTCCCTTGCATAGTGATTTCTTGTGCGAGCATTGCACAAGGTTACAGGAGGGTAGGGTCATGCTGTTGTTGTTGTCCCCTGCACTTGGCATCATTGGCCTGCATTCAGTGTTGTTGTCCTGCATTTGGTGTTGTTGTCCTGCATTTGGTGTTGTTGTCCTGCATTTGGTGTTGTTGTCCTGCATTTGGTGTTGTTGTCCTGCATTTGGTATTGTTGTCCTGCATTTGGTGTTGTTGTCCTGTGTTTGGTGTCATCATCCCCTGCATTCATCATCATCATCCTGCATTTGTTGTTGCTGTCCCTGTGTTGTGTTGTTGCCACTGCTGTTCTTCTTTGTGTTGTGTCATTGCCCCGCTGTTATGCTGCATGGTCATCCCTGGTATTTGTTCTTTGTTGTCATCCCCATCATCCCCACCATTTGCCATCCCTGTCATTTGTCATCCCCACCATTCACCGTCCCAGCCATTTGTCTTTGTGTCATCATTTGACATCCCTTCATTCCACTGTCATCAGCACCTCCATCTTCCCCTATGAGCAGTGGCTCATAGGTGGGGTGGTGGTACTTCGTGATGTGGCACTCATTGCCACCCTGTGAGCAGAGGCTTGCAGCAGTGGCGTAGGGTGGTGGCATTGGGCATGGTTGTCATGGTCCAGAAACAGCCCATTGCCACCCTGCGAGCAGTGGCTCACAGTGGCAGCAACAGGCTTGGGTGCATTGTTTGGTGGGGTGGGCAATTTCATTATCAAACTAGCAAGTACCTGAAAGAAAAAGCACTGAGTTAGTTAGTTAGTTAGTAAGAGAAAGAAATCAACTATAAAAAATGTACCTTAGGGCCCAAACAACACTCATTTGTCATTTGGGCCACCTACTTTGTGTTTGTTCAGTTGTGGGTGTCTATAGGGTATAGTACTTTGGTACTGCTAGTAGCAGGAAAATTTCAGATAAGTAAATGTCAAATCAATCTACTAGCACAAGAGGGCCGAGGCAGAGCAATATATTATGCTGGAAAATATGTTGGGAATAATAGGGAAAAAAGACACTTTTTCCCTGGGGAAAAATAAAAGGAACCATCAAAAATGTTATTTTTCCCACACTTTTCTCTTTGCTCTTGCTCAGCAAAAATAACTCATCCATTCCCAGGAGAAAATCAGGTGAAAATGGAGGGGAAATATATCTTTTTTTCCACATTTTCTCTATATCTGGTGAAAATAACATTTTTTCTCATGACTTCCACAATTTTTTCACCTAGAAACAGATTAGTTATTTTTCCACAGAGAAAAAACTGGGAATATGTGGGAAAATGACCTTTTTCCCCCTAATGTTCACAAGTTTTTCTCCTGGAAACAGATTAGTTGTTTTCCTGCAGCAACCAACAGGACAAAGTGTGGGAAAATAACATATTTTTACTGATAGTTCCTTTTATTTTTTACCAGTGAAAAAGTGTCTTTTTCTCCCATTATTCCCAACATTTTCTCCAGGGTAATATATTGCTCTGCCTCTTGTGTAGTCTATTCATGTTACAATGAACATATCAATGTAATGTAAGGATTAACCCAGAATACCTCAGCCTTCTCTAATATGTTACTCATTGTCCAATTAAGATTGACCTCCCAGCCTGATTTTCCCATAAGATGAGCACTACAGACTATGCAATCCACTGCAACAATCTCAGCATTTAGATGGTGATGATGTGTTGAATGTTGCATGCTGTACATCCTTGTCACTGGATCAAGCTGACCCAGAGCCATGAACCACTCAATGTATGCCAATGGGTGAGGGAGTTGACCAAATTGTGGGGGGAGGCTGTAATTTACCCTCCCCCACCTATTCTAATTGGATTCCAGTTATTCCAACAAGATTCCAGTTATTCCAACTGGATTCCAGTTACTCCAGATGCTCAACTTAGCAGAAAATCTGGGATTTGGAAACTCCCAATCAGTCCCACCCATCCCATTCATCCTGATCAGCTTATGTCATATCACAGCCACTGAATTCAAACCAATTTCACGTCCTCTGTCAACCACTGCAAGACCAACACACAAGTATGTACAGCTATATCTACTTCCGTGAGTGTTGTTTCTCTTTCTTGTAACCTGATAATCTAATGAAGAACATGCTTATCATCAGCAATGACAATACTAATCAGTCTGAATGTTCTACCATGAAGATGGTAGCGATGGCTGACATTATGCACTAGCTATTCTTTCTACCGGTCATTTTTCTATTTTTTTTATACAGGTCATTTCCTTCATGAGTCAACAACTGCCAGCTGTTTTCAAATGCAGCACCTGTCAGCATTTGCTTTCTGTGAAGATCTGCAAGACCAAAAAGAATGGTAATGCTGGTAGGGCCTACACCAATTGCTATAAAAGGCATTCCAGCACTATCCCCCCCCTCATTGCGATTCCCCTTGTCCTCCCCATCCTTGCCCACTCTTTCTACCCCTCCTTCAGTGCAGCTGACCACAGTTTCTCCAGCAACTCAGAATGCCCCAAATGCTGCCCATTCTGTTGAACCTTCCTGCTCCAAGCCTGGTTGCAACACTATGCAGCTCCATCCTGCATGTTCTCACCAAATGTGCCACTGGCATTGTATGGAAGCTGGAGGTTGTCAAGGAGCAAACATCTGGGTTTTGGGCCGAAAAGGTTAAGGCTTGATAATCCCTTAAAATATCCAAAATAACAATAATATTTGCAATTCTTATATACGGTCTGAAAAGGGTTTTTAAAGGATGGTAGTGTTGACAAATTTCAACAGTGCACTCAGAATTGAGCTTTTGAAATTTATGGTAGTAGTTGAACAAGTAGTATACAGATGTGAAATTTAATGAACAGAGATATCAAGTGTGATTGATCAGTGAAATTTAGAAAAGAGTGACAAAAGTCCACCTTTGGTCCCAACGCTTATAAAGGACGGTAGAGATGGCAGATTCTGCCAGCTATATCAGGTGGGTATGGTTGATCAGCAGCAGCCAGGAAGCAGTTACTTCTGAAGATTTGGAAGCCATGCAGGAACAGGCCTTGAAGTGTCAGACTGACAAATCTGTGAAATTTAGAAAAGAGCGACGAAAATCCACCTGTTGTCCCAACACTTATAAAGGACGGTAGTGATGGCAGATTCCGCCAGCTATATCAGGATGGCCTCACTGATCAACTGCTGCCTGGAAGTGATTACTTGAGAAAATTTGTAAGAATTGTGAGTATAGACCATGAGGTATCAGACTGGCAAACCTCTGGAATTGGTAAAAGGATGGTGCATCAGAAAAAATTGCAAAAGATGGACAGAAAGCCACCTGTGGTCCCAACCTTTATAAAGGACAGCAGTGGTGGTGGATTCAGCCAGCTATATCAGGTGGGTGATGCTGATCAGCAGCTGCCAGGAAGCAGTTGCTTCAGAAGTTCTGTAAGACATGCAGGAAAAGGCCTTGAAGCATCGGACCGACAATTCTGTGAAATTTAGAAAAGAGTGATGAAAATCCACTTGTTGTCCCAACGCTTATAAGGAACATCAGGTTGACAAACCTGCGGAATTGGTAAAAGTGTGACAAATCAGCACAATAGGCAAAAGATCGATGAAAACACACCTACAGTCCCATAATGATAGGAGATTACACGATATGTCTGAAAGGCTCTGCAGATCAACTGTTGTCTGACAGCAGTGGCTTGAGAAGGTCTGTAAGAGATGCAAATGTAGGGTATGAGATATCTGACTGCTGAGCCTGTGGGATGTGTAGAATAGTGGCCATAAACCACCCGTAGTCCAAACCTTTATGATATAGCGCAAGAGTGGTGAAATGCATAACCTATGCCAGAAAGACAGCCCTTACAAATTGCTACACAGAAGCAACTGGTTGCGAAAGTCTGTAAGAAATGCTAGCATGGATCATATGCATCGGAAAGGCAGGTCTGCAAATTTAATGACAGAATGAGCAAAAACTACCCATAGTCCCAACACTTGTAAGAAGGGAAAGTCTGTGTGACTTCTACCATAAGCACCAACATTGATATCCCTCAGACACTGTCCTCCAAATTCCATACATTACAAGGTATACAGGAGATGTAAATCTGTGGCTTCAGAAAAAGACTGGATATATATCGTCTGAAGCACCAATTCTGCCATCCATCAGTCATCAGCTGTCTGGACTCCATATCCTGTAAGATGGGTAAGAAATATGAGCCCACTTCATCCTTGTGAGAACTGACCAGTACATGGCAGTGATTTACCCTCTGATCAGTCACTCTCATTTCACTTGGTGCTTGTAAGAAAACCAATTGCATTGTAAATCTAAAGCTAGCTGGTATTTTATGACACCCCCCCATTCAACTGCGCCTGCTTCAGCGCCCTTTGCTCCTTCAGTTTGGCTAGCATGCTCTGTTTCATGACTGCATGCTCAGGCATGACATGGCTTGGAAATATCTGGCTATCAGGAGAATCAGCTGCTGCCGTGAATGCAATTTATCGACACCTACCAGTTCCACCAGTTCAACAGATCACCCACCTCTACCTTCTCCTCTGGATCATCCAAGAAGTCCAAGACGCTTTCGTAAAATCGTTCGGAATCTGTCACAGCGTCCGACCTACTGAACACCGAAGAGGATGATAATGCAAAGTGAAGCTGGTTGGTCATCAGTAGTGGATTACTAGCGCGCCAACTCCCGACTCACCTGCATAGCTACATAGGCCAGGGAGGCTGTAGTGACCCGAGTCATGCCATGGATACGAGCATTGCCCGATCTTGTTGCTTTCACCTCTTTCTCTACCGAACTGGGTGAGGTAAAGATGTGCTTGAATGCCTGCACGCGACTGAGTCAATAATGGATGAAGAGGAAAAATGCATCCAAACCCAAATAAGAATATGGCTTCTAAACAGCCCCTCCCAAGGGTCTTGGGGATCATACTCCTGGTCTGCGTACACCAGCATTGGCCACTGATCACCGCGGACGGGCATTTCGCCACTAGAAAGTTTTTCACGTATGCTAAATGTGGGAATCAATGGTGCAAACAATGTATGCAAAAGAAGGAACACTGACTCCGCATCGTTCCAGTCTAGACCGGCAGGACAGAGGAGGGCGCCAGTGACAGGATGGTGATAGCCCCTGTTTGTCTTGACGTTCTGGGAGAGGGGTGGGTTTAAGGGTATGCCAGGGGGGCTCATCCACTCCAGAACAACGCCCTTCAAGCTCTTAGTATCGTCTGATCTTGCGCTGGATATGCCCTTTTGAATCTTTAATGGGTGAGGAAGGGTATATGGATTCATGGGGCAAAAAACATACTAAGTCTGCTATCGCCATGCACTCTTCATTAGAAGCTTCCATGAGGCGCTCCAGAAGATGGGGCACTATGCGCAAGAGTTTTTGGAACGCTCTATGCTCTTTTCTGGCCCTGCAACATGGAAGAATGTATTAGCTGAGAAGTAGATTGCTAGTAATTAAGCATGATACTGAGCGACTCTTCTATGACTTCCCCCTCCTCACCCATGCGAACTATGCCGTTGGTCAGCAATGCTTGGATGCTGCACATCGCATGCACGGTTCGGCCGAAATGTCTCCCGTAATGAACAAAGGGATCACTGGCACGGCTGAGCGGTAGCATTAGAGCATGGCATGGTGGAAATACAATTGACTCACGGCTTTTTCCTGTTCCCAAGCTTGAGGGCATTAGCACTTGTAGCATTGTCTGGAGGAGAGTTCTCGTCCGGCATGGGGGATACAATGGGGGGGGCACCAAGGAAGGAGATGAGATCCAGGGCTGCTTGCCGTGCCACCTTTTAGCGACCACACTGACTCAGAGCCAGTCAATCTGAGTCACGGTGGAGTAATGATGACTCATTTCAAAGCTAGCAGCCTATAAATGCCTGGTCAATTCAACCAACAAAGTCCAACTTAACACCCAGCATTGAATTGCGCTCCTCACCTTTGTCCAGCTCTGGTTCCTTTCCTCATGCCCGGGCACCCACAGCTGCTGACGGCGACCACCATCCCGACGTACTCGCAGATATTGCTCAGCAAGGTATACAACTCGACGAATGTCGTCTGGTCTCTCGATCCAGCTACACTGAAGCTGACCAAATGGCACTGGTGTGTAGCTTGGAACCTTGCAGCTGCACCACTGATAGCCGTATAAAGGCCCGTCCATGCAAGGAAGCACGTAGTGCTGAGCGCACTGCGTGATTATCGCGAACATTACCAATTCCTTGGGCCCAGCTGCCTGTGTCCGTTGCTTCAATGGGTTAGCGAAGAGCTGGCCTTCACGGAAGCAGCCATATACATACCGGTCTTTGGACGCTACGCAGGGGAGTACGTTGCCGAATGTGCAAACAGCTGATGCGGATACCTGGGTCAGTCTTCGTCTTTACCTAGGAATGCAGCAGGTGTTCACAGCAGGCCAGTGCCATTGCAGAGGGTATACCAGGTGGATGGCATTCCAGTGCGGACGTTTCCACCTTGAGGTAAGTTGGGAGGTTTCCCGGGAGCTCAAAGTGCTTACCACATGTTATGAAGAAAGCGACGCGTTGTGCCCTCCCCAAGTCCTACATCACTGGGAATTAGAGTGCATCCCAAGGCCATTGAAGCAGACCTATGCGGAAGCAGGTAAGTGAAGAGCAGCCCCAAAACATTCGAGCTAAGCCTAGGTGTAGACTTAACTGAAGTGCCCCATTCTGCTGAGCACGTGGATCTTGGCTATGAAACTGACTGGCGCAAATTCTTGAAGCTTGGATCCATGGATAGGCCTGGGCTAATGGAAGTTGAATTCTTCGGCCTGTTTGCCAAGTGCGAGGTGTGCTTGCTCATCATGACGCGCCAGGCATTCCGTAGCCAACACTGCAGCCTGCCGAGGGATGATGAGTCGGAGGATGATTCAGAGCTAACTGAGCAAGAGTAAGGAAGGTGGAATGGATAAACCAACTGTCATTTAGACTTTTCATTTCAATCACTTTGTATATATACCCTTCTAGATTTCGAAACAGCTCTGTTGCTTGGCCCTGCCCTCATAAAACATTTACCCCATCAGTGCCATGGGGATGATCCTGAGAATAGGCATCTCAGGAGCCCATCAATGCAAGAAAGCAGAAAATTATGAACATGCACCCCACAAAAGTCTTAGGGCTTTATTCCTTGTGGCCTAGAATAAGGGTAAAATAATGCTTAAGCGAACAAGAAGCGTGCCTTACTTCCTAGCATGCATCGCAATGAGCATGCGTCAAAAGCTAGATATAATAAATTTATCAATGCTAGTTTTCAACTATAACTAATGCCATATCTGGGCTTTGACTGTGGGGACGGACAAAGCAACTGATGAATTATTTAGAATCCATGGGGACCAAGTGGGGCACTGGGGGACGAGCAGGCCTGATGCATTGGAATGACATATTACCTTGCTTGCAAGGTCTCTGCACCCGACAATGATTGTTTCATGCATGTTTCAACATGCACAAACACTCCTATTAAAATTTTACGCAGGGGCTGATCCAGTCCATGCCGTGAGGAGTCAACCAAGGGTTGATGACGAGCAGCATACTGGGTGTCACATTTTCAGTCCCTATGATGGCTTTTTAATATCTGTAAGCAAGGCTTATGCTGGCGCTTGCGACAGCACCTCGTATATTAAGGGGCAATGAATTATAGGGGTAGCTGCATAGCGCCCCAAGTAAAAAAAGACAGCGTGCAAGAGGAGGCACAAATGGGCTGCTGGCCGTACAGATACACATCACATGCACCAATTTCCCAGGCTCGAGTAAAGGGCGGGCTTTGCATATGGGACAGGGCGGGGTAAGAAGGGAGGACCACACCTTGGGCTGCCATCCGAGGCATTGGGAAGCCTGCCATCGCCACTACACCATGCCAAGACTGGCGCATACCCCGAACGCCAAATGCTGCTTCAGATATAGGAACCATTAACAGCTTTGCCTAGGCGAATGGGCTTCGGGATGAGCTAAAATAAAAAAGCGCGTCGGCTCTCGATCACTGATTGCCTGCTGCTGCACAGCTACACGTCACTTGCACCAATTTCCCAGGCTTGAGTAAAGGGCGGGCATTGCATACCTGACAGGGCAGGGTAAGAAAGGAGGCACCCACCTTGAGGTGCCATCAGACGTGTTGAGAAGCTTATCACCACCGCGAAACCAAGCCAACACCAGCGCATACGTGGAGGCGTGTCTGCCAAGCTGCCTGGCTGGCACCCCTGGAACAAAGTACTTCAGCCAACCATGTCGGATATATGCACGATCAACACCTTTGCATAGGTGAATGGGCTTCGAGATGAACTAGAGTAGAAAATGTGTCAGTTCTCGATCTTTTATTGGCTGCCACCCTGCAGCTATGTGCTGCTTGTGCCGATTTCCCAGGCACGAGTAATGGACGGACATTGCATAGCTGATATGGTAGGTAAAGGGGGGGATCTCACCTCAAGGGGAAATCTGACACTTGGAAGAATGGAAATTCCTGTCAAGGACTCTAGGGCAAGCGAGCAGACAGGTTCAAGGGCCAGAGGTAACCCAAATGTAGGGTTGCGTGATGAAAAGTCAAACACAACCAGGCAGGTGACAGAAAGTCATACCTGCAGGGCCAGGAAGTAAGAGCAGTAGCGCAAGAGGGGGACAGAAATTTTGTTCAACTTGAAGCACTGCCACTTCAACTTGAACTTCAAGTTCCCGTGACTTGTTCAAAATTATGTAAAGGTGTAAACATGTCCCAACAACGTCCAAGTCCGACTCGAACATCTTGAAGTTTGAAGACTCCGCCGAGTCCACTCAGGCTCCTAAAACCATTCGCTCAAACCGCTCTAGTATGGGGCTCAATCCCATGGCCACAATCATATCTTATCAGACCAAATGAGACCAAACATAAACCAAATAAACAAAACTTCCCCCAAACTCAGTGCACTGGCAAAACCCCCCCTCTCTTCAAGTTCATGGTAAGAAATGCACTACTTAACTTGGTCATTACTAGCCAGAAAAGCAGAATAACAGTGTATTAATACCCTATATTTATGTATTCAAAAAGAAAAAAAAGGGAAATGAATTAGTAAAACTTGAACAGGAGGGTATGGGCCTTGTGCTCATCACTCGTGACAACAAGCGACAATGGTAGCGCTGATGTTTGGCTGATGATATCGATGATTGCTGATGCATGTTCGAGATCACCGAGATCCCCGAATGCCAAGTTTTGTTTATTTGGTTTATGTTTGGTCTTTCTACTAGTAGGAGCCTGAGTCCATGATGGGATTGAGTCTCTTGGCTCATTTTACTTTATTTTCAAGCTCTTTCAGATGCGGCAGACTCAGGGTTCTCGTTGTAGGACACTGGGGGCAGTGCACCATGTACCGATTGGACACACAGGAATTAAATGCAGATCTCATAGTAGAAATTCAAGTTTGTCCTCAAGCCGCATATTGCCAACATGCTCGGAAACCCTCAGCCTCTGACAGCCATCTCATTCCCAACTTACCACCAAAAGATGCTATACGTCGTCTACAAAAGTCGCTATGTCACGTCCTTTGACCCAGCCATGATGGATTTGGTCCCACATTACTGGTATACCACCATTGCTTCTGCAGTGCATCGATGACACATTCAAGTTGCCATAGGCCAGTCAGCGGGGGCGTGCGCGTGCCGCCATCGGAGTTGCATCGCTACCGGGCTACCCATCAGTACCTTGGGCCTGGGTGCTTGTGTCCACTGTTGGAGCCACTCAGCCAAGAGTGAGCATTTACCGAAGCAGTGATATAACTAACAATAATCGGTCGTTACCAGGGAGAATACGTTGCTGAATGTGCTACGGGTCGGTGTGGGTTTTTGGGTTAGTCTCGATTTCCTTTAGCACACAAGCACTCAATCTGGACCGCCATCCAGTGCCATTAGAGAGAATATATCCGATGCGTGGGGTTCCTGCAATGGAATATTTATTACACGGTTAGTTGCCGACTTTTCCAACATGCGATGGCTAGATGCTTACTACAAGCCTGGATTCAAGACATCGGCATGCCCTACCCTGCACCCGTTTGCCACCATAGCAAACATGAGATGATCCAATCCAGAAGGCGTTTGAAAAGGACATACGCCATTGCATGTATGTGAAGCTTTCATTAGTGTGCGGGCCTAATCATGATCTTTGAGGGTAGACTTGATGAGCCCACCCGCCTCCACCCCCGAATTTAATGGAAGGGATTTGAGTGGCCGAACTGATTGGAGAAAGTTCGTTAAGTTGGACTGCATGGATGGGCCTGGGTTAACCAAAGATGAATTCTGGGGCTTGTTTGTCAAGTGCGATGCATGTGTGCTCATCACCACGCACCTCATGTTCCGTAGCCATCACTGTGACCCGCACATGGCGGATGAGTTGGACTTAACCGACCAGGAGTAGCTGAGCAGGAGACAAAATATGCCATGCATGCTGTTGCTATAGCCTTCTTCATTTTGATCCCTCTACCACACCCATGCCCATGAAAGCAGTACTAAAAGACTTCTTGATTTTTTTCCTTTCAATGCATGCCTTCATAGCCATCATAGCCATCCATAGCTTTGAAGGTTACTAGCTAGTCACGTCTACATTCTTTTAAAACAATATACCCTCTGTATTTTTGAAATATGCAAGCTCAATCCAATTATTACTTCAAATGTGCCCATCGAGGCCTTCCATGCAGAGGGCTCGATTGCCAAAAGGAATTAGCACAGTGGCAGGGAGGCGAGCTGCGCAGGACCATCTAGCTACTGCTTGATCAGGCGCTATCTTCACAGCTCACATCCATCTGTATATGTGTGCATCACATAAAGCAGTATCAGGAATTGAGCCTGTGGATGGCAACGAAAGCGCTGCCCTTGTAGCAGCCAGAATGAGCAACCAGCAGATAATATTGCAAGTCTTTTGGGCCTTATAGCATTAGTGTAGAAGCTGGGAGCAAAAGCGGAAAAACTTACCAAGACAAAGATAATTTTTGGAGGGCATCACTGGTTATCGGATCACTCGAGACACTCATCTCTCGGTCCAGGCGAAGAATGCAGGCCTCAGGTACCAAATAATTTACTTTCGCAAATAGAAGCGAAGCACAGGCATGCAGCGCTAGTAGACATTTTGATGGCCTATTGGTGCATCCTTGAGGGAAGAAGAGCTCCCTCCCATTGAGATTGCCAAATGTTGCTGTCATCGCCATCTCCGCCTGAGTCATCATCCCGGCATTGGGGTTTCCCTTTGTTCACAACTCGGCGGCCCTGTCAGAAAGCCGCACCATCCGGTACACCTCATCAAGAAGTCGAAACCGGAGGCTCTCACCATTGACTTCTACACACAGCCGTGCCCTGTCGAAGGCATCCTCGACTGGTTTATAGAGAAGCAGTGCGTTGCAGACGTGATCAATGTTGGTGAACGATGTAAGAAGGGGGAGACTGCTCCGCCAACGCCATTGAAAAATATGGGTGCCAATAATGCTACCATGATGAAGTGTTTGACTGGTGGCCATGTCAAACAGGTCACTGTGTTTAGGGAGGCCATAGAATAGCTTTACGTCATCCTTAAAATTAGGCGATCACCCTTGGCTGCCTTGGGAACCCTTTGTCACGTTCTCGAAGCCTAATGCAACTAAAAAGTGCATTGACGTCAGCCATGGGAAGGGTTGCGCCTGCCGCAAAAACCGCTCTTATGCAGCAAGGTCAGGGAGGCAGGCATTGGATAGATTCAACCAAAGAGCTCACCATTTGCTGGAGGCAACCAGACTAAAAAATGAACTTTATCCAAATCACGCGCACGAAAAAAATCGCACACGGCATCGACCGGAAGATCCTTTGGCTGAGGAGCCTCAGTGCGAAGAACAGCGAGATCTTGCTCCCTTAGGTCATCTAAAGTCGGCATGCTCTGCATTGGCAAAATGTCTAAAGGAGAGCCAAGGTTAGGGCCAATAAACATCTCCGCCTCAAGCGTCTTGAGTATGTGATGCTGCAGGTCTGCAATTCTTGCTGATGCCCTAACGTCGGTCCTAACTCGGGGGCAAATCTTTCCTTCATCGATAGGAAGGATGCTTATTGCATATCTTGTTGTATCATCGACAAGGGGGCGAGGGGCTGGAGCATAAGAGAGAGAACAACGGAGCAAGTTAAGGCTTCTAAGCAATGTTCCGGTCGCAACAATGGTTTGGGCTCACCATCAAGTGGCAGCTTTACAAAAAGGTGGATCCTATCATCCGGCGGCTGACTCTGCCATACCATGGACACCTTCTTCCACTCCACTAGCTCTGCTGCTCCCTTGACTTCGGGTGTGTTGACCAGGTCTACAAGAGACTCCATATTGAAATTATTCAGGTCGACATCCACCTGATCAAGCACATTCATTGAGGTATTGTTACCGTACTGAAAAATGGCGCTTACTTTGTACACAGATAGGTCTTTGCTGTCGACGTGTCGCAGAGCACCATGACGGGCGTGTATTTGAATTCTTGATTTCAGACTGTCAATCTTCTCACTGCCCTCTGCCTCGATGGAAAACGTCCTAATTTCCCTTTCAATGATGCATCGTATCTGCATGATACCTGGGCAGGCATTTGATGGCTTGGGGCCTTGAAGTATGCCGGAAACGATGCTGCCTTTTTTCGATTGATCGTCTCGATTGATTGTCAGTAATGACTCAAGAGGGTGAAGATGAAGCTAATGCTGGCATGAACCCAACAAACATAAACCTGGCCATGGGCATGGTCTAATAAGCGCCCACCGTACTAACGCCTCACTTAAATCCTAGCTTGAAGAACTTGAACATGGCCAACGCGAGATGAAAAGCCAGGCTGAAAAAAAGCCCTGCCTGGCGACTGTGCATCCTAACTTGAAGAGCCAGAACAATCTGAGCGACATAAGTGACCATAGTCTAGAAGAACACCTTCGTCCTCTTCTGGACGACTTCCAAAATCATGTCAAGACAGATCCAACCCAGCAGGTATTGTGTGGTTAGGGCAGTGTGGATTGGGTGCTTTGATGAGGAGTGGTTAGATAGAAGTGCGACGATAGAAGTGTGACAATGATGGAAATGGATGAACAGAGAGTTTTAGCGCCTTGTGGACCCATTCACTAAGCTGCTCCCCTACAAAATGATTAGCCCACCCTACCGCTACACATTGCTTGCGCAGATTTCCCGGGCATGAGTAAAGGACGGGCATTGTGTAGCTCATAGCTTATGCAAAGGGGTTCTCACTTCAAGGGGACAGAGTCTGACACTTGCAAGGGCTTTTGGGCGAGCTGCTGATACCACCAGCAGGCTGAAGGAATGCTCAACCTACTGCTCAAAGGCGATGCAAACATAAAATTGAGTGACAACAAGTCAAACTCAATGCAGGTGACGAAAAGTCAGACCTGCAGGGGAGCACAGAGAAGACGAGTGCTACTAGGTCACACAAGAAACTTGAATGGCAGTTGCCAAGTGACTCAGGCTCTTCGGGCGGCCCAGTGCCAGTGTCAGTGTCACGGTTGCCCCGAGTCGGAGTGGACCGGCCCGCCAGATCAACAATGTCAAATTCAATACCTCAGGCTACTGGTACTACTAAGTAGTAGTTGATCATTACATTTTGAAGTTCAAGTTGGTTGAACATGCGCCGTGTGACACAGCTTTGGTCAACTTGAGCTTCGTTGTGCTCGTTATCCCCGACGACGAGTACACTATCTACTCATTTCTCACCCTTCTCATTTGCTTTTTTTTGTAAATAACATTTATGTATGTAGTATAGTACTACATACTATGTTGTTAATAATCAGTATTTTCTATAACAAGCTCCGAGTCTCTCCCTCGACTCCGATAAGAGCCTCATGAAGAGGTGCCTGTGCCTCATGTGAGGACTATGTATTCATATACAAGTGACTGCGTATGTCTCTACATGAGAAGAGAAGAGGGGATACAGGGGGAAGTGAGGGGAGTACAAAACAGGGTACCATGTATTGCCGGGCTTATACAGTCAAAAAAATGGGTAGAAGGATTTATGTAGAGGTAGGGATTGATCATAATGCCGCGGATATAATAATTTATCAGGCAACTGTTAAGCGTTCGCTACTACTAGTAGATATCCCTGAAGTAGGCCTCCGTTGCATGTCAGGCTTCCATGCCATGTCAGAGTTGTATCCCATGGAGATTGACGTGATTTACTCACAGGCAGGCTGGCATGAACAGACAACATCCATTGTTCAATGGAGAAGCCAAGGTCAGGCCGATTTGTGCCATTCGTTCATCGTCCGAGAAAATATGTTGAGGAATTGGGAATTTGATATTGGGGTACAGGCTCCAGGCTTTTAACCATGCACCATATGCATGTAAGGCTAGTAATCGTTTCGATGGCCGCATTGTAGAGCCTGCAGGAAATTGCACCTCCTGCCCATCGAGGTCGCCAAATGTTAAATCAAGTTCCTCAACGGCTTCATCAGCCAGTCGAGGTACAGTTTGTAATGCACAAGCTTTACTGGCCAGGTTGACATCGCGGAGGTCCTCATCAAAAAGGTGAAATGACATCCTGCCCACACTGTTGACTTGGATACACAGCTTCCCCTGATCAAATGCCCATGCAACTGGCCTGTAGAGCATCAAACTGTTGGGCGCATCATCGATACTTGTCGATGCTGTGAACAGTGGTAGAAATTTCTGCCACCTGGGCTGGAAAATGTGAGTCATCACCACACGCTCACACAGAAAGGCTTCCCCAGTAGCCATGTCAAACAGGCTATCCTGATCAAACTGGCCATACTCTCGCTTCACAACATGCTGAAAACTTAGCAATCCATCAGCTCGACTGTGCGAAATGGATGTATCACTCTTGAAGTCAAGTATGCCCATCATAGTTACCGTCATCAGCCAGCCAAGGGCATTATGCGTGGATGGTGGGAAACGCTCTTAGGCTGTAGGGTCAGGCAGCCATTGGATAGATTCAACCAAAGAGCTCACCATTTGCTGGAGGCAACCAGACTAAAAGATGAACTTTATCCAAATCACGCACACGAAAAAAATTGCACACGGCATCGACCGGAAGATCCTTCGGCTGAGGAGCCTCAGTGCGAAGAACAGCGAGATCTTGCTCCCTTAGGTCATCTAAAGTCGGCATGCTCTGCATTGGCAAAATGTCTAAAGGAGAGCCAAGGTTAGGGCCAATAAACATCTCCGCCTCAAGCGTCTTGAGTATGTGATGCTGCAGGTCTGCAATTCTTGCTGATGCCCTAACGTCGGTCCTAACTCGGGGGCAAATCTTTCCTTCATCGATAGGAAGGATGCTTATTGCATATCTTGTTGTATCATCGACAAGGGGGCGAGGGGCTGGAGCATAAGAGAGAGAACAACGGAGCAAGTTAAGGCTTCTAAGCAATGTTCCGGTCGCAACAATGGTTTGGGCTCACCATCAAGCGGCAGCTTTACAAAAAGGTGGATCCTATCATCCGGCGGCTGACTCTGCCATACCGTGGACACTTTCTTCCACTCCACTAGCTCTGCTGCTCCCTTGACTTCGGGTGTGTTGACCAGGTCTACAAGAGACTCCATATTGAAATTATTCAGGTCGACATCCACCTGATCAAGCACTGAGGCATTGTTACCAGACTGAAAAATGGTGCTTACTTTGTACATGGATAGGTCTTTGCTGTCGACGTTTCGGAACACACCATGACAGCCATGCCCAAGAACAAGCGATTTGAGCTCGCTAATATGATAATGTCTTGATAGTTTGACAGAGAAAGTGCGGCATTCTTGCTGGATGATACAGCAAATTTCCCAGTCCTGTTCAACAAGCTGGGTGGATTTCGATCTTGATCGAAACATTCGTGGCATTTGAATGTGAGCGCGACAATTACTCCGCTGACTTATCAGCAGCAAGGGAGGTTGAATGAGCTTAAATTTCCGAGTCGTGAAGGGGTTGCACTGCTCCTGGACCTGGGCAAGTGCCGAGCGGCTGCACTATGATCATTACAGTCATCATCACGTTGAAGCACTGCCACTCGGGTACTTAATAGTCAGATGTCCCCTCAAGGTAAGATCCCTTTCACCTACCCCATCAACTACACAATGCATGTCGAGGTTCTCAGCCCAATTGGCATACAAGTTTGTGCAGCAGCAAAGCCCCAAGAGTTACAGGATCACATACGCAGGGCGCTTAAGGCGCACGTGCTTATCAGCGAAGCCTGTTATTCTCCTATGGAGATTGTGCCACTGCAGCAATTGTGGGATCTGGATGACGTAAAAAAGCACAATCTCACTGACCTTCATACCGGGGCTCAGCAGCTGGACAGTCTCCCGCGTGATACAGCCTTGTCCGATATTTTTACTGCACAGCCTGATTATTCGGATAGAATTCATTTTCTACTTTGGTTACCCCCTGAAGATTGTGAGTTTCTTTTGTCAAATCCATCCAGTACCTGACCTTACTGCCTTAGAGCGATTTCCACCACCCCCACATCATGCCCTCGCCTGGTTGATGACTATAACCATGATGAACATTCTCAATTTCGAGAATATTACATCTGTTTCGCAGAGTATCTATGGGGGACGGCACCGTTTCAAACATCTCGTGCTGCGAGAGTATGGCCAGTTTGATCAGAATAACTGATTTGACATGGCCATTGGAGAAACCTTTCCCGATGTGGCGGTGACCCATATTTTTCCGTACAGGTGGCAGAAATTTCTACCGCAGTTCACATCATTGAACGAAATCGATGATGTGAGTAATGGCCTGATGCTCTACCAGCCAGTCGCATGGGCATTTAATTGGGCAAAACTGTGCATCCAAGTTGACAGTGCAGGCAGGATGTTTTTTCACCTTTTTGATGAAGAGCTCCGTGACGTCCGTCTGGCCAGCAAGGCTCGCTCGTTACAGGCAGTAGCTGCACAGGATGATGAAGTTCTTGGGATCGGAGGGACTGAACTCGATGCAACATTTGGCGACCTCCACGGGCAGGCCTTGCAGTTTCCTGTGGATTCTACAGTTCGGCCATCAAAGCGATTACTGGCCTTACATGCATATGCTGCAGGTTTACAAGCCCGGAGCCTGAGCCCCAATGTCGAATTAACAATTCCTCAATATAATTTCTTAGACGATGAAACAACTGGTCAAGCCCTTTATTTCTTCATCGATCTGTGGAGAAAGGCTGTTCGCGATGGCCTGCCTGTGAGTAAATCATGTGGATCTACTTGCCATGCAATCCTGACATGCTGCGGAAGCCTGACTCCGATACTACTAGTGCTTACCTGACAGATTCTTAAATTCCCAGCGTATGGACAGCAAAGCGACAGCACGATTATATTATTCAATTGTATTACTTTCAATTACATTGAACTGTACTGCTTGATGTGGTTTGTACTACTGATGTTACGTGCCAGTTCCACAGAAGGTACCGCCGTAATGAATAGAGCAGATTTCATATGGAGTGAGAATCCGAGCCATCCGAGGAGTGGTTAGTAGAGACAGCTTTCACTGCCTGGATGAGATGGGATCAAATAATCTGGAGCTGCACATGATCTGATCACGGCGCCCCACGAATGTAGATAGACATGCACACAGGCGCCTACCTGAAAAGGCCCACTGGCAGCTCCTCATGAGGTGTGCTATACACTACAACGTCCAGTCCATTGAATTGCATCTCACAGACCAAAAGGTGAACTCATCAGTAAGTACCATTAAAGGGCACTATTGAAGTTGCAGAATTATTAAAATTGTACGCATGACACATGCTAAATGTCGTTCCAGAAATGTACATCAACACTAAATGGCATGCTAGAAGTTGACAATCAGGATTGACATTGTGAGTGAGGAAAATAAACATCCTGACCTGATTATGATGTATCGACACCGCTCCCTCAACCCTCCTACCACTGTTGTCATTCCATCTGACTGAAGGAGGGGAACTGCCCGATACTGTGATTTGCCCTTGTGTTCAATCTCGGGACACTTGTAAAGAGCAGTGCGTCCATCCCTTATCATCTTCCTGTATCCAACAGGCTGATGACAAGTGTCACAGGAAACATAGCGCCCATTTGGCCTGTATCGAATTGCTGCCCCACAAAGCAATACAGCATCATCCCCATGAAGGAGAACCACAGAAGTGTTAGTAAGAAGTGAGACACAAACTGATCACTCAAGCGCCTTCAGCAAAGTCTCATTTCCCATAACATGGAAGTCAAAAACATGATAATACAGAGCAACCGCAATGAGGAGAGGGTCAAGGGCATAACCCATAAAGCTCAAGCTCGAGTCGAAGCCAAAGGCGGTGCTAAATATCAATGTCAACACTATCAGCTGGAAGTTACATAACTAAAAACCTACACAGCATTTCTAAGTGAGCTGAAATATCTCCTGACAAAATATCCACAGCTGCTGAGGAGTAGGATGCTATTTGAGAACTGATGATGTCACAGTGTAGGCAAGATATACTCCAAAATCTGAACCGCGGTTAATAACAGGTCTAGATAGTTGTAGTAGTTAGTACAAACCACATTAATCCCCATACACTTCTCAGTGGAAAAATGAAGTAAACCAGTGGTAGGATCGGCATGTGTCTGCAGTAATAATATAAAATGGCACTCAGGTGCACCATGTATAAACGCAGTGATTAACCCAGCATTCTTGACTAGAAGAAATTTCTCATTCCTATCCGAAAGGTCTTTGAATGGATGTACAAGGCTGAGGAGTTGGTTTTCCTACATCAAATCGACGTTAATAAGTCATCAACCAAGGGTGTCCTACTTAAGTTACCTTGCTGTGGAAATAGCCGCGTACCTGGCCATCAATGGTGGTAGCGGGTGCATGAGAATGGGGTCCTTCATCCAAATACACCATGTAGATGATCAATGAGGTGGTATTTATACCTGAATAGGATGGTGCAGTAGCACAGGAGGGGATGGAATACTAGATAGTCATATCAACAAAATCACATGGGTCAATTGAAAACTACTACCTGTGGGGCAAGTCCAGTAGATTTGTAGCAGTCGGGGCAAATGAATTGATCTCCATCAAGAAATCTTTCAGGAAGACAGCCTATGAGGTCTCCTTTGCTTATGCATGATGTGAAAGCTTTGCAAAGAGTACATGAGCATACATAGCCTCCTTGGCGACAAAAGAAGCATAACTAGAAGGATAGATTGTCAGTGATTCATCTATTAAGAGCGGAGGTCCCTGCGTACATTGTTGGCAGACTTTGGTAGTTGTTGCAAAGCAGCTGATAGAAAGAACGGTTAATCAGTAAGAACATGAAACAAATATGAGAGAAACATGATAAACATCTCAACGTAACATGGATATGCTCATTGAAGTGGTCAAGGCAGTGGCCAGTACCCACACAGATAGGAATGTCATATTGTAAAAAGAACAATGCAGTAAACGTCTTCGATGTGGTCAAGGCAGTGGCCCATACCCACAAAGGTAGGAATGTCATATTGTAAAAAGAACAATGCAGTAAACGTCTTCGATGTGGTCAAGGCAGCGGCCCATACCCACAAAGATAGGAATGTCATATTGTAAAGAGAACAATGCAGTAAACGTCTTCGATGTGGTCAAGGCAGCGGCCCATACCCACAAAGGCTCTAGGAATCTCATATTGAACAATGCAGTAAACATCTTTGATGTGGTCAAGGCGGCAGCCAATACCCACAATGAAGTAATGGAAAGGATAATGTAAAGAGTAGCTACAGTTGATAGAAGAATGAGTTGGATGATGTACCATTCATGTGGCGAAGGGGTGGCACTCGAGCGGTGGATCTTGATGTAGTTATCAAAGGCATATAAATTTGATTTCGAGGGCTGGAGTGCGGTTGTTGGTTTGACAAGTTCTTTCTACTGGTGGGGGTACCATCTGCATGAGGAGGTATCAGGTCGATAAAACTGGGAGCTCGAGCTTGACAAGGTATGGGATCATCAAAACTCAGAGCTCAGGCTGGGCGAGGAGGTATGGGATCGTCAAAACTAGGCGCTCAGGGTGGATGAGGAGGTATGGGATCGTCAAAACTAGGTGCTCGGGGTGGACAAGGAGGTATGGGATCGTCAAAACTAGGTGCTCGGGGTGGACAAGGAGGTATGCAATGGTCAAAACTAGGAGCTCGGACTGTGGGCATGATGGGTGAATGTTGAAACATTGAAGGTTGACCATTGTTCAAGTTGAAGTGTCATGGCCTAGGCAGTGCGCCCAAAGGTTCCAGATCCCAATGAAAAACTGAGTGACAAGTCAGACTCAAGTCACTGGGTGACAAAAAGTCAAACCTGTGGGCGACAGAACAAAGGGATAGACAAGGCAGGGTTAAGTTACAAGTACTTCAAGTTTGATGCTGTTTGGTTCCTTTTGCAACGGTCACATGCAGAGTTGAGCGTTGAACGTTGAACATTGAACTTACTTGTAGTGCCACCGTGACTGATCTTTCGCGGCAAGGACAACAAGCCCAGTTTGTTTCCCACCCATCTAAGTTCGTTACCTGCAGGCCTGACTATTCGTCACCTGCTTTGAGTCTGACTTTTAGTCACTCAATCCATTCCAGCTTGACCTGACTCAGAAGCCCTTGACGGAAGGCTCAACACCATATTTACATCACTGGTATGCCCTCGCCTATACCTCTTAAGGTTGAACATTATTGATCCTTGTCAGTGTGAAAAGTCGGACTCGAGTATGTAGCACTAATCAATACAACAAACTTCTGTTCCTCAAGTGTTCCTTCGCATCCTCAGGCTTTTGGTGCTACATGGCATCTCACTTGGAGAATTTGACTGGATCCTTGCTGAGCAGACAGACCGGAAAAGTTAGGAAGGTTTTATTTTGCAATGACGGTGATACTGTCATCGTTGGGGGTAGGTCATTTTCCCCCATCAACCATTCGTGATATGTTGAACAGACATCCAGGCAGCTTCCCTCGGCTTATCATATGGGACACGCAAAACCCGGAGAACTCTGATATCCATGCTAGATCTCTGGAATTGTGTTTGGGTGACCTGGGTGTGTTGGATATGACGTGGTGTTGTGATACTGCCTGTGTCATGCTTATCGTGTTGACCACCAGCAGAGAACATCTAATGTTTACCACGTTCCAGAATGGGAGTCTGACTGGCAATCACATCTCCTGCGGGGATATTACCGAAGGATCAACTATGAATGCCAATTCCAGCCAGCACTCCTTTAAATATGGCAGTATAACATGCTTCGAATCAATCATAGCATCAACTGTTGGATCCGAAGTCTTCCTGAGAGACGTGAAACATAGTACATTTTTTCTTGTTATACTATCCCTTATATTAACTGACTCTCTAAAGATTCCACCATCTCGGCCACTTCATTTATGAACAATCTTCCGCTGCTTGATGAGTCTCGGATCACACACCTTCATCTCATGTCAAGAACGCGACTCCTTGTCTTTCTCATGCAAGAGTCTAAAATGTACATGAATACAAATGGTTGCTATCGGAGTCATTCCCATAACTGACCTTCTGGTCATCTTAATAGCGTCGAGTTCGACATCCCAAGCGGTACCTCCATAAGAGAGGTGGTTACACAGGATCGTCCATAAGCACATGTTGAGAATATCGTGATGGAAACCTGTCTGAACAAGCTTTAGTATAACAGCTGCTGTATCACCCCTTCTAGGCTTGATATTCGCTCATGAGGTTGATACTGGGGCACAGTTCTATGACCTGGAAACTTGTCACCCAACGCAAAACGGATTTTTCGAGGCGAAGACACCTGGTGTGTCTGTTCCTGTGGGGTTCGCTCCAGGAAGTCCATTTGCAATACTAGGCAGCCAAGGTAAGGGCATGTTTAAGTCTATATGGCTTTGACTTCCCATTACCTCAGACAAAATACAGTTAATTGACACCCGGTCATTCTCTAAAAAAATTTCTACGGCCAAGGATGCGCGTAGGTGATAGTCATAATCTTCCTACATATATTTTGCTAACAGTAAGTTTAAAGGGCACGTATGGGCATTAGATGTAGGTTTGAAAGTCTGTCATTTTCCCGACTTCCCTTACACCTGTCAGGCCATTTTTCTCTCCCACAGAAAGGTTTGGTTCGTGTTGTTGCAGCCGTTATGCCTAAAGATGGATGGGGTGCGCAGGGAGAGCGCTACAAACATGGATGGTCAATGCGTGTATTCCATTTTGAAGGTTTGTGCTCACATGTATCTTTTATGCCATACGTATTAACCATTACACAATAACTCAGTCACTGCTCATACTCGACCTGGAGTTAACGATTCTCTACCAGCTTCTGAAGACATCACCGCCTATAAAAAGTCACCTACTCCATCCCCTAATGATAATCAAGGTGCTGGTCAAGAGTCGTCAGCTCAGGTAACCGGGAAACGCAAGGCCACCACGATCAGAAGAACGTCTGTTTCCAAAAAGATGAAATCAGCAGAGCCCCATGAGGAAGGCTATTCAGTCCAAGACCATGCGTGCGTAGAATATGGAAAGCTTCTTATCCCATCACTGTGCATAGCATGTGTTGGATTTTCTTCACAAACTTTTAGCCGTAACACAATCCGAGAGAAATGTCATTTCATTGGCTTTTGGAGGATGAGACTAGAGCAAGATGGGTCTTCAAGTTGGATCTTCAATCTGGAAAGCGGCGTTTCTCGAGCCGAATTTGGGACATATGAGTACTATGATTGGAACCCTTCTCGGACTGCAGAGTACATAGCAGTTATAAAGGTGTGGTTGACAAGCTTTTTCAGTTCTGTATTTTACATTATTCATAGTACGCCACTGCCATGGCTTTGTTGCCCAAGCTGAAGGCCGAGTTGACGCATGTGCAGCATGCACAGGTCCAGTTTCAAGCCTTTCCAAAAGGCATAACATATGCATGTGGTATAGTTTGCCTGCTTATCTTGTTCAACTCACCGTTTCACATTTTTCTTTAGATAAATGTTTTCATAGCCTCTTGTTTCAGTCATGGTTCTGCTCAAGGTGCAGATTTGAGCTATGCGGCTCATGCTACAATGCATGCCCAACTTTGAATAAAGAGCCACCCATGTCCTGTGTCGACAATCACTCCAAAACATGGTTAAGCCCAGTGGCAGTTTTCCCCACTGAGGTACTTCAAGATCAAATCAGTGCGATGGAAACAGCCTTAGCCTTACCACCACCCAAGGGCCTGGATCCACATGCCTATATGCAGCCCATTATTCCTGAAGCCAACTGCCACGCAGAGTCATATACACAAAGCATGTCCAAGTATAAAGTCGGAGAGCTAACCGAGAATCTTTTCCTGGAAAAATGGAGCACCCGGGAACCTTTTATTTTGACAGGAATCATAGACTCGACAAACCCTGATGACTTACTTGACTTGAAGAAAAACAAAGGAAAACACTGTACGACGACCTTTTATGATGGGCAAGCATGGCAGACAACAAGATCAACGCTGGGGTCGTACTTTAAAACTTGGAAGGAGGACCAATTATCGAACAGGTCCCTTCAGATCAGGGTATGCTCCATTTTTGTCCCATTTTCTGCTCTTACGTCAGTGTAGGATTACCCACCCAAAGGTGATCTCAAAAAAGTTCACCCAAAACTTCACAATATTTTCATGCGTTGCATAGCAAAAATGTTTCAAGCACATATCTCGCCACACGGTCCCTTGAATCTATTTTCATATTTCCCAAAAGGAAGTCTAATACCTGACCTTGGTATGTATAGTTTTGCAATTTTAGGTCGCATTTGCTGAGTTTGTTTCCCCTTGCCTAGGCCCCAAACTCTATGTGTCAGAGGTCAGCGCTACTCACAGTCAGACTGTTCTGGGTCTCATCGCTGAACAGGCAGATCTGGAAGCCAATGGTACAACTAAGGTCCACATGGATAAGGCTGGGGCAATCAATTTAATGTTTTACAGCAAACCAGACCATAATGGCAAGGTCTTGGGAGCTTGCTGGGATATCTGGCCTTCTTCCAGTATATTTGCACTATCAAAGGCATTGGATCACTCTGCCTCCGACTCCTGCTGTTGTCTGGGCCAACCAATTGTATCGGAAACAAATTATATCTCTCCCGATGTTGGCAAAACTGCTTTTCTCATGAGTGGTGTCCGTGGGTGGCATGCAGTCCAACTACCAGGGGAAGCTGTTGTTATCCCTCCTGGTTGCCCTCATCAAGTAAGCTTATTGTATGCTTTGTGATGTCCTATAATTTCTTGCCTATAGGTGTCCAATCTTTCGAATTGCTTCAAAATAGCCATCGACTTTGTGTCACCCTCCCACATCTCCATCTTAGACATGCTGCGGGATGCCTTTAAAGCCATGAACCTTGCAGAAAATGAAGTGATTCATGATGATTTGTTGCAGCATGACACAATGTTGTGGTATGCGTGGCAGAGCACGGTGTGACCTTTTTCGGCCTACTAGTGGCTATCACTTCCCTAGTGTTGCAAAATATTTCATTTCTACCACTTCCCGTCCACGTATCTCCCTCGGATATTCCAGATTATATAGCTTTGGACTACCTCACTATGCCCCAATTTTCTGTTCCTTTTTATACAACTTAGTTATCATCTAATACGTAGTCCGAACTAATTCACCTAGAGTTGCAAAACACGTGATCATACTCTAAACGATGACCCAACGAGGAGTTCTCAACTGCAGGGAGGAAAAAGTGGCAAAGCATGTTCAGAGAGGCTTATTGTAATGGCTTGTGTCCAAGACTTAAGTGGTTGAGGGTTGGAACACCCATTTTCAAAGTTTTGCAATACTAGGTGATTTTGCAACACTACTAGGCCCGTGATAGTACTGGCCAAATTCTGTCCTATTTGCTTTTGTTTGGTTTCCCGCCACAATAACAATTTCGCTTGATGCGTATCCTGGCTGTTAGACCTTCCTCAAGCACCCCGCTCGCCCAAATTGTGCACAATATGTATGTTTTAGTACATAGCCTAAGAAATTATATGTGTCGTTCCCAAAATTATAAAGACACTATTCCTTACGGTCAATCTCCCAGTCATCATAAAGAAGATCGATGAGTCCATCGTTATCCAAGATCGGCTCAACAACTGGTGCATCTGCACTTGGGGGTTCTCCAGACGACTCCCTCGCGCTTCATGCTATCAACGCAGCTAATTTCTCTGGCCTATTCGGGAGTTCATTCTTTTTCGGAGCATGTTTATGCGTGCCTGCACTTGCGAGCGTGCTCTAGGGTTAGGGGTTGCCAAACTTCAAGTTTGATGCTGTTTGGCTCCTTTGCAACCATCCTCGGAGTGCCCCGCATTGACTCTTGAGCATTCAACTGAAGTACTGACTCGGAGGTCCAGTGCACCCATCTTTCGCGGCAACGACCACAAGCCCACTTTGATTCCCACCCGTTGAACTTCGTTACCTGCAGGTCTGACTTTTCATCACCTGCTTTGAGTCTGACTTTTCGTCACTCTTAAACCCCTTCCCTTCAAGAATCCATCTCCGGCTCGACCTGACTCAGAAGCCCTTGACTGAAGGCCATATTTATATTGCTGGTATGCTCTTGCCTACACCTTCTCTTTATTGTTCTCACGGCTAGTAGGAACTTATCGAAAATGGCCATCATGCTTACAAATGATGATTTGCTGAGGTGGCACGTTGAAGGCAGTATGTCGAACTTTGGGCTTACAATGGTTTTTCCGCTAAATCCGTTTTTATAGGGCCCATTGGTGCAACAGACGGCAGGGTCGGGGCTCTCCTCCTCGACAGCAAATATTTTATCACCACCCCTAATCGAACCTCCATCCCCGAGCCGCCTGTTGGAGACCGCAAAGTATTCATGCGTGCCGACAGCCTTTATGCAGACGACGACCCTATCCTCTGGCCCCAGCCTTACAATGCATTTAACTGTCATCACGGGGCAATTCCGATGCCTAACTCACTTTCTGCCCATTTGATTATATGGTGGGAGCCAGCACGCCAGGATTTCATTCTCTTGAGGGACCCAACTTCCCCCATTCGCGGCCTTGGCAAGCTATCAGATTCAAAGCTGGGCGAGCTGAAGTCTTCGGTGTCGGTTTTGCTATCTCGGGTGGAAGCATTCACGTCAAATCAGACGAAATCTCGGGTACCGCCAACCCTCGGCCCAATGATTAAAATGATTGAGCATGGCCTTGTCCGTCTTGGTTCGGTGTGGACCAACTTCCGTCAGATGGTGTTTGGTGTGAGGGATGTGCAGAGGTGTTGGCTTGATCTAATGGCGACGTTGGATTACATGGAGGTGTATAGTATAAACCCCGGATGGACTCAGCTAGGTTGGGTGTGGGCTCCCCGCCTGCCGAAGTGGCTAATACCGTTGGTGTTTTCACCAATGATATTTGCGTTGCGCAGGACTTTTTCCATGCCAGCCTTCCATTCTGGCTGACACAGCCGGCCTCAGATCTCGGCAAGACAAATATACTCGCTGCTGTCCCATTTGCAATACCCCAATACAACGGCATCTGCTTCGATTCACACCGCTTCAACTACCCTACCATATATCAGGGACCAGCTACCTCCACTCGAAAATATGAGGCAATCTTACATTATGCTCATAACTTCCTACGCTATCCGGATCCATTCGCCATCAATACCAGCAAAAACAAGACTTCCTCATCAGGAAATGTGGCGCCCTCAGTCCAATTGCAAGTGTCAAAAGACAGGCCAGGCCCCAGAACCATTGTGGGTGTTAGCCATCAACGCAGTGGCAGCAAGGGTAGGGGCCCATACGGAAGTAAAGGAAAAGGAGTTGCTCGTAAGTGACTGGTCTTCGCTTTCTCATATGTCATCTCACTCTCCAATAGATAACAAGCAGAAATCTTTGAATCTGCCCACAGGCCGCGACAAGTTTGATGTGTACAAGAGCCCCCTCATGCCACTCCCGATCCCTTCCTGGCGTGATGCATTGAAGGCGGTTAAGAGGGATGAAACCTTGGCATCTTATAACACATGGTATCTGTTTCCTGAGGCTGCGATTTTTGCTTCCACCAATGAAACTCGCCGGGCAAAATTCTTTGCTACTTGGAATGTATTTTGACCTGCCTGCATCTTGCATGTTTTTTCAGCAGACAGCTTAGTATCTCCCTTGTCTGGCCAGCAGTGGCGTGATTTCCTTCTTGATGGGCTTCTGGAACACAGCCGCAAACCAACTTTGGTTCGTCAATGTGAGCAAGCCAAAGCCATCTTTGCAGATGCTTTAGATGAGCTTCAGATCGTCCCCTGCCCTCCACCATCCAACCACTTTCCCACAGTGCCCATTGACAAGGCTCAGAAAGTTCTATGGGAGTTGACTCAGCTTAATTTCCGCTTCGAGCTTCTGGCCCTCGATAGGCGTGCCTCAGCCTCGCCATCCCGACACGATGAATACGAGCAGCAAGCAATGGTGCTGAAGTGCTTCAATGTACCCTCACTGATCGCTGTTGATGTACAGCGAGCAAATTCTGGTTTGCAAGCTCATGACTGGCAAGAAAGATTACCATTTTTGCTGGCACTGAGGGCATTAATGAGGGATTGGGATGGACTGAAGCCGACGCCCCTTTTGCTACCTGATCTGGCCTCTCTTGATATGTATACCAAAGCAAATGTCCAACAACTTGAGATTCACATAGCCCGTTTTTACACACAGACTTTCTATAGTTTATTTGGCCATGCCGCCATCATTCCTACCCGACTGCCATAATTATTATTTTGTGAATATTGTGGCCTGTGAACGCTCCTCTGCTATATTAGTACCCGCATGGTCCCAACTTCCTCATTTTGGCATGGGCCATATTCTGATGCCAAAGCAAAAGGTATGGTCCTACAATTATTGATGATTGGGGGTGCTTTGAAATAGAAAACTTCTTGAAGCACAAGTTTGAAAGGTATGAAGCTCACTCATCCCTCAGCATCAACATTTAATACAACGCCTGTACTATAGCGCGCCTTTTTGCTTCACTGACTCTTATTTACAAGCATCGGAATTTCAATTTATAAACTGACTCATGCATAATCATCTCAACTTATATAGTAATGGCTGATCAAAAATTTGACCTATCCAGTGATTGTTTTCTCGCATTGAGCCCTGAGGTTTCCATGCTACCGGCAGAGTTCTACCCATCACCATTTTCATTACCACACCATGGACTTGTTGCCAGCTTGGTGTCAAGTCTGTGTTTGCGGCTGAACGTTCTCTGCACCACAAGGCTATACTTTCCACAAACATAGTTGCCTGAAGACAAAGAAACAGTTTTCCAGCGCTCTGGACAAAGCTAAAGAGGTCTGGCAGTCCAAGAAGTGTCAAAAAATGGAAGCCATGCCAACCCCAACTGTGGAAAACCCTCCAGACCAACATGTAGCCATCGAACAAGAATCAAACGACGTTGCACTTGCCATGCTACATGAGGTGAGGTTTATGATGTTGGTGCAACTTATTGCTCATTAGATGGTACATGTCAGGATGCCCCTATGAGTACCGAAGGCTTGGATCAACCACTGGCAGAGCACAGGGGTCACCAGGAAAATCGCCAACTACCCAAGCGCTATCAGGATATACTGCCCGAACCTCCGGCGGCACTTCCTCCAGCACTCCAACCAGTCACATCAGAATGTACGCTAGCCACATCTCCAGCAACCATATCAGCATCACCCTCATCCGAGCAGCCCACGAATATTTATTCCTGTGACAGGAAGCTGCTGAAATCTACACGGAATAAATTTGGCCTTTTCTGGCAGTATCACGCAACTCGCTTCCCAGACCACGATCCCAATGAGAATATAATGTGCGACGACCTAATGGTTGCATCCCCAGATACTTTTTCTGGCAATCCAACTGACTCCTACCACCCATACCTGAATCAGTCATCGTTTTTGCTAGGGGAATGGTATTGGAACGGCAGGTTAAAGAAAACACAGTCAGGCTTTCAGGATCTCATCAAGATAGTCGGACATCCAACATTTCAACCTGAGGACGTTTCAGGGACAAAGTGGCGGCTTATTGATGCGCAGCTGAGCGGAGATCGGTTGTGCAACCCGTCGAGTGATGAAGACTGGGAGGACGAAGCAGATAACAGCGACTGGGTCAAAACCCCAATCAAGATCAGGGTTCCATTCCACAAAAGGTCGCTGCATCCAGGGCAAAGGGAGTTTGACGTGGGAACCCTTCATCACCGCAAGCTGGTTTCGGTCATTAAGGAAAAAATTATGCGCCCCTCCAGCCATCCACACCTCCATTTCGAACCATATGAGCTGTTTTGGCAACCAACTGAAGCTTCTGAGCCAGTCAAAGCTCACGGAGAACTCTACACTTCAGAGGCATTCATCAAAGCTCACCGTGACCTTCAGGAATCTCCCGGGGAGCCAGGATGTGACCTTCAGCGGATTGTTGCGGGTCTTATGTTCGCCTCTGATGGCACTCAGCTCACGGCGTTCAGCACCGCTAAATTATGGCCAATTTATCTTGCGATGGGGAATGAGTCGAAGGACAGAAGGACAAAACCCTCCTGTCGAGCCTTTGAGCACATCGCCTATCTGGAAACAGTAAGAAGGATCTCATTAGCTTTGTGCTAGTATGTGATCCTCATTCCTTTTTGGATGACAGCTCCCAGATGCATTTAAAACATTCGCCACAGAGTATCTGGGTGGAAAAGGCCCAAGCAGTGTATTCATGACCCATTGTCATCGAGAAGTCTATCACGCTCAATGGGCGATCATCCTTGATGATGAATTCCTGGAAGCATACGAGCATGGAATTGTGATTAAGTGTTGCGATGGCATCTGGCGTTGTTTTTACCCCCGTATATTTACATATTCTGCAGACTACAAAGAGAAGTAAGCCCAGACTTTTTGAATGTCAGTGGCTATTACTGAAAATTTACACAGAATTCTTATAGCCAGCATTCGTAATTTCAGTCGGTGCCCTTGTCCCCGTTGTCTCATACCATTAGATCGTGTTGCCAACATGGGGATGTGTTGAGATATGGCACAGCACAGGACTCTCACCCAGATTGACCATGTGAAATGGCATAATTGTGTTGAGACGGCACGTGAGAAGATATATGAGAAGGGCTATGTGGTTGATAGTAAGGCAGTGGAAGCTCTCCTACAAGAAGATTCTCTTGTTCCAACAGCGGTATGTGCCTTCTCTTTTCTATGATGATTGATTTCAATGCTCATGCTTTGTCAGAATGCGTTTTCAAGCAAGCTAGCACCATTTGGTTTCAACATGTTCAGCATGCTCGCTGTGGATCTCATGCACGAGGTTGAGCTCGGAGTCTGGAAGGCATTTTTTATACATCTACTACACATTCTAGATTGCGTAGATGAAAGCCTCAAGCATGAACTGGATAGATGGCAAGCATCGTTTGAAACCTCAGAGGGCTTGGTACTGATATTTCTATTAGGTTTTGAGAAATACCTCCTTTCGGGGTTGATGGAATACGAAAAATAAGGTCAAACCGGTCAGAACTGAAGAAGATGACTGCTCATGATTACGAGGATATGTTACAAGTGGGTATTATTGCCAGGATTCTCAACTTGGCTAACATCATTCATGCAGTGTGCCATATCCGTTTTTGATGGTCTTCTGCCTCAACCCCACAATATGTATGTTCTCAAGCCCTTATTTGAATTAGCCCACTGGCATGGTCTTGCCAAGCTCCGCATGCACACGGACATGACTCTGGACATTTTATCCTGTGTCACTACATCTCTGGGAAACAGTCTACGCACATTTGAGGAAAAGACATGTGCAGCATTTGAGACCTGAGAGTTGGAACGTGAGCGGGCTGCTCGGCAACGGTGTCAGGAGAAATCCACAGCTAATGGGGCGTCCAAATCAAAAAGAACTACCGCACCCAATAGTAAAGCACGGAAGAAGAAGGGACTTAATCTGATGACCTATAAGTATCATGCGCTTGGTGACTACGTTGACACCATCCGACGCTTTGGTACAACTGACTCATATTCCACTCAACCAGTAAGTGTTTACATGATTTTTTGCGTCATATTGCTTACTGTCATTGTGGGCATCAGAGCGAGCTCAAGCACCGAACATCCAAAACTCGGTCACTTCGGACTAGCAGGTGATCAATACCACAGCAAATATCGAGGGTTGAGCAACAAGAGCGCCGTATCAGCATGATCTGTGAGCGGCTGAATTGTCCACAACTTGGCTCACCCTTTGAAATAGAGCACGAGGATGTTACACATGATCCTGGCTTACAGTACAACATGGGAAAGTCACAGAAATGTCCTGTGCACATACCAACATTCCTGCAAAAGAATGAAGGTGACCCCGCGATCAAGGTGAGCAGCCTTCGTATTCTTCCTCTGCTGATTTGTACTAACCCCTCTGATGCAGAACTTTTTACCCAAGTTAAGAGAGCATCTACTTCCTCGAATCCAAACAGCACTTCTCCAGGAAACTGAATCACGTTCGGATCTGTCCAGCATCAGAACAGGGTCAGATACTGGGCCATTGAGTCCGAGTCATAGCCCTGACGAAAATGCATGCAATTTTGTGCTCTTGAAGAATGACCGCATATACCACCACAAACTTATTCGATTCCACTTCACCACTCATGACATTCAGCGTGGAACTGACATCGTTAACGCAGGGACATCCCGTTGCAACGTCATGCTTCTTGCTGATGATGTGGGAGGCTCTGTGATTTCTTCGAATCTGCATCATTTCTTGTATGCACAGGTCCTCGGCGCATATCACGTAAATGTGATTTATACTGGGCCTGGCATGTGTGATTTTGAAGCTCGCCGCTTCGATTTTTTGTGGGTACGATGGTTTGAGGTTGTTAACCCAGGGTCTTCAGGGTGGAGTACTTCCAAGCTGGACTCGGTCCGCTTTCCTCCTATGAACGAGAAGCATTCTTTTGGTTTTGTGGATCTGAAAGATGTTCTGCGTGGGTGCCACATCCTACCAGCCTTTGCAAAAGGCAAACGACAAAGGGATGGGGTTGGTATCTCACGCTGTGCCAAGGATGGTAAAGACTACAATCAATACTTTGTTGGCCAGTGGGTTTATTACTTACTCGCCAGTTCTGATTCCATGTTACTATATCCCCCCAGGTTCTCTGACCGGGATCTTCTTATGCGCTACCACTGGGGGCTAGGTGTTGGCCACTTTCATGCGCATCAGTCAGCATCCTCCTCGGGCTGTGTTTCCAATGTGGCTGAAGATGCCCAGGATATTCAGGTTCCAGATGTGGAGCTTCAGGAGGCATCGGAAGAGTCTCCTGCACAAGCCAATGACAGAGGTAGCGACATGGGCTATGACTCGGAGTCAGAAAACCCAGAGCTATGTTTAGAAGACCGTGACTTGGAAGGCTGGGATGACATTGAAATGGATGACGTAGAGGATGGTGATGACGGAGATGAAGTCATCGAAGAGCCTGAAGACTTTACTAGGATTTACTAGTCACCATTCTCAATATGTGTCAACATCTATGTATGTAACCAACTCCTACCCACTAAAAGCAACCTTTAAAATGTGATGGGACACACTGGCAGGAGTGGTGAACACCGGCTGATGCTTAAAGGTCGGAGTTTTAAACTCCGACTTTCGACAGTTTTCGACGTCGCAAGGAGAATTGCGAGGCACCACACTATTTGAAGGGGGAAGGGGAAGGAAAAGTTGTAGGTAAGCTAGTAGACATGCTGGGCTACATGTATGTAAATATATCATAATTCTTTATTGACTGTGTGAGGCACAGGAGAGTGAACAAGATAAAAAGTGGCAATGTGACATTTTTCTCGTGATCTCATCCACCCGGCCTCAAAAAATGCAAATTGCTCATCATCCACTCACTCAAAAAATCCTGGCCTCGGAGGGGGGAATGCAGTACATGCATTGGCATCTCTGGAGCAAGTTCACGCAATTTCGGCCTGCCCAAACTCGCTCAACGGCACCAGCAATGGACACGATCACAGCCCATCATTTCCCCTCACGAGAATTGATGGCATTCACTGCACAGAGGATAACTTGAAGGCTATTGCTCCTCATCACCCTTTCACATCGCAATTTCCAGATCAGATGAGCGGGTTACAATTTTCCAGAGTCTGTTTGTTCTGGGTGTTTCCCGGGCCCAAATTCATAGTAAGTTGAACTTGAACTTGAACTTGCCAGTGTTCAACTTTTGGTCGGCAGCCCATGGTATCATCATGATGATGTGACACCCTGATCAGCACGTGCCACTGATTGGTGCTTATCTCAGAAGTTTGAACCATTAAAATTTCAAATGAAACAAGTTTCCTAGTCCGAGTCCGAGTCTGGGTCTACTAAGTCACGGTTTTACTACTACTAGTACTACATCCGAAGTCATCTACCATGATCCATCTTGCTTGCGCTCCACTAGTTCCCCTGCAGGTCTGACTTTTCGTCACCTGCCATGAGTTTGACTTTTCGTCACTCAACGTTGGATTTGGCCTAAGGCTGTTCAGGATCCTATCAGCAACTTGTCCTGAAGACCACGTATGAAGTGTCGTCCAAGCCTCAGGCTGGCCCCAGCCCCATCGGCTATGCAATGCCCATCCTTCACTCGTGCCCAGGAAATTGGCGCAAGTGACACATAGCTGTACTACTAGGGGGGTGACTTACAAAAGATTGAGTACCACATTGGTGGGTGCCTATGATGTTAGATAGAGTGCACGTACCGATATCCACCGTCAGGCTCCTTGATTCCTCGGCAATATTCCACCTCATTGTCCTCTGTGTGTGCGCACCGAGCATCTGGTGAGGCCAACATTTGTGCAAACACATGCCGAGGTGTTTTCTATCCTAGGCAGTGATCCCAAAGTTTATTCCGCTGCAAGAAAGGCACAAGCATTTCTTGTGTCGGACTCGGACTCACTTCGTTGCTGTTTCCTGCCCCTTTATCCCCTACCTTGGTGTGAGCTATCATGAGCCAACCTTACCACATAGTAGCTCCCGCACCAATATTGTGATACCAAGGCGCCTGAGCAAGGACTCACAAAACACATGAAGTAGTTCGTGTGTATAGTAACATGTAGCTTTGAACTATGTTCCCTAGGACAGCCTCGCTGGCGAGGGCATCGGTTACAATTTGACGGGCACTGAGCACCTCCGTCCCCTCACTGTTTGGTGACCCATGATCGCCTTGTGTGCGATTGAGCATGTCGAGGCTGCTGGTGCGGTGATGTCGATGGTGACGGTGTTGGCCATGGTAATGTGGATGTGCAAACGGAGGCCAATGCGAAAGGTGAGGATGGAAAGAACAGGGATGGAGGGCATGGGGTTTTGGATTGAGCGGGGGGGAAAGGGTATGCTATGCTTCCATTGGAGAACACTGGCGCAGGTGTGGGGAGGGCATGCCGGGATGTGTTGAAGAATGTGTATCGAGATGTTAAAATGATGGAGGCTGTGTCGATAGGTGTTGAGGCTCAGAGGCGTGTCAGGGAAGTGTTTGACGTCTGAGAGGCATATCACGAGGCCATGGAGGGATGGACAGGTTGTCTAGAGTCCTCGAATGGCGAGGTGCATCGAGGGGATGCTCGACTGCTGGGGGATGTATTGAGAGAGGTGTTGAATGGCGGGTGACTAGTGCTTCCTCATTCCATTTTCTTCATTTGATCGCGGACTAGGCGTGGTTTCTCTAACTTACTCCTAGCTCAAGTCGAACACACAACATCAAACGAAGCTAGGAATACCACCACGACCAACAAGAGTCTGTGCACCCTCACCTACCCTAACACCACCTTGCTGGGGTTTGTTTTTCCTCTACCTTAACTCCTACCATTGTCTAGCTAACCGCCCTGCGTACATCCAACCTTTTAAGCACAACTTCAGTCCTCCCCCTCTATCTCTAACCGCAACTATCACCAATGGCATGCCGGAATTCTAGAACGCCAATTGTTGAGCACGATCGGCCCTTCAAAGTAGGTGCTGTATTCCATTTTTACTTTAGGTAATAGTCGGCTCTTCACAGCATGGCCAACGGGTTGAGGTCTGTAGGGACCGACGGTGGTGCAAAGCCACCTTTCGAAGGTACGACTACCAGCTTCTCCAATGCCCTAAGAAACGAGGCGAGCTGAAGAGATGGGCGGTAAGTCTATATAATATCTCGTTGACTTTTTCTGACCGTTTTTTTGAAGCAAAAATGTGTTGGAGCTCTTGTCGTATTCGACGATGATGGGGCGGAGGCAGTGCACGCGTTTTCGGATGTACTACGCAATCAGAAGTGAGTATCATATTTCATTCGGTACCCTCAGCGATCATCTAATGCTAGACTCCACAGATAGATAAAATTTGTATTTTGATTGTAAACTGGATGCTAAAAGCAGGAGTCTAACTATTTGGAATTTATTGAATTGGGGTATGAGACAGTGCCATTGAGTGTGCAGTGAGTCATATAATGCCGTTTTTTTCATCAGCCCACCTCCTAAGTAACGTACATCAGGATAACCATGCAATGCACTTTTGAGCGCAGCTGGTGCTTGGAAATGGGTAAGCAGCCTGTTGTTGGCGGCATAGAATGCACCGCCCACCCTCTACCCAAATGCTTTTGTAATGCATTTCATTGCTCATGAACGTGCAATGACATTCACTTTGACGGTCACTACTGTCTCCCATGCCAGGGGAGCTGATACACATATTTGAATGCGTAGAGCCCCTTGCACTACGGGTGGGGGAGGGATTGGGAGGACAGCCGTTTTGGGGCTGTAGGCGCATTCACGGTTGGATGTTAGGTGCGTTACTGAACAACTTATTTTGTTGTTTTCCACCGCTGGACTTTCACGTTCAAACGGCCTTAGTTAACTGCATCCATCGCCTTGACGTATTTTCAAGTTTTGGATGGATAGGAACCCAACCACTTGAAGGGCGGTGTTGAAGGTATGGCCACTTGGTGGCCAGTGGAAAGAGTGTTGGGCGCTTCCGAGCACGCTGGTTGTTGGAAACAAGGTAAGCAGTTCGTCTGAAGGCGCAGGAAGTGCTGCTAGTCATTTAGGCATGCTTGTGATTCTGCCTTGTCAAAGTTTTCATCACTTCATCCGCCCCTCATTCTGAGTTGAATGGGGGTGCAATGGTGCAGTGGTCCCATCGCACATGTCTGCCATTGCAGACAGACACCGGCATGGTTCAGGATCCCTATGCCCAGCTCGAGTCTAACACTTAAACACCAATTACCTCATCGTTCTGACAGCCGACGCGTTAGCCGTCATCCTCTCCCCTCATAAATTTCTGTTTTATGAGTTGAAAAATCCTAGACTGTAATGCATCGCCAGTGAGTGTGGTGTGATGGCCCAGGTTGCCTCACATTTGAGGCATCGTGGACATCACACCCACTATCATGATCAGCTTTACACTGCGCTGTCACGGTCATAGCTCAACTTGGAGGATAGCACTTGCTCATGGCAACTCATCTTCCTCATGTCCAGGTACCTCAAAGCAATGCCAGAAATGGCATGCTCGTCGGGGTTAATCCTTCAAGTTGCACCTCCAGCTCTCCAACCCTAAGTCTTTGCCTCTGTTTTTGTCCCAGCCTCTTCAACCTGTTGTGCTGCTTGCTTGTGATCAATCAGGCTGGATCCCTTGTTTTCTGGGAAGAATGACGAGTAGCTGATAAAATCATTTCTTTCACTGGAACACCTGAATGGAAGCATCAGCTTGTGAACATTTGCTTCAAGCATCATGATGTGGGTCCAATATCAGCAAGTGATAGGCTGCAGGAAAAATTGTGATATGGAGCAAATCAGATTTTATCCACTTGAACAACTGTATATTATGATAAACAAGAATAATACATAATAATTGTGCTAGTGTAAGCACCAGTTCCTGAATCTTTTCTGCAAGAATCAGAATATCTGGTCAGTAAGTCACAAACCTCAGGAAGAATGACTGACCAAGGAAATGGTGGTGTAAAATTATCCCATTGGGTAGAAAAATTGCATGATCCTGTATGATAATATCATACACTGCAATTCTGTCTAAAGAAGTGTCAGTGGCTGACCCTTTGTCGTCTGGGTTGGATGATGTTTTAACCCCTTTTAAAGTCAGGATAAGCTCTAGAAATGATGATGTTCAGAGGAAATGACAGCTAAAATCATTTCTTTTGCTTGAGTTATTGTATGCTATGATATAACAATATTGTACAGCACAATCCTGTTAATTGAAGCATCAGTGCCTGACCCCTCTTCACATTTATTTGACCGTCTTGTAAGGCCTGCTCAAATCTTATCTATTGATTGCGGAGTGTTAATCATTGATCAAATCTGTCTAGTCATACCGGGCCCCCGCCGATTTCCAGATGAAAAGCCACATTCTCACTACCATGTCTACTTCAGCATCAGACAAGGGAAACTAATGATCGCCTTTCATGTTGCAATCTCACTGCCACCACCACCTCATCAACTGCAACAGACATGTTTGCAAACCCATGATATGTGTCACAGATGGCAGCCACAGTCACACAGCAGCATGCTGATTACCAGGCTCAGGAGGAACAATGGCAAGCAGTGGATGCAGAGTGCCTCACAAATGTTGAGAAGGCAAAGAACCATGTCATTATATATGCATGGCCAAAGGTACATTGTTTCTCCATGACTGACTTCCACTGCTGACACAATTTCAATAGGATGATGTCAAGGCTACAGTATTTGAAGTCCAGGGTGGATTCAAGTGGCCACTGCTCCCACTGACTCCCACCATTCTCTGTGATGCAGATCTTATGTTGCCAGGCGAGAAACATGTGCAGTTCAAGAGGTATAACCCCTCCATCCATACCTGGTCTAAGATCCCAATGGGCCACATCGTCACCCTCAAGGCCAGTGAGCATATCTTCTCAAGGGATATGATGTTGATAGCTGCCATGACTTTGACCATCTCCTTTCAGCAAGCCAGCAATGCAGGCCCCACTTCTGCAAGAACCTTGCTCATGAACGTGCCCATGTTTGATGAGCATTGAAAGAGAAGAGGATCTGGAAAGCTGGCAATACCCTGAGCTCTGATGAGGAGAGGGAGAACAAGAAGGATATGTCTCAGGCTAGTTCCAAGATATCCACATGGCCACTTACCCTACCTCGACGGATGAAGGTGGAGCTCTCTGATTTTGCACTCAACAGTAACACCACCTCTCATCACATGGCCCCTTTGCCACATCATCACATTGCGGTCAAGGTGGAGCCACCCATTATTGATCTTACCATGTCTGATGAAGAAGAAGATGCCATGCCTGCCCCGATGACAGGCAAATGTGTGTGTTCATCAAGATCTTCCATTTTGCTATCTCCCTCACTTTTGCCATCTCCCTCACCTCACTCATCTTCCAATGTGACTGACAAGAGCTCTGATGACTCCCTGCCTGCTTGGCCAGCAGAGTTCTGGGTGGTGGATAGGGTAAAGCATGGGTGCAGGTCAACCTGCAGTAAATAGGCGGTGGGTTTGATGGGTACAGGTACGGTTGCCGAAATGCCAGACCTGTGACATGCTGTACCCATTTTGGTGGTGTCATGGGTATTAACAGTGTTTAAGTCACTGGCCGTGGAAGATGCTGGACATTGATCATTGCAAGAAACAACAATGAAATCATCATTTGTAAGTATTTTCACTTTCTTATTTCACAACTAACAGTGTTTTTTAGGTCCTACTCCAGCAACATGACACACATGAAATGGGCCCAAACAACTTTTATCATCATTTGGGCCCCAGGTAAGTTGTTCTTTGTTCATATCTTGTTTTCCTTTATTCATCTAACTTTATTTTCATTGTTTACAGGTTTTAACTCCCTTACAACGACACAACTACCATGATGACAATGACAATGGCCACCACACCACAGCACCACAGGACCCCCAACTGCCACCGTGAGCAACTGCCACCGTGAGCAACTGCCACCGTGAGCAACTGCTCACAGGGTGGAAATGGGGAGCAACAAGACAGGTCGACAACACTACTGGACAAGCAAAAAAAGGCCCAAGAGACATCGGTGTCTCTTGGGCCACAGGTAAGTTTTCTTTTCTTTTCATTTCCTTGTTACTAACCAAAACAATTTTAGGTAGTGATTTTACTATTGACGATGATGACAGGCACCTCCTGACCCACCCCCACCACTGCCGCAAGCCCCTGCTCATGGGGTGGATAGGTGGTGGCAAGACCATATGCCCACAGCAGCAGCACCCCCAACTACGGCTGCGAGCAACTGCTTGTGGGGTGGAAATGGGGAGCAATGATGGGACAAGGACAGGGACAAGGACAAGGCGAGGACAAGGACAAGGACCACAACAAGGACCATGATGATGACAAGGGAGGGGGAAGAGAACAATGAGGAGGATAAGAATGATGGGGGGGGGAGAATGATGAGGGGGAAGAGAACAATGAGAGGGACAGGAACAACGAGGGGGGATGAGAATGATGAGGGGGATGAGAACAACAACTACAAACCACTGCTGCCACCACTACCACAGCAGCACCCCCATCCACCGCCCTGAGCAACTGCTCGCAGGATGGAAATGGGAAGCGATGGGGAAGGGGGCAGCCACCAGATGGTCACCATAACCTGACGATGATCACACAGATGGAATGGGGGTGTACCACAATGTGGGGGAGGACCAGGGCAGGGGCACTGCTGCAAAGAGAAGGGAGAGACAAAGGGATGACCTACCCCTTGCCCCCTGTCTCACCTGCAAGCAAGACAGTATTTTGTCTTTTTTTAGTATTGTATAGAATTATGTATGAAATAAATTCCTCCATTGCTCTTCTCAAGTGGTGGAGGTGTCTTTTTTCAATAATAATTAAATAAAGTCCATCTGTAAAAAGATTTATTGTCTGTAGCCTAGGTTTGGCTTAGGTATTGTATACAAGGTGTAGTTAAGTTAGTAAAGGGGTTATATAATACAAATTTAGGGTGTTTGACAGTGTAGAATGTCTAAATATGAGGCAAAAATGTAGTTAAAACCATGGTGTATATACATGGTGTCACACTTGTGGTGTTTCATGACAGACCGTGGGTTAAACCTGTCACCACGGTTGTGGTGTTAGAACAGGTGCAGTGTTGACAGGTGTGGGTGCGGTGTGTTAAATTTTACCCATGGTGTGACCCATGCTACACCCTAGTGGTGGACATCGTACAGGGCTTTGAGAAGTGTGACGAGGCACATCATGGATGAAGAAGTGTGAAGAAGGCATTCTTAAGTACTTCAAGGTTCCATTCCAGAGCACAACTTTCTACAACCATCGTCAACATTGAGATAATGCTTCAGCAGCTTCCTGATATGGAGCTTTGCATGCTGACCACATTCCTGGACCATAGCCATGCTAAAGCTGTGGAACCTGTCAACAAGAGGAACAAGAAAAAGAAGAGGGTCTGAATGTTAACATGGTCATCAACATGGTTTGTCACATATTTTATTGAAATAATTTATTGACCTCATTTTGTTGTATCACTCATTTTGTTGTATCACTCATTTTACTGTAATACAAAAGTGTACTATGTTTATAAAATTGTGCTATCATGAGGATAGTGCCAGTTGTGGGGGGATCATCCTTCTTTAGCTAGCTTCTCTTTTGTCATATGGTTCCTGTGCAAAATCATCTCATTTAAAAAGAATGCATACTTATCAACTAGCATCTTGTGACAAATGGCATGGTAGCCTCCCAGCCACACATTGGTCTGCTCTGCAATTGATGAATTAAAATACCAGCCCTTGTTGTCTTCAGAGATGAGCTTGGGGTATGCAGCAGGGTTGCAGTTTTCCTGGCAAAATACATCAGTCTCTGAGTGCTTGGACTTGAAGTGGAAGACATCGACAGTAAGTCCAATGTTGTTAAAGAAGGGATCTTTGTTGTCTTGGACCATGCTGACAAGTGTGCAGTTGTTGTTGAAGAAGATATGGTCAGGCTTGATGTCTTCATGGAATGTATGCTTAATCATCTCCTGTTCCAAGGTGAGTGAACAACAAAGTTCAATCCATCAACAATCTTGCTTACAACAACACTCCCAATGCCTTCTGCCCCATAGAATGTTTCCCAAGTGATAATGATCCCACATGGCACCACAACAATTTGCTCATTATGTGTGCGCCTCTGACCCAGCTGTGCTCAGATCCGCTTCTTCTTGCCACCCTGTTCAAAACCAGCAATCTCAAAGTCTTCAACCTCATTGTCCACATCAGCAATGTTGGTACCACTGCTGGTCTCCTCAGCAATTGCATCGTTCAGATGAGCCACGAGAAACCTAGCCTGCCCCCTTTCCCAGTGAATCTGCTCCACCTCTTGCTGTGCAGGATCAGAACACATGCAGCTGTCAGTTGCAATTGGAGATTCACAGCTGACTACTGCACAAATCACATTGTGGTTGGCATCCTTCGGGCAAAAGCGATGTCAATTGTTCTCAAGTGGGACCTTGCAGTTATGAACTGCACAGCATGGACAGCCAACAGTGACACCATCAATAACAACCACCCAGACTTTTTTCCCATCTTCGTAGACACATAGACACTTGTTACAGCAGTGGCGTAGTTCTGGTTATCCATGGAGACAGAAGTGAAGGTTTTGAGCACAAAGTGTGTCTGTGAAATGATCCTTTTGTGCACCTGTATGTGACACCACAAGCATCTTTGACTGAGTCTGACAGTCAGGTTAGGGTGTAGCATGGGTCACACCATGGGTAAACTTTCACACACCGCACCCACACCTGCCAACACCACACCCATCCTAACACTGCAACTGTGGTGACAGGTTTCTACCATGTATATACACCACAGTTTTGACAATATTTTCCCCTTGTATTTGATGTTCTATGTTATTAAATATCATGTATTTGTATTGACTAAGTCAGACTAACACCCCATATACATACCTAAGCTACAATTTGAATAATACCAAGCCTTATGTTACTTATTCACATGCAAAAAAAAAGACACCCCCACTCGAGATGAGAGATGGAGGGATTTATTTATTTAATAATTGTATACAATACTAAAAAGAGAAAACCCCACTCCCATGCAAAACATGGGGGAGGGGGTTGTGATGTGGGCATCATTCCCCTCCCCTTCCCACTGTTGTGGTGGGTGCCTCTCCATCCTCATCCTTGTGCCTGTCATCTGGCCCTCTCCATTCTTGTCTGCCTGTCCCGCCGTCTCAATGTTGTTGTCCTCCCCTCATCAGCCCATGGTGGTGGTGGTGGTGGTGGTGGCTCCTCATTGCTGCTGCTGTTGCCACTGCTCCAATTGCAGCTGGTGGTGGCTGGCTCATCTTCCCCATCCCCATCCTCATCCTTGTCCCATCATTGCTCCCCGTTTCCACCCTGTGAGCAGTTGCTCGCAGCTGTAGTTGGGGGTGCTGCTGTCATGGGTGTATTGTGGGTGTATGGTCTTGCTACCACCTGATCACCCCACGAGCAGGGGCTCGTGGCAGTGGTGGGGGTGAATCAGGGGGCGCCAGTCATCGTCGTCAATGGTAAAATCACTACCTAAAGTTGTTTTAGTTAGTAACAGGGAAATGAAAGGAAAAAAACTTACTGTGTATTCATTGGGGTGGTCATATCGTTGTGAGATAAAACCTATAAGTAATAAGAGTAGAAGTAACTTTAATGAAGAAAACAAGAAAGGAACAGAAAGAAAAAATACCTGTGGCCCAAACGACACGTATCTACGTGTCATTTGGGCCTGTGCCTTATCCTTGTATCCCATCCCATCCTATCCCCATGTGCTGTTTGTTCATTTGGCATGGTGTGGCCCCAACCAATGTGTATTTACATGTTGTCGGAGCCCATGCCTCATCCTCATCCTCCTATCCCATCTCATTGCTCCCCATTTCCACCCTGTGAGCAGTTGCTCACAGTGGTGGTTTGGGGTGCTGTGGTGCTGTGGTAGGGGTGGTGGTGGCCGTCATCATCATTGTCATCATGGTAGTCACATCATTGTAAGTTAAAACCTGTAAACAATGAAAATGAAGTTAGATGGATAAAGGAAAACAAAAGAACAACTTACCTGGGGCCCAAACAACGATAAAAGTCATTTGGGCCCATTTCATGCACTTCGTGTCGCTGGAGTAGGACCTAAAAAAACTGTTAGTTGTGAAAAAAGAAAGTAAAAATACTTACAAATGACAATTTTGTCATTGTTTCTCGCAATGATTGATATCTGGCATCTTCCATGGCCGGTGACTCAAATAACCATGGATACCCATGACACCACCAAAATGGGTATGGTATGTCACAGGTCCAGCATTTTGGCAACCATACCCATACCCATCAAACCTGTGGGCCACTTACCGTGGGTTTACCCATACCTGTGCTACACCCTAGATGGTCTTCGAGAAGTGCTAAAGTTACAAATGCATCCCAAACCTGTTCTGTAGTGACCAAAAACCCAAATGCCTAATCACTGGGTGGAACTGTGTCAGAGAGCAAGAGATTGTAAAGCTGTGCACAATTGGTAGCTGAGGTCAAGATGAATGAAGTGGTAGAGCATAGAACACATAGGATCCACTTGCCATGAAACCAACATAAGTGTAATCCAGAGCTGGACAAGCCATTTCTCAGCAAACTGGTGTTCACCCACCTGAATAACTGCTGGGATTCCATTGTAGTAGGTGCAAACACCCTCATTTACCCAGAAGTTGTGGCAGTAGCTGGTCTTGCATTCTAGAGGGAGAGAACATGACAAATCTGATGAAAAAGCTATAGAACCAAACACATACCATCACAATACAGGTGAACAGAATGCACAGGAAGCACTCCCTTGTCCATTGTGTATAACACAGCCTGCCATTGCTCTTCCTTCTGTTAAGTACTGAACTTGAGGGGAAGTCGTCAGAATTCTGGTTGTACCCAGACGATAGAAGTTGTAGTGGTCGGATGGAGTAAGACAGGGAACCCTATGGAAATCCGGGGCAGGGTTTACTTGATGTGTCGCACCAAGTGGGGGAGCAGAAAGGACTTGGCTTCAACTTATAAGAAGTTGTGCCCTTCTCCTCGTCAAGTGTCCTAATTTCAAGGTGAGGGTAAGGAAGATGACCAGAGGTCCGGAGAATTTCCGGAGAGGTTGAGTAAGAGTTTGAGAATGAACGTAATTGGAGTATAAAGAGAATAGGATTAAGTGGGAGACTTGGTTGATTTACAAACTGGCGATACAAAATGAAAGTAGCTAGCTTAAATACTAAGGTCGGAGTTTCTGAGGCTGTGGTTAATATGAAATCTGGCTTCTGAGGCAATTCCTGAAACCGTTTCACCTAATTGGAAATGAGGGAATTTTGCCTCTAGGCAGTGCTGCTGATAGGAGGTGGGCTGTGATGTAAGGTGGCTGGGAAGGGGGTGGAAAACGATTGGAAGTCCGGTTGGAAGAATCGGTCTTGACACCTTCAGTAATTTCCCCGTTCAACAACTTGGATTGGTACAAGTATGCTGCAGGGGATATAGAGTATGAGCAACTGGGAAGTAATAGCACAATGAATCATAGAACCTGAAGACCATCATGATGGAATGAGAACGTACAAAGTCCAAGGGAATGGCCATGCACTGAAAAATCATGTATGAGACTGTCCTCAAGGCTCTGTGCATCATGCCAGATCATTGTTTTCAGTGTGTCCCAGCAGGCCTCAACACAGGCCATAGAAATGCCACAGCTATTCTGCAAGAAAGTAGACACTGTTGGTGGGAGTACATCTGGAGGATCAAACACCAGCACAGAAGATGGCTGTGCAAGAAGAATGTCGTCCTTCAATCTTGAAGCAAGGGAAATAAACTGCTGTACTTGGCCAAAAGAAAGCTCAGGGTGCTGCTCAGCAAGGAGAATGGTGTCCTGTAGCCTCAGAGAGGACATCACTAGATGTATTCAGGTCTACAAATAGTCGCCTCCCCTCTATCGATGCTAGTATTGTACACTGTTTATGTTAAGAACTCCAAGGGGCTGATCAGGACTCCTCAGGACTGATCGGGGCAGGTGGGACAGGTGGGACTGATCAGGAATTTCCAATACCCAGATGGACTCCAGCTTAGAGTATACCATAATGGATAGTCAACTTTTGAGTCTTAAGTTCTCAAAGTGCCTACAAAACATATTTGTACAGAGTAAGGATTGAACTCAAGGCCTCATCATGACAAACAAAATGAGTTTGCTTAACCAGTTGAGCCACAGGAGAATTATTGGCTAGTAACATAAGGTTTATTTATGACACTAACACTTAACTTGAAAAAAAATTTCCAAGACTTAAGATCAAAGATTTTGATTAACCACATCCCTCACATTGGATGCAAGAGAGTGGGGATAATATGATTACTTACATAAACAAAAAACCCTCCAAGAGGGAGGATTATATTATAATTTATATACATAGAAAACTAACCCCTCACATTCAGCGCAAGGGGGGAGGTAAAAACATAAAGAAAAAAACCCTCCCCCACACAAAATGGAGGAGGGAGGTGCAAAACCATTAAATAATTAAAAGTACAAAAAAACCCTCCCCATGCAAAATGCGGGGGAGGGGGAGGGGACCCTGCCCCACCATCTTTGGTGCATCATCCTGACAGGTTCCCTGGGGCCTTTAGGCAGCACCGTAGCCACAAACCACCCCACAAGCAAGAGCTCATGGGCATGGGTGTGGCTGCCATCCCTGTGGGTGTCATCATCCAGTGCTGGTGCTGGGCCACCTGTTGTGTCATCCTCATTCCACTCACCATCCACCCCATGAGCAGTTGCATGGTGGGGCTGGGGGTGAGTGGTGTGTCATTCAGTGTGGGGCCCCCATGTGTCATTAGTTACACAAAAATGAAGTAAAATAAAAATAAAAACTTACATATGGCCCAGGAGATGTCACTGATGTCTTCTGGGCCCTCGTTCCTGTTTCCCCATTGTTTCCCTGTTGTCATATGTAGCCCCCACAATCCACCCTATGAGCAGAAGCTTGTAGGTGTGGGGTGGGTGCCATGTCATTCAGTGGTGGTCTTGCACCCCTCTTCGCTCACACCCGCTGCCATAGCAAACTGCACCCATCATCCACCCTATGAGCAGTTGCTCATAGGCATGGGGGTGGGTGCTGTGGTGCTCTGTGTCCTCATCTGGCCCTGATGGTGGTGGTGGTGCTGCTTGTGGTCATCATCATTGTTGTACAGCCCTGGTGCACCATCCACCCAACAAGCAGTTGCTCATCAGCATGGGGTGGTGGAGACGCTGGAGGTGTCTCCTATAGCAATGGTGGAGGCTGCTGCTAGGATTGTGTAGTGACTATCTACATGTGTGACTCTCTACTGACTACATGGTCATGTGACTACTTGGAATAGGTGTGCCCACACACACTACTCCAGTGGTGCTGGGGCCTGTGGGTCAGTGTTGTCATTGGATTCTGTTTGGGGGGGGGGGGGGGTTGAGCACATCAGTGTGATGTGGTGTGTGTATGGGGGTTGCTGGATGCTTACTGGGCAGGGTATCCCCCTTCTGGGGTCTCCCAGCATCCCTCTGCACTTTCCTAACCCATGTCGACAGCCTCACATCCCATTTGAATGGAGAGGAGGGGATTGGGTAGGTGTGGGCATGCATTGCACATTTTATGTTGTGGCAGGTCATCCCCAGTAGTATACAACCAAAAAAGCAACAAAATACAATTATAGTTGATTGATAAAAACAAAAAGAAAAAAAAAAAAAAAAAAACTTATCTATGGCCCAAATGACAGTTGTCATCATGTGGGCCTGTGTTCTGCCCAGTCAGCTTGTTTGAAGGTGGTGGTGATGGTGGGAGTGGGCATGGGAGCACTGGTGGTGGGTGTGCATGCAGAGGTGGTGGTGGTAGAGTGGAGAGGAGGAAGGGAGGGAGGCAGCATTGATGATGGTGGTGAGCTGGCAGTCATGTGTCATGTGTCATGCAATGCATGCAGCTAATGCATATTCCGGTTAATGGCTGGTCACTATGCACCTTGGTTGGGTAATAAAGGTATTAAATGTATGTAGAGGAATAATTGCTTGGTAGCTCAGTGGTTAAGCACACTGCTCTGTGTGTAGACCCAAGGTTGAGTGTTCAATTCTTGCTGTATGTGAAACTTTTATTTGGGAAAGCACGTGCATTCTGGTTATTCCAGTGAGTCCAGTTGTGATGAGTCCAGTCAGATTCCAGGGATTCCAGGTGTAAATTTGATGCTTTTTCCAACTGGAATCATGTTGCATAGGGAACACTACACACAAAAAAAGTTCCACCAGATTCCAGAAATTCCAGAAATTCCAGCCGGAATAACTGGAATCCAACCAGAATAGGTGGGAGTGCAATGTACTCAGGGGAGGTTAAAGATAGCATGCACTTGAGCAATTTGCAGACCTGTGATAATAAGTCAACCATTGGAACAGAGTTGGCAACTTGAAAACATACCTTGTGGGAAAGGTATATCATGATTGTAGTGAACTGGATCCTCGATCACAAATGCAGTATCAAAGTATGCTGGTACTGAGGGTCATTGTCCACTGGCATTGCGAGCAGGGGTAGTGCAAATGCACTCCTTAACTTGAATTGAACCTATGAACTCATTTGGAGGGAGGATGACATGCATTTGCTTGTATACATTGAAGCAGTCATATTTAGATGGTTGAGGGGCACATGGCCTATATTTCTTGAGGAAGTCTGAAAATACAGGGAGGAAATTTGGAATGAGGTGGTGAGTTTCAAGGTAGTTGACCATGACATTCTGGAATGCTGGGTGCTTCACAATGTACCAATGTTTAGGGGTGGATGTTGATGTTGATGACTCCAATTCAGACACATCACTATCCTCCCCATCATCCACATCTAAATCATTTGTGTCAATTGCTGGGTCAGGGTGAAGCCACCTAAGGTATGCTGTACAAAGAAACATTGCCTCTTGTCGCTGAAGCCAAAGTGCCATTTGCGCCAGAAAGTCTCACTTGTTGCTTGCATGATAAGCTTCCTTCACCAAATTGATGTGGAGGCATTCTGGTGATTCAGTATTGTATCCATCAGCAGATCCATGAGCAAGAATGGCATTGATGTAGTGTTGGATCATGTGGAGCTTTGGTATGTTGAAATGTTCATGAATACCAAGCTCAATTAAGATTTCTTTGTTGGCATGGAAAGTGTCAAGACACTTTTGAAGTGCAGTAAGTGTTTGGGTTGTATGACGGTGGAATTTGGAATAATAGATGAAATTGATCACAGAACATATCATGGTGAGTACATGGTCACTCATAGTGCCTGCCATAATGCCAACAAATATTCTTTGCATCTGCCTGTGCTTGGCCCCTGTCCATTGCGATATAAACAACACTCCTTCCTTGAAATGTTGCAAACCTGCATGACCATTCATTGCCTTGAAATGTGCATCCAGTTCTCCAGCACCGATGACACTAGTACATCAGTTAACCAGATGATCCTTGAAAATGCCTTTATGGAGCTGGTGGAGTATATTGGGTGTGAAGCTTTGGAAGATGTCAGTATGAGGGAGTGCTTTCCAAAATGGTTCGTACACTGCTCGCAAACCCAACTCATCAAACTTATCTGCTGAATCCTGGTGGTTTTTCTTCTGCCTTTGATCCTGGTTCAGCAGCCTGACTGTCTCTTCCGTCTCCCTCCACAAAGACATAATGAGTTCACCCCTTTCATTGGTGCCAACCTTGCAACATGGACAATGACTTTCTTTACAGCATGCCACAAGACATTGCTTGGGAAAGTCCACCACATATCCAGCAAGAATAGGAAAGATACAATGGATGTACGAGTCTGCACATGTCATCTTGACACCATCCCTCCTGGCTTTGATCAATGGTTTCAAGATTTCAGACATGCAATGATGGAACAAAGAAGAGTAGATATGGCCTGCATTGAGATGTTGTTGAATCAATGTTTGCCACACATTGTGGAATTTGCATGGGCAAGCATAAGTACATGTTTTGATAGTCTGTTCTGCATCTTTCAATTTAATATGAGCCGTGACATTGCGTGGCAGTTTGTCAACATGTGGCCGAAGCTCAAACACATCCTTGAATTCTGATAAAAGTGTTCTTTCCAGCGACCCGACCTTCTCCTGTAGCACCAATCCCTCTATGTGGTCCTTTATCATTGCTGCAATATTCAGGGGTTTGTTGATCTCTGGGACTCCCTTGCCATTCTTAAGGTGTTCTTTGCATACTAGGATTAGTTCCTGTAACACCTCTCATTTAATATTTTTAATTTCTACAAGAGAAACAGAGGGTTCAATCAACTGTTTTTGCTTCAGTTTTGTAGGTGGATTCAACAAGCCATAATTGCAATGTTTATCAATGGCAGTACGAGCAACGAAGTCAGCAACAATATGGTTTACAGAGAGAAATGGTAGTCCCAGGAGTAGCAGAACACATAACAGAGGAGTAACAACAGCTTTTATGGTAGGCAAGACATAAGACGAGTCAGGTGCAAATGGTGTGATTTTAACATATTCATGCAGGTGGCTATCAGAACACATAGTATTGTTGAGAGCCATGGAGATTGGAAGAGGCTTGTGCAGGCAAAAATGACAGAGACCAAGGTGAAGAATGAGCATGGCATCAATGAATACAACATGAGCACCACAGTTGAGCATGCTAGTCACTCTAAGTGGTTTGTCAACAGAGGGACCCATAAGGGAACAGGGCTACTGCAAGTGTAGTACAGTCAGCGGAGCACTCACGTCTTCCTCAGACTCAGAACTGGCGCCAAGGACTGCACTTGGCATGACAGCCCCCACCAGCAAAGAATTAGTGTCATTGGGGTCCTCAACATGGGAGGTTGATGTTACAGCACCAATGGTCTTGCTGCCAGCAGTACCTCCACACTTTTGACTCAGTAGTATCTCCTTGGTCAATTATTTGTAGTTGCAAGGGTCAGGGAAATCAAAAGGGCAATCCAAGGCATGATGGTTCTGGTATCCTCATTGACATTTCATGCAGCCCTGGTGCTTGTGAAGCAGAGACTGCTCATTATCTGTGAGGCCTGGGGGTTTCATTTGGGTGATTGGTCCCAAAGTCATCAAGCTCTGGACTTTTGATGAGGACATGGAGTGTGGTTGTTGTTTCCAAGAGCCTGGTGTTTAGGTGCCTGCTGGAAATCCTCGCTTACCTCAAGGTAACACTTTGTGTTGTGGGTACATTCCTCAGCAAGCTTGCAAACTTCAGTGATCCAAGTGGCCAGGCATGCCTTGCCCGACTTTTCACCTGCCATGTTTACAGCTTCTTTGATTTTGTGATTCTTGCAATGGGTACACAGATCGATGTCAAGCAGACTATCAAGCTGGAAACAGAGGGCATCTTCAGAGAAATGATACTCAGTGCCATGTAATATGATGTTTGTGTGGTGGATGTCATTCACCCACTTCAAAAAGGAGTCAGAGGTTTTGAGGTGCACATTGCAGATACAGGCATGAAGCTCATCGTCCCAACCTTCAGATAGGAATTCTTTATGTAGGGTTTTCATGAAATCAGTGAACGGAAGTGTGATGAGCTCAGCACGATGAGTTGCAACCCAATCCCTAGCACGCATGTCCTTCAGACCAGGCAGGATTGTGGACATGTGGTCAGCCTCCTCTGTCTTCTTATTTGCAGAAAAAAATCTTCACAGGCCATTTCCCATTGGTGCATCACCATGGGTGAAACCTCACCCGGAGTGAGCAACAGAATGCACTTGGGTTCAGCATGCACACATTCAGCAGGGCCCAGGGGTATTTGAAGACATTAGATGTGGCATGAGTAGCAGGAAGTTGTAGGAGGAGTTGGTATCAGAGCTGTCGGACACAACAGTATGCATGTGAGAATGTCGGGACGTGTTTGGGTTAACAGATGTGAGTGTATGTGTGTTGGTCCCTCCAACTGATGAAGATGGAGAGTTGACAGTACTTGGATCAGGTGTCAGAGAGGCCAATGCAGAGGAAACAGCAAAATTCTTGGTGACAGGTGTAATAGTGGTTGCAACAGATGTATCAGTGGTGGCACTGAGGACATCTAATGCTTGACAGTGTGACAATGGCAGGGTGGGCAGTGAACTTTGGTACAACAGTAGGCACAATGGCCTAGTAGCCAGCGGGTGTGAGATGCAGAGGAGAAAACTGAATCACTCACTATGCGAGGATTGTTGATCATTTTGAGAGCGGTGTTTAAAAAAAAAAGTGTAACCTCATGCAATGCTTGCATGAGAAATCACTATGCAAGGGAGCTAAGGCAACCAAGATATAACAAGCCCAAGATATGGATTAACGATGTAGTACTACAAGCTTGGATGATGGTGGTTTATGATGATGATGTCCTTGTCTAATCTGTCCATGTTCGTGCGTGTGGTAAACATGTGTAAATAAGAGCCATCATTACGCCTCCCTGCTGAGAGTGGGGTCATTTTTTTAGGTTTTCTTTTTCTTTTTTGTCTTGTTTTCTTATTTTCTTTTTTTTTTGCTCTTTGAATGACTCCTCACCACTGCAAGCACCCACTTGCAGGGTGCATTGTAATTAGTTGTATTTAAATATAGTAAACTTTAATTATATATTGAAAAATGCTGGAAAAACTGGGCCCAACTGGGTTTTCAAGAGCAACCAAACTGACTATGGTCCATGGTTGCCCCTTTTGTGTTAGGAAACAGCCCCATTACTTAATAAAATTTCATTTATTTTATTATGTCAAATTATGCTACATTATGCAAATTATGCTACACTTTGATAGCATGAGAATTTTATTTTGCATGCATCAATATGTACGTGCATGTACAAGCATGTTGGTAACAACAATGTACAATATATGTAACATAGTATATAAACCTTAAATATACACCTAGGGGACCCCCTTAGGTAATAACCCCTCACATCAAAACCATCAATTTCCCCATCACATGTGCGCATCCTGCTCCCTTCTTGTAGAGAGAACCCGCATGGTCTTAGCTAGCAGATAGTGGATGTTGCCCTAACAGAAGAACACAACTTTCCATATCAGTGCACCTTCTCTTACTTGCACATACGTCATTGTTTCACGATGCCACATCCAATTACTCATCCTTTTGGCATGAGCCAGAAGTACTTGTATATACGTAATCTACCTTTTCTTTCATAAGCTGACACCAGGCCTCGCCTTACATTGCGACCACCAGTGATCGAGAGGCAGTGCTCATCATTAGGACAGCTGCAACCAGACAAATGATTGGATGTGGTTTAGTCGTGATTTACATTACTCTATTTGGACAACTATTTTAGTTACAGGCCAAATTCAGTGTTATCCCTGAGATCAGGCACTGTTGAAAGGGTCATTGATCCAAAGTGACCCAAACTTAAGCGCTTGACAAACAATTGACAAACAAACAGCTTTTGCCAAGTTTGGTACCCGAGTTACCAAATCACGTGACCCATCAACATTTGGAGAGGTCTTGAAGAACAAGTCTTGAGTCTGCCAAAGAAGTGATTCATCACAGATCTGACCATTATGTCCGAATCCTCAACTTCTAATCCTGGTCCTAATCCCATTCCCACACCAGTGCTAGAGGCAAAGATTGATGCACTTACAGTGCAAATGTTGCAATTAGTGTTGGTGTTGGCAGCATCACAGCCCAGACATGCAGAAGTACAGCCAGAGATGACAGTAGATAGAGAGGTGGAGATGGTGGAGATGGTGGAGTGGGTGTCACAGGATGATGTGCAGATGGCAGAGAAATCTGAAAATGGAAAAGTGTGCTTACCTAAGTATGCACCCCCACAAATCTTTGATGGTACCATGGAGAATACAAAATCTTTTATCAGCTCTATAGTATTGTACATCCATGGGAGGAAGCCAGAGTTTCATACAGTCAAGTCTAGGATAATGTTTGCTCTCTCATATATTCAGGGGGGGAAAGCACAGTTCTGGAGAAACAAGGCTATCAATCAAATTGCCATGGGAAATAAACCATTTGCAACCTTCAAGGAATTTCTGGAGAGATTGGAGGCACAGTTTGGAGACCCTAATCCAAAGGCGACAGCCAATGCTAAATTAAAGACCATGCGCCAAGGTTCCCTAATGGCGGATGAATTTATTTTGCAGTTCAAAGCAGAAGCTTTGCAAACAGACATGGGAGAAGCCGCGTTGGTAGAGTTTTTGAAAGCAGGATTAAATCCCTCTTTGTTTGAATCTATCTACCGACTACCTTCTATGCCAGAGAAGTTGGACAAGTGGTATAATTGGGCAATGCGCCTTGACCGGCAATATCGGCAGGAACAGGCAGAGTCAAAGTTGATGTATGGAAGTAGTAAATTTGGAAAGTCATCAGGAGGAAAGTCCAAGAAAGGAAAGGCGCCTCAGGCGCAAGCTCCAAGGGCACAGCCACCAGCCATGGCAGTGACACCTATGGCTACAGAGTCAGTAGCACCAGCAGAGGCAATGGAGGTTGATCAAGCAGGGAGATGAGCCCCACTTAAATGTTTTAACTGTGGGCAGTTAGGACATATTTCCAGGAATTGTAGGCAGAAAAGAAAGATTAGGGAAGCTACAATCGAGGAAGTGAAGCTGGAGGAAGGCAAGCAGAAGAATTTTGTGGAAGAGTCCCAGTGAAGGTTTCCCCATTGGTGACACAGAATCGTTATAATGTATTAGTATCCAAGGAAACCTAGAGCAAACCAGAAAAGGAAATCAAGGAGGAGTACAACCATTGTGAATCATGTGACAAAGAAAATTGCCAAGTGCTATTTCCAAAAACCCCTAAATTCTTTATTTGCTCTGTGTGAATAGAACCCAAAATCACCTTGACTGTGGGATTGAAGACAGTGGACACACATGCAGTGATTGATCTGGAAGCATTGCTTGATAGTGGTGCTACAGGATTATTTATTAATCAGTCCTTAATTACCAGAAATGGTATTAGCACATGCAAGCTGTTGCAACCTATAATGGTGTACAATATTGATGGAACAGTTAATCATGGAGGAACTATTAAGGAGGAGGTGACCATGGTACTAAGGTATCAGGAGCATCAGGAATGAGCCATATTTGAAGTGTGTGATCTTGGGAAAACCAATCTAATAATAGGATGTCCATGGTTATGGAAGCATAATCCCGAAATTGATTGGAAGTACAAATGACTCATTGTCCTAAGGAATGTAATGTGTATGGGAGGAAGGTGAAGAAGGAGAAGAAGAAAAGGAAAGAGAAAGAATGTCCAAGGAAGTATTCTGTTACAATGGAGGAAGTGGAGGATGAGGAAATGCCAAATGGGGAAGTTCCAATCATGATTGAGAAGGAAGAGCAGAAGCAAACCTTTAGAGCAATTCATGGAGGACAGTCATGTGATAAAAATGTCATGAAGGTGGAGAAGCCAGTGGAGGAGTGGGTACCAAAAGCATATCATGAATATCTGCCAGTCTTTCAGAAGAAGGAGTCTGAGCAAATGCCGGTGGGAAGCCATGGGATCATGTGATCAAGATGAAGCCAGGGTTTGTGCTGAAGAAGTTAAAGGTATATCCATTATCTCCAATGGAACAAGAAGAAGTTGATGTGTTCCTAAATGAGCAATTGCCCAAAGGATATATATGATGTTCAAAATCCCTGCAGACATCACCAATATTCTCTGTGCCAAAGAAAGATCAGAGGAAGAGGATGTGTACAGATTATAGGTATCTGAATGAGTGGACAGTGAAGAATGTGTACCCCCTGCCTTTGATCTCAGAAATAATTGACAAGGTGGGAAAAGCCAAGGTCTTTACAAAATTGGATTTACGATGGGGATACAATAATGTACAAATAAGGAAAAGAGATGAGTGCAAGGCCGCATTTGCCATGCATCGAGGATCCTTCGAGCTGCTTGTCATGTTTTTCAGGATGACCAATAGTCCCCCAAATTTCCAAAATATGATGAACAACATTTTCAAGGATGTAATGGACAAAGGCATGGTAATAATATTTATTGACAACATTCTGATATTCATGGAGGATGAAGAAAATCATGAAGTGATAGTACAGGAGGTGCTGTGGAGGCTAGTGGAGAATGATCTATTTTTAAAACCCAAGAAGTGTGTGTTTGGGGCAAGTGAGATTGAGTTCCTAGGATTATTGATTGGCCCTGACAGGATTAAAATGGATCCAATCAAGGTACAGGTGATCACTGATTGGCCTGTGCCCACCCATGTCAAGGAGGTTCAGGCCTTCTTGGGACTCACAAACTATTATTATTGCTTTGTGCATGATTTCTCCAAAATTGCCACACCCTTACATAATCTTATGTGAAAGGAAGTAGTGTGGAGGTGGGGGGAACAGCAGCAGACAGTGTTTGATAGTGTTTGAAGGTCCAGTCCATGGTTATGTAACAGTCTTTTGGAATTTTGAGATGTAATCTGCTTGTCAAAGCCTTACAACTTATCTTGGCATTTCAGGACTTTTTGTACACAATGTCAAGATATGATTGAAAAGGTTTTGTCATTATGCCTCAGTGGTTTTTACAGAATTAAACATATGAAACATAAAACAATTTTTCCAGTCTATACATTTTCCGAGGTTTTGAGAAAAGTGTATGAACTGGAAAAATTGTTTTGTGTTTAATATGTTTAATTCTGTAAAAACCACTGAGGCATAATGACAAAACCTTTTTGGTCCTATCTTAACATTCCATTCAAAAAGTCCTGAAATGCCAGGATAAGTTGTAAGGCTTTAACAAGCAGATTACACCTCAAAATTCCAAAAGACTGTTACATAACCATGGACTGGACTTTCAAACACTAGTGTTTGAGGAGTTGAAAAGGAAGTTTGTGGAGGGACCAATATTAGCCCCAGTAGATTTCATGCGCCCCTTGCAAGTGGAATCAGATAGTCCTTGAGGGTCCAGTTCCTGCAACCAAAAAAAAACTGGAACTCAACTGGACCCAACCACAAGCAACCAGTCTTTCTGGTTGCAGTTGGGCCTTGTTGTCAACAGTTGCAGTTGCAGTTGGTAGGCTCAGGCTCGCAAGTCCAACCAATTGGAACCAGTCACAACCAGTCGCAATTGGGTGGCCTTACATCACTGCTCAATCTTAGATAGTACAATTTTTATTTTATTTTCTATGTAATTTACTTACTCCATAGCTGTCATCGTCCATTGTTATCAGTAGTTTAGAACCTGAAAAAGAAGAAACATAATCAGTTGGTTTACAAAAAACAAGAAATGAAACACAAAAAAACTTACTATAGGCCCAAACAATGATTTGCATCATTTGGGCTATGTTGTGGCTGTTGTGGTTGCTTACTTGTCATCCTCACTCCCTGTTTCCACCCCGCAAGCAGTTTCTCATGGCAGTGGTTAGGGGTGCTATGGTGGTGGTCATGATCATCATTTAGCATTACATTGTCACTGTTGTGAGTAGTCTTTGAGGGTCCAGTTCCTGCAACCGAAAAAAAACTGGAACTCAACTGGACCCAACCACAAGCAACCAGTCTTTCTGGTTGCAGTTGGGCCTCATTGTCAACAGTTGCAGTTGCAGTTGGTAGGCTCAGGCTCGCAAGTCCAACCAATTGGAACTGGTCACAACCAGTCGCAACTGGGTGGCCTTACCTTGCTACTCAATCTTAGATAGTACAATTTTTTTTTCTATGTAATTTACTTACTCCATAACAAATTTGGGGCATGCCCAAGGAATGACTGATGGGCAAGGGTTTATATATGTTTGGGCCATTTGTATATGTTTGAATATGTGTGGTGCAAGTAAACAGCAATGCGACACATTTGTTTGTATGTGCCATTGTTCACTTCTCACGACAATGACAACGATGGCCACAAACAACATGGGCCCAAACAATGTTATCGTCGTTTGGGCCCACGGTAAGTTTTCTTTTGTATATCTTATGTTTACTAACTTTATTTCTATGTTTTTAGGTTGAAATTTTTTGGTAACGATGTGCGCCGACACATACAAACCACACCCACCCGCTCTACCTCCTCCTCCCCATCAAAATGGGATGTGAGGAGTGCCAATCAGTCAGGAGGATGGGGAGGGACACCAGGAGACCCCAGCAGGGGGATACCTGCCAGGTAAGACCCCACAGCTGCACCCACCTCCATGCCACATCACAGCTAACCCACCCCACCTAGATGCAACATGCCCTCTCTCGCTCCAAACGCGAGATGGAGGGGTATGTTCTTTTTCTATGGCAACACCCCCCTCCCTCACTCCAAATGCAAGATGGAGGGGTCTCTATTATGTTTCCAGCACCACCACCCAGCCTGCAAGCCACTGCTCACAGGGGGAGATGGGGGTGCTGACTGAGAGGAATGACAATGGGGGTATGACAGGCCACCATGCCAACCCAACAACAACAATGTGGCACTGCTGCAACATCACCAACCCCAACAACGATGACAATGTGGCACTGCTGCCACATCACCAACACCCACGGCCAACCCCAATAATGACAATGGTGGCCCCCACCCCCCTCTCTTGTTCCAAATGCGAGCAGGGGGGGTTTCTTGATCTTTTCTATGTGACTACAGCTACCTCTCCCCCTCTCTTGCTCCCAACATGAGCAGGGGGAAGGTTCTTGTTATTTTATTATTAGCTTTATTAATACATATTATTATTTGTACATATGTATGGTTGCAACTGGTTGGAACCAGTTGCAAGCCAACAACAACTGGTCACCAACTGGTTGGCTACAGTTGCGGTCGCAGTTGGTGGGATTTTGTAAGTGAGACAACCAGTTGCAGCCAAAAGGGGCTGCAGCTGCAACCCGACCAGACCTTCAAAGACTAGAATCAGTAAGGCATGACTCGGATATGGGTAACACCATGTGTTTCTTCTTATGGGTATGCTCAGGTATGGGTACGGGTTTGGATTTCCATACCCGAGGCAAAACTGTACCCGTACCCACAGTGTTATGGGTATCACGGTACCGGTCCAATGGTCACATGTTTTATCCAATGACTTTGTTGATCAACATCAACAACAACAACAATGGCTTGACGACAACAACAACTGCTACCAACATGCCCCCCTTGTTCTAAATGCGAGTGGGGGGTGTTTTTTCTACTAGGCAACAACAACAACAATGGCCCCCTCTCATCAACAATGGCCCCCTCTAGTCGACAATGGCTGTGGCATCACCACTACCACCCCCTCTCACTTGCAAATGTGAGTTGGGGGTGGTTTTTCATCTGTTTCTCTCACAACGGCTGCCAAGTCATGACTACCACCCCCTCTCGCTCACAAATGCAAGGTGGGGGTGTTTCTTAGTTTGCTAACTCATGACAGCCGGTACATCACTGGTACCACCCCCCCTCGCTCGCAATTGAGAGTTGGGGGTGGTTCTTCATTGTATTTAGATATATTTAGAATTATAATAAATTATTAATGTCATACCCATGGGTTTCAACCAAAACCCCCCTGTACCCATGGTAAAACTGCACCAGTAACCATAATGGGTATGGTGTTCACAGGTACGGGTACACAAAATTATACCTGGGGGTTACCTGAGTCATGCCCTAAGAATCAGATGCATCCGACTTTGCTACTGGAGTGGTATTATCAATGCTGTGCAAAGATGACAAATGGCATCCTTGTGCATATTTATCCTGAGGGTTGAATGATGTGGAAAGGAACTATGATGTGCATGACAAAGAGATTGTTGGGAATAATATGAGCATCCAAGGCATGGAGACATTATTTGGAGGGATGTATGCATCAGATTGAGGTCTGGATGGATCATTAAAATCTGCAATACTTCATGTCAGCTAAAAAGCTTAACCACTGGCAAGCGCATTGGGCATTATTCCTATCATGTTTTCATTTTCCCTTGGTCCATAAAGCAGGAAGCTTAATGAGGAAAGCAGATGCATTATCCAGATGTATTGATCATAAAAGGGGGGTGGAGAAGGACAATAAGAATGTTACCTTACTCAAACCTGAATACTTTCACATTTGTGCTATGCATCAAGGGCATTTATTAATAGATAGCTCAGAAGCAGAAATGTTGTCTAAAATTAGACAATGTTCAGAAATGGACAATGAAGTAGTGGAAGCCATGAAAGCTCTGAAGGAAAAGAAGAAGGGTAATATTAAAAGAGATGAATGGGTTGAGGAGCAAGGGTTGGTATTATTCTGAGGAAAGGTGTATGTACCAAAGGATCAGGATTTGTGAAGGGAGATCGTCCAGTTACATCATAATATGCTGACTGCTGTACACCCAGGAAGGTGGAAGATGTTGGAATTAGTAATGAGAAATTATTGGTGGCCCAGAATTTCTAAATATGTGTTGGGGTATGTGGATGGATGTGATACATGCATGAGGGGAAAGAATTTTCCAGAGAAACCTGCAGGGAAATTAATGCCGAACCCTATACCAAAAGTGCCATGGTGAGATATATCTGTGGATTTTATCACCGGATTACCCGAGGCTCAAGGGTACAATGCAATTTTTGTAGTATGCGACTGCTTCACAAAGGAGGTCCATATTATTCCTACTACTACAGAAACCTCATCATTGGGCTTGGTGTGCCTCTATCTAAACCAGGTATGGCAGTGACATGGATTACCTGATACCATTATCTCCAATCGTGGACCACAATTTGCTTCCACATTTATGTGAGAATTAAACAACATATTGGGGATTCAAACTAAATTATCTATGGCATATCACCCACACACTGATGGGCAGACAGAGAGAATGAACCAGGAGTTGGAGCAGTACCTACGTATGTTTGTCAATTACCGACAAACTGACTGGCCCAAATGGTTGGCAATTGCCAAATTTTCCCACAATAACAAATTCCATCTGGCTACTCGCATGTCACTGTTCTTTGCTAATTATGGGTATCATCCCCACATGGGAATAGAACCCCAAATGGAAGTTAAGGTACAGTCAGTAGAAGACTTTGTATCTAAGATGCAAAAGGTACAGGAAGAAGTGGAGGCAGCATTGATGAAAGGACATGATGATATGATGCAACAGGCAGATTGTACTCGAGCTCTCACTCCAGAGTACAATGTTGGTGACTTGGTATGGCTAAGTACCAAGGACCTAAATATTCCATGACCTTCTAGGAAACTTATGGAGAAACAAGTTGGCCCATATGCAATCTCTAAAGTAATTTCACCTAATGTGGTAGTGCTAAAATTACCTCAATCATTCAGAATTGATCCCAAGATTAATGTTTCCTGCCTATGCCCCTACCACCCGCCCACTATTCCTGGCCAACAAACCACTCCACAACCTCCAATAATAGTAGAAGGTGTTCCAGAATATATAGTTGAAGAAATTCTAGACTCACATCTTCGACAGAATAAATTGGAGTTCTTAATAAAGTGGAAGAACTATACCAATGACAATAATTTGTGGGAACCCAAAGAGAATTGTAAGCAAGTGCATAATGTGATTGCCCAATTCTTTAAACATAGTCCAAATGCTCCGCATCGCATTCCGAGAATGGTGTATGAGGGGATGGAATTCTGGCCTTACCAAAATTTCACAGAGGGGACAGACACAATATTTTCTCACCTGGAAGTTATGGCATAAAAGGGGAGTAATGTTAGGAAACAGCCCCATTACTTAATAAAATTTCATTTTATTTTATTATGTCAAATTATGCTACATTACACTGAATTATGCTAGACTTTGATAGCATGAGAATTTTATTTTGCATGCATCAATATGTATGTGCATGTACAAGCATGTTGGTAACAACAATGTACAATATATGTAACATAGTATATAAACCTTAAATATACACCTAGGGGACCCCAGTTGTGTTCTCTTAGGTATTCCACCTACACTTGTGGTGTGAAATGCCTTTCTCAACCAACTCATCTATTAATAACCCCTCACATCAAAACCATCAATTTCCCCATCACGCGTGCACATCCCACTCCCTTCTTGTAGAGAGAACCCGCACAGTCTTAGCTAGCAGATAGTGGGTGTCACCCTAACATTTGGGGGATGAAAAACTGGACTGAACCAGACCTTAAAACACTCATGGATGAATCAGGCTGTGACCAAAGAGTCTGAGCACAAGGCAAGACAAGCTACTCATAGAATGTGCAACAGAGAAGTCAAGCAGGAGGACATCAACAGAACTTACAAATGGGCAAGATATGTCAACAACAGACAGAGCAGTCAAGCAGGAGGATAGGGCATGACATGGATATATTTTGTGATACCCGCACCTGTACCTGTTGACACCGTACCCCTATGGTTAAGGGTGCAGTATTACTGCAGGTTTTGGCAGGTTACCCATCATTATTTGTGGGTTTTGACATGAATATGCATCTTAATAATCTAAGTACACTAAATTAATTACATTAAACTAATATATAGAACAAGAAACCCCCCCACTTGTGTTTGCAGTGAGAGAGGGGGGGGGGTGCTGTTGTGGTGGTGGTCCTTGGGTCCTCGTTGTTGTCATCATCATTCCACCCACAATCCACCCCACAAGCAGTTGCTCATGAGGCTGGGGGCAGGTGGTGTGTCATCCATTGGTTGTTCCTTGCCCAGCATCATCATCATTTGTTGTCATTCTCCCTCCCCACCATTCTTCGCTGCTGCTGCTGCCCATCATTGTCCCACCCACAATCTACCCCACAAGCAGTTGCTTGTGAGGCTGGGGGGCAGGGTGTGTCATTTCTTGTTCATTGTTGGTCCCATCCCTGTTGTTATCCACCTTGCAAGCAGAGGATTGCAACAGTGGTGGGGCAGTGCTGTTGACGGTGTTGTCTCATTGTTATAGCACTATTAGAACAGAACAAAAGATAGAAAAAAATACCTAGGGCCATTGTGGTTGCTTACTAGTCATCCTTGCTCCCCATTTCCACCCCGTGAGCAGTTGCTCATGGCGGTGGTTGGGGGTGCTATGGTGGTGGTGGTGGTGGTCATGAATCATGCTATAGCTTAAAATTAGAAGTGTCGTGAGTGAATCCACAAGGTCAGATGATCACTCACCTGACTTAAATCCCAGCACTGGCATACCCACACATAACCATAACACTGTGGAAATGGGTATGGTATTGCCCAGGTATGGCAACTTATGACCCATACCCATAACTGTGCATACCTGTAACCATATTATCACAGGTTTACCCATACCCATGTCACGCCTTACAGGAGGACATCAAGAGAGTTTACATGAAAAACCTGAGCACAAGGCAAGACATGCTACTTGTAGACTAACTGTGTCAACAGAGGAGTTGAGCAGGAGGACATCAACACAACTCACAGTGGAACTATACAGACATTGCACAAGGATAACATTGAAGAAACAGAACAACACAAACACAAGGATGTGGAATACATGCACATGCATGTTGAAGTGAGGCACAATCAATGCAGGATCAGCAGTGAGCAAAAACTGATAATGTGTAAACAGTACAGGTATAAGCAGCAAAATGTTGCCTAAATGGACTGAATGCTATTGACCAGCAGATTCTTTGCAATAGGTGATTTTCAGAAAATGCTGTTGCTGGACTTGTGCAGATTTTTGGCAAGCATTTGCTTGAGCATTGCACATAGCCTTCTTACATAATACAGTTTTCACATTGATACTGAGACTGTAAGAGAAAGTCAGACTCCTGTTGAGAATTACACTGTGAGCACACACAAATGCTGTATTACCAAATATGGATTCCGGTACATTTTTGATGTGTATACTATATTTAGCACACCCCTTTGAGGTGTGTGTTTGGATCAATGCTATGGATACCTTTATACCTTTTTTCCTGTTGAAATTAATCCCCATGATGCATGCTGTATACATGAGGCAATACATGCAGCATACACATGTTACTGCACTTACTGTGCATACATGTGGTAAACACATTCCTGAGTCATGTGACTGCCTTATATCTATGTATATAAGGAGAACCTGTACCATACTAGGAATATAGTGTTCTTACCTCTGCTAACCCTAGCTGTAAGTCTTACTAAACCCCAGGTAGGTTGTAAGGAACTTGTTGTCTCTTCTGCTGTGCAGCATATATAGTCTGCTCCAACAGGTTATGGGCCCTGCTGGGCATGTTGCAAACATGCCTTAACTGGCTGCAAACAACATTGACATCATAGTCTCCAAATTATAACCTTGTGCTCTTTGTGAGCTGCACTTAAAACCTAGGTTGACTAGGGTTACACACTCTGAAGGAGTGCTTTTCCCTGAGATCATTAAAACATGTTTTATTGAGTAAAAAGACTGATTGAGCACTTTTACTAGCCACCATCAAAGATCATGTCTTCAACTCTTGAGAAACTTGTACAGACTTTCGATGGATCAAATTACATTCAATGGGCTGACTCAATGAAGGCATGGCTCAGGTCTTAAGGCCTATGGCAGATAACTAGCAGGGTGGAAGTCAAACTGCCTCTGGCACCTCCTTTGACAGTGATGAATGCTACTCTCATAGTGGATGCTACTGCCAAGCTCCAGACCTGGAGCAACAAAAATGACCAGGCAATTGGTAGCCTAGTGCTCTGCCTGGCCCCCTCCATTTGGCAGCATGCCAACACCAAGGACACTGCTGAGGAGGTGTGGGACCTCATTTGCACTGATTATGGTGTTGATGTCCCCTCCCAAGTCTTTGCAGACTTTAGGTCTGCAATAGCAATCAAAATCCCAGCTGTGAACCCAGTGCCAGAGATCGCTAAAATGGCTGACAAGTTCGAGCACCTCATGGCTGCCAACATTGCCATCCCCAAACTAGTACAGGCAATGATCCTACTTGCTGCAATGCCGTGCAAGTATGATTCATTATCCACCACGGTCCTTAACACAACTGCTACTAGTGCCTTGACATTCAAACACATCAAGGACTCCATTGTCGCTGAAGCCTCTAGGCGCACGGCAGTTGGAAAGCCCACTGGCCCACCTCAGGCCAATAAGCTTTCCACTGTCAAGTGCAAAGGGGGAAACCCCAAATGGCAGCCCAAAGAAGGGCAAGACAACAATGGAGAGTTGTCCTGAAAGCATGGACAATGTGGGAACAAAAAGACTAAGGAGGATAAGCCCAAAGAGAAGCATGCCCACCTCACCTCCAGTGCCTTTACCACCATAAATGGTAATCACCATACCACTGATGCCGCTCATTCAATGCATCGAACAGCGTGACCACACTCCCACAAGGGACCCTCGCCGCCGACCGCCTGCACAGGCATATACTGGCATGGCCTCTACCTCTCATTTGGTTTATGCCGAATATCAGCAAGCTTGAGACACCCTCAAGCAAATGCAACTTCCACACAGTGCACAAAATCTGTGACCGCTGGAAGAGCACCTGACAGTGCGAGAAGGTAAGAGAAGGAGGATCAAACTGGAAGAACCTAGGATTGTGGAGGTCAAAGACGATACTGTCTCCCTTGGATCAGAGCCTCCAGTTTCTGATGAAGAAGTGTGGAAGACCATTGACAAGATGCTCGTTGATGAACCACTTGAAACAGGTGGATATAATGACAGGTCAGTCCTTTTCCCTGCTGCAAGCACAAAGATTAATATTCCAATGATTACAGTGAACTTTTCATGTGAAATCTTACCGCTATTAAATGTATCATGGAACTATTTAGATCTTAATATATGTGTTATGTGTGCAAATGGAAATTGTAAAAAAGGTGCCAACTGGATCATGGATTCAGGTGCATCAAAGCACTTCACTGGTGAAATGAAAGATTTTGCTTCTTATGAGCCTTTACCAAGAAAGGACTCTACCTGGGTTCAAACAGCCACAGGTACTACTCATATAGTAGGAAAAGGAGCAGTCTTCATTAGACATCAGGTAGTATGTCATGGGAAGTCAGAGATGCATGAAACACAATTATACCCCATCTACTACCGGAAGTGATGTGCATGGTTCCTCCACACACATTTCATTTTTCGAGAAATGAAACCCAATATTAGATTGTGTCCCTCTTAGGAGATGCGACACAATCTATTGGGCTTGGACTCATATATTGAGCACCAAGAGGATCAATGTCACGACCATGTATGTCGCTGACTACTTGACTTGGCATAGGTGACTTGGACACCCATCCAAAGAGGCACTAGGGAAAATGCCTAACAGCACCATAAAATTCCCAAGGAATTTAATTATTCCTAAAGACAACATTATATATCCAGGGTGTGCTGAAGGGAAAATGATGTCAAAATCTTTTCCCAAATCAAATTCATGTGCAGAGAAATCCTTTGAATTAATACATTCCAATCTAAAGGAACTCCCAGTACTATCGTACCACAAACATAAATACTTCATTGTATTTCTAGATGACAAAATGTCACATATCTGGGTCCAGTGCCTTAGAAAGAAGTCTGACACTGCTGCGGCGATTAGACAATTTCAGGCAATGGCTTTGACCCAGTATGGCACAATCAAGTGCTGGCATATTGATCCAGGAGGGGAGTTCAAAGATCGTGAGCTACAAAATACGCTCAAGAATTTTGGCATCAAAATAGAGATGTCCGCACCCCACATTCACCAACAGAATGGGTGCACAGAGCATGCCATAAGGACAATAATGGAAAAGTCGCAAACCCTGTGATTTACCGCTTGTCTACCACAATCATGGTGGGAATTTTGCATTGAACATGCAACACACCTATACAACCGAACCCCAATAAGGCATCTGAAATGGCTGACACCTTTTGAGGACCTGAATAAAGTCCGCCCAGATCTAAACGATCTGAAGGTCTTTGGTTGCAGTGCTTATGTCTGTCTACCCAAGGAGAAATGTCCAACCACATTAGCTCCTCGATCGGAGTTAATGATGTACCTTGGATTAGAAGATGGCATTAAAGCATACCATTTCATGTGACTTAGTGGCACAATATTCATTGGTGCTATGGCACTATTTGATGAAATGTTGTTCCCATGCTGTCCTGGAGCTAAAACTCCTGCCAAGACAGACCTTGGTGATTTCCCACCTCCAGAACCAGAAGATGACAACCACTCATCTGGAATGGATGGTGATGATTCTATACTGCCACAAAATCCGCCCCTTCCTCCATCATCAGAAAAAGATGATGATGATGTACCAAGTGAGCAAAAGGCACATGACAATGCGACTGACGCTCCTCCTCTGCCACCTCCAGTAACCACTGAGGACTTTCATCCAAGATGTGATGACCAACAGGAATGGCAGCAATTGCCCCATTGATCAGGCAGGCAGAGGAACATCCCAAACCATCCTGGCAATACCTATGGAGAGAAGCGACTCCCCTCTGACATAGAGAGAGACATTGCACATGATCGATATTGGAAGAGATCTGTGGGTCAAGATTCAGATCATAACCAAACACAACCATGATCTCAACAGCAAGAACCAGTTGCTGGACCAAGTTCGGCACCCCACGAGAGTGTGCCCGATTCCAATAATCAAGAACATGATCACCCAATGGGGGAACCGGACGAAGCAGGTTATATTAAAAAGATAACCAAGGAATGTGGAGATAAGCTTATTCGCTGGCTGTTGTCAAAAGCAGTCACACCATCAAGCGAAATAAGCCAAGTTCCAAACCAATTTCACAATATTGTGCGCCTACCACAGCAGCAGCAACTTGAGTGGAAACAGGCTTGTTGTGAAGAATTAGAGGCTCTTCACAAGTGACAAGTCTATGACATCATCAATCTTCCACATGATCAAAAAATGATCAAAAATAGATGGGTTTTCTCCATGAAATTGGACAGAAGAAAATGAGCCAGACTCATGGCCAAAGGCTTTTCACAAGTCGAAGGTGTTGACTTTGATGAGATTTTCTCACCAGTAGTCTGCTACAAGACTGTACACCTCATGTTTGCACTTGTGTCTCTAGAAGGCATGTATATGACCAGTCTAGATGTAAAAACTGCATTTTTATATGGCAAACTAGATGAGGAGATCTATATGGATCAACCTGAGGGTTTCAGACTTGAGGGAAAAGAGTGGAAAGTAATGCGCTTATGCCGAGCATTGTATGGCCTTAAACAGGCCTCACTAGCATGGTGAAAAGAGCTAGAGGCATTTATGCACACCATTGGGTTCATGCGCACCAGCTCCGATGCCGGCATTTTCATACACAAGGATCCTAAGACAGGCAGCATTGTTATTGCACTGGTCTATGTTGATGATGGCTTGTTCATGGGGAAGAACAAGAAACTTGTGGATGAAAAGAAGAATGCTTCTCTAAAGCATTGGGAGTGCCATAGTACTGAAAAAGTCACAGAATTCTTAGGCATGCGCGTCACCCAGACCACAAATAAAGTCAAACTCGATCAAACTGAATATCTTGCCAAAGTGCTCTTACCACTGCTAACCCTAGCTGTAAGTCTTACTAAACCCCAGGTAGGTTGTAAGGAACTTGTTGTCTCTTCTGCTGTGCAGCATATATAGTCTGCTTCAACATTTCCTTTATCATATATATACAGTAGGTAATTACTTTAGCACCTCCAGTCGCTTACACAGAGACTGCAGTGAGTACTGACATTATTACTTTGATATGGATTGTTACTTACTGTACCTGTAGTTCTACTCTTGTTCATACTACAGTACATCTGAAATATAGTTGCTTATACAGAGACTGAGTTCTACTCTTGTTCATACTAGGATTGACTTTCCACAACTCCAAAGCACAGTAAAAGTTTTTCTCACAGACCACAACTTCTGACTTCAACACACTATTATATTACTGTGACTGGCAAAACTTGTAAATGTGGTCATGTTTGGACTTTGATTTATTTCCAATGGGAGATCTTCTGCAAGCCATTCCTCGACAACCATGCCCACATTTTGGCATGATTCTGTAGTCTATCTTATGCTACTAACTTAGCTCTAGCCTCTAGAGCTCCACAGAATATATTCATTTTTAGTTGATCTGTGAAAATTAGGTTGACCCCTGCCAATTATATGTGTGTGCAGACAATATCTCAAGAACTAATGGCTCACAACCTCAATTATTTGCAGGGGACATCCTCACCTAGATTACCTTTGACACTTTACCCCTCTCAGCTTGTTTTTCTGACCATTAGTTTTTGAGATATTGTTTACACCCACACATAATCAGCAGGGGTCAACCTAATTTTCACAGATCAACTAAAAATGTGTGGAGCTCTAGAGCTCAGTTAGTAGCATAAGATAGACTACAGAATCATGCCAAAATGTGGGCATGGTTGTCAAGGAATGGCTTGCAGAAGATCTCCCACTGGAAATACAACTGTGACCAAATTTACAAGTTTTTCCAGTTGCAGTAATATGATAGTGTGTTGAAGTCAGAAGTTGGGGTCTGTGAGAAAAACTTTTACCATGCTTTGGAGTCTGACTGTCTCCTACAGTCTCAGTATCAATGTGAAAACTGTATTATGTAAGAAGGCTATGTGCAATACTCAAGCAAATGCTCGCCAAAAATCTGCACAAGTCCAGCAACACCATTTTCTGAAAATCACCTGTTGCAAAGAATCTGCTGGGTCAATAGTGTTCAGTCCTAAATGGCAAAGCAAACCAGAGTACTTATCAATATCGGATCCAGCAATCTGGTTATTACCAGCAAGATTGGATGAGTGAAGGCAGTTCAAACAAAAGATCCAAGCACAGCAATATTTAAAACCTGACCAGCTAAACCCATGTGAATAGATGCCAGCCAGTTGTGATTTTGTGGGGCTCAGGTTGTATTATACATGTAAGAGTGAGTCCTCAATACTGAGAACTCAGAACATAAGAGGTAATTGTTCAATGAAATCTCAGAGGAAGACATTGTACTAGAGAGAACTAGTGGTTGGGATGTGAAACTAATCATAATAGCATGATAATGAAAGCCAATCAGCCCTTTGCCCCTGCAGTTTTGGTACCTCTAATGTTGTGATACTTCCATTTGGTCTACAGCAGCCATTCTACTACATATTACCACACACTCATTCACAATGTTTCCAGCACTAATTTCACTGGCTATGCCCCTCTACAGGTTGATTTGAGTGAGTACTAAAGAATCAAGGGAGAAGAGATGGGATTGGACACCATGAGCTAAAGCTTCAATGGGTGGCTGAGTGCCTGAAATTTCCTGATTTGGCACTCCCTGCATCAAAATATTCATAGCTCTTCAATAATGCTGCAAAAAAAATCTGGAAAGGATCCTAAAGACAAGACAACTTGGTTGTCTTACTGCACAAAGACAAAGTTTTTCACCACAGTTTGTATTCAATGTATACTATGTTATTTTAGCTAGACTGACTGACTACTAGGTTGGGCACAGTATCTGATGATATGATTCAATACAATAACATTTATCAATTAAGAGACTCACTGTGGCTTTCTTTGGGGAAGGACCAGGTATCTAAGTATAGCTTAATAATGTGTCACGATGCCAAATCAGACTCACATTTTCCTTTTCTTCCAGTTGCTCACACTTGCATTAATATGTTTCTTGCTATTTCCACTGGCCCATCTTTCTGGATTTGTCAGAAACTTCATTTTCTTGAGCATAGGCATTGTACATGATGTGTTAAGCTTTTTACTGTCAACCTCAATTTGGCTTGGGGCTAAATATAGCTGAGCTCCCTAATCACCGAAGAAGAAGTTGAAAATGCTCTGAAACTCTCCAATAATGACAAGGCTGCTGGGCTTGATGGCGCAACCTATGAGATGTGGAAATCCATTGCCCAAGACTGACACAAACACGAATCAGAAGAAAACCCCTTTGATATAATTTGCCTCATGACTGCTGCCTTTAATGACATAGAAAAACATGGAACAGTGCCCAGATCCAAATTTGCTGACAGATGGATGTGCCCAATATACAAAAAGAAAGAACGCGATGAGATCGAAAATTATAGGCCAATAACCCTACTGAATACCGATTACAAACTAATGACCAAAGTCCTTGCGATGTGCCTAGCAAAAGTGGCACCCACACTCCTCCATAAAAGCCAAGTGGGATTTGTACCTGGCAGGCAGATATCAGAACAGACTCAGCTCCTCAAAATGGTCCTCAACTATGCTGAGGCTACTGAAGAAAATGGTATGATTGTCGCCCTTGACCAAGCCAAAGCATATGATAAAATAGAACATGACTACCTGTGGAAAACACTCCAAGCTTTCAAAATCCCAGACCACTTCATACACAGCATACAAAACCTGTACTCAAATGCCTTGACCAAAGTAATGATAAATGGATGCCTGAGCTCCTATTTTCAAGTAACAAGAGGAGTTCGCCAAGGAGACCCCCTATCCTGTCTCCTCTTTAACTTAGGAATTGAACCCCTAAGCCTAATGCTATGGAAATCTAACCTACAAGGTCTTATCATACCTGGAACCCAAGAGAAACTCTTTGTGACACTGTTTGCAGATGATACAACAACTTTCCTGACGAAAGATGACTCCCTAACTGACCTGACCCGAATTTTTGACCGCTGGTGCCTTACTGCAGGAGCCCAATTCAACACAAGCAAAACCCAAATAATACCTATGGGGAACAAAGCCTTCAGAGAGGATTTTGTCTGAGAGAGAAGAGCAAAGGAAGAACACGAGAAAGTACCTGAAAGTATCCACATTGCAAAGGATGGTGAATCGATCCGAATCCTGGGGGCATGGCTTGGGAATGATGCCCCCAACACCACCCCCTGGTCCCCAATAATTGATAAAATAGATAACACCCTAATGGGATGGAACTGTTCCAAACCCACAATTGAAGGGCACAAAATGCTTGCACAGATGATCGTAGGAGGCTCCACACAGTACCTCACACAAGTACAACAAATGCCCAAACAAATAGAAAAATGGATACAAAAAATCATATGCACATCTATCTGGAGTGACAAGAAGAGCCCCATGAAAGAAGGTATGCTACTAGCCCCCAAAGCACTAGGTGGACCAGGATTACTTGATATACAAGCAAGGAATGAAGTGACCCAGCTGATGTGGCTTAAAAGCTACCTGCATTTCAATTTTCAGCCCATCACGAGCACTATGGGCATACTACACTGACGCGATAATGATCCTGAATATACGTAAAACCGAAAAAAATATCAGAAATGAAACACGAAAAAACATTTTCCTACAGGCATGGAAAACCTACACTGGAAACCACCCAAACAACTAAAACCCGATCGAGATTAAAAACATGTTAGAAACTGCAAAGAAATATGGAACACGACTGGAAGTCCTTATGACCACCAAAGACGTCACAAGACAGCTACCAATATGGTACCATGCCCAAGCTGAGCATAGAATCAGACACCTAATAAACACCCAACATAGCAAATGCCTCCTTAAAACGCACCATATATCCACTGTAGGAGATACAGAGATCCTTGCAGAAAGCAGACTTGCAGATGGCCATCAGGAGTCCTGGTACTGTAGATGTGAACCATGTACAATCCTCTGGGAGACTGGCTGCGAACACCCCTCAGCCTGTATCAAACTCACCAATGACCTATTAGAAACCCTACCCAAAAAGTGGAACTAGCGTTTACAGGTCCAGTTCAGTCTGGTTTTTTATGTCTAAATGGGGCAACCGCAACCGCAACCGGTCCAAGACTGACCCAGATATTGCTGAACTGCAACCGGACCGCATAGGACCAGTCCATATTAGTCCATGGACCAAAAAAAACCAGTTCGAACCGACTTTTTGTTGTAAAATTTGTTGTACCAATATAACCCATATATTTCGCAACAACAATTAATCGGACCATTTCACCATTACGCAAGCAGTTGGATATTGTAATTTCCCGGTGACTGGTCTAACTTTTAAGAGATTTCATCAAGATCTGACAGAGATATGATTGAAACAAAAGTACATTGTATTCCATGTTGTAGTTTGTAGTTTGTAGTTACAACTTGTGTTAAATGAATCAAATACACATGGTATGGATGTTTATGTATGTTATTCCTTTGCCTTGGATAATGTCCAATTGTGCCCAACATTTTTGTAGCACAAGGTATAAACAGTATAGTCACAGCTGCTCAAATGACATCAAAATACTCACATCAAAATGTATTTTGTCATATCTCTCTCAGTTCTCAACCGTTTTTGATGGTCCAGGGAGCGAAATTGAAGCCATTATGTGTGGGAATCAGGGGGTATAGTGCATGTGACCTATAAACCAGTTGAAACCGGTTCGGATCGGTTTTCATCGGTTCAATGATATTTTTCAAAGCAAAAGACTGGCAACTGGACTGCGAAAGACCGGTCCTATAAATAGCCACCTGATGAACTAGACTTTGGTTCAGTTCAGTCCGGTTTCGGTTTTTTTCTGGTTCGTAGGACCAGACCTTTAAACACTAAGTGGAACCCCACAAAACTCCCAAATACAGCTAATGCTGCTGAAAACCAACCCAACGAATGGACCACTTTCTCCCCATCCCTAGTAACTGCCAGAACCATCCAGCCTATTCAGTAGAAATCCACGATACATCCGTCCAGCGGATTTCTGCAAAACGACGATAGATCCATCAGTAGCAGATTGGGCCCATAGCAGGAAAGACTCGTGTGGGCCGAGGGTGTGATGCATCCATGTGGGCCCAGTATACAGATTCACTGCCGGCGATGATTCTTCCCAGTGGTAATTGCTGAAAGATTCTCGGTGGCAGTAACATCTGACTCACGGTGCCGGCTAGCATGGTCACCATTTTACTACATGGCACCAGCGATGATTATTACCAGCGATGATTATTACCAGTGGTAATTGCTTGATCCGTGTGGGCCCAGTGAATAGAATTATAGCACCAGCAGCAACAATCGCCGCCAGTAATTGCTAGAAAAATATGGTCTACCCTTCACGGGCGACGATTCTCGCCGCCAGTAATTACTGAAAAGATTGTAATTGCTGAAAAACAGTGCTGGCTAGCACGGTTGACATATACATTAAGCAAAATGAAGAAGTTGCTAGTGATAATTTTACGATGTCCTTGTTAAAGAATTCATCATTGTCCTGCACTTCTGCTGCATTAATTGGGCCATCTGGCACATTGCCTCATCAAGGGTGGTGAGCTGCTGGTGAAGGGCATGGTTTACTGCAATGTTGGACTTCACCGTCTTGACGGCCTTGCGGTAGCTGTGTTCAACAGCATCAGAATAAGTCAAAATCTCCTACAATCATTATTCAGCAGCTCCCGGCCAAAGTTCAGGACTTACTTGGGGGGCCTGCTGGGATGATGCCAGTGTTGATGGAGTACAACCTGGGAATACTGGATGAATGTGGCTGGGTAACAAAAGGCAGACAGTGCACTGAGGAACATTTTGGGGAGAGCCAGGAGGGGAATGGACCTCATCTGAATCTCTCTGTGTCAATATTGAACTATGAGAAGATCCAGGCAAGGACAATGTCAGGGTGACATGATCCAGCACAGGTTCGATATAGGCCATAGAGACATCGAGCTCCATGTCACTACCTTCAGTCACCTCAGTAAACCAGAAGTGTGCACTGTCCACATCTGGCATGTCAACACTGGCAGGGATCTCAAGAGTGTCCACCATTTGTAATTGTGATGGTGGTGTTGCCGAATGATTAGGACTGCCAGGAATATAAAAAGTGTCTGGGTCAATGGTATGGGTATGTAGCACCATTGGGGCTCCAAAATCAACTCCAGAACAATCTGTGCCTGGCGAGTCAGGAATATGAAACATGTTCATGTCATTGTGTGCCGGGGATGATGTCAAATGAGCAGTGGTGCTTGCCACCGGTGACTCAGGACTACCAGTAATATAAAACACATCGGCGGCCAGCAAGTCAGGAATATGCATGTCTAGGTCATGGTGTGCCAGCGATAGTGTCAAATGAACAGTGGTGCTCGCCACCAGCTCAGGACTACCAGGAATATAAAATGCATTGGTGGCCAGCGAGTCAGGAATATGAAACATGTCTAGGTCATGGTGTGCCGGCAATGAGCAGTGGTGCTCACCACTGGCTCAGGACTACCAGGAATATAAAACGCATCGGTGGCCAGCAAGTCAGGAATATGAAACATGTCTTGGTCATGGTGTGCCGGCAATAATGTCAAATTAACAGTGCTGGTCACCACCGGCGAGTCAGGACTACCAGGAATATAAAACACATCAGCGGCTGGCAAGTCAGGAATATGAAAGAGATCTAGGTCATGGTGTGGCAGCGATGATGTCAAATGAATGGTGCTCGCTGTGGGTGAGTCGGGACTACCAGGAATGTGAAATGCATCCAAGTCAAAAGATTGGGAATTTTCGGCGGGTGGGGTTGCCAAATGGATAATATCTGCAGCTGCTTCAGAAATATCAAAAGCAAATGAGGAATGTATTGATGAACGTGGTATGGAGAAATGAAGAGTACCATCCACTGCCGGTGAATCAGGCATTCAGGAATATGAAAAGTGGCCAGGTCCAGATTATCTATATACACCACTGGTGAATCAGGACTACCAGGAATATCCAAGGCATCAAGGTCCAGAGTGGGCATACTTGTTGGTGGCAAATTTGGCAAGTTTACTGATGAGCTGCCTGAATATTCCATAAGATGCAAAAATTGATCAACAAACACGGTCACATGAATTTTGAATATGGAAGTTGAAACTGACATTGCATTTATTGACGCTATCAACTGCATCCACCCTAAGTACAAACAGTTTTATCATGTCTTCTCAGCACACCGAATCCATGGAGCGCGCCCTCCATATATTTTTGGATGGTACTCAGATGACCATGGATTCAAAATCCATGTTGGGCAAGTTGGTGCATGATTTTTATTATGTCCTATGAATCTTTCTAAGAAGGCTTTGAAGTTGGATTATAGGCAAAAGGTGTTGGCAAAGGAAGCGGCAATGACGCCGTTCCTCAAACATGTGTTCAAAGTACTCCATCAGTGGGATAAGTCTGGCCCAGCACCTTGGGAATCCATCGACCAGAGCATATATATTTGTCAACCTTCACCCGTCACTGCGCCAAGCAGCACTCTCCTGGCCATGCACGTTATGCTCCAAATCCCCACCACAGCTATGCCACCCATCATTGCTCCCGGTTCTGCAGCCGCATCACTCGTCGCCATGTCCACACCCATTCCCACCACTGCCACGCCAGAGGCTCAGACCAACCAAACAGAAGCAGCTGCAAGAGCCCAGAGCAAGGGCAAGGGCAAGGGCAAGGAAAAGAAGGTTGTAGAACACCTGGCTCCACCTCAGTCGAAATGCCAAAAGGTGTCGCCACAGCTGGTGCCACCTGAAATGGAGGACAGCAACATCACAAAAGAGCCACCATTCATCCACGCCAACCTGCCAATCATGATGGCCACTCCTGCTCTACCTGAAGATGATATATGGAGGTCCATTGTGGAACGGCCCACTGCTCTGTGTGACACCTGCAGTTTGAGGGGCCTGACAACCTGCCAAACGACGGGCATCCAGATTGCTTGCATGATGTGCCACAAGGGCAAGACAAAATGCTCATATACAGCATCACATACAGCATGGCAGGATGAATTGATAGTGGCAGGGGAGCTCAAGGGGAGAAAAAAGGTTGTTGGGAAGAAAAAGGTGAAGGCAGAGGAAAGTGAATGACCGAGAACAGCGCCGAAGAGAAAACGCTGGGCAGCAGACACCGCCAGTGAGTCAGATGAGTACACCCCTGTCATGCCAGCCCCCATCCCCTCAACTTCATGCATCTCCAACCATATACCAACCCCAGAGCCTGTCCCGTCAACAAGCCTCACAATCCCCCAGTCCATCGACACCACGCTTCCTGCGCCACCGCCAGCAGGTCATGTCACCCATCCCAATTGCATGCCCACCATCGGTGGTTTACAACGGGAGCTCCAAGACCTCCACACGCTCATATCGGTCTTGGCAGAAAATCAAGGGAAATTGGATCAGGAAAGCCTCATGTTGCGTGGATACATGGAAGTTCTGAACATGTTGAAGGAAAGGATGACAGTGAGCATTCTGGCATTGGAGGCTGAGATGGGTGAGTTGAGAGAAAAGGTGCTGGTGAGCATTCCGATGCTGGAGGCTGAGATGAAGGGGTTGAGGAATGGGATGGAGTTGGAGAAGATGAAGCAGGAGGTTTTCATGTTGCGTGGTCAATTGGCGGCGATGAACAAGCGGCTGGCCAAATTGGAGAATGAGGGAAGCTCCGAGGAGGAATCAGAAGATGAAGATCCATGGAATGCAGATGCCACGGTGCTGTTGACGATCCATCTCCCAAAGTCATCAATGTTTGTCAATCCAGCCCATTTGCATGAATCCATTCGCTCCCCACTGTCGCCTGTTCCCATTATTATGACCACAGCTACATCGGTGATCCCTGACACCAGTTCTTTCACCAACGCAGCTGCAACTTCTAGTGTTTAAAGGTCCAGTTTGGTCCGGTTTTTTGACCTCCAAGAGGGGCAACCGGCAACCGCAACTGCAACCGGACCGACCCAGATATGGGGCAACCGCAACTGAACTGAGTAGGACTGGTCCACATCAGTTTGGTTGCCCCCAAAAAACTGGTTAAGACCGGTCTTAGTCACCATGAGGGGTGGGTTCCTTTCCCATGATGATATACCCCGTGAGTCATGTCACCATGAGGTGTGGGTTTCTCATTTCTGTAATAATTTTGTACATCGCAGGAAAGAACCCATGAGTCATGTCGCCATGAGGCGTGGGTTCCTTTCCCGTGATGATATAACCTGCGAGTCAGGTCACCATGAGGTGCGGGTTTCTCATTTCCATAATAATTTCATATCTTTTCAGCAAATTATTATGGATATGAGCAACCCGTGCCTCATGGTGACATGACTCATGGGGTATGTCCTCATGGGAAGGGAACCCGCACCTCATGGCGACCTGACTCGTGGGTTTTTTCCCACAATGTACACATCTTTTATGCACTGCAGAAAGACCAGTTGCAACTGATGGCAACCGGTCTTTTAACGGTTTTCAAATATTTTCAAAATGAGGCAACCGGCAACCAGAACGACCCCAAATGTGGGCAACTGCAACCGATGGTCTGGTTGCATTCAGTCCAGTTCAGTTTGGTTGCAGTCATTTTTTTGGTTGCATTAACCGGACCTTTAAACACTACTTGGCTTTGGACGGAGGCTGGGATCCATCGTCACATTCATTACTTGGACATCAGTGTTGCTGGGCTTTGATTTTTTAGGCTGCCGGCCGTGACTATTGTGGTCATTCGACTGTGCTCTTTTCAGCTTTCCCTTGCTTCCTTCCACTGGTGTACCCATTCCAGCATCCTGTGTTGTAGCCACTTCATCGGTGTTGCGAGCGCAGGATCTGTGGTCATTCAACCGTGCTCTTTTCAGCTTTCCCTTGCTTCCTTCCGCTGGTGTACTTGTTCCAGCATCCTGTGTTGTAGTCACTTCATCGGTGTTGCGAGCACGGGATCTTGATTGTGTTTTCATCCAACGCTTTCTGTGGTCAGGGATTACACTATCGGTTGAAGCAACTGATGTTGCCTCAGGGATGGTATCCATCGGTAATGAAGCTAGTGTCATGTTCTGGTGAGAATTTTGACCTTGCCGAATGGCCGGTCGGAGGGCAGGTGCAGTGGAATCATGGATACTACCATGTTCCATCCATGCAGGAACTGAACCATTCATTAAATGACCCCCACGCTCCAAATCTGCAAGATAGCTAGCATAGGTAGGCTCTGTCATGTCGACTCCTGTAGGACCAGTCATCAAACCCGTCATCGCTGGAATATTGTGATCCTCTGCTGTTACATATCAGCCAGGTGGAATGAGTGCCTTCTGGAACATGGGATCGACCAAAACATCCCATTCCAGCGGCATCAGGTTTTCTGGTAGAAGTGGAGCTAACCCAGCGGCTTGTTGGTTGATAGGTGTAATAGCCAGTGGAGGAGTGTCGGGCTGCTTTTTCTTTTGTTGTTTCGGTACTGGTGCACTCTCACTTTCGGGTTGGTGTGTGGTGGCCTTGGGCCATTTGCCTTTTGTTTTCTTTTTGGTTCGTTTGCACTTTGGTGGATTGCGTGGAGCTGCTGTCATTCCTTTGGTCTCTGTGTCATCCAAGTCTGTAAGTTCTTGTAATTGAACTGCCGGCCAAAGTGTTCCCTCCCATGAATTAAGGACATTTGTGAATTCGAAACCAATCTTTCCTTCTTCCTGCCTTCCCATCCAATGGGTAAAACATGCCTCGATATCATGTTTATGCATTTTTGATGGTTCCCACAATAATACAAACTCCTCATCCAGTGATTCATCTGAGTCTTCCGGCACCGCAGTCAATGCTTGTGATCTCCCCGGTGCCGAGGAAGTTGCACAGCTCTTTCCTCCTTTCTGCAGAGGCATATAGTCCACCTGGTTGATAAATTCGGATTGCCATGTGTGAATATCAAGCCTATTCATCCATTGTTGCCGAAGTGCCTCAATCTTTGCATTTTCCTTTGAATCATTGGAGATTCTTTTGTTGACCTTCGCATATTGCCATGAATATTTGGCCATCCAGTCCGGTCATCCTTTCTCCAGATCTGGAGCCTCCCGTCCAATCGCCGTCTCTATTTCTGACCCATACAGGTGGATAATTACTTTGCACCATGGAGGGACCTTGCCGACCGCCACCTTCGGTGGTTTGCGAGCATTTTGTCTGTACCAAGCTCTAATATGCTGATAATCATGTTTGTCAAAGAGCAGAATATACATCAAGGGCTTATTGCTCACTTCCTGCAGGCCATCCATTGGAGGTTTAACAGGTAAATTAAATAAGTCTGTCATGGCACCTTGTAAGGTTAGTTGTTGCACTTTATGGTTTTTTGATGTCTTCCAGTCATCCACTCATTGCCGTAGCACATTCAGTTCTGCTGGTGACCACTTATGGGCAACTGGTTGAAATTCTGCACTAGAGCTTGAAGGACAGCTGCCAAAGTCTTCCCCGCTTTGATCAGCATCCTCGGCAGACATGATAGTCAATGTGGATGCAGTAGACAGGTTGTGCTGGCAAATACATTAGGTACCTTGATATTGCATCAGACTGTCCCTGAGGACTATTTACAGGTCATATTTCAGCCTCAATATACCCTAATATACCCACGACTTCACTCGGTACACCTTTAATCCTCTCGCCACACCTTAATATATCACAATGTCCCTGAGCAGAACAGTGAGTAGTGGAGTATTATTAGCTGGGTGGTCCGCCAATTATTTAGAATTTTATAAAAAAAAGGTAAGATTAGTAAAGCATCATTTGTTGTCTTCAGTCATGGCTCCAATCGAGCCATTCGTGCCATTTGAGCCATTTGAGCCATTTGCCGATAGATGGATGTGTTGTCAGTGGGGCCACAATTACAATGTTGGTGGCAGGGTACATGCAGCAAGTATGGTCGAATATCACAAATGACGAGCTAATTTACCTATGCCACCATTACACACTTCCACTGCACTGGCACACCACACACATTGCTGACACAGCCACTGGCAATAGCATAGCCACCTATGGTGCATTACCAACTCACCAACACCTGATATACCAATGTATGTGTTACAGTGAGTTACAACCACCCCACACTACCAACACACTCCCACAGCGCCAGCACAGCTACACACATCGCTGACACAATCACCCTCGCCACTGGCACAGCCACAGGTGAATACAACAACAACACGCTGGCGATATGCATCCTGGCAACAGCACTATACATCTTTATTACCCTTCCATCCACATCCAGCAGCGCCAACATTATCCTATTGATGCGGTATTTTCCTATTATGTGACTATGCCCAATGCGGCCTTCCCAAATCACACACTACACTTGATGCACAGTCGATCTTTTTCTTATATATTACTTATTTTTTATTCCTTAACCTTTGTGCCTACTTCCATGCAACAAAGGTATAGTAACTTCCAGTTCTTTTAATTGTAGTAACTTATGGTTCCTACTTCCATCCAACAAAGATAATTTGATCCTGTCTTTCCCATAAACATAAGTCTAGTGTAGGCTGCCAAACACGGCATGCTTCCAATTACCTGGCTACTCAAAACCCCAGACATTTCCTACCCATGGATGTATGGCTTTGAAAATACGCACGGAGGAAGTGGCCATCCTTTTCCAGTTCACTGCCTGATGTTTGGTATATGCCACAGCTCCCGGCAAGGTCTGAGTCTCCAAGCAGTTAACCCAGACCTCTGCTCTGTGAAGAAAATAATGTGGAATCCAAGCCATTTCATGACTAGTAATTGATAACTCCTCCAACCATCTATCATGTTTGGCATTCGCCCGTAACCAGTGCACCCTGTAGACTAAATAATAGTGAAGTCGCTCATTAAAGTGAATTGAGGTGTACTTACATTCTTTCATCATTTCACTTGCCTCGACATCAGCTTGGACATTAATGGTCCAAAACCATGGCAATGGTTCATCCTGTCTCCGGCTTCCACCCTCAGCATTGCCGGTACCACCCCTCACCATGGCAGTTGAAATCTTGAGTTCGTCCCGGCGCAATACCTGATACTTGGACTGCATCTCAGGTGAACATCCCAATGATACCATTGCAGCCCTCACAGCATTGTATACCTGATGATGTGCTTGAACCCGGCGGCTAATAGCATGCACCTTTGACCAAGCCCTTCCCTTTTTGTTCTTGGAGGTGGCGAGATGTAAATTCTTTCTGAATGAGAAAGATTTCTCACCGAGGGCCATTCTAACACCCTGGAGCTCATCGTTTGCTTGTCCTTCCCTCAATCTCAACTCTTTCTCGGTGAGGGAATCCAAACCAAGCTGAGTAATTTGTGGAAAGCCAAATGTAGAGGGAAGAGGTAATGGGCATGTTTCAGCAGTATGGACTGCTGCTACCAGGGGCCTTGTAATAAATGGGTTGCTTTGATCATCGTCATCCGAGTTAGTCTGGTAATTTGGAGCTTGTGATGGGAGTACTGGTCTCGGTGGCAAGTCATTAAGCTTTTGCAGTGTATCCAATGTGTCATTGTTCACAAATTGTTCTGATTTAGCAATGAAGGAATCCACTCTGGTATCAAGGTTTTGCTGTTTTGTTGCAATCTTCAGCTTATCAGCCTTGATCAACACCGGATGCTGTTGACGTATAAAGGTCCGAAGAGCCAGTCTGATACTAGTTAGCATAGGAATATTTTGCAATGGCTGGATATGCACTGGGCTTCCTCAAGTTTGAGGCCAAGAGCAACCCAGGTGGTTTGACCCTTTCCATCACTGGTTTCATCTTCATCCTCTAGAAGGTTCATTGAAGGTCGCTTCGTGTGACCACTACCTGACCAGGGTTTATATCATAGATGTCCATTGCTTCTGGATCGGTTAGATGTGTTTCCTGAGAGTGTTTTTCCAATTCTTTCCAGGTTGCAATCTCCTCAGGGTCTGAGTTTGCCGTGTACTGCAATAGGTCCACCTGACTTTCCTCCTCACCTGCCACAGCGGCTCTGAATTGGCGGGTGGTGGTAACCACTACATCTGGTTCCAAGTCAATCTGGCACAGGGTACAAACATGTATTCACCTATGTCCTGCATTTTTTTGAAGTTGGAATCCCCCATATGATCATCCAAGGTTTCAATCTGTCCAGAAATGGTAGCATTTTGGTTACTAGGTGAGATTTCATTCAACACTGACCACAATGATTCAAGGATTTCTCCATCCACTTGTCTGGCGCCGGGAATGAAACTCAGTGCAAAGCATGAGAAACATTGCCAGACGTGGCCACTGACATGGAAAAGACCAATACCATGCAGAATGGCAATGCTGAGTGGTAGCTGGATATACTGACTCTCCTCCATCCGAAGTCTGAGCCTCTTCCAATACTGGCACATTATATCATAAATCAAAATGATTTTCTTGAGTCTGGTGATATTAGTGTTTTTCAAGGCTTCAGATAAAGAATAGTCCATGTTTGCTTGTCTAGAAAACATTACACAATGTCTCTCAAAATGTGAAGATATCTCACTGTTCCCCTTTTTGGAAGTCAACCACCGCACTGGGGCAGAAGCAACCATGATGGCCACAAGCAGTTGCACTGACACCGGTTACATCAAGACCCTTGTATTTGATGAAGCGGTCATTTACAGCATGATGCTCATTGCAGGTCAGTTTCTAATTTGGAGTTAGTAAATACACTGAAAGTCTTTCAAATATCTTACCTCTGTGACTTCCTTAGCAACAGCGAGGTGTGCTTTGTAGTGATTCGGCTTGGTCATGAAAAAATCACCATGACTGAGCTTAAATATCATGGTGAGCATTTTTGCGCTTCTGATGAACAGCGGTGAAGTTTCCATCCATGACAAAAGTCTGAGTGTATGCCATTCTGAGGTAAGATTACATTAAATACATTCCAATTCATGCGATTTGACTTACTGGTCAGGATCCTTGGTCCAATTTTCTGGCAGATTGACACCAGGCTGAGGACATGCAGCACAGAATGTTGGGATGTCAGTTGCACCATGCATTGCAGCTGCTGATGAGCCGCCGGCACTGGACTGTGATTCTCCCCAGTGGCCTCTCCACTTCAAATGTTTCAACATTCACCATAGCCAGCTTGCCCTGAGAAGCTCCCTGTATTGATCCTCAAGTACCGATGTCAGAGATATTGACAACTGTAGTATATCAATCATACCTCCACGGCACTAGGAAATAAGGGTGAAGTCATGCACTGGAGCTTCTGGTAGTATTGATAGGCTGAAGATTTACATTCCAGATTGGACAATCATGCATCATCGAGGACTTTAAATGTGAATGTGGTCTTGATATTTTTGTACCTGACCGGGAAAAGCCCCGATTGCAACAAGTGATTTTCCTGCTCTTGACAGGAATTAGGGCAATTACACCACTTGACCCACATATGATGTACACCAGAAACATCGATTACTGTCAATTTGTGACAATCCATCGGTGTTGGGAAAGTTGTGGGACCAAGGTCATAAACACTGGTAAACCTTTTCATCTCCTTGACGATGTTGTTGGTTCCATCACCTTCTGTTGCATCATCCAAATCATCTTCATAATTGTCGGCCTCTTGTCCAACCACATCTGGTGCCGATGGGTGAAAGTAACTTGGGCAGGATGCACCATTGTGACTGAGATGTAAAACTAACCCGACTTGGAACAACCAAGCTGGTTCAAAATAGGAACCTGTCCAGTGGTCGATGCGGTGAAATGGGTTAGAAGCATGGTTATCACAGCAGCAGTCAGTACAGAACATGGGATTGAAAAGACAGTCTTGGCATCACCAGGTAGCAGCATCATCCCCACACAAATTGCATTTCATGCAATTGGGTACTTCATTGGATAGTAGTGCTTCCAAATACATGGCCTTTTTAGGCAACCATTCTTCGATGTAATCTTGAGGTGTCTGAGGGTAATATTAGCATAGTAAATGTGGTAGCCATAATAAGTCACCTTTGAAGAGGGGGGATCAAGATCTGCAATGAAATTTAGAGCGTGATGCTCAATTGGTTCATCGGACATCAGAGATGTTATATTGGTGTTGGATGTGGTTGCCGATCCTGACACTGGTGCACTTATCTTGGCCTTCTTATGCCTTGGAGTTGACTGAGGACTTTGCCAAACTGGTACAAGGCAATCCCTGGGTCCCCGCGATGTCTGGGAGCGAACGACAGTCATCTGGGTGATTCTTCCAATGATGGTGTGAGTGTGTCCTCTAGGCATGATGGTTTGTAGAGCGATGTAAAATTATGAACAAGGATCTCCAGGATTATATAGGCACTGTAGGCAGTGAGGAAACATGGCAACATGGTGATGTAAATGACAATGGTACCATGTAGAGGTTACTATGGGACTGTTCTACACAGCATACTAACATGTTACCTAGGTCATACTCACAAAGCTACTGTCAATGTTTCCAATGGAAAATTACACTGGTGGTGTTTGTGATACCCATTGGTCAATAGTTTCTTACTTCTACAGCATGTCATTGCTTTTCGTTATCAGTGACCACCGGCGGCGATTAGTGTACAAGTCTAAGAGCTATGGGAATGATCGGCGCGACATTGTCTTCTCCGGCGTCCGTCACTCCAATGTACTGTTTTAGCATATATTCTGCACTGGTCATTCGCTTTGCTCTTGACTTGGATGCTTATCGCCACCAGTGACTTTATCACTACCGGTGCTGGTCACTGCAATGTACTGATTTTGCATATATCCTTATCCTCCCACATTCCTACAGCATACAGCATGTCACCATTCCTGCATTTGTTATCCATATTGTAGTGCACAGCGGCCGCAATTAGTATACAAGTCTTTTAAGAGCTATGTGAATGACCAGTGCCGCCTTTACCTTTTCCGGCGCCAAGAGATACAGTTCGGAAATAGCTGACTGCCACACAAGCGACAGTTGCTTTCTGGCCAGTGTCAGGATTAATCTATGTCTACTCTCATTGCACATTACTACTGTCTTCGACTAATGATTGTTCTCTTCTGTTACGTGCCTGTGTATATCCCTACCGGCGCCAGTCACTACAATGTACTGTTTTAGGATATATTCTTTATGATTTGTAATAACAGCAGTAATTCAAGTCCTGTATGCTATAGTCATGTGGGCCCATACTGTTTTCCTTTTACTGTCATGGGCCCACCCGATCATTCCATTGAGCGTATCATTTGTATGGGCCCATTTCCCTGTATTATTTTAGGATGGGCCCATATGCATTTTCGTAGCTCATGGGGTTCTACAATAACCAGCGCCAGTCATTCACTTAGCTCTTGACCTTGGATGCTTATCACCACAAGTGACTTTATCACTACTGGCGCCGGTCACTACAATGTTTATCTTTTCCTACATAGATGACTTGTTAAGTGTCAAGGTGCTCCCTAACCTGATTCCACACATCCTCCCAGTAAGCCAACAATTTCCTGTCCTTCTGAAGTTGGGCATCATTTTCTCGGACCATCTCAGTCATCCTTTTCCATGTCAAATGCAGGTCATCGAAGATCTTCATAATTAATTGTATTTCGGCCAGGTCACCAGTGTAGCCATGGCAGTAGTACCCATAGCAGAGTCCGTAGCAGAGCCATGCCAGAGTCCGGCATTCCTCTTAGTGGTCATGTGACATTGTAGATAGAGATGCGTGTGTGCAGAGGAATTCAGCTTTGCTTGTCTGTGTCCTTTCTGACTCGCGTCTAGTAGTAGACATGAGCCCTGTCCAAACCATCTCGTCTAGTAGTAGATGAGACCCTGAGAGACTGCATGGCTCCATCTGGTGACAACATGGAGATTTTACTCTGCACACTCAGTTCAGCCATTTTTCTCACTTGCTCACTGTTTTCTGTCTTGGGTCTCTGTTTTCACTCTGCTACTCTCTGCTTCCAGTCTCTACCTTGGCTACTATGTACCTGCTACTGTTTACAGCCAGTGGCTATTCTATCTGGACCCTACAACTATGGCAAAGAAAACACAGGCTGTGAAAACAGCACCACCATCAGCACCAGCACCACAGCCCATCAAGTTCGACCTGAAATTCGCTACCATGCTCAACAGCGAGCGTATGCTAAGAAACTATCACCAGCAATGCAAATTTGGGGCATGCAACAGTACGAGAGCAAGATCTATGAAGAGATCATGCGACATGGCCATAAGGAAGGGTTTGGACAAGCCCGGGACTTTTACAGGCCACTGCTAGAAGAGACACAAGAGATAGCTCGAGGTAGTGAGGTTGCTAGGGGATAAGGAAGGCTACGAGAAGGGACTGAAGGAGGGAGAAGAAAAAGGGAGAACAGCTGAACAAGAGGTATGGGAGGCAAAACATGGCCAAGGGAGGTGTGTCGAGCTGCGGACATGGATCTGGGTCGACGAGGGCGTACAAACAGAGCTAATAACTTGTGAAACGATTGATTCAAGCACCCAGATGACCTCCACCACCACCATCCCATCCCCTACTCCAAACTGGCTCCCAGCACCTCAGAAACGACAGCACATGCTGCCAGGTCAATCCACCCCACTCCCACAGACCCTACAGCCCCTCCTCTCGCATCTAGAACTGCCTACTGCCTCCACCACATTACGGCCAACAACAACGGCAATACCTGCTACAACCACCCCTGAAACAACGACCCGGGCATTGTCTAGTACCCAGACACCTGCCGACACCCTGGAGACTGCTAACGAGGCCATAAACAACGTACAGGGACCGTCTACAGCCCAGCAAATGGCGTTATGCAACCACGAGCAGACACATTCGTCGGAACACCTCGTTTACTCGACAAAATGGCTCTGCCAGCCCCAGGACTCCCAACAACGATCCAGGAGCCATCCCACACCACCCCGTCCCACTGCCATGTCATCAATGACGTCTCTCAAAACCCCTGCTCCCCCTGACTTAGGACCAGCACCCGCAGCTCTAGAACGACAATGCACACTGCTAGACCCCGCAAAACATCCACGAGACATGCTCCAATGACCCAGCTCGCCCCAGGTCCCCCAGAAACGGGCCATTTTGCCAAAACATGCATACTACACCCCTGCCCCACCCCAGAACCCCCCAAAACGAGCTGTTTCACCAGAACCTGTGTGGTACACCCCACCTGCATCACCAACGATGCCATCTGTGCCTGTGAATGCTCCCTGTCTGCCCCTCGCACCCAGCTCATCCCAGTTCAGCCCTAGACAAGCCACTTCGCCGTCTACTGTGCATTTCGACTGGGCAGAGGATGCCAAATCCCTCCCTATTCCCCCACCTGCTGCACCCACATCCCCACAAGATCTTTCTGGTCTTCGTTCGAACCTCCCAGGCCCATTTTGATCCTTATGCAGGCATGTTTGATGACAAACCCTGCCAAATATTTTTTCAGCATCTCAAATATTTTCTCCACCAGCTCTTTCATCTTTCATCCAGCCTCAAGCCTTATCATTGGTGCTTGTTCCCAGCACTGATGATAATTTTGTCCATTGATTACTTAATTGTCCAAACATTCTGTATCTACAACTGCATTGAAGTTATGATATCCCGCTATACAAACCTCGAATCCATGCCTCACTGGCCATATAAACCTGACCCTGTTACTGCTGGCGAATTCACTACCGCATTGAATCAAATAGAAGTTGAGCATCAGAGGAACACCAATTTCCTAGAGAACCCTCACCCTACAGTCAAACCTACTGAGTTCCATGAGCAGGCAATCGCTGCTCAACAGGTAGCTCATGATCTCAGCATTTGAGAGAGTACTACAGGACTACTACCAGCACAGAATGATCTAGCACATGGGCAGGAAGTGCTGTTGTATGGAACATCACGTCTCTGTGCTGCAATCACTGCATGGATCCTTGCAGTAGATAATGATGAAGACTATGAAGAGTCACAGTTGGGGTGGGTGTCTGGCCTATTTTTTGAGACTGTAAGTGAACATATTGTGATTGCCAATTATCTGATCACCAATACCAACTTAGAAGGAATTCTTGATGGCCACTGGAATTTATGCCTCTATGGGTGGCAGTGCTCCATACACTCCCCCGCTCATCATGGAAACCATAAAGATGGTACAGGATGGGACTTTGGGGTGCTCGGAATGCAATGATCCTGAGGGCAAAGATTTTCTGGAACTAGAATACATTCCAGCAATACAAAGGTACTTGAAGGTTGATGCTGATGACCCCACCCGTATTGTCGATAGCTATATCAATTCTTGGTGGAGTAAACAGAATGATCCAGAGAACTACGACTCATACCCATTTGCTCCACATGACTTCCTGGTGGTTCATTGGCCACAGGTGAGTAACATGTTGTTGTCCTTTAATTTATCTTAAGTTTCATCAGATCCAGTTCACCTGGCAAGACCTACGGCCAGTCCCATATGCCGCCGGTGGAGCCGTGCGGTCTCTCAGGGTCTCATCTACTACTAGACAAGATGGTTTGGACAGGGCTCGCGTCTACTACTAGACGCGAGTCAGAAAGGATGCAGACAAGCAAAGCTGAATTCCTCTCTGCACACACACATCTCTATCTACAATGTCATGTGACCACTAAGGGGAATGCCGGACTCTGGCATGGCTCTGCTATGGACTCTGCTATGGGCACTACTGCCACGGCTACATGTGCCCCCCCTCCAAATAGCAACACCCTCGTTGCAATCTCAACTCAGGGAAGGAAGAGAGAATTATGTATGTACAAGGCACCAATGCCTTACCCTCACCTTGGCCCATGTACCTCAGGAGGCATGTCCATGACAATTGCTCCCCCTAAGGCCCGACACAGAAACATTGTTTAGGGTCACCGGTATCATTCTAAAACCTTGTTTGATGTGGTGGTTCAATTTCAAGTGGTGGTGGTCGAGAGTTGTCGAGGTCAGGAAATGTAACACTCAGTCTCAAATAGGCATTGGCAGTACTGGATGGTTGGTGTTGGGGATGCTCAGCGATGGCTCTGACCAGCTCTGGGTCAATGAGGCTAGGTAGTCCATCATGTTTGGCATCATGAAAGGCTGTCGATGATAATTGATTGGCCTGTAAAGTCCATGTGGTTACAGTGCTGATGGCCACTATAACCCACAGAAGAAGGAAGAGTGCGAACCCTCCCCAGAACCATCTTTGAGAAGAGGTGTTTGTGTCAGGTATGTCAGTGATCATGGGAGTGTGGGATGATAGAAGTGGAAATAAAATATAATCAGGACTCAGCGCTGGTATATATACATGAGTCGGGGCCTGAATATAGCCAATGTCAGTCAACAGCCAGGGTTGATTGCGGTCTCGACTCAGGGGTCCAATGCCACTACAGGGTATGCCAGACTGTACTATGGGTACTGTCGCCATGGCTACATGTGCCCCTCTCCATGATGGCAATGCCCTCGTTGCCTCTAAACTCTAAACAAAAGGAAACAAAGAAAATGATGTCTCAAGATCTAGTAATGATATATGCAGTAGAAATAAAATAAAATGAAAAAGGCTCATCATGGTGGGGTCCATCCTAAAGCATGGAGGGCCTGACTCAAGTTGACGAGATGGGGGTCTTGATCCCACTCAAGGTTCAGTACAGGAGCTGGTGCTGGGGTAGTTCTGAGAGGAACAGTGATGATGGGTTTTCCAGGGCCAATACCAGATGGGTGACAATAGGAAAACCAGTGGTGGGCCAATACGATCGTTCCCTGTCAAATGGAATCATCACATGGGCCCATGTATATGTGGTAAGCAGTTCAAACTCTTAACTACACCCTCTGTCAAGTCAGTAAAATTGTGCGCTCATACCTCCGGATTCTGGCCCCAACATTGGAACATTTGTTTATATCTAACCATAATCTATAGCAGGAGATCACATCAGTGTCTAAAACAATCAGCTAGTGTGGCATGTCCCGGCGCCACATGCATCCAACTGTATCTGCTGTGACCCGATGCCGTATGCATCCAACCGCCGATACCTGCTGACCTGCTGCTGCACTTTTTCCTACCAAACCTACAATGATCATCAGCACCGGGAACCAGCACCAATGATATGTCCATATAGGCCGATGTCTATAAGAAAACCAGTGGTGGGCCAATACGATTGTGCAGTATCACACGCATTGCATGGGCCCATGTATATGTGGTAACATGTAGTAAAATGATGACCGTGCTAGCCAGTGCTGTGATTCAGATGTTGCTGCCGCTGAGAATTCTTCAGTGAAGCTGTATACTGGGCCCACATGGATGCATCACACCCTGGGCCCACATGAGTCTTTCCTGACGTGGGCCCAATCCACTACTGATGGATCTATCATCGTTTTGCAGAAATCTGCTGAACGACCGTTGTTTTTTACTGAACAGTGTGAACCGTCAGAGACCTTTTTTGAATCTTTACCAAAGGAGAATCACACCTTGGAACTGTAACGAACCCAAACCCCACACACAGACCCAGCACCACTGTTGCAACCACTGGATCCACACTGAACACAGGCACAACCACTGCCTGAGCAGGTGCTGGAGTCTTCTACCTTGAGGGAAACCCCAGAAACAAATCACTCTGACTCCCCCTAACCTTCCCTCAAACCAACCAGGCAGCAGGGCTCATTGCAATCAAAATCACTGTAGAAGAAAACAAAGGAGCCCCAAACCTATACATCAAGAGCAACTCTAAATATGCGATTAACGCACTGACTAGAAACCTGGCCAAACATGAAAACCAGGGGTACATCGGAATGGCCAATGCAGAGATCCTCCAGGCCATTACCGCTGCACTCTGAAATAGGGAAGGAAAGACAATGCTCAAGTGGGTTAAGAGCAACCCTCAACACCAGGGGATTACAGGAGCAAATCAAATGGCAAACCTAGGAGCACAGAAAAACCAAGCAGACGAAGTCAAACTAGCCATTAAACCAGCTTACCAGCTAAAGGGCACAAAACTAAGCGAACTAACGCAATCTTTAGCATACAAAGGGATCCGACAGAAGAAACTGCAACTAAACCTACATCAAAGGAGAGCCACAATTCAAATGATTGACCAGATACAGAACAAAGTAGAGGACGCAACCAGAAAAATACCTAGTGAAGACCAGATTTGGAAAGCCATCCAACACAAAGATTTCTTGCAGAATGCACACTACTTCTTGTGGATGGCTGCACATAGCACATATCAAATCAGCAAATACTGGCTAAAAGGAAATTTCCGTGAAGAAATCCAAAATCGATGTGAATGCCCGCACTGTGGCACCCCTGAAATGATGAACCATATCTTGACCCAATGTGAATCGCCAGGACAGAAAGAAATATGGGAATTTGCAGAGCAAATTTGGACCCAGAAGAACCTAGAGTGGAGGCAACCATGGATAGGAAACATAATACTTGTCCAGTTGGGCCATGGCTATGCCTGGCATGAATGAGTCCTCACTTCATGGACTTTTTTTTCTTTAGTCTGAAATTATTTTCAACCAACTCCCATCACACCACTGAAAAGACGCATATGATACCAAGACAAATGCTCAAACAAAGTTAAGTAAGATGGAATTGGACAAAAGATGAAATGAGCCATGAAAACGCCTTCCTGTCTTCTTAGATTAGTCTTTAGAAAAACTCACCTATCCCAATCATATGCACTATTTTTGGCTACCAAGATTGATGATGACATAAGCAGCAAATAAACTCATTTAGTTACTGGAGATGACATCTATGCTTTTTGGACCTCCTGGTCGATCAGCATTAATCGGTGTTCTCATAAAATCTTCATAGTATCACCTTGACTTCAGATGTTGAATTTTAACCTATTCCTTAACTCAAAAATTAAGTTTTTTAATGTGCCCTGAACAGCCAAGCTCTACAAGGACAGCCCATTTGACCAGGATTATGCTTCCTGAGACAATAAACCTACCATGGAACCACTGCGAAATGGTGGTGATGGTTGGCAAAAAGAAGGCCAAAACAAACAGAGGCCAATACAGCCCACACAGAATGGCAATTGCTGAATGGAAGTTTGGGGACATCTTGTAGCTGGGTGCTGATGATGGAACCTGCACAATTACAAGATTACTTAGTCAATGGGCCCTTTCTCGAGGCAGTCTAATAAAATGAGATCTATAAAATCACTACAAATAAATTCAATGAAATAAAAATATAATACGAAGAATGGTTAGTATGGAGTACAAGAGGATGTTGGATATAAGCTATGCATTTACTAGAAGTGATCCATGGGAGGTGGGTGGGCACGATAGTTGCTATCATCTGCTATGGTGGTAGCTGTGGTCGCCGTTGCCATCATCATTTGTGGCTGTTGCTTTGTGGCTGTCTCCTCATGATCACCGCAGTCATCCTCTGCTATTGTTCCCCTGCTATTGTTCCCCTGTCGTTGGTCTTCCCCCATTCACACTGTTCTCCCTGCCATCGGCTCGTCCCTGTTGGCTCACCACCCTGCTTGCAGAGGCTGTCTTCATTGTGGTCATCGTCCCTCTGTTGTCCTTCATCCTTGTCATCCCCATCCCCATCCCAGTCATTCCCCTGGTCCCTGCTGTCATTCTCCATCCTCTCATTGTCGGTGTCTCCCCCCCGGCCCTGTCATTGTGGTGCCCTCTCACCATCTTCAATGTCCAACCCGCGAGCAGCTGCTCGCAGCAGCAGGGGTCTGGTAGGTGGGTGCTGGTGGTGGTCGTCATCATCTGTGCCTTGCTGTTCATCCTCGTCACTGGGCCAAGTTGTCCCCGTCGTCATCCTGATCCATTATCCACCCTGCAAACAGATACTCACAGCAGTCGGTAAAACCCGCTGAATGTGAAAATATGTAAGGGGCTGAGTTTGACTGACTTCAAAATATAAGCCTGCATTCAGAAAGACTTGAAACTCTGAAGCCTGCTGAGCAGCCATCAGACTTAACGTATCACTTTTGTGTTGAAATTAATTACCAATATTGTTGCATGTGCATATTCTCCCACATTAATTACCAATATTGATACATGTTTCATATGCATATTCCTCTGGAGTCATGTGATATCCTTACTATTATGTATATAAGGAGAACCTGTACTATAGTAGGAATATAGTGTTCTTACCTCTGCTAACCCTAGCTGTAAGTCTAAGTAAACCCCAGGTAGGTTGTAAGGAACGTGTTGTCTCTTCCACTGTGCAGCATATATAGTCTGCTCCAACAGGTTATGGGCCCTGCTGGGCACGTCGCGAACGCACCTTAATTGGCTGCGAACGACATTGACTTCATCATCTCCAAATTATAACCTTGTGCTCTTCGTGAGCTGCATTGCGCTCCCTGCGAGCTGCACATAAAACCTAGGTTGACTAGGGTTAACCACTCTGAAGGAGTGTTTTCTCCTGAGAACGTTAAACGTGTTTTATTGAGTAAAAAGACTGATTGAGCACTTTTAACAGCTGCCACCACAAAATCATGTCTTCAACTCTTGAGAAACTCGTTCAAACTTTCGACGGATCAAATTACATTCAATGGGCTGACTCAATGAAGGCATGGCTCAGGTCTCAGGGCCTCTGGCAAATAACTAGCCGGGCGGAGCAAAAACCGCCCCTGGCGCCTCCCTTGATGGCGACGAACGCTACTTTGGTAGCGGATGCTAATGCCAAGCTCCAGACCTGGAGCAACAAAAATGACCAGGCCATTGGTAGCCTAGTGCTCTGCCTGGCCCCCTCCATTTGGCAGCGTGCCAACTCAAAGGACACTGCTGAGGAGGTGTGGGATCTCATCCGCACCGATTATGGTGTGGACGGCCCCTCCCAAGTCTTCATGGACTTTAGGTCCGCAATAGCGATCAAGATCCCAGCTGCAAACCCCACACCGGAGATTGCTAGAATGGCAGACAAATTTGAGTGCCTTACGGCTGCTAACGTCGCCATCCCCGAGCTAGTGCAAGCAATGATTCTACTTGCTGCGATGCCGCGCGAGTACGATTCCTTGTCCACAACGGTCCTTAACATGACCGCTACTAGCGCCTTGACATTTAAACATGTCAAGGACTCCATTGTCGCTGAAGCCTCAAGGTGCACAGCAGTAGGAAAGCCCGCTGGCCAGCCTCAGGCCAACAAACTTTCCGCTGTTAAACACAAAGGGGGAAACCCCAAATGACAGCCCAAAGAAGGGCAAAACAGCAACGGAGACTCGTCCCGAAAGCGTGGACAACGTGGGGACAGAAAGACTAAGGAGGAGAAGCCGAAGGATAAACATACCCACCTCGCCTCCAAAGCCTATACCACCATAAATGGTAATGGCACCATCATACCGCTGATGCCACTTATACAGCGCATCGAAAGACGCGAACACACTCCCACAAGGGATCCTCGCCGCCAACCGCCTGCACAGGCATATACGGGCATGGCCTCTACCTCTCGTTTGGTTTATGCCAAATATCAGCAAGCTCGAGACACCTTCGAGCAAATGCAACTTCCGTGCAGCACGAAAAATCTGCGACCACTGGAAGAGCACCTGATGGTGCGAGAAGGAAAGAGAAGAAGGATAGAACCAGAACCCGAGTCTAGGATCGAGGAGGTAGAAGACGATACCATCTCCCTTGGATCTGAACCTCCGGTGTCTGATGAGGAAGTGTGGAAAGCCATCAACGAAATGCTCGTCGATGAACCCCTTGATACAGGGGCGTATGATGACAGGTCAGTCCTTTTCCCTGCCACAAGCACTAAGATTAATATTCCTATGAATACAGCAAACTTTTCATGTGAAATTTTACCGCTATTAAATGTATCATGGAATTATTTAGATCTTAATATATGTGCTATGTGTGCAAAGGGAGATTGTAAGAAAGGTGCCGACTGGATCATGGATTCAGGCGCATCAAAACACTTCACTGGTGAAATAAAAGATTTCGCTTCTTATGAGCCTTTACTGAGAAAGGACTCTACCTTGGTCCAAACGGCCACTGGTACTACTCATATAGTAGGAAAAGGAGCAGTCTTCATTAAACACCAGGTAGTATGTCATGGGAAGTCAGAGACGCGTGAAACACGGTTATACCCTGTCTACTACATACCCGACATTAATACTCGATTGATGTCAATGGGGGTCTTTTTACAAGACAGAAGTGATGTGCATGGTTCCTCTGCACACATTTCATTTATCGAGCATGGAAACCCAATCATGCATTGTGTCCCTCTAAGGAGGAATGACACGATCTATTGGGCTCGGACTCATATATTGAGCACCAAAAAGGTTAATGTCGCGACCATTTATGTCGCTGACTACTTGACTTGGCATAGGTGACTTGGACACCCATCCAAAGAGGCGCTAGGGAAAATGCCTAAAAGCACCATAAAATTCCCAAGGAATTTAATTATTCCTAAAGACAAAATTATATGTCCAGGGTGTGCAGAAGGGAAAATGACCTCAAAATCTTTTCCCGAGTCAGACTCACGAGCTGACAAATCCTTTGAATTAATACATTCCGACCTAAAGGAACTCCCGGTACTATCGTACCACAAACATAAATACTTCATTGTATTTCTTGATGACAAAACGTCACATATTTGGGTCCAATGTCTCAGAAAGAAATCTGATGCTGCTGCAGCGATTAGACAATTTCAAGCAATGGCTAAAACCCAATATGGCGCTACAATCAAGTGCTGGCGTGTCAATCCAGGGGGGGAGTTCAAGGATCGTGAGCTACAAAAACAGCTCAAGGACTTAGGCATCAAAATAGAGATGTCTGCACCCCACGTTCATCAACAGAACGGGCGCGCAGAGCGTGCCATAAGGACAATAATGGAAAAGTCGCAAACCTTGCGATTCACCGCTTGTCTACCACAATCATGGTGGGAATTTTGCATAGAACATGCAACACATTTATACAACTGAACCCCAATAAGGCGCCTGAAATGGCTGACACCTTTTGAGGACCTGACAAAGGTCCGCCCAGATCTAAACAATCTGAAGGTCTTCAGTTGTGGTGCTTATGTCTATCTACCAAAGGAAAAATGTCCAACAACATTATCTCCTCGATCGGAGTTAATGATGTACCTTGGAGTAGAAGATTGCATTAAAGCATATCGTTTCATGCGACAAAATGGCGCAATATTCATTGGTGCCACGGCACTATTTGATGAAACGATGTTCCCATGCTGTCCTGGAGCTAAAACTCCTGCCAAGACAGACCTTGGTGATTTTCCACCTCCAGAACCAGAAGATGACGACCACTCATCTGGAACAGATGGTGATGACCCTATACCACCACAAAATCCGCCCCTTCCTCCATCATTAGAAGATGATGATGATGATTTACCAAGCGAGCAAAAGGCGCATGACGATGTGACTAATGCTCCTCCTCCGCCGCCTCCAGTTAACACTGAGGACTTTCGTCCAAGACGTGAAGATCAACAGGAATGGCAGCAATTGCCCCGTCGATCAGGCAGGCAGAGGAAAATCCCAAACCATCCCGGCAATACCTATGGAGAACAGTGACTCCCCTCTGACATAGAGAGAGACATTGTGCGTGATTGATATTGGAAGAAGTCTGTGGGTCAAGATTCGGATCATAACCAAACACGACCACGACCTCAACAGCAAGAACCGGTTGCTGGACCGAGTTCGGCACCCCACGAGAGTGTGCCCGATTCCAATAATCAAGAACATGATTACCCAATGGGGGAACCAGACGAAGCAGGTTATATTAAAAAGATAACCAAGGAAGGTGGAGATGAGCTTATCCGCTGGCTGTTATCAAAAGCAGTCACACCATCAAGTGGAAAAAGCCTAGTTCCAAACCAATTTCGCGATATTGCATGCCTACCCCGGCAGCAGCAACTTGAGTGGAAACAGGCTTGTCGTGAAGAGTTAGAGGCTCTTTGCAAGCGACAAGTCTATGATATCATTGATCTTCCACATGATCAGAAAACGATCAAAAAAAGATGGGTTTTCTCCGTGAAATCGGACGGAAGAAAACGAGCCAGACTTGTGGCCAAAGGCTTTTCACAAGTCGAAGGCATTGACTTTGATGAGATTTTCTCACCAGTAGTCCACTACGAGACCGTACGCCTCATGTTTGCCCTTGCGTCTCTAGAAGGCATGTATATGACCGGTCTAGATGTAAAAACCGCATTTTTATATGGCAAACTTGATGAGGAGATCTATATGGATCAACCCAAGGGTTTCAGACTCGAGGGTAAAGAGCGCAAAGTAATGCGCTTACGCCGAGCATTGTATGGCCTTAAACAGGCTTCACTAGCATGGTGGAAAGAGCTAGAGGCATTTATGCGCACCATTGGGTTTGTGCACACCAGCTCCGATGCCGGCATCTTCATACACAAGGATCCTAAGACAGGCAGCATCATTATTGCACTAGTCTATGTTGACGATGGCTTGTTCATGGGCAAGAACAAGAAACTTGTGGATGAAAAAAAGAATGCTTGCCTGAAGCATTGGGAGTGCCGTAGTACTGAAAAAGTCACGGAATTCTTAGGCATGCACGTCACCCAGACCGCTACAAAAGTCAAACTCGATCAAACAGAATATCTCGCCAAAGTGCTCGAGAGGTTCGAGATGACAAATGCCAAAGTTGCCCCCACTCCGCTCCCGACTGGCTACAAACCGTCGGAGAACACAGCAACGCCAAACGCGGCGCTTAGATCGAAATATCAGTCTGTGATCGGATCTTTATTGTATCTGATGCTCGGAACGCGACCTGATATCGCTTACACGGTAATCAAGATGTCGCAATTCTCGGCTAATCCTAGCCAAGAACATCTAGACAAAGCAATGTACATAATGCACTATCTGGTGGGAACCCAGAAGTATAGTATAGTCTATGATGGAGAGAAATCCGAGGGGCTGCAGGCCTTCACAGATTCTGATTGGGCAGCTGACACTGTCAAGCGCCAATCTACAACGGGTTACTTTGCTACTCTGGCGAGTGGCATTGTGTGCTGGCAGTCCCGTTTACAAAAAACTGTAGCACTGTCATCCACAGAAGCCGAATATATGGCTCTCTCTGACACTTGTCAGCAGATAGTGTGGATAGAGTCCTTATTCCAGGAACTTGGATATACACTGAAGCGCGTACCAATCTGCGCTGATAATCAGGGATCCATCTTTATTGGATCAAATCCAGTTCAGGAAAGAAGGACCAAACATATAGACATTTGCTACCACTACACCTGCGAATGCATAGAAAATGACAAAGTCACAGTCGTTTTCATTCCTGGAAGTGATAATCCGGCTGACATGTTCACAAAGAACCTTGGCGCCATCCTATTCAGGAAATTTAGAGACTCTCTCGGAATTACTTTTGAGGTTCAAACTTAGCTGCTTAGAGCACTTTACAGTTTGAGGGGGGGTTTTGAAATTAATTACCAATATTGTTGCATGTGCATATTCTCCCACATTAATTACCAATATTGATACATGTTTCATATGCATATTCCTCTGGAGTCATGTGATATCCTTACTATTATGTATATAAGGAGAACCTGTACTATAGTAGGAATATAGTGTTCTTACCTCTGCTAACCCTAGCTGTAAGTCTAAGTAAACCCCAGGTAGGTTGTAAGGAACATGTTGTCTCTTCCACTGTGCAGCATATATAGTCTGCTCCAACATTTTGCTGGGTGGTTGGTCGAGTTAAAAAGACGAGTCCTCGTACCTCGGACTCGTAATGTTGCGCTCTTACCAAATTTAGAATAAATGATGGGAAACGCATCCCAGGCGCCGAACGTCTATGGAGAATCCTTATATCCGAGTCTGCACACTTAATCTGGAAAGTTCGATGTGAGAGTGTAATAAGAAATGAAAACAATCCCCTCACACCCGAAGAAGTAAGGAACCGATGGTATAAGATGATGGACAATCGCCTCGAAATTGACTGCCGCATGACAAACCCGAGATTTGGAAAAAAGAGCCTCAAAATCAAAACCGTAATCAACACATGGAAACTTGTAGAAACATGCGGTTTAGAAACCCGAGATTTGGAAAAAAGAGAGGTAAGCGGGGTTTTAGTGGGTAGGAGCTGGTCGATACGAGAAGGCGTGGGTTAAACCACATCGTCCCGTTTAGACCGGTTGAGCCCCACACTTTGTGCGTAAATGCATTTCCTCGCGGTATATACACTCCCTATGCTACTCCGGGGTTTTAACTCCCCGGAACCCCTAGCGGGCAACGGGACTGTAACGTTGTTAGATGCTTCCCCATCGTGGGAAACGCTCCACCAAAAAAAAAAAAAAAAAAAAAAACAAGTCGTCGGTCCACGACTATCTAAGTCTTACGCGCCCGGCGATCGTTACTTGTCCATTGTCAATGCCAAGTCAATGCCATACGAAACGAGAATAGGGTTTAGATGTAACTGGTACTAGTCAGTTTGTAGTTTATGGTGACTTATGAAGCCATAAGTCCAGAAACAGGTAAGACTGGGTCGAGCTTGCGGCCAGGCTTACAGCTGTCATTTGTAGTTCGGTGTCATAACTAAAGACTGGACGACTAGGTTGCTTGGGGTACGCGACCCACATTGTGGGCCATAGTGAATCTCCGAACCAACACTCTCCACAGGCGTACCTGGCGCTTTGGTTTCCCAGAGGCACTGGTGCGAATTGCTGTCTCTACCAGAGTTTCCATCTCTGTCACTGCGTCGCGATTACGTCGAACCCATCTTTCGAGGTCCGGCGGATTCCCATAGTTGTCTTCGAGTAATTGCCTTCGAAGAGTAAGTGGCATAGGATGTTCGTCGAAGATAGTTCGAACTTCCTTGACTAATTTGATCGTATCACCCAGAGCGAGCCAAAAGTTGTCGACCTCTGAAGTCTCCATCGCGCCCTGAGATCTTCTAAACAGCGTAGCTATCTTCACCCCTTGACTCATTCGTCTCCATCGCCTTCCGGCGTCAACTTCATCAGCTCTCCTGGCTTGGAGGTTCTTAACCTCGTTCTGTATACGAGTAAGTTGAGCCTCGGATTGGCGAAGCACGCTTTCCAGCTCCGCCTTCGTACTCCCATCCCCCTGTCGCACAGCTTCATCAACCCCATCCCTCAGGTTCTGTGCCTCACTGCCCAACCCTCGCACCAATTCCTCCAGTGCTCTATTGAGTGCTTTGCCAGCACTGGTGTCTCGAAGCAGTTTGCTTTGATCAACTATCTCCAGTTGGATATCAAGCAGCACGGGCTCCTTGTTGCAGATCTCGCGAATAATCGTGCGAGCGGACTCAGCGGTGTTGTCGTGACGACGCATGGTGGCTTGACCATCCAAAAAGGGTTTGAAAAACCTCTCATCGTCTCGCAGTTGTTGTTCGCGCTTCTGTTCCTCCACGGAAATCCCTCTACTCCACCTGTTTGTGACGATCGTGACATTCTTGAGAAAATTACTGCCACAAAGCTCCCTAAATACTTTGAGAGTCCGGATGGATACACCGCCCATTCTGATATCGGAGATACGATGAAGATATATGATACCGTTGAGCTTGATGCCGTTCCGATACCTGTCATTTAGAATTGGAATCTTCTAGAACGCCAGCATATCAAAAGTTCACTTACTGATCTGCAAGAAAGCCCGCAATGAGCTGCAAAATATGGACCTCGCTTCGATCGGTATCGTCAAATCCAGGAGTGTCGATGAGCGTGATTTTACGACCATCAAGTTGGAATTCAGGGGCTGCCTGAACGTCCTGAGTGCAGGAACCTAACAGGTCTGAAGTGGCAAGGTTCAACCCTCCAACAAGATTTATAAACTAGGTAGAATTCAGTTTTGTACTGAGTTTGAACGAGAACCAATTCCATACGGACGATTTGCCACTCCCGGTGGCGCCCATAACACTGTAAATCTTGAGTAATCATGCGACACGAGATCAGCAAATCAATGCGTACGCGACAAAAATCTAGTCCCAGAAAAGGATTTCAGCGCGGGGACCATCAACAACAAATAAAATGGGAGAGTGGGATCGATCATACCGGTTTTGGTGATTCCCGTGAATCATTGGAGGAGTTGGGTTCGGGCTGAAGTGCATAATTACGTTGGGAACGTGATTGATCAGTCATGGATGATGGTTTCGTAGCAGTCCTTAAGAAATCGGTACAGTCCAATTTGTTGGAAGGTATATATCATATGAGCGCTACTGCTGAATATGCCTTGAGGCTACACGTTTCACGTGGGAGATGAACGTTGTGGAGATTGGTGGCCGTGTGTACGTGGGTCGTGGAGGCATCGTGCTCGGTTCAAGGTTCGTACACTGGATCGTCAGCGTGGTGTTGGGAAGGCGCTAATTGGAACTGGCGTGCCGTCTGACAGTACTTAGCATCAATGAGTCGTATAGTGTGTACTCTGAACACCAGCCATGGGGCAATAGCCTATAGGTAGGTACAGATTAGCCAGGTAGGTTAATTTGGAAAAAATTCTCCTAGTTTCGAGCCACCTAAAATGAGAGACTTCATGTTTCCATCATATATAACGGCAGTGTCGGACTCGTGTTGTGGAAAGTTCTTAAAGGTTAACGGACGTGGCAGCCAGGCGGCAAGTTTGATGTCACACTGACAGGTGCATTGAACACTTCAGGCAACTATTACATCCGAATCGGAACTCCACTCGACTTTTGCCAGCGTTGAACATAACAAATTGGACAACAAGAGAGATGGTTTCAAGAGCTTTCACCCAGAGGTATGAACGGTTCCGAATCTTTGGAGGGTGGCCGCGATCTTCCTTGGACTTCAATACACTGCAGCTGGCGTACATCCAAGTTTTCTGCAACTCGTGGTTGCAACATGTCTGGCGAAAGTTCAGCGGCAATCGCTCCCCCCATACGGAGTCTGTCAATGTTCACGCAGACGAAGCTGGACAGTTTTGCATCTGGCATCTGAGCTATAGGCTAGATCTTCGAAACGTGACGGACTCGGAAATGAGTTTGCATTGAGGCGCTAGCGCCTATTGTATTTCGGGTTATCGCATCCAAATTTCACAAGGCAACCCTCGAAGTAACCTCTAGGAAAGTAATATATACCTCTTACTCGATACAATACCTCCCATTTCTGGCATCGACTTTTCCTCGTGCTATTCCTTTCTTTGCTAGGTTTGCAGATTGCAACAGCCACGATTGAGCACACTTTCATGTCTGAATTTGAAGTAGACGTGCCTCCTGCATATGCGCCTCGGTATGTACCTTTACCTTACACTATTAGCAAGGCCTCGCAAACATTTGCTCGAGCAGTGGTGACGATACGGTTCGGGCAATTTTTTCTCGCATCTGACTGTCGTTGATGTTGCCTATGTATTTTTCCAAAAGGTTTTCATTCTGTAAGTATGTCAGTCTTGCGACCATCGCGTCTCTCAGGCTTATTTGCGAGAAAATAGTGTCATAGGTCTCACTGGGAGCGGGAAATCGACGGTGCGAGCATATTTACGAATTAAGCAGAGCCTTCGATTCATTTTCGGGGCAGTTCATCAATATTGCTAGTGATTCCACCCTCCTGACTTCGGAATCATTGGACTCTTGCACTCGAAGAGTGCAGGAGGCACCCAAATTTGACTTCGAGGGTCGGCGAATCTGCCTCATTGATACTCCTGGTTTTGACGATACTGACCGGAGCGAAGTCGAAATTTTAAAGTCCATTAAGGACTTCCTGGAGGTTCAGTAAGTTGTGCCTCAATGTTTTCGAAAATTCCATGCCAGGTTAACTTTCGACGACAGATATAATTCAGGAACACTACTCCATGGTATGATATACCTTCAACGTATTACCGATGTTCGTATGGGGGGTGTTTCTATCCGGACACTCAGCATGTTTAGGGACCTTTGCGGCAGTAATTGTCTTCGCAACACGGTGATCGTCACAAACATGTGGAGTAAACCACCCACTTTGGTAGAGGAGAACCGTGAACGACAACTCCTAGACAATGTGAAATTCTTCAAACTCTTTATAGATGGTCATGCCACCATGGTTCGTCACGACAACACAGTCGAGTCAGCGCATCAGATTATACGACAAATTTGTAACAACTGCCCTTCGGCTTTGGATATACAGCTGGAAACAGTCGAGCAGAAGAAAGCTCTGCCCGCCACTAGCGCGGGTATCACCCTCGGTTCCGGCCTGCTGGAACCGACTCAGGGGTTACAGGCGTTCGTGGACAGCCTGCAGGAGCGACTTAAAAAAGCTAGGCTTGAAGGAGATCAAGCCAAGATGTCGGAATTACAAACGGATCTTGGGAACACAGTTCCAAATCTCGTTCGTCTTTATAACGAGCTGAAGAATCTGCAGGCACTTACGGGCGAGAAGATCGACATAATGCAACTATGGAACAACTTGGGTTCGAAAGGTCAAATTATTGCCCTGTTCCGAAGATCTCGTGGGGCGGATAATAATCCGGAGATCAACGCCTTCTGGGCCGCGTTGGGAGATACGATCAAATTCTTCAAAGAGGTCCTACATTTCTTCGATGAAAATCCCCTACCACTCTCCATCCAGGACCTACTTCTCCGTGACACTACCGTTCTTCCGTCACCAATCAGCGAAAAGTTTGACAAGTGGCTCTCAGATAACCGTAGGGAGATAAAGGCGATACGAGCCAAGGTCGACCGCCTGGTTAACCGCCTGGTTAATCCTAAACCGGAACGTCAGAGGAAAAGAGACTTTCTGATTAGGTTACACTCGAGGGTCGTGAAAGAAATGCACAATCGAATACCACTAGGTAGGTAGTAGTCGAGTTTATCGTCTTCAATAATAGCAGCAGTCCCACGGTTCCTATGGGATCCTCTGCAGGATTTTGGCTTCTGATTTCTGGCCTCACCCAGGTTAGAAATGAAGGTGGGTGAAGGGCCAGCGACAAGGTGATAGCTATGCGTACTATGAGCATAAAACGTAGATTGTCGGAGAACCGGAGCAGAAGCAAGACCAAGACCAGGATATAGATTATCAACAGAAGTTTCGTCAAGGAACGGAGGGAAGGGCAGAAGATAACGCAAATGCAAAACAGTAGACGCAAGAAATTAAATGACCAGAGCGTGCAATATTTATGAAATGAATGGGTTTAACACAGATTTAGGTATGCGATAAATGCAGCATGGATTAGGTAGGGAGATCAAATCACCATTCAACCAGCTAGGATTAACGCCAATCACTGGGTCTTGCATTCCTCCGCGTTGACGCTGCCCTGGGCCGCAGCGCCAGAACCGGATCCGCCCCCGCGGCCTTTTGGAGGCCCTCGGCGGCGGGTAGGCGGTGCGGCGTCCGAATCCGAGTCCTGTCACCGTAGAAAAGGTGAGTAATTCGGGGAATGCAAATGTAAAGAAAAAACGGCAACGTACATCGTCAAAATTTCCATCGTCATCGTCATCATCGTCATCCTCGAAATCTTCCTCGTCGTCATCAAAGGTCTCGTAATCGAGAGCCTTGCCCGTGAAGTAGTCAACTGCGCGGGGTATGATCTGTAACGAACGAGTTTTAGTATGGTTGAACGTCTGTTCGTGATCGATTTAGATAAACACCTTCTCCTTAAAGTCCTCCCCGATTTGATAATCCATTTCGAGTTTGTCTTCAAGCTCTTCAAGCTCTTCCTCGTCAATATCCCCGTTCTCGAGGGCGCCTTCCGCAGGGGGGATGGGTGGACTAAAAAAGTTGAAGAATGACTCAGTCGGCCGCGCCTTCCTTACGAGACGAGTACGGTTCGTGTCTGCGAAGGATCATGTAAGAACAGCCAGATCAGACTGAGAAGGGGACTATGTTTACTCTTATTCCTCTGCTTCTTAATTTCAAACTCTTTCGTAAGGTCCTTCTCCTCCTTCCACTTGATCTCCGTGCCGATCGCCCGATCATACACAAAATCGCCCGAGTAGCCGACCTCCTCCTGGGAGAGGTACGTCTTCTCCAACAAGTCATTCTCGAAGAACTCGTTGGGGCCAAACACGAAGATCAGTTTGAATCCGGGCTTGCCCGCGGTGTCGACATAAGCGATCCGGATATCAAGCAAATGCTTGAGAGCAGCAGCATCGCGGTCGGTGATGAGCTCATTCAGCCCGACGTGATTGCGCAACGCAGTGAGCCAAAATTCGGGGATGCCTGTTGCGGAAGGCGCGTTGTCTTTTGCGAGGGGGGTGTAATCCTCATTGTCCTTGATGGAAGCTTGTTCGCCCGCCTCGATCTCCTCCATCGTAGGCGCAGCAGATCCACTAATGATTGCGTGCCGGCGTTGGTAAAGCGGCTTGTGCAGTTCAAGGTACTAGATAGAAAAAGGAAAATTTGAAGGATTATGACGATAAAGTGTAATGGATACCTTCTTCTCGAGCTCTAGACATTCGTGCTTGTACTTGTTGTGCAGCTCGTTCTGCTTGACCTGCACACCTTTCAACGCTTCGACGCTCAGCTTGACCTCGATGGGGAGGCTCTCTATGTATCCCGAGCTCTTGCCGATGAGATCAGAGAGCTTGCCGTGTACCATCCCCAGCATATGGTGTTCGAGACCCGCGAGCTCGCCACCTGCCTCTGCGTCTTCACTGCCATCTTGCTGCTCGTTATCTTCGGATATATCTGGGACTGTTGGCCGTGATAAACCGTGAGCAATTGGGGCCTGTGACAAGGGTGTATTTTGGGGTGTTGGCGCCGCAATGTTCGACGTGGAAATCGGTACGTTGGACGACATTTCTGAGGGGCGGGGAAGATGAAAGGATTGGACGAAGATAATATCCCCAAGCTGAGGTCCGCAAGGAACAAAATCTTCAGGCGCCGCTCCGGGAATAGCCGGTCGTGTGGCGCCTCGGTCCCGGTTCCGAAATGATTTCTGCGTACTAGTAAGTATACGTATTGCAAGTCACCTCGAGGCTCGAAGTTCGATGTCCCATTTGACACATTTATTTGCAACGTAAATGCACGCCAGCTTTACCTCAACTTATTACGGCGGTCGTGCACCAGAAAAATGGAGAATCATTACCAGGTAACGCTGGCAGGGGAATGGGCGCTATCGCTACACGGCTACTAGTAACATTGACAACGCGATTGGACAACACACGAGGGAAAAGCCATTTACACAGTGAGTAGTGAGTCCTCATTTTCCTGTGTCTCTTTGAACCTGAGTCATACAGTAATCGGTATCAGTGATCAAACTGCTTCATACACCATACATATATGAAAATTGCAGGCGAAGACGACCTTGATAAATAAGTGGAGTACGAATATGCCTCGGCCATTTTATCCGCGTTGACCACGGTTGTTCGCGAAGCATCTTAATACATGGTTTCCGCAGGGTCCTTCCGACTATCGTGTTTGACTATGTTGAAGAATCCTCTCATCAGGATCGCGTTGCCATGAGCCTGACCAGGCTTGTCAGACCCCAGTTCGAATAGGAAAATCGCCGATACACGCCCAAAATACGTCTCACATGGTCTCTAGAACTGTTGTGCTACCAGGCTTTATATGCGGGGGTGCAATTTTGCTTTCTCATCCGATTCCGTTGTCGATGTAAAATATAAGACCTTTCCATTGGCAAACACTGAGCTGCCGCTGGTGCCAAAACTTTCTAACAATAGGCCTGACCTAGAATCGAACCGGAATACTTGACATGTCGCGTGAAGGGACCAACCCCTCGCCCTTGTTACGAGTAACATTAAACCGCTAAGTATTATGCTGTACAACCAACTCCATTACCTCAAGCACTGTCGATATCCTTCCAACCAATTTTGGCCGCCCTTCAAAGGTTCAAGGTTCAAGCTAAAGGCTCAAACTGTCACCCTCCAATTCCGTCGAATCTTAGCCCTCGCAGAAGCGTTCCTCGCGTTCTCGTTCTCATCCTTGTCACTCGGAATCCTGCCAGGCGGTCGATACTGCGGACTGCGGTATGGCGTCTCGGTTCTTTCTTCCGTGCACTTGTGGGGTCACTACCGGGGAGATCTGCGCTGGTTTCTGTCTGGGAACCGGGACTTTTCCCGGAGGGAAGTGATTGTTCCTTTCCATATGCTTGACATCGACCGGTATCATTTACGTCGAACTTCGGGGCGAGTTCTCGCCGTGACTCAGACTATTTACCTCCGTCATGTCATTAAGCTCTAAGCTATAATCAGGTGATTACCCACTATTTCAAGCACCATTTGCTGTCCGTGAAAGTCGTAGAATGACTATAGAATCAGTCAGCTTAGGTCGTCCTGTCTACTTGATGTGAGATTGCACGACTTGTTTTCGCGTGACTTCCAGACATCCCAAACTGTTGTCATCTGAAACGGGATCTGGACGAGAATGCTGTTCATGGCGTCTATAGGTGCGGGCTTCTGCTTTTTTGTGTGTACTGTAGCAGTGCTATTACTTGGTTATTACTGCAGACTCCTACCGGCGTTCGACTCTGTTGGAAACAGATTAACATGTTCAAAAAAAGGTTAGGGTGCCTCAGCGGCCTGACCCCGATTTAAACAGGGAGTTGACGAATCCACCTAGAAGTCTACTGACCATGTTCTGTAGTTCATGTTGTTCACCGATTGGTCGCTTTCTACGTGTTGACGGTTGTTGACAGGCGCGACGCGTTGAATCACATGATTATACACGCGAATATTAATGTAAGTCTCACTGTCTGCATTTCGATTACCAGAAACTAGCCACTACTGACCACCCCTGCCAAGCTTGCTTGGCCCGTCTACGTTATTACTTCAGTACTCGGATCATCAGCGCTCAGCAATTCTCCTTCTTCGTTTGGAAGGCTTCGTACTGAAAGGATCTTCTCCATTGGGACCAGTGTGATGCTAGGCTATCGCAGCTTTACTTCCCCTGCCATACTGTAAATGAACTTTGGCTCTGCCATATCTGTCTTGAGAATACTACATCCTCGCCGCAGTCTTCAGGTGACAACGTCCCATGCTTTGCAGTTCGATGGAGAGCCGCAGCCGCATCAAACTACGTCCTCAAATTGACAGCTATGGCAGCGCTGACCATTTGCCTGCGTTATCGTCGGCCGTAGTTAGTTTCTATCTTTCGAGTGTTGAGGCAAGTTCACCTATAAAAAGCGGATGTCTGCAACAAATGTATCTAGTACCTCCATGCGTTTCCGATCTCTCAGAGTCCTCACCCTCTTGCCTATCTATTTGCTGTATGTGTCCTCAGTCACATCCGCACAAGGGACACGTAAAGTCTTGCTCAATGATGAGACGGATGCCTTCATCCATCAAGTACTTACGGATTTCAACTCGCCTGGTGGAGCGGCGGTTGCTGTAGTTAGAATGGATGACCAAGGAGCGTGGAGTGTCGAGACGAAAGGATATGGTATCGCCACAGCAAACGGCAGCAAAGTCACCGAGAATACGCTCTTTCCCGTCGGTTCCAACTCAAAGGTCAGGCTATCTTCCTTCATACTGTTGTGGAATGCGAGATCATAATCGACTTGTTGTTCAGCTTTTCACTGTCTTCGCTACAGGATTGTTGATTCATAACGAAACGCTCACCCCTCGTTTGTCTTGGACGTCCAAATTTGCCTCTATCGTTCCTGGTTGGGATTTACAAGACCCGGTCGCGGCCAAGCAAGCCACGATAACTGACGCCATGAGTCATCGAACAGGCTTGCCCCGCCACGATGCTAGTTACAAATGGTCCGATGACATTTTCAGTATCGTAAGCACTTTCGTCCTAAAAGCTGGCTTACATCGACTCTCTTGTCCTCCGCCTTCAGATCAAGAAGCTCAAGTATCAACGTCCTTCTGCGGAATTCCGCGACGTGTTTCAATATAATAATAACATGTACACGCTCCTGTCATCCTTACAGCCGATATTGCTACCATCAAAGACGCCTTTTGCACGATATGTCAAAGAGCACATATTCGATCCTCTTGGGTTGTCGTCGACCACATATTCTTATGACACGGCTAAGGCGAACGGGCATTTGGCTGACGGCATGACGAAGCAAGGTGTCAACGTCTCGGAGAATCCACTTGGGAATGGAACTGTTAGAGCTCTGCCATTTTGGTCGACGATTGGCGGGGAAGATGGAAATAGTAAGCCTATCGTTTATGAGAATATTCATAATCTCACACGGATATGCTAGTCATGTCTGGAGCTGGCGGTGTCATAAGCAGTGCGGTTGATATGGTTCGTGGAGTTTTTTGGATTGGACTATGTTTGCGTAGTAATCATTGACTACCCAAATCCTAGGCCGTCTGGCTACAAACCCTTTTACTTGAGGGCGTCAAACCTGGTACCAACGAATCAATCATCCCGGCAGACGTGGTTCAGAAGGCTGCTGCAGGCATTACTGTCGTTTCTGGCGAATCGTGAGTTTTTTGACATTTGTTTACCACATACTTAAATTATGTGGGTATGTGTGAACTAGTGGTCTACCTGAGCTCTCTCCAACAGTGTATGGTGGAGGACAGGTCCGAGGCACGTATCGCGGACATGGTATGACACCCAGTCTTCTCTCTACTATGTCCAGCAGGTTGAGTAAAATTATCAGAGATTATCGAACACGACGGATCAGTCCCAGGTTTAGAATGATTTCTCCTGGTACACTTTGACTTTTTATTCATGTGTTTTGTTAATAGGATTCAATGCCATTGTTAGCCGATTACCATTTGACAATCTAGGCATCGCGGTCCTTACCAATGACGATTTGTTCGGCAGCGTAATCCACGAAGTCATCAAATTCCGGCTCATGGACGATGCTTTAGGCTTGGAGAGAGTGGATTGGAGTGCAAGGTACGCATACCTTTTTCTGATCGCCTTGCCTGATGAGCGGAAGAATACAGATACAAAGGAGAAGTGTCCATTCCACTACCGCCGGCATCCCCCCGACCAGCCAACGCTTCTATGCCCTCAGTGAATTTCACTTCAGTCGCTGGAACTTACAACAATCTTGGTTATGGAAGCTTCGAACTTTGTCTTGTATCGCCTAACAACGCTGCGGCTTCCGGTTCGTGTAAAGCTCTCGCTTCCAACGTGTCTACCATTCTCCCCGGCGCCGTTGATCCCTCTGGCAAGATACCTACATTCCTAGCAGGATGGAATAGTCCCGCGGCATCACATTTCAGGCTCACGCACTGGAACGGGAATACATTCAACGTCAGCGGGTTGACGAGCTACGTACGTCCCTAGTATATTTACTTCCAATTTCCTTGCTTCGAGTCCTTGACTGCTCCTACTGCTTAACAGGCTACTGGCAATACTTCCGAGCCATATTGGACAGCCGGCGCTCAAATGGATACCAGCACTGGCGTATATGCCGAGCTTGTCGTAGACCATCATCGTATTGGATTAGCGTTCAATGGCATATGGGGAGCAGGAGTAGGTGTCCAGAGTCCAAAGGGACAAACTGTGCGCGAACGGGCAGAAGTGTGGTTTGACAGAGCCTAATTCATATATGCATGGCCGCGGGGGTTGGGGTGGTTTGTCTGGGTTGCCAAGCAGATATATTTTTGACTGCCGCACATCAAATGGAGCACATTAAAGGCAACTTAGATTATTATTCTAGCTGCTGATGGAACTCTCAAATATGTGCTGAGAAATATTCTCTGTGGTAAGTCTGTTGTCGATTTAATCTTTAAACTGGTGCTCTAGCGTTACGTTCCGACCCGCTTAACATGCCCTGGTGTAGGTAGAGTAATGTTTCCTGAAGTAGAGTTCAAGTAGAGTTTAGGCGCATATAACCGTCTGGCGAAAGTATAGTGATGTTAATACACGCAACACGTTAAAACATCACGCAAGTAACCAGTCATCACAGGATTCCAAGTTCAATTTCAAACCTTCAAGGTCTTAAACCTGGCAAGCCCGACAACCAAATAGCCATTCTAAATTTTCCCACTGAGTTACTTCAGATTCACAACAGGAATGTGTAGCCACGTAGGCCCAAGGTCTCTTTGAGAGAATTTTGAATGTTCAAACTACCTACGCAACATTCAGTCTTCATAATCAAATTATCAACCTAAACATTACGAAGATAGCGAACGACCCGATCCAAGTGACACAAACTACAACACGATCCCAGTAACAACAACCATCCTCTGAAACAAACCTTAGCCTAAGAGAGAAGTGTAGACCTTCTCACATAACCTGGGAGTTCAGAGGAATGCAGGCGTTGTTGACAAGGCCCTCTAATAACGAAGACGTCAGCACAGTGGTATAATGAAGAATAGGTTATCAGCCGATTAGACAACTTACGAAGGTAGCCCTGGTTGCAGCATACCGGTTGAGAAGAGCTAAAAAAATAAAATAAAATAAAGATCGGTAAAGTTGAAGAGTAGATTACCAACTTACCACTTAGCAGCGGTACCTGCAGCACCACCCAACGCGGTACCGGAGGATATGGGGTTGCATTGGAAACCAACGGTGGTGACTACACTTTGGACAGGGACGCCAACCGCACCCAAAAGGAATGCTCCAGCAGGGGAGTTAGATTGATAAGTGGACTGGCAGCACTGGACGGGGCCTGAGTTACACTGGGAAACGGGGGCAGTTGCACCAGGGAAAGGTGCTGGTGCTGCAGTGGCGAAGAGGGCGAGGAAGGCAGTAACGAAAAGAGCGAGTGTGGATAACATTGTTCAAGCGAGTGTGGGTTTTGCGTACTAGCAAATTTGAAAAACGGTAGCAAGTCTGTTTGACTGAGGATTGATTACTGGTTCCGGGAACCTTTTATAGAAGTTCTGCGAGCGCTCGTCTGTCGACAAGCCGAAACTAATTAAAAAATATAATAAACTAAGGTGGAGAATGCGACATACTTAGTGGTTCCGGGGAGTCAAAAATAATCTTCCATGTGGGTCAGGCGAAGTTATATATTATGGGGCAATGGTTCCGTCTTCTACACGCCGTCACCGAGAAGATTGATCGACTCCAAGATCATTATATTACTTACATGTGAAGATAAGTATCTCCTGTACGTAAATCAGCAAACATACTTGAATTTTGAAAACGATGATCGCTGAGGGACGGGTCGTAAGCTGGGTGAATAGAGGGCGCCAGGTCGGTAAAACAGATGGCATGCACAAAATATTGACTTGCCAGCACTCCTGAGGATAAAGGGTTTACGGATAACGAAAAAGAAGGCTTGGTAGACTTTACTTATCGGCAAGGGTCCCAACCCTGTGGAAGAAGTATTTGGTCAAGGGTTGGCAGTTTACGAAAATGCTATAAATTTAGCACTTCACGTCAAATTTATGTGGTACGACTTGCGCTGAACGTTATGAATCGTTTTCCCATCTACGCAGCTCGAATATTCTTAAAATCCTGTGGGCCTTCAAGCAAAAGAACGCCTTAAAGTGGTGTTAAGAAGCCAACACTATAGAAGAGAGCTCTCCTTGAAGAATGTTTGACGAGAGCAGAAGATCATGACAGATGTCAAACAGATGTAATGTTGGTGAAGTTTACATAAATTTAAATTTGGCGCGTTTGACGTGTGTCAAATACTTAGCGCGCTCACTGGCAGATCTCAGAAGTTCTGTTCTGTCATTTGCTCGCGATGCATGGTATAATTTTAAAGTTTTTAACCGTTTACTAAAATCAAATCGCACGCTAAACTCTCAAAAAGTTACGTTGGAGGCCCCAGTAAACTTTCTTCCCCGTCTCTTTCAGCTTTGCTACCAATATTACACTCGTTTGAACCACTAGAATGCTCTCCACCCTCGCTCTCCTTGTCTCTACCTTCTTCGCCCTCTTCGTCGCCGCGGTGCCCCTTCCTGGTGGAACCATACCCGCGTCCCAATGCAATACAGGCATCCTTCAGTGCTGCCAGTCTACCTACCAATCTAACTCCACCACTGGTGCATTCCTCTTGGGAGCTGTAGGCATCCCCATCCAGAATGTAGTAACCTCAGTTGGTTTCGACTGCAGCCCCATCACCCTCAGTGCCCTTGGTGCTGCCGCAGGTAGTGCTGCGCAGTGGTAAGCTACCTGCTATCTACCCGCAATGATTTCCAAGTTGATGCTGACTTCCCCAGTGCCACCCAGCCTGTTTGCTGCAACCAGAACAACATCGGTGATGGCCCATTTTCGGTCTCTGTCATATCACCGTATTGATGTACATACTCGTCTTCAGGTGGTTCAAACAGCATGGTCACCAACGGTTGCAGTCCCTCTAGTCTGCAGGTTTAAGCGACGGATTTTTCGACCACCTTGAATGGCCAGTACGTGTCAGCTTCATAGACGGCTGGCCATGGAGGGCCTCGCTGCCTTACTTCGTAGTATATCGCATCCCATAGTCGTTACTGTTTTTCAAAAAATTTAAAGGATCCTAGTTTCTGTTGGTGTACGACTGTATGCAAAGGATAGCATCAAGCAAGGGGCGGCGGGAACTTTATTTTGCGAGTCAATGCCCCCTTTTTGAGAATCCCTGAAATTTTCGCCGACCACCCCCTTGGCATCAAGAATGTAGTCTTAACACCGACATCACGATTTGTTCTAATAAATACACCAAGATTGTGATCTGAAGTGGCTAGTCGTAAATGATAACGACAAGTTGTCTCGGTTCCAAAGTCGAACTGTTCAGATATATCACTGATACTGGAACGGAGAGAGAGCGGAGAGGCTAGTACGCGATTGGGCTTGAATCCACTGAAAGCGAACCTACACGTTACGCAGCTCACCATCCTGTGATGCAACGTTGCTAACTGCCACTTCGCAACTGGGTTTGGTTGTCGGTAGAGGATTCTTCACTTACACAAGTCATTTGTTTCGTCGACAGATGCCAATTCTCAGAGCGTTGCCAATGGAAACTGAGGGGTCCAGCCAGACTCAGGGCTCCTTGCACCACGAATAGACTAGATGTCAGCTTCACTGTCAGTATACTAGTCCAAGTATTCACCCTATACCGTGTTGCCTCCTTGTTTATAGCGAAGGAAAACCACACCATCATACAAATGGCTGTCAAGCCAACCCAATAAACGCCTCTAGAGTCGGCCCACTCAAGTCTAATCACAAAAGCGCGATCTTCTCCAAAAGTACCTTCTTCCCCTTCGCCCGCCCTTCCTCTAGTGCTCTCCTCACGTCCTCATCGAACCACCTCTTTATCTCCTCCCTCTCCCCACCGTCACCCGCATCGTCCACGATTAACGCTCCACACAATTCAGCAACTACAAACGCGCCATTTGCCTCTCCCTCAGTACACATTCCTACCACCCCCTCCCCCCCGACCACCCGCACAAATTCCCTCGCAAAATACACCCGGTCCCACGTTGACGTAGGAGCGAGGGAGATGCTGGACGTGCTGTGGTTGAAATGCCCACCCTGGAGCAAGATTTTGTAAAGCCTTGAGGTGTGGGGGAGATCGATTGGGTGCGGGGTGCTGGAACTTGAAGGGTAGGGTGAGGTGAGGGCGCCGAGGAGCGTTTGTATTGCTTCTTTCTTGTCTGTCAACAAAAGGGTAACTCATTCAGTGTCCGCATCCATAAACCGTGACAAAAACGACCCACCAGCCTCAGCAAACAGCATAACCTCCGCCACGACCAACGCGCCCCCTGGCTCTCTCACCACCTCTGCAACCTTCTCTTTCACCCATCTCATGAGATCGGCACTAACTGCCTTCCGCACTTCCTCCTCCCTGGCCTTGGTGTCCTTCTTGCTCGTCTTGCCGCTCAGGCGGAGAGCGTCAGTTTGGGAGATGGTGCCAATGAGGGACGGAGTGAAGTGCCGCGGGCTCCGGGTGATGATGGGGTAAAGGAGAGAGCGCCGACCTTGAGGGGTTGTGTATAGTTTTGTCGAAGATACGGGTGTGCCACTTAATATGTTTGCGTTTGGTGGGGGAGGTGTTAGGAGGAGTGTGGAAATGGAAGAGAGGATGGATTTGGAGAGGAGTTTCGTATCGCTGTGATAAACAAAATGTCAAACCAATTATTGGAAGGAGAAAAGGGTGAAACGCACTCGACCACGTCTAGTGCCGTGAAAAGGACGAGCTGCGCCTCGTCGTCTAGACATATCCGCTCGACATGCGGCTTGAGGACTTTGAGGATCTGTTTTCTGTCCTATGGTTGTAATATTCGGTTAATTATCATTGTGGTGAGCTGAGTGGGGTTTGTACCTTCGCAGTTCCGTGGGCTAGGAACTCGCGCACGGCGCGGCTCCCATCTTTTGTATGTACCATCTCAGCGAGGACATCTTGGCAGCTACATCAAGGTAAAACGAGAATAACCAAACAATCAGCGAGGAAAGGGCAAAAATGCAGAAAAGAGGAAATACAGACCTCTCGAAGATCTCTCTCCGCATCTTTTCCCGCTCCGCCTCATCAGACACTGACGCAGACGCGTCATTCAGTACAGTAAGGTACTCCCACAGTGCACGGTGCACAATGGAGTGCGTTATGGCGCCTTTGTCGGGATTGTCGAATCTGTCCATGTAATCAGCAGAAAAATATGTATAACCGATCCCCGGACCCCAACATACATCACCACTAAATTCCCTTTCACCGAACCCAGCACCCTCCGCCTCTTCTCCTCGTCCATGCCAGGGGCTTCCAAGACGCCGAGCAAGCCCTTCTTCGCACGTTCCTTGTCCTCCGCACTCCCTGCGGCGGAGAAAGATGCAGAGAACAACGCCGTCTCGCGACCGTAAAAGTCGCGGAGGAGAATGCTGCGTTCATACGCATTGGCGTAAAGGTCGAACGCGTCAGCGAGCACGAAGGAAGCCTCACGATGCAGGAGAAGCCGCTGCACGTACGATTGAAACTCGAGGAGGATGGAGGCACGGTGAGTGGGGGAGAGGCGGATGAGTTTGGTCACCAGAAACTAAGAATCGGATAATTAGAACTTGTAAGAACAAGTGAAAGAACGGAACATGAAGGTCAGTGAAGAGGAGAGGAAGACTTACCTTTGAATATTTATGTTGTGCAAGGTCTCGGTAATGTCCCTTCAACTCCACCGCAACTTCGTCCCTCTCGGCTTGCCGACCGTACTTGACGAGCGTTTGTACAATCCGGCTAGCATCGTGCTTTAAAACTATTTCCTTTACCTTTCCTCGTATCACGCCCATCAGGTCCGCAACATGTTTCTGCCGTTCCTTAGGCCCGATGTTTTTTTGCCGCGCAAGCGACCAAATACGTTTGGCGTCTGCAAGGAGAGAAGAGTTCGGTTTGAAGGCTCGCCGTTGAGATTGCAGAGCCTTTTGTGCTTTGTGAGATTCACGAGCAGCTGCATATGATGTCGATTAGGACTCGTCGGAATAAAAGGTGATAATTTACAGGTGCAACATACCATTAGCATCCTTCGGTTTGGGAAACCCAGAATCCTGGGGAAAGTCTTGGTCCATAGCATGCTCCTCATCTCCACGTCCTTCTTCGTCTACCCATTCATCTCCCTGCTCAGAGTTCAAATCGTCCAGATCCTCTAAGGATTCTGAATCTCCATCATCTGCTGGAACTGCTGCAGTTACTGGCCGACTTCGTTTCTTTTCTGGTTTCCCTGTCTTTTCTAATAGGATTTTCTTCGCTTTTGGGCCTGCTTGCGATTGGGCTGGCCGCTTTTTACCTGCCTTCGTTACTCCTGGCATTTTTTTCTTTCGGAAGGACCGTCACGTTTTCGGTTATGATTGTGACAAGCTATACTTATAAGCTGAGCACCTGACCTTCCAACAGCTATTTGCGGGTGTGTGAACTTTTTTTTAAAAAACAGCCGCATTACATGGTGCAGCTTAGGTGGGCTCTAGCTCCCTCAAAACACGTCAGATCGTCTTCAAACCTAGCGCATCCTGACAGGGGAGTCATTGCGGAGGGCATGGTATCGAACTTACGCGTGATAACGAAGTTCTCATCTCTCATTGTAGTGTCCTAACATCATCACCATGTAGAGTTTGTAGCCTTCGTAATACATTCAAAAACCTTTCTTTTCCTCTCATAGTCAACAGGCCTGATGTTTAGGTAGGGAGTAATGTAAGTTTTTTGCATTGCCGAGGCCATTCACTGAGATTATCGAGTGTCATGTTGACTTCACGCGACTTGATCACACACCATCACCATTGCATACTCTCGAGGCTCGTCTACACCCACAAATGGGCAATAAAAGAATTACCAGCAGACCGAAGAAGCTACGTTTAGTGTTGACAACAACCTCTACTGATAACGTGGACTCAAACAACTCGATGGGATCCAAGGCGGCTTCTGATGTGCTGACACCAACCACCACTCCTTCTCCCTCCCCTGATGATGAAGATGATGAGGTATCAATGACTGAACCTCACAAGATTTCTGCGACTTTGAAGAAAACTGCAAAGCGTGGTAAACTGAAGAAGGCTGTGGAGAAAGATGTTGACGAAGAGAGTGAAGAAGTGGCTGAACAGCCAAAGAGTGCATTCATGACATACTCCATGTTTTCCAGCAATTCTGACTTGCACATATAGAGAATCGATCCTAGTGTAAACAAGATTAAACTCAGTCCTTGTATTAGAGACTTTCGGTTATACTGTGTCTAGTGTAAACAAGATTAAACTAAGGTACAGTTAAGGTAGAGGAAATCCATGCACATCCAGTGTCACCTGATTTGGCATGATTTCCATGACAAAAGTGTAAAAATTCATGTATCAAAAGAACCACACAACTTTCAAGTGATCTTCTACCACCAAAAATATATATTTCTACTTATTGAAATTTTGGTGGTTGTATGTTTTTGAGACATCAACGTGAATAAATGATATGTGTTTTTAACAGTTTTCGTGGTGTCTAAGTGATACAAACACATGATCAATTAGATCGCGCTCACAGTCGATGCGCCACCCATGTCGACAAAGCCTCCTGGCATGGCTGGAGTGAAAAAGCGAAAGCTCACCCAAATCCTCAACCTAGGAAAGTGGGGTATCAAAGCAAACAAGAAAAAGAAGCAACAAGAAGCTGAGGGGGAGAATGTGAGCCATTTTCATCACAGATTGAAAGTTCCTTACTGTCAGAACAGGTTCCACCCCCTTCACCACCAAAGCAAACTCTATAAGGGCAACCTAAGCCTCTAGCAAAGGGAAATCCAAAGTTAAAATTATGCTACATAATACAGGGATTGGGGGTGCACCTAGCAAAGGGAAATCTGAAGAGAAAACTCTAAGGATCCCCTTGCTGATGCCCAGTATATGTGAAGACGACAAAAATCAAATATAACCTAAAAATAGAAAAAGGCGGAGATAGGCGGATCAAGGCCGCCGAATGACATCATACCAAGGGGTATGTGTCGGAAGGGGTACTCCGCCTCTAAATATAAAAGTGTCAACATATACAAACATGATAGCAAGGGAAAATTAGTAATAAAATCCGGAAAAATCATAGAAAATGAAGAATAGAAGGAAATGAGGTGGGGAAAAATATGGGACAAACATAAAAAATAGGAAAAACACACAGGGCACCCCCCTAGTCCCCTTACATCACCCCCTCTCTAAGATGCATCGCCCCGATGCATTCGAAATTGTATACGACCAAAGTCCATGACTTGAATGCGACGCAGTGCAGCAGTGTGCCGTCGGTGGAATTCCTTGATTAACTGAGGGGCATTTACATCAGACTCTTCGACCCATGAGTTCTCCTCATACCCATAACCCTTCCAATGTACCAAATACTGGAGTTTTCCTCGATGCAAACGGCTGTCCAAGATTGACTCGACTTCATATTGGGGTTCTCCCTCGATCACTGTAGGTGGTGGTGGTGGGTGTGAATGGCGTCCCGGGAACGGATCTGGGGGAGCTGGAAGCAATTTGACGACATGGAAGACGGGATGGAGTCTGGACATGGAGGCTGGGAGGCGTAGACGATAGGCATGTGTTCCAACGCACTTGACAATGGGGAAAGGTCCCAAGAAGCGATGAGCGAGTTTCTTGGATGGACGTGTAGTCGAGATGTCACTGGAGTCAAGATAAACTCGATCACCAACCTTGTACTGAGGGGTTGGGGAGTGGCGTTGGTTGTAAAATTGTGCCATGTTGTCCTTCACCTTTGCTAAGGCTGCCCTTGCCTCCTCCAAGCTATCCCTCATGCGTTCTGTGAACTCATTCACTGTCTCGATGTGTGAGGGAGTTTGGCGAGGTTCAAATCCCATGCGTGGATGTCGTCCAGTGTCTAAGAGGAAAGGGGTCTGTTGAGTGGAAGCATGGACATGGTTGTTGTACCCAAACTCGGCCAAAGGAAGGAGATCATCCCAATCGTCCTGGCGTTCATTGACAAAGAGGTGGATGTACTGCTCCAGTTCCTGGTTGACTCGCTCCGTCTGGCCATCAGTTTGTGGGTGATAAGCGGTTGAAGCGAGGAGTTTGATCCCCAGGAGTCGGTACAGCTCACGAGTGAACTCTGCCATGAACTGAGGGCCACGATCTGAGAGGAAGGCACCAGGAAGTCCATGTAATTTCCACACGTGGTGGAGGTAGAGTCGAGCGGCACCTAGGGCACTGACAGTGGTGTGAGTGGGAATGAAGTGAGCGCGTTTTCCCACTGAGTCAACTGTGCACATCACCGCATCAAACCTGTTTGACTCTGGCAATTCCACCACAAAGTCGACGCTGACGACATCCCAACGACTCTCTGGAACAGGAAGAGGGTGTAGCTCACCAATAGGCTTGCAATGAGGGACCTTGGTGCGTAAGCAAAGGTCACAAGTGCGACAATACTGACCAATGAGCCGTGACATTTGTGGCCACCAATAGTTCCGTGAGGTGAGCTCCAAGGTCTTCCAGCGTCCGGGGTGGCCAGCAATCTGTGAGTCATGGTGTTGGGATATGATGCGCCGGCGAAGGTCTGGGTCATTGGGAACATAGATGCGATCCCTGAAATACAACAAGTCCTCCTTTTCAGCCCACTCTGCTGCACGTAAGGAAAGGGTCGATCCCTTCCTCAGTTCTTTAACAGCTCGGGCGACAACATCCTCATGTAAACCGCTACGGTTTGCGCAACGAATGTCACGTAGAATGTCCCGCTCCTCACCCTGGGGTACGATGCCTTCCAGTGCCCGAATGGTGAACAGGTCTGGCTGCAACAGCACAATGTTTTGGTTGTCACCGCTGCCATCCCCATGGTCTGCACATCGGAATAGGGCATCGGTCTTCCCCATGCTGCGACCCGGACGGTGGTGCAAGGAGAAGTCAAATCTAGATAGATACAGGGACCAACGAGCTTGACGACGGTTCAATTTCTTGGCCGTCATGAAGTACTCGAGGTTCTTGTGATCCGTCCAAATTTCCACCTTGTGTTGGGCACCCTCGAGGAAGTGTCGCCACTCCTCAAGCGCATGCATTATCACCAACATCTCCTTGTCATGGATCTCGTAGTTTCTCTCTACAGCACTAAGGCTTTTGGAGTAGAATGCAACAGGATGCCACTTCTGGTCCTCCGGAGACTGCTGAGACAACACAGCGCCCATCGCAAAGTCAGAACTGTCGGCTTCTACATGAAAAGGACGCGAATCGTCAGCAAAGGTAAGGATCGGAGCGGAAGTGACCATCTCCTTAAGCTTTTCGAATGCCTCCTGTTGTGCATTATCCCACCTCCATGCCTCCTTTCCTGTCAAGTCGAACAGCGGTCATGCATGATGTGAGAAATCCTTGATAAAACACCGATAAAAATTGATGAAGCCCAGGAAGGACTGCACCTCCTTCTTGTTCGTGGGCGTCGGCCAAGCTGTGACCCCATTTACCTTGATAGGATCCATCTCCACTTGACCCTCCGAGATAATCAGGCCGAGGTACTCGATCTTGGTCCTTTCAAACTCGCATTTGTCCTGACGAAGGTAGAGTTTGTACCGTTGAAGTCACTCTAGGACGAGGTGCGTGATGCGACGGTGCTCTTCAACCGTGCGAGTGACGATGAGGATGTCGTCGAGATAGATGCAGACAATGCCTTCAAGGATGAGGTCATGGAAGATGTCGTTCATCATGGTCTGAAAGGTGGCAGGGCTATTAGTAAGGCCAAAGAACATGACAAGCGGTTCAAAAAGACCACAGTTGGTACAAAAGGCTGCCTTCCACTCATCTCCCTCCTTTATCCTCACATTATTATAGCCCCAATGGACATCGAGCTTGGTGAAGTATTGGGCCCCACAGAGCTGGTTTACGAGTTCGGAGATGAGGGGTAGTGGGTAGCGATTTTTGACCGTGATGTTGTTGAGTCTTCTGTAGTCTTGAACTGGTCGAAGTGAGCCATCCTTCTTCTTGACAAAGAAAAAGGGAGAGGCCATGGGTGACTTTGATGGTTGAATACGTCCAGAGGCCAGGTGCTCGTCGATGAACTGGTCAAGCTGCCGTTGTTCTTCTGGAGAGAGAGGATAGACCTTGCAGGATGAAGGGGTTGCGCCAGGGGTGAGTTCGATCGCGTGATCCCATGGCTTACGCGCAGGAAGAGAGTCGAATGACTCCTTGGAGAACACATCTTCAAACTCATGGAGATGAGGGAGTAAGGAGTTAGTAGAGGATTTAGCAGCGTTGTTTTTGTGGAAGGCCTCGGCGAGGCATTGGGATATGTTTGATGTGGCACACACCTCATGCGATGAGCGAATCGCAGTGTAGAAGATCCGATCACCCTCCTCCACTTCCTCTGGGTCCTCATCATCATCATCCAAGTCCGGCATTAGATCAGGAACCCCTTCCAATTCCACTTCAGGTATAGGCAGGGGTCCAGCACGACACTTCTGAGTTCGTCGTATTGCCGCCTTCTGTCCACGACGTTCTTGCCTGGCTTCTGTGAAACACATCCGACAGCGGGATGGACATCGGCTCATGGTAACCTCCCCGGTGCGCCAGTCGACCTCTGGGTTATGGTCTCGAAGCCATGGATATCCCAAAATCGCCTTTTGCTTTCCTAATTGAGTGACAGCAAAAAGGGCACACTCACTATGATCTTTGTAACGGAGAACCAGGTCTGCAACCTCTCGGATGGCACCAGCTTCATTTGGGGATCCATCCACGTTATATACAGGTATCGGATGTGAGAGTGAGCGAGTATTTAGATGATGTTGTTGTACCAGATGGGAATCGATGAAGAGACCAGTCACACCAGAGTCCAGGAGCGCAGAGACACTGAGTATCTGTCCAGTGTCGGTTGTCTGCAGTTCGATGGCTAGGTTTAAGGAATGTGCAGAGGGAGTGGATGCCACAATATACTTGCATGGTAGTTTACGCTCCCATGATTTAATTTTGGGATGTGGAGTAGAAGGAGAGATGGGGAGAGCAGGTACATCTTTAGCCAACTTCGAAGGGTCAGAGAGGGGAGCAGTCACAGAAATGGATTCATTCTCCGGGGATTCAACTGACAAGACTTCAAAGCGGTTATGGACAGGCAGTGAGGGCGTACAATTCACTTGCTGCGAATAGGAAAATCCTGCTCCTCTACAACTTCCAGCTTAACCTCCTCTGCAACTTGATCCTTCGCTTCCTCAACATCTACAAGCGCCAACAAATCTTGCAGGAGTTCATCTCGTCCCTCGGGGGTGAGCATGCGGATATCCTGACGATGGGGACACGCTCCAGCCCTGTGTCCAGGTTCCCCACAATGGTAGCAGAGATCCAACTTACGTGCACAGCTGCGGGCTGCATCAACATCCATTGGTACCGGGACATTGACAGCTGGTGTGGGAGTTTGACAAACAGGAATGGGGTTAGGGCGGGGAAGGCTTTGATTGAAGGTGTAGGGTGTATGAGTGGTAGTTGGAGCACGGAATGCAGCATTAAATGCCGCATTTGTGAGTCAGTTCTCGTCACAGAGTGAAGCAGCTTCATACCAAGCAAGGATATCATCGTCCGCTGGGCGCCCTTCCAACATCTGTGCAATCTGGTCCTCAATTTCTCAGTGGAGCCCCCGTTGGAACTTCACCACCACTGGTAACCCACTCCCATATCCTGCCATGTCCACCAAATTCTTGAACTCATCGATATAGTCGTCCACGGATCGACGTCCCTGGTGGTAAGTGGATGACTCAAGTCGTGTCACTGCTCGGTGGCATTCATTGAGGGGGCAGAAGTGGCGTATGAACTCAGCTCGAAAGTCACCCCAAGTGGAGAAAGGTAGAGAACCGAGTTCTTTAGTTTGACGTAGGATACAGTCCACATAGAGATAGGCGCGTTCAGATTTCATGTATGTGAAGGCCCAATAAATTTTTGCAGCCTCATCAACGAATTGATGTGACTGGAGACTAATGTATAACTCACAGGAATTAAGGAATGCATGTCCCTGCACACGTGCACCATTAAATTCAGCGGGGGGGGGGACGGTTTGATCTGGGCACGTTCCTTAGTGGACGCATTTGGCAAAACGTTGTTGTTGGGTGCGCTTGGAGTCGTAAAGGGGGAACTATTGGTCGTAGGGTTAGCCTGGAGGGTCCTAACAAAGTTTTCAATCGTAGATTTAAGCGAGTCGATTTGCGCGTGCATTCCGGAAACGTCGCTTTCAAGCGCGTCGAAGCGTTCTGATGCGTCCATGTCGCTAGGGAGAGCATTTGGCAAAAATGGCAGCGTAATAAAGGCGAGAGTATCTGGAACAGTGTGTAGGGACTCTGTGGAGCTTTGGGAAGCGTTGTCCAGTCCGTACCTGCCTATCTTGGGCAGCACGTTCGCGATTTTCGGGCCTTAGGGGAGAGTTTTCTACTATAAGGGCAACCTAAGCCTCTAGCAAAGGGAAATCCGAAGTTAAAATTATGCTACATAATACAGGGATTGGGGGCGCACCTAGCAAAGGGAAATCTGAAGAGAAAACTCTAAGGATCCCCTTGCTGATGCCCAGTATATGTGAAGACGACAAAAATCAAATATAACCTAAAAATAGAAAAAGGCGGAGATAGGCAGATCAAGGCCGCTGAATGACATCATACCAAGGGGTATGTGTCGGAAGGGGTACTCTGCCTCTAAATATAAAAGTGTCAACATATACAAACATGATAGCAAGGGAAAATTAGTAATAAAATCCGGAAAAATCATAGAAAATGAAGAATAGAAGGAAATGAGGTGGGGAAAAATATGGGACGAACATAAAAAATAGGAAAAACACACAGGGCACCCCCCTAGTCCCCTTACAAACTCATTCTGAGACTGTCAGGTCAAGGACCTCATCTATATTTAACACAATCAAGAGCTCTGTCTTTTGGAAGCCTAGGGAGAACTCACCTGTCAATCATAGAAATGATCTGCCAAAAGGACCACCTCCTGTTTGGGAGCTAGCTGTGCAGTTCTTTGTGCAACGTGAACCTGACATGACCCAGAGCATGGCTCCCATGAATATTGATGAAACCATACAGGAGGATCTGCAAGAAGATGCAGTTGATGCCATGCCATCACAGAACAGAAATGACAACACATTTAGTGGTGACAATATCAGTCTTGGTGGTTACTCAGCTGATCAACAGGAAGATGATGCTGGGAATAGTGATCACAGCAACCATGACAGTACTCAGGATGCCCAGGATGATGCAAAGGATCAATGATGGAAGCCACCAACTGTGGAGGCAGCCTGTAAGGTGCATACAAAGATCAAGGACATCTTACATCCACGCTGAGACAATGGAAAAGGCCATAAAAACCCGAAGCTTGACTTGCTTCTGAGAAGCCAGCTTGAGGGAATGCAGTGCTTCCTGTGGACATATACAAATATTAATTTGAGGGTATATAACAAGTGGATGGTGGCCTCACTTGAAACTGCTGAGTCTGCAGAGCTTGGATGGTGGTATGCACAGCGCCTTCGAGAATGGTCCTGTGCATTTATCGAAGAGGACAAGAACCTTCCATTCAATGTGTATGGCACCTGGAACAAATCACAGCTCGACGATGAAGATTTGAAGCAGGAATTGCTTACTCACCTGCAATCAATCAGAAAGTTTATTTGCGTGATGGACCTGGTTCGATACATGGACCGCCCGGATGTCCAAAAGCGTCATGGCTTGAAAAAAGGCATATTGGAGTGCACTGCAAGATACTGGCTCAACCGCATGAATTTCAGGTGGACACTTGAGCCCTCGGGGCAATACATCGATGGGCATGAGTGGGAGGATGTTGTCTACTATCAGCAGAATGTGTTCCTACCACACTGGAAGAAGCTTGAGTCTAAATTATGTGGATGGACACAGGAAGGTGAAGAAGACATACCTGATGGTAAAAGACCACAGCCATGACAGCTTGTAGTCTGGTTTCATGACAAATCAACATTTTATGCACATGACAGATGCAAGAGGTGCTGGGTTCATTCCTCAGAGACTGTGACACCTCGAAAAAAGGGCGAGGGAGTCTCGCTGATGGTGGCTGACTTCATTTCTGTGGACTATGGATGGTTGCGTTCTCCTGATGGGAGCAAGTCAGCACAAGTTTTATTCAAAGCAGGTAAAAGCCATGATGGGTATTTCACAAATGAGGACATCATCATGCAGACACAGATGGCAATGGACATTGTTCAAAAGCACTACCCACATGATGAACACATGTTTATTTTTGACAATGCAACTACCCACTCAAAGTGCCCTGCCACGGCACCTTCTGTGACAAAAATGACAAAGAATCCATCGACGAAGTTTGGTGCTGAGGTCATGGCCACTGTCAACAGAAAGATTCAGTATGCTTCAGATGGAAAACCTCAGAAAGTGGTTATACAGATGGGCCCTGGTCAACTCCCAGATGGGCAGCCACAGTCATTCTATGACAGTAATGGTGTGTTCATTGGTATGACTCAAATCTTGGAGGAGCATGGGCTAGTGGCGGAGTCAAAGTTAAAGGCTTCTTGCAAAGGCTTCAAGTGCGAGAAAGGTGCAACTGACTGTTGTCAGAGGCATGTGCTCTACAACCAACCCAATTCTACTGAGGGGGAGTCAGCATTGGAGATCACCTGCAAAGCTCGAGGATTTGAAGCTGTGTTCTTGCCCAAGTTCCATTGTGAGATGAATTTCATCGAGTAGTGCTGGGGTCACTCCAAGAGAGTCTACCGCCAGTATCCACCATCATCGAAGGAGGCCAATCTCGAGAGGAATGTGTTGGCTGTGCTGGAATCAGTCCCCTTGGTGATGATGCGGTGGTGCGAAACTTTATCGATGACATTATTGATCTCACATTCATTCATGACCACAGTTAAGCTTGGTGCTCTCGGTGGTTCATTGATGCTTATGCCCATGGGCTAAATGGTAAACAGGCTGCTTGGGCATCACACAAATACCATGGTCACCGTGCATTGCCTGAGACACTCATGGATGATCTGCTCAAGGCAAAAGTTTGAGAGTGGATGGTAGACAGATACTATAATAATTCAAACTTGGCATACTTTAAACTCACGTTTACACTGATATATAATGATAGAGTATTTTTTGTGCAGAGGAATGGGACTTACAATGAAGCAGTGCAATTGTCGCGTCCAGCGTCGGCGAAATCATGGAGAAAGTCATGTGCATGCTAAGGTCTTGTCACACATCAGTCACAACAGCTGACATTGGATGCATATGAATTGCCTCTACCTTAGCAAGACATGATAATGTCAAACCTGAGATCATACTCACCTCAGTCCTTGTATTAGAGACTGAGGTGGTAGACCGTCTGTCTACTGATATATATACATTGAGACAGACAAAGAGGAGAGATAAGAAAGGTAACCTAAGTGTGTTTGTCGCCCACATAACAAAGGGGTGTGCTAAAAATAGCACACACATCAATCGGTGCAGCCAACTCTTCCACATTGGGTAATGTGCCATTCACGGTGTGTCTCTCAACACTCCTCCTCACCATGAATACTCCTCCTTGCATGGAATTGTATTATCATAATCTGAGGGAGTCCCAAAGGTAAGTGAATTGTTTAACATCCAAGGCTTTTGTGAACATGTTGGCAACATTCTCCTGTGTATTAATGTATGTGAGACACAAGTTGTCAGACTGGATGCATTCGCAAAGGAAGTGGTACTTAATATCCACATGTTTGACTCGGGAGTGAAGGAGGGGGTCCTCGGAAAGGGTTTTGGTTGCAGTGTTGTTGCATGATATTATGGTAGGAGTAGTTAGGCTATGATGAATAGAGTCCAGTAGGGTTCGCAGCCAAATACACTCTTTTGCCATCTCAAATGCCGCTATATATTCTGCCTTACAAGAGGAAGCAGTGACAACCTTCTGTTTGCACGTGGTCCATGACACAGCACCAGAACCAAGGGAACAAATGTAACCCCCAATGCTGCGATGGGTATCAAGACAGTTAGCCCAATCAGAATCACTGCAGGTGCAAAGTGTAATAGGGAAATTACCCCCAAGGTGCAGCTTAAGATCTCTGGTCCCCTTGAGGTAGTGGACAAGCCTGATGGCTGCACCCCAGTGTTCAAAGGAATAGGAGTCAAGGTATTGGGAAAGTTGTTGGATGGCATAAGAAATGTCGGGCCGAGTGGAAATCACCAGATAAAGTAGGCAGCCAACAAGGGATCGGTAGGGTAGTTTGTCAATCTGTAGTTGATCCCCGGGAGTAGTGGATTGTGGATTAACACGACGAAATTTACAACCCGGTTCGAGGGGTGCTGATACTGGGTGCGCATCTCTCTGACCAAACTGTTTGATGATTTTGTCAATAAGGGCAGTCTGGGAAAGTGAGACAGTTTGTGTGATCCTGTCCCAGGATATAGCAATACCCATAATAGATTGTGCAGTACCCAGTTTGGAGATTGTCCAAACTTTACACATCTGGGCTTTGAAGCATTCATTTTTCTCCTTTGAGTCAGCAATGGAGAGATAGTCATCAACATGGACAGCTGAAATAATGATGCCAGTATCAGTTTTTCAGTAATAAATGCATGACTTGCAGGCCAGGTGCGTAAATCCCCATTTGATCATCTGGGCATTGAGAGTCTGGTTCCAGATGCAGCTGCTTTGTTTCATACCATACAGGCCACGCTGAAGTTGCCATACCCAGTCTTCCTTCCCAGGCTCTTCAAATCCAATGGGCTGTTGCATGCACTGTACCTCATCCTCAGGTAGTAGGCCATACAAGAAAGTGGTCTTCACATTGATTTGTTGCATGTCCCAACCTAGAGAGGCTGCAATGTGTAAAAGGATTCTCCATGATTCCATGCATGCAGTAGGTGAGGTGGTTTTAGTGTAGTCCTTGCTGTAAATTTGTTCAAAACCTTTAAAGACGAGATGTACTTTCCATCTAACTGCTTTTCCTTCTTCATCATGCTGAATGTGGAAAATGGGTTTTCCCTTTCAGATGCATTTCCCAAGAGGAACCTCAGCACAAGGGATGAGCTTGTAGACCCCCATTTCTTTCAGTGATTTTAGTTCGTTGTGATACCCAGTTTCCCATCTAATTGCATCAGCTGATGCCTTTGCCTCATCCCATGTTTGGGGTTCATCTTTGAATTGAAGTGATTCTGGATCAAGATCAGTCATTTCCGAGATCAGGGCAAGAAGCTCATGTGCCTGATCGCCAAGATCAAAGTTCCCAAATGCATGGTGGAGATCATTAGCAATATTATTGCTGGCGGTGATAGGTCCACTGTGTGCTCTAAGCTCTGGGAATGTCTCCAGAGGCATCAACACATCAACATGCACACTCACAACCTCTATGAACCCTGCAACACTGCTCTGGAATGACTTCGAATGATCTGGAATGACTTTGAATGACTTCAAATGACTTTGAATGATATTGCAGCACTTCGAATGCCTTCGGCCGCCGTACACCTATCACACTGCCCTTTGGATACACACAGCACACCGTGTAAGAGTTAGTGCATCGCATATCAAGCACCACCAGACATGAGGAGACACAACGACGGGATTTTAGGACATGATTGTGGCGCTTTGACATCTTGATGATATATTGGATCAATGGGAACAGGTACCAGTGATAAATCATGCCTCTAGACATTTCCATTCTTATCTTCTTTCATTTATTCTATGATTTGCAAAGATTCTCTATTGTTTTATATCTTGCCTCATGTATCCCTCATGTTTTATTTCCTTTTTAGTATCACTTCTCCCAAACATATATAGCCTTGTACTAGCTACTTAGAAAGACAGAATACATTGTCCTCTCACACCAATCATCTGATTTAAGAGCCATTCTCTTGAGTCCAAGCATCTCGACTTAGCCTCGAAGTTCAGTGTTTTACACCAAATTTCCTCAAACTCCTCATACTAGCTTCTCAAAACTATCGCATATCGTCTATCCTCTCTTGACACCTTTCTACATCCTTATAGTCTATCCTCAGCCACCATCGAAGGCGTCTTTGTCTTCTATGTATAAAGGCCTTCGAACTTCTTTGAACATCATTGCACCTCCTTGAACCTCTTTGAATACTCTTTGAACTTCATTAAATTTCCCTCAAATGTTATTGCAGCACTTTGTATGCCCTCGATTGGTATTGAACTTCTCTCGAACATCATCGCAATGCTTCAAATACTTTTGAACCTCATCGAACTTCATTGCACACCCTCTAGAGTCATTTTCATACCCTTGGTTTACAGCGGTGATATTTAATACCACCTTGCAACCTTCCTCTAACTAGTGTTATACCATTTGAGCCCTTATAGTGGGATTTGTTTGGGTTTCCTGGTCGAGTATCATCATTTTGGAGCCCACTGTGGTTTCTAGATCATTTCATTGCCTAATCCATCTTGAATCTCCCAGCTTAGGCCAACACAAGCTAGAAACCTACAAATCAACACTCGCCATGCCTTTGAATCTCTCGAACAATTGGGAGATATTCCTATACCTGTTTCCAAAGCAGAATTGACTCATCGTCAACTATTCCCTTCACCAATCTCATCGCCCTCGACATCATCTTCTACTTCTTCATCTTCATCATCTACATTTTCATTCATCAACTTCAACTCCTCTACCATCATTCACACAAGTTTTAACCCCTACTCCTAGAAACATCGCATTTATGACTATGCAAGCAATGATGCCAGCTCATGGTCATTCCACGGCTCCAAAATTTGACCCTACCCAGCTGTGAGAACTTTGCAGATACTTTAACAAGCTTGAATTACTTTTCTCGGCATGCAATGTCACAAACTCAGAAGATATGAAGAAGCATGCTTGTTGCTATCTTGATATCGACACTTCTGAACTCTGGGAATCGATTCCAGAATACGACGCTGGCATTTCATTCCAGAACTTTCGCATCGCCATTCACCAACTGTACCCTGGTTCCAAAGACAATCAGAAATGGTCAATTTCGGACATGGACAAACTCGTCAGCAAACAACTTTGCATAGGTATTTACAACGTGAGCGATTTGGGATTATACTATCGGTCATTCTATAACATTACAAAGTTTCTATCTACTAAAGGCAGGATTTCTGATGTGGAACAAAGCAGAGCCTTTGTCTGGGGTTTCCAACCAGGCTTATGGGCTAGAATTGCTCGATGACTCGAACTAAAATTCCCCAATCACTACCCCAATGACCCCTACCCACTCAATGATATTCACACAGCGGCAAAATTTGTTTTAGCAGGATCTATCGGCTCAGATTTGACATTGCTACTTAGTTTGCATTCTTCAGCGGGCAATCCCAACAACATTGACATCTTCGCCCCAAATCAAATTGGAAGACCTTACGGCAATCCTCAAGAAATTTGCAGCCACTCTTGTAACAGCTTTAGCAGGTTCGAAGACCACGAACACTACTTGACCTAACAGTGGATTTTGTTTGGACCAGCTCGGAACCTTAGTTTGCATCTTTTGTGGGCTTACAGGACATTTTATTAGCGACTGCTTGGTTTGCCAGTCTTATATCAATGAAGGAAAGTGTAAGAAGAACATAGAAGGCAAAATTGTTCTCCCAAATGGTCAAGTCACTCCTTGAAGCATCCCTGATCATTTTATCAAGGACAGGATTGACAAATGGACTCGACGAAACCCTCCATCTAACCTTACCCCTTTGCTAATGTATAATATCACACCTTCAACAGTTTCTTTGATGCCATCCAGGGGTGTCTACCAAATTACTGACTTATCCACAATGGCTGAAGATCATATCGCACAACTTGAACAAGAGATATATGCTTTGTGAAGTGGTAGACCTTTCACATGAACTGATCCAAATGTGCCAACAGCTCCTACTTCAAGGCCCTTGATCTCTGTGATAGTCAAACAATTCATCCTGCAACTACTGGCACCATCAATATTGTCCACAGTGACCAACCCACCTACTTCAAATATGGCACTGTCTTTGACCTCTGAGAAAACATCACAACCAGTAATACATCCCTACAACGGCGCTAAAGAAAACTCATACCTACCTCCTCACGAACGCAACTTTGCATCGACAGGCAAAGTGAAAGATGGCCCATCATACCATACCCAAGCTCCCATTCAAAAGGACAAAATCACTGAAGATGTCTTCACTTGATCAATGAAAACACTGATTATCACTCTAACCCCCGAAGAATTACTTTCACTATCGCCTGAAGTTTGTATGAAATGGAAGGAACAGGTCACTGCACATTGTACCCAACAACCCAAAGGAAATAATGCTACAAATCTCCTTCATGATGACATATTTGTAATTGATGACCCTTACAAAACCTATATTAGCAGTCTTTGCCCTGGAGAAATACCCGAACCTTTTATTGCAGCAAAGGAATCACATTCTATTAGATTGGTTATTATGAACATCAATGGCAGAAATCCAGTTGAAAGTGTAGTCAATCTGGGTTCATCAATCATCGCAATGTCAGAAGAAGTCTGTCATGAACTCAGTCTCGCATACGATCCTTCGATACACATCCCTCTGCAATCGGCTAACGGTGGTATTGACCAGAGTCTAGGTTTAGCATGGAATGTACCTTGCGAAGTTGGTAGCATCACTCTCTATATGCAGATACACATCATCCATGATCCAGCATACGACATTCTGCTCGGACGACCATTTGACGTTCTCACAAAGAGTATGGTCAAGAATTATTGAAACGAAGCACAGACGATAACTATATTTGATCCAAACTCGACACGATCCTGCACTATTCTGACTATTCCCCAATCTAATCGATGAAGAAGAGTAGTTCGCAAGGATTTTCACAACTAGAGGATAAAATCTCAGAGAATAACCAGTGCACCCTCATTATTTCTTTTGACCATTCTAATTCCTCTATAACTATTGAGTACACTGTGATTATTCCCGATATTGACTCCTCAAACTCTTCGAACACCTTTTCCTTTTCTTCGATCCTTGTGAACTTATATTTAATGGCTAGTTGCCAGTATGCAACATCTTTATCGGCCTTGACGGCCACCTCTATGCATGACTCTGCTATTATTTCCCCTCCCCACATCTCGTCAACTGACCCTATATACCCAACCTTTGCAGCCTCAAAGAAGAAATACAAACCAGTTGCACAGAAAGTTTGACCAGTTATTACTGAACTACCCGATCGATTTCACATCATTCAAACAATCACTGGCAACCCCCTCGAGCAAATGCCAAAACTCAATACTCACCCCCCATCATTCGTCCCTTCTCCCCGATATACACTCGAACGCAAAGCTATTATCGACAAAAACCATCCTGGCAATTTTCTATGGCCAGAAGAATGAAAGCTTATGCACAATTTTATTTGAAATCATGAAATGGGTTTTGCATGGACCAAACAAGAACAAGGAAGCTTTTGCCCCGACTTCTTTCCTCCTATTGAATTCCCTGTTATTCCTCACACTCCATGGGTCAAACATAATATCCCTATACCTCCTGGTCTGTACAAACAGATCTGTGAGATGCTGAAAAAGAAGATAGAAGCAGGAGTATATGAGTCATCAAACTCATTGTATCAGTTGCAATGGTTTTGCATTGCGAAGAAAGACACGAAATCACTTTGAATCATTCACAGTCTCGAGCCTCTTAATCAAGTAATGATAGAGCACTCTGGCATCATCCCGATCCCCGAGCATCTAGCTGAACAATTTGGTGGATGCACTTGTGGTGGAATGTTGGACTTATATGTCACATTCAATGAAAGGAAAGTTGCAGAATCATCTCGAGATCTAACAATGTTTCAGACACCTTTCGGAGTGCTTCAAATCGTCACCCTACTGATGGGTTGGATGAACTCAGTCCCAATCTTACACGACAACATAACATTTATCCTACAATCCAAAATCCCTCATATCACCATCCCTTACATCGATGACACACCAGATAAGGGTCCAAAATCAGAATATCAAACTATTGGAGGATCTTACAAAATGATTGCTGATAATCCAGGCATTCGATGCTTCATTTGGGAGCATTTCGGGAATCTAAATTGTATAGTCCAACACATGAAATATTGTGGAGGAACATTTTCTGGTCCAAAACTTTACCTTTGCATTTCCAAAATAATCGTTCTAGGTCATCAATGCGATATCGAAGGTCGTATGGCCCATCCCACTCACATTGCAGCAGTTAGCAAATGGGGGCCTTGTCAAAGCCTTACCAAAGTCAAGGCATTTCTAGGAACCATTGGAGTTTGTCGTATCTTTATTTGAAACTTCACTCAACGTGCTACAGCTCTAATATACCTTACATGAAAAGATGTCCCTTTCAATTTTGGACCAAAACAAATCGCAGCACAGGAAGACCTGAAGCAAGCATTGATCAATTCCCCAGCAATTTGCGCTATCAACTACTCATCTGACGCCCCAGTTATCCTATCAGTCGATACTTCATACATCGCTATTGGCTTCTTTCTTGTGCAATGCAATCCTGACAACCTTCGAAAACGATATTACAGTTGATTTGGCTCGATCACACTTAACAACTGCGAATCCCGGTTTTTGCAAGCAAAAGTCGAACTCTACGGTCTATATCGTGCTCTTGGAGCACTTCAATTGTACCTAATAGGGGTCTGATACCTCATCGTTGAAGTTGAGGCAAGGTATATCAAAGGCATGCTCTCAAACCCTGATATTGCACCTAGCACTAGCATCAATTGATGGATTGTCTCGATCCTTACTTTTCACTTCACATTAGTTCATGTCACAGGTACACATCATGGTCCAGATGGACCTTCAAGATGTCCTCCACAAGATGAAGATGATCAGTTCGATAACAAAAACAATTTTGGAGACTGGATTGACTGTCTTCACGATTTCGTACACCAAATCAATCCCATTACAACTTGACCTTTCACTTCCTATCGAGTTTTGACACTCTCCCTCTCTTCAGATCTCAGTAAGGGGGAGGATCAGACCTACAATGATGTCCCATGAATGAACAATGCGAAAAAAGGAAGATGAAAGATTAATTTGTGTTCAAAAATGGTTAGAGGATTTGGTATGACCTCCAGATTTATCAGATTCCGAATACACTACCTTCATTCAATATTGCACTGAATTCTTCTTAGATTGTGGCAAACTTTGGAGGAAAGACTCGCACGGAGCTCACAAAATTGTTGCAATTCCCGAACGTCATCTTGAAGTCATTCATGCAGCTCACGACAATATTGGACACAAAATGGTCTTCACAATGAAAGCCGATATTTCCCTATGATTTTGGTGGCCTAACATGAAAGCAGACATCGCATGGTATATTTGCACTTGCCACCTGTGCCAGGTATGACAAACTCAAAATCTCCTTATCCCACCTACTGTCGCCACACCCACACCTTTATTTGGCAAAGTCTACATCGATACCATGCAAATGCCTTCCTTGAGCAGATTCAAGTATATTGTACAAGGTCGATGTTCACTAATGACTTATCCCAAGTGGCGAAACCTTCGACAAGAAAATGCCATGACCCTTGGGGACTGAATCTTCAAAGATATCATTTGTAGATGGGGTTTGCTATATGAAATCATGAGCGATAATGGATCAGCATTCATTGCAGTGTTGGAGTACCTTTCAAAATGATATCATATTAACCACATTTGAATTAGCGGCTACAACTCTCATGTGAACAGAATCGTCAAACGAGCTCATTTTGATATTTGACAATCGTTATTCAAAGCAGTCGATGGAGATCAGAGCAAATGGTCGGCTGGAGCACACTCAGTGTGTTGGGCAGAATGAGTTACGGTTCGTAGACGCATGGGTTGCTCTCCTTACTTCGCAATTACAGGATCACATCCCCTAATCCTGCTCGACATCTCCGAAGCAACATACTTGCAACCCCCTCCCAATTCTATCTTATTGACAACTGATCTCATCACTCAAAGAGCGATAGCACTGCAGAAGCGATCATCCAACCTCGAAATTCTCTATTCAAAAGTCTATACTGCTCAACTCAAAGCCGCAAAACATTTTGAAGTCATTCACAAATGAACAATGCACAACTACAACTTTGAAAAAGGCAACCTGGTCCTACTTTGCAACATGCAAATTGAGAAATCCCTCAATCGCAAGATGTGACCTCGATATTTAGGTCCACTCATCGTCATCAATTGAAACTATGGAGGAGCCTATATCATCTGCGAACTCGATGGATCAGTATTTCATCGACCAGTTGCAGCCTTCCAACTCCTTCCCTATTTTGCATGAAAATCAATTCCCCTGCCGTTGAACTTCCTCGATATCGATTCTGAAAGACTCGAAAAACTTTGAAACACTTTGAATGTCGACGAAGATATTCCTGAAGACCTTCCAGACTTTGAAGATGAATAATTATCCCCTTTCTTTGTTCATGATCACTTTCCTATGACCTCAATTTCTTTTAGTGTACAATACAAGTCGCAATATCGCATTATAGCATGGTCGCACAAACTCCAAAAGGGTTTTTTGGCCATGATGATCTACTGAGCTTTTCCCTTATTCCTTTTTTTCTTTTCTTCTTTCTTTTCCTTCTTACTTTTCTTATCGCTACTTTTGAGACTCACAAAAAATCTAAATTATAAAACACAATCTACTACTCTTCCAACATCTCTTCCACCACTTCTATCTGCCTGCACAAAACCTCCATCTCAACCTTCAACTCTGCCAACCTCGTCACCAGATATTGACAACGAGTCACAACCTCCTCATCGACATCCTCATCCTCTTTGAAACTATGCGATGCTTTTGCTTTTGCCTTTCCCTTTCCCTTCGATGACTTCTGTTTCTCCTTCAATGGTTTTGAAGGGCCTGCGACTGGTTCGATGTCAGCGATGGGACCCATGATGCGAATTCAAGGTACTTTCGATCTGAAAATAGGTTAGCATACACTATGAGATTATATTGAATGAATTTTGTACCTGGTTTTGAGCACAAATCCAGTTTCACAACCCCAAATCTTCTCGCTTTGCCTTTGCAAAGTCCCTGCCTTGAGACCCCTTCCCAGTAGCACCCCTGCACTGCCTGAGTGCACTTCGTGCACTTCAGGGCTCCCTCCTTGACAATGCATGACAGCTGGGATATCATCCTAGCACATTGATCTCACTACAACATTGATTAGCACTCTGAAAACCCTTTGAAAACAAAGCGAAAACTCACCAGGCCTTCGAAGTTGAGAAGTCCACCCTCAGCAAACCTCCTCCACTTGCTCTCTACCTTGTCCTCGATGATCTCATCCTCTCGATCTCCACTACCTTACACTTCCCAATCCTGATTACTGGCAACCCTCCCAAATCTTCTTCCTCGTCCTCCTCTCCAGCCTCTAGCCTCTCAATCGCTCATGCTTCCGCTGCGAGCTCTGTGTTTCGTCGCTGCAGCTCCTCCTTCAACAAAGTTTTAGCACAAAACACAGCAAGAGCTGCATTTCGAGCATCTCCTAATGCCCCCCTCCAAGCCTCAATCTTCGCTTTCTTCACATCTTCCTCTGCCCTGCAAGCCTCCTCCTCCTCCTCCCGAACTTGTCTTGCTTTGTCTTCCCTTCGCTCTCACTCCACCTGCTCACTCAGATCTGCAAACAAGAAGTCCCCACCCCACGAAAGCCATTCGCATTGAGCCATCAGTTTGAACAGCTCAAAAACCTCTTCGACGACCTGTTGCATGGTTGAGTCATGCTCTTCACCCAAATCATCTGCCAATTTGTTGTATTCTGCCTGAACATATCGCTTTAGAATCCAAATATCGAATAAGAATCAAAAACTTACCATCTTCTCACAAAACCCTTTCCCCCACACTTCAAAGTCAAGGTCTTCTGCGACACCGTGATCTGGGATCGATTTGGTGTATTTGAGGACTTCGGTATTGAGTTCGGCAAGGAGAGACATAATGAAAAGCTAGTATCGAGAGTTTAGAGGTTGAGGAAGGAGAGCAAGAAGTTTTCAAGTTTGTTTACAGCTTCAACATGATCACACATTTCGCATGTGACTCCGATTGGCTGACTGGAACAGTCAGGATTTCAGTAAGGGGGAGGATGATAGGTCCACTGTGTGCTCTAAGCTCTGGGAACATCTCCAGAGGCATCAACACATCAACACGCACACTCCCAACCCCTACAAACCCTGCGACACTGCTCCAGAACAACTTCAAATGATCTCGAACAACTTCAAACAATCTTGAATGACTTCAAATGACTTCAAACAATCTCGAATGACTTCGAACGACTTTGAACAATATTGCAGCACTTCGAACGCATTCAGCCGCCATACACCTATTGCACCGCCCTTCAGATACATGCAGCACACCTTGTAAGAGTTAGTGTGTCACATATTGAGCACCACTGGACACGAGGAGACACAACGACGGGATTTTAGGATGTGATTGTGGCACTTTGACATCTTGATGATATATTGGATCAATGGGAACAGGTACCAGTGATAAATCATGCCTCTAGATGTTTCCCTTCTTATCTTCTTTCATTTATTCTATGATTTGCAAAGATTCTCTATTGTTTTATATCTTGCCTCATGTATCCCTCATGTTTTATTTCCTTTTTAGTATCACTTCTCCCAAACATATATAGCCTTGTACTAGCTACTTAGAAAGACAGAATACATTGTCCTCTCACACCAATCATCTAATTTAAGAGCCATTCTCTTGAGTCAAAGTGTCTCGACTTAGCCTCGAAGTTCAGTGTTTTACACCAAATTTCCTCAAACTCCTCATACTAGCTTCTTGAAACTATCACATATCGTCTATCCTCTCTCAGCACCTTTCTACATCCTTATAGTCTATCCTCAGCCACCATTGAAGGTGTCTTTGTCTTCTATAAAGGCCTTCAAACTTCTTTGAACATCATCGCACCTCCTTGAACCTCTTCAAACTTCATTAAATTTCCCTCAAATGTTTTCGCAGCACTTTGTATGCCCTTGATTGTTATCGAACTTCTCTTGAACATCATCACAATGCTTCAAATACTTTCAAACCTCATCGAACTTCATCGCACACCCTCTAGAGTCATTTTCATACCCTTGGTTTACAGCGGTGATATTTAGTACCACCTTGCAACCTTCCTCTAACTAGCATTATACCATTTGAGCCCTTATAGTGGGATTTGTTTGGGTTTCCTGGTCGAGTATCATCATCAGCAAGTTCTTTGGGGTGATCAGTGCACATTTCAGCCTGTCTAGCTGCTTTCCATTCCTGATGAAGCTTCTTCATGCGAACCGCACTCTCCTTGGATTCCTGCACAGCTGTTTCAGTGTGGGTGACAGTAGGTCCACCATTTGGATTGCAATCAGTTGGCATCGGAATGCGAGATGATCATCGAGGGAGTGCAATTATGGGTGGTGTCATATGTATATCCAGGCAAGTTGTGGGAGTAATAGGTTCATCATCATCATCATCATCATCAGGTGGTGCAATTATTGGATTTATTGGTCTGACTGAGTCTGTGTCAGGTGTTTCATTGGTTCTGATAGTGTATGGCCTTTGTGACTCTCAATGAAGCAAATGTGATAGGAGCTGTTGACTTTATGGGTGGTATGTTCATAGCATCAGTAAGCTTTGGATTTATGTTCATATCCAATAAGCACACATTTGATTGATTAGTGTTTAAAGGTCCAGTCCAGTCTGGTTTTTGACTTCCAAATGGGGCAACCAGCAACTGCAACTGGTCTAGGACCGACCCAGATACTGGAGGACCGCAACCGGACCCTTTAGGACCAGTCCTAATCGGTCCATGGACCGAAAAAAGACTGGTTTGGACTGGTCTTTTGTCATAAAATTTATTGTGCCAAATAACCCATATGTATCTCAATAAAGGTGACCATTACCTCATATATATTATATTCATGGATAGAGATTGTAATGCTCTGTAGACCTGTCAAGATTTGACTGAGATATGGCCAAAACCAAAAGGACATGCATTCAAGTTGCAGTTGGTAGTTTGTAATTTGTAGTTTGTAGTTGCACTCATTTGGGCTATTATATATAAAAATCCCATGGTACAGATGATTAGGTGTGCTGTTGTTACTTTTATGATGTCATATAGCTGTACTAAAAAAATTATAGCTCAGGTAATAAGCAATGCAATCAAAGTTGTTCTGATACAACAAAATACTTGTACAAAAATGTTTTTGGTCATATCTCAACCAATTCTTGACTGTTGATGATGCTCAACCTGGGAAAACCACCAGAACTGCTGATGAGGCAATTGATGATGTTTGCAATGAGTCAGAGGAAGGTTGCGAGACATTCCGAATGTTCATGGTCAAACCTATGAGAAGATTACTAGTTAACACTAGTCGTGAAGGTAGTGTTATGAGAGACGAAGGCGTTTGGCGCAGTCTGATCGAGTATTGATTGATATCGAGGGCGATCAATGAGATCGACGGCGAACGAGTTTATCGTCGATGGTCGATATGTGAATTCTGCAGACCTTTCAATAGGTCGATGGTATATGAAGGGTGCGGCAAACTGCTATGAAGTGTTGGAAGGGTTGCTAGAACTAATGACGAGAGGATCGAGGATGCGACGATCACAGAGGTTTCTCATCAATCGAGAAAACCCGCAGAGACTTAGATTGTTTTAGAAAGTTGATCAGATGCTTAGAACTGTATACGAGACGATATGTGAAGACGATTTCTTGTCATTTCCAAGTAGATACTACAGAGTTTTATATGTTTTAAAGAAACTTCCTAAAATGGAATGAGAAACATGTGTAGAACATGAGGCAAAAGATATGAGTTAAGGCACAAGGTGTTACAATTTTCCTTGTAACTCATGGAACCTGACGCACCCGACGATCCCCTCCAGACAGGAGGCACCCCTTGATTCATGCCTAGGGCATGTCCTTGACATCAGACACACACACGACGCATGCCGACTGCATGCATTCGATCCCCTTCCTGTGGAAGGCACCCTTGACGCATGGTGACTCCATGCACCCGAACCCACTCCCACACATGCTGTGATATGACAGCCCCCTGACATGAGGTCCATGACATCGGACTCTCATGATCGACATGCTGCACTGCAGCACTCCATGACATCGGATGCCTCATGCAAGGCATGAGGTCTATTGTTTCTATTCTTACTTGATATGCATCTATCTTTCCGATTGGATGATAAGGACCTCCCTCATAGTATAAGTACTGCAACTCGTAGTAGAGATGTCCTTAGTTTAGATCTAGGCAATCTACAGCCTTAACTTGTGAACTTGCAAACTTACTCGAAACCACTAAGGAAGCCCCTTAGTGCGTGAACCTGAACAACTCTACGCAGAAGGCCTGCTAGAGTGCACTATCTCTCTTATGTCAGACGCTCTGAGTAAGACTAGTGCCGAATGACTCGTCAAGGAAGCACCTCATCGAACGACATCAACTAGATCAAGTGGTTGAGGCTTTGCCCTTAACATAAGATCTAAACTATCTGCTAGCCCACCTACCTAGGTGTAGGAAATACGTCTTGATACACACCACAGTGACCCGGGTTTAGACAAACCCCAGACCGACCACCAAGAGAAGCAGAACCACAGCCAGGTTCTTCTTGGTACTGATACAATGGAAGACTAGTCTGTTACTTGACCCCAGCACAGCGTTGGTTCTACAGATCAACTGACAGACAATGAGGAGATTTCCTCACTGACAAAGACTTTGAACAACTGCACACACCCCCACCCGAAGCATCCACCTGCTTCTTAACAGATGAAACCGACGACCTCTATAATGAGATGTCTGAACCCGCAACCACACCGATGACATCTGTGAAGGACATTCAAATCCGATCACCAACAGACTTCTCAGGAGAGCGGACCAAGACCACCAAGTTCCTGCAGGAGATAGACCTGTACCTGTGAATCAACGACCATCTATGACACGAACGACAAGAAGATTATCTTCACACTGTCCTTCATGAACGGAGGGACAGCAGCTGCCTGGGCGCAGGCATTTGTCAACCAGCACCAGTCCAAGGGACTAGGTGAATACACAGACTTCCGACAGAAGGTCCTAGAGGCCTTCTCACCGATCGACAATGCCGGAACGGCAAAGACAGAGATTAAGAATCTCAAACAAGGTTCAGGGAACCTCAAAGAATATGTGGCGAACTTCCACATCCTGAAAGACAGGATGGGAATCACAGAAGATGCAGCCATGATTGAGTACTTCATGGATGGACTGCATCCCGAATTACTGAAGAGGGTACACACAATGGAGACAGTGCCCAATACGCTCGAAGGCTGGATAAAGGCAGCTTCGAAATATGAAGGCCAATGGAAATGGGCCATGGCAATCCTGGGGAAGACCAGGCAAAACCAGATGACAAAAGAAACAATGAAGAAAGGACAGCCCTCTCTTGACATCAACTGATTGACAAACCAAGAACGCGTGGAACACCTCCGAAAGGGATTGTGTTTCATCTGCCACCAACCAGGACACTGATCGTCCAACCACAGGGATGGAAAGAACCCCACTCAGATGGGGTCAGCAGCCCCTCCCTACCAAAACCGCTTCACCCAGAAAAGGACTGGGGTGGACACCTACCAGAAGATCTGCACAATGCTGGATGAACTAGACAAAGAAGAAAAGGAACAAGCCCTTAACCTATTGGAGGAATCGGGTTTTTAGAACAGCAGCCTGATACGATGCCAGTCACCGCTGTAGTCTCCCTAGGGTCTGTACTCTTAGCTACCATGAATAGACAATCTATGCGCCTGTCTATTCGGGTAGCTGAGTCAGACAATGGGAAAGATGTCACAACGAACACACTCCTCGACTTGGGAGCAGGAGGAGTCTTTATCGACTCAAGCTTCGTCGAACGAGAAGGGATCAGAACATATCCCTTAGGCTGCACCATCTGGGCCACAAATGTAGACGGGACCCTGAACAAGCAGGGAACAATCACCAGATGCGTGAAGGGAAGACTCCACATCAACAGAAGAAGCTACCCGATAGAATGCCTAGTCGCTGGACTAGGCAAAGAATCGGTAATCCTGGGCCTGCCATGGCTGCAGGAGATAAACCCGATTATCGATTGGAAGAAGGGAACCTTTGAGTTCCGAGACGAAGAACAACAAGCTCAAATCCAACGGATCTTGGAGAAGACGAGAAGAGCTGAACAATCCCTCCTGAATACCCTAAAGCTCCCCAGGGTCGACACTGAAAGGGAGGCACCCAACGACAAACTGGCACGAATTCGACACATCATGGCCAAAACAAGATGGAGGCTCTCTGAAGAGAAAGAGAAGAGCCTTGCCCGAGCCAGATTGGCCATGGCAAAAACAAGAAAAAGACTCTCTGAAGAGAAGGAGAGAAACCTTGCCCGAGTATGACTAGCCGTGGCAAAGACGAGAGAAAGGCTTGCTGAAGAAAAAGAAAGGAGCCTTGCCCGAGCCCGATTGGCCGTGGCAAAAACTAGAGAAAGGCTTTCAGAAAAGAAAGCAAAAGAACTAAATTCCATCCAGATAGCTGTTGCAAAGACCAGGAGCAGCAACACCCCTAAACAAACCAGAGGCCTTGAAGCAGCACGACGTGCTGTTGCCAAGACCCGAGAAAACCAGAAGAAGAAACAACTGGAAAAGGGCAAAAACAAGGAATGCGACAGGCCACAACAAATTGTGCAAAGGATGAAGGAATTGCTAACCTCCACAGGGGAGGGAAGCACCGGCAAAAGGAATGTGAAGACGACACTACAAAACAGGATAAACTACCCTCAACAACAGACTACCCCGACCCATGATTATAGGACTCCAGATCGCAATACCATCAATGCTGAAATACCTATGCCCAGGGAGACCCCCCCTCAGGTAAAGGTCGAAGAGGTACCTGATGAAGAACTACTGGCAGATACCGGCATGGAAATATGAGCAATGGAACCGACCCCTGAACAAGATGTAATTGAGGATGACTCAATACTGATTGCATACACATGAGGCGAACCAGTCATTGGCCTATTTGGACCAGCCATAGAATTGCCCCTGACAGAGGAACATTGAGAACCAACACACAGATACATCCAAAAAGTGAACACGATCAGCAGGCTCACGAAAGGCAAGGGCTCCCCACAGTACCTACTCAACTCGGACATATGGATCAGAGCAAAGACATCCATATCCCAACGACTAGCGCATGAGCAAGAGGAGGGAAAGGAGACTAGCCAACAGACCCTGGACAATTTACTGCCACCAGAATACCAGAAGTACAGACAGGTATTCGAGAAAGCCGCATCTGAACAATTCCCAGAATCAAGACTGTGGGATCACACGATCGACCTGAAGGAAGGCTTTGTACCAAAGGATTGCAAAGTCTACCCATTGACGCCGAAAGAACAAGAGAAACTCAATGAGTTTCTAGATGAAAACCTGGAGAAAGGATACATCCGACCATCGAAATCACCCATGGCATCCCCGTTCTTCTTCGTGTCAAATAAGGACTCCAACACTCTACGACCTTGCCAAGACTATCGCTATCTGAATGAAGGAACGATCTGGAACTACTACCCCCTGCCACTGATCAGAGACCTCTTGAACAAGCTGAAGGGAGCAAGATTTTTCACGAAACTTGATATTTGATGGGGATATCATAACATATGGATAAAGAAAGGAGATGAGTGGAAGGCAGCATTCAAGACTAACCGAGGGCTATTCAAGCCAATGGTGATGTTCTTTGGGCTGTGCAACTCACTGGCAACATTCCAGGCCATGATGAACAATCTCTTCCAAGATATGGTAGATGAAGGATGGCTCGTCATCTATATGGACGACATCCTGATCTTCTCAAAGACGGAAGAAGAACACCGGATAAGGACTGAAAGGGTCCTTGAATGACTACGACAATGCGATCTCTACCTGAAAGTAGAGAAGTGCAGATTCAATGTACAGGAAGTTGAGTTCTTGGGCATGATCGTCAGACCCAATGGACAACACGAAACTGGCTGGGATCAAGGACTGGCCCACACCAAGGACAGTGAAGGATGTAAGATCCTTCCTAGGATTCAGAAACTTCTATCGATGATTCATCAGACACTTCATGGATCTGGCCAGACCACTGAACAACTTGACGAAGAAGAACCAGAAATTTGAATGGACAAACAACTGCCAGCAGTCGTTCGATGTGCTAAAAAGGAAATTCAACGAAACCCCAGTACTGCTGATGCCAGATGCAACGAAACCATTTGTGGTAGAATCTGATGCCTCAAAATTTGCGACAGGCACAGTACTCAGACAACAGGATGCCAATGGAGACTGGCACCCATGTGGCTATATCTCGCATTCTTTCAACAAAGCCAAAAGAAATTACAAGATATATGACAGGGAACTACTGGGAGTGATCCAAGCACTAGAAACATGGAGACACTACCTACAAGGGACGCCGTTCCCTGTGACAGTATTGTCCAATCACAAGAACCTGACGTACTTCCATCAGCCACAGAAACTGAACCGACGACAGGCTAGATGGGCCATCTACCTGTCACAATTCGACCTGAAGCTACAACACATACCTGGATCACAGATGGTACAATCTGATGCCCTATCGAGGAGAGCAGATCACATAGCCGAAGAAGACACCGATAACGAGGACAAGACCATCCTCACTGACGAACTGTTTGTCAAAACGATCAACACTGAGCTCCAGGGAGCCCTGGTCTCAGCAATAATGAAGGACGACCTCATAAATGACGCTTTATGAGCCCTGAAAAACAATGGAACTCCCCCAATCAAGTCTGCATTGGAGGACTGGAAATTCGAAGATGGCCTGCTCTTTTTCAAAGACAGATGCTATGTGCCACAGGATGAAACCCTCTGCCGAGCGATCATATGAAAATACCATGATAGCATCACAACAGGACACCCTGGACAATGGCAGACGATCAAACTGATCCGACGAGACTATTGGTGGCCAGGAATGGCCAACTTCATCAAGAAGTATGTCGAAGGCTGTGCAAAGTGCCAGCAAATGAAAGTGAATACACACCCAATGACCCCACTGCCGACACCGATATCATCCAATGCCAGCAGACCATTCGAGCTGGTAATGACAGATTTTATCACGGACTTGCCTGTGATAAATGGATTTGACTCAATCATGGTCATGGTAGACCATGGTCTTATGAAGGGGGTAATTTTTATCCCTTGCGCGAAAATGATCGATGCACTTGGCACTGCAGACCTTTACCTGCGCCATGTATACACAAGATTTGGACTCCCCAGAAGAATCATCTCAGACAGAGACCCTCGATTTGCATCCAAACTCTTCTGAGAACTTGGACGATTGCTCGGGATTAAGCTATCCATGAGCACCACATATCACCCCCAGACTGACGGAGAAACGGAGCGAGTAAACCAAGAGCTAGAGGTTTACCTCCACATGTTCTGTTTGAACAAACCTGAGGATTGGGAGCATTATCTCCCAATGGCAGAATTTGTGCACAACCAGAAGATGCACTCTGCAGTAAAACACTCGCCGTTTTACTTGATGATGAGATATCAACCACATGCTATCCCCACCCCTTATGAAAAAACGAATGTGCCGGCTGCTGAACAGAGAATCCAAGAACTTCTCTCTGCGAGAAGGGAAGCTCTTGCCGCACACAAACTAGCCAGACAGGCAATGGCTGCCCAAATGAAAGGGCGATACGAACTGTTCAAGGTTGGAGAACAAGTATGGCTTGACTCCAAGAACCTGAAGATTGGCTACCCAACGAGAAAACTGGTGCCAAAACGAGAAGGGCCCTTCATGATTGAAGATGCCTTGTCAAGAACGACATACCGATTGAAACTGCCACCGAAATGGAAGATCCACCCGGTATTCCATGCGGCTTTACTCATGTGATACCATGAGAACAACACTCATGGGCGAAACTTCCTGACTCCACCACCCGACCTCATGGAAGGAGAAAACGAATATGAGGTGGAAGCGATCATTGCACACAAGAAGCACAGCAAGACATGCTGTTACCTCATGAAATGGGTTGACTACCTGACATCCAAAAACACATGGGAACCTGAATTGAACCTGAAGAATGCCCCCGAGATCCTGATGGCATATAAGAAGAGGTACCATCTCTGACAAGAACCCAAGAACCCCCTCCTTCTTCCCACAACGACACTCCCTAATATGCCTGCCGAACAACGATTCACCCGAGACTACCTATGAAACCGATTGAACGCTGATGCCCTTCGCGTTCACCTCGCCCACAATCCACCAAGATACCATCTGGCCAGGATGTGCTTCTACTATGCTAGCACTATTGAGCAGATGGAACGAAATCTAGAAGAAGCAATGAACGATGCAGCTGCCCTGGGGATCAAACAGACGATCCAGGAGATGATTGCACCACGGTCAGACAGACCGAGAATGACTGAGGAGAGACCTCACACCCCTTTAGGTCGACACAGATGACCACCAACCTCGCTCTCACCATTCAGCAAGCAGAGCGACAGAGACAAACGACGAGCTCCCTCTGGAGGCTCCTCTCGTTCTACGAAGAACCCAAAGATAGTGCCTAGGGCACCCAAAATAATTGATCTGACCACCCCCGAACCCGAACCGAAGACCACCCAACCACCTTGGTCTACCCCACACATGAGACATGCTAGATGTTTCATCTGCCAACAGATAGGCCACTTCGGCCTGATTTGCCAATGATATGTTTGCAAGTATTGCAAACAGTGAGGCCCTGGACACTATAGGATGAACTGCCTGGAGAAACCTCGGAAAGATCGAGAGACCGATGAAAGAGAAGCCGAACAGAGACAGCAGCTCTTCTTTAACTCTGGATATGATGATTTTGATGACAACGCGATGGGAAACATGACAGGGGAGCCATATGGAAGGATTTAAAAGGCAGAGCTCAAGACGATGGCATGACAAGACATACCCATGCTCACAGGGATTACGATCCTCGCCATCATCGTTGGCACGACCCTGGCTGCAGCGGCAGCCCTAACCTTCACATTCTGCCTCTATGCCATCTTCCAAACAGAACCTGAACCCCTGATTACAGACATTGAATTCGCCATCCTGCAACGACCCCCTTTCAATGATACCAACGACTCCTTGACACTGCTACCTAGGGCAGCGCGAACCCAAAGAACCCGATTATGGTCTGAGTTCGGACATGAATTATTCCTCCATCGTACCCCTCAACCCCGACCCACCCACATAACCAGACCACACCCGATCAGACCACGAAGGAGAGACGAAGATTTAGGTCGAAGTGTGGAACTTTCAACCATAGCGAGGGGGTAATGTTACAATTTTCCTTGTAACTCATGGAACCCGATGCACCCGACGATCCCCTCCAGACAGGAGGCACCCCTTGATTCATGCCTAGGGCATGTCCTTGACATCAGACACACACACGATGCATGCCGACTGCATGCATTCGATCCCCTTCCCGTGGAAGGCCCCCAACTGGCATTGATGCCACTGACTTCTACCTCGATGATTCTACCTCTTCATCTCCACCCTCAAATCCCCTATCAGCTTTTGCCACCATGTCTGATGCAGCAGATGTTTTTCTCTCATCATCAGAGACAGATTCTACTGGACCTCGGGGTGAATCCAATGCCGATGCTGATGATGCCAGTGCCGATTCTGACTTGGAGGACAATTTTAGTGATGGGTCCCCCAGCACCTCCCAGATAGAGCACCCCACTCCTTCTCGCATCACGCTGCCCATCTATACTCATGCAGACTTTGATTATGTTGATGACACTTGGTTGCATGGCTCTGATGATATGGACACTACAGACAATGGATGATTCTCATTTATTTCATTTACATATTCTATACATGTACATGTAGTAATAATTGTTGGTGCTTCTGGAACACCAAACATTTTCTGCCCGATCCCTAATCCCAGTGCTAGTGCCGTGCTCAATTCTGATGCCAATTTCTGATTTCATGAAGGTCTGTATTATGCGTCTGCTGCTGCCGATGTCAGTAAATTTTTAATTTCTGCCAGTGCCAGTGCTGACCCATTTCATAGGTCTGCATACTACAACAAATGAATCATTGCTAAAAGAGGCATTTATCATACATGTCACTATATAGCCTTTGGCATCAGGAAATTTCCTTAGGTGGCATCGGCAGCATTGACCAACACCAATCGGGTTGGCAAGCTGATCCTGTTTGGTAGGTCTGCACTACATAGAAAATTATTGCATCATTGCCCATAGCTAGGCCATACAGTCTCCTATGCACATCTATACCAAGACCGTTAGCCTGATGCCGATGCCATTGCCATTGCTGTTGCTGAGTACCATGTCCAATGCTATCTCTGATCTGTATATTAACATTCTTCATAGTGTATCACAAGCAAGAATTGTAAAAGTGTATTGATTTGATACTAGTACATGTTATACATACTATGAGAGCATTCGACAGCATCCACCTAACCCGTATCATTTGATACACTGTATGCATTCAATAGACCATATTATTTGGTACATTGTAGCTTACCTATCTGTCGTTTCTGTGAATCATTCCTAAGTTGTCGGGTTGAATGGCACTCGAAGCAAGATAAATCATAGACTTCTGCATGTGAAAGCATCCGGATTAAATCAAACATAGCCTTCCGATTGACTGTGCTGATAATCACAACATTTCTATGTATGTGTCTACAGCAAAGTCGGGTTCATCCCAATGGACCTTATTACAACCGAAATGACTTAGCCACGCAAATGAGGTGGTGTAGAACAACAACTCACAAAGTGATTCTTGCCAGGCAACACCTTGTAGTTGACATTGCCACCATGAGTTTTATCATCATCCTGAACATACCACAAAACGGAAACGCAAAACGGCACAGAAGCATCCCCAACGGCCAACCAGATTTTCATATGTGGGAGTTCGTCTCTGGCTGCTCCGTCAAGCATCACAGCTTTGTAAATAGCATTTGCCTGAGATTGTAAGCTGTAAAGGAGTGGGAAATCGAATGTATTGCATGGGCCTGGGTCAATTATATCTGTGGCCTCGGTCAAAGACATGTTCCACAATGAAGGCACACGCATTATGGAAGGAGCCGCGTCAAGACCGTGAAAATCACGAGTAGTGAAACCACTGTGCTGGAAGTAGGAGGTGAGCCAACTGATCAAGATGCGTGACTTCGCCTCTTGTGATATCTGAGGACCAAGCCGAAGCATGTGGTTGGGAAGCGTGGGCAAACCAAGAGCCATCGCCGGTGGTTCTGAAGTAATGTCAGGTTACCTCTGCACAAAACAAAGCAACTTTACAGACCATGCAAGATGTATGCGCGAAGGTGTGAAGCAAGGCGGGCTCGCACGGGTGACGGTAGATCGCTGATGTAGGCAATAGCGGGCATAGTGAAGCAGGAGCCCATTGACCATGCGAGAAGGACGCAGCCTCCTTTCCCCTCAGGAGTAATCGCAGGAAGATTTTCACGCACGATAAAGGAATTCATGAAATTGGAGATTTCTAAACCTCGACTCTTCAGCCATTCAACCTTCTGAACATCTGTTCCTTGCGTAAAAATATCGAGATCGGTCTTAAGAAGTGGAGTTGAACCCTTGTATCCACGACGATTTATGGAAACAAAGCGAATGCCCGCATTGCGAGAGATCGCAGAGACCCTCTGGAAGATGGCTGCGAAAAGAATCAGCAGAGGAGCGAGTAACACATCACAGGACGAACGACTAGAGAATGCGATGCCATGAACTGCAAAAATGGTCGGGTATGTGATATCTGAGGGTGGGCCGCTGTCTAGATAGTGGAGTTCAGTGCCATCCTCGTGAACGACGATACTGTCCATTCCAGCTTGAACGAGTCTTGATATTCAGTCCGTAGAAAATGGAGATGTGAGTCGTGAGTTGTGCGCGAGAAATAGAGTGCGCGAGAAATAGATAACACTTGGGAAATTACACCATGTCCCTCGAAAGCATGGTCGTCTGATATAGAGTTTGGTTTTCGAGTGCAGTTTAGAAGCCTTGAGCGATCGGTGCCGCAACACTGACCCGGATTATCGATTTAGGCGCTTTTAGGCGGCAACGAAACGCCATGCCCGATAGCTTGCTGACGGGAAGGCCAAGGGAAGGCCAGAAAAATGCCAAAAGAAATGCGACTGAAAGTGAACTCCGGACGTTAGCAAGCCGTCCTGTCGGCGGCGCGCGCCAAGTTGCTGACACTTATAATGTTTACAATTTTCCTAAGTACTATGTAATTTTCTGCCAAACGCCATTCATTCTTCCTCGCCATCTCTCGCTGTCCGTCCCCATAAATGTTTGCTGGCAGACGTGGGTATTGATTCAACACGCCAGTCATTTGCAAGATGGTACACGTCATGATTGCTAGGTTGATCAATTAAAAACAAACCTATGAGCGCAATAACTGATTGCTGACAGAGGGATCCACTTTGCTCTATAGAGCACATGTATATGACCCAATTCGTCCATCGTGGTAAAAGGAGCAAAGGAAGAACAATAAGCGAGGCTCGGCGAGGTCGACGGCCGAGAGATTCGACTTCGAATTTGAACGTATGAATCGCGAACATGAACATTTGATAAACATTTGATACTGTAGAAGAGAAGCCTTTCGTATGTAGGTACTAGCCGGCATCAGTCGACTGACGTTCCGATTCCTGCTACGTAGTTAGTATACTTATATGTTCAAGTAATTGTCAAACGGAATTGCTGCATATGCAAGTCGGATGCATACAGCGCAATCACTATGCGGTTAACTAAGGTTGGAATTCAACTAACCTTAGCATAAAAATCACCCAGCAACTTAGCTTAGGTTGTTCATTAGGTTGAATCAAAACAACCAATTACATTAGGTTGCTATTCACTTCGACACATCAACCTGATATCAAGTGATTGTTCAGGGTAGAAATAGTCAGGTGGTTTTGCGAGAGGTTCAACTCACAATTGGTTGTTTCAAATGTTGGTGTTCTTGACATAGGTTGAATTCCAAGATATCAATGTAAAAATTCAAACTACATGTATGTACAAGGCATCCTGTATCTTAAAATTACAGGCTCAGTACCAGTGTGATTAATATGCATATGACTATTGAAACCCCAATTGAAATCCTATGCATGCCTAAGGCTCCAACTGTTTAGTTTATGTATACTCCTCAAAGGCCAAGTATACATAAACAGTTGTCTAAATGGTATAACCATCTATATACTGTTTAATAAACAGATATACACTTGATATAATACACAGTTGAAATACTATTCAAAACTAGTTATCCAACACACCAGTGCATGCTCGAGGGTGACAGGATGACCAACCAAGGGGGTGGCAGAACAGGAATCCCAAACCATGGGTAGGGGGTTCCCACCGGACTCAGCAGCTGGAGGTTGAAAAAAATATGACCCAGATGTAAGATAGCTCCAAATAGCCTCTAAATAGCATACATTATATTCTGTGATGGTAGATTAACTATAATACTACTTGTAAGTAGCATGCACTAGGACCAAGCCTGATCAGAAAATCATTCTTCCATCATACCGTAATGTAAACATTGCTATGTGAACTGTGTTTGAAGTTTCAATCTGGGTCCAAAATATGAATAGCGACAGTGGGGTGAGCTGTGAAGCACAAACCTACCCAACACCAAGTTTTCAAATGCAAAATGCATCAACTGCTCATATAGCAAATTCTACAGATGTTGATCTTGTTGGCCAGTTTTGAATACAGGAAGGTTCTAAGGCTGGAAAGATATGTTGAACTTGAGCATGTTGATGAGGTTTCTGCTATGCTGAGATCAGGATGAGGGATATGTAGGCAGTCATGGTGGTGGACTCAGAAGACATAACAACAACAACAACAACAACAACAACAACAACAACCACCACCATCACCACCCGCCCCTCCCTCAAATTGTTGCTCTGTTGTCCCGGTGCCAGCTAGAGTGGCTGCCTGTCGCATTGTTAAATTATAGAAGGCCTCACTGTCTAAATGCAGTGCATGAATTGGCGACCCATGTCGTTGATGCAAACAAAGCCTGATTTTATCACCATCCCCTACCCACATAAACCATTTATCAACCACTACCCATATCCTCCCAATGTTGACCGCTATGCCTCACCACGTACTTCTTGCCCTTGATTCTTCAACACGCTCATTCAATTTGCGCACTCGTGGCCACGTCACCCAGTCATGTCACCCAGCCACATCATACTTTGCCAGTCCACCATCAGACAGTTGTTCAATCCAGGCTATTGTGTTTATGCTTTCATTTTATTCAAGAACACTCTTCCTTTTTTAACCCTTTCGACAATCGCTCAATATGCTCACAGATGGCCACATCACCCAGCCACGTCATACTGTGCATGTTCAGTCCAGTTCACACTGTTGGGTTGAATGTTTCTACACCTTTCACTTCACATTCCTTAATTTTTAACCTCTATTTTTCATTTCTTATGTGGTTGTTGCCAGCCAGTAGCTTTTCCCATTGGGTTTCTGATGCACCCACGACTGAGCATTTCATATCTGCCTTACTTCATACTACCTACCTTTATTTCTACTTATATGTTTGCCATCTGAAGAGGTGTCCATAATATGGGTCTGTCGAGGCATGTCCTTAGCTCTAGTTAGCATAGGCGGATATCAAGCAAGTAACAAGTAACAATGTACATGGGATTGCCTTTTTGGATTGACAGCTTTGTTGACCTTTATATATTTGTATTGGGAGAGGATTGAAGAATTAGACCAAGGCTTTAGAATTATAGTGGCAATGCAAGGTGTTATAGGCCCAAGGCATCAATCCAAAACAGTGAATATTGGGCAGCGTGGAACATCAGTTCACATCAGTGATGAATGTTTTGGGGGGAAAATCGAAACATGAGAGAGTATTACTATATATGGAAGGAGGGGTGAAAAAAAGGTGAGTGAAATACTGTATATGTTTATGTATAGGGATTGGGCCTCAATGTGGTGTACACAGTAGTTATACAGTATATAGATGGTTACACAGTTACCTATTATGATTGAGCTCAACAGCAATAATAAATGATGGGATGTTGGTCACAAGGGGGTGGTGGAATGGGAAAAACTGACATTAACTCACCTTTTTTTTCACCCCTCCTTCCATATATAGTAATACTCTGTCATGTTTTGATTTTTTCCCCCAAAAAATTCATCACTGATGTGAACTGATGTTCCATGCTGCCCAATATTCACTGTTTTGGATTGATGCCTTGGGCCTATAACACCTTGCATTGCCACTATAATTCTAAAGCCTTGGTCTAATTCTTCAATCCTCTCCCAATACAAATATATAAAGGTCAACAAAGCTGTCAATCCAAAAAGGCAATCCCATGTACATTGTTATGTCTTCTGAGTCCACCACCATGACTGCCTACATATCCCTCATCCTGATCTCAGCATAGCAGAAACCTCATCAACATGCTCAAGTTCAACATATCTTTCCAGCCTTAGAACCTTCCTGTATTCAAAACTGGCCAACAAGATCAACATCTGTAGAATTTGCTATATGAGCAGTTGATGCATTTTGCATTTGAAAACTTGGTGTTGGGTAGGTTTGTGCTTCACAGCTCACCCCACTCCACTGTCGCTATTCATATTTTGGACCCAGATTGAAACTTCAAACACAGTTCACATAGCAATGTTTACATTCTGTGATGCATTACATTTTATGCTTGTGATGCAATACCTCATAAGTAACTACCCCCCTCATGTATTGCATCACTTTGTGCCCTTGATTCACCCTGTACCTGTGATGCATTACTAACTCCCTCTTGTGTAATGCATCATATTCAATGTGATTCACTTTCTCCGAGTCTGGTGTAATGCATATGCTTGTGATGCAATACCTCATAAGTAGCTACCCTTCTCATGTAATGCATCACTTACTCCCTTGTCTGTAATGCATCATGTTCAACATGACTTGGTTTCTCCCTTCCTGGTGTGATACATCACTTTCAGCATGATTCACTTTCTGTCTGTGAATCATGATGCATCAGATGTTGTATATCTGCCATGATGCATTGCATTTCATGCCTCAGCAGCCATGGTGATTCACTCAGTACTGCAGCCCAGTACCTGTGATACATTACTTACTCCTGAGTCTTCTGATGTAATGCATCACATTCAATGTGACTTGCTTTCTCCCCTCCTGGTGTAATGCATCACTTTCAGCATGATTCAATTTTCATATGTGATGCATTACATGTCGCACATCTGCCATGATGCATTGCATTTGCCTTGGCAGTCATGGTGATTTGCTCAGTACTGCAGTATCTATGATGATGCATCACATTTTGTGTTGTGCTGGCATGAAATACCTCATACTTACTCCCTCATGTAATGCATCACATTTGACATTCCCATCTGCTACTTGCCACCTTTCTCATGAAGCATTGCTTCTATAATTATTGTAAGGGGACTAGGGGGGTGCCCTGTGTGTTTTTCCTATTTTTTATGTTCGTCCTATATTTTTCCCCACCTCATTTCCTTCTATTCTTCATTTTCTATGATTTTTCCGGATTTTATTACTAATTTTCCCTTGCTATCATGTTTGTACATGTTGACACTTTTATATTTAGAGGCGGAGTACCCTTTCCGACACATACCCCTTGGTATGATGTCATTTGGTGGCCTTGATCTGCCTATCTCCGCCTTTTTCTATTTTTAGGTTATATTTGATTTTTGTCGTCTTCACATATACTGGGCATCAGCAAGGGGATCCTTAGAGTTTTCCCTTCAGATTTCCCTTTGCTAGGTGTGTCCCCAATGCCTGTATTATGTAGCATAATTTTAACTTTGGATTTCCCTTTGCTAGAGGCTTAGGTTGCCCTTATAGTAGAAAATTCTCCCCTTAAGGCCCGAAAATCGCGAATGCACTGCCCAAGATAGGCAGGTACGGACTGGACGATGCTTCCCAAAGCTCCACAGAGTCCCTACACACCGTTCCAGATAATCTCGCCTTTATTATGCCGCCATTTTTGCCAAACGCGCTCCCTAGTGACATGGACGCATCAGAACGCTTTGATGCGCTTGAAAGCGATGTTTCCGGAATGTGCGCACAAATCGACTCGCTTAAATCTATGATTGAAAACTTCGTTAGGACCCTCCAGGCTAACCCTACAACCAATAGTTCCCCCTTTACGACTCCAAGCGCACCCAACAACGACGTTTTGCCAAACGTGTCCACTAAGGAACGTGCCCAGATCAAACTGTCCCCCCCCACCAAATTTAATGGTGCACGTGCACAGGGACATGCATTCCTTAATTCCTGTGAGTTATACATTAGTCTCCAGTCACATCAATTCATCGATGAGGCTGCAAAAATTTATTGGGCCTTCACATACATGAAATCTGAACGCACCTATCTCTATGTGGACCGTATCCTACGTCAAACTAAAGAACTCAGTTCTCTACCTTTCTCCACTTGGGGTGACTTTCGAGCTGAGTTCATACGCCACTTCTGCCCCCTCAATGAATGCCACCGAGCAGTGACACGACTTGAGTCATCTGCTTACCACCAGGGACGTCGATCCGTGGACGACTATATCGATGAGTTCAAGGATTTGGTGGACATGGCAGGATATGGGAGTGGGTTACCAGTGGTGGTGAAGTTCCGACGGGGGCTCAACCAAGAAATTCAGGACCAGATTGCACAGATGTTGGAAGGGCGCCCAGCAGATGATGATATCCTTGCTTGGTATGAAGCTGCTTCACTCTGTGACGAGAACCGACTCACAAATGCGGCGTTTAATGCTGCATTCCGTGCTCCAACTACCACTCATATGCCCTACACCTTCAATCGAAGCCTCCCCCACCCTAACCCCATTCCTGTTCGTCAAACTCCCACACCAGCCGTCAATGTCCCAGTACCAATGGATGTTGATGCAGCCCACAGCCGTGCACGTAAGCTGGATCTCTGCTACCGTTGTGGGGAACCTGGACACAGGGCTGGAGTGTGTCCCCATCGTCAGGATATCTGCATGCTCACCCCCGAGGGACGAGACGAACTCCTGCAAGATTTGTTGGCGCTTGTAGATGTTGAGGAAGCGAAGGATCAACTTGCAGAGGAGATTAAGTTGGAAGTTGTAGAGGAGCAGGATTTTCCTATTCACAGTGAGTGAATTGTATGCCCTCACTGCCTGTCCATAACCGCTTTGAAGTCTTGTCAGTTGAATCCCCAGAGAATGAATCCATTTCTGTGACTGCTCCCCTCTCTGACCCTTTGAAGTTGGCAAAAGACGTACCTGCTCTCCCCATCTCTCCTTCTACTCCACATCCCAAAATTAAATCATGGGAGCGTAAACTACCATGCAAGTATATTGTGGCATCCACTCCCTCTGCACATTCCTTGAACCTAGCCATTGAACTGCAGACGACCGACACTGGACAGATACTCGGTGTCTCTGCGCTCCTGGACTCTGGTGCGACTGGTCTCTTCATCGATTCCCATCTGGTACAACAACATCGCCTAAATACTCACTCACTCTCATGTCCGATACCTGTATATAATGTGGATGGATCCCCAAATGAAGCTGGTGCCATCCGAGAGGTTGCAGACCTGGTTCTCCATTACAAAGATCATAGTGAGCATGCCCTTTTTGCTGTCACTCAATTAGGAAAGCAAAAGGTGATTTTGGGATATCCATGGCTTCAAGACCATAACCCAGAGGTCGACTGGCATACCGGGGAGGTTACCATGAGCCGATGTCCATCCCACTGTTGGACGTGTTTCACAGAAGCCAGGCAAGAACATCATGGACAGAAGGCGGCGATATGATGTACTCAGAAGTGTCGTGCTGGACCCCTGCCTATACCTGAAGTGGAATTGGAAGGGGTTCCTGATCTAATGCTGGACTCGGATGATGATGAGGACCCAGAGGAAGTGGAGGAGGGTGATCGGATCTTCTACACTGCGATTCGCTCATCACATGAGGTGTGTGCCACATCGAACATATCCCAACGCCTCGCCGAGGCCTTCCACAAAAACAACGCTGCTAAATCCTCTACTAACTCCTTACTCCCTCATCTCCATGAGTTTGAAGACGTGTTCTCCAAGGAGTCATTCGACTCTCTTCCTGCGCGCAAGCCATGGGATCACGCAATCGAACTCACCCCTGGCACAACCCCTTCATCCTGCAAGGTCTATCCTCTCTCTCTGGAAGAACAATGGCAGCTTGACCAGTTCATCGACGAGCACCTGGCCTCTGGACGTATTCGACCATCAAAGTCACCCATGGCCTCTCCCTTTTTCTTTGTCAAGAAGAAGGATGGCTCACTTTGACCGGTTCAAGACTACAGAAGGCTCAACAACATCACGGTCAAAAATTGCTACCCACTACCCCTCATCTCCAAACTCGTAAACCAGCTCCGTGGAGCCCGATACTTCACCAAGCTCGATGTCCATTGGGGCTATAATAATGTGAGGATAAAGGAGGGAGATGAGTGGAAGGCAGCCTTTTGTACCAACTGTGGTCTTTTTGAACCGCTTGTCATGTTCTTTGGCCTTACTAATAGCCCTGCCACCTTTCAGACCATGATGAACGACATCTTCCACGACCTCATCCTCAAAGGCGTTGTCTGCATCTATCTCGATGACATCCTTATCTTCACTCGCATGGTTGAAGAGCACCATCACATCACGTGCCTCATCCTAGAGCGATTTTGACGGTACAAACTCTACCTTTGTCAGGACAAATGCAAGTTCAAAAAGACCAAGATTGAGTACCTCAGCCTGATTATCTTGGAGGGTCAAGTGGAGATGGATCCTATCAAGGTAAATGGGGTCACAGCTTGGCCGACACCCACAAACAAGAAGGAGGTGCAGTCTTTCCTGGGCTTCATCAATTTCTATCGGCGTTTTATCAAGGATTTCTCACATCATGCACAACCACTGTTCGACTTGACAGGAAAGGAGGCATGGAGGTGGGATAATGCACAACAGGAGGCATTTGAAAAGCTTAAGGAGATGGTCACTTCTGCTCTGATCCTTACCTTTGCTGACAATTCGCATCCATTTCATGTAGAAGCCGACAGTTCTGACTTTGCGATGGGCGCCGTGTTGTCTCAGCAGTCTCCGGAGGACCAGAAGTGGCATCCTGTTGCATTCTACTCCAAAAGCCTTAGTGCTGTAGAGTGAAACTATGAGATCCATGACAAGGAGATGTTGGCGATAATGCATGCACTTGAGGAGTGGCAACACTTCCTCGAGGGTGCCCAACACAAGGTGGAAATTTGGACGGATCACAAGAATCTCAAGTACTTCATGACGGCCAAGAAATTGAACTGTCATCAAGCTCGTTGGTCCCTGTATCTATCTAGATTCGACTTCTCCTTGCACCACCATCCAGGTCGCAGCATGGGGAAGACTGATGCCCTATCCCGATGTGCAGACCATGGGGATGGCAGCGGTGACAACCAAAACATTGTGCTGTTGCAGCCAGACCTGTTCACCATTTGGGCACTGGAAGGCATTGCACCCCAGGGCGAGGAGCAGGACATCCTACGTGACATTCGTCGTGCAAACTGTAGTGGTTTACATGAGGATGTTGTTGCCCAAGCTGTTAAAGAACTGAGGAAGGGATTGACCCTTTCCTTACGTGCGGCAGAGTGGGCTGAAAAGGAGGACTTGTTGTATTTCAGGGATCACATCTATGTTCCCAATGACCCAGACCTTCACTGGCACATCATATCCCAACACCATGACTCACAGATTGCTGGTCACCCCGGATGCTGGAAGACCTTGGAGCTCACCTCACGGAACTATTGGTGGCCACAAATGTCACGGCTCATTGGTCAGTATTGTTGCACTTGTGACCTTTGCTTACACACCAAGGTTCCTCGTCGCAAGCCTATTGGTGAGCTACACCCTCTGCCTGTTCCAGAGAGTCATTGGGATGTCGTCAGTGTCGACTTTGTGGTGGAATTGCCAGAGTCAAACGGGTTTGATGTGGTGATGTGCACAGTTGACTCAGTGGGAAAACGCGCTCACTTCATTCCCACTCACACCACTGTCAGTGCCCTAGGTGCCACTCAACTCTACCTCCACCACGTGTGGAAATTACATGGACTTCCTGGTGCCTTCCTCTCGGATCGTGGCCCTCAGTTCATGGCAGAGTTCACTCGTGAGCTGTACCGACTCCTGGGGATCAAACTCCTCGCTTCAACTGCTTATCACCCACAAACTGATGGCCAGATGGAGCGAGTCAACCAGGAACTGGAGCAGTACATCCGCCTCTTTGTCAATGAACGCCAGGATGATTGGGATGATCTCCTTCCTTTGGCCAAGTTCGGATACAACAACCATGTCCATGCTTCCACTCAACAGACCCCTTTCCTCTTAGACATTGGACGACATCCACGCATGGGATTTGAACCTCGCCAAACTCCCTCACACATTGAGACAGTGAATGAGTTCACAGAACACATGAGGGATAGCTTGGAGGAGGCAAGGGGAGCCTTAGCAAAGGCAAAGGACAACATGGTGCGATTTTACAACCAACGCCACTCCCCAACCCCTCAGTACAAGGTTGGTGATCGAGTTTATCTTGACTCCAGTGATGTCTCCACTACATGTCCATCCAAGAAACTCGCTCATCGCTTCTTGGGACCTTTTCCCATTGTCAAGTGCGTTGGAACGCATGCCTATCGTCTACGCCTCCCAGCCTCCATGTCCAGACTCCATCCCATCTTCCATGTCATCAAATTGCTTCCAGCTCCCCCAGATCCATTCCCGGGATGCCATTCACACCCACCACCACCACCTACAGTGATTGAGGGAGAACCCCAATATGAAGTCGAGTCAATCTTGGACAGCCATTTGCATCGAGGAAAACTCCAGTATTTGGTACATTGGAAGGGTTATGGGTATGAGGAGAACTCATGGGTCGAAGAGTCTGATGTAAATGCCCCTCAGTTAATCAAGGAATTCCACCGACGGCACACTGCTGCACCGCGTCGCATTCAAGTCATGGACTTTGGTCGTATGCGATTTCGAATGCATCGGGGCAATGCATCTTAGAGAGGGGGTGATGTAAGAGGACTAGGGGGGTGCCCTGTGTGTTTTTCCTATTTTTTATGTTCGTCCTATATTTTTCCCCACCTCATTTCCTTCTATTCTTCATTTTCTATGATTTTTCCGGATTTTATTACTAATTTTCCCTTGCTATCATGTTTGTACATGTTGACACTTTTATATTTAGAGGCGGGGTACCCTTTCTGACACATACCCCTTGGTATGATGTCATTCGGCGGCCTTGATCCACCTATCTCCGCCTTTTTCTATTTTTAGGTTATATTTGATTTTTGTCATCTTCACATATACTGGGCATCAGCAAGGGGATCCTTAGAGTTTTCTCTTCGGATTTACCTTTGCTAGGTGTGTCCCCAATGCCTGTATTATGTAGCATAATTTTAACTTTGGATTTCCCTTTGCTAGAGGCTTAGGTTGCCCTTATAATTATGCCATAAATGTAGATCGGTATCTTTAGGGATGTGTAATCTATGTGGTACAGTACCTCCATTGTATAATGTTTTTACAAGATACATCATAAGTTGTGAAGCATCCAAGAACTTGCAACCTTAGCTTGGCGATGTGGGTGTGGTGTATCAGTTACACAACAAATCTAAGTGCACTGACAGAAAAGTTTCAATCACCTACCAAAAATAATTCAGATGCTGCTTCATTGTGAAGCATCAGAGAACTTACAACCTTAGCTTGGCAACATGGGTGTGATGCATCAGTGATACGACACATCTTCACGCACTGACCAAAAAGTTTGACCACCTGCCAAAAATAATTCAGATGCTACTTCATTGTGAAGCATCAGAGAACTTACAACATTAGCTTGGTGACGTGGGTGTGATGCATCAGTTATACAACATGTCTTCATGCACTGACCAAAAAGTTTAATCACCTGCCAAAAATAATCCCAATGCACGATGTCTCGACATAGATGCTACTTTATAGAATGTCTGTTGCTACTGTTGAAACTGAGGCAGAATGAGAGATACCTTCCTGGTTCAATTTCACAAACTCTGGAACATGTCTCCACATGTCAGAGAACTTGGTGTGGAGTGCTCAATGAAGGGCAGCTTGACGTTCTGCATAGCATCGTAGTGCCTCAATCTGGATTTCAGACAAGGGTCCCCACCCTTCGCATTGTCCCTTCATCCTCCACCAATTTTCCTGCCACTGCAGGAAGCATAGGACATGTTCCATTTCCTCCTGTAAAAGCTCCACCTCTTCCGTGAAGTGCATTGCCCATGCCTGTGACTTACACCACTTGATATGTAGCCCATCTTGCAACCCTTCATTCTCTTCAAGACCAGCAACTACAATCGTTTTCCAGATCCATGACAGCCTTCTTCTCCCCTCTGACACACCCTCTTCACCTTCCATGATTTCCAGCACATCCGCTTCTGCCAACAGTCATAGTCCATCCTGCCATTCAGTCTTTGCCAAAAGTTGCCCTAGGGATGACAATGCAGCATGTGCAGGTCAGTAGTCCTTCACGTGGACATCAATATGAGCAAGCTTGGACTGTGCTGATTGCACCCCGAGCTCGAGTATTTGTGGCCTGGCCACAAACAAAATGGTCCTTGAACTGAAACAAATGAGAATGGATTTGGAGCGCGCCTCGAAGAAGTTCCAGTGATTTGTAAGCTTGTCCAATGCAGAGTTGCCATTCAATTTCAGCAAACCAATGGTTCAAGGGGATTTTGGTGCTGATTTGTGATGGGAGCCATAGAGGAATCAAATATGGCAGTCAAGGGGCAGTAGTTTTTGCATCAGCAGCACACAGAACAGCAATGCCCAGCATGTACAATTGTTGCTTGGTTGACCACGCATTGATTTTGTGGTGAAGTGCATTGCTTTGCAGCTGAAACTTTGTACACTGGCAGTCTTGCACATGAGCCCAGATTTTTCCTGCTTCGACACCCAGAGTGTGCCTGTAACAGAATTGAATGACAAACACAACCAGAGAACAAGATACATACTGTGCAGCTTCAAGGTCAATTCCTGAACTGATCAATGCACTAGGAGACATGTTTTCATCAAGCAAAAAGTCTTGTCCTGCTGCCAGATCTCGAGCTTCAGCTTCAGACAGTTAACAGTGTACCACCGCTTGAGTCGGCACTGTTAATCAATGTGAGAAATGGTTCACAGATCATTGGAAAATCATACTGATGACCTTGACCTTGAAAGGGTTTGGCTGTGAAGGATCTTTCTCCCAAGCCTCTACTTCTTCTGTCCAGTGAGCAATTGCAGCTGAAGGTAGTGATGCTTCATATTCACAATGTGCGATGATGTGATCATGCATCTCAGAAGCTGCTGCCTTAATCTTCTGAAACAATATAGCCCCTGTTATTGATGCATCAGTTGCTAGAGGAGGCAGCAAACAGCTCAAGATAGTGAACATATCCATTCCAACCACTTTTCTCCAGTTATAATCACCAAAATGAGCATCTAAAGTATCCCATCATGATCCTGGACCCATCTCTTTTGTACTTGGTGCCAACAGGTTCACTTCAGCCCAACTGTGCTCAGGTGCCTCGCCATCAGTCCAACCAACTCCTTTAGTAAAGTTGAAGGAAAATGTGTTACGACAAGCAGTTACATGGGTGGGTAGATGAAACTTAGGAATGAGGTAGACAATGTGAACTCATCTGTCAAAAATTTGGAAGTAGTGATCAAGCTTGTCTATGCACTTCCTCAGGTATTTCGACCACTGACAGGCAATATCATACAAGACGACAAGCATGAGAATTTCTGAGTCTTGAAGGCTCTTCCAGGATAGATAGTCCATATTGCAGTACCTGAATCAAGCATCATAAATTATTGATTCAAGAGGCTAAGAAATAAGTGAATGTACCTTTCACCCTTCTGAAGATCACCCACAGCATTTGGACATTTCATATTGTGCCGAGCACACTCAATGGTTCCTGTGCCTGTGGTGGCATGTTCATGATCAGGGTTTGTTTCTGATAAATTGACGGCATCATGATGGGAGCAAGTTGATTTCTGTAGGCAGCTTTCAGTCCACAGATGTATCTGTGACTCACTTGCACAGTTTCTTTAACATAATTCTTAAGATACTCCTTGTACTCTCTTTCCTCCACAAAATAAGTGCATCCTTGATTGAGATCGGGATCTGCAGTGTCATTCGAGACCTTCTTACACTTCAAGCAGAAATTTGCACCGATCCCAAGAAAGTGTGTGTATAACCAACTGCAGGACAAGTTAGGTTTCATGTTATCAGTTATATACCATAGAGGCTCACCATTTCTCTTCAGGAGCATCCTCCCATCCCTCTGGGAGTTTCTTCCCTGGCTGCGGACAAGCAGGGCATAATACAGTGCACTCTCCTGGTTTAGTCGCACTGACACCTGCAGGATCGTCACCTCTGGCACTGCGCTTGAGTAACTTGAGATAATGCCATTCACAGATCATGCACAGGAGGGCGGGATAATGGTCCTGAGAAACAGCCAAAGTTCAGTTTAGAAAATAGTGGGTGTTGGTTTAGTGGGTGTTGGTTTAGTGGGTGTTGGTTTAGTGGGTGTTGGTTTAGTGGGTGTTGGTTTAGTGGGTGTTGGTATTGGGAGTCAGCAGCCAACTCACCTTAGGGTCATTAAGCCCAGTATTATCAGTCAATCGGCAAAGGGCTTGGTAGTATTCGAAAGCTGAGACCTTGGATGTGTAGGATAACAACTCAAAGTGTTTGAGTGTTCGAAAGGTGGCGGCACATCTTGGATTCACTACAGTTGCTGGGAATAAGCGGGATCACAACAGCTGGATGGTCTTCATCTGGTCCAAAGATCCACATGCACAGAAATTTAGGGCAACTGTATGGATGTGATTGAGATCGAGGATGACAAACTCATTTCCAGCACATGGTTCGGGGTTTGGACAGATAACACCTGGTGGATGGCCAAGCTGGATGTGCAGACCAAGTTCCCAGAGTGTAGCTTGTTTGAAATGCACGCCATTCCATTTCTGCAATGTTCATCAATTATGGGAGACTAGTATAATAGAAGCAAGCATACCTTTAGACAGTGCAACAGGTTGCATTGATGTGACCATAAAATGCAAACACTGCATAGCAAATTGCATCCCTGACAATCTTGGCATTCATACATGCCTGGTCCCTCACCGCACAATGCACAGAAGCTTGTTGTTCCCTGCCCACATCCCTCATGCCCTATGATCTCCTCAAGATATTTTTCACACTCAGGTACCCACATCTTTAACGGCTCATCCTGAAAATGCTCAAGTTAATCACAGATTCCAAATGACCCACTCAGACAAATACAAACTCACTGTGGCTGTACATCATCACTTTGTAGACTCGATAGGCTCTGTGCTCATCTCCTCCAGGTGTTCAAGGTAAGCAGGATCAAACATATCTTCATTACAAATGTCTTCAATGGGTTCAGTGGAATTTGGCAGCAGTGATTTGTTGTCCAATGCAGGAGCAGTTAGTTGTCATGTAAGTCGAGGAAACTTTCAATTTCCCGTTGGCTGGCAAGGAGTAGGATATGTGCTGATGCTTTCCTTGCCTTTCTTTGGGTGGCAGAGGGACAGAATGATAAGTTAAATGTGCTTTCTTGTTTTTTGCCATGGCTTGGGCAGAAATGTGTTATGCAGAGAGGATTTTTTCACTCATCAGTTGTTCTCATGCTCAACTTCTGCCTAACTGTTGCATTGTTACCCTTCTTCTCATACAGATGGGGAGGCGCACAAAGTATACTACAGTCATGCAATGTGAAGCAGCTAAAGACATATGAAGAATCCAATATGCACAAACTGAACGGTATATCATCTCTCTTTCATGTCATTCTCTAATGTAATTCACCCTTGTCTGAATTTTACAGTCATAAAGCTGTCCACCAGCTGCAAAATTGATGCACTTATCAAATCCATCAAGCTACCAAAAATAAATCCCTTATCATTCCAAAGCTACGAGCAAAACTCATCGAGCTTGCTGAATGCCCACTTCCTGTGACATACACCTTTCAACAAGCTGCCTGCAGTGCCAATTCTTTTTCTGACATGGACTACGATGATGCACAACTTCAGAAGTTTGATTGTAACCCACCCTACCCATCACAATTACCCTCACATGATCAGGCCTGCCTTCTTGATGCATTACACAGATTTCGATTATGCCAGCAATGTGACTATGAAGATGCTCAATTGCAACAATATAATATGCAGCTGGCTGATGTGTTTATGCATGAAGTGCATACTGAATTGTCAAGCCATCTAAAAAAGTGGGAATTGTGTGGTGTCGCTCTTGAAGAAATGGACCCAGATGTGGAAGGCTATACATTTGACCTGATGCTAGCATGGGACATGCAGAAATGGACAGTGCATTGAACCCATAGTCTATATATTGATCTCGAGGCACTTCAGAAAGGATTGGACAAAATTCTTTGTGAGTATGTGAACCACTGGTCATAATACATGTATCATACTCAAATACACAATGTACATCCACCCACTATCTGGGGAATGTTGATGCCCAAGTCATCCAAGTCCAAGCCACCCATCACAACCTGCGCCTGATATGCTAAACTTGAGCATAAGGCAAATGAAATTAAACTTGAGAGAAGAGAGGCTGACATTTTTACGAAGCTGTAGAATACACATGTATTTGTCTCTGTCCATATTCATAGGCCGAGGCTCAGGAAAATGATCAAACCAAAGTAGCTTGCTCAAAAAACGATTCCTTGCTACTCTCTTCCAACGCCTTGCAATATGCAGGGCTGAGAGAGCAGAGGAATTTGGCTTGCATGGCAGTATACTTGAACATCTTTGATTAGGCTATAATAAAATCCATGAATAACAAAAGGTGTCAATACTAAGCTGTACCTGTTTTGCAAGACTAGGAAATGGCTAATGAACAAGGGTGAATGCTTTGTGAGTGTAAGGGCCAGTAACTCTCTCTTTATATTTGTACATCATACATCATTACCATGCACCACTGTCTGGTGTATCAGTACCATGGCTGATTGGAGTACTTGGATCTAGCATTGTCCAGCCAATCATATTGTGAATAAAGATCTACTGAAACTTGAATTCCAACAAGAAACATGGTATAGTGGGCTTGTTGCAAACCATTTCAGTTAAACTAAGACTACAGTGAGGCGTATATATCCTAATCATTCTCTAGGAACTATTATTTTTTCCACCATGCCATTGTGCATGAACACAATGGCAAAAGTTCATGAATTTGGCTGCAACTGACTGGTGTGCTTCATGCTCACTCCTAGGCCTGAAAGCTCGCATCCAATAACTACATGTACTAGTACATGACCTTCAATCTAGTTGTTCTCCTTCAGCCTTTACATATATATTCTCTCACTGCACACACTGCCCTCTCACTGTTCGACAATGTAAATACTGGAATCACATTCACCAAGGTTCAAGTTGTACAAGTAATACTGATTCTCACCTCACGTAGCTTAACTGTCTAGTTTTCAAATCCTTCTCCCACCTATTGGCACAACACAGTACATGTTGCAAAATTTTGCATGGTTTTATTAATGGAGGATACCGGTTGGTGTCATTACCTGGATGTACGGAGATTCTCAGGTTTGCTCAGAGTGCTGTTAGGTTGTGTACAAACCTCTTAAATGCACAATGAACATGTCGGGATACTGCACACTCCATACAAGCAGTAGCAAAATCAAAAAAAAATGTATAGTTGCATACATAAAAACAACAAGTATTTAAACTACGTAGAACTATGGACCAAGCAAGAGGTGATGGTAGCAGGCGGAATAATGCCACAGATTTGTACAAGATGGTGGTAGTTGAATAGAGCAAGCTAACGGATAAGACAAACTCTGCACTCTGCAAGTAGACGTAGTACTGGTAGACATGGTACTAGACATTCTGGGGTTAGGGGAGGCTTGGGAAACCATGAGTACAGTTCAAGATTATGGTTTGGAAAAAAAGAGGGGTAAAGTTGACTGATCAATGACAATAAAGTTTGACTTACTTATAAGTAACTATGTCTGCAGGTTTAACTTCCATCATCGAGGATGTCAAGTGTCATGACTCACAAGCTGTCAAGGTTGTTAGGCTGAGCTTCAAACCCCTAGCATTCCCTTGCAAAGGGAAATCAAATAAATCCATGCATAGGGCACAGCACAGGTACAGGTAGCACCATGTGTTTCTGGTCACAGGTATGCACAGGTATGGGTACAGGTATGGGATTGCCATACCCATGAAAAACCATACCCATAGCCACAGGTTTATGGGTATCACAGTGCCAAAATTCTGGTCAGGTGAGTGGTCATATGACTTTGTTGATTCACTCACAACAGTGACAATGTAATGCTAAATGATGATCATGACCACCACCACCACCATAGCACCCCCAACCACCGCCGTGAGCAACTGCTTGCAGGGTGGAAATGGGGAGCAAGGATGACAAGTAAGCAACCACAATGGCCACAACATGGCCCAAATGACATGAATCATCGTTTGGGCCTATAGTAAGTTTTTTTGTGTTTCATTTCTTGTTTTTTGTAAACTAACTGATTATGTTTCTTCTTTTTCAGGTTCTAAACTACTGATAACAATGGACAACAACAGCTAATGACACACACCCAATGGTGCCATGTCACCCAGGCCCAAATGATGTGATTGCGTTGTTTGGGCCCATGGTAAGTTTTTTTTTTGTTTGTTTCTTTTTTGTAAACTAACTATTTTGTTTCTTTTGTTTCCTACATTGAAGTTCCCTTGGAACAAGGAGCTCACATGGAATGACCCCATGCCAACACCACCACATCATGGTGGCACACCACCTGCCCCCAGCCTCATGAGCAACTGCTTGTGGGGTGGATAGCAGGTGGAATGACGATGATGACCAGGAGGAGATGGAAACGCAAGACAACAGCAATGCAGGACAGCAACAATGACAATGACAATGATGGCGAGGGCAGCAGGATGATGACAATGAGGGCAGGATGACAATGACAATGACAAGGGCAGGATGAGAAGGAGGACCCAAGGACCACCACCACGATAGCACCCCCAACTGCCGCCATGAGCAACTGCTTGTGGGGTGGAAACAGGGATCGAATGATGACTACAGGCAGCACCCCCCCCCCTCTCTCGCTGCAAATGCAAGCGGGGGGTTACTCATTCTGTTCTCAGTGACTACAGGCACCACCCCCCCTCCCTCGCTCCAAACGCGAGAGGGGGGTCACTTTCTATATATTAATTTAGTGTAATTAGATTATTAAAATACATATTCATATCAATACCCATGAATAACCACAGGTAACCCACAAAAACCCACAGTAATACCGTACCCCTACCCATGTGGGTAGGGGTATAAGAATATATACCCGAGGGTTACCCATGCCATGCCCTATCCATGCAGAGTCTTGTTTGGTGAGGATGTCATGATTCATGAGCTGTCAAGGTTGTTAAGCCGTGCTTTGAGCCCTCAAGTTCAAGGCTGGTACTTACCCAAAATGTTCCCTTGAGAAGTGCAATTGAATAAATCTGTCCAGAGTCTTGCTCAGTGCAGAGTCGTGGCCATCTTTCAGTGGGCAATAGGTGGTATATTTAGAGGTCAACTTACATTGCATGAATGTTTTTTGAATGATTCGATTCTCCTCCTCCCCCACCCACAAAACTAACTCTGTGATTTGACCATGACAAGTACACATTGACCCTGATATAAAAAAGGTTAATTGATTGTGGTGATATCTAGATGGTGCTGCCAAACTGGATGACCAGCAAACAGTATATGTTCCTGTCTGAACAGTTAGAAAGATATGGAGTTGCCAAACAAAACAGGACTTTCAAGAATGTCTGGGGCTCATTATATGAGCAGTGGTTCAATAAATATCCTGAAATTGAAAGTTGTTTTCTGGACAAAGAGCTTACCAGTCTGACATAGTCCAAAGAAGAGTCCCTACATAATGCAATCCAGAAGCATTGTGAAGTACCCACTGCTCTATTTCATTAAAGTGAAGTCCTTGCTAATTCATACTTATAGCAACTGCAGAACTGGTATCAATGGCAAACAGCAGCATGGGCCCGCGTATCAGACAGCAGTCAAACAGTTAAAAGCTTGTTTTCAGAAGAGCATTTGCCAAAGAAAGCTGATATGTTCGTCGAGATGTTCAGACTGCAGTCACAACTCAAGGAATGCTTGGATGCCATCTGCTTCAGTAAAGATGAGAGCTGGATGAAGAAAAACCATATTGGGGAGCGCTCGCAGATCTCAAGAGATTTGTGGAAACATGGGACACCTGAGATGAAGTCTGCGGTAGAAGGGGAGTTAGCCGCACTAGCTGAGAAGAAAAAGAGTACCAGCCCTTTGCGCACCCCTGAAGAGTATCACCAGTTAGTAACCTCAGTCCTCATCTCTGCATTTGCAATGGCTAACATGATATCTTGGTGGAAAGGGGAATTGAAGCATGTCCTTATCACATGGGTCCATTCTTCAAATGACTGGCCAAACAAACTGGTTGGGCATTCACGGTTTTGATGGGGGGTCCTGATTCTTTGATGCCCAATGGCAAGATTACAGTCTGCAGGTGAGATTGTGGCCATTCACTATGCTCGAACGTTAACTTATGATTCTAGTTATCATGTTGGAGAGACAAGTTTATCACAAACTTTTGGGAAAACTCACCAAGACTTTGATGCTGTGTACATGACACCATATATGCAGTTCCTCAAAAATGTTTTCTGTGAGTTGTTTTCAATTTCAAGTTCAACATGTGCTTAGTAATCACTTCTAGTGGATGATGTTTGCCAATCACGTTCCCTCGACGACAAAAAACTTTGAACCCATCAACATCTGAATTGGCCATATCCAAGGAAGCTCCAAGTTTAAGTTCACCCACCCCTAGCAGTGGGCCTCTCAACCTGGCGGTCGATCCAATCCAGTCATTCCCAATATCCTTGCCGACATCTTTCAGCGTACCACCTTCCAACCTCAAGCCTTGCAACAATGACCCTCTTCATGTAGCGGTACCATCTGTCTTTGGTAATGACCCACCTAAGCCAATATCCATTCAGTCAGCAAATGTTTCACCTCATGAACTCACCCTTGCAAATTATGTCTTGCCCTCTCCTGATCCATCCCATGCCCAGTATGGGTTTGTTTCCCATGACGGGTCAATGGCTTGGTCCTCAGGCCTTCAACAAGATCTGCTCCCACCACTCCCTGGTATTGATCTCAACTTTGATTCATTAATGGATGGGACAACCAATAGCCTGGCATTGAGTGGGATAGATCCATCAACTGGGGTTAGCTACTCAGCCCCCAATTTTGGCACCGGCTTCAATTTTGCATTTGGGTTACCCTTTGCAGCTGCTACCATTGTAACAGATGGTTCCCTTCCATCAATGGTGTCTACAGCATCATCATCCTTCTCCACCAGTATCACCAATATTACAACACATTCTGTTTCTTTAACATCAGCAGATCCAACTGTTCCTAGATCAGTAATCACTATGATGTCCTCACCCTCCTTCTCCTCCAGTATCAGTGGTGCTACAACATTGCCTATTCCTTTGACATTAGCAGAGCTGGTTGTTCCTGCTTCCCCCATTTCGCCTGCCAACAACACCAATCCCAACCCCCCAGCCTCTGGTGAACCCACCAATGGGACCATGTCCTCAGATCCATTCAAGGCAATTCAAGAGGGGCAAGAACCTGAAGTTGCCCGGCGATCCAGTCGCACCATCATACTGTCTACTCATGCTGACAAAATGAATGAAATTGGCTCAAAAGAAAAGGATTCAAGAAATAAGGAGAGAAATAAGGAGAATGATGGTCCAGTGGAGTTAAACACACAGAACACACTGCCGGAGTGGATGGTTGCTGTGCACACTTACTTCACATTGGGTGATATGGGAGACGAGTGGTGTAGTTGTGTGGATGCCTGGGCGACGCTTGAGGAGAAGCTGGAGTATGGTGTACATGGAAAGGTAAGTCGTACCTCCCATACCATCTATACCCAGACCCTAACATGCATTATTAGGGGGTTGTTACCATCCACAAAACTGCATCCCACCGAATGGTCAAAGTGGATAAGCAAAACCCAAGACAGCCAATGCTGCTATTCAGCTACCCCCAATCTCACCAATTCACCAGAATTTGGAGGTGCAGTCTATGCATTGTGGCATGACATGCAACCGGCATTTCACAAGGGTCCAACTGGAGTGTTGGTTGATAACACAGATCATGATGAGAGCGCGATCGGTGATGCTTGGTCTATGTTATGGAAGGGAGGACCGAATGGGCTTGCGTCAGTTCTGACCCTCCTAATGTGGTGGGGTTTAAACATGGACATGGGTCCTTGGCATGAATTGTTGGCACCTCAGTGGAAAGCCACAGTGAGTAACATAACTAGCTCTTTGCAAAAGATGGCGGAAGGGAGTGTGGGTGGTAAAAAATGTGTATCCACAGAGAGCAGTAACACCTGACATGCTAAATGGTAGGTTCCTCTCTGTTACAAGTGTTGTTACCTAACACTGATAATCCTACAGACCCAAGGTCTTTATAATATGTATCCAAATGTCATTGAATGTACATAGTACGTCTGATGTGTGTCAGAGGTTTGCTTTCTCTCCTCGATGGCATAATGCATCAGGCATCTTTTGGCTGCTACCTGTAGAGTTTCCATGATGCATCAGGTATTCTAGTACTAGCTGTGGGTAAGTCCACATGATGCATCACAAAGTGGAGCAAACATACTGGGCAGACAGTCAGTAATGCATAACAGAATGTCAGAGTGGTGATACAGGCAACAAAGTTAATGCATCATGATCTGCCATGAGAAGCAAATCATATTATCAGTGTTTGGGAGTGATGCATTACTAGGAGAAAAGTCAGAGAGGGTTACATAGCAGGAGAGAGTGATACATCACAGGATGGAGCAGTTCTACTAGATGGTTCCTGGCATGATGCATCAGCCACGCAGGAGGTGGGTACTGATATTCAGGATCTGTGAGATTTCCATGACACATTTAGTGTTCTAGCTGCAGTCAGGGTTAGGGCATGGCATGGGTAACCCTCGGGTATATTTTCTTATACCCTTACCTGTACACATGAACACTGTACCCACATGGGTATGGGTATGGTGTTACTGCAGGTTTCTGTGGGTTACCCATGGTCATTCGTGGGTTTTGAGATGAATATGTATTTTAATAATTTATTACACTAATTTACACTACAAGAAACCCCCCCGCTGGCATTTGCAGCAAGAGGGGGGGTGGTGGTGCCTGTAGTCACCTGGGGGTTGGTCCTGGGTGTTGGCATTGTGGTGTTTCCATCATTAGCCAGTACTTTAGATCCTAGAAAACAAAAAAAAAGAAATGAGTTAGTTTAGAAAAACAAAAAACAAATGAAAAAAAAAACAACTTACCATGGGCCCAAATGATGATTGCATCATTTGGGCCATGGGGCATCAAAACGGCCCTTTCATCTCCCTCTCCCCCCTCTCATCTCCCCCTCCTTGTTGTTGTCGCCACCCCCTCCCCTCCCCATTGCCCCCTGTTTCTACCCCACAAGCAGTTGCTCATAGCAGGTGATCCCTTTATCCTTTGCATGTATCCCTAGGAAACACATAATAAAATTACATGTTAAGTGTTCCTGGCAAGTACAGCTATAATTACATATAAAGTGTTTCTCTAACTTACACAAAGGAAACATGAAAAATGTTTCCAGAATGGATCTGAAAGAAACATGGTAGGATACACTTTTTCAGTTTCTTGCAGATACAGTTTGGATACATGTAAAATATTTCCTTGGTATTTCTTCCAAATACATCTTGAGAATATCTAAAGGATATACAAATCAGAAGTCTTAAAACATGTTTCTGAGGCTATAGTATTAGTAGTAGTAGTATATTACTGGCATGGTCCAATTGCTGAATGCCAGGGGTCCAAGAGTTTCCCGATGTCATTAAGTACAGGCAAGCTATCTAACTATTATACATCTTTGTCTTGGGCCCATGATCACGACTTCCAGCGGGCAAAACGGCCTTTGACGTCGATCACTGGACAGTTATAACCACGGGCAAGGGGTATAGAACCCCGCTGAGAGTTTCTCCTTTTTTTTTTTTTTGAAGCGGATGTATCATTCAAATACAGCATTCTCAGATACATAGACTGGTACAGCCTGAAAGAGCTCTAACACTTCATATGTAAATTTTGCAAGCAGTCTGATGGTAGTCCTTTCCTTCAATATCATTTTGAATAGATCAATAGAAGAGACCATGGGACGCCAGGGCAAATGTGGTATCTCAGTGTACATTCTGTCTGAGAATTTCTTGCGAAGGTTATTCAGCTCATATGAGCTGGTGCACTCCAGCAATGCATGTTCAGGGCTCTCCACCAAATTTTTACAAAGATGGCATAATCTCCATTGTTGCTGGACACATGGGCGGCGATGTTCCAGCCATCTCAGGTGTTCTATAGCCAATGCATGCGAAGAGAGCAGGAGACCTGTAAGTGCTTTTCTATGAACACTGTTGGGTACACTGAGGTAATGTCTAAAATGAAGTGTCTTATGGCTTGGAGGACAATCTTTGTCAGGTTCAAGTCTGTTTTGAAGAAGATACAATTTAGGGGAGGCCTCAAGTTCACTTTGGATATAGGCTTCCATCTTGACTTTAAAAAGCTTTGTCACCTCATCCACTTGAAGAGGTGTGATGCTTTCAAGGTCAGGAAGTGGGACATGGAATGGCAGATTCAGAAATATGTATTGTAGATCCATTGTCCATGATGCTTTATTCTCCTTTGCAAGCCTTACTGAGTCCATGTATGCCTTCTTTGCATAATGCTCAGTGGGTAGGCTTGTGAGGTAGCGCAGATAACCAAGAGTGAGTATAATTCTCCGAAACTGCAATGGTACTAAAGAGGTCTCTGTAAACAGTGGTGTTATCATTGACCTTCTATGTAAACCCAGGACCCAGCAGAGATATGATGTTTGCACATCTGAGAGTTTCTCCAGAAAAGGAAGGTCGACATCAAGTATAACCTCATATCCATGGATAAGGTGGGGGTCAATCTGTGCCATATAGAGCTTCTTGGCCTCCCATGGGGGAAGTGTGCCTATAATAGACTCCATACCTAGCACTGTATTACCAACTGATCGAGCTTTGCTTGCTTTATTTTTGTAGTGTTTAGCAAAGATGTTGCGTTGTGTAGACTGTAATGTTATACCAACATATGTTTGCTCTGTCTTCAACATGACAGGTTTGTCGCCAAACAGGAAGAGAGGTAGTGTGTGGGGAATTGGTCCAAATATCATGATCAGTGATTTCACTGCACTGAGTAACATGAAATTTAGGCTACACCACTGCCATAGTGCATTCATCTTTTTCTGAGCCCCCTTAGGATTTGTCGATATGAGTATAATGTCATCAGCCTGCTCCAGGTTTGCTATACTAGTACTGGCCAGTTTGATATCATCTGAGTCAGGATCCAGGTGAAAATCAGCCATATATAGTGTCCATAGGATTGGAGAGGAGTTGTCACCAATCAATATTCCTAGTGTCACACAGAATGATTGAGACAACTCAGTGCAATGTTTCACCACATATGACATTCTTTGGTACAGCATTCGAAGCCAGTCAAAGACATGGCCACTTGCACCCATATTCCTCATCTTGAGCCATAAAGTGGCTTGTTCTGTAGAGGGGAATGCATTGCTAATGTCTGCAAAAACCACATATAGGGAGAGACCAAGCGCACGGGCCCACTCAATGGCACATCTCAGAATAAAGACATTGTCATTAGTCCTGAACCCTTCACAAAATCCATTTTGTGAGGGAGGGATAAGATCCTGGGCTAGGCACCAAGCAGTGATCCGTTTGTGAATAATGAGTGTCATAAGCTTGAGTAGGACACTCTCGAGCCCAATTGCACAATATTCATTTGGATCATTTTTATCTTTTCCTCTCTTGATGATTGCAACAAGGGCAGCTGTTAACCAAGTAGAAGGGGCTTCTAAAGTGTGCAGGCACTTATTGAGTAAGAGACATAATTGGTCATTATCAATTTCCTCAATTTCAGCAAAGCCAATTTTATCCAGTCCATGGGAGGTTGAAATGGCAGCATGGTTATGGAAGTGCTCCTTTGCAGTCTCAATTTCTGCCTCTGTTATGGGGGCAGAGAAGAATTGTTCTGGAGTGGAATCAATTGTGTGTCTTGGCATTGCACTGTAAACAGTGAGATTGAGCTCAAGTCTCTCTTTATTGAATGACAGTGGCATTGGAATAATAGGGTTCATCCTCAGTTGAAACACCTCTTTAAGAGTTTCTGCAGATATGTCAGCCTGTGGTTGCTTTGAACCCATTATTTTTTTGGCTGCTGTCCAAAACTCCTTTTCTGTTTTGGCATCCAGAATTAGTGCTCTTTGCTCCATCTGACACTCACTAGCTGAAGTATGATTCCTGTGACTTTTCAAGATCTGTGGTTCTGGATTGGGGGAGAGGACCTTTGGATTTAATGATCTGTATAGGACCTTGTCTGTTGTTACTGGAGTAGAACCATTTGGGGGTAGGGCAAGTTCAAGGGGGTGGTAAGGAGCCACTGGCATCAGGGTTGCCCCCAGATTGGCCAATCTGTCAGCCTGATCATGTTTGAAGTTGCAGCTGTGTCCCTTGACCTGAATGAACACAACGGATGCAGATCTCTGACGGATCAGAGTAGCTATGTCTCTGAACAGATCGCCATTGATAATTTTCCAGCCATGAGCTGCCTTTGCAGCAGCACAAATTGTGATTGTCTCCATTGCATACTCAGAGTCGCAGTATATATGCAGAGTCTCATCCTCATGGGCTGTCTGTAATGCTTTAAGGATGGCATAAACTTCTCCCCTGTTGTTCATCTGTGCATCAGGGACTCTCAGCGCTGAGTTGCGCGGACTGTTTTCACCCCAGTATACACCACTGCCAGCCTGTGCATTGGGTTGGCCATTGTTATGACATGAACCATCGATGTAGATGCACATTGGTGTTGAAGTCCTTGTGACATTCCCATAGAGACAATGTGTTTGAGACACCATGTCGCTCCTCGAGTCCAGCACACATTTTAGAAGTATATCAATAGGACTATCTGATGGAAGTATATTGGGTGAGGTGGTAGCACTGTCCACAGTAGGTCTGGGTAGTTTCCTAGGACGAGGAAGTTCTAGAAAAGGCATTTCAATACCTAGTTCAAGTGGTGTATGATCTTTTTCATCATGGGCTAGACACATTACTTGAAAGCGTGATACCAGTTTTGCCCCCATATAATTTGTGATGACATAGTCAATGATCAAATTTCCCATTGGTTGAATCGACATGAAGTCACCACTACCTCCATAGGTTATGTTTCCATTCAGTATTTCTAGTGTGAGATCACGGCAGAGGTCTAAGAGTAGACATCCCCTTGTGTTGACCACATCATCTGCTGTGATCTGGATATGTTGTGATGGAGACAATGATGCAGTGCATGCATTCAGGTCTCCCAAGATATAGAGAGGTTTATCCATGCTACAAAGCATGTGAACTGTTTCACAGAATTTTTGGAATGGATCAGTGTCCGCAAATTGTTCCCACCTTGCCTCATCTGGTAGGATGTAGGCATTGATTACAATGAAATGATTACATTCCAGAACCATAATGTCCGGGCTCGACAGATCGTTCCTCATGATGAGGTGAAGATTGTCCCTAATAAGGGCCAGAACACCACCCCAAGGACAGGAGAATAGGTGTTTATAGGGATGTGGAAGTGAAATGGCATGATAGCCAGCAGGTATATCTAGTGTCTCATGCTGCTCTTGCATGAGATGAGTCTCCTGAAATAGGTTGACATGATATTTCTGGATAGTGCGACAGAAGTGAGGGCAGGTGAGTTCAATAGCAAGATGGCCACCAATATTCCTGGACTTAAACAGTACATGGGAGGATGACAACACTTCATTGACTATTGTTGTAGTACATGTGGTAGGTGGTCGCGAACATAACATATCCTGTAGTACTAGCTCACCCACCCCACTCAGTTTAACACATGGGCAGTAACATTTTGATAGGCAGCAGGGTGTGGTCCCACAGCCCAGATTGTAACAAACAAGATAGCATCGAGGTTGGAGTTGAAGTGGACCTTCAGAAATCCTGGCCAAGCACGAAACGCATGCAGTTGACGAGAGATGTGGCTGAGGTTGGGCATGAGACTGAGAAGGGCTTTAGATTCCCCTGTGATATTCTTTCCCCAATCTACTGACCCCACCTCGACATAGACATTGGTGCTTGAGCCATGTGGATTGCTCAGCACAGCTGGGGCAGGAGGACCAAGTGATGCAGCAGGCTGCACAGCGGGAGCGCCCTGCACTGTTTCTGAAGCAGGGGCCCCAAGGGCAGACTGGGTAACAGCCGTTGGAAGAGTGTGGCCCCCACTATGGTAGGTAGCAACTGTATGAGGGACGGGCGCAGGTGTAGCTTGGGGGGGGGAAGGTAATTGGCGGGAGAATGTGTCCAGACTGTGCAGGGACAAAGGTTGCACTTGAAGTACGTAGCCGTTTGCTCGAACGGAATGTTGGGGAGTCGGGCACAGTCGGGTCAAATGCGTCAGACATGCGGTCTAGACAACGATCAGCATTGTCCAGGGCATGTCCCATCTGGGTAAGATGAGCATCGGTTGCAAGGACTGAGTCACGCAGCTGTTGGTTTTCAGCTCGGAGGGCCCCAATAGCAGTGACCGTGTCATTGTTGGAACGAATGAGGTCGCCAATAGCAACAGTGAGATCGGAGGGAGCAGGTGCAGGCGGTTGGCTGGAATTAGCGACATCCGCTGCGAGGCTGACGATATGGGCACGAAGAGTTTGAAGTTCCTCCCTGAACTCAGCACTGCTAGCATCAATGCGAGCCATGAGGGCATTGTGGGTTTCTGTGGGAAACACAGGTCAGTGCCACCAGTGGTTACATGTGCCGTTTTCGGCAACGGCCATGTTTTCCCACTCGGGCCGCCGCTCTCCCTTCACTCTTTTCGTCGTGCTGCTGATATTTACCTTGCGGAAGCATATGGAATTCTCGTTGCCTTATTGCTCGCTCGACAATCTTCCCACTCCCTCTCCTCACCCCAATTATCTACACAGACCATCTCAACTCTCTCAACCTCCTCAATAATCCTCTTCGTACCACCCCGAGTAACTTTACTGAAGAAGATTATATCTTTCGTCGGCTCAACGGCTAGCTTTTCTAGATGTCATGACCACCGCGTCGCTGAGCTTCACCGCGCTTGTTCAACGGAATACAATCGTAAGTCATTCTGAATCAGTCAATCATTCAATTGGGTCGTCCTTTAGAAACATCTAGTAGTCAGTAATAGTCATTCGGTCCGAGCTGCCACATCTTCGAGAGAAAACTTGTTTGAGCTACATAGACTGACTCGGAAAAGCCATTTGGTCAACTTTTCGTCGATGGCAGTCAGTCAATAGGATGCAGTTATTTGTCATGACCCTTTTCCCACTGACGTGAGATTGTTCTGTCCGATGAGCTGGCCCATCTGTTCCACTTCACACGTATGTCGAAGCCGAACAGTTACAAGGACTCAATTTTATGAAGTCGATTTGGTAGATGAAAATGGAACGTTGAAGTATTGCAGATCACGAGACAATTGACCTCTAACTAACTACCTTCATGTCGCTCGAGCTACCGGGTTTCTATTTTGATGAACAACGAAACCGCTACTTTCCGCTTTCCTCCGAGCTGAAGAATGTAACCCCGGCACTGGTGGCATCAACGTCTCCTGACGCTGGTACAACAACCAGACATCTGAAGCGGAAGAGGCAACGCACGCTCTGGAATACGACGGAATTGACGCGCTCTACATGCTTTCCGCAACAGAGACACCAGGCAGCACAGTTCGTCAGCTTGTCAGGCTCTTACCTTCCAGAAATATGATTCTTGCAGCCAAGTGCTCTCTTCGCACTATGCATACACATCACGTCTTGTGGAGGTCCAGATTCCAGTATTCGGAAAGATAAAGGCATTCTGTGTTCGTACCGTATACTGAGAAGAAGTGTAGGTGTGTTGACTGATGCCTGGCGGGGTAGACAACAACACTCAATGGACAAAGTCATCGCTTCATTGGAGACAATCGTGGCTGGTTGTACACGTCTACTTCAAGAGACACAGATTTTGACCCAACTATGCAAATGTGGGCCGCAGACATTAATCTCCACCCCGAGTCAGATGTTTGTCGGCAGTCACTTTGATGTGGAGCATTTGCTGATACTGCGTAGATATCCTCCATCAGCATATCCGGTGCTTTATGTATGTGCGTATTGATGTACTTCCAACTCGTCATCAATTATACGAATCTGGTATGCAGAGCGACCTGTTTTGGTCCAACCCCCAAACTGTCTGTCCAAGATCTGAATGTACCAGGGTCAGTGGTCGCTGTTTTACAATAGCCTTTCTGTGTCGTTGATCTTAATCTAGGAGGACATATCTTGTGAACTTGCACAATGTGCATGACATATGGAACTCGCACCTACTAGGTTCTTCTTTACTTCTAGGTATTCAAGTCTGAGTTTCTCTAGGATATATTGATCATGACCATCATACGAACAGGCGCTGACAAGAAAGCCATATATTTCCAACACATAGATCTATCCTCATTTCAGACCCTAGACACTCACAGTGACGTTTTTGCCGTGTCACAACAAGATGTTTGTTTGCAGTGATTTTCACTTCTCTCTGGATCTCCTGATGATGCCCTAGAATCTAATTTACACGGGCGCGCGGAATGGAACCATCTCGCGCTTCGATAGACGTATGGGAAAGCCACATGGGCAGAAACTGGTTGATGATCGATTTACCAATCGACAAAGATCGAGCGTACTACATATCGAGACTGTAAGAGATGACCAGCTTCTGACGAGCCATATGAATGGTGAAGTGAGTTGTCCTGTTTCCCTTGTGCAAATGGTTTTGCCTGTTGAGTGATTCGTGAAACGAATAGCTGCTGATGTTCGACCTACGATTTTCACGACATTCAATACCTGTGATGAAGTATCCCGGTCACGTCAACTCTCACACCCAAAGACTAGTTAGCAGATACCGTTCCTTATCTGGTGCTTATACTGATGATGATTTTGGTAGGGCATTGCATTGGACCTCCATCATGATTTCCTCTTTGCAGCTGGCGAGGACGGCCGAATACGTGGGTGGTCAGTTAATACAGGAGAACCCCTGCTCCCATGGTCGCAGACAAATGAATGGAGTACAGTCCAGAATAATCCATTCTTGGCTACCTTCCCAGAGTCGGTTGGAGCGATGCAGGTCTCCGCCGAGAGTATGGGCCTTTGTCTTTGGGCTGCGTGCGAGGACAGCCTTTACCAATATTATTTGGGACAGAGGCAGTAATAGGTTGCTCTTCATTTTTTAGCAACCACCATCTGCGTGCTGTGATGGTGACTCGCTGTGTAAAATGCTACCCCTCTTTATCGATAAATACAACTGTTTTACTTGAGTGATCATCTGGCTGGCATGTCACTCGGAATTGGATGAGATGACTCTTGATCCGAAGGAGATGATTCCCAACATCCGCTGAACTAGTAGGATGCTGCGAAAAAAGTGTGACAGCAGCAATGCGAGTACTTCTGCCACTATTCACCCAGGCTTCCCAAATTGGTGAAAATCGTCGGCTTGTTGATTGTCTTGCTGAACGTCTTCCCCTTCTCCTTCGTTGCCCTAGTCAATGTCAAGAACGTTGATTGGATTGGTATCGGGGATGACCCCAAGGATGCGCGCCACGCAACCCATCATGGGCTCGACATCATTCTCTGGGTGCCAGTGGGTACATACTACAGGCCTGAGCCTCGCGATCGAAGAATACGAGGCTGTCCCAACGCAGTTCCAGCTGATCGCCAGTCGTGACAGACGGGGGAAAAATCACATCTCCCTCTGGTCGCAGGTGAACGATTAAAAGTAGCAATGAAAATACATGACAGTAGTAATGTAACCCGTGCTCAACCTGTGTCTGCCAAGTGCAGGAAAATTGATTATCCTAAAGGAGTTTAAAAATCGCGCACCGAACTCTGGATCTCCTGAGAAGAATATCAGATGACTTCGTTAAGGAGCCAAACTTGGCACAACACAAACAAATATTGGCACTAGAACAATTCACAAGTTAGTCAATATTTCGATGTTAACGCCTCTGCAATACACTCTAGACAATACTCAAACAGTAAATTGGACGACTACCCAAGAAAAATCTCTTACAAGCGACTTTCCATTCGAACTAGAACAAGAAAATGACGAGCAATATGTCGTTCGGACATATCTTCAGTTTCTGTGGTTTCCAGAGGTTTGCGTCACGCGTCTTTATCCACCAAGTTACTCTGAGCAGCTGATATTTCAGTCAATAATGCCACTGAAGCTTGTTATACCTTCCCTGTTACGCATTAAGGGCGACGTATCTTCATCCAGCGAACCACATCCATTACATGCCCTTCTGAAGCCACTCCTTCAAACCGCGCGTTCTGCTTCTCATAAATACCATGTTGAGCTCCCACAAATTCTCAAACATGGCGGTGGTGCCGGTGAGATCGAAGAGACTACAATGTGGTACGCCTTGAACTACGAGCAAGCAGACGAGGACCTTTGGGCCAGTACAAGCACTGCTGGCCAGGGCCCTTGGGTGGACGAAACTTGGCGTACAAGATGGATAGAGCGGATGGAGAGGCGCGAGTTAGTGGTTTTTTGCAGAGTCTCGACGTGTTTTAGACCCTGATGGACAATAGATTTCAGATGCAAATTCTGCTATATTTTCTCAAATTATCGCTCCTAAGACCTCCGCTGGTGGCGGATTCTCTGTCTAAGAGTGATGAGGGGTCTCGAAAGGGTTTTCAGCCCGTTGCATCGTTGCCTTCCGATGAAGATCGCTTGGAGGCCTTCATGGATAAATTGTCGATGTGGCAGCTAATGGCCGACCTTGAACGAGGCTCTTCAACCTCAAATAACAAAGATGAGCGCGATTGGATGCAAGTTTTCTTTGAAGAAGTAGTAGAACCACTGTGAGGTTCTGTCATCTGTCCAACAGTTATGATCAACCTAACACAAAACATGCATGTCCAGGTTCAAATCCAAACTTCCGGAAACGTGCGCCCTCTTGCGCTCCAAGATCTTCTCCAACTCGCCCTTATCTCCATCATCCCGATCTCCCTCTCCTTCGTCTTCTCATGCCGCCTCACCAGACATTCCCGTTCCTTTCAAACGTAGCAAATCTTCCACGCGCCAGCCCTCCCCTGCCCTTTCGATGCTCTCTTCTGACACGAGTTCTAAATTTCGTTCACTTGAGCGTACTCGCTCTAGATCGCTCTCTATCTCTCTTGCACAAGAGCGCAAAAGAGAGAAAGAACGTGGTGTCGGTCTCGGAGCGTCGAAAAAACGGGTGTTAAATAAGGAGGTCAGCATGTCAAGGGTGTTCAAGCCTAAGCCGAAGGTGTCAGAGGCAAAGGTCACAAGTAAAAGGAAGAAGGACGGGGATGATAACCCTGCCCCGAAGGTAAGAGATGAGGGCGTGACGCTCGTGGCCGATACGCCTGTTAAGCCGAAAATAAGCATCAAGTCAAAATCTGCATCGCACTCACACCTCATGAATCGGACCATCGGAAGTCTTTCTCTACCATCTTTCGGCCAGGATGGCGATGATGACGAGGAGGAGTGGCATCTTCTGAACTCCTCTGATGTTTTGTTACTTGGTGGAAAGGGTGAAAGTAGTCACAGTGGTGGACTAGGGTTGTCGGATGGCGAAGATGACCCATTGGGTATGAGAGATACGCCAAGTAAAAGCAAGCGACCGCGTGTGCGATAGGCGTCACAGTAGCCAATTCACAGATGACCTTGCGGTACGGACATGGGTCAACATCATGCTCAACATCTATGGTTGCATGAATTTCATACCCAGGGCAAAACATAGTGATCGAAGATTCCGAATACGGGTTGCGCTGATTTATTGCAATGCTATTGGCAGAGATGTCCGACCTGGAGAATTTTGTGACGTGGAAAGAAGTACTGAGAGTCGACTAACCTTCGAAACGTCCCGAGGAGATACCTTCAAGAGGCTCATAATTTTGCTCCTGTTTCGATCTTTCTGGTATCCGGTTCTACTGAATGCGGTGTTAAAATTACATGGTACAATGCCTTTGCGGGATGCTGGACTGGCCCAGATCGTTGGTAGGGTCGATGAGGAGTATGTACCGGCTCGACAATTTGCTAAATCCAAAAATCGCTCTGACACATTATGCTGAGAATATTGAGGAGGTTTTGGACCAGTTAGAAATGTCTCTTACAGGATCTAGCGAACTCGTCCGTGGTAGGCTTTGTGGTTCCGATGTCATGGCTTCGGTCAAGATTGTTGAAGGCTCGAGGGTGCTTTTGTTCGGACAGCTGAAGCCATACCTGCAGGGAAATGTGAACAGCTTAGACTCAGAAACTATGGCGGATGCGCTCTAATCTCTTCATCCAACTCATTGGTTCAAGCAACCAGTGCGTTCTTTTCTGGTCTTTTGTTATTGACACTTTGCTCCAGGCATTGTCCTTTGCTTTGCGGGAGGCTATCCACTTCCACCTCACTTTAAGTAATTCTCAGATCGACTAAAGTTCAAGATGCAATTAGTGCATTGGGCACAGATGTACCACAATGGCAGCCATTCAGGTTCAAAGGCCAAATTCACGAACCGAAAATGAAGTTCCGGCAGCCATGGAGTATGCTTTTGGCCTTAAACGCAAGCGGAAGCGTGGCAAATTTTTGATTTTTAAATATTGGTTTGCATTAAGTTGTACATTATCCTACATGAGGTAAATATAGGTCTTCAGATTTTCGACACGTTTCACAAGCCCAAATCCTTTAGCTTGTAGCGGTCCTGGCCAAGATGCCACGCACTAAAAATTGTAAGTAAATTTGACCCTCGTATTTTGTTTGGGAAAAGTACACACATGCAGCCACGTTCGAAGATCCACCAAGTTTCCGCGGCACGAGGAGACTTGGTCAGAACAGCAAAAATGGAGGCCCGCGCCTCAAGCAACTCCCGCCCGATATCAGTGAGAACCTGCATGGAGGTACTGTCTTCCACATAGGCACGGTTATGGATGTAATTCCCTTTTTCTCCGGCGAGCTCTTCCTTGTGGAATCTAGAAGAACAGGCAGTCAGTAAATTCCCCGCTTACAAAGATCATGTACAATACATACGACAAGAAATCATTGACAGTGGCGATCCAGTAGTTCATGTCTGGCACGGCCTGGATATAATCCGTGAAAGGCAATTTCCTTGTCTTGGGGAACGCCATAAGCGCGTACGCTTTCCCAATTCCCGTCTGATCACGCAGGTACCAAGGGAAACGTCCGGCGTCTCGGATTAAAGGAACCGACTCAATCGCAGGTTCCATGCAGTTTGAGTTGACAAATTCGAAAGTCGCGGTAAGGATGGCATTGGCAGTCAAGGTATCGTAGTGTTCACACAGAGAGATGATCACCTCTGAGAAAACTGTCAGCACGGGTTCCAGTTGTGGCAGCCCGCGGAGGAAACGCTGTTCGAAAGCGCTAAACGCGGCGACGTCTTTGGACGCCTTGTCGTCCACGTAGATGATAAACCTGCGGACCGCAATTTAGGCTGAGTTAGCTCTGCATCACGATTCACAGTATTCACCCGAGGTGATTAGCATACCAGTTATACAATGCGATAAGTTTCTTCTCTTCGAATGTGCATTCGTGAAATGCCAGCTACGGGGAGTATGGAGTTCGACTTCTGGAAATTGATTGTATGCGGGCAAAGAACGTACCTCTATGAGGTTGGCAGCCAAGTGAAGTGTTTTCTCGAGTTGTGGGCATTTAATTTTGCGTTCGAGCATTACATTGCGCATAGCCGCCTCTAGCTTCTCATTGGTACCCGATATGTCGGGGGCGTAATATCCCATGCCATGCAAGAAACGTTTCAAGATCGATGCTTCGTCATCTGTATGTAAGACAACATGAGAAGATACGGTCGAAAGTAAAGCGAGATGTGTACTTTTGAAGGATTTGACACTGGACGTCAATGGTCCGCCAGCATGGGGGAAAGAAGAAGTAATTGTCAGAGTCATTTCTTGAAGGTGTAGAAGATGATTGTTGTCACTGAAGTGCTTCTTGACTGGCTCCAAGAGTTATCCTCCCGAACCCTTTTATACGGAACACCATCTAGTTTTACAAAGCATAACTCCATGACTAGAAGCCTGAGAAACGACGTCCTCGTCGGAAGAACGGTCGGGACGAGCGTACCATTGGGTGACTCCCGGTAAGGATCTAGAAAAATCTAGAGAGGTTTCGATACTCTGAACTTCTATCAGCCGATATGCCGAAGCCAAATTGGGACGACCGAGAGGCCTCAGGGTCACCCCTCTGTAAGAAGTCTGTGGACCTTGAAGCGCTCTATTGACTTGCTATTGACAGGAGGAAATTTTTCAAAAGTTCATTAGAGAATTGATCGGGAATTTCTGGTCATGTGGAGCATGTTTTGTGATCCGAACACTGATCGATCGTGAAAAGCGTTTCGAAAATGTGTGGAGAAATAGTTTGAGTCACCCGGGTCGGGAATCTGAATCAACCGAGGAGTCACAATTAGAAGTACACCTGACAGCCAACTCATATCGATAATCCTCTTGAAAAAATACACGCAGACGTTTGATGGGCGGTGTGGCCTATTTTCGATTGTTTTTCGACGTCCGACAGACTTTTATCGTACGATTTCCTTAAAAGGCTCGGAAGTTGGGATTCAGCTACATGTGTATTTTTTCAGAAGGGGCCTATCGATATGAGTTTGGCTGGAACAGGAGTTTGGCAGTCCCAACAGCGGTATACATCGGCAGACGGCTTTCATCACAGGATATTTCTAAAGTGCATATTGCGAACAGCGACCCCCAGTTCAAACTTGCACTTCGGGTATTTGCTGGAAGAAATATCATGTGCATATGGTGGCGTCCAATTTGAGCTGTCACGAAAAATGCCTCAAAATTTTGTTCCCTCGGTGTTCCGATAACAATGAGAGGGAGTAAAAAAAGGCACATACAAACTGATGTCGGCAGGACCTGGCAGGACTCGCTGCAAGTTCAGGTTGAGGCCCCAAATTCTTATCTTCAACTTTCTACCCGCGGCAGCGTGCCAAATCGGTCATTACAACGGCCGTACTACTAGGCTCGGCTGGGCTGAGCCGTCCAAAAATAGCAAGCGTCAGTTGGCTTTGATCGAAATTTGATCACTCACGCGTTGCTATCGCGTCTGGTCGCCTCCCCCCCTTTCTTGTATTCCATCTACGCAATCTTATGCTATTAATCTTTATTTTCTTAGGCTTCTATTACATTGGGTAAGCTTTTTTTCTTATCTTCTTGATCAGGTAATGATATCTCTCGTTGCATCTAGACTGAAAACCTACCTCGTCACAAGCATAATCGACATCATAGGCACGATCCTTATGTTCTTTTTCACTCTCATTTTACTGACTACTTGCTGGTTTTTAGTTTGAAACTCAATTCTCCCATCAACTAAGGTGATGGGTCCCGTGCAGTATACCCGCAAGGTATGTGACTACCATATACCGACTGACCTTTGCATGAAATCCGAGTCCCACAATGAACGAGAAGCCAGGACCCAAACCCAACACCCTCTTCATCGCTGTGAACAGCTGCTTGCAGGGTGCGTAGGGGTCAAATGGCAACGGCAACGGGATGACAACAGGCACCAAAACACAGACGGCGCACCCTGGACGAGCTTCTGACAGTGAGTGCTCAGAAGAAGACCAGGCCAACGAGCGGACACGAATACCACCACTGCCAGCGGACAGCCTAGACCCAAGAGGCGGCCCCATCGACACCAGCAGCAACGCCACCACGCCTACGTGACAACACCAGGACGCAACCACCACAGCGACAGGACAATCCCAGAACTCACCTCTACCGCTGCGAGCCACTGCTCGCAGGGTGGATGGGAGGTGCTAACGGCTCCAATGAACGACGGCGACGATGACGACGAGCTGGGGCCAATCCTCTCGAGCTCTGGTTTTCTTTTCCTTGGTATGTATCTTCTTTCATTCTTTCTTGTCTCATATTCACTCTATTGACTACATACAGTGCAAGCCCCAAGGAGCCGGAGAAGCGGACGAACCGACCACGACCCCCAATGATGATGCCCCTCCCTCTCAACAACGACATCAACCCAACTAATGACGACAAATAGACCATGACCACCCCACTGCCACGAAAGACACGGCAATGCCCACAATGGTGAAATATAACGGACCATCCCGATGAGACTCGGCACCCAGCACCACCTCCACCACCACTAACGCACGATGATGAGCCGAGGTATGTATTTCTAGAATTTCTTCGTCTGTTTCTACTGACTATGTACAATGTCAGAGGTGTGACAACCAGACATCCTACACCATCCCCTGACGATCACAACGATCACAACACACTCAATGCGAGGGGCGAGTTGAGGCGGGACTCCCACTAGGGACTTTCATTTTAGACTTCGCCCCTCCCTCTGTCATGGGGGGGGTTCTTGTATCTTATTTTGTAGAATACTACAACAATACATTTTTTATTTTACTGTCATGCCTGAAATGAGCCTGTAACTGGCTCCTCAGTCTAGGGATGGTAAGGTTCGGTTCGGTCCGGTTCTTTAAGGGATTTTGGAGAACCCAGAACTGGACTATTGGTTCAGTCCATGGATTATAGCAAACCTTGGACTGGACTGTTGGTTCAGTTCAAAAGGGTCAGGTTCTGGTTCTCAAGTGGTCCGAACCATAAACCAAACATAGATATGTATTAAAATGCCAGAAAATGAACCATTACACGTTATGCAATTGTGCTCACTCTCACAGCGCATGCTCGAGGCAGTAAAATAGAATAGATACGGACCGATTTCCTGAGTGCAAAATGTCAAACTAGAAATTTGAAAGAGATCCCACAACGATGCACACAAAAGCATGCAGGTGGGTGGGTGTTCAGGTGTTCTGATGGCCGCCTTTGGTACAAGCCCAAAGCCTACAGCAATTTAGACATGATATACTTAGTGCAATGAGGCCAAAGGGACGATCACTATGCATGTAAGTAAGGTTGAAATTCAACTAACTTTAGGATGGAAATCACCGAGTGACCTAGGTTAGGTTGTTTGTTAGGTTGATTCAAAACAACCAACACTGTAGGTTGATTCAGCCTGGTGAATACCAACCTATTGTTGGGTGAAAGTTGAGGGTGAAATTTCATAGCTATTTCATAGGTTGTTTTACCTTTTCATTAGGTTGATCTCATTGTTAGGTTGAAAACCTGAATAATACAGAACAAATCACAGCACACACTTATATATATAGCTAGCGCTATAGGCTCAATTCATCACGATAATGTCAATGTAACCCCTGTAATCCCCAGTGCCTTGAAGGAGATCACAATCTGCCCACACTTGTCAATCTGCACATCAGCTGCACGTACACTGATTGCTCATCGGGAAAGAATTAATTGACAGTCGTAGTATCCTGATCCTACAAATAATGTTATTCCTTTAATATCCAGAATTCAAGGTGCCTGGCCATGGCACACTTATGTCCTGGACATGCTGCAGAGACAGTGAGCTTCAACCGATCCTTTCCCTCCCTATGCATTGCTGTGTGAGCCGAGACAATTGCACACTCCACTTGCATGGGGGAAGGAAGCTGGAGAACAATGTAGTACTTGAGTCCTTGTGGACATGAATCAAGCTTGACAGCTATTGGTAGCTGTCGGCTTCCAAGCTGCATAGAATTTGATGCTGCAAGGAGGGATCGGATGGATGAGTGCTCTCAAAGGATGACATGAAGCACTTTATTAGGTAGAGGGATGGAGCTGACAGATGACATTATCAATAGGGTATGATTCTGTCGGACCCATGGCCAGGAATGGAAATATAAGAACACCAGAACATGAGTGATGTTTTTGTCTGTGGATGTTGATGGTGATGAGATCTGAGATTGTGGTAGGAAGCAGCTCTTTGATCTCCAGGGTTCGGGGGTCTTGACCAAGATTTACATGTATGTTAGCCATGTCATTAATATTGTTGACGTCTGAAGATGTTAACATTAACATGGGGTCATTAATCAATTATTGATGCCCTTGATAAATACCAACAAACAATGCCTTTTTCTAGCTATCTTCAGTGTACAATGCTCAAGCTAAGTTACCACTTCTGTCAGCAATTGCCCATAGATCATTGGTGTCAAGATCTGGCGCCACAAGAGACTGTATGCAAGTGATGTCCACAACATCCAATTTGCTGTACAGTGACGAAGTGGTGGCATAGTGTGATATCTGTGAAGTATCCCACAATGCATGACTTCCTTGGCAAGAACCTTGGGACAATATTCCTGCAGCCAACAAAGTGAGGTTCTTTGCAGTTGTGAGTTTTGCTATCTAAGACACCAGTTGACATGAATCACTTACCAGATCCCAGTGCCATGAACGTCACCCAATCCTCGCCACCTTTCACAATGACTGGGCAACAGAAGCCATTACTCGACAGTACTTTGGAAACAAGAGAAAGACTCACTATAAATGTGGATCAATGGCTGTGCCAGAGAAATACACCTATCTTGCTGACAACGCAGCAAAACATGACCAATATAAATCTTGAAAGCCCAAGGCAGCCGCCGTTCATGAGGCACACAGGAGAGCAAAAGTGCAGAAGAAAGCCAAGTCGATGAGAAGACAGCAAGAGATCGATGATGCAGCCATGGATCAAGATGATCAAGATGGAGCTCCAGATGGCGACCATGGTGAAGGAACATCAAAAGATGGTGGGATGGATGAGGATGAGGATGAGATGTATGAGTGAAGGGAGCTCACAAGGGTGGTAATCGACAGGTGCAATTTGCATCCACAGGATCAAAATCAACAACGTTTGGTGGGTTTAATGCGGGCATGACCTAGGGACTTTGCTGGTTTGAATTCTCCTGATGGCTGTGCCAGTATGCCTCTCACTGAGTGCTCGAGCATCCAGATCAATTATCTATTGTATACATAGCCTCCCCAATACAGTACTACTGTCCAATACTATACATTTCTGGTTGCTATATTGGTCTGATTTTGAACCTAATACTAGATGAAAATGAACCTCTGCAAACAACCTATCAAAATCAACCAGTGAGGTGTTGATTATCAGCGAAAAAGGGCCAAAATTTTCAGTAGGTTGAAAGTGGTCAATTTAGGTTGCTTATCAACCAGCCCAAATATAGGTTGTATATTCGACCTAGTAGGAGGATTATCATCCAGCGGCTGGTTGAAAATAACCCTAAATTAGGTTGAAATGTTAGTTGATTTTCAACTAAGTGGAACCTCATAGTGGATTGGCATGTCAAAAGCATAGTACAGCACCTCAAGCTAAGTCCATAAGCACTTAAGTAATACAGTGATGGTGACTCAGACTTGGATGCAATTGTAGACCATCAAATTGTAGACTAAGTTTGGCAAAGGAGACAAGACAGGGAGAACTATAATGCATGAATTGTAGTGTAGAAAAGCAGGGAAGAATATTGCATCTGGTAACCCAGTACACAATGTCATGATCAGGAGTTCAATCAACAGTCACACTAGAAAGTTCAAGTTTTCAGATTGACTCAAACCATTGCTGAAATTAGAAGCTTCTGTAAAAAAATTGGGACAGCTAAAAACAATACCATTCACCAACATTTGGACTGGCAGCACACCAAGGAATATGACCCTTTCCTGGAGCAGCATGGGCAAATGCAGGTAGGAGATGGGGATGTGCTTTGAGGAGGGCTTCCAGAGTTTCCTGATAATAAGCGTGCATCTGAGGGAAGTATATTTTAAATAATGATGATGCATCTCTTGATGCTGGGGTCCCTGAACAGCTCTTCAAGGGCTAGTTGGTTTGCAGCAGTGTTTGACAGTAAAAAGAGATAGACAGTAAGACAGACAAAGCCCACCCCAATAGTTTCAGTAGAGTCCAAAGCTGGCCCTGCCTATTTCTACCAGGGTGAAGCAGAGAATGCATAGCAGCGTAATGCAGCAGCCCACTCCAACAGTTTCAGCAGAGTCCAAAGCTGGCCCCACCTACTCCTACTAGAGTGGAGCAGGGAACGCATAGAAAACATGTAGAAAACATGTAAGGAACGTCTAGAAAATGTGTAAGGAACACATAAAAGATGTGCATAAGGAACACATAGAAGAGGGGTGGAAGAGGAAGAAAACATGCATGGCTCATGGAAACCTGATGAGTGAAGATATGGTGTTCTAAAGATATTCAACAAACAGGCAACACCAAGCAATGGAAATGAGAGAACAAGAAACCACTTAGTGTACACACCAAGTGGATGTTATTAAGAGGCAGTAACTCTGTGGTGATTCCCTTGTTCTTTAGCATAAAACACCAAAGACTCAAGTAAGTGGATGTGAAAGTTCTAGTGGCATGGTTGTATTCTGACTAATATTTGTATCAGCTTGATCCATGTACTGACACTGACAACTTGACTATACCTCTGGCTATATGACGTGTATGTTGTATAGTTGAGGGTGGGTGCCTTGCTACGCATTGTCTTACGATGCATAGCTGTTGGTCTGAGGAGTTACACTTGCCTGCCTATCCTCCCAAACCTCCCAAACTCCCAAACTCCCTCACCACTTTATTCCCTTGTCGGTGTTTACACTGACAAGTGGCACTCACAGTTGTGTTTCCTGACCATGCATTCCTACCTGTGCAAGTGTGTGATCCATCCTGATGGACACATGGTCCAGAAAGTTGAAAGGTTGATGCACAATTGGGTGGATGGGAGGAACTTTTGTTCATGTTTTTTTTTTGCATGTGGGTCATCAAGCTGGCGGTTCTCTGGTTGTAGGTAATTCCTCAAGGCAAGGGTATAGCCCATGGTTCCAGGGCTAAACACAAAACTGGGAGAAGACATGTCAGTGCAGTTGCCTGATCCTGCTGTGCAGGAACATCTCCTCGATCTGTATTTCACATACATGCACTTCCTTTCCAGTCATACACAAACCAGCCTTTTTCAAAGCAAAAAAAACAGGTAAGCATTCCTGCTTGCAATCAATCACCATCTCACTCTTCCCCACAGCGTTGATAACCCAGATACACCCAATGACATTCCTACTTTCACCAACAGCACCTCTTTCCCCTTCCACCAATGCAGACACCATGTCCCTGCCCTCCTCACAAAATAAACTGCCTTGATAGTAACATTTTATTTTCTTTATCAGACTTTTGTCAGTGCATGTGCACAACACATGACAGCATACGATGAGTCTCCACTTGTTGTCAGCTCAGTTTTGGGGGCCCTGAAACTAATTGTTTTTGCAGCCATTTTAGGATTTATGAGATTGTTGCCAAAACTTTGCATGCCAGCCATACTGAAATGTGTACAGAGTTTTTTCCATTTCTTTGCCCATTTAGTACACCTGAAACTGATAATGTTGGGTTTGCTGAAATCAATTCCAAAACTTGAAACCCTAATTGAGATTTCAGACAAACTGAAATGTTTGATTTCCGACCCAGTTTTGGGTACCCTCAGAACACTACTAAATTCTGTAGTTTCAACATAAATTTACATTACATTGAAGCTGCTAGTTTAAGTATTGTTTTTAGCTGTCCTAATTTTCTTACAGAAGGTTCTAATTTCAGCAATGTTTTGAGTCAATCTGAAAACTTGAACTTTCTAGTGTGAGTTGCCGATTGTTTGGTGATGTTGATAAACAGATGTAAACAACACATATGCAAGGACACTTGATCTAGTAACATGAACAACGTGCCTAGATGTGAGCAGCACGATTTGCAGATTAACTTATAGTACCTATGTCCCATACTACATACAATCTACAGGTTCATTCAGGTTCAAACCATGGTTCTGAACTGAACATTACCATCCCTAGCTCAGTCAGGAATACTTGCATCAAGCTACAAATGATTTTCTTTTTTTTGGTGGAACCCTTATCACTGGAGTTTGAGCCAAATCACTAATGGTGAATACTTTGTGAATACAGGCAGTATTCACACAATAGTAACGAAATAATAGGTAGCTGTGATTGGCCAAATACAGGCTGTATTAATCAAATATCAAATACTAAACCTGTTGTCGCTGCTCACAAATAAATAATCATGGCCACATCCCAATAACCAGATAACCACACTGATAACAAGTATAACTAGAAAACATCTGGAACTGTGGAGACATATAGAAAGGTCACCACAGATCACAGTGCCACAGCTGCCTCCATGTCCTCCAATCCTGTGCCATGGTCAGCAAGAGAGAACAAGGGCAACACAAAACCAAGCTACCCCACCAATGATAAGGTATTTGCAGCTTCTGTAACACCACAGCTGAACACAGATGCTCATTCCACAAAGGATGAACCCACAAACAAGAAACTGAAGAAAGCCAAAATGCCAACATTGAAGGGTGTATTTCAGGACCTATTTAGAACTGGGCCTCAGCCTATATGCACCTCAAATGAACAGATTGATGCATGGGAGCTGCCCTTCAGTGTCTCTGAGTCAGTTGCTGCATCAGATGCAAAGAATAGATATGAATGCACATCCTTGGCTCTCCTGGATTCACCACTAACAGAGACCTCCAGACTTGGGCTTGATGATCAATCCATTCCTACTCAGCAATGCATCCATGAACATTGTCAGTTATTTAATTCATGGAGTGGGAAAATAACTGACTCCATCATGCTGTCACCTCAGCAACATTCTCTGAGCCCTTCCCTTCCAACCTTGCAGTTCCATGCCATTGATAACCCATATACACCAGATTCTTGTTCAAAAGACCCATCAGCAAACCCTATGGTGGCTCCTGCATCATCCAATAGAAGCCCTGTCCTACCAACAAAGCAGAATCCTGTTAAGCAAGCAATGACTATCAACTCAGACCATGTATCAAAGAAAAAGACCTCACTGGCTGCTAAATTTGTCCATCATCCATTCAAACTCCCTTCATCTGCTTTCAAGGAGCTCATTGGCTCCAGCCCATCATCTGTTCTTCAGCATCACCCCTGTTGTCCACCATCCAGCAAAACCAGAACCTGTTTCATGCACCATTGTCCAATTTGCTTCATGTCCACACATGCCCCATGCTCCCACAAACACCAGATTCAGCTTCAGGATTGTACTTCTCATATTCTCCACCACCAAGAACACCTGGGTTTGACAAAACCAACTTTGTGAACACTTCTATGATCCAGTGCACACCTGACCATTGCATAATTCCTTCACCAAAGCCAGCTGCTCCTGCAGTCTCCAATGTAGTCACTGACAAGCTTGTAAAATTGGAACTTGCTTCTGAGGGGATGTTGGATTGACTCACAAAGCTCAAAAACCAGACAAGTCCACTCAAAAATCTGAAAACTGAGAACAAAACATTACAAACACAAGTTCAGGAGCTCACTGAGAGAGTTGAGATGCTGGAAGAAATACAATGCACACACAAGACCACTGTAAACAATATAATGACCCTGTTAGAAGAGGTAAAGCTTCAGAAAGATGATTACAATGATGCAGCCCATCCTCGTGCTGCAAAACTGAAATTGCATGACAATGGATTCAATGTGAGTGCAATGCACTGTAGATGTATTACACTAACATACCTATATACCAGAATGTGGTCTGAAAGACAATGCTTATTGCAATGGGTTTAGGGATGTGAGCAAAGGTGAAAAGCATTGTAACCTTGAAATTGCATCCTAACAGGGGAGGATTTGTCAAAGACAGAGACTCAAGATGGGAAGTTTGTCTGACCAGACTGGACAACCAACTTCACTGGAAATGCAGTCCAGCATGACCATATGACAAAGATGAGGTGCCAGTAGTGTATCCAGCCTTTATGAAGGAGCTATTGGCAAACAAATCAGATGGAGATATTTTGGAACACATTGAGGCTGTATTCAAAAATCTTCATGTAACCTACATCAAGAATGATCAGAGCAACCTGGAATCTGACACTGAAGGAGAAGATGATGCAGAGGTTTGTAAGCAAAAAAATTGGTGTTTGCAGCAAAAATCCAGGGTAAGTATATCACCTGTACCAGCTTCAATTCTAACTCCAAGTTCAGAAAGCAGAGGAGAGAATGAGAGTTGTCACAGACTACAACATGGATATTGGAGGCCTAGAATGGGTTTTCAAACCTGCGTATCGAGTCTGATGCAGCACTGGTGTTGGATCCAGACACTGATCTTGATGACATTGATGAGGTCCCGGCATCATCAACATTGAAACCATGGATCACTCATCCACTGCTATATCAGACCAAACAGTTCAAAATATGGGTGCAATAATTAGACGACAACTTGATGAAGCACCAGAGGATATATGAGAAAGAAAATTGTAGCAAAACAGGTCCACCAAGGAAATCCAACCAATGTCCCACTGCCAAAGATCAAGAACACTGAGCAAAAGATCCCAATGTATGCAATAGACCAACAATGGCTTTATAATCATCCAGATTCAAAGAGGCCAACTCGATTTCAAGACTGGAAGGGAGATGGCCAAGATGCTGATAACAAGAGTGAAGAAGATCAAAGTGGAGAGGAGCTGTATGTGTAGGTTTAAGAGTTTTCTTCATTTGTGACCTCAAGATCATCTTTGTGGGTGTCCTGGATGGTACAAGTCAGCAGGATGGTGTATAGGATATCCTGACATATGTGATCAAATGCCACTGTAATCCAAAGATTCCTTTGTTGGATAGTTGCTGTTGCAAGTATAAAGTGACTTGAGAAATGAGTAATTGCTACAACCTCATAATTTCCCAGACATACAGGCCAAACACCAACACCAAGATCAATTGCCCTTAAGAGAAATGAGTATGAGAGTAGTCAAAAACTTGCATCATACCATAAGGACCATAGAAATTCCATCTGAGATGTTACCCTGTTGGTCATGAATCTGTGGACAATGGCAATTGTTAACTTGATGTTGTTAGTTATGGAAGCCTGGAAAAGATACTCAATTAAAACAGGGATTCATGCATCAATGTATGCATATTGAGTGGATACTCCTCAGGTAGAGTTTTCAGCCCCATATCGTCATTTTGCAAGCCATATATGTGTGAATGATTTGACATCACCAAGGAAGCTAACTTGTGACATGTGTGTGGCCAGCATAACATCAGAGACCAGCTTGAGGCCCTCAGGAAGAACACCATGGAGATGATTGAAAACCAGATTGTAAAATCCTGGGCCCAAGCTATGAAGCTGAATGAGTTGGTGAATCTTGGAAAATCAATGTGGTCTAAATGTGATCAAGTACTGGATAATTCTAAACACAATTGAGAAAATACCTGGGTTTGAAGCAGCTTGAATGTGCTCAATGTAATTTTGAAGTGTAACACATCATTCAGATGTCCCATCTTTCATGTATGACTTGAGAAGTTGAATAGAATCATGATCCTCACTTGTCCAGGGTTGCAACAGTCCCTTGAGATGTGTGAGCTGAGGGACATTGAGTATCAAGAATTCTGGGACCTAACAGTACATACCAACTCCTGGATGAATGTTGACTTCCACCATCCATGCATCATTGTTCCTTTGAGTTCTCCACCTGAATGGCCATTAATGTTGAAACAACCCAACATGCCATTGTTTAATTCATAGAGATAGGCACCAAAGCCAGGTGATGGCCCCATACAAAGAAACTGATCCTTGAGATGTATTGCAAGATGGCAATAGGGCATGAGGTGAGCATTCATGTGTGCCCAGGTCTGGATTGCACAATTGAGAGCCCCACAGCTGCGTTGGATGTCTGTGGGACTAATTGCATGAGAACTGAGAATACACCAAGCAACAGCAATCTGCATGATCACATCATAATGACAGCACAGAGATCAGTCCATTTTGACATCCTCAAAATCACGTAGTTTGACTGGTGGTATAAGGGCAACCTCAGCCTCTAGCAAAGGGAAATCTGAAGTTAAAATTATACTACATATTACAAGGATTGGAGGTGCACCTAGCAAAGGGAGATCCAAAGAGAAAACTCTGAGGACCCCTTTGCCAATGCCCAGTATATATGAAGACTGCAAAAATCAAATAATAATCTAAAAATAGAAAAAGTGGAGATAGGCAGATCAAGGCTGCCAAATGACATTGTACCAAGGGGTAGATGTCAGAAGGGGTGCTCTGCCTCTAAATATAAAACTGTCAACATGCACAAATGTGATAGAAAGGGAAATTAGTAATAAATCATAGAGAATGAAGAATAGAAGGAAATGAAGTGAGGAAAAATATAGGACAAACATAAAAAATAGGAGAAACACACTGGGCCCCCCCCCCCCCCCCCCCCAAGTCCCCCCTAGTCCTTACAGGTGGTGTATCTGGGTTTTGTGCAAGTATATGGGCCCTTCGACAGTGGTGAACTAACTTTTGTTGGGATATCATTGTGGCTTCAATTTTCATTCCTTTGGCTGGAGGTGGTGCCTGAGTGTTGGGGATCTCTCCATCAACTTCCCATGCAACAAAAAGAGCAACAAAAAAGATAGCTCTATGAGATTTCCATTGATTGGCTTTAATAGACCCAGCAGCTTGAGCAATCTGATGAGAATCCAGGTTAATAGGACTGACAGAACATTTTGGTGAGCTGTACCGAAGAAGGAAGTTGACTGATAGATGATGGCCATATCAGTTGGTCAACAAAGTTGGACATCTTCATGAGTGCTATTGAAGTAAACATTCCATTGTTATAAAGAATGTTTTTGGTTGAATGTTTGATGATGCCTTGGGTTTTATGCATCAAAAGAGAAATGGCCAAAGGCAAAACACATACACAGGAAGAACAGATGCATGAAATTGATGAGTGATGTCCATCCTGGAAGCCAGTTCACCAGCTCATGAATGATGCCATAGTATATGCCTTGCCAGCAATAGATTTCCTCAGCCACCTCATCATCCATGTCACAGGCATGAAATGTGTATTTCAGGTAATGCTCCAATGTTGCCACTGAGTGACTTTACCAGGTTGCAAACACATGTGTTGAATGGCTTTCACAGGTGGAACATATGGGAGGATTAACAACAGTGTTCATTTCTTGGTATCATTGGTGAGCCACTTCAGAGAGTATAGGACACTGGGACAGTCAGGCTTAGAGCTGCATGGTGATTCAAGCTTCAATAGCTCATGTGGGTGGTGGGCTCACCAGCAGATGGGACAAAGAAACAGATATATGATGAATCCTTCAGTTGAGACACCAAGACACTTCTCCACAGTTGCAAGAGTCTGAGCAAAGTGCTCAACACCAGGTAGCTCCACCCCAGCTGCTGCTGCTGCATGAAAAGACAAAAAAAAACCATTGAGCATGAGGGAGACAGCTTTATGTGTCATGCCATTGAACAATGTACCAAGGAAAACACACAGATACATGTTCCTAGTGGCAGGGTGATCATCCAGAGCCCAAGGCAGGTCATGATCCTCATTTTCTTCTGGTGAGTCCTTGTTGAGTTGACCCCAGTTGAATAGATCTTGGCGAGAGTGAAAGAGTGGATCATTGGTGATGTTTTTGATCTCATCGATATCAGTACAGTCAGTGTCTGACTCACTGTTGGAAAGCTCATCGAGAATGTTGGGGTCTTCATTTTCTGAATCAGAACTGAAGTCAAGCATGCAACTGTCCAGGTCCACATCTTCAGCCAACCAGTTAAAATTACTCTCGGCATGCATCACACCTTCTGCCACATCATCCAAGCAAAAACCCATCACTACTCCATCCATGCTGCCATCATTTGAATCAATATCAGAGTCAAAGGAGGGCTCTCCAATGCCTTCAAATTCACCCAACCATTCATCACTGGGGCACAAATCTGCTGAACATGCATCTGGATTTAGCCGAGCCCAACTGGTCCCCTGTGGTAAACAAAGTCAATGATTGTCATTCTCATTGTGCTTCCAAGATGTCTGTTGATTCTGTATGGAACCTTGTGGCCCAGCTAGAAGGCAAATGGAGCACCTGCACCAGCAGGGCAGGCTGTCTGCTTTGGCCATAACCCATGCAAGTGGTAGGCAATGGTGGTTATGGGCTAATATGGAATGATTTGGATGGACTGCATGAAAATTTCCAAAGTCATTGTTGCTGTTGCTGCCAGCTAATACAGCAATAAAACAAGATGTATTGACGAAATCATTGATGGTGAATACAGCTGTGTGTGATTGAATATTGGTAGAAAACAACATGTGTCCACAACCTGTTACAATTTTGTTATCATAACCCATGATGACCAGACATATGCCAGCAAGGCTGGGTACTTTATTTTTCCAAACCATTTGACTCAACTCACTCCATGGAAGACCCCTTAACACCTGGTCCTTGACATCAGATCCTTGACATCAGATCCATGACATCGGATGCCTCATGCCAGGCATGAGGCTTGACTTCTATTGTTTGTTCTATTATTACTTGACAAGCATCTTGCTTTCCAATTGGACAATAAGTAATCTACAACCATATATAAGCTGTAGCTACACTTGGTGTAATACTCAGCTTGACCTAATTCAATCAATGGTCTTAAACTCAACCAGAACACTCAACAGCTTAGAAGGGCTCTAGCTGTGATAAACTTGAACTTGACAGTTGGAAAGCCTCCAACTGTGATACATGACAGATGGTTTACTTAGAAAGCCTCTACATATGGATAGCTGTATTGACTAGGGAAGCACCCAAGTCTAGGACAGAACCCAATACAGTTGGAAAGCCTCCAACTGCAACATGTGAAGCCAAGGCTGAGTTAAGGACCTATAATCTTAAAACTGCTTTGAATTCTGGTGTTAAGCCTGAAGCTCCAGTTGACTCCAACAACTGACAAGGTCAGTATAGGAGGACACATTAGTAGTAGTAGTAAATACATGGCATAATCCCTAATAAGAAACACTGGGTTCCAAAGGTTCACACAGGTACATGCAAGCTATATACTGGGCCAGCTCAATCACTGGAAAACAATCAACAGAAACTGGTACACCTTTCCTAGCAGACTGAACTTTGGGTGAGTTCAAGATGCTACAGTAGTCAGCTTGCAGACAACACATTATCAGCAGAATAGGATTCAAAGATGGAAAGAACATCATGGACATATGCAGGAAGCAACAATATGGTTGGTCTGTTTGCAATCAACACCTTCAAGCATGTAAGGGCATCACACAGGGTTAGGTCCAACAAAAAGACTGGCATTTCTATCTGCATCTTTTCCACAAACACAGATCATCCGCAGATTATGTCCACAATTTTTGGGACATGGATGATTGCAATTATTTGATGTGCTTACATTTTTGCTTATATCACACAGAAGATCATAGATCTGTCAAAATAATTGTGTCCATAATTGCCCTGTAATTGCCTTCAATAATCATCATGGTCAAGGTGACTCAGATTATTGACATGATTTTTGATTCATAATCATCCAATAATTGCACTATTAATCATACAATAATCACCCTGCTTTGACTGCTACTACTCTAGAAGTGCATGCTCCAGTGTCTCAGTTGCACTGTTACAAAAATGACACAACTGTTCATCTCTTGGTACATATAATCCACTTGCCTGATGCAACTGTTCCATGGCAAGGACATGATCAGACAATAGCAATCAAGTTAACATCATCCTATGTGGGGAAGATTGGACTCTTAGGTAGTGTCTGAAGTATAGTGTCTTATGCTGTGGGGGCTTCTTCTTTTCCAGTTCTATGTAGGAGGTATAGCCATGGAGACTTCATCTCTGTATCCAACCACATTCTCATTGCTGCTGTTATTCCTTTATCCAATCTCTCAATCCCCTTTGAGTCAATCAAACAGAGGTCAGAAGGCTGGACAGGCTGAGGGAGATTCAGTAGAGCCATTGATCCAACATGGGAAGCTAGACTGTGCTAGTTCTACTGAATCTAGGAATGCACAGCATGCTAAGTGGCCTACAGGGAGTGAAGCAAGGTAACCTAAGTAGTGTAATGCAAGTTGAGCCCTTTGGAAGCATAAAGGAACTATTGACATCTCTGTAAAAAGTGGAGCAATCATTGCAGACTTATTTACACCTAACAGGCGCTGGAGGAAAGAATGTTGAACATCTGTCAATTGGCTTGCCAGGCTGTCCACATCCAAAACCACTTCACAGCCACCAGTCAGCAGAGGGTCAACTCTTGCCATGTAGAGTTTGCAACCATCATATGGTGGTAAGTCACTGGTCACCCAGAATAGCATGCCCAATTACTCTAGCTTTGCTGTTGAGTAGTGTGATGCAAAAATGTTTCCATGTGTTGACTGGAATGTGATTCCCACATAAGTGAGCTTTTCCACAATCTCCAATGTTCCATTACCCAGAGTAAACATTGGAATGTGTTGTGGCACTCTCCCAAAGATTGCTATGACAGAAACATTATAACATAAAGTTTACACTGCACCAATACAACACGCTATTCAGTTTTGCATGCAGGCCATTTGCTGAGAAAGACATCAGAAGAAATACATCTGCATGCTCCAGATTTGATGTGTTCATTCCATTGAGTATCACATCATCAGGAATTGGTGGGAGATGAAAATCTGACATATAGAGGTTCCATAGTGTTGGAGATGGAAGGTCACCAATAAGGATGCCCAAGAGCACTTTGAATGGTGGAGAGAGCTCTCCACTCATTCTCACTATATAGGACATCTGTAGTGTTTTAAGGTCCAGTCCACAGGACTGCAAAAGACCAGAGGACTGGACCAGACTGGAATGAAAAAACCAGACCAGTGGTCCAGTTTTTTCATTTTTCAGATCAAAGGACAACAAAAAGACTGCTCTTTTGGGCCAGTCCTAGACTGGTCTAAACCGGTCCAAACACAGCCACAGTGGTGGACCTTTAAAACTATGAAAACATGCAGTGTGTGGAAGCCACTTTTTGCCCTAAAAGTGTTGTAATACTAGTGTTCCTCATGTTTGGAGTGTCATTCCAGGTGTGGGAGTGGGAATCACACCTTATGTAAGGGACTGGAAATGTAGCCAATAGGAATACAAACATTTCAGGTCTCCAACACAAAGAGATCAGACAGTTCTACCATGTACTATTTATGTTACATGGTACAGCAGAGTCAACTCCCACATCCTAGGTAGCATAATGTGAATAACATGTCATGTAGTGGTCTGATCACATGGCATTAGAGACTGAATGTGTTTATAATGCCATCCACTACATCTTCAATCCCTCATGCGAGACATGATTCTCACTCCCACATCTGGGAAACCTAGTATACTGAGAGGTTTTTCTTGTTTCCTTCAAGACTGGTCTGGACTAGTTCAGACTGGTTTTTTCCAGTTTTTTCCAGTCCTGGTCCAGTCTGTTTGATACATTACCTTTTATAGGACAAGTTCTGGTCTGTGGTTTGTCCACAAAAGGCATAAAAAACTGGACTGGACCAGACTTTTAAACACTAGACATCTATTGGTACAGCATTCTAATCCAGTCAAACAGCTGTCCTCCTGCCCCAAGGCAGCAAAGTTTAACCCACAGAGTTGATTGTTCTGTTGATGGAAAAGCATTTGTAATATCCACTGATGCAACATACATATAATGTCTTTTCCAAACTCTGATTGCACAATAGCATTATTATTTGTGTGATATGTTTCCCTAAATCCATTCTGAGAATCTGGGATGAGGCCATGAGCTGTTGCCCACATTGTAAGATGCTGGTGGACTAATAGAGTCATCACCTTCAACAAGCAGCATTCTAGTCTGATTGTCCTATAGTTTCCCACTGCCATGTGGGGCAGTGGGAGGTTTCCCTTTCTTTAGAGCACCTGTCAAGATGGTGGAAAACCACACTGATGGAGCATCATTGCTGATTAAGCAGCTGTTAAACAGTTTGACCAGCAACTCTGTTGGGATATAGGCAAGCCATGCCTGGTCTGAGTGAATAATGCTATTAATATAATAGTACATGAACATAGTATGCTCACTACTTGCAATAGGAGTATATGAGATGTCTTGACTCTCACTACACTCAATAATAAGTCCCCTCCCTCCTTGAACAATTATTATCCCAATAGGTTATGGGCCCTGGCCCTATCTAGCTTAACAAGTTAATTATCTGGACCTACCATGTCACAACACTCAGATGGCGAAGCTCCCAAACAACCAGTACCACACATACATTTTGCAGCTATACAAAGCACTAGAGCATATCCTTCAGGTTTGAGGGTGAAAGAGCCAGGAAACACAGCTGACACTCCATGCGATACACCTGCTTGTGGTGATGAACCCACAGCAGAACCCCACAAATATATTGCACTGATCCAAACCAAGGAATATTTGAATGTCAGTAAGTTGTCTGACCATGATCATTTAATGGACATGAACTGGCACAAATGGAAGGAAAGAATGCAAAGAGTTTTTATCAATTGTGACATCACTGAGGATGTGTTGTTGTGATTGTAGATATCATATCCCTGGATTCCCATGGGTTTTACTGTAAGGGTCCATGTCAATTGATTTGGACAAGAATTTTGTAATGGAAATGTCCATTCACAGTTCTTTTTTTAAAATTGAAATAGGACAGCTGGTGGAAAAGATAACTGCCATCATTTGCATGATTTTGAGATCCACATGTTCAGCATGGAGATTGAGAATTTGAAGCTTTACATCTAGTCATCACATGTGACTCATTTTACGATTCATTTGTGAACAACTCCTTTTGATCAATATGTGTTGTCGCTCATGCTCTCATTACTTTTCCCAGTAGCCTGTTTCATGTTGCCAAATGAACATGCTCTAGTAATTTATATGCGATTTAATTTTTGAGCTCCACAGGTTTGTCATTAAAAAGCTTGACCATGGACTCACATATGCTTTCTCTCATCCATCCTGAAGTACTGGTCATTGAGCTGCCTCTGTTCTTGTATCAAAGACCTATCAATTCAATGGTCAGCCAAAGGCCTGCAGCACCCACCTCAAGTTCTTCCCACACTGTTAGTGGTATGTAGAGATAGATACAAAGATTCGAGAACCAATCTGTGTCCTGAATCTTGTTTTATGTAACAATGTTGATGTCCCTCCCTACATTATTCACCCCCTTAACCTTTCAATCAAGAACCAAGCTATGCAGCACCTGAATGAGAAAGTGGGGTCTTTTGGAATGGCACAGATGACCAATGGGAAGCACGTTTGAAGAGGGGAGGGGGAGCTGGTGCCCAACAGGTTATCATTCAGAACATAACCTCCACCCAGATGAACCATGTCGGCTCAAAGGATACTGCAAACAAAATGTACTGCACACTTTTGGTGACTCACAAAAACATGGCGCATCAAACAGTTACATACATATTAACTCAATTATATGAGACCAAGGTATATGATGGAGGAGATCTCTTGAAATACCTCAATACAATGAAGTCCCTCCATGACCACATTAACCGATTCCCAAACCTGGAATTCCATGTTTTGGATACATGATTCAAGTCCACCATTTTAGCATCCTTACCCCCCAGTTGGCAGACCTGTGTGGACCCTTATAATGGGAACACCAATGACCCCAATGATTCATATCCTAAACACCATATGTCCTCTGATCAATTTATAGGTATAATAAGGGAGGAATTCAAGATATGGGGTAATTGAAGTAATAATGGGAATAATGGAAATGGTAGCACTAACCTGGTTAATACCCAGTCGGCTACTAGTAAATCCCTGGAAGCTCACATAATGGGTCACAAAGAAAGTGTGAAACCATATTGTGAACACTGCAAGAAACCTGGACACTAGACAAGTAAATGCTGCAAATACCCAGGAAATAAATGTTATAACTGTGGTATGGACACCATGCAAAGGATTGCTGAAAGAAGAAGAGGGACAAGAATCAGGACAAGGGGAAGAAAGGCTAGGGGACCAGCAGAAGGAATGATCAGTCAAATATGGGGGAGGTGCATATTGCATTCCCAGTTGATGAAGAACTTTATAATTTTAATACATTTGATGCTTGTAACACTGATGGCAATGATGAGCACTTGATCTTTTATGATTGGGTAGTGGATTCAGTGAGGTCTTTACACTCTCCTCCCAATCTGATTGGACTCTGCTTGAACTCTCAGACTTTGCTTGGACTCTGCTTGGACTTTTTTTGGCTGAGAGTCCTGCCAAACTAGCATGTCCAGTCCAAGCAGAGTCTGGGCAGAGTCTGAGCAGAGTCCAAGCAGACAGTCCGAGCTGCTTATATAATCAACTAAAAAATCCATGGTTACTGCAGGGATTGAACCCTTGTAATCACATGATTAAGTACAATTAATACAACAATATAACTGTTAGACTAAACCATCATTACAGTTAATTAATTTTATTTGTCTATGTACCACCCTGGCTGTGATGACAAATGAACACAGCCACATCTGCCAGCTCATCACCAACCACCACCATGCTTGATGGACACTGCCTCCTCCTCCCTCTGCCCCCACCACTCCCTTAACACCCAACAGCCATGGATTCCATGCCAGCACATGGGCATCACACACAAAATGGGCCCAAACAACGATGGAGTCATTTGGGCCCCAGGTAAGTTTTTTTAGTTCATTTCTTCTTTTTATCAACTAACTAATAATATTATTTGATTTTTTAGGATGTAAACTACTAGTCCTGAGATGGAAAATGGCTGCATCGCACACCAAATGGGCCCTAGGTATCTTTTGTCTTATTTTTTTTTGATAACTAACTAGAAATGGAACAAAAAGAATGCCACCTGCCCCTCACAGGGTGGATAGACAATGGGACAATGGGCAAGAGGAAAATGAAATGATGGGGGAGAGGGCAGCAGAATGATGGGGGGGAGGGAAACAAAATGACAGGGAGAAGAAACCACCCACCACCCACCCCCAGCCCCATGAGCAGTTGCTCATGGGGTGGAACATGGGTGGAACACCAAAGAACAATGATGAGAGGGCCAGCAATGCTAGGGCAGGATGACAATGACAACAAACATGGAGGGCAAGGAATATGAGGGGGGGAGGAGACAATGACTGAAATGACAACACCAATGTGATGAGAAGGCAAGCTGAACAAAAAAAAGGCCCAAGAGATGTCATTGACATCTCTTGGGCCACAGGTAAGTTTTTCTTTTTTCTTTTCTTGTTTTTTCTTTTTTTACTAACAAAGTTTTTTAGATACTAATTTTAACTATAGACTACAATGACAATGACAGGGGACAACAATGATAATGGGACAGTGGGGAGAGGGGAAATGAGGGGAGGGGACAATGAGATGGGGGATAATGACAACAAGGGAGGGAGACAGCAACAAGGAGGGGGAGCTGATGAGCACCACCCACCTCCAGCCTCACAAGCAACTGCTTGTGGGGTGGATGGTGGGTGGAACAACATTAACAACTGAGGAGACAAAGGTGGCCCAGCACCCACCCCACTACTGCAAGCATTCACTTGCAGGGTGGACTGGGTGCTAACAGCTGTGTGTGTGGGGGGGGGGGGGGGGGGGATGGACAGCATGACCATGCCAACCACTACCATGAGCAACTGCTTGTGGGGTGGATATTTTTATTATAATCAGTAGTACACTCTTCCCCTTGCACAGGGGGTTAATTTAAAATAGTTTTTGGTATTACAAGTTCTTAACAAAGTTAAGACTCATTCTTAGAACCTGGAACTGCCAGAAAATTCAGTGTGACCATTTTTCCATGTCTGTTTTCCCCACGGTCAGTAAGTTCTGAGCAACCATTACAAAAATTACTGACTTTACTAACTGTGGGACTCAAAAATTAGCTGAGATGCAGATTTTGAGTATAAAAGGAAATTTCTCATCTGGCTATCTAAATTACCAGAACCTATAGTAATTGACTTCAATACAATCCATTACAAACTGTTATTGATAGTTTCATTACAAACTATTATTGATCAGTTACAAACTTTGTATTGAAGTTTTGAAATTTGATGATACTTCAGGGGCACCCTAAAGTTATCACGTGCACCAAATATCGACTTCTCTCCCTGGGGCCTGGCAGGGCCCTGCAAAAAATTGTAGCAGAGAAAGTGGTCATTGCCTTTTTGGGAAAGTCAAAGCTCATCCTTGTTCTTAAGATTGTTTCTTAGCTTCCACAGGCCTGATTTGACTCAAATAAGTTGTAGTGACAGTATCACAAGAGGCAGAGCAATATATTTCCCTGGAGAAAATGTTGGGAATAATGGGAGAAAAAGACACTTTTTCACTGGGGAAAAATTAAAGGAAAAATTAAAGGAACCATCAGTAAAAATATGTTATTTTCCCACACTTTGTCCTTTTGGTTGCTGCAGGAAAACAACTAATCTGTTTCCAGGAGAAAAACTTGTGAACATTAGGAGGAAAAAGGTCATTTTCCCACATATTCCCAGTTTTTTCTCTGTGGAAAAATAACTAATCTGTTTCTAGGTGAAAAGATTGTGGAAGTCAGGAGAAAAAATGTTGTGTTCACCAGACATAGAGAAAATGTGGAAAAAAAGATATATTTCCCCTCCATTTTCACCTGATTTTCTCCTGGGAATGGATGAGTTATTTTTGCTGAGCAAGAGCAAAGAGAAAAGTGTGGGAAAAACAACATTTTTTTACTGATGGTTCCTTTTATTTTTCCCCAGGGAAAAAGTGTCTTTTCCCTATTATTCCCAACATATTCTCCAGGGTAATGTACTGCTCTGCCTCTTGTGTATGTAGGACCCCTTACTTGAGTTGTCATATGCAAAATCTGTATTCAGCTTGTTGATCTTATATTCTGTAGTGCAATATTGACTGCTCAATGACTCAGTGAATGTTATAAATTTCTACACCATGGCTGACACTCTAGCAGTGATTTGCATGTAAATTTGAACCATAGCTTCTGATTTCTCTTCCAAATTACATCAGGATCAACAAAATTCGACATCAGCTTGCAATAAGTCTTGTGTACCTCATAAGAGTGATTGCCAAGCCTCTACAAAGCTGATTTTATGTATCTAAGGTGCATTTTCATGAGGCTGGACCATTTTTATTCAACCACTATTCATCTGAATCTGTGCATCATTGGCCAATGCTCAGAAACGCGTCTCCAGTTGCATTTGTTGATTGATTTCCTTTTTAGGATGCGACGCACACCAAACACGTTTCGAGCTCCATACCACCATTTTCACTGAAATAAACATCTAGAGCATTATTTTTGCATTTCCTTTTTGGGATAACAAAATGTTGTCGACTTTACATGAACGTCGTTTGGCTTCCACACCACCGTTTTTGCTCAACAAAAGTGTAGGATCACCATTTTGAACACTTCTCATCAACTTCTTGGGAGCAGAATTTTTAGTTAAGTCCTCATTCTTGAGATCTTCGCATCGAACACGGCAGATTGGAAGGACTAAGCCATTTAAAAAAAATCCACTCCGAAGACTTTGATTAAAGCATGTATGAGAGTATTTCTTCTCATACAAAGTATACGTGAATCGTTGTGCATGCTTAGAAAAGTACCTGTACCACTTTTCACTGCGAGTGTCGGAGTTTAAATTTGGTGAGCATTGCGAGGCCCCACTCTCCGTCGATATTTGGCGCACGTGACCGCTTTAGGGTATGCTTTTTTTAGCACATCTACATTCAAAGTCTTGTATCTCACTCATTTCTTGTCCGATTAGGTTCATTTAACTACAGATGGGAAAGTGCATCGTTGGCCAGTCATCGGGAGAGTACTTGGCATTGTTTGGTTTTGTTGTCATGGCTAAATATAGTATCTCCTTCAGTTTTCATCCAATTTGCACAATTTAACTTAAGTATGCTGTTGGTCTATCATTGGGAAATATTTACAAGTATTTGGGATTATTTGTTTATAGATCAAAAAGATCAACATAACTATATCAGAGCCAGTTTTTACTCAATTAAGTTTATTTAACTTGTTAAAGGGTATGTAACTTGGACACTTTACCCTGTGCTGACAAAAGTTGTTTATTTGTTTTTTAGATTATCAAAATACTGTATCTTGCTCAATTCTTGGCTGATTTCTTTTATTTAACTTGGAGTGAGAAGATACATTATTGGCCAATCATTGGGAGGGTATTTGGCATTATTTGTTCATATATCAAAAAATCAAAAAGATGATGTCAGAGCTGGTTTTAACTCAATTGAGTTTATTTAACTTGTAGAAGGGTGTAGCTTGGGCACTCTACACTGACAAAGGTTGTTTGTCTTTAATTGTTAAATCATCACAATACTGTATCTTGCCCATTTCTTGGCCAATTTGTTTTATTTAACTTGGAATAAGAAGATACATTATTGGCCCATTCATTGAGATCATATTTGGTATTGTTTGGCATTGTTTGTGGTATCTCAGTTAGTTCTTCTTTAATCCAACTGATTTAACCTGCAAATAAAATATATACTGTTTGTACATTATCTGATTTAGGTGTGCTAACAAAGGTTGTTTATATTTGTTATTAAATCATCAAAAATGCTGTATCTCACTCAATTCTTGTCCCATTTGTTTTATTTAACTTGAAATAAAAAGATATATTGTTGGCTGGGCTAGTGTTGCCATGGCTTGATAAGGCAAGGCACGAGTATGGGTAACACTGTGACAATGTGGTCACGGGTATGCATGGGTACAGGTATGGGTTTCAGATTGCTGTACCCATGCAACACCATACCCCTAACCATGGGTTTATGGGTATCCAATCCATCATATTATAGTGAGTTCTGCCTTGTTTTCAGTGATTGTATACTTGATTTAAATCTATTTAGTAGTTGTTTCAAGTTACTGAAGAGACCAGAGGGCCACACCCTCCCATTTTTCTGATAGGTCCTTATCTGTCTCAGGAGGGGGGATGGTGGGTTGTACTCTTTCTTGGTGAGTTCCCATTCGTTTCCAATGATCTTATACTTGATCTCAATCTATTTAGTGGTCATTTCAAGTTCCCAAAGAGACAAGAGGGCTGCAACCTTGTGTTTTTTTGCTAGGTGCTCATCTGTCTCAGGAGAGGCCTGGGGGGGGATGGTGGGGTGTACTCTTTCTTGGTGAGTTTCCATTCATTTACAATGATCTTATACTTGATATTAATTTATTCAGTGGTCATTTCAAGTTCCCAAAAAGATGAGAGGGCTGTGCCCTCCCATTTTTCTGCTAGGTGCTCATCTGTCTCAGGAGGGGGGGGATGGTGGGGTATACTTTTTCTTGGTGAGTTCCCATTCATTTCCAATGATCTTATACTTGATTTAAATCTATTTAGTGGTCATTTCAAGTTCCCAAATTGATGAGAGGGCTGCACCCTCCTGTTTTTCTGCTAGGTGCTTATCTGTGTCAGGAGGGGGGATGAGGTGTGCTCTTTCTCGGTGAGTTCCCCTTCATTTCTAGTGATCTTATACTTGATCTTAGTCTATTTAGCAGCTGTTTTAAGTTCCCAAAAAGATGAGAGGGCCGCACTCTCCTGTTGCTGTGCTAGGTGCCAATCTTCTTGAGTAATATATAATAGATATTTATATAGTTGGAGTAATGTACTCAGAAACCCACAAACATTGTGGATAACCCCCAAAACCCATGGGGGACACTGTACCCTTACCTGAATGGGTATGGTGTTCATGGGTCCAGGTATGGGTACAGCAAAATTTACCTGGGGGTTACCCATGCCATGCCCTATGGCTTGAGCTGCATTTTTTGCTATCTTGGGAAATAAATTACATAAAACCACTAAAATATTTGAGGAGCTAGATCCCATCAAAAGCCGAGGGGTCTCCTGCCAACTCTAAGCAATCAGAGAAGCGGTTCCTGAGATATTCAGGTGGCTTTGAAATGGCTGGGCTTGAGCCATTTCAAAAACAAACATCTTGTGCCTTTTGTTCTAGATACGACAGTCACCTTAGCTTGACAATGGCCATGTATGCCTGCTCTGCCCTCCCCATAGAATCAGGATGTGAGGGTGTTGTCTTAGTACAGGATACAGCTGAGGGGTGCCAGGAGACCCAAGGAGCAGCATACCTGCCAGGTACACCCCCCTACCCCATCTTTCCCCTTCCCAACTCTCACCCACCACAAATACAAGCAGGATCATGGTTGCCAGTGACAGAGATGGCAGAAGAGGGAGCAGGCATGGGGCAATGACACAATGCATGCCCAGACATGTCCATGCAAACCCCCTCGCAATCCAAACAGGATGGAACTGATGACAACAATGACATCCTCCCTCTCTTGCTGCCACCACCACCACACAGGAGCAGGCATGACAATGACGATGATGACAGGCACCACCCCCCTCTCACTGCAAATGCAAGCGGGGATGTTTCATGTTCTGTTTTTGGCAACAACCACCACCCCCTCTCTCGCTGCAAATGCAAGCAGGGGTGTTTTTCATTCTATTCTCTGTGACAACCACCACCACCACCCCTCCCTTGCTGCAAACATGAGAGGAGGGGTTTCTCATTCTGCTCTTGGCAACAACCACCACCACCCCCTCTTGCTGCAAATGCAAGTGGGGGCATTTCACATTCTGTTCTTGGCAACCACCACCACCACCCCCTCTCTTGCTGCAAATAGGGTGTAACATGGGTTGCACTGTGGGTGACTTTCTTACTAACTGCACCCGCACCTGCATACACCGCACCCACTTGCACACCGTACCTGCGGGTACAGGTTTTAACCATGGGTTTTGACCAAACGCCATGGTGCAGACACCGTTGTGGATGGGTCAGTTGGCCTGTTCACCAACTTACCCATTCCTGGGAATTTCATTGCAACTGCACCATCATGCACCATAATACACAGGTTACTGTATATGTTTATTCTCTTTTGTTTTTATCAATGCTTCACACCTCTAACCTCATTAAAATCCCTTATAGCTTCAATTTATAATTTGAGATTAGACCAAGCCGACACCTCTTCACATGACACATACATCATGTGCTAAATCACATTTCGGCACTTCCTCGGCTTTTGTGCTGACAGCTCTGCTTCCAATGAGACGGAAAGGTACCAGGTTTTTCATTTATCTTCTTTTAGTTGTTACTTGATATCAAATTAACGAGACTTAGCGACAATCCAGCAGTTGGCCTGGGAATTCCTGCTTGGCTAGAAGACATCTGACTCGACAGGTCTAGCAACTGGACAGTAGGGTTGAGAGGGCTCATTCAGGTGCTCTCCATGCTTGCTGGGGGCACAGGCTGCATAACAATAATAGAGAGCCTTGAAGATAGCTACTCCCTGAGTCATTCCCAGTTGCAAAACCTCGAGATGAAGATTCAGCAGTCCCACCATCCAAAGACTTCTCACATGAACAAACACCCTTCTTGGACTTCCACATTGCACTCTGTATTCAAAGAATTCTTTCCCTTTTTTATTCTACTTCTTCTGGTTGCATGGACAGTCGGCACGAGAGAACATGCGTGATCAGTTCTCACTTTGTAGCTATGAATGATTGTATTTAGGTGACTCCCCACCTTTCAAATGGGACTGTCTGGTTTTAACTCGATCTTAACATTCCCTACTAAGTTTCTCTCTCAAGTCCCTCAAGTTTCTAAGATTTCTGCACACTAAGGTGTAGAGTTTAAGTTAAATACTCAAGTTCCCTGTACTCCTAGTCAATTTTGTCCAGGTCCTCCCATACTCCCATTGTTATAAGTCATTTACAAAGTAAAGTGGTTCATTTTAATACCTTTCACACTGATTCTCAAGCCGTCTCACTCTTGACATGACCAATCTTCTCTTTCAGCAATGCAGACACATGACTTAATAGATTGCCTATGCGTCCATCACCCTGTACCTTTCCTAGTGTGCATATTACAATGGGCCAGGACTCACATCCAATTTACTTCCCATCAACTAACAAAAAGGGTAGATGAACAAGTATTTTGTTTCTCTCTCACCCTTTTTAGTGCTCACTTACTTGACCTCCTGTGACTTGACAACTTGGTCAACAGACTTCCAGCAGACCTTCTACCCTGCCACAACTGGTGACCAAGACAGGGGTTAGATTAAATTTGGTATTCCATACCACTGTCACAATTACCAACCCAGGTAAGCATACAACACCATTCAAATAGCTGATCCATCAGTTATAGAACCAAAACCCTCAAACAATCTCCTGATTTGCACCCACCATCTTGTTCTGGGCCAGCCCCAAATGAGACACTACTTTTCGACAACCTGTCAAAAAACATCAAAGTTGCTGATCACCAGAAATCAGCACTGCTCAAGCCTTTAAGTACATCACATATTCCCATGCCCACTACCAAATGACAACTAGAAGTTGTTCAATGGTCCTCACAATATCTTCAAACTGTCGCACCAGCCCTCAACACCAATTCCTCTCACAACACCAAAACGAGCAATACTTGGAGAAAATGCCAACACTCCATCAACATCTTTACCTACGCATACACTTATCATGGCCCAGCCAGCCATCATGCCACACATCTTGATGCTGATGCCAACCCCAGGATCCCATAATGCCCCATACTTCAAAGGAAAACATGTTAAGGATTCCTTGGACTCTTTGGAAGTTCATGCTGATGCTGCAGATATTGAACAAAATGACCTTCCAAGCTATGTTCTACGGTACTGCCATCAACGGGTATGATACATCATAGAATTGGCTGCCCACTGGTCTCAGCACAACTGGACAGCAACACGTGACTACTTGATAAAACTTTATGGGTCAAACAATAGCAAACCACACATCTCCCCAGACAAGTTACAAAGATGGGTAAAGTGACAAGCAGAGAATAAGGCATTCATGCATGTTCAGGACACTGATCGATATTACAGAAACTTCACAGCTCAGGCGTCACCCCTTGTTTCAAGTAACTTACTGTCCAAAAATGACACTAACATCTTATTCTTCAGGGGAATCCCAAAGACACAACAAAAGATGATCTGTCAAAGGTTACCAGTGGACAAGACCAAGATACAGTCTCCTCCCGCAAGGGATGATGTCCTAGTCCTGTTACAGAAGGAATTCAACAAAGATGACCTATATGTTGACATGCACAACACTGACTCTTCAACAGACGATGACGATGACCATAACAGCAGTTCTGGTTCTGACGATTCAGACTCGGATGACAAGCCACAGACAAGATCCACTTGAAAGAAGAAGAAACAGGTAAGATTCAATACTAAAAAGGTTCCAGCAGTTCCGACTGTTGAGGTCTCTGCAACGTCAAGCATTGAGACACTGGCAAAACAAATGCAAGAACTGCAACTCAGGCAGACACGACAGATTCAGGAACTACAGCAAGGACAAGTCAACATACTCCGAGAACTAGCAGTGACAAGACTGGCAGGCAGCAATATAGCACCACCCGAGCAAAGGTGCTTCATTTGTGACAAGGCTAATGTCCACAGGCTTGGAATCTACAACTGCCCCAAAGTTTGAGTACTAGTTGATGAGGGTCTAGTCGCCTACTCCCTGGATGGATGACTCATGCGAGCTGATGGTAGAACACTTCCATGTGGCATCCCTGGAGGAGGAGTCACCAAGGCCTTAAGAGATAAACAGATGGCAACAGCAGTGACATCGAGCACTTTAAAAGGTAAAGGCTGGGAGGACTGTGACCCACCTCCCCATATGGCCACCATTGCAGGTCTTCAGTCCTACAGCTGAGATGTTCTGGATGACAACACTTATGGAGTAAACTCTTACCTGACCATGCATGCACAAACAAAGGATGGAAGGAAGGGTAATACAAGTGAACAAAAAAGCACCTCCAGATCCCAAAACACCAGCTCTGGGAGCACAATGGCCTCAAGTGCCACAGACAGCACCGAGGCGCCAAGTACCTCATGCTCAACCCCTGCCAGCAAGTACTCCATCAAGTCCTCAACCACATCTTGCAAACATGGAAGATGCTTGGTGACAGCACAAGAACATGCCAAAACCCATTCCCACAGGCCAGGCACCAGGAAGGAACCACATGGAAGCCCAGGATGCTAACAAGACCACAAAGCCTACAAGCGGCTACCACTTCACCTCGACAATTCAAGAAATGGTTGATGGTGACGCAATCCAACAAAAGATCCTTGACATAATGATTACATTGCCGCTGAAAGAAATCCTAGGAATATCCCCTGAGCTACAGAAACATTTTGCAGGCCTGACAAAAACTCGACACGAATATACTTCAAAACCTGTGGTTGCTTTCATGATGGATGGTGACAAACCCATTGAAACCACAAAGCACTCAGGAGCCAACACCCTGAGCAGGGGGCATGACCATTTTACAAACTTGGAGCTCCTCTTGTCCTATGATGAAGACACAGAGGATGTAGATGACATTCTCCTCCGGTACTCCTCAGCCATAAAGATACACACCAATCCCCTTTTCACCATGACCACAGGACAGTTTGAGGGAGCAATAGCTGGGCATCAAGTGGTTTTCATGATCAACACCAGCTCAGAGCTGTATTTAATCTCGGATGACTTATACCGGCAGATGAACTTAGCTTTGGATGTCGATGGGGCATGCTGGTCCTTAAAGGGAATTAATGGCAGCACAGTGCCCCTTGAAGGTTGCTGTCGAGACATCCCACTTATCTGCAGGGGACACAGCTTCGATCACCATTTCTTTGTCAGTAGAGAAGGAACAGGTAAACAAGACATAATCCTTGGGCAACCTTGGCTACAGTGGTACTTGGTGTCCTTAATGTATTCACAGACCAAGGTTGTCAAGATGTGCATATGGAAGGATGGGGACAGGGAATGAGGAGGTCCACCAACCCTATCAATTCAGCTAGTCACTGCCAACGCACCTCAAAATACCAATAAACTGACCTTTCAGGGACAATGTTCAGGAATTAAAGAAATGTCGGACACAGAAAATTGAGGTCAGGCACGCAGTCCAGGCCTGACAAGTGTCAGGACATGCCTGTACCATACATTGGACGAACAATGCAGTGTTTAGTTGGAGAACTTGATGATGAGGACCCAGGTTTGGTTTCCTCCCTTATTCCCCCCAAAGCTTATGATACTCTCCTTAGAAATTTTTATTATGCAGCCCTGGCATCCTCAACTCCATTGGAAACATCTTGGACTCAACAAGCTTTGACTGAAGACTGATCCTGGCAAACAAGTGCAGTGAGAAAGTACAAGCCAGTAGACCGCAAAGTACAGCTGGTCCCAACTTATATGCCGGACCCTGCAGGCCAAGTTTTTGAACCTATAGTAATCCCAGAACTAGCCCCTCTACCTCTTGAATCCCCATTTCTTGCAGATTTTGAACTGATGTCACACCTGACTTGGGAGTGCCTCGACTATATGCTGGCAACAATCCCCAAAGGATTTCTCTCAGGCAGGGAAATTGACCTATTGGTTTTTGTTATCAAGACTCGCAATATGGCCTTTGCATTCAACAATGCAGAGAGAGGTATGTTCTCTCACAAGTACTTCCCTGACTATGAAATCCCAGTTATAGAGCACATGCTGTGGGTCCAAGCACCCATCTGCATCCCAAAGTCCATTGAGGACACAGTGTGAAATATGCTGCTCGACCAGAAAGCAGCTGAGAAGTATGAATATTCAACGGCATCATACTGCTTGAGGATTTTTACAGTACTGAAAAAGCTTGGACTCTGAATAGTCCACGATGTGCAGGAGCTCAATAAGGTCACAGTATGCGACTCAGCCCTGCCACCTTGAGCTGATGACTTTGCAGAAGGCTTGGTGGGTAGGGTAATTTATGGCCTAGCTGACTTATTTTCAGGTTACGATGGACGAGTCCTAGTGGTAGGATCACATCCACTCACCACATTCAACTTGATCATTGGGCCCCATCGACTAACAGTTTTACCCCCAAGGTGCTATGAATTCAGTGCCGGAATTCCAGCGGTGTACAAGACATACACTACAAGAGGAAATCCCAGCAAATAGTGATGTGTTCATTGATGATGTGACATTTGCAGGAGGAACCTCCACATACGATGACAAGGAGGTATCAAAAGGAATCAGGAAATTCATTTACAAATATGCCACAGTAGTGGATCAAATCCTAACCAGATTTATAATGGCTGGCATAACCACATCTGGATGGAAGACTATACTAGCTACCCTGAGGCTGGGTGTGGTTGGAATGATCATATCTAGGGATGGTTGGCACTTGGCCCACAGTTTGATATCGAAGATCCTCAATTGGCCTGAACCACAGAATCTGACCGAAGTTCATGGATTCCTCAGGACTGCAGGAGTTGGATGAAAATGGATAAGAAAATTTTCACTCATTGCGGAACCACTCACACTTCTCACCAGACAGAGTGATTAGGACTTCTTTGACGATGATGCTGCCCATGATGCTTTCAGCAGAATAAAAGAATTGGTATTGAGCACCCCCATGTTGGTGTGTCTCAATTATGAAACAGCGAAACTAGTCACTCCCCAACCCAGAAACACCGATGAAGGCCTGGTTATCATCACAGTCAACTCATGCTCCAATGGTGCTGGCTGGGTTGTTTATCAAAATGTGGAAGGAGAAAAACATCCGACCATGTACGGCTCCTGCATGTTCAACAAAGTTGAATCTCGGTACTCACAGCCCAAATGCAAACTATATGGCATATTCTGAGCGATAAAGGATTTATGACATCGAATCTGGGGTATACATTTCTGACTGGATGTGGATGCTAAATTCTTAATAGAAATGATGAGGTCCCCTGACCTCCCAAACGCACCTATGACCTGTTGGGTAATGTACCTCTCCCTCTTCAGTTTTGAAGTGAAACACATTGCAGCAGATAAACACATGGCACCTGATGGACTCTCATGTAGGAGAGGATCCACAGAAGACTCAGATGATGAAGACACGGAAGAATACCTCGATAAATCCATAGGGAGTCCCCTCACAAGTATCCCCCTCTCTTTCATCACCTGAAGCACTGACCAGAGTGGTGGACAATATGCTCCTCAGCATGGGAACCAAATTGCCTTCTCATCCGACCACTTAATTTGGTGACTACGAGACACCCACAAGCCTGGCAAATATTACTGTGCCATGGTTTGACAACTTGGACATCGTGCACGACAAGAGTGTAAAGCACATCAGCCAGTTTGATGGCTTCAACTTCAACCCCTCCATGGCTATAGCAACCCAAGCCAGAGAAGGCCTGGTATTTTTGTCACTACTCAGATGTACAGATTCCCTGACATACACAGGACATGAGTTCGAAAACCAGAATACACCTGCTTATGAGGTGGTTGAGGTCTGCCTGGGTAAGGAAAGATTTGAAGTGGAAATTGTGGTATACAGATACGAGTACATGACAAAACTAACTGATATTGTGCTCTGGGAGTTGCCTTGGGGGGTTATGCTCTTGCTGACAGTGTGATATCTGTCGGGACTATAGAGAGGTTGATCCAAAAGGTTACATAGCCTGTGCCTCGCACACTTATGGGGTGAAGGATTTTGAGTCACCAGAACTTTAGGAGGAAATAAAAGCCTATCTCAAGGATAGCATTCTCCCAGCTCGCTGTGGTAATCAGAAGGAATGCAGACAATTTGTGTCAAGGACATGTACATTTGTTGTTCATGACAAACGTATTTGGAAAGTGGGGAAAGGCAGGAAGAGCCCACGACTACTGATAATTGACATCGAGAAGCACAAATCCCTTCTAGCACAGGTACATAACGAGGTAGGACACAGAGGACGCGACAGTACTTACAAACTGCTTGCGGAGCATTTCTACTGGCCAAACCTCTATGATGACATGGCTTACTTTGTGCAATCCTGTAATGGATGTCAGCTTCAATCGAAATTGCACCCCAAGATCCCCTTCTCCCCTACATGGAACACAGTGATTCTATGGTGCTTCCATCTCGACACTGTACACATGCCAAAGGGCTGAGATGGGATGCACTACCTACTGCAAAGAGTGGAACTGACAATAGGTTGGCCAGAGGCTCAGGCAGCAAGAAAGAAAGATTCAGAAACTTGGGCGAGATTCATCTATGAAGACATTATCTGCAGGTTTGGATGCATTCCCTATTGCATGGTTGATAATGGCTCTGAGTTCAAAGGCACTGCAAAGATTCTTTTTGAGAAGTACAGAATAACGGTAATATTCTCCTCACATATCATCCTCAGGGTAATAGTGTTGTGGAGCGAGCACACCAGGTGATCATCAATGCACTTTTCTGGGTTGCCAGCCCCAAACCAAAGGATTGGCCGTTTTTCATTTACGTGGTCCTCTTGGTGATCAGTTGCACTGTTTCTCGCATGACAGGGTATATGCCCTATTATTTACTCTATGGCCATAACCCTCTCCTAGTATTCAATATATTGGACTGCACCTGGGAAATGCTAGAGTGGGACAAAGTGATCACTACTAGGGCGGTGCACCATACCCGTGGTCTTATGGGTGTACGGGCCCCATAATATGGGACCCATACCTGTCCCATTCGCTAACCACTGCAGACTTTATGTGGTACGGGTACGGGATGGGTATTACCTGTTGAGACCGTTAGTTGGGGGTGGTTTATGGCTGTCATACGGGTACTATGTAGTCTAGATTTGGAATATATTTCTCTGGACCACATGTCACCTGGTCATGGTGTTGTCACAGTGACACAAACCAACTGATCACAAACAACTTGCCTCGCTGATGACATGCACCAATAAACACCAAGGTTTCACTGTCCAGCATCCAACACTCAACCTTCAGCCATCTATTGTAAATGATATGTATGCTTCTCTCTCTTAGTTGTATTGTTTTGTGAGTTTTAACAGCTTTCTCCTGAGTTTTAGGCTGGACCTCCTGATCATCGCTGGATTATTTGTGGATACTCGGGTGCTGAAATTCAATCCATTGCAATGCTGGGAGGGGTGATCATTGTACAATTTTTTTTTTTAGTGCAGCATGCCAGTTTATGTAGATTAGGTGGGTCCTTTGTTATGTTCCTAATCTCTTCGCGAGCTGATTTGGCGTTCAGGGATGTACTCAACAGAAATATTTTTTGTGCTTTAAAAACCTCCACACTGCGCTTGTTTTCACCCCATTTGCCCACAATGAGTGAGTTATCTATAGTGGCTGCTGGCCAAGTGCCATCTCGTCAGAGAGGCTTGCTCTCACCTACATCACCTTCTGCAATTGCCAACGTCTTTGCACAGTGGGCGTTCATGAATTTATTACTCTTTTCTTTGCCCTTCATCATTGGCATTCTTCTACTCAAGCTGTCCCCCCACATCATTGACAATGTCTCGAACATGAATGATCTAGCTATAGGTCTTCCTCTCATTGTGTTCTATGCATCCACATATGTCATTTTCATGGGTAAGTCCAGTTTGCTTCAGTTGACTATATTGGTTGATCATGGCGTGACACAGGACAATTGTACTGCCCAAATTTCTTCAGGTATCACCGTATTTTGTGGTTGTTCATGCATCACAAGTGCCATCGATCACACTGGACATTTGCACCTCAGCGGCAAATGCGGGCAGTCTGTATGGCCAAGCGTTTCACCATATTCATCGTGGGTGCCCGGCAATCCTCTATTCTGATGGGTTAGTTTGCTGTCAGCTGCTTTGGATGGTTGGATAGCTCAGACTCAAATGCTTCCTTGATAGTTGTCTCACAAATGACGACTGCCCACAATATCTATCAGTATCTTCAAGAGATCAAGCTGCTTCCATCGAAGGATGATCCAGCCTCCATTCAACTCTGCACAATGTCTTGATCGCCCAAGATCTTTCAAGGCCTGTCTACTATTGGTGAATATGGTTTGTCAGCATTTTCGCATCTCCAGCTGCACGTCATGATGTTTGGAGGTAGTTCAGAGGGTAAGTACAACTTTCATCCACGACAACCTAATCTGAGTATTGCGGACAGCTACTGATCAATGTGCCTTGCGATCTGATGGAACTCTAAAGGATGCATCAGACATTGTTTGGTACAATGATAAGGATGATGATACGCCTATCACATCCACAAGTACAGTTCAGACAGGTAAGTTTCCTCTGTGTTCTCTTCCTCACGTGATAAAGGCTCCTCAGTGCGAAATCCATGAATCTGGAATGCTGCATGGATGCAGGAAATCATTGAAGCTGAGCAAGTATCTGATGAATCAGACTCACATCCATGGCCTTGTTGGAGAAAATATAGCAAACGCAGGCGTGAGGTGCTATCTGATCCTGAAGACATGCCATACACCTTGACTGTGTCCTCGGCTTCCAGTAGCGAGAGTGATGATACAATCACTGAGATCATGCCTGATGAGGTCAGCCTTATGTCCACTGGATTGTCGCCTCTGTTAACACAGATTTTAGATTGCTGATATGTTGCCTTCAAAGACCAAACCCCTAAAGTCTCGAAAGTCATCAAAGGGGAAAGGTAAAGCCAAGGCCTCGTCCAACAAGCCCTCAGCTGCGAAGAAACCCCGCCATAAGATTGATGCTGCTCACAATGGTGCTCCTGATGGGGGTTTGTCACAGGCCCTTCCGTTACAGGGCTCTGCTTTGAGTAATAGCTTTGAAGGCTCAAGTTCATCTCAGAAAAAGGTATACTCATTCTTGATTGATTTTGTTCTTCTCTGATTATTCCAGGGAGTCAAAAGGAATCCGATCTACCTCTTTTACGAAGCTGTGGACTTTGCTGCCGATGGCAGCCCTGGTAAGCCAGGCAACAAACATTACCAATGCCACCATGGAAACAAAAAAGTCTTGACTATCACAAAAGCGATGAACCATAATCTGAATGGTATGTCATGGTGTCAACTAATACTTCATGTTTTCATGATTTATAGGTCTTGTTGGTCATCTGCAAAGCCATTTCAAGGCACTTTTCAACCTCTACATGGTTCTTAAAGATCAAGAGACTCCACCAACCGAAGATGAGATAGCCTTTGCCTCCAGTTGCAAGGAATTTGCTGGTCAGGATCAAGTGGAATATGTCAAGGCTCTTGAGGCAAGAGCATCAACAATAGCATCGGCATTTTTAAGGCAGGAACAACCCACGATGGTGAGTTGCATGGTATTTATTTTCATATACCGTGATCGACATCATTTTAGGAGCCTTTTGATTCTTTAAAATTTGACTGTCTTCTTACTGAGTGGATTGTTGCATGTGATCAGCCATTTGACGAAGTAGAGAAGCCAGAGTTTATTAACATGCTCCAGTATGTGCACCATTCCCGAACCAAGCTCAATTTGCCAGATTGACAGGGCATACGACAACGTGTGATGAAGCTGGGTGAAGAGACAATTGAGGGTACACGAGAGATGTTTAAGGTGGGATGTACTTGCTTAACAGAAACTTGTATCTAATGTTTGGTTACAGTCCCTGGAAGGGAAGGTCAGTCTCTCCCTGGATGCATGGACATCAAGCAATAGCATTGCATTCTTGGCAATTGTTGCTCACTATATCACCAACGAAGGAGAATTAGGCATGTCTACCTTTATCTGTACTTTCTTCTCCACTAATCAGGGAATTTAGAGGAGCTTCTGATTGATTTCCAGGAGCTGATTGGTGCTCACTTGGGTGAGAACATGGCTGAAGTGGTTTGGGAAACCTTGGAACTGTATGGACTCAAGGGCAGGGTATGTTGTTAGGATATTGATTATCCTTTACTGACAAAGTATAGATTATTGCAATAACAATGGACAATGCAAGCAATAACGACACACTGATGACCACTTTAGAGACCTGCTGTCATGCAGAAGGTATTGGATTTTCAGCTAGAGACTCTCGTATGCGATGAATGCCTCATACTATCCATCTTGCTGTGCTCAAGGTTTGTAATTGACTCTCATAGCCTTTATGTCATATGCTAATATGTGCTAGCTCCTCGAGGCTATTGGTGCAATCTCAAAGAGGGATAGTGAGAAGAGTGCAGCTTGTGGAGGTAATTATCAAGATGAAGCTACAGTTCGGGCCAATGATGATGACGAAGCTTGCAGGGATGATGAAGATTGTGAAGAAAATGTCTTTGAAGCTATTTCCAAGGTGTGTTCTACAAGTCCACTCATACCTGTGGCTGACTCCTTTCTGTCAGCTTCGCAAAGTCATATGAGTGGTTCGCTTGAGTCCCCAGAGGCAGCAAAGCTGGCTTCGGGAAGTCCGGATGTCTCTTTCAGAAGAATTAGTAGCTGCCGGCAGTACTGCATTCATGCTTATCCTAGATGTCAAGACCAGATGGTCATCAACCCACCAGATGCTTCATAAGTGGTGTTTAGTCCAAACATACTCATCTGACACAGTTCTAGGCCGGGCATTACAACATCGCGAAGCTATCAACACCTACATCTATTGACATGAAGATTTAATTCAAAATCACCTGACCAAGCAAGATTGGAGGGTGATCGAGATGGTAACACGCTGGCTGAAGTCATTCCGGTCTGCCACTACTCAAATGTTGGCAACAAAGAATCCAATGCTCTCTTCCACTCATGCAATCTTCTGTGGCAAAATCAGGGACATTCTTCATGAGGAGCAGGGTCTATCCCCCCAGCTCATTCAAGGCCTCTCCGATGCCCATCTGAAACTCAGTGAATATTATTATAACTTCGACAAGTCGCCTTTCTATCTGTGGGCATCTCATAAGTCTCATCTCATGAGTCATTTGTCTATCACACTGAAACTGCCTTGAGTTTTGGACCCTCATATCTCATATTCAGCACTTTTCGATGAGTTTGAAGGCAATAAAGATCTTGCACCTTTCCTCGAAGTGGCAAAGAACAAGCTTCATGCGTATTACAAGACACATTATGCAAACAAGATAGCACTATGCTCTTCCCCATCTAACCCATCCACTCAGAGCGCCTTGACACTCAACTGCTCCCCACAGAAGAATTTTACTGCTCAATTCCAGAAACCTCAGGTGCCGATCGACGAACTCCTTGAGTTCTGGAAGCTCCCTCAAGAGGATTTTGACACTTGCAATCCAATTCAGTGGGGGTTGGGCCACTGAACTTCTTTTCCCAACCTGTATTGGCTTGCATGTGATGTCTTGTCCATCCCAGGTGAGTTTTTCTTTTTTCTTTTCTTTTGTTCACAACTCACTGTCCTCTCCAGCTTCTGCAGTGGCTGTAGAGAGGGTTTTCTCTGGTGGCTGAGACATGATCTCTCTCCATCATGCTAGCTTGAAGGCGGAGACCATCAGGACCCTTATGCTAGTCAAAAAGAAATTGCACTCACGACGAGAACATGCAAACAGAGCACTGAAGGGTGAAAATAGTGTCATATCAGTGGTTTAGTCTTTAATATATGACCTGTTACCCATAATATGGCTGTTCAATCCCCTGTCCTGTCCCGTTTGAGTTCACAGTAAGTTGATATATGGTACGGGGTCAGGACAGGTAGACCCATTTGGACCTGTCAAATATATGGCTGTACCCATAATACGGTATGGTGAACAGCCCTAATCACTATGGAGGACCTAATAGTGACCCGCACACTTCAGATTGGCCATAGGGACAGAATTCTGAGCGACACTCTCGAGTGGCAAAAAAGGGAGCACCAATGAGCCATCGACAACTTCAACAAGAAGTATGGAAAGTATTTTGTTGACAACGACTTTGATATAGGCACCTGGGTACTTCTGCATGAGACCTGGCTGGACTCGCAGCATGGCAACAAGGGGGCACCCCATTGGTCTGGGCCTTTTGCAGTGCACCAGAAGCTGAGTGACCATTCATATTGACTCAGGGAGATTGATGGCATGGTGAAAAGAGGAAAAGTGGCGAAAGACCAACTGAAAATATTTTATTATGGACAGGAAAATCAGACAATCAAATTGGTGAATACGACTTCAGCTGCATATCCTTACCTGGTAACCACAGTTCCACTGGACGGTCCCATCTGGCACAAGTACTGGATGATACCTTACAACAACAGTCTCGTCAAGCATCCTATATTTCGCATTGGCCAGTGTTTGGAGTTGGCCGGTTCAATGATTGGCGAACTTGACAATTTGCTTGACACCGTGGATGCAGATGAGTGTATACTGCTAGACCCCATGTTTCCAGTGCCACTGCCCTACATTGATACTGCACAACATCTCTGATCTGATACAGATGTTGGATCTCTTCTTGGGTTCTGCCGTGAGTCAGCTGTGCTAAAATCATTCTGTCATAGTTTTTCTTTAGGTTTCACTGGCATGATGAGGGCATCATGCTAAGTTCCCCCCACTTGTGGACAGGTCAGTTGGCCTGTTCACCAAGGCGGCCAACTTACCCATTCCTGGGAATTTCATCGCAACTGCACCATCACGCACCATAATACACAGGTTACCATATATGTTTACTCTCTTTTGTTTTTATCAATGCTTCATGCCTCTAACCTCATTAAAATCCCTTATAGCTTCAATTTATAGTTTGAGATTAGACCAAGCCAACACCTCTTCACGCGACGTGTACATCACACACTAAATCATGTTTCAGTGCTTCCTCGGCTTTCATGCTGACAGCTCTGCTTCCAATGAGATGGAACAGTACTGGGTTTTTCATTTATCTTCTTTTAGTTGTTACTTGATATCAAATTAACGAGACTCAGCAATGATCTGGCAGTTGGCCCAGGAATTCCTGCTTGGCTAGAAGACATCCAACTCGACAGGTCTAGCAACTGGACGGTAGGGTTGAGAGGGCTCATTCAGGTGCTCTCTGTGCTTGCTGGGGGCACAGGCTGCGTAACGACAATAGAGAGCCTCGAAGATAGCTACTCCCCAAGTTATTCCCAGTTGCAAAACCTTGAGACAAAGATTCAGCAGTGCCACCATCCGAAGACTTCTTGTATGAACAAACACCCTTCTTGGTCTTCTGCATCGCACTCCGTATTCAAAGAATTCTTTCCCTTTTTTATTCTACTTCTTCTGGTTGCATGGACAGTCGGCACGAGAGAACATGCGCGATCAGTTCTCACTTTGTAGCTATGAATGATTGTATTTAGGTGACTCCCCACCTTTCAAATGGGACTGTCCGGTTTTGACTTGATCTTAACATTCCCTACTAAGTTTCTCTCTCAAGTCCCTCAAGTTTCCAAGATTTCTGCACACTAAGGTGTAGAGTTTAAGTTAAGTACTCAAGTTCCCTGTACTCCCAGTCAAATTTGTCCAGGTCCTCCCATACTCCCATTGTTATAAGTCATTTACAAAGTAAAGTGGTTCATTTTAATACCTTTCACACTGATTCTCGAGTTGTCTCACTCTCGACACAACCAATCTTCTCTTTTGGTGATGCAGACATGTGACTTAATAGATTGCCTACACGTCTGTTGCCCTGTACCTTTCCTAGTGTGCGTATTACAATGGGCCAGGACTCACATCCAATTTACTTCCCATCAACTAACAAAAAGGGTAGACAAACAAGTATTTCATTTTTCTCTCACCCTTTTTAGTGCTCACTTACTTGACCTCCCGCGACTTGACAACTTGGTCAACAGACTGCCAGCAGACCTTCTACCCTGTGGCCTGCCACACCGTAACTATTTACTGCGGTAATCTAGCCTACAGTTACCTGTAATCACATATGTAATCTTAGAAAATCATGAAATTAAAATTAAATGATAGTTCTACAGGACCAACGAAAAGTCTAAGTCCAAGTTTGAGTCCCCAATGTAGTTTTAAGTGTCTGGATTCACTAGACCCTTTAGATGAGATTTCAGTAGATTAGAAACAGGTGCATGATCATGAGAAATAAAGGAAAACTCACCAAGTAGATCAACTACTAATCAAAAACAGAGAATGGTGAAGCACAGGCCTCTCTTCTCATTGGGCCTTTCAAACAACATGTAAATAGATTAGAAATGAATATGAGATCATGAGAAATGAGGTAAAACTCACCAAGCTATGCCATATCCATGCTGTGACACCCTCAGCAAAAACTGCAAAATGCGGAAGAATGGTGAAGCACAGGCCTCTCGTCTCATCGTGCCCATCAAATGACATGTAAATAGATTAGAAATAAATGCAAGATCATAAGAAATGAGGTAAAACTCACCAAGCTATGCCATATCCATGCTGTGACACCCTCTCAGCAAAAACTGCAAAATGCAGAAGAACAGTGAAGTGCAGGCCTCTCGTCTCATCAGGCCTTTTGAACGACATGTAAATAGATTAGAAATGAATGCAAGATCATAAGAAACAAGGTAAAACTCACCAAGCTATGCCATATCCATGCTGTGACACCCTCTGCAAAATGTGGAAGAACAGTGAAGCACAGGCCTCTCATCTTATTGGGCCCTTTGAATGACATATAAATAGATTGGAAATGAAAACAAGATCATGAGAACCAAGGTAAAACTCACCAAGCCATGCCATACCCATGCTGTGACACCCTCTCAGCAAAAACAGAAAAATGCGGAAGAATGGTGAAGGAAGGCCTCTTATCTCATTGGGCCCTTTGAACGACATGTAAATAGACCTAGAAATGAAAAAAAGATCATGAGAAATGAGGTACAACTCACCAAGTTGTACCATAGTATCCAGACTGTAACATTCTTTGATCAAATACAGCAAAATGAAGAGGAATGGCATAGTGAAAGCTTTTTAATTCATCTAGCCCTTTGAAAACATGGAAATATATCAGAAATAATGATGAGAAACAAGCAGAACTAACTTGAAGTTACTAGTACTGAGTCTACTGACTCAGACTTGGAACAGTGTAGGTGATAGCAGTCACAGTTCACAATCAATTTACATGATAAGACTAGGCAAAAACCAGTCACTATAGACAATATCCACAAGCAACTTAAACACCATCAATACCTGTGACACTGTCAGACAGGTCGCGGTTTGGTGTGGTGTTCAATTTCGAGACACTGTACCTGTACCTGTATAACCCATCACATGATCACCACAGGTATCACCATACCCATGATATACACTAGCTGCAAACGCAAGTGGGGGTGTTTTTCATTCTATTCTCAGCAACAAACCACCCTCCCCTTGCTGCAAACATGAGAGGAGGGGTTTCTCATTCTGCTCTTGGCAACAACCACCACCACCCCCTCTTGCTGCAAACATGAGTGGGGATGTTTCATGTTCTGTTCTCGGCAACAACCACCACCACCCCCTCTTGCTGCAAACACGAGTGGGGATGTTTCACGTTCTGTTCTCGGCGACAACCACCACCACCCCCTCTTGCTGCAAACACAAGTGGGGGTGTTTCATGTTCTGTTCTCAGTGACAACCACCACCACCCCTCTCTCGCTGCAAATGTGAGAGGAGGGGTTTGTCATTCTGTTCTTGGCAACAACATGCACCATCACCCCCTCCCTTGCTCCAAATGCAAGGGAGGAGACTTCTTGGGGGAAGGCTTGACAACAACAATGATGATGGCCACCACAACAACCACAGCTCCCCCACCTGCTGCTGTGAGCAACTGCTGATGGGGTGGAAAATATGAAGCAACGATCTTTTTTTGTAACTTTTTTTAATGAATAAATATCATAATTTTGTATTAAATGAAGTGTCCATATCATAATGTACAGTGAGTCAAGAGAATCATAGAGAAATTGTAGAGCATACTACTAAAGAGACCATAGTGAGTAAATAGGCATAGAATTGAAATATTAGTGGAAAGCATAGAAGTGCTGCTAGCAGCTACCAGTTTGTTGCAAAGGGCCAAACATGCAAAGTCAAGAAGGATATACCTTGATCTATCCTGCATTCTTAGGCTAGTCATCACCATCCAAGTCATCACCATCATCATCATCCCCCTCTTCTGCCCCATCTGCCTGCCCCTCCTGCTCTTCATCATATCTGTCAAGCTGTTTCAGTTCCTCCTCAGTAGGCAGCTTATATTGTGTCAACACATCATTCCCATACTGCTCCATGAACTCTTTCTCTGGCAGATTTTTCCATGCCACACATGCAGACCAGGTGCTGTACAACTGTGGATCACCAGGCAGAGCAACATGCTGTCCACCCCGGGTGTAATCAGCATGCTCATGCAGTGTAAGGTGTTCATTCCAGTAGATTGGATCAAACCAATCAATTGGGACTGACTTTGGTAGTGCCAGAAGCTTTGATTGCTTTGGTATTGGAGGATCTTCACGGTGTTGCTCAGTTCTGTAATAATAAAATTAGCTAATGATAAAAGGTAATGACACTTGAACTCACCTGAAGTGACCACTTTTGCTTTTATTCATCCACTGGCATTGCTTGTCTGCCATACAGAAGAATGCAGCCACCCCTGTTGCCCGACCCTCCTTCTCCTTGATATGGTAGACTGAGTCTGGTCCCCTTCTGCCAACTCATCATCAGAATGGGCCTCATTTTCATTAGCTAAGGCCAAGACTCAATCATTGAAACCCTGTGCTTTGAATACTTCAACTCTGCCACTAGCAAGCTATTGAACTTATCTCAGTATAGTCCACATTTCAATGGAAGCAAAATACACACAGCATTACGTCTCTTCCACACTGAAGTCATCTGCTTTCCCTTCACAACACTCCCTGGACTCTTTGCCTCTGACTTCACAAGCCCATACATGTAGGAAAAGACAAAACATTGGTAAAGTTTGCGCATGAGTGCAAAGTCATGGACACATGACAGGTTAGCTCCCATGTGACTATACCCATATGCAGCTGAGACCTGCTCAAATGTCTTGAGTGCAATATGTTCATGGAGTAGGTTGTACATGGACTTGGGATTGCCACTCAGGACATCGGGTGCCCACTTTGCAAGTCCAAGGCATGCCACAGTCCTAAAGATGAGTAACAAATGACACTCCTGGATGCACCTAATGTTTGCAGCAATCATCCCATCCTCAAGAGAGCTGACAAGCTCAGCTACCTTGGCTTTGGCATCTTGTATCCTACCTGAGTTGTCATCCAGGCTGGATGTTACCGAGTTTTGGAGCTGTGCTTCAGACAAATAACACTGAGTGAATGGTACTTTGTCTTCAGGAGTGACCTTTGGGGGAACAGTGCTCTGGTGTGGTAGACACCACAGGACATGAAGATGAAGCTCAAGAGCTGCCTAAAATACAGAAGAACTGTGAAGTGATCAAATACAATGTAACAAAAGTTGCACACCTTTGTTTTCTCTGCCTCTTTTGGTACCTCTCCTTTTCTCATGTGCCAGTCACTAGGTTTCTTGGGTTTCCTGGGTTGCTTAGCAAAAACTTTGCGTGCTTTCTTTGCTTGTGAGGAGTTGGGGTTTGCACTGCTACTGTCCAGTGAGTGCTTGCACTTGTTACCAGATGAGGTGCCCTCTCCTAACCCAGATTCAGAATCAGCAGGAGGTTGCATGTGAGCATCAGATTCAGCCATTGGGATGGTGGTGGTCAAGAATCAAGGTATTCAGTCAAGCCAGAACATGTGCACAGTGCATGGCATGAAACACATTGAGAACAAAGGAATTCAGCACGATCACGTGGTGGAATAAAGGATCCTCACCAGAAAAAATTGGAAAGTCTGGGGCAATCTGATGGGCCATGATCGGTATGGCAACATATTGGCAGGTGAAAACATCATGGGCATCAATCATCAATTGCATACTTTCAAATTATATTACATAACTGTTAAGTGTTTAAAATTTTAAATCCAACTGCCGCACCTACTGCCTCAAAGGCAGTTGAGTTTCAACTGCCCTAGGTTTTGCCCCTGGTGTTACCATCTGTGTGGTATCATATATCTAGTCCATGAACACTTCACTAGCCATTTCTTAGATCATGAAGGTCAGTGGTGGTTTCATGATGGTATTCTGACTGGAGTCACTCTTAGAAAGGAATCCAGAACAGCCTCAGCACAACTTTCTCATGCAATATTGGCAATATATATGTAGTTCACACAATGTGGGAACAATCCTGCGACCAAAGGAAACTGAATCATCGCTTACCCCTAAGAACTTGGACATGACATGCAAACCAGTGGCCCTCTAGCACAAGTATCTGGTTCCTGGGGCATCTTGATTTTCATGGTTTTTGTCACAGTTTATCATGATTGATCATGTGACAGTAGATGGCAATGTGTTTCATCTACATACCTTACACAAATTATAGTGTAACTAACTAGGTATAAGATGGATGTCTGCAGCTCACTGATTTTGCTTGTGATGACTATGAATTGCAAGACTTACCTAAAGTGGAAATGCTGACATAAGTTGTTGAACAAACTGGTTCTGAATGTTCAACATTGTTTTTCCTTGCACTGGTGCACCATCCCACACCTTTGTCACAATAGTTGCTTTGGACTTCCCACATACTTTGCACTTGTAATATGTCAAGGTAAGTATTGAGGTTTATAATTGCACAAGGAAGGGGGGACTTATTATTATTGCATGTGGTTAGAGTCAAAGTGAGAGTTAGATGTCTCATATACTCCTATTGCAGTATTGATGTGTACTATGATCTATATATAGCATGTACTAATAATGGAATTATTTACTCAGACCATGCATGGCTTGCCCATATCCCAACACTCCCCCTCAAGCCTACCACCATTTGAGTACAGGGGAATGGTTAAATAATTCATCCAGGTGCATCAAAACCTCTGTGTGATGGAAAGCACTGTGGGAAAAACCTATGCACATGTGAGGAAAGCTACTGGGTTACTAGCACATCAACTGGATGCCCATCTCTTCTCTATGTTGAGTAAATTTTGGCTTTGGTAGAGCTTTAGTTGTTACATCTGCCATTTGCTCTGGATCTTGACAGTTCTGTATATCAAGAACTTTTTCATTCATGAAGTCCCCTGGCCCAGTGATGGCAAAGAGGGATGTGCTTTGACTGTTGTTGAGATTGTGGGTTGTGTGTTAATACTACAGACCCCTCATTGTCTCCATAAATAATGGTTGGGTCCTCTTGAATAAATCTGAGTTTGCCATATAGATTTCTGAGCCATGTTGCTTCACATCCAGCCTCCAAGAGAGCCACATATTCCACTTCCATAGATGACAAGGCTATGATCATTTGTTTCTTTGATTTCCAGGTCACTGCTCCCCCCGCTGTTAGGAAACTGTATCCCATTGTGGACTTGCAGTCACCCGCATTTGAAAAGACAGTGTCTGCATACCCATAGAAGAGGTTATTTTTTCCAGTCACATCCTGAGATGTGCAGCAAGTTATCCCAAGAGTTTTCATATCTGCAAGGTACCTGAGTATCTGCTTTAATGCACCATGGTGTTGGAGACCTGGGTTAGTGGTGTGGCCCATTTATTTACATTGTATGAGATATCTGGCCTTGTGGAGTTTGCAATAAACTGTAAACTTCCCAATAATTTCACACATGAATTACTTCGGTTGGGTTCATTGTGATCCAGATTTAGTCCTAGCTTAATATTTGGATCCATAGGTATACCGACAGGGTTTGCATTGGCCATCCCCTCCTTGAGGAGTATATTCTCAATATATTTCTTTTGAGAAATAGTCACAGAACTGCTAGTATGATTTATTTCTATACCAACAATCTTGCTTGGTTTCCCAAGGTCCGTAACTTGCCACTCTGAGCATGATGTGTTCTTAATATGTTCCATCATTGCATCTGATGATGCAAAGATAAGTGAGTTGTCAACCTCAATAAAAAGGATTTTCCAGGAAGTCACATGATTGTAAGGCTATAGTCATGTAAATGTCAAAAAAATGATGAACACTTGACTATTACCTGACTATTTGACATTTTTTTGACATTTACATGACTATAGCCTGACAGTTGTGTGACTATGTGAAAATCCTTTTTTACTGAGCATCAACCCAGATAGCCATAATTCCAATATTGTCTCCATCCCATTGAATATAAATGCAAGAATCTGTGAGTAAGTGTTTGTAGCTGTGAGACTTGAGTTTTGCATCAAGCTGTTTATTCCACTCTCTCCCAGCCTGTTTTAAGCCATAGAGTCTTGACCAGCTGACAGACTCAGTCTGTTTCATCCTTGCATCCCTCAGGTTGTCGCATATAAATTTCTTCTTGTAAAATGCTGTTCAGGTAAGCCCCCTTGACATCCATCTGTTGTAGTTGGAGTTTCTTTATTGGTACAAGGGCTAGGATTGTGTGCAATCTATCCATCCTAACAACAGGCAAATAGGTTTCCATATAATCGTAACCTGGCTACTGTGTGCATCCTTTTACTACCAGTCTCACTCATTTCCTTATTTCATCCCCCTGATTGTTTCTTTTCTTTATAAAGACCCATTTATTGGAGATAGGGACTGCATTTGAAGGTTTCTGCACAAGTTCCTAAGTGCCCATCTCCTTCAGCACATCCAACTCTTCCTGCATGGTGATTTGCCATTCTGACCACTCTGGGGAGTTCTTAGCATCCTTTGCTGGTAAGTTCATCTCCAGCAATTATTGCATATATCTCTTCAAATGATAGGAAGGTTTCTTCATCATCATCTTCCTCTTCTGTAAAGGGATTTTGAAGGTATCAATAGTTGGTACAAATTCCATGCATCTTTCATGGTTCATTTATATCCATATCCTTCTCTATCTCATTCCATTTACCTTCTCTATCTCATTCCATCTATGCTTGTGCTTCTTGGGTTCATGGTCTGGAGTTATATCATCAGTACCTGTTACACCCTGAGGCAGTGGTGTGCTTCCATCAGACTCCCCCTCATGTGGTGCATCAGGTGTAATGGTGATTTGCTCCAGAGGTGAAGGCATTTCTGGTGGGTTAATGTTTTGGAAGTTTCTAGAGGTAAGTACCTTTCACATTTCCACATTATAATATTTAATTGCTCCAGTGCCATCATCAAATTCAACATCTGCTTGGTGCTTAGATTTTGGTAGCATTTTTCTTTGTTCTTTTTGTCCTTGTATTAGAACCCAAATGGGGGCTCCAAATTTGCATAAGGTAGACATGTTTGGTTTTTTATTATGCCAGCCCTTGTAAGTAGGGACTGCCATGGATGGCTCTGATCCAGATGACCATCCATGGATATCATAGATGGATGGATGGCAATGGATATGGATATCACGTGGGTGGTATCCATGGATGAATGGATGGTTACTATAAATAAATGAGTAATATAGATAAGGAATAACATGGGTATGGGTGCTGTCTGAGGGTGTCATGGGTTGGCATGGGTCAACATAACCATTGCTGCACCACTGATGATTGATGTTGCCACCTTCCTCTCCATCACCACCACTCAGTCAACTGCCACCACCACCACCACCACCACTCCCATGCCCATGCCCATGTTGACTAACACTGCAAAGTTCAAACCAACCACATAGGGCCCAAACAACACCAGACGTTGTTTGGGCCCTATGTAATGTTTGCTTTGAAAGTTCTTTTTCTTTCTTTTCAACTAACTAATGTTTTGATTTGTCTTGTTCAGATTCTATTTACCACAAGATGGCATCAAGAAGGCAGACCCATACCCACACCACTGCTGTGAGCACCTGCTGGCAGGGTGGGACAACAACACAATGGGACAACAGCTGATGACAGGGACAATGCATGGACAGACAGCGAGGCGAAGACAACAATGACAGCCCCCAGCACCCACCTGCTAGACCCCCACCACCATGAGCTGCTGCTCATGGAGTGGAAGTGGCATGGCAAAGACAGGGCAGGGGAGCAATGACAAAGACAATGATGAGATGGGACAACACCAACACCAACAACAACAAGAAGGACAACAATGGGGACCAGGGGATGGAGACCAACAACAAGGAAGACCACAGAGGAACAACAATGGTGAGGAACACAATGACAGTGAGGAACAGGAACACAATGAGGAAGTGGAACACAACAAGGTGGAGGAGGACAATGAGGAGGAAGCAGACAATGAGGTGGAGGAGGACAACAAGGAGGAAGAGGAGGACAAGGAGGAGGACAAGGAGGAAGTGGACAATGAGGTGGAGGAGGATAACGACAAGAAAGAGGATGAGGAGGATGAGGAGGATGAGGACAAGGGGGATGAGGGGGATGAGGACAAGGAGGATGAGGATGATGAGGATGAGGAGGATGAGGACAAGGAGGATGAGGGGGATGAGGACAAGGAAGATGAGGAGGATGAGGATGAGGAGGATAAGGAGGATAAGGACAAGGAGGACAAGGAGGATCAGGAGGATCAGGATGAGAAGGATCAGGACAAGGAGGACAAGGAGGATCAGGACAAGGAGGATCAGGACAAGGAGGATCAGGAGGATCAGGACAAGGAGGATCAGGAGGATCAGGACAAGGAGGATCAGGAGGATCAGGACAAGGAGGATCAGGAGGATCAGGACAAGGAGGATCAGGAGGATCAGGACAAGGAGGATCAGGAGGATCAGGACAAGGAGGATCAGGAGGATCAGGACAAGGAGGATCAGGAGGATCAGGACAAGGAGGATCAGGAGAATGAGGAGGATCAGGACAAGGAGGATCAGGAGGATCAGGAGGATCAGGACAAGGAGGATCAGGAGGATCAGGACAAGGAGGATCAGGAGAATGAGGAGGATCAGGACAAGGAGGATCAGGAGGATCAGGAGGATCAGGATGAGGATGACAACAAGGACAATGACAATGACAGGACAAGGACAGGATGACACCAAGCCCCCCCCACCAGCAATGGATGACCCAGCACCCATACCCACTGCTGCAAGCAACTACTCGCAGGGTGGGTGCTACAGATGAAGAGGGCAAGGACAACAACAAAGACAGGAATGACCGCTGCCCCCTCCCTCACTCCAATAGCAAGGGAGGTTCTTTTGTTTCTTTCTTGTCAACACCAGCCACCACCACCCCCTCCCTCGCTCCAACAGAAAAGGGGGGGGGGGTTCTTGTGTTTCACTCTAGTCAACACTGACCACCACTGCCCCCTCCCTCACTCCAAACATTGGAGGGGTTCTCCCAGGGTAAGACATTGCATGTCAGCCCAACAATTCAACCTGGCATCAATCATCATTGTGACCACCCCCTCCCTCACTCCAAAAGCGAGTGGAGGGTTCTTGTGTTTTGTTCTAGTTGACACTGACCACCACCCCCTCCCTCACTGCAATAGCGAGTGGAGTGTTCTGTTTTGTTCAGACTATCCCTTGTTCAGTCCCACAACTGCCCCACCCTCACCCCAAATGTGAGCGCATGGGGTCGTGATCTTTATTTATTATCAGTATATATGTATTGTACATAGTTTATAGAGTCTAGACCATAATAAAAAATGGTTAGACTAATCATGCTGCTTGAGAGTTGAGACCTGTGGGGTAACTGCAGGTTTCAAGCAAATGTGTGAATTTGTGGGTAACTGGGTCCTAGGGAAACCTGTGATAGCCACTATAAGGGATTAGTACAGTGTTAATGGGTATATGGGTATGACATCAGACAAGATATACCCAGAAGTTACCCATGTCACACCTAAATATAGATATTCAAACTCCACTTGATCAAGGCTGTCCAAAGCTGTTGAACAACATCTGGCCGCCATTTCATGGCTGTTTCCCCCATCACTTCCCTCTGTAGTGCTAAACAATGCAGTGGGGACATTTTCCAGCTGCTAGAAGAGTTACTAGTGCTCAATTGACTGCATCTACTGAGGACTCAGATACAGACTCTGCAACTCCTGCTGTCCTTATTTCTCCTGTTAAGGCCCATGCTGCAAAAAAGACTGTTGTGGGCAAGATAGATGCTGAGGTATGGTCCCTATCTGATGGTGTATGTGTCAATTCTCATGCCAGTACTATGATGGAACTCATGAACATTGTCTTGTTTTTTTCAGAGGCTTCTGAGTCTACCTGGCATTCCATGGTTTATGATCACTTCAATATCATTCTCCATTGTGAGGTGGATGACCATCAGAAGCCAAAAAAGCTGGTCTTTGTGTTCACATGCAAGGTGGACCCCACCAATCATACTCCTCATGTATGTCCTTGCATGTCTATTGGTCATGGAACAAGAATCTCCAGGAGGGTGTACAGTCTTGTGATAAGTGTCTAGGTGTTGCTGCTGGTGCAACCTCTGTTCAACCAGCTGGTGAGCCATATACACCTGCAGGCCACCACACCTTGATTGCTCTACCATGCACCAAAAACCATTATCCTTTCAATTCAGTTTTGGATGAGGACTACCAGGCAGAGGTAGAGATGCTCCAACCTGGAACAATTATCCCTTCTCCTCAAACAGTTTCTTGTGATATTAAAACTATGTATACTGAGATGTCAAAACATGTCCAAAATTATTTTATGGTCTGTCATTTATATATTTGTATGGTATTATTGTTGCTCAACAATATTTGAAGGCTCTCAATAGCACTATCCATCTTGTGCTTAATGGGTGGACAGCTCCAATAGTTGCATCATTTCTTGGACTGGTTTTATGAGGGAGTTATCTATCGTGCTGTACTGGAATTTATAAGGTTAGTGCTAATTTTTGTTATGATCCATGGGTTTGATGGCACTGCAACTTTTTCCACATGTAAGGATATTTATTTCACAACATTCAATTTTAATTCAGGAAATCCCAGGTTGCTGGCCTTGCACAGCATGTTCATGACAGTTCAATACTAAAGGAGAAATTTGATACACTTGTTGCAAATGACAAGGATCTGTCTGGTAACAAGGACACACTTGATCTCCAGGTTCCTACCTGATGGAATTCAGATCTCACTTGCCTAGATGCTCACCTCTACTTTAGAAGTCCAGTTGAACAGCTCACAGGTGCAGCCATCAACCAACTCCAGGCTTACCGGCTTTCAGAAGACCAATGGGATCTTGCAGAAACACTTAGTGCAGTACTTGAGGTCACTTCTCTGATATTTGACAATGCAGACAATTAATCATCTCTAATAGGTCCTTGATGGGCCAACAAAGCTGTTTTCACAGTCTCAGGTTCCAGTTATAGCAGAAGTCATACCTATGCTGGATTCTATTGAGCAGTCCATGACCCTGGTCCATGATGATAAGGAATCAGAACTTCCCAATGTTGTCTGTGTTGCTGCACAAGCAGTTCTTCTCTTAATCAACAAATACTACACTCTCATGAAGGACTGTGAATTGTACATCATTGCAATTGGCAAGTGTAGTATTTCTGATGCATTTGAATTTTGTATGCTGACAATATGCAGTCATGTGTCCTGACAAGAAACTGAAATGGTTCAAAGACCATGGTCAGACAGCAGCACAAATATGAGATATCAAGAAGATGGTTATTGAGCATTGGGATGAAACATACAAGGGAGAGGACTCAGAGGCATTACCTCCTGCCCCTGCTCCTTGTAGGGGCAAGGTGAGCTTTAATTTATGCTGCCAAATCCTAGACTTACTGCATTTTCTTTTCAGGCCAAGTCCAAGTGGGTTGTTGCAACAGAACCTGAGGAAAATCAAGATCCAGATACTATTGCAACTTATCTGGCAGATCCAGTCATCTGGCTTTCAACTCTCAAGGAGGCTGGAGGAATCATGAAGTACTGGCATCAAGCTATTGATCAGTGACCTTGGTTAGCAAAGATGGGGCTGGATTTTTGCTCAGCACCAGGTAAGTGTAATAATTCTCATTTTTGCTCCTACTCAGACACTCTTTTAGCATCATCAGTGGATGCTGAACATGCATTCTCAGTTGGAAGGCTTGAGATCAATCACCTTCAGCATAACACCAGCCCACAGACCTTCAAGGCTCAAGTTGCAGTTGGATCTTGGGCCAAAACTCCACTCTATCCAAGACTTTCAGAAACCATTAAGATTGTTCAGAAGCAAATGGGAAGTGAAGAGCAGGTGGGACCTCAGAAAGAAGTTGATGAGACTGAGTTGGAAGATGAGTTAGAAGAGACAGATGAGGAATCAACTAATTCCATTCCTTCACTTTTTAGGATCTAAACTAGTAGTAATGACAGATGCCGACACGAAACAATCCACACAAACAATTTTGGATGCAACATGGTGCAAATGACGACTGGGTCATTTGGGCCTGCAGTAAGATTTTTCTTATTATGAATAATTAACTAATCTCTTTTCTTTACTTTTTAGGTCAAACTACCACTCAGGAGTGAAGGATGGGGAAGAAAGAGGAAGAACAGCAGAACGAGCAGTTTGGGAGACGAAACACAGCCAGAGAGACTGCGTCACACCATAGACATGGCCGCACAAGGTCCAAATCAATGAAGGCATACAGATCGAACAAACAACCAATGTAACAGTGACTCAATGATGACTGCTACCATTGACATGGATATGCAAACAACACCCCTCGATAAGACTACCATTAGTCTGTTGCCACCATGCCATCTGCCACATCACCATTGTCAACAGCCGCACAGCCCCCATCAGCACCTTCAATATCGACAACCACCACTGCAACTTCATCCCCTGCTTCAGAACCACCAGCAGCAGCTCCTGAACAACAGCGCTGATTACAGGCTGATCTACCTCTCTCCAATCAAGTCACCAGCCCCCTCTTTCAAACCCTGAGCCACACTGCACAACTGCCACATCACTGCCACCGCATCTGTCGACGATGGCTTAACCTCCTGCTCTGCCCCACTCTGGACCACAGGCTGCAGCCAAAAAATAACAGAGTGTGCACCTAGTGTATATCACTATGTTTGTTAGCATGTACCGGATGTAGTAATCAGAATGTAGTAATGGAATACAACTAGAATTATTGAATAGACTTTGATGTTCTGCAGTTTTGGTAAACTGAACAACTGGCTACTTACAAGAATTCCCATTGGCAATTGCCATTCTATTGGTCCCTGTTTGTTTTGTCTTCTTTTCTATCACTCACAGCGAACTTACCAGTAATTTTGTAGTTTTAGTTTATGGCCTCAGGTCTGCATAATTCTGGTGCCCCTGTATGGTCTGGACATTCAAAATACCTGACCTGATGTTTGAGTTGAGTAATACTGTAGGTTAAAAATCATTCTGTTGTCAAGGCACAAAGTGGGTAATATGTAAAATTAATCAAGGAGAATGCCAATTAACGCTGATTGACCAGTTAGGTGTGGAACCTTGGGGAACCAAGACATTCACATCATCTCCAGTAACTAACAAGCATAGCTGCCCGGTTATGTCCTCATCAATCCTAGGTGCCAAAAATAGTAGCCATGATACAACCAGGACAGGATGTAGATAAGTATTTCTAACAAGACCTGAAGGAATTTTCATTGCTCATTGCTCATTCCATTGATCCAATTCCATCCTACTTAACTTTGACTTATGACTTGCTTAATATCTGCCTATGCTAAGACCTGTTTTTGGTGATATCACCTCTAGTACTCTGCATTGTCCTAATTCATGCATCAGCTTCTTTGTTTTGTTTCCCACACCACCTTGCTTCACTTTACATTATATTGGCACTTGCCTAATCCTATTAGATGGCAGCACCATACTTTGTGATTATCAAGCCATTGTGTTTCATTCCTGTACATTATTGAAAGCCAGACTCTAGTTTGTTTGTTTTATACTACAACTGTATATGTTATCTGCCATATGGATTGAATCAAAAGAAGAGAGAGAAAAGTCCATGAAGTGAGGACTCATTCATGCCAGGCATAGCCATGGCCCAACCCAACAAGTGAGTATGGCATGGTTAAGTGAATTTCTATACTGTGCTCCTTGCACCAATTCCCCAGTTTCTCATTTACAAATTCTTTTCCACAATCAATTTGTATCCCCTTCAGTTTACAGTTCTGAGTTATCAGGTGAGCCAAATCATTGATTACACCTTGTGCTGCTCCTGATTTTTCCTTCAGACATTCCACAGTAATATATCTCTTTGTGTTGTCCACAAATAGCAAGTAATATTGATGTCCATTAATAGATTTGATCACATATTTTCCCCACAAATCAATATGCATCAATTCTCCAGGTTCAGTGTTTTGGTTGGAAGTTTTAGGAAAGGGTTCAACATGTTGCTTTGCCTCAGTACACACTACACAATCTGGTTTTGGGTGACTGGATATCAACGTTGAATCTGTCCACTAACTTGCTGTCCAATAATTTTTGAAGTCTGGTATACCTGATATGTCTGAAATGTCAGTGCTAAGTTCCCAATTTGGAGGTGCATCATTCCCAACAAATGTTTGATGTGCATGTGATCTGTTGACATTTGCAAAGGTATTAGAATTCTGTGATTGTTGAATAACCATCTCCATCTTGTATAAATGGTTATCAATTTTGGTGCTGTGAGCTATTTGGTTACCATCTCTTGTAATAAGAATGTTTTGTCCATCTCCACCTATATATTTTCCTCTGGCATTGTCCCATCACCCCAACGAAATCAAAATATTTTGCATTCTGGGCACATGTAGTACATTCTCCAAATGTAGAATGTAGCTTTGACCTTTAGATGTTGAAATTGATTCAACAGTTCCATGGCCTGCAATCTTTGCTTCTTTACCTCCTACACCTGTTACAGAAATATTTCCCAAAGGTGCATAATCAGTAAAGGCTTCTTGCTGATGCATTACATGCAAGGTTGTCACTGAATCCACTAACCAATCATAAATATCAAGTGCTCATCATTGCCATCAGCGTTACAGGCATTGAAAGTATCAAAATTATGCAGTTTTTCATCAACTGGGAATGCAATATGTTCCCCCCCCCACATTCAACTGATCTTTTTTTCTGCTTGTCCCCTCACCTTTCTTCCCCTTGTCTTTATTCTTGTCCCTCTTCTTCTTTCAGCAATCCTTTGTGTGGTGTCCATATTTCCCACAATTATAACATTTACTTCCTGGGAATTTGTGGCATTTACTTGTCCAGTGTCCAGGTTTCTTGCAGTGTTCACAATATGGTTTCATCTTTCTTTGTTATCTGTAATATGAGCTTCCAGGGATTTACTAGTAGCCAACTGGGTATTAACCAGGGTAGTGCTACTGTTTCCATTATTCCCATTATTACTTCACTTGGCCTATATCTTGTATTCCTCCCATATTATACCTATAAACTGATCAGAGGACATACAGCATTTTGGATCTGGATCATTGGGTTGTTGGCATTCCCATCATATGGATCCATGAAGGTCTGCCAACTGGGGGGTAAGGAGGCCAAAACAGTGGACTTTATTCATGTATCTGAAACATGAAATTCTGGGTTTGGGAATTGGTTAATTCTGTCATGGAGGGACTTCATCATATTGAGGTGTTTCAAGAGATCTCCTCCATCATACACCTTGGTTTCATATAATTGAGTTAATATGTATGTAACTGTTTGATGCACCATATTTTCATGAGTTGCCAAAAGTGTGCAGTACATTTTGTTTGCAGTATCCTTTGAGCCTACATGGTTCATCTGTGTGGAGGTTATGCTCTGAATTATAACATGTTGGGCTCGAGTGTCATTCTTGTCCCAGTTATGTGCACCTACAGGATTATTGGGTCTTTCTACATCTCCAGTAATAATTCTGGTGATGTCACAATTGATAAAAATTCTCTGCATCCTTTCCTTCCATTCATGCCAATTTGTGTCTGTTAAATGATCACAATCAGACAACTTACTGACATTATTCCTGGTTCAGATTAGTGCAATATAGTTGTGGGGTTCTGCTGCGGGTCCTGTAAGGGGACTAGGGGGTGCCCTGTGTGTTTCTCCTATTTTTTTTACGTTTGTTCTATATTTTTCCTCACTTCATTTCCTTCTATTCTTCATTTTCTATGATTTTTCTGGATTTTATTACTAATTTTCCCTTTCTATCATGTTTGTACATGTTGACACTTTTATATTTAGAGGCGGAGCACCCCTTCCAACACCTACCCCTTGGTATGATGTCATTTGGCGGCCTTGATCTGCCTATCTCCGCCTTTTCTATTTTTAGGTTATTATTTGATTTTTGTCGTCTTTACATATACTGGGCATCAGCAAAGGGATCCTTAGAGTTTTCTCTTTGGATTTCCCTTTGCTAGGTGTGTCCCCAATCCCTGTACTATGTAGTATAATTTTAACTTTGGATTTCCCTTTGCTAGAGGCTTAGGTTGCCCTTATAGTGTCCATCACCATGAGCAGGTGTATCACATGGAGCACCATTCATGTTTCCTGGCTCCCTCGCTCTTGAACCTGAAGCACTTCATTTGCACAACAGGCAGGGCAAAACTTTCCCAGAGAAAAAATGTGGAGAAAATGTGGAGAAAATTACACTTTTTCATTAAGCAAACAAGTAGGAAAAAACTAGTGAAAATAACTTATTTTCTGTTCATTTTCTCTTCAATCTGCCTAAGGAAAAATATATCATTTTTATGGAGAGAAAAAAAAGGGAATCTGCAGTGAAAAGAACTTATTTCTTCTTGATTTCTCCCTAATTTTTGCATAGGAAAAAAGAGTGATATGTATTTCCTGCAAAAGCAAATCAGAAATCTTGAGTGAATATAACTTATTTCTTCCAAATTTTGACCTGGAAAACTGCATGTGAAAAAGTGTAATTTTCTCCTGGTGAAAAGCTGGCAAACATGAGGAGAAAATTACACTTTTTCACATGCAGTTTTCCAGGTCAAAATTTGGAAGAAATAAGTTATATTCACTCAAGATTTCTGATTTGCTTTTGCAGGAAATATCACTCTTTTTTCCTATGCAAAAATTAGGGGGAAATCAAGAAGAAATAAGTTCTTTTCACTGCAGATTCCCTTTTTTTTCTCTCCACAAAAATGATATATTTTTCCTTAGGCAGATTGAAGAGAAAATGAACAGAAAATAAGTTATTTTCACCAGTTTTTCTTTACTTGTTTGCTACATGAAAAAATGTAATTTTCTCCATTATTTTCTCTCAGGCAAAATGTTGCCCTGCCTGTTGTGTTAGGGGCTACGAAGTGTATGTGGTACTGGTTGTTTGGGAGTTTCTCCATCTGAGTGTTGTGACATGGTAGGTCCCCATAATTAACTCATTAAGCTAGATAGGGCCAGGGCCCATAACCTATTGGGGTTTATAATTGCGCAAGGAAGGGGGGACTTATTATTGGGCATGGTTAGAGTCAAAGCGAGAGTTAGACATCTCATATACTCCTATTGCAGTATTGATGCATACTATGATCTATATATAGCATGTACTAACAATAGAATTATTTACTCGGACTGCGCATGGCTTGCCCATATCCCAACAGTAAGTTTTGAAAATTGTATTTCAGGCTCATTTCAAGATATCAACATTCTCTTTTCGTGGATTGCTCAACTTTGCTGTCAGGGGGCAATACAGCCCTGCTCTCCTCGAAAATTGAAGGCATGTAGGACTCCAGGGTGGCACAAGGGGTGTGTCGGAATTTGCCGGAGCACACAGGCTGGGGAGGGGGGGGGGGGGCAGGATGCCTCTTAAACAAATAAATTTTATTTGGGTTCAGAACGTTCAGAACTGGTCGAAATTCAAAATGAGACTCTTCATCGCGCAACGGGACCTGTTCCGAACCAGTCACATGAGCCCCGGATGCATTAACAGCCGTCATCACCGAAAACTTTCCCCACTCAGCTAGCTTGACATTATCGTAACGTTATCGCCGATGGCGAAATCAAAGAAGGTATCATCCACTCACTTATGTATGCTCATCACGACGCCGAATCTATTGTAACATTTACCATTAGCAACCATCTGAGTTCACGGCATCAAGTACGAGATACTGCGATTCATGCAAAATCGACGTGAAGATTGGCTTTGGAGGGGAGGCCAACTGGACTAGCCATACAGAGAGTGCAGCCCATCGCAAAAATGAGGCTGCCAACAGTGTTTCTTCCAATTCTAAGTTAACACGGCTATAATTGACAGTTCATGTCTTTCTAAACCACTGTTTACAGGGACGGAAGGCACAGCCATTTCGTCTGTCGAAAATGCGGCAAATCCGACAGCTTCGGCAATGGTAATATCGTCCCGAAAACGTGGGCATCGCACTGCGCCTGTTGACGACGAGTTGGTGTGCAATGACCCTGGGTGTGAGACACTCATTAGCGATGTCGACCTTCTGAGATGCGACTCCCCTGGATGTTATTTGGTGGTCAGTTCATTTCACGTTTACTCACCGCTACTGTCTAATCTTCTGTGACCATATAGTATCATCTAACGTGTCGTGGACTCATTGAAAAGCCATCTGGGGGTTGGTTTTGTGACGACGAGTGTAAAAGGAATGCGGGTTTCAGAGTAAGTGGTCCCAAACGTCGCCGACGAGGAGATTAACGAGAAAGGCGAGTGATCGGGCTGACGGACCGTTATTAAATTATGTAATTATTTCCTTATTTGGACATAAAGGGGGTATGAAGTACCCTTGGACGTATAAACCAAGGTCATATACTTGAAAATTTTCTTGCACACCCCTTGGGGTGGCATTCAGGTGAGATCCATAATCCCAAAGTTGAAGCCATGGCCTACAATACAAATCCTACTCTTTTGCACCCCTCTCCCCTCTCCCCTCCCCCTCGCGTTTTCATGCCCCTGGATGGTTCTGCTGCAACCGAGATTCCTGCCGCAGTTCCTCATCCCGTTTGATTTGCGCTTGTGGAATCAGCACCTCGACTTCACTCCCCTAAGCCCTTTGGTCAAATATGATTTTTAGGTTCATTATTTAGAGTAATATTCATGATATTCACTGTCATACTGAGACTATGTTAACGCTACACGAAAAAAGTTGTGTTGCTCACCCGAAACTCGTGGACGTTGAACATCAAGTGTTGAGTGTGTACTGGGTCCCACCGATCATATTCTGAGTACAAAGTTTGACATGTTGACCTTGAAAATCGAGCAACTCACTCCGGATTGCCATAATACGGCATAAATCCGTATTGTACACAGTACCGTTATGGCAAGCCTCAACTTCCTGAAGGTATGGGTACCATAACCGTCAAACGGCACCGTTTACCATCAGTGTACTGCACGGTGCGCAGCCCTAGTTTGCATCACATATATCAACAGTAAGGAAAATTTACAAGACAGTGGACAATGATTATATGACCATATCCAAGTGTTAATCTACTAGCCTGAACGAGACTCAAGTGAAAATTAGGCCAAGGGCCCACGAAGTAGCAGAACTTGAGAGTCTGATGAAATCGGTCAGTTTAAGCGGAGAACAACGCGATAAAAAACAGACCATATCCAAGTGTTAACCTACTAGCCTGAATGAGACTCAAGTGAAAGTTTGAGTGTAGTAGGGCCAAGGGCCCTCGAAGTAGCAAAACTTGAGAGTCTGGTAAAATCGGTCAGTTTAAGCGCAGAACGCCGTGAAAAACAGATTCAGACTAACATTGCATTGCGCAACACCACTATTTCTGGGGCAATACCAATAACAAGAGGGTGTACAGGTCTCGGGATCGATACCAAGAACTGCTTTGACCTCCGTATTGTTAATCAACGCAGGAAATTCGTCTGCCAGATAGTCAGACGTAGACGTAAAGTTACCAGCAATGGTCCACGCGACACCCTTCGTCTTCTCGGCATACACCCGGGATACACGATGGTTCCATTTGTCTGCAGCTTCAGGGTCGTCTGCTCGGCCTGGGGGGAGCGGGGGCCCCGTGAAGCCGTTCTGACACATAACCATGCCAATAGTAACACCCCCCTTCCTCTTGGCACAATCTGCAGCATACCGTTCCACGCTTTGGTTGGAATTTGGAACACGACCCATCCAAAAGATAGCCGTAGAGTTTAAAGGTATAGTCATATTCTGCTCAATATATGTGTCATTACTCCAATCCGTAGTTTTAGTACTGGTAGGAGGTTGGGTGCAGATGGAAGTAGGGGAGGGATCGAGGGTGACAGTCGGCGGAGCGTTCAGATTGGGAGCAGCATGGACAAAAACGACACCTAGAAGATTGGCGAGTGCAAGGTGGAGAAATTTCATAGTAGGGATATCGTAGAGACGAGGACACGGGTTGAAGCTTGAAGAGTAAGAGTCAATTCGCCTGGCCTTTTATCGGGTGTCCACTGGACCTCCCGATTCCCGATAGCTAAAGTTCGTTTGTCGTCCACATGTCCTGCCATTCAGCACATCTGCATCAGGTATGATAGGACCGAACTTCCATTTACCTTGGGAAGGAAAAGAATAGAAACGGAGGTTTTTTCGTACGTCCACCTTCATGGGGGTGACAAGTTGCTTGAAGTTCGATTAGCGCCCAACCGATAGAGTTGTTCTAAGCTAACAAGTGGTACAATTTCAATTGAAGTTAGTAAGTGTGACAAGGAACGAACCAGCGAGTCCGGACCTGCGTCTCCCGTACAAACAATGCCCCCACCTCGATGTGACTCTTTATGAAATCGAGTAATGCGTGATGGATCGATTTGGATCGATTAGAATTCCTATCCATCGACTGTTCTAGATTTCCCTCACTCCAACCTCACTCAGCTCCGAGCCTCCGAAGCAAACTTGAAGGGGCTCCCAGCGTCTTAACTGTCCCCGCGCCCCAAATCCCCACGCTTTTGCACGCCACCAATCGCTTCTCTTACTAGTATTAGAGGTGGAGCCTTGGAGGAGAGTGTGTGATCAAGAGCCTGAGGCGATGATTAGTGAGATTATGATTGTGTAATTTTATGGCACTCAGTCGTGTATCGTCAATGAATGACGACGACACAGGTAGAGGAACGAGGGACAGTCGAGTTGTCAGCCTTCCGGTACCAGCTGGTACCCGGTGACTGGAAGATTGTTTGCTAAATGCTCTTTAGTCTGGCAGGAACTATGGATGCCAATTCCAGCTAACTGCAAAATTGTAGACCGTTTTCAAAAAAATGATTGGGTTGCCGCATGACGATAGACTTACCAAAGCAGGTAAAGTGTATGTCAATACCTAAGTCGTGTTGCAGGCACCCCTTTTGGTTAGTCTACAACATGTGGCAACCTACCATTTTTTTAGAAACGGTCTACAATTTTGCAGTTAGCTGTCATCCCCAAGTCAAAACCGTATCTAACTGAACCGAATTAAGCCGAACAACATCTCATGATATCGTGAATGATCTTTGTGTAAGCAACGTGAGATGTGGGATTTGTTCGCATTACGAAGCCCACAACCATACATGCATGTGCGTGCACGCAGTGAACGCTATTCTGATTCACCCAGCAAATGGTGCGCAACACGTGATTTACGGGAAACGCCGACGCGGGACTTGGGCACATCCGAGTCTGTACACAACCGGCCAGCTCAGCCCCAGTCAAAAGTCGGTCGAACCAGGGAGGGTTAGATCGAGTTAGAACAAAAAAAATCTGCTGTACTGATGCAAATATATGTAAATGGCTACAATTACATATATATCAAGGAATGACTCCGAATGAGACACTTCTCAGATATTTCTGATCAACCTTCCATTTTCTGTTGGGTCAAATGTAGTCATATCCATTTGGATGTTTTTAGATATATATACATAGGGTTGAAATGATGCCATATAAGCTTCAATTTTGCTCTATTTGCAATCAATATTAATCAATATTAATCAATCTCTCAAGGCAAAATAATACTATTGTATTGCAAAAACATCCCATAAAAACAACAAAAATCACAACGCGAACTTGCGAAGCTTGCGATGCCATGACCAACCTCCTACCAGATTCTACCTTTCCAATTCTATGGTGCATGTGATGTGCAATTAGGTATGTATATTTACTTGGACACCCCGGGAGCACATATACATGCAGTTTTCTGTGATTGAAGATGTTAGGACTGTGTCACACAGAGATAGATAGCGTACTGCAGAGGCTTCACAATCCTTCCAGTGCTGTAATTTATGTAAGTAGTGAGTATCATGATACTTAAGCTGAAAACACAGATGCATGCAGACCTTCTTCTGCTCTATAGAGAGGTTGTCATAATAGTACTTGAAATCAGTTGTTGAACCATGAGGGTTACTCTCCTTCCAATCCAAAGCACATAAGTTTCTGGTTATCAGATGGGCAATTTTAGTGTAAACTTAGAACTTCTACAATATGGTTACTTACCAGGCAGTAGTTGAATGAGGGTTTGGCCACATCATCCCAGCTTTCTTTCCTCCTACACTGGGCACTGAGGGTAGGAGGAGAATCAATAGGAGCAGGAGCATTGACATGAGCTGGAGTAGCAGACGTGTCAGTGGGAGTTGCAGTTGTAGGAGTATTGACAGGAGCTGCAGAGGTTGTAGTCAGATTATCAAAGGTTGAAATTGGCGGAACTATCGGGTTTAGCAAAGCTCTGGGTAAAGCAGCCTGTATCCCATCCCCAGAGTTGTCAATGAGGGATGTGTTGAAGTTTTCTGTGCTGACTGTGGTTGTCTCACTGGTAGTGATGTTGGGGTAAATGGAAGAGGTGAGATTGCTTGCCTCCATTATGGTCCCTCTCATCACTGTTAGTGTCATTACTGTCTGCTCCACCACCGGAATTGTCATCGTCTGGTCCACCACCAGAATTGTTGCCATCTGGTCCACCACCAGGATTGTTGTTGTCTGGTCCACCACCAGAATTGTCACCATCTGGTCCACCGTTGGGATTGTCATCATCTGGTCCACTGCCAGAATTGTCGCCATCTGGTCCACAACCAGGATTGTCATCGTCTGTATAAGGCCAACCTAAGCCTCTAGCAAAGGGAAATCCAAAGTTAAAATTATACTACATAGTACAGGGATTGGGGACACACCTAGCAAAGGGAAATCCAAAGAGAAAACTCTGAGGATCCCTTTGCCGATGCCCAGTATATGTGAAGACAACAAAAATCAAATAATAACCTAAAAATAGAAAGGGCAGAGATAGGCAGATCAAGGCCGCCGAATGACATCATACCAATGGGTAGGTGTCGGAAGGGGTGCTCCGCCTCTAAATATAAAAGTGTCAACATGTACAAACATGATAGAAAGGGAAAATTAGTAATAAAATCCGGAAAAATCATAGAAAATGAAGAATAGAAGGAAATGAAGTGAGGAAAAATATAGAATGAATGTAAAAAATAGGAGAACACACAGGGCACCCCCTAGTCCCCTTAAATCACCCCCTCTCTAAGATGCATCACCCCGATGCATTCGAAATCGCATACGACCAAAGTCCATGACTTGAATGCGACGCAGTGCAGCAGTGTGCCGTCGGTGGAATTCCTTGATTAACCGAGGGGCATTCACATCAGACTCTTCGACCCATGAGTTCTCCTCATACCCATAACCCTTCCAATGCACCAAATACTGGAGTTTTCCTCAATGCAAATGGCTGTCCAAGATTGACTCGACTTCGTATTGGGGTTCTCCCTTGATCACTGTAGGCGGTGGTGGTGGGTGTGAATGGCATCCCAGGAATGGATCTGGGGGAGCTGGAAGCAGTTTGACAACATGGAAGACTGGGTGGAGTCTGGATATGGAGGCTGGGAGGTGTAGACAATAGGCATGTGTTCCAACACACTTGACAATGGGGAAAGGTCCCAAGAAGTGATGAGCAAGTTTCTTGGACAGATGTGTAGTGGAGATGTCACTGGAGTCAAGATAAACTCGATCACCAACCTTGTACTGAGGGATCGGAGAATGGTGTTGGTTGTAAAAGCACACCATGTCGTCCTTTGCCTTTGCTAAGGCTGCCCTTGCCTCCTCTAAGCTATCCCGCATGCATTCTGTGAACTCATTCACCATCTCGATGTGTGAGGGAGTTTGATGAGGTTCAAATCCCATGCGTGGATGTCATCCAGTGTCTAAGAGGAAAGGGGTCTGTTGAGTGGAGGCATGGACATGGTTGTTGTATCCAAACTTGGCCAATGGGAGAAGATCATCCCAATCATCCTGGCGTTCATTGACAAAGATGCGGATGTACTGCTCCAGTTCCTGGTTGACTCGCTCAGTCTGGCCATCATTTTGTGGGTGATAAGTGGTCAAAGCAAGGAGTTTGATCCCCAGGAGTCGGTACAGCTCATGAGTGAACTCTGCCATGAACTGAGGGCCACGATCAGAGAGGAAAGCGCCAGGAAGTCCATGTAATTTCCACACATGGTGGAGGTAGAGTCGGGCAGCACCCAGGGCACTGACAGTGGTGTGAGTGGGAATGAAGTGAGTGCATTTTCCCACTGAATCAACTGTGCACATCACCGCATCAAACCCATTCGACTCTGGTAACTCCACCACAAAGTCAATGCTGACAACATCCCAATGACTCTCTGGAACAGGAAGAGGGTGCAGCTCGCCAATGGGTTTGCGACGAGGAACCTTGGTGCATAAGCAAAGGTCACAAGTGCGACAATACTGACCAATGAGGTGTGACATTTGTGGCCACCAATAATTCCATGAGGTGAGCTCCAAGGTCTTCCAGCGTCCAGGATGACCAGCAATCTGTGAGTCATGGTGTTGGGATATGATGTGCCGGCGAAGGTCTGGGTCATTGGGAATGTAGATGTGGTCCCTGAAATACAACAAGTCCTCTTTTTCAGCCCACTCTGCTGCATGCAAGGAAAGGGTGGATCCCTTCCTCAGTTCCTTAACAGCTTGGGCAACAACATCCTCATGTAAACCGCTACAGTTTGCGTGATGAATGTCACATAGGATGTCCCGCTCCTCACCCTGGGGTGCGATGCCTTCCAGTGCCCGAATGGTGAACAGGTCTGGCTGCAACAACACAATGTTTTGGTCATCATCACTGCCATCCCCATGGTCTGCACATCAGGAGAGGGCATCGGTCTTCCCCATGCTGCGACCTGGATGGTGGTGCAAGGAGAAGTCGAATCTGGATAGGGACCAATGAGCTTGACGATGGTTTAATTTCTTGGCTGTCATAAAGTACTCAACATTCTTGTGATCCGTCCAAATTTCCACCTTGTGTTGGGCACCCTTGAGGAAGTGTCACCACTCCTCAAGTGCATGCATTATCGCCAACATCTCCTTGTCATGGATCTCGTAATTTTGCTCTACAGCACTAAGGCCTTTGGAGTAGAACACAACAGGATGCCACTTCTGGTCCTCCGGAGACTGCTGAGACAACATGGCGCCCGTCGCAAAGTCAGAACTGTCAGCTTCTACACAAAAAGGATGCAAATCATCAGCAAAGGTAAGGATGGGAGCGGAAGTGACCATCTCTTTAAGCCTTTTGAATGCCTCCTGTTGTGCATTATCCCACCTCCATGCCTCCTTTCCTGTCAAGTTGAACAGTGGTTGTGCACGATGTGAGAAATCCTTGATAAAATGCCGATAGAAATTGATGAAGCCCAGGAAAGAGTGCACCTCTTTCTTGTTTGTGGGTGTCGGCCAAGCTGTGACCCCATTCACCTTGATAGGATCCATCTCCACTTGACCCTCCGAGATAATCAGGCCAAGGTATGCAATCTTGGTCTTCTCAAACTTGCATTTGTCCTGACAAAGGTAGAGTTTGTACCGTCGAAGCCATTCTAGGATGAGGTGCATGATGTGACGGTGCTCTTCAACTGTGCGAGTGAAGATGAGGATGTCGTCAAGATAGATGCAGACAACACCTTTGAGGATGAGGTCGTGGAAGATGTTGTTCATCATGGTCTGAAAGGTGGCAGGGCTATTAGTAAGGCCAAAGAACATGACAAGCGGTTCAAAAAGACCATGGTTGGTATGAAAAGCTGCCTTCCACTCATCTCCCTCCTTTATCCTCACATTATTGTAGCCCCAACGGACATCGAGCTTGGTGAAGTATCGGGCTCCACAGAGCTGGTTCACGAGTTTGGAGATGAGGGGTAGTGGGTAGCAATTTTTGACCATGATGTTGTTCAGCCTTCTGTAGTCTTGAACCGGTCAAAGTGAGCCATCCTTCCTCTTGACAAAGAAAAAGGGGGAGGCCATGGGTGACTTCGATGGTTGGATACGTCCAGAGGCCAGGTGCTTGTCGATGAACTGGTCAAGCTGTTGTTGTTCTTCAGGAGAGAGAGGATAGACCTTGCAGGATAAAGGGGTTGCACCAGGGGTGAGTTCGATCGCGTGATCCCATGGCTTGCACGCAGGAAGAGAGTCGAACAACTCCTTGGAGAACACATCTTCAAACTCACAGAGATGAGGGAGTAAGGAACTGGTAGAGGATTTAGCAGCATTGTTTTTGTGGAAGGCCTCGGCGAGCCATTGGGATATGTTTGATGTAGCACACACCTCCTGCAATGAGTGAATCACAGTGTAGAAGATCCAATCACCCTCCTCCACTTCCTCTGGGTCCTCATCATCATCATCTGAGTCTGGCATCAGATCAGGAACCCCTTCCAACTCCACTTCAGGTATAGGCAGGGGTCCGGCATGACACTTCTGAGTACATCGTATCGCGGCCTTCTGTCCACGACGTTCTTGCCTGGCTTCTGTGAAACAAGTCCAACAGCAGGATGGACATCAGCTCATGGTAACCTCCCCGGTACACCAGTCAACCTCTGGGTTATGGTCTCGAAGCCATGGATAGCCCAAAATCACCTTTTGCTTTCCTAATTGAGTGACAGCAAAAAGGGCACGCTCACTATGATCTTTGTAATGGAGAACCAGGTCTACAACCTCTTGGATGGCACCAGCTTCATTTGGGGATCCATCCACATTATACACAGGTATCGGATGCGAGAGTGAGCAAGTATTTAGGCAATGTTGTTGTGCGAGATGGGCATCAATGAAGAGACCAGTAGCACCAGAGTCCAGGAGTGCAGAGACACCGAGTATCTGCCCAGTGTCAGTCATCTGCAGTTCAATTGCTAGGTTCAGGGAATGTGCAGAGGGAGTGGATGCAACAATATACTTGTGTGGTAGTTTACGCTCCCATGATTTAATTTTGGGGTGTGGAGCAGAAGGAGAGATGGGGAGAGCAGGTACATCTTCAGCCAACTTCAAAGGGTCAGAGAGGGGAGCAGTCACAGAAATGGATTCATTCTCCAGGGATTCAACTGACAAGACTTCAAAGTGGTTATGGACAGGCAGTGAGGGCGTACAATTCACTCACTGTGAATAGGAAAATCCTGCTCCTCTACAACTTCCAACTTGATCTCCTCTGCAACCTGATCCTTCACTTCCTCAACATCTACAAGCGCCAAGAAGTCTTGGAGGAGTTCATCTCACCCTTTGTGGGTGAGCATGCGGATATCCTGACAATGGGGACATGCTCCAGCCCTGTGTCCAGTTTCCCCACAATGGTAGCAGAGATCCAACCTATGCGCACGGTTGTGGGCTGCATCAACATCCATTGGTACTGGGACATTGATGGCTGGTGTGGGATTTTGACAAACAGGAATGGGGTTAAGGCGGGGAAGGGTTCAATTGAAGGTGTAGGGCACATGGGTGGTAGTTGGAGCATGGAATGCAGCATTAAATGCCGCATTTGTGAGTCAGTTCTCGTCACAGAGTGAAGCAGCTTCATACCAAGCATAGATATCATTGTCCACTGGGCGCCCTTCCAACATCTGTGCAATCTGGTCCTGAATTTCTTGGTTGAGGCCCCGTCGAAACTTCACCACCACTGGTAGCCCACCCCCATATCCTGCCATGTCCACCAAATCCTTGAACTCATTGATATAGTCGTCCATGGATCGACATGCCTGGTGGTAAGAGGATGACTTGAGTCGTGTCACTGCTTGGTGGCATTCATTGAGGGGACAAAAGTGGTGTACAAACTCAGCTCGAAAGTCACCCCAAGTGGAGAAAGGTAGAGAACCGAGTTCTTTAGTTTGATGCAGGATATGGTCCACATAGAGATAGGCGCGTTCAGATTTCATGTATGTGAAGGCCCAATAAATTTTTGCAGCCTCATCGACAAATTGATGCGACTGGAGACTGATGTATAACTCACAAGAGTTAAGGAATGCATGTCCCTGCACACGTGCACCATTAAATTCAGCAGGGGGGGACGGTTTGATCTGGGTGCACTCCTTAGTGGGCACGTTTGGCAGTACATCATTGTTGGGTGCGCTTGGAGTTGCCATGGGGGGAATATTGGTCATAGGGTTAGTCTGGAGGGTCCTGACGAAGTTTTCAATAGTAGATTTAAGCGAATCGATTTGCATGCGCATTCCAGAAACGTCACTTTCAAGTGCGTCGAAGCGTTCTGATGCGTCCATGTTGCTAGGGGGCGCGTTTGGCGAAAATGGCGGCGCAGTAAAGGCGAGACTATCTGGAACGGTGTGTAGGGAGTCTGTGGAGCTTTGGGAAGCATCGTCCAGTCTGTACCTGCCTATCTTGGGCAGTGCGTTTGTGATTTTCGGGCCTTAGGGGAGAGTTTTCTACTATAAGGGCAATCTAAGCCTCTAGCAAAGGGAAATCTGAAGTTAAAATTATACTACATAGTACAGGGATTGGGGACACACCTAGCAAAGGGAAATCTGAAGAGAAAACCCTAAGGATCCCTTTGCCAATGCCCAGTATATGTGAAGACAACAAAAATCAAATAATAACCTAAAAATAGAAAGGGCGGAGATAGGCAGATCAAGGCCACCAAATGACATCATACCAATGGGTAGGTGTCGGAAGGGGTGCTCCGCCTCTAAATATAAAAGTGTCAACATGTACAAACATGATAGAAAGGGAAAATTAGTAATAAAATCCGGAAAAACCATAGAAAATGAAGAATAGAAGGAAATGAAGTGAGGAAAAATATAGAACGAACATAAAAAATAGGAGAACACACAGGGCACCCCCTAGTCCCCTTTACACCTTCAATCGAAGCCTCCCCCGCCCTAACCCCATTCCTGTTCGTCAAACTCCCACACCAGCCATCAATGTCCCAGTACCAATGGATGTTGATGCAGCCCGCAGCTGTGCACGTAAGTTGGATCTCTGCTACCATTGTGGGGAACCTGGACACAGGGCTGGAGTGTGTCCCCATCGTCAGGATATCTGCATGCTCACCCCCGAGGGATGAGATGAACTCCTGCAAGATTTGTTGGCGCTTGTAGATGTTGAGGAAGCAAAGGATCAAGTTGCAGAGAAGATTAAGTTGGAAGATGTAGAGGAGCAGGATTTTCCTATTCGCAGCGAGTGAATTGTATGCCCTCACTGCCTGTCCATAACCGCTTTGAAGTCTTGTCAGTTGAATCCCCAGAGAATGAATCCATTTCTGTGACTGCTCCCCTCTCTGACCCTTCGAAGTTGGCTAAAGACGTACCTGCTCTCCCCATCTCTCCTTCTACTCCACATCCCAAAATTAAATCATGGGAGCATAAACTACCATGCAAGTATATTGTGGCATCCACTCCCTCTACACATTCCTTGAACCTAGCCATCAAACTGCAGATGACCGACACTGGACAGATACTCGGTGTCTCTGTGCTCCTGGACTCTGGTGCGACTGGTCTCTTCATCGATTCCCATCTGGTACAACAACATCGCCTAAATACTCGCTCACTCTCACATCCGATACCTGTATATAACATGGATGGATCCCCAAATGAAGCTGGTGCCATCCGAGAGGTTGCAGACCTGGTTCTCCATTACAAAGATCATAGTGAGCATGCCCTTTTTGCTGTCACTCAATTAGGAAAGCAAAAGGTGATTTTGGGATATCCATGGCTTCGGGACCATAACCCAGAGGTCGACTGGTGTACCGGGGAGGTTACCATGAGCCGATGTCCATCCCGCTGTCAGACGTGTTTTGCAGAAGCCAGGCAAGAACATCGTGGACAGAAGGCAGCGATACAATGTACTCAGAAGTGTTGTGCTGGACCCCTGCCTATACCTGAAGTGGAATTGGAAGGGGTTCCTGATCTAATGCTGGACTCAGATGATGATGATGATGAGGACCCAGAGGAAGTGGAGGAGGGTGATTGGATCTTCTACACTGTGATTCGCTCATCGCATGAGGTGTGTGCCACATCGAACATATCCCAATGCCTCGCCGAGGCCTTCCACAAAAACAACGCTGCTAAATCCTCTACTAACTCCTTACTCCCTCATCTCCATGAGTTTGAAGACGTGTTCTCCAAGGAGTCATTCAACTCTCTTCCTGCGTGCAAGCCATGGGATCACACGATCGAACTCACCCCCAGTGCAACCCCTTCATCCTGCAAGGTCTATCCTCTCTCTCTGGAAGAACAATGGCAGCTTGACCAGTTCATCGACGAGCACCTGGCCTCTGGATGTATTCAACCATCGAAGTCACCCATGGCCTCTCCCTTTTTCTTTGTCAAGAAGAAGGATGGCTCACTTCAACCGGTTCAAGACTACAGAAGGCTCAACAACATCACGGTCAAAAATTGCTACCCACTACCCCTCATCTCCAAACTCGTAAACCAGCTCCATGGAGCCCGATACTTCACCAAGCTCAATGTCTGTTGGGGCTATAATAATATGAGGATAAAGGAGGGAGATGAGTGGAAGGCAGCCTTTCGTACCAACCGTGGTCTTTTTGAACCGCTTGTCATGTTCTTTGGCCTTACTAATAGCCCTGCCACCTTTCAGACCATGATGAATGACATCTTCCACGACCTCATCCTCGAAGGCATTGTCTGCATCTATCTCGACGACATCCTCATCTTCACTCGTACAGTTGAAGAGCACCGTCGCATCATGCGCCTCGTCCTAGAGCGACTTCGACAGTACAAACTCTACCTTTGTCAGGACAAATGCAAGTTCGAAAAGACCAAGATCGAGTACCTTGGCCTGATTATCTCGGAGGGTCAAGTGGAGATGGATCCTATCAAGGTGAATGGGGTCACAGCTTGGCCGATGCCCACAAACAAGAAGGAGGTGCAGTCTTTCCTAGGCTTCATCAATTTCTATCAGCGTTTTATCAAGGATTTCTCACATCATGCATGACCACTGTTCGACTTGACAGGAAAGGAGGCATGGAGGTGGGATAATGCACAACAGGAGGCATTCGAAAAGCTTAAGGAGATGGCCACTTCTGCTCCAATCCTTACCTTTGCTGACGATTCATGTCCTTTTCATGTAGAAGCCGACAGTTCTGACTTTGCAACGGGTGCCATGTTGTCTCAGCAGTCTCCGGAGGACCAGAAGTGGCATCCTGTTGCATTCTACTCCAAAAGCCTTAGTGCTGTAGAGCGAAACTACGAGATCCATGACAAGGAGATGTTGGCAATAATGCGTGCACTTGAGGAGTGGTGACACTTCCTCGAGGGTGCCCAACACAAGGTGGAAATTTGGACAGATCACAAGAATCTCGAGTACTTCATGATGGCCAAGAAATTGAACTGTCGTCAAGCTCGTTGGTCCCTGTATCTATCTAGATTCAACTTCTCCTTGCACCACTGTCCGGGCCACAGCATGGGGAAGACCGATGCCCTATCCCGACGTGCAGACCATGGGGATGGCAGCAGTGACAACCAAAACATTGTGCTGTTGCAGCCAGACCTGTTCACCATTCGGGCACTGGAAGGCATCGCACCCCAGGGCGAGGAGTGGGACATCCTATGTGACATTCATCGTGCAAACTGTAGTGGTTTACATGAGGATGTTGTCGCCTGAGCTGTTAAAGAACTGAGGAAGGGATCGACCCTTTCCTTACATGTGGCAGAGTGGGCTGAAAAGGAGGACTTGTTGTATTTCAGGGATCACATCTATGTTCCCAATGACCCAGACCTTCACCAGCACATCATATCCCAACACCATGACTCACAGATTTCTGGCCACCCCGGATGCTGGAAGACCTTGGAGCTCACCTCATGGAACTATTGGTGGTCACAAATGTCATGGCTCATTGGTCAGTATTGTCACACTTGTGACGTTTGCTTATGCACCAAGGTTCCTCGTTGCAAGCCTATTGGTGAGCTACACCCTCTTCCTGTTCCAGAGAGTCGTTGGGATGTCATCAGCATTGACTTTGTGGTGGAATTGCCAGAGTCAAACAGGTTTGATGCAGTGATGTGCACAGTTGATTCAGTGGGAAAATGCACTCACTTCATTCCCACTCACACCACTGTCAGTGCCCTGGGTGCTGCCCGACTCTACCTCCACCATGTGTGGAAATTACATGGACTTCCTGGCGCTTTCCTCTCTGATCGTGGCCCTCAGTTCATGGCAGAGTTCACTCATGAGCTGTACCGACTCCTGGGGATCAAACTCCTTGCTTTGACCACTTATCACCCACAAAATGATGGCCAGACTGAGCGAGTCAACCAGGAACTGGAGCAGTACATCTGCCTCTTTGTCAATGAATGCCAGGACAATTGGGATGATCTCCTTCCTTTGGCCGAGTTCAGATACAACAACCATGTCCATGCCTCCACTCAACAGACCCCTTTCCTCTTAGACACTGGATGACATCCACGCATGGGATTTGAACCTTGCCAAACTCCCTCACACATCAAGACAGTGAATGAGTTCACAGAACGCATGAGGGATAGCTTGGAGGAGGCAAGGGCAGCCTTAGCAAAGGCAAAGGACGACATGGCGCAATTTTACAACCAACGCCACTCCCCAACCCCTCAGTACAAGGTTGGTGATTGAGTTTATCTTGACTCCAGTGACATCTCCACTACACGTCCATCCAAGAAACTTGCTCATCGCTTCTTGGGACCTTTCCCCATTGTCAAGTGCATTGGAACGCATGCCTATCGTCTACGCCTCCCAGCCTCCATGTCCAGACTCCATCCCATCTTCCATGTCGTCAAATTGCTTCCAGCTCCCCCAGATCCGTTCCCGGGACGCCATTCACACCCACCACCACCATCTACAGTGATTGAGGGAGAACCCCAATATGAAGTCGAGTCAATCTTGGACAGCCATTTGCGTCGAGGAAAACTCCAGTATTTGGTACATTGGAAGGGTTATGGATATGAGGAGAACTCATGGGTCGAAGAGTCTGATGTAAATGCCCCTCGGTTAATCAAGGAATTCCACTGACGGCACACTGCTGCACTGCATCACATTCAAGTCATGGACTTTGGTCGTATGCAATTTTGAATGCATCGGGGCGATGCATCTTAGAGAGGGGGTGATGTAAGGGGACTAGGGGGGTGCCCTGTGTGTTTTTCCTATTTTTTATGTTTGTCCTATATTTTTCCCCACCTCATTTCCTTCTATTCTTCATTTTCTATGATTTTTCCGGATTTTATTACTAATTTTCCCTTGCTATCATGTTTGTACATGTTGACACTTTTATATTTAGAGGCGGAGTACCCCTTCCAACACATACCCCTTGGTATGATGTCATTTGGCGGCCTTGATCTGCCTATCTCCACCTTTTTCTATTTTTAGGTTATATTTGATTTTTGTCATCTTCACATATACTGGGCATCAGCAAGGGGATCCTTAGAGTTTTCTCTTTGGATTTCCCTTTGCTAGAGGCTTAGGTTGCCCTTATACTATCTACTTATGCTCACCATAGTGTTTTGCGCCTCTACTGTATTCCAATCACTGCCTTCACTGAACTCAACTACCCATCTCTATTTAATCTCCAATGAGAAGATTGATGGACATTGGTATCCCCATCGATCCAACCCTGTTGCCACACACAACCACAATACTGCCAGAACAATCAAATTCTGGTGTCATCCAACCACTGATTGCTGCACTAGGGATGGTAAGGTTCAGTTTGGTCCAGTTCTTTGAGGGATTTTGAGAACCCAGAACCAGACTATTGGTTTGGTCCATAGATTATAGTGACCCTTGGACCAGACCATTGGTTCAGTTCAAAATGGTCAAGTTCTGGTTCTCAAGAGGTCCAAACCATGAACTGGACATAGATATATATTAAAATGCCAGAAAACAAACCATTACATGTTTATCAAGTCAATACATGAGTTAGATATATAGCTAGGGATCAATAAGCTCAGGTAAGTCTTCATCATCCACCTCTTCATCATCGAAAGCAGCAATGAGTAGTGTTTGAAAGTCCGGTTCATTGAACCAGAAAAAAACTGAAACCGAGCTGAACCGGACTGCAGTTCAGTTATTTTGCAGTTGTGGTTGCCCTCATTTGGCCAGCCCATCAGTTGTGGTTGCATTGATTTGAATACTTATTTGAAACCGGTTCTAACTGGTTCTAACTGACTTCAAACTACACACTATAGTAGATGTAATTTAATTATCATCAAATGTAATAATATCTAAAGTAAAGTAATACTGGGACATGCCCAAGAGAAAGAACACAAAAAGCAAGGGTTTATATACCATGAGGCTGCACACAGACCATTTTGTCATGTTTGTGCAACCAAGAAAAGAAAGTGGTACCACTTTCGAACATCTTTCACATGACTGCCAAGCAACCAATGCTGTGTCACCCACCTTCCACATCAACCACCACTATGCTTCCCACTACACCACCGCTACAAACGAACCAACACGGCCTGCCCAGATGATGCCAGTTGCATTGTCTGGGCCTTAGGTATGTTTCTTCATTATTGATTCCTTGTTTTTCAACTAACTAACTATTTTGTCATTGTTTTAGGTTCTTCCCTTTTGATAACAACACCATAGCCACAAATGGACCAACACAACCAGCCCAGACAATGCCAGTCATGTCATTTGGGCATTGAGTATGTTTTTTATCATTGATTCATTGTTTTTTTTAACTAACTTGATATTTTGTCATTGTTTTTAGGTTCTTAATCTTTTGATGATGCCTACACCAAACCACCACACCACGCCTGCAAGCTCCTGCTCATAGGGTGGTAACATAAGCAACACCAGACAACCATGGCAGCAGACAATGATGCTGAGACCAGACGACAACAACGACACCAGCAAACTATGACAATGCCAGCAAACTATGACAATGCCAGCAAACTATGATGATGCCAGCAAACTACGATGACACCAGCAGATTATGCCAATGCCACCACCAACACCAATGCTAGACAATGATGCTAGAACCAATGAGGACCAATGAGGACACTACTGCCAAAATCAGATGATGGTGAGGACAGCGGACGACAATGCCGACACCAGACGATGACACCAGCAGATGATGACGTCCCCCCCTTGCATTCGCTGCTCAGGCAGGTGCATATTTTTTTCTTCTTTGTACAGTTTTATTTTATTATTCATATGCCTGCTTATAGGCCCCTCTGTGAGGGGCTTTATGTTATTTTAGAGTAGTAGTAGTATTATTCTTAACTACATATGTATGGTTCTGACTGACCTTAGGTCGGTCAACAACCGGTTGTGGCCAAACCGGCCCCAACCGGTTGTCAGACTGGATAAAACTGCAATGAACCAGTTGTAAGGTTCAGTCTGGTTTTATGTAGATTTTGAATTGCAGTGAACCAGTTCCAGTTCCAGTTTGGCCCCAAGATGGGAAAAAACCAGACTGAACCAGACCTTCAAACACCAGCAATGAGAGCATCAATATGCTGCTTAGCATCACTTGCTGCTGAGATGTGGCCATTGTGATATGCACTCTTGAGAAGCTGCAGGCTTTCAAAAACCATTCCGTTAAGGCAATTGCAATATTTGGTGCCTGTGAGACCACCACTAGAGAACACACACTCAGAAGGTGTAGCTGATCCTTGGATGGCAAGGTAGTCTCGAGCCATTTGTGAAAGGGTTGGATATTGCTTTTGATGTTCCTAAAAACATTATTAGAAAACCAAGCAGAAGGAACATAGAAACTGAAACATACACCCCACCACCTGACAATATCATTGCTTAGCTCTTCAAGGGCTAGTTGGTTTGCAGCAGTGTTCGACAGTAAAAAGAGATAGACAGTAAGACAGACAAAGCCCACCCCAATAGTTTCAGTAGAGTCCAAAGCCGGCCCTGCCTATTTCTACCAGGGTGAAGCAGAGAATGCATAGCAGCGTAATGCAGCAGCCCACTCCAACAGTTTCAGCAGAGTCCAAAGCCAGCCCCACCTACTCCTACTACAGCAGAGCAGGGAACATGTAGGGAACACATAGAAAACATGTAAGGAACATCTAGAAAATGCATAAGGAACATGTAGAAGATGCACATAAGGAACACATAGAAAATGCATAAGGAACATGTAGAAGAGGGGTGGAAGAGGAAGAAAACATGCACAGCTCATAGAAACCTGATGAGTGAAGATATGGTGTTATAAAGATATTCAACAAACAGGCAACACCAAGCAATGGAAATGAGAGAACAAGAAACCATTTAGCGTACATGCCAAGTGGATGATATGGTGTTCTAAAGATATTCAACAAACAGGTGACACCAAGCAATGGAAATGAGAGAACAAGAAACCACTTAGCATACACACCAAGTGGATGTTATTAAGAGGCAGTAACTCTGTGGTGATTCCCTTGTTCTTTAGCGTAAAACACCAAAGACTCAAGTAAGTGGATGTGAAAGTTCTAGTGGTGTGGTTGTATTCTGACTAATATTTGTACCAGCTTGATCCATGTGCTGATGCTGATGATTTGACTAAACCTCTGACTATACGACATGTACATTGTATAGTTGAGGGCTACACATTGTCTTATGATGCATAGCCATTGGTCTGAGGAGTTATGCTGAACTTTCTAGTGTGAGTTGCTGATTGTTCAGTGACATTGATAAACAGATATAAACAATGTGTATGTGAGGACACATGATGTAGTAACATAAACAATGTGCCTAGATGCAAGCAGCACAATTTGCAGATTAACTTATAGTACCTATGTCCCATATACTACATACAATCTACAGGTTCATTCAGGTTTGAACCAGTTTGAACTGGTTCTCAAAATTACTGGCCACTCTGGACCACTAACCAGACCATTGGTCCGGTTCTTCCCTGGGCACAAACCTTGGACTGAACCATGGTCAGGTTTGGCTGCATTCAGGTTTGAACCATGGTTCTGAACTGAATGTTACCATCCCTATGCTGCACTACTGCTGCCACCATTCACTCAATCTGCGACAAGGACTGGCTCTGATAGGGACGTGCTCATTGCCCCTGCATGGGATGAAAATGGCCTGTTGAACTCAACCGGACATGAATTTCATGAGTTGCTGTGAGTATCTCTCTAATCTAAGCCCTTTGCTTGTCTGACAATGTGTGTTCGTGTACCAGAGAAGCCATCAAACAAAAGAAGCCACTTCAAGACACATTAAACTCCTGTGAGGTTTGGTTCCCAAAGTTGGCTACCTTGGAGCAGTTGAGGGACACCCTCATCAATTACTGGTAATGCATAATCTATTCCAATCTTTCTCCCTACAAAACTAACCTGTTTTTAGGTATCCTGATTTTGTTGATGAACCACAGGCTGATTCTCCGCCTCCCGCTGTCAACCTCTCCTGTCCCATAGCCTTGAATGTGATGCCCAATGTCCACCATCCTCATATCTGTCATCTGGCCCACACACTCAGACATATCAGCCTTGAGGACAATGACAAGATGTTGCTCATCCATGAATTTGATGTGGATGGTGCTGACGCAAATGAAGTCCTTGGTTACAATGTTGATGGTGATGGGGATGATGGTGGTGATGGAGGTGATGGTGACGATGGCAATGATGATGATGATGAAGGTGAAGCAGAGAAGGGGGAGACCAGTGAAGAAGATGAAGAACATTTGGGTAATGAGGGTAGTAGAGCCAAGCCTTGTGAGGGCTTCCGAGCATTTCAAACACGTGTGAGGGTTGATGCAGCAAAGAGAGCAGAAGGAAATTGATGTGCTGGAGGATTGAGGACACAGCAGGCCATGGTGAGGGCTTGGGAGGCATGTTTTCATTCTCCTCTTGCTGCATTAGAATTTAAAACTGACTTATAACACTTTAGGAATTTGTTCAGAGAGCCCTTTGTAAGAACAAGATCAAGTATCCAATTGTCGATGAGCACTTGCTTCTGTGCTTTATCAACTTCTCAGCTGAATGGTGCAAGCAGGATCACTGAGGAAACGATATCCAAGGGACTTTCCTGGGTGTGGTTCATATTGTTTCTTTTCTTGGTCTGTATAATCTCTATAGCTAATCAGACTGTGCTACAGTCGCAACTGAAAAAACTTTTTTTCGGCACTCTTTGGATTCATAAGGAGCAGGAAGCTACAGACCCAAATCTTGTGCAGAAACACCCAGCTACATCTGTTGTTATTTGGGATGCAATCAAAAACTGGATGGAGCTCTGGAGAGGGTGAGGAGGTAAGTACTGAACTATGTGCCAGAGCATCAATGCAATAGCTGATTTTTGCTTGACAGTGGACTTGTGCCCAATGAGGACACCCCTGACATCATTGCCAACACTTTCCTTGCAGAGGTGACACAGGAGCAACTTGATGCAATTGGTCATGGGTTCCTCAAGCATCACAAGTGTTAGTATGTGTAAGGGGACTAGGGGGGTGCCCTGTGTGTTTCTCCTATTTTTTACATTTGTTCTATATTTTTCCTCACTTCATTTCCTTCTATTCTTCATTTTCTATGATTTTTCCAGATTTTATTACTAATTTTCCCTTTTTATCTTTTATATTTAGGGACAGAGCACCCCTTCTGACATCTACCCCTTGGTATGATGTCATTCAGTGGCCTTGATCTGCCCATCTCTGCCTTTTCTATTTTTAGGTTATTATTTGATTTTTGTCATCTTCACATATACTGGGCATTGGCAAAGGGATCCTTAGAGTTTTCTCTTTGGATTTCCCTTTGCTAGGTGTGTCCCTGATCCCTGTACTATGTAGTATAATTTTAACTTTGGATTTCCCTTTGCTAGAGGCTGAGGTTGCCCTTATAGTAGAAAACTCTCCCCTAAGGCCTGAAATCGTGAATGCACTGCCCAAGATAGGCAGGTACAGAGTGGACAACGCTTCCCAAAGCTCCACAGACTCCCTACACACCATTCCAGACAGTCTTGCCTTTACTGCACCACCATTTTCGCCAAATGTGCCCCCTAGCAACATGGATGCATCAGAGCACCTTGATGCGCTTGAAAGCGACATTTCCAGAATATGTGTGCAAATCAATTCACTTAAATCTATGATCAAAAACTTTGTCAGGACCCTCCAGACTAACCCTAGGACCAATATTCCCCCCATTGCAACTCCAAGTGCTCCCAACAATGATGTGCCACCAAACGTGCCCACTAAAGAGTGCACCCAGATCCAACTGTCCCCCCCCACTGAATTTAATAGTGCACATGCGCAGGGACATGCATTCCTTAATTCCTGTGAGTTATACATTAGTCTCCAGTCGCATCAATTCATTGATGAGGCTGCAAAAATTTATTGGGCCTTTACATATATGAAATCTGAACATGCCTATCTCTATGTGGACCGTATTCTGCGTCAAACTAAAGAACTCGGTTCTCTACCTTTCTCCACTTGGGGTGACTTTTGAGCCAAGTTTGTATGCCACTTTTGTCCCCTCAATGAGTGCCACCGAGCAGTGACACGATTTGAGTCATCCTCTTACCACCAGGTGCATTGATCTGTGGACGATTATATCAATGAGTTTAAGGATTTGGTGGACATGGCAGGATATGGGAGTGGGCTACCAGTGGTGGTGAAGCTCTGATGGGGCCTCAACTGAGAAATTCAGGACCAGATTGCACAGATGTTGGAAGGGTGCCCAGCAGACGATGATATCTATGCTTGGTATGAAGCTGCTTCACTCTGTGATGAGAACCAACTCACAAATGCAGTGTTTAACGCTGCATTCCATGCTCCAACTACCACTCATGCGCCCTACACCTTCAATCAAACCCTTCCCCACCTTAACCCCATTCCTGTTCGTCAAACTCCCACCCCAGCCATCAATGTCCCAGTACCAATGGATGTTGATGCAGCCCACAGCCATGCACATAGGTTGGATCTCTGCTACCATTGTGGGGAAACTGGGCACAGGGCTGGAGCATGTCCCCATCATCAGGATATCTGCATGCAGGGGCGAGATGAACTCCTCCAAGACTTCTTGGCACTTGTAGATGTTGAGAAAGCGAAGGATCAGGTTGCAGAGGAGATCAAGTCAGAAGTTGTAGAGGAGCAGGATTTTTCTATTTGCAGTGAGTGAATCATATGCCCTCACTGCCTGTCCATAACCATTTTGAAGTCTTGTCAGTTGAATCCCCGAAGAATGAATCCATTTCTGTAACTGTTCCCCTCTCTGACCCTTCAAAGTTGGCTGAAGATGTACCTGCTCTTCCCATCTCTCCCTCTGCTCCACACCCCAAAATTAAATCATGGGAGCATAAACTACCATGCAAATATATTGTTGCATCCACTCCCTCTACACATTCCTTGAACCTAGCAATCAAACTGCAGATGACCGACACTGGACAGATACTTGGTGTCTCTGCGCTCCTGGACTCTGGTGTGACTGGTCTCTTCATTGATGCCCATCTTGCACAACAACATTGCCTAAATACTCCCTCACTCTCGCATCCAATACCTGTGTATAATGTGGATGGGTCCCCAAATGAAGCTGGTGCCATACGAGAGGTTGTAGACCTGGTCCTCCATTACAAGGATCATAGTGAGCATGCCCTTTTTGCTGTCACTCAATTAGGAGAGCAAAAGGTGATTTTGGGCTATCTGTGGCTTCGAGACCATAACCCAGAGGTCAACTGGCATACTGGGGAGGTTACCATGAGCCGATGTCCATCCCGCTGTCATACTTGTTTCACAGAAGCCAGGCAAGAACGTCGTGGACAGAAGGCGGCGATACAATGTACTCAGAAGTGTCATGCCGGACCCCTGCCTATACCTGAAGTGGAGTTGGAAGTGGTTCCTGATCTGATGCCAGACTCAGATGATGATGATGAGGAGCCAGAGGAAGTGGAGGAAGGTGATTGGATCTTCTACACTGCGATTTGTCCATCACACAAGGTGTGTGCTACATCGAACATATCCCAACGCCTCACTGAGGCCTTCCACAAAAACAATGCTGCTAAATCCTCTACTAATTCCTTGCTCCCTCATCTCCATGAGTTTGGAGATGTGTTCTCCAAGGAATTGTTCGACTCTCTCCCTGCATGCAAGCCATGAGATCATGCAATTGAACTCACCCCCAGTGCAACCCCTTCATCCTGCAAGGTCTATCCTCTCTCTCCTAAAGAACAATGACAGCTTGACCAGTTCATCGATGAACACCTGGCTTCTGGATGTATTCGACCATCAAAGTCACCCATGGCCTCTCTCTTTTTCTTTTTCAAGAAGAAGGATGGCTCACTTCAACTGGTTCAAGACTACAGAAGGCTCAACAACATCATGGTCAAAAATCGCTACCCATTACCTCTCATCTCTGAACTCATGAACCAGCTCTGTGGAGCCTGATACTTCACCAAGCTCAATGTCCATTGGGGCTACAATAATGTGAGGATAAAGGAGGGAGATGAGTGGAAGGCAGCCTTTCGTACCAACCATGGTCTTTTTGAACTGCTTGTCATGTTCTTTGGCCTTACTAATAGCCCTGCCACCTTTCAGACCATGATGAATGACATTTTCCATGACCTCATCCTTGAAGGCATTGTCTGCATCTATCTTGATGACATCCTCATCTATCTTGATGACATCCTCATCTTCACTCACATGGTTGAAGAGCACCATTGCATCACACACCTCGTCCTAGAATGGCTTTGATGGTACAAACTCTACCTTCATCAGGACAAGTGCGAGTTTGAGAAGACCAAGATCGAGTACCTTGGCCTGATTATCTTGGAGGGTCAGGTGGAGATGGATCCTATCAAGGTGAACAGGGTCACGGCTTGGCCGACGACCACGAACAAGAAAGAGGTGCAGTCTTTCCTGGGCTTCATCAATTTCTATCGGTGTTTTATCAAGGATTTCTCACATCATGCACAACCACTGTTCAACTTGACAGGAAAGAAGGCATAGAGGTGGGATAATGCACAACAGGAGGCGTTCAAAAGGCTTAAAGAGATGGTCACTTCCGCTCCCATCCTTACCTTTGCTGATGATTCATGTCCTTCTTGTGTAGAAGCTGACAGTTCTGACTTCGCGACGGGCGCCGTGTTGTCTCAGCAGTCTCTGGAGGACCAGAAGTGGCATCCTGTTGTGTTCTACTCCAAAGGCCTTAGTGCTGTAGAGCAACATTATGAGATCCATGACAAGGAGATGTTGGCAATAATGCATGTGCTTGAGGAGTGGTGACACTTCCTCAAGGGTGCCCAACACAAGGTGGAAATTTGGATGGATCACAAGAATCTTAAGTACTTTATGACGCACTTGTGACCTTTGCTTATGCACCAAGGTTCCTCGTCGCAAACCCATTGGTGAGCTACACCCTCTTCCTGTTCCAGAGAGTCATTGGGATGTTGACAGCATCGACTTTGTGGTGGAGTTGCCAGAGTCGAATGGGTTTGATGCGGTGATGTGCACAGTTGATTCAGTGGGAAAACATGCTCACTTCATTCCCACTCACACCACTGTCAGTGCCCTGGGTGCCACCCGACTCTACCTCCACCATGTGTGGAAATTACACAGACTTCCTGGTGCTTTCCTCTCTGATTGTGGCCCTCAGTTCATGGCAGAGTTCACTTGCAAGCTGTACCGACTCCTGGGGATCAAACTCCTTGCTTCAACCACTTATCACCCACAAACCAACGGCCAGACTGAGCAAATCAACCAGGAACTGGAGCAGTACATCCACATCTTTGTCAATGAATGCCAGGACGATTGGGATGATCTTCTCCCCTTGGCCGAGTTCAGATACAACAACCATGTCCATGCTTCCACTCAACAGACTCCTTTCCTCTTAGACACTGGATGACATCCACGCATGGGATTTGAACCTCACCAAACTCCCTCCCACATTGAGACAGTGAATGAGTTCACAGAACACATGCAGGATAGCTTGGAGGAGGCAAAGGCAGCCTTAGCAAAGGCAAAGGATGACATGGCATGCTTTTACAACCAACGCCATTCTCTGACCCCTCAGTACAAGGTTGGTGATCGAGTTTATCTTGACTCCAGTGACATCTCCACTATGTGTCCATCCAAGAATCTTGCTCATCGCTTCCTGGGACCTTTCCCCATTGTCAAGTGTGTTGGAATGCATGCCTATTGTCTATGCCTCCCAGACTCCACCCAGTCTTCCATGTCATCAAACTCCTTCCAGCTCCCCCAGATCCATTCCTGGGATGCCATTCACACCCACCACCACCACCTACAGTGATCGAGGGAGAACCCCAATACAAAGTCGAGTCAATCTTAGACAGCCATTTGCATTGAGGAAAACTCCAGTATTTGGTGCATTGGAAGGGTTATGGGTATGAGGAGAACTCATGGGTCAAAGAGTCTGATGTGAATGCCCCTCGGTTAGTCAAGGAATTCCACTGATGGCACACTGCTGCACTGCATCGCATTCAAGTCATGGACTTTGGTCGTATGCAATTTCGAATGCATTGGGGTGATGCATCTTAGAGAGGGGGTGATGTAAGGGGACTAGGGGGTTGCCCTGTGTGTTTCTCCTATTTTTTACATTCATTCTATATTTTTCCTCACTTCATTTCCTTCTATTTTTGATTTTCTATGATTTTTCCTGATTTTATTACTAATTTTCCCTTTCTCTCATGTTTGTGCATGTTGACAGTTTTATATTTAGAGGCAGAGCACCCCTTCCAACATCTACCCCTTGGTATGATGTCATTCGGTGGCCTTGATCTGCCTATCTCTGCCTTTTCTATTTTTAGGTTATTATTTGATTTTTGTCATCTTTACATATACTGGGCATTGGCAAAGGGATCCTTAGAGTTTTCTCTTTGAATTTCCCTTTGCTAGGTGTGTCCCCAATCCCTGTACTATGTAGTATAATTTAACTTTGGATTTCCCTTTGCTAGAGGCTGAGGTTGCCCTTATAGGGCCAGTAATTTGAAGTTCTAGCCCTGATAGTTTGTTTTGTTTAATTAGGGGCAGAAGTCCATCTCTACTCGACATGTGATATCAAAGGACTTGTCTCAATAAGTTGGTTTTCTAGTAACTGATTCCTATCTAATGTGCACAGTTCCAATGCATGTACATAATGGTAGTTGTATGATCTCAGGCAAAGTCCTGTGAGGTGGAGTTGGAATCACGTGCACATTCACACTTTGGGCATGCTTAGTCACAGAAAAGTCTGTCACCATTCACACTTTTCTGGGTGGCATTCACAGAAAAGTCTCCCCATTCACACTCTGGCTGATTGCAATTCACAACTTGTGTGCACCAATTCACACTTTTGCTCACACTTCATTCACAACTTTTCTTGTGTGCATGGCCCATCCTGTTTTGGCAACTGTGACTCCCACACTGCCTCAACACATCATCAGCAGTGATGGCAGCGATGGCATCATTTGTCCACTTTTCAGATAACATATTTAAGGTATCATAATATATTTACTAATCAGATATATGTACTAATAAGTAGAGACTAGAGACAATAATTACACTAGGGAAATGAAAACCAAGGATGTACAAGTAGCAGAAAAGTAGAAAAGGCTGGGGAAAGGGTCGGACTAGACTAATCAGCATTGAGCAACAAGCAAAAATTAGAAAAGGAGAACTAAGTAAACTGAAAATTCAAAGCTAAGCTTGAGGTGAGGAGGCTGCACCATGTGGGCTTGTTTTCTTTGCCCTTCGACCTTTTGGCTGTAGTGCAACTTGGAGTTGCAGCAGTGTCCTTCCGGCACGGAGGTCTTTGAGGTCCTCAATTGCGATGGAAGCCATCTTGCCATTTGCCATGTCATCTTGGATGTGCTTGACAAAGGATGTGAACTGCAACTATCATTGATGAGCCTGAAAATGAGGAAGGATGAATCAAAAATAGCATTATGCACAGATTTAGCTGATATTACATACTGTTTCATTCTTGTGCAGCCACCAAGCAGGTAACTTGCCTTTTCCAGTCCTTTTGTCTTTGTGACATCCCCATTCAGATTCAACAAACTGCAATGGAGGTCCTTGACCAACACCATCAATAGATGCACCCTCATCCCAGGTTTTCCAGAGAGATTTGACATCTGGGTATGCACTGAGACTCTGTGGGCCCCAGGTGCACAGCATGTCAGGCTGTAGGATCAACTTGAAAATGGCATGCCAGCTGCAATGGCCTGTGTCAAAGACTGGATACTGAGCAGAGGATGTGCTCCCTGGAGCACAGAATGCAATGGGGGGTGGAAGGATCAGATCAAATGGAGTACAAAGAGGAGGTGGCAAGAGCAGAAGCACATGGAATGTCCCACCAGCATGGGTGACAAGGATGGGGAGATGTACTGTTTGATGCTCGACGAGAAGGGAGAGATCTGTCGGTTGCAGGCCCAACACCGGAGTGTGTACCTGCACATCAGCACTTGGACTTGAGTGCAGAGGTGACAATGCCCTGCGATACAACACCTGAGAGCTGGTCCTGCATGCTGGCAACACTGATGGTGCCTGTGCAGGGGTGGATGGACCAGAGCCATTGGGCAATGAACATGTGTGCCCACACAAACATGCTGGTCTACTGGTGGATATGGAGCTTGACACAGTGAGATTGGGAGTGATGGGAAGGTGGAGCAGATGTGGCCTGATCCTTGACTGGCAAGAGGGTGAAAACGGTTCCATTTGTCAAGTGATCACCTGGAGCTGCACTGACTGTGATTGCACCACTTGCTCAAGATCCTTTTGTCGAGTGGATATGGACATGAATGCAGATTGTGTAGTTTCCTCTTGGAAACAGGCTGCAATCTCATGGTCAGCCTCAAAGGCTTGCTCTGCAGCAGCACGAGCAGCTGGCCACTGCTCGAAGAACAACTGAGCCTCAGCACAGTGGGTGGCTTGAAGGCCATTGAGAATGAGGCAATCTTGGAATTCCTGATGAAGGCAAGCAAGTACCTACTCAAAATCATGAGAAGGGCATAACCAATGAGATGGAAGGAGACACATACTCTCCAGAAGAAAGGGCAGAGTTGTTGAAGAAGCTCCAAGAAGTTTATGGTTGCCTGATTGATCTTGCCATTCTGAGTCTGCAGGTGGCTGAGGGCATCCTTGACAAAGGGGAAAACCTTCAGTTGCAGTTCATCCAGAACTGGAACCTCTGCCCAAGGAACATGGTAAGCCTTGCCAACATAGAATCCTGCCAGCGCAATGACAGCCTGGACACAGAATCACTAGCTAAGTATCTATTACATTTTTCGAAGCCACTAACAAATGTTGACATACATTTTTTGGAATCTTGTCAGCATAAATCTCACACTGAGTGTTACCAGCCCAATGCCCAACAGCATCTGCCTGATCCATTGTAACCCTGATAGAAGGGAAATCAGCATCAGATTGGTCTGCTCAACAAGTGAGTTAACAGGATCACCCACCCCATGTCTTCCATCACTGTCAGCATTGTATGGTGTGCAAGGTGAAGCTTCTTTGATGTTGTGATTGTCATGAAGCTCAGAAAATTCTCATACATCTTTCACAAGCCTTCAGGTGAGGTAGGCTTCTCCACAGTCTTTCCAAACACCAAATGAACTTGTGCATCATTGTGAGGTAATGCTACATTCCATACAATACATGAACCAAGCTACCTTTCTCCACAACAGTGAGCATGACCAATCCCAACCATCCACATGAGAGCAAAGGCTCTCCTGATCAAACATGTAGTGGAGAAGAATGGTGAGTGCACACACAGAACATTGAAGCAGATCATGATGCGGCAGCACAAAATTGTAATTGGGCTCATTTTGCTGAGAGTTTCCTGTAAGTGGAATGAACCAGAAAGAATGAGAAGAGGTTTGCATACACCAGGCTTGGGAATCTTTGTCTCATGATACATAGAAAGCACTCCAAACACCGCCCTATTATGACTGAAGTTCTGGCCCCCAGAAGTGTGAAAGTCAGGAACTGACAGTCAGTGGGGCTGAATACACAGAAGGAGAAGATTTGTGAGCTCATCTCCATGGTTGAGGGTCGTACACTGCCATGTCCAGCTGAAATGTGCCTTGATCATAGAAGGGACTATCAGAGAAAAGGATCAGTTGATATTCACAAAGCATGGAAGAAATCACTCACATTGCTTCAGATTGGTCAGAATGGAAACTTTGATTCAATCAAAATGCTCAGGATAGAGCCGTGAATCAAGGATGGTGTTACGAGTGACATCAAAGTCTTCCTGCCTAGATATGATTTCATTAGTGGGATTCAAATACAACTCAATGTTTGCATACTCTAGCTGAAGCCGTTGCGCCTGAACCATAACAGACTTGTAGAAGTCCAGGCACTGCAAAGTCATTGCTGGCCACATCTGGTCAAGTGATGGATTATCATCCACCTGACAATGGCGAACTTGTCCAAGCATCATAAATATTTTCTTCAGAGAAGCCTGCATCAGAGTGTCAGAACTCAAAAGCCATCGCACACATTTCCAACTTACTGCACTGAGCCATTCATCTGTCAACCTCTCATCTGTAGAAGGGTGGAACCAAAGAGCAATGAGCTGATATGATAAGAACCTCAGTGAGTGGGATAATCACTGTGTATTTCTTATTATATACCTGATATGATAAGACTAACATGAATGTAAGTAAGTAATATAAAGGGAGAGTAATATAGCACTTACACCTCAGTGAGTGGGATAATCACTGAGGTGTGAGGGTGACAATGACAATGGTTAAATGAGGCAGGCAGATATTACATAATACCCACTTCGGTTATTGTTGGGATGTCTTGATCCACAACACTCCCCCTTGAGACAGCCATGCTAGGTGAGTCCAAGAAGCCCATGGAATTTCTTGAATTTGACATGGGCAAGGGATTTTGTGAATATGTCCGCAATCATGTCTTCAGTTGGGCAATATTCAAGAGTGACTCTTCCTGAGGAAATGGTTTGTTGGATGAAGTGGAAATAAATGTCAATGTGTTTGGTATGGCCATGGAATGTGGAGTCCTTCGAGAGTCGGATAGTGCCCTGGTTATCACAGCAAAGTAAGGAAGGTGGTGACGGGCATCCTTGAGACCAAAGCAAGCAAGGATTTGCTCAATGTAGGCCTGCTGACCTAGAGCCATGGTTTTTTTGTTGAGGTCATGGGTAATACTGACCCCGAGAAGCCATTTGATGGGACCAAGATCAGAAATCTTGAAATGTTCACCCAACTGCTTTTTGACAAGCGAGGTGGAGTCATCGGATTCACCAATGATGGTAAAATCATCTGTAGCAGCTGCAACGATGGTGTATTTGTTGCTGCTGAACTTGTAGAATACAGCTTCATCAGCATGGGAGACAGTGTAAGGTAGAAGACGTCCATAGCTCACCAATGTCACATGTCATTACTTTTTCTGTGACACACCTGTCCAAAATGGGATGAATACACAGAAAATGGCTCTAGAAGTCGTTTCACACCTGTTTCTCAAATTCTGTTCTCAGGGAATTGTTTGTAGACATGTTAAAATGTCATATTCAAAGTGGCTTGCTGTAGGATGCAGGATTGAGTTGGGAATGTCAAAAGTTGTTATCATGAGTTATATACTGATAGGCTATAAACAATGGTGGCAGCTATGTACTCTTGTCTGGACATGACTTGACCATTTCTTGCAAACTATTATTGGCAGACTGATCAGGTAACTACTCCAAAGAAAGGATAACCTTATTCTAAATTAGTACTAACATAAATTTGACATCTGGGAGAAATCACATATCAGGCTCAGGACATTTTCCTTGTCACCTTCGCCATGCTTGACTTTCCTCTGCTTGGAGCTCTGGATGCCCTTCTTAAGGTTTGCAATCCTTGAGAGGGTTAATTTCTGCTTTCCACCCATGTGACTGGTGCTTAAGAAGGAGACACACAACCTTCAAGAGACGTGATGTGCCAATATTGATGTGCTGGGATGGGATTTTTAGGAAATTGATTTGACAGCATGATCTTACATAAAATTGACAATCTCAATATCATTAATAGTGGATTTAGACCAATTCCCTGAGAGTACATTTTGTATAAAGTGGTTGTAGTAGTCTCACACTTCAATTCTATAGAATTTCAACCGTTTTGGACATTGTCATGCAGATCATGTGACATTGGTGAGCTATGGACATCTTCTACCTTAACCAAGTTCAAGAAAGACTCATTTCAACTTGGTGTACCAGTGGTGAGCCTGCTTTGTCCCATATAAGGCTTTCAGCAGCTTACAAACAACTCCCTCCTTCCCTTCAAGCTCAGGTGGTAATTTTCAGTAGTTGTTGTAGAGGGGAGGAAGTTTCATATAGATTTCTTTGCCCTCCTTGAGCAGGGCATTAAGGTAGGCATTTTTAATGTCAGCCTGGTTGACGGATGCAGATTTTTGGGTGGCAAGTGATAGGAGAATGTGAAGGGTGGCTGGGTGAACCATTGGGGCATAGGTTTTGAAGTAATCAATGCCATGACGTTGTTTGTAGCCCTTGGTGATGAGTCATGCCTTGTGATGCATGATTTTCCCATCCTCATTACATTTGCATTGGAATGTGTATCCAGATGGGATAATGTTGGCATTGCGCAGCGGTATGACAAGTAGTGCTACCACAGTTCAGTTCTGAACTGAGGTTTGAACTTGAACCTTTCAGAACTAGACCAAAGTTCAGTTCAAAGTTCGAAGGTCTGGCTGAACTGAATGGAAGGTTCAGTTCAAGGTCCAGGCAGGAGGAAGGGGGTGAACCTGTTTGAACCTGAATTGATCAGTCAGTACTCATGACAAAGAGACTTTGTTTGAAAGATTGATTTGCAAGTAAATCGCAATGCATGGCTCAGGGTGATGGTTGAGATATGAATATGGCAAGTTGAAGCATTGAGCATATCCCTGCCAGAGCCACAGGCCCAAAGTTATGAGCATTAGTAATAATAATATGGCGCATTGTATTCTTCCCACAGTCACTGATCATCTTATCCTCCACAGGTTGATCTTGCTGTACATGCTTCTTGTCTGCTTTATGTGTTTATAACTTCCTTCATCTGACTTTGCACCACATAACAACAGTAAGAATACCTACCAATCCACCTTGGACCTCAAGATGGCTGATGTCAACTTGGACGCCACTGTGCCTTTGAACCTGTTGCCAATAAGCTAGTACCTGTGGAGGCAGCATCAATGGTGGTGTGCCCTGGCCCTTGAAACATCCAATTTGCACTGGACTGCTCCTCGCTGATGGTCTCACCCAGTTTTTCTTGGGCACACCTAACTGACAATATTTTGTGATTGCTTTCATCACTGTCTTTTCAAATCATGTGTGCAGTCCTTCCCATCACCCTCATGTCTTCTAATCAACCTAATTGCAGTATGCAGGAAATCTGCATACATCATTTGGTGCCTCTTACCTGGCTGCTGTTCCTGCGATCATGCCACAGGATCCATGTGCTTTTTTACATTTTTTTGCAGACCAGACTCTCAATGGATAGATGAAAGGGGAGTCACCCCTTACATTACGCATGGATGCACAAATCTGTGTGCACCCAGCATGATGCAGAATGGGGGAAAGTCAACCCCCGCGATGAATTTAGGAGGTACCTTGAGAGCCCTCTCAAAGATGGAGTGACAGATGTAATTGGGTATTGGGGTGTATGTATTCCTTGCAATATTCAATGTCTCTGTTGACACTGTTGCAGAAGAACTCTGGACCACATCACTATCTGACTTCAGGGAATTGGGAGACCTTGGTTGCAATGGAGGTCTGCACCAATGATGGAGATGGAGATGAGTGCTGTTTGATATTCTCATGTACTAGCTACTGATTCAATATGTTTTATGTTCGGTTCTCAGTTTGAACCTGGACTGAACCTGGACTGAACTTCCTTGAACCTGAACCTATGGTCCAGTCCAAAGTTCAGTGTGATGACTGAACTGAACTCAAAGTTCGGTTCCAAGTTCACAAAAAACCATGATGAACTGGACTGGACTGAACTGCGGCAGCACTAATGATGAGGTCATAGGTGTGTAGCTTTTCGACTTGTTTCAGTTCTGCCTTGATCATGTCATGCCAGTCACACTTCTTGTCACCCTCTGTAAAAAAGGAAATCTCTCAGAGTTTTTTACCTAACATTTTTGACCGTTTTTTTTAACATTTACCTGACTTTGTTGACTTGCACCTAATGGTCATGTGACTCTTGGAAATTTCCATTTTTACAGAGCATCACCCCTCATTGCTTCCTGCAGTGTAGGTTCATCCTCCTCAGCCCCCATCACATATTTTGCGCATTCCATAGCCTCTAGGAACCATCCTGGTTCATTTCCTAGGTCTTCCACTCCCCCTGGTCCCAGCAGATTGTTACTGTCGAGCACCATCATGTTTTTGGCTGCCGTCGCATTGTTTGCATTGGTGGCTGTGCCTGATGAGCTGGCAGGCTGTCACAGCCATAGAGGGCCTCACCAAATGTGGTAGGCCTCTAAGGGAGTCTCGTCTAGCCCTCCTTTGGTGTGGAGTAGGCTCTGGTGTGTTTTGGGAAGGTTCTGGTTGGTTTTGGTTGTACTGGGGCAGATTTTGATGATTTTCAGGCACATTTGAATTGTTTGAGGTTTGTTGGGTTTTGTTTGGTGTATTTGGATTGTTTTTGGGTGTATTAGGATGGTAGGAAGCTTCGGGAGGTGTAGCAGTTGCATTTGGAGGTTCTGGATTGGTAAGATCTTCCATCTCCCCCTCAATCTGGACCTCCTGATCGACTGGTGTTAGGAACTCATTCTTATTGAAGTAGACATCTCGTTCAACTGTAATCCTTTGCTTCTGTGACTAATACATCCTATATCCCTTCAATTCTTCATCATAACCCACAAAACAGCTTTCCTCTGCCCTTAAGTCCAGTTTCCCTGTATTTAGCCTTTTTACCCATGCCATCACACTGAACTCCTGCAGGAGAGAGAGGTCAGGCTTGTTGCCTGTCCCCATCTCATGTGGAGTTTTGTTTCCAGGCAGGGTGCATGTTGGTGAGCAATTCCACAGCCAGACAAAGTGTTGGTGTGCTTCAGCCCAAAGGAATGCAGGTAGACTGGATGCTTGGAGTAGGGATCTAGTGCCCTCGATTAGCATTCTATTCACCCATTCAGCAACACCATTTGATGCAGGCAAGTCATGCACCATGAGGTGGCAGGCTGTGCCATCATTCTCCAGGTATTTGGTGAATGCTTTGCTTGTAAATTCCCCACCGTGGTCACGACCAAAGATTTTAATTGTTTCTGCACTGCTTTGTATTTTTTGTAGGCCCTGAATGTGTCCGACTTTGCTGGAAGGTAGTATGGCTTCTCCTCATGACTATATATGTTGAGGTAGACATTCGCAAATTTGTTCCCCCCAAGTGACGTGACTTTTGCTGGGCCCCATAGGTCAGTAATGACCTTGTTACCATAGGCTTTGTATGCCGTGGTGCTTTCCTTTGGGAACAGCTTGCAGGTTGCTTTGGACTTTATGCACACCTCACAAAATTTGGGCTTGGAGTTCATGTCAAGCTTGATCCCTGTGACCATCCCCTTTGCTACCATGTTGCACAGGTTGTCATGATTTATGTGGCCCATTTTATGGTGGAGCTCACTGATTGACATGACCTTTGTAGCAGCAACAGCAGCAGTTTCGATTTTGGTGGTGGTTATAGTGTTTTTGCTGATGCGGTAAAGCCCTTTAACCAGGGGATTCATCCAATGACATCTTTGGTCGTGGACTCTCAATTTCACAGCAACCATTGTGAATATGGAGTCTGAGTCTGCCACAGTCCATTCTGGAGACAGAGAGGACGGTGAACACCATGCTGGGTGAGTAGTGGATGTTCTTGAGTAAGACTCTAGTCAGTTTCTCATTATTCCCCATCAGTAGGTCAATTTTCATGTCCCCCCTGCCAAGCACATTAAATGTGCGCCCGTCTGCTGCTTGGATTGGCTCTGGTGAAATTTTGTAGTAATTTATGAACTTTGATTTGTTTGGCGAGAAGTGACCTGTGGCACTGGAGTCAATAATTATTCCCCCTGTCTGGGATATGGCATGAGCTTTGGAGTGGAAGTCTGAGGTGATGGCAAGTACAAAGCTCTCATCATCTTTGCAAGAGGGACCATAGATTGTGAATGCATAATTCATGGTCTTGTTGTCCAATTTTTCTGCTGTATTGATCGTCATTGACCCTTTTTTGTTCTCTTTGCCTCCCTTTTGAGTCTTCCACCATTCAGGCACTTGGCCTTCCTTTCCACCACCTTTTTCCCAACATTGGTCCTTTGTATGTCCATCCATATTACAGTTTGGATTGGTGTAGTGGCGCTCGTTCCTTGATTTAGGCTTCCCCCCCTTTCCTTTGCCTTTCCCCTGCTGCTGAGCACTCATGGCTGCATTAGACTGTTAATATTGTCTTTGATGGCCGTTGATGAGGCTTCCTCGATTAGGTGGCAAATTAATTTGGAGCTTGTGAGGGGTTTTTCGGCTTTGTGAGCAGCAGCGCTGAGGGCAATAAAGAGGGGTCAATAGGTGGGAGTGAGAGATAGTGAGGTATGGATGTAGGTGACAAACAACTGGTTGGAAATTTCAATGCTCATCTCCACAAGCCTTTCTTTGAGCTCAGTCATCTCCATTAAGTGTTCCCTCATGCTTTCTCCCTCTGTATAGTGCATGTTCTGCAGTTTGGCAAGGAGATCCATCTCATACATCCTGCCCTTGTTGGCATGGATTGAGATGAGCTTCTTCCACACCATGTTGGCAGTTTTCTCCCCTTTAATTTGCAAGAAGGTAGATTTGTTGACAGTACAGTGATAGGTCCACTGTGCACTCCAAGCTCTGGGAATGTCTCCAGAGGCATCAACACATCAAAATGCATGCTCCCAACCCCTACAAACCCCATGACACTGCTCCAAAACTACTTTGATCAACTTTGATCAACTTCGAATGACTTTGAACAATCTCAAACAACTTTGAACAACTTTGAACAACCTCAAATGATATTGCAGCACTTTGAATGCCTTTGGCCGCCATACACCTATTGCACTGCCCTTCAGATACACACAGCACACCTTGTAAGAGTTAGTGCATCGCATATCGAGCACCACCAGACACGAGGAGACACAATGACGGAATATTAGGACGTGATTGTGGCGCTTTGACATCTTGATGATATATTGGATCAATGGGGACAGGTACCAGTGATAAATCATGCCTCTAGATGTTTCCCTTCTTATCTTCTTTCATTTATTCTATGATTTGCAAAGATTCTCTATTGTTTTATATCTTGCCTCATGTATTCCTCATGTTTTATTTCCTTTTTAGTATCACTTCTCCCAAACATATATAGCCTTGTACTAGCTACTTAGAAGAACAGAATACATCATCCTCTCACACCAATCGTCTGATTTAAGAGCCATTCTCTTGAGTCCAAGCATCTCAACTTAGTCTTGAAATTCAGTGTTTTATGCTGAATTTCCTCGAACTCTTTGTCCTAGCTTCTCAAAACCATCGCATATCATCTATCCTCTCTCTCAACACCTTTCTACATCTCTATAGTCTATCCTCAGCCCACCGTCGAAAGTGTCTTTGTCTTCTATAAAGGCCTTCAAACATCATCACACCTCTTCAAACATCGTCGGACCTCTTTGCACACTCTTCGAACTTCATTACACTCTTTGCACACTCCTGAACGTCACTAGAATTCCCTTGAATGCTGTTGCAGCACTTTGTACACTCTCAATCATTATCGAATTTCTCTTGAACATCATTGCAACGCTTTGAATACTTTCAAACCTCATCAGACTTTATCGCACACCCTCTAGAGTCGTTTTCATACCCTTGGTTTACAGCAATGATATTTAGTACCACCTTGCAACCTTCCTCTAACTAGTGTTATACCATTCGAGCCCTTATTGTGGGTTTTGTTTGGTTCCTGGTTGAGTATCATCATTTTGGAGCCCACTGCAAGGGGTTTCTAAATCATTTCATCCCCTAATCCATCTCGAATCTCCTGGCTTAGGCCAACACAAGCTAGAAACCTACAAATCGACACTCACCACACCTTCAAGTCTCTCAAACAATTGGGAGATATTCTTATACCTGTTTCCAAAGCAGAATTGACTCATTGTTGACTATTCCCTTCACCAATCTCATTGCCCTCGACATCATCTTCTACTTCTTTGTCTTCATCATCTACATCTTCATTCATCCTTCCAACAACTTCGACTCCTCTACCATCATTCACACAAGTTTTAACTCCTACTCCTAGAAACATTGCATTCATGACTACGCAAACAACGATGCCAGCTCGTGGTCATTCCACGGCTCTGAAATTCAACCCTACCCAGCCATGAGAACTTTGCAGATACTTTAATGAGCTCAAATTACTTTTCTCGGTGTGTAATGTCACGAACTTGGAAGATATGAAGAAGCATGCTTGTCGCTACCTCGATATCGACACTTCCAAACTCTGGGAATTGATTCCAGAATACGATGCTGGCATTTTGTTCCAGAACTTTCGCATCGCTATTCACCAACTGTACCCTGGTTCCAAAGATGATCAGAAATGGTCAATTTCGGACATGGACAAACTCGTTGGCAAACAACTTTGCATAGGTATTTACAATGCGAGCGGTTTGGGATTATACTATCAGTCATTCTATAACATTACAAAGTTTCTTTCTACTAAAGGCAGGATTTCTGATGTGGAACAAAGCAGAGCCTTTGTCTGGGGTTTCCAACCAGGTTTATGGGCTAGAATTGCTTGACGACTCGAACTAAAATTCCCCAATCACTACCCCAATGACCCCTACCCACTTGACAATATTCACCCAGTGGCAAAATTTGTTTTATCAGGATCTATCTGCTTGGATTCCACATCGTTACTTAGTTCACATTCTTCAGCACCTTCGGCAATCCCAACAACATTGACATCTTTGCCCCAAATTAAATTGGAAGACCTTACAGCAATCCTCAAGAAATTTGCAGCCACTCTTGTAACAGCTTTAGCAGGTTCGAAGACCATGAACACTACTTGACCTAACAGCAGATTTCATTTGGACCAGCTTGAAACCTTAGTTTGCATCTTTTGTGGGCTTACAGGACATTTTATTAGTGACTGTTTGGTTTGCCAGTCTTATATCAACAAAGGAAAGTGTAAGAAGAACACAGAAGGCAAAATCGTTCTCCCAAATGGTCAATTCACTCCTCGAAGCATCCCCAGTCATTTTATCAAGGACAGGATTGACGAATGGACTTGACAAAACCCTCCATCTAATGTTACCCCCTTGCTAATGTATAATATCGCACCTTTGACAGTTTCTTCGACACCATCCAGGGGTGTCTACCAAATTACCAACTTATCCACAATGGCTGAAGATCGTATCACACCACTCGAACAAGAGATATATGCTTTGCAAAGTGGTAGACCTTTTATGCAAACTGATCCGAATGTGCCAACAGCTCCTACCTCACGACCCTCAATCCCTGCGACGGTCAAACAATTTGTCCCACAACTACCAGCACCATCAACATTGTCCACAGCAACCAGCCCACCTACTTCAAATATGGCACCATCTTCGACCTCCAAGAAAACATTGCAACCGGTAATACATCCCTACAATGGCACTAAAGAAAACTTGTACCTATCTCCTCATGAATGCAACTTTGCATCAACAGTCAAAGCAAAAGACAGCCCATCATACCATACCCAAGCTCCCATTCAAAAGGACAGAATCACCAAAGACATCTTCACTTGATCGATGAAAACACTGATTATCACTCTAACCCCCAAAGAATTGCTTTCACTATTGCCCAAAGTTTGTACAAAATGGAAGAAACAGGTCACTGCGCATTGTACCCAACAACCCGAAGGAAATAATGCTATGAATCTCCTTCATGATGACATATTTGTAATTGATGACCCTTACGAAACCTATATTAGCAGTCTCCGCCCTGGAGAAATACCCAAACCTTTTATCACAGCAAAGGAATCGCATTCTATTAGATCGGTTATTATGAACGTCAATGGCAGAAATCCAGTTGAAAGCATAGTCAATCCAGGTTCATCAATCATCGCAATGTTGGAAGAAGTCTGTCACAAACTCAGTCTTGCATACGATCCTTTGATACACATCCCTCTGCAATTGGCTAATGGTGGTGTTGACCAGAGTCTAGGTTTGGCACAGAATGTACCTTGCAAAGTCGGTAGCATCACTCTCTATATGCAGATACACATCATCAGCAATCCAGCATATGACATTCTGCTTGGACGACCATTTGATGTTCTCACAGAGAGTACGGTCAAGAATTATTGAAATGAAGTGCAGACAATAACTATATTTGATCTGAACTTGACACCATCCTGCACTATTCCAACTATTCCCTGATCTAATCAACAAAGAAGAGTAGTTCGCAAGGATTTTTGCAACTAGAGGATAAAATCTCAGAGAATAACCAGTGCACCCTCATTATTTCTTTCGACCATTCTAATTCCTCCATAACTATCGAGTACACTGCAATTATCTCCGATATTGACTCCTCAAACTCTTCGAACACCTTTTCCTTTTCTTTGATCCTTGCAAACTTATATTTAATGGCTAGTCACCAGTATGCAACGTCTTTATCAGCCTTGATGGCCACCTCTATGCATGACTCCGCTATTATTTCCCCTCCCCACATCTCGCCAATCAACCCTATATACCCAACCTTTGCAGCCTCACAGAAATACAAACCAGTCACACAGAAAGCTCGACCAGTTATTACTGAACTACCCAATCGATTTCACATCATTCGAACAATCACTGGCAACCCCCTTGAGCAAATACCAACACTCAATCCTCACCCCCCATCGTTCGTCCCTTCTCCCCAATATACACTCAAATGCAAAGCTATTATCGACAAAAACCATCCTGGCAATTTTCTATGGCCAGAAGAATGAAAGCTTATGCACAATTTTATTCGAAATCATGAAATGGATTTTGCATGGACCAAACAAGAATGAGGAAGCTTTCACCCCAACTTCTTTCCTCCTATCAAATTCGCTGTTATTCCTCACACTCCATGGGTTGAACATAATATCCCTATACCTCCTGGTCTGTACAAACAGATCTGCGAGATGCTGAAAAAGAAGATAGAAGCAGGAGTATATGAGTCATCGAACTCATCATATCAGTCGCAATGGTTTTGCATTGCAAAGAAAGATGCAAAATCACTTCGAATCATTCACAGTCTTGAGCCTCTTAATCAAGTAACAATACAGCACTCTGGTGTCATCCCAATCCCCAAGCATCTAGCTGAACAATTTGGCGGATGCACTTGCAGTGGAATGTTGGACTTATATGTCGCATTTGACGAAAGGAAAGTCACAGAATTATCTTGAGATCTAACAATGTTTCAGACACCTTTCAGAGCACTTCGAATTGTCACCCTACTGATGGGTTGGATGAACTTGGTCCCAATCTTACACAACGACGTAACATTTATCCTACAACCTGAAATCCCTCATATCACCATCCCTTACATCAACAACACACCAGTTAAGGGTCCAAAATCAGAATATTGAACTATTGGAGGATCTCATGAGACGATCGCCAATAATCCAGGCATTTGCATGAAGTATTGCAGAGGAACATTCTCTGGTTTGAAACTTTACCTTTGCATTTCTGAAATAATTGTTCCAGGTCATTGATGCAATATCAAAGGTCGTATGGCCGATCCCACTTGCATTGCAGCGGTTAGCAAATGGGGGCCTTGTCAAAGTCTTACCAAAGTCAAGGCATTTCTAGGAACTATTGGAGTTTGTCATATCTTTATTCAAAACTTTGCTCAATGTGCTACAGCTCTAATACACCTTACACAAAAAGATGTCCCTTTTGATTCGGACCAAAACAAATTGCAGCACAGGAAGACCTAAAGCAAGCATTGATCAATTCCCCAGCAATTCACGCTATTGACTACTCATCCGATGCCCAGTTATCCTATCAGTCGATACTTCGTACATTGCTATTGGCTTCTTTCTCATGCAATGCGATCCCGACAACCTTCAAAAACGATATTACAGTTGATTCGGCTTGATCACACTTAACGACTGTGAATCCCGGTTTTCGCAAGCAAAACTCGAACTCTATGGTCTATATCGCACTCTCAGAGCACTTCGATTGTACCTAATAGGGATCTGAAACCTCATTGTTGAAGTCAATGCAAGGTATATCAAAGGCATGCTCTCCAACCCTGATATTGACCTAGCGCTAGCATCAATCGATGGATCATCTCAATCCTTACTTTTCACTTCACATTAGTTCATGTCACAGGTACACATCATGGTCCAGACAGACTTTCGAGACATCCTCCACAAGATAAAGATGACCAGTTCGATAACGAAAATGATTTCGGAGACTGGCTTGACCATCTTCATGGTTTCATACACCAAATCAATCCCATTACAACCTTTCACTTCCTATTGAGTGTTGACACTCTCCCTCTCTTCAGATCTCAGTAAGGGCAAGGATCCAACCTACGATGATGTCCCATGAACAAACAATGCAAAAAAGGAAGACAAAAGATTAATTCGCATTCAAAAATGGTTAGAGGATTTGGTATGACCTCCAGATTTATCAGATTCCAGATACGCTACCTTCATTCAATATTGCACCAAATTCTTCTTAGATTGTGGCAAACTTTGGAGGAAAGACTCGCATGGAGCTCACAAAATCGTTGCAATTCCTGAATGTCATCTCAAAGTCATTTGTGCAGCTCACAACAATATTGGACACAAAATGGTCTTCACGACAAAAGCCATTATTTCCCTACGATTTTGGTGGCCTAACATGAAAGCAGACATTGCATGGTATATTCGCACTCGCCACCTGTGCCAGGTACAGCAAACTTGAAATCTCCTTATCCCACCTACTGTCGCCACACCTGCACCTTTATTCAGCAAAGTGTACATCGATACCATGCAAATGCCTCCCTCAAGCAGATTCAAGTATATCATACAAGGTTGATGTTCACTAATGACTTATCCCAAGTGGCAAAACCTTTGACAAGAAAATGCCATGACCCTCAGGGACTGGATCTTCAAAGATATCATTTGTAGATGGGGTTCGCTATATGAAATCATGAGCGATAATGGATCAGCATTCATTGCAGCATTGGAGTACCTTTCGAAATGATATCATATTAACCACATTCGAATTAGTGGCTACAACTCTTGTGCAAATGGAATCATTGAACAAGCTCATTTTGATATTCGACAATCGTTATTCAAAGCAGTCGATGGAGATCAGAGCAAATGGTCAGCTGGAGCACACTCGGTGTTTTGGGCAGAATGAGTTACGATTCATAGATGCATGGGTTGCTCTCCTTACTTCGCAATTACAGGATCACATCCCCTAATCCCACTCGACATCTCCAAAGCAACATACTTGCAACCCCCTCCCAATTCTATCTTATCGATGACTGATCTCATCGCTTGAAGAGTGATAGCACTGCAGAAGTGATCATCTGATCTCGAAATTCTCTATTCGAAAGTCTATACTGCTCAACTCAAAGCCATGAAACATTTTGAAGTCATTCACAAACAAACAATGCATGACTACAACTTCGAAAAAGGTGACCTGGTCCTACTTTGTAACACACAAATTGAGAAATCCCTCAATCGCAAGATGTGACTTTGATATTTAGGTCTGCTCATCGTCATCGATTGAAACTATGGAGAAGCCTACATCAGGTGGAGATGGGCAGATCAAGGCTGCTATGACATCATACCAAGGGGCAGATGTCGGAAGGGGTGCTCCACCTCTAAATATAAAACTGTCAACATGCACAAACATGATAGAGAGGGAAAATTAGTAATAAAATCCAGAAAAATCATAGAAAATGAAGAATAGAAGGAAATGAAGTGAGGAAAAATATAGAATGAACATAAAAAATAGGAGAAACACACAGGGCACCCCCCTAGTCCCCTTACAGGCCCCATGGTCATGGGATATGTGGCCAAAATATGTCACAGAGCATTTAGCCTCTCTGTTGATGCATGGGAAAGCTTTCCTTTTTTGTTCAAAATCTGCGTGTCAGTTCTGCTGACTTTGAACATATACCTAGCCATCCAAAATCTGCAAGGATTTGGATGCGCAAGAGGTTTTGGATCAGTCGATCATGGACATTGGATCTTGCAGCACACGTGGCACATGGAGCTTACCAAGGCATGGCAGATCAATGCAGCTGAAATGGCAACTTGGCTTTGTCAGCACTCAAGACGATGAAAGTTATAACCTTTCAGTCATTCCATAGCGTCCAATAGTACTCCTAATAGATAACTGGGTAGTGCACTGGCGAGCAGCGGCAGAGCCCACTATGTTTAGTGCAAGGGATGGCATGGGAAGGGAGTGACGTAGTTGGTGAGGACGTCGTCTGAGTCAAGAATGGGTTTCACACTGGACACGGTGATGTTTGGCATTCACAGTTTTACTTCTTATGGCTCACAGTATTGATGACACTTATCAGTCTGTTATTGAAACTGTGGGATTGATATTCGAACTGCTGGTGGAGGCTGTTTATGGCACTAATTTCACAAGGGGTCCTGTGTCTGCTGATGGTACATCAGTTTTTGTCAGCTATAATATTTGGACTCCTAGGATTTTTAGTGTCATTGGTGAAGTGAGGCAGATATGCTTTGATGATAATGGACCAATGCTTGTGTTGGATAGGCCCTCATTTTGTGGTGCAGCGACATATCTATTCTGGAGGCAACAAATTTTGGTGTTGGAGAAAGTGGGGTCTGCAGATTTCAGTGTTGATCGAGGTCTTCATATAGTGTGTTCTTGGTCTTGAATGATGGTTTTCTGAGGTAGTAACATTAACTTTTTAGGGGTGGCCACATGTAGAATGATGGATTTATCGATCTGATGGAGAGGATAGTTTGTTGGTGCATCTTTTTTTGGATGATATGGTGTGTAAGCATTGTTGTGGGTGGGACTGTTTTTGAAGTGGAGACAGATAGGGAAGATCGTGGATGAGTATTTGCAACCAGTGAGGTATGCGTCGCTTAATGGTGCATAGTGTTTTCTTTGCTGACATGAGTGTGTTATTGAATGAAATTTAGCTTGTTAGATGTCCTGAGAAGAGGTGATTTGGTTCATTGTCATGTAATGTTGGCTTCACAGCAAGATATGAGTGAGGTGCCAGTTGCACAAGTGAGTAGTTTGTGTTAGGAGAATTTCTACTCTTTATTAACTTATTTTTGTAGCGATATTTTATTTTTGCATTATCTATTGATAAAGTAGTCTCAGGAGGGGATGGTTATGTTAACGGTTAACATTAATATGAAGTAGTAGTGATACAAGTTCATATGATAAGATCAAGAAAAGATAATAGTGGAACATCAACAAGGGAGATAGGTAGGAAATGAGGAACAAAAGCAGCATGCGTACTATCAAATTAGGCTTTCTGTTTGCCTTTTCTCTTTCCTCCATCAGTGGCATGCTTGTTTGGTTCATTGGATGAAGGTGTCAGTTGTTCTGAATCACTGGGTGCCCATTCAATGTCCATGAGGTCTACATCAGGGGAAAGGCCCTTATCAGTAATGTTGAAAGATGTGAAGGCATCATCCAGTGCAGGATGTTGATATTGAACAGAATGAGGTTGGGAAGAAGATGAGGAAGTTTTGTTAAGCAAAACTGGTTGAGAGTGAGGTTTGACAGGAAGATTGGATTTTGCAAGTATTTTGATGCTCTCAGCATTGAGCTTGAACACCTATTGTTTAGGTTAATGAGGGTGGTGATGATAGAAGAAGTGATGAGTGGCTTACCTTGCAAACTTTAGGTTGCCTTGCACTGGTTATCCAGTAAACACGCATCGTGACATTGCACAGCACCATTGTACCTGGATGTAGTTCTTTGTAGTACTTCCAGGGAGGATCAACTGATTATTGATGTCTCCGACATTGTGTTGAACAAGCTTTGCTGTGTTATGATGAAACAAGTCACCGCTGTAGTCAGGTAGCAAATGAGGGTCATAGTATGCACCGAGATATATTTGATGCTCTGTAGGGTCTTTTTAATGATTGTAAGAAAGTATAAAAGGTCAATCACGTGTAAGCGAAACCCAGCTTGATCTTGTTTGGTCCTTCAGTGGAATAAAACCCACTACTAAAGTCGCAGGAATTATAATGTTGCTATAGTAGCATGAGCATCCCTGAATTAGGCATGTCAATGGAAGACATCATTTATGTGAGGGGGAATGAGCAGAATGGGAACTGTTTGGTGTAATAATGGGAATGGTGTACTATATTGTAGGTCAGAATCCTTTTGCAGGTTCTCCGGAGAGAATTGCCATGGGTATCACATACTGTTAGAAGCGTGTTCATGCAACAGTTGTCATATACTTCACTCGCAATGATAGATTGGCAGAAGAGCTATTACACACCAGCAAATTCCAATCTACACTTCTTACTCTTCTGATGTTGATCAAGGGAGTTCAGTGAGTGCCGATCACGCTTGTGGGCGATGTATTTGCCACATCACATGCAGAGGACTTGACGAGTGCCATCAGAGAAGTTGCTTTTTTCGAGGGGGAGATTATTATTGTTGAAAGTAGTAGAAATATAGACAGAGGAAGAAGAAGGTTGCTGCGATACACTATGTACAGAATCAATCTGCCATGATGAGAAAGAGATAAGAACAAAGACTAAGACGCGTCGCAGATAACGACGCGAGGTTGTTGACGCGAGGTGGTGACAGTCGGACTCAAAGTCGGACTGATCAGTGATCTCAGCCTGATGCCGTCCTGCCTTGCCGTTTCCCAATTTGGGTGACCCCCTGTAGCGTGAGAACGACATCTGCAATCGCCAGATCTGATTCCTCTTGTGGATGCGAGTCCCCAGCATGCAGCCGCTGGGATCGAATGGCGAGTTTTGTATGATGTCATTTCATGACGAAGTCTATCGATGGTACCTGTCAATTTGTGAGTGTTGTGACGTTCAACACTAACCTGACTGCATATCATACCTGAGGTTAGACGCTGTCGACATGTAGTATTAGTGTCAAAAAACTTCCTAGGAGCAGCAACAGTACCTGTAAGATGTCCTTTACATTCCATTGATGTCCTTTACATTCCATCGATGTCCTTTACATTCCATCGATGTCCTTTACATTCCATCGATGTCCTTTACATTCCATCGATGTCCTTTACATTCCATCGATGTCCTTTACATTCCATCGATGTCCTTTACATTCCATCGATGTCCTTTACATTCCATCGATGTCCTTTACATTCCATCGATGTCCTTTACATTCCATCGATGTCCTTTACATTCCATCGATATCCTTTACATTTCCACCGATATCTTCTACTGCTACCTCGATATGCAACTGAGTGTCGATTTTTGAGAGGATGTCAAGACACATTTTTTTGTTTCAGTTCGTTGAAAAACTGACCTGAAGGACATCGCACAGATTATTGACATTACAAAGTGCCTTCAGTATCGTGTCGACATCTTTTGCACCTTCAGCAGCGCGAGTCGACACATGATGGCCTTGCAATTTTCTGACTGCCTCTGATTGTGCGGTTATATCCCTGTAAAGAATTGCCGAGCCTCAGAAAGATGTAGATCGGACGAATGACCCAACGCACTGGCAAAATAATCCAATCCGTTGATCCAAAGCACGCAAGCCACCATATCTTTGATACTTCTGGACAATTGACAGGATGGCCTCCAGCTTGGATTGGAGATCTGCCAGTTCCTTCTTGCTTCTGGACACCCTCTAGTGGGTAGAAATGCAAGATGCATAAAGAGCGCACAACGAACGCGTTGACCAACGTACATCGACGACTTTAGTCACCTCCAAAAACACTCCCACAGCCGCCTTTAACGGTAGAAACATGTCTGAGCAGTTGTAGAGAGCTTGAGCAACTGCCTTCAGCCCTTCATAGGCGACACCTCCCCCCTCTTTCATTCGTTGCCCTGGTGCCGACGGGCCTGGCGGTGTGGTCGGAAGCCCGCCGATCGCCGTATAGTCGTTATACTGTAGGTTTTGATTATCGGAAGCTGACTTGGAACTGATGTTGTTACGGAATGTTCTTGGATGGCAGATGTACCGCTTGTCTTCTGCAAAGTACGGGCGACCCTGTGGAACACTGTGAAAATCCATCTGAGCTGCGAACGATTATGTCATGGACCCAGCATCTGAAATCGGTCGTGGAGATGATGAGCGATTGAAAATCTTCAGGCATCTGTCCTGAATGGGGACGTAGCAGTCGCGATTCTAGGAATTGTTTTTCTTTTCCCGAGTTTGGCATGTTGGCGTCCTTTTTAGCATGAAATAGAATGCAGAGACGATCTAGTCGGTTCAGTAAAGTGAACGACGTGCAGCGAGGCCTAGGCGCCTAGGAGTCCTCCACAGCACCAAGCCGGTAAACACGTTATGAGGTGTCGTTAATCCGCCAGCGCCATCAATACCAATTACTTCCTTACTCGGGGCCGGGGGAATGACGTTTTAGTGTAGACTAGCAACGTGTAAAGTTAGTAACACATTCTCTCGCTGTGTGGCTGTGATTTATGGACGACTGCAGAAATTCTTATTCGGGATCAGGGAAAGAACAGAAAAACGCATCGAATGGTTGCTCGCCCTCGAAGATCAACTACTTATTTACACTCAACTTCACGCACTATCTTGCAGACTTGACAAGTTCCTTGCTTACTGCAAGGGAGCACGCGAGAAGACTACAAAGCGACTTTGACGTCTGTAATTAAGGCGTATGGTCCTCCTGCTTCGAATGCTTTACGCACTGCGTTGCCGATCGGGATATACGGTGTGAAACCTGAAGACCTAACGAAGGGCATTCTACCGGATGCCATGGAACCTGCGTTGGAGACTATGGCAGATGTGCGTGCCTATTTCCATGGTGCGTCTTTCATCTGGCCACCAAGCTTATTCACGTTATCCAGTTGCTTACAAACAATTCGCGGACAACATACCGCTCGCAATCGATCACAAGCCTCTCGTGCGCCACGAGGAAAATGGTATGGGTACATAGAATGATTCATAAGCCGGATTATTTACTACTCCAACTTTAATTTTACCAATAGAGATGAATGCTTCAAAAGCACGACTACCAGTAGTCGGGGTTGACGATGAGGTTACCCTTGAGGAAGTGAAGGAGGGTATTGTTCCAAATGAGGAACTACGTCCCCGTACATCCTAGACTTACACAAATGTCCTGGAACCCTGGAGTTTCAACTCGAAAGAGGGGAAAAATTTACACGCGACAGTTACTCACCATATTGGATCCGACTCGGGCGTGACAGCCGCCTACAAATACAGTCTCCAGATCACGGTCGAATGCCAAGCTGATGAGTACGTCCATGCCACTATCTCTATTTGACCCACAGCATTCGAGGTGAACGGGTGACTGGTGACGTTTGACTTAATCATGCAGTCCGCGCCGCGCGCAATGCTGATAAGATTTGCTTACAATATGGTACAGATTTACAATGCCAGATAACGTTTCTTTCAAGTTTCCCCAAACAGTCTGTTGCTCTAATTGACAGAATAATTTATTTTTAATTCACGTTGTGGGGCCATAGACACAGACTGGTTCAGAGTCCTGGCAAATGAAAGAGAGCCCCCCAACTGCGACTGGAAAATGGTATCAAGATAAATTTAAAGAATTGAGCAGCAGAGACGGACGGTAACCGAGATGGTCATGGCAGTAACCAGCTAGCGCCATAACACGACCTTGGCAACTGAATGGTAGGCCAGCCGGAGTATTGAAGACAAGGAACAACCAAGTTGGCCTGCTACCATACGGCCCTGTTCCATCGTGTCAGAGAAAAACACAATGCACCGCTGCAGAGATGAACAACCGACCTGCTGTTCGTACCGCTTGACCCGCAGTGTCTTTAATTTGGAATTGTATTTCATGAATCCTGTCCCACGAGTAACGACCGGATACTGAGGTTATAACTTCCGAGTCTAGACGATAAGTGAGAGATAAAACGGAGTGAAGGTTGTACAACTACCTGACCTACCCAACAAGTCAATTGTTTTGACAGCATACGAGGTAGGAGTACTGGATCGGAGTAAACCATGCGCTTTGGTAAGCCTCCCGCCATTGCTCAGCCTGTAGGTCACAGCAAGATGATGAACGCAGCCATCATAGTATTGATATTGGATTTCGATTTTCGATATTCCCGTAATCGTGGGCGAGCTTTCGGTTACTGGAATAAGGAGAAATGACTTGGGGTCATAAGAAAGAAGTATTCAGTACTTACGTTCTGCTGCCAGTGAGTCGTTGAAAAATTCTTGGTCGTTGCCGTTATAGCCAATTATTTGACCTTTAAACTTCGATTGATGGTGCGGTTCATCTGGCTGTGTCGGAGCATCACGGTTTTCCACAGGTTCAGAGTCACAGTGAGGCAAAGGATTAGACGGCGACGTTGAGGAATCTATTCAGCCATCAAGATGAACCATAAAAAGTCAGAAATAGACTTTACTGGGCAATGCGAAAACATACTTTGGACCGATTGGTTATTGTTCGAAACTGACTCGGAGGTGCAAGACGACGCGCCACCGACAATGAGATTAATGATGGTATTGCCTGTGTTTCCGTTCACATTTAAATGGGAGATGGAAGGAAGTTGCCATCAGAGTGATATAGCATGGCATTCATCTTACCATTTCCATTTGACTCTTGCATGCGTGTGGTCAGAAGAGAATGAATAAGTCCAAATTTGTAGTGTACGGTACCTGTATTGTGAATTTGGCTGCGAAAAGCATCAGTGTATGTCTTGAACGTGGCTTTGGGACGATCCCCAGGCTGCGAGTAAGGCATTTTGATAGCACAGGATGAAATCAGACAAGGCTCTTAATATTGGAATGAGCTGTTGACATGTACAGGTCGCCCATCACCGATAGACCACAAGTGGTAAGTATACCGTTCCCCGAGCGATGATCGATGATTACGCCATAGCGCTCTAGAATAGAATAACAATGCCGGAACACTTCTAGATGAGGCATGGCACAGGCGCCATGTCAAATATATGTCAACGCCATGTGACAATTACGGAGGGCATCTTAAGTTTTACGAACGCATACGTTTGAGAAACCCAGAATCCAGGGAAATGTCTTCATCTATAGCATCCGCCAAGTCCCACCCATTCTCAGAGTCCAAGTCGTGTGGTTGGCAGACTTGTTTCTTTTCTGGTTTCCCTGGCTTTTCCCGGGCCTGCTTGCGATGAGACTGGCCACTTTTTGCGTGTATTCGTTGTTCCTGGGTTTTCCCCCGGTTGTCACGTTTTCGGTGTCCATATCGCTAGGAGAAGAGGTTCAGAATTTAGCGATATTTAGTTGGTCAATTCCCTAGAGGAGAAGTGCGTACATGCTGGTTTGTCTTTTATTTTAGCAAGTTTAGCCGCTTCACTGTTGCAGTGAAACCCTAGGACATTCGCATTGCAGGGTATTTCGTCAATCTCTCGCATCGGAGTCGGAATCGTTTTCGAGTTCCTGATCGGCTTTTTATTCAAGTCGGATGATTCTATCAGCATCCCTTCTCTCTCAGGTTTTGCCCAGATTCGTTTTGCGATGGCATGACCTGACCATGAGCCAAACTACCAAATTCCTCCTCTACATAACCAAGTGGGCCGCCCAGAATTCGACCAGGGTCACTGGAGTTAGGGTTTCTGCCATCTTATGTAGAATTAGCAGATGCTTGAACGCCTGGACATCCATAGGAGGTTTGGCTTCCGACAAAGAGCGCCTGCCGTACTGATAATGCTGTGCTGGCCCGGCCTGAGGCCGTGAGCCAAGCCAAGCCGGGCCACGATGACGGCTTCATGGCGGCTTTGGAGAATCTGGATGTCGGTCCGTCCATCCATCCGTCTGCACTTTGCATTGTACTACAATAATATGGAACTTACTTTCTAATTGTACACAAGTACATTGCATTATATATGCATCCCCTTGCAACATAAGGGTGGTCTACAGCCTTGCATCGGCCACTGCCATCAAAAGTACATAATTATCAACTTAGCTAATTTTCGCCACAGTAGAGGAATTATAAGATGTACAAGCTTTTTGAATGTGCCTTCAGCACATGGGTGGTGTTTGTATTAGAGGTATTGATATATTGTACTACATTATATCTACACATCTTTTTTTTTTTTTTTTTGGTGGAAGCATTTTTCCCACAATTTGTGGGAGGCTTTGAGACACTAGAATTCCATTCTGGAAGACCATCCTGCTTAATATGGGGATGACAATGTTACTGCTCTCGCTGCCTGCTTAGGGATTCCAAGGAATTTGAACCTCAGAGTAGGGTTACCAGGGAGGAAATGCATTTTATGCACACTGTATGATTACAGTAGTGTGGGACTCATCACATTGGATAATATCCACTAAAACCCCCCAGTGGCTGAACAGGGGCAGGATTCAAACTCGAGACCTCCTGCCTATTGTCAGTTGGTCACAGGGCCTAGGCTGAGTACGATGGTTGCCACTGCACCATCGTGCCCCCCTATATCTACACATTTTTATATACATATTATCAAGGGGGTGTCACATGGTCAAATTGCCATATAGGGATGGTTAGTTAGTCCAGCTCTTGAGCTCTTAAAAAAAAAATTTTTTTGATAACATAATTTTGTGCTGGAGGGCCATTGGCAATCTCACAAACACAGAGACATTGTAGCAGGGCAGATACTGTACTATTCTAACATATTTGTACTGAATAAATCTGGCCCTTGATGAATAAACATGAGCAAATATAATCTTGCTGTAAGTCTGGCCCCACAGACTCACGACATTACAACAAGTTAATTTACCTACACCGCCGTTACACACTTCCACAGTGCCGGCACACCACACACATCACCAACACAACCACCCTCGCTGCCAACACAGCCACTGGCAATAGCACAGCCACCTATGGCACATAAACAACTCACCAACACCAGACATCCCAATGTCTGTGTTACATTACTACACACTTCCATGGTGCCGGCACAGCCACACACATCACTGACACAACCACCCTTGCCGCCGGCAATAGCATAGCCACCTACAGCATATAAACAACTCACCAACACCAGATATACCAATGTCTGTGTTACAGTGAGTTATGGCCACCCTACACTGCCAACACACTCCCATGGTGCCAACACAGCCACACACATTGCCGACACAATCACCCTCGCCGCCGGCACAGCCACCAGTGAATATGACAACAACAACCAGCGACATGCATCCTGGCAATGGCACCATACATCCTTATTACTCTTCTATCCACATCCAGCAGTGCCAACATTATCCTATTGATGTGGTACCTTCCTATTATGTGACTACACCCGATGTGGCCTTCCCAAATCACACACTATGCTTGATGCAGCCTTTTACTTACATGGTCAATCTTTTTCTTATATATTACTTATTTTTTATTCCTTAACCTTTGTTCCTACTTCCATGCAACGAAGGTATAGTAACTTCCTATTCTTTTATTTGTAGTAACTTATGGTTCCTACTTCCATGCAACAAAGATAATTTGATCCTGTCTTTTAGTAAACCTAAGTCTAGTGTAGGCTGCCAAACTTGGCATCCTTCCACTTGCACTTTCAGCTGAATTGCTGCTTGTTTTATTGCTTCTACAATGACTTTCTGGCTTACTGTTGGGCAAACATCTTGATCTCAGAAGATGATTATCAAGTAAACATATTATTTTACATGTCTCCTGGGGAATTGTAAATCAATGTTTTTTTTTGGCTGCAGCAGAGCTTTTTCAGTGCTGTCACTGTCAAGTTTCTGCCTCTTGTTGGGGTGGTCACCACCATTTCTGCTCAAGTTTTCTAATATATTAATTGTAGGTATTTTTATCATGTCATTGGTGCATTGCAAATGGGTAGCAGCAATGCTTTTTGAGGCGCAATGCGCTTGACGCGACTCGCATAATTGGTTTCTCGCATTTTTCCTATTTCGGCACGAAATCATTACATTTTCTCAAAGTAAGTACAGATTCTCGTGTCTACAGTATTTACCAACAAAATGTTGGATGTCAATTTGCCCATAAAAAGCTCATTATGTGCAAAACGAGCCTTTTCCTCTAAATTCTCAAAAAGTTGCCTCTTTTAGAATCTGTCACACTAAGCACGTTATGTTAGTCGATTATGAAAGTCGTCTACCTTACAGGCGATAAACATATGATGTCATGCTTACCAATAATCTCCTTTAAACGTTCACACGATTGAAATGCTGATCAACGGTATCAAGGGCGCGCGTGAAATCAGACTATATATGAGTGTCGTCCTCCCCCCACCAAAAAAGACACGAATTTATAGTCTGACTACGGGAGACTAGGTTTTAGGAGCCTGTTTCATATTCACATTCCCACCTCGATCATCTTCGTCCTTGTGCACGTAGCCTGTTGACCCGGCACGAGGCACCGTAACACGTTACACTGCGAAGCACCCTAAGCACGCCGTCAGAAATACGTTTACGTCACGGTAGCGATCTCCAACTCCGCCTCATGCCCCACATACCGCTGTACGGCAATCCAGATCCACCACTACATTCGAATACGAATACGAGGTTGGCTTCCCGATACGGATCTCAGAATTCCCGAAAACGTGCACTTAAGGCTGCGGTGACTACATAGCCGTCGTCGTGTTAGACGATCGGAAACAGTTGGGTTGACCGCGCCTGATTCTCGTTGTTTCCTCAAGGCTCGGCCAACTGACTGGAGGGTATATATCACTAACTTGACTGCTGCACTTCTCTCCAATGACACCTTCACCTATAGTCATTGTTATCAATCCCTACCGTGGATCCTTTCTGTCTATAGATCTGCGAGCCCTGTCCCCTGTAAACAGTCCTGCCGCTTTACGCAGCATTATCACAACGCCCTATCAACGATCTACTTGCCGGGACTTGGGGTGCCAGAAACCCCCTGTCCTTCTCGAGCGCTATTGCTGCGAATCTCACAAAGCGTGCGTCTTTCGTCCGCATAGTGCATTTCGACAGCTGATGTCTTGTCCTCAGGCTTGGGGAGCTCCTATGCTCAAGATGTCGTACGTTTGAAAAAGCGTCGAATTTGTACTTCTGCGGGTGGATCTGCAGCTTTTTGGCGTGGATGGTGAGTCACCTGTCTGCATTTTCTTCTCCTTTTTCTTATTCCTTTAGCCGAAATGGCCTTTTTTCAAATAGGCTGGACAATCGTCTTCATAGGCTTACATAGGGCCGATAATTTATGGGCTGGGCCCGGATTCACACTAGCAGTCGCCTCGCTCCATCGCTGTTTACCAATCTGTTGCAGCTCCCTTTCGTCACTCCTTGTAGTCCATCCGCTTTACGGTAATTTATCTTATTGTAAAGGATCTGTCATTTGTGCGTAATATCTTCCATTGAAGTCAGTTAATCTGGCCGTATATAATTCCATCTTTCCAGATCCAGTTTCAGTAGTCGTCACACGTCCGAGAGTCACAACTGATGGTCAAAAACCTCGAATTCGCCCCTGTCAGCTTGCAATAACCCCGGGCTATGTATGTATGATTTACAGACTACAAATGAGTCCTGCCAGAAGCTGAATTTTTTTTTACTTAAGTGAAAATGATGCAGATAGGTATCAAATAAGTGATGATTTGTAGGCTCTGTTAATCATGAGTATACCTCTGTAGTACACTCTATATTGGTACCAGGTGGTTTTACTATGCACAAAGTCCTCCTGAATATTGTACAAAGTCTACTAGTACATCATAGATGCTGAAATGATTGCACTGACTGTTGGCACTGGTAGCCCATGACAATGACTTCTTCAAGTGGAGTCTGACTTGACAGATACATTTGGTAGATCACAGCCTAGTGGGCCTTCACCTAAGTATTTGTTCATTACCAGCTGCATGGAAAGGTGGCATTGCTATGTGGGATTAAATCCCTCATTATTTGAGTCTATCTACTGATTACTAGTGCTTAAAAGTCCAGTCCAGTCCCAGTTTTTGCCCTCCTTGAGGGAGAACTGGGACCAAGACCAGTTTTTGAACCAACTACTAACTACTGGTAGAGTAATTTATAGTAAAATATATAAAAAAGAGCAGAATAATGATACAAAAATAAAATAAAAACAAGAGGAAAAAAATGATCACCCCATGAGCAGTAGCTTGTGAGCCTAGACAGAGGTGCCGGGGAAGACTCCTCAGTAGAAAAAGGCTCACATCTCAAGTGAGGGAGGAAGCAGTGGTCACATGTGGTGAGGGGTGGGCATTGCATCATCACTCAATTGTTGTTGTTGTCCCCAATTGTTGTTGTACTCATCCCCAATCATCATCCCTATTCATCATCATTGTTGTCGTCCCCACCCATCATTTGTCTGCATCATCCCCTGTTTGTCATCCCTTGGTCATTGTCCATTCCTCATCATCCCTCATTCATTCACCATTTGTTGTCATCTGTCATGCCATGTCTACTGTCCATTCACTGACCCTGTCCTTTGTCATTGGACAGCTAGCACATGTGATCCACCCCATGCACAGTGGCTTGTGATGCTGGGGGCAGGTGCTCAGGGTTGTCCTTTGTTTGGGTGTGGCAGCCATTTGGGGGGGCATAACATTGTTGTTATAGAAGCAGAACCTACAAACAGAATAAAAAGTCAATTGTGACAAGTGTAAAAAAACCATGAAAAAAGGCATACCTGGGGCCCAAACAATGTCTGTTGTTGTTTTGACCCTATTCCAACCTTTGAGGTGGCAGCAATGGTGGGGTGGAAGAGAAAAGAGTTGCAAAAATGGTGAATGCATTGCAGATTGTGGCAATGTGGTACAAGTAAATGTATTCCATATTTCAGCACTAAATATAATAACTTTTAATGGTCTGCCTCTGTAAACCTTTCCAATATCTCTTCAAATAGTTCTACAAAGGTCCCAATGAAACCAATTGGGCTGTTGTAAGAACAAACAAAACACCTACTTCTGAAGGCAGACATCAACCTGTTGATTGAATTAAAGACTATGAAAGGGGCTGTTTTCTCTCTCAATCAAATCAGTGATGCATCTGGCTTTATATCACATCACTGACAAATCTTCTGGAGTCAAGTGTTTACCAATCCATCTTCCTGATCACACCAGGACAATTCATGTGCAAGGATCATTCCAAATCAGATGCTGCACTTCTCTTTTGCTACCTTGATTGTCCAATACATCCTCAATTAGATGATTTGACATAGTCTGATTTTGGTGCAAAATGTCATCTCATACCACATGATTCAACCAAAAATGTGCATCCATTGGAGATATTGAAAAATGAACATCAAGGTCAACCTCACATGCATATTTGTTTCTTTGCTGAAAAACACCAAGGAGTTAGTCGCATCCAAATGCTCTACCCACAGCATGGAGAAGTGTTCTACTTAAGAGTGTTTCTTCTACACCAAAGTACTCACAGTTGGAAAGAACTAAAAACAGTAGATGGTGTACTTTATCCAACTTTTCAATCAGCTGCACAAAACTTCAGCTTATTCCAAAATTCCAATAAAGCAACCATGGCTTTCAAAGAACTGCTTCATTTGGGCTCACCACATTCTCAACTGCATTGGCTTTTTGCTGTTCTTGCTGCTGAAGGAGAAATGATCTGTAATCTATGGAGTTCATATCAAGCTGAACTTTCTGCTGACATGTGGGACTTCTATTCATGATCACCTGACCCACAGTTGGTGAAAAACCAACTTTTAGTATCTCTCCAAGATCTCCTATGTGGCCTTGGAAAGAAATTAGGTGATATCAGTCTCCCAGATCCTTTTGAAGATCAAGACAGTGAAGTCAATGCCAAACAAGTGCATCAGGGAGGAGATCATGAAAATTTGTCATCTTTCAAAGATAGTCTAACACCTGAATAAGTATGCTTTCATACACTTTACTCATCTCACACTGATGTCAGAAATGCAGTGCATCATCTATGATCACCTACTCCAACTTTCTACTATCAAAGGTCCACCACCCACTCACATTGATGGAAGAGCTGGCTGTGGAAAAACTTATGTATTATATCTACTAATTGGAGCTTTATGCAAACTGAATCAAATCATCTTTGTCTCTGCTTCTTCAGCATATGCCTGCTGCCACCATTGCTAACTCAACCTACTGCACCCCAGCCTCATCCCCAACCCCTCATCTTGAGACCTGAACCTCCCTCTGCCAGCACCACATCACAGCCAATAACAGCAGCAACAACTGTCACAACCAGATCAAAATGATGACCTGTACCTTGTCTAGTACACAGACCACTGCAGACGCCTCAGACATGGCTAGTCAGGCTATAAACAATGTACAGAGACTGTCTACAGCCCAGAAACCAGAGTTATGGGACCACAAGGAGATGTGTTCATGTGAACACATTATTTGTTGATGGAATGGTCCTACTAGCTCTGTAAACCCAAACCACAGCCTATACCACCATCTACAACCCCCAGCTTGCCCCAGATCCCTGGCAAACAAGTTTTTTCCGTGTCATCCATGTGGTACACCCTGCCTGCATCACCAACGATGCTGTCTTCACCTGCTCACACTCCCTGTCCACCTCCCACACCCTGTTCACCCCCCATCCACCCCAGCTTGACCCCAAATGAGCCATTTCACCACCTGCCAGCTTCAACTGGGCAGAAGAGGCCAAATCCTTCTTTATTCCACTGCACCAGCACCATGAGACCTCTCTGGCCTTCAATTGAACTTCCCAAGCCCATTTCAGTCCTTGCACAGATGTTTCAACATCACCATACTGTTTGACAATGAAACCCACTGCAATTTTTTTCTTCATCTCAACAATTTCTTCATTCAGCTCAACCCCAAGTCTTCATTACCCAACAACATCCTTCTGGTATAGGGCCAGGCAAGCCAACTATCACTGTTCTCTTCAAAACACCCACTCCTGCCCCTGCACCTTCAGTTCCAAAGCTTGAGTGGGACCAGGACCCTCGTCTCATCAATTTGAGCCAGGCCCTCTGTGCTCTGGGTTGGACACCACCACATTGAACTTTCCTTCTTTTTTTACACACATGCTACAATTTTCAGATATGATTTCCTTTTTTGTTTTGTTTCTTTTGATTACAGTTCAGTAGCAACACAGACATTGCTTTTGTATAGGTGGGCACATGTAACTATGCATCTTGCCATCACTACAATCAGTGGTGGTGGGCAATCCCTGCCAAGTTTAAACTCCAAAGCCAAAGTTCCCATCCACAAAATGACATCCATTTTATGGCAAAACCTTTCACTGCCTCACCTGCACACTTTCATGATAGGTTTTGGTGGAGTAATATGGATTTTATAGTATTGTACAGAGCATGATTGTAAAAACTTATTTTTAAATGTGTTTTCTGCATGTGCATGCTCTGGTTTTGAGCACTTCCAAACTGAAAATTGGCAATTTTCTCTGTACATTACAAATAAATGTAATTTAGATGTGTACCAAACACTGAAAAAGTCACCAGGTGTCATGTGAGATGTGGACTGATGAATCTATGAATTGGCCAAAACATGTATTACATAAGCTAATTAACACATGCCAGGGGGCCATTTCATGTCACACAGCAGCAGTTGGTGCAAGTTTTCACTGGGAGGAACTTGTGTTGGCTGTTACAAGTGCTGTCCTATATGTTACACTGATAAAAATTTTGTCCATACATGATGTCTCCAGACACTAAACATGTTTGTAACATAAGTCACAGTTCTGAGCAAATCTAGGGTGAAAACCAAATTGTCATGAGAACATCATTTAGATGCCAAGCATCGCAGTTGAAATATTGACACACATTGAGAAACCCAATAGCAAGAACATCATTTAGACCACATTGACATGCATTGAGGTTTTGATGCATGCCTCAGAAACTCCAATCACCTCTGATCCTTAGTATTTAAACTATTTTGTCTTGTATTAGGCAGTTTGTAAATCAACCAAGTTAACCCCAAATCCTCACCTAAGTCTGCTTTAAACTTTACCTTGTTCTCCTCCAGAAAAGCTCTGGAACTTATATCTCCTTCCTTACCCTTGTCTTGAAATTAGGACACTTGACAAGGAGAAGGGCACAAGTTGAAGCCAAGTCCTTTCTGTCCCCTTTCACTTGGTGCATCATGCCAAGTAGACTCTGTTCCAGATTTCCTCTAGATTCCCTTTCCTGTTCATTCTTCCCTTTTATCCTTTGACAGCTATCAACTGAGTCCAACCAGAAATCCAATGTCTTATTCCATTCAAACTCAGAACATAACAGGGGTACAGGCTCCTCTGGCATGCTGTGTTGACATTTTTAGGATGCCATAAAGAAGAATTAGAATGATATCACCAAAGCAATTGAGGGATCTCCAGGGAGAGGGATTGCACAATTTGCACATTTATCACACCCAGGAAAATATTCAATATAACCCATTCTTGGGCACTGTTTTCAGGTTATAACTAGATGTACATGTACTACATCACCTAACAGTCCTTTCCCACACCATAACTTGCATGTAGTCTCTATCAACTCAAGGGCCCCATAGTGAAGGGGTCAGTTCCATAGTTATTGAACACCAAGCTGTACCAAACATAGCCTAAAGAGGATCCTTTGTCATATTCATGTTACATGTTACACCCGAGTCTGAACATGCTGAAACATGAGGCAAATGTGCCCTGCACCTGAGCCACACTTGTGGCAATCTATGAAAGGGTGCACTCATATTCATGAAATCATTGAGCAGCGTGTTTCACAATGGCCCAATGGGCCCCACTCATACCAGCTTGAATCTTGGGCTCATACACTAGATAAAATTTCCCTGGTACTAATCATGTCCACTGGCTCTCAAATCCTGTCACATTGATTGTCACTCCACTCATAGAGCTCAGAAATGAGTTGTTTCACTAGACTACAATTTTTTTGATGGGCATACCAGGTACAAGAAATTGAAGAAGTAAGCCTCAAAGATGCATCCCTTAATGCATGTCCTGGTTCCTTGGAGCATAGATTTTCAGGTAGCTTATCACCAGGCTGCCATCTTTCATAAATGGCTTCCTGATCACGTCTCTTTGGTTGTAATGACTGCAACATTGGCACCAGGACTTGATTATAACTCACTATGTTCAGCATTGAGTTTGAAGCATGGGAAGTTCCACTGCCAGCAATTGTCCACAGAATAACCTAATGTTCAGACAGTGATCACTGGGCTTGCACATGCTCTCAATGGTTACAAGTTCCCTGACATCTCATGGCTATTTACCACAGCTGATCTCAAGGTCATTCTCTATTGCCATACACTTGAGCTTGGGTTTCATGTTGCAATGTATGGGTAGTCTTTGTGCAGAGAGAACCCATTAGGCTGTGTTTGACTATGGAATTCATTGACCTCACCATCTTATAATGAAAAAACCCTCCAACTTTTCCAAAATAACCTTTGCACCCATGTTATTGTTGCCAGCATTTAGTGTTTGAAAGTCCGGTCCAGTCTGGTTTTTTTGACCCCAAAGGGGGCAACCGTAGACCAGACCTGTTGTACTCATTTCAAATATCTATGCAACCAACAACTGGACTGGTGTAAACTGGTCCAGCACGGTTGCTGGACCAGTTATAAACCAGTCTGGACCATTATATAATATGTATTCTATGAGATATTCTACAATAACTAAATGCCACTCACAGTGTGAGTGGCCATGTTGATGATTAAATAGATAATAAACTAAAGTAAACCCCTACCTCGCAAGATGCAAGGCAAGGGGAGTCCTTGCAGGCATCGTCGAATTTGTGCTGATGCTGGTGTTGGCAGCATTGGTGAGCAGCAAGGGTGCTGGGTGGCTTTTCATGAAGAAGGGAGCATGACTGCTCATCGTCAAGCTGTTGGGGTAGTAAGTGATGACATGGCAGGCTTACAAGCTAGTAGGGTGCTTACCTTGCATATATCCTGCATGGGCCTTTAACTCCTCTTGTTGCCCATCATCCATCATTTGTGGGTGGTTGTTAATCCCACATTAGAAGAAAAAACAATTTTAGTAGAAGAAAAAACAACAAAACAACAAAAAAGAAACTTACCTTGGTGGTCACACACATATAACATGTGTGACATGGCACTTTGAGGTTGATTAGGTGCAGAGGTAGCTGAGGTGGGTTGCTGGTATAGGGCTGCATTGTATCATTGCCATGCCGTGTCCTATTACAAGAGTGGTATGGGAGGGTCAGTGATAACATGCCAGGTTTATGGGATTGGGGTGTACTTACCTCCCATGTGTGCCACTGCATAGGCTGGGCCTGCCCTGCTGTCATCTCATCTCCCTTGTCATAGTCGTTGTCTACCATCATCGTTCAAAATAGCACTGACAATCCACCCCACAAGCAGTGGCTCGCAAGGCTGGATGTTGGTGCTTTGTCATTCAGCTTTGTCATCATTGTTGTCTCTGTCATTGTTGAAGATAGCATCAATGATCCACCCCACGAGCAGTGGGTTGCAAGGCTGGACATCGGTGCTGGGTCATCATTGTCTCTGTGCATTGGCCCCCCCAGTCATCCATCATTGAAGACCCAACCCCACAAGCAGTGGCTTGTAAGGCTGGGGTGGTGGGGTTGTTGTTATATTTAAACCTACAAAAGAAGCAAAGAACAACATTAATAGAAAAGAGAATAATAAAAACAAGAAACAAGACTTAATTATAATGTGTTGGTGCCTTCTCCAACATGGACATTGGTTGTCGAACACGTAGAACATGCATGATGTGGCATGTTTGCAGCCATGGTGTGCTGTTTGCAGTAGTTGAAGGGGTATGGTGGGTCATCGATGTGGCCATTTGTGGAGTGGTGGTGCAGATGGACTGAGCATGGTGAATGTGTGCTGGTGGCTGTGGGACAGTGGTGCCACTTTGTTTATTGGGAGCCCAAGCACAACCAAATGGTCCGTGCACTGCCATGCATATATAAGCACTCATGAAATCCATGATTCTCCCTTGGGCTTGCCTCTCACCCATAAATATGAATGGTAATATAGCATCAATAGTATTTATTTTAATTTAAAATGCAGTATACATAGTGTATTATATTTTCATACCTTGTAAGGTTGATGCAACTGAAAGTCTGGTCCTCAACTGGTGCAGTTGGTCTTTGGGTGGTCTATTAAGATGTTCTACCTGGGATGAACCATAAACTAGACTTGTGAGAATGTTAGGGCAACTGCAACCAACGGTCTGGTTGCAATCAGTCTGGTTTGGTTTGGTCCACGGTCTTTTTTTGGTCTGATAGACTGGACTTTCAAACACTACCAGTATTGCATTTGGAATGGGAATGAATGTCAAGAATATCACACATTCCATCAACTTTGGTATTCCTGACTCCTGTGATGTGCTGATAGGTTCGTATTGTGCTTCAAGCTCTGGAAACATTTTAACATGCTCTGACACATCCACAATGACACTCCAAATTGCTACAAATGTGTACAAACTTCTATGAGCCCTGCAAAATATCTACAAACTGCACAAAACTACTCCAAAACTATTTTGCAGCACTTTGAACAACTTCATAGCACCTTGAATACCTTTGGCCACTGTATACCTTTCGCACCACCCTTCAGACACACACAGCACACCTTGCACAATTTAGTGTGTTGCATATAGAGCACCACCAGACACGAGGAGATACAACAACGTGCTTTTAGGATGCGATTGCGGTGTTTTGACATTTCAATAATATATTGGATCAATAGGACAAGTACCTTTGATATATTGTGACTCTACACATTTCCCTTCTCATAATTTCTCATTTATTTTCTGATTTGGAAAGTTCTTTATTGTTTTATATCTTGCCTCATGTAGTCCTCATGTTCTATTTCCTTTTAAGTACTATCTCTTCAAAACATATATAGCCTTGTACTAGCTACCTAGAAGAACAGGAAAGAGATCATCTTTACCTCTCATATATCATCTGACTTAAGAGTTCAAACTTGAGTGGAAAACTTGAGTCCAAATCTTTTGTCTTAGTGCTAAGTTCTGCAACTTCTCTGAACTTTGTATTGAAACATCTCAAAACTATTGCACTTCATCACCATCATCTATTGTCTCTATCATACATTGTTATTGTTCTTTGCCCTCATCATTCAACATTGCCCTTTCCATCCTAACATCTCAAAACTACTTTGCATCACTGCAAACTTCTTTAAACATATTTGCAAAACTCTTTGTAGCATTTCACATTACTTTGTACAACTTTGTGCCTCATTTGCCTACTCCTGATTAACAGTGGTGATATTTAGTACCACCTTGTACCCTTCCTCTAACTCATGTTATACCATCTGAGGCCTATTTGTGGGTTTTGTTTGGGTTTCTGGGTTGAGTATCATCAGTGCTGGTTCAGCAAAATGGACAAGCAGGACAAGATCTAATGTGGGTGGATATATGTAGAGCCTTCAGTGATGACTGCCATACAAAACTCAGGTATTGCAGATGGAGAAGACAAGGATACTCGTGATGTGTGTTATGATTCAGAGACATGCCATGGATCAGATACAAAAAAGTGGGAAGTCCAAGTCCAAACAAAACAAATCCACCAAGGAGACAGGAGGAAATAAGGGTAGCATGGCACATAACAGTCAAATACTCAATGGAAATCTTCTATGGCTGCTACATGCACATGAACAGAGTCATTGTCTTGAAGTGGAGAAAAATAATATATATGTATGGAAATTGCTAAAGCTAGACTGTCAACAAGCTCAGCTGCTTCCATGCAGCTCTTGTGATCCATTGTGGAATCATTCATCTAACCCACCAACAATCATGTCAGAAGTCCCAGCTCAGATGTCTTCATGGTCCAGGAATCCCAACTGTTCCACTTTCTCCACTACTCACCAAGGCCATTCAAGATCATGCTGCTCAAAAGCTCTTGGAGTTTGATGATGAACAATGGGCACTTAAAGAAGGGTCATGATTCCACATAATCCCTGACACTGCCTTTTGGCTGCTTCATGTCCTCAACTGTGTTCTTGACCAGTTTCATCTCCTCCATTCTCAAGACTTTCTGAACTTGCTCCTTGCCAACTAGATATTTCTGCAATCTGATGGGGATAGTCTTTTTCACTTACTGGTGAGCCTCAACCAGTGTTATGATCAGTGTGTTGTGAAAAGCAAAGAATTGAAAGCTTGAAAAGCAGTGGTGATGAGGGCAAAGAACAAAGGTGAAGTTGTCCAGTCTGTTGCTTCAGGTAGAACATGTCATTAATTTCATCCTTAGCTCAAAAACAATGAGTAGAATTGGCAGCCATGAAAGAGAATGTTCCACCACCAACATCGCTCTCTGTTGGTGTAACAAAAGCTCTGGCACCACCATCCATCCACTGCCCTCCTGCTACCCATCCCATCTTACCGCCTCTTTTTTAATCCCCACATGATCCACCAACCTATACCCTACTCATCCCCTCACTGGATGCTGCTGGCACCATGCTTCTATGCCCATCCTGTCCCACCCCAGGTTGCAGTATACACCCCTCAGCCACTGGCTACAAGTTTGCTCAAGCGGTGTAATGATGCCATACCATCTGATCCCCAAGGCTCAAACACCAAGCGCTCACACCACATTTAATGTAAAAATCCCATTTTTTTTTTGTTCTTCAACTGTCTAACTCTTGCTGTTCTTGGGGCCAATATCTATAAACTGCCACTGCTTGATTGTCTACCAGGGCTCCATAGTCTGGATTCACATAGGACAACACAATTTCCCAAAGTACTGGTGCATTGATCTTGATGATCTTCTGCATGTTCCCCAAACTAAAGGAGTCCACAGCATCCCAGGTTGCACACTTGGCATGCATGCATGTATTTGGCCCACCTTTTGATTTCTCTGATGCCCTCAAGTGCAACCCAGTTTCTTGCTTGATCATCTGCTGTCCTTCTGCCTGAACAAGACTGGACACCAAGTGAACAGCCCACACAGTGAGTGCTGGCTTTGCATGTTTGATACTATCAGATAGGATCCCTGGTTGAAACACTCTATCCAAGCTTGTCTCATCATCTTTCCTGTAGTCCACATGCCCTGCATTTCAGTGTATGAGGTCGATTATAACACCAAATGAGGGTTTTGAGGTGCCATTTAAGATCCCAGTGAATTTGCTTGTGCTGACTCTCTCGAACTATAGGCTGCAAGTCTTCACCTTCCAATCAGAAAAGATAATAGAAGAATTTGGATAGCATCCAGTTTGCAGCTTTGATGCAATCAAGAATTTCTTTCAATTTTTGTGCAGGACTGCATGGCTGGCATGTTGAAATTAATTACCAATATTGTTGCATGTGCATATTCTCCCACATTAATTACCAATATTGATACATGTTTCATATGCATATTCCTCTGGAGTCATGTGATATCCTTACTATTATGTATATAAGGAGAACCTGTACTGTAGTAGGAATATAGTGTTCTTACCTCTGCTAACCCTAGCTGTAAGTCTAACTAAACCCCAGGTAGGTTGTAAGGAACGTGTTGTCTCTTCCCCTGTGCAGCATATATAGTCTGCTCCAACAGGTTATGGGCCCTGCTGGGCACATCGTGAATGCGCCTTAATTGGCTGCAAACGACATTGACTTCATTGTCTCCAAATTATAACCTTGCACTCTTCATGAGCTGCATTAAAACCTAGGTTGACTAGGGTTTAATCACTCTGAAGGAGTGTTTTTTCTCCTGAGATTGTGAAATGTGTCTTCTCAAATAAAAGACTGATTGAGCGCTTTTAACAGCTGCCACTACAAATCATGTCTTCAACCCTTGAGAAGCTCGTCCAAACTTTCGATGGATCCAATTACATACAATGGGCCGACTCCATGAAGGCATGGCTCAGGTCTCAGGGCCTCTGGCAAATAACTAGTGGGGCAGAAGTCAAACCACCTCCAGCACCTCCTTTGATGGCGATGAACGCTACTCTCGTAGTGGATGCTACTGCCAAGCTCCAGACCTGGAGCAACAAAAATGACCAGGCTATTGGTAGCCTAGTGCTCCGCCTGGCCCCCTCCATTCAGCAGCATGCCAACACCAAGGACACTGCTGAGGAGGTGTGGGACCTCATTCGCACCGATTATGGTGTCGATGGCCCCTCCCAAGTCTTTGCAGACTTTAGGTCTGCAATAGCAATCAAAATTCTGGCTGCAAATCCTGTGCCAGAGATTGCTAAGATGGCTGACAAGTTCGAGCGCCTCACGGCTGCCAATGTTGCCATCCCTGAACTAGTTCAGGCAATGATCCTACTTGCTGCAATGCCATGTGAGTACGATTCTTTGTCCGCCATGGTCCTTAACACGACTGCTACTAGTGCCTTGACGTTTAAACATGTCAAGGACTCCATTGTCACTGAAGCCTCAAGGCACATGGCAGTAGGAAAGCCCACTGGCCAGCCTCAGGCCAACAAACTTTCCACTGTCAAATGCAAAGGGGGAAACCCCAAATGGCAGCCCAAAGAAGGGCAAAACAACAATGGAGATTCATCCTGAAAATGTGGATGACACGGGGACAAAAAGACTAAGGAGGAAAAGCCTAAAGAGAAACATACCCACCTCGCCTCCAGTGCCTTTACCACCATAAATGGTAATGGCACCATCATACCACCGATACCGCTCATTCAGTGCATTGAAAAATGTGACCACACTCCCACAAGGGATCCTCGCCGCCGACTGCCTGCACAGGCATATACGGGCGCGGCCTCTACCTCTCGTTCAGTTTTTGCTGAATATCAGCAAGCTTGAGACACCCTTGAGCAAATGCAACTTCCACGCAGTGCAAAAAATCTGTGACCGCTGGAAGAGCACCTAATGGTGCGAGAAGGTAAGAGGAGGAGGATTGAACCAGAACCGAGAATTGAGGAGGTAGAAGACGACATCGTCTCCCTCGGATCCGAACCTCCAGTGTCTGATGAGGAAGTATGGAAAGCCGTCGATGAGATGCTTGTCGATGAACCCCTTGAAACAGGAGCATATGATGACAGGTCAGTCCTTTTCCCTGCCACAAGCACAAAGATTAATATTCCTATGAATACAGCGAACTTTTCATGTGAAATTTTACTGCTATTAAATGTATCATGGAATTATTTAGATCTTAATATATGTGTTATGTGTGCAAATGGAAATTGTAAGAAAGGTGCAGACTGGATCATGGATTCAGGTGCATCAAAACACTTCACTGGTGAAATGAAAGATCTTGCTTCCTATGAGCCTTTACCAAGAAAGGACTCTACCTTGGTCCAAACAGCCACAGGTACTACTCATATAGTAGGAAAAGGAGCAGTCTTCATTAGACATCAGGTAGTATGTTATGGGAAGTCAGAGACACGTGAAACGTGATTATACCCTGTCTACTACATACCCAACATTAATACTCGATTAATGTCAATGGGCATCTTCTTACAAGATGGAAGTGATGTATGTGGTTCCTCCACACACATTTCATTTATCGAGAAAGGAAACCCAATCATGCATTGTGTCCCTCTTAGGAGAAGTGACACAATTTATTGGGTTCGGACTCATATAATGAGCACCAAAAAGGTCAATGTCATGACCATATACGTCGCTGACTACTTGACTTGGCATAGGCGACTTGGACACCCATCCAAAGAGGCACTAGGGAAAATGCCTAATAGCACCATCAAATTCCCAAGGAATTTAATTATTCCTAAAGACAAAATTATATGTCCAGGGTGCGCTGAAGGGAAAATGACCTCAAAGTCTTTTCCAGAATCAAATTCACGTGCAGCAAAACCCTTTGAATTAATACATTCCGATCTAAAGGAACTCCCAGTACTATCGTACCACAAACATAAATACTTTATTGTATTTCTGGATGACAAAACATCACATATCTGGGTCCAGTGCCTTAGAAAGAAGTCTGACGCTGCTGCAGCAATTAGACAATTTCAGGCAATGGCTTCAACCCAGTATGGTGCTACAATCAAGCGCTGGCATGTTGATCCAGGGGGGGAGTTCAAAGATCATGAGCTACAAAATATGCTCAAGGATTTTGGCATCAAAATAGAGATGTCTGCACCCCACATTCACCAACAGAATGGGCGTGCAGAGCATGCCATAAGGACAATAATGGAAAAGTCGCAAACCCTGCAATTTACCACTTGTCTACCACAATCATGGTGGGAATTTTGCATTGAACATGCAACACACCTATACAATCGAACCCCAATAAGGCACCTGAAATGGCTGACACCTTTTGAGGACCTGACAAAGGTCTGCCCAGATCTAAACAATCTGAAGGTCTTTGGTTGCGGTGCTTACGTCTATCTACCCAAGGAAAAATGTCCAACCACATTATCTCCTCGATCAGAGTTAATGACGTACCTTGGATTAGAAGATGGCATTAAAGCATACCGTTTCATGTGACTTAGTGGTGCAATATTCATTGGTGCTACGGCACTATTTGATGAAACGATGTTCCCATGCTGTCCCAGAGCTAAAACTCCTGCCAAGACAGACCTTGGTGATTTTCCACATCCAGAACCAGAAGATGATGACCACTCATCTGGAACGGATGGCGATGATTCTATACCGCCACAAAATCCACCCCTTCCTCCATCATCGGAAGATGATGATGATGATGTACCAAGTGAGCAAAAGGCGCATGATGATGCGACTGACACTCCTCCTCCACTGCCTCCAGTAACCACTGAGGACTTTCATCCAAGACGTGAAGATCAACAGGAATGGCAGCAATTGCCCCATTGATCAGGCAGGCAGAGGAACATCCCAAACCATCCTGGCAATACCTATGGAGAGAAGTGATTCCCCTCTGACATAGAGAGAGACATTGCACATGATCGATATTGGAAGAGATCTGTGGGTCAAGATTCGGATCATAACCAAACACGACCCCAATCTCAACAACAAGAACTGGTTGCTGGACCAAGTTCAGCACCCCACGAGAGTGTGCCCAATTCCAATAATCAAGAACATGATCATCCAATGGGGGAACCAGACAAAGCAGGTTATATTAAAAAGATAACCAAGGAAGGTGGAGATAAGCTTATTCGCTGGCTGTTGTCAAAAGCAGTCAATCCATCAAGCGAAATAAGCCAAGTTCCAAACCAATCTCGTGATATTGCGCGCCTACCACAGCAGCAGCAACTTGAGTGGAAACAGGCTTGTCGTGAAGAATTAGAGGCTCTTCGCAAGCAACAAGTCTATGACATCGTCGATCTTCCACATGATCGAAAAACAATCAAAAACAGATGGGTTTTCTCCATGAAATTGGATGGAAGAAAACGAGCCAGACTCGTGGCCAAAGGCTTTTCACAAGTCGAAGGTGTTGACTTTGATGAGATTTTCTCACCAGTAGTCCGCTACGAAACCGTATGCCTCATGTTTGCACTTGCATCTCTAGAAGGCATGTATATGACCGGTCTAGATGTAAAAACTGCATTTTTATATGGCAAACTAGAAGAGGAGATCTATATGGATCAACCCAAGGGTTTCAGACTTGAGGGAAAAGAGCGCAAAGTAATGTGCTTACGCCGAGCATTGTATGGCCTTAAACAGGCCTCACTAGCATGGTGGAAAGAGCTGGAGGCATTTATGCGCACCATTGGGTTTGTGCGCGCCAGCTCCGATGCCGGCATTTTCATACACAAGGATCCCAAGACAGGCAGCATTGTTATTGTGCTGGTCTATGTTGATGATGGCTTGTTCATGGGGAAGAACAAGAAACTTGTGAATGAAAAGAAGAATGCTTGTCTGAAGCATTGGGAGTGCCATAGTACTGAAAAAGTCACGGAATTCTTAGGCATGCGCGTCACCCAGACTGCAAGCAAAGTCAAACTCGATCAAACTGAATATCTTGCCAAAGTGCTCGAGAGGTTCAAGATGACAAATGCCAAAGCTGCCCCCACTCCGCTCCCGACTGGTTACAAACCATTGGAAAACACAGCGATGCCAAACGCAGCGCTTAGATCGAAATATCAGTCTGTGATCGGATCTTTATTGTATCTGATGCTCAGAACGCGACCTGATATCGCTTACGCAGTAATCAAGATGTCACAATTCTCGGCTAATCCTAGCCAAGAACATCTAGACAAAGCGATGTACATCATGCGCTATCTGGTGGGAACCCAGAAATATAACATAGTCTACGATGGAGAGAAATCCGAAGGGCTACAAGCCTTCACAGATTCTGATTGGGCAGCTGACACTGTCAAACGTCGATCTACAACGGGTTACTTTGCTACTTTAGTGAGTGGCATTGTGTGCTGGCAGTCCCGTTTACAAAAAACTGTAGCACTGTCATCCACAGAAGCCAAATATATGGCTCTCTCCGACACTTGTCGGCAGATAGTGTGGATAGAGTCCTTATTCCAGGAACTTGGATATATACTGAAGCACGTACCAATCTGCACTGATAATCAGGGATCCATCTTTATCGGATCAAATCCAGTTCAGGAAAGAAGGACCAAACATATAGACATTCGCTACCACTATACCCGGGAATGCATAGAAAATGACAAAGTCACAGTCATTTTCATTCCTGGAAGTGATAATCCGGCTGACATGTTCACAAAGAACCTTGGTGCCGTCCTATTCAGGAAATTTAGAGACTCTCTCGGAATTACTTTCGAGGTTCAAACTTAGCTGCTTAGAGCACTTTACAGTTTGAGGGGGGGTGTTGAAATTAATTACCAATATTGTTGCATGTGCATATTCTCCCACATTAATTACCAATATTGATACATGTTTCATATGCATATTCCTCTGGAGTCATGTGATATCCTTACTATTATGTATATAAGGAGAACCTGTACTGTAGTAGGAATATAGTGTTCTTACCTCTGCTAACCCTAGCTGTAAGTCTAACTAAACCCCAGGTAGGTTGTAAGGAACATGTTGTCTCTTCCCCTGTGCAGCGTATATAGTCTGCTCCAACATGGCATTTTTTGGTGGTACTAGGAGGAATATCAGTGTTCAGTGCTGGATGAGCCCCTCCTCAGCTGAATCTCACTCACTATTTTATTGATCTTATCTAGTAATCTACTGATCAAACAATTATGACCTCATGTGAGATATGTTTCCTGTGATTTCAGCCGATGGCAACTAATGGGACCCCCTCACTACACCACTCTTAAGTTGGAGCAGACCTTATATCAATCAGACCGACTTATCATCTGTTATATTAGGTCAGCTACCGGAGACTAACTTGTGTGGTCATCGTGCTCAGGGTGATGAAAAGCTTGTCTCAATAACTGGCTATAGGATGTTCGATAACAGACACTGTTTGTCTGGGACTACCACCGCTATAGACTGCTCTGCCCGTGCTTTTGGGCCTCTCGCTTGTGTTCTCGGCGTGTCCCTGCGAGACTGCACGTCTCCAACGTCATCTCAGCGCTCTGTGGAATAACTTCCACCAGCCCCACTTGCCCCATTGGCTTCCACCTCTCCTCCAATGGCTCCTGCCTACTACCTAGTCCGCTTTGGAGCAGGCGGCTGGAAAAACCGCACTTTTTACCTTCAATACCTCTCCCCTGCCGCTCTCAGACATCTTCCCCTCCAACTCTGAACAAAATATGAAATTACGCCTCACAAGCATGGTCTACATAGTAGACCGCCATGACGTAAAACCAAAAACTCATTTCCGCTGCTAATAACAACAGGATCAAATCGTTGACATGGGCTTCGTCTGCTGGTGCGACTTATACACTAAGGCCCTACCAAAGCACACAATAGATAGTAGGGCGTACGAGGGTCCACTCGCAAGAACTGCCGATACATGGGGAGAATGTCGACGTGTTGGATGGGACATGAAAGATACGTGGCGCGATGATGCAGAAGTGGTGGGATTGTCGTCTGAGAGCCATGCAGATGGTGTCATCGAGCATGAAAATGAATAAGTTTTATCCGCTGTGGTGTGGGGAGGATATGTACTGCAGATCCGAGAAAGCTGGGGTTGTCTTCGTCGTATTCGTATTCGTATGTGGTGGTGAATCTTGAGGGCGGGGGAGGAGTGTATAACGGTATGTGGGGCAAGGGGGTGGAGCTGAGTGCAGGGGAGATCGCTACGGATCCAGTCGTTGCTGACTATGAATTTAGGGGAGGGAAAGGAGGGATGTCCGGGTGCAGTGTTATCCCATCCTGATGGGATACTCGTGGGGTTGCGCGTAGTCGAATTCCCGGCGGGGGATGCTAAGGAGAAGATCAAGGTGTGGATATTACGCGCGCGTTTGGCGGTGTATGAACTGTCGGCGAGGAATACCGCTGTTATGGGACTGGCATGGGATGCGAAGCACGGTTCATTGTATGCGGTTGACAGAGTGTATGGACTGCATGGCCCAAACTGTTGGCTGAAGAATGGAATGGGTATCACGGTGAGGACTGTTTCGGGTGCATGTTCAATGTGGAGGAAAATACAATCTGTAAGTTCTCATGTGAGTCCGTTGGAGCTAGGGATGTAATTCAGTATGCGTTCAAGGGGAATGCGGATATGCATGTTGTCCCTGCATGTCGGGGGGACTGATACGGGGTATTGGTAGATTCTTGGTCGAGCTGGATGTACATATGTATGGAGAACTTTGGAAATGTTAAGAAATCAGAAAACGATGTTCAAGGTTGCTGAAATGCCTTGGAGATCATATAGTACTGAGTGATTGCTGTACTGGCACCTAACTTCCAACTCTTGACTTCACCAGACGATAATGCAAATGCTGGAAACGGCGTCAGAAAAAGTGGGAACCGTCCGGACCGTGGAATCTGGGGTATTATCAGGTATTACATCCGGGATTCCTCACCTTCCCCCACACAAGAAATACACCAGAGCCAGAGACTTGGCCAAGTATCATATTGCGATGGACGGAATTGAAGCGCTTATTTTTGATGTGTTCGGCACCACGGTAGATTGGCGTACCACGGTCGAGCAGGAACTCAGAGATTTGGGTAAGAAATATTCCATTGGTGAGTCCCTCCGACACCGTCTGAAGCTCGTCGACCAACCTCGTTCTTGTCGAAAGCCTCAACGAACGCAGACTGGGCAGAGTTTGCACAGGAATGGAGAACAGGGTACATGAACGGCACGTACGTGCTTAAATCGTGTTTATTTGTATGATCTAGTAATAATGTAGTACCTACCACGACATAGCAAACGTATTGCCTTTGGAGGGCAAGGCACCTTCAATGTGGACATAATGCACAGAGAGGTGCGGCCCCAGCCATGTCCTCCCACTTATCGAGATGACCTGCCTTCCTGCTTCTCCACGTAGATCCTCGATGGCATGCTCGCCTCTCCACGATGGTCGCACCTCGGCCAACTATGGGATGAAGTAGAGCGGAGGAATCTCAATAACGTTTGGCATCGGTTGAAGGGTATGTCATTCACGCAGTGACATTTTCATATATACGTTCTGGAGTTCATGTTGTCCAGGATGGCCGGATACGACTGAGGGCCTGTACGCATTGAAAAAGCAGTTTATAATCACCAGCCTTTCGAATGGGAACGTTCGCTTGCTAGTCGACATGGTACATTTCTAACTCAAAACTCAAACCTCGTGACCAAATACCTCGGAATGCTGAATAGGTTTGCTTGTGCAGGCTAAACATGCCAATCTTCCATGGGACACGATATTCTCCACTGAGCTCTTCAATACCTTCAAGCCGTAAGCACATCCTTCCGCATCCTTACAATGCTACCATCGATATCCATCTCTAACCCTGATTTCATAGAAACCCTGCTGCCTACCTTGGCACTGCACGTCATCTCTCCCTCCCGCCCGAGAAGTGCGCCATGGTTGCTTCCCACTTCTTCGATCTTGAAGCCGCCGCGAAGCAAGGCATGAAGACGATATATATTTCACGCCTTAAGGAGGATGGGGTATTCACGGATAAGGTACGGAGTAAGGAGGATGGTGGGGAGGTGGATCTTGTGGTTAGCTCTTTCGTTGAATTGGCGGAGGTGTTGGCCCGTGGTCGGAAGTGACGTGATAGTACACCAAGGCTACGTGCGTCGTGGAGCAAATATCCACGTCATACATGTGACTTGACGAAGAAATTGAACACACTATACGATGGACTAACTGTGCCTAGGACTACGCCGTGATTTTGGTAACGAATCGAGATGGTTCCTAACTGTAGTCTCTCTCGTATGATAGGCAGAGATTGGGCGTGCATTATATGAATCGCCGTCTTCAACCCGATGCAGTCTATTCCGACTAGATTTGCAGTTCTCAGCGAGGACCTACAAGTTAGCGTATGTCGACAACGTCTATTTCAGGTACGCATGGGTGTTGTAAATGCACAGGACAGTAATTACTACTCCGGATACACGACTTCCTCCTCGTCTCTAAACCAGTGTCCCACTCGAGACAGGATTGGCGATGGCTTGCTGTACACTCGTACACTGAGCATTCATGAGCTTGATCTCAGGCTGGCCGGTATAAAACCAAGAACACAATGTCTACGGTGCAAAAGAATAAGCAAATCCGACCGTTCAAACTAAAGCCTTTTTGCTTGACTCACGATCATGACATAGAAAGACACCATGACATATCCTTCAACCCAGTTTGTTTTTGCATCCGCTGTCACATAGTTGACAATAAAACACGCCGCCAACAGGAGGGCGACCTCGAAGAAGTCTGGTGAGAATGTCAGTTTAGGAGGAAGCTGGATTTAAGTTGACGACGTACCAAATAGTAGATGCATGGGTTTCCCAGTCCACCAGCCGAGCAGAACGAGGAAGGGCATCCAGAACAGTATAAATTGGATACTGAGGTCAATCGCGCGGGAGTTGGCTAGAGCAGCAGGTGGCGCAGGTTGGTGGAAGAAGTGATGGATGAGAGATCGAAGGAAGTAGAATATCGCAATAAATCCATCTGCAGCGAAGGAGACTAGAGGAAGCAGGATAAGACCAAACCACCTGATAGCTGTCAGATTTTTTTTTTAAATTGCCAGTGCAAATAACGTACTCTTCCTGAATATCTCCCGCCAATCTGACGAACTGGATGCTCTCGACAAGCTGCAACAGGTTCAGAACATACGTAGATCACGAACATGCTACTTCGACTCACCCATTCGGCGGTAGCAGCCATGACACCAATACTGAGCAGAATCACCGCGATGCAGACATACTGATTAACTTCGGGTTCGCCTTCAAGCAATTCTTCTTCCGCGCGATTCAGAGCTTCCGGGGCTTGTGGACGAACATGGCCTTCTCCGGGAGGGTGGTGCAAGAAAATACGCGAGGAAATATAGCTGTCACACACAACACGTTAGCATAATGCCAACTCTAATGCAATGCAGAAGATCTTACACAAGATGAAGAAGAACAGCTAGACCTCTGCTCATCTTTAGGAATTTACCGCGCATGGTGTCATTTATAATGCTCCCTACAGTCGGATCAGTGGTAATTGTGCTGGCAACACCCCGATCTAGAGCGGCGAAAAATGCAGCTGGAATAACGAGAGCCATGACACTACAGAATCCCGGTCGTATCAATGGAGAGGTAATGCAGATTGTGTAAAAAATGCAGACCCAATGGTGAGCAACGTTTGGTTCAACTGAACCACATGTGGATGAAGCTCTTGCTCTAAGATGCGTGCGCCTCCAGTGAAGAAGGCCACGCCAGGTATCAGCAGTAGATGCAGAAGGACAACTCCTGTTGATATTAACTTGAGAGCAAAGTTCGACAAGATCAATTGACGATCCTACCAGCGATAGTTCCTTGCAAGAGCCTGAGCCTAAAATATGGAGAGTCGTATCTTGTTAAGTAAGAACAAGGAAGGAAGAGTACCCACTCGCATCTGCTCAAAAGAATGATCGCTAGTGTGGCCTCAACGACACTGTAAAAATGTTACCAACTCAAATACACACCAACAATTCTCGACTCACTTGTTTAATGAAATAATCAAGAGATCCCCTAGCTGTCTCCCTAGGTAAAACGCCATTTGTTCGCCCCCATACTCGAATATCCTCTCATGAGGAACAATAGCCAAGAAACAAACTAGTTGGAAACTCGAATGAGTGCCTGGCCGTTACTAAACGCATTTCGACGTACGAACAAAGGTAATTTGAGGAGGCCACTGGATGCCATTCCAGCCAGTTTGTGTCGCGAAATGGGATATCCAGGCAAAGGGAGTAAAGATCAGAAAGAGGTTCAACCCTACAAAATGAGTGAAATTTCTATCGCTCAGAGGATTGGAGAGAAGCCTACACGACGAGAAAGCAATGGCACGGAGGCTCGCCATGACACCAATTTTCTTCTTCCCAACGCGCGTAAAACGGCGCCAAGAGTGGTTCAACCCTCGAGTATTCAAGGCAATAACAGTCGTACGACGATGTAGATTTCGATTTCGATGTTGTTTTTCAGACATAACAGTCGAAGAGTGGCGCTGGTTAGTGGAATCGTTTTGGTTTACCATGGCAGCCTCTTCGTCACATGTGGTACGCTCATTCAAGAGGCGTTGACGGGCAGCCAGATTATCAGGTTCAGCCATACAAGTTTGAAATTTGTGAGTTGGAAATGGTATTTTAGCGAATTGGTGATGGAACGCCTCGAGGATGCCGTCAACGGCAATGGAGTTCAAGAGGCAAAAGGATAACTTAGGATACTCCCGGTCCGGCCATCAATCCAACTTATAGTATGTTTGGGGCGCCAAGAACTGCCTAGTGGCAAGAATCGTGAAACAATGATGGAGATCTAGAAAAACACGATAACGACCCCTGAAAGCTTCGCCAAATCCTTGAGCCCGGTGGAAATAATGGTCGCCCAAAACGCTATGTAGCCTGGTCCGGATGCGGACAAAAGCTTGAAGGTTTAGAATCAGAATCACAACGCAATTGTCTAATCCAAACTACTGTATGTAAGAAAAGTGAAGGTCTGGAATTGGTCTGGAATAAGGATCGACATGTCGTCGATCCTTACATAATAGTGGGCTGTTGTGGGGCTCCGGTATAACAAAACAGTAACAAAGCACTTTAGTTTGAGACGGAAATGATGCACAGTTGGTTGCTAGCAACAGGCAACCTCCGACCAATTTGAGTCCGCGGTGCTTCGAGCTAGGAAATTTGAGCCCCACTTAGACTACATAATGCAAGTCAACTATCCGGAATTGCCAGACTGACGATTTGTACTCAGCTTGACATGCTTGACAGCTTGTGTCGAAATACGTCAGAAAACACACCGCACTTCAGATCAATGCAGATCAGTGCTAGCCAGTGCTGGCCAGTGCTAGCCCATCAACACCGCCTTGAAAACACTGATAGGGCGCAAGTTTGTCGTTTTTGATAGTCGGCAAAACGTGCACCTTGAAGCTTGAACAACAATATTGCGTCCCTTTAATTGCCCTGATGACATAGCCTCAATCGTGTGGAGCACCTTCGAGACCGATGGATAGGACAGGATAGGACCTATGTAGGACCCAGCATTTCTCCGCCAGCTCGACAGTCCTCGAAGCGTTACAAAAAGCTTCCATCTTGATCATGGTTCACCGAATTGCGTCAGCTAGATAACTCGCGTCTAGATCTACAGTTCCTCAGCAGCATACGAAACATCCTCCCGTAAAGCATTTTAACAGACTATGTAGAGATAGTCAAATAAATCAACCCGCCTCTGTGTAAACACATAACGATCCTGCATCTAGCATCGATATCTGACAGACATTGAATATCCGTGCGCTGTCTGAGAATATCAGAAGCTCATGCCTGCCAACTAAGATCAGTGAACCTAAGGGGCATATTTTCAAGATCCCCCTAACAAATGATGAGGAACAGGAAATACATCAACGCTAGGAAAGGTGACGCGTTTTGGAATGGTAACAAAACAACGTCACCAACATGTCATGATGAATGCCTAACGCGCGTCACCTGCCAAGAACCACACACCTGCCGCAATGCAGCAGCAGAGACAGGAGTAAGTTGTGGCACGCAGAATTTATGCGCCGTAGGTCTGGGGTCCATGTCATTTTGGATGAGAGATCGAGAATCTCGGGAATATTTATATACAATGGCAATCATGCTCGGTGTGCACAGAGAGCAGAGAGCATACAAGGCTAAGCTGATCAGAATTCGATGCATTGAGCGCGGCCTGTGCATGTGAAGTCTCAGGTAACACTCACCCAAACAGACACGCACGTGCCAATATTTGTTCATCTGATCTGTTTTCTGTTTCGCAAGGCTGTCGTCAACGTCGACTGCGACATTTCAGGGTTGACCTACTACTTATAATGTAGGTAAGTGCACCCATCTTACCCAACACGCAAGGCTCACGACCAAGTGGCTAGGCCTCCAAAAGGCGGAGCAAGGAGAAAAGCAGCAGCATCCGATGATTCTTCCACACCGCACATCCCAGTGAGCACCTTATCACCCTCTCTCTCTTTTTTTCCCCAGGAATACACGCTCACGCGACCCAGGAAAGACTTTAGCAGAACAACTATCCTACCTGCACAGTCCACGTCCATTCAAGAATCCAAATTACACTAAAAACGTCAATCGACGCGCGAAGAATCTCAAAAACGTCCTTGCGCAAGAAAGGGAGCGTGAGCGCACAGAACGAGAGCGAAAGAGGGTGGAAAGGGAGATGATGAAGATGGATGTCGATGTCGATGGCGATGGGGGTATGAAGCAAGATTTAGACGAGGAAGAGGATATCCCCACATGTTCGTTGTTGGATGACATTGACATTCACTATCTGGGGTTAACTTGTGTTCTATACAGATACATCCATCGAAGCCCCTCCGTCTGTTTGGCCGCAGAAGCATTATTGTGACATTACAGGCTTGGAGGTCGGCCTGATGTTTGTTTTTGTTCGAGGGTTTGATTAAAAAAGGGGAATTTCTTGGTTTACAGGCTCCTTATACAGATCCTGCCACAGGTCTGAGATATCACGATAAGAGTGTTTACGATGTGATCAAGAGTCTGGTGCGTCCCACCCATCAAATTTCAATATAAACTTTGTCATTGGCTAAGTGAATCGTTACAGAGCGTCAGTTCTGCAAAGGATTATCTATCAGGTACGTGTTGCATTTTTGCATGTACAAACTACACACCCTCACGATGCACAGCTCGCGGCGTCAACTCCGTTGTGAAGTAAGGTGCGACTCCGTTGTGAAGTAAGGTACGACTCCGTTGTGAAGTAAGGTGCGACTCCATTCCATTGTGAAGTAAGGTACAACTCCATTGTGAAATAAGAATTCAGCCCTACGGACTTGGATTTAGACAAATTGTCGAGTGTTATTTATATTCACCCCAACTAGAATGAAAAAAAAAAAAAAAAAAAAAAAAAATTATGCACAAAAATGAATGTAGCTTTGCAGGTCCGTCCCTTTTGTAAAATTGTAACAAACCGAAAAATTAATTAAAAACTGTAACTTCATCTGGGAGCGATAATCGATGATATTGATAATACCGACTAATTCATCCGGAACAGCCTGCGGAAAAACCTAAACAAATGCAGCTGCGCCCAATACTTGACACACTATACAAAATCCAATACAAATCAGTCAAGCCATTCACGAAAAAAGACAAAAGGACTCACTCCCAAAAACCGAATGAACGCCAGTATAAAAGTGCCATACAACAGCGCCGCAAAATAATTATTCCTCTTCAGGGACATCTGGGAAAACCACTTCTGTATGAACTGGCTAGTGATCCCCTTATCCTGCACATTAAGCCACCCATCGATATTCTCGATCGAAATCGCCAGCGCAGCATTGCTCAGTGCCCACGCAGCAACGAGACGCGTACGGAAAGTCTTATTGTCGTCGTCCATCGTTGGTTTTTCCGGTCGCGTGTTTTCCTCCAATTTCGTTAACGCCCTGGTGACTGTGTCTTGGAATGCACCGTCGATATCTTGTTGGGTGTTCACGTTGTCTTCGACGGTGGGTGCATCCGCCCCGAGAGATTTTTTGGACTTGAGGGAGGGGAGAGCTTCGTTCTTGTCACTCCCCTTCGTACCCCAGGAAACCTAAGCTCGAAGCATAAGAACCAATCGCTCCGACAGCGGAGAGAGAGTCAAAGACACATACATCGTGCAGATTGCAGAATGCGTAAACGTTCAGCACGTTGATGAAACTAGGGGCCAGGCACAGGTATTGAAAGAACGAGGAGAACATGTGCATAGGATCGCACTTGTGTAATTGTCAGCCAGGGAAATCTCAAAAAGAATGTAATGTAATGCACGTACGTAGAGCAAGGAACCGAAAAAATAAATACCTGAACAAGATAGTTGAGTAACGAGCTGGACGTAATGGAAATCGTAGCACTCACCGAATGTAGCCGTCATCGCAGCCATCAGAGGGCCGAGCGGAGGTGAAAGAAATGTTTTAATGAATGACTTGTGTTGCGCGAGCGCAGCCGGAATAGCCTAAAAAATTCGTTCGGAAACCATCAACATCGTAGCGCGAATTGACAACACATGATCTCGAAACAAACCTTGAAGGACAAACTGGTTAACCATAAGGAACAGACCAGGAGGTATACGGCTAGGATTGCATATACCCTGTTAAAAGAGTCGTTTGAAAACCGAGGATGATGATAGGAAGGAAACGTCATACCACATGGTAAGGGTATATGCCATCCGTTCGCTCTTTGGTCTGTTCCCCAGCGCTAATATGAACTAGATAAGATGTGTTAGAAGGTATGGAAACCACTCTTGGCAGTGACGGTGTGCTCACCTGTAACGCTAAAAAGACCATATATATCCACTTCAGGGCCTGATTAACCCAATGAATCTGCCGCAACCGATCAACGTCAGTCGTACGACGCAGAGCCTCGTGAATCGGCTTACCACGACGACATTTCCACCTATTACGATACCCTGCGTCGGCAACAGATCGATGATAATGCTAAACGTCAACCACATATTTGCCAGCGAAAACCAAGTAAAGAACAGTTGAACGGCATTGAACTACACGGCCATCTCAAAAAAATCAGCAATGCTAGTCTATAACAAACAAAAGGCAACGACACCAACCAAAGCCTGAATGTGAAAGAAGAACATTCTCACAAGCCCATGGTCCGATTGATAAATCCTGTAAAAATTGACGAGGGAATAAACCGTGGCTGCAAAGGACCCGTTCAGCCACCGTCGTCGCTGTCCGATGAGCTCTGCAGCGGATTCCGGGACGTCAGTCTCTGCTTTACTAGGCTTGACGTATGTGAGCGTCCATTTCTCGTTTTTCTTAGCGACGAGCTCGAAGCACAGGATACGGTCTTCAGCTGTGGATTTGAAAAAAAAAAAAATGATGATGATGAATGGGTGGAAGCGGAATAGGGAGAAAGACGAACCTAGGAACATGTTCTTCTGGAAGATGGACATGCCGTTGATACCTTTGTCACCGAGACGCGCAGCGAGGGAGTGGTCTCCGTGGAAGTATTGCTCCAGCGGACGGCCTTGGATGGCACTATAAAAATGAAGAGAGATGAGAAAAAGGCATAAAGGAGAGTGAGGTCGCCGTACCGATACCGGTACGCACTGAATGCTCCGGGGAGAACAGAGACGTAGCCAAAGCTACTCTCAAGTGGTTTATCTGAAACAACGAGGAGTCAGTCCGAAGACTTGTAATCGATAAAGGACAAGAATACCCAGGATATTTGACATCTTATACTCGAAATTTTGAGCAGCGACAAGAGGATTGAGGAGTTTCCTCCCGCCATCAGTCATTGCGTGAATTTCACCTATAGGATTTTATGAAAATTCCGATACGGATGAAAATGCGAAGCAGCTGCACACACCACAGCATCCACCGAGATGGCGATCATTGTTGAAGGCTTCCCAGAGATAGTAGAGCGACTTGTGTCCGGGTTTCGTACCAGCATCGATCAGGACACAGATCTCCGGCTATATATTAGAGACGTTCAGATCGGAGAGTATAAGGAAGGAAGCGTAGTGAATGAGACTTGCGTTGAGCATTCGTCCGACTGCATTGAAGAGCCAGCGATGAGAGTTGATCTTCTTTTGATTTTTCGCCTTGATGATCAGGATAATTTGAACAGGTACCAAGTTGAGCGGATCGTCGCCGTGTGGAAGCACAAGCTGGGGTTTTGCATCGACGGACAGCTGGGTGGTATACTATTAGACGACCGGAACGTTATTTCGATCCCAAAAAAAACCACAAATTCGATCCTTGAGTACTGACCTCAAAAATGTGCGCCACAGTATCTTTCCCGTCAACCTGTTTCTTCATAATCCCATCTTGGTACACCCCAATAGTGGCCAAAATATCAAGAACACTCTTATCCATCTCTGCCAGCCCATCAACAACCAGCGCCACTGTGATCTTTTGCCAATTCGGTAAACCGACTTCTGCGTCTTTGCGCCAGAACGTTGACTGCTTCGTCTTGGAGATGTCGCGGATGTTCATCATGACACCGTGCAGCGTACGCGCGTACAATGTTTTGTCCTCGTTGTACGACGTCACGGCGATGAGCAGTTCTGTTTCTCGCCCGTAGAGCTTCGTGCGCAGAGACCAGCCATTTCCCTCATTGAAGTCGTCTGGGTCACAAGTGGCTGCGGTGTATCGCATGTGGCTACCAATTCAGGACTTAGCCCAAGGTATATGTATAATGGATGAGTGAATATTCCACTCACGAAAATTCAGTGGTTGTGGTAGCGGCGTATACGGGCTCAATAGCGTTCTTGACAGCTGTTGGTACTGGGTATTCCGCAATGAAGTGGCCCTTGATGAGCTTTACCTTGCGCATAATACCACGCTTGACTGCCTGTCGCTGACGGCGCCTCCAACTGGTGTCGAGGGAGACCACCGACGAACGACTCCCGTATGGAGAACCATGCAGATACGGCGTATTAGGTAGGTAATTATGTGGGTTATCTGGCTTGGGCGAGGGGGGTATAGGTGAGTTTGGCATTGGGGAACGTGGCATCGAAGAGCGGATCCCAGCGGAACGTTGTGCATAGGGTATTGGGAAGGTATTGGGATCATACGTTCTCTTTGGACTAGAATGAGGTTAGGCACACTATCACTATTCCTAGTACACGAAATAGATACATACCGAACTGGGGGAGTGTAAATGTCATTGAAACCGGAAGGAAGTAATGAGTTCTCTATGGCAAAAGAAAACAGAATGACATTCATAGAGAAATGGAAGAGGTTGGTATGATTACTCACTTTCATCCCTACTACTTAGTGAAAGATCACTACCGTTATTGGGTTGAAAACCTGCAGGGAATCTGACAAGTTGTGAGTGTCCATCCGAAGAACCACTCTCGCTGTCGCTGGCGCTGCTGTACGACGAGAGAGAGACGACTGATTCGACGGAGGCCTGCGGTGTGTGTTTAGGTGACATAAATGCAGCGCAGCTGCGTGGAACAGTTACGTCCAGCGAACGAAGAAAGTGAATAACGGGTGGGGCGTCAAGCTCCTCGAAACCACGAACGAATGCCTAAATCCTAATAACTTTAAAGCGTCAAATAAACGGACTTGGAAACGAAATCTCACACACAGCCTCCTCACACACACTTGACAAGTTTGATGTACATCAACCCAAATCAAGGATTAATTGCTAACTAAACGGGTGTTTCAAGATGTCGCGCCCAAGTCGCGCCGTAAGTCGCCCCAGGCAGGTGGCATAGTAATAAAGTCTTGCATCCACAGTAATAACCATAGTAATGAAATGACCTAGAACTTGCAGACCTACGTTGTGTGGCAGCGATATTCTTGGATTCACCGTAAGTTGAAGCAAACAGATGTAGTCGATGCATTGAGGAATAGCATTACAGGGATCAGACTTCTCCTTGTCACGGTTGTCATGGACGTAGCCCTGTCATGCGTCACAAAACTTGATCGCTACAGTCACACTGCACCACTGACATATATATAAACTTGAAGGCAGGGGTTGCACCGGGGGCGACGTTGCCATCGAAAACATTGTAGGTACATGATAATCTGATATAGTCTTTGTTTCCTGGCATTATCAGCAAAACTCTTTATGATTTTTCAATGGGCCCAGGCTTCAAGTTTTGAGGAACAAAGAGTTTCCACAGAGGAGAACAAGTACGCAGAGTTGTCCACTGGGGTGTTGATGGCACCGTGAGGATAGGTTATGTAACCTTCATGCGATGACGATTGTCACTGAATGACGTCACCGTCTTTTTCCAAATCCTTTATAAAACCTCAGCGAGAAAAGGTTTGCTTTATCTTTTCCCTTCTTCCCCCAATATGTCATACGCTGACGTTACAGCTAGAAACTCTGCTCCTCTATCAGAACAAGTAACTACAACACTCACTGCTATTAGTATATCTAACAACCATGAACCGATTAGCCTCACCCCGACCCCGCTCTCCTCAACACAACACAACCATCTCCCAGCAGTGTCGTGGACGAGACTAAAAAAATTAACATCCTATCCCCAAACTTAAAAACATACCCTTCAGAGCGATACCCTAGCTCCTCTGCACCGAAACAGAGTACGAACAAGGAAGGAGAAGATCGATATTACCTTCCCTCGCCAGATGTAACCACTGGAATACTGAGTTTATGTACGTCCCAACGTTATTGTCACCCATGGTAACCTAATGCACCCCACAGTCAATGTTGCGATTCTAGGAGCCGTAGGGTACTTCTCATATGTCAACTGGAACGAGCCAAAATGGGGGCTTCGTACAATATCTACTGTTTCAGTCGGTTTGCTGACGTTGGCGGGGAGTGAACCGTAAGTTGAACCATCTCTTCAAACTGCATATATACTCACTGTGTGTCACTTGACAAAGATTTCTCCTCGCATGGTATCAGCGGAAACGACTGTCTAAATAAACGACGCAGGTAACTTCTTTCGTGTCCTATGTTCACTATACACACAAATGGTGATGACGAGGTATTAGCAAACAGTACTTGTGTAATGCTAGTTCTAATTACATTACATACCCTACAGAGTTCTCTACATTGCAGCGTTGTTCGCAAACTTACTTTTTGCGTTCAATGACCTTCTCTGTCAAAACCTCCAACGCATCCTTTGCCTCGCTCTCCGGTAGGCGCTCTATCACCTCATTCGCCTTGTCCGCATACACCTTGGCCAAGGCCCGCGTGCGTTGCAGAGCAGACGATCGTACAACATAGTCTTTTGCCTGCCGGTCATCATTATCAGTATAAATTAAACTTGTGCAACGTTCGTTGGTTCCTTACCCGCTCGACGTCCCCAGAATTCTGGAACTTGCGGTGAATAAGCTCGCCCATCTCGGGGTGCTCTTCCCATGCGTATAACGCAGGTCCTGTCGCGAGTCCCAGCTGCAGGTCTGCACCACCGGGCTTGCCAAGAGTCGTGGAGGCGGATTCGTAGTCTAGTATGTCATCTACAAGCTGCGTACAAAGTTCAGTTTTTTTTTGAAAAAAAAAACCAGGGCGTACACAATATATAGCTAGGACACATACTTGAAATGCAATGCCCAAGTTCCTCCCATACGCATACGCGATCTCCCGCCATATATCACCCTCCTTACACCCACCAAGCGTAACAGCAGCTCTTGCGCCTTTCGCCATCAGACTCGCCGTCTTCAAATACGTCTTCTGCAGATAAACCCTCCACGCATCCCCAGTCCTCTGCCCTCCCACACTCGGTATCGGTTGCACCACTTCCTCCTCCCCCTCCCCCTCCCCCATCTTCATCTCCTTCATCTGCAGAATCTCACCCTCTACCAGATTCGAAATAACACTCGCAATCAAATCCGTCACCTCAGCATCCCCCAACCTCGATAGAGCAGCCGACGCACGGCCCAGCACAAAGTTCCCGCCTAGGATGGAAAGCTTGTTCCCGAATGCTGTAGGCGCAGAAGGCGAGCCCCTCCTTAAAGGCGAGGAGTCGATAACGTCGTCGTGTAGTAACGACGCCGTGTGCATCATCTCTACTATCTGTGCTAACCGCATCTGCGTCGGGAGGACATACGTCGGCGCCGGAAAAACAGCAGGGGTAGTAGTAGGGGGGTGGGCAGTAAGTGATTGGTGGTATATTGGTACGGCGGGACGATGGGGTTTACCTGGTTTTGGAGAGAACGTTTGACAGAAATTGGTTGTGTTTTCGGGCATGCTCGGGTTCCAGTCGTTCAAGACGTCCGGACGCGTTAGCGGTCTGTCAAGCTCGTCTTTTGCGCCCCCTGCGCCCTCACATGTTGCTTCCCAGAGTTTTCTATCCCATTGACGGCCTAGGCCGTTCGTGGCATGCGAGAAGAGAAGGATGATGAGTGGTCGAATTTGTTTTGAAGGGTGGAGGAAGTAGTAACGCGTGATTTCGCTGAGAGCTGGGTGTCCTGATTCTAGGAGTGAGAGTAGAGATAGGCGAAGCTCTGAGAGTTGGGGGGCAAGTAGCAGGAAGGGGTCTGGTCGTCTTCGTTGAGGGGTTGGTGGTATAGGGACAGAGGATGGTGATGGTGGTTGTGGTTGTGGCCGTGTCGGTTGTATACGTTCAGCAGATTGCGCCACACTGTACTTCCTGCATGTTGGAGGCCGAGGAGGTGAAGGCTCAAACGCGTAGATGTGAGCTACACCGCGTCCCCATAGTTGGGTCACGGTTTTACTGCCAGCTTGGATGCCGTAGAACCTAAAGAAAGTAATAAATAAATGACGACGGTAGATGGTTGGAACTAGATGTTACGAACATCCCTCTAAGGCTCTATCGGGAAAAGAAAAAAAAAAACCCCGTGCCAGTGCCCCTGCATCCAGCGGGGACAACTCTTTTTGCCCCCAAGGTCGGTGTCGTGGGAGTCGTTGTCGAGGACGTTTTCAATCAAAGTTTCGCGGTCGCAGCAAAACAAGGTTTATTGCGGCAAAAAAGCATTCGCCGGGCACAAACTAACTTTGGAAATTTATATTACAACCCCAAGGGAATTTAGAATGGGGCATGGCGTTTCAAGTATGATATGTAGGTGCCATGTCCCCGAGTGTCTTCCTTGTCATCGTCAACCAAATCATTGAATATGAATGTAGTACTCTCTCTGGGTCACAGAAAAGAAGGGAAAATAGATAAAAAGTTGCAGCTATTTGCAGAACGATAGGCCCTTTTTTGGCAAAACACTTGTTTATACGCCGTATTTGGTCTGGGCCATCAATGATGCTAGCCAAATGCCGATGTGCCGATAAACATTGACCAGCCTTGCTCGCTACCGGCACATCCCATGGCACATCACATCACTGATGGAACAAACAAAAAAGATATAAACAAGCCGTTTTCGAAAGGGCCTATCGTTCTGCAAATGGCTGGGAGATGTATTTGCTTAACTGTCAAACTACTACAGCATAGTCTGCAAGGAGAAAGAAGCAAGGTAATGTTGTTGCCAGCGTAAACGGATCTACGTGTTACATCAATTTTAGATTCCGGCAGCAACATCTCGCACATCACAAAAAAGACTCATAGAACTAAAGATTTCATACATTCTACAACAGACAAAATACGAAAATTATCCATCAGACAAACACTCCACTCGCTGGAAAATCTCTTCCAATGGCTAAAAAAAAAAAGCACATCAAAAGAATCATCCCAAACTTCCTCGAGACTTCGTTTTTTTTTTACACAAAGCCATATTCTCAGTTAAACGAGTGAGCGTGAAAAAAAAAAAATCATCGAGTGGATATGAAGGATGCGGCATTTGTAAAAAAATGCGAGACTCGGTCAGTTTCTATAGAATATATCCTGATGAGTATGTTCTAAGGAATTTGGAGTGAGGCAGGGAGGGTTTATATATCTTTCTAGGGTGGTCCGTGCGTCGTTGCACGTGATTTGCTGATGAGCTTCCCGAACAGTCACTACGGTACTTGAAAGAACAGTTCTTACTGGGGCCCGGCAGGGCTGCGAAAAATTGTAGCAGAGAAAGTGGTCATTGCCTTTTTGGGAAAGTCAAAGCTCATCCTCGTTCTTAAGATTGTTTCTTAGCTTCCACAGGCCTGATTTGACTCAAATAAGTTGTGGTGACAGTATGTAGGACCCCTTGCTTGAGTTGTCATATGCAAAATCTGTATTCAGCTTGTTGATCTTATATTCTGTAGTGCAATGTTGACTGCTCAATGACTCAGTGAATGTTATAAATTTCTACACCATGGCTGACACTCTAGCAGTGATTTGCATGTAAATTTGAACCATAGCTTCTGATTTCTCTTCCAAATTACATCAGGATCAACAAAATTCGACATCAGCTTGCAACGAGTCTTGTGTACCTCATAAGAGTGATTGCCAAGCCTCTACAAAGCTGATTTTATGTATCTAAGGTGCATTTTCATGAGACTGGACCATTTTTATTCAACCAATGCATCTCCAGTCACATTTGTTTATAGATTTCCTTTTTAGGACACGACATGCACTGAACACGTTTTGAGCTCCATACCACCATTTTCACTGAAATAAACATCTAGAGCATTATTTTGAATGCTATTCTTAGCAATCTCAAGCCAGATTCACCTTTATGCACCCCCGTCACCTCGATTCGTGTCCTGATATTTTTGCATTTCCTTTTTGGGATAACAAAATGTCGTCGACTTTACATGAATGTCGTTTGGCTTCCACACCACCGTTTTTGCTCAACAAAAGTGTAGGATCACCATTTTGAACACTTCTCATCAACTTCTTGGGAGCAGAATTTTTAGTTGAGTCCTCATTCCTGAGATCTTCGCATTGAACACAGCAGATTGGAAGGACTAAGCCATTTAAAAAAATTCCACTCTGAAGACTTTGATTAAAGCATGTATGAGAGTATTTCTTCTCATACAAAGTATACGTGAATCATTGTGCATGCTTAGAAAAGTACCTGTACCACTTTTCACTGCGAGTGTCAGAGTTTAAATTTGGTGAGGATTGTGAGGCCCCATTCTTCCCTTGCTATTGACTGTTGTTGCATTCATTCACCTTAAGTCCCACTTTTAAGCTTATGTATCACGTGATAGAAGTATGACCAGTCACAGTTCTAACACACAAAATTCTCAAGGTTTAAGGTCTCGAAATTCTCTAATGCTATGATACACTACTGGGGCTGACCTGTTTTTCCCACAGAAACACAGCCTTAGAAACTTGTTTTAAGACTTCTGATGTGTATATCCTTTAGATATTCTTAATATGTATGTAAAACAAAAGCCAGGGAAATATTTTACATGTATCCAAGATCTGCAAGGAACATAAAAGGTGTATTCTACAATGTTTCTTTCAGATCCCTTCTGGAATTTTTCATGTTCCCTTTGTGTAAGTTAAAGAAACACTTTTTATGTAATTATGCCTGTATCTGCAGAAAACATTTAACATGTAATTTTATTAGGTCTTCCAGCATCCAGGATGACCAGCAATCTGTGAGTCATGGTGTTGGGATATGATGTGCCGGCAAAGGAGGTCGTGGAAAATGTTGTTCATCATGGTCTGAAAGGTGGCAGGACTATTAGTAAGGCCAAAGAACATGACAAGCGGTTCAAAAAGACCACGGTTGGTACAAAAGGCTGCCTTCCACTCATCTCCCTCCTTTATCCTCACATTATTGTAGCCCCAATGGATGTCGAGCTTGGTGAAGTATCGGGCTCCATGGAGCTGGTTCACGAGTTCAGAGATGAGAGGTAATGGGTAGCGATTTTTGACCATGATGTTGTTGAGCCTTCTGTAGTCTTGAACCAGTCAAAGTGAGCCATCCTTCTTCTTGACAAAGAAAAAGGGTGAGGCCATGGGTGACTTTAATGGTCGAATACGTCCAGAGGCCAGGTGTTCGTCGATGAACTGGTCAAGCTGTCATTGTTCTTCAGGAGAGAGAGGATAGACTTTGCAGGATGAAGGGGTTGCACCGGGGGTGAGCTCGATCGCGTGATCCCATGGCTTGCGTGCAGGGAGAGAGTCGAACGATTCCTTGGAGAACACGTCTCCAAACTCATGGAGATGAGGGAGCAAGGAATTAGTAGAGGATTTAGCAGCATTGTTTTTGTGGAAGGCCTCAGCGAGGTGTTGGGATATGTTCGATGTAGCACACACCTCGTGCGATGGACTAATCGCAGTGTAGAAGATCCGATCACCTTCCCCCACTTCCTCTGGCTCCTCATCATCATCATCCGAGTCCGGCATCAGATCAGGAACCCCTTCCAACTTCAGGTATAGGCAGGGGTCTGGCATGACACTTCTGAGTACATTGTATCACTGCCTTCTGTCCACGATGTTCTTGCCTGGCTTCTGTGAAACAAGTATGACAGCGGGATGGACATCGGCTCATGGTAACCTCCCCGGTACGCCAGTTGAGCTCTGGGTTATGGTCTCAAAGCCATGGATAGCCCAAAATCACCTTTTGCTTTCCTAATTGAGTGACAGCAAAAAGGGCATGTTCACTATGATCTTTGTAATGGAGGACCAGGTCTACAACCTCTTGGATGGCACCAGCTTCATTTGGGGACCCATCCACATTATACACAGGTATTGGACGCAAGAGTGAGTGAGTATTTAGGCGATGTTGTTGTGTGAGATGGGCATTGATGAAGAGACTGGTTGCACCAGAGTCCAGGAGTGCAGAGACACCGAGTATCTGTCCAGTGTCAGTCATCTGCAGTTCGATTGCTAGGTTCAAGAAATGTGTAGAGAGAGTGGATGCAACAATATATTTGCATGGTAGTTTATGCTCCCATGATTTAATTTTGGGGTGTGGAGCAGAGGGAGAGATGGGAAGAGCAGGTACGTCTTCAGCCAACTTTGAAGGGTCAGAGAGGGGAACAGTCACAGAAATGGATTCATTCTCCAGGGATTCAACTGACAAGACTTCAAAGTGGTGAGCATGCGGATATCCTGACGATGGGGACACGCTCCAGCCCTGTGCCCAGTTTCCCCACAATGGTAGCAGAGATCTAACCTATGTGCACAGCTGCGGGCTGCATCAACATCCATTGGTACTGGGACATTGATGGCTGGTGTGGGAGTTTGATGAACAGGAATGGAGTTAAGGCAGGGAAGGGTTCAATTGAAGGTGTAGGGTGCATGAGTGGTAGTTGGAGCATGGAATGCAGCGTTAAACACCGCATTTGTGAGTCGGTTCTCATCACAGAGTGAAGCAGCTTCATACCAAGCATAGATATCATTGTCCGCTGGGCGCCCTTCCAACATCTGTGCAATCTGGTCCTGAATTTCTTGGTTGAGGCCCCATCAGAACTTCACCACCACTGGTAGCCCACTCCCATATCCTGCCATGTCCACCAAATCCTTAAACTCATCGATATAATCGTCCATGGATCGACATGCCTGGTGGTAAGTGTAAGGGGACTAGAGGGTGTCCCACATGTTTCTCCTATTTTTTACGTTTGTCCTATATTTTTTCTCGCCTCGTTTCCTTTTATTCTTTATTTTCTATGATTTTTTCCTTATTTTATTACTAATTTCCCTTTCTATCACATTTGTGCATGTTGACAGTTTTATATTTAGAGATGGAGTACCCTTCCAACATCTACCCCTTGGTATTATGTCATGCAGTGGCCTTGATCAGCCTATCTCTGCCTTTTCTATTTTTAGTTATTATTTGATTTTTGCAGTTTTCACATATACTGGGCACTGGCAAAGGGATCTTTAGAGTTTTCTCTTCGGATTTCCCTTTGCTAGGTGTGCCCCCAATCCCTGTATTATGTAGCATAATTTTAACTTTGGATTTCCCTTTGCTAGAGGCTGAGGTTGCCCTTATAGTAGAAAACTCTCCCCTAAGGCCCGAAAATCGCGAATGCACTGCCCAAGATAGGCAGGTATGGACTGGACGACACTTCCCAAAGCTCCACAGAGTCCCTACACACCGTTCCAGATAGTCTCACCTTTATTATGCCACCATTTTCGCCAAACGCACCTCCTAGCGCTATGGACACATCAGAGCGCCTCAATGCACTTGAAAGCAACATTACCGGAATATGCACGCAAATTGATTTGCTTAAATCTACGATCGAAAACTTTGTCAGAACACTTCAGACCAGCTCCATGACTAATATTTCCCCCATTATGACTCCAAGCACGCCCAACAACGATGCATCACCAAATGTGCCCAAGGAGTGCGCCCAGATCAAACCGTCCCCCTGCCAAATTTAATGGTGCGCATGCGCAGGGATGTGCATTCCTTAACTCCTGTGAGTTGTATATCAGTCTCCAGTCGCATCAATTTGTCGATGAAGCTGCAAACATTTATTGGGCCTTCACATACATGAAATCTGAGCATGCCTATCTCTACGTGAACCATATTCTGCGACAAACCAAAGAACTCGGTTCCCTACCTTTCTCCACTTGGGGTGACTTTCGAGCAGAGTTCGTACGCCACTTTTGTCCCCTCAATGAGTGCCACCAAGCAGTGACACGACTTGAGTCATCCTTGTACCACCAGGCACGTCAATCTGTGGACGATTATATCGATGAGTTTAAGGACTTGGTGGACATGGCAGGATATGGGGGTGGGCTACCAGTGGTGGTGAAGTTCCGACAAGGCCTCAACCGGGAGATTCAGGACCAGATTGCCCAGATGTTGGAAGGATGTCCAGTGGACGATGATATCTATGCTTGGTATGAAACTGCTTCCCTCTGTGATGAGAACCGACTCACAAATGCAGCGTTCAATGCTGCATTCTGGGCTCCAACTACCACTCCTACATCCCACATCTTCAATTGAACCCTTCCCCAATGCAACCCTATTCCCGTCCATCAAACTCCTGCACCGGCCATCAATGTTCCGGTACCAATGGATGTCGATGCAGCCCATAGCCGTGCACACAGGTTAAACCTCTGCTACCACTGTGGGGAAACTGGACATATGGCTGGAGCGTGCCCCCATCGTCAGGATATCCGCATGCTCACCCCCGAGGGGTGAGATGAACTCCTCCAGGACCTGTTGGCACTTGTAGATGTCGAGGAAGCGAAGGGTCAGGTCGCAGAGGAGGTCAAATTAGAGGGTGTAGAGGAGCAGGATTTTTCTATTCGCAGCAAGTGAATCACATGCCCTCATTGCCTGTCCATAACCACTTTGAAGTTTTGTCAGTTGAATCCCTGGAGAATGAATCTGATTTCATGACTATTCCCCTCTCTGAACCTTTGAAGTTGGGTGAAGACATACCTGCCCCTCCTCTCTCTACCTCTACCTCATGCCCCAAAATTAAATCATGGGAGCGCAAACTACCACACAAATATATTGTTGCATCCACTCCCTCTGCACACTCCTTGAACCTGGCAATCAAACTACAGACTACCAACACCGGACAGATACTTGGTGTCTCTGCACTCCTAGACTCTGGTGCTACTGGTCTCTTCATTGACGCTGACCTCGCATGACAACATCGCCTGAATACTTGCTTGCTCTCACGTCCGATACCTGTTTATAATGTGGATGGATCCCCAAATGAAGCTGGTGCCATCTGAGAGGTTGTGGACCTGGACCTCCATTACAAAGATCATAGTGAGTGTACACTTTTTGCTGTCACTCAGTTAGGGAAGCAGAAGGTGATTTTGGGCTATCTGTGGCTTTGAGACCATAACCCAGATGTTAACTGGCATACTGGGGAGGTCACCATGAGCCGATGTCCATCCAGCTGTCGCACCTGTTTCACGGAAGCCAGAGAAGAGCGCCGTGGACAAAGGGCCTCAGTATGATGCACTCAGAAGTGTCATGCTGGACCCCTACCTCTGCCTGATGTGGAGTTGGAGGGGGTTCCTGATCTGATACCAGACTCAGATGATGATGAGGAGGAAGCAGAGGAAGTTGAGGAAGGGGATCGGATTTTCTACACTGTGATTTGTCCATCGCATGAGGTGTGTGCTACATCGAACATATCCCAGTGCCTTGCCGAGGCCTTCCACAAAAACAATACTGCTAAATCCTCTACTGACTCCTTACTCCCTCATCTTCATGAGTTTGAGGATGTATTCTCCAAGGAATCATTTGATTCTCTCCCTGCATGCAAGCCATGGGATCATGCCATCAAACTCATCCCCAGTGCAACCCCTTCCTCCTGCAAGGTCTATCCTCTTTCTCCCAAGGAACAGCGACAGCTCGACCAATTCATCGACAAACACCTGACCTCTGGACGTATTCGACCATCCAAATCACCCATGGCCTCTCCCTTTTTCTTTGTCAAGAAGAAGGATGGCTGACTTCGTCTAGTTCAAGACTATAGAAGGCTCAACAACATCATGGTCAAAAATTGCTACCTGCTACCTCTCATCTCCAAACTTGTGAACCAACTCTGTGGAGTGCAATACTTCACCAAACTCGACATCCATTGGGGTTACAATAATGTGAGGATAAAGGAGGGAGATGAGTGGAAGACAGCCTTTCGTACCAACTGTGGTCTTTTTGAACCGCTCATCATGTTCTTTGGCCTTACTAATAGTCCTGCCACCTTCCAGACCATGATGAATGACATCTTCCACAGCCTCATCCTTGAGGGTGTCATCTGTATCTACCTCGATGATATCCACATCTTTACTCGCACAGTGGAAGAGCATCGTCACATTATGCGCCTCGTCTTGGACTGACTTCGACAGTACAAACTCTACCTTCACCAGGACAAGTGTGAGTTTGAGAAGACCAAGATCAAGTACCTTGGCCTGATTATCTCAGAGGGCCAGGTAGAGATGGATCTGGTCAAGGTGAATGGGGTCACGGCATGGCCGACGCCCACAAACAAGAAAGAGGTGCAGTCCTTTTTAGGCTTCATCAATTTCTACCAGTGTTTTATCAAGGATTTCTCACATCACACACAACCACTGTTTGACTTGACTGGCAAGGAGGCATGGTGGTGGGACAATGCACAGCAGGAGGCATTCAAAAAGCTTAAAGAGATGGTCACTTCCGCTCCCATCCTTACCTTTGCTGACAATTCACGCCCTTTTCGTGTAGAAGCTGACAGTTCTGACTTTGCGATGGGCGCCGTGTTGTCTCAGCAGTCTCTGGAGGACCAGAAGTGGCATCCTGTTGTGTTCTACTCCAAAAGCCTTAGTGCTGTGGAACGAAACTATGAGATCCATGACAAGGAGATGTTGGCGATAATGTGTGCACTTGAGGAGTGGCGACACTTCCTTGAGGGTGCCCTACACAAGGTGGAAATTTGGACAGATCACAAGAATCTCGAGTACTTTATGACGGCCAAGAGATTGAACCATCATCAAGCTCGTTGGTCCCTGTATCTATCCAGGTTCGACTTCTCCTTGCACCACTGTCCAGGTCACAGCATGGGGAAGACCGATGCCCTCTCCCAATGTGCGGATCATGGGGATGGTGGTGATGACAATCAAGACATTGTGTTGTTGCAGCCAAACCTGTTTACGATCTGGGCATTGGAAGGTATCGCACCCCAGGGCAAGGAGCAGGACATCCTATGTGACATCTGTCACACAAACTGTAGTGGTTTATACGAGGATGTTGTGGCCCGAGCTGTTAAGGAACTGAGGAAGGGATCTACCCTCTCCTTACGTGTGGCAGAGTGGGCTGAAAAAGAGGACTTCTTGTATTTCTTGGATCGCATCTACATACCCAACGACCCAGACCTTCGTCGACATATCATATTCCAACACCACGACTCATGGATTGCTGGTCACCCTGGATGCTGGAAGACCTTGGAGCTCACCTCACGGAATTATTGGTGGCTGCAGATGTCACAGCTCATTGGTCAGTATTGTCATACTTGTGACCTTTGCTTATGCACCAAGATTCCTCGTCACAAACCCATTGGTGAGCTACACCCTCTCCCTGTCCCAGACAGTCATTGGGATGTTGTCAGTGTCGACTTTGTGGTAGAGTTGCCAGAGTTGAATGGGTTTGATGCGGTGATGTGCACAGTTGATTCCACAGGGAAATGCGCTCACTTCATTCCCACTCACACCACTGTCAGTGCCCTGGGTGCCGCCCGCCTCTATCTTCACCATGTCTGGAAATTACATGGACTCCCTGGCACCTTCCTTTCTGACCATGGCCCTCAGTTCATAGCAGAGTTCACTCGTGAGCTGTACCGACTTCTGGGTATCAAACTCCTCACTTCGACTACTTATCACCCACAAACTGATGGCCAGACCAAACGAGTCAACCAGGAGTTGGAGCAGTACATCCGTGTCTTTGTCAATGAACGCCAGGACGATTGGGACGATCTCCTTCCCCTGGCCAAGTTCGGATACAACAATCATGTCCATGCTTCCACTCAACAAACCCCCTTCTTCTTGGACACTGGATGGCATCCACGCATGGGATTCGAACCTCACCAAGCCCCCTCACATATTGAGACAGTGAATGAGTTCACGGAACGCATGAAGGACAGTTTGGAGGAAGTGAAGGCAGCCTTGGTGAAGGCAAAGGACGACATGGCATGTTTCTACAACCAATGCCACTCTCCAACGCTGCAGTACAAGGTTGGTGATCGAGTTTATCTTGACTCCAGTGACATCTCCACTACCCGTCCATCCAAAAAACTCTCCCATCACTTCCTGGGACCTTTCCCCATTGTCAAGTGCATTGGAACGCATGCCTATCGTCTACGCCTCCCAGCCTCCATGTCTAGACTTCACCCAGTCTTCCACGTCGTGAAACTCCTTCCAGCTCCCTCAGATCCTTTTCCAGGACGCCGTTCATGACCACCACCGCCACCTACAGTTGTGGATGTTAGGAAACCACCCCATTACCTAATAAAATTTCATTTTATTTATTATGTCGAATTACGCTACATGATGCCAAATGACGCTACACTTTGATAGCATGAGAATTTTATTTTGCACACATCAAAATGTACGCGCATGTACGAGTGCATCGGTAACAACAATGTACAATATGTGTAACATAGTATATAAACCCTAAATATATGCCTAGGGGACCCCAGTTGTGTTCTCTTAGGTATTCCACCTATGTTTTCAGTGTGAAAGGCCTATCTCAACAAACTCACCTATTAATAACCCCTCGCATCAAAACCATCAATTCCCCCATCACGAGCGCAGATCCTGCCCCCTTCTTGTAGAGAGAACCCACATGGTCTTAGCTAGCAGATAGTGGGTGTCGCCCTAACAGTGGAGGGAGAACCCCAGTATGAAGTCAAGTCAATCTTGGACAGCTGGTTACGTCGAGGGAAGCTCCAGCATTTGGTACACTGGAAGGGTTATGGGTATGAGGAGAACTCATGGGTCGAGGAGTCCGATGTGAACGCCCCTCAGTTGGTCAAGGAGGCACACTGCTGCACCACATCGCATTCAAGTCAGTGACTTTGGTCATATGCAATTTTGAATGCATCGGGGCAATGCATCTTAGAGGGGGGGTGATGTAAGGGGACTAGAGGGTGTCCCATGTGTTTCTCCTATTTTTTACGTTTGTCCTATATTTTTTCTCACCTCGTTTCCTTCTATTCTTCATTTTCTATGATTTTTCCCTTATTTTATTACTAATTTCCCTTTCTATCACATTTGTGCATGTTGACAGTTTTATATTTAGAGATGGAGTACCCTTCCAACATCTACCCCTTGGTATTATGTCATTCGGCAGCCTTGATCAGCCTATCTCCGCCTTTTCTATTTTTAGTTATTATTTGATTTTTGCAGTTTTCACATATACTGGGCACTGGCAAAGGGATCTTTAGAGTTTTCTCTTCGGATTTCCCTTTGCTAGGTGCACCCCCAATCCCTGTATTATGTAGCATAATTTTAACTTTGGATTTCCCTTTGCTAGAGGCTGAGGTTGCCCTTATAGTAAGAGGATGACTCAAGTCGTGTCACTGCTCGGTGGCGCTCATTGAGGGGACAAAAGTGGCATACAAACTTGGCTCGAAAGTCACCCCAAGTGGAGAAAGGTAGAGAACCAAGTTCTTTAGTTTGTCACAGAATATGGTCCATGTAGAGATAGGCGCGTTCAGATTTCATGTATGTGAAGGCCCAATAAATTTTTGCAGCCTCATCGATGAATTGATGTGACTGGAGACTGATGTATAACTCACAGGAATTAAGGAATGCACGTCCCTGCGCACATGCGCCATTAAATTCAGCGGGGGGGGGGACATTTTGATCTGGGCATGCTCTTTAGTGGGCGCATTTGGTGGTACGTCGTTGTTGGGTGCGCTTGGAGTTGCAATGGGGGGAATATTGGTCATAGGGTTAGTCTGGAGGGTCCTGACGAAGTTTTCGATTGTAGATTTAAGCAAATCAATTTGCGCGCATAGTCTGGAAACGTCGCTTTCAAGCACGTTGAGGCGCTCCGATGCATCCATGTTGCTAGGGGGTGCATTTGGCGAAAATGGCGGCGCAGTAAAGGCGAGACTGTCTGGAACAGTGTGTAGGGAGTCTGTGGAGCTTTGGGAAGTGTCGTCCACTCTGTACCTGCCTATCTTGGGCAGTGCATTCACGATTTCGGGCCTTAGGGGAGAGTTTTCTACTGTAAGGGCAACCTCGCCTCTAGCAAAGGGAAATCCGAAGTTAAAATTATACTACATAGTACAGGGATTGGGGACACACCTAGCAAAGGGAAATCCAAAGAGAAAACTCTAAGGATCCCTTTGCCAATGCCCAGTATATGTGAAGACAACAAAAATCAAATAATAACCTAAAAATAGAAAAGGCAGATATAGGCAGATCAAGGCTGCTGAATCATCATACCAAGGGGTGGATGTCAGAAGGGGTGCTCCACCTCTAAATATAAAACTGTCAACATGCACAAACATGATAGAAAGGGAAAATTAGTAATAAAATCCAGAAAAATCATAGAAAATGAAGAATAGAAGGAAAAGAAGTGAGGAAAAATATAGAATGAACGTAAAAAATAGGAGAAACACACAGGGCACCCCCCTAGTCCTCTTACAGTCTTGAAATTCTCTAATGCTATGATACAGAGCTGCTCATCTATATACACAGAAATTTGGGGATTTTGCGTACTAAAAATATGTAGTCCAGCGAGCTCAAGGGGTACTCGCTGGCAGATTCCAAGACAGTATGTGGGGAGGGGGGCCTCATGCGACCTTATCTGAGTTTTGTAATCATGATTTATGCTCATCAATGTGCTTCATTATGCATAAAAATACCTCCTCTCACCAATCTAAGCACAACAAAGTGAGAGAGAATCAGAACACAGCGAAAAACCAAGTATGTGTAACATTTTTCCTTATCTGGGTGCTGAGTCATCAGGTCACATGTTGGTTGAGCAACTTCCTTTTGCCATGTACCGGTGCTGTGGCATGTCCCAAGCTGATTGGTAATTCAGTAATGATTTATATCTTGTAAAACACAGAGTTTCTGGTTAGCAAGAGATAATGTAAGTGCTAGGGAAATATTTTATACAATGATTACATAATGAAATGATATATGGTAAGGAAGGGGTCCCCAGATGGCTTATCTGGAAATCACAACATATTCTAGTGACGAGTACCCCTTGAGCGAGCTCGTTGTCAAGTAGTAAGCAGAAAAATAGGGTACAGGGCAAAGTATTGGAAATAAAGGCATATCGTCGAATGGGAGCGAGTGGTGAAAAAGACATAGAAACGAAGTGGAGTAAAAAAGTCACCAGGACAAAAAGAAATACAGAAAGTAACAGAAACACGTCACGAGGATCACACGATCCTTACTTGACTACATAGTTAGTGCCGTCGGAACGGCACTGAAGCAAGCGTTTATGCATATGGTCCGGCGGTGGAGCTTTGTTCTATAGTTTGGGAGCAACATGACAGGCGTGCTGTGTCCTTTTTCAATGAGCCCTATCATCGAAGCCCGGCAGTGGAAAATTGTGCTTCCACATCCGAATGTGCGTAACCCTTTTGACTTGAAATCGATTATCTACTCATCTTGCGATTATCACAACTCCTAGCACTTTTGGAGATAACACAAACCTGCCGCTAAGCAGCTTCCTCCGTTCGGCTCGCGCCATCGACATTCCCGCATCTGCCAGTCCAACTACCATCGTCAGCCAATCAAGATATCGCGATCATATGTATGTGTACACGATGTCTACCCCCGCATTACAATGTGGGGCCTTTGTTTCACGCATTCTTGGCAGCCACGATTATCCCTGCAAGTTATTAATTTTCCAGTTCGCGTTGTATCCTTTTTGATTGGGAAGAAGATCCTATATACCCTTATGGGTTATTTTTGTTGGTGCTGTAGCACTCCATCTAGCCCGTATGTCTCGCTCCAAAAGACCGGTGTAAACCTGTCCCGTTGATCTCCGTACGCGTGTCTTCTAGCCCCAACAATGTCTTCAAGCCTATCTGTTTGTCTACATCTCACACGCGGTTGGATCTCGCATCCTTCGTGTTCAACCGGGATGCAATCTGTCATTAGCCTCGTCTCAATAACTCGGCTCGGCTGTGGATTGTGTTTGATGCTGGAGGGTCGAGTCCGTTCCGCGGCGCAACCCCCCCCCCCCTAAAAAAAATTGTTCTCATTACCATCAATCTTTCATCTGCTGTTGCCCGCTATAAATCATACCCACCTTGCGTGATGATAACCACCCGTCCTGGATTCTAGGATGCGGCCTCCCGTTTTGATCGTTCCTGTCTTTACCCACTACCAGACAGTTTGACGTGGACCGCTTCTGCGCTTATGACCTCGCGTAACTTGCCAACCTTCCCTCGTGGTGACGCGGGTGTGGTTTCAGACTTCCCGAGAAGCCCGTGCTGTGCCTTCCTATCGCTTCGCTATGCGCTGTCTATGTAGTGCCGCATTCGTGGGCCTTGCGCCTGAGCGTAAGCCGGAGTAACCCGTCGGTCTAAGTTTAGGCACATTTCGAGCGCTCTCATATCGAAATGTGGAGTCGAAGATCTCGGAATGTTCCCGGCGAGTGCCAGTATGTTCATCAACGCCTCGGGTGATTTGACTTTATGTGCCGGAGTCCGAGGAGTGTCACGGTGAAGGATCGTCGGAATGATTCGCGACCCAAGTCTGCCGGCATTATAATGCCTCCAAATAGGCATTCAATATACTTATGGGGTCTCGACCAACACGATAACTTTGGGCACAACACACCTTCCGCTTCCAATTGCCCTGATGCATGGCACATGTACACGCAAGGCTGTGCTCGATCAATCAAGTTCTTGTTTAGAACGCACCCACAGTGTAAGCCTCCTACGAACACACTAGAATTGTCATGTCCTGCGACCTTGGGTTAAGTGAATTTCCTACGGTACTAATACGATGTCCCATCATATCTCGTTGATAAGGCGAATTAGGACGTGGATTTGCAGTGCTATCATATTAGTTGTGGCAGACATGATAGTATGATATCAAGTCATTGGAGATGACCAGTGGCAGATTTTTCTGGATCCTCCGAAGTGGTAAAGATGAGTGAAGCGAATACTTTGCTTCAGTGATAATGAGTTGCTGGATCTTTTCATGTTATCATCTCAACGGACCATACATATACATGAGTGGTTGCTCTTCTTGATTCTAATCCTTGAGACAGGATTCTCCATCGATTGTGTTTCTTCCCTGAATTATGTAATAAGCCTGTTGCTATGGAAGGTATTGAAGTACATCGTCTATATTCCCCGAACCCCATGATATACTGTGTTACTACCATCTATAGTCACGAACCTTCAATTTACTGGCATACCAGCCTGAACTCTCCATTGGCACCACGGAACGTATGCAGCGATTCGACGGAATACGCCAATATACCTTTCGAGTCCCTCGAATTCCTCCACTTGACCGCTCCACTTCGGAGTTGCAAGCGCTCGCCGCTACACTAGGATGGGCAGATCTATTCTCATGACACGAACACGTAAACTTGGCAGTCTGCACGCGTCATTAATGTTAGCCTTCTGGTTGTGGCCAAAATTCAAGTTGTATACATACGTAAGTACGGCTAACTCTTCCCCGGCCCGGCCAGTTGCCGGGACGAGTATAATACGTAAGTATGACTGTCCCTGAGACACATGATTCGTGTCCCCGAGTTACCTTCCACGTCGCCGAACGCCTAAATCCGTCCACGCTGTGGTCATCTCAGTTCATACCATGGAACTGGAATGGTACAAGCGCAAGTATCTGCTACATGCTATCACAATGTTGTAGCAGCCGATATCGCAGAATTCATACCTGGAATATCGATATTCGAGTTCTTTGGCGTCGTATAACCGTTAAAGTGTGGTGGAATCTCTGCGGTCTATCCCCGATGCCTGTTAGTAAGTTTAGCTACTGACACTGACAGGGCTTCCTTGCGCTCTCAGTCATCAACCATGTCGGATCATTAAAAAACAGTTCTTTGTATCCTAAATCGTGGATCTGGTGATGCGACAAGTGCTGACTCCCATAGGTATATAAACCTCCAGGCTGTAGCGCCAGAACGTCCATCAATCCATCTATTCTTAACCACTCCATCGCAACACACGAAATGTCTCAGAAGACGGAACTTATTTTGGTGCGAGCGTTCCGTGTTAATCCTGTTAACGTCTTACGAAATATGCTGTTCAGGTCACTGGTATAACGGGTTTCGTCGCTGGACATGTCGCCGACCAACTTCTGGAAGCGGGATACCTAGTGCGCGGGTCAGTCTCGCATGTTTTTACGAATCAGATGCTGCAGCTAACGTATAGACATATAGAACCACGCGCGGGGGGAAAGCCAAAATACTTTCCGAGACGATCAAGCGCCCTGGGTTGGAATTTGTGCGGGTCGATGATATAATCGACAGTGATCTTACCGAAGCACTGAAAGGCATGTTATCGTTGTGTCTATGAAGATACCATGAACTGAAACCTGCTTCGTAGGTGTGAGCGCCATCATCCATGTTGCCTCGCCCATTCCCGGAAACGCATCTGTACAACACACCCTAGATGTGAAGTCTCGTTACCCGCTTGTATCCTCGGCGTGTCTCACACCATGAACAGAGTGCGAAAGAAGGTACTCTCCACATTCTCCGCGAAGCCCTCAAGGCTGGAATTGAGAAGGTTGTGGTCACAAGTACCTTTGGTAACCTGATGAATCGTACGTCCCTTCTACTAGACTCGACCAACGCTATTTGTCTGATATGCGCATAGCCGATCTTTCTCTTACATTCTCTGATAGGACATTTACCTCAAAAGGTGCGATGCAAACTAAGTGATCGCGTTTCCATGGTATCCACCTCGACTCACTCACAGACTGGGGCCACGTCACGGTGGAGGAAGCTCTTGACCCGGAGAAGAACGATGTGTTCGTCTACTTTGCCTCCAAACTTCTAGCAGAGAGAGCCCTCTGGCAATTCGTCAAAGAACATCCTCAGCTTGACGTTGTGGCGAGTAAGTCTTTCCGCACCTCAGTATCTTAGAAGAAATCTGAAATATTGTAGTCCTCCCCGGCATGATCTTCGGTCCTTACCCAGAGACCTACCCACGTCCAATCACCAAAGATACACTTGGAACGAATAAGTTGATGTATGCCACGCTGAAAGGCCATTCCTACCAGTTCGCTCCATACATCGTCGACGTTCGCGATGTGGCCAAAGGCCACGTCCTTGCCCTGAATCTCCCACGAAACCCTGGTGCTATCGAGAGGCGCTATATCGTGAACAGCGGCAACGCAACATTACGAGAGGCCGTTGATCATCTCCGAGTGTCCCACCCCGAGTTGAAACTACCTCCCACTGACCAGTATACTGAGGCACTAGGCTCAGGGTCGATTCTTGATACGTCAAATACGATTACGGATTTGAAATTTGGCAAGTTTAGAGAACCGACGCAGGTCGTTGATGACACTGTTGATGCTTTGCTGGAGGTTGAGAAGACCTGGGCTTGAGCTGTCATGCTATTGTGGCTTAGGACGATCAATGATCGTGTGGATCAGGAGATCATCTAGTACTGGAAATGCTATGTAGAATATGTAAACCCTAAATGTAATATATTCCAAGAGATTCTGATATCGTTGCTGGGTGCTACAGGGCTTCGATGTCAGCGCTTATTTGCCGGTCTCCCTTCCATGCTTCTTCCGTAAATATCATTCGTTCGACATTGACTTAAGGGCATTTCTTACAGCCGTTGCGGAAAGTAATGAGAAACCAGGTTTTTTCTCTCAAAGCGCCTTAACTGAAGGCTACTTCAGCTGTCACAATCCACAATCAATCAATCTGAGCAGAAAGTCACGCGTCCGCTCAATTGAGCCAGTACTTTCTCAAAAGAAAGAAAGGGTCGAGTGTACACGCAGTGTTGCCAAGATCAGATTTGGATATTTCCAAGATATTTTAGTACACAAGCTTCATGCAACTTCGAATTCTGCAGGGCAAAATCTCTTCCACTTGGTGATGGCATATGATAAACACAATCATTGCGTTTGGATTTACCAATCTACTTACCCGTCGCCTAAACCATGGAACGAATCCGATTCGAATTCAACGGTTCCAGATGGTGGCGTTGTCGATCAAACTTCAAGCTTCAAGTGTTGAAACCATTACAGCTAAAGCGCTAACCACCCGAGTCTTTCTGACCAAGCACCTAGCGCCTACGTACCTTCACTTCGTTACAAAGTTCGGGATTATCGTCTTCACCCGAAGCCGAGCCGGATATGAGCTGAACAGTTGATGAAAGTTCACTCGATCGAAAGACTTTTTATCGCTTATGATTCTGAATGATATGAAGCCCACAGCTGCCCACAGGAGCACTCCGAAGAACCCAGGTCTGATGAGGCACCTGCATTCGGATAATAGATATTACAGAGTATATTACAATCCAAAAAAACGGAATCCTGAAAGCGGAGGAATAAATTGGGACTAATAGAAAAATTCTCGGTTGCAAAAACTGACTATGTATTTCAAAGAGCAAGAAAACGCTAACTGGGCAGTTGTTAACTTAGCGAAACTGCGAAAGGTTAGCGATGTCACAATAATCCCAACATTTTCTGTCATGATAGCTATTCTTGTCGGTGATCTAGAACCTTCGAATCCCGATCACTTTCCACGTTGTGCCATCATCTGCTATCATCAAACTAAGTACAGGTCTAAGGTCTACCCTAGGTAAAGTGGTACCTGGAGTGTTCAATCATCGGTAGCATTATTAGTAACTTCCGCGGTGGCAGCATTCCCGAGGCACCCGCACACCACATTTTCACCTCAGTACGATGACGCCTCATCTCAGTAAGTCATTTCGTCTATAGCTTTAGCACCAGATTATCGTAGACCAGATTATCGTAGACCAGATTATCGTAGACCTCGGATCAGGAGGGTGCTGTATCGATAGGTATATAAGCTAAGCCCTCACCCCATGAAGATTGCATAAAACACCACCTACCCAGCAATTCACAGCAACTACATCATCTTATCTAGAGAATGTCCAAGGGACTTATCTTGGTGCGCAATCTTCTTGAGTAGCACCAAGACTCATTCACACTTACGATGCTCCTCAGCTTACCGGTGTTACCGGTTTCGTGGCAGGCCATGTCGCAGACCAACTTCTGGCTGCGGGATACCGAGTTCGAGGGTCAGTTTCTGTTATGCATACCGAGGCGGCAGTGTGGCTAATGAGCGGTTGTAAATTAGCACTACGCGTGGAGCAAAAGCCAAGACGCTCAACGAGACAATTAAGCGTCCTGGACTGGAGTTCGTGCAAGTCGACGACCTTATCGATAGCGATCTCACCGAAGTACTCAAAGGTATGTGATTCTCGTGTTCCGACATCGTTGTTTCTAAATGATCATTTGTAGGTGTCACTGCTATTGTTCATGTCGCCTCCCCTCTTCCTGGAAAGGCAAGCGTCCAGCATACCCTAGACGTGAGTTCACTTTGTCATTCTCTTCGGTTTCGCCGTCTCACATCATGAACAGACTGCGAAGGAGGGAACACTTCACATCCTCCGTGAAGCCGTCAAGGCCGGGATTTCGAAGCTTGTGATCACAAGTACCTTCGGCAACGTGATGAACTGTAAGTCTGCGTTTAAGCATTACAAACTTCTGTAGTCTGACATCTGGATAGCTGATCTTTATCTTTCCTTTGCTGGCAAGACAATCACTTCGAAAGGTTGGGAATCTCTGAATAACTGTGCTATCACGATTCTAATTTCTACCGAACAGATTGGGGCCATGTTACTCCGGAGGAAGCGAAGGAACCCTCGCGGGATCCGCTGTATGTCTACTTCGCTTCCAAACTCTTGGCAGAGCGGGCACTATGGGAATTTGTGCAGGGTCATCCCCAGCTCGATGTCACCACCAGTAAGTTGCTTCGTCTTAGCGTTTCCGAGCAATTATTCAAAACCTTGGCAGTTCTTCCCGGTTTCATTTTCGGTCCTTATGCAGAGACTTTCCCCCGCCCCATCACCAGAGGAAGTCTCGGCACAAATTACCTGATCCGCGACATGGTACACGGTCCCGTTTCCCCGATTCCTCCATACATCGTCGACGTTCGTGACGTTGCCAAAGCACATGTCCTCGCTCTAGGTCTCCCCCCTGCCCCCGGGGTCCTTGAGAGGCGCTACCTCGTAAACGCTGGCAACCTCAGCTGGAGAGAGGCTGTTGACCATCTCAAGGTTACCCACCCGCAGCTGAAGATCCCTCCTTCCTCTGAATATCCTGCGCTGCCGGCCCCTGCATCGGTCCTTGATACATCCAACACAATTGCTGATCTGAAGTTTGGCAAGTTCATAGAACCGAAGCAGGTCATCGACGACGCAGTTGATGTTCTGCTGGAGCTTGAGAAGAGTTGGGCCTAGGCTGCGGTTATTTATATACAGGGACAATCATAATCGTAGAATCGATCAATGAAATGAATGTAGAACTCGTTTGAAACGCTAATGTATACTGATATTCGGTATTCCAACTTGAATTACTGCACAATGTCAAATGGCGAGCTTCTGGTTTTTACCTTGCTTGCATCGTCTCTCCACCTGACAATTATTATTGTTTCTCGCATTTTTCAACATGTCCAAACAGTTGTTGCCACCTAGTCTCCTTACCAACCTCCACCATGATTTTGAAAACGATAGTTCAAGTGCTATTGAATTGGCACCCGACAGGCATCTGGTCCCTGGTGCTCAGCTTTCAATGGTGCCTAAATATAATCTAGTTTAGTACTAATATTACTGTAAGATAAAGTTACTAGTACTTATACTTGCACTTTTCACTTTTCACAATTCAAAAGAACTAAAGAGATCAAGAAAAAGGGTCACTCAACAACTTGCAATTCCCAGTCATTGCTCATTGAAACTTATCAACTATGTCATCTACAGTCACCAGAACCTGGCAGGATGATATATAACCACCTGTCCTTACCGTATATAGGTGGTACATGCACAGCTGTCATTAGAGGACAGATTGATGTATCAGAACACCTGTAGTTGTGTGCCTCAGGTTGACATCCCACATGACTACCAGCAGGCTGCTGGTCATCGTCCCGCCATTTGTCTGCCCGCCCAGGGCCGCCGTTGGGGTAATTATAGGTTTTATCTCACATTCAGATCTGTTCTCGAACCGTGCTTCATTGTTGATTGATGCGAGATTGATGGGACTTCTATTTTTTCTATATTCCACCTGATTGTCGGTTTGACAGCCTCACGATGTTTCCAATTGTCTTCGCTTCGTGATCCTTATGTTTGATTCCTCTCAGATGTCTTCCACTTTCCAATGTTTCCTGATATTATTTTCACTTCCTGGAATATATATTATATTTACATGTAATATGGTGAAACTTCGTTGACCCTCAGATATATCTTTTACTTCCACATGTTTCATTACTTTCTTTCTGGTTTCTAGAAGAAAAAAAAACATATATTTTAATCTCCCTGCGGTGGGGGATCCTGTTGAGCATCCACATCCCTATGTAGAAGTCCATAAGCCTCAACCCACACATCCCTACAATGTGCAAGCATCAACTCGTGGACATTCGCCTGGCAAAGAGCATACGCAGCTTGCCCATCCTGGTTACCGTCTGCGCAGCTCCGCACGTCAGAAGCCCTGCTCTTCCACATGTTGATCTCCCACAGGAATGACTCCTGCACCCGTCGCATCTCTTCCTCCAATAACAGACATTCCTCCTGCCAGCGATGGGCCCTTGCACGAGTTTTGCACCACTCCAACCGAAGTGCTAAACAGCTCAATCAATAAACATATCAAACACACAAGAATGACCATACATACCTTCTTGCATTCCCACGCTGCTATCCCCAACCCCTGCAGTTCTCCAGATCCACGACATTGTCCATCGACCCTCACTCACTCCTTCTGCCTGCGCCGCTGTCATGATATGGACATCATCCTCGAGGAGAGGATGCAGAGTCTCCTCCCATGTTGTCTCCAAAAGTGGGGATGCCAGCTGTGTAAGCGCCGCCCTAGCTCAGTGATACCCCCCAACACTTATCTTGAGTTGCTCATTGACACCCAAGATTAACAAAAGACTGCGTGTGACCATCCTTTGGCCACGGGCGTGGAGATCTTTCGACTTGTAAAGCTGAGACGAGAGAAGCAGCAGGCATTGAATGTCGGCCAGAAAATCCAGCACCTGGGAGTAGCGCAGCTGCCACTCATATTTAAGCAGATGTCGGTCCCTACAAGTCGAGACCACCTGCGATGGGAGCATGAGTTTGATGTCCTGTGATTCAACCGGTTCTCCGCCTCCTTCCTCATCTTCCTTTGCATGCACAGCCACAATGCCAGGCATGTAGAGCACCTGTATCTCGCACCACACATCAATTCGCTGATGCAGAACATTCTTTTGCTCAATAATCTTGGCGTGTTGAAGGTTGGTCGAGTGTGGACCCAATTGACTACAGTCATAGCAAAGCCGACACCTGGATGAAAGGTACACGTCAAAATACATAGCAGATCGTACAGCACATCACTGACTGTTGGGATTCCAGTTCAATGCCTTGCATTACAAGCATGCTTGGCATCACATTGTTGTGAATAACAACGGATCTGCCACTTTCGAGCTCTGCTTTATCCTCCTCCGCCAGCTGAAGCCATACTTTATGCTCAGAGATAGCTGTGTACCGGAGTAAGTGACAATAGGGAATAAGTATAAATAACTGACTAGTGAGCTCGGTATAGAATGGGTTAGGCTTTTTGCTATCCCGTTCCCATGCCTCAACACAGGGAGTCCACTCCTTCGTGCTCTCCACAGGTAATGCTGCGTTAAATTCTTCAAATGCCAAAACATGTTCATCCTGTGCAGGGACAGCTTCCTTGACCTTACCCAAGAAGGTAACTGCTAAAAAAGATTATCGATATCAGTAACCTCTAGCGCATGCAAATAAAGTTAACTTTACCCATTGATGACACTTTCCGCCAATTGTAGTCGCCAAAATGATCGTCCAAGGTGTCACGCCGAGATCCTGGACCTATTTCCTTGGTGCTGTTAGCTACAGCATTAGTGGATGCCCATCCCCATTCAGGTGCCTCTCCATCAGTTTGTCCAACATGGGGGGTAAAGTTGAGGGAAAAGGATGCCTGGCATAGAAGCCTGTGTGCAGCAAGATGAAACTTTGGAACGATGTAGGTGATGAGGAGAGTCCAGAAAATCGTGGCGAGTAAGATTGGGTACACCAGAAGTCTCTTGATGAAATTATGAGCCCACTGACACGAGATATCGTACAAGACAAGAACATGATCTGGAGGATTATGCTGTAGGGTGGACAGGAAGAAATAATCCATGTTGATGTATCTACCCATTCTTAAACGTCAAAAAAGCTGCTCTATGATCAGGAAAAGAATACGTACCGCTCGCCTTTCTGCAAATCTCCAACAGACACAGGATGCTTCATGTCGTGTCGAATGCAGTCAATAGCCCCAACCCCACTAGCAGCAGTACCTTTACCTCCCCGCATGCTGGCTGACTTCAATGCGTCATGATTGTTACAGGTGCTCACATCATCAGGAATCTTGTCGCTGTAGTCCCTCAAATATTGCTTGAATTTGATGTCTTCAATGACATACGTGAACCCATGGTTGAGTCCAGGATCACGTTGCTGAGTAGAGACGTTCAAACGTTTGAGGTGGAAGTTGGCGTCAATCCCCAGGAAAAGCATGTACAGCCACCTGCATGATTGTAAGTAATTGAGCGATAAACAATAAACAGTAACTTACTGTTGATTTTCGGGGGCAGTCTTCCAGCCCGTTGGTAGGTTTTTTCCGGGCTGCGGACAGGCAGGGAAAATCACGGCACACTCTCCCTCCTTTGTACCCTTGACACCTGACAGATCATGACCAGACCCATACATTTGAGAAGCCGGATGTGCTGCCATTCCCTGACCATTCTCAAGAATGGGTAATAGCGATCCTGTATCAATCATTAGTGGGTGAAGCATCAGGAATTTGAATGTACGAACAGGAGGCGGGTTACACCCTGTGTTATCAGTTTGTTGTGCAATAGAGTAGTAAAATTCGAATGCTGAGACTTTCGACATGAAACTGAGCATTTGGAAATGTTTTAGAACATGGAAAGTAGCTGCGGTCTTTGGATCCAATACTGTAGCTGGATACAACCCAGCGCAGAGTAACTGGACATATTGTTGCTGTGCACGCTTGCAGTTACAGAAAGCCAGTGAGACGGAATGGATGGCATTGATATTGATAACAACAAAATCATTCTTCGTAGTGAGGGCAGGATTCGTACATCGGGTTCCTAGTGCATGTCCAAGTTGAATTTGGAGGCCAAGCGTCTTCAGAGTTGTCGCCTTGAAAAATGACCCGTTCCATTCCTATGGAAACACTGTGAGCACAGTGCGATCAAAACCCAAAACCAAATGTACCTGGACTCGATGGAATGGAGATGGAAGATGGTTGCCAATGATGCAGGTATGACAAAAGGTTCTGGCATTGCAGCAATCAATACATCGGATGTACCCTTGATGTTCGAAACATGAGGGACAAGGCTCATTCGGGTTGCTGCATCCTTCGTATCGGAGAAGCTCTTGAACGAATACATCGATCTCAGGGATCCACGCAAGGAGAGGGTTATCCTACTATGTATTAATTCCTGCAAAGAAGAGGAATAGAACACCTTACCCCCAGAAATGTCCGTTTGCATTTAACTCGCTTGTCATGCGCAGTGCTGACATATCCAGGCTCCAGCATCCTCTCAGCGCAGTCCACATCGTCGTCGTCGTCATCATCACTATGTATCAAAATTTCATTCCCCTGAGACATCAGTTCATCATCTCTCCAGAGGATGGGTTCATGAGCCACGCGAGTAGGTCGCTTCTGAGGTGATGCTGGCATTTCGTAATAGGTGCTGGTAGTAGAGAGGCCATGTGAAGAAGGTTGGATATGTGTATGAGATTGTACAACATGAGCAGGAGAAGGAGATGAGGGGCATTCATCATCGCTATCGATGTACTTGGTTATCTGGCGGTGGCGCTTAGGAGGCATGAGTTAGACAGGGGTAAATTGAGATGATTAGACACCTTACAGGCCTCTCAAATATGGCTTGGCCATGGTTCAAGACTAGTGAATATGCCTTGATATTCCACACCGAAACTTCGATGAGGATGTGCCCAACAGGAAGTGCGGATCCAGATAAGAAATGGCTTTGACCAATGAGAACCTCCACAGAGAGACCACAGATCCATGGGCGAAATGATGAGTACCCAGCACAAAGAGTTGACGAAGGATGATGAAAACATGAAGCACAGCTTTCAGATTGATTGATCAACAATGTCACCTGACTACGCATCATGATATGCGCAGGCTATGCATCTCTGATTTTTAGTTACATAGACACAATTACTGTAGAATTCAAGGTACGAGGACAGAAATAGTACAAGGACAGAAATCATATATGTGTGGAACACCACATGGCGTTCCAGCATCCTGACCTTCTACATATGCAATAAGACTCTCACTTGCGCGTGAGTGTTCTTCATCACCCAGATTTAGTTGTGGGACTTGAGGTTCCTTGGGCGTCAATGTAAGTAGACAGCTCAGGAGAATTTGGAGAGTTATGACCTACCCACCATCATGGTACATCCCATCTTTTCTACAGTTACCTCATCCTCCCAGTTTGATGATTCAGGAACCTGAAGGGTACTCCATCGAGCCAGGTTCATAAGCTGTTTCCTAAGATCCTATACACAGATAAAATGTAAACCAACATTTCAATGTGAAATGCTAGTGAAACTTACTGCTTTTGTGTGCACCGTCGCCTACTCGTGGTAGTCGGGATCATCATGAAAGAAAGGGTCACAGAACTCATTGATAGGATAGCGATCAAACCAGACAATGATAAGCTTGTTGAAAAAAGGATCGAGCTTGTCCTGTTCTTTTGCCTGAATGTAGTATGGCATGAGGCTTTTGAGAAAGGCTGTTTTGCCTAATTGAACGACTCCGACAATTCAGGGCATCTGGATAGATCTGATCGATCATGGTGATATTATAACAGCTGAGCATTATTACTTACTGGAGTAAAAGTTATCTTAATTTTGCGGAAGAGCTAAGTTGCGATTAGAGCTTTTTTCAAAGAGATGAGTGAAAAATTCAAGAGTTGAACAGGGGACATGGATGGATCAAAGAACCTACTGTACAGTACCATGTAACAGTTGCGCACGATCAGTCTTAGCCAGTAGGTTGACTTTTTGGGTCAATGAAATCTCCGCTCCGAACTTCCGAGTGTTGTCGAGACACGAACATATTCCAATTCCTGAGGTGTCAACAGGTTCACTGATCAAATAAAATTCAGATTTGAAGATGTCTGATTACTGGTAAGATATTTTACCAAGGGTGAAACAAGTAATACCCATTTCTTGAGTAAAAGTCAGACAAAGCTGTTAAAGGCCATAAAGTGGTCTAAACTCTCTAGTCACATACCTGTAACCTTCATGGGGCACCCTCATCTGTACCACACTTCTGAGCAACAGCATGCTGCTAATAGAGCCAAAAGCCATAGACACTATCAGAGGTATGGTCTGTCCTTCTAATGAGCATGAAACTTAGATTACATAGGAACAAAGCTGAACTTCAGGATAGATGGCGATCAAAATACGGCGATAGTATGAACAGGTAAGTCAGTTTATCAATGTCTAGAACACATTCATCTGATCCTAGTAACCCTATTCTAGAGTGATTTGTGAGAATGAGAATGCATCTGCACTGACATCCGAGAACCATGAACTTTTGCCAGAGCAGCAGTACACGTTCAAATTTCTTTGTAGCAATGTTATATAGATATAAATGGCTATGATAGACATCTTGCCTATTGGCACAAGAGAGTCGCACGACTTTCCCTAAAGTTCAACACACTTGTTGATGCCCACCCTATGCAATACGTGGATGCCCTCTTGTCAGCTTACTGCACATCCTCCAGCAACAAGGATATTCACGATGCAGTGCTTACTCTATCAAAATTCCAAGATTCTATTCAACGGTATGAGCACGAGATCTTACAATTGGCAGGGGTGGGTTCGGAATGGAGTGAAGCGCACCAGTTATCTAACAGGGTGCGTGAGGTCACATGATGGACTGAGGAGGTGTTATGCTTGGCGACTGTTGACCCTGAAGGTTTAACTACATTGCATGCCACAAAACAGTTGATGTTTCAAGTAGTCGAGACTTAATACACACACGTTCTGGACGTCAAAACAAGATATATCGACAGCAATACACAGGAGCAATACATGGACATCTGTCTAGCATGGAGGAAGCAGCAATTTTACATACAACGCCAACATGGACCCCTCAATCCTTCTGCAGCAACTTGATGGTTTTGAGGCTCAACGCAGAGTGAAGGGCACCAAGTGCCGACTCCAGGCTGTACTTCTTTTGGACAGAGCACTTCACGCCTGTGACAAAAGAATCGGCAAGTGCCTGGAGATAATAAGCTCATGAGCCATCCGTTGTGGGGATACACAGTGGATATAGTAAAGGAACTCACGGAATCCCAAAAAACACCCACGCTGGTGCCGGTGGTGACCACATAATAAGTGTCTTTTGCCAAGCTCACCATATTGTACTGAGTGCAACTGCCACAGGTGAACATTATTGTGCTGTCCTCATTGGTGGCAGTGGCGCTGATAAGCCCGGCTGTAGTGCCAGAGCCGCCGGGGCTCAAAGGAGGATGAAGGGCTGATGTGCAAGGCTAAGCATATTACCATGTGAGAAAATTGAATTAGGCTTACTTCCTGCGACGACCTTGACACCCAATTTGTGCAGCCGCAATATCAGCTGTTGGGCCTCAGGGGAATTAGTGGCATCTTGCTGAGTGGAGTAAACCATGTGGAGAATTTTAGTGCAAATGCAACCGAGCAGTGATCAATGATGTGGTTGAGTTACCAGAGTGTGTGGCTTGTGAGTGTATACTATATACTGAAGAACTGTACAGTCGTTACCATGCCACAAGTTGAAGATCAATCATGGCACAACTTACCTCGTGATTGGGTTATTGTTTATCGGTGATCAAATTCAAGGTACATTCTCGGAAACAATTATTCAAAGCAAGTTCTAATGACAGTCAGATAATGGCGCCGCATTTCTGGGCAAGTGAGGAACAACTCACGTTTCTGCAAAGCCAGCTCCATGAATTTCTGGAAAAGCAGAAAGCGAAAAAGCTAGCACCATTCTGGCCTTCTCTGCACCGCGATTGGTTCTCTCGATGGCCAGCAAGTGATCCAAATATTCCACTTCCTGTTGACAAGGAACAATTAGATGCTTATCAGCAGGCAGAAGGAGAAATCATTTCTCATCAGAAAAAGGTAAGTGCACCTGTCAACCAAGCATATTCGTCATTAAACTTTATCAGCGCCTCAAGGACTGGTTCAATAATAATAACATTAAGAAGAAGTTGCGTAATACACGTCCATCGTGCAAACCATTCCAAATCCAAATGAAGCAGCATCGTCGACCCCAATGCCTCAAAATTTATTCCCGTCAATATTACGATGAGCGTGTGTGCCATAAGGTCCAGGCTGAAATCAAGGATAAGGGGCTTACTCAGAAGGAAGTCCTTAGTACCATCAAACGACTTACTGCCAAAGCCTTTGAAGCCGAACCCACAGAGTTGGAAGAGAAGATATATGCTGAAATGGAAGCCTTTAAGGGTGTAAAAAAAACAGATGAGCTTGAATCAGAAAAAGACCGCACCCCTGAAAGTTATGCTGAGTACGTACAAGATTATAAATGACCTTATTACAAGTTGTGAAACTGACATGTGAATACTTACAGGGCCATCGCAAGTCTACCAAATGTGTTAGACCTTTCTTTGAAGAACTGGCGCTTCAAACTGGGTGGGTATTCACCATTCTGGCAGGAGGCCCGGAACCAATCAATGGGGGTAAGATTAGAACCCTTGGGTATGTAATTCAATTGTCACAATCGCCGATGTGTCGCATGTGAACTTATCTGCCTTTTATAGATATGACTGTGGAAAAACCAACGCTGGCCTTTCTTTTGGAACAGCCCATCTGTCTTTCCATGCTAGCTTCTTGAAACCATTTGCTGCGTTCGTCAAACAGGTCTTTTGTGAGTCCTTCCTTGATTTGTATTGGATTTGGGCTTGAATATGTAACACCAGCATCAAATATCTGTGTGAGCCGTGCAATCACCCTCAAATTGAGCAACTCAGATGATTTGCCAATGACAATGGCTGACATGGCTGTGCTCTTGAGCACCGTCGACACAGAATCTCTCTCCGACCCTCCTCATTCACAACATTCCATCATACCAGCACCTCAGGCTGATGTCGGCACATCCTCCAGTTCCACACTCCTGTCCTTGCCAGAAGACTTCGTTCTTCCCTATACTTTGTCTGCTCCTTCACTGGATCCGCATGCAGATGATTTCATTGATCCCCTCTTGCAGAGCATGTTTAATCCTGTGGATGGAACATCATCCATACACACCTGTGTGGGAACGCACCCCTCTATCACTGAAGCACTTCATTTTCCAACTGAAGCACTGTCCTTGTTGTATCCGCATACCCGAGAAGATGCAACTGAACCCCACGATGTGTGCTCAGCTTTGACGCTTCCCTCAAGCTCCTCTCTAAACCCTTCCTCCCCTGTAGCCGCCATTCTGGGTGGCACACCGTTTGATAATCCAGTCTTATCCTTCGTACATTCACCTATTGCACTGCCCCCTTCATTCAACCAATGTTCTGCTGCTACATCTTATTCGATTTCCCCTTTAGCTGCCCTTCCAGATGGCGTGTCAACTGCTACTCAAATTTCATCCTCGGCACCTTTACCCATTGCTCATTCTTCCACTAGTACTGGGACATGATCACCTGGTGCCGCCGTTTCAAACGCCGTCACTGGTCCAAGGAAATGATCTACAAAGGCAACCGCACCTCTGACAGAGGTCACTGCAAGCAAAACTGGAAGGGGTCAGCGGCTGTGCAAGGCACCTGCAACAAAGGAGGTAGTCCCTCTCACAGATATATCACGCAAAACCCCAGAGTGGTTGCAACTTGCATACGAGTTTTTTACAGATAAGGCCGCTGGACCCGCTTGGGATCGTTGTGTGGCAGCCTGGTTCGCATTTGAAGGGACTGCCTCTCCAGATGAGATCACATCAGTGAGTAGTATTGTCATGAAGTATATTCCTCCCATGTTAATTCATCCTTCCCAGTCCAGGATTCCTGAATCTAAACATTGGCCTAAAATCCTTTCTCAGTGGCTGCTCACCAGACGGTACTCCCATCCCCCAGAAATATCTGATACCGCTGCATTTGGATTGGAGTGGTTGACCTGGTGGAACACTTTGCAACTGGCATGGAGGAAATCACGCATGCAAGGTACTCTACCTGTCCCGCTCAATCCCAAATGCCCATCAAATCACAATGTCCGATTGTTGCACAAGCGCGGCCCCAATGGCTTACTCACAGTATTAATTGGCCTGAAGTGCTGGCAACCGGCCAGTGGCGACAGCGACTTATGGACACGGGCAGTCAACGATGTGACTTTATGTTGTGAAGATGCTGCTATGGTTTTGATGCCAGCGAAGCGCTTGGCCTCTAGCGATTCTAGGTAACATCACTTTTTCACCGCATCATACCTTATACTAATATTTTTTTTCCTAGGGTGGCGAAGAAGAGAAAACTCTGAGCATTTGCCATCCTTCTTGAGTGTTATGTCCTTTTGGTAGTTTCAAATATCTTGGTACATTCTTGTCTCTTCTGTCGCTACAGTAGCTGTTATGTCTTGTTTCTGATGATCATCGCTTCTTACAATTGTTGTTTGTATTGTCGATATGTCATATGTTTTCACTATGCAAGGCCGCGTACCAACCGGCCACATAATTTATTTCCTCCTCGTTTGCCATGAGACTTGGGATGTCGATCATAGTTGCTGAGGCTTTGAAGGAGCAGAGGTAGGTCCCAAGTAAATTTTATGTTTTCAGGAACTATCATTCTGGTTTTAAGAATGTTTTATGTTTTCATGAACTATCATTCTGGTTCCTAACCTATGCATTACCATACAAGTGTGTTAATCGTAGTTATTTATAGCCTTTCCTACCAACCTGTCCACTCCCCGATCGCGATTCAGGAACAGGCGATGGAATCAGATGGATTGATTGATACAAAGAAGCCTGGACAGAAAAGGATTTATTGGAGAGGGGGCGCAACAATATTGGCGAGCGGGAATGCGCCCAATGACGCTGGAACCACGCACTAGAATTTGAACATTACGTGCATTTGTTATATATCAAGTACACCTGTAATTACAGTCCTGCATGTACCATGCTATGATCTGTCACTACAGTACATTGATATATGAAAAGGACGTAATTGCCTGCTACAGTGTTGGGATACGGAGCGCGGTCCAAGTAAATAGTTCTATTATTAGTACATGCTATATATAGATCATAGTATGCATCAATACTAAAATAGGAGTATACAAGACATCTAACTCTTGCTTTGACTCTAACCACACGCAGAGATAAGTCCCCCCTTTCTTGTGCAATTATAAACCCCAATAGGTTATGGGCCCTGGCCCTATCTAGCTTAACAAGTTAATTATCTGGACCTACCATGTCACAACACTCAGATGAAGAAACACCTGAACAACCAGTACCACACATACACTTTGTAGCCCCTAAATGAAGCGCTAGGGCATATCCTTCAGGTTTGAGAGTGAGGGAGCCAGAAAACATGACTGATGCTCCACACAATACACCTACTCATGGTGATGAACCCACAGCAGCACCCCACAAATATATTGAATTAATCCAAACCAAGGAATATTCCAATGTCAGTAAGTTGTCTGACCATGATCATTTAACGGACATGAACTGGCATGAGTGGAAGGAAAGGATGCAAAGAGTTTTTATTAATTGCAACCTCACCAAATATATTATAGGAGATGTACAAAGACCCAATAATCCTGTAGGCGCCACCCTAGACAGCAGCTTCTTTGCTTAGTCAAAGCCTCGAAGGGCCATTGTTGGGAGTGAGGATAATGGGCCTTGGAGACTGGTTTCTTTGTGCCCTCCAATGTATTATTAGACCTCTTTAGATCTCTAGATTGTGAGGACCTCCTAGCAGGTGCTCTGTTTAATAATAGAACTAGTTGTCTTTCTCTGCTTTTATGCACTTATGATATGCTGCCTCCAAAACAACCTGCCAGTATATCTGGACTCGGTGTAGCCTTCTCAAGCCCCATCAAATGCAGTGAGAAAAGGCAACTGCCTACGTGCTGCCGCTTGGCTGGGATACCAAGCATCATCGTTTACAAGAAAAATTGTGTCTGCTTCAGTCTGGACAGTCTGCAGTGTTGAATCCAGGGTCCCGCCTCTGCCTGGATAACTCCGATGCCGCTTTAGATGTACCAATATCCCTTGATCAGCTTCCAGACCTACCAGACAACCATCTACCACTGGATCTACCAAAATCCTGACACATTTTGCCTGACAAAAGCACCTACAGCCTGTATGCAAAGTGGTCTCAAGTTATTCCTACTCTAACTCAGCCATTCCTATCCTACATAACCACCTCAACAGGAACTGCCACTCAACCCCCCTCCTTGCTTCAATCCAGGTGCATGGCTGAATGCTTTAGAAAGAGCTGCACCATCCTTTGTCTTTTTAGGATTGTGAGTCATCGCCATTCTATACTCTGACCACTTTTCAACATTTGGTCTCCTAGACTTCCAGAAATTTGAGGTCCTCTTTTGCGATTGCCAAGATACGCTGCATGTTCTTCTTGTGAATGGTCTATTCCCCACTGCACCTACTACCCTCATATGGCTGTCTCTGTACACCCTCTTGACTTCTATCAAGCACTTTTCGAATGGTCCTGCGATGCCATCAATGCAATGGCAAGTGCACTGAACACATTTTACATGTGGAGAGGGTTCATACTCCTCAACAAAAAGATAGTTCCATCAAATCTTGGGTAATCAGTATGAGGCTCATTTCCAACAACAGGGACAACCAATTCAGGATGCATTTTGCTGGGGCTTGGGATACGCAATCCAGTGGTACAATATTCTTCAGGACAATTATTGGATATGAGAATTTGGGAATATCAGAAGGGTCAATCTACAGAGCTATCTACAAACCAACTGGCTCAATCAAATCTGATGACACCTTCCTTCCCTCCTCAACCTACTGTGCAAACAGCCATGGGTAACCTCACATGAGGAGAGTGTGCAAGACTGCTCCAACAAAGATGCCCTGCTTGCTTTGCAGGGACTTTGTATGGATGATCATTTGTACAGTAAGGCCATTCCCCAGAAGAATTCTATGTTGCATACTTACCTGTTCTTGTAGTGGCGCAGACATTCACATTGCAATAGACAGTGACCATCAACATCTATGGTCAGTGGGTGAATGCCCCAATTTCTATGACCCTCAGTATATGTTGAGCAAGGCTGAAGTTGACACTGTTGGTGACCATATTGAGAGCCTTCACAAGAGACCTCCTAAAGCCTGCCAATCCATTGTTCCTGATGAAGCTGTCAATGAATGTAAATCCTCCCACACCGCAGGGTCTGGCTCCAACTCGAAAACAAACATGGAGAAGTTCGATGATGGTGGCCAGATGGTGCTTGTATGTCATCATGATATCCCACTCCTCCTTGCCAATATTGACACACTGGGAGAGCAGCAGAAGTATGCAGTTGTGCTGTTAGAGCATCTGTATGATCTGTTGCCCCCTCAAGCAACTGTAGGCACCCTCTATGACATTGGTTGTGTACTAGATCACAGTCTTCAGTTGGTAAGTCCACAAAAATCTCCTATGAACCTGCTAACATCTGTTTTTGCAGTATGATATGCTTCCTGCAAGTATCACAGGATGGCTCATGTTTGCAATGAGCACTATGCATGCCTATGCACACCAATGGGCATGCCAGATTGTCTACAACCCCCAAATGTGGGATGGGTTTGGTCTCACAGATGGGGAGGGCATGGAGCATCTGTGGTCATGACTCCACAAACTGATTGGCATAACCCGTGCTTCAGCAGTATGTTCTTGATACTGGTGGTTCCCCCTCATGGATTGGACAGTGACGAAGGTGGATCTGGTTGATTGATCGCCAGGCATCATCTATTGGGCTTGAACTTTGCAATGATCTGGGTGACTGGATTTGATGGCGACTTACGAAAGGTGTTGAAGGCCATGCAACAAAGGCGAAGGACATGCTTGCTGAGTGTAATGGGCCCATGGAGGAGCTCCGGTTGCAGTGGCACCTACAGAAGGCATCCCAACTCTCTGTCCATGCACATATGTCAGAACATTGTACGGCATGCCTTATTTTCTCACCATAGCTTTCTAAGATGCACCTGCTTGCCTGAAAAAAGAGCTAGATATGGTATTGAATCTACAGGGCCATCTCAATATGATTGACAATGCCATTCAAATAACACATACCACAATATCCAAATCGAACCCTCAAAAGAATCACTTCACCTAGTAAAATCTCTACAAGAAACTCACAAACCTCTCAAGACAAAGGTCGAGGCACTCTATGCCTCTCTCAATGTACATGAATCTTTCCCTGAGCTCCAGGGTTTAGATCTCAAGTTTGTGCGGACACTCCTAATGGCACGCGACCTCAAGATCAACATCTGGAAGTGGGCAGTTGGAAGCTTTTTCAGGTGGGATAAGCTTGATCAAGCAGCAGGTGGTTATGACCAGGCACTTGGTGCTTGTAATTACCTTTTGACCAGTGCCTTCTGGTTTACAGGCACAAAACTCCATCAAAGCACATGTAAGGCCATTGCCAAATGCATGCCAGCCTTAATGAACACAATCCATAAATTTAACAGATACTGTGAGGTGCTCAAAAAGTTACACCACCCAGAATGGAATATTCTGTTGCCAGAACCACTCCCCATGAAGCTTGCAGTCTTGTGTGACAGCTCCATTTTGATGGAGGATGTCTGGATTACATGATCCCAGGGTGAGGTACCAAAGTGGTTGGAAGATGCTGATGTGTGGGAAGGTATTTGAGTGGTTCTGAAGCTTGACTGGTGTGCAGAGGAACAACACTGCCTAGGAGTAGAGGCTGACAACCTTTGCAGGTGGTTTGGTCGAGAGCTTTATGCTATTGAAGTTGCATTGTCAATGCAATTGAGTAAGTTCATATGTTTTATCATGGAACACGCACTGCTCATTCACTGCTTAGACTCCAAAATTGCAGTACTTTTGCAGCAGAAATGGTGATAGGTCCACCTTGTCGTTCAAGCTTGGAAAACACATCTATGATCATGGTCAAAGCTCTATGAGTCTCTCCAGACCTCTACAAAGCTCTACGAACCCATACGAACCCCTCTGAAGCTCTACAAACCTCTACAAAGTCACAAAAATGCTTCGAAAATATTCGCAACACTTTGAAATTCTTCATATGCCTTTGGCCACCATAATACAATTCCCCTGACCTTTGTACAGCTCAGGATATACATTTGGAACATTGTCGATGAGTTCTGAACCAGTTTTGAGCAATATTGCAGTGATATTGGCCTTCGAACAAGTCTGATATTTCCTCGACTGACTTTGAAAATCATCAAACATCGAAAATTGACATTGGACACTATATCACTATCCAAATGGTCATCGCACACATGCCAGATGTATCCCCTACCATTGTTGAACAATATTGCACTGATTTTGGGCCACAAACAAAGTCTGAAGAAACTTTGAAAATCTTCAAAAAACCTCAAACCTCAAAAAACATCTTTGGACACAGTATTTCCTATTTGAACGATCTTCGGATGCATGCTGGACACATGGGACACTATCTTGAGTATATTGAAAACATTTCGACCGCATGTGTACGCATACAATCTGCTCAAAGCAGTTTCTGATGTTTTATGCAATTTATAAGAAGGACAGTCTGCTTTTAGCTATTCTTTCTTATTATTTCTTCATTATGTTTTATATTCACCCTTTCTAGTCTTGCTTTATTGTTCTGATACACTTCTATTGTCTTTTGCCTCATGTTCTCTAGCCTTTTTAGGTAGTTTCTTTATTTTATATAAAAAGATGTACTAGATACAAAGAAAAAGAAAGAAAGTCGTTGTCTTCCTCCCAGATCACAGTGATTTGAGAGTTCAGTTTAGTCTTATTCAGTCCAAAGTTTGGTGTTTTAAGCTAAACTTCGAAATTCCTGGAAATTCCTCGAGATTCCTTGAATTCCTCGAGATTCCTCGCATTACACTATTTTTGCTCTCGTTTCCCTCGATTTGCCTTTGCTTTGCTTCTACTACTTGTCTAGTCCCCCAATCTTGCATCCAAACATATTTGCGCACTCGAAATTCCTCGAAACTTCTTTGAAAAAAACCTTGAAAAATATCGCAAAACCTTGAAAAATATCGCAACGTCTCGAAAAATATTGCAACTCCTCGAAAATCCTCGAAAGTTCTCGAAACACATTCTTTTAGTTTCGAACTGCTTCGACAAGCAGTTGTTTTATGACTATAAGGGCAACTTCAGCCTCTAGCAAAGGGAAATCTGAAGTTAAGATTATACTACATAGTACAGGGATTGGGGACGCACCTAGCAAAGGGAAATCTGAAGAGAAAACTCTAAGGATCCCTTTGCCGATGCCCAGTATATGTGAAGACGACAAAAATCAAATAATAACCTAAAAATAGAAAAGGTGGAGATAGGCAGATCAAAGCCGCCGAATGACATCATACCAAGGGGTAGATGTCAGAAGGGGTGCTCCACCTCTAAATATAAAACTGTCAACATGCACAAACATGATAGAAAAAGAAAATTAGTAATAAAATCCAGAAAAATCATAGAAAATGAAGAATAGAAGGAAATGAAGTGAGGAAAAATATAGAACAAACGTAAAAAATAGGAGAAACACACAGGGCACCCCCCTAGTCCCCTTACATCACCCCCTCTCTAAGATGCATCACCCCGATGCATTTGAAATTGCATACGACCAAAGTCCGTGACTTGAATGCATTGCGGTGCAGCAGTGTGCCATTGGTGGAATTCCTTGACTAACTGAGGGGCATTCATGTCAGACTCTTCGACCCATGAGTTCTCCTCATACCCATAACCCTTCCAATGCACCAAATACTGGAGTTTTCCTTGATGCAACTGGCTGTCCAAGATTGACTCAACTTCGTATTGGGGTTCTCCCTCGATCACTGTAGGCGGTGGTGCTGGATGTGAATGGCATCCTGGGAATGGATCTGGGGGAGCTGGAAGGAGTTTGACAACATGGAAGACTGGGTGGAGTCTGGACATGGAGGCTGGGAGGCATAGACAATAGGCATGCATTCCAACACACTTGACAATGGGGAAAGGTCCCAGGAAGTGATGAGCAAGTTTCTTGGATGGACACATAGTGGAGATGTCACTGGAGTCAAGATAAACTCGATCACCAACCTTGTACTGAGGGGTCGGAGAATGGCATTGGTTGTAAAAGCATGCCATGTCGTCCTTCGCCTTTGCTAAGGCTGCCTTTGCCTCCTCCAAGCTATCCCACATGCATTCTGTGAACTCATTCACCATCTCGATGTGTGAGGGAGTTTGGCAAGGTTCAAATCCCATGCGTGGATGTTGTCCAGTGTCTAAGAGGAAAGGGGTCTGTTGAGTGGAAGCATGGACATGGTTGTTGTATCCAAACTCGGCCAAGGGGAGAAGATTGTCCCAATCGTCCTGGCATTCATTGACAAAGATGCAGATGTACTGCTCCAGTTCCTGATTGACTTGCTCAGTCTGGCCATCGGTTTGTGGGTGATAAGTGGTTGAAGCAAGGAGTTTGATTCCCAGGAGTCGGTACAGCTTGCAAGTGAAATCTGCCATGAACTATCAGAGAGGAAAGCACCAGGAAGTCCATGTAATTTCCACACATGGTGGAGGTAGAGTCGGGCGGCACCCAGGGCACTGACAGTGGTGTGAGTGGGAATGAAGTGAGTGCATTTTCCCACTGAATCAACTGTGCACATCACCACATCAAACCCATTTGACTCTGGCAACTCCACCACAAAGTTGATGCTGACAACATCCCAATGACTCTCTGGAACAGGAAGAGGGTGTAGCTCACCAATGGGTTTGCGATGAGGAACCTTGGTGCATAAGCAAAGGTCACAAGTGTGACAATACTGACCAATGAGCCATGGCATTTGTGGCCACCAATAATTCCATCAGGTGAGCTCCAAGGTCTTCCAGCATCCAGGATGACCAGCAATCTGTGGGTCATGGTGTTGGGATATGATGCGCTGGTGAAGGTCTAGGTCATTGGGGACATAGATGCAATCCCTGAAATACAACAAGTCCTCTTTTTCAGCCCATTCTGCCACACGCAAGGAAAGGGTGGATCCCTTCCTCAGTTCTTTAACAGCTCAGGCAACAACATCCTCATGTAAACCGCTACGGTTTGCGCAACAAAGGTCACGTAGGATGTCCTGCTCCTTGCCCTGGGGTGCGATGCCTTCCAGTGCCTGAATGGTGAACAGGTCTGGCTGCAACAACACAATGTTTTGGTTGTCATCACTGCCATCCCCATGGTCTGCACATCGGGAGAGGGCATCGGTCTTCCCCATGCTGCGACCCGGATGGTGGTGCAAGGAGAAGTCGAATCTGGATAGGTACAGGGACCAACAAGCTTGATGACAGTTCAATTTCTTGGCCATCATAAAGTACTTGAGATTCTTGTGATCTGTCCAAATTTCCACCTTGTGCTGGGCACCCTCAAGGAAGTGTCACCACTCCTCAAGCGCACGCATTATCACCAACATCTCCTTGTCATGGATCTCGTAATTTCGCTCTACAGCACTAAGGCTTTTGGAGTAGAATGCAACAGGATGCCACTTCTGGTCCTCTGGAGACTGCTGAGACAACACGGCACCCGTCGCAAAGTCAGAACTGTCGGCTTCTACATGAAAAGGATGTGAATCGTCAGCAAAGGTAAGGATGGGAGCAGAAGTGACCATCTCCTTAAGCCTTTTGAATGCCTCCTGTTGTGCATTATCCTACCTCCATGCCTCCTTTCCTGTCAAGTTGAACAGGGGTCATGCATGATGTGAGAAATCCTTGATAAAATGCTGATAGAAATTGATGAAGCCCAGGAAAGACTGCACCTCTTTCTTGTTTGTGGGCATCGGCCAAGCTGTGACCCCATTCACCTTGATAGGATCCATCTCCACCTGACCCTCCGAGATAATCAGGCTGAGGTACTCGATCTTGGTCTTCTCAAACTCGCACTTGTCCTGACAAAGGTAGAGTTTGTACCGTCAAAGCCGTTCTAGGATGAGGCACATGATGCGACGGTGCTCTTCAACCATGCGAGTGAAGATGAGGATGTTGTCAAGATAGATGCAGACAATGCCTTCGAGGATGAGGTCATGGAAAATGTTGTTCATCATGGTCTGAAAGGTGGCAGGACTATTAGTAAGGCCAAAGAACATGACAAGCGGTTCAAAAAGACCATGGTTGGTACAAAAGGCTGCCTTCCACTCATCTCCCTCCTTTATCCTCACATTATTGTAGCCCCAACAGATGTTGAGCTTGGTGAAGTATCGGGCACCATGGAGCTGGTTCACGAGTTCAGAGATGAGAGGTAATGGGTAGTGATTTTTGACTCTGATGTTGTTGAGCCTTCTGTAGTCTTGAACTGGTCAAAGTGAGCCATCCTTCTTCTTGACAAAGAAAAAGGGAGAGGCCATGGGTGACTTCAATGGTTGAATACGTCCAGAGGCCAGGTGCTCGTTGATGAACTGGTCAAGCTGTTGTTATTCTTCAGGAGAGAGTGGATAGACCTTGCAGGATGAAGGGGTTGCACTGGGGGTGAGTTTGATTGCATGATCCCATGGCTTGCGTGCAGGGAGAGAGTCGAACGATTCCTTGGAGAACATGTCTCCAAACTCATGGAGATGAGGGAGCAAGGAATTAGTAGAGGATTTAGCAGCATTGTTTTTGTGGAAGGCCTCGGCAACACATTGGGATATGTTCAATGTAGCACACACCTTGTGCAATGGACGAATCACAGTGTAGAAGATCCAATCACCTTCCTCCACTTCTTCTGGCTCCTCCTCATCATCATCCGAGTCCGGCATTAGATCAGGAACCCCTTCCAACTCCACTTCAGGTATAGGCAGGGGTCCGGCACAATACTTCTGAGTACGTCGTATTGTGGCCTTCTGTCCATGATGTTCTTGCCTGGCTTCTGTGAAACAAGTATGACAGCGGGATGGATATTGGCTCATGGTAACCTCCCCAGTATGCCAGTCAACCTCTGGGTTATGGTCTCGAAGCCATGGATAGCCCAAAATCACCTTTTGCTTTCCTAATTGAGTGACAGCAAAAAGGGCACGCTCACTATGATCTTTGTAATGGAGGACCAGGTCTACAACCTCTCAGATGGCACCAGCTTCATTTGGGGACCCATCCACATTATACACAGGTATTGGATGCGAGAGTGAGTGAGTATTTAGGCAATGTTGTTGTGTGAGATGGGCATAGATGAAGAGACCAGTCACACCAGAGTCCAGGAGGGCAGAGACACTGAGTATCTGTCCAGTGTCAGTCACCTGGAGTTCGATTGCTAGGTTCAAGGAATGTGTAGAGGGAGTGGATGCAACAATATATTTGCGTGGTAGTTTATGCTCCCATGATTTAATTTTGGGGTGTGGAGCAGAGGGAGAGATGGGAAGAGCAGGTACGTCTTCAGCCAACTTCAAAGGGTCAGAGAGGGGAACAGTCACAGAAATGGATTCATTCTCCAGGGATTCGACTGACAAGACTTCAAAGTGGTTATGGACAGGCAGTGAGGGCGTACAATTCACTCGCTGCAAATAGAAAAATCCTGCTCCTCTACAACTTCTGACTTGATCTCCTCTGCAACCTGCTCCTTCGCTTCCTTGACATCTACAAGTGCCAACAAGTCTTGGAGGAGTTCATCTCGCCCCTCGGGGGTGAGCATGCGGATATCCTGATGATGGGGACACGCTCCAGCTCTGTGCCCAGTTTCCCCACAATGGTAGCAGAGATCCAACCTACATGCATGGCTGCGGGCTGCATCAACATCCATTGGTACTGGGACATTGACAGCTGGTGTGGGAGTCTGACGAACAGGAATGGGGTTAAGGTGGGGAAGGGTTCGATTGAAGGTGTAGGGCACATGAGTGGTAGTTGGAGCATGGAATGCAGCATTAAACACCACATTTGTGAGTCAGTTCTTGTCACAGAGTGAAGCAGCTTCATACCAAGCATAGATATCATCATCCGCTGGGCGCCCTTCCAACATCTGTGCAATCTGGTCCTGAATTTCTTGGTTGAGGCCCCATCGGAACTTCACCACCACTGGTAGCCCACTCCCATATCCTGCCATGTCCACCAAATCCTTAAACTCATTGATATAATTGTCCACGGATTGACGTGCCTGGTGGTAAGAGGATGACTTGAGTCATGTCACTGCTTGGTGGCACTCGTTGAGGGGACCAAAGTGGCATACAAACTCGGCTCGAAAGTCACCCCAAGTGGAGAAAAGTAGAGAACTGAGTTCTTTAGTTTGACACAGAATACGGTCCACGTAGAGATAGGCGCGTTCAGATTTCATGTATGTGAAGGCCCAATAAATTTTTGCAGCCTCATTGATGAATTGATGCGACTGGAGACTGATGTATAACTCACAGGAATTAAGGAATGCACATCCCTGCACATGTGCACCATTAAATTCAGTGGGGGGAGACAGTTTGATCTGGGCACGCTCTTTAGTGGGCGCGTTTGGCAGTATGTCATTGTTGGGTGCACTTGGAGTCGCAATGGGGGGAATATTGGTCGTAGGGTTAGTCTGGAGGGTCCTGACAAAGTTTTTGATTGTAGATTTAAGCGAATCAATTTGTGCATGTATTCCAGAAATGTTGCTTTCAAGTGCATCAAGGCACTCTGATGTGTCCATGTTGCTAGGGGGCGCATTTGGCAAAAATGGTGGTGCAGTAAGGGCAAGACTGTCTGGAACAGTGTGTAAGGAGTCTGTGGAGCTTTGGGAAGCATCGTCCACTCCGTACCTGCCTATCGTGGGCAGTGCGTTTGCAATTTCGGGCCTTAGGGGAGAGTTTTCTACTATAAGGGCAACCTCAGCCTCTAGCAAAGGGAAATCTGAAGTTAAAATTATACTACATAGTACAGGGATTGGGGACGCACCTAGCAAAGGGAAATCCGAAGAGAAAACTCTAAGGATCCCTTTGCCGATGCCCACTATATGTGAAGACGACAAAAGTCAAATAATAACCTAAAAATAGAAAAGGCAGAGATAGGCAGATCAAGGCTGCTGAATGACATCATACCAAGGGGTAGATGTCGGAAGGGGTGCTCTGCCTCTAAATATAAAACTGTCAACATGCACAAACATGATAGAAAGGGAAAATTAGTAATAAAATCCAGAAAAATCATAGAAATGAAGGATAGAAGGAAATAAAGTGAGGAAAAATATAGAACAAATGGAAAAAATAGGAGAAACACACAGGGCACCCCCCTAGTCCCCTTACAATGACTATTTGATGGTCGGTCTGACAGGTGACATCTAGAGGGCCTTGCATCCTTCCTCTGACTTGTGTTATACCATCCGAAGCCATTTAGTAGGTTTTGTTTGGGTTTCCAGGTTTAGCATCATCAATGGACATCCCTCCTCAACCTCAAATCACGTTGGACAAACCCCCTTGCTGCTAGTGCTCAATTTAAAGCCCAACTTTCTACAGCTCAAACTATTGTAGGCATACTGCCATTGCATCACACATGTTCTCCACCTGCCAACCTTCCTCAGCTCCCAACAAGCTTTGAGACTGATACACAAGATGGCAATGAAGGCCACAATCTGATAGATGACCCAGTCTTCCCTATCCCAGACAGCGAGGCCATTATCTTGAATGATCTTCTCAATGATGAAAATGGTGCAGATAACCAGGCTGACAATGTCAATATCGACCCTCATCAGTGCAATATCACTCTGATTTGGTCTGTCCCAGTATGGCAAACCTTTTCTGACTTGTGGAATTTAATGACATACAGACAACAGGACCATGTTACAAAGGACAGAAACCTTCTTGATGACCTCCAGCATCAGCTACCTAGTGCTGTTGTGTCACTGCAAGCTGCTTGCATTCATAGCTATCTTGGTGCCCACATTTATTTTGAGCCAAAGGACCTTGCTATCATGAACTCACCAAATGAACATCTCAATGATGTTTGTCTCAATGTCATTGCAGCCACCCTCCACACATTTTTTGATAACCCAACAAGCCAGCAGTGTGTGCTGTTCACAACCTTCGACCTCCCAATGGTACGCTACAATGCCTCCAATGATGACATCTGGAGGCGATGCCACCACACCGAATACTGGAGCAAATATGTCTGGATTCTCCTGATCCATCAAACTCATCCTAATCTCCACTGGGTGCTCTGTTGTATCTTTCCACACAATCATGAGCTTTTCCTCTTTGACAGTCTGTCGGAAAGTTCTTCATGGAAATGTGAAATAAAGGTGCACTCATTTGCAAGGAAGGTTCCTGATCTCTGATACTATCTGCTACCATAGGAAATCATGCAACTCATTAACCATCTTGTGGCCCTTGCCAACAAGCACAGTCACCCCTTCCATGTGGCAACCAACAAAGGCTGGACAGCTTGGCCAGTTGTGGTAAGTGTTCCAACTTGTGTTGCAGAATTAATATGTCATCCAGCTCATCTTTAGGTTCACATCATGCAATCAAATGGCATCGACTGTGGGTTATGGGTCTTGTCGACCATTGTGACAGTGTTGCATGGGTTTTATGTTACAGATATGGTTGAACAAGATATGGTACCTTTCAGAGCCTTGCTTTTCAGACACCTTCTCGCACTACCACCTCTTGTTCCATGAGCCATGTATGACATTATACTAGTGTTTGAGGGTCCAGTCCATAAGACCGGAAAAAGACCAGACCCTTAACCAAACTTAACCACAAGAGACCAAACTGTCAGTCTTGGTCCATCCAAAATGGCCTGCAGTCCAGTTAGTGGTTGATACTTATTTAAAAGTCACAAAAACCAATCAAAGACTGGTCTCAACCAGTCTCAACCAGTCTTTTTGTACCCACAAATAACTATGTATTCATGTACCTAAATACTAAAGTTACTTATACATATACTGACGAGAGGGGGGATGCCCCAAGAATAAGTGGGGAGGTCTGGGTTTATGTATCTTTGAAGTTGTTGTACATGTTTGTCTTAGCTGTATGTGTTTGTTTACAGTAAACGAACACGTGTTGATGCATTTGTTTGTAATTACAAACATTCATGCGTGATGGACATCCTGTGCTGCATCACCACCTGGTCCACAACCACAACCACCCAAACCAACAAATGCAAAGCAGGGGCCCAAACAATGACCTAGCGTCATTTGGGCCTCCTATGGTATGTTTTTTATGTTTTATTTCTTCTTTCTTTTACTAACTACATGTTTTTTCTTTGTTTTTAGTTGCATTTTGATCATGAGCTCCCATACCAAATGACACACGCAAGCCTTGCATTACTGCTGTGAGCCTCTGCTTGCAGGGTGGCAATGGGCCTGTTTCTGGATGATGATGATGATGATGACGGCCAATGCCAGCCCCCTACGCTGTCACTGTGAGCCTCTGCTTGCAGGATGGCAATGGGCCCTTTGCTGGACAACAACCTAGGCCACCTACACCACATCACACAGCACTACCACCCTGCCTGCGAGCCACTGCTTGTGGGGGGAGATGGAGGTGCTGATGATGACAAATTGCAGGGATGACAACGACAACACAACAATGAATCACGGGGATGACGAAGGCGACGAATTGCGGGGACAACAAAGGTGATGAATTAGGGGGACGACAATGATGAGTGGGGGGATGACAAACAACAACGTGAATGAATGACAAAACACCAGGGACAATGAATGACGAATGGCAGTGAACAGTGGGGACAACAACAACAAATCAAGGGGACAATAAATGGTGGGGACAACAAACAGTGGGGAAAGGGACAACGGGAAGCACGAATGGCAGGGACAAGACAACAACCCCCCACCCTCGCTACAAATGTGAGATGGTGGGGCCATTTCTTTTTTCTATTTCATTTTCTATTTCATTTTTCATTTTCATTTTTATTCTCATACACCACGGCTGCGAGCAACTGCTCGCAGTGTGTAAATGTAGTTAGTATATAATAGAATTAAGCTATACTCGAAAAAACACCAGTAAGACCAGTTTAAACCAGTCTTTTGGAGGCAACCGAACCAAATAGGACCCTTATACACTACATTATACTGTACTGCTCAATCTAGCAGAGACTTGGAGATAAATACCATGCACTTCATGAGCAATCCATTGAAGCCAAATCCGTGCCATTGCACACTCGCAATGACCATCGTTATATTCAGCCACAACAACTCTCCCTGATTCCCACTCTACAATACCCCTGTTCATTTTCTTGCACAATGTTTTGGTAGGGATGTCGGACCATCTCAGCTGCTGTTCCCTCAACATATGCATATGCCACCCATCCATCACCTCCTCCAAACGTTTCATAAAAGTGACTTTGTGAGGGCTGTCAGAAGGTGGTCCTGTCAGATATGGTGGTCCTGAGTCCCAGGTATCTAAGCCAGTCTCATCCAAAAGGTCGGCACTCTTAGCAGCATCTTTAAACAGTGGCGAATAGTGTAGTTCTTGTGCAGTACTTTACAGTCCCCCACCTGTCCTAGTGGACTCTGACTGGACTGACCGGAGTCCACTGGAGTCCGAGTGGAGTCTGAGTGGAGTCTGAGTGGAGTCCAATTGAACTACACTAAGACATGTAGAGTTCAATCCCCCATTGGAGTCCAAGTGGAGTCCAAGTGGAGTCCAAGTGCAACCAAATGATAAGTCAATTGGATATGAGCTCAAAGGACTTTGGACTTGGTGAATTTCATAAAGTACCCGCAAAATAAATTTGTGTACTGCAGGAATTGAACTCAAGACCTCACCATAAGGAATCACATGACAAACCAAACAAGTGTGCTCAACCACTTGAGCCACAGGAGATTTATTGGGGATCAATATAAGGTTTATTTATGACTCAACTTTTCATATTCTTTGAGGAGGTATTTTTCAAACAATTAAGATCAAAAATTTTTAATTAACCACATCCCTTGTGTTCGGCGCGAGGGGGGGATTTGTAAGTACTACAATATATATACCCCTTGCATTCGGTGCGAGGGGGGGGGGCAGAGATAAATTAAAAATAATAAAGACCCCTCCCCATGCAAAATGCGGGGGAGGGGGGGTTGGGGGATGCAGTCTGGGGTAGGTGTCGTCGCCCACCCCTCCTTGCATGCGTCCATCACCGTAGCAAGCTGCACCTGTCATCCACCCTACAAGCAGTTGCTCATAGGTGTGGGGATGGGTGCCATGGTCGTCTTATCCCTGGTGTGCCCACCATCCACCTGACGAGCAGCTGCTCGTTGGCATGGGCTCTCACCACCCATCCACCCTGCGAGCCTCTGCTTGCAGGCATGGGGTGGGTGTGTTGTTGGCTTTGGAGGGTGCTGGTAGGCATTGTCATTGACTGTACACACTCATGATCCACCCTACAAGCAGGGGCTCACAGGCATGGGGTGGGTGTGTTGGTTCGTTTGCGGGTGGTGGTGTCGTTACTAGTAGATTATAACCTAGAAAACTAAAAAAACGAGTTAGTTAGTTCATAAAAACAAAAAGCAAATGAAAAAAACTTACATAGGGCCCAAATGATGTGATCTGCGTCGTTTGGGCCCGCATTGGCTTGTTTGCGAGTGGTGGTGTCGTTACTAGTAGATTATAACCTAGAAAACTAAAAAAATGCGTTAGTTAGTTGATAGAAACAAAAACCAAGTGAAAAAAACTTACAAAGGGCCCAAACGATGTGATCTGCATCGTTTGGGCCCACGTTGGCTCGTTTGCAAGTGGTGGTGTCATTACTAGTAGATTATAACCTAGAAAACTAAAAAAACGAGTTAGTTAGTTTATAAAAACAAAAACCAAGTGAAAAAAACTTACATAAGGCCCAAACAATGCAGATCACGTCGTTTGGGCCCATGTTGGCTCGTTTGTGAGTCGTGGTGTTGTTGCCAGTAGATTATAACCTAGAAAGCTAAAAAAAACAGGTTGGTTAGTTTATAAAAACAAAAAGCAAACAAAAAAAAAACTTATGTAGGGCCCAAACAATGCAATCTGCGTCGTTTGGGCCCGTGTTCCATTGTTTGGGCTCATTTGTAGGTGGTGGTGATGGCGGATGGGGCATGGGAGTGGTGGCGGTGGGTGTCCATGCAGTGGTGGTGGTAGAGAGAGGAGGGAGGGAGGCGGCCGTCGATGGTGGTGGTGGTGGTGGTGAGTGATGAGCTGGCACATTTGATGATGCGGCTATATGCTTTGTCATACACAGCCGCACACAGTACCTAGCACAAGTAGATGATACCTTAAACAAGGTACTGTGGTGTAATGGTTATATTGTGTGTTATGATTATATAAGCAACTGACAGGGATCGGGTTCGATTCCTTTTCTTACACAATTTTTGAGCGGAATCCGACTGGACTCCCAGTGGACTCCAACCGGACTCCAACTGGAATCCAACCAGACTCCAACCAGAATCCAACTGGAATCCAACTGGAATCCAACTGGAATCCAACCAGACTCCAACCAGAATCCAACTGGAATCCAACCGGACTCCAACTGGACTCCACTGGACCAGTCTGAGTGGAATCCGGTGTTTGAGTGGATTCCACTTGGAGTCCAGTTGGACTGGACTGGGACTGGACTGGCAACTTTGCAGGCAGTTGGCTGGTGACCAGTCCCAGTGGACTCCAGTTGGACTCCAGTCAGTCTGGTCAGACTCCAGTTGGAGTCCAATGGGAAAGGTGGGGGAGTGTAAAGACCTCTTCTCGTGAAGCCTCTGTGATGAGCTCTGAGGGCATTGCCAGGCGTGGCTTGATTTTTGAGGAGGTTCCTTGGCAACCATGAGCTTTCTTGTATGCTGCACAGCGCTGGGCAGATATTAGTTCCTTGGTGCTAGAAAGCAATGAATTAGTATAAGTATGCTCATAGGACAATGAAAGGAAATTGGGATGGACTGATCACTCTGTCTTTGCCTATGTTGCTGTGCCTTTGATGCGACCTCTTGTTCCACTTGTGAAAACCATTTTGCGTGCCTACCCATTGAATAGATGTTAAGGAAGTCGAAATCGTTATGGAATCTTGAAACAAAATTGCTCCTTTTTGTGCACCCAAAAATCAGAATCTATTCATCAAGAAATGTCCCAACATATGGGTATGAAATGAACCAGCAGATGTCTATGCTGCTGCTAAACATGTCACTTCAAGTGTGTGATGCTGGACTGGCTGACGGGTAGTGCTTAAAAGTCCGGTTCATCAAACCGGAAAAAGACTGCAACTGAACCGGACTGAACTGCAAAAAACCAGACCATCAGTTGCAGTTTGGGCTTCTCAGGACGGAAGAACTGCTCCAAACCGAACCGATAAAAACCGGTTCAAGTCGGTTCAAACTGCTACTGTGTACTCCTCGAAAATACGCATCTTTTGACCATATTTTCAAGAGAAACGGTCCAGAATTGCATGTGCTATGGCTAAAATGATATGTGACTACAAAATATAACTTGCATGACATCTTGTAGTTGTGTTTTTTGAGATGTAGAGGATTGTTATCACCATAAAACCTTTATGGTCAACTACTATACACTCTGTACTATAGTTTACAACTGGTTTTATGTACTAATTCTATGAGAAGACAAGTTTTAGTCAGTTCAAACTGGTTATGACCAAACTGCTTTGGACCAGTTTTTTGCAGTTCAGTCTGGTTTTTTGGGGTCTTACCATAATAGGCAACTGGTTGTGGTTGCAGTTCGTCCAAAGGGGGTGAAAAAACCAGACTGAACTGGACCTTTAAACACTACTGATGGGAAGCAAATGAATAGGAGGGCCATTTTATTCTAAAGCTGATTGGCTTGCAGAAATGACACCATAATTGGAACTTGCCAGTCAACCGGTCATGGTAAACATGAACGTGCCTGTCACCTGTCCATCTGTCATGGGTGTCAAGTAATGTGCACCTCCTATGCACCTCCTATGCACCTCCTGCACACTCTCACCCCACTGTGTTTTACCACCTCAACATTGCCAACCATCCTACCCTGTCATTATGGATGCCTTCACCCTTCATTACTAATATTTCAACAATATCTATGGCCATATGGTGAACAGTCAGTATGCTGGTAAACTGTCTATCCAAAATCCCTCTGTACACTGAGGCACACAGTTTGAGTCTTCTGCCATCATTGGGAGGACATCTCATGGCTGTGATCCACCTCTGAAGCCATAACCTTCTGCTTCCATCCCAACCACCTTCAGGCAACTTTTATCTCGCTCATCATTTTCTCTCCCCTTGTTTCCCCTTCTCTCCCCTTGTTTTCTCTCATCTGCAACCCACTTGTCACCAAAACTGCACATCTGCACCAACCTCTCACAATTTTTCTTGGCTTTCCTGTGTGTCCTTTCAAGTTTTCCAGAGGTGAGATTGATCAAAAATTTCTGGTCTGTCCCTGTTGATGCATTGATGATACTCAACCCAGGAAAACCACCAAAACAGCCGATGAGGCAACCGATGATATTTGCAACGAGTCAGAGGAAGGGTGCAATGCATTCTGAATGTTCGTGGTCCAACCTATGGAAAGATAACTAGTTGTGAAGGTAGTGCTATAGGAGACGAAGGTGTTTGGCACGGTCCAATTGAGTATCGATTGATATCGAGGACAATTGATGAGATCAACGGCAAACGATGTTTATCGTTGATGGTCGATGTGTGAATTCTGAGGACCTTTCAATAGGTCGATAGTATATGAAGACTATGGCTGATGGCTAGGAAGTGTTGGAATGGTTGCTAGTGGTAACGATCAGAGGATTGAAGGAAGATCAAGGATGACAATGGTCACAGAGGTTTCTCATCGATTGAGAAAACTCATAGAAGTTTAGATTGTTTTAGAGGATAGATCTGATTCTTAGAACTTAATACGAGACAATAGGTGAAGATGATTTCTTTTTTTCCAAGTAGATACTACAGAGTTTTATATGTTTCAAAGAAACTTCCTAAAATGGAATGAGAAACATGTGTAGAACATGAGGCAAAAGATATGAGTTAAGGCACAAGGCCAAAAAGGAGACTGGAATCTGAACAAGAAAGATATATATCATATGATGAAAGAGTAATAAAGGGTATAGAACTAAAAAGGGACTGTCCTCTGTGTATAAACTGCACTAAGTCTCGCAATAATTCATCCAGCGGGTTCTGTATGCGATAGGGACTTGGAACAAGGCTGACCTACTAACAGCAGGTTTGAGCATGAGTTGGAATACTTCCTGGCACATGGTATTCCACCATTTAGATAATGAATGCGGCACCTGATGTTGCTCGTAGTCTCTTGATATCAATCGATAACGCTCGATGGTGATCAACGATGGTCAACAATGTTCGATCATGGTCGTGGCTGTTTGAAGTTGATCGGGAATGTTTGATGGTCATTTAGAGGGATCTTAGGGGCTTTCAATGTAGTCCTAAAGTTGTGCGATGTGGTTTCTAAGTACGATCAACATTGCTGGTGATGCTTTGACGTGGTCGATACAATATTGCACTCAGTAGACTTGGTCGGGAGTGGTCGTGCTGCTTCTGGGACCTCATGTGGAATGTGGTTGAAATGGTGAATTGGCCTTTGAGCCAAGGAGACAACCTATCAGTGTCTCTGCCTCAGGTACCTGCTTTCATGATGTGTCACTGCCTCAGGCTCCACTGAATTTTTTATTTTATTTATTGTATCTTGTCTCGCTTTCACATGAGTTTTTTTCTATTGTTCAACATACTTTTAGCTGACACTTTGCATCGTTGACAGAATGCGCCTTCCATGCAAAGACAGCAACCCCTCCAGCAGTGTCCCTGCGTCTCAAGAGTTTTTCTGTGATGCCAGTGATTCTCTGATGGACGAGGTTATCGAACGTCAGGTCGGCGGTGGTCCAAGCCCATACTGCCTCCACAGTAACATCAATTTAATCCCTTGGGCTGCTGAAGAGTCACAGATTGCAGCTGGCCTACATTGTGTCCATTACAACAATGGATCATCAGCAGCTGTGGATCCAGTTGATGACACCAAAGCCCTTTTATCAATGTGTGTTGATGCACACTCTGAAGCTCTTTTATCAATGTGTGTTGATGCACCTGTTGAGCTAACTCTGACCCCACCACATCATCATGTCCATCCTCAGACCCGTACTCCTCCCACTGAAGCCAACAACATCTTTTCCACCTTGCTGCCATTGAGTCCTCTCACACCTGGCCCATCTCATCTCAGTGATTGCATCCTGGACTGGACTCTCTAGCTACTTGACTTTGTTCCAGTCTTACCTACCAGGCCTGCTGTTCACCATCCCCAACCCACATTCCATGCAGTTGATGAAGAAGGTGATGATAAGGAGGGGGACGATGATCAGCACACCCTCGCTATGCCCCCACCTCCGGCGTGCAACATGGATGATGACCATGACAATGATGATTCAGAGGCATCACCCCATGGCCGATACTCCAACACTGACCTCGAGATCCTTGATGATGCATTCAAAGCATGCAGGGATATTCTTTCAGAGGTGGCCAACAAGGTTCAGTGACCATTTTGTAGCATCATCAAACAATTTCAAGCTGCAAATGAACATGTCATCGGAAAGTCAGAGTGGAACATCTTCCAAATTTACTTTGCAGCAAACATGCATGAAGTGCGTGACCAGGTGGGGGATTCAACAGGTGATGGTAAGTGTTCATCACTTAGTACCTATCAATTTCCTGATGATATATTAGCGAAAGCGTGCTGGAAATTTTTCAAGCAGCTGCCAAACTACAAGGAGATGCTGGAGACTTGGATGAGCCTTCAGTCCATGGAGTATACTGGCGTTATGCTTCAACAATGCCACTGTGCCTTTGACCACAAAGTGAAAAGGTTCTCAAAGATGGTACACTGTCTTTCTCTTTTTGCTTCCTTTTGCTGATGGTTTTATCAGGCTATGGAGCTGACCACTCAATGCTTTGATATGGCATTCATTCTTGTTGGCAGCTGTGTTAATGAAGATGCAGCCCTTGGTACAGTCCAGTGTACCCCAGGATTGAAAGGAGTAAGCTTATCCATCCTGGCATCCATGTCCCCGCTCTGACCTGCCCAGGTGTTCAACAAGCAGTTGTCAATTGATGATGATGAACTTCTAGGCATCATGAAGAGTCACACATAGTATGTACTATAATCACCTTGCATTCATACTCATACTGATGCATATTATACAGCAATTTGGCTCTAGAAAACTTCTTGCATGATTATGCTGTTGAGTGCAAGAACCATCATGATGAGCGCAACACTGAGTGCATGGCCAATAGCGATGAAGATGGAGACATGGATGGTCCTGTTGTGGTAGAGAGTAAGGCAGCACCTGGCTCAGCTGATGCTGGATGCGACCAGATCAAGTCATATCTTCTTGGAGGCTTTGGTACATAATAAACTTGCATCATTTTTCATGATATTCATTCTATTTCTAGAAAATGTTAAGGCACCTCTTACTGCAAAGGCTGTTGCTGGTCATCAGGGTGTTCCGACCCTTTCATGGACACATCTTGCCAAGGTCCTTTTGGAGTGTGGTGTGTATATTTTGGGGTGGCCATTTGGTGTTGAGTTTCCAGACAAGATAAAGAGGCCACCAGGCAAGAAAAGCCAGGGGCTGATATACTTTCCCACTGCATCTGTGTGAATGATGGTTTTCACAAGTGAAAACCATACATTAACATTCAACAGAACCAATGCCAATGGTATGTGACAACCAATTGATATGAGATGACCAGCATACTGATAAATTTATTAGAATTGGCAACAAGCCAAGTGCTGGTCATCATTGGTGCTCCACCTTCCTTTACCTCCAAGTTCTCTGCTGCCTGCAGCCCGACAGCTATTTGCCAATGGTACTCACAATTATCATGGACCACCCCGCCCCAAGCCAAGTAAAGCTCACACAACAGTGAAGCAACAAGGCCATAGTGCCACCACCCACAAGGCCCATCCTGAAGTTATTTCCATCAACTCACAGTCTCTGACCCCTCTGGGCCCTCCCCAACATTTGACCTGCAGCCGCAGACCACAAATTGCCATTCCTGATGACTGCAATGATGTCCATGACACAGGCAACATTGGAACCAATGAAGATGACAATGTCAAGCACTGCATGGTCCTCTCCTCCTCCTCCCCCCCATCCTCCTCCCCACCCTCCCATGCTGCTAAAAAGAAGGACTGTGGTGACACCTCCCAGCACCAGACTAAGACCGCCCCCACTCCCACTCCAGGACTACTTGTCAAAAAGGAAGTCAGTAGGGTCATCACAAGGGCAAAGAAGGTACCTGTGAGTTGAGAGAAGGAGACAGTGCAGAAAGGTGTGCATCCTGCACCCCGCCCTGTGCACCAGGCACCCCAGGGTCCTGAGGTGGTGATTACCATGTCTTCCCCCCCTTCTCATCCACCTACCCTACCAACAGTACCAACATCTTCCAAGGTCTCATCTTCCAAGGACCTAACAGCAGAAGAACTTGCCTATGTTGCAAAATGCTCTGCCAAAATTGCTGATGGTATACTTGCGACTCCATTTGGGGCACCACCCCTAAAGAAAACTTGTACTGCACCATTAGCGGCAGAACATGATAGCACTTTACCACGACCCACTTGTCCACCCTCAGTGACCACCGAACATGCTGCACTGTACCACCCACCCATCCACCCATATCTTCCCAGCCTCTGACAGCAGTCACAGAGCACATTAGACCCTTGTTAGCTGCTCCACACACTTGCCCACCCTCTGTCCAGTCCCTGGGTTCCAATGTCAGTGCAACTTCCACATGGTTTGCTGCTGAACACGCTCCTCCTACCTGTCCACCATTGAGTCTCCATCATCAAGGCATGACTCCTGGTATCAAACATGCTCCTAGCCACCCACCATCAAGTCTCCATCATCGAAGCATGACTCCTGGTATCCCATCCCATCAACCGCATGTTTGTATGGGTGCCCCAGTTGCAGCCCACCCTCCATTGACCTCAATTGCAGAGGCTACAACCACACAGGGTGATCCGAGGGGCAGCAACATTGAGATGGGGGACCATTCATCTGAGTCGAGGCCACCTACCAGCACAGGCAAGGGTTGGTATGGGTATGATCATTACTATGGGGAGCTTGGATTTGCCGAGAACCACTACCACCAGAGGCCATATCCTAGTGGGTATTACACACCCTATCCTGGTTGGTCTGCACCTACCTACCAAGATGATGAGGGTCATGGCAGTACCTCAGCAACGGCATGGCATGAACCACATCTGCCACCTCCACCCCCTCCCCACGCTCATTACTATGGGTATCCTCTAGCTCCCCCAGCCCACTTGATGCCCGCTGCCTATGGAGCCCCACATCAAGTGCCATCCAACCCTCCTGAGGGATCCCATTCTCCGTACTCTGCTTCTCTCAACCAGGGCAGTGGCAAAGGTGGTGGTGGGGACCATGCGTAGGGTTGAACATCGTTAGTAATTTTTTATCACATTGTGTTTCTTTTGTTGGGTCATTTTTGTTTAGTTTCTTTTTGCTGCACTGTTGTGTTGCATTTCCATTTTTTTTTGGTTTTTTTGTCATGTTGATTCAGAAGCTGGCTGTGTTGTTGCCACTCTTTGATATCATGTTGCTTTGTCATGTCATTTTTTTTTGGTTTCTTTTTGCTGCATTGTCGCATTGCATTTTGTTTTGTCGCATTGTGTGCATTGTCATGTTGTGTTTCTTTTTGTTGTGTCATTTTTTTTGGTTTCTTTTTGTCGCATTGTGTTTTTTTAAAATTTTTTTATCCAGAAGCTGCTTGTGTTGTTGCTTCTGTTTGATATAACTTCTCTGTGTGTGTTGCATTCCCTTTGATCCATAGTGTCATTTTCAATTGGGTCGTACGACATCATTTTGAACCTCCTTGCAGTCCTTGCCATGTTGCATCATTGTTGTGTCATATTTTTGTATCCTCTCTGTATCATGCCCTCCAACTCTACCCCTACATATGTTCCATTCTGTGACCTTGTACTAGTAATCTGTCGGTACATCAAGCCAAATATATACTTTTTGCACCATGAATGGGAACCTTCTGAAAAACCAAGAACCTCCTGAAATAACCCATTGGACAGACTCAACCTTCAGTCAAGATCTCATCCCCCAATCAACACTTTTTCAGGTATTAGCAGTGACCCATAAGCACCTCTCAGACCTCAAAGGGCTATTTCTAGTGTTTTACAGTCTGGTTAGGTCCAGTTTTTTGACCCCCAAATGGGCAACTGGGGACCGCAACTGGTCTAAACCGTTGCCCACAACTGGAGGACTGCAACTGAACTGGTTCTGACCAGTTTTACTACAATTTTTTCTAGTGTAATTAAATTAAATTATATACTCATTAGTAAAGCCTCCACCTGCAAGGTGCAGGAAGGTACATTGCAACAAAAGAAAGCTAGACAAAGAAAGAAAGAAATGAAACACCCCACATGCAAGAGTGGGGTGTCATGGGGTGTCATATGTCATCCACCCAAATTTGTTGTGGTCAGCCCGTTGCTACCCTGCAAGCAGAAGCTCGCAGCAGCAGCATAGGGTGGGTGGTGGCTTGCAGGGGGAGATGTAGGGTGGTAGCATTGTCATTGTTATCAAACCTGGAAAAAAAATCAAAATTAGTTAGTAAAAAAAAAAAGAGATCAATGGAAAGAAACATACTGGGGGCCCTCATTGTTCCCAGTGTTCGATGTCCCTGCCTTTTGTTGTCCCCAGTGTTTGTCCTCCCTGCCATTTGTCCTCCTCAGTGTTCGTTGGCATGGCTGTTCATTGTTGCTGTTTGTTGTTGAGGCTGTACCCATGGTTCATCATCCCTGCATTCATCCTCCTCACCGTTTGTCATCCTGGCTGTTTGTCATCCCCTGTTCATGGCTATCATCATCGTCAGCACCTCCAATTCCCCCTACAAGCAGTGGCTCATAGATGGGTTGGTGGTGCTTGTGACATGGCAGTGGTGGCAGCAGAGGTTGGCATGGTTGTTGTGGGGCTTGCTGGCAGTTGTTGTTGTCCAGAAACATGCCCATTGCCACCCTGCAAGCAGCAGCTCGCAGTGGCAGCATGGGGCTTGGGTGGGTGACGTTGTAATTAAATGATAAGAACCTAATAATGAAGAAAAGATATTTGATTAGTTTGTTAGTTAGTAAAGAAAGAAAGAACTATACCCTAGGGCCCAAATGACAAACTAGTGTCATTTGGGCCACCTGCTTTGTGTTCATTTGTTGGCAATGCTTTGGGGAGAGGTGGGTGAACGTTGATGTTGGGTGCTGTTGTTGTGGGAGTTGTTTGTTGTTGTGGGAGTCATCTGGCAAATGGTGCCACTCTTGTTTTCTCGAGCACAAACATGACCACATGGTCTGTGCTCAGCCACAGGGTATATAAACCCTCACTTTTGCTAGTCATTCTGCAGGCACATCCCCACTTTAATTATTAGTTAGTATATATATAGTTAGTGTATGTAAAGTATACTGTAGACCAGTTACAACCAGTTTGAACTGACTTTTGTCAGTTTGAAATAAATATACAATTTGAGAAACTGCAACTGACCACGTGCACAAACTAAGGCAACCGCAACTGCAAAAAAGACTGGACCATGGTTCAGTCTGGTTCGACTTCAGTTTTTTTCCAGTTTGATGAACTGGACCTTCAAACACTAGAAAGGCAAGGGGACAAGTGGAAGAAAAGATCAATTGAATGTGGGGGAGGAACATTTTGTGTTCCCAGTTGATGAGGAATTGCATAATTTTGATTCTTTCAATGCCTGTAACACTGATGGCAATGACGAGTTGATATTTTATGATTGGTTAGTGGATTCAGCAACAACCTCACATGTAAGGCATCAGCAAGAAGCCTTTACTGATTATGCACCTTTGGGAAATATTTCTGTAACAGGTGTAGGAGGTAAAGAAGCAAAGATTGCAGGCCAAGGAACTGTTGAATTAATTTCAACATGTAAAGGTCAAAACTACATTCTACATTTGGAGAATGTACTACATGTGGCTGGAACACAAAATAATTTAATTTTGTTGGGGTGATGGGACAACTCCGGAGGAAAATATATGGGTGGAGATGGACAAATCACTCTTATTATGAAAGGTGGTAACCAAATAGGCTATAGCTCACAGCACCAAGATTGATAACCATTTATACAGGATGGAGATGGTTGTTTGACAATCACAGAATTCTAATACCTTTCCAAATGTTGATGGGTCATGTGTGGATCAAACATTTGTCAGGAATGATGCACCTCCAAATTGGGAAACTTGGCACTGATGTTTCAGACATATCAGGTATACTGGACTTCAAAAATTATTGGACAGCAAGTTAGTGGATGGATTCAACATTGATACCCAGTCACCAAGACCAGATTGCATAGTGTGTACTGAGGCAAAGCAACACGTTGAGCCCTTTCCTAAGACTTCCAACCGAAACACTGAACCTGGAGAATTGACACATATTGACTTGTGGGGAAAATACACAATCAAATCCCTTAATGGACATCAATATTACCTGCTATTTGTGGATGACACAAAAAGATATATTACTATGGAATGTTTGAAGGAAAATCAGGAGTGGCACAAGGTGTAATCAATTATTTGGCTCACCTGATAACTCAAAACCAAAAACTGAAGGGGATACAAATTGATTGTGGAAAAGAATTTGTAAATGAGAGACTGGGAAATTGGTGTAAAGAATGCAGTATAGAAATCCATTTAACTGGCCATACTCACCTTCACAGAATGGCATCACAGAACGTATGAACCACATGCTTGTTGAATTATCATGCACTATGCTCACTGCCAACAACCTTCCCAAATTTCTCTGGGAGTACACAATTTTACATGCAGCTTATCTCAGAAACCAATTGTATAATAAACACCTTCAGAAATCGACACCTTATGAGGGCTGGCATAATAGAAAACCAAATGTGTCTACCTTATGCAAATTTGGGGCCCCCATTTGGGTTCTAATACAAGAACAAAAAGAACAAAGAAAATGCTACTGAAATCTAAGCGCCAAGCATATGTTGGATTCAATGATGGTGCTGTAGCAATTAAATATTATAATGCAGAAATGTGAAAGGTACTTACCTCTAGAAACTTCCAAAATATTAACCCACCAGAAACACCTTCACCTCTGGAGCAGATCACCATTACACCTGACGCGCTGCATGAGGGGGAGTCTGATGGTAGCATACCACCACCTCAGGGTGTAACAGGTCCTGATGAGATAACTCCAGACCTTGAACCCAGGAAGTGCAAGCATAAACAGAATGAGATAGAGAAGGATGTGGATATTAATGAACTGTGAAAGACGCATGAATTTGTACCAATTATTGATACCTTCAAAATCCCTTTACAAAAAAGAAAGATGATAATGAAGAAACCTTCCTATCATTTGAAGAGATATACACAATAATTGCTGGAGATGAACATACCAGCCTAAAGGATGCTAGGAACTCCCCAGAGTGGTCAGAATGGTGAATCACCATGCAGGAAGAGTTGGATTTGCTGAAGGAGATGGGCACTTGGGAACTTGTGCAGAAACCTCCAAATGCAGTCCCTATCTCCAATAAATGGGTCTTTATAAAGAAAAGAAATAACCAGGGGGGTAAAATAAGGAAATGAGCGAGACTGGTAGTGAAAGGATGCACACAGTGGCCAGGTTATGATTATATGGAAATCTATTTGCCTGTTGTTAGGATGGATACATTGCATGCAATTCTAGCCCTAGTACCAATAAAGAAACTCCAACTCCAGCAGATGGATGTCAAGGGGCTTACCTGAACAGCATCTTACAAGAAGAAATTTATATGTGACAACCTGAGGGATGCAAGGATAAAATGGACTGAGTCTGTCAGCTGGTCAAGACTCTCTATGGCTTAAAACTGGCAGGAAGAGAGTGGAATAAAAAACTTGATGAAAAACTCAAGTCACACAGCTACAAATGCTTACTCACAGATTCTTGCATTAACATTAGATGAAGAATTATGGCTATCTGGGTTGACGACTCACTTCTCTTTGCATCATCAGACACGATGATGGAACATATGAAGAACACATTATGCTCAGAATGGCAAGTTATGGACCTTGGGAAACTGAGCAAGATTGTTGGTATGGAAATAAATCATACCAGCAATTCCATGACTATTTCTCAACACAAATATATTGAGAATATACTCCTCAAGGAGGGGATGGCCAATACAAACCATGTCAGTATACCTATGGATCCAAATATTAAGCTAGGACCGAATCTGGATCACAATGAACCCAACCAAAGTAATTCATATGCAAAATTATTGGGAAGTCTACAGTTTATTGCAAACTCCACAAGGCTGGATATCTCATACGCCATAAATAAATTGGCCACCTACACTGCTAACCCAGGTCTCCAACACCATGGTGCATTAAAGTGGATACTCAGGTACCTTGCAGGTACAAAAACTCTTGGGATAACTTACTGCACATCTCAGGATGCAACTGGAGAAAATAACCTCTTCTATGGGTATGTGTAAGCTTACCTCAGAAAGAGTTAAGCTTCACTGGATATCAGAGCGAGAGGATAAGGGAAAGGTACAGCAGTGGGGAAGGTAAACATATGGGGAAAAAAGGGAAGGAGGAAGATGATCTTGAGCTAGTGAGTATATATATGGGGGAATATGACAGGTGTGCAAACATGAGTAATGGATGAGTAAGCACCAGGACTACACCCTCCCCCCCTCTGAAAAATTCTGTACATCTGCCAGTCAAACTGAGAGGAAAAATGAAATTGCTACCGTAAAAACTGCTCGTCGGGTGCGTCAAAAACCCCAGAGGGAAAAGCTACCATCAGCAGGGACATGATGAAAGTGAACTGAACATAACACCTTCACCGTGTTCCTGCCAACCAATCATTGAGTGCCACATTATCTGCCAATTCTGATCCTGGTAGCCATTTGTCTTCTTCTGGCCCATATCCAAGCCAATGAACCAGGTACTGCATCCCATGTCCACATTTGCAGGCATCTATTATCCTCTCCACAAAGTGTTCTTCTGCCCCATCTTCTGTGATGATCGTGCTGGGGCAGGCAAGTTCTTGGGAAGGGAAGAGGGTCCAGTCATTTGCATTGTACAGCATGACTTTAGCTGTGTGGTAAGTGTGGCACAATTTTGAGGAGGGTGGGAGGTCAAGCGTTACTGTCGAAGATTCGTGGTTGATGTCCACAATGATGTATGGGCCATTGAATCTAGGCATAAATTTAGCCACCTGTTTCTCACCTTTGGCAGCATATTGTTGTCACCTGTTCTTTGTTGAGAGCATTACATGGTCTCCAATGTCCAGTTCAAGGTCCGGGTTTTGCTCAAGATTTGCATAAGCAGCCTGGGTCACCTTTGCTTTCAGCAGGTTGTCTTGCGCTTCTGCAATGTCAAGCTGTAGTCTATCAATCAGTTCTCATGCTTGTTGGTCTTTGGGCACTGTTGGCATGAAGGGTGAGATCAGCGGGGGAATCAGTCTTGGGCTTCGTCCAAGTTGTAGTTGGAAGGGCAAGAATCCTGTGGATTTGTTGACTGTGTTCATAAGGTCAAAATGTACCCATCGCAATGCTTGAGCCCAACCCTTCTGGTTCTGGGCAACATGGTAATGGAGCACTTGGTTCACTGTCTTGTTAGTCCATTCACTGGTGCCATCTGTTTGGGGATGGTACACTGATGACATTTTCAGTTTGATGCCAGTGAGTTTATGCAGTGCCATCCAAAACTTCGACATGAAAAGTTTGTCCCAGTCAGATACAATTCTAGTGGCAATCCATTCTCACAGTACCAGTGATCAAAGAACACGCTGGCCAGGTCTGTTGCTGTGATATCCATTCTGGTGGTGACAATCTGAATGTCTGCATTAAGGCAATCTGTCATTGTCAAGATGCAGTTGAACCCGTTATCTTCCGGTAACAGGCCAATGTAATCCATAGCAACCGAGTCTCCCCATTGGTCAGGTATGGGTAATGGATGTAATGGGCCAGCTGGTTTCATTGTTTTGGACTTGTTGCATTGGCAGTCAGAGCAGCTGGGAACATATGCTCCTTTGAGGTCCCTTCGCATGTTCAGCCAGTAGTAAAAGTTTCAAAGCGATCCATATGATTTTTCAAACCCAAAATGTCTGAGTGAGTCATGTGCTAGATGGAATAATGATTTGCGGATGTTACCCATTGCTGGAATCACAAGTTGTTCCCCAATGAACATCAGGTCATCTCTTTCATGAACTGTTGGCATGCCCACAGCAGCTTTGCGTAATTTCTTGCACCAGGAGTCTGTCTCATAGCTGGCGATTATAGCAGTACACAATTGAGGGTCCTGAGTTATTGACAGTACTGCTGTCACAGCTTGTGTTGTTGCAATGTCAGTTTTGGCAAGTGCATGTGCAGTGAACAGTGGGCAATTGTTTGTTGCTGGGAGGACAGTGTTAACGGTAAGGGCACCATGCTCCCTGTCATCTGGGCAAAAGTTGTATGGTGATCTTGCAGTTTGTATGGCTATCTCACTGGAGGTGGAGAGCTTGACCAGTAGTTGTGACAAGGCATCTGTGATGGTGTTATCATTACCCTTGATGTACACAATTTTTGCATCAAATTGTGACATGAATTCCATCCAATGTGCCTGGCGTCATGATAAGTAAGGCTGGGTGTCAAAGTTTTCAAGTGTTTTATGGTCAGTGAAGATGGTGAATGAGGCACCAATGAGGTCTGCTCACCACTTGTGCAGGGCCTGGATAATTGCTAGCATTTCTTTCTCATGAACTGGGTAGTTCAGTTCAGTGCCTTTGAATGTCATCGAGTCGAAAGCCACAGGTCTAGCTGTCTCCCATGTCTTTCCAAATGAGGTTACTGCTCCAGACCAAAAGTCACTGGCATCAGTGGTCACAAAAATGTTGTTTGTGGGGTCAGAGTGGTCAATGGTAGTTAGGCAGTCGCAGCTGACCACAATGGCCTTTATGGCCTCAAAATCAAACTGATGCTCAGCTGTCCAGGTTGGGAATGAGCAATTTGCTTCAGTGGTTGTCAGTGGAGTCAGAATGGCAGTGTGGTTTGCGAGGTTTGAGAGGAATGAGGCGAGATAACGCACAAGTCCTAGGAAATGCTGGATGTCTGTGGCTGAGCATGGTCACAGCCATGAGAGGATGCGGTCGACTTTTTGTGAGTCTGCCTCAATACCATTTTGTGAGATATGGTGCCCAAGGAAATCAATTGATGAACAGTAAAGGTGAGTTTTCTTTGGACTACAGTACAACCAAGCAGCACAGAGAGCAGTGAGAATGATGTGTACATTGCAGTGATGTTCTTTGATGGTGTTTGACCATATAACAATGTCATCAAGATATATGTGGCAGATCTTGCCAATGTATTCCCAGAGGGCAACTGCCACCTGGTGCTGATGGATTGCAGGTGCATTTCTGGAGCCCATGGGGATGACCAGCCATTCATACAGTCCGAATGGCATAGAAACTGCTGTTAGCACTATATCATCTGGGTGCATTCCGGTCTGGAAGAAACTGTTGGTCATGTCAATGGTTGCCCAGATTTTGCCTTTCGTGCAGTTGTTCAAGATGTTGTGTTAAGGGCAAAGCCTCAACCACTCGATCTAGTCGATGTCGTTCAATGAGGTATGTTAAGGGCAAAGCTTCAACCACTCAATCTAGTCGATGTCATTCAACGAGGTGCTTCCTCGACGAGTCGTTCGGCACTAGTCTTACTTGGAGTGTCCGACATAAGAGAGATAGTGCACTCTAGCAGGCCTTCTGCATAGAGTTGTTCAGGTTCACGCACTAAGGGGCTTCCTTAGTGGTTTCAAGTAAGTTCACGAGTTCACAAGTTAAGGCTGTAGATTGCCTAGATCTAAACTAAGGACATCCCTACTACGAGTTGCAGTACTTATACTATGAGGGAGGTCCTTATCATCCAATCAGAAAGATAGATGTGTATCAAGTAAGAATAGAAACAATAGACCTCATGCCTTGCATGAGGCGTCTGATGTCATGGAGTGCTGCGGCGCAGCATGTCAGGAAACAATAACAAGTAAGCCTCATGCCTAGCATGAGGTGTCTGATGTCACAGATCTGATGTCAAGGATCCAATGTCAAGGACATACTGCAGCGCAGCATGTTGATCATGAGAGTCCGACATCATGGACCTCATGTCAGGGGGCTGTCATATCACAGCATGTGTGGGAGTAGGTTCGGGTGCATGGAGTCACCATGCGTCAAGGGTGCCTTCCACGGGAAGGGGATCAAATGCATGCAGTCGGCATGTGTCGTGTGTGTGTCTGATGTCAAGGACATGCCCTAGGCATGAATCAAGGGGTGCCTCCTGTCTGGAGGGGATTGTTGGGTGCGTCGGGTTCCATGAGTTACAAGGAAAATTGTAATATTACCCCCTCGCTATGGTCGAAAGTTCCACACTTTGACCTAAATCTTCGTCTCTCCTTCGTGGTCTGATCGGGCATGGTCTGGTTATGTGGGTGGGTTGGGGTCAAGGGGTACGATGGAGGAATAATTCATGTCTGAACTTGGACCATGATCAGGTTCTTTGGGTTTGCACTGCCCTAGGTAGCGGTGTCAAGGAGTCATTGGTATCATTGAAAGGGGGTCGTTGCAGGATGGCGAATTCAATGTCTGTAATCGGGGGTTCGGGTTCTGTTTGGAAGATGGTGTAGAGGCAGAATGCGAAGGTTAGGGCTGCCGCTGCAGCCAGGGTCATGCCAACGACGATGGCGAGGATGGTAATCCCTGTGAGCATGGGTATGTCTTGTCATGCCATCATCTTGAGCTCTGCCTTTTAAATCCTTCCATATGGCTCCCCTGTCATGTTTCCCATCGCATCGTCATCAAAATCATCGTATCCAGAATTAAAGAAGAGCCGCTGTCTCTGTTCGGCTTCTCTTTCATCGGTCTCTCAATCTTTCTGAGGTTTCTCCAGACAGTTCATCCTATAGTGTCCAGGGCCTTGCTGTTTGCAATACTTGCAAATATATCATGGGCAAATCAGGCCGAAATGGCCTATCTCTTGGCAGATGAAACATCTGGCATGTCTCATGTGTGGGGGGGACCAAGGCAGTTGGGTGGTTTTTGGTTCGGGTTCGGGGGTGGTTAGATCAATTACTTCAGGTGCCCTAGGCACAATCTTCGGGTTCTTCATAGAATGGGAGGAGTCTCCAGAGGGAGCTCATCATTCATCTCTGTCGCTCTGCTCGCTGAATGGCGAGGGCAAGGTCAGTGGTCGTCTGTGCCGATCTAAGGGGGTGTGAGGTCTCTCCTCAGTCATTCTCGGTCTGTCTGACCGTGGTGCAATCATCTCCTGGATCGTCTGTTCGATCCCCAGGGCAGCTGCATTGTTCATTGCTTCTTCTAGATTTCGTTCCATCTGCTCAATAGTGCTAGCATAGTAGAAGCACATCCTGGCCAGATGGTATCTTGGTGGATCGTGGGCAAGGTGAACGCGAAGGGTGTCAGCGTTCAATCAGTTTCATAGGTAGTCTTGGGTGAATCGTCGTTCGGCAGGCATATTGGGGAGTGTCATTGTGGGAAGAAGGAGGGGGTTCTTGGGTTTCCATCAGAGGTGGTACCTCTTCTTATATGCTGTCAGGATCTCGGGGGCATTCTTCAGGTTTGATTTGGGTTCCCATGTGTTTTCGGATGTCAGGTAGTCAACCCATTTCACAAGGTAACAGTGTGTCTTGCCGTGCTTCTTGTGTGCGATGATCGCTTCCACCTCGTATTCATTTTCTCCTCCCACGAGGTTGGGTGGTGGAGTCAGGAAATTTTGCCCATGAGTGTTGTTCTCATGGTATCGCGTGAGTAAAGCCGCATGGAATACCGGGTGGATCTTCCATCTCGGCGGCAGTTTCAATCGGTATGTCATTCTTGACAAGGCATCTTTGATCATGAAGGGCCCTTCTTGTTTTGGCGCCAGTTTTCTTGTTGGGTAGCCAATCTTCAGGTTCTTGGAGTCAAGCCATACTTGTTCTCCAACCTTGAATGGTTCATATCGCCCTTTCGTTCAGGCAGCCATAGCCTGTCTGGCTAGTTCATGTGCGGCAAGAGCTTCCCTTCTCGCAGAGAGAAGTTCTTGGATTCTCTGTTCAGCGGCCGGCACGTTCGTCTTTTCGTAAGGGGTGGGGATAGCACGTGGTTGATATCCCATCATCAAGTAAAATGGCAAATGTTTTACTGCAGAGTGCATCTTCTGGTTATGCATGAATTCTGCCGTTGGGAGATAATGCTCCCAATCTTTGGGTTTGTTTGAACAGAACATGCAGAGGTAAACCTCTAGCTCTTGGTTTACTCGCTCCATTTCTCCGTCGGTCTGGGGGTGATAGGCGGTGCTCATGGATAGCTTAATCCCGAGCAGTCGTCCGAGTTTTCAGAAGAGTTTGGATGTGAATCGAGGGTCTCTGTCTGAGATGATTCTTCCAGGGAGTCCAAATCTGGTGTACACATGGTGCAGGTAAAGGTCTGCAGCGCCAAGTGCGTCAATCGTCTTCATGCAAGGGATAAAAATTACCCCCTTCATAAGACCATGGTCTACCACGACCATGATTGAGTCAAATCCATTTATCACAGGCAAGTCCGTGATAAAATCTGTTGTTACCAGCTCGAATGGTCTGCTGGCATTGGATGATATCGGTGTCGGTGGTGGGGTCATCGGGTGTGTATTCACTTTCATTTGCTGGCACTTTGCGCAGCCTTCAATGTACTTCTTGATGAAGTTGGCCATTCCTGGCCACCAGTAGTCTCATCAGATCAGTTCGATCATCTGCCATTGTCCAGGGTGTCCTGTCATGATGCTATCATGGTATTTTTGTATGATCGCTTGGCAGAGGGTTTTGTCCTGTGGCACGTAGCATCTGTCTTTGAAAAAGAGCAGGCCATCTTCAAATTTCCAGTCCTCCAATGCAGACTTGATTGGGGGAGTTCTGTTGTTTTTCAGGGCTCATAAAGCGTCATTTACGAGGTCGTCCTTCATTATCGCTGAGACCAGGGCTCCCTGGAGCTCAGTGTCAATCATTTTGACAAACAGTTCATCAGCGAGGATGGTCTTGTCCTCATTATCGGTGTCTTCTTCAGCTATGTGATCTGCTCTCCTTGATAGGGTGTCAGATTGTACCATCTGTGATCCAGGTATGTGTTGTAGCTTCAGGTCGAATTGTGACAGGTAGATGGCCCATCTAGCCTGTCGTCGGTTTAGTTTCTGTGGCTGACGGAAGTACGTCAGGTTCTTGTGATCGGACAATACCATCACAGGGAATGGCGTCCCCTGTAGGTAGTGTCTCCATGTTTCTAGCGCTCGGATCACTCCCAGTAGTTCCCTGTCATATATCTCATAATTTCTTTTGGCTTCGTTGAAAGAATGCGAGATATAGCCACATGGGTGCCAGTCTCTGTTGGTGTCCTGTTGTCTGAGTACTGCGCCTGTCACAAATTTCGAGGCATCAGATTCCACCACAAATGGTTTTGTTGCGTCTGGCATCAGCAGTACTGGGGGTTCGTTGAATTTCCTTTTTAGTGCATCGAACAATTGTTGGCAGTCATTCATCCATTCAAATTTCTGGTTCTTCTTCATCAAATCATTCAGCGGTCTGGCCAGATCCACGAAGTGTCCAATGAATCTTCGATAGAAGTTCCCAAATCCTAGGAAGGATCTTACATCCTTCACTGTCCTTGGTGTGGGCCAGTCCTTGATCCCAGCCAGCTTTGTGTTATCCATTGCGAGTTCATCGGGCCTGATGATCATGCCCAAGAAGTCGACTTCCTGTATGTTGAATTTGCATTTCTCTATTTTCAGGTAGAGATCACATTGTCATAGTTGTTCGAGGACCCTTTCAGTCCTTATCTGGTGTTCTTCTTCCGTCTTCAAGAAGATCAGGATGTCGTCCATATAGATGATGAGCCATCCTTCATCTAGCATATCTTGGAAGAGATCGTTCATCATGGCCTGGAATGTTGCCAGTGAGTTGCACAGCCCAAAGAACATCACCATTGGCTTGAATAGCCCTCAGTTAGTCTTGAATGCTGCCTTCCACTCATCTCCTTTCTTTATCCGTATGTTATGATATCCCCATTGAATATCAAGTTTCGTGAAAAATCTTGCTCCCTTCAGCTTGTCCAAGAGGTCTCCAATCAGTGGCAGGGGGTAGTTGTTCCGGATTGTTCCTTTGTTAGATAGCGATAGTCTTGGCAAGGTCGTAGAGCATCAGAGTCCTTCTTCGACACGAAGAAGAATGGGGATGCCATGGGTGATTTCGACAGTCAGATATATCCTTTCTCCAGGTTTTCATCTAGAAACTCATTGAGTTTCTCTTGTTCTTTCGGCGTCAATGGGTAGACTTTGCAATCTTTCGGTACAAAGCCTTCCTTCAGGTCGATCGCGTGATCCCACGGTCTTGATTCCAGGAATCGTTCGGATGCGGCTTTCTCAAATACCTGTCTGTACTTCTGGTATTCCGGTGGCAGTAAATTGTCCAGGGTCTGTTGGCTAGTCTCCTTTCCCTCCTCCTGCTCGTGCACTAGTCATTGGGATATGGATGTCTTTGCTCTGATCCATATGTCCGAGTTGAGTAGGTACCATGGGGAGCCCTTGCCTTTCGTGAGCCTGCTGATTGTGTTCATTTTTCGGATGTATCTGTGTGTTGGTTCTCGATGTTCCTCTGTCAGGGGTAGGTCCAAATAGGCCGATGACTGGTTCGCCTCGTGTGTATGCAATTAGTATTGAGTCATCCTCAATTACATCTTGTTCAGGGGTTGGTTCCATTGCTCATATTTCCATGCCGGTATCTGCCAGTAGTTCTTCATCGGGTACCTCTTCGACCTTTACCTGAGGGGGGGTCTCCCTGGGCATAGGTACTTCAGCATTGATGGTACCGCGATCTGGAGTCCTATAGTTGTGGGTTGGGGTGGTCTGTTGTCAAGGGTAGTTTATCCTGTTTCGTAGTGTCATCTTCATGTTCCTTTTGCTGGTGCTTCCCTCCCCTGTGGAGGTTAGCAATTCCTTCATCTTTTGCACAATTCATTGTGCCCTGTTGCATTCCTTGTTTTTGCCCTTTTCCAGTTGTTTCTTCTTCTGGTTTTCTCGGGTCTTGGCGACAGCACATCATGCTGCTTCAAGGCCTCTGGTTTGTTTAGGGGTGTTGCTGCTCCTGGTCTTTGCGACAGCTATCTGGATGGAATTTAGTTCTTTTGCTTTCTTTTCTGAAAGCCTTTCTCTAGTTTTTGCCACGGCCAATTGGGCTCAGGCAAGGCTCCTTTCTTTTTCTTCGGTGAGCCTTTCTCTCGTCTTTGCCATGGCTAGTCATACTCAGGCAAGGTTTCTCTCCTTCTCTTCAGAGAGTCTTTTTCTTGTTTTTGCCATGGCCGATCTGGCTCAGGCAAGGCTCTTCTCTTTCTCTTCAGAGAGCCTCTGTCTTGTTTTGGCCACGATGCATTGAATTCATGCCAGTTTGTCGTTGGGTGCCTCCCTTTCAGTGTTGACCCTGGGGAGCTTTAGGGTATTCAGGAGGGATCGTTTGGCTCTTCTCGTCTTCTCCAAGATCCGTTGGATTTGAGCTTGTTGTTCTTCGTCTCGGAACTCAAAGGTTCCCTTCTTCCAATCAATGATTGGGTTTATCTCCCGCAGCCATGGCAGGCCCAGGATTACTGATTCTTTGCCTAGTCCGGTGACTAGGTATTCTATCGGGTAGCTCCTTCTGTTGATGTGGAGTCTTCCCTTCACGCATCTGGTGATTGTTCCCTGCTTGTTCAGGGTCCTGTCTACATTCGTGGCCTGGATGGTGCAGCCTAAGGGATATGTTCTGATCCCTTCTCATTTGACAAAGTTCAAGTCAATAAAGACTCCTCCTGCTCCCGAGTCGAGGAGCACGTTCATTGCAACGTCTTTCCCATTGTCTGACTCAGCTACCCGAATAGATAGGCACATAGATTGTCTATTCATGGTAGCTAAGAGTACAGACCCTAGGGAGACTACAGTGGTGACTGGCGTCATATCAGGCCGCTGTTCTAAAAACCCGATTCCTCCAATAGGTTAAGGGCTCGTTCCTTTTCTTCTTTGTCTAGTTCATCCAGCATCGTGTGGATCTTCTGGTAGGTGTCCACCCCAGTCCTTGTCTGGGTGAAGTGGTTTCAGTAGGGAGGGGGCACTGACCCCGTCTGAGTGGGGTTCTTTCCATCCCTGTGGTCGGACGATCAGTGTCCTGGTTGGTGGCAGATGAAACACAATCCCTTCCGGAGGTGTTCCATGTGTTCTTGGTTTGTCAGTTGGTTGATATCAAGAGAGGGCTGTCCTTTCTTTGTCGTTTCGTTTGTCTTCTGGTTCTGCCTGGTCTTTCCCAGGATTGCCATGGCCCATTTCCATTGGCCTTCATATTTTGAAGCTGCCTTTATCCAGCCTTCGAGTGTGTTGGGCACTGTCTCCATTGTGTGTACCCTCTTCAGTAATTTGGGATGCAGTCCGTCCATGAAGTACTCAATCATGGCTGCATCTTCTGTGATTCCCGTCCTGTCTTTCAGGATGCGAAAGTTCGCCACATATTCTTCGAGGTTCCCTGAACCTTGTTTGAGATTTTTAATCTCTGTCTTTGCCATTCCGGCGTCATCGATCGGTGAGAAGGCCTCTAGGACCTTCTGTCAGAAGTCTGCATATTCACCTAGTCCTCTCGGACTGGTGCTGGTTGACAAATGCCTGCGCCCAGGCAGCTGCTGTCCCTCCATTCATGAAGGACAGCGTGAAGATAATCTTCTTGTCATTTGTGTCATAGACCTGGTCATTGATTCGCAGGTACAGGTCTATCTCCTGCAGGAACTTGGCAGTCTTGGTCTGCTCTCCTGAGAAGTCTGTTGGTGATCGGATTCGAATGTCCTTCACGGACGTCATCGGTGTGGTTGCAGGTTCGGACATCTCGTTATAGAGATCGTCGGTTTCGTCTGTTAAGAAGCGGGTGGATGTTTTGGGTGGGGGTGTGTGCAGTTGTTCAAAGTCTTCATCAGTGAGGAAATCTCCTCATTGTCTGTCAGTTGATCCATAGAACCAACGCTGGGGTCGAGTAACAGACTAGTCTTCCGTTGTATCGGTACCAAGAAGAACCTGGCTGTGGTTCTGCTTCTCTTGGTGGTTGGTCTGGGGTTTGTCTAAACCCGGGTCGCTGTGGTGTGTATCGAGACATATTGCCTACACCTAGGTAGGTGGGCTAGCAGATAGTTTAGATCTTATGTTAAGGGTGAAGCCTCAACCACTCGATCTAGTCAATGTCGTTCAACAAGGTATGTTAAGGGCGAAGCCTCAACCACTCAATCTAGTCGATGTCATTCAACGAGGTGCTTCCTCGATGAGTTGTTTGGCACTAGTCTTACTTGGAGCATCCGACATAAGAGAGATAGTGCACTCTAGCAGGCCTTCTGCGTAGAGTCGTTCAGGTTCATGCACTAAGGGGCTTCCTTAGTGGTTTCGAGTAAGTTTGCGAGTTCACAAGTTAAGGCTGTAGATTGCCTAGATCTAAACTAAGGACATCCCTACTACGAGTTGCAGTACTTATACTATGAGGGAGGTCCTTATCGTCCAATTGGAAAGATAGATGCATATCAAGTAAGAATAGAAACAATAGACCTCATGCCTTGCATGAGGCGTCCGATGTCACAGAGTGCTGCGGTGCAGCATGTCGATCGTGAGAGTCCAACATCATGGACCTCATGTCAGGGGGCTGTCATATCACAGCATGTGTGGGAGTGGGTTCGGGTGTATGGAGTCACCATGCGTCAAGGGTGCCTTCCACAGGAAGGGGATCGACTGCATGCAGTCGGCATGCGTCGTGTGTGTGTCTGATGTCAAGGACATGCCCTAGGCATGAATCAAGGGGTGCCTCCTGTCTGGAGGGGATCGTCGGGTGCATCGGGTTCCATGAGTTACAAGGAAAATTGTAACATGTTGTCCACCAAAGGCAGGGGATGTGTGAGTCGATCATGGTGTTTGCATTCAACTGCCTGTAGTCATTTACCCAGCATGGTAGCACCATTGGATCAGCCTTAGGGATGATGAAGGCTGGTGATGCCCAGGATGAGGCCAATGGTCGTATTCATCCTGCATCTAGATGCTTTTGAAGCAAAATGCCCCACACTTCACAAAATTTCCATGGACATTGGTATGTTCATGTTTTGATAGTTTGTTCTGCATTTTTCAGTTTGATATGAGCCTGGACATCTGTGGGTAGCTCATCAACATGTGGGATCAGTTCAAATAGTTCTCAGAATTCAGCGTTTAGGGAGTCTTCATGATGCATCAATTTTGCAAGGTGTGTTAGTGTTTCAACCCGCTTATTGATGGCACCGATGATGTTGAATGTTTTGACATAGTCAAATGACATCAGTCATCTGCACGCACTCAGCACATACTTCAGTTCTGCCAGTACTAGTTTATGGTGATAGGTCCACCTTGTCGTTCAAGCTCAGAAAACACATCTACGATCATTGTCGAAGCTCTATAAAGTTCTACAGACCTCTACAAAGCTCTATGAACCCATACGAACCCCTCCAAAGTTCTGCAAACCTCTACAAAACTCTACAAAGTCACGAAAATGCTTCGAAATTCTTTGCATACCTTTGGCCACCATAATACAATTCCCTTGACCTTTGGACAGCTCAGAATATACACTTGGAACATTGTCGATGAGTTCTGAACCAGTCTCGAGCAATATCACCCTGATTTCGGGCCACGAACAAAGTCCAAAGAATCTTCAAAAATCTTCAAAAAACCTCAAACCTCAAAAAACATCTTTGGACACACTATTTCCTATTTGAACAATCTTCAGATGCATACTGGACACATGGGACACTATCTCAAGTATATCAAACACATTTTGACCACATGTGCATGCATACAATCTGCTCAAAGCAGTTTCCAATGTTTTATGCAATTTATAACAAGGACAGTCTGCTTTTAGCTATTCTTTCTTATTATTTCTTCATCATGTGTTATATTCACCCTTTCTAGTCTCACTTTATTGTTCTGATATACTTCTATTGTCTTTTGCCTCATGTTTTCTAGCCTTTTTAGGTAGTTTCTTTATTTTATATAAAAAGATGTACTAGATACAAAGAAAAACAAGAAAGTGATCATCTTCCTCCCAGATCACAGTGATTTGAGAGTTCAGTTTAGTCTTATTCAGTCCGAAGTTTGGTGTTTTACGCTAAACTTCCTTGAAATTCCTTGAAATTCCTCGCATTATGCTATTTTTGCTCTCGTTTCCCTTGATTCGCCTTTGCTTCCCTTCTACTACTCGTCTAGTCCCCAATCTTGCATCCAAACATATTTGCACACTCAAAATTCCTTGAAACTTCTTCAAAAAAACCTCGAAAAATATTGCAACTCCTCAAAATTCCCTGAACTTTACACTGCCCCACATAGTCCTGGAGGAATCCTGGTAGTCCTACCGGGAAGACCAGAAATCCTCCAGGAATCCAGTAGGACTCACCAGAACTCACCAGGAATCACCAGGAATCCAGTGGGACTTACCAGGATTCCTGGTATGTTACCAAACATCCAACCATAATGGAAAGTCAATTTGATATCTTATGAGTTCAACTTCAGAAATTTCACAACGTGCCCACAAAACAGATTTGTGCAAAGCAGGAATTGAACTCAAGACCTCATGATGAGGAATCACATGACAAACCAGACAATTATGCTCAACCAGTTGAGCCACAGGAGAATTATTTGTTATCCATATAAAGTTTATTTATGACTCAAACTCAAACTCAAGCATGTAATCTCTCTCTCAAAGTCACTATTAAGATCAAATAATTTTAATCAACTACATCCCTCGCATTAGACATGAGGGATACAATACAATTAACTACATAAAAAAAGCCCTCCCATGCACCTTGTGCAAGGGAGAGCCCTAAAGATATTTACAGATAAAACTAAATCCCCTCACGTCGAATGCGAGGGGAGGGCAACAATTATGAATAAATAAAGAAAATCCCCTCGCCATTGTAAAATCTGGGCGAGGGGGAGGGCATTAATATGAATGAAAAAAAAATGAAAGAAAACCCTCCCCATGCAAAATGCAGGGGAGGGGGTGGCCTGGTGGTGTCTCGTTGTAGTGTGGGTGCATGGGTCCTGCTCCCCATCCTTGCCCCCATCCCTGTCCCTGTCCCCGTCTCCCCGTCGTCCCCATCCCAATGGTTCCCTGTTTCTGCCCCATGAGCAGTTGCTCATGGTGGCAGATTGGGGTGCTGCTGTGGTGGTGGCCATCATCACCATTCCACCTGCAATCCACCCCATGAGCAGTGGCTCATGGGGCTGGAGGCAGGTGGTGTGTCATTGGCCCCGTTGTCATCATCTGTCGTGGTTGGCAGCCATGCTTCGCATTCTGGGGGTTCTGGTGCTGGTAGGTGGTGGTGTCGTTGTTGTCATCGACAGCACACTCACAATCCACCCTACGAGCAGAGGCTCGCAGGTGTGGGGTGGGTGTGTTGGGTTGTCTCAAACAAAAAAAAACTTATGTAGGGCCCAAGCAAGGCAATTTGCGTTGTTTGGGCCCACGTTCCATGCAGTTGGCTTGTTTGCGGGTGGTGGCATCGTTACCAGTAGATTGTAACCTAGAAAACTAAAGAAACAGGTTAGTTAAATTATCAAAACAAAAAGTGAACAAAAAAAAAACTTACATAGGGCCCAAGCAATGCAATCTGCATCATTTGGGCCCACATTCCATGCAGTTGGCTCTTTTGCAGGTGGTGGCATCATTACCAGTAGATTATAACCTAGAAAACTAAAGAAACAGATTAGTTAGTTTACAAAAACAAAAAGCAAATGAAAAAAAAAACTTATGTAGGGCCCAAACGACACAGCAGGTTGCGTCATTTGGGCCTGCGTTCCATCCAGTCGGCTCGTCTGAAGGTGGTGGTGATGGTGGAGTGGGCATGGGAACAGTGGGGGTGGGTGTCCACGCAGTGGTGGTGGTGGTAGAACAGAGAGGAGGGAGGCAGCGGCGTTGTCGAGAGTGGTGGTGATGGTTGATGAGTGTTGATGACATGGCTGTGTGCTTTGTCATGCACAGCCGCCCCAATAGTACCTAGAGCAGTTAGTGGACACACTTTGTAAGTCTATGTGGTGTAGTGGTTATATTGGCTGTGCTGAAATGTTGTTGTCTAATGCCTAGGGTTCAATTCTGTCTTGTGTCATTTATTTTATTACTTAGTAGTAAGGACTCCTGGTTCAATCCTACTGGATTCCTGGTCCGTCCTCCTGGATTCCTCATAGTCCAAGTCCTGGGGAATTCCTGGAATGGTACCAGGAAGAGCCCAATTTATGAGGATTAGACCAGGAATCCACCAGGAATCCTACTGGAAGAGAAACTGCCAGGAATAAACCATTTGGTGGATAATGGCTGAAGCAGGGACTACCAGGAATCCTGGAGGAATTCTGGAGGAATATGTGGGGCAGTGTAAAGAGCTCAAAATTCCTCAAAAGTCCTTGAAACACATTCTTTTAGCTTCAAACTGCTTCAACAAGCAGTTGTTTTATGACTATTTGATGGTCAGTCTGAGAGGTGACATCTAGAGGGCCTCACATCCTTCCTCTGACTTGTGTTATACCATCTGAAGCCATTTAGTAGGTTTTGTTTGGGTTTCTGGGTTGAGTATCATCATTTTGGATGTGAGGCCCTCTAGATGTCACCTGTCAGACTGACCATCAAATAGTCATAAAACAACTGCTTGTTGAAGCAGTTCAAAGCTAAAAGAATGTGTTTCAAGGACTTTTGAGGATTTTCGAGGAGTTGCAATATTTTTCGAGATGTTGCGATGATTTTCGAGATCTCGCATTATTTTTTGAGGTGTTGCAATATTTTTTGAAGTTTTTTCGAAGAAGTTTCGAGGAATTTTGAGTGTGCAAATATGTTTGGATGCAAGATTGGGGGACTAGACGAGTAGTAGAAGGGAAGCAAAGGTGAATTGAGGGAAATGAGAGTGAAAATAGTGTAATGCAAGGAATCTCAAGGAATTTTGAGGAATTTTGAGGAAGTTTAGCATAAAACACCAAACTTCAGACTGAATAAGACTAAACTGAACTCTCAAATCACTGTGATCTGAGAGGAAGACGACAACTTTCTTCTTTTTCTTTGTATCTAGTACATCTTTTTATATACAATAAAGAAACTACCTAAAAAGGCTAGAGAACATGAGGCAAACATGTGGAAAACTCAAGGCAAAAGACAATAGAAGTATATCAGAACAATAAAGCAAGACTAGAAAGGGTGAATATAACACATGATGAAGAAATAATAAGAAAGAACAGCTAAAAGCGGACTGTCCTTGTTATAAATTGCATAAAACATTGGAAACTGCTTTGAGCGGATTGTATGTGTGCACATGCAGTCGAAATGTGTTTGATATACTTAAGATAGTGTCCCATGTGTCCAGTATGTGTCCGAAGATTATTCAAATAAGAAATACTGTGTCCAAAGATGTTTTTTGAGGTTTGAGGTTTTTCGAAGATTTTTGAAGATTCTTTGGACTTTGTTTGTGGCCCAAAATCAGTGCGATATTGCTCGAGACTGGTTCAGAACTCATCGACAATGTTCCAAGTGTATATTCTGAGCTGTCTGAAGGTTGGGGGAATTGTATTACAGTGGCTGAAGGTATGCAAAGAATTTTGAAGCATTTTCATGACTTTGTAGAGTTTTGTAGAGGTTCGCAGAACTTCGGAGGGGTTTGTATGGGTTCGTAAAGCTTTGTAGAGGTCTGTAGAACTTCATAGAGCTTTGACCATGATTGTAGATGTGTTTTCCGAGCTTGAACGACAAGGTGGACCTATCAACAGTCTGCACGAACTTGCTTGAGTTGTTCTTTTAGTTTAGGTCTTGTTCATTTTGGTTCTGGAAGGGGTCTGGGGTTCAAGAGATCATAATCATTCTGTTTATCTATACATGTACATGCAGTGTGGTTGGTGACGATGGAGTTATGCCCTAAAAATGGAAGTCCAAGTATTACAGAAGTACAGAGGTTCAGAGCTATCAGGGCACGTACAGTTTGTGAGGTCCATTGCCTGTCCTGTGATGTTACAGAGAGTTTTACCCATTCTGTGAGGGTCATTGGAGACAAGGTATCTGAGGACTTGACAGCAACATCTACAGTTTTGGGTTCGGGGTTTTTGAACATGGACAACCACAAGTCCACAACGGGATACATTTTCCTAGCAGTGGGGGGAGCAGTGACCTGGAAATCAAAGAAACAAATGATCATAGCCTTGTCATCTACAGAGGCAGAAGATGTGGCTCTCTCAGAGGCTGGACGCAAAGCAATGTCACTCAGAAATCTATTTGGCAAACTCAGATTTATTCAAGAAGATCTGACCATTATTTATGGTGACAATGAGGGGTCTGTAGTATTAGCACACAACCCACAATTTTATCAATGGTCAAAGCACATCACTCTTCACCATCACTGGGTCAGGGACCTTGTGAGTGAAAAAGTTCTTGATATATGCAGAACTGTCAAGATCCAGAGCAAACAGCAGATATATTAACCAAAGCTTTACCAAAACAAAATTTACTCAACATAGAGAAGAGATGGGCATCCAGTCGATGCACTAGTAACCCAGTAGCTTTCCTCACGTGTGGAAAGGTTTTCCCACAGGGTTTTTCCACCACACAGAGGTTTTGACACACCTGGATGAATTAACTAACTATTCCCCTGTACTCGAGCTGTGGTAGGCTTGAGGGGGAGTGTTGGGATATGGACAAGCCATGCCCCCCAGCAGTGTGTAAGCAAACCTTGTAAACATATCTGAATGTTGAACCAGGCACATGGGGGGCAGACTTACCAGTGTGTGAAGACAAACACCACAATGTCAAAATGCAATGCATCAATGCATCACTGTGGTAAGGCCAGTAATGGGGAGAGATGCAAGAAGTGATGCATCACTCCCTGTGCACTTAGTATTGGTGTACCTGCACCACAGCTTCTCAATAGTTATCAGAAAATGATACTTCACTCTCACAGGATCTGGTGTCCAAATTTGGATGCAACCTTCCTCCCATGCATGGCCCAACATCTCACATTCCATCTCACTGTTGAGAAAGGCCTGAAGTGCATGGGTGTTGCATTGGAAGTCTGCAGCTACAATGAGAATGGCCCTCTTCAATGTGTCATTGTAGTCACTGGCTTTGGGATGTCTGCCATAAGTCCTTGGCACCTTTGTGATGTGCAGTGAGTCAGTGGAGGATGCATGGTCAGGTGCATCCTCTGGTTCAATAGACAGTGTGCATACAAGACTGCAAAAATGGCAGGCAAAAGTTAGGCTCTCAAAAAACTGTAAACCATGGCTGCTGCTGTGGCTACTAATGTGAGATGAGGTTGTAGATGGGGTTCCACCATTAGAATGAGTGAGTGAACACTCATACTGTGAAATATATTAATAATTAAGTACAAGAAAGGTGCAATCATACTTGCCTTATCAGCATGAATAACACTCTTGACCTGTGACAATGCAACATGAGCCTTGTGCTGAGCTAAAGCCTTGTTCTTGATCACAGTGGGCTTGTATGTGATGGTATGAGTTGTGAACTAGAAAGACCAGATGTAATAAGCAATAAAATGAGACTGCAGTTTTTGGCATACAGGATTTGTGTCTTCAATATCTCCCTCAGTGCTAGCAACATCCATGTCAGATCTAGAATCTTCAACTCTGTGAGCAGCATGTTGTGCTCTCTTGACCTTTGCTGCCTGCATGCATTTGGCAGTGGCAGATTCTTCAGTGCCTATAGCAACACATACACTTTTCACTTGTGGGTTTATATTGGCAGTCAGATGGAGACCTAGCAGTGGGGACTGCCTTCAATCCTCTCCACAGTCCAAGTAAATGATTCTATCATTAGTACATGCTATATATAGATTATAGTACACATCAATACTAAAATAGGAGTATACGAGACATCTAACTCTCACTTTGACTCTAAACATGCACAGAAATAAGTCTCCCCTTCCTTGCACAATTATAAACCCCAATATACAGCCTACAGGTCATTCTATATCTTGTCATGATGGTGCTCAGGGTAGTTCATGCTATCACTATGATCTCAAATGCATGCCATGTATATCCTCAAAAGAGAACACCAGCTCTGGATATCTTGAATCTGTTGGATTATATAATCTGTCACTGCTTAATCAGTGCTTAACAGACCATAGTTTGCACACACACACAAGTGATGTGATAGTTGTAGCAATCTGTGTCTGGTTATATGGTATCCTTGTTCTGTTGAACCCTATAAGACCTGATAGCTCAGTTGGTCAGAGCATCTGGTATATGTCCAGGAGGGCCTGGGTTCAATCCCCAGTCTGGTCATCTTGTCTGTTTAACAGGTTATGGGCCCTGGTGCTTTGTCAGCCAGATTACCTAAGCAGATTTAGATGTGCCAGATTAAGGGGGTGTGTTGGATTATATAATCTGTCACTGCTTAATCAGTGCTTAACAGACCATAGTTTCCACACACACACAAGTGATGTGATAGTTGTAGCAATCCATGTCTGGTTATATGGTATCCTTGTTCTGTTGAGCCCTATAAGACCTGATAGCTCAGTTGGTCAGAGCATCTGGTATATGTCCAGGAGGGCCTGGGTTCAATCCCCAGTCTGGTCATCTTTTCTGTTTAACAGAATCATCCCAAAAATCTACCTTGCCTTTCCTAATGCACACAAAGAGGGCTGACCATTCAATAAAATCTGACCCTAACTGCTAACCAAACCCTAACCAAACCCTAATGAACCTGAATGTACCCTAACCAAACACTAACAAACACTGACTGAACCTGCTAACCTTAACCAGTCCTAACTGGTATGCCCCTAGAAAACATGAGATACAAGGCACGTACACCTGCTGACATTGCATTTCTCAAGTCCTGTATCTCCAGTGATCTACCTGGCTGTTCTAATGTAAAAGAGAAACAGTTCAGAAATGTGTCCATCATAACCACTCTCAATTCTCAGAAAGATGAAATAAACTGGCTTGGCAGTGAAAGGTTTGCAGCTGAGACAAAACAGCAATTAACACATTTCTACTCTGTGGATACTATTCCATCTAAAGATTCTGAGGTACAGCATGAAATGTGAAATAAGTCCTCTGGTAGCAAATGCTCCATAAAGCATGGCATGATTCCAGTGAAAATTCAAGATGCTCTCTGGGAGCAGCCTCCCTGTGCAAATACAAAACTTATTCCTGGCAAACTTTCTGTATGTATTGATATGCCTGTAATGATTTGCAACAATGCTGCCACTGAAATGTGCATTACAAAGGGTCAAGAGGGGTTTACCTATGCATGGCACTCACAGAAAGTTGCAGACAAAGATGTGTTAGATACACTATTTGTGGAGCTTGCCAATCCACCTAGCCCAATTAAATTAGATGGGTTGCCACTTAATGTTGTCCCCCTGTTAAGAACTAGTGTAGTAACCAACTGCAGATTTCCAGATGACACCTCACTCACTATATCAAGAATTCAGGTTGAGGCTCTGCCAAATTTTGCAATGACAGACTATGCCTCTCAAGGAAAAACTCACCCATTCAATGTTGTGGACCTGAGCCAATGTAGGTCTCACCAAGGTTATTACACTGCACTGTCAAGAAGTGTGACTGCTGCAGGAACCTTGATTCTGTCAAGTTTTCATATGAGTAAGATCTGTGGAGGTGCATCAGGTGTAGGGAAATGCATGGGTTTTACCTGCGGGTTTCCCACACTTTTATTTTCTAATTTATTCAATGAGTTCTGTATGAAAAATCATGAAAAAATGATTTTCTGGAAGGGATTTGTTGGCTCTTTGTGATCCAACACATAAAGCAATATTTGGGTAACATTTCCCATGTGTCAAGGATGCAAATATATTATTTTGTCCATGGTGTCACAAGCACCCAATGAATAGCTACCAGAAAATCATTTTTTTATGATTTTTCATGCAAAACTCATTGAACAAATTAGGAAATAAAAGGATGGGAAACCCATGCATTTCCCTAATCAGGTGCACTATGCCAAGAATTTAGAGAGCTGGAGTTGTTAGATAACATCACTACACTCAGATTTGAGGATAAGCTGCCAAGATCTATAGCAATGGCTAATTGTCAGAACACCTTGATAGATTTATTTTGATGACACAAGGGTGAGGCCTACATGCCATCCAAGATGCACAAGGCCATCTGTTGGAATTGATCAGATACTTTTCTAGAGTGGAAGGAATATGTTGATTGGCATGTGATTGGCTCAAAGAACACCACTACAAAAGTTAATGACCCTGCCTCCCATCACTTTAAAGCAAAGGGCTTCTTATGAGGTCTCTGCAGATAAATGTCCTCATATAAAAAGAATTAAATTGGTTCATCCCTCTGTTGATCCATCTGACATGATCCATCTGAGATTTCCTATTGGCATTGTTTGGTCAAACAATAGCTGTGCATATGACACTATATTTGTAGTCTTGTTTAATATATGGTGTGAGAGTCCTGCTTCAATTGGTGCATTGTGGTGAGGCTTGCAGTCAGAATTATTGAATTCCTTGATTTCCAGTTTCAAGTTGCATAACAGCTTTCCAACAAGTGTCAGTAGTAATGTAGCTTCAGCTCAGCACTTTTCTTTGGAACAAGTTTGAGACTTCATCAGGTATTGTTTGGGCAGAATTTCTTCTCAATTTACCTGGGTAAGATATGCAAGTGTGCACTGTATTGCAGAGAAACTATTTGTGACTTGCCACCCAGTCACAGTGTCTGAGCTTGTCTGCCCTAATGCCCACAACATTGACAGAAAAAGATCACCAACTTCTAACTGTGAATTGATTGTGTTTGGGCAACCTGGGATGTCTCTCCAGGCCTGCATAGATGACTTTACCATACCTGTGGTTTCCAGATGCTCAACTTGTGATGCTCACTTGTCATGTATGACTTTCTTTTTTCAGACTCCACCTGTGCTTGTCTTTGACTTGGCAACCATTGTGCCATCTAAGGTGTGACACGGGTCACCCGTGGGTGATTTTTTTCACAACCATACCTGCACCTGCCAACACTGTACCCTTATGGGTCTGGGTACGGGTAAACCACGAAAAACTATGGGCATATTTTAAACCCACAGTTTTACAATGGTGTTGTAAAAACTGCAGGTTCAGGCTGTGATACTACAAGAAAGCCCACAAAAGGGGCATGAGGGGAAACTACATAACATAAACTAAACATCTGAAACAGTAGACAGCCCCTTGCCAGACACAGCAGCCAACACATCATCAAAAATGACAAGGCCACAATGGGACCATGACCCAAAGCAAAGGAACAATTGAATTGATGATGGCAAAAGGTTATTGCAACTGAACGGGAGAAGCTGATGACCTTGTGAGAAAACATGTTCTACAGCTGTTGACAAAAAGAAGTATAATGAGGGACTTACCAAGGTCCTGCTCAAGCTCATCAACCTCTTCACCATCGGAACCGACCTCGATAACTTCCAGGTCATCTTTGCTAGCAGTGCTGAGGTGGTCGTCAAGTGGGAGTTTGTCTACTTTGGCATTGATCTCAACTCATGATGAACTATGCTTGGTTCACTTGAGGGGCCGAGCGATTATCTTTGCAGCATTCTTGACATGTTTAGCTCCAGCCTTGATTGCTTTAGCACCAGAACTGAGTTTACTAGATGGTGAGGATGTAGATGGCAAGGAACGTGAGGATTTCGCCAAAGACTGAAAGGATCATTTTGACGACATCTGAGTGGGCTGAAAAAAAGAGAGAGTTTGGCTCACCCATATATGATGGTCCACCCAGATCTCGATGAATTGCCATTTATTGTTAGTGCCACCTGGATTATACAAGTCCTTGAGGCCCAGGGTCATCATGAGGAGAGAGCTACCACTATTTGGATTACCGTTATTATGAGACTGATGCTGAAAACATTCCCACAGACCAGTAAACAATGGCGAACTTCAACAGTTTAATGCCATGAGCTACCCTAGAGTTTCAATACTAGTATGACAAGCAATAAGTTTGGAATTGTGAGCCACAAAACCCATAACCCATGGGTAAGGGTACAGTTTTGTGCAGGTGTAGCAATTGTGAACCCGCACCTGCACCCGTGATCACCCATGACTGAAATATCATGGGTTGACCCAGACCCATGTCATACCTTAGTGCCGTCTCTTTCTCCAGATCTCTGGATTACATGTGCAGACACCACCCATGTTCATTACATCCTGAGGAGTGATTAACCATGGAAATGACCATTTCACATCACATGTGATCACTAGCACTGGTATGGTTTGGTTTCATGATGGACTGTTGACAGGTGCATCTTTAGCTTATGAGGCTCAAGATGTGGATTCAATCTGTAAAGATGGTGCAGTCATGGCCTTCTATGTGCTGTCTTCACCTGAAATCTGATTGGCTTAAAACTAATCATGATTAGTAGCAGTCAAAGTAGGACGATTATCTGCAGATTATGTCCACAATTTTTGGGACATGGATAATCGTGATTATTTGGATGATTATTGAAGGCGATTATTTGATGTGCTTACATCACGCAGAAGATGATAGACCTGTCAAAATAATTGTGTTCCATAATCGTCCTGTAATTGCCCTCGATAATTGTCACAGTCAAGGTGACTCGGATTATTGACACATTTATTGATTCATAATCGTCCAATAATTGCACAACTAATTGCGCAATAACTGTCTACATTGACCGCTACTATTGATGCATGATCCCTGGGCCAAATCACTTGAGCTTGTAATGATTCAGATTTACATTAATTTATATCCCCCCCTCCCCCTGAAGAACTTGGACATGCTGTGTGGAGCAGCGGCCCTCACAGTGCAAGTGTGGCTGATATGGAGCACTATGTATATTGTGAGGTTTCCATGTTGAGAAGGAGATGTTGATGTTGATGTGTTTGCAGATACACATCCAAACGTTGATAGGCCCACCTTGTCTTTCAAGCTCAGAAAACACATCTACAATCATTGTCGAAGCTCTATGAGTCTCTACAGACCTCTACAAACCTCTACAAACCTCTACAAACCTCTACAAAGTCATGAAAATGCTCCAAAAATCTTTGCATGCCTTCAGCCACCATAATACAATTCCCCCAACCTTTGTACAGCTCAGAATATACACTTGGAACATTGTCAATGAGTTCCAAACCAGTTTCGAGCAATATTGCACCAATTTCAGGCCACGAACAAAGTCCGAAGAATCTTTGAAAATCTTTGAAAAATCTCAAACCTCGAAAAACATCTTTGGACACAGTATTTCCTGTTTGAATGATCTTCGGATGCATGCTGGACACATGGGACACTATCTCAAGTATATTGAACACATTTTGACTGCATGTGCACACATACAATCTGCTCAAAGCAGCTTCCGATGTTTTATGCAATTTATAACAAGGACTGTCCGCTTTTAGCTATTCTTTCTTATTATTTCTTCATCATGTGTTATATTCACCCTTTCTAGTCTCGCTTTATTGTTCTGATATACTTCTATTGTATTTTGCCTTGAGTTTTCCACATGTTTGCCTCATGTTCTCTAGCCTTTTTAGGTAGTTTCTTTATTTTATATAAAAAGATGTACTAGATACAAAGAAAAAGAAGAAAGTCATCGTCTTCCTCCCAGATCACAGTGATTTGAGAGTTCAGTTTAGTCTTATTCAGTCTGAAGTCTGGCATTTTATGCTAAACTTCTTCAAAAATCTTCAAAAATCCTCAAAAATCCTTGAAAATCCTCACATTATGCTATTTTCACTCTCATTTCCCTCAATTCGCCTTTGCTTTTCTTCTACTACTCGTCTAGTCCCCTGATCTTGTGTCCGAACATATTTTCACACTCCGAATTCATTGATCTAGCCATGAAATTCTCTGAAATTCCACGAAACATATTCTTTTAGCTTCAAATTGCTTCAACAAGCAGTCCTTTTATGACTATTTGATGGTCGGTCTGACAGGTGACATCTAGAGGGCCTCACATCCTTCCTCTAACTTGTGTTATACCATCTGAAGCCATTTAGTAGGTTTTGTTTGGGTTTCCGGGTTGAGTACCATCAATGTCAGTCAAGATGAAGGTTTATCACAGACACCATCTGAGATGCTGACCTTGCCAAGCCATCTTGCTAATGTCTCACCATTCACTTGCTTTGCTTACATTAACTTATTTTTTGGGGGATACCACCCCGTGGGAGCTATAGCCATGGTTCAGACACCTCTTGCCCAAATAAGTAATCACCACATGATCATTTTTGCACAAGAGCCTCATGCCATCACAACTTGGCATTTAGAATCCCTCCACCTGGTGCTGTACAATGTCAACTCTGTCTACTTCACAGATCTGTCTTCTCCATGCATTACACTTATGTATCTGGGTCAAAATTCCAGGTATAGGTGACTGCACTGTGCATTTCTTTTTTGGTTGTCAATATTCAAAAGATAATACCTTCACTTCATTGCCAATCTATGAACTCTTTCTTGTACTTTATGTGACCTCCCTTAGCCTTCAGGAGAGCTTCAACTTGTGTTGGCATGCTTTCAGACAGCCTTGCAATCTAGTCATCCTCAACCTGCTGCCATTCTTCTAATAAAGCCTAGCACAGTTCCTTCAGATTGCTTGGAAATGGACTCCTCATGTGTACCCTCTGCTCTAAATACTCCCAGCAGTGCTCTATGATGTTCAAATCTGGGCTATTTGGCAGCCATTCCAACACATCAACCTTCTTCTTAAACCATGCAGTAGCAAGCTTCAAGGTATGCTTGGGATCACTGTTCTGTTGAAAATAAATGTTCTTGTTGATGTCAATGTCCCTGAGAGTACTGAGGAAGTTGTCGTCAAGTATCTTTAAGTTTTGCATCACCCAATTCATTCAGCATTGAAAATGACTAGAACAGTTAAGAGGAGGGATATCCTGAACACCCTATGCTGAGGAACTGAGTGAATAAGCATGCAAGGGCTACTAAAAAGGGCCCAGACACCACAGCTGCAAGTTCCGTAGCTCGAGCCTATGTATGTGCCCAGGCATTGGGCGCAACTTGCGACCATTCACCCGGTCGAATGGTGCCGAGTTTACGCTTAATAATGCTTGGCCCGTAAATCGAAGCGATTAGCTACACTTAACCGAAGGTGGTATATATACCAGTTCCTAAACAGGTTTTAAAACTCACGACAACCCTTCCTTCAGCCACCCGTCCGATCAATCAAAGGCCAGACCACCAGAGCCGTACGGATACAGAATACACTTCGCCTAGAATCAGTAGTTTATTTCAGTCCCTGAGTCACCTACTTATAATTCACCACTCCTATACTGCTTCAAAATTTGAAACTTCCTTGTCGGATTTTTGTGGAAAAATCGACAGAAAACCTCGACATCCGTTACTGTCCTAAACATAGTTTTGTCGGTTGCTTCGATCTACAGGAAACTACGTGATCATGAAGCCGCTCAAAATGGCTAATCGGTCGATCGAGAAGGACGGATGGAATTAGACCATGAGGGGTTATTATACCGTTGATATCACAAGGGAAATGCCAGACCATGAGTGGTCCGATTTCTTAATTGAGTCAGATTGACATCTCCTGTTCTTTATTGAGCGATAGGTCCGAAAGGCCGAATTTGCCGCTCGTCGAGTTCCAGGGCCGCGCGGAATCGACCCGCTCTCGACAGGGTCCCGTTGTTGGTGCTTGAAATTGGATGTTCAACGTACGGTGGTGCTGAGCGCTGGTCATTATTGATAATCAGGGATGGAACGCGCTAGAACAGGCTAGAAATCGATTTTGTGGAGAGTTTAATGTGTACAAGTGTGTACAAGTAATCTGAGCTAGCCCTAGTAGCTGGTCAGACTAGAGAAATTTGAAAATTGGACCGATCGTGAGGCGGATACAATTGCGACTGTCGGACCTCGTCGGAACTCCGTGTCTTTGAATTCTTGTCTACCACTCTTGCGACGATGACACATCAAGTAGTCGGCATTAAGAGGATGAACAGAGCCCAAGTTGTGGATTTTTTCAGTGGAAAGTTCTGAGGGAAGTAAAGTCACACCACCCCTAAACGGATTAGATTCAACTCTTCCCACGGCGTCACCATACCGACCTTGGTTGTACATTCATTGGGACTATGTTTCCTGGAGATCGACATCGGACAAAGCGAAAGAGGCCCGATTTATCGTGGCCCGTGCCGTGAAACGTCAGAACACATGGCGAATGCACTTATGGCTCCAGGCGGCCATTCAATATTCATCGATTATCGTTGGAAATACGATCTACCGTGACTGGAGGCCACATGACTACTTTCTCCCCGTATCTTCGGAAAAGTAGTCTTCGAGTTCGCTTCGCAGTTGTACACAACGGTCCTGACATGGCAATACCAGTCTTCGTCTCAATGCGTGAACTATGGAACACGTTTTATTGATGAAGAATTCAAGAACCGTGATTTCGGTCAACCTTTGGCCCGCAATATATGCACATCACAAAGTGACCACTCATGTGAGTTGTTATGTGTGAATTTGAGGAGACGCATCAAAGAAGCCGAGCTTAGTAATAACACACATTGCAGGTCCGCGAAACGTATTTCAACAGGAGCTTAACCATTTTAGTGAGGCACGAGCAACATAAATACCATACGGATCTCGTAGTGCCTTGCCAACCGCTCCTGTCTTTATCCCCCTGTTTTCACAGCAATGTCTTCTACTTCCAACGACGTTGAGAAAGGCAAGGTTGAGGCCTCCCCCCCTCCCCAAGCATTCATTCACCAACCGCGTCCTTCGAGGGTCGCAAATCCCAGCGGTCTGTAAGTTAGGCTTCCTTCTGTCGCCTGTATTGGAAGTGTCTAATACGTGTCAAACAGAGGTCTCTTCGCCTTCGCGTCGACAACTTTCATGTTGTCCATCTACAATACTCAGGTTAGGCATATTACCGAGCCCAACGTCGTCGTCGGCATGGCTATCTTCTGCGGTGGCTTGTCGCAGTTCATGGCGGGCATGTGGGAGTTCCCGAGAGGAAACATGTTCGGGGCAACTGGTCAGTAAACATCCATTGGCTTTTGTATAGCAGTCTGCGTCGTGTGCTGCTGGGCTCGCAACTCCAAATTGGGCGCGAGAGACGCGTTCATACAGACACTTCACTTCTTTTTATCCACTTAGATGACAGACTAACGTGTTTTTTTTAATCAGCATTCACATCTTACGGCGCTTTCTGGATGGCCTACGCCACGATCCTGATCCCTGGTAGCGGCATCATCGCGGCTTTTGCAGGCAACGCCAAACAGTTGAACGACGCGCTGGGAATTTTCCTCCTTACCTGGACATTGATTACAGCCTTCCTGGCGTAGGTTTTCATTTCCTCATCGAAGTCAAGGGTTTAATCGATTACTTTTTTGTGTGAACAGTTTCACTGTCCTTCGTAAGAATATCGCTTTTATTGCGCTGTTTGTGTTTCTGGACGTGACATTTATGCTCCTCACGGCTGGATCGTTCAACAATAATACCAAGTGAGTTTTGCCCGCGTGCTTCAACCTGTCCGTAACTTACACGCGCCTTTTCCGACAGGGTGACCAAGGCAGGAGGTGTTCTTGGTATCATCACTGCATTCATTGCATTCTACATTGGTCTCAGTGAGCTGCTGTCTGCCGAGCCGCATCCTGCCTTTAGGTTGCCGCTAGGTGCCTTCCACGATGATTGAGGGCCCATTTTCGTTCGCACAACTTGTTAATACCATAGTTTGCTATTTCACTCGTTGACATATTTCCTGAGGGATGTTTATCACTTGGCGGTATGGTTCATTTGAGGGGATGAAAAGTATACAAATACGTACACCTCATAACTGTAGTACTCCTGACTATGCGACACGTTGCAGGGAAACCCAACTTGTAACCAACCAGAAGGCGATAAGCATTAATGCATGCCTAAAGCTTCCGCCATGCTCCAAATGCAATAAAGGTGCCATCGGCGAATAGCATAGAAGTAAATATAGTCAGGAGCACTGTCAAGACGTGGGAATGGTGGAAACTAGCGTTGTGCGTATGGATGATGGATGCAGAGAAGTTGGATCCCGATGAATCTATGTATAGATTTTTCTCATGGATCGCTACAAATAACATGTAACAACACATGTTTGATATATGTACTGCGCACCGGAGTGAGTAGAATTATGCAGACCACTTCTGAAGCAACACTTTCAGTAAAGTGTTGCTTCAGCGATGCAAGAAGTAACTTACTTGACTAATCCGCGTAAGTAGAAAGGTTACGAGAGAGTCGTAATAAACTTCCATTAGCCATATCTGGACGAGTTAGATATTGTGATCTTGAGAATCCATGATGGGATCTTTGTATTGTGTGCTCCGGAGACTGTTGGCCTACGGCAGATATCACACAACTCCGCACTTCGCGCCTCCAATTTCCGTAGATTTTTCTAGACCCTTAGGGAAAGTCTACCCATTAACTTCAAGTTTCAAGTTCAACTTCGCGACAGTCCAGCTCAACATTCACTCCATAATCTCATCGACCATCCATTGATACCTAATGGATTGGACTCAAGCTGGCGATTCTATCGTTTTGATCGTTCTTGCGTTGGTTCTTCCTTCGTGGCGGTCACACTCTGCGATAGACCGCATCCGGTTTTTTTTCAGTTGCCGCTGGCAGTCCGCTGGCTCTGGTCGTGATAGGTAGATCGGAATTTGGTACCGGGCGCGATCAGGATAACAAATATAAGTTTGTATAGCAGTTGTATAGCGCTGCGCACAATTGCGTGCATAATGTACGTAAAGGAAACGATCTGTGGGACCGGTCAAGTCTCAACTGATGTTACGCCTTCATCGTCTCTCAGTTGCACTGCTGCAGCGATGAAGAAGTGGGCTGTGCCCCTAATAGTAACCTCGCTGATGAGTTGAGTTCACCTCTGACTTGCTCCAATTAGAGCACGCGCAGGAGTATGTTTGTATGTGAGTGCCTCACCTACGTAATGGGAGCTTGCTTCCAAAACCAAAACCAGCGACGCTTACCAATCATCTGCATTTTCGGTATACTTACACTGGCTGCACAGCAAGATACTTCTGAGAAGGTATGATGTCAGTATTCTGGAAGTACTCTTAATACTGCCACCATACTCACCAAGGGATATTTTGCCAGTATGCATACCAATCTAGAATACCACTTCAGTACCTTCAGTACTATTGAAATATAATACAATACTGTCAAAATACCTCTAGTGAAGTATGTTGACAATATTAGGAATACAGGATACTTTCACAGTACTTCTCAGGAAGTATTGTGCCTTGCACCCAGTGTTAACAGAATAGAGCAAGTTCCCCAATCAAACATTAGTCAAAGTATAACACTAGCCCTTTCTATATTAAGAGGCCTACATATTCTATGTCATTTTCAGAGTCATTCATCCTGTTTAGGTAGCACAGGCTTCTGCTGCCAATCTACTCTTAAGATGCAAACACACTCTTTCAGCTGAATCAGGAGTTTAGGCAATTTGCAGACATAGAGGCAACCTGTTTCAAAATATCCTGAAACCGTTGTTGTGAATCTCACTTCGACTACTTCATAATACCTGCTGACTGCTGACAGTTTTCTAGTTCTGAAAAGTCTTCCATCGAGGCGACATATCGTGACCTTACGTGGTTGTCTGACATATAAGGGCCTGAGCAGTATTGCAGTATTGGGGTCACACAACTGTTATGTGTGGTTGCGCCCAGCCTCGAACACATTTCTAACCTGCTTGAACTGCTTGAACTGAATATCTATGTTGCAGTCAAACAAATGCATGCAGGCCGGGACGAAGATCAGTCTGGTCCGTAGGAAACGACACAGTAGTTACCTGTCAAATAAATGATTCTTCATATCTCTGATAACGGACAGTTCGATTTTGTAGTTGAACCAAGTGCCACTCATCTTATGGCCGTCTGTTTGGATTCATAATCTGCGATGTAAATTAATGCTGACTGACCAAACATTCATGCAAAAAAAGGAAGTACTTACCCAATATCGGCCGAACGACAGCATACACGTCCGTCGTCTCAACTGATTCATAATCTATGACGGAAACTAATCAGATTGACCATACGTTCACAGTAAATGATGGAGTAAGAATACTTGTCTTTCACTCACCCGAGCGTTATTCAATTTCAGTCAAGAGAGATATCAACAGCTTGTGACTCTAAGAGTATTACGTTGGTATGGCGTAGGCGGTGGACATAGTTGTCTGGTAGTCGCTGATGCCATACACTATACGCATGACTCCATGGAGAGACAAACTGGGATTCGTTCATGGGCCAGTGGCGCCTGAACCTCCATCCAGGGCAGCAGAATTTGCCAGGAAGGGATCACATCCGCGCGTTAGAAGTCCTCTTAGAACAATAAGCGCATTTCGTCTTCATCAGGCCTGTGATGTGCACATCCAGCCATTCTTCGGGATGATTGGTATCTTTAACCTCCTTTTTGAGCCTTTTCACGTCCTCACAAAGTGACAGTGAATAGACTAGGTAGTCAGAGCTCGTTGGAATATAATCCTCTGTGCAGCTGTCAGCGATAGCAAGCACTGTTCCAAGGAGGGGTAGGCCGCTCGACCGAGAGCGTGATGAATAGCAGATTGGAAACCACAAATATCCTATCTGATAGTGGTTGCATCTGATAGTCATTTGAGAAACTTTGACGCGACCTAACGTAACCCCTGCACAAGTCTTCAGTTTCTTGTCAAAGCTCAGATATCTGGTAGATGCCAAGGAGCTTGCGTGCTCCATATTTCCCATGCCTAAGTCGACAAAGTCGGGTATAACGGTTTGAAACAGGGTACGGATGACTGAGCCCCGCCAGTCGATAATCGCAGCCATTGATATAGATGCAATCGTTGACGAACATTTTGGCAGTATGTAAGTCGGGATGAAAAATGATAGGCGTGCAGTATTCAAGTGAAGGAAGAACGGCCAGTGCGAAAGAGAGCCATGTTGAATAACGAAATGTACTGAACAGAGCTATTCGAGCGCCAAGTTGATTTTGGGCGTTTGGGCAGTTGGAATATAGCGGCCTGATTTTGCAGCTTTACGATATCGAAGACGTATTAGCTGACAGTTTCCAACCTGTTTGCGAGTATGTCACCTACAGGCTATACATTTTGTATTCACGCCCCTCTCGAGCCAGCACATTCGAGACGGGGTACCAAGTAGTGTGCCATTCGAATAAAGTCCATCGTTGCTACCTCGGTACGTCCTAGGAGACTATGCCCCTAAAGAATTCAGCATAAAGTTGTTTTCGCAGCGATTGCTTCAAGAGCTTGTACGTTGAGAGCGAGGTTCTTAAAGCCATTCCTGCTAGATCATATATTTTTTGAAGGAATCTTGACCAAGGAACTTACGGGTGTGCAAACTTGTCGCCAACCGCTATCCTCTCTAGCCTTTACAACTGAACAGATTTCAAGTGGTGCCGAAGTCATGTAAGCCGATGTGGAAATTTCAAATATAAATAAGCCGCATTCCTTTCTAACCATCATGTCGTCCAACGATGGAGACGGTGACATCGACCACAACGTAAGAACGAATTATGACCAAAAGGCAAGAAATGTTCAAAGGGCTTGTGATGCATGTCGGCGCAAGAAAAGTGAGTCGGTTCATCGTTTCTTCCATGATTCCGCTGACAATGTGATCAAACTTGATGCTTAGTTCGGTGTAAGATGATGCGGCTCTTCTGGATTCATTCCTCTTAAAACTATCCGTGTAGGCGACGGTACACAAATACCTTACACCCAGTGTACGAACTGCATTGTCTGCAGCTATGATTGCACATACGTGGAGGTTGCGAAGGTGCGTTCGGCTGATTTTGCTCGATCTATCTCTAAATGAATACGAAACAAGCAGAAGAGGGGTCCTCCGAAGTCGTGCGTCGCTTTGCCTCCAAATCTGATATGCCCTCAACTGTCAAATTTTAGTTATGTACAGAGTTTGGAGAAACGCGTGGGGAAGTTACAGCAGCTGCTTGGCAGAGTGCGCCGTTGTCTTTGAATCTTTTGCTGTAATATCACTGATCTTGGTTGACAGATAGCACCAGAAGCCTTGGATAAACTTGACAAAGCCTCAGATGCTGCAGTGGGGCAAACAGACCGAACATTGCCACCTTCACGCATACCTTCTCAACCCGTCACCCTTCCATTCATTCACGCCATTACACATGTTCCTCCCTCAGCTCCAACTCACGATAACGAAATTGACAGCGTCATGCTTGGCGACAATCTACAAGATCTTTATCTAGGTCGTACGAACCGTTTTTTTGGAAAGGCCAGCGCGGTTATGGTTCATCAGGTGACCATTAAACTCAAGCGTGATTATATGGCAAGCACCCAGGGCTCGCCCGTTCCCGACCTTCCACCAGTGCGCCCGGTCAGCAGCAGATTGTCCTGTTCCAAAACGTATACTGACAAAGTTGTGCCACCCACCAGCCTCCAGATCCGCCTCATGACATTGTTACATACTCATTTCCAGAGGAGGACCTCTTCCAATCCCTCATCGAGCTTTACTTCACCCAACTGAATATTTTCTTTCCTGTGCTTCATCGACCGACCATTGAGAAATCAATAGCAGATGGTTTGCACCTCTCAGATAAGATCTTTGCTGAGACAGTTCTCCTTCTCTGTGCCATTGGCTCGCGATTTTCTGACGATTCACGCGTTCTACTGGATGGGGTGGCTTTGGCTCAGTGCCGTGGGTGGAAATGGTTTTCCCAGGTTCCGCTGATGAGAGACTCGTTACTGAAGACACCAACCACGGAGAGTTTGCAGTTTTGTTTTGTGAGTACATACGGATCATATCACCCATTCTCCTGACTATTTTTTCAGCTTTCTGCGATGTACTTGCAAGGAACAACTGTGCCTCAAAGTAGCTGGAGGTTGGCAGGTCTGGGTGTCCGTGTGGCACAAGACATGGGTGCTCACCGCCGTAAAAGTCGTGATACTGTCCCAACTGCTGAAGACGAAACAATGAAACGTGCATTCTGGTGTGCTAGCCCTTTGTATGTCTGTGAGGGAGCTAACAGCCTACGTACCTTTTAGGGGCCTCGTAGTATTGGACAGAATACTTAGCGCTGCTCTGGGCCGCCCCTGTGCAATACAGGACGAAGAGTTCGTTGGGAGGCACTTATTCCCTCAAATCCTTGGTTACTGACGAGCCCAATAGTTATGATGTCGACCTACCAATCGAATGTGACGACGAGTATTGGGATCATCCTGATCCACAGAAGCGGTTTAAACAACCTAAGGATAAGCCTTCCTTTGTCACATATTTCATCTTCCAGATCAAGCTTTGCAATATCTTAGCGTTTACGTTGCGCACCCTCGTAAGCACGTTTCCTTGAAAGTCGCTGTTCACTGTTGATGATACTGTTATCTCTCAGTATTCCGTCAACAAGTCGAAGATACTACTTGGATTTGCCCCACAACAGTGGGAGGAGAGTATTGTCGGAGACCTAGACGGAGCTCTGAACCAACTCATCGATTCCATTCCCAATCATCGTACGTAGTGAAGACCTTCTACACCTTTCTCGTTATGAACCAGCAGAACGCACAGTTCGGTGGGATCCTAACAGGGAAAATAGAAATTTTTTCGAACAGTCAGGATCGTTGTATAGCATGTACTACCAGCTCCAGATTTTGGTCCATCGACCTTTCATTGCGTCACCAAGTAGACCCACCACACTCCCGTTCCCTGCTCTTGCAATATGCACGAGTGCAGCGCGATCATGCAGCCATGTTGGGGATGCCCTTCTGCGGCGGTCCGCCTCGTTTGATTTTCCGCTTCAAGTAAGCTCATAATGTCTTAGCATGTGCTGAATCTGCTTAAGGAGTATTTTTGTGCTAGACATCAGCATTTTTCGCTGGCATCATCCTCCTACTCAACTTCTGGGGTGGCAAGCGCTCGGGACTCACCACAGATCCACACAAGGACCTGGAAGATGTTCATAAGTGCATGGCTCTCCTTAAAGTAAGCGAGGACAGGTAAGAATTCCAATCTCGTAGTTAACGAGCTATCCTGAATTCTACATTTTAGATGGTATGTCGCTGGTCGTTTCTGGTATGGATTTCTGAATTCGTCATAAGCAACAGACTGATAAGTCCATCCAGGGACATTCTCGATGATCTAGCATCGGTCGGAGACATGCCTCTTCCAAAAGCTGTATCGTCAACGAATAAGCGAGAACGAGACGAGGACAAGCCTCAGTCTTTCTCAGCGAGTGCACCCATTTCCTCCGCTACTGGTGTCGATCCCCAGACTGCACAGCTCTTGGGCATGCCACGGGATATCGTGAGGTCTGGACATCTGCCATGGAATTCTAGCAGTAGTGCTAGTGGATCTGGTTCTGATGCCCACTCACGCCCGCTGCAGCGCCCTCAAAGACAACAATCTGTTCAACGTCGTCCACCATTGCAACCATCGACTTCTCGGACGCAACGGTTACAAGGTCCTGACCAACCTTCGCAATGTATCAGGCGTCCTCCGCCAGCACATCAACTTTACAGCGATGACGAGCACGACAGTCAACCATTCCACTATCCACCGATATTCTCTGATCAACAACAGAGGGCGCCTCCTAACATTGGCAGTGGTCAATATTTGTACGAGCCTGTCACAGACAACACGAGCGACGGAATGTCGTCCGCGGTCAATCAACATGCATATCCACAAACCAGGTCTATTTTTTCATTTCCAGTGGACGATGGCTTCTCCTATGATGCGATGAGACTCCAAGCTCCTAGCAGCGCATATATTCCTCCATCTGCGAACGATAATTCAAATTACTACTATGCTTCGATACATCCGCAGATTAGTACGGGTGCGGTTATGGATAATTTGCAGAATTATCCGCTGATGCCCCGCTATACCGGACATCCTCAATCGCATATACAGCAACAACAAAGCATTCTTGAGAACGATACGTATGGGATGTGGTCTACCCCTTCCAGTGGTTTGGAGTGAGCACATCGTTTATGTTCATTAGGCGTACCCTGACAGTTGATCTAGAGATGACTGGGCCCATTATCTATCGAATGTTAACTTTACAACATCTGGAACACCCGCTGTATCAGGCTGGCCAGCGAGAGAATACTACCGGTGAGCGGGTGTCCTGTGTGTTCTGTATGTTGTAGTGCTATACATATCTCTGAAGCAAATCATAATAGACTATTTGTTCTATGCTTGACTGTATGACTTCGAAGCTTCGAATAATAATGTTATTATTTATTTACAGTAATTGATATTCTAAGATAGATCTCGTTCAGAACAAACGTGATCACGTGAAATGTGTGACATTTGAATAGACTTCTGCTAAATTCACTTCACAGCACATTTAAAAAAAATCCATTTCCACAAAGCTATTTAAATCATACATGTCCAGGTTATATTGTTTTTACAATAGGAGAAACTTGACTGTAGAAGTTGCCATTAGGTTTCTGGAAGCGGGAACTTGACATTGTGACTACATGGTCACGGCATCCAGATTCAGCACTTGCAAACCTAATGACTCCTCAGCCTCAACACCTTTGAAGAATTTAAAGTAACAGATCATTAATAAAAATGATTTTCAACAACTCTGTGCAGCCAGAAGTCTCAAAAGTGTCATCAAAATGACTGCCAACTATGATCTAGTCCAATGTCACGCATTTCACGTGATCACATTTGTTCTGAATGAGATCTATCTTACCTCTATTCTGACGACGAACTCGTAGTATTCATTCATCTTACCACCACCCATCGAATCAATCAGGAGGATGGATGACTATGCCATGGACTCGGAGGATGTCCCTATGACTACTGTGGAAAACTCCGTCGATGATTGTCAGGATATAACAGCCTTACGCCGGCCGATTTGGGTCGATCCGCCTGGCCCATTTGATGCACTTCACCATCACAAGGGAGCCTTTTTGATTGTTACACGCTGGGATGATCAGACTTCTACACCAGATCGACTTGAGGCCTTTCTTGCACGATGGCCTCCGAGCAGAACCCCAGTTCACTACTGTGCTTGGATTGCAGTAGATAGAGGCGGACAAAACCCCAGTTCACCCGACGCCGAAGGCCTGCTGGCATCCTTCCGCTCTCTTGTTTCTTCCGAGAACGTCACAGTAGACGAGATTGACAGAATCGCAGTCGCACACGGTGTTTTATCCGGGAAGTGGATGATATACACCGATACGCGGAGGATCGATCAGCTGTGGGAGAAGGTGGTTCGCTTGTTGTGTGTGGATTTGAAAAGAGGATCTGCAAAGGTTTCGCCCAAACAAGAGGGCGATTCTCACATCATTTGCGTGTATGTCGACGACTATAGCAACATGGAGGAGGTTAATTGGTTGCGGAACGCCCTGAGAACCGCTGGTGCGTTTTGGAAAATTGGTTTCAAGCCAGATGCGTATACGCATCTCGGAATTTATGCCAAAAATCAATGGGGTATACGGCCTAGTCGGTATTACAGCTAATTCCGAGTCAGAGGTCAGTACCTACTACCCAGTGATACGTACTTACCACTTACAGGAGATCGGCAGAAAAAATATCCCCTCCATCCGACGTACGATACGTGGTGTATTTCCATCTTGTAGCCTTGGCATCTCTTGAATCTTTTGTTGCTGTCCGTGGCCAGGCTTCCGTGGGGTATCGGAATGGGATTTTTTCCAAATTTTTTCTCGGTATATATTTTTTTCTTTTTTTCATTGCTCTCGGGGATTTCCGTTCCGATGGCGGTTGTGAATCGATAAGATAAGATAAGACTAATACTGACAAATACTCAAGTTGCCCGTTCAAATTGCGTTCAAATCAAGTTTAAATTGCTTCAGTCGTCTAAATTATGAAAGTCAATCAAAATACCGTTCTTCTCGGAGAGAAATTGGTATTAGTGCCGTATCGAACTGAGCATGTTCCTGTACGTGAGCTTCACCATTTACATATCCTGCTACAATGTATTAGGTGGTCCAACTTTGCATCCATAGACATACCACGGGTGGATGCGCGATCGAGAACTGCAGATCCTTACGGCAAGCGAACCCTTGAGTCTGGAAGAGGAGTACCAGATGCAGCGTATGCCTGTCTTTTTTGGTGACCATTTTGGCTTATTTTGATATCAGAGCAATGGCTTCTGGACGAAGACAAGTTGACTTTCATTATCCTGGCACGCACTGAAAATTTGAAGGAACCCAATAGTTCAACTGCCTTGCCGACCAAATTCTTTGCCCACGAGGAGCTGTCACCGACAGATACTCGCGTTTCTTCGCTGCCCATGGTCGGCGACGTCAATTTATTTCTTAAGGGATCTGTGCCATCCTCATCTAATCATCTTGACTTCCAAAGACCAAGAGGTGGGGACGACGAAAATCGCGATACTTTTGAAGCTGAGGTTGAGATCATGATAGCCGGTGGGTTTCGCAGAGCTCAACAATCATTGCATTTTCCCTCTGACCCCTGGACGGCCTCTGTCATCCAGAAACTGTATATCGCCGTCGGGGATTTGCTTTTGAAGCCCTGCAACTCATTTTGAGATACGCAACCGGCGCTCCAAGCACGTATTTCGGTTCTCCATCCTCAGCTGCCTCCGCTGTAGATGCTACCCTAGTATCACCTTTGAACATCCCTCCAACCTGTCTGGTCACTCGCATATCCGAATCCAACACTGCCAGTATCAGCCTGTTCGAGAAATTGGGATTCCGTTTAACGAAGAAGGTAGAAGTATTCAGAGAGGTGGAGATGCGATGGTCTCAGCCGACCGCCATCAATATGATGTCTGACTATCCAACGCCGAGCTCCGGTCTGAGATCTCGTATGGAGGGTGCCTCCGCTGCGTGCTCAAGGTGAAAGACTTTAGCAGGAGACAGAAGTCCGCCTGTGACGGACTCCGAAATTCATAAGCGAAGAAGCGGACATGCTACAGATACAAGAGTAAAGTAATGCAGACGACGGAGCCTTATTAGACTACCAAGCTACATACCAGAATTACAACAGAGTCTAAACACATATAACAAAAAAGAAATGGGAGAGGAGGGTGGGCCACGAATTGGCCACGAAAATCGGTAGTCGACGAACTATTCGATGAATCTGGACGAAACCGTGTGAAAAACCAATTCAGATAGGAAGTCGTGCGTAGCGCCGCTCACTGTTAGGATTCAACTAGTAAAGCATGCAGCAAAGAGGAATGCTGGGGAGTTGGAGGATGTTCCAATGGCCAAGAAGGCATGGAAATAGTCCAAACTTTCTTTTTCATGATTTTTCACCTATAGTATGTAATAGCGGTATATTGAGAACTGGGGATGCAGATTTACTACTCTAGCTTGACTCTAGCTCATTTTCTCCTGAAAATTTACAGGGGTAGGGGGAGTGGTCAGCTCTGATTTGAACAACGTCTGAAAAAAATATTTTGGGGTAGGGGGGGATGGTCGGCAAAATTTCTGGGATTCCCAAAAAGGGGGCATTGTACAGAAAAATACAGTTCTTGCTGCCCCTTGCATGGGGGGGTCAAAATAAACATTGCCTATGTAAACTTGAACTTTTGAACTATTGACCTAGCGACTGGACTCTCTTCGGACATCATATTTTCTAGTATGTCGGGCCTATACCAACCCTCAAACAGTTGTGTTCTAAAGTCCACAGGTACAGTGCCACCTCCTCCATTTTTGTAGCTGCATTGGCCATAAACGAGCCCTCCAGATATTTGGCTGTGGTATTTGATGCATTGAAATGGAGACCTTTGTCACACGAGACAACAACATCAGATTGTACAGAGTGGGATGGATCGGAGCAGATATCTGTAGCACTGAATAAGAGAGACTCCCAGGATGCATGTGACCATTGCTGGAGCGTGCGAGAATGCTTTGCATGAAGATAGGTACTTATTGTGAAGTGATTGTCTTGCAGACATGTCCAGATGGTGATGGAGGTCCATCGTATATAAAGGGTTATATGTATGTGTCATATATATGCGCTTGATATGCGCAGCATGAAGAACATGAACGTGCGCGCAAGAGTACTAAGCTTTGAATCCAAGCACAACCAAATTTACAGTACTTCAAAAGTTCAAGTTTACATAAGCAATGACCCCGTGGAGTCTGCAACTTTATTTCATGCCTTTTTAAGTGGGACTATGTGGGACCTTAACCATGTCACTGATGTCTTGTATCTATCTGTGAACGGTAGTCTGGGGCTCAGGGCTTTCGTCAAGCTTCCATCCGCCCTTAGTAACTCCTTGCTCGGTTAAACCACCTACTATTCTCGAACGTGACGCCAACTCCACATCCATACATTAACAGGAAATTTGTGTCTATCAACCGAGGTGTTTTCGACGTGGATGTGAATGAAAGAATGGGTTGTGGAGATGAGAAGATGGGCCTGAGAGCTTGGATCTATGCATGTCCCAGCCTCGGCGCAACTTCGAGATGACTTGCAATCAGGGCATGACCGGTATATGTTTGTAAGCGCCTCGCTCGAACTACTAAAGTTGGTTATGAACCCATCTCAGAACTTCGTCTTGCGTGCGGCCGGCGGAAGGGGGACCATTTTGCTGGATATTCCCTGCTATTCTTCGCTACTGGCGTGCAACCATAATTCGATGTTATGACAAACACAGTACGCTGCAGTCTTACATGCTTCTGATGTCACTGCTTACTCGTCCATTTTTGTTCTCGTGTCGATATTCACAGAGAAATCTGAAGCTGGGTGCACGGCCGAAATAGTTTAAACGTGCGCTTTCGCACTTCCGAGGGGATTATGTATAATTTTACGTGGCCCGTTCCCTGATTTTCACTCTTTGTAGGCAATTCTTACTTGTCAATTGTCATTGAGACCTTTGGCTGCTCCATGAAAATGTACGATTTATATGTACGTCTTCCGTGTGCCCATGAGTGCAGTATTGCAAACCTCTGAGGCAGCTCAATGGGACAATTTGGCTCTATCTGAGATCCTCATGCTCGGATACCGATCAGACAGAGCTCACTTTATGCAAGTTTGATATTGCTTCTAGCCTGGTTGACTGCAGCGAAACGCAGATTGTTAAACGCACTAAAGTTTTCAGGGTTGTCATTGACGCTTATGAATGATAGACGCATTATAAGATGGAGGGGTGTTTTACTTCCGCTGGTGTAACTGAAACCGTTGCGCCGCACTTCGCCATTCATGGTCAGTTCATCACTGAGGTCCCGTGTGGTTTTCACCGAATTCACCGTCGCTGTTCAAATGAATAGTTCGACGCGTCTTATCAGACAAAGGAGTAAATTATGGGCAACTCCAATGCAACCGACCCTATCTAACTGTCATTCGCGTTGACATGATCAATGGGAGGTCAAACTTGAACAGTGTATGCCCTCCGATTCTTGACAGGCCATATGGTAACCGAGGTGTTTACGGTAGGTGACTAACAAGTTATTGATAGCTTCGTCCTATTATGGCTTGGGAGCACCCCCATTGAAGAAATCTGCGTTTGTACTATCAGCGCTAGATCTACTTAACTGGATCTGTCTTCTCTAATTGGTTCATGTTCATTTTACCACTCTGACTTGTTGCTTATGTATAAACAGGTTGCACGAAACGACATCCTCCACAAACTTCAAAGTGAGTTCTAGCTCGGGATGCGCCCATTTGAGAAAGAGACTGGCATCTGATTGGCTGATATGTTTCTCCACAGCTCCAAACCCTAAACACACATTATTCATTGGCAGTAGAGCGTATCTGCTCTTTTTTCAAGGATATAAGGGAATTTTCCTATGATCGCAATACGTTGATTGGCAGACAGCCCCACTTTGGATTGCAGATACGCTCTAGTCTGCTGTACCTGTTGCATGACTGGCTCCACCGAGTCAGGATGCTTCGACCGTTTCCATCAGCCGCAGTATCTAGCCGCTTTGAGCGCAGGTGATTTCTCACCCATATCCGGACAGAACGGGCGACGAAAGCCATAAAATCGTACCGACTCAGATGTTTTCTTCAAATTCTCCCTAGTTTATTACCTCTGCCTTACAAACCACGCTCCTTGCTCTTCCCCATACGCGTCCTATTATTCGCTTCTGTCATGGCGGCGTTGGCTGCCGCCTCCCCTATCCCCCAAACTTCCGGAGGTATTCTTGGCGACCTAACCACTGGTATGTATCAATTGATTCAGTACAGTGAAGACGTTCGAAATTTACTCGTCCTGCTCCGTAGGCAATGTCCCGGGACTTCTGAATGACAGTAAGCACCATTTCCTCATGTGCTGAGTTGGACTAAAGGTATATGTGCAATTAGCTACAGACTTAGTTGGGGATGTGGTCAATGGTATGTACCATTTACGTGATATCGTTCATGCAGCGTCAATTGATTATTTGTGTGTTTTACAGATGTCGGTCAAGCACTGAGCAGCCCCAGCTAAGGATCCAATGGCAGTTAATTGCCGAGAGCGTTTCTCAAATATCTTCATAACTGGGTCCAGTAGTTAATTAGTAGATCTTCGATCGTGTTTGGACACAGTTGCCTCGGGAGTTCGCACATTTTCCATGATATTAATTACTGTTGTCTGACGATTCAGTAAATTACTCTCTTTTACTTATGTTCCCCTCCCTATGAACTATGAATAGACTGATAATGTTATGAACTAGCTAGTGTGCTTATTGTTTGCATTTCTTATCTGCCTTCATTGGTTTCTGATTGCTCTACTGGCAGCCTATTCAGTAGAAATCCATGATACATCCATCCAGTGGATTTCTGCAAAATGATGATAGATCTGTCAGTAGTGGATTGGGCCCATAGCAGGAAAGACTTGTGTGGGCTGAGGGTGTGATGCATCCATGTGGGCCCAGTATACAGATTCACTGCCGGCGATGATTCTTCCCAGTGGTAATTGCTGAAAGATTCTTGGTGGCAGTAACATCTGACTCATGGTGCTGGCTAGCATGGTCACCATTTTACTACATGGCACCAGCGATGATTATTACCGGTGGTAATTGCTTGATCCGTGTGGGCCCAGTGAATAGAATTATAGCACCAGCAGCAACAATTGCCGCCAGTAATTGCTAGAAAAATATGGTCTACCCTTCATGGGCGACGATTCTCGCCGCCAGTAATTACTGAAAAGATTGTAATTGCCGAAAAACGGTGCTGGCTAGCATGGTTGACATATACATTAAGCAAAATGAAAGAAGTTGCTAGTGATAATTTTATGATGTCCTTGGTCAAGAATTCATCATTGTCCTGCACTTCTGCTGCATTAATTGGGCCATCTGGCACATTGCCTCATCAAGGGTGGCGAGCTGCTGGTGAAGGGCATGGTTTACTGCAATGTTGGACTTCACCGTCTTGACGGCCTCGTGGTAGCTGTGTTCAACAGCGTCAGAATAAGTCAAAATCTCCTACAATCATTATTCAGCAGCTCCCGGCCAAAGTTCAGGACTTACTTGGGGGGCCTGCTGGGATGATGCCAGTGTTGATGGAGTGCAACCTGGGAATACTGGATGAATGCGGCTGGGTAACAAAAGGTGGACGGTGCGCTGAGGAACATTTTGGGGAGAGCCAGGGGGGGGAATGGACCTCATCTGAATCTCTCTGTGTCAATATTGAACTATGAGAAGATCCAGGCGAGGACAATGTTGGGGTGACATGATCCAGCACAGGTTCGATATAGGCCATAGAGACATTGAGCTCCATGTCACTACCTTCAGTCACCTCAGTAAACCAGAAGTGTGCACTGTCTGCATCTGGCATGTCAACACTGGCAGGGATCTCAAGAGTGTCCACCATTTGTAATTGTGATGGCGGTGTTGCTGAATGATTAGAACTGCCAGGAATATAAAAAGTGTCTGGGTCAATGGTATGGGTATGTAGCACCATTGGCTCCAAAATCAACTCCAGAACAATCTGTGCCTGGTGAGTCAGGAATATGAAACATGTTCATGTCATTGTGTGCCAGGGATGATGTCAAATGAGCAGTGGTGCTCGCCACCGGCGACTCAGGACTACCAGTAATATAAAACACATCAGCAGCCAGCAAGTCAGGAATATGCATGTCTAGGTCATGGTGTGCCGGCGATAGTGTCAAATGAACAGTGGTGCTCGCCACTGGCTCAGGACTACCAGGAATATAAAACGCATTGGCGGCTGGTGAGTCAGGAATATGAAACATGTCTAGGTTATGGTGTGCCAGCAATAATGTCAAATGAGCAGTGGTGCTCACCACCGGCTCAGGACTACCAGGAATATAAAACGCATCGGCGGCCAGTGAGTCAGGAATATGAAACATGTCTCAGTCATGGTGTGCTGGCGATAATGTCAAATGAACAGTGCTGGTTGCCACTGGCAAGTCAGGACTACCAGGAATATAAAATGCATCGGCGGCCGGTGAGTCAGGAATATGAAAGAGATCTAGGTCATGGTGTGGCGGCGATGATGTCAAATGAATGGTGCTCGCTGTGGGTGAGTCGGGACTACCAGGAATGTGAAATGCATCCAAGTCAAAAGATTGGGAATTTTCGGCGGGTGGGGTTGCCAAATGGATAATATCTGCAGCCGCTTCAGAAATGTCAAAGAGCAGAATATATATCAAGGGCTTATTGCTCACTTCCTGCAGGCCATCCATTGGAGGTTTAACAGGTAAATTAAATAAGTCCGTCATGGCACCTTGTAAGGTTAGTTGTTGCACTTTACAGTTTTTCGATGTCTTCCAGTCGTCCACTCGTTGCCATAGCACATTCAGTTCTGCTGATGACCACTTATGGGCAACTGGTTTAATTCCACACTAGAACTTGAAGGACAGCTGCCAAAGTCTTCCCTGCTTTGATCAGCATCCTTGGCAGACATGATAGTCAATGTGGATGCAGTAGACAGGTTGTTCTGGCAAATACATTAGGTACCTTGATATTGCATCAGACTGTCCCTGAGGACTATTTACAGGTCATATTTCAGCCTCAATATACCCTAATATACCCACGACTTTGCTCAGTACACCTTTAATCCTCTCACCACACCTTAATATATCACAATGTCCCTGAGCAGAACAGCGAGTAGTGGAGTATTATTAGCTGGGTGGTCCGCCAATTATTTAGAATTTTATAAAAAAAAGGTAAGATTAGTTAACCATCATTTGTTGTCTTCAGTCATGGCTCCAATCAAGCCATTTGTGCCATTTTAGCCATTTGAGCCATTCACTGATAGATGGATGTGTTGTCAGTGGGGACACAATTACAATGTCGGTGGCAGGGTACATGCAGCAAGTATGGTTGAATATTACAAACGACGAGCTAATTTACCTATGCTGCCATTACACACTTCCACCGTGCCGGCACACCACACACATCACCGACACAGCCACAGGTGATAGCATAGCCACCTATGGTGCATCACCAACTCACCAACACATGATATACCAATGTATGTGTTACAGTGAGTTACGACCACCCCACACTACCAACACACTCCCATGGCACCGGCACAGCTACACACATCACCGACACAATCACCCTCGCCGCTGGCACAGCCACAGGTGAATACGACAACAACATGCTGGCAATATGCATCCTGGCAACAGCACCATACATCTTTATTACCCTTCCATCCACATCCAGCAGCACCGACATTATCCTATTGATGTGGTATTTTCCTATTATATGACTATGCCCAATGCGGCCTTCCCAAATCACACACTACACTTGATGTGGCCTTTTACTTGCACGGTCGATCTTTTTCTTATATATTACTTATTTTTTATTCCTTAACCTTCGTGCCTACTTCCATGCAATGAAGGTATAGTAACTTCCAGTTCTTTTAATTGTAGTAACTTATGGTTCCTACTTCCATCCAACAAAGATAATTTGATCCTGTCTTTCCCATAAACATAAGTCTAGTGTAGGCTGCCAAACATGGCATCCTTCCAATTACCAGGCTACTCAAAACCCAGACATTTTCTACCCATGGATGTATGGCTTTGAAAATACGCATGGAGGAAGTGGCCATCCTTTTCCAGTTTGCCACCTGATGTTTGGTATATGCCACAGCTCCCGGCGAGGTCTGAGTCTCCAAGCAGTTAACCCGGACCTCTGCTCTGTGAAGAAAATAATGTGGGATCCAAGCCATTTCATGACTAGTAATTGATAACTCCTCCGACCATCTATCATGTTTGGCATTTGCCTGTAACCAGTGCACCCTGTAGACTAAATAATAGTGAAGTCGCTCATTAAAGTGAATTGAGGTGTACTTACATTCTTTCATCATTTTGCTTGCCTCGACATTGGCTTGGACATTAATAATCCAAAACCATGGCAATGGTTCATCCTGTCTCCAGCTTCCACCCTCAGCATTGCCAGTACCACCCCTCACCACGGCAGTTGAAATCTTGAGTTCATCCCGGCGCAATACCTGATACTTGGACTGCATCTCAGGTGAACATCCCAATGATACCATTGCAGCCCTCGCAGCATTGTATACTTGACAATGTGCTTGAACCCAGTGGCTAATAGCATGCACCTTTGACCAAGCCCTTCCCTTTTTGTTCTTGGAGGTGGCGAGACATAAATTCTTTCTGAATAAGAAAGATTTCTCACCAAGGGCCATTCTAACACCCTGGAGCTCATTGTTTGCTTGTCCTTCCCTCAATCTCAACTCTTTCTCGGCGAGGGAATCCAAACCAAGCTGAGTAATTTGTGGAAAGCCAAATGTAGAGGGAAGAGGTAATGGGCGTGTTTCAGTGGTATGGACTGCTGCTACCGGGGGCCTTGTAATAAACGGGTTGCTTTGATCATTGTCATCCGAGTTAGTCTGGTAATCAGGAGCTTGTGATGGGAGTACTGGTCTCAGTGGTGAGTCATTAAGCTTTTGCAGTGTATCCAATGTGTCATTGTTCACAAATTGTTCTGATTTAGCAATGAAGCCACTCTGGTATGAAGGTTTTGCCGTTTTGTTGCAATCTTCAGCTTATTGGCCTTGGACAACACTGAACACTGTTGATGTATAAAGGTCCGAAGAGCCAGTCTGATACTAGTTAGCATAGGAATATTTTGCAATGGCTGGATATGCACTGGGCTTCCTCAAGTTTGAGGCCAAGAGCAACCCAGGTGGTTTCACCCTTTCCATCAACGGTTTCATCTTCATCCTCTAGAAGGTTCATTTGAAGGTTGCTTTGTGTGACCACTACCTGACCAGGATTTATATCATAGATGTCCATTGCTTCTGGATTGGTTAGATGTGTTGCCTGAGAGTGTTTTTCCAATTCTTTCCAGGTTGCAATCTCCTCAGGGTCTGAGTTTGCCGTGTACTGCAATAGGTCCACCCAACTTTCCTCCTCACCTGCCACAGCGGCTCTGAATCGGCGGGCAGTGGTAACCACTACATCTGGTTCCAAGTCAATCTGGCACAAGGTACAAACATGTATTCACCTATGTCCTGCATTTTTTTGAAGTTGGAATCCCCCATATGATCATCCAAGGTTTCAATCCATCCAGAAATGGTAGCATTTTGGGTACTAGGTGAGATTTCATTCAACACTGACCACAATGATTCAAGGATTTCTCCATCCACTTGTCCAGCGCCAGGAATGAAACTCAGTGGAAACATTGCCAGACGTGGCCACCGACATGGAAAAGACCAATACCATGCAGAATGGCGATGCTGAGTAGTAGCTGGATATACTGACTCTCCTCCATCTGAAGTCTGAGCCTCTTCCAATACTGGCACATTATATCATAAATCAAAATGATTTTCTTGAGTCTGGTGATATTAGTGTTTTTCAAGGCTTCAGATAAAGAATAGTCCATGTTTGCTTGTCTAGAAAACATTACACAATGTCTCTCAAAATGTGAAGATATCTCACCGTTCCCCTTTTTGGAAGTCAACCACCGCACTGGGGCAGAACCATGATGGCCACAAGCAGTTGCGCTGACACCGGTTACATCAAGACCCTTGTATTTGATGAAGCAGTCATTTACAGCATGATGCTCATTGCAGGTCGGTTTCTAATTTGGAGTTAGTAAATATGCTGAAAGTCTTTCAAATATCTTACCTCTGTGACTTCCTTAGCAATGGCGAGGTGTGCTTTGTAGTGATTCAGCTCAGTCATGAAAAAATCACCATGACTGAGCTTAATATCATGGTGAGCATTTTTGCGCTTCTGATGAACAGCGGTGAAGTTTCCATCCATGACAAAAGTCCGAGTGTATGCCATTCTGAGGTAAGATTACATTAAATACATTCCAATTCATGCGATTTGACTTACTGGTCAGGATCCTTGGTCCAATTTTCCGGCAGATTGACACCAGGCTGAGGACATGCAGCACAGAATGTTGGGATGTCAGTCGCACCATGCATTGCAGCCGCCGATGAGCCGCTGGCACTGGACTGTGATTCTCCCCAGTGGCCTCTCCACTTCAAATGTTTCAACATTTGCCATAGCCGGCTTGCCCTGAGAAGCTCCCTGTATCGATCCTCAAGTACCGATGTCAGAGATATTGACAACTGTAGTATATCAATCATACCTCCACAGCACTAGGAAATAAGGGTGAAGTCATGCGCCAGAGCTTCTGGTAGTATTGATAGGCTGAAGATTTACATTCCAGATTGGACAATCACGCATCATTGAGGACTTTAAATGTGAACATGGTCTTGATATTTTTGTAGCTGACTGGGAAAAGCCCTGATTGCAACAGGTGATTTTCCTGCTCTTGACAGGAATTAGGGCAATTACACCACTTGACCCACATACGATGTACACCGGAAACATCAATTACTGTCAATTTGTGACAATCCATTGGCGTTGGGAAAGTTGTGGGACCAAGGTCATAAACACTGGTAAACCTTTTCATCTCCTTGATGATGTTGTTGGTTCCATCACCTTCTGTTGCATCATCCAAATCATCTTCATAATTGTCGGCCTCTTGTCCAACCACATCTGGTGCTGATGGGTGAAAGTAACTTGGGCAGGATGCACCATTGTGACCGAGATGTAAAACTAACCCAACTTGGAACAACCAAGCTGGTTCAAAATAGGAACCTGTCCAGTGGTCGATGCGGTGAAATGGGTTAGAAGCATGGTTATCACAGCAGCAGTCAGTACAGAACATGGGATTGAAAAGACAGTCTCGGCATTGCCAGGTAGCAGCATCATCCCCACACAAATTGCATTTCATGCAATTGGGTACTTCACTGGATAGTAGTGCTTCCAAATACATGGCCTTTTTAGGCAACCATTCTTCAATGTAATCTTGAGGTGTCTGAGGGTAATATTAGCATAGTAAATGTGGTAGCCATAATAAGTCACCTTTGAAGAGGGGGGATCAAGATCTGCAATGAAATTTAGAACATGATGCTCAATTGGTTCATTGGACATCAAAGATGTTATATTGGTGTTGGATGTGGTCGCCGATCCTGACACTGGTGCACTTATCTTGGCCTTCTTATGCCTTGGAGTTGACTGAGGACTTTGCCGAACTGGTACAAGGCGATCCCTGGGTCCCCACAATGTCTGGGAGCGAACGACAGTCATCTGGGTGATTCTTCCAATGATGGTGTGAGTGTGTTCTCTAGGCATGATGGTTTGTAGAGCAATGTAAAATTATGAACAAGCATCTCCAGGATTATATAGGCACTGTAGGCAGTGAGGAAACATGGCAACATGGCGATGTAAATGACAATGGTACCATGTAGAGGTTACTATGGGACTGTTCTACACAGCATACTAACATGTTACCTAGGTCATACTCACAAAGCTACTGTCGATGTTTCCAATGGAAAATTACACCAGTGGTGTTTGTGATACCCATTGGTCAATAGTTTCTTACTTTTACAGCATGTCATTGCTTTTTGTTATCAGTGACCACTGGCGGCGATTAGTGTACAAGTCTAAGAGCTATGGGAATGATCAGTGTGATGTTGTCTTCTCTGGCACCCATCACTCCAATGTACTGTTTTAGCATATATTCTGCACCGGTCATTGGCTTTGCTCTTGACTTGGATGCTTATCGCCACCAGTGACTTTATCACTACCGGTGCCGGTCACTGCAATGTACTGATTTTGCATATATCCTTATCCTCCCACATTCCTACAGCATACAGCATGTCACCATTCCTGCATTTGTTATCCATATTGTAGTGCACAGCGGCCGCAATTAGTATACAAGTCTTTTAAGAGCTATGTGAATGACCAGTGCCGCCTTTACCTTTTCTGGCGCCGAGAGATACAGTTCAGAAATAGCTGACTGCCACACAAGCGACAGTTGCTTTCTGGCCAGTGTCAGGATTAATCTATGTCTACTCTCATTGCACATTACTACTGTCTTTGACTAATGATTGTTCTCTTCTGTTATGTGCCTGTGTATATCCCTACTGGCGCCGGTCACTACAATGTACTGTTTTAGGATATATTCTTTATGATTTGTAATAACAGCAGTAATTCAAGTCCTGTATGCTATAGTCGTGTGGGCCCATACTGTTTTCCTTTTACTGTCATGGGCCCACCCAATCATTCCATCAAGCGTATCATTCGTATGGGCCCATTTCCCTGTAATATTTTAGGATGGGCCCATACACATTTTCGTAGCTCATGGGGTTCTACAATAACTGGCGCCAGTCATTCACTTAGCTCTTGACCTTGGATGCTGATCACCACAAGTGACTTTATCACTACCAGCACCGGTCACTACAATGTTTATCTTTTCCTACATAGACGACTTGTTAAGTGTCAAGGTGCTCCCTAACCTGATTCTGCACATCCTCCCAGTAAGCCAACAATTTCCTGTCCTTCTGAAGTTGGGCATCATTTTCTCGGACCGTCTCAGTCATCCTTTTCCATGTCGAATGCAGGTCATCGAAGATCTTCATCATTAATTGTATTTTGGCCAGGTCACCGGCGGCATATGGGACCGGCCATAGGTCTTGCCAGGTGAACTGGATCTGATGAAACTTAAGATAAATTAAAGGACAACAACATGTTACTCACCTGTGGCCGATGAACCACCAGGAAGTTGTGTGGAGCAAATGGGTATGAGTCGTAGTTCTCCGGATTGTTCTGTTTACTCCACCAAGAATTGATATAGCTATCGACAATATGGGTGGGGTCATCAGCATCAACCTTCAAGTACCTTTGTATCGCTGGAATGTATTCTAGTTCCAGAAAATCTTTGCCCTCAGGATCATTGCGTTCTGAGCACCCCAAAGTCCCATCCTGTACCATCTTTATGGTTTCCATGATGAGCGGGGGAGTGTATGGAGCACTGCCACCCATAGAGGCATAAATTCCAGTGGCCATCAAGAATTCCTTCTAAGTTGGTATTGGTGATCAGATAATTGGCAATCACAATATGTTCACTTACAGTCTCAAAAAATAGGCCAGACACCCACCCCAACTGTGACTCTTCGTAGTCTTCATCATTATCTACCACAAGGATCCATGCAGTGATTGCAGCATGGAGATGTGACATTCCATACAACAGCACTTCCTGCCCATGTGCTAGATCATTCTGCGCTGGTAGTAGTCCTGTAGTACTCTCTTGAATGCTGAGATCATGAGCTACCTGTTGAGCAGCGATAGCCTGCTCATGGAACTCAGTAGGTTTGACTGTAGGGTGAGGGTTCTCTAGGAAATCAGCGTTCCTCTGATGCTTGACTTCTATTTGATTCAATGCAGTAGTGAATTTGCCAGCAGTAACAGGGTCAGGTTTATATGGCCAGCGAGGCACGGATTTGATGTTTGTATAGCGGGATATCATAACTTCAATGCAGTTGTAGATACAGAATGTTTGGACAATTAAGTAATCAATGGACAAAATTATCATTGGCGCCGGGAACAAGCACCAATGATAAGTCCGTATGGGCCGATGTCTATAGGAAAACCAGTGGTGGGCCAATACAATTGTTCCCTGTCAAATGGAATCATCACATGGGCCCATGTATATGTGGTAAGCAGTTCAAACTCTTAACTACACCCTCTGTCAAGTCAGTAAAATTGTGTGCTCATACCTCTGGATTCTGGCCCCAACATTGGGACATTTGTTTATATCTAACCATAATCTATAGCAGGACATCACATCAGTGTCTAAAACAATTGGCTAGTGTGGCATGTCCCGGCGCTGCATGCATCCAACCATATCTGCTGTGACCCGATGCCGTATGCATCCAACCGCCGATACCTGCTGACCTGCTGCTGCACTTTTTCCTACCAAACCTACAATGATCATCGGCACTGGGAACCAGCACCAACAATATGTCTGTATAGGCCGATGTCTATAAGAAAACCAGTGGTGGGCCAATACGATTGTGCAGTATCACATGCATTGCATGGGCCCATGTATATGTGGTAACATGTAGTAAAATGATGACCGTGCTAGCCGGTGCCATGATTCAGATGTTGCTGCCACCAAGAATTCTTCAGTGAAGCTGTATACTGGGCCCACATGGATGCATCACACCCTGGGCCCACACGAGTCTTTCCTGACGTGGGCCCAATCTGCTACTGATGGATCTATTGTCGTTTTGCAGAAATCCGCTGAACGGATATACCGTTGTTTTTTACTGAACAGTGTGCTACTGGCCATTAACGGATGCGAATACTTAACAGAAAATGATAACAACAGAAAATGATAACTCTTAGCGGCATTGGGCATTCCTTGACCTATTTATAGCATGGTCTTCTTACAAACCACTCTTCTGTCTTCCCCCTTTCATTCTGGACATCTGTCATCCACCTCTCTGAGTGTCTCTGATGCTGTATCAGACCAGATGATGAGTGGCTGAGCTAGATGCACACTGCTGTGGAAAAGGACTTGGAGGCTAGTATCAATTTATCTGGTGATGGGAAAGGAAAGAACAGTGCTGAGACAGAGAATAATGATGAAGATTCTGACAATGACAAGCTTGATTCAACGCCAGGTGGCATTGGTGAGGACCAAAGTTTGGACTTCAAAATGGATGACAATATTGATTTGGATGCAAGAGAGCTTCTTGACTTGTTGAAGCCTGTTACCAAGGAAGGGAAGACTGCTGAGCCATCTCCCACTGCACAAAGTAATCAGACAGGCACTGCTGCTCCTGATTGGAATTTTTAACAGCACTTTTGGTTTTTAACAGTGTTAATTATATTTTTAACAAGTTATTAACTCCGGTGTTACTAACAGTTAAGGTAGGGGACATCCACATCCCGCCAACACCATGTGGTGTTACTTCTTGTGTGACTCTGGTTCCAAATCAAACAGGTCCTTTTTACAAGATATTTTCTATACAATTTCTTCTATATAATATAGGGCTGCACACCGTGCCATACACTGATGGTTACATGGTGCTGTCTGATGGTTACGGTACCCGTACCATCAGGACCTTGAGACTTGCCTTGACAGTACGGTGTACGGTACAGATTTATGCCATATTGACCATCAAAAGATGGCCATTATGGCCATGCATACAGTTATATGGTGCTTTCTATAAGCACTCAGCCAAAAATAGAAATGCTGACAAATTTGTTTAGGTTTCAATCACACAATGACCAAACAGTCAACAAAGATAAGCCCAACAACAACGACAACAGCGAGCTCGCCTTGTCAGTAAGACAACAATGATGATGATGCAGGGCTACCACCACCACCAAACAAACAAATGGTGGGAATACGACCACCCCAGGTAAGTGTTTTTTATGTCTCCTCTCTCATTTTCTTCATTCAACTAACTTCTATTGTTATTATCTACAGGTTTTATCTAACAACGACACTACAATGACAACCAATGCACCTCCACCCACTGGCTGAGGACTGCCTCGTTGTAAGGGGACTAGGTGGGTGCCCTGTGTGTTTTTCCTATTTTTTATGTTCGTCCTATATTTTTCCCCACCTCATTTCCTTCTATTCTTCATTTTCTATGATTTTTCCAGATTTTATTACTAATTTTCCCTTGCTATCATGTTTGTACATATTGACACTTTTATATTTAGAGGCGGAGGACCCCTTCCGACACATACCCCTTGGTATGATGTCATTCGGCGGCCTTGATCCACCTATCTCCACCTTTTTCTATTTTTAGATTATATTTGATTTTTGTCATCTTCACATATACTGGGCATCAGCAAGGGGATCCTTAGAGTTTTCTCTTTGGATTTCCCTTTGCTAGGTGTGTCCCCAATGCCTGTATTATGTAGTATAATTTTAACTTTGGATTTCCCTTTGCTAGAGGCTTAGGTTGCCCTTATACTCATCATTTGGGCATAGGAGACTGCAGAAGGGCATGAAGATGAAGGATGCTGACAACTAAATCATGACAACAACAATGAAGAGGACGACAATGACGGGAACGACAGGGATGAGCACGACAACAACCCAGACCCAGCACCCATCCTCACCGCTGCGAGCTACTGCTCGCAGGGTGGACTACTTTTGCTATGGATTATGACCATGGCGACACAAGCAAAAGGAAACCGAACAACAATGAGGGGATGACCAGGGATGACCAGGGTGGCAAGGCCAGAATGAGCAGCACAATGGACCCCACGATGGTGGGGATGGGATGGAGACAGAGAGAGTACCCGACAATGATGGAGACAGTGGGTGAACACAACAATAAGGAGGACAGGGAGGATGAGGATGAGAACCACCACCACCACCACCACAGCACCCCCAACCACCGCCTTGGGCAACTGCTTGCGTGGTGGAAATGGGGAGCAACAGGGAGGGGGGATGGATGGCTACCAGACGGCCAGGGCAAATAACTCGCATTTTTCATGGGAGCTTTTTTTGTTTTCTGTCATTCATTATTTTTGTAGCCCCTTCCCTTGCTGTGTGCGAGGGCAGTTAGTTGTACTTATCTCAATAAGAACATTTGTATCATCCCTCACATTATATGAATAAAAATTACAATGTATAAAACACTCTGGACCATTGCAAACAACAAATTCCTGTTGCTGCATTTGTTTACTATAGTACTGGAATGTTATATTCAATTTTGTGTATTATTATATTTCCATCAACCGTAATACAGTCATATTGGTACCCATACTGTACCATCAGAGGTTATGGGTGTTAGATATATGGACGGTGTATGGTCTACCATATCCATCAAACTACCATGTGTTGTATGGCTGTGGCCATAATACGGACGGTGCGCAGCCCTAATATAATATAAGGATGCAAAATCCCCAATGGTTCATTTAAGCAATGTAAATTGTGGGAGGAGAAGCAAATTTAAGGTATACTACTGGAATCACTATGGGGATTATCAGTTTTGTAAACTATATAACACAACTATGTACTTTTGAACTATATAGTTTTCATAATATATGGTGTAACTGTGATACAACATACTTACCAGTATGTTCTCCTTGTCCTCTTCCATCCTCCTCTTTTTTCCACCACTCAACCAGGCTGCTCAGCCTTTTTGAGAGTTCTCTAATCTTTTCAGGGAACATTTTTGCTTCTGAGGCATCTTATAGATATGTAAAAATGCTGCAAACAGGTGTTGCGATGCATAATTTGACATATTGCTGTCAATATTGATGCATTTTGGAATTTCCTCATTGGAATCTTTGTATATTTAACTAGATAGCCATATAAAATAGCTTATTTAGGAGAACTTGTATAGAAAATATTTGTATTATAGTGGATGTGTGAGGTACAAGGTCAATTTTCAGCTTTTTTTGCCCAATTTGCTAGATTTTTCACACTGATTCATGTGACATTGGTGGGATGTGAATTTCCTCTACCTTATTAACTCTGGTGTTACTAACAGTTATCAACACTTGTTAAAAATACACTCTTGGGGCTGTGTGTTAGTAACTCAGTTACTAACACATGCTTGAATTATTCATGGAGCCCTAATGCATGGATGGTTTGGACATTGATGATGACTGGCATTGCCATCCTCAATGCAGTCCCCCTGCTGATTGGTGGTGTCAGTGTCATTGTTGTGATGTGTCATTATTCATCAGCATCATTAGGCATTGGGCATCATTCATCCCTGCTGGCATTGTTGGGCATTTGTTGGGCATTGTTGTCTGTTTATGTTGTCATCCTTGTGCTTGTGGTGTGCCATCCAGAACAGGCACCTGTTACTATGCTGTGAGCAGGGGCTCACAGCCATGGTCAGTGTGTATCCATGTGGTTAGTTGTCATTGTTGTGTATGGCTAAAAAGCTAAAAATGACAATAAAATATTAGTTAGTTACATATAAGAAACAAGGAATGAATAAACAAACATACCAAGGCCCAAATGATGCAACTGGTGTCATCTGGGCCAGCTTCACATTGGTTCAGTTCAAGGTGGCGTGGGTCATGGACAGAGTGGTGGTGATGCCATTGTTGGTTTGGCAGTCTGTTAAGAACTGAGCCTAATTTGAGTTACATCAGAATCCAGTTGGATTCAGCAGGCGTGGATGGGGGAAAGAAGTTGGATCATAGTGGATCCAGTGGTTGGAGAACAGAGGGAACAGAATGGACTTGGCTTCAACTTATAAGAAGTTGTGCCCTTCACCTTGTCTGGTGTTCTAACTTCAAGACAAAGGTATTGGAGAGAGGAGCAGGTAAGTGCAGGTAAATGCAGGAAGACAAGGGTGGGTGGACTTAGGTAAGTTCAGTTGGAACCAGAACTTGAGGGTGAGGACTAGAGGTAGAGTTGGAAGGAGTTTGGACTCTTGGCAGGAACAGAGGTAGGAGGAGAACAAGATTGATTGTCTGTATTAAGTCTATGTCAATATATGAACTGAGGAATACAAGTGGAAACTAACTAAGCTTAAATAGTGGAATACAGAAGAGAAGCAGAAGTTGTGGCAGTGTCTTGACTGCATAGATAAATTACTAGTGGCAGCCGTACAGGAGTCTTTGAGTCAAATTTGCAAAAGCCTTGAGAAGGCAGCCATGAGCACAGTACAAGGCAGCCTGGTGCACAGCTGTATGGGCAGTGCAAGGCAGCTGGAGAAAGGTGCAGGGAATAGTCAGGGTATTGAGTCCCAAGCGGGTGGGGAACATGAGTGCAGGAAGATGTCGGGTTCTGAGTGGGTGAGGATTGGTTCTTGACAGTATTTCCCCCTTAGTGCTGAGCCTACGAGGCCTGTGAGGGTTTGAGTCCAAATCAGGAAGTTGGTTGATAATCCAAATGCAGAAATGTAAAAACTTTTAAGGTTGAACCCAACCACCATCATCCCCCCCTTGTTACAAATGTCTTCATCCCAAAACATTGCAGACAAGTGTGCTGCCCTCAAGGTGCAATGAGAGCAGATGGAATGCAAGGAGCATGAGCTAGAAGAGGAGGAGCAGAAGGTGGAAGAGGCCAGAAAATTGGCAGAGGAGGCAGCCTGAGCAGAGGCAGCGGCAAGGGAGACACAGGTGGCACATGAGGCCACTGAAGCAAAGCAGAAGGAGGCAGCAGCCACAAGGAAGGCAGAAAAGAAGTGGGTGGCTGTGGCCATGGGACTGTTGGAGGAAGCAGAGGGGAGCAAGTCCTCGAAGAAGAAAAAAATCAAGTCAAAGGTGAGGGTGGGGTCAGAAGAGTCCAAGGTGCAGGCTGCCCTGCCTTGTAAATGGTAAGTCTTTTCTTACAACTTGACAACTCTTACTGATGAACTGCTAGGTGCAAAAACCAGAAAATTGCCTGCTTCAAGATGGGTGCACGTGGATGAGTGTGCAAGATGTGCACATACATCAAGCACAAATGCAAAGAAGTAGTGTGGGAAGGGCAGGAAGCCCCTGCAAGAGAAGCAGAGCAGAGGGGTGCAGGTGCCACAGTGGAGGCAGGAGGCATGGCAGGGGTTGGCAGGGAGGTCATGGAGCTGCTGCAGCAGCTGGTAAAAGTGGTGAAGAAGGGGCTCAGTGACATAGCCGAGAACGTAGCAGAGGTGTAGGAGACAGTGGAGGACATGTCGGATGCTCTGGACCCAGAGTGGCAAGAAGAGAGTGGGTCAGAGAGTGATGGGGAGGAAGAGGAGGAGGAGGTCGCCAAGTTGTGATAGGTGGCCGACCGGGAAATGCGGGGAATCTGCCAGTTGGGTGACAACTGAGAAACTTTCCAGAAGTATCTGGGGAAGCAGCAGGCAGAGGAAAAGGGAGAGGAAGAGGGTGAGAGTGGAGATGAGGATGAGGATGAGGGGGAAGAGGAAGGGGAGCAGGGCATAGAGTAGGGATCCTAGCAGATCCAGGCAGATTTCTGTTCTTTTTAATTAATAGACTGTTGTTTGCCATAACTGTGTGACTGAGTAAGTCAAGCCAAACTAAGCAGAGAATGGACCAGGTTTCTGCAGGTAGTGGGTTTGAAAATCTGCAAGAAGTTCCTGGGCATGATCGAGTTCTGTAGCGGGTAACCAGGAGGTTTCTTTCTTCATTGGTTCCCTGGTAACCTTCCCATTGGACAAGGTAGAGTATCTCACAGCAGCATCGGTTGTCCACTTTAGAGTCCAGAACTTTGGTGATCTCATACTTGAGCTCATTGTCAATAGTGATGGGAGGAGGCAGGGGTTGGAACCGATTAGGAATCTTGTTCAGGGAGTGGTCTTCTAGTTGTGAGATGTGGAAGACTGGATGAATAGCCTGCAAGTGATCTGGAAGCTGCAGGGTAGTGAGTACCTGGGCAGGCAATGATTTTGAAAGGTCTGTGGTTCTTTTCCAAGAGTTTCTTTGAGGGAGTGGTGCAGATGTTTTCTGCAGTAATGTAGGCAAAATCACCAATGTTGAAGTTAGGTGTGGGGGCCTGATGTTTATCCACAGGGCCTTGGTGCAAGTCGTTTCCAGAGCTCTTGATGAAGGACATCTAGATCAACAATAAACTCATGGGCATGCTGTGAGGCTAAGTCGTGTTCAGGGAAAATGGAAATGTTCAGATGGTAGCCTTTGTTGGCAAAGAAAGGGGATACACCGGTAGAAGCAGCAGGTGCATTATTGTAGGCAAATTCACCCAAAGGCAACAGCTGGGACCAGTCGTCCTGCTGGTAGTTGCAGAAGATCTGGAGATACTGTTCCAGGGTCTGGTTAAGTCATTCAGTTTGGCCATCACCTTGCGGGTGATAACCAGAAGTAAAGTGGATTCTCATGTTGAGAGCTTTTCTGAGGGAGCAGAAGAAATGGGAGATGAACTCAGATCCCCAATCTCAAGTGACATGAGATGGAACACCATGCTTAGAGAAGACATGAAGGATGAACAGATTGGCTTATTCTTGGGCTGTGATCTCATTAACTGTTGGGATAAAGATGCCTTGTTTTGAGAGTTGGTCAACAATGACAAGGATAGCAGTGTGGCCATTGGAGTCATGTAATTGTTTGATGAAATCCATTGAGATTTAGTTCCAGGCTCTTTCCAGGACTGGAAGTTGCTTCAGGAACCCATAGGGTTTGTGTTGAGGTGACTTGGAATGCTTGCAAGTGGTACAAGATTTGCAGAAATCCTGTACAAATGTGCAAAGGTTCAGCCAGACATATTCACATTGGACAAGCTGTAGGGTTTTATTTTGTCCGAAGTGACCAGAGAGGATATGATTGTGTTTGTACTGCAGGCCCTTGAGGTGGAGATCAGCAACATCCAGAACATAAATCTGGTTGAAGTGGTGAAGAAACCCTGCCTTGTCTATGGTCCAGTTGGAGTCAGAAGGTGTTGGAAAATGAGTGGATGATAGCAGGTCAAGAGGTATGGAGGTGTGGATGTTATTATAGAGTTTCTTGACATCCATGATTACTGCTTGTCGGATGATGGGTGTTGCAAGGTATGTGGTGCAGAGGGATGAGGTGAATTGTTCCTGGGTGAAAATGGGTCAAAAGTTTGTCTGGTTTACAGAGGCAAAGTTGCTATTTCACCCTTTGTGGTAGATGTCCCAATGTCTTGTGAGTGCATTGGGTTTTGCCCCTAATTTTTCAGGGCAGAAGCAGATGACTAAATTGAACTGTGAAAGATACTCTGACCATCTGGCCTGCCAGCAGGTCAGGAGTTTTGTAGTGCTGAAATATTCAAGATTTTTGTGATCTGTCACCACATCAACCAGGTTCTCAGAACCTTTGAGGTATTGTCGCCAATGTTTGAAGGCCTTGAAAATGGCCAGGAGTTCTTTATCATGTGTATCATAGTTTAGTTTAGCGGGATTAAAGGAGTGGGAATGGAAAGTGACCAGGTGGATTTCACCACCCTCAGTGTATACCGAGAGGATAGCCACAAGGGCATAGTCAGAAGCATCAGTTTTGAGTACCATTTGGCAGTCTGGTACCCACTGGGTTAGAATGGGTGCATGAGTGAATTCTTGTTTGAGCTTTTCAAAAGCTTTGCAGCACTTCTTGTTGAAGTCCCAGGGTGCAGATTTCCACATTAAGTGGGTAAGCGGAATAACAATGTCAGAATAGCTATCAATGAAGCAGCGGTAGAAGTTGCAGAAACCTAAGAAGGATTGTATATCCTTAACCTTCCTAGGCTCAGGCCAGTTGAGCACAGTTTTGACTTTGTCCTTGGACATCTGTAGTCCATCTGGTGAGAGGATGAAGCCTAAGTATTTGACAGTGTCTTTATGGAACTCACATTTCTGTGGTGAGGCATAAAGTCCATTCTTCCAGAGTCTCCAGAGAACTTCTTTGATGTGCGCTCCATGTTGGGACATGTTGTTGGAATAAATGAGGATGTTGTCAAGGTAGACTATGACTCAAACATCCAGCATGTCGCTGAAGATGTCATTTATGAACTGCTGGAATGCAGGTGCATTAGTGAGACCAAAGGAAACCACCAACCACTCAATGGATCCATAGTGGATGCAGAAAGTAGTTTTCCACTCATCACCATCAGCAATGTGGACTAGGTGATAAGCATGCTGCAAATCTATCTTGGTAAATAAGTGGGCTTTTTGTGGGGAGTCAAGGAGGTCAGAAATGAGCAGGAGTAGATAGTGGTCCTTTTTTGTAAGGCAGTTAAGCCCTCGATAATCGACACACAGTTGTAGACTGCCATCCTTCTTTTTGACAAAGAGAATAGGAGCCCCATGTGGGGATTTGGAAGGGCGGATAAAACCTTAGCGAACATTCTCATCAATAAAAATGCACAACACTTCCAGTTCAGAGAGAGGGAATATATGTGACCTGGTGGAGGGGGAGCATTATCCTCTGTCTCTATTTTGAGGTCGTAAGAGCAATGCGGAGGAAGGGTATCTGCTTTAGTCTTATTAAAGATGTTGGCAAATTCATGATATTTGGAGGGAATGTCAGAAAGATTGGTTGGGTTTGCAGGTTTAGTAGAGCAGGCTGATAACCCTTCCAGTATGAAAGGCTACTGCTCCAGGAAGTTTGCTAGCACATGCATAAGCAGCAGCATTAATGAATGAAACATCGGGAGGGGAGAGCTTAGGCGGGATAATGGATGTGGGTGGAACATGGGTTTCTACTGGAAGGTTTGGGGACAGGGGTAACATCGAGGGGGCTTAACCTCTATGATCTGCAGAGCAGAAAGCGATTTGGCTTGAAGACCAGTCAATCAATGGATTGTATTGCTTCAGCCAGTCATGACCAAGTACACTGGAACAGCAAGAGTCAAGCGAGGTTACATAGAATGACAGATTGAACACTTCACCAGTAGGAAGAGTGATTGGGAGTTTGACAACTTGGGTTATCGTGGAGTTGCAAGATCCATCAAGGAGTCACAATCAAATTGGAGGTATAGGTTCCATGCTGAGTTGGTTATCCAACACAAAAGAGGAGTCAAGGAAGCAATGAGATGAACCAGAATCAATAAGAGTTTGGATGGGAGCAGATTTGTTGGGAAAGAATAAGAGAATGGTGAAGGAGTCAGGTCAGAAAGAGCAGACACATTGAGATGAACATAGGCAGCCAAGTGGGTAAGGTCAACACAACCCCCAGCCCCATTGGCTGTTTCCTGAGGGTTGCAGACTATTTCTCTGAGTCCACAGAGTTGGACTTGGTTTCTGCAGAAGTGACTGCACAAGCTCAGGCTTTTGCAACTTTAGACTTTGGGCAGTTTGCTGCCACATGCCCTTCCTTCCCACAGTAGAGACTTTCATGTGATGCTCTTGTTCATTCCCAGTAAGCTTACCATTTTCCCCCAACTTGTTGGAGATAGATGACTTATGCTTGTCCCAGGAAGTGTTCTTTGTCACCAAAGACTGTGGGTTGGAAAAGTTGCCATGGGTGGAATTTGAAGAGGACTGATTAGAGCTGGATGTAGGAGAACCTTTAGATGAATCTTTCTAGCCAGAATTAGTGGAATTCCTGGAGTCCTTGGTTTCAAGGTGGGTTTCATCCTCTTGCATCCAGTATATGTTGTCGCAGCCCTGTGCTTTCAAGCACAGTTCTGCAAGAGTGCTGGGCTTACCACCCCATAGGACATCTATGTGAAGTTGGAGTGGAAGACCACAGAAATAGTGGTTGCAGAGAGCTGCTTTGTTCCAGCTGACCCTAGAAGCTAACTCCCAAAAGTCAACATTATATTTGGTGATATGACCACCCTTCTGTCTCTGACTGGGTCCTGTGGGCTGAAGTTGCTTTCAAGCTCACTGAGGAAGGCTTCATAATCCCACATCCAGTGTGTGGAATCTGTTGGGTCATTGAGAACAGGCTCAAACCAACTAAGTGCTGATCCCTTGAAATAAGAAAGGATAAATATGATCTTTTTCTCATCAGAGGAGAATATGTGTGGATGGTCACAGAAATGTAGGTTGCAAGAGACTAGGAAGTCTCGGAGTTTCTTTGGGTTGGTGCCATCAAAAGTGTTGGGGTCATGAACTTTGATTTTCTCAGTCTTGGGCATGGAGTTCTGTTGAAGGCTGTGGAGACTCTCTGAGAGGTTGTAGAGCACATCTATGAACCTATCCCCTGAATCAGGGTTTCCCGCAGCAGGAGGTTGGTTGTCTGGATCTTTGGGATCAGGGTCACCCCCAGGGCTGTCAGGACCGTTAGGTTCATTGGGTCCACTGGGAGGTCCATCCTCTTGACCAGGACCTTCCTTGCTGAAGTGTTCAGGTTGGTTGATGTCCCCTACATAGTCTAAGGGAGTCGTGGGCTGGAAATCTTTTGGGTTGGAAGGAGAGTGCGGGGTGCAAGCAGCCATAAGGTTGGCACTAATTGAATTGCTCCTGAACCAATTTGTCAGAAAATATTCGAAGGTCTAGTAGACATAGTGTTTGAAGGTCCAGTCCATGGTTATGTAACAGTCTTTTGGAATTTTGAGATGTAATCTGCTTGTTAAAGCCTTACAACTTATCCTGGCATTTCAGGACTTTTTGTACACAATGTCAATATAGGACCAAAAATGTTTTGTCATTATGCCTCAGTGGTTTTTACAGAATGAAACATATTAAACACAAAACAATTTTTCCAGTTCATACATTTTTCTCAAAACCTTGGAAAATGTATAGACTGGAAAAATTGTTTTATGTTTAATATGTTTCATTATGTAAAAACCCCTGAGGCATAATGACAAAACCTTTTCAATCATATATTGACATTGTGTACAAAAAGTCCTGAAATGCCAGGATAAGTTGTAAGGCTTTAACAAGCAGATTACATCTTAAAATTCCAAAAGACTGTTACATAACCATGGACTGGACCTTCAAACACTAAGTAGACACTCCAAAAGTCGAGGTGGGTTGAGGGTTCAAGAGAGTGGATCACTGAATTGCAGAGATTGCTGGGATGGTGCTGGCATATTGAGAGTTTCTGGTAGTGCACTGGTGAGTTTCAGTTGGTGTCATGAAAATGAGGAGTTAGACAAGTGAAGCTTGAGTTCATATGAAGAACTGAACCTAATTCAAGTTACATCAGAATCTGGTCAGATTCAGTGGGCATTAATAGCAGAAAGAAGTCAGATCATAGTGGATCTGGCGGTTGGAGAACAGAGGGAACAGAGAGGACTTAGCTTCAACTTATAGGAAGTTGTGTCCTTCACCTTGTCTGGTGTCCTAACTTCAAGACAAAGGTATTGGAGAGAGGAGCAGGTAAATGCAGGTAAATGCAGGAAGACAAGTGCGGGTGGACTTAGGTAAGTTCAGTTGGAACCAGAACTTGAGGGTGAGGACTAGAGGTGGAGTCAGAAGGAGTTTGGACTCTTAGCAAGAACAGAGGTAGGAGGAGAACAAGATTGATTGTCTGTGTTGAGTCTATGTCAATATATGAACTGAGGAATACAAGTGGAAACTAACTAAGCTTAAATAGTGGAATATGAAAGAGAAGCAGAAGCTGTGGCAGTGTCTTGACTGCATAGATAAATTACTAGTGGGGAGCCCTACAGGAGTCTTTGAGTTGAATTTGCAAAATAGATGGTGGCCTTGAGAAGGCAGCCTGGTGCACAGCCATGTGGGCAGTGCAAGGTGGCCAGAGAAAGGTGCAGGGACTAGTTGGGGTATTGAGTCCTGAGCAGGTGGGGAACTGTTGGGATTCACACCGTGATCCCTTTGATGTGTATTGATGCATGTCCTATTTTTGACGCATCCCTTTGATGTCATGAGACAAACGCGGTATGTGATCAGCCAAGATCAACCTTTGTGATGCATGTGCTATTCTTAGCACTTCCTTTGATGCGTTCACACAAACGCATCAAAGACACCTTTTTTTCTTTCGTCCTTTCTTTTGTTCAACTGAATGTATATATATATGTAGGCAGATAGATAGTCACCTCAGTCACTTATCCAAGGACTGAGGTGAGCATCGTTTACACTCTGCTCCACGGAATGATACTTACTGTACCTTAGATTATTCTTGTTTACACTAGGTACAGTCTCATGTAATACAGTCACTTATCCAAGGACTGAGATTATTCTTGTTTACACTAGGATTGATTTTCTACAGGTTATGGGCCGTTCTCGTCGTGCATAAATGACAGTAGAAAGTTTTCTAGCCACCAGGGATGCCTTCTTCGGGAGTGCCATCATTCGATCATCACCCGGATCAAACACATATCCTTTGTGTGATCAGCCTCTGGCCGATCTCACCTTTCATACCTCTCATAGCATGTGTTGCCACTTCTCGATGCCATGGCTGCTGACCCAACTAATCCATCTATTTCCCTGTTGAAACTCTCAGTTCAATACTCTGGTGTAAAGCTCGATAGACTGAAATCCAACTATAAGGAATGGCACGAGGAAATTATTATTTCCCTTTCTTTGAATGGTCTGTATGGCTATGTCACTGGAAACATATCCAGACCCCCTGCCTCTGATCCTCATTCCCTCAACAACTGGCAGGCCAACTCCAAATTAGCGTATGCCTTCCTCGTGTCCAGCATCGCGCCCTCCAAACACCCTTTCATCAGTATGGACAGACCCACTGCTGAAAATTGGACAGCACTCCAAAATCGTCATGAGAATGAAGGGCCTGTGAGACAGGTCCATTTGCTGCAGCAAACATTATCTATCCAGTGCACCACTACAACCCCACTCCCTGAGACCGTGGACAAAATCTATGTGCTCATAGACCATGCATTCGCAATGGGTGACATAAAACCTGACTTACTTCAATGTATTGCTGCTCTGAATTCCCTTAGCTTGAATTTTCCAAATGCCTGATCCATCATTTCATGTGACATTGCTGCGTCTACCAAGGATTCCCCCTATACCTCCCAACATATCTGCCTTTTCCTCAAAAATGAGCAATCCCTCATCGAGAATGACCGTCACAGTACTCCCACTTCCTCTGTCACCCTGGCTGCCCAAGCCAAGCCAAGCAGATTGGCCAACGCGCTGACTTGTACCAATTTGCTATGCAGGAAGCCAGGTCACTCGATTGAGTACTGCATGAAAAGTGGGGGGGGGGGGATGGCTGGGAAGTCTATTGATGAGCCCATAGCAGCTCAAAGGGCTGCAAAGGAAAAAGGGAAGAAGCAGGATAATAGTACACACACTGATTCCAAGGTCCCTGTCTCTATGAGAGATGCCAATGGGCGCGCCTACACCTTTCTGTTGGAGCCGAGCACTGTTGCATCCTCCCAGGATGCCTTTGTCCCATTCGCTGGTCTAGCCTCTGATCCTATCCCCACGGCCATGATTGATGAGGTCGAGTATGAGGGTTGGCTACTAATTGAGGAGGAGCCAGTCACTTCCATCGACTGGAACGTGCACCATGCCTTTTCCATGGAGAGTGCGCTCACTGTCGAACCCTTGAATCAATCGAACTGAAGTGAGTTGTCCCTCATGGAATTTCCCTTCATTGTCAACACTGGTGCCACTGCACATATATCTCCAGACAAATCTGACTTTCTTTCCCTTCATGCCATTCAACCCCACCCAGTAAAAGGGATTGGCAGTTCCTCTATCACTGCCATTGGCATCGGTGATATCAAATTATGGGTGGTGCGAGGCATGTTGATCACATTATGTAATACCCTCTACATACCAAATGCGACGGTCTGCCTCATCTCTGTCAGCTCCCTTGCTGAGGACTCCAACACTATCACACATTTTGATTCCTCTTCTTGTTGGATCACTGACAAATCTACTGGGGCTCTTATTGCTTGAGGCTCCCGACTACCTTCCAAAAAACTCTACACGCTCACCTTGCACTCCGCCACAGCTGACGACGCCTTTACTATGCATGCTCACCCCACCCTTGAAACTTGGCACTGTCATCTCGGTCATGCGAACTACCAATCAATATGGGACATGGCCAAAAAGGGAATGCTCACAGGTGCATCCACATCCTACACCTCGAGACCACCAAAATGTGACACAAGCATCCTCGGAAAGCAGACGAGAACATCAGTCCCAAAGAAGCAAAAGGAGGGCGATGGGCATAAGGTGACAAGGAGGCTAGAGAAAGTATGGGTAGACTTATCTGGGCCGCATGCTGTCAGGTCCCGTACTGGTAACGAATATGTGATGGATATCATTGATGACTATACATCTTTCCCATGGTCTATTCCATTAAAGAATAAGGACGACACATTTCCTGAACTACAGGCATGGGAACTTGCTCATGAGGCTGAGACTGGTCTGAAAGTTGGGACTTACATCACTGACAACGGCAAGCTTAAGTCTCACCAAATGGAGGCATGGCTCAAATCCAGGGGTACTGATCAGCTTTTTACTGCTCCACACACATCAGCACACATTGGGCGTGTTGAATGCATGCACAGAACTCTTATGGCCAAGGCACGAACAATGCGGATCTATGCCCAGCTACCAGCTTATCTCTGGGACGAATTTTACCTCACTGCTGTACACCTGCATGCCAGAACTACTACTCGCCCTTTACATGGAATAACACTCTGGCATAGACATGCACCTGATTACTCATACTTACATGAAATCGGCTGTCGCGCTTTCATCCTCATTCCTAAGAAAGACAACCCAAAAATCTTTGACCGTTCTATAGAATGCATACTGGTTGGGTATGAACTCAAATCCAAAGCCTACCGTTGCTATGACTGTTCCACCCATAAGGTACACAGTTCCTACCATGTCCGCTTCATTGAAAGCCATGAGGGGTACTGCCCATCAGGACCAGGGGAAGTACCTGGTGCATCAGAACCCGTAATCACTGAACCCATATACCCAACACCTCTGCTTCCGCATAATGACGACGACGATGAAATTGATGGCTCACCTGCAGAACCAATTATACAACCAACCCAACCCCCACGCTGGTCAACCCACGTCCAAATGCCAACTGAATGTAACCCAGGCGGTGGGCCAGCCACTACCCGCACTGAGTTAGCTGTATGAGCTTCTCGGGAAAGCGCTGATTGCATCAAGGAACAATGGAGACAATGGAGGGAAGCGAAGTGCACAATGGAATGGAATACTGATCATTCTGGGGAGACTTCCGCCAGTAATGATGTGATCAATGATCTCAGTCGGACTTTTGGTAACCTTGATCTCAGTGATCAGGCACACAAGCTTCTTGCCCTGATCTTGGAAATGACTGACATTGATCTGGAATCCCTCCAGTTCGAGGATGAGCCCAGGACATGGAATGAAGCTAAGGACTCAGCACAATGGGAAGCTGGGTACCGGGAGGAGTTGAGATCTTTAAAGGACATGGGCGTTTACAAGCTCATACCACGATCAGAGGTACCATCTGGCAAGCAGATCTGAAAAGGGGAACCCGTTTTCCATATCAAGCGTGATGAGAAGGGGAATGCAGTTAGATGGAAAGTGCGTCTTGTTTTCAAAGGTTTTGAACAAATATATGGTAAAGATTACACTAAAACCACCTCACCTACCGCACGCATGGAATCATGGCATATCCTACTACATTTAGCTGCCTCCCTGGGCTGGGATGCGCAACAGATCGATGTTAAGACCACGTTCCTGTATGGTTTACTGCCCGAGGATGAAGTGCAGTATATGCAACAGCCTGTCAGATTTGAGGAGCCTGGCAAGGAAGACTGGGTGTGGGAACTTCGGTGCGGCTTGTACAGGATGAAGCAGAGTGGTCGCATTTGGAACCAGATGCTGAACACCCAGATGATAGAGTGGGGGTTTATGCGTTTGGCCTGTGAATCCTGCATTTACTATCGCAAGACTGACAGTGGGATTGTTATTTGTGCTGTTCATGTCGACGACTATCTCTCTATTTCAGACTCCAGGGAAGAAAACGAGTGCTTCAAGGCTCAAATGCAGACCATATGGATGATCTCTGACCTGGGTACTGCATGCTTTATTATGGGGATCGCCATATCCTGGGACCAGGCTGCCAGAACTGTTATGCTCTTCCAAACTGCCCTCATCGACAAAATTATTGAGCAGTTTGGCCAAAAAGATTCCCACCCGGTGTCTGCCCCTCTCGAACCTGGATGCAAACTGCGCCGCACTTCCCTACAGTCTACTAATGCTGAAGATTGACTGCAACTTAGTAAAATACCCTACCGTTCCCTCATAGGCTGTCTGCTGTACCTGGCAATCTCCATGCGCCCCAATATCTCCTACGCGGTCCAACAGCTCTCGCAGTATCTTGACTCTTACTCCTTCGAACACTGGGGGGCTGCCATAAGACTCATTCGCTATCTCAAGGGGACGAGAGACCTCAAGTTGTGCCTCGGGGGAGCCTCTCCTATCACACTCCATGCCTATAGCAACTCTGACTGGGCTAGCTGCCTTGACACGTGTCGAAGCATCGGGGGTTATGTCTGCTCACTCGGCTCTGGTGCCATCTCCTGGTCAGTGCGCAAACAGAAGGTCGTTGCTGCATCTTCATGTGAGGCAGAATACATTGCTGCATTTGAGGTGGCCAAAGAATGTATCTGGCTCCATACCCTACTCAACTCTATTAACTACAACCAAATCCTGCCGACTACTATTTTCTGTGACAACACCACAGCCAAAGCTCTCTCCGAAGACCCCCTTCTGCACTCCCGAGTCAAACACGTAGACATCAAGTATCATTTTCTTTGCGATCATGTCCAGTCTAATCACCTTTGGCTCACATATGTCAACACCCACAAGAATGTTGCGGACATGTTCACCAAAGTGCTTGATGTCCAATGGTTCACTTACCTCAGAGGCTTCCTTGGGCTACGCTAGGACGATTCCATGCAAGGAGGAGTGACCACGGTGAGGAGGAGTGTTGGGATTCACACCGTGATCCATTTGATGCATATTGATGTGTGTCCTATTTTTGACACATCCCTTTGATGTTGCGAGACAAATGCGGTATGTGATCAGCCAAGATCAACCTTCATGATGCATGTGCTATTCTTAGCACTTCCTTTGATGCGTTCACACAAACGCATCAAAGACACCTTTTTTTCTTTCGTCCTTTCTTTTGTTCAACTGAATGTATATATATATGTAGGCAGATAGATAGTCACCTCAGTCACTTATCCAAGGACTGAGGTGAGTGTTGTTTACACTCTGCTCCATGGAATGATACTTACTGTACCTTAGATTATTCTTGTTTACACTAGGTACAGTCTCATGTAATACAGTCACTTATCCAAGGACTGAGATTATTCTTGTTTACACTAGGATTGATTTTCTACAGGAACATGAGTGTGGGAAGACATTGGGTTCTGAGAGGGTGAGGATCAGTTCTTGACACAGTCATGGGAATGGTGTCAACAAAGTGGTGTCACTTTTCCTTTTGGCATACAAATGGTCCATGCACACCTGCAGGGCATATAAACCCACACTTTTCATACTTTTTGTTGGGCATGCCCTGGTATAGTATTAGCTATAGTGGATACATATACTATGTAAATAAACTGGTTGCAACTGACTGCAACCAGTTTTCATCAGTTTTTAGTAAATGTTTAATTCCTAAGACCACAACTGACTATCAGTAAAATCTTGGCCAACTAGTGTTTAAGGGTCCAGTCCAGTTTGGTTTTTTGACCCAAAAATTGAAAGACCACAATCTAAACGGGTCCAGGACCAGCCCAGATACTGTGAGGACTGAACTAGACCACCTAGGACTGGTCCTTTCCAGTTAATGGACCTGAAAAGACTGGTTAAGACTGGTTCAGACCAATATTTTGTCATGAAATTTGTCATACCAATATAACCCATATGTATCTTAGCAACTATTATACGGACCCTATAACCATTGTACAGACACAGACATGGTAATTCCCCATTGTTTGGTTCAACTTTTAAAAGATTTCATCAAGATTTGACTTGGCTATGATCAATATAAAATCACATCTAATGAATGACTTGTGCTGAACACCAAGAAATGTAATGTGACAACCAAGGGGGTAGTAATACAAAAAAAGTGTACAATGCCTATTTCTGGCATAGAAAATGATTCTGAGTTGATTGGTAATTTTTTCAAAAATTTCTGGTTATTGGTTTTGTGAGTAGTAGGTGAGACTTTATTGCCTAAAATGGTAGGTCACCTGCCTTATTTGGGGTCAGTTAGGCAAAAACATTTTTTGAAGATATGCAGAATGATCCAAAACACCCAGAAAAAATATCAGAAAAAATATTATATTTTTTGCCCCTTTTTTGGGCATGGTATGAAAAAATAAAGTTCCTGCCCCCCCTTGGTGATAACCATAAATTATGTGATGCCTAGCATGCATTGACAGATGGTAGGAGTATTATCATACATGTTAGCCCTATGCTCATTAATATAATCAAGGAAATGATGAACATATGAGTAAGATGCAATGAAAGACAATCTGATACAACAAAATACTCATACAAAAATGGATTTGGTTATATGTTGCTCAATTCTTAACTGTTTTTTATGAACCAGAGGTCGAATTCACTGCATTTTATGTGGGAACATGGTCCAATATATGTTCCCATGATAAGATCAGTCTTAACTGGTTGAAACCTGTTTTCTTCAGTTTTATGACATTTTTCAAAATGGAAAGACTGCTAACTGGACTGCAAAAAACCCATCCATAAATAGACCACTGGTCTGGTCTTTTCTGGTCCAATTCAGTTCAATTTTGGTCTTTTTTTCGGTCCTATGGACTGGACCCTTGAATGCTATGGGCAACTGCAACCAATAAAAAGACCAGACTGCAGTTTGGTCCAGTTTGGTTGCCAGTTTAATGGACTGGACTTTAAGATGTTAAGTATTGCAATGGAACAGATAGGAGACAATAGAAAAAGACCAGACCACAGTTTGGTCCAGTTTGGTTGCCAATTTTTTCTGTTTGATGGACTGGACTTTAAAAATGCTAAACTTCATTGTGAGTGTGATAAGGAAAGGGGTGGCAGACTGCAAGGTGTTTACATGATCTGCCCACAGACTAAACATGTCAGAAGCCTTTGGAAAGTTGGCTTGGTGTCCATAGTTTGTTTGTCCATTGAAATCTCCACTAAATTCTTTGTAGGGGTTGTGATCACAAGAAGCTTGAATTCAATGTGTGCAATGCAGATGGGGGGTACATTTCAAAGCATTGCTGGCCAACTCTTCTTGGGGCTGATGCACACTGTCTATCCCCCATCATCCATTTACAGTTGGGAAACATGACCAATGAACCATACTTCCTTGTCACCCAAAACCAGCTCATGCTACCTACCAATCCAGTAAGTTGTCATCATCCTCAGTTAGTGTTTGCCATTAGTTCATGCTGTTGCAGAGCTTGACAGACAGAGAGTTGTTGAACTGCCATGCTGCAGTGAAGGCCCTGCAAAACCAGCTTGGCACATCATACAAGGATGCCAGTCATCATCTCTACATGGCCAAGGTTGAGAAGCTGAAATAGCAAGATATCACATTGAAGACATATGCAACTTTGAAGGAAAGGAGGGAGCATAATCTGAAATCATTTGAAAGCAGGTTCTCAGAAATTCTGATCAGACCATCGTCCCATGGGAATATTAACACCATTACCAATCCCCTTTCCAATTCCCACTGATGTTCCATTACTCAATGACAATCTTATTCCTTTTAATGTGCATATATGTAACTGTTGGATTATATAATCTGTCACTGCTTAATCAGTGCTTAACAGACCATAGTTTGCACACACACACAAGTGATGTGATAGTTGTAGCAATCTGTGTCTGGTTATATGGTATCCTTGTTCTGTTTAACCCTATAAGACCTGATAGCTCAGTTGGTCAGAGCATCTGGTATATGTCCAGGAGGCTGTAATTTACCCTCCCCCACCTATTCTGATCAGAGTCCAGTTATTCCAGTTGGAGTCCAGTTATTCCAGTCAGAGTCCAGTTATTCCAGTTATTCTGACCAGATTCCGGTTACTCCAGATGCTCAACTTAGAGTATATACCCTAATGGATAGTCAAATTTCAAGTCTTAAGTTGTCAAAGTGCCTACAAAATATATCTGTGCAGAGTAAGGATTGAACTCAAGACATATTGATTAGAGTAATCACATGACAAACCAAACATGTGTGCTTAACCAGTTGAGCCACAGGAGAATTATTAGTTAGTAATATAAGGTTTATTCATGACACTCAAACTCACAACTCTAATTTTTTTCAAAGTAGTTAAGATCAAAATTTTTTAATTAACCACATCCCTCACATTGAATGCAAGGGAGTGGGGATGATTGTGAATACATACATAAACAAAAAATCCTCCCTCTCACAAGATGCAAGAGGGAGTTTTATTTATATACATAAAAAGCTAACCCCTCACACCAAACGTGAGGGGGGAGGTAAAAACATGAAGAAAAAAATCCCTCCCCCATGCAAAATGGGGGAGGGGGGGGGCACAATACTAACAAATAATTAAAAGTACAAAAAAAACCCCTCCCCACACGAAGTGCGGGGGAGGGGGAGGGGACACGACCCTGCTGTGCTAGGTGTGTTGTTAAGGCAAGGCAGGGGTAGGGGTATACCCTTGTGCTTTTGGGCTAAGGGTATGAGGGGTAAGGGTAGGGGTTTGGAAGTTCATACCCTTGCATACCCCTGTACCCTTACTAAGGGTACAGGGGTGTGCCAGGGGTATGCTTATGTAAGAATATCATTTGATTTTTTCAGCTACAAAGACTCATATTCAAGATTTTCATCAATTCAATTCAGATTTTGGGATTGTCCAACATGATAATGGCTTTCATATGTTAATAAGAGGTATTAATATGTGATATTAATAGTAAATACAATAGTTATCAACACTTTTCAAATGAATTTTGCTCTAAATATGTTGATTTTGTGCCAAACCCTTGTACCCTTGACAAACCCTCTCATACCCTTGGCAACCCTTATATGTTTCCATACCCTTACCCCTAAGGGTAGGGTGTTCAGGGGTAGGGATAAGGGTATGAGATTTGACACCCAGGAGTGACCCCTGCCTTGCCCTATGTGTTGTCTGTCATTCCACCCATGATCCACCCCACGAGCAGTTGCTCGTGAGGCTGGGGGTGGGTGGCTTGTCGTTGTTCATCCCCATTGTCCCCCATTTGGATTTCTGTTTTTTTTTGGGGGGGGGAGGGGGTTTGGGCATGTCAGTGCAACGTGGTGCAAGTACAAAGGTTGGTGGGTGCTTACTAGGCAGGTACCCCCCTTCTGGGGTCTCCTGGCATCCCTCTGCACCCTCCTAGCCCATGTCGACAGCCTCATATCCCATTTGAATGGGGAGGAGGGGATCAGGTGGGTGTGGGTGTGGGTTGCGCATTTTTCATTGTGGCAGGTCATCCCCAGTAGTATATAACCTAAAAAGCAATAAAATACAATTAGTTGATTGATAATAGTGTTTAAGGGTCCAGTCCAGTTCGGTTTTTTGACCCAAAAACATAAAGACTGCAACCTAAACCAGTCCAGGACTGACCCAGATACTGCTAGAACCAAACTGGACCACCTAGGTGTTGGAATCACACTGTGAGTCCGTAACGTTTTTGATGCGTTTGATGTGTGTGCTATTTTTAGCATTCCCTTTGATCCGCGTGGTCGGTTCATGTTTAAGTTTCCCCTTGTCTCTTTTCCTTTAACACACATCCTTTTGTTATGCATTACACATATATATATCTTCAGTAGTTTACTTTATCACCTCAGTCACTTATCCAGAGACTGAGGTGAGCTATATTTACTATACATATTTATTGATGCATACTTACTCTACTACAACAGTTGTTTATACTAGGTATAGTACAGATTAATACAGTCACTTATCCAGAGACTGAGTTGTTTATACTAGGATTCACTTTCTACAGGTTATGGGCCATTCTCGTCGTCTTTGAACAACAGGAGAAAGTATCCTAGCCACTCAACGTTCTGCTTCATCATACCTTCTGATCCATTTCCCCGATTGTTTTTGATCGCAGATCAATTCCTTTGTCTTTCATGGACCCGGCTGCTCTACCATTGCGTCTCTCTCATCTCCCTTTGCACACTCGTTGTCCACTGACCTCAGTTTTCTATCATGGGTACCGATACTGTTGATCCCCCATCCATTTCCCCTATCAAACTTTCTGTGCAATATACCAGGGAGAAGCTCGACAAACTTAAATCAAATTACAAAGAATGGTGCGAGGAGATTATTATTGCTTTATCATTAAATGGCCTTTATGAGTATGTTATGGGTGGAATACCTGAGCCCACTTCTACCGAACTCCGAGCGCTTGCCAACTGGAAGGCGAATTCCCACCTCATGTATGCGTTTATCGCGTCCAGTGTCTCTCTGTCTAAGCATAAATTCCTGGACATTAAAGTAGGCCCTGATGCGAACTGGAAAATTCTCCAGGACCATCACCAGAAGGAAGGCCCCATTCAGCAGGTCCAGCTCTTACAACAAGCACTTTCCATCCAGTGTACAAAGGACACACCACTCCCTGAGATGGCAGAAAAGATTTGTGTGTTAATTGAACGTGCTTTTGCCATGGGTGATATACAGGCTGATCTTCTTTGTTGCATCGCTCTCCTTAATTCCCTTAGTGATAATTTTCCACATGCTTGCTCCATTATTTCATGGGATATTGCCACTTCTTCCCTCTCAGCTCCATATGGCTCGAAGGATATCAAATTATTTCTGGAGAATGAACAATCACTACTTGAGAATGATCAGTGTGGTGGTTCCAAAAACCATGCCGCTTTTACCGCACAGTCCAAATCTTCCAAGCTCCCTAACACACCAATCTGCACCAACACTAACTGTGGGAAACTTGGCCATGCAAAACAATATTGCATTAAACCTGGCGGTGGTATGGCTGGGAAATCACTCAAGGAGTCGATCGCTGCTCGCAGGCTGCCCGTGAGAAGAAATCCTTACCGGCTGGCACTACAAAGGTTCCTATTACCGTGAAGGACATTAATGGTCATGCCTTCACTGTCATGGTCGACCCCAATATTCCTACCCCACCTGCACCGGAATTTGCTGGGCTTGCTCACGACCCACTGCCTTTAGACCCTTCAGATGTGCTGGAATATGAAGGATGGGTTACTGTGGAGGAGGAGCTCACCACTACAGTGGACTGGAAACACCATACATCACCCATCCCTGACAATGCGCTCACCATGGAACCCCTTTCACAGACTTGATGCTCACGCATCACCTTAGACACTCTCCCCTTTATTATTGACTCTGGGGCTACAGTACATATATCCCCCGACAAGTCTGACTTCCTCACCTTATGACCCATTTCACCTCGCTCTGTCAGAGGTGTCGGTGGTTCATCTATTGATGCTGTCAGTGTTGGTGATATACAGCTAAGAATAGCCCGGGGCACATCAATTATTTTACATAATGCCCTCTACATCCCAAAATCGGCAGTTCAGCTGATCTCAGTGGGCATGCTGGCCGACGACTCTAACACTGTCGCACATTTTGACAGTAACACATGCTGGTTCACTGATAAATCCTCTGGGGCCTTCATAGCTTGTGGATTGCACATATCTAGAAAGCTTTACATGCTCAACATTGCATCGGCCCAGGCTGATCACACGCTAATGGTTCACAATACCCCTACTCTCGAGACATGGCATCGTCGTCTGGGTCATGCAAATTACCAGGCACTCTGGGATATGGCCAAGAAGGGCACTTTCACTGGTGCGCCACTCGCTTCATTGCAAAAATTACCTAAATGCGATTCCTGTGTCCTTGGCAAGCAGACCAAGTCTCCAGTCCCCAAGAAACATCAGGAGGGACCAGGCCATAAGGCGACAAGGAAGCTGGAAAAGGTGTGGGTGGATCTATCTGGACCACATTCAGTAATGTCGCATGTGGGGAACCGTTATATCATGGATATAGTAGACAACTACACCTCATTCCCATGGTCTATACCATTGCAAAATAAAGATGATGCTTTCATGGAACTTAAAGCTTGGGAACTTGCCTGGGAGAATGAAACTGGCCTCAAAGTCGGGACCTATATCACTGATAATGGTGAACTTAAATCGCACGAAATGAAGGAGTGGTTGAAGACTCGTGGTATTGATCAGCGTTTCACAGCACCTCACACCTCGGCTCACATAGGCCATGTTGAGTGAATGCATAGGATGCTTATGGCTAAAGCGCACACTATGCGAATATATGCTGGTCTGCCAGCTTATTTGTGGGATGAGTTCTACCTCACAGCTGCCCACTTGCACGCCAAGACTATGACCCATTCACTAGCAAGCCTAACACCTTGGGAATTATGGTACGAGAGAAAACCTGATTATTCTTATCTTCGGGAGATAGGTTGCAGGGCATTTGTGCTTATCCCAGGAAAGGATAATCCCAAGATACTTGAACAATCCATCAAATGCGTCTTGATAGGCTATGAGCCAAAATCAAAAGCATATCGCTGTTATAACTGTGCAACACATAAGGTTCATATTTCATATCATGTCCACTTTCTTGAGAGCCATGAAGGCTATTCACCACCTTCAATCGATGAATTAGGAGAGGATGATAATATTGGGTCCAGTGGTAGTCTACCCACATTCCTTGGTCCTATTTTACAGCAAGACGATGATGTTGAGTCTTCTCATGAATTCACTCTCCCTGATGCGCCCTCTAATAGTTTCACAACACCGCCACCACCACCCGTCGCCCAGCCTATTTGTCGATCTACCCGTGTTCTAATACCCACAGACAAAAACCCCAATGGTGGCCCTGCTATTACTAGAACAGTGGCTGCAGTGCAAGAATCATTGGAGAGCGCTGCACGTGTAAAGGAGGCGTGGCAGGAGCATCGGGCTGCTATTGTGGCTGCATGATCGGATCACATTACGGATCAATCCTCTGATCATGATCGTGATGTCATGGAAGAACTCCAACAATCATTTCATAATCTTGATTTGGGCGATCAAGTGCATCAATTTCAGGCCCTGATCTTGGAAATGGTAGATTTTGATCTGGAGTCACTTCAATCTGAGGATGAGCCGAAAACATGGGATGAAGCCAGAAGATCTGTTGATGCAACGCGATGGGAGCGTGGATATCTGGAGGAATTGAACTCATTGAAAGAAATGGGGGTATACAAACTAATACCTAGGTCAGAGGTTCCACTAGGGAAACATATTAGGCGTGGGAGACCGATTTTCCACATTAAGTGCAATGAGGCAGGTACCCCTATTAGATGGAAGGTACGCCTAGTCTTCAGAGGAAATGAACAAATTTATGGCAGGGACTACCTCACCGACTGTGCACATGGAATCATGGCAGATTCTCTTACACATAGCTGCATCACTTGGCTGGGATGCACAACAGGTCGACATAAAGACGGCCTTTCTTTACAGCTTACTTCAGGACGATGAAATTCAATATATGCAGCAGCCTGCTGGTTTTGAGGAGCAGGGCAAGGAGGACTGGGTTTGGCAACTACAGCGCGGCTTATATGGTATGAAACAGAGTGGGTGCATTTGGAATCAGACCCTTAACACGCAGATGCTAAATTGGGGATTCACCCGCCTCTCGTGCGAGTCCTGTATCTATTACCGTAAAACTGACACTGGTACAATTATCGCTGCTGTCCATGTCAATGACTATCTAACCATCGCCGACTCCAAGGACAAAAATGAGCGCTTCAAGAACCAGATGCACAAAGTATGGACTATCTCTGAATTGGGGATGGCACGTTTTATTATGGGTATTGCTGTCTCATGGGACCGAGACATGCGTACTGTTGCACTTTCACAGACCGCTCTTATTGACAAAATAGTGGAACAGTTTGGTCAGAAAGAAGCACACCCCATTTCTGCCCCATTGGACCCTGGTTCGAAACTATGGCTTTCCAATCTGCAATGTATGTCCCAGGATGCCAGGAATGCCCTGGCCAAGCTTCCCTACTGCTCTCTTGTCGGATGCTTATTGTACTTGGCAATATCTACGCGTCCCAACATTTCTTATGCAGTACAACAGCTCTCTCAATACCTTGATTCATACTCCTTAGAACACTGGAGTGCTGCTATACGGCTAGTACGTTATCTAAAGGGAACTAGGGACTTCAAGCTTTATCTGGGTGGACAGAACCCCATTCTCCTGCACACCTATAGTGACTCCGACTGGGCTAATTGCCATGACACTCATTGCAGCATTGGGGGATACATGTGCTCTCTTGGCTCAGGCACAGTGTCTTGGGCAGCATGTAAACAGAAGGTAGTGGCAGCTTCCACCTGTGAAGCAGAATACATAGCAGTGTTTGAGACCGCAAAGGAATGCATCTGGTTGTGTATGCTACTACGCGCTATTGATTTTCATCAAAACTTGCCTACTACCATCCTCTGCGACAACAACGCTACAAAGACATTATCTGAGGACCCATTAATTCATTCATGCGTTAAGCACATCGACATCAAATATCATTTCCTATGTGAGCATGTACAGTCGGGCGACCTAGCTATCACTTACATCCACACCTGTGACAATGTAGCCGACATGTTTACTAAAGCCCTGGAACCTAAACATTTCGCCATCCTTCGTGCATCTCTTGGCCTTTGTTAGTGGGATTCCATGCGAGGAGGAGTGTATTCACGGTGAGGAGGAGTGTTGGAATTGCACCGTGAGTCCATAATGTTTTTGATGCATTTGATGTGTGTGCTATTTTTAGCATTCCCTTTGATCCGCATGGTCGGTTCGTGTTTAAGTTTCCCCTTGTCTCTTTTCCTTTGACACACATCCTTTTGTTATGCATTACACATATATATATCTTCAGTAGTTTACTTTATCACCTCAGTCACTTATCCAGAGACTGAGGTGAGCTATATTTACTATACATATTTATTGACGCATACTTACTCTACTACAACAGTTGTTTATACTAGGTATAGTACAGATTAATACAGTCACTTATCCAGAGACTGAGTTGTTTATACTAGGGTTCACTTTCTACACTAGGACTGGTCCTTTCCAGTTAAAAGACCAAAAAAGACTGGTTAAGACTGGTTCAGACCAATGTTTTGTTGTGAAATTTGTCATATTAATATAACCCATATGTATCTTAGCAAATATTACCCGGACCTTATAACCACTGTACAGATGGATAGACATTGTAATTCCCCATCATTCGGTCTAACTTTTAAGACATTTTATCAAGATTTGACTTGGCTATGATCAATATAAGAATACATCTACTGAATGACTCATGCTGAACACCAAGAAATGTAATGTGACAACGATAAATTATGTGATGCATAGCATACATTGACAAATGGTGGGAGTATTATTATACATGTTAGTCCTATGATCATTAATAGAATCAAGCAAATGATCAACATATGAGTAAGATGAAATGAAAATCACTCTGATACAACAAAATACTCATGCAAAAATAGATTTGGTTATATCTTGCTCAATTCTTAACCATTTTCTATGAACCAGAGGTCGAATTTGCCGGATTTAATGTAGGAACATGGTACAATATATGTTCCCACGATAAAACCGGTACTAACCAGTTTAGACCAGTTTTCTTCGGTTTTACGACATTTTTCAAAATGGAAAGACTGCTAACTGAACTGCAAAAGACCGGTCCATAAATAGACCACTGGTCCGGTCTTTTCCGGTCCAATTCAGTCCAATTTCTGTCTTTTTTTCGGTCCTATGGACTGAACCCTTCAACACTAATTGATAAAACAAAAAGCAAAAAAAGAAAAAAAAGAAAAACTTATCCATGGCCCAAACAACAGTTGCCATCATTTGGGCCCATGTTCCGTCCAGTCAGCTCATTTGAGGGTGGTGGTGATGGTGGGAGTGGGCGTGGGAGTGCTGGTGGTGGGTGTGCATGCAGTGGTGGTGGTAGAGTGGAGAGGAGGAGGAGGCACCACCACCGCCGCGGCGTTGACGATGGTGGTGGTGGTTGTGAGCTGGCAGTCACATGTCACATGTCATGCAATGCATGTGGCTATGTGTATGCCCTTAATTGGGTAATAAAGGTATTAAAGGGTAATAATGGTATTAAATGTACATAGGAATAAAGACTTGGTAGATCAGTGGTTAAGTGTGTTGTTATGTGTGTAAACCCATGTAGACCCAAGGTCGAGTGTTCAATTCTTACTGTATGTGAAACTTTTATTTGGGAAAGCACGTGCATTCCAGTTATTCTGGTTAGTCCATGCATTCCAGTTAGTCCAGTTGTGATGAGTCCGGTCAGATTCTGGGGATTCCAGGTGTAAATTGGATCCTTAGTCCAACTGGAATTGTGCTGCATAGGGAAAACTACATACAAAAAAAATTCCACCAGATTCCAGAAATTCCAGAAATTCCGGCCAGACAAACCAGAACCCAACCAGAATAGGTGGGGGAGTGTAAAGTACTCCCAGGAGGGCCTGGGTTTAATCCCCAGTCTGGTCATCTTTTCTGCATTCCTAAAGTAACTAGCATGAAGACAATGTGAAGTTGAACATGCTGATGAAGATATCTGTGGGTTTGAACTAGTGTTTTAAGGTCCAGTTCAGTCCAGTTTTTTGATCCCCACAAGGGACAATCATGGACTGCAACCAGGGACTGACCCAGATATTGGGGGACCAAAAAAAGAGTGGTTTGGACTGGTCTTTTGTCATAAAATTTATCATACCAAATAACCTATATGTATCTCAACAATTAGGACCAGTACCTTCTTTATATTATATAGACAGATAGATATTGTAATTACCCATTGATTGGTCTAACTTTTAAGCAAATTCAACTGAGATATGGCCAAAACTGAAAGGACATGCATTCAAGTTTGTAGTTTGTTCCTGAGTTCTCAGTATTGAGAATGAGGTAATTTGCTGGATTTTTCCAATCTGATTTAGAGTGGGCTTTTCAGTGTTTCAATTTTCCCATGCACATACTAATGTTGTGTCCATTGTTGAACTTTTCAATTCTGAACTCTGGAATGGTGATGATACTCGACCTGGAAACCCAAACAAAACCTATAAAATGGCTTCAAATGATATAACATGAGTCAGAGGAAGGGTGCGAGGTGGTACTAAATATTGCTGTCAGCAATGAACATGAATGCGATGTGATGTGATGCTGTACAAAGTACTGCAAAAGCTTGTGAAGAAGTTTGAAGAATTTTGAGTGTGTACAAAGTTGTTTCAAATATTTTTGAGGATAGTGATGAGAATAGGGTATGGATAGTACAAAAGGGCAATGGGAGTCAAAGGGGACAAGAGATGATTGAGAATAGGAGAGAGTTTAGAGACAGTACAATGAATTTTGAAGAAGTTCACAATGATTTGCAGAACTTTAGAGCTAAGACGAGGTGCTGGAACTCAAGAGGGAAACTCCTGAGTCAGACTAATACAATATATGAGGGACTGATGCAACAATATATTCCTTTTTTTTGTTGTATAGTAGTACAAGACTATAAGTTTTGGGGAAATAGTACTAAAAAGGAAATAAGGCCATGAGGCTCCCATGAGGCAAGGTATAAGACAATAAAGAAGTACCCAAATCACAAAATAAATGAGAAATGATGTGAGGGGAAATGTGTAGAAGCATAATATATCAAAGGTACTTGTCCTATTGTTCCAATATATCATGGAAATGTCAAAAACACTGCAATGTGTCCTAAAAAGCAAAATGTCTTGTCTCCTCATGTCTGGTGTGCTCAGCATGCGATGTGGCAATGTGTAGCAAGTGTGGAATGTGTGTCCAAAGGTTGGGAGAATTGTATTATGGCAGCCAAAGGTATACAAAGAATTTTGAAGTGTTGCAAGGAATTTCAAAGCATTTTTGTGACTTTGTAGAGGTTTGTACATGTTCATAGAACTTCAGAGGGGTTCATATGGGTTTGTAGAGCTTCATAGAGGTCTGTAGAGACTCATAGAGCTTTGGCAATGATTGTAGATGTGTTCTCTGAGCTTGAATGACAAGGTGGACCTATCAATAGTATTTCCCAATTGCTTGCATGGACCTGTTTTTTGGTGGTGTGGTTTTTGGTTGGTTCTTGAGCTTACCCCTCTCATCTTTCCATCTACCTTCACTTTGTGTATCCATCACTTTGTGTATTTTTGGGTGTGTGGGTACTTGGTGTGCTCTCCTACATTCAATTTATGGGCTTGGTGTCTACTATTATTGTCTCTCTCTTTTTGCTTGCATTCATTGTCCTTCAAGTTGTGTCCATACCATACCCTTGCTTGATGGATCCAAGCCCAGCTTTTGGTGCAAGCTCATACATTTCTTGAGCATGTCCCTGATTGATCTGTAAATTGTATGAAATCTGATGATGATTTTAGTGAATGATGGAGCCTACGTTTGCAGAGTGACCTTCCAGTAGTGCAAGGGAGTGTAGAACATTTGACATTTTGCACTTCTCTCCCCTGACTTGAATTGCCACAAAAGACACTTGTGCTTGTACTATATCCCCTTCCCAAAACATCTGTGGCTCACAATCCTTGTATCTGTGTGTTGTCTGATCAATCTCTGTAGTCTCCTGTGTGATCACAGCTTATATGCACCTGTGGGGCCCTCACTCTCTCTGTGTGTTGAGAAGTACTGGACTTGGTTGTCTTCAGTGTGTGTATGAGCATGTTATGTCGCCTTGTGCAAAGCCGTGTAGGATGCCTTTTGGATCAATGCCTTGTAAGAACTGTAAGTCTCTCTCTCATTCCTCTCACCCCTGTAGCTGGTGTCAGGTATCTATTTGATAGGTCAATACTTTCCACCATGCCATCCCCTGTGTCATTTTTGGTCCAAGGCTCCAGGGTGCCTTCTTTGAAAGATATGCACAGCAACTTACTAGACCTTTGCTTGAATCATTCAACTCCCATGTAAGCGCTTGGGAAGGATCAAACACATATTCCTTGGAACAGATACAAGACTACCTGAGACAACACCTGGCAAGGACAGCCAGAGAATTTGCATTTGGACAGTACACCAGCATTCATGCTATCATGGATCATTTGCTCACATGCTCGCACACTGTCACTAGATCAACACATTGTTGCCAGAGCAGGCACACCATCAACAAACATATATGGACAACAGATTCTGGTGAGATTGTGACAAGGAGATGTGCCTGCAGGTCACACTGTCCAACAATATATAAATAATTGTGTCAACATTATTAACCAGCTGTCCACAATGTGAGCATTCTCTGGTTCAGTGATTTATCTTCCTACACCATCCAGCATTGCTTGCGATTGAGCTGTGGCAAGGCTTACATTCCTTTGACCCCATTTTAGAGATTGACATTGATGGGGTATGCAGGTAGTACTCATTGCATGGGGTGATATATTTTGCAGGTGCCCATTTGACAGCACATGTGATAACACACACAGGCAGCTCATTGGTCTATGAGTCTGCTGACATATCCTTGACCCCTACAGAGAATGTGATAACAGCTGTATACATACAAGTATAAAGTTTAAACTAGGAATGAAAAAAGAAAACTTGAAAGGAAAGAACTTGGACATGCCACATGCCATATGGAGGTAGTGGCCCACTAGCTCAAGTAGTTTGTAGTTTGTAGTGTGTAGTTGCAACTCATTGGGGCTGTTAAATGAATAAAATCACATGGTACAGATGGTTAGGTGTGTTACTGTTATTCTTATGATGTCATCTAGCTGTACACAAAATTTTTATAGCTCAGGTAATAAGAAATGCAATCAAAGTTGTTCTGATGCAACAAAATCCTTGTACTAAAATGTTTTTGGTCATATCTTAACCAATTCTTAACTGTTTTTGATGATCCAGACCAAAAATGATGTAAATATGTGTGGGAGTATAGTCCAACCTACACTCCCACAAAAAACAATTAGAATCAGCTCTATTTTTCATCAGTCCTACTACATTTTTTAAAATGAAAGACTGGCAACTGGACCAAAAAAGACCAGTCTATAAATAGACCACCAGTCCAGTCCTCAATGGTCCAGTTGAGTTTTATTTTGGTCTTTTTTTCTGGTCCTATGCACTGGACCTTCAAACACTAGTTTGAACATATTTGCCTAACCCTAATAGCATGCAAGGGAATCAGACAGCAGAACAAAGCCTGAGGACCAATGCTGAGCTGACCACCACACTGCCAACTGCTGATGCCTTGAGCAATAGTTATATCTATGTGGTGCATACAAATGGAATACATCAGTTAGCAATGGTTGCTTGCTGCTGTCTGGGGGAACACCAAATTCCCTTGGACCTAGTAACCAGTCACTTACTACCCACAAGCTTCACCAAAATGCAGGTCCTAGACCATTTTTGGCTCTGTAATCTGGAATTAAAGGCATTGGCCTATCAGTTTTACCAGCTGATTCAGTGCATAACATCACCAATGAGGCCCACCAAAGTGGTCAATCTCTATCATGAGCTTTGGTGCATGTCCTGCTTATGGCATTGGATGAAAAGATTGAAGTGGGTGGGGTATGGACATAATCAAAAAGATCCATTAATCCAGAACCAAGATCACTTGCCAATTTCTATCTAGCCTGTTCTCAAGTAGGCATAAATATACCAGAAATTGAAAGGACAATGTGAATTGGTGGGTGACTAAATACCTGAATTTTTCCAGGTCACATCTAAAATTATATGATGGCACTCAGATTTGTTTTTGAATGCATATTTGTGGCTGATGGCAATTTCAAAGCTGACCATGTTCAGCAGAAAAACTCCAATACTGATATATGGCTATGGGATGGTGCTGGGATGGCCCTGAATCAGGCTGAATACAAGCAGTTCCTCCAAGCTGCCATCATTGGGCTTTTCCATGTTCATAACCACAAGGGTGATTGCGTTTTCTGCTATGCTCCAGCTTTTATTCCAGGGTCTGGCATTGTAGCAGGAGAAATACTTGAGTCTCTGTGGTCATTGCTGAATTCCATTTCCAAACAGTCAGAACAGTGACTTGCCACATCAGGCAAAAATGCTTGATAATCATGCTACAGATTTGAATCACAAGAAAATGCTTGGCATGCCAGTTACACTGTGCTCAAAATATTGAGAAGCCCTTGAGATCTCCACACAACTCAGCAAACACCACATGGAACTGATGGCAACATTTGGCCAACAGGCAGTTGAAAGATGGGAAGATGAAGTGGCTGCAGCAGAATTGCTAAGGCTAGCAGATGTAAAGGTAATGGATATGTATGCTACTCATGCATTGGCATTGGCATCAGCATCAGCATCAGGATTGGCCTCTGCCTCAGCATCAACATTGGTTCAATCTGCAGTTGAGGAGTGGATTGATTTCACTATCATTTTTGAACAAATGCAGTGAGTTTAGTGCTGTTCCGGCCTGGCTTGGCCTGAAAGCCCTGGCTTTGTCCTGGCCTGAGGCGGCTTTGGCTTCCTCAAACCTCAGGCCAGGCCAAAGCCACCACTCATGGCTTGGCTCTGGCTTGGCTTGGCCCAGGCCATGGCTTTTGTATGTAAAAATGAATATTTGCATACAGGACTCCAGCACTTGATAATTTGAGGAATACATATCACAAACATATGTGTGGTAGTATCAGTATACCATATAGAACATAACACTAACAAAGGAGATGGTAGAATAAAATAAAATCTGTGTGTCATCCCTTTTGTTTGGTCCCCTCCCTGCTGTTCAATCCCCTCCATTCAATCTCCTCCCCTCCCTGATGCTCCCCACTTCCACCCCATGAGAAGTTGCTCGCAGCAGTGGTTCAGGGTGCTGTAGTGGCTGTGGTGGTGGTTGCTGCTGTCGCTGGGTGCTGGGTGTTGCATGGTTGCAGTGATGATGCTCAACCCAGAAACTCAACCAAAACCAACTAAACTGTTCTTAGGAGATATAACACGAGTCAGAGAAAGGTTGCAAGGTAGTACTGAATATCACTGTGCTATCCAAAGGCCGGTAAGTGTACTGTAAGATGTTGCAAAGCAGTATTAGGCTGTTCAAAGTTCTGCGAAGCCGTCTGAAGTAACGCAAAACACTACAAAGTGTTCCAAAATGATATGAAAGAGTTTAGCAGCAATGTGGAGAAGTTTGAGAATCTCCGAAATGGTTTCACGAGTTTGGGAGATGGTGATGATAGTTGAAAGTGAGGTAAGAGATGATGACACGGTAGGTAGACAATGTGACAAGAGTTTTGAGAAACTATGTGGTGAAACAACATAGTTTGCAGAATACTTGAGTGAGTTTGGATGAAGACTGAGCTAAAACTCAAGAGTTTTACCCTTAAGTCAGATGATAGGTGATGTGAGAAGACGATTTCTTGTTGTATCGACAGTAAATACACCAAACTATATATGTTTTAGAAAGATAGTACTAAAAAGGTAAAAGGCCATGAGGCAAAACATGTGGTAAACGTGAGGCAGTGAACAAGGTGTTGAAATCACAAAGTAAATGAGAAAATGATAAGAAAGAAACATGCCATATACATGATATATCAAATCTCCTTGTCTTGTGGTTCCAATAAATCATGAATATGTCGAAAAGTGCCTCGATGTGCACTAAGTTGCTAGCCATTGTGTTTCTTCATGTTTGTGGTGGCAGGAACGTGATGCATTAGTGTGTGTAATGGTGGGAGCATGTGTTCAAGGTTCTGTACAATAGGAATACAGTGGCCAAAGTCATTTGAAATGGTTTGAAGTCTTTCGAAATGTTTTGAAGTGTCATTTCATTGTTTTGTGCGTTCGTAGGCATTCATAGGCATTCACGAAATCATAGGACTTTGGGAAGGAGGTGTCCGAGTGTGATTTCTTGATTTCAGAGCTCTGCTGCCATAGTGGACCTATCAGCAGTACCCCATCGACATTGGTGTTGGTGTTGGCATGGGGTCAGGTGCTGTCGTTCTTTGTGTCATTATCAGTGCTGGCTTTGGGTGCTGGCATTGACATAGCCGTAGCCATTGATGCCATTGCTGTTGGTATTTGCCATCATTGTGGGACCACTAGCTCCATCCACCCTGTGAGCAGTTGCTCGCAGCAATGGTGGGAGGTGCTGGGGGATGGTGCACATCCTACACTGTGTTGGGTGGGGTGCCAGGGTTGGGGGTAGCATAGGTACAACATAAAAACAAAGAGAAAACTATTAGTTAGTAATAAATAAAAACACAAAAGAAAAAAACAATCACCTAGGCCCCAAACAATGATAGACTTCTATGCATCATTGTTGTCATCCATTGGTGGTGTCCCTGCCCCATCCTGTCTCCCTCATGCTCCCCATTGTTCCCATTGTCCCTGGTGCCATGCTCGTCTTCCCCATGGTTCCTGTCATTGTCACCTAGTGTATTTTTTTCAGCCATTGTCACTGTCCCCCATCCCCATTTGCTGCATTCGCTGACCCACACATCACACTCTTTATGTGTTCCCTACCAGCCAATCAATTGTACATTGTACACTAGTCAGCCTGAAATGCTACCTCAGATCGAGATGAAAGACACAAGACAGATGAATACAAAAGAAAATACCTAGGGTTCAAATGATGATAAAGAACAATAATAAAGGTCATTTGTTGCTGTTATCGATGTTCTCTGGTGGTCGAGGATCTGGGCATAACAGTTGGTTGGTTGTTGTCCCCCCTCTCATTGTTGTCCCCCCTCTCATTGTTGTCCCCCCTCTCATTGTTGTCCCCCCTCTCATTGTTGTCCCCCCTCTTGTTGTTGTCCCCCCTCTCATTGTCACCATCACCCCTCTCATTGTTGTTCCCTTCTCTTGTCATCCCCCCTCTCATTGTTGTTCCCCTCTCTTGTCATCCCCCCTCTCATTGTCATTCCCCTCTTCCTCTCTTTGTCGTCATGGTCCCTTCTCTCTTCATGGTCCCCTCCCACTCATTGTTGTCCCCCTCCCTCTTGTCATTGTCCCCACCTCCCTCTTGTCATTGTCCCCACCTCCCTCTTGTCATTGTCCCCACCCTCCTGACCACCCTGCAAGCAGCAGTGGTCTTGCTTAAGCAAACCCCCTATAGATTCATTGGTTACAACTGGTCTTTTGCACTACATATGAACTAATGTACATATTATATACAAGAGACTAACTATGAGGGGAGATGTCATGAGAATTGGTGGGGTTTATATATGTTACAGTAATTGTACATGGTTCAATGTCCACACCTCATCACGGGGGGTAAACCCACAAGTCATGTCACCATGAGGTGTGGGTTTTCCCTGATTAAAAAGTACCCCTGCATTTTTACTGTTATTTTTTATGATATTTGAGAAAAAATTACTGAAAAAGATGTTTGCATCTCATCGTGAGGGGTAAACCTGCCAGTTATGTCACCATGACTCGCAGGTTTTTCCCATGATATGTCATCAAAAAGCACCCCTGCATTTGTTACTGTTATTTTTCATGATATTTGATAGAAATTTGCTGAAAAAGATGTCCATGCCTCATCGCAGGGGGTTTCAATGGCACAGGACAACGACCCCCACCCTTGCTACAAAAGTAAGACAGTGGGGCTATTTTTATTATCTCATTCTTTTTCTTTCAGTCTTTTAGCAACACCGCTGTGAGCAACTGCTGGCAGGGTGTAAATAGAATTAGTTTTATTTACTATGTAATATAATTTAGCCTATTTGGTTTGGTTGCAGTCTTGCTACTTTAGGCATCAGTTTGGACTGGTTCCGGTCCATGGTTGACCCCCATTGGGGTCAAAAAACTAGACCGAACTGGACCCTTAAACACCATATATACTACAATTTATTTAGAGTCGAAAACCAGTTGAAACCGGTTACGGTCCTGGTTAACCCTCTTAGAGGTCGAAAACTGGACTGGACCAAACCTTACAACACTAGGTTTGTTGTAGAGCACCCGCGATCCACCTTGTGAGCAGGGGCTCACAATGGTGGTGGCAGGTGCTGGTTGGCATCATTATCCTGTCATTGTCATTGTAGTAGTAGTAGTAGTAGTAGTAGTAGTATTTTAGCTAGTACCTAAAAAGATTGTTAGCAGGAAAATAATGAAACAAGAGTAAAAAAAACACTTATCAATGGCCCAAGAGACATCCAATGATGTCTCTTGGGCCTTTTTTTTTTGTTTGCTTTGCCTCCTCATTGTTTTCCCCACATCTCCAGTCTTCTCATTGTTCTATCGCAGTCCCATCATTCCGTTTGGCCTGGTGGCAGCATTGCTGTTATCTTGCTGTTTTGAAGTGGCACCCATTCCCACCCTGCAAGCAGGTGCTCGCAGTGGTGGTTCTCGGTGCTGTGGTGGTAGCCGTTGTCATGGTCTTACTGTTCATCATTTGCCATTCCATCCCTGTCATCATTGTAGTGCAAGCAAGTGAGTGTACAAACATGTGTAAACATATAAACAATCAGTGATCAACAATGTCATGGATGCATGTTTGTGTGCACACAAGGCCAAATGGTCTGTGCACATTGGAGGGGATATATAAACCCCCATTTCCAATGTTCTTGGTTGGGCAATCCCCAAATTTAAGTCATATTAATCATTATTTAATAGTTTACTACTAGTAGTGCTAGTGAGACCTCCATTAGTGGCAGGTAGGTGACAGGTTGCAGGTACCAAGTTGCTTACCCGTACCCGTACCCACAGGACCCATACCTGCAAACCTGTGTGGGTTGCTAAACCCATGCAGATCCCTACATGTAGTATACTTGAGAATATAACTTACTGAAAAGCCACTATGAAGCCATCATCACGGCTTGGCTTGGCTTGGCCTATTTGGGCCCAGCTTGGCTCGGCTCACGGCTTGAGGCTGGGCCAAGCACAGCACTAAGTGAGTTGTACTGTTTATCAGACCACATATCATGTCTCATCATTGTTGTGCACCAGGAATGGCTTATGAGACAAAGTCCACTGACCTGATAAATCCCACAGGTTTCTGATACACAATCTGTTGAATGGGAAAGAGAAGCTCTCACAGCCCACATCGTAACCTTAACACATTTACAAAATGCTGCCAATATTGCCAGTCATAAGATTGCTCCATCATGTATCACCCATGCCAATGAAGCCAAATTTGATAACCCTGATGACCTAGACCCTTCAGATGAAGACACTCCTGTGGCATCAGGCCCTTCACATCATTTGGCTGACATCACAAATGCTATTCCAGATGTGGAGATTAACCTCTGGGCAAGCCAACTGCTGCATCAGCTGTGGGAGCTTGTTGCCAACAAATCATTTCAACATTGACACATCATCCAAGCAGCACTGAGAAATGGAGTTCAGACCCAACACGAGCCATTGTGAAGGTTTAACAAAATTACCTTGCATACCCAACTGTATAACCATTGCTGAAGCCAATTGCATGTGATGCTGAGACATCAAGTATGTTTCAGCAGTTAACCAAGGATGACCTCAACACCACTACAGCTATTCTGAAACCAAATGTACCCAGTTCCACTAAATCTTTGTCTGTCCTGGATTTGGCACAATGCCCACATTTGGACTGGTTTCATTGCTGAAGACAAGGCCACTGCCAGTGCCAGTGCCAATCCTAATCCTGATCCCAATGTCAGCCAATTCTGGGAATTTAAGTATATTTCATGGCCATTCATTTTGATTGCACTACCATTTTTCATAGTCAGGTGAGTACATTGGCTTCAATCACAGGCTCAGAGAAATAGATGGAGGGAGGAATTTCTACTAGTCACATATGAAATGCAGTGGACTGTGCAGTATTTCATTCATCACAGTCAGTGGTGGCAGTCAGCCTCCAGCTCTGAGAATGCCCCTCACAGCCCCCTAGCCCAGTACTTTTCACTCCCCCACCCATTCTGATCAGTCTCTGACTTGTCTGATTTGTCTGATTGGATTCCTATAGGACTGGATATCTTTCTTTGCCAATGCTCACTCCAATCAAATTCCAACATTATTCTGAGTTAATTCCAATATAAACTGAGGTTACAAGAGTCTGATAGAAGTCTGATAGTAGGGCTGCACAGTGTCTGTTATATGGCCACAGCCATACAGTATATGGTGACTGATGGTATATGGCATGCCATACACCATCCATATGTTTGCCTGACAAGAAGGCTGACAGCACAGTATGGGTGTACAGATGGCATTCAACAGTCAACAGTTATATATGGGCACTAGATGTTGCATTAAATAGTAGTTATCAAAGTATAATATATGCGCACTGAGCACATAATTCATCTATCCCTCTCTCACTCAGGAGGGGTTGAGATCTTATATTTAACTAACACCCCTCACATTTGTGCAAGGGGGCTATGACTACACTGTCCAAGGTCTGGGTCAGGACTGCCTGAACTGGGTCCAAACCAGGTCCAAACCTCATAAGTCCAGCTGGCAGGTGGACTGGACTGCATTTGCAGGTCCATGTCCAGGCGAGGAGCAGACCATGAACCAGGTCTGGACTGTGAGGACCTCTCTTCAGCTGTCAGGTCATTTGGCATCATTGGGGTTGGCGGTGGTTGGGTGTTGGGTGGGTCGTGTGCTCATCATTGTATTGTGTGCATTCATCATTCCCACCCCTCCTGTGCATGTTCATCAACCCCACCCTTCCTGTCACTGTTGTTGTCAGCCATAGCCATGCACCCTCCCATTGTTGGTGTCCTCATCATTGCTGTTAGCACCTGCAATCCCCCATGCGAGCAGAGGCTTGCAATGGCAGGGCTGGGTGCTGGGTCATGTTCTCCTCCTTGTTGGGTTCATTGTTGTCTCCAGTTAAACCTAGTAGCATTAATTAGCAACAATAAATGAAAAGAGAAAGAGGAAAAAACTTACATATGGCCCAAGAAACATTGTGAACATTTCTTGGGCCCTTTTTTTGGTCTGCAGGGGGGGTTGGGGCCCTCCTCACACAAGCGAGAGGCAGTAGTTGTCATGACAAAAGAACAGCCCCCATTAGTGAGTGAGAGGGTGGAGGTCATGGTGTGGCAGTCATCCCAAATGAAACAAGAGGACTACCCCCACCTCACATTGCAAGCAAGAGAGGGTGGAGGTCATGATGCGATGTCTGTCCTGAGGGAAACAAATGAGGAACAACCCCCACCTTGTGTTTGCAAGTGCATTGAGGGCACAAAGCAATTACAAATATATGTAAATAATGCATCAACAATCAATGAAGATACAATTACCATAGGCCAAATTGTCTGTGCACATCCCAGGGTATATAAACCCTCCCATTTCTACTGTTGGAGCTGGGCTTGCCCCACTTTCTTAATTTTTAATATGTAGTTAATAATTTTCAATAGACTTAGGTATTATATTTTGAGCCGTTACCTGGACTTTTTTTTAAAATTTTCTTTTGGCACATTGGACCTGGTCAGACCCAGTCCAGACCTGGTCTGGACCCTGCAGGTCCAGGTCCAGGTCTGCCAAAATTTGGTCAGACCGGGACTGGACTGGACCTTGGACAGTGTAGCTATGACATGAGGACTAAGAAAACAATCTTCATCACATTCACACGAGGGAGGCAGCATTTGCACATGCCTACTAAAAAACACCCCTTCCACTTAGTGAGCAGCAAAACCAATCAAAAAAGTGAAAAAGTGACCTCCCTCACATGTTGTGTGAGGGAGTTACAAGAGGTGTGTTGGGTAAGTCCCTGTCATCGTCCTTTTGTCATCCCACTGCTCAGCCCCATTGGTTTCATTCTGTCATGTTGTACCTGTGTTCATTGTTGTGCCCATTGTTCCCTTCTCATAACCCAGGCACTGTCTTTGTCATCCATTTCTGCTGTTGTTCATTGCCTGGCCCTGGTCCTCCCATTGTCATCATCCCCACTCCAACCCACCATGCAAGCAGTTGCTCACAGTGGCAATAGTGTTTGGTGGTTGTCTGGCAGTTCCAAGAGGTGGGGCAGTCAATGGTGGTTGTAGGATGGGTATAGGTGGTTTGTATCTCATAGCATACTGCTGCACAGGACCCCAAGCACCCTCCTCCTGTGGTCTCTGCTCCCTGTGGTTGTTTGATGACCTCACATCCCATGTAGATGGGGAGCAGGCATGACATGATTCCTTTGACCTTGACACCATCCTTCATATTACCAAACCCTTAGGGATCCCTTGGCATCATGTGTCTGAACAAGGCCACAATTTCACATATCAAACTAGTGTTGCCATGGCTCAAGCCATGTTTTTTGCTGTCTTGGGAAATAAATTACATAAAATCACTAAAATATTTGAGCTAGATCCCATCAAAAGCCAAGGGGTCTCCTGCCAACTCTAAGCAATTGGAGAAGCACTCCTGAGATATTCAGGTGGCTTTGAAATGGCTGCTAGCTCCTCAAATATTTTAGTGATTTTACAAAACTTATTTCCCAAGTTGTGGGTGAGAAACAGGTTGTAACCTATCAAAGAAGGAAAAGCATCGCAATTAGTTAAAAGAATGAGCAAAGAATGAAAACAAAAACTTATTATGTATTGAGTCAACATTTGTCAAACATGTAAAACACATGTGAGTGGCATGCTAGTTGCAGCCATGGGGTTTCATAAGGGTGCTGATAGCTCCACCTTGTCGTTCAAGCTTGGAAAACACATCTATGATTGTTGTCAAAGCTCTATGAGTCTCTACAGACCTCTACAAAGCTCTAGGAACCCATACAAACCCCTCCAAAGTTCTCCAAACCTCTACAAACCTCTACAAAGTCACGAAAATGCTTCGAAATTCTTTGCAACACCTCAAAATTCTTTGTATGCCTTCAGCTGCCATAATACAATTTCCCCAACCTTTGTACAGCTCAGGATAGTGTTTAAAGGTCTGGTCCATAGGACCAGGAAAAGACCGAAGACTGAACTGAACCAACACACAGTCCGGTCCATTTTTTGGTTGCGGTTGCTTACTTTCGAGCTCAGTCCGGTTGCCAGTTGCCTTGTTTTGAAAATATTTAAAAACCGTTACAAAACCGGTTGCAATCGGTTGCAACCGGTTTTCTTGCAGTATATACAATGTACTATGTACCTGCTTAGAAGTAAGAAATTATAACTAACATAAGTACTAATCATAACTATTTATCATATGGTTACACTACATTACACTACAATTACATGCAGTGGGACAAGTCAGGGTAGTTATTTGGCGGGTACTTATATACCCTGTGGCCATGCACAGACCATGTGGTCATGTGCTCCTGAAAAAAAGAAAAGTGGCACCATTGCCAGATGACTCCCACGACAACAAACAACTCCCACAACTCCCATCCCATCTGTCCACCACCACCATCAACACATGCACACCACCTGCCCCAAAACCACCGCCAACAAATGAATGCAAAGCAGACAGCCCAAACGACGACCAGCATCATTTGGGCCATTGGGTATGATTTTTTTGTTTAATCTTATTTCAATTACTAATAATTCTTTTTGTAGTGTCTCTTTTGCAAACGACGTCACCTAGACATGACGCAACGCACCTGGGCCCTCACCATACCCATGCCCTACATCACCGCTGCGAGCCTCTGCTCGCAGGGTGGCAATGGGTCCCGTTTCTGGACAACGACAATGACACAACAACGTGGCACCAACACGCCGCCATGCTGCCACATCACAGCACCACCACACCACCACATCACAGCACCACCAGCCCGCCTGCGAGCCACTGCTCGCAGGGGTAGATGGAGGTGCTGACGACCATGGGGGGACAACAAACAAGAACACGAACAGGGAGGATGACAGGGAGAAGACAACAACAACAGCAAAAACAGGAGGGTGGCAACAGGGAGGAGATGATGAACGCCAGCATGGGGACAACAACATGGGGATGACGGACGACAACACGAGGATGACAAATGACAATGCAGGGACAACAAACGATGGGGCTGACCATAACGAATACCCAGGACAACGTACAACACCCCGCTCTCACTGCAAATGCGAGTCTGTGGGTTCTTTTTTCTTTTTCTTTTCTTTCTTTCGTTGTGACAGACGCACCTTACAGGTGTTGTTTGCTCTTTTTTTTTCTTTCTTTCTATTAGCAACACCCCACTGCTGCGAGCACCTGCTCGCAGGGTGTGTTGTAATTAGTTGTATTTAATATATAGTAAAATTAAAATATGTATTGAAAATTGCTGGAAAAACCGGTGGCAACCGGTTTTTCAAGGGCAACCAAACCGACTAGGACCAGTCCTAGTCGGTTCGGTTGCAGTTGCCCTAAGTTTGGCACCAGTTGCAACCGGTTGCCCATCTTGGGGTCAAAAAACCAGACCGAACCGGACCTTAAAACACTAGCTCAGGATATACACTTGGAACATTGTTGATGAGTTCTGAACCAGTTTCAAGCAATATCACAGCAATATTGGCCTTCAAACAAGTCCAATATTTCCTCGACTGACTACAAAAATCATCAAACATCAAAAATCGACATTGGACACTATATTGCTATCCAAATGGTCATCGCACACATGCCAGATGTATCCCCTACCATTGTCAAACAATATCGCACCAATTTCGGGTCACAAACAAAGTGTTGTGGTATTGAGATGTCCCATTGTTTCATATATAACCTTTAGTATTATGTAACATACTTCCATATATCCTACCGCAGGTTGCATTCGCCCACCTCAGTGTTTTACCACCACTGAGGTGTAAGTACTATGTTATTTCTCACTACATCTTTATTTACTTCATAGTAGTACCTTTCTCTTTTCTATCCTAGGTACATACTACTCAATATAGTGTTTTACCACCACTGAGGTTACCTTTCTCTTTTCTATCCTAGCTTGTGTTTCTGCCATGCTCCACAGGTTATGGGCCCTGCAGCAGATGATGTTACTGACATGTCTTTGACATCTACCTCTATCCAAATCGCATCCCTTCCAAAGTTATTGAGTGATGGCTCGAATTGGCCAACATACCAAGAACAAGTCTTGAATACACTCACTTCGAAAGGGCTCAAGAGGCATGTCCTAGGCACAGCACGTAAACCAGAAACTCCTGTTGAACGTAACGGATCATTCTATTACCGGAATAGCATGAATCCACTGTCAGATGAGGAGCTAGAGAAGAATGAGGATGAGCAGGACTCCTATGATCAGAAACAGGCAGCTGTTTGGGAGATTATTTATTGGACCATTGATATGTCCTCCTTTCTCCAAGTGAAGAATGAGAAAACCGCTGCTGATGTATGGAAGAAACTGATCTCGATCCATGCTGAAAAGAGTGGAATGTATGAGACAGATCTGCTTACAAAACTTCAGAACATGCGACTCACTGAAGGCGACAACATGCGCACTCACCTTACTGCAATGACAGAAATAAAGGATCGTCTTGCCAAAATTGGTTCCCCCTTATCTGATGCATCTTTCGTGTCCTATATCCACACCTCGCTATCACTTTCCCAAACCTTCCGACCTCTTCTTATAACACTTAGTGCAGCCTCACATAAAGCTGGGAAACCACTTACCAGTGATGAGCTCATTTGGCAACTGAATGAAGAGGCAAACTCCACTGCCATTGAGGACAGCATCAACAAGTCTAACACGGCAATGCTAGCCCACATGTCAAAGGCCAAAGGGGAGAAAGGGAAGGAAAAGTCCAAGAAGGATGAAATTCTCTGCACAAATCCGAATTGCAAGAGAAAAGGATGCACAAAGGAGCAGTGCTGGTCAAAGGGAGGAGGAAGAGAGGGGCAGGGACCAAAACAGTGGCCAAAGAAGAACAAAGAGGAGAAATCAGCAAGCGCTAACACAGCGGAGATGTCCGCCAGTAGCAAAGAAAATTATGCTATGCTTACCTTCGAACTTCCCACTGAGCCTGTCACCCTCGCCGTTACCTCCAATTTCCAATCTGAAGCCCACACTGCATCTGTATCCAATGGTGTTATCATCGACAGTGGTGCCAGCTGTCACTTCTCACCCAATCACGCTAGATTTTAAATTTATGAATTTCAAAGAAATCAGTCCTGAGCCAATTAGAGCCACAGACAGATGTACATTCAGTGCATTGGGGAAAGGAGACCTAAAAGTCAACCTACCGATGGGAGCAAACTACAAGCCTACACCAGTTACATTAAAAAATGCATATTACTCACCAAGCATGGCCTTTACCCTGATGTTGGTCTCTTGTATCAATCATTCAGGATTTTCTCTCAGTATTGAGGGGGGAGTTTGTAAAATCCGTAGTCCCAAGTTGCGACAAGTTATCGGACGTATCCCTGAAAATTGTGGACTGTATTGCGTTAGTACTGGACCTACACAAACACCAGCACCTACTGCCAATGCCGCATCAAAGCTAATGTTGATTAGTGAGCTTCATCGATGCATGGGCCACATTAACCATGATGACTTGCAGAAAATGGTCGAGAAGGGCATGGTTACGGGGATTGATCTTGATTTAGGGTCAAAATCCGAGTTTTGTGAGTCCTGTGTGAAAGCCAAAGCCACATGTAAGCCTTTTCCAAAGGAAAGCAAAAGGAAAACCAAAGTGTATGGTGATAAGGTCGTAGCAGATCTTTGGGGGCCTGCACAAGTCATGTTGTTGGGAGGACACAAGTATTGCTTGACATTCCAGGATCTTCACACCCATGAGGAGAAGGAATACTTCTTGAAGCAAAAGTCTGAGTCATTCGCTGACTACAAGAAGTACGAAGCTTGGGTAAAGGTCCAACATGGAACAAATATTCGAGTTTTCAGTTGTGATCGAGGGGGAGAGTTTACTGGCAAAGAGTTCACTGAGCATCTCAAAAACTCAGGAACAGTTCGCCACCTCACTGTCCATGATTCCCCTCAGTCTAATGGTGCAAGCGAGAGAGCAAATCGTACTCACACTGAATGCGCTTGCGCCATGATGATCACAGCTGGTCTTCCACTCAACCTTTGGGCCGAAGCGCACCGCCACAGTGTCTGGATTTGCAACTGTGTACCAACACATGCATTACCTGAGTTTAAGACTCCACATGAAATGGCAACTGGCAAAAAACCCAATTTAGCAGGAATACGTCCATGGGGTTGCAAAGCATGGGTGAAGAAGCTCAATGATGGGAAGCTCAACACCCAAGTGGAGGATGGTCGTTTTGTTGGGATAGACTCTGAATCAAAAGCCTACAGAATCTATTGGCCAAGTAAAAAACAGAGTTAGTATCGAAAGAGACATTTATTTCAATGAGGAAGACACATCAAAGCCTGCCGAAGTCCTCATTGAGGGGGAGGATGACTTACTTGCCAATGAGGACATTCCCAAGCCTCCAGCTCCAAAACCTCTCAAAAATCCACCCATCACCGAAAATCTCAAAAACGCGGACAAAACTCCCAAAAATTTGTCAAGTACAGTCCAAAGCATCCCAGAATCACCACCAAATAGGCCAGCGAGGCGCAATTCCCTCAAAGGGTTACCACAATACAACAAAACAGAATACGGCCAAGGAATGCACAGGAAAACTGCCACAGCAAATGTTTCAAACGGTGTTGAAGAAGCTCTTGTTCTTGATGATGAAGGAAGTCTTGAACCAGGGGGAGTAGAAATGGACATAAGCGAAGCAGAATGGTTCCATCAAGTGATGGACTATGTCATGGTAGTGAATGAGGATGAACCATTGTTGGAGGATGCATTACATGGCGATGAACATTTACCTTGGTCTGATGTGATCAAAGCGGAACTATCCCAAATCAAGAAACTCAGCACGTGGAAACTCATCGAACTGCCACGCAATGCTAATATCATTCCAAGTCAATATGTTTTTCGCCGTAAACACAATGAAGATGGTTATATTGTGCGCTACAAAGCCCGTCTCATAGCTAAGGGTTTCAAGCAAAAATTCGGAGTCGACTATACTGAAACTTTTGCCCCAACTGTTCGCCCCTCAACTCTTTGTGTCCTTTTGTCCCTTGCAGCTCAAAACAATGCTGTTGTTCATCAATGTGATGCCAAGAATGCATATCTCAATGTGCCATTGCAAGACGATGTCGAACTTTACATGGAACTTCCACCATTATTTCATGAGTACTGCAAATTACCTCCTGAGCTCGCAAACAAAGAACACGTCGTTTGCAAGTTATTGAAACCCATGTATGGAACTAAACAGGGCACCCATGATTGGTATGCAGAGTTGAAAAGAATTTTCTTAAAACTCAGTTACTTGGTTTCACAAGCAGACGAAGTGTTATTCTACAAATTCAAACATGAGAAATACACGCTCGTCGCTGCTGCCACCAATGATTTCACAATCATCACTAATTCTACCGATTCTGCTCAGTTGATCAAAAGTCAACTCAATGAACACTTCAAAATTGTTGACCTCGGCATTATCAACTGGTTACTCGGGGTCAACATCACTTGCAATTTTGCTGCCAAGACTATTTCTCTTGGCCAGCAAGCTTACATGGATCAAATTGTCCTGTGCATGCACTTTCAAGACCAAAGCGCCATCATGCCCATGGAATCCACAGTCGACCTCCACCCAGACTCACCTGGCATCTGATCTATCGTCCTCACACCAGCTGAGAAAACCAAATATTGAGAAATGATTGGTTGTCTCATGTACGCAGCTGTGATGATGTGTCCCGACATCGCATTCACCATTTCGACACTTTCTCAGTATCTCGAAAATCCCAGAACCACACATCTTCAAGCTGTCACTCGAATCTTTCGTTATCTAAAAGGCACAAAGGACCTCAAGCTTGTTCTTGGTGGATCAAACTCAAACATTGTTGGCTATTCCAATGCCGACTGGGGTTCTCAGTTGCACCATCATTCCATTTCAGGATTTGCAATCTTTTTAGGTCACAGAGTTTTTTCTTGGAGCTCGAAGAAACAGCTGATCGTCACTCTTTCAAGCACCGAATCAGAATATGTCGCCCTCATGCATATTTCGAAGGACATTTTATGGACTCAAAAATTGCTTACAGAACTTTCATCAAAATTTTCTTTTTCAATGCCAACCACTCTTTTCTGCGACAATCAAGGTGCCATCACTCTCTCTAAGGACTCAATGCATCACGTTCACACCAAACATATCGACATTCATTTTCATTTTATTTGTCAAACTATATCTACAGGTCATATTGAGCTACACTACTGTCCCACCAATGACATGACTGCCAACATCTTCATGAAACCTCTCGCTCATGTCAAATTCAAGAAATTTCAAAGCCTTCTCGGTGTCCTCTAATCCCACATCCGTCTTGAGGGGGAGTGTTGTGGTATCGAGACGTCCCATTGTTTCATATATAACCTTTAGTATTATGTAACATACTTCTGTATATCCTACCGCAGGTCGCATTTGCCCACCTCAGTGTTTTACCACCACTGAGGTGTAAGTACTATGTTATTTCTCACTATATCTTTACTTACTTCATAGTAGTACCTTTCTCTTTTCTATCCTAGGTACATACTACTCAATATAGTGTTTTACCACCACTGAGGTTACCTTTCTCTTTTCTATCCTAGCTCATGTTTCTGCCACGCTCCACACAAAGTCTGAAGAAACTTCGAAAATCTTCGAAAAACCTTGAACCTTGAAAAACATCTTTGGACACAGTATTTCCTATTCGAACAATCTTTGGACGCATACTGGACACATGGGACACTATCTCAAGTATATCAAACACATTTCCACTGCATGTGCATGCATACAATCCGCTCGAAGCAGTTTCCAATGTTTTATGCAATTTATAACAAGGACAGTCCACTTTTAGCTATTCTTTCTTATTATTTCTTCATCATGTGTTATATTCACCCTTTCTAGTCTCGCTTGTTTGTTCTGATATTTGCCTCGAGTTTTACACATGTTTGCCTCATGTTCTCTAGCCTTTTTAGGTACTTTCTTTATTTTATATAGAAAGATGTACTAGATACAAAGAAAAACAAGAAAGTCGTCATCTTCCTCCCAGATTGCAGTGATTTGAGAGTTCAGTTTAGTCATATTCAGTCTGAAGTTTGGTGTTTTATGCTAAACTTCCTCAAAATTCCTCAAAATTCCTCAAAATTCCTTGCATTATGCTATTTTCGCCCTCAATTCCCTCAATTCACCTTTGCTTCACTTCTATTACTCGTCTAGTCCCCTGATCTTGTGTCCAAACATATTTGCACACTCCAAATTCATCGATCTAGCCTCAAAATTCCTCAAAACACATTCTTTTAGCTTCAAACTGCTTCAACAAGCAGTTGTTTTATGACTATTTGGCAGTTGGTATGACAGGTGACATCTAGAGGGCCTCGCATCCTTCCTCTAACTTGTGTTATACCATCCAAAGCCATTTAGTAGGTTTTGTTTGGGTTTCCGGGTTGAGCATCATCAGTGCTCAGGGGGCAAATTGCAGAAATGGTGGGATGGGATGCAGCAGTGTGGAGGATGGTGGTTAGAGAGGGTTGGAGACGATGAGACATTGTGATCAGTTGAACTGATTATCAGTTCTGTTGATAACAATAAGTGTATGTCATACATGCCATACATGCTGTTTGATGGCCATGCTTATACAGTTCAGATGACTTCAGATGGTACCATATACTGTGCCATCATACATGGGCTGAGATCCTTGATGGTATGGGTGCCATGACTGTCAGACAGCACTGTGTATCCATCAATATACAGCACAGTGCACAGCCCTATCCAATAGGAATATACTATCAAAGGTCAGGTACTCAACCACCTAAGGGTTCCTGGCAGAACAACAGTGAATCAAGATACTTATATATCTCAAGCTTTGCTCAGATGTTTGGCAGCTATGCTGGGAAGGATCTGAGATACTCACTACAATTTTTGAATCAACCCTGTAGCCCTTGTGGAGACTTTCTGACAGAGTCACAGAGGGTGGGAAATTGAGCAAACCTGGAAACCTGGCCAATCACAAGAGCTTAAGGCTCATGTTGGTTGAAGCATGAAAAGTGGGTTCAATTAGGCAAAGGCCTACCAGTATCTACAATGTCAGCAAGTTTCAAGCCAAGAGTCAGAACACTGATGCTGGCAAGGTGGCACCATATCGAGGGGTTGGGGCCTTCAAAGAAAATATGCCCAAACACCATGTACCTATCAACCCATCATATCTCAAATTGAGTGGTCCTTGGCAAATTTACCTTCATGTAGATAACTTTCTGTACCTACACCCTTCAAATTTAAACATACACTGTAGTAAGTGGTTTGTTGCCTATCCCCTAAATATTGAAATGGCCGAGTAGGTAGGATTCCAATACATTTATACTAGTCTCATTGGTTGCTCTTTCTGTCAAAGGTATGGACTGCTGTGATGAAAGAGGTGATACCTGTATATGCAGAACCATTAGGATATTGAAAAATGGAGGTTTTTTCAGAAAACTGTATATATTAATCTTTATATGGCATCGAGTCATATATTTACACTGGCACCACAAGCCATATATGGATACTATATGGTTGGAGCCTTGTTGGGACCTAAAGAATTTTCCCTGGGCCCAGCAGCGAACACCATGTGCCGAGCAAGACTGGAACTGGCTGATTTGATCCGCTTATATTGCGAGAAGATACTGATTTGTGCAATGAATTACAATTTTATGAGCCAACCAGTATGAAAACAAGGTCCAAGAAGGAGAAAACACACTGACTAGAGGATTGGAGCTTCTGTCGGATTGAGAACTGTCTAGCACACTATGAGTCTATGACATGCCCATGTGTGGGAAACAAATGAGCATGGATGAGTACTATGAAGTAGTGATGCCACTGCTCAGCTCGGCTCGCTCACGGCGCAGCTCAGGCACTTGAGCCAATCAAAATGGCACTGAGTTGCCCTGAGTGGCTCTGAGCCAGCTGAGCCGATTGAGATTGCCCAAAGTTGTGGGCTTGCAATCTGAGTTGTATTTATGCTTCAGTTATGTATTTTAATGGTCAAATAGGTTGTGTAGACTATTATTACAAAAGAAACAAGTCATACTATTGAGTTTTGCACAGATCGGTTTCTTTGATGAGATTATTTGGCTATGTTTATCTCCTCGTATGCTTGAGAGATGGCTCGGGGAGTAAGGGTATAACAACATGTATTCAAAATGGCAGTAGGGACTCCTACAGAGTGTTTTATAGTGTTTTAAGAACATTTAAAGCCCTCCAGTCACTCTGAATTTGAGGCAACTTAGGGCATGGCTTGAGCAGGCAGCTGGCCCAAAATAGCAGCTTGGCTCAATGGCTCGTGGCTCCAAGCCGCACCATTGGCAACACTACTACATACACAAGGGGCAAACCTTGAGGCAGTTGACTCATAGTTGACTCTCAGTTGACTCTCAGTTGACTCGTGCTTGATTGACAGTAGACTTTTGTGCACAGTTATTATGTAATATCGTGTGAATAGATAAGGATTACACATGAGATAACATCTGCAGTGGACATCATCGGCCACTGTCCTGAACACTTGCTCACATGCCATCATGATCAAAGCCATCAATCACTGTCAGCCCATGTCAGCTAATGTCGTGCTCACTGCCACTGACAGTGAGCTCACTATTTCCTTCATTCTGCCCTGTTTCCCTTGGTTTCTTTTGCTTACATTAACTGTATGTGTACATAGAATGAATGCATGCCATCCTTTCCACTTTATCTGCCCCTATAAGCCTGCTAGAGCCTGAGCACTACCTTCTTTAAGTGAAAATGAGAGATTATCATTTGTACTCATGCATGATGCTCTCCCTTGATTTCCAGGCCAATAAAATCATGTCAAGATCTATGTACATGATGGGGATAAGTACTCGCAATGACTACAGTGGGAAAAAGTGAAAAAGTAGGGGAGGAGAGGGTACCCACTGCTGGGCTGGCATGTGGATCATGACCAAACATGTGCTGCCAAAACTGTGTAAGGGTACCATGTAGAGTGGTATGCCAGGTATAGAGACTAGGGAGCCAGTGGGTGGATGTAAAACTATGTGTGAGTATGATATGAGAGATAGTGACTCACCAGCTCTCCTGTTCATCCCACTGAATAAATGAGCATTACAGATGCATCATAGAGACCTTATAAATGATGTGGTGAGCCTACTATCAAATCTGGATAGGATAAGATAGTCAGAAAAGTGAACTAGGGGTGGGGAGGAGGAATACTTGCTGTATTAGATCCATGGCACAAAAGTGTTCGATTTCTTTGTTTTTCAGGTCTATAGATGAAGTAAATGAAAGGTATGTATGTACAGTGGGATGGGACTGAGATCCTGGCTCACTAGGGCATGCTTTCCCCATCAACAGAGGTGAACTTTGCTCACCATGGGTCACACACCTTTCCTATTGTCCAAAACTCCTTCTGGGCAGTTAGGGTAGTCCCTCACCCTAGATTTATCGCTGCTGTCCTCCCTCTCTCCTCCCTCCACTACCACCACTGGTTCATAAACTTGTTGGGTTGGGCCATGGCTGCACCTGGCATGAATGAGTCCTCACTTCAGGAATTTTTTCCTTTAGTCTGCATTTATTTTCTTTTGATGCAAAGCCATATGGCAGATAATATATACAATTGTGGTATAAAATCTACTAACCAGCTTCAAATGATGTACTTGAAACTCACACAGCATGGTGCTACCATTTATTAGGTACAGGTGAGTACCAATATAATGTAAAGTGAATCAAAGTGGCACAGAATAAAATAAAGAAGGTGATGCATGAATTAGGATATGAAGCAAGTAACAAGATTGACTAATAAAGCAATTTTGAAAACAAATACAGCATAACACTAGGCATAAATTGCAATGTTTGCCTGTTTTCCTTTGCAATGTTGAAGATCTGAAGTGGGTAGTAATTGTCCATCATATAACATGCTGGCACCAGTAGAAATGCCATCATGAAACCATATCTGTTCATTAATTATAACATGTGACGTGTAATGCAATTCTCCATAATATATAACACCTTGTAGTTTCATAGTGCGAGATTGATTATCTCTACAGGTAATTGTTACCTCTGGATCTATACATATATCCTTGCCTTCAAACTCAAATACAATTAAATCTGGAATTTTTGAAAATGAGTATGTGCGCTGAAGGCACTGATTGCATTCTTCACACAAAAAACATGAATCTTCTTTGTAATTCTGAATCCAGTCTGTTGTTGATACATAAGGATTTGTGCCAGCAGACAAAACATATGAATAAATAGAGTGGCATTGGCTATGGATGATGGGATGTCTCTCACTACAGGTAAGCTGAGAAGACACCATTTCTGTAGATGCTTTAAACATGTACTCTAATAGCCTGACCACAGATGTATATCTGCCCCAGTGTAGGCCAGCTAACCGTGAATTGTCTAAAGCAATTCTAAATCTGTCTCTAACAGATTCTAATGAAGTTTGATTATAAGAGTGATCATTGAATCCATTACTGATCTCTTCTAGCAAGTCACAATTCATGCTATAAAAGGATTGTTTCCAGTATGTTGGATTACTCCTCCAAAGTGAGTATAATATAGTAAATACTGAATCATATGCACAGCTGTTATTACTCCATATTAGACCAGTAGGAGGTGAAATCTGAAATGTTGCACCACCAGAAGCTATATCAGCTGTATTGTGACTGGTTTTTATTTTTTTATGTATGTTTTCAGCTGTGCTATTATCAGTTATCACACTGATTTTTCTTTTCAGGGACTTAGTTGAAACAGAAGTGGACTTAGCTTTGGCAGGAATAGCTGCAGTGTGCTTCTTCTGTTTTTCTACAATCTTCCATCTGACATCTTCTATTTCAGGTTCTAATAAAGGATCTCTGGAATTCCACCTAATGGCTTTGTGTACAGCTGATGGTACATGATGCATTCCCTTCCATTGTCTAAAAGCCATAATTAGCATATTTCTCTGTTCACCAACCACACTTCTGTGCAATTTTCCATTATACCTCAAGTCAGTAATTTCATCAAGCAACTCTAGCTCTCTGAATTCTTGTCTTAAGGCACCAGAAGCACCACCTGTAATTTTCTGAGGATGAAATGTCTGTGTTATTAATGTACCAGCTGCAGTTGCACTATGTGACAATGCTGTATAATAAGACTGATGAGAACAATTGTCATTAAGGTTTACCACATTATAAGGCCTTGTTTTACCTTGAGAAGCATAATCTGTCATAGAGAAGTTGGGAAGAACCTCTATCTGGGTTCTTGACACATGTACCTTTGAATCATCAGGCAAAGAACAGTAAATTGGATTTGTAGTTTTGTATAATGGTACAACATTTTCAGGAAGTCCATCAAATTTAACATCAGAAGGAGGATTGATCAATTTGACAAAAAGTGTTTCCAAGATTGGTTGACCATGTTCACCAGGAGATACATTCCAGTTATATACTGTAGCTTCTTGACCTTTTGTAATACAAAGTTCTGTTGCACCATTATATCTTATCATTACAGGTAAGCCTTTACATAAGGATAACTTTCCAGCTATATGTCTGTCATTTGTACTATATGGCTGTTCCCAAAGAATTTGCTGCAACTCATTAGATATCTTGTTAAGCTTAACTACTGAACCTTTAAATTTGGATTTTTCTGAATGGACTTTGTGTGAATCTTCAGAGTAAAAGTGTGTCAACACTTGTTCAGTTTCAGCAGCAAAATGTTCTGAGCCAAGTTTGTTAATCTCATCCTTATGGACATTTAGTACAGTAATAATAGATATATCATGGAAATTATCATCACATACAGATGGTTGCCCAGATATGGGAGATGATATAAGTGTTTGTAAAAATACAATGTCTGTAGGTGTACAGGCCTTATACCTCATATTTTCCAATGCAGTATGAAATTTAGCATCTTCTGGAGTCTGTTTTTTTTGTCTCATGTTTTCCTGAAGTATAACTACTGTAGTTACTTGATGCCACAAAGATTTACCTATTGCTTCTTCCTGAGATCTCTGAGTTGATGCAATAGCTCCAATATTTTGACTATATAAAGATGACCCTTCACCACCTACAACTGGTGGTAGCTGTGCAAAATCACCTGCAAACAACATACTTAAACCTCCAAAGGGCTGCTCTGGTATATTCAAAGCAATAGCAAGCTGACATGAGATGCGATACATATCATGGCAAGATAACATAGAGACCTCATCCAAGAAAATGTAGTCTACTCCAATAAGTCTAGATCTTACCTGAGCTAAATTTGTAAGTCCTTTCTCATTATAGTCACTAATACCAAATAGTGAGTGATAAGTTGATCCTCCAAGCAAAGCAGCTGCACTTCCTGTTGGTGCTACTACTATAAATCGATATGATTCATCTTTTTCTTTGAAAAAGGTTTTTAAGGCTTTTAAAACTTGAGACTTCCCAGTTCCAGCCATTCCACCAATGTACATTCGTAAAGGTTCTGAATAAAGATCACTAGCATGTGTAGCTACAATGCGAAATGCTTTTTCTTGCTCAGTATTAAGACTATATTTCTCAACTATAGTATCAAGAGCTAGTTGTGTGTCAGACTCATGGATTTCTTTTGTTAGATAAGATTTGTCAGTGATTTTAACAATATTTGAAGACAACTGTTCAAAAGATTGTTCAGGTTCAAGTTTATGATTTGCAGGTATTCTTTGCTTTCGCTGCTCCAGAACTTCTTGCCTTTTTTTGGCAACTTCATTTTTCCATTCTAATCCTGATAAGATGTGCTGAATTGGTGGAGGATTCAGCTCAATATTAGTGTGAGTATTGACCTGGTTTTCAGAAGTCCAACCAAGGTTGGTCAGAATATTTCGCATGGTCATAGCTTCCCGTTGCCGTTTTATCTCTCTTTTTCCTAACTGAAGCAAATGAAGAGGAATATCATCTTGATCATTTTCAGAATGGTGTGCACAAAGATTATCAGATGTACAGTCCTCCAAGAAAGTAAAATCAGCTTCTTCCCATGTAGACAAAACACTTGCATTTTTCTTTAATTGAGCCCAATAATCATCTCTTGCATCTAAACATTCAAATCGAATATTAAAATTCTTCATAAGTTCCAATTGTCTTGCAGTAAATGAGTATTCACTAAAGGCATTATTCCAGTTTTCAATACTATCTTTCAGTTCTTTTCCAGTTCGCCAAGGGTTGAAAAGAGTAAGCATAGTAGAACAATAATAATCCCTATCTCCTTGATCACAACGGGGTAAATTGGCTCCAATAAAGTTAACCACTATATTATCATCATCAGGGCCAACCTTGATATGATGTGTATTATAAAGAGGATGAGAGTTTGTGAACTGATAGAACTGGTACTTGTTTTTTTTCACTTGTGTCAAGCTTAGAGGCTTATCTTCACAACCATACTCTGTATCAATAGACTCAAATGATTGGTCTCCAATTAAATCAGACTGCATAGATAAATCTCCTTTATCACCATTGTTGGGATCATCAGAAGCAGTATTATCCAGTTTTGATTTGCTTTTTTAGTCATTTTAACTCTTTTGCATCTTCTGATCCAATCATATAGTGACATGTGCTCAAGCTCAGGTGCCCAATAGATATAATCAAAAACAGGTGAAAGACCTATTATTTTACCCTTCAGTTTTACAAGTGCCACTTTGATTGAAAAGCTTATTGCTTCTTCTGGATGCCAGACTTTGCGAGCTTCAGATACATAAGTTTGCCAGTAAAATGAAACAAATTTGTGACTGGTATAGTGATCAGGGTTTCCCAGCAAATACATGGATATCATAATTGCACCCATTTCCATTTTTGCTGACAACAAGTTTACCACCTTTGCCATCAATCGCCTTGCTTTTCCTCTACTTGGCAATGTACCATTAACAAGTTCCATGTTTTTAGTGAAAATTGATTTGATTGATTCAAAAATAACATGAGTTTTCAAGGGGGCTTTAGTTATATAATCAGATACATATATAATTACTGCTTTAATAGCAGTACCTGACATGAGGCAGGTAACATCTGTGTTGCAGTGGAAAATATAAGTTAATAAGGGTGTAAAAGTATTTAGCCAGGGTTCTTTTTTTTTCAAATCTAGTGAACCTGTCTCCTTGTCTATACGAGTTTCTTGAGATAAAGGTTGTGGAAATCTTGCCTTGCATTTGCCCCATTTATTGTCCATGCAGCCAGTATATACATGCCTCTTATTTGCACTTCCATCTTTATTTTTATTTCTATTACAACTATGGACATTTGACTTTGTAAGAAGATCATCAACAGTTTGTGTAAAAAGACCCCACCATGTACCTAGTTTTTGACATGCACCACATGTTTCATGAGGATCTGATTTTTTACAAGCAGGAGGTGGTGGCAAAGGCATGGTTTCTGTTGGATTTTTATATTCTGGCAGGTTTTTATTTGAGTCAATTTGTGCCATAACATCTTCTTGTGTGCCATTGAAGAATTCTCCTGAAACACAGCTTTCCAACCATTTTACAAGGTTCTTTTGAAAGTCAGAATTAGGATCAAGAATTTTTTGTCGCATCTCTTGTGGTGTTAAAGACCCTTTTATCCAGAGCAAGAGATGCATGTGCAGTGTGAGCCGGCCTTGTTGTTCAACAGTCCCATAATATGCCTTAGTATCTCCATACAATCCATGGTGTTTAGATTTTACACCTAACACATCCTCAATAAAGGTTTGGACTATGAAATAAAAAAATCGAGCACTAGCTACTGGATTTTTGCATATACGATGAATTCTGTCACTTTCATTCAGTATACAAGGCTCAAACTTAGTATCTGTACCAGCATAATAGAGACATATTGGATGTTTTACATCAGCAGGTGATAATGTTATATACCAGGATGGTGCCCCACAATGATTTACCAATGACCAAATTTCATTCCGCATATATTTTTTACTTGTCATAGATCCTTTAACACTTCCAGCAATATGATCCAAGTCTTTTATAACTTGAAAACAATTCTTCTCTTCATCTGTTTCAGCTGCAACATAATCTCCACCAGAAAATTTTTCAATTAAAGCATTCAGAACAGTCTGATCAAGATTCAGAAGTCTGTCTGTAATAGCTTGAAACTTGCTTTTCTCAGCAAGTAAAAAACTCTGAGTTGTACTTGTTTTGATTTGTTCATGACTAAATGCAACAAATGGAAAATTGACATCTGTCTGAAATCTTTTGTCATGGTACATTAGTAAATGTCTTTTGTGCTCTTTGTCAGACAAGCCAGCTGAGCCAACACCTCCTAGTCCATATGGAAATAACCAGGGAAACATTTTAGGATAAAGTTGTGGATTATCCCATGCAGATTCAGCTTTGTTGCTGTGACCAACAACTAGAAATTTTCCGAGAATTTAAATGCTTAAGTGCAAGTGCCTTTAGCCTGTTAGTGGTCATAGTATCCAATTTCTGTCCAGTCAGCCCATGTACAGTATATGCACAGTCACCTTCAGCAGTACCATCTTCATCATCCATATCATGAAGACTAGTTCCTTCTAATGTTTTATTGCTTGAGAGAGGCTTATACTCTACTGAGCAAGGTGGTCCATCTTCAGGATATTCTGCCAGATTTTCATGTGAAATGTCTATATCTGCATAATCTCTATGGTTTAACTTTAACCACTCCAATGCTCGTGCTACATGATTCCGTCTCACAAGAATCAATGATCGATTATAGTCTTCCAGAGTTGGTTTGCATGGACCTGTAAAAAAAATTGCAAGTACATCATCCATTTCATCTCTAGGAGGTGGGAGTTTACTATACACCTTGGGAATGGGAGTTTCAAATGCAATTGCATTAGCTTTCATTTTATGGCCACCTGTTGAAATTTTCAAAAAACAACATGTATGTCTAACCCATGCAATCAAAAGTTTTTCAACAAATCGCAAGCTGGATAACTCTTCAGGTACATTCCCAAGCCACAATCCATGAGCTAGTGCAAGCCTTGGAACTTTGTTACATCTGAGGGACATCCTACAAGTGTTGCAAACATTACTACACTTATAATCTAGTATAGGACCAGTGTATTCTTTTTTCTTCTGGTCCAAACTTTTTTGCTCTACACTAGATACACCTTCTGCCTTCAACACATGCAGATGGTTTTTAATAGTTTTCAATCTACTAAGTTCCCCACTTGGTACTAACTCACCACAGACAGCACAACCACTTTCCTCAATTTTCTTTTTGGTCATCTTTTTACATGCTTCATCTGCAATGTCTCGTGCAAGCATGCTGGTCAATGGTGCTGGTGGAAATGGTAAGGAAGAGGCATTTGCAACAATTGAGCTATTCAACTTTTCTTTAAGTGCATTAATGCTCTCAGCTTTTTCTTCCTTCTTCTTCTTCAAGTTTGCTCTATGATGCTGCTGTGACCATGGTTGCTCAATTGAAAATACAGTAACAAGTACATTACATTGGGGACAGGAGTGATTTTTTAAAGAATACTGTAAGGTATTTTTATTGTCATGAGATCCAGCAGGACAGCCATGAGATTTTGCTATTTTTTGCAGAGTAGTTACTGTAAGATATGGGGTAAGATCCTGAAGTGGCATGTTAACATAAACAAATTGACTTGGTGGATACTTTAGTAAACCAACATCATTTACATGATCAGCATATTTGAATACCATTTTTGTAATATCTGGCTGATTTTTATCTTGTGGTAACAAATATGGCTCTAGTTGTGAATAGGAGAAGATATGAGCAGCATACCCCCCCTTGTTAAGTATTCTAGCAGGTGGTGCAAATGCTGTAGATACATCCTTTTTGAAATACCCTCTGGGGTCATGTACTTTATGAAACTTGAATAGCTGGTAAGGCATATTCTGATTGCCTTCACTAGCAATAAAAACCCGACCTCGATGTTTCAATGAATGTAAAAATACAAGACTGCAAAGCTTGGATTTGACCATCAGACACAAGAAGCCAAATTGTCTAAAGACCACATACACAAAACAAGAAAAAGCTGAAAACAAACAAGATATAGACAAATAATCAGAATCATATTTACATTTGATAAGTATTAGGAGACATACTGCAAAATCATGTTTGTACATCATATTCTGTTTCAGTATTAATGATAGCTTTCTGACTCTGACTGAGACATCAACAACTGGAAGAATGTTTAGGGATAGTATCCAGTGTTGCAAACGAAACAGCAAAAAAACAATATTTCTGACCCTCTGCCAAAAGAAAGAGAACACCTCAACATAACTGGAGCAGAAGCTTAGCCATCTTACTGAACAAGCAATTGAAGAAACAAATATATGTGGCATATATTTAATAGAATATTGATAGCAAGAGGTTATACCATATTTGTTAAACAAGTAGCCATTGCTCCCCAAAAGCATTGGTTCTGTAGATGATGTGCCACAAGATATAGAGGTACAATTATAGCATGGAAACTTCAGTGAGTCGGATATGTTAAAATATACATTGGCACATGAAATAGGCAACAAATATAAATTGAGGTTTGGAACAAGTTCTTTATAAAGAACACCCCATAAAGGGGTTGTCAAATCACCCACACTGGGGGTATCCACATAAGGCAGATGCAAGATGCCCACATTGGAGGAGCCCACATGGGGGGCTAGGTAGATGCCCTCATCGGAGAAACCTGTTTCGGAGTCTATGTAATTTTCACCAATGGAAGCACCCACATGGGGGGAAATACTGCTGTTATGTTGGATATTTGCTGTAAAAATTGGTTGTAAACATCAAGGCTGATATCAACATTATAGCAACCAACTATTCATACCATATGATAGGTTGGAAGCGCTTATAAAGAGAACAGGTCCCTTCCCCGGATCACCTGCACCCGCAAAGGTAGTGCAGGGTCTACTGCGAGTGAGACAAGAACCATCAAAATGATCTGAGCAAGCATCCCATCGTGTTCAGTTCAATTTTTGGAATGAGCTGATTGGAGCATACCATACGATAAGAAAGACTGCGGACCTGGGTGGCCTGTGCCGTTGAGTGGATGTGAGCTGGACACTGGATTATCACCTAATTACAGATTAAAGTCCTGGAAGGAAAGCCAGAGCACTACAACATACCATTTGATGTGACTGCAATCAGGTTCAGGCAGAAAATTGCTAAGACAGAGAGTTGTTTGAATACTTGCAACATGGTGGTTCGAGATTGAAAAGAAAACTGGCCATCAAAGTCGCACCACCTGTCAAGGATGAATTTTGAATGGAAACTTCCAAGAAACTTTCACGTGATTCAATGCAACAAAAATCGTATTCGTATTTGAGGTATAGGTACTTGACGAAGTAATATAGATAGATGTAAAATAAGCTACTGTATCCATATTTTGTCCCACAGCACAGATTCATGATGAGAACAACAAATATTTTTTTGGTGGAAGTATGCAAACTGGCTAACTGGATGATAAAGAAGAATTAAGGCATCATGGGGCTGCAATGGATACTGGTAACTCGAGACACAGCCATAACAACCGATAAAGCTAGTATTTCCAGAAAGATCTGGCCCAATAATCACCATGCATTGGCCTAGCACTGTATGAATCAGCTGCACATCTGAAGCCTTTACCGCACCTTCCCTCTCAGTAGTCGTTTCTGGCAGGATGTACTTCAGGGGGAATTTGACCTGGGTCACCATGATCCCCAGTTTGACCATCACAGAGCAATCCAATCCTTTCTGTGGATGGTTGAGCACTGACACACCCCGACAACCTTCATACTTCCCCCCTCGATAGTAGATGCCTTCCTTGGTGCCCTGAATGACAATGTCAAGGCGTTTACTGTGGGTCCAGCAGCCACTTTCCTAAGTCTTTTGAGTTAAACAGAGTAGCATCAGTTAAAGAGACACACACCAAGCTTTGCAGTGGGTTCAGACGGCAAACAAGAGGTAGGGTCCCAAGCCAGACTCAGAGGTGTTTCCCTTGAATCGGAACGAGTTGGCGTAGATGGATGAACAATTGGTCCAGGTAACAATGTCCCCCTTGGAATCCACTGTGCTTTCAACAATGACAAACCAGTCCTGGCGAAACTTCAATTAGTTAAGGCAATAATTGTCATAATCGTGCACTCACACTAGCTCTGTCACATTGTCACTGCCAAGCTCAACAGTTGTTTTCACAGCTTGCATGTCAATCCTGAGAGTGACGCTGAACTTTTCATTCAAGACAGGGGTAGAGCCAAGCACTGTTGCTTTATGGCCCTTCAGATTACCCTTGATAACACAAATGTTCATGCCACAAAATGGATCCCCAGTATGCATGGGATCTCTGCATTGCACCTTGTTGGACAAGGGTCTTTCCTCGACTGCACCTGGTTCAGCATCAGAAGTATTGACATTCTTCTTCCAATTGATACGAGTCTGTTCAATTTGAAACTACAAAGGTCAGATACATGCAGAACGGTCAGAGCTGGTTAAAATACCTCTTCGCCAATGATTTGAGGTCCCAGTTCTCTGACTGTCATATACAGTGTTACCAATTCTCCACATACTTCTGTAATAAAACCCTCACATCCTTGGTGTTCTCCACTGATAATCAACACATAATCACCACAGGAGAAAGTTCTCCTCATGTACCGCTGAGGCACTTCAACAAGAAGATGGTCATCAGAGGTCTCGATTTGAGCCATCTCTGTGTTATCAATGCTAACAATGTGGCCCAACATTCCCTGAAGCGTGCCTGAGCATACGAGCACCTTTTCAGACACCCCAAACTGAACTTTTGATCGAATAACTCGTATCGTGTGTCGTACATCTACATTGCCTGATTTATTGAAGAATAAAAGTTCTGTTTCCTTAGGTAGCACATGAACGTCATCTAAATCTGATGTCCTGAATGACTGGATTTCAAATCCATCAGGCATGAAAGTTTTGCCATGAAAAATGTTTAGTCCACGATTGTGCCTAACCACCCTAGTTCCCTGGATGTCTTTGACAATATTGGGATCAAAAAGAGCTTGGGGCAATTGCCCACAAGAGTCAGGACTAAATGACAACCTAGGTATAAAAATCACCACTGCAACTTCATCATGGACCTTGGTTACAAATCCTAAGTCATTGTGGTAGTAGCCACCATGCCGAAGCCGCACCCAGGCACCTGGCTTGCAAGTTTGTGGCTGGGATGAAGGCATCAAGAGTTTAACACAGTCTTCTAGGGGCACAAATGTTAAATGGGATTTGTTTGACCCAAGAAACGAAACAGGAGCGATGCCCTTGAGAAAGGAACCAAGCGACAATCTGGCATCAACTGTACATCGACGACTTTTGATATAGACAGCTCCGGGCTGGTGGTCGCGATAGAAAACAGAAAGCACTGTGGAACTCAGAGATCCAGATGATGCAGCTTCCATGCATTTCATCAGTATCTTGTGTTCGCAACCTTCCTGAACAGAGGTCAACACAAGCCATAGAAAAATCAGAAGAGCAGGGAGAACATACGTCAACAGATAATTTCCAGATTTCTGGGTCGTCCAAGGAAGGATAGCATGTCGCGGTTTCAACAATGTCCACAAGGCCCAAATCCTGCATCAACGACATGGATGTGGTTGCAACACCAGCATATTGACCTTTGATAGCCAAAGCGACCTCTTCCAAATGTGCTGCCTCCTCTTCCGCAGTTGCATCAGCAAGCAATGGACGAAAGTGAGAGGTTCCAGCAGGAGGTTTATCGGGAACAATGAAACCTAGGCGATCCACTCAGTTCCCACCAGAGGAGGCAAATTTACACTTATCATCCTCCTCTTCCTCGTCCATTTCGGAATCTCTCTCATCGCCATCCTGATCGACGGATGCTTCTAGGTCTAGGAAAGACAAGGACGATGACTTCTGAACAAGAATTGAGCCAAGCGTGCCAATTTAAGTTAGGACTTGTGTACCTTTGCCCATTTAACTGATCACTTAGGCATATACGACCTTATTTTGCAACAGTACGATAGTTGTAACGATCCTTACAACTGTAGAATGTCTTAATACAGATTATTTACACCCCTACAGGGTTGCAGACATACTACTTACTCCATTCTGATTGTCAGTAGGTGATGGTTGAAGGCAGAGGAGAGAAAATATAACACAGTCAAACAGTGTGTGCCATAGCTCGTTCAGAACAGAAGTTGCCGTTTCAAACATGGCTATGTTGGACATTGTCTGGTTCAAAGGCCTTTTCGCTCTTGTCCTGGTTCCACCACCATCTCACTTCTGGGTGGACTGGGTTCAAGTGTTTAAACATTTACATGGTAAGTACAGTATCATTAGACTTGTGGTTGTATTGTACAACACGCTAGCTAACCAACAGGCTGTACCCAGCTCTACTTTTTATGGACTTTTTATGAAGATCTGGGCTACAAAGTGCTGTAAGGCAAATTGTTGTTGGATTGAACATCTTTCTTTCAACAAGTCAGCTATACACGCAACACATCTTAGTAGACTACTATAGAACTGTACGATACAATTGAAAACTGCTCATATTACCTTGAACGCTTGGGTAAACAGAACCAGTGCTTGACGACATACTGGTGTCTAAAAGTGTTTAGTTGCTGGCTATGACATCATTTTGTGAGTACCTCTATAAGTTTTCTGGATGTTAACTGATATAAGTTCGGACTGGTTTGCCTTTCTGATTCATTATTCAATGCTATGGGCATTTACAGAGCAAATCGTCCAAAATTATGAGCAACAAAACTAAAGTAAGTTTTGTAAACAAGCCAGCGAGAGACAAGAATACATGTCTCTAACAGGTCTTCCATTTCACCCCAACCATCAGTTACCAAAGTTACAAGGAATCCACAGTGGAACATCACAGCCCAGTAATGGACTCACATTTCAACACCGGTGATCCTCCAGGTAGGCTGTAGTTGCGATCACCCTTTGAACTAAGCTCACGAAAACAAAGTTCCTACAACTAGGTTAGCAAACACCGATCCAGATCAAGCACCTATGACAACCATGTTAGAGAACATGAATCCAGATTGACAAGTGTCAGCCATAAGTAGGTTGTGCTTGCAGGCTGGATATAGAGCATCCGATCTGACGAACAAGTGAACTAGTATTCTACAGCGTCAACCAATTATTCGTGGGCAATCGACCCATCCCCAGCATGTTTGTTGTTAGATGTAGGTGGCCACCGCCCTCTCAGCAAATATTACAATTGATGCTCAACAGATCGGGGATTCATCATACAGTCGGATTAGTTAGGCTTCTCACAATTTCATGAAAGACCCATCCAAAGGATTATTATGTTGTAATCGATAGCCATAACCGGGTTTCTGAGATAAGCTTGAAATGAGACTTTCCATGTGTGCGGAAAGTCTCACCTAAGTTCTCTCTGGTTTGCAATGCCTCAATCTTCCGAACAGAGACTCACGTCTTCCCCAACTGTATTCAACTGACTGTCACCCACTAATCAAGGGTGAACACAGAAAAATCATAATTATGGTGCAAGACTCGTCTACTTCTGCAATGGCAGAAAATCTGGATGCTGCATCAGAGATGGTGGTGCCTGCTACCAAGTCTGAAAATGATGAAATGGGTCAGTGGCATCTACAATTCGGCCTTTACTCTATCTCAGACCATCCAGGGTTCACCATTTTGCGTCCAAGCAACAAGGACTTCTTGTTAATGAGGAATGTCAATAACGGTGGAGATCCTTACAAGGATAAACTCAAATCATAGGCCATGGACAAGTTCACACAAAATTTGAATGTCTGTTCCATAACTGACAACCCCACAGGAGTGTGTACAATGCTGACCAAATTTGTCGGCTGGACCAGACACAAGAATCCATTCTCGGGCCTCCAGGGGAAATGTCCAACAAGAAAGCTCAATTCAACAAGAAGGCATCGGGTTACATTGGGGGACTAGCTTTCGAAAGGTCCTGCCATGCCATACAGACACAAAATGGCAACCGATGTTATGGTATCGCTGCTACCTTTCAAGATCCGTGGTTGTTAGATGCTCCAAGCACGGGATCGAAATATGGTGATGGAATGGACAGTGATGTTCGCATGAGAAAAGATATTCTAGAGGTATGTCATGAAGTTCGAGTGAGATTTGTGATAAGTCGACGTGTAATGTCTCTAGCTTGGCACGTTCTCGGCAATGAAAGGCCTGGAGTGGGGGCCAGAAGGGTTAGTCGATAAAATGCATACACAAGCTGCAGTCGCAAATATGCCTCAAATTGGCATGACAGACAACATTTGTTACCCTGCATTCCAGCTCAACATTGCCGCTGCAGTTTCTGAGCGCCCAAAATCAGGTATTTTTCATTTTCATTCAGACTTTGAAGTATTCAATGGTCTATACAGTTGATGTGTTCAAGCAGTCTCTAGGTCATGCTGCTGGTACGCACATCGATGGCAGCGATTCTCCAGCATGTCCAACTGCATTGTCAAACTGGAGCAAACCTCATCCAGACGTAGACGAAGAGCTGTTCAGTATCCTTGATTGGGGTATATCTTGGGTAATGGAAGAGTTCTACACTGTATTTCTCCGGTCTCCACTTCCATGGGGGCAGCTAACCCTTCTACCGCACTCCACACATCAACTACAATATGGGCTACAACCACTTAATGTTGATAGGGTATCCCCTGAATGAATCCTTCAATGGCACCAGTTCCATGGCGTTTGCAGCCTTACCAGATGGAAAATTGCTCAAAAGTTATTGAGAGATGCGGTTACCTGCGTAAGTACAAACTATCACATTGTTGTCGTTAATCTAAATGATAACTACAGGATCATGGGACAACCTCAATGCCATTCCTGCACCCAGGCAACATTCACTAAGGATGGGCTGCATTATGGGCACCGAAGACTATATCGACTTTATGATCCACTCATTCGCACAGCAAATGACTTATTATATCAGCCAAACCAATCCAAAGGCTCTTCTTAGATTCGATCAGGATTGATTCTTTTCTAGTTTTTCCTATGTAAATAATGAAGGCATACGTGTTGGTCTGGAAACCTCTCCCTATCATCCTGGATGGAGTGGGCATGACACAGAGATCGGTACCGCATATAAAGAAAAGTTGAATGATCTTTTGGAAGAGGCGTTGAGGGCATTGCACAATTCCGATTCGACCACCTGAGCACCATATGCAAATGATGTTCTACTTTCTGCAAAAGTGCAGTGGGAGGAGCAGCTATGCAAAACGTCCATGTCCATTCTGATTTGTGCCATCACCAAAGCAGTGTCCCCATGGAATGTCATTGGGGGACGACCTAGGGCCAGAAAAGGTTTGTATTGCATTCTGCTTCAGATATCGCATTAACAACAGCTCGCTACTATAGGTATAGTGGAACGGATGTGCAGTACCAAGAAAGAGACATATGCAAGAGATCTTGTTCGTGTTAAGTTGAATCAGAAGAAGCGCGAATACGAAGTCAGGCCCACCGGTAAGATAGATCACCTTCTATTCAATGTAAAACTTAAAGTGTCCAGCCAAGAAAAGGAAGACAGGCAAGGAACAGCAAAAGGACAAGAAGATGAAACGGCATGCCAGTAACGATTTGGAAGAGGAAGACCCAATTAACAGTGACTCTGATGAAGGATCTGACATCAAGGACGACGAAGAGATGGTGGCATTTCTTAAAGATATAGACCCTTTGGTTATTCTAACAAACCACAGCGGTGATGGAGGGCCTGAACCTGGATTGCAAAATCGTATGTTTCAAGTATGGTAGCTATACAGAGGTTGATACCAATTATATTCAGGGAAAAGGAAGGTTAAACACAAGAAGAAGGGAAAGAAGAGGACCTTTTCCAATGTAGAATCTAATGATGAAAGTGAGGTTGAGCTGGACATGGATTTGGATGGTGCGTTGGAAGAAGTGACGGACAACAGGCAGGATCATCATACTAACACTGATAAATTTATTGGCATTGTAATCACTACAAGACCACCAAAAGATTGGTATGCATGTGGTAGATTACGTTAGAATCTCATTGTGTACATTCAGCTCACAACGCTGACCACGGTAGCCTGGAAAACAGGACAAACAAGGTTTGGAGTAGCATGGATATTGATTACACAGGTTTGTGTAGTATAGTATGCTCTGGGGGCAAACTAACCTTGAGCAATTTTTTGGTAGATACAGCTGAAATCTTAGGTCATAACTCCAGTCCATACGGTCTGCTTCGGTTATCTCTGATAGAGAATCAACAGACTGATTCTTCGAAAGCATTGGCAGGTTCAAAGTCACCTCTCATGGCCATTACAGAGGAATATCTACTAGACCTTCTTGGGTCCATTGAACATGTGTCCAGCAGCGATATAGCTGGGGCACTGAGTTACACGGACCTCATAGACTCAGACTTTTATGTTGATATGAGAAGGAATGATGCTCCATTGATTGTGGCGAGGCTTCTCCATCAATTCAATCAACTTACTGGGTGTCAAACTGCTATCAATTTCATGCTGCAGGTAGTCCGCCACCACATTTTACTCCTGAACCTTGTATTGTGGGAATGGTTGGAATGCGAAATCAAGGATTCATACCAAAACCATAGCCACTGGTTATGACCTCTATGCTTCTGTGTACAGGGTTTACTCAATTCTCAGCCATGAACATCCATGGAGCTTCATGTAGACGACTTTATTACTGGTCTTTCCCCAATGGTCCCTGTACATTGCCATAGTGCCCACATAAATTGTTGGTACGACCTGGAAAGTTCACCAACAAGACTACAGGATGAGGTAACCCTGCTGGAAAAAATTCTCATTCAATGGTTTGACTTTCCTTCTGAGCCAAATTTCTGTTTGCGGGTGCTGCTTGTTTGTGAGATTGTGGACTCCATAGGTTGCGACACTTTGTTTCTTCTGCCTGTATGACAAATGGGGTTGTCGGTTTCATGGGTTTTATTCAAGAATATCCCCCAAAATCCGACTTGAGCCGATCTCCACAAGTGGGCCTCAAGCGAACTTTGCCACTATGCCTTGCAAATTGAGGGATATTTTGAGCCAAATTGGGTGCTACTTTGGTAAATTGAGTCCTGGCGAGAAGGCTTTATCTTCTTGGGTCATTAAAGAGTTTTCTTCACCCGCATGTGCTCCCTCACCTAGAAACACTTTAGTGCTCCCAGATGAGGCACAGATACACAGGTTTGTCACCCAAATCGAGCTTTTATACACATTTTTGGATCATCCGCACCAATGCATTATTCTTCCTCATGATAGGGGTGAACCCAAGAGGAATGAGTGGACATGGCGGCATTCCTCTTGCATGTTCAAGAAAATGCTGATAAAAAGCTCCCATTTCATGATTACACTCCCTCTCGACTATGTATCCTGGAGCCTGGAGGGCCGTTTAGCCCGGACATGGTATCCACCTGGGAAGGACCTTTTAGTGCATTGATTTTCAGAGGCGTCACCTTCCACACAGTTTTTCTACTCCAGCAAGAACAAATATTTTGTCATCTGTCTGACTGGCAGGCATTATTCAAGAAGTTATCATCAGTTCATCCCCCTAGTTATTTCTGTGACAAAAACACCTACGGACAGCGCATGGATGTGCAGGACATCCGCCACATCCTTGCATTTTGGGAGGCATCAGGAGATTTGGAGTTGGTGGGATGGGTAAAGGATACAAGACCCATCGAATTCGAAATGTTATATAACACATTTCTCAAGGGGACCCTCGGAAAACAAAAGGTGTTTCCCAGATTTGGAACCTTGAAGTCATTTTTGCTGGCGTCAGACTATGCAATCGCTGGGAAGGCAACGACACCATCGCCTGCTTTGGTAGGCAAGATAATATATGAAATCGGTTGCGGGAGCGTGAAGGGACTGTCACATTTGGGATTTGCTTGCATGGACATCGAGTCAACTGTCTGGGCCTTCACAGTTGTCCACGATTATCTCAAGCAAGTCATTCCAGATCATCGCCGTCAACAGATGGACTTCAGGGCAATATTTGTCAAGTACGTGCTCTGCAAGTCTTGTCAACTTGACACCAATATATTCAGCAGTGTGTATCAAAACATGTAACATATGATTGGACCTGTACTATAGATACTGCAATACTACTATGAGTGACGAGGCCCTTGTCCAATTGGATACAATGGTACTAAGGAGAATCTAAGCTAGAAGGCCAAGAACAATCACAAATAAGATATTAGGCATAAGAGCTAAAGACCTCCCGTTTGCATGCTGTCCTATAGTGGGTTCGAAGGAACCAGCGGCAAAACCCACTGTGACCACAGAATTGTCGACAAGATCGTGTTTACCACCTCCCCATAGGGGCAGATCATTCAGCCTATCGAAGCTATCCTCATCAAACCTAAATCCCTTCTGCATTGCATCAAAGATAGGGACTGAATAACCGAGTCAGCACCAAAGCAATCCTAAAAGTTAGCAACTCATACCGGGCTGATCAAATTTGAGAAAGCTCGGATAGTTATCCATGTTGATTTTGGATGAACTTCCACCTTTTGAGGGAGAGGAGTACTTTGACAAGTGAGCCCCTGAATATTTTTTTGGAGCTAAGTTATGATTAGTATAACTTGAAATATGCACATCTTCAAGAAAATACTCACAGCCTGAACTAGCTCCCTCTTTCCGTGTACTGAGGGCAAACATGGGCCCAGAAATAGGTCCAGCAAGGTCCTGAACCCCAAAAGATATGCCACCACCAATTGAAATTCTTGACTGAGAGGGACTAAACAAAGACAATACACTTGTTTATCAGAATCGTAGCCTGAGCTGTATGGGGTCCTGAGATAGGTTTCCCCAATGCAGCCAGTAATCAAGAATACCACATTCTCTCCTGTTTCTGAGGTAACAAGCCGGGAATCCTTTGCCCTGACAAAGGATAGGCTTGCATGGGCCGGATTCAAGAAACACCCATAAGTTTCAAAAGCGAGGGCCGCATCCAAGCTCCTGTTTGGGTTTAAAACAAACATTTCTGATATTTATTAAACTTACTCTTTTTGCACCCCATACAAATCTGGCGCAATCAGCGAATATTTTATATAACTATCAGCATCGACAGCATCCTTAGAACTATGCGGAGCCATGTAGACGTATCTGGAATAGCATTAGGTCTCAAAATTGATGCAAGAAACGCAATGCTCCTACGGTAATGGCTTCAAGGACTTATAGACATCCTTGAGGGCCTCATCCTGAAGGCTCTCGTTGAGTACAGTTCTGTCTTTGACCACACCTTTATCCTTTCGGAGACCTTCCAACATTTTTTCAGCAGTGGCTTGCTCATCTTCTTTATGTGCCATAGGTCCATCCCGGATGCTAGAAACAACAGAAGTTCAGCATTTAATTCAAAGTAATCAGAATAGATGGTAGTAATTAATACATTTTTCCTTTGCGAGCCCTCTTCCTAGCCGGCTTACCCTGTTGAGACCTTTATGTCCACGCAATGTAAGAAAACACATAGACAATAACAAAGTAGCACTGACCTCTCATCAGACTCATCATCTACCAATGCAGAATCATCAATGAAGTCCTGGTCATCGGAATTTTCTTCGTATATAAGTCTGGCCAAGCTTTTGGACTTTTTCAAGTCCACACCCCTCGCCTTGGACCGCTCCACGACAGGACGAGAGGGCCGCTTGACTTCCTCTAACTCTGAATTGGACGATATAGATATAACAGAAGATTCTTGCGGACATGGACGAGGACTAGCATGTTCCACTTTTCGCTGTCTACCGCTATTAAAAGACAATTGGAAGACCTGAAGATGAGTGAAATTTCAAATAGTACATACACATATGGCCAAGTTTTCCCAGACTCTCTACATTGTTTGCTTTCCTCTTCAGAATATGGGGATTGTTCTCGGACCCATCTTATGAAGTAATTAATCCAAATGAGGGAGATAATTAATATAAAAAATGCTTACTCTTTCTTTTTCTCTTTCCTGCACCCACTGAAAATCAGCAAAAAGAAACCAGAACATGCAAATCAAAACATACCCCTTGGATTTTCTAGATTCCACAGGGTTGCTCATATCTTCGGTCAAGACGGAGGGCTCTCTGGCACAAGTAATCATACATCAATCAAAACTTTGAGACAGGAAAAAATGCACAGATATGCACCTTTTCCCTTTTTGTTGGCTGTGCCTAAAATTAAAACGAGAAAAAAACAGGAAGAGTAAGATGCTACATACACTTTATTTTTCCGCAAATCTCTGTGACGGTTTCCAGTGTCGTCTTCTGAGCCAGAAGATGAGGTCAAGGGTAAAGACCCTTGAGTCTTGGAAGCATTTGCAGCTTTCCTGGCAGTTTTGTGTTTACTGTACATACAATACATCAATATTTTGTGATGGGACTTACAGAGTTTTCTTTTCCGGGGCGATGTCAAGAGCAACAACATCTTCTGGACGAGAGCTGTACAATCATGTAAAAATCAAAAGGATCAAACCATGGAAACAACACAGACCTGGAAGTACTGTTGTAAGCACCTTTCTCCATAAGTTTTTTCAGTCGCTGGGGACGAGAGGGGGTTGAGGTAGAATCAATACTATTACTGGCAGCAAACAATATTAGAGCTGCGGGAAACAGATAGGAGGGCAGACCCACCTCCTGTTACCTGCTTCCTCCCTTGGAGTTTGGCTGCGAGCTTGCTTTTGGCCATGCCACGCTGTTAAGGTTGACGCTTTCACGTCAGCTATGTTTGACGTTACACCAGGTTCCAACCTACCACAGGAGAAATAAAGCATCAGAAACTGTATCAATATTTCAACCGTGACTGACAACATACTTTACAGTTACAGCATCCTCAATGGGACCTTGGATTTGATCAGACCTTTCGCCGCGCTTGACATCAGAAGGTGGGGCAGCTACCTTTTTTTTTTCAAGCGCTGAGGGCAGCTTCAAAGGTGATTTAGAGGATCCTTCTACCCTAAAAACCGGGATAAAGCTGGAAGATACCGATATGCACAACAACAAAAAATGTACTCAGAAATGTCTGTGGTGCCAAATTTGAGTTGCTTTGAGATGCTACCCAAGGTGGATGCCCTGCATGATCATAACAAAAGATCAGGGAATGACCATATTGTGAAAAAAGTATATCTCATTTTTTGGACAACACAGCTGGCATGTCTTCATATTCTGGGGTACCCAGTGTGGCCAGGTGGCCCTTCTTGGGGCTGTGCATAGTCACTTCTGATTCTCTGCGATGCAAGATGGTGGCCCATTATTATCTAAAATACAGGACTCTTACCCTTCGCTGGAGGAAACAAGATCATTATTCCATTTGCAGGACTTGGGGCTGTGGACCCCATATCAGAACAGCATTATCAGTACAATGAAAACCTAAGTACTAACCGGAGGATATTTTCAACAGGCGGCAGCGAGTCTCTGCAGCCAAGATATAAAAAGATGAATCCGTCAAATAGAAAAGACATATGACGACGCTCTATTACTGCGCAAGGAAGGCGCTGATCTAACAATGGATCAGCAATAAAAAGAAAAAATGTGGATATCATACTGGGCGATTTTTTTGGTGCGGGCCATGTTAGCGATAGGTGAATGCAAAGCGATAGTAAAAAGTAGACGGTTGTATGAGATAGGATTTGAAGGCAGGGAACAAAACTGCAAAGACTTTATAGTGGATTGGAATGGGAATATCTGAGTCAAGGAGCAAAAACAGACTCGGCATTCTGGGATCAATAAATTCTGCAGAAGTGTGGGTGTAGCAAGAAGAAGCGGACAGACCAGATGAAAAGTAGCTAACCTACTTTCATGTCATAGACTGAGAACAGACAGTCAGCTATGCAACTTTTATAGAAACATCTGACACATGCAATTTCATATATTCATCAGAAACCTACACTTCGTACAGAGTCAATGTACTGAAAACACCCTGACCTTGAGTTCAGACCTGGGCTGAACTGTAACGACATAAGCGCTGTCCAGTCCAGTCAAGAATTCTAACCGAACGGGGTTAATAAGTCAGATAAACTTTGACACTAGATTCGGTACTTACATGATAAGTCGGCAACTCAGACCTGTGCAAGACAGAAAGAATTACACATATATCATGAGCATATTCATAATAAAACAACTCAGACAAGTAAGACCTGCTATCCAAGCAGGTACCAGTTTGCAAGGGGCAAGGGACACCAGAAAGGCTGAACAATAGTATGACCAATCAGTACAACAGAAATTACACTTGCGGATGTTATCGCAAGACAGCTACTTCCTGCTGCCAAACAAACTTTGGCGGGTAGATCTAACCCAAATGAGCGAGGATCAGCAACCTGAAGTACAACAATCATGGGAAGATCCAGATAATTACGCTGCATCAACATGTTCCTGTGACATAACAAAGTTTTGGCTTGCGGGTGTAACCCACTAAAATTCAAGGATTGTGGGAAGAACATGAAAATTACCCCACCACCACCGAACTTCAGCGACATATTTTCCTAGCACCAAATTATGGATATCCACTACGATAGCAAGGCTGCTGGTAGCTTGAACAAAGATAATTCCTAACGCTAAATCAAATGAGTGCCTGTAGCTAATGCTCATGCCGGTCCCCAATTATCTGAACTTACGAAGGCCAGTTCAGCATTCCCCAGTGTATCTACAACCTAATGTATAACACTTACAGGATCCTGATTGGTTGTCTCACTATGGCACAGTGGAGGAAACTAATCCTCAGCAATGGTGGCTGGCATTCAAACAAGAAGACGAAACCCTGGAAGAAGCAATTTTGAGTGTCCAGGGTATCATCTGGCAAAAGGACATACCCCCCTTTGTGAAAGAAAGGTATGCATCAAGCTATATCCACAACACATATGCTAACTATGCATCAGCCTGTGAAAAGCTCGCGTTAGATTTCTCAAACAGTCTGTATCAATGACAGGATTACAAACCCCATCCTTTCTGGCAGCAGCGGACAACTTATCAAGCATCTATGCGGTCTTCACTTGGTGTGTCCCCCCCACGAAGTTACAAGCCTGGGTTCTGGACAACTATGAAGACTATTGATCTGTAAGTGCATCCAACAGGCTTTTCATGGCTAGAATGGAGGCTCCGACCAATCCTGCCTTGGAACTTGGTCGTGAAGTGGAACCCGATGGAAAGCTTGCTGAACTTGCCCAAGGCCAGTATTTTCATGGCGAGGACAACAAGGTTAGATATTGGGAACGAGCTGTTAATCACATTACAAGTAAGCGCTGGAACAAACGGCGTAAGAAATGCTCACAAATTATATAACAGGTACATACCCACTTCTCCCACACGGTTCCAGGTCGGGGACATCGTCAAAGCAAAATTATCATTTCTCGCAGTACCTTTGAGAGGCAGAACTTTCAAAATGATGGTAATTCTTCGAGATCTAACCCTCCTAGATGGAAATTATACACATGTAAGCAATGTTACATTCACGACACAAACTGCACTAAACTACCCCAAGAAAGCAACAGCAGCTTGCGCTTTGTGCCAAGTCCAACTGGCCCCAGTTGCGTCACTGAAAAGACGAACAGGTTACCAAGATGAACAGGAAGGCAAAGCTAGAACAAAGTTAAGTAGGATGGAATTGGACGTACAACAGAATGAGCAATGAAAATTCCCTCCTGTCTTGTTACATTAATCTCACCTATCCTGTCGTATTTGAGGGTACTATTTTTGGCAGCCAGGATCAATGATGACATAGCAGGCAGATAGACTTGTTAGTTACCAGCAATGATGTTCATGTCTTAGTTACTGGTTAGTCGGCATTAATTGGTGTTCTTGTTTAGTGAAGTTACATATTACCCGCTCGACAAGACAAACAGAAGGATTTTAACCCACAAGTTACTACTGCTCAATTCAAACACAGGTATTTCTTGAATGTCCAGGATATATAGGGACACCAGAATCATGCAACCTTAAGCCATAAAACTACTGGTAAGTACTTGGAATTGCTTTGAGTGTTATGGCAGGAAAGAAGGTGGCCAAAACAAACAGGGACCAATACAGCCCGTGCGGAACGGCAATTGCCAACATAGGTGTCAATTACATCACTTTTAGAAGACTTTCATGCTTACTTCAAGGAATTTGGATAGGAGGACCGACAGCATGTGGTAACCAATTTGAAACTATTATAACAAAGTCAAACTGGCTATTGATAAATAACAGAATCAAAGTAGCTGTAAGAGACCAACTAAGTGTAGTATAGCCATATCAAATGAAATTGTAAAGGAGATGCAGTTGTGCCTTCGCGCTGGGTTTGGGTGCTGGGTCATCCATGCTGATGTTGTGATGTCATCCATGTTGCGCTGCCGCAGCTGCAAGCACCATGGTCATTGTTTTGTTGTCCACCATCCTGGTCATCCATCGTAGCCCATCTCTATTATTCCATTCCCATTCCCGGTGGTCATCATCCTCCCATCCACTTGCGAGCAAGGGCACTTGATGGTCACACAGAGTGGAGTGCCGGGGCTGGGTGTAGAGTGTTGTTACAGCATTAAGGTGACTGTTCAGTGCCAGAACAACGTCAAACAAGGTCCTGTAAAGAACATTGTTAGTAAACAACAGACAATGCCTCTGGCATCATCCCTATATGCCCATGTGGAGGACTTACCCATCTAACAAGACCCCACACACCCAAAATCTATATTGTCAATTTGCTGGCAATTCTCCCAGGAATCAGATGGTCCCCGCCATCTTGAAGTGTTGAGACTGACCTAATAAGATCTTTGTTGGTTATATCATATGTGGGCAGAGGCAAAACCTCAAACTTACCTGGTAGGAGTCAAGTTGTCCTCATCATCTTGATGTGTCGAGATGGCACCATCATGATGCCGTATGCAGAGAACGTTTGGCTCCAAACATTATCACTAAAACAAAGTCAAAACTTAATTGCTGTCTCATATGGACCAAGTCGAGACCTTAGGCTTACCTGGTACCAAGTCTGAGATAGGTGTCATAAGTCATGGTGGCATTGTGGGTGTTGAACTTGAAGTTGGCGATGTTGTATAGTGATGTGACTGAATGTGACGATTACCTTTTGGTTCAAAATCTGCATGTCAGTAAAATCCGCTGGGTTTGAAATATGTAGTAGGCTGACTTCAAAATGTAAGCCCATCTTCCACCAGAATTATAAACTCCGATTTTTGCTGAGGAGCTGCCTCACTTAAATTTTCACTTTGGATTGCTGGATGTTCACGTTAAAAGAACAAGTCCTTGTACCTCGGACTCGTAACATCCACACCCAATGCACCCATAGCTGCCACCTCGCCAGCAAATGACGGAAATGGGCCGCATTGCACACAAAACAGGCACAGACAATGTTTTCTTTTTCCTGCTTTTTTTTTTTGGGCTTCAACTAACATATAATAATTTATAGGTTCTAACAGTATTATAACAACAATGAAAAAAAGAAGCACCCATGCCTGACAAACAATGATGAGAAGACAGGAACAGCAAAACCATGCCACCACAACCACCACAGCACCCCCAACCAATGCTGAAAGCAAGTGCTCATGGGGTGGAAATGGGGAGCAGCCTGGACAGATGGAGAAGACGGGGAGACGACAATGAGGGAGAAAGAAAAAGGGCCCCAAGTGACATCATTGACGTCTCTTGGGCTATAGGTATCTTTTCTGTTCTTTTCCCATTTCATTTTCTTGTTAACAAATATTTTTAGGTACAAACCTGTGATTTTGACTATGACAACAACTACCGGCCCCACCTGCCCCCCCCACCACTTCTGTGGGGGGGCAGCCGGGAGGTAGCAAGGACCAGCAACGACAATGACCAGGAGGGCTAGTGCCCACAATGAGGATGCCAACAATGGACAACAGGGATGCAAATAGGTGCAGGCAGTGGGGGAAGGGTGATGAGGGGCACAAACGACATCTATCGTTGTTTGAGCCCCAGGTAATTTTTTTCCATGTTCACTTCTTTTTTTTTCATTCAACTTATCAACTCTTTAACAAGGCCGGGGACAGGGACAACGTGAGGAGAGCAGGACAGAGACAGCAGGGGCCACCACAATGCACTGACGACAGGATTTGCATCATTTTTTTATCTATATTGTATGCCCACCCCCCTCGCATCTTGCATGAGGAGGGTTAGTTAGCGGTGATGATGTATGTATGTAGTATACTCTATTTCAATAGCCAAATATATATTTTTTATGATTCAAATGTCTCCTTAAATGTCTTCTTAATTTCCTTATTGACATGGCTAGGCAGCCCCCTGAGAGCTGATACTTGCAGAAAAGCAGTTTAAGCAGCAATATAAGGATAAATTAAGCGAATTTTGCTTAATTCAGGAAATGACCCTACTTATTCTAAGCAAGATCTCCTTAACAGCCATTTGCTTAATTCTGCTTAATTCTGCTTAATTCTGCTTAATTTTGACTTTAAGAAGCATTAAGCATAATAAGTCAGCGTCAGATTTTCCTGATGGATCACACTATTCATTATTAATGTAGGCAATGGCACAGGTAACCCATGGGTACTTTTGAGCATACCCGTACCCATACCCATGTCTACCCCTACCCGCAACCTGCGGGTCATGAGCTACGGGTCATGGCGGGTATGGGTTTTGTCAGGGGTCTAGGTAACAAAAATACATATATTTAATTATATACTTAACTACACTTATCAAACCACCCTATGAGCAGGCGCTCGTAGGCATGGGGTGGATCGCGGCCCAGAGAAACAAAGAAAAAGAAAAAGAAAAAGAAAAAAAGAAACTGTCCAGGAGACGCATGTCCCCTGTCTGTAAGGGGACTAGGGGGGTGCCCTGTGTGTTTTTCCTATTTTTTATGTTCATCCTATATTTTTCCCCACCTCATTTCCTTCTATTCTTCATTTTCCATGATTTTTCCGGATTTTATTACTAATTTTCCCTTGCTATCATGTTTGTACATGTTGACACTTTTGTATTTAGAGGCGGAGTACCCCTTCCGACACATACCCCTTGGTATGATGTCATTCGGCAGCCTTGATCTGCCTATCTCCGCCTTTTTCTATTTTTAGGTTATATTTGATTTTTGTCGTCTTCACATATACTGGGCATCAGCAAGGGGGTCCTTAGAGTTTTCTCTTCGGATTTCCCTTTGCTAGGTGCGCCCCCAATCCCTGTATTATGTAGCATAATTTTAACTTCGGATTTCCCTTTGCTAGAGGCTCAGGTTGCCCTTATAGTAGAAAACTTTCCCCTAAGGCCCGAAAATCGCGAACGCGCTGCCCAAGATAGGCAGGTACGGACTGGACGACGCTTCCCAAAGCTCCACAGAGTCCCTACACACCGTTCCAGATACTCTCGCCTTTATTACGCCGCCATTTTCGCCAAACGTGCTCCCTAGCGACATGGACGCATCAGAATGCTTCGACGTGCTTGAAAGCGACGTTTCCGGAATGCGCGCGCAAATCGACTTGCTTAAATCTACGATTGAAAACTTCGTTAGGACCCTCCAGGCTAACCCTACGACCAATAGTTCCCCCTTTACGACTCCAAGCGCACCCAACAACAACGTTTTGCCAAACGCGTCCACTAAGGAACGTGCCCAGATCAAACCGTCCCCCCCCGCCAAATTTAATGGTGCACGTGCGCAGGGACGTGCATTCCTTAATTCCTGTGAGTTATACATTAGTCTCCAGTTGCATCAATTTGTCGATGAGGCTGCAAAAATTTATTGGGCCTTCACATACATGAAATCTGAACGCGCCTATCTCTATGTGGACCGTATCCTACGTCAAACTAAAGAACTTGGTTCTCTACCTTTCTCCACTTGGGGTGACTTTCGAGCTGAGTTCATATGCCACTTCTGCCCCCTCAATGAACGCCACCGAGCAGTGACACGACTTGAGTCATCCGCTTACCACCAGGGACGTCGATCCGTGGACGACTATATCGATGAGTTCAAGGATTTGGTGGACATGGCAGGATATGGGAGTGGGTTACCAGTGGTGGTGAAGTTCCGACGGGGGCTCAACCGAGAAATTCAGGACCAGATTGCACAGATGTTGGAAGGGCGCCCAGCGGACGATGATATCCTTGCTTGGTATGAAGCTGCTTCACTCTGTGATGAGAACTGACTCACAAATGCGGCGTTTAATGCTGCATTCCGTGCTCCAACTACCACTCATACACCCTACACCTTCAATCGAAGCCTCCCCCACCCTAACCCCATTCCTGTTCATCAAACTCCCACACCAGCCGTCAATGTCCCAGTACCAATGGATGTTGATGCAGCCCGCAGCCGTGCACGTAAGTTGGATCTCTGCTACCATTGTGGGGAGCCTGGACACAGGGCTGGAGCGTGTCCCCATTGTCAGGATATCCGCATGCTCACCCCCGAGGGACGAGACGAACTCCTGCAAGATTTGTTGGCGCTTGTAGATGTTGAGGAAGCGAAGGATCAAGTTGCAGAGGAGATTAAGTTGGAAGTTGTAGAGGAGCAGGATTTTCCTATTCGCAGCGAGTGAATCGTACGCCCTCACTGCCTGTCCATAACTGCTTTGAAGTCTTGTCAGTTGAATCCCTGGAGAATGAATCCATTTCTGTGACTGCTCCCCTCTCTGACCCTTCGAAGTTGGCTAAAGACGTACCTGCTCTCCCCATCTCTCCTTCTACTCCACGTCCCAAAATTAAATCATGGGAGCATAAACTACCACGCAAGTATATTGTGGCATCCACTCCCTCTGCACATTCCTTAAACCTAGCCATTGAACTGCAGACGACTGACACTGGACAGATACTCGGTGTCTCTGTGCTCCTGGACTCTGGTGCGACTGGTCTCTTCATCGATTCCCATCTGGTACAACAACATCGTCTAAATACTCGCTCACTCTCACGTCCAATACCTGTATATAATGTGGATGGATCCCCAAATGAAGCTGGTGCCATCCGAGAGGTTGCAGACCTGGTTCTCCGTTACAAAGATCATAGTGAGCGTGCCCTTTTTGCTGTCACTCAATTAGGAAAGCAAAAGGTGATTTTGGGATATCCATGGCTTCGAGACCATAACCCAGAGGTCGACTGGCGCACCGGGGAGGTTACCATGAGCCGATGTCCATCCCGCTGTCGGACGTGTTTCACAGAAGCCAGGCAAGAATGTCATGGACAGAAGGCAGCAATACGACAAACTCAGAAGTGTTGTGCTGGACCCCTGCCTATACCTGAAGTGGAATTGGAAGGGGTTCCTGATCTAATGCCGGACTCGGATGATGATGATGAGGACCCAGAGGAAGTGGAGGAGGGTGATCAGATCTTCTACACTGCAATTCGCTCATCGCATGAGGTGTGTGCCACATTGAACATATCCCAACGCCTTGCCAAGGCCTTCCACAAAAACAACGCTGCTAAATCCTCTACTAACTCCTTACTCCCTCATCTCCATGAGTTTGAAGGCGTGTTCTCCAAGGAGTCATTTGACTCTCTTCCTGCGCGTAAGCCATGGGATCACGCGATCGAACTCACCCCCAGCGCAACCCCTTCATCCTGCAAGGTCTATCCTCTCTCTCCAGAAGAACAACGGCAGCTTGACCAGTTCATCGACGAGCACCTGGCCTCTGGACGTATTTGACCATCGAAGTCACCCATGGCCTCTCCCTTTTTCTTTGTCAAGAAGAAGGATGGCTCACTTCGACCGGTTCAAGACTACAGAAGGCTCAACAACATCACGGTCAAAAATTGCTACCCACTACCCCTCATCTCCAAACTTGTAAACCAGCTCTGTGGAGCCCAATACTTCACCAAGCTCGATGTCCATTGGGGCTATAATAATGTGAGGATAAAGGAGGGAGATGAGTGGAAGGCAGCCTTTCGTACCAACCGTGGTCTTTTTGAACTGCTTGTCATGTTCTTTGGCCTTACTAATAGCCCTGCCACCTTTCAGACCATGATGAACGACATCTTCCATGACCTCATCCTCGAAGGCGTTGTCTGCATCTATCTCGATGACATCCTCATCTTCACTCGCACGGTTGAAGAGCACCGTCGCATCACACGCCTCGTCCTAGAGCAACTTCGACGGTACAAACTCTACCTTCGTCAGGACAAATGCGAGTTCGAAAGGACCAAGATCGAGTACCTCAGCCTGATTATCTTGGAGGGTCAAGTGGAGATGGATCCTATCAAGGTAAACGGGGTCACAGCTTGGCCGACGCCCACGAACAAGAAGGAGGTGCAGTCTTTCCTGGGCTTCATCAATTTTTATTGGCATTTTATCAAGGATTTCTCACATCATGCACGACCGCTGTTCGACTTGACAGGAAAGGAGGCATGGAGGTGGGATAATGCACAACAGGAGGTGTTCGAAAAGCTTAAGGAGATGGTCACTTCCGCTCCGATCCTTACCTTTGCTGACGATTCACGTCCTTTTCGTGTAGAAGCCGACAGTTCTGACTTTGCGACGGGCGCCGTGTTGTCTCAGCAGTCTCTGGAGGACCAGAAGTGGCATCCTGTTGCATTCTACTCCAAAAGCCTTAGTGCTGTAGAGAGAAACTATGAGATCCATGACAAGGAGATGTTGGCGATAATGCGTGCGCTTGAGGAGTGGCGACACTTCCTCGAGGGTGCCCAACACAAGGTGGAAATTTGGATGGATCACAAGAACCTCGAGTACTTCATGATGGCCAAGAAATTGAACCGTCATCAAGCTTGTTGGTCCCTGTATCTATCTAGATTTGACTTCTCCTTACACCACCGTCTGGGTCGCAGCATGGGGAAGACTGATGCCCTATCCCGACGTGCAGACCATGGGGATGGCAGTGGTGACAACCAAAACATTGTGCTGTTGCAGCCAGACCTGTTCACCATTTGGGCACTGGAAGGCATCGCACCCCAGGGCGAGGAGCAGGACATCCTACGTGACATTCGTCATGCAAACCGTAGCGGTTTACATGAGCATGTTGTCGCCCAAGCTGTTAAAGAACTGAGGAAGGGATCGACCCTTTCCTTACGTGCGGCAGAGTGGGCTGAAAAGGAGGACTTGTTGTATTTCAGGGATCGCATCTATGTTCCCAATGACCCAGACCTTCGCTGGTGCATCATATCCCAACACCATGACTCACAGATTGCTGGCCACCCCGGACGCTGGAAGACCTTGGAGCTCACCTCACGGAACTATTGGTGGCCACAAATGTCATGGCTCATTGGTCAGTATTGTCGCACTTGTGACCTTTGCTTACGCACCAAGGTTCCTCATCGCAAGCCTATTGGTGAGCTACACCCTCTTCCTGTTCCAGAGAGTCATTGGGATGTCATCAGCGTCGACTTTGTGGTGGAATTGCCAGAGTCAAATGGGTTTGATGCGGTGATGTGCACAGTTGACTCAGTGGGAAAACACGCTCACTTCATTCCCACTCACACCACTGTCAGTGCCCTAGGTGCTGCTCGACTCTACCTCCACCACGTGTGGAAATTACATGGACTTCCTGGTGCCTTCCTCTCGGATCGTGGCCCTCAGTTCATGGCAGAGTTCACTCGTGAGCTGTACTGACTCCTGGGGATCAAACTCCTCGCTTCAACCGCTTATCACCCACAAACTGATGGCCAGACAGAGCGAGTCAACCAGGAACTGGAGCAGTACATCCACCTCTTTGTCAATGAACGCCAGGACAATTGGGATGATCTCCTTCCTTTGGCCGAGTTCAGATACAACAACCATGTCCATGCTTCCACTCAACAGACCCCTTTCCTCTTAGACACTGGACGACATCCACGCATGGGATTTGAACCTCGCCAAACTCCCTCACACATCGAGACAGTGAATGAGTTCACAGAACGCATGAGGGATAGCTTGGAGGAGGCAAGGGCAGCCTTAGCAAAGGCGAAGGACGACATGGCGTGATTTTACAACCAACGCCACTCCCCAACCCCTCAGTACAAGGTTGGTGATTGAGTTTATCTTGACTCCAGTGACATCTCCACTACACGTCCATCCAAGAAACTCGCTCATCGCTTCTTGGGACCTTTCCCCATTGTCAAGTGCGTTGGAACACATGCCTATCGTCTATGCCTCCCAGCCTCCATGTCCAGACTCCATCCTGTCTTCCATGTCGTCAAATTGCTTCCAGCTCCCCCAGATCCGTTCCCGGGACGCCATTCACACCCACCACCACCACCTACAGTGATCGAGGGAGAACCCCAATATGAAGTCGAGTCAATCTTGGACAGCCGTTTGCGTCGAGGAAAACTCCAGTATTTGGTACATTGGAAGGGTTATGGGTATGAGGAGAACTCATGGGTTGAAGAGTCTGATGTAAACGCCCCTCGGTTAATCAAGGAATTCCACCGACGGCACACTGCTGCACCGCGTCGCATTCAAGTCATGGACTTTGGTCGTATACGATTTTGAATGCATCGGGGCAATGCATCTTAGAGAGGGGGTGATGTAAGGGGACTAGGGGGGTGCCCTGTGTGTTTTTCCTATTTTTTATGTTTGTCCTATATTTTTCCCCACCTCATTTCCTTCTATTCTTCATTTTCTATGATTTTTCCAGATTTTATTACTAATTTTCCCTTGCTATCATGTTTGTACATGTTGACACTTTTATATTTAGAGGCGGAGTACCCCTTCCAACACATACCCCTTGGTATGATGTCATTCGGCAGCCTTGATCCACCTATCTCCGCCTTTTTCTATTTTTAGGTTATATTTGATTTTTGTCGTCTTCACATATACTGGGCATCAGCAAGGGGGTCCTTAGAGTTTTCTCTTTGGATTTCCCTTTGCTAGGTGCGCCCCCAATCCCTGTATTATGTAGCATAATTTTAACTTCGGATTTCCCTTTGCTAGAGGCTCAGGTTGCCCTTATACTGTCCTCTCCCTGTGTTGTTGAGCACCTGTGATCCACCTTGCAAGCAGGGGCTCGCAACGGTGGTGGCAGGTGCTGGTCAGCTTCATTGTCCTGTCGTCATTGTTGTCGTAGTATCCCAGTTAGTACCAAAAAAAATTGTTAGCAGTAGAATCAAAATAATGAAACAGGAGTAAAAAAAAACTTACCCTTGGGCCTTTTTTTCCCTTGCTTTGCCTCCTCCTCATTGTTTCCCCCTCAGTCATCTCCTGCGGGCCCATCATTCTGTTGTCATTCTGTTTGGCATGGTGGTGGTGTTGCCATTGTCTTGCCATTTTGAAGTGGCACCCATTCCCACCCCGTGAGCAGTTGCTCGTGGAGGTGGGTATCTCTATGAATGTAGTTTAATATCCTGAATAAAAATTTTGATCGATAGTAGATGAAACAAAAAAGAATAGAAGAAAAAAATGATGTTGTCATAGAGGCCAAGGAGGAGGGTGGTGGTGGTGGTTGTGGTAGTGCAGTGGTAGGTTCAATGCGTCAATACCGTGACATGTCAACGCGTCTCGTTTACTTACACAAACATGTCACAACAAAGTGAACATATATAAGTGGTATAGTATACTCCTTCGTCACCTCTCACCTGGGGCTCTGCCCCCTTTGTGGTACTTACTGTAGATAGATGATAGTATAATAATCAACTTGTAAATGTATGGCCACGTCCCACAATCAATGTGGTGATGTGACTTGTAAATATGCAGCAACATCCTGCTGCACCTATGGCGGCGGGTTGGGCGCGGGTCCACGGGTACCCTAGCTGTGACCTATACCCGTACCCGTGAGTACCCATACCCATCAACCCGCACGGGTCACCAAACCCATGCAGATCCCTATTCATTATCACTCTCTTGAACATCCTGCCTCCAGTTCTTGATGGATTGCCTTTGTCATTTTGCATTCTATGGAACAAACACCCCTCTTTCTTCCCTGGCTCTCTGATTAATAGCACATTGTGTCATTGTTGAGCTACCTTTGAGTTATTGCCTTTTTGGGAACACTTGGTTCAACAACCTACCTCTCTAGTGCATGGCATGGCCTATCCTGGTATCTGGATGTACTATAGCTCAAGGGAACCTCATAATATATATTACTATGCACTATTCCATATACTACATTGAGAAGCTGAAGCTCTGTTGGCCTTTGGTGAGTGAGTGTAACCTATCTCAATACATTCACTCTCCATCCCTCTTGTATAGACTCATGGACCATTCTAAGGTGTTAATTCTACTTACAGCACCTTGGTATGTTTGTCTATACTGCCACTAATGGGTGCTATGAGCTGGCATTGAGTAACAAGGAGATTAGATGAATAGGTGAAGGTCCTATCTTGTAGCCTGAAGTATTGACTATATGGTTGACTTGTAGGCTATAAATCTAGGGTGAGGGACTACCCTAACTGCCCAGAAGGAGTTTTGGACAATAGGAAAGGTGTGTGACCCATGGTGAGCAAAGTTCACCTCTGTTGATGGGGAAAGCATGCCCTAGTGAGCCAGGATCTCAGTCCCATCCCACTGTACATACATACCTTTCATTTACTTCATCTATAGACCTGAAAAACAAAGAAATCGAACACTTTTGTGCCACGGATCTAATACAGCAAGTATTCCTCCTCCCCACCCCTAGTTCGCTTTTCTGACTATCTTATCCTATCCAGATTTGATAGTAGGCTCACCACATCGTTTATAAGGTCTCTATGATGCATCTGTAATGCTCATTTATTCAGTGGGATGAACAGGAGAGCTGGTGAGTCACTATCTCTCATATCATACTCACACATAGTTTTACATCCACCCACTGGCTCCCTAGTCTCTATACCTGGCATACCACTCTACATGGTACCCTTACACAGTTTTGGCAGCACATGTTTGGTCATGATCCACATGCCAGCCCAGCAGTGGGTACCCTCTCCTCCCCTACTTTTTCACTTTTTCCCACTGTAGTCATTGCCTTATAGCTAGAGTACTTATCCCCATCATGTACATAGATCTTGACATGATTTTATTGGCCTGGAAATCAAGGGAGAGCATCATGCATGAGTACAAATGATAATCTCTCATTTTCACTTAAAGAAGGTAGTGCTCAGGCTCTAGCAGGCTTATAGGGGCAGATAAAGTGGAAAGGATGGCATGTATTCATTCTATGTACACATACAGTTAATGTAAGCAAAAGAAACCAAGGGAAACAGGGCAGAATGAAGGAAATAGTGAGCTCACTGTCAGTGGCAGTGAGCACGACATTAGCCGACGTGGGCTGACAGTGATTGATGGCTTTGATCATGATGGCATGTGAGCAAGTGTTCGGGACAGTGGCCGATGATGTCCGCTGCACATGTTATCTCACGTGTAATCCTTATCTATTCGCACGATATTACATAATAACTGTGCACAAAAGTCAACTGCCAATCAAGCACGAGTCAACTGAGAGTCAACTGAGAGTCAACTACGAGTCAACTGCCTCGAGGTTTGCCCCTTGTGATATGAAGTCAGGGAAGACTTAAGAAGGCAGGCTCCCACCACGACCCTAAAAATATCAAGGATCCCTGAATCTGTAGTCATTCCGAAATACAGTGGCACAAATGAGAATACGACTAATTCTGTGATCATAAGATCAGGCTCCAGAAGGTCCCATCGTCAAATAGCAAAGAGACAGGTTTTACCAAATATTCTGGCATAAGATTCTCAAACTGAAAAGAACTAGATAGAACAGAAGGAATGCAATGAGCAAGTAGACAAATCAGAAGATATAGGGGGTCTTCGAACATAGAAAAGAACCTAAATCAGACAGGAAAAATGTCACATGAAACTGATGCTTGGGATGAGCGAGGAAGTCCACCTAAGTCAGGACAAATGTGTTGTATTGAACAGGCGATTACCGGTGTCCGTAGTGCCCTTCCCGGTGAACTGGTTGTTGGATAGGCGAAGAGCGACTAGACTGAGATTCATGTCATGCTCGAGGGCTTGAGAGAAGACGCCCTCGGATAGCGACTGGGCCTGGACGACCCCTGCAATCACAATGATGCGAATAGTATTATCAAGACTGCGGACGTGTTGAATGAATTCAGCCACTGATTTGCCGGTATTGACCACCGAGTCCACCAACAACACGTTCCGTTGTTTGTTCAGATGATGGGGTTTGATGTCGGACGGCCGACTGGCGTGAACGAACATGGCGAGCCGGAAGACATTGTTAACGCCGAGCGCCATGGGCTCTCCTCCACGCATAAGCGCCACGATTGTCGTCTGCTGCTCATGGCGAAGTTGAAAGCCACTTGTTGGATGTCCCTGAACATGGGGGATTGAGTATTCTTCGAGACCGATCATACCCGTCAGAAACTCGATCGCCAGATATGACCCAACCTCGCCATGTGCTTTCCTGAGGGCAGGGCCAGCAACCATTGCGTCGCGCATCGGGGTCATCAGCAGCTTGGCTGCGCTCCGATCTGTTGCATGAACAATGCGAAGGCTGGCTGGTTTGCAGCGACGCAAGATTGATTCCATGAACTCTTTATCGGTGAATCGCACCAGAGGAAGTTTGGTGGTGTCCAGCCTTGGTGAAGCGTGAGGGGGCAGCAACACCTGACTCGCCCGAAGCCCGTCAGTGTCGATGGCGTGCAGCAAGTCCTTCTCCATAGTCATGCTCCTGGTGTGTTCTTCTCCGACGACGACAACGGCCTCGTGTGCCTCACCCAACATGCCCAGATCTAAGGTACTGTCTCCAAATGCTGAAACGTACATGTGATGAACGTCTCGTAGGCGTGATACCAGGGTTGCCTTCACAGAAGCAGTCACAATAAACCGGTCAGCAATGCGACCCCCACCAATGACTTTAACCCTCTCAGACAGACCTTCTCTGGCAAGGATTTTGTCCCACACATTACCCAGCCCACAGGTAACGACTATGGCGAGAACATGGTCCTGGTCTGCCACAAGTCGCAGTAGTGATACAAACTCTGGATGCATTGTTACTGTCTGGGCTACTTTCTCGCAGATAACGTCAAACTCATAATCATCCACCGCTTCTTCATACAGCAATGCGGCCTGCCGGAAGGCAGTGTACGAGTAACCCATAGGGCTACTGAATACTCCCTTCAACGGATTGTCCTCGTCTCTCGACTTGGAGTTGGAAAGCGTCTTCCAGAAAAGCATGCCTGTGTCCGGCGCAGCCAGAGTCCTGTCACCATCCATAACAAGCGCCACATCATGATTGGAGCGGACAATGTCATCCAGCCTGCTTTCAGCACGACGCAGGTTGTCCTCTTCAGTATGATTCCGGAAGTCGTGTAATATTCTTGCGATCTTGTTTGGTAGCACTGAAGTTCCTGACGATATGGGGGAGAATAGAATGCTGTGCTGGCGGCAGAGATCACGAAGCTCGATCTTCTCTACCTTCTGCCAGTTGCGTAGATGATCAACCGACGCGGTCGAACGGCTTCGCAGTGTGTCATTCTGACGGCGTTGTGCTACGATTTCGGCGGGTATGTCGAGGTAGAGAATATTTGTGAATGTGTTTAGGTCGTTGCGCGTGTAGACTCTCTGGCCGACTTGGTCCCCTTCTTTCCAGAACATGAAATGCCCAGCCACGACGGCTGTTTTTCCACTGGCAAGACAGTTCTTTCCAATAGTATCAATGGCGACCTCGCGCCAGTGTGACTTGTGTTCCTCGTCCAGCTTCTGGAATGCAGCGAGGCCACCTGGGACCAGAGAGGCGATCATTTGGGAACCTTCATAGAACTCGTAACAGTCCTCCCCCAGTTCAAGCTTCAACTGATCGAACAGGAAAGTCTTCCCACAGCCGGGAATCCCATATATACCCACGACAATGGGTTTAAAGCCATTGGGAACGGGGTTGGCTTTGGTCCTGGTGAGCTGGATTGATTGTTTTTCGGCTGTGGTAGCTGTAGACGGTGACTCTCCCGAGCTGTAAGGGATGTAGGTATCAGTTCCACTCAGAGTTAAACGCGGAAGAACATACCTGGCGTCACGCAGGTTAGTTGGCTTGGCTGACTCTTGCGGTGCACCTAGAGTCATTTTTGAAATGGATTGTCAAGAAAGAGTCGCGGTTCTTGTGCGATGCGGTGTTTGAAAGGAGGAAAGGCTACAGTACTATCACTTACCGTGTTGTTTCACTAGTGTTTCACCCACCACACTGATAACACACTCTAAGCCCCAAAACATCTCCAACCATCTTCAAATTGACGATATGAGAGGTCATAAGTATTAAGAACAGTCCTCCGCTTTTCCCCTGATTTTTGGTTGAGGTCGAGGTCGGTAGAAGCTACATTATGAGGGGTGAATCACAAATTTCTGACATTGAGATATGAGGAAAGAACAGATCATTCCCATTTTATTTTCTCATAGCAGCAATATTCATTTCTCGTATACTGAGAGTAGTTTGTACCATGATCATAGATCAGTTTGTGGTTTTCTGGCTCGCCGTGACATTTCACCGACAGACTTTAAGCGCCGACGTGTGCTATTTTGGGCATATTCATTGAGTTTAAATTATTGTTTCCAAATTGTTTCGTCAAGTTGCGTGACATGGTGGTGAAAGATTTTGACATGGTTGCTTCATCCTCACCTTTCATTGAGATAATTAGACTTTCTGGAAGCCATAAAGGCTATCCTTTGAACCATGTGTGCCATAAATATAATTTTTGTAGTCGACGTGGTGTAATTTAGTGATCAGTGAATCGTGAGCACAGCCACTTTCCCACGGGATACGGAACGCTCACCCTTGTTCTGTGCTCAACCAAGACCAGCTGGCTCCGTTTCTTACTTCTTTCCACAGATAGTGATGAAGCCATCACGCATATTGCGAGCACTTCTAGAGGTAGAACGCAAGTTCTGCTCGCTTGCCGTCGAAGATCTCGTTGCAAATACTGGACAGCCTCCTTTCAAAATCGTGCACGGTCTTCCCCAGCGTACAATCCACGATGTATACTACGACGATCTATCTAGATCTCTCATAAACGCTGGTATCTGGGTCAGACGGCGGAATGGCTTCTGGGAAGCAAAAGTAAAGAGAGGCGGTGATTTCACCAATTCTATGTTCGAGGAGCTCTCAGGACCTGACCTCGTTCGGCGATGTGTGCAAGATGTGACAGGAAAAGAAGCCAGCGAGAAGGACTTTTTTGGACTGGATGCCATTGCGACATTGTCAACAGTCCGGCAATCATGGATCGCAGACGGCGAGTTCAAAATTGTCTTCGATGCCATGAATTTTGGGCACACTGTCGGAGAGGTTGAGCTGCAGGAAGACTTCCATTTCTCAGCGACTGCAAACGCCTCTAGAGAACATCAAATGCGAGAGAAGATGACGGAGATGGACAAGAGGATTGAAGTGTTTATGAACAGATATCATTGGGCCTTTCGGCCGGGTGTACCCAAGGGAAAGCTCATGGCATACTTTGAGCTGCAGGAAGCAGGGAAGATACGTTAGGGAATTGTTTCGTTTCTCACAGCACATTCTATCACTGTATGTATATGCTAACTCTTGACATTTTGTGAGTTCACTACAGTCGCCCACTAGGACCAGGTCTAAGTTGAACATCCCCAGAACCCGATACTATTCCAACGTTGGGGACAGGAATCCACTTGTTTAGGAGCTGCAACTAGCTGCTATCGGTGTAAACCTGTCTTCACAGCTCTCCCTTACGTCCAGGCAACGTTCTACATGGGTCCGAAGTTACCCTTGTGCAAACTATCAATACGTCATGACCCCTGCTGGCCCCAAGATCTTACCTGTCGAAGATCCCTTGGTTAAGGACAAAGGATTATAAAACTGGTGGATATCTTGCTATAAAAGTGTAAACGATACATTTAAGAACAGTTGTCAAGTTAGGGTGTGATATTTATCATCGATTGAATTCTATCTTTGGTCTCAAGATTGTGAAGTCGCGTGCCAATTAATCCAGACTACCTCCCCAATGGCTTTATCGTTCTTGAAGATGATCTTTCGTCAAAACAAACCCAGGGAGAAGTATACACAAACAAAATAAGGAAAAATGTGAAGACACAGCACCAGTGAGGACGAAGCAGAGAGCCGGTCTATAATGTCTAACCAGAACCCAAAACCAGACCTTTATACCGTGAAGGCATCTAATAATGTTACCATTATATCGTCTCTATAGTTAGAGGATGGTGTTGCATTGCCTAGATCAGCGATCTTGATCATTATAGGCGGGCGTTCAGGCTCTCGTAATCTGCTATAGTAGACACAAGCCCAGGACAAAAAGAAAATACTGTTGACGGTGTTACAGGTGTCAGAGGAGGGGCAGCGGGAGGAGATATCGCAGATGTGGGGGTGAGGGACGAAGATGCAATTGCAATAGGAGTGTGTGAGGTAGACCGGTGACCGATCCCTAGTACATGAGCAAGCGTCGATTGTATATACATCGACGCTCGCTCATGTATACGAGGGAGTGGTTACGAGTCTATGTGTGAGGGACTCTGCGTTTTGTAGGATAATTATCGAAGATATTAGTTCGAGAGACTATGTGCATTATGTTCTGATCCTGCGGTGAGGGATCTGAGTTATGTGGTATTGAAGGTCGTGAATACATGATGGGATGGCGAGGGTCGTATATCTTGTAGATGCGAGGAAGGGGAAGGCAATGAAGGGGGAATCAGAGGACGAGGTGGAGCTGTCTGCATCAACAGTGAGGGAGTGACATTGGATGACGAACTCAGACTAGAAGTGGTGGAGGAGGGCTGAGGAACAGCAGCTGGGGAATCGGTCGATGGCACCTCCGAAATGCTCGATGTGAGGATAATTTTCTTTGACGATGTCTGATCTGCAGTATTCGGCGATCCATTGCGTGACGGCTGTGCCGTCCCTGATGAGAACTCAGATGTACTTGAACTTCTGGCGACACCGTTGGCAAGGTCGAAATAGTTACCAGCACCCTCCTCACCATCTGCGCCTACAACAGCTGACACAACCACGGCGGGCGCAGGAGCAGCCGTGCCGGGATCGTTCCAAAAGCGATAGAGGAGATGCGTGGATGGCCGTTGCTCAAATGACCGTTGCTTTGCACTTGCGAAGGTCCAGACTTGCCGTGGCTACCAGAAGAGGACTTATAGGATGAGGATATTGATACCGATAACTTGTCCTTCCAAGAGCCTTGAATACCAAGCGAATCTCTCCATGAGGTCGATAATGTATCATCCAATTGGTCCTCGACGGCCATTTTGCCTTTCTCTTTCCTTTTGTTCACGGGCACGGGAAGTCCTTCAATGTCGTCATCACTTTGCTTTGCCACCTGTTCCGGTAAAACCCATAAATCCCGCGACAGAGTTCCCAAAAGAATATGACAACGACGTTGGTGGCGTACTGACCAGCATTGCTGCTTGAGCCAGTGATGGTGGACACCAGGGTGGATGCTACCAATGATGACGACGATGACATTGAAGCGGATATGGGCTTTGGATAAGAGACAACAATCTGCTTGGAATCGAAGCGGAAATCGGGTTTGCTGGCGGGCAAATGATCGCCACGAGGAGACGTCGATAAGGCGCTTGGGAACTTGGATGCGTTAGAACTAAGGCTCTTCACGGTGCCAATAATTTGCCGTGTTCGATCCAGAACCTGTCAACTTCGATAGATGCATCTGAGCGACATAACTCCCGTGGGCATTATTACCCCAGCTCCCGCTATTGCTGTGGCGGGCGCTCAAGCTCAAGCTCGTGTGGCGATTTCTGAGCTTATCAACGCTCCTGCTAGGGCTCGCTAGAGGCTGAGAATCGAATATTTGGACCTGTCGACGAGCGCGTTGTTGACCGTCCGGGATGGAAACTCCAGCACGAGATTTCGTAGGCAAGGGTATACCAACGTGACGTGAGGTCGGAGATGGAGACCGTGAAAGCTCGTTCTGGATATGGGTCTCGATGTCCGGTATGGATATTACTATATGGGGAAGTAGATCAGCATTTCGAGGTTAGAGATATGGGTAAGTACAATAAAATTAGGGCCATGAAACGCAGCCGGCGGAAGTAGAAGACCACAGAAGAAGAGAGAAAACTCACGCATGTTCTCCGGCTTAATGTCGGTATGGATAAGGTGACATTCATCATGCAGGTACTGGAGGCCAAAAAGAATCTGTTTCGTGATGAGCTTGACAAGCGTACCTGGCACCCCTTTCTTCTCGTTCCTCTCTATAACTGCAAGGAGGTTTTCGCCGAGAGGTTCAAACACAATACAAACGTTGGATGCATCAGGGCCTTTATAAGAGAAAGAATCAAGGAAGGAAACAATATGAGATCTGACAGGGTGCGTGCACGGAGGAATTCCCGCTACTTTAGTAGTGGGTTCTTGGGGTGGCAGCGAAAAACCGCAACCTGGGTCCCGTGACCTGCCCACGATCTCGTGCGTGTGGACAGGTTTGAAAGTGGGTAAGTGTTTGAAAACTCGATATTAAACCTTGTTCCCGCAGGTTCTGGACCTCAGAACTTTCGGGATCAGTGCCCACAGTATGTGTAAGTATGCCTATGAATTTTATTTGAAGGAAGTCCATAAAGCTTTGGTGAAACTACAGGAATGGTAAGTGAAAATACTCCTGATTGGGAGAAATCAGTATCTGGACTATCTCTACACTGCTCGATAAGGGGAGTGTTTTTATATTCATGATCCTTATGTAGAATACAAGCTCTCTGCAAATTCCTGGGGCCAACCACTGACTGTGGCATGCTGGACAGCGAGTTTGAAAGGAGTGTGACGGGGATGGCTCGCCTGACGGATAGTGATCAGGGAGTGACTGATGTGACTGATTTTTTTCAAACACCCACCTTTTGCAACTCGCGACACCGGCAGGGTGCTGCCCACTATATATCTAAACATTTTTTACATAGATGGATGTAGGATAACCATATGTACCTCTCAAAAGAGCCAAAATTCGTGGGGAAGCACAATTCCGAGACGAGTTTTCAAAAAATTTCAAACACCTACCCAACAATAGTAAGGCTCCAACCATATACAGCTTGTTGTGTAAATATACAGATATGGTAATTTATACACTATATACCATATAAATATGGTTATACAGTTGATATATACAGTTCTGAAAAAACTTGTATTTTTTTGATATCCTAATGGTTCTGCTGCAATGCATACAGATATTGCCTCTTTCAGACCATTGCAAGTCCATACCTTTGACAGAAAGAGCTTCTGGTACTTACATAGACTGGTTTAAATGGGCCATTGCTATCCACATGGCAGAGTGCAAGGGAGGCAGCTCGATAAGGATGTTCATTCACCTAACCACCCTTGCATCTTGTATGAGGGAGTGGGTACTATACATAAAAAAGTTAAACTGCCCCCATGTGCAGGGAAGTTTCAAGGGGGATTGTGTTGAAGTGGACTGCCTGCCAGTGGGTGTGTTGGCACCATCTGGTCATTGTTGTTGTTGTCACCATGCCCTTGCTGCCTCAGGGGTGTTGCTGGGGTGGTGTTCAACCCCTCAACCTTCATTATTGCTGTCATCATTGTCATCATCTTGTCACTGTCCATTCCTATTCTTCTTGTCACTGTCGCCATCCCTTGGTGCTGGGTTTCTTGTGGTGTCAGCCATCATTGTCATCCCTATTCCTGTCATTGTAGTTGTTGCTTGCTTGCTCCCCTGTCATCCCTGGCTTTGTCACTTCCACCCCACAAGCAGTCGCTCGCAGCAGCTGTTGAGGGCACTGCTGTATCCCATTGTAGTGTCAAGGTGTTGCTGTTGGTGCCATTTATGGTAGTAATGGTGGTAGTGTCATCTGACCTATACATACACTATAGTATGAGAGCATCCTCACAATGACACAGTGGATGCTCATGTAAGTATTGTGGTCAGATAATACATAAATCCCAAATTTTACACTTTAGAGTTTCCCAAGGGTTTCCCACATCTGTTGCAAGCCAAGTGTGAGACCAAAAAAAAATTACCATATACTGTATACCATATGTTTACTGTATACTGCTCTTTGAGCCATTTGGTGGATACAGATACAGATACAGATACAGTATTTACTGTATATATACAGTAGGTATATGGTACGGTTGGAGCCTTACTATATACCATGCAAACAACATGATTTTTGTTCCTGGCCCAATTTATGACTGACCAATACTGACCTACTAGTACCACTTAAATACCAGAGCTATCATGTGATAGAGCAGATGATTTGGTAAATTACTACTGCCAAATCTTTGGTAGTAATTTACCAGTAAATAAAGGCACAGTAAAAAAATACCTATTTTGTCTGCAACCCTACCCTATTCTCATTTTCCAGATCCTGTGAGCTTTTAGCATGACCTGCCCATGACCTTGTGAATGTGGACATCTCCAAGTCAAACTTGAGGTCTCAGTTGACCTCTCACTCTTCTTATTCTTCATGTCACCTTCTTGTCACATTGATGGACTTCCCCTGGATGCCCTCTTCCAGCCTGTGTCTTCATATACCCTTGTTTCCAACTCTTGCAATACACCTACTTCTGGATTATCACTGGTCACTATTCAATCCCCTGGTAATCGCTTTTCTTGTCTCATTCGTGTCAAGAAACACACTGGGAAAGAGGTCTATCTGGGTTGGTTCATTGCTTATCATGAGCATCTTATACTGAATGGTGATCATCCGCCTTCTGCAGAATCATTGTCCTCGCTCCACTCACTGGCAATGAAGGTATGTACCCCTATTTTTTGTCTTGAAGGTCTTTGTTTCATCCCAAGTTTGCAGGTAATGCCTGTGGACTATCAGGATCTATTGAACTCACTGGCCATGAGCTTCCACAGTCATCCTCTGACATTTCACCTGATATTGGCATTGTGTTCAGTACAATTTGTAATGCAGATTCTCCACAATTCATTGTGCATGGCTGCAGTACCCAAACTGTTCACTGTGCCTTATCTGATCATGGTATCCCTTATGATGGTCTTTCGTACGACCTCTGTAGACAGGCTCTATGTCACCATCTACTCAATGGTTTATGTATGCAGCGACAAGGGCATCTCTGTGTTGTTGTTGCTGGCTCCTGTACCATCAAGACCCTAGTCACTACTGTTTCTATCTGCTTTCTTGAATTGTCTTGTAATCCTGAGTTCTCGCTGCCTCTTTTGCATGAAATATGTGTAGCCTTAGGCATTTGCAGTCATGGTGATAGTGAACATGAGGTGTTATTATCTGCATTGGAAGCACACTGTGCTGTCCTTGACACTTGTGCTGATGTCACCCTGCATTCTGCTTTGTTCCAACTGGATGAGCTTTCAAAGGCTGACACTCTTGCTTGTGCCACTTCTCATGGCTTAACCTGTTCTGGTATTGTGTCCTCTATCAAGGCAACACTGTACAGTCATGTATTTGAAGGTACATGTATGACCACAGCTGATAATTTTCCTGCTTGTCATGACATTGAGACTAGTCTGATGTTGCCTTGTGGTACAGGTGTAGATGACTTCCAGGTTTGCCTACAGAGAGAGCTTATGTAACGTTGACAGAGCTACAGGTGAGTAGTGGGCTTTGCCATGCCAGTGCACTACAGAGTTAATAGGAAAGTAAGTAGTTTGATTTCCATGTGTTGATTTCCCTTTTATGGTCATTTGGCTAGGCACATCTCTGCCAAAACCTCTTGAAGGGCACTGCAATCATATATGAAGTGCATTATTGGCAGGTAGATATTTTCCAAGGTCTAGATAGCAGTGAATATCCTCACAATCACACAAAACAGTAAGAATTCATAGGAGGCTCCATCACATGAGCGAGGTTCAGTGATTGTGTCTTGCACTCTAATGGGGAAATATTACAGGGCAGCATATTCCCAGAGGGCCTTAATTAGTGCGAATGGTATGGAACTTGTCCATTCAACTCATCAATTGTAGGGACACATCTGAAATAGGAAATTCAACACATGCCTTCATATGTGTTGGAAAGAGCTTCAGTTATGGTTTTACTGACCCCTTCATCTTCAATGGTGTCACCAAGCAAGGAGGATCTTTATCCCCTCTGAAGTGTACCCTCACCACCAGCATGTGTAATTGTTGGCTTGTTGATCTAGCATCATTCAATCCTGGACAATTGACCTTGCGAACATCTCAAGCCTGTCAACACACCCCACATCTTGCCCTTGATGATATCAAACAACCCATTATATTGATTGAAGTGATGGATGATAGCTTGCTCACTACTATCCCTTTCCTTCTATTCCTCATGGATGGTGTTTAAAGATCCAGTCCAGTCCAGTTTTTGACTTCCAAATGGGGCAACCAGCAACCACAACTGGACCCTTTAGGACCTGTCCTAATCAGTCCATGGACCAAAAAAAGACTGGTTTGGACCGGTCTTTTGTCGTAAATTTTTGTATAGGAAATAACCCATATTTATCTCAATAATTATAATCAGTACCTTATATATATTAAATTAATGGATAGATATTGTAATTCCCCATAGACTGGTCCAACTTTTAAGGAATTCCGCCAAGATTTGACTGAGATATGGCTAAAACTGAAAGGACATGCATTCAAGTTGTGGTTTGTAGTTTGTAGTTTGTAGTTTGTAGTCACAACTCATTTGGGCTATTGAATCAATAAAATCACATGGTACAGATGGCTTGGTGTGTTGTTTTTATATTTATGATGTCATATAGCTGTACAAAAAAAATTATAGCTCAGGTAATAAGCAATGCTCTGATACAACAAAATACTTGTACAAAAATGTTTTTGGTCATATCTCAACCAATTCTTAACTGTTTTTGATGATCCAGGGACTGAAAATAAAGTAAATATGTGTGGAAGTAAGGTCAAGCACACCTTGGGACAAAAGACTGGTTGCAACCAGTTTAAACCAGTTTTTCATCAGTCCTACTATATTTTTTAAAATGGAAGACCAGCAACTGGACTGCAAAAGACTGGTCCATAAATAGACCTCTGGTCTGGTCTTTTCTGGTCCAATTCAGTCCAGTTTTGGTCTTTTTTTTGGTCCTATGGACTGGACCTGTGAACACTACTCATGGGGCCAGCTAAACAATTTCAGGGAACATATGGTTGGGAGACTGAATGGTCTAAAACCTCACTTTATGCACTTAACACTCCTGATTTTCCACCCTCTGCTGATGACAGAACTTACCCCATTCCTTCCATTGACTATGCTGATCCTTCTTCACCTCAGACTTTTCATCACCATGTGAGAGTCATCACCAATCACATAATGTTCCTCCATGATCCCATTGATCAACCTGATCTTCATTTTCAACAACCTTCAAGATCTCATTTTCCATTTCTCATTCCCACTTCATGCTTGACCACTCCCTCTCACTGCATTGCATCACCTGATATCTATCAAGCTCATCTCATGTCTCCAACCTCTTCTTGTTTTCCAATTGGTGACTCACACTCAAGCTTCCACATTGGATAGGCAAATTGCTCAGATCATCCATACTTACCTTGGTATGCCTTTCCATTTCAACTCCCTTCTGCTCTCTCTTCCAATAAAACTATGAGGCTTTGGATTTCCATCCCTAACTTGCATTAATGCCACTTTAGTGGTGTCTGGTCTAGGGTTTAAGGGTCCAGTCCAGTTCAGTTTTTTGACCCAGAAACATAAAGACTGTAACCTAAATTAGTCTAGGACTGACCCAGATACTGCTAGAACCAAACTGGACCACCTAGGACTGGTCCTTTCCAGTTAAAAGACCAAAAAAGACCAAAAAAGACCAGTTAAGACTGGTTCAGACCGATGTTTTGTCGTGAAATTTGTCATATTGATATAACCCATATGTATCTTAGCAAATATTACCCAGACCTTATAACCACTGTATGGATGGATAGACATTGTAATTCCCCATCATTAGGTCCACCTTTTAAAGACATTTCATCAAGATTTGACTTGGCTATGATCAATATAAAAATATGTCTACTGAATGACTCATGCTGAACACCAAGAAATGTAATGTGACAACCATAAATTATGTGATGCATAGCATGCATTGACAAATGGTGGGAGTATTATTATACATGTTAGTCCTATGATCATTAATAAATCAAGCAAATGATCAACATATGAGTAAGATGAAATGAAAATCAATCTGATACAACAAAATACTCATACAAAAATAGATTTGGTTATATCTTGCTCAATTCTTAACCATTTTTTATGAACCAGAGGTTGAATTTGCTGGATTTCATGTGGGAACATGGCCCAATATATGTTCCCACAATAAAACCAGTCCTAACTGGTTTAGACCAGTTTTCTTCAGTTTTACAACATTTTTCAAAATGGAAAGACTCCTAACTGAACTGCAAAAGACTGGTCCATAAATAGACCACTGGTCTGGTCTTTTCTGGTCCAGTTCAGTCCAATTTTGGTCTTTTTTTTGGTCCTATGGACTGGACCCTTCAACACTAGTCTGGTCTCCAATGCAATCTCAACCACCACATCACCATTTTTAAAAACATCACACAAATCACGTTGGCTGACTGGACCTACCAAATTAACCATTGCACCCCTCCACTAACCATCTCTCTGTCATCACCAGATTTCACCCACCAAAAAACTCACCTCTACCTCCTGGTTGACAGTGCACAAAACTATGAAAACTATTGGGTTGTCTTTCCTCTTAACTGACCTCAACGACCTCCTATCAGGAAATATTTCTCTCATTCATCTCTTCAACCTCATCTCCCACTTCCTCCCTAGTACACATCTGCCCACTCACTTGCTCTCTAACTTCACCAACCATGGGTTCACCCATCTTTATCATGTTGGGACATGGACCTAATTCTTCCTCACCTCTCCTTCCCACCTCCTTTACTCCCTTTCGCCTCACCTTCCCTAACCATCAATGGGTTTTGACCCATGACTGGCTCTACCTTGCCCACAGTTTTACCTGCCCTCTCACACCCCAACCCCTTGCTTCTACTTCCCTGCAGTACCCATCAATCACTAGCCAAATACATTATCCTACACATATCTACCCTTCCCACCTTGACTCATCCCCATACTGCACCATCTGACCTCTTTGCATTGGATGGCTCCTCCACTGTCTCTCATAACCATTGCCTTCAGGTCACCCTTGCCACTTATGGCTCTGGGCATGCATTCTTGTTATCTCTCCACACCTTTTGCAGAAGTGCCAACATATTGATTGCAGAGGCTTATGGCATCCTTTGTCAGCCCCTGCTTGCCTGCAGGTCTGCTCCCCATCTTTCCAAAAATCCTCTCATCACCTCCAATCACCTAAACTCCATCACCCCCCTTCAAATCAAACTCCCAAAACCTCTGTGTACCATTGTATCCTCAATGTTCTTCATTGGCAACAGGGTGTAGGTACAGATGCTGAGGTTATTGATTGCAGTGCAGAAAAAGAAGTTGCAGCTCAGGGGTCCTCAATCGTGTTTTCTTCCATTTTCCCCCTATTTTCTCCTGTCTTTCTGTTAAAACTCACACTACCAGTGACACAGCTCCCTCCATCCTAAATTGCTTTGTTGTCCATATCACTTCTAATGCCTTTCACCACCTTATTCCACCTGGGTTCACACCATACACTACTGATTTGGGACTTTTTGACAACTCTGTCATCACACTTGTCAAAGACACTTTAACAAAACTCCAATCATCTTGGCCAACCTTGCATCGTCTCTCACACTCTTTATGACACCTATCCACCACCTGAATACCCTTACACACAAGCGTGCTCTGCCTACTCAGCTGTTGTCCAACTCTATGCTCAAAGCAATCAACTGGATTCTGCTATGCACCTTCAGTTCTGACTCCATGGCACCCATCAGCCATTGTTAAGACTATAGGTCTCAACTCAGCCTAGTCTTCATATGTTGCAGTTGGAGGCTTTCCAACTGTATCAGTTCTTGCAGTAAGAGGCTTTCTTACTGTATCGGGTTCTGTTCAGGACTTGGTGCTTCCTAAGTCGATACGGCTATCCGTACTCAGAGGCTTTCTGAGTAGACTGTCGGTTCATGTATCACAGTTGGAGGCTTTCCAACTGTTGAGTTTGAGTTATCACAGCTAGGGGCTTCCTAAGCTGTCGAGTGTTCTGGTTGAGTCTAAGACCGTTATTTGAATTAGGTCAAGCTAAGGAATACAGGCAGTATTACTGTAGCTTATATACAGTTCAGAGAATGTCTATTGTCCAATCAGAATAGGAGATCCTTGTCAAGTAAATATGGAAGGGACAATAGAACAGCAAGCCTCATGCCTAGCATGAGGAGTCCGATGTCACGGAGTGCTGCGGCGCAGCATGTCGATCGTGAGAGTCCAACATCACGGACCTCATGTTAGGAGGCTGTCGTATCACAGCATGTGTGGGAGTGGGTTTGGGTGCATGGAGTCACCATGTGTCAAAGTGTCTCCCGTCGGAAGTGAGTCAAGTCGAATGAGAAAATTAAAGTACCCGGTCTTGCCGGCGTATGTCTGGTTGTCGTGGATTACGATAACAGAAAATCGTAACAGCCATGGTGCCAGTTTGGCTGTGGGATCTTTGAATCTACACACCACATATTCACTCAATGTCCCCACTTCCTCTCATTTTGTCATACTTCTATTCACAGCCTTCACCAATCAGTCACCATTTCCTTGGAGTCTTTTTGGAGTCACCTCACAGACCACCCTAGGCTCCACACTCTCCTTGACTTCCTATTCACTGATAGTGACATTTGGCCAGCATCCACCTCATTCTATTACAGGGGTTTATTGCCAACACTCAATGACTTCCTTGACGATGCAGCTCTTGCACACCTCACAACCTTACAATGTAAGTGGCTCCTTTTGTGCTTGGCGACCAACTGTCATGTGATCTCCATCCGCCTTGCAGGTCAAATCTGGGGGATTGTGCATTGCTCATTCTCTCCATACTGCTCTCTTTTCAGCTGCTACTGCAGCCCAAAGAATTGTCTATCTCCCTGCATCCTTATCACACATCACTACATCTCCTACTTCATGTATTTCCATCACCCACTCCTAAAAAGGCTCTCAGCTACTTATACTTATTTACTTACCTGGTGTCGGCGAGGTATGGCCTACACCTTACCTGAGTTGCTTATGTAACATAGTCAACCCTATCATATCATATCATATTATTAAATCAGACTACAATTGAAGTAGATTGACTGTCATCTACAACTTGAAATTTGTTGTCTGACTATGGAAGACAATTGGAGAGGGAACTTGCATTTCTGATAATGTTATTCCACTTATGCAGAACTTCTGAGATGGACACTGGGGGTGACATGTTGTGTTGCCATCAAAAACATTGTAGGTACATGATAATCTGATATAGTCTTTGTTTCCTGCATACATGATTGATGGCATTATCAGCAAACTCTTTATGATTTTTCAATGAGCCCAGGTTTTTTAGGAACATAAAGGGAATATAAAGAGTTTCCCAAAAATCTTTTCTCTGCACGGTGAAGAACAAATACTCTATGAAACCAGAGTTGGTTTACCACATCTCCACTGGGTACTTAGTGTGTCTCCCCCAGTGGGAAGTGAGGCCTGCTGCAATAGTGCCCCACCTATTCCAGTTGAATTCCAGTCAACTATTTCTTTACTATCACAGGACTAGTGTTGCAAGGTCAGTGTTGCAAAACTTTGAAATGGGTGTTCCAAGCCTAAATCACCTAAAGCTTGGACACAAGTCATTACAATAAGCCTCTCTGAATATGCTCCATCACTTTTTCATCCCCACTCCTGAGAACTCCTTGCTGGGTCATTGCTTTGAGTGTGATCACATGCTTTACAACTTGTGTTAATGTCACATGATAAACTGTGACAATTTGATGACTTTTGACCAAAAAATTAATGGCACTCAGAACTTCATGAAAATAAGAATTTGAGCTGCACCAGTCTCTAGATATAGTTAATAGCTACAATCTGTGTGGCCTGATTTTGGATTTTTGTCCACATCAAGGTGCCATTAGCAAAATATGTGTGTCATGTCATTGATGCATGGCCAAAAATTTACTGGCACTTGGAACATTGCAAAAATAAAAATTTGAGCCACACCAGTCTCTAGCTATACATAGTTAATAGCTACAAATCTGTGCAGCCCAATTTGGGGTTTTTGTCCACATCAATGTGCCATTGACAGAATATCATGTCACATTATTAATCATGGATATCAACACATCCCAACATGCTGCAACACCTGAGTTGTGATGCTGGGAAGTTTTTTATAGAGGTAAGCTGAGGCTAATACACATGCTGTTATGGTGACACCCACTTATCTGCTAGCTAAGACCATGTGAGTTCTCTGTACAAGAAGCACCTGCGTGATGGGGAAATTGATGGTTTTGATGCAAGGGGTTATTAATAGATTAATTGGTTGAGGAAGGTGTTTTGCACCACAAGTGTAGGTGGAATACCTAACAGAACATGACTCCCCTAGGTGTATATTTGGGGTTTATATCCTATGTTACATATATTGTACATTGTTGCTACCGACATATTGACACATATGTGTGAAATAAAATTCTCATGCTTCATGCATGTAAGTAGAGTAATTCAGAGTAATTCAACGTAATAAAATAGAAATGAAATTTTATTATGTAATGGGGCTGTTTCCTAACATTATCCCCCCTTTATGCCTTGACTTCCAGGCAAGAAAATATTGTATTTGTCCCCTCCATGAAATTTTGGTAAGGCCAGAATTTCATCCCCTCATACACCATTCTCGCAATGCAACATGGAGCATTTGGATTATGTTCAAAGAATTGGGTGATTGCATTACGTGCTCACTTACAATTCTCCTCAGGTTCCCATGAGTTATTTTCATTGGTATAGTCCTTCCGCTTGATTAGGAATTCCAATTTATTTTGTCGAAGGCAGGAATCTAAACTTTCTTCAACTACATATTCTGGAGCACCTTCTACAGTTATTGGAGCCTGTGCAGTAGTTTGTTGGCCAGGAATAGTGGGCGGGTGGTAAGGGCATAGGCAGGAGACATTTATCTCTGGATCAATCTTGAATGATCAGGGTAATTTTAGTACTACCACATTAGGCAAAATCACTTTGGAGATTGCATATCGGCCAACTTGTTTCTCTGTGAGCTTTCTAGAAGGTTGAGATTCTTGGTACTTACCCATACCAAGTTGCCAACATTGTACTCCAGAGCAGGGGCTTGAGAACAATCCACATGGTGCATCATATCATCACATGCTTTCACTAGTGCTGCTTCTGCTTCTGTCTGTACCTTTTGCATCTTAGATACAAAATCTTCTACTGATTGTACCTTGACCTCCCTTCAGGCTTCTACTCCCATGCAGGGATGATACCCATAATTAGCAAAGAAGGGTGACATTCAGATAACCACCTGGAATTTATTATTGTGGGAAAATTCAGCAATTGCCAGCCATTTGGGCCAGTCAGTTTGTTGGTAGTTAACAAACATGCATAGGTACTGCTCCAACTCCTGATTCATTCTCTCTGTCTGCCCATCTGTCTGAGGGTGATATGCTGTAGATAGTTTGGTTTGAACCCCAATATGTTGTTCAATTCTTGCATAAACACAGAAGCAAATTGTGGTCCACAATTGGAGGTAACAGTATTGGGTAACCCATGTAATCACCATATGGTCCATACCTGATTTAGGTAGAGGTGCACCAATCCCAATGATGAGGTTTCTGTAGCAGTAGGAATAATATGGACCTCTTTTGTGAAGCAGTCACATACTATGAACATAGCATTGTACCCTTGAGCTTCAGGTTATCCTGTAATGAAATCTACAGATATATCTTGCCATGGCACTTTTGAAGGCCCAGGCCTCTGAGACATAATTGTGTACACCTAATCTATGCATGTCAGGCTCACCACAAATGAAACAATACTTATGGCTATGGGGTTCAGCATTAACTTCCCTGCAGGTTTCTCTGCAAATATTTTCCCCCTCATGCATGTATCACATCCATCCACATACCTCAACACAAATTTAGAAATTCCAGGCCACCAATAATCTCTCATCACTAATTCCAATATCTTCCATCTCCCTGGGTGTCAAGCAGTCAGTGTATTATGATGTAACTGGATGATCTCCCTTCACAAATCCTGATCCTTCAGTACATACACCTTCCCTTGGAACAATATCAACCCTTGCTCCTCTGCCTATTCATCTCCTTTAATATTACCTTTCTTCTCTCCCTTCATGGCTTTCACAACTTCTACCACTTCATACATTTCAGAGCATTGTCTAATTTTAGACAACCAGAGTGGCCAGAATGGCAAATAGCCATGGAGGAAGAGTTGGATTTGCTGAAGAAGATGGGTACTTGGGGACTTGTGCAGAAACCTTCAAATTCAGTCCCTATCTCCAATAAATGGATTTTTATAAAGAAAATAAATAAACAAGGGGATGAAATTAGGAAATGAACAAGAACTGGTAGTAAAAGGATGTGCACAGTGGCCAAATTATGATTATATGGAAACACATTCACCTGTTGTTAGGATGGATATGTTGCATGCAATTCTTGCCCTTGTACCAATAAAGAAACTCCAACTACAACAGATGGATGTCAAGGGGGCTTACCTGAACAGCATTTTACAAGAAGAAATTTACATGCGACAACCTGAGGGATGCGAGGATGAAATGGACTGAGTATGTCAGCTGGTCAAGACTCTCTATGGCCTAAAACAAGCTGGGAGAGAGTGGAATAAGCAGCTTGATGAAAAACTCAAGTCTCATGGCTTCAAATGCTTACTCATGGATTCTTGTGTTTACATTCGATGGGATGGAGACAATATCAGAATTATGGCCATCTGGATTGATGACTCACTTCTCTTTGCATTGTCTGATGGGATGATGGAACATATAAAAAATGTGTTACACTCAGAATGGCAAGTTACAGACCTTGGGGAACCAAGCCCAATTGTTGGTGTAGAAATAAATCATACCAGCAATTCCATCATTATTTCTCAACAGAAATATATTGAGAATATCCTCCTCAAGGAGGGGGTGGCCAATGCAAACCCTGTTGGTATACCTATGGATCCAAATATTAAGCTAGGACTGAATCCAGATCACAATGAACCCAACCAAAGTAATTTGTATGCAAAATTATTGGGAAGTCTACAGTTTATTGCTAACTCACAAGACTGGATATCTCATATGCTGTGAATAAATTGGCCACCTACACTGCTAACCCAGGTCTCCAACATCAAAGCAGATACTCAGGTACCTTGTGAGTACAAAAACTCTTGGGATAACTTACTGCACATCTCAGGATGCGACTGGAACAAGTAACTACTTCTATGGGCACTGCCTTTTCAAATGTGGACAACCACAAGTCCACAACAGGATACATTTTCCTCACAGCATGGGGAGCAGTGACCTGGAACTCAAAGAAACAAGTGATCATAGCCTTGTCCTCCATGGAGGCAGAATATGTGGCTCTCTTGGAGGCTGGACACAAAGCAACATGGCTCAGAAATCTATATGGTGAACTCAGATTGATTCAAAATGACCCAACAATTATTTTTGGGGACAATGAGGGGTCTGTAGTATTAACACACAACCTGCAATTCCATCAATGGTCAAAGCACATTGCTCTTTGCCATCACTGGGTCAGGGACCTTGTGAACAAAAAAGTTCTTGATATACAAAACTGTCATTATCCAGAGCAAACCACAGATGTGCCAACTGAAGCCAAAACTTACTTGACATAGAGAAGAGATGGGCATCCAGTCAACACACTAGAAACCCAGTAGCTTTCCTTGTGTGTGGATAGGTTTTTCCCACAGGGGTTTCCATCACACAGAGGTTTTGATGCACCTGGATGAAGTAACCATTCCCCTGTACTCAAACTGTAGTAGGCTTGAGGGGGAGTGTTGGGATACAGGCAAGCCATGCCCAGTCTGAGTAGATAATGATAATGCTATTAATAGTACATGCTATATATATACAACATAGTACACTCACTACTTGCAATAGGAGTATACGAGATGTCTAAGTCTCTCTTTGACTCTCACCACACTCAATAATAATAAGTCCCCTCTCTCCTTAAACAATTATTATTCCAATAACTAGGGCTTTAGTATGGGCAGCACCAGTCATCTTGCTTCAAACTTGCTTCTCAATCAGCAACCAGCTGTCAACAAAGGTCTTTCTGTGAAGCCTACCTCCCATGTCTCCAGTATGTTTCACTGATGTGGTTCAGTTTAGGACAATACAGATGGGCATAGAAATTTGTTGAAAGTCATACAGGTTACTTCTAAATAAACAAACTCATGGTACCAGATGACAGGTTTTTGATGAGCATATCCAGTATGTTACACATGAGTGCAAGGGGGCACCAGGATCAAAATGCTGGACTGGCACCTGATTAGTTAGTCCCACTAGAGGCCATGAAAAAAAAATAGACCTCTCCAGAACAGGCTGTCAGAACATCAATTTGAGGCTATTGAAACCTCACCCCAACATATAACATGTATGAAGATGTGTATCTGTAGCATGAGAGCTCCAGCAGAGGCAGAATAGACTGATTTTTAAGCATCCGATTTCAATCACAGATGGCATCTAAGCAATTTGTAGCCTATCTACCATCTAATCAAAGGCCTTGAGTAGTGGCAATGCTGTAAGTTTCAAAAGCCACATTTGTGTATGATGGCTCACTGATACAATTTTTATTCTTCCAAAGCCAGCAGCCATTGTTACAATTGTTACAATAGAAAACGGGATATGTAGTTTGCCCAGACTGCAGTACCCACATAAATTGTGGCACCATTGGGCTGGCCAACCTTGAAAAATGACATTGGGGGAGGTGAAGGTCTAGATGTCATTGTCATCAATGGGCAAAGGGACTCAGAGTTTGAAGGAATGTATGATGCAGTTACGCATGTGCAAAGTTCCAAGGACTTTGAGGTGGGACCTGTTCCAATGGTTGAAGAACTGTCAGTCAAGGACAGCGTGAGTTCTCAAATTCATTTTGGATAAGGAATTAACATCTATTTACTATGGCAAAACAAGGATGTAGTTAAACACAGCAGTAAAGACAGCCCTGTGGATAACAATGCAAACTTGACCTTGAACTGCACAGCAGCATCCAAATTGGCCACAGTTCCTGAAGAATCCAGGTGGTCAAAGTGCAAAAGGATTCTGTGACAACTAGAAGATGCACTGAATGGGTGTCTTTGCAGATCAGTCCTCAATGGTTCAATGAGTGGGGTTCTGAAATGCAAGCAAGCTGGTTGTGAGACTCAGTGGGTAAGCAGGACTTGTTACAGAACCTGAGTATCACTTATGTGTCTAGTATCATCTTCAATTTGTGGAACTTGAGCAAGAACCATGAAATTGGGTGTGCATGGCTTGTGAAGTGTCTGGAAGAGGATGAGGAGGGAAGCAGTCATGTAAATGATGTCATATTACTATATATAGATATGTGCCTGATTATGTAAGTTAGTTAGTCTGCCCAAAGTCTACTTAGCAAAAAAATCAACCCCAGGTCTATTTTTTTGATCCCGGTGCCCCCTTGCATGCAATCACCACTGTGTACTTACACTGATTCTACTAGTCCAAGATATAACCCGAAAGTGCAGAATATTCCATACAGGCGCTGCAAATATTATTTATAGCTGGTGGATATAATTGAAATATTACATAACACTGCGTGTATAGTGCCGGAAGCGGTAAAGGTTTTTGACGACGGTGCGGACTAGGCCGTCGCCGCTCACGATCACGAGCCACTAGCGGCAGGCCGGACTTACGTCACCAAGTAAGTATCAAGACTGCTCGCTACCTTTCCATAAGTCGATACGGGGCCGGGGATCCACTGCATCGTCCAAGTGATGTCATTTGTTGACTTGCAGTGGGATGTTGGTCCCTCAGTGAGAGACGAGATACATGTAACTCTGAGAGCCTTTTGCGCTTGAATTCGTCGTCTATATACAGCACGGTTTACATGAAACTACCGAGAGTTTTTCCTCTTTCCCAGTGACTGCACAACGCATGCCGTCCCCGCGGCAGGAAGTAACGTGTAACACGACTTTTGAGCATGAGAGAATACTTGTACTTACATGCCTCGATGTAATGTGTGAACGATTCGCCGTCCGATCTTCCGATCATTGAGCCAACAGCCAACAAGCTTGTCAATCAAAAAGTCAGACGTTTCACCCTATTATTTTTACCTGGAGGTAATCGCATGCATATGGAATCAGACGTAGCGAGGTTTAGTATAGAGCAGACGGTCCGACGAGAGGTGTAGTATTCACATGCACGGAAGCAGAAGAGTCAGAGTATATGGATGATAAGTGCGGTAGTCGATGTATAAAACCAAGAATCCGAGCCAGTGAGATATCGGAGTGTCTGATATAGCCCACAGGCAAGCACGCACGCCCGTATGAAGCATGCTCAATTCCTCGCGTAATGGTACTTCCGAAGGAAAAAGGACTCGTCGTTCGGCGAACGTGAGGTTGGGCGGATGCAGATGTGCTTGTTGCTCTTTCACTTCCGTTGGGTATTTCATTTGGATTTTGACTTGATAGAATTTCGTGAGGTGAAGAAGGTAATCCGGATCTTCCCAATGGTTCTTTCATATCGTGGTGGGTGACACTCTCCCGTGCCAGTATTTCAACCATGAGAAGAAGACCTATGTAGCCCAGAAGTTGGTGCCCCACATTACTATAGATGGCATCAGATATGGAGAGTCGAAACAACGTGTTCATCATACATAAACTGGGGTACAAAAAAGTCGCAGTGTATGTATTAACTGCAGATCGAATGAAAGATCGCAAGTGCAGTATTCATACATACCGGGGGATGCTCTTGAGCGGAGAGGTGCGTAGACAATGGGAACAGGAACCGGTTTGTATCCAAAAAAGGAAATGACCATTGTCTTGTCGTGGGCATCAAACAATAAACTCATTTTTTGTTTGCATTACACAATGGACGACCCTTCCTCGAGCTTCCTCATATAAACCCATCCCATCCCAATCCAATCCTGTCCAACAACCTAACCCCCTTCTCCCTCAATTCTCGCTGAGCGACAAAACTTACTTTCCCTTCAGCGCTTAAATAAAATAAATAAACATGAAGTTCTTCAATTCTCTATTCGTACCCTTACTAGTCGCAGCATCCGCTGCCGCCCACGGCTACCTCCAATCCATAACTATCGACGGAAAAGTCTACCAGGGCCAGACCCCCAATAACCCTCCGTCCAATGTCCAGAGCGCCATCCGCCAGGTAAAGGACATAAGCCCTGTCAAGGGTGCCTCCAACCCCGACCTCAACTGCGGCGCGAGCGCCGTCCCGTCCGCTTTGATCGCTAATGCCAACCCCGGAAGCAAGATAGATATCCTGTGGTCAGATATTAACGCTAATGTAAGTCCTTCACCCATCTGTATTCGTTTTTGAACTTTTCATAATCAACCTCCTACCTAATCAGTGGCCACATAACACCGGTCCATTGATGACCTACATGGCCTCCTGCGGCTCGACCCCGTGTTCCCAGTTCGATTCCACCAAAGCCCAGTGGTTCAAGATCGATCAAATCGGAACCACATTACCCGGTGTATGGGCACAAGCTCAATTCCGTACGTCTTCCCCCTCTCCCACAACCTCTACCACTCATCTAACACCACCACAGAGGCTGGCAAATCCGTCTCTTTAAACCTCCCTTCCACCCTCGCACCAGGAAACTACCTTTTCCGACAAGAGATCATCGCTCTCCACCTAGCAGTCACCGTCGGCGGCGCAGAATTCTACCCATCCTGCACCCAGCTCACTATCGGTGGATCCCAAACGGGGGGACCACAACCAAACGAGCTCGTTAGCTTTCCAGGCGCGTACAATGATCGTGACCCTGGGATTTTCGATCCTAACGTGTTCAACTCCGGTGCGAGTTATACCTTCCCCGGCCCCAATATCGCTGCGTTCGTCAATGGTGGTGCATCCGGTTCTGGTTCTTCCAGTTCCAACTCCAACTCTACATCCAGCACCTCTGGTTCCCCGCCTTCATCGACGTCTTCTGCATCGACGTCTTCTTCATCTGGGTCTACGAAGGCCGGCACGTGTAAACTGAAACACCCCTCCTCCTCATCTGCATCCGCATCCGCCTCTGCTGTGGCTGCTATTGTAGTCCGCCCACGGCACATAAGTCGCGTTATGCGGCGGCTGATAACAGGGAGTTACCATTGATGTCCGCGTCGTGTTCTCTTTTTTCATCAGTACTATACTCACCACGACATGGCATGGCTGCAACGCACATACCCCTGACCGACTGACCGACCGACCTGCATGATGTACTTACTATCAGACCACTTTGTTGTATCAGTATCAACTACACACTCTTTATCAAGCGCTGGGCGCTTTGTATTAGTTATTGTATCATCATGCATTATTCAATAGATGAATAAAAAAACACATTGCAAAACTTTCCGACTCGGAGGATGTGAGCCGGTGTGATATAATATATTGTGAATGTTTTTTCTGGTGTTTATTTTTCCGAGATGTGAATCACGCCCCCGGATGGTGAATGATGAATCATCAATACTCGGACGAGAAAACTTAGATCGGCAGATATATCAACTCAGGAGATTATCCGTATGTTACCTAGGCTCGATCCCGAAAAAGCCAAATTTCTGTCCGGTGATAAAGCAAGCCACGTGGTGGATCTTGGCGACATGATAGAAGAGATTACCAGGAAGCCCGAAAGATAGCCAAAGAGAAAGCTATCATTACCTTGGTACTGGTCATTCTATTTTACTGCATACAGCTGGCTGTTGTACTGAGTTTTCATCTAGAAAGCTGTAACAATATTTTCTATGATTCTCCACAGTCAGAATCAGAAAGTCAATGCACTTGAAACAACCATGGGACTTTTTCTCCATTCCCGACAAGGTTATCGATGTCCTCGCACACCTTGGAATCCCAATATCTGTCAATAGTATCCATCTGGCCGTCACCTCGCTTTCTGGTGAGTCTGCGAATCACATACAACCACTTGGCCAGAAAATCTGTGTTCCAGAAAGTCCGTCCGACTGTCCGGCTGTCTGGCTGTCTGGCTGTCCGGCTGACGTTCGCTTGCGTGTCGCGTCGCTGATTGCTGGTGTCATCTCCTCTCTCCTTCTTTCCTTCATGTCTATGAATGGGGGGTGTTGACTGAGCTGTCCAGCCTCTACAGTGGGAGCCCCTGGGTAGCGAGGCTCAATGTTGTCCCCTGTTTCTTCCTTGTTCTTGTCTGGCTGTCTGGCTGACTTTGCACAGCCACTCCTCTCCTTTTCCACTTCCACACGTTGCCAGCCACAGCTATGGCAGTAAGTACAATTTCTAGGCTCCCGCTGTGTGTAAAACTGATGTATACTGCACCTTTAGATACCTCATTTTCATCTCTCATCATGAATCAGGCCTACAAGTGTGCCTACTGTCAATGTCAACTGACACCCAGCACGACAACGATGAACACGAATGGCAACCTGGGACACCAGTATGTGCTATGCACTGCCTGGCCTGAGGGTGAGTTTGGGCCAGGTAAGATGTTGCATCATTGCATCAACACTATTTCTGCTGGGTGGATCGCACACCCTCACCCTCGATGATGGCTGCCCAAACGCTGTCTCCACCACTACCATCCCCTCCCTTAACAGCACCGGCTTTGACCACAACCACATTCCTGCCTCTGCTTCCATTCCAATTGCCAACTTATTGCAGTTTTGCAGGCTGCAAATGGAAACGACCGCTGGCTTGGGATTGCACTCGCAATATGTGTCGAACCCACTGCCAACTCAGTGGTGGTTGCCCTCGGAAAGACCATGTCAGCAAACTTCCCTCTGTTCCCTCTTCCTCAACATCTACCGCTGTCAACGATTCCCTTATTGACCCATCACCACATACACATCCATCCTCAATGCCCCAACCAGTTCCCATACCTCTACCTGCTGTACCTCCACCTCCCAATCCCCTTCCACCTTCTGATCCCCCTCTCCCAGCCCCACGATATGCAGTCCAGATGCTGCCAGTCTTTACCGAGCAGCAAGCGGCATTACAGTGTGCCGATGCTGACTGATGGGCCCTCCAAGTGACATTACAACATAACGAATCTCAGTCGAGAAACATTGTGTGGGCATTTGCCTGGTGTCAAGACGACTGCGAGCCTGTTTCATTCGACTTCACACTCTCCCTGGGTTCACACAATTTTCAAGGAGTTTTGTCACACTTGGGGGTAAGACTTCTGGTGCTTTGTCTTCAGGTTCTTCTGCTGGTTGTGTGAGCAGGATGTCATTTTTGAGTTGTTTTGAAATACATATGAAGTGGAAAAGATGAGGCACCGAGAGCATAGGGACTTGATCTGATATGTTTGCGATCAGAAAGGAAAATATTACATCACGTGCCAGACAGACAGTCGGACAGCCAGACAGCCGGACAGCTGGATGAATCTAGGACACAGATGTCCTCCACTTGGCCAGTCATTACTCATTGCATGGGCATATGACAACTTTGATGTTGACTTGAAGTTATCCACATCAACAGTTCAAAAATCCACCTTACTTCTGCAATTAGGGGAATGCAGACCTTCATCAGCGCGTTCAGGCCGATTTTGGGGCTGAGTTTGATTTCAAGTTCGTTCCTTTTTTCCCCAAAATCAGTCGAAATCAGGGTTTGGCTTGACACCCCCACATAATCCTGAGTTGGGACCAAGTTCAGCCAAGTGGACAATGAAATAAATAATCAGAAATCAAGATCAAATCTATGCCTCACAGGACAGAGAGACAACTGGCTACAGATACGTTGCTTCGAGGCTTCCTTGTTCAGCTTATTACTGAGGTGGAGGCTGATCTTGGCAACAATTCAGACTCAGAATTGGACATGAATGGGGGAGAGGGAGATGATGATAGTGATGACTTGTTTGACAATGACTCACCCCTGAGCCATGCAGTTCTCAAGGCTCTTGCTGGAATACATGTGAAACAGTACAACGAAGAGAGAAGGGAGATCAAGAAGTCTGGGGAACAGCTATATTTGGTTCTCCATGAATGGAAGTATTCAGAACCACTGATCTTCCATGTGTATCTTTGGGTGACCCCTGGCTGCTTCAACAAGCTCATTGAAGCATTGCACCACCATCCTGTATTTCAGAACAGGTCCAGCAACATGCAAATGCCCATAGAGGAACAGCTAGCCATAGCCTTGTACCGCTTTGGACACTATGGAAATGCTGCAAGTATGATAAAAGTGGCACTCTGGGCTGGTGTTGGATGTGGCACAGTCTGTCTTGTAACACATCGAATCATGCAGGTTTGCTGTGATGAAAGTTTCAATCAGTGAGAGAAGACGGTCTGTTAAGTAATAGAGCAATTTGTCTGACCAACTGCAAATGGTTGTCAAGCGGAAATGGTGATGAACATTGATAGATGCACTTTACAAGGATCATCCATTTTCCTCCAGAAGGGTCTATGTTCTCCTCTTCATCAGACCTGCCGTCGTCTGCAACCTGCTTTGTTCTCTTTCCACTGACTGACTTGGGCTTGGTAACATGAGTTTTTGACTTTCTCACAGCTTTCTTCCCTTCAGCTTTAGCAAATTTTGAATGGATGACTTCGATTGTCTCAGGGTCAGAGGAGAGGGATGTAAGACTTGCTTATGCTTGGCCATGATGTGTGACCACTGCGATGATATACCAAATCTACCCTTGAGTATTTTTCAAACTCAGTCACCCTGCCAGATAAGCCAGATGGGATCAGACAAAATCAGGATTCTTGAGTTCAGAGTACACATGAAATCCAAGCTTTTGTGATTAGGAATGCGAGATCAAAATCCATTTTGAAATCAACATGAACCCGCACATCAATGCAGGGCTGAAAACCCCTGTTGTATACCCACTGCAGCATGGGGTCAAACTCAATGATTTGAAGTGCTCAGAAGAACTCTGGAAGCAATCTCGGCTTAATCCAGATGCTGAAGTTTCAGATGTGCATCCCAAATACTACTCATGGAAGATCTTATGAACCGAATTTCACAAGTACACCCAGACACAGTTCAAGTTGTTGATGAAATTCAGCTGTGATTTTGGGTGATTACATGGATTAACCTGATACTATTATCTCTAACTGTGGACCACAATTCACTTTTGCATTTATGCAAGAATTGAACAACATATTGGAAGTTCAAAACAAGTTATCCATGGCATATCACCTGCAGACAGATGGGCAAATGAGAGAATAAATCAAAAGTTAGAGTAGTACCAGCACATGTTTGTCAACTACTGACAAACTGACTGGCCTGAATGGCTGGCAATTGCTGAATTTTCCCACAACAACAAATTCCATTTGGCTACTCAGATGTCATCCTTCTTTGCTAATTATGGGTATCATCCCTGCATGGGAGTAGAATTCTGAAGGGAAATTAAGGTACAATCAGTAGAAGATTTTGTATCTAAGATGCAAAAGGTACAGGAAGAAGCAGAAGTGGCATTGATGAAAGCACACAATGATATGATGCAACACATGGATCATACTTGAGCTCCCACTCCAGAGTACAATGTCAGTGACTTGGTATGGCTAAGTACCAAGCACCTTAATATTCCACAACCTTCTAGGAAGCTCATAGAAAAGCAAGCTGGCCCATACACAATCTCTACAGTAATTTCACCTAATGCAGCAGTGCTAAAATTAGCTGGATCATTCAAGATTGATCCCAAGATTAATGTTCCCTGCCTATGCCCTTATTGCCCACCCACTATTCCTGGTCAACAAACTACCCCACAAGCTCCCATAACCATAGACGGTGCTCTAGAATATGTAGTGCCTTCAACAAAATAAATTGGAATTCTAAGTGGAAGGACTATACTGACAAAATAACTCATGGGAACCTGAAGAAAATTGTAAGCGAGTGTGTAATGTGATCACCCAATTCTTTAAATGTAATCCAAATGCTCCACATTGCTTTGCAAGAATGGTGTATGAGGGGATGAAATTCTGGCCTTACACCAAAATTTCATGGAGGGGACAAATACAATATTTTCTCGCCTGGAAGTTGAGGCATAAAAGGGGGGGGTAATGGTAGGAAACAGCCCCATTACATACTAAAATTTCATTTTTATTTTATTATGTTCAATTATGCTGAATTATGCTACATGTGCGAAGTGTGAGAATCTTATTTTGTATGCATCAATATGTATGTGCATGTACATTCATGCCAGTAGCAACAAGGTACAATATATGTAACATAGTATATATAGTGATGTGCAAGGCTTGGCCCAAAGCCCTCAAGCCCCAGCTGCTGAGCCCTAGAAGCCTGAGCCGAGCTGAGCCTTGGAGTGGGCTTGGTAGGGCTCAGGGCTCGGCTTGATGTTTCTGAAGCCTGAGCCAAGCCCTGAAGCCGCAGCTTTGATGTGTTGAAAATTTGACAGTGTTGACATGTCATGTGCTCTGTGGGTCAGCTTCCAGCCACAACTCAGTTTTTTTTTGTCCATCATGGATCTATAGAGTTCTTCCATCAGGAAAATTGCTTTTGTCCCCAGGGTGTCCTGGGTTACCCTAGGATGCCTTGGGACATGCCAGGGCATCCAAGGCAATTGTCTACCCTGGGCACTCTGTAGGTAAAGTGCCATTATTTGCCAGTCTTCAGGGTAGTGAATTTTGGTCCAAAGTGCTCCAGGGCACCTCAGGAATGTATGATTCATATGCTTCCTGGATAGCCTCTGACACTTGAGCAAAGGCCTGCCCTAAAGATGTCACTAACATCATTACAAATTTCTTTACCAACTTCATTATAATTGTTACAAATATGTTACTAACTTCAATACAAACCATTACTACTTATGAACTTGATGAGTTCTTCGTCAGTCACTACAGGACTTGAAAAAATCCATGAGTGTAAGTAGTAATAGCTTGTTAATACACAGACAGAATTAGGCTGCAAATATAACATTAATTGAAACTGTAAATGCATTGACTAACAAAGGACTTACAAAGTTAGTGTAGTGCAGTAGCAGCTTGTTGATGCAGCTACTAATATTATTATATTAGACTATAAGTATAGCATAAAGGGGGTCCATGAGTAATATTTGTATTGAACAAGTTTGTAAGTGACCTGTTCATAATAGTTCATATTGAAGTTGGTAATTGCTTGTAATAGTTTGCATTGAAGTCGGTATAAACTGTTTATAATAGTTTGTATTGAGGCAGTTAGTAATTGTTTGTATTGAAGTCAGTAAACAAGTTTATAGTGCAGTAGTTGAAGCTTGTTGATACCATTAGCCTGTAAATATGACATTTGTTACCCACTGTCAACACATTAACTAACAAAAGACTTACAAAATAACAAGTAGTAAAGAGGAAGTCATTACTTCTCTTGTAGAAGGCAATGGGTTTTGTTTGGTTGTGTTGTGGCTGGAAACCGCGAGGCGTGAAACTAGGTGTCCACTATATTGCATCAGGCTTTTTTCATGCACAAAGTCCCTACAACTACAAAGATTGTTACTGACTTCATTACAAAAGTGTTACTGAATTCATTGCAAATGGTAATTGACCTGTTACTAAGCTCATTACCAATTGTTTACTTACTTCATTACAAACTGTAATTGACTTGTTACTAACCTCATTACAATTATTTACTTACTTCATTACAAACTGTTATTGACTTGTTACTAACCTCATTACAATTATTCACTTACTTCATTACAAACTGTTATTGACTTGTTACTAACCTCATTACAATTATTTACTTACTTCATTACAAACTGTTATTGACTTGTTACTAACCTCATTACAATTATTTACTTACTTCATTACAAACTGTTATTGACTTGTTACTAACCTCATTACAATTATTTACTTACTCACGGTATTTTAATTCACTTAAACATTGTCACGACTATGGACGACACACCACCCGCACCCATCCCCTCGAGCAACTGCTGCGTGGGGCTGCAAGAGCGCCACATCATGCATAATTTTGCGTTGACATTGACAACTGTCGACCACAGAGGTCACATGAACAACCCATGGGAATGCTGCACCCCATGGGGCACATTGACTTATCTTTACAACTTGAATTTGAGCCTGGTAATTAGGCATTGGCACAGGTTGGGGTAACCCATGTGGGTCACAGCTATGGGTATCTCCAGGTACGGGTATCTCCGGGTACAGGTATGGGTCACACTTTTGTCACCCATGACCCGCACTTAACCCGCCTTCTGTATGAGTATGTTTTTGGTTGCTCTAGATCTTAAGTGAGTCCTGGTCTGTTTTATATGATATTAGGCTTATTCTGACTCTATTTAGATATTGTTTGAAGGTCCTGATTAGACAAGAGGCCAGCACCTACTTGTTCTTTTGCAACAACCACATCTTTGTCAGTAGGGGCTTGATATGAGTACTTGAGATCTTAGTAAGTTCTCATCTGTTTGCTATGATCTTAGGCTTATTCTGACTCTGTTTAGGTGTCGTTTGAAGGTCCCACTTAGATGAGAGGCCAGCGCTTACTCATTCTTTTGCAACAACTACATCTTTGTCAGTAGGGGCTTGATATGAGTACTTGAGATCTTAGTAAGTTCTCATCTGTTTGATATGATCTTAGGCTTATTATGACTCTGTTTAGGTGTCGTTTGAAGGTCCCACTTAGACGAGAGGCCAGCGCTTACTCATTCTTTCGCAACAACTACATCTTTGTCAGTAGGGGCTTGATATGAGTACTTGAGATCTTAGTAAGTTCTCATCTGTTTGATATGATCTTAGGCTTATTCTGACTCTGTTTAGGTGTCGTTTGAAGGTCCCACTTAGACAAGAGGCCAGCGCTTACTCATTCTTTTGCAACAACCACATCTTTGTTAGTAGGGGCTTGATATGTGGTACTTGAGATCTTAGTAAGTTCTCATCTGTTTGATCTGATCTTAGGCTTATTCTGACTCTATTCAGGTGTGGTTTGAAGGTCCCAATTAGATGAGAGGCCAGCATAGGTTAGACATTGCATAGTGGTAGAGTAGAATACAGTAGTGTATCATTAGTGTATCATGTAATGTCATATAATCTACTTTTAGATTGTTATAAAATTGATTTAAAAATTACGTTGACGTTGTTGAAATGCTCAGAGGTGCAATTACAGTATAATATCATATGGCAACAGGACATCACGGGGCATCATAGGGTACTCCAGGGCACTTGATGGGTCCTGGGAAATAGCCTTTAACCCTGGGAAAGCTTGTGTCAAAAAGTGGTTTTCCTGATGTCAGCCACCATCAAAACCTTCTTGAAATGGGAAGTCCTGGCCCAAGAGTTTGCACTGCCACTGCTGTCATGACTTCGATGACAACAAACACCGCTCCATCAGTGCCTTGCCCAAAATGGTTATTGACAGCATCGGGAAAGCTTCTCAACAGCTCAAATTCAGCCACTCCAACACTCTCTGCCCACCGACAAGCAATTCAAGCAAAGCGAGCTGAGGTTGCAGCTGCAGCTGCTGAACAAAGCCAACCATTGACATCATCAAGACCATCTGAAGTAGCCTACCCAACCTCAACTCCCTCCACTCCACCAGCAACAGAAGTACTTGGCTCCAAAGTAGATTTGGATTTAGAACATCAACCACCCCATAAGTATTCAATGCACACTGCAATTTGAAATATCTAAACTAATAAACAACACTAGGTAGGAAAAAATCACAAGCTCACATAGTCCCCGATACTGATGATGATGATGCTTCGATCGAGGAGATCACACCTCCTGTAAGTAGTACAACTAGGGAAAATTCTGAGCCAGGTGGGTTATACCAACCAGATCATGCCTTTAGTCCATTCTGATAGTTGTACAGTTAATCAAGAGGCCCCACAACATTCAGATGCAATTGATGTTGATGGATTTCTGATTGATATTGATGTTCAAATCCTCTCTGAAATGCCAAAAGTTACAGCTAAGGACCATAGTCGTGACATTGATGATTTTTTCTCACCACTGTACCAACAAAAGAACAAAAATTATCGAAATTGTCGGCTATGCTTGTGAGTTCCATACACTTATGGTAAACACTGCCATGCCAATGTAATATTAGTAAACGGTCTCCACAACATCCTGTATCCCTGGTTGCAGATGTGTCTATGCTGAGATGACACATGGAATCAAACCATAAAGTATGTCAATAATTTTTTTGGTCCGAGCTATTGAATAATGTGATGTGTGACCTGCCAGGTGGTATACCAGACATGGGCAGAAAAGAACAAATTTCCATCAATGCTACTGAGAGATGCCCAGAAATGCTGCAGAGATGTGCAGGCTGCTAATGAGGCACAGTCATGCCTTGATTCACATCTTAGGGAGAAGCCACAGAAAGAGAGGATAGTTCCATATACCAACGAGATTTTCTGTGAAGCAGCCATTGAGTGGCTTGTGTTGACTGACCAGGTATCCCAACATAATTCTTAAGTCAATGGTAACTATAACTAGTGTACTGTTTAAACCATAGCCAATTCAAGTGTTTGAACACCCGTCTTTTCAAAACATGATTCACATAGCTGCCCGTGCAACAAATGGTGTTAAGATCCCTGATTGCTGCCAAACTCGACAGGCTATCATTGACACGTTCAAACAGCAGTTGACATCACTGCATGACAGGTTGAATGTACAAGAATGCCACATTATTTCTACTGCCTGCCCCATTCTGATCTTTCCTTCAGAGTGATAGGGCGAAGGGAAAGGTAAGCCTATCATGTGATGCATGGCAGGCTTCAAATCAACTTCAAATAGCAATGGATATCTTGCGGTAATGGGCTCTTGGATAGAAGAAGAAAATGGTAAGTGGCAGGTTCAAACAGCGCTGCTTGGCTTCATGCAGCTGAACAATGCACACAACGGAACAAGGCTTGGTCAAGCTTTGTTCAAAATTGTGTTGCGAGTTTGTATAGGCCACAAAGTATGTGTCAGCTCATAGTGCTTTATTTTTGCAAGGATAATTTATATGATCTAGGTTGGATGGGTGACGTGTGACAATGCCACGAACAATAACACCATGTTGGTCGAGTTTGCCAAGCATATCCTAGCACACAATGGGAAGGTATTTGATCTAAAACACCATCGCATTCGGTAATCCTTTGATATGTAAATGCTAACCATGAACTAGGTAAGGCATGACTCAGGTATGGGTAACACCATGAGTATTGGGTCATGGGTATGGGTTTGTAATTATTACACCCACGCAAAACTGTACCCATACTCATGGGTTTGCAGGTTTCTCATTCCATTTCTTTCCATAATTATAGTTCAAAACTTTGAGGGATAGCTAATCCAAAGTAATTAACATACAATGATTTCCTCCTATTTACATACATATGCATGATCTGGTCCATGGGAAACTTGTGATCTGTCATCTGTTGGGAACCGAGCACTGTGAGTTTTAGCTCTATGGTCACCATGGTGTTGTACGATCTCCCTGAGCCTGACAAAAAAAAACAGTATATCGAGATCTGGCTTGCAACGCAAGCATTGATCGCTACATATAGCAAATCAAAGCATTACAATCCTGCAGACCCTGATGCCAATCTTGCTGGACCTGAACGTGACAAGGTGGGACTTGTGTGAGCAATTTGTGTCAAGGTATTCATTTGTTCAATTATTATTATTATTATTCCATTTTGACTGTTCCCATTGTTAGGCACGCTCCTCCACAAAACATAAACAACTCTTCACTGATATACAAACACGAGGTGGTGCAAAGACCATCCATCAACTCCTTCTTGATATGGCCATGCGCTGGTCTTCCACCTATGTAATGACATCACGAGCTGAGGCCAAACATTCGGTATGTATTTCTTTCTCCATGCAGCTCATAAGCTATGCTGAAAAATAATAGTTCATCAACACATTTGTGTATGAGATCAGATGAGAGGAGAAGGACCTCTCGAAAAGGAAAAAGATTGATGATCTGCAGCTCTCAGATGCTGAATGGGAGTGGATTGGCTTATTTAATGATCTACTTGCAGTATGCCATTGCATTTTCAGGTTATCTGTAACTTGCTGATATGGTATAGCATGCTGATAATGCACAGCAAGCATTTTCATCAGATCGGGGGAGCACCCTTCATCTCGCATTGCCTGCTCTTGAAGCATTACACAAGTCATGGACCAAACGAGCTGAATGCATCAAATATTTTGATTTCGTCCCTGCCCTAAATGCTGGTCTGGTGAAAATTGCAGAATACTATGATCGTACAGCTGATTCTGATGCATATACCTTTGCTATGTGTTTGATTACTTCTCTGTGTCCACTAAAAAACTTTGACACCAGTTTAGTGCTTGATCCCTCCCAGAAAACGGAACATATTTGCAAATATTGGGGTCAGGGAAAGTTGGAAAGTATTCTCAAGGAGGCCAAAGAAATGGTCAGTGTCTGGAATTCAAGCGTTTCAGTGTGCGCTCACATATTACAGTACAAACAATGCTACCTTGAAATGTACAGCAACAGTTTGACACTGGCACCAGCATGGCGAACAGGAAAATTGGCAATGCACAAAGTTGGCATACTAATCCATGAATTATCTGATGACAATGATGACAGTAATGATGGTATCAAATCCTGTGCATCTCCCATCACACCCAGTGAACCGAGCGCTCCTTGGCGTAAAGATTTCTTTGGCTATTTGAACTCAATGGATCAACTTGGCAATATGACAATTGTTGAGTGGTGGGGGGTACGTGTCTCTCATATCATGCCTCATTTGATCTTCTGACTTACAGCTTAGTGCAATACTACCCAGTATGACATCTGGGCATCTCATGCTCCCAATTATGGCGTCGTCAGTTTCCAGTGAACACACATTCTCATCTGCAGGGATAACAATTACTAAGCATTGCAATCGACTCAAACCCGATATCATCAAGGCATTACAGTTCCTCAAGTGCATCTACCACCATGAACTCCTCTTCTGTGAAGAGCCAAGCACAGCACTCGAGGTGGAGGAATATGATGACCTTCAAGAAGCTTGTGACAGCAATCTACACGATGCAGAACAGGTGGGCTGGGGTGGATTGGTTGAGGATCTTGTTGATGACAAGGGCTTTGTTGATCACGATGAAGATGATATATTTGTGCAAGTATTGTAGTGACTCTGTAGACAAATTTCATGGTAATTTTCACTACAAAGCCGAGGCCTGAGCCCAAGCCTGAGCCCTTGACTAGGGCTCGGCTCATGATCTATCCAAGCCTGAGCCTGGTCAAGCTGAGCCCAAGCCCAGGCTTTTGAGCCAAGCCGGGCCCTGTACATCACTAAGTATATAAACTTAAATATATGCTTACACTAGTTGTGTTCTCTTAGGTATTCCACCTACACTTGTGGTGCAAAATGCCTTTCTCAACCAACTAATCTATTAATAACCCCTCACATCAAAGCCATCAATTTCCCCATCATGCATGCACATCTCACCCCCTTCTTGTAGAGAGAAACCGCATGGTCCTGGCTAGCAGATAGTTGGGTGTTGCCCTAACAGGAGGTTCCTTCATGGTTGGACCTTCAGCTGCCACCTGTGATCCACCCCATGAGCAGTGGCTCGTGAGGCTGGATGTGGGTGCTGTGTCATTGGTCCTGTCCTTCATTTGGTGCCATGTTGTTGCTGTAGCATTCTTAGAATCTAAAACAGAAAAGTATATGTTAGTTAGTTGATAACAAGAACAAAAGAATACTTACCTGGGAGACAAATGACATCTAGCATTATTTGTCCCCCAGTTGTGTGTGAAGATGGTTGTTGTTGAGGGATTGAGACCATGAGAACCTAGTAAATGATGGAAAGTGGCATCACTTGCATTGGTGCTTGTGTTGGAAACATGCAAACAACACCAAATGGTCCATGTCCTCTCTGGGGTATATAAACTGCTCACTTATCATTCCTTCTCGATTGTGTCCCCTGAGTTTTTATATATATATAATGTATATTTATATTATTAACAGTTATAATATATATCTACCTATCAGACCACTGGAAGGACCATAGGTTCAGTCCGGCACTGGTCTGAACTGGTCCTTCACAGTCCTGGTGAATGTGTGCAGTAAGTAGGACTGAGGACCAAACCACCTTCTTGAGGTGTGTGACCAGAACTGATGGTCCATAGGACCAGTTGCAGTTCAGTCTGGTCTCAGCACTACACAGCCCTCCTATGACCTTCTCAAGCTCAGGTTGAGCAAGACCTCATCCTCAACAAGTTGAGAACTCAGAACATAATTACTATGTAGCGGGACTCCCAACTGCCACAACCACTGCCATGGGTTTTGCTCATTGTGTATGGACAAAGGAATAGCATGTACACATATATGTACAACTTAATGTTCTACATATCACATGTGTCACCATGGAAAAAGTCAAATATGAAGGAAATGCATTTGGAGAAAGAATAACACACATGACACATGTAACAAATACATTATACACTACACTTGGCCTCTCTACTGCAACATCCTTCGCAGGAATAGACAGGTTGTACTTCAGCTGGAGTGAGACTATGCACAGATTAGATTCATTATATACCGGATGAGCACATCCGACTGACTTGATCGTTGTTGCGATGTCTTGAGAGCTAGATAGTGCTCCCACATCCGATGTCGCCTCGGTGGCCATCTCTACCATAAAGCAGTTATCCTGCACATTCAGTGTGGTTATGTTTGTAGATATGGCCGAGCCCTTGTTATGAATGTGCGTGAGCTTTAGCAGAAGGAATCACGAAATCGGAAGGCTAACCTTTTCCAGACGAGTCCCTTCAACAACTTTATGTGTGCAACACAGCAAGCCGTCGACACTCTGAGGCACACAGCAACTGCTTGGTGTCTGAAAAGTGTATAATTCAGCTGTCACGTAGGGTGATTTGATACACTAGTCGTACCTCAACATCGCTGCTCCTACACAGACATTTCCCGGCCTCTTTGCACATAGACTTTTCCGCACAACAGTCACACAGATCGAAATACGGTTCATTCGGCTGCGCTGCAGGTGGCTGGCATGATTTGCAGCAGCTGCCATCAAACTCCGGATCTCGAGCCCATTTGATGAGCTTGTAACCCTCCCAACCAAAGAGAAGGCCCAGCAGGAGAGACGTGGCACCATCAACCCACCAACCACCAGGCCAGAGACGGAAGACCAATGACCCGATGAATAACACTATAGTTATTTGAATGCAGGACAATGAGCACGTGGCTTCGCCAGCCATCGCACTGCTGTTAAGAGCACGGGCCAAGAACCGCTTGGGAAGCCAGATGAGGACCATCAGCACGAGTGCAGAACCGGAGATAATAAGTGAGACGTTTGAAACGTCAGGTTTGGACTGCTTAGCTAGGCCAACAATGGCAACAATTTCGGTGGAAATAGCAAGGCAGTACAGAAGTACTCCAATACAAGTTGATGAGAGCTTCTCAATTCTGTGACGATGGAATGTCAGAAAGTCGCTTGTTCGCAAGGAAGCCACTCACCTAAGATCCCGAGTGCTCAAAACTACTTGCGACTCTTCGCCAGGCATTGCAAACGTCCAGAATCGCCACACGACAATGGCAGCAGAGATGACCTCTATGCCAGACTGAACGCCAAAAAAGACGAGGGACCGTGATGCGGATTCACTTCCCAAACCAATCGAAACACCCCCTTCCGCCCCATTGTAGATGATGCTTAAGACACTGATTGCCACTGCGTACTGCTGTAAACGGCGGTAAGAAGGAGCCATTAGAGATTGTTCTTGGTTATGCGGAGGGTCCTTGAACACAGGCGCCCAGCCGAAGGAACGGCTAGAAACGGGGATCGATCGTAAAGAAAACATATGTCAACAACACATTCGTGTCTACTTGTACTGGTTTCCAAGGCGCACGGCCAATCTTTGAATGTTCTCTAACTGCTGAATCGGAATGACCGTGATATTCACTCGCAACTTCTGGCCCCCGTTGTAGTTTCTTATATCGTTGATGGCCGCGATCGGTTCAGGTCACTTGTGTCCTAAGATCTTATAATATTGCGTAAACGAATGCATTGGGGCATATTCGTCAAGAACTTGCTCTTGCACCGGTTAGCGAACTCCGCAGCCTCGCCGCCATGTTTTTCTGGATGCTGTCCCATAGGTTGAACACCATCTGATTGATCTGCGTCTTCAGCCAGTCCATTTCGCTGCTTGCCTCAACCATAATGAATCGCGTGGAGTCGCCATAGCTGCTGCAAATATCTGTGCGAAGCCCCTGGCTTGAGTCGTCAAATTCCCTGCAATGGTGTTGACCAAGTATCCAAAAGTGCCATATCGTCAGTACACTTCTTGGAGTCGGAATGAATGTATGGACATTCCCCACCTCGGCCTGAACCCTAAGCTTTCCCTCCATTCCGACTTCCCGAGCGACTTTCTTGACTTCATACCCAAAGATCACGAGCTGGTCCATCATATTGTTTATCGTGTTGACCAAACTCAACATCTCCCCAGAAACCCGGACACCGACGATCTTTTGCATGAGATCTCCCCGATCAACGGCCATCTGTGGAATGGCATGAATGAAAACTTGTACATGTGGAGCAAGAAATCTAGACGTACGGTGGCGACGGCGATCGTACGCACTTGCAGCGTCAACTGTAAGACAACGTCGATTAGTCTCCTTTCTGTCACGATAAAAGACTATTACGTACGTTGACCGCCATAACATTCACGTTATCCGTTAAATCGGTACCTCCCACATTCGTCACCCTCGCTCGTCCGCCCAATCGTCCTTCTGTTCCAACTTCTCTCGCGACCTTTGTCACTTCATCTGCGAACACGCTCAAACTTTCAGTCATCCCGTTGACCGTTTCCTTCAACTCCAGAATTTCTCGCATGTCAACCTCGATCTTCTTCGTGTGATCACCCCCGCTACACCCTTTGTCACCTCAGCGATGGAACGGATCTGATTCGTCAAGTTCATGGCCACGCGGTTTACGTTGTCAGTCATCACCTATAACGAGGTGGGCGGGAAGATCAGCTAGGCATCACCAAAGAACTCATCATTAGTAGCAGTCAGAGTAGACGATTCAACGGCGATTCAGGGTGGCGATTCAACGTTGAATCGCCGTTGAATCGCCACCCTGAATCGCCGTTGAATCGTCTACTCTGACTGCTACTATTACCCACCTTCCACATCCCCTGTACTTTGGGGACAAATACCTGCCCACCCAAAATGCAGGCCACCCAAAATACCCTCCGTCCCTCCGTCCCAACTTCCAAACTAACCTTCGTAACCTCGTTTGCAAGGGCGCTCAACTGCGCGACATGGAGTTGATGGTCATCTTCAGATCAAGCATCTTGCCTCACACGCCGACATTGATGAACTTTCCGAGATCCCCCAATGCCACAGCCCTAGTGACTTCTTAGATTGAGCGCACCTGGTTAGTCAAATTGCAGGCCGTTTTCTGCAAATAGAATTAGGATTAGAGAGAAACGAGAGAAGAAGGATGTTTGCATTCACATTCCGAGTCAAGTCGCCCATGTTCCTTGCACGCCTACGCACGCCTGCTTACCCAATATTCCACTTCTGATGCGACTCTAGTTACCTCCGACGTGAATGCAGACAACTTGTCTACCATCGAGTTGACAGGGCCTACATAAACACTGTGTATAAGATTTTGGGGTCATAAAGCTAAAATATGCAAACCTTTCAACGTCGACATCTCGGCTTTGACTTGAATCTCAATCTTCCGCGTCAAATCCCCTCGGGCAATGGCTGTGGTGACAACGGCGATAGATCGTCCGTCAAGGAAAAGCACACCAGATTAACCTACAATGCCGAGTCAGGTTGAAACATAATGTTTCACACCAACTCAAGCCATACTCCTTCAACATCTGCTACGTGCGCCTGGCTACCCAACTTTCCCTGACTTCCGACTTCCAGCATAACCCTTGTAACGTCAGCCGCCAATGCCCGAAACCTGTTACACGACATACAGGCTAAGCCGAAGATTTGACAAAAATGGAAGAAACACACCCGACGACCATCCCATTAACAATGATATTCAAGTCCAGGATTGCCCTGTGAGCATCGATCTGTTTACTAAGTCCCCTAACGCGACGGCTTTCGTGACCTTGGACATTGATCGAACCTAGGCGGAGTAAACTCTAGTTTTTGGTTAAGACGTCTAATTAGCCGTGGATATATTTACCAAGTTCCCCCAACTTGCGTCACGTGCTTTCGATGTAACCAGCCCTTGTGCTGATTTCCGAAAGAAAAAGTCAGAGACGGGGCGAAGACGGTTAATTCGAAAGCTAACCCCACAGTTCCAATTTCGTGAGATACACGCGTCACTTCCTTTGCAAATTGTCCCAGCTTGCCACCTCACCGAGGCTTTGGATCCAGTTGAAGGAAGACGCGTCCGTAAACCTAGAGAACCAGCGCGTCCAAGTCCATAAGCTCCCTGTGGAGGAGATCCTGGTTGTCGAAAGCTTTGCTCATGGCGTATGTCACGAAATGTGCGAGCCCACCTAATAAGACAGTTGAGACGGGAAGGGGAAATGGTCGCGGTATATGAAACGGTAGAGCGAGTGGACGGTGGCAGGTAGTAATAGTTAGTTGAGCATGGCGAAACGGCCTGCATCATACCGTGCTCTAGACTAAGCAGATACGTTCGACGTTTAATGAACTTTACTGTTCCTCGGTGAATTGGTATCGATGCCGGCTTTGATCATTCCGCAGGAAATTGCTGCACCGACGAACCATTTAGACTGAACGGTAATATACAACGAAAATTCACGAGGAAATACGTGGCCGCTATTCATCTTCCTAATCCCGAATACAATGGAATAACAGGATTGCGGGGTGGAAGACGGAGACACTGTCAGGGTGCACAAGTGTGAGCCGTTGAAGCCCAGAACCAACAGGAAGAGTGGAATGAAACAATGCGGTGTCCGAGTCGTCCGCTATATGGACGAAATGGTGGCGTAATTGAAGACACATATAACGTACACTTAGTCCGAATAGTGAAATACGAGCCTGTAAAACCAGAGATGGCTGCTGCGTCTGGCCCGGGGAATCCAGGACTTGGCAATCCTCAAGAGATGTTATATGTTTGAAATTGAAGATAGCGTTGATCAACAGACGTCAACACCACGTTCACTCTTTATGTAACCGTGTTCTGGTATTCCAGACGCGGTCCTTTCCACTCGACGCTATTACTTGCATATCCGTTGACTGTCGCATTTATGTCCTGAGCGTTTGAGCGCTCGACTCTTACTTCTACCCCGCCTCGAGTAATCAACAACTCAGCACGAATTTGCTCCTTGCAAGACACGCCATGGATCAAAGGCTCAGGCAGTAACTCTGGATTTCGTGACAGACATACACAGGATGACTATAAATCTTACCTTGGAGAACCTGGAATGTAGTAAAGCGTCGATCACGTTTGACGAATTCTTGAAGCATATTTTGCGTGTTCCCCCGAGTGGAGTCTTCATGAGAAGCCTAGAATCGAGGAGATCGTTAACTCGAAACGATATCAAGATATGCTACGGCGTTGTTCTGCACAGATCGACCACGAAACGGAGCGCTATTATCCTTTCACCAAATTAATCAACCATGCGATGAAGAAGTTGCGTGGCAGAGAGGAGTTCGTATCCTTTTGCCGGAACGACCCAATCATGGTCAAAGTTTCCTACGCACAGCGAAAACCTGATGCGTTGAACATGATATTGTGAATGAAGGCGAAAGAGGAGGTGTTGATAATCTTTCTAAAGGGGGCCCAGTCGAAAACGCCTTCTTTTGGACCGACTTGGTATCATTTCTGGACAAATCGAGGATGAATTCGAAGAGGCTGGAGCGTAAAAATGCATGAAGAACTCACCTTGCAAATCATAATTCCATGTCCGTACCAAGCGAGCCGCGGTGTTGGAAACTAAGTTGTATTATACCACACAGACGATTAGGGCGCGAATTTCAACTTAGCTATTCGGCTGCAATGCTCATGTGTGGTGGTAGCGGAATATCATTTGGACTCTCGGAATTGCAAGATATTCAGCAAAAGCTATTGAATGAGCATAGCAGTATCAAGAATGTTACACTGATTTGGATTGTCACGAACCCTAGCAAGTTACTCTCGATTTCACTTTTGGACGTGAAACTAGCCTTTCCAGAATGCTTAGAACCATTGGTTGGATGGTGTCATGACATTATTTGCCTTAAGGGGCTCTCCATTCATATTCGGGTGTTCTACACACCGACTACCCAAAGAAATGTCCAACTGAGTGAAAAACATCGAGAGTCAAGACTCTCACTCTCTCCTGGGCGTCCTCCCATGCGTAAATTGTTCAATTCTGTGTTATCCCCAATGGAGAAAAAACAGGAACCTTTATGAGGTATTGTTGTTTACACTTGCGGCAAAATTGGTGTAACGAGATAGTGAGACGCGGGAGCAGCTGTAAGCAACACGAAAAAGCGAGATTCGTGATGGATTTTCACGCAGTGTAAGTACAGTAGTAGCTTCGCTGTTCAAACCCTTAGAATGGCAGCGCTGCCTTAAAATTAATGAGAGGAACGACAGTGGTATCTGTGTTGTTAGAGATGGAATGATAGGTATTTCGATGAGTGCTAGCCATAGAAAAGGAACATTAAAATCATAGCTTGGGCGGCAGGCTTTGAGTTAATAGTCATAATGTGAGTCATATGGATCGAAATCGTCTCGCATCTGTACGTCTGAGTCCCAACTTTCGCTCTGCACATCGTGGAATTTCTAAAAGCATAACATATCAGGCTGTGATATTCAGTCGATCATCGATCTCACCTTATCATTGCTAGTGCTGGGAGCAGTTCCCGCAGTCTTTATGCGTTTGTTAGCTATCTTCTCCCTGATCTTCTCCTCCAAGCCCGGATTCTGCTTGATCAGGTCGACGAGAACTTTATGAAGGTGAGACCTCGGCAAGTCCACCATTTTATCAACGAGTTCCTTCTGCGATCTCGTGATACGCGCCGCTGGTGGTGCCTGGGCTGGTGCTTGGTTGGGCTTTGGGTCGGGCTGGCTGGGTTTAACAACAGGGGCAACAATAGGGGGAGGTGTGCCCTCGTTCCTTTGATCCATCTTCCGCTTCTTGGACGGCGGATTTCTTGCACCCGAAGCACCACTGATGCGCAGATATCCTTCCTTCAAACTGTTCTCGATCTGCAAGATGTTGGCAGGTACGGCGAGCTTTGGCTTCTGGTTTAGAGCTTCCGACAGCGCTGCCTTCGCGGGCCGTTTAGTTTTCAAATGTTTGAGCCCATAATGCTTAAGTTGTGCAATATAGAAATGGGTAGGTTTGTCCTTTGGGGACAGAGCTGAACTAGACGTGGCTGAGTCCGCACTGGCATTGAGCAACACACGCAGAGATTTGGTGTCTGCTCGAGAATGGCGATTGCCGTCGACTTCGACCCAAAAGCTTGTTCCATCGTGAAATCTGGATACCGGTTAAGCCATGGTAACTTGTAACGACAAAATCGCTCGCGCGTCGCAAGGTTTTTAGGCGCGTCGCGTGCGTGTCTTTCTCATTTCTCAGTCTAGATTAATTGGCACGCATCCGGTGCTCTTTTCAGATCACATGTTGGCACGTGTTGATTTCCCTTTTATGGTCATCTGGCTGGGCACATCTCTACCAAAACTTCTTGAAGGGCACTGCATATTATTGGCAGGTAGATGTTTTCCAAGGTCTAGGTAGTGGTAAATATCCTCGCAATCACACAAAACAGTAAGAATTCATAGGAGGCTCCATCACATGACTGAGGTTCAGGTGTCAGTGACTGGATTGTATCTTGAGCTCTAATGGGGCTAAATATTACAGGGCAGCATATTACCAGAGGGTCTTAGTGCGAAATGCAGAGAACAGTGTGGAATTTGTCCTTTCAACCCATCAATTGTAGGGATGTGGCTGAAAAAGGAAGTTCAACACATGCCTTCATGTGCGTCGGAAAGAGCAGGCTTCCGGCCGTGCCAATTAAATCAGACTACAATTGAAGTAGATCGACTGTCATCGACATCATTGTTGTCTGACTATGGGAGACTACACTCTACTGGGCATCAACAGAGGCAAATATTGGGCAAATAGCAAAAAAAGAACTAAAAATCAGAAAGAATTGATAGATCCTTTCCCTCATGAGTTGTATTGTTAGAAACACATGATTTGGGTTGGGAATTCCTCACAATTGGCCCACATATATAAGCTACAGTGTACCAAATGATATGGTCTGTTGAATGGATACATTGTATCGAATGATATGGGTTTGGTGGATGCTGTTGAATGCTCTATATATATAGTGTTTGAAAGTCCAGTCCATAGGACCGCAAAAAGACTGACAACTGAACCGGACTGCAACTGGTCCTACATGGACTGTGGTTGCAGTCCTAGCTGGTTCAAAAGCGGTCCGGTTGTCAGTCCATCTCATTTGTAGATTAGTAGTTGAACCGCAAAAGACTGGTCTAAACCGGTCTACAACTGGACCACCAGTCTATCCAAAATGCTTCAAGAAAAGGCAGAGCACCTCAGATCTCCTGTGTATTTTGTATGGATTATCATGGGAAAAACCCACGAGTCAGGTTGCCATGACTGGCGGGTTCCTTTCCCGTGATGACATACCCCGCAAGTCATGTCAACATGAGGCGCGGGGTGCTCATATCTGTAATAATGTGTTGAAAAGATATGAAATTATTATAGATTTGAGCAACCCGCACCTCATGGGGACCTGACTCATGGGTTTCTCACAATCAGGTTTCTCATTTCTGTAATAATTTGTTGAAAAGATATGAAATTATTACAGAAATGAGAAACCCAGGAGTCATGGTGACCTTGTTAGGGCAACACCCACTATCTGCTAGCTAAGACTGTGCGGGTTCTCTCTACAAGTGTTAGGAAACCACCCCATTACCTAATAAAATTTCATTTTATTTTATTATGTCGAATTACGCTACATGATGCCAAATGATGCTACACTTTGATAGTGTGAGAATTTTATTTCGCACGCATCAAAATGTACACGCATGTACAAGTGCGTCAGTAACAACAATGTACAATATGTGTAACATAGTATATAAACCTTAAATATATGCCTAGGGGACCCCAGTTGTGTTCTCTTAGGTATTCCACCTACGTTTTCGGTGTGAAAGGCCTATCTCAATAAACTCACCTATTAATAACCCCTCGCATCAAAACCATCAATTCCCCCATCACGAGCGTGGATCCCGCCCCCTTCTTGTAGAGAGAACCTGCACAGTCTTAGCTAGCAGATAGTGGGTGTCACCCTAACAACAAGAAGGGGGCGGGATCCACGCTTGTGATGGGGGAACTGATGGTTTTGATGCGAGGGGTTATTAATAGGTGAGTTTGTTGAGATAGGCCTTTCACACTGAAAACGTAGGTGGAATACCTAAGAGAACACAACTGGGGTGCCCTAGGCATATATTTAGGGTTTATATACTATGTTACACATATTGTACATTTTTGTTACTGACACGTTCATACATGTGCATACATATTGATGCGTGCGAAATAAAATTCTCACACTATCAAAGTGTAGCGTCATTTGGTGTCATGTAGCGTAATTCGACATAATAAAATAAAAATGAAATTTTATTAGGTAATGGGGTGGTTTCCTAACATTACCCCCCTTTTATGCCTCGACTTCCAGGCGAGAAAATATTATGTCTGTCCCCTCTGTAAAATTTTGGTAAGGCCGGAATCTCATCCCCTCATACACCATTCTTGCAATGCGATGCGGAGCATTCGGATTACGTTTAAAGAATTGGGCGATCGCGTTATGCGCTCACTTACAATTCTCTTCAGGTTCCCACGAATTATTTTTGTCGGTATAGTTTTTCCACTTTATTAAGAACTCCAATTTGTTCTGTCAAAGACGTGAGTCTAGAATTTCTTCAACTATGTATTCTGGAGCACCTTCTACTATTATTGGAGGTTGCGGAGTAGTTTGTTGGCCAGGAATAGTGGGCGGGCGGTAAGGGTGTAGGCGGGATACATTAATCTCGGGATCAATCTTGAATGATCGGGGTAATTTTAGCACTACTGCATTAGGTGAGATCACTTTAGAGATCGCATATGGGCCAACTTGTTTCTCCGTAAGTTTCCTCGAAGGTCGTGGAATATTCAGGTCCTTGGTACTTAGCCATACCAAGTCACCAACTTTGTACTCTGGAGCGCGTGCTCGAGTACAATCCACGTGTCGCATCATGTCATCACATGCTTTCTTCAATGCCGCCTCTGCTTCCTCTTGTACCTTTTGCATCTTAGATACAAAATCTTCTACCGACTGTACTTTGACTTCCCTTCTGGGTTCTACTCCCATGCGAGGATGATATCCATAATTCACAAAAAAGGGTGACATATGAGTAGCTGAATGGAATTTGTTATTGTGGGAAAATTTGGCAATTGCCAACCATTTGGGCCAGTCGATTTGTTGGTAGTTGACAAACATACGTAGGTACTGCTCCAACTCCTGATTCATTCTCTCTGTCTGCCCATCAGTCTGCGGGTGATATGTCGTAGATAATTTAGTTTGAATTCCCAATATGTTGTTTAGTTCTCGCATAAACGCGGAAGCAAATTGTGGTCCGCGATCGGAGATAATGGTATCGGGTAACCCATGTAACTGCCATACCTGATTTAGATAGAGGTGCGCCAAGCCCAATGATGAGGTTTCTGTAGTAGTAGGAATAATATGGACCTCCTTTGTAAAGCGGTCGCATACTATGAATATTGCATTGTACCCTTGAGCCTCGGGTAATCCAGTAATAAAATCCACAGATATATCTCGCCACGGCGCATTAGGTATAGGGTTCAGCATTAATTTTCCTGCAGGTTTCTCTGGAAATTTCTTCCCCCTCATGCACATATCACATCCATCCACATACCCCAACACATACTTTGAAATTCTGGGCCACCAATAATTTCTCATTACTAATTCCAATGTCTTCCATCTTCCTGGGTGTCCGGCAATCGGTGTATTGTGATGTAACTGGACAATCTCCCTTCACAAATCCTGATCCTTTGGTACATACACTTTTCCTCAAAACAACACCAACCCTTGTTCCTCAGCCCATTCATCTCCTTTGATATTACCTTTCTTCTCTCCCTTCAGAGCTTTCACAGCTTCCACTACTTCATCGTCCATTTCCGAACATTGTCTAATTTTAGACAACATTTCCATTTCTGAGCTATCTATTAATAGATGCCCTTGACACATAGCGCAAATGCAAAAGTATTCGGGTTTGAGTAAGGTAACATTTTTATTGTCCTCCTCCACCCCCCTTTTATGATCAATACCTCTGGATAATGCATCTGCTTTCCTCATTAAGCTTCCCGCTTTGTGGACCAAGTGAAAATTGAAACACGATAGGAATAGTGCCCAATGCGCTTGCCTGCAATTAAGCTTTTTAGTGGACATGAAGTATTGCAGATTTTGATGATCCGTCCAGATCTCAATCTGATGCGTACATCCCTCCAAATAATGCCTCCATGCCTCCAATGCTCGTATTATCCCCAACATCTCTTTGTCATGCACATCATAATTCCTCTCCACATCATTCAACCCTTTTGACAAGTATGCACAAGGATGCCATTTGTCATCTTTGCACAGCATTGATAATACCACTCCAGTAGCAAAATTGGATGCATCGGATTCCACTCACAAAGGGCGTGTGAAATCTACTGGGGCTAATATTGGTCCCTCCACAAACTTCCTCTTCAACTCCTCAAATGCTGTCTGCTGCTGCTCTCCCCACCTCCAAACTACTCCCTTTTGCATAAGGTTATGTAAGGGTGCGGCAATTTTGGAAAAATTGTGCACAAAGCGACGATAATAATTTGCGAGTCCCAAGAAGGCTTGAACCTCCTTGACACGGGTGGGCGCAGGCCAATCTGTGATCGCCTGTACCTTGATCAGATCCATTTTGATCCCGTCAGGGCCGATCAATAATCCTAGGAACTCAATCTCACTTGCCCCAAACACACACTTCTCTGGTTTCAAAAATAGATCATTCTCTGCCAAGCTCTGTAACACCTCCTGTACTATCGCCTCATGATTCTCTTCATCCTCCATGAATATCAGAATGTAGTCAATAAATATTATTACCACACCTTTGTCTATTACGTCCTTGAAAATGTCGTTCATCATATTTTGAAAGGTCGGGGGACTATTAGTCATCCCAAAAAACATGACAAGCAGCTCGAAGGATCCTCGACGCGTGGCAAATGCTGCCTTCCACTTCTTTATTCGTACATTGTTGTATCCCCATTGTAAATCCAATCAAGACCTTGGCTTTTCCCACCTTGTCAATTATTTCTGAGATCAACGGCAGGGGGTATGCATTCTTCACTGTCCACTCATTCAGATACCTATAATTGGTACACATCCTCTTCCTTTGGTCTTTCTTTGGCACAAAGAATATTGGTGACGTCTGTGGTGATTTCGAAGGTCATATGTATCCTTTGTGCAATTGCTCCTTCAGGAATGCATCCACTTCTTCTTGTTCCATCAGAGATAACGGATATACCTTCGACTTCTTCAGCACAAACCCTGGCTTCATCTCAATCGCATGATCCCATGGCTTTTGCACCGGCATTCACTCAGACTCCTTCTTCTGGAACACTGACAGATGTTCGTGATACACTTTTGGCACCCATTCCTCCACTGGCTTCTCCACCTTCACAATATTCTTGTCCCATGACTGTCCTCCATGAATTGTTCTAAAGGTTTGCTTCTGCTCTTCTTTCTCGATCATGATCGGAACTTCCCCATTTGGCATTTCCTCATCCTCCACTTCCTCCATCGTAACAGAATACTTTCTTGGATGTTCTTTCTCTTTCTTTTTCCTTTTTTCCTTCTTCATCTTCCTCCTGTACACATTACATTCCTTAGGACAACAAGTCATTTGTACTTTCCCAGTTTTCCAATCAATTTTGGGATTATGCTTCTGTAACCATGGACATCCTATTATTAGATTGGTTTCCCCAAGATCGCACACTTCGAATATGGCTCACTCCTGATGCTCCCGATACTTTAGGATCATAGTCACCTCCTCCTTGATAGTTCCTCCATGATTGACTGTTCCGTCAATATTGTACACCATTATAGGTTGCGCCAGCTTGCGTGTGTTAATACCGTTTCCGGTAATTAAGGATCAATTAATAAATAATCCTGTAGCACCACTATCAAGCAACGCTTCCACATCAATAGCTGCATGCGTGTCCACTGTCTTCAATCCCACAGTCAAGGTGATTTTGGGTTCACTCACGCAGAGTGAATAAAGAATTTAGGGGTTTTCGGAAATAGTGCTCGGCAATTTTCTTTGTCACGTGATTTGTAACAGTTGTACTCCTCCTCGATTTCCTTTTCTGATTTACTCTGGGTTTCCTCAGATACTAATACATTGTAATGATTCTGGGTCACCAATGGGGAAACCTTCACTGGGACTCTTCCGCAAAATTCTTCTGCTTGCCTTCCTCTGGCTTCACTTCCTCGATTGTAGCTTCCCTAATCTTTCTTTTCTACCTACAATTCCTAGAAATGTGTCCTAACTGCCCACAGTTAAAACATTTAAGTGGGGCTCATCTCCCTGCTTGATCAACCTCCATTGCCTCTGCTGGTGCTGCTGACTCCATAACTATAGGTGTCACTGCCATGGCTGGTGGCTGTGCCCTTGGAGCTTGCACCTGAGGCACCTTTCCTTTCTCGGACTTTCCTCCAGATGACTTTCCAAATTTACTACTTCCATACATCAACTTTGACTCCGCCTGTTCCTGCCGATATTGCCAGTCAAGGCGCATTGCCCAATTATACCACTTGTCCAACTTCTCTGGCATAGAAGGTAGTCGGTAGATAGACTTGAATAAAGAGGGATTTAATCCTGCTTTCAAAAACTCTACCAACACAGCTTCTCCCATGTCCGTTTGTGAAGCTTCTGCTTTGAACTGCAAAATAAATTCATCCGCTGTTAGGGAACCTTGGCACATGGTTTTTAATTTAGCATTGGCTTTGGATTAGGGTCTCCAAACTGTGCCTCCAATCTCTCCAGAAATTCCTTGAAGGTTGCAAAAGGTTTATTTCCCATGGCAATTTGATTAATAGCCTCATTTCTCCAGAACTGTGCTTTCCCCCCCTGAATGTATGAGAGAGCAAACATAATCCTAGACTCGGCTGTATGAAACTCTGGCTTCCTCCCATGGATGTACAATACTATAGAGCTGATGAAGGATTTTGTATTCTCTATGGTACCGTCAAAGATTTGCGGGGGTGCATACTTAGGTAAGTGCACTTTTCCATTTCTGGATTTCTCCACCGTCTCATCCTCCTGCGATATCCACTCCACCATCTCCTCCATCTCATCATCTCTTTCTCCTATCATCTCTGGCTGTACTTCCACTTGTCTGGGCTGTGATGCTGCCAATACTGACACTAATTGTGACATTTGTGCTGTGAGCGCATCAATTTTTGCCTCTAGTGCTGGTATGGGAACAGGATTAGGACTGGGATTAGAAATTGAAGGTTCAGACATAATTGTAGAATCTGTGATGAATCACTTCTTTGACAAATTCAAAAAAATTTTCTTCGAGACCTCTCCAAATGTTTACGGGTCACGTGATAAGGTTCGTCGAGGTTTGTCAATCGTTCGTCGTTCGTCAGGCGCCTATTTTGACACTTCGGATCAATAACCCTTCCAACAGTGCCTGATCTCGGAGATATTGCTGAATTCGGCTTGTAACTAAAATAGTCGTCTGAATAGAGTAATGTAAATCGTAACTAAACCAGATCTGATCAGTTGTCTGGTTGCAGCTGTCCTAATGATGAGTGCTGCCTCTCGATCACTGGGGGTCGCAATGTAAGGTGAGGCCTGGCATCAGCTTACAAAAGAAAAGGTAGATTATGTATATACAAGTACTTCCAGCTCGTGCTGAAAGGATGAGTAATCGGATGTGGCGCAGTGAAACAATGACGTATGTGCAAGTAAGAGAAGGCACACTGATATGGGCAGTTGTGTTCTTCTGTTAGGGCGACACCCACTATCTGCTAGCTAAGACCATGTGGGTTCTCTCTACAAGAAGGGGGCAGGATCTGCGCTCATGATGGGGGAACTGATGGTTTTGATGTGAGGGGTTATTAATAGGTGAGTTTGTTGAGATAGGCCTTTCACACCGAAAACATAGGTGGAATACCTAAGAGAACACAACTGGGGTCCCCTAGGCATATATTTAGGGTTTATATACTATGTTACACATATTGTACATTGTTGTTACTGACGCGTTCATACATGCGTGTACATATTGATGCGTGCGAAATAAAATTCTCATGCTATCAAAGTGTAGCGTCATTTGGCGTCATGTAGCATAATTTGACATAATAAAATAAAAATGAAATTTTATTAGGTAATGGGGTGGTTTCCTAACAGACCTGACTCATGGGAAAGGAACCCGTGAGTCATGGTGACCTGACTCGCAGGTTTTTCTGGATATAAGAAAAGACTGGGCAAAAGACTGGTTGCAACCGGTCTTTTGTAGGCAACCGAACCAATGTGGACCGGTTGTAGTCAGTTCGGTTGCTGGTTGCTCTAAATTTGAAAAATGTATGGACTGGACTGGTTCACGGTTGCCCCTTCTGGGGTCCAAAAAACCGGACCAGACCGGACTTTCAAAAACTATATATATATGTACATCCTATAGTAACAAATGAATGCACTATTAGAACAGTTGCTGCACTGTACTGTAGATGTACATTGAGCATGTAATATAAACATCAATATAAGCTATGAAACAGCACAGGCAGTGGAATCAGCATCGGCATCAGCATGTGGCATTTGGCATTCAGCATGCCAATGGCTGTGGCTGATGTGGCTGAACTATGAAGGAATTCTTTCCGATGCCACAGTGACAGATAATAGATTGAGTAAGACTATCATTTATTCATTTTGAGTAATGTGGAGACCGATGGAACAGCATTGGCATGCCAATATATATGGCTGATGCCGATGCCTTGGCTGAAGAAAAATTCCCCCATGCCAAAAGTTCAAGTTGTACAGGGACATGTATAATAGATTGCATAAAACCTTCATTTATGCAGATTATTCATTTTGAATAGTGTAGAGACTGATGGAATGGCATCGGCACCCCACTCGGCATGCTCATAGGTGTGGCCGATGCCAATGCCATGGCCAAAGAAAATTTTCCCTGTGCCAAAAGTTCAAGTTGTACAGGGACATGTATAACAAATTGCATAACACTGTCATTTATTAATTTGAATAGTGTGGAGACTGATGGAACAGCATCAACATGCCAATAGATATGGCTGATGCCGATGCCGATGCTGATGGTGTGGCTGAAGCAATTTTCCCCCACCCCAAAAGTTCAAGTTGTACAGGGACAAGTATAATTAATTGCATAAAACCATCATTTATGCGGATTATTTATTTTGAGTAGTGTGGAGACCAATGGAACGGCATCGGCACCCCACTCAGCATGTGAATAGGTGTTGTCAATGCCGATGCCATGGCTGAAGGAAATTTTCCCCATGCCAAAAGGTCAGATTGCACAAGGATATGTATAATAGATTGTGTAAAACTGTCATTTATGTGGATTATTCATTTTGAATAGTGTGGAGACTGATGGAATGGCATCAACATGCCACTCAGCATACCAATAAATGTGGCCGATGCTGATGCTGTGGCTGAAGGAATTTCCACCCATCCCAAAAGTTCAAGTTGTACAGGGACATGTATAATAGATTGCATAAAACTGTCATATATGTGGATTATTTATTTTGAATAGTATGGAGACTGATGGAATGGCATCAACATGCCACTTGGCATGCCCATAGATGTGGCTGATGCCGATGCCGTGGCTGAAGGAATTTTATCCCATCCCAAAAGTTCAAGTTGTACAGGGACATGTATAATTCATTGCATGAACTGTCATTTATGTGGATTATTTATTTTGAGTAGTGTGGAGACCAATGGAATGGCATTGGCACATCACTCAGCATGCTAACAGGTGTGGCCAATGCTGATGGCCAAAGGAATTTTTCCTCATGCCAAAAGGTCAAGTTGTACAAGGACACATAATAGATTGCATAAACCCATCATTTATGTGGATCATTTATTTTGAATAGTGTAGAGACCAATGAAATAGCATCTCGGCATGCTATGCTGTGGCCCAAGGAATTTTCCCCCATTCCAAAAGTTCAAGTTGTACAGGGACATGTATAATAGATTGCGTAAATTCATTTATTCATTGTGAACAGTGTGAAGACTGAGGGAATAGAGGCAATCCATATGCATCCAATGTTAGCTGCTGTGACTGATGTGTGATGAGACCTTAGCATGCACTAAATTGATCACGTGTTCGTTTCACTTGGACACCGTAGAATCTCTTAAAAACACATATCATTTATTCATGCTGATGTCTCAAAAATGTACAACCACCAAAAACTCATGAAGTGTAAAAGTTTTTGGTGGTGGCAGATTGCTTGAAATTTATGTGCTTTCTTTGATATGCAAATTTTTGCACTTTTGTCACGTTCATCACACCAAATCAGGTGACATTGGATGCATATGGATTTCCTCTACCTTACCAAAAGTTCAAGTTGTACAGGGACATGTATAATAGATTGAGTAAGGCTGTTGTTTATGTGGATTATTCATTTTGAGTAGTTTGGAGACCTAGGAAACAGCATTGGCATGCCAATCAGTGTTGCCAATGTAGCCAATGTCACTGAAGGAATTTTTCCTCATGCCAAAAGCTCAAGTTGTACAGTGTTGTGTATGATAGACTGAGTAAAACCACCATTTATTAAGATATTATCTATGTTAAAACTTGCACCATCCTCTGTACTGCCTTTCTTTAGAGTATCTTGGGGTATAAACACATGTGGTGCCTATGCCATTCAGATTTCTCCTGTAAGAGAAAATACCATTGGCTGCAAGGGTGAGACCAAGTGGAAATGCCAAACAGCACACTGACCCCACTTTGTAGGTTCTCACACTACTCAAAATGGGGAGAAATTCCTTTGGTCAAGGCATCAGCATTGGCCATACCTATTAGCATGCTGAGTGGGGTGCCAATGCTGTTCCATTGGCACACTACTCAAAATAAATAATCCACATAAATGAAAGTTTTATGCAATCTATTATATGTGTCCCTGTACAACTTGAGCTTTTGGCATGGGGAAAAATTCCTTCAGCCACTGCATCAGCATCAGCCACACCTATTAACATGATGACTTCTGAGTGGGGTGCCGATGCCATTCCATTGGTCTCCACACTACTCAAAATAAGCAATCCACATAAATGATGGTTTTATGCAATTAATTATACATGTCCCTGTACAACTTGAACTTTTGGGATGGGGGAAAATTGCTTTGGCTATGGCATTGGCATTGGCATTGGCCACATCTATTGGTATTCCAAGTGGCATGTTGATGCCGTTCCATCAGTCTCTACACTATTCAAATTGATAAATGATGGTGTTATGCAATTTGTTATACATGTCCCTGTACAACTTGAACTTTTGGCATGGGGAGAAGAAGTTCCTTTGGCCAAGGCATCGGCATTGGCCACACCTATTGGCATGCCCATGCCATTCCATTGGTCTCCACACTACCCAAAATAAATAATCTGCATAATAAATAATCTGCATAAATGATAGTCTTACTCAATCTATTATCTGTCACTGTACAACTTTCGGCATTGGGAAAAATTCCTTCAGCCACATCAGCCACCACCATTGGCATGCCAAATGCTGATGCCAATGCTGATTCTGCTGCCTGTGCTATTTCATAGCTTATATCGATGTTTATATTACATGTTCAATGCACATCTACAGTACAGTGCAGCAACTGTTCTAATTAGTGTATCAAGGTTCAGTCCATAGGACTGAAGACTGAACCAGACTGAACTGCGGTTTATGCATTGGTCCAGTCTATTTTTCTAACAAAGTATGTAACCGAAACCATGGTTTGGTTAACAGTTAACTTACTTTGAAAACATTTGAAAACCGTTGAAAAACTGGTTGTAACCAGTCATTTTGCACTTAGGTTATATACCCTATAGAATAATAAACTAATGTACATATTATGTATAATAAGCTAACTATGAGGGGGAGGCCATGTCAATTGCTGGGGTTTATATATGTAGTAGTAGTTGTACTTGTTTGTTCACAGTAAATGAACACATTATGCATTGTTTGCATCATGCGAAGTTGATGTGTTTGGTTACAATGACCCACATTCCCTCTGTCCACACTCACCACCAATGACACACATGCGAGGGGCCCTAGGCCCCTCAACACAATGTAAACTAAGTATTTTTATTGTTGTTTTCATTCTTGTTCAAGTACTAACTGGTTTTTTCTGTTGTTTTTAGGTTATCTACTACTTTTTACAATGACACATGATGCATGCCCAACTCTTCCTCCCCATCCAAATGGGATGTGAGGGCCTCATTTAGGGAGAAATGGAGACTATGAGGGTGACAAGAATGGAGAATGAGGGGATGAGGGCAAGGTGGGGGCCCAAACAATGCGTTGTTTGGCCCCCTGGTACGTTTTCTTCTTCTTTGCTTTGTTTTATCCACTAACAATATGTTTTATTTCTTTAGTTGCCACACCTTGCCTGCTAACAACACCCACCGCTGCAAGCCACTGCTCATGGGGTGGTGGATCCTTTACCTCACCGCCTACAGGATGACACCCATGCCTGTGAGCAACTGCTCGCAGGGTGGTTTTGTTTCACTCTGGATGACCACCACATGACCACCACCACCACTTGCTCACAAACATGAGATGGGTAGGTGGGTGGTTCTATGTTTCACTCAGACACCCACCAATCGACAACCACCCACGCCCACGAGCAACTGTTTGCAGGGTGAATCCCTACCCTGGCCCCAGCCCTGGTGCTGTCCAGTGACGACCACTGCCAATGCCACATCACACAGCACCACCATCCCGCCTGTGAGCCACTGCTTGTAGGGAGGTATGGAGGTGCTGATGATGACAGCCAGGAGGGATGATGAATGAGGGGGAACAACAAATGGCAGGGAACGACAAATGACAGGAAATGACAAACAAATGAATGGCAGTGGGACCCCACCCTCGCTACAAATGCGACACAGTGGGGCTATTTCTTTTTGTTTTCTTTTTGTTATTTCAAATTTTCATTCTGCATGTAGTTACACTGCACCGCTGCGAGCAACTGCTCACAATACATAATTAAATTAAGTTAGTTGTGCCCAAAAAATGGGGGGAAAACTGGTCCAAACTGGTTTTTTGGATTGTAACTGAACCAATAGAACCAGTTCTAATTGGTTCAGTTATGGTCCAACTGACTTGGGGTGCCAGTCTAGACTGGTTACGGTTACAGTTAAGCCTCTTTAGGGTGTAGCATGGGTCACACCATGGGTATACACCGTGGTTTTCACAATATTTTTGCCTTGTATTCGATGTTCTATATTGTTGAACATCCTGTATTTGTATTGTATAACTTCCTGACTAAGTTAACTACACCCCCTGCATTCAATACCTAAGGTACAGATTTTTTTAAATTTGAATAATGCATGTTACCATTTTCATTCCTTGATTTACATTCACAGGCAAAAAAAAAATACTGCTCGAGATGAGCGACAGAGGGATTTATTGATTGAATAATTTTATACAAATAGTACAATACTTAAAAAGAAAAAACCCATCTCGCCATGAGCGAGACAGTGTGGGGCAAGGCATGGCAGTACTCCTCCCCCATGTCGTGGTACCTGCTTGTTCTGTCTGGCCCCTCCCCCTCACCATTGCCTTCAGTCCCGCTGTTCGTTTGTTCCCCCTGTGGTTTGTTTCCCCCGTTGCTCCACCTTCCCATCGTCCTCTTTGTGTACATGTTGTTATACCCATTGTCCTGTCTCTCATCCCTTGGACGTCGCCGGCTCCTGTCCAATCACTACCTTTGAAGGTTATGATTGTCATCGGCCCCTGAGGCACTATACGAGGAACCCCCGGAGATAAGGTAGAAGTACCAGAGGAACATGTAAGCAGCATGGAATCGTGTTTCTGGGGAAGTAGATAGCTGGTCGAGAAGGTTGAACTTGGTGTTGCAGAAGTTGAGACTGATGACAAGGGACTTGGATGAGGATGTGGAAGTTGATGACTCAGAGCGGAAGCTCAATGAGGAACAAGAGGAACTGCAAGAAGATGACCTTGAAGGGCATGAGCTTCCTCTGCTAATCGGCACATAGATAGGAATGACCTAGAGACCCTGTTTCCACCCCACGAGCAGTTGCTCACAGCAGCAGTTGGGGGTGCTGTGGTGCTGTGGTGGTGGTGGTGGTGGTGGCCATCATTGTCGTCGTTGTGGTAGTTGCATCATTGTAAGTGAGTTAAAACCTGTAAATAATGAAAATAAAGTTAGTTGAATAAAGAAAAACAAGATATGAACAAAGAAAAATATACCTGGGGACCCAAATGACGATAAACGTTGTTTGGGCCCCATTTCGTTCACTTCGTGTTGTTTGCCAGTTGTTTAGAACCTAAAAAACAGTTAGTTGAAAGGTAAAAGTATGGTTGAAATGATGACACAGCTTGTTGATCAATGGCCAGCGACTTCCACACCCGGTGACTTAAATACCCATTAATAACTGTGACACCGCCAAAACAGGTACGGTATGCCACAGGTACAGCATTTCGGCAACTGTACCCATACCCATCAAACCCATCACCTATTTACCGCAGGTTGACCCGCACCCGTGCTTTACCCTAGCCATGCTTGATGCTGTGCTTGACTGCCTTGGCACCAGATCTGACAGTGGTGGAGATGGAGGATGCCAATACTGTTGATCGGAGTGAAGATTGTGATGACTTCATTGAAGACTTTGTAGACATCAAGATGGTGGGAAAAAAAGAGAAAAATTCTGCTCACCTTTATATTATGCAGCCAGATCCCAATGAGATGATCTTTTTCATCAACCCCGATGGGATTGTATGGTGCCATGAGGACTAAATTGCGAGAAGCCGCAGTGCTGGTTGGCTGTTCACATCCACAATGGAACAAGCTGAGGCCCAAACAAACTTCTATAAACAAACAATTCATGTCATGCAAGATATGCACATTTTCAAATTTCAGGTAGTCAGAGTAGTTCAAAGAGTAAATGTATTTGTTGAGAATGACACCGTGAGCACATATGAATGCCATATTGCCAAATACAGATCTTGGCACAATATTTGATGCATGCTGAGGCATGCCCTATATTTAGTGCATCCCTTTGAGGCACATGTTTGTATCCATGTCATGGATACCTTCATACCATTCTTCTTTATCTAACATGACTTGTATATATACAGTAGATAGATATCTGATCACCTCAGTCACTTATACAGAGACTGAGGTGAGTACTGACGTTATTATTTAGTAGTGAACGGTTACTTACTGTACTTATAGTTCACTCTTGTTGTACTAGGTACAGTACTAATAGAGTCACTTATACAGAGACTGAGTTCACTCTTGTTGTACTAGGATTGATTTTCTACAGTATTGAGTAACAAGTATACAATACCCGTAAAACCATGAGTAAGGGTATGGTGTTGCTCAGGTATGACTGTCCCAAACCCCTACCCATACCCGAGCATACCTGTGACCATATTGTCACAGTGTTACCCATACCCATGTCATGCCTTAGGAGCGAGGCATGGTTAAGGTGAAAGTGGCAAAAGCTGTGGGGAAGAGGAAATGCCAGGCTGAAGATACAGCTGCTGAGAACTCTGGTGATGAATATCTCCCTGTTGCCATCATTGCTCACCACCCTGGATCCACCACTCACCCCTATACTCTGGATGAAGGCCCATCAACCCCAGCCATTACAGCTCAACTGCAGGCAACACCCATTCTTCCTGCCACTTCCATCAACACCACTGCCCCTTCAGGCACAGTACAATTCCCAACTCTTGGTGGTCTGCAAAGGGAGTTAAATGACCTCCAGCTGCAAGTCATGCATATGAAGAAAGGTCAAGAACAACTGGAGAGTGAGAACCTCATGCTCTGAGGATGGTTTAAGGTGCTCATGCAGTTGAAGGAAAAGATGCTGGTAAGCATTCCAGTGCTCGAGGCAGAGATGAGGGGATTGAGGAATGGGATGGAATTAGAGAAGATGAAACAGGAGGTAACAAACCTCAGTGCCCAACTGTCTGAAACCAACACCTGCCTGGCCCAGTTTGAACAGGAGAGTAGCTCCAGGGATGATGAAGAGAATGATGAACAGGCACCACAAGACAATTCAGCTGCACTGGTGGTCAACATACCCAGGTCATCAATGTTCACCCACCCCAACCAATCGTACCAGTCTATCTGATCGACTTCACCAGTGGCCATGGCCTCCAGCAATGTTAGTTCAACAATTGATGAATTCACCACAGCAACAGCCATATCAACCATCAGCCCTGCCCCTACTGACAAGTTTTCCATGGCCCTTACCGGTGATGCACCATCACCACCCAACAATTTCATGGCCTCCTCCAGCAAGACACCCCCCACATTATCTTAATTTTATGCAGCAGCACTTTTTACATGCAAAATATTTATCCCTGTCATGTATTTTACTTTTCAATACATGTCCATTTTCAGACATCCTGGCGTGCTGAGTGATACTAAATACATCTTGTACATCATGACAGCATTACATGGTCATGCCACATGCTGCTGGCACAAGTCAAAGCTAGATGATTCCATCATGCCAACATCAACCATCAACCCTGCCACCACAAGTACCCAGTATCATTTACTATGTTGGCCAGAAAGTGGTCAACAATGCACATACATTTCAGCAAGTTGTAAGATGACAAGGATATGGAAGGAGCATACAATTCTGAGGTTAAAACATTACAGTGGGAGATAACAGTATGAACATGTCACCATTTTGTTTCCAAATAGGCATGGCAGGCCTGGGTGGGCCCTTATGGATGGTTCGTACCACATGGAAAGGTTGGGTGGGCCCATGCTTGAAAATAGAACAAAGGATGAGCTGACATGAATGTACTGCATTAGTCTCATTACTAGTACACAGCTTGCCAGAGAATGGTTAAATTTCTGCTGGCAGTGCACATTGGCTGGGTAGCAGTACAAGATGCATTTCTGAAAGGTGAAATATGGAAGAGGTGGAGCACAGGCAGTCACCTCCACCGGGTAAAGGATAACAGCAAAAGTATGTCAGGAAGGTGAAATGTGGCAAGGATGTGGAGGATACAAGGATAGTATGAGCCCAATAGATTGTACAGTACATGAACCAAAGAGTGAGCTGTCACTGGTGCTGGTGAATGATACATTTACTACATGTGGATTTACAGCTTTCTCCATCATTCTCATTGACTGCCTGTTGTTTAGCATGTGCTGCAGCCCCCAGATAATGTTTCTGCCACTTTTGGTGGCTGGGTTGGCATGAGTACTTTACACTCCCCCACCTATTCCGGTTGGATTCCGGTTTGTCCAGCTGGAATTTCTGGAATTTCTGGAATCTGGTGGAATTTTTTTTGTATGTAGTTTTCCCTATGCAGCACAATTCCAGTTGGAATAAGGATCCAATTTACACCTGGAATCCCCGGAATCTGACCAGACTCATCACAACTGGACTAACTGGAATGCATGGACTAGCCGGAATAACCAGAATGCACGTGCTTTCCCAAATAAAAGTTTCACATACAGTAAGAATTGAACACTCAACCTTGGGTCTGCACACATAACAGTGCACTTAACCACTGAGCTACCAAGCAGTTATTCCTCTACATACATTTAATACTTTTATTACCCAACCAAGGTGTGTAGTTAATTGCAGCCATTAATGGAATAATTAATAAGTATGCATATGCATGACATGTGACATGTGACTGCCAGCTCACAACCACCACCACCACCATTGTCAATGCTGCCTCCTCCTCCTCTCCACTCTACCACCACCACTGTGTGCACACCTGCCACCACCGTTCCCATGCCCACTGCCACCATCACCACCACCTTCAAATGAGCTGACTGGACAGAATGCAGGCCCAAATGACGGCAACTGTCATTTGGGCCATAGATAAGTTTTTTTCTTTTTTCTTTTTCTTTTTATCAATCAACTAATTGTAATTTATTGCTTTTTAGGCTATATACTACTGGGGATGACCTGCCACAAGGAAAAATGTGCAATGCACACACACAGCCACCCAATCCCCTCCTCCCTTTCAAATGGGATGTGAGGCTGTCGACATGGGCTAGGTGGGTGCAGAGGGATGCCAGGAGACCCCAGAAGGGGGATATCTACCTAGTAAGCACCCACCAACCCCCATAAGTGCACCACATCGCACTGACATGCCCCAACCCCCCCCCCCCCCCCCCAAACAGAAATCCATGACAACGCCAACCTACCACCCACTCCCACCGCTGCGAGCGCCTGCTTGCAGGTTGGGTAGGGTGAGTGGATGATGGTAGGCACCGACAACAACAAAGAACAAACACCAGGGCCCCACCACAACGAGGAACGGCCCCAGGACCCACCACAATGACCCAGATGCTGATGCTGGCACACCACCTGCCTCCAGCCCCATGAGCAACTGCTCATGGGGTGGATGACGGGTGGAACAACACTGGTGACAATGATGAAATGCTGAATGGCACCACCAGTAGTGCCACCACCACCACCACCAGGGCCAGATGATGATGATGAGCGCCATGGCACCCACCCCATGCCTACGAGCAACTGCTCATAGGGTGGTTGTGGAGATGGATGACGGGAGGGAAATGACAGGGAAGCAGGAATGAGGATGTCTCCTGGGCCATAAGTAAGTTTTTTAAATTTAATTTTCTTCCTTTTGGTGCAACTAACAACACAAACAGGCCCCGCAATGAATGATGCACCACCTGCCCCCAGCTCCACAGAGCAACTGCTCGTGGGGTGGATGGCGAGTGGAACGAGGATGAGGACAGCCCCACATGACAGCACCAAACGACATGGCAGGCCCAGCACCAGAGCGGGGAGGATGACAGGCACCAAGGGCAACAACGGGTAGGGCATGACATGGGTAACCCCCGGGTATATTTTGTGGTACCCGCACCCATACCTGTCAACACCGTACCCCTATGGTTAAGGGTGTGGTATTACTGTGGGTTTCGGTGGGTTACCCATCGTTATTCGTGGGTTTTGACATGAATATGTATTTTAATAATATAATTACACTAGATTAAACTAATATATTGAACAAGAAACCCCCCCCCACTCGCATTTGCAGCCATTTGCAGCGAGAGGGGGGGGGTGGTGGCCGTAGTCACCCAGAACAAAACTCATTGCTCCCTGTTTCCACCCCATGAGCAGTTGCTTGTGGCAGCGGTTGGGGGTGCTGTTGTGGTGGTGGTCCTCAGGTCCACTGCTGCTTGTCGTCATTGTCCCACCTGTGATCCACCCCACGAGCAGTTGCTCATGAGGCTGGGGGTGGGGTGTGTCATTTCTTGTTCATCGCTGCTTCCATCCCTGTTATCCACCTTGCGAGCAGAGGCTTGCAATGGTGGTGGGGCAGTGCTGTCGATGGTGTCGTCTCATTGTTATAGCACCATTCGAACCTAAAAGTCAAATAAAAACATTAGTTAGTTAGGAAAAAACAAGAACAAAAGACAGAAAAAAATACCTAGGGCCCAAACGACGATAGACATCATTTGGGCTGGTTATAGCACCATTAGAACCTAAAAGTTGAATAAAAACATTAGTTAGTTAGGAAAAAACAAGAACGAAAGATGGAAAAAAATACCTAGGGCCCAAACAACAATAGATGTCGTTTGGACCAGTTATAGCACCATTAGAACCTAAAAGTCAAATAAAAACATTGGTTAGTTAGGAAAAAACAAGAACAAAAGACAGAAAAAATCCATAGGGCCCAAACGATGATAGCCATTGTTTGGGCCAGTTATAGCACCATTAGAACCTAAAAGCTGAATAAAAACATTAGTTAGTTAGGAAAAAACAAGAATGAAAGATAGAAAAAAATACCTAGGGCCCAAACGACAATAGATATCGTTTGGGCTGGTTATAGCACCATTAGAACCTAAAAGTCAAATAAAAACATTAGTTAGTTAGGAAAAAACAAGAATGAAAGATACCTGCATCATACCCGTAACACTGTGGAAATGGGTACAGTATTGCCTGGGTACAGCAACTTCCGACCCGTACCCATAACCATATTATCATGGGTTTACCTGTACCCATGTCACGCCTTAACAATGGGGAGATACGGGACCACAGGGAGCAAGCAGGACAATGGGCACCCAGGATGGTGAACCCAGGAGACACACCAAGGACAGTGGGGCCAGGTTGTCTCCCCCTCCCCTGCATTTTGCGCAGGGAGGGTTTTTTTTTCTTTATGTTTTTACCTCGCCCCTTGCACCGAATGCAAGGGCTTTTTATATGTATAAATAATGTAGTTTATGTATTTAATCGCATCATCCCCCACTCCCTTGCGTTCAATGCGAGGGATGTGGTTAATTAAAAAACTTTGCCCTTAATTACTTAAAAAAAAAAAAGAGTTATGAGTCTGAGTGTCATAAATAAACCTTATATTACCAACTAATAATTCTCCTGTGGCTCAACTGGTTAAGCACACATGTTTGGTTTGTCTTGTGATCACTCTAATCAAGATGGCTTGAGTTCAATCCTTACTTTGAACAAATATATTTTGTAGGCACATTGACAACTTAAGACTTGAAATGTGACTATCCATTAGGGTATATACTCTAAGTTGAGCATCTGGATTAACTGGAATCTGGTCGGAATAACTGGAATAACTGGACTCTGATCGGAATAACTGGACTCCAATTGGAATAGGTGGGGGAGGGTAAATTACAGGTTGGCACCGGCGTGTTGCTGCTTCCACCATGGGTGGCTGTGCTTGTGCAGGTGGATGTGCCAGTGCCATGTGGTGAAGGCTCTGGTTGTCTTGGCACTCCATGTGGCTGTGCAAGCATGGAAGGAAAATTTTGGCACCAGTGGTGGCTTTAGCTGTGCAATACATAGGGATATGTGTTGTGCCCACAGAGCTGTGTTATGAGTGACACTGCTGGTGGTAGCTGTACTGGTGCCATAAATGTGTTGTGTGTTAATGTCTGACTGGTATTGATGTTGGTGGCTGTGTTAGTGGGATAGAAAGTTGTCGGTGCCAGTGGAGAGTTGTGTTGTAAGTTGGGTGGTCTGCATGGGCCCATCCAAAGCATACCCAAGATCATGGGCCCACATGGGCAGGGTGCTGCACATGAAATAATTGGGTTGGCCCACAATGGGCCCACACAACTAAAGTGCTTCATTAATTATTGCCAGTAGCACACCATATAGTAACTTTGAAGCAATACATAATGATCTGACCTAATCAAAACCCCAAACATTCCCTATGTATGGATTGACAGCTCTGAAGATACAAACAGCAGAGATGGCCATCTTTCTCCAGTTCACCACCTGTTGTTTAGCATATGCTGCAGCCCCTGGAGATTTCACACCCTGCAGGTGATTAATTCAGACCTCAGCTCTGTGTAGAAAATAATGTGGAATCCAAGCCATCTCATGACTAGTAATGGATAACTCCTCCAACCATCTTTCATGCCTGGCACTTGCCCTCAACCAGTGCACCCCGTAGACTAAATTATAACATGAAGTTGTTCTGGGAAAGCAGACTTACATTCCTTCATCATGTCACTTGCCTCAACATCCACCTGGAGATTTATAGTCCAAAACCAGGCCAACAGTTCATTCTGTCACTGGCTGCCAGCCTCGGCATGGGTAACCCATGGGTACTTTTGACTGTACCCATACCCATACCTGCACCTACCCATACCTGCAACCCATGGGTCACAAGTCACAGGTTAGACAGGTATGGGTTGACCCACTGTCTCTGCCATGTCATCAGCTCCTGCATCTAAGAAGACCCGCAATTGCAGGCTCCTTTGAGTACAGGAGCTGATTATGACAATGACATGGTGTCATTGTCATCATTGTCATCAGGGTGGAAGGAAGTGGGGACTTCCAACACTCAAGGAACAAGTAACTGAAATGAATGTGGTATGGATTCAAGTAAGAGTAAAAATAATACAAGGTGATTGTACAATATTAATGATAACTACATGTGACATACATGTGACTGTGATGTGATAGCATTGGGACAAGTGTTGTAAGAGAAACTCTCTTACACTCTCTGATGTTTTAAAAATGTTGTTACTCTACACATTTTGCTGTCCATGTCGCAAGTGCTTCTGTTTCCAGGAGTTCGGAGCAGGGTAGCCAAAGATCTGACTCCAGGCCATAACCACACCAGCAGACAAGGTACTGCTTACCCTGTCCATGTGGTTGCTCATCGATAATGTGGTCAATAAAGTATTCTGTTGTTCCATTTATGGTAATGATGGGACTGGGTCACTCAAGTTCTCATGATGGGAAGAGGACCACATCATTGTCATGGTGAGGTTGTAGTTGAACTTGGGACACGTGGAACATGGGGTATTGTTTTGCAGAGTCTGGTAGGTCAAGTTTATAAGTGGAGGAGTTGGGGAAGGCTCCAAGATTTTGTAAGGTCTGTCCCATCTTGGCATGAATTTGGCCACCTGTCCATCCTTTGCCTGCATGTATTCTCTCCATTGATGGGCAGTAGCAAGCATAACACAGTCCTCGACTGTGAACTGGGGTTCAGGGCTGCAGTCCTTGTTGGCATGGTGGGCTTGGGATATCTTTGCTGCAAGCATGGCATCATGTGCACCTTGAATATTGTTTTCAATCATATCGATCAATTGTTTCACAGCTGTTGTGTCTATGCTATCCTTGAGGGGGGCATTGGTATGCAAGGAAGCATCATTGAGGAGAACGGGTAGTAGACGTGGTGAATGACTTGTCTTTAGCATGAAAGGTGAGAACCCACAAAGAAATGCTCACAAGATGGCAGTGGGGAATAGGGTGTGAAAATATGCATTCAAATTAGCAGCAGGGACTTCTGCAGAGTGTTCTATAAGATTTTCAGAAGGTTTAAAGTCATCTAGCACCTCTGAACTTTAGACAACTTAGAGCACAGCTTGAGCAGCTCTGGGTGGCTTTGAGCTGCAAGCCGATTTATTGGCGCAGCTGGCCCAAAATAGTGGCTCGGCTCAATGGCTCACGGCTCCAAGTCATGCCATTGGCAACACTAATTCATGGTGAGGAGGAGTGTTGACAGACACACCGTGAATGGCACGTTACCCAATGTGGAAGAGTTGGCTGCACCGATTGATGTGTGCGCTATTTTTAGGGCACCCCTTTGTTATGTGTGCAACAAACACACTTAGGTTACCTGTAGAACATTGGCAGGAGCCGGTAGGGGATTGGTTTAGAATAGAATAATGAGAGATAACCTCAGTGAATAGACAATCACTATATATTCAGTAGTAGTACCTAGAATAGAATAGCGAGAGATACTACTATGGGTAAGTAAGGAAATAAATAAAGTAGAGAAAGGGGATGTACACCTCAGTGAATAGACAATCACTGAGGTTGTGATGTAAAGCTATGAGGTATATAACGTCCCATATATGCTTTTCAAATAGGACAAGACATAGTTACCATAGTTCTATAAATAGATGTAACATACTAATAATAAATATCTGTGACAGTCGGCGAGCATCAGCAACCACAGTCAAGCACAGGCAGGTGCGGGGATGCCTCAATATGTCAACACTCCCCCTCGAGGTGAACACTGGACTATATGACCCCGAGAAGAGTACGAAATTTCTCATACTTGACACGACTGAGTGACTTGGTGAAGATGTTGGCAATCATGTCATCCGTGGGACAGTATTGCATCGTGATGTGGCCTGAGGTAATAGTTTGGTGGATGAAGTGGAAGTGAACGTTGATGTGTTTGGTGCATCCATGGAATGTAGCATCCTTGGAGAGTCGGATTGCGCCTTGATTGTCACAGAAAAGTGTAGTAGGTAATGTAGAACTAAAAATAGAAGATAATTCAGTAAGTAATTTGTGAATCCATAAAATATCCTTTGATGCGTGAGTTAACGCAACATATTCGGCCTCGGTGCTTGACAAGGTAATGATTGGTTGTTTCTTGCTGCTCCAATTTACGACACCAGCTCCAATGAAGTAAGCAAATCTGGAGATTGAGTGACGATGCATTTGGGAAGCCCAATCTGCATCAGAATATCCTGTAATATCAGAATCATTACCTCCCAGGACAAGCTTGAGACCCTTAGTGCCCAAGAGATAGCAGAATACATGAGTTACGGCAATGAGATGTGTTGTTCTAGGCGCATTGAGATATTGGGATAGGGTGGATACAGCAAATGCAATGTCCGGGCGCGTCATAACAGTGGCATACATTAAGGAACCGATCATTTCTCTATATTTGGTCTTTTCCATGGGCGTGAGAAGTGTCGGTGATACGGCAAGAGAATCAAAGCTGAGGTCAATTCCGGGCTCCATGGGGGTGACAGTAGTCCAGGCATTTTGAAGACCGAATCATGAGACGATCTGTTTGATGTATGCTTGTTGACTCAATGAAGTGGTTTTGTCTTCGAGGTTGTGCGTGATGCTGACACCAAGAAGCCAGTTGATGGGACCGAGGTCTGAAATCTCAAAGTGCATGGTGAGCTGCTTTTGGATGAGATTGTTGGCACTCTCGGTGGAGTCCGCAATGACAGTAAAATTGTCAGTAGCAGCGGTGATGATAATGAATTTGTCACTGTGATATAAATAGAACACGGCTTTGTCTGCAGCGGATATGGAGTACCCGAGATTAAGGAAGAAATTTTTTACCTCGGCATACCAGTTGTGAGCTCCCTGCTTTGATCCATATACTGCAACGAGCCATTTACAGACCACATTTGGCTTGCCTTTGAGCTCCGGAGGTAGTTGATGGAATTTTTTGTACTTTGGAGGAAGTTCCAAATAAAGTTTGACACCATCTTGCCAACGAGAATTGAGGTATGTGTTTTTGACATCACATTGATGGACAGCAGCGTTTTTCTGGGCTGCAAACGAGAGGAGAATTCGAAGAGTTGATGCTCGGACCATGGGTGCAAAAGTTTCGACATAATCGACCCCGAATTGCTGCCTAAACCCTTTGATGACAAGTCGAGCTTTGTAACAGGCTATGTTGCCAGCCGCGTCACGTTTACGGCAAAATACATAACGGGACGGAATGATATTCGCATCAGGTGGCAGAATGATGGGTATCCATGCATTGACTTTCTCCATTTGGGAAAGTTCCGCTTCAACCACATCAGACCACTCTGAGCATTCATTACTGTTTAACGCCTCAGTCAACGTAGGTTTGTCTTCACTTACTACCATCACCATCTCCATTGCTTTACTAAACCAATCCTCTTCACAGATGCCGAGCTCCACTCCCCCTGGTTCAAGAATCCCGTTGTCATCAAGAACAAGTGCGCCATCAATTGTGTCAGAGAAATTCACAGCGCTACGTGAGGTGGGAATGCAGTTGCGCCTTCCACAGCCATATTGTGTTTTGTCGACTGGAGTTAGGCCAGTGAGGTGAGCTTTTCTTTGGTGTGGAGGTGGTATAGGTGCATTGGGTGAAGTTTGTGAATTTTCGCTAACATTTTGCATTGCTGGCAGATTTTCAGCCGCATTATCAATGATCGCAGGCATGGGGTTGTTAGTGGTGTTATCGATGGGTTTTGGGTGTGCTTCAGATTCGCCAGGAGCATCAGGGAACTCGTCAGAGAGTTTTTGAGACTGTGGAGTGTCAGAATTGGTGAATACATCTTCCACCCCCTCAATTGACACTTCATCAGGCTTGAGCACCTGATTTTTGTTGAAGTACATGTCCCGTTCAATGCTAACCTTACACATTTTAGGCCAATAGATCTGGAACCCCTTGGAAGTTGGATTTGTCATCGTAACCCACAAAGTGAGCCTGCTCGGCTCGTGGCTTGAGCTTTCCAGCATCAAGTTGTTTTATCCAGACCGTCGCGCCCCATTCAATCAGCTGTGACAAGTCTGGTTTATCCCCTGTTGCTGCTTCATGGGGAGTTTTCTGCATCACCAGTCCACGTGTTATGCAACCAGATGTCATGGAGGATTGCCTCAGCCCACGGAACCAGGGTAGTCCAGCTGCAATCATCATTGCTCAGGCGTCATTCAGGTGGGTTCGATTTCCATGTTTGACTGCACCGTTAGATGCTGGGGAGTTGTGGACAGTGAGGTGGCGGACTGTTCCAGCATTCTTGAGGTGGGTAGTGAATTCCTTGCTCGTAAATTCGCCTCCATGGTCTGACCCAAATATTTTGATTCATGTGCCGCGTTGAACTAGTGCCCAGGCTTTGTACTTCTTGTAGTCAGCAAATGCCTCGGACTTTGCCTTCAAGAAATAGACTTTCTCTTCACGCGTGGCTAGGTCTTTGAACAGAAGATAATATTTCTTCCCCCCTAGCGACTCGACTTTGGCTGGCCCCCACAAGTCTGAAACAACTTTCTCCCCGTACATTGTGTACACTGTTCCACTTTTCTTGGGAAACAGCTTTCTATCTGCCTTGGCTTTTATGCAGGCCTCGCAGAATTCCGGTTTTGAGTCCAGATTGACATCGGTTCCAGTAACCATCCCCTCTTTTACCATCCTATGTAAGTCATCGTGATTTATATGCCCCATCTTACAATGAAGCTCACTGATCGACATCAGCTTTGATGCGGAGTTTGCGGAGGGTGTTGGAGATGAGCTGAATGAACCACTGATGTGGTAAAGCCCCTGAATGAGAGGAATATGACCTATGACATTTGATTTCATGCTACGGATGTTGCAACTCCCTCCTTTTATGAAGAGTGAGAATCCAGCTTTGTCAATGCAGGAGACTGATATGAGGGTGAATGCCAAGTGGGGTGAGTAATATATGTTCTTGAGCATTATTGGGGTCAGTTTCTGATCCCTGTTAGGTAGCTCAACTTTTAGATCGCCCTGTCCCAGCACGCTGAAGGTATGTCCATCCATGGCTCTGATGGGTTCAGGACTAATTTCACTGTAGTTCAAAAATTTCGAACGTTCAGGAGAGAAGTGTCGACTAGCGCCACTATCAAGGATAATTCCATGATCTGCAGAGGCGGCGTGGGCTTCAGCTTTGAAGTCAGAGGTAATGACGAGGGCCATAGGATCTTTGGGCATGCTATAGCTGAGCATCACATAGTTTTCGTCATCGTCTTTACCGTCTTCAGCGACGTGCACACTTGCTGATGCTGTTTTCTTTGCAGCCAATCTCTTGAACCATTCCGGCGCCTCTTTCTCTTTTCCCCCCCCTTTTGCATAACACTGATCAATTGTGTGGCCAGGCTTGTCGCAGTTAGGGTTTGAGCAGCGCGTCTTTTCCTTCCCCTTGGGTTTGTTCCTCCCCTTGCCGTCCTTGGATTTCATGGCCACCATTATCACTGCATTGGACTTATTGATTGAGTCCTCGAGCATGAGTGAATTTGCTTCTTCGGTAAGATGCCAGATAAGATTGGTGCTGGTCAACTTCTTCCTGGACTCGTGAGCAGTGACGTTAAGGACAGTGAGAAGGGTTCGGTAGGTTGGTGTGAGTGAGAGAGATGTGCAGATATAGGATATGAAGGATTCATCGGTAACTGGACAGTTCATTTCTGCGAGTCGTTCCTTGATCTCATTCATCTTTGTTAGGTGTTCTCGCATGTCTCCATTTTCTGTGAGTCAAAGAGTCTGAAGTTGGGTAAGGAGATTTGTTTCATACATCGAGCCTTTGTCAGCATGAATAGAAGTGACTTTCTTCCATACGGTGGTGGCGGTAGTCTCATTCTTGACCTGCAGGAACGTGGACTTGTCGATGGTTCGGTAAATTACCTGCTTGGTGCTGCTCATACTTGTCTTCTTCACCCTGGTGCTTCTCGACATCTTCTTCGCTCAACAGATTAGGATCACTTCCCTTGTAGAATTCACCATCCTCTTCCCTGAGTGTAACTGGCTTTTGCATGGTACCCATGAGGTGTCTCTTCAATCCCTTTGACGTGGCGAAATTGAGAATGCGCTCTTGGTAGGTAGACCAGTTAGAGCCATCACTACGGAGTTTCGGCAGGTTCAAAGCTTGCAAGTTATTTGTGAGAGACATTTCAGAGATATCGTCAGGGCCCATAACCTGTAGAACGTTGGCAGGAGCCGGTAGGGGATTGGACTAGAATAGAATAACGAGAGATAACCTCAGTGAATAGACAATCACTATATATTCAGTAGTAGTACCTAGAATAGAATAACAAGAGATACTACTATGGGTAAGTAAGGAAATAAATAAAGTAGAGAAAGGGGACGTACACCTCAGTGAATAGACAATCACTGAGGTTGCGATGTAAAGCTACAAGGTATATAATGTCCCATATATGCTTTTCAAATAGGATGAGACATAGTTACCATAGTTCTATAAATAGATGTAATGTACTAATAATAAATATCTGTGACAGTCAGTGAGCATCGGTGACCACAGTCGAGCACAGGCAGGTGTGGGGATGCCTCGATATGTCAACATTACCTTTCTTATCTCTCCTCTTTGTCTGTCTCAATGTATATATATCAGTAGACAGACAGTCTACCACCTCAGTCTCTAATACAAGGACTGAGGTGAGTACAATCTCAGGTTTGACATTATCATGTCTCGCTAACTGTACCTTAGTTTAATCTTGTTTACACTAGGTACTATATCGCCCAATTGGTCTGAAATCTCCCAGGGAGTCTGAAATTCAATTTCTACATTTTATCTGCTTGCACAATCCCCCCGGAGTTTTACGGGATCTAATTGACTAGTAGTAACGGATGTATGTATGATTTCACTAAGGAATACAAGCTGTGGAAGCAGTCGAGAAACAGTAGCCAGATCGATCAAACAGTGATACAAATGAAAATGTCTTGTTCACCATAGCAAAAATCACTCCCAAAGCCCGAAAAAATTTTACAGGACACCTACACTAGACCAAACTACGGTAACACACTCTCTTCAAGTCTCCGGGGTGGTGAGCCCATGTTCAAGAGCGAGGAGAGACAGCGTGACAAAACTCATCGAAATTCAAGGTCCGCCCAGAAACAGTATGTAGTGCACGCGCTTTACATTTGCTTGTGATTTGTCGTGCCTCAAGCATCTCGAGCCACTTGCCGTTGAGCCGGCCAGTGGACATTCAATTTTACCGTGACAAAGTGTGACAAAATTGACAGTGTCCCTTCATCGCTCTCGAACATGGGCACAACACCCCCGGAGATTTGCAGAGAGCATACTACCGTAGTCTGGTATAGTGTAGGTGTCCTGTCAAATTTTTTCGGGCTTTGGGAGTGGTTTTTGCCATGGTGAACAAGACATTTTCATTTGTATCACTGTTTGATCACTCCGGCTACTGTTTCTCGACTGCTTCCACAGCTTGTATTCCTTAGTGAAATCATACATACATCCATTACTACTGGTCAATTAGATCCCGTAAAACTCCGGGGGGATTGCGCAAGCAGATAAAATGTAGAAATTGAATTTCAGACTCCCTGGGAGATTTCAGACCAATTGGGCGATATAGTACAGTATAACCGAATCAAGTCTAATACAAGGACTGAGTTTAATCTTGTTTACACTAGGATCGATTCTCTATAGAGTAGGTGCCCACACACCCTACTCCAAGAGCTACCGTGTACTGTAGTGGAAAAAAAACTGTTAGAATACCTTCGTCCTGATCCACTGCGGCAAGTCTCTACTATCTAGAGCTGTCGAGCGAACGCGAACGCGCCTTGAACTTACACGTGTCGGCCGCGGGGCTGGGCCAGGCTGCTGACAAACTCCGCTCAGTGTTGGAATCAGTAATATCAGTATCGAGCCGAATCTAGAACCAGGGATTCAGCAAAATCCTTGAAGAACCGAACTGAACCGAACTTCGGCATCCTTCATGTCTGAGGTTTTGTTTCTACAACTAGGATACTTGCTAAGGTCGTCACAATTTTTTTTTTGCTCTTCTAATACAACTTGTCTGCACATCCGCACAGTCCATCACTCCTTTACACTTTACATTCAATAAATAGCTGTCAGTCTGAGCCCCCTCTTCATTTAACAGAATACTGTCGATGAATAGCATTGGAAAAAAGAATGGGTGGCAGAAGCCTACCTGGAGGTCTGAACTTCCATGTAGACCCCATCTCTTTGTTTGGTCATTATATATGAGTAGGGTGATATCATTCGTTCGAAGTGGCTGCCAGGTGATGGCTGAGCATAAGCCATGCCTACACACTCAATTTGAGATTGCGGCCATTTGAATCAGTGCGTAGTACTTCACGTTATAGATACGGAAGCTCGTCTCATCTGACACCTTTTGACGCAGAAAGAAAATACGAGCACCCAGGAATATCCCAAGGAATGTATGGACTTTCGCCTCAAGCGAATTTGCGCCTCGCATCCAGGGAAGAATGAGGGACCAGAAAACAAGGAAGACCACAATTGATACCCTGGTGACGTTTTGTCCGAGATGTATAGCAGTCGTTTGGCGCCCCATTTTTTGGTCGCCTTCAATATCTGCCAAGTCTTGCACATGAACGGTGGTACATATTATCGCCCATGATAGTACCAGCGCTAGTATCATGTTAGGCTTGCGAGGGAGTGATCCGACTGCGAGAGTTCAAGATATCAGTATCTGTAACAGGTGAATGGAAGTTAAATGAATCACTTAATACCGTGGTTGCCCCCGTTTCGAGAACTGCGTAGCCCAAACCGTTGATTATATTCTTCCAAATATAATGACTGTTCAAAAGGAGGTGGTCATATAAGTATACAAGACCGCAGAATACTACGGTGGGTATCATTAGCTCTCTACCTCCTAGCAGGCAAGAAACCAGCAGGCAGATCACATTCAATGCCTTTGAAAGGAATTTAGCTGCAGATATTGTGAGGCGTCCAGATGGCAGTGGCCTCCATGGCTTATTGAGCTTGTCTTCGTCAATGGAGAGTGATTGGTTGTCGATGTCGATTAAAAAGAGGTGAGTGAGCACCCATACGGGAACCAAAATCGATCTCGTCGTCCAAATGTCTTTTGACACCATGAAAGCAAAACCTGACTGTCAAAGATACATCCTTAGACCGTGACTAAAGCTGTGTCACATCGATCAATGCTTACAACCGGAAACAGTATAGTCTTAATATCCGAGCGAACGAATAGATATGCCGTTTTCAGGTGAAATAACACCCCTGCACCCATCATCTAGAAAAGAAGATATCTCGGTGAAGTTAGCGCTTGGTTGAAGGGCATTGTAAGTGACTTGCCTATTCGAATGTAACATTAACGACGCAGGAGTCTCCAATCGCTTGACCTCTTATACCCAACGACATATTGTCATCACTACTAGCGGCGGAAATAGAATGTGCGTAATAATATTCCACAAATATCAGATCACAGCGATTGAAAGCGCTTACCAATGGTGGTACTTGGGTTTAAAACCGGTGACCATTTATGCACCGCCGTGACGGACGTATTTTGATGGTCAATACGCATAAATCCATACCGTCAAGGCAAGGCTCAAGGTCCTGACGGTACGGGTACAGACGGCACCATGTAACCGTCAGTGTACGGCACGGTGCGCAGCCCTACTAAAGGGATTCTAGATCTCATGCAAAGCTTGGGGAAGGTGTATGTTTCCTCATGCTTTGCATGGTAAGTCTCGCTTTGCTTAAGTTAAGTACATCATCTGCAGCTTACAGTCATCTTCAGTAGGGTAAAAGTGTTGATTGAATTAAGATGGATAAAGATCTATTGTGATAACCGAGTCAGCGGCCTATGTCGCTGCATTTACCAAATCCTGCAATATTGGCCTTCCTCTCAAAAGACCATTGTCTGCCACTGTTCTAACCTTGACTTTCTTCGGTGGTCTCGGAACGGGTGAATTTTCTTTCCCGATCGCAGATCTGTCCATCTCTGTTGCGAGTCGCTTTGAGGATGGTGGGGGTTTGTCATCCATCAGGCATGAGTGAAGGTTTTGAGCATTTGGCGGCAGATGAAGAATCCAACCGCGAGTATCCATGAGATTGAAAAACTCGGCAAGGAGATCAGCGTGTTGGAGAGTCTTTCGTGATCCCACAATGATCAACTTAGAGCGAGCACGAGTGAAGGAGACGTTCATCCTTCGCCAGTCTTTAACAAGGTCCCCAATCTGACCATAATTATCAGTGAACAACTGTCCATGAGCGCGATAGAATTATACCACATACATGACCCCCGTCGTTTGATCGGACCATTGAAATAATGATACAATCTTTATCTCTTCCTTGACTTCGATCGGCAGTGAGGATCTCTATCTCCTTCCGACGTTGGAAGATATGGGAAAAAAGCTTGACTTGCTGCCGGTACAGAGAGATGACGCCAACCTGGTCTTCACGTACACCACTTCGCAGCAAAGTCTCCACAACTTGACGAACGAGTTCGGCTTCGACCATGTTTTGGACAAGATCGCCCACCCTAGAGTCAGGTGCAGGAAGAGCATCAGTATCAACGAAAATGGCTTTACAACTGTCAAAAGACACGGGAGGTCAGGGAACATGAGGACACCAAGGTTCACATACGTTTACCTGTCGGACGCAAGGCGTTCAATCCAGCATCCATCGGCATGACATAACGAACCACCAGCATGCAGGCGACGCAGAAACGCGGTTTTGGGCAACACCAAACTCTGGCGAGCGACTTTCTCAGAACCGCAACGAAGCCGATCACCATATATGAGTTTATTGGACAGCATCATGATGTCCTCATTCATACGGTACTGGTATGCCAGATCCACGACGGCATGAGGGTGTGCGTCCGAAAGACGGCGGAATAAGGACACGTCGAGACCACCTTTCCGCGCTGCAGGATTTCGCACCTGTTCCAGAGAGGTTTCAAAGGTTAATTATGCATGTGATGCAGTAAGAAGCTCACGAGTGGAGGTAGCTGGAAATGATCACCGACCAGAACGAATTTATCAACAAAACGAAGGGGTCCAAGACAGGTTGGCAAGGTAATCTGAGAGGCTTCATCTACAATGCAGTAGTCGAACTTCCTACGACTGAATAATGCACTGCAAGTGATATGAGTTTTTGACCCGAAGGTGACGACAATATATTTACTGATCAACCGATAAGCAAGTCGTTGCAACCACCGGCGGAGCCATTAGCTGCTGCTGAAGCTGTTCTATAGTCGTCGGCGTTTTCCTATGCGCGAGGGTGAACTTATGCACATCCGGATGAATCTAAAACCGAGACTAGAGCGTCAATCGCTCCATATACCTCCGCGTAGAAGGAAGGTAAAACCTTATCTATATTACCCAGCCTCAAAATCCCAAAATCCGCATCCAACAACTTTGCGAGGATCGTGTCAACTGCAGAATGAGTATACGATGTCAGCAGAACAGTTTTACCAAGAGCCACAAGCGTTCTGATAACTGCAGCGATTACAGTCATTTTCCCCGTTCCAGGCATGCCCAGAATCAATGCGTAATCTTGTGCAGATAGAACCTTGGACATCGCTTGTTGTTGGTTTACATTGAGATGCGCAGAGTGATGTGCAACTGAGGCATTAACTTGGGTGGAAAGGTTGTCGTCAAAAACGGGGGCCTGCAGGTCGACAACGAGCTTGAGGCGTCGCGTGTCCCCTTCTGCATAGAACAGCTGCGCAAGGTTATCGCGGATGCGGCCTAAACCGCTGAAGAGCTCATCCTTATCGATGCGAAATATGACTGGCGTTGTCCCATTGGGAGAACGATGGAGCGCCGCTAAACGTGCCGAGATACTTTGGGTACACAATTCGTGGTCTACACCAAGGACAACTTCTGTAGGGGTGAGATCGATGATAAAGCCGCGGGCAAGAGCAAGTAAACTTGGTTCGACAGACACCGTCACAGCATCACCAGAATGTAACTGGCCATTCAACAGGGAAGAGGTCGACTCAAAGGCTTGTGCTTTCACAAACCTAACAGTAAATCTGTGAATCTTGCTGTCTCCGGAAGTTTCAACGTGGAGAGGCTTTGGACGGAAAGATGCATCTATAACCATCGAGCTGAAACATCGTCCCTTGGTCTCGCGTTCCGCTGCACCCATAGTCCAAAGCTCCTTTTTGAAACGAACTAGGTCCTGTTCTTCTAGTGAGATCAAACCTTCCCATTCTACACTGATCGTTAGTGAATGATAACTCGATAACAAACAAACAAACCTTGCGATACAACATACATGTATCCAATGCGTAACATCTCTTGCACGTCCTCTCAGCGTCAATAGTCGCTGGTAAAAATGGCTCCGGCGCGGATGCATCTTCGACATCCATTTCGTCCTCTTGGGAGCCAGAACGCTGAGTTCTCCTCATCATGAAGCCCGCCATCTCGTTCCTAGTGGTGAAGAGGCCTCGGATCTCGTTCCGACTGACAGGAACTCTGATGACCTCTTCAGTCTGCGTGTAGTACAACAAACCTGCGTTTACCTCCACACCATAACGCTCAGCAGTAAGTAGAGTGTATAGCATCGTTTGCGCACGATGTTCCATGGCGGCGATAGCACGGCCAGTCTTAATCTCGAATGGCTTAGGGCCACCAGTAATAATTGGTTGCGGGAATGGCGGGTTGGGGTCCGAGATGACGGTGAGTACTGAAACGTCTAGCTTGCCTTTGAGACCATAGCTAGGCGACCAAATGTCTTCTTCGACATCGAGAAGCTCAGTGACGGCCAGCAGTGATGGGGCTTGATTGTAAGCAGCTCGGGTATTTGATAGGAATGCGCTAGGCTGCTAAGTAGGTGCAGACGTGTTGGAATTCAGATATATACCTTAGGAGTATCACTGAGGTACTTTTGAGAGAAGACGAGGAGGCCTTTCGCCCTAGTTTTGACTTCGCGTTTGGCTTGTTCTACAGAAACATCAAGCTTAAGCAATTCGTTTAGACCTTTATAGATGACTTCGTCGATCTTTTCGTTCATCCAGGACTCTTCCCAGCGCCCGGCGGTGAAACAAGATTGCATTACCTCATGTAACATGTTTCCCCACACAAGCGCAGGGGTGGTATCGCTAGACGACCGAACGAGAGTGGAGAGGAGAGGTTTACGCCTGCATTGCGTAGCATTAGAAAGGGCGGTAGCTGTTAAAAGGAGGTCTGGGTGGAGGACGAGAAGATTCGCCTTGGAAGTTATCGCAATAGATGAGACGATAGATGATGTGGAAGGAGTGGCAGTAGTAAAAGCTCCAATTACATTGATGATATCACCTGAACGGACATCGGTCCACGCCCAGTCATCACGTAGAATGACCAAACGACGTTCCTGGTTATCCAGCTTCACTAGCAGATTCTAGGGAGATGTCAGTCAAGTTGAGAAGACAGTTACTGTAGGATTACTTGCCTTTTGATAGTGGCCGGTATCATTTTCGGTTATCGATTCGACTATACATCGAGTACACGACTCAGGAACGTACGAAGTAGCTTGAGGGAACTTGCTCTTGGTAGACTCGTAACCGTCTGTCGTACTATACATGTAAGGTGCCAAACTGTCGTAGACAGACTGGCAGAACTGAGTTTGAATTCATGGGGGGGTGCGCGAATTATATCACGTGTGATCACATGTGTTGAACCTCCCCTAAACACGCTAATGTTCAACATACGCGACTTAACGCGCCTGCCAGTCAACGCGCGTGTCAACGCTAGCGGGGCTTAGCTTAAATCCTACGGAAATCTTTGAGAGCTCATATTACGCGTCTATGGTCCCAGAAGTATCAAGAACTGCCTCATCTGCCGACATCCTTGCACGCCGGCGCATCCAAGAAAATCTGTTATTTAAAAATGCGAACCCGGCCCCGACCTACGATGATTTCTTCTCGAGCTCACTGCAGTAAACTTCTTCGGGTAATCTGATATCTTCCCTGCGTCCACTATCCAGTCCAATTGTATTGCATGACCTCAAGAAGTCACGAGAAGGTAGTTTTTCGTCTGAGATAAGTTTATATGCATATTCAGTTATTTCGTTGTTATCGAGCGCTCTGATAGCTGCCAGTACCCCCAGGTATTGCATCAGAAGGCATAGACCGCAGTGAGAGGAAAAAAGAGAAAGCAGAACCAGGAGAATATTGACTGTCATCTTCGCGATATGTGAGGCTATCCATCAAGGACCTTGAAGAGCTGAAGCATAACAATACACGGGCGGCGGTTGTTTCAAGTTGGAGAATACGCGGCACGGAACTTCGGAACGCGAGCGTGTTTAGGGGAGGTTCAACACATGTGATCATGTGAATACACGTGATATAATTCGCGCACCTCCATGAATTCAAACTCAGTTCTTCCAGTCTGTCTACGACAGTTGCTCGCCTACTACAGTTGCGGACAAACAAACACGACAATTTTTGGTGACCCAATTTTGGAAGCCGGCACAAACATCCGGAGCCCTCAAAAATTGTCAAGACGTGTAGAATAGAGCCTAACGAGGATAATTCTACGAGCCGATTTCCCTATTTTAAAAAATTTGGGTTAGGTAACCTCAAAAATTTGGCTGCCCCCTGAAAAAAATCGGTAAAATCATGAAAAATAGTGCAATCGACTCCTTTTGGTTAGCTGCATGATCCTGTGATAAATTCGAGGTTACATCAAATTGATCGCCCATAATAAAAAGAATAAACTTCACCAAAAAAGGAAATTTTTACCAGTAACCTATGGAATCAACTTCGTTCCATCTTCCTAAGCTCCTGGAAGTGCCTAGATATTTGACAAGGCATTATAAAGGAGGACCCCCAAAAAGTAACTTGGATGTATGTTCCAGGCACTTATCTGGATGATCCAGGCACATTTCTAGGAACAGCATAGTCCTGCTGGATTATCAATGATGTGAATCCAGATCAGTGATCGAATTGTCAAAAGAATGCATTTCTACACCCGTGCCTAGCCATAACCCTTCCAGATATGGCCCGATCACCGCCATTGTCCAGATAAAAGTGGACATTTGTGGAACATACATTCATAGGCACTTTTGGGGGTCCTTATAAAGGAGGAAAATAACCTATCATAATTGTCACATGCTTTGGAATAATCATGTGACATTAACAGTGGTTGAAAGTCTGAACAGTGAACTTCATTTAACGAAGTGTGTGGTGACAGCCGAACTAATAATAAATTGTGTTTGTGCATAGCCAAACGACTGAGGTGACGACAAAATATCGAGTCGGAAATAAGCCAAAAATGGCTGAATGAAAAGAAATGCCCGAATGCAACTGAAACCACCACATTCTCGCATCCAGCTGTTTAATGATTATTCTCTGATTTCTCATTGATGTCACAAATATGTACTGCTATGATTTTTTTATTGTTCTTTCTGCATTTTTGCTTTACCAATCAATCACCAATTTTCACTGCTTTCATTTAAACCCTTGGCATTCTAATGCTGCATCGTTCATGCAATGATTGTGTTAAATAAGATAGAAACCTAAAAGTACCAGGCATGGCTAACAAATTTTACCTGCTACATAATAAGCACTGCATGTAAGCCTGGCTTATGTAATCTTGACACTTGTTTGTAAGCATCTTTCTTCGATACCTTATTTACTACGTAAATAGGAGGATTCTGGATTCTTCCCTTCCCCCTTCTCGCTTCCCTAGAAATCTGCTTTTGTATTGTTCCTCATTTCTAATAACACGTCGTTGTCTTGTTATATCGCATGATTAGTAGTGAGTTCCTCTTTTCTCTCCCTTTTCTTCCCTCTCTCCAGTGTTTCCTAGCCCAACTATGGGCTAGGCTTCCACTTTTTTTTAAATCTAAACAACGACGTGTAATTTCTTTGAAACTTACAAACTCTGTTATAACAACAGTGTAATGCTGTCTCGAAAACCTATGGTACAGATCCCACTTACTACATGTAGTAGGGCGCAGAATGCCTTAGCACCTGATGCCATCGCAAACGTGTTTGCTCTAATGCCGACTCCTGCCTCTGTCGTAGCAAACAACGCGCATATATCCGATCATACACCCGCTGCCTCCGTCGTCACATTTGATGCACATATAGCCACCACTACACCTCCTGCCTCCGTTGTAGCAAACAACGTGCATACAAGCACCACTGCACCTCCTGCCCCCATCGTAGCAAACAGCACCACCTTCCCTACCTCCTCCATTGTACCCAGATGTAAACGATCCTTGTCTGAATCGTCTGATGAGTACCAAATCACTCCTTTGATAACAAACATGTCTCTTGCCTCCTCTGTCGCTATACTGAGGCTGAACAATGGAAAATGACCAATGATCTCTGCTGGGAATATGACACCCAAACTTCTTCACCAATTTGAACACCACGCACGTGGATATCTTCACAACAAAGATGGCCTTGACACTGCATGATTTGTAGACCACATTGTCTACTCTTTTGAAGATCCCATGTTCTCTGATTGGTACCAGTCTCAGCAGGAACTCCTGTCGGGGCTCTCCTTCACCGACTTCATGATCAAAGTATGCTCCCATTGGTTGCCAAAACAATGGCAGCAGGACTTGGCCCAGAAAGTTCGCTCTACAAAACAGAACAAAACCCCTTTCTCCGACTTCATTGACTCTATGCGCCGTGATAACCTGCTGCTAAAAGGATCTCAATACCACCTTTCTCCTGCTCAACTACGCACTCAGATTGAATCGAACATTTCCACTGAACTCGCTGCTGCTTTTGATCGATGGAAGGACAACCATGAGTCCTCCGATGATGAAGAGGGAGAGCTCATTAACGCTATCGCAGACCTGGATGCTGCTGCTACAGCCGTGGTTGCGAAAGCAGCCTCGGATGTGCTCAAATCTGAGGAGAGACTACAGTCTTTCATTGATACATTAACAAAGCTCGATCAAAAGCTCATCAAGGATAGAAATGCTTGCAAGCAGGATGCCGAAGATGCAGCTAGAAGCCTGAAGCACTCAAGCTCAGCAGTAGGCCTCGCTGAGAGCTCGAGATGGGCACCGTACAATCGAACACAAGCTGTGACCACCTCCCATGTACAAGCTATGTCGTCAACCACCCATCCACCCAAATTGATGGATCCCGAGAGAAAGTACCTGGAAACTTATAATGGTTGCAAGAAGTGCCAAGGTTTCTACATGCCCGATGGTCATGCCTGCGAATTCCCTAGTGGGAATGGGTATGTTGAATGTTCTATGGTGGCAGTGAATGAAGCATGCAAGCATGCTAAATTGCTGACTCTGCCAATTCCGAGAGAAGAATACATCTCGACTGTCGGCACTGTCAACACTACCTCGTCGAATGGGATTTACGCCCCTGCTCCACCTCAACCTTCTGCTGCTCCACCTCCCCTGCCCTGCCTATTGCGAGTGTATTGGGAATGTTGACGTATCCTATCGCTTCAGTGCACCCGCCGAATGATAGCTCTATCCTTGGCGGGGGCGATAGTGATCTCTCTTGTGACTCAAATGACTCGGTAAGCACCCGTGTTCCTTTCTTCATGCCACACCTTGTATGGAAGTGCACTGTAGACAGCCTCCATTCCGCTGCTCTCTCTCGTATTGAAATTTCTGCACTAATTGATCATGGCTCTCCTGCAGTTTTGATTGAGGCAGAACTAGCTTATTGTCTGCACTTGCCTATTTGCCTGCTTCCCTGCCCGTTCCCTGTCTCTGGTGCATTTTTTGACCAATCTTCTGGCTCTGCCAATGTCTCTCTCACCCATTGGGTCAAACTTAAACTGCATGATTGAAACAACTTGTATTCCGCTCATACTGTCTGCGCGCTCATTGCGCCAAAGCTTTGCCATCCAGTCATTCTGGGACTTCCTTTCCTTTCTCATAATAAGATTGTCATCAATGCCTGTAACAATACTGCAATAGATTCCAGCTGCAACTTCGACCTTCTACACCCTACTCCACATGTAATACCTGCAGTAAAAATGAAAATTTGCGATGTGATTGCAACTGTTAAAGCCTACTGTAAACTACTTATTAGAGAACTGAAAGCTATTTGCGAGTCACAACAACCTTGGGTTGATGCACGCTGTGAAAAACTTATAGGAATAGATATCATAGCTGTGATACAAGTACGCGTTGAGCAACTCGCTGCTGAAGAACAACTGAAAAAGCTTGGCTCAAAGATCAAAGATGATTACTCTGATGTTTTCAAGCCAATTCTGCACGTTGATAAAATGCCAAATGAAGTCTTGTGCAAAATCAGCTTGAAAGATGCTGGGAAAACGATTACCACAAGGAGTTACTCCTGCCCATATAAATTCCATGAGGCATGGAGCATACTTATTCAACAACACTTAGATGCAGGTCGCATCTGTCCATCCTCTTCCGCTCATGCCTCTCCAGCTTTCTTGGTTCTAAAGGCAGACCCAACAGATTTGCCTTGCTGGGTAAACAACTATCGACAGCTAAACACCAACACTGTCATGGACTCTCACCCGCTTCCGCGTATAGATGACATTCTTGCTGATGCTGGGTGCGGCAAAATCTGGAGTAAACTAGACATGACAGACAGTTTCTTCCATACTAAGATGGACCCAGAGAGCATAGGATTGACTGTGGTGACAACTCTGCTCGGGCTATATGAATGGACTGTAATGCCGCAAGGTCTTTGAAATGCACCGCCCATGCATCAGTGACGGGTAATGGCTGCACTCAGACGCTTCCTTGGAATATTTGCTCACATCTATTTGGATGACATTATTATCTGGTCAAACTCTGTAGAGGAACACACGAGGCACATTGAACAAGTTATGACAGCGCTTCGCGAGGCTCAGCTGTACTGCAACCCTAAGAAATCAAAATTATATCTGAGCAAATTGATCTTTCTGGGGCACCGCATCTCACAGCAAGGGATTGAAGCTTGTTCCTCAAAGGTGGACAAAAATATTGAATTGGCCAGTCCCAAAGTCTACAAGCAATGTCCATAGCTTCTTGGGCCTTGTACGATACATTGCTGCTTTTCTACCTCACCTGGCAGACCACATGTCAGTCCTTACACCTTTGACTACAACAGAAAGTGAAAAGAATTTCCCCCCTTGGTCAAATGTGCACCAAAATGCTTTCGAAGCTATAAAAGTGCTCATTGTTAGCTGGGAATGCTTGACAGTCATTGATCACATGCTTCCTGGCCAAAATAAAATCTTTGTGACTTGCGATGCAAGTGACTGGAGAACTGGCACTGTACTTAGCTGGGGCCCAACTTGGGAGACTGCCCATCTGGTGGCGTTTGACTTGATGCAACTGAAAGATGCGCAGAAGAACTACCCAGTCCATGAGAAAGAAATGCTCACGATTGTGCGCGCACTAAAGAAATGGTGCTCAGACCTACTTGGTGACCAACCTAACTCTTGCAATGCAATCCTCAGTATATGCTCTGACGAATCCTTCCTGAATGATGTTCAAGAAGGATACAAACACAATGACTTCTGTAAAAAATTGAGTGAAGTGACCTGTAGCTTGCCTGACGTGCACATGGTTAATGAATTGTGGTACTTAGAAGACCGACTAGTAGTCCCCAGATATGGGTGGCTGCGTGAGGACCTGTTCCGCCTGGCACATGACTTGCTGGGACATTTCAGTGCAGACAAATCTTATGCAAGCATCAGAAATTGTTACTATTGGCCCAACATGCAAAAAGATCTAGAGAATGCATACATACCAGCGTGCTCCGAGTGCCAGCATAACAAAAGTGGCACATCGAAGGCCAAAGGGCCACTGCATCCATTACCTATCCCTGAGAAGTGTGGTGATTCTGTATGCCTAGACTTCATGGGGCCGCTCCCCGAAGATGAAGGATTTGATTGCATTCTGACGATAACAGATAGGCTGGGCTCTGATATCTGCCTCATCCCAACACGCACAGATATCATGGCGCCAAAGCTGGCACTGATATTTTTCAATGAATGGTACTGTGAGAATGGACTACCATTGGAACTGATATCTGACCGCGATAAATTGTTCATGTCAAAATTCTGGAAAGCACTACATTCATTGACCGGGGTACATCTGAAAATGTCCACATCATACCACCCTCAGACTGATGGTGCAAGTGAATGCACTAACAAGACTCTGAACCAATGCGTGCACTTTCATGTTGAACGCAACCAGAAAGGTTGGGTCCGAGCATTACCTATCATCCAGTTCCACATGATGAACTCGGTAAATGGATCAACAGGATTCTCTGGATTCCAGATCAGAATGGGGCAAAGCCCACAAATTATTCTGCCTTTAATACCTGGAATAGTGTGTGATGACACTCCGGAAGAAACTGCTGCATGCATGATAATATCACAAATTGAATGCGATGTCGATGAAGCAAAAGATGCTTTGATTGGCGCAAAAATTATGCAAGCATTCTTTGCAAACAAATCGCGAGGGCATGAAGATGTGTACCTAGTTGGTGACAAAGTCATGCTTGCAACGCTTCACCGCCGGTGAGAATTTAAAGTGGGAGACAAGTCTAGAGTGGCAAATTTTTTTCCTCAATTCAATGGACCGTACTTGGTTACAAAAGTGTTTCCAGAGACTTCGTCATACACTCTACTATTGCTGAACTCCCTGAATGTGTTTCCTACCTTCCATGCTTCCCTACTGAAGTGACACAATGAAAATGATGCAGAGCTTTTCCCTTCTCGAGAAATGGAATGGCCTGGCCCAGTTATGACCGACGATGGTCTGGAAGAATACCACATCGAGAAAATCGTCGATGAGCGCAAAAGGGGACGTGGATTCCAATACCTTGTTAGATGGTCAGGATACTCCGAGAGCGACAACCTATGGCTCCCTCAACGAGAACTCGAAAATTGCGAAGTGCTGGTAAGGCAGAGGAAACACAGTAGCTTTTTCCCACTGGGTTTTTTAATGCACCTGATGTTACTGGTTGATGTTGGGTTTTTGTGACTGCTGCTGGATAGAGACACTTTTTTAAGTGTGGGAGGGTGTAAGCCTGGCTTATGTAATCTTGACACTTGTTTGTACGCATCTTTCTTTGATACCTTATTTACTATGTAAATAGGAGGATTCCGGATTCTTCCCTTCTGTAAGGGGACTAGGGGGGTGCCCTGTGTGTTTTTCCTATTTTTTATGTTCATCCTATATTTTTCCCCACCTCATTTCCTTCTATTCTTCATTTTCTATGATTTTTCCGGATTTTATTACTAATTTTCCCTTGCTATCATGTTTGTACATGTTGACACTTTTATATTTAGAGGCAGAGTACCCCTTCCAACACATACCCCTTGGTATGATGTCATTCGGCAGCCTTGATCTGCCTATCTCTGCCTTTTTCTATTTTTAGGTTATATTTGATTTTTGTTGTCTTCACATATACTGGGCATCAGCAAGGGGATCCTTAGAGTTTTCTCTTCGGATTTCCCTTTGCTAGGTGTGTCCCCAATGCCTGTATTATGTAGTATAATTTTAACTTTGGATTTCCCTTTGCTAGAGGCTTAGGTTGCCCTTATAGTTCACCCCCTCTCTAAGATGCATTGCCCCGATGCATTCGAAATCGCATACGACCAAAGTCCATGACTTGAATGCGACGCAGTGCAGCAGTGTGCCATCGGTGGAATTCCTTGATTAACCGAGGGGCATTTACGTCAGACTCTTCGACCCATGAGTTCTCCTCATACCCATAACCCTTCCAATGTACCAAATACTGGAGTTTTCCTCGACACAAATGGCTGTCCAAGATTGACTCGACTTCATATTGGGGTTCTCCCTCGATCACTGTAGGTGGTGGTGGTGGGTGTGAATGGCATCCCGGGAATGGATCTGAAGGAGCTGGAAGCAATTTGACAACATGGAAGACGGGATGGAGTCTGGACATGGAGGCTGGGAGGCGTAGACGATAGGCATGCGTTCCAACGCACTTGACAATGGGGAAAGGTCCCAAGAAGTGATGAGCGAGTTTCTTGGATGGACATGTAGTGGAGACGTCACTGGAGTCAAGATAAACTCGATCACCAACCTTGTACTGAGGGGTTGGGGAGTGGTGTTGGTTGTAAAATCGTGCCATGTCATCCTTCGCCTTTGCTAAGGCTGCCCTTGCCTCCTCCAAGCTATCCCTCATGCATTCTGTGAACTCATTCACCATCTCGATGTGTGAGGGAGTTTGGCGAGGTTCAAATCCCATGCGTGGATGTCGTCCAGTGTCTAAGAGGAAAGGGGTCTGTTGAGTGGAAGCATGGACATGGTTGTTGTATCCGAACTCGGCCAAAGGAAGGAGATCATCCCAATTGTCCTGGCATTCATTGACAAAGAGGCGGATGTACTGCTCCAGTTCCTGGTTGACTCGCTCCGTCTGGCCATCAGTTTGTGGGTGATAAGTGGTTGAAGCGAGGAGTTTGATCCCCAGGAGTCGGTACAGCTCACGAGTGAACTCTGCCATGAACTGAGGGCCACGATCCGAGAGGAAGCCACCAGGAAGTCCATGTAATTTCCACATGTGGTGGAGGTAGAGTCGAGCGGCACCTAGGGCACTGACAGTGGTGTGAGTGGGAATGAAGTGAGCGCGTTTTCCCACTGAGTCAACTGTGCACATCACTGCATCAAACCCATTTGACTCTGGCAATTCCACCACAAAGTCGACGCTGACGACATCCCAATGACTCTCTGGAACAGGAAGAGGGTGTAGCTCACCAATAGGCTTGCGATGAGGAACCTTGGTGCATAAGCAAAGGTCACAAGTGCGACAATACTGACCAATGAGCCGTGACATTTGTGGCCACCAATAGTTCCGTGAGGTGAGCTCCAAGGTCTTCCAGCGTCCAGGGTGGCCAGCAATCTGTGAGTCATGGTGTTGGGATATGATGCGCCGGCAAAGGTCTGGGTCATTGGGAACATAGATGCGATCCCTGAAATACAACAAGTCCTCCTTTTCAGCCCACTCTGCTGCACGTAAGGAAAGGGTTGATCCCTTCCTCAGTTCTTTAACAGCTCGGGCGACAACATCCTCATGTAAACCGCTACGGTTTGCGCGACGAATGTCATGTAGGATGTCCCGCTCCTCGCCCTGGGGTGCGATGCCTTCCAGTGCCCGAATGGTGAACAGGTCTGGCTGCAACAGCACAATGTGTTGGTTGTCACCGCTGCCATCCCCATGGTCTGCACGTTGGGATAGGGCATCGGTCTTCCCCATGCTGCAACCCGGATGGTGGTGCAAGGAGAAGTCGAATCTAGATAGATACAGGGACCAACGAGCTTGACAACAATTCAATTTCTTGGCCATCATGAAGTACTCGAGATTCTTGTGATCTGTCCAAATTTCCACCTTGTGTTGGGCACCCTTGAGGAAGTGTTGCCACTCCTCAAGCGCACGCATTATCGCCAACATCTCCTTGTCATGGATCTTGTAGTTTCGCTCTACAGCACTAAGGCTTTTGGAGTAGAACGCAACAGGATGCCACTTCTGGTCCTCCGGAGACTGCTGAGACAACACGGCGCCCGTTGCAAAGTCAGAACTGTTGGCTTCTACACGAAAAGGACATGAATCATCAGCAAAGGTAAGGATCGGAGCGGAAGTGACCATCTCCTTAAGCTTTTCGAACGCCTCCTGTTGTGCATTATCCCACCTCCATGCCTCCTTTCCTGTCAAGTCGAACAGTGGTCGTGCATGATGTGAGAAATCCTTGATAAAACGCTGATAGAAATTGATGAAGCCCAGGAAAGACTGCACCTCCTTCTTGTTCGTGGGCGTCGGCCAAGCTGTGACCCCGTTTACCTTGATAGGATCCATCTCCACTTGACCCTCCAAGATAATCAGGCCGAGGTACTCAATCTTGGTCCTTTCGAACTCGCATTTGTCCTGACAAAGGTAGAGTTTGTACCGTCGAAGTCACTCTAGGATGAGGCGCGTGATGCGATGGTGCTCTTCAACCGTGCGAGTGAAGATGAGGATGTCATCGAGATAGATGCAGACAACGCCTTCGAGGATGAGGTCGTGGAAGATGTTGTTCATCATGGTCTGAAAGGTGGCAGGGCTATTAGTAAGGCCAAAGAACATGACAAGTGGTTCAAAAAGATCACGGTTGGTACGAAAGGCTGCCTTCCACTCATCTCCCTCCTTTATCCTCACATTATTATAGCCCCAACGGACATCAAGCTTGGTGAAGTATCGGGCTCCATGGAGCTGGTTTACGAGTTTGGAGATGAGGGGTAGTGGGTAGCGATTTTTGACCGTGATGTTGTTGAGCCTTCTGTAGTCTTGAACTGGTCAAAGTGAGCCATCCTTCTTCTTCACAAAGAAAAAGGGAGAGGCCATGGGTGACTTTGATGGTCAAATACATCCAGAGGCCAGGTGCTCGTCGATGAACTGGTCAAGCTGCCATTGTTCTTCCAGAGAGAGAGGATAGACCTTGCAGGATGAAGGGGTTGCACCGGGGGTGAGTTTGATCACGTGATCCCATGGCTTGTGCGCAGGAAGAGAGTTGAATGACTCCTTGGAGAACACGTCTTCAAACTCATGGAGATGAGGGAGTAAGGAGTTAGTAGAGGATTTAGCAGCGTTGTTTTTGTGGAAGGCCTCGGCGAGGCATTGGGATATGTTCAATGTGGCACACACCTCATGCGATGAGCAAATCGCAGTGTAGAAGATCTGATCACCCTCCTCCACTTCCTCTGGGTCCTCATCATCATCATCCGAGTCCGGCATTAGATCAGGAACCCCTTCCAATTCCACTTTAGGTATAGGCAGGGGTCCAGCACAACACTTCTGAGTACGTCGTATTGCCGCCTTCTGTCCACGACATTCTTGCCTGGCTTCTGTGAAACACATCTGACAGCGGGATGGACATCGGCTCATGGTAACCTCCCCAGTATGCCAGTCGACCTCTGGGTTATGGTCTCAAAGCCATGGATATCCCAAAATCACCTTTTGCTTTCCTAATTGAGTGACAGCAAAAAGGGCATGCTCACTATGATCTTTGTAACGGAGAACCAGGTCTGCAACCTCTCAGATGGCACCAGCTTCATTTGGGGATCCATCCACGTTATATACAGGTATCGGACGTGAGAGTGAGCAAGTATTTAGGCGATGTTGTTGTACCAGATGGGAATTGATGAAGAGACCAGTCGCACCAGAGTCCAGGAGCGCAGAGACACTGAGTATCTGTCCAGTGTCGGTTGTCTGCAGTTCGATGGCTAGGTTTAAGAAATGTGCAGAGGGAGTGGATGCCACAATATACTTGCATGGTAGTTTATGCTCCCATGATTTAATTTTGGGACGTGGAGTAGAAGGAGAGATGGGGAGAGCAGGTACGTCTTTAGCCAACTTCAAAGGGTCAGAGAGGGGAGCAGTCACAGAAATGGATTCATTCTCTGGGGATTCAACTGACAAGACTTCAAAGCGGTTATGGACAGGCAGTGAGGGCGTATGATTCACTCGCTGTGAATAGGAAAATCCTGCTCCTCTACAACTTCCAACTTAATCTCCTCTGCAACTTGATCCTTCGCTTCCTCAACATCTACAAGTACCAACAAATCTTGCAGGAGTTCATCTTGTCCCTCGGGGGTGAGCATGCGGATATCCTGACAATGGGGACATGCTCCAGCCCTGTGTCCAGGTTCCCCACAATGGTAGCAGAGATCCAACTTACGTGCACGGCTGCAGGCTGCATCAACATCCATTGGTACTGGGACATTGATGGCTGGTGTGGGAGTTTGATGAACAGGAATGGGGTTAGGGTGGGGGAGGCTTCGATTGAAGGTGTAGGGTGTATGAGTGGTAGTTGGAGCACGGAATGCAGCATTAAACGCCGCATTTGTGAGTCAGTTCTCGTCACAGAGTGAAGCAGCTTCATACCAAGCAAGGATATCATCGTCCGCTGGGCACCCTTCCAACATCTGTGCAATCTGGTCCTGAATTTCTCGGTTGAGCCCCCATCAGAACTTCACCACCACTGGTAACCCACTCCCATATCCTGCCATGTCCACCAAATCCTTGAACTCATCGATATAGTCGTCCATGGATTGACGTCCCTGGTGGTAAGTGGATGACTCAAGTCGTGTCACTGCTCGGTGGTGTTCATTGAGGGGGCAGAAGTGGCATACAAACTCAGCTCGAAAGTCACCCAAAGTGGGGAAAGGTAGAGAACCGAGTTCTTTAGTTTGACATAGGATACGGTCCACATAGAGATAGGCGCGTTCAGATTTCATGTATGTGAAGGCCCAATAAATTTTTGCAGCCTCATCGACGAATTGATGCGACTGGAGACTAATGTATAACTCACAGGAATTAAGGAATGCATGTCCCTGCGCATGTGCACCATTAAATTTGGCGGGGGGGGACGGTTTGATCTGGGCACGTTCCTTAGTGGACGCGTTTGGCAAAACGTCGTTGTTGGGTGCGCTTGGAGTCGTAAAGGGGGAACTATTGGTCATAGGGTTAGCCTGGAGGGTCCTAATGAAGTTTTCAATCGTAGATTTAAGCGAGTCGATTTGCATGCGCATTCCGGAAACATCGCTTTCAAGCACGTTGAAGTGTTCTGATGTGTCCATGTCGCTAGGGAGTGCATTTGGCGAAAATGGTGGTGTAATAAAGGCGAGATTATCTGGAACGGTGTGTAGGGACTCTGCGGAGCTTTGGGAAGTGTCGTCCAGTCTGTACCTGCCTATCTTGGGCAGCACATTTGCGATTTTCGGGCCTTAGGGGAGAGTTTTCTACTATAAGGGTGTTAGGAAACCACCCCATTACCTAATAAACTTTCATTTTTATTTTATTATGTCGAATTACACTACATGATGCCAAATGACACTACATTTTGATAGCGTGAGAATTTTATTTCGCACGCATCAAAATGTATGCACATGTACGAGTGCGTCGGTAACAACAATGTACAATATATGTAACATAGTATATAAACCCTAAATATATGCCTAGGGGACCCCAGTTGTGTTCTCTTAGGTATTCCACCTACGTTTTTGGTGTGAAAGGCCTATCTCAACAAACTTACCTATTAATAACCCCTCGCATCAAAACCATCAACTTCCCCATCATGCGCGCGGATCCCGCCCCCTTCTTGTAGAGAGAACCCACATGGTCTTAGCTAGCAGATAGTGGGTGTCACCCTAACAGAAGAACACAACTTCCCATATCAGTGTGCCTTCTCTTACTTGCGCATACGTCATTGTTTCACTGCGCCACATCCGATTACTCATCCTTTCGGCACGAGCCGGAAGTACTTGTATATACGTAATCTACCTTTTCTTTCATAAGCCGACGCCAGGCCTTGCCTTACATTGTGACTGCCAGTGATCGAGAGGCAGCGCTCGTCATTAGGACAGCTGCAACCAGACAACCGATCAGATCTGGTTTAGTTACGATTTACATCACTCTATTCGGACGACTATTTTAGTTACAAGCCGAATTCAGTGATATCTCCGAGATCAGGCACTGTTGGAAGGGTTGTTGATCCAAAGTGTCAAAATAGGCGCCCGGTGAACGACGAACCATTGACGAACCTCGACGAACCTTATCACGTGACCCGTAGATGTTTGGAGAGGTCTCGAAGTAAAATTTTGAATTTGTCGAAGAAGTGATTCATCACAGATTTTACAATTATGTCCGAACCTTCAACTTCTAATCCCGGTCCTAATCCTGTTCCCATACCAGCACTAGAGGCGAAAATTGATGCGCTCACAGCACAAAATTAGTGTCAGTATTGGCAGCATCACAGCCCAGACAAGTGGAAGTACAGCCAGAGATGACAGGAGAAAGAGATGATGAGATGGAGGAGATGGTGGAGTGGATATCACAGGAGGATGAGATGGTGGAGAAATCCAGAAATGGAAAAGTGCGCTTACCTAAGTATGCGCCCCCACAAATCTTTGACGGTACCATGGAGAATACAAAATCCTTCATCAGCTCTATAGTATTGTACATCCATGGGAGGAAGCCTGAGTTTTGTACAGCCGAGTCTAGGATTATGTTTGCTCTCTCATACATTCAGGGGGGGAAAGCACAGTTCTGGAGAAATGAGGCTATTAATCAAATTGCCGTGGGAAATAAACCATTTGCAACCTTCAAGGAATTTCTGGAGAGATTGGAGGCACAGTTTGGAGACCCTAATCCAAAGGTGACAGCCAATGCTAAATTAAAGACCATGCGCCAAGGTTCCTTAACAGCGGATGAATTTATTTTGCAGTTCAAAGCAGAAGCTTCGCAAACGGACATGGGAGAAGCCGCGTTGGTAGAGTTTTTGAAAGCAGGATTAAATCCCTCTTTATTCAAGTCTATCTACCAACTACCTTCTATGCCAGAGAAGTTGGACGAGTGGTATAATTGGGCAATGCGCCTTGACTGGCAATATCAGCAGGAACAGGCAGAGTCAAAGTTGATGTACGGAAGTAGTAAATTTGGAAAGTCATCAGGAGGAAAGTCTGAGAAAGGAAAGGTGCCTCAGGCGCAAGCTCCGAGGGCACAGCCACCGGCCATGGCAGTGATACCTATAGTTACGGAGTCAGCAGCACCAGCAGAGGCAATGGAGGTTGATCAAGTGGGGAGACAAGCCCCACTTAAATGTTTTAACTGTGGGCAGTTAGGACACATTTCTAAGTATTGCAAGCAGAAGAGAAAGATCAGGGGAGCTACAATCGAGGAAGTGAAGCAGGAGGAAGGCAAGCAGGAGAATTTTGTGGAAGAGTCCCAGTGAAGGTTTCCCCATTGGTGACCCAGAATTGTTACAATGTATTAGTATCCAAGGAAACCCAGAGTAAATCAGAAAAGGAAATTGAGGAGGAATACAACTGTTGCAAATCACACAACAAAGAAAATTGTCACATGTCATTTCCGAAAACCCCTAAATTCTTTATTTGCTCTGCGCGAATAGAACCCGAAATCACCTTGACTGTGGGACTGAAGACAGTGGACACGCATGCAGCTATTGATGTGGAAGTGTTGCTTGACAGTGGTGCTACAGGATTATTTATTAATTGATCCTTAATTACTGGAAACGGTATTAACACATGCAAGCTGGCGCAACCTATAATGGTGTACAATATTGATGGAACAGTCAATCGTGGAGGAACTATCAAGGAGGAGGTGACTATGGTACTAAAGTATCAGGAGCATCAGGAGCGAGCTGTATTCAAAGTGTGCAATCTTGGGAAAACCAATCTAATAATAGGATGTCCGTGGTTATGGAAGCATAATCCCGAAATTGATTGGAAAACTGGGAAAGTACAAATGACTCATTGTCCTAAGGAATGTAATGTGTATGGGAGGAAGATGAAGAAAGAAAAAAGGAAAAAGAAAGAGAAAGAACGTCCGAGGAAGTATTCTGTTACGATGGAGGAAGTGGAGGATGAAGAAATGCCAAATGGGGAAGTTCCGATCATGATTGAGAAAGAAGAGCAGAAGCAAACCTTTAGAGCAGTTCATGGAGGACAGTCATGGGACAAGAATATTGTGAAGGTGGAGAAGCCAGTGGAGGAATGGGTGCCAAAAGTGTATCATGAACATTTGTCAGTGTTCCAAAAGAAGGAGTCTGAGTGAATGCCGGTGTGGAAGCCATGGGATCATGCGATTGAGATGAAGCCAGGGTTTGTGCCAAAGAAGTCGAAGGTATATCCGTTATCTCCGATGGAACAAGAAGAAGTGGATGCATTCCTGAAGGAGCAATTGCGCAAAGGATACATACAACCTTCAAAATCACCACAGACGTCACCAATATTCTTCGTGCCCAAAAAAGACCAAAGGAAGAGGATGTGTACCGATTATAGGTATCTGAATGAGTGGACAGTGAAGAATGCGTACCTCCTGCCGTTGATCTCAGAAATAATTGATAAGGTGGGAAAAGCCAAGGTCTTTACAAAATTGGATTTATGATGGGGATACAACAATGTACAAATAAAGAAAGGAGATGAGTGGAAGGCTGCATTTGCCACGCGTTGAGGATCCTTCGAGCTGCTTGTCATGTTTTTTGGGATGACTAATAGTCCCCTGACCTTTCAAAATATGATGAACGATATTTTCAAGGACATAATAGACAAAGGCGTGGTAATAATATTTATTGACGACATTCTGATATTCACAGAGGATGAAGAGAATCATGAGGCGATAGTGCAGGAGGTGTTACAGAGGTTGGCGGAGAATGATCTATTTTTGAAACCAGAGAAGTGTGTGTTTGGGGCAAGCAAGATCGGCCCTGACAGGATCAAAATGGATCCGATCAAGGTACAGGCGATCACAGATTGGCCTGCGCCCACCCGTGTCAAGGAGGTTCAAGCCTTCTTGGGACTCGCAAATTATTATCGTCGCTTTGTGCACAATTTTTCTAAAATTGCCGCACCCTTACATAACCTTACGCGAAAGGGAGTAGTGTGGAGGTGGGGAGAGCAGCAGCAGACAGCGTTTGAGGAGTTGAAGAGGAAGTTTGTGGAGGGACCAATATTAGCCCCAGTAGATTTCACACGCCCTTTGCGAGTGGAATCCGATGCATCCAATTTTGCTACTGGAGCGGTATTATCAATGCTGTGTGAAGATGACAAATGGCATCCTTGTGCATACTTGTCAAAAGGGTTGAATAATGTGGAGAGGAATTATGATGTGCATGACAAAGAGATGTTGGGGATAATACGAGCATTGGAGGCATGGAGGCATTATTTGGAGGGATGTATGCATCAAATTGAGATCTGGACGGATCATCAAAATCTGCAATACTTCATGTCCGCTAAAAAGCTTAATCGCCGGCAAGCGCGTTGGGCACTATTCCTATCGTGTTTCAACTTTCACTTGGTCCATAAAGCGGGAAGCTTAATGAGGAAAGCAGATGCCTTATCCAGACATATTGATCATAAAAGGGGGGTGGAGGAGGACAATAAAAATGTTACCTTACTCAAACCCGAATACTTTCGCATTTGCGCTATGTGTCAAGGGCATCTATTAATAGATAGCTCGGAAATGGAAATGTTGTCTAAAATTAGACAATGCTTGGAAATGGACGATGAAGTAGTGGAAGCCGTGAAAGCTCTGAAGGGAGAGAAGAAAAGTAATATCAAAGGAGACAAATGGGCTGAGGAACAAGGGTTGGTGTTGTTTTGAGGAAAAGTGTATGTACTGAAGGATCAGGATTTGCGAAGGGAGATTGTCCAGTTACATCACAATACGCCGATTGCCGGACACCCAGGAAGATGGAAGACATTGGAATTAGTAATGAGAAATTATTGGTGGCCCGGAATTTCAAAGTATGTGTTGGGGTATGTGGATGGATGTGATACGTGCATGAGGGGGAAGAAATTTCCAGAGAAACCTGCAGGAAAATTAATGCTGAACCCTATACCTAAAGCGCCGTGGCGAGATATATCTGTGGATTTTATTACCGGATTACCCAAGGCTCAAGGGTACGATGCAATATTCGTAGTATGCGACCGCTTTACAAAGGAGGTCCATATTATTCCTACTACTACAGAAACCTCATCATTAGGCTTGGCGCGCCTCTATCTAAATCAGGTATGGCGGTTACATGGGTTACCCGATACCGTTATCTCCGATCGCGGACCACAATTTGCTTCTGCATTTATGTGAGAACTAAACAACATATTGGGAATTCAAACTAAATTATCTATGGCATATCACCCGCAGACTGATGGGCAGACAGAGAGAATGAATCAGGAGTTGGAGCAGTACCTACATATGTTTGTCAACTACCAACAAACCGACTGGCCCAAATGGTTGGCAATTACCAAATTTTCCCACAATAACAAATTCCATTCAGCTACTCGTATGTCACCCTTTTTCGCAAATTATGGATATCATCCTCGCATGGGAGTAGAACCCAGAAGGGAAGTCAAAGTACAGTCGGTAGAAGATTTTGTATCTAAGATGCAAACGGTACAAGAGGAAGCAGAGGCGGCATTGAAGAAAGCATGTGATGACATGATGCGACACGTGGATTGTACTCGAGCACGCACTCCAGAGTACAAAGTTGGTGACTTGGTATGGCTAAGTACCAAGGACCTGAATATTCCACGACCTTCGAAGAAACTTATGGAGAAACAAGTTGGCCCATATGCGATCTCTAAAGTGATCTTGCCTAATGCGGTAGTGCTAAAATTACCCTGATCATTTAAGATTGATCCCAAGATTAACGTATCCCGCCTACACCCTTACCGTCCACCCACTATTCCTGGCCAACAAACTACTCCGCAACCTCCGATAATAGTAGAAGGTGCTCCAGAATACATAGTTGAAGAAATTCTAGACTAACGTCTTTGACGGAACAAATTGGAGTTCTTAATAAAGTGGAAAAACTATACTGACAAAAATAATTCGTGGGAACCCGAAGAGAATTGTAAGCGAGCGCATAATGTGATTGCCCGATTCTTTAAACGTAATCCAAATGCTCCGCATCGCATTGCGAGAATGGTGTATGAGGGGATAAAATTCCGGCCTTACCAAAATTTCACAGAGGGGACAAACATAATATTTTCTTGCCTGGAAGTCGAGGCATAAAAGGGGGGTAATGTTAGGAAACCACCCCATTACCTAATAAACTTTCATTTTTATTTTATTATGTCGAATTATGCTACATGACGCCAAATGATGCTACATTTTGATAGCATGAGAATTTTATTTTGCACGCATCAAAATGTATGCGCATGTACGAGTGCGTCGGTAACAACAATGTACAATATATGTAACATAGTATATAAACCCTAAATATATGCCTAGGGGACCCCAGTTGTGTTCTCTTAGGTATTCCACCTACGTTTTTGGTGTGAAAGGCCTATCTCAACAAACTTACCTATTAATAACCCCTCACATCAAAACCATCAACTTCCCCATCATGCATGCAGATCCCGCCCCCTTCTTGTAGAGAGAACCCGCACGGTCTTAGCTAGCAGATAGTGGGTGTCGCCCTAACAAAGGGCAACCTAAGCCTCTAGCAAAGGGAAATCCAAAGTTAAAATTATACACATAATACAGGCATTGGGGACACACCTAGCAAAGGGAAATCTGAAGAGAAAACTCTAAGGATCCCCTTGCTGATGCCCAGTATATGTGAAGATGACAAAAATCAAATATAACCTAAAAATAGAAAAAGGCGGAGATAGGCGGATCAAGGCCACCAAATGACATCATACCAAGGGGTATGTGTCGGAAGGGGTACTCCGCCTCTAAATATAAAAGTGTCAACATGTACAAACATGATAGCAAGGGAAAATTAGTAATAAAATCCGGAAAAATCATAGAAAATGAAGAATAGAAGGAAATGAGGTGGGGAAGAATATAGGATGAACATAAAAAATAGGAAAAACACACAGGGCACCCCCCTAGTCCCCTTACACCTTCCCCCTTCTCGCTTCCCTAGAAATCTGCTTTTGTATTGTTCCTAACTTCTAATAACACATTGTTGTCTTGTTATATCGCATGATTAGTAGTGAGTTCCTCTTTTCTCTCCCTTTTCTTCCCTCTCTCTAGTGTTTCCCAGCCCAACTATGGGCTAGGCTTCCACTGCAATGTAGATTTACATTCTATTATTTTGAGCATAGGACAACTTCAAAACATTTGCATGTACTAAGTATTAAAGTAATCCTGTGTGACACACAGTTGAACTTCAAACCTAGCTTCAAGTTGAACATTGATCTCACGCAAGGATTGCACAACTCAAAAAGCTGCCAAACGGAGTTATTAAAAGAGTTCCATCAATTGCACATTGATCAAGTTAGGGAATGAACTATTTTTGCTGCTCAAATCCCTCAAAAGGGGTGCAAAATGTTGCCAAATTTTGCTCAAAAAATTTGGCCACCCTAAAATGTCGTGGGAAAAACTTCAGAGATAGGTTTTTTGACGTATTTTGACAAGCTGAATCCAAATCTGAAGTCGGTTTGTCTCAGAAGAATCCCAATCATGAGATATCAAAATTGTCATGTTTGTTTTTCTGCAACTGTAAGTTGTACGACAGATGGTAACGAGTCTATGCTCTTGGGCTAAACTTCAGCAAATTTCAGCACATGATATTTGGCTCAACCACTTTACCTGAACAGGACTCGTCTTGGGAGTAAGACCAAGATCCCAGTCCCAGTTTTCCGCACCTTCTAATAGCTCAGCAATATTTACATCAGCCGCAGGAAGCACCTTAGAGGGAGGTGGGAAAGTGGCAGCAGCTTGAGGATATGCCAAAGCAATGGAATTATAAATTTGAGGCTTTGAGGGGGTTGTGTACCCATTAGGCATGCTGGATTCTACCAGTGACGGGTCGGGAGTGGGAACTGCATTCCAAAACAAATTATCCAGGTCACTGAGAAGGTCTGTTATGAAAGCGGCTTCATCCCTGGATGACCATTCCAAGTTCTCAGTATTGAGGGCTTGGTCTTATATGACCTGAGCCCCGCAAAATCAAAACCGGTTGGCATCTATTCATGCGGGTTTAGCTGGTCAGGTTTTAAATATTGCTGTGCTCAGATCTTTTGTTTGCACTGCCTTCACTCATCTGATTTGCTGGATTGCCGGATCTGATATCGGTACTCTGGTTCACTTTGCCATTTAGGCATCATTTCACTGCTTATACCTGTACTGTTTTTTTCTTCTTCTGGTAAGTCTTTGATCTTGGTTCAGTCTTATTGCACTGGTAATTCTTGATATTCAGCAGAGTTTGGCTACTGTGTACTTATCGTTGTTCAACTATCATGATGCGATGATACTGTTAAGTGTATCGAAATAGTCCTTGTGTGCTATAACATACTTCGATATGTTGGTGGTAAAACTGGGCAGACAGTTTCTTGTATTCCTTGTTGAAGAATTGATCTATCAGCAGCCTGACAAATACACTCGGTGTACGCTGTGGAGCTGACCCTTCTTTGTCCCTGGTTGTAATTCGTTCCTCTCTCTTGTCACCATACCAGGTTTCCTTTATTTGCCACTCTGGATACACCAACCTGACCTTCTCTAACAATGGCATGTCAACATGGTTGAGTATATCTGCGATACCAATGTCCATTATAAGTGAGAGTTTTTTCATGTCCCACTGGATCTGTTTTGGTATGGCAACGGTGGCTGGATACTGTGCAAGCCAAGTATGACCTCCTCAAGTCTCAGGTAGTCAACAATGAAATTGTCCTGTGTCCAGCTTTGTGTGTCATGCCCCATTGTCTTCGTCACATAACAGGGGGTGCAGAGCATTAGCTGCTTTATGCTTCTCGTGAACATGCTTCCGACGAAATCAATGGTGCACGTGTCACATAAGAACAAAGTGCATCTTTCGAGCTTTGGCATGTTTAGCTTTGTGATGGGATTGGATTGAGGTGAGTGAAATGTTGATGTGGTGCATAACTTCAGTGCTAATATGTTTGGAAAGTGGAGTGTGTCAACACCTTCCAGCCATGATAACTTGACAGATAGGTTGAGGTGCGTCAATCCTATTGCTATAGCATTGAAATTGTGGAAAATAGCCTTCGGGCATAACAGTGAATGCTGGAGGGTGCAGCGCGCATTGTCGTCATTGCTTCGACACCCCCACCAACATCCTACAGGCAGGAAATTCACACTCAAGATTTTCAACTGCGGTGCATCTTCGAGGCATACGATGGATGGATTGCCACTGGTGATGCTTAGTGTTCGTATCTGCGGTGCATGTATGATCATATGGGTGTCTGATTTGATGTTCAGGAAACAGCAGCGCCCTGAAGAGCGATGGAGTGCAGTTTTAATGTCGTTGAGATGCAGGTATAGATGTTCAAGGTTCAGGAATGTGGGAAGTTGCACCATGTGAGTGAAGTCAGATGCAAGGGTTAAGCTGAGTGAACTAATGGAATGTGCAACATGTGGCATTCTCAGCCCAGCAAACACAGAATGTAAGTCCTTGGGAGGTACCACCAAGCAACGCATGAACTTCATTGTGAGTGTGATAAGGAAAGGGGTGGCAGACTGCAAGGCATTTACATGATCTGCCCACAGACTAAATGCATCAGAGGCCTTTGGAAAGTTGGCTTGTTGTCCATAGTTTGTTTGTCCCTTGAAATCTGTGCTAAACTCTTTGTAGGGGTTGTGATCCTTCAGACCTGGGGACATCAGGAAAAACACTTTTGGACTCAGAATACTCCCAGGGTTCCTGACTGTTCTCAGGGTACCTGGCTCTTCCCAGGGCTTCTCAAAGTATCTCAAGGGAACACAGGGTACCTCAGAAACACATATGGTTTTTTAGTAAACACCATGAGTATCTACCACAGTAATTGATCTATATTTCTACTTACACAAATCAAAACTTCCATAATGCAAATGATACATCAATATAAGCCTCTCGACTCACTGGGCCATTTGAACAACATGTAACTAGATTAGAATCAAATATAGGATCATGAGAAACAAAGCAGAACTCACCGTGTTCTGCCAGACCCAAATTGTAACATCTGCAAGGCAAAAACTTCAAAATGCAGAAGAACGGATTGACTTAGGCCTCTCGTCTCACTGGGCCCTTCAAACGACATGTAATTAGATGAGAATCAAATATAAGATCATGAAAAACGAAGCAGAACTCACTGAGTTCTGCCATACCTATGTTGTAACCCCTACAAAGTCAAAACTTCGAAATGCAAAAGAACGGATTGACGTAGGCCTCTCGTCTCACTGGGCCCTTCAAATGACATGTAAATAGATTAGAATCAAATATAGGATCATGAGAAACAAAGCACAACTCAACGAGTTCTACCATACCCAAATTGTAACCCCTGCAAAGTGAAAACATCGAAATGCGAAAGAACGAATTGGCGTAGGCCTCTCGTCTCACTGGGCCCTTTAAGCAACATGTAAATAGATTAGAATCAAATGTAAGATCATGAAAAACAAAGCAGAACTCATTGAGTTCTGCCATACCTAGTATGTTGTAACCCCTACAAAGTGAAAATGTCGAAATGCGAAAGAACAAATTGACGTAGGCCTCTCGTCTCATTTGGCACTTCAAACTACATGTAAATAGATTAGAATCAAATATAAGATCATGAAAAATGAAGCAGAACTCACCAAGTTCTGCCATATTCATGTTGTAGCCACTTTGAAATGAAAACATCGACATATGAAAGGACAGCATATCATAGGCCTCTGTGCTCTGAATGACATGAATATTAGATTAGAAAAGATCACAGAGCAGAACTCTTCAACTTGTTACAACTTTACAAGTTGTAGGTCATGGTGTCATTTAGAATGGACTCAGACTTAGTGTGCACTGGCAAGTGAGGTGAAATCTCAAACATTTTATATAGAACTATTCTAGATTAAACATGAGAGCAAAGCACAAAACACAGGGAAAGTGTTGTGTCGGTAAGAGGGGTGGGAAACAACTTGGTCAGCCAAATTGTTTCCCACGAATCTTGGCATTTTTTGAAGAACTCCATGCCTTACCTGCAGTTGGATGAGGAGATTGCAGTCCTTGTTCATTACCTCAAGTTCCAACAGGTAGGGATCTGCATGGGTTTGGCATACCCATGAGGGAACAACATCAACAACACCAACAACACTAAAGACAACAACAATGCTAGCAGCAAAAACAACAATACCACAGCAATAGCAACCCCAACAATGGCACGTTGGATGGCGCTCGGGGGTGTCGCTCCCTCCTCATAAGTTTTATTCATTTTATTCTTCACTTTTACACTAAATCTACTGGTTTTACAGGCTAACACTCATGACACCGCCCAATGCAACGACATGAACACACCAGCTGCCACGTCACACCAACCACCCCACAAGGGACCACGATGCCAGATAACAGGAGGAGCAATGCAGGGGAAATACTCGGGAGGTGATACCTCTCGAGCTGTTCCTATGTTCTTTTTTTTTTTTTTTCTCAATCTTCTTTTTTACTGATTTTGTTCATCTTACTTCTGTAGGCCACACCATAGGGTGGTGACATGTCCCCCACACCTCACGATCTGCCACATGAGCCAGGGAGCCAAAAACAATGCCAAGGGACTTCAACAACACCAAGGCCACACCTCCAGCATCCCAACCTGCCACGTCAACACCACAAATGAAGAGCACCAATGACACAATGGGGAGGACTGTGAAGACAGCGAAGATGAAGACAAAGATGAAGGCAAAGATGGCAAAGACGAACACAAAAGCAAAGACGGCAAACAAGGCCAAGGACAAGGATGAAGACAAGGACAGGGATGAGGATGGCAGCGACAATGAGGGTCCCGGGCCCTCTGGTATGTTTTTCATTTCTTCTTTTTTATTATTTTACTAATCTTACATTGGTTTTAGTTACTACGAGGTGGGAGGGTGTGCCTCCCAAGCTAAACTTATCTTCTTTTCTTCTTTTTTGTCCTCATCGTTTGTTACTTACAACTTCTATGAACAGAGTGCAATGGAGCAGAGAGCAAAACAGTGGTGATGCATGTCAATGACCAAGGGCCAACAAGCAACACAGGAGCACAGGGCTGCCAACCACAATGATGGAATGATGAGACCAGGGCCACCAAGGCACAGGAGCACAAATGACTGGGAATACCGATGATGATAGCGACTCAGCACCAATGAGGTCCAGCCAACAATGAAACCACTGGGAAGCCCTAACAATATGTGGGGAGCATGCACAACACAAAGGCGACAACTAAGGTGATGAAACCCTGAGTTGCAGCAATGCCTCCAAGATCTGGTATGTTTTCTTTTTCCTTATTCTTTTGTTGATTTGTTTTTTTTACTAATCTTATCTTTATTCTAGTGACTACAGGCTACAAAATGCAGTGAATGGGCACAAACCAACACCAGGCAACACTTGGAAGGAACCTGGACCATTCGCTCATGGATGAGCGAAGGCAGTGGTGGTGGAGTAATTTACCAATTTTGTGTTTATACATTCCATAAATAATATCATTGTTGTTGACCATCAAAGCTGCTAAAGCTGACAAGGCTGCGAGGATAAGGAAAATTGAGCCATCTGAAAGGTGCTCCTTATGGCTTTTGATAATATTTGTGTGACCTTGAGATGCCTTCACATACCCTGGCAACCCCACTCAACCTCAACACTTGTTCCTCTGAGTCCCTGGGAGAACTTTTGAGCTTTGGAGCCTTGAAAGCTCTGGGAGCATCTGGGAGCAACCCAAAGTCTCTGAAGGTGTCCTGGGACACAAGTCATTTTTCCTGATGGAGTGGAGTAGGTCATGGAATTGGGATTGGTGTGATGAACAGCTAGCCAGTCCTCATGAATGAGATGTCTGTTTACTTGCAACAAGGTGTCATCAAGATCATCAAGATAGTAAGATATAATCTTATGCAGCAGCTCTGGTGGACATGACATCTGTTCCTGGTGTGACGTCTGCGACCATGGTGTGTGCTTTTAAATGCGGACTTGTCCATGTTTGGAGGAGGGTGCGCTTCCTGATGCTCTACCACACCTCCATTTATTTCCATGGTTTGAACTAACGCCGCGGTGTTACATGGTGCATGGTGTATTCTTCAAATGTAACCTTCATACTGGGATCCATGTTGTTGTCATGCTGCTATTAAATACTGTTCATCTGACGCAGGGAGTGGCATCAGCATTTTCCTGTCACCTGTATATGTCCATGCTGCCAGGCATCTCAAATAAGACTCCTACAGCGTATTTGTTCTTCATGTTTCGTCTGTCATGCACCATCGACCTGGGGGTGAAGAAACAAAGGCTCCATCTCTTGTTCAGAACAATGGGCAGGAGTCTTTGTATGTTCAATGGACTTGGTTCCTTCACTGGTCACTGATGGGTTAGCGCACCATCAACCTGGGGGTGAAGAAATGAAGGCTCCGTCTCTTGTTTGGAACAATGGGCAGCAGTCTTTGTATGTTCGATGGACTTGATTCCTTCACTGGTCACTGATGGGTTTGGTATGCAGAAGCCATGTTTTTACTGCTATTTCAAACCAAGCTAGTCCAAGTTCTGGAGATATGTGTGTGCTTCATACGTCTTTCTTTGTCTGCACCTGGGGAACTGCATTGGGACAGCCTCATATTCTTCGATCGCGAGGCTCAGGCCTGTACCCACTGGCACCCAGAGAATGATGTCGAGCCCATGATGGGTTGCATGGTGCACATCCTTGGTATCATCCCCGATATCAATCCAATCAACATTCTTGACAATGACTAGGGCAATGAAGGAGAAGGGGAAGATTAAAAAGTACTCCCTATGGCTCTCCTGTCCTGTCCACAACCTATGGCAACTTACACAAGCTCAGCTCAGACCTCAATTTGCCCGATGTTGCGACATAGGTGTATCACTTCTAAAATTCGGACTGTATTGAAGTTCTGGTTAGCTTACTGGCACAGAACCCTGGTCATCAGAGAAAAAGTACTCCTTGTGGCTCTCCTGTCCTGTCCGCAACCTATGGTGACTTACATGAGCTCAGCTCAGACCTCAATTTACCCAATGTTGTGATGTAGGTGTATCACTTCTAAAATTCGGACTGTATTGAAGTTCTGGTTAGCTTACTGGCACAGAACCCCGGTTGTCAGAGTGCCTCTTTAGCCAAAGCAAATGATTCCGCAAATAAGTACGTCTTTACTTGTTGGGCAACATCGACCCTTTATTCATGTCATTGAAGGTCCTAGAAACAACCGGGACCAAGGTGATTGTCCGATTGCTGTCTGGATAAGCTTTCCTGTGCACATACATGTATCAAGCACCTTCATTGGGCCGTTATCAGAAATTTGTTTGAAAATCCCATTTATTCTCCATTGTGGCAAGCCACATTTGAGAGAGAGTAAATATGTATGGTGAAGTTTGAAGTTCTAACTTTCCTTCTCGTGTCCAGAAAACTATTTGAGGCTATTGAATGCCTCGACATTTCACTCTTTGTTTTACTGAGCGATGATTTGTTACAGGCCGTCAATTGTTTGCTGATATTGAAAAGTCACTAGTACGATGTGGGGGACTGATCTATACCTTGCTACAGAGCTTCACTCCCTCGGGCGCTGGTTGATGTGCTTGTCGATCTGCATTTGCCCTTCCTCGGTATCTATATAATCTCTGTATTCTACCCGTCGCTTCAAAGTCACTGGCTTAATCAGTTCAGGTTCATGCATTCTGCATTTTAATGTGTCCTGATAATATAATACAATCATTGTGGTCGGTTATTGCTCATCGACATATAAATTTGCATTCTTACTTGACTGAAATGAGGATTCAACAGTGCAATAAACCTCAGCACAACGATCATCTTGTGCTTGATGTCTTTGAGCGGCACGACAATGAAAGACACTTGTATTTCAACTATGTCTCCAATTTGGAATATGTGTGGCCCCACTGGTTCAATGCTTGGCATTGCGTTTGTCAGTGTTGCTGCAAGTTGTTAACGGGTTGATGAATTTCTTCCCTTTTTGTGCCTTCACTAGTGTTATGAATATTATAGTATCGCACTTCGTTTTCCTCACCATATATGAACCCTTCTTTGGTTAGTTTGTCGAGGATGCCCCGAGGATCGACCAAAGCTGGTATTGGAACAGATGCCATGGTAGGTGCATCATGTTTGGCTGTAAGGTATTGATTCAAAGCTTTGAGTGTGTGGCCTTGCGTAATGCCAGGAGCAGTAGTCAGTGTCCAAAATTCAAGTGATGCTTCTTCTATGTTGCGGTTGAATGGACTGTATATCTCCTGTGCCGCATTCAAGGCCTGTTCAAACGTGCATGTCCCACAACCAAGTAAAGAGACTCCTTGTTGAAGATAGTGTCCCTGGGATGTCAATCTTGCCTTGATCATTCACCATTAAAATTGCTGATGAATACGTGTGCTCACCTGATCTTTTCTATGATGGGAGGCAGATTCTTGCCAGATAACAGTCCTTGGATAGAAAAAACCACTTCCTCTGCAGCTTTGTCTGTTCCATCGCTATGCACTAATCGAAGTGTTGACGGCACCTCAAAACATTTAACTTTGAATTTGGTCTGCCATTCTGGGTCCTGCTTGTGGTGAGGTGAGTGTTGTTTTTGGTGCTCTAGCTGGAGTCAGACTTGCCCTCATTAGGCTCGCCAAACGCTGGTCCTTGACTTCACTGTGATTGGCAGCACTTTTCTCCAATGCTTCTGCTGATTTTTGTGTTAGTCTGGGACAATCTGTTATGTTCTGTTTGCTCACCAGCTCCTGGAATATTGTAGAAGTGGTCCATGTTAAATTGTTTCAATGGACGTAACGATGCCAATATGTCGGGAATGTCTTTCATCTGCACCTTATAAGCTGGGTCTTATAAATGTTGTTGATTGCATTCTTATGTGTCTGATCTTTTCAGTCCCTATCTAGAGTCTATGACTTCCTCTGCTGGTGTGTCCAGTATCTGATTATCCATGTTCATCACCTGCATATTGTGCTTATCTTGATTCAGGATTGGCTTGAGAACTTTCTGTGCTGATACAGTCAGGTTCTGTTCACCCGAGGCACCCCACATCACATACTTTGATGTTGGCCCTGGTCTCAATACTGCCTTAAGGAGTCTTTCAAAGCTTCTGTTTGGTATCTGAATGTCCATTTATTGGATGCTGACTTGTATGCGATAGAGTTCTGCATCGGCCTTTTTCTTATCCCCGTGGGTTGTCAGGTTTAGTATGACATCCTCTCAAACTATTCTTCTGAATGAGATCTACATGGCCCCATTTAACAAGACTTCATGCAACACAGTGTGTAACTTACCTCGTATATCAGTATCTAATTTTCAGCTCTGAAAATACTCGAGTCGTTTCAATGTTATTGGTGATTGTATTCTCGTTTTTGTATGTACCTTTGCTCATCCAATTGCTTGATACAGACTATCCACTGTTTTATTTCTGGTGATGGAATGGCAAGCTTCTGTAGTCATCACTGTTACATTTCACATCATCGTGTTTGGAATCATGATCCAAGTTGGGAATGTCATTCATTCTCTGCTCAATAAAACATCGATTCCAACAAGGTCATTTGCCAATAGTCCTCTGCCCATCTCTGCTTTATATCTCACTCACCAGTGCATTACATATCTTGCTCGCCTCTATGTCTGGCAAGAAAATCTTGAACACTGTTAGGTTGGTGAGTTGTCAATTTGCATATTTGGATTTATATGCATCCTGATGTTGGCTGCTTCAAGGTGCTTGTTTTCACTAGCATTGTGATCTGTTCTGACAATAAAAATGAAAGATCCGGGGTTGACAGTGTCTGTTGAGGGTCTAAGTGAATGTTTTTTGATGTCTGTTGTGTTGCTTCCTGCTAATGCTGCCATGCCAGGCGTAAAATCGTCTGTTCTGACAATGAATCAGATATGTATGTGTCTGCATTCTCCATTTGTGGGTGTCATCTTACCTCTATTTTTTCAGTGAAATTGTTGAAATGTTGTCGAGCCCAAGCAAGAAAAAACACGGGTACATAGCTGTAGAAATGGTTTGTTCTGTTTCCTTCAAAGTGACTTTTCTGGTTAGGGATGTTGCCCAAATGCAATGACCTGGGAAGAATAGCCATCATGCTTCTGTGACTCCACCGCCTGGGACCCAGGCTTACCAGCAACTTCCAGCTGTCTCAGTCTCGTAAGTACTACTAATACTCTGATATTTCTTTTCCGAATCGACGTTTGTATCAAAACCTTGTTTTGGCTGCCATGCAGGCTGTATCTACTTCTGGAAACCTGCCCATTTTTGGTTCACAGTCATCATCTCTGAGTCATCCTTCTAACTCTGCAGCAGATCCCATAAAGGATTTGACTAGGTACATTCTTTTTTATTGTGTTGTCTTTCTGTTGCATTGTGCTTGTACTACATGTTGTGTTCATTGTAGTCGAGGTGCTAAGAAAGCATCCAGCAAAATTAATGTTGACAAGCAGTCAACATCTTGTCCAGAGTGAGCATGCTTCTGCTCTTTACTGTGTCCAGTGCTTGCTGATATCATCTACCAGATGCACTAAAATAAAGACTGAAAAAGCCTTGTATGCGGACACAGAAGTTGTTGTCCAGTAAGTGTTTTGTTCCTTTAAACTTTAAATTTATTTAATTTGTTGTCTGTAGGACGCCTGCGATCAAACGTAAGGCTAAAAATGGCTTGTACAATGTCTGTATTGTCTCCGACTGTTGAAAGTTGTGTCTGTCTTTGACTGTCTGCCTCCTCTCTTAGTGCTGTCGGTGGCTCAAAAAAGGCATCTGTTCAAGTCACAGCAGCTATAATGGAAAGCAAGTGGCCTCCTAGTCCAACGTGAGTCATCTCTGTTTATTTCTGGTTGTGATGCCATATGATTATCTGCATTCAGCTGTGAGGAGCATGTGTTGAAGTCTCCCTTTCCTGGTCCAAATGAAGCAGAGCATGAGGACGATTTGCTCAGTGATCCAGGGCATTCCCAAGTTCCTATCGATGCAGGTTCTGTCAAAGGTGGCATTGGGCATGGTGGCACACCAGAGAACAGTGAAAATGATGCTGGAATTGATGATGATGATGGCGACTGTGAGACTGTCAAACCTGACTCTGGGTATGTGTGAGATCCCTCGCGTGCACTCTCTTCCAGCTTACCAGCCAATCCAGTGTTGCTGTGGATGAAGATTTATTGAAAGTCATGGTGTTAAGTATGCAAGACAGTGAATTGGTGCCGATTTACCAAGGATTGCCTGATCTGGGGTATGACTCATATTTTTGTAATTTTTTTGAACGTTGCTTAGCCACATCCTTCTCCAGAACTTACCAGTCCATGAAGCCATTTTCGTACATAACATCTGTTGGTATGGGTGTTGTTACTTTGAAAGAAATTGAGTCTTTTATAGGTGTCGACGTCATTTTGTTGGTGGCCTTCTGTTTCTGTTCCTTGCTTTGTGCTTACCGATGGTGTCTATATGCAGGCACCTCATTAGAGCTTTGCTCTTCATGAGATCTGGATTCTTCATCAACACTGCCTGCTCCTCACCAGACAAGTTTACTCAAGAGGGTGGTCGCCTCAAGTTGAAAGATCCCTCCGCCACAGCCATCTGTTTAATGACAGGTGTCACACTGAATGTTGTCTCATCGCTGAGAGCCTTGCAGGAGCGCCAGAATATGCCAAACCTGTCCACAAGATCTGTATACTACCATTCCGTCAGGACTTCCATCATGATACAACACTCTGGGACATGGTTTTTGATTTCTATGCTATCTCATGTGTGGTCTCTGCTGAGGGTATCGCATTTACAACAAGACTGAAACCTGCTCTGGATTTTCGTCCCACATCTTCAGGTGAGCCTGCCCTTCTTTTTATCTATTATATTGACAAACATGACACAGCTGGGTCTGCGCCATCCACCCCCTGAAAGAAAGGTGCTAGAAGTATAACCGTCATGTACAGCCCTGTTCCTGCCCGGAAATCCAACAACTACGTTATGACTCATGCCTTCCACAAAAGAGGTAATTGTTTTTCTTTGCCTTACATTTTTTTGCTGTGGCCTCATGATGCTTTCGTAGTCCCCATATATGATGGGCATGTTGAAGGGGGAAAGAATTTACCTACTCTGATGCTGAGTTCTCGAAAATGACCAGCTGGCCATTGTACGAACATGGTTTGCAGGACTTACCATGCAACTCGCTTGTGAGCATAAGATACACCGTTAACACATTTGGTGGGGATGATAGGTGGGGTGCAACCAGTCTTTCAACAAACATCCAGTTTGTCATCCTGATGGCATTGCCCATTGACCATCAGGAGTGAACAAATTGAGTTGTGCTTAGTAGTAATTCATATTACATAAACTTTATGTTGTCACGCCACTTTCAAATTCATAGATGGCCTCGATTCGAGTTGTGCATTAACTTGTTTAACTGCTGCTTCAGATGTTACTGTCCACCTAATTAATCTGCTGGAGTTCATACATGGAAATCAACTGAAGAGAGAGAGATCTTTTTTGGATGTTGTCAGCAGTGTTCCAAAACCTGAGAGGCCCATTTCTCATGCATCATCAGTTTTCGCTCACTGCGGCTGATCCTGCATTCATTGCTCCTCACTTCAACATGCATATGCATGTGTTCCACATCCTTGCATTTGTGTCATTCTGTTTCTTCAATGTTATCCTTGTGCGGTGTCTGTATAGTTCCATTGTGAGTTGTGTTGATGTCCCTGCTCAACTCCTCTGTTGACACAGTCTACAAGTAGCATGTATTGCCTCATGCTCAGGCTTTTCATGTAAGCTCTCTTGATGTCCTCCTGCTCGACTGCTCTGTTGACATGTTCTGCGGGTAGTATGTCTTGCCTCGTTCTCAGACTCTTCAATGGCAGTCGTCCATCACTGACATATCTTCCCCGTTTGTAAGTTCTGTTGATGTCCTTGTACTTGACATTGACACATTCTATGAGTAGAATGTCTTGCCTTGTGCTCAGGCTCTTCAGTCACAGCCTGAGTCATCCATTGTCAATGTATCTTGCCCATTCATAAGTTCTGTTGGTGTCCTCCTGCTCAACTTCTCTGTTGACACATTCTATGAGCAGCATGTCTTGCCTTGTGCTCAGGCTTTTTGGTCACAGCCTGAGTCATCCATTGTCAATGTATCTTGCCCATTTGTAAGTTCTTTTGATGTTCTCCTGCTCAACTGCTCTGTTGACATGTTCTGTGGGTAGTGTGTCTTGCCTCATGCTCAGACTCTTCAATGGCAGTTTTTTGTCATCAACATATCTTGTGTATTTGGAACTGTCTGCCCAATTTGTCTGGTAGAATGCTCTACTTTGACTGTCAAACCTCTTGGACTGCATGTGCAGTCTTTTGAACCTGAACTTTATGCTCCCAAACAAAAGAACAATACATGTCTGTCCTGTGTGCTTCAGTCCAAACTAGCTATGCAATATTTTATCAAACCTGCTGTTTGTTCTTCTGCATGTTCCATGCTTCTGGGTTCAATTTATCAATTTATGCTCTCTGTACTGCATGGTGTCATAGTGTTCTTGCATATTTCTACAAAACTGCTGGTCTCATGCCATTCCCCTTTTGGCAGTTTATATTTCGCATCTATGTTCTTCCTTCACGCCATATCTCGGTGACCTGTCATCGTATAGCGCTTGGTTTCTTGAGGAATCAATGTTCCCGACATGATTATGTAGTCATGATTTCTGCTTTGTCTGCTTTGTCTGCTATCATGATATCGCCACTAACCCCTCGACAACATGCTTGCACTCGCCATGGCAGGTACCACATTGTATACAGAATAACATTGCTGATAATAACAAGTAATGTGATGGGTATGATTCTGTCTGCACTTGCCAATGTTGGCTCATTGTTGTCTGAGTATTTATGTATACTTGTACATCATGACAGGCCTTCAAAATATTCCTGCACATTGCTCAGCTATGATTGTACTTTGATCCCTACTGGTGGAGGTAGACCATATGTATTTTCACATCCTTCTGTTGCATCATATATTAAGAAGGGTGGTGAACAATTAATGTCTGCTCATGTATCTCATTATGTAGACCATGTAGATGACATAGGATGCCTGGCTTACCCTGTACAGCATGGCTTTGTATATGCTGACTTGTCCCTTACTGAAATTGTACCACATCTTTCTAAGCAGAATGTGCAAAAGATTGCACGGATACATAAGATTCCTCTCAGTTCACACTGGCATCTCACTAAAGATGAACTTGTAAAAATCTTTGAGGGTCATGATTGTGTCAATTGTAAATTGTACATTTCTGTTCTTGAAGCCCAGCTGCCTGCTGCTGTAAAGAAGAAGAAAAAAGCAGCTGAGTCATTTGCAAATCTCACTAAGGAGGAAAAGGTCAAGCTAAATCTGAAGAAGCGGCAAGGTTCTAAACACGATGCAGGCACTACAAAGCATAAGGGCTCCAAACATGATAAATCTAGTGCAAGCACTACATCTGACCCATTTCCACCTCCACCAGCCACAAAGGAATTAGGTGAGACTATAGTCAGAGAATGGTGCAAAGAGTCAAGACCATCATTACTTGAGGAATCAGGGTGTGCTGTATGTGCCAAGTTGGTGCCTGTTGCTCAGCTGATCCATCTGAAAGCTATCAAGACAATGCTTGCCATCTTAGCAGCTCCAGGTGTGACTCGAACTGAACACAAATCAGCATCTCAAGCAATTTCTGAGTTCAAGGGTCCAGTTCTTGATTACCGATGCAACACAACAAAGTGTGTGATAACTGCCGTAAGTGCATCAGGAAAGGGAAAGTTCCATGTCTTGCTTTAGCTAATAACCTTTAGCTTGGTGAAGCTCCAAAGGTGCTGTCAGACCTCAACTATGTAGAGAGACTTCTTGTTGCTCATATACATCACAATTGTTGTTTTGTCAAAGTGGCTTCTAGTGGTATCAGAAAATGGTTGCTCATGTAATTGCATTTGAATCCCCTCTCCCAAAGGTATACCAGACTCTGCCTCCTCCAGTAGAAGAAATGGATGATGTTCTTGCCATTCTATTCACAACCTACAAAACCTACAGAAGAGGACCTGTCATGTACCCCACTTCTAGTCAGGAGAAACTGAGTAGCCAAGGCACTTGAATGGCTAAAGCTGAACCATATTGATTACAGTGACTTGGATATATCATATGAAAATTTAAATAGCTATCCAGAAGATCTGCCTCCTGTGTCCATGGAATATCACCATGCAGATTCCAACAAGGTTCCTGAAGGTACAAGTGCATTTGATAATCAAGTTGATGATGGTGTTACCCAGGGAGAGTGCCCTTTCATTGTTCATGGCTTGACAGGAGCAGAACTGGATACCAAAACAGTTGATGCACAAAAGGCTCTTGCTCTTCAGCACTGGTCAAATAAAGAAAAAGCCCTTGCAATTGGTCACAGCCCATATGCTGAATCAATTTATGAAAATCCAGGACTATACCCACAGCTCTTTCCTTGGCACTTTCCCTATGGTCATGGAGGGATTGGCTCTACATCGCTATCTGATAAAGAGCATAAAAGACATCTTCTTATGTACCATGACAAGTGTTTCCAAAGAGATCCCAGCTTTCCTTTTGTAGCCTTCAGTCACGAGCAGATAAAGGCCAGTACAACAGGTGGGTTTTTGTTGGCTGAAACAAAAAAATGTGATGATATAGCACAGCGTCTTCTCAACCTTGATCAAGAGGTCATGTCATTGATAGCTGATAAGATGTCAAAGGGGGATATAATCAAACCATCTACTCAAGAAGAAAAGGACTGCTTTCAAGTTATTCGAGACTTGGACCATATAGGTGGTAAGATTTCTGGTTCAGTCACTAGTAAGAAGTATATGAGAAATGAAATATGGTCATTGATAGCCCATCAAGGTGCTCCACTCTGGTATATCACACTTTCACCTGCTGATGTTAAGAATCCCATTGCTTTGTACTATGCTGATCAAGATGCTACATTTGAACCTAGTATTAGACTTCCAGAGGACCAATATCGACTCATTGCTAATAATCCTGTAGCCTTTGCTTGGTTTTTCCACTTCATGATTGAACAGTTCATCAAACATGTACTTGGCATGGACTCATGCCATCCTGGACTTATGCCATCCTGGACTTTATGGAGAGACTTCTGCATACTATGGTACAGTTGAACAACAAGGTTGACTTACACTTCATATCCATCTTTTGCTTTGGATTAAGGGTGGCCTTACTCCAGATGAGATAAGGAATTGAATAATTGACCCCACCTCTAATTTCCAGCAAAAAATAGTTGAGTATCTTGAGAGTGCTTCCCAAGGAGAATTTTTGACAGGCACACAAGCAGAGGTCTTGTCTAAAGTGTTCCATGCTTCACGTGCTGAAGACTATCTTGATCCAACAGAAACACTGCCTGACCCTCCACCTTTACCATGCAGCTCAGGTTGCTCAACTGAGTGTGATAGCTGCAAAAAGTGCCAAAATTTAAAGACCTGGTGGGAAAATTTTGCAAGTAATGTTGATGATGTGGTGTCAAAGTCTAATATACACACATGCAGTAGCAACATTAATAAAAATGGTACTCAGAATAAAGCAAAGAGTTACAAAGGCTGTCTTGACAATAAATGGGGTAAATGTAAATCACACTTTCCGTGAGAGACCTTCGCAGAAACCCAGGTTGATCCAGTCACTGGTGCACTCAACCTGAAGAAAAAGGAGCCTTGGATCAACAACTTCTCACCTATTGTTTCCTATCTGTTCCGTTGCAACACTGATGTCACAAGTCTGAGGTCTGGGACTGCCATCAAGGGAACTCTATTGTATGTGTCAGACTACATAACAAAAATGAGTTTGAAGACACATGTTGTCTTTGAATCCATCTGTTCCATATTCCGAAAGAATACAGAAATGCTAGGTGGCTGTGAAAGCAGGCCAGAAAGCTTATGACAAAGATGGTGAATACAATGTGTACAAAATTGGAAATGGGTTTGCCCATGATATGTTTGTACTTACTCGGTAACCCAGACCACTACACTAGCCATAAATTTGTACCATTTTACTGGCAGTCCTTTGTTCATGAGGTTAGAAAGGCCTGGGATGAGGATCTTACTGGAGAGCAGACCCAAAAGGTTGCCATCTTGAAGCAGAATGGAAGAATTGTTGGAATATCAAATGTGGATGATTATGTTTGCCACCCAGTAGACCTGGAAGATATGTCACTTTATGACAGGATATCAAACTATAAACGTGTAAAATTTCCAAGCAAACCTACAAAAAAACCTGCACCCCCTGATCCATCTGATCATAATGACTGTGACAATGCAGAAGAAGCTGATCATGGACACGATGCTGCAAGTGACCAGAATCCTGCTAATGACAGTTCAGACAATCATGATTTGCCAAAAAGAATGCTGCATTTCACAGAGTCACATCCACTTGCTGCTACCCATGGCTTGAAGTCTTTTCCTTCTCCACTTGTACCCAATTTTGTAGGACAGACACTTCCTTGTTGTGACCAAGGTGACAGGGAATTTTATTGCACAACTATGTTAACTTTGTTTAAACCTTGGCGAACTGGTTCTACTCTTAAATCAAAGCATTTGTTGCTCATGTATTTACTGACCAACAGAAAAAGATAATGAAAAACTTCAACATTTGTTATGAGTGCCTTGACCAGAAGGATAATTTTTTATCTGAATTGAAGAAGGGAGCTACCACTGTGCCTGGTTGGATGAATGATGATACTATTCTCCATGAATTCAATCAATCAGATGTTTTGGATGGACTGGATGATATTTTAGTTGATAACTTGCCTGCTGAAGAGATTGAGATTGACAATCAGCAAAGTCAAAGGTTCCAGCAACAAATAAAGTCAATGTCCATAACCAAGCTCATCATGACCCAGCTTGGTTGGACTGCACACCAACTTGAAATTCTCCCAGATGATTGTGTCCCAACCTCTTATGAGTCTGTTTCAGGCATATGTGTTGGAAGTGAATGGAAAAATGTGGTTGCCTCAAAAAGACAGGGCATTCTTGAGAGTTGGTTACAAAGTTACCAGAACAGCAGACCTACTGATGCTCCCCACTCAAGTGGTGAAGGTATATTGCAGGGTGTCAAGATTGTTGACCAAGGCTATCTAGAGAAAAAGTGTGTTAGCCTAGACTGGAAAGCTGAAATGGACTCTGTTGCAAAGATGTTCCATCTGAATGCAGAACAGGAGCGTGCATTTCATATAGTTGCCAACCACTCTTGTCACCTGACTTCTGAGAAGTTGAAGATGCATATTGGTGGAATGGGGGGAACAGGAAAATCCCAAGTATTGAAGGCCCTGATGGAGTTTTTCAAATGTAAGAAGGAGTCCCATCGATTCATTATTGTGGCACCAACTGGTAGTGCAGCAGCATTGCTTGGGGGTTCAACTTATTATTATATGTTTGGGATAAATGATTTTGCATTCAGCAAGTCTGCAAATTTGCAGCTTGCAGAGGTAAAACAACGATTGCAGGGGGTCGACTATGTTTTTATGGATGAGGTGTCAATGTTATCCTGCAAGGACATTTATAGGATCAGTGAAAGACTTGCACGGGTGATGAACAACAATGAGGAACCCTTTGGAGGACTAAACATGATTTTTGCAGGTGATTTTGCACAACTTCCTCCTGCAATTGGGCAGGAGCATGCATCCTTGTACAGTAGAACAGTTGGTTCAAATCCACAAAGTCTTTGTGATCAAGAAGCTGCAATTGGAAAGGCCCTGTGGCATCAAATAACCACTGTTGTTATTCTGCATCAAAACATGCGTCAAAGACTCAAACTCCAGTGATGCAAGGCTGCGTGAAGCATTGAGCAATATGAGATATAAATCATGCACACCTGATGACATTGCATTTTTGCATTCTCAGATATCCAGTGATCTTGAGGGCTGTCCTTCTGTCAATGAAAAACAATTTTGTAATGTGTCAATAATCACTACACTGAATTTGCCAAAAGATGTCATCAATGACCTTGGTTCTCAAAGATTTGCAGCTGAGACTGGACAAGATCTTGTTACTTTCTATTCTGAAGACACAGTTAGTTCAACAGATGATCGAGCACAAGGTTCCAGGAAGAAAAAGTCATTCATGAAATTGGGAAATAAGTGAGTCCAAATCCCTTCCCTGTCACCAGCCTTACAGCAGACCCTTTGGGATTTGCCACCTAGCAGTAATACAAAAAACATACCTGGTAAATTGTCACTTTGTTGTGGACTACCTGTGATTATTCGATTAAACAGTGCAACAGAGCTATGTATGACCAAAGGTCAAGATGCAACAGTGTATGACTGGCAGACAACCAGGGGTTCCAGGGGTCAATGCATGCTTGATACACTGTTTGTAAAGCTTGTAAATCCTCCACAAATTGTGCAACTGGAAAACTTACCTGAAAATGTTGTACCATTGACTAGAATGATCACCAACACCCAATGTGTTCTTCCAAATGATGCAACTATCAATATCTCCAGGAGTTAAGTTGAGTTGCTGCCAAACTTTGCTATGACAGATTATACCTCTCAAGGCAAGACAAGACCATTCAATGTTGTTAATCTTTCTAGTGCAAGGAGCCACCAGTCTTATTATACTGCACTATCTAGGAGTGCATCAGCAGCAGGTACAGTGATACTACAAGGCTTTGATGCATACAAAATTACAGGGGGTGCTTCAGGTGCACTACATCAGGAATTCAGGGAGCTTGAGATGTTGGATGATATAACTACACTGCGTTATAATGGAAAGCTGCCAAGTTCAGTAGTAGGCAACAGTAGAAATGATCTCATATCAACCTTTCATCTAGTTAAAGGGGGAAAATATGTGCCATCAAAGGTTCATCGAGCAATCTGGTGGAATGACCATGATCTGTTTCACTTGTCTGACAGTACTGAGGCCAATTGGAAAATTATGATTTCTTTCAAGCCAATTCCTGATCTATGTCCAAGAAAGACAGAAGTGTCTCACTTTTTACCAGCAGATGGCATGAGAGCTCAACCAGCATATCTTGGAAAGCAGAAGTTTAGTACAGAGCTTGATCATCCAAAGGACAAATCAACATCAAAAAAGATTAAAACAGAGTCAAGTAGTAAAACAGAGTTGAATTATATATATTATCTGGAAATATAAGCCCATACTGGCTCATTTCCCCAAATTGTCACTTTCTTAGCAATCAGCATTTTCTTACATTTCTTCAGACTGAAATCCAACCAAAAAAATATATGCTGCATGGAAGTAGTTCTGTGCAGCTTCTCCTCATTGGCTTTGACAATGACAGATTGTATTAAGAAGTAGTCCCCAATACGAGCCTGTCCTGCATCCCTGTGGCGGCCTATTTCTGATCCTCTTGAGTCTCCACCTTTAAGATTCCTTAATCACATCATGGTTTTTGCTTTTTGCTTACCAAAATTCCTATACCTTGTTCGGCACATTGAGTGCCCTTTATATCAATGTCTGTTATTTTTCTTTTGGAACAATTTTATCCTGAAAAAATAGAATTTGTGGAACATTCATACTGCCATCATTGAGGAGCTCATGGAGTGGGGTATTCACCCCCTCGATATCCTTATCTCTGAAAACAACATAGATGCGCTCTGGCCTGCCGCTGATAGCTATTTTCCCATCATTATCAACTCTCGACCTCTGGGTCCTCATCAAACATTTTAAGAAGACAATTTCTTGTCTTACTAGCAGAACTAATTAAGTCAAGCATCGGGTTATTTTACACTCTCCTTTGCCCACCCACCCATGCAACATGGGATTTCCAGTTGTCAATCCAGACAATTGGACAACATTTCTGTGCTGCTAATGTCTGCTCTGAAGGGTAAACATAGAAAGAAGTCTAAGCCCTAAGCTTATTGGCTGTAAATTTTTGATCTTGGATATTTTGTATAAAAAGTCTTTCCTTTACTCATATGTTTATATTTTGTACCAGCCTTATCAACGTGTTATGTCAAATTTGATAAACTCAACACTGCCACATAGTTATAGCTGGTTATATATAACTGGAATTTCTCAACTTCATCAATCATTGATCATCATTGGCAACTTGCTGGTAGTAGTACCAATGAGTTATATCATCTTATCTTTGGGACTTGCCTGTCCTCTTTGACGATCTGCAAAGTCATGACTAGTAGTAGCTGTGAGTTCATAATAGTCTGCTATTTCAAGGTTCTAGATTCTACAGGTCCTCAATGTATGCTCTTGGCTGTTGTCTTTGATGATCTGCAAAGTTGTGGCTAATAGTAGCTGTGAGTTCATAGTCATCTATTATCCCAACACCACTTTCTGGATTATAAAGTCTAAGGATCCTTGATGTACACTCTGGAGCTTTGTTTTTTTCCTCTGCTCATCACAGCGGCTCAAAGATATGCAGCTATCGAACATGTGATGTCATGCATGTAGTTGGTCAAGGAAAATTCAGTAATCAGGTCATTCCAGTAATCTTTTTCCCTGTGCTTTAAAGTTAGTTTACAGAAGTCGACATATCAATAACTTGAAGCACTTACTTTTTTGGAGGCAGTGTCTTGCCCATCTGATATACCATATACTGTCAACAGAGAGGTTTCAAATTGCCTGAGCCATGTTCCTCTTTATATGGGACTGCTGTGAGAGCAAAGAGAAATTGAATAGGAGGGTTTCATTGCGCATTCTCTGTCATTAAATAAATATAACAAGATGAAATCATACTATTTCAAAACACCATTCATTTTTTTTTTAATACACATAGTGATAGTGTTTGAAGGTCCAGTTGCATAAATCGGAAAAAAGACCGAAACCCAACCCAACCCAACTGAAGGCAACCAGACCTCATTTGGGAGTCGGTCCAGTTGCAGGTTGCCTTGCATTGAAAATATTCAAAAACTGATCAAAGACCGGTCACAATCAGTTTGTGACCGGTCTTCTCACTTATATAATATGTACTGTATATACAGTTAGAGCTACATAAATATAGATAAAAAGAACTAATATAATACTAATATAATACTAATTATAACTAATTGTTAACAAAGTGGGATAAGTCTACAATAGAAGTAGACATTTGGTGGGTGTTTATATACCCTGTGGCAGCACACGGACCATGTGGTCATGTTTGTGCTCCCAAAAAACAAAAGTGGCACCACTTGCCTGTTGTCTGACAACTTCCCACAACCACAATGACAACATCAACAATGGCCGCATCACCACTCTGTCTGCACCAATGACCACACAAACAAATGAACACAATGCAGGCAGCCCAAACGATGCCAGTCCATCCTTTGGGCAGAGTATGTTTTTTTTATTAATCACTTCTACTAATTGTTTTTTACTTTCTTTTAGATTCTCTTCTTTTCTTAATGACGCAATGTGAACAACACCAATGGAAATGACACCATCAACACCAACAGGGGTGACAACCTGCCCTCTTCATTCCCCACCTCTATTGCATACTCCCTAGCTTGGAACCTTGCCCCCACAGACAAATGAACACAAAGTGCCCAAACAATGACTAGCGTCATTTGGGCCGCAGGTATGTTCGTTATCACTGATTTCTTTTTTTTTACTAACCATTTTAATTTCTTCCTCAGGCTTGACAACAACAACACCCCTACATTGCCCCTGTGAGCCACCTGGACCACGCCGCCACTGTGAGCATCTCTGCTCGCAGCGTAGCAATGCATTCCTGGACCACAACAGGTGCCACATCACACAGCACCACCACCCTGCCTGTGAGCCACTGATCATAGAGGGCAATGGAGGTGCTGATGACAAGGGATGGGCCGACAAGACAATAACAAAAATGGGGAGGGTGGCGATAAACAACAGAGAGGGAGGGGACAATGAACGACAATGCGGGAATGACAACAAATGACAATGTGGGGACGACAACAACAAATGACAGTGTGGGGATGGCTAACAACAATGTGGGGATGACAAATGACAATGCGAGGACAAGGCAAATGGGGGATACAATGAACAATGAGGCTGACAACAATGAGTACTGGGGAACAATGTACGAAGCCCCACTCTTGCTACAAATGCGAGACAGTGGAGTGTTTTTTTTTCTTTTGTTATTTGGTCTTTTTTTATTTTATTTTATTCTATTAGCAACATCCCACCGCTGTGAGCACCTGCTCACAGGGTGATGGAATTAGTTCTATCAAGTATATAATATAATTTAATTAGACAGTAAAAAATGGTAGTAAAACTGGTTGAAACTGGTTTTTCGGGAGCAACTGAACCAAATAGGACTGGTCCTATTCAGTTTGGTTGCAGTCCTTCAAGTGTGGGCAATGGTTTGGACTGGTTGCGGTCCATGGTTGCCCCTCTTGGGGGTTGAAAAACTGGACCAAACCGGACCTTCGAACATTATGTAGTGAATGTAGCAACAGAATGTTTTTCAAGCATCAGCTTTCCTTTTACTCTAAACATCAGCTAAAAAACCCTGGACCATAGCTTTGCACGTGTCATGAATACCACTTCTACAGTTGAAAATATCTTTCTCTCATGCTACAAAGGTCATGCTGACCAGGGTTAATAGACTGAATAACCTGGAGAATCAAAATGTCAACAAGGAATGTTATAGATAGAGGAATAAATTGGCTCGTACAGTCTGGAATTGGGTCCCAAGACTAGACCTTCATGCCTCTTTGTGAGTGCACTGGTATCCTTCAAAATTACATAAACTTTTCCACTCCGCAATCTTAGGTGTAAGCAAAAGCCATCTGGATCCATGGAAAACATCATTAATACTCCCTTTGTCGCAGCTCCACACCATGATGCTCAATTCTGATGTATGAAAATGTCTTTACACAGCTCATGACCCTTGGTTGCCTGCCAGACAATCCTATTGGAACATGCTGTGCTCTCCAGCCAATGTGCAGAATCACTGGGAAAGTGGCGGGCAAGGAGACTTTTCCTATCATTTCCATCCTATATAAACATCCTGATCAGTCACCACTAGCTGCTCAGTATCCTTGTTTTTTATGTCAATATTGTGCTCATACACCAGGTACTTTCACCACAGAGAACTCTTGTCCTCCTCATTATCAATGATGTTTGCAGCCATCCAGGGGTCTGGATCAGACAATATATTTTTTCACACTGTTTGGTCCAAGAGCATCCTTGCCTTGTAGACAAACTGGATATTACCAGCTATATAGTAAAAATTTCCTCCCCTGGCAGTCAGTTGGAAGGCAATCTAAAGGATGGATCTTGGAACATTGGAATTCTTTGTGAATATGACTTCTGATTGTGTGATGGTATGATCATTAGGGAGACATGTGGTGTGGAACCAACTTTTGCATTCCCAACAAAATCTCTGCTCTTCTATATCAGAGTTTCACAGTGCCATGCATGTCTCTAGACTGCAATGTCTGGATGTCCCCTTTCATACCATTCAGTGAATGTAAGTAGTCAAACTTTTACAGAAACAATGTACTTGAAGACACTGATCCTTGTAGTTCCAAAAAAATCTTCTAAGTAATGTCAATTATAAGCCAGAGAAATTTTATATCTGACAACTCATACCAGAAGAAATATGTGACAATTGAGGGGTGGTTGAGACATATATTGTCAAGTATTATAATTTCACACTTGTGTAGGTAGGCTATAAAGGTATTTCAGTCCAAATTGTTCTGTGATAAAGAACTAGCCCACCTGCAATCCCTTCAGAGCTGATTATAGATTTGTGGTTTGAGGCATAAAGTTCTTGTTGAGCTCCATTTTTTAAGTGCCTGAACCCATATCAGTAGAATCTCATGAGCTGAATTCCATGATATAATTACCTATCTAAAATGTCGATACCCTTAGGGTCAACCTGCTTAATGTTATCTTTAGAGTAAAATATCGCACTTTTAAATAGTGTTCCTGAAATAATATGAGGTGATCCAGTATCTTCTAGACATTTTTACTACTTACTGCATTAGAGGTGGGATTTCCTTTTCTCCTTCCTTTCAGTATCTATCTATTATTTGTTCATCCAGTGGAAGGCCATCAATGCCTGTATGGCTCTCTAGGCAAAATGAGCCCTTACTAAACTCCCATTCTGAAAAATTCCATGAGATTTTAGCAATGATAAGTCACAATCTCTGCTATACCTGTGGATTTGTTTTCTGTGCCTGTGTAAGTAAGTGAGAATGATTTTCAAATCTTAGCAGCTTTCCATTGTGCAGGTGTTGGTGGGTTGGCCATGAAATAAAACAAGAGACTCTTTTGTTTTGCTCGTATTGATATTTAAAGATCAGCTTATATGTATACCCCATTTTCTTTATCAAAACAAGTATAAATACAGTGACTTCCAAATCAATCAACATGGAAGGATGCCCGGTTGTATAACACATTTTGTTTATCAAAACAAGTGTAAATACAGTGACTTTCAAATCAATCAACATGGAAGGATGTCCAGTTGGGCACTAAAATGGTCACGATTACCGAAGTGCTCAAGGCCAAGGCAGCTTTCGAAGCAAATTCAGCAACGGTTGTAGTGGGCATTTTTGAAACCAACGATGAAGAGCAATTCAAAATGTCCGAGGGTGAAGCATCAGAGTATGTGGCAGAACCTTTCTCATTTCCATCACATTTGTGGTGGGACTGCTGTATCGATGCCCCCTTGATGTGCACTCCCATACTGATTTGAGCCCTTATTGACCACGGTTGTCCCCCAGTGCTGATTTCATCTGAAATGGTAGAGATGTTTGGACTTGCACGATGCAAATTATTCAAGCTGTTTCATGTTACCAGTGCCTTCATAAATGGACAGAGAAATTTGGACACTACATTATCAGAATATTGTAAAGTACACCTGCAATTGCCAGACTCGTTATGGAAACCAAGAGTAATTAAAGCAATCATTTGTCCAAACCTTCACATGGGGATTGTTCTGGGCCTTGACTTCCTCATGCAAAACAAGATCGTTGTCGACATGGAGCTGAGAATGGCAATCATGAAAGATTCACAGTACGACCTTTTGAACCCACCCAAATTAGAACGTAAAAAGGCACAATTGTCAGCACAAGATCAAAGGAGAGCAACAAATAAAGCAATAATGAAGGGCCTCTCACAACCATGAGAGGACTGGAAGCATGTACATGAGGAACTACAATGTATCTTTGCAGAAAACCCAGTGTGTTTCAACTTCGATGTGCATACAATGGAAACCCTGTGTGTGATCATGGCAGTCAAGAAGCGCATAGAAGGACTGGCCACATTGGCCATCTTAGATAAATTGGATTGCATTTACAAAGAAAGGTTTGCGGACCGATTTCCTGTGGACATCCCGCATGCAAAGGATTTGCCTACTGATGTGTACCATCACATTGAGGTTAAACCTGGGGCACCAATCTCAGTAGGCCATGTGTACTCTTGCCCATGGAAATACAGAGATGGTTGGAAGACACTGATTGAGCAACATTCCAAAGCAGGGCAGATACGACCATCATCCTCGCAATACACGTCACCATCATTTATCATCCCTAAAGTGGATAGTACTGTGCTTCCCAGGTGGGTCAATGACTACTGGAAGCTGAATAAGATAATGGTCCCAGATAATTACCCACTCCCAAGAATCGATGACATCTTAGCTGACTGTGCAAAGGGCAAGGTATGGGGAAAAATCGACATGACGAATTTGTTTTTCCAAACCTTGGTCCACCCAGATCACGTCAAATATATGGCAATGCTGACACCATTCGGCTTGTGGGAATGGGTGGTCATGCCCATGGGACTGAGAAATTCTCCAGCGACACATCAATGCTGGGTAATGTTAGCATTATCAAATCTGATTGGGAGAATATGCCATGTCTACCTGGATGACATCATCATTTGGTTGTCCACCCTAGCAGAACATAAAGCAAATGTAACAGTGGTCCTCCAGGCTCTGCGCAAGGCACAGCTATTCTGTTCCACAAAGAAATCATCCCTGTTCATGACAGACATCAATTTCTTGGGCCACCACATCTCGGCAAGCGGGATCAAAGCAGACAATAAAAAAGTTAAATGAATCTTGGATTGGCAAGCACTGCAGTCCACAAAACAAGTGTGGCAATACCTGGGCCTCATGAGGTACATCAGCGTGTTCTTACCGGTGCTGGCGGAACACACCACAGTCCTCACACCACTGACAAAGAAAGAGTGCAATACCTTTTTCCCCCCGTGGACAAGTGACCATCAGCATGCGGTTGAGGCCATCAAAAGGCTCATACTCAGTCAAGATTGCTTGATGACAATTGACCACCATAATCCTGGCAAAAACCAAATTTTCGTGACTTGTGATGCAAGCAAAAGGCACACAGGTGCAGTTCTCTCTTTTGGGGAAGACTAGGAAAGCGCGAGGCCTGTGGCTTTTGAGAGCAGGCAACTGAAAGGTGCCAAGTTGCACTACCTGGTCCACAAGCAGGAAATGCTAAGCATCATGTGAGTGTTAGCAAAATGGAGAGTGGACTTGTTGGGAACTCACATCAATATCTACATGGATCACAAAACAATTGAGAATTTCGATGGTCAATGCGATCTATCCCTAAGGCAAGTTAGGTGGATGGAGTATCTGTCCCAATATGAGTACACCATATCATACATCAAGGGAGAGGATAATATGGTGGTGGACGCCCTTTCAAGGCTACTGGAGCCACCTCAACCAGTGATGCATGTCAACGCTATTTTCAAAATTGAATCTAACCCGAAGCTATTCGAACGGATAAGAAATGGTTACAAGGACAGTTGGTGCACAGGAATTTTGAAGGACTTAAAGCAAAAGGTGACAGAATCGAAGTTGGGATTTGTTTTCAGAAATGGGCTGCTCTTTGTGGGAGAGTGACTGATCATTCTGAAGTACAAGAATGTACATGAGCAGTTGTTCAGGCTGGCTCATGACCAGCTAGGCCACTTTGGAGGCGAGAAGTTGTATACAGCTCTGAGGAATGATTTCTATTAACCAAATATGAGGAGAGATCTCCTTACAGTGTACATCCCAGGTTGTGGCCCATGCCAATGCAACAAGTCAGCTACATCTAAGGCGCCTGGTCCACTGCACCCATTACCTATTCCCGATAAACAGTTCGATTCTGTGGCGATCGATTTCATAGGACTGTTACCACTTGACAACGGGTTCGACGTGATCATCACAATGACAGATAGATTGGGTGCAGATATCCAAGTTGTCCCTTGTAAAATGGACATGTCGGCCAAGGAGTTCACAGAGGTGTTCTTCAATATATGGTATCAAGAATGGGTGTCCATTGGAAATCATTAGTGACTGCAACAAATTGTTCATCTCGAAGTTTTGGGCCATGCTCATGAAGCTGACTGGGATCAAACACAAACTTTCGATGGCGTATCACCCAGAGACAGATGGTTCCTCAGAATGGTCAAACAAAATGGTAATTCAATGTTTGCATTATCACGTCAAAAGAAACCAGAGTGGGTGGGCCATTACCTAAGGTGTGATTCGATATAATGAACACCGTCAACGCATCCACCCAGGTCTCCCCTTTTGTTCTAAAAACTGGATGATCCCTGCAAATCTTGCTACCAATTATGCCCGTGGAGGGAGGAGAGACATCAAGAAACAGTGTCAAAGAATTACAGGCAAAAGATCTAGTTGAAAGGATAAACAACAAGGTAGAGGGCACCAAGGACTGCCTTTTGGCGGCGAAGATTTCCCAAGCCCATCATGCTAATAAAGACCGGGACACTGACCCAGAATTCATGGTGGGTGATAAGGTGATGATGAAAACTGTGCACCGCAGGAGAGAATACATGCAGAAGCAGAGCGGTAGGGTTGCCAAATTCATGCCACGTTGGGATGGTCCATATGAAGTGCTGGAAGCGTTCCCGGGATCATCAACATACAGGCTTGCACTGCCGGACTCTCAATATGCTACATTCCACGTGTCACACCTTAGACGACATGTAGAAAAGAATGATGAACTGTTTCCAGGAAGAGAGATGGAGCGGCCAGGACCTATCATGACGCTGGAGGGAACAACAGAGTACTTCATCAAAAGGATTTTGGACGAATGGCCAAGGGGACGAGGGAGACAATACCTGATCCATTGGAAAGGATATGGTCCCAAGGCAGATTCACGGCTGGCGAGGTCAGAGATGTTGGAGACAGAAGCACTCAAGGCTTGGGAGGCTAGGAGGCTAGGACATGAGAAGATGGAATTTTTTGAAATGGGTGAGTGTAAGAGAAGTGTCTCTTACAACACAACACACACATCACATGCCTATACACAATCACACCTATACACGATCATGCCTATACACAGTCACGCCTATACATGATCACATGACTAGTTGACTCTTAGATATGCAATGTTTGTAATAGAATGGTAGCTACTCTTTAATTGATACCACATTCCTCACACTTGGTATTCTTGAGTGTTGGGAGACCACACTCCCTTCCACCTAGTCTTCCATTGCATCTCCTGAATGAACAACAGCCAATCCCAGTTCATTTGGCATTGTCCCCTCTGCCTAATATAGCAAATGATGATGTGCACAATGTGGATGCCATTGATGGTCCAAGGTCTCTCTTTGAAGTGACATTGTTTCTGTATGCTGCCTTGCTCAATTGACATGACTGTGTAGTTCAGCATGTGCCACATGACCTTGAGGATCTCACATGGTATGTTAAGCAACCCTGAATGCCAGAATTCACCCAGCATTTCTTGTATGACAAGCTGAATCCAGATGCAGATAAGGGGGGTGATGTGGTCCCACTAGAAAGCTGCCCCAAGATTTTAGGAAAGGTCTATCTCTTCAACTTGGCACATGCAGTGTACTATGCACCAAGTGACTTGTGTGGAACTGGTGGGATGCATAGTGAGCATATACGTGCAGTCCAGTCATGGTATGGTGGTGCACCATGATATGACTGCATGTATATTGGGAAATCAGTTGAGCCAGGTCTCATGGGTCTTCATGTTGGTCAGTTTGTTTTCTTCTCATTCCAGCATGATGGAACCAGATATCCTTGTACGCTTATCCAGTGGTTCTCAACAATTGGAGACAAGCCTTGTGACCAAACTGGGATGTGGATAGTTGAGCCAGATTTTGACTGCATAGGACATCAAGTACTTTCTCTTGTTCATCTGGACTCATTGTTACAGGGTGTACATTTAATATTAATTGGGGTTGCAGGGAGAGATTTTATTCCTATTCATAATTTTGACTTCTCAAAGTCTCTTGAATGCATTCAGACGATTCTATGGAAGTAAATATGCAGATTATCATACACATGAGATTGCTTACTAGATATGTATTCAAGTTATAACTTATGACAGTGTTGACATGTTCAAGTTTAGTCTAGAGTCTCAAGCACCTATGCAGTGTGCAAGTAGTTCCTCAAGCACCATCACAATTTTCAAGGTGGTTCTCAAGTCCTGACTAGTGATAAAGGCTTCAAGTCATGTACAAAGATTAAAAAAGTTGGCAGTCAAGCATGCACCAAGCATAAGCGGCACCAAGCTGCTTCAAGATCTGTGACAAGCTGTAGTACTTTTACTGATGTAGTGAGCACACCTATAACACTATGTCTCTCCATCCTATGTATACCCTACTAGCACAATAGTATATTTATAGCACTCTGCTGCACACTGGCCAGGAGTTGGAGGCAGTGTTAGAGGAGAGATAAGGCTAGTATATGCCATGCTCATTGCTGAGATGTCAAAGAGCATCATGACTGAAAACTGGGCTGAGAAAAGTGAATGTGAGACCATGGATACTTCTGAGCATCTTGCACAGTACAAACTCAAACTGTTAAGACATTGACCATCTTAACATCAGGCCTGTAAGGCCAGTAATGGGCTGAGAATTCCAACTGTGTGGCCAGTGGAGCTCTCTCAGTTTTTACTACTACTGGATCCATGGCCACTGCTGGCACTGACCTGTATTTCCCACAGAAACACAACCTCAGAAACATGTTTAAAGACTTCTGATTTGTATATCCTTTGGATATTCTCAAGATGTATTTAGACAAAATACTAAGGAAATATTTTACATGTATTCAAGCTGTATCTGCAAGAAACAGAAAAAGTGTATCCTACAATGTTTCTTTCAGATCCATTCTGGAAACATTTTTCATGGTTCCTTTGTGTAAGTCAGAGAAACACTTTATATGTAGTTGTGACTGTACCTGCAGAAAACACTCAACATGTAATTTTATTATGTGTTTTCTAAGGATACATGCAAAGGACAAAGGGGTTACCATGGTTACACATGTATCCCTAGAAAACACATAATAAAAATTATGAGTCCGAGGTATGAGGACTCATCTTTTTAACTCGACCAACCACCCAGCAAAAGTGATATGTTAAGTCTGATGGCTGCTTGGCAGGCTTCAGAGTTTCAAGTCTTTCTGAATGCAGGCTTATATTTTGAAGTCAGTCAAACTCAGCCCCTTACATATTTTCACATTCAGCGGGTTTTACTGACACACTGATAGGTCCACCTAGTGCTATAAGGTCTGTAACCACTCACAGCAGTTCCGCATCAATCTCCCACAACACTCAGAACCCTTTGAATGCCTTCGAGCCTCGCGAAATGCTCCCAAACAGGCTTTGAGCAGCCTCGCGCTACCTCGATCCCCCTCGATCCCCCTCGAACGATATAGGAACACTTCGAATGCACTCAGCCACCGTCATCATGGCCTCTGGCACTCTTACTACACACCGACGAGTCATAGCAAGGCTGACCAAGCTATTTGGCCACCGACTGAGCATGCGTGAGATGACTAAGGACATGATGAGGCAAATTTCAAATGTTTAGATGGTTTGTAATGACATAGGACGAGTACATTTTGCACATATCAGGACTCCGGAGATTTAATTCTTATCTTTTATTGTTTTACTCAGTGATAGAGGTTTATCTTTTATCCTAGACTTCACCTCATGTAGGCCTCATGTTCTCCTTACCCTTTTTGGTAGTACCTCTTCAGAACTTATTTAAACTTGTAATAGTTACTCACTTAAGAAAAAAGAAAGAGATCGTCTTACTTCACTATAGTCTGATTTAAGAGTTCAGCTCTTGAGTCCAAGCCTCTCATCTAGCCCAAAGTTCTGCAAATCGTCATGAACTTCCTTGAAACTTTGTATTAGCCCTTGAACCCTTCATCCGTCATATATCGTTATTGCCCCTCATCACTATCATCACCACCCCACTCACATATTCCTTCTACACACTTTGTAAAACCATCTATACCATTCCCAATTACCTCGAACGTCTCCTATAACCCTCAAACCTTATCGATCTCCCTCAAACTTACATCAAGAGGTCTCGTGCCCCTTTGAACATTCTCGAAACCCTTTGTACCCACTCGGATGTCTTATGCCTTCATCGGGTTGGATTTGGTGACTTTTAGTACCACCTTGCACCCTTCCTCTAACTCGTGTTATACCATCCAAGGCCATTTTAGTAGGTTTTGTTTGGGGTTTCCAGGTCGAGCATATCATTTTGGAGCCCACCGTGAGGGGTTTCTAAATCATTTCATCACCTAATCCATCTCGAATCTCCCGGCTTAGGCCAACACAAGCTAGAAACCTACAGATTGACACTTGTCATGCCTTCGAATCTCTCGAACAATCGGGAGATATTCTTATACCTGTTTCTGAAGCAGAATCAACTCATTGTCAGCTATTCCCTTCACCAATATCATCACCCTCAACATCATCTTCTACTTCTTCATCTTCGTCATCCACATCTTCATTCATCCTTCCAACCACTTCGACTCCTCTACCATCATTCACACAAGTTTTAACTCCCACTCCTAGAAACATCGCATTCATGACTATGCAAGCAACGATGCCAGCTTGTGGTCATTCCACGGCTCCGAAATTCGACCCTACCCAGCCATGAGAACTTCGCAGATACTTTAATGAACTCGAATTGCTTTTCTCCACATGCAATGTCACAAACTCGGAGGATATGAAGAAGCATGCTTGTCGCTACCTCAATATCGACACTTCCAAACTCTGGGAATCAATTCCAGAATACGACGCCGGCATTTCATTCCAGCACTTTCACATCGCAATTCACAAGCTTTACCCTGGTTCAGAAGATGATTGCAAGTGGTCTATCTCCAATATGGACAAGTTAGTCAGCGAGCAACTACGCATTGGCATCTTCAACGTGAACAATCTCGGATTGTATTTCCAAGCCTTTTATAACATTACAAAATTCCTGTCAACTAAAAACAGAATCTCAGAAGCAGAGCAGAGCAGAGCATTCGTTCGAGGATTCCAACCTGGATTGTGGATGCACATTGCTCGATGACTCGAGCTTAAGTATCCTGACCATTACCCAGATGACCCCTACCCACTCGATCACATCCACAAAGCTGCAAAGTTTGTCTTAGCTGGATTGAACTCCTCGGACACCTCTTCCCTACTCAGCTCGAACTCGGCAACCTCGTCATCGGCAGCGACCACCTCGACATCAGCACCTCAGATCAAATCGGAAGACCTTTCGGCTATCTTCGAAAAGTTTGCAACTACTCTTGTCACAGCTCTAGCAGGTTCAAAAACGTCTAACCCACCTCGTGCTAACAATAGCCTTCGACCTGAACAAATCGAAGCTCTGGTTTGCATCTTTTGTGGTCTCGCCAGACATTTTATTAGCGACTGTTTGGTTTGCCAGTCCTATATTAACGAAGGAAAGTGTAAGAAGAACGCTGAAGGAAAGGTAGTTCTCCCTAATGGTCAATTCACTCCTCGTAACATCCCTGGCCACTACATCAAGGAACGCGTCGATGAGTGGCTTCGACGAAACCCACAGGTCACCATCACTCCTTCCCTCATGTATAACATCGCATCTTCAATATCATCAACACCACTACCTAGAGGTATGTATCAGGTATTGGAAGTATCTAACACAGTGGATGATCGCATCGCGAAGCTCGAGGAAGAACTATTTGCCTTACAAAGTGGTAGACCGTATGCTCGAACTGATCGTAACATGCCCACAGCACAACCCCGTCGTTCAAACCCAGTCCCACCTACTCCAGTCCAGCCAACGACTGCTCCACGCGCTCCAGTACCTTCCACTTCGTCTACGGCAACCAATCCTCCAACATTGACCTCAGCATCGGCTACCGAATCCAGTCCAACCTCACCACCTATCGTTCACCCATACGCCGCCGCTAAAGAGAACTCGTACCTCCCGCCTCACGAACAAAACTTCGCATCGACTGGTAAAGGTAAAGGTAAAGAAGGCCCATTGCACCATATCCAAGCTCCGATTCACAAGGACAAGATCGTGGAAGACATTTTCACTCATTTGATGAAGACTCCTATTATCACGCTAACATCCGAAGAATTACTCTTGGTAGCTCTGGAGGTTCGAACTAAATGGAAAGAACAGGTCACAACACGACGCGTTCAGCAAACCAATAACGCGATGAACATCCTCGATGATGACATCTACGTACTCAACAATCCTTATGAGACTTATATTAACAGTCTGCACCCCAGTGACATTCCGGAACCTTTCATCGTCGCAAAGGAATCTCACGCAATTAGATCGGTCATTATAAATGTCAATGGTAGAAACCCAGTCGAGAGTGTCGTCGACCCAGGTTCCTCGATCATCGCAATGTCGGAAGAGGTTTGTCACAAACTCAGTCTCGCCTACGACCCTTCAATCCACATTCCTCTACAATCGGCAAACGGCGGTATTGATGAAAGTCTCAGTTTAGCATGCAACGTTCCTTGTGAAGTCGGCACCATCACGCTATACATGCAAATTCATATTATTCACGACCCAGCATACGACATTTTATTCAGATGCCCTTTCAAAGTTCTCACTGAGAGTACTATCGGAACGAATCGCAGACAATTACCATCCTCAATCCAAACTCAACGCGATCGTGTACCATTCCAATGATCCCTCGATCGAATCAATGTCGAAAAGTAGTTCAAAAGGATTTTTGGAGTTAGAGGATCAACTTTCAGAGGCTGATCAGTGCACTTTCATTATTTCCTATGACCATTCTAATCCTTCTATTACTATCAAGTACACTGCGGACATTCCCGATATTGACTCCTCGAACACTTCGAACTACTATTCCTTTTCTTCGATCATTGTGAACTTATATTTAACGGCTAGTGAACAGTATGCGACATATTTATTGACCTCGATGGCAACCCCTATGCAATCTTCTTCTATCTATTCCCCTTCCAATATCTCAACATTTGACTCTCTCTATCCGACACTCGCCGCTTCAAAGAAGAAGTACAAGCCTGTCGCACAGAAGATTCGACCTGTCATCACCCACCTTCCCGATCGCTTTCGCATCATTCACAAGATCACTGGTGATCCACTCGAACATATGCCAAAACTCAATCCTCGTCCCCCACCTTTCTCTCCCACCCCTCAATATTCGCTCCAACACAAGGCCATCGTTGACAGGAATCATCCAGGTGATTTCCTATGGCCTGAAGAACGAAATCTCATGCACGACTTCATTTGAAACCACGAAACTGGCTTCGCGTGGACTGACAATGAACGAGGTAGCTTCCAACCAGACTTCTTCCCCCCAATCGAATTCCCAGTCATCCCTCACACCCCTTGGGTCGAGCGAAACATCCCGATTCCCCCCGGCATTTACAAAGAAGTCTGCGATATTATCAAGAAAAAGCTCGAAGCCGGTGTCTACGAACACTCGAACTCTTCATATCGATCACAATGGTTCAGTGTCGTGAAGAAAGACGGCAAAGTGCTCCGACTCATCCACAGCCTCGAACCTTTGAACAAGGTTATGATCCAGCACTCAGGCGTTGTTCCCATCCCTGAGCACTTAGCAGAGCAGTTCAGCGGACGATCATGCAGTGGAATGCTCGACCTCTTCGTAGCATTCAACAAAAGGAAAGTCGCCGAATCTTCTCACGATCTAACGACATTCCAGACACCCTTCGGCGCACTTCGCATTGTCACCCTTCCAATGGGTTGGACATTGAGTATCTCTCCAAGCGCTACCATATTAACCATGTTCGCATTAGTGGTTATAACTCTCATGCTAACGGACTCGTCGAACAAAGCCACTTCGACATTTGCCAATCACTATTCAAAGCCATTGACAGAGACCAAAGCAAATGGTCGAATGGAGCGCACTCAGTCTTTTGGGCAGAACAAGTTACGGTTCGTAAACATATAGGTTGCTCCCCTTACTTCGTTATTACAGGATCACACCCCCTCATTCCCCTCGATATCTCCGAAGCCACCTACTTGCAACCCCCTCCCGCTTCGATCCTCTCGACTACCGACCTAATCGCCAGACGTGCCATCACCCTACAGAAGAGATCCTCAGACCTCGAAGTCCTTCATTCGAAAGTCTTTTTGGCATGGCTCGAAGCTGCAAAGCACTTCGAACAAGTTCACCAGCAAACAATTCATGATTATGACTTCGTGAAAGGTGACCTCGTTCTACTTCAAAACACACAGATCGAGAAATCACTCAATCGAAAGATGCGTGCATGATGCCTAGGCCCACTCATTGTTATTGAACGAAATTATGGTGGTGCCTATATCCTTTGCGAATTAGATGGCTCCGTACTTCATCGACCCGTCGCCACATTCCGACTCCTTCCCTATCTCGCCAGAAAGTCCATCCCTCTTCCCCCAAACTTCCTCGACATCGACTCGAACTGTCTCGAAGGACTTCGAAAGACTTCAGATGTTGACTCCGACATAGACGAACATTTTCCAGATATCGAACCCAACTAGCTATTCTTTTCCTTTGTCTCGAACATCAAACTTATAACTTCGTTCTCAATTAGTGTACATTACAAGTCACAATATCGCCATATAGCGTGGTTGTGCAAACTCAAAAGGGTTTTTCGGCCATGATGATTTACTGAGCCTTTCCCTTATTATCGTATTTCATTTCTTTCCTCTTTCTTATCGTTTTCATTTGATTATTTACGAAACTTTATTTAAGAAGATAGAATACAAAACAAAGTCCACAAAAAACACAAAAAGAAAACCGTCCTACTCAGCCAGCAACCCTTCCAACCCCTCTATCTCATCTAACAACATCTCCAAATCAACTCGCCTCTCTGCCAATCTCGCCGCAATGTGTCGACGACACATCGCTACCCCTTCATCCATCACCTCGCTATCCTCCACCTCTCAAACCTCCTTTGCCTTCTCCTTTCCCTTCAACTTCTTTCCCTTCGCCTTATCCCCTGACGGCGTTGAAGGCCCCGCAACATTTTCAATGGGCTCGATCGCCCTCACCACACGAATTCGAATGACTAAAATGATCAATTAGAGAGCTCAAAACACATCGAATGGCACTTGTACCTGGTTTTGGGTGCGAAGTCTCCTTCGCAGCTGTTGCTCGCGTTGCTACCACTGTCGTCGCTTCCTCGGCCTTTCGACCCCCGCATTTCGGCACATCCTCCTTGTGCACCCCTCGTCTTGAGACCCCCTCCCAGTAGCAGCCTTGGACCGCTTGCGTGCACTTGACGCACTTCGGTGCCCCCTTCTCAATGATACATGGAGGTTGCAACTGCATCTTGGCGCAACGATCGCACTATGAAAAAGTTGATTAGCAAACCGGAAAGGACAAGACAGAACTCGATGACTTACTGGGCCCTTGAACTCGAGCAGTCCGCTCTCAGCGAACTTCGCGCGCTTCGCATTCACCTCCTCTATCTCCAGCTCCACCTCGCCGTCTTCCACATCTCCCACCTTTCGCTTCCCCAGCTCTACCAACTCCCCCCGTCCAACTTCACCCTCGTTATCATCAGCGATTTCCACTACCTCGATCACCTTCACCTCTGCCTCGACCTCTGCATTCCACTCCCGCAATGCCTCCTTCGAAAGCATCTTTGCACGGAAACTCTTGATAAGCACTTGTTGCGCCTTGACGAGAGTGGCCCTGTGCTCTTGCATTCTCTCCGCCTTCCACTCTGCCGCCACCCGTCTCACCATCTCCTCATCTTCCCGTCGACGCCTATCCATCGCCTCTCGTTCCTCCAGCTCAATTTCCTCCTTCAGATCCAAAAACAACAAGTCTCCGCCCCACAAAACCCATTCCCGATGCACCATTGACTTAAATAGCTCGAGCGCCTCATCGACGACCTTTTGGATGGCCGGTTTGCATTCTTTGCCAAGATTGTCTGCCAACTCGTCATATTCAGCCTGCACGAGATGTTTCAGTGGATCAAACCAAAAGGAAAGAGATGAAAACATACCATCTTCTTGCAAAAACCCTTACCCCACACTTCGAAATCGATGTCTTCTGCCACACCACATTCGGGCATGGACTTGGCGTACTCGAGGACCTCGGCGTTCAGTTGAGCTAAGAGAGACATACCAAAGATTTGAGGTAGGGAGAACAATTGAGAGAGGAAGGAAATAACTGGTTCAATGTTTGTTTATCGTTGTCAACATGACCTTGTGACGTCATGTGTTTCGGATCGGCTGACTGGGACAGTCAGTATTTCACTTAGGGGGAGGTTGATAGGTCCACCTAGCACTATAAGGTCTGTAACCACTCACAGCAGTTCTGCATCAATCTCCCACAACACTCGGAACCCTTTGAATGCCTTCAAGCCTCGCAAAATGCTCCCAAACAGGCTTCGAGTGGCCTCGCGCTACCTCGATCCCCCTCGATCCCCCTCGAATGATATAGGAACACTTCGAATGCGCTTGGCCGCCATCATCATGGCCTCTGGCACTCTTACTACACACCGACGAGTCATAGCAAGGCTGACCAAGCTATTTGGCCACCGACTGAGCACGCGCGAGACGACTAAGGACACAATGAGGCGAATTTCAAATGTTTAGATGGTTTGTAATGACATAGGACAAGTACATTTCACACATATCAGGACTCCGGAGATTTAATTCTTATCTTTTATTGTTTTACTCAGTGATAGAGGTTTATCTTTTATCCTAGACTTCACCTCATGTAGGCCTCATGTTCTCCTTACCCTTTTTGGTAGTACCTCTTCAGAACTTATTTAAACTTGTAATAGTTACTCACTTAAGGAAAAAGAAAGAGATCGTCTTACTTCACTATAGTCTGATTTAAGAGTTCAGCTGTTGAGTCCAAGCCTCTTGTCTAGCCCGAAGTTCTGCGAATCGTCGCGAACTTCCTTGAAACTTCATATTAGCCCTCGAACCCTTCGTCCATCGTATATTGTTATCGCCCCTCATCACTATCATCACTGCCCCACTCACATATTCCTTCTACACACTTTGTAAAACCATCTATACCATTCCCAATTACCTCAAACGTCTCCTATAACCCTCGAACATTATCGATCTCCCTCGAACTTACATCGAGAGGTCTCGCGCCCCTTCGAACATTCTTGAAACCCTTCATACCCACTTGGACATCTTACGCCTTCATCAGGTTGGATTTGGTGACTTTTAGTACCACCTCGCACCCTTCCTCTAACTCGTGTTATACCATCCAAGGCCATTTTAGTAGGTTTTGTTTGGGGTTTCTGGGTCGAGCATATCAACGCAGATTTTGAATGAAAAAGGAAACTGTCACATTGAGTCACACTTCCTCAACAATGCTCAGCAATGCAATGTACAGCCGCAAACGAGTTGTTTGTTGGGCCTAAGTATCAAGTTATTCTCTTCTTTTCTTTTCTCTTTTCTTTTCAACTAACAAATGTTTTGTTTTGATATTTAGGTTCTATTACCACAAGACAGCACCAAGACAGCAGACCTACATCCACGCCACTGCTGTGAGTATCTTCTCACAGGGTGGATAATGGATCAGGACAACAATGGGGACAACTTGGCCCAGTGACAAGGATGAACAGCAAGGCACAGATGATGACGACCACCACCAGCACCCACCTACCAGACCCCTGCCACTGTGAGCAGCTGCTCGCAGGTTGGACATCAAAGATGGTGAGAGGGCACCACAATGACAGGGCCAGGGGAGAAACAACAATGAGAATGACACTGATAATGAGAGGACAGAGAATGACAGCGGGGACCAGGGGATGAGGAAGAGGATGGCTGGGATGGGGATGGGGACGACAAGGATGAAGGACAACAGAGGGACGATGACCACAATAAAGACAGCCTCTGCAAGCAGGATGAGCCAACAGGGATGAGCCGATGGCAGGGAGAACAGTGTGAATGGGGGAAGACCAACAACAGGGGAACAATAGCAGAGGACAACTGCAGTGATCATGAGGAGACAGCCACAAAGCGATGGCCACGAACAATGATGGCGATGGCAACCACAGCTACCACCATGGCAGGCAACAGCAACTATCGTGCCCACCCACCTCCCATGGATCACTTCTAGTAAATGCATAGCTTATATCCAACATCCTCTTGTACTCCATACTAACCATTCTTCACATTATATTTTTATTTCATTCAATTTATTTGTAGTGATTTTATAGATCTCATTTTATTAGACTGCCTCGAGAAAGGGCCCGTTGACTAAGTAATCTTGTAATTGTCCAGCATCAGCACCCAGCTACAAGATGTCCCCGAACTTCCGTTCGTCAATTGCTGTTCTGCGTGGGCTGTATTGGCCTCTGTTTGTTTTGGCCTTCTTTTTTGCCAACCATCACCACTGTTTCACAGCGGTTCCATGGTAGTTTTATTGTCTCAGGAAGCATAATCCTGGTCAAATGGGCTGTCATTGTAGAGCTTGGCTGTTCAGGGCACTTTAAAAAACTTAATTTTTGAGTTAAGGAATAGGTTAAAATTCAACATCTGAAGTCAAGGCGATACTAGGACCCCCAAAAGCCCCTACTAAGGTATGTTCCACAAAAAAAATCCTTATCCAGACAATTTTTTTCCACTCAGGCACCGATTTCATCCAGATAATGGCACACACATAGGTTTAGGCACGATTTTATCTGGACAAATGGAAGTGACATATGAAAAATCAGCATTTTCTTCTAAAATACCTATTTTTTGGATTCTACAGCGCTCTGGCGCCATAGTGGAGGGTGTGTACATAAATTCCAAGCAATAAAACACCTATATTTCAGTCTTGGAAGTTGTCAGGAGTATGCGGTTTAAAAGTTCTGTAATGCTAAGCTCAATGTTGGGGAGTAGTGCATGTTCTTCTTTCGCTGGTATAGTCAGCAAGGCCTCACAATATTCTTGCAGGTTTGCTGGAGGGAATTCTGGGAAGTGTTTTCCACAGCCAATCCACTGTGTCTTGTCAAACAAAACAGTACTATCCCCAGCCTGAGATAGGTCGAGAATAGCCATTTTTGAACATCTGGCAAGAGAATTTGGAAGAGTACGAGTATTGATGCTGTTCTGAGTCTCCTTACCCGAATATATTGTCTATTCCTATTGCTAATTTTCTGTGATATATTTCAGTATATTTCTTCAAGTTGAACACTCCAGGTTACCCTGAAAGCTTATCCGGATTGGGAACATACCTACTAATTACACTAATTTTGTCCAGATTCTTGGCATACACATTGAAATCAGGCCCAATCTTATCCGAATTGGCACATACCTGACCGCCAAAATGTCAAATTTTATCCGGATTCGGCAGATACATATAGGGGGATTTTTGGGGGTCCTGCGATACTACGAAGATTTTACGAGAACGCCGATTAACGCCGATCGACCAGGAGGTCCGAAAAGCGTAGACGTCATCTCCGGTAACTAAACGAGTTTATTTGCCACTTATGTCATCATCGATCTTGGTAGCCAAAAATAGTGCATATGATCGGGATAGGTGAGTTTTTCTAAAGACTAATCTAAGAAGACAGGAAGGTGTTTTCATGGCTCATTTTGTCTTTCGTCCAATTCCATCTACTTAACTTTGTTCGAGCCTCGCCTTCCTGTTCATCTTGGTATCCTATGCATCTTTTCAGTGGCGCGATGGGAGTCGGTTGAAAATAATTGCAGACTAAAGAAAAAAAAGTCCATGAAGTGAGGACTCATTCATGCCAGGCATAGCCATGGCCCAACTGGACAAGTACATGTTGAGTGTTTTCTGCAGATACAGCTATAATTACATATAAACTGTTTCTTTGACTAGTACACAAAGGAACCAAATGTTTCCAGAATAGATCTGAAAGAAACATTGTAGGATACACTTTTTCTTTTTCTTGCAGATACAGCTTGGATACATGTAAAATATTTCCTTAGTATTTTGTCTAACTTCTAACTTGAGAATATCCAAAGGATATACAAATCAGAAATCTTAAAACATGTTTTTGAGGCTGTGTTTCTGTGGGAAACACAGGTCAGTGCCAGCAGTCACCAGTGGTCTCAAGACAGCTGTTTGTCTATCTAACAGTGTTTGGTATCTTGGGCTCGTCTCATTGTTCTCCGCGGGAGCCATTGTTCTGGTTACAGTTTTCCTGGTCGTGGGTTCGGCATGCAAACGTGTCGTGTGGTGCAGCCTATGTACTATGCAAACGAACCTTTCCATCTCACCCCACCAACTCGCTGCGCATGCACTAGCGATAGTTATCCCCAAACCTACTCTATGGGGCTGGCAGCGACGCAGCGTCATTGTCACGGTTGAAACTGGCAGCATCGTGCGAGTATTGCTCATGATCATCGTGCGCAGGGGGATGACCAGGGAGTTAGATCGCAGTGTGGGGTGGATTTAGAAGGGGAAGAGTGGATAACAAGGCCTAACATATTGATCTCCTGGAGAGCAGTGAGAGCAGCCATGAATCACTGGCATTCATTGTAAAAGTAAAGTACACCCCTTTTTTTCTAGTATGTATATTACGTTGAACCGAGACATAACTACAATATAAGTCGCCCCATCCCTCGCTTTTATGAGGATTGCATATCGAGGGATCCCGTGACGACAACAGAATGGGCCTACAGTGAGATTGATAGATATGATTTTTTTGTGGAAGTTGATGAAAATGTACGGATTCGACTTCTTTTCGAACACCTTTTCCTTGTCGCGGAGCATGCCAAAAGTAAGTACGTGCCAAGTAATGATCGTCCAGATGAGCTGGACTCACTGAGCTAATGTGGAACCGTCAACGAATCGATCAACGAGTAGACCTGAGCCTCGGTCGCGTGCGGAGCTCGTATCCGCTGTTTCAGGAGTTGTTCAGCAGTCATTCTGAAACGTATTCACAACGTCAGCCTGAGACTTGCGTCAGTAATCAGTAAGCTGTACGTGAGTTGAAGGAAGCGTACAACATGCACATATGCACTAAGCTTGGCCATGAGGTAACACTGAGGAACACTGTTTCGTCGATCTAAGAGCGCATTCCCCCAATCTCTGAGAAACCCCTTGTGGGTAATCTCGCATGGTTGATCGCTTGAAGGTGGCAACACAGAGTGACGGAACTATATGATGGCAGTCACAGCCACATAGCGAGGAACCGACCTTGCCGCCGGCAAGTGTCGATCGTAGTCTTCCGCTGCCGCTGAAGCCATCACAATTACCCTCGGAGATGTGAGTCGCAGTTTAGTAAATAGCAGTCATTCATTGTATTAATAGACGGGACGATGTAGAATTCAGGGAATGCAAAACGGCGAATGTTCCCGGGTTTAGCCGCTTTAGCCTTATATCGTTCTTTTTAGCGTGACAATTTGATTATGCGGAGGCTGCGCGAAAAAGAATTGGTCCAGGTGATCACTTGGTGATCCGGAAATCAAAAGGCCTACGAGTCAGCCCCCCAGGTATATCATTATTCATCGGTATTGGGAAAGTTGCTGTCAACCCTGGTCCATGCATGCATGAACTTCCATCTCTTGTCTTCTTCCGCTTCTAACAAGACGGTTGGATACTATGTCATTTGCCGCGGGCGAAAGATCCGGGACGCGTGTCAAAGCACATCGGGGCCGAGGAGAACGACTGAGCCAATTCAACCTCGACAGCACAAACAAGACTCGATGAGCGTAACGAGCATTTGACCAACATTTGACGGTGTGATCATATTCCTGTACCTTAGTCTTAACTCTTTCCATCCGCGTTTCCACCCGCTAGCAAAAGACTAAGCGAAGGGATCTCCGATAAGGGCATCGCAAAGACCACGAGAAGCACAACGAGGCTCTTATTCTCAGTATTTGTCTCTGATTAGATGTCCTCGTGGTGAGGGCTTAGAATGGATTTAACCTAAAGACAATGAGGCTAGGCACGTCATACTGTCGAGTTATACCTGTGCAAGTGACCCCTACGGTTCCATTTCTTTGCGATGACATCCGATGGAAGGCCGCATCCATAGATAAAGGGCTGACACGCTGCGAAGTCTAGCACACGGTATCCACGTTCGACGAGGTTAGTCTCCCCCTGTTTCAGTACTTATCCGGAATGCCAAAAGCAGCAAGGAAGCCTGAAACGGGATTTAGCTGGACATATGACGATGTAAAATATACTCCATGAGAAGCTGCCGACTCGTGTCTAGAACACCGAAATGATTGGACGGGGCCAATTGTCTAGACAAGATTGCCGTGTGATGATGGACGTGAGGGCCAGTTCCGGCTGCCTTGCCTGCTCAAGACTGTGTTCTGAAGCGCCTAGATTGATCATGCTAATCAGCGGATTGGATTGATAGCACTGATGTTTGGTTCGTGGGACTCGGATGAACCTTTGTTTACCTGTAGGTTTCTCTGCCGTGAACCAAAACGTAGACAAAGTTCAGACTTACCAAGGTTGTTCAGGACTGAGTGAAGAGATTAGCGAAGTATGGACAGTATTTTCATCACCCACAACGTAGCACCTTTGCGAAATGCAGTGTGGACGTTTTATGCATCATAACCAAATCATAATGATTGCCAGGATCGACATGCCAGCCTCACGCTCGGAGGTTTTGCGAACCTGATTTTTTATTGGATCTTTATCTATCTTTATTTCTCCTGCGGGAGATCTAAAGATCAGTGAAGCAAAAAAGAATGACTCTTAGCGAAAAATAGGATGGCATGCGTCACTTCAAAGTTCAAACTGCGTCGCGATCGTGGAATTGCGGCTCTCCACAGGCGTCTACAGGCAAAGTCATACACATCCCGCCGGCACGCATACGATTGGAACCCTGTGTCGCCCCACGGGTTCCTCTGGGTTCCTGGAACCAAGTTTATGAAAAGTTGAAATTACCCTGAACCTTGTTTTTTGGTTTTTTTGCGTCGGATTATTTAATGTATGATGAAAGACGCGATAATCTAACGATAATAATTAATCCGTGCTCAACACGCTTTTCGATTACCCTGTCTTCTGCCCTAAAATTATCGGTACTCACCTCATTACTAATAGCTGTGGGAGCGACTCAACGCGAGGAAGAAGCTCGTAAATTTCAAATTTGGTTTAGCGCGCAACCACAACTTTCGCACGGTTATCGTTTTCACTTGGGACCACACAGGAACTAGTACATACCTCGGCCCTTGCTTTGACGCGATCATTGAATGGATTTATCCGGAAGACATTTCTCAACACAGAAGCACCATCAGCTAGTCATATCTGTAGAAACCTTGCAGCTGATCTTCAATAGCGCTGTGACTGATTTGGCGAAACCAGGATTTTTCGGATTCTGTGAGAGGTGAGCAAAAAAATTGCATCAGCTGCCCGCAGGTCACCAGTCACCTGTGTCATTTCCGTACCTACCTTGTGTTCATTCAATTCATTAGCATCATGCATCCCGGCATGCCCTGTGTACTAAGCTGCTTGATTGACTCGTCGCCCGCCATAGTCGGCAAACCGAACTATGCCAACTGTGTGCAGATGGAGAAACCGGCTTTATGTGTATCCTAGTCCTGCCTTAAATCAGACAGTCTTCTTGAATGTGCCCAAGTTGCTATCGATACCCTTCCTCCAATCTTCGTCTGCAACCTACTTCCCACCATGCAGATGTTTGGTGAAATACCCGATTTCCTTATAGCGTGGATCGAGAAACAGCAAATGTTCTTCGTAGCCTCAGCTCCTCTCGCAGCCGATGGACTAGTCAACATCTCACCCAAGGGTGTCGAGGGTACTTTTCACGTCGCCAATTCACGAAAGGTCTGGTACGAGGATTTATCGGGCTCTGGTATGCGATGTCTTTCTTTCGCTTCGCCTTTACCTAACTCCCGGAATAGGCGTGGAAACCATCGCTCACATACGCGAGAACGGTAGAGTCACAATCATGCTCAATGCATATGAAGGGCCGCCAAGAATTACACGACTCTATGGCAGAGGTTCGTGCCAATCCAGTCTCGTCACTCTTTTTTTTGACGCCGCTGACCCTGGCATGTCGTAACATAGGATCGGTGCACGAATTTGGCACTCCTGAATACAACGCTCTCCTTCCAGAAGGAGTTAGGCACGCTGGATCTCGTGCTGCAATCGTTCTCGACATTATCAAAGTGTCCACTGTGCGTTACGGTGACTGTCATTTTTACTTCTCTCCAACTTCTTATCCTCCCTTCAGACATGCGGCTACTCTGTCCCTTTTTATGAATTTAAATCACACCGTGGACAGCTTCTCCAATGGGCAGCAAAAAAAGAGGCCACAGATCGAGAGTGCGAGCTTGCGGAGGGTTTCTCTTCATCGACTTCGCCACGTGTTCAGTCGGGGATGAAGCGGTGGTGGGAGGAGCGGAATACCAAGAGTCTTGACGGCCTGCGAGGGTTGGTATCTGCCCATGTGACGGACCAGGTATTCCAGCCTACGACTAGTACCCCCAGCCACGCGGATACGTGGAGCGCAACTGCTCCAAGCAACTCGTACTATAAAAAACTGCCAGGCGCACTGGGTGCGATCGACTTCAGATTGATCGTTGCGTTCTTGTTCGGCGTGCTGCTTCCATCGCTATATGGACGTTTCGTTCTCGCTGCGCAGCAGCTTCTAAATATCTCATCATAACACATATTCGTGTTCCATGGCCTCTGATCCTAATCGCAGATCTCTTCCTATTTATTTCCATCATGATCAGTGATTATCATGGGCAAAAGTGTTATTTATGCCATCGTATACATCGTGTTCTATGTACATCGTTGGCTGTCCATACTTAATCCTACTCGCAGATCTCTTACTATCTATTTCCATCATTGATTATCATGGGTAGAAAAGTCTTACTTATGCCACATACGTTATCGAATACTATAATATACATTATTTCCTTGTCCCTAGTATAGTCCTTGGCTACTTAGGTCCCGAACAAAAGATTAAATCATGGAAAGCTCATAATGTCATACGCCGCATATTATCAAGGTGCAATGCAATTACCAAAAGTAACTTTTGAGTCACCAAGTAGATTCAAGTCACTTGTCAGATCTCAGGCCTCAGGAGCGATGTTGCGTGGGGTTGGAAAACCCAAACATTTGACGATTGAGTTAACAGACAGCCCTGATATCTTCTAAACGTCAAACGTCAAACTTTTCTTGGACCGCCCCCTCCACCCGCCTGATCTCCGCAACGAAGATACTTACAACAAACAATATTTTTTTATTTATTCATGAGAGCAGACAGTAGTACATACATTGGGGAGGCTGAATTGATAATTTGATAAGTGTCCAGACCCAGGACGATTGAGGAAACACGGAGGCCACAGGATGGAAAGAAGGCGGGGGGGCTAGTGGAATATGTAAATAAGAGCTAGAAGAGAAGGGAGAAAATGGGGGAATTAGATAAGGAGTGACGTTGTTGTGGTGCGCGACATAAAACCCATGCAAATTGGAAAGCTGATGAACAAAAGGAAGCGAAGTGAAAGGTAAAAGAAAGGAGAGGGGTTTGCAAAGGAAGAAACCATGAGAATGTCGGAGAATTCGAAAGATGCAAGCAATTTGGGGAAAATGAAAGAGGGATTGTTTCCTTGGTAGATTCAGAATCGGGGAAATTGTGCAACCTGTGGTGCTGGTACCGACCTCCGCCGCTTGTTTGTAAGACGATGCATGCTGCCAGTTCAAATCAATCCATATCCATATCCATCTCCAACCCATCCCACTCCGGCTCCATCGTCTTCCGGACACTTCTATTAATATCGTTACTCTCATCCTCCTCTCTCACGCTAAAACCAACACTTATTTCCATCTCCATCTCCATCTCCATCTCATCTTCTTCCCTCTTCCATGTCCGTCTGCCCCGACCATACGGATCATCGTAGCGCGACGGCCCGTACTCATCCAAAGCGCCACCATAAGCATCAGCATCCACGCTCTCCTCGTCGCTCGCAGAGCCCGACCGAGAACGCGAGGCTGAATGCGACGATACAGACACAGAGCGAATAGAGGAGCGCGGGAGTGACCACCCGCCGTCGCCGTTTGAAGAAACGTACGATGTGCCCGTGACAATCCCATTCTCATAAGGGGAGGCCGAGGCGCCTGATGTCGCACCACGATATGCGGAATCGGTATGGTACCCTCCATTTACTAATGCATGACCACTATTACGGAGGGGCACGGGGATAGCAGGTGTGGTGACGCCAGTGCCGCTAGAAGTAACTGCCTCGGGACCAGTGGGTACTGAGATGAGGCCTGGACGTAGCTGGGTAATTCCACTGGCGCCGTTCGTGGACGGGATAGCATAGTCATGCAGACGCGGACCAGAGCCAGGAGGGGCACGCAAGAAATGCCCTGGGACGGAGCTCGAAACGGGATACGACGTGACAGGCACGGAGGTACCATTCTGGCCGAGGCTCGTGGAGTCGACTTTGGGAAGGGAACCGCCAGAGAGGAAGGAGGGCCAGAGGGAGCGGTCGTCCGGGAGGGAAGTGCCGGATGCGGAGGACGGTGACAAATGTGAGAGAATTGCAGCTGCCTGGAGATGGATTGAAATTTTTGATTGATGAGGTATATAATTTATTAAACTTACCTCGAGGAGCTGCACCTGCTGATGCTTGCTGAGAACAAATTTAGAAGCTTCGCGCCAGTGAGGGGTGTGCTCCCAGCGGTGCTTGATGAGGCAAGACGGGTGACGGTAAATCTGTAGACAGCGGAAGAAGAGGCGATTTCAGACGCTTGCGGGAGGGCGAATACGAACGCGCAAGGGCAGAGAACTTTCCTTGGAGCAGCTCTCGCACTTGTGATCCATGCCTCTCTTCCTTCCAGATTTGCTGGTGCCGATAGGGATGGGAGTTGCATTAGTGCTCCTCTTCATAGGGTCGTCAATGGACCCATTGGTCTCCTCGTTCATCGGCTTGTTAATGCAATTGGGGTGGGCATCATTTAAGATGTTGGACGCGGCTGTCAGTGATGATGACAACGGTGGGACTACCGGCGGGGAGGACGATAGAGACAGAGACGCAAGTGACAGAGCTGCTGTACTCTGCAACGCAGCTGCTGGTCTAGAAGACGATAGAAATGCATCAGCATGTCATTTGTTGCGGTGGAATAATTAAAAAGATATAACATCGCGGCGGGCCAACACGGCGAAAACAAATGACGTGTGTATAAAAAATAGCACGTACAAGGGGCGACTGGCTGCATCTCGCGCATCACTCAGTCTTCTCCTAGCCTTCCCAGTAGAAGCCAACCTTCGATGTTGCTTTGCCCCTGAGCCAACACTGGCGGTGAGAGGCGGTGGTGACACCAAAGCTGTACCCAAATTTCCGTTTACTCCCACACTTCCCAACGACGATGAAGGCTCTGGGAGTGGTGCAGCATTAGCTGCAGCGACAGACAAAGATAGCAGGCTAGAAGCCACATCAGATTGCTGTTCAATCAAAGTTGGTTACTCAAGGGGACCGGAGAAGATAAAAATTTTACGTACAGAAATCGCAGAATTCATGGTAGAATAATCGCTGGAAGACCTGCGGGGATGAAATTGAAGAAAGGAAGTTTCATACAAGTAAGAAAGACAGATAAACTGATACAAGGGACACTACAAGTTTGAATACATGATATGTGGAAGGATGTCGATGGAATTGGTCAACATGTGCTCTCGGTAAAATTTTGGTTTTATAAAAATTTGATTGCCATTTCCGGCTGTCTCGGCAAGTCCGCATTTTGTGCCGCATAGCCTTCTACAAGCTCTACAGCTTGGACCCAGCTTTGCTCTTGGGAATGACTTTACCGTAGAGGCCAGGCTGTTCGCCATATTTCTCCAATAGTACCAACCATTTCAACTTGAACTTGAACTTGATGATGTTAGCCGTGACATGACACCAGGTCAACATACTGTTTATGTAACAGCCCCGCAAAGTAAACCGAGATTAATAATAATACGGGTTTCTCCGCATTTCTTCGCGGGGTTCTGACTTCTCATTTACCCGGTGGCTAGAAAAGGCCAAAGTTTCACGAAACTGGACAAGTTCCAAACCCAAAATCGTGACTCACAAGTGCCCCTTGGCTCTGTATCAGGATTGTTTGCACCAAGTGGCTGGTGTTAATTGTCAACACGATTAAATAATCCTCCTGAGGTGTGATGCCTAGTCATCGACATCACTTATGACTAGATGGCTGGCGGTAGGTATGGTAAAAAACTGAAGGTATAACTTTACTTCTTTAAGTTGAAGTTTCTCGTCAATACAGATCTGGCTGGCTGTACATGTTACTCATCAGCCATGCCTTCTAGCATCTCGATACTTCGGATGGCTCGGAGGAATATACAGAGACACATCGATGAATACAATATAGGAAAGCTGAGGGGCAGGTCGCGTGTTACTCTGCTCAAGCATTTTTGTGGTCAGATGACGTCTTCGGGCTACTTACTTAAGACCATGAAGAGTTACGAGATGACAACGACTTCGCCGCCTCATCTAAGTAGGACTGCTCCTCATGCCCTTAGTGAATTCGGATGCCTGTCCGTACTCAATTCCTTTTTATCAAGCTTCCACAATCCGAAGTAACCCCCAGTGGCAGTTTTGTAGCATGTGAAGCCAAGCAATTCCCATCCCGGTCTGCCGCATCATGTACTTCTCAGATAGGGTCGAATCCTCCATTCCTCCCCAACCATATGGACGATTTGCATTCACAATAGACTTACGCACAGACAGGTGTCATGATACACGGTTTCCTGATATTCGGACCCACAACCGAGCGCTAAGGGTGCAGCTGGTCCTGACCACACGTACTCGGGGATATGTTTCCCTCAGCTCCCTGCATTGGAAGACTCGAGTGGAGTGCGGTGCGGACCCCGTCAACCGAACGTGCCAATGCATTGGAGTAAGTTTATTTCCGTGAATATTCCTGAAAGTCACGATATACTTGACACTACATAAACCCATCAGTCGGCCCGTCAGCTAAATGATGGATGACTAAATTCGCATGAAGTCTTGTGCAGTGGGTGTCATGGGCATTTGAAGGCATTTTGATGTGACTGTCTCGATCGCATCTTTCTTCGTATGTACATACGTAGGCGTCGCGCAAAGTCTGTGAGTCGTGACCCTTTTGGCACTACCTCCATTCATTCCTCCCGGACGGTTCCGGTGCTCCATTGAAGTACATAGCGTAACAGGTACTCAAACCTGGAAGCGACTCAGTGGCTCAATGACAGACCCTTAAACGTTATTAACCCTGAATTGGATGCCTTGCGGCATGGAACACTGAAGCACTGGTATTGCCGGCGGTTTGTACTCCCATCGCTAGCTGTTACTAAAATATCATCGTGGTTTCGTCATTTAGGTCAAATGTGATGACGAATTTCGGCTACACCCTCTGATTCACCTACACCACCTAAAGACGTTGTTAGGGTGGCATCTGACTTTTCTGTCACTGTGAGTCAGATGCGTTGTATTCAAGTTCTGGTTCTCCACTGCCTCTTTCGAATTAATTTTTGACAACTGTACCTATTCCACTTGCAATAATTAATGCGATTACTAATTCTAAAGATTTTCTGGAAGATTCAGTGTCTGAATTTTCACATTTATATTGTTTCTGTCATCTCCATTTTCGCCAAACATTGTGCTTCACTTCCAAGCTTCTATGTACATACTGCACGGTTTACGAAATGATTGATCGGAGTTCAACGTTCAGAATCCGAATATATGTCCGATCAGTGCCTCGCTCTACTATGTACACAACCTATATCGAGGACCGCACTTGTCGACGACAATGACCAGGGGGAAGGGGAAGGTAATGTAAATTTCCACCGGTATTATGGCCCCCGCGCTGGAGGGACGGTCTTAAACTTTGGAAAGCACACAAAGGACGGAAGATATAATATCTCAAGAGGGTATTACGTCGTATCCAGTGCTCTGGTGTACAAGAAACTTTCTATTATAGTTCGTTCAGAATTCTGTTCTTTATGCTTTCGAAGTCTATTACGTCGGATTCGAGAGTTATGCAGTAACGGCTTATGGTGATTTCCTGGCACCTAGTTCGGCACCAAGTATAATAGAAGGAAGAGTGTAGAGATAAACCGTGCCAGTGGTTACTATCTCGCATGTAATGATGTAACAAAAACAGTTCACATACAAGGTATGAGAACATCAACACTGGCCTATCATAACTCATAGTACCCGATCTTCTTGACCGCGGTCGAACACTGGCTGGACCATCGCTCTTCTGAGAAAGCTCCCGGTACATCGATATCCCACGCCACCCTCTGACCTTGGCTCTCGTTGTTTGTGAAAGTCGGAGACAGTACGTAAATCCTGGGTAAATCCCTTATGTATAACGATCTGGTCGACAAATTGTAGAGTTTGATGTAGAAGTTGGAGATAGCGAGCATCATGGTAACTACGCGATCTCTGCACAAAGCCAGAAGTTAGGCAGGTTCGACGATTTCCTTTCTCCTCAGATCGTTGTCTAATCATCTGAAATAGCGTAAAGGCAGAGAATGGATTAATGCTTCCTGCTAATATAATAGTGCGAAGCGTACTCGGAAGGCGATGATTGGCATCTACCGGAATCTGAATCGGATGCAGTATGTAAGTAATGGGTGAACGACTCGAAGGAGGATAGGACGTAGGTGACCACGAAAGACAGAACTTTCTTCCCCAACCTCCGCAATAGGAAGCGTGTAATGACACCCGACTCGCAGGCTGACAATGACGTTCGATCACCGCCCGAGAAGCGACTACTTCGAAGAAGGTTAGTACGGGTTCATTTAGTTATCCTTGTGATATCTGAGGGTTTGAATGACATTGACAACAGCGCGGTATGGCGACCATCATACATAGTAAGTGTTTCACCATTGAATATCTCGATTTGCGATTGAACTGGACATAAACCTACTTCGCAGCAATTGTGGCTAGTGATGTGCAGGGCCTGGCTCGAAAGCCGGGGCTTGGGCTCGGCTTGAGCAGGCTCAGACTTCGATATACCGTGAGCCGGGCCCTGGTAGCAGGCTTGGGCTCGGCTCAGGCTCGGCTCAGGCTCAGGCCACGGCTTGAGCGCATGGAATCTGAAAATCGGGCGAAGGATATCAATATAATGATAAAAATGCTGAAAAGTCAAGCTATACAACTCACTTGACTGACTTACCACAGTTTCTATATGTAGCGGGATTCTTGAACGCAGTTCATCTTCTTGTTTTGTACACCCCCCGATACTTGCTGACACTAGTACGCGCGACACGTCAACGCAACTCTGGGGAGGCCTAGCAGAAAGTTTTTCGCAGTCGGTCTTATCCTATTTAGTTGGATCTGGCTCCGCAGCCGCCAAACGATTTTCGCACCAGGTCCCCGCTGAGGGACCCTAACAAACGGCACTGAACTTGAATACTTGACATTCCTGCTTTCTCGTCCAGGCAGGATTGTGGAACGACGCGTCTAATTCCTGGACGTTAGTCTGTGCAGCGCTGAGGACGATCAGGAGATTAACCCTTCGTGCAGGATCAACTGGTAGAACTAGATCAAGGGCGATGCGCTAGCGAAACACAGCCACCGAGCCCGGGCTTGAGGGCTCGGCTCAGGCTTCCAGGGCTCGGCAGCCGGGGCTCGAGGGCTTTGGGCCGGGCCTTGCACATCACTAATTGTGGCTCAGGCAATAAGACCCTTTAGAAAAACACATCACATGACTTTTCCCACCACGTGAAGAGATCCACCGATCTTATCTCTACCAGTATGAAAGTCGCTTGACTATTAATAGATACTACGATGGCCCTCGTCGAGTGGACGAGTACGTAGTTTGTACAATCAATCATTCCCCACTCCCCCAATGCCAGACCTCATTAAGTGCCTGCGATGCAGTTTCCGTGGCATCCAAACAGACTTTCCATGCAAATCAAACTTGCAGTACTTGAAAACCTGTGGGCCATGTAATCAGAAAAGGAATGAAGAGGTGGCACAGAAGCGTGCAGACCAGGACAAAGAAAATTCAGAGAAATCTAATCAACATGTGCTGGGAAAGGACAAATCTGTCAATGGGCCTCCAACTCTTGCATGGAATAAATTCATTCCTCTGCTTACAAAAAACAAGGATAAGGCATACAAGCTGCATGTGTTCGACATTCTTGATGATGAGGCTTCAGTGGCACCAGAGCGATCCGATGATAGAAGCCACGATCTTGCCCTACACCTTGCTAAGGTTGTTTGGAATACGACAGGATATAGGTTCAAGTGAGTCTCTGCTACAACCCCTTCTCATCTGAATAAAGCTGAACATGAGAAAGCTACAAGATGAAAAAGAAAAGCCAGACTGCAGACAGTACCACCACCTACACATTTTACTGTGCACAGTTACAAGGGGAGCAGACAAAGAACAAGACCATGGAAACAGGGAAGCAACACACACACATGACAATGGAATGGTATAAACAGTGGCTGGCTATTTGTGATGCTGGAAGGAGTGATTTGAAAATGGCAGGCATTCATATGATGCACTATCGATCTCACCCACCGTATACAGATATATCAATATCTGGAGAAATTGCAAGAGACATAGAAAAACTGAAAGACCTAACTGCAGCCAAGGTCAGCGTTATTTCCCTTTTTTTGGCTTCTCAGTACTAACTGCAGCACTAGATATGGCAGGCTATTCTGAAGAAATATCCAAAATCCAATATAATGCAGAAGCAAATTTACGCACACTGGGCTCACCTTCACGAGACAACTTGGCGACTGGATGACGATCAAGTAAAATCTGCACTGAAGGTTTTGGAGCGCATGGATAACCTCGATATTGAAATCATTCCTACACCTACCAAAGATGGAATTTCTTCACTTGCCTTCAACTTCAAGAATATACTGGAAGATTATGGCGAGGAAATAATTGAGATAGCTATGGATTCAACTTGTTAGAATTTTTGTCAAACTAATTTCAAATGGCATGCTCATCTACCTGAAGGGAAAACAAATGCATTGGGATATGAACTATATGGTGTTGTGGGGGAGGCAAATGGGCAGGCACTTCCACTAGCATTCACGTTCACATGTTCGATAGATGGCACTGCTGCACCAGGCGCAAAAGATCGTATGCTTCAGAAAGTTCTTCAACGTGTTGACAAGTACTGCCCCAATATTGCAGCTGTACACTTAGACAAGGACCCAACAGAGTTGAGTTCTGTCCATGTTGTATTTCCCAATGCTAGAAGCCAGCTGTGCTACTGGCATGTGATCAAATACCTGGAAAAACAACTAGCCAAAGATAAGCCACCAGCAAAGTACAATCCACGTACTGCTCATAAAGCATTTACCTTCATTGATCCAACATGGGCACCTGGTGTAACATCTGGGTGGCTAGAAGACAGCATCCACTAAGATGATGCAGAGTGCAATAGACCTGATGATGATCTGGATGAGCTAGTATGTACATAAATTTTTTGAACCCTCACCTTTCACATTAGTAATATCACATCCGGAACCTGCCGCCATCAACTTGTCATCCACCTTTGCTTGTACTGGTGACAGGTGGTACACGGCTACCTGTCTGGCCTGCTCCCCCTGACATTTTGAAATCAAATCTTCTGCCCTTTTGCCCAGTGGAACATCACACAGCAATTGTCGAAAAATTTCGCATTCATTTACACCAGCATCCACAAATTCCTCTCAACAACAAACATAATTCATGTCTAACAGCACCAGAAATCCACTGCCAAGCTGTAAAAGACATGTATGACTTCTGCTTTCAAAATGACCTCTTCAGTCAAGTGTGGGCATACCTGTGGAATTGGTGGTATATACCAAAGCAGTGGATATTATGGGCCAGATCAGCAGATTCAGCTATTTATGTCCTCAAGACAATGATGGTTGTCAAAAGCCTGTGGCACAATCTGAAACATCAGAATTTGCAAGAGTTCAATCGACCATGACTCAATCTGGTCACTCACATCATAATTACCAATGTATTGCCCCGTGTTCAGAGAACACTTGATTACGTGCTAGAATTGCGGTGAATCGGGAGGCTGAAGGCACTAGCCTCTTGGCAAGAAGACTTTTGTGCAGACTGGGTGGATATGAGTCATTGCGATGAGCATCGGCTGGTGGAGAAGCAGTTGGAATGGCTGAAGAAACCTAAAAAAACTAAAGGACATGCTGAACGACTGGCTCAGGTTGATGAAGAAGAAAATTGACCACGAGGCAAATATCTCACAGAGATCGATCAATGGACATGCAGTTGCCCAGCATATCTGATCAGTTGATTTCTCCTGTGTAAACACCTGGTCAGGGAAGCGAATCAAATTCTGAATGATATGCCACTCAATGACTTGGCTTTTTTCTTCAACCTTTGTTGAGATCGCTTCCCACCCTACTACAAGATTGCAGGGATCCACTACAACAAAGACACTGAGGAGTCTGACAACGAAGTAGAAATTCAGGTTTTGGGCCACAGTCTTCATCAAATGCAAGAAGTAATTAGGAACGATATGGAACGAACTCCTCAAAGATCATCAAGTCCCACAGAAAGCCAAGTTGATGCAGTGACAGAGGAACGGGTTAGCACCAAGGATGCTGAGAAAGAGGAAGCTGGAGCAGATGGTGGACTAGGAGAAGAGGGTGAAGACACCAAGGAGGAAAATGATCAGGACTATAGCGACGAAGAAGCTGTTGAACGTGTGAGTGTCATTCATTGTTGAGATTCCTTAACTCCTTAACTCCATGGAACTTCGCATGCCACTCTAAGTCCATATACTCATGAGTCTATTTCCAGATTTTCTATTTGGAAGGGGAGAGGAATGCCCTCAAGTGTTGCTTCTTGGATATGATGGCAGTGGTAGAGCGACAAGGGGGCATTCATCCAAAGATGGCAGGTATCCTTGACAAGGCTTTCGGGGTTGTTAAAAAGGTTGGGGGGGATATTGGGAAACACAAAAGAAGGTGAATAAGTCAGTGCACTTGGAAGGATTCTAACTCGAATACAATGTTCTTGGATTAATTTGCCTCAATAACCAAGTCTGGAACCCCCCAAGCCGCCCAAACTTGAATATATCATGTTGCTACTAGATACAATCTTCCAAATATATCTATAGATAAGATTGGTGGATCTCTACATGTGTATAAAGATCATGTGATCTGTTTTTCTAAAGGGTCTTATTGCAGGTGTTCTGTGTCTACCTGTGAGTATTGCCTGCACTGCCTGCACTGCCTAGCACAGTAAGCCAAGATGTGGCTGATTCAAATCCCAACACCTCCTTCATATCCACAGTCATATTCCCAATCCACATCAATAGGATTCATTACCACATCATCAAATCCATGGAAAGACTCATAAGTCTCTGCTGCAAGTGGTTCTGTAATGATTTCTGTGGGAGGATTGTGTTGGATTATATAATCTGTCACTGCTTAATCAGTGCTTAACAGACCATAGTTTGCACACACACACAAGTGATGTGATAGTTGTAGCAATCCATGTCTGGTTATATGGTATCCTTGTTCTGTTGAACCCTATAAGACCTGATAGCTCAGTTGGTCAGAGCATCTGGTATATGTCCAGGAGGGCCTGGGTTCAATCCCCAATCTGGTCATCTTTTCTGCATTCCTACAGATTGCTGGGTTTTGGCTTGTGTCTGTTGGCTCTAGCACAAGCTGCTGCAGCTTTCTGGTGCTTCTTGGCCATGAAAAGAGGAAGTTTTTTGAAAGAAAAGATCAAAAAAATTCTGTATTAGTCACTAATAGTGTTTAAAGGTCCAGTCCAGTCTGGTTTTTGACTTCCAAATGGGGCAACTGTCAACTGCAACCAGTCTAGGACTGACCCAGACTGTGGGGCACTGCAACCAGACCATTTAGGACTGTTCCCATTGGGTCCATGGACTGAAAAAAGACTGGTTCAGACCAGTCTTTTGTTGAATTTTTTCATGAGAAATAACCTATATGTATCTCAATGATTATAACCAATACCTTACATACTATACTGACGGATAGATGTTGCAACTCCCCATAGATTGGGTTAACTTTTAAGGAATTCCGCCAAGATTTGACTGAGATATGGTTAAAACCAAAAGGACATGCATTCAAGTTGTGGTTTGTAGTTTGTAATTTGTAGTTCATAGTCACAACTCATTTTGGCTGGTACAGATGGTTAGGTGTGTTGTTGCTATGTTTATGATGTTATATCACTGTACAAAAAAAATATAGCTCAGATAATAAGCAATGCAATCAAAGTTGTACAAAATACTCATGCAAAAATGTTTTTGGTCATATTTCAACCAATTCTTAACCATTTTTGATGATCCAGGGACCAAAAATGAAGTAAATATGTGTGGGAGTAAAGTCAAATACAATTTGGGACAAAGACCAGTTGCAACTGGTTTAACCAGTTTTTCATCAGTCCTACTATATTTTTCAAGGCAAAAGACCAGCAACTGGACTGCAAAAGACCAGTCCATAAATAGACCTCTGGTCTGGTCTTTTCCGATCCAATTCAGTCCAGTTTTGGTCTTTTTTTTGGTCCTATGGACTGGACCTGCAAACACTAGTCACTAAGTTCATATTTTTGGCATGATGATGGTCTTGTCCCCCCCTGAGTGCCTTATGTTAGAGTCAGGGTTACGAGTCCTTGGTCAGTTTGGCAGCTGCACAAATTAGGCAGTGACTAAATAAACCACACCATAGTTGTCATTTGGGCTCATTTTGCCATGTCATTGTCATCCTGTTGGCTTGTGTTGGCATTAGCACAGTGTCCAGAGGGCATGGGGCAGGGCTCAGGATGCAAGTCACTGAAAAAAGACAATGTATTGTTAGTAGAAAAGAAGAAATGAACAATAAAAAACATACCTGGGACCCAAATGACAACTAGCTTGTCATTTGGGCCCACTTTGAAGTCATTTGGTTGAGGTGCAGTGTTTCTGAGGTAGGCAGGTTGGGTGCTGTTGGCAGTGAGAGGAGACAGAGAGGGGTGGTGGAGAGGAAGTGGTGTTGTGGGTTATTGGTGGTTGTGGGAATTGTTTGGCATGTGGTGCCACTTTCTTTTTTTCAGGTGCAAGCACAACAAATGGTCTGTGCACAGCCACAGGGTATAAAAACACTCATGAAATGAGTGGTGCTTTTTCCCCTAGGCTTGTCCCATGGCCCATTCCTATACAGAGTATTTAGTATTAATAGTACTAATAGTATATATTAGTTGTATTTTTTTTTTGTCATGTAGACTTTTACATGAGTATCTACTACTGTGAGAAGACTGGTTGCAACTGATCGCAACCAGTCTTTGAATGGTTTTCAAATATTTCCAAAATGAGGCAACCAGCAACTGGACTGACCCCAAATGTGGGCAACCACAACCAGAAAAAAGACCAGACCAAGCTTTGGTCCAGTTTGGTCCTATGGTCATTTTTGGTCCTATAGACTAGTGTATGGCAGGAGTATGCCAACCCATCGAGATGTGTTGGATTAGGTAATCTGACACATGTTTGAACAGATCATCAGGTGGCCTCTTACCTAAGCAGTGGTATTGTCACATGAGAGTTGACTCACATAAGTCTTGCAAGGAGTACATGAAAGTTACTCTGAGAGTAGAGCTTATCAGTTAGAAAGTGGATTCTACTGGTAAGGCTTGATAGCTCAGTTGGTTAGAGCATCTGGTATATGTCTGGAAGGTCCTGGGTTCAATCCCCAGTCTGGTCATCCTCTTTTCAGAATTTAATAAGATGCAACCCTCACAATACCCATACCCTTGTTGCAGGTATGGTGGGTATGATGCTGCTGGACCAGATGTCACCAAACATGTGCAACACATGTAACAAGGTGATCATGTCTTTGATGATCATTGACTTTGTTCTTGTATTATCATTTCCACTAACTACAGTGATTTTCCTTCTTTTCTAGGCTTCCAACAGGTTATCTCTCATGATGGCCCCATCTCATGCCCAAGCCCTCCTCCCTGTTCAAATGGGATGTGAGGTCAGTTTAAGTTTTTTTAAATGTTCTTTGTTGTTTTGTTTAAACTGACTCATTTTTTTCATTTAGGTTTTATCTATGGTATAATGACACCACAATGCCAAAACCATGATGGTGGCTGCCACAGCCACCAGACAGGCACCCAGAATCACTGCCATGAGCAACTGCTCATGGGGTGGGAACAGGTACAACTACAAAATGGCAATGGAATGGCAACATGCACCAGATAAAGTGGAATGACAATGGAATGATGGAACGGCAAGACAATGGGGAGACAATGGAATGACAACATAACAACAAGACGATGGGAGATGAGGGGGAGGAGGTAAACCAAACAAAAAAAAGGCCCCAGAGACATCAATGTCTCCTGGGCCACTGATAAGTTTTTTTTTCTTTGCTTGTTTCATTTTCATCTTACTAACAGTTGTTTAGTTACAAAGCTTTACTATGGGGAGGAGCAGGGGAAAGAGAAGGGGCACAACAATGAGAGGGGGAGGATGAGGGGATGACAAAAGCAACCTGGCACTCAGCCCACTGCTGCAAGCAACTGCTTGCAGGGTGGACAGAGGGTGAGGATGTCCAAACAACAAGACAACAGGGACAACAACAACAACAACAATGACCAACATCACAGCACCCCCAACCACAGCCATGAGCAACTGCTCACAGGGTGGAAATGGGGAGCAAGGGGACAGGAAACTGGAGACAAGAATGAAGATGGGGGACAACAACAATGACTGGACAACAACAACAATGCAGGGATAGAATGAGGGAACAATGAGAGCAAGGACAAGGACCAGATGAGACCAACGACAACAGAGGGGCACAATGATGGGAAGGGGAGGGGAGGGAGAGGGATGATGACAAGACCATGGCCCTGGTGGATCTGTAGGGACGAAGAAGGTTAGGTCATGGTAATGGACAATACTGCATCCCAGCCCCTCTCTCCAATAACAGGTGAGGCTCGACCTAGCACCCCCCCTTTCACCATGTGAGCACTGGCTCACAGTGGTGGTGGTGGGTGCTACTGGACCATGACTTCAAATGAGATGAGCATGCAAACAACTACTGAAGATGAGTGCCCTTATTGAAGAGTACATGTATGTAAGGGTAGGGGAAAAAATACCTGGGGGTTACCTGTGCCAATCCCTACTATAGACTGGACCTTGAAACACTAGACAGGATGGGGCATCAGATTGATCCTCGATGGGAGATGGCTAGCATGGGGACTCAAGGATGGTTGGAACTCAGCAGGGCAGGAGATTGGTTGGGTGGAGATGGTGGCAGTGGAGTTGGTTGTTCACAGTCTGATCACAGGGAAGCACTCAAGCTGTTCATTCAGACAACAAAGGTGTGGTAGGGGCTTTGAAGGCAGGCAGATCATGGGGCACTCAGCAGAATGCTATATTGCAGGAAATTGTTGATGCCACATGATGCACGCACATCATTCGACGCTCCAACGAGTGACTCAAACAATTTCAAGTGGGCACAAAAGCACCACTGGCTCAGAGTCACTTTCAAGATCATTTAATATATATGTACAATAGTTCTGTTATGATAGATGATCAATAAAAGCTCTTGAATATACATATCTCAGCAAACACCAGCCAAAAACCCCCTTCAAATAGGCTGAAAACTCAAACCTATAGAACTCTTTGTATACTGATCATACAGCTAAGGTCCTGGAGGCAACCCTTGCTGATTTTTTGTGCTCTTCACGTCTCTGGAGGCCATTTTTCTAAAATAGTGCTTCTTCATCATGAAACACCTCATTTTGGGGTAGAATTTGCTGATTTAAATGGTTTAAATTAAAAAATTCGAATGTTTGTGTCCAAAGGCTTATAGAGCACAAAATTCCGTTTGGACCACTCTCTCACACCTAAGCAATCCGCGTACTCTATGCTGAGTTCTATTCCTCAGAAGGGTTACCCACCACTGTAGTGTGTTCCCATGGTCATATGTGGCAACAACATGCCGAAACTGCATGGTACAAGCATGTCATTTCATATATCATGGTGGACAAACCACCCAGACTCATTTCTCCCTACCCTAACAGTTGTGTTAGATCTATTCAGTCTTTTGTAGTCCTCAACAACACAGACCCACTTGGGTGGTGCCAATTTGAGAAAGGGGGTGCACATCCTACAACTGCCCCATTCCAGACAACTGTGTGGACCTGGAATTAGTACATTTCTGTAGATACCTTCACCATTATATCCAAGTTTGTAGATACACATTCTCTTTCGAGTCTGGGCAGTTGTGGACCAGATCGAAGATGGGTGATTATACAATACCATCTGGTGAAGAAGACAATCCAATATATTACTGTAACCATATTTCTGCAATTTCCCACCAAAGGTACCCAAATTACATTATATTTGCATGCTCTTAAAACTAATAATAATCAAATCTAGATTATTCAACAACATGCCACCAAAAGCAGCTACTGCTTCCCAAAAGAAGAATATAGCTGGATTCAATGCAGCCCAACTGGACCTACCAACCCAACATCTCACTTCCAATCTTGATAGTAGAAACACTGAACTTGCAGCACAGCTTTCAGAGGCAAAGGCCACTATTGACACATTGCAAGCATCCAAACTGGCATTATCTAATCAAGTGTCTTTATTGGAGGCTGAGCTTTCCAAGGCTTTGGAGGGTTTAAAAGTAGAACAATCTCAATCAGCTGAGCTTTACTGATGTTTCCGTGTTGAACGTCATGCACATTGATAGGTCCTCTGTGCGCTCTAAGCTCTGGGAATGTCTCCAGAGGCATCGACACATCAAAATGCACGCTCCCAACCCCTACGAACCCTGCGACACCGCTCTGAAACTACTTCGAATGACTTTGAACGACTTTGAACAATATTGCAGCACTTCAAATGCCTTCGGCCACTGTACACCTATCGCACCACCCTTCGGATACATGCAGCACACCTTGTAAGAGTTAGTGTGTCACATATCGAGCACCACCGGACATGAGGAGATACAATGACGGGATTTTAGGATGCGATTGTGGTGCTTTGACACCTTGATGATATATTGGATCAATGGGGACAGGTACCAGTGATAAATCATGCCTCTAGACATTTCCCTTCTTATCTTCTTTCATTTATTCTATGATTTGCAAAGATTCTCTATTGTTTTATATCTTGCCTCATGTATTCCTCATGTTTTATTTCCTTTTTAGTATCACTTCTCCCAAACATATATAGCCTTGTACTAGCTACTTAGAAAGACAGAATACATCATCCTCTCACACCAATCGTCTGATTTAAGACCTATTCTCTTAAGTCCAAGCATCTCGACTTAGTCTCGAAATTCAGTGTTTTATGCTGAATTTCCTCAAACTCCTCATACTAGCTTCTCAAAACTATCCCATATTGTCTATCCTCTCTAGACACCTTTCTACATCCTCATAGTCTATCCTCAGCCACCGTTGGAGGTGTCTTCATCTTCTATAAAGGCCTTTGAACTTTATTGCACCTCTTTGAACTTCATTGCACCTCATTGCACCTCTTTGAATACTCTTTGAACTTCATTAAATTTCCCTCGAACGTTATTGCAGCACTTTGTATCACATTGCACCTGTTCGCACACCCTTTAGAGTCGTTTTCATACCCCTGGTTTACAGCAGTGATATTTAGTACCACCTTGCAACCTTCCTCTAACTAGTGTTATACCATTCGAGCCCTTATTGTGGGTTTTGTTTGGGTTTCCTGGTCGAGTATCATCATTTTTGGAGCCCACCGCGAGGGGTTTCCAAATCATTTCATTGCCTAATCCATCTTGAATCTCCCGGCTTAGGCCAACACAAGCTAGAAACCTACAAATCAACACTCATCATGCCTTCAAATCTCTCAAACAATCGGGAGATATTCTTATACCTGTTTCTGAAGCAGAATTGACTCATCATTGACTATTCCCTTCACCAATATCATCGCCCTCAACATCATCTTCTACTTCTTCATCTTCATCATCTACATCTTCATTCATCCTTCCAACAACTTCGACTCCTCTACCATCATTCACACAAGTTTTAACCCCTAGAAACATCGTATTCATGACTATGCAACCAACGATGCCAGCTCGTGGTCATTCCACGGCTCCAAAATTTGACCCTACCCAGCCACGAGAACTTCGCAGATACTTTAATGAGCTTGAATTGCTTTTCTCGGTGTGCAACGTCATGAACTCGGAGGATATGAAGAAGCATGCTTGTCGCTACCTTGATATCAACACTTCCAAACTCTGGGAATCGATTCCAGAATACGATGCCAGCATTTCGTTCCAGAACTTTCGCATCACGATTCACCAACTGTACCCCAGTTCTGAAGACGATCGGAAATGGTCAATTTCAGACATGGACAAACTCATCGGCGAACAACTTTGCATAGGTTATTTACAATGTGAGCGATTTGGGATTATACTATCGGTCATTCTATAACATTACAAAGTTTCTATCTACTAAAGGCAGGATTTCTGATGTGGAACAAAGCAGAGCCTTCGTCCGGGGTTTCCAACCAGGCTTATGGGCTAGAATCGCTCGACGACTTGAACTAAAATTCCCCGATCACTACCCCAACGACCCCTACCCACTTGACAATATTCATGCAGCAGCAAAATTCGTTTTAGCAGGATTTATCGGTTTGGATTCGACATCGCTACTTAGTTTGCATTCTTCAGCACCTTCGGCAATCCCAACAACATCGACATCTTTGCCCCAAATTAAATTGGAAGACCTTATGGCAATCCTCAATAAATTCACAGCCACTCTTGTAACAGCTTTAGCAGGTTTGAAGACCACAAACACTACTCGACCTAACAGCAGATTTTGTTTGGACCAGCTCGACACATTAGTTTGCATCTTTTGTGGGCTTACAGGACATTTTATTAGCAACTGCTTGGTTTGCCAGTCTTATATCAACAAAGGAAAGTGTAAGAAGAACACAGAAGGCAAAATCGTTCTCCCAAATGGTCAATTCACTCCTCGAAGCATCCCCAGTCATTTTATCAAGGACAGGATTGATGAATGGACTCGATGAAACCCTCCATCTAACCTTACCCCTTCGCTAATGTATAATATCACACCTTCAACAGTTTCTTCGACGCCATCCAGGGGTGTTTACCAAATTAATGACTTATCCACAATGGCCAAAGATCGTATCGCAAAACTCGAACAAGAGATATATGCTTTGCAAAGTGGTAGACCTTTTCTGCGAACTGATCCAAATGTGCCAGCAGCTCCTACCTCACGGCCCTCAATCCCTGCAATGGTCAAATGATTCATCCCGCAACTACCGGCACCATCGATATCGTCCACAGCAACCAACCCACCTACTTCAAATACGGCACCATCTTCGACCTCTGAGTAATCATTGCAACCGGTAATACATCCCTACAACAGCGCTAAAGAAAACTCGTACCTACCTCCTCATGAACACAACTTCGCATCGACAGGCAAAGCGAAAGATGGCCCATCATACCATACCCAAGGTCCCAAGCTCCCATTCAAAAGGACAAAATCACTGAAGATGTCTTCACTCGATCGATGAAAACACCGATTATCACTCTAACCCCCGAAGAATTACTTTTGCTATCGCCCGAAGTTCATACGAAATGGAAAGAACAGGTCACTGCACATCATACCCAACAACCCAAAGGAAATAACGCTACAAATCTCCTTCATGATGACATATTCATAATTGACAACCCTTACAAAACCTATATTAGCAGTCTTTGCCCTGGAGAAATACCCAAACCTTTTATTGCAGCGAAGGAATCACATTCTATTAGATCGGTTATTATGAATGTCAATGGAAGAAATCCAGTCGAAAGTGTAGTCGATCCAGGTTCATCAATCATCGCAATGTTGGAAGAAGTCTGTCACGAACTCGGTCTCACATACGATCCTTCGATACACATCCCTCTGCAATTGGCTAATGGTGGTATTGACCAGAGTCTAGGTTTGGCACAGAATGTACCTTGCGAAATTGGTAGCATCACTCTCTATATGCAGATACACATCATCTGCGATCCAGCATACAACATTCTGCTCGGATGACCATTCAACATTCTCACAGAGAGTACAGTCAAGAATTATCGAAACAAAGCGCAGACAATAACTATATTCAATCTGAACTCGACACGATCCTGCGCTATTCCGACTATTCCCTGATCTAATCAATGAAGAAGAGTAGTTCACAAGGATTTTCACAACTAGAGGATAAAATCTCAGAGAATAACCAGTGCACCCTCATTATTTCTTTTGACCATTCTAATTCCTCTATAACTATCGAGTACACTGCGATTATTCCCGATATTGACTCCTTGAACTCTTCAAACCCTTTTTCCTTTTCTTCAATCCTTGCGAACTTATATTTAACGGCTAGTCACCAGTATGCAACGTCTTTATCAGGCCTGATGGCCACCTCTATGCACGACTTCGCTATCATTTCCCCTCCCCACGTCTCGTCAACTGACTCTATATACCCAACCTTCACAGCATCAAAGAAGAAATACAAACCAGTCGCACAGAAAGTTCAGCCGGTTATTACTGAACTACCCAATCGATTTCGCATCATTCAAACAATCACTGGTGACCCCCTCGAGCAAATGCCAAAACTCAATCCTCACCCCCCATCGTTCATCCCTTCTCCCTGATATACACTCGAACGCAAAGCTATTATCAACAAAAACCATTCCAGCAATTTTCTATGGCCAGAAGAACGAAAGCTTATGCACAATTTTATTTGAAATCACGAAATGGGTTTTGCATGGACCGAACAAGAACGAGGAAGCTTTCGCCCTGACTTCTTTCCTCCTATAGAATTCCCTGTTATTCCTCACACTCCATGGGTTGAACATAATATCCCTATACCTCCTGGTCTGTATGAACAGATCTGCGAGATGCTGAAAAAGAAGATAGAAGCAGGAGTATACGAGTCGTCAAACTCATTGTATTGGTCGCGATGGTTTTGTGTTGCGAAGAAAGACGTGAAATCACTTTGAATTGTTCACAGTCTCGAGCCTCTTAATCAAGTAGTGATACAGCACTCTGGCATCGTCCCGATCCCCAAGCATCTAGCCGAACAATTTGGCGGACGCGCTTGCAGTGGAATGTTGGACTTATATGTTGCATTCGAAGAAAGGAAAGTCGCAGAATCATCTCGAGATCTAACAACATTTCAGATGCCTTTCGGAGCACTTCAAATTGTCACCCTACCGATGGGTTGGACAAACTCGGTCCCAATCTTACACGACGACATACTGTTTATCCTACAACCCGCAATCCCTCATATCACCATCCCTTACATCGATGACACACCAGTTAAGGGTCCAAAATCAGAATATCAAACTATCGGAGGATCTTATGAGACAATTGCCAATAATCCAGACATTCAACGCTTTGTTTGGGAGCATTTTGGGAATCTAAATCGTATAGTCCAACACATGAAGTATTGCGGAGGAACCTTTTCTGGTCTGAAACTTTACCTTTGCATTTCCGAAATAATTGTTCTAGGTCATTGATGCAATATCGAAGGTTGTATGGCCGATCCCACTCGCATTGCAGCAGTTAGCAAATGGGGGCCTTGTCGAAGTCTTACCAAAGTCAAGGCATTTCTAGGAACCATTGGAGTTTGTCATATCTTTATTCGAAACTTTGCTCAATGTGCTACAGCTCTAATACACCTTACGTGAAAAGATGTCCCTTTCGATTTCGGACCAAAACAAATCGCAGCACAGGAAGACCTGAAGCAAGCATTGATCAATTCCCCAGCAATTCGTGCTATCGACTACTCATCTGATGCCCCAGTTATCCTATCAGTCGATACTTCATACATTGCTATTGGCTTCTTTCTTGTGCAATGCGATCCCGACAACCTTTGAAAATGATATTACAGTCGATTGGGCTCAATCACACTTAATGACCATGAATCCTGGTTTTCGCAAGCGAAACTCAAACTCTACGGTCTATATCGCGCTCTCAGAGCACTTAGATTGTACCTAATAGGGGTCTGAAACCTCATCATCAAAGTTGACGCAAGGTATATCAAAGGCATGGTGTCAAACCCTGATATTGCACCTAGCGCTAGCATAAATTGATGGATCGTCTCGATCCTTACTTTTCACTTCACGTTGGTTCATGTTGCAGGTACACATCATGGTCCAGACGGACTTTCGAGATGTCCTCCACAAGATGAAGATGATCAGTCCGATAATGAAAATGATTTCGGAGACTGGATCAACCGTCTTCATGGTTTCATACACCAAATCAATCCCATTACAACTCGACCTTTCACTTCCTATTGAGTTTCGACACTCTCCCTCTCTTCAGATCTCAGTAAGGGGGAGGATCCGACCTATGATGATGTCCCATGAATGAACAATGCAAAAAAGGAAGACAAAAGATTAATTCACATTCGAAAATGGTTAGAGGATTTGGTACGACCTCCAGATTTATCAGATTCCAAATATGCTACCTTCATTTGATATTGCACCGAATTCTTCTTAGATTGCGGCAAACTTTGGAGGAAAGACTCGCACAGAGCTCACAAAATTGTTGCAATTCCTGAACGTCATCTCAAAGTCATTTGTGCAGCTCACGACGATATCGGACAAATGGTCTTCACAACAAAAGCCGTTATTTCCCTATGATTTTGGTGGCCTAACATGAAAGCAGACATTGCATGGTATATTTGCACTTGCCACCTGTGCCAGGTATGACAAACTCGAAATCTCCTTATTCCACCTACCATTGCCACACCCACACCTTTATTCGGCAAAGTCTACATCAATACCATGCAAATGCCTCCCTTGAGCAGATTCAAGTATATCGTACAAGGTCGATGTTCACTAATGACTTATCCTGAGTGGCAAAACCTTTGACGAGAAAATGCCATGACCCTCGGGGACTAGATCTTTGAAGATATCATTTGTAGATGGGGTTCGCTATATGAAATCGTGAGCAATAATGGATCAGCATTCATCGCAGCATTGGAGTACCTTTTGAAATGATATCATATTAACCACATTCGAATTAGCAGCTACAACTCTCATGCGAACAGAATCGTTGAACGAGCTCATTTTGATATTCGACAATTGTTATTCAAAGCAGTCAATGGAGATCAGAGCAAATGGTCGGCTGGAGCACACTCAGTGTTCTGGGCAGAACAAGTTAGGGTTCATAGATGCATGGGTTGCTCTCCTTACTTCACAATTACAGGATCACACCGCCTAATCCCACTCAACATCTCAAAGGTGACATACTTGCAACCCCCTCCCGATTCTATCTTATCAACAACTGATCTCATTGCTCAAAGAGCAATCGCCCTACAGAAATGATCAGCCGACCTCGAAATTCTCTATTCGAAAGTCTATACTGCTTGACTCGAAGCCGCGAAATGTTTTGAAGTCATTCACAAACAAATGATGCACGACTACAACTTCGAAAAAGGCGACCTGGTTCTACTTCACAACACGCAAATCGAGAAATCCCTCAATCGCAAGATGTGACCTTGATATTTAGGTCTGCTCATCATCATTGATCAAAACTATGGAGGAGCCTATATTATCTGCGAACTTGATGGATCAGTATTTCATCGACCAGTCGCAGCCTTCCGACTCCTTCCCTATTTTGCACAAAAATCAATTCCCCTGCCGCCGAACTTCCTTGATATCGACTCCGAACGTCTCGAAAATCTTCGAAACACTTTGAATGTCAACAAAGATATTCCCAAAGATCTTCTGGACTTCGAAGACCAATAATTATTCCCTTTCTTTGTTTGCGATCACTTACCTATGACTTCAATCTCTTTTAGTGTACAATAAAAGTCGCGATATCACATTATAGCGTGTCACACAAACTCCAAAAGGGTTTTTTGGCCATGATGATCTACTGAGCCTTTCCCTTATTCCTTTTTTTTCTTTTCTTCTTTCTTTTTCTTCTTACTTTTCTTATTGCTACTTTTGAGACTCACAAAAAATCTAAGTTATAAAACAGAAAGAATGACACAATCTACTACTCTTCCAACATCTCTTCCACCACTTCTATTTGCCTGCAGAAGACCTCCATCTCGACCTTCAACTCTGCCAACCTCGTTGCCAGATATCGATGATGAGTCATGATCTCCTCATCGACATCCTCACCCTCTTCAAAACTATGTGATGCTTTTGCTTTTGCCTTTGCCTTTCCCTTCGACGACCTCTTTTCCTCCTTTGATGGTTTCAACTGGTTCGATGTTGGCAATGGGACCCATGACACAAATTCGAGGTACTTTCAATCCAAAAATAGGTTAGCATACACTACAAGATTATATTGAATGAATTTCGTACCTGGTTTTGGGCATGAATCCGGTTTTGCAACCCTGAATCATCTCGCTTTGCCTTTGCAAAGTCCCCGCCTCGAGACCCCTTCCCAGTAGCAACCCTGCACTGCTTGAGTGCACTTTGTGCACTTCGGGGCTCCCTCCCTGACAATGCACAATGGCTGGGATATCATTCTAGCACATCGATCACACTACAACATTGATTAGCACTCCGAAAACCCTTTGAAAACAAAGTGAAAACTCACTGGGCCTTTGAAGTCGAGAAGTCCACCCTCAGCGAACCTCCTCTGCTTGCTCTCTACCCCATCCTTGATGATCTCATCCTCATCATCCTCGCCTCCCTCGATCTCCACTACCTTACGCTTCCCAGTCCTGATTATCGACAATCCTCCCAAATCTTCTTCCTCGTCCTCGATCGCTTGTGCCTCCACTGCGAGCTCTGCATTTCATCGCTGCGGTTCCTCCTTCGACAAAGTTTTAGCACAAAACTCAGCAAGGGCTGCATTTCGAGCGTCTACTAACACCCCCCTCTGAGCCTCAATCTTTGCCTTCTTTGCATCTTCCTCTGCCCTGCAAGCCTCCTCCTCCTCCTCCCAAACCTGTCTCACTTCCTCTTCCCTTTGCTCTCGCTCTACCTGCTCACTCAGATCTGCAAATAAAAAGTCTCCCCCCCACGAAAGCCATTCACGTCGAGCCATTGGTTTGAAAACCTCGAAAACCTCGACGACGACCTGTTGCATGGTCGAGTGGCGTTCCTCACCCAAATCGTCTGCCAATTCGTTGTATTCCACCTGAACATATCGCGTTAGAATCCGAATATCGAATGGGAATTGGAAACTTACCATCTTCTCACAAAAACCTTTCCCCCACACTTCGAAGTCGAGGTCTTCAGCGACACCGCGATTGGGCATCGATTTGGCGTATTCGAGGATTTTGGTGCTGAGTTCGGCGAGAAGAGACATGATGAAAAATAGTGTCGAAGGTTTGGAGAGGTGACGAAGAAGAATGAGAGGTTTTTCGAGTTTTGTTTACAATTTCAACATGATCACACAGTTCTCATGTGGCTCTGATTGGCTGACTGGGACAGTCAGGATTTCAGTAAGGGGGAGGATGATAGGTCCACTGTGTGCTCTAAGCTCTGGGAATGTCTCCAGAGGCATTGACACATCAAAACGCACGCTCCCAACCCCTATGAACCCCACAACACCACTCCGAAACTACTTTGATCAACTTCGAACGATCTCAAACCACTTCGAACCACTTCGAACGATATTGCAGCACTTCAAATGCCTTCGGCCGCCATACACCTATTGCACTGCCCTTCGGATACATGCAGCACACCTTGTAAGAGTTAGTGCATCGCATATTGAGCACCACTGGACACGAGGAGATCCAACGATGGGATTTTAGGATGCAATTGTGGTGCTTTGACACCTTGATGATATATTGGATCAATGGGGACAGGTACCAGTGATAAATCATGCCTCTAGACATTTCCCTTCTTATTTTCTTTCATTTATTCTATGATTTGCAAAGATTCTCTATTGTTTTATATCTTGCCTCATGTATTCCTCATGTTTTATTTCCTTTTTAGTATCACTTCTCCCAAACATATATAGCCTTGTACTAGCTACTTAGAAAGACAGAATACATCATCCTCTCACACCAATCGTCTGATTTAAGAGCTATTCTCTTGAGTCCAAGCATCTCGACTTAGTCTCGAAATTCAGTGTTTTATGCTGAATTTCCTTGAACTCCTCGTACTAGCTTCTCAAAACTATCGCATATTGTCTATCCTCTCTAGACACCTTTCTACATCCTCATAGTCCATCCTCAGCCACCGTTGAAGGTGTCTTCATCTTCTATAAAGGCCTTTGAACTTTATTGCACCTCTTTGAACTTCATTGCACCTCATTGCACCTCTTTGAATACTCTTTGAACTTCATTAAATTTCCCTCGAATGTTATTGCAGCACTTTGTATGCCCTCGATTGTTATCGAACTTCTCTCGAACGTCATCGCAGCGCTTCAAATACTTTCGAACCTCATCAAACCTCATCGCACCACATTTCACCTCTTCAAACTTCATTGCACCACATTGCACCTCTTCGCACACCCTTTAGAGTCATTTTCATACCCCTAGTTTACAGTGGTGATATTTAGTACCACCTTGCAACCTTCCTCTAACTAGTGTTATACCATTCGAGCCCTTATTGTGGGTTTTGTTTGGGTTTCCTGGTCGAGTATCATCAATGTCAGTGTGGTGCAGCTTGCAAGGATTTTCTTGAAAGTAAAATAGAAATCCTTCAGGTGACTAATGCACAGCATCTCACTGAACAAAAGCAGCTAATTCATGATACTACTTCATGTGGTGAAAGTCTGGCACAGCTTGAAAAGAAGCACTCCAATCTACAGGATCAACTTTTCCATACTATGGATCAGTCTCAGATAGAGCTGGCTAAGGCTAAAGGAAAGCTTGCTCTGGCACAGAAAAATCTCAAACAATCACGATCTCAGGCTGCTTATGTTTCAAAGTGTTGTGAGAATGCTACTACACTTCAACAGAAGGCTGTAATCCAGGCAAGAGAGAAGGCTCGACAACAGGCTGTTTATGAAAAATCCACACATTCACTTTTACACAATGGTGTTTATACCCAGGAAACTTGGAATCTTATTCATCTACTTGTCAAAGCTGGCTGTTCAAAAGAATATGTTAGTACAGTGATTACAGCCATTTTGAAAAGTGCTGGAATTATGACAAAAGGATCCATTAGCCATCGGACTGTTTCACATATTCTTATGGAAGGATATGTTGCTAGCCGAATTCAACTTGGCTTTGAAATGGCTGAAGCTGAAACACTAACAGGAAGTGGAGATGGTACTAGTCATTGGAATGTGCAGTATTATTCAGCTTTGAAGTCAGAGGTAATGACGAGGGCCGTAGGATCTTTGGGCATGCTATAGCTGAGCATCACATAGTTTTTGTCATCGTCTTTACCATCTTCAGCGACGTGCACACTTGCTGATGCTGTTTTCTTTGCAGCCAATCTCTTGAACCATTCCGGCGCCTCTTTCTCTTTTCCCCCCCCTTTTGCATAACACTGATCAATTGTGTGGCCAGGCTTGTCGCAGTTAGGGTTTGAGCAGCGCGTCTTTTCCTTCCCCTTGGGTTTGTTCCTCCCCTTGCCGTCCTTGGATTTCGTGGCCACCATTATCACTGCATTGGACTTATTGATTGAGTCCTCGAGCATGAGTGAATTTGCTTCTTCGGTAAGATGCCAGATAAGATTGGTGCTGGTCAACTTCTTCCTGGACTCGTGAGCAGTGACGTTAAGGACAGTGAGAAGGGTTCGGTAGGTTGGTGTGAGTGAGAGAGATGTGCAGATATAGGATATGAAGGATTCATCGGTAACTGGACAGTTCATTTCTGCGAGTCGTTCCTTGATCTCATTCATCTTTGTTAGGTGTTCTTGCATGTCTCCATTTTCTGTGAGTCAAAGAGTCTGAAGTTGGGTAAGGAGATTTGTTTCATACATCGAGCCTTTGTCAGCATGAATAGAAGTGACTTTCTTCCATATGGTGGTGGCGGTAGTCTCGTTCTTGACCTGCAGGAACATGGACTTGTCGATGGTTCGGTAAATTACCTGCTTGGTGCTGCTCATAGTTGTCTTCTTCACCCTGGTGCTTCTCGACATCTTCTTCGCTCAACAGATTAGGATCACTTCCCTTGTAGAATTCACCATCCTCTTCCCTGAGTGTAACTGGCTTTTGCATGGTACCCATGAGGTGTCTCTTCAACCCCTTTGACGTGGCGAAATTGAGAATGCGCTCTTGGTAGGTAGACCAGTTAGAGCCATCACTACGGAGTTTCGGCAGGTTCAAAGCTTGCAAGTTATTTGTGAGAGACATTTCAGAGATATCGTCAGGGCCCATAACCTGTAGAATGTTGGCAGGAGCCGGTAGGGGATTGGACTAGAATAGAATAACGAGAGATAACCTCAGTGAATAGACAATCACTATATATTCAGTAGTAGTACCTAGAATAGAATAACAAGAGATACTACTATGGGTAAGTAAGGAAATAAATAAAGTAGAGAAAGGGGACGTACACCTCAGTGAATAGACAATCACTGAGGTTGCGATGTAAAGCTACAAGGTATATAATGTCCCATATATGCTTTTCAAATAGGATGAGACATAGTTACCATAGTTCTATAAATAGATGTAATGTACTAATAATAAATATCTGTGACAGTCAGTGAGCATCGGTGACCACAGTCGAGCACAGGCAGGTGTGGGGATGCCTCGATATGTCAACATTACCTTTCTTATCTCTCCTCTTTGTCTGTCTCAATGTATATATATCAGTAGACAGACAGTCTACCACCTCAGTCTCTAATACAAGGACTGAGGTGAGTACAATCTCAGGTTTGACATTATCATGTCTCGCTAACTGTACCTTAGTTTAATCTTGTTTACACTAGGTACTATATCGCCCAATTGGTCTGAAATCTCCCAGGGAGTCTGAAATTCAATTTCTACATTTTATCTGCTTGCGCAATCCCCCCGGAGTTTTACGGGATCTAATTGACCAGTAGTAATGGATGTATGTATGATTTCACTAAGGAATACAAGCTGTGGAAGCAGTCGAGAAACAGTAGCCGGAGTGATCAAACAGTGATACAAATGAAAATGTCTTGTTCACCATAGCAAAAATCACTCCCAAAGCCTGAAAAATTTTTACAGGACACCTACACTAGACCAAACTACGGTAACACACTCTCTTCAAGTCTCCGGGGTGGTGAGCCCATGTTCAAGAGCAAGGAGAGACAGCGTGACAAAACTCATCGAAATTCAAGGTCCGCCCAGAAACAGTATGTAGTGCACGCGCTTTACATTTGCTTGTGATTTGTCGTGCCTCAAGCATCTCGAGCCACTTGCCGTTGAGCCGGCCAGTGGACATTCAATTTTACCGTGACAAAGTGTGACAAAATTGACAGTGTCCCTTCATCGCTCTCGAACATGGGCACAACACCCCCGGAGATTTGCAGAGAGCATACTACCGTAGTCTGGTATAGTGTAGGTGTCCTGTCAAATTTTTTCGGGCTTTGGGAGTGGTTTTTGCCATGGTGAACAAGACATTTTCATTTGTATCACTGTTTGATCACTCCGGCTACTGTTTCTCGACTGCTTCCACAGCTTGTATTCCTTAGTGAAATCATACATACATCCATTACTACTGGTCAATTAGATCCCGTAAAACTCCGGGGGGATTGCGCAAGCAGATAAAATGTAGAAATTGAATTTCAGACTCCCTGGGAGATTTCAGACCAATTGGGCGATATAGTACAGTATAACCGAATCAAGTCTCTAATACAAGGACTGAGTTTAATCTTGTTTACACTAGGATCGATTCTCTATAGAGTAGGTGCCCACACACCCTACTCCAAGAGCTACCGTGTACTGTAGTGGAAAAAAAACTGTTAGAATACCTTCGTCCTGATCCACTGCGGCAAGTCTCTACTATCTAGAGCTGTCGAGCGAACGCGAACGCGCCTTGAACTTACACGTGTCGGCCGCGGGGCTGGGCCAGGCTGCTGACAAACTCCGCTCAGTGTTGGAATCAGTAATATCAGTATCGAGCCGAATCTAGAACCAGGGATTCAGCAAAATCCTTGAAGAACCGAACTGAACCGAACTTCGGCATCCTTCATGTCTGAGGTTTTGTTTCTACAACTAGGATACTTGCTAAGGTCGTCACAATTTTTTTTTTGCTCTTCTAATACAACTTGTCTGCACATCCGCACAGTCCATCACTCCTTTACACTTTACATTCAATAAATAGCTGTCAGTCTGAGCCCCCTCTTCATTTAACAGAATACTGTCGATGAATAGCATTGGAAAAAAGAATGGGTGGCAGAAGCCTACCTGGAGGTCTGAACTTCCATGTAGACCCCATCTCTTTGTTTGGTCATTATATATGAGTAGGGTGATATCATTCGTTCGAAGTGGCTGCCAGGTGATGGCTGAGCATAAGCCATGCCTACACACTCAATTTGAGATTGCGGCCATTTGAATCAGTGCGTAGTACTTCACGTTATAGATACGGAAGCTCGTCTCATCTGACACCTTTTGACGCAGAAAGAAAATACGAGCACCCAGGAATATCCCAAGGAATGTATGGACTTTCGCCTCAAGCGAATTTGCGCCTCGCATCCAGGGAAGAATGAGGGACCAGAAAACAAGGAAGACCACAATTGATACCCTGGTGACGTTTTGTCCGAGATGTATAGCAGTCGTTTGGCGCCCCATTTTTTGGTCGCCTTCAATATCTGCCAAGTCTTGCACATGAACGGTGGTACATATTATCGCCCATGATAGTACCAGCGCTAGTATCATGTTAGGCTTGCGAGGGAGTGATCCGACTGCGAGAGTTCAAGATATCAGTATCTGTAACAGGTGAATGGAAGTTAAATGAATCACTTAATACCGTGGTTGCCCCCGTTTCGAGAACTGCGTAGCCCAAACCGTTGATTATATTCTTCCAAATATAATGACTGTTCAAAAGGAGGTGGTCATATAAGTATACAAGACCGCAGAATACTACGGTGGGTATCATTAGCTCTCTACCTCCTAGCAGGCAAGAAACCAGCAGGCAGATCACATTCAATGCCTTTGAAAGGAATTTAGCTGCAGATATTGTGAGGCGTCCAGATGGCAGTGGCCTCCATGGCTTATTGAGCTTGTCTTCGTCAATGGAGAGTGATTGGTTGTCGATGTCGATTAAAAAGAGGTGAGTGAGCACCCATACGGGAACCAAAATCGATCTCGTCGTCCAAATGTCTTTTGACACCATGAAAGCAAAACCTGACTGTCAAAGATACATCCTTAGACCGTGACTAAAGCTGTGTCACATCGATCAATGCTTACAACCGGAAACAGTATAGTCTTAATATCCGAGCGAACGAATAGATATGCCGTTTTCAGGTGAAATAACACCCCTGCACCCATCATCTAGAAAAGAAGATATCTCGGTGAAGTTAGCGCTTGGTTGAAGGGCATTGTAAGTGACTTGCCTATTCGAATGTAACATTAACGACGCAGGAGTCTCCAATCGCTTGACCTCTTATACCCAACGACATATTGTCATCACTACTAGCGGCGGAAATAGAATGTGCGTAATAATATTCCACAAATATCAGATCACAGCGATTGAAAGCGCTTACCAATGGTGGTACTTGGGTTTAAAACCGGTGACCATTTATGCACCGCCGTGACGGACGTATTTTGATGGTCAATACGCATAAATCCATACCGTCAAGGCAAGGCTCAAGGTCCTGACGGTACGGGTACAGACGGCACCATGTAACCGTCAGTGTACGGCACGGTGCGCAGCCCTACTAAAGGGATTCTAGATCTCATGCAAAGCTTGGGGAAGGTGTATGTTTCCTCATGCTTTGCATGGTAAGTCTCGCTTTGCTTAAGTTAAGTACATCATCTGCAGCTTACAGTCATCTTCAGTAGGGTAAAAGTGTTGATTGAATTAAGATGGATAAAGATCTATTGTGATAACCGAGTCAGCGGCCTATGTCGCTGCATTTACCAAATCCTGCAATATTGGCCTTCCTCTCAAAAGACCATTGTCTGCCACTGTTCTAACCTTGACTTTCTTCGGTGGTCTCGGAACGGGTGAATTTTCTTTCCCGATCGCAGATCTGTCCATCTCTGTTGCGAGTCGCTTTGAGGATGGTGGGGGTTTGTCATCCATCAGGCATGAGTGAAGGTTTTGAGCATTTGGCGGCAGATGAAGAATCCAACCGCGAGTATCCATGAGATTGAAAAACTCGGCAAGGAGATCAGCGTGTTGGAGAGTCTTTCGTGATCCCACAATGATCAACTTAGAGCGAGCACGAGTGAAGGAGACGTTCATCCTTCGCCAGTCTTTAACAAGGTCCCCAATCTGACCATAATTATCAGTGAACAACTGTCCATGAGCGCGATAGAATTATACCACATACATGACCCCCGTCGTTTGATCGGACCATTGAAATAATGATACAATCTTTATCTCTTCCTTGACTTCGATCGGCAGTGAGGATCTCTATCTCCTTCCGACGTTGGAAGATATGGGAAAAAAGCTTGACTTGCTGCCGGTACAGAGAGATGACGCCAACCTGGTCTTCACGTACACCACTTCGCAGCAAAGTCTCCACAACTTGACGAACGAGTTCGGCTTCGACCATGTTTTGGACAAGATCGCCCACCCTAGAGTCAGGTGCAGGAAGAGCATCAGTATCAACGAAAATGGCTTTACAACTGTCAAAAGACACGGGAGGTCAGGGAACATGAGGACACCAAGGTTCACATATGTTTACCTGTCGGACGCAAGGCGTTCAATCCAGCATCCATCGGCATGACATAACGAACCACCAGCATGCAGGCGACGCAGAAACGCGGTTTTGGGCAACACCAAACTCTGGCGAGCGACTTTCTCAGAACCGCAACGAAGCCGATCACCATATATGAGTTTATTGGACAGCATCATGATGTCCTCATTCATACGGTACTGGTATGCCAGATCCACGACGGCATGAGGGTGTGCGTCCGAAAGACGGCGGAACAAGGACACGTCGAGACCACCTTTCCGCGCTGCAGGATTTCGCACCTGTTCCAGAGAGGTTTCAAAGGTTAATTATGCATGTGATGCAGTAAGAAGCTCACGAGTGGAGGTAGCTGGAAATGATCACCGACCAGAACGAATTTATCAACAAAACGAAGGGGTCCAAGACAGGTTGGCAAGGTAATCTGAGAGGCTTCATCTACAATGCAGTAGTCGAACTTCCTACGACTGAATAATGCACTGCAAGTGATATGAGTTTTTGACCCGAAGGTGACGACAATATATTTACTGATCAACCGATAAGCAAGTCGTTGCAACCACCGGCGGAGCCATTAGCTGCTGCTGAAGCTGTTCTATAGTCGTCGGCGTTTTCCTATGCGCGAGGGTGAACTTATGCACATCCGGATGAATCTAAAACCGAGACTAGAGCGTCAATCGCTCCATATACCTCCGCGTAGAAGGAAGGTAAAACCTTATCTATATTACCCAGCCTCAAAATCCCAAAATCCGCATCCAACAACTTTGCGAGGATCGTGTCAACTGCAGAATGAGTATACGATGTCAGCAGAACAGTTTTACCAAGAGCCACAAGCGTTCTGATAGCTGCAGCGATTACAGTCGTTTTCCCCGTTCCAGGCATGCCCAGAATCAATGCGTAATCTTGTGCAGATAGAACCTTGGACATCGCTTGTTGTTGGTTTACATTGAGATGCGCAGAGTGATGTGCAACTGAGGCATTAACTTGGGTGGAAAGGTTGTCGTCAAAAACGGGGGCCTGCAGGTCGACAACGAGCTTGAGGCGTCGCGTGTCCCCTTCTGCATAGAACAGCTGCGCAAGGTTATCGCGGATGCGGCCTAAACCGCTGAAGAGCTCATCCTTATCGATGCGAAATATGACTGGCGTTGTCCCATTGGGAGAACGATGGAGCGCCGCTAAACGTGCCGAGATACTTTGGGTACACAATTCGTGGTCTACACCAAGGACAACTTCTGTAGGGGTGAGATCGATGATAAAGCCGCGGGCAAGAGCAAGTAAACTTGGTTCGACAGACACCGTCACAGCATCACCAGAATGTAACTGGCCATTCAACAGGGAAGAGGTCGACTCAAAGGCTTGTGCTTTCACAAACCTAACAGTAAATCTGTGAATCTTGCTGTCTCCGGAAGTTTCAACATGGAGAGGCTTTGGACGGAAAGATGCATCTATAACCATCGAGCTGAAACATCGTCCCTTGGTCTCGCGTTCCGCTGCACCCATAGTCCAAAGCTCCTTTTTGAAACGAACTAGGTCCTGTTCTTCTAGTGAGATCAAACCTTCCCATTTCTTAAAGAATGCGCTGCGAGATGCAGTGATGTGGGAAGTTTTCAGCTCATAGGTATCTGCAATTGGTGAATCCTTATCCACGACGTTTTCAACTGCCTACACTGATCGTTAGTGAATGATAACTCGATAACAAACAAACAAACCTTGCGATACAACATACATGTATCCAATGCGTAACATCTCTTGCACGTCCTCTCATCGTCAATAGTCGCTGGTAAAAATGGCTCCGGCGCGGATGCATCTTCGACATCCATTTCGTCCTCTTGGGAGCCAGAACGCTGAGTTCTCCTCATCATGAAGCCCGCCATCTCGTTCCTAGTGGTGAAGAGGCCTCGGATCTCGTTCCGACTGACAGGAACTCTGATGACCTCTTCAGTCTGCGTGTAGTATAACAAACCTGCGTTTACCTCCACACCATAACGCTCAGCAGTAAGTAGAGTGTATAGCATCGTTTGCGCACGATGTTCCATGGCGGCGATAGCACGGCCAGTCTTAATCTCGAATGGCTTAGGGCCACCAGTAATAATTGGTTGCGGGAATGGCGGGTTGGGGTCCGAGATGACGGTGAGTACTGAAACGTCTAGCTTGCCTTTGAGACCATAGCTAGGCGACCAAATGTCTTCTTCGACATCGAGAAGCTCAGTGACGGCCAGCAGTGATGGGGCTTGATTGTAAGCAGCTCGGGTATTTGATAGGAATGCGCTAGGCTGAATTCTCATGCTAAGTAGGTGCAGACGTGTTGGAATTCAGATATATACCTTAGGAGTATCACTGAGGTACTTTTGAGAGAAGACGAGGAGGCCTTTCGCCCTAGTTTTGACTTCGCGTTTGGCTTGTTCTACAGAAACATCAAGCTTAAGCAATTCGTTTAGACCTTTATAGATGACTTCGTCGATCTTTTCGTTCATCCAGGACTCTTCCCAGCGCCCGGCCGTGAAACAAGATTGCATTACCTCATGTAACATGTTTCCCCACACAAGCGCAGGGGTGGTATCGCTAGACGACCGAACGAGGGTGGAGAGGAGAGGTTTACGCCTGCATTGCGTAGCATCAGAAAGGGCGGTAGCTGTTAAAAGGAGGTCTGGGTGGAGGACGAGAAGATTCGCCTTGGAAGTTATCGCAATAGATGAGACGATAGATGATGTGGAAGGAGTGGCAGTAGTAAAAGCTCCAATTACATTGATGATATCACCTGAACGGACATCGGTCCACGCCCAGTCATCACGTAGAATGACCAAACGACGTTCCTGGTTATCCAGCTTCACTAGCAGATTCTAGGGAGATGTCAGTCAAGTTGAGAAGACAGTTACTGTAGGATTACTTGCCTTTTGATAGTGGCCGGTATCATTTTCGGTTATCGATTCGACTATACATCGAGTACACGACTCAGGAACGTACGAAGTAGCTTGAGGGAACTTGCTCTTGGGCTAAACTTCAGCAATTTTCAGCACGTGATATTTGGCTCGACTACTTTACCTGAACAGGACTTGTCTTGGGAGTAAGACCAAGATCCCAGTCCCAGTTTTCCGCACCTTCTAATTGCTCAGCAATATTTACATCAGCCGCAGGAAGCACCTTAGAGGGAGGTGGGAAAGTGGCAGCGGCTTGAGGATATGCCGAAGCAATGGAATTATGAATTTGAGGCTTCGAGGGGGTTGTGTACCCATTAGGCACGCTGGATTTTACCGGTGACGGGTCGGGAGTGGGAACTGCGTTCCAAAACGAATTATCCAGGTCACCGAGAAGGTCTGCCATGAAAGCGGCTTCATCCCTGGATGCATGTGAAACGGGGGCCATTGCCAGATGCCTGTCAAGTCTAAACAGGAATACTTAATAGTCTGGTTATCCTGACGCGTGAAATCGCGTCAAAAGGCCTTCTATCCCGTTCCAACGAGAGAACGTTGAACAAGGAATCTGTGACTCGGACTTTGCCAGGTCAATGGTCACGTAACGGACGCGTCCACACGTGCCTCTGTCGAGGACCTTTAGATTTCACCGCAAATGCGAGTACGATTCGCGACCTATCGTTGCTCAGAACATCAACAAAACGGACGACACCTGCTTAGTCTCTGGTACAATATGAAGCTGGAATTAAGAAATTGTAGGGAATTGTCAATTCGGACGTCACGCCCAACTTTCTTTTGTACGTATATACCGCGATTTCTAAGCAACGGCAAGTGTTAAAGGTAAACAGCAAATCCTCGATCTAATCCAGCTACTATGCACACTCGTCGTTTTTAACAGAGCAGCTGAGGGTGCTTGTTACAATTGCAATACAGTTTTTGTCCTCTTTCTTGTATATCAGGCAAACTTCAGATCATCACTCCTTGTTGTCCCGGAGTACTTCTCTCGACTGCTGCTGACTATAGTCTATGTCTGATGCCGCTTTCTCAGAATGAATATGATATCATATTTGCTGGAGGTATGTTCGTTGAATGTGCGGAATTCACGCTTATTCTTAGCTCACTGCGATTTACAAGTGGTACCACTGCCTGTGTGTGCAGGACGTTTAGCAAAGGAAGATTCGTAACTGAAGATAGTTCTCGAAGCGGGGCTCTGCTAGGCGATTCTACCAAAGGTTCGGATGGGTGCAACAAGATAAAGTGTGGCTGCGACATGATATCATTGGTATGTGGCTATATCGGTACCAGCTTGATCTGTCAGCAGGACCGGGTGGGTGTGCAGCGTGCAAGTCTTTGAATTTCCATGGCATCACACAAAGGACATGACACTGGCTGCACAGCAAGATACTTCTGAGAAGGTATGATTTCAGTATTCTGGAAGTACTCCTAATACTGCCACCATACTCACCAAGGGATATTTTGCCAGTATGCATACTAATCTAGAATACTACTTCAGTACCTTCAGTACTATCAAAATATAGTACAATACTGTCAGGATACTTTCAGAGTACATCAGGAAAATAACATTTGTCTTACATGTCTTACATAAGCCTGTAAGGCACTGTAAGTCTACTGTAAGGCATAAGACAAGTAAGACATCACGTCTTAATTAAGCTATGTACCTTTCTGAGTAAGGCACTTTTTATCTTACAGTTGCCTTATAATAGCTTAGATTGGTCTTGTATGTACTTAGATTGGCCTTATGAAAACTTGAGCCAGACATTTCAGACATTTTAAGACTCAATAAGACAGGTATGGGCAGGGATAAAACCTTTTGGATTCATCACGAAGCACACTGAACTAACTACTATGTGTTACATGTACTCGATAAATTAACATTCCCTAATGCAGTACTCCCCTGCCATAGCCCACAACTTCCTCATCAATGGCTGCCTTGCCGAGCTCAGCAGCACCAAAGTCAACAACACAGACTGCACCCTTTGGAACTCCTTCTCCTGCTGTGCAACACTGCTCTTCCCGAAAACACCACCTCAGCTGCCGCCACAGGTTGATCTTGTTCCTGCACTTGAGACATGACATTCGTGTCAGCATCGTCCCCTCACATCCCCATCCTGTCGTTGCCATCCTGTCGTCCTGCTCATTGTAGTCCTCCTGTCATCGTCATGCACCCCATATGCACCTTGCAAGCAGTCGCTTGCAGTGGTGGTACAGTCATACACCACCCAGTGGGACAGTCGACTTTTTTGCCTTCCTCATGTTCTATACTGCCTCGGAGTTAATTCATATATGTTTATTAAGTGCCAAACTATCCTCTAGTAAGCCCTTGGCCTGAAATTGTATATATTCGTGAGTGTAAGTCTGGAATACTTGTCAAAAATACACAAAACAAGGATTTCTGGAACCAAAAGACCATTTTTCTCTGACTTTTTTTTTAGATCCATATTCTTATATAGAATTAAAAAGACCTTCAACAGCCTGATTATTATTTTGTGTGGTGGATAGACATTCTTGAGCCATCGACCTGTAGAGCATTTTGGAGTGTGTCACATCACACATTCCAAAAGGGGAAGCGATCGAATCTGGTGAGATCTCACCCAAGTTCACCTCCTCACCACTTCGAAAATTCATTTGCGATGGGCCGATGCACAAAATCAAAGACCAAGGCACACCAAATATATGTTGAGATAAGTGAAAAATGGAAGGTGCATGCAGCAGAGCTTTACAATGCAGAACTCAAGAAGGAACCAGGCGAGACAAAAAAGGGTCTTCACAAGATTTTCCAGCAGGTGGAGGAGGAATGTTGGAAGGAGGAGAAGGTCAGAATCAAGGTATCAAAGTCAAGCCTATCACGGTATGCCAAGGGTGGCAAAACTCAGGCTCAGTCCAATGCAGAAGGTAGTTTGGTCACCGTCAAAGAAGCAGAGGTCATCATTGAATATGCAATACAAGTTGCAAACCAAGGACACGGGCTATCACTACAGCGGTTAGAGGAGCATGCAAACGAGATACTGCAAGCACGGATGGGCAAGGATTTCAATGGTGTAGGGAAAAACTGGGCCTCGCGCTTTCTTGAAAAGCACTCGGATCGACTTTGGTCTTATTGGTGTCATCCTCTTGAGAATTCACGGGCATGCGCTGGGAATCCACATACAAAAAAAGCATTCTATGACATGCTAGAAGAGAATATCATGGGAGATGAAGTGGAGGAACCAATTCCAGACGAGCTTATTTTTGGTGCAGATGAGACAGGCGTTCAGCAGGGCCTTGGGACACAGCAATGCATCATAGGACCAAAAGGCAAAAAGGTGCAGCATCAGCAATGAAGTGGAGATAGGGAGAACATTACAGTTATGGTAGCTATTTGCGCTGATGGTACATCGTTGCCACCTGCTGTGATCTTCAAAGGGGAGTCATTCCGGACCAGTTGGAGGCAAAACAATCCTTTGAATGCATCGTGAGTGCTTTCATTTATGTACTTTACAATGAAAACTCACTGTACATCAGGTTGGGTCATTCTACGAAAGGCTATACTGATGGCGAGATTGGTGTTGAGTGGATAAAACAATTTGACAAACAAACCCATGCTAAGGCTGCAGGCCGTCGAAGGCTTCTTCTTGTTGATGGGCATAATTTGCACTATACCTGTGCATTTCTCAAATACGCACGCAAAAATCAGATAGTCGTCCTATGTTACCCATCCCATTCAACACACATCTATCAAGGTCATGATGTCATGATCTTTAGCATTCTGAAGTGATGGTGGACTGAGGCTCGAGATAAATATGAGTGACAACAGGGGCATAAAGTGGATAAAACAAACTTCCTGTCAGCCTACGCCGAAGCTCATCTCCAGGCACTATCGAAGGAAAACATCATCACCACCTTTCGGAAGATGGGCATTGTTCCGTTAAATTGCAATGTCATCACCAATGAGATGCTGGTGCCCAGCACCACATCTTCCAGCTGAGGGTTTCTCCCTATTCCACAAGCAAGCCCTGTGCATGTCATGGAGGATATGATACACTGACAACTTGCAAGAGAAGCAGCTACTTTGGGGGATGATGCAGAAGAGGACAGTGATAGCAAAAGTGCAAGTCCATCAGAGCGAGTCGGGTCACCTCGAATTTCTACACCTGTTCGCGTTGCAATTAATGAGATAGCATCCTCATCTGCTGCATTTCTCGTGTCCAAGACCCCCCCACATTCAGGAGCAAAGCCCCCCCACTTCACACCATACACAATCTCTCCAATAAAGCGGCGTCAACATGTTATTCTTGATGATGAACCCCAGACAGAACAAGAAGCAGCTCTTATTGCAGCGTTGCAAGAAGCAGAGGAGCGAGATGCATGGCAGAAGCAAGCAATGATTGGAATGCAGGCAACCACTATGTTGCAAGGGATGTATGTAGCAAAAGTCCAGGGACATCTTGAGGGGCATGAAATGAGGGCTGGGAGGAAAAAGTCAGGGAATTGACTGTTCAGCAATGGATATGGCAAGCTTCTGAGTGAAGATGAATTCTATAATTCAAGCATAGAGATCAAGGAGCAGGCAAAACAAAAAGCAGCAGAAAAAGTGGAGAGAGCAAGAAAAAGAGAGGAGCATGCAATGGTTGTAGCTGAATGGAAGAGCAATGAGGCAGACAGGAAGGCTCATAACGAGGAAGCTTGGATGGTCCATCAAGATGCTGTCAAAGCATGGGAAGCTGAGCGTGATCTTGCAAAAGAGCAAAGAAGAAAGCCATGATGGACAAAACCAAAGCAGGGTCTGCTCGAGAAACCGGTTCCAAGGCCAAAAAAACCAGAGGGTGACGAGTCCAGGTCTGAAGAGGAGGAGGAACCTGCTGTGATCGATGCTGATTGATAAGATCAGTAGCTTCCGGATTTGGTGTTATCTCTTGTGATGTGATGTGTCCCACTGGCCAGTTTTTCACTGATATCCAGGTTTCAAACTGATTCTCAGATCCTAAGCTACATACCACGTATAGTAGACATATATTGCACTGTAATATTTAGATATGAGTAGTACACTAATGCTTGTAGTCCCCGATTGGCAGCTACTGTACATGTTTTGTATTCCGAGGCTGATTTAATTTCACTGTCCCACTGGGCGGTGTATGACTGTATGGGGTGCCAGCCACATCGTGGTCCTCATGGTCCCCTTCTCAACACTCCCCATTTCCACCCCACAAGCAGGGGCTTGCAGCAGTAGTTGGGGGTGCTATGGTGGTGGTGGTAGCGGCCATGTGGTCCCACATGTTTTTGTCATCTATTAACATAAAAAAACATTAGCTAGTAACAATGAAATGAAGAGAGAGAGAAAGAATACCTACAAATAGCGGCTCGCAGGGCTGGGCAGGTGCTTGGTTGTCCATCGCCGTCATGGGCTCTGTTGGTGTTATTGTTGTCATTGTCCCCTGTCCCCATTGTTTTTCCCTCCCCATCGTCTGTTGTCCCCTGTCCTGCCCCTCGTCGGCTGCTAGTACTCACCCTGTGTGTGGTTGCTTGCAGTGGTGGTGGCAGGTCATTGGGTGTTGTTGGGGTCATCATTTTCATTGTCATCTGGCCTGAGGGAGTTAGTGAAAGTGGGTGCACAAGAATGGGTGCATACCTCACTGTGTTCCCAATACATGGGTCTCATGGCACCTCCCTGAGTCAGTCTAGCCCCAAACGAACCCATCATGGTTCACCTAGCCATGCTGTTGGATGTTAGGCAATTGAAACAAAAAAAGAAAAAAGATTATGAGGCCCACAAGGGTGTAAGGTGGAACAAGACTCAGACTAACAAATGCATTGTGTTTGTCAAGATGTGGCAATAATGGATAGGAAAACAGGGAGCATTTGGGCAGGCTGGGGAACAGTGTGTTCGGTTGCCTGGTAGGAGCTCAGTGAAAAGGTTGTTAGATGGTAACGACCAGTGAAGGGAATGTCAAGTTTGATGGAAGTTACCAAAAATGAAACTTCAACATGTCACATGGGGTGCAAACCAAACAATAATTTTAATAAACAAGGGACTTAAAGAATTTTTGCAAACATCTTGTTTACTATTAAATGTAGCATGTCCGCGTAACTTAAGTACTTCAGTTTGAATGTACTAATAAGCTTGTATGGTTCAGTGGCTTTGCATCAAATTTGTCACCTGAGGGATGTTGTTCATTTGAATCACGAGGTCCTTGGTTCGATTTCTGATTGTGGATTGTTTATTTTGACTGGTTGACCAACCGTCTGAAATGCAGTCTTAAACAACATGCCTGTATCATAAGTAACTTATGGATTTCTTAAGATCTTACAAGTATTACCCCTCTTATGCACTTAAGAATTAAACCAATGTCTTATGGAAAATAAAAGTCAGACAATTTGAGGATTCTAAGACAAATATAAGGCCCCAGACAGTATTAAGACACTTCTCAGATGAATAAGAGCAATAAGAGATTTGTCATTTTCCTGATGTACTTCTCAGGCAGTATTGTGCCTTGCACCCAGTGTAATAGACCACGTCCAGCCTGGGCGATTTATCAGGTATATCGCTCCGGGAAGCAACATGACAACTTTGCATGTTAGTAAACCTAGTGATGCAGTCGGCGGGCACGACATCTTCATTCAAAGGTTCCTCCACATCAAATTATGACGATTGAGAGACTGAACACCACAATCCAGGGTGGGGATCCAATTCCCCTTCTACGCAAGTTCAATTGCCTTTGCACAGCAGCATATACTGATATAACCAACTGGCTAGGCAGAAACCTACCAAGTCAAACCTGATCTTCCCACTCATGGATATTCTGGCCTCATAAAGTCTCCCTAGGAGGACACTATGATCTTTCTGCTCAACAATTTGTTGAGTTTGGTCCTAAAGTAGAGAAGGATCAGCCATATAATGAGGAGTATAATATGAGCATGGTGATTCCTTGAATGTTTTTGAACTCGATGAGATCTAAACTTATTTCTACTTAAGTAGGATTTCCTTCCTGCCGGTCAATATGGATGAAGATTGATGAAGGATATTAGATGGATTGATCAAAACACAGGCAACCGACAGGGGCTCTAAGTCTCACATACAGTTTTTTCTTCCAACATTCGACTCACATCTTCCAGCACAATTTCATCTATATCAGCCAGAAAACAAGAATCTTGAGGTCATCGATGGCTGTTGAGTAAAGTGCATATTATTTGAGTATGTTACATATCTCAACATCCTATTCACAGTTAATCTTAGGAATAAATGTCCTGTTGCTGTCGAGTTCCTTAATGACAAGTTCATATGACCAAATGCAGATCCAGCGGTTCGTACTGTCCATGCATCCCGATTGATAGTGATTCTGCAGGTACCCTGGGATCATCAGCAATCCTGGAATGCTCTGGAATTGGTGCTGCAGATCATCTCAAGAAGATAGGAATTCCTCAGATTGTAGATCTTCCAGGAGTGGGAGAGAATTATCAAAGGTGAGCACACCACAAGTCATATCTACTCGTTTTTAATCAAGTTTCTATTAGATCATCTCCTTGTGGGGGCTGCCTACTTCATCGATGCCATCATTGAAACCTATGATACTCTGACCTGAGATGATCCCAATGAGATGAAAAGTAAGCACTTTGTGCAGTTGTTCCTTTTGAATTACACATCTACTCAAGAACAGCTTGATATGTGGACCAAAGATGGAACTGGACTACTGAGAAGCAAGTTGGTCGGTTTGTAGCTTATTTCATGATGGTGGCTTGACATATTATTCCAGTGGTGTGGATGCTGCAATTAAGCTGTGTCCTCGTGAAGATGAGTTACACGAACTCTGGCCCAAGTTTGAATCTCGCTACAGAGATTTCTTTGCTAACAAACCAGACAAGCCTATTGTGTGGATGAAGGTATCCACAAGGTATGTCTTCAACCAGCTCAGTCAAGTGGCGGAGAATCGATACACTTTCCTTCCAGTTACCGGCCTATCAAAGCAAATAGGGTTACCGCCCACTAAGTTTGTGACTGGAGGTTGCTTTCCAGTAAGCAGGATATTAGTTCCTTGCGTCATATGCGTGTTCTTCAACAGATGATTCAGGGATATCCTGCAGGTCATGGCAGTGTCCATATTGTATCTGATGATGTATTTACCCCTCTCGATTTTGACAACGGAGTATGTTACATTTCTTTTCCACATCTGATATTTGACAGCCAATGGGAGTTTTTTGGGTTGCAGACTGTCTGATATTGCAAATCTACAATGACCATATAGGTGTAGTCATGAAATTGAGCGCAGACCTGCATTGCCATCCCACAATCCCCCCCACAATCCCCTGAGGGAAGCAATACCATAATGACCACAGAGACTATCCCAGTCAATATATCTGCTCTGATGATTATCTACACCGCCGAAGATGATGCGATTGATGACTATGACCACGGTATTAACATAGTAAGGTAGAAATCAACAAATGTCATGTGATTTTCCCAATAAGGTGAAAAAATACTGGGATGTGCCTCTAGCCAAGGTGTCAGGACCTGAAATTCATATATCCACTCAGTTTTTTTTAAGCCACCTCTCAGACCCCCTCCCCACCCCCCTCCTGCCATATTGGGTATGTTATTCCTATATATGGTATGTTGTGCTTACTAATTTGATGTCAACCAATTTGTTAATTTTACTAAATTATTGTGAAACAGTGAACCACTCTCCTTGACCTAAAATTGCAGTCATGATCTGCTCACATACATTGTACAAACTTTATTGGAGTAGCATAATGCATCTACTGACTCTCACTCAGCCAAGTACTCAGGTAAGTATTCTTCAAGTGAGAACAAGCATCAAGGGCCAAGGCTGAGTGAGCATTCCTTCTGAGTCTCCTCAAGGTCTTGGACCTCATCAGCTTCTGTGGAGGTATATAAGTGGGCTAGGTTGTGATTATTTTCTACCTCATTTCTACCACCATGAGTTCTTCCATGTATATGGACCCATGAACCCCTTACTGTGAGTAATTGAAATTATTATGCCTACCTACACATTGCTTGTGTGACAAGTTGCTTGAGGGCCAGTGGTCTGTGAGGGGCTTTGTCTGCCTTGGAATTACACTGAGTCCAGACAAGCATAGAACTGCATCAACTTTGCAATTGCACAATCCTTGTTATGAGTTCAATATTAATGCTGGGTTGTCAAGCCATCAGTGTGGAGTTGAGTTTGCCATCAAAGTTCAATGGTTTTGCTCTTCATCTTTGTCTAGGTGCTTCAAAGGTATATGACAATGTAATTTTACTTCCTTTATATGCTATACCACTCAACTTACACTTATATAATTTGACATCAATTTTTTTTAACAACCTACATGATACCCCCCTCCCCCCCACATGATGTCCGGCATTTGTGTGCTGACACCCCCTTGCCTCTAGCTTACCACTAATAAAAAATGTGTTTTTGCCAAAAGTGATAGTTTTGTCAATTTATTGATTTGGGGAAGCCAAAATAATGTGTCACATGAAAAAGTTTACCATGTTACGGTTTTGGATTTAAGTTGGCAAGTGCTGTGTCCTGGCATAAACCCTGCCATGCACAGGTATATTGTATGTGTATAAATAAGTCCCAGAAAGCCCTTTTATCTCTGTGATATTTTACAAAGCTTCCAAATGAACCCAGCACCAGGGTGCATGTCAATGTTGAACAATGTAAACAAAAAAAAGCACTTCCTGGGATCTGTTAATATGCATGCCATAAGCCTACATACGACAGGGCTTATGGCAGGACAGAGCAAAGTCTTGCCAACTTATATCCAAAACTGCAACATGGTGATCTTTTTCATGTGACACATTATTTCGGCTTCCCCAAATCAAGTATTAATATGACTATCTCAACATCAAAACTATCACTTTTGGCACAATTCCCTGGAAACACATTTTTATTAGGTGACTGTGGTAAGCCAGAGATCCATCCCAGTGTTTTTTTGCCTTATTGGGAAAATCATGTGACATTTGCTATTTCTACCTTATGTAACTCCATTTTGTGAGTTAGCGAATGTTTTATCAATACTAAATAGTGGCTACTGCCTGCTAGCCTGGCACTCAGTTAGTCTGATTCATGGTACATGCATGGCAAATTAATGATGCATCAAAGTTGGGAACCTGTCCCATGAAACCAAGGGAACATGGCGGAGTGGTTGATCCCCGGCTCAATGTTTATGGCATTGAAGGTCTCAAAGTCATCAGGGAATCCTCCATCTGCTAAATATCCCCACTTATCAACAATTCTTAGCAAATAGCAGAATACCAGAATTATCCACAAACTACCCAGATGTCAAGTGCCCTCAGATATTTCTTCAACTTTAGCAAGATTATCTCAACAGAAAAAATTATTGACACCTGTCGGTAAATTATCATCATAGTATGCAACATTCTCATAGCAGGTAGTTATACTACAGTGGCTGCTATATAGTACTATGAACTAGTCATCAGCCATCTTCAACAGGTCAAACAAGCTTGAGAATTCTTTGCCATCCGAATTCACGTGGGTGGAGCCACCACTGTAAGGTGTAGTGAGCAGTGGCAGAACTCAATTGAAGTGAAAGCCAACAGACCTAACATTGACATAGATACAATGCATCATGGCATGGAATTTGTTCACATGTTGCTATGAATCTTCTCCAAAAATTCAACATGATGCCTATAATTATTCTCATACACACCACTGTTGAATTTGGAGGTGATGCAGGCCTCATTTTTGTGCTCCTTAAGGCTTGCATACACCTGTCATCATGTTTAATGATTAGATTACAGAGGAGTTGAAAACCACTCACACCAGTTGCAACATGTGCAAGCATCAGAATAGGAACTTCTTTCTCCTCGGGCTTATCAGCAGGTGACAATTTGAACTTACTTGGAAGATGAACACTGATTAATGTGGCTCCAGTAAAAATACCTCCTCCATCATGGAGAGGATGGTAGGATTTCTGTAGGGTCGTGTCACATTGAGGGAGTGATTCTGATGCCATGGAACATACATCCTGTCAGTCTAGAGTGCTACTTGGGTCTGGGAACATGACAGTACCTTTGTTCCATCTGCAACTTCACCCTTGTAGATATATGATTGATCCTTAAGCGAAGCCTGGGTGTGAAGCTTGTTGTCATTGGTGAGACCATAACTTGTGGCAACTGCTGAAACAGCATTGGACTTGGGCTTGACACCAGGCACTGACTTGACCATTAAGCTGCAAGACAGGAAGTGATCAATTAGTAATGATAAGTGAATGTGTCAATAACATACAATAGTTGAAAACTCTTGGACATATTCAGTGTCGGTAGAGAGGCAGTGGATCATCTCTTCAGACTTCAGATGTTTAGTGGCTTTGAGAAGTGACTTGCACATGAATTCAATGAGGGTTGCAGAGTCTGGATAGGTGTTTGTCCAGCAGAAGAAGGCCCAAAGGAAGATGAACAAATGCTGACCTGGGGTTCTTGCAAAGTCAAAAGGAGCATCAAAGGATCGTTGGCATTGTAAACCAAGTTTGTCCAGTCTACAGCCTGGCCATGGATGTTGGCTTTGGACTTGACTTCAGGTTTCATTTTTGAACCAAGTGCATTGGGTTTCCCAATGGTACAGCAAACTTTGACACATGTGACATGTCAATTGCCCATTTGGGATGCTGTGTTGATGGGCCATTTACTATTAGGCTGAATCTTTTTCTGTTGCAATCCAGTCACTCAGAGTTCTCTGGAACCATTGTCCATGGTCGTCTGTACAGGCTGAAATGGTGAATTTACATCTGCACTCTCACATGCCAACCATCTTTGACACACAAGAAACCTAACATGCCATGCTGTCTTGCTCCAAGCACTTGCTTACCTCCCAAAACTTGATGATTCCAACACAGATATGGATGACATGGTCTATCTGGGTATCCTTCATGGCACTGATGAAGATCCCCTAGTGCCTCCAAATTTTGACGGTGATTTCTTTGGCAATGACTATGCAATGGCCAACTTTGGAATGGAAGTTGGTGGTGATGAGGGAAAGAGCCCTGATTCAGATGATTCAGATGACTTCAATCAAGGTCAGGGGTGGGAACCAGAATGTGGTATGTGCACATGTTTGAGTCGCTCACCATCTCTGGAAGGAGTGATCATAGATAAAGATGATGAAAATGTTAGGAATGCAGAAAAGATGACCAGACTGGGGATTGAACCCAGGCCCTCCTGGATATATACCAGATGCTCTGACCAACTGAGCTATCAGGTCTTATAGGGTTCAACAGAACAAGGATACCATATAACCAGACACAGATTGCTACAACTATCACATCACTTGTGTGTGTGTGCAAACTATGGTCTGTTAAGCACTGATTAAGCAGTGACAGATTATATAATCCAACAGAAAACATACCACAAGTTGAAGCATGACATACTGCTGAGGCACATTTCGTAGTTCAGCCTACTATTATCAGTTACAGGGATGCTTTCCCACTGAGTACTCCTGGTATGTATTCATCTCCTGTGCAACATTGATACAATGTCATTGATGATGCCATTATGACAGGTGCACCTGTTCCAGTCACAGCACAGGAGTTGGGCTATGCTGGATACAAGCATGAACTGCCTGATGGTGAAACTAATATTTGGGCACCATTTGTGTTGAAGTTGGACTGGGAGCCAGCATGGTGGGCAAAGCTGCAGGGTCCTAGATCAACAGTGTTATCAGATCTCCTGAAGATCTAAGAAGTAAGTGTTTTTGCTGATGCATATCAACACGTTGCAGAATGGACTGACCATCACACAGATTCACACTTTTAGCTTCATGATCACCTCAACATATCTTTCAAGAATGTGGCTGAGCTTGAGATGAAAAGCTCTTCCATGACATCATTGCTTGCATCAAGGTGCTCTATAGTGATCCACAATTTGCTCAACTCCTCGTCTTTCTTCCCAAACATCATTATACTGATCCAGACATGTGCATTCATTTATTCCACAATATGCATACTGGTAAATGGTGGTGGGGCACCCAGGTACTTGATCCAATCTTCTGATCTAAGTCTACTGTTTTCATTATGTATTGTCACAGAAAAATGTTGAGGAGAGAAGCTCTGGAGCAACCATCATCCTGGTCATTCTATCTTCAGATAAAACTGTTGTTACTCTTTTTGGGAACAAGACTGTGTATCCTCTCTATCTGACTATCAGAAATCTCCCAAAAGAAATTCAACGCAAGCCATCATGCCATGGCCACATTTTGATTGGTTATCTCCTGGCTACTCATTTGGAACAGATCACCAACAAGGCCTCTTGGTGCGGTGTTGTGGCAAATCTGTTTCATGCCTGTTTGGCACATATTACTGAGCCTCTCAGGGAGGCTGGTGTAAGTGGGATCCAGATGGCCAGAGGAGATGGCATTAGTTGGTGATGCCATCCCATCTTTGCAGATTATGTAGGGGACTACCCAGAGCAGCTGTTAGTGATGCTCATCAAGAATGGTGAGTGTCCCACCTGTGAAGTACCCCATGATGAGCTTGGAGAGGACTGTAATGGAGAACACCCATTCTGATAGTTAGACAAAATCCTTGACGTGCTTGCCTCTATCAGCGAAGGATCAACTGTATTCACTTGGAGCTGTCACAATGCAGGCATATCAGGCCTGTCCAACACCATTTCTGGGAGGACCTCCCCTACGCCAATGTCTACCGTGCAATCACTCCAGATATCCTCCACAAGCTTTACCAAGGGGTCATGAAGCATCTGATCACTTGGATTATTGAAGCCTATGGTGCCACAGAAATTGATGCACAGTGTCGTCATTTACCTCCCAGCCACAACATCCATATCTTTTTCAAAGGTATAAGTACCCTCTCTTGAGTTACTGGGCATGAGCATGACCAGATGTGCCGCTTCATCCTTGGCATCATCATTGATATTCCTCTACCCAATAACCTTTCTCCTATACACCTGATTTGTGTGGTCCAAGCCCTTCTTGACTTCTTGTACATCTCCCATCCATTCCTCCAAGACACTTAATCTCCTAGAAGCTGCACTTCAAGCCTTCCACAATAACAAAGATATTTTTATTGATCTTGGGATCCATCATAATTTCAACCTTCCAAAACTTCATAAAGCGAAACACTACAAGCTTGCAATTGAAGCCCTGGGCACTACAGACAACTATAATACAGAATATACAGAACAACTCCATATTGACCTTGCAAAGGATGTGTACCACTCAACAAATCACAAGGATGAGTTTACCCAGATGATGAAATGGCTCAAGCACAAGGAAAAGATCTTTTTCCATGACAACTTCATTCAGTGGCATCTTTCTGGTGAACCACCCCCTGCTGATACCAGCTGGCATCCCCCAGAGTGGGTGCATCACCCATGCATACAAATGATGGCTCATCCCAGTGTCAGAAGTGTGCCTCTCACATCCATAGTCTCAAAATATGGTGCTAAATTTTTCACACTGGCCCTTGCCCGCTATGTGGCTCATATGGATGATCCTTCATTGCAAACTGCTGCCCAGGTCAAATGCAGTGCTCAGGACATTGATCTTCCATTCAATACACTCTCCGTCTATCATAACATCAAGTTCTGGAATACCAATGCTCAAGGTTGTGAGGAGACATCCAATCTCCTGGATTCTGTTCATGTCAAACCAAGCTGGCTTGACAATCGTGGCAAGCATGTTCCAGGGAGATTCAATACAGTTGTGGTTAATGATGGTAATGGTGGGCATTGTGGAGTCTCTGGTAAGAGATAGTACATGTACTTATTGATTTCTGGTCCAACTTCCCTTGCTTTCAATAGGATATCATGTTGCACAGGTCCATGTGGTCTTTACACTGACTGATTGGGCACTATCCTCGCCTTTCTTTTGACCACCACAGCACTTAGCTTATGTTGAATGGTTCACTCTATTCAAGGATGCGCCCAAGCCAAACCACCGCATGTACAAAATCTCTCCCAGTCTGCATCAGGAAAATCCTAAATGGTAAAATTTACATCAACAAACCAAATGTTGCAAATGAACCAAAAAGGGGGTTTATTTTGATCACAATAGGTTCATTCAGAATACCATCAGTTCATTTGTATTGTTTTTGTGCTTTTCTGTAATTAAATGTAACTTGCAAAAATTAACAAAGTATTCAGTATGAATGTCTGTCCATAACAACATCAGCAAACCATACTTAGCAAATAGCAATGACAATTTGTCGACCAGTATTTGCCCCTTTAGTATTTTCTAGGGACCAGAAAAAATTGTTGCAATTTACCAAGTCTGATGGACCTGTCATTTCAACATTGACCCCTCATGGTTATGATTCTGCAGAAATCACTGATCCCAGGAAAGACCAGTTAGTATTATAGTTGTTTACCTCAAGTGATTTTGGCCCACCCTCAACACATCACACGATGAATGTTGAAATTTGTGACTTGTCAACAACTGGACACCCTGCTCCTTCCCTCCCACCTCTACCTCTAAGTACCTCTACCTCTATCACCATCACCACTCCATCAACTCCCACAGCCACTCCTGCACCAGCAAGAGCCACCACTTTCCCCAAACAACCCATTTGGATGCTACCTGGGCCCAAATGATGACTGGATTGTTTGGGCAAGTTTTTTTTTTGTTCATTTTGTGTATATGAACCACCTAATTATTTTTTAGATTCTGAATGGTCATGAGTGGCACTAACACAAGATAGGCCATGCCACACCCCCAACCATGCTATTCCCCTTCTCCCCATCAAAATGAGATGCGGGGCTCTTGACAACAGATAGCAGGTGGCAGAGAGGTGCCGGGAGACCCATGGAGTGGGATACCCACCAGGTAAGCACCTACCAATCCCCTGCCCATGCCATGTCACTAACAGCTGCCTAACTCCCCAAAGCAGGAAATCACACCAACACAATGCAAAGATGTCCCAAATCAACAACACACATGCCCCATGCCTATGAGCCACTGCTCGTAGGGTGGAGGGTGAGTGTGAGCTGCAACACTCCCACACAAGGACTGGCACTGGCTGCAAAGGAGCCATTTCAGATGCAATGCAACCCAATGATGGCCGACTGTAGGTAAGTTTTTTTTTCATTCAGTTCTTACTTTTACAAAATAACCAATGGTTTTCTTTCATTTTTGAAGGCATCACTTTATGACTTGGTGCATCTTTTGTAGAGTTGATAGTCAGTTGTTTATTACTTGATGTCATGTACCTCACAATATAATCATTCTTACTGCCCCAATTGTTCCAATGAATAAGAAATACCATCAATACAGTCATTCATGCCTCTTTGACACATCACGGTCAATGACCCAAATGACCTTGACAGCTCCAATTCTGTGTAAATTGCCTCGGACTTTTTGTAATATCCACCATATAGCTCAGACATATGTATAACCAGACCCACAGAGTGATTGAGCTTGTGAATAGAATAAGAGATGTCCTCTAAGGCAAATGTGAGAGAAACCTGAAATTTGATATGAAGATAATGAGAACAAAGAACACTGTTCAGGATTTCTTTTTGGGAACCTATGTCTTACACCCTATCCCAAGGTCTGGTGATAGCCATTCACTGAAACTACACCCTGCATTGCAACAGACTTCATAAAATTGGGTCAGGGAGCAAGATTAGAGACATGTTGTGTCACATCACACCTGCCTAATTTGTAGTGTAGGAAACAATCACTGGCCCAGGATCAGCCAGAATCACGCCCTGATGTGACTTGTGTCAAAGACCCAGTTTGAGCTGATAACAAAAATTTCCACTGATTACACTCAAACACCATTATTATACATATGACAAGCTTTTTGAATGTGCCTTCGGCACATGGGGGGTATTTATATTAGAGGTATTTATATATTGTACTACATTATACTTCGTATACATATTATAACACATTATACCTACTGGAAAGATTTCTGGTTTGGCAGCCTACACTAAACTTAGGTTGGACAGTAGTGACAGGATCAAATTATCTTCATTGCATGGAAGTGGGAACCATAAGCTACTAAAAATAAAGGAATAATAGATTACTATACCTTTGTTGCACAGAAGTGGGAGCAAAGATTAGGGAATAAAAAATGAGTGATTTATAAGAAAGATCAGCTGTGTAGGTAAAAGGCTGCATCAGGCATGGCATGTGATTTAGGAAGGCCACATGAAACATAATGATTTAGGAGGGCCACATCATACATAGTGTGTGATTTAGGAAGGCCACCTTGAGCATAGTCACATAATAGAAAGGCACCACATCACATCAGCGGTGTAAATGTCAGCACAGATGGGTGATTATAGGTAGGTGATAAGGTGCGTGTATTGCCAGTGTGTTGGTTCTGGCAGCCAGTGCCAGTGGTGGCTGTGCTGGTCCCATAGGATGTTAGGATCTGTAATGACCATAATTCATCATAACACAGACCTTGGTATGTCTGGTGTTGGTTTGAGTTGTTTCTGTACTGCTGGCAGCTGTTTCAGTGCCAGTGGCTGTGCTGGCCCAGCACCATGTTTGTCTTGGTGGCTGGGATATGTGTCAGCACCATGTATGGTTGTGTTGGCAGCTGGAATGTGTGTTGTGTTGGCAGCCTGTATGTGTGTTAAGGTCATAAGTCTGTGGGGCCAGACTTACATCTACCCATCTTTGATCAAAGCAAAGAACAATTCTGTACTGTTGAGCTGGTGGCAACCTTCATGTAAGCTGATAGGCTTCCACTTGTATAATGCAACCCCAGGATGGTGGTTGTGAAGCATATCCTGAAGTGTCACTACAGTTTCTCATTTCAGATGGGTATTTTCTGGATGGTTTTTATGATAGTGAAGAGCTTAGGATCATAGATGTAGAGCTGAGCATACCCAGGGTTTTCATCCTCTGATGGAAGAAGAGAACCTGCTTTATAAGTAAGCTCCCCATGTAGGTTGAAGACATAAGGGCCATCACCATCATTGACCTCCTTGACTGCACTTCAGCCAATGGAAGTCATTGCAAGAGCATTGTTGTATTTTTGAATATGCTTGCAGAATTCTTTGCTGATATAATCCTGACTGGCCAAAAGTTGTGATAGCTCATGAGGAAGATTACACAGGTGAGGTAAGTTGATCTTTCTGCTACAGCAGCACATGCCAAATTTGGGGCAAGCATTGGATGAGCTAGTGAAGCCATCCAATGCAGTGCAGCACAGAAAGGGCACTGAACATTCATGCAACTCATGTTATGCACTGGCCAGTTGGGATTGAAAGGTTGGCATGCAATAGGCAGAGATGGAGCAGGTGGAACTGGAGCTGTATGCTCCATATTTTGCATCTAAAAAGATGCCATGAGAGTATGAATCTATACATGTGTCAGGACAATTTTACTCACAGGAGGTACAGGAGGTTGATCTGCATGGCAAACACCAACTGAAGAGATTGTTGGTAGTGTGGCTCTACAGGAGCATCATGACCACAACCATAACCATGATCATGCCACTGACCATGGCCATGCTGTTGACCATGACCACAACCCACTGGCTGTTGTAGTGGAGGAAGTGCAGCAAGCTGTTATGGAAGAGGTTGTGGTTGCAGTTATTGTGGCACAACAGGAACTGCATGACCATGGCCATGACCATGACCATGACCAATTGTCTGTTGGAATGGAGGGAGTGCAGCCAGCTGTTGTGCAAGAGCAGGTGGAAGATGGTTATACACAGGGCTCTTCCCAGGAGGAAAAGGAGGATGTTGACTATTTGGAGTAAATAGATCTTTATTTTGAGCAGCAGAGACATTGGCAGAAATAAAAGCCAAGAGCTGAGGCTGGGCACCATTCACTGAACACAAATATAGTGAGGAGTGCAGTGGCACTGAGGACTGTCAAGCTGATACTGGTCATGCTCATTCTTGCAGGCAGCACTGGAGGGGGTACTCAGAAGAAGCAGAAAAAGCATATTAGGCCTGAAGAAAAGATAAAGCATTTCTTCCCCCCCTTCCCTATCCCCCCTTCCCTATCCCCCCTCCCCCCTTCCCTATCCCCCCTCCCCCCTTCCCTATCCCCCCTCCCCCCTTCCCTATCCCCCCTCCCCCCTTTCCTATCCCCCCTCCCCCCTTTCCTATCCCCCCTCCCCCCTTTCCTATCCCCCCTCCCCCCTTTCCTATCCCCCCTCCCCCCTTCCCTATCCCCCCTCCCCCCTTTCCTATCCCCCCTCCCCCCTTCCCTATCCCCCCTCCCCCCTTCCCTATCCCCCCTCCCCCCTTCCCATTCTCCCCATCCCTCCCCTCCCATTCTCCCCATCTCCATCCCCACTCTCCCCCATTCCCTCCCCTTCCACTCTCCCCATCTCCCCATCCCTCTCTCCCCACCTCCCCTCCCACTCTCCCCATCTTCCCATCCCTCCCCTCCCCTCCCCCCTTCCCATTCTCCCCATCCCTCCCCTCCCCCCTTCCCATTCTCCCCATCCCTCCCCCCCCCCCTTCCCATTCTCCCCATCCCTCCCCCCCCCCCTTCCCATTCTCCCCATCCCTCCCCTCCCCTCCCCCCTTCCCATTCTCCCCATCCCTCCCCTCCCATTCTCCCCATCTCCATCCCCACTCTCCCCCATTCCCTCCCCTTCCACTCTCCCCATCTCCCCATCCCTCTCTCCCCACCTCCCCTCCCACTCTCACCCCCCACTCTCCTTTTTACTCTCATCTTCTCCCTCCCTGCCCCATGCTGACTAATATTTTGATCTGGCACGGGTTTTGCCAGTGTAAAACAGCACAGTCTGCTTAGTCAAATTTTACGTAACATTAAGACTTTCTTGGGGTCAGCTGACCGACATGACTTTATTATATTATAACTATTTTTAAGGGCCCAACAGATAGCTTGGACATATACCATGGGTTCTGTCTATTCAGATTTTCAATTTGCAATGCACAGTAAGTTTCTGAAGGTCACAAATATTTGGTTGGGTCAAAGAGGCATGAATGACTGTACAAAGCTGAAATATTACACAGGAAAATGTTGGTTCATTTGGTTAATTATGCAAAATTTTACCCTGGACATTGCTGTGCCCATTCATTCTTGAACATTTGTAACAACTGGTTCATAGTGGTTCATTCATTAAATTATGCTCTTTGTCAAATTAACCATGTGGGGTTTTCCTGATGTGTCTGGTGGAGAATGTGTAGCAAGTATCATCCCTGTATCAGACATTCATCAGTGTTCACCTCATCCTGAAGTGTGGTCCGATTATTCCTCATGAATGAGCTAGTGCTACAGTTTTAGATGATAGCAATTTCTTTTTTGTTAGCCCTTTCCTTGACAGACACACCTACCTGACTGTGCATTAGTTTAAGTTAAAATTGCATTCAATTTTGTTTCATTTGATTCAAATTTGTGAGAGCCATGGAGGCATCTTGTGATAAGGTTGGACAATTGGCTGGCTTGGTCCTCCACCTTTCTTAATTATGGCAAAGATACTTCAAAGATACTTCCAAATACCTCCTTTGTCAAAATGTTTGTGAAATATCTGACATTGTTGGAAATACTCATAATTCTGAGTTCTCAGTATTGAGGACTTGGTCTTATACCAACTGGGACCTCCCCAAAAAAAGGGTCAGACATCTATTTGGGCAGTTTTAGCCAGTCAGACTTGACATCTTTGTATACTTATACATCTTGTCATTTCCAAGTTCTCTGGGGTTTTTTCCCTGGTAGCTTATTCCATCATATTTACGTGTTTGATGACAGCTATCTGCAAAACCATAGGCCACTCCAAAAAAACAGTTTGTCCACCTATATTTGTACAAACATCCATTTTTGGTAAGGCTGACACATCCACAGATTAGACCCAACTGTCATTTGTGCTAGAGTATTAGTTGCTATTCTATTCTATTATCACTGGCATAATGTTGAGCTTCCACTACATCTCAGAGGATCAAAAGAAGCTCATTGTGATCATGTCAGCCCACATGCAAAACAAGGACATAGTGGCAGTGACAGGGATTAGTGAATGTGCTATTCATCGAGTTATGTGTCAGGGATTGTTGAGATTCATGGTTGAGAATGCTGAAGGATGCTGGTCATGTTGAGGAGTTATATAGTTGATGTAGCTCCAATGGGGACCTTAGAGTTAATGAGTGTTGCCTTGTAGACAAACTAGAAGCCAAGATACATTCCAAATCATTGGTGCAAAAGTCACTAAAGGCAGAGTAGTGTGAGTTGGGTCTAATCTGTGGAGTCTGGATGTGTCAGCCTTACCAAAAATGGATGTTTGTACAAATATAGGTGACAAACTGTTTTTTTGGAGTGGCCTATGGCTTTGCAGATAGCTGGAGAAAATGATAAGTGTCAGACAACATGCTCATCAATTTGTTTACTGGGAGGTGGCTGCCAAACAGCCAAACATGCTGACCAACCATTTACATTCCCACATCGGTTTCCATCAATTTCAACGAGTTGGAAGTAACCGCTAGTAAGCTGTCATCCTCCCAGCCATCATTATCATTGTGCCACCAGAATTCCTCTCCATTGTAATGCTTGCTGGTAAATTTCCATCTTGTCCCAATGTTTGTGACAGTGGATGTGAGGGTGGAAAGGAATTTTTGGGAGTGGTTGAAAGATCCATTGATGGAATGAGCTGATGCAGGGAGGTGAAATTTCAAGATGTTGAGGACAGATAAGTCCTTGTCAGGGAGGATTTCTTTCTGTATTTTGCATGGGATTTGTGGCAGCTGAGGATCCTTGGCCATTCTTGTTGAAAACAATGGGGATGACAACAATGGGATTCAAAAATTTAGTGGTGTAATTAGTGGTCCAGTACAAGTCCGGTATCCCTATATACTTACTATTTAGGTACAAATTTGATACAACTGCTTCATCATGCTCAACAATTATTGATTCCATGTTTGTTTCATCTTTCATCTGCCTTGGAAGAGTGTTCACATACTTATGTTCTATTGAACTTAATTGGACAAAAATTGTGCAGCTGCTGAAAAAAATGTCAATGTCATGGTTGTTACGATTTTAGAATTGTAATTGACAACAGCCACACACACGCCGGCAAGGCCAGGTACTTTATTTCTTCAGAACCATTTGACTTGACTCACTCCGATGGAAGACCCCTTGACATCGGATCTGCGACACCAGATACCTCATGCCAGGCATGAGGCTTATTGTTCTATTGTTCTTTCCTTGACAAGGATCTCATGTTCCGATTGGATGATAGACATCTCTGAACTGTATATAAGCTACAGTAATACTGTCTGTATAACTTAGCTTGACCTAATTCAATTAATGGTCTTAAACTCAACCAGAACACAAGACTTTGCACTCCCCCCCATATTCCTATCGGAGTCCTAGGAGTCCAATTGGAATCCAATAGGAGTCCTACTAGTCCGATACTAGTCCTAGGAGTCTGATAGGAATCCGATCGGAATGTATCTTGATGACCATGTACTCTTATTTCCAAGAAATTCCTAGTAAATTCCGAGTAAAGTTCTATGCAATTCCAACAGGTAGTCGGAATACCACACTATTTCGGAAGACTTAACTTTGGTGAAAGTGCTTACAAAATAAATGGGCAGAGCAGGGATTGAACCCCAGACCTTGGGATATATAAGCCACATGACCACCAAACAAGTGCTCAACCAGTTGAGCCACAGGAGCATTAATAAACATGTAATATAAAGTCCATTTATAGCAGTTAGGATTACTTCACTTATTGAGCCCTCATGTCTTTGCGAGGGAGTAGATAACTAATATAGATTTTAAAAAAACCCCCCATGCAAACACAGGGGGGAGAATTAATTATACTATTGAATTATACTATTTTAAATTCTACAAAAAAAAACCACCCCCCCATTTCATGGGGGGGAGGGGGTGGTGGTGCATCACGTTGGCTGTCTCGTCAGCCCTGTCCCATCGTTTCCCCTCCCTCTCATCTCTGTCATGTCTTGCCTCCCTCACCTTGCCTCCCCCGTAGCTTCCCTCCCCTCCCTTGTCTCCCCTCCCTCAACATTCCACCCACCGTCCACCCCACAAGCAGTTGCTCACGAGGCTGGTGGTGGGTGGTGCATCGTATGTTGGTGGCGGTGTTTGTCCATCGTCCCCTCCCTCCCTCCCCCTCCCCTTAAACACCCTATGAGCAGATGCTCGTAGGTGTGCGTGGGGTGGGTGTCACCATTGTCTCCCCTTCTGGTCATCATTTCCCTTTCCCCTTGTCATTTTGTCACCCTTGTCATTCATCCCCCTCATCATCTGCACCCATGAACCACCCCATGGGCAGCTGATCGTAGGCATGGGGTGGGTGCGTTGTCAGTTTGTCAGTGATGTGGCATGAGGGGAGGGGTCGGGTGGTGCTTACCGGGCAGGTATTCCCCTTCTGGGGTCTCCTGGTGTTGCTCCCCATGCTCCTGACCATGATCGATACCCTCACATCCCATTTTGACGGGGAGGAGGGGGGTTGCCAGGGGCATCGTTGGGTGTGGGTTTGGCTTGCATCAGTCCATCGTTACTCATGTAGATTAGAACCTAGAAACAAAACAAATGAATTAGTTAGTTTACAAAAGTAAAAAATGAATGAAACAAAAAACTTACTATGGCCCAAATGACGATTGCATCGTTTGGGTGTCATTCAGCATCAAAACCAGTTGTTTCCAGTCTTGGGGGCTCATCTAGAGATGGGGGTGAAGTGGGAGTGGTGGGAGTTGCTGGGTTGAGGTGGTTGAGGTGGGGGGGATGGAGGTGGCATGCTTGTCGTCATTGGTGGTGGTGGTGGGAGTTGATGAGCTGGCAGGTGTGATGACGCAGCTATGTGCTTTGTCATCACTCCCACGGGAATGGTATGTAGTGTAGTATGATCACTTACCTGTAATGACTGTTTAGCCTAATGGTATTGTTGTTGGTTTATGCTTACATAATCTTCTGTAGTCAAGTGTTCAATTCTCATGTGTGCGTTTAATTTTTCATACTATATTACTAAGCAAGGCTGCTTTCATTCCTATCAGAATCCTATGTTGTCTGATGTCTTAGCATAACTTTGGACTAGTCCTATGTGATTTCTATGATCAGAAATTCCTAGGAAATTCCGATAGTCCGATCAGACTCTGATCAGACTACATCGGACTGGACTAGGACTAAATGTGCCATTTCATGTCAATTTGGCCAGTGAAAATGACATTGGAATATGGTTGGATTCCAATTGGAGTCCGATCAGAATCATCAGAATCATCGGATTCCTATAGGAATACGGGGGGGAGTGTAAAGACCTCACCAGAACACTCGACAGCTTAGAAGGCCTCTAGCTGTGATAACTCGAACTCAACAGTTGGAAAGCCTCCAACTGTGATACACAAACAGACAGTCTACTCAGAAAGCCTCTGAGTACAGATAGCTGTATCGACTAGGGAAGCACCCAAGTCCAGGACAGAACCCAATACAGTAGGAAAGCCTCCTACTGCAATACTGATACAGTTGGAAAGCCTCCAACTGTGACACATGAAGCCAAGGCTGAGTTAAGGACCTATAGTCTTAACAAAAGGTCAAGCTGATCTACAAAGTCCACCTACCTAGGTGCAGACACAACATCTTTTAGACAGAGCCCAGACAGACCTCTGACAGGAGCATCATCATCAGGAAGAACCCTGTGGTATAGGTACCAGGGTCAATTAGTACAATACTTGGAACCAGCACAGAAGTGGTTCTCAAAGAGAACAAGAGATGAGGAACCACAGTGTGACAGTACCTTGACAAAGAAGATTTCAGACCTTTGGACAAAGAAGAAACCCCAGAACAAAATCCATTTTCCTCATCCAATGATGACATGTCTACCAAACCCACCGCATTGTCCAAAGAAATCAGAATCCGAACCCCATCCGACTTCACAGGGGACAGAACTAGGACCGCAAAGTTCTTGCAAGAAGTAAAACTCTATCTGAGAGTGAACCATGGAATCTATGACACTGAAGAGAAAAAGATCATCTTCACATTGTCCTTCATGAATGGAGGAACCACTGCACCCTGGGCACAGACACGGGCAGAAAAGGAAGACCTAGGAACCTGGTCAATCTTTGAATCGGCGCTCAAAGCAGTGTTCACACCGATTGACAAAGCTGGCAGAGCCAGGACAGATATGAAAAGCCTGAAGCAGGGACAGGACCTGGAGGACTACATTGCGCAGTTCCGAATCCTGTGAGAGAAGGTGGGAATAAATGATGACACCGCCCTAATTGAACTCTTTATGGATGGGCTAAACCCCAAGCTCCTCGAAAGAGTTTTCAACATGGAAATGATCCCTATGACCTTCAAGGGAATAATCAATGCCACCTCCAAGTACAATGGACAGTGGAGGAGAGCAAAAGCCATAGCAGGGAAAGCACAGGAAGCTTTGGCGAAAAGGCTGCTGAGCTCTAAAACAAAAGAGAGCCCACTCGAGATCAACTGACTCTCCTACCAGGAGAGGATCGAACATATGAAGAAAGGACTGTGCTTTGTGTGCCACCAGTCAGGACACAGCATTCAAATACAAGAAAGGGGAAAAGAAGACTGAGAACCAGTTTTTCCCAGAGAAGAAAGGCGAGGAAGCCTACTCAAAGATCCGGGCAATCATAAAAGAACTCAATGAAGAAGAAAAGGGGAAACCTCTCACCATAATAGGAGATGAGGGTTTTTAATGGGGTGGCCTGCCTCAATGCCAGGTACCACTGAACTCTCTGCCTGCCCTGTATTACTAGCCACTTTGAAAAATCAATCTATGCGTTTAGATGTCAAAGTGATAGGATCAGGCAGAGGGAAAGCCATTGAAACTGAAGCCCTGCTCGACTCAGGATCAGGAGGAATATTCATGAGCCACGAATTCACAGAAAGCAGCGGATTTGAATTGCACCCCCTGGAAAAGATGATCAGGGTCAAGAACGTGGATGGAACCCCAAACAAGAAAGGGGAGATTTCCCATTATACCAGGGGATTCTTGACAATCAATGGAAGATCTTTCCCAATGACCTTCCCCATTGCAGGATTAGGGAAAGAATCAATCATCCTGGGTGCCATGGCTCAGGAGAATCAACCCAGTAATCAACTGGAAGATTAAGACGTTCCAGTTCAGAACGACCAACAAGACTTATCCCAACTTCTCATTCAGAAAAGAAGGGACCCTTATTGGGAGAGTGCAAACTGAGAAACCCAACAATAAGCACCTAGTATGGTGCTGAAAGAAAACCAAAGAAGGAGGAAGAACCCCCAAGAAGATGACAGAAGAAGAAGAGTGACTGGCATGGTGCCGAATAGCCACTAGAGAACTGGAGAAACTTGCCCTCAAGAAGAAACAGACAAATGAGGAACGGCTAATGCAATGCCAAAGAATCATTGCAAAAGCAAGATCAGTGGGAGGAGCCCTCCATACTGAACCAGGTAGGAGCAGGATGCCCATTGAAACAATGAGCACAACAATTGAAGAAGTGGAAGATCCAGAGATCGTGATCACGACTCTTCAAAATGCAGAGCCCATTGGACCACAGGACAAAGAAGACACTGGGAAGGAAAACCCAGCACCGGCAAACCACAAACAGGCAACGGAACAGGCAATGAAACAACTGGAAGGGACACCCGAACAAAAGATTGCAGACGATGAATTACTAGTCGCCTACATCAGAGGAGAACCTGTCATCGGAATATTTGAACTGGCTAAAATGCCACTGACGGAGGAGTATGATGAGCCAAGATACTCGTACTCCCAAGTGACAAAGACAATCTCCCGGATTGTGAAGGCAAAAGGATCACTGCAATATGCTTATGGGCAGAATATCTGGATTAGGGCAAAGACCTCAGTCTCACAACACCTGACACATAAAAAGGAAGGAGACCCGGAACAAAAGACCCTAGATGAACTACTCCCTGAACAGTACAAGGAGTACTGACGGATATTCAAGAAAGAAGCATCAGAAAGATTTCCAGAATCAAGACCCTGGGACCATGCAATAGAACTCAAACCGGACTTTGTGGCAAAAGATTGCAGGGTGTACCCACTGTCGCCAGCAGAACAGAAGAAACTCGATGAGTTCCTTGATGAAAGCCTGGAAAAGGGATATATCTGACCATTGAAATCACCCATGGCATCACCATTCTTCTTTGTTGCAAAGAAGGACTTGGACACCCTGAGACCCTGTCAGGACTACAGGTACTTGAACAACAGTATGATCAAGAACACCTACCTGCTACCACTTGTAGGAGACTTGTTGGACAAGCTGAGAGGGGTAGTGTTTAAAGGTCTGGTCCTATGGACCAGAAAAAAAACCAAAACCAAACCGAATGCAACCAAAAGCAACCGGACCATCAGTTGTGGTTGCCCCATTTCGAGGTTGGTTGGGTTGCCAGTTGCCTCAACTTAAGGAATATTTGAAAACCATTTGAAGAATGGTTGCAATCAGTTGCAACTGGTCTTGTCATGGTATATATAAAGTACAATATATATACTAAAACATACATGTATACTAATAAAAAAGTATGAATATAAGTAATAATAATGACTATTTATACTATTATACCTGTGTTTATGTGAAGAAGGAGAAGCCTGGGGGGAAATGCAGTCGTTTGGTGGGTGCTTATATACCCTGTGGCTGCACACAGACCATGTGGTCATGTTTGTGCTTGAAAAAACAAAAGTGGCACCATTTGCCAGTTGACTCCCACGACAACAAACAAGTCCCACATGCACAACACCCACCATCAACATTCGCCCACCACCCCCTGAAACATTGCCAATGAACAAACACAAAGGAGGCAGCCCAAATGACGAACTAGCGTCGTTTGGGCCCTATGGTATGTTGTTTTATAGTTTTTTTCTTTCTTTACTTCCTAACTAACTAATCAAATCATTTTTCTTCATTATTAGGTTCTTGCCATTTGATTACAACGTTGCTCACTCACACCCAAGCCCTATGCTACCACTGCGAGCTGCTGCTCTCAGGGTGGCAATGGGCATGTTTCTGGACCACCACGACAACCACAGCCGACACCTAGCACCCACCCTATGCCACCGCTGCAAGCCTCTGCTCACAGGGTGGCAACAGGTCCCAATTCTGGACTATGACAATGCAACAACAGCAGCTGACCATGTCAGCACAGAATGACAATACAAACAGGGGGGATGACACACAGCAAGATGACGAGGGACAAATGGGAGGAGAGTGGACAACAATGTGATCAGGGGAACAACAGATGACAATGCAAACGAATGACAGACGACAATGCAAACAACAGATGACAACACAAACAACAGACAACAATGCAAACAGGGGAGCGACAGACAATGCAAACAGGGGAATGATGTATGACAAACATGGGAACAATGGATGACGCAAACACAGGAACAATGGATGATGCAAACACAGGAACAACGGATGATGCAAATGCAGGAACAACAGATGATGCAAATGCAGGAACAACAGCTGATGCAAACACAGGAACAATGGACGACGCGAAGGGGGGAACAAATTGCAGGGGACAACTTATGAGCAGTGGCACCCACCCTCACTACCAATGCAAGATGGTGGGACCTTTTTTTTCTTTGTTATTCTCGTTTGCTCTTGCCGTTAACAGACCCCTACCCCCCCTCCTCTGCCTCCTGTAGGTGGGGGAGGGGTTTTTCTGTCACATTTCATTTTCTTTACTTTCCTAGCATCACACCACTGTGAGCAACTGCTCACAGGATGTAAATGTAATTACATTTATTTAGTATATAATAGAGTTTAGTTAGAATCAAAAAATAGTAGTAAAGACTGGTCAAAACTGGTCTTTTGGGGGCAACCAAACTAAATAGGACTGGTCCTATTTGGTTCAGTTGCAGTCCTGCGAGTTTGAGTGTTGGTCTAGACTGGTTGCGGTCCCGGTTGCCCCTCTTGGGGGTCAAAAAACTGGACCGAACCAGACCTTAAAACACTAGAGAGGGGCAAAATGGTTCATGAAGTTGGACATTTGATGGGGATATCACAACGTCAGAATGAAGGACAGAGATCAATGGAAGGCAGCCTTCAAGACGAACAGAGGGCTGTTTGAACCAACAGTGATGTTCTTTGGATTATGCAACTCGCCAGTGACCTTCCAGGTGATGATGAATGAAATCTTCCATGATATGATTGGAGAGGGATGGCTCATGATTTACATGGATGACATCCTGATATTCTCCAAGGATCAGAAGGAACACCAGGAAAGGACAAGAAGGGTGCTGCAAAGAATGACCTGTACCTGAAGCTGGAGAAGTGCAAGTTTGATGTCCATGAGGTAGAGTTCTTGGGTCTGATCATCCGACCCAATGAAATTGCCATGGACAATACAAAACTGGCAGGTATACAAGATTGGCCCACCCCGACAAACATAAAAGCAGTCAGGTCTTTCCTGGGATTTGGGAACTTCTACAGGAAGTTCATTGGACATTTTGCAGAAACAAGCAGACCACTTAATGAACTGATGAAGAAGAACAAGATGTTTGACTGGACAACAGAATGCGAACAAGCCTTTCAAATGCTAAAAAGGAAATTTGCAGAAGCACTGGTATTGCTGATGCCAGACCCGACAAAACCATTTATGATCAAATCAGATGCCTCAAAACATGCAACAGAAGGAGTGCTGAGACAAAGGGACACAAATGGGGACTGGCATCCATGTGGATATATATCACATGTGCTAACACCAATGGAACAGAACTATGAGATATACAACAGGGAGCTACTAGCCATAGTACAATTGCTAGAAACCTGGAGACACTACCTCCTGGGATCAGGACACCCAGTGGTAATCCTGTCAGACCACAAGAACTTGACGTACTTCTGAATGGTGCAGAAACTGAACAGATGACAGGCAAGATGGAGCTTATTCCTATTGGAATTCGACTTGCAGCTCGTCCATGTACCTGGATCACAAATGGCGCAGAGCGATGCATTATCACAAAGAGCAGACCACATACCGGTGGAAGACAATGACAATGAAGATGTCCCAATGTTACCCGAAATGGTATTTGTGAAATTCATTGATACAGAAATGCATGACCTACTTGCAGGGAGTATCATGAAAGACAACCTGGTAAGCACTAAAGACCAAGGGAACACTGCCAATAAGATCGGCATTAGAAGACTGGAAAATAGAAGATGGCCTTCTATTCTTCTGAGACAGATGCTACGTCCCTGACAATGGAGAGCTGCGAAAGAAGCTGGTACAAAGGTACCACAAAGGAGTAACCAGCGGACACCCGGGACAATGGCAAATGGCCAAAATGATTAGAAGGGACTACTGATGGCTGGGGATGATGACATATATCAAGAATTATGTCGCTGGATACACAACATGCCAGCAGATGAAGATCAACACCCACCCAATGACACTGCCACTACAGCCAATCAAGTCCAAAGCAATGAGACCATTTGTGATGGTGACAATGGACTTCATAACTGACCTACCTGAGTCTGATGGTTATGATGCGCTCATGGTCGTGGTAGACCATGGTCCTATGAAGGGGGTAATTTTTATCCCTTGCAGGAAAACTGTGGATGCATTGGGAGCAGCCACCCTCTACCTAGACTATGTCTACAAGCGATTCAGCCTCCCAGACAAGATCATCTCTGACAGGGATCCCAGATTTGCCTTGCAGCTTTTCCAGGAGCTAGGAAGATTGCTCAGAATCAAGCTGGTGATGAGCATGGCATACCACCCCCAGACCGATGGGGAGACAGAACGGGTGAATCAAGAAGTGGAGGTGTACCTGTGGATCTTCTGCTTGAACAACCAGGAGAATTGGAAGCACCTCCTCCCGACCACAGAGTTCATGCACAACAAGAGAATGCACTCCATACAGAAGAACTCCCTGTTCTACCTTATGATGGGCTATGAACCCAAGGCAATCCCACTCCCATACCTGAAAACAAACATACCGGCCATAGAAAAGCAAATCATCACACTGCAATGGGCCCAAGATGAAGTGAAGGCTACACATGAGTTAGCCAGACAGATGATGGCAGAAAGGACAATGAGACACTTCACCCCATTCAAGGAAGGAGACAGAGTGTGGCTAGAAGCAAAGAACCTCAAAACAACATATGCAACAAGGAAGCTCGCACCAAAGAGAGAAGGTCCATTCACCATCGAGAAGGTCCTAAGCCCACTCTCCTACTGATTGAAGTTGCCAGAACAGTGGAAAATACACCCGGTATTCCACGCGGCACTCCTTTCCCCATATAAAGAAACCAAGACACATGGACTGAACTTCCCAAAGCCACCGCCTGACCCAATAGAAGGTGAATCAGAGTACAAAGTGGAAGCAATCATCGGACATAAGAAGAAAGGAAGGACCATGCACTTCCTAGTGAAGTGGGTCAGATACCCGACCTCAGAGAACTCGTGGGAGCCCGAGGGGAACCTGAAACATGCAGAGACTATCCTAAGGACATATAAACAACGATGATGGCTGTAGGATCTGGTGCTCACAATCGGACACTTTGGCCTGATCTGCCAGAAACACGTTTGCAAGCACTGCAAACAATGAGGTCCTGGGCATTATAGCTCTGACTGCCTGGTGAAGCAATGGAGAGAACAGGAGGAAGCTGAGCAGAGACGTTGGGACTTCCTTGAGTTGGGGTACGATGACTTTGATGATGATGCAATGGGAAACATGACTGGAGAACCCTACAGGAGGATCTAGGGATAATCCACCATGATTCAATGGGAGAAGAAGGAGGATGGTGATCGAAGTCTGTGACCTCAAAGATAGAGAGAGGGTGATGTTACGATTTTAGAATCATAATCGACGACAGCCAGATGCATGCCGGCAAGGCTGGGTACTTTATTTCTCCAGAACCATTCGACTTGACTCACTCCAATGGAAGACCCCTTGACATCGGATCTGCGACACTGGATACCTCATGCCAGGCATGAGGCTTATTGTTCTATTGTTCTTTCCTTGACAAGGATCTCATGTTCCGATTGGACGATAGACATCTCTGAACCATATATAAGCTACAGTAATACTGTCTGTATAACTTGGCTTGACCTAATTCAATTAATGGTCTTAAACTCAACCAGAACACTCGACAGCTTAGAAGGCCTCTAGCTGTGATAACTCAAACTCAACAGTTGGAAAGCCTCCAACTGTGATACACAAACAGACAGTCTACTCAGAAAGCCTCTGAGTACAGATAGCTCGGCATCAAGCATCATGGGGCCTGCCAAATTGAATGAAATGGTACAAAGTGATCTTACAATGCTCCGAATGTATGTCTGTCCTACTGACAAGCATTGCATAAATTTCATTGCTCGTTTGTCTGCAAAGGTCTGTCATCTAAGGAACACTGTGTAATTTTTGACAGTACTTAGCTCTGGTGGGAACAACATCACCAGTGGGTCATACATGGCAGTATCACAGGATGATGACAGGTTGTCTTATCTCTGGTTGTTGCTGTCTTTTTGGGATGATATTCATACAACTCTTAAATCCCTTGTCTCAGCCGAGTGCATGTTGGTCACATATTGCAACATGTGCCATTTATGTAATACCCTCCCAAGTGTTGGGTTATATAATCTGTCACTGCTTAATCAGTGCTTAACAGACCATAGTTTGCACACACACACAAGTGATGTGATAGTTGTAGCAATCCGTGTCTGGTTATATGGTATCCTTGTTCTGTTGAACCCTATAAGACCTGATGGCTCAGTTGGTCAGAGCATCTGGTATATGTCCAGGAGGGCCTGAGTTCAATCCCCAGTCTGGTCATCTTTTCTGCATCTTTACACCAAGAGAACTCGGTGATAGGTTGTCTCCTCGGCTCAAAGGCCAATTCACCATTACAACCACATTCTAATCAGATCGGTTAACTCCTATGATGTCCCAGAAGCAGCGCGACCACTCTTGATCAAGTCTACAGAGTGCAATATCGTATCGACCGCATCAAAACATCACCAGGGACATCAGTCATACTTAGAAACCACATCGCACAACTTTAGGACTACCTTGAAACCCCCTAAGATCCCTCTGATCAAACATCGAACATCCCCAATCAACTTTGAACAACCGTGACCACGATCGAACATCGTTGACCATTGTTGAGCGTTATTGATTGATATTGAGAAACTACAAGCAACATTGGGCACCACATTCATTATCTAAATGGTGGAATACCATGTGCCAGGGAGTATTCCAACTCGTGCTCAAACCTGCTGATAGTAGGTCAGCCTCGTTCCAAGTCCCTATCATGTACAGAACCCGCTGGACAGATTATTGTGAGACTTAGCATGGTTTATACACAAAGGACAGTCCCCTTTTAGTTCTTTCCCTTTATTACTCCTTTGTCATATGATATATCTCTGTCTTGTTTGGATTCCAGTCTCATTTTGGCCTCATGTTTTAACTTATATCTTTTGCCTCATGTTCTACACATGTTTCTTATACCATTTTAGGAAGTTTCTTTTAAAACATATAAAACTCTGTAGTATCTACTTGGAAAAACAAGAAATCGTCTTCACATATTGCCTTGTATAAAGTTCTAAGAATCTGATCTATCCTCTAAACAATCTAAACTTCTATGAGTTTTCCCGATTGATGAGAAACCTCTGCAACCATCGTCGTCCTTGATCAATTTTCGATCCTCTTATTGTTAGCACTAGTAACCACTCCAACACTTCCTAGCCATCAGCCATAACCTTCGTATACTATCAATCCACCAAGAAGTCCTTAGAACTCACACATCGACCCTTGACAATAAACATTGTTCACCATCAATCTCATCAATCCTCTTCGATATCAATCGATACTCCATTGGACCATGCCAAACACCTTCCTCTCTTATAGAACTACCTTTATGACTAGTACAAACTAGTTGTCTTCCCTTTGGTCAGACCATGAACATTCAGAACATCTCACACCCTTCCTCTGACTTGTGCAAATATCATCGGTTGCCTCATCAGCAGTTTTGGTGGTTTTCCTGGGTTGAGTATCATCATTTTTGGAGCCCACCGCAGGAGTTTCTGAATCATTTCATCATCGAACCAATCTCGACTTCCTCGGCTTATGCCAACACAAGGGAGAAACCTTTGTATCGATACTCACCATGCCTTCAAATCTCTCGAACAATCAGGAGATATCCTAATTCCAGTAACCAAAGCAGAATCTACTCATTGTAGACTATTCCCTTCACCTATCTCATCGCCTTCAACATCATCCTCTACTTCTTTGTCCTCATCATCTACCTCTTCGTTCATCCTTCCAACAACTTTGACACCTCTACCATCCTTCACCCAAGTCTTAACCCGTCATCGCATTCATGACTACACAAACCACTATGCCAGCTCATGGTCATTTGACTGCTCTGAAATTCGACCCTACTCAACCTCAAGAGCTCTGATGATACTTCAAGGAGCTTGAATTATTGTTCCTGACCTGCGGCATCACAGAATCCAACCTGATGAAGAAACATGCTTGTCGCTACCTCGACATCGACTCTTCCAAACTCTGGGAATCATGTCCAGAATATCAGCCCGGCACTTCATTCAACGAGTTTTGAATGGCAGTACATAAACTCTATCCTGGCTCAGAAGATGAACACAAGTGGAGCATATCGGACATGGACAAATTAGTGGGAGAACAGCTACGTGTTGGTATATTCAATGCGAATGATCTAGGAATGTATTATTGGATGTTCTACAATATTACTCACTTTTTACAAGCAAAGAATAGGATCTCGGAAGCCGAGAAAAGCAGAGCTTATGTTTGAGGATTCCAACCCGGCTTATGGACTTGAATTGTGCAGCAACTCGAACTCAAATTTCCCAATCATTATCCCGACGATCCATATCTGCTCAACGACATTCACAACATGGCAAAATTTGTACTAGCAGGCTCTAACACATCGAACTCAGTAATCCACCAATTGACTTCTTCATCGCACTTGACATCAAACATCAGAAATATGGTCACCTTGTCACCCAGAACTATTATGATCAAAGCCAAAGATCTAAATGCAATGTTCGAATGATTTGCTAGCACCATCGCTATGCACATTGCAGGTACTAAATTGACTACAGCTCCTCACACTAATTCGGCAGACAGACAGGCACACATCAACGCACTTCTTTGCATATTTTGCGGTTTATCGGGACATTTTATCCCTGACTGTTTGGTTTGTCAGTTGTACTTGAATGAAGGGAAGTGTAAGCGAAATGCGGAAGGAAAGATCGTACTTCCAAATGGACAATTCATGCCTCAAAGTATTCCTGGCAGGTTTATTAAGGAACACATCAACGAATGGTGGAAATGGAACCCAGACGGAGCACCAGCAGCCACACTTTTATTCAGCATTGCACCATTGGCACTTTTGACTTCGACTAATTCGACCTCAGCTGCGATCACTTCAATAACGGAGTCTGATGCAGTTTCTACATTGGGATCAGAAACCAAAGGAATTTATCATAACTCAACGTTGACAGCTGACTCCAAATAGCGGCTCTCGAGTGAGAGATATTTGCACTCCAAAGTGGTCGACCATTTTTGCGTCTGAACAAAGAGGTTCGAAGTCCAGTTCCAGCCATGACAATCCCCATTCCTGCATCTTCATCATCTACTGGAGGTCTTTACACTCCCCCCCATATTCCTATAGGAATCTGATGATTCCGATGATTCCGATCGGACTCCGATTGGAATCCAACCATATTCCAATGTCATTTTCACCAGCCAAATTGACATGAAATGGCACATTTAGTCCTAGTCCAGTCCAATGTAGTCCGATCAGAGTCCAATTGGACTATTGGAATTTCCTAGGAATTTCCAATCATAGAAATCACATAGGACTAGTCCAAAGTTATGCTAAGACATCAGACAACATAGGATTCCAATAGGAATGAAAGCAGCCTTGCTTAGTAATATAGTATGAAAAATTAAACGCACACATGAGAATTGAACACTTGACTACAGAAGATTATGTAAGCATAAACCAACAACAATACCATTAGGCTAAACAGTCATTACAGGTAAGTGATCATACTACACTACATACCATTCCCGTGGGAGTGATGACAAAGCACATAGCTGCGTCATCACACCTGCCAGCTCATCAACTCCCACCACCACCACCAATGACGACAAGCATGCCACCTCCATCCCCCCCACCTCAACCACCTCAACCCAGCAACTCCCACCACTCCCACTTCACCCCCATCTCTAGACGAGCCCCCAAGACTGGAAACAACTGGTTTCGATGCCAAACAATGCCCAAATGATGCAATCGTCGTTTGGGCCATAGTAAGTTTTTTGTTTCATTCATTTTTTACTTTTGTAAACTAACTAATTCATTTGTTTTGTTTCTAGGTTCTAATCTACATGAGTAACGACAGACTGACGCAAGCCAAACCCACACCCAATGATGCCCCTGGCAACCCCCCTCCTCCCCGTCAAAACGGGATGTGAGGGTATCGATCATGGTCAGGAGCATGGGGAGCAACACCAGGAGACCCCAGAAGGGGAATACCTGCCCGGTAAGCACCACCTGACCCCTCCCCTCGAGCCACGTCACTGACGAACCGACAACGCACCCACCCCACACCTACAAGCTGCTGCTCGTAGGGTGGATCATGAGTGCATGGACCCCCCATGACACCAATGACATCCAGCACCCCCCATCACCGCTGTGAGTGACTGCTCGCGGGGTGTATATGGGGTGCGAGAACACAGGAATGGCATGGAGGGACAACGATGGCACCAAACAACATGCCTACGAGCAGCTGCCTGTAGGGTGGTTCATGGGTGCAGATGATGAGGGGGATGAACGACAAGGGTGACGAAATGACAAGGGGAAAGGGAAACGACGACCAGAAGGGGAGACGATGGACAAATGCTGCCACCAACATACGATGCACCACCCACCACCAGCCTCACAAGCAACTGCTCGTGGGGTGGATGGTGGGTGGAACGATGAGGGAGGGGAGGGAGGGGAGGGAAGCCATGGGGGAGGTGAGGTGAGGGAGGCGAGACACGACGGAGACGAGAGGGAGGGGAAATGATGGGACAGGGCTGACGAGACAGCCAACGCAATGCACCACCACCCCCTCCCCCCTGCGAAACGGGGGGGTGGGTTTTTTTTGTAGAATTTAAAATAGTATAATTAAATAGTATAATTAATTCTCCCCCTCGCGTTTGCGTGGGGGGTTTTTTTTAAATCTATATTTATCTACTCCCTCATGAAGATGCGAGGGCTCAACAATTTTTTTTCGAGCTCTTGTGAGAGAGGTTAAAAATAAGTGAACTAATCCTAAGTGCTTTAAATGGACTTTATATTACATATTTATTAATGCTCCTGTGGCTCAACTGGTTGAGCACTTGTTTGGTAGTCATGTCACTTATATCCCAAGGTCTAGAGTTCAATTCCTGCTCTGCCCATTTATTTTGTAAGCACTTTCATCAAGTTAAGTCTTCCAAAATGGTGTGGTATTCTGACTACTACCTGTTGGAATTGCATAGGACTTTACTTGGAATTTACTAGGAATTTCTTGGAAATAAAAGTACATGGTCATCAAGATACATTCCGATCGGATTCCTATCGGACTCCTAGGACTAGTGTCAGACTAGTAGGACTCCTATCAGATTCCGATCGGACTCTTATCGGAAAACTCGGACTCCTATGACTCCAATAGGAATACAGGGGGGAGTGCAAAGTTTACATCTACTGCCCCAGTACCAGCACCATCGACATCTTCATTGACAATGGTCAACCCTTCAACTTCAACTACGGCTCCGACATTGGCATCAACATTGAACTCTCCCACATTGACCACTTCACCATCGACCACCATACCCCCAATGCAAACCTCTGTACACCCCTATGCATCGGTCAGGGAAAATGCCTATTTGCCACCACATGAACGAAACTTTGCTGGCGCATCGAAGGGTAAGGAGAAAGATGGACCATCGTATGCGACACAGGCACCGGTACAGAATGAGAAAATTGCCCACGATATTTTTTCACGCTTGATGAAGATGCCAATTGTTGCACTTACATTGGAAGAACTACTCTCGCTTTCACCTGGGGTTCAAACAAAATGGAGAGAACAGGTCACACAAAAACAGGTACCACAAACTGGAAACAATGCCACAAACATGTTCAGTCCTGATGCGATTATCGTGCCTGATCTGTATGAGACCTATATTAGCAGTCTTCGACCTGGTGAAATCCCTCAGCCATTTGTCGTCGCTAAAGAAACTTCCTCGATTAGATCAGTTATTATGGATGTTCAGGGTAACCACCAGATATAAAGCATCGTCGATCCCAGTTCCTCAATCATATCGATGGTCGAAGATGTCTGCCATGAACTCAGTCTAGCATATGATTCTTCGATTCGGCTTCTGATGCAGTCTGCCAATGGCACTGTGGATGAAACACTTGGGTTAGCACGCAACGTGCCTTGCAATCTCAGCGGAATCACCCTATACATGCAGATACATGTTATTTGGGACCCAGCTTACAATATTCTACTCGGATGACCTTTCGACGTCTTAACAGAAAGTGTCATCAGAAATTATCGGAATGAAGCCCAAACAATCATGATCTGCGATCCGAACTCAACTTGGACCACTACCATTCCTTCGATCCCTTGATTGCATCGTCATCAAAAAGTGGTTCGTGAAGATTTTCAGCGTTAGAGAATGAAATTTCAGAACAGTGTGCTTTCATTATTTTGTTCAACTCTTCTGACTCCTCTATATTTATCGAACGCACTGCAAATATCCCCAAAATTGACTCCTCTGAAGAATTATCTGCAACACTTTCTGACTTATATTTATCTGCATGCGACGAGTTCCACGTTCCTCAAAACGTCTTTATGGTGTTCATACCTATGCAAACTTCTTCATTGTATGTTTCCCTTTCCTCAGTTGTTTCCGACAATCACCAGTCTAGTTATTTATTGATGAAAGAGAAGTATAAACCAGTCACACAGAAGGTCGATCCAATCATGGCCAAACTACCCAATCAATTTTGAATTATTCAACACATCAAGGGCAATCCCCTCAAAGACATGCCTCCACTAAATCCCCATCCTCTGATATCTGAACCAACTCCTTGATATAACCTCGAATGCAAAAACATCATTGATCAAAATCATCCAGGCGATTTTCTATGGCCTCAAGAACAAGACCTCATGCATAACTTTATTCGAAACCAGCAAGTGGGGTTCACATGGACTGAAAATGAACGAGGAAGTTTTCGACCTGATTTCTTCCCCCCTATCAAGTTCCCAGTTGTCCCTCACACTCCTTGGGTCGAGCGTAATATTTCCATACCTCCTGGTCTATATGAAAAGATCTGTGAAATGCTGAAAAAGAAGATTGAAGCAGGAGTCTATGAGTTGTCAAACTCATCATATTGATCACAATAGTTCTGCATTGCAAAGAAAGATGCAAAATCGCTTCGAATAGTCCACAGTCTCAAGCTGCTAAACCAAGTTATGATTCAGCACTCAGGTGTCGTCCCGATCCCCGAGCATTTAGCCGAACAGTTTGGGGGACGCACTTGTGGTGGGATGTTGGATTTATATGTTGCATTTGACGAAAGGCTCATAGCTGAATCTTCTTGAGATCTAATGACTTTCCAGACCCCATTTGGCACACTTTGAATCGTCACCCTACCAATGGGTTGGACAAACTCAGTTCCAATCATACATGACGACGTCACATTCATCCTACAACCCGAAGTCCCTCATATCACGATCCCTTACATTGATGACACACCAGTTAAGGGTTCGAAATTGGAATATCGAACGATTGGTGGGTCTTATGAAACGATTGCTGACAACCCAGGCATTCAACGATTTGTATGGGAGCATTTTGAGAACCTGAACTGCATCATCCAGCACATGAAGTATTGTGGCTAGTGTTTAAAGGTCCGGTCCTACGAACCGGAAAAAGACCGAAACCGGACTGAACTGAACTGAAGTCCGATTCATCAGGTGGCTATTTATAGGACCGGTCTTTTGCAGTCCAGTTGCCAGTCTTTTGCTTTGAAAAATATCATTGAACCGATGATCACCAATCAGAACCGGTTTCAACTGGTTTATAGGTCACGTGCACTATACCCCCTGATTCCCACACATAATGGCTTCAATTTCGCTCCCTGGACCATCAAAAACGGTTGAGAACTGAGAGAGATATGACAAAATACATTTTGATGTGAGTATTTTGATGTCATTTGAGCAGCTGTGACTGTACTGTTTGTACCTTGTGCTACAAAAATGTTGGGCACAATTGGACATTATCCAAGGCAAAGGAATAACATACATAAACATCTATACCATGTGTATTTGATTCATTTAACAGCCCTAACAAGTTGTAACTACAAACTACAAACTACAACATGGAATACAATGTACTTTTGTTTTGGTCATATCTCTGTCAGATCTTGATGAAATCTCTTAAAAGTTGGACCAGTCACCGGGAAATTACAATATACAACTGCTTGTGTAATGGTGAGGTGGTCCAGTTAATAGTTGCTGAGAAATATATGGGTTATATTGGTACAACAAATTTTACAACAAAAAGTCGGTTTGAACTGGTTTTTTTCGGTCCATGGACTGATATGGACTGGTCCTATGCGGTCCGGTTGCAGTACAGCAATATCTGGGTCAGTCTTGGACCAGTTGTGGTTGCGGCTGCCCCATTTAGACATAAAAAACCGGACTGAACCAGACCTGTAAACGCTAATTGTTGTGGAACATTCTCAGGTCCAAAGTTATTTGCTTGTGTCCCCAAAATAATCATTTTAGGTCATCGATGCAATATTCAAGGTCGAATGGCTGATCCGACGCATATCGATAAGATTCAGAAGTGGGGTCCATGTCGTAGCTGATGATACTCAACCCAGAAACCCAAACAAAACCCACAAAAAGGCTTCGGATGGTATAACACGAGTCAGAGGAAGGATGTGAGGCCTTCTAGATGTCACCTGTCAGACCGACTGTCAAATAGTCATAAAACAACTGCTTGTCAAAGCAGTTCAAAGCTAAAGAATGTGTTTCGAGGACTTGCAATGATTTTCGAGACATTGCGATGATTTTCAAGATGTCACAATATTTTTCAAGGTTTTTTCGAAGGAGTTTCAAAGAATTTCGAGTCCGCAAATATGTTCGGATGCAAGATTGGGGGACTAGATGAGTAGTAGAAGCAAAGCAAAGGCGAATTGAGGGAAATGAGAGCGAAAATAGCATAATGCGAGGAATTTTGAGGAATTTTGAGGAAGTTTAGTGTAAAACACCAAACTTCAGACTGAATAAGATTAAACCAAACTCTCAAATCACTGTGATCTGGGAGGAAGACGACGACTTTCTTGTTTTTCTTTGTATCTAGTATATCTTTTTATATAAAATAAAGAAACTACCTAAAAAGGCTAGAGAACATGAGGCAAAACATGTGAAAAACTCGAGGCAAAGATAATAGAAGTATATCAGAACAATAAAGTGAGACTAGAAAGGGTGAATATAACACATGATGAAGAAATAATAAGAAAGAATAGCTAAAAGCAGACTGTCCTTGTTATAAATTGAATAAAACATTGGAAACTGCTTTGAGCAGATTGTATGCATGCACATGCAGTCGAAATGTGTTCGATATACTCGAGATAGTGTCCCATGTGTCCAGCATGCGTCCGAAGATTGTTCGAATAGGAAATACTGTGTCCGAAGATGTTTTTCGAGGTTCGATGTTTGTCAAAGATTTTCGAAGTTTTTTCGGACTTGTTCGAAGCCCGATATTGCTGTGATATTGCTCGAAACTGGTTCGGAACCCATCGACAATGTTCCAAGTGTATATCCTGAGCTGTACAAAGGTCGGGGGAATTGTATTATGGCAGCCGAAGGCATACAAAGAATTTTGAGGTGTTGCAAAGAGTTTTGAAGCATTGCGAAGAATTTCAAAGCATTCTCGTGACTTTGTAGAGGTTTGTAGAGCTTCGTAGAGCTTCGGAGGGGTTTGTATGGGTTTGTAGAGCTTTGTAGAGGTCTGTAGAACTTTATAGAGCTTTGACAATGATCGTAGATGTGTTTTCCGAGCTTGAACGACAAGGTGGACCTATCAATGTGCCATTACTGTCAGTTGCAACAGACTCGAAATCTCCTTATTCCACCAATCGTTGCCACCCCCGCCCCTCTACTTGGAAAAGTTTACATTGACACAATGCACATGCCGCCTTCTGGCAGATATCACTATATATGTAGTACAAGGTCGATGTTCAATATTGTACTGGCCAGAATTCAGGATGCTTTGCAATGAAACAGCAAAGACCATCGGCATCTGATTCAGCAATTGGATCTTCAAAGAAATCATTTGTTGATGGGGCTCGCTTTATGAAATCGTTACTGACAATGGCCCAGCATTTCTTGCTGCTCTCGAATACTTGGCAAGGCGATATCATATCAATCAAATTCAGATAAGTGGGTACAATTCTCGTGCCAACGGCCTCATCGAACGAGCCCACTTCGGCATATGACAGTCACTCTACAAGGCCGTCGATGGCGATCAAACTCGATGGTCAGTTGGGACCTACTCAGTCTTTTGGGCAGAACAGGTAACAGTTCAAAAATGAATGGGCTGTTCACCCTATTTTGCGATCACAGGTTCTCATCCACTCATCCCTCTCGACATCTCAGAAGCAACATATCTACAGCTGCCACCTGACTCAATACTTTCATCCACCGATCTCATCGCCCAACATGCTATCGCACTACAGAAATGCTCAACCAATCTCGAAGTACTCTACTCTAGAGTCCACACCGCTCGACAAGAAGCTGCAAAATGCTTCGAAGAGGTTCACAAGCAAACGATTCGAGACTACAATTTCGAAAAAGGTGACCTCGTACTCATGCGAAACACACAGATTGAGAAAGCCCTCAATCGAAAAATGTGAGCTCAATATCTCGGCCCACTTATTGTTATTGCACAAAACTATGGTGGCGCTTATATTCTTTGTGAGCTTGATGGTTCAGTTCTTCATCGACCAGTAGCTGCTTTCCAAGTTCTTCCCTATCTAGCACAAAAATCAATTCCCCTTCCTCCAAACTTCTTCGATATTGACGATCGTTGGCTCGAACAACTTCGAACAACATCAGATAGTGTTTAAGGGTCCGGTTCTGTCCAGTTTTTTGACCACAAGGGGGGTCAACCATGGACCGGAACTGGTCCAAACTGACATCCAAAGTCGCAAGACCACAACCAAACCAAATAGGACTGGTCCTATTCGGCTCGGTTGACCCCAAAAGACCAGTTTGGACCAGTCTTCAGGCTGTGTTTATGAGTCTAACTAAATTATAATATATCATAGATAAAACTAATTATATTTACACCCTGTTCTCATTGTTGTCCATTTTGTGCTCCCTGTCATTCGTCAGCCCCTACCTGTGTGTATTGTTGTTTGTCATCAGCACCTCCATTACCCCCTACAAGCAGTGGCTCATAGGTGGGTTGGTGGTGCTCTGATGTGGTGTCAGCCATCTTCCCTGGCTGCCATTGCTGTTGCTGTCTGGAAGTGGTGGTACCCATTGCCACCCTGCAAGCAGAGGCTCGCAGCAGTGACATAGGGCATGGGTGGTGTATGGCGAGGGCCCAGGTGTGTTGTGTGGTGGCTAGGTGACGTCGTTAGTAAAAGAAATAAGCTTAAACAAAAAAAAACATACTCAACAGCCCAAACGATGACTAGCGTCATCTGGGCTGTCTGCAGCAGACCCCCCTGATTCATCCTCATTGCCCCCCCCTGATTTGTCCTTGTCCCCCTGATTCTTCATCCTTGTCATCCCCACTATTTGTCATCAGCAGTCGTCATCATCCAGGCAAGGGCCTGTTGCCACCCTGCGAGCAGAGGCTTGCAGCGGCAGCACCGGGCTTGTGTGCATTGTTTGGTGGGTGGGCGGCATCGTTATCAAAATGCAAAAACCTAATAATGAAAAAAAACAAGTAGTTAGTAAAAGAAAGAAGAAGTGAACTTTAAAAACATACCCTAGGGTGCCCAAACAATGCTAGTTCGTTGTTTGGGCCCCCTGCTTTGTGTTTGTTGGTTTGCATGGTCGTGGGTGCAGACCAGGGTGGTGATGTGGCATTGTCGATGTTGTTGTTGTGGTCGTGGGAAGTCTTCAGGCATATGGTGCCACTTTTGTTTTTGCAAGCACAAACATGACCACATGGTCTGTGCACAGCCACAAGGTATATAAGTACCCACCCAAATGACTCCTTTTATGCTGGCTTGTCCCACTCTATGTAAATATAACTTAAATAGTAATAGTAGTATTTATATTTTGGTCTTTTAGATACTTATTTCTGTATTTTGTACCGAACTTATGCTATATATCTAGTAGTATAAACATGGCTAAAAGACCGGTTAAGACCAGTTTCAACTGGTCTTACATCAGTTTTTGTGAGTTTACAAAAGTGATCAACTAACAACCAAACCAACTGCAATATGGGGTGAACCAAGACCAATGGTTTGGTCTTTTGCGGTTAAGTTTGGTTAAGGGTCTGGTCTTTTTCTGGTCTTATGGACTGGACCCTTGAACACTAACATTGGATGTCGATGGAGACATCGATGAAGGCATTCCTGACCTCGATGAAGATGAATAGAGCATTTTTCTTTTATTTTCCTTACTTGTGATATTGAAATCAACTCTCGATTTTATAACAGTGTACTATTACAAGTTGCAATATTGTTCGAAATGTGTTCGTGCAGCCTCAACAGGGTTTTCTGGCTATGAAGGAGTTCTGAGCCTTTCCCCTATGTCTTGTTTTGATAAATTGTCCATCTTACTTTCTTTTTCTTTTTCTCTCCTATGTTTTTTTTCACATATATCTTACATTTCTTGGCTTCGAGCATATGCAATATTTCTCATTTTGAACTTATTTCGAGTGGACACAAGAAAAATGATAAAATTAAACCAACAAAACAAACTACTACTGGGACTCCTCCCACTTCCTCTCTAGAACTTCAATTTCCTCCATCAAAACCTCCACCTCCAGCTTTTTCCACACCAGCACTTCTGCGAGATAGTGACACTGGAGTCATGCTGCATCCAACGGTGTCATCTCCTCCTCGACTGCCATCGACTGCCCCTCGACCTGACCTGTGATCTTGGGTTCGACCTTTCGTTCTCTCACTTTTCCCTTCCCCTTCTCCTTCTCAGCCAATTTCCCCTTCGCATTCATCATTTGTTTTGGGTGCTCATTGACTTTCAAGGGCCCAGCCTCCACATTCTCGATGGGCTGGATAGCCCGGATGCGTATCACTAAGTAATCATACAGATTAGCGATCATAGTTATTATTGAGCAGATTCACTTACTACATCTTGGAGTCAACACCTCCGTTGACTCCCCAGTAACCTTTGTTGCTCGCTTCTGGCCCACCTTTTTCCTTGACTCGCCTTGTCAGAGTCCTTGCCTCGACACTCCCTCCCAGTAGCAGCCCTGCAGCCCTTGAGTGCATCATTTGCACTTGGGGATGCCCTCCTTGACAATGCATTCCTGTGATGTCCTCATTCCTGCGCAATGATCACACTAAATCAAAATTGAAAGCCTGATTACTTTGAACAATATCAACATAAAATGAAGACTTACCGGCCCATGGAAGGTGATCAAGTCACCTTCCTCCAATCGAACTTGCTTTGCCACCATGGGCTCCTGATCGAGCTCATCCTCACCTTCCTCCTCCTCGTCCATCTCATCCACCTTCCTCTTCTCGACAATCTGCTCAACGACCAGTGGGTTATCAACCAGAGGTTCCTCTTCTTTGGCCTTGTCCTGATCGATCAAAAGGCACATCATCTTGAGTGCAGCGGTCTGATCGCGAAACTCCTCCTTCAACACGCTTTTGGCACGAACCTCGGCCAAGAACGCTCGATGCACCTCGACCAGCACATCCCATCGCTCCACGATCCTCTTTGCTTTGGCCTCGATGGCCACCTGCTGAGCCACCCTCTCCTCCTTTCTCTGCCTCTCTCCCTCGATTTTCCTTGAATACTCCTCAAAGAGATACTTCCCACCCCACAAAACCCAATCCTCATGTGCGAAGGGCACGAATAACATTATAGCTTTGTCCAAGGATGCCTGTATGTGGTCATTGCATGCCTCATCGAACAACCCAATGATGTCAGCGTATTCAGTCTATCAAATGATGTCAGAAAGTATACAGACCCAGGAATTCGAAAACATACCAATTTCTCACAAAAATCTCAACCCCACACCTCAAAGTTGAGGTCTTCGGCCTTGCCAGCCTCGGGCATCGATTTCGCATGATCGAGAATGGGAATGATGAGTTCTGCAAGGATAGACATGATGAGAGAAGAGGTCAATGAAAGAGATCGAATAGAAAGAGAGAAGTTCGAACCACGACACATCTTAAATCAACAATCAACAAAGTCACATGACCCAGTTATTTTGGCTCGACTGACCGGGATGGTCAGAATTTCAGTAAGGGGGAGGATGATAGGTTAGACCAAGAAGTCCTTAGAACTCACACATCGACCCTCGATGATAAACATCGTTCACCATTGATCTTGTTGATCCTCTTCGATATCAATCAATACTCCATCGGACCATGCCAAACACCTTCCTCTCTTATAGAACTACCCCTTTACGACTAGTACAAACTAGTTGTCTTCCCTTTGGTTGGACCACGAACATTCAGAATGTCTTGCACCCTTCCTCTGACTTGTGCAAATATCATTGGTTGCCTCATTGGCAGTTTTGGTGGTTTTCCCAGGTTGAGTATCATCATCGGATCTGCTGTGCTGACAGCAACGGCCAAGGGGGTGTCAGGACATGAAATTCATATATCCACTCAGTTTTTTTCTAAGCCACCTCTCAGACCCCCCTCCCCACCCCCCTCCTGCCATATTGGGTATGTTATTCCCATATATGGTATGTTGTGCTTACTAATTTGATGTCAACCAATTTGTTAATTTTACTAAATTATTGTGAAACAGTGAACCACTCTCCTTGACCTAAAATTGCAGTCATGATCTGTTCACATACATTGTACAAACCTTATTGGAGTAGCATAATGCATCTACTGACTCTCACTCAGCCAAGTACTCAGGTAAGTATTCTTCAAGTGAGAACAAGCATCAAGGGCCAAGGCTGAGTGAGCATTCCTTCTGAGTCTCCTCAAGGTCTTGGACCTCATCAGCTTCTGTGGAGGTATATAAGTGGGCTAGGTTGTGATTATTTTCTACCTCATTTCTACCACCATGAGTTCTTCCATGTATATGGACCCATGAACCCCTTACTGTGAGTAATTGAAATTATTATGCCTACCTACACATTGCTTGTGTGACAAGTTGCTTGAGGGCCAGTGGTCTGTGAGGGGCTTTGTCTGCTTGAAATTACACTGAGTCCAGACAAGCATAGAACTGCATCGACTTTGCAATTGCACAATCCTTGTTATGAGTTCAATATTAATGCTGGGTTGTCAAGCCATCAGTGTGGAGTTGAGTTTGCCATCAAAGTTCAATGGTTTTGCTCTTCATCTTTGTCTAGGTGCTTCAAAGGTATATGGCAATGTAATTTTACTTCCTTTACATGCTATACCACTCAATTTACACTTATATAATTTGACGTCAATTTTTTTTTTTCAACCTACACGATACCCCCCTCCCCCCCATGTGATGTCTGGCATTTGTGTGCCAACACCCCCTTGGCAATGGCCTGCTCAAACCAGTTTACAGATAATTCACAGATGGAGGATTCCCTGATGGTTGCAGGTCAGTAAAACATCATCTTAGTGTCAGTAGTGCATTTATCAATCCTCATGATGAATCATATGTCTCGATTCCTCCTTCAAATGTCAATGCAGTGAGCTAACCTTGGTGATGTGGGTTGGCCGCATGACTGACATTGTTATCTTTACTGAGAAAAGATCATATCAAATTTCATCCCCCTGATTTCATGTACGACCCCACTCATCAGAAGCCAATTATGTTCTAATTGCACCAGAGACCCGAGAGGTGGACTATTGTCACCCACGTTCCACTTCTGCTCATGTACAAGCACCAAACAAGTGCTGAGCAATTGGAGTCATATGCATAAATGGTCACCGGTTTTAAACCCAAGTACCACCATCGGTAAGTGCTTTCAATCGCTGTGATCTGATATTTGTAGAATATTATTATGCACATTCTATTTCTGCCACTAGTAGTGATGACAATATGCTGTTGGGTATAAGAGGTCAAGCAATTGGAGACTCCTGCATCGTTAATGTTACATTCGAATAGGCAAGTCACTTACAGTGCCCTTCAACCAAGCACTAACTTCACCGAGATATCTTCTTTTCTAGATGATGGGTGCAGGGGTGTTATTTCACCTGAAAACAGCATATCTATTCATTCGGTCAGATATTAAGACTATACTGTTCCCGGTTGTAAGCATTGATCAATGTGACACAGCTTTAGTCATGGTCTAAGGATGTATCTTTGACAGTCAGGTTTTGCTTTCATGGTGTCAAAAGGCATTTGGACGACAAGATTGATTTTGGTTCCTGTATGGGTGCTCACTCACCTCTTTTTAATTGACATTGACAACCAATCACTCTCCGTTGATGAAGACAAGCTCAATAAGCCATGGAGGCCACTGCCATCTGGACGCCTCACAATATCTGCAGCTAAATTCCTTTCAAAGGCATTGAATGTGATCTGCCTGCTGGTTTCTTGCCTGCTAGGAGGTAGAGAGCTAATGATACCCACTGTAGTATTCTGCAGTCTTGTATACTTATATGACCACCTCCTTTTGAACAGTCATTATATTTGGAAGAATATAATCAATGGTTTGGGCTATGAAATGGGGGCAACCATGGTATTAAGTGATTTATTTAACTTCCATTCACCTGTTACAGATACTGATATCTTGAACTCTCGCAGTCGGATCACTCCCTCGCAAGCCTAACATGATACTAGCACTGGTACTATCATGGGCGATAATATGTACCACCGTTCATGTGCAAGACTTGGCAGATATTGAAGGCGACCAAAAAATGGGGCGCCGAACGACTGCTATACATCTCAGAGAAAATGTCACCAGGGTATCAATTGTGGTCTTCCTTGTTTTCTGGTCCCACATTCTTCCCTGGATGTGAGGCACAAATTTGCTTGAGGCAAAAGTCCATACATTCCTTGGGATATTCCTGGGTGCTCGTATTTTCTTTCTGCATCAAAAGGTGTCAGATGAGATGAGCTTCCATATCTATAATGTGAAGTACTACACACTGATTCAAATGGCCACAATCTCAAATTGAGTGTGTAGGCATGGCTTATGCTCAGCCATTGCCTGGCAGCCACTTTGAATGAATGATATCACCCTACTCATATATAATGACCAAACAAAGAGATGGGGTCTACATGGAAGTTCAGACCTCCAGGTAGGCTTCTGCCACCCATTCTTTTTTCCAATGCTATTCATTGACAGTATTCTGTTAAATGAAGAGGGGGCTCAGACTGATGGCTATTTATTGAATGTAAAGTGTAAAGGAGTGATGGACTGTGTGGATGTGCAGACAAGTTGTATTAGAAGAGCAAAAAAAAAATTGTGACGACCTTAGCAAATATCCTAGTTGTAGAAACAGAACCTCAGACATAAAGGATGCCGAAGTTTGGTTCAGTTTGGTTCTTCAAGGATTTTGCTAAATCCCTAGTTCTAGATTTGGCTTGATACTAATATTACTAATTCCAACACTAAGTGGAGTTTGTCAGCAGCCTGTAGCTTTCCAGCAGTTTATGAATGATATCTTCAGCAACATGCTGGATGTTTGTGTCATCGTCTACCTTGTCAACATCCTGATCTATTCTGATGATAAGTCCCAACATGGAGCTCATGTCAAAGGAGTCCTCTGGAGACTCCAGAAGAATGGGCTTTACACTTCACCACAGAAATGTGAGTTCCACAAAGACACTGTTGAATACCTAGGTTTCATTCTTTCACTGGATGGACTGTGGAAATCAAAGGACAAAGTCAAGACCATTAGAGTTTGAAGGTCCAGTCCCTCAGACTGAGGACCAGACTGGACTGGACTGGATTTTGAACCAGTCTGACAGGACCATCAGTCCTGGTTCAGGGTAGTCTCATAGCAGTCCAGTCCTTGGTCTTAATGATTCTCAATTTGACACAGACTGGGGGCAGACCAGTTCAGACCAGTTTGGAATCAAACCCACAGTCCAGCTATGGTATGTAATTTTATTATATATTATGCTACTTATGTACTAGGGGACAGAGGCCCAAGATTACAATAGTGAAATCTCAAGGGTTTATATACAGTACACTAGTTGTGCATATTTGTATTGTTTGCATCCATTTGTTTACTATAAATGAACACACAAACACATGTCAATCACAGTGGTGCGACTTTTTTATTTACACATTTGCCACAACCACTGGCATGGTTATGCCTACCACCACATATTGCCACCTCCCTCCTCCTTCCTCACACCACTGCTGCCACTGCACCTTTGTCACCACCTACCCCCACCACTGTCAATAGCTGCAAATGACCACAAACACCAAATTCAGGACCCAATGTGGCATGGGCCCTACGTAAGTTTTTTCTTCTTTTCTTGTTTTTATTCAACTAATTAAATCTCTTACTTTGTTTTTTAGGATCTATTCTACTGCTAACAATGGGTGACAACACAAGTGAAACCATGACTGTGCTAGGTAAGCCCCCCCACCTGTAAACCTGCTATGTCACCACTAAGGACCAACTGCCCGAGCCTCCCCAACAACACAGCACCCGCATCCCCCACTATGAGCCACTGCTCATAGGGGAGATTGTGGGTGCAATGACAAGGATGACAACAACAATGACAACACAACAATGATAACAATGACACAACAACAATGACAACAATGATCATCGTAGAGGCAGGTTTTGAAGGTAAGGAGCATATTCATAGGCCTCTGCACCAAAAATCCCTTTGATCATGCAACTAGCTCTGCTATCTGCATCAAGTCTCTGGCCTCCTTTTTGCATGGTCCAGGTTTTGGTGCTAGGGGCTAGCAGATGCCGAGACACAGACCATTTATATGCAACTAGGAGGTCCCTGTGTTGCTTTCCTTCTGCTCCCACCTCATTGACAAGCAACACAGGTAAGCGCTCCACACTTTTTCACAGTTTCAGTCTCTCATGCTGATGATACTCAACCCAGGAAAACCACCTAAACTGCTGATGAGGCAATCGATAATATTTGCGACGAGTCAGAGGAAGGTTGCAAGTTGTTCCAAATGTTTGTGGCCCAACCAATGGGAAGATAACTAGTTGGTACTAGTCGTGAAGGTAGTGCTATGAGAGACGAAGGTGTTTGGCACTGTCTGATCGAGTATTGATTGATATCGAGGGCAATCGATGAGATCGACAGCAAACGAGTTTATCGTCAATGGTCAATGTGTGAATTCTGTGGACCTTTTGATAAATCGATAGTATACAAAGGGTATGGCAAATGGCTATGAAGTGTTGGAAGGGTTGCTAGTGCTAATGATGAGAGGATCGAGGGAGGATCGAGGACACGACAATCTCAGAGGTTTCTCATCGATCAAGAAAACCCGTAGAGACTTAGATTGTTTTAGAAAGTTGATCGGATGCTTAGAACTGTATATGAGACGATAGGTGAAGACAATTTCTTCTTTTTCCAAGTAGATACTACAGAGTTTTATATGTTTTAAAGAAACTTCCTAAAATGGAATGAGAAACATGTGTAGAACATGAGGCAAAAGATATGAGTTAAGGCACAAGGCCAAAAAGGAGACTGGAATCCGAACAAGAAAGATATATATCATATGATGAAAGAGTAATAAAGGGTATAGAACTAAAAGGGGACTGTCCTTTGTGTATAAACTGCCCTAAGTCTCACAATAATGCATCCAGCGGGTTCTGTGCATGATAGGGACTTGGAATGAGGCTGACCTACTATCAGCAGGTTTGAGCACGAGTTGGAATACTTCCTGGCGCATGGTATTCCACCATCTAGATAACAAATGTGGTGCCCGATGTCACTCACAGTCTCTCAATATCGATCGATGATGCTCGACGATGCTCGACGATGTTCGATCGCATTCGATACAATATCGTGCTCGGTAGACTTGGTTGGGGAGTGGTCGCGCTGCTTCTGGGACCTCGTGCAAGTTATCCGATGTGATTAGAATGTGGTCAAAATGGTGAATCAGCCTTTGAGCCGAGGAGACAACCTATCAATGCTTGCAGTAGTTGATTATCTAAGGCCCGCCTTAGCGATATCATCTATTCACATTGTGAGAGCTCCAACTGTTTCTTGAACAATCCTTTCAACTAGGTTCTCACTTTACAGGATTCACTGGTACTATTTTATAGCTATTGCTATTGTGCCCAGTTGAATCTTAACAAGTGAGTGGTGTCCCCACCATTGCCTATCTGATCTGATTTCTCACATGGCCACATTTACTAGATTGATTCCGGATTGATCTAATCTCTCCATCATTTATCAGTTTTCTTGGCCCACCCTCCACTCCCTTTTCTTTGGTACTTCTAGAAGTGTAACTTAGTTAGCTACATTAGCATGTCCGCTCCCTCGCCTATATATAAAAATTTGGAGTCTGCCTAGGTGAACTCTGTTTTCTGCTAAACTATCTCAACTTGAGTATGCAGCAGAGGTGCAACAACAATGACAACAATGCAACAACAACAATGCAACAACAACAATGCAACAACAACAACAACAATGCAACAACAACAACAACAATGCAACAACAACAACAACAATGCAACAACAACAACAACAATGCAACAACAACAACAACAACAATGCAACAGCAACAACAATGCAATGACAATGACAATGCAATGGCCCCCCTCACTTGGAATGTGAGACGGCAGGGCCATTTTTTTTTTTCCTCTTTGTTTTACCATTAACGATATTTTATACCTCCACCCACTCACCCGAGATGCACCTGCCTCCAGCCTTGTGAGCCCCTGCTCATGGGGGGGATTGCGGGGGCTACTTTTTTATTTTATTTTATTTTACTTTATTATAATAATATGTATAATATCTGCATGTACATATAGTTCATTGGACCAGTCTGAACCGGTCTGCGGTTCAGTAGATACTTAAATTATGAGTCTGAGGTACAAGGACTCATCTTTTTAACCTGACCAACCAGCCAGCAAAAGTGATACATTAAGTCTGCTGCTTGGCAGATGTTGGAGTTTCAACACTGTCTGAAGACAGGCTTATATTTTGAAGTCAGTCCAACTCAGCCCCTTATAGACTTTCACACTCAGCGGGTTTTACTGACACACAGATCTTGAATGAAAAAGGAAACTGTCACATTGAGTCATGCTTCCTCAAAAAGCACCTGACTTTCCCACAAACCTAGCCTAATAATAGTGGGTGATCCCATCCCTGACTTACTATAACTACATATACTCGTCTCCATCAAAACCCAACACCAGTGTTAGCTCATTCCCCAGCTCACAGCTAAACACCACCAAGGTAGGTGTATGCTACTATGCTCACATAAGCATCACCAGGCATCAATCGGGAATGTGCGGGATACCTTCTGGTACCAGTGCCCATCCTGATCAACACCCGATCACTGTCTCCCACGGTTGATCAACATGTGCCACAGTCTCTGCTAATGTCATGCTCATCATCCCTGATGATGAGCAGGCTATTACATGCTCAAGAGAGTGTTGATGAATAGTGTGATCGGGAGTATGATCAGACACACCTCAAAATGCTCACTGATCAATTACTGCAAAGTACCTTGTTTTGCCCATTACTCCCTTGTTCTTCCATGGATTCCCTTGTGGTCAAATTTATTCCCATGCAAACCATTTCCCTCTATCTATCTCTGCCCTCTAATCAATGGTGCGTTGTTCCACTACTGACATATTTCAAGATTGTTACTATTTTTGGAACACCTGATTCAACCTGCTCCCTGGTGCATAGCTCGGCCTCTCCTGATGTCTGGATGGTCTATTGCTGTAGGGAACACATATTACTACATGATTATACTGTTATATCTGCATTGCATTAAGATACAGAAGTCCTATAGTCCTTAGGTGAGTGATTATACCATATCTCAATGCATTTACTCTCTACCACTCTTTTATAGAATAATAAACTGTTCAAAGGTGTCAAATCTACTCCTAATACATCGGTATGCCTGTATATATGGCCACTAGCGAGTCCCATGAGCTGGCATGGAGTAACAAGAACATTAGAGCAAAATTCACCTCTGTTGATGGGGAACCCATGCTCTGGTGAGCCAGGACCTTCCCCCCTGCTATCCCCTTTCCTGACCCTCATTCTACTTTACAACTAGGCCTAGGAATCGAAGAAAGCGAACCCTTTGGTGCCACGGATTTTACAGGGAAGACATATCTCCTCCTGAGTACATATTCATTTTTCTGTCTATACTGACAACTGTAGAGCCTTAAGGGGCTCTATCAGGTCATTTATCAGGACCATTATACTCTCTTACAATGTGCATTTTATCAGGGGAAGGCCTAGGGATGCAGGTAAGAGACAACACCCACCCTCCCCATACAGGTGTACTGACAGAGAGCACCTTATCCCCAGCTCTCCCAACATTAATTCCCACCTCTACATACATCCCTCTACCCTTTACATACATTTTTTTCAGCTGTAGAGGGTGTACAAGCCCAGTAGATGGCACCTCCTCCCCTCATTCTGTCACTTCTCCACATTTCACCCCTTCCCACCTCATGCAGCACCCTTTACAGTCATGTATATAGTTATAAATATGAATATATAGCATATACATGCATTACAGACCCCCTTAATAGAAGAGACCCCCCTCCCTCCTCTCCACCAGGGAGAGTGCTTGTTATGTGCTAAATATAGCTGTAAAAGCGGAAACAACTGTTTATTAACACTATATATACATACATAAGTGTTATCTACCAAAAAAAAGCGAAGGGAAAGGGTCAGGAAAGAGTGAAATAGCCTGCTCATCATCAGGGATGATGAGCATGACATTAGTGGAGACTGTGGCGCATGTTGATCAACCATGGGAGACAGTGATCAGGTGTTGATCAGGATGGGCACTGGTACTGGAAAGTATCCCACACATTCCCAATTGATGCCCGGTGATGCTTATGTGAGCATAGTAGCATACACCTACCTTGGTGGTGTTTAGCTGTGAGCTGGGAAATGAGCTAACACTGGTGTCAGGTTTTGATGGAAACGAGTATAGTTATAGTGAGTCAGGGATGGGATCACCCACTATTATTAGGCTGGGTTTGTGGGAAAGCCAGGTGCAAAAAGCTCAGCAGCACAACATATGCGCAAAAGAGTTGTTTGTTGGGCCCTAAGTAATGGTTTTCAAGTTCTTTTCTTTTATTTTATTTTCAACTAACTAATGTTCTAATTTGACCTTTAAGTTCTATTACCATGAGACAGCGCCAAGACAGCAGATCCACACCTGCACCACTGCTGCAAGCATCTGCTTGCAGGGTGGATAATGGATCACAACACAGGGACAGGGATGATGAGACAACAAAAACAGCGGCTGTGGCAGACGACGAGGGGGATGATGAGGATGGGATGAGAGGGAAGTGCAGGCAAAGGATTGCAGCGCTGTACAACAAAAAGGGTCCAAGAGGCATCACCAACATCTCTTGGGCTGTAGTTAAGTTTTTTTCTTATTCATTTCATTTTTTTTGGTGCTAACAAAGTTTCTAGGTATTAACTATGGACAACAATGACAACCCTGACCCAGCACCCAACAAGGACAACAAGGACAATGGTGAGGACAGCAAGGAACATGGGAGGATGATGACAATCACAGCGAAGGCACAGCAACAATGGGGACAACAACAACAACAACTCCTGGGATGATGACAGGGGGACGACACAACCAAAACAAAAATGGTGGCAGCAGCGACCATGGCAGGACAATAATGGCACACGAGGAAGGCACAGGAGACAGAGATGGCCTGTACGACAATGAAACAGGCCCAAGAGACGTCTCTTGGGCCTGTACTATGTTTTTTCTCTTTCATTTCATTTTCTTATTACTAACTCAAACTACTGACAACAATGACTGGAATTCCCAAACCCACTGCCACCACTACTGCCACAAAAACCGAGGGACTGACAATGGCGAGGATGACAACAAGCAAGAAAGGCTGACCAACACAGCAAGGACAGGGGCTAGGGGGACAATGACAACGAGGAGGCAGATAGTGATGAAGTGACAATGAAAAGATGGTGGGGATGAAGACCAGGCCGGACTACAGGACAACCAGGCACAGGGATGGCAACAGCAAGAGACAGGGAGGAGAACAAGATGATGATGATGGCTACCACCATAGCACCCCCAACCACTAGGGACGGTGGCCAGGGACAACAGGAGTGGGACCCATGCACCCAGGATAACGCACCTGCATCAACACACCAAGATGACACATCCACGAGGCTGACACACCGGCGCCAATGCACAGGACCACGTCCCCCTCTCCCCCGCATTTTGTGTGGGGCAGGGATGTTTTTGTTTTTGTTTTAATCCCCCTCCCCTGCATTTTGTGTGGGCAAGGGGTTTGTAATACTCCCTCCTCACATCTTGTGTGAGGGATGTAGTTAATCAATTTTTTGATCTTGATTATGTGACAAGCACCTCCCTCAAGGAAGATGAAAATAGAGTTTTGAGTGTGAGTGTCATAAACAAACCTTATAGTCATTACTAGTAATCTCCTGTGGCTCAACTAGTTGAGCACACTTGTGCAGTATATGTGATCATACCATTAAAAGGTCTTGAGTTCAGTCTTTCCTTCACACAAATTTATTTTGTAGGCACTTCATGAAGTTTCAAAGAGCTTGGAACTTGAATATATGAAATTTGACTATCCAATATGGTATACTTTTGTCAATTATCTGGAATCTGGTTATTCCAACCAGAATCCCCAGAGTCCAACTGGAATTGCTGGATTCCACATCTGTGAATGTTATGGACAAGTAGAGATCATCAGGGCCTGTACACCCCCCTATCTACAAGCTTGCAAAGGGAAAACTAAGATATCTTATTTCTACTGAACATACAAAAAATTTGCATTTGCATTTTTGGGTTCTCCTGATGTCTGTGATAAAGAAGATGATTGATTCAGAGGACTCATACATGCCAGGCCCAGCCATGGCCCAACTAGAACAAGTAATATAGAAGTGGGGTGGTCTGCAGTTCAGCCAAAAAAGGCAAAAAGACTGGACCAAGCCAGACTTTCAAACTCTAGTTGAACAATATATAGGGCCATTTGCATAACATTGCATATGCTTGGCCAAGATTGCCACCTTTCAGGGTCTGGATTGACCAATAATTGAGGTTTTGAACGAGAATGGATTGCCATCGATATCTCTGTGCTATCATCTCAGCAGTATCTTGATGGTCTCATCATGGAGGAGCAGAGTGAGATGATTTCAAAGTTTGTAGGAGATTCTGCAGTCACAGGTGCATATTTGTCTCTCAGGGAGAATACTGAACTCAGACAGAATTGGGTGCAATGTTTACTGAAATTGACTTAATACTGATTGTATGTATGTAGAACAGTGTACACTTGTATGAACTATTGTCGTGTACCATTACCTACATATCTTCTTCCTCATTGAGCTCATCATCATTGGAACCAATGGGGTCATCAACACCAATACTTCTCGCTTGGCAGATCTGCTGTTAATCTGCCCACATTGCTTCTGCAATTTGGTCTCATTGTGCCTCTGGCTCCTGTTCTATCCCCTCTGCTTCAAGTCTGGATGGTGTGGTATCATTTCTGTCAGTGTCATTGGACACAAAATGGCTGTCAGGCTCTGATATGGAACCTTCATCTGCATCATGAATGCGGATAAAGTTGTGAAGTGCTGATAATGCTACTGGAATTCATGCTTGTACCTCCAAATTATACTCTGGGCCAATAAGTAGTATTCTGATGTGACACTTAAAAACCCTGAAAATTTGCTCAATGACATTGTGTGCTGAGGAATGTCAAAGGTGAAATAATTCTTCCTTTGTTGTAAGCCTGTAATTAATGTATACATGAATGGATTTGTGCTTGGGTCAAATCAATTCATACCTGGCACCAGCATGGCCCCACTCAGCAAGATGATATCATATACCATGGTATGGGAAAAGGAGTTCTTTGCACAATGGAAACCCAGCATCTGCAAGATAGTACTTGTTGTCAGAAATAGCAAGATCTTTTGAATGAGCATCTTCCTATACTTGAGCACCAGTTGTGGACCCCTCCCAACCAGTCAATGCATATACAAATTGAAGATCAAATGAACATGCAAATAGGCAGTTTTTCAAAATGAGACCTTTGTGATTTCAACAGAAAACTTGTTCTGATGCAGGAGGTGCACTATGAATGTGGCTACCATCTATCACTCCAAGAGCATCTTTGAAAAAGGGCCAGAATTTTGGATTATGGTGGAAATGATGTGGAAGTGAAGTTTCCACACTAGGCAGATGCACATATTTGCTGTAGATGGTTCTGATGAAAAGATGAAAAGAATTCATCAGAAATAGCTGTAATTCTTATTGTCAGACTATTGTCTATCAGCAAAACAGTTGTCCTAACTGTGAAATTGTCTCATTGGATCTTTGAAACTGCTCTCCCAGATGCCTGATGGTCAGCCCAGTCACACAAGCATAGAGGAAAATGGCAAGCTGCTCTTCGAGTGAGACATACTTTGATTCTTGTAACCTGTTGCTCGAAGCTCTGAAATTAAGGCTGAGAATACATGGAGATGTACTCCAAGCTCAGTGCAGATACATTCAGGGTGACCAGACAGAAGCTCATTACCCATCCCTCTCTTGTTAAGACAGAAGTATGGTATGCTTCATGAGTATACAAAGCCTCCATTATGGTAGCAGAAGCTGATAGCATGATGCTCATTACAAGGGTCACATACTGCATGACACACTGGCAAAGCAATCTGCACAAATTGTTGTCTGAGGGTGGGTCCATTGATTAATGCAGTCAATAAATTTGCTTTGAGTCTTTCAAAGCTCCACTCATGAGCAGACATTTGGAGAGTAATTTCCCATTGTCAGTACTAATTATGAGAGTCATGTTCTTGAACTTCTGATAACCACTCCTTATGGTACACTGATTGTGCAACAAAGATGAGCTGTTGTTGTCAGACCAAGACAGATTACAGAAGTGCTGTGTTCTTGTTCTGATATAGGATGCCATGAATGCACAGTGAAGACTCTGTTATTGCCAAAGCAAGATGGATTACTGGGGTAATTAGGAAGCATTGGATTCTGATATGGCAGAACTGCCATGACTGCAAAGATGCACTGTGATGCTGAGAGAGAGAAGCAAGAAGCACAGAAACATGGATCTAGAGCGACATTTTTTTTTGTTTCCACCTCCTATCTCGTTATCGATCAATTACAGACTCTGAAAGGCAGCAATCTCAGCCAAGCATATGCAATGCTATGCAAATGGCCCTACATATTGTCCAACAGCCAGATTTGAACAGGCTCTTAATCCAGAATACATGACTAATGGTTCAAACGCTCCATGTAGTGCTTTGAGGTCTGGTCTGGTCCAGTTTTTTCACCCTTTCAGGAGAGAACCAGAACTGGACCAGTTCTATATATTTCACAAAGGTACAAAAAACTGGACTGGACCCTACAGGACCGGTCCACTATGGTTACGAGCAGTTACTGGACCAGTTTTAACCAGTCCAGAACTGACCAGTTATCTACTTGTTATCTACTTACTACTTACAACTATACAACACTATGTACTAGCTATTAATTAGTCCTATTACTACTTACACAATGAATTATATACATACTGAATTAACAAGAAACAAGAAAAGAAAAGAAAAAAGACAAGAAAAAAAAAGAAAAAAAAAAAGAAAAGAAAAAAAAAAAGAAAGAAAGAAAAGAAAAGAAAAGAAACAAATTGAAAAACAAAACAAAATGAAATGAAAAACAAAATGAAAAGAAAAGAAAAGAAAAATGAAACAAAAAGAAAAGAAAAACACCTCACAATCCCCCTGCGAGCAGTGGCTCACGAGGCTGGATGTGGGTGCTAGGCGTTGGCATTGGCCTGTGGCATTGTTGGCATAGGCATTGGTGTTGGTGTCACTGGCATTGGTGTTGGCGTTGTTGGTGTTGGTGTCATTGGCATTGGCATTGTCGTTGTTGTCGTCATTGGCATTTGTGTTGACATTGGCGTCATTGGTGTTGGTGTTGTCATTGGCATCATGGGCATTGTCATTGGCATCATGGGCATTGTCATTGGCATCATGGGCATTGTCATTGGCATTGTGGGCATTGTTGTTGGCGTTGTGGGCATTGGTGTTGTGGGAATTGTCATTGGCTTTGTGGGTGTTGTCATTGGCATTGCAGGCATTGTTGTTGGTGTCATGGGCATTGTTGTTGGTGTCGTGGGCATTGTCATTGGCGTCATTGGTGGTGGCCTTGGCACTGGACCCATCATTGTTGCCATGGGCCCTGGTATTGTTGTCATCTGTTATTGTCATCATTGTCCATTAGCATAGGCAGCAGTGATGTGGCATGCACCCCACACCACCCCACAAGCACAAGAGGGCTCATGGCAGTGGTGGGTGCAGTGGTGGTGGTGGTGGTGGTGGTGGTCCCTCATGGGCATCGTTACCAGATATTTATGACCTAGAAATCAATGAAAAACATTTAGTTAGTATACTATACAAACCAAATTGCCATCGTTTGGGCCCACAGTGTGTCCGAAATCCTTGTCTGTGGCCATTGGTGGATCTTACAGATATCTGGATGGACATGGGAGCAGTGGCCATAGGTGTTGATGGAGGGGTGGTGGTGGTTGAGGTGTGAGCGGTGGTGGTGGTGGTAGTCAAAGAGTGAGCTGGCAATGAGTGACGGTGACTAGTGACTCATCAGTATGATTGATCATGCTCAGTAAAAAAGAAAGTCGTGTAAAAGTATGGCTGATGTCATCAAATTTCAGAACTACAGGGACCTGACTAGCATTTCCGGATTTGATACAATCCCCTGACTACGGTAGTCAACCTCTAGTCATCTAGTATCAATTCCATAATCAAAATAGCATAGTCGTGCGAATGTCATGTAAGTCAGGTAAAAGTCAGGTCAGAGTCGTGTACCTTTAAGAGTCGTGTACCTTTAGTCATGCAAATGTCATGTAAGTCAGGTAAAAGTCAGGTCAGAGTCGTGTACCTTTAGTCATGCAAATGTCATGTAAGTCAGGTAAAAGTCAGGTCAGAGTCATGTAGGCCTCGTGTTCAAAAGTCATCCTTAAGTCAGGTAAAAGTCATGCAGGTGTACAGTGATAGTCATGTCCATGTCAACTGAGATTTATTAAAATAATAGTAGTGCCTAAGTGCTAAACATTGTGGAGAACATAAAGAATGTATGTAAAAAAAATTAGCCTGGTCAGGCACCAGCAGAGGCTGTACTGGTGAGCTCGACATTGCTACCCTTTTGCTTCTTGGCCTTGCGCTAAGGACAGGGGGTAAGCATGCTTCTGCTTGGCTGAAAAGGACGTACCTGCTCAAGAACTTTGGCGATGTCATCCTTTGACGGCTGCTGTGTCTTTGGACTGGCAAGGATCGCATGAATGAGATCTATGGAATGGTTCAGCGGCAAGCATCAGATCATATGAAATTACTTACCATCCTTGCATATCTTGTTGCGCACCCTGGAATCCTTAAGCCACATTTTCAGCTCGTCCTTTTGAAGACTCTGTTATGGTTCGTTGTTGTGGAAAGCAATCAGAAGAGGAAATTAGTAGTAGATGAAAAAAACGTACATGAAGCATCGCAGCCCCAGAAGTTTTATTTGTAGCCGGAGGGGGGCTCATAATAGTCCTAGCTTTCATGCTTGTTAGGGAGGGATGTTGAGCCAATGGCAATGTCGTGGCTGTAGAGACCATCATGTCCTCTGTGAGCAAAGTTGAAGAAACTGTGGTAGACTGCGATGGTGATAATGGCAGCACAGGCAGCATGAATGGTGGCACAGGTGGTGTTGACAGTGGTGGAGGTGAGGGTGGAAGCAAGGGTGGAGGTGGAGGTGGAGGCAAGGGTGGAGGTGTGGGTGATGATTGTAGGGGCGGTGCAGTTTCTGCAGCACCTCTGTTGGTTGGCACAGGCTGGATCATCGGATCATTAGACACTATGTAGGATTAGAGAACAAACGACATACCCCTCCTTCTTGTTTCCACAGGGTCCAGATCCTCTCTACCACCTCCTGTCAATATGCATTGCTGAGGTAGCTGGAAGCCTGGATGTTGTGTTGGTGACAAAAAACGCGCGCAATTTTGCAGGTTTTGAGGGCTGCAGCTATTAGTCCTCATGCTGTCTCGGTGCTCCCTACAGATTCCCATGAGGACAGGATGGATCAAATAGACATGTTTCCGCTGGTGAACTGGAGGTGACCCCAGCTGGATCCGCTGTCATCTTCAGATATGTCGGGAGAGTTTGGATTGGCATTCTCAATTCGCGAAAGAAAGGTGGCGGTGAGATGGGGAGTTGGTCCGTTTTTGAAGTCAGGGGTTTCTTCCATGGCATTGAGGAGATCAATTGCGAACGGCACTAGCGGAAAATTGAGCATGAAGATACCTGTGTAGATTCAGCACCGTTGCACATAAGCCAGCCTGACCACATACCTTTAGGCCCAGCAACTTAGGTCGAGCATTTAGCATGGTTGGTCGATTTGTTGATTCAGAGAAAACTTACATGAAGGATTGACCCAGATATAACTGATCTCGACGTCAGTTGATGCGGGCACCTGGAGGTTGTTCAAAAAATTCATAGAGTCCAACAGGCTCGTTGTTGATGCCGTGACGTTGCTGGTAGGGTGCTCTTTTTCATCCCTCCATTTTCTCTTCGGTAACATAGGCTTTTGCAGACTCGATGATGGCTCAGCTCACTTATGGCTTTCTGTTTTCTTTGAGGTTGAACTTCTGGAGGGCTGGGCTGTTGGCAGGCAAATAAGTCAGGTATGAGTATGGTGGAGATAAGTTAGAATAGTCTCACCTGTGTCTGTCCGTGTCTCTGCTTGTGATTTCTTGTGCTTGCGGTGGGTGACAGGTTTTTTCTTCTGGGCTGCATCATCAGTGTCATCGCTGTTTTCATTCATGTTCTCATTGTGTCTGCCACTCATAAGGGAATTATTCATCACATGCTCTGCCTTTCAATGAGAGACACAAAGCCTTAGCAATGACTGCTCTTCCTCCAGCCATTGGATCATGCATGTCCATTCCCTAGGGAAAAAAGTTCTATAGTATACCTTAGTTTTTGCTTGTATTTGTGCTCACCAGTCCATGGGGGTTGGTAGTGTTCTTAGCTCGTGTTTCAACAAGTGAGCCGAGGCCTTTATTGTGTTCCATTCAAGTGTAGTGATTAAACTGCTGTCTTCATGGTGTATCACCTGGTCCATTGGAGGCCTAGATTTGTTACTCTCCATGACTCCAGAGTTGTAGTCTTCTCGACAATCTTCTAGTGACCACAGGACTTCAAAAGGGTAGGCTTTGGGGCAAAGTGCTGGTTGGTTTCCTGCTGAAGAGATGACACTTTGCTGCTGAGAAATTGAGTCGCTTGGGGAGATGGAAGGGGTGGAGACCAGTCTTGCATGCTTCCAGAGCCCAGTTGACTAAATGGATTGATCAGACTAAATAAAAATGATAGCTGGGGTACTTACAGCGCGCGAGCACCATTCATCCAGGCTGCTTCTCCAGGAAAACCTTGAGCTTGAACCCTTGAGCTCAACACCTGAATTTTGGCCTTGAGGCATCTATTTTCTTCACTAAGTTGCATTTGCTGTGCAATAAGTTGAGTGTATGTGGCCGCATCGGTGATGATCTGGTTTGTTGCTCATCTGAGGTCAGCCTGAAGGGTGCACATGAATGGATGGTTGATGACATAGTCTGGAGCTCCATCAAGAGGATCAGGGGGAAGGGAAACCATAGCAGTGCCAACAGACAACATGCTAAGAATGCAAGGAAAGTCTGTGACACTGTGACAAAAGTTATTACTAAGAATGCACAAACAAATATTGATCTCGTTATCATAATAACATCTTGACTCTTATCTACCATGTCTTCAATGCCTTGCTATTGCACACAATGCTTCCCCCAGAGAGATCTTGCTCCAAGAACCATTGCTTTACATACAAAGGCTGACCGACAGCTGTTATACAGTGGGCAACAACATACACCAAGTGCTGACTGGCATATTCGTGATTGCATTACACATAATGAAGCATCTTTAGCAGCAGAAAGTCAGTACATTATGATTTAAATTTATAAGACAATTCTAATTACAAAGACAGGAAAGAGGAGAGTAGACCAAGTTACTGGTATTTCTCTCTGCTGAGCGTTCCAATAATCGAAGCTTATGCTTGGCTTGGATATAGAACAAGATGTGCAGGAAGCCACAGGAAGCAATACCAATGTAATTCATGCAGAAGAATACAGTAAGTGGCCTGGTTTTTATGACATTAATACTTATTTCTAACTTAGCTTTCACCGAACTTGAAGATAGAGTATCAGGTATGTTCTGATTGTTATGTAGTTCATTATACATAATAAAATAATGAATTTGAAAAGATGGTGATATAGAGATGAATGATATCTCTTTACACAATGAGCTCCATAGCACTCTGAGTTTTGAAATTGCTTATCCTACTTTAGATAATGCTCCAGACAGTTTTGCACAATTCCAGGGTAAGAATTAGCCACTAATATTAAATATCTGCTGTATAATTATATGTTTAAAGCAGAGCTTCAGGATGACACTATGGATACTAAGCTCTGTTATTCTGATATAGGAGCTCTTGATGATTGAAGACCTTCTAGTTTTGCAGAGTGAGGATGAGGATGAGAATGAAGATGAGAATGAGGATGAGGATGAGGATGAGGATGAGGATGGATCCACTGACAGCAAAGAAGCAGAAACAGAAAGTGGATTTCCACAGAAGGAGTCTCTTTCCCAGAAGAAACTGGATAGGATGAGAGCAGAGTTGTTAAATGGCTACTCTCTGCCATCAAAACCTCCAGCTACACATCACAAGGGACAGGATTTGTCTGTGTCTGAACAGACATCGCTTAAGCATTATATTGCCTGGAGCAAATCCAGAGGAACTATTCATGCATACAAGCTGCATGCTACAGTTTTACATGATGCATCTGGCATTGAGATTCTATCATTGTACAATGTCAGAAAGCTTGCCAGTTCTTTGACAGGTTTAGAACCCACATATGTGGATATATGTTCTAAAAGCTGTATTGTATATGTTGGTGACTATGCAAACCTCACCACTTGCCCATACAGTCGAGATGGAAAAACTGTATGTGGAACCCCACGTTACAAACCTAGCCCACCTGGATCTACAACGAAAAAGCCCAAAGCAAGAATGTTAACATTTTCCATTCTTACATGGATTGAGGCATTGTTTGCCAATGTAGAGTCCTCAATGCAATTGAGACAAAGAGATGCTACTTTACAACAAGTTATACAGCTTGTAAAAGCAGCTGGCAAGCACCAAACCTTTTCTGATTTTAGTGATTCAATAGTTCATCAGTCTCACTATATGGACAAGGGTCTTTTCAAAGAGCCACAAGATATAGCTTTTGCACTTTCAACAGATGGTGCTCAGCTTACTCTCAAGAAGCAATCTAACACATGGATTGTAATCATACAATTGCTTTCCATGCCAGGTGATTCAAGGTACAAATCAGATGCCTATTGGATTCCCTTAGCCACTCCAGGTCCAAATGCTCCTGGTGACATTGAATCATTTTTATGGACTGTGTTTGCAGATCTTGCAAAAGCTAGTGAAGGGATTTGGATGTGGGATGCTGCAAAGTCTTCATATTTTGTGCTTCGAGGTCATTTGTGTATGGTGCTTGGAGATATGTTAGGATCAGCAAAACTCAGTGGCATGGCAGGTCATTCTGCAGTTTATGGGGATTGTTTCAGTCTGGTCAAAGGAGCATGCTCAAGTCTAGAGAAGCATGCAAAATCCCAATACTATCCAATAGCACTAGTTGACAATGAAAAAATAGAATTCAATCCACAATGAGAAGGTTACAATCTTGATAATTTGCCTATGCGGAGTGAGGAGCACTATTGGAATACCATTGAAGCTCTTGAAATGGCCTCACCTGGCAAAAGCAAAGCAAAAATTGTAAAGAATACTGGAATTTCACATTTGCCTATGTGTGCCACAAGTCAAGCATTCCTGCATCCAAGCTTTTTCCCTCTTGATCCATTTCATTTGTTCTATGAGAACTGCATGGCCTTCATCTGGGGTCTGTGGATGAAAAGCCAACCAATGGACTTGTTCTATATCCCTTCAGACAAGCTTAAAAGATGTGGTAAATTAGTGGCTCAAGCAAGCTTGTCAACTCTTCCCACTTCTTTTTGTGGATCTGTTCATGACCCACTTGAAGAGTACCAGCCAGTACAAAATCTACGAATGGATGGCACTACTACATTGGTACATTATACCAATTGGTATTGAACTTCAATTCAATGAATCAGTGCTATCCAATTTTGCGCATTTTGTTTATATTGTGGAATTTGCTATGACAACCACACCCCAGTCTGAAGATGATCTAAAAGGGCTTCATCATGAAATTGTAAAATTTCTGGAGGGATTTCAGGCATTATATGTTGGAAATGATCCAAAAAAAATTTCAAGAGCTCACTTATGTATATTCCAACTTATTCATGTTCCACGGCACATTGCATGGAATGGATCAATAAGGCTTGGTTCCCAAGCTACTTGTGAAAGAACCATAGGAGAAATGAGCCGCAGAATTCAGTCCAGAAAAGCTGTGTTTGCCAACCTTTCAAATCAAATAAAGGAGAGAGAGCTGCTGAAGTTGATGCTGCTATATTATCCAACACTAGATTCTAGCAAGAAGAATTTGAATTCTTCCTGGAATACTATCAAAGGGATGTCAGTTGTCAGAATTTTACAATGGGAGAAGATTCCTGGCACAACCTTTGCTCAGCACATGGATGTAATTGGTTTATTAATTGGCAACAACTTGAACCTTCAGAAGTGTACATCTGAAATTATCAGATGGGGAAAAGTCTGTATTGGCAAGGGAGTAGTTATTCCCAGTATATTGAGTGAATCTAGATCACAATCATCCACATTAAAACATGCCTGCTGGTTTGAGGTACATAAATTACTGTTCTTATCTCCAATTGGTTAATGACATAATTTATTTTTCATTATCTAGGCACATCAGAAACAATCAAATGGCTTGAACTCAACTATATGGGGTGAAGCACAGGCTTACTATGAATATAACAAACAGTTGTTTGTTGTGTACAGACCTTTTCGAGGTGCAGAGTCTATCTTGAAGGTTTCCTGCAGAGGATATTGGTCTACTGAAGTTAAGGTATTAGAAGTCAGCAACATATTAAACAAAGTTGCAACTTTTAGTATGCCAGAGACACAGAAAAATGTTTGGATCATACGAAAGCATCCAGGTTTAGCAATGCTAAATGAAGAAGAAACTGGAGAAACTGCTGATAAGACAGGTGATGATGATAGTAGTAGTGATGATGATGCATACTGGTAATTACTATGACTTGCCTACTGAAAGAATGTATTTATATACCTGTACTTCATATCAATTGTAAATAAATTATGTAACATCATACTATTCCTTAGTATGAAATGAATATAGGGATGCCCAAGTTTGGTCCAGTACCTTGGTTCAAACCCTGAACACCCGAACCGAACCTAAGGTTCAGGTTCGGTCCAGTTCAGGTTCTCTCTTTTGAAGGTAGGTTCAGTTCATGGTTCTGGCCTTGGGCAATTTCACTGATGCAAGCTGCAGCCGAGATCACAGCTGATGGCAGTGATTGACAGCTTCCCACATGTGACAACTGACAGCTTGGAAAAGCCAAGGATAAATGGATAGATTAAGTATACACTGATGTACAAGCTGAGATAATGATAACTCCAAAGAAACATAAACCCTACTATGCCCCCACAGAAGAGAACTTTGTCACTGACTTGGTACCTTCTGAGATTGCATGCTTGGCCAACTCTCTTGGCATGATCAGCTGCACTGATGTCTGAATTTTGCATGAGGAGATTATGGACTTTTTGGAGTATGCTGCTAGCTTAGATGCTTCTGTGGCAATACACTCAAAGATATCATTGACAAAGGAGTTCAGGATTGCCATTGTTTTGTTGGAGATACCAATATCAGGGTGGACCTGCTTGAGGACCTTGTAGATGTATGAAGAGTAACTCTCCTTTGCATTATCATCAACCTTGTATCTCCCTATCTACTTGTTTAATCGCAATGGCACCCAAACCTGCCTCAACTGCCATCAAAGCCCCTGCTTCCACTGCCGCTGCTTCCAAAGCCCCCACAAAAACTACAGAGGGTGTGAAATGCATGAAGAAGACTGCCAAGACAGCAGCACCTGCTGATGGCAAGAAGAAGAAGTGAAAGAAGGTGCACTCTGGGGGGCAGATCTGAATGATATAAAGAACCATTTATACCCAGAGATTGTTATTATAACTAGCTCTCATCTCTATAAGCAAAGCATACACTGCAATAGCACCTAACTAAATACCTCCCACAAAAGGAAATGCTGACAAACCTGGTTGATGCCAAACAATGCCAGCACTGGCTGCCAAAATGATGCAAACAACAACAACCTTGAACAACAAGCTTGGTAAGTCTTTTCCTCCATACTATTCTATATCTTTACTGAGCACATAGCAGCAGGCAGGAACAGGGGTGGAAACAATGTTTATGCCAGGTTGGGCCCCAAGATAAGTTTTTTCCTTCTTTCTTTGTTGTTTTTATGTACTGACTATCTTCTTTTTTAGACTTATAAGAACACAGTCACCCTGAGAAGCACCCCCTGTGCCCAACCCCCTGCACCACTGCTGCGAGCCCCTGCTTGCAGGGTGGATAATGGGATGATGACGAACTCAAGGAAATGACACCAGGGAGGTGCTGGGAGGCCCATGAAGTTTTGAAGCAGGGTACCCACAAGGTGCACCCTCAACACCCACCACATCATGCTGAAAACACACCCATAGTGCATGACAGCAACAACAGATGGCACAAAGGCACCCACTATGAATGCCATCCACATCCATGCCACGCCGATGCAACTGCTCATCAGGGGACACCACCACCCCACCATGAGGTGATAGCGGGGGGAACGGAACAATGCCAAGGAGGCCAGGGAGGAGGGATAGAGATATCAAGGAGGTGTCAAATGTACGCACGCCACACCTATGAGCAGCTGCTCATAGGTTGGTTCACTGGATGCAGAGGGAACAGGGATGATGACATGGCGAACATGGCACCCGCCACCATGATGTCTACAACAGGGGAGGGGACCAGGGGCCATGTCCACCCCACGAATGCCAGCCGCGCCTACCACACCATCTCGCTTGCGAAGGTAGGTGGCAGTTTTATTTTTCTTACCACATGCTGCGACCATATACAGGGGTGGCTTTCATTTTCTACATATGTTGCTTGTTTCAATTGGTTTTTTTTGACTAAAAGTTTACAGCACTGTAATAAATACTAATATTACTATGTACAATGTAAGTTGTAAGTTAGTTTAGCTAAATAGTTAATTGCATCCTTTGTATACTTATTTTGTTAATGCTCTTCTGCAAAAACTACTAAGTCCTCGAGGGACAGAATCACAACACAGCAGTGTATCTCAAAAAAGTGTCATTGGACCACGTGCGGCCCACCTGCACATGTGTCGAGCCTTGTTGAGCCTTGTTGGTTGGTCCCCATGGCCAGTCCCGTTAGTTGATCGACTTGATGCATATGTGATACATTGATAATATTGATGGCCGTCACCCCAAATGCTGTTTTCATGACAGATACACGACAATTACACGACACCACATGACACCCGCATGACTTTTACATAAATTCATTTTTACTGAGGATCACACACCTTAGCAACAAGAACTGTGGGTTCAGTTCTGGACCAGTCCTTACCAGTTTTGGATGGTCTGGGCACAGACACATGATCTCAAAGAACTGAGACTGTAACCGCTATGTAACTGATTAGAACCGGAACTGCAGTTCTATAGGACTGGTTCAAATTTGCAGTCCAGTCCAGTCTGGTCCTCAGTCCTATGGACTGGACCTCAAAGCACTAGCTCCATGATGCATTGTGAACATGGCCTTCCACTCATTGCTTTCTTTCATTCTTACATTGTAATATCCCCATCTGATGTCCAGCTTTGTGAACACCCTTGTTTTTGCACTTTGTCCACCAACTCATTGATCAATGGTAATGGGTAATTCTTCTGGATTGTCTGCTCATTCAGTGCTCTGTAGTCCTGCATGAATTGTTTCTTCATATCCTTTTTTGGTATGATTTGTATGAAGAACATTGCCAATGTCTGTAGTGATTTGCTTTCCTATATGTATCCCTTTGCCAATTGATCTGACAAGAATGCATCTACCTCCTTCTGTTCTTGAGGTGATAGTGGAATGTTCTTCACTTTCTTCAGTTCAAACTCTGGCTTTAGATCAATCATGTGATCCCATGGTTGGTGTTTTGGCATCCTTTCCAATGCTTTTTTTTGAGTATTTATGGAACCATCTCTTCCTGCACTCTATCTCTTCATTCTCAATTACTCCTCCTTTCTTGTGTACTTGCATGTAAGTCTGGCCCCAACAGACTCACGACATGTCAGAGATGATGGTGATCTGTAGTCACACATTCTCACACATACCTGCCTGTGGTCACATGGTCATGTGACCTCCCTCTAAGCTCATCAACACACCACCAAAACAACCACCAATGATGACAATGACTCCACACCTTTACATACATGCATGTCAGTCCCAATATTACATTGCTGATGTGGTGCCTTTTTATTAGGTGACTATGCTTGATGTGGCCTTTCCATTTCATGCATTACACCTGATGTGGCCTCCTACTGACAGGCCATCTTTTCTCATATATCACTTATATTTTATTTTCTTAACCTTTGTTCCCACTTCTGTGCAATGAGGGTACAGTAATTTATTATCCCCCCATTTGTTGTAGCTTATGGTTCCCACTTCTGTGCAATGAAGATAACTTGATCTTGTCACTCTGGTTCACTCTAAGCTAGTGTAGGCCACCGAACTTGGCAGCCTTCCATTGCACATCTTTATCCTCTATCTCTTCCACCAATGACTTATGTTACAATTTTCAGATTTGTCATCATCACCAAAGAACTGGACCCTGATCACATGGCCTATTCGTTTGTCATGCTCAGGGAGCATGGCCGAGGTGGATTACTCATTTTTCTTCTTATTGTCCAATCAGCAGTAGGGATTACTCAGTCATACAGTGGGCTACAAGCCCTATCTACCTATCAGGAGGCATGGACTTATCTTGTACTACCATTGGACGATAGTTAGTTCAGACCCATATATAAGCTGTAGTCACATTCAATGTATTCCTCAGCTTGATCTAATTCAATCCACAGTCTTAAACTCAACCCAGATCCTCTACAGCTAGAAAGCCTCTAGCTGTGACACTTGATGGACCATCTACTTAGAAAGTCTTGAAGTAAGGATAGCTGTATTGACTCGGGAAGCACCCAAGTCCAGAACTAGCTGGAAAGCCTCCAACTGCAATACTCAAAGCTTAGGCTGAGTGAAGACCTCGAGTCTTAACAGCTTATATGTCCACCATGTTGCTAACTTCCTTCAATGTCTCTCCTTGCTGCCCTTATGTACACATTGCATTCATGTGGGCATCAAGTCATCTTTACTGCTCCCATGATCCAGTCTATCTCTGGGTTATGCTTTTGTAACCACAGATGACCCAAGATCATCAATGCCTTGCCTAAATTGCATACCTAAAACACAGCTTTTTCCTGTGTCCCTTAAGTGATAGCATCAGTGTGATCTCCTCTGTGTTTGATCCTCCCTGGTTTTCCATGCCATCCACATTGTACACTCTGATCAGGTACTCCAATCCTTGTGTCTTTAATCCATTTCAGTGCACAAATTCTTTGTCTATGAATAGACCAGTAGCTCCACTGTCTAGCAGTGCCTTTACTGATATTGAGTCATGCATATCCAGTGTGGTGATGACCACATTCATTAATATTTCTTGTTCCAGTTTCATTGATCATAAAAAGTGCCTTCCAATTGGTTCTCCCTTGCTCTTTTTCATTTCAGACTCAGATCCATTATGTGAAATGGGAATTAAGCATCTCTCCTGGGCACCAAGCTCATTTTCTCCCCCTAGTTTCATGATCATTACATGAGTCATCCACTACTAAATTACTGTATCTGTTTCAAGAACTAAGTATAGGAGTTACTTGTCCTTGCTTGGAAAATTGGTTTTCCTTGCTTTCTCTTCTTCTTCCTTTCTGAAGAAGTCACTCATCTTGTCATAGGTCATATTTCATACATCAAACCTGACTTTGCAATTTCTCACCATGTGGCCAAGCTTGCCACACTTGAAACATTTGATTGAGGGTCTTACACCTCCATGATCCACATCCATTGCATTTGGATCTCTCTTTGGTGCCACCAGTTGCTGCAGTTTGGGTGGTTGTTCCCAAAATGGCTTCCATGCTGGTCCTTAGGCTTTTCTGGAGCCTTAGCTGATTGATTCCTAAGACATGACACAGGTGTGGGTAGCACCATGATAATGTGCTCACAGGTATGCTCGGGTACAGGTACAGGTTGGATGTTGCTGTACCTGGGCAATACTGTACCCATTCCCACAGTTGTATGGGTCTTATAGGTACCGATAGCCATGCCTAATCATCTGAATTTGTTGATCAACATCAACAATCATCAACAACAACAACAACAACAACAACAACAATGGCAACAGCAACATCAATGGCAACACCAACACCAACACCAACACCAATGGCCACAGCTCTGGGTACCACCACCTCCTCCCTCACTCTAAATGTGAGTGGAGGGGTTTCTTGTTCTATTCTAGGCAACAACAGCAACAATGGCCCCTCCCCCACTCCAAATGTGAGCAGGGTGGTTTCTGTTTTATTCTAGATAACAAATGCAAGTGGAGGGTTCTCTGCTTGTTTTCTGGGCAAAAATGGCCACCACCACCCCCCTCCCTCATTTCAAACATGAGTGGAAGGGTTCTAGATCATGTTCAATGTGACTATGGCCACCACACCCCCTTGCTTGCTCCAAACATGAGTCAAGGGGTTTCTGATTCTATTCTATGCAACTACAACGACCACCACCCCCTCACTCGCTCCAAACACAAGTTGAGGGGTTCTAGATTATGCCCAGTAGGAACTCCCCTGTTTACCTAAGATTTTGTTGATTAGTAATGACTCTGTCTGTTGTCATCTATCCACGTTGATTACCACCTTGTATTTTGACTTTACAAAAAACAACCTTTGTGATCGGCTTCCCAACTTGCTGCAACATCGCGCAATGGCATCAAAATGGAACGGCAGACATCCCCCTTGCAACATCTACACTCAAACACACACAGAGCAAGAATTTCAAGAGTTTATCGCACATTCCAAATCGAAAAACTTGCCAGTACCGGAAGGACTCGACTCCACCTTAAAGCGGCCCCAAGCGACAGACGGAAATGATGCAGCAGGCAGAAAATGACCAAGACATCACGATAGCCCGCCTGAAGTAGATCAACATGCGATCGGTATCCTATTTCCATTAATTCTGATCCAATTTCTCTAGCCAGCCTTGGACCCAAGCCCAGCACCAATAAACCAGAATGTAGACGACAGCCAACATGCCTGTGCCTCCCCACATGATACATTCAATCTCAATCACGAAGGTGTACCACCCCCCGACGAGACTCGCAATGACCCTGAGCCCGAGGAGCCTGAAACCGGTAATCCCGATCATGGTTCATTCCAGCCAGATCCATTAGAATTCGAGGAAGGTGAACAAGATACAGGAACATCCCTACCCGCCCTCCAGATCACGTTGACAAACATACAAGCCTTGAAAAACGCGACTCTCGAGGATGGTGGAATGGATCCTGAGGATATTGACTGGCTTAGGGATCCAGAATTGGCTCGCGACACTCTGGACATGTCTGATACTCACCTGGTGAAGGCGCTACGACACTTTATCTATTCGACAAATTCTTCTCGTGATCACTATGACACCATCCGAAAAGTCAACATGGCAGCATACCCTGGCGACGACTTCTTATCATTCGATCAAGCCAAACCAGCACTCAAAGCAATCTCGGGTGTCGTGCCCATAAAACACGACATGTGTATCACCAGTTGCGCAGCTTTCCCGGGCACGTACTCTGATCTCGACGCATGTCTGTACTGCAAAGCACCGCATTACCATGAAGATGGAAGTCCTCGGTGACAGTTTACCACAATTCCAATCGGTCCCATACTTCAGGCATTCTACAGCTTGCCTCAAACAGCAGAAGAGATGCATTATCTCGAGAGAAGGCTCACCAAGATCGCAGAATATGTCCGAACACACAATGGCCAAATGGAGTACTATGACGACACTGCATGCTCATACGAGCTCTTGCAAGCTTGGGCATCTGGTCGATTCACCAAAGATGACATTGTGTTACAGCTTTCCATAGATGGTGCACAGCTGTATCGAGACAAAGCCTCCAACTGTTGGATCTCCATCTGGATTATCCACAACTTCTGCCCTGGACTACGCTACAAAAAATCCTTTGTCATTCTGGGATGCTTCATCCCAGGTCCCAATAAACCTCGAGAAATCGACTCTTACCTTATTCCCTCTCTCCACCATCTCGCGGCTATACAACGTGAAGGCCTCAAAATATTTGACGCATCTACATCAGAAATATGGCGATCCATTCCCATCATCATCATCGCATCAGCGGATAGCCCTGGATCTGCCGCCATGTCAGGTTTTGTTGGGCACTCTGGCAAACATGGGTGCCGAGTCTACTGTGGAATCAAAGGTCAGCGTCGAGATGGTGACCCGCATTATTTCCCGGTGATGTCCAAACCACAAGAGTACACGATACAAGGATGCAATCATGGTGATGTTACTTTCAGTGATCTACATGCTTTCTGACAGAACCCCGGTGCAAGATACGAACACAATCTATGGTACTTGCTTGCATCTCAAAACAACAAAACATACAAGGTGCGTCAACTCGAAACAGGTCTTTGCAAGGCTACGCTTTTCTCTGGGCTGATTACACTTGGTGTTCCAGGGATCTTTACGATGGACCTAATGCACCTTTCCATTCTCAACAACCTTGATCTCCTTCTAGGACTCTGGTGAGGCACGATCAATTGTTACGAACCAGACAAAAAAACCACCTGGGACTGGGCCATTCTCAAGAACAAAAAAATCTGGAAGGCTCACGGCAACTCAATCGACCTCGTAAGACCATTCATTCCCTCCTCATTTGGGCACGCACCTCGCAATCCGGCCCAAAAAATCAATTCAGGCTACAAAGCCTGGGAATTTCAGTTGTATATCTATGGACTTGGACCTGTTCTATTTCTACACATCCTTCTGCAGAAATATTGGGAAAATTACTGCAAGTTGGTCACAGGTATTCAAGCACTTCAGCATCCCAAGATTACTCCAGAGGTTCTCCAGCATGGGAATACAGTTCTCAAAGACTTTGTCCAGGAATTTGAGGCACTTTACTACCAATGGATGGAATCTCGCATCCATTTCATTCGTCACAGCATCCATCTCCTGACTCACATTGCTCCCGAGACTGTCCACGCAGGTCCACTCGCATGTTATGCACAGTGGACCATGGAAACTGCCATCGGAAACCTCGGCAAAGAAATTTGCCAAGACAAAGATCCCTTCTGGAATCTCAAAGAACGCGGTGTGTTCCACGCTCAAATTAACTCTGTGATGGCGATGCATCCAAAGCTTGATGTTAACTATGGTGCGAGTACTCTTTCCATCTATGCATGCACCTTCCCAGATGGCTATGCATTTCTACCACGATGTGACACCACAACAAGGCCCATGGTGCAGCTCGAGCATGATGCATTGATGGACTATTGGGAATGTGAGGGATGGCCAAACCAAGGATCATGGCCAAACATGATTGTTCATTGGGCCCAACTTCAATTGCCCAATGGACAACGGGCATGATCTATCTGGTCCGACTCAAACAGCAAGGCTTCCCTTTGTCAAACATCTTGTGTTGAGGTGAGTCATTTTCTTTTCGATGAACAATTTACTTCCAAAACTGCTGTAGATCGAATATGATGGGAAAATGTGTATCGCAAATGTCGCTTACTATTTCTATCTACGATTTGATGACCTCAAATATCCCCTTGCGGTCATCAACCTCTTCTCCCTTCCTGACGCGACTCTCCTATCCCAATCAAGCCAAACTGTTTACCTTTGTGATGCGCTGGAGGGGCCGGATGCAATCAGAGTGATCCCCATCACATCAATCAAGTCAGTCGTTTCAATGTTTCCGGAACACAGAGTTACAAGGGATGGAAAACTTATCAACACATGAAAGTTCGCGTTGTTACGACACCCATTCATTGCACTTGCAAAGTACAATACAGATGGTTTGTTTGATAACGAGGATGACGAAGGAATGGGAATCGTAGAGTAAGCTACTTCTTGATGTCTATGTCGACCAGTGTTGTATCATCCAATGCAAAGGAGTCATCATATGTAGAGTTTGACCGAGCCTCGAAGCAAAAAGTTTCACAACAATCCATTGAGAATTTGTATTTGAAAACCTACTGATGCAACCAAGGGAGGGTTGACACAATAAACCAGATGGTTGCCAGCAGGAGAGATGCATGTCCCAAGAATGGGTCCAGTGTTGGTGGGTCCAAAGAGTGTGTCGGTGTCAACAGTAGAGCCAGAAGAAAAGAACTCAAGAGCACTTGAGGAATCGTAGAATTGTGAGTGACAGGAAATCGATTCAAAAAAATGGTAACTCTGGTTACAGCAGCTGAGCGAGTTCCTCTAAAGCTTGTAGGAGCTGTAGGTTGCCACTAGCAATAAGCGTGTCCAGGTTTGCATCATGAACAGCCACGAGAAAGTCTGTGTGTTGGGTGGAGGTCATGGTAGTAGCAAGTGGACTTTGTTTACTTGCATGCGAACTGCGAACACACGCATCTTGTTTGTTTACATCAACACGTTTCCTCCTTGTCTTCTCTTACCAACACATCCAATGTCGAGCAACTTCAATTTCCCCATGATTGACCCACCTTGCGAGAACTGAGCCAGTACAACTGGCCATTCCCTGTCAATGGCAACCAGCCATTGATCTCAGGGTCAACAGGATCAAGCCCTGTTTCCCCACAGGTATGTGTTCCTGACCATCTGGTTGTGAATGTGTGATATGAGAGACACACTTAGGACCCATCATCAACACTCTCCCATGATGAGAGACTCAACATCATACGACAGGCCACTGAGAATGAGCTTGCTGCTACTGGTAATCGTGCATATATGTGGATGGAAATCGATCTGCAATGGGTTGCAAAGGAGAAAATCCAACTGGAGGGTCTCAAGTCCTCGTTGGAGGCTGAAGTCATTTGTTTGCAATCATGAGTGCAGACGTTGGAGTACATTCATCTCTGATCTTATTTTTTTCCAACTTATGCAGCGCTGTCAACAGGGAGATCAACAACAAATTGACTTCCACCCTGATGAACTTCCCTCCGACCATCCAGTCTGGCCACCAGACTTGGACACCTCTTCCTCCGACACAGGAACCTCCACCGCAGCTTGATTGGAGCAAGTTCAGCAGTGTCAAGTTCTGGACCAGAAGCTCATGGAATGCATATGAGAGAGACCAAAAAGGTGGAACAAACGGGAACGCAAAAAAGGGGAAGAAATGTGGCCGACCAGAAAAAGAAACCCCCGACAATGATGGCAACTCGCTCAAACCAAATACCACGCATATATACCTCAAGGGGGAGGATGGCACCCCTGTATCAAAGGCCCTCATCATGCAGCAGGGGCAAAAGCTGCGCAGCATCTGGACAACTCTCAATATGCACAGCCTGGCACCGGCAGCTTGGAGTGATGTGGCCAGCTTTGCTGTCCGCTTTGTTGAGTCTTCAATTTTGAATGATCCCCAGTTCTGTTACTTACAATTATGCGATGACAACTGGAAACTCAATTATTGGATCGCAAAAAATTACCCGTCTTGGGTAAGAAACCATCTCGCTCCTGCCGCGGACAAGGTCGTGAAGGCAAGGCAAAGCAGGAGTCTCTCGACAATAAGGACCTCATCAAGATAGCCCCAGATCCATCAGATGACGACGTCGACGTCTCTCCAGATCCATCTGATGGTATCTCGCACAAGGAGTCACTTGAGGTACTTGAGGACATCACGGTACACTTTTTTTTCCTTTCCCATGTTACATAATGAGCCCTGCTTTTTTTCTTTCTTTTCAGGTGCGGGCCCCATCACCACGGCCGGTTACGACGTTGAAGATCATCAACCCATTATGGTATGTGTGATACATTTCTGATACCGCTCTAACCCTTATTAATGGTGGTTGAAGCAACGACGATACAGATATAAGTCCCATCAAAATGACAATGCGAGCACCTCCCACCAACTCGGATGCCCCTTCGCAAACCATACCACCAACACAAACAGGGGCCAGCATTGCCCAGGAAACTGGAGCTTTGGCGCCCCCAACAGTTGGGGCTCTCTCAACTTCCAATGCAGTGCCCCTCGCTACAGCCGGCGCTCAATCATCCAATGGTCCCACTACCAAAAAACGGAAAGTGGCAATTGTCACCAACGCTATCAGTGACAAGTATATCTTTTGTTTTCTCTCGATGTTTTGCTGACTGTGCCATTAGGAATTTATGCCGGCAAGATTGGCTGAAGACTCATGAAGGTGGCACGGAGGATGATTTCAAGGCATACTGGCTCAGCTTATCGGTAGAGCAGATAGCGGTGCGTGTTCCCACTTTTCTTTTTTCCTGCAGTGTTCCTCTCATCTTTGTGTGTTTACGACAACTAGGAATGGAAATCTGCAGCTGTTTTGCAGGTACGCATTGTTCGCGTCCGATTATATTCTGCACTGACTATAGCATTCCATTGTTAGAGAAGGACTCGCGATGTGAAAATGAACAAGAAAGGTATGTATCCATTTTACGTCATGACAGTCTGCTTATTCATTTCTTTAGCTTGATGTTTTTTTGTCAGGATCAAGACTTTGGTTTCTCTTTCTCGGCATCATGCTCATGCACATCCTTCTGCGGTCGCTCCCTCTTTGACGGAATGCTCATTCTCGCCACGTTTTTTGGACCACCTCACTCTCATGGAATGGCTGACAGACTCGTGCTCTTTCAGACGGAACTTGCTCATGGACTTGTGCTCTCTCTCTCGGACTCATGCTCGCTTCACGGACTCACGACTCTTTTTTGCTCATGGACTCACCTCACTCATGGACCGATGCTTGCTTTGATGGTGTTTTTTTTCTTTGCTATGACAGACTTGTGTTTTTTTCTTCTTCTTTGTGTTTGGTGCTGGGGTAATTGGTAGGGTAATCGAGGGAAATAGATAGCTCGCATTAATTGTATGTAATCGCTGCCAATAGAATCGGGCGATTTCTATCGATTTAGTGATGATCGATGCAAATCTATCAAGCTCAGTAGTAATTGCCAGTATCGTGGATTACTGTTGATTTCCATCTATCCAATTGATGTGAACTGTTTCTAATCTATCATAATCACAAAATCGTATGGTATGTTCACATTTTGGTTTGTTATCGATTATGCACGACTCAAACGATCTAAATCGACAAAAATCTTAGGTAAACGGGGGAGTTCCTACTGGGGATTATGTTCTACACCACTACAGCCACTACATCCCCCCTTGCTTGCTCCAAACGTGAGTCGAGGGGTTTCTCATTCTGTTCTATGCAACTATGGCTACCTCCCCCTCCCCCCCTCCCTTTGCTTGCTCCAAACGCAAGTTGGGGGGGTTCTTAGTATAGTATTATATGTATTTAAATACATTTATAATAATTCTATACAAAAAATGAGCTAGACCCCCCCAAAACTGTGGTAATACCCACACCATATGGGTACAGTGTTCACAGGTATGGGTAGGGGTTGAGCAAAATATACCCAGGGGTAACCCCTGTCATGCCTTATTGATTCCTGTACGAAGCAAACATCTGTTCCTCCATTTTTGCCTTCTGCCACTGGCGATCAAACCTCATTGCTTCAGCATACCACCCAGTAATTGTATAGGTTCTCTGCTCCAGGTTATTCAGTTGTTTGTGCAGTGCTTTGTTGAGTGACCACTTGAACTCATAAATTAAAGGCTTCCCTGTGTAGCTGATTTGTGTGCTGAAATTTTAAAGTCCTGGACATGCTCACCTGCAGTTTTATCACCTTGCAACATGGTTGTGATTTTGAAGATGTATGTGTCTTCCTTGTTGGGATCCCCACAGGTTTTCTCAATGTTGTCTAGCAATGTTTCTGCTGTTTCAAATGGTGTTCCTCCCTCCACAATCTCACATACAGCCACCTCACATCATTTCAGTGCTGTGCCACCTTGTAGGAATGAAAGAATCCATATGACTTTAGATTCCTCCATTGGTAATTCATCTGTGCACCCATGCAAGTACATGTAGCATGCAGTTTGGAATGCATCAACCTTGTCCTTTTTCCTGGTGAATGTGTGGTGATTGAAGGGGACTAGGGGGTGCCCTGTGTGTTTCTCCTATTTTTTATGTTCGTCCTTTATTTTTCCTCACTTCATTTCCTCCTATTCTTTATTTTCTATGATCTTTCCTTATTTTATTACTAATTCCCACTACTTGAGTAATTGATCGATTTCTCAGCATTTTTGTATTGACTTAAGATCACTTGATTCATTTTTGTAACTTGCCATGTTTTGGCATTTTGGTTTTTTTTCAACTTGTCTGATGCAATACAAGGATACCTTTGTACTCATGTAAGTTACCATGTATTGGCTCTACATTGTTCAGTGTATCAGTCATGGACCACACTTTCAGCATTTTGTCCATGTTTTGGCAATTTTTTTTTCTTTTTCAGTGTCTAAGTATTCTAAGTATCTGAAGGACTCTCGCTTTCACGATTTTCTGGCCACCACGTCATTGACTCTCACTAGGTTCATTGATCAATCGATTTCTCAGCATATTTCTATTGGCTCAAGATCAATTGCTTTGTTTGTAACACAAGTCGCTGTGTTTCAGCATTATTTTTTTCAGCGTCTAAGTATCCGAAGGACTCTCGCTTTCACAATTTTCTCCCTCATCCCTATGTCGCAAGCTCGCATTCTGGGTCATTTAGTCACCACAACTTTTGATGATTTGTTTCAGAATCTCTTGACAATTGGCAGTGAGGCTCAAGGTTTCTCACAGCCACATCACATTGCCTATCAATGCAAATATGGGCTCTGGACCTCTTACCTCGCTTGTTGACTTGGAAGTTGATGATGGACTATGTTCTGATGTTGTACTTGGAAGAAACTGGTTTGCAGATTATCAAGAATATATGATTTTGGAGAACTTGCTGACATCTACGCGATCTGCATGTGAAGTGTGGAAGAGAGATACAGGTGGGCTGAATCACATCTTGTTTCTTGTCCGCTGTTTCACATTTTTCAGATGCCATCATTGAGAACTCGCCATTGGAATATCTCAATGAAGATGTTCCAATGTTTGTCAATCATTCTGCTTCCGTTGTTTCTCAGAGTTCGATGTCCAACTCTGAAAAACTCCCAATAATTTATGAAACATTATTAAATCCTAATTCTGTTCTCTACCATGATTTACACTCAGTCAAACTGGAGACGATGCTTTGAAATCATGGGATTCCCGTGAATTCTGATCATCACCAGTATTCTGTTGTGGGACTTGTTCACCATCTTGTGAATGGTCTCTGTGTTTATCAATCCAATGTTGGTTGTCATTCCATTGTGATGCGCAACACTGTTTCTAATCTTGGGTTAACTATTTCACATCATATTTTGAATGCTCCTCTGAGTATCCTTCGCATTCTTGGCAGTGGTCTGGGCTATCGATCGGAATTACATGTTCTTGAGCATCAACGATTGTTACGTTGGATGCAAGCTCGCCATAATTCCCTTCAGCAAGCTTCTTATCCAAATATACAGAATTCCCTACAAAAGTTTGAGAACCTGAGCAAGGCCGAAGCGCTCACTATGGCTGCTGGTCATGGTTTATCTCCTTTGGGTATGTTGAACGACATTCGGAATTCTATCATCCTACACATCACAGAGGGCGCATGCTCTCAATTTTGAGCCATTTTGCCTCCGGCGTGTGCTAAATTGCGGGTGCAATGTCCAAATGAGTTCTCTGAAATGCCTGACAACAATTCAGATACTACCGATCAGATGTGTGTTTTCCTGTTGTCACAGTTGAGCAAGAACATACGACGGTGACCTTTGTGTAGGTTGCTTCTGTTGCATAACATAGAACATGATAGTAATTCATCGTTTAATGTTTTGCGCTGGACTCTCAGGAAATATATTGATCAGCTTCAGAAAGGTAAATCTTCTCCGGTGCAGCAGCAGGCACGCTGTTAGGGCGACACCCACTATCTGCTAGCTAAGACCATGCAGGTTCTCTCTACAAGAAGGGGGCGGGATCCACACTTGTGATGGGGGAATTGATGGTTTTGATGCGAGGGGTTATTAATAGGTGAGTTTGTTGAGATAGGCCTTTCACACCGAAAATGTAGGTGGAATACCTAAGAGAACACAACTGGGGTCCCCTAGGTGTGTATTTAGGGTTTATATACTATGTTACATATATTGTACATTGTTGTTACTGACGTGTTTGTACATGCGCGTACATATTGATGCATGCGAAATAAAATTCTCACGCTATCAAAGTGTAGCGTAATTTGGCATCATGTAGCGTAATTCGACATAATAAAATAAAAATGAAATTTTATTAGGTAATGGGGTGGTTTCCTAACATTACCCCCCTTTTATGCCTCGAGTTCCAGGTGAGAAAATATTACATTTGTCCCCTCTGTGAAATTTTGGTAAGGCCAGAATTTCATCCCCTCATACACCATTCTCACAATGCGACACGGAGCATTCAGATTACATTTAAAGAATTGGGCGATTGCGTTACACGCTCGCTTACAATTCTCTTCAGGTTCCCACGAATTATTTTTGTCGGTATAGTTTTTCCACTTTATCAAGAACTCCAATTTGTTCCGTTGAAGACGTGAGTCTAGAATTTCTTCAACTATGTATTCTGGAGCACCTTCTACTATTATTGGAGGTTGCGGAGTAGTTTGTTGGCCAGGAATAGTGGGCAGGCAGTAAGGGCGTAGGCGGGATACATTAATCTCAGGATCAATCTTGAATGATCAGGGTAATTTTAGCACTACCACATTAGGCGAGATTACTTTAGAGATCGCATATGGGCCAACTTGTTTTTCTGTAAGTTTCCTCAAAGGTCATGGAATATTCAGGTCCTTGGTACTTAGCCATACCAAGTCACCAACTTTGTACTCTGGAGCGCATGCTCGAGTATGATCCACATGTTGCATCATGTCATCACATGCTTTCTTCAATGCCGCCTCTGCTTCCTCTTGTACCTTTTGCATCTTAGATACAAAGTCTTCTACCAACTGTACTTTGACTTCCCTTCTGGGTTCTACTCCCATGCGAGGATGATATCCATAATTCACAAAAAAGGGTGACATATGAGTAGCCAAATGGAATTTGTTATTGTGGGAAAATTTGGCAATTGCCAACCATTCGGGCCAGTCGGTTTGTCAGTAGTTGACAAACATACGTAGGTACTGCTCCAACTCCTGATTCATTCTCTCTGTCTGCCCATCAGTCTGCGGGTGATATGTCATAGATAATTTAGTTTGAATTCCCAATATGTTGTTTAGTTCTCGCATAAATGCGGAAGCAAATTGTGGTCCGCGATCGGAGATAGCGGTATTGGGTAACCCATGTAACCGCCATACCTGATTTAGATAGAGGCACGCCAAGCCCAATGATGAGGTTTCTGTAGTAGTAGGAATAATATGGACCTCCTTTGTAAAGCGGTTGCATACTACAAATATTGCATCATACCCTTGAGCCTCGGGTAATCCGGTAATAAAATCCACGGATATATCTCGCCATGGCGCGTTAGGTATAGGGTTCGGCATTAATTTTCCTGCAGGTTTCTCTGGAAATTTCTTCCCCCTCATGCATGTATCACATCCATCCACATACCCCAACACATACCTCAAAATTCCAGGCCACCAATAATTTCTCATTACTAATTCCAACGTCTTCCATCTTCCTGGGTGTCCGGCAATCAGTGTATTGTGATGTAACTGGACAATCTCCCTTCGCAAATCCTGATCCTTTGGTACATACACTTTTCCTCAAAACAACACCAACCCTTGTTCCTCAGCCCATTCATCTCCTTTGATATTACCTTTCTTCTCTCCCTTCAGAGCTTTCACAGCTTCCACTACTTCATTGTCCATTTCTGAACATTGTCTAATTTTAGACAACATTTCCGTTTCCGAGCTATCTATTAATAGATGCCCTTGACGCATAGCATAAATGCGAAAGTATTCAGGTTTGAGTCAGGTAACATTTTTATTGTCCTCCTCCACCCCCCTTTTATGATTGATACGTCTGGATAATGCATCTGCTTTCCTCATTAAGCTTCCCGCTTTGTGGACCAAGTGAAAGTTGAAATGTGATAGGAATAGTGCCCAATGTGCTTGCCAGCAATTAAGCTTTTTAGTGGACATGAAGTATTGCAGATTTTGATGATCCGTCCAGATCTCAATCTGATGCGTACATCCCTCCAAATAATGCCTCCACGCCTCCAATGCTCATATTATCCCCAACATCTCTTTGTCATGCACATCATAATTCCTCTCCACATCATTCAACCCTTTTGACAAGTATCCACAAGGATGCCATTTGTCATCTTTGCACAGCATTGATAATACTGCTCCAGTAGCAAAATTGGATGCATCGGATTCCACTCGCAAAGGGCGTGTGAAATCTACTGGAGCTAATATTGGTCCCTCCACAAACTTCCTCTTCAACTCCTCAAATGCTGTCTGCTGCTGCTCTCCCCACCTCCATATTACTCCCTTTCGTGTAAGGTTATATAAGGGTGTGGCAATTTTAGAAAAATTGTGCACAAAGCGATGATAATAATTTGCAAGTCCCAAGAAGGCTTGAACCTCCTTGACACAGGTGGGCGCAGGCCAATCTGTGATCGCCTGTACCTTGATCAGATCCATTTTGATCCCGTCAGGCTGATCAATAATCCTAGGAACTCAATCTCGCTTGCCCCAAACACACACTTCTCTGGTTTCAAAAATAGATCATTCTCCACCAACCTCCGTAGCACCTCCTGCACTATCGCCTCATGATTTTCTTCATCCTCCGTGAATATCAGAATGTCGTCAATAAATATTATTACCACACCTTTGTCTATTACGTCCTTGAAAATGTTGTTCATCATATTTTGAAAGGTCGGGGGACTATTAGTCATCCCAAAAAACATGACAAGCGGCTCGAAGGATCCTCGATGCGTGGCAAATGCTGCCTTCCACTCATCTCCTTTCTTTATTTGTACATTGTTGTATCCCCATCGTAAATCCAATGTTGTAAAGACCTTGGCTTTTCCCACCTTGTCAATTATTTCTGAGATCAATGGCAGGGGGTACGCGTTCTTCACTGTCCACTCATTCAAATACCTATAATCGGTACACATCCTCTTCCTTTGGTCTTTTTTTGGCATGAAGAATATTGGTGACATCTGCGGTGATTTCGAAGGTCATATGTATCCTTTGCACAATTGCTCCTTCAGGAACGCATCTACTTCTTCTTGTTCCATCGGAGATAACAGATATACCTTTGACTTCTTCGGCACAAACCCTGGCTTCATCTCAATCGCATGATCCCATGGCTTCTGCACTGGCATTCGCTCAGACTCCTTCTTCTGGAACACTGACAGATGTTCATGATACACTTTTGGCACCCATTCCTCCACTGGCTTCTCCACCTTCACAATATTCTTGTCCCATGACTGTCCTCCACGAATTGTTCTAAAGGTTTGCTTCTGCTCTTCTTTCTCGATCATGATCGGAACTTCCCCATTTGGCATTTCCTCATCCTCCACTTCCTCCATCATAACAGAATACTTTCTCAGATGTTCTTTCTCTTTCTTTTTCCTTTTTTCCTTCTTCATCTTCCTCCCATACACATTACATTCCTTAGGACAACGAGTCATTTGTACTTTCCCAGTTTTCCAATCAATTTTGGGATCATGCTTCCATAACCACAGACATCCTATTATTAGATTGGTTTTCCCAAGATCGCACACTTCAAATACGGCTCGCTCCTGATGTTCCTGATACTTTAGAATCATAGTCACCTCCTCCTTGATAGTTCCTCCATGATTGACTGTTCCATCAATATTGTACACCATTATAGGTTGCACCAGCTTGCATGTGTTAATACCATTTCTGGTAATTAAGGATCAATTAATAAATAATCCTGTAGCACCACTATCAAGCAACACTTCCACATCAATAGCTGCATGCATGTCCACTGTCTTCAATCCCACAGTCAAGGTGATTTCGGATTCTATTCGCGCAGAGCGAATAAAGAATTTAGGGGTTTTCGGAAATGATGCATGAAAATTGTCACGTGATTGACAACAGTTGTACTCCTTTTTGTCACGTGATTCAGAACAGTTATACTCCTCCTCGATTTCCTTTTCTGATTTACTCTGGGTTTCCTCGGATACTAATACATTGTAACGATTCTGGGTCACCAATGGGGAAACCTTCACTGGGACTCTTCTGCAAAATTCTTCTGCTTGCCTTCCTCCAGCTTCACTTCCTCGATTGTAGCTTCCCTAATCTTTCTTTTCTGCCTACAATTCCTAGAAATGTGTCCTAACTGCCCACAGTTAAAACATTTAAGTGGGGCTTGTCTCCCTGCTTGATCAACCTCCATTGCCTCTGCTGGTGCCGCTGACTCCATAACTATAGGTGTCACTGCCATGGCCGGTGGCTGTGCCCTTGGAGCTTGCACCTGAGGCGCCTTTCCTTTCTTGGACTTTCCTCCAGATGACTTTCCAAATTTACTACTTCCATACATCAACTTTGACTCCACCTGTTCCTGCCGATATTGCCAGTCAAGGCACATTGCCCAATTATACCACTCATCCAACTTCTCTGGCATAGAAGGTAGTCAGTAGATAGACTTGAATAAAGAGGGATTTAATCCTGCTTTCAAAAACTCTACCAACGTGGCTTCTCCCATGTCTGTTTGCGAAGCTTCTGCTTTGAACTGCAAAATAAATTCATCTGCCGTTAGGGAACCTTGGCGCATGGTTTTCAATTTAGCATTGGCTGTCGCCTTTGGATTAGGGTCTCCAAACTGTGCCTCCAATCTCTCCAGAAATTCCTTGAAGGTTGCAAAAGGTTTATTTCCCACGGCAATTTGATTAATAGCCTCATTTCTCCAGAACTGTGCTTTCCCCCCCTGAATGTATGAGAGAGCAAACATTATCCTAGACTTGGCTGTACAAAACTCTGGCTTCCTCCCATGGATGTACAATACTATAGAGCTGATGAAGGATTTTGTATTTTCCATGGTACCGTCAAAGATTTGCGGGGGCGCGTACTTAGGTAAGTGCACTTTTCCATTTCTGGATTTCTCTGCTGTCTCATCCTCCTGTGATATCCACTCCACCGTCTCCTCCATCTCATCATTTCTTTCTCCTATCATCTCTGGCTGTACTTCCGCTTGTCTGGGCTGTGATGCTGCCAATACTGACACTAATTGTGACATTTGTGCTGTGAGCGCATCAATTTTCGCCTCTAGTGCTGGTATGGGAACAGGATTAGGACCGGGATTAGAAGTTGAAGGTTTGGACATAATTGTAGAATTTGTGATGAATCACTTCTTCGACAAATTCAAAATTTTTTCTTCGAGACCTCTCCAAATGTTTATGGGTCACGTGATAAGGTTCGTCGATCATTTATCAATCATTCGTCGTTCGTCAGGCACCTATTTTGACACTTCGGATCAATAACCCTTCCAACAGTGCCTGATCTTGGAGATATCGCTGAATTTGGCTTGTAACTAAAATAGTCGTCCGAATAGAGTGATGTAAATCGTAACTAAACCAGATCCGATCGGTTGTCTGGTTGCAGCTGTCCTAATGATGAGCGCTGCCTCTTGATCACTGGCGGTCGCAATGTAAGGCGAGGCCTGGCATCAGCTTATGAAAGAAAAGGTAGATTACGTATATACAAGTACTTCCAGCTCATGCCAAAAGGGTGAGTAATCGGATGTGGCACAGTGAAACAATGATGTATGCGCAAGTAAGAGAAGGCACACTGATATGGGAAGTTGTGTTCTTCTGTTAGGGCGACACCCACTATCTGCTAGCTAAGACCGTGCGGGTTCTCTCTACAAGAAGGGGGCAGGATCCACGCTCATGATGGGGGAATTGATGGTTTTGATGCGAGGGGTTATTAATAGGTGAGTTTGTTGAGATAGGCCTTTCACACTGAAAACGTAGGTGGAATACCTAAGAGAACACAACTGGGGTCCCCTAGGTGTGTATTTAGGGTTTATATACTATGTTACATATATTGTACATTGTTGTTACTGACACATTCATACATGCACATACATATTGATGCATGCGAAATAAAATTCTCACGCTATCAAAGTGTAGCGTAATTTGGCATCATGTAGCGTAATTCGACATAATAAAATAAAAATGAAATTTTATCAGGTAATGGGGTGGTTTCCTAACACACGTGTATTCTCACCGCCAAACCCCAAACTAGCTGAAACTCAATGGAATTGGCCACAGGTGATCTCTGATAGTTTGAAAAAAAAAATACTCCAATGGTTCTGTCTAGAAACTGGTAGCAAAGCTCTTTGAGAACTTACATGTGCATGCTGTGCTGAATCTCGGTCTGAATTGGACTGCGAATGGAAGTCAGCAAAATCACTAAACTTGGATTGTCTTCGATGTTCCACCGTTGATGATACAGATCAGTTGAATACACTGCGTCCACCTCTATCTCCTTATACCACAGGAATATTGTGAAATGTAGTTCTTGAGCCATCAAGTGTTTGGGAGCTAGGAGATGATCAATATGAACTTAATCTTTGTTTCTCTTGTTTGAAATCGATCAAAAAGGAGAAGACGCTTGCTTTGGCAAATTGAACATTCATTGGACCACTGCCACCTGAATTGAATGATTTGACACCAATCGAAGAATCTATGATCGCACTATGCTGGTCAAAGTGTTGGATAGTGCAATTAAGTGAGCAAGATCATTCTGATCTCACTTCACCTCATGTTCAATGAGGGTTTCATGGCAATATTATTATCTATCCTCAAGAGCCTCAGTGAGTCGCAACTGTCTTGCCACCTTCCATAGAAGAAATCACATCTCCAATTTGTGTCATTTTCATTGGTTCTAAGCCGCCATCTCGCGAATGGCTTCGTGATAAAGCAAAACCATTGGCAGTATGTGGTCCTAAGGTTCGCCAAGCGCTGGTATGGTTAAAAACCCATAATCTGCTGTATCATGGTATTGAAATTAATTACAATGTCTTGAACACTTTGCTGACCAATGACCTGTTGCCATTTCATATTGAACATGTGCTGCCTAGTGAGGATGAAGATCTGCTGACATCACAATATGACATCAGCTCTTCTAGTACATCTGATGTTCATCCACAACCTGTTCCTGCAGATGCTGAAATTGCATTTCAAAAATTAGTTATCAGTGATGTTGAAGGTCATGCATCTTTGAATGAATTAAAAGCAGCAGCATTAAGGCATGTGCAAAAGAAAAAAGGAAGTTATCTCAAGCTTCCTCATGGTATGAGTCCTGAAAACGAATTCATGAATCCCCAATTATTCCCTAAAATATATCTGACCTTATTTCCATTTGGAATTGGAGGATTTGAGGACCCTGCTCGTAAAGAACAAATATCTTTCAAATGAGATGTCAAACACTTGTTGGAGCTTACAGATCGCAGATTCCAAGAACATCCTTCGTTCCTGTTTACAGCATTCAATATTTTGCAGAGAAGATCTCTCTTGCTTCATTGCAGTTTGAAAACCAAGCACAGGAACTTTCATTTGATGGCAAACTCATTCAATTTAATTTCACCTGACACCATTCATCGAGTTTCAGAAAGAGTGATCAGAGGAGATTTAACAACAGCTTATGATGATGAAGAGCACCAAGTACTGAAGATAATGCAGGAAGTGCACGTGATTAACAAACATGTCCCTGGATCTTCATCTGCTCGGATGGAAATGCGCAATCAAATTCGGTCAATGATCACACAGTTTGGAATGCCAACATTTTTCATAACCATAAATCCGGCTGATGTCTACAATCCCCTAGTTAAATTTTTAGCAGGTTTAGATATCGATGTCGATCACTTACTGCCAGAACAAGTGCCTAATTATTGGGATCAAGCCCTTCTTGTTGCTCAAAATCCAGCCGTCGCAGCAAAGTTTTTCAATGTATACATGAAAGCTTTTATTAAGACAGTGCTTGGCTATGATCTCCATGACAAAGATTTGGAGGGAGGTGCCCTAGGCACAGTACAAAGCTATTATGGTTGTGTCAAAGCTCAAGGGAGAGGCTCTTTACACTGTCACATGTTGATATGGCTGGAGGGAGGACTTCATCCAGATGAAGTTAAACACCGTGTCCTTGAAGATGATAGTTTCAAATTTTGGCTATTAAACTTTATGGAGGATTCAATCTCTACATGTGTACCTGACGACCCCGATCCTTTGCTATCCATAGCATCCTCTATCTACCATCCTTGTTCTATCAGAGGAACCAATCGAGGATGCCGAACCCAACCTTCATTGACAGAGTATCAAAAAGATCTTCACTATTTGGCAGAACAGTGTCAGCGCCACAGTCATCAAGCAACATGCTATAAATACTGCAAAGATACAGACAAGAAAGAATGTTGATTCAACCTTGATGAAAGCCACTATCAGCCGCAAAGTATAGTGGATCCAGAGACAGGTGAAATAAATTTCAAATGCCTGGATGGAATGGTGAATCATTTCAATGCGACGATCCTAAGTGCAATGCATTGTAATATGGATCTTAAGTTTATTGGATCAGGGGAATCTGCGAAAGCAATCTTATATTATATTACAGATTATATTTCGAAGGCTCAACTGAAAGCACATGTCGCATATGCAGCACTAGAGTTGGCAGTTTGGAAATTAGGAGAGTACAATCCTTTGGATGATGAACCTACAGTCTGAGCTAAATGCTTGCTACAAAAATGTGCACACATGATGATTTCTCATCAAGAACTATCCTCACAACAAGTCATGTCTTACCTACTTGATTTCGAAGACCATTTCACCAGTCATCAATTCAACAGCTTGTTCTGGACAACATTTGAAGCCAGCATCAAAAGCGAAGATCCAAGTCCAGAATGTTACAATCAGAAATCAGTGGACGGTGAATTTCAAACAGAGTTGAAGACGGTGAACGACCAAGATGAGGATGTAGATAATGGATCCGAAGAACCTTCTGGATTTGTCGCTAGTGAGTTCTCAGATGAACATCTTCCAGCAGAAGATGACATCATGAATCATGACAAAGTCACAATCTCTGTAGATACCGATGATCAATTTGTGGCACGTCCATCACAACTCACAGATTACAAACACCGAGCTCAAGAACTGGACAATTTGTGCTTATGGGATTTCTGTGCACAGACTGAAAAAATCAAAATGGCCCACCGGAGTCCTCAAGAAGATCCGGAAACTTCGAATGTAATTGATATCAATGTGATCCTAGGTTATTCAACCAAGAACAGACCGAGTTATGGACTTATCGCTCCTCATGACCAATGTAACACTCATGCTTTGAGAATCGTTCATTCAGATCTGCGGTGTATTCCTGTTTTAATAGGCTCTGTTCCAAGATGAGACCAAGAAGAAACCTATATGAGATATTGTTGATTGATGCTAATTCTGTTCAAGCCATGGCGAAGTGCATTCGATTTGCGAATGGCGACAGAATCATGGATGGCAGCATTTAACAATTTCAAAATGGGCACATTCTGTCCTCCTGAGTTTCAATCCATTATGAATAACATGCAACTTTTGCATGAGTGCAAAGACCGCCACGATGATCATTTTTGAGAACATGTTGCATTGGCACCAGAAATTGTTGGAGGGGAACCAACTGTTGTTGAAGATGCTATTGAAGATGTCGACGATATCGAAATCCTGCAGCATTTGCAATCAATCAACAACTGTTACTCACAAAGAAAGAATAACATGAATGTGAACTCCCTTGACTGCATAGAGCATGCAGAACAAGCCAGACTCTTCAGTGTAAAATCATCGGACCCTCATTATACAACTTTGCCACCAACTTCACGACCCATAGAACAAGTTGAGCATGATCATGAAGACATTGAGAGCATTTGGAAAGCAGAGTATAATCTTCGCCGTGAAAGATGGAAGCAGAAAACTGCAATCTATGAGCCTTCTCATATTGAACAGACTGTCGCATCAATGGATGTTGGTAATGGAGATGAATATCAAGCAACTATGAGCTTGCAGCCTTTGGAATCATTGATGCCATCGATTGAGCTGCAATCAAATAGCTGCTCTCCTGCATTGACTGTGGACATTGAGCAACTAGCACTAAAGTGGATGTTGACCCAGGAGCAACAGCAAGCATTTAAAATTATCGCAGAACACAGTTTAAATCAACATGATGATCCACTGAAAATGTTCAGCTCAGGTCCAGCTGGCAATGGAAAGACGACGGTCATCAACGCTATAAAAGATTTTTTCCAGCAAAGAGGTCAAGCAAGAAGATTTCAATTAGCTTCTTACATGGGCATTGCAGCGCGGCACATCTCCGGGATGACATTGCACTCTTTACTCTGTTTGAATGCGAAGAAGAACACCAACATAAACTCCAAATCTCATCGTGATCTTGTGGCAATGTGGGAGGGAGTTGACTACTTGTTCATTGACAAGGTCTCGATGATTAGCTGTCAGTTTCTTTGTTGAATTAGTGAAGCCCTCAGTCTGGCCAAAGGCGATACTCGGGCATTTGGAGGCATAAACATCATCTTCGCAGGTGATTTTTCACAGCTTCCACCAGTGCGAGAGGTTCGCCTATATTCACATATTAACACACATCAGTGAGCTGCTACTGCACAATGACAGAAGATTGTGTTCAGCAAATTGTTGTGGCTCACGATATTGACAGTGATCATTCTCCATCGTCTGCAATGACAAATTGGACCACAGAATAAAGAATTTCTTGAATTGTTGATGCATTTGGGAGAGGGTCGATGCACTGCATATGACTATGATTTAATGAGCAGCCATATCATGAGACCTAGCATGAACCTTGATTTCAACAGTGAGCCATGGCAACATGCACCAGTTATTGTGTATGACAATGCCGTGAAGGATGCGATCAATGTGCGAGCAGCTTCTGCATTTGCAAAAGAAACTGGACAACAATTACAGTGGTACTATGCCAAAGATAAATGTCAACAAAAACCGGTCACTGATAGAAACTTGAGAGATTACTTGAGTCATTTGCTGTCTGGACAAACTCAACAGCACCTTGGTCGGATTCCTCTCGTATTGGACATGCCTGTTCTCATTTCGCAAAATTTCGATGTGGAAGGTGGAGTTGTGAACGGAAGTCGAGGTACCATGTCTCATATACGCTACTGCACGGACAAACATGGCTACCACCATTTGTTATCTGTCATTGTTCACATCAGCAACAGCAGTGAAGAACCGCTTGGGAATTTACCTCTGCATGATCTACCGATATTGCCCAATGCTACAGACATCACATTTTAACATCCATACTCAAAAAAGAAATGTCACATCCAATGAACCCAGGTCCCAATTTTGCCAGCATTCACGATGACTGCCCATCGAGCTCAAGGACAGACATTGAACAATGTGATCATCGACTTGCAGTCTTGCAGAGGGACTGAGGCTCCATATGTGATGGCATCTCGCGCGTGTTCTCTTGATGGTCTGCTGATATTAAGACCATTTGACCGAAAAAAGATTTGCTGCAGAGAGTCTGAAGATACTTGCCAAGAAGGCTGGCAGTTAAAAATGCTCAATCTGTTGATGCTGTTGAAAGCATCAGAGGCACTGAGAGAATTCCATGGAGACCAATCTGAAATCACACAGATGATTCCAAAAGACATCGGCACAATGCTAAGTTCCATCAATCCAGAGACTGCACTCCAGACTTGGCAGCACATTTTTGAAGAGCACACAGCTGTCGTTGATGCTTCTTGCATGGTACTTGGTCCTAAGTGCACATTGCAAGATGAGATCGAAGGAGAAGATGGTGTCGAAAGCACCAAAAAAGATGGTGTAACAACAACTGTCAATATGGATGGCGCCACCACCACCAAGTCAACTTCCACATCTTCTATCGGTCGCAAGCGCATGTCCCCCGGACAGATGGAGTCCATCCCAAATAGCAAGCGACAGCAATGCCACAAATAACAATGACATGTTGCACATATTGTAAGTCCACACAGTCTCATCTAAGCACACCGTCACTCTGAGACATTTTGTATGTTCTTTGCTCACAACCATCCACCACCATCACTCAATTCCTGACCACTACTTGAAAATGTCTGCTCCTTCTCCCTTATTTCAAAATCGCCAAAAGGTCTTCTATCAAAACTTCATCACTGAATTCTCTAAGCCATCATTCAACATGCTCACAAATAGTGACTTCTGCAAGGATTTCTTCAATCACATGGAGAATGCAGCTTGGAATGACAACCGCATCTTCATCAGTCATGATGGCAAACTGGTTAGGATGATGTTACTCGGAGAGATCACCCATTCTAGCTTGGGCACTCAGCTGGATTGTAAAGGAAATCATTACATGAGTACTGATAACATGCGTCGTTGTTCGTTGCCAACAATACTATTTATAATATTCTACTTAGTTCATTGTCGACAAATCCAAACCAAAATATTGCCTTGCTCTTGTGAAACCGACCTGTGTGACAGAAAACATCAGCATTCTATTTGACAACACTTGCAATGAACTACAGACCATTTTTAGTCAGTTAACTAGTGATGAACAAGCAAATGTAAGTCCCCGATCTTCTGTATATGAAACAAACTCATCATCAAAATTAACCACCATCGCTTAGGAGTTTGCTCACACAGATTGGATGAGATCGAGTACCTCTGATGGAAGAGGCCCTCGCAATCTCATTCTCATCTATTTTGGTCCGATATATGGCATATGCTTCTCATTTAGATTATAAATAATCATTGCATCTCATTCCATTGATCGCAATCCAGGTGCCTCTGACTGTTGATGCTCCTTCAATGTCTATCGGAGTCAAATGCCAGTTAGTCGAAGAAGGAGTTGATGAAAACAAAGCGGATCACTCGGAGCATGTACAGAACGCTCCACAAAGCGGCGCTGAACATATCGGAGCCAAAACAGACGCCGGCATTCCAACTAGTATGTATCCTTCACTTGATCTATCTGTTATAACTATCTGACTTCATCACAAAGAGCATGATATATATGTCGGTGCCTACTATGACCCACATCTTCTGCCAGATTATGGTGGAAATCTCTTTCGACATCATGAAGTGAAACTGATTCAACATGATGTTCGAGACACTGATCTGCATCTGATCCCCCCTTGGGAATATTATGATAAGCTGCGCGCAGGCACCATGGTGTTGTGCGCCATAACATTGCATATGTACCAAATGAATATCACCAACACGAAAGGAAGCCAGCTAAGAATGAGAAAAGTGAGTCGAAATTGTTTCCGCCAAAACTTGCTTCACTTATGATGGGACAGACATTCAAACTCAATGCTGAAACCATCCGAGTTGTCGCAAAGTCTGATCTTCCTGTGGAAATCCATCAGCAACCAATGTTGCCAACAGATTCCTTGCCACAAGCGACCCATGCTACAGCAACCATCAGAATTGGACCCTTTGAGGCTGTTCAATGTTGTCAATGAAGGGTTGCACTCGGAGCAACAGCAAACCATGCACACATCATCCGAGAAGACTGAAGACATCACGATGAAAGTCGATGACATTGACTGGTCAGAATCGGACAAATCTGCAGATGGGCTGCCGAAATCTAAAAAACCAAAAGGCAAGAGTCCAACAAAACACACTTAGCATGCTCCCCCCATTTGTTATGTAACACAGAAAACCCCATTGTGTATTATTATATACGAAGCTTGTCATTACGATGTATGAATTTGTACTTTATCGATTGACACAACAAACATCGAATAATCCTAAAAGCATTGTCATCAGCCAATATTGCAGAAGGAAAAAAATTCTGAATGCTCACATGAGTACATTGTGCACCTCGTGATGATTCTTGAGAGCTGAGCACTATGCAGCAATGGACAACATCTCCTGGCATAAGGGGCACTGAGAAATATTGAGCATCCACATAACACTAAAAAATGCGAGTGTCGCCAACCTTCTTCGCCTATGGACTGCAAATATTTGTCGACAATGTCTGCCAACTACAGACCACGGTAAGCAAATGCCGCTAATCGATTAACTGTGTTCACTGACGAGCACATTACGAGATGCATATAACAGCATCCGATCGTCCACAACCCAGCGCCTGATGCAAGGACTCTACCAACAAATACTGCATCAAAAAAAGAAAATGCGCACAAATACAAACTTACCGCAGAACGTCCTGCATCCACAGCATCATCCTCCAATTTGACTCTCTCCAGCGCTGATATTTGCTGTCGCCAGATTAAAGACATCATCCTACCACACCCTTCAGGGGGGCCAAGCATCAATGTGGCAAAGTCACTATGCAACCGCACTGCCTGCACCTCAGCAATGATGCTGAACTGTTGAGGAGACGATGGATCCTCATCTACAAAGAACGAAGTTCCGTCGGCAAGGATTGGACCTTGTCAAAAATGATATCCATAGACAGCAGTGTAAAGTGGACACCATAGTAACTCGAGGACTCCAATAATTGAACGATAAGTGTTGCTTGCCATTCTGGCAGATTAGACCTAAATCATAATATGCACGAAGGATGGACGCAGTGAGACATTAAAGTCATCATCTTTCTCACAGTGCTATACCTAAAAATGCCAGATCATGTACCTTTGTGAACATTGTGACAACAAAAAGAACAAAAAAGACCAACACAGACTACAACATGGCGAAGATGAAACTTGCGAATAAGTTGACCATGAGAACCCAGAAATATCACAGCAGTTACACAACCGAAAGTCACCACAGCTTACAATAAATCATTCTCCAAAAGACAGGCACTCCAAAAAACAGAAACAACGAGAACCACCATCTGGCCATGGCCTGGCCCAGCCAAGGTGTGGTTTGCGGATACGATGAAGTGCATGAGGGCACTTGAAAAAAACAAAAAACAATAGAACCCCACATCGAACCACCCAACACGTGATCTCATTTGCTACTGTTTACACTACAAAAGTAGTGGGCTTTGCCACCGGCTCGCTGGCACACTACATGGTTATTTCCCTTTCTATCACATTTGTGCATGTTGACAGTTTTATATTTAGAGGCAGAGTACCCTTTCTGACATCTATAGTTGCAGACAAACAAACACAACAATTTTGATATCTCGTGATCGGGATTTTTCGGGGACAAACCGACTTCAGATTTGGATTCAGCTCGTCAAAATACGTCAAAAAACCTATCTCCGAAGTTTTTCCCACAACATTTTAGGGTGGCCAAATTTTCTGAGCAAAATTTCGCAACATTTTGCACCCCTTTTGAGGGATTTGAGCAGCAAAAATAGTTCATTCCCTAACTTGATCAATGTGTAATTGATGGAACTCTTTTAATAACTCCATTTGGCAGCTTTTTGAGTTGTGTGATCCTTGCATGAGATCAACGTTCAACTTGAAGCTAGGTTTGAAGTTCAACTGTGTGTCACACAGGATTACTATAATACTTAGTACATGCAAATGTTTTGAAGTTGTCCTATGCTCAAAATAATGGAATGTAAATCTACATTGCAGTGCTTATTATGTAGCAGGTAAAATTTGTTAGCCATGCCTGGTACTTTTAGGTTTCTATCTTATTTGACACAATCATTGCATGAACGATGCAGCATTAGAATGCCAAGGGTTTAAATGAGAGCAGTCAAAAATTGGTGATTGATTGGTAAAGCAAAAATGCAGAAAGAACAATAAAAAAATCATAGCAGTACATATTTGTGACATCAATGAGAAATCAGAGAATGATCATTAAACAGCTGGATGCGAGAATGTGGTGGTGTTCAGGTGGTTCAGTTGTATTTGGGCATTTCTTTTCATTCAGCTATTTTTGGCTTATTTCCGACTCAGCATATGTGATATTTCATCATCGCCTCAGTTGTTTGGCTATGCACAAACACAATTTATTATTAGTTCGGCTGTCACCACACACTTTGTTAAATGAAGTTCACTGTTCAGACTTTCAACCACTGTTAATGTCACATGATTATTCCAAAGCATGTGACAATTATGATAGGTTATTTTCCTCCTTTATAATGCCTTGTCAAATATCTAGGCACTTCCAGGAGCTTAGGAAGATGGAACGAAGTTGATTCCATAGGTTACTGGTAAAAATTTCCTTTTTGGTGAAGTTTATTCTTTTTATTATGGGCGATCAATTTGATGTAACCTCGAATTTATCACAGGATCGGATGCAGCTAACCAAAAGGAGTTGATTGCACTATTTTTCATGATTTTACTGATTTTTTTCAGGGGGCGGCCAAATTTTTGAGGTTACCTAACCCAAATTTTTCAAAATAGGGAAATCAGCTCATAGAATTATCCTCGTTAGGCTCTATTCTACATGTTTTGACAATTTTTGAGGGCTCCGGATGTTTGTGCCAGCTTCCAAAATTGGGTCACCAAAAATTGTCGTGTTTGTTTGTCCGCAACTGTACCCCTTGGTATGATGTCATTTGGTGGCCTTGATCTGCCTATCTCTGCCTTTTCTATTTTTAGGCTATTATTTGATTTTTGCAATCTGGCAAAGGGGTCCTTAGAGTTTTCTCTTCAGATTTCCCTTTGCTAGGTGTGCCTCCACTCCCTGTAATATACACCATAATTTTAACTTCAGATTTCCCTTTGCTAGTCCACTAATTAAGTGGCCTCTAAGGTTGCCCTTATAGGTGATGCAATCTTTGGTGCCCTGTGCTTCAATCCATCAAGCTTGGTTTTGGTGAGGTCCAGCTCCTCTTTCATTGTCAAGAACTGCATGAATCATGATGATCTCATCATGTTCTTGCTTTAGGTTGGCATAGTGTTCCTCTATAGAGAGTACTATAAGGGCAACCTAAGCCTCTAGCAAAGGGAAATCCGAAGTTAAAATTATACTACATAATACAGGCATTGGGGACACACCTAGCAAAGGGAAATCCGAAGAGAAAACTCTAAGGATCCCCTTGCTGATGCCCAGTATATGTGAAGACGACAAAAATCAAATATAACCTAAAAATAGAAAAAGGCAGAGATAGGCGGATCAAGGCAGCCGAATGACATCATACCAAGGGGTATGTGTCGGAAGGGGTACTCCGCCTCTAAATATAAAAGTGTCAACATGTACAAACATGATAGCAAGGGAAAATTAGTAATAAAATCCGGAAAAATCATAGAAAATGAAGAATAGAAGGAAATGAGGTGGGGAAAAATATAGGACAAACATAAAAAATAGGAAAAACACACAGGGCACCCCCCTAGTCCCCTTATATCACCCCCTCTCTAAGATGCATCACCCCGATGCATTCAAAATCGCATACGACCAAAGTCCATGACTTGAATGCGACGCGGTGCAGCAGTGTGCCATCGGTGGAATTCCTTGATTAACCGAGGGGCATTTATGTCAGACTCTTCGACCCATGAGTTCTCCTCATACCCATAACCCTTCCAATGTACCAAATACTGGAGTTTTCCTCGATGCAAACGGCTGTCTAAGATTGACTCGACTTCGTATTGGGGTTCTCCCTCGATCACTGTAGGTGGTGGTGGTGGGTGTGAATGGCATCCCAGGAACAGATCTGGGGGAGCTGGAAGCAATTTGATGACATGGAAGATGGGATGGAGTCTGGACATGGAGGCTGGGAGGCATAGACAATAGGCATGTGTTCCAATGCACTTGACAATGGGGAAAGGTCCCAAGAAGCGATGAGCGAGTTTCTTGGATGGACGTGTAGTGGAGACGTCACTGGAGTCAAGATAAACTCGATCACCAACCTTGTACTGAGGGGTTGGGGAGTGGCATTGGTTGTAAAATCGCGCCATGTTGTCCTTCACCTTTGCTAAGGCTGCCCTTGCCTCCTCCAAGCTATCCCTCATGCATTCTGTGAACTCATTCACTGTCTCGATGTGTGAGGGAGTTTGGCGAGGTTCAAATCCCATGTGTGGATGTCGTCCAGTGTCTAAGAGGAAAGGGGTCTGTTGAGTGGAAGCATGGACATGGTTGTTGTATCCGAACTCGGCCAAAGGAAGGAGATCATCCCAATCGTCCTGGCGTTCATTGACAAAGAGGTGGATGTACTGCTCCAGTTCCTGGTTGACTCGCTCCGTCTGGCCATCAGTTTGTGGGTGATAAGTGGTTGAAGCGAGGAGTTTGATCCCCAGGAGTCGGTACAGCTCACGAGTGAACTCTGCCATGAACTGAGGGCCACGATCCGAGAGGAAGGCACCAGGAAGTCCATGTAATTTCCACACATGGTGGAGGTAGAGTCGAGCGGCACCTAGGGCACTGACAGTGGTGTGAGTGGGAATGAAGTGAGCGCATTTTCCCACTGAGTCAACTGTGCACATCACCACATCAAACCCGTTTGACTCTGGCAATTCCACCACAAAGTCGACGCTGATGACATCCCAATGACTCTCTGGAACAGGAAGAGGGTGTAGCTCACCAATAGGCTTGCAACGAGGAACCTTGGTGCATAAGCAAAGGTCACAAGTGCGACAATACTGACCAATGAGCCATGACATTTGTGGCCACCAATAGTTCCATGAGGTGAGCTCCAAGGTCTTCCAGCATCCGGGGTGGCCAGCAATCTGTGAGTCATGGTGTTGGGATATGATGCACCGGCAAAGGTCTGGGTCATTGGGAACATAGATGCGATCCCTGAAATACAACAAGTCCTCCTTTTCAGCCCACTCTGCCGCACGTAAGGAAAGGGTTGATCCCTTCCTCAGTTCTTTAACAGCTTGGGTGACAACATCCTCATGTAAACCGCTACGGTTTCTGCGACAAATGTCACGTAGGATGTCCCACTCCTCGCCCTGGGGTGCGATGCCTTCCAGTGCCCGAATGGTGAACAGGTCTGGCTGCAACAGCACAATGTTTTGGTTGTCACCGCTGCCATCCCCATGGTCTGCACATTGGGATAGGGCATCGGTCTTCCCCATGCTGTGACCCGGATGGTGGTGCATGGAGAAGTCGAATCTAGATAGATACAGGGACCAATGAGCTTGACGACGGTTCAATTTCTTGGCTGTCATGAAGTACTTGAGATTCTTGTGATCCGTCCAAATTTCCACCTTGTGTTGGGCACCCTTGAGGAAGTGTCGCCACTCCTCAAGTGCAGGCATTATTGCCAACATCTCCTTGTCATGGATCTTGTAGTTTCGCTCTACAGCACTAAGGCTTTTGGAGTAGAACGCAACAGGATGCCACTTCTGGTCCTCCAGAGACTGCTGAGACAACACGGCGCCCATTGCAAAGTCAGAACTGTCGGCTTCTACACGAAAAGGACGCGGATTGTCAGCAAAGGTAAGGATCGGAGCAGAAGTGACCATCTCCTTAAGCTTTTCGAACACCTCCTGTTGTGCATTATCCCACCTCCATGCCTCCTTTCCTGTCAAGTCAAACAGTGGTCATGCATGATGTGAGAAATCCTTGATAAAACGCCGATAGAAATTGATGAAGCCCAGGAAAGACTGCACCTCCTTCTTGTTCATGGGTGTCGGCCAAGCTGTGACCCCGTTTACCTTGATAGGATCCATCTCCACTTGACCCTCCGAGATAATCAGGCTGAGGTACTCGATCTTGGTCCTTTCGAACTCGCATTTGTCCTGACGAAGGTAGAGTTTGTACCGTCGAAGTTGCTCTAGGACGAGGCGCGTGATGTGACGGTGCTCTTCAACTGTGCGAGTGAAGATGAGGATGTCGTCGAGATAGATGCAGACAACGCCTTCAAGGATGAGGTCGTGGAAGATGTCGTTCATCATGGTCTGAAAGGTGGCAGGGCTATTAGTAAGGCCAAAGAACATGACAAGCGGTTCAAAAAGACCATGGTTGGTACAAAAGGCTGCCTTCCACTCATCTCCCTCCTTTATCCTCACATTATTATAGCCCCAATGGACATCGAGCTTGGTGAAGTATTGGGCTCCATGGAGCTGGTTTACGAGTTTGGAGATGAGGGGTAGTGGGTAGCGATTTTTGACCGTGATGTTGTTGAGCCTTCTGTAGTCTTGAACCGGTCAAAGTGAGCCATCCTTCTTCTTGACAAAAAGGGAGAGGCCATGGGTGACTTCGATGGTCAAATACGTCCAGAGGCCAGGTGCTCGTCGATGAACTGGTCAAGCTGCCGTTGTTCTTCCGGAGAGAGAGGATAGACCTTGCAGGATGAAGGGGTTGCGCCGGGGGTGAGTTCGATCGTGTGATCCCATGGCTTGCGTGCAGGAAGAGAGTCGAATGACTCCTTGGAGAACACATCTTCAAACTCATGGAGATGAGGGAGTAAGGAGTTAGTAGAGGATTTAGCAGCGTTGTTTTTGTGGAAGGCCTCGGCGAGGCATTGGGATATGTTCGATGTGGCACACACCTCATGCGATGAGCGAATTGCAGTGTAGAAGATCCGATCACCCTCCTCCACTTCCTCTGGGTCCTCATCATCATCATCCGAGTCCGGCATTAGATCAGGAACCCCTTCCAATTCCACTTCAGGTATAGGCAGGGGTCCAGCACGACACTTCTGAGTACATCGTATTGCCGCCTTCTGTCCACAACGTTCTTGCCTGGCTTCTGTGAAACACGTCTGACAGTGGGATGGACATCGGCTCATGGTAACCTCCCTGGTATGCCAGTTGACCTCTGGGTTATGGTCTCGAAGCCATGGATATCCCAAAATCACCTTTTGCTTTCCTAATTGAGTGACAGCAAAAAGGGCATGCTCACTATGATCTTTGTAACGGAGAACCAGGTCTGCAACCTCTCGGATGGCACCAGCTTCATTTGGGGATCCATCCACGTTATATACAGGTATCGGACATGAGAGTGAGCGAGTATTTAGGTGATGTTGTTGTACCAGATGGGAATCGATGAAGAGACCAGTCGCACCAGAGTCCAGGAGCGCAGAGACACCGAGTATCTGTCCAGTGTCGGTCGTCTGCAGTTTGATGGCTAGGTTTAAGGAATGTGCAGAGGGAGTGGATGCCACAATATACTTGCATGGTAGTTTATGCTCCCATGATTTAATTTTGGGATGTGGAGTAGAAGGAGAGATGGGGAGAGCAGGTATGTCTTTAGCCAACTTCGAAGGGTCAGAGAGGGGAGCAGTCACAGAAATGGATTCATTCTCCGGGGATTCAACTGACAAGACTTCAAAGCAGTTATGGACAGGCAGTGAGGGCGTACGATTCACTCACTGCGAATAGGAAAATCCTGCTCCTCTACAACTTCCAACTTAATCTCCTCTGCAACTTGATCCTTCGCTTCCTCAACATCTGCAAGTGCCAACAAATCTTGCAGGAGTTCATCTCGTCCCTTGGGGGTGAGCATGCAGATATCCTGATGATGGGCACATGCTCCAGCCCTGTGTCCAGGTTCCCCACAACGGTAGCAGAGATCCAACTTACGTGCACGGCTGCAGGCTGCATCAACATCCATTGGTACTGGGACATTGATGGCTGGTGTGGAAGTTTGACAAACAGGAATGGGGTTAGGGCAGGGGAGGCTTCGATTGAAGGTGTAGGGCATATGAGTGGTAGTTGGAGCATGGAATGCAGCATTAAACACCACATTTGTGAGTCAGTTCTCATCACAGAGTGAAGCAGCTTCATACCAAGCAAGGATATCATCATCCGCTGGGCGCCCTTCCAACATCTGTGCAATCTGGTCCTGAATTTCTCGGTTGAGCCCCCATCAGAACTTCACCACCACTGGTAACCCACTCCCATATCCTGCCATGTCCACCAAATCCTTGAACTCATCGATATAGTCGTCCACAGATCGACGTCCCTGGTGGTAAGCGGATGACTCAAGTCATGTCACTGCTCGGTGGCATTCATTGAGGGGGCAGAAGTGGCATACAAACTCAGCTCGAAAGTCACCCCAAGTGGAGAAAGGTAGAGAACCAAGTTCTTTAGTTTGACGTAGGATACGGTCCACATAGAGATAGGCGCATTCAGATTTCATGTATGTGAAGGCCCAATAAATTTTTGCAGCCTCATCGACAAATTGATGCGACTGGAGACTAATGTATAACTCACAGGAATTAAGGAATGCATGTCCCTGCGCATGTGCACCATTAAATTTGGTGGGGGCAGACAGTTTGATCTGGGCATGTTCCTTAGTGGACGCATTTGGCAAAACGTCGTTGTTGGGTGTGCTTGGAGTCGTAAAGGGGGAACTATTGGTCGTAGGGTTAGCCTGGAGGGTCCTAACAAAGTTTTCAATCGTAGATTTAAGCAAGTTGATTTGCGCACACATTCCGGAAACATCGCTTTCAAGCGCGTCGAAGCGTTCTGATGCGTCCATGTCGCTAGGGAGCGCGTTTGGCGAAAATGGCAGCGTAATAAAGGCGAGATTATCTGGAACAGTGTGTAGGGACTCTGTGGAGCTTTGGGAAGCGTCGTCCAGTCCGTACCTGCCTATCTTGGGCAGCACGTTCACGATTTTCGGGCCTTAGGGGAGAGTTTTCTACTATAAGGGCAACCTAAGCCTCTAGCAAAGGGAAATCCGAAGAGAAAACTCTAAGGATCCCCTTGTTGATGCCCAGTATATGTGAAGACGACAAAAATCAAATATAACCTAAAAATAGAAAAAGGTGGAGATAGGCAGATCAAGGCCGCTGAATGACATCATACCAAGGGGTATGTGTCGGAAGGGGTAAATATAAAAGTGTCAACATGTACAAACATGATAGCAAGGGAAAATTAGTAATAAAATCCAGAAAAATCATAGAAAATGAAGAATAGAAGGAAATGAGGTGGGGAAAAATATAGGACGAACATAAAAAATAGGAAAAACACACAGGGCACCCCCCTAGTCCCCTTACAAGTACTGGCTTGTGAGTGTGTGTGCCAAATTCCTCTGCTAAGTCAGCCATGTTTAAAGATGGTAGGGTGGTTGATAATGGTGTGTTGGATGAAAGTGGGGATGATGGTGTGGTATGGAATGGATTTGCATCAGATATGAAGGGTGAATTTGATCTGTGTCCAGAATGTGTCTGGAAAACATCTTGAGAAGTGCACTGCTCTTGCAGACTAGATTGTCCTGGGTCTACTCTTCACATACCCAGCTGACAATCAAGCAGGTTTCTCCAAAGATTTCCCCAGCACTCCTTTTAAGTAATCTCCACTGAGTCAGGCTCAACATTACTCAGTGTCCAAGCAGTCAGATGAAATATGCATGTGAAGAAATTCATGATAAGGTGTGTACTAAGCTCCTTGTCAAAATGTTCTGTGATGCGAAAAGTGTAAAATGTGAGAGAGCACATAAAGGTAGTCAACTTTTTCTGTTAAGGCAACACCAACAACCACTACTTCAACTGAAGTCTACTAAGTGGGGTACTTGTCCATTTGGGCCATGGCTACGCCTGGCATGAATGAGTCCTCACTTCATGGACTTTTTTTTCTTTAGTCTGCAATCATTTTCAACTGACTCCCATTGCGCCACTGAAAAGATGCATAGGATACCAAGACAAACAGGAAGGCAAGGCTCAAACAAAGTTAAGTAGGATGGAATTGGACAAAAGATGAAATGAGCCATGAAAATGCCTTCCTGTCTTCTTAGATTAGTCTTTAGAAAAACTCACCTATCCCAATCATATGCACCATTTTTGGCTACCAAGATTGATGACAACATAAGAGGCAAATCAACTTGTTTAGTTACCAGAGATGACGTCTATGCTTTTCGGACCTCCTCGTCAATCGGCATTAATCAGTGTTCTCATAAAATCTTCATAGTATCGCCTTGACTTCAGATGTTGAATTTTAACCTATTCCTTAACTCAAAAATCAAGTTTTTTGAAAGTGCCCTGAACAGCCAAGCTCTATAAGAACAGCCCATTTGACCAGGATTACACTTCCTGAGACAATAAAACTACCATGGAACCGATGCGAAACAGTGGTGATGGTTGGCAAAAAGAAGGCCAAAACAAACAGAGGCCAATATGGCCCACGCAGAATGGCAATTGCCAAACAGAAGTTTGGAGACATCTTGTAGCTGGGTGCTGATGATGGAACCTCCACAATTACAAGATTACTTAGTCAATGGGCCCTTTCTCAAGGCAGTCTAATAAAATGAGATCTATAAAATCACTACAAATAAATTCAATGAAATAAAAATATAATACAAAGAATGGTTAGTATGGAGTACAAGAGGATGTTGGATATAAGCTATGCATTTACTAGAAGTGATCCATGGGAGGTGGGTGGGCACAATAGTTGCTGTCGCCTGCTATGGTGGTAGCTGTGGTCGCCCTCACTGTCATCGTTTGTGGCTGTCGCTTCATGGCTGTCTCCTCATGATCGCCGCAGTTGTCCTCTGCTATTGTTCCCCTGTTGTTGGTCTTCCCCCATTCACACTGTTCTCCCTGCCATTGGCTCGTCCCTGTCAGCTCGTCACCCTGCTCGCAGAGGCTGTCTTCATTGTGGTCATTGTCCCTCTGTTGTCCTTCATCCTTGTCGTCCCCATCCCCATCCCAGCCATCCTCTTCCTCATCCCCTGGTCCCCACTGTCATTCTCCATCCTCTCATTGTCAGTGTCGTTCTCATTGTTGTTTCCCCCCTGGCCCTGTCACTGTGGTGCCCTCTCACCATCTTCAATGTCCAACCCACGAGCAGCTGCTCGCAGCAGCAGGGGTCTGGTAGGTGGGTGCTGGTGGTGGTCGTCATCATCTGTGCCTTGCTGCTCGTCCTCATCACTGGGCCAAGTTGTCCCCATCGTCGTCCTGATCCATTATCCACCCTGCAAGCAGATACTCGCAGCAGTGGTGCAGATGTAGGTCTGCTGTCTTGGTGCTATCTCGTGGTAATAGAACCTAAATATCAAAACAAAACATTTGTTAGTTGAAAAGAAAAGAGAAGAGAAAAGAAGAGAAGAACTTGACACTTAGGCCCAACAAACAACTCGTTTGCAGCTGTACATTGTGTCGTTATATCCGAGCATCCCCATGATGCCTGTCATACCCGGTACTTCATTTATTCATCATCACGTTGTATCATTTTCTATCATTTACTTATTACTACCCCTATTCTCGTTACTATGTAACACCCATAGTCATATCTCAACACCTCAGTGTTGTTACCCACCACTGAGGTGTAAGTCCTGTTTACCTTACTTCGTTATAACCTTTACTTACTTGTAAGTAGTACTACATTATTCTTTCCAGGTACTACTACATTCAATATAGTGTTGTTACCCACCACTGAGGTTACTACATTATTCTTTCCAGCTTCTCGTTCTGGATACCCTGCCACTGCGAGAGGTTATGGGCCCTGCAAATATATCTGACATGTCTTCGACTTCCAATAACCAAATTCAATCCCTTCCTAAACTTTGAGGCGACAGTTCCAATTGGGCTACGTATTCTGAGCAGGTCTTGAACTACCTCACATCGAAGGGACTACGTCGACATGTTTTGGGTACCGCATGCAAACCGGAAGAACTTGATGAGCATAATGGGAGTTTCTACAAGAGAAATTCCCTAGCTCCGCTCACTGACAAAGAAGTCGAGAAGCATGAGGAAGTACAGGATAGCTATGATCAGATGCAGGCGGCTGTTTGCGAGGTCATATACAGGACTGTTGACAACACCACATTCCTCCAGGTCAAGAATGAGTCCAATGCCGCAGCTATGTGGAAGAAGGTTGCATCAATCCATGCTGACAGAGGCAGCCTGTATGAAACGAACCTCCTTATGCAACTTCAGAACACTCGCTACGCTGAGGGGGAGAGTATGAGGGATCACATTGCCAAGATGACAGAACTAAGGGAACGGTTAGCCGAGATGAATACACCGGTATCCAATGAGTCCTTCATGTCCTACCTTTGCACCTCGCTCTCACTTGCACCATCATTCCGAACCCTATTTATGACTCTCAGTGCCACAGCTCATCAAATGGGGAAGAAGCTCACCCCTACTGATGTGATCTGGCATCTTACTGAAGAGGCAACATCAGCCGAGATCGAGGACAGCATCAACAAGTCCAATGCTGCAATGCTTGCAGCTACATCAAAGGCCAAGAGTGGAAATTCCAAGTCCTCAAAGAATGACATCCTGTGTACGAACACAAACTGTGGCCGACATGGACACACGAAGGACCAGTGCTGGTCAAAAGGGGGAGGAAAAGAAGGTCAGGCTCCTGATTGGTGGAAGACGGGTGGTAAACAAGCTAGCGCCAGCATTGCGGAGAGTGCTCCTACAAGCGACGAGCCAGAGAATTATGCTATGCTCACCTATAATGTCCCCGACGACCCAACAGCCCTTGTATGCACCTCAGATTTTCACTCCGAAGCCCATGCAATCTCCAACCATGCTGGAACAATCCTCGATAGCGGTGCCAGTCATCACTTTTCACCTGATCGCTCAAAGTTCCTAAATTATCAGGAACTTGTTAACCCCGAGCCTATAAGAGCTGCAGATGGACTTACATTCAGCGCGCTTGGCAAAGGGGATATCCAGGTTGAGCTACCAAACGGGGATCAGAAACTGACCCCAATTACCCTGAAGAATGCATACTACTCACCGCATATGGCATTCACCCTGATGTCCGTGTCTTGTGTCGATCGAGCCAGATATTCACTTTTCATTAAAGGTGGTACCTGCGTTATTCGTAGCCCAAAGTCGAACATCATCAGTCGCATTCCCAAAGTTCGAGGGTTATACCGTGTCAGTCACTCTCTAGTTTCACCATATGCGCATATTGCTAGCGCTGCTATTAAACAAGTCTCAATAAGCGAGCTTCATAAACGAATGGGGCATGTCAATCATGAGGACTTACGGCGGATGGTTGAAAAGGGGATGGTAACCGGCATTAACCTTGACATGATGTCGAAGCCAGAATTTTGCGAGGCCTGCATCAAAGCAAAGGCAACGCGTAAACCATTCCCGAAGGAGAGCAAGACCAAATACAAATCATATGGTGATAAGGTCGTATCAGATCTGTGGGGACCAGCTGCTGTTCAATCAATAGGGGGCAAGCGATACTATGCTCTCTTCCAAGATCTTCATAGCCATGAGGAGTTCATTTACTTCTTGAGACAGAAGTCGGAGACCTTCGCTGACTACAAGAAGTACGAAGCATGGGTAAAGGTCCAGAGAGGCGGGCAGATACGAATTTTTGGCTGTGATCGAGGAGGGGAATTCACGAGTAAAGAGTTTACTGAACATCTCGAGAATGCTGGAACAGTTCGCCACCTGACTGTTCATGACTCCCCAGCTTCCAACGGAGCTGCCGAACGAGCCAATCAAACACATATTGAAGGTGCCCGAGCCATGATGGAAGCCGCAGGTCTCCCAAAAAACCTGTGGGCAGAAGCGGTCCGTCACCATGTGTGGATCCGCAACCGCGTACCCTCTCGCGCACTTCCTGAAATGAAGACGCCACATGAGATGGGAACTGGGGAGAAACTGGATTTATCGGCTGTACGGGCTTGGGGCAGTAAGGCGTGGGTGAAGCAACTTAATGCTGGGAAACTTGAGTCGAGGGCTGAGGAGGGCCATTTCGTGGGCATTGACAGTGAGTCAAAAGGGTACAGGATCTACTGGCCAGGAAAGAACTGAGTCAGTGTCGAGAGGGATGTTTATTTCAATGAGAACGAGGCATTAGAGCCTGAGGAAGTTCCAATTGAAGGGGAGTACGAGATATTTACCAATTCGGACCTTCCACAGCCATCCAACACCTCTCAAAGCATTCCAGAATCCTCACCACCTGTCAAAAACGTGCCAAACGCAACAAACGAGACGCCTGAACCCGAAAACGTCGAAAATGCACCTGATGTCACAAAGACAAATCAGAGCTCTGATGCTGTAAAGGCAACTCAGAGTACCCAAATACCTGCCCCACACCAACGATCTGTAAGGCAAAACTCGCTTCAAGGCCTTCCCCAGTTTGAAGAAACTCAATACGGCCGTGGAAAATGCAAACGCGTTGCCATGTCACGCGCTAATGCCACAGTTGCCGATTTCGAGGGAGCATTTGTGGTGGAAGAGGAAGGTTTGTTGGAACCAGGGGGAGTAGAGATGAATATAGATGAAACTGAGTGGTTTGGGGAAGTAATGGAGCAGGCCATGGTGATAAGTGAAGATGAACCATCTTTGACAGAGGCGTTAGGCGGCGATGAGCGTTCAGCTTGGACTGATGCGATCGACGCAGAACTTGTCCAAATGGAGAAAGTCAACGCCTGGATCCCTGTCATTCCACCTCGCAATGCCAATATCATTCCCAGCCACTATGTCTTTCGCCGCAAACGTAATGAGATGGGTAGTATTGTCCGTTACAAGGCTCGTCTTGTCATCAAGGGCTTCAAACAGCAATTTGGTGTGGATTACGTTGAAACTTTTGCTCCAACTGTTTGTGCACCCACACTACGAATCCTCCTATCGTTTGCAGCTCAGAAAGGTGCCGCTGTCCATCATTGTGATGTGAAAAATGCGTACCTCAACTCCCGCCTACAAGACAATATCACCTTGTACTCCGAACTCCCTCCCAAATACAATCAATTCCGTGAATTACTGCTGGAACTCAAGGACAAGCCCAATGTAGTCTGCAAATGGCTCATATCAGTTTACAGGTCAAAACAGGGAGCTCACGATTGGTACGCCGAGGTGAAGAAGTTTTTCACTGATCTCGGGTATTCGGTTTCCATTACAGACAAGGCCGTGTTCTACAAACTTGATGGTAACAAGTACACAATCGTTGCCGCTGCCACCGACGATTTTACTGTGATTGCTGATTCCACCAAGAGCACTAATAATCTGATTCAGAAGCAACTTCCAAAATGCTTCGAAATCTCAGACCTCGGACCTATTAACTGGCTACTTGGAGTCAGCATCACTCGAGACACCACCGCCCGTACATTTTCATTGGGACAGCAAGCTTATATTGAACAAGTTCTTGGTCGTTTCGGCCTTGAGAATGCTCGCACAGCTGTCACCCCGATGGAGGTAGGACTCGATCTCAACCCCGATTCTCCCCACCTTTCACCCACTCTACTTACTCCTGCCAAGAAAACCAAGTATCGTGAGATGATTGGTTGCCTCATGTATGCCACCGTCATGACACATCCGGATATCGCATTTGCGGTTTCCACTCTTTCACAGTACCTTGATGCACCTCACACCACCCATCTTCAAGCAGTAACTCGAATTTTTTGTTACTTGTCTGGCACAAAGAATTTCAAACTCATTCTCGGGGGTTCTCACTCTGCTATCGCTGGGTATTCGGATGCAGATTGGGCTTCACAAATCCATTGCCACTCTATTTCTGGATTTGCCTTCTTTGTCGGTATTGGAGCCGTTTCCTGGAGCTCAAAGAAACAACTGATCATCACTCTTTCAAGCACAGAGGCTGAATATGTCGCCCTCACCCATTCTTCAAAGGATATCATTTGGATTCATAAATTACTTACTGAACTTTCTTCTATTTTTCCTTTTACAGTTCCTACTACTCTTCATTGCGATAATCAGGGTGCCATCCGTCTCTCAAAAGATTCCACCTTCCACGGCCGCACCAAACATATCGATGTTCATTTTCATTTCATCCGCCAAACTGTCTCCCACGGTCATATCGTGTTGCAATATTGCCCTACCAACGACATGATCGCAGATGTTTTCACGAAGCCGCTTGCCTGTTTCAAGTTCGAGAAGTTCCGCAGTCTCCTCAGAGTTCTCTGAGCCCACGTCCATCTCGAGGGGGAGTGTCGTTATATCTGAGCATCCCCGTGATGCCCGTCATACCCAGTACTTCATTTATTCATCATCACGTTGTATCATTTTCTATCATTTACTTATTACTACCCCTATTCTCGTTACTATGTAACACCCATAGTCGTATCTCGACACCTCAGTGTTGTTACCCACCACTGAGGTGTAAGTCCTGTTTACCTTACTTCGTTATAACCTTTACTTACTTGTAAGTAGTACTACGTTATTCTTTCCAGGTACTACTACATTCAATATAGTGTTGTTACCCACCACTGAGGTTACTACGTTATTCTTTCCAGCTTCTCGTTCCGGATACCCTGCCACTGCGAGACATTGTGTTGCTGAGCATTGTTGAGGAAGTGTGACTCAATGTGACAGTTTCCTTTTTCATTCAAAATCCGTGTCTCGGTAAAACCCGCTGAATGTGAAAATATGTAAGGGGCTGAGTTTGACTGACTTCAAAATATAAGCCTGCATTCAGAAAGACTTAAAACTCCAAAGCCTGCTGAGCAGCCATCAGACTTAATGTATCACTTTTGCTGGGTGGTTGGTCAAGTTAAAAAGACGAGTCCTCATACCTCGGACTCGTAATCACTGTATCAAGTGGGCTCTCACAAGAAGTTGTCATTTGCTATAGGGGTTTGTTTTGCAGTCTAAGGTGTTTGCACTGTTTATAAGAGAACTAGAGTCTCCTCATATTATATTGTGTCTTATATACTACAATACACTCTGTCTACATGAGGCTTGGCCACACCTGTACCATGTGTCTGTTCATTATTACAGCTAAGTTCGGCCATGCTGCATCCATGCCTGTGTGCACCCTAACCATGCCATTTGTAATCTAATAAGACGATTTGATAAGATAAGATAAGATAAGATATCAAACATGTTTTATTATAACTTTTTTCATCTATTTCACTGACATCTGTACTACTTTTACAGTGAGGCAATGGTAATGAGAAGCCTGACTTGCCACCACAACAGGAGACAGACCTCCCCACACTTGACTACCCAGGACAACACAGCACCACCATCCTGCCTGCAAGCCACTGTTCGATAATATCTACCGAACTTCTGGATGCACTATCCTTTGTGTTCTCCCTACTTATCATTTAGCTTTCAAGCCTGTGACATCTTATATAGATACCTCAGAATCGTCATTGTCAGACTTTGAAGTCGACATACATCTTACTGAAATTTACATAGAAACTTAACATACGAAATGGAAGCCAACACACCCATTACAAAGCCCAGAACGACCCTCTTGTCAACATACTCATCGAAGATATCTTCATAGCGAGTTCGAACACGCTTACCATCCCTCTTGAAGTTTGTATTATTCTTCTTGAACGGCTTGACTGACCCATGGGCGGATAAGACTCCCGGAAGCCCGTTCAGGCTCTTTGCATTATCGACCATCCAGTACTCCTTGAGTCCATTCTCAGGCCGCGGCGGACATTCGCCAACGTCATGGCCCGATTCCGCTTCGATGTCTACAAGCTCCTTGGTGACAGACCATTCCAGGAGACGACTGCGTTGCCCCTCGAATGTGTAGAAAGGGACAGCATAACCACATGACTTCGGTTGGAATAATCAGTGAACTGAGCATAGAAGATGAGAACATACGACCTACTGATCCGACCTTGAGAACATCGATCATGATTACAGAGCGGGATCCTAGTTTGCGCTTTGAAGCCGGCAAGAACTCCTCGTACTCTGGGGTCCCAAATTCGTATACATGACCTGACGAGTTGTAAAACGGAAGATGCCACCCCATAATCTCCTATGAACAAGCGTACCTTTACCGAAGATTCTCACGATCCTTGGGGGCCCTTCAAAGGCACTGAACAGGACGGTGATTCGACCATTCTCTCTCAGGTGAGCTATAGTTTCCACGCCTGACCAGACATAAGGTGTTAGTATTTGGGGAAGTTGCACCACCTGCGGAGGAAGGAATGAACAAATTCGGAACGTACCACTTCCAGTCAAATCCTCAAACCATACTTGAGTTGGGCTAACAAGATGAAACGACCCTTCGACACCTTTGGGCGAGACGTTCACAAAACCTGTGCTAGAAAGCGGAGCACTCGCCACCCAAAACATCTTTTGTTTCACTATCCACTCGATGAGGAACTGTGGAATTTCGTCGAAGAATTTCCCCATGTCTAAGTAGCTCCCAGGTTAAGGAGTGTGCAGACCAAGAAGAAGGGGTGGAGTTGTGCGAAACAGTCCGTAAAGGATGTGGGACCATCAACAACTATATATAGCCACCTTCCACTTGCACAAGCCAGCAAACCACCTATAAGTCCCAGAAACCACCTCAATGAGACTAATCAAAATGATACAGATAGCGATGTCAAGTGAGCAGACCTGATCTGCAACATGGAGATGGTTCACCCTGCTGAGAAACCACGAAGCACTGACATGCGCTGACATATTATACCGACTCTATTCCACTAACCCTCATTTCGAATCCCCATCACTACGCCCCTCCATCGGAAGTACTTTCATTCAGGTTCTATATTCAAGTTTTTCTCCAATAGCATTTCTCTCACTAGTACTTAAGCGGATTGTCCAGTATCTTTTGTTCGACCTTCATGCGTGAACGTGCACCACCTCAATATTGTTCCCCTCCAGATCAACGACGTAAGCAGCATAGTAACCTGGCGTATAGTGCCTCAGTCCAGGAGCTCCATTATCTTTCGCTCCCGCTTTCCTATAAATGATTGAATGTCAGCCTTTCAAAAAAAAAACGATGGTGCACGTACAAGGCCGCTTCATAGAACTGGTCTACTACCTCCCTGCTCTCAGCCGTGAACGCTAGGTGCAACTTGGAAGGTGAATCATCAGGGCCTTTTACAGAGCCCAGCCAAAGATCGGGCACGCCGTTGGCACCGAGACCAACAATGACGCCTTCGACAGTATAATATTCCTTGTATCCCAACGGAGCGAGTGCGGCGAGAAAGAATTTCTTAGCTTCCGAAAGGGAAGAGACGGTGAGTTGGACGTGGTGGAGGACCATTGTAATGATATGGAGATTTTTTGAATGGTTAGGCGAGAGATCAATGTGACTGAGGGTGTATCATGCATCATGTCTTATGTACTCCTAAGCGTAAATTACATAAACTCTAGATCTGACGCGAGACGACGTTCCACAGGCGTAGGAAATCATCAGCGACGCGTCGGTGTAGGTCGGTGTTGGGCTTGCGTCTTCAGTTTTTGCCATCGCCTATGTACATCCTCAACAAGCAAACCTTTACGGCTTTCTACTCTACTAAAAATAGCAACAGTAATAATGTGAAGGAGGAAGACCGTCCTCGTATGCCTCAGTGATCACGCTCTTCGCCACGCCTATTTGGACCCATGCATAGGAGTCCTGTAGCTGGCAATCTTGAGCGAGCTTCTTCCGCCAGTTCTACAAAGTGCCCGACGAAGTCTCCTTTGGTGATGCTGACGTCGTTGAATAGTCGTTATTCAGTACTGTGTCTCTAGTTGCGTCGACAAAGAGAATTGTTAGTGGCATTACACACCCACAGTTTACTACTACATATAGTAGCTACGCACATGAAAAAATCGTTCATCAGTATCTGAATGATCCCAACTGTCGTTTCGAGCCACCTCTCCGTACAGGAAGTGGATACCGATTCGAGGGTGCGTTCTCCGCATTCCGAGAGTAGATCGAATTGATAGCAGGGCTTTGATACCCCTCCGGGGGCTCGCCCGGTACATAGCGGGGCGAGGAGTGTAATTATAATAGGATGGTCAACTGTCAGTATTGGTTTCGTCAATAAACTTTCTCAGACTGACCGTATAGAACTATGAAGACCGTCCTACAACAGTCCAGCCTTACTAATTTTAGCGGATCAGCAGTTGACGTTTAATTGCTAAGACGTCGCCCTATGTCCGAGAAGATCGATTTTGCGCCATCAGATACTCCCGAGATTATCAAGAACGCAACATGGAGGGACGTATCCCAAGAACCCTCGGAGTCAATGATGTTGCCAGGATTTACAATGAGAGAGTCCAAGCATCAAAACTTTGAGCCAAGGAGGACACGTAGATTGGTCAGTGCTTGTCTAAGAAGACGCGACTGGGAAGATTGAACCTGTAGGAACTGGCGCGAAGCGCAAGTCCAAAACGTGAGCGACACCAAGTCTAGCTCACGATTGGTGACCCATGGTCTAACCTTAAACCTGCACGAGTGTTCGACATTCGTGGTTAGTGGTGGTTATAAGGATTTACGCTTTGATGCATACTAGCGGAGCAAGCGACACGTAAGTATGAAAATGTGTATCCCAGTGACCGCATAACTTTGATCCTGCCAGCGCCTAGAACAGGCTTCAGAACGGAGGGACAGATGAGGCAATTGATAAGGGTGCCTTGCGAGGGTGCTTAGATGGTTCAACCAAAGATGGGTGGACAATGAGTCACCGTTTCGAGGACCACGAATAGATCCCTCTGGCGTGAAGAACATGCTCTTGCCAGTGTATCATTCGACGTCCTTCTCGACACAAAAAGCACGGTCGTTGAATAGACCCTCCGAGATGAAGTATCATAGAGTTGGAAACTTGGCAAATGGACGCTGGACGCTCTTGAGCCTCTGCCTCGGTATGTTGATTTGTTCGAAGTTGTGATGGTAGTACATACTCGCGTATGACCAGACCTTCCTTAGCTCAAATTTTCGTGGTTGAATCCCAGGTTGGTCGCGCTTTTCATCATGATGACGGTTAACTGACCTCTTTTCAAGTCCCGACTTGCCATAACCATGGTCCATTTGACTTCAACGTTGCGCCCAACGACAACGACTGCGAATCACAACAATATGGGATTTCAGGGTGCCGATATTATCTACCGGTGCCACTCAATCACGGTGAGGGATGCTTGGAAACACGCTTTGGCCCCCCGGTCGACACAAAGATACAGAGCTTTGGCCTTTGACACACTCCTCGCTTTGACCTCCACCCCCTTGTAAATAAAAAGCTTTGGCATACCGTCCCTTTGACTCTTAAGGTGCGTCTGAATGGTCTCACAAACACATTCCATCCTTTCTGCAATCCTCCACAAACCTCCTGCATTAGAACTCACTATACTCACCTCTCACTGTGGGAAGCTCACACCACAGATATCATATGGACATCCCCCAGCAGTACCCGCTTACAGATTACCTCACGAATGCTTGGCTCCCATCGTTTCTTCGCGCTGGTAGACGCTGCTTGACGCCGATCAGCAGAGCGAATCCCTGGCCGAAGTACCCCGAGCTACAGAGAGAGCCTGGTACCCGCTGTCTTTCCAACGTCTCGCAGATCAAGCACGAAGAGTTCATGGTCCACACTGAGTATTGTAAGCTGTCCATCTCTATTCCAGATATAACAGAGTGCACATTAATATTTACCTTCTTTCTCATTAAGTCATGCAACACATAAAACATACGTACATCAAGAACGAGTCACATGTAGAAGAGGAAGAGTCTTCTCGTCTGCGGCTACCGAGCCAAGGCCTCGTCATGTACGACCATGCCGATGTCGAGGTTCTTTCGCAGATCAACAATGAGGACGACCTTTTGTTACTCGTGCAAGAATATATTTTAGGAACCATGTCTGAAGTGATCCGACTTGTTGAGCGTGTTGCCCTGGATGACCCAGTCATTCCCAGCTTTAAATTTGACTTGTCTTCTATGCTTTGTCCGGCACACCATGCGAGGTGGGATATAATCACTTTGGTGAGCCTCTCGTTGCCGCGATGCACGAACTCCATAAATTGACGAGCACGTGAAGCCCAGGAACAACTCTAATTATCCGATTCCACTTGTCGTCATTTTCGTACCCCCATGGGACTTTGGTACTCAGGACTTCCAAGATTTCACACGGCCGCAATCTGTAAGAGCCCTTTCGTCTCTCGTTACTGTCCATGGCCTTCATATCTATCTTCCTTTTCCTTTACACACCAGTTTCCAAATGGTGCACTCGACACGCTTGATACCAAACCACACACTGCGGCGGATAAATTATGGGCGGTGGTGAGTTTCCACCTCCCAACTCCAAAGACCATACGTTAAATCTGCGATGTACTTGTAGGTCCATGACACATGCAGCGGTAGAGGCAAGTATTTCGTCGTCACCAATTACATACGGTGGGCCTTTGGCAAACTGGACATACATGATCGTATTCCCAACACGACAGAGGCACACATCACGGACTCCTTCGAAGCCCCCATCCTGGAATTTGATGGGACCCATGCCTCTGTCCCATGTATTGGATTCACCGTTATCGAGGCTCTCGCGTTTTGGATCCATTTTGCATTGACGGGGTCAAAGCCTCGAAGTGCTTGATTATTATTTTTTCTTCCGTTGTACATATGTAGTGCTGAGTGGAGTATTCATTGTTGGAAATAGGCAAGTGGTCGGAAGCGCTCCCTTTCGGAACCGTCAACCATTGAGAACGAAATATTATTAGCCTCAACACTAAGATAGGGTCTTATGGGAGACTATGAGGTTGTCCGAGGACCGAGGTGCACGTGCATTCCAATGAAGCACATACGAATGAAGTTCCAGCATCTACATACTTAAATGCATTTTATTTTCAAGTATCATGCGGGGATGGTCTACTTTGCACCCCAGAACAACGCAGACCTATTTTTGTGACTGACAAACGACAGCTAAATTTAACGGAGCTCCGCCTTGTCCATGTCAATATTTATTTTTATCTTTTTTCGGTGTAAGATAGCCGTACTTGGTTGACGGAAAAACGTACACTCTATGTATCCAAAGCGATAAAGTCAGTGGTATAAGGTGTATAGTAGCATTGGCTGCTGCATTGCTTGTTATTTAAGTAATATTGAGTTGGTTCAAAGTAAAACTAAATATAGACGGTAACAAAAATGTGTGAAGGGGCTGATGGGTTATCGATCATCCTGGATATTGATCACATCAACTGCAGCTCTGCAGTGCCTAGTAACAGTTAGCCTCGTTCACTTGACCACCACGGCTCACGCTCTTTTACCCCCTTTTCATATCTGTACAACTACATTTCTATTTGTTTTCCTTAAGTCTATGCCGTCGAGCGACTGATCTACATAAATAATACCATGCGACTATCAATCTCTCTGCTGGCACTATGTCTAGCGTCTCTTTCTTCATCTGCCTTAGCGCAGACACCTGCCTCGTTCCAAATGGCTGGTTCCATGCCTATTAGTGCCATGATGGTGAGCACGCATTTCACAGTTTAGTATACTGTCCTGTCCTGAATAGCCATTCGCCAGATGTTCCTCGGAAACACAGAAATGGTATATGTATTGGATAAGACGGAAGGGAATGCCGCGCAAATCAATGGTCACCCTGCATGGGGCGCTGCTTGGTGAGCTACGTCACGGTCATCCGTATTTGCAAGTGCAGTTCTCATTGTGTCTATTTAGGAATGTGGACCTCCGTCAAGCAACCGTGATGGACGTCAGAACCAACACCTTCTGCGCTTCTGGGATGCATCTACCTAACGGATCATATGCAACTTTCGGTGGAAATGGTGCTATAGGTATCGGAGGAAACATCGGGTCAGAACGTAATCCCTCTGGCAGCGGTGCATGGGATTCAGTCTATCAAGACTTCGACGGGACGAAGGCAATTCGTATCCTTAATCCCTGCTCACAACAAAGTCTTTCCGACGTCAACTGCCAATGGTTTGATAATCCTGCACTATTGTCCATGCAAAAGCAACGATGGTACTCTACTGCTGAGCCAACCCTGACCGGTGAGATCGTCCTCATCGGGGGCTTTGTCAACGGTGGATATATCAACCGGAATTACCCGAACGATGACCCCACAACCTCGCATGGCGCAGCAGAGCCGACATACGAATTCTTTCCTGCCAACGGCCGAGTGGCGACAAACATGCAGTTTATGACTACGACGTCGGGGTTGAATGCTTACCCGCACGCGTTCCATCTCCCCTCGGGCAAGATGCTTGTCCAAGCCAACTTTTCTACTAGTTTGTCTATCATAGCTTCCTATTCTCCAGACTTCTAACGTTCTTACTATAGTCCTGTGGGATTATAACGCCAACGTTGAAACACCTCTTTCCGATATGCCCGGCCGTGTAGTCCGCGTTTACCCCGCCTCTGGTGGCGTTGCCATGCTTCCACTCACACCCGCTAACAATTACACTCCGACAGTCTTATTTTGCGGGGGCTCTGATATGCCCGACCCTGACTGGGGCGATTATAGCTTCCCCGCCATCAACACCTGGCTGTACCCAGCATCAAAGGACTGCCAACGTCTCACTCCGGAGCCCCCTGACGGGTCAGCACCGGCGTACGAGCAAGATGACGATATGCTCGAGGGTCGGACTATGGGGCAATTCATCATCCTACCCAACGGCAAACTCCTCATGATCAACGGCGGGCTGAACGGCACAGCCGGGTATGCTACTCAAACCAACCAAACGGCCTCGTTCTCAGACATGGCTTTCGGAATGTCCCTTGCCTCCGGACCCGTAGGCCAACCTGCGATCTACGATCCAAATGCGCCCAAAGGGCAGCGCTGGTCCAACACGGGTCTCAGCACATCTTCAATTGCGCGACTATATCATTCGTCTGCGTTGCTCCTCCCCGATGCCTCTGTGCTCGTCGCAGGCTCTAACCCGAACGTAGACGTCAATCTTTCGACCATCTTTCCAACTGAATACCGAACGGAGGTCTTCTACCCGCCCTACTACCAGGCTAAGACGCGTCCGGCCCCAACCGGTATGCCGACGACGATCTCATACGGCGGGAACCCGTTCGACATCACCATCCCTGCGAGCTCGTACAGCGGCTTGGGGAACGATGCGGCAGATAACACGACGGTCGTTCTTATTCGTCCGGGTTTTACTACGCATGCGATGAACATGGGACAGCGATACCTTCAGCTGAATAACACGTATACTGTCCAGAGTGACGGCACTATCATCGTGCATTGTGCACAGGCTCCCCCGAACCCCGGCCTCCTTCAGCCTGGACCCGCGCTGCTTTTTGTCAACATTTATGGCATACCGAGCAATGGCACCATGGTGATCGTTGGGAATGGGCAGATGGGCCAGCAGCCTACATCATCGCCAAGCGTGCTGCCCCCAAGCGTGCGTGTCAGTTCGGCAACTGGTTCGGCGAATGGGGCAAATACTACCAACTCTGGCAGTGGCGGCAACGGGAATAGCAGCGGTTCTACTTCACACACTGGTATCATCATTGGCGCCGCTGTAGGTGCAGTCGTTGGGATCGGTGCCCTGGGTGCCTTGGTTGGCGTTATGCTTGTGAGGCGCCGACGTGCGGCTGCGGCTGCGGCTTCGTCTGTCCAGTATCCTATGACCACGGGAGGAGATGGGTTTGCTGTTGCTAAGGAAGGTGCGCGTGGGATGAGGAGCTCGGACACGAGTGTGTTCATGCCGCTTCAGGATAACCACCGCGCGTGGAATGAAAGCACGATGAACTTGGATAGGCCATATCGTGATTTTGATGATGCGAGAGGGGGCGGGACAGGAATGAGTCTGGAGTATGATCCATACACCAGGCAGCCGATGGTGCCAGGTCAGCACTATGGTGTAGACAATAGGCTATAGATGTCGTTTTTTTGTTTTTGTTTTTTGTTGCTGTTGCGGACAACTACATTCCTTCAAGTTCTTCACTTTGGTACATTATTACTACGCAACTTGTGCATGCATAGTTCATTGGGACCTTTTACGGACAAGTAAAAACATGGTAGTTTACGTAAGAGTTCAACGTTGCGTCATCATTGCCAACAAGTCAAAGTACATTGTACATGTACTGGATTGCCCGAGCAGTTTGGGTGTACACACATACTGGTATACTTACGTTGATACCAAAGGATGTAGAATTGCTGTATTTTCTAATTTGATAGATGTTGTTGAGATGTTGTTGAGCATGTCTGTGCACGATCCCGCTTACTTATGAAGCAACATTATGTAATACGATAAAATACGGAAGTTTCCGGACTTCCGCTTCTACTGTCCTTACCTTGATCCCTAGTCCTAGTCAGTATCATATACGTATCCAACGTGAGTGGGGACCTAACCTGAGAGCTCGAGAGTGCGACACCACTGGTGACTTGATATCCTATTCCAAATTTTCAACTTGAACGCAGGATGCGGCCTTCCCGTTACATTCGGCACTCTCGCAATCCTCCGGTAGATTATCTGGATGCGATAAACCATGACATTTCATCTGCTTTGTCTCTTAACCTTGAGCAAGTTTATCATAACACTCGCCGCGCAGCTCGTTCCACCAGCGGTGGGGTATACACTGGAATTGCAGGTACATAATATAGTCATATTTCATCTGGGATATTCAAGCTACATAGTCACCTCCAGGGATTACCTTGATGGTATCTCGCTTATCGTCTCGCAACTTCGCCCTATCTCCTGCATTCATCTCTTTGGGAGATCAAGTTCTGGCATCTGCCGTGAAACTTTCTGTGTCAGAGGGGGATCTAAAGGTCCGTTCACCTGCTCGTGCTTCGTTCCTCGAAACAGATGTGGGAGCATCTACTCTGATGTTGCTACGTCTCATCGAGCGATCATCGGGTATTCATATCAATGACAGCAGTTGGCAATACTGCATACAACTTTTACAACTCGCCGTCGCACAGATTACTTCCAGACGTTTTGATGCTGATGATGGCTGTGAAGTGCTCTATGGACGCGCAGGGTTATTATATGCCCTACTTCTCATTCGAGGCGCTATTCGTGTTCATGCAGACTCCGTCGAAACCTCCGGCGCGCTTCCTGATAAATTATTGGAGTCCCTTGACCGCCTGGCTTCTGATGATAACATATGTGTAATCGTCAAGGCCATCATTGATTTTGGCAGGGAAGGTGCTCGGGAGTATGCTGAAGATATTGCTGGGAGTGGCTCGATTCCTCCGCCTCTGATGTGGGTTTGGCACGGAAGGCGGTACCTTGGAGCTGCACATGGTGTTGCTGGAATCCTACAAATGCTATGGAACTGCCCTTCACATATTGTAGTTCCTTATTTGACTGATATGCTGGGCACACTGATGTGGCTTGTGGGCCAGCAGGACAAGTCAGGAAACTGGCCTACGAAGGCTCCAATCGCGCAGGGTTCTGATACAGGTGATAATGTCAATGAATTGGTGCAGTACGTCTATAAGATTAATCAAGTTGCGGCCGATGCTGAAGGTGATGTGTCTTACAAAGATGGTGTCACGGTGCTCCTGGCATTATCATTTTATTATCCACAGCCATTCGGCGGTCGCTTGCTCCACAGGATCATCTTTCCATAGGAAACGACCTGCAAGAAAAGGTAATCGAATCGCTTCGTCGCGGAGGTAGAGTTGTGTACCGCCATGGTCTGCTTCGCAAAGGCGTCGGGATCTGCCATGGTGTCGCAGGATCTGTTTATGCCCTCCTCGCCGTCTCAGATATCGTAGACCATCATTCCAGAAATACAGCTAAGCCAGATCAAACCGCTAACAAGAAATATCTGCTACGAGCTGCACATCTCGCATATATGGCTACTTCCCATGAGACATTGACAGCAAATGGTGAGATGTCTACACAGGACCACCCGTGGAGCTTGTACGAAGGAATGGCAGGTATGTGCTGTGCATGGGCGGAAGTTCTCTTGCGATTGGAAGGAAAGCAGAGTCTGTATAAGGGTATGCCTGGTTTTGACGACCTTCATGAGCCACTTGTCCTATGAAACCATCTTTATATAGTGTTCTAAGCACAAAGCATGATTTTTAGGGTAACTTATGTACAATTTTTGAATTTGAATGTACGCGGCTAGTTCAAGTTGTGCACGTGACTGAGGCTGAGACCCGTGCACACGAAACAAATAACACGTGACCATCACAAACAGCTGTGCAACCCTTTTTCTCATCACACAATCGGTATATTTTCTGGACGCGCTCACCTGCAACTTTGCTCGAGCTCATCGTGGCCCACGATGTCCGGCTCCTCACTGGCAAATTGGGATGGGAGTCAATCCGCGTCGAACCCAAAACAATCGTTCAATGACGATGTTCGCACTTCAAGTTTTGGTGTACGCCTCGCTTCAACGACTTCTACCGAAACAATCAAGTATGATCGCACTGGTGCCCATTTGGACGCGTCCTTGACAAGTATGGAGGATCATCACACAGTTTGGCGGGTTGGAGAAAGTAATCAAAACGTCTCATCAATGGCACGTGTCTTTTTTTTTTTTTTTGTGGCTTATGCTGCCATGTCTGGCTCCATAGCGTGCCTGGACGCGTTCTGATATTTTTCATCGTTTTAGGCTGCTGCACGAACATCATTATCAACACTATCACCGCTTGCTAACAATGTAAATGTAAGTGGGTAGGTGTGCTTGTTTGCGGTACTGTTTGACATTCATCATTAGACAAGCATGGACATAACTAGGATCTTTGAGGAGGAAGGTGTCATAAAACGAGAGAATTATGCTGAATCATTATACAGTGTTGATGCCGAGGGTGAACCGGACGACGATCAGGAGAGGACAGTCAGTGAGATGCTCGTGAGTGGCCTAGCTGTCTTACCAATCTTCGAATCTTCGCTCACTATTTACCAGATGGACACTAATGACATTCGAAGTATTACTCCTGTCATGATCACGAAGGCCTCAAACCAGGTCCGTCAAACCACAGATATCCTATCGACAATTCTCCTAACCCCTCTCCAGCAGCACATAACCCCTTACCCCCCTCCTTCGCTAGAACACCCCGATATGTCCTCACCGGTCCTCGCCCTAGGCTCACTCTTCACTCCTCCGCCGTCCGATCAATTTGACCCTCCATCTCCCCTCACGCCATCTCCCCCTGCCCGAAAACGTTATTGCCTATCTTACGTCGCTGTTCCACCCTTCCCGGAAGGGAGGACTAGGTCTGACTACATCCGCGTACCGCAGAGAAAACGTGTGCGTGCTGAGTTGCATCAGACACTCGGAGAAGCCTTGCAGGCGTCTTTGGACCACAATTCTCGACTTAACGATCTGTATACTATCAGACGGGACAAAGAAGGTAGCCATCTGTCTAAGAAGAAACGGCAAAGACATACGCAGCGCAACGTTGTTGCGGGGCCATCTTCGACGTCTGTGCCACGGGAGAATTTCAAGGTGAATCGCAAACGGGATAGGGAGGAGAGCCATGGTGACGATATTCCGAGGAAGAAGACAAAGACGCATCAAAATGCGGAGAGGAAACATCACACTCATGAAGACCTTCTAAGCAACAGGCGAAGTATCTACAGCCGCCCACGTGCGCATGTGATGTACGAAGATGGTTGTCTGCGACTATCGGTCGGCAGCATACCTCCCGTTCAAGTTGCCGTCCTAAACCTCAACGCACGATTCGTATTAGCGGCTACACATGCGAAGGAGTACGGCAGGGAAAAGAAGGAGAATCTCGCGAAGAGCAGTAGAGAGGTGGAAGAGAATAGGCACGGACCGAAGAAGTCGTGGTTTGCGTGGCCCCCTTCGCGGCCGAGCTTTCTTGATGCTGCTCGGGAAGAATACATCGCAGGCGGTCCGGTGAGACAGGGAACAGATGCTGGGAGCGGTGAAGTAACAGGAGAGGTTCTCTTGGACTACATGGGCGCAAGAGAGCTGTCCCCAGAGCATCCACCCCGTACGAAGGAGCGCGAGAAGCGGCCCTTGAAGCGATCTATCCGTGCAATAGAGCCGCTGAGCAATGTCATACAACCAACACCGCGGCCTCGTGAGCCTAACGCGAGCACTTCTCGTGAGCCAAGGCCGCAGCTACATCAATTTCGTAAAGAAATACCGGGTTTTCCCTCACCTAGTCACCGGCCCCGTTCACAGGAGACGAGGGTTGTTCGGGAGGCATCATCAGCGCGGCATGATCATGGTGGAGAAGGAAAGGTCCTTCGTAAATCTACCGCCCAAGTTATCCAAGAGACCTCACCAGAGCGACATGAAACTAGTCGAGAGAGACAACCCTCGGCTTCTGATCGTCACCATTCTCGGAAACCCACTAGTGAGGTTGGGCAGGAGCCCTCACCGGAGCAGCGTGAAGCTAGCCAAGAGAATAGGATCCATCCTCACAAACCAGATAGAGCGACTGAAGAGACGCCATCGGAGCGGTATGAAGCTGGTCAAGAAGGGATTGTCACACCCTCTGATCCTCCCCGTCCTCATAAACCAAGTAGAGCGACTGAAGAGATGCCATCGGAGCGGTATGAAGCTAGTCAAGAAGGGATTGTCACACCTTCTGATCCTCCCCGTCCTCATAAGCCAAGTAGGAGGCTTGGTCCTAAGACACCATCGGGACGGCGTGAAGCTGGTCATGAAATGGTATTACCGTCTCCCACTCGTAAACCGAGTATTACCATGAACGTTGTTCAAGAGACATCATCAGAGCACCATGGCGCTAGCCAAGAAGGGATGCTCTCAGCCAAGGCGTTGGGCAAGCGGAGAGCAGTCAGTCCCTTTGATACTCGCTTCGGCACCGATCCCCCGTCTCCCGCGCCCCAGCTTACAGTGAATCAAGATGAGCTCCAGACCACGAGCCAACAAGACCTCTATGTACCCACTCTCTCCAAAGGGTTTGCTTCTCTATCCACCGACTTCTTCGCACCCTCAACCCAGTTGGGCACTGCGCCTTTCATGCCGCAAGTACCGTTCAGTGACCCAGATAACTTTCTTGATTGTACCCTGGATTCAACCTCAAAAACCTATGACTTTGATCAACCGCAGATAGACGATGACGAGCTTTTCCTTCCACAGTCTATTACTACCCACCTTGGCAGTCTACCTACCTCTCCTCAATTCGACGAGGCTATGGCCAATCCGTGGCTCGCTAGTAGCAATGCGTCTTCTATCAGCAATCCATCACCTTCTGCAGTATATGGTGATGGCACCATCGATCCCTCCCTTCTTGGTGGCACACAGGATGTGGATCTTTTGCATTTTACTTTGCCGGCGTCGCCGACCCTTCCTTACCCTCCTTATCCGTCGGCGCAATCACCCTCCCCTTGGGATAAAATATCACCTTTCCGTCGGTCTACCTCAGACTCCACCCGATCACCAACCCCGTCAACTTCATCGGTTTCATCGGTTTCTCCACCATCAAACCCTTCATCCCGATCCTTATTTGCCTTAGTGAGTCGACATTCATCACCTGCGTCCGAATACGTGGAAAGCAAGTCCGTAACCACTGTTCCCCTTCGACCTCCCCGACCTTCTCGTCATTCCGTCCGACACGTGCCTGCCGATATGGTTCCGACCTCTGAAATAAATGTTAGCTCTAGTGAAGAAGACGAGCCGATTACGCGCCGCATGAAGCGTGCCAAGAAATCTTCTGCAGTACCGAAACAAAAGCTACAATCGGACAGTGCAAGTGATTTGGAGTCGGGCCGCACGAAACCGAAACCGAAACCGAAACCGAAAGCAAACTCAAAATGGCCGCTTTGCGATCGACACGAATTCTGCCACCAATGCAGGAGTACCACGTATAAAGCCAAACTTAGGTGCCCGTGCGGCAAGAAATATTGTGTTCGGTGCCTTTCAACGAGGTACGTTGTTAACGACACATGTGTATCACTTGTATCTGACATCGCATGCCCCAACTGGTTAGATATCCAGGAGAGTTCATCTATGATCCTTCTCGCACCACCTTTACCTGTCCATCCTGTCAAAACAACTGTTCTTGCGATATCTGCACCCGGAGAAGAGGCGAAGTTTATGTCAGTCTGCGGTCCCACCCTGAGCGCAAACAGAGACCGCTGCAGAGCCCCGATCCTCTCATTCGTTCGAAACGGGTGAAAACCAAACCAAAGAAAGAGCCTGAGCTTCTTACCTCGGCGTCTTCTCACGCCCGCCCTCGTTCTAGTCTCGGGGGGAAGACCAACCTTCCACCGTTGTCGACAACGATCCCAGAGGCCGAAACGTACTGGGCAACAATGTACTCCGTAACGGGTGAAAAGATAGGAAGGGCTTTTGTTGAGGAGGAGGGCAAGAATGATGTCGTGATCGTTCGTTCTTTGGATGCCGGCAAACGTGTGTTCGTGGGTGCTGTCCAACCTTCTTGGGGCCTCGGCCATGATCCCGTGCTGAAAGATCTAGACCCCATACCGGAGAAGGATCTGATAAACCGCCCTCGTCGACGATTTTATATCGGTAATGAGGCAATTCTCCACTATCAGACTGTACCGAAGGCCACTACCATTCTGGTCAATAGTGAATCCGGAGAAGCAGAGCATAATAAGTGGTATCTATATGATGTCATTTCGTCCCCAACCTTGGAGAACGACCCATTGAACAGGGGTGAAGGCGAGTGTCGTCAGTGGCCTGGCATCCATGAGTCTGATCTTGGAATGGCTCTTCAGGGAGGGGATGACTTGTTTGTCGCCCAAGATCCCGGAACTGACTTTTCGCCTGATAGCCTTGGAGACACAGATGTCGCTCGTGCTATCACCCTGGGATTGATGGCCTGTGGTCATGGCATAGAGGTTCAACTTTAAAGCATTGGTCTGAAGGCTGACATGGACAAGTGAAGGATATCCATTAGCCTTGGATATATATGTCTACAAGGAGACAAAAAGCTGCATAAAGCGTTCCAAAAAAAAATATAACTGGCAGGTGTATGTATGTCAATACCACTTTGATTTGATTTGTATATAATTCTAAAACTAATGCCGTTTGTAACTAATCTGTCAGTCAACCAACTAATGAGTCGTAAACACCCCCATACATGCGACGATATGGCGCCGTGCGTTGCATTCAAGCCATCAGAATCGCTCCAACACCCGACTTGTGGGTGTGTTTTCAGAGACTGGAAAGGATCAACTGGCCTATATACGCAATTTACTCCCTGACATTCGATAATTAGGAATTGACACGAGGTTTTGCTGCTTCGTAATGCTCTCCTGTTACGGACTGCGCCTCATCTATAGACCGGATTCTCTCAACCATGCTTGCTACTGCGCTTGTAGCACGGTTCTATTGTATCGGTGTCATTCAGGACTTGGATGAGGCAATCTTATTGCATCAGGAAGCGTCAAGTTTGCGACCCGGACCACATCCTGATCGGCTAACAACCTCTCGGCTGTCCTTACGGTCACAAGATTCACCAAGACTGGTCAGTCTTCGGTATGAAGTAGTCTCCCTCCTCTCCGTGGCGTCTAATCTTGGGCTTCCGTTGGGAAGGGTGCTAACAACTGAAAGCCATGTGAGATCTACGGTACGTGCTGTTGAGCTATCTTCCGTGTTTGCAACCTCGAATTTGTTATTCCTATAGGGGGGAGCCTCGATGCCTAAACAGGCCGAGAGGCAACCGAGAGGGTAACAATAAAATATTTTTGTGTGACTTTGCCGTCAGTCTTTTGTGAAGAGTAAACAATTGTTAGATCTCCACACGGCGATATCCATATATCGAGATGTGCTAGTTCGTCTCCCGACTGACAGTCACCACCGATCAACCGTACTCAACAATCTCGCAAATGCCCTTTCGATGCGGTTTGACAGGACATGCCAGCTTAGGGACCTGGAGGAGGCAGTTGCTGTGCACCGCAATGCACTCAAACTGACCTAGAGGAGGCCCATTACGCTATACCGACAGTTCCTTGAGCTATTTCCTGCGTCCCACCCTGATCGCCCAAAGTCAACCAACAACCTTGTCACTGCCCTTAATACATTGTTCGGTCAGACAGGTCAGGCGATAAACCTGGAAAAGGCCAATGTGCTTCTCCGTGAAGCACTCGAATTGGTGCATGCACCCCACCCTCAGCGTCCGATTTTACTAGACACCCTTGCCAATTCCCTCTACAAATTATTTGGCCAGACGGGCCAAATTACAAAACTGAATCAGGCTGTTCTGCTGCTCGGCGAAGGACTCGAACTGATGCCTGCCAGTGTATCACATCCTGATCGATGGAACTCATTGAGCAACTTGGCCTCTCTTATTGCTGAGCGATTCGACAAGACAGGTTAGCTTGTGGACTTGAATGAAGCTTTCTCCACTCCACACTGGTCGGTCGAAACTATTCAGCAACCTAGCATCTACACTCGGTACACGATTTGATCAGACAAGACCTGGAAGAGGCCGTTGCACTCCACCGTGAAGCTCTTGGATTGACGTCTGCCTCTAATCCTAAGCAATCAGTATTCCTCGGGATCCTCGCTCACACGCTTTTCGCAAAATTTAGCCAGACAGACGAGCTAGCGAATCTAGACGAGCCAATTACCCTAGACAGTGAATCACTCACGTTGACGCCTGCACTCGACCCTGATCGATCAGAATCACTGAACAATCTCGCGTCTGCGCTGAGGGCGCAATTCGGACAGACTGATCAAATCTTGGACCTGAACGAAGCGATTGCACTTCACCGCGAAGCAATTGGATTCTGGCCCGCACTTCATCCTCATCGATCGGTATCACTTGACAGTCTCGCCGATGCCCTTTCTCACAGACAGGCCAGATCGGCGACCTGGACGAAGCAATTGAGCTGCACCGCAAAGCACTGGAACTGCGGCCAGCACCCCATTCTCGTAGATCAGACTCACTCCACAACCTCGCCAGTGCCCTTGCTAAACGATATAGCGCAACGCATCAGTTATCTGATATAGAAGAGGCAATTATGCTATTACGCGACCCACTCTCCATGTTGCCTCAAGGACATCCCAAAAATTGCACCACTTCCCATCACCTATGGATGTTCTTCTTGCACAAGTACTCCCAGACTCAAAAAGCCTGGATATCTAGAAGATGCGATGATAAGTTCCGTGCTGCGGTAGGCTGCATAACGGCCTCTGCCTCAAAGCGCTTCGATGCCTCGCAGAGCTGGGCCCACTACGCAGACAGTGCCAACCAAAATCAGCTCTGGAAGGGTATCAGGCTGCGATTCAACTTCTGCCTCGCTTGGCTACGCTCGGGTTAGATTTACTATCATGTCACAAAGCGTTGACAGCAGGAAGCGATGGCCTGTCTCGTTCTGCTGCCGCTTGTGCCAATTCGACAAAGCAGTTGAACTCTTAGAAGAAGGGCCATTGATCTTTTGGTCACAAGCCTTACAACTTCGTGTGCCCCTGGATGACCTGCAGCTTGTGGCACCAGAAGCCGTGCAAAAACTGAAGCGTATCTCACATGCACTTGAGCAAGGCTCTCTTAGGGATTCTGTAAGCAGCGTGTCGGATACGTCTCAACAAGTAATGTCGACTCTGGAGCAAGAGACAGCGCGTTACCGTCGACTCAACGATGACTGGCTGACAACACTCGAAAAAGTCCGAAAGTTGGACTGATTCTTCAATTTTTTGCGTCCAAATTCACTGAGGACGCTGTTGCATGTCGCAGCGGATGACCCCGTCGTCGTCATCCTAAACGCCAGTGACTCTTCATGCGCTGCGACTTCGTCTGCAGTCCAACATCTCCCACTTCCAAAGTTCACTTTGAAGATCGCCCAAATGCTTGTCTCACTTTTACGAACCGCGACCCAGTGGTGCTTCGAATCCCTTACTTTCAGTGACAGCCTGCATGCAGGTTGAGACTCTTATTCATCATGTTAGGACTTACGAATTACTTCTACTACCTTCTGAGACACGTTCAGCTATTTCCACCGATGCTGATAGCATCTTTTCATTGGCACTACGTACATTGTGGAAGTCATTGGTCGAGCCCGTTATCCACTTCTTGAAGTTAGAGGTAAGGTAATTTTCGAACCGAAGGCCTTCACAAGCTCAGTCCGTTTGCAGAGTCCGAGTCCCCCCTCCTCTACGGTGGTGCCCCACATGTTTGCTTTTCTTCCAATACACGCAGCTGGTATATACAATACCGAAGGCGGAGAAAATGCTTCAGACTACATCGTTCATCCTATACTCCTACTTTGAGCGCGCTTCTCGTACCTAAGCCTCCCACAGCCAACACTTTCAGATGATAGTAGTCATACAGCCCACTGCCATACGCCCATTAAACAGGATTGAAAAGCACGTCAAGTGGATGTCTAGTTAAACTGGGCATCTCGGAGGCGCTAGCAATTGTACAGTAATATATTATATCCCATCTCTCATGGGCGTCTATAGTACACTTTGCGTGCCACGGTGTACAGGATGTGAAGAACCCACTCAAGAGTGCTGTTATTACGATGATTGACTGACAGTCTCTCAAATCATGCACCAACATATGCCGAATGCATGGCTAGCTTTCCTTTCCCCTTGTCAAAGTGCAACGGGGGATGGAAAACTACCCGATGAAGCAATTCATCTTGCAGCAGCGATGCTATTCACAGGGTTCCGCGGAGTCTGTGGTGAGTAGTAATGGAACCAACTTTTCTCGTTATGCTGGGTGCTGTAGGTCAATGTCCGACATGGACCAAAGATTGCAGGCACTTTCTATAGTCACCTTTTTCAAACCAATCAGTCGGCGATTTCTGATGCTCCTCAGCCACATCCTGAATGACAGCACTGCACCTCGCGGTAGCCAAGCTCCGCCGCGAGAAGTGTTCCTTTGTACGGTGGGTACCCTTCATTCATTTGAGGCGATGATATTATGTACCCAGCTTATCGTATATTTCCATTTTATGGGACATCTCATGATGGTTCTGGGTTAGTAAGTTTACTATAACACATGATGGCGAGCTTAGTATAAACTCGGACATACTATGAGCTATCACTGTCCTCCGCCGTTTTTCTTTTTCAGTAAAGACACTTATGGAAGTTCACCGATGAACCCCTCCGGCTTCTCCTGCATTTCTGATCGGCGCTCCGACACATACAAAACTACGTATCCATATCAACATCGGCGGACGGACGGTTTGAGGTGGAGGAGAGTGTGGGTCTAGGATGAGGATTGTATTGGACTGCGAATGGGACAAATGGTGTAGTTCCGGCGATCGCGTGTCGGAGCAATGAGTTGTCCTAGGCGCCCAGTTGGATATATGCATCTGGGGTCCCACCTCCTAATTAAGTAGTTGCGTCACGTGTGTGTACACATGTATCAACTCAGAACTGTGATATCGATAATCGTGTGCGCGCTCAAATACTTACTCGTTCTTGGCCCTCATCCGCTCTCTGATCCTACATTCATGTAACTAGATAATGGATTCCCCTGCTTCCTTGTCAGATATTGTACAGTTTGCCCTTGCAGATAGCAGAAAGATAGATCTACATGTATTCCAGGATCTGCTTTACAAAAGAGAGTGTTCACTGTGATCTAAGGTAGATCCAACTTGATCACGTGAAATGGGTGACATTTCAACAGACTTCTGCTGAAGTTTCTTAACAGCACATTATCAAAAAATCCCTTCCCACAGAGTTATTTAAACCATAGTATTCCAGGTGCTAAGAGGGTGGTCGGCAACCCGAAACTGATAATTTTTCCCATGTCAAAACTTGGTGGAAGTTGAAATATTGTCACTCTACTTAAATAGGCAATTACTGATAGTCACACATTCTTCATCTTATCATCATGGATCGTACTCAGAGACGACGGCTACTTATTCAAATTCTAGGCATATTTGTGAATACAATCATTGTTGCTCTGATCCTATTTGCAGCTCCATTGTATGATAAAGAAGCATACCATACATCAGCACTTTCTGGGGCTGCATGGGTCCTTGAGCTTCTGGAAGGTCACCCAGGGCGTATCCATTGTGAACTAGGTGTATCCAAAGGAGTGTTTCGGTTCTTGGTTGCCTACCTACAACAGATGGGAATATCACACTCTAGGGGTATTCTTCTGGAGGAGCAGCTGGCCATTTTTTTGTATAGATCTATCATGGGTATATCAGTGTGCCATGCTGGTGAAAGATTTCAATGTTCAAATGATACAATATCAAAGTAAGTTATCCTTGTCTAGATTCACATCTATACCTACTGGGCATTAGATATTTTTCAAAGATGCTTTATATCTTCTCATCTAAACCCTTCTACACTGACTTTGTCCACCAGCCACAGAGCACAGATCCCCCTTCTCCCTACATTGTTGACAACCCCAAGTTTTATCCTTACTTTGAGAATGCCATTGGTGGTCTGGATGGAAGTCACTTTATTAGCTCTGGTACAGCAGAGGAGCGAGCCTTGGCACGTGATCGCAAAGGGCTTACCACTACAAACTGTCTTGCTGGATGTGATTTTGATCACAACTTCACATATCTCTCCACTGGTTGGGAGGGATCAGTTAGTGATTCAACAATGTTCTTTGATTCCCGTATAACCGATTTAAGGCTCCAGTCGGGTAAATTCTATCTTGCCGATGCAGGATTCCCAGTTGCCAATGCACTTCTTATACCATATCGAGGTGTGTGGTATCATCTGGCAGAATGGGGCCATGCAGATCTTTGGTGTGTTGCCTTTCATTATAAATATTGCCATGATGCTTATTCATTATTAGCCCAACCAATGCACAGGAGCTCTTTAATCTTCACCATGCATCAGCTCGAAATATAATTGAAAGGATGTTTGGTATCCTGAAGAACCAGTTTGAAATCCTGCAACACAATCCTCATCTCACACCCACAGTACAAGCACATCTTCCTGCTGCACTTGCAGCGATACACAATGTAATCCAGAAATATGACCCTGGTGAAATTGAGGATTGTATCAAGGAGTTAGAGGCTGAAGAGTTTTTGTTTGATGAATCAGATCTGCAAGGTGAGGAAGGCACAGAGGGAGAGCTGGCAGAGGGACCACCAAAGCGAGCTGAGAAGCAAGATGCTGACAAGAGGAGGGATGACATTGCAGAATGTATGTGGATCCAATATCAACAGGTCCTTGAGGCAAGGGGAGAAAACTAGCATGTACTGGATGATATTGTCCTCATGGTGTCACAGGTGTTGAAATTTGAAAGGTACATGGCATTGTACTATACATGTACAGTACATCATGCAAGGAATATGGAGAAATACAACATAATGGCTACAGTCAATTGAAACAAGATTAGCAAGACATTCCTTCTAAATCAAAGGAAACCCTAGGTCTTTCATCTGCCTCTGAACCCATGCCTTCCTCAGACCATCGCGCTTCAGTGCAATGTAGGCATCTGCAGCGGCAGAATCTACTCTGAACAGATCAATAAATGCAACCATACAATCATCACTTAAATAAGACTCCTGCTCTTGAAAAAGATCCATTGCTTTGGCCTGATGCTTGGGTGAAGTGTCAGAACGCATGCGGTCCAGCTGCATTAGGAGGCTGCGCTCAATCGTACTGTTGAAGCTATCAAGAGATTCCTTGATGCTGTTCAATGCAACAGCACCAGTTACAGCCATGCACTGCTTTTTGCTGCTCGTCAATAGTGATGCACTAAGTGCAGACTGTTTATGTTTAGATGATGTAGACACCATGGTAGTAGCTGTTTGGGAAGCAGATGTGATAGAATGAGGGTCAGGGGTGGTTGCTGAATCAGTGTGGAGGGGCAAAGGAGGAGAGATCGGCGATGAAGATGGATATGCTGACGATGGTGGTGGGGGGGTGTGATCACCATCAGAGGCATGCCCCCCATTAGATCTGTCGCTAGGGATACCATCTCCATGTCTCTCAAGGGGGTCGTTGATGCCAAGAGCATTATCGTCAGGTGGATCTTGAGGGAGTGTGCTGAGCATTGTGTTTGTGGTGCCGTGAGTTCCTTGTCCAGGTCGATAGACGCTACGGCCCTTCACAAGGCTGGGCATGAGCGGGGACATAAGATCATAGAGCACAAAACCCTTGTGTGCAAATACAGCACTCGCAGGATGTTTCTATCAATTTCTATCAGATTCTGGATAGTAATTAATTATGAAATGCACCGTTATGTACTCCTTCCACACTGACTGCTCTGCAACACCAATATTCATCCCCAACTCCATGGTATACTTGCATCCTATCCCAGAAAGGCCTTTCAGAGTGGTAACTATATTGTATTGAGTACGGAGCTGCCAAATGTTTAGTGAGTGGTGATCGGCAGAGATTAGTACATACACGGCCATATTTTGAGGAACATGCAGTTGAAATTCTTGGCAATACCCTTAACAGGAGGGATCTTTGCCATCTCCTGGACAGCAGCAGTCCATGTAACCAGCTTGAAAGATCCACCGTCACCAGCCTCAGACTTCTTAGACACAAGAAACGAGATTAAGCACTCTTCTTCTGCAGGCGTCCAGTGACACTTTTCTGCAGGTTTCCTGGCAGGGTCAGTTGTGGGATTAACTACTTTATGACCATGATTAGCAGGTGGCAGTGGTGGGGCTTCATTGCTGGGGCTTCGCGAGGCGCTACGAGTTTGCATGGTGAGGATTGTGGTGTCACACATGTGTCACAAAATGACCAATCCGGCTGCTCGGCAATGCAGCCAGAATACATGGGAAAAATTCTCAGTTTCAGGTTGCTGACCACCCTCTAATGAATTTACAATAGGAAAAACTTGACTGTGGAAGCTGCCATTAAGTTTCTCAAAGCAAGAACTTCTGGATGTGACAACATGGTCACAGCAGCCAGATTCAATGCTCACAAACCTAATGGTGACTCAGCCTCACCACTTTTGGAGAAAGTGAAGTGACGTATCTTTAGGGAAGACATTTTGAAACATTTCTGTGGGGCCACAATTTTCAAAATGTCATCTAGCCAAATGGCAATTATGATTTGGAGAATGTCACCCATTTCACGTGATCAAGTTGGTTCTGAACAAGATCTACCTTATATATGTGGGAGCAGTATATTGTTGAGGTGCGCATTGGGGAACCCATTGGCCCTGATATGCTTGAGAAGCCACCAGAACAGTGTGGCATAGGTCATATCGGAGGACTTTAGTTTACCAGAACTACTGGTAAGCATGCCACCAATACGGCCATGGATGTTGGTGATTGCTGAGCTCGAATCGCCAGGTTCCGAAAAGACTTCTGACTTGCTGTCGTAGTTGAGTATCCCCCACTCCATGGAGGTCTGGTTGATGGACATGTCATTGAAGTGGTGACGAATGATGGAGAAGATGCCATTCACATGGCCAATGGTGGTGCCAGTGGCATTGCCACTCTTGATGACCAACAAGCACAGTTTGCCATTTAAGTCCCACATGTCGGGGTTGCACATCAACATGTTGGTAATGGTGCCCCTAAGTGGAAGCAGGCGATCTTTGGGATATTTGAACTTCCAGTTGGCATCTCCGCGGGGGAAACATTTGACAGTAAACTCATTGGACATCAGCTTTGTTTCTATATATAAACAACATTTAGGTTAGTAGATGGTCAGTCAGATAATCAAAATGCACCGAGATCCATCTTATTGCCCTGGAAGCTGTCACTGAGTTTGGCGCTGTCAACCTCGAACATCCCCCAGTCCTCCGCGAAAGAATGTTCACCAATGCCAAGAGTGATGGCTGGGGAGTAGAGGATATGGCCAAGGATGCGGTTGTTGAGTTTCTTCCAGTCCTTGTTGACCCAATGGAGCAACACTCTAAGTGCCTCTATCACCCTCTCTGCCTTGTCCAGCATCCCCTGAGTCTCAATCTGGGCTGCCGTAGCCTTTTCAATGTCAACAGTGTTGGTGCCCCTCTCCCTCTGCTCGAACCCTTCAATCCGCTCCCTCCAGTGCTCAACCGTGATGGCGTGTTGTCTGATCCTGAGTTTGATCAAATCGATGAGGTTGCTGAAAGCTCTCTTGCTGAGCAGGAGGACGTCTTTAGAAGGCCCACTGGGGTGGTGAACATAGTTGACATTGGCAGCTTCATTGGATCCAATGAGGATGTGACAGCACGAAAGGCCCAAGAGCCTATTGCTGCCACCACCTTTGGTGAGGTAGAGGGCCATCGTCCCCTGGCTGTTGGGCCTGGCCTTGGTAGAGATGCGGAGGCCGAGGGCAGGAGTGAGGGGACTAACGATGTCGATGAGTGGGTCCAGCTCATCGATGGGTCCGAGAAGCTGAGGACTGACCTCGTGTGTGTAGAAGGACTCATGGAACTCGATGTCAATGTCAGTGATCTGGTAGTCCTTGAGAAGGGTTAGGATGTCCTGAGACGTGTTATGGGCAGCCATAGCGGAGGTGTCGGGGAAGACGCTAATCCAAATGGTGACAGGACTGATGACCAGTTTCTTAGCCTCGCCCTCTTCTTCACCATTGCCCTCTTCTTCGCCATCTTCTTGTAAGAGTGCCTCTTGCATCAGCTAACCATTATCACATGCATCACAGTTATCACATGTTATTCCAGTAGTATATATTCTATACTTTGAGTACTTGTACTGTATCTTAGTTTCCTATCTCGAATATACTAAGTTCCTTATAGTTCTCATCCCCTTGAGTCTTGAGTGTTGGAAGCTTTGGCTTCCTTCCACTTTTTTTTAATAACGAACTTACTATCACACTCTACTCTCACACGCTCTTTTCCCCAAAACCCCGCTGACCCTTAAATTACCAGAATGGTCAATTTTTTCACACCAACACTGTACCTTGACTACATGAAACTACCTGCTCGCTCGACACTCACTCACTCTCTGAGTCCCCCGCCTGCTGCAAGCTGCACCCCCACGAGACCTCTCTGGTCTTTGTTCAAATATCCTGGGGCTGTTTCAGCCCTTACACTAGCATGTTCGATGATGATCCCCACCATGAATAGTTTTACCGTCTTCAGCCTTTTTCCCACTGCATGGGTCAACAATCACAATCCTTGACAAACTACATGCTAACCACATTGCCTTCTGTTGATGTCCCCACACCCTTGTTTCCCCAGCCTTGAGTCTCCTCTGGCCCCTGTTCAGAAACAACCTACAGCTCCACCATATCCTACAGTCTCACTGTCAGTCATATCATCATGCGACCTACAACTTCAGACCCCGGATCCAATGCCAAATCCAAAATGCATACTCACATCAACTACTGCTGTAGAGGGCGAGTCAAACAAGGAGAATGTATCACTGTTCAATCCTGAATCAATGACCATCAATCCAGTTTCACCGAGAGCTACAAGAGCTCTCTGTCATATGACCACTGAACTTATTACCATCCCATCTTGCCCTAGAACCATGAGGAGACATGCATCAATGGCATCGTCACCCTACGCCACCACATTGCCACCTGCTTGCCCCCATTGCCCCCGTTACGCGCTATGAGCCCACCATGGCACCTGGTGCATCCACCACCAGCTACATCAATGACGCCAACAATGTTGACAAACAGCACTGAATGATGAGCCACGGCCAGCACACAAGAGTGCCGACACCTCCACAGAACCCCCAGATGCGTCTTGGAACCCCTCCATGCACCTCAACACTCCACTGCCAGCCCTGCCATCTCCACGACACCATTGACGACACCTGCACAGCCCCCATCAGCCATGTTGACAATGCCATCAACGACACCAACATCGTTGTCAACCACCACCACCACCCCTTCCCTTGCCCCAAACCAGTCCCAAACACCTTGAAAATGATGCCACACCCTGCCTAGCTGACATACAGCCCTACTACAGACTCCCCAGCCCTGAGGCTCACCGTCCCTCTGCCACATCACAACCGCCAATGGCCACAACACCTGCTACAACCACCTCTGAAACGGCGCCTAGGGCTGTATCCAGTGCCCAGACGACGGGTACCTCCCCAGAGAACACTCACCAAGCCCCAAGTGACATACAATGAATGTCCACAACCCAGCAAAACCAGTTGCAGGCATACGTGCCCACGCGTTCGTCGAAACACATCGCCCACTCAATGACACCACCCTGTCCACCCCAGCTCGGCTCCCTGACACCAGTTCGACACCTTGAGCTGTGCAACGCAACTGCCACATCATACTCGATGACCCTGGTTCACCCACTCCCAGCAGTTTCAGAACGAGACTCAGCACCTGCAAAACAACAAAGCACCGACGTAAACCCTCCAGATCACCCACACAGCCTGTCCCAACCCTCCAGCTCACCCCAGAAACGAGTCGCCTCTCCGTTGCCTGTATCCTATGTCATACATGACATTTCACACACCCACCATGTCACAGGCCCCTGGAACGACTCTGCCAGACCGACGAGCCCCAACGATGACCTGTACCACTGCCCCGGCCCCTCTGCTCCCCCCAGCCTGTGCCCCTGCTCCCTGTCCCACACCTTGAACGACCCAACACGACTGCCACATCATTGTTGATGTGTCCATCAATGACAGTGGAATCACCTGCTCCACCCCATGTAGGACTGTGAGCCACACCTCAGGAACGACGACATACATGGCCAGACCCAGCAGAACACCCACAAAACACGTCCCAATGCCCCTGCTCACCCCCAAACCACAAAAATGACCGGTCTCACTGTCACTTATGTCCTGCACCCCTGCCATGTCACCCATGACGCCGTCCACACCCATGGACACCCACCATCTGCCCTCTACGCCCCTTCCACTGTACATAGCACCCCCCGTCGCTACCAGAACAGCACCCTATGGCACCTAGTGAACCCCAGATGGTGTCCCCAGAGGCTGCCACCATGCCCAGCATGGCCTGCAGACACCACTCTGCCCCAGACACCCCATACGCAAGCTGCCTCACCACCGCCAACACCTCAGACCCCAGCCATGTCAGCAATGACACCTTCGACATCCCCAGAACCACCTACAGCATTCAGCCCACCCCAACCCATTCCCCTGTCCCCCTACTGAACACCTCGAGCCACACTGTGTCACCACCATGTCGCCATCAATGGGTCTGTCGATGACGGCCGGGCCTCTACAGGTCCCCCCCCCCCCACCACCATGTTCATTCCACCTGCCCTCCTGTCCACATCACCAGCCCCATCCACGTCTCCTGTCAACCGTCCATGTCACCATCCACATCACCAGCATCAATGTCACCAGCACTGTCCACAACCCTAACACTGCCACCAGCCCTGTTCAAGTCCCAGCCCTGTCCACATCCACCATGCCCATCCTTGCCAATCCTCATCCTTGTCCTTGCCTCTCCGATGTCAGCATAATATTGTAAACACACTTATGACTCAGTGTTCTGGCAAACACGTAAAGTTATTTGGGATTACTACCATGATTGCATTTAGGGCATGGCACAGGTAACCCTCAGGTATATTTTCTTATACCCCTACCTGTACCCGTGAACACCGTACCTGCACGGGTAGGGGTACAGTGTTACCATGGGTTTTTGCGGGTTACCCGTGGTTATTCACGGGTATTGATATTTTTCATTATATTTGATAGGAAAAGATGTTTGCATCTTCTCACGGGGGGTAAACCTGCGAGTCATGTCACCCTGACTTGTGGGTTTTCCTGCAATATGTCATCGAAAAGTACCCCTGCATTTTTTACTGTTATTTTTCATGATATTTGATAGAAATTTGCTGAAAAAGATGTTTGCATCTCATCACAGGGGGTAAACCTGCAAGTCAGGTCACCATGACTCATGGGTTTTTCCTGTGATATGTCATTAAAAAGTCAAAATCTCAACACAGATGATCACTCACCTGACCAAAATCTGGGTACCAGCATACCCGCACATACCTGTAACACTGTGGAAAAGGGTATGGTGTTGCCTGGGTATGGCAATCCCATACCCATACCCATACCTGTGCATACCCATGACCAGAAACACACGGTGTTACCCGTACCCGTGCTGTGCCCTAATTGCATTTACCTTGTCACCCCCCCCCCCCCAGTCATTTTTTGTGGAGTATGAGAGAGTGTAAGAGTGCCTCTTACATCAGCTAACCATTATCACATGCATCACAGTTATCACATGTTATTCCAGTAGTATATATTTTATACTTTGAGTACTTGTACTGTATCTTAGTTTCCCCTCTCGAATATACTAAGTTCCTTATAGTTCTCATCCCCTTGAGTCTCGAGTGTTGGAAGCTTCGGCTTCCTTCCACTTCTTCACCCTCGCCCGCTTCTTCACCCTCAGCGTTTTCTTCGTCCTCGGATGCTTTGTCGACCTCGACCTTCTTGAAACAAATGACGTCTATCGTCGTAAAGTGGATCTAGAAATCCCAGTTAGCAAACTCTATGATATTATGGTTATTAACTGACTGTGTGAGCATCCATAACCTTGACAACCTTCCAGCCCAAGTTGTGGTTCCAGACCTTTGCAATCGGATGGATGAAGACTTCGCACAGCTCCTTCAAATGGTGCTGGGCCTCAGGTCCCCTGGGTGGGGACCACTGCTCCTTGCCTGTGCGGTAAAGCTCAGAAGGTAGGCCTGCATAGTAGGACTGAGCCTCCGCCTTGGAGACAGTGTGCGGATCATGAGTGTAAGAAGTAGAGCTGGACGTGGCATTGCTGCCAAAGCCAAGAGAGGAGAAGGTCGACTCAATAGCATCGTCATCACAGAAAGTCTGTACCTTGGATCCAAGTCTGTCCGACTGTCTGACTGTCCGGCTGTCCAACTGCTTTTGCACAGCCACCCCTCCCTCTCTCAAGGAAATGCAAATTCACCAGGCTTTGATGCATCACTTGTGCTGCACCCAACATGTGATGGGAACATTTCTGTTGATTATGCGCCAACAACTCTGTGACCATGCCGGAAAATGACAGCTGAGATGGTAAATGAGCCTTCGCACCCAAAACGGGCACAAACGAGACGTCGTTTGTGCCCTAGGTCTGTTTTATGTATCTTGTTTCTTTCAACCAACTAACTGTTTTCATTAGTTTTAGGTCATAAACGTGTTGCAATGATGCTCCCACCCCATGCCCAACCACGATGATGGATGACCCATCACCCACCCCCAGCCCTGTGAGCCACTGCTCGCAGGGTGGATGGTGGGTGCTAGCAACCAACAACGTCAACAACGAGCACCAGCGCCCATGGAGGATCACCTCAATCAAGAGCACGACCATGACCACGACTATGGCAACAAGAATGAGGTGACAACTGAGCACGACCCAGGACCCTCACGACGACGACGACGGACACCAGCATGCGCACCCGACACCCCACGACGACGACGAAGGACCCGTGTTCGATGGCATGGATGAGAATGGCAGTGGGATGGGCACAATGGGGAGCGGGACCATGGAGACCACAATGAGGACCACCAAAGAGAGACGGGACAATAACCACGGTGAAAATGGGGAGGGGCACGACATTGACCCATGCACGAGGGATCTACAGCCAATGACACACCCGGGGACAAAGCAGCACCCTGCACCCCTGCAAGCCACTGCACTTGTGGCTACAAGCACGCGGGAGGTCGCAAGGACGGCAGGGATGGATAGACGACAATGCTCGTGCGTCTGGCGTGAGGGGTTTTATTTTCATTTAATTTAGTTCACGGCCATAGCATACCTACCAAACACGTAGTGCCACCCCCGGAACAGATGCTTATTCTGGACTGCACCTAATGATGGTTCCCTGTTATTTCCAGACACTAGTGCATCATACAGCCTAAATGGGATACAGTTAAATACGTGGAAGATTGTGTTGTATGTAGATAGCCGGACAGCCAGACAGTCGGACAGTCAGACACCCAGCCATATCCAGGACACAGATGTCCTTCATCATCAGAGCTCTGAGCCTCCTTGTAGCTCCTAGCAAAGCGAATGTAACCGTTGAGTTCTTTGGCAGAAAGCACTGAACGAAGAGAGATGGTTAGTATGAGATGAACATAGAGAAACTAAGGGACAGACTGGAGCTGAGAAATTTGACTGTGTCGTTGTGGGCGACTCGAGCCTCGAGGGTTTACCGATCAATGTGCTGGGTGTCAGATAACATGTTATCTGACACGGCAATTGCCGTGGCTCATAACATTCGCCTCTCTGTAGTGCTATTGTACTTGTAATAATACACGCGTGTACTTGTAGTTAGCTGAAGAATAATATAATGTACCTGTGATTTTTTCGAAACGATCCCTGCAGTGTAAGAGGAGGAATCTCGTTGACACTGATTCCTAGCCAAATGTTATCTGCCGTGTTATCTGCCATCCGCTAAGTTATCTGCCACCCACGTTGCTCATTACCAACTACACCAATTCTCTTTCATCATTTACACTAGTCTCTATCTACAATCACTATTCTGCCACATATCTATATACTGCTTGTCGAAGCTTGTTCAATCTGCTTTTTTCTCGAGCTACCTTCAATTTTTTTCTGAAATCTTCGGCTTGATTCGCAAAGCCGCCATGTCCCGCTTACCTGGTCATCCAAAAGGTTCAAAAGATGGCCCCCGACCCCCTGGTGCCCCCAAACGCGGTCGGCCTATGAAAACGCGTCAAAGTAAATGCAAAGCGACTGATGTGCCAGTGATGGTTACATAATCTCCTCTTTTTTTAATTCATTTTTTTCGGTCTGTATCAATTTATACCCAGTACATTGGTCGGAAAACCGACTCGAGAGGGCTGTGTGGTTGGTTGGACTCGACGTCACATCTCGTGACTTGGTATCCAGTATTGTGTAAGAATCTGTTCCAAGCCTCAATCACTTGAATCTTGGACACAATCCATTACAATAAGCCTCTCCGAAGATCCTCTGCTACTTTTTCTTTCCCAAAACCGTGAACTCCTCGCTGGGTCGTCGTAATCACGTGTTTTGCAACTCTAGGTCACGTATTGGATGACGACTAAGTCAAATAAAAAGGAACTGAAAACTAGAGCATAGTAAGGTAGTCAAAAGCTATATAATCCGGCATATCCGAGGGAGATACGTGGACAGGAAGCGGTCAAACATATTTTGCAACACCCGAGCCGTGATAGTATCATATAAGGTCAGCCTAGCCGAATCACAGACCATTTTCCGTGATATTCTCCATTGTTCCCAAAATGGAAAATGTTTGGCTTTCATGCTGTGCACCCCTCCGGTTCCCATCCGGAGGATATTGATATATTACTAAATTAGGTCAGCATCGGAAACTATGGTTGTCCAACCATTCCCAAAGTGAATCGCGATTCGTATAACCCCTGTATAAGAACACTGTTATTCGAGTGCAGGACAAGTTTCGTGTTTGTATTGAGCTCGTAACAAACACGTAAAGAGTTGCGAATAACTGTAAATGTAACTGCTGAAGTCAGTCCGAAACAAATGCAGGCTAGGTGGGAATGTGCAAATATAGTAAGAGTGTCGACTCGTCTAGGATAGGTATACAGAAGAGGCGCTACACGAAATTTGAGACCTCCGATTTTGTTTGTTTCCCAAAATGTGCGTCCCGGGACTGTTTTTCGAGAGAGATATACTCAGTCAGCACTGTTAGTATCTGAAGCAGAAATATTAAACTCACCGACAAGATTGGCATCTCGAGCCCAGCATCCCGCCTCACATCCACATTCCGTATAATGCTGATGGGCCTTCCATGCAGAGTCAGGTGAGAGGTAGTCTCCGGGTGCTCGTCCGAGAACAATGAGAGCTGGTTGTGCGTGTTCCATGTGCCATCGGTCGATGTACCCTGAGAACTATTATCTGCGCGCGAGTTGAGTGCCGCCAACATTGCGTTGGAATATAGTTTGCCGAGGATGATGAAGCTAACGAAGGTAGAGACATGAATAAAGATAGGACAAGGGCTCTATATACACCAATGACGCGGTGTGTAGTAACGTACAATATGTAGTGATAGTTGAGGAATGCCTGGGTTTGCCATAGGATCAGCTCCACAGTTGCACCGGAGGCTGTGATCAGTCCAGTTTCGACTGACAGCCTAATTAGCCGCTTGAGAGTGGTGTCGGTATTGCGGAAGCGAGACCGGCGCACTGCTTTGACAAGCTGGTGAATGGTAGTTTTACCATCCCAGAAAACCATTTGGAGAATGGATTTGCTCACGATAGTCACTGTGCTAATCGTGATGAGGACATCACAAACTGCATCTCCAGCAAGCCAGATCTATGTTGAGGGTTGATTGATCATGGATATGTAGCTCCGTGAGGGTCTATTATAAGCTTACCGAAATGAATGTGGATAACTCGTAGAATGTTTTGAAACTACAACCTCGTACTGCATTCTGAATCAGGTTAAGACAACTGCAACCCAAACGAAAGAAGTGGCTTACTAAGATGCCGACATAGAATACCATAGCACATTGAAGAGCTGATATCTTTCAAGAAAGGTCTAATGGAGATCAAGAAGCACTTGGCAACAAAACGTACCATACAGATGATGATAGGAAGCCACACGCCATTAGTAGTCAATTTGAAGATCCTGTACGCAAAGAAGAACTGGACCATCGAAGCGACTGTCGATGCAACTCTAATCAGCATTCGAACAAGTAAGATAATGGGGCAGTAATTTACTGATACCGTTCAGCGGTGCCAGTGGCACCATAGACCAATGCTGGTACATCAAGGAATGTACGTCTCCCCATCCGATCCCAAATGCCGCCCACGCATTTATCAAGGTGAATACAGTGAATACAACCTCTAACCCATATACTACACCGACTGTTTCATAAAAGATCAGTAGCTGCCATGTCGCTGTATACTTTGAAAGTCATAATACCCAGCCATTTAATCCACGACCTATCGTTGGGAAAGGTATTATAGTAACTGTCTGTTTTCAAATAAATAGTAATGGAGGGCTCGTTCCATGCTCAGTTCCGTCGTACTTACGGACTTGCATTGACAGGACGCCAACGAGTATGCATCCGAGCATGTACCCAAGGACCTGTTCACAAATATTTTCAGATGAGTTTCTGTAGCGTTTTGCATTAGCCGCCCTCAGCTCACTAGAGGGCCGGTGCTATTATATGTCGGAAACGATTAGAACTGGAAGACACTGGTAGTCGTCTTACTCACAGAGGACCGGTCTCACCAATACCTGGGATGAAGGTCATTGCGAAAGAGGGGAGCACTGGCAGAGTTCCAAATTGCGATTAGTGCGTATTCTATTTAAGTACTAAGTGCATGGTGAAGAACCCAACTATCACTGCGCTCAAACTGCCCGCTGAAAAAGATTGCGTATCCAATGCGTATCAACATCAAAAACCCGGAGATCGCCATAGATTTAGGCTACTGATATTGCATTCTGAGAAGAGGTCGAAGGATTCATCGCTATCTATGGAATGCCCTGCAGACGCGGAAAGGTCCATGAAAAGGGATGGGTGGTGAACGTTTGAACGTTTGAACCGGTGACAAAGCGGCGGTAGTGGATTGTCAGGAACAAGGAACCTCTTTTCTGATATATTAGGTCCGAGTAAGTTACCGGCTGTTACCGGAGAAAGGACTACAACGCCTATGTATGACAGTTAATGTCCACTCATGTCCACCCTGTACGTACGTAGTACATAGTTACTAGTTACGACTCATTTTTGTGGTCTTCGAATCTCATTTGAACTCATCCTCATGCTATCTCACGGAGTGTCAGAGACATTATATCAAGAACATATGTCCACGTAGTTGCATACCGCCAGACCGTCACGGTAAATAAAGGAATAAAAAGATATCCCCATCTAGACGTCTCTATTTAAGGTTTCAACTTCCAGGCAGTTTTGATCAGCGCTGCTGCCTTCTCCCCGACCACGTAAACAGCAGCTTGAGGATGAGCAGTGGGAATGAACGGCTGCATTGCGACCCTCGTGAGCCTCCGAGATCGAGACTTGCCAATTAAAATCAATACATACGAAAATGGAAGCGTCAGCAATTCTCAGTCCCGTTACACCTTTGACGCGCAAATCGGGATTAACCACGCCAAACTTGGCATCTTCGGCTGACATCGCCGCGGTACCAACGGGGTGGAAAACGGTACCGGTGTTTCGTTTGATGTATGATTCGAATTGATCGTCCGTGGATTTGGCAGTAAGGTTGAAGGTTGGTCCAATAATGATGTTTTTCCATACCGGAGCGGTGAGAAAATGGAAAGCTTGGCGAAGAGCGAACGTCATAACTTTGAGATCAACGTCACAGGCAAGGAGGGCTGGATTGATGATCGGCGGTTGGAATGGATCTGATGAGTTCAAAGTGACGGATCCCCTTGATATTGGGGAGGCGACGATGGTATTGACGGATAAATAGTTACCACTCGGCGGCGTAACGGCAGCAGCATTCTAAACAATGATGGTGGTGAGTACCTGAGGTTTGAGAGAAACGCAAAATAGTTATTCTTGCGGACCTGGAAGACCAACTCATAGTGAGCAGTATTGGGGCCTGCAGACGGATCGCCGACGTCTTTGAATATAGTGGTATCCTTAGGGAGGCGCAGCCATGCAAGCAAGTCAACAATGCCGTTTACGAGAGGTCCTGTTTCAAAGGCTTCCCATTGCGTAAGTAGTTGGGCGGCAAGCGTTTTATTCCGCAAGGCCTCATCGTTAGTGTCGGTATTTCTGACTTTCCAGCTGTTAGTGAGCAAAGGCTGATCAGTGAGATTCTTCCCGACAGAAGGCAAGTTAACGAGAGGTTTTATGTCGAGTGCGTTGAGCTCTGTTACATCACCGATTCCAGAGTGCATAAGAATGGAAGGGGTACCGATAACACCGGCAGACAGGATAATCTCCTTCGTCGCCGTGACAGTCTGCAAAGGTCCCGATCCGACACGGAACTCCACTTTTTCGAAAACGATTTGATGTGAATGAGAATGGAGATGTTTTCGAAGAACACGCGATACTTGAGCATTCAACTGAACGTGCAAGTTAGGACGATTGGAGAATTGTGGTCCCAAATATGATGTCGCAGAGCTGCTCCTCTTGTAAACGTCGATTGTGGATTGAATCCAGCCTGAAAATTTTCGTTATTACGAATCTGCCAGTGACTCGAGCCCTGTTTACGTACCAACTCCAAGATGCTCACCGGAGTTCATATCTAAGCGGAACGGGAATTCATTCGGCAATTGAGAAGTGGTTTCAATAACTCGCGACCCGAAAGAGCTCGGCGAGCTCGCGAGACTGACAGCGTTAATGCCACGGAAACTGTTGAAGTGGTGAAATCTGGGATCATATTGTCCAGAAAGGTTATGATGATCGGCAGAAAAAGTGAATCTTTCAATCTATCAGAGTCATTAGAAAGTTGTATATCATGGATCAGAAATGGCTACCCGATCAAAGAATTGCCGGACGCTATGCCACGACCACGTCGGATCCTTGGTAAAAGCTGCGTACCGATTATAATCCTCGGATGTACCTAGTGTGTATACCATAAAATCTACGCAATATCACTGAGCCTCATCCAAAAGAGTACAAAAAAAGGTTTCCCACTGATGGAGCTGCTACCGCCCAAAATATGACCTCTGGGATAAGGAAGGGAACGTCCGGCAAGTCCGACTTGACTGGTTGTGGTGAAGTTCCAATCAGCTGAAGTACCGAGCAAACGAGAACAGAAGTTGGGAATGATAGAGTTGGTGACACCTTCGTTTCTGTGACATTGTGGGATAGAAAATCATTACTGCGTGATTGTAAAGAAATGACGGACGTTCCACCGGCTTCTAGGACGAGAACATTGACAGATGGATCCTCGGTTAACCGATTAGCGACCGTATTGCCTGCAGTCCCACCTAGCATCCACCGTAAATAGCAGCAGCTTTTTTAGAACAACATCAGTTAACTAACCACCAATGATGACGAAATCGTAGGTCGACTTCTTGTGAAGTGCTCTCGATTGAGTGCCCAAGGCTATCGTTAACAGAGCCAATAATATGATAAAGGAGAGTGCCATGACGAGGGAAGGATTGTAGCAGCACCGTAAGGCTGTCTTACTATTCCTGGCCGGGTCGCTAAGAATCAAAAGCAAGGGGTCGCAGAGCCGTGAAATAACGAGAATATGGCCGACCCAGTAATTCAAGCCATAGGCGCGTTGTTACCTGAAAAAATAAATGTATAGCAACGCGTGTGATAGGAAAAACATCGCCGTTTACGCTCAAAACTTATAGAAGACGTGGATGTACGGAAGCATTATGTAATGGAGAACTCGATGTGTTCTCGCGGTCCGGGGGTAAGGAGCATTTTTCATAGGTCTTTGCGCCCATCAAACGCGCTCCCACATTCTTTATCGACTCAGTCTAATTGTAGTGCTGCTCATTGCACACTGTCTTCAGCAGGCTGTGTTGAAGAAGGATCTGCATGTGAAAACAGTCTCACTTCGGCATTCTTGCTTTCTTCCCTATCCCTCTCCGTCCTCGCAATGATGGGACCACTTCGGTGGCCGGTTTCCGCTACTTCGCATTGAGTCGGCATTAGATCTTCGTTTCGGTCCTCGGACATTATCAACCAAGGTTGGCACCCGTGGTAATTACTTATACTGCTTTCCTTCGGAAATGCTTCTCTCAGTCTCTGTATATGATGGCGACTTTCCACGATTACCATAATTCTCTTCTTTTACAGTTCCTTTCTCAGGTTGATGATATGGGACCACCAAGAAACATGATCGGCTCGTGTGATAAATCAGCCAGTAGAAACGGCCTCACCCCTGCACCTGGGACAGCGGCTTTTCCAGAAGGAGGTTTGCATGGATGGATAAGTTTTTTTCGGAGTGTTCAAAGCTCCTAGATATCGTCATGGTTCCTCTGATGTTTTTTTAAAGTTGGTTGATGCAATTTGTCACTTTTGGATGAGTTTCGGCGGTCAGAGAGGCAATTCGTTGATGTTGACCGCATTGACACACCGTTTCGACAGCTATACGAATGGTTATGGAGTTTTTAAAGGTAGTGACGTCCGAGAAATTAGAATTCCTCACGCAGAATTCATCTTCACAAACAAGGTGAATTCACTCCTTTGAGGTTTATGGCCTATGTACAACTTGGAAACGTCCTGTCGATCGGATTGTTAACAGGAAAAGCATTCGATCCTGGACATTTGTATCTCACTGTTCAGTTCATAAAAAGATAATCTTTGCAGCTACCCATGATGATTGGTGGATCGATCCTCTTTATTTTCTGCCTGTTCATACCTTCGCTGATCATTACTATCAAGTACGCATTTCACAAGTCAGGTGTCGTCCACTGGCTGCCGGATCTTTCTCGTGCAGGGAATTGGACTTGGTATCGCCATTGGAGCTACGTGTGTTCCTGGTCTCGAGTAGTATCGCATTACTTCTCCCGTCGACGGCCTATAGCATTGGGTATTGCAGCATCGGGGGTATGCCGCCATTTTCATCTACGATGACATAGTTGACGACGTTCTCAGTCTGCTCTTGGTGAAGTTGGTCATCCGGTCATGCTAAATTCAGCAAACTCTGGGCGAACTCACACCACGGGCAAAACCTAAGGCAGTGGGTACGGCAGTTGACAGTGCCTGAATTAGTAATTATGTAATATTGCCTTTAATGAAGAATCATCACCTGACCTTCTCACAATACAAGCCTAAGAATAGTGATGGATATGTCCCTCCGATTACCACCCGATCACCGTCTCCCACGGTTGATCAACACGCGCCAGTCTCGGCTAACATTGTGCTCATCATCCCCGACGATGAGCATGCTATTCCACTCATTCCTGGCCCTTTCCCTTCGCTTTTTTTGCCAGATAACACTTATGTATGTACATATAGTGTTAATAAGCAATTGTTTTCGCTTTTACAGCTGTATTTAACCCATAACAAGCACTCTCCCTGGTTGAGAGGAGGAGGGGGTCTCTTCTCTTCATTTGGGGGTGTCTGTAATGCATGTATATGGCTGTATATTCATATTAATAACTAAATACATGAATGGGGAGGGTGCTGTATGAGATGGGAAGGGGGGAAATGGGGAGAAGTGACAGAATGAGGGGAGGGGGTACCATCTACTGGGATTGTACACTATCTACAGCTAGAAAAATGTATGTGGAGGGTATATGGATGTATGTAGAAGCAAGGACTGATGTTGGGAGAGCTGGGGACAAGGTGCTCTCTGTCAGTGACCTGCATAGGGAGGGAGGAGAGGTGGTCACTTACTTGCATACCTAAGCCTTCCCCTTATGAAATGCACCTGGAAAGAGAGTATTATGGTTCTAATAAATGACCTGATGGACCCCCCAGAGGCCCTGCAGTTGCAAGGAAACCGACTGGCCCAAATGGTTGGCAATTGCCGAATTTTCCCACAATAACAAATTCCATTCGGCTACTCGTATGTCACCCTTTTTTGCGAATTATGGATATCATCCTCGCATGGGAGTAGAACCCAGAAGGGAAGTCAAAGTACGGTTGGTAGAAGACTTTGTATCTAAGATGCAAAAGGTACAAGAGGAAGCAGAGGCGGCATTGAAGAAAGCATGTGATGACATGATGCGACACGCAGATTGTACTCGAGCATGCGCTCCAGAGTACAAAGTTGGTGACTTGGTATGGCTAAGTACCAAGGACCTGAATATTCCACAACCTTCGAGGAAACTTACGGAAAAACAAGTTGGCCCATATGCGATCTCTAAAGTAATCTCGCCTAATGCGGTAGTGCTAAAATTACCCCAATCATTCAAGATTGATCCCAAGATTAATGTATCCCACCTATGCCCTTACTGCCCACCCACTATTCCTGGCCAACAAACTACTCTGCAACCTCCAATAATAGTAGAAGGTGCTCCAGAATACATAGTTGAAGAAATTCTAGACTCACGTCTTTGACAGAACAAATTGGAGTTCTTAATAAAGTGGAAAAACTATACCGACAAAAATAATTTGTGGGAACCCGAAGAGAATTGTAAGCGAGCGCGTAACACAATCGCCCAATTCTTTAAACGTAATCTGAATGCTCCGCATCGCATTGCGAGAATGGTGTATGAGGGGATGAAATTCCGGCCTTACCAAAATTTCACAGAGGGGACAAATGTAATATTTTCTTGCCTGGAAGTCAAGGCATAAAAGGGGGGTAATGTTAGGAAACCACCCCATTACCTAATAAAATTTCATTTTATTTATTATGTCAAATTACGCTACATGACGCCAAATGATGCTACACTTTGATAGCATGAGAATTTTATTTCGCATGCATCAAAATGTACGTGCATGTATGAGTGCGTCGGTAACAACAATGTACAATATGTGTAACATAGTATATAAACCCTAAATATATGCCTAGGGGACCCTAGTTGTGTTCTCTTAGGTATTCCACCTACATTTTCGGTGTGAAAGGCCTATCTCAACAAACTCACCTATTAATAACCCCTCGCATCAAAACCATCAATTCCCCCATCATGAGTGTGGATCCCGCCCCCTTCTTGTAGAGAGAACCTGCACAGTCTTAGCTAGCAGATAGTGGGTGTTGCCCTAACAATAGTGACTCAGCAGAGGCTTCAGACTCGGATTCTTCAAGCTCCAGTTCCTCTGACTCGGAAGCCATTGCAAACTCAGAGAAATAGGGTGAAGGAAAAGAATTTGATGAAGATGATGATGGAAGCCCAACCCCCGATCTGCAGATCCACACACCTCCATCCACAATACCCCAGAAGCATAAACGTGGCCGCAAGCTGCTGCATAGTGTTGCCACTGGCTCAGCCGAGGTTTTTCAATAAAATGGATATAGCATGCCAGATAAATCTGCTAAATTCACCAGAATATTTGAGCCTATGGACGGGCCCATAAGCCGAGGGGTCGTCTGCCAACATTAGTTGAACTGATTGATCATCCCTGAGTTATTTAATAAACAAAATTCAGCTTGATGGCTCGGCTTCAAATCAAAGCTGAGTGAATATGTCAAGAAGGGATGATTTGATAAGCTAATGTTGGTGAAAGACCCCTCGGCTTATGGCCCCATCCATATGCTCAAAAATTTCGGTGAATTTAGAGAATATATCTGGTATGCTATGTCCATTTTATTGAAAAACCTCGGCTGAGCCAGTGGCAACACTATGCAAGCACAATTGTCAATTCTATTTTCTTCTCTGTGTACTCTGGTGCCTGACAGACTCTCTCAGCAGCTCCTGAAGCAAAACCTGATGAAAATCTGGTCAAGACCATCACATATATCCTCACAATGATCTCTGCTATCAAAGCACATAAACCTCAAGCCAAATGGATTGTGAAGACTGCTTCTCTCCAACTCAAAACAGATGAACCATGGAGCACTATTGAGGCTCAACTGCTAGTCAAGATCTGTGATGTGCTCAAGCCAAAACTGCTTGATTTCAAACACTATGATGCTACGTTCTACATCCCACATGTTCTCCCAAAGCCTGGCATGGCACTTGCAAATGAGACAGACTACCTCTTTCTCCTGGAATGGGTGCTCAAAATGAAGGGTAATGATCTCACCATAAACATTATTATCACAGAATGTGCCAGTGAAAACCTCAGTGCTGAGAAAGAGAATATCAAGATGGATGGGGATGAGTCACGGAAGAAGAAGAAGAAAGAGGTGAGTAAATCTGTTTCCCGAATTTGGGAATGGGCTAATTTTCACACTAGAAAGAACCAAAGATTCTACCTGGAAACATTGCAAAAAACGCACATATAGAGGAATTACGGAAGAAGTGGGAATGTGTCGAATGCAAACCAACATGTATTGGAGCACACTGTTACGTCAACCCAGAGAGTGGTGAACACACACTGCTAAGCCATGAACACTTAGGTTGTTGGGCATCTGCCATGGTACACCCATTGTTACCTGCTCATTTTTTGTTTGCTTATCCTGAATAGATGAAGGGTGAAGAATGAGCAACACTTCTGAAACCTCCAAACCACAAGCTCTTTGACTGTTGGTCTTCACCAGTCAGTCCTGTCCTCCAATGCCACCTTGAAAATGCTCACGCCGTCACTGCTGTTCCCTCTGCTCCCATGTTCAATATCTCAATCGGCAAAGATGTTGTTGATTTGTTCCGGCCATCTGCTACACCCATTGCCCCTGTGCTCTTACCAGCCTACATGCCACAGCCTGTTCTGAATCATGACATGTCTAATCTTCTTCCTTGTTCATGCATTCCTGGCCCAGATATGCCCCTGGGTGAATTCTGTGAACACTACAATCTTGGTGCCAACGTCCTTGCTAGGTTTACTGAAAATTTCTATAAAGAAGCATGTGTACTTCGCTTTGTGATGGTTGATGAGCTGAAGGAGATGGGATTTTGTTTGGGGGAAATTGCAGGGCTCTGTGATGCAGTCGATTCATGGTCAGCACCCAGGATTGATTGAATTTGATGTTTATTGCATGCACCTCATACAATGTGAAAGTAAAACAGCAAACTAGAAATACCCTGCATGAATAAAGTACCCTTCTGCATCGGATGGTGTGATAATCTCTGTAACCTCAAACACTTCACATAAGATGCCATCACCCTTCAGGGCACCATAATAATCTTGATAGTGCCGAAGCCAATCCTTGATCTTTGAAAAAGCTTCTTCGATAGGATTCAAGTCCAGTGAGTATGGCGGGATATATTCAATGCAAATACCTGCCTGGATATCAGCCCTAGAATCCCCATAGTCCCAGGAAACCAACATACCAAAACAATCAAAAAGCTCCAAGATTTCAATGCCATGATGAATCTTTGCATTATCCATCACAAGGACGCTGAGTGGCCCTGGATATGCACTGCATTTTGGAAACTGTAGAGCTGTAGCATGGGATGAAGTAGGTAGAAGTGAGCGACAGACACACCACAGTGAACTCTAGAAACTCCAGGTACATTGCTTTTGTCATTGACCCCTCAACAACTGTGGTTGCTTCAATCCCATTCAGTGTGAGAAGACCTGTTGTAGACGTGCGCCGGCCATGGAAAAATGGCTGCCTTTTTGCTGCTCGTCTTCCCTTCTTTGACCTCCTGTATCGCCTACCAAGTGTCTTCTCATCTTTTGAAGTTTCATCAAGGAGTCCAATTTCTTCTGGAGTATACTGAGCCATTCATCGAATAAAGTCAGCACGGCATGGTTCATTACATTCCTTCGCAATCCTTTTCAATTTTTTCAAGCTAACCCCAGCTTGTTCAAGCTCTCAGTGAATGGTGACATAGTGAGTTGATATGAACTGATTTGTCTCTAGCAGATATAGAAGCTCATTCAAGAAGTAGTCAGGATTCTGGTGAATGAGCTGAAGCAGATATTGTACATCATTGTGATCAAGTAGACAAAGGCATCCTCGAAGGCTTTGTCTGGCATTTATCACATCTCCAGTTTCTCTCCAAAGCTTGAGAATGCGATAGAATGTGCGTTCTGAAAAATCACAGCAGTCGAGGATGTCATCTAGAGCTATAAGTTGACGTTCATATAGGTGGACAGCAGCAACCTTAACATCGCGAGAGATCTTTTGAAAGCCCATGGTGGTGGGAAGAAAGTTCAAATGCCAAATTGTACTAAGTAATTAATTTCCTAATTGAACAAAATTCCACATCAACTGCCATCCCCTATGCAAATGGCTGTAAATAAAAGAAATCAGCCAAGAATTGAGCAAGATACAGTATTTTGATAATCTAGCAAACAAATATAAACAACTTTTGTCATCACAGGGTAAAGTGTCCAAGTTACATGCCCTTCCACAAGTTAAATAAACTCAATTGAGTAAAAACTGGCTCTGATATAGTTATGTTGATCTTTTTGATCTATAAACAAACAATCTCAAATACTTGTAAATATTTCCCAATGATAGACCAACAGCATACTTTTCATTTGCAAGTTAAATCATGCAAATTGGATGAAAACTGAAGGAGATACTATATTTAGCCATGACAACAATACCAAACAATGCCAAGTACTCTCCCAATGACTGGCCAATGATGTACTTTCCCATCTGTAGTTAAATGAACATAATCAGACAAGAAATGAGTGAGATACTATAGATGTGCTAAAAAAAGCATACCCTAAAGTGGTCATGTGCACCAAATATTGACATCTCTTGGGGGGGGGGAGAGACGTCGATATTTGGTGCATGTGATAACTTTAGGGCACCCCCGAAGTATCATCAAATCTCAAAATTTCAATACAAAGTTTGTAACTGATGAATAATAGTTTGTAATGAAACTATCAATAACAGTTTGTAATGGATTGTATTGAAGTCAATTACTATAGGTTCCGGTAACTTAGATAGCCGGATGAGAAATTTCCTTTTATACTCGAAATCTGTGTCTCGGCTAATTTTTGAGTCCCATGGTTAGTAAAGTCAGTAATTTTTGTAATGGTTGCTCAGAACTTACTGACCATGGGGAAAACAGACATGGAAAAATGGTCACACTGAAGTTTTTGGTGGTTCCAGGTTCTAAGAACGAGTCTTAACTTTGTTAAGGACTCGTAATGAATAACAAGTAAAAAGAGGAGGTATGACATTATGATAAAAATTTAAAAATTGCCAGTAATAAAGATAGCATATAAAATAGCATAAATAATTTTGAAAGACAATTATATTCTATTTTTATAGAAATTAGATGGAATTAAAAATAAAAATAAAAACATACTCTAAAACGAACAAATAAAAGAATAGCCTTAAGATTCACAGTATGGACAGAAGTCACATACATTCCCATTCGTTGGATGACTGATATCCATCTTTTCTATATTGCCTGAGAAGACAGCGGCTTCAAGAAGAGTAGAAACCAGACACATAGATTGCTCACAGCATTGGTGGAATCCTCCTGCAATAGTTCATGGTAGTATTGGAGGACTATAGTCAGGGACCATATGAATGCCAGTCAACACATCTATGCAAAGGAAGTCAGAGAACTTTTTCTCCAGTTGTTTCAGGCATTGCCATTTAACACGTCAAGCCTTGGCATCAAAAAGACTACTTACATCAGCCATATCCAACTGCCCTATATCAATGGCAGCTAGGGCAAGCTGCTCAAGGAAGGCCCAACCTAGTAGGTTGTTCACACACCAAATGTTATAGAGTGTATTTGTAGAACATACCTTCATCACCTTTAATGGCTTGCCCTGCCTTTAAAACAACCGTGCCTTTGTCAAAGATGTCTTGTCAAAGATGTCTTGAAAAGCCCTTGTGTTATTTGATTACTGTTCCAGTCTTTTTTCACTGGTGCAATGCCGGACCGGGGGCCAGTTAGTTAGTAGTAGTTAGTTGCAGCCTGGCTGCAAAAAAAAAAAGGAAACCTCCAGATTGCATCTTCAAAACATGAATCTGAGGCAATTTAAGACTATTTCCAGTAGTAGAGTGTGAAGAAATAATATAATTGCCCCAGACTCAGGCTGGTATACAATCCAGAACTTTCCACTACTACATATGTGATTGAACTAAGGCTAGTACTAGTGCACTTGGCATGTGCATTCTTACAAGTCACTAGTATTCACTTCAAATATTATCCCTTGCCTCTCAATGAGTACTACTAACTTTAGTAACATTCAGCTATTTGGCTATTTGGCCCGGAACATCTGAATCACTATTTTCTTCATGATCAAAGCAATTGTGTGACACCAAAATATTGAGAGGAGAGAAGGATCAGAAGGACCCCAGATGAGTCCAAAAATTAAACTCTACATAAGTCATTATGTTGGCCCATTGGCTAGGTTGATTCAAAGTGAATTTGGAGTTCTCTGATTTTTGTCTGATTTCAGTAATGTTTTGGTCATACGTTCTAGTTAACAGATTAGAGTGCTCGGTATTGAGGTATATTAAGCAAAGCCCCTTGTGCAAATGCAAAGGGGCAGGCAAACATTTTCCAAGTCTAACTAATAAAAATTTGGCTCATCCTAGGGAGTCGCTGTCCCATCCACTTGAAGCAATGCTGTGTGGTCCTGTGTCTGTTGGTAGCACATAGGTCCTCTGTGCATGGTCTTGTCTTCATGGTGGTGATGGGTGTTGCATGTTGCACCCTATTTAATTGACCTCATGAACATCATCATTTGCATTCTGAAGGCTCCAAATACTTCGAAATGTCATAGGTAAGTTTTTCCCCCATGTTTATCAATTTATTTTACTCACTTTTTATGTAGGTTAGTGATGTTGAATAAATCAATGTTCTTGGTTCAAAATCATCAAGTCACAACTCGTGAACATTGTCAGGACCCCAGAGTCTGGCCATGACACTGGCTATAATGCAATCATTACAGAAATTGCAATCTAGTTTGAAGAAATAGTGATTCAACATGAAAATAGTGGTTCGGAAGCCTATAGAATGCAGGGACCAGTTATGGAACTAGAATAGAATAACAGAGTAACCTCAGTGAATGGTAAAGCACTATATATGGAGTAGTAGTACCTAGAATAGAATAACGGAGTACTACTACGAGGTAAGTAAGAATATACTGAAGTAGGACAAATGAGACTTACACCTCAGTGAATGGTAAAGCACTGAGGTGGGAAACTACGACTACGAGTGTTACATAGTGTCGAAGATAGGAATAAGTAATATACAAATGATAGGAGGTGGTAACCAACAAATGAGTACTGGGTATGATGGGCATCATGGGATGACTCGATATTACAACAAAGCCTGGACCGAATAACTCAATAACCTAATAGTACTAAAGTTGTCATACCTCCTCTCAATCACACAATGCCATTTCTGCTTGAAGGCAGCCAGCCCATCTGGGAACATGCAGATTAATTAGATATAATCTCAGCAAATAGTGGACATCTAAAAACTCACTGATATTGGGCCACCTGATCCAGCAATGGCTGGAGGAACTGACCTACTGTCGACCAATGGGAGCCCTTTTGGTATGGCTTCTTATCAAGCAAGGAGATTAGCTCGATGAATGCCAACCTAAAGTTGTCCAGTTTGGTTTTGAGGTTGCCTAATCCATCTCTCCACTCATAAATCGTGGAAGTCATCTAAAACAATGATAGAAAATGTCTTGAAAGATGATAGGAGAGAGACTGCCTACCATAATTATGATAGAACAATAGGCTCTCAGAGAACCTTTCATTGCCCAGGGCTTGTTTTTGTCCTTGTAAAGGTCGGTGTAGGCATAGAACTGGAACATTTTTTCTGCCAAGCTATTGGGGCCATAGAATACTGTTTTGTAGAAGTCAAGGGCACATCCACAGATGAAGCACCCCTTCTCAATAGAGTCAGGGTAAAGTAAATTAAAGGTATGCCAAGGTAGACTCACAGATGGAGTATCTTGGGCCATGAGAAGTGAGTAGGAGAGATAGGTGCTTGAAGACCAGCAGGCTGCCTGAGGTCTGCCATATAAATGAGCTCCATTGCTTTTCTGGTGAGGAGTATTTGATCTTTCTGTTCTTCAACGGGGTCATCCATTGAACAAAGAGTTTGAAGGTAGGTAGCCATAAGAAGCTGAACCTCCTCTTGAACATCCTTCATGAGTTGGTCCAGATCCTTGGCTCTTTTTTTGACTAGAGAGTCTTTTTGGGATTTGTCTATTGGTCATTGTACCCTGTGAAGAAGGAAAAGAGGAATGAGAGACTAGGAGTATTCACTAAGCATCAGCAAGGCTTTGTTAGGTCTGTTGATAGGTTGTCTCCTTGGCTCAAAGGCCGATTCACCATTTTAACCACATTCTAATCACATCAGCTAACTCCTACAATGTCCCAGATGCAGCATGACCCAGTCTATCGATCGTGATATCATATTGACCACGTCAAAACTAGGGCCTACCATGGATGGCCATTATCCGGATAGCCACCCACGGATTATGTAAACATACGGATACAGATGGATATGGATAAAATATGACAGATATCTGCAGATTGCGGATGTTAGTGCCAAATAGGGAAAGACACCAGTACGAGTCATCCGAGAACACTCAGGCTCGTGTTTGCATCACTTAGGATGCACATCATGACCACCCCCCATTTATAAACTTGAGGTGAGGATAACCAAATGTGGAGTGCCCAAGAAATGTCGACCACATTTCTTGGGCTGTATGTAAGTTTCATTTCATTTCATTTTATTGTTACTAACTAATTACTAGTTCTAGCTGTTGCCAATGATGGCAACAAACCCCACCCTGACACAACGACAATGACAACCGGGACCAGGAATGACTGAACATCAATGAGTACCAGACCAGGGAAACAAGGACCAGGACCAGGACCACCTGAGGTCCATGACAACAGGGGGAGGATGGTGATGGCAGGATGACAATGGTGGCAATGACGATGACAGGGTGAGGACGACGCATGAGGGACAAGGATGTCATTGACGTCTCTTGGGCTCCAGGTAAATTTCTTTTTGCTTTTCTCGTGTCATTTTTTCATCACTAACAATTTTTTATAGATACTAACTACTATTGATGACAACGACTGGCCCACCTCTCATGCTCTGATGGGCCCATGACAACACTGCAATGATGACAGGGGACACCACCACCACCACCACCACTGCAGTACAAAGCTGGCCCAAACAACAAACAACGTCGTTTGGGCCATAGCATATGTTTCTTTTATTTATTTTCTTTTCTTTTACTAACTCTTTCTTCTCTAGTTTCTTTTTGTTTGCCTATGACATTGCCCACGTCACACCCATGCCCTCTCCATGCCCTATGCCCTATGCTGCTGCTGCAAGCCTCTGCTTGCAGGGTGGCAATGGGTTCCATTCCTAAACAGCAACATCAACACCACACCATGGCTGACACCACATCACAGCACCACCACCCAGCCTGCAAGCAGTGGCTCGCAGGGGGAGATGGAGGTGCTGACAACGATGGAACCAGGACATCAAATGACGACGCCAACAAACAAATGCCAATGACCAAACACCCACGAACGAACACCAATGAATGAACACCAAATGGCAGGGCAATGAACATGGGGGATAACGAAGAGCAGGGAAGATGAATGAACAGGGGAGGCGACAAATGAACAGTGGGGACAATGAACAACAACATGGCAACGATGAGCAAGGCACATTTGGCACCAACAAACACAACGGCAGGTGGCACCGCTGAGAGCCCCTGCTCGCAGGGTCAAGAGATGGGGGGAAGAGAGACAAAGGGGGAGGGAGACAATGATGGGAGGGGGGCATGCAAGCAGCAAGGTACCAATGATGGGAGGGGGCACAACTACAGCTGATGACAACAACGAAAGGAGGTGTGCACAAAAAGGGCCCAAGAGACCTGTAAGTTTATTTTTTTATTGTCTTTTCTTTTTCTTTGCTACCCTACAAGTCTAGTAGTACGAGATGACACCCATGCCTGTGAGCAACTGCTTGCAGGGTGGATCCTCTTCTGTGCTACCCAGCCCTGATGATGACGACATGGTGTCATCATCGTTATCAGCTCCTGTATTTGAAGGAGCCTGCAATTGCGGGTCTTCTCAGGTGCAGGAGCTGTTGGTGGATGATTCAACGGGAGACAGTGGGTCTACCCATAGGACCGGTGCAGTAAGGCATGCTGTAGACTCATGACCACTGCCTCATGGGGATGAGAGTGTCAATCCCAATTGACACTTGCTCTTCTCATACAAGGGATGGTCACTGGGCTGGGTGTGTCAAACACTCATGCCAAATGTGGTTTGAACTCCGCTTATCGCTGGCAGGTCATCGTGTTGGTGTTTTGCCATTCTTTGTTCCCTTCCCCCCCCCTCTGTAGCACGTAAGAATGCCTTGTCAACACTTCCCAGCTGTACAGGGTGCAGGAAGAGCCAGACCAACTACACCTGAGCCTGTTGAGCAGCCAGCTGTCCTTATCTCTCCTATCAAGGCTCGAGCTGCAAAGAAGACCATTGTTAGTAAGACAGATGTCGAGGTGTGGTCCTTACCTGACCAGGAGATTGTTGGTCAGTACCAATGTCCCCTCCAGGCTGGCCTGGTCTATATTACTTCATTTATTCAGAGGCTTCAAAGTCCACTTGGCACTCAAAGATCTATGATCACTATGACATCTCCCTTCACCGAGAAGTGGACAATAATGAGGAACCCTTGAAGATGGTATTTGCCTTTAGTTGCAAGGTTGACCTTGTTCACCATACTCCTCACCTGCGTTCTTGCATGTCAAGTGGCCATGAAACAAAGAACCTTCAAGATGGTGTCAAAGCATGTGATAAATGCCTTGGTGTTGTCTCTGGTGATGCTCCTCAATGTACTGGAGCACCATACTCACCTGCAGGTCACCATACTATGATTGCTATGCGTTGTGCAAAAAACCATCACCCTTTTAATTCAGTTCTTGATGAAGACTATCAGGCTGAGGTTGAGATGCTCCAGCCAGGAACGATTCTCCCTTCGCCTCAGACAGTTTCCCATGATATTAAAGCTATATATGCTGAAATGTCGAAAAATGTTTGTAACTATTTCATGGTGTGTTTCTGATTTTTTTTTCCTGTAATGGATGTTGTGCTCAAATGTACCAAGGCTCTAAACAGCACAATTCATTTGGTTCTTGATGGATGGACAGCACCTATTGTTGCATCCTTTCTTGGAATTGTTGTTGTTTGGTTTCAAGAGGGAGTTATCTACCATGCAGTATTGGAATTTATACAGTTAGTGTCCAAATATTAGCATAATTGCTTGGCCTTCTATTTACTCTAGGCTAACACAAAAACATGATGGGAAATATCTTGCTGAGGTCATGGCCAACTGTCTGAAATGATTTGGGCTTGATAAACTGGTTTTTTATTTAGTTTTTTTATAACTGGCTAAAGATGATTAATCTTGTTTTAGCTTCTTTCAATTTGGATGGACAATGCAAGTAACAATAATGGGCTGGCAAAATACCTTCCTGCTCTCATTCCATCATTTCATGGGATGGCATCTCGTGGTCATTGCTTTCCACACATTATCAATCTCTTGGCTAAGGTATATATGGCCATTGTCTTTTGTTTTATTTTTCTAACAAACTCCCAGATTTTTATATCATTCTTTTTTCAGCAGCCAAAAAAGAAGGCAACTGCAGATTCTAATGGTGAGCTTCCAGATAAATGTTTGATGTGAATACATCTAAAATATATTGTAGTGACAGTTGTTGCTGAAAATGATGATTCCTCTGATGATGATCTTGCTGTTGAAGAGGAAAGTATTGCAACTGATGCTGCATCTGTACCTGATGATGGTCAGGATGCCCATGATGCTGCTATTCTCAAAACCACCTGTGGGCAGGCAATTGAAAAGATGAGAGAGAGGGGTGTTACAATTGATACTAAAGAGCAGAAGATGGCTCTTCAACTTTTTCCCTGAGTAAGTCTAAATAACTACTATGTCATATGCTATAAAGCTACAATAGATTTACAGGTTGCTGGGCTTGCTTGATGTGTTCATGATAATTCAACACTTAAAGAGAAGTTTGACAACCTTGTCACAAATGACAAAGATCTTCCTGGTGATAAGACAATGCTTGATCGTTGTGTTCTTACTCAATGGAATTCAGATCTCACATGCTTAGATGCTCACCTGTATTTCAGAAGTCCTGTTGAACAGCTTACAGGTGCTGCAATCAACAAGCTACAAGCATATTGACTTTCAGAAGCCCAGTGGAACCTTGCAGAAACACTTAGTGCTGTTCTTGAGGTTACAGTTTTATATTGCTTTGAAGTTTGAACAGACAATTGATTCAATCTTTTTTCAGGTGTTTGAGGAGCCAACAAAATTGTTTTCACAGTCTCAGGTTCCCCTTATTGCAGAGGTTTTACCAATGCTAGACTCTATTGAGCAATCCATGAACCTAGTTTGTGACAATGAAGAATCCGAGCTTCCTAATGTTGTTTGTGTGGCAGCACAGGCCATTCTTATTCTTATCAACAAGTATTACACTCTTATGAAGGAAACTGAACTATATGTCATTGCTATTGGTAAGTGTGGAATATTCTATCATTTCTTGGTTCTGACACTACACAGTCATGTGTCCTGATAAGAAGCTCAAATGGTTCAAGGATCATGGTCACACAGCTGCCCAAATCTGAGATATCAAGAAGACGGTTCTCACTCGTTGGAATGAGTCATATAAGGGAGATGAGGAAGTTTTACCTCCTGCCCTTGTAGTGCCCCAGAGAGGCAAGGTGGGTTTTGAATTTGGTGGATGAATTTGGAGGATTATGATTGGTTTGCAGGCAAAATCAAAATGGGTTGTCCCAACTGAATCTGACAATAATCAAAATACCGACACCATTCTTACCTACTTGGCTGATCCAGTCATCAAATCCTCTGCCATCAAGGAGGCTGGAGGATATATGAAATACTGGAATCGAGCAACTGAGCATCGACCTTGTGTAGGAAAGATGGGACTTGATTTTTGTTCAGCATCAGGTCAGTATAAATTGTATTAATTTGTGCACCTACTCAGACATTATGTATGACAGCTTCATCAGTTGATGCTGAACATGCATTTTCAGTTGGCAGACTTGAGGTCAACCATCTCCAGCATAGCACCAGCCCACAGACACTCAAAGCTCAGGTTGCAGTTGGGTCATGGGCTCTAACCCCACTTTATCCAGGACTTTCAGAGACCATCAAGATTGTTGAGAAGCAAATGAGGGGTGAGCAGGTGGAACATGAGACAGAGGAGAATGATGATGAAACTGATGAGATTGATGAAGAGGATGAGTTCTGGTCATGATAAACTAAGTTGTACTGTAGTAACTGTACAGGTCTCAACAGTGCCTATGATGTATTTTACAAATTTCAATGATGTATTCCAGAATCCACTATTACAAAGCTATTCACTACAGTAACAGGACCAGTCCATATTGGTTACACATCAGTTCAAAAACCAGTCAAGACCAGTTTTTTGACTGGACCAGGGGTCCAACCAGCATTGCCCTCAGACTAATTTATAGTATGATAAAAACATTAAGAATAATAAAAAACGAGACAAAAAAAATGAGAACAAGTCCACCCCATGAGCAGTGGCTTGCGAGGCTGGACATAGGCACCGTAAGTAGTACAAAATAGGTCCCCTCCATCTTGCATCTCGCGTTTCGAGCAAGGGAGGGGGCAGGGTGGTGTGATGGGGTGTTGGTAAAACTTATTCACCAGTGTCATTGTCCCTGTTTGTCATTGTCATTGTTCCCATTTGTTGTTGGTAGTTAGCACCTGCAATCCACCCCACGAGCAGTGGTTTGTGAGGCTGGGAGCGGGTGCTGTGTTGGTCCTACCCCCTCTCCATCACAGGGGCTGCAGATGGAGGCAGAGGCAAGGGTGCGCCAGTCGAAGAACGATCAGGGGTGCTCAAGAAAAGGAAATGGCCCCCTCCCCCCTGCATAGAGGGCAAAGGGTGAGGGGTGGCCACTCATCCTCATCGTGGTCCTGTCGTGCTAGTTATTATCCTCCCATGGTTGTACTGCCATCCCCATTGCTCCCTGTTCTATCCTGTGAGCAGTTGCCCACAGCGATGGTTGGGGGTGCTGCTGCCATGATGATCCCACCGTTGTCCTTGCCATCCTCGCCTATTCCTGGCCCTGTTCTCTTTGCCCTGGTGGTTGCCCTCATTGTTGGCACTCTCCCTGTCATCCCCATTGCCAGTAGTTTAATTTAGTTAGTAAAAATGAAAATGAATGATGAAAGAAAAGAAAAAACTTACCTATGGCCCAAAAGACGTCATTGACGTCTCCTGGGCCTTTTTCTTCTGTCTCCTTGTCATCTCCCCATCATCATTGTCCCCCGTCTTTGTTTCCTCCCTGTTGGTTTCTCGTGTTGTCTTCTTGTTGTTGTTCCCTGTTGTCACCCTGCCACACACCCTGTGAGCAGAGGCTCACAGTGGTGATGTGGGGTGTCCTGACCTGGCCTGGAGTGGGTCCATCACCACAAAATGTTTATAACTTGAAATACAATAGATCAGTAAAAAGAAATGCAAAGAAATGACAATAAAACAACTCACCCAGGGCCCAAACAGCGATAGATGTCATTTGGGCCTGTCTGCATAGGTTCCTGGCATTTGCCTACCCTGTCATTGCCATCTTCATTGGGTGTCATTTGTTGTCTCATTGTTCCCCATTGTTTGCTTGTTCCTGTGGTCATACAAACCCTGTGAGCAGGGGCCTCCAGCGGTGGTGTGACATCGGGTGCAGGGTTTGTGCATGGGGTGTCTCAGGTTGGATACTATTATTATAAGTTAAAACACTTAAAATAGAGTTGATCAGTAAAAAGAAACATGAAGAAATAAAAAAGAAACTTATCTGGGGCCCAAACAATGTTCAACCATCGTTTGGGCCCTGTTTCCATTCTTTCAGCATTGTTCGGCACCATGGAAGGCGTGGGCGGTGGCAGTGGGGCTTGAAGGAGGGGAGGATGAGGGAGGGATGGTGGTGGCATCGTTGATGGTGGTGCTGGTGAGTGATGAGCAGTGTTGGTGGCCAACATTCGGCTATTGCCATGTTTGTGCCAACCTGCCATGGGTGATGGTAATCAGCAGGTCAGTAATTTCTAATACCGTACCCATATGGGCCATACCTCTGCAGACCCCATGACCCAAACACCCATAGTTTTCACTATACCCCAATTTGTATGGATGCCATGGATGGACCATGGATTGTACCTGTATCCATGAATTTGGATGTGTCATCCATGGATATTTACCTGGATGGACCCAGATGCATCCATGGTAGGCCCTAGTCAAAACATCACCAGCGACATTGATCGTACCAAGAAACCACATTGCACAGCCTTAGGACTACCTCGAGAGCCCCTAAGATCCCTCTAAATGACCATCAAACATCCCCGATCAACTTCGAACAACTGCGACCCCAATCAAACATCGTCGACCATCATTGACCATCATTGAGCATTATTGACCATTGTTGAGCATTATTGATCAATATCGAGAGACTATGAGCAACATCGGGCACCACATTCGTTATCTAAATGGTGGAATACCATGCACCAGGGAGTATTCCAACTTATGCTCAAACCTGCTGATAGTAGGTCAGCCTCATTCCAAGTCCCTATCGTGTACAGAACCCACTGGACGGATTATTGCAAGACTTAGCGTGGTTTATACACAAAGGACAGTCTCTTTTTAGTTCTATATCCTTTATTACTCCTTCATCATATGATATATCTCTTTCTTGTTCGGATTCCAGTCTCCTTTTGGCCTCGTGTCTTAACTCATATCTTTTGCCTCATGTTCTACACATGTTTCTTATACCATTTGAGGAAGTTTCTTTAAAACATATAAAACTCTGTAGTATCTAATTGGAAATACAAGAAATCATCTTCACCTATCATCTCATATAAAGTTCTAAGAATCAGATCTATCCTCTAAACAATTGAAGCTTCCACGAGTTTTCTCAATTGACGAGAAACCTCTGCGATCATCCTCATCCTTGATCCTCTTTTGACCCTGTTATTGTTAGCACTAGTAACCATCCCAACACTTTGTAGCCATTGGCTATAGCCTTCATATACTATCGACCTATCAAAAGGTCCTCAGAATTCACACATTGACCATCGACAATAAACATTGTTTGCCGTCGATCTTGTCAATCATCCTCAATATCGATCAATACTCAATCGGACCATGCCAAACACCTTCATCTCTTATAGCACTACCTTCACAACTAGTACCAACTAGTTGTCTTCCCATAGGTTGGACCACGAACATTTGGAATGTCTCACACCCTTCCTCTGACTTGTGCAAATATCATCGGTTGCCTCATCGGCTGTTTTGGTGGTTTTCCCGGGTTGAGTATCATCACCATCTTTGTGGTGGGAGACCACCATATCAAGAGCCTTTTCAGCAATGTGGAAGCAATCATCCAGCCCACCTTCCATGCTCACCCAGGGGAGTGGGACTCAAGTGTTCTGGACAGAAAAATGTTCTGTAGCTGCTAGAGGTTGGGCATCCTGGGTGAGGTACATCCAGAAAAAGATCTTGTATTGGTCTGGGATGACTTTGGAGATCCAACTGGCCAGGTCCCATGTTGCTGCTAGTGATGATGGATGCAGCATTACTTAATATAAAAGAAAATTTTTGCAAGTCTGCAGTGTTCATCTATGAATTGGGTGTTAGATGAGGATAGTCACAGCAGTGAAATCCATGTAGAGTAGTACTCACCTTAGCAGGATGCATAGCAAGGAAATGGCAATGAACTCTGGGGTGCTTACCACTTAACTTCAATTTTTCAGACCTGCAATTTAGTCACAGCGTCAATCCTGAAGTAGTAGAGGCAGGACCCCAGCATTTTGCACTATGAGGGTAGATGATCTGTCAAGATTAACTTTCATTAGGACCTTCCATCTCCACTGTCACCTCTGCATTAGGTCTGACTATTACATGTTCTTGCCCACAATGTCACAGTGCTAGGAATTCCAGGATGTTGGCTAGATCAATGTGAATGGGGTGGCTTACAGGCTTCCATTTTTTGAGAAGCCCCATAAAGATAGCTTAGGGCATCAAGATAACTTAGGGGTGTCCTATCATCCTTCCTGTGGAGCCTTGAGGAGCTGGCAGCCTCCAGGCCAAGGGTGCCTAAAGCAGTAGCAGTGCTGATCCAAGTCATAGAAGGCATGAGGCACCAGACATGTAATCCTGCTGCCACAGCAGAGTTCACTTACAAGACTTAGGGTGTCCAAATGATCTGTTCTTGGAAGATAAGTATGGAATACAGGGAGGGGTACAACTAGTGCTATATGATGTGACAGTAACCCTGTGACATAGTTACAGCACCAGAGCACTCCTGCAAGTGCTCAAGAGTCCATAAGCTCTGAAATCAGATAGAGATGAGGCTCTACTTTCCATAGAAGATGAGTAGATTTCTGGATCAACCAGGCCTGGTATGGGCAACCCTAAGTTTGATGAGCTGAGATGATGATAGGTCCACTTTGTCATTCAAGCTTGGAGAACACATCTACAATCGTTGTCAAAGCTTTATGAGTCTCTACGTATTTCTGCAAAGCTCTACAAACCCATACAAACCCCTCTGGAGTTCTACAAACCTCTATGAACCTCTACAAAGTCATGAAAATGCTTCGAAATTCTTTGCAATACTTTGAAAATCTTTGCAACACTTCAAAAATCTTTGTACACCTTCAGCCACTGTAATCCAATTCCCCTGACCTTTGGACACACATCAGTACTATTTCCCCAAAATTTATATATTCTTGTACTACTATACAACAAAAGGGGAATATATTGTCGCATCAGTCCCTCACATATCATATTAGTCTGACTCAGGAGTTTCCCTCTTGAGTTCCAGCACCTCATCTTAGCTTTAAAGTTCTGTGAATCATTGCAAACTTCTTCAAAATTCATCATACTGTCTCTAAACTCTCTCCCATCATCTCAATGATCTCTTGTCACCTTTGACTCCCATTGCCATTTTGTACTATCCACACCCTATTCTCGTCACTATCCTCAAAAATCTTTGAAACAACTTTGCACACCCTCAATTCTTTGGACTTCTTTGCACACACTCAAAATTCTTCGAACTTCTTTGCAAGCTTTCATAGTACTTCATACAGCATCGCGTCACATCGCATTCATGCTCATTGCTGATGGTGATATTTAGTACCACCTCACACCCTTCCTCTAACTTGCTTTATACCATTAAGGCATGACTCAGGTATGGGTAACACCATGTGTTTCTGCTTACGGGTATGCTCAGGTATGGGTACAGGTTTGGATTTCCATACCCAAGGCAAAACCATACCCATACCCATGGTGTTATGGGTATCACGGTACTGGTCCAACAGTCACATGTTTTATCAAATGACTTTGTTGATCAACGTCAACAACAACAACAATGGCTCAACAATGACGACAACTGCTACCAACATGGCCCCCTCATTCTAAATGCAAGTGGGGGGTGTTTTTTTCTACTAGGCAACAATGATGACAACTGCTACCAACATGCCCCCCTCATTCTAAATGCGAGTGGGGGGTGTTTTTTCTACTAGGCAACAACAATGATGGGTTTGTTTCACTTGGGAGCACTGCCACATTATGACTACCACCCCTCTTGCTCACAAACATGAGGTGGGGGTGGTTCTTGGTCTGTTTCTCTCACAATGGCCACCACATCATGACTACCACCCCCTCTCACTCGCAAATGTGAGGTGGGGGTGGTTCTTGGTCTGTTTCTCTTGCAACAGCTGCCACGTCACAACTACCACCCCCTCTCACTTGCAAACATGAGGTGGGAGTGGTTCTTGGTCTGTTTCTCTCGCAATGGCTGCCACATCACCTCCACCACCCCCCCTTGCTTGCAATCATGAGTTGGGGGTGGTTCCTCTTTGTATTTAGATATATTTAGAACTATAATAAATTATTAATGTAATACTCATTGAAACCCATGGGGTACCCATGGGTTTTGACCAAAACCCCCCCGTACCCACAGTAAAACTGCACCCATAACCGTAATGGGTACGGTGTTCATGGGTACAGGTACAGGTACATGAAATTATACCCGGGGGTTACCCAAGTCATGCCCTATATACCATTGAAGACCTTTTTGTGGGTTTTGTTTGGGTTTCTGGGTTGAGCATCATCATTTTGGAGCCCACTGCGAGGGGTTTCTAAATCATTTTGTCGTCTGCACCATTTCAAATTCTTCAACTTTGACAAGCCACAGCTAAAACCTTCAAATTGATACTTGCCACGCCTTTGAATCTCTTGAACAATTGGGAGATATCTTAATCCCAGTTTTCAAAGCAGAATCCACTCATCGTTGAATCTTCCCTCTTTTCTACCACTTATTTCACCTAAGGGGGCTTGACAATTTCAATTTTGCATTGAACCCAAAGTGCCTCTGACCCTCCTGAACAACCAGAAGGTCTTGATACAGTATCTTGACCATCGATAATATTATTTTGCACTCTTTCCCCCTTTGCGTTTACTATTTTGCTACTGTCTTTGACTTCAAAACACATGAAGCCCAATATCGCACATATTTTGACTTTGCAGCTTCCAAAATCTACTTCGAACATGTCGACGACCTTTATGCCAGTTTGTGGTCATTTGACCTCTCTGAAATTTGATCTGAAACAGCCCAGAGAACTCCGAAAATATTTTGAAGAGCTCAAATTTCTCTTCCTGACTTGTGGTATTACAGATCATGACCTAAAGAAGAAGCATGCCTGCAGATATGTTGACATCAATTCTTGCAAACTCTGGGAATCACTTCCAGAGTACCAGCCCAGCACCTCGTTTAATGCATTTTGCATCACAGTACACAAGTTCTATCCTGGTGATAGGTTGTCTCCTCAGCTCAAAGGCCGATTCACCATTACAACCACATTCTAATCACATTGGCTAACTCCTACTATGTCCCAGAAACAGTGCAATCACTCTCAACCCAGTCTAGCGATTGTGATATCATATCGACCGCATCGAAACATCACTAGCGACATCGATCGTACTGAGAAACCACATTGCACAACTTTAGGACTACCTTGAAACACCCTAAGATCCCTCTGAATGAACTCTGAGTATCCCCGATCAACTTTGAACCACCACGACCATGATCGAACATCATTGACCATCGTCAACCTATCGTCGAGCATTATTGATCGACATCAAGAAACTATGAGTGACATCAGGCACTGCATTTGTTATCTAAATAGTGGAATACCATGCGCCAGGGAGTATTACAACTCATGCTCAAACCTGCTGATAGTAGGTTAGCCTCATTCCAAGTCCCTATCGTGTACAGAACCCGCTGGATGGATTATTGTGAGACTTAGCACAGTTTATACACAAAGGACAGTCTCTTTTAGTTCTTTCCCTTTATTACTGCTTCATCATATGATATATCTCTTTCTTGTTTGGATTCCAGTCTCATTTTAGCCTCGTGTTCTAACTCATATCTTTTGCCTCATGTTCTACAAATGTTTCTTATACCATTTTAGGAAGTTTCTCTTAAAACATATAAAACTCTGTAGTATCTACTTGGGAATACAAGAAATCATCTTCACATATCGTCTCATATAAAGTTCTAAGAATCAGATCTATCCTCTAGACAATCTAAGCTTCTATGAGTTTTCTCGATTGACGAGAACCTCTGTGACCATCATCGTCCTCGATCCTCTTATCATTAGCACTAGGAACCATTCTGACACTTCATAGCCATTGGCTATAACCTTCATATACTATCGACCCACCAAAAGTCCTTAGAATTCACACATCAATTCTTGATGATAGACATCATTTGCCATCGATCTTGTCGATTGTCCTCAATATTGATTGATACTCCATCGGACTGTGCCAAACACCTTCCTCTCTTATAAGACTACCTTTACGACTAGTACATACTAGTTGTCTTCCCATTGGTTGGATCACAAACATTCGGAATGTCTCACACCCTTCCTCTGACTTGTGCAAATATCATCGGTTGCCTCATCGGCAGTTTTGGTGGTTTTCCCAGGTTGAGTATCATCACCAGATCAGAAGACGAACACAAATACAGCATTTCAGACATGGACCCACTCATTTGCAATCAGCTTCACATCAGTATTTTTGACTCAAATGATCTAGGAGTTTATTATAGGACATTCTACAATGTTATGAATTTTCTTCACTTGAAAGACAGACTTTTGGAAGCCAAACAAAGTTGAGCTTTTGTTCAAGGGTTTCAAATGGATTTATGGACTTGAATTCCACATTGTCTCAAACTGAAGTTCCCAGATCATTATCCTGATGACCCATACACTCTGAACAACATCCATGATGCTGCAAAATTTGTCATAGCATGCTTGAACTCATACTCCATTCCCCAGCAATTGATCTTGACCTCGAATTCATCACAGTCTAGCATATCGATTAACTCCGAAGATGCTTCACACATTCTTGAACATTTTGCATCGAACTTCACATCAGTTTTTGCAGCTTTGCATCCAACCAGAACAGCGTCCGAAATTTCTGTCCCAACCTCATTCTTCACTGATATAGCACCTTTGACTGCATCAAACCAGAAGTTTGATGGTACATATCACAGCTCACACATTTTGGACAACGTAGAAGCTTGTATCACAGCGCTTGAATGGGAACTAGCTCTCGAAAAAGAGCTTGCACTTGAACAAGAAATTTTCACACTTCGAAAATTACTGTTTTTGACTTCAACTCGCCCTCCAACACCATTTTCACCTCTGCAATGTAGCTCAATCTCACCTCCGATATTTTCATCATATTCATTCCCATCATCACCCACTTTGACCTTGATTTTCTGTTTGCCACTCCCAATAATCTTGTCCTTGATCTCGTCATCTGTGCCATCGCCTACTTCAACATCTATTTTAATATTGCCTTTGCCCTCATATATTTCATCACTGTCTTCATATTCACATTCACCCTCGAAGTCCAATATAGCACTCAAAGTTCCCTATCCATCGTATATCCATAGTCCTCATCTTGAAACTTGTGTACCCTTCATCCCCAAAATTTCTATTACATCCATCGCCAACAAGGTTTTCCCTGACATTATTTTCAATCCCTCAATTTCTCTTTCAATTTCTATTCAACCAGTCCCTCGACCTGATTATTGCGATCATGGTTAGCATTGTTGACATTGATCAAATTTGCCTATTTCCTTTCTTGTCTTTTTCATTTCGACTTTGTTCTATTTATCAAACACATCTTTGCTATGCTCGACATTCTTTGAAATAGCTTTGACAGCTTCTATGCACCCATATAGGCCTTTGCTCATTTTGATCTTGACCTCAATATCCATCAAATATGCCCTACACTCATTCCCCTATGCCAATATTCCTTTAGACTTTATTTCCTCAACATTTGATCAGCTCAACATTTAGTTTTTCCTTCTCTTTCCAATAGAAGAAGCCATATGGAAGATTTGACAGCAGGTGCATTGCCATCTTGTCATTCAGTAATCATCTCAATTTAACCCAGGAGTTCTCACTCTGAAACTTTTCCAGCTTTAGCGGTGGCTTCAGCTTGCTGAACCATTAAACCTTCCATTAAATATGTTGATGGCTTCTTCTACTGGGAAGAGGAGAAAACTCATGTTTTTACCTTTTACTGCATAACTGAGTTCTCTGGAAAGAAAAAGAAATTGTTTGCATCACTATCTTATTATTCAGTAATTGTCTCAGCAAGCTGAAGCCATGGCTGAAGCTACAGAAGTTTCAGAGTGAGAACTCCTGGATTAAATTTTATGAGTAGGTCATTGTAAGGAGACAGCCCAGGTATATATGTTTCCCTACCTATTGTTCATACTCTATAGAAACCTTTCATTCATTCCTATCTTACATATCTATTTGTTATTATTTGGCTACAGTCTTATATCTGCCAGCTCACAGTAGTTACATTTTTTAATCCAATTCCCTCAGTATGACTATGCTTTATAGCTTTGACTATCTGTCATTACATAGTCTTATAGACTCCCTGTTGCTCTAGTAGCCTTGTTTTTGTGCCTGTCATATCCTCATCTTCTGGGTCTTGCTTTTACAGTCATTGCATGGCAAAAAAAATCAAAATAACAAGGGCAGACAATAACATCGATAGCTGGAGACTTGAAACTTCTTTTTTCCCTTTTTTATTACATTTTCTAGGACTCCTATTCTGCTAACTCATCTTCTGCTGTGTCATTGCCTACTGCGCTTACTCCTGTGGCTATACTTGCTCCTGTCATGCTTACCCCTTCTTTGCTTGCTTCTGCTTCTGCTTATTCTGTATCTTTTCTTGCCATGCTTACTCTTGCACCTCCTTCTGAAGCATTTACTCCTCTTACTGCACCTGCAAGCATTGCATCTAGCCATTGTTTTAGTGCAAGTTCTAACTTTTTAAGTGGGAACAAGGTATGCCTTGAAGCAGAATGCTGCATCCAGTGGAAAGCCTCTCTGAAAAATTATGAAGATGTTAGGATGCACTTCAAGTCTGCACACATAAGTTATTTCTTTTATTCTCTAATTACTTACTGATATTTCTGCAGGATGAAGGATGCCCCTTTTGTAATCAGACATCTACTTTCAACAACAGAACCAGTCACTTCAATTGCTATTTCAGAATAACTACTGTAAAGATTCAAAGCAATTTTTATATTTCTGAATGGCTTTGGACAGCCTTTTGGGGTATCTAACAATCCATAGCTTCATTCTGGTTTTGACATGTAAATAAATGAAAAAACCATTATGAATCAGTGGGCATCCAGTGATGAGCACCAGCTGTTGCTGCAACGCTTCAGTGAGTGGCAGGTGTAGGAAACTAGAGTTGCAATTATTTCAGGCAATTATATCACTGGACTTTGCCAAAGAAGGATGCGGCAGTTTAGAAAGATGAAAACATGCTATTAAAATTAGCCAAGGTAAGTCATGTGCTGACATATTTTGAATTGTAAAGATTCTGGATGCTTAAAACTAATCTGTCTCAAGGTCTCAAAGCATCTGATTTCATACCTTACGGACCTGGTTGAATATACAGTAGATAATACTTGATCAGTCCATTATTGTCTATAATTCTGTTTCAGTGACATTTAGTAATTTTTTTAGCAAGCTAAAGCCACCGCTGAAGCTGCAAAAGTTTCAGAGTAAGAACTCCTGGGTTAAATTTTATAAGGAGGTCATTGCATAGCTAAAGGAAAAATCAAAATAACAAGGGCAGACAGTAACATCAATACCTGAAGGCTTGTAACGGCAGGTATGGCAAGTCAGTCTTGAGTTGTAAGTTTCTTATTCACTTTTTTTTTCAATTTTTTATTATATTTTCTAGAACTTTTACTCTGCTAATCTCCTGCTGTGTCTTTGTCCATTGCATCTACTTCTGTGGCTACACTTGCTCCTCTTCTTTGCCTGCTCTTGCTCATTCTGTCTTTTCTTCTGTCATGCCTATTTTTGCACCTCCTCCTAAAGCACCTACTCTTCTCACTGCACTTGCAAGCATTGCATCTAGCCATTGTTCTAGTATAAATTCTAACTTTTTAAGCATTCATTTGCTCTCTTGCTCATTATAGCAGATCAAAACTTCACATTCATCAAAATTAATAAGTTTTTGTTGCTTGTTTCTCCATATTTCAAACATTAGGCTGGAGACAAAGTATGCCTTGCAGCAGAATGCTACATTCACTGCAAAGCCTCCCTGAAAAATTATAAAGATAATAGGAAGCACTTTAAGTCTGCACACATAAGTTATTTTTTTAATTCTTTAATTACTTATTGATATTTTTGCAGGATGAAGGATGCCTCTTCTGCAATCAGATATTTACTCAAAGTTGATCTCAATTTTAAAACTCAGGCTGATATGACACTTTTTCCTGCCTAGAGCCATTCAGAAATAGAAAAATTGGTTTGAACTTTTGCAGTGGTTAATAGCAATTGAAGTGACTGGTTTGGATGAAGAATATTCTTTCTGCAATCAGATATCTACTTTTAACAACATTCTGCCTGGAGCTACTCAAAAATAGAAGATTAGTGTTACTGAATGACATCTCTTGTCAAATTAGAGAGAGCATTGTCATGATGGTGGTGTTACTGATGTGTGCCTGATGCTCTGATGTTTCTTTATTGGAAACTTCAGCAGACTCACTAGAGTAGTCAAAATCAATGTGTTCTTCATTATTGATCTTGTCATACTTGTCATAGCGATTAGACATCTCATTGAAGTTGAGATTGTCATCAAAATCAGGGGTTAAATCAGGGCTATTGGAAGCACTGTCGGAGTTTGTACCCCCGTCTGGTTTAGAACAAGATCAATAATAAAGAATACATTGATTTTGACTACTCTAGTGAGTCTGCTGAATTTCCCAATGAGAAAACGTCAGAGCATCAACTAATCTAAAATCCACTAATATGAGGTGCCAAGAGCTAAGAATTCTTAGTGCGCTTGTGATTGTCCTTGTAAGGAATGTTGAAGTTGTATCTGTGGTTGTTAAATCAGACATACTTGGCATTTTAGTTGCAGGAGCAAAACATAGCGATTAAGCATCTCATAGAGGTTGAGATTGTCATCAAAATCAGATCTATCAGGAGCACTGTCAAAGTCTGTACCTCTGTCTAGTTTAGAAAGCCAAATAGATGTTTTTGAGAGTTTGCATTTGATGCTCTTGATGAGGCTCTGCATACTTGTCCAGCCTATGCAGTAAAAAATCTCATTTCTGGTCTCTAATATTTAAGCTAGTTATTTTTGTCCTGTATCAGCAGTTTGTAAATCAACCAAGTTACCCACTTAATTTCAACTCTGTTACACTTCAAGTCATCCTCTTAAATTCAACTTGAATTTAACTCTTCCTCTGTGAAAAATCTCTAAACCTCTGATCATTCTCCTTATTTTTGTCTTAATTTTAAAAGTTGCGTGATGGCAATGCACCTGCTGTCAAATCTTCCATATGGCTTCTTCTATTGGAAAGAGAAGGAAAAACTAAATGTTGAGCTGATCAAATGTTGAGGAAATAAAGTCTAAAGGAATATTGGCATAGGGGAATGAGTGTAGGGCATATTTAATGGATATTGAGGTCAAGATCAAAATGAGCAAAGGCCTATATGGGTGCATAGAAGCTGTCAAAGCTATTTCAAAGAATGTCGAGCATAGCAAAGATGTGTTTGATAAATAGAACAAAGTCGAAATGAAAAAGACAAGAAAGGAAATAGGCAAATTTGATCAATGTCAACAATGCTAACCATGATCGCAATAATCAGGTCGAGGGACTGGTTGAATAGAAATTGAAAGAGAAATTGAGGGATTGAAAATAATGTCAGGGAAAACCTTGTTGGCGATGGATGTAATAGAAATTTTGGGGATGAAGGGTACACAAGTTTCAAGATGAGGACTATGGATATACGATGGATAGGGAACTTTGAGTGCTATATTGGACTTCGAGGGTGAATGTGAATATGAAGACAGTGATGAAATATATGAGGGCAAAGGCAATATTAAAATAGATGTTGAAGTAGGCGATGGCACAGATGACGAGATCAAGGACAAGATTATTGGGAGTGGCAAACAGAAAATCAAGGTCAAAGTGGGTGATGATGGGAATGAATATGATGAAAATATCGGAGGTGAGATTGAGCTACATTGCAGAGGTGAAAATGGTGTTGGAGGGCGAGTTGAAGTCAAAAACAGTAATTTTCGAAGTGTGAAAATTTCTTGTTCAAGTGCAAGCTCTTTTTCGAGAGCTAGTTCCCATTCAAGCGCTGTGATACAAGCTTCTACGTTGTCCAAAATGTGTGAGCTGTGATATGTACCATCAAACTTCTGGTTTGATGCAGTCAAAGGTGCTATATCAGTGAAGAATGAGGTTGGGACAGAAATTTCGGACGCTGTTCTGGTTGGATGCAAAGCTGCAAAAACTGATGTGAAGTTCGATGCAAAATGTTCAAGAATGTGTGAAGCATCTTCGGAGTTAATCGATATGCTAGACTGTGATGAATTCGAGGTCAAGATCAATTGCTGGGGAATGGAGTATGAGTTCAAGCATGCTATGACAAATTTTGCAGCATCATGGATGTTGTTCAGAGTGTATGGGTCATCAGGATAATGATCTGGGAACTTCAGTTTGAGACAATGTGGAATTCAAGTCCATAAATCCATTTGAAACCCTTGAACAAAAGCTCAACTTTGTTTGGCTTCCAAAAGTCTGTCTTTCAAGTGAAGAAAATTCATAACATTGTAGAATGTCCTATAATAAACTCCTAGATCATTTGAGTCAAAAATACTGATGTGAAGCTGATTGCAAATGAGTGGGTCCATGTCTGAAATGCTGTATTTGTGTTCGTCTTCTGATCTGGTGATGATACTCAACCTGGGAAAACCACCAAAACTGCCGATGAGGCAACCGATGATATTTGCACAAGTCAGAGGAAGGGTGTGAGACATTCCGAATGTTTGTGATCCAACCAATGGGAAGACAACTAGTATGTACTAGTCGTAAAGGTAGTCTTATAAGAGAGGAAGGTGTTTGGCACAGTCCGATGGAGTATCAATCAATATTGAGGACAATCGACAAGATCGATGGCAAATGATGTCTATCATCAAGAATTGATGTGTGAATTCTAAGGACTTTTGGTGGGTCGATAGTATATGAAGGTTATAGCCAATGGCTATGAAGTGTCAGAATGGTTCCTAGTGCTAATGATAAGAGGATCGAGGACGATGATGGTCACAGAGGTTCTCGTCAATCGAGAAAACTCATAGAAGCTTAGATTGTCTAGAGGATAGATCTGATTCTTAGAACTTTATATGAGACGATATGTGAAGATGATTTCTTGTATTCCCAAGTAGATACTACAGAGTTTTATATGTTTTAAGAGAAACTTCCTAAAATGGTATAAGAAACATTTGTAGAACATGAGGCAAAAGATATGAGTTAGAACACGAGGCTAAAATGAGACTGGAATCCAAACAAGAAAGAGATATATCATATGATGAAGCAGTAATAAAGGGAAAGAACTAAAAGAGACTGTCCTTTGTGTATAAACTGTGCTAAGTCTCACAATAATCCATCCAGCGGGTTCTGTACACGATAGGGACTTGGAATGAGGCTAACCTACTATCAGCAGGTTTGAGCATGAGTTGTAATACTCCCTGGCGCATGGTATTCCACTATTTAGATAACAAATGCAGTGCCTGATGTCACTCATAGTTTCTTGATGTCGATCAATAATGCTCGACGATAGGTTGACGATGGTCAATGATGTTCGATCATGGTCGTGGTGGTTCAAAGTTGATCGGGGATACTCAGAGTTCATTCAGAGGGATCTTAGGGTGTTTCAAGGTAGTCCTAAAGTTGTGCAATGTGGTTTCTCAGTACGATCGATGTCGCTAGTGATGTTTCGATGCGGTCGATATGATATCACAATCGCTAGACTGGGTTGAGAGTGATTGCACTGTTTCTGGGACATAGTAGGAGTTAGCCAATGTGATTAGAATGTGGTTGTAATGGTGAATCGGCCTTTGAGCTGAGGAGACAACCTATCACCAGGATAGAACTTGTGTACTGTGATGCAAAATGCATTAAACGAGGTGCTGGGCTGGTACTCTGGAAGTGATTCCCAGAGTTTGCAAGAATTGATGTCAACATATCTGCAGGCATGCTTCTTCTTTAGGTCATGATCTGTAATACCACAAGTCAGGAAGAGAAATTTGAGCTCTTCAAAATATTTTCGGAGTTCTCTGGGCTGTTTCAGATCAAATTTCAGAGAGGTCAAATGACCACAAACTGGCATAAAGGTCGTCGACATGTTCGAAGTAGATTTTGGAAGCTGCAAAGTCAAAATATGTGCGATATTGGGCTTCATGTGTTTTGAAGTCAAAGACAGTAGCAAAATAGTAAACGCAAAGGGGGAAAGAGTGCAAAATAATATTATCGATGGTCAAGATACTGTATCAAGACCTTCTGGTTGTTCAGGAGGGTCAGAGGCACTTTGGGTTCAATGCAAAATTGAAATTGTCAAGCCCCCTTAGGTGAAATAAGTGGTAGAAAAGAGGGAAGATTCAACGATGAGTGGATTCTGCTTTGAAAACTGGGATTAAGATATCTCCCAATTGTTCAAGAGATTCAAAGGCGTGGCAAGTATCAATTTGAAGGTTTTAGCTGTGGCTTGTCAAAGTTGAAGAATTTGAAATGGTGCAGACGACAAAATGATTTAGAAACCCCTCGCAGTGGGCTCCAAAATGATGATGCTCAACCCAGAAACCCAAACAAAACCCACAAAAAGGTCTTCAATGGTATATAGGGCATGACTTGGGTAACCCCCGGGTATAATTTCATGTACCTGTACCTGTACCCATGAACACCGTACCCATTACGGTTATGGGTGCAGTTTTACTGTGGGTACGGGGGGGTTTTGGTCAAAACCCATGGGTACCCCATGGGTTTCAATGAGTATTACATTAATAATTTATTATAGTTCTAAATATATCTAAATACAAAGAGGAACCACCCCCAACTCATGATTGCAAGCAAGGGGGGGTGGTGGAGGTGATGTGGCAGCCATTGCGAGAGAAACAGACCAAGAACCACTCCCACCTCATGTTTGCAAGTGAGAGGGGGTGGTAGTTGTGACGTGGCAGCTGTTGCAAGAGAAACAGACCAAGAACCACCCCCACCTCACATTTGCGAGTGAGAGGGGGTGGTAGTCATGATGTGGTGGCCATTGTGAGAGAAACAGACCAAGAACCACCCCCACCTCATGTTTGTGAGCAAGAGGGGTGGTAGTCATAATGTGGCAGTGCTCCCAAGTGAAACAAACCCATCATTGTTGTTGCCTAGTAGAAAAAACACCCCCCACTCGCATTTAGAATGAGGGGGGCATGTTGGTAGCAGTTGTCATCATTGTTGCCTAGTAGAAAAAAACACCCCCCACTTGCATTTAGAATGAGGGGGCCATGTTGGTAGCAGTTGTCGTCATTGTTGAGCCATTGTTGTTGTTGTTGACGTTGATCAACAAAGTCATTTGATAAAACATGTGACTGTTGGACCAGTACCGTGATACCCATAACACCATGGGTATGGGTATGGTTTTGCCTTGGGTATGGAAATCCAAACCTGTACCCATACCTGAGCATACCCGTAAGCAGAAACACATGGTGTTACCCATACCTGAGTCATGCCTTAATGGTATAAAGCAAGTTAGAGGAAGGGTGTGAGGTGGTACTAAATATCACCATCAGCAATGAGCATGAATGCGATGTGACGCGATGCTGTATGAAGTACTATGAAAGCTTGCAAAGAAGTTCGAAGAATTTTGAGTGTGTGCAAAGAAGTCCAAAGAATTGAGGGTGTGCAAAGTTGTTTCAAAGATTTTTGAGGATAGTGACGAGAATAGGGTGTGGATAGTACAAAATGGCAATGGGAGTCAAAGGTGACAAGAGATCATTGAGATGATGGGAGAGAGTTTAGAGACAGTATGATGAATTTTGAAGAAGTTTGCAATGATTCACAGAACTTTAAAGCTAAGATGAGGTGCTGGAACTCAAGAGGGAAACTCCTGAGTCAGACTAATATGATATGTGAGGGACTGATGCGACAATATATTCCCCTTTTGTTGTATAGTAGTACAAGAATATATAAATTTTGGGGAAATAGTACTGATGTGTGTCCAAAGGTCAGGGGAATTGGATTACAGTGGCTGAAGGTGTACAAAGATTTTTGAAGTGTTGCAAAGATTTTCAAAGTATTGCAAAGAATTTCGAAGCATTTTCATGACTTTGTAGAGGTTCATAGAGGTTTGTAGAACTCCAGAGGGGTTTGTATGGGTTTGTAGAGCTTTGCAGAAATACGTAGAGACTCATAAAGCTTTGACAACGATTGTAGATGTGTTCTCCAAGCTTGAATGACAAAGTGGACCTATCATCATCTCAGCTCATCAAACTTAGGGTTGCCCATACCAGGCCTGGTTGATCCAGAAATCTACTCATCTTCTATGGAAAGTAGAGCCTCATCTCTATCTGATTTCAGAGCTTATGGACTCTTGAGCACTTGCAGGAGTGCTCTGGTGCTGTAACTATGTCACAGGGTTACTGTCACATCATATAGCACTAGTTGTACCCCTCCCTGTATTCCATACTTATCTTCCAAGAACAGATCATTTGGACACCCTAAGTCTTGTAAGTGAACTCTGCTGTGGCAGCAGGATTACATGTCTGGTGCCTCATGCCTTCTATGACTTGGATCAGCACTGCTACTGCTTTAGGCACCCTTGGCCTGGAGGCTGCCAGCTCCTCAAGGCTCCACAGGAAGGATGATAGGACACCCCTAAGTTATCTTGATGCCCTAAGCTATCTTTATGGGGCTTCTCAAAAAATGGAAGCCTGTAAGCCACCCCATTCACATTGATCTAGCCAACATCCTGGAATTCCTAGCACTGTGACATTGTGGGCAAGAACATGTAATAGTCAGACCTAATGCAGAGGTGACAGTGGAGATGGAAGGTCCTAATGAAAGTTAATCTTGACAGATCATCTACCCTCATAGTGCAAAATGCTGGGGTCCTGCCTCTACTACTTCAGGATTGACGCTGTGACTAAATTGCAGGTCTGAAAAATTGAAGTTAAGTGGTAAGCACCCCAGAGTTCATTGCCATTTCCTTGCTATGCATCCTGCTAAGGTGAGTACTACTCTACATGGATTTCACTGCTGTGACTATCCTCATCTAACACCCAATTCATAGATGAACACTGCAGACTTGCAAAAATTTTCTTTTATATTAAGTAATGCTGCATCCATCATCACTAGCAGCAACATGGGACCTGGCCAGTTGGATCTCCAAAGTCATCCCAGACCAATACAAGATCTTTTTCTGGATGTACCTCACCCAGGATGCCCAACCTCTAGCAGCTACAGAACATTTTTCTGTCCAGAACACTTGAGTCCCACTCCCCTGGGTGAGCATGGAAGGTGGGCTGGATGATTGCTTCCACATTGCTGAAAAGGCTCTTGATATGGTGGTCTCCCACCACAAAGATGGTGATGATACTCAACCCGGGAAAACCACCAAAACAGCCGATGAGGCAACCGATGATATTTGCACAAGTCAGAGGAAGGGTGTGAGACATTCCAAATGTTCGTGGTCCAACCTATGGGAAGACAACTAGTTGGTACTAGTTGTGAAGGTAGTGCTATAAGAGATGAAGGTGTTTGGCATGGTCCGATTGAGTATTGATCGATATTGAGGATGATTGACAAGATCGACGGCAAACAATGTTTATTGTCGATGGTCAATGTGTGAATTCTGAGGACCTTTTGATAGGTCGATAGTATATGAAGGCTATAGCCAATGGCTACAAAGTGTTGGGATGGTTACTAGTGCTAACAATAACAGGGTCAAAAGAGGATCAAGGATGAGGATGATCGCAGAGGTTTCTCGTCAATTGAGAAAACTCGTGGAAGCTTCAATTGTTTAGAGGATAGATCTGATTCTTAGAACTTTATATGAGATGATAGGTGAAGATGATTTCTTGTATTTCCAATTAGATACTACAGAGTTTTATATGTTTTAAAGAAACTTCCTCAAATGGTATAAGAAACATGTGTAGAACATGAGGCAAAAGATATGAGTTAAGACACGAGGCCAAAAGGAGACTGGAATCCGAACAAGAAAGAGATATATCATATGATGAAGGAGTAATAAAGGATATAGAACTAAAAAGAGACTGTCCTTTGTGTATAAACCACGCTAAGTCTTGCAATAATCCGTCCAGTGGGTTCTGTACACGATAGGGACTTGGAATGAGGCTGACCTACTATCAGCAGGTTTGAGCATAAGTTGGAATACTCCCTGGTGCATGGTATTCCACCATTTAGATAACGAATGTGGTGCCCGATGTTGCTCATAGTCTCTCGATATTGATCAATAATGCTCAACAATGGTCAATAATGCTCAATGATGGTCAATGATGGTCGACGATGTTTGATTGGGGTCGCAGTTGTTCGAAGTTGATCGGGGATGTTTGATGGTCATTTAGAGGGATCTTAGGGGCTCTCGAGGTAGTCCTAAGGCTGTGCAATGTGGTTTCTTGGTACGATCAATGTCGCTGGTGATGTTTTGACTAGGGCCTACCATGGATGCATCTGGGTCCATCCAGGTAAATATCCATGGATGACACATCCAAATTCATGGATACAGGTACAATCCATGGTCCATCCATGGCATCCATACAAATTGGGGTATAGTGAAAACTATGGGTGTTTGGGTCATGGGGTCTGCAGAGGTATGGCCCATATGGGTACGGTATTAGAAATTACTGACCTGCTGATTACCATCACCCATGGCAGGTTGGCACAAACATGGCAATAGCCGAATGTTGGCCACCAACACTGCTCATCACTCACCAGCACCACCATCAACGATGCCACCACCATCCCTCCCTCATCCTCCCCTCCTTCAAGCCCCACTGCCACCGCCCACGCCTTCCATGGTGCCGAACAATGCTGAAAGAATGGAAACAGGGCCCAAACGATGGTTGAACATTGTTTGGGCCCCAGATAAGTTTCTTTTTTATTTCTTCATGTTTCTTTTTACTGATCAACTCTATTTTAAGTGTTTTAACTTATAATAATAGTATCCAACCTGAGACACCCCATGCACAAACCCTGCACCCGATGTCACACCACTGCTGGAGGCCCCTGCTCACAGGGTTTGTATGACCACAGGAACAAGCAAACAATGGGGAACAATGAGACAACAAATGACACCCAATGAAGATGGCAATGACAGGGTAGGCAAATGCCAGGAACCTATGCAGACAGGCCCAAATGACATCTATCGCTGTTTGGGCCCTGGGTGAGTTGTTTTATTGTCATTTCTTTGCATTTCTTTTTACTGATCTATTGTATTTCAAGTTATAAACATTTTGTGGTGATGGACCCACTCCAGGCCAGGTCAGGACACCCCACATCACCACTGTGAGCCTCTGCTCACAGGGTGTGTGGCAGGGTGACAACAGGGAACAACAACAAGAAGACAACACGAGAAACCAACAGGGAGGAAACAAAGACGGGGGACAATGATGATGGGGAGATGACAAGGAGACAGAAGAAAAAGGCCCAGGAGACGTCAATGACGTCTTTTGGGCCATAGGTAAGTTTTTTCTTTTCTTTCATCATTCATTTTCATTTTTACTAACTAAATTAAACTACTGGCAATGGGGATGACAGGGAGAGTGCCAACAATGAGGGCAACCACCAGGGCAAAGAGAACAGGGCCAGGAATAGGCGAGGATGGCAAGGACAACGGTGGGATCATCATGGCAGCAGCACCCCCAACCATCGCTGTGGGCAACTGCTCACAGGATAGAACAGGGAGCAATGGGGATGGCAGTACAACCATGGGAGGATAATAACTAGCACGACAGGACCACGATGAGGATGAGTGGCCACCCCTCACCCTTTGCCCTCTATGCAGGGGGGAGGGGGCCATTTCCTTTTCTTGAGCACCCCTGATCGTTCTTCGACTGGCGCACCCTTGCCTCTGCCTCCATCTGCAGCCCCTGTGATGGAGAGGGGGTAGGACTGACACAGCACCCACTCCCAGCCTCACAAACCACTGCTCGTGGGGTGGATTGCAGGTGCTAACTACCAACAACAAATGGGAACAATGACAATGACAAACAGGGATGATGACACTGGTGAATAAGTTTTACCAACACCCCATCACACCACCCTGCCCCCTCCCTTGCTTGAAACGCGAGATGCGAGATGGAGGGGACCTATTTTGTACTACTTACGGTGCCTATGTCCAGCCTCGCAAGCCACTGCTCATGGGGTGGACTTGTTCTCATTTTTTTTGTCTCGTTTTTTATTATTCTTAATGTTTTTATCATACTATAAATTAGTCTGAGAGCAATGCTGGTTGGACCCCTGGTCCAGTCAAAAAACTGGTCTTGACTGGTTTTTGAACTGATGTGTAACCAATATGGACTGGTCCTGTTACTGTAGTGAATAGCTTTGTAATAGTGGATTCTGGAATACATCATTGAAATTTGTAAAATACATCATAGGCACTGTTGAGACCTGTACAGTTACTACAGTACAACTTAGTTTATCATGACCAGAACTCATCCTCTTCATCAATCTCATCAGTTTCATCATCATTCTCCTCTGTCTCATGTTCCACCTGCTCACCCCTCATTTGCTTCTCAACAATCTTGATGGTCTCTGAAAGTCCTGGATAAAGTGGGGTTAGAGCCCATGACCCAACTGCAACCTGAGCTTTGAGTGTCTGTGGGCTGGTGCTATGCTGGAGATGGTTGACCTCAAGTCTGCCAACTGAAAATGCATGTTCAGCATCAACTGATGAAGCTGTCATACATAATGTCTGAGTAGGTGCACAAATTAATACAATTTATACTGACCTGATGCTGAACAAAAATCAAGTCCCATCTTTCCTACACAAGGTCGATGCTCAGTTGCTCGATTCCAGTATTTCATATATCCTCCAGCCTCCTTGATGGCAGAGGATTTGATGACTGGATCAGCCAAGTAGGTAAGAATGGTGTCGGTATTTTGATTATTGTCAGATTCAGTTGGGACAACCCATTTTGATTTTGCCTGCAAACCAATCATAATCCTCCAAATTCATCCACCAAATTCAAAACTCACCTTGCCTCTCTGGGGCACTACAAGGGCAGGAGGTAAAACTTCCTCATCTCCCTTATATGACTCATTCCAATGAGTGAGAACCGTCTTCTTGATATCTCAGATTTGGGCAGCTGTGTGACCATGATCCTTGAACCATTTGAGCTTCTTATCAGGACACATGACTGTGTAGTGTCAGAACCAAGAAATGATAGAATATTCCACACTTACCAATAGCAATGACATATAGTTCAGTTTCCTTCATAAGAGTGTAATACTTGTTGATAAGAATAAGAATGGCCTGTGCTGCCACACAAACAACATTAGGAAGCTCGGATTCTTCATTGTCACAAACTAGGTTCATGGATTGCTCAATAGAGTCTAGCATTGGTAAAACCTCTGCAATAAGGGGAACCTGAGACTGTGAAAACAATTTTGTTGGCTCCTCAAACACCTGAAAAAAGATTGAATCAATTGTCTGTTCAAACTTCAAAGCAATATAAAACTGTAACCTCAAGAACAGCACTAAGTGTTTCTGCAAGGTTCCACTGGGCTTCTGAAAGTCAATATGCTTGTAGCTTGTTGATTGCAGCACCTGTAAGCTGTTCAACAGGACTTCTGAAATACAGGTGAGCATCTAAGCATGTGAGATCTGAATTCCATTGAGTAAGAACACAACAATCAAGCATTGTCTTATCACCAGGAAGATCTTTGTCATTTGTGACAAGGTTGTCAAACTTCTCTTTAAGTGTTGAATTATCATGAACACATCAAGCAAGCCCAGCAACCTGTAAATCTATTGTAGCTTTATAGCATATGACATAGTAGTTATTTAGACTTACTCAGGGAAAAAGTTGAAGAGCCATCTTCTGCTCTTTAGTATCAATTGTAACACCCCTCTCTCTCATCTTTTCAATTGCCTGCCCACAGGTGGTTTTGAGAATAGCAGCATCATGGGCATCCTGACCATCATCAGGTACAGATGCAGCATCAGTTGCAATACTTTCCTCTTCAACAGCAAGATCATCATCAGAGGAATCATCATTTTCAGCAACAACTGTCACTACAATATATTTTAGATGTATTCACATCAAACATTTATCTGGAAGCTCACCATTAGAATCTGCAGTTGCCTTCTTTTTTGGCTGCTGAAAAAAGAATGATATAAAAATCTGGGAGTTTGTTAGAAAAATAAAACAAAAGACAATGGCCATATATACCTTAGCCAAGAGATTGATAATGTGTGGAAAGCAATGACCACAAGATGCCATCCCATGAAATGATGGAATGAGAGCAGGAAGGTATTTTGCCAGCCCATTATTGTTACTTGCATTGTCCATCCAAATTGAAAGAAGCTAAAACAAGATTAATCATCTTTAGCCAGTTATAAAAAAACTAAATAAAAAACCAGTTTATCAAGCCCAAATCATTTCAGACAGTTGGCCATGACCTCAGCAAGATATTTCCCATCATGTTTTTGTGTTAGCCTAGAGTAAATAGAAGGCTAAGCAATTATGCTAATATTTGGACACTAACTGTATAAATTCCAATACTGCATGGTAGATAACTCCCTCTTGAAACCAAACAACAACAATTCCAAGAAAGGATGCAACAATAGGTGCTGTCCATCCATCAAGAACCAAATGAATTGTGCTGTTTAGAGCCTTGGTACATTTGAGCACAACATCCATTACAGGAAAAAAAAATCAGAAACACACCATGAAATAGTTACAAACATTTTTCGACATTTCAGCATATATAGCTTTAATATCATGGGAAACTGTCTGAGGCGAAGGGAGAATTGTTCCTGGCTGGAGCATCTCAACCTCAGCCTGATAGTCTTCATCAAGAACTGAATTAAAAGGGTGATGGTTTTTTGCACAACGCATAGCAATCATAGTATGGTGACCTGCAGGTGAGTATGGTGCTCCAGTACGTTGAGGAGCATCACCAGAGACAACACCAAGGCATTTATCACATGCTTTGACACCATCTTGAAGGTTCTTTGTTTCATGGCCACTTGACATGCAAGAACGCAGGTGAGGAGTATGGTGAACAAGGTCAACCTTGCAACTAAAGGCAAATACCATCTTCAAGGGTTCCTCATTATCATCCACTTCTTGGTGAAGGGAGATGTCATAGTGATCATAGATCTTTGAGCACCAAGTGGACTTTGAAGCCTCTGAATAAATGAAGTAATATAGACCAGGTCAGCCTGGAGGGGACATTGGTACTGACCAACAATCTCCTGGTCAGGTAAGGACCACACCTCAACATCTGTCTTACTAACAATGGTCTTCTTTGCAGCTCGAGCCTTGATAGGAGAGATAAGGACAGCTGGCTGCTCAACAGGCTCAGGTGTAGTTGGTCTGGCTCTTCCTGCACCCTGTACAGCTGGGAAGTGTTGACAAGGCATTCTTACATGCTACAGAGGGGGGGGAAGGGAACAAAGAATGGCAAAACACCAACACGATGACCTGCCAGCGATAAGTGGAGTTCAAACCACATTTGGCATGAGTGTTTGACACACCCAGCCCAGTGACCATCCCTCGTATGAGAAGAGCAAGTGTCAATTGGGATTGACACTCTCATCCCCATGAGGCGGTGGTCATGAGTCTACAGCATGCCTTACTGCACCGGTCCTATGGGTAGACCCACTGTCTCCCATTGAATCATCCACCAACAGCTCCTGCACCTGAGAAGACCCGCAATTGCAGGCTCCTTCAAATACAGGAGCTGATAACGATGATGACACCATGTCGTCATCATCAGGGCTGGGTAGCACAGAAGAGGATCCACCCCACAAGCAGTTGCTCGTGGGCATGGGTGTCATCTTGTACTACTAGACTTGTAGGGTAGCAAAGAAAAAGAAAAGACAATAAAAAAATAAACTTACAGGTCTCTTGGGCCCTTTTTGTGCACACCTCCTTTCGTTGTTGTCATCAGCTGTAGTTGTGCCCCCTCCCATCATCGGTACCTTGCTGCTTGCATGCCCCCCTCCCATCATTGTCTCCCTCCCCCTTTGTCTCTCTTCCCCCCATCTCTTGACCCTGTGAGCAGGGGCTCTCAGCGGTGCCACCTGCCGTTGTGTTTGTTGGTGCCAAATGTGCCTTGCTCATTGTTGCCATGTTGTTGTTCATTGTCCCCACTGTTTGTTTGTCGCCTCCCCTGTTCATTCATCTTCCCTGCTCTTTGTTATCCCCCATGTTCATTGCCCTGCCATTTGGTGTTCATTCATTGGTGTTTGTTCGTGGGTGTTTGGTCATTGGCATTTGTTTGTTGGCGTCGTCATTTGATGTCCTGGTTCCATCGTTGTCAGCACCTCCATCTCCCCCTGTGAGCCACTGCTTGCAGGCTGGGTGGTGGTGCTGTGACGTGGTGTCAGCCATGGTGTGGTGTTGATGTTGCTGTTTAGGAATGGAACCCATTGCCACCCTGCAAGCAGAGGCTTGCAGCAGCAGCATAGGGCATAGGGCATGGAGAGGGCATGGGTGTGACGTGGGCAATGTCATAGGCAAACAAAAAGAAACTAGAGAAGAAAGAGTTAGTAAAAGAAAAGAAAATAAATAAAAGAAACATATGCTATGGCCCAAACGACGTTGTTTGTCATTTGGGCCAGCTTTGTACTGCAGTGGTGGTGGTGGTGGTGGTGGTGTCCCCTGTCGTCGTTGCAGTGTCGTCATGGGCCCATCAGAGCATGAGAGGTGGGCCAGTCATTGTCATCAATAGTAGTTAGTATCTATAAAAAATTGTTAGTGATGAAAAAATGACACGAGAAAAGCAAAAAGAAATTTACCTGGAGCCCAAGAGACGTCAATGACATCCTTGTCCCTCATGTGTCGTCCTCACCCTGTCATCGTCATTGCCACCATTGTCATCCTGCCATCACCATCCTCCCCCTGTCGTCATGGACCTCAGGTGGTCCTGGTCCTGGTCCTTGTTTCCCTGGTCTGGTACTCATTGATGTTCAGTCATTCCTGGTCCCGGTTGTCATTGTCATTGTGTCAGGGTGGGGTTTGTCGCCATCATTGGCAACAGCTAGAACTAGTAATTAGTTAGTAACAATAAAATGAAATGAAATGAAACTTACATACAGCCCAAGAAATGTGGTCGACATTTCTTGGGCACTCCACATTTAGTTATCCTCACCTCAAGTTTATAAATGGGGGGTGGTCATGATGTGCATCCTAAGTGATGCAAACACGAGCCTGAGTGTTCTCGGATGACTCGTACTGGTGTCTTTCCCTATTTGGCACTAACATCTGCAATCTGCAGATATCTGTCATATTTTATCCATATCCATCTGTATCCATATGTTTACATAATCCATGGGTGGCTATCCGGATAATGGCCATCCATGGTAGGCCCTAGTTTTGACGTGGTCAATATGATATCACGATCGATAGACTGGGTCACGCTGCATCTGGGACATTGTAGGAGTTAGCTGATGTGATTAGAATGTGGTTAAAATGGTGAATCAGCCTTTGAGCCAAGGAGACAACCTATCAACAGACCTAACAAAGCCTTGCTGATGCTTAGTGAATACTCCTAGTCTCTCATTCCTCTTTTCCTTCTTCATAGGGTACAATGACCAATAGACAAATCCCAAAAAGACTCTCTAGTCAAAAAAAGAGCCAAGGATCTGGACCAACTCATGAAGGATGTTCAAGAGGAGGTTCAGCTTCTTATGGCTACCTACCTTCAAACTCTTTGTTCAATGGATGACCCCATTGAAGAACAGGAAGATCAAATACTCCTCACCAGAAAAGCAATGGAGCTCATTTATATGGCAGACCTCAGGCAGCCTGCTGGTCTTCAAGCACCTATCTCTCCTACTCACTTCTCATGGCCCAAGATACTCCATCTGTGAGTCTACCTTGGCATACCTTTAATTTACTTTACCCTGACTCTATTGAGAAGGGGTGCTTCATCTGTGGATGTGCCCTTGACTTCTACAAAACAGTATTCTATGGCCCCAATAGCTTGGCAGAAAAAATGTTCCAGTTCTATGCCTACACTGACCTTTACAAGGACAAAAACAAGCCCTGGGCAATGAAAGGTTCTCTGAGAGCCTATTGTTCTATCATAATTATGGTAGGCAGTCTCTCTCCTATCATCTTTCAAGACATTTTCTATCATTGTTTTAGATGACTTCCACGATTTATGAGTGGAGAGATGGATTAGGCAACCTCAAAACCAAACTGGACAACTTTAGGTTGGCATTCATCGAGCTAATCTCCTTGCTTGATAAGAAGCCATACCAAAAGGGCTCCCATTGGTCGACAGTAGGTCAGTTCCTCCAGCCATTGCTGGATCAGGTGGCCCAATATCAGTGAGTTTTTAGATGTCCACTATTTGCTGAGATTATATCTAATTAATCTGCATGTTCCCAGATGGGCTGGCTGCCTTCAAGCAGAAATGGCATTGTGTGATTGAGAGGAGGTATGACAACTTTAGTACTATTAGGTTATTGAGTTATTCGGTCCAGGCTTTGTTGTAATATCGAGTCGTCCCATGATGCCCATCATACCCAGTACTCATTTGTTGGTTACCACCTCCTATCATTTGTATATTACTTATTCCTATCTTCGACACTATGTGACACTCGTAGTCGTAGTTTCCCACCTCAGTGCTTTACCATTCACTGAGGTGTAAGTCTCATTTGTCCTACTTCAGTATATTCTTACTTACCTTGTAGTAGTACTCCGTTATTCTATTCTAGGTACTACTACTCCATATATAGTGCTTTACCATTGACTGAGGTTACTCTGTTATTCTATTCTAGTTCCATAACTGGTCCCTGCATTCTATAGGCTTCCGAACCACTATTTTCATGTTGAATCACTATTTCTTCAAACTAGATTGCAATTTCTGTAATGATTGCATTATAGCCAGTGTCATGGCCACACTCTGGGGTCCTGACAATGTTCACGAGTTGTGACTTGATGATTTTGAACCAAGAACGTTGATTTATTCAACATCACTAACCTACATAAAAAGTGAGTAAAATAAATTGATAAACATGGGGGAAAAACTTACCTATGACATTTCGAAGTATTTGGAGCCTTCAGAATGCAAATGATGATGTTCATGAGGTCAATTAAATAGGGTGCAACATGCAACACCCATCACCACCATGAAGACAAGACCATGCACAGAGGACCTATGTGCTACCAACAGACACAGGACCACACAGCATTGCTTCAAGTGGATGGGACAGCGACTCCCTGGGATGAGCCAAATTTTTATTAGTTAGACTTGGAAAATGTTTGCCTGCCCCTTTGCATTTGTGCAAGGGGCTTTGCTTAATATACCTCAATACCGAGCACTCTAATCTGTTAACTAGAACGTATGACCAAAACATTACTGAAATCAGACAAAAATCAGAGAACTCCAAATTCACTTTGAATCAACCTAGCCAATGGGCCAACATAATGACTTATGTAGAGTTTAATTTTTGGACTCATCTGGGGTCCTTCTGATCCTTCTCTCCTCTCAATATTTTGGTGTCACACAATTGCTTTGATCATGAAGAAAATAGTGATTCAGATGTTCCAGGCCAAATAGCCAAATAGCTGAATGTTACTAAAGTTAGTAGTACTCATTGAGAGGCAAGGGATAATATTTGAAGTGAATACTAGTGACTTGTAAGAATGCACATGCCAAGTGCACTAGTACTAGCCTTAGTTCAATCACATATGTAGTAGTGGAAAGTTCTGGATTGTATACCAGCCTGAGTCTGGGGCAATTATATTATTTCTTCACACTCTACTACTGGAAATAGTCTTAAATTGCCTCAGATTCATGTTTTGAAGATGCAATCTGGAGGTTTCCTTTTTTTTTTTGCAGCCAGGCTGCAACTAACTACTACTAACTAACTGGCCCCCGGTCCGGCATTGCACCAGTGAAAAAAGACTGGAACAGTAATCAAATAACACAAGGGCTTTTCAAGACATCTTTGACAAGACATCTTTGACAAAGGCACGGTTGTTTTAAAGGCAGGGCAAGCCATTAAAGGTGATGAAGGTATGTTCTACAAATACACTCTATAACATTTGGTGTGTGAACAACCTACTAGGTTGGGCCTTCCTTGAGCAGCTCGCCCTAGCTGCCATTGATATAGGGCAGTTGGATATGGCTGATGTAAGTAGTCTTTTTGATGCCAAGGCTTGACATGTTAAATAGCAATGCCTGAAACAACTGGGGAAAAAGTTCTCTGACTTCCTTTGCATAGATGTGTTGACTGGCATTCATATGGTCCCTGACTATAGTCCTCCAATACTACCATGAACTATTGCAGGAGGATTCCACCAATGCTGTGAGCAATCTATGTGTCTGGTTTCTACTCTTCTTGAAGCCGCTGTCTTCTCAGGCAATATAGAAAAGATGGATATCAGTCATCCAACGAATGGGAATGTATGTGACTTCTGTCCATACTGTGAATCTTAAGGCTATTCTTTTATTTGTTCGTTTTAGAGTATGTTGTTGTTTTTATTTTTAATTCCATCTAATTTCTATAAAAATAGAATATAATTGTCTTTCAAAATTATTTATGCTATTTTATATGCTATCTTTATTACTGGCAATTTTTAAAATTTTATCATAATGTCATACCTCCTCTTTTTACTTGTTATTCATTACGAGTCCTTAACAAAGTTAAGACTCGTTCTTAGAACCTGGAACCACCAAAAACTTCAGTGTGACCGTTTTTCCATGTCTGTTTTCCCCATGGTCAGTAAGTTCTGAGCAACCATTACAAAAATTACTGACTTTACTAACCGTGGGACTCAAAAATTAGCCGAGACACGGATTTCGAGTATAAAAGGAAATTTCTCATCCGGCTATCTAAGTTACCGGAACCTATAGTAATTGACTTCAATACAATCCATTACAAATTGTTATTGATAGTTTCATTACAAACTATTATTCATCAGTTACAAACTTTGTATTGAAATTTTGAGATTTGATGATACTTCGGGGGTGCCCTAAAGTTATCATGTGCACCAAATATCGACGTCTCTCCCCCCCCCCCCAAGAGATGTCGATATTTGGTGCACATGACCGTTTTAGGGTATGCTTTTTTTAGCACATCTATAGTATCTCACTCATTTCTTGTCTGATTACATTCATTTAACTACAGATGGGAAAGTACATCATTGGCCAGTCATTGGGAGAGTACTTGGCATTGTTTGGTATTGTTGTCATGGCTAAATATAGTATCTCCTTCAGTTTTCATCCAATTTGCACGATTTAACTTGCAAATGAAAAGTATGCTGTTGGTCTATCATTGGGAAATATTTACAAGTATTTGAGATTGTTTGTTTATAGATCAAAAAGATCAACATAACTATATCAGAGCCAGTTTTTACTCAATTGAGTTTATTTAACTTGTGGAAGGGCATGTAACTTAGACACTTTACCCTGTGATGACAAAAGTTGTTTATATTTGTTTGCTAGATTATCAAAATACTGTATCTTGCTCAATTCTTGGCTGATTTCTTTTATTTACAGCCGTTTGCATAGGGGATGGCAGTTGATGTGGAATTTTGTTCAATTAGGAAATTAATTACTTAGTACAATTTGGCATTTGAACTTTCTTCCCACCACCATGGGCTTTTGAAAGATCTCTCGCGATGTTAAGGTTGCTGCTGTCCGCCTATATGAACGTCAACTTATAGCTCTAGATGACATCCTCGACTGCTGTGATTTCTCAGAACGCACATTCTATCGCATTCTCAAGCTTTGGAGAGAAACTGGAGATGTGATAAATGCCAGACAAAGCCTTTGAGGATGCCTTTGTCTACTTGATCACGATGATGTACAATATCTGCTTCAGCTCATTCACCAGAATCCTGACTACTTCTTGAATGAGCTTCTATATCTGCTAGAGACAAATCGGTTCATATCAACTCACTATGTCACCATTCACCGAGAGCTTGAACAAGCTGGGGTTAGCTTGAAAAAATTGAAAAGGATTGCGAAGGAATGTAATGAACCATGCCATGCTGACTTTATTCGACGAATGGCTCAGTATACTCCAGAAGAAATTGGACTCCTTGATGAAACTTCAAAAGATGAGAAGACACTTGGTAGGCGATACAGGAGGTCAAAGAAGGGAAGACAAGCAGCAAAAAGGCAGCCATTTTTCCATGGCCGGCGCACGTCTACAACAGGTCTTCTCACACTGAATGGGATTGAAGCAACCACAGTTGTTGAGGGGTCAATGACAAAAGCAATGTACCTGGAGTTTCTAGAGTTCACTGTGGTGTGTCTGTCGCTCACTTCTACCTACTTCATCCCATGCTACAGCTCTACAGTTTCCAAAATGCAGTGCATATCCAGGGCCACTCAGCGTCCTTGTGATGGATAATGCAAAGATTCATCATGGCATTGAAATCTTGGAGCTTTTTGATTGTTTTGGTATGTTGGTTTCCTGGGACTATGGGGATTCTAGGGCTGATATCCAGGCAGGTATTTGCATTGAATATATCCCGCCATACTCACTGGACTTGAATCCTATCAAAGAAGCTTTTTCAAAGATCAAGGATTGGCTTCAGCACTATCAAGATTATTATGGTGCTCTGAAGGGTGATGGCATCTTATGTGAAGTGTTTGAGGTTACAGAGATTATCACACCATCCGATGCAGAAGGGTACTTTATTCATGCAGGGTATTTCTAGTTTGCTGTTTTACTTTCACATTGTATGAGGCGCATGCAATAAACATCAAATTCAATCAATCCTGGGTGCTGACCATGAATCGACTGCATCACAGAGCCCTGCAATTTCCCCCAAACGAAATCCCATCTCCTTCAGCTCATCAACCATCACAAAGCGAAGTACACATGCTTCTTTATAGAAATTTTCAGTAAACCTAGCAAGGACGTTGGCACCAAGATTGTAGCGTTCACAGAATTCACCCAGGGGCATATCTGGGCCAGGAATGCATGAACAAGGAAGAAGATTAGACATGTCATGATTCAGAACAGGCTGTGGCATGTAGGCTGGTAAGAGCACAGGGGCAATGGGTGTAGCAGATGGCCGGAACAAATCAACAACATCTTTGCCGATTGAGATATTGAACATGGGAGCAGAGGGAACAGCAGCGACGGCATGAGCATTTTCAAGGTGTCATTGGAGGACAGGACTGACTGGCAAAGACCAACAGTCAAAGAGCTTGTGGTTTGGAGGTTTCAGAAGTGTTGCTCACTCTTCACCCTTCATCTATTCAGGATAAGCAAACAAAAAATGAGCAGGTAACAACGGGCGTACCATGGCAGATGCCCAACAATCTAAGCGTTCATGGCTTAGCGGTGTGTGTTCACCGCTCTCTGGGTTGACATAACAGTGTGCTCCAATACATGTTGGTTTGCATTCGACACATTCCCACTTCTTCCATAATTCCTCTATATGTGCGTTTTTTGCAATGTTTCCAGGTAGAATCCATGGTTCTTTCTAGTGTGAAAATTAGCCCATTCCCAAATTCGGGAAACAGATTTACTCACCTCTTTCTTCTTCTTCTTCCATGACTCGTCCCCATCCATCTTGGTATTCTCTTTCTCAGCACTGAGGTTTTCGCTGGCACATTCTGTGATAATAATGTTTATGGTGAGATCATTACCCTTCATTTTGAGCACCCATTCCAGGAGAAAGAGGTAGTCTGTCTCATTTGCAAGTGCCATGCCAGGCTTTGGGAGAACATGTGGGATGTAGAATGTAGCATCATAGTGTTTGAAATCAAGCAGTTTTGGCTTGAGCGCATCACAGATCTTGACTAGCAGTTGAGCCTCAATAGTGCTCCATGGTTCGTCTGTTTTGAGTTGGAGAGAAGCAGTCTTCACAATCCGTTTGGCTTGAGGTTTATGTGCTTTGATAGCAGAGATCATTGTGAGGATATATGTGATGGTCTTGACCAGATTTTCATCAGGTTTTGCTTCAGGAGCTGCTGAGAGAGTCTGTCAGGCACCAGAGTACACATAGAAGAAAATAGAATTGACGATTGTGCTTGTGTAGTGTTGCCACTGGCTCAGCCGAGGTTTTTCAATAAAATGGACATAGCATACCAGATATATTCTCTAAATTCACCGAAATCTTTGAGCATATGGATGGGGCCATAAGCCGAGGGGTCTTCCGCCAACATTAGCTTATCGAATCATCCCTTCTTGACATATTCACTCAGCTTTGATTTGAAGCCGAGCCATCAAGCTGAATTTTGTTTATTAAATAACTCAGGGATGATCGATCAGTTCAACTAATGTTGGCAGACGACCCCTCGGCTTATGGGCCCGTCCATAGGCTCAAATATTCTGGTGAATTTAGCAGATTTATCTGGCATGCTATATCCATTTTATTGAAAAACCTCGGCTGAGCCAGTGGCAACACTGTGCAGCAGCTTGCGGCCATGTTTACACTTCTGGGGTATTGTGGATGGAGGTGTGTGGATCTGCAGATCGGGGGTTGGGCTTCCATCATCATCTTCATCAAATTCTTTTCCTTCACCCTATTTCTCTGAGTTTGCAATGGCTTCCAAGTCAGAGGAACTGGAGCTTGAAGAATCTGAGTCTGAAGTCTCTGCTGAGTCACTATTGTTAGGGCGACACCCACTATCTGCTAGCTAAGACCATGCGGGTTCTCTCTACAAGAAGGGGGCGGGATCCGCGCTCATGATGGGGGAATTGATGATTTTGATGCGAGGGGTTATTAATAGGTGAGTTTGTTGAGATAGGCCTTTCACACCAAAAATGTAGGTGGAATACCTAAGAGAACACAACTAGGGTCCCCTAGGCATATATTTAGGGTTTATATACTATGTTACACATATTGTACATTGTTGTTACCGACGCACTCATACATGCACATACATTTTGATGCGTGCGAAATAAAATTCTCATGCTATCAAAGTGTAGCATCATTTGGCATCATGTAGCGTAATTCGACATAATAAATAAAATGAAATTTTATTAGGTAATGGGGTGGTTTCCTAACATTACCCCCCTTTTATGCCTTGACTTCCAGGTGAGAAAATATTATGTTTGTCCCCTCTGTGAAATTTTGGTAAGGCCGGAATTTCATCCCCTCATACACCATTCTCGCAATGTGATGCAGAACATTCGGATTACGTTTAAAGAATTGGGCGATTGTGTTACGTGCTCGCTTATAATTCTCTTCGGGTTCCCACGAATTATTTTTGTCGGTCTAGTTTTTCCACTTTATTAAGAACTCCAATTTGTTCCATCAAAGACGTGAGTCTAGAATTTCTTCAACTATGTATTCTGGAGCACCTTCTACTATTATTGGAGGTTGCGGAGTAGTTTGTTGGCCAGGAATAGTGGGTGGGCAGTAAGGGCATAGGTGGAATACATTAATCTTGGGATCAATCTTGAATGATTGGGGTAATTTTAGCACTACTGCATTAGGCGAGATTACTTTAGAGATCGCATATGGGCCAACTTGTTTTTCCATAAGTTTCCTTGAAGGTCGTGGAATATTCAGGTCCTTGGTACTTAGCCATACCAAGTCACCAACTTTGTACTCTGGAGCGCGTGCTCGAGTACGATCTGCGTGTCGCATCATGTCATCACGTGCTTTCTTCAATGCCGCCTCTGCTTCCTCTTGTACCTTTTGCATCTTAGATACAAAGTCTTCTACCAACTGTACTTTGACTTCCCTTCTGGGTTCTACTCCCATGCAAGGATGATATCCATAATTTGCGAAAAAGGGTGACATATGAGTAGCCGAATGGAATTTGTTATTGTGGGAAAATTTGGCAATTGCCAACCATTCGGGCCAGTCAGTTTGTCAGTAGTTGACAAACATACGTAGGTACTGCTCCAACTCCTGATTCATTCTCTCTGTCTGCCCATCAGTCTGCGGGTGATATGCCGTAGATAATTTAGTTTGAATTCCCAATATGTTGTTTAGTTCTCGCATAAACACGGAAGCAAATTGTGGTCCGCGATCGGAGATAATGGTATCGGGTAACCCATGTAACCGCCATACCTGATTTAGATAGAGGCGCGCCAAGCCCAATGATGAGGTTTCTGTAGTAGTAGGAATAATATGGACCTCCTTTGTAAAGCGGTCGCATACTATGAATATTGCATCATACCCTTGAGCCTCGGGTAATCTGGTAATAAAATCCACAGATATATCTTGCCACGGCGCTTTAGGTATAGGGTTCGGCATTAATTTTCCTGCAGGTTTCTCTGGAAATTTCTTCCCCCTCATGCACGTATCACATCCATCCACATACCCCAACACATACTTCGAAATTCTGGGCCACCAATAATTTCTCATTACTAATTCCAACGTCTTCCATCTTCCTGGGTGTCCAGCAATCGGTGTATTGTGATGTAACCAGACGATCTCCCTTTGCAAATCCTGATCCTTCAGTACATACACTTTTCCTCGAAACAACACCAACCCTTGTTCCTCAGCCCATTCGTCTCCTTTGATATTACCTTTCTTCTCTCCCTTCAGAGCTTTCATGGCTTCCACTACTTCATTGTCCATTTCTGAGCATTGTCTACTTTTAGACAACATTTCTGTTTCTGAGCTATCTATTAATAGATGCCCTTGATGCATAGCACAAATGTGAAAGTATTTGGGTTTGAGTAAGGTAACATTTTTATTGTCCTCCTCCACCCCCCTTTTATGATCAATACGTCTGGATAAGGCATCTGCTTTCCTCATTAAGCTTCCCACTTTATGGACCAAGTGAAAGTTGAAACATGATAGGAATAGTGCCCAACGCGCTTGCCAGCGATTAAGCTTTTTAGCGGACATGAAGTATTGCAGATTTTGATGATCCATCCAGATCTCAATTTGATGTGTACATCCCTCCAAATAATGCCTCCACACCTCCAATGCTCATATTATCCCCAACATCTCTTTGTCATGCACATCATAATTCCTCTCCACATCATTCAACCCTTTTGACAAGTATGCACAAGGATGCCATTTGTCATCTTTGCACAGCATTGATAATACTGCTCCAGTAGCAAAATTGGATGCATTGGATTCCACTCGCAAAGGGCGTGTGAAATCTACTGGGGCTAATATTGGTCCCTCCACAAACTTCCTCTTCAACTCCTCAAATGCTGTCTGCTGCTGCTCTCCCCACCTCCATACTACTCCCTTTTGCATAAGGTTATGTAAGGGTGCGGCAATTTTAGAAAAATTGTGCACAAAGCAACGATAATAATTTGCGAGTCCCAAGAAGGCTTGAACCTCCTTGACACGGGTGGGTGCAGGCCAATCTGTGATTGCCTGTACCTTGATTGGATCCATTTTGATCCTGTCAGGGCCGATCAATAATCCTAGGAACTCAATCTTGCTTGCCCCAAACACACACTTCTCTGGTTTCAAAAATAGATCATTCTCCGCCAACCTCCATAACACCTCCTGCACTATCACCTAATGATTCTCTTCATCCTCCGTGAATATCAGAATGTCGTCAATAAATATTATTACCACACCTTTGTCTATTACGTCCTTGAAAATGTCGTTCATCATATTTTGAAAGGTTGGGGGACTATTAGTCATCCCAAAAAACATGACAAGCAGTTCGAAGGATCCTCGACATGTGGCAAATGCAGCCTTCCACTCATCTCCTTTCTTTATTTGTACATTGTTGTATCCCCATCGTAAATCCAATTTTGTAAAGACCTTGGCTTTTCCCACCTTATCAATTATTTCTGAGATCAATGGCAGGGGGTACGCATTCTTCACTGTCCACTCATTCAGATATGTATAATCAGTACACATCCTCTTTCTTTGGTCTTTTTTGGGCACAAAGAATATTGGTGATGTCTGCGGTGATTTTGAAGGTCATATGTATCCTTTGCGCAATTGCTCCTTCAGGAATGCATCCACTTCTTCTTGTTCCATCGGAGATAATGGATATACCTTCGACTTCTTTGGCACAAACCCGGGCTTCATCTCAATTGCATGATCCCATGGCTTCCACACTGGCATTTGCTCAGACTCCTTCTTTTGGAACACTGACAAATGTTCATGATACACTTTTGGCACCCATTCCTCCACTGGCTTCTCCACCTTCACAATATTCTTGTCCCACGACTGTCCTCCATGAACTGCTCTAAAGGTTTGCTTTTGCTCTTCTTTCTCAATCATGATTGGAACTTCCCCATTTGGCATTTCCTCATCCTCCACTTCCTCCATCGTAACAGAATACTTTCTTGGATGTTCTTTCTCTTTCTTTTTCCTTTTTTCCTTCTTCATCTTCCTCCCATACACATTACATTCCTTAGGACAATGAGTCATTTGTACTTTCCCAGTTTTCCAATCAATTTCGGGATTATGCTTCCATAACCACAGACATCCTATTATTAGATTGGTTTTCCCAAGATCACACACTTCAAATATGGCTCGCTCCTGATGCTCCTGATACTTTAGGATCATAGTCACCTCCTCCTTGATAGTTCCTCCACGATTGACTGTTCCGTCAATATTGTACACCATTATAGGTTGCACCAGCTTGCATGTGTTAATACTGTTTCCGGTAATTAAGGATCGATTAATAAATAATCCTGTAGCACCACTATCAAGCAACGCTTCCACATCAATAGCTGCATGCGTGTCCACTGTCTTCAATCCCACAGTCAAGGTGATTTCGGGTTCTATTCATGCAGAGCAAATAAAGAATTTAGGGGTTTTCAGAAATAGTGCTCGGCAATTTTCTTTGTCATGTGATTGACAACAGTTGTACTCCTTTTCATCACATGATTCAAAACAGTTATACTCCTCCTCGATTTCCTTTTCTGATTTGCTCTGGGTTTCCTTGGATACTAATACATTGTAATGATTCTGGGTCACCAATCACTGGGACTCTTCCACAAAATTCTTCTGCTTGCCTTCCTCCAGCTTCACTTCCTCGATTGTAGCTTCCCTAATCTTTCTTTTCTGCCTACAATTCCTAGAAATGTGTCCTAACTGCCCACAGTTAAAACATTTAAGTGGGGCTCGTCTTCCTGCTTGATCAACCTCCATTGCCTCTGCTGGTGCTGCTGACTCCGTAACTATAGGTGTCACTGCCATGGCTGGTGGCTGTGCCCTTGGAGCTTGCACCTGAGGTGCCTTTCCTTTCTCGGACTTTCCTCCAGATGACTTTCCAAATTTACTACTTCTGTACATCAACTTTGACTCTGCCTGTTCCTGCCAATATTGCCGGTCAAGGCACATTGCCCAATTATACCACTCATCCAACTTCTCTGGCATAGAAGGTAGTCGGTAGATAGACTTGAATAAGGAGGGATTTAATCCTGCTTTCAAAAACTCTACCAATGCAGCTTCTCCCATGTCCGTTTGCGAAGCTTCTGCTTTGAACTGCAAAATAAATTCATCCGCTGTTAGGGAACCTTGGCACATGGTCTTTAATTTAGCATTGGCTGTCACCTTTGGATTAGGGTCTCCAAACTGTGCCTCCAATCTCTCCAGAAATTCCTTGAAGGTTGCAAATGGTTTATTTCCCACGGCAATTTGATTAATAGCCTCGTTTCTCCAGAACTGTGCTTTCCCCCCCTGAATGTATGAGAGAGCAAACATAATCCTAGACTCAGCTGTATGAAACTCTGGCTTCCTCCCATGGATGTACAATACTATAGAGCTGATGAAGGATTTTGTATTCTCCATGGTACCGTCAAAGATTTGTGGGGGTGCGTACTTAGGTAAGTGCACTTTTCCATTTCCGGATTTCTCTGCCATCTCATCCTCCTGCGATATTCACTCCATCATCTCCTCCATCTCATCATCTCTTTCTCCTATCGTCTCTGGCTGTACTTCTGCTTGTCTGGGCTGTGATGCTGCCAATACTGACACTAATTGCGACATTTGTGCTGTGAGTGCATCAATTTTCGCCTCTAGTGCTGGTATGGGAACAGGATTAGGACCGGGATTAGAAGTTGAAGGTTCAGACATAATTGTAGAATCTGTGATGAATCACTTCTTCGACGAATTCAAAATTTTTTCTTCGAGACCTCTCCAAACGTTTACAGGTCACGTGATAAGGTTCGTCGAGGTTCATCAATGGTTCGTCATTTGTTGGGCACTTATTTTGACACTTTGGATCAATAACCCTTCCAACAGTGCCTGATCTCGGAGATATCACTGAATTCGGCTTGTAACTAAAATAGTCGTCTGAATAGAGTAATGTAAATCATAACTAAACCAGATCCAATCAGTTGTCTGGTTGCAGCTGTCCTAATGACAAGTGCTGCCTCTTGATCACTGGCGGTCACAATGTAAGGCAAGGCCTGGCATCGGCTTACGAAAGAAAAGGTAGATTACGTATATACAAGTACTTCCGGCTCATGCCGAAAGGATGAGTAATCGGATGTGGCATGGTGAAACAATGATGTATGTGCAAGTAAGAGAAGGCACACTGATATGGGTAGTTGTGTTCTTCTGTTAGGGCAACACCCACTATCTGCTAGCTAAGACCGTGCGGGTTCTCTCTACAAGAAGGGGGCGGGATCTGTGCTCGTGATGGGGGAATTGATGGTTTTGATGTGAGGGGTTATTAATAGGTGAGTTTGTTGAGATAGGCCTTTCACACCGAAAATGTAGGTGGAATACCTAAGAGAACACAACTAGGGTCCCCTAGGCATATATTTAGGGTTTATATACTATGTTACACATATTGTACATTGTTGTTACCGACGCACTCGTACATGCACATACATTTTGATGTGTGCGAAATAAAATTCTCACACTATCAAAGTGTAGCATCATTTGGCGTCATGTAGCGTAATTCGACATAATAAATAAAATGAAATTTTATTAGGTAATGGGGTGGTTTCCTAACAACTATCTTGAGAATACTGAGCCTTCTTCTGCATTATATGGGAAGATCTTGTGGATAGAAGCAAATCAAGCTTTCCAAGTAAAGGACTGGAGGTTGCTGCTCTGTCAGGATGGGCAAGCAACATGGCATTCACAGGCGAAAACACAGAGATGTAGAGTGTTAGTGGGTGTCACACACTAGTGATTTCTACCAAGTAATTAATTTCCTAATTGAACAAAATTCCACGTCAACTGCCATCCTCTATGCAAACGGGTGTAACTTGGAATGAGAAGATACATTATTGGCCGATCATTGGGAGGGTGTTTGGCATTGTTTGGCATTGTTGTCATGGCTAAATATAATATCTCCTTCAGTTTTCATCCATTTTGGAGTGATTTAACTTGCAAGATAAAAAGTATACTGTTGGTCTATCATTAAAAGATACTTACAAATATTTGGCATTATTTGTTCATATATCAAAAAATCAAAAAGATGATGTCAGAGCTGGTTTTAACTCAATTGAGTTTATTTAACTGTAGAAGGGTGTAGCTTGGGCACTTTACACTGACAAAGGTTGTTTATCTTTAATTGTTAAATCATCAAAATACTCTATCTTGCCCATTTCTTGGCTGATTTGCTTTATTTAACTTGGAATAAGAAGATACACTATTGGCCCATCATTGGCCAATCATCAGAAGAGTATTTGGTATTGTTTGACATTGTTGTCATGCCTAAATATAGTATCTCTTTTAGTTTTCATCCATTTTGTATGATTTAACTTGAAAATAAAAAGATACTGTTGGTCTATCCTTAAAGGATATTTACAGATGTTTGCTATTATTTGTTAATATATCAAGCAGATCAAAAAGACTATATCAGAGCCAGTTCTAATTCAATTGAGTTTAACTTGTAGAAGGGTATGTAGCTTGGGCATTTTATATTGACAAAATTGTTTATCTTTATTTGTTAAATTATCAAAATGCTGTATCTTGGTCAATTCTTGGCCAATTTGTTTTATTTAACTTGGAATAAGAAGATACATTATTGGCCCATTCATTGAGATCATATTTGGCATTGTTTGGCATTGTTTGTGGTATCTCAGTTAGTTCTTCTTTAATCCAACTGATTCAACATGCAAATAAAATATATACTGTTTGTACATTATCTGATTTAGGTGTGCTAACAAAGGTTGTTTATATTTGTTATTAAATCATCAAAAATGCTGTATCTCACTCAATTCCTGTCCCATTTGTTTTATTTAACCTGAAATAAAAAGATATATTGTTGGCCCATTATTGAAATCTCATTTGGAATTATTTGGCCTTGTTTGTATGGTTTCAATTTATTATTTCAGTCAGTTCTTATATAAACAATGTTGTATACTATTAGACCATCATTGTTAAGTGCTGAACTTGAGGGTGGAAATCTGTCAGACTCATATTGGATGGTGTATCAGAGAGGACTTGGCTTCAACTTATAAGAAATTGTGCTCTTCACCTTGTCAGTGTCTAATTTCAAGACAAAGGTAAATGTAAGAATATCAGAGTTCGAGAGGAAGTCTGAGACAGGAGAGGAGACTAGAGATTGAGATGGTAAACTTGGTTGCTTTATGAACTGAAGAATACAAACAGAAGTAAATATGTTAGATACTAAAGAGCAGAGTTAGGTCAGAGACCGGTGGAGAACAGAGTAGTGGAGGTATCATAGGAATGGAAACTATATTTTTGTTGGACTTCCAACCATTTTCCACCAAGGTCACCTAGTAATGATTGGCATAGCATTAGTATTTTAGATATTATTTGTTATTAATGAAAATAAGGCATATCTTCCTTAATGTTTAACTTGTAATAGAACAGAATATCATTGATGCATCATTAACATAATGGTTTCCACTATTTGGTATTATTTATTAGGGCTAAATATAAAGTTTATATCCTGTATTTTATGTTCTATATATCATTCTGATCAGCTTCTTGAGCTGATTTGATATTTTTTATTTCTTTGCATACCATTGGGTTTTTTATTACCAAATATTGTCAGGTATTTAGCATTATTTGATTATAGATCATAAAATATAAGGACTTGTACCTGTGGCCCTCACCCCCAAGTGATAAGGAAGGGATGGATTCATGAAAGGACTTTGGTTGCGCATTCTTATGGAAGGCCTCTGCTAGCCGTTGTGAAATGTTGGACATGGCACAAACAAATTCCGCTTTGCAGGAAATGGTAGCGACAAAGACGTGATCTCCCTCTTTGACCGAGTTTTTGCTTGAAAGGGCCAGTTCATCATGGTCTTCATCATCATTATCATTGTTCACCAGTTGTGGAAGGTCCGGGATGTCCTCCATCTCAATGTCAGGGGTAGGCATGGGACCTGCACAACAGGTACGAATGCTAGCAATTTCCTGAAAAGTGCTTTTGCACTCTTTGTTCATCTCGTTCTGACAGGTGCAGCAGTGATTCGGGCATCAACTCATTTTGACCTCATTAGTCTGCCAGTCCACCTCAGGATTATGCTCTCGGAGCCAGGTGAGGCCGAGAATAACATCTTGCTTGCTGATGCCAGTCACTGCGAACGTTGCACATTCAGAGTGGTCGCGAAATTGTAGTAGGACCTCTACAACTTCTGAGATATTGCCTGCTTTGTTTGCTGAGCCATCGACATTGAACACAGGGATGGGTTGGCTGAGTGCTTTTGTTGCGAGGTGATTTTCATGCAATGAAATTGGAACTGACAAAAAGGCCAGTGGTGCCACAATCAAGTAGCACCTTGGGCGTGTGCACAGTGCCAGTATCAGTGGTTTGCAGCGATACTTTGAGCTCGAATGAGTGGGGGCTCGGGGTCGCCACTATGACATACTGGTTGGGGAGTTGTTTCTCCCATTTAGGGTGCTTACAAAAATGTGAATGAGGATAGGGAGGGGTTAGTATGGCTTGCGCATCGTTCGCAGAGAGATTGGTCGATGAAATAGAATCTGATTCGTACACTTCACCTACTAACAACACTGTGAAACGATTTTTCGTGGACAATGGTGGTGTACTGCTCACTCGTTGTCGCTGCAAAAATCCTCCTTTACTTCTACAATGGGCTCCTCATTCCTCTCATTTATGTCATTCACATCCAGTGCTGCAAATTCCTCCTGCGCAAAATCCTGTCACTCTTCGCCATCCATGTACCGAATGTCAAACCATCTTGGGCATTCAGGTTGTGCATGACTGGGTTCTCTGCAACGAAAGCAGATGAGCGCAGATCCATCCTTTGGTTTAGTGGGTGCAGAGACACTTTGCACTGAAGGTGTGTATCACGATGGGGCGGTTGTGAGTGAAATCAGGGGGAGGGGCCATGTCATGGTGGGAACGAGCTTGCAGAACATGTTCCCTGGCTGCGAGCTGGTTTTGGATCGTGAGGCCATTCGCAAAGACATGCAAAAAGCCTCATTCACAATGCAATTTTTGTCACAGACAATAGCAGCATTGTACCACTGCTTGGGGGTGTTATCCAAAGGTCATCCAGTGGTGAGACAGGCGACATGGTCTTGGATCTTTGCATTTAGACCTTGTCAGAATTTGAGGACAATATGTGAGCCCTCAAAGTACTGCGCTCGCTCTACCAGTTTGCGAAAGTCATCGATGTACTCGTCAACGGTTCATGTACCTTGGAAGTACTTCACAGTCTCGAGCTCGGTCCACAAAGATTGGATCTTGTTCTTTGGACAGAACTCGTTTGTGAATTCATCCGCAAAATTGGAGTAGGAGGTGTAGGGGAGTCTTCTGCTTAGTTGGTAGTTGTGCATGAGATGATCCACAAACTGTGCAGCTTGTCCACCCTTCATGAATAAGAGGGCCCACATAACCTGCACATGCTTGTCCACAAATTGATGAGGAGCGAGCGCAAAATAGAGTGCGCATGAATTCAGGAATGCTCCTCCTTGTGAACGATCACCTGGAAAGTCTGTGGGGTTTGCAGGCTTGGGGCAGTAATCTTGCGACAATGTTTTGTGATGCATTTTGTGAACTACTGGGCCAGGAGACCCTAGGTCTGTGGGGTTGGAGATGCTTGGAAGCACCTGTGGGCCTTTGTGGTCTGCCTCTCATTGCATGAATACCACCATAGTCTGTACAAGGCCTGCAATACTCGCTTCAATGCGCTGGAGGCGGTCCTCATTGTCCGTCTCCATGGGAAGGTTGGTAGTTGTGTAAAGGGGTGGAAGAGTCCAGTGGAGGGCATGATAGTGAAGCTCTCCAAAGTTGCAAAGCAGGCATGAAAATGTGTGAAATTTTTGTAAACTGAGTCACTGGCTGTGGTAACTTAACCTACTACCTTCAGTCCACTAAAGAGAGAGTTTTCTTCTGTAAGGGCAACCTTACGATCAGAGTCCTAAGAACTTGATATTTGCAAGGGAAAACCAAAGATTAGATTCAATAACTATTGAACAAGGAAAAGACCCATACCTTGCAAGGCGAAACCAAAGAGAAAACTCTAAGGAGTCTGGTGCAAGGCCAAAGTATATATGTGGAAGGCATGCAACGTTCTAAAATACTTGGAGCCCCTTCCATCCTAGCACTAATTCAGATCCAGGGTCGTGTTCCCATTTGGGGAGATGGTGTAAGGGGAACACCTTATGAGCCCCTACAATGGTTGGTGCACATTTGCAAACATTTCTGCACACCCGCAAACATTCATGCAACAAAGCACCTTTTGCACAATGAGGCGCCTTTTGCGCCAACCATCTACAAACATTCCAATATGTCGATCCATCAGCCCCTATTGTACTCTCACCATTCTCACAGTCAATACCCCTGCGCAAACCATTGTTGCAGTTTGCACCTCTGTGCAAACCAGTTGCACAATTGTTGTGCCTGTGGAAATGATCAAGGATGTCTTCGCATGCCCATTACCAATCATGGCCTGATGCAGACACCACTTACTGAGTATGGCCTGATGCAGACACTATCACTGATTTATGGCCATCTCCCCAAATGGGAACATGACCCTGGATCTGAATTAGTGCTAGGATGGAAGGGGCTCCAAGTATTTTAGAATGTCACATGCCTTCCATATATATACTTCAGCCTTGCACCGGACTCCTTAGAGTTTTCTCTTTGGTTTTCCCTTGCAAGGTATGGGTCTTTTCCTTGTTCAATAGTTATTGAATCTAATCCTTGGTTTTCCCTTGCAAGTATTGAGTTCTTAGGACTCTGATCATAAGGTTGCCCTTACAGAAGAAAACTCTCTCTTTAGTGGACTGAAGGTAGTAGGTTACCACAGCCAGTGACTTAGTTTACAAAAATTTCACACATTTTCGCACCTGCTTCACAACTTCGGAAAGCTTTGCTATCATCCCTCCACTCGACTCTTCCACCCCTTTACACAACTACCAACCTTCCCGTGGAGACAGACAATGAGGACCGCCTCCAGCGCATTGAAGTGAGCATTGCAGGCCTTGTACAGACTATGGCAGTATTCGCGCAACAAGAGGCAGACCGTGAAGAGCCACAGGTGCTTCCAAGCATCTCCAACCCCACAGACCCAGGGTCTCCTGGCCCAGTAGTTCACAAAATGCATCGCAAAACATCATCGCAAGATTACTGCCCCAAGCCTGCAAACCCCGCAGACTTTTCAGGTGATTGTTCACAAGGACGAGCATTCCTGAATTTGTGTGCACTCTATTTTGCGCTCACTCCTCATCAATTTGCAGACAAGCATGCACAGGTTATGTGGGCCCTCTCATTCATGAAGGGCAGACAAGCATGCACAGGTTATGTGGGCCCTCTCATTCATGAAGGGCAGACGAGCCGCACGGTTTGTGGATCGTCTCATGCACAACTACCAACTAAGCGGAAGACTCCCCTACACCTCCTACTCCAATTTTGCGGAACCAATGCAGACAGGGATGACAGGAGGACCCAGCTCCACCATTGCACGACAACCACAATGATGAGGGGATGATGAGATGATGACAGCCACCACCCTGAGTGACTGCTCGTCCAGTGAAACAAGCAGCAACAATGGAGATGGAGCGGGACAATGATGAGGGGATAGCGACAACAATGATAGCACCAGGGACAACAGCAGCCACATTGTGACCCCCTCCCCATGTTTTGTATGGGGATGGGGTTTTTTCTTTTTCTTTTTTTGGTTTTAATTAATATTGTTGCCTGCCCCCCTTGCATTTGCGGGAGGGGGGATCTGTTTCTTGCTGTATATAGTTGTATAGTACCCTCCCTCGCAAGTAAATTGACTTAATAAATGATCATGACCATGCCATGCTGTTAGAATATTCAAATGCGAGCCAGGAGCCTCTAAATATAAGTGACAAGAAAATCATGTGATCTGTTTCTTAGCGGGTCGGATTGCAGGTTGTTACATTGATGCATGCGATAGTCATATATGGAACATTAGAACATTAAAAAGAGTCATCACAGAACTTTCCCACACACACAATGATGGCTTGCTCGCCTGGCTCCACCCTTTACCTTGAATTTTCAATAATGTAAGAACAAAGACACGACTGTACAGACTCTCTGAGACAGGAGTTTGGGTACAAACTCGGGAGGTAGACTATGGTGAGGAAATTAGGGCAGTTGGTACAGTGGTCACTACAACTTTTAGTCTGAATATGATATGCTCCAAACTACATCGCTTGAACAATTCATCGTCATTATCAGGACCCATGAGCAAAGCTGAGAAAGTCTGACAAATATGTCACAGCAAGGTCACACAACACGTGATGACATTGTCTGTGAATGAGCCCTACCTTACAAGCAGAAGTGAGAGCTGTCACATCGGTGTCTCTGATATTTAAGTCAGGTTCAAATTTAATTATGGAATGACAAACAGTATTAAAACTATGCCCAACAATTTAGGCCTTTATCATATTTTGTATTAAAATCTGTGCAGGAGCAGAGTCTCAAGTATCCACAGTCCCACAGTTTCCAGTCTGACAGCCAAACATGATCTGGATCCAGCACCTGACGTTAGCCATGTGAATTTGCAAATGAGTTCTGTCCAAAGAACAAGATCCAATCTTCATGGACTGAGCTCAACACTGTGAAGTACTTCCAAGGTACATGAACCATTGACGAGTATGTCGACGACCTTTGCAAACTGGTAGAGTGAGCGCAGTACTTCGAGGGCTTGCATATCATCCTCAAATTCCAACAAGGTCTAAGTGCGAAGATCCAAGACCATGTCACCTGTCTCACCACCAGACAACCTTTGGATAACACCCCCAAGCAGTGGTACGATGCCACTATTGTCTGCGATGAAAATCGCATTGCGAATGAGGCTTTTTGCATGTCTTCACAAATGGCCTCACAATCCAAAACCAGCTCGCAGCCAGGGAACATGTTCCGCAAGCTCGTTCCCACCATGGCATGGCCCCTCCCCACGATTTTGCACACAACCGCCCCATCACGATACACACCTTTGGCGCAAAGTGTCTCCGCACCCACTAAACCAAAGGATGGATCTGCGCTCGTCTGCTTTCATTGCGGAGAACCCGGTCATGCACAACCCAAATGCCCAAGACGGTTTGACATTCGGTACATGGATGGCAAAGAGTGACAGGATTTTGCGCAGGAGGAATTCGCAGTGCTAGATGTGAATGACACAAACGAGAGGAATGAGGAGCCCATTGTAGAAGTAAAGGAGGATTTTTGCAGCGACAACGAGTGAGCAGTATGCCACTGTTGTCCACAAAAAATTGTTTCGCAGTGTTGTCAGTAGATGAAGTGTACGAATCAAATTCTATTTCATCAACTGATCTCTCTGTGAATGATGCACAAGCTGTACTAACCCCTCCCTATCCTCATTTGCATTTTTGTAAGCACCCTAAATGGGAGAAACAACTCCCCAACCACTATGTTGTAGTGGCCACCCTGAGCCCCCACTTGTTCGAGCTTGAAGTATCATCAGTTCTGATTTTGTTGCGCAAAATCACCTCGCAACAAAAGCACTCAGCCAACCCATCCCTGTGTTCAATGTCAATGGCTCAGCGAACAAAGCAGGCAATATCTTGGAAGTTGTAGAGGTCCTACTACGATTTCACAACCACTCTGAACATGCGATGTTTGCAGTGACTGGCATCAGCAAGCAAGATGTTATTCTTGGCCTCACCTGGCTCCACGAGCATAATCCTGAGGTGGACTGGCAGACTAATGAGGTCAAAATGAGTCGATGCCTGAATCACTGCCACACCTGTCAGAATGAGACAAATGAAGAGTGCAAAAGTGCTTTTTGGGAAACCACTAGCATTTGTACCTGTCATGCAGGTCCCATGCCTACCCCTGATGTTGAGATGGAGGACATCCCAGACCTTCCACAACTGGTGAATGATGATAACAATGAAGACCATGATGAACCGCCCCTTTCAAGCCAAAACTCAGTCAAAGAGGGAGATCGCATCTTTGTCACTACCATTCCCTGCGAAGTGGAATTTGTTTGCGCCACGTCCAACATTTCACAACGGCTAGCAGAGGCCTTCCATAAGAATGCACAACCAAAGTCCTTTCATGAATCCATCCCTGTGCACTTCTATGAGTTCGAGGACCTATTCACAAAGTCTTCATTCGACAGCTTGCCTGACCAAAAGGTATGGGATCATGTGATCAAACTCATCCCTGGTGCAAAAGCTGCTAGCTGCAAGGTCTACCCCCTCACTCCCAATGAACAGGCCGAGATGGACAAATTCATCCAGGAGAACCTAGCCACTGGCCACATTTGCCCCTCAAAGTTGCCAATGGCATCCCCCATCTTCTTTATCAAGAAGAAGGATGGATCCCTCCAGCTTGTACAAGATTATCGCGGTCTCAATGCCCTCACAATCAAAAACCGATATCTGCTACCACTGATTTCGGAACTGGTAAATCAACTATGAGGCATGAAATACTTTACAAAACTCGATGTGCAATGGTGGTACGACAATGTGCGCATGAAAAGGGGCGATGAATGGAAAGCCACTTTTTGTGCGAATCGCGGGCTTTTCAAATTCTTGGTGATGTCTTTTGGACTCACAAACTCCCCTTCCACATTCCAAACAATGATGAACGACATTTTTCAGGATCTCATTATGGAAGGAGTGGTCTGTGTCTACCTGGATGACATCCTCATCTTTACGAAATCGATCGACAAACATCAGTGCATTATGCACCTTGTCCTGGAGTGCCTTCGTGCACACAAGTTGTTTCTGCGACATGACAAGTGCAAGTTCGAGCAAACAATGATCGTGTAAGGGGACTAAGGGGGTGCCCTGTGTGTTTTTCCTATTTTTTATGTTCGTCCCATATTTTTCCCCACCTCATTTCCTTCTATTCTTCATTTTCTATGATTTTTCCGGATTTTATTACTAATTTTCCCTTGCTATCATGTTTGTATATGTTGACACCTTTATATTTAGAGGCGGAGTACCCCTTCCGACACATACCCCTTGGTATGATGTCATTCGGTGGCCTTGATCCGCCTATCTCCGCCTTTTTCTATTTTTAGGTTATATTTGATTTTTGTCGTCTTCACATATACTGGGCATCAGCAAGGGGATCCTTAGAGTTTTCTCTTCGGATTTCCCTTTGCTAGGTGCGCCCCCAATGCCTGTATTATGTAGTATAATTTTAACTTCGGATTTCCCTTTGCTAGAGGCTTAGGTTGCCCTTATAGATCGAGTACCTTGGACTCATCATATCCAAGGGCAAAATTCATATGGATCCCATCAAGGTAGCAGGAGTCACCAAATGGCCCACCCCCACAATGTGCAAGGAGGTACAGTCATTCCTAGGGTTCGCAAATTTCTATCAGCGCTTCATCAAAGACTTTTCACATCATGCAAAACCCCTCTTTGAGCTCACAAAGAAGGAGCACAAATGGGAATGGGGACCTTCAGAACAAGGCACCTTTGACAAAATCAAGAATTGGGTCACATCCTCCCCTATTCTCCATTTTGCTGATGATGCCAAAGCATTTCGCATCAGGGCAGACAGCTTGGACTATGCAACCGGCTCAGTGCTGTCGCAGCAATTGGCTGACAATCTCAAATGGCACCCTATCGTGTTCTACTCAAAATCGCTCAGTACTGTAAGGCCTGCGATCTGTGTCTTTGGCGGCGGCGCTCTTCGCATGAAGGCGCAGAAGCGCCGACCTTTTGGTGAACTACACCCCCTCCCAATCCCCAAAAATTGCTGGGATGTGGTAAGTGTTGATTTCATCACCAAACTTCTGGACTCCCATGGCTTCAATGTGACAATGGTGGTGGTAGACTTGGTGAGCAAGCACAGCCATTTCATACCCACTCACACCACCGTTACGGCGCTGGGATTGGCGCAATTGTACTTGCAGAATATGTGGAAGCTTCATGGCCTCCCAAAATTGATGCTCTTGGATTGGGGACCACAGTTCATAGTGCAATTCATGCACAAATTGTATCGCTTGTTGGGGATCACCATTTCAGCATCCACAGTGTATCACCCACAGTCCGATGGGCAGACTGAACGAGTCAATCAGGAGCTTGAGCAGTACATCTGCATTTTTGTGAATGAGCATCAAAATGATTGGGACACTCTGCTCCCTCTGGGCGAATTCGCATACAATAACCATGTCCACTCATCCACCCAGCACTCCCCCTTCTTCATTGACAGTGGCAGACATCTGTGGATGGGTTTTGAGCCCAACCAACAACCCTCAAGGCTTGAGGCAGTCAACAAGTTTGCGGATCAGATGAAGTGAACATTGGAGGAGGCTCGTGCCACCCTTGCCAAATCAAAGGATGATATGGTGAGGTACTATAACCAATGGTGAATCCCCACACCAATTTTCGCAATTGGCAAAAAGGTCTTCCTGGATGCTTCAGATATCAGCACAACTAGACCCATGAAGAAATTTGCACACCGCTTCCTGGGGCCATACCCAGTCATTCATCCTGTCAGCTCATATGCATATCACCTCCAACTGCCACCATCGATGGCTCGAATACATCCAGTGTTCCACATTGTCAAGCTCATGCCTGCACCAACAGACCCAATCGAAGGTTGCCATGCAAAACCACCGCCACCCCCCGAGATTGTAGGAGGAGAGGAGAGGTACGAGGTGGATGAGGTGCTGGACAGCAGGATGAAGGGTAGGAAGTTGCAGTATCTGGTCAGATGGAGAGGTTATGGGCACGAAGAGAATTCATGCATATGGTTGGCACAAAAGGCACCTCGTTGCATGAAAGGCACTTTGTTGCGCGAACATTTGTGGGTGTGCGGAAATGTTTGCAAATGTGCGCCAACCATTGTAGGGGCTCATAAGGTGTTCCCCTTACAGAAAGGACTTGGCTTCAACTTATAAGAAGTTGCACCCTTCTGCAGGCAGAGGTGCCCAAAACTGAAGCCCTTGTGCAGCTACAAGCTGCCATTTCTTGTAAAAGGTGAGTCCCATATTATTATTGTTGCAATTTCATACTGACTTCTAGTAGATGTTCTAGTCAGAAGTTGTTGTAGTGGGGGCAGTAAAAGGAAGATGGACATCCAGGGGGCCTTGGATTCAGAGTAGAGGTAGGGGTCTGAGGAGAAAGAGAATGAGAAAGAAGAGGAGGAAAATAAGAAGGAGTTTGAGGTGCAGGAGAAGCTGTCAAGACTGGCAGAAGAAGCAGAGGGTGAGGGAGTAAGGGTAGTGTTGCTGCGGCTCAGCTAGCCATGAGCCAGCTTGCTGAAATGGCAGCTTTTGCCAGTTCCAGTTTGTGATGCCTTGAGAGCTGATCAAATTCAGCTTGGCTCAGCTTAGCCAATGGCTTCAAACTGGTTATAGCCAGTAAATGTTGGGCAATTGATAGACTCATGCATTTGATACAAAGAGAGTAAATGTGTGATAAAATTTGAGAAAGATGTATATCATGATAGTAAGTAAGGTTGTATGCAGTATATTGAACAAAAAAAGGCCCTAGCAATCATTGTCATCCTGTTCAACAACGTAAATTACCTCGTCAATATCTATAGCACTCTCCTTAATCTCCAAAATTAGCTTCTCTAACAGATCAGCTGCATCTTTGTCATCATCTGCATAGTACTCCAGTTCATCTTCTGTGACAGCCCATCCCTCTGTAAAGTTTAGCCATTGCCCACTTGAACAAAATTTTCAACATTTGAAGTGCTTCCATTAAAACAGGATGGATTCAATTGCACCTCTTCATATTAGTTTTGGCACTGGATGAAAAAATGTGCTTGGAAGGAATAGAGGAAGCTTGAATGGGTAGATAATCTAATGCCATTGCAAACAATACTGGATAAATTTTTTTGCTCATCTGCAAACAAAACAGTAGTGGCAAATAAGAGAATAGCGAGACATTGTACTTACCACCCAAAACACTACAAGATCCATGCCAGGCAGTGAGAGCGGCCCACCTCCATATGACTCAAACTCTTCTTTGATTCCTTGGCCCAGCTCTGGAGTAGCAGGTGAAACATTCATCATATCTTTGAGCCTGTATTGTCCAGCTAAATCATGCCAGCTTTTCTTCTTTTGCAGGCTGCTGTATCAGATGTAGGTTGTTGAGTTTGTCCACAAAGACGGGCATGGTATTTTCGCATCTGCAACAAGTATATTAGGGTACTGTTACCATGACAAACTGAGAGACTTACAGCTTTCTTTATGGTTTCAATGGCCTTGGTAACATAGTGAGGCTCCCAGTGTTGTTAAATCCATGACAATCGTATCAAGGGATTGAGAACTGGCCATGTCAAGTTATTAAATGACATATGAATCCAAACTTTAACTCACACATCGCAATAACATAGGCACGTGAATCATCCATTTTCTTGTATATTTAGCATTATTTGATTATATATAAGGACTCATACCTGCCAGAATTGGCCCTCACCCCCAAGTGATTTAACCTGTTATGCAAACACACAGGCTCAACTGATTGTCTGAAACACATCCAAGACATGTCAAGAATCATCAAGAACAAGTCAAATGACTGTAATTCACAACCACCTGCTGATGATTCTGAAACCCTTGTTATCTCAGACCCAATTGCTACACTTGTCTGCATTGAGGGAAAAATCTGGCTCTGTCTTGGAGAGGTGAACATTATCCAGATTGACAGCCAGTCAGTCAGCCATGTCAGCTTTGATATGCTCATGGAAGACATAGTTATGGTTTTATACCAAATGCTAGGTCTGAGACCTGCAACATTGGAGGATGACCCTGAGGGATGGCATGATTGGAGAACATACATGATTACTAGCAGTGAGTGATCCTTCATGGTGCCTGGACAGCTCATTCAGTTGATAAATCCAATGATTTCAAAGACACACATCCATATTCATTTCTACCTGCTACAGAGTTCAGTGTTGGTTGCATTAATGGCAAGTTTGTTTCAAACCCTTACTGTTTTGAACCTCAAGAAGGTGCCAACTATCACACCTACAAGGGAATATCCCTATTGTGAGGGCTCTGGTGAGTTTTGTACCACTTTCATTGTTAGACAATCATACCTCTTATTTATCAAATCAATTACCAGGTTGTGCATGCTTTATTTGCGAGACTGACCAAGATGTTGGGGAATATGGAGGGAAGACAACCTGTGATTGTCCATACTGTTCACCCTCAACCTGTCTCAAGGTCAATGCATGCTCGAGCATATCAATGTGCACATCCTTTATGATCCATATGTTATCCAGTCAATGGGCTTGCCACTGTATGGCCTGTGCCTTTGGTCCTTGCCACTATGTCAATTCTTATTGGCAAAAGGAAATGGTGTGCATAGTGTTTCAAGGTCTGGTCACTGTAACCAGGAAAAGACCATAAATCAGTAGAGGATTTGGCAGCATTATTTTTGTGGAAGGCCTCAGCGAGGCATTGGGATATGTTTGATGTAGCACACACCTCATGTGATGGACGAATCACAGTGTAGAAGATCCAATCACCTTCCTCCACTTCCTCTGTCTCCTCCTCATTATCATCCAAGTCCAGCATCAGATCAGGAACCCCTTCTAACTCCACTTCAGTTATAGGCAGGGGTCCAGCACAACACTTCTGAGTACGTTGATAGGTCCACCATGTTGTTCAAGCTCAGAAAACACATCTACAATCATTGTCAAAGCTCTATGAGTCTCTACAGACCTCTATGAAGCTCTACGAACCCATATGAACCCATCCAAAGCTCTATGAACCTCTACAAAGTCATGAAAATGCTTCGAAATTCTTTGCAACACCTCAAATTCTTTGTATGCCTTTGGCCGCCATAATACAATTCCCCCGACCTTTGTACAGCTCAGGATATACACTTGGAACATTGTCGATGAGTTCCAAACCAGTTTCAAGCAATATCGCAGTGATATCGGGCTTCAAACAAGTCCAATATTTCCTCAACTGACTTCGAAAATCATTGAACATTGAAAATCGACATCAGACACTATATCACTATCCAAATGGTCATCGCACACATGCCAGACATTGATGATGCTCAACCTGGAAACCCAAACAAAACCCACAAAAAGGCTTCAGATGTTATAACACAAGTCAGAGGAAGGTTGCGAGGCCCTCTAGACATCACCTGTCAGATCGACCATCAAATAGTCATAAAACAACGGCTTGTCAAAGCAGTTCGAGGCTAAAAGAATGTGTTTTGAGGACTTGTGATGATTTTTGAGATGTTGTGATGATTTGTGAGACGTTGCAATGGTTTTCGAGATGTCGTGATGGTTTTCGAGATGTCACGATATCTTTCGAAGAAGTCTTGAGGAATTTCGAGTGCACAGATATGTTCGGAGGCAAGATCGGGGGACTAGACAAGTAGTAGAAGTGAAGAAAAGGCTAATTGAGGGAAGTGAGAGCAAAAATAGTGTAATGTGAGGAATTTCGAGGAATTTCGAGGAAGTTTAGCATAAAACACCAAACTTCGGACTGAATAAGACTAAACTGTACTCTCAAATCACTGTGATCTGGGAGGAAGACGACGACTTTCTTGTTTTTCTTTGTATCTAGTACATCTTTTTATATAAAATAAAGAAAGTACCTAAAAAGGCTAGAGAACATGTGTAGAACATGAGGCAAAAGATATGAGTTAAGGCACAAGGCCAAAAAGGAGACTGGAATCTGAACAAGAAAGATATATATCATATGATGAAAGAGTAATAAAGGGTATAGAACTAAAAGGGGACTGTCCTTTGTGTATAAACTGCACTAAGTCTCACAATAATGCGTCCAGCGCATTCTGTGTGCGATAGGGACTTGGAACGAGGCTGACCTACTATCAGCAGGTTTGAGCACAAGTTGGAATACTTCCTGGCGCATGGTATTCCACCATATAGATAACAAATGTGGCACCCGATGTTGCTCACAGTCTCTCGATATCAATCGATGACGCTCAACGATGTTTGACGATGCTCGACCACGTTCGATACAATATTCGACAATGTTCAACAATGCTTGACCGCATTCAACAATGTTCGACGATGTTCGATGATGCTTGACGATGTTCGATCGTGTTCAATGATGTTCGACGATGTTTGATTGCGTTCGACAATGTTCGATCACATTCGACGATGTTCGACAATGCTCGACGATGCTCGATGATGTTCGATCACGTTTGATATGATGCTCGATCGCATTCGACAATGCTCGACGATGTTCGATCGCATTTGATATGATGCTCAATCGTGTTCGACACGATATTGCACTTGGTAGACTTGGTCAGGAGTGGTTGCACTGCTTCTGGGACCTCGTGCAAGTTATCCAATGTGATTAGAATGTGGCCAAAATGGTGAATCGGCCTTTGAGCCAAGGGGACAACCTATCAACGTATCCCCTACCATTGTCAAACAATATTGCACTGATTTCAGGCCACGAACGAAGTCCGAAGAAACTTTGAAAATCTTCGGAAAACCTCAAACCTTGAAAAACATCTTCAGACACAGTATTTCCTATTTGAACGATCTTTGGATGCATGCTGGACACATGGGACACTATCTCAAGTATATCGAACATCACCACCATCTCGATGCTGTGTTGGCAACAGCAGATGACGTGGCACCACGTTCCCCACCTGTAAAGTGGGCCCAAATGATGTGGCTAGGGTATGTTTTTCATAATTAATCTTTTACATTAACTAACTGTCTGTCTTTTTTAGATTCTTATTTGTTGATAACAACATTACCCACCCACCAGACACCCCTGAGCCGCCCCCATGCCCCATGCCCCCGCTGCGAGCCTCTGCTCACAGGGTGGCAACGGGTACCACCACTTCCAGACAGCACCAGCAACTGCAGCAACTGCAGCAAGGGACGATGACTGATGCCACGTCACAGCACCGCCAACCCACCTACGAGCCACTGCTCATAGGGGGAGATGGAGGTGCTGATGACAAACAACAACACCAACCAACAATGAACAGCAGGGACAACTTGGGGATGACAAACAGTGGGGATGATGAGCAAATAGGGTGGACAATGAATGAACAGTGGGGACAACAATGCAGGGACAACCATGAGCGCAAGGACAACAATGCAGGGACAATGACAATGTGACAACAATGATATGACAACAACAACACAGGGACAACAATGACATGGGGATAACGATGATGCAGGGACAACAATGACATGGGGACAATGACGACACAGGGACAACAAACAGTGGGGGGGCCAGTGAGCACAATGACGGCATGACCCCACTCACTATAAATGCGAGACAGTGGGGCCCTTTTTTTTTTTTCTTCATGTTTTCTTTCTTTGTTCATTTAGCAACCTGTCACCACTGCGAGCACTTGCTTGCAGGGTGTCATGTAATTAGTTTTATTTAATACAAAGTAAAAATTAGTTAGTAGAGCACTTTTTGTATTGTAACACTGGTTCAGACTGATGCCAGGACCGACAGCAACTGGTCCCAACCGGTCCTTAATGGGACCAGTTGAGATCGGTTGATGGATTGCAACCAGACTGAGATGAACCAGTCCTAGGTGGTTCGGTCCAGTTATGTAGATATGAGGGTGCAGTCCCAACTGGTTGTGGTTGTGGTTGTGACCCATCATTGTCTAAAAACTGGACTGAACCAGACCTTAAAACACTAGATAGCAGGGTATGTTGGCATGGTGATGCTTCTGGTACTGGGCCTGGTCCTTGCTCGTTCATGTCTAGGTCACCCCAGGATGGGTTATGGTGGTCTTGTTGGTGATATCCAGTCTGGGTTAGTTGGTTGTCTTGGTCTAATGTAGTTGTCTAGCGTTGATTGTGCCAGTCGTGTTGGCCATCCAGTGTCGGTGGCCTGTGTTGGTCCCAGTGGTGGGTGTGTGTGCACACCTTGGGTCTGTGTGACTGGGCCTGCCTGGTATCCCTGGCACCTTCTTACTGCCTGCCATTTGTTCATGAAAAGCTGTGACTGTGCATAGTTTCTGTTTATCATTCCATCAGTGTTTTGTTGCCACACGGGGGGTGTGTCATTTGTCATGGTCTCTGGTTGATTCAGCAGGCTCCGCATGCAAGGTTCATAGGATGGGAAGTACTTATATCTGTTTTCTGGTACCCATAGTTTGAGTTTTTCTGTTCTTTGATGAATGTTGGGCAGTTTCTGTTGGCCACCCCATGGCCCTTTGCCTCCTCGCCTGTGCAGTTTGCCCATGCAAAGTTCACCATCTCTGTGATGTCACATTGCAGTGCGTGGTGCCAGTTGTTGCACCACGCGCAGGTGTCCATGCTCTCCTCACAGTCCAGTACATGGTGCCCAAACTGCTGGCATTTCAAGCATCTTCTTGGTTCAGAGAGTAGCTTACATACTTTAACTGGTTTCCCTTCAATGAACATGCCATATTCTATAGCTCTGTTTGTGCTGTTGCAGTCATTGAATCTGATTATGACATGGGCTACCCTTTGGTTGTTGGTGCAGAGATGTGGGGGTTTGATGTATTTTGAGTAGGTAATTGTGTCTGTGTGGAGACAACTGTCTTCTTCTATGTGTGTGTGTGCTGAATTTGTTCCCACATTGAACGTGGTGGGGATGAACTCTGCTACGACATAGAAAAGCTTGTTTTTTATATTGGACATGCCTCCATACTTTGCCAGGAATGCTTGTTGAGCTCCAGGTTGGCTGAACCACACTGCTGCATCCCTTGTATTGAATTGATATAGTACATTACCGTTCCAGAGTTTCTTCGCTCCAACGAGTGGGGCTGTCAGCAGCTTCTATGCCCATGAGGTCTGTCCCTGCCTCCATTGTTGTCATTGTCATTGTCCCCCACTCTGTTGTCATTATCATTGCCGTGCCATCATTGTCATTGTTTTGCCTGCTCCTTGTTGCTGCCCGTGTCCACCCCACAAGCAGTTAGGGTGTAGCACAGGTGACACCATGGGTTTCACTGGCAACACCACACCTGTCACCTGTGACACCATACCTGTACAAACACCATACCTGCAGGTACAGGTTATAAGCACAGGTTTTGTATGGTGTTTCAAAACTACAGTAGCACCTGAGTAACATGGCATAAACTATGTGTAGCTAAAACAAAGATAAGAGGTACCTATACTAGAAAGTTATCCATACTGCTTCAACACTCAAATCCACATATAAATTATGATATAATGTTCAATTCTTTCACAAATCATATGTCAACCTTTTTTATCCATCATGAAGAACACAAAGAAACTAGTAATTTGCTGCATTCTATCTGGGCAGAGTAGTTTTGGCATGAGAGGAGCAATTTTTGGAAGGAACACTCAAGGTCACCATGCAAAATAACATCAACTTCACTGAATTAGATCATTGTATGTCATAAGATCCCACAGTACCAGGCAGATACATGTCTTAACAGAGTGTAACAACAATTGATTCTCATAAAACTTGATAAAAATTCTTTTAACTCAAGGCAAAGAGCTCAGAAGAATTTTGGAACCACAAAACCTGATATGAAATATATCACAACTCAAACCTGTGACAACCTGCAACACCATGAGTACAGGTGTGGTGTTGCCACAGGTACAGATATAGAAACCCATACCTGCACCTGTGCTACCTGCAGGCAGAATACCACAGGTTCACCTGTACCTGTGCTACACCCTACAAGCAGTCGATCATGGCGGCGGTACCTCGTCATCCCGTCCCTGTCCTCATTTTGTCATTGTCTTCTGTCCTCGCACCGCCCGTCGACCCTGCAAGCAGTTGCTCGCAGCAGCAGCAGGGAATGCTGGGTAATGCCCACTGTCCCGTTGTTGTCCCCTGCGATGTCGTAGAGGATGGTGCCACCCAGTACCCAATGGTGGAAGCTGAACATTGAGATTGTGATGTTTGTCTGTACATGTGATGGGAAAGATCATGTGATCTGTTTTCCAGCGGATCAATGTTGACCACCATGGCCTTAATCAAGATTCTACCGCCAACTCATCAAAGCGGACTAGCTGCGAAAACCCATTCAGCGCAATGCTAAGGATGTCATTGGGTTGAGTGAGGTCCCTCGATTTACAGGCAAATTGGACTTCCGTTACTATAAACCTCGTTTACAGTGTTCCTCTGGAGGAGTCAGCTGCAAAACCGGAAATCCGAGCTTGGATGAACCCTTAGACTGGTTCCACTGTAACATGCCCAGTTTCTTTTTTCTCAAGACCCAAGTATGTTAAGGCTAGTCTAATCAAGGTACGTCCAATCATCATTTCCGCTGTAGAATTCGTCCGACCCAAATAACCCATTTGTTCAGCCCCTTCTAAGTTGCTTCACTCCACCCGCTCCTCGCTCCTACGCCTGAATTCTTCATCTCCATCTTCGTCAGCTTATAAGCCTCAACGCCTCCCACCGTCTTCTATTTGTGCCACTCCCCTGCGCCCTACATACCTTCCTCCCTGCGGCTAAAAGCTGGCGCAGGTGCGAGCCGCACCCGCTATCTTGGTTCCCATTTGTGGTAGGGTAAACGGGATGCGATGCTCAGAAGCCGATGGGAATGCACCTACAACCTAGAATATATCAGCTCAAGAGCGAGGGCAAGTGCAGGGGGATGAGTTTTAGCTCATACCCAACACCTTCCCTGTCTCGAGTTTGCCTCAACAGGATCGGGGGAAGCTGGAGGCATTAATATACTGGCACGTCGCTGTCGGGGTTTATGAGATGGGGCTTTGGGGGGCAACATAGGAGAGCCGGAGAGAACCCCCCCATCTACGCCTAGATCTACGCGAAATTGTGTCGTGATCGCGTGGAGTCTCTTCGTGGGCGCAGATACTTATGTACATCTGTATCTGTATCCCCCGTCTGGTCAAACTACATCCGTTGTGTCATCATCCGCCCTCCCCCCATACCCCCTTGCCTCCAACATTGATACCAGATTGAGGTCCGATGTGCGCCTTCTGCCCCACCATCCCCAACCCCCGCCTCGAAATTCCTAATACCACACCCGAACCTCACGTGTACGTACATATCCATTGCCGTGCCTAGGCCGGGAACATCCACCTGGTGTACCTCATCCTTCACCTCCCCCCACCCCCGCTTCAGTGCGGGCGTGCGCCAAGAACGTCAATCGCGGTCCTCGGTTTGCTTCTCGTCGTCTTCCGTCATCCACTCCTGTTCACAAACATTCCCCTACCAATGCGGGTAGTCCTGTGTTGTTATGGTTGTGGCTGCATACTGGCATGCATCGTAATCAGTCACCACTAGGGGTTCAGTTTCCGAGCGCCGATGACCAGAGATTCTTTAGGGATCGATCGGCTAGTGTTTTCTATGTGGCGTATCGGCATTCTGGGCAGGACATTGGACATGAGTATCGCCCGCGCAATGAGAAAGAGGGGCGTGATCATCCCTCTTCCTAACATCGAAGTTCGGTACCTACCAGCAACGTCACCGCCCAGGTATGTTCATATCTTCCTCTCCTACCCACCGCTTATCTTTGACCCCCATTCTGTGCAGATCTGAAACCACCTTTGCGAAGTCTTTGCCACTAGGTTCAGGCATGCCGTGTTTTCATAGCAGACTCTTGATTGTCGACCTTGAGGGTTTTCCGTAGCCGTCTTTTTAACCGAGAAGGGTGAAGCAACGGTATTGAGCGATTTAAAATTATATTTCGTCTGCTCGGGGACATTACGCAGTGCTAGCTTGAGCTATACTTGGAGAACGCTACCCTGGGCGTATGGCCTCTGAGCCTCGAAGGCGGAGAGACGAGGAGAGACGAGAGGACAAGAGTAGGTAAGTATAATCACCACCACGGCCATCAGGCCTCAAGTCTAGCGCTCATCCTTCCCTCCCGTTACTCTTCTCAATCGCCGCAATCACCTCCATACCACTATCCTCCTCTCCTAGCCATGTCCTGTGTACCCGGCGTTGAACTACGTTCCATTCCTGGGCTGGGACTATGCCCATGCAAGCTAGCTCTCCTAACCGAACCGACTGATCTCTTGACGGCGAGACGCCATAGGCCCTGCGGATCGCCGTTTGGATAAAGATTCATGTAGGATTCGAGACGTCGAGATGGAGATAAAGCCCCGTCGCGAGGTGGAGTGGGTCCACTATTAACTTAAACGCGGGAGGATCTGTCTGATGATGGTTTGGATGAGGTAGTTGTCGAGACCTTATTTGCCAGCTCTCGTCTCACTTTTGGGTCTCTCATTACTGTCCATTTCGCTGCATAAGGCAATCAGCGTGAACAACAAAAAACCTTGGTTTGATTAGATTAACAATGATATTCTTATACGCTACTGATCGATCCATTTCATTTTAAAATGCGGCCTTACAGGAGTGAACCGGTGACAGCTGTGAGGCTTTGAAATTTTAGAGCGCTAATGCTACTTGGTTCCTTCACCGAGCCACCAGTCCACTTCGCCGCCTGTGAGTGAGCCTCCATGGGGAGAGAAGAGTTTTCAAAAGCCGTCAAGCGTCAAATTCATAAGAATTACAACCACAGATGCGCAGTTTGTCTCAAAAGGGAACCTGTGGTGGGAGAGAGAGGCTGGGATTGCGCCCATATAATAGCTGCAGCTGGGCAGGGCGAAGAACAGGTCGGTAACGTTGAAACAAATTTGCGACCCCCGGGATACAGTCGGTCAGCCGTGGAAAATGGGATCCTACGTACGTTTGTGATCTTGACTAGAAACTGTCCAATTCGCAATGAATGAAATGTTATTAGAATGTCCTTCGTGTCATGCGACCTACTTCTCTTCAAAACACAAGCTCGTCTTCTCTCTCGCGCCACAGGTTCTCAAATACATCCTTGACTATCTAAAGGAGACGGAGCCGGTCAACCGAAAACCTCTACACGAGGTATGGTTTTCACAAACTTACTGGTTCGGCCATACTACTTACCTTTAGGCTTTGTGATGGCCAGGTCTTTCGTTTGTTGAAGGTTGCCGCCCGAGGCAAAGCAGTTGACCTGCCTAACACAGCCTCGGTTCGACCGTTCCTTAACCTTTACACTTTGGTTGTTCTGTTACCGGAACGACTCATAGGAGAGGAAATAGGTACTGCCCACACGCCGGACCTTAGGGTATTCGAGAGAGATCGGTTCTACCCGGCCCCTGCATGGACACCACCTGGCAGCACATGCGTTTCACGCATATATGATGTATTTGCTAACCCGAACAAACGTCCTGGGTCGCCCAATCGGATTCCCTTGTCACAAACACACCCAGAGTTTTATCACCAGCGTTATTGGCGACTGTCTGGAGAACCCGGGGCCATGTTAATGGTATTCCTGGAATGTAGTCGAAACTTGATCTCTGATTGCGATGAGATCAACCATGCGCGCGCCATTGGGTATATCCTACAACAGAATGCTACTAGTAGAGGAAGGGTCAGCCGTCCACTGACACAGGAGAGGAAACGCACTCTGGAAGACCAAGACAACGATCAACGATCTCGTAAGCTGCCCCGTACTAGACAACGTGTCGGGACGGAATGCAAGTCTGAACAAAGCATAAAACGAACGTTGACTCAGAGATTTGTAAGGCGCAATGGTCCTGGTACTCGTACCCGAAAGCGTATACGAATTTGAACTTGAATGTTCGTCCCCTTCTCCATGAGTCACCAGCTAGAGCCTGCCCTTACCACCAGAGTTTGCATTAGAATTAGATCCCCGCATATTTGTGCCCTGTTCACGGCTGTAGGATCGTTTTAAACGGGATAGTGCAGAGGGAGGATAGAATGCGACGGGACAAGTTGGAATTTACGGTTCAAGTTAGGGAATGAGATGAGACGGTTTAACTCATGCCACCTGTGACAATGACCAGAGCTGTTCCATTGAATTTCAAGACAAAGGACGGGCCCGGGGCCCAACGAACCAAACGTAGTGCCGAAGCGAGCTAAAAAATTGTCATTACTTGCTTCGAGTCTGAGGTGCCAGTGGAGAAGTGATAAATGGACAAACATCGCACTGGCAAAATAGAGCTCTAACCAGCAGATCATCGACGCCAGATAGGAGGAAAAGGCACAACAGAGCTGAAGCATAATTCTTCTTCGACGCCAAAACTTTGCTCTCAGGGGCTACTCTGTTGCATCCATATCCGCCAGAGTCTTCCGTTTCCTCTCATTACTGACATCCTCAATTCCAAATCCACCCGCACCCCCTACACCCGTCACCTCTCCCCGTTATTTCGCCTCACTCCTTTCCGCCAACCACCATCCCGACTTTAGACTTCCTTTTTGAACATCCAGCCCGTCCTCCAGCCGTTGTGATATCCGACCCCAAACCGCCGTAGTCGTATGGGCAGTCCTTTCCTTGCTTCGAGAATATGCAGCTCGTTTCGAACTAGCACTGACAGGAATTGTTGAAAATCCGGCGTTATCATCTCAACCTCAAGATTCTATTGATGGTAGTGTCTGTGAAAGGCAGCGAGGATGGTAGGCAAGGCATAACCAGGTGGGTTTCTTCGTGGCTGGCAGAGATGGTGGATGGAAGGTCATGGTGGAGGTTTGGAACTATAGCGTTGTCTTCTATTATGCACAATGACTACCAGTTTATTCCTGTCGCAAGCAAAACTTAAGCATTACAATCCCCGACTGCCAGCCTCCGTCTAGTACTTGGGCTTTCTTCCGTTCTTCGCATTGGATTCGTATCGCATCAGCTCAACTCCATTGACATCGGGAATCGGTATTCAGGACAAATTGACAATGAACGGCGGCGACGGTGAGTTTCATTGTATATGTAAGTTTCCTATAATCATTTGGTTGAAATGGTTGTAGGTGCGGAGAGAAATGGTCAATACTGGCACCAATTTACTGGGAAACGTAGGTTCAATCCCACATCAAAGTTTGCTGCTTAATCTAAAGTTAATCTCAAGTTTAATCCTGTGTTAAACTAACTGCGAGTTCTGCTACACTTGCTCTACCCCGTCGTTTACCTCGTCTATCCTTCCACCTGACAGTTTCACCCATGTTGTTAAGGGGGCTCGCACTTTTTGGGACCTAATGTATCTTATCTCTGGATCCTCAACCGCCGCTGCGAGCAACTGCGGCCCCTGGTGGTGTGCCCACGGATGACACCACCTGTGCGGCTGCATGGGCCTTACGAGACAACTCGAAGAGATGCGGACGGAGAGATGGGGACAACAGCTGCGTTACCCTGCGTATAGGCGCGACTGACATATATGTAGTGCTTTCTAATTTTTTCTTGGACTTTATAATTCAGAAGGGCCTTCGAAGACTTGTGAAAAACAGTCAATGTCTTTCTCACATACTCTGATAACATCGGTCAAGTTCGCACCGGTTTCCCAAAGTCACGTGGCGTCATGGCTCTTCCAAAAGTTTCGGATTTCAAGGTGCAACCGTGCAAGTAATTCAACATTAGATACTTACTGCTGACCATTCGAGTCGCAGCAGGAGTTGTTATACATTTTGCTTGCGAGGGATCTCACTTTTATAAGATATTTTACACTTCCCTTCCATCTCCTGTATCAAGGGTAATTAATAATTGCTCGTTTGTCAGCCGAAGCACGCAACTTGACCTTAATATTGTGATGACGGAACCAATATAAAGGCGGCACCCCTGATGTCCGAGGGTTCCGATCGAATCCCAAGCACTTCCCTCCAATCCATTTACCACCGATGGCTTTATCAGGTCCCCCCTCCACCACAGCACAAGTCACTTACACCGTTAAGCCTTCCAATGGCGTCCGAGCGTTTCAAACCATAAACGCCGACCCAAAGACAGGCCAACGCGTCATGAATTTTTCCCGTATCCTAAGAGACGTTGTCATTGAGAATCTTCGCGGGAAGGAAGACTCTTTCACCCTTGACACTGCTGGTTTCCAGTTGTACAACCGCCCGTCGAAGCATAAGGCTTTCAAAGATGATTCCGAGATAGAAAGGGAATACTATCCTGAAAGCATCGAGTTGATCAAGGAAGTAACTGGAGCGAGCAGAGTCGTTATCTTTGATCACAGTAAGTGTGACATCTACGTCTGTTTTATGTCGTGAATTGACGAGCACCCTGACAGCAATTCGTCGTCGTCGTCCTGGCGAAATTGACGATGCCCCTGATCGTCGTCAACCCGTCGCACAGGCTCATGTCGACCAAACGACGGCATCGGCCATCGCTCGTGTCCATCGTCATCTCTCTGCCGAAGAAGCCCCTTCGTTTTTGCAGCGCCGCTTCCAAATTATCAATCTCTGGCGCCCAATATCACACCCGGCTATTGACTGGCCGCTTGCTCTCTGCGACTACAGCAGTGTTGACAAAAAGAGTGATACATTCCCAATTGCGCTGATATATCCCGATCGTGAGGGCGAAACAATGGGCGTTGACTACAATCCAAATCAGAAGTGGAAATATATCCATGGAGTGACGCCTGACGAGTTTATTCTCATCAAGTGGTAAGTTGATCAGCAACATACACAAAGCTTATGTTCTCGCTAACCTGTCTCATCATCACTAAGTTTCGATTCGATTCAGGATGGTAGCGTGGCTGTTTTTACACCACACACCGGATTCCAGGATCCTTTGACTCCTGAGGGCACGCCCCTCAGAGAGTCCATCGAACTCCGGGCTTTGGTGTTTTATGACTGATAGGTAGTCCAAATCAGCAGTGTACTTGTATTACGAGGGCCGCTGCTTCGCACGGCATATCCGAGTTCTTTCAGGGGGGGGGGTTCAGAAATGTAAATAGCCATAACAGCACCATCGTTGTGGACGGACGTCATTGCTTGTGAATTGTAGAGCAAAGAATTACCTGTAAACATGCCATCGTGAAACCAGGTCTGACCGGACAATAACACGAGCAGTGAAATGCTCATTTGCATTATGTACACCGCCAAATGTGCAAAAACTGTCGCTCACATTACTAACTTATAATATCCAATTCAAATCCAAATTTGAGTCATGCACGATTCAGTTTATGTAAGGTAAACTACGGAGTCCACGTGTCAAAGCAAGAAATTCAGGACTAACCTCTCAGATGGGCTGCACCTATAGGCCAGCTACAAGCCCACAAGCTTTGTTTTCGTGATTGAAATGTTAAGTGCCACTGGCCAACAACATATTATCTGGGACTCCGAGTGAAGTTTTTGGTTTCATGCATGTTCATACCATACAACGATGCCATTAGTAATGAAGTACCAAAAATTTTACAAGGATTTTGGATCAGTAATTACAGTGTTTGAAGTTTCCGAAACCCTTGACGAATCCGTCAATTTTTTTCACAACATTACTCTCGATATTCTCCTTCTTCAGCTTTCTCTTTCTTCCTCTCACTGCAGTCTATGCCCTCTGATGTAATACCTGGGGTACTGGCGACTATCAGGGTGCTCGACAAGGATGATGTCACTGGTTTCGCATATAGACTCATCTCGGATGAACGACTGCCATCGCATGACTTCTTGAGCTCTCTCTCGGCTGATGACTGCAACATCATTGCGCGCGTTCTACTTTATGCTGTGACTCGTGGCAATACTATTATTCCTCGCGACTTTCAGCTACAGGCCTCTCTGGAAACGGTTCATGGACGTGATAGCGTAATAATTGCAGGCACAGGTCACGGCAAGACACTTTCCATTGTTATACCCTTGTTATTATTCTCTGGCTCTATGACAATCACCATTTCACTGCCCAAATGTCTTCAGATGATGCAGGTCCACGTCGTTTATTATTTCGCAGGCTACATACTATTTATATATTGCTGCAGGTCAAAGAATTTATCTCTCTCGGAATTCCTCCCTCGCAATCAACACAACACATTCAGAAGCCATATGGAAGGTACCAGTGTCATACTCGTATTTCCCATCTCATAGTTCAGCCCGAACAATTATGTACAAAGGACACTTGCCACGATTGGCTTGTCTACTACACGATTAAAAGTTTGCGAAGAGCCGGATGAGAACTAGGCAAGTCAAATTCAGGCGTGTCAGGTGAGGGAACGCCAGTGAGATATTCCAAATTAAAGGCTTTCGCTAGTGAGATGTGTGAGAGCTGGCGAGTCAGTGGTGTAGATGTTAATCGTTCTGATAATTCAGTGATGCCGGCAAGATTTGGTGTGTCAACCAAGGTTTCTTCGGATGAAGCATAAGTATTCTCTGATGAATGGTGAGCGGCTGGAGAAGAATTAAGGTTTTCATCAAAGTTTGGTATTCTGGAAGGACCCGGACGAGCACGTTGGTAATTTGAGGGAGGCACAGGGGGCCTTGAGAGCCTTGAAAAGAACTGGTCATATGAAGACGTGCTTGTCAGCGGCGGATGTCCTAGGTCAGGTAATACATTTGGACTAGACGGTGGATCCAAAGAAGATGTGAGATTATGCGAAGAGGTCGACTGTAGTGAGCTAGAAAAAAAAATCATTATAGGTCCGACCTGAGTTCGCATTTTTAAACAGCAAATCTTCTTGCGCATGCTGGTGTGCAAGGGTTTCGGCAGATGAAGGAACTCTTGACACTTCCGAGTCTGAGACCATAGGCACAGTGGAAGATAAACTACTAGAGACCTCAGTAGGAACACTAGCCATGATCAGAGCCTAGCTAGCGTTGACGCGCACGTTGACTAGCAGTCGCGTCGAGTCGCGCGATCGGTTTAGGGTACACGTGATTACATGTGACATAATTCGCCCTCAAGGATTCAAACTCAGTTTCACCAGTCTAAGACAGTTTGGCAACCTTACATGTATAGTACGACAGACGGTTACGAGTCTAGACCCTTCAGCATTTGCTCGGTTTAGAGCTTGGGAGACTGTCAAGTGAGCACTTCGCGGTCTTCATCTTCAAGTTGCGCTCGTTGTTGAACGATGAGTATCGAGCAATCTGCCTGATTCGTCTATCCTTCTACAACTTCGTCGTTGATGCTGCATTCCTACAGGCCACCATGAAGTGCTCGCACATGCATGTTTCGACACTTCACTAAATGGTCTCTGGCACTAAGAATTTGTATTGTTGTCTGGATCGTTAAATGCGCAAGACACCGAGCTATCCATTGTTTGCCAAGTACCGTCATCGCCAATGAATATGCCGCCAGTGTTGAGGTAAGCAACATGAGTTGCCGTTTGCAACAAAATGCAGTTGGGTCACAAAGAAAACCAAAAACAGGCGGCACTTCGAATAGGGGTACTAGGCCTCAGTTGTCTCTTTGTGCTATCATGTCCGCCAAATCTACGCCTTCGTTCTTCTCTCAGCACTCTCGTCTGCTTTCCTCTTGTTTCCGCAGCTCACTGGTGGTTTATCTTCGCGGACTCCTCGGAGCGACGGCTGTCAGTAAGGAGACTTCTGGATGGCAACTGACTTCGCGTTGCAATCAGAGAGCTTCTTGGCCCCCATGAAGACCGGAGCCTCTGGATGTTGTGGTACACCTATCCGCATAGCCAGGAAGTTTTTGCTCGGAAACCTGCATGCGATCGAATCCTATTTGACCCAACCATTTTCGAGACGGTGGCCTTGTAGGTCTCGCAGTGCTACGCACTGAACACATCCATGAAGTCACCTAAGCGGTATCAAAGCTACACCCTGGAGGCACGCTTGCCTTGGTCTTAGTGAGGCATAGTTGCGAAGCAGGTTCATTTCTGAATAGCGACGATGAGACATCTTGCGAATAAGTTGGAGTAATGTGTCACCGGCACTCGGGGGAAAATTATGCTTATTAACACTGATTGCTCTTCTGGTAGCCCGGCGATCTCGTATTGGACCCTTCTAGCTGCCGCAGGAGCGGACCGCCTGGCTCCATCAATGGCTGAATCGGGTTCCGGAGGGTTCCGGAGAGTATCGCGGCGGTTTCTTCACCAATGCACTAATTACAGAGCATGCAAACGAATTTTCACCTCAGTAAAAGCCTCTTGTACGGCATCGTTGGACGAAAATGGGAATCGTGGACAGCAACATCCTCATGACTTTGCCCTTAAAAGTCATTCATCCCTTCTCGTCGTTTTCCAAAACGTGGTCCGTAGGATGTCTGTGACTGGATCCATGAACTAAGGAGATGATGTCTGATGTGTCTACGCATCCGCTGACATAACGTTCTGCCCTCGTTTCAACCTCGTTTATCTTCAGAATCACATACTTGGGCATGCTTTTCCACCCCAGTTTCACGGGATCCTCTTTAGACTCATCGTATTCGTTGTCAACCACGCCAAATTTGAAACAAGGAGTGTCTATTATTCCCTTGCTGTGCTAATGACCTGCATAGTATGGACTTCGAGCTCTTGACGGATGCAGGGTATCGACCCTGGTGCGCTGTAGGCTAGTGTGGGAGGAAGCCGTGACAGATACACGGGATATAGCGCAATTGTCGAGACAAGCATGGTAGGCACTGATATTATATGTAAGTGAGGCAATGCTTTGATGTTACGCAGACTCCATTCTGGTCCTGGATCCGTACCTACTAAGCAGTTTCGAAAAGGCGCAAAGTTAACTGCAGCGAGAGCGGACCCGGAGCTGGTCATCAAGGCAATTCGAGATAAGTACACCAGAGATACTAGGAAAGTTATGCCCTCTTCGTCCTGCTAAACCCCGGTTGCCTAATCGTTAAAGAAATAGAATCTCCCGTTGTTTATCACCTGGTGAGGTGGTGGCGAATTGTATCCTTGTGTAAAGCGTACCGGTAAACTGAAGGAGAAATTGGTGACGTCTCCGCAGCGCTGGACGACGAATAATGTCAGCAAATGGTACACAAAAGTTCAGGATCCCGCAATTCGTTCAAGAAGTAACCACACGCGATCTCACGTTGGCATTAAATTCTCCCAACACCCCTTAAGCATCCTGGCAAGGTTCTAAGCAGAGGAAAGTCTGCAGTGTTCGTTTATCCTCGCGTTTTTGAGGTTGCCAAGTGCGATACTTTTGATTAGACGTTGCCGCACCTCCTTCTGATCACAAACAGGTCCGCGGTGTGAGGCGAGAACTTTACGCACATTCTGATAGTCTGTATGTCAAAGCATATCGGTTATCTTGGTAAATATTCGTTGGACTGCGAATCTGATCCAGGGCTGGACAGACATTCGAAATGGGTCTATTTCACGCCATCGTCGTTGGCGAGGGTGAACTTTGGAAGTTGTCGAGTACATGGGTGTTGGCTTCTATTCATCGAATTTGTTTATCAAGGCTGACCCTTCACCGTGTCCGCAGCGAAAATCTCGTTGGGGCTTGAGCTATGGTGGTGACCGCGGATGCTACTTGTTCTTCCGCCATCTGAGGCTCCAATGCAAATGTGGTCGACACACCGCCCTGCATATCCTAGTCTGGTAGATGTCCTCGTCAGTGTAGGATGGATGCGGTTTACTACCAACATGTCAACTGAAGATCTTTCAGCATAGTTGCCGGGTAATCCCTGACATAGCAAGTATAGGTTGTGTACTAAGTGAAACGCTACATTGATTTTGTGGAAATAATCGAGTGCGGGACCACGCAAGTAAGTCCAACAGATTTACGGAGAAATGAGTCATATTATTGCGTCCTTTTCTTGATGCACATCTTTTTCCATCTTTAGCAACAGGCAGCCACATGTTCTTGGGAAGCTTCGACCGATACCTTCATGTGCAAGGCGACCTGTCGGACTATGCAAAGATGCAGAGATGTACTTTGTCAATCGTGCTCTTATCCTTATCTAACGTGTTGTATCTGTTTTCCAGGCCTGAAACATGACGCTTGAAGGCTGACCATCACTAGCTTCGGCTAGTTCTGGGCTACGGAAACGCCTTGACGAATTGACCCTCAAATGGACTCGATTTTAGCACCTGGTATGATACCCTGCCCAAATATAATGCTGTCTCTTTTCTCAGTTGCTCGTCATATTTGCCGTTTACTTTGCCGCCCCCGCGGAGCAGAGCAGTGCGTCACCTTATTGCGACCATCCATCAGCTTATCGAAGTCACATGAAGGCGGTTTCCCTCGACTCGCAATCCTACTACTGTCGGGTAGAATACACCGACAAGGTTGCTTATTCATACTGCAAGTCTGGCATCATCACGGTGGCAAGGTGCTTCCGGCTTGCACTGAACATCAGAGAGGTTCATCATGAGGAGTTTATGTCTTGCGTGTTTCAAAGCTTGGACTTCCGCATAGAAATCTCAGGGCTTGTTCTGTCTGTAGAAAATTAACCAGGGAGAATTTAGGGAAGTAAAACTTGATATGTACTGTCAATATATTAAGTGCTATCAAAAGGGGAGGAGATATCGACGTCTACATGTCGTGTTGAAGAAGTTCCTCTTCGACCTGCATAGGCTTCTGATTAGTAATCTCTCCGATCAGATTCTCTTCTCCATCTTGCCAAATGTACGAAGGATCGGTCGCCGGTATACCGGGCTATGACCTTGCACGAATCTGTACACAGTTCACATCGTGATGGTCATTGACGGCCCCGACACCCACCACGGTAAGGCCGAGTTCTTCTCCTGAGGTGGTCTAGTTTGTCAGCCTATAAGCACGCAAACTTGAAACCAAATGACGCTGATTCATCATCTTCGTAACGTATAAAAATCCATGAATGTTATGCTCTTCCCTAGAATTATGGCTTTGTCAGGTCCACCTTCTACCACAGCTCAACTCATTTACAGCATTAAGCCCGCCGATGGAGCCCGAGCGTTTCGAAGCATAAACGCTGACTCCAAGACAGGCCAACATGCCACGAATCTTACCCGCCTCCATAAGGACGTCGTCATCGAGAACCTCCGCGGGAAGGAAGACTATTTCACTCTCGATACCGCTGGTTTCCAGTTATGGAACCGCCCGTCGAAACATAAAGCTTTCACAGACGATGCCGATGTCGAACGGAAGTACTATCCTGAATGCATTGAATTCATCAAAGAAGTAACTGGAGCGAGTAGAGTCGTTCTCTTTGATCACAGTAAGCGTGACATTACCTACGTTTATGTCCTGGGATTGACGAGTACCCCGACAGCAATTCGTCGTCGTCGCCCTGGTGAGATCGACGATGCACCTGACCGACGTCAACCGGTCGCAAATGCACATGTCGACCAAACGACGGCATCAGCCATCGCTCGCGTCCATCGTCATCTTCCCGATGAAGATGTCCCAGAACTCCTGAAGCGCCGGTTCCAACTTATCAATCTCTGGCGACCCATCTCCCTCCCCGCTATTGACTGGCCCCTTGCCTTCTGCGATTACAGAAGTGTCGACCCGGAGAAAGACGTGTTTCCAGTTGCGCTTGTATATCCGGATCGTGAGGGGGAAACAATGGGTGTCAACTATAATTCTAGCCAGAAGTGGAAATATTTCCATGGAATGACGCCTGACGAATTTGTTCTGATCAAATGGTAAGTGGATCAGCGAAATACTTATGCAAAGGGTATGTTCTAATGCGTCATCACAAAGCTTCGATTCGGTCCAGGATGGTAGCGTCGCGGTTTTTACGCCACATACTGGATTTAAGGACCCTTTCACCCCTGCAGGGACGCCTCCCAGAGAGTCAATCGAAGTGAGGGCCTTAGTGTTCTATGACTAATGAAATTTTGAAATGAGTTAACTTGTACAAGTTACGTTTCTACTTACAAAGGGGTGTGACGTCGGCGTCGCTTGCTCTGCCTTCTGTTTGCGAATACGTAAGGAAGTTGGTCGGCCTGACACTCACTGAAAGCCACACTGCACCAAAATATGCTACAAAAGGCAAAAGAAAATGCAGACGTAAAATTGAGTCAGTAACAAAAGGGTTGCGGAGAGCTGCCACAAACAATAATTGATGTACATATGCAAGGTGAATGAATGACTTACGAGAGGTCGGATCTGATGGTCAATTTCCAGAAGGTCTGGCACGATTCCTGGCTTGAGGAAGCAATCGGTGAGATGGCAGCAGTGCAGAAGCAAGGAATAAGTAACTTTAAACTCGGACGCACGGGGTAGACTTGCAATTGATCTGATTCGATAAGCTCTGAATTAAAATCAAAGAGTGAATGAAACAGTCCAAACAGTCTTGATCTTCGGCCGCCCGCCTCTTCGTTACAAACTGATGCGATACGATTACAATGGAGTGATGTGTGTATGAATCCTTGCAACGAATCAGGAACGAGCAGAACTACTTATAATACTTAAGTGGATTTCTTGGAAGTGTGCTGTATCTGCTGCATGCAAATTGGAGTCGTCGATCATGATCTATCTTGAGTAAGGAGCAATACATATGACCCTTCATCAGCAGGAGAACTAGATGAGACCCAGCTGAGGTATCAGATGCTCCCGGTGAACTGCCCTTGCCAAAAGGGTATATCGTTGTTGCCAAAGACCAGTATGGCGGTGTCCAAGTTGTTGCGTCGTGCGGTGAGAACATAGTTCGGTGAACGTTTCATAAGAAACTGAAGGATGAAACTGATAGGCACGAGTTCAGCCTGCTGAAGTGTTTACAACAGATGGGTACCATCCTACATTTTGGTGTGAAGATTCCAGGAAGACGGGCAAGTTGAGCCAAGTAGAGCTAAGTAGAGATTCAGCCTGAGAAAATTCCTTGACAGAGCTCACGTGGTTAGCAACGTCCACCTCATAGTCAATGACATTGATCGCAGGCTTGTCACTATACCTGATCCCCTTATGCCATTTGCGATACAAGGTGTCAATCCGTCCACAATAAAATGGTCCATGGACAGGCCTTCTTATCACCGGCCACTTTGCGGTTACTGACTTAGACCAGGGCTTGTAGTGCTCATCCGAGATGACTGCTACTGTTAAGTCTGATCGACTCAAATCTGCTGGGAAGATTGCGCTGGAATGTCTCCGGACAACGCTACAGGTCGCTGGAAGTGTATCTACCTCTACTGGCGTTCCGGGACTCGCGGCCGGAATTGCTGGCGTCACAGTGATTCTAGATGCTATTCAGGTTAGTTAAGATACCCCCAGCGAAATGTTGTGACTAATGTGGTGTTCAGCAAACGTCCGACAACGTAGAGAGTGCTGAGAAGCTTATTATGCGTGTGGAGGAGCTGGATAAGATGCTTCAAAGTGTTATTGCAGGCGAAGCACTTCCGCGTCCAATCATAAAGCGTGTCCTAGACCTATTGAAGTGAGTCATAAGTCGTTCTTTTAATGAAGCGCCACACCTGATATCGGTGTCCCATAGGCAATGGGAAATCGAAGGTGAAAAACTCAAGAAACTTCAATCTCGTAGCCGACTCCGGAGGTTCATTGGATCTAAGGCGGACGCCCAAGCTGTTGCCGGTCATCTAGAAGCAATCGATCAGTCAATCCGTCGTTTCACTGTGCGCGATATCATCTCGTCTCTGGCATCCCTGACACTCGCTACAGCTAGAAAGCACCTTCCGGACCGAGGTCGAAGTACAAGGCTTGCGTAATGACCATCAAGCTAAGGTGTGTTTCATTTGCAAGATGACGAGTCATAATAACGATTAGCTTCTCCGACAGGAGGTGAAAGGATTGCTTGACGGCCTCCCGCATTCAAAAGCTGCCTCTTTCGATTACGCTGACAAAAATATTAGTCGGACAGAATGTATGGACCGAACCCGTGAAGACATCCTTGAGAAAATTTATCGATGGATCGGTACAGTAGATGGGACACAAGCATCCCTAGATGACTCTCATTCAGTCGCGACTAGTAATAACGCACGTATCTTTTGGATCAACGGCATGGCAGGCACAGGCAAAACAACAATCGCGTACACGGTCTCAAAGCATTGCAGGGATTCTGGGATTCCACTTGCAACCTTTTTCTGCTCTCGCGACAGTGCCGAAACCAGTAACCCGAACTTGGTGTTCCCCACTATTGCCCGACAGCTCGGAATCATCAACCAGGACTTTGGTAATGAGTTATCGAAAACTTTTATGTCCAAACCAGATTCTGTATACTCTGCGCTTTCACATCAACTAGAAATGCTTCTCGTAAAGCCACTGAACGCGGCCAGGACTCAACTTCCTCATTGCGTAGTTGTGTTGGATGCGCTTGATGAGTGCAAAGACAACTCTATGACCTCTGCCATCTTGTCATCACTCTCCTACCATATAACCAATCTGCCTGCTGTTCGGTTTCTCATCACCAGCCGCCCGGAACCAAACATTACTCGAGGCTTTCATCCGAAAGCATTGCAAGCTGCGACCGAATCGTTTAACCTCCGCGAGGAAGCCCTCGGAACAGTCGAGAAGGACATCGAATTGTATATAAAGGGCAACCTTGTTGAGATAAGAGAGTGCTATGAATTGGAACCCACGTGGCCTTCTAATTCAGACATAAAGTCTCTCGTTGGTTTATCTGAAGGATTATTCATTTATGCTGCGACGGCGGTCAAGTTTGTTGGAGATACAGCGTACGACCATCCCAAGCAACAACTCAACCGCTTGCTCCATAATCAAGGTGGTGGAATTGGTTCTTTAACCCAACGGCTGGATGACCTCTATATGCAGATTGTGGAGATCGCGTTGAGGAACATCTCCCCAGAACTTCACGATATGACAAAGCTCGTGCTTGGCTCGATCGTCTTACTTCGTGATCCTCTCTCCGCACTAGATCTTCAGCATTTGCTTGGTTTAGAGCCTGGAACAGTCAAGCGAGCACTTCGCCGTCTTCATTCTGCGCTCGTTGTTCCTGATCAGGAGGATCGAGTAATCCGCCTGATTCATCCATCCTTCTACGACTTCATCGTTGATGCTTCACGGTGCACTATTCCAGGGTTTCTGATTATTCCCACAGAACATCACGAAGTGCTGGCACAAAAATGTTTCGATGCTTTGTTAAAGGGTCTTCGGCGCGATATGTGTGATATCAGAGACCCATCAAAGCTGAATAGCCAAGTGGACGACATTCAAGAACGTATCACTTTATGCATCTCACCTCATCTTCAATATGCGTGTCGCCACTGGATGTGGCATCTATGCTGTTCGCGAGCATCAGAGGCACTGCTAGAAATGATGGGTCAGTTCGTGCGAACGAAGCTGTTATACTGGATTGAGGCCTGCAGTCTCCTCGGAGAACTGCGGATTGCACTTGTAGGATTGGATGAAGTGCAGTGTTGGCTCACAGTGAGCTTCAGTCATACCTCTAATTAACATTCCGTTCACTAATGATAATTCTATGATCAGACATCTACGACTATTCCCGAGGATATAAACGAGCTAATAAACGATTGCAAAAGGCTTATCCATGAATCCTTCCATACCCTCTGCACCGCCTCGCTGCACACATATTATTCGGCCTTGGTGTGGACACCTCTCAATTCTTTACTTCGTGCCACATATGAGCATGAACTAGTTGATGTAGTGAAGCCGCTCAGTCCTATTTGTCATCAATGGAGTCCCTGCTTGCAAACTCTCGAAGCACACGCTGTTGTCCTATCAGTTGCATTCTCTCAAGATGGCGGCAAAATCATTTCTGGATGTGCCGATTACACTGTTCGACTCTGGGATGCAGTTACAGGTGTATTACTGAAGGTATTTGAGGGACACGATGAAGCGGTTTTCTCAGTCGCCGTTTCCGCAGACAACTCGATGGTTATATCTGGCTCTGATGACAACACCGTCAGGATCTGGGACATGACGACAGGTGCACTACTCGGAATTCTTCGACCAAACGTAGGATGTTTTCGTTGTGTTGCATGCTCTACGAAGAAGAATTGGATTGTACCTAGTGATGACGACAAGGACATTCGACTTTGGGATATCTCGACGGGCGTGCTTCTGAGAACACTCGAGGGGCACCGAGGGCGCGTTCTCTGTGTTGCTTTTTCACCGAGTGGTGAATGGATTGTTTCTGCAGCTGAGGATCATACAATCCGAGTCTGGCATGCTGAGAGTGGTGCTCTTCGGGTGACCTTCGAGCATGGACATTACGATAGTGTTTCAGCTGTCGGCTTCTTTCCAGATGAAAACAGGATCCTCTCGACGTCAGATAGCTGTATACAGATCTGGGACATGGAGACAGGTAGTCAACTGCTGACCCGGACATTTGAGCACCGGATTGTGTCAGTAGCCTGCTTTCCCCTGACCAACGAGATCGCGACTGGATCAATTGGCAAGATCTATATTTTAGACGCAGCTACTGGTAGCCCTCTCAGAACTTTTGAGGCGGGTTTTTCCCCTCTTGATTCCCTTGCAATCTCCCATGATGGGAAGCGCATTGCCTCGGCGGGTAAGGACGTACAGATATGGCAAGCCCAGGCTATTTCCTCTGAGGAAACCACGTGGACCATGGACCGGGTTATCTTCTCTCCAAATGGTTCTCGCGTCGTCTCATGTACCGGTTACAGGCTACACGTATGGGATGCATTAACTGGTACCCTTTTGGCAACGCTCGTTGGGCATGCGAACTTGATCTCGACAATATCATTCTCTGCAGACAGCACCCAGCTTCTTTCGGGCTCGCATGACAGTACTATCCAGTTGTGGGGTGTGGAAACACCAATTGCATTAAAAACCTTTAGTGGACACAGCAGTGCTGTTCTGTCGGTGGGATTTTTCAATAGTGGCGCACGGTTTGTTTCTGGATCTTTGGATCGTACAATCCGGATATGGGACACAGCTGCTGGCATTACAATCCAAGTTATTGAAATGGGAAATCGACACAAACTCGATTCCATCGCCTTATCTCCAACTGCTAGTCAGATCGCTGTTGTTGTAGATGCCGTGATTGAGATATGGGACTCGGCCAAGGGTGGTCTTCAGAAGACATTCAAGGGACATTCCGCTGAGGTTATGAAGGTTGCCTTCTCCGCAGACGGTAATCAGATCGTCTCGGGCTCTTTTGATGGCAGCATTCGCATGTGGCATGTTGCAAGCGGGGCAGAAATGATGGTCTTCGATAATATAATAACTGCAGGAGCTCTGCTGGATACCCTCGAGTTCTCACCTGACCAGAAATCCATCTTCACCAACCTAGGACCCGTTGTAATACCGAAGATGTTCTTATCTGTCGAATGCCAGGAGAATGTAGGTGAGGTGCCTTCCGACAGCCCGGGGTATTTCATGAGAGATGGTTGGTTATGGATACAAAACCCCAATTGTCGTATATGCTGGATTCCTCCCGCTTGGCGTCCTGAAAGATTCATGTTTGACAAGCATAGACTCGCCTGGCAGGGTAAGCGTGTTGTATTTGCCACACTAGATAGGCTTGTTTTCTTTGATACTACAGACGTAGTCGATTATTTGAAGTACTTTTACTAATGACATTTTATTTCGTGCCTTCGAATAGGCCAATAGGCCAATGGCACGCAAACAATCGCAACAACTTGAACCAGAGCTATCTTAATGCCGCTGTCAGTCCTCTTCCTCGTCAGCGGCCACCCTTCACGTCGAGACATGTATTCACCGTGACTCCGACGGAACATGTTTGAAGCAAAGGTGCTACGACTTGCACGCAGGCCTCGAAATTCGCCGAGCTTACATACAGGGCTTTTGTCCCACGTGTTTATGATTGAATGAAAAATCCAAAAATTCTGAAAAAAGCTCTACGACGTTGTTTCCATTCTACGCTTATGTGCAGTGGTGTTTATTCAGCAGATGAAAGCTTGTATGTCACCTCTGAACCTGTTATTCCATGTTGAGAGTCACCGCTTCTTGATCTTTAACCACCACCATCCGGTCGTGGGAATTCGGTGCCCCCACTATGACTGTGCTTTATTCTACCTAACACCTCCTCACTAATCACTGTCGGGCCTCTCTCATGGCTCGAGCCGTCATCCTTTATAAACTACCCCTTCATTTTATCTTATCGGAGTTCATCGCGACGATTTGCGTGGTGGACCCCACATGCTCTTGCTGGCGGCAGGAATGCCCTGCTATCCATCTTACCCTCAATGCGACTCAGGCACCATTTTCGAGGCCTCGACGTACCACCACCAGCTCTGCTTAGCGCAGACCTTGGCCTTGTGTCAAGGGCGCAATCCGTTGTCGATTGGGTAGAGACCTACAACCTTCGGGGAGGAAGACCAATAGTGGAAGGTCGCCAATGGCCAATCATAGGACCGTCCCTGCATGGCCTACACCCTATTGGGAGAGCGTTGGCATACTTGACTTGGGACTTCATCAGCAAGGGGTGGACCATGGACGTATATACCGTGGGAGGAATAGATGGGGAACAGGGGGAGTATCGGTTGAGGGGGATGGGGGGTGGAACTGCAGAGTAAAGGCAAGAGTTGTTCATTTAACCATGATCATTTTTTCTTTTCCGACAGGCACAAGTTAAGCCTTCCCGTGATCGATCCCGTGTTTGTACACCAACTATGCAGTTCGCTGACAGCTGGAAGCCTCGGCGCTCATGCGGGCTTGGGAAGTATAGAATACCGTAGTGGGAGGAAGTGCATCAGCCAGTCCTGCAAGCTTGAGAGGGCGTGGTAGCGGTTCAGGTGCTTGTCGATGAGGAGGGTTCTTTAGGTGTAGCCTACTTCCGGGGGATTGTGTTCGGGCGCCCTTTTAAAAAAGGAATAAATCCTTAATTCAAAAAAAAAAAAAAATTCCATGTTGAGACCAAATTATTCCCATAAACTTCGAAGAATCGTCACCAAGTCACAAAGTACTGAGCCCCATCTCATACATGGATGTAATCTTCTGGAGCCTCACGACGAGTCGCAGCTGCATAGGAATGTGTCCTAAGTCAGTTGAAAGATGTCATGGAGGGGGAATGTCATGGCGAAGATATTTTTGGTATGGGGGGTGTGGTTGCTCAACTTGCTCAGAGCCTGCTGCGAAGTCACAAAGTGCGCATCCCCTACTCAGCATTCATTGCCGCTCAAACCCCTTTCCCTTACAATATCTGCAACTCTTAGGCTTATGGATTCCATCCAGCACTGTCCACTTGCGAGTATGGCTTTATACCTTTGTATAGTATGTTCACAAGCTTGCCTAGTGTATACTACTTAGTGGTTCAATTTTGCCATCGTATTACTATACAATATCCACCCCTGTCTGTCTGCTGTAAGGCTTCAGGAGGCTTCAGGAGCAGCCATAGAGTAAAACCTCTGTGCCATACCCACCTCACCAACACCTCACATTTTAGGATTTCTAATTTTCTTGATTTATTTTATTTTTTAGATTTTCCATTCAACCAAAAACACGTGGGACAAGAATTTCCGAAAACCCTGATGTTACTGAATCAACGCTGAATAGCTTGAACTTGTTCGGTTGGTTGTTCATGTCTCTCATACCACATACTAACTGCCGATGAGACCCTCGACATCAGCATGGCAATGCCAAGGCCAGCGGCGAGGTCTCCACTTGAGATTGCTTTAAGTTGCCCCTTAGTCTTTCCAGGCTATCTATCAGCTTTACATCTCCAATCTTGCCGATTGCGACGGGCATGTGCTCCCTGTACAACTGCTGTGTGGTCATCGGCGCATGTATGCCGCCGAGCCGCGGCACCTCCTCTCACAGCACACTAACTTCTTGCAGAGTTCTCGTACTGTCTGGCACTGGTGGACCATGTCATTGTGGCCACGATGTCTGCAAGTGGGCTATCTACGTCCGTCGTAGGCTGGATGACTTGGGGAGAAGGTAAATGAGAGGCTGGAGTGGCTTCCAGAAACAACGAGGACACAGGGATACGGCCCAATGTAGGAGAAGCATGTGATATTTTTTCGTAAGTGAAGCTGTGCTTTAACATTATACAGGCTTCATTGTGGTGCTTGATCCAAGCCTCCTCAGAAGTTTCAAAAAATACTAGGGTACGCGCAGTGAGGCTCGGTGAGTAAGGACATTTTCTCCACCCAGCACCAAAGCCTAGGTAAAGTTCTACCATCTGCTTTCTCTTAAGCTCGCTGCCTAATTATTACTGGAATAGACTCTCCGGGCAGAGAATGACGATGGCGATGAAATATCTCCTGGTGTAAGGCGTACCTGAAAGGCAATGATGATCTATCTGCAGAGGTGGGTTCAGAATAGAGATGCCAGATTCTGCAATACGCTTAGGAAACCTGGAACCTCACCGGATTCGATATTGAAATTCTCACCACCAAGGACTTGTCGTGCGCAGCTCGTAGCGCCGTCACGGAAAAGCGTTCAAGACTCGTTGTTCCCCGCATTTTTTACGCAGCCCAAATGGATTGAATTTCGGTGCTTTCGGTTAGAGCTTGCGAGACTCTTTTCTGGTCGCAAACAGATTCCGCAAAGGACGGCAGGCAAGCACTCAGGTTTGTGCCCATTCGTTGTGTTTCTTCTGGATAGTCCCTGAGATCGCACGCATTGTATATCGATAAATTGATGTACGGGGAGGTGAAGTGTGTCACTTCCTGATGCACACTGTGTTCTTTCCCCCCTTCGATGTTCTGGGCGAGAACTTTAACCAATGCATGATTAGTGTGTAAGGCGACCTGTCGGGCTATGCGAAGATGTAACTTTATTCAATCATAACGTTAACATGTTGTCCCATCTGATGTTGGCCTAACCATGATAAGCGCCGTCGGCTAGTTAGCCTGAGTGTCCATTGGAGCGCCTTAGAAATGCGATTCTTCAGGACTTCATCGATATCCTAATCTTAGGACCTCGATGTAAATTCACTTCTCGGTTCTTCGCAGTTGACTCTACCGCGTTTGTAGAACAACCCGTCACTTTACTGCGACCGCTAAGCGATTGTCGAGCCTGAGGTCACATGAAGACCACTTCCCTCGGCTCGCAATTATAGTTTTCGGAGCATGTGCCACGGCGTCAAGGTGCTTTTGGTTTGTATTGAATGCGAGAGATTCATCAATTGGAAATCTTGCTTTTTCTGCACGAAATTACCAGAAATAATCCATGAAATAACGGCATCGACATGCTGGGGAGTATAAAGAGGAGAGGAGGGCAGGACGCGCCGCGTCGACGCGTTGTGGTGAATTTCCTTTTCGAAACCGCTTCTGAATTGCTGTCAGCTGATTCAGCCTCTGCTGATCAAATTGGCGCAGGTTCTAATCAACGGTTGAGAGTCATGTACGAGTGATCGCACCGGCCTACCGTGGTATTCCCTTGCGTGAATATTTACAGAACGTACATCGTGGTAACGCCTGACAGTCCCCGACCCCTACCATGGTAAGGCCGAGTTCGAATTATGCAGCAAATGGAACATGCCTGAGTATTAGTCGTCTTCTCCCCTTGTCGTGGTCATGCTATCTTGTCAGCCTAGTAAGCTCGCTTAGACTCGACCTTGAATGGATAGATGACGTCGATTCATCATCCACTTCCTACATATAAAACCCATCTAATGTTCTGCTCTGCTCTCCAATACTTCTACCATCATGTCTTTGTCAGGTCCACCTTCTACCACAGCTCAACTCATTTACAGCATTAAGCCCGCCGATGGAGCCCGAGCGTTTCGAAGCATAAACGCTGACTCCAAGACTGGCCAACTGGCCACGAATCTTACCCGCCTCCATAAGGACGTCGTCATTGAGAACCTTCGCGGGAAGGAGGACTCTTTCACTCTCGACACAGCTGGTTTCCAGTTATGGAACCGCCCGTCGAAACATAAAGCTTTCACAGACGATGCAGAGGTCGAACGGGAATACTATCCTGAAAGCATCGAGTTCATCAAGGAAGTAACTGGAGCGAGTAGAGTCGTTCTCTTTGATCACAGTAAGTGTGACATTACCTAGGTTTATGTCCTGGGATTGACGAGTACCCCGACAGCAATTCGTCGTCGTCGCGCTGGCGAAATCGACGACGCGCCTGACCGACGTCAACCGGTCGCAAATGCACATGTCGACCAAACGACAGTGTCGGCTATCGCTCGTGTCCATCGTCATCTCCCCGCTGAAGATGTCCCAGAACTCTTGAAGCGCCGATTCCAACTTATCAATCTCTGGCGGCCCATCTCCCTCCCCGCTATTGACTGGCCTCTGGCATTCTGCGATTATAAGAGTGTCGACCCGGAGAATGATTTGTTTCCGGTTTCGCTTGTATATCCCGATCGTGAGGGGGAAACGATGGGGGTCGACTACAATCCTAACCAGAAGTGGAAATATTTCCATGGAATGACGCCTGACGAATTTGTTCTGATCAAATGGTAAGTGGATCAGCCAGATACTTGAAGGGTATGTTCTAATATGTCATCAAAAAGCTTCGATTCGATCCAGGATGGTAGTGTCGCAGTTTTTACGCCACACACTGCATTTAAGGACCCTTTGACTCCTGCGGGGACGCCTCTCAGAGAGTCGATCGAAGTGAGGGCTTTGGTGTTCTATGACTGATGGAATTAGTTGACTCGTATAGCTACTTATCTACTTACAAATAGATGTGTCGTTCGCTCTGCCTTCTCTGGTTTTAAATACGTAAAGAGTTTGTCGGATCCACATGAACCCACAAACTGAAGGCCAATGGACACTGAGATGTGCAACGAAAGGAAGGGAGAAGAAACTTTAGGAACCTGTGTCAAAATTCCATTTGCAGATCTGAAACGAGGCAAAGGAGTGTGAGCAGTCCATAACAAGAATAAATGAGGAATCTAATGTTCGGTCTGGAAAGAAAGGATTGCGATAGACATTATCGTATACCGATCTTTGCTGTCCAATAGTACTGACTTGATTCGAGACATTAGCAAATTCCATCGTCTCTCATGGGCATATGAATATGATGAGGATCCTACGCTACCAACTGATCACGAAAGCGATGAAGATCCATTTATTGGGAGCGACACCAAACACGACCTGCAATTGCAAGATATTGATGCCAGTGAGTCATGAGTTCTCTGAGACAACCCACCGTGTAGCCTTGGATTAGGAAATGCAAAATGTCAATCGTGATATCAACCCCTTAAAACGCAAGTGACTCAATGTGGCATCGAATCGCCATGTATCCAAATCAGAGCCGGCGTCATTGTCTTTGAAATCGTGGGGAACTTTTACTGGGGCATCACTTACGTCCAGGTACAGCCTGACAGTTATGTAAGATTGTATTAAATAAGGCTTACTCCTACATCGCCTTGCATGTCTGCGATTGACGGTTCAGCTGGTTTGCAATTTGAAGAGGTGCAAATGAAATCAACAGACCTTTCCTACTAGACCTTGCCTTTTTCCAACCTTGCCACACCGGCCCTGGGTAATGCGCGGTGGCCTGTCTTGGCCCGCTGCCATGATACTGCCATGATACTGCCATGATAGATAGCTGTCTATATAATGTATCAGTCCGCCTTGAGATATCTATACGTCTTGGCCGCAACGAATGGAGACATTGCAATGGCACATGTTCATGTTCCCGTTTGACTATGTACGGAGATATCATGGCTGCTGGATCTCGAGTTCGAGTTCGACGATGGTGCTAATGAACGTCGATTGCCGTCGTCATACAGTCCGTTGTCAAGCAACCTTTTCACGGGTGGAGGAAGAAAGCAAGTGATCCGCAGAAGTTGGAGCGTGAGTCGGAGACAGGTCGGACCCTAATGGCTGCGTGCGCGAAAGACACCTGAAAGCTTGACCGTTGCTTGACCGGGTTTTGACGCTCCTAAACCTTTTTAAAAATCCCGGTCGCATGTCTATGATATTCATTATTTCTCTCCTTTTCTTTACTACCTAATCTCTCCAATGCTCAACCTCCTACCCCGTAAGTCAGTACGAATCCTCACCGTTTTAGGTGTCGTCGGTCTCTTCGCCGCTTCATTTAGAAGTAGTGTCTACACTTCTACAAGTTCAAGAGGGGATGGGAAGTCGTCCATTCTAAGCTCTCCTCACGGTTCTCCACGGATAACGGTGACACGGATGCGGACGGCGTGGGCAGAAACAACCCGGACGGTTTTGGCTGAATCAGAACCAACGTCTCATCCTCGACAGCAACGCCCTCTTGGCGACCAACCGTTGCAGCAGCATCAATATCGCTCCGATGGCCTCCTTGAAGTTAACCCTGACGGCCCACATCCTATTTTTGAGCTTATTAGAAATGCTGAGTCCGAATGGGAGGCGAAGCTAGCAACGTCGAGCAAGACGCTGACCCAGGCGGTGGCTGAGTATCAGCGGCGGTACAAGAGGCCACCTCCTTTAGGTTTCGATGATTGGTTCGTTCCTTTATCTTCTATGGTCCTCGATTGATAATCAACTCTTGTTTCAGGTGGACGTATGTTGAGGATAACGGTGTCCAACTCCCAGACGAATATGACCAGATCTATAAGGATTTGGAGCCGTACTGGGGCATGAACCCATTGGACCTGCAGGATATCGAGCAGGAGTGGGAGGGTCACGCGGACTCGTATACCATTGGAAAGGAGGCCAATGGCCCGATCAAGATTGTCAACTTCACATTACCTGGGAACGACCAAGTCCAGTATGATCTCAAGGGCGGGGCGTTCGAGATCATGGAATTACTGGAGGACGTTGAGGAGTTTATTCCTCCCTTTCGTGCCGTATTTTCGCCGCACGATAATCCTAACTTGCACACGGACTTTGAGCTCAGGACAGAGGCGTTGAAGCATGCCGCCGCCGGCACATGTTCGTGCAACACTTCTGTCACTCATATCATCAACTAATCGGTATCAATTTACTTCTCGTTTAGACCTCGACATCAACAACCCACCCGAGGTCAAGCTCAGCGGCTGGGTTTCCGCCTGCGACCCCATGTCCCCAGCCTGGCGGGATCCCATCGACTGGGACGGGCAAGCACCTCCCCAGACTCACAAGACGTTCATCTACAAGCACCGCCAGGCCATGGACCCATGCCTACACCCACGACTTCTTCTCCAGCATGGACAATTCCTCTCACACCACACGGGGCCCGTCGCACACCGCAAGCTCGTGCCGCAGTTCTCCTATTGCTCGACGCTACTGCACCACGACATCATCCCCGCGATGCCCATCAACTGGATCGCCGACATCCTGCCTAGGTCCGACGATCCCGAGTGGGACCAGAAGGTCGATGAGAGGCTGCAGTGGCGCGGGAGTAATACGGGGATATGGCATGATGTGGGGACGAGGTGGAGGGATGCGCAAAGGGCTCGGCTGGTAGAGTGGGCGACGAAGGGGTATGAACAGAATCTGACGGTTCTGATGTCGACGCAGGAAGGGGAGAGGGTTGGGAGCGGTGTGGAGATGAAGAAGGGGAGGTTGGGTCCGGCGATGTTGGATGTGTTTTTTGCGGGGCAGCCGTTGAGCTGTGCGCCGGAGACGTGTGAATTGCTAAAAGGGATGTTCGAGTATAGGCAGCCCCACAATATCAAGGCGGCGGGTGATTATAAATATATCCTGGATGTACGTTTATTTTCTTCGTTTCTGTGTGCTTGTGCTGATTATCGTACATGGTAGGTTGACGGGAACGGCTGGTCTAGTCGATTTAAGCGGCTTATCACCTCAAATTCGCTCATCTTCAAATCAACAGTCTACCCAGAATGGTATGTGCATCTCTATGGGCTCAGAATACTTTATTATATTTCCGATAGGTTTACCGACCGAATTGTGCCGTGGGTGCATTACATCCCCGTGCAAGTCGATTTGTCTGATCTATACGACACACTCTTGTTCTTCCGCGGCGATCTGCATGGGAACAACGCTCATGATGATTTAGCGCGGAAAATCGCGATAGCGGGACGAGAGTGGAGCCTACGGTTCTGGAGGAAGGAGGATCTGACGGCGTATATGTTCAGGTATGTCTTTCTCGGTTATGCTTCAAACAAACGTTTACATTGCTGCAGATTATTCCTGGAGTATGCGCGAGTAATGAGTCCCGAGAGGGACAAGATGAGCTATCGCCATGTCGATTCGTAAGACCTTTATGCTTTTTAATTTTATGGAGCTCGAATTGGGGTCGCTTGCAGTGATGGAGTGCTTTATGACGATAAGGATAATTTTTGACATAGACAGTTTAGGGCATGGTTCAATTTGTTTGTCCATCAGTTGTATAATACTTGGATTGGCGTTTCTGTCGGGTAATATAGTCGTAACACGGTGCTTCCTTATCTTTCGTGCATAGAACGGAGACGGTATTGGGGAGGAAAGCGAATAACTGAAAATTCCAAATTGACAATAAGTATAACGCGTCCTCGGAGCACGTTCCTCAATCTGATCACGATCGAGTGTCAATTGTCGTCCCATGTGAGTGTCATGATCATGCAATGCTACTGAAGACTAGAAGGTCATAATGGTCCTCATCGAAACTTCGGAGTCTTCAGGTTTCTTTGAGTCCGACGGCGGAAACAAGTCGGCTATTAGTATGGCGCCCATCCGATGTCGCTGTTCGTGACTAAAGAGTTTTAGCGATGCGTAGGACCCGAGTGAGCTAAACATTCCAAGGAAGTCGTGCCAGCACAGATGAAGTCATGGAAAATCTTCTGTTTCGTTGTCGCACCCTCATCAGAATACAATAAGCATAGAACGACTCTTAGGTATCATCTGAGGAACTCTGCTTCTAGACGCCGGCATGATGGGGAATTGCGCCGCGATCGGACTAGCGGGGCATAAGATTAACGCAGCTCCGCCCCCCCTGCTACACGTTAGAGAGGATTTCTCTTCCGAAATTTGTCGTTGGACTGTCCGCGAGGCCAGGGGGCGGCGTTGTAAATGAGTCCCGAGTGCTACGTCTTATCATCGAGTAATTCGCTGGCGAGACAGCTTCAGGGAGTGACCTATACGCACATAGTCGCGACTCGCCTAGGGTGAGCTAATAATAGACGCAACATTTATGAATCTATATGAGGACCCCCGACAACCCCCCAAAATGCCTGATCCCCTATCTGTATAAGAATCGCAGAAAAGTTTTTGAATCCCTGGCCTTCCGGATAAAAAACTGAGCAAAAACTGGTCGGTGCCTGAGGTATATGTCCGGATTTAAGAATCCGCAAAAAAAAATGAACCATGCAACAAGGGGGTGTCATGTGGTCAAATTACCATATAGGGAAGATTAGGTAACATAATTTTGTGCTGGAGGGACATCGGCAATCTCACAAAGACACATGTAACAGGGCAGATACTGTACTATTCTAACACAGTATTTGCACTGAATAAAGCAGGCCCTTGGTGAATAGCATCAGCAAAAACACATCTACTTTTTCCAGGACTTTCGCCTGCTTTTTTTTAGAACCACTTTTTTTCACTTTTCCTAGGTGCTTATTGCCACATTTATTTTCCCTTTATGTGCTTTTCATGTTTTCCACTTTTGTGCTTTTCAGCTTTTCGGCGTGAGGCTCTTTCCAAACACAACTAGGACTGATTAATATGACACTAGTACATATGGACTCTGGAGCAGCTTATTTTATCTTTTCAACCAAGTTAATTACAAACCAGTGAATTTCAAGTTAACTGCTAAATTACCAAGTGCATGTTGTTAACCAAATTCAAAGTATTTCATGGGCATGGTAATCTATATACTTGTTAACATAGAATGCTTTGAACGAGTCTAGTGAATGCAAGAAATCAAAACCCTCTTGTGGTAGGAAATCATCACTGGCAATTCCAATCAGATGGGCCCCCCCGCAACATACAATAAAGATGGACAACAGCTGAACATGGCTCGTGGCGATAAAAATCAGGCCAGACTATCCATAGCCCTGTCTCATCGCAAGGCTCTTCTCCAACCCTCAAAAACCAATGAATGAGTCCACACAAATAATTAAGCCCCTCAAAATTGAAGGAGAAAAACAAAAAAACCCATGCAACTTCAAGCCCATGAAAACCAGGCTCATCTGATTCATTTGCAATGAATACACAATCTCGCCTTGCTGGGCCTCTGTACCATGACTTGACAGAGCAAATCTGCTCACGATGCATCCCACCAACACCACAGAGGTCACTTGGGGCATAAAATGTTGCATGAGCTGATGAATGCATGTAGACAGGACCAGAGAACTCTGGACAGCTATCCAGAGGGACATGCACCCCATCAACCTCGGCATTAGGATTGAGTTGATCATAAAGGAATCTTCAGATGAGCTCCGGTGGTCATGGCTGATGGATGTGGTGCACAAGTTCAAATGCATCATGCAGAACACCTCACACTTCAATTAAAGATGAGATATTCCCAAATAAGTATCTGACAACATACATTTGGTTTTGATAGCTTAACTTCACCAAGACATGGGGGACCGTCAACAGCATCTTCATCAGGATTCCCATCTTCTGGATCAGGCAAAAGAGGATTTGGTGTGGATGGGACAAGAAGCGGTACATGTGAAGGCCCTTCCATCATACCACTGCTAGTGAAATCGACCCAAGCAGCAGCAAGTTTATCGATATGCTGATTTGTCAGCAACATCTGGCCAAGTGGTTTATTGTGGCTGGAGTGCCTGTATGGGCGCTTGACAGCTCGAATATGCTTGGATTCAGTGATTGACAAACAGAGGCCATTAGGAGCTCCAAACATTTGAATGAGGTATCAATAATGAACCAAAGAATGTTGCCGAGGAAGCGAGAAACCATCAGGCTGAATTCCAAGTTGACGAAAAATTTCATGGTTGGTGTGGAACCGAAGAAGTGTGGCATCAAGCATGGTCAATGTGTCTTCATCAATAACAGATCGCCGCACAATGTAACAGAACTCAATAAGTGCACTTACAGCCTGCACCATTTGGGGAGGTATGTGACCAGAAATTGCAGGGAGGTATACCTATTACAAGAATGGCTAAAGTAAGCACAGGTGTGAATTTCCAGACTTTGAATGCCTGACTCGCCTTCATGAGAGCCTTGGAGTCATTTCCTGTCCACTGCTTGAATTCTCTTCCTTCATGAAAATGTCAAAGGCCAGGGTATGGTGACACAGCAGCAATCCTAGATAAGTGATTGAAGTTACATGAATTATGTTACAGCAAACAATGTACCTCCAATCAATGTCTGCCAGAATTCAAAGTGCCTCAGTGTTTGAATGCGCATCTTTGATGTACTGTTCAACCCACTCAACGATGTGATCCTTGAAGGTACCTTTGACAATTTGATGGAGGATATCTGGTGAGATAAGTTCATGAATGTCAGCTTGAGGAAATGAAGCAGTAAATGGCTAATGAAACATTGCATCAATTCTCTCCCTATGTATAGTAGAAATTCATTACATACCAATAAGTCTCCTACAATTCCATACTCATCCCAAAGCTCCTTAAGAGTACATGCATCAAGTAGAGTATCTGTATGTTGATGAGATCAATGGACACTTGGTTGATCAAGATCGTCAGATGGGGAAGTACATCTGATCAATATTAGTTGATTGCCACCATGAAACACAGAGGTGAATGTAGTACTGAGAACACCAGCCTTGAACAATACAAGCAAGTAGTGCCTGCTCAGGATAATCTGCAATGTAAGGACCCAAGCCATAAATGACACATCGGAAGTGACCATCAGCACATCTTGTCACCCATGGTTGCAACATGTATGGCTGGAGGGATGAAAGGATGTGTTCCAGTGAGTCATGAAAAAGTTGTTGCCAGAATTTTCAAAAATTTGCATCACTAGCATACTCTTGTGATGCTATATCATTCTTAGTATCAGATAATGACTCAGAGAAAGATATGGAAGATAGAACAACAAACTTTTGGGAATGGCAAGAAATCCCAATAATGCTACACCATTCTGGTGTGCTCGGCGAGCTGAGTTGTGAATGTTGCCAGGAGAAATGTACAGAGGATAGAATTTGGTGTGTCCTGTTGCTACTGATACAGTCATTTTGTTGCTTCCAAGAACAATCAGTGCAAACATTGCACCATGACACTCTTCATCCTCCATAATGATATCCTGTGTAAGTCAACAATGAAAATTTGCTGCAGGTCATGATAAATGACATCAACATACTGCTTGGTTCCATGCCCAGTTACCTGAGAAGACATCAGTGTACTGCCACTTGCCCCTCTTGAAGATCCGCTTTGGAGCATAATCAATCTGGCTGTCGAAATCAGGGTTGCCAAGCTGCTCCATGACTTTGAGGGGATTGCAAAACCAAACCTCCCATTGTTGATGTTGCCAAGGAGGTCCTGCTACTTTGTCAACTCCTTCATCAACTCATTCTCCATTGTATTGCACTGAAAATGACTGCCAAGGAACATCACCTTGCTGAATCTCATCAATCAGGTATAACTCCTTGTGATCAGCAAGTGGCAGGTCATTGTCAGGATAGAGTGCATTGAGAATAGCCATAAGTTTATCTATCTTTCCTGCCGACATCTCCTCTTCTGCATACAAGAATTCTGCAAGCTCAAATTCTGCTCGGCTGTTGAATGGTGAATAGTCATTGGGTGCATGTTCATCTTGAGGTGGCGAAGGAGTTTCTGGGGGAAGATCATTCCCCAGCTGATCACATGGTGTTCCTGATAGAACCGAGATAAGTCGGATGCAATCTTATTTAAATGGACTATGTACCATCAAGTAATGGGTGATATTCAGTGTGGATTGCAGGATCTTGCTGTAGTAACAGTGGACACGGTGAATGTGAAGATGATCCAAGTGGAGAACCAGAGTGAGAACGACGAGGAGAATGGTGGGATGAGTAAGTGGGTGAGTTTGGTTCAAACATTGGGTCTTGAGCATTGTTGTCATTAGGAGGTGTTGTGGGCTAGGATGCAGGTGTAGGAGCATGCAAAGGCTCCAGATCATCTGCAAGAATGTCAGCAAAGGGATGAGCATGAGTTGGTTCATGTTTCACAGATATGTGCCGCCTAAGCCCCCCCGCAGTCTTGCAAGATTTTTTACATCCTTGAACAGGGCATTTATGGTTTGCAGACTTGAAAGTTCTGCAAGGGTGAAGGTAATCAGGCTCTGAGTCAGACATATCCAAGTTCAAAGTTCAATGAAGGAGGGATCATAAGTTAATACAGAGGGTGCTGCTCAGATCCACAAGTCCAATATTAATGAGACAAATGTGCATGAGCTTATCTATTTGTGATTAGTCTGCAATATATGGGATGGATTACTGTATACAGAGTCAATATTGCAAATTCGGATACCAACATCGAAACAAACCTCCTGAGCTAATTTCCCTCTTGCATCTCAAGTGCCATGATGAAGCAAAAAGATGCTCCAGCTCTCACTTCCTCACTTCCTCCATCCCTACGACTCAATCTACATCCTAACTGTGATGCAGCACCTGGAGCACCCAATATGCCCAGACCAAAGAAAACTCCTGCAGAAGTGGCTGCTATTTGTGAGGAGAAGGCAAGGGGTAAAGAAGAGCAAGGAAAGAAATGTTCTGAAGGTATCCAAAAAGCAGCTCTTCTTGAAGACTCAATGCAGAAAGATGATCAAAATGCAGATCACTATGCAAATCATCCACCTTGCGGTTGAACAACAAAGGCAACAAGGCCCACTATTCTTTTTGAGAGTTTCAAACTTGACAAGCCTGGTATGTTGAGTCACTCATGCATGAACACTGATGGAGATTGTCGATATCAGAAACTCAGCGAGAAACCAATCCACATGCAACAATGGCCAAACCAGCTCAGTCCAAGAAAGTCACACCAGTGTATGAAGAGTTTGGTATGTACGTCACTATGATCAGGTCAATATTCACTGTCATCCACTGTCATCTAGGTGATGGAGTTATTGATCCAGTGTCTTCAGGTCCTGGGAGTAGTGACAAATACAAGCAGGGAGATCCAGAGGAGGAAGATGATGATGATGAAGATGGAATGCTCCTCGACAGCTCTGAAGAAGAACAAGAGCAGAGATCGACCAGGGTCAGGAAGAAAGGTAAGGCAGAAAAGGTGCCAGTGTGATCAGAGATAACATCTCAGCAATCGACTAACGTTCCCACAATCGTTCAAGGCAAACAAAAAGCTGTTCAAGTCAAAAAGTATGTGACTCAATCCTCATATCTCAACTACTAATCTTTGCAGCAGACCTACCACATTCAAGAAAGCTAAGAAAAAGCTTGGTGGTCTTCACAATGGCTGGGACAACCATGACACTGCTGCTGTAGAGCCTCAAGCTCCTCGTTGACAATCTTCCTCCTCAATGTCAATATTGAGCTCAGCCAGCATACCAGATACCATCTACACTACAGGCAATGAATCCAGTGGTCTACTTGATGACTTTAGCAATGATGATGGAGAAGAGGAGGTGGAGAGAAATGCAGTGCCAAAGACAAAGTTGGCCATAAGGTACTATGGGGGTGGAGTGAACCCCAAAACATCCAAGGTGCATTTTCAATACTATGCTTACAGTGATCGACTAGTAACAATGTCACTAATACTTCAGATCCATTCCATTGCCAAGATTGTTCCAACTATGTCTGTCCCAGAACTGGTCAAGAAACGTGAGCCTGGGGAATGGCTGAAGAAGGAAGATATCAAACTCTCATCCTTACCTCTGGATCTTGAAATGGGTTTTCGCTCCAAGTTCATTCCCCATCTCTGTGATCTTGTTGGTACAATCAGGCCATGGGAACAGCCTACAGAGGATCAAGTCATCATCATATGGAACAAGGTAATCACAGATCATTCCATAGCCAACGATGCCAAGCTAAAGAAGGTTGTTGTTACTCTTGTACGTGTCATAATTGTCATGTTTTCCATACTAACTATGAGCAATCTTGTAGGTCGAGGCACAACTAGCATCATGGCAGAATACTTTCGCAACCGCAGCACATACAAATCTCAAGAAACTCTTCAAAGCCTTGGGCCTCAACTCCACTGAGAAACGTGCTGAGTATGTAGTATGGGCTCTTGGGGACAATGACAAATAGTGACCATTTTACTATGAGATCTATGAGGATGTTGGAGTGGGAAAGAAACCAATTGTAAGTGCCTGTTGGATGCTGCCACCAGTGCTCACCTCAGACTGTTCAAGGGAGTATTCCAATCAAGTCTCATAATCCACACATTTGCCACTCATCTCACCAGCATATCCCTTGTACCCCCTTCAGATCATCAACAGGAACTGCCAGTTGGTGCACTTATATATTCCATCCAAGTGGTGCATATTGAACATCATCATCTAACATGTATATGATAGTAATGGTAATGTTTATCTCATCAAGGTTAAGCATGCTTTGCTGACATGGTGTACTGGTGAAGAAGTCACACCCCCTCGACCTCGTGGTGACTTTTCCAAGACCAACTGGGGTGATCATCAAGAAACACATGAAGGCCAAGTTTATCAAGTCCGGTCCACATCAAATCTCGTTGACCTGGTGAATTTGCTGAAGAAGAAACAATGGGAGAAGATTCTATCGAAGGCTTGGGTGGCTGTGGCATCAACATCCTCGGAGGACATAGGTGATGTTGCCCATGTCGTTGATGATGTTCCAGAGGTGATGGAGCTTATTGATGGGGATGAGGATCTGTCAGATGATGGCGAGAAGGAAGACAAGTTTCTGGGAGCACCACCAATGATGGATATGGTTATACCATGATTTTGGTACAGTGCTGCCAGTAGTTTTTTCATGGCTGTTGTTTTGATTTATACCAGATGCCATATGCCCTTTATTGTTCAATAACTATGTTATACATGAGGACTATTATTTCTAAATCTGTCAGGGAATAAATGAAAAAGTGGCTACTTTTCGTCATATTTCTACAAAGCTTATTTATGCTTTTCCACTTTTGAAAGCTGAAAAAGCACTTTTAAAATCAAATGGACTGGGATTAAAAAAGTGTTGAGCACTTTTTGCTTTTATCAATTTGGAAAGCAGAATAAGCGTCAAAAAAAGGACCTGTGATTTTACTGATGTAAACATGAGCAAATATAATCTTGCAGTATCAGCTATATTGCAGCTCATTCTATTGCTTCTACAATAACTTTCTAGCTGACAGGTTTCATAAATAAATGATCTCAGAAGATGATTATTAAGTAAACATATCATTTTACATGTTTTCTGGGGTATTTTACTGCGAAGAAGTAGAACAATGACAATGCTTAAGTTGCATACAAGCCAGAATGTTCTGGAGATCTATTTTAAATATGTAGCATCATACTCTGTCATTTTTTTCAGAGCTTGAAATGTGTTGTGGAAGGGATTGTAGCACCTGCACACCTGCTAGGCAGTTATGTCCTGATTTCTGACTTTCACATCACACTTGGCATTTCTTTTTGGTGGAGAAATTGTTTAAAAATAGCATACAAACATTTCATGCTATCCAGATGTGAATCTGAGCTAGTTTTCAAATTGCAATAGATGGATTTCAACAAATAGTTCAGAATTATGCATGTGACACAACCAAGAGGGAGTTAATATTATTATTTTACAGACAGAGGCCCTCTGAGATGCTTTATCTACATTTCCTTCACCCAAAGCTAGGCCACTGGCAGAAAATTATTGTGAAAGCTGTAACACAACTGATACTGCAAGATGCAAACAGTTTTTTTGTAAGCTAAATTTCCTTATTAGGAAAGTATTTCCCACAGTGGGTTAATTATTTCCTCACTTCATGGCTTAAAAAAAATTCAACCCAGTATTCTTAATTTTTGCCATGCAAAGTTATTTTTATTATTTTTAAATCAAAATTATTGTGCTGGGAGGGCTATGCCCTCATGGTACACAGTACATGCAGTCAGATAGTAGGTTGAAAAGCATAGAAAGTGGTGTAGTAAGTCAACACCTGGCCAGAAATTTACAAGAGCCATAAAATACCACCCCCCCCACTGACTGCGTAGCAGAGTAAAAGTGGGCTGGAGTATCCACCACTGTTTTAGACCTGAGAAAATAAGAATTTGTATGAGTAGCAGTAAAGGGGGGTCTGCAACAATAGACAGGTGGGTGTTAGAATGAGCATCATGACAATGAGCCCTAACAAGCTGGAAGGGGAAGTCAGTAGGGTAATTGATAGGGCAGGGGAGGCCATTATGGAACTGGGGGATGTGGGTTTTAGGGGGCGGTGGGAGGTGCATTAGGGGCAGAGAGGAAGTTTCTGAGATGGAGGTCAAAGTTTGTGCAAGCTGAGTTTTCTTTGGTCTTGAAGCATTTGGTTGAGTGGATATAGCTGAGGACTGGTTTTACAGCATTGGGGTTGGAGGAGAAAGGAGATAGACTCAGCTTTGTGCCTGAGCTTGTGGCAGAGGGTGTGGTGTTCATGTTGGTAATGGAGGCATTCAAGGAGGTAGTGGCACACAGTCTCAACTGTGTAGGGACTACCATGGATGGCCATCATCTGGATGACCATCTGTGGATACAATATATGGATGGATGGATATGGATATGGATATTGCATGGGTGATATCCGTGGATGAATGGATGATTACTATTAAATTTAAATAAATGAGTAATATAGTCTTGGTAAGGAATGACATGGGTATGGGTATGGTAAAATCCATGGTGTTCAGGTCACGGGTTCTGCACAGTTACTACGGTATTAGAATTGCTGACCTGTTGACTACTGAGACCCTTCACATGGTGTGTTGGCGGTCAACACAACCGTTGCCACACCACTGATGATCAATATCGCCACTAGGGATCTGCATGCAACCACCACCAGCACCTGACCTTCCCACAATACAAGCCTAAGAATAGTGAGGCATCCTGTGTCTGCCTCACTATTCCTAGACTTGATTGCATCAAAACCCTACCACCAGTTCTCATGCCAATCACCGCCTAGGGACTACCATGGATGGCCATCATCTGGGTGACCATCCATGGATATGATATATGGATGGATGGATATGGATATGGATATTGCATGGGTGATATCCATGGATGAATGGATGGTTACTATTAAATTTAAATAAATGAGTAATTCTGAGTTCTCAATTTATTGAGATGAGGTATTGTTGATTGAGCTGGCTGGATGTCTCATCTGATCTATTAGTGCAGTAATTGCCGAAGTGGCCTATTTTGATTCTGATCCATTTTGGATCTTGCCAGGCCCCTTTAGTAACCCCCCTCCCCTTTTTTGCCCGTGAACATTGATCGAAATGGAATGGCCAGAAGTGGGGCCCTGATTCTACAAAAACCAAGCCAAAGCCAGCTGGCCACTGAAATAGTGGCTGTGTATGCTCTAAGCAGGTAAAGCCCCCAGCCCCCTACAGAACTCAGAATTGCCATGCAATGCAATGGCCCTATAGCACAAGTATAGTCTTGGTAAGGAATGAGAGTACTTTACTGTCCCCCACATAATCTGCACAGACTCCACATGGACTCCTAGCTATCTGTGCAGAGTCCTAGTAAATTTTTTTTCAGAGTTGTAAAGACAAAAGTCGGATCAAAATCTGAGCAGAGTCTGAGCAAAGTCCTAGCTTGCAGGTGACTTAGTGATTAAATTTAGTTCACAGTCCCTCACATAGTGATGTTATAACTGGATTTTTGTGCTGAGTTTGAAAATGACATCTGTATGATGTGACCTATATATAGAACATAGTGATGTTATATACCATTCTGACCGGATTTTTATGCTGAGTTTGAAAATGATATCCATCTGATCATGTGACCTACCATATATAGAACATAGTGATGTTATATACCATTCTGACCGCAATTTTCAGCTGAGTTTGAAAATCACCTTGCATAGTCATGTGACCTACCATATATAGAACATAGTGATGTTATATACCATTCTGACTGCAATTTTCAGCCGAGTTTGAAAATCACCCTTGCATAGTCATGTGACACACTGTATATAAAACATAGTGATGGTACATACAATTTTGACCAGATTTTTTAATCTGAGTTTCACATGCTTTTTCTTGACATTCTTGCACTCTCTTTGAATGATCAAGGAAAGCCATTAAGGCATCATCAAGATATACCTCTTGTATTTTTGTCATTCTCACACTTTTATTGAATGATCAAATCCAATTGGTGTGTGAAATATGGAATCATCAAGATATCCTGGCAGGATATTTAGTGTCATATTAGAGTATGTTAAAGGGAAACTTTTGAAAAGTGTTGTTATACACCATTCTGACCTGCTTTTCATGCCGAGTTTGAAAATGACTGTCATGTGACCTACTATCAAGGAGTACTGGCATCAAGCCATTGAGCAGCGACCTCGGTTAGCAAAGATGGGGCTTGATTTTTGCTCAGCACCAGGTAAGTGTAATAATTCTCATTCTTGCTTCTACTCAGACACTCTTTTAGCATCATCAGTGGATGATGAATGTGCATTCACAGTTGGAAGGCTTAAGATCAATCACCTTCAGCATAACACCAGCCCACAGACCTTCAAGGCTCAAGTTGCAGTTGGATCTTGAGCCAAAACTCCACTCTATCCAGGACTTTCAGAAACCATTAAGATTGTTCAGAAGCAAATGGGAAGTGAAGAGCAGGTGGGACCTCAGAAAGAAATTGATGAGACTGAGTTGGAAGATGAGGTAGAAGAGACAGATGAGGAATCCAGGTTTTGGAGAACTTGAATTGTAATTGTACAAATTCCTATGGTATTTCAGATGTATTTGGAAGGTTTCAAAGTAATATTTATTGGTGTAAAACCATTTCTTGATTAAAAGAAGCAGTCTTAAGTACAAATTTTACTCAGTATAATAAATAACATCATGTGTGCAACTAGTGCTGCCATGACTTCAAATCAGATTTTTTAATTGCTGTATATCTTTGTAAGTACATCATTGTAGAACATAAACTAATTGATGTGGGGTACATATTTATTGCTGCTATTGACCAATCCAAAAATTACATAAATCAGATTACTACATCTTGAGTTATTGACCAACTAAAATTCTGACTTTTTATATACAAAAAAGTCAGAATTTTAGTTGGTCAATAACTCAAGATGTAGTCATCTGATTTATGTAATTTTGGATTGGTCAATAGCAGCAATAAATATGTACCACACATCAATTAGTTTATGTTCTACAATGATGCACTTACATAGATATACAGCAATCAAAAAAGTCTGACTTGAAGACATGGGCCCTCATGGCAACACTAGTGCCAACTGCCAACAAGGCACTCCAGCAGGTAATTGACCTTGCTAAACCATTTTAATAGACAATGGTACATATATTAGAGCATTTGAGAGCATAAAAAATAGTAGTATTCATATGGATACCCATGGATGATCCATGGATCCACCCATATCCATGGACTTTAGTACATCATCCATGGATATTCACCTGGATGGACCTGGGTCCATCCACGGTAGTCCCTATCACCGCCTGATCACTGTCTCCCACAGTTGATCAACATGCGCCACAGCCTCAGCTAGTGTTGTGCTCATCATCCCCACATGCTATTCCACTCATTCCTGGCCCTTTTTCCTTCACTTTTTTTTGGTAGGTTTACAAGTCCTTAATGGAGTTGAGACTCATTCTTCAAAACCGGAATCAATGAAAAATTCAGTGTGACCATTTTTCCATGTCTGTTTTCCCCATGGTCAGTAATTTTCAGCAACCATTACAAAAATTACATATCGGGCTTGATACTGATAGGTGTGGCCGATACTGACACTGATACTGAGCAGACTTTGTAAGCGTTTCTCATGCCAAATGCAGACATTCTTACCATCATCATCCTCACTCTTGTGTTTCCTATGCTCATTGCTTCCTATTGGAGGCCCAATTCATTGACCTTGTGTGTAATTGTAGGTCTGAAATCCTAGTTGAGGAGTTGTAGCCAGAAGTTTAGCTAAGCAATGTCATTTTTGTATTCTGTACATAATGAAACATGGTCAGTTTCATGGCAACAAGCTTGAGGTGTCTGAATGACAACTGTGCACCTTCAAGCTATGAGGGGGGTGTTCATAGCATAGCAAATTGAGTTGGAATAGTGATTCTGGGGGATTATTTAAGAATGTGTTGCATTTGATAAATCTCAGTTCAGTGTTTCATGTTTCACTAATGACAATTGTCCCCTGGCAGTCACAGGGTGGACTACCTGCAAGAAGTACTTCCTGGTGGCATGTTCAATATCACTGTGCTCAAAATGTCCATGAACTAAACATCTTACCTTGATTTTTACAATTAAAATGTTGGTTTATTCATCCAACCACAAACTATGCTCCTAAAAATTGTTGTATCTTCACTATTCTTATCTCCTCTGCTGTTCATGAAATAGCCATCTAATACAGTAGTCCCAGTGCTCAACCTGTGTTTAATGCAAGATAGGCTTTGGTGTTTTGTTGTAAAATACTGATTGAAATTTCATTTGTGACCACTCACTCAGCCCATTCTTTGAGAATTTGACATATAACTTCAGGCTCTCAAGTCAGTGTAATACATAGCTAGGAAGCCACAGAGGCAGCCATAAAAATGATCTTGACATGGTGTAGATGAGAGTGTGCATAGTGCACAGAAAATTTTGATAGGGAGCTGAACGTGCATCAAATATCTTACCATTGAGGGCAAAGCTCTTAGAGGCATGTTATCAATGTTGGATCAAATTGAATACAATACTTTTAATGCCTGAGTGGCTTGCTACCTTCAACAGTGAGTATGCACACTCCCAATTCAGTATCCAAGACTTTTTTATTTATTTATTTAATTTTTTCCACATCTATCAGTATCGAGCCAAAATTACTGACTTTACTAACTGTGGGAGTCAAAAATTTATAGTGATGTTATACATCATTCTAACCAGTTTTTTGAGCTGAGTTTCAAAATGACATGTTGGAACCATCCATATATGGAATATAGTGATGTTATATATCATTCTGATCAATTTTCTGAGCTGAGTTTAAAAATGACATCAGGAGAGTCATGTGACTTACCATAAATGGAATATAGTGATGTTATATATACCATTCTGATCAGTTTGTTGAGGAGAGTTCAAAATGGTGGTGGGCAATCTCTGCCAATTTTGAACTCCGACGTCAAAGTTCTCACCTACAAAACTAGTGCATTTTGTGGCAAGAATTGGCACAGCAGGAACCACACACTTTTGCAACCAGTTTTGGTGGGGAAAAGTGTACACAAACATATTCTACATGTATTGTTCTGGGCAGCATTGTGAATTTCAGGCTTTGTATAGGGTTTCTGCTTGTTCACTCAGCTGTTATGACTATTTGTGGACCGAGATTTGGCAATTTGCTCAGTACAATACAAATACAATTTAGATTAGATGCATACCAGCTACTGAACTCAAGGAAATATATTGATTGAGACGCAGAGTCAGCAAACTCTGAAATGGCCAGCAATTGCATATTACATAAGCTAATTAACACATGACGCGTGAAGAAAAACAGTTAGATTGCCGAGTACAAAAAGGAAAGTCGCGAGAGGTGTCATAGGCAGATACTAGCAGAAGTAGTAGAGGAGGTGGAAGTCCTGCATCACTGGCACAAGCACCAGAGGGGTTGTCAAACTCATGAATTTAGCACACTATTGATTATATAATTCACACATTGCAACGTGCAAACCTTTTTCACTGGACTCATAAAACACTTCCTTGTGGGCCTTATGGCATATGGAAAGAAGATATGTGATTTATTTCGATGGAAACCCAAAAAGAAACCCTCTCCTATATATTGTACAGTATGTATTTTGACATAATTGGGTACATAACATTCGTATAATTGTTGTCCACACTGAAAGCGAGCTGTGCAGATGGGAGCAAGGATGATAGGCACACATACTTCAAGATGCGTCGAGATTTGCCATCAAAATTGCCAAAGGCTGCTTACATAATGTTACATTTTGTTTACAGGAATTGCCCACCACCATTCAAAAATGACATTGGGAGAGTCATGTGACTTACCATAAATGGAATATAGTGATGTTATATACCATTCTGATCAGTTTTTTGAGCTGAGTTCAAAAATGACATTGGGAGAGTCATGTGACTGACCATAAATGGAATATAGTGATGTTATACCATTCTGATCAGTTTTTTGAGCTGAGTTCAAAAAATGAGAGAGTCATGTGACTTACCATAAATGGAATATAGTGATGTTGGATACCATTCTAACCAGGATTTTGAGCTGAGTTTGAAAATGACATCTACATAGTGATGTGATTTACCATCCATGGAATATAGTCATGTTATATACTTGGGGGTGAGGGCCAATTCTGGCAAGTATGAGTTCTTATGTTATTTTGTTATATTATTAAACTGTATATGAACACATCACTATGCAGATGTGTCAAGAACCATTCCTTGCCCAATCAGAACCCGCATCCATCTGATCCTTTTCCACACGTTGAACCCAACATTTGTCTACTCCTCCTGATTTTGTTCCTGGCCACCTTGCACTGCCCACACTGCTGTGCACCAGGCCGCCTTGTACAGCATCCATGGCTGCCTTCCCAAGGCTGCCGTCTCTATTGCATATTCAACTATGGATTCCTGTGTGGCTCCCACTAGATAATTTATTTATGCAGTCAAGACACTGCCGCAGTTTTTGTTCCTGTTCCACATTATTCTGGACTACAGTATTTAAGCTTAGTTAGTTTTGCCTTGTATTCCTCAGTTCATATATCGACATAGACTCAACTTTATCCTGCCAATCTAAACCTCCTTCTACTCCAACCTCAGTTCTCTAAGAGTCTGAACTCCATTCGACTCAACCTCTAGTCTCCCTCTGAAGTTCTAACCTCACCTGAACTTAAACTAAGTCCCTCTGTACTCCTCCCCGTGTTTACCCGCACTTTCCCACTCCTACCTCCAAATCTTTGACTTGAAATGAGGACACCAGACGAGGTGAAGGGTGCAGCTTCTTACAAGCTGAAGCCAAGTCCTTTCCGTTCCCCCTCCCACAGAATCCGCATCGACCCAACAAACTCCCACTATTATCACCCGCAGTGTCTGATCGGATTCTGACATGCACTCTAGGATCAGTTCTTAACAGTATATATGAACTCACACTTCACTCATCCCATTCCCCTCTATGACCCCCACCAAGACCCGCCAGCGCACAACAAGAAATTCCCAATGTGCCAGTACTATTCCAGGGATCTCTGCAATCCAGCAATCCACCCTTTCTGACCCTCGTCCCACCACTACTTTTGGAGTGTCTTCCAGACCCTCAAATATATTCCGACAAATCGGCTCAGGAGCCCCTTCAATCAGTGCCAATCTCATGTCTGCCTGTGCCCCGCACCATTCCACCAACCCGGAAGGTTTTTGATCAAGAACTCCCCTTGAGTACGTAGCCCCCGGGGCATCAACCAGCCTGAACCCTTCGGGTTGGAAGATCCTGGTCTAGAGGACAGACCCCCCGGCAGACCCAATGACCCTAGTGGTCCTGACAGCCCTGGGGGTGACCCCAATCCCAATGATCCTGAGGATCAACCTCCCACAGGGGAAAACCCTGACCCAGGGGATAGGTTCATAGATGTCCTTTACAACCTCTTGGAGAGTATCTGCACCCTTCATCAAAATAACGCACCCAAGACCGAGAAATCAAAGTTCATGACCCCGACACTTTTGACGGTGCCAATCCAAAGAAACTTAGAGACTTCCTAGTCTCCTGCAATCTTCATTTCCGTGACCATCCACACGTATTTTCCTCTGATGAGAAAAAGATCATATTTATCCTCTCTTATCTTAAAGGATCAGCTCTCAGTTGGTTTGAGCCTGGTCTTAATGACCCAACAGATTCCGCACACTGGATGTGGGACTACAAAGCTTTCCTCGCTGAGCTGGAAAGTAACTTCGGCCTGCACGACCCAGTCAGAGATGTGGAAAAAGCTCTCTCTGACTTAACAATGAAGAAAGGTGGACGTATCATGAAATATAACGTTGACTTCTGGGAATTAGCTTCTAGGGTCAATTGGAACAATGCAGCCCTTTGTGACCGCTATTTCCGTGGTCTTCCACTCTGACTTTGCATAGAAGTTCTCCGGGGTGGTAAACCTAATACTCTTGCAGAACTGTGCTTGAAAGCGCAGGACAGTGATGACATCTACTGGATGCAAGAAGATGGATCCCATTTCGAAACAAAGAATTCCAGTAACATCACTAACTCTAGTCGGAAGGACTCTTCCAAAAGTCCTTCCCCATTGACAAATCAAGCCTCTTCAAACTCCACCCATGGTAACAACTCCAACCAGCAGTCTTCTGCAACAAAGAACACTCCCTGGGACAAGCCCAAGTTGTCCATCTCCAATAAGTTGGGGAAGAATGGCAAGCTCACTGGGGAGGAACGAGAATGTTGCATGAGAGAACGACTTTGTCTCTACTGCGGTTAGGAAGGGCACGTAGCAGGAAACTGCCCGAAATCCAAAGCTGCAAAAGCTCATGCATCTGTTGTCGTTCCTGACACTATGGACTCGGAAAAATAGTCCACAACCCTCAGGAAACAGCCATTGGGGCTGGGGGTTGCATTGACCTTACCCATTTGGCTGCCTATGTTCATCTCAATGCATCTGCTCTTTCCGACCCTGACTCCCTAACCATTCTTTTAACCTTTCCTGACTCTTCCACCCCTTTCTGAACCCTTATTGACTCTGGCTCCTCCCACTGCTTCCTTGACTCCTCTTTTGTGTTGGATAACCAACTCAGCATGGAATCCATTAACCCGATCGGTTTACGACTCTTTGATGGATCTTGCAACTCCACCATAGCTCAGGTCGTCAAACTTCCAGTCACCTTCCCTGCTGGTGAAGTGTTCAATTTGTCATTCTATGTAACCTTGCTCAACTCTTCCTGTTCCGCTGTACTCGGTCATAACTGGCTGAAGCAATACAATCCATTGATTGACTGGTCTTCAAGCCAACTCACTTTCTGCTCTGCAGATCATAGAGGTCCAGCACCCCTGACATCACCTTTGCCCCTGAAACTTCCGGTAGAAATCCTCAACTCCTCTGCACTTTCCAAACCCACCATTCCTCCTAAGTTTACACCTCCTGACATCTCTTTTATCAATGCTGCTGCTTATGCGCATGCTAGCAAACTTCCTGGGGCAGTAGCTTTTCAGATGACCTTTGCTCCAGAAGGGTTATCTGCCCACTCCACCCAATCTGCTAACTCATCCAACCTTTCCAATATTCCGCCTTAGTATTGTGAATTTGCTGATGTCTTTAATAAGACTAAAGCGGATACCCTTCCTCCGCATTGGTCTTACAACCTCAAGATAGAGACAGAAGACAATACTCCTCCACCTCTGGGCCGCATGTATTCTCTCTCTCCCTCTGAATTAGAAGCCTTATGAGTCTTTATTGGTGAAAATGTCTGCTCAGGTTTCATCCGCCCATAGTGCTTAAAGGTCCAGTCACAAGGACCGGAAAAAGACCAAGACTGAACTGAACCGCAACCAATAGAACTGGACCTTCAGTCCTGGTCCTACTGGTTACAGTATGGTTCAGTCTACAGTTCACTGATCCCTTGAGGACCAGTAAAACCAATTGAGACCAGTCTTAACCAGTCTGGAACCAAACTTACAGTTGGCAACTCAAGATAGAATCAGTACTTTAAGGTCTGGTTTGGTTTGGTTTTTAGTAATAAATCATTGACAACCGACTACATGATTGCAGGAAAAACCCGCGAGTCATGTCGCCATGACTTGCAGGTTCCTTTCCCATGATGACATACCCTGCGAGTCAGGTCACCATGAGGCGCGAGTTGCTCAAATCTATAATAATTTCGTATCTTTTCAACAAATTATTACAGATATGAGCACCCCACACCTCATGTTGACATGACTCATGGGGTATGTCATCATGGGAAAGGAACCCGCAAGTCATGGTGACATGACTTGTGGGTTTTTTCCTGTGATCAGGTAGTCGGTTGTCAATGATTTATTAAAAACAAAACAAAACTGGACCTTAAAGCATTAATTCTATCTTGATTTGGGAACTGTGTAACCGATAGTCTGGTAGTACAACTTAAGTAAGTAATTAATTGTCAGTGACAGTCAGCTGGACCAGTCTAGGACCAGGTCCAGTTGTAAACTGGTCTTGACCAGTTTGCAAACTGACTGCAACCGACATGGACCGGTCCTGTAGGGTCCAGTCTGGTCTTTTTAGTATTTATGAAATATAAGAACCAGTTCTGGTCCTGGTTCTCCCTCAAGGAGGTCAAAAACTGGGACTGGACCGGACTTTCAAGCACTATCCACCTGTCCAAGTCTCTGCATGGCACTCCAATTCTCTTCATCAAGAAGAAGGATGGTAGTCTCTGACTTTGTGTCGACTACTGAGGACTCAACCATCTTACAAAGAAAGACTGCTACCCACTTCCTCTCATTTCTGACCTCCTCAACTCCCCCTGAAAAGCCTGCTTGCTCACCAAGATAGACTTGCAGCATGCTTATTACCTAGTCTGCATCGCTGATGGTGATGAGTGGAAAACCACTTTCCACACCCGCTATGGATCCTTCGAGTGGTTGGTGGTTCCCTTTGGACTCACTAATGCACCTGCAGCTTTCCAGCGGTTTATGAACAACATCTTCAGTGACATGCTGGATGTTTGTGTCATTGTGTACCTCAATGACATCCTGATCTATTCAGATGACAAGTCCCAGCACGGGGCTCACATTAAAGAAGTCCTCTGCTGTCTCTGGAAAAATGGACTTTATGCCTCTCCACAGAAATGTGAGTTCCACAAAGACACTGTTGAATATTTAGGTTTCATCCTTTCACCAGATGGACTGCGGATGTCCAAGGATAAAGTCAAAACCATGCTCGACTGGCCCAAGCCTAGGAAAGTTAAGGATATACAATCCTTCTTAGGCTTCTGCAACTTTTACCGCTGCTTCATTAATGGCTATTCAGACATTGTCAGTCCACTCACCCACTTGATGTGGAAATCCGCACCCTGGGACTTCAACAAGAAGTGCCGCAATGCTTTTGAAAAGCTCAAACAACAATTCACTCACGCCCCTGTCTTAACTCAATGGGTACCCAACTCACAGATGGTACTCGAAACTGATGCTTCTGACTATGCCCTAGCAGCAATCCTTTTGGTTTACACTACGGATGGAGAGATCCATCTGGTCGCTTTTCATTCCCACTCCTTTAATCCTGCTGAACTAAATTATGACACCCATGACAAGGAACTCTTTGCCATCTTTGAAGCCTTCAAACACTGGCAGCAGTATTTTGAGGGTTCTGCAAACCCGGTTGATGTGGTCACCGACCACAAAAATCTTGAGGACTTCAGCACTACTAAGTTGCTCACCCACTGCCAGGCCCATTGGTCTGAATACCTTTCCCAGTTCAATCTTGTCATCCGCTTCTGCCCTGGAAAATTAGGGGCCAAGCCAGATGCGCTCACTAGACATTGGGACATCTACTGCAAAGGGAGAAATAGCGACTTCGCCTCCGTAAACCCAACCAACTTCCAACCTGTATTCACACAGGAACAGCTCACCTCTTCCCTTTGCGCCACCTATTTTGCCACACCCATCCTTCAACAAGCAGTAATCATGGATGTTGAGAAACTTCACCACAACATCCGCACCTCCCTACTCCTTGACCCCTTATCATCCACACATCTTCCAACACCTGTTGATCCCAACTGGACCATAGATGAGGCAGGTCTTCTCCGCCACTTTGACCAGATTTATGTTCCAGACGTCATGGACCTCCACCTCAAAGTCCTTCAATACAAACACAATCATATCCTCTCTGGCCACTTCAGACAAAACAAAACCCAGCAGCTTGTCCGCCAGGAATATGTCTGGCCAAACCTCCACACCTTTGTGCAGGAATTCTGCAAATCCTGTACCACTTGCAAATGATCCAAATCACCTTGACACAAGCCCTACGGGTTTCTAAAGCAACTTCTGGTTCTGGAATGACCTTGAAACTCCATCTCCATGAATTTCATTGAGCAACTACCCAATTCTGATGGTCACACCGCTATCCTGGTCATCGTTGACCATCTCACCAAACAAGGCATCTTCATCCTGACTGTCAACAAAATCACAGCCCAAGAACTAGCCAACCTGTTTGTCCTCCATGTCTTCTCCAAGCATGGTGTTCCATTTCATGTCACTTGCGACCAGGGATCCAAGTTCATCTCCCATTTCTTCCACTCCCTCAGAAAAGCACTTGACATGCGGATCCACTTCACTTCCAGTTATCACCCGCAAGGAGATGGTCAGACAGAATGACTTAATCAGACCTTGGAGCAGTACCTCCAGATCTTCTGCAATTATCAGCAGGACAACTGGTCTCACCTCTTACCCTTGGGCGAATTTGCCTACAACAATGCTCCCTCCACCTCTACAGGTGTATCCCCTTTCTTTGCCAACAAAGGCTATCACCCGAACATTTCTGTCTTCCCCAAATGTGACTTAGCCTCACAGCATGCCTGCGAGTTTGTCGTCAACTTAGATGACCTTCATCAGGAACTTTGGAAACAGCTTGTGGCTGCTCAAGAGCATTATCAAGGCCCTGCAGCTAAACATTGGGCACCCGCACCTGACTTCAACATTGGTGACTCTGCCTAGGTCACTGTGGAAAATATCTGCACCACTCGTCCTTCCAAGAAACTTTCCAAAAAGAACCATGGCCCCTTTGAAATCATTGCCTGCCCGGGCACTCACTCAGTCACCCTGTGGCTCCCAGATCACATGCAGGCCATCCACCCTGTTTTCCATGTCTCTCAACTAGAGAAACACTCCCCAAACACAATTCTGAATCGGATACAACCTTCACCTCCTCCCATCACTATCGATGATGAGCTTGAATATGAGATCGCCAAAGTCCTTGACTCCAAGGTTGATAATCGACGTTGATGCAAGATTCTCTACCTCGTCCGATGGGAAGGCTACCAGGGAACCAATGAGGAGACCTCCTGGCTACCTGTTACAGAACTTGACCATGCCCAAGAACTCCTTGTGGATTTTCACACCCACTACCCGCAGAAACCCAGACCATTACCCACTTAAAAGTCTATTCACATTACTTATTTACTCAGTCTGAACTCAGAAACAAAATTCATTGAAAAAAGAATTTTTTTGGATCCGACCGGATCCCTACACTACCTCTGCTTCTCCCTCTCCATCTTCATCACCCTCTCCCCCAACTTTGCCCTCTTCTATGCCCTTGTCCTTCTCTCCACCCTCCTCATCTCCACTCTCACTCTCCTCCCTGTCATCCACCCACCTTTTCTCCAGATACCTCTGGAAGGCCGCCCAGTCATCTCTGGACTTGTGAATCCCGCGTCTTTCCCACCAGGACTCTTGTACTGCCCACTCCACCTCTTTGTCACCCTCATCACTCTCCTCCCTGGTGCTTTCTTCCTCCACCCACTCTGGGTCCAAAGTGTCCTGGATCTCCCCCATCAACTCCCGCACCACAGTAGCCACCTCAGCAAACCCCTTCCATCATCTGCTGCATTACTTCTGGGTTTTCCCCACTAATCCCCATCATTCCCACTGCGGTTCCCACCAGTTTTGCTGCAGGGGCCTCCTGCCCCTCCCACACTACCTCCTTGCACTTATGTTTGATGTGCGTGCAGTTGTTGCACATGCATCCCCTTGCACCCATCTTGAAACAAGCAATCTTCTGATATTTGCATCTAGGCCACTTATCAGTAAGAGAAGACTGAGAAGGGAAATAAGTATGCATCTTTTGCAGGGCAACGTGGCCTGCACCTGCACTGGACCCTCTGACTCCTCTGACCCCACTCACGCCTTTGACTTGGTGACTTTCTTTCTCTTTGGGGACTTGCTCCCCTCGGCCTCATCCTCCAAACCTGCAGCTGCAGCTGCTCGCTTCTTCTCCGCTCATTTTGTGGCCGATGCCTCCTTTTTCCATGCCTCTGCCTGGCGCACCTCCTCTGCCTTTGCAGCCTCCTCTGCTGCCTTTTGCACCTCCTGCACCTGGCATTCCTCCTCCCTCGCCACTTCCTCCAGCTCCTTCATCTCCTTTTCCATCTGCTCCCTCAGTGCCCACTCCCTCTGTTTGTGTTGGGCCTTCATCATGGCCATTTTGATCTGCACAGAGACTGCTGGGGGGGACATTTCTGATAGTTGATGGGGGAAGGAAAGAACGTGAAAATTTTTCAACCAATTACCACATTCAGAAATTCAACCAACTTCCTTATTTGGACTCAAACACTCATGTGCCTCATAGGCTTGGCACTAAGGGGGAAATACTGTCAAGAACCATTCCTTGCCCGATCAGAACCCGCATCCATCCAATCCTTTTCTGCACGTTGAACCCAACATTTGTCTACTCCTCCTGATTTCATTCCTGGCTGCCTTGCACTGCCCACACTGCTGTGCACCAGGCCACCTTGTACAGCATCCACAGCTGCCTTCCCAAGGCTGCCATCTCTATTGCATATTTGACTACAGATTCCTGTGTGGCTCCCACTAGATAATTTATCTATGCAGTTGAGACACTGCCGCAGTTTTCGTTCCTGTTCCACATTATTCCGGACTACAGTATTTAAGCTTAGTTAGTTTTGCCTTGTATTCCTCAGTTCATATATCGACATAGACTCAACTTTATCCTGCCAATCTAAACCTCCTTCTACTCCAACCTCAGTTCTCTAAGAGTCTGAACTCCATTCGACTCAACCTCTAGTCTCCCTCTGAAGTTCTAACCTCACCTGAACTTAAACTAAGTCCCTCTGTACTCCTCCCCACATTTACCTGCACTTTCCTGCTCCTACCTCCAAATCTTCGACTTGAAATTAGGACACCAGACAAGGTGAAGGGCGCAGCTTCTTACAAGCTGAAGCCAAGTCCTTTCTGTTTCCCCTCCCACAGAATCCACATCGACCTGATGATAGGTCATCTCCTTGGCTCAAGGACCGATTCACCACTTTAGCATCATTCTAATCACATCAGCTAACTCCTACGACATCCCAGACACAGCGCGACCCAGTCTATCGATCACGATATCATATTGACCATGTCGAAACATCACCAGCAACATTGATCGTATCAAGAGCCCACATCGCACAACCTTAGGACTACCCCAAAAGTCCCTAAGATCCCCCTACATGACCATTGAACATCCCCGACCAACTTCGAACAAGCCGCAACCGCAATCGAGCATTGTTGACCATTGTCAACCATCATCGAGTGTCATCAATCGATATCAAGAAACTATGAGCAACATCGGGCACTGCCTTCATTATCCAAATGGTGGAAAACCATGCACTAGGACATATTCCAACTTGTGCTCAAACCTGCTGATCATAGGTCAGCCTCGTTCCAAGTCCCTATTGTGCACAGAACCTGCTGGACGCATTATTGCGAGACTTAGCACAGTTTATACACAAAGGACAGTCTCTTTTAGTTCTTTCCCTTTATTACTCTTTCATCATATGATATATATATCTTTCTTGTTTGGATTCCAGTCTCCTTTATGGCCTTGTGCCTTAACTCATATCTTTTGCCTCATGTTCTACACATGTTTCTCATTCCATTTTAGGAAGTTTCTTTAAAAACATATAAAACTCTGTAGTATCTACTTGGAAATGACAAGAAATCGTCTTCACATATCGTCTCGTATACAGTTCTAAGCATCCGATCAACTTTCTAAAACAATCTAAGTCTCTGCGGGTTTTCTCGATTGATGAGAAACCTCTGCAATCGTCGCATCCTCAATCCTCTCTCAATCATCTTGTCATTAGTTCTAGCAACCCTTCCAACACTTCATAGCGGTTTGCCACACCCTTTGTATACCATCGACCAATCCAAAGGTCCCCAGAATTCACATATCGACCATCGACGATAAACTCATTCGCCATCGATCTCATCGATCGCCCTCGATATTGATCGATACTTGATCAGACCACGCCAAACACCTTCATTTCTCATAACACTACCTTCACAACTAGTACCAACTGGTCATCTTTCCATCGGTTGGGCCATGAACATTCAGAATGACTCGCAACCTTCCTCTGACTTGTCGCAAATATCATCGATTGCCTCATCAGCAGTTTAGGTGGTTTTCCTGGGTTGAGTATCATCATTTTTGGAGCCCATCACGAGGGTTTCTGAATCATTTCATCGTTGGACCAACCTCGACTTCCTTGGCTTAGGCCAACACAAGCAAGAACCCTTCGTATTGATACTTGCCATGCCTCTGAATCTCTCGAACAATCGGGTGGCATTCTAATTCCAGTTTCCAAAGCAGAATCTACTCATCATAGACTATTTCCTTCACCTATATCATCACCTTCCACATTGTCATCTACTTCTTTGTCATCATCACTGACCTCTTCATTTATCCTTCCAACAACTTCAACACTTCTACCATCTATTACACAAGTCTTAACCCCTACCCCTAGAGTCATCGCATTCATGACTACCCAAACCGCGATGCCAGCTTGTGGGCACTTGACCACTCCGAAGTTCAACCCTACTCAGCCTCGAGAGCTCCGATGATACTTTGAAGAACTTGAACTACTATTCCTGACCTGCGGTGTTACAGAATTGAATCTAATGAAGAAACACGCTTGTCGCTACCTCGACATCGACTCTTCCAAACTCTGGGAATCACTTCCAGAATATCAGCCCGGCACATCATTCAACAAATTTTGAACAGCATTACACAAACTCTATCCTGGCTTGGAAGACAATTGCAAGTGGAGCATATTGGACATGGACATATTAGTGGGAGAACAGCTACGCATTGGGATATTTGATGCGAGCAATCTAGGAATGTATTATCGCGTGTTCTACAACATTACTCACTTTTTGCGAGCAACGAATAGGATCTCGGAAGTGGAGCAAAGCAGAGCTTATGTTCGAGGATTCCAACCTGGCTTATGGACTCAAATTGCTCGACGACTTGAACTCAAGTTCCCCGACCATTATCCCGATGATCCATATCCACTCAATGACATTCACGATGTGGCAAAATTTGTACTAGCAGGCTCCAACACATCGAACTCAGTAATCCATCAATCGACCTCTTCATCGCACTCGACATCGAACATCGGAAATATGGGCACCTCGTCACCTGGAACTATTACAATCAAAACTGAAGATCTAAACACAATGTTCGAACGATTCGCTAGCACCATCACTACACATATCGCAGGTACTAAAAATCCTCGCACTAATTTGGCAGACAGACAGGCACATATCGACACCCTCCTTTGCATATTTTGCGGTTTATCAGGACATTTTATCCCTGACTGTATGGTTTGTCAGTTGTACCTGAATGAAGGGAAGTGTAAGCGAAATGTGGAAGGAAAGATTGTACTTCCTAACAGACAATTCACCCCTCAAAGTATCCCTGGCAGGTTTATCAAGGAATGCATCGATGAATGGTGGAAACGCAACCCAGATGCAACCCCAGCAGCCACACTTTTATTCAGCATCGCACCATTGGCACCTTCGACTTTGACTAGTTCAACCTCGGCTGCGATCACTTCGATAACAGAGTCAGATGCCATTTCTATATCGGAATTGGAGACGAAAGGCATTTATCATAACTCGACATTGACAGCTGACTCCGAAGATAGAATAGCGGCTCTCAAGCGCGAAATATTCACGCTTCGAAGTGGTCAACCATTTTTGCGTCCAAACAAAGAGGTTCAAAATTCAGTTCCAGCCACGACAACCCCCGTCCCTGCATCGTCAACATCTACTGCTACAGTCCCACCACCCTCAACATCTTCATTGACAATGGTCAACCCTTCAACTTCAACTACCACTCCAACATCGACATCGACGTCTCCCGCATCGACCACTTCGCCATCGACAACCATACCCCCAACGCAAACCTCAGTACACCCATACACGTTGGTCAGGGAGAACACCTATTTGCCACCACATGAAAGGAACTTCACTGGCACATCGAAGGGTAAGGAAAAAGACGGACCATTGTATGCGACACAGGCACCGGTACAGAACGAGAAAATTGTGCATGATATATTTGCGCACTTGATGAAGATGCCAATTGTCATGCTGACATCTGAAGAATTACTCTCGCTTTCACCCGAGGTTTGAACAAAATGGAGAGAACAGGTCACACTGAAATGAGTCCCACAATCCAGAAACAATGCGATGAACATGTTTAGTCCCAACGCGATCATCATGCCTGACCCATATGAGACCTATATTAGCAGTCTCTGACCCGGTGAAATCCCTCAGCCTTTCGTCATCACTAAAGAAACTTCATTGATTAGATCAGTTATTATGGATGTCCATGGTAACAACCAGGTAGAAAGCGTTGTCGATCCCAGTTCCTCGATCATATCGATGGTCGAAGATGTTTGCCACAAACTCGGTCTAGCATACAACTCCTCGATTAGGCTTCCAATGCAGTCTGCTAATGGGACTGTAGATGAAACACTCAGTTTAGCACGCAATGTACCCTGCGATCTCAGTGGAATCACCCTATACATGCAGATACATATTATTCGGGACCCGGCTTACGATATTCTACTCGGATGACCTTTAGACATCTTAACGGAAAGCGTTATTAGAAACTATCGGAATGAAGCACAAACCATCACAATATGCAATCCTAACTCAACTCGGACCACTACAATTCCCTTGATACCTCGATCGCACCATCATCGAAAAGTAGTTCGAGAGGATTTTCAGCATTAGAGAATGAAATTTCGGAACAGTGTGCTTTTATCATCTCATTCAACTCTTCTAACTCCTCTATATTTGTCGAGCGCACTGCAAATATCCCCGAAATTGACTCCTCCGAAGAATTATCCGCGACACTTTCCGACTTATATTTATCTGCATGCGACGAGTTCCACATTCCTCAAAATGCCTCGATGGTGTTTATACCTATGCAAATCAGTTTCCCTTTCCTCAGTTATTTCCAACAATCCACAGTCTAGTTATTTATCAACAAAGAAAAAGTATAAACCAGTCGCACTGAAGGTCTGTCCAATTGTGGCCAGACTACCCGATCATTTTAGAATTATTTGATGCATTGAGGGCGATCCCCTCAAAGACATGCCTCCACTAAATCCCCATCCTCCGATATTCAAACCAACTCCTCGATATAACCTCAAACACAAAAACATCATCGATCAAAATCATCCAGGCGATTTCTTATGGCCTCAAGAACGAGACCTCATGCATGACTTCATTCGAAACCAGCAAGCAGGGTTCGCATGGACTGAAAACGAATGAGGAAGGTTTCAACCCAATTTCTTCCCCCCTATCGAGTTCCCAGTCGTCCCTCATACCCCTTGGGTTGAATGCAATATCCCCATACCACCTGGTTTGTATGAACAGATTTGCGAGATGCTGAAAAAGAAGATCGAAGCAGGAGTCTACGAGTCGTCGAACTTGTCATACCGATCGCAATGGTTTTGCATTGTGAAGAAAGACACAAAATCACTCCAAATAGTCCACAGCCTCGAGCCATTAAACCAAGTTACGATTCAGCACTCAGGTGTTGTCCCGATCCCTGAGCATTTGGCCAAACAGTTTGGAAGACGCGCTTGTGGTGGAATGTTGGATTTATATGTTGCATTCGATGAAAGGCTCGTATCTGAATCCTCTCGAGATCTAACAACTTTCCAGACCCCATTTGGCACACTTCAAATCGTGACCCTACCGATGGGTTGGATGAACTCGGTTCCGATCCTACACGATAATGTAACTTTCATCCTACAACCCGAGGTCCCTCACATCACGATCCCTTATATCGACAACCCACCAGTGAAGGGTCCGAAATTGGAATATCGAACAATCGGTGGGTCTTATGAAATGATTGTTGACAACTCAGGCATTCGACGATTTGTGTGGGAGCATTTCGAGAACCTAAATCGCATCGTCCAGTGCATGAAGTATTGTGGTGGGACGTTCTCTGGACCGAAATTATTTGCTTGTGTCCCCGAGATAATTGTTTTAGGTCATCGATGCAATATTCAAGGCCAAATGGCTGACCTGATGTGTATCGATAAGATCCAGAAATGGGGTCCGTGTCGTACGCTCACAGAAGTTAAGGCGTTCTTAGGAATGATTGGAGTTTGTCAAATTTTCATCCAGAGTTTTGCACATCGAGCAGCTGCACTAATCAATCTTACTCGAAAAGATGTGCCCTTCGAATTCGGCCCATCTCAGGTAGCAGTGCAAGAAGATCTCAAGCATGCTCTCCTAAACTTGCCAGCAATTCAAGCCATTGACTATACCTCAAATGCCCCAGTAATCCTCGCAGTTGACACATCAAGCATTGCCACCGGCTATTTCCTAACACAATGCGACCGCGATAACCCTTGAAAGCAATACTACAGTCGATTCAGCTTGATCATGCTCAATGACTGTGAATCACAGTTTTCACAACCAAAGCTCAAGCTTTATGGTCTATATCAAGCCCTTGGGGCACTTCGTTTATACTTGATAGGGGTACGAAACCTTATCGTCGAGGTTGATGCGAGGTATATCAAAGGCATGCTCTCAAATCCCGATATCGCACCTAGTGCTAGCATAAACCGATGGATAGTATCTATTCTAATGTTCCACTTCATGCTAGTTCATGTCGCAGGTATGCACCATGGGCCGGACAGCCTTTCGTGACATCCTTGACAAACTGAAGATGACAATGACAAAGTAGAAGAAGAATTTGGCGACTGGATCGACAAACTACATGGTTTCATTCACCAAATCAACCCAATCTCGGTTCGACCTTTCCCCTCTCACATGACTTATCCCACTTTTGCCCAAGCTTTGGATTTCAGTAAGGGGGAGGACGTTTTGTATGAAGACATACCTAGATCGGACAAATCAAAGAAAGAAGATGAACGACTACTGCTTGTTCATTAATGGTTAGACGATATGGTGTGACCCCCACATCTATCAGACACAGAGTATGCTACCTTCATGCAATATTGCACCGAGTTCTTCATAGATTCTGGCAAACTATGGCAAAAAGATCGTCATGGCAAACACAAGATCATCGCGATTCCAGAGCGTCGCATCGATATTATCCAGTCGTTGCATGACCATATCGGCCACAAAATGATCTTTGCCATGAAGTCTCACATCGCACTAGGATTCTGGTGGCCCAACCTGAAAGCCGATATTGCATGGTACATCTGAACATGCCACTACTGTCAGTTGCGACAAACTCAAAATCTTCTTATTCCACCAATTGTCGCCACACCCACTCCTCTATTTGGAAAAGTCTACATTGACACAATGCACATGCCACCTTCCAGTGGATATCGCTATATAATACAAGGTCGATGTTTGATATCATACTGGCTAGAGTTCAGGATGCTTCACAACGAAACAGTGAAGACCATCAGCAATTGGATCTTTGAAGAAATTGTTTGTCGTTGGGGCTCACTTTATGAGATCATTACTGACAATGGCACAGCATTTCTTTCTGCTCTTGAGTATTTGTCAAAGCAATATCACATCAATCACATTTGGATAAGTGGGTACAATTCTTGTGCCAATGGTCTCGTCAAACGAGCCCACTTCAATGTATGACAATCACTCTACAAGGCCGTTGATGGTGATCAAACTCGATGGTTGGTTGGGACCTACTCGGTCTTTTGGGCAGAATGGGTAACAGTTCAAAAACAAATGGGCTGTTCACCCTATTTTGTGATCACAGGTTCTCATCCACTCATCCCTCTCGACATATCAGAAGCGACATGTCTACAACCACCACCTGATTCGATACTCTCCTCCACCAATCTCATCGCCCAATGCGCTATTGCACTACAGAATCTCGAGGTACTCTACTCTAGAGTCTACACTGCTCGACGAGAAGCTGTGAAACGCTTCAAAGAAGTTCACAAGCAAACAATTCGAGACTACAATTTCAAAAAAGGTGACCTTGTACTCATGCGAAACACACAGATCAAAAAGGCTCTTAATCGAAAAATGCGAGCTCGATATCTTGGCCCACTCATAGTCATCACAAGAAACTATGGTGGCGCTTATATTCTTTGCAAGCTCAACAGATCAGTTCTTCATCGACCAGTAGCAGCTTTCCAAATTCTACCCTATCTAGCACGGAAATCGATTCCCCTTCCTCCGAACTTCTTCAATATCGACGATCGTTGGCTTGAACAACTTTGAACAACATCGGACGTCGACGGAGACATCAATGAGGGCATTTCTGACCTCCACGAAGACAAATAGAGCATTTTCCTTTTCTTTTTCTTACTTGCAATTAAAACAACTGCGCCAGCTTGTTGTCCACTGCCATCGACACCCCCTTGACCATACCTGCAACCTCGTGTTTGACTTCTCACTCTTGAGCTTTCCCCTTACCCTTCCCTTTGTCCTTGTCAGCCAACTTTGTCTTCACCTTTGTCATTTGTTTCGGGCACTCGCCAACTTTTGAGGGCCCGGCCTCTGCGTTTTGGATGGGCTGGATAGCCCAAATGCATATGGCTAAGCAATCATACAGATCAGTGATCGTATTTGTTATCGAAAGAGATCACTTACTACGTCTCGGAGTCGACACTTCCGTCAACTCCACAGTATGCTGAGATGCTCGCTTGGAGCCTGTTGTCTTCCTCGACTCACCTCAATGGAATCTTCGCCTCGACACTCCCTCCCAGTAACACCCCTGAAGGCCTTGAGTGCATCATTGGCACTTGGGTGCGCCATCCTTGATGATGCATTCTGGTGACATCCTCAGCCCGGCGCAATGATCACACTACAAGCAAGAGTAATTAGTCTCAACGATATCGACTTACAACAAAGACTTACCAGCCCATGGAAGGTGATCAAGTCACCTTCCTCTAAGTGCACCCGTTTAGCGACCATGGGCTCCTCATCCAATTCGTCCTCGCCCTCCTTGTCCTCCTTGTCCATCTCAGCAGCCTTCTTCTTCTCGACGATCATCTTGACGGCTGGTGGGTCATCGACCTGAGGTGCTGCTTGGTCTGCGGCCTCATCCTGATCGATCAAGAGGCGCATGAGCTCAAGCGTGGCTGTTCGATTGTGAAACTCATCCTTCGAAACTGTCTTGGCTCGGACTTCGGCCAAGAACAATCAATGTGCCTTGACCAGCGCATCTCATTGTTCCTTGATCCTCTTTGCTTTGGCCTTGATGGCCACCTCCTGAGCAACTTGCTCCTCCTCTCTTCGCCTCTCCCCCTCTATTCTCCTCAAGTACTCCTCAAAAAGATATTTTCCACCCCATGAAACCCAATCCTCCCAAGCGAAAGGTGCGAAGAGGCCGATCACCTTGTCCAATGTAGCTTGCACACACTCATTGCATGCCTCGTCAAATGACCCAATCACGTTGTTGTATTTGGCCTATCAACGAGGTTAGGAAGCAGATAAACAAAGAAAATGAAAAGACATACCATTTTCTCACAAAAAGTGCCACCCCATACCTTGAAGTCGAGGTCTTCAGCTTTGCCAGCCTCAGGCATCGATTTTGCATGATCGAGGATGGGAAGAGCGAGTTCGGCGAGGATAGACATGTTGTCAAGGAGATGGATGGAAGAGATCAAATGAAAATAGAAAAGTTCAAACCACGATGTGTCTTAAATCAGCAATCAACAATGTCACATGACCCAGTTATTTCAGCTCGACTGACCAGGACGGTCAGAATTTCAGTAAGGGGGAGGATGATAGGTCGTCTCCTTGGCTCAAGGACCGATTCACCACTTTAGCATCATTCTAATCACATCGGCTAACTCCTACAATGTCCCAGACGCAGTGCAACCCAGTCTATCGATTGCGATATCATATTGACTGCATCGAAACATCACCAGCAACATTGATCGTATCAAGAGCCCACATCGCACAACCTTAGGACTACCCCAAAAGTCCCTAAGATCCCCCTACATGACCATCGAACATCCCTGACCAACTTCAAACAAGCCACAACTGTGATTGAGCATCATCGACCGTCATCAACCATTGTTGAGCATCATCAATCAATATTGAGAAACTATGAGTGACATTGGGCGCCGCCTTCATTATCTAAATGGTGGAAAACCATGCACTAGGACATATTCCAACTTGTGCTCAAACCTGCTGATCATAGGTCAGCCTCGTTCCAAGTCCCTATTGCACACAGAACCCGCTGGACGCATTATTGCAAGACTTAGCGCAGTTTATACACAAAGGACAGTCTCTTTTAGTTCTTTCCCTTTATTACTCTTTCATCATATGATATATATATCTTTCTTGTTTGGATTCCAGTCTCCTTTATGGCCTTGTGCCTTAACTCATATCTTTTGCCTCATGTTCTACACATGTTTCTCATTCCATTTTAGGAAGTTTCTTTAAAAACATATAAAACTCTGTAGTATCTACTTGGAAATGACAAGAAATCATCTTCACATATCGTCTCGTATACAGTTCTAAGCATCCGATCAACTTTCTAAAACAAGCTAAGTCTCTGCAGGTTTTCTCAATCGATGAGAAACCTCTGCGACCATTGTGTCCTCGATCCTCTCTTGATCATCTTGTCCTTAGTTCTAGCAACCCTTCCAACACTTCATAGCGGTTTGGTGCACCCTTCATATACCATCGACCAATCCAAAGGTCCCCAGAATTCACATATCGACCATCAACGATAAACTCGTTCACCGTCAATCTCGTCGATCACCCTCAATATCGATCGATACTCGATCAGACCATGCCAAATGCCTTCGTTTCTCATAACACTACCTTCATGACTAGTACCAACTGGTCATCTTTCCATCAGTTGGGCCACGAACATTCAGAACGACTCGCAACCTTCCTCTGACTTGTCGCAAATATCATCAATTGCCTCATTGGCAGTTTAGGTGGTTTTCCCAGGTTGAGTATCATCACCGACAAACTCCTGCTATTATCACTCGCAGTGTCCGATTGGATTCTGACGTGCACTCTAGGATCAGTTCTTAACAAGATGTCATTTTCAAACTCAGCTCAAAATCCTGGTTAGAATGGTATATAACATCACTATATTCCATTTATGGTAAGTCACATGACTCTCTGATTGTCATTTTTGAACTCAGCTCAAAAAACTGGTTAGAATGATGTATAACATCACTATAAATTTTTGACTCCCACAGTTAGTAAAGTCAGTAATTTTTGTAATGGTTGCTGAAAAATTACAGACTGTGGGGAAAACAGACATGGAAAAATGGTCACACTAAATTTTTCATTGATTCCAGGTTTGAAGAACAAGTCTTAACTTCATTAAGGACTTGGGGGTGAGGGCCAATTCTGGCAGGTATGAGTCCTTATATTTTATGATCTATAATCAAATAATGCTAAATACCTGACAATATTTGGTAATAAAAAACCCAATAGTATGCAAAGAAATAAAAAATAAAAAATCAGTTCAAGAAGCTGATCAGAATGATATATAAAACATAAAATACAGGATATAAACTTTATATTTAGCCCTAATAAATAATACAAAATAGTGGAAACCATTATGTTAATGATGCATCAATGATATTCTGTTTTATTACAAGTTAAACATTAAGGAAGATATAGCTTATTTTTATTAATAACAAATAATAACAAATATATAATAATATCTTTTGATTCTGTTCCAGCAATGTGGATTTTTGTTGAACCATTTTCCACCAAGGCCACCTAGTAATGATTAGCATAGCATTAGTATTTTAGATATAGTTTCCATTCCTATGATACCTCCACTACTCTGTTCTCCACTGGTCTCTGACCTAAGTCTGCTCTTTAGTATTTAACCTATTTACTTCTGTTTGTATTCTTCAGTTCATAAATCAACCAAGTTTACCCATCTCAATCTCTAGTCTCCTCTCCTGTCTCGGACTTCCTCTTGAACTCTGATATTCTTACATTTACCTTTGTCTTGAAATTAGACACTGACAAGGTGAAGGGCACAATTTCTTATAAGTTGAAGCCAAGTCCTTTCTGATACACCATCCAATATGAGTCTGACAGATTTCCACCCTCAAGTTCAGCACTTAACAATAATGGTCTAATAGTATACAACATTGTTTATATAAGAACTGACTGAAATAATAAATTGAAACTATACAAACAAGGCCAAATAATTTCAAATGAGATTTCAATAATGGGCCAACAATATATCTTTTTATTTCAAGTTAAATAAAACAAATGGGACAAGAATTGAGTGAGATATAGCATTTTTGATGATTTAATAACAAATATAAGCAACCTTTGTTAGCACACATAAATCAGATAATGTACAAACAGTATATATTTTATTTGCAGGTTAAATCAGTTGGATTAAAGAAGAACTAACTGAGATACCACAAACAATGCCAAACAATACCAAACATGATCTCAATGAATGGGCCAATAATGTATCTTCTCATTCCAAGTTAAATAAAACAAATTGGCCAAGAATTGACCAAGATACAGCATTTTGATAATTTAACAAATAAAGATAAACAATTTTGTCAACATAGTATAAAATGCCCAAGCTACATACCCTTCTACAAGTTAAACTCAATTGAATTAGAACTGGCTCTGATATAGTCTTTTTGATCTGCTTGATATATTAACAAATAATAGCAAACATCTGTAAATATCCTTTAAGGATAGACCAACAGTATCTTTTTATTTTCAAGTTAAATCATCCAAAATGGAGAGATACTATATTTAGGCATGACAACAATGTCAAACAATATACTCTTCTGATGATTGGCCAATGATGGACCAATAGTGTATCTTCTTATTCCAAGTTAAATAAAACAAAACAGCCAAGAAATGGGCAAGATACAGTATTTTGATGATTTAACAATTAAAGATAAACAACCTTTGTCAGTGTAAAGTGCCCAAGCTACACTCAATTGAGTTAAAACCAGCTCTGACATCATCTTTTTGATTTTTTGATATGTGAACAAATAATGCCAAATATTTGTAAGTATCTTTTAGTAATAGACCAACAGTATACTTTTTATCTTGCAAGTTAAATCATCCAAAATGGATGAAAACTGAAGGAGATACTATATTTAGCCATGACAACAATGCCAAACAATGCCAAATACCCTCCCAATGAATGGCCAATAATGTATCTTCTCATTCCGAGTTAAATAAAAGAAATCAGCCAAGAATTGAGCAAGATACAGTATTTTGATAATCTAATAAACAAATATAAACAATTTTTGTCAGCACAGGGTAAAGTGTCCAAGTTACATACCCTTCCACAAGTTAAATAAACTCAATTGATGGCTCTGATATAGTTATTTTGATCTTTTTGATCTATAAACAAACAATCCCAAATACCTGTAAATATCTCCCACTGATAGACCAACAGCATACTTTTCATTTGCAAGTTAAATCATGCAAATTGGATGAAAACTGAAGGAGATACTATATTTAACCATGACAACAATACCAAACAATGCCAACTACTCTCCCGATGACTGGCCAATGATGTACTTTCCCATCTGTAGTTAAATGAACCTAATCGGACAAGAAATGAGTGAGATACAAGACTTTCATTGTAGATGTGCTAAAAAAAGCATACCCTAAAGCGGTCACGTGCGCCAAATATCGACATCTCTCGGAGAAGTTGATATTTGGTGCACGTGATAACTTTAGGGCGCCCCCGAAGTATCACCAAATTTCAAAATTTCAATACAAAGTTTGTAACTGATCAATAATAGTTTGTAATGAAACTATCAATAAGACTTTGTAATGGATTGTATTGAAGTCAATTACTGTAGGTTACCGGTAATTTAGATAGCCGGATGAAAATTTTCCTTTTATACTCGAAATCCGCGTCTCGGCTAATTTTTCAGTCCCACGGTTAGTAAAGTCAGTAATTTTTGTAATGGTTGCACAGAACTTACTGACCGTGGGGAAAAAGGAAATGTTTTTCTTATACCACTGAATTTTTCATCAATTCCCAGTTTGAAGAACAAGTCTTAAACTTTGTTAAGGACTCATAACTTTGTTAAAGGACTCGTAACTCATAACATTGAGATATAGAAGTTCTATTGGCCATTGGCTCATGGCAAGTGGCTAAATTAAAATTGCTTACCAATAACTGATGGGATCAACCAATGTTTGCAGAAGACCCTCCAGCTTTTGAGGTCCTCTACCATGCCAAATATTTTGAGACATTTACCTATTTTATTTGCGATGCTATAGCCAGATTATTGAAAACAAGTGGCTTAGCTAGTGGCAACACTATGTGTGCCAGCAAGGCACTCCAACAGGTAATTGACCTTGCTAAACCATTTTAATAGACTATGGTACATATATTAGAGCATTTGAGAGCATAAAAAATAGTAGTATTCATATGGATACCCATGGATGCCACCCATATCCATGGACTTTAGTACATCATCCATGGATATTCACCCAGATGGACCCGGGTCCATCCATGGTAGTCCCTACAACTGTGAGACCTTGGCAGTGGGGACAGGTGGGGGTTTCTGAGTGTTGTATTCTGAAGAGGTGTTGGTTCAAAGGAGAGTGACCTGTTTGGAGCTGGGCTATGATGGTGGATTGGCGGTGGTCTAGATATTCAACGAGCTTAAGAAATTTGTTAGAGGGAAGAAGAGATTTGTCAATAGCATGGAGGAGAGGGTAGTGCAGAGAGTCTTTCCATTGCTTTTCCCATTGTTTTCAGATGGTGGTTAGGTGTTCTTGTCTAGTGGCAGGGATGCTTGCTGGTAGGGGTTTGTTGCAGAGGAATTCAGAAAGGAGGTTATGGGAGCTTGAGGAGCCCTGGGCAGCAAGTTTGGCTAGCTCATCTGTGCATTCATTCAGAGAGAAGTTGGCATGCCCAGGTGTCCAGTGGATCTGAAGGTCTATGACCTTGCATTTAAGGTCAGTCCAAGTCTCATTTTTACATCTTACAGTTTTCTGAGCCTTGATATTTTGGAGCCAGTGTTGTTTGATTTGAAGTTTTTCTGCAGAATTGTGTACTTGATTAAGGAGGTAGTGAGCTGGGTGGGGCTTTTGGTTGTTGAGAGCTAGGATCATAGCTTGGCTGTCTGTACCAATAGCAGTGTATGAGTGTATCTGGGACTGAAATGTTGTCAGTAGGTGGGGGGAGGAGCATATTGCTTTCCCAGTTGATGAAGAACTTCATAATTTTGATACTTTCAATGCCTGTAACACTGATGGCAATGATGAGCACTTGATATTTTATGATTGGTTGGCAGATTCAGTGACAACCTCACATGTAATGTATCAGTGAGAAGCCTTTACTGATTACACACCTTTGGGAAATATCTCCATAACAGGTGTAGGAAGTAAAGAAGCGAAGATTGCAAGCTGCAGAACTGTTGAATTAATTTCAACATGAAAGGTCAAAGCTACATTCTACATTTGGAAAATGTACTACATGTGCCCAGAATGCAAAATAATTTGATTTTGTTGGGGTGATGGGATGATGCTGGAGGAAAATATACAGGTGGAGAGGAACAAATCACTTTTATTACAAGAGATGGTAATCAAATAGCTCATGGCACCAAAGTCAATAACCATTTATACAAGATGGAGATGGTTATCTGACAAATACAGAATACTAATACCTTTCTGAACATTGACAGGTCATGTGGACATCAAACATTTGTCAGGAATGATGTGCCTCCAAATTGGGAAACTTGGCACCAATGTTTTGGACATATCAGGTATACCGGACTTCAAAAATTATTGGACAGCAAATTAGTGGAAGATTCAATGTTGATATCCAGTCACCAAGACCAGATTGCATAGCATGTACTGAGGCAAAGCAACACATTGAACCCTTGCCTAAAACTTCCAACTGAAACACCAAACCCAGAGGATGCATATTGACTTGTGGGGAAAATACATGATCAAATCTATTAATGGACATCAATATTACCTGCTATTTGTGGATGACACAAAGAGATATATTACTGTGGAATGTCAGAAGGAAAAACCAGGAGCAGCACAAGGTGTAATCAATTATTTGGCTCACCTGATAACTCAAAACTGAAAACCAAAGGGGATACAAATAGATTGTGGGAAAGAATTTGTAAATGAGAAACTGGGGAATCGGTGCAAAGAACATGGTATAGAAATTTGTTTAACCACGCTGTACTCACCTTCACAGAATGGCATTGTGGAACGTATGAACTGCACACTTGTTGAACTATCATGCGCTATGCTCACTGCCAATGACCTTCCTGAATTTCTCTGGGAGTACACAGTTTTACATGTGGCTTATCTCAGGAACTGATCATATAATAAGTACCTTTGGAAATCAACACCTTACAAGGGCTGGCATAATAGAAAATAAAATGTGTGTACCTTATGTGAATTTGAGGCCCCTGTTTGGGTTCTAATACAAGGACAAAAAGAACAAAGAAAAATGCTACCAAAATCTAAGCACAGAGCATATGTTGGATTTAATGACAGTGCTGGAGCAATTAAATATTATAACGCAGAAACATGAAAGGTACTTATCTCTAGAAACTTCCAAAATATTAACCCACCAGAAATGCCTTCACCTCCAGAGCAAATCACCATTACACCTGATGTGCTGTGTGAGGGGGAGTCTGATGGAAGCACACTGCCGCCTCAGGGTGTAACAGGTTCTGATGATATAACTCCAGACCTTGAACCCAAGAAGTGCAAGCATAAATGGAATGAGATAGAGAAGGATGTGGATGTTAATGAACCAGGAAAGATGCATGGAATTTGTACCAACTATGGATACCTTCAAAATTCCTTTACAGAAGAGGAAGATGATGAAGAAACCTTCCTATCAATTGAAGAGATATACACAATAATTGCTGGAGATGAATTTACCAGCCTAAAGGATGCTAGAAACTCCCCAGAGTGGTCAGAATGGTGAATCACCATGGAGGAAGAGTTGGATTTGCTGAAGGAGATGGGCACTTGGGAACTTGTGCAGAAACCTCCAAACACAGTCCCTATCTCCAATAAATGGGTCTTTATAAAGAAAAGAAATAATCAGGGGGATGAAATAAGGAAACAAGCAAGACTGGTAGTAAAAGGATGCACACAGCAGCCAGGTTATGATTATATGGAAACCTATTTGCCTGTTGTTAGGATGGATACATTGTGTGCAATTCTAGCCCTTGTACCAATAAAGAAACTCCAACTACAACAGATGGATGTCAAGGGGGCTTACCTGAACAGCATTTTACAAGAAGAAATTTACATGTGACAGGCTACAGCCTGAGAGATGTGAGGATGAAACAGACTGAGTCTGTCAGCTGGTCAAGACTCTCTATGGCTTAAAACAGGCTAGGAGAGAGTGGAATAAGCAGCTTGATGAAAAACTCAAGTCTCACAGCTACAAACACTTACTCACAGATTCTTGCATTTACATTCGATGGGATGGAGATGACATTGGAATTATGGCCATCTGGGTTGACAACTCGCTTCTCTTTGCATCATTGGACACAATGATGGAGCATATGAAGAATGTGTTACACTCAGAATGGCAAGTTATGGACCTTGTGAAACCAAGCAAGATTGTTGGTATAGAAATAAATCATACCAGCAATTCCATGACTATTTCTCAACAGAATATATTGAGAATATACTCCTCAGGGAGGGGATGGCCGATGCAAACCCTGTCGGTATACCTATGGATCCAAATAATAAGCTAGGACCAAATCCAGATCACAATGAACCCAACCAAAGTAATTTGTATGCGAAATTATTGGGAAGTCTACAGTTTATTGCAAACTCCACAAGGCTGGATATCTCATACACCATAAATAAATTGGCTGCCTACACTGCTAACCCAGGTCTCCAACACCATGGTGCATTAAAGTGGATACTCAGGTCCCTTGCAGGTATGAAAACTCTTGGGATAAATTGGCTGCCTATACTGCTAATCCAGGTCTCCAACACCATGGTGCATTAAAGTGGATACTCAGGTCCCTTGCAGGTATAAAAACTCTTGGGATAACTTACTGCACATCTCAGGATGTGACTGGAGAAAATAACCTTTTCTATGGATATGCAGACACTGCCTTTTCGAATGCAGACAACCACAAGTCCACAATGGAATATATTTTCCTAATAGCAGGGGGAGCAGTGACCTGGAAATCAAAGAAACAAATGATCATAGCCTTGTCATCTACAGAGGCAGAATATGTAGCTCTCTTGGAGGCTGGACACAAAGTAGTGTTGCCATGGCTTGAGCCACATTTTTTGCTATCTTGGGAAATAAATTACATAAAATCACTAAAATATTTGAGGAGCTAGATCCCATCAAAAGCTGAGGGGTCTCCTGCCAACTCTAAGCAATTAGAGAAGTGGTTTCTGAGATATTCAGGTGGTTTAGAGTTGGCAGGAGACCCCTCAGCTTTTGATGGGATTTAGGTCCTCAAATATTTTAGTGATTTTACATAATTTATTTCCCAAGATAGCAAAAAATGCAGCTCAAGCCATGGCAACACTAATGCAAAGCAACATGGCTCAGAAATCTATATGGTGAACTCAGATTTATTCAAGAGGAACTGACCATTATTTATGGAGACAATGAGAGGTCTGTAGTATTAACACACAACCCACAATTTCATCAACAGTCAAAGCACATCACTCTTTGCCATCACTGGGTCAGGGACCTTGTGAATGAAAAAGTTCTTGATATACAGAACTGTCATGATCCAGAGCAAACAGCAGATGTATTAACTAAAGCTTTACCAAAGCCAAAATTTACTTGACATAGAGAAGAGATGGGCATCCAGTTGACACGCTAGAAACCCAGAGGTCTTTACACTCCCCCCCCAATCCAATCAGACTCTGCTTGGACTTTTTTTGGCTGAGAGTCCTGCCAAACTAGCATGTCCAGTCCGAGCTGAGTCCAAGTGTCTGAGCAGAGTCCAAGTGTCTGAGCAGAGTCCAAGCAGAGTCTGAGCAGAGTCTGAGTGGACAGTCTGAGCTGCTTATATAATTGACTGAAAAATCAATGGTTACTGCAGGGATTGAACCCTTGTAGTCACATGATTAAGTACAATTAACACAACAATATAACTGTTAGACTAAACCATCATTACAGTTAATTAATTTTATTTATCTATGTACTGCCCTGGCTGTGATGACAAATGAACACAGCTATGTCTGCCAGCTCATCACCAACCACCTTGACAATGCTGCCTGCTGCCTCCCTTCTCCCTCTGCCCCCACCACTCCCTTAACACCCAACAGCCACGGGTTCCATGCCAGCACATGGGCATCACACACAAAATGGGCCCAAATGATGACAGAGTTATTTGGGCCCCAGGTAAGTTTTGTTAGTTCATTTCTTCTTTTTATCAATTAACTGATAATATTATTCCATTTTTTAGGATGTAAACTACTAGTCCCAAGATGGAAAATGGCTGCATCACACACCAAATGGGCCCAAATGAGAAACGGAACAAAAAAAGGCCCAAGAGACGTCAACAACATCTCTTGGGCCTTTCTCTTCATTTTCATTCTACTAACAAAATTTTTTAAGTACTAACTAAGAAGAAACAACCCACCACCCACCCCCAGCCTCATGAGCAACTGCTCATGGGGTGGATTGTGGGTGGAATGACAAAGAAGACAACTGAGGGGGATGGGGGTGCCACCACCACCACCACCACCACCACTGCTGCGAGCCCCTGCTTGTAGGGCAGATGGGTGATGAGAACCGACAAGAGGAATACAAGGGGAGGGGAGGAGACAACGAACAGCGAGGGGATGACAGGGTGACACCCACCTCCACCACCACCATTGCAGGGACGATGATGACACAGACGACAAACAGAAACAACAACACCAATGCAATGAGAAGGCAAGCTGAACAAAAAAAAAGGCCCAAGAGATGTCATTGACATCTCTTGGGCCACAGGTAAGTTTTTATTTTTATTTTCTCATTCTGTTCTTTTTTTACTAACAAAGTTTTTTAGATACTAATTTTTACTATAGACAATGATGACAACAACAGGGGACAACAATGGTAATGGGATGGTGGGCAGAGGGGAAACGAGGGGAGGGGATATTGAGAGGGGGACAGAATGACAACAAACAACAAACAATGACAATGGAGGGGGAGACAGCAATGAGGGGGAGTCAATGAGCACCACCTGCCTCCAGCCTTGCAAGCAACTGCTTGTGGGGTGGATGGCAGGTGGAACAACATTGATGACCAAGGAGACAAAGGCAGCCCAGCACCTGCACCCCACTACTGTGAGCATTTGCTCACAGGGTGGACTGGGTGCTGACAGCCATGGGGGGGGGGGGGGGGAATGGACAGCAAGAGTGGCAGTGATGATGCCAACCAGTGCCATGAGCAACTGCTCATGGGGTGGATATTTTTATTATAATCAGTAGTACAGTCTTCCTCTCACACACGGGGTTAATTTAAAATAGTTTTCAGTATAGTAATGGATAAACTTAATGTTCTGTATGATGCAAGGCTCCTTGGCTCAGCTTGGTAGAGTGTGCATGACTTTAGTAGTCATGTGATCTATTGTGCTGAGGTGTATAGTTCAATCCTTGCTTGTGACATGTTATTTTATTGGTGTGGGAATTTCACTAAGACTAAGATTTGACTTGGACTCTGCTCAGACTCTGCTTGGATCAGGAGGGGGAGTGTAAAGTACTGGAAACCCAGTAGCTTTCCTCATGTGTGGATAGGTTTTTCCCACAGGGGTTTCCACCACACAGAGGTTTTGATGCACCTGGATGAAGTAACCATTCTCCTGTACTCGAACTGTGGTAGGCTTGAGGGGGAGTGTTGGGATACAGGCAAGCCATGCCCAGTCTGAGTAAATACTATTAGGACATGCTACATATATATAGATCATAGTATGCATCAATAAAGTCAGCAACACGAACTGCCATGTCACCACCAACAGAAGACTCTGGCCACTTGAGTGATACCTGCTCGATTGAAACCATGAATCATATACCCAAACACAATACGACCCCTTCATCAGCATCACAGATACCCATTCCAGTGACACTGAAGGGGAAGAACCCTGCATTCGCAAACATTGATACTGGAAGGGAGAGACGAGCGCTAGGAGCCTCGACCCCTGATTTTATACCCCATCCCTCCAGGGCCTCAGCATTGTCTAACAATACCATAACCCTTACTTATGGAAAGTATACCCCACATCTGCGAGATGATTGTAGCAGTCAGATGGCCATGCCGGACATATTGACAGATTCATCCCCTAGCCAAGAGTGGGAGACAGTAGATAGTATAAATGAGACCCCTGCATCGACTGACGACAAAGGAGACAAGTTCAAAGATGCCTTGTGGACCTTACAAGAAGGTATTGAGGCTGGTATATGGGTGACACATGGCATGACTAGTACACAATGTAGATTAGCCTTATCTCAGACAGCAGCTAGAAATATTCAGGCAATCATTAATGTATTGGGCCAGGAACTGGATAAGGACGAGTACACCACAGTGTACATGGCCATACTCAAATCCTTAGCCAGAGCATACCATGATTGGAAAACAACATTGTGAGCTAGTACACCAGTATTGAGAGTGGAGGGGCATCCAACTAGGGATGCCATCCCCATCCCACAACCTGAGTCTGAGAATGTACGAGAGCGAGACTTGCCACCTCATATGGCCAGACCTCTCAATGATCCAGTATTAACTCAAGCCATCGATCAAATCAATGCGCCTCGCCAATATGATGAGTCGACAGAAGATTTCAGTAGACAAAGAGTGGCTGCCCAAAGGGTAACCACTGCGAGCATCATTGCACCACAGCCTGAGGGTTCATCATCTTATGAAATGAACCCTCCACCTACAATAATGGTCCCAGTATCTGCAGGCCAGCAGGGCATGGTTCCCAACAATAGCATATCGATTGCTAACCTATACCCGCTGCCCAACCGTATCCCCTTACTAGATTGATGGGAAGACCATGTCAGTTTTCAATGGCTACGCGATGCTGCCATCACCAAAACTGGTCAATCTTGCATTGATGACCAAGGTGTCCAATTCATAGGACACCAGCCTGTTGGCCATATTTATTATTTCACTGGCCAAGCGGGTGGAGGACATGATCCTGACAGAAGTGATGGTAGTAGTGATGGTGGTAACAACAGCCATTGCGCCAGGAGGACCAGGTGGAAACGGTGGTGGTGGTGGCAGAGACAGAGGCAATGGTGGTGGAGGACCTCCGAGTAATGGAGGTAATGGTTCCCCCCCACCCAATAATAATCGAGGAGTGAGCCATGGGTTTACAATGCCACCTTCAGCTCCACCTCGAGGAAGCACCCATGGAGTACATGAAGCTGCTGAGAATCACAGAAACTTGATGCACGAGAGGCTGTATGAACTCATATGGCAGCATCTCACTGTGAGACTGGTGATCCCACCAGGCACAAAGACCAGGAAGATGGACAGAAGCTCTGTTGGCAAGTACATCGGAGGAGCCAAGTTTAGTGACTTGGAGAACTGGCTTGCCAACCTGGTAATATTGTTCGAAGCCAAACAATATGGAGGTGCGGATCAAGATAGGGAACACGTCTTACACATTCCCCAATTCCTCGACAATGAAGCAAAGAAGTGGTTTAACCACCACGTATTGCATGTTCGAAGGACCCAACTAATGTGGTCATTTGAGGAAGTCGTGATCAGGCTGTGTAATCGCTTCATACATCCCTCTACAATGCAAGATGCACGTGCTGCATTCTTTGTGGCCCACTACACCAAGGATAAAGGCATACAAGGGTTCTATGACACCCTTGTTGACTACATCCAAAACATGGCAGTGTATCCAGATGCATACCAAATTGTTGAGACATTCCTTTGCAGTATACCTGCCTACATATGCGAGCATATGATTAAGATGGCTTATCACCTGAAGTCAACACTATTGATGACTTTGTGGCTGAAGCCAAGAAACATGAGGCAGCGAAGAAGATGCTGGATTACTATAACAAGATGACCCCACACTCAAATCCTGCTCAGAAGGCCTCAACTCCATGTGAACTGTCAAAGCCAACCTTGAAAAAGGTGGGCATGACCTTTGTATGGAAACCATGGCCAAGGGAAAACACTAAAGACGTCAGTGAGAACTGACGGTTGTTCGTCAAACTGAAGGAACATCACAACATGGGGGCACCCATGGTGCACCAACACAGGTTTTGTAACAATGCAAAACCACCCAATACAGGGCACCCAGGTCCGGGCCCACAGGCCAAATCCTCGAGATGCTTCAGATGTGGAGGTCTCAGGCACTGGGCTGACAAGTGCGAGGAAAACAAGAAAGACCAAGTACAGGCAGCTCACACAGAGAAACCCGAGGACCTCCAGAATGGTATCGAGGAGCTAGCAGACAATGGCAACTTGTCAGCTCACAACTCCCATGCCAGCCATGATGCTAACCTCACCGATGATGAGGAGTATGTAAAAATGGATGTCTATGAGCAAAACAGCTTCTATGAATGAGAGACTGAAACCAAGTTCATCGCTCCCATGTTCAACATAGGAGACCATCACAATGACACGATGGCCACACTAATGAATGAAGGAACCGCAACTCGAGAGACTAGGTTGAGGAAAGCCAGTGTGAAGATGTCCAAGACAGCCTGTCCACATCCAATAATTACCCAGGAGGACAAAGAATGTTTAGCAACATTCATGTCCATAGGGGGATTTAAGGCCTGGACTTTGTGGGATTCAGGGAGCACTACCACTGGGATCATGCCCACCTTCACACAGGTGGCTGAGATCACGGTCTTTCCACTCTCGAACCTGCACACATTACAATTGGGAACGGTGGGTAGCTGCTCCACCATAAACTTTGGTATGTAAACCCTTGTCACGGCACCAGGGGTAAATAGCACCATCTACATGGACATCGTGAATTTTGACTGCTACAACATGATAATTGGTACACCATTTATGCAAGCTAATCAAGTACATCTCGATTTCGAGCATAACCAGGTAATAGTCAATGGGGTAGTGATCCCTGCCATGAAAGTTGAGCTAGCCAATACAGATGGGCGTCTATGTCGGTATTGTGCAACAGACAAAAAGAAAAATTGACTACATGGACACCCACGATGACCCACCATCGAGGAGGTCCCAGACAAAGGATTGCAGGTGATCCTCCTAACTGAGGAAGAGTATAAAAATACCCTTGAAGGAGGGGGGAATAGTATCCCACCGCTGAAAACGGGAAAAAAAACTGATGAAAAGGGGCCAATAACGACAAAAGCCACCGTTGGAAACCCGCCATCAACAAAAAGCAGTTCAAGAAATGGCAAGAAAGTAGAGTACGATGACCATAATGTACAACACTGCCAGCCAACAGGGCATGCTAACCCTGATGTGCAGTACTGTCAACCCACATCATCAAAGATCAAGGTCGAGGACCTGGTAACAAATGATGAAGAGGAAGAACTGCTACGAAAAGAGCAGGCATCATATGCCGGCTCCAGACCATTCAGAGACAGACCAATACCCAAGCCCCAATTTGAGTGGGCACATGATCCACATATGCCACCAGAATGGAATGAGGTTGTAGCCACAATGAGGGAGTATGAGGGAACCCGGAGTCACCAAACTCAGGGCTCGTACCGCAATGTGGCTGAAGATGAGATTTCAGAACCAGAGGACTTCCATCACCCAGGATACATGAGTAGCATACATGTGGATCAGGTGAAAGCTCAGACGGTTATGAGACTACCACTTGGGAAAGAGGACTGGGACCTCAAAAAACTACGAGCTAGATTCGAGAAGCCCCAATCCATAACCTCCAAACTGAACATGCCTGAAGGTCCACCTGAACCTGCAGTCAACAAAGGCAAGCAGAAGGACACTCAGGAGCCACCTCCTCCCAACCAATACTCCCATCTACATGATCATTGGCATGACAATTACGCCGATATCATGGATGGAGTTCAAGAGGTACTACCACCCTGGCGAGAGGTGAACCACGAGATTCACCTAATCAATGAGAGCAAACGGTACCACTATCACCTTCCACAATGCCTGAACTCGCTTAGAGATGAATTCTACACAAAAGTGAATAGATACGCTAATGCTGGGTGGTGGGAACCCAAGTTGGTGCCCCAAGTGGCACCAATGTTGTGCATAAGAAAGAAAGACAACCGCCTATGAACGGTTATCGATGCACGCCAACATAATGAAAACACAGTGAAGGATGTAATGCCCTTACCAGACCAGGAAGTGATACAAGAGGACATAGCATGCAGAAAGACATGATCAAAAATCAACCTTTCCGATGCACACAACCAAGTCTGCTGATAGGTCGTCTCCTCGGCTCAAGGACCGATTCACCACTTTAGCATCATTCTAATCACGTCGGCTAACTCCTACAACGTCCCAGACACAGCGCGACCCACTCTATCGATTGCAATATCATATTGACTGCGTCGAAACATCACCAGCAACATCAATCGTATCAAAAGCCCACATTGCACAACCTTAGGACTACCCCGAAAGTCACTAAGATTCCCCTACACGACCATCGAACATCCCTGACCAACTTCAAACAACCGCGATCGAGCATCGTCGACCATTGTCAAGTGTCATCGATCGATATTGAGAAACTACGAGCGACATCGGGTGCCGCCTTCATTATCTAAATGGTGGAAGACCATGCACTAGGACATATTCCAACTCATGCTCAAACCTGCTGATCATAGGTCAGCCTCATTCCAAGTCCCTATTGCGCACAGAACCCGCTGGACACATCATTGCGAGACTTAGCGCAGTTTATACACAAAGGACAGTCTCTTTTAGTTCTTTCCTTTTATTACTCTTTCATCATATGATATATATATCTTTCTTGTTTGGATTCCAGTCTCCTTTATGGCCTTGTGCCTTAACTCATATCTTTTGCCTCATGTTCTACACATGTTTCTCATTCCATTTTAGGAAGTTTCTTTAAAACATATAAAACTCTGTAGTATCTACTTGAAAATAACAAGAAATCGTCTTCACATATCGTCTCGTATACAGTTCTAAGCATCCGATCAACTTTCTAAAACAATCTAAGTCTCTGCGGGTTTTCTCAATTGATGAGAAACCTCTGCAATCATCGCATCCTCGATCCTCCCTCGATCCTCTCGTTGTAGTTCTAGCAACCCTTCCAACACTTCATAGCAGTTTGCCGCACCCTTCATATACCATTGACCTATCAAAAGGTCCCCATAATTCACATATCGACCATCAACGATAAAACTTGTTCGCCGTCGATCTTGTCGATCGCCCTCGATATTGATCAATACTCGATCGGACCATGACAAACACCTTCGTCTCTCATAACACTACCTTCATGACTAGTGTTAACTAGTAATCTTCTCAGAGGTTTGACCACAAACTTTCGGAACGTCTCGCAACCCTCCTCTGACTCATCGCAAACATCATCGATTGCCTCATCGGCAGTTCTGGTGGTTTTCCTGGGTTGAGCATCATCATTTTTGGAGCCCACCACGAGGGTGTCTGAATCATTTCATCATCGGACCAACCTCGACTTCCTCGGCTTAGGCCAACACAAGCGAGAACCCTTCACATCGATACTCACCATGCCTTCGAATCTCTCGAACAATTAGGAGATATTCTAATTCCAGTTTCCGAAGCAGAATCTACTCATTGTAGACTATTTCCTTCACCTATATCATCACCTTCCACATCATCATCTACTTATTCATCATCATCATCGACCTCTTCATTTATCCTTCCAACAACTTCGACACCTCTACCATCTATTACACAAGTCTTAACCCCTACCCCTAGAGTCATTGCATTCATGACTACCCAAACCGCAATGCCAGCTCGTGGGCACTTGACCGCTCAGAAATTCGACCTGACTCAGCCTCGAGAGCTTCGACGATACTTCGAAGAGCTTGAACTATTATTCCTGACCTGCAGTGTTACTGAATCGAATCTCATGAAGAAACACACTTGTCGCTACCTCGACATCAACTCATCAGAACTCTGGGAATCGCTTCCAGAGTATCAACCCAGCACATCATTCAATGAATTTAGAACAGCAGTACACAAACTCTATCCCGGCTCAGAAGACGATCGCAAGTGGAGCATATCGGACATGGACAAATTAGTGGGAGAACAGCTACGCATTGGGATATTCGATGCGAGTGATCTAGGAATGTATTATTGCGCATTCTACAACATTACTCACTTTTTGCGAGCAAAGAATAGGATCTCGGAAGCCGAGCAAAGCAGAGCTTATGTTTGGGGATTCCAACCTGGCTTATGGACTCAAATTGCTCAATGACTCGAACTCAAATTCCCTGACCATTATCCCAACGATCTGTATCCACTCAACGACATTCATGATGCGGCAAAATTCGTTCTAGCAGGCTCCAACACATCGAACTCAGTAATCCATCAATCGACCTCTTCATCGCACTCGACATCGAACGTCGGAAATATGGGCACCTCGTCACCTGGAACTATTACAATCAAAACTGAAGATCTAAACACAATGTTCGAACGATTCGCTAGCACCATCACTACACATATCGCAGGTACTAAAAATCCTCGCACTAATTTGGCAGACAGACAGGCACATATCGACACCCTCCTTTGCATATTTTGTGGTTTATCCGGACATTTTATCCCTGACTGTATGGTTTGTCAGTCATACCTGAACAAAGGGAAGTGTAAGCGAAACATGGAAGGAAAGATCGTACTTCCTAATGGACAATTCACCCCTCAAAGTATCCCTGGCAGGTTTATCAAGGAACACATCGATGAATGGTGGAAACACAACCCAGATGCAACCCCAGCAGCCACACTTTTATTCAGCATTGCACCATCGGCACCTTCGACTTCGACTAGTTCAACCTCAGCTGCGATCACTTTGAAAATAGAGTCTGACGCCATTTCTATATCGGGATTGGAGACGAAAGGCATTTATCATAACTCGACGTTGACAGCTGACTCTGAAGATAGAATAGCGGCTCTCGAGCGCAAAATATTTGCGCTTCAAAGTGGTCGACCATTTTTGCATCCGAACAAAGAGGTTTGAAATCTGGTTCCAGCCACGACAACTCCCATCCCTGCATCGTCAACGTCTACTGGTACAGTCCCACCACCCTCAACATCTTCATCAACAATGGTAAACCCTTTGACTTCAACTACTGCTCCAACATCAACATCAACCACTTCACCATCGACCACCATACCCCCAATGCAAACCTCGGTACACCCATATGCATTGGTCAGGGAGAACACCTATTTGCCACCACACAAAAGGAACTTTGCTGGCACATCAAAGGGTAAGGAAAAAGACAGACCATTGTATGTGACACAGGCACCGGTACAGAACGAGAAAATTGCACACAATATATTTGTGCGCTCGATGAAGATGCCGATCGTCACACTGACATCCGAAGAACTACTCTTGCTTTCACCAGAGGTTCGAACAAAATGGAGAGAACAGGTCACACCAAAATGAGTCCCACAATCCGGAAACAATGCAACAAACATGTTTAGTCCTGACGTGATCATCGTGCCTGACCCATATGAGACTTATATTAGCAGTCTCTGACCCGGTGAAATCCCTCAGCCTTTTGTCGTCGCTAAAGAAACTTCATCGATTAGATCAGTTATTATGGACATCCATGGTAACAACCAGGTAGAAAGCGTCGTTGATCCCAGTTCCTCGATCATATCGATGGCCGAAGATGTTTGCCATGAACTTGGTCTAGCATACGACTCCTCGATTAGGCTTCCGATGCAGTCTGCTAACAGGACTGTGGATGAAACACTCGGTTTAGCATGCAACATACCCTGCAATCTCGGTGGAATCACCCTATACATGCAGATACATATTATTCGGGACCCAGCATATGATATTCTACTCGGACGACCTTTCGACGTCTTGATGGAAAGCGTCATTAGGAACTATCAGAATGAAGTGCAAACCATCACGATATGCAATCCTAACTCAACTCGGACTGCTACAATTCCCTCAATACCTTGATCGCACCGTCATCAAAAAGTAGTTCGAGAGGATTTTCAGTGTTAGAGAATGAAATTTCGGAACAGTGTGCTTTCATCATCTTGTTCGACTCTTCTAACTCCTCTATATTTATCGAGCGCACTGCAAATATCCCCGAAATTGACTCCTCCAAAGAAGTATCCATGACACTTTCCAACTTATATTTATCTGTGTGTGACGAGTTCCACATTCCTCGAAACGCCTCGATGGTGTTTATACCTATGCGACCTTCTTCATCGTCAGTTTCCCCTTCCTCAGTTATTTCCAACAATCCACAGTCTAGTTATTTATCGACAAAGAAAAAGTATAAACCAGTCGCACAGAAGGTCCACCCAATCGTGGCTGGACTACCCAATCATTTTAGAATTATTCGACACATCAAGGGTGATCCCCTCCAAGACATGCCTCCACTAAATCCCCATCCTCCGATATTCAAACCAACTCCTTGATATAACCTCGAACGCAAAAACATCATCAATCAAAATCATCCAGGAGATTTCCTATGGCCTCAAGAATGAGACCTCATGCATGACTTCATTCGAAACCAGCAAGCAGGGTTCGCATGGACCGAAAACGAATGAGGAAGGTTTCGACCCAATTTCTTCCCCCCTATCGAGTTCCCAGTTGTCCCACATACCCCTTGGGTCAAACACAATATCCCCATACCACCTGGTTTGTATGAACAAATTTGTGAGATGCTGAAAAAGAAGATCGAAGCAGGAGTCTATGAGTTGTTGAACTCGTCATACCGATTGCAATAGTTTTGCATTGCGAAGAAAGACGCAAAATTGCTCCAAATTGTCCACAGCCTCAAGCTGCTAAACCAAGTTACAATTCAGCACTCAGGCGTCGTCCCGATCCCCGAGCATTTAGCCGAACAGTTTGGAGGACGTGCTTGTGGTGGAATGTTGCATTTATATGTTGCATTTGACGAAAGGCTCATATCTGAATCCTCTCGAGATCTAACGACTTTCCAGACACCATTCAGCGCACTTTGAATTGTCACCCTACTGATGGGTTGGACGAACTCGGTTCTGATCCTACACGATGACATAACTTTCATCCTACAACCCGAGGTCCCTCACATCACAATCCCTTATATCGACAACACACCGGTGAAGGGTCCAAAATCGGAATATCAAACAATTGGTGGGTCTTATGAAATGATTGTTGACAACTCAGGCATTCGATGATTTGTGTGGGAACACTTCGAGAACCTAAATCACATCGTCCAGTGCATGAAGTATTGTGGTGGGACATTCTCTGGACCAAAATTATTTGCTTGTGTCCCTGAGATAATCGTTTTAGGTCATCGATGCAATATTCAAGGCTGAATGGCTGACCCAACATGTATCGATAAGATCCAGAAATGGGGTCCATGTTGTACGCTCACAGAAGTTAAGGCGTTCTTAGGAACGATTGGAGGTTGTTGAATTTTCATCCAGAGTTTTGCACATCGAGCAGCTCCGCTAATCAATCTTACTCAAAAAGATGTGCCCTTCAAATTCGGCCCATCTCAGGTAGCAGCGCAAGAAGATCTCAAGCATGCACTCCTAAACTCGCCAGCAATTTGAGCCATTGACTATACCTCAAACACCCCAGTAATCCTCGCAGTCGACACATTGAGCATTGCCATCGGCTATTTCCTAATGCAATGCGACCACGATAACCCTTGAAAGTGATATTCCAGTCGATTCAGCTCGATCACGCTTAACAACCACAAATTGTGGTTTTCACAACCAAAACTCAAGCTTTATGGTCTATATTGAGCCCTTGGGGCACTTTGTTTATACTTGATAGGGGTATGAAACCTTATCGTCGAGGTCAATGCGAGGTATATTAAAGGCATGCTCTCAAATCCCGATATTGTGCCTAGCGCTAGCATAAACCGATGGATAGTCTCCATTCTAACGTTTCACTTCACCCTAGTTCATGTTGCAGGTACGCACCATGGACCGGACAGTCTTTCGCAATGTCCTCGACAAACCAAAGATGACGATGTCAAAGTAGAAGAAGAATTTGGCGACTGGATTGACAAACTACATGGTTTCATTCACCAAATCAACCCAATCTCAATTTGACCATTCCCCTCTCACACAACTTATCCCACTTTTGCCCAAGCTTCGGATTTCAGTAAGGGGGAGGACGTTTTGTATGAAGACATACCTAGATTGGACAAAGCAAAGAAAGATGACAAACGATTACTGCTCATTCATAAATGGTTAGACGATATGGTGCGACCCCCACATCTATCAGACACAGAGTACGCTACCTTCATGTGATATTGCACCGAGTTCTTCATAGATTCCAGCAAACTATGGCGAAAAGATTGTCATGGCAAACACAAGATCGTTGTGATTCCAGAGCATCACATCGATATTATCTGGTTGTCACACGACCATATCGGCCACAAAATGATCTTCTCCATGAAGTCTCACGGTGTACTATAATTCTGGTGGCCCAACCTGAAAGCCAATATCGCATGGTACATCCGAATGTGCCACTACTGTCAGTTGCGACAAACATGAAATCTTCTTATTCCACCAATCGTCGCCACACCTGCTCCTCTATTCGGAAAAGTCTATATCAACACAATGCACATGCCACCTTCTGGTGGATATCACTATATAGTACAAGGTCGATGTTCGATATTGTACTGGCCAGAGTTCAGGATGCTTCGCAAGGAAACAGCGAATACCATCAACGATTGGATCTTCAAAGAAATCATTTGTTGTTGGGGCTCGCTTTATGAGATTGTTACTGACAACGGTGCAGCATTCCTTTCTGCTCTTGAGTATTTGTCGAAGCGATATCATATCAATCATATTCACATAAGTGGGTACAATTCTCATGCCAATGGCCTCGTCGAACGAGCCCACTTCAATGTACGACAATCGCTCTACAAGGCCATCGATGGTGATCAAACTCGATGGTTGGTTGGGACCTACTCGGTATTTTGGGCAGAACAGGTAACAGTTTGAAAACAAATGGGCTGTTCGCCCTATTTTGCAATCACAGGTTCTCATCCACTCATCCCTCTCGACATTTCAGAAGCGACATATCTACAACCACCACCTGATTCGATACTCTCCTCCACCGATCTCATCGCCCAATGTGCTATCGCACTCCAGAAATGCTTGACCAATCTCGAGGTACTCTACTCTAGAGTCTACACTGCTCGACAAGAAGCTGCGAAACGCTTCAAAGAAGTTCACAAGCAAACAATTCGAGACTACAATTTCGAAAAAGGTGACCTCGTACTCATGCGAAACACACAGATCGAAAAGGCTCTTAATCGAAAAATGCGAGCTCAATATCTCGGCCCACTCATAGTCATCGCAAGAAACTATGGTAGCGCTTATATTCTTTGCAAGCTTGACAGATCAGTTCTTCATTGACCAGTAGCAGCTTTCCGAATTCTACCCTATCTAGCACAGAAATCAATTCCCCTTCCTCCAAACTTCTTCAATATCGATGATTGTCGGCTCGAACAACTTCGAACAACATCGGACATCAACGGGGACATCGACGAGGGCATTCCTGACCTCAACGAAGACGAATAAACCATTTTTCTTTTCTTTTTCTACTTGCAATATTGAAACAAACTCTCGATTTTATAACAGTGTACTATTACAAGTCGTGATATCGTTTGAAATGTGTTCGCGCAAGCTCGACGGGGTTTTTCGGCTATGAAGGAGTTCTGAGCCTTTCCCCTATGTCTCGTTTTGATGAATTGTCCATCTTACTTTCTTTTTTTTCTCTCTTTCCTATGTTTCTTTGCATATATCTTACATTTCCTGGCTTCAATTGCACGAAATATTTCTCATTTCAACCTTATCTCGCTCAGACACAAGAAAAATGATAAAATTTAAACAATAAAACAAAATTCTACTGGGACTCCTCCCATTTCCTCTCTAACACCTCAATCTCCTCCATCAGCACTTCCATTTCCAACTTTTTTCACACCAGGACTTCCGCCAAATACCAACGACGGAGTCTTGCTGCATCCGACTGCATCATCTCATCCTCCACCCCCATTGACGCCCCCTCAACCATACCCACGACCTTGGGTTCAACTTCTCATGCTCTCGCTTTCCCCTTCCCCTTCCCCTTGTCATTCTCAGCTGACTTCACCTTTGCCTTCGTCGTGCATTTTGGGTGCTCATCAACTTTTGAGGGCCTGGCCTCCGCATTTTGGATGGGCTGGATAGCCCGGATGCATATCACTAAGTAATCATACAGATTAGCAATTGTATTGGTTATGCAGAAGAATCACTTACTACGTCTGGGAGTCAACAACTGCGTCAACTCTGCATTATCCTTTGTAGCTCGCTTGGAGCTTGCCTTCTTCCTCGACTCGCCTCGTCGGAGTCCTCGCCTCGACACTCCCTCCCAGTAGCACCCTTGTAGCCCTTGAGTGCATCGCTTACACTTTGGGGCGCCCTCCTCGACAATACACTCCTGAGTCGTCCTTAGTCTGGCGCATCGATCACACTAAAGCAATATCAAAGGCATGATTAGCCTGAATGATATCGAAAGAAAATGATGACTTACTGGCCCATGGAAGGTGATCAGCTCACCTTCCTCTATGCGCACCCACTTTGTGACCATGGGCTCCTCATCCAATTCATCCTCACCTTCCTCCTCATCGTCCATCTCGTCTGCCTTCCTCTTCTTGACGATCTGCTCGACATCCAGTAGGTCGTCAACCAGGGGCACTGCTTTGTCTGCAGCCTTGTCCCAATCGATCAAGAGGCGCATCAGCTCGAGTGCAGCTGTACAATCGCAGAATTTGTCCTTTGAAACGGTTTTGGCCTGGACTTTGGCCAAGAAAGCTCGACGTGCCTCGACCAGCACGTCTCGTCGTTCCTCGATCCTCTTTGCTTTTGCCTTGACAGCCACCTGCCAAGCCTCCCTCTCCTCCTCTCTCCTCCTCTCTTCCTCGACCTTCCTTGAATACTCCACAAAAAGATACTTCCCACCCCACAAAACCCAATCCTCACGAGCGAATGGTATGAAGAGGCCGACTGCCTCGTCTAATGTCACCTGCACACGTTCGTCGTGTGCCTCATCGAATGACCCGATCAGGTTGTCGTATTCAGCCTATCAAACGAGAGTAGGAAGCAGATAAACCCAAGAAAAGGGAAGGACATACTATTTTCTCACAAAAAACATGACCCCACACTTCGAAGTCCAACTCTTCGGCTTTGCCAGCCTCAGGCATCAATTTCGCATGTTTGAGGATGGGAAGAGTGAGTTCGGCGAGGATAGACATGTTGTCGAGGAGATGGAAGGAAGAGATTGAATGAAAAGAGAAAAGTTCAAACCACGATGCGTCTTAAATCAGCGATCAACAATGTCACATGACCCGGTTGTTTTGGCTTGACTGACTGGGACGGTCAGAATTTCAGTAAGGGGGAGGATGATAGGTTGTCTCCTTGGCTCAAGGACTGATTCACCACTTTAGCATCATTCTAATCATGTCGGCTAACTCCTACAATGTCCCAGATGCAGCGCGACCCACTCTATCAATTGCGATATCATATCGACCGCGTCAAAACATCACCAGCAACATTGATCGTATCAAAAGCCCACATTGCACAACCTTAGGACTACCCCGAAAGTCACTAAGATTCCCCTACACGACCATCGAACATCCCCAACCAACTTCGAACAAGCTGCAACCATGATCGAGCATCATTGAGCATCATCGAGTGTCATCGATCGATATCAAGAAACTACAAGCAACATCAGGCACCGCCTTCGTTATCTAAATGGTGGAAGACCATGCACTAGGACGTATTCCAACTCGTGCTCAAACCTGCTGATCATAGGTCAGCCTCATTCCAAGTCCCTATCGCACACAGAACCCACTGGACACATTATTGCGAGACTTAGCGCAGTTTATACACAAAGGACAGTCTCTTTTAGTTCTTTCCTTTTATTACTCTTTCATCATATGATATATATATCTTTCTTGTTTGGATTCCAGTCTCCTTTATGGCCTTGTGCCTTAACTCATATCTTTTGCCTCATGTTCTACACATGTTTCTCATTCCATTTTAGGAAGTTTCTTTAAAACATATAAAACTCTGTAGTATCTACTTGAAAATAACAAGAAATCATCTTCACATATCGTCTCGTATACAGTTCTAAGCATCCGATCAACTTTCTAAAACAATCTAAGTCTCTGTGGGTTTTCTTGATTGATGAGAAACCTCTGCAATTGTCGCATCCTCAATCCTCCCTCGATCCTCTCGTTGTAGTTCTAGCAACCCTTCCAACACTTCATAGCAGTTTGCCGCACCCTTCATATACCATTGACCTATCAAAAGGTCCCCATAATTCACATATCGACCATCAACGATAAAACTCGTTTGCCATTGATCTCATCGATTGCCCTCAATATTGATCGATACTTGATCGGACCATGACAAACGCCTTCGTCTCTCATAACACTACCTTCACGACTAGTGTTAACTAGTAATCTTCTCAGAGGTTTGACCATGAACTTTCGGAACGTCTCACAACCCTCCTCTGACTCATCACAAACATCATCACTCACAACAATTATGGGCACATTGATGATACTCAACCTGGGAAAACCACCTAAACTGCCAATGAGGCAATCAATGATATTTGTGATGAGTCCAAGGAAGGGTGTGAGTCATTCCGAATGTTTGTGGTCCAACCTATGGGTAGATAACTATTTGGTACTAGTGCTATGAGAGACGAAGGTGTTTGGTGCAGTCCGATTGAGTATCGATCAATATCGAGGACAATCGACGAGATCAACAACGAACAATGTTTATCGTTGATGGTCAAAGTGTGTATTCCAAGGACCTTTCAATAGGTCAAAAGTATACGAAGGCTATAGTCAATGGCTAGAACATGTTGAAATGGTTGCTAGTGCTAATGACAAGAGGATTGAAGGAAGATCGAGGACACAATGATCACAGAGGTTTCTTGTTGATCAAGAAAACTTGTAGAGACTTAGATTGTTTTTAGAAAGTTGATTGGATGCTTAGAACTGTATGCGAGACAATAGGTGAAGACGATTTTCTTTTTTTCTCAAGTAGATACTACAGAGTTTTATATGTTTTAAAAGAAACTTCCTAAAAAGGTATAAGAAACATGTGTAGAACATGAGGCAAAAGATATGAGTTAAGGCACAAGGCCAAAAAGGAGACTGGAACCCAAAGAAGAAAGAGATGTATCATATGATGAAGGAGTAATAAAGGGAAAGAACTAAAAAGAGACTGTCCTTTGTGTATAAACTGTGCTAAGTCTCACAATAATCCATCCAGCGGGTTCTGTATGCGATAGGGACTTGAAACAAGGCTGACCTATGATCAGCAGGTTTGAGCACGAGTTGGAATATGTCCTAGTGCATGGTCTTCCACCATTTAGATAATGAAGGCAGCACCCGATGTCGCTCATAGTCTCTTGATATTGATTGATAATGCTCGACAATGGTCGACGATGTTCAATCATGGTCATGGCTGTTTGAAGTTGATTGGGGATGTTCGATGGTCGTTTAGAGGGATCTTAGGGGCTTTCGGGTTAGTCCTAAGTTTGTGCAATGTGGGCTCTTGGTACGATCAATGTCGCTGGTGATGTTTTGATGTGGTCGATATGATATCGCGATTGATAGACTGCATCATGCTGCGTCTGGGACATTGTAGGAGTTAGCCAATGTGATTAGAATATGGTTGAAATGGTGAATTGGCCCTTGAGCCAAGGAGACAACCTATCAACATATGTTAGCCACATCATGCAACAAGGGGACTGTAATGCACCAGCCACCTTCCAATGACTCATGACGTTGATATTTTGCAACATCCTTGGGCGTTACATGCATGTCTACCTCGATGATATATTCGTGTTCTCAAGTTCGACTGAAGAACACGAGCATCATTTGAAGGAGGTGTTTGACCATCTAAGGTCCAATGCCCTATACCTCAAGTGGTCCAAGTGTGATCTTTACTCCAAGAGTGTAGATTGCCTGGGTCATGTCATTGATGACAAGGGGATCCACCCCGATATGGGCAAACTAGCCTGCATCATAGACTGGAGAACCCCCCATGATTACAATGACATTCAACGGTTCGTAGGCCTGGTCAACTACATGGCAAACTTCTTGCCTGACATCACTACCTACACTGGACTGCTCATGGCCATGATGCAGAATGGCACACCATTTCACTGGTGTCCACTCCATCACCAGTGCTTCAACATGATTAAGTGTATCTGCCAGAAAACACCAATTATACATCCCATAGACCCCAAATCAGCTGAACCGATATGGTTCATATGTGACACATCGAAAACTGGTGTTGGGGCAATGTATGGACAAGGACTGACATGGCAACAATGTTGGCCTGCAGGATTCATGTCAAAGAAATTCACGACAGCGCAGCAGAATTATGCGTCCATGAATTAGAAACCCTGGCAATCCTCAAATCACTCCAACGTTGGGAGGATAAGCTCGTCAGGTATAAGATCCATGTAATTACAGATCATAAAGCCCTCGAGTTCTTCAAGATGCAGTCAGACATGTCCCATTGTCAATGATGATGGATAGACTACATGTCTCAATTTGATTTCAACATCACTTACATCAAAGGTGATCTCAACAAAGTAGCAGATTGCCTATCCCAATACTATGAGAATGACACTGCAACTGATGTATACAAGCCCCACAAGTATGTACACATGTCAGTGTGTATAGACCCTGAAGGGGACGATCTACTGGGACCTAGGTTCCAAGAAATAATTGGCCAAACTGTAAGGGGACTAAGGGGGTGCCCTGTGTGTTTTTCCTATTTTTTATGTTCGTCCCATATTTTTCCCCACCTCATTTCCTTCTATTCTTCATTTTCTATGATTTTTCCAGATTTTATTACTAATTTCCCTTGCTATCATGTTTGTATATGTTGACACTTTTATATTTAGAGGCGGAGTACCCCTTCCGACACATACCCCTTGGTATGATGTCATTCGGCGGCCTTGATCCGCCTATCTCCGCCTTTTTCTATTTTTAGGTTATATTTGATTTTCGTCGTCTTCACATATACTGGGCATCAGCAAGGGGATCCTTAGAGTTTTCTCTTCGGATTTCCCTTTGCTAGAGGCTTAGGTTGCCCTTATAGTAGAAAACTCTCCCCTAAGGCCCGAAAATCGCGAATGCGCTGCCCAAAATAGGCAGGTACAGACTGGACGACGCTTCCCAAAGCTCCACAGAGTCCCTACACACCGTTCCAGATACTCTCGCCTTTATTGCGCCATCATTTTCGCCAAACGCACTCCCTAGCGACATGGACGCATCAGAATGCTTTGATGCGCTTGAAAGCGACGTTTCCGGAATGCACGCGCAAATCAACTCGCTTAAATCTACGATTGAAAACTTCGTTAGGACCCTCCAGGCTAACCCTACGACTAATAGTTCCCCCTTCATGACTCCAAGCGCACCCAACAACGATGTTTTGCCAAACGCGTCCACTAAGGAACGTGCCCAGATCAAACCGTCCCCCCCCACCGAATTTAATGGTGCACGTGCGCAGGGATGTGCATTCCTTAATTCCTGTGAGTTATACATTAGTCTCCAGTCGCATCAATTCGTCGATGAGGCTGCAAAAATTTATTGGGCCTTCACATACATGAAATCTGAACGCGCCTATCTCTATGTGGACCGTATCCTACGTCAAACTAAAGAACTCGGTTCTCTACCTTTCTCCACTTGGGGTGACTTTTGAGCTGAGTTCGTACGCCACTTCTGCCCCCTCAATGAATGCCACCGAGCAGTGACACAACTTGAGTCATCCACTTACCACCAGGGACGTCGATCCGTGGACGACTATATCGATGAGTTCAAGGATTTGGTGGACATGGCAGGGTATGGGAGTGGGTTACCAGTGGTGGTGAAGTTCCGACGGGGACTCAACCGAGAAATTCAGGACCAGATTGCACAGATGTTGGAAGGGCGCCCAGCGGACGATGATATCCTTGCTTGGTATGAAGCTGCTTCACTCTGTGACGAGAACCGACTCACAAATGCGGCGTTTAATGCTGCATTCCGTGCTCCAACTACCACTCATACACCCTACACCTTCAATCGAAGCCTCCCCCGCCCTAACCCCATTCCTGCTCGTCAAACTCCCACACCAGCCGTCAATATCCCAGTACCAATGGATGTTGATGCAGCCCGCAGCCATGCACGTAAGTTGGATCTCTGCTACCGTTGTGGGGAACCTGGACACAGGGCTGGAGTGTGTCCCCATCGTCAGGATATCCGCATGCTCACCCCCGAGGGACGAGACGAACTCCTGCAAGATCTGTTGGCACTTGTAGATGTTGAGGAAGTGAAGGATCAAGTTGCAGAGGAGGTTAAGCTGGAAGTTGTAGAGGAGCAGGATTTTCCTATTCGCAGCGAGTGGATCGTACGCCCTCACTGCCTGTCCATAACCGCTTTGAAGTCTTGTCAGTTGAATCCCTGGAGAATGAATCCATTTCTGTGACTGCTCCCCTCTCTGACCCTTCGAAGTTGGCTAAAGACGTACCTGCTCTCCCCATCTCTCCTTCTACTCCACATCCCAAAATTAAATCATGGGAGCGTAAACTACCACGCAAGTATATTGTGGCATCCACTCCCTCTGCACATTCCTTAAACCTAGCCATCGAACTGCAGACGACTGACACTGGACAGATACTCGGTGTCTCTGCGCTCCTGGACTCTGGTGCGACTGGTCTCTTCATCGATTCCCATCTGGTACAACAACATCGTCTAAATACTCGCTCACTCTCACGTCCGATACCTGTATATAACGTGGATGGATCCCCAAATGAAGCTGGTGCCATCCGAGAGGTTGCAGACCTGGTTCTCCGTTACAAAGATCATAGTGAGCGTGCCCTTTTTGCTGTCACTCAATTAGGAAAGCAAAAGGCGATTTTGGGATATCCATGGCTTCGAGACCATAACCCAGAGGTCGACTGGCGCACCGGGGAGGTTACCATGAGCCGATGTCCATCCCGCTGTCGGACGTGTTTCACAGAAGCCAGGCAAGAACGTTGTGGACAGAAGGCAGCAATACGACGAACTCAGAAGTGTCGTGCTGGACCCCTGCCTATACCTGAAGTAGAATTGGAAGGGGTTCCTGATCTAATGCCGGACTCGGATGATGATGATGAGGACCCAGAGGAAGTGGAGGAGGGTGATCGGATCTTCTACACTGCGATTCGCTCATCGCATGAGGTGTGTGCCACATTGAACATATCCCAACGCCTCGCCGAGGCCTTCCACAAAAACAACGCTGCTAAATCCTCTACTAACTCCTTACTCCCTCATCTCCATGAGTTTGAAGACGTGTTCTCCAAGGAGTCATTCGACTCTCTTCCTGCGCGTAAGCCATGGGATCACGCGATTGAACTCACCCCCGGTGCAACCCCTTCATCCTGCAAGGTCTATCCTCTCTCTCCGGAGGAACAACGGCAGCTTGACCAGTTCATCGACGAGCACCTGGCCTCTGGACGTATTCGACCATCGAAGTCACCCATGGCCTCTCCCTTTTTCTTTGTCAAGAAGAAGGATGGCTCACTTCGACCGGTTCAAGACTACAGAAGACTCAACAACATCACGGTCAAAAATCGCTACCCACTACCCCTCATCTCCGAACTCGTAAACCAGCTCCGTGGTGCCCGATACTTCACCAAGCTCGATGTCCATTGGGGCTATAATAATGTGAGGATAAAGGAGGGAGATGAGTGGAAGGCAGCCTTTCGTACCAACCATGGTCTTTTTGAACCGCTTGTCATGTTCTTTGGCCTTACTAATAGCCCTGCCACCTTTCAGACCATGATGAACGACATCTTCCATGACCTCATCCTCGAAGGCGTTGTCTGCATCTATCTCGATGACATCCTCATCTTCACTCGCATGGTTGAAGAGCACCGTCGCATCACGCGCCTCGTCCTAGAGCGACTTCGACGGTACAAACTCTACCTTCGTCAGGACAAATGCGAGTTCGAAAGGACCAAGATCGAGTACCTCGGCCTGATTATCTCGGAGGGTCAAGTGGAGATGGATCCTATCAAGGTAAATGGGGTCACAGCTTGGCCTACGCCCACGAACAAGAAGGAGGTGCAGTCTTTCCTGGGCTTCATCAATTTTTATCGGCGTTTTATCAAGGATTTCTCACATCATGCACGACCGCTGTTCGACTTGACAGGAAAGGAGGCATGGAGGTGGGATAATGCACAACAGGAGGCATTCGAAAAGCTTAAGGAGATGGTCACTTCCGCCCCGATCCTTACCTTTGCTGATGATTCGCGTCCTTTTCGTGTAGAAGCCGACAGTTCTGACTTTGCGACGGGCGCCGTGTTGTCTCAGCAGTCTCCGGAGGACCAGAAGTGGCATCCTGTTGCGTTCTACTCCAAAAGCCTTAGTGCTGTAGAGAGAAACTACGAGATCCATGACAAGGAGATGTTGGCGATAATGCGTGCGCTTGAGGAGTGGCGACACTTCCTCGAGGGTGCCCAACACAAGGTGGAAATTTGGACAGATCACAAGAACCTCGAGTACTTCATGACGGCCAAGAAATTGAACCGTCGTCAAGCTCGTTGGTCCCTGTATCTATCTAGATTCGACTTCTCCTTGCACCACCGTCTGGGTCGCAGCATGGGGAAGACCGATGCCCTATCCCGACGTGCAGACCATGGGGATGGCAGCGGTGACAACCAAAACATTGTGCTGTTGCAGCCAGACCTGTTCACCATTCGGGCACTGGAAGGCATCGTACCCCAGGGCGAGGAGCGGGACATTCTACGTGACATTCGTCGCGCAAACCATAGCGGTTTACATGAGGATGTTGTCGCCCGAGCTGTTAAAGAACTGAGGAAGGGATCGACCCTTTCCTTACGTGCGGCAGAGTGGGCTGAAAAGGAGGACTTGTTGTATTTCAGGGATCGCATCTATATTCCCAATGACCCAGACCTTCGCCGGCGCATCATATCCCAACACCATGACTCACAGATTGCTGGCCACCCTGGACGCTGGAAGACCTTGGAGCTCACCTCACGGAACTATTGGTGGCCACAAATGTCACGGCTCATTGGTCAGTATTGTCGCACTTGTGACCTTTGCTTACGCACCAAGGTCCCTCGTCGCAAGCCTATTGGTGAGCTACACCCTCTTCCTGTTCCAGAGAGTCGTTGGGATGTTGTCAGCGTTGACTTTGTGGTGGAATTGCCAGAGTCAAACGGGTTTGATGCGGTGATGTGCACAGTTGACTCAGTGGGAAAATGCGCTCACTTCATTCCCACTCACACCACTGTCAGTGCCCTAGGTGCCGCTCGACTCTACCTCCACCACGTGTGGAAGTTACATGGACTTCCTGGTGCCTTCCTCTCGGATCGTGGCCCTCAGTTCATGGCAGAGTTCACTCGTGAGCTGTACCGACTCCTGGGGATCAAACTCCTCGCTTCAACTGCTTATCACCCACAAACTGATGGCCAGATGGAGCGAGTCAACCAGGAACTGGAGCAGTACATCCGCCTCTTTGTCAATGAACGCCAGGACAATTGGGATGATCTCCTTCCTTTGGCCGAGTTTGGGTACAACAACCATGTCCATGCTTCCACTCAACAGACCCCTTTCCTCTTAGACACTGGACAACATCCACGCATGGGATTTGAACCTCGCCAAACTCCCTCACACATTGAGACAGTGAATGAGTTCACAGAACGCATGAGGGATAGCTTGGAGGAGGCAAGGGCAGCCTTAGCAAAGGCGAAGGACGACATGGCGCAATTTTACAACCAGCGCCACTCCCCAACCCCTCAGTACAAGGTTGGTGATCGAGTTTATCTTGACTCCAGTGACATCTCCACTACACGTCCATCCAAGAAACTCGCTCATCGCTTCTTGGGACCTTTCCCCATTGTCAAGTGCGTTGGAACACATGCCTATCGTCTACGCCTCCCAGCCTCCATGTCCAGACTCCATCCCGTCTTCCATGTCATCAAATTGCTTCCAGCTCCCCCAGATCTGTTCCCGGGACGCCATTCACACCCACCACCACCACCTACAGTGATCGAGGGAGAACCCCAATATGAAGTCGAGTCAATCTTGGACAGCCGTTTGCGTCGAGGAAAACTCCAGTATTTGGTACATTGGAAGGGTTATGGGTATGAGGAGAACTCATGGGTCGAAGAGTCTGACGTAAATGCCCCTCGGTTAATCAAGGAATTCCACCGACGGCACACTGCTGCACCGCGTTGCATTCAAGTCACAGACTTTGGTCGTATACGATTTCGAATGCATCGGGGCGATGCATCTTAGAGAGGGGGTGATGTAAGGGGACTAAGGGGGTGCCCTGTGTGTTTTTCCTATTTTTTATGTTCGTCCCATATTTTTCCCCACCTCATTTCCTTCTATTCTTCATTTTCTATGATTTTTCCGGATTTTATTACTAATTTTCCCTTGCTATCATGTTTGTATATGTTGACACTTTTATATTTAGAGGCGGAGTACCCCTTCCGACACATACCCCTTGGTATGATGTCATTCGGTGGCCTTGATCCGCCTATCTCCGCCTTTTTCTATTTTTAGGTTATATTTGATTTTCATCGTCTTCACATATACTGGGCATCAGCAAGGGGATCCTTAGAGTTTTCTCTTCGGATTTCCCTTTGCTAGAGGCTTAGGTTGCCCTTATACAAACAATTGAGCTATGAGCAATATGGGCCAGTGAGTGCAGGCAAAGCCAGCATATACAGGACTGTATCCATGAGCGTGACCTCAAGGCACAACTCATGGAGGAATCTGACATTGGGGACCATATGATCCCAGACCAAGAATCTGTCAACGAGCCCAATGAGAGTATTACATTGGGGGACTCGCTATTCCAGTGCTACCCAAATAAAAAGCCAGAGTACCTGGAGGATAACCACTTCCTCCAGGCAGTCAAGGCAGGTTATGCCCACGATAAGTTCTTCAAACTAATCAAGGAGAAGCTGCGAGACTACAATGGCTTCTCCCTATGTGAAGGACTCATCTGGACAACAAACCTGTGTGGCAATCCAGTGGTGTGTATGCCACAGGACCATGGCATCCTAACCCAACTGATTGACCAAGCACATAATGCACTGGGTCACTATGGTGCCCAACATACCACCAAGTACCTTCAACAATGGTACTGGTGGCCATGGATGGGAAAGGACCTCCACAAATTTTGTGCATCATGTGAGGCTTGTGCCCATGCGAAGGGTTTGACAAAGAAACCAATGGGTAAATCGCACCCATTGACCATCCCCACAAAACCTTGGGATTCAATAGGAATGGACTTTATAGGCCCCTTTCCTGAATCCAAGGGATTTAATTACCTGTGGGTAATCATATGCAGGATGACGAGTATGGTACACCTCATCCCAGTACATACATAAATGATGGTGATGGACCTCTCTTGGATATACCGCAGAGAGATTGTTTGCCTGCATGGGCTTCCCAGCTTGATTGTAAGTGATTGAAACTCGAAGTTCACATTGAAGTGGTGGAGGGAACTCCATAGAATATTAGGTGCTAAGCTCCTAATGTCTACATTGTTCCATCCCCAAACTGACGGCCAAACAGAACACGTGAATCATAATGTCAGCCAGATCTTTCGAACCGTAGTATGGCATGACCAGAAGGACTGGGTAGACCAGGTCGACATGACAGAATTCACCATCAATGCCAGTGTCTCGGAAACAACCAAGTATGCACCCTTTGAACTCAATGGAGGGTATATGCCCTCCATGATCAAAGAACTATGCTCCGACAAGGTCATACCCAAAGGCATAAAAGCCTTCGCGGGCCAAGCTTTAGCTGAAGCCCATGACTCAATCATTGAGGCAAGGGTCTTCCAGACTCAAAACACTAATACACGTCAAAGAAAGGAACCCACGATATTGCCAGGTGATCTTGTGTACCTCTCCACAAAGAATCTGAACCTACCCAAGGGCAGGGCAAGGAAACTCTGCCCTAAGTATGTAGGTCCCTACAAAGTTGCAAAAGCTGACTTGAGCAACTCAATGTACATGCTAGAGCTGCCAGCAGCACTACAGGAACAAAGAATTGTCCCTAAATTTCACATAACTCTGTTAAGGCCGTACATAGTGTCGTCAGACACTCTGTTCCCTAACTGAGCCCACCCAGAGCCATACAATTTTGGCGTGGCTGACGACCATGAGTGGTTCATCGACAAAATCCTAGGGCATCATTGAGAAAAAGGAATCAAGCTCGAGAACCTCAAGTTTGAGGTCCATTGGAGCTTGGGAGACACAACATGGGAGTCCTACAAGACCTGTAAGGACTTGGAGGCACTCGACCATTACCTGGAGGTGCATGGCATCCAATGCCCTGCACAACTAGCCAGGAGAAGGTAATCTGCAGTGGGCACAAGCTTGGAGTCATGACTGCTAATGGACTAATGGTGGCAGTGTTGTGATACAACTATACACAACAAAACTTAAACTCAAAATTAGCATTAACAATCATGTGCAAGTTGAAACCCAAAAAACTTCGGACTTCAAATCCCACACCTACACCTCACACACTGTCCGCTGCCTTACCAAAAACACCACAACTCAATACCACCAACATGTCTCATGAATACTATGGCAATGTCTCCTGGGCTTCTACTCATGGGAACCCTCAAAACTCGACCCCTGGAACGAGCTCTGGAAGGGGGGGAAGGGCGTATCAGGTGCCACAACCACCCACCCAGCAGCAGCAGCAACAACAGCAGCATTTCAACCAACAGCAGCCACCAACCCTCCCCAATTTTGGACAGGGATTCATAACTTATGCGAACCCCCCAATGATGGGAGGGTTTGGAAATGCCTTGCTGCCTCCCTACTATGCTGGAGGATATGCACAGGGACCCACGTACGTGCCGCTTGGCGGGCCTCAGAATCAACCAATCCTGTCTATGGGGTGGGGGAAACCCAGCCTGATCGCACCGCCCCTATGACTTACATGTTCTGAGCCTAGTCAATGACACGATGAGGTAATGGACATGGACAACCCTGCCCCACCTCAGCAAAGCTGGGCACATCAAGGACATGCTAGGCATTCAAGGAGAGATGAAGCTCGCTGACCTCCCCAACCTACTTGCCAGGGAGGGCCTATTCGACCTGCCCAGACAAAATGAAAAGGCAGGACACGGGCAACAGAGGAGGAGTTAGTCAAGCAGGAATGGGAAGAATGTGTCGAGCAGCTGGATGAGCTACTCCATTGGCTTGACAGAGCTGACGTAGACCCCAGTCTCACTGACTTCCTAGAGGGAGATGGTCTCATGCAAGTAGTCGTTGGGCGACTACTTGACACAATTGACAGCCTCTGGGACAAACTCGAGAAGGTGAAGCAGGCACAATGAGATGCAGAAACATGCCTCATACAAGCCACACACAAATGCCCCACATCCCCCCATTGTGACGACGTAGATGACACCATTCATCAACAGAAATGCAAATGTGGCATCAACAATGGTGGGGTATCAACCACCCAACCATCTGAAGCACTTGAACCAGCACAAGAGGCCCGTCCTCACCCACAATGAGTACAAGAGCCTCTGGAATCTGCTCCTGAAGCCACACTGCATGAGCCCCACATCAAGGAGGCACCTAAGGAGGATGAGGCTACTGAACCTCCAGGCCTCGACTAGGAAACTTAGATGAGGGGAGGGACAAGCTCCAGTACCCACCACATATGTCATGCCTACTGCTCTTCCCCGTGTGTCCACTCCTCCCATTGATACGTCACTGGAGCAACCCCTCCTGTCAGAGGCAATTGATGACTCAGTCAATGATGACAAGTGGAGGCAGGACTTGTGGGACCCGATAGAGGGTGAGACTAAGCAGCAGGTAGAACAATGGCTTGCTCATAACCACAAGATTAAGAAGGAGCATGATAAGAAACTGAAGAATAAGGGAAAGAACATTGAGGAGGAGATACGCCAACATTGTCGATACAACAAGTCACGACCAGGGTGGGTGCCAGATGGCCTAGGGGTGGTGACAGTCAGCCAGTTTCCAGAACGTAACAATGCATTCCATGGAATGCTGGCCCGGGACTTTTACCACTCCCCCTGCAATTTTACCACTCCCCCTGCACTTTTACCACTCCCCCTGCACTTTTACCACTCCCCCTGCACTTTTACCACTCCCCCTCCTTGAATTGTGTCCTTGCAGGGAACATGGCAGTGAGGGCAGTGAGGGCAGAAATGGATGGCATGACGTCGTACACCCCTGAGGACAACCGTCAGCTGTACTACATGGCGAGGCGTGGCCTCCCCATGAATCCCCAGGAAGTGCACAACCTCGCAGCCCTCATTGCCAACTCCCGCGAACTTGCCATCAATCATGCAGAGGGCTTCCTACTGTTAGGTGAACTATGACAGCTGGCATCCCTCTGCTCGCATCATCAATGGGACTGAGCAATGCTAACGGCACTGGAGGATGACTACTGCCCCTCCCACATAACTCCTCCCTTTGTGAAGAGTCACCCCATCTGGGCTCATGAATGCATCCCCCATGACATGTCATTGTGGACTCTCACTGGCCCTCACCACAACAATCCAGGTCTGGCTGCCCCCAACGCCGACCAACTGTTCATGCTGGCTGACTGGGCACAATACATATTGTATCATGGACACCCTGGGACCCCCAACCAATTCATCAGTGTGGCCTTTAACTATGCCCTCCAGGTTCACTACTGCAGCATCTTCGGGTTCCAACTGGCATGGGCACTGTGCCCCACATCCACCTCTGGTCGGGCATCATTCATCCACCACTTTGCTGGCATCATCGCGGTACCTGGCCACTATGCTGAGTATCTCGCAGACTCAGCGATGCAGGCCCCCTCCATCGAACCCTTCATTTCCCCTCCCGGGTCAGTCACCCTAACACGGATGGACTTTGGAGAGTGTCGGGGCCCTGAACTCACCGCCGACAAAGTCCTGGCTACCCTGGCCACCAACCACATTCCTCTCACCTGGGTGGACCATGCATATACCTATGGCCTCCACTACCTCAACCATCACTACAACCACTCCCCCGAAGCCGAGGCAAACTACCAGGACATGGACAATGAATGCATCCACTGGTTGGGTGTGCATGGCCTGCCCCCAGCCATTCCTGAGTGGGATGGGTGGTATACCCCGATAGCAGAGGATGTGGGTCGAATCCACATGCTGCGAACCACTGAGGAGGACTGTGACCACTACTGCCTTGATGACAGCTGCAACTGGTTACTAGTGGGGGAAGACCCCCACATCAACCAACTCTTTGCCCGATGTGCCACCGATGACCCTATTGTGGAGTGGGAGCCCTCAGCACAACCTATGACCAAGGATGAGGAAATGGGAGAACTGACTGCAGGCCCAACCACCTCCACCGAGGTACTGCCATCCATGGAGGAGATGGACCTAGATGAAGAGAACGGCCACCCACCCCTGTCACAACCACACTCACCGTCATCCCTTTCCACATCGCACCCCACTACCTAACTTGCTGCCTTCACCACTGCAAACATACAGAGGACTGATATGGTTGGGTCCTAATGGCCCACCCATGGTTCTTATCTCTTATTATATGGACAATTACCTACAATCGTTCCTTTACTTTTCTCACTCTCCTTTACTTTACTTTACTTAGATTGCACCAAGCAATCTCAAAAGGGGGCATGTAACAAAACTTGTTTATACTTACTTGTACCCCCGGTACATTCCTTATTCAGTACTGGTTTAGTATTAGGTAACAAACTTTCTTACACTGCTACCATACCTACAGCAATACCATTTGGTCAAGCTCTGGGTGTCTGTAGTGAGTAAGACTGTGTAAAGGACTGAACCTTTACACACTTTGACTCAAACCACGCCCAATAATAAGCCCCCCTCCTTGAGCAATTATAAACCCCAATAACCAGACTCCCAGATGATCCTGGAGACAGATGCTTCAGACTATGCTAGTGTTGGGGAAGTTCAGTCTCAAACTGAACTGAAACTGGAAGTTTCAGTTTCAGTTTGGAAAATATTTGCCCAAACTGAATGGTTTGGTTTATGGTTTGGCCTCAGCTGAGTGCACACAAACCATTTGAAATGTGGTTTAAACCGCATTGAATTTGGACCCTTGTAGACAGTTTTGTAATGGTTTCAGCACTCAGCTGAGTGCCACAAACCATATATATAACTGTACACTATCTACAAACAGTAACTAACTTAATTTATATAACATTTATGGGGGAAGCAATGCCCCAGAGGAAAGGTGGGGTGTGTGGAAGCAGGGTGTTATATACAAGACAATGTATGTCACTGTTTGGTTCCAGTAAACAAACAGGAATGTGACATGTCAACATGACACATGTCCATATGAACATGACCAAACATCATGTTGTATATAATACCATGCTTCCACACCTTTTCTCTGGGGTGTCACTTCCCCTGTAGATATTATGTAAAATACATTAGTTAGTGCTCATAAATAGTCTATAATTAAATATATGGTTTGTGGCACTCACCTGAGTGCCAAAACCTGTAAATAGGACAAAAAAGGCTCAAAATCAACCATTTAAATGGTTTGAGACCAAGTTTGGACCAAACTGAACTGATTGAAATGGTTTCAATTGGTTTCAGTTTCAGTTTCAGATATTCTGCGAGAAACCAAACAGTTTGGTCTGTGGTTTGGCCAAAAATGGCTCAAACCAAACCAAACCAAACTTCCCCAACACTAGACTATGCACTTGCAGCTGGCCTTTCAGTTTACTTCTCAGATGGAGAAATTCACCTGGTTGCATTCCACTCCTGTTTCTTCAACCTGGCTGAATTGAACTATGATACCCATGACAAGGAACTCTTGGCCATCTTCAAAGCTTTTGAATACTGGTGACAGTACCTTGAAGGCTCCAGAAATCTGATAGATGTGGTCATGGATCACAAAAATCTGGAGTACTTCAGCACCACAAAGCTCCTTACCTGTCACCAGGCCTGGTGGTCAGAATATCTTTCACAATTCAATCTCATCATTTGCTTTTGCCCCAGGAAATTGGGGGCAAAACCTGATGTGCTCACTAGATGCTGGGACATCCACTGCAAAGGGGGAAATAGCAACTTTGCCTCCATAAACCCAAGCAATTTCTGACCTGTCTTTACTCAAGAACAATTCACTTCCTCCCTCTGAGCCACTTACCTTGCAACCCCTATTGTCCGACAAGCTGTTCTCATGGATATTGAGAAACTCCACAATGATATCTGAACCTCACTTCCTTTTGATCCCATCTCATCATCACATCTTCTGACACCCTCCACTCCAAACTGGTCAACAGATGATAGTGGACTCCTCTGCCACTTTGACTGGATCTATGTTCCAGATATTGCAGATCTCTGCCTCAAAGTCTACTGTCTTGCAGTACAAGCATGACCATACTCTATCAGACCACTTCATACAAAACAAAACCCTTCAACTTATCTGATGTGAATATGTGTGGCACAACCTCCACACCTTTGTGCAAGACGTTTGCAAGACTTCTACTGATTGATGATAGAAATTGATTTGACTGTTATTTTTCATCTCTAATTAAATTTTACTATATATTAGATGAAACTAAATACATTGCAGCAGTGGGGTACTGCTAAGAGGGAGGATAAAAAAATATAACCAAATGACACCTCCCCACCTACAGGGTCCAGGGAGGTGTCTGTTAGCAACCTAAGAAAAACAAGAAAAAGATGGCCCCCATGTCTTGTGTTTGTAACAAGCACAGGGCATCAAATGTCATCCCTCACTGTTTGTCATTGTCTGCATTGTTGAGCATCATCTGTTGTCTCCCCTGTTGTTCATCTTCCCCCACATTTGCATTGTTGTTCTTTGTCCCTGCTGTTTGCCCTGATGTCCCTCATCCCCCCTGTTTGTGTTGTCAATATCATTCATTCTTGCCCATGTTTGCATTGTCATTCATTGTTGTCCATCTTCCCTGTTTGCATCGCTCATTGTCCCTCCCTGTTTGTGCTGTTGTCACCTGCTGTTTGTGTTGCTGTTTGTCATCCCTGCATTGTTGTTTGTGATGTCATCCCCATGTTGTTCACGATGTCATCCCTGTGTTGTTAACAGAGCCATTGCCACCCTGTGAGCAGAGGCTCACAGCAGCAGCATATGGCTTGGGCTGGATACAGAGATGGTGGGTGGGCAATGGCACTAGCAAGAGGTAAGAACTTAAAAGAAGTCAACTGATTAGTAGAAAAACAGCAATCTACAATAAAAAAACATACCCAGGGCCCAAACAACGCTAGTTGTCGGGAGGGCATGTCACTGTCATCCTTGTTGCTGGCATTGGGAGGGCTTGGGGCAGGGCTTGGGTGATCGGGTGATGTTGTTTTCAAAATGCAGAAAACTAGAAAATGTCAAGACCAATTCCTCCAACTGGAATTCCAATTGTTTTCTGCCACCTTTCCTGGACACCTTGCATCATAGCCCACCTCCTATCAGCAGCATCACCTAGAGATGAAATTCTCTCCTTTCCAATTCGATGAAACAGTTTCAGGATATTTGTCTTGGAGGCCAGTTTGCAAATTATCACAGCCTCAGAAACTCCAATGGCCTCCAACCCTTAGTATTTAAGCTAGCTACTTTCATTTTGTATTAGGCAGTTTGTAAATCAACAAAGTCACCCCACTTAATTCCAACCCAGTACTCGATGGTGTGTCCTGGCTTCCCACAAGTAGAGTTGCTACAAATGAGTCCATCAGATGGTCTGGTCAGTTTGGTATGAGCAGTTAGTGTGACAGAGGGATGGAAATCATTGCAGGCATCATTCTCAGGAAGGGATTGCTCATTCTCCAAGAACTGATGAATCTTCATGGAAGTGTATGGCGATGCATCAGTGGAGGCTGTGATATCATGAGAAATAATGGAACATGCATGAGGAAAGTGTTCACTGAGAGAATTGAGGAGTGTGATACTACAAAGAAGATCAGCTTTGATGTCCCCCATGGCAAAAGTGTGTTCAATGAGGGTGCAAATCTTATCACCAGTCTGTTGGAGCAGACTATATACGCTGCACAGTGGAAGAGACAACACGTTCCTTACAACCTACCTGGGGTTTACTTAGACTTACAGCTAGGGTTAGCAGAGGTAAGAACACTGTATTCCTACTACGGTACAGGTTCTCCTTATATACATAATAATAAGGATGTCACATGACTCAGGAATGTGTTTACCGCATGTATGCGCAGTAAGCGCAGTAACATGTGTATGCTGCATGTATTGCCTCATGTATACAGCATGCATCACTGGGATTAATTTCAACACCCCCCCTCAAACTGTACAGCGCTCTAAGCAGCTAAGTTTGAATCTCAAAAGTAATTCCGAGAGAGTCTCTAAATTTCCTGAATAGGATGGTGCCAAGGTTCTTTGTGAACATGTCAGCCAGATTATCACTTCCAGGAATGAAAATGACTGTGACTTTGTCATTTTCTATGCATTCGCGGGTGTAGTGGTAGTGAATGTCTATATGTTTGGTCCTTCTTTCCTGAACTGGATTTGATCCAATAAAGATGGATCCCTGATTATCAGCGCAGATTGGTACGCGCTTCAGTGTATATCCAAGTTCCTGGAATAAGGACTCTATCCACACTATCTGCTGACAAGTGTTGGAGAGAGCCATATATTCGGCTTCTGTGGATGACAGTGCTACAGTTTTTTGTAAACGGGACTGCCAGCACACAATGCCACTCGCCAGAGTAGCAAAGTAACCCATTGTAGATCGGCGCTTGACAGTGTCAGCTGCCCAATCAGAATCTGTGAAGGCCTGCAGCCCCTCGGATTTCTCTCCATCATAGACTATACTGTACTTCTGGGTTCCCACCAGATAGCGCATTATGTACATTGCTTTGTCTAGATGTTCTTGGCTAGGATTAGCCAAGAATTGCGACATCTTGATTACCGCATAAGCGATATCAGGTCGCATTCTGAGCATCAGATACAATAAAGATCTGATCACAGACTGATATTTCGATCTAAGCGCCACGTTTGGCATCGCTGTGTTCTCCAATGGTTTGTAGCCAGTCGGGAGCAGAGGGGGGGCAACTTTGGCATTTGTCATCTCGAACCTCTTGAGCACTTTGGTGAGATATTCTGTTTGATTGAGTTTGACTTTTGTAGCGGTCTGGGTGACGCGCATGCCTAAGAATTCCGTGACTTTTTCAGTACTATGGCACTCCCAATGCTTCAGGCAAGCATTCTTCTTTTCATCCACAAGTTTCTTGTTCTTGCCCATGAACAAGCCATCGTCAACATAGACTAGCGCAATAATGATGCTGCCTGTCTTAGGATCCTTGTGTATGAAGATGCCGGCATCGGAGCTGGCGCGCACAAACCCAATGGTGTGCATAAATGCCTCTAGCTCTTTCCACCATGCTAGTGAAGCCTGTTTAAGGCCATACAATGCTCGGCGTAAGCGCATTACTTTGCGCTCTTTACCCTCAAGTCTGAAACCCTTGGGTTGATCCATATAGATCTCCTCATCAAGTTTGCCATATAAAAATGCGGTTTTTACATCTAGACCAGTCATATACATGCCTTCTAGAGACGCAAGGGCAAACATGAGGTGTACGGTCTTGTAGCGGACTACTGGTGAGAAAATCTCATCAAAGTCAACGCCTTCAACTTGTGAAAAGCCTTTGGCCACGAGTCTGGCTCGTTTTCTTCCGTCCGATTTCACGGAGAAAACCCATCTATTTTTGATCGTTTTCCGATCATGTGGAAGATCGACAATATCATAGACTTGTCGCTTGCAAAGAGCCTCTAACTCTTCACGACAAGCCTGTTTCCACTCAAGTTGCTGCTGCCGGGGTAGGCGCGCAATATCGCGAAATTGGTTTGGAACTAGGCTTTTTCCACTTGATGGTGTGACTGCTTTTGATAACAGCCAGCGGATAAGCTCATCTCCACCTTCCTTGGTTATCTTTTTAATATAACCTGCTTCGTCCGGTTCCCCCATTGGGTAATCATGTTCTTGATTATTGGAATTGGGCACACTCTCGTGGGGTGCCAAACTCGGTCCAGCAACCGGTTCTTGCTGTTGAGGTCGTGGTCGTGTTCAGTTATGATCCGAATCTTGACCCACAGACTTCTTCCAATATCGATCACATGCAATGTCTCTCTCTATGTCAGAGGGGAGTCGCTGTTCTCCATAGGTATTGCCGGGACGGTTTGGGATTTTCCTCTGCCTGCCTGATTGATGGGGCAATTGCTGCCATTCCTGTTGATCTTCACGTCTTGGACGAAAGTCCTCAGTGTTAACTGGAGGCAGCGGAGGAGGAGCATTAGTTGCATCGTCATGCGCCTTTTGCTCACTTGGTAAATCATCATCATCATCTTCTGATGATGGAGGAAGGGGCGGATTTTGTGGCGGTATAGGGTCATCACCATCCGTTCCAGATGAGTGGTCGTCATCTTCTGGTTCTGGAGGTGGAAAATCACCAAGGTCTGTCTTGGCAGGAGTTTTAGCTCCGGGACAGCATGGGAACATCGTTTCATCAAATAGTGCCGTGGCACCAATGAATATTGCACCATTTTGTTGCATGAAATGATATGCTTTAATGCCATCTTCTACTCCAAGGTACGTCATTAACTCCAATCGAGGAGATAATGTTGTTGGACGTTTTTCCTTTGGTAGATAGACATAAGCACCGCAACCGAAGACCTTTAGATTGTTTAGATCTGGGCGGACCTTTGTCAGGTCCTCAAGAGGTGTCGGCCATTTCAGGCACCTTATTGGGGTTCAGTTGTATAAATGTGTTGCATGTTCTATGCAAAATTCCCACCATGATTGTGGTAGACAAGCGGTGAATCGCAAGGTTTGCAACTTTTCCATTATTGTCCTTATGGCGCGCTCTGCGCGCCCATTCTGTTGATGAACGTGGGGTGCAGACATCTCTATTTTGATGCCTAAGTCCTTGAGCTGTTTTTGTAGCTCACGATCCTTGAACTCCCCCCCTGGATCGACACGCCAGCGCTTGATTGTAGCGCCATATTGGGTTTTAGCCATCGCTTGAAATTGTCTAATCGCTGCAGCAGCGTCAGATTTCTTTCTGAGACATTGGACCCAAATATGTGACATTTTGTCATCCAGAAATACAATGAAGTATTTATGTTTGTGGTACGATAGTACCGGGAGTTCCTTTAGGTTGGAAGGTATTAATTCAAAGGATTTGTCAGCTCATGAGTCTGACTCGGGAAAAGATTTTGAGGTCATTTTCCCTTCTGCACACCCTGGACATATAATTTTGTCTTTAGGAATAATTAAATTCCTTGGGAATTTTATGGTGCTTTTAGGCATTTTCCCTAGCGCCTCTTTGGATGGGTGTCCAAGTCGCCTATGCCAGGTCAAGTAGTCAGCGACATAAATGGTTGCGACATTAACCTTTTTGGTGCTCAATATATGAGTCCGAGCCCAATAGATCATGTCATTCCTCCTTAGAGGGACACAATGCATGATTGGGTTTCCATGCTCGATAAATGAAATGTGTGCAGAGGAACCACACACATCACTTCCGTCTTGTAAAAAGACCCCCATTGACATCAATCGAGTATTAATGTCGGGTATGTAGTAGACGGGGTATAACCACGTTTCATGTGTCTCTGACTTCCCATGACATACTACCTGGTGTTTAATGAAGACTGCTCCTTTTCCTACTATATGAGTAGTACCAGTGGCCGTTTGGACCAAGGTAGAGTCCTTTCTCAGTAAAGGCTCATAAGAAGCGAAATCTTTTATTTCACCAGTGAAGTGTTTTGATGTGCCTGAATCCATGATCCAGTCGGCACCTTTCTTACAATCTCCCTTTGCACACATAGCACATATATTAAGATCTAAATAATTCCATGATACATTTAATAGCGGTAAAATTTCACATGAAAAGTTCGCTGTATTCATAGGAATATTAATCTTAGTGCTTGTGGCAGGGAAAAGGACTGACTTGTCATCATATGCCCCTGTATCAAGGGGTTCATCGATGAGCATTTTGTCGACGGCTTTCCACACTTCCTCATCAGACACCGGAGGTTCAGATCTGAGGGAGACGGTATCGTCTTCTACCTCCTCGATCCTAGACTTGGGTTCTGGTTCTATCCTTCTTCTCTTTCCTTCTCGCACCGTCAGGTGCTCTTCCAGTGGTCGCAGATTTTTCACGCTGCGTGGAAGTTGCATTTGCTCGAGGGTGTCTCGAGCTTGCTGATATTTGGCATAAACCGAACGAGAGGTAGAGGCCGCGCCCATATATGCCTGTGCAGGTGGTCGGCGGCGAGGATCCCTTGTGGGAGTGTGTTCGCGTCTTTTGATGTGCTGTATAAGCGGCATCGGTGGTATGATGGTGCCATTACCATTTATGGTGGTATAGGCTTTGGAGGTGAGGTGGGTATGTTTATCCTTCGGCTTCTCCTCCTTAGTCTTTCTGTCCCCATGTCGTCCACGCTTTCGGGACGAGTCTCCGTTGCTGTTTTGCCCTTCTTTGGGCTGCCATTTGGGGTTTCCCCCTTTGTGCTTAACAGCAGAAAGTTTGTTGGCCTGAGGCTGGCCAGCGGGCTTTCCTACTGCTGTGCATCTTGAGGCTTCAGCGACAATGGAGTCCTTGACATGTTTAAATGTCAAGGCGCTAGTAGCGGTTGTGTTAAGGACCGTTGCAGACAAGGAATCATACTCGCGCGGCATCGCAGCAAGTAGAATCATTGCTTGCACTAGCTCGGGGATGGCGACGTTAGCAGCTGTAAGGCGCTCAAATTTGTCTGCCATTCTAGCAATCTCCGGTGCAGGGTTCGCAGCCGGGATCTTGATCGCTATTGTGGACCTAAAGTCCGCAAAGACTTGGGAGGGGCCGTCCACACCATAATTGGTGTGGATGAGATCCCACACCTCCTCAGCAGTGTCCTTTGAGTTGGCACGCTGCTGAATGGAGGGGGCCAGGCGGAGCACTAGGCTACCAATGGCCTGGTCATTTTTGTTGCTCCAGGTCTGGAGCTTGGCATTAGCATCCACTACCAAAGTAGCGTTCATCGCCGTCAAGAGAGGCGCCGGGGGTGGTTTTTGCTCCGCCCCGCTAGTTATTTGCCAGAGGCCCTGAGACCTGAGCCACACCTTCATTGAGTCGGCCCATTGAATGTAATTTGATCCATCGAAAGTTTGAACGAGTTTCTCAAGAGTTGAAGACATGATTTTGTGGTGGCAGCTGGTAAAAGCGCTCAATCAGTCTTTTTACTCAATAAAACACGTTTAACGTTCTCAGGAGAAAACACTCCTTCAGAGTGGTTAACCCTAGTCAACCTAGGTTTTATGTGCAGCTCGCAGGGAGTGCAATGCAGCTCACGAAGAGCGCAAGGTTATAATTTGGAGACGATGAAGTCAACGTCGTTCGCAGCCAATTAAGGCACGTTCGCGACGTGCCCAGCAGGGCCCATAACCTGTTGGAGCAGACTATATATGCTGCACAGTGGAAGAGACAACACGTTCCTTACAACCTACCTGGGGTTTACTTAGACTTACAGCTAGGGTTAGCAGAGGTAAGAACACTGTATTCCTACTATGGTACAGGTTCTCCTTATATACATAATAATAAGGACGTCACATGACTCAGGAATGTGTTTACCACATGTATGCACAGTAAGCGCAGTAACATGCATATGCTGCATGTATTGCCTCATGTATACAGCATGCATCACTGGGATTAATTTCAACACAGTCTCAGGGAGGGGGGTGTCCTTTGTGCATTGGATGGAAAGGGCCTGCTGTAAAAGCTGGACCATGGACCAGTCCCTCTTTCTGATGACAAGCTTGGAGTGTCACCCAGTTGATGCTAGGTCCTTTCACCATGTCAAGGAATGGCTGTTCAGAGGGAGCAACACTAGATGCTATAAAAGCATAAGTGAGCCGCAAGTTGGCCTTGTAGTTTGCGAGGGCACGGGGTTCATTTGAGGATGGTTCAATGATGGTGCTGACAATGTACTCATAGAGCCCATTTAAAGAAAGAGCAATGGTAACTTCTTCACACCACTCTTTATAATTGGACTTTAGTTTATTGAGCTTCTCCCCTGAGTACTGAACAGACAGTTTAATGAGGGAGATAGATGGGATTGTGGATTCGGACATGGCTGTAGTCGATTCAACCATCATATTTGATGGTAAAGTGTTGCCAGGTAGAGTGGCAAAAAGGTATGTAGTAACAAAGGGGTATGCTTGCCAGAAGACCGGATGTGCTCAAAGTGAATTCCATGATCCGGGATAGAAAGAATAATTGAAATGATCAGACAGTATGACATATAGTGTCGAGTGGCTAGGAAGTTTCTACCATTGTTTCTAACAACGGGAGTGGCCCATAACCTGTAGAAAATCAACCTAGTGTAATCAGAGTATAACTCAGTCTCTGTATAAGTAAGCGACTATATAAATACAATCACTGTACCTAGCGTAATCAGAGTATAACTATAAGTACAGTAAGTATTGGTCCGTAATCTCATAATGTCTAGAATACTCACCTCAGTCTCTGTATAAGCAACTGAGGTGATCGGATAACTATGTACCCTATATATAAGTGAGTCCAGCTACATAAAGAGTCAAAGGGATAAGAGGAATAAAGGTATCTACAGACGGCACATCAAAGGGATATACTAAAAATAGTACGCGCATCAAAGATGCGATCATGTACGCTTACGGTGTGATAATCGGCATCTCAACACGCACCAGCTACTGGTCGAGTATTCGCACCAATGAAATGGGGCAGATCAAACAACGATTAAGGCGTAGGACTCCATTCCACGTACTAAAATAGTCATTTTCATGCCAGACAAGCGATGTGCATTCATGCCACCCTGTATCTCACAACGTCTTAACTTACTGACGCCTAACGATCCTGCAGTCCTCTAAGATATATTAGAATACAACAAAGCCCGTTATTACCTTCCAATAAGAATAGGCTACCGATACATTCCTCTCAATAGTAGTGCTGGTTCCAATAATCGTGAACGGTAAATCCATCATCAATTCCTGCCGAGGTTACTTCACACCATAAGGCCCCGATTTACGAAGCAAAAAAATGGATAGACAAAATATAAATATCACACCCTCACCCATCCTCGGCACCCATGCGACGCGCCGCACATGCACGGCTTGGCACCCGAAGGAATCTTGATCTTCCCTTTCCCTTTACCTTGCACTTTTGTTGTAGTACCTGCATCACCCGGACTGTAGTCGAAAGTGAACTCTGTCCCCGCCTGGATATCCTTCAGTGCGACAAAGGCGAGGTACGGTGCATTTCTCTATCGAAGAGGTTATTTGCCATGTTAGAATGCAAGTACCAAATCAGATCCCACAGGAAGAGATGAATGACCCACCTCGGGGATAGTATCGAACACCACAAGGTACACACGTAAGTTTGGGTCACATGAATGGCTGGTGGGTGCGATTAAGAGTAAATAGAGAATGAATGCGCCCAACTTACTTTACAAATCGCGTCCAATTACCTGTGAACATTACCGTTTTAGTTCCTATTACAATAACAACAGAAAGAACCTGCCAACTCACCACACATTCTCGAATCAACGCTATACGCGTCATCTGGGGTTTGCATATCTGGACCTTCTCTCCCGTCAAGATCAAAGCAATACGACCCGTCGTCTGCTGATAGCGCCAACGCCACACGCCGAGGTCTATCAGTAACCTATCGTTAGCAACTAGAACAAAGGACGGTATTTCGACGTACATCAAAAGCCTATAACAAATGATCACCATCATTCAGTTGTAACCCCAGAGAAAAGAAAAATGAGCGCAATGTCCTAACGTACCCTGAATAAATGCCCAGGACCTTTCCTTGCTCAATATCAACAGGGGCGCGCACACCCCATCCGCGATCGATGGTTTTGAAGATTTCCACGGGAACGTCGCGCGGCAACTGCGCGACGCGGTTCGGACATAAGCTAGCATCGCATTGGCAAAACTGAGTAAGAGTAAATGTATCCAGAGCGTGCGGAAGTACATATCTGAAGAACTTACGGCGTTGCATTCTATCACTTCCACTCCTGGAGGAACATTAAATGCAAATAGTCGCTATAAAGCAATAGCTTTCAAGAACAGAACCAGACTGGTTCGATGGTAAACAACTTACATCGTCCGTGTATGCAAAAATCTTCCTTCCGTTACCGTCTACTAGCTCTGACGGCCCTTGGCAATCACACGCCGATGCGAAGGAACACTGCTCGCATTCACAGCAGACAAAACGTTCCGCATCATCTTGATACATGACTCCTTTTGAACTTACGATAGCGGCATTTTTCATCCAGCTTGATCATGAGTAGAAAACCACCTACTAGATATACCCGGTCTCGAGATACTGAAAATCCGGGTCTAGTTCTGGAATCTCCTCGTCATCCACGTCATTCGTGAACGTGATCGAAGCAGCTTGGTCTAATTGTGCAATCCTGTTCCATTCGCGCTGAAGCTTCTCGCACCTATAAACAGTTCAACCACAGCAAGGTCACACCAGTCCAATAACACTCTCACTTTGAAACTTTTGGCGTAGGCGCCCTTCGAGCGCGAGAACGCAACGGTTTCTTCGGGCGAGGACTAGTCGTGCTTTCCGCAGGCGGCAGTGAGCGCATAGGTGGGGGTCTCATGACAGCCTTACCCTTCCCTTTCCCATTTGAGGAGCCTGCTGCAGAAGCAGGTGCTGAAGCTGACGCAGTGGTGAATGAAGACGCCGGCGTACGATAGCTCGCCGAGCTGAGTGTTGCAGACGACCTTGACGACGAAGCAACAGAGCCTGGCATCGACGACCTATCTGTCGTCTGCCTCGGACGCAGAGTCGGGCCAGGTGTCGAGGGCACAGCAGCAGCCCGGGAGTCCCCATACGTATGCGGGAGTTTATCCGCGAGGAGCTTCGCCATCTTCTGTGTGTGGTTAAGCGGTGTCATATTTCTCTTTAGGAGTTTCTCTTCGTAGGCTTGCGCACGAAGCCGGGTAGCGGTGTTGTGGATGTCCAGGGTGCCCCAGATTTCGATATCGAGCGATTCATCGGCGAGGCGATTTCGGCGAGCGGTCTGTTTGCGCTTCCAGAAGTTGATGTCGCGCCAGTGTAGGAAATTGTTGTCCCATGTCACGTTGGAACCGTCGCGGCGTGTCCAATTCTCCCATTGTGCCTGTATTGATGATTCCGTATGCATATTTAGTACAATCAGGGGAAAGGGAGGTGTGCAGTACATACCTCATATCTGTGAGGAGTTTCAGCGACATGATGAAACTGGAGCTGCACATTTTACATACCTGACTTCACCAGTCCCATCGACCTCCTCCCCTATTATTTGCACACGCCAGTTGCCATCCTCATCGGCGCCCTCTGCATCGCTAAAAGTCTCCGCTGGGGACTCAGATGCGCACCATAAGTGACTTGGTTCGTTGTCGGACCCAAAGAGATCAGAAAAGTCCGAGGACGAGGACCTTGACGACATTCAGCTTCAACAAAATTAGAATTCCTTACGACTCTTGGGTTGGGAGAGATCTCGATCATCTTACATAAACATCGTTGATACATTCGCGCACAGATCACGAGGGCACTCAGGCAGCACGTGCTCAGCGCTCATCCATTTCATGCAGAAAAATCGTCTTTTTATAGCAGTCTAATCGGGTGGTTTGATGATCCGGCCTGGAGCGTGATCAGTTTCCTTACCTGGTCCGACCAGCAATCCCCGTGCGAGCAATCCACACCAAAATGTTGAAGTTCTGGGTGACCTTGAGTTCAAGATCCCCACTGTCACTCCCAATAAAGTTGTCGGTACCACAGGGGACTGGAGTGTTGCATGGACAAGACAGCATGTGTCACCATCTTTGCTTTCCCTCACAGATCAAACGAGCTTGCCAACTATGGGGAGACCGTCATCAGTCTTTTTGGTACTACCTATGTAACTTTCCATCCTTGAGTCATCACTTTTGACCATGCTGTCTGCCATCGAGTTGGATCTTGCCGTGACCTCAAGCTTTCCCATTCACATGAATTTCTTGACTTGCAAACATGCCACATGGATAACACTGGAGCTGCTGTTGTTCACACTACTGATGGCTGCACACAGAGCACTCCACACAAGAAACAATAAGCTTGCAATTGGTGGAATCAAGACATCTGCACACTAGATGAGATGGCATGTCTGTGTGCAACATCTGCATGGAAAAGCACATAGGTATGTTGAGATTCACACCGCGATCACACACGATCGGCACGTTTGATGTGTGCCCTATTCTTAGTGCATCCCTTTGATGTGCCCGGACAAATGTCCCATAGATCCCTTTCTCTCATTATCTCTTTGTTTGACTGAACATATATATAGGTAGTTAGATATTCGGTCACCTCAGTCACTTATACAAGTACTGAGGTGAGTACTAGATCATATTTATTACTACAGACCACTCAATGTACCTTAGTGTACACTTGTGTATTCTAGGTACAGTCTTCATTGAATAAAGTCACTTATACAAGTACTGATTGTACACTTGTGTATTCTAGGATTGATTCTCTATGGGTTATGGGCCACTCCCATCGTTGAAATGATGGTAGAGATCTCCTAGCCACTTCACACATTTTTGACATCATTTTCTTGATCTACTGATTGATCTCCCCATTCTATCCTGGATCACGGACTTATTACTTGTGATCGACACCTCGATGCATTCCCTCTCCCTTTGTTAAAACTCACATCTTTCTATCCACCCTCCAAACACCACTGAACATCCAATTGTCATCATGAGTGTGGAATACACTCCTACTACTGTCTCTGTCCCTCTCATTAAGCTTGCAGTCCAATACTCTGGTGTGAAATTGGATAAGATCAAGTCTAACTACAAAGAATGGTGCAAAGACATTACCATCACTCTCTCCCTCAATGGACTGTATGAATATGTGTCTGGGGATGTCACATCCCCCCCCACTATGGAAACATGGGCACTCGTGAACTGGTCCACTAATGCATGCCTTGCATACACCTTCTTAGCATCCAGCATTGCCACTATGGAACACCCTTTTCTTGACATGTCAAAGGGGCCCAAGGTTAATTGGAAAACACTCCAGGATCATCACCAGAATGAAGGTCCAGTCCATCAAGTCCAACTTCTCCAACAGGCACTTTCCATCCAATGCACAAAGGATGTTCTGCTTTCCGAAACTGCAGATCAAATCTGTAAGGTAGGGTTTGTTCACAGCCAACATCATCATGTGTTGTGAATCTATGTACTATGAACTACACTATGTGCTTTTAAGATGTAAATGTATCATGAGATAATAGTTGTGAATTATTTACTTAGATGATGTTTGCTTTTTATTTTCTTTATCTGAGTCAGGGCTTAATTTCCATTTGCCAAGGGTGCGCATGATGGCCAAGATTTGCAGAGCGCCAGTTCTGCCTCCCCATAAACACCACCCATCTTTTATTTCTTTCATTGGCTCGCGATGTGCTTGAGGCGCAGAGTGGCTATTTCCAAGAATTACCCAAAACAGAACATTATTGATGTATGCCTAATTACTTTCTTCTTCCACCGAAAATAAAAAATTGAGAACCTAGACCCTCTGGAGAATTATATTTTACATAGATCTTAGGTTTTACTTTTGCGAAAAAAGTGGAATTGAATGAGTAATTAGGAATACAGTGTTTTGTCATGATTTGTCACTCTTTAGTCATGTGATGATGTTGGCTGTGGATGAACCCTACCTTACCCTGATTGAGAGAGCATTTGCTATGGGTGACATCATGGCCGACCTCCTTTGTTCCATAGCGCTCCTGAATTCCCTCAGTGACTACTTCCCCCATGCATGTTCTATTATTTCCTGAGACATTATGGCATCTACAAAGTCCTCCCCATATACATCAAAGGACATCCATTGATTCCTGGAAAATGAACAGTCATTAGTCAAGAATGATCAATGCACTGACTCCAAGTCTAGCATTGCCCTCACTGCTCACACCAAATCATCGAAATCGTCCAGCCCTCTTCTCTGTGCAAACTGGGTGTGCAAGAAAATGGGGCACACAATTGGAATTTGCATCAAACAGGGTGGGGGAATGGCTGGGAAGACTATTGATGAATCCAAAGCAGCCCATTGCATCATGCTTGAGAAGAAAAGGACAGGAGTGACACATCCAAAGTACCAGTTACTATGAAGGATGTGAACGGATGTGCCTTCACAGTCATGATCGACTCTACAACCTTCCCCACCCAACCAGAATTTGCCGGCATCACTTTGGACCCTATTCCTACAGCCTCCATTGATGAAGTTGAATATGAGGGTTGGATGGCAGTTGAGGAGGATCCCACAATGTCCATTGATTGGACACAACATTCCACTCACATAGCTGGGGATGCATTCACTGCCAAACCCCTGAATCAAACCATGCACACCCAAAATTCCCTTGACAAATTTCCCTTCATTGTGGACTCAGGTGCTACAGTCCATATTTCTCATGACTGTACTGATTTTATATCACTCCACCCCACTAGACCTTGCTCTGTAAAGGGAGTCGGGGGTTCCTCTATCGCTGCCATCGGTGTTGGGAATATTAAGTTATGGGTAGCACAAGGTGCATCAATCATATTACATAATGCACTTTTCATCCCAAATGCGACCATGCACCTCATCTCAGTTGGCTGCCTTGCTGATGACTCCAATGTGACTGCCCATTTCAACTCCTCATCCTGCTGGATAACAGACAAATCCACTGGGACTTTCATCGCTCGTGGCCCTCACCTCTCTACCAAATGGCTCTACAGTGTCACCCTCCATTCCACAATTGTCAAACATGCCTTTAATCTCCATAGTCCTCCTAATCTCAAGACCTGGCACCGCCAATTACCAATCCCTATGGGATATGACCAAGAAAGGAATGCTCACAGGTGTGTCCATCTCCACAGCCTCAAGACCTTCCAAATATGATGCTTGTATTCTTGGCAAACAGATGAGAACACCAGTTCCAAAGAAGCATGAACAGGGAGAGGGGCATAGGGCAACAAGGAAGTTAGAGAAGGTATGGGTAGACTTATCTGAGGTCTTTACTGTGCCCCACATATTCTGAGCCAGTCCCCCCAGAATTTGGTGGACTCTGCACAGACTAGCTCGGACTCCGCACAGACTAGCTCGGACTCCGCACAGACTAGCTCGGACTCCGCACAGACTAGCTCAGACTCTGCACAGACTAGCTCAGACTCCACACAGACTAGCTCAGACTCCACACAGACTAGCTTGGACTCCACACAGACTAGCTTGGACTCCACACAGACTAGCTTGGACTTGACCCACTCATTTGGCTCAAATGTCCTGTATATTGCTCGGACTCCTAGAGAGTCCACATGGACTTTTGTGGAGTCCGAGCTATTTTTGGACTTTTACTTGGAGTGCACATGGACTTTGTCTGAGCAACATCAATTTACTCGGACTCAGACAGACTCGGAGAGATACATGTCCAAGTCAAGTCCGAGTCAAGTCCATGGATGCACAACAGAGGCTTAGCTGACTACAGAAAAATTATGTATTAAAGTAGAATCAAACCCCAAGCCTTGTCACCAAGCATAAATAGCGCAGTTAACCACTACACCACAGAGCCATTATCAGTAAGTGCAAACAATTGCATTATCTAACTGTATTGAAATCACATGACTCACATGCAAGTTCAAGACGCGTCAACAATCATTGTTGATGTTGATCACCACCATCACTCTCAATGCCACTGCCTCCCACCTCCCTCTACCACCACCACCACCCAGTCAGCCCCTGCCTCCAATGCCTCTTGCACCATCAGCAACAAACAGCAAACTAGCCAAGCCGATGCAACAGGACTCAATGAGCTGAGCTGACACAATGGGCCCCTAGTAAGGGTTTTTTTTGCTTTTCATTTTATCAATCAGCTAATTGTATTTTATTGCTTTTTAGGTTGTATGCTACTGGGCACGACCTGCCACGACAAAAAATGTGCAACCCACACCCACACCCACCCAATCCCCTCCTCCCCATTCAAATGGGATATGAGGCTGTCGACATGGGCTAGAAGGGTGCCCAGGGATGCCAGGAGACCCCAGAAGGGGGATACCTGCCTAGTAAGCACCCACCAACCTCTGTAATTGCGCCACATTGCACTGACACACCCAAACCCCCCCCCCAAAAAAAAATACAGAAACCCAAATGGGGGACAATGGCAATGAACAACAACAAGCCACCCACCCCCAGCCTCACGAGCAACTGCTCATGGGGTGGAATGTGGGTGGAACGATGCCCAGATGCAGGGAAAGGAGATGACAACAATGCACCACCCGCCCCCAGCCTCACATGCAACTGCTCGTGGGGTGGATTGCAGGTAGAACAACAACAACAACAAGCCACCCACCCCCAGCCTCACGAGCAACTGCTCGTGGGGTGGATAGTGGGTGGAATGACACCTAGGCACAGGGATAGGAGATGACAGCACACCACCCGCCCCCAGCCTCATGAGCAACTGCTCGTGGGGTTGTGGGGTGGGTTTTTTTTCTTCTTTTTCTTTTAGCCCTCCCCCACATTTTGGGGGGAGTTTTTTTTAAAAATCTATAGTTTGTAATGTAGTTATTATTAGTTTTTTTTGTATTTCTTTGATTGTATTGTATACTCCCTTGCATCTAATGTGAGGGATGCAGTTCATAAAATTTATTTATTCAATTTTTGAAAGATAAATACTTGAGTTTGAGTTTGAGTGTCATAAATAAACTATGTATTACTAACAAAGAATTCTCCTGTGGCTCAACTGGTTGATCACATGTGTTTGGTTTGTTGTGTGATGACTTGGAGGTCTTGGGTTCAATCCTTGCTCTGCACACCTATATTTTGTAGGCACATCATGACTTTCATAAAGTCTGAAAAGCTTGGAACTCATAAGATATCAAATTGACCCAGATTCTGCATACAGACTAGCTCAGACTCCACACAGTCCATGTGGACTAGCTTGGACTCCACACAGTCTGTACGGAGTCTGTGCGGAGTCTGCTAGGACATGTGGGGCACTGTAAATTACTGACTTATCTGGCCCGCACACTGTTAGGTCCCATAGGAAATGAATATATGATGGACATTGTTGATGATCACATGTCTTTTCCATGGTCCATTCCACTTAAACATAAGGATGATGCATTTCCTGAACACAAGGCTTGGGAGCTCACTCATGAAGCTGAAATGGAATTGAAAGTTGGTGTTAAGAACTGATCCTAGAGGGCATGTCAGAATCTGATCAGACCCTGCAGGTGTTGATAGTGGAAGGTTGTCAGGTCATGGAAGATTCTGTGGAGGGGAAACTGGAAAGGACTTGGCTTCAGCTTGTAAGAAGCTGTGCCCTTCACCTTGTCTGGTGTCCTAATTTCAAGATGAAGGTTTGGAGGTAGGAGTGGGGAAGTGCGGGTAAATGCAGGAAGGAGTATGGAGGGACTTGGGTTAAGTTCAGATGAGACCAGAACTTCAGAGGGAGACTAGAGGTTGAGTTGAATGAAGTTCAGACTTTAGAGGACTGAGGTAGGAGTAGAATGAGATTTAGATTGGCAGGTTAAAGTTGAGTCTATGTCAATATACGAACTGAAGAATACAAGGCAGAACTAACTAAGCTTAATAGTCTGAAATAAAGACAGAACAGAGCGGAGGCTGCAGCAGTGTCTTGACTGCATAGATAAATTACCTAGCAGGAGCTGCACAGGAATCCGTAGTCAAATTTGCCAAAGGGACGGCAGCCTTGGGAAGGCAGCCATGGGTGCTGTACTGGTGCACAGCAGTGTGGGCAGTGCAAGGAGGCTGGGAACAAAAGTGGGAGGCGTTGATGAATGTCGGGTTCGACGTGTGGAAAAGGGTCAGATGGATGTGGGTTCTGATTGGGTGAGGAACGGTTCTTGACAGTATTTCCCCCAGCCTATGAGGCACATGAGTGTTTGAGTCTGAATAAGGAAGTTGGTTGAATTTCCAAATGTGGCAGTTGGTTGAAAAAAATTTTCATGTTGTTTCCTGCTTCCATCACCTATCCAATATGTCCCCCCCAGCAGTCTCTGTGAACATCAAATTGGCCACAATGAAGGCCCAACACAAACAGAGGGAGTGGGTGATGAAGGAGCAAATGGAATGGGAGATGAGAGAGCTGGAGGAGGAAGCGACGAGGGACGAGGAGCAGAGGATGCAGGAGGCACAAAGAGCAGCAGAGGAGGCTGCAAAGGCAGAGGAGGCATGCCAGGCAGAGGCGCAGAAGAGGGAGGCAGCAGCTGCAAAATGAGCGGAGAAGAAGTGGGTGGCTGTGGCCATGGGTTTGGGGGACAAGGCCAAGGGGAGTGAGTCCCCAAAGAAGAAAGTTGCCAAGTCAAAGGTGAGGGTGGGGTCAGAGGGGTCCATGGGTCCAGTGCGGGTGCAGGCCGCCTTGCCCTGCAAAAGGTGAGTCTCTTGTTTTACTTCTCAGCCTTCTTTTACTGATAAGTGGCCTACATGCAAATATCAAAAAATTGCTTGTTTCAAGATGGGTGCGAGGGGACACATGTGCGATAACTGCATGCACATCAAACACAAGTGTGAAGAGGTAGTGTGGGAGGGGCAGGAGGCCCCTGCAGCAAAAACAGTGGGAATGACAGGGTTGATGGGGAATAGCAGGGAGAATGTGGAGCTGATGCAGCAGCTGATGAAGATGGTGAAGAAGGGTTTCGGTGAGGTGGCAACTGTGTGGGAGTCCATAGAGATCTGGGACGCATTGGACCCAGAGTGGGTGGAGGACAAAAGCACTGGGGAGGAGAGTGACAAGGATGAAGAAGAAGTGGAGCAGGCAGTGTCAGAGTCCCAGTGGGAAAGACGCAGGATCTGCCAGTCTGGGGATGACTGGGTGGCTTTCCAGAGATATCTGGAGAAAAGGCAGGCAGATGATGCGGAGGAGAGCAAGAGTGGAGAAGAGGGCAAGGGTGGAGAAAAGGGCAAGGGTGGAGAAGAGGGCAAGGGTGGAGAAGAGGGTGAGGGTGGGGGAGAGGGTGATGAAGACAGTGAGGGGGAAGTGGAAGGGTAGGATCCAGGCATAAAACAAAAAAATTCCTTTTACTTTGTTTCTGTTTATTATACAATTCATTTCTGAGTCTTGACTGAGTTAAGGAGTAAGCTGAATAGGTTAAGTGGGTAATGGACTGGGTTTCTGTGGGTAGTGGGTGTGAAAGTCCATGAGGAGTTCTTGGGCATGGTCAAGGTCTGTAACAGGTAGCCAGGAGGTTTCTTCATTGGTTCCCTGGTAACCTTCCCATCGGACGAGGTAGAGAATCTTGCAGCGGCATCAATTGTTGACCTTGGAGTTGAGGACTTTGGCGATCTCATACTCAAGCTCATCATCGATAGTGATAGGAGGAGGTGGAGGTTGTGCTCAATTTGGAATTGTGTTCAGGAAGTGTTTTTCTAGTTGGGAGACATGGAAAACAGGGTGGATGGCCCGCATGTGGTCCAGAAGCCGCAGGGTGACTGAGTGAGTACCTGGGCAGGCAATGATTTCAAAGGGACCATGGTTCTTTTCAGAAAGTTTCTTGGAGGGACGCATGGTGCAGATATTTTTCACAGTGACATAGGCAAAATCACCAATGTTGAAGTCGGGTGCGGGTGCCCAATGTTTGTCTGCAGGGCCTTGATAACGCTCTTGAGTGGCTGCAAGCTGTTTCTGAAGTTCCTGATGAAGATCATCTAAGTTGACAATGAACTTGCAGGCACGCTGTGAGGCTAAGTTGTGTTCAGGGAGGACAGAAATGTTCGGGTGGTAGCCTTTGTTGGCAAAGAAAGGGGATACACCTGTAGAGGTGGAGGGAGCATTGTTGTAGGCAAATTTGCCCAAGGGTAACAGGTGAGACCAGTCATCCTGCTGATAGTTACAGAAGATCCAGAGGTACTGCTCCAAGGTCTGATTAAGTTGTTTCGTCTGACCATCACCTTGTGGGTGATAACTGGAAGTGAAGTGGATCCACATGTCGAGCACTTTTCTGAGGGAGCAGAAGAAATGGGAGATGAACTCAGATCCCCAGTCGCAAGTGATGTGTGATGGGATGCCATGCTCAGAGAAGACGTGGAGCCAGGAGGACGAACAGGTTGGCCAATTCTTGGGCTGTGATTTCATTGACAGTTGGGATGAAGATGCCTTGTTTGGTGAGGCGGTTGATGGTGACCAGGATAGTGGTGTGGCCGTTGGTGTTAGGGTGACACCCACTATCTGCTAGCTAAGACCGTCTGGGTTCTCTCTACAAGAAGGGGGCGGGATCCATGCGCATGATGGGGGAACTGATGGTTTTGATGTGAGGGGTTATTAATAGGTGAGTTTGTTGAGATAGGCCATTCACACCACAAGTGTAGGTGGAATACCTAAGAGAACACAACTGGGGTCCCCTAGGCATATATTTAGGGTTTATATACTATGTTACATATATTGTACTTTGTTGTTACCGATGCACTTGTACATGCGCATACATATTGATGTGTGCAAAATAAAATTCTTATGCTATCAAAGTGTAGCATCATTTGGCATAATGTAGTGTAATTTGACATAATAAAATAAAAATGAAAGTTTATTAGGTAATGGGGTGGTTTCCTAACATTACCCCCCTTTTATGCCTCGACTTCCAGGTGAGAAAATATTGCATCTGTCCCCTCTGTGAAATTTTGGTAAGGCTGGAATCTCATCCCCTCATACACCATTCTTGCAATGCGATGCAGAGCATTCGGATTATGTTTAAAGAATTGGGCAATCACATTGCGCACTCGCTTACAATTCTCTTCAGGCTCCCATGAATTATTTTCATCGGTATAGTTTTTCCACTTTATTAAGAACTCCAATTTGTTCCATTGAAGACGTGAGTCTAGAATTTCTTCAACTATGTATTCTGGAGCACCTTCTACTATTATCAGAGGTTGCGGAGTAGTTTGTTGGCCAGGAATAGTGGGTGGGCAGTAAGGACGTAGGTGGGATATGTTAATCTTGGGATCAATCTTGAATAATCAGGGTAATTTTAGCACTACCACATTAGGTGAGATTACTTTAGAGATCGCATATGGGCCAACTTGTTTCTCTGTAAGTTTCCTCAAAGGTCGTGGAATATTCAGGTCCTTGGTACTTAGCCACACCAAGTCACCAACTTTGTACTCTGGAGCGCATGCTCAAGTACAATCTGCATGTCGCATCATGTCATCATGTGCTTTCTTCAATGCCGCCTCTGCTTCCTCTTGTACCTTTTACATGTTAGATACAAAGTCTTCTACCGACTGTACTTTCCCTTCTGGGTTCTACTCCCATGCGAGGATGATATCCATAATTTGTGAAAAAGGGTGACATATGAGTAGCCAAATGGAATTTGTTATTGTGGGAAAATTTGGCAATTGCCAGCCATTTGGGCCAGTCAGTTTGTCGGTAGTTGACAAACATATGTAGGTACTGCTCCAACTCCTGGTTCATTCTCTCTGTCTGCCCATCAGTCTGCAGGTGATATGCTGTAGATGGTTTAGTTTGAATTCCCAATATGTTGTTCAGTTCTTGCATAAATGCGGAAGCAAATTGTGGTCCACGATTGGAGATAACGGTATCGGATAACCCATGTAACCACCATACCTGATTTAGATAGAGGCATGCCAAGCCCAATGATGAGGTTTCTGTAGTAGTAGGAATAATATGGACCTCCTTTGTGAAGCGGTCGCATACTATGAATATTGCATCATACCCTTGAGCCTTGGGTAATCCAGTAATAAAATCCACAGATATATCTTGCCACAGCGCTTTAGGTATAGGGTTTGGCATTAACTTTTCTGCAGGTTTCCCAACTGGCTTGATGTCCCAATGTTCAGACTGGTGGTTGAAATCATATATCTTCTTCAGGATGTCCTGTAAGAGAAAGGGAGGGCCATGAGCATTGTTGGAGGCAAACAAAGAAGTGGGAATCCTGAAATACAGGAGTGATGGCCCTTGCACTGGGTTGAGTCTCCCCTGCACATACTTTCCTCTGCTGCAAGCTGACCATGTAACTGGACACTGTGTCAGAGACAGAGGGATTGCCGATCATGGCACCTATGGCCTGCCAAGGCAGTGTTCCCAGTCCATGGAGGCATCCAAATGCATATGTCATTGCTGCTCACATCTTCTGAGCATGGGCATAGGTCATGTGAACCACACTGGATGCCTTCTTGCTACCATCAAGACTGATTTCATTGCAGCTGCCCTGATATGGTAAGCTGGTACCCAAATTGGGACAATGGTTTCACCTACCCATCCATAATCCAAGCCATGATGAAGAGGGGTGAATTTGCATGGGGTGTCACACTGAAGAATGCTTCGCCTTCTTTGATGAGCTTCTTCACAATGAGAAACTCAGTGCACTTGGCCATTTGGCTGGCAGGTGATGGGTTGAAAATGCTGCAGGTAAAAGATACATTAAAAAATATGTGAACCTCTGGTATTCACCATCGGTTCCCTCAGTAACCCCTTTTGATGCATTCTTTACCATCTCTTGTAATTGTGAAAACCCACCGCTTGCTTCATCCATGTCTTCATCATTGCAAGCATCATCATCTTTGTCATCATCACCTTCCAGATGTGCAGAGCTGTCAGTACCACCATGCAAATCAAGAGTCTCCTGTTCTGCCTCATAGTCATCCACAATCTGCGTTGCACTAGGTTGCTCCAATTCATCCTTTGGGTTCAATGCCAAAAAGAGGCCAGTGAAAGTGGGATCAGACAACAGGGCATCATTGGACACAAGGGAAGCCATTTGAGAGAGCATATAGTTCAAGTTGATAGTGAAGGTACAAGAGGGTCCATGGTCCCCTATTTAAAGCTACAATTAACCTAGCATGCATTGCTCAAACCCCCTCTTTGGAGTCTGTAAAAAACTCAAGAAGAGTGCCACCAAGCTCAGAAGGTGAGGTGACCACAACCTTGTAATTCTTCTCACTCATATGACCTGGCAACCATTCATGGATGCAACATGAGGTTTTTTTTGTGAAATGTAAGTGAGTAGTTTACCTTTGCCTCCTGGCATGGAGGGAGGAGGCAAGCCTGAGAGGTCAATAACTGCAATGGCAACTGTCAGTACCACACCTGCACACAGGATATCTCAGCACACCTGGATCCAAACCTGAGATGAGACCAAGACTATCACCTTGAGGGACCACAATGTGTGATTGTTCTTGCTCTGCTGCTAAAAGCCAGCAAGTTAGTTGATAGTGCTACAACATGCATCGAAAACATATAGCCGTCTGCATCCACTGCAAGTGATGACAGCTGCATGGGGACAATGAGGTTGAGAATGGCATGTGGCAGCCAGGCGCGTAGCTGAGGAAGCTCCTTGACCAGCCATTTGTTGACAAGAACGGTAGTCATAGGAGTGTACCACTTCCCTGTCAGTCCATCAGCTATAGTGTCAATCATCTCATGTGAGACCACAAGCGATGCGTGAACTTTGGAGGCATGGCCAGCCGAGACCTTCAATGGCTGTTGCAAGCCATGGACCTCACCCACCATTAAGAGCAGCTTCAACTCCAGACCAAGGTCTATGTCATGGGCAGCACTGAGGAGCTCTTGCAGAGCAAAACCCGGGAATATGCAGGTTGAAAATCACTTGAGGATGCCTGTGAGGTCTCCCCAAAGGAAGTGATCTTCAGCAAACTGAGCCAGATGCACAAGATCAGAATCTTGCTCCATGATCATGGCAATTGCTCCTTTGCAATGCACACACTCCGAGGTCACAGGGTTGAGATACAGATTAATAAATTTCACATCAGGGAAATTGAGCAGCATGGACTTTGCCAGGCTGGGGAGGCATTTCTCCAGAAGCCATCTCCGATTGGTTTGGAGTTCATCGACAAGCTTCAAACACCATGCAGCCAGAAACGTGGCAGCATCTGCAGGAGATGGGTTGCTGGTGAGCCCATCCACAAGTGTTACAATTTTCCTTGTAACTCATGGAACCCGATGCACCTGATGATCCCCTCCAGACAGGAGGCACCCCTTGATTCATGCCTAGGGCATATCCTTGACATCAGACCCACACACGATGCATGCCGACTGCATGCATTCGATCCCCTTCCCGTGGAAGGCACCCTTGACACATGGTGACTCCATGCACCCAAACCCACTCCCACACATGCTGTTATACGACAGCCCCCTGACATGAGGTCCATGACGTCGGACTCTCACGATCGACATGCTGCGCCACAGCATGTCCTTGACATTGGATCCTTGACATTGGATCCATGACATTGGACGCCTCATGCTAGGCATGAGGCTTATCTATTATTGCTTCCTGACATGCTGCGCCGCAGCACTCCGTGACATCGGATGCCTCATGTAAGGCATGAGGCCTATTGTTTCTATTATTACTTGATATGCATCTACCTTTCCAATTGGACGATAAGGACCTCCCTTCTAGTATAAGTACTGCGACTTGTAGTAGGGATGTCCTTAGTTTAGATCTAGGCATTCTACAGCCTTAACTTGCAACTCACAAACTTACTCGAAACCACTAAGGGAGCCCCTTAGTGTGTGAACCTGAACGACTCTATGCAGAAGCCCTGCTAGAGTGCACTACCTATCTTACGTCGGATGCTCCGAGTAAGACTAGTGCCAAATGACTCATTGAGGAAGCACCTTGTCAAACGACATCAACTAGATCAAGTGGTTGAGGCTTTGCCCTTAACAACAAGTGCCTGACCATAGCCCACTTGAGCAAGTCTGATCGCAGTGTACACCCCACAGCCTCAAAGTCCCTCCTGCAGGAGAACTAAGCAGCTGGAGGAATTCTATCCATGTTGGGGCTTACTAAATAATAGTCTCCACCAGCCAATAATGCAACAAGGAGGAGATCTGCAGGCTCAAGGCATACAGTAGGGTGGGTATGAATGTCAGCAACCTTGTACATGATGACCTTCCCTTCACCCTCATCTGCAGAGGGACTAGACAAACACAAAGAACCCCAGTTAGCCATCACGAGTGTTACTGCAACTGAAGCCCAACCTACATTTGAAGAATCATTTGAGCACCGAAGATAACCACATCAGAGTCCTTGGTGAGTACAGCATCAACTATGCTGCTGTTGTTCATCCATGCCAGTTCTGCCTCAGCCTCTCCAGGAGCCTGGTGAAAGCATGAGGTTGGATGGATGGGAGGCCTGAAACTACAAAGCAAACCTCAACCCAAGCAAAGCCAAACCCCCCAAGCATCTCTTTCATGTCATGGGTGATCCAGTGTGGATTGCCACATACAGCCTTGCCTCGCTTCACCTTTGGACAGCATTTCCCATCAAAGACAAACAGTGGCAACACAGGCAGCTGCAGGAGCCACATGCACCAACCAAATAAAATTGCCAGCTCCAGATTTTTTGTCTGCCCATGCAAATAGGATGCACAGAAAATCCAGCCACTGTGTTCATGTCAACCTCAGAGGCCACAGTGAAAGCACACCTGCACACACGTACCTCACATTGATGCCCACACGCAGCATGCATACACCACCAACAATGTTCACAAATCCCTCATCAACTGCCAGCTGGTGGAGAGTCATCCTTGTTGCCATATCCGAGAGCACCTAGGCCTGAAATCAGTCGAGCACGCAACAGCAAAACCAATGACATATGCACCAAAGTCCAATGATGCCCATGGATGTTCTGAATAGGAGATGTCGAGGATACCCCCACATGATACAACACAGCAAAATGTATTTGACGAATGTGACAGCAGAGCAAAGTTGTGTCTTTGGAAGTGGGGACATCTGCCTGAAGGATTGTTAGGGTGTGGATTCTTTCACACAGGGAGTTAATTCCTGAAGCTCAAAAGAACCAATGCCAGGTCAGGATGTTTGGGCAACATAAGAATGCCTCACCCAGGAAAGAAAGAGATGAGGAAAAACCTAGTGTGTGCTGATGATACTCAATCTGGAAACCCAAACAAAACACCTAAAAGGGTCCTATTTGGTATAACACAGGTCAGAGGAAGGTTGCAATTTGTTCTAAACTTTCACTAATCTCCAATAATAACAAACTAGATGATCCAAACAAAGTTTGGAATGTGCGAAGTAGTTTCAAGGTGTTGCAATATTTTTCAGGATTGCGAAATGGACTGCGAAGATATTGGTGAGTGATAGAAAGGTTGATAAATGATGTGAGAGGTGAGCGACGATGAATACGAGAGGATGATGAAAATATTGAGAGGCAAAATGAGGATGAATGAGTTTCAACAAAATCCAAAGAATTTTTGGACTAAAACTTGTGACTCAAATGATGAGAAGAGAGTTTCTAGCTCTCCACTACTAATACTATACTTGGGGGATGCTTCCCTTGTTATTCATCATGGATAATACAAGGTTTTGTAGGTTAAAAAGAGATAGTACCAGAAAGGCAATAGTGGGCATGTGGAGAACATGAGGCAAAAGAAAACATATGGACTTCAGGGATGAAGTGATAACCAATATGGAACAATAACCACAAGTCTAGGGAGTGGGGGAGACAATAAATCAAAATATAGACTAGTGTTGAAGGGTCCAGTCCATAGGACTGAAAAAAAGGCCAAAATTGGACTGAATTGGACTGGAAAAGACTGGACCAGTGATCTATTTATGGACTGGTCTTTTGCAGTTCAGTTAGCAGTCTTTCCATTTTGAAAAATGTTGTAAAACCAAAGAAAATGGGTCTAAACTGGTTAGGACTGGTTTTATCATGGGAACATATATTGGACCATGTTCCCACATGAAATCCGGTGAATTTGACCTCTGGTTCATAAAAAATGGTTAAGAATTGAGCAAGATATAACCAAATCTATTTTTGTATGAGTATTTTGTTGTATCAGATTGATTTTCATTTCATCTTACTCATATGTTGATCATTTGCTTGATTCTATTAATGATCATAGGACTAACATGTATAATAATACTCCCACCATTTGTCAATGCATGCTATGCATCACATAATTTATGGTTGTCACATTACATTTCTTGGTGTTCAGTATGAGTCATTCATTAGATGTATTTTTATATTGATCATAGCCAAGTCAAATCTTGATGAAATGTCTTAAAAGTTAAACCAAATGATGGGGAATTACTATGTCTATCCATCTGTACAGTGGTCATAAGGTCTGGGTAATATTTGCTAAGATACATATGGGTTATATTAATACGACAAATTTCATGACAAAACATTGGTCTGAACCAGTCTTAACTGGTCTTTTTTGGTCTTTTAACTGGAAAGGACTGGTCCTAGGTGGTCCAGTTCAGTTCTAGCAGTATCTGGGTTGGTCCTGGACTGGTTTAGGTTGCGGTCTTTATGTTTTTGGGTCAAAAAACCGAACTGGACTGGACCCTTAAACACTAATATAGACTGTCCTTTTGTTCTAGAATTGGCTAAATATTGCAAATATCGCAGAAATATTGCAAAACATCATGATGCACCTTGAGGTGATGTGTGCTGCATGAATATAGCTGAAATGTGGTTCGTCAAAGTCAATTATGTAAAGGGGAAGTGATGGGAAGCATGCAAAGTGTTGGGGGCCCATGCTGAAGTGTGTGAAGTAGAAACTAAAAATGTGAAATCTTCAAAATGTCCAAAATTTGATCAGAAGCTTGCAAAATAGTCAAAAAAGGTTTGAAAGATGCCAAAAATAGATGCAAAATGATTGAGGGGTGATCATGAATGTCTGTGGCTGTGCACTGACTATCTGCAAATCCACAAAATCAGTTTCCAAGCTTGTACTGGCTGGTGGACCTATCAGCGCTTTGTTAGTGAGAAAAGACGTCATAGTGGAGGGAGCACCTACTCACAGAGAAGGTGGAGATAGCCATGGAAGTCCTTGCCAGTCTACTGACATTCAAATCAAAACAGCTTGGGGCACCTCACGAGGGTTGGACTCTTGGAGGCTCCAGGTAACCACTCAGAATGACCTAACCTCACATGTTCTTCAGAGTCACATTCGACATAGTGGGGATGATGGTGATGAGGTGGGAACAATGGAGGCCTTGCATGAACATCGAGGTGAGAGGCAATCCAGAAAGCACAGTCCAAGTGGAAAAGATGAGCAACACAACGTCAAACTCGAGAAGGGCGATGGAGTCAAACCACAGGAATGGGGACTGGGGACCAATGATTTGACAGTGGCTTGTGGGTGGTCATGAAGCTGGAGGTCGTCACATCTTGGCAGCATCACCACTGCATCAGTGAGAGGTACATTGGTAGAGATAGAGAACTTGAAGCGCTACGAGCTGAAGAGGAAGAAAAAAAGGTGAGTGGTCCATGTAAAAGGATAGTGATAAACAGACTCACATGCATGGGTGTGCTGGCAGCTAGACTGTGGTTCTCAGAGTGGGACTGTGGTTTTTGCGCCCTGCGGGGCCTTCTGTTAAGATTTGGCTGGAAGACAAGGGCATTTGTGGGGGTGTCGAAATCCTGTCGAGGCAGAAAATGTACAGTCCCATCTTCGCACAATACAGTCCTATTCAAGCCAATGATGCCATGATGCGATAGTACTGAGCTGATCCCACCACTTATCTTTTATTCTATTTTGTTTGCTAACTGACTAAGGGCAGGAGCGGGAATGTGTGGAATGCATGTTTGCAGACATATCTACCCACCTGCACCTCTGTTTGACCTTCCTCCACTCTCCTTCCTTCGAATGGCACTGCTTGCCATCAAAATCCTCAAAATTTTCCCATCAGCCCTGCTCCATTGTCCTTCTCCCTTTTCTCTCGTGCATGCATGAGGTGTTGCAGGGGATGGGTCTGGGGCAGTCTTGCTGCAGGTCATCGTTGGGTCCCCAGCATCTGTCTGCGTGAACTGTCTGTGTGAACATGAGCAGTTGCTATATGCACCCACAGATCCCAACTGCGATCACAATCAGCTTGGCTGAAAGCATCACACTCTCACACTCTGTGATATTTATGTGGTTGGACTGTGATGTTTGGCACCCGCAGCTTTACTTCTCATGTTGCATGAAGCCCAACCCATCAATACATTGCTTGTCATGGTCATAAAGTTATTCTACCTAGATTTATGAAGGGGCATTGTTGAAGGAAGGTATGCATGGGTCTTGGCCAGCAATGCATAGGGGCATTATCATGACACATTGCTGGCATGTTTGTCACCTTTCCTGTATGGACTTGAGTTGGGCCGACCATTTGATGTCCCTCACTGTGCTTGGGGGGTCCCCTGAGCTAGGTCATCTCAGATAGGCATACTAAAGCCTTGGCCATGCATCTCCACTAGTCTCTCCACCATGATTTTGAAGATAATTGTTCAAAAATGTTATGGAGTCTGGAGTTTGATGGGGGGGCATAGTCATACTAGTAGTAGGGATTGACTCAGACCTTGAAAGGATTGTTATGTTGCTTATTAGTTGAATCAATGATAGAAATCTCAGATCTTCCCAATCGAGTGGTGACACCTTTCGTTTGTTGAACTGATCTGTTATCATAATGATAATCACTGGTTTGTATGGCAAGCTAGAGTGATCAGCTGGTCTCCGGTCAGCCTTAAGTCTGAAATAATCAGCCATCACCCTGAGCCGGTTAGTCATCAATCTAAGATGGTCACTGGTCAGGTCTCATCCGGAGGGGCCCAGGACCCCATACACATCATTTTATTTTTTTGGTAGACATTGCAATCATACGAAGTAATAATCAACAACCACACTAGGCATGGCCCCTGCTGAATTGCCACGCATGCTCTTCACTGCCAAGCTTGATGATGCAGGGGTCCTGCTATGTACTCCACCCTTGCCAGGCTCCTCTTGCACTGCCCCACACTTATTACCTCTGCTCCTCAGTACACTGCTGCATCCTGCTTCATATCTGTCTTCTTTCATCTCAAGTACCATACCAGGATGAAGAGAAAGTGTGGAAAGCAGGTATGTCCTGTCTGTGGTTATGGTCTCAGATACAAGTACAGTATCTTCCAACAGTTGATCTAACCCAAAGGCAACCAGCTAGAAGTAAGCCATGAGCTTTTCAAGCCAAACTCAAACTAACTAACGGAGAATAGGTGCCTGACCCACATATTCACTGGGTGAAAGTAGCGATGGCTGACACAGGCCATTCAAAATGTGATGGCATGACACTCATCTCACTCATGTCTGACAACGAAAAGCTACTTTGATAAGAAGGCATCACATGAGAAGGTATGTGATGCCCTTGTATGTGGAAAAAAATCTATATTTACAACTATGATGTGCATGCATTTCAGTGCCGGAGTGCACTCCAGGAACCCACTACTAAAGTAGTGGGAATAGGTTTGAAGTTCTGAGGATAACGGCAAAATATGTCACATCATCGAGTAGTGAATATGATGGTTTGCTACGTGTTCCAACTTACCTACCATTATCATTCTGTGTGAGGCTTTTTCCAGTGGCATTTAATACCTTGAACGACTGCATCAGTACTCTCCTCATCGTACACCAGCGAGATATCTTCCCCATACCGCTTCTTACTGAGAATATTTTCTAAAGAAGACTGTTTTGTGTTGTGGAGGTTGATTGTGTATTGAAATTCTGACATTGGAATGACAATTGCCAGCTTGTCTTCATCCTTGGCCTTAGAATTACGATAAAGATGTTTGTTTAAAACATGAATTTCTGTGGGCCCATTGAGTTTTTTGGGAAAAATCTGCACTGACCAAGAGGCAGTCAAGAACAAAGGTAATCACGGTGTAAAGAGCACATTGGGAAACCACAAATTTAAAATACTCTCCCTTGATCAATGAAACACAAGAAAACTTGGTAGCAGGGGGCACGACATAATCATCTGCCTTGTCAGCATGACCATTGCATCTGATTAGGCAACCCAGCGGTTGAGAGCCTGCCTGTTCAAATGTTGCAAATATATCGAGGTCTTCTACTTCCCAGAATGTGCATGTTGCTCATTTGAGGCATTGCAGTTCTCCTTCCATGGCCCAATTACACTCAATATTCATGCCAATTGCTAGCCGCACCCTGCCAAGGGAACAAGCAACAAATCTCCCAAGATCATATGCGAGCTTCTCTGCTCTCTCGCTATATGCCACTTCACAGATGACCATCGGCCATAATTGCATTAGAGCAACCTCCTTGGGATCATGGTTGTAAAGACTGAAATTGGGGCTTTTGATCCCATCCTCCAATGAAACATCTGCAGAACTTCCTAGGTTGATAACACCCATACCTGTGAGTAAAGAGAACAAAGAGCGACCTTTAGGGTCTTTGGTGTCGATGATGTTAAAAAGAGTTGCCATGATCTCATGCCCAAATGATGGATAGTGTACAATCAGCTTGTCTTGCAAAAAATCAATCCTTTGGCGATGTTAGATTGACAGCAAACTAGAGGAACCAGACACACCTTAGATTCTCCCAACCTGGCAACTCAGATGCTCTAGACTTCTTCATTAACTCATCAACGACTTTTGACGAGACTCCCTCGATAGATATTTCTTGCTCTCCAGCTGTCCCATCCAAGAATGGCTTCAGCTTAGAGAGAACTTGATTGAAAGACAATAGGCAGACTGTGCCAGAAGAATCTAATGAGGGATGAGGAGTAGAAAGGGAAACTATGCCAGGATCGGTGGGATCAGAGGCATGAGGTGGTAGGGATTGCAAGTCATCAGGAAGGTCCAATGAGGGGCAAGGTGTTGGGAGACTGGCAGTGGCATGATTGGCTTGGCCCTCTGATTTGTGGCCTGCTGTGGGGGGATGGGGTGGTGTGTACTTCTGACTGCGCAAGTCATAAGGGGCCCTGGCACTGCTCATAAAAGATGGAGGCACAGACTGAGTAAACATGGTAAATGTGCATTCAAAGGATGAAAATGTAGGCTCAGGGTCATAACCTAGAAGCATTTCTGTGCAATGTGCTGCAGTGGCGGCTTATCTTTGAGTGATTATGTTTTGGTCATGAGTGAGGTTGTATTTGTGTTTGTTGGCTTGCCTTTCAAACTACAACCTTCCATTGCTCGACAATGGCCCAAAAAAACCAACACAAGCCTCATCATTGGTACCTCATTTTTGTAGGCTAGTCTGTCATTATAATTCATATTGTCTAGCACCGGATGGGGACATTCACAAACTGCTTGTGGACTACTTCAAACTTGGGTGTTCCGATATCTTGATCACTGAACTTCTCAAGTTTCACTATGATACTACAGTCTGTGGATTGAGGTAAGAATGTCACTTATTGTCTCTAAGCTCTTCTCTACCCATAACTCCAGTATCATTACTGTTTGAAGACTGCATAAGAAATGGAATCTCTTGTCAACTCACCAACAAAAGCACAGTGTGGAAATGATCTATGACCAAGTCCGCAAAATCTGCAAACATTTCCCGCTATGTGGTGCGGAGGGTATCAGGAAGTCCCTTTGAAGTGAACATGGTGTACGCACCCCACAGTGAGCATGATTGTCCAAGGTTGTTTTCCTCTCTTTTGACCATTGTTTTAGGGAGGTTATCTCTTGTCTCCTGAATACAGTAGAACCCGAGGAAGTTAAGGCACACTGCCGACGTGGTTTCAAGCAGAGGCATTTTTGGGCAGCAGGCATTAATGATGTATGGCCTCAGGATCAACATGACAAATGGGGACAGTTTGGTTTATGGCTACATGCTGGATTAGAAGCATTTTCAGGTGAAATAAATTGGTTGAAAATATGGTGGACAAACAAGAATCCAAGGCTCATTGCCAAATACTACATTGACACATGTCAGCAGATTGGTGGTATGTCCTCATGCCCAAATACTTTGAGTTTGCTCATGGGTGTATGATAGGTGTTCCAATCATAACACAAAGTGATCCCAGTATGGAAAACTATGGAGTCACTAATGCACATACAGTGATCCAACACTGCCTCGACCCAGGCCTCACGAATACTCTACAGCATCGCTTTGCAGCTGGGCATAACAACATCCTTTCAGAAATAAAGTGGTCAGTCTTCTGTCGTGATTTTTCACCAGGCTTCGAGGATATATTGGAATGAGGTGTGCAAAATGGTTTGTATGACATGAATAATACTCTTGAGAAGTGAGCCAAACTCTGGTCACATAATGATATATTCTTAACTCTTTCTTTTTGCAGTCTTCTTTTCCGTTGGATTGCAATTCCATGGCTGCAGGTCGAAATTGATAAGTGGGTCAACTTTAAAAACACCACAGCTCCTCATGCTGTGAGGAACAAAATCTTACCACATGAGATTCCTGCATTGGTTTGCTCTTGCCCCTCTCATTTCAGTGCCATTGATTTCAAGGTTTGTAAATATACTCCTCATTTTTTCTTTGCCGGAGCCTCACCTGTGATAAATACCAGTCACTCCTGAGCTTCTAGATGAAGTCAAGGCCCTATATGCACCACAAGACCACCTGGTATTCGAACTGGTACCACGTGCTTTTCACGAGCACGTAATGAACCTCTATGCAGCAATTGGAGGTCCCAAGGTAATGATCCACAATTTTTGGGACATCTACCTTGATCTTTTGAAACAGTTGCATGATGGAAGTGATGAAGCCCTTCACGGTATCCTCAGTGATCATCAACAGAGTCATGCGCAACCAGATCAGCATGTACATTTGTTGCCCAACATGGAACAATTCCATTTAGGCCAACCACTCAATGTCGGGAGAGGTATCAGTTATATCGGCGGCTTAGATATTTCAAGTAGTAACCCTGCACCAGGTCCCAAGTATGTTGACTTGACATCTGATGAGGACAGTAGTGGTGATGACGAGGATTGATGCTTGTCTTGATGATATGATCATGTTTTGTGCCTTGTATTTTGAAATACTATTAGTTTGTGGGCCCCCTACATGGACTGCCCTGCTCAGTTCTAGGTGAGCCTTTCAGCAAGTCCATTGTAGCAAGTATGACGTGTATTAAAAATCTAACTAAATTGTAAGGACAAACCATTTGTATCAAAAAGCTACCAACATGAAAGGGAGGCAGAGATAAGCAAGAAGTGAGAAATAAAAGAATAGAATGCAGTAATTTATTAAAGGGGCACCTCGCCATTTGAACCCACTGACAAGATATTCAAGAAAACAGATTAACCAATGACTTCAGTAATTTCACCTTCTTCCTTGTCCCAGACGGCATGGACACAACTTGGAGTATCAGTAAACAATAGTTGTTGAGTCTTCATGGTCTGTGAAATCTGGAAGTACTTGCAGAATAAATTGCAAATATGTACAACAGGAAAATTGGTGTGAGTCAAGGAGAGATTTCCATCTGAAAAAATAAGGCCACTCCCCCTGTAATGTTTCAGCTACAAACAAAGTCCAGGACCTGGGAATGTACAATGCAGTTATGATCTGAGGGTCCATCAAGAGACATATTCCACCTGTAAAAAGTTTAGTATCCATCGAGTCATTTGCTCATGCACCTTACCTTGAAAATCTCCTATAAATGCGAAGCCCTTCATCTTCAGGTATTGCACATGTTGGGAGAATGCCAGGAATTCAGCACAATGGAGAGTGGTACCATTGAGGTAATCAAATGGTTTCACAGAACCATTTCCAATATACTTCACAAACATTTCATTGCTTGCTTCATCAATGACTTCCTCAATCATGTACATCTCACATGTTGCATCAGAGATAGCGAGCATGCTCTTCACAAAGCACATTCTTGGGATTGTAAAAGTAGGGGCACTGTGGGCTTCAATATATTCATCAACAAAACTGTAAACCATCTCCATGAAAGCTGAAGCCCAGTGGAGACAATTGATCTCGGCACTAAGCTTTGCAATCTGCATGTGGCTGTCATAGGTTTGCTGAGCCCCCAAAGCCTTGCACATATACCAGCACTATTTGATGCAGATAGCAGTGGAACCTGTGGAGATGGGGAGACTCGAGTGACCAAACAAGGCTTTTTTAAAACCTCCATATTTTGCAGTCACACCAGGATTGTAAATGAGCATTGCAGGGGTGGGACCTTCACAATCTCTGATTACATCAAATGAACATGCGTGGCTGATGAGGCTAGAAAAGGTTGTCATAGCTGTTGGATAGAGCATGCATTGTACAGAAACAGTGTTCACTATCACATAATTAAGGTCAGTTTACTCATCTTTGCAAAAACAGTTGAACTTACAAATAGATTTCACATTGCACTTAGATGGCGCTGTCTGGGCCTCAAGAGCTTGCTGTACATCAATAGCAGATGGCAAGCCTAAATTGCTCACTTGCACAGGCTGTGTGTTGGGAGGCATGGTGAGGTCGGTGACTGGGTGATCACCGCAGCATACCTTGACATGAGGGGGGGACATGACACTGACTTTCTATTTTGCAGATAATTTGTTTCAGCTATTTGAGCAATTGTTAAATTCAAATACATACAGAGAGTTGGCGCTTCCTCAACTGCTTCCATCCTACAAATGGGGTTGGAGGTGGTGAGTCATCAGATGATCTTGGTAGCAATGCATTGTGTCCTTCCATTTCTGTAATGTATGATATCAACATCTTCTTCATTTGTTGATTAGGCAAATGCATCTTTGTGGGGATTTAGAGATAAATACAGTCCATAGATGAAGTAAACACACTGGTTCATCTTCCATGTCCTCGAGGTGTCCCAAAATCTCTGCATACCGATTATATGCCAGTTCAAGGTAGAGCTCTAAAACCTTGTTGGGGGTAAATTGTATGGTTTTAGATTTCCCTTTTGGTAGAAAGAACTTGGCTGAGATTGTGCCCATGTCCTCATGGTCATGTCCTAAAGAAATGAGCTCAACCCAATCCTTGAAGTGAAGGTGAAGATCTTCCATGGCCAGGATGTCTTCCTTGGACCAGATCAAGAAAGGTGGAAGAAGAGTTAAGTAGGCAATATTCTTGAGTCCCCAAACACCAATGTGAACAGGGATATTGGAGACGGTCTCTGATATATTCTGTGAATGGGCAGTGATAAGTAGAATGGATGACTCAGGCTTGTCCCACACACTGAAATGACTGAAGGATTCCTGTTTCCAGGTTTCAACAACATCATGGTGACTTTGATGATGACTACCTCGCTGTTAGACATTGCCTTCTGAGTGAAAAACTGTCGCATCTCATCATATATGCCATGTGCATCTTGATAACCACTACCAGTCTTTACCAGCATCTGGAGCTCTGAAACAAACTTAGGGATGACAAATGGACATGTTACAACCCCTCGAACATAACTGCTAGAACTAGAGCCATGCTTTGGCCAGGTATCCTTGTTTATGATCAACTTCGGAGTATCAGGCTGCCTCAAAGATCTTGGATGTGTTGGTGGCGGCATCGAGGAGTCAAATTGACTTATGCGGACTGGGTGATTTTTACCTATAGGTGAGTGCATTAGCTACAAGGTTCCCTAACACATGACTAGAATATCTATTACCTTGTCTTTGCACTTTAGCGATGGCTTTGTGGATGTTCTGCATGCTGATCACTGGCTGCGTCATGGGGGTGATCTGCATGGAAGCTAAATGTGTGACTGAAGTTAGCAATCATTCCAGGTTAATGAAGCAAGACTGCTGTGGTACAAACTGGAGGTGTGTTCTCACTGGTGACTCTCCATCTTTCTGAGATAATATCGACAACAGCCTGCACAGATGTGTTTGCCTGGCACACTTGACTTTCTATCTTGCATAAAATATAGGTCTGTCCCCTCTTGAAAGGACTGAAGACATCTTTGGCAGACGACAGGCTTGGTATTGCCAGTGGTGAATTCAGCAACTTCAATGTTGGGCATGGTGGATGGAGGCATGAATTTTTTTTTTGTATTTTGGTTGCTTTTGGTAAGTTTCGGAGTTCTCGCTCCGATCGCGACTAAACTCACTACTAGTATGTGCCACCGCCAACACCCACTGACCCTCCCTTGCACAAGCCCAATACATGACTTAAAGCCACGCAACATTAGAACGCGTAGTGAACTGTCATATTCGCTACTCGACGACGCGACATACTTTGCTGTTATCCTCAGAACTTCAAACCTATACTTGCCTACACCTCTCCTTTGATGTTACATTTGTTCTACATGCCATTGAATATTGAATGCTCGACGAGAAACACTTGACTATAAACAGTAAATTTTGTTCCCAAAAAGATAAAATGATGTGTATGGGGTCTTGAGCCCCTCCGGATGAGACCTGACCCCCAGTGAAAAGTCAGTCGAGCTGGATCAAGCCGAAATGAGCAAAAACGAGCCCCCTATAAATTATTCCAAATGGCTTGACCTTGCTCAAAATCTCGGACAAAAATCAAGCCAGATCAAGCCATTTCAGTGATACAAAAGTAGGTATTCGATTGGGCTCAATTTTATACTACATTGGTGCTGCTACTACTACCGCTACCCTCACTGCTACCCCTGCACTACCCTCGTGTGCCGCTGCCCCTACCCCCTTCCCGTAACATGTTGCCACTGCATGCCACCACCGCTCCTTCCACTTTCCCTGCTGTTGATGCCTCCCCTGCCACTGTCCTTGCTTCCCCTGTTGCTGCTGCTTCCCCCGAGACTGAAAGACTTGGAGTCGGCCCCAAACTCCTGTGATATCACAGTTCAGTAGCATTATTAGAACGAGAATTAGCCACATACCTTTTCAATTAATTCAGGGTGGCAGTAATTATGGTGGCACTCATGGTTGGGATAGAAGAGTGATATAAGTTGAAACTATAGATATTAAGTTAGTATGCATGCGGCGCAGCATTGAGCAAAGTCGGCAAAGCACACACAATTACAGATATGACCTGAAATCATGCTAAGGAAAAAAATGAGCATTGCAGGTTGGGATAATTATTAATAGCGCATATAGTCAGGTTTAACTTACCTAGTTACAATTGGGCTGCTGATTGGTGCATGACTGTACGACTTGTGTCGCTACGTGCTTCGACTTCCATATTGACACCTCCATCCGAGTATCAAGATCTTCAGAACGAGGGACGTGTGCAAGGTGTACGTGTGGGAAGGGGACATGTTGTTGTGACGGTCAGGAGAAAGTTGGGGGAAAAGTCTCAGTCGTGGGGATGCAAGCTTAAGTAATTGAATATCACATGCTTCAAGAAGACTTGTCGTCGAAGTTATGTTCAATACACGGCAAGTTGGTCAACCAGTTTGAACAAAGTAGTTGATTTTTGGTTGATCAACAATATTTTGCGCTCGATTTGGCTCGATTGCTTCTATTTGGCTTGAATCAGCTCAATCCGGCTCAACCGACTTTTCACTGGGCCTGACCGGTGACCATCTTAGATTGACGACTAACCGGCTCAGGGTGATGGCCGATCATTTCAGACTTAAGGCCGACCGGAGACCAGCTGATCACTCTAGCTTGCCATAGGTTTGTGACTCTCCGTTTATCAGCGACGTTATTCCCATGGAGGAGACTGTTGAAACTGATGAGGCATGCCACGATGTTCCATTTACCCACCGCCCTGTGACAACAATGAACAACTCTCCGAACCACGGTTGGGCATCAATATACCTGTGCGACTCGTATATGCGTGAGGTCATGCGATCTGTCCGATAGTTATGCTCATATCACAGTTGGCCACTAGAATTCTGCAGATAGACACGACCCCTCCTTTGCACCCCGCTAGCAGATTTCCATCTTACCCCAACACTCCGATGTATTCACCATTTCCTATCAATCCATTTACGCCAGGTTACCCATTGTATCTAAGGCCTGAATCTCCTGTCTCCACACTGCACCGTTCTGCATCTTCTGACCTCGTTCTTGGTCTGACTGATGCTGAACAAATGGAAGCTAAATTTGCAGCTCGTCTGTTTGAAGACATAATCCCAGTTCCATTAAAGGACGTTGAACTCGAGCTGTATTCAGATGACCAATTGATGTCACTGTTGAAGATCGGCTTCTTGTTCTGAGATGCATAAAGAATTCCGAGTTTGACACCATTGGTGAAATGCTCTCTGTAATGTTTTCTAAGGATCAGCAGGACACAACATCAACAAGGCATCTGACTGTATCTCACAGTATTTCCGCCTTTCTTTGTGGACAATTAATCAATCCGCATACATCCCCATTAGCTATTGTCGATGCACTTTACCGCCATCCGAGCTTGCAGACCTTCATTGATCACATTCCATCCCCTGTACAATTCAACATGCACGTCCACCATCAGAGCGTCTCTTCCCTGCTAAGCAACCTTGTGTGAATACAATTCCATCTCCCTGCCGAGCCTGAGCTGCAATCAAAGGGGATAGTCTTGCCCTGCGAGGTTGCTATTACTAGAAATAAATCCTGGCCATTGTTGAGATCCATCCCATGGATGAGCTGGTGTTCACGGAGAGACGTGACTTGACATTTCTTGCGCAGGAGCACATCCAGCCATTGACGTGAATTGACTTGGAGGTGATGTGGCTTGAGTGGCTTCATTATCCATATGCCAAAACATTCCTTGATGAGCAGTGTCAGTCCAGAAACAAATGCGTGAACAGGCGTTGAAAACGAGCAATTTTAAAAAGAGTTAATATTCGATCATGACCGTATCGGCAAATTGAAATCTGGCCGATGATCAATATTCAATTTTGATCAGTCTCCAAACTCCGAGTCAATCACCCCCCACAAGCCCCCACAACAGCCCCACAACTACTCTGGCTAACCAGGGCTAACCCTAACAGCTAATCGGCCCTAATTGATCCTAACCGAACCGCTAAACGACCTTAACCGCTGACTGCTAAATTTCATCAATTAACCCCAACTTAGGTCTCGGTCAAGTCTCGGTGCAATCTCCGTTTGTTCCCACCACTGTAGATACAGCATGGTCTATTGTCTTGCACACCTCTCTGCACCACACTACCATTCCTACAATGGTAATTAAACTGCATTTCTCACCCTCTTATAATTCACTGGCGGTGTGGTAATTACGGAGTGGTATATGCTATAAAGGTGTATTATGGCAGAGACGCGTAGTGTATCATGCATCCATGCATCAAAGGGAAGCGGCATTGTAACTACAACACGGAGAATCAAGCTATACAACCTGAGATTAGAAGTGGTTGTCAGAAATAGAACCTTTGAGCCTGGTCTAGCGAGGAACTTGTAACTAATGTATAATGTAGCTAACATATACCCATGGGATTATGTACGAAAGTTTCTAAGTGTGATTAGGCTTTACTAGACTATAGTCGTTTATACCCACTTGTTATGCCAGATTGCCTCTCCAACAATTGTGACAATGATACACTGGCATTCAATACAGCTCGCACCCGAAGAATGCTGTGGTGATAACATCGTGGTAATATTGCTTCTACCTTACTCAGCACCGCAATCGCTTCAACGGTGACCGTCGTCAACGATGAATATTGTGGCTGTGTCAGAAGGCAATCGAGTTCCTCCCAATCGCTATGATTCTGCTGGGTCTGACGAAGAGAATAAAACGACAGTTCCAGTTCCGCAATACGAGGCGAGTCCACTCGGGAGAGTATCTGCTTAGCGAAAGCGAGATTGACACTGTCGCAGTCAATCATAAGTTTGATATACTGGAGATGGCAGTTGTTTGATAGATCGAGACCGCGATACAGACATTCTGTAATGACAATATGAGTATAAGCATTTCAGTTAAGGGGTGCGGAACCAACGGTATACGGAGTTGAAAGGGGGGAGAGTGAGATGCGTCAGCGCAGGACCCAAAGCCTGCAGATACCGGTTGACTGATGTGAGTTGGGTGGCACTGAGGCCATGGAGGACAAGGTGCTGGACCAGCGGCACAGGAGAAAGGGTCAAAAACCAACCCAACACATGCGTCATCTCACCGCGTAGATATAATTCACGAAGAGCGGGTGGTGGACGAATGGTAGTGGACCCTGTACCGCGAGGTGCTGGCCATGCCCCATCTAAGTGGAGGCGTTGCAAATGTGGGAAAGAACATATCAGAGCCTGCACCTCTTCGAAATCTCCAAATGCGCAGTCAACGAGTACCAACTCGATGAGGTTCTCGAACGAGCAAAGTGCACGTAGCGTTTGCTGTGTGAGTGGGGTATCGCAACTGGAGGTGATAGAGATCGTAGTGACTGATGTCAAACAGATCAACGTTGGAAACACTTCGGTCAACCACCCTGAGTTTTCATAGTTGTCTTTAGCGTCAAGATGACGGATCCATGGAATGATAGTTGAGAATGGGGAAGAGATAACGTCGGCAAAGCGACGAGCGTTTTTGGGGCCAAGTTTCGTTTTTGAGAAGAGATAATGCCGAGCTGGGACAAGCCAGTCCCTGCATACCAGGCTGCAGGATGCAAGGGCAGGCGGATCGTCATGAACGTGGCCGATGATCATATCCACAAGTTCAAAGGGAAGAGAGTGGTCCAATGACAAGTGGTCCGAAGCCATGATGGATGATACAGCCGTGGACTCGTGGATGTTCGGACGGTAATCAGATGCCGCTGGCAAGTGCTTAAGTAGGTGAGCCCAGTTATCAAGTTTTTGTATTTGCATGTATGATCAGATAACCTCGGTCTAGAGTTGGGTATATGGGTACCTGACATATCAGACGCTTCCGATGGATACAAGGTAATGAGCGCACATCTGCAGGAGTCGCGCCCGTTGAAATAGGAATCTTGATGAAGGGCGCTTCCTACCAACCAACTGTTGCAATCTTCACCGTGTTTCTCCGCCCTCCTTGGGCCTTTCCCAACGAGCCTCTATCACTTGTATTCCCCATACGTGGGCTGCCGCGGGACCTTCTCCTGAACTCTGCCACACGTGTCTCCATGCTTCTAAGCGTTTTCCGGATCCAAAGCCACGTACGAAGGTGCAAATTCAATGGGAAGAGCCGACGGCTGCGGATCGACTGGTCGAAGCAATTCGAGGGTTGGTTAGCATGTCAACATTTCAACTTTCAGCAACTCGGCACTCAACCGTCCTACGCCCTACGGAGTCTGAATCGGAGGCGAAAAAGACATCATGAGAAACCAGTTCGGACTGGTGAATCACCGGTAATCGCCAACGAGCATGGATGAGCACGGAGTTACATACTTCGTCGGGAACAAGACTACATACATATGACGGATTGTGCCAAAACCGGGCCGCGTAATAAGCGATATCGGATCGGACATATATGCCGTCTGTATCAGTCTGTATACCCATCGCTTCACAGTTTAGGCACAGGTGTCCTCGCGTACCTGAAAAGTTCCTTTGTTCCCCGTTCTTCACTTCGCTCGTGACTCCCGCCCATTGCAGACATCCTTGTTGCGGATGTCTGTGTGGCTCTGGATTGATTTATCCGCCCACGGTTCTGACTTGTTCTGACTCCGTCTTTTCTCCCCGGGTTTTGTTGTAATAGCACTTTGGGGAAGCAGTGACGGAATCACATGCGTTATTGGCACATGGTGTGCATGTACAGCTTCCCCAGCGCGTCGCCTCCTCTACCTGTATTAAGGACGTTCCCATTGCTCATTAAGCGAAGTTTGTTTTCGGTGTTCTCGGTCACGCGCTCTGGATCCGCATGCGAAATTTGCCGTGTTGTGGGCACACTCGACCTGGGTCAGCTAGGAAAGATTCCGTGAGATGATATCCTATGATATCGCATCCAACCAGTACCTATTCTCATACGAAGCTTGTTCCTGTAAATGTTCGTGCTTGCTAGAGTCCTAATTTACGGGGGTCTGCGGGGGTGCATATGATTCAATTATGTAGTCCGAAATGATTGCGTCCAGCATCTAAATCTCACATTAGTTCCTCATTCAGAAGCAGCACACGTCACTTACCACCTCGAGCGAAGAGCTCCTGGAGGGTTGTAAGCTTCATAGTTGTTTACAGTAGATGGACAAACTAGAAAAAAATGCAAGTATTTTGGGAAGATGATGCGCCCAAGTTGCGCCCAAGAACCTCCCTGGTAAATTCTGTCAGTCATGGTAGAAAACTGTAAGATCGTGAGCACTCCAGGGTTCTTGAGGATGGTTATATGGGTTGGAATGGTGAGAACGTTTCCAGCTTCAACGGCGATCAGGATTCTGGGTCGCTTCGGTGTCGCACCATTGCAACACACAAACCGAAAGGACAAAATTGGACTGCGATACACCGCACCGACCATAGATTACTGCATGGGGAATGCAGGAAGAACATTCTCTGACGAACCAAAAAGAAGACAATGATGGTACAGTCTTTGGAGGTGATCCGAGGATACAATGCAATATAGTCAGAACACAAGCAGAGATACGCTGTCTCTGTGAGCGGTTGGTTGCCAGAAAGGGTGTCATACGTAAAGAGCGTCCAGCAAGACACATAATGCATCAACATCAGAGTTGGTATCCCCCAAGCGCGAAAGCCAAAGATATTCACGGCTTCTACATACAGCACAGAAGTGGAGTGAGTTGCTTAGACTGCATTGTGACTAGTGTTTATTCGAGACGCAGCATTCGGTTGCGCAGCGCACACGTTCATCCATGTCCCTTGATATACACCCTGAGATTTTGTAATAAAGTACTATGAGAGGAGTGAAGGAGATCACTTTTACTTGGTCTTCTTGAGGTTGGATTTGGAAGTAACCTCCGCTGCAAAATTGAGTGAATCGACCAGATCCTTTCCAAGTTGCAGTACAACGAAAGTGGGGAAAACCAGCCAGAGTCTAACAGCAGATGAGACAAGCTTAATAAACATCCAAGTTACGTACCCATTTGGGATAACCCACAAAAAGATTAACCTCCAGAAAGGGTTATGGCCAACGGCGCAATAGCCGCAATAGTATTCCTGTAACCAGTACAGGAGCGTTTTCGCCAGCGTCATCGCGGCTGACGCAAAACCAACGATGGGTGCAGGTGGCCACTTTACGATATGTGCTAGGTAGAGATAGATAACGTTCAGGAGTGTCTCGATAATATTCAACGCGGCTGATGCCTATGAGCAAACCCATATATAATGATGATGGAAAGAGCATACATTGCGCATTGGTGAATCCATTTCCTTCACGAAAAGCTGGCAAACCATATATCTTTCATAGAATATCAGATGTAGAAAAGAAAAAACGTGCGCAGATTTACGTAGTCAACCTGTCATTCAAGAAATAGTGAGGTGGAGTGAGAGATGAAATCGACAAGGTGTCGCACATTCATGTAGAGAGCATACGGTGTCCACATCCAGTGCAAGTCGCCACCCTAGGTGTAATAAGTTTATATTGCTCCCAATGTTACACGATCTTTCGGAGCTCACAGGCATTGACCGCGGGCTAAACAGGGGGCTTGGTCAGTCAAGGAATGGACCGCCTGCTAAACTTACCGCATTAAGCAGTATCCCACATCCCATGCTATCACCGGCAAAGTGATCAAGAACCACAGGGAAATCCAGGTATGCGTTTTGACTGCCATCGCACTAAGGAGCAAGCAACGAGCAAGTAAACTGTACTTCCAATTCGTTTGAGGTCTCACTTGTCTCACGCTGCCAGTGATCAATATAAATAAGCATGGAGCCCCGTCGAGTGACGGCTCGCATCAGCTCGCATCCTATAACGAGAGACTCGATACATGGACCCGTTGTCCCGCTGAGTTTATCATGTAACTTAGTCAACCAACTCCGCCCGCATTGTAAATTACTTCTTAAACTCCGCCTGGCAAGTGAGCTATTTTTAGATTGACCACGTGAAAAATGCGGCTTGACAAGCAAGTAACTTGGTATACTATGTACTATTAGGGTATTGGTTCGGTTCTTCTTAAGATTTTTGAAACTATATATGGACTTACTCATTTCTAGATCTCACATGATACATCCACAGCTGAGGTTGCTCTGTAAAACAAAATTAAAACAAGTACATACATAAACCCCCCCATCTGTATTCATATCAGTCACCCACTTAAAATCGGTAACACACTGTGACTTCATTGACATTCAAGCCCTGGAGTTGGAGATACATTATTTGATGTTATTTTCAAAGTAAGCCTGCTTAATTTGAATGTGGGCAGATTGGATACCCATGCACACATTTATGCCTCATAACTTGAAGGTTTAAGTACATACAACAATGCTGTCTCCACAAGATTAGATCCTGTTATTGTATACAATCTCTGCAGAAAAGCAGGAAATTAAATCATGTGCCACCCTGCATGCAAGTGGGGTGTTCTTGTAGAGAATTGATCCTAGAAGAAACAAGGTTATACTCAGTCCTTGTACAAGTGACTCCATTCAGTTATACTGTACCTAGAAGAAACAAGGTTATACTATGGGTACAGTAAGTAATCATTGTGGTATAGTATATAAAATTGTACTCACCTCAGTCCTTGTACAAGTGACTGAGGTGGCAGATTATCTATCTACCTGTATATATATGTTCTGTTAGATAAAGGGAGAGAATAAGAAAGGGGACTACAATGTTTGTCCATGTGCATCAAAGGGATGCACTAAAGATAGCACACACATCAAGTGCACTGATATTTCCACATATGGTAATGCATCATTCCACAGTGTGTCTCTCAACACTCCTCCTCACTGTGGTACTCCTCCTCACATGGAATCATATTATCACAGGCCTAGGGAAGTCCACAAGTAGGTGAATTGTTTGGTGTCTAAGGCTTTGGTGAACATGTCAGCAATATTTTCTTGGGTATTGACATAACTGAGATGTAGATCATCAGATTGGACATGGTCACAAAGGAAATGGTATTTAATATCAATGAAATGAAGGAGTGGGTCTTCTGAGAGGGTTTTGGTAGTGGTATTATCACAGGAGATGATATTTGTGTGTAGTCAATAGAATTTAGCAAGGTTTGCAACCAGACACATTCCTTGGTGGCTTCAAATGCCACAATGTATTCTGCTTCACATGAAGAAGCGGCAATGACCTTTTGCTTTTGTGCTGTCCAGGAGACCAGTGCAGACATAACCACCAACACTACAATGGGTGTCCAAGCAATTGGCCTAGTCTGAGTCACTAAAAGCGTGAAGGGTGACCAGAGAATTGCCTCTGATAACTTGAGATCCTTTATCCCTTTCAGGTAATGAACAAGCCTGATGGCTGCATTCCAGTGTACAATATTGTAGGAATTGAGGTATTGAGAGAGTTGTTGGACTGCATATCAAATGTCAGGCTGGGTGGAGATCACTAAATATAGCAGGCAGCTGATGAGGGATCAATACAGGAGTTTGTTAAGGTGGAGCTGTTCTTTGGGGGTAATGGATTGAGGGTTGGTGTGACAGAGTTTTCAGCCTGGTTCTAGAGGGGCTGATACTGGGTGGGCATCCTTTTGGCCAAACTGTTCAATGATCTTGTCAATAAGGGCAGTTTGGGACAGTGCTACTGTCTGGGTATCCTTGACCCAGGCAACAGCAATTCCCATGATGAAATGTGCAGACTGTGCCCAGTTCAGAGATGGTCCATACTTTATGCATCTGGGTTTTGAACTGCTTATTTTCCTCCAGTGAATCTGCAATCAAGAGGTAATCATCAACATGAACAGCCATTATAATAATACTGGTATCAGCTTTGCAGTAATAAATACAGGACTCACAAGCTAAGCAGGCAAATCCCCATTCAATCATCTGGGAGTTTAGCATCTGGTTCCAGATGCAGCCACTCTGAAGGCCACATTGGAGTTGCCACACCCAGTCTTCCTTCCCAGGTTCCTCAAATCCAACTGGTTGTTGCATATATTGTACTTCATCATTGGGCAAGAGGCCATACAAGAAGGCAGTCTTCACATCAATTTGTTGTGCATCCCATCCCAGAGAAGCTGCAATGTGCAAGAGGATATGCCATGATTCCATGCATGCCAGTGGGTGAGGTAGTCTTAGTGTAGTCCCTTCCACAGATTTGCTCAAAACCTTTGAAAACAAGGTGCACCTTCCATCTGACCACCTTTCCTTCTTCATCACACTTAATATGGAAGATGGGTTTCCCTTTTTGGATATGTTTCCAAGGGGGTACTTCAGATCATGGGATGAGTTTGTATATGTCCATTTCTTTCAGTGATTTTAGTTCGTCCCAATAGCCCACTTCCTTTGCATCCCCTGAGTTCTTGGCTTCTTTCTATGTTCTGGGTTCATCCTCAAATTGAAGTGACTATGGGTCAAGATTGGTCATTTCTGAGACCAGGGCAAGGAATTTGTGTGCCTGATCACTGAGATCTAAATTCTTGAGTGCCTGATGGAGATCATTATTGACATCATTCATAGCTGTGAGTGTCCTGGGATGGTTGGTCTGTTGTTCTGTGGTCTGATTGGCTGCTCTCCATTCCTGATGCTGCTCTTTCCCATGGGCAGCACTCTCCTGAGATGCTTGGACAGCTGCACCTGTGCATGTAATGGCAGGCCCCCCATTGGGATGGTGTTCAGTTGGTATGGGTACACAGGATGATTGCTGTGGAAGTTGGGGAGGTACCGAGGCTGGGGGTATAGAGGGTGTGGTATATTCCTCATACTCATCATCATCAGCAGGTGATGGTGCAGGCATGGAGGGTGGTATGTCCACTGCCTCATGCTTGATATTTGTCTGGGAGGGCATCAACTGGTCCCGATGGACAATGTTCTTCATGGCTCTCAACAAAGTGTACATGATAGGAACTATGCACCCAATGTGTCATGTGGTTATAGCATCAGTATGCTTTGGATTTATGTTCATACCCAATAAGTACACATTCAATAGAGCACTCAAAAAATTTTGGGTTGTCTTTCTTGGGATAAGGACAAATGTATGGCATCCAATTTCATGTAGGCAAGAGTAGTCCAGTTTACAGTCATGCCATAGTTCCCAGGGTGTGATCCCATGTAGTGGGTGTGTGGTAGTTTTGGCATGCAGATGGATGGCAGTCAGATAGAATTCATCCCAGAGATATGTTGGCAGACATGCATAAATATGCATTGTGTGTGCTTTGGCCATGAGTGTCCTATGCATACGCTCAACTCATCCAATATGTGCAGATGTATGGGGAGCAGTGAAACATTGTTTGGTGCCTCAGGATTTGAGCCATGCCTCCATTTGATTCAACTTCAGCTCCCTGTTGTCAACAATGTAAATCCCAACCTTCAATTCCATTTCATTTTCATGGGCTAACTCCCATGCCTTGAGCTCTGGAAATGCATCATCTTTACACTTCAGCGGTATAGACCAGGGGAAGGAAGTGCAGTCATCAACAATGTCCATCACATATTCATTTCCAGTTCATGATCTAACAGCATCTGGACCCAATAAATCTATCCATACTTTCTCTAACTTTCTCATTGCCTTGTGACCCACCCCCTCCTCATGCTTCTTTGGTACCAGTGTCCTTGTCTGTCTACCCAGGATACACACATCACATTTGGGCAGTCTCAAGATTGTAGAGACAGACACACCAGTGAGTGTGTTTGCTCCATGAGCTCATTGGATGATGCAAATAGGAGAAGGTCATCAACCCAAACTGTGATTATTACCACTTTATCCCCATATCACTTGATGAAGCACATGGATCAGAATGTAAGCATCGGAAACCAAATTTCTTGAACTTCCCATCTAACTCCTTGTTCCATTCTTGACCTGACTGCTTCAGACCATATAATGTGTTGATTAATTCACAGACTGGGCCTGAGCCATCTTCATGCCTTTCAGGTTGGTGCATATAGCCCTTTTCAATATCCCATTTATAAGGGCAACCTTAGAAGCCATTTAATTAATGGGCTAGCAAAGGGAAATCCAAAGAGAAAACCCTAAGGACCCCTTTTCCAATGCCCAGTATATGTGAAGACTTCAAAAATCAAATAGTAGCCTAAAAATAGAAAAGGCAGAGATAGGCAGATCAAGGCTGCCAAATGACGTCACACCAAGGTATGTTGGAAAGGAACTCCACCTCTAAATATAAAACTGTCAATATGCACAAATGTGATAAAAAGAGAAATTAGTAATAAAATAAGGAAAAATCATAGAAAATGAAGAATAGAAGAAAATGAGGTGAGGAAAAATATAGGACAAATGTAAAAAATAGGAGAGACACATGGGGCACCCCCTAGTCCCCTTACATTAACCCCTGTCTAAGATGCATTGCCCCAATGCATTCAAAGTTGCAACCAGTCAAAGTAGTGTTTTAAGGTCCAGTTTGGTCCAGTTTTTTGACCCCAAGAGGGGCAACTGTGGACCGCAACTGGTCCGAACCATTGCCCACACTTGAAGGACCACAACCAAAAAACCAGTTTTGACCAGTTTTACTACTATTTTTTACTATCTAATTAAATTATATTATATACTTAATAAAACTATTTACATCACCCTGTGAGCAGGTGCTTTCAGCAGTGGGATGTTGCTAATAGAAGACAAAGACAAAAGAAAGACTGAATAACAAAAGAAAGAAGACAAAAAAAAGAAAAAAAAAGAGACACCCCAGTCTCACATTTGTGGGGCATTGAATGTCATTCCCTGGTACTCATTGTTGTCAGCCTTGTCGTTCGTTGTATCCCCTGTTCATGTCATCCCTGTGTTGTCATTTGTCATCCCCAGATTGTTGTTTTCCATTCCCTCCTTGTTGTTTGTCAGCACCCTCCACATCTTCATTGTCGTTGTTGTCTTCTCCTTGCCATCTGTTGGCCCATCCCTTGTCATCAGCACCTCCATTGCCCCCTACAAGCAGTCACTCGCAGGTGGGGTGGTGGTGCTGAGTGACATGGCACCCATTGTAGTCTGGGAACAGGACCCATTGCCACCCTGTGAGCAGAGGCTCGCAGTGGCAGTGTAGGGTAGGGGGTAAGGCAAGGCAGGGGTAGGGGTATACCCTTGTGTTTTTGGGCTAAGGGTATGAGGGGTAAGGGTAGTTCATACCCTTGCATACCCCTGTACCCTTACTAAGGGTACATGGGTATCCCAGGGGTATGCTTATGTAAGAATATCATTTGATTTTTTCAGCTACAAAGACTCATATTCAAAATTTTCATCAATTAAATTCAGATTTTGGGATTGTCCAACATGATAATGGCTTTCATATGTTAATAAGAGGTATTAATATGTGATATTAATAGTAAATACAATAGTTATTAACACTTTTCAAATGAATTTTGCTCTAAATATGTTGATTTTGTGCCAAACCCTTGTACCCTTTACAAACTCTCCAATACCCTTGGCAACCCTTATATGTTTCCATACCCTTACCCCTAAGGGTAGGGTTTTCAGGGGTAGGGGTAAGGGTATGAGATTTGACACCCAGGGGTAACCCCTGCCTTGCCCTAGTAGAGGGTGGCTCACTGACGTAGGGCAGGGGGTGTTGTCGTTATCAAACCTAAAAACAAAATCAAGTTAGTTAGTAAAAAAAAGAATTCACCAATAAGGAATGTACCTGGGGCCCAAACAATGCTAGTTGTCATTTGGGTGCTTTGCATTTGTTTGTTCATGGTGGTGAGGTTCCGAGCTAGGCAAGGTGGGTGTCACTAGAGGGGTAGGGGATGGAGAAGGCAGTGTGTCACCCCCATTGGTGTTGGCAGTATTGTTCCCATTGGTGTCACTCCTGCTGGCATCGTCCCTGTTGGTGGTGCTGTGATGTGGCATTGACTGTGGCTAGAAACACAACCCATTGCCACCCTGCGAGCCTCTGCTCACAGGCACAGCATAGGGTGCAGCATCATTGGTGGTGAGCAGTATTGATAGCAAAAGATAAGAGCCTAAAAAGAATAAAGAACTGTTAGTTAGTAGAAGTAATAAAGAAAAAAAAAACAGCCTATGGCCCAAATGACACTCTTTCATTGTTTGGACCCCATGCTTTGTGTTCATTTGTTTGTGGGGTTGTTTTTGTGGATGCAGTGTTGTTGGTGTTGGTGTTGTGGTCATGGAAAGTTGTTTGGCAAGTGGTGCAAGCACCATAGGACGTTTGCTTAAGTAACCTTAGATATAGATGCATGGCTTGCTTAGTATAAGTTGGCTTAAGCACCATATCTCCTTAAGCTCATTAAGCCCTTTGAACAATGCTTAATCCACATAAACTTTGAATCAAACTCAGACTTAGTCATCAATTTAGTTCATCAATTTAGTCAGGTGTTCAAAGTTCAAAGTTCACCACATTATGTTAAACACTGGTTATGCTGCTACTGCCTGCACCAGAGAGGTCCACATAATATAGAATGAAGCAATTTGAGGCCATAATATCACTGGCTGCACAGCAAGATACTTCTGAGAAGTGTTAAGAACTGATCCTAGAGGGTGCATTGGAATCCAATCGGACCCTGCGGGTGATGATGGCAGAAGGTTGGCAGGTCGTTGTGGATTCTGCAGGAGGGGAAACAGAAAGGACTTGGCTTCAGCTTGTAAGAAGCTGCACCCTTCACCTCGTCTGGTGTCCTAATTTCAAGGTGAAGGTTTTGGAGGTAGAAGCGGGAAGTGCGGGTAAATGTGGGAAGGAGTATGGAGGGACTTAGGTTAAGTTCAGATGAGATTAGAACTTTTCAGAGGGAGACTAGAGGTTGAGTCGAATGGAGTTCAGACTCTTAGAGAACTGAGGTTGGAGTAGAAGGAGGTTTAGATTGGCAGGTTAAAGTCGAGTCTATGTCAATATATGAACTGAGGAATACAAGGCAAAACTAATTAAGCTTAAATACTGTAGTCTGGAATAAAGGCAGAACAGAAATGAAGACTGCAGCAGTGTCTTGACTGTGTAGTTAAATTACCTAGCGGGAGCCGCACAGGAATCTGTAGTCAAATTTGCAATAGAGACAGCAGCCTTGGGAAGGCAGCCGTGGGTGCTGTACAAGGCGGCCTGGTGTACAGCAGTGTGGGCAGTGCAAGGCAGCCAGAAATGAAATGGAAGGAGTTGGGTTGAAGTGCAGAAAATGGTCGGATGGTTGCGGGTTCCGATCGGATGTGGAATGGATCGTGACAGTATTTCCCCCTTAGTGCCGAGCCTATGAGGCACATGAGTGTTTAATCCAAATAAGGAAGTTGGTTGGATTTCTGAATGTGGTAGTTGGTTGAAAAATTTTCACGTTGTTTCCTACTCTCATCACCATCAAATATGTCCCCCCTAGTAACCTCCATGCAACTCAAATTGGCTGCAATGAAGGCCCAATACGAACAGAGGGAGCAGGCAATGAAGGAACAGATGGAATGGGAGGTGAAGGAGCTGGAGGAAGCAGCAGTGCAAGGTGGCTGGAAATGAAATGGAAGGAGTTGGGTTGAAGTGTGGAAAATGGTTGGATGGTTGCAGATTCTAATCAGATGTGGAACCAATCATGACAAGAAGGTATGATGTCAGTATTCTGGAAGTACTCCTAATGCTGCCACCATACTCACCAAGGGATATTTTGCCAGTATGCATACCAATCTAGAATACTACTTCAGTACCTTCAGTACTATCAAAATATAATACAATACTGTCAAAATACCTCTAGTGAAGTATGTTGACAATATTAGGAATACTGTCAGGATACTTTCACAGTACTTCTCAGGCAGTATTGTGCCTTGCACCCAGTGTATATGGCTCCAAAGGGTGGAAGTGTCAGTAGAGACATATTTATATTATTGTTATTTGTTTGGCACCTTAATTGGGTGCTTAAGCTGTGCTTGTTTATAAGCTGGCTCATGGACTGCTTAAGATGCTTATTGAGTGCTCAGTGCTTAAGCACATTAAGTAGTCCTATCCCTGTTTTGAGATTGGAGGTGCTTGAGCAGGAAGGGTGCTCAAGCTTGGTGGGTCTGCTTGAGTGGGGAGCTTGCTTGAGCAGAGAACATGCTTGAGCAAGGTGGGTGCTTGAGCAGGAGGGTGCTTGAGCAGGATGCTTGAGGGGGGAGGTGCTTGAGTGGGGAGGGTGCTTGAGTGGGGAGGGTGCTTGAGCAGGGAGGGTGCTTTAGCAGCATGGTTGAGACAGGACATGAGCTCAGGGTGTTCAATTATTGTTTCTGTGCATACAGTATTACAGGCAATATGTGCTTAAGCCAACTTATACTTAAGCAAGCCATGCACCTACATCTTAGGTTGCTTAAGCAAACCCCCTATAGATTCATAGTGGTGCCACTTTTGTTTTTGGGAGCACAAATGTGACCACATGGTCTGTGCACTGCCACAGGGTATATAAACACTTGCAAAATAAACATTTTCATTGCAGGCCCATTCCACTTCTTGTAAATATACAATTTGGGGTAATAATTAGTTATAATTAGTAGTTATATTACTTCTTTTTCTCTCTATTTATGTAACTTTAACTGTATATATAGTAGACTTTATATGTGATGAAAAGACCAGTTCCAACCGATTGCAACCGGTCTTTAAACAGTTTTCAAATATTTCCAAAATGAGGCATCTGCCAACCACACTGATCCAAAATGAGGGCAACTGCAACTGACAAAAAGACCGGACCAAGGTTCTGTCCAGTTCAGTCCTATAGACTGGACCTTGAAACACTAGGTCAAAGTCCATAACTTGAATGTGGCACAGTGCAGAAGTGTGTCATCAGTGGAATTCTTTGACTAGTTGCAGGGCATTTACATCGGATTCCTCTACACTTGAGTTCTCCTTGTACCCATAGCGCTTACAACATACCAGATATTGGAGCTTCCTTTGGTGCAACCTGCTATCCAGGATGGACTCCACCTCATACTGTGGTTACCCTTCAATCACTGTAGGTGGTGGTGGTAGGTGTGAGCCACATCCCAGGAATGGATCTGCTGGTGCTGGCAGTAGTTTGACAACATGGAAGACAGGGTGGAGTCCAGACATGGATGCTGGTAGGCATAGATGGTAGCCATGTGCTCCAACACACTTGACAATAGGGAACAGTCCAATGAAATGGTGTGTAAGTTTCTTGGATGGACAAGTGGTAGAGATATTGCTGGAGTCCAGGTAAACTCAATCACCAACCTTATACTGGGGTGTTGGTGAGTGGCATTGGTTGTAAAAGTGTGCCATGTCATCCTTTGCCTTAACTAGGGCTGCCTTTGCCTCTTCCAAGCTATCCTTCATCTGCTCTGTAAATTCATTCACCGTCTCAAGCTGTGATGGTGCTTGGCAAGGTTTGAAGCCCATGCATGGATGTCATTCTGTGTCCAGGAGGAAGGGAGTTTGCTGAGTGGATGCATGGATGTGATTGTTGTATCCAAACTCAGCCATGGGGAGAAGATTTTCCTAGTCATCTTGGTGCTCATTGACAAAGATGAAGATGTACTGCTCCAGTTCCTGATTGATTTGTTTGGTCTGTCCATCAGTCTGTGGGTGATAAGCAGGAGTTTAACTCCTAGGAGACAGTATAGTTCTTGGGTGAACTCGGCAACAAATTGAGGTCCTCAATTGCAAAGGAAGGCACCAGGAAGTCCATGTAGCTTCCACACATGGTGAAGGTAGAGTCAGGCTGCACCCAATCCTGTAATGGTAGTATGAGTCACAATAAAGTGAGCTCTTTTCCCTGCTGAGTTGACTATGCACATTACTGCATCAAACCCATTTGACTCTGGCAACTCCACCACAAAGTCCACACTAACAACATCCCAATGATTTTCTGGAACAGAAAGAGGGTGTAACTTGCCAATGGGCTTGCATCAAGGAATCTTGGTGCATAAGCAAAGGTTGCAAGTATGGAAGTACTGACCAATGAGTCATGACATCTGTGGCCACCAATAATTCTGTGAGACAAGCTCCAATGTCTTCCAGTGTCCAGGGTGCCCTGCAATCTGTGAGTCATGGTGTTGAGATATGATCCATTGTCAAAGTTGTGGGTCATTGGGGACATAGATGCAATCTTTGAAGTACAACAGATCCTCCTTTTTAACCCACTCTGCAGCACATAGTGAAAGGGCTGACCCCTTCCTCAGTTCCTTGACAGCTGAGGTGACAACATCCTCATGTAAACCACTATGGTTTGTGTGATGGATGTTGTGTAGGATGTCCCACTCCTCACCCAGGGGAATGATACCTTCCAATGCATGGAGAGTAAACAGGTCTGGTTGCAACAGCACAATGCCTTGATTGTTGTTGCTCCCATCCCCATGATCCACATACCAAGAGAGGGCATCAGTTTTGCTCATGCTGCAACCCAGATGGTGGTGCAAGGAGAAGTTGAACCAGGACAAATACAAGGACCAGCAAGCCTGATGACAGTTCAATTTCTTGGCTGTCATGAAGTACTTGAGATTCTTGTGGTCTGTCCAAATCTCAACCTTGTGTTGGGCACCTTCAAGGAAGTGGCACCATTCCTCAAGTGCACACATTATTGCCAACATCTCCTTGTCATGGATCTCATAGTTCTGCTCCACAGCACTAAGGCTTTTTGAGTAGAATGCAACAGGATGCCACTTCTGATCCTCTGGAGACTGCTGGAAAAATACAGCACCCATCGCAAAGTCAGAACTGTCAGCCTCTACATGAAAAGGACATGAGTCATCAGCAAAAGTAAGGATGGGAGCAGATGTGACCATCTCTTTAAGCCTCTCAAATGCCTCCTGTTGTGCATTGTCCCACCTCCATATCCCCTTGTCTGTGAGATTGAACAGTGGTCATGCATGGTGAGAGAAGTCCTAAAACACCAATAGAAGTTGATAAAGCCTAAAAAGAACTACACCTCTTTCCTGTTTGTGGGCGTAGGCCAACCCATGACCCCATTCACCTTAACAGGATCCATCTCCACATGGCCCTTCAATATAATCAGACTGGTGCTCAATCTTGGTCTTCTCAAACTCACACTTGTCATGTTGAAGGTAGAGTTTGTGCTGTCAAAGCCTTTCAAGGATGAGACATGTGATTCAATGGTGTTCTTCGATGTTGCATGTGAAGATGAGAATGTTGTCAAGATAGACACAGACAATGTTACAATTTCATTATCATTACCTGTGATGACTAGACATACACCGGCAAGGCTGGGTACTTTATTTTTCCAAACCATTTGACTCAACTCACTCCATGGGAGACCCTTTGACACCTGGTCCTTGACATCGGATCCTTGACATCAGATCTGTGACATCAGACACCTCATGCCAGGCATGAGGCTTGACTTCTATTGTTCTCTGACATGCTGCGCCACAGCACTCCATGACATTGGACACCTCATGCTAGGCATGAGGCTTGCATTTCTATTGTTTGTTCTATTATTACTTGACAAGCATCTCACTTTCCAATTGGATGATAAGTAATCTAGAACCATATATAAGCTGTAGCTACACTCAGTGTAATACTCAGCTTGACCTAATTCAATCAATGCTCTTAAACTCAACCAGAACACTCAACAGCTTAGAAGGCCTCTAGCTGTGATAAACTTGAACTCGACAGTTGGAAAGCCTCCAACTGTGATACACAACAGATGGTCTACTTAGAAAACCTCTAAGTATGGATAGCCATATTGACTAGGGAAGCACCCAAGTCTAGGACAGAACCCAATGCAGTTGGAAAGCCTCCAACTGTGACACCTGAAGCCAAGGCTGAGTTAAGGACCTATAGTCTTAACAGACAATGCCTTCGAGTAAAAGGTCATGAAATATATTGTTCATCATGGTCTGAAGGTTTCAGGACTATTAGTGAGACCAAAGAACATGACAAGTGGGTCAAAAAAACCACAGTAGGTACAAAAGGCTGCCTTCCACTCATCTCCTTCCTTTATCCACACATTATTGTAACCCCAATATGCAGCAAACCCAGATCCTGTTTCCCCCAAGACAAATCACACCAAATGGAAGAGAACTCAAATGTCACTCACTCATGAGACAGACTAATGGACCATGAACCTTACCCCCCCTCCAACAATCTGAGCCACACTATTGACCAGCCAACCATCAAGGGTAGAACAACTGATGAGTAACAAAGCAAACCAGGTAACAAAGTTAAGGATTCTACAGATTAACCTAAACAAATCACTCACCGCACATCTCAAACTTATCAATGACTCACTGGTGACCCACTGGGACATTGTCCTAATTCAAGAACCATACATCACCTATTTTAGCAGCATCAGGATGCTGAACTGGTTTACAGCAGTAACCCCCACCTCATGAACATTGATAGATGTGCCAGTGCAGTCTACAATATGGGTAAACTCAGCGCTATCTACTAACAACTGGATATACCCAATACAAATGATATAGTAGTGATTGAGCTAAATGGTGGGTATGGCAAACTAACAATCTTTAGCATTTAAAATGCATGTGAGGACTTATGCTCTCTGTCAATACTGTGAAGGTACTTGCATGATAATCAAAATGTACCACTGGGACAGCAAACTCACCACATGCTGTGGGGAGGGGATTTAAATTGACACCACCCCATGTGGGACAGAAACAAGGACTCACACCTTTTTACAGTGAAGGCTCTAGAGGATGCAGAAGAACTGATTGAACTGATAGCAGACCAAGAAATGGTCATGCTACTGCCAAAGGGAACTCCCACACTCAAGCACATGGTGACAAAGCACTTCTCCAGACCAGACAATGTTTTCTGCACTGATGGCCTTGCTGACTATGTGTTGCAGTGTGACACCATGCCAGAGAGGCAACCAGGTAAAACTGACCACTATCCCATAGCAACAATACTCGAACTAGCTCAGGAGAGAACGGTGACAAAGGCATTGCAGAATTTTAGAGGAACTGATTGGGAAGACTTCAACACATATTTTGAGGGAGAGTTTGCAACAATTCAGGTTCCAGGCGAAATCCAAACTGAAGAAGAGTTAGGTAGGGAAATCAGGTGACTAACCACTGCCATTCAGAAAGCGATCATGAACAAGGTGCCTGCAAACAACCCATGCCCCATGTCCAAAAGGTGGTGGACAAAAGAACTGAAGAACATAAAAAAGGTAGTCAACCACCTACATGCTACACATACAGGATGTTAGAGGACCACCCAAGTCACCAGGATTTGCAACAGGCCCAGCACAAGTATGCGACAGAGATATTCAAGGCCAAAATGGAGCACTGGAACAATTATCTGGAGAACATTGATGGTGCTGATATATAGACGGTAAACAGGTACCTCTCCAACCCAATGGGGGATGGAGGATGGGCAAGGATCCCCATGCTTAAGGTAAGAGAAGGGGAAGGGCCCACTAGGGAAGTGAATACAAATGAGGGCAAGGCTGAGACACTTGCTAGATCCTTCTTTCTGCTGAAACCAGCAAGCTCTATGGTTCAGCAGGATTATGACTACCCCCCCCCCCCCCCCTCCACTGCCAGATCCCCAGCAAATTATAGAAGAGCAGATCTATGCACACATATCAAAATTGTTGCTATACAAAGCTCCAGGACCAGACAAAATTCCTAACATTATTCTACAGAAGACGGCAAGCCGGATAGTCCCATACTTACTTCCCATATTCAGATCGATAATATGGCATGGAATCTATTACAAAGGATGGAAGGAGTCTACAACATGTGTGCTTAGGAAACCTGGGAAACTGAGTTATGAGGTATGTAAGGCCTACTGTCCCATAGCTCTGTTATGCACCATGGTGAAGGTGCTCACATCTATAGTCTCTGAGGGTCTTATCTCAATAGTGGAGGAGCAGCAACTGCTACCAGACACACACTTTGGTGGAAGGCTGTGCAGGAGCACAACAGATGCAGTACACCTACTGATTCACTGAGTCAAGGAGGCATGGAGAAAAAGGAAGGTAGTATCAATACTCTTCCTCGATATAGAGGGAGCCTTTCCTAACACAGTAATGGACTGACTGTTACACAACATGAAGAGAAGGGTCCCAGGATCAATAGTCAAATTCATGGAACTACTACTGCACAGGAGATCAATGCAACTCAGATTTGATGACCACACATCAACCCCAATTACTATTGATAACAGAGTGGGACAAGGAGATCCAATCTCCCTCCCAGCATTTAATTTCTATAATGCAGATCTACTTGAGCTAACTGACACTCTACAGGCACTGGGGTATGTGGACAACATGATGGTTATGGCCATTGGAGAAGACTTTGAGAAGACCACACAAGCTATTTGGGAGCATATGGAAGGGGAAAACAGGTGGTTCAGGTGGTCAGCCAACTACAATTCCAAATTTGAGATTAGTAAGTTGGCAATCATGCACTTGGGGCAGAAGAAAGTCAGGTTGCCAGCTGGCATTCCTTGGCCAATGTACAAACCAAAGCTCACACTCCAGGGGAAGGAGGTCAACACAGTTGACAGCTACAGGTATCTCAGCATAATCATTGATGACAAGCTAACCTGGAGGAAACACGAGGAGAGGGTTATAGACAATGCCACCAGGTGGATCATGCAATGCCGATGCTTAGCAAGGATCGACACTGGGCTATCACCCAAACACATGTGCCAACTTTACATGATGGTAGTGGTACCTAAGATGACCTATGGGGCAGAAATCTGGCACAATCTGCCTCAAAGAAACCCAGGAGCTAAGCAGAGGACATGGTCAGCGAGAATTATGCATCAATTAACCAAAATTCAGCAGATAGCTACAATAGCCATCAATGGAGCACTATGCACCACCCTGACAGACACACTAGACTTGCATGCAGGTATTTTCCCACTCAAGCTAACCATGCTGAAAGCCTGCCACAGGTCACTAGTGCAAATCTGCACACTACCCAAGTCTCACCCATTGCATTAGTTAATTCATGAATATTGCACAGTACATGCAAGGAAGCATCGCACGCCACTCCATGGCCTATTAGATCAATTCCCAGAAATTCACCCCAATAAAATAGAGACCATAGCACCAAATCCACATCCACTTGCCTATACTGCAACTTTTTCCACAGAGATAGCCCAGGATCAAGACACCTCTATTCTCAATGATGTCAACAGCTCACCAGAAATTAAGGTCTTCACTGATGGATCAGACATAAATGGGAGCATAGGTGCAGCAGTGGTAATGTATAGGACAAGGAAGGCATGATCCAGCAAAGGTGCTGAGGTACCACTTGGGAAATTTGGCATCATACACATCTTTTGAGGCAGAGGTAGTAGGAGCCATACTAGGCATGTGGATGATCAGATTGGAACACATTGTGGGACAACTACCAATATCCATACTGACAGACAGCCAGGCCTTCATCAAGAGAACTAAGTCATGCAAGGCTACCTCTGCAAGTTCCAGCACCTCATCTTAGCTCTAAAGTTCTGTGAATCATCGCAAACTTCTTTGAAGTTCATTGTACCATCTGTAAACTCTCTCCTATCATCTCAATTATCTATTGTCACCTTTGACTCCCATTGCCATTTTGTACTATCCACACCATATTCTTGTCACTATCCTCAAAAATCTTCGAAACAACTTTGCACACACTCAAAATTCTTCAGACTTCTTTGCAAGCTTTCACAGTACTTCATACAGCATCAGATCACATTGCTGATGGTGATATTTAGTATTGCCTTGCACCCTTCCTCTAACTCATGTTATACCATCTGAGGCCTATTTGTGGGTTTTGTTTGGGTTTCTGGGTCGAGTATCATCAATGGCTCACTTGTTGTGGGTGGACACATCCTGCTCTCTACAGCCTCAGATTTAATCTCCTCACTCCCCTTCTCCTTTGTCTCCTCAACATCCACAAGTGCCAACAGGTCTTGAAGAAGTTCATCTTGCCCCTCAGGGGTGAGCATGCAGATATCCTAATGATGGGGACATGCTCTGGCAATGTGTCCAGTTTCCCCACAGCAGTAGCAGAGATCCAACCTATGCACATGACTATGGGCTGCATCAACATCCATTAGTATGGGGGCATTTATGGCTGGTGCAGGAGTCTGATAGACAGGAATGGGGTTGGGGTGAGGGAGGGTTCGATTGAAGGTGTAGGGTGCATGAGTGGTAGTTGGAGCATGGAATGCAGCATTAAATGCCACATCATTGAGTTGGTTCTCATCACAGAGTGAAGCAGCTTTATACCAAGCATAGATATCATCTGCAGGGCACCCTTCCAGCATCTGTGCAATCTGGTCCTGGATCTCTTGATTGAGACTGCATTGGAACTTCACCACCACTGGCAGCCCACTCTCATATCACTGTCACCAAGTCATTAAACTCATTGATATAATTGTCCACAGATTGACATGCCTGGTGGTTAGAGGGCAACTCAAGGTGTGTCACTGCTTAGCGGCACTCATTGAGGGGACAAAAGTGGCATACTAACTCTGCTCAAAAATCACCCCAAGTGGAGAAAGGTAGAGAACTGAGCTCCTTAGTTTGGTGCAGAATACAGTCCACATAGAGATAGGTGTGCTCAGATTTCATGTATGTGAAGGCCCATAAATTTTTGCAGCATCATTGACAGATTGATGTGACTGGAGACTGATGTACAACTCACAGGAATTAAGGAATGCATGCTCCTGTGCACATGCACCATTAAATTCAGCAGATGTGTCCATGGCCCTAGGCGGCGCATTAGATTAAAATGAGTGATTACTTAAGGCAGGGGTGTCTGGAACAGTGTGTCAGTGTAGGGAGTTGTTGAGTGCTGGCAGGCATCATCTACTCTGTACCTGCCTATTTTGGCAGCACGTTCACAATTCCAAGCCTTAGGAGAGAGTTTTCTACTATAAGGGCAACCTTAGAAGCCACTTAATTAATGGGCTAGCAAAGGGAAATCTGAAGTTAGAATTATGGTACATATTACAGGGAGTGGAGGCACACCTAGCAAAGGAAAATCTGAAGAGAAAACTCTAAGGACCCCTTTTCCAATGCCCAGTATATGTAAAGACTTCAAAAATCAGATAGTAGCCCAAAAATAGAAAAGGCAGAGATAGGCATATCAAGGCCACCAAATGATGTCACACCAAGGTGGATGTTGGAAAGGGACCCCACCTCTAAATATAAAACTGTCAATATGCACAAATGTGATAAAAAGGGAAATTAGCAATAAAATAAGGAAAAATCATAGAAAATGAGGAATAGAAGGAAATGATGTGAGAAAAAATATAGGACAAACATAAAAAATAGAAGAAACACATGGGGCACCCCCTAGTCCCCTTACACCATTGAGGTATGCCCCCTTTACATCCATTTGTTGGACCTTCATGCCCTTGATTGGTACTAATGCCAATATAGCTCAAATAGTATCTATTTGGACAATGGGTGAGAAAGTCTTGATATAGTTGTATCCAGGTCATTGCACACATCCCTTTATCACAGATAACAATTATATAAATGTATACAATAATACTGCTATCTACATATCTGGTATTAAAAAAATGGGGCACACCCTAATCAAAAGAGTGAAAAGTGAGGTGTTTAAATACTGCAGCATGAGCACAGACCATTTGTACCTGTTTGCATGGTCACACACTTTTGTTTCTGTGTTTTCAACATGTTTACATGTTTTGTTTATATGTTTGCACTTATTTGTACACAACCTGCAACTCAAACACCTGCAGTAGGGTCCTCCCTCGAGGAGGGTGAAAACCAGGACACTGGACTTTTAAGCACTGGTGCACACCATCATGTGAATACTGTGGATATTCCTGTACCCATGTTATACACTAATGAGGGGCATTGGTGACCTTGTGGATTGGGTGGGGGTTGTCTCATGTCAGTATCCATCCATCATTACCAGTAGCTTAGATACTAAAAAGTGAAACAAAACAATTAGTTAGTTGATAGAAACAAGAAATGATCAAAAAAAAGCTTATCTAGGGCCCAAACAACACAGTCATCATTTGTGCCTGTGTTGCATCCAAAATGCCATTTTCTGCCACTCATGGCACTTGTTGGGGTCAAAGTGGGCATGGGAGTGGTTGGGGCAGGTATAAATGGAGTAGTGATGGTGGTAGAGGTGTGAGGGAGGGCAGTGTTGATGGTGGTGGTCAGTGTCAGCTAACCAATGATGGCATTGGAGTGTAGCTTGAAGGCACAACAAAAAATGGAGTGTGAAGATGAATGTGAAAATGACCATTTTTGGAAAAGTGAGGGTAGGGTTCAATTTTTCAAGAATGATCATTTTTTGATTCATTCTCATCTCATTCTGAAGTCCATTCTCAAAAAATGAGATTAAAAATGAAATTGAAAATGAGCCAAAAATGGCTACTGTGAACAACCCTAATAAAGAGCTGGGAGCAGATTTTGTAAGATGAGGCTGCCAAGAAGATAAATAGCCTTACTCAACCTTTCTTGTTGTGCTCTGATGATGGCTGTTGTTAAGCAATTGAGGTAGTCAATATTGGCTAATTGGTGAGTCTCAATTAGACCGGTGACTGATCCCTAGTACATGGGCAAGCATGATGTATAGGGACCAGTACAGCTGAGTTGAAAATTGCATGCAAAAGCTTGTGATCGAAAAATGCTGAATCATCACCCATTTTTATAAATAACCCTTTTGGGAAGTGTGCAGTCATGTCAATGTGTTGATGCAGTTTCTACTTCCTATGCCTCTATGACCACCTTCCATATACCTATGCTTCAAGAAAGACTCAATGAGATTCACTCCCTATCTGCTAAGGATGTCCATGAACTGGTTTCTACCACACTCCCACTTGAAAAACTTCCTATTTCATACTTGGAAACATTGGACCAGAATGACAAAACCATGGCATACTGAGCTTCTCTACTCTCTTGGGCAGTAACTGGCGGCACTCAGATACCTCAAAAGCTCCAACTCCATGCATGCTTGGCCACATTCAACTGTCAAGACTCTTTGGTTGATGCTGGAACTGGAAGTGGCAAAACTCTGCTGATTGCTCTCAACCTGCTTCTCGACGACCCAGCAAAACATTTCATTTTTCTTACTATATCCCCTCTGAAACAGCTTCAGGTCACCCAGGTGAGAACTTCAGCTGCAGCATCCTGAGTTTCTCTGTAACAGCTTCACAGGCAGAAAATTTCAACAAAAACTATGGAATCCCCATGATTGCAATCAATGATGACACTCCTCGTGAGGATAAATACTGGAATGTAAGTCATATCTGTCTCTTCTTCATTTGTTTATGCAACTTTGCATCAGACCTATATTCATAATATCAAAACATGAATGCCTGGAACATCCCGACACATTATCACTACAGTTGAACAACTTTTCAAAACACCTGAGGGCCACCTTCTGCCTCTTCCATAATCAACATTTCCAAAAATGGCTCAAACATGTTCATATTGATGAGGCTCACTTCATTTACCTTGCTGGGTTACTGCACCATGGAAATGCAGCCTTCCAACCTGCATGGGGATGACTTGATGAGCTAAAGGTGCTACTTCCTCACAGGATCCCCTGGCAGGCAATGTCTGTGACCTTTCCACCACATATCTTGAAGACCATCAAAATGAAGATTCTCCAGCCTGGCTATATCTCAATCCAGGTCTTGTCTAATAGGCCAAATATGACATATGCTACTCATTGCCTAGTCTCTCATGTTGAAGAAGCCCACAACTTTGATTGTTTCCTCTCTGAGCCATTTGACTTCAGAACCCAACCTCACATGCTTATCTTTTTCAACAACAAACTCCTCACAAGTGATGTGGCAAAACACCTCAACAGTCAGCTACCTTCTGAGTACTGTGGAACAGGTGTAGTCTGACATTATCATGGTGGGATGTCAAGTGCATATCTTCAGGCTGTTCACACTGCTTTCACTGAGGAAAATGGCTGTTGTAAAATAATGTGTGCAACATCTGGTGAATCTGTGGTATGTATCTCAACTCTGGGATGTTTTCATATAATGATCAGATTGCAGGGTGTGGACTTCACAGATGTCAAAATTGTCTGCAATGCTGGGCTTCCCAGTGATATTGTGGAGGCACTACAACATGGCAGAAGAGTGGTTCAGCATGAGGGAGATAAAGGTCTATTTGTAATTTTTTATGAGCCCTGGGCTCTCTCTCGCCAATGGAGATTCAATAGATCCTGATCGACCTCATGCAGATCACAAGCCCAATTGCCAAGCCTGGGACTGTGCATCATATTCATCCACCAAGCTGGTGCAATGCAACACTTGTCTTCATTACTTCTTCTCGATCTATCTTGATGACAAGTCACTGCACAGTGCACAAATTTGATACTTCATTGAGATGTCATCTAAATATGCCAAGCACTTGATTTCTACACCAATTTCTGCTGTGATTGACATGAAAACAATGGTTTCCATCTTACCAACTTCCTCCCAGGACCACTGTTCACAGGTGAGCTGCCAGCCACCAAGCCAAAGTGCAAGAGGCCTACATATTGCCCCACCAAAGATTGGCCTGCTCTCGATTCTCAACTCATTGCATGGCTCAAGTTGGTTCATGAAAACAATCTGCTCCATGGTGTCCGAGCCATGTATGATATTCTTTCACATCAGAAGTGTGTCAAACTTGTTTGTGCATCTCCAAAGTCAATTTGCTCGTCACAAGACATTGTTCTGTGGCTGGAGGAAACCAACAAGTGGGGAAAGGAATGGGCTGGGCCCCTAGCAGACTTGGTCATGATGTATAATGAGGAACTCAAAGCAACTACCTCTAAAACAAACCATCCTCAAAAGAAAAGAAAGACCATTTAAATTCACTGTACAGTCAATCATAATTACACTGATTCTTCTAATTCATCATTTTTGTTGTCATTTTCAAATGTGCATTCAAAGTTTGGTGGTGGTAATTCATCAGCCTCGTCTATTGTAACTTTGCCAGTGATAAGATCATGGATTTTCTTGTTGAAGATGTCCAATGAAGATGATGCAAATTTCTCTCATCCCAACACACACAAATTGGGGACCAGCTTTCCAGGTGAATTCCCCTCTCAATTTGGACTATGATGTTGGAGCTGAAGATCGCATGCCTTATTTGCAATTTGCCAGACCAATTCATGGGTATCCAGTGTTTTGTGTGTAGATCCTTGGTAATTCAAGCCCATGGAGTGAGTGACTTGTTTCTTGATTTGTTGCAAATGATGTACCATGGCAGAAATATTCCCAAGTCAGTCCCAGTTTGCATAAATCCCTTTCGCAGAAAAGAGTGCCTGTAGTTTACAGAAATGGATCATCAACAGGCCCTATTCTCGTAAAGTGGGAACAACCTTCAGATATTGAATCAAGTGTTTGATATTCAGATCAATACCCATTGCGTGACCTGGCAACCCTGATACATTCACAAGCATCATGTCTCACATGATATTCCTGGAGTTATAGTGTCATCTCTCAACTGAATCTCTTGGAATTATAACGTACACAAACTCTGGTGTCCAAACTTCCTTAATGTTGAACAACAAGTATAGGATTTCAGTCACATAGTTATTAGACCCTGCGCCATGGAATATACAGGCCAAGTCTGGGAGAATATCTTCAATTCATCCAAAGTCACCATCAGACACAGCATGAACCAGCTCTATCACATAAAGTAGGTCTCACATTAGTCGAATGATATCTTCATGTGTGATGTCAATGACAGGACTACTTGGTGGTTTGTCAGTAGGTTCATCATTAGAAGACTCAGACCCAGAGCTTTCAGATTCACCCAAGGATGCACCCACTGAAGGTTGAGGTGCAGTCCTCCAAGCTTTGGAGGGCTTCTCGCTTGGCTCCATCTTCTCTGTTGGGGTTGCATAGTTTTTCAATATGTCACCAGCCAGTTTCAAGATTTGATCAGTGGTAGGGCATGACTCTGCAAATGCATCCAAAGATGAGAAGCTGCAGACATCTTGCCAAGCATTTAGAATCAAGCCATTGAGGATTTGAGTAAGCACAGCAAGAAGAGTGTGAAAGTCAGGGTGTTCTGCACCAAGTCAAACCTTCTCCAAGACTGCAAAGAGATGTGACAAACTGCTGTACTGGTTGATTGTGCCATGGTGAACATGAAGCAACACCCAGATTAGGTTCATCGTCAGATGGAACACACCAAAGCCAAGCTGAAATATTTCACGATGAGTCCATGGTGTGAGGTCTTGGTTTCACATCACTTGGCCGCCATGAATCCATGCATTTGTAAGTTGATCATTAAAAGCTGGGATTGCATACTTGTCCAAGTCCTCTGGGGAATGGTCTAGCTGGACCAAATAGATGTTGTCATGGACAAGGAGATTTCCTGTGATTGGTGCTTCCTCAATTGTCAAAGCTCTGAGAGGAAAGAATTGAGTTTTATGGTTCAAGGGAAGTTGACAGCGTGGAATATTCTGTAACTCCTTGAGATTCTGATAATCAGCAAATCCCTTCACATATGTTACAACAACCTTTGCAATATTGATGGCATTTTGCATGGTGTACAACTGCATCAATGTATGCAAAGGGCAGAGGTCTGACATGCCAAGAGGAGATGAATCTATAAGGTTCTTCATCATGGGTGCAATTTCCATGTCTTCTCACCAGGCATTGACAAGTTTGTAGACTATGGCAAAGGTTCCAGATTGTACCTTGCTCATAGCACTCGGAGTTTGCTCAACATAGACTGAACTGGAGAAATTGACATTATCATAAGTGCTGGCATGTGGGTCTTTGGCTACACGACAAGCATCTTTGATTGATTGATCAGCAAGGGCCTTGAGAATGTCATTGATGGTCATGTATGACATCGAGAGGCAAGCCCAATTCAAGATGTTGATTAATTGATGAGAGGTGCCACACGACCATGCCATCAAGCCAAGTCCAACCTGGACCTTGCAGGAATGATACGATTGTAGATAGTGAACCTGCAAACTAATGACATTGCAGCCCTAAATTGAAGTCAGTATGCCAGCACATGCAAAAAAATTTGCATCCGACCACATGTTGGTTGCATGACTTGTTGGACTTTTCTTGTGTTGTGACTTCTCTTTTCTCTGTTGCAGCTTCTAGGACTCTTGACCAAATGGGTGTTATTCTCAAAGCAATCGGATCCATCAGTGAGTTGATATCCCAATGCAAAATAAAGTCAGGGGTCACTTCCTTCAATGACATGCAAAGATGAGGTTTTGCAGTTTCCATTTCCAAGTGAATAGTGTTGCAAACTAGATCAATTGCATGAGGTCGCATCCAGTCCTTCATTGTAGCTGAGCCCTTCTTGCTGTTCCAGAATAGGTCCAAAAGAGTGTAGATTTTTTGTGCATTATGTTCAGCATAGAAAGCAGCATGGAAATAGGCAAAATCTGGTTGCGAGGTGTCAAGAACAAATGTAATGAATTCTGTAGGCATAATTTTTGCATTGCGAAGCATTTTGAGGACATCTTTCACAACTTCAATTTTCTTTTTGGGTGGTTGATGAACTCGAAATTAGTTGGCTTCTTGAATATCAAGTGGACATGTATTGATATCAAGATCATTCAAAGGTGATAAAAGTGACAAAAATGGTGCAGTATCTGAGGGTGTAAGTCCAAAACTCTGAGTCATGGTATCAACCATCAAACTAGCAGACTGATGCAAGGTGGGTGTTTGAATGCGTGCCTGCATGAGATCTAGCAGTGCAAGGCAGCTTTGATTGGTGGTGTAGAGTGCAATGGTAGTCCTGGTAGTCCTGGAACAGAGGCCAATCTTTCACAGGAAGGGTCAGCCATCAGGTGAGGGGGCAAGTGGAACATGCTGGGCATTTGTGAGTTGTTATAACATGTCAATTGGCCTATTGTTACTGTTCAGGGCTGACAGGTGTCATCAGCAGCCCGATCCTGTTCTCATTTGCTGTACCTTCCCAAGGCCATTCCATGGTGTAACCATCATTCGCATCAGTGTTCAATGGTGTGTGCATGGGGTTAATAGGGCTGGTTGTGACATTGGAACATGTCCACTGCCCTGTGCAGAGGAGCTTGGAGTAGAGGTCAAGAACATGGATATGTTGCATTCCCATGTCTGTTTGATCCTGGATCCCCTCCCCTGCAGTTTTCGACAAGTAGCAAAGTTCAGGTCGGGCATATTTGGATTGGGTGGAGCTGAGGGGAGTTGTGGGTCTTTCTGGGTGAGTTCCAGAGGCTCCTGGAGTCGAAAATATCTTTGATGAGGTGTATTGGACATCTTTCACAGCAAGAGAACAGAGTAAGTTGCTTGTAATTACAGATGCGACGCGGTACACTGAGCCATTCCCAAAAGAGTTATATACCGAGAAAAGAAATTAGGAACATTCGGACCGTGCTTTCACGTGCGTTTTTCGATCACAAGCGATTTTAAGCTCAGCTTCACCAGTCCCAGAGTCTACATCGAGCTTGCCCATGTACGAGGGAGTGGTCACGAGTCTAAGTCTCAATTTCCCTCGCTCAGCTCCAAGATGATTTTCACTGGGTTTAAATGTTTACCACTTGCCATCAGCGGAGGACCAGATTTAGCCTGCTTGCTTTAGCTCAGGCTAGGTCATTAATGCCCAGTGAAACCCGCGTCGGAGCTGAACGAGAAAGGATGATGATCATATTTTGATATCGATGATGGAGATTCTCATTGAGTATGATCGCAACTTATTATAAATTTGTCACTCTCTGGGATTCTCGAATTTCGCACGCATGAACTTCAAAGAAAATCTTTATGTCCGCTCGATGCGTCGATGTGCGGTGTCCACCTTGTCTCTGACTTTCAAATTTTCTCAAGTTCCATCGACGCATATGCACACAACGACATACATGCATACATGTGACTTATCCACTTCATCTGGTTGACTTTGCTCTTTTCTTTGTGCATCCATCATCTTTCTGCTGTCCCCTCCAATATTAACCACAATCTATATAGTTATTCACCTCGAAGGACAATCTGAAAGATTATGAGAAGTGTCTCATTCCTCGATTCATATTGAGTCAAATCCAGTCAGAATGGGTGAACCTTTTTTTCTCGACCCAACTCGGGGTCATTTGGCAGTTCAGCAGAGATGCAGAGATGCAGAGATGCTTGTTTTAATATATACAAAGTCCGATAGGTTTCAAACTGAGTTAAGCTTAACTTGCTCTTAACCTGATACTGCGCTTTGTATAAATACTTAGAATGACTGCGTAAAGCGGATCGATTTTCTTCTCTCGGTCATCATGCCCATTCTTTGTCAAATCTTCACTGCCAAGTCATGATTATGGAGACGGTCTTCCATTCTTCTCGGGAATAACACTGTCAGGTTCAGTGTGACCGCAAGCAAGATGTCGACCATGGTGTCAACATATGGGCTGTGGCTGGAACAATCGTTTTATGGTAATCATTGTGTCCGAGGCACATGATACCGTCATCATGATCTCCTCATGCACACAGATGCACACTGACGTCGACGTCGGCACTTCTTGATCGCGGCCTTGCTAGTCGAGAACAAAATACGGACCCAGACTTCATGTTCTGTCGATCCACAAATCGCAGGTTGCTGGACCCTGGTAACCCGAGTTTTCGATGGAACTTAGTAATTTAGGTAGCTTGCGCTGCTCTTAACATCGCTGATTCCCATATCTGCAGTTCCGGTTCTCCCCCAAGGAGCTGTGTAGACCCACTTGTTGCCTGTCATGTCCTGTCAGTCCAAAATTATCAAATGTACCATGTCGACAATCGGTGCCATGCGAGCGTCAGATGTGATGCAGGATGCCAAGGCAGGCTGTCATGACGCATTATGACCAATGGTCCGAATCATATGCAGCACAGTGAGTAATTGATTCTCAAAATTGGCTTCCTCTGAAACCTGATACAACTTACAAATGACAGGCAGGCCGCAGCAAGCATCGGTTTTTATTGACCTCGGTGCACGGTGCTCCAGTTCATACTTACCCAGAGACTTTTGAGATCGCTAGCACTCGACTTGATTCGGTAAATCAGCCTTATAATCCACTGTTCAATTCTTAGATGTGAAGATCAATCTGGCGTCATTGAGCACATGTTTGCCATGCTGAACTCAAGAATTCAGCTCGGCAGAATTTGTCCAGGCAACGTAGATCGTCTTCGATCGGTCAAGAGCTTTATGCAAACTGCAGCTAGTCCTTTGCGGTAAATGTCGCATCGTAACCTTGCATCAATCGACTGTACATAAGTGACCGGCATTGTCTTGTTATCACGACCTACCGGAAATGACACTTTGTACGACACCGGCAACCCAGGCACCCCGAATGATCAGGTACACCTTGAGATAACGTTGCTGCATTTGGCGCAAGTTGCCAAATTGTTCAACATAAAACCTTCCACGCTAAATCCGGCCTGTCTATCATTTTCCCTCTTCCCAAGATGCGATTTGCAAGCTTGACTGTCGTTCTTGCTTTTATTCTCCCTTTTACAAGCGCATCCCCCCAAGTGAGTGTTGTATGATCCGCCTCTCATTTACTTTCTCCGCTTTATGAATCTGTCATACTAATGGCATTGGTACAGAATCAAGGGATGATCGCTCGCAACGTTCGGGAGGCGCGCGATCCGGTGGCGGGGGTGTGTTTTGCCTTCATCTGCTCGATTCACAAAGTGAAGTCCTAACTGGAATCCAAAGGTAGAAGCACGAGATGCTGTTTGGAAACGGGAGGCAGAAGCTGGTCCTCCTGCACCCGGCTGGAAACGAGATGCAGAAGCTGGTCCACCTGCACCAGGCTGGAAACGAGATGCAGAAGCTGGTCCACCTGCACCCGGCTGGAAACGAGATGCAGAAGCTGGTCCACCTGCACCCGGCTGGAAACGAGATGCCGAAGCTGGCTCGCCTTCCCCTGTTTGGAAACGAGATGCAGATGCAGCTCCACTTCCGCCTACTTGGAAACGCCACTTGGAACCTACTCCACCTTCATGGATTTCAAAGAAGAAACGGTTAGCCGCTCAGTGGTAGCATATGGCCGATGTCATGTTGGGTAATACCTCGTGAATGGGCTCGGAGGTGGAGTGTACGGGTTAGATAATTTGGAATCTCTGTCATTCTTTTGGTTTTTTCTCTCTCTTTTGGTGATTGGATGGATACTATACGATTGTATTTCAACGGAAGGGTTGTACAACACTATGATAATATTGTAGGATCATATTGTGGTTTCAATTTGCATTCCAGAGGACTCGTGATACTATACTGATACTATACATTACAGATTCTTAAAATAACGTGGGGTTAGGCTGGCCGCTGGGCTGAATGACTGATTCCGTATCGTAGTTTCCGCGAGATATCGAGAGATATCTCCTTACTTACTAGTCACCAGTGGCTTTCAGTGACACGATCCGAATTCTGTCCACCTCAAACAAGGAGCCTTGGAGAACCCCTGCTCAGCCTCTGATCCGGGTAGTTGAGGTTACATAGTTGGTTCATCGTTGTAGCTGTATTTTTTCTATTCGAATAGTAAATTGGGGGTCCGTCAATTAGGGACAAAACGATCATGATATATTCATTCATGCCACACGGCAACATGTTTTCAGCCATTTGGAGTCCTGGGCGGAAAACTCGCAAAGTAATGACTCATGAGCGTCTCTGTACGACTCTGCAAACGGAACCAGGTAAAACTGATGCGCTCACACCAATTTGAAACACATGCTGACGGGGGGATCACTTTCGTGTTTAGGCTGTGACCAAAACCTTCAAAAAAGCCAATAACATACTGTGCTGCTTCTTTGGTATTCCCAGTGAACCATGTCATTTCCAACATCACCTGCAACGGTGAGCACCAGCTTTTTTGTTTTGCTGTCATCTACCAGCTAAGTTAGAGACTATAGTTCCGAACGGACGACACGCATGTCTCGCACAGAGGGTTCCGTGTACCTGATCCGTACGCGTTCATATTTACCCACTGCTTTGTGGGAACTCCACTAATAACTAGGATGTCGTTGCAGGTTCGCACCAAGGCAAAGGCCTGCATCCACATTCGTACACGCTGTTCTGGCGACTGCCTTCTTCCGTTGCTGGCATATCCTTCTATTTTTCGCAGCATGGTCCACCCTTATTTCTGTTCTGAATCATCAGGGACATAAAGCGAATTTTCAGCCGACGCTGCTTACGTTGTGCGTTGCCACTCATCTTGAATCGTATGTCTACTAAAAATTGGAATAGGGTTGGTACGGTTCTGGGTTTCGTGATATCGTACAGAACGACATCTTCGTTCGAGCGATACAATGAAGGAAGGAGGCTCTGGTCGCAGGTGATCTTAGCAAGTAGGACGCTTGCACGTACGATATGGTTCCATGTTTCAGGTGTGTATTCATCTGCAGTCAGAGCATCTTCCAATGTCCGATCATTATCCCAGATAAGACTTTGGCAGAAACCGAAACATCAGACGAGACCCTTGCTCGCTCCATGATTGAAAAAAAGTCAGCTATTAATCTTCTTGAGGCGTACGCAGTTTCTGTCAAGCATTATCTTCGAGGGGAGGACGGCATTTACTATCAGTACGTCGAATCTTTGCAAATGTCGTTTAGCTTCACTGATGAGAAATCTCACATGGACAGAGACTTGTATTATCTCGTCAAGTTTCTTCCTGCGTATGCCCTACCCGCGGGCAGACCTTCCAAGACTGATCTTACACAACCCGACGACGGCCCAATGATTAAGGCCCACTTGGAGCCTCCAAGTCCCCAGAAAGGCTCGCTATATCATGAATCTCTTCCTTACAAGCGGTCCTCTGCTTCCGCACCGGACCTTTTGCCAGCACCTGTTACCACCACCAGATTTTCCGAAAAGAAAACGACATTCCTCGAGCCCGATCCCAGTTCTCATAAACAATTACGTATGAGTCACGACTCCAGATTTCGAGAAAAGGAACAGGTTATCTTGTCAACTGAGGACGAGAACTTCCTCTTCCCCGCGTACATGCCGCCGAAGTATCATTTGTTCGACTTGTTCCCGTTTTCGCTATTAGTTGGGACATTGACAGCACGAGGGAAAGAGGTGAAGGGGAAGAAAGCAGCCAAGATAAGGGCACAAATGAGGAAGAATTCGATTTCTCATAATCTGCCACATGAGATTTCCTTATACCTTGTAAGTTGGGCTAGTCCTGCATCGGAGTGGCGTTGCGCGTTGCTTAATTGAGGTATAGAGTTCGTATATCGCGACCTTGCAAAAACGGGGACAAGTTGATGTTCCGACAGCAAGTATGTGTCGTAATTGTTTGTGCGTCTGTGTCACTTCGACGGGAATTTTCCAGATCTCCTTCTCTCCTCACTCGGTCTCCTGGTTGACAGTCTCACTGGCTTTGAACGTATTCTCACCACACCGATTCCATTCTCGTATGTGAACGTGAACATAAATCCGTTTGACTTTTTTGTTAAGCTATGGTGAACAGTTATTCGGTCCACTTATGGGTCGTCACGATTATTTTCTGCTTGGCTTTGGTGCGTTGGACTTCACTTTTTGTTGAGAATCAAAGTTTTGTATTCACAATGCCCTCACAGCCATTGCAGACATGGCCCACCCTGAAATGGGTGACAATACCTAGCACAATTATATGTGTCAGTAGTTCTCCTTGATGAAATACCCTTTCTGATGGAATTCTAGTCCTTCTTTTTCTTCGGGTTTCTAGTTGCCGGCGAAGAAATACAAGGTGATTTGCTCAGCGTACCTTGTCTTCAACCTTGGCTTATATATAACAATCAGATCCTTTTGGATATGACAACAACGATCTGGTTCGTCTTCCATCTCGGCACTTGTTCTATCAGCATCGCTCACTAATGTTTTTAGAACCTTGATCATTTCAATAATATCATCCGTACGCACCCATTTATTTTCATTTATTCCCGTATTGAGATTTTTTGTAGGAAACGAACTTCGCGCTATCACGTCGACACCGCCTCCCGATATAAGCCGTTGGGCATTTGGCCCAGAAAACAATCTCATCTTCGCCACCAGGGTTGATGGTGACCGCATTCCTCCTAGTGAATGGATGGGGAGGGGCCATGTGCAGATGCAGATGATGATGAGCATGGCATGAATTGCCCCCTTTGAGCCTTTGAATGCTCGGGATTCTGATAGCATGCACATCAAATATGTCACCCGCAGCATCTTTTCACGTTTTCTTTGATCTTCTCTTTTACATAATGTGCTATACGATCTCTTCATTCACTGTGTTGAAGAGACCAGCCACACGAAAAACCTCTGGAGCAATTATCTAGAAGCCATGAACCCATCCGTACGATTTTTACGATCACTGCAATATAATTTTGTTACACGACATAACTTTCGCATAAGTACATCCTGGATCGAAGCGGGAGCTTGAATTTACGCTAGCGTTATAGCTCGCTCTTTAGTTAAAATAATATTTGAGTTTGCTCGTTACACCCGGAATCAGACCGGATCTTTGGGGCAACTTCGAACATCGCTTCGCTCGCCAGTCTCAGCGTACTACCATGTGTCAGTGTGACTGAGGTCGAAGCCCTCGTCACAGGGATGTTTTGCTGATTGATGTTCCCCAGGCTGCAGTGTCCGTCAAAGTGATCAATGCACACTTTCCTCCGGATTATGTAAGCATGAAACACAACCCCTGACATTTGCTCGGTTCCTCATCAAGTTACCTGTTACCAGTAACTTATAACTTACCCTTCAGATCTTCAGATGTGGAACAAATTTCGGCGATGTCCATATTGTCCCACAGATGGCCGCGTTCTCCGTATTCCGCGAAGACCACCTGATAATCCCACCAATTGCCTCTTGGTAGAGGTGGAGCAGGGGTGTCCTCCACCTCTAACAAGACTCAGCATAATTGTCAAAATGTCAGGTGACTGCTGGGTGATTGAATGGGGGGCAATCCCGGCTAACTCCGCTTATTGACCATTGTTTGACTTAGTCAATAAAAGGGGAGTTTTCATGAAGCACTCGTTTTTTTGAAGCACACAACAATTTTCACATCTCATGGTGGCAGAGAAAGTTGTTCAGTTTTATTCCCTCTACAACTTCTTCGTGCCCGATTTTTTGGTTTCACACTTATCATAAAATATGAGCTGAAATACATGTTTTTTTATGGTCTATAGAAATAATAAAAATGAAATTAAAAAATCCGGCACGAAGACGTTGTAGCCCGGCCATGAGAACATTTTGTTAATGACATGAGGCACCATTGTGAGTAAGGGACTCACAAAACGAGTCGTGAGGTTGCCTTGTTTTGGTGCGACAGTGGAGTTTAAATTAGATGCTCGACGCGTCGAGGTGAAAATTCACCTCCAAACACTGTCATAACACATCTATTAGGTGCTTTGTGTGTCAATGAATGTAATAAGTGCCACACATGTTGCCACATGTGCTGCCTGTGGCCTACACTGGGTTGTAGGATGGATTTAAGTGCCACTAATCTGCTCATTTTCTTAATATCTTAGGGTACAGACATGTAATTAAGGTGTTCTAAGATAATTTTTAGGCCCCCAACAATTATAGACATCCCTGGAACAATTTTAGATGTATTTAAGTGTTGTGGGGATCACATATGAATTGTAATATTGTAAAGTAGTCAATTCAGGGGTAAGTTACAATTCTGAACAGTACTTTTTCCATGACTCTCACAATAGAAACACATAAATTTAAGGTCTCTCCAGTATGCACAGAGTTAATTTAGATGGCATAGTACATTGAAAAAACTATAGGGATCCCTTGAGAATCCAGTGAAAATGGCCTGCTTCACTTGAAATTATAATTTTGTATTGTTTGGCTTATATAAGCTGACCACGGCATAACCCGGGATTGCCCCCCAGCACTGACTGATTGTCAGAATGTCATGTGACTTATATACTAATTTGGTAAATAATCACATGACTTTCTTCTGTAGTAGGATTATGTAAAACTGTTATAAATAAACATAAACAGTGCTAAAATGTTTTTTTTTTTTTTTTGGTGGAATGCTTGAGCCCAAAGCTCCAGTCAACTCCGACAACTGACAAGGTCAGCATGGGAGAGGACATGTTAAGTTAGGGAAATCATTGCTGAAGACCTGAAAATATCACCTAGGGGAAATACCTTTACGTACACTACCATGTGCCAGCAGTGTTGGACTCACCATCTCAAAGATTATAGGATAGGGCCGTGGCCCTAAACTATTATTTATTCTGCCCTGGAGGGCAGTGAGATGGAATACCAACTAAAACCCCTTGCTGCCAGATCCAGTTATTTGGCAGACTGTCTTCATCCTTTAGGACTCCACTCCAGGTATGGAGTACAATTCCCTGTGTCAGAGCACTTCTGTCTTGCAGCTTTCTGTTTGTGGACAGGATGTCTAAGTGTAGTCAGTGGTTTACTTCCATCTATTGTGGATCTCATCTGGTGAGTGGAACTTGTCTGGATCCCCTTCAAATTTAATGACTTTTTACATCCTAGTTTCCATATTAGGTGCATGGACTCAATTACGAGGATCTCAAAAAGGTGGTTCTTGCTATGGAGCTTCTTGCCCTTTTCACTTTTGAAGTCTGCTAGTATGCAACCTAGGATGGTTCTGAACCGTATTTCTGGCCAGGATTCTTCACATCTTAACCATAGGTTTCTTGCTAAATTCCAAATGATACTAATGGCATTTGAATTGGGACATTCAATGGTGATGTGTTCCATTGATTCAGACTCTCCACATAGTATGCATCTGTTGCGGTGTTTCATGTTAGGGATTCTACTCCAAAAACTGCCTATTTTATAGGTGTTATGTAAACTTTTCCAGAGGTAGTTTCTGATTTGTTTTGAGAGGTCATGTTTACAGATTGCTGACCATATTTTATCAGGTGTTGGTGTTTCACCTGTTAGATCTTGGACAGTGTAAGTCATAGTTGCCAGTTGTATCTCTGTTTGTCATCTAGGCTTGTTTGCTAGTTTCCATTTGGTGATACCTTGGTATAGGGAGTGTTGGGTGCCATTCTTTAGTTTCATCCCTGCCAAGGTCCATTTATGGTCAGTACTAATGTCAATTTCATTGCATTGTGGCTTCTCAAGTGCAGCTTTTGCAAGGTGTTGGACAGTTGCTTTCCCATCTGCTGGGGTCATTGTAGACCATTGTTGGAGCTTGGTTGGGGCTGATCATTGGCGGAGGTTGGAGACAAGGGATTTGTAAAGGTTCTTGTTGTTGGTGTGTGCCCAATCAGAGTCCTCATTTCTTGCGAGGTTAATGGTAATCTCTGATAGGATTGTTTTTTGCTGTATGTATATTTTTAGTGCAGCCAATTGGGATTATTTCCATCTTAGTTGTGTTGAACTTGGCACTGGATGCGGTACACCATTTATGTAAAATGGATTGGAGGGAGGTGTAGTCATCATCTTTTGTCAGATAGACAGTGGTGTCATCTGCAAACATGGAAACTACAGTGCAGTATTCCATGCCTGGGGCTTGGAAGCCTTGGAGATTAGATTTACATAGTGCTTCTGCTAGGGGTTCAATTGCAAGGTTGAAGAGGAGGCATGATAGTGGGTCTCCTTGTCTTACTCCTCTAGTAACTCGGAAGGGGGAGCTTTGAATTCCATTGATGATTACTACTGTTTCAGCATGGACATATAAGGTTTGAACAGTGTTTATGAAATGAGGGGGGAAGTTACAGTGGGATAGGACTTTCCACACATAGTCATGTGCAATCTTGTCATAGGCTTTTTCTTGGTCAAGTGCTATAATTGCCCCATTGAGGTTCTCTACTTCAGCATAGTTAAGGATCATCTGTGTAAGTCTTATTTGGTCTGTAATGCTTCGGCCTTGTATGAAACCTGCTTGGTTTGGATGAATTACATCGGGTGCAGTTTTGGCTAGTCGTAAAGATAAGATCTTGGTGAAGATTTTGTAGTCTCCATTTAGGAGGGTTATGGGGTGATAATTCTCAATTTTGTGGTGGTCTTTCTTTTTGTATAATGGACATAGCCACCCATCTGAAAATCCAGATTCAGGATCAACTCCATGGATTTCAATGTCATTGAAGACAATAGTGAGGCACTTAATAATGTCAAGGGAATTTGTTTCTTGTTCATCTGTGTGGGGTTTTGCAGTTTCATTTAGCCATTTACAGAATTCATATGGGAGGCCATCAATACCAGTTGCTTTATTGTTTGGTAGCATTTTCAGGACTAGTGTTTGAAAGTCTGGTTCATCGAACCGGAAAAAAACCAGAACCGAGCTGAACTGGACTGTGGTTTGGTTATTTTGCAGTTGCGGTTGCCCTCATTTTCCCAGCCTATTGGTTGCAGTTGCATTGATTTGAATACTTATTTAAAGTCGATTGAAACCGGTTCTAACTGGTTCTAACTGACCTCAGTCTACACACTATAGTAGATGTAATTTAATTGTATTCAAATGTAATAATAACTAAAGTAAAATAATACTGGGACATGCCCAAGAGAAATAACACAAAAAGCAAGGGTTTATATACTGTGAGGCTGCACACAGACCATTTTGTCATGTGTGCACAACCGAGAAAAGAAAGTGGCACCACTTTCAAACATCTTTCACACGACCGCCAAACAACCAACACTGTGTCACCCACCTTCCACATCAACCACCACGCTTCCCACTACACCATCACTACAAACAAACCAACACAGCCTGCCCAGATGATGCCAGTCACATCATCTGGGCCTTAGGTATGTTTCTTTATTATTGATTCATTGTTTTTGAGCTAACTAACTATTTTGTCATTGTTTTAGGTTCTTACCTTTTGATAACAACACCATAGCCACAAATGGACCAACACAACCAGCCCAGACAATGCCAGTCACATTGTTTGGGCCTTGAGTATGTTTTTTTATCATTGATTCGTTGTTTTTTTAACTAACTTGATATTTTGTCATTGTTCTTAGGTTCTTAATCTTTTGACGATGCCTACACCCAATCACCACACCATGCCTGCGAGCCCCTGCCTGTAGGGTGGTAACACAAGCAATGCCAGACAATGATGCTGAGACCAGATGACAATGACACCAGCAAACTACAACAATGCCAGCAAACCACAATGATGCCAGCAAACTACGATGACACAAACACCAACACCTAATGCATGCCAGACAACAATGACAGGACTGACAAGGACACTACCACCAACACCAGACGACGGTGAGGACAGCGGACGACAAGGCTGACACCAGATGAAGACACCAGCAGACGATGTTATGCCAACACCAGACGAGGATGCAAATGCAAATGCCAGATGCCAGCACCAGCACCAACACCAATGCCAGACGAGGACACAAACACCAGCACCAACACCGACACCAGCACCAATGCCAACACCAGATGCACCAATGCCAATGCCAGATGCACCAATGCCAACACCAGATGCCAACACCAATGCCTCATGCCATGCCAATGCCTGACGATGAGCACAATGCCTGCGGAGGTTCCCCTTGCTCCAAATGTGGAAGGTTTTTTCTATTTTCTGATTTTTTGTGCTAGCTGACCAGTTTTCTTAGGTCTTTTTTAATTTTATTATCCACATGCCCGCTCGCAGGCCCCTGCCTGTGAGGGGATTCATTTTACTCTTAGAATATCATTAGTATGTATATAATTGTGTAGTTTACACCAGTTTAGACCGGCACGAGTCATTTGACAACTGGTTGTGGTCAAACCAACCATAACTGGTGGTCAAGTCGGACTGAACTGCAGTGAACCAACTACATGCAGTTCAGTCTGGTTTTTCTTAACTTCTGAATGTAATTGAGCCAGTTGCAGTTCCGGTTTCATCCTAAAATGGAAAAAAACCAGACCAAGCCGGACTTTCAAACACTATTCAGGACCATTGCAATTTCATCACCAGTGATTGGCTGGTTAAGGTAGTCATGCTGGTCAGTTGTCAGCCTTGCATTAACATTACTAAGGATTTCCTCGGTTGCAGCAGTGCACTGGGGCTCAGCTGCTAAGTTGGCTGATTGGAGATTTTCATAGAAAGTTTTTGCTAGGTTGGCCATCTTTTTAGATTGTGCCTCATATATAGGTTGGTTGTCTGGGGAGTTTAGGGTTTGAAGTTCAAGAATGGTGTCTCTTGGTTTTTTTTTCTTTTACACTACGAGCCCAAAATTTGCTGGCAGCATTTTCATCCTTGTATTGCATTTTGGCTGCTAAATTATCCTATACAGATTGGTGGAGGTTGCACTCTTCCTTGTTTATCCTCTCTTGCAGAGTGGCATGTAATAGACATTTTTCTTCTGTGTCAAGAGATGGGTCTCTTAGGGAGCTTTTCATCTTATCACACATTTTCTGGATCTCAATTTTTGCTTGGGGAATCGCCTTTTTGGCAAAGGCTTTACAAGTAGTATGGGCTTTATCCTTAAAGTCTTTGAAAATAGTTTGGGGGTTTTTCAATGCTGTGCAGTTGTTAGTATTTTCTTCTAGAGATTTGTGTAAGTCTACACCAAGGGATATCATTTCTCTTGTTAGGTTTTTGTCTTTCAGAATGAAAAGTGGGAGTGTCCATCTACCTTTCCCTATGTCAGGCATGCGGTTATCAGAGATTCTTGCTGATATTAGCTGGTGGTCTGTCATGATTCCTGGGGCTGAAATGTCCCAGTCATTGCTGAATGGTATTAGGGCATTACACAGATAGATTCTGTCAATTCATGAGCTGCTACCACCTTGTGCAGGGGATTGGGAATAGGTGAAGGTAATATTGTCAGGGTTTGCTTGATGCCAGCCATCATGGAGGTCAAGGTTTGATTTGAGCACCAAGAAGGAGTCTGTTATATTTTCACTGTCACATCTGGAGGGGAGCCTGTCAAGGGCATCTTCTACAAAATTGAAGTCACCTAGCAAAATATCTGGGGGAGGAATTAGAGGATCTCTCAGGTTGGACACAATGTCAGACCAGAATTGTTGGTTCTCATTCACAGAATTGGGGGCATAAATAACTAAGATGTGAATCTCCATGCTTTGGTGCCATGGGACTGATACTAGCATGGCACAGCCTGGGATGAGTACATATTTCTTAATGTTGTGGACATTAGCAATATTTTTGTTTAGCACAATTGCAACACCACCAGAGATGGTGTGTTGTGGATCAATGGAAGAAATGATGTGAAGTCTTTGTTTGAATAAATTATTAAGGCTCATTTCTGCAACAGGGGTGAGATGAGTTTCTTGGAGGGATAGAATACCAATTTTCTCTGTTCGGACAAGTTGGTTTACATGATTCCATTTGTCAATGCTGCCATGCCAGCATCCTCTCATATTTAGTGAGGCTAATTTTAGTGAAGCTTTTGTCCTTTTGTGGAATGCCTGGGGATGTTGCTCCTGGTGAGGGAGTTGGGACAGATGGTATCTCCATTGTCTAGACTGATGTGGTCTGTGATCAGCTTGTGTGGCCAAGGGGTTTGTTCCTGAATCCCTTGGGGTAATTTTGGGAGGAGCAGTGTGTCATTCTGTGGGGGGGCATCAGTCTGAGGAGTCTGTGAGGCACTCACATGGGAGCCATCTGGGTTCCCAGCTTGACCATTATCAGGGTGATGGGTGACGGCTTCCTGAACCCCTCCAGACAAAGCTGGGTTGGGGTTTGGGCCATACAATCCTCCCATGCAATTTTCTGTATTATTAGCAGTTGAACAATTACATACCCATTTTTACAACCTTGATTACGGGATGTGCAAAATCTCGTTTGTGTCAAAGGACTCTGTCATGAAGGAGAGCAGTTAGTAGGGGTGAGGCATTACTTACTGATCCTTAGGACTTCAGCTTCTCAGCACAGCTTGTCTGTTGACCTCAATAGGTTGCCATTTACTTGTTTGTACCTGGGGGCTTTCCTGCCCCATTAGCAAGCTAATGACCAGTAAATGTAGGCCCCCCAGTGGTACCATGATTAACAACTATTCCTTCTATTTCTTGAGCAAGGTGCTGATTCCCTCACAAAAAGGCAGTTGTTGCGATAAGGTGATTGAGCTCATGTATTGGAAACTGTATGACATAAAAGGACATGATAGTGTGGAAGGTTTTAACAAAGGTATATATTATGTATGGAATCTTATTTATGACCCCTTCCATGCCTTCCTCTGACAGGGGTGTGAGGGACCCAGCCAGTGTTCTTGTTTCAGGCAGGGGGTGATTTGGGGGAGGTCACAGTGTAGATGTCAGTATCTTCTTTGATGCTGGCAGATGGGCCAAGCCATCCCACAAGGCAGGGGGAGGGGCAGAGACCAGAGGGGTGGTTATAGAATTTGCAGTTCAAACAAAAGAATTGGTTGTTGAAATGGTCAGCGCCCACACCATAGTCGAGGGAGTTGAAATGGAGGTTTCTGATTAGGTCAGTCCAGGCATGGAAGTCGTCAAAGGATAGGCGAGGGGGGTTGTCACAGTAGAAATTCCAGATTGTGCAGAGATTATCAGGGGAAATGGCAATTTTTAGGCTTGAGATGTGGATGGAGCAGAGGACTTTGATGGCTGCCTCTGCATCAGGATCAGGGAGCCTGCTGTGAATAAATGAGGAAACATCTGGATTTGAGGTTATTGTGGAGTGAACAAGGGCTGTGACCAGTGCGTTGCTCTCGGGAGCATTTGGGTAAGTTAGGTTTTTTATGGTGCAGATGTAGGAGGGTAGGACTTGTTGGAAGGGGGTGAAGAAAATGGTGAGCTCAGCGGTTGAGCAGACTGCAAGCTGGGTGAGAGCATTGACGACATCCTGTGAGAGGCCCATAACAAGGAAGTACCAGGGGGAGGTGAGACATTCCCCATTGTTGAACTTGTTTGATGGGGGGCTAACAATTATGTCTTTGGAGGATCAAGGAGCAATAATCTTGGTAATGAGAGAGAGGATCCTCCCTATGACTCCCTGGGCATTTTCCTCATAGTGAGCACACCATGGGCGGGCCCAGAGTTTCGGGCCAGGCTTGGGAGACCAGTGGAAGACTAGCTCATCTGACACATTGTGCCAGATGGGGCAGCAGATTTGGGGTGTGGGGAAGCTGTTGGAGGGGGGGCAGTGATCCGGAGACCATTATTGAGTGTCATGGTGCCATTACATATTTTGCCCTGAAAGGTAAAGGGGGGACAGGTAGGGGGAGGCCAGTGTTCAATTGTTTGGGGGATCCTCGCAGGGGGGGATGAGGAGGAGTCCTTTGGTGGGGTCAGAGTAGAGAATTTGGAAGTGTGAGAAAGATGTACCTGAGGGGCAGCACTCAGTTCATTAGCTGAGTGGCTATCAGCCATTGAGGAGGTGGAGGCACCCTGTTTGTCTTTGGCTGCTTTCTTGATGCGGGCATCTGAGTGGCTTCCAGAATGGCCACGTTTATTGGGGCCAGAGTTGGTGTTCATAAACTTGGAGGGAGGCATGGGAATGCTCATGTAAAGGGTTGTGGAGATTGTTGCAGATAGAAGGAAGAGGCTGGGGGCCATGGTTTTGGATTGGGGAGTTTTTGTATGAGATGAGGTCACTGGGTCATCAGATGCTGAGAACACATGTTGTGGTGCTAAAGACATGGGTGATCCCTTTCAGTGTCGGAGCATGTTGATTGTGGTGTTTCTTGGGTGATGCATGCACATTAGGGCCAGCTATGTCAGGGGGTGGCACTGATCCCTTTGTTCAAAGGTTTGTCGCTGGTGGGGGGAGTGTTTGTGCTCTTGGCTCAGTTAACAAGTGACTGGGCAACTCTCGAGATTCTGGAGAGGCTTATGGCGAAATGGGGGCTGCCAAGGTGGCTATTAGAGCACATTGGTGCATTCAAGGTTGAAAAATGTCTCTGTTTGGTGGTAGAGAGACATCCGGCGATGCAGAGTATCAGCGCCACTGTACTTTGTATATGGTAGTATGAGTTCAAGAGCCCCCCAACAGTGCTAAAATGTTCCCTATAAATTTTTGCACTTTAGTCATGTGATTTTATGGGCTCAAATAGAGATATTATATAAGCCAGAGTTATGGGAAGGAGACACATGTGCAGGGTTAGGATTGGTTGGTTAGCTGTCTTGGTTAAGGTTAGCTCTCAGTTAGGGTTGTGGAGGATATTTATTTTCAACATCATATTTATTGAAGGAGGCCCTGACACTGTCTTGTTAGAGGTGGAGGACACCCCTGCTCCACCTCTAAGAAAAGGTGATTAGTGGGATCTATAGGTGGCAAAGATGATAGTGTTACAGTATATTCATCCCATCCATTTATATATGACCCATGTGACACAACTCCATTACCAAGTTGATTAGCTGGTCTCACATCCTCAGTTGTCTACCACCACATCAGCTGACCTCTGAGGATACATGTACCTGTTGAAAATGCACCATGAGTTTCACCATTGATGCATCTCTTGATGCATGTGCTATATTTAGCTTCCCCCTTTGATGCATGCATACGGTCCATCTCATGCTTCCACCTGTGATGCGTGCATACAGTCTGTCTCATGCTTCCCCTTGTCCCTTTTCCCTTTATTCTCTTTGTCACTCATGATATGTATATATATATATGATAGTTAGATACATTGCTACCTCAGTCACTTGTATAGAGACTGAGGTGAGCATCATTTATACTGCATCCTCATTGATCGCTACTCACTGTACTTGTAGTCTGATCTTGTTTATACTAGGATTAACTTTCTACAGTACCTTCATCTAGGTCTGGACCTACAGGTTATGGGCCTCTTTTAGTCATGGATCTACTCAATATTATGCTGGTTAGCTTCATTGGACAACTCACCCTGGTGGTTTCACTCTTTTTGTGACTTGAGCCAGTCTCAAACTTTACATTCATGATCTCTTATTGATGTCATATCCTGATAATCCCATTGATCCTCTATATCTATGATAATACTTTCCCTTCATCATGGAGCAACAGCCTGATAATCAGGGAACTCTTCCCATGTCTTTTACTGTAGTGTTACCTGAACTTCTGACTGGGCATCACTCGCTGCATATCATCTTTGGTGTTGACAGGATGGTGCAGCCTTGAGTGTACTTTTTGGCTGCTTGTCACCTTCTGCTTGCTTGTTGCTCCCCAATACTGGTGCATGCATCTCTCAGGAGCACATCACTACTTGGTGTGCTGGTATCAATCAGCTAGAGAGCTCTGGCTAGGCTATGGATCAGCATGAGGCACTACAGGAGTTCATGGACCATTTACCTACTGCTCCTCAATACACTGGCATTTGTGATCATGTGTGGGAAGCTCTGAAGCATCCTTTTGGCTCACCTCTTCCCCAGTTTAGTGTAATTGCAGATGATGTCCTTGATTTGGATAAAGACTTTCAATGTGCTATGGTCATGTGACCTCCTTGTAACTCTGGAACCTTGTCTTTCCTTCCATCAGCTGCTCCTACTTCTTCTGCACCTGTACCTCTACCTTAGGCTTCTGCTATTGCATCTGTTTCTTAGCCAAACTGACAAACTTCACATTCATCTTTTTGGGTGCCCAATAAACCATTGGATCAGACTTGCAGGTTTGCCAATATGCCTGATGGCTATCGTAATCAACAGGTGGTGGCTCAGGCTCATCTCACTGATACAGAGCTTCCTGTTGGTGATACTGAGATCCCCAATACAGACTCACTTCATGATGATTCCCCACATAGTGATACCACTTCTCCTGAATTTGCTGCCCCTTGCATGTTCATTCTTCTACTCCTCTCAATACAGATTATTTCTTTGACACTTATTGCATGTGTGAATTGAGTTTGGTATCCTTCAGGGTCATGCCGCCTCCTGGCCATGATGACCTTCTATCCTCACCATTGTATGACATCATTCAGAGTGAAGGTCCCATCGCCTTTGCTGCTTTCCAGCAACAATATAACAGCATTCTGGATTCTGGTTGTACCAATCATATTTTTTGTGACTGCTCTGGATTCTGGTCTTATGATCCTGAATGTGCAGCTTCTGTCCAGACAGCAAACTGTGATAGATTGTCTTTGATCATGACAGGACCACCATTCATTTTCCAACAAACTTGCCACTTGCACATCTTTCCTTTGATGCAAAACTTTATTGTCACCTGTCCTTTCTACCATGTGACTTCCTTTTACCACCTCTGATTCTGATTGCTGGTGCTTCTGTCAATTTGGCTCTTTCAGTCTTTCCTCATGTTGAGATCACACCAGATCTTTGACACTGTCGGTTTGGTCATCTTGGTCAGGATGCTACATATGCAGCCTTGACAAAGGACTATGCTACCAGAATTGAGCTTAAGGGATCTTTTCAACATTCACATTGCATTCCATGTCTGGTTGGCAAGCAACCTCACCTTCCATTCAATCATCATGGTAACCATGCAAGTGACATCTGTGATCTTCTACACATGGACACACGTGGACCATTTCCCACTCTTACTCTGCAGAAGACTTCATACTTCTGGACTATTCTTGATGATGCTTCTAACTTTGGTCACACATCCCTCCTTTCTGCCAAGAGTGACACTTTCCCTGCTTACTATTCTGTTGAGGCATCTTGGGAATGGAAGAGAGTTAGAGGTCCCAACACTTAAGAGATGGAATGATGTAAACTAGATGATGGTATGAATTCAAGATAAGAAAAGTATTAGTTTACATTGTACAATAATGATCTGGGGCCATGTGATTAAGATGTGATCATGGACATTAGGTAAGGTAAATGGGTGACATGAGGAATGTAAGGAACAAAGTCATGGTGCAGAAAGAGTAAGAGGCACTCTTACACCCTCTATTGCTCTCAAAAATTCATGTGCACTCTAGTCATTTTGTTTGAAAGCTTCCAAGGCCACTGTTTCGACTCTTGAGTAGTTTGCTCCATGGTAGCCAAAGGTTGTGTTCTGGTCCATAACTGACCCGTTGCACAAGATATTGCTTCTCCCAACCTTGAGGTCGACAGTCCAACAGCTTCTCAATAAAATATTTGGTGCTTCCTTCCACTGTAATGATTGCACCAGGCATCGCACATTTTCTTCCAGGGTAGCTCTCATCGTTGTTTGGGAGGAAAGGTTGTAATTTGGATACATGGAAGTTGGGGTGCATTTTTGAGATTGGTGGCAGCCTCAGACAGTATGTGGAGTCCTCAGGGAATGCCTGTATAACTTTGTACAGTCCATTGTATCGTGGCATGAACTTTGTGATGTGCCCATTCTTAGCTTGCATATATTTGTGCCATCAGTGTGCCATTGTGAGCAAGACCTTGTTGCCAATACTGTATTCAGGCTCTCCATTATGGTCTCTGTTAGCAAAGTGTGCTTGTGTGATTTTTGAAGTGAGGAGGTTGTCTTTTGCTTCTAATGTGAGGGATTCCATGTAGCTGATGAATTCTGCAGTGAGCACTTGTGTGGAGGCATCGTCAATTGTAAGTTTGGCGTTTGTCGCAGGCATGGGGATAAAGGGAGGAGTTAGTCAGGGAGACCATCCAGTCTTGAGGACAACAGGTGAAAAGCTGGTGGATGAGTTTAGGGTGTTCATCATATGGAAATGTACCTGTGGCAAAGCTTGTGCCCATCCCTTTTGGGTGCATTCCACATGGAAACATAGTGATTGAATTATTGTTTTGTTGGATCATTCAGACAAGCCATCCATTTGTGGGTGATATATTGATACACTATTGACATTTTGTGGTTGATACCGTAAACTTTGCACTCCCCCCCATATTCCTATCGGAGTCCTAGGAGTCTGAGTTTTCCAATAAGAGTCCAATTGGAATCCAATAGGAGTAGTGTTGAAGGGTCCAGTCCATAGGACCAAAAAAAGACTGAAATTGGACTGAATTGGACCAGAAAAGACTGGACCAGTGGTCTATTTATGGACCGGTCTTTTGCAGTTCAGTTAGCAGTCTTTCCATTTTGAAAAATGTTGTAAAACCAAAGAAAACCGGTCTAAACTGGTTAGGACCAGTTTTATCATGGGAACATATATTGGACCATGTTCCCACATGAAATCCGGAGAATTCGACCTCTGGTTCATAAAAAATGGTTAAGAAGTGAGCAAGATATAACCAAATCTATTTTTGTATGAGTATTTTGTTGTATCAGATTGATTTTCATTTCATCTTACTCATATGTTGATCATTTGCTTGATTCTATTAATGATCATAGGACTAACATGTATAATAATACTCCCACCATTTGTCAATGCATGCTATGCATCACATAATTTATGGTTGTCACATTACATTTCTTAGTCATTCAGTAGATGTATTTTTATATTGATCATAGCCAAGTCAAATGTTGATGAAATGTCTTAAAAGTTAGACTGAATGATGGGGGATTACAATGTCTATCCATCTGTACAGTGGTTATAAGGTCCGGGTAATATTTGATAAGATACATATGGGTTATATTAATACGACAAATTTCATGACAAAACATTGGTCTAAACCAGTCTTAACCGGTCTTTTTCGGTCTTTTAACCAGAAAGGACTGGTCCTAGGTGGTCCAGTTTGGTTCTAGCAGTATCTGGGTCGGTCCTGGACTGGTTTAGGTTGCGGTCTTTACGTTTTTGGGTCAAAAAACCGAACTGGACTGGACCCTTAAACACTAGATAGGAGTCCTACTAGTCCGACACTAGTCCTAGTAGTCCGATAGGAATCCAATCGGAATGTATCTTGATGACCATGTACTGTTGTTTCCAAGAAATTCCTAGTAAAGTCCTAGTAAAGTCCTATGCAATTCCAACATGAAGTCGGACTACCACATTTTGGAAGACTTAACTTTCCCCAAGTGCTTACAAAATAAGTGGGTAAAGCAGGGATTGAACCATGGACCATGGGATGTAAGTCACATGATGACTAAACAAGCACTCAACCAGTTGAGCCACAGGAGAATTATTAAATATGTAATACAAAGTCCATTTAATGCACTTAGGGATAGTTCACATATTTTTAACCTCCCTCACGAGAGCTCAAAAAAAAATTGATTAGCCCTCGTGAAGACGTGAGGAACTAATATAACTAATATAGACTGAAAAAATACCCCCCGATGCAAATGCAGGGGGGAGACAATTAATTATACTATCTAAAATTCTACAAAAACAAAAAACCACCCCCCCCATTTTGTGGGAGGGGAGGGAGTGGTGGTGCGTTGTGTTTCAGTGTGGAGGTGGTGACATGGCCATTAGCACCCATTCCACCCTATGAGCAAAGCTCGCAGCGGTGGGGTTCGGGTGTTGGGGCACTGTCTCCTTCTTGTAGACCCCACGATCCACCCCATAAGCAGATGCTCATGGCAGTGGCATGGTGTCCCCTGTGTGTCCCTCATCTCCTCCTCCCTCATCTCCCCCTCCTCGTCATCATTCCACCCACTGTCCACCCCACAAGCAGTTGCTTGCGAGGCTGGTGGTGAGTGGTGTGTCGTTCGGGGTGCCATCTCATTGTCCCCACCCCCTCGTCGTCCCCCCCTCATTGTCCCTTGCCACCCTCATCTTGTCCAGTGCTGGTGCCCATTGCCTTCCCCTCATCTCCCCCTCCACCTTCTCATCTCCCCCTCCCTGTCATTGTCATCATTGTCATCACTTCCTCGTCTCCCTCCCTGTCCCTCTTTGTCTCCATGGGTGTTCATGGTGGGGCCCTGGCGGCATCGTCAGGGTCATCTTGCGTCCCTCCACTGTTACCAACAGCTTAGAACCTAGAAGATGAAAGAAAAACAGTTAGTGTAAACTCAAAATTAAAGGGAAAAAAAAAAACATGCCTAGGGCCCATCCATCCGTCCATTGTTACCCTGTAGTTTAGGACCTAAAAAACAAAAGAAAGAGGTTAGTTAGTTTAGAAAACAAGAAATGAAGGAAAAAAAAAAACTTACCGTGGCCCAAACGATGATTCCGTCGTTTGGGCTACTTGTGTCCATTGATGGCCATTGGCCCCTCTTGACAGCACAGGAGTGGGAGTGGGAGTGGGTATGGTGGTGGTGGTGGTGGTTGAGGTGGGGAGGCAGCTGTGGTCATCATCGTCATCGTTGGTGGTGGTGGTGGGAGAATGATGAGCTGGCAGGTGTGGTGACGCAGCTTTGTGCTTTGTCATCACACCTGTGGGAATGGTATGTAGTGCAGTATGAGCATGTACCTGCAATGACCGGTTAGTATAGTGGTCTTGTTGTTACTGTAAGTTTATGTAATCATATTAGAGCTCTGGGGTTCAATTCTGTCATGTGTTTCTACTTTTTCTACTATTACTAAGCAATGCTGCTATCATTCCTATCGGAATCCTATGTTGTCTGATGTCTCTGCATAACCTCGGAATATTCCTATGTGATTCCTATGGTCAGAAATTCCTAGGAAATTCCAATGGTCTGATTGGATTCTGATCGGACTGCATCGGACTGGACTAGGACTGAACCTGCCATTTCATGTCAATTTGGCTGGTGAAAATGACATTGGAATATGGTCGGATTCTGATCAGAATCATCGGAATCATCGGATTCCTATAGGAATATGGGGGGGAGTGTAAAGACCTCATTGATACCCATGAGTTTCATCACTGCCTTCCAAAATCTTGACATGAAAAGTTTGTCATGGTCCATTACAATCTCCTGGGGACAACTGTTCTTGCAGTACCATCAATCAAAGAAAATGATGGCGAACTCTTCTGCCATCATTGTTGATTTGCAGGGAACAAGTTTAGGAATGTGCCTCCAGCACGCATTAAGTTGTTATATATATTTTCTATATACATTAATCTAATAGTACTGCCAGCTCGCTTGTACATGACTCAATGCTTAAAGGTACACAATTTTTGTGTTGACTTTGGGTCAAAGTGAAGTCCTGCATACATTACACAATGTTGAATCCAATACAGGTTCACAATTCTTCAGTTGACTTGGGACCTTCAGCCCCAAGTCAATGTAGGGGGGTTGTTGCTCTCTCACTACTCTGCATAGTGTTTAATTCTACTACAGTCACACAGTTCTTCAGTTGACTTGGGACCTTTGTCACCCCCCTCTCCTCTTCACCCCATCCCATGTCCCCATCCCCATCCCCATCTCCTCATCCCCCCCTCTTCTTCACCACCTCCCCCCCTCTCCCCATCACCCCAGCCCCATCAACTCCCCCCTCCCCCTCTGCATCTTTGTCATGGCATTTGTTCGCGTTGCTTGCTCAGCCTGACTCCAGATGGGCCAGCTCGCTTGTACATGACTTAATGCTTGATTCTACTACAGGTACACAATTTTTCTGTTGACTTTGGGTCAAAGTGAAGTCCTGCATACATTATACAATGTTGAATCCAATATGGGTTCACAATTCTTCAGTTGACTTGGGACCTTCAGCCCCAAGTCAATGTAGAGGGGTTGTGATCTAATAGTACTGCCAGCTCGCATGTACATGACTCAATGCTTAATCCTACTACAGGTACACAATTTTTATGTTGACTTTGGGTCAAAGTGAAGTCCTGCATACATTACACAATGTTGAATGCAATATGGGTTCACAATTTTTCAGTTGACTTGGGACCTTTGGCCCCAAGTCAATGTAGAGGGGTTGTAATCTAATCGTACTGCCAGCTTGCTTGTACATGACTCAATGCTTAATCCTACTATAGGTACACAATTTTTATGTTGACTTTGGGTCAAAGTGAAGTCCTGCATACATTACACAATGTTGAATCCAATATATATATATATATTCTCACTACTCTGCATAGTGTTTAATTCTACTACAGTCACACAGTTCTTCAGTTGACTTGGGACCTTTGGCCCCAAATCAATGTTGGGGGGCTGTTGCTCCCTTACTACTCTCCCCATCCCTATGTCCCCATCCAACCCTCCCCATCACTGCATCCCCATCACTCTGTCAACCCCTACCCTGTACCCCCTCCCCATCACCCCATCACCCCCTCCACATGTCCCATCCCCATCACCCCATGTCCCCATGTCCCCATCTGCTCCTCCCCATGTCATCATCCCTACTACCCCATCCCCATGTCCCCATCCCCATCAACTTCCCCCTCCCCCTCCCCCTCCCCCTCCCCATCAACTCCCCCTCTCCCTCCTCATCTTTGACATGGCACTCACTCACATTGCTCACTCAGCCTGACTCTGGATGGGTCAGCTCACATATACATGACTCAATGCTTAATCCTACTACAGGTACACAATTACTCTTACTGACTATTCTCATAATCAATTTATTTTTTACTGACTTGAGTTAATAATTTAATTACTACTTGTAATGACCTCATTTCTAATTGTTAGTGACTTTACATTTTAATTCACTTGTAATGGTGATAAACTCATTTCTCACTGTTTTTGTAAAGAATTTACTTTTTATGGACTTTGATTGTAATTTACTCACTCATTTCTTATGAAGTTGACTTTCTTGTGAACATAATGTAATGACTTTTGCTCCATAATGAATTCAATTTCAACCGACTTGACTTTGTAATAAACTCATTTCTTCTCGTGAACCCAATGACTTTATCTGACATTGCTCTGTAATGAATTTAATTTCAACTGACTTGACTTTGTAATGAACAACCTGACTTTCTCATGAACCTAATGACTTTGAGTTGACATTGAGTAATGACTTTAATTTCAAATGACTTGACTTTGTAATGAACTCATTTCCTCCCCATCGCCCCATTCCCATCAACTCCCCCCTCTCCCTCCTCTTCTTTGTCATGGGATTCGCTCATGTTGCTCACTCAGCCTGACTCTGGATAGGCCAGCTTGCATGCACCTGACTCAATGCTTAATCCTACTACAGGTACAAAATTACTCTTACTGACTATTCTCATGATCAATTTATTTTTTACTGACTTGAGTTGTTAATAATTTAATTACTACTTGTAATGGTGATAAACTCATTTCTCACTGTTTTCATAAAGAATTCACTTTTTATGGACTTTACTCACTCATTTCATATGAAGTTGACTTTCTCATGAATGTAATGACTTTACTTTACATTGCTCCATAATGAATTCAATTTCAACTGTAATAAACTCATTTCTTCTCATGAACTTACCTGACATTGCTCTGTAATGAATTTGATTTCAACTGACTTGACTTTGTATTGTAATGAACTCATTTCTTATGAACCTGACTTTTGGTTGACATTGCTCAGTAATGACTTTAAATTTCAAATGACTTGACTTTGTAATGAACTCATTTCAACTTTTCTTAGTTGGTTCTTACAGCTTTCTTGGTTTATTTCGAAGCTCACTTCTTTTCTTGGTTGTTTACTTGCAGTTTCCTTTCTTGCTTTCAAAGCTCACTTTCTTAGTTGGTTGCTTACTGCAGCTCAAATTATAACCACATTTTATTGATGAACTTATTACTGACTAATACAGTGACATGTCTAAATCAGTTTAGATAGATCATGTACCGGAGTCATGATCAGGTTTTTGCATTTTGTTCAGCTGGCGGGGTTCGCTTAGTCAGCATTTTCACAGTACAGCAATGTACCATTTTTTACTTTCTCACTACTCTCTCAGAGTCAAAGCAGATTTTTTTGTTGTTGGTTAGTAGTTACAGTGTTACATACATCAATAAAGTCAGAGCAGTGGGTTGTTCAGCCCCCTCAGCATTTTCACAGTCCATACAGTAAGGGAGCACAGTTTGTCATGCTGACCAATATATATGACAAAATTCCCATCCACCCAAAAAGCTCCCATGGAAAGCAGAAATTCCCAGTCTGCCAAAAAAGTCGCACAACCCCAAATATGGCCTGTCACATGACCATCCTCCCTTTATTATGGACAAGTTTAGGAATGTGCCTCCGGCACGCATTAAGTTTTTATATACATTTTCTTCATTCAGGCTGACTGTGGCATGGGCCAGCTCACGTGTACATGACTCAATGCTTAATCCTACTACAGGTTCACAATTTGTCAGTTGACTTTGGACCTTTGGCCCAAAGTCAATGTGGGGGGTTTGTTGTATCTTCTGACTCAATGCTTAATCCTACTACAGGTTCACAATTCTTCAGTTGACTTTGGACCTTTGGCACAAAGTCAATGTGGGGGGTTTGTTGTATCTCCTCATCCCCCCCCCTCTGCTTCACCCCATCCCCATCAGTCCTCCCCATGTCCTCATCCCCCCCCTCCTCTTCAGTCCATCCCCCTCTCCCCATCACCACAGCTCCATCAACTCCCCCCTCCCCCTCTGCATCTTTGTCATGGAATTTGTTTGCATTGCTTGCTCAGCCTGACTCCAGATGGGCCAGGTCATGTGTATATGACTCAATGCTTGATCCTACTACAGGTACACAATTTTTATGTTGACTTTGGGTCAAAGTGAAGTCCTGCATACATTATGCAATGTTGAATCCAATATGGGTTGACAATTCTTCAGTTGACTTGGGACCTTTGGCCCCAAGTCAACATGGGGGGGGGCTGTTGCTCTCTTACTACTCTCCCCATTCCCATCCCCCCCTCCTCAACACTCCATGTCCATCACCCCATCACCCCATCCCCATCACCCCATCCCTATCTGCTCATTCCCCCCCTTTCCTCTTGACCCCATCCCCCCCTCTCCATGTCCCATCACATCATCCCTATCACATCATCCCCCCCTCCTCTTCACCCCATCTATATTTTCTATATACATTAATGTAATAGTACTGCCAGGTTGCATGTACATGACTCAATGCTTAATCCTACTACAGGTACACAATTACTCTTACTGACTATTCTCATAATCAATTTATTTTTTACTGACTTGAGTTAATAATATAATTACTACTTGTAATGAACTCATTTCTAATTGTTAGTGACTTTACATTTTAATTCACTTGTAAAAAGAATTTACTTTTTTATAGTGATTGTAATTTACTCACTCATTTGTTATCAAGTTGAGTTTCTTGTGAATATAATGACTTTACCTGACATTGCTCCATAATGAATTCAATTTCAACTGACTTGACTTTGTAATGAACTCAGCCTTTATCTGACATCACTCTGTAATGAATTTAATTTCAACTGACTTGAGTTTGTAATGAACTCCATTTGTTATGAACCTGACTTTCTTAATGGATGTTTTAATTGACAATGAATTTCATTTGAAATTGACTTGACTTTGTAATGAACTCATTTCAACAGCTTCTTGCTTTATTTTGAAGCTCACTTTTTTTGTGGCTGATTACTTGCAGTTCCTTTAGTTGACAGTAATGAATTTAATTTCACATTGACTTGACTTTGTAATGAACTCATTTCTTATGAACTTGACTTTCTCGTGAATGTAATGACTTTTAGTTTACAATGAATTTACCCCCTCTCACTCTACCCATCACCCTCACCTCCGCTCTCACTGTTTGCCTTACTCTCCCCCTCCCCCCTCACTAATTACTACTTGTAATGAACTCATTTGTAATTGTTAGTGACATTACATTTTAATTCAGTTGTAAAAAGAATTTACTTTTTATGGAGTTTGATTGTAATTTATTCACTGATTTCTTATCAAGTTGACTTTCTTGTGAACATAATGACTTTAACTGACATTGCTCCATAATGAATTTAATATTGACTTGACTTTATAATGAACTCATATCTTATGAACTGGACTTGCTCGTGAACATAATGACTGATAATTGACAATGAATTTAATTTCAAATTGACTTGACTTTGTAATGAACTCAATTCAACTTTTCGTTCACAGCTTCTTGCTTTATTTTGAAGCTCACTTCTTTCGTGGCTGATTACTTGCAGTTCCTTTAGTTGACAGTAATGAATTTAATTTCACATTGACTTGACTTTGTAATGAACTCATTTCTTATGAACTTGACTTTCTCGTGAATGTAATGACTTTTAGTTTACAATGAATTTAATTTCAAATTGACTTGACTTTGTAATGAATTCATTTCAACTTTTGTTTTACATCTTTGCTTGATTTCGAAGCTCACTTCTTTCCTTAGCTATTTACTTGTAGTTCTTTCTTTATTGCTGCTTGCTGTAGCTCAAATTGTAACCCATTTTATTGTTACTAACTAATACAGTGACATGTCTAATTCATGTTATGTAGATCATGTGCCAAAGTCATGATCAAGTTTTTGCATTTTGTTCAGCTGGCAAGGTTCGCTTAGTCAGCTTTTCACAGTACACCAATGTTCCATTTCACTACTCACAGTTTACATTTTTGCCTTTCTCACTACTCTCTCAGAGTCCAAGGACATTTTTTGGTTGTTGGTTAGTGTTACATAGATCAATTCAGCCAGAGGAGTGGGTTGTTCAGCCTACTCAGCATTTCCACAGTCCATACAGTAAGGGAGCACAGTTTGTCATGCTGACCAATATACACAAAAACACCCACGAAAATGCCAATTCCCATCTCCCAAAAAACTCACACAGCAGACACTCCTTTTGTTGAAAAAAGAGAAGCCAGGGAGGTAGGACTTCACAGAGCTTCACCTTGAACTACTGATTACCCCAAGAATGCTACAGCACCCCCACTGGAAAAGAGCCCAAGAAAAAGAGATAGAGTAGACAGCTACAGACTATGGCAAAGAGTGTGGAAAGGCAATGATGCTGAGATAATACAGTGGAAAGTTCCCACAACCTCGAGATTCCCATCCCCCAAAAAACTCCCACAGAAAACAGAAATTCCCAGTCTGCCAAAAAACTCTCACGACCCCAAAAGTGGCCTGTCACCTGACCATCCTCCTTTACTTATTGATTATCTGGATGTTGGCACCTAAGTGGTCTGTCATCGTGACAATAGTGTTGAATCCATTGTCCAGTGGTAAGGAACAAAGTCTATAGTGACAGATTCAAAATGAATGGGGAGGGGGTGCAATGGTCCTGCCAGTTTGGTTGTGAGGGACTTGTTTCGCTGGTAGTCAGCACATGAGGGGATGTATCTGTTCAGCAGGTTCTTTCACATGTGGGGCCAGTAGAAGTCTTCTCTCAGCATGGCATAAAGACTTGTCTGCACCAATGTGGCCAAGATTGTCATGTGTGAGTTGGTACAGATGCTCTTGTAGGTTTTTGTATTTTGGTATAATCAGTCTTGATCCGATGAAAAGTAGTCCATTTTGCAAAGAGATATGTAGTTTGTTATTGATGACACCACATTTGAAGTTATTGAGAATGCTTGCACACCAGGTGTCATGATGGTAGCCAGCCTTTATATGTCTGAGTAATTTGGGGTCAGAATTGATGGTGAAGATGGAAGATATGGAAAGTGGCAATTGATTGTCTGAGGTGTCCAGTAGCCATGACAATGCATCTGCCACTTGTTTTTGTCCCCATTGATGTATGTGATGGTATACTCATACTGTGACAAGTATTCCATCCATTGAGCTTGATGTTGTGAGAGGTCTTTCTGAAAATCAAAATTTTGCAAAGTCTTGTGGTCGGTATATATCTGGATGTGTGTACACAGCAGGTCCACCCACCATTTGTGTAGTCGCAGCATTTCTTGTTCATGTACAGGGTAATTCCACTCAGTGTTGTTGAGTTGGCGGCTTTCAAAAGTGACTGGACATGCCATTTCCCATGTGGGTCCAAACATAAGTATTGTGCCTGTCCATCACTTGCTGGCATTGCATGTTACAATTTTAATTTGCCTGGGTTTTCATGATCAATCATTGTTAGACAGTTTCTGCTAACCACTAAATGTTTGATAGCATCAAAAGCATATTGGTGTGTACTGGTCCAGGTTGGAAAAGTGGTGTTGCATTCTTTTCTGGTGAGTGGAGTAAGAATCATTGTGTGTTCTGTGAGTGATGGTAGGAATGCACTGATGTATTGCACCAGTCCTAAGAATTGCCTGACATGTTTTGCAGTGGTGGGCACTAGCCAATTCAGTATGCACAATACCTTGGAGGAGTCAGCCTCGATTCCCCAAGCAGAGATGTGGTGGCCTAAGAAGTCAATTTTGGTGGAGAATAGCATTGACTCCTTTGATGAGCAGTAGAGATTAGCAACTTTAAATGCTTCTAAGACCACTTCCACATTCTTCTTGTGCTCCTCTACTGATGAGGACCAAATGAGGATATTGTCGAGATATACATGGCAGATTTTACCAATGAGGTCTTTAAGGGCGAGTGTAATCCACCACTGGTGTGTTGCCAGTGAATTTCTCATTTCCATTGGCATTACCACCCACTCTCAGAGGCCAAATGGGGTCAAGGTCATGGTGTACTTAATGTGGTCAGGGTGTACAAGGGTTTGGAAGAATGAGTTTGTCATGTCAATTTGATTGAACATGTAGTCTACAGTATTGTGATAGTATCAAATTAGAGTCTGGATTTCTCTTTTATTTTGTGAATGCACCAGATACTGAAAGCAGTTTGAATAGCAGTTTTGGAATGAGGCCCAAGATTTTGACAAGTTCACTGGAAATCAAAACTGGCAAAGAGCCATGGTCAATAAGCATGGAGATGGGAGTGGGGGCACAGGTGAAAGGGGTATTGATACAGCAAGTCCATTGAAGGTGCTCAGGGAAGGAAAAGGGGTGGGGCATGTACCCATCACCTTCACCTTCTACACAGTCATCATCAAAGTCATCTTCTTCATCGCTTTCTTCAAAGACTGCTGCGACGTGTGCAGTGGTTTGCTTCTTCTCCCAAGCCACCTGTAGCCTTGGCGGCATGCTCCAGAGTGATGTTCTTGCATGCCTATAAGATGCACTGAACCACTTTGCAGTTTGAGGCTGGCATAGAAAGTGTGGCACTTGAAACACCTGAGGTGCAAGGAGAGCAAGGCTTTCTCATCATCTGTGAGGCAGGGGAGGGGTGGGGAGTTGTAAGTGTTACTAGTGGAGGTCACTGTTACAGAGGCAGCAGTCAGAGTGTTGTTCACAGTTTTGGGCTTCTTGGCTTCCATTGCCCATTGTGAGTGATGGCTGTCAAGGTCCTGTTCCAGTAGGCTGTTAAGAACTGATCCTAGAGGACACATCGGAATCCGATCGGACACTGCAGGTGATAATAGCAGGAGTTTGTCAGGTCAATGCAGATTCTGCGGGAGGGGAAACAGAAAGGACTTGGCTTCAGCTTGTAATAAGCTGCGCCCTTCACCTTGTCTGGTGTCCTAATTTCAAGTCGAAGGTTTGGAGGTAGGAGCAGGGAAGTGTGGGTAAATGCGGGGAGGAGTACGGAGGGACTTAGGTTAAGTTCAGGTGAGATTAGAACTTCAGAGGGAGACTAGAGGTCAAGTAAAATGGAGTTCAGACTCTTAGAGAACTGAGGTTGGAGTAGAAGGAGGTTTAGATTGGCAGGATAAAAGTCAAGTCTATGTCGATATATGAACTGAGGAATACAAGGCAAAACTAACTAAGCTTAAATACTGTAGTCCAGAATAATGCAGAACAGGAACAAAGACTGCGGCAGTGTCTCAACTGCGGCAGTATCTCAACTGCGTAGATAAATTACCTAGCGGGAGCTGCACAGGAATCTATAGTCGAATTTGCAATAGAGATGGTGGCCTTGGGAAGGCAGCCATGGGTGCTGTACAAGGCAGCCTGGTGCACAGCAGTGTGGGCAGTGCAAGGTGGCCAGGAACGAAATCGGGAGGCATAGACAAATGTCAGGTTCAACATGTGGGAAAGGGTCAGATGGATGCGGGTTCCGATCAGGCGAGGAATGGTTCTTGACAGTATTTCCCCCTTAGTGCTGAGCCTACGAGGCACGTGAGGGTTTGAGTCTGAATGAGGAAGTTGGTTGAATTTCTGAATGCGGCAATTAGTTGAAAAATTTTCACATTGTTTCCTACTCCCATCACCTATCAGAAATGTCCCCCCCAGCAGTCTCTGCGCAGATCAAAATGGCCACAATGAAGGCCCAACACGAACAGAGGGAGCAGGCACTGAGGAGCAGATGGAAAAGGAGATGAAGGAGTTGGAGGAAGCGGCAAGGGAGGAGGAATGCCAGGCGCAGGAGGCGCAAAAGGCAGCAGAGGAGGCTGCAAAGGCTGAGGAGGCATGCCAGGCAGAGGCGCAGAAAAAAGAGGCAGCGGCTGCACGACGAGTGGACAAGAAGCAGGCAGCTGCGGCCATGGGTTTGGAGGGCGAGGCTGAGGGGAGTAAGTCCCCGAAGAAAAAGAAAGTCACCAAATCGAGGGCGTGAGTGGGGTCAGAGGAGTCAGAGGGTCTGGTGCGGGTGCAGGCAGCTTTGCCCTGCAAAAGGTGCGTCGTTATCTTCTTTTCCTGTATTCTTTACTGACAATGGCCTAGATGCAAGTATCAAAAAATTGCTTGCTTCAAGATGGGCACGAAGGGGCGCGTGTGCGATAACTGCATGCACATCAAGCATAAGTGTGAGGAGGTAGTGTGGGAGGGGCAGGAGGCCCCTGCAGCAAAAATGATGGGGACAACAGGAATGGCGGAGAACAGCAGGGAGGTGGCAGAGCTGCTGTGGCAGCTGGTGAAAGTAGTGAGGAAGGGTTTTGGTGAGGTGGCAACAGCGGTGCAGGAGTCAATGGAGGAGGTCCGGGATGCAATGGACCCAGAGTGGGAGGAGGATGAAAGCATCAGGGAGGAGAGTGATGAGGACGAGGAGGAAGTGGAGCAAGCGGTACAAGAATCCCAGTGGGAAAGACATGGGATCTGCAAGTCTGGAGATGACTGGGTGGCCTTCCAGAGATATCTGGAGAAAAGGCAGGTGGATGATGGGGAGGAGAGTGAGAGTGGAGATGAGGAGGGTGGAGAGAAGGATGAGGGCAGAGAAGAGGGCAAAGTTGGGGGAGAGGGTGATGAAGACGGTGAGGGGGAAGTGGAGGTAGTGTAGGGATCCAGTCGGATCCAAAGAGAAATTCTTTTTTTCAATAAAGTTTGTTTCTGAGTTCAGATTGAGTGAGTAAGTAACATGAATAGACTTTAAGCGGGTAATGGTCCAGGTTTCTGCAGGTAGCAGGTGTGAAAATCTGCAAGGAGTTCTTGGGTGTGGTCAAGTTCTGTAACAGGTAGCCAGGAGGTCTCCTTATTAGTTCCCTGGTAGCCTTCCCATTGGACGAGGTAGAGAATCTTGCATCGACCTTGGAGTTGAGGACTTCGGCGATCTCATATTCGAGCTCGTCATCGATAGTGATGGGAGGAGGTGGAGGTTGTATCTGATTTGGGATGGTGTTCAGGGAGTGTTTCTCTAGTTGAGAGACATGGAAGACAGGGTGGATGGCCTGCATGTGGTCTGGGAGCTGCAGGGTGACTGAGTGAGTACCCGGGTGGGCAATGATTTCAAAAGGACCATGGTTCTTTTTGGAGAGTTTCTTGGAGGGATGGGTGGTGCGGATATTTTCTGCAGTGATGTAGGCAAAATCACCAATGTTGAAGTCGGGTGCGGGTGCCCGATGTTTGTCCGCAGGACCTTGATAATGTTCTTGAGTGGCCACAAGTTGTTTCTGAAGTTCCTGATGAAGGTCATCTAAATCGACGATGAACTCACGGGCGCGTTGTGAGGCTAAGTCATGTTCTGGGAAAATGGAAATGTTTGGGTGATAGCCTTTGTTGGCAAAGAAAGGGGATACATCTGTAGAGGTGGAGGGAGCATTGTTGTAGGCAAATTTGCCCCCAAGGGTAAGAGGTGAGACCAGTCGTCTTGCTGATAGTTGCAGAAGATCTGGAGGTACTGCTCCAAGGTCTGGTTAAGTCATTCTGTCTGACCATCACCTTGCGGGTGATAACCAGAAGTGAAGTGGATCCGCATGTCGAGCGCTTTTCCAAGGGAGCAGAAGAAATGGGAGACGAACTTGGATCCCTGGTCACAAGTGACATGCAACGGGATGCCATGCTTGGAGAAGACGTGGAGGACAAACAGGTTGACTAGTTCTTGGGCTGTGATTTCATTGACAGTTGGGATGAAGATGCCTTGTTTGGTGAGACAGTCAACGATGATGTCAAGAACCGTTCCTCGCCCGATCAGAACCTGCATCCATCCGACCCTTTCCCGCACATCGAACATGACTTTTGTCTATGCCTCCCGATTTCGCTCCCGGCTGCCTTGCACTGCCCACACTGCTGTGCACCAGGCCGCCTTGTACAGCATCCACGGCTGCCTTCCCAAGGCTGCTGTCTCTATTGCAAATTTGACTATGGATTCCTGTGCGGCTCCCACTAGATAATTTATCTATGCAGTCGAGACACTGCTGCAGTCTTTGTTCCTGTTCCGCATTATTCCAGACTACAGTATTTAAGCTTAGTTAGTTTTGCCTTGTATTCCTCAGTTCATATATCAACATAGACTCAACTTTAATCTGCCAATCCAAACCTCCTTCTACTCCATCCTCAGTTCTCTAAGAGTCTGAACTCCATTCGACTCAACCTCCAGTCTCCCTCTGAAGTTCTAACCTCATCTGAACTTAACCTAAGTCCCTCTGTATTCCTTCCCGTGTTTACCTGCACTTTCCTGTTCCTACCTCCAAACCTCCAACTTGAAATTAGGACACCAGACAAGGTGAAGGGCGCAGCTTCTTACAAGCTGAAGCCAAGTCCTTTCCGTTCCCCTCCTGCAGAATCTGCAACGACCCGACACCCTTCCATAAACAACACCCACAGTGTCCGTTCAGATTCCGATGAACCCTCTAGGATCAGTTCTTAACAGATGACCAGAATAGCAGTGTGACCATCAGAGTCAGGTAGTTGCTCAATGAAGTCCATGGAGATGGAATTCCAAGGTTGTTCTGGAATTGGAAGTTGCTTTAGGAATCCGTAGGGCTTGTGTCAAGGCAATTTGGATCACTTGCAAGTTGTACAGGATTTGCAGAATTCCTGGACAAAGGTGCGGAGGTTTGGCCAGACATATTCCCGGCAGACAAGCTGCTGGGTTTTGTTTTGTCCAAAGTGGACGGAGAGGATATGATCGTGTGTGTATTGAAGGACCTTGAGGCAAAGATCCACAATGTCCGGAACATAAATCTGGTCGAATTGGCAGAGAAGACCTGCCTCATCTATGGTCCAGTCCAGTTGGGGTTGACAGGTGTCAGAAGATGTGCAGATGATAAGGGGTCAAGGGGTAGGGAGGTGCAGATGTCATGGTGAAGTTTCTCAACATCCATGATTACTGCTTGTCAAAGGATGGGTGTGGCAAAATAGGTGGTGCGAAGGGAAGAGGTGAGCTGTTCCTGTGTGAATACAGGTTGGAAGTTGGTTGGGTTTACGGAGGCGAAGTCGCTATTTCCCCCTTTGCGGTAGATGTCCCAACATCTAGTGAGTGCATCTGGCTTGGCCCCTAATTTTCCAGGGCAGAAGCGGATGATGAGATTGAACTGGGAAAGGTATTCAGACCAACGGGCCTGGCGGCGGGTGAGTAACTTAGTAGTGCTGAAGTACCCAAGATTTTTGTGGTCAGTGACCACATCAACCGGGTTTGTGGAACCCTCAAAATACTGCCACCAGTGTTTGAAGGCTTCGAAAATGGCCAAGAGTTCCTTATCATGGGTGTCATAATTTAGTTCAGCGGGATTAAAGGAGCGGGAATGAAAAGTGACTGGATGGATTTCTCCATCTGTAGTGTAAACTGAAAGGATAGCTGCTAGGGCATAGTCGGAAGCATCGGTTTCGAGTACCATCTGTGAGTTGGGTACCCATTGGGTTAAGACAGGGGCGTGAGTGAATTCTTGTTTGAGCTTTTCAAAAGTGTCACGGCACTTCTTGTTGAAGTCCCAGGGTGCGGATTTCTGCGTCAAGCAGGTGAGTGGAATGACAATGTCTGAATAGCCGTTAATGAAGTGGCGGTAAAAGTTGCAAAAGCCTAAGAAGGATTGTATATCCTTAACTTTCCTAGGCTCGGGCCAGTCGAGCACAGTTTTGACTTTATCCTTGGACATCCGCAGTCCATCCAGTGACAAGATGAAACCAAGATATTCAATGGTGTCTTTGTGGAACTCACATTTCTGTGGAGAGGCGTAAAGTCCATTTTCCGGAGACGGCAGAGGACTTCTTTGACATGAGCCCTGTGCTGGGACTTGTCATCGGAGTAGATTAGCATGTCGTTGAGGTACATGATGACACAAACATCCAGCATGTCACTGAAGATGTCGTTCATAAACCGCTGGAAAGCTGCAGGTGCATTAGTGAGTCCAAAGGGAACCACCAACCACTCAAAGGATCCATAGCAGGTGTGGAAAGTGGTTTTCCACTCATCACCATCAGCGATGCAGACTAGGTGATAAGCATGCTGCAAGTCTATCTTGGTGAATAAGTGGGCTTTGCAGGGAGAGTCAAGGAGGTCAGAAATGAGCGGAAGTGGGTAGTGGTCCTTCTTCATAAGACAGTTAAGTCCTCGGTAGTTGACACAAAGTTGGAGACTACCGTCCTTCTTCTTGATGAAGAGAATCAGGGTGCCATGCGGAGACTTGGATGGGCGGATGAAACCTGAGCAGACATTTTTGTCAATAAAGACTTGTAAGGCTTCTAATTCAGAGGGGGAGAGAGAATCCATGCGGCCTGGAGGCAGAGGAGTGTTGTCTTCTGTCTCTATCTTGAGGTTGTAAGACCAATGCGGAGGAAGGGTATCTGCTTTAGTCTTATTAAAGACATCAGCGAATTTGTGATACTCGGGCAGAATATCGGAAAGGTCAGATGAGTTAGCAGATTGGGTGGAGTGGGCGGATAACCCTTCTGGAGCGAAGGTCATCTGAAAAGCTACTGCCCCAGGAAGTTTGCTAGCATGCACATAAGCAGCAGCATTGATGAAAGAGATGTTGGGAGGTGTAAACTTAGGAGGAATGGGGGGTTCAGAAAGTGCAGAGGATTCAAGGATTTCTACTGGAAGGTTCAGGGACAAAGGTGATGTCAGGGGTGCTGGACTTCTATGATCTGCAGAGCGGAAAGCGAGTTGGCTTGAAGACCAGTCAATCAATGGATTGTATTGCTTCAGCCAGTTATGACTGAGTACAGTGGAACAGGAAGAGTTGAGCGAGGTTACATAGAATGACAAATTGAACACTTCACCAGCAGGGAAGGTGACCGGAAGCTTGATGACCTGAGTTATGGTGGAGTTGCAAGATCCATCAAAGAGTCGTAAACCAATCGGGTTAATGGATTCCATGCTGAGTTGGTTATCCAACATGAAAGAGGAGTCAAGGAAGCAGTGGGAGGAGCCAGAGTTGATAAGGGTTCGGAAAGGGGCAGCAGAGTTGGGAAAGGTTAAAAGAATGGTTAGGGAGTCAGGGTCAGAAAGAGCGGACACATTGAGACGAATGTAGGCAGCCAAGTGGGTAAGGTCAATGCAACCCCCAGCCCCAATGGCTGTATCCTGAGGGTTGCGGACTATTTTTCTGAGTCCACAGATTTGGGAATGACAGTGGAAGCGCGGGCTTTTGTGGCTTTAGATTTCGGGCAGTTCCCAGCTACATGCCCTTCCTCACTGCAGTAGAGGCAAAGTCTTTCCCTCATGTGACATTCTCGTTCTTCTGCAGTAAGCTTGCCGTTCTTCCCCAACTTATCAGAGATGGACAGCTTGGAAGTGTTCTTTGTCGTGGAAGACTGCTGACTGGAGGAGCTACCATGGGCAGAGTTCGAAGAGGATTGATTGGTGGATTGGGAGGAACTTTTGGGGGTGTCCTTCTTGACAGGGTTGGAAGAGTTACTAGAACTCTTAGTTTCAAAATGGGATTCATCTTCTTGCATCCAGTAGATGTCGTCGCTGTCCTGCGCTTTCAAGCGTAGTTCTGCAAGAGTATTGGGTTTACCACCCCAGAGAACTTTTATGTGAAGTCGGAGCAGAAGACCACAGAAATAGCGGTCATGAAGGGCTGCTTCATTCCAATTGACCCTAGAAGCTAATTCCCAGAAGTCAACATTATATTTCATGATACGTTCATCTTTCTTCATTGTTAAGTCAGAGAGAGCTTTTTCCACATCTCTGACCGGGTCGTGCGGGCCGAAGTTACTTTCCAGCTCAGCAAGGAAAGCTTCATAGTCCCACATCCAGTGTGCGGAATCAGTTGGATCATTAAGACCAGGCTCAAACCAACTGAGAGCTGATCCTTTAAGATAAGAAAGGATAAATATGATCTTTTTCTCATCAGAAGAGAATACATGTGGGCGGTCGCGGAAATGAAGATTACACGAGACTAGAAAGTCTCTAAGTTTCTTTGGGTTGGTGCCATCGAAAGTGTCGGGATCACGAACTTTGATTTTCTCGGTCTTGGGTGCATTATTTTGTCGAAGGGTGCAGATACTCTCCGAGAGGTTGTAAAGGACATCTATAAACCTATCCCCTGGATCAGGGTTTCCCCCTGTGGGAGGTTGATCATCTGGATCATTTGGATTGGGGTCACCCCCAGGGCCGTCAGGACTGCTAGGGTCGTCGGGTCTGCCGGGGGGTCCGTCCTCTAGACCAGGATCTTCCAACCCATAGGGTTCAGGCTGGTTGATGCCTCCTACATACTCAAGGGAAGTTCTTGATCAAAAACCTTCCAGGTTGGTGGAAGGGTGCGGGTCACGAGTGGACATGAGATTGGCACTGATTGATGGGGCTCAGTTGGAAAATGTTGGAAGGTCTGGAAGATACTCCAAATGTAGTGGTGGGTTGTGGGCTAGGTAGGGTGGATCACTAAATTGCAGAGATCCCTGGAATGGTACTGGCGCGCTGAGGGTTTCTGGTTGTGTGCTGGTGAGTTTCTGTTGGGGTCATAGGAGGAAAAGAGACAAGTGAAGTGTGGTTTTCTATATAACTGTTAAGAACTGATCCTAGAGGACACATCGGAATCTGATCAGACACTGCGGGTGATAATAGTGGGAGTTTGTCAGGTTGATGCAGATTCTGTGGGAGGGGAAACAGAAAGGACTTGGCTTCAGCTTGTAAGAAGCTGCACCCTTCACCTCATCTGGTGTCCTAATTTCAAGTCAAAGGTTTGGAGGTAGGAGTGGGGAAGTGTGGGTAAATGCGGGGAGGAGTACGGAGGGACTTAGGTTAAGTTCAGGTGAGATTAGAACTTCAGAGGGAGACTAGAGGTCGAGTTGAATGGAGTTCAGACTCTTAGAGAACTGAGGTTGGAGTAGAAGAAGGTTTAGATTGGCAGGATATAAGTCGAGTCTATGTCGATATATGAACTGAGGAATACAAGGTGGAAACTAACTAAGCTTAAATACTGTAGTCTGGAATAATGCAGAACAGGAATGAAGACTGCAGCAGTGTCTCAACTGCATAGATAAATTACCTAGCGGGAGCCGCACAGCAATCCATAGTCAAATTTTCAATAGAGATGGTGGCCTTGGGAAGGCAGCCATGGGTGCTGTACAAGGTGGCCTGGTGCACAGCAGTGTGGGCAGTGCAAGGCGGCCAGGAATGAAATTGGGAGGCATAGACAAATGTTGGGTTCGACGTGCGGGAAAGGGTTGGATGGATGCGGGTTCTGATTGGGTGAGGAATGGTTCTTGACATAGGCAGCATGTTCTTGCCATTCTTCAAGTGTGGTGATTGTGTCCAGCATCTATACAGTGGCGCCAGATGGCACACTGCTGTTGCTGTTGTACAAACATTTAAGGGCTGGTGAGAGGCATGGGACAAGGTGTTTGTGAGGGGTGACGTAGTAGGAAGAGCCAGCAGCATGGAGTTCATCATTGGTGTTGTGTACCTTGTTGATCCAAGTGAGGAAGGGTGTGGTGGATTGGAAGGCAATCTGATCCTGGATCAGCTTGTCCTCCCAGGAGCATGCCAGGAACTTGAGTTTGAATTCTGTCATGGAGACCTTGAAAGTTAAGGTAGTGAGATGGTCTTCCTCCACAAGGACCCAAGACTGTACAGTAGCAGACTCGAAGTTGTAAAGAATCCTGCCAACCTGGTCATTGGCAGCAATCTCTTTGTTTGCAGAATAATGGTGGCAGGCAGTTTCAAATGTGTGAAGGATGGGGATTGTCAGGGTACCAGGAGACAGAATGGGTGCCATGTTCAGGGAGCTCTGTTGTACTTCAGCAAGCACATACAATAAGTTGACAAGTGGGGCCATGATCATGAATGGTAACTCAGATTCTTTGTCTGAGTCGTCTGTGCTATTGGGCAGTGGTGGACAGGGTAACAGTGCAGGAGCAGGGTGACCAGTGTTTGCAGGAATGGTGGGCAAAGTAGGAGGACTATACAAGGGTGCATATGTAAGCAGTGAGGAGTTGCTTGTATGCATGCTGTGGGCACGCTGTTGTCACATCTGACTGCGAGTCATCAATGATGTCAGTAATGAGGGTTGGCAAGACAGCTTGTGAGGCACTCAATTGTGTGTAAAGGGTAAAATAATGCAGGTGTGGAGATGGAGGTGCAGGTTGTGCATCCAATTATACAGCAGGGTAAGGTGGGTCATTGTGGAGTAATGTTGAAAAATACATCAGGAATTATCACAGTGGAGATAGGGAATGTGTAAAAGGTGTGTGTGGTTCTGAGCTTCTGTGGGTTCTTGCTGGCAAGCCCATGACAGCATGGGTGTTGTTATACATTCTTGGAGGTGTTCTTGCTTGTTTGATAAAGGTGATGTTGCCATTTGGAAAGGGTGGGACAGATAACACTTATTAGGTCTATTAGCCTGTTCTACATTGGTGTGGCTTCACGGTTGAAAAGGTTTTGGGTGGTGTACCATGCTTCAGCCAAGATCGAGTTTTAAAAAAAGTGGAAGAGGGTTAGAGCTCCCAACACTTAAGAGATGGAACGATGTAAACTAGATGATGGTATGAATCCAAGATAAGAAAAGTATTAGTTTACATCATACAATAATGATCTGGGGCCATGTGATCAAGACATGATCATGGACATTAGGTAAGGTAAATGGGTGATGCGAGAAATGTAAGAAATGAAGTAATGGTGCAGAAAGAGTAAGAGGCACTCTTACAGGGAACTGAAGTCTGGTCATTGAGTCTGTGTTATCTGTTGTGATGGTGCTAAGGAACTTATTCAAGGAGAGTTTGGGAAGTATTTGACTACATGGGGCATCACTCAACAAATCACTGCACCATATGCCCACTCACAGAATGGAAAAGCTGAGTGTTATTGTAAAGGGACTAGGGGGGACTCAGGGGGGTGCCCTGTGTGTTTCTCCTATTTTTTATGTTCGTCCTATATTTTTCCTCACTTCATTTCCTTCTATTCTTCATTTTCTATGATTTTTCCAGATTTTATTACTAATTTCCCTTTCTATCACATTTGTGCATGTTGACAGTTTTATATTTAGAGGCGGAGCACCCCTTCCAACATATACCCCTTGGTATGATGTCATTCGGCAGCCTTGATCTGCCTATCTCCACCTTTTCTATTTTTAGATTATTATTTGATTTTTGCAGTCTTCACATATACTGGGCATTGGCAAAGGGATCCTTAGAGTTTTCTCTTTGGATTTCCCTTTGCTAGGTGTGCCCCCAATCCCTGTAATATGTAGTATAATTTTAACTTCAGATTTCCCTTTGCTAGAGGCTGAGGTTGCCCTTATAGTTATGCTCACACTCTTGAGGATGGCACTCAGATGTCGTTGGCAGACTCTGGTCTTCCTTCATCTTTTCTAGGTGATGCCATACTCACAATACAATATCTGCAAAATCCCCTCACCTACAACTACTCTTCCTAACAACATCACCCTGTATGAGCGCATGGAGAGATCCAAACCAGACTTGTCCCACCTTCATGTATGGGGGTGCCAGTGATTTGTGCACATTCCTGCTGAACTGTGTACCAGAGGTGGACCACATCATTCTGAACCCATTTTTGTTGGTTATGAGGAAAATCATGTTGGCTGGTGTGTTTGCAATCTCACTGGAAAGTACCATTTTTCTGGTGATGTCATCTTTAATGAGTCTATACCTGGTCACCTTGGAGGTTCTCATTCTCCCATCTTATGGGATAACCCTGTTGAAGCCAACACTACTATCTCTCGACCTCATCGCACTGTGTGTTGGACTGCTGTTACAATTTTCCTTGTAACTCATGGAACCCGACCGACCCAATGACAGGAGGCACTCCCTGACTCATGCCTGAGGCATGCCCTTGACACCAGATGCACCCACGATGCATCCTGACAACATGCATTCGATCCCCTTCCCATGGAAGGCACCCTTGATGCATGGTGACTCCATGCATCTGAACCCACTCCCACACATGCTGTGATACAGTGACCCCCTGACATCGGGTCCATGACATCAGACTCTCATGATCGACATGCTGCACCACAGCACTCCTTGACATCAGATGCCTCATGCTAGGCATGAGGCTTATTGTTTCTATTCTTACTTGATATGCATCTACCTTTCCAATTGGACGATAAGGACCTCCCTCTTAGTATAAGTACTGTGACTCATAGTAGGGATGTCCTTAGTTTAGATCTAGGCAATCTACAGTCTTAACTCATAACTCGTGAACTTACTCAAAACCACTAAGGAAGCCCCTTACTGCGTGAACCCGTGAACCCCAAATGACTCTATACAGAAGGCCTGCTAGAGTGCACTACCTATCTTATGTTGGACACTCCGAGGTAAGACTAGTGCCAAATGACTCATCGAGGAAGCACCTCATTGAATGACATTGCCTAGATCAAGTAGTTGAGGCTTTGCCCTTAACATAAGATCCAAACTATCTGCTAGCCCACCTACCTAGGTGTAGGCAATATGTCTCAAAACACACCACAATGACCTGGGTCTAGACAAACCCCAGACTGACCACCAAGAGAAGTGGAACCACAGCCAGGTTCATCTTGGTACCGATACAATGGAAGACTAGTCTGTTACTTGACCCCAGCACAGCATTGGTTCTACAGATCAACCAAAAGACAAAGAGGAGATTACCTCACCAACAAAGACTTTGAACAAACACCCCACCCCCACCTGAAACACCTACCCACTTCCTATCAGACAAAATTGATGACCTCTATAATGAGATGTCTGAACCTGCCGCAACCACACCCATGACGTCTGCAAAGGACATTTGAATCTGATCACCCACAGACTTCTCAGGAGAGCGGACAAACTGCCAAGTTCCTGCAGGAGATAGACCTATACCTGTGAATCAATGACCAGGTCTATGACACAAATGACAAGAAGATTATCTTCACGCTGTCCTTCATGAATGGAGGGACAGCAGCTGCCTGGGTGCAGGCATTTGTCAACCAGCACCAATCCAAGGGATTTGGAGAATATGCAGACTTCAAACAGAAGGTCTTAGAGGCCTTCTCACCAATCAATGATGCTGGAACAGCAAAGACAGAGATTAAGAATCTCAAACAAGGTTCAGGGAACCTCAAAGAATATGTGGCAAGTTTCAAGACAGGACAGGAATCACTGAAGATGCAGCCATGATCAAGTACTTCATGGACAGACTGCACCCTGAACTACTGAAGAGGGTACACATAATGGAGATGGTACCCAACACTCTCAAAGGCTGGATAAAGGCAGCTTCGAAATATGAAGGCCAATGGAAATGGGCCATGGCAATCCTGGGGAAGACCAGGCAGAATGAGAAGACAAAAGAAACAATGAAGAAAGGACAGCCCTCTCTCGACATTAACTGATTTACCAACCAAGAATGAGTGGAACACCTCCGAAAGGGATTGTGTTTCACCTTCCACCAACCTGGACACCGATTGTCTGACCATAAAGATGGAAAGAACCCCACCCAGACAGGGTCAGCACCACCTCCTTATTGAAACCGCTTCACCCAGAAGAAGACTGGGGTGGACACCTACCAGAGGATCTGCATGATGCTGGATGAACTAGACAAAGAAGAAAGAGAATGAACCCTCAATCTCCTTGAGAAATCAGGTTTTTAGAACAGCGGCCTGATATGACGCCAGTCACTGCTGTAGTCTCTGTAGGATCTGTACTCTTAGCTACCATGAATAGACAATCTATGCACCTGTCCATTTGGGTAGCTGAGTCAGACAATGGGAAAGATGTCGCAACAAATGCACTCCTCAACTCTGGAGCAGGAGGAGTCTTTATTGACTCAAAATTCATCGAACAAGAAGGGATCAAGACATATCCCTTAGGCTACACCATCTGGGCCACAAACATGGATGGAACCCTGAACAAGTAGGGAATGATCACAGGATATGTGAAAGGGAGGCTCCACATCAATGGACGGAACTACCCAATGGAATACCTAGTCGCTGGACTAGGCAAAGAATTGGTAATCCTGGGCCTGCCATAGCTGCAGGAGATAAACCTGATCATCGACTGGAAGAAGGGAACCTTTGAGTTCCAAGATGAAGAACAACGGGCTCAAATCCAACAAATCATGGAGAATACAAGAAGAGCTGAATGGGCCCTCCCAAATACCCTAAATCTCCTCAGAGTTGACGCTGAAAGGGAGGTGCCCAATGACAGAATGTCACAAATTCAACACATTGTGGCCAAAACAAGAGGAGGCTCTCCGAAGAAAAAGAAAAGAGCCTTGCCCGAGCACGACTGGCCATGGCAAAAACAAGAGAAAGGCTTTCTGAAAAGAAAGCAAAAGAACTGGATTTGGCCCAGAAAGCCATCACAAAGACCAGGACCAGAGATACTCCTAAAGAAGTTAGGAACCTTGAAGCAGCAAGATGCGCTGTTGCCAAGACCTGAGAAAACCAAAAGAAAGAACAATGGGAAAAGGGCAAACGCAACAAATGCAACACAATACAACAAATCTTACAGAAGATAAAAGAATTGCTAACCTCCACAGGGGAGGGAAGCACCGGCAAAAGGAACTCAAAAATGACACCACAAAACAGGTCAAACAACCCTTGACAAGAGGCTACCCTGACCCATAGGGCATGACATGGGTAACCCCTGGGTATATTTCCCATACCCATCAACACTGTACCCCTACAGTTAAGGGTGTGGTATTACCATGGGTTTCGGCAGGTTACCTGTCGTTATTCATGGGTTTTGACATGAATATGCATTTTAATAATATAATTACACTAGATTAAACTAATATATCAAACAAGAAACCCCCCCACTCATGTTTGCAGCCATTTGCAGCAAGAGGGGGGTAGTGGCCTTAGTCACCCAGAACAAAACTCATTGCTCCCTGTTTCCACCCCACGAGCAGTTGCTCATGGCAGCGGTTGGGGGTGCTGTTGTGGTGGTGGTCCTTGGGTCCGCTACTGCTTGTCGTCATTGTCCCACCTGTGATCCACCCCACAAGCAGTTGCTCGTGAGGCTGGGGGGGGGGGGGTGTCATTTCTTGTTCATCGCTGCTCCCATCCCTGTTATCCACCTTGCAAGCAGAGGCTCACAATGGTGGTGGGGCAGTGCTGTCGACGGTGTCATCTCATTGTTATAGTACCATTAGAACCTAAAAGTCAAATAAAAACATTAGTTGGTTAGGAAAAAACGAGAATGAAAGATACCCACATCATACCCATAACACCATGGAAACAGGTATGGTATTGCCTGGGTATGGCAACTTCTGACCCGTACCCATAACCATGCATACCCATAACCATATTATCACAGGTTTACCCATACCCATGTCACGCCTTACCGACCCATGATTATAGGACCCCAGATTACAGTACCATCAATGCTGAAGTACCTATGCCCAGGGAGACTCCCCCTCGAGTGAAGGTTGAAGAGGTACCGGATGAGGAACTACTGGCAGACACAGGCATGGAGATACGAGCAACAGGAGAAACCCACAAACAGGATGCAATGGACATCCTGATTGCATACATACAAGGAGAACTGGTCATTGGCATATTCAAACCACCAGAAGAACCACCCCTGACCAAGGAACACCAAGGACTGACCCATACATACACACAGAAAATGAACATGATCTCCAGGCTCACAAGAAGCAAAGACTCCCCACAATATCTACTCTCGAAAAGTGCATGGATCAGAGCAAAGACCTCCATTTCCCAGTGACTTGCGCACAAACAAGATGAGGAAAAAGAGGCCAGCAAGCAGACCCTGGATGACCTACTGCCACTGGAATACCAGAAACACAGACAGGTATTTGAAAAAGCCACATCTGAGCAATTCCCGGAATCAAGACCATGGGATCATGCAATCGACTTGAAGGAAGGCTTTGTACCAAAGGATTGCAAAGTCTACCCACTGACACTGAAAGAACAAGAGAAACTCAATGAGTTTCTAGATGAAAACCTGGAAAAAGGATATCACATCGCCATGCCACCTGTAAAATGTGTCTCGAGTCCGACGCGGTGTTGTCAAGAGGAACAACAACAGAGGGGTGATGACATAGGATGCAGGGAAGACCTGTGGAGTGCAATACATCAAAGGTACCACGAGATGCCATTCTCCTTGACGCCTCAAACATCCACTACCATGCCAGTGGTGCGGACGAGGACCTTTGCTGCTGATAATGTGATATCAACGACACCGTCAAGAAAGACTTGCACAATCATTTTTTTAGTTTGTGATACTACGGAATTCCTCAATAATGTTCTCCCAGTCCCAAAATCCTGTGTCAACAAAGTCTTGAAGAAGCTCTGCAAGGACTCCATATATCAAAGTGGACGATGGGTGTGCATGCCAGTCTCGGACAGTGTTAGAGAAGACAAGTGCTGTAAACCATTCATCAACATCACTAATGCTATATCTGATGCCATTATGGCTAGTGCAGTGTTTACTGGTGGCAGGCGCGTAAACGGGGTATGGGTGGATCGTCACAAGAAGTCGCCCAAGTCTGCACTCCCCACTGCTGCTAGGGAAGCATGTCCATGGCAGGATAGTGCAGTATCTGCCTTGTTACAGTGTTCTGGTGGTCCTTGCACCACTGATTCGTGTTGCATAGTATGTAGCTGTTGAATACAATCTAATTAACATTCAAATAAGTTTATGACAGAGTTATAGTCCCCGAAGTAGTCGATTCATATGCCCTCTGACATGATAAGTCTCTGTTTATACCACTTGAACAGCTATTCTAAGTGTTTCATGGCCAGACGAAGCCATTCTGCATCATTTACAGGTAGGTCATATTTTTTTTTCAGCCTCCGGCGGTACCCCCCCCCCCCCCCTACCCGCGGTTCGGGATTCCCATTCCGCCAGCCCCTTGAGAACTACGATGATTTCCCTTGATACTGCACAGACCCTACAGACCCCTCCCCTTCTGACGACATCACTGACTCCCTGACAACACTGCTAAGTACTGCTAAGTGAGTAACAATGAGAATAAGATAAAGGAGAGTTAGAAAGGGAGAAATAACAAGGGGAAACTTCGCATCATACGATGTTCTATAATTAGCACACCGCATCAAAGGGGCGCGAACGCGCCATTCACGGTGCTGATCTCAACAGGTTGACCATGCTGTTTTTCATGGTCGCTGGTCTCCGCCTCCAGATCCTTCCATTACAATGCCAATGGACGGTCGCGACCTTGAACTCATCGTTCCTGTGCATGTAGATGATGGACTAGCAACAACGAACTCCATTACATTGTACCTATGGTTCCTTGGGGAATTATGTAAAAAGATTGAAGTTGTCGATCTTGGTCCAGCGTCACTTTATCTTGGTATACAGATCATGCGAGATCATTCATGGCACAAACTCTGGCTTTCCCAAAAACCTTTCATTGCTGACCTTTTGTCCACTTGGAATATGACTGAGTGTCGTACCTCTCCTGTACCCCTTCGGAACAAACTCCATCAACTTCATCCTATTGCCATCTCAGACATTCCTGTCCACCTCCTTGCTCAAAAATATCAAAGTCTAGTTGGATCTCTGTTATATCTGGCAGTCTGTACTTGTCCTGACATTGCATGTTCGCTTGGTCAGTACAATTCCAGTCCAAGCTAATGGTGTTCTGCGCTATCTGGCTGGATCTATGGAATTTGCATTGGAATATGGTGGAGGTGATCTTGACGAACCTGTTCGTAGACTGGCAAAGGGAGCCTGTGGAGTGACCGATGCTGATTGGGCAACTGACGAAACAGGTCGGGAGAGTACTTCAGGATACTGCTTCTACTTCCTCGGTTCTCTTGTCTCCTGGTCAGCAGTCAAACAGCATACTATTGCATTATCTTCAACTGAGGCTGAATATTATGCGATTGCTCATGGCATGAAGGAGGCACTTTTCCTTTCTTCACTCAACTTCCCTACACCTAAACCATTTCCGCTTATCTGTGACAATCAAGGCGCTCGTTGTCTTGCAGACTCAAATTCATCCTCCTCTCGTTCCAAACACATCGACATACATTATCACTTTATACGCGACCACATCTCCTCCGGTGATTTCTCCACTTTCCACTAATGTCAATGTGGCTGATATCATGATGAAGCCTCTTCTGGATATCCTCTTCACAAAACACCGCGACTCTCTGGGACTCATTTGTATTACATGATTTTTTCATATTTATATATCCGTCTGCTCTGATGGGGGTGTGTTACAGTATATTCATCCCATCCGTCTATATATGACCACATGACACAACTCCATTACTAAGTTGATTAGCCGGTCTACATCCTCAGTTGTCTACCACCACATCGGCTGGCCTCTGAGGATACGTGTACCTTCGTCTAGGTCTGGACTCACAGTCTACAGATAGGAAGCCTAAACCGGTGACGACTCCACATGGTCGGAATCTTGCGCGGAATAGAGTTCTACATCGTACATATACATTATACGGCCAGACAAATCGTGAACAGGGTCAAGGAGTTTATAGACAACTGACACGCACTACATATTCAGATGTTCCTCAGATGCCAGTAATGGCGATGGTTCCTTGTGTGTGAGGGGCTTCTACAATTATAACTCGGATGACAGCTTTGTCTCAGTTTTGCAACTTCTTTGGGTGGCGCACTCGAGCCTTGGGGCTCTACACGATATGAGTATCATTGAAATTGATTGATCTCCACTTGTATTGCTTCTAATGATTATTTTAACGATGCCCATCCTTGTACCCTGTATATTACATGACAATATGTTGACACCGGACCAGTTGCACTCACTAAGTATTCTAGTACTCAAGCATCAACAGCCTGCACGCCATCATACGCCGGTAACCTCACACAGGCCTCCTCCCACTTGATGTTACCGAACACGAGATCAGTCACAGTGGCGATCACCTCGTCGATAGAGCCGATCCGCTGGTCCGTTGTATCACGTTCTCTGCACAGGTGTATATTCATCAGTATCCATTTGATCTCAAAAGACGACGAAAGATCGAGGCCGCACCGAAGTGTCATAGTCCGATTTTGCACAGCTATGTGAGATAGGTTAGGCAAAGATATCGGAAAGGAAGGGCTACTTACAAGCGAAGTCGACAGTAATCCCAAAAGGCGTACCCAGTTCATCATTCCGGGAGTATCGCTTACCAATGGACGTGTTCGAGTCGTCCACACGAGAGAATACGCCTGCTTTGCGGAGCTTGGAGGCTATTGGTCATGCCAGGACAAAAGTCAGTGATAGACATCAACATCGAGGGGGAGATCAAAACGCACAAACTTCTTGTACAATCGGCGCGAACTCGTCTCTTGCGCTCAGAGGGACGATGAGCACTTTTGTTGGCGCAACCACTGATGGAAGGGACAGGACCTAGCAAGGAAAATATGTAAGCAGCTGTCTTTCCCGAGAAGGAAGCAGACATACACCACGTTCGACATCTTGCTCTCTGCTCCAGAAGCTATGTTCGAGCAAGAAGTAGAGTATGCGCCCGAGACCGAAGGATGGTTCGATGACGTTTGGTGTATACTCGCGGACTAGTTGGGAGAAGAGAAGAATGAGAAATGAAACGATGGAGGGAAAAAAGCGTCATACCTGACTGCTTGAAAGTTTTTCGTTCAATGGTGAGAAGTTCTGGTGTTAGCTGGAACTGTTTTCCATCCGAGGACGTAACTACAGCAGTGCTACATGAAGAAAGGAAGTAAATGAGCATCAAGGGTCAAAGGTAAGTGATAGAAAAACACACCCTTGCGCAAGTTCACTTTTTAATTTCAACAGCTCCAGCTCCTCCATGACCTCAACCAGCTTCTGCAGCGTCCCCGCATCCTGCTTAAACGTCTTGCCCACACTCTTCTTATTCCATTCCGGCACTTCCCTCTCTGTCACGATCGGCTCTTTCAGTGCCTGGCGCACTACCAGTGCTTGGCCCGTCTTCTGCGAATGCACAGTCAGATCAAACGCCGCCCGATCAGCACACCCCACACACTCCGTCCACCCGGCATCGCCCCGACCCTTGATCTCCGCATCCCAGCAGTCTGTCGCATAATGCGCCATCTCATTCCCCATATGCTGCCTGAACCGCAGCATTGCAGGGTCAATCCCAATCTTTATCAGGAACTGGGATATCCGCGCGACGAAATAACCTAGCGTCTCGTTCGCGATCACGCCCTGCCCGACGGCGTCCCCGACAGTCATGCATGTGGTTTCGCTTGACCCAGACTCTTGGGTCTGACGCGGGAGGAGCGAGAGCACGACATCCCGTATCTCGGAGAACCGTGTGTGTGATTTGTCGTCGGGGTCGACGAAGTGCTCGATCTCCGCCATTGTGAACTCACGCACGCGCAAGAGCCCTGCGCGGGGTGAAATTTCGTTACGGAAGGAGCGACCGATCTGGGCAGAGGCGAAAGGGATGCGCCCGTTGTTAAAGTCGAGGAGGCGGGCGAAGTTGAGGAAGTGCCCCTGTGCGGTCTCAGGGCGAAGGAAGCTTCAGCGAGGGGTTGGGTTTGAGGAGAAGAATCGAGGTAGAATGAAGATAGACTAACCCTGCATGTTGGCCGGTTGGCCCGATACTACTTTTAAACATGAGGTTGAACTGCTGAGGCTCGCCGACTTCATTGTTGGTGTCTGGATTTCTTATGTTGTGTGTCCTGCAGAGCTCGCCCAACTCTGGGCCACTGTAGTTGTCAAGCTGAAGCGGCAATCAGAAGCTTGATGCTGATTGGAGGGTTCAACACACCTGAGCCAAGATAACCTCATATTCTTTGACAACTGTGTCCTCCAGCTTAACAGCGGCGGCTTTGGCGCTCTTTTTCTTCCTCTTCTTCTCATCCTCCACAGGTGGGGCAGCCGCCAAGCCTCTAGCCTCCTTGTCCCCCGCCAACCGTGCCTCGAGCACGTTCTTCACGAGGTGGTCCGCACGAAGGACGTCCCCAGTTTTCGTATCCTTGACCATCCAGTCAGCAAACCGGGCGACGTGGCCAGATGCCTCGAATACGGGTGCGGGTGTCATGATAGTTGTATCCAGCTCGAGCATGTGCTCGTCGATGACGAAGTGTCTACGCCATTCAGAGATGATGTTGGCCTGAAGGGAGGAGCCCGGAGGGCCGTAGTCATATAAGCCAGCTACACCTAAAATACAACAGGAAGTGAGAATGATGAAACAAAGCAGAATTGAGAAAAGATAATTTTGATCGCGTTCCCCACATCGTTTTAAGGCATCGATTCCAAATGTTGTTGCATCTTCGACTACCAGTATTTAAAAGAGATATCACGCGAACATACCACCGTAGATCTCAAACGCTGGGGCGTAGAAGAACCTGCGATTGAGAAGGGCATCAAACCGTGTTTTGTCAAACGGGTGAGCAGATTTGTTAACTGCCATGTCAGTGGCTGCAGTGGACAAGTAGCGGCGTTGGATGAAGGAGATTGAATGATGAGAGGTTCTGATAAAACTCAAACGGACGCCAAGTCGCATGCAGCACTCTAGTCACAAATTTGAACTCCAAACTGTTTCACGATCTTATCTTATCTTCAATCATCAAATCCATTCCAGTTTGTGCACACTATGTATGTAAGTAAATAAGTAAAGAATTAAAAGTCCCGTAACATTCCCAGTCCAAATCCTAAATCTCAGGTTTTAGTGCTTTCCAACGCTGTGTCCATCATGCAATGTTTCCGAATCGTCGTATGGAGTCGTATATACGTATCCTCTCGTTTCTTGGGCTTTGGATGCCACAATAGAATGGGCATGTTTCCTGCGGCGGCCGAATATCAGCGCAGCGGCTAATGCCAACAACAGCGCGGCACTGGCGACGCTCAGCCCGATGACAGCATGGCGCAGGGGATTCTGCCCGAATGGGATATCGGAGCCATTATTCGTGGAGACATCAAACGCTGCAGCGTTCTGAGCGGTACGAATGGCAGAACTACTAGATGAAGGCGGAAGAGCGGAGGCGGGTAGAGGGGGGACGGCGGACCAGGATGAGTTCGAGAAAACAACATACTCAGCAAATGTGGAGCTGGAAGAAGGAACATCAGAATGAAATACACTGAATGGGTAAGAGGCCTGGGTTTACCTGAAGTTGAAAGTCGAGCGATTGATACCACAGCGATCTAAACAACTCTGTGCACCTCCAGGACCAAAACCATGTCAGAAGAATGGAACAAGGGAACGGAGAATGAATAAATGTACCAAGAACAACATTGGCGGGCAACTTGAGGTGGTCAAACATGTTCACTCCAATGTCACCCAGAGTCGCATTGATGACACCTTGATCAAGCGCAAATAAGTTCTGCGCGATTTGGAGTGCCCCGGGGTCAACGAAGTCAAAGCTCGCTACAAACACGGCGGGGTCACAACCAAGGTTCTGCTGGAAGTGCATGCTTCCCTTCCTGGAAAGACGGTACTTTATTACCCAAGCTCCTGCAACGAAGATACGAGACACCTACGGGAACACGGTGGCACTGCCTACTGGGACGACATTCTGAACCACTTTTGCACCATTTTCCATAGCAAAAGCAGCTTGGATAGGTCCTCCTTGGGTGACAATTTGAATCTCTGTCGCCCGCGGATGCGTGTGGGGCGAGTTCAGACCACAGGGGCCGAGGACCTGATTGAGTAAAAAAGCGATCAGCAAAACGAAACCATCACAGTCAAGGTGGACGATAATAACTCACACCGACAGCCATTGCACCGTTACCAGTAAGTAAAGCCGGGAAATTGGCGGGATTGGTTGCGACGAGGAAACCTCCTTGACCAGTGACTCTAGTTCCGTTCAAAAAGTTGAACACAAAGTCACTGGCATTCTATATTATCGACATGAACATCAATAAACTGAACCCTCAAGAGAACGTGAAGAACGCACAGGAATATCAGCGATGCGCTGGACTTGTGTGCTCGCGGTAAGAAGCTTCGCAATGAGAGCATCGTTTGCGCTTGCCATGTCGGGTAGGATCTACGGGCTGTGGAAAGGGAAGAGGAAGAGGAATATGATGAGATGCGAACTTGAATGCGGGGGATATATAGAAAAGCACTCGTATTTCAACATGACCGCACACCCCGAGAAGCCCGCGAGGCCAAAAACAATCATTATCCTTGACAATCGATCGAGTTTCACTATTAGGTGGCGGCCCGCACACCTAATTGCATACAAAAGTCGGATCTGGATCCAGCTAGATATAGAGCTGACGACATATTTTGGGGAACAATTGGTGCGAATGAACGACCCCCTTCCGATCCTTCTAGTGGTGCAAAATGTCTAGACAACATCGGTGCATCCTACCAATAAACGAAGGAGCGTCACCGTCAGCCTTCAGGCCCTGCGAATGGCTTCTTGGAATTAGCACTGCCCGCACTGCCTCCATTAATATTCTCGGTCTTGATGGGGTACTATTGTAACAAGGGTATATGAGTTCTAATAGTCACTGCTTTGTACGTCTGACAGGGGAAGAATGCAGGGCTAGGTGAGGGCTGTGTCGAACTCTCGGATATGGATGATGTACTTAATTGGTTCCTCCCACAAGGTGACATTCATCGGATGTGTATGACAATGTGTGGTCAGTACATCATTGGTGCTGACCGTTTGCGGGGGTAGGTTTCTTCGCAAAAGGGATGATTGGCGGGGGCAGTGGGCCGTGACTGTTTTCTATGATGGCTGTGATTATCTGCGACTGGAAGCGGACATAGACTCCCGGATAGCATCTCCTTGGGGCATTGTAACCACTTGAAATTGATAGGAGGCTGACAATGAGGCATATTGCTTTATTATTGGAATGCAAAGCTGCGGGGGGCAATTATAGGACTTGTGGTCGAAACCGCGTACCAAGATACTGGCATTTGGATGGAGTACACAGGGATAGTTGCATATGTCGCCTAGCTCAATTTCGTCGGACCAGGACAAAGCGGCGAGCGACAGCGATATCGGTTACACGGAAATGTTCGGCAGAATATTAGTTTGAAATTGGAATCATGTTAAGGTCCATAACCAACAAACGTCACGTGCTGTTACTTTCTCGTGACACGCTCGTCTATAACAGGAGAAAAGTCCACAAAACGGCTCGTTCCACCCCTCTTTTCAAATTCTGCTTTCAGGGAACTATTATAATATGTATTAAGCTAAGACCATTATAAGATGAATAGTAATATGAACTGTAGAAAATCAATCCTAGTGTAAACAAGATCAAACTCAGTCTCTGTATAAGTGACTGTATTCGTGTATACTGTACCTAGTGTAAACAAGATCAAACTATTGGTACAGTAAGTAAAGACTCGCATCTAAGTATGACAGTACTCACCTCAGTCTCTGTATAAGTGACTGAGGTGGTTGGGTAACTGTATACTGTATATATAAGTGTCATGGAATAAAGAAAGGACGAGGTATAAAGGGATCAGCGGCGTGCAAACAAACACGCGCCTCAAAGGGACGTTCCAAATATAGCACACGCATCAAACACACGCATCAAAGCGTGCACTCACGGTGTGATTCTCAACACTCCTCCTCACCGTGAATACTCCTCCTCGCATGGAATCGTGTTAGTGAAGACCAAGAAAACTCCTGAGGTAAGTGAATTGTTTGACGTCCAGTGCCTTTGTGAACATGTCCACAATATTTTCGTGGGTGTTAACGTAGGTGAGTTGTAAGTCATTTGATTGTACACGCTCGCAGAGGAAATGGTATTTTATATCAATGTGTTTGACACGGGAATGGAGAAGGGGGTCTTCGGATAGGGATTTAGTTGCAGAGTTGTCACAATAAATAATTGTTGGGGAATATTGTTGGTAGTTGATGGAATGGAGTGGGGTACACAGCCAAATGCATTCTTTAGCCGTTTTGAACACTGCAACGTATTCAGCTTTGCAAGATGAAGTTGCCACAACTTTCTGCTTCCATGCCATCCAAGAAATGGCTCCAGAGCCGAGTGAGCATACATAACCACTGACACTACAATGTGTGTCAAGACAATTTGCCCAATTGGAGTCGCTAAAGGCCTGGAGAGCAATGGGATTATCTCCACCCAAGGTAGAGTTTGAAATCCTTAGTGCCTTTGAGGTAACGCACCAATCTAATTGCCGCTGCCCAGTGTTTGAAGGAATAACAATCAAGATATTGTGATAGTTGTTGAACCGCATATGAAATGTCGGGGCATGTAGATATGGCCAAATAGAGTAGGCAACCTACTAGTGAATGGTATGGAAGTTTACTGAGTTGGAGTTGGTCCTCAGTGGAGATGGTTTGTCGATTTGTTTGGCATAATTTGGAATTGTCAGCCAGTATACCTACAGAGATGAGGCGGACTGCCGAATGTGGTATGTATAGCACATTACGTAAAATGATTGATGTGCCTTGGGCTATCTGAAGTTTGACATCACCAACGCCAACAGCAGCAATTGAAGTCCCTCCAATGCCTCTGACAGATCGGGGTGGAGTTGTACGAAGGGTGAGGAAATCACTTCGATCAGGTGAAATATGCACAGTTGCACCCGAGTCAACAATGAACAGGTAGTCATCTAAAGATAGTTGGGTGCGGTGGGTTTGGTTAAGTGGTTCGGCAGTGAACACATTGTCAGCGGGTGTGGAAGTGTGTTGACTCCAATCTATGGTAGTAGTTGCCTCCTCCTCAATGACAACCCAACCATCATATTCCACTTTGTCAATAGTGGCAGTGGGAATGGGATCACTGGCAAGGCCAGCAAATTCTGAGCGAGGTGGGGTGGGTATGTCGGCTTTGGAATCAACCATGACAGTAAATGCACACCCATTGACATCCTTTACCATGATTGGAATCTTTGATCCCAGTGTCTTTTTCTTGAGTGCTAATTTACGAGCTGCCTTAGATTCCTCAATAGTCTTCCCAGCCATACCTCCTCCAGGCTTAATACAATACTCCATCATATGTCCAGTTCTTTTACAAATTGGGTTCCTGCAAGTAGGTACATTGGATGATTTGGGAGGTTTTGCGCGAGCAGTGAGAGTGACAGGATAATGGGAGTCATTACGCTGATCATTCTTGAGTAAGGATTGTTCATTCTCCAGGAATAAACAAATGTCCTTGGACCCATATGAGGAAGTGGCAGTCGAAGCGGCAATATCATGGGATATGATTGAACGTGCATGAGGAAAGTTGTTGCTAAGGGAATTAAGGAGTGCAATACAACATAGGAGATCGGCTTTGATGTCTCCCATGGCAAAAGCTCATTCTATAAGATTGCAAATCTTCTCTGCCATTTCAGGGAGTGGAATGTCCTTCGTGCACTGAATAGAAAGCACCTGCTGGAGTAGCTGAACCTGATGAACAGGTCCTTCTTTCTGATGATGGTCCTTGAGTGTCATCCAATTGACATCAGGACCCTTCTTGATGTTGATAAAAAAACGCTCAGAAGGAGAGATGCTGGAGGCTAAAAAAGCATATGCAAGGCACGAATTAGCCTTCCAGTTGGCGAGAGCCCATGGTTCCATAGATGTAGGTTCAGTAATGTCACCAGTAACATACTCATAAAGGCCGTTCAAGGAGAGGGTGATAGTGATTTCCTTGCACCACTCTTTGTAGTTGGATTTGAGCTTGTCGAGTTTCTCCCCGGAGTATTGGACAGATAATTTGATGAGGGAAATGGACAGCAGGCTGGTTTTGGCAGTCATAGTGGAAATGGTCAAGAAGAGGATAAAAGGGTAGTGGCAAACCGAAAGCATTTGAAAGACAAAGGGGAGGGAATAATGTGTCGGGAAACCCGATTCCATTAATTTTGTGATCCAAGATCTAGTGATTGGGCAGATCGATCAAAAATGACGTATGCAAGCATCAAGTGGCTAGGAGAATTTCTACCGTCGTCTAGGTGCGACAGGAGTGGCCCATAACCTGTAGAAAATCAATCCTAGTGTAAACAAGATCAAACTCAGTCTCTGTATAAGTGACTGTATTCATGTATACTGTACCTAGTGTAAACAAGATCAAACTATTGGTACAGTAAGTAAAGACTCGCATCTAAGTATGACAGTACTCACCTCAGTCTCTGTATAAGTGACTGAGGTGGTTGGGTAACTGTATACTGTATATATAAGTGTCATGAAATAAAGAAAGGACGAGGTATAAAGGGATCAGTGGCATGCAAACAAACACGTGCCTCAAAGGGACATTCCAAATATAGCACACACATCAAACACACACATCAAAGCGTGCACTCACGGTGTGATTCTCAACATGAACAGATTAAAATATGAAGAGGTCAAAGGAAGCACAGTTTTTTGTTCAAGTTAGCTGTGCTTTCTCGAGGTCATCCATCAAAGTCTCAGGATGGCCGTGCCCTTAGCAAGATTGGCAATCTGTGACAGTGATAACTCCCACTTAGCCCCTATGTGACCGGTGCGTTCGAGCAAGGTATGAGGTTTTTTTGCGATGTGATGCACTGAAATTGACATGTTTACGCGTTATTTTGATTCACTACATCTTCTTACATAAAACTGACTATCTCATGTCCTGCTCTGTAAAAAAGGAAATTTCTCAGAGTCATGTGATAGTTAGGTGCAAGTCAACAAAGTCAGGTAAATGTTAAAAAACCAGTCAAAATGTCAGGTCAAAGTCATGTCAGAAAAATGCGTGACCTTCCAGCCTCGTCTCTGGCAACAGACTGACAGTGTGAGCTAGTAGGTTGGGTGAGGACTGGTGTTAGCCAGCTCAGACGTGGGGCAAGTCAAGCTGCTTGGGTGGGCAGGTTGACAGAGCTCCACAATTCGCTCACAGCATTAGTCAGATTGTGACAGGCCTGAATGAATCAGAATGATACACAGTTGTTATGAAAGGTATGAGATGTGGATCAACAATGGAAAGTAGAGACAAATGTCGATCACAGTACTAGTATATACAAAGTCTGTGAAACCAATGGGTGGGTGGGTGGGTAAAGCAAAGAAATGAGCAGAGTAGCAGGCTGGGGAACGTGAGCTACTGTGAACACTGATGGTGGAAAGGATGGGAAAGCGGCAACTACAAAGGATGAGTCATCTGATTGCAATATGCTTGGCTGGACATTGGTCCAGTCTTGCAAGCTCAATTGGACCATCACTATTCCAGCCTCGTCTCTGGCAACAGAGTGATGGTGTGAGCTAGTAGGTTGGGTGAGGACTGGTGTTAGCCAGCTCGGATGCAGGGCAAGTCAAGCTGCTTACCCAAAAGGAGCTGCAAGACAAACTGCGGCAGGACATGCACCACGTACCCAATCTACAGGTGATGCAGTGACAATGAAATGTGTGACCGGTTAGCCAAGCCTCCCAAGTGTCTAGAAGCTACCAGTTCAAATGCTCATATATAGACCTGGTAAGCTAGCAATTTCCAATGTCCGGCAATACACACAATTTCTGGGCTGACACCCTGGGCCAAGAAGAACAAAGTGCCACCAATACAGAAAGAGTGGCCAAAGGCATTTCCCCAACCCCAAGCACCAAGGATGGCATTGATTCGAGATAAAGCAGCCCCACACACCAACAGGCGAACATCTCCATTGTTATCCCGCCAAGAAAACAGTGGATCTGAACCTGACTGAGGGACCACTATAGCCAAATTTCAGAGAGCGGTGATAGGACAGAAATCACCTTAAGTGACAAGATATACATGTTGAATCTCTCCAGGTTTAGCTGTCTTTGCAGAAGGGAGATCCAGTCAAACATATTCTTTACCATCAAGGTCTTTGCCAAAAATGGCATTGTTCCATGTGAGGTGTAATGTATAAGGGCAACCTCAGCCTCTAGCAAAGGGAAATCCGAAGTTAAAATTATACTACATAGTACAGGGATTGGGGACACACCTAGCAAAGGGAAATCCGAAGAGAAAACTCTAAGGATCCCTTTGCCGATGCCCAGTATATGTGAAGATGACAAAAATCAAATAATAACCTAAAAATAGAAAAGGTGGAGATAGGCAGATCAAGGCCGCCAAATGACATCATACCAAGGGGTAGATGTCGGAGGGGTGCTCCACCTCTAAATATAAAACTGTCAACATGCACAAACATGATAGAAAGGGAAAATTAGTAATAAAATCCGGAAAAATCATAGAAAATGAAGAATAGAAGGAAATGAAGTGAGGAAAAATATAGAACAAATGTAAAAAATAGGAGAAACACACAGGGCACCCCCCTAGTCCCCTTACATCACCCCCTCTCTAAGATGCATTGCCCCGATGCATTCAAAATTGCATACAACCAAAGTCCGTGACTTGAATGCGACGCGGTGCAGCAGTGTGCCATCGGTGGAATTCCTTGACTAACCGAGGGGCATTCACATCAGACTCTTCGACCCATGAGTTCTCCTCATACCCATAACCCTTCCAATGCACCAAATACTGGAGTTTTCCTCGATGCAAATGGCTGTCCAAGATTGACTCGATTTCGTATTGGGGTTCTCCCTCGATCACTGTAGGTGGTGGTGGTGGTGGGTGTGAATGGCATCCCAGGAATGGATCTGGGGGAGCTGGAAGGAGTTTGACGACATGGAAGACTGGGTGGAGTCTGGACATGGAGGCTGGGAGGCATAGATGATAGGCATGCATTCCAACACACTTGACAATGGGGAAAGGTCCCAGGAAGTGATAAGCGAGTTTCTTGGATGGACATGTAGTGGAGATGTCACTGGAGTCAAGATAAACTTGATCACCAACCTTGTACTGAGGGGTTGGAGAATGGTGTTGGTTGTAAAAGCATGCCATGTCGTCCTTCGCCTTTGCTAAGGCTGCCTTTGCCTCCTCCAAGCTATCCCACATGTATTCTGTGAACTTATTCACCGTCTCAATGTGTGAGGGAGTTTGGCGAGGTTCAAATCCCATGCGTGGATGTCATCCAGTGTCTAAGAGGAAAGGGGTCTGTTGAGTGGAAGCATGGACATGGTTGTTGTATCCGAACTCAGCCAAGGGGAGAAGATCGTCCCAATCGTTCTGGCATTCATTGACAAAGATGCGGATGTACTGCTCCAGTTCCTGGTTGACTTGCTCAGTCTGGCTGTCAGTTTGTGGGTGATAAGCAGTCAAAGCAAGGAGTTTGATCCCCAGGAGTTGGTACAGCTCATGAGTGAACTCTGCCATGAACTGAGGGCCATGATCAGAGAGGAAAGCACCAGGAAGTCCATGTAATTTCCACACATGGTGGAGGTAGAGTCGGGCGGCACCCAGGGCACTGACAGTGGTGTGAGTGGGAATGAAGTGAGTGTGTTTTCCCACTGAATCAACTGTGCACATCACTGCATCAAACCCATTCGACTCTGGCAACTCCACCACAAAGTCAATGCTGACAACATCCCAATAACTCTCTGGAACAGGAAGAGGGTGTAGCTTGCCAATGGGTTTGCGATGAGGAACCTTGGTGCATAAGCAAAGGTCACAAGTGCAACAATACTGACCAATGAGCCATGACATTTGTGGCTACCAATAATTCCATGAGGTGAGCTCCAAGGTCTTCCAGCATCCAGGATGACCAGCAATCTGTGAGTCATGATGTTGGGATATGATGCGCCGGCGAAGGTCTGGATCATTGGGAACATAGATGCGGTCCCTGAAATACAACAAGTCCTCTTTTTGAGCCCACTCTGCTGCACGCAAGGAAAGGGTGGATCCCTTCCTCAGTTCTTTAACAGCTCGGGCAACAACATCCTCATGTAAACCGCTATGGTTTGCGCGACGAATGTCATGTAGGATGTCCTGGTCCTTGCCCTGGGGTGCAATGCCTTCCAGTGCCCAAATGGTGAACAGGTCTGGCTGCAACAACACAATGTTTTGGTTGTCATTGCTGCCATCCCCATGGTCTGCACATCGGGAGAGGGCATCGGTCTTCCCCATGCTGCGACCCAGATGGTGGTGCAAGGAGAAGTCAAATCTGGATAGATACAGGGACCAACGAGCTTGATGACAGTTCAATTTCTTGGCCGTCATAAAGTACTCAAGATTCTTGTGATCCGTCCAAATTTCCACCTTGTGTTGGGCACTCTCGAGGAAGTGTCGCCACTCCTCAAGCGCACACATTATCACCAACATCTCCTTGTCATGGATCTCGTAATTTTGCTCTACAGCACTAAGGCTTTTGGAGTAGAATGCAACAGGATGCCACTTCTGGTCCTCCGGAGACTGCTGAGACAACACGGTGCCCATCACAAAGTCAGAACTGCCGGCTTCTACACAAAAAGGATGCAAATCATCAGCAAAGGTAAGGATGGGAGCGGAAGTGACCATCTCTTTAAGCCTTTTGAACACCTCCTGTTGTGCATTATCCCACCTCCATGCCTCCTTTCCTGTCAAGTCAAACAGTGGTCGTGCATGATGTGAGAAATCCTTGATAAAATGCCGATAGAAATTGATAAAGCCCAGAAAAGACTGCACCTCTTTCTTGTTTGTGGGCATTGGCCAAGCCGTGACCCCGTTCACCTTGATAGGATCCATCTCCACCTGACTCTCCAAGATAATCAGGCCGAGGTACTCGATCTTGGTCTTCTCAAACTTGCACTTGTCCTGACAAAGGTAGAGTTTGTACTGTCAAAGCCATTCTAGGACGAGGTGCATGATGCGACAGTGCTCTTCAACCGTGCGAGTGAAGATGAGGATGTTGTCGAGATAGATGCAGACAATGCCTTTGAGGATGAGGTCATGGAAAATGTTGTTCATCATGGTCTGAAAGGTGGCAGGGCTATTAGTAAGGCCAAAGAACATGACAAGCGGTTCAAAAAGACCACGGTTGGTACGAAAGGCTGCCTTCCACTCATCTCCCTCCTTTATCCTCACATTATTGTAGCCCCAATGGACATCGAGCTTGGTGAAGTATCGGGCTCCACAGAGCTGGTTCATGAGTTCAGAGATGAGAGGTAATGGGTAGCAATTTTTGACCATGATGTTGTTGAGCCTTCTGTAGTCTTGAACTGGTCGAAGTGAGCCATCCTTCTTCTTGACAAAGAAAAAGGGAGAGGCAATGGGTGACTTCGATGGTTGAATATGTCCAGAGGCCAGGTGTTCATTGATGAACTGGTCAAGCTGTCGTTGTTCTTCAGGAGAGAGAGGATAGACCTTGCAGGATGAAGGGGTTGCACCAGGGGTGAGTTTGATCATGTGATCCCATGGCTTGCACGCAGGGAGAAAGTCAAACAATTCCTTGGAGAACACATCTCCAAACTCATGGAGATGAGGGAGCAAGGAATTAGTAGAGGATTTAGCAGCATTGTTTTTGTGGAAGGCCTCAGTGAGGCATTGGGATATGTTTGATGTAGCACACACCTGGTGCGATGGACGAATCGCAGTGTAGAAGATCTGATCACCTTCCTCCACTTCCTCTGGCTCCTCATCATCATCATCCAAGTCCAGCATCAGATCAGGAACCCCTTCCAACTCCACTTCAGGTATAGGCAGGGGTCCAGCACAACACTTCTGAGTACGTCGTATTGCCACCTTCTGTCCATGACGTTCTTGCCTGGCTTCTGTTGAACAAGTATGACAGCGGGATGGACATTGGCTCATGGTAACCTCCCCGGTATGCCAGTTGACCTCTGGGTTATGGTCTCGAAGCCACGGATAGCCCAAAATCACCTTTTGCTTTCCTAATTGAGTGACAGCAAAAAGGGCATGCTCACTATGATCTTTGTAATGGAGGACCAAGTCTACAACATCTCAGATGGCATCAGCTTCATTTGGGGACCCATCCACATTATACACAGGTATCAGATGTGAGAGTGAGCGAGTATTTAGGCAATGTTGTTGTGCGAGATGGGCATCAATGAAGAGACCGGTCGCACCAGAGTCCAGGAGCACAGAGACACCGAGTATCTGTCCAGTGTCAGTCGTCTGCAGTTCGATTGCTAGGTTCAAGGAATGTGTAGAGGGAGTGGATGCAACAATACATTTGCATGGTAGTTTACGCTCCCATGATTTAATTTTGGGGTGTGGAGCAGAGGGAGAGATGGGAAGAGCAGGTACGTCTTCAGCCAACTTTGAAGGGTCAGAGAGGGGAACAGTCACAGAAATGGATTCATTCTCCAGGGATTCAACTGACAAGACTTCAAAGTGGTTATGGACAGGCAGTGAGGGCATATGATTCACTTGCTGCAAATAGAAAAATCCTGCTCCTCTACAACTTCTGACTTGATCTCCTCTGCAACCTGATCCTTTGCTTCCTCAACATCTACAAGTGCCAACAAGTCTTGGAGGAGTTCATCTCACCCCTCAGGGGTGAGCATGCAGATATCCTGACAATGGGGACATGCTCCAGCCCTGTGCCCAGTTTCCCCACAATGGTAGCAGAGATCCAACCTACATGCACAGCTGTGGGCTACATCAACATCCATTGGTACTGGGACATTGACGGCTGGTGTGGGAGTTTGACAAACAGGAATGGGGTTAAGGTGGGGAAGGGTTTGATTGAAGGTGTAGGGCACATGAGTGGTAGTTGGAGCACAGAATGCAGTGTTAAACACCGCATTTGTGAGTTGGTTCTCATCACAGAGTGAAGCAGCTTCATACCAAGCATAGATATCATCGTCCGCTGGGCACCCTTCCAACATCTGTGCAATCTGGTCCTAAATTTCTTGGTTGAGGCCCCGTTGGAACTTCACCACCACTGGTAGCCCACTCCCATATTCTGCCATGTCCACCAAATCCTTAAACTCATCAATATAATCATCCATGGATCGACGTGCCTGGTGGTAAGAGGATGACTCAAGTCGTGTCACTGCTCGGTGGTGCTCATTGAGGGGACAAAAGTGGCATACAAACTCGGCTCAAAAGTTACCCCAAGTGGAGAAAGGTAGAGAAACGAGTTCTTTAGTTTGATGCAGAATACAGTCCATGTAGAGATAGGCATGTTCAGATTTCATGTATGTGAAGGCCCAATAAATTTTTGCAGCCTCATTGACAAATTGATGTGACTGGAGACTGATGTATAACTCACAGGAATTAAGGAATGCATGTCCCTGTGCATGTGCGCCATTAAATTCAGCGGGGGGGGGACGGTTTGATCTGGGCATGCTCTTTAGTGGGCACGTTTGGCAGTACATCATTGTTGGGTGCACTTGGAGTCGCAATGGGGGGAATATTGGTTGTAGGGTTAGTCTGGAGGGTCCTAACAAAGTTTTCGATCATAGATTTAAGCAAATCAATTTGCGCGCATATTCTGGAAACATCGCTTTCAAGTGTGTCGAGGCGCTCTGATGTGTCCATGTTGCTAGGGGGTGCATTTGGCGAAAATGGCAGTGCAGTAAAGGCGAGACTGTCTGGAACGGTGTGTAGGGAGTCTGTGGAGCTTTGGGAAGTGTTGTCCACTCTGTACCTGCCTATCTTGGGCAGTGCATTCGCAATTTCAGGCCTTAGGGGAGAGTTTTCTACTATAAGGGCAACCTCAGCCTCTAGCAAAGGGAAATCCGAAGTTAAAATTATACTACATAGTACAGGGATTGGGGACACACCTAGCAAAGGGAAATCCGAAGAGAAAACTCTAAGGATCCCTTTGCCGATGCCCAGTATATGTGAAGATGACAAAAATCAAATAATAACCTAAAAATAGAAAAGGCAGAGATAGGCAGATCAAGGCCGCCGAATGACATCATACCAAGGGGTAGATGTCGGAAGGGGTGCTCCACCTCTAAATATAAAACTGTCAACATGCACAAACATGATAGAAAGGGAAAATTAGTAATAAAATCTGGAAAAATCATAGAAAATGAAGAATAGAAGGAAATGAAGTGAGGAAAAATATAGAACGAACATAAAAAATAGGAGAAACACACAGGGCACCCCCCTAGTCCCCTTACATAATGAGCCAGAGAAGACCCTTCATGCGGCCACTGCCACCTCACCAAACACATCAATCCAAAGAAAGAGCATGTACAAGCAGCCCAGATGCATGCATCAAATGCATCTGCCAGATTTAGTGTCACCTTCAATGCTGACAACATTGCTAAGGTAACTGGAGGTTGTGGTGGCCACAAACATTGCTCAGACTGCATATTGGCAAGCCCACGCAAAGACCATTTGATCCGTTGTGAATCAACATCAGACAATGGTGGCGGCCAGATGCCACAGACAAATATTTCTGAACCACAGTGGCTGCGACAGGCTCGAACACTGTCCCATCTGCAAACACAGGGTCCAATGGATCCGGGTCTGACCCTGCCCACAATGTGAAAGAATGCAGGGTGGAAAAGGAAGCTGGCAAACAGTCAGACTCCGGTACAGAGAAAATGTCACAGAAGAGATGGAATTTTCGAAGGCCCAAACCATAACTGCCAGTGCTCCGAAGAGAAGCATGAGAAGCTCGGTCTGCCAGATGTTGAATAATTGGAAACTTTAATGTGGATGAAGGAGGTATGTTCATCAGTAAGTTGACAAAAAAGTTTCCAGAGGTTTCTCAACCTCAAAAACCTTGAAAAACATCAGAAAACCTTGGAAACTTGAATACCTGGAAACTTAAGTCACTTTTTCTGGAAACCTCACTAGCAAGGATTATCTGGAAACCTCTGACACTCTATGAAACCTCTAGAAACCTCAAAAGTACAGCCAAGAAAAAATGCTTATTATAGTAAGTTTCTGAGTTTCCAAGTTTCCAAGTATTCAAAAACCTGGAAATGTGTGAAAACCAACCAAAACCTGAAAACTAAAATGACATCTTCCTGATGTTCACTCCCTTCCACAAGAAAATCCATTGCTCAGCCGACATGGGTGGACAAAGTGGAGATGTGCATAACTGGAGCTGCAGTAAAGGAACAACTGATGTGTATTCCTCCAAAGAGGAAGCTGGAAAGATTTGAAATGCATGTGCAGGCATCACAATGATGTCAGACAGCCCTGCAAGTGTGCAGGCACCACCAGGGAAGAGTGGCAAGAGGCTTCCGGGAATCTGGCAAGAAAGCCAGAAATGTCCCCATGTGACAAAGTGTCGGTGATGTTGTCGTGACCAGAGACGTGCTCTCCATGGAGATAAAAATGATGTTGTGCCAAAGTAGAGTAAATGCGCTTCAAGATGATGTTGGTATTCTCGCTTCTTGAATGTCCCTTGTTCAAAATCGTCACTACGCCTGAATTGTCTGAGCGGACCAAGATTCGAGATGAGTTGGAATGGAGGTTGATGAGACCATGATGTAAAACCATAAGCAGACCAAGTTTGACTGCTACTGCTTCTGCCCAACCAATATTGAAAAGACAATTGGGCCCAACAGTAAAGCCTGGACGCCAGGACCAAATACCCCAGAATCGTCCGATAGTAACCCCAATACCAAAGGAGGAGCTGGCATCTCCCCACCAACCAACATCTAATGACTGATTTGCAAACAAAGGCAACTCGTTTGGCATTTGTGTAAGCAGGTCCTGAATACAAGCCAAGTCAGTGAGCAAAGGTTGAGGAGGATGTAAGTGGGCATGAGGAGAAAGAAATTGCAGCATGAATTTTGAAACAGAATGGATAAAAGGTTGGATCAGAGGAAAAATGCAAGAAATATGAACAAGTTTTTCATGTAGGTGAGCAGCATCATGAACAGAAAACTTTGCCCTTGGTAAGCACCACATCTTTACAAGGGAAGTGATTGACTCCAATTTTTTGAAGGGAAGCAACACGGTCTTCTTTCTGAGATCCCAGTCAAACCCGATGTAACGCTGTCATGATGCAAAAGGCCGCATTTTTTCGTGTGCCCAAGGAACACCAAGGCTAGCTGACACTTTAACAAAATCATCTTCCAACCAATGCTCCCCAGGCAACCGAATCACAAAGGAATCATCAACCCACTTCAACAAAGTTGGGAACCCAGAGGCTCTATAAATTGCCACCAGCATATCAGCCACTGCCCCAAAAATTCCTCCACTGAAGGACATGCCAAAACAAACCACGCGATCCAGGTATACCAAGCCCTCCCAAAAAAGGCAGAACAGATGTTGCTGATCTGGATGAATTGGTGTCATGCAATAAGCTGCAGAGATATCAAATCTTGCAGCCTGGCAACCTGGGGGCAAAGATAACAGAAGATCTGATGTCTGAGCAAATGTCCCCCAAGCAGTTGGAAAGTCATTGGAATTGATAGAACTATTGACCAAACTAACATTGACCTAAATCAAAATGAGGCACAATGATCAATAAGATGGACCAAAAAATCACACATTATTACATGGATAAGATAAGTCCTGTACAAGGCGAAATTTGTCCGAATGAGGCTTGGGGACTAAGCCCAAAGGTGAAGTATAAAAAGGTCTGATGATGTCCTCTAGATCAGAAGGTAGGTACCCACAAGAATATTGTCCTGACAACTGCTCAGATGCAATATATGAGGAAATAAAGGAACGGTCAAGTCCAGACGAAGAATGGTTCAGGAAAATCAAAGTATGTAAAAGTACGGGGTCTGCCCCAGTGTCAAAACCCCTTCATAAACCAACCACTATGTGCTGCCAGTCCTCAAGAATACCAAGGTCCCTGAGACGGTCTTCGATGGCATCAGGCAACAGTGGTGTAACCACAAATCTTGGATCATCCGCTATGAGTGCAGGCATGGGCTCCATGGTGATTGTCTCCACAGATGCTGCACCCATGGAAGTTGGAGCAGGCATCTCCAAATTTGCATTTGCTCCTGAAGGCCCAGCCAAAACAGAAAGTCTTTCCGGAGGCATGGAGGAGAGCATGCTTACTCCTGGCATTGGTAGCAATGGCTGCAACGGGACGGCTGGCGGTGGTAGTGGTGGCCATGCAGTTGCCAGTGAGGTGTCCAACACAGCCACATCGAAAGCACACCCCTTCAGAAGTGCGAGGCTTCTTGTTGGGCAATGAAGTAACCGCCCCGCCAATGGGAGGAGGACACCTGGCAGATGAAGAAGCAGAAGGGGTGGTGGACGAGGTTGATGTCAACGCTTAGGTGGCGATTAACGTCAGTGCAGTGGAGTCTAAACCGGAGAGATCATGGGATACATTGTTTGCAGCAGCTTCACATTGCTGAATATCATAGTCAAAGGCAATGCTGAGCCCATGTGAATGTGTCAGACCCTCAACAATCTTGTGATGAGCAGCAAAGGCTTGGCCATGAATCGAGCCATGATATTCAGTAATTTTCTGTTCAGCAACAGTAGCCGCAGCAAGCCAGTCTGGCAGTGAAATACTTTTTTCTGACAAACGATCCAGCCCTTTGGCTGGCAAGCCACCATGCGCATTCACAACAAAATCCTCCTCCCCACACAGAGCCTTGAGACGAGCTTGCTGGGTGAGGGAAGTGTACAGGACATAACGATAAAGGTGAAAGGCATTATCAACCTTCAGGGGAACAGCTGAAGACACAAGAGGTTAACTGATGGGAAGGTACGAGTGATGAACAAATTCTTGTGAAACCAAAGAAGGTTTACGAGTGAAGGAAATGAGCAGTCTCATGTAGACCAGTACAAGCAGTGCCCCATTGTAATTGAAGAACAACAGGGTCCCAATCCGTCCCAAAAGAAAGGTTACACCATGGCAACCATCCTGATGGCATGGGCAAGACCAGTCTGCACACGAGACGGAGAGCAGTAACTGAGAGGCGTTGCCAACTTAAAAATGAAGCAAACACCAAAACACGACGGTGAATGATGAAGAAAATCGATGAGCTATGTAATAGATGACACTTGTCACCACGATAGCCGAAATAGCCACTCATCAACAAATGGTTATGGTAACAAGTGACGATGGCCTGCAAAGGCCTAGCTCAATAAATGATGACGAGGGACGAGGGACAAGAAGTATGCATGCGAGGGTCATGAAGGAACCCACCCATAGCACAAACAAGCAGAGAGAGAGAAGAAGAAAAAGAATCACACCAAGTATAGACAAATAAATATGAAGTGTACTCACGCAGGTCAAGGGCATTACTCTTGAAGCTGGGAGTGATTGGTGGCAAGACCACTGGTTTACAACCCTCGTCTTTCGAAAGTGTTGCCGCTACCCTAGTGCGATCTATCTCGGCTTGAGAGGCGATGAGAGGGTTCACTGTAGCAACACTGATTGTCCTGGGAACAGCAGCCACCTCGCCAGGATCAGGAAGTGCGAGCTGGACAGAAGCGGGAGGCAGAACACCATTCCCCTCTTCACCGCCACCCGCAGTAAGAGCTGCATCGCCAGCAGGTGGAACAGAGTCGAACCCAAATATGGCGGTCGACTTCGGCAGGCGCAATGCCTGCCAGTGTCGTCAAAGAATTGGGCGCTGCGCCAAGGTGGCATATGACGGTTCCTTTGTACAAATATTGTTTTCCGCGCGCGAAGGGATTTCCCGTGCGCGCAACGGTGTTGTCCTCATCTAACATCATGCATCATGCATCATGTCAGATCAGCCCCCATGTGCCTGTTTCCCATCATCATCGATCATTCATCTGCTGACCGTCTCCCACGGTCCATCACCATGCGCCACAGCATCCCGCTCATCGTGTGCAACGACGAGCAAACTATTCAATGAAGTACGAATCATTTCCGTTCGCTTTTTTCATTTATTACATAATCCTACATAATTTCCAATTGAATTATTACCTTACACCTGCTTGAAAAGATGGATTATGCCATTCCAACTGATAATAAATATACATTTTCATTTTTCATAATACTGAGTAGTACAGCATATAACTATTAGATACTTATTAAAAAACCAAAGATACTTTGCAGTGGAAAGGCATGCCACGAAGCATCGTTCGATCAACGTTGACCGTGCACGTGGGCTGAAATGATCGATGATCGAAGCAACAAGAATTTGCTATTCGGGATCCCACGGTTTCTTTGTTGATTCCACTATGGCCTTACTGCCAGCTTTCTGCTCACTCAATCTTGCCCTCCACCCGAACTGGCTGATGGCATTGTCAGTACTCAGTTACATTAGAGGTACATTGCAGCCTGAGAGGACGAGGTCGGAGGGCACGCTAGGACGGGGCTTGATAGGGCTTGATATTAGGTGGAGATAAATAGATAACAACAATTGTGCACGCGCGGGAAATCCCTTCGCGCGCAGAAAATAATAATTGTACAAAGGAACCGTCATAGTGGCAGGCATCACATCCTGTGGCAGGTCAGCAGGTAAATTCAAACAAGACATTAAAAATAAAAACAAAGAATGAAATGAGCCGAAATATGGGAGTGAAGGTAAATTAGTTGAGACGAGTAGTGTAAAGCAATAAAGCAAAGAAACGAGTAGAGTAGCAGGCCGGGGAACGTGAGCTACTGCGAACACTGATGGTGAAAAGGACGAGAAAGCGGCCATAAACTTGAACTATTAACGTGTCCCAGCAACTGGCACAACTTGTAAATTTGGTTTTGTTTGTACTCTGATCTATTTTCAGTGTCTGCAAGCCATTCCTCAACAACCATGGCATATTTTTGCATTATTCTGTAATCCATCTTATACTACTAATTGAGCTCTAGAATTTCAAACAATTTATTTATTTATTGGTTGACATCAGTGAAAGTTAGGTTGACCCCTGCCAATTATGTGTGTGCAAGCAATATATCAAGAACTGATGGTCAGAAAAATAAGTTGAGAGTGGTACAGTGTCAAGGATAATTAATTAATGGTCCCTAAGGCAAAACTTGAGCCCTTGTGGCCAATAATGCCAAGTATGTAACTTCCAAAAATGGCAATCACACTTCAAAGCAGCATTCAGCCACCACAAGAGCTGAGAACCTCAATTATTTGCATGAGGAACCCTAACTGAGATACCCTTCACGCTTTCCCACTCTCAGATTATTCTTCTGACCATCAGGTCTTGAGATATTTCTGGCACACACATAATTGACAGGGGTCAACCTAACTTTCACAGATGTCAACTAAAAAATAAATAGATTGCATGGAAATATAGATCTCAGTTAGTAGTATAAGATAGACTACAGAATAATGCAAAAATATGGCATGGCTGTTGAGGAATGGCTTTCAGAAAATTTCCCACTGAAAATAGATCAGAGTACAAACAAAACCAAATTTACAAGTTGTGCCAGTCGCTGGGACGCGTTAATATTAGTTCAAGTTTACATAAGCAAAAAAAGTTAAACGCGGCCCGTTGGCGATGCGACAGGCGTGCGAGAGATGGCAGCCGTCGATTAAAAAAATCCCGCTACTTTGCATAGTAGTGGGTTCCACTGCACGAGAAAGATGCACCCATAATGATCAGTCATGACATGCATGACAGCAGACTACATAACTTCATTCATGGTACGAACAAGCCGTGTCACAGTGACTAGGAAAATGTCGCATAGAATAAGTAAACACCGATTGACTCTACTTAGCCTAGACCGAGTTCGTCACACAAAGTACCGCCCTCGTAGAATGCGTACGATCAATTTACGGCTAAGAATTCAGTCCTGTAAATAACCACTTACTTATAGCTTCTCATTCAAAGAGTGGCAGAGCGGAGTGAGGTCTGAAAAACCATCTGTTGTTTCAGTAGTTCGAGAACAATTGTCTCGTTATCAGGTTGAAGAACTAGACCGGTTGACAGACCAGGCTCGTACTGAACAATAGCCAATTGATGCCCATTCGCTTAGTCAGCGGCTGCTGGCCATGCCTTCGCTACTTGGCAAGTTGAGGTTTTGTGCAGTGTAGGCGATCGCAGCTAGACGACTTGATAGTCGAGGTGATCTTAGACTCGAATTCTTTCGGCACCTCAGTCTGAAGCTTTCGACTCGAGTTACCGACACTTTGGTTGCAAAGAACATGTGAGTCCTCAGGCCGGGTGTTGGCCGGGTGATAAAGAAGTACCAAGTCCTCCGAGGTGCGTAATATTGCTTTCGACTTTTATATACCAACTTAGCTGAAAGAGCCTGCGCAGGAAATCGACATGGGCGCTTAGCATGCGACAATTGCCGAATATGGCCCTGGGCAGGCAGATGACCCCTGACTCGAATCCACGACTCGAATCTTCCCACTAATCATCTGCTTGAATCCAAACATATGTCACATCATCACCGTGCTCGGCCCTCCCTGGCTCGCTCGGGTATTTCACAAGAGTATGGCATGGTAGACCTTCGTCAGAGGGCTATCCCGAGTGTATGTCCTTCATCTCGTGGAAGTGCAAATAAGCGCCCATGTTTACTCATCGTCTAGCGGCTGATTTATATGACTGAAGGTACCAGAGCCTGCGAGGAACAAACCGACCAACGCAGAATTCTATCAGAAGGACGCAGATGGCGCTTTCAAGCCTAATGCTGCTTTCCTCAAAGATCACTTTTTCCGAGAGGGACGATTGACGGAAGAGCACGCGCTTTTTATACTGGAGCGTACGACAGAGGTGTTGAGAGGGGAACCGAACTTGGTGCATGTGAAGAGCCCTGTGACGAGTGAGTGACAAGGTTTTTGGTTCAGGAGATACCCTTAATTTTTTTTTGTTTCAGTATGTGGGGATATACATGGACAATATGTGATTATACTTTGTGCAACTGATGTTTCCTGACCAGTCTTTAATATTTATGCAGTATGATCTAATGAAGCTATTTGACGTGGGAGGGAGTATAGACGATACCGACTACCTATTTTTGGGAGACTATGTGGACCGTGGATCTTTCGGAATAGAGGTACTGTGCTCTTAGACTCTTCCTGTTGCATGTTTTTACCCCAACGACAGTGTCTGTTGTATTTATATGCCCTGAAACTATGCTACCCGAAGCAATTCGTTCTACTTCGAGGGAACCACGAATGTCGTCATCTCACAGAATTCTTCACATTCAAACGCGAATGTAATCCACTTCCTCGTTGGTAAAATGTCCCTCACAACTCATTTTTGGTACAGGTCTACACAAATACTCTTCACGCGTGTACGAAGCGTGCATAGAATCTTTCTGTGCTCTCCCCATTGCTGCCCTCGTCGATGATCGCTTCTTCTGTGTTCATGGCGGTATCTCACCCTCATTAATACGACTTGACGATCTCCACAGGGTTTGTCTCTCACCTGCTCCATCCATCACTATTGTACCAACCAGGTTGATTATCCAGATGAACCGATTCATGGAACCCCCAAATGAAGGACTACTATGCGACTTACTCTGGTGCGACCCTATCCCCAACTACGGGCACGAGAATGAACCTTCTGCGTATGGTCCAGGTGTACCACCTGGTACCATGTTCCTCCCTAACGCAACACGAGGATGTTCTTATCATTTCACGTGGGTCTTCTACAGTTCTTCCCCATTTTCACTTGATCTAACGTGCATTTAGGTACGAGGCATCATGCAAGTTCCTCGAGCGTAACGGGCTGCTTGGGATCATTCGTGGGCACGAAGCCCAAGATGAAGGGTATTATAATGATTTGTTCCTTTCAGCATCCGTCGAGTACTGATGCAAGGTCGACTATGCATAGATACACCATGCACCGTAGGACGTCCACTAATCAGTTCCCCTCCGTCATCACCGTGTTCTCTGCTCCAAACTACCTTGATTCCTATCACAACCGTGGGGCGGTCCTCAAATACGCAAACAGGAGCATTACGATAAGGCAATATCATTCTTCGTCACACCCGTACTGGCTCCCTAATTTCAACGACGCTTTCACGTGGAGCCTACCTTTTGTAGGCGAAAAGAGTGAGTGATTTCTTCCCATGGTGATCATACTCTTATTGTTCTCCCATGTGTAGTTAGTGAGATGCTGCTAGCTGTGCTGAGCATCTGCAGCGAGGAAGAACTATTAGAAACGGATACGAACAGGGACATGGGGGGGCGGGTGCGGGCCGATATGCCTGCCCCAACGCCTGAGGAGATCCAGGTGATCAGGAACAAGATTCTTGCCGTGGGCAAGATGCAGAGACTGTTCCGGATGCTTCGGTTAGTATTTCTCACTTCTCACTGTGGGATCGTATGTGGATGACTGACGTCGATGTTGGTGGGGTGATACAGGGAGGAAAACGAGAACGCTACGGAGCTGGCGATGGATGAGGCGGAAACGGTGCATGTGCCCAATATGAGGTTAACGACTGTCAGGCCAGATGTGCACAGTGTGAACATTCGGAGGAGCTTTGATGATGTGTACGTACACCTCTCTTGTTTCTTGTGTCGTCCCCGACAGACTTCTTATGTCTGTATAGACGGCGTCTCGACCTGAAAAACGAGCGGCTCCCGCAGTTCAACCCACACACTGCGCGAAGGATGTATTCGGCGCCGAGCTTGCGCCACGGGATCACTGATTCGGATATGGAGGTTCTGATTAAGAAGACGCTGAAGGAGGACGGGGAGGAAGGTGGTGTGGCTGAGATTGCGGAGAGGATTGCGAAGGGGATGAGGGTACAGGAGCAGGAACCTGGTATGTCGCAGAGTCGTAAGAAGCAATCGAAGGGACATGGTCATTCGAGACGGCCATCTCCTGGAGATGCTGATGAACAGATGTACAAGGTATACTAAATTACGAAGACGTCGACGAAACGTGATTTGATGATGTGTATAGGCAGGTGGTAGTTTGTCAAGACGAGATAGGAAATTGCATAAGGATACAGATAAATCAGGAACACTACGACGCGTGCGTTTTTTCCCCCTGTATGGTAGGTATTGTGTCGCACTTTTAATCCTTGAGGTTTATGTCAGTCTAGAGACAAGAATCGAAACCAAGTAAGTTGGTAGGTTCGTGCTCAGACGAATGTTGTTGTTCATTCTCGACCTATTTAGGATGTCAGTCATTCTGGGAAGACTGTGGAACATAAGAATACCGAAAAACATAAGAATACCGAAAAACATAAGAATACCGAAAAACATAAGAATACCGAAAAACACGCGGTTCTGTCTAAGCGAAACTCTTCGGCTGCTCGTGCTGTATGTTGTTGTCACCTCAGTGATGACAATGGTACTTATACAGTGAAACAGCCGGCAAAGGAGTCTCATCAATATGTTATTGCTGCCAAGAAGGATACTGCAGGTGATGGCCGCCAATGTGTTACTCAGTAACACAGTGGGCAAGCCTTTGAGGCAGTTGACTTGTAGTTGACTTGTGGTCAACTCGTGTTTGACTTCTGTTTGACATTTGTAGTCATGCAATGTACCTTTGCAATGACTATTCATTCCATGGAATTCATGATTAATATTCATTGACACTGAATGTTGATCTTCTAGTTCATGCTATAGTTTCACTTAAAAACTGTATTTTGTACTTCAATACTGAAACAATTTTAATATTTCTAATCAGAACTACAATATGATACACTCTATATCTCACACCCTGTTGTTCCTGCGAGTGGGAGCTCACTCACCGTCCAAGAAATGTGTTGACATCTCTTGCCCTTATTGGTGTGCACTCATGGGGTTTTGGGCCCTCCATTGCTGCTGTTATTGTGCATGTTGGTGATCCTGCATGGCAGTGCTAGGGATCTGGACAGGTAACCCATGGGTACTTTTGAGTGTACCCATACCCATAACCCATGGGTTAGCAGGTATGGGTAGACCAGCTGTCTCCCATCATGTAACAGCTCCTGAGTCTGGGAAGACCTGCAATTGTCACATAGAGCAGCTACACTGTACCGAGTAATACGGTATATAGAACGTATACATTGTACTGAATGATACGGGTTCATGGGGGCCCGTAGAACACTCTCATAATAAGTATAACATGTACTACTATCAAATAGATACAGTGTTAGTATTCTGGCTTGTTATTTACTACGGGGAATGTTAATGGCCAGATCAGTGACCTACGAGGTAGTGTTGTACACAGTAAATGGCAACGGCAGCGGCAACAGCAGCGGCATCGGCATATATGTGCGGTATTACAGCATCATGTATAATAAATTTAAGTGATAATTAATTTGTTGTAGTATGCAGACCTACAAATTGAGGTCAGTGCCGAGTGCTGCTCGGCAACCCGGTGACTGTGCCGATGCCGATGCCGATGCACCTCAAAAGAATTCCTGATGCCGATGCCTTGTTCATGCAATAATGAATTTGTTGTAGTATGAAGATTTGTAAAATGAGGTCGGTGCCGAGTGCTGCTCGGCAACCCGGTGGCTGTGCCGATGCCGATGCCGATGCCGATGCCGATGCCACCGAAAAAAAATCCTGATGCCATATAGTAAGATGCATGATAAACTCCCATTTCAAAAAAATCTTGATGCCAAAGGTTGTACAGTGTCATGTATGATATACTCAGTAAATGCCCTGTTTATATGATAATTAATTTGTTGTAGTATGAAGATTTATAAAATGAGGTCGGTGCCGAGTGCTGCTCAGCAACCTGGTGGCTGTGGTCAATGCCAATGCTGATGCCGCTGCCGTTTCAAAAAAATCTCGATGCCAAAGGTTGTACAGTGTCATTTATGATATACTCACTAAATGCCCTGTTTATGTGATAATTAATTTGTTGTAGTATGAAGATTTACAAAATGAGGTCGGTGCTGAGTGCTGCTTGGCAACCCGGTGGCTGTGGCCAATGCCAATGCCGATGCCATCTCAAAAAAATCTCGAGGCCGAAGGTTGTACATATGATATACTCAGTACATGCCCTGTTTATGTGATAATTAATTTGTTGTAGTATGAAGACTTACAAAATGAGGTTGGTGCTGAGTGGTGCTCAGCACCCCACTGGCTGTGGCCGATGCTGATACTGATGCCACCAAATAAAAAATCCCAATGCCATACAGTGACATGTATGATAAACTCAGTAAATGCCCTGTTTATGCGATAATTAATTTGTTGTAGTATGCAGACCTACAAAATGAGGTTGGTGCTGAGTGGTTCCCAGCACTCTGGTGGCTGTGGCTGATGGTGATGCCAATGCCACCGAAAAAAAAATCCTGATGCCGTACAGTGACATGCATGATAAACTCAGTAGATGCCCTGTTTATGCGATAATTAATTTGTTGTAGTATGAAGACTTACAAAATGAGGTCGTTGCTGAGTGCTGCTCAGTAACCCAGTGGCTGTGGCTGATGCCACCTAAAAACAATCCCGATGTGAACAGTTGTACAGTGTCACATATGATAAACTCAGTAAAGGCCTCATTTAAGTGATAATTAATTTGTTGTAGTATGCAGACCTAGACAATGAGCTCAGTGCCAAGTGCTACTCGGCCCCCCTGTTGCTGTGGCTGATGCTACTGAAAAAAAATTCCCGATGCTGTACAGTGACATGTATGAGAAACTCAGTAAATGCTTTCATTTATGCAATGATCTCTATTCACAATAATTGTGTACTAACCCTCAACTCCATCCCCTCCATTGCCATGCCCATCTGTAGAGGTTAGTCAACCTCCAGACTTGGATGTAATTTCCTCCAACATCATATCTCATTATGTAGGTCTGCATACTACAAATGTAAATGAGGCTTTGACTCCACTGAATAAATCATACACCACACTGTGCACCTTGCAGCATCGAGAAATTTTCCTAGGTAGCATTGGCCAAAGCCACCAGGTTGTCAAGCAGCACTTGGCACTGACCTCATTGTCTAGGTTTGCATACTACAACAAGTTAATTATCACTTAAATGAGGCCTTTACTGAGTTTATCATATGTGACACTTGTTGAAATTAATCCCAATGAGGCAATACATGCAGCATACGCATGTTACTGCGCTTACTGCGCATACATGCAGTAAACACATTCCTGAGTCATGTGACATCCTTATTATTATGTATATAAGGAGAACCTGTACCATAGTAGGAATACAGTGTTCTTACCTCTGCTAACCCTAGCTGTAAGTCTAAGTAAACCCCAGGTAGGTTGTAAGGAACGTGTTGTCTCTTCCACTGTGCAGCGTATATAGTCTGCTCCAACAGGTTATGGGCCCTGCTGGGCATGTCGCGAACACGCCTTAATTGGCTGCGAACGACGTTGACTTCATCGTCTCCAAATTATAACCTTGCGCTCCCTGCGAGCTGCACATAAAAACCTAGGTTGACTAGGGTTAACCACTCTGAAGGAGTGTTTTCTCCTGAGAACGTTAAATGTGTTTTATTGAGTAAAAAGACTGATTGAGCGCTTTTACCAGCTGCCACCACAAAATCATGTCTTCAACTCTCGAGAAACTCGTTCAAACTTTTGACGGATCAAATTACATTCAATGGGCCGACTCAATGAAGGCGTGGCTCAGGTCTCAGGGCCTCTGGCAAATAACTAGCAGGGCAGAGCAAAAACTGCCCCCGGTGCCTCCCTTGACGGCGATGAACGCTACTTTGGTAGCGGATGCTAATGCCAAGCTCCAGACCTGGAGCAACAAAAATGACCAGGCCATTGGTAGCCTAGTGCTCCACCTGGCCCCCTCCATTCGGCAGCGTGCCAACTCAAAGGACACTGCTGAGGAGGTGTGGGATCTCATCTGCACCGATTATGGTGTGGACGGCCCCTCCCAAGTCTTCGCGGACTTTAGGTCTGCAATAGCGATCAAGATCCCGGCTGCGAACCCCGCACCAGAGATTGCTAGAATGGCAGACAAATTTGAGCACCTTACGGCTGCTAACATCGCCATCCCCGAGCTAGTGCAAGCAATGATTCTACTTGCTGCGATGCCGTGCGAGTACGATTCCTTGTCCGCAACGGTCCTTAACACGACCGCTACTAGCGCCTTGACATTTAAACATGTCAAGGACTCCATTGTCGCTGAAGCCTCAAGGTGCACAGCAGTAGGAAAGCCCGCTGGCCAGCCTCAGGCCAACAAACTTTCTGCTGTTAAGCGCAAAGGGGGAAACCCCAAATGGCAGCCCAAAGAAGGGCAAAACAGCAACGGAGACTTGTCCCGAAAGCGTGGACGACGTGGGGACAGAAAGACTAAGGAGGAGAAGCCGAAGGATAAACATACCCACCTCGCCTCCAAAGCCTATACCACCATAAATGGTAATGGCACCATCATACCGCCGATGCCGCTTATACAGCGCATCGAAAGACGCGAACACACTCCCACAAGGGATCCTCGCCGCCGACCGCCTGCACAGGCATATACGGGCGTGGCCTCTACCTCTCATTCAGTTTATGCCGAATATCAGCAAGCTTGAGACACCCTCGAGCAAATGCAACTTCCACGCAGTGCGAAAAATCTGCGACTGCTGGAAGAGCACCTGATGGTGCGAGAAGGAAAGAGAAGAAGGATAGAAGCAGAACCTGAGTCTAGGATCAAAGAGGTAGAAGACGATACCATCTCCCTCGGATCTGAACCTCCGGTGTCTGATGAGGAAGTGTGGAAAGCCATCGACGAAATGCTCGTCGATGAACCCCTTGATACAGGGGCGTATGATGACAGGTCAGTCCTTTTCCCTGCCACAAGCACTAAGATTAATATTCCTATGAATACAGTGAACTTTTCATGTGAAATTTTACTGCTATTAAATGTATCATGGAATTATTTAGATCTTAATATATGTGCTATGTGTGCAAAGGGAGATTGTAAGAAAGGTGCCGACTGGATCATGGATTCAGGCGCATCAAAACACTTCACTGGTGAAATAAAAGATTTCGCTTCTTACGAGCCTTTACTGAGAAAGGACTCTACCTTGGTCCAAACGGCCACTGGTACTACTCATATAGTAGGAAAAGGAGCAGTCTTCATTAAACACCAGGTAGTATGTCATGGGAAGTCAGAGACGCATGAAACACGGTTATACCCCGTCTACTACATACCCGACATTAATACTCGATTGATGTCAATGGGGGTCTTTTTACAAGACGGAAGTGATGTGTGTGGTTCCTCCGCACACATTTCATTTATCGAGCATGGAAACCCAATCATGCATTGTGTCCCTCTAAGGAGGAAAGACACGATCTATTGGGCTCGGACTCATATATTGAGCACCAAAAAGGTTAATGTCGCGACCATTTATGTCGCTGACTACTTGACTTGGCATAGGCGACTTGGACACCCATCCAAAGAGGCGCTAGGGAAAATGCCTAAAAGCACCATAAAATTCCCAAGGAATTTAATTATTCCTAAAGACAAAATTATATGTCCAGGGTGTGCAGAAGGGAAAATGACCTCAAAATCTTTTCCCGAGTCAGACTCACGAGCTGACAAATCCTTTGAATTAATACATTCCGACCTAAAGGAACTCTCGGTACTATTGTACCACAAACATAAATACTTCATTGTATTTCTGGATGACAAAATGTCACATATTTGGGTCCAATGTCTCAGAAAGAAATCTGACGCTGCTGCAGCGATTAGACAATTTCAAGCGATGGCTAAAACCCAATATGGCGCTACAATCAAGCGCTGGCGTGTTGATCCAGGGGGGGAGTTCAAGGATCGTGAGCTACAAAAACAGCTCAAGGACTTAGGCATCAAAATAGAGATGTCTGCACCCCACGTTCATCAACAGAATGGGCGTGCAGAGCGCGCCATAAGGACAATAATGGAAAAGTCGCAAACCTTGCAATTCACTGCTTGTCTACCACAATCATGGTGGGAATTTTGCATAGAACATGCAACACATTTATACAACTGAACCCCAATAAGGCACCTGAAATGGCTGACACCTTTTGAGGACCTGACAAAGGTCCACCCAGATCTAAACAATCTGAAGGTCTTCGGTTGCGGTGCTGATGTCTATCTACCAAAGGAAAAACATCCAACAACATTATCTCCTCGATCGGAGTTAATGACATACCTTGGAGTAGAAGATGGCATTAAAGCATATCGTTTCATGCGACAAAATGGCGCAATATTCATTGGTGCCACGGCACTATTTGATGAAACAATGTTCCCATGCTGTCCCGGAGCTAAAACTCCTGCCAAGACAGACCTTGGTGATTTTCCACCTCCAGAACCAGAATATGACGACCACTCATCTGGAATGGATGGCGATGACCCTATACTGTCACAAAATCCACCCCTTCCTCCATCATTAGAAGATGATGATGATGATTTACCAAGCGAGCAAAAGGCGCATGACGATGCAACTAATGCTCCTCCTCTGCCGCCTCCAGTTAACACTGAGGACTTTCATCCAAGACATGAAGATCAACAGGAATGGCAGCAATTGCCCCATCAATCAGGCAGGCAGAGGAAAATCCCAAACTGTCCCGGCAATACCTATGGAGAACAGCAACTCCCCTCTGACATAGAGAGAGACATTGCGCGTGATCAATATTGGAAGAAGTCTGTGGGTCAAGATTCGGATCATAACCGAACACGACCACGACCTCAACAGCAAGAACCGGTTACTGGACCGAGTTCGGCACCCCACGAGAGTGTGCCCGATTCCAATAATCAAGAACATGATTACCCAATGGGGGAACCGGATGAAGCAGGTTATATTAAAAAGATAACCAAGGAAGGTGGAGATGAGCTTATCCGCTGGCTGTTATCAAAAGCAGTCACACCATCAAGCGGAAAAAGCCTAGTTCCAAACCAATTTCGCGATATTGCGCGCCTACCCCGGCAGCAGCAACTTGAGTGGAAACAGGCTTGTCGTGAAGAGTTAGAGGCTCTTCACAAGCAACAAGTCTATGATATCATCGATCTTCCACATGATCAGAAAACGATCAAAAATAGATGGGTTTTCTCCATGAAATCGGACAGAAGAAAACGAGCCAGACTCATGGCCAAAGGCTTTTCACAAGTCGAAGGTGTTGACTTTGATGAGATTTTCTCACTAGTAGTCCACTACGAGACCATACACCTCATGTTTGCACTTGCATCTCTAGAAGGCATGTATATGACTGGTCTAGATGTAAAAACCGCATTTTCATATGGAAAACTAGATGAGGAGATCTATATAGATCAACCCAAGGGTTTCAGACTCGAGGGAAAAGAGTGCAAAGTAATGCGCTTATGCCGAGCATTGTATGGCCTTAAACAGGCCTCACTAGCATGGTGGAAAGAGCTAGAGGCATTTATGCGCACCATTGGGTTTGTGCACGCCAGCTCCGATGCCAGCATCTTCATACACAAGGATCCTAAGACAGGCAGCATCATTATTGCGCTAGTCTATGTTGACGATGGCTTGTTCATGGGCAAGAACAAGAAACTTGTGGATGAAAAGAAGAATGCTTGCCTGAAGCATTGGGAGTGCCGTAGTACTGAAAAAGTCACGGAATTCTTAGGCATGCGCGTCACCCAGACCGCTACAAAAGTCAAACTCGATCAAACAGAATATCTCGCCAAAGTGCTCAAGAGGTTCGAGATGACAAATGCCAAAGTTGCCCCCACTCCGCTCCCGACTGGCTACAAACTGTCGGAGAACACAGCGATGCCAAACGCGGAACTTAGATCGAAATATCAGTCTGTGATCGGATCTTTATTGTATCTGATGCTCGGAACGCGACCTGATATTGCTTACGCGGTAATCAAGATGTCGCAATTCTCGGCTAATCCTAGCCAAGAACATCTAGACAAAGCAATGTACATAATGCGCTATCTGGTGGGAACCCAGAAGTACAGTATAGTCTATGATGGAGAGAAATCCGAGGGGCTGCAGGCCTTCACAGATTCTGATTGGGCAGCTGACACTGTCAAGCGCCAATCTACAATGGGTTACTTTGCTACTCTGGTGAGTGGCATTGTGTGCTGGCAGTCCCGTTTACAAAAAACTGTAGCACTGTCATCCACAGAAGCTGAATATATGGCTCTCTCCGACACTTGTCGGCAGATAGTGTGGATAGAGTCCTTATTCCAGGAACTTGGATATACACTGAAGCGTGTACCAATCTGTGCTGATAATCAGGGATCCATCTTTATTGGATCAAATCCAGTTCAGGAAAGAAGGACCAAACATATAGACATTCGCTACCACTACACCCGCGAATGCATAGAAAATGACAAAGTCACAGTCGTTTTCATTCCTGGAAGTGATAACCCGGCTGACATGTTCACAAAGAACCTTGGCGCCATCCTATTCAGGAAATTTAGAGACTCTCTCGGAATTACTTTCGAGATTCAAACTTAGCTGCTTAGAGCGCTGTACAGTTTGAGGGGGGGTGTTGAAATTAATCCCAATGAGGCAATACATGCAGCATATGCATGTTACTGCGCTTACTGCGCATACATGCGGTAAACACATTCCTGAGTCATGTGACATCCTTATTATTATGTATATAAGGAGAACCTGTACCATAGTAGGAATACAGTGTTCTTACCTCTGCTAACCCTAGCTGTAAGTCTAAGTAAACCCCAGGTAGGTTGTAAGGAACGTGTTGTCTCTTCCACTGTGCAGCGTATATAGTCTGCTCCAACAACACTGTACAAGCTTTGGCATCAGAATGTTTTTTTTAGGTGGCATTGGCCACAGCCACTGGGATGATGAGCAGCACTATCGCATTAACAGGGCATTTACTGAGTATATCATACATGACACTATACAACCATTGGCCTCGAGATTTTTTTGAGATGGCAGTGGCATTGGCCACAGCCACTGGGTTGCTGAGCAGCACTCAGCACCGACCTCATTTTGTAAATCTTCATACTACAACAAATTAATTATCACATAAACAGGGCATTTACTGAGTATATCATACATGACACTGTACAACCTTTGGCATCAAGATTTTTTTGAGATGGCAGTGGCAGTGGCATTGGCATTGGCACAGCCACTGGGTTGCCGAGTAGCACTTGGCACCGACCTCATTTTATAAATCTTCATACTACAACAAATTAATTATCACATAAACAGGGCATTTACTGAGTTTATCATACATCTCACTGTATGGCATCAGGATTTTTTTTCGGTGACATCAGCATCGGCATCGGCACAGCCACCGGGTTGCCGAGCAGCACTTGGCACTGACCTCATTTTACAAATCTTCATACTACAACAAATTAATTGTTGCATAAATGAGGCATCGGCATCGGGAATTCTTTTTAGGTGCATCAGCATCAGCATCAGAACAGTCACTGGGTTGCCGAGCAGCACTTGGCACTGACCTCAATTTGTAGGTCTGCATACTACAACAAATTAATTATCACTTAAATTTATTATACATGATGCTGTAATACCACACATATATGCCGATGCCGCCACCATTGCCGCTGCTGTTGCCGTTGCCTTTTACTGTGTACAACACTACCTCGTAGGTCACTGATCTGGCCATTAACATTCCCCATAGTAAATAACAAGCCAGAATACTAACACTGTATCTATTTGATAGTAGTACATGTTATACTTATTATGAGAGCGTTCTATGGGCCCCCACGAACCCATATCATTTGGTACAATTAGTGTTTGAAAGTCCGGTTGCATGGACCGAAAAAAAACCGGCAACCGAACCGGACCCAACCGTGGTCCAGTCTGTCTTGCAGGTTCTGCAGCAGCGGTTGTGGACCGGTCTGGTTGCCAGTTGCATAGTTTTTCAAATAATTATGGACTGGGTAAAGACCGGTTCCAACTGGTCTTTGATCATAATTTGATGTGTTGCTAAGGCAAGTGATCAATTGATTACATGTGATACAAGTAATCTGTGTGCTGGCACTGACTAAATAAGTTATTGTAGGATTGTAATGCCTTAACAGCTATGTCCATAAACCAGGATTCCACACTGTATAGAGTATATCTACATCCACCCAAATGCACTAGTTCAATGGTGCAGTGGTTCATTCATGGTAAACACCCTTCCTCCTCATTCCTCTGAAAACTCCGTAGCACTGTAATTCAATAACGGCTTAACCGATCCTTTCGTAAACTTGGATTAAGTACCATATATATTATATATATATGCTCCCAAAAGCACTAGTTAAACGATGCAACCATTCATCTATGGTAAGCAACCCTTCCTCCTTATTCCTCTCAAAACTCCGTCGGACTATAACTCAATAATGACTGAATGCATCCTTTTGTAAAGCTGTATTAGACACTATATATAGCATATATATGCTCCACAAAGCACTAGTTGAATGGTACAGTCATTCAATTATGGTAAGCAACCCTTCCTCCTCATTCCTCTGAAAACTCCGTAGCACTGTAACTCAATAACGGCTCAACCGATCCTTTTGTAAACTTGGATTAAATACAATATATATTATATATATGTGCTCCCCAAAGCACTAGTCAAATGGTACAACCATTCATCTATGGTAAGCAACCCTTCCTCCTCATTCCTCTGAAAACTCTGTAGAACTGTAATTCAATAATGGTTCAATGTATCCTTTCGTTAAACTTGGATTAGACACTACATATATGATATAGATACACCCCCCAAAGCACTAGCCACATGGTCTAGCCATTCATTTATGGTTTTGTCTGTAGTGTTTACTTATATTACTACTACTAGTTTTCAAAATATATTACTTCGAGACATGTATATTAGTGTACAAATAGTCGGTCCTGACCGGTTGTGAACTGGTCAGGACCAGTCTAAGTATGGACCAGTTTTAAACTGGTTTGGCAACCATGAGGCAACCGAGTAGGACTGGTTTACACCAGTCTGGTCCTCAGTTGCCTTGATGTTGAGCATGTAAGCAACTGGTCCGGTCCACAGTTGCCCCTGTTGTCGCAAAAAAAACTGGACCGGACCAGACTTTTAAACACTAGGTACAATGTATATGTTCTATATACCATATTACTTGGTACAGTGTAGCTTCCCTATCTGCAATTGTGGGCTTCTTTGAGCACAGGAGCTGAAGACAATGACAACACTGCATTGTCATCACTGGGGCCAGGATAGGGATCCACCCTATGAGCAGATAGTGTCATTGTGGGCCCATCACAACCACTGAGGCCAGGGAGCAGCAGTGGTGCCCAGTTCCTTGTGACACAGAAGGGGTCCCACCCTGCAAGCAGCTGCTCATGCCAGATGCTCACAGCAGCGGTTGAAGGTGCTGTTCAGGTTGTTGGAGCAGACTATATATGCTGCACAGGGGAAGAGACTACACATTCCTTACAACCTACCTGGGGTTTAGTTAGACTTACAGCTAGGGTTAGCAGAGATAAGAACACTATATTCCTACTATGGTACAGGTTCTCCTTATATACATAATAATAAGGATATCACATGACTCCAGAGGAATATGCATATGAAACATGTAACAATATTGGTAATTAATGTGGGAGAATATGCATATGCAACAATATTTTCAACACCTGTACACCGCTCTAAGCAGCTAAGTTTGAATCTCGAAAGTAATTCCAAGAGAGTCTCTAAATTTCCTGAATAGGACAGCGCCAAGGTTCTTTGTGAACATGTCAGCCAGATTATCACTACCAGGAATGAAAATGACTGTGACTTTGTCATTTTCTATGCATTCATGGGTATAGTGGTAGTGAATGTCTATATGTTTGGTCCTTCTTTCCTGAATGGCTGTATTGGCCTCTGTTTGTTTTGGCCTTCTTTTTGCCAACCATCACCACCATTTCACAGTGGTTCCATGGTAGTTTTATTGTCTCAGGAAGCATAATCCTGGTCAAATGGGCTGTCCTTGTAGAGCTTTGCTGTTCAGGGCACTTTAATAAAAAAACTTAATTTTTGAGTTAAGGAATAGGTTAAAATTCAACATCTGAAGTCAAGGCGATACTAGGACCCCCAAAAGCCCCTACTAAGGTATGTTCCACAAAAAAAATCCTTATCTGGACAATTTTTTTCCACTCAGGCACCGATTTCATCCAGATAATGGCACACACATATGTTTAGGCATGATTTTATCCAGACAAATGGAAGTGACATACAAAAAATCAGCATTTTCTTCTAAAATACCTATTTTTTTGGCTTCTACAGCGCTCTGGCACCATAGTAGAGGGTGTGTACATAAATTCCAAGCAATCTTGGAAGTTGTTGGGAGTATGCAGTTTAAAAGTTTTGTAATGCTAAGCTCAATGTTGGGGAGTAGTGCATGTTCTTCTTTTGCTGGTATAGTCAGCAAGGCCTCACAATATTCTTGCAGGTTTGCCGGAGGGAATTCTGGGAAGCATTTTCTGCAGCCAATCCACTGTGTCTTGTTGAACAAAACACTACTATCCCCACTGAGATAGGTCAAGAATAGCCATTTTTGAACACCTGGCAAGAGAATTCGGAAGAGTACAAGTATTGCTGTTCTGAGTCTTCTGACCCTTACTTTGAATATATTGTCTATTCCTATTGCTAATTTTCTGTGATATATTTCAGTATATTTCTTCAAGTTGAACACTCCAGGTTACCCTGAAAGCTTATCCAGATTGGGAACATACCTACTGATTACACTAATTTTATCCAGATTCTCGGCATACACATTGAAATTGGGCCCAATCTTATCTGGATTGGCACATACCTGACTGCCAAAATGTCAAATTTCATCCAAATTTGGCAGATACATATAGGGGGATTTTTAGGGGTCCTGTGATACTACAAAGATTTTACGAGAACACCGATTATCACTGATCGACCAGGAGGTCCAAAAAGCATAGACGTCATCTCCAGTAACTAAACAAGTTTATTTGCCACTTATGTCATCATTGATCTTGGTAGCCAGAAATAGTGCATACAATCGGGATAGGTGAGTTTTTCTAAAGACTAATCTAAGAAGACAGGAAGGCGTTTTCATGGCTCATTTCATCTTTCGTCCAATTCCATCTACTTAACTTTGTTTGAGCCTCGCCATCCTGTTCATCTTGGTATCCTATGCATCTTTTCAGTGGCGCAATGGGAGTCAGTTGAAAATAATTGCAGACTAAAGAAAAAAAAGTCCATGAAGTGAGGACTCATTCATGCCAGGTGTAGCCATGGCCCAACTGGACAAGTCAGTCATTGTTCTGTCATTTTGCTGATGTTGCTTGTCATTGTTGTTGTCATTCCACACACAATCCATCCCATGAGCAGTGGCTCATGGCAGTGGGTGTTATTAGGAGGTGAGGGTGGTGGCATGTAGTTTATATCCTAAAGAAAGAAAACTTCATTAGTGGATAAAACAATGAAGAGAAGAGAAAAAAAACATAACTAGAGCCCAAACAACAACATGTCATTTGGCCCCCTGCCATGCACTCATTTCCCTTGTTCTACCTCCCTGTTGTCCTCTCCTAGCTACCCTCGCAGGGCTGGGGGCAGGTGCTGCATTGTTCATTGTCATTTCTCTTCATACCCCCTCCCTTGGTTTTGTTGTGGTGCCCCATCCCTGTCCCCATTCTCATTTTGTCACCCATCCTTGCACCCTCATCCACCTCACAAGCAGTTGCCTGCAGTGGTGGGAGCAGGTGCTGGGTTGTCCATTGTTAGCAGAGGGGGTCAGGGGGCAGTCATCGGTAGTACCTAAAAAGTTGTGTTATTGTCAATGAACTGGAATGAGAAAAGGAAAAAAAAACTTACCTCATTGTTGAGCCTGTTAGTGGTAGTAGTTGATACATGGTGCACATCACCATTGAGGTTGTTGTGAGCACCTGTGATCCACCCCACATGCAGTTGCTCATAGGGCTGGGGCAGGTGCCATGTCATAGTGGGGCTTTGGGGAATAAGGATGAAATGAATTACCTACAAGATGTTGGGTGTTAAGTACTTTCAGTGTTGACATGAGTGAGTTTGGCAGGTTCCCATGCATCGCATGATTGTGCTTGCTGCAATTTTGAGTTCACAAGAGGAGAGGCAGGCACCATTCATACACCACCCTGGATTTATGGTATGAATTGTTGATGCACTCCCCTCTAACAACTTTAGTATTATTGAGCCTGTCCATATTATCACTCATGTCACAACTGTCCAGTGGCCTTCAGGCACTTATGGTATTGCCAGGAAGGTCCTGGTTGTATGTTGGGCTCCCAACAGAAGGCACCAATAAATTTTCATGTGTAAATAGCTTTGGATAAATAGAAAAGATGGTATTAACTTGAAATACATTAAGTGACTTGGCAGCATGAATATGAAGAGGTAAGTAAATTAATTACCACCATTAACCAGAATATGTACTAAACAACACCTGTATCTCATTCATCACCTGACCCCTCATCACCTGACCCCTCACCTGATACATCTGGCTCATCTTCATCTTCCTCATCATCCTGCTGCTCAAGTCATTCCAATTCATCTGGCATAGGTAGCTTGTATCCTGTCTGCACTTCATCACCATATTTGGCCATAAACTTCTTCTCTGGCATACTCTTCCATTTCTCACACTCATCCCACCTGGCACAGAGCTCTGCAGGTGGCAGAGCAACATAAGCACCATTCTTGACATATTGGGCATGCTCATGGATAGAAAGATTGTTCCAATAGATAGGATCAAACCAATCAATTGGGACTTTCTTTGGGAGAGCAGTGAGCTCAGATAACTTTGGCATGGGGGTCTTCACAGCATCACTTCAGTCTACAGATAAATAGGATCAGTCAAATGTAAAAAGAAAAACAAAGATTGGCCAACTTAAGGTGTCTTCTTTTGCTTCTATTCATCCACTTGCACTCTTTATCAGTCATTCTAAAGAATGCAGTGACTTTTGTCAAGCGTCCCTCCTTCTCCTTGATGTGGGACACTGCATTAACTGACTCAGCATTTCCTTCAGCCAACTCATCATCTGAATAGGCCTCATTCTCTCTAGCCAAGGCCACAACATGTTTATTGAAACCATGAGGAAAACATCAGAATACATCCATTGTTGGTATTGGTGGCCTTGACTTCAGCACAAAGTCAAGAAATTCTGTGACTCATATAGTGTTCCCATGGCTTAAGCTGACTTAAGCCAAGGTCTTTTGCTATCTTGGGAAATAAATTATGTAAAATTACCAAAATATTTGAGGAGCTAGATCCCATCAAAAGCTGAGGGGTCTCCTGCCAACTCTAAGCAATCGGAGAAGCAATTCCTGAGATATTTATGCAGCTTTGAAATGGCTCTAAAATGGCTTGGCTTGAGCTGTTTCAAAGCTGCTTAAATATCTCAGGAATGGCTTCTCTGATCAGGAGACCCTCAGCTTTTTATGGGATCTAGCTCCTCAAATATTTTGGTAATTTATTTCCCAAGATAGCAAAGACCTCAGCTTAAGTCAGTTTGAGCTGTGGCAACACTAGAGTCACTCATGTGAGTCATGTGTTCACTTGAAAAGCAGATACCAGCCCCCTAAGGGCAAGTTGCATTCCCTCCCAACTCCCATAAGGCCTTGGGAGTCCATTGGGATGGACTTTATTGGACCCTTCCCAGAGTCCAATGGCTTTGATTATGTTTAAGTGATCATCTGCTGGTTATCATCATTGGTTCACCTGGTTCCAGTGAACACAACAATGATAGTGTCCCAACTGTCTCCCATTTTTGTGAAGGAGATTGTGCACTTGCACAGACTGCTCAACTTGATTGTATGTGATCAAGACTCCAAGTCCATGTCAAAGTGGTGGCATGAAATACATTGGATCCTGGCCATCAAGATCCTGATGTCCACCTCATTCCATCCTCAGACAAATCACAGAATGAGCAAACAGATCGATTGCACAGATCCTCTGAGTGTTTGTGGCAGCCAACCAGAAGGATTGGGTGCAGTTCCTGGCACTTGTAGAGTTTGTGATAAACTCTACAATAAATAGATTGACATTGCTATAAATGCTCTGCGCAACATAGCTGTGGCACATGACAGCATCATGGCTGAAAGGATCTTTCAGCATCACTACACCACCAAATATAGGCATAGTGAACCAGAGATATGACCAGGAGCACTGGTCTATCTATCTATAAAGAACTTGGCACTGCCCAAAGGCCATGCCAGCAAACTTCCTTACAAGGTCCTCCATGCATTCCCAGCCACCTCCAACTATGAGTTGGAGTTATGAGTTACCAGAGGAGCTGAAATGCAGGTGTTTACACCAGCATTTCCATGTCTGCCTACTATGCCCTCAACAAACAACAATGCTCTGTTCCCTAACAGGTGTTACTCTGACCCTTATGACTTTGGTGCCTCAGAGAACACCAAATGGTTTGTTGAGGAGATTATGGCCCACTATTGTAAGGCCATAATGTGGAGTTTGAGGTCAAGTGGAGTCTGGGAGAGACCACTTGGGAGCCACTGGTGAACTGCTATGAGCTTGCAGCTATGGATGTGTATCTGGCACCCATGAGCACCAGAGATTGGCAGAATCTGCCAAGACATGCAACAATAGCTAAAGAAGTCCTTGACTTCTTTACTTGCATTGGATGTTGCAAAAAGGGGGCACCCATGGGTTACAAGTGCTCAAAGAGCACGATACGGTACAGTGAAGTATATATAAGTACTGGTAACTAGGCAACAGAGGCGGATCATGATAACAGAACAGCATCAGGACCAAAGAGTGGCCTGACACAGCTGAGCTCGATATTTCAACACACCCCCTTGAGCAAAAGACCATAAGATAAATCACATAAAAGGATACAAATAAATGAATAATGAAAATGAACAAAAATTCCATCACATAGCATAGTTTTCTTCATCAGACTCATCTGTGGCTGTGGAAGCAAAGTGGGCATTGCTCATAACTTGACTACAACCCTTGTCCTCCTGCTCCTTGACATCCTTTGCCTTTTGAGGGCATACACTGGTGAAGTGTCCCTTCTCCAAACAATAGAAGCATTGAATGCTATGTGCAGATAACATGGCTACATTGTTGGGTTCTTCTTTCTTGACCTCGACATTGGGCTCCAAAGAGATGACTTGGCAACTTTCTTTGTTGAGAACCCGGGTGATGACAAAGTCAAGCGTGAGCTCAGTAGCTTTGACAGAATCAAGGGAAATGATGACAGGTGCATAGGAAGATGGTAGCCCAGCGGTGAGAACAACAATAATATCCTCGTTGGAGACAGACACATCAATGACTTTGAGTCTGTTTGAACGAGAGCATACCTCCCCAATCCAACCTTCCATGGACTGGTCCTTCTTCATGGTGGCAGTGATGAAGTGGCGACAAAGCTGGAGTTGACTACCGAAACCTTGAGCATGATGAACAGAGGTGAGAGCGTTCCAAATGACTTTCAGATCACGATCTGCCATATGGGGTAACTGAGAATCTTCAACCCTCAACACAATCTCTGCTTGGCACTGAGCTTGCCTCTGTGCAAAAGCTTTCTTCTTCTTCTCATCCACCTCATTCTCGCCCAATGCCTCATTCCCAGTGACTAGCCCCCAGAAGCCACCCCGAATCAAGATTGCTTCCATCTGCAAAACCCATTTGGCATAGTTGGTGTGATTGAGAGATGGGAACCGAATAGATTCTGAAGACATTGTGATAAGATAGATTAAACATTGTTGAAGATAAGACTAGGAATGAATGAATGTATGGGCCATATGTGAGTTGGCACAGATCACAAAGGCTGAAGCAGAAGTGCATCTCTGCAGGTTCCGAAAGTTACATCACAAGTAAGAAAGCAGAGGTCCAGTCACTGCTGTGCACAAAGTTCCGAGCAAGGCAGAAGTACAGTCTCTGCTAAACCAAAATGTGGAAGTACAGTCTCCACAGAGATGTTGGACACACGAGTTTTAAGCCACACAGGGTGAAGAGCACTTGTGTTGCAAAAAGGGGAAGTGCCCGTGGGTTACAAGTGCTCAAAGAGCACGATATGGTACAGTGAAGTATATATAAGTACTGGTAACTAGGCAATGGAGGCGGATCATGATAACAGAACAGCATCAGGACCAAAGAGCAGCCTGACACAGCTGAGCTCGATATTTCAACATTGGACAGGTGACATGTCCAACATCTGAGTGAATTGAAACTCTGCTGCTTTACAGTCAACAAGCATGGACTTCAAATTTTTTTTCTCAAGTTCACTTGGTTTTAATGACCATGGCAAATTTTTCCCAAGATGCAGACAACCCCATGGGGGATGACTCAAGCAACAACAACAACAACCACTCACACAGGACATGCAAGACTGAGCCCCCAGCACAGTCTCAAAGGGGGAAGGGGAAGGAGAGAATAAGAGAGTCTGAGCCACCCAGCTCAGACAGGGAAGATGAGAAGGAATACTGTTTGCCCAACATAGGCAAACATGCACCAAGGAGCCATGTTGACAGACTTGTGGCTCAACCTCAACAGCCACACTAAGATAGTGTAGACACCAACATGAGTAACAACAACTCATGGCGTGCTGATGACCTGTAAGGGGATCACTTGGTAGATACAGTCAACATTCCCTATTGTCCCTAACCACTCTACAACATCTTGGGCCCTCCACCTTCATTCCCCTCTCCATCTCCAATCTCAACAACATCTGCAAACATCTATGAAGGTCTGCAAACATCTCCAAAAATCTTCAGAGGTCTTTGAATGACTTCAAAGACCTTCGCACATCCACAAAACCCTTTGACTATGCTTGTGAACACATTACCTCTGTCATAGGTACCACAAACACCTTCCCCAGTCATGTATGATGCCCACAAAGTGCTGCAAAGTACTTCGGAGTATCTCAAAGTACCTTCATGCAGGTTTTGGGGCTTTGCCAAGGCCTAGGACAATCCCCCAGTACTTAAGGATCATCCCCTTCAGTCATTGGACCTTCCTAGCCATGTTTAATAGAGTCTTTGGTTCCTTTGTGATGTTGGTCATAGCCTGTGTTCATTATAGGCTACATTGGGATGCAGGGTCATACATTGTGGAGTATCAGTATTCTGCCTGTCAGTTGCAGGCCCTATCTTATTGGCCTTAGTTAGCCTTGGTAGTCTAGTTAAGTAGTTTCACCTTGCAGGGTGATCCTTAGAGTATTCTCTTCAGATTTCCCTTGCAAGGTGGGTAGTATTGTATTATCTAGAGGCTCCAATATTAACTTCAAATTTCCCTTGCAAGTACCGGGCTCATTCTGCTTTGATCATAAGGTTGCCCTTACATGACCACAGCAACTTGATTCACAGAGGTCCTTGCCCGACGTGCAAGGAGTACACACTGCATGTATACAACTATGTGCTGGACCAGGGCAAGGATTTCCTCAGTGCAAGAGACCATCAAGACTTGGACATATCCACTGGGAAAATAGCCTGAGTGGATCACAGATATGATGAGTACAAACTTGACATCTGAAGGCTGAGGTCTATCATTAGGAGACTTGAGGAGGAAGCTGACCATCTTTGCAACAAGCTCAATGGATGTCAGTCCAAGTGAGCAAGGACTTGTGAACCCCCTACCTCCCCTGAGAGACCTCAGAGGAGCCTATACATGAGTGCAGCTGCTCAGCCTGCACCACCTCAACCTCCTGCAGTCAACATACCTCCAGCCCATCCTGTTGCTGCTGCCCCTCAGGCTGTGGCCTCTTCTAGTTCTTCATGCCCCATCACCATTGATGAGGATACCCACATGCACAAGGCATTCCCACCTCTGCTGATCCAACCTCAACTGAGGACCACCACCTCAGTACCTGGGCCCCTCAGGATAGGTTACTTCACTCCAGCAGCATGGCTGCATGGAGCTGTCCCTACCTCTGTGCCCCTCAACACCATGGAATTTGACAAATGGGCCAGAGAGGCACACCTCTCTGGCAACTACACCTCCCTCAACCAAGTGTGCAAGTACATGCACTATGTAAATGAGGCCCCACCAATGGTGAGGACACCATTGATGCTTTATGTTCTAGCCCACTGGAGGCTTCCCAGCTGGCTCCCTGCAGAACAACAGTCAACATGAGGGTTGCATTTTGACTCCAGAACCCCCATCAGTTGGAGAACCTGGGGCTTCTGGACTCACCAGAACATTGGGCACAGTACATGCACTGCAACCTTCACCAGTGGCAAGGGATACCTGGATTCATGATGAACCACACTGCCCCACATCAGGGATATCTCCTGACTTGTCAACAACTGTCACTGGGGGCCACCCAGAGGCAAAGGTTTGGCCTGAACATCCTCTTGGCAGAAGTGTTCACCCTTCCTGGACTCTACCATCAGACTCACAAGAAGAACAATCTTGTGATTGCCCCCACTCAGCATAGACAACCTATGCTGAATCTCACTGACAACACCACTGTTGAGGACATCGTAAGACACCTTGCAAACATGGGTATCATGGACAAAGAAGCTCATGAAGCACATCATTATGCTGTGAGCTGGCTTATGTCCATGGTGACCAATGCCTCCTCCTCTTGCCCCAAGGAATCTGCCACCACCTCAGAGATCTTGAGTTGTCTGAGGGAACACCCCAACATTTGCTCAGAGGATGAACCTTTGATGATGGAGCTGCGCATGTGGACACCCAGCCCCAATGACTTCTCCAGTCACCCTCCTCAACTGAAGAGAAAGAGGGACTCCTCTGCCCCAAGTAGGGGAGCAGTTCCTTACCATCAGCGCAACCCCAAGCTGGAAACAATTGGCCTTCTGATACACTGGACTACTCCAGTGTACCCTATAAAACTCTGGGCATGGGCCCATCCTGCATCAACCTCAACAACAATGCTGTAGCCAGTACCTTGGCTGCAGCTTCCACTCCACCACTTACTGAAGAAGAAATCTATGGTAAAGAAGATCCTACTGGCAGATGGCAGGATATCACTGTCACCATCAAGTCCACCCAGGCTCATAAATGGGCCCTCAAGGCTAAGTGACAAGCAGCTGCTGGCATTCCCCCATCAGTATACAGAGGGGGCCAATGCTGAAATTGATTTGGCACCATTGCCAACATCTCCCATTGAAAGAAAAACTGGGATGATGATGAGGATAGCACTAATGATGTGTCCAATGAGGGAGGCTCCTTATTGCACCCACTTCCCCCATTTTCTGGACCTCTAGAAGGCATCCAGTCCATCAACACCATGACTCTGACCCACCCATCAGAGTCTCCCATCTCCCAAGTCCTGTTGCTGGCTTTCAACCTAGTGGCAACAGTCATATCTGATTCCGCTGTGCCAGAGCCCCCTAACCCAGTGGATGCCCCAATGGTGGGGGACTCAAATGTCCCTGCCCTCTCATCTCACAACAATGAGCTAATCCCTTATAATGATGAGCCACTGCTCAGCAAGTTTTGATACTGGATAATTCAATATAATTGAAACGTCAAAAAAAAAAGGGCTTCCACCATCAGTTGTGTTGAAATTAACCCTGAGATACATGCTGCATACATTAGGCAATACATGCTGAATACATGAGGCAATGCATGCAGCATACACATGTTACTGTGCTTACTGTGCATACATGTGGTAAACACATTCCTGAGTCATGTGACATCCTTATTATTATGTATATAAGGAGAACCTGTACCATAGTAGGAATACAGTGTTCTTACCTCTGCTAACCCTAGCTGTAAGTCTAACTAAACCCCAGGTAGGTTGTAAGGAACTTGTTGTCTCTTCTGCTGTGCAGCATATATAGTCTGCTCCAACAGGTTATGGGCCCTGCTGGGCATGTCATGAATGCACCTTAACTGGCTGCGAACGACATTGACTTCATTGTCTCCAAATTATAACCTTGCGCTCTTCGTGAGCTGCATTGTGCTCCCTGCGAGCTACACATAAAACCTAGGTTGACTAGGGTTACACACTCTGAAGGAGTGTTTTCTCCTGAGATTGTTAAACATGTTTTATTGAGTAAAAAGACTGATTGAGCACTTTTACCAGCTGCCATCAAAAATCATGTCTTCAACTCTTGAAAAACTCATACAAACTTTTGACGAATCCAATTACATTCAATAGGCCGACTCAATAAAGGCATGGCTCAGGTCTCAGGGCCTCTGGCAGATAACTAGCAGGGCAGAAATCAAACTGCCTCTGGCACCTCCTTTGACGACGATGAACACTACTCTCGTAGCGGATGCCACTGCCAAGCTCCAGCCCTGGAGCAACAAAGATGACCAGGCCATTGGTAGCCTAGTGCTCTGCCTGGCCCCCTCCATTTGGGGACACTGCTGAGGAGGTGTGGGACCTCATTCACACTGATTACGGTGTCAATGGCCCCTCCCAAGTCTTTGCAGACTTCAGGTCTGCAATAGTGATCAAAATCCTGGCTGCAAACCCAGTGCCAGAGATCACTAAGATGGCTGACAAGTTTGAGCGCCTCATGGCTGCCAACGTCACTATCCCTGAACTAGTACAGGCAATGATCCTACTTGCTGCAATGCCACGCAAGTATGATTTATTATCTGCCATGGTCCTTACACGACCACTACTAGTGCCTTGACATTCAAACATGTCAAGGACTCCATTGTTGCTGAAGCCTCTAGGTGCACAGCAGTTGGAAAGCCCACCAGCCCACCTCAGGCCAATAAGCTTTCCGCTGTCAAGCACAAAGGGGGGGAACCCTAAATGGCAGCCCAAAGAAGGGCAAGACAACAATGGAGAGTTGTCCCAAAAGCATGGACAACATGGGAACAAAAAGACTAAGGAGGATAAGCCCAAAGAGAAGCATACACACCTCACCTCCAGTGCCTTTACCACCAAAAATGGTAATGGCACCATCATACTGCCGATGCTGCTCATTCAGTGCATCAAACAGTGCGACCACACTCCCACAAGGGACTCTCACCGCCAACCACCTGCATGCAGCACAGGCATATATGGGCACAGCCTCTACCTCTCATTCAGTTTATGCCGAATATCAGCAAGCTTGAGACACCCTCAAGCAAATGCAACTTCCATGCAGCGCGAAAAATCTGTGACCACTGGAAGAGCACCTGACAGTGCGAGAAGGTAGGAGAAGGAGGATCGAATTGGAACCTAGGATCGTAGAGGTCAAAGACGATACTGTCTCCCTCAGATCAGAACCTCTAGTTTCTGATGAAGAAGTGTGGAAGGCTGTCAACGAGATGCTCATCGATGAACCACTTGAAACAGGTGGATATGATGACAGGTCAGTACTTTTCCCTGCTGCAAGCACAAAGATTAATATTCCAATGATTACAGTGAACTTTTCATGTGAAATCTTACCGCTATTAAATGTATCATGGAACTATTTAGATCTTAATATATGTGTTATGTGTGCAAACGGAAATTGTAAGAAAGGTGCCAACTGGATCATGGATTCAGGTGCATCAAAGCACTTCACTGGTGAAATGAAAGATTTTGCTTCTTACGAGCCTTTACCAAGAAAGGACTCTACCTTGGTTCAAACAGCCACAGGTACTACTCATATAGTTGGAAAAGGAGCAGTCTTCATTAGACATCAGGTAGTATGTCACAGGAAGTCAGAGACGCATGAAATGTGATTATACCCCATCTACTACATACCTGACTGTAATACTCGACTACTGTCAATGGGCGTCTTTTTACAAGATGGAAGTGATGTGCATGGTTCCTCCACACACATTTCATGTTTTGAGAAAGGAAACCCAATAATGGATTGTGTCCCTCTTAGGAGATGTGACACGATCTATTGGGCTTGGACTCATAGATTGAGCACCAAGAGGATCAATGTCGCAACCATGTATGTCACTGACTACTTGACTTGGCATAGGCAACTTGGACACCCATCCAAAGAGGCACTAGGGAAAATGCCTAACAGCACCATAAAATTCCCAAGGAATTTAATTATTCCTAAAGACAAAATTATATGCGCTGAAGGGAAAATGACATCAAAATCTTTTCCCAAATCAAATTCACATGCAGAGAAATCCTTTGAATTAATACATTCCGATCTAAAGGAACTCCTGGTACTATTGTACCACAAACATAAATACTTCATTGTATTTCTAGACAACAAAATGTCACATATCTGGGTCCAGTGCCTTAGAAAGAAGTCTGACACTGCTGCAGCGATTAGACAATTTCAGGCAATGGCTTTGACCCAGTATGGCACTACAATCAAGTGCTGGCATGTTGATCCAGGGGGGGAGTTCAAAGATCATGAGCTACAAAATACACTCAAGAATTTTGGCATCAAAATAGAGATGTCCACACCCCATGTTCACCAACAGAATGGGCATGCAGAGCATGCCACAAGGACAATAATGGAAAAGTCGCAAACCCTGCGATTTACTGCTTGTCTAGCACAATCATGGTGGGAATTTTGCATTGAACATGCAACACACCTATACAACCAAACCCCAATAAGGCACCTGAAATGGCTGACACCTTTTGAGGACCTGAATAAAGTCCGCCCAGATCTAAATGATCTGAAGGTCTTTGGTTGCAGTGCTTATGTCTATCTACCCAAGGAGAAATGTCCAACCACATTAGCTCCTCAATTGGAGTTAATGACGTACCTTGGATTAGAAGATGGCATTAAAGCATACCGTTTCATGCAACTTAGTGGCCCAATATTCATTGGTGCCATGGCACTATTTGATGAAACATTGTTCCCATGCTGTCCCAGAGCTAAAACTCCTGCCAAGACATACCTTGGTGATTTTCCACCTCCAGAACCAGAAGATGATGACCACTCATCTGGAATGGATGGTGATGATTCTATACTGCCACAAAATCTGCCCCTTCCTCTGTCATCAGAAAAAGATGATGATGATGTACCAAGCGAGCAAAAGGCACATGATGATGCGACTGATGCTCCTCCTCCACCTCCTCCAGTAACCACTGAGGACTTTCATCCAAGATGTGATGATCAACAGGAATGGCAGCAATTGCCCCATCGATCAGGCAGGCAGAGGAACATCCCAAACTGTCCTGGCAATACCTATGGAGAGAAGCGACTCCCCTCTGACATAGAGAGAGACATTGCACGTGATCGATATTGGAAGAGATCTGTGGGTCAAGATTTGGATCATAACTGAACACAACCACAATCTCAACAGCAAGAACCGGTTGCTGGACCGAGTTTGGCACCCCACAAGAGTGTGCCCGATTCCAATAATCAAGAACATGATCACCCAATGGGGGAACTGCATGAAGCAGGTTATATTAAAAAGATAACCAAGAAAGGTGGAGATAAGCTTATTCACTGGCTGTTGTCAAAAGCAGTCACACCATCAAGTGAAATAAGCCAAGTTCCAAACTAATTTCACGATATTGTGCGCCTACCATGGCAGCAGCAACTTGAGTGGAAACAGGCTTGTCATGAAGAATTAGAGGCTCTTCACAAGCGACAAGTCTATGACATTGTTGATCTTCCACATGATTGAAAAATGATCAAAAATAGATGGGTTTTCTCCATGAAATCGGACGGAAGAAAATGAGCCAGACTCATGGCCAAAGGCTTTTCACAAGTTGAAGGTGTTGACTTTGATGAGATTTTCTCACCAGTAGTCCGCTACGAGACCATACACCTCATGTTTGCACTTGCATCTCTAGAAGGCATGTATATGACTGGTCTAGATGTAAAAACCGCATTTTTATATGGAAAACTAGATGAGGAGATCTATATGGATCAACCCAAGGGTTTCAGACTCGAGGGAAAAGAGTGCAAAGTAATGCGCTTATGCTGAGCATTGTATGGCTTTAAACAGGCCTCACTAGCATGCTGGAAAGAGCTAGAGGCATTTATGCACACCATTGGGTTCATGCACGCCAGCTCCGATGCTGGCATTTTCATACACAAGGATCCTAAGACAGGCAGCATTGTTATTGCGCTGGTCTATGTTGATGATGGCTTGTTCATGGGGAAGAACAAGAAATTTGTGGATGAAAAGAAGAATGCTTGTCTAAAGCATTGGGAGTGCCGTAGTACTGAAAAAGTCATGGAATTCTTAGGCATGCGCATCACCCAGACTGCAAATAAAGTCAAACTCAATCAAACTGAATATCTTGCCAAAGTGCTCAAGAGGTTTGAGATGACAAATGCCAAAGTTGCCCCCACTCCACTCCTGACTGGTTACAAACTGTCAGAAAACACAGTGATGCCAAACGTGGCACTTAGATCAAAATATCAGTCTGTGATTGGATCTTTATTGTATCTGATGCTCAGAACACAACCTGATATTGCTTACATGATAATCAAGATGTCACAATTCTCAGCTAATCCTAGCCAAGAACATCTAGACAAAGTGATGTACATCATGCACTATCTGGTGGGAACCCAGAAATATAATATTGTCTTCGATGGAGAGAAATCTGAATGGCTACAGGCCTTCACAGATTCTGATTGGGCAGCTGACACTGTCAAGCGCCGATCTACAACAAGTTACTTTGCTACTCTAGCGAGTGGCATTGTGTGCTGGCAGTCCCATTTACAAAAAACTGTAGCACTGTCATTCACAGAAGCCGAATATATGGCTCTCTCTGACACTTGTCAGCAGATAGCATGGATAGAGTCCTTACTCCAGGAACTTGGATATATACTGAAGTGCATACCAATCTGCACTGATAATCAGGGATCCATCTTTATTGGATCAAATCCAGTTCAGGAAAGAAGGACCAAACATATAGACATTCGCTACCACTATACCTGCAAATGCATAGAAAATGACAAAGTCACAGTCATTTTCATTCCTGGAAGTGATAATCCAGCTGACATGTTCACAAAGAACATTGGCACCATCCTATTCAGGAAATTTAGAGACTCTCTCGGAATTACTTTCGAGATTCAAACTTAGCTGCTTAGAGCACTGTACAGTTTGAGGGGGGGTGTTGAAATTAACCCTGAGATACATGCTGCATACATGAGGCAATACATGCTGAATACATGAGGCAATACATGCTGAATACATGAGGCAATACATGCTGAATACATGAGGCAATACATGCTGAATGCATGAGGCAATACATGCAGCATACACATGTTACTCCGCTTACTGTGCATACATGTGGTAAACATATTCCTGAGTCATGTGACATCCTTATTATTATGTATATAAAGAGAACCTGTACCATAGTAGGAATACAGTGTTCTTACCTCTGCTAACCCTAGCTGTAAGTCTAACTAAACCCCAGGTAGGTTGTAAGGAACTTGTTGTCTCTTCTGCTGTGCAGCATATATAGTCTGCTCCAATAAGTTGAAGTCTAAGGGGGAGGGTGGTCATGGTGGTGATCTGAGGCTTTGCCCCAATGTATATATCTATTTAATTTACCTTACATTGACCTCAACTGATCTTTTATAAGGATCAGTCTTATATAATGTATGATATCTTTTACTATAGTCACAGTACACCAAACACAATATACAACATTCATGTTCGTTGTCAAGTGACCCCTTTAGTAAAGAATCCCCCAGAATCACTACACTATTTTCCCCCCCTATCCAATATTAATGGTGGACATCACAGGTCTCATTGGAAATCTCAAGTCCTGCTTGCCATTGATGTTCCATCTCTATTCCATTCTCAAGAGTTGGTCCTGAGGGTCACATAACCCAAGAAGGGATTGACATAGTATCTGGCAAGAGACCCCTCACTGCCAAAGCAAGTGCTGAGTTTTTGGTGGTCTCAAGGTGCAATCAGAAAATATCAGGGATACATCCACAAAACAGCAAGAGCAGGCAGTGGTTTGTCAATGTCCATGGCCTTGCATGACTGATGTTTTTATATTATCCATAGGGAAGATCAGGATCGGTTTGAGGAGCTTCTCACCAAGTGGATTGTTGCTACTAATCAACCCTTCAATACAGTTGATAATATGCATCAAACAATGATATGTTCATTGATGGTATTGAACATCATGAAAAAAAGGCTGGAGTATCCTTCAATGCTTCATGTGCTTGCCTATATTGTATGCTTCATACAATTCATCTAGCAGCAATCAAGGTATGTTCCTTGATGACTTCTACATTTGTTGGCTTATAATTATTCTGATTCATAGCTCCTTGAGGGCATTGGTGCTGTTTTGAGTGCAGAGGGCAAGAAAGCACTTCATGTGCTGGAAAATACCAAGATGCTGCCATGGCATCACTTGACCATGACCTTGACAATGATGCTACAACTCAAGATGATGCAAAGGTGACCAGGCCAACTTTGCTGTATCAGATCATGCTATTGAGCCAGATCAATCAAAAAGCAATCTGTCTTTGGTAGACATGGTACTGCCCTATTAATCATGTCATAGTTGTGGACTGACTTTGATAACTTGTGGCTTTGAAAAATTGTCCACACTGTCCAATTGAGCCCTCAGAGAAAGCAATGATAGCTGAACTTAGTCTCCCTATCATTCCAGGCACAGAAGATAATAGATCAATGAGCATTGATGTTGATTCTTGATGTCAGGACATGGTGGTCATCTATACATCAAATTATGCATAAGTTAATCAACAATGCAACTTCTTTAACATTTGTTAATCATGGTATAGGACAAGCACTCAATTTCTGTCAGAAAATTGATGATTTCATTCTCCAGAATGAGGACCTTGCTATCCTTACAATTACTGAGGCTGAGTAGTTGATAACACAGGTGGCAGGTTGGTTGAAGGCATTTCAGTCTGCAACTACTCAGATGTCCACAACAAAACAACCCATGTTGTCAACTGCCCATGCTATCTTTTGTGGGCTTCAAGATGAAGTTTGCAATTCTCTCCGCTCTCTTCCTGACTCAACATCCCTGATGATTAAAGATGGCCTTCTTGCTGTGCACCAGAAGCTGGGTGAGTAGTACTACCATTCTGATCTCTCCCCCTTTTACATTTGGGCTGCCTGTGAGTCATACCCCCTTTTCATCTTTGTTAAAGCATTGACCTCTGTCTGAAGTGCTGGACCGTCACATTTTGTACAAAGGCTTGGAAGCAGATTATGCACAAGATGGTGACCTTCTCACTGACCTCAAGAAAGCAAAATCAGTGCTGCACACCTTCTATCATGACAACTACTCTAGCTTCACATCCAGCACTGACAAAACACTTCAACCACTGCACCAGTCATGCAGCATCAGGAAAACTACATTCATGTGGCAGTGTATGGAGCATCTAGCAAGTCTAATTAGTGTGTAGCCATTTGAGCCACAACTCAATTACAATCTTGAAATCTAACCACATTCACCACACCAACAACAAAATATTTTTCCCCACAATTTTAAACTACTCAGAAGATACAATTTAAATGTCATGCATTACCTGGGCATGTGATTGTTACATATAATATCCACCCAACTATGATATACAAAGAACAGACATAGAATAAAATCAAATCAAGCTTGTGAGAGGGGTAAGGCTGGTGGTAGTCGCTCACCATCATGCATTACCCACACAGAATTGTGCTTACATATTGTTAGAGTGACACCCACTATCTGCTAGCTAAGACCATGTGGGTTCTCTCTACAAGAAGGGGGTGGGATCCATGCACATGATGGGGGAATTGATGATTTTGATGCAAGGGGTTATTAATAGAATGGTTGGTTGAGAATGGTGTTTCACACCACAAGTATAGGTGGAATACCTAAGAGAACACAACTGGGGTCCCCTAGGTGTGTGTTTATATACTATGTTACATATATTGTACATTGTTGCTACCAATGCATGTGAAATAAAATTCTCATGCCCTGCACATGCAGTGTCATGTAAGATAGTCCTCACTCATACACAACGACGTCACGTGAATCAACCATCTCACCTGTGAACAATGTTTGGAGGCCTTTTTACAGAATATGGCTCTGCGGAAAGGTTGATCTTCATATCAGGAAGGTTCTACCAAAACCTGGTGGGCACTGCGAGTTTTGTGGGAGGAGTATAGGATTTTGTTATGGAAGTCAATGTTTTGATTGTGACTCTTTTGCGAGTGATTTTTGATGGACTGCCGACTTTGCAGGCAATACTCCTCTGTCACTCATTCCTTAGTTCAAATTTGGTTTGCACAGTTCTTTTTAAAAACACTTAATAAAACTTTCCTCGGTTGCCTTTTTTTTTAAAACACAGTGTGACAATGTCAGTGCCCGCTTTTGACTGAAATCAATGAATGCATGTGACATCGTTGTCTATGAGTGAGGACTATCTTAGTGTCATTCAGCATAATGTAGCATAATTCAACATAATAAAATAAAAATGAAATTTTATTAGGTAATGGGGCTGTTTCCTAACACATATAATATCCACCCAACTATAGAATAAAATAAAATCAAGCTTGTGAGAGGGGGTAAAGCTGGTGGTAGTCACTCACCATCAGATCTTCAAGTTTATTGGATGACATCATCTGTGTTTCATCCCCCATTGCCCCCATTGCCTATGTTGTCTGTTGGTCTCTATCCTCAGTCTCTATTTCTTGTCAGTCATCACCTTCACCCTGTGAGCCCCTGAGAGGTGTGGTGGTTGGCCTAGGCACATTGTCTCAGGGGCTGTTGTTACAACATGTTTAGAACCTAAAAACAAGTGAAAACCATTAGTTGGTTGTAAGAAAGAAACCTTACCTAGCACCCAAAGGACATGTCTAGCATTATTTGGGCCTGTTTTATGTGCAATTCCATACTCCCATGCCTGCTGAGAAAAATGCCTTAGAACTGCAAACAAGTGGACATGGGTGTTGACAAAAGGGTGGAGGTGACATCGAGGAGTGGTGATGTGGCTGTGCAGGAAACTGCACTCAAAACTGCACAAGTTATTTCAAACCCAGACAAAAGTTCAACATGAGCCAAATATGTGGCATCATTTTTCTTTTCCACTCCTGCCCAGGGCTACAGCAACTAGTGATTGTCAAGGGTATGTAAGGGTAGGGGTCAGGGTATGAAAATTTTACCCTCCACATACCTTTACCCTTGTGCATACCCCCAGGGGTATGGCCAAGGGTATGACTCTATGAGGGATAAGATATCATTTTTTTGCCCTCCACATACTTTTACTCTTGGAATACATGGCTGTTAGGAAATTATTCCCAAGTGTACCTATATCATTATTCCATTTTTTGCTATTTTATTTACTGGTAAATACTAAGACATGTCAGCTTGTACACAGATGCACATTCTGATCATGAGTAATGTGATTCTGATGTGCTTGCTATTTTTGGATTGAACATGTTCTTGTCCATGCATCTTTCATGATTGTTTTCCTCTCAAATGATATACAATAGCTGTAACATGGTATATATACAGAGTAGTGTTGCCTTGACCAACTTGGGGCATTTTTGTATTTTTAAAATAACTTGACACAATGCACTCAACCTGCTTAGTGTTGAGAGAGGACCCATTGACTTTTGGGGCTCCCTATCTATGTAAATATTTTCAGAATTCTATACAATTTATTGGAATTGATATTGCCTTTGACTCATTTTTGCTGGTTGACTTGCAAAAAATGAGTCAAAGGAAATATCAATTCTAATAAATTGTATAGCATTCTGAATAAATAAGGAGCCCCAAAAGTCAATGGGTCCTCTCTCAACACTAAGCAGGCTGAGTGCATTGTGTCAAGTTATTTCAAGAATACAAAAATGCCCCAAGTCAGTCAAGGCAACCTTAATACAGAGTATACACCTGAGAGGCACCCCAGTTGTGTTCTGTTAGGATTCTCACCATTGTCTGGTGTGTGAACAGCCTTAGTCAATGTGACCATTCCCTTTTCTGCTCTCATCACCATATCAGCTCTGTTCCCATGCACTCAATCTTCTTGTAGTAGCCCTCACACAATTTGTCCACATTGGACAAAGTCTGTGTGCTGTAAATACTCCTACCAACCATACCCTTGCACAATACCCCTGGGGGTATTCATACTCTTCATACCCTGGGGTAAGGGTAGCAAAAAAACACCCCAGGGTTACCCCTGACAATCTCTAACAGCAATGATGGGAACCAGACAACAACACACCAACAGTGCCCACAACAATGACAGCCAGCCACAACCAATGTCTACAACCTGTCATGTCACAACCATGCCAAAAACAACAGATGAAGTGGGATGAAGGAGCAGTGCTAAGCTTTTAGGATGCTTTTTGTCTTCATTCTTATTCTTTTAATACTAATCTATGTTTGACTCCACTACAGTATACAAAGCTTCAAGGTAAGACAGCACAGCAACAATCAACAAAACAAGCAACCCAAGGGCCAGGAAGGGAAAGGCAACCACATCGAGCATGGGGAAATGAGCTCAAGGACATTTCCCATAGATATGTTTTTTTTTCTTTCTTGATCTGTCTCTATCACTAATTCACATCTGAGTCTACAGGCTATATGAGTGATGAGCCAGGAAAACTGAACACAGCAGACAGCCCAATCGGGAATGCACCAGCAACCTCAGAAACACAAAAAAGCCAGGGAAGAACAATAGGGGCTAGCCTAGCTAGAGATCCACTAGGAGTAGGGGCAGGGTTGGGGGGTTAGTGATGTCCTCCTGAAGCTCACAAGTATGGCTTCTTTTTATTTTTCTCTTTCTTTCATACTCATTTTGTTAAGACTATAGGTCCTTAACTCAGCCTTGGCTTCATGTGTCACAGTTGGAGGCTTTCCAACTGTATCAGTATTGCAGTAGGAGGCTTTCCTACTGTTCCTGGACTTGGGTGCTTCCCTAGTTGATATGGCTATCCATACTCAGAGGCTTTCTGAGTAGACTGTCTGTTTGTGTATCACAGTTGGAGGCTTTCCAACTGTCGAGTTTGAGTTATCACAGCTAGAGGCCTTCTAAGCTGTTGAGTGTTCTGGTTGAGTCTAAGACCATTAATTGAATTAGGTCAAGCTGAGGAATACACAGAGTATTACTACAGCTTATATATGGTTCAGAGATGTTTATTGTCCAATTGGAATAAGAGATCCTTGTCAAGTAATAATAGAAAGAACAATAGAAAGAGTAAGCCTCATGCCTGGCATGAGGCATCTTATGTCAAGGAATGCTGCAGTGCAGCCTGTCAAACGGTGGGAGTCAGATGTCAAAGAGTCTCCCGTCAGAATGAGTCAAGTCGAGTGGTAAAGAAAAATGAAGTACCCGGTCTCGCCAGCATACACTTTAGTTGTCACAGGTTATGATAGCAAAATCGTAACACATTTTATTCCTCTGAGACTACTACACAACATGGATCTTGCACCATTGAGGAAGACAGTGCATATGCAATAGTTGACCATAGTATAGTCACTAGCTTAATAATAAGATAGTCATTATTCATACTCAATAAGATCATGTGCCATAAACATTACCTTGCATGACAAACTAAAAATTTCAATAAAGTGTTGTAATAGGTGAAGGTGGCCAGGAATGAAAGTTGGTGAATGTTGGGTTTGAGATGCAGAAAAGGGTCAGACAGATGTGGGTTCCAATCGGGCAAGGAACAGTTCTTGACAGTATTTCCCCCTTAGTGCCAAGCCTACGAGGCATGTGGGTGTTTGAGTCTGAATAAGGAAGTTGGTTGAATTTCTGAATGTGGCAGTTGGTTGAAAAATTTTCCACATTGTTTCCTACTCCCACCACCTATTCATTATGTCCCCCCCAGCACTCTCCATGAACATCAAGTTGGCCACAATGAAAGCCCAACATGAACAGATGGAGCAGGAGATGAAGGAGCTGGAGGAGGAAGCAACGAGGCAGAAAGAGGAGGAGCGGAGGGTGCAGGAGGTGCAAAAAGCAGCAGAAGAGGCTGTGAAGGCTGAGGTGGCATGCCAGGAGGCAGAGTTGCAGAAGTAGGAAGCGGTGGCCACAAGAAGAGCAGAAAAGAAGCAGGCGGCTGCGGCTGCAGGTTTGGGGGATGAGGCCGAGGGGAGCAAGTCCCCAAAGAAAAAGAAAGTCTCCAAGTCAAAGGTGAGAGTGGGGTCAGAGGAGTCTGAGGGTCCAGTGCAGGTGCAGGTGGCACTGCCCTGCAAAAGGTGCATTCCTTGTTTTACTTATTGGTCTTTCTTTACTGATAAGTGGCATAGATCCAAATATCAAAAGATCTCATGTTTCAAGATGGGCATGCAGGGATGCATGTGTGACAATTGCATGCATGTCAAGCACCAATGCAAGGAGGTAGTGTGGGAGGGGCAGGAGGCCCCTGCAGCAAAAATGGCAGGGAATTGTGGAGAGATCATGGAGCTGCTGTGGCAGCTGGTGAAGATGGTGAGAAAAGGGTTCAGGGAGGTTGCCCATATGATGGAGGAGGTTTGGGATGCATTGGACCCAGAGTGGGAGAAGGATGAAAGCACTGGGGAGGAGAGTGACAAAGATGAAGATGAAGCTGAGTGGGTGGTGAGGGAGTCCAGGCAGGAAAGATGTGGAATCCGCCAGTCAGGAAATGACTGGGCAGCATTCCAGAAATATCTGGAGAAGAGGCAGGCGGATGAGGAGGAGGAGAGTGAGGGTGGGGAAGAGGGTGAGGGTGGGGAAGAGGGTGAGGGTGGGGAAGAGGGTGAGGGTGGGGAAGAGGGTGAGGGTGGGGAAGAGGGTGAGGGTGGGGAAGAGGGTGAGGGTGGGGAAGAGGGTGAGGGTGGGGAAGAGGGTGAGGGTGGGGAAGAGGGTGAGGGTGACAAAGAAGGTGAGGAGGAAGCAGAAGTGTAGGATTGGGGTGGATCCCAAAAAAATTCTTTTTATTTTGTTTTTGTTTGTAATAAGATTTGTTTCTGAGTCCTGACTGAGTTAATGAGTAAGGTGAATAGGTTTAAGTGGGTAATGGACCAGGTTTCTGTGGGTAGCAGGTGTGAAAATCTGCAAGGAGTTCTTGGGCATGGTCGAGTTCCGTAACAGGTAGCCAGGAGGTTTCTTCATTGGTTCCCTGGTAACCTTCCCACCAGATGAGGTAGAGAATCTTGCAGCGATGTCAGTTGTCAACCTTGGAGTCGAGGACTTTGGCAATCTCATACTTGAGCTCGTGATTGATAGTGATAGGAGGAGGTGGAGGTTGTACTCAATTTGGAATTGTGTTTGGGGAGTGTTCTTCTAGTTGGGAGACATAGAAAACAGGGTGGATGGCCCGCATGTGGTCTGGAAGCTGCAGGGTGACTGAGTGAGTCCCTGGGCAGGCGATGATTTTGAAAGGACCATGGTTCTTTTTGGAAAGTTTCCTGGAGGGACAGGTGTTGTGGATATTTTCTGCAGTGACATAGGCAAAATCACCAATGTTGAAGTCAGGTGCAGGCACCCAATGTTTGTCCACAGGACCTTGATAATGTTTTTGAGTGGCCACAAGCTGTTTCTGAAGTTCCAAGGTCATCTAAGTCAATGACAAACTCATGGGCGTGTTGTGAGGCCAAGTCACATTCAGGAAAGACAGAAATGTTTGGGTGGTAGCCTTTGTTGGCAAAGAAGGGGATACACAGGTAGAGGCAGAGGGAGCATTGTTGTAGGCAAATTCACCCAAGGGTAAGAGGTGAGACCAGTCATCCTGCTGATAGTTACAGAAGATCCGGAGATACTGCTCAAGGGTCTGATTAAGTCATTCCATCTGACCATCACCTTGCAGGTGATAACCGGAAGTGAAATAGATCCACATGTCAAGAGCTTTTCTGAGGGAGCAGAAAAAATGGGAGATGAATTCGGATCCTCGGTTGCAAGTGATGTGAGATGGTACACCATGCTTGGAGAAGATGTGGAGAACAAACAGGTTGGCTAATTCTTGGGCTGTGATTTCATTAACAGTTGGGATGAAGATGCCTTGTTTGGTGAGTCAGTCAACAATGACCAGGATAGTGGTGTGGTCGTTGGAGCTGGGTAATTGTTCAATGAAATCCATGGAGATCGAGTTCCAGGGTTGTTCCAGAACTGGAAGTTGGTTCAGGAACCCATAGGGTTTGTGTCGAGGTGACTTGGATCACTTGCAAGTGGTACAGGACTTGCAGAATTTCTGGACGAAGGTGCAGAGGTTTGGCCAGACATGTTCTCGGCAGATGAGCTGCTGGGTTTTGTTTTGTCTGAAGTGGCCAGAGAGAATGTGATCATGTTTGTATTGCAGGACTCTGAGACAAAGATCTGCAACATCCAGAACATAGATGCAGTCAAAATGGCAGAGGAATCCTGCCTTGTCTATAGTCCAATTGGGGTTGGTAGGTGTTGGAAGGTGTGTGGATGATAGTGGGTTGAGGGGTAGGGAGGTGCAGATGTCATTGTGAAGTTTCTCAACATCCATGATTACTGCTTGTTGGATGACAGGCATTGCAAGGTAGGTGGCACAAAGAGAAGAGGTAAGCTGTTCCTGTGTGAATACAGGTCAGAAATTGGTCAGGTTTATGGAGGCAAAGTTGCTATTTCCCCCTTTGCAGTAGATGTCCCAATGTCTTGTGAGCGTGTCTGGCTTGGCCCCTAATTTCCCAGGGTGGAAGCAGATAATGAGATTGAACTGTGAAAGATACTTCAAAAGTAGTGGTGGGTTGAGGGTCAGGAAGAGTGGATTGCTGAATTGCAAAGATCCCAGGAATAGTGCCGGCACGTTGGGAATTTCTGGTTGTGTGCTGGTGGGTCTCGGTAGGGGTCATAGAGAGGAATGAGATGAGTGAAGTGGAGTTCATATATACTGTTAAGAACTGATCCTGAAGTGCACGTCAGAATCCAGTCAGACCCTGCAGATGTCGATAAGTGGAAAGTTGTTGGGTCATTGTTAAGAACTGATCCTAAAGGCCACTTTGGAATCTGTCCGGACACTGCGGGTGATGATAGCGGGAGATTGTCGGGTTGATGCGGATTCTGCAGGAGGGGGAACGGAAAGGACTTGGCTTCAGCTGCGCCCTTCACCTCATCTGGTGTCCTAATTTCAAGTCAAGGGTTTAGCTGTAAGGGGACTAGGGGGGTGCCCTGTGTGTTTTTCCTATTTTTTATGTTCGTCCCATATTTTTCCCCACCTCATTTCCTTCTATTCTTCATTTTCTATGATTTTTCCGGATTTTATTACTAATTTTCCCTTGCTATCATGTTTGTATATGTTGACACTTTTATATTTAGAGGCGGAGTACCCCTTCCAACACATACCCCTTGGTATGATGTCATTCGGCGGCCTTGATCCGCCTATCTCCGCCTTTTTCTATTTTTAGGTTATATTTGATTTTTGTCATCTTCACATATACTGGGCATCAGCAAGGGGATCCTTAGAGTTTTCTCTTCGGATTTCCCTTTACTAGGTGTGTCCCCAATGCCTGTATTATGTAGTATAATTTTAACTTTGGATTTCCCTTTGCTAGAGGCTCAGGTTGCCCTTATAGTAGAAAACTCTCCCCTAAGGCCCGAAAATCGCAAATGCGCTGCCCAAAATAGGCAGGTACGGACTGGACGATGCTTCCCAAAGCTCCACAGAGTCCCTACACACCGTTCCAGATACTCTCGCCTTTATCATGCCGCCATTTTCGCCAAACGCGCTCCCTAGTGACATGGACGCATCAGAACGCTTCAACGCGCTTGAAAGCGACGTTTCCAGAATGCGCGCGCAAATCGACTCGCTTAAATCTACGATTGAAAACTTCGTTAGGACCCTCCAGGCTAACCCTATGACTAATAGTTCCCCCTTCACGACTCCAAGCACACCCAACAATGATGTTTTGCCAAACGCGTCCACTAAGGAACGTGCCCAGATCAAACCATCCCCCCCCGCCGAATTTAATGGTGCACATGCACAGGGACATGCATTCCTTAATTCCTGTGAGTTATACATTAGTCTCCAGTCGCATCAATTTGTCGATGAGGCTGCAAAAATTTATTGGGCCTTCACATACATGAAATCTGAACGCGCCTATCTCTATGTGGACCATATCCTACGTCAAACTAAAGAACTCGGTTCTCTACCTTTCTCCACTTGGGGTGACTTTCGAGCTGAGTTTGTACGCCACTTCTGCCCCCTCAATGAACGCCACCGAGCAGTGACACGACTTGAGTCATCCACTTACCACCAGGGACGTCGATCCATGGACGACTATATCGATGAGTTCAAGGATTTGGTGGACATGGCAGGGTATGGGAGTGGGTTACCAGTGGTGGTGAAGTTCCGACGGGGGCTCAACCGAGAAATTCAGGACCAGATTGCACAGATGTTGGAAGGGCGCCCAGCGGACGATGATATCCTTGCTTGGTATGAAGCTGCTTCACTCTGTGACGAGAACCGACTCACAAATGCGGCGTTTAATGCTGCATTCCGTGCTCCAACTACCACTCATACACCCTACACCTTCAATCGAAGCCTCCCCCGCCCTAACCCCATTCCTGCTCGTCAAACTCCCACACCAGCCGTCAATGTCCCAGTACCAATGGATGTTGATGCAGCCCGCAGCCGTGCACGTAAGTTGGATCTCTGCTACCATTGTGGGGAACCTGGACACAGGGCTGGAGCGTGTCCCCATCATCAGGATATCCGCATGCTCACCCCCGAGGGACGAGACAAACTCCTGCAAGATTTGTTGGCACTTGTAGATGTTGAGGAAGCGAAGGATCAAGTTGCAGAGGAGGTTAAGCTGGAAGTTGTAGAGGAGCAGGATTTTCCTATTCGCAGCGAGTGAATCGTACGCCCTCACTGCCTGTCCATAACTGCTTTGAAGTCTTGTCAGTTGAATCCCCGGAGAATGAATCCATTTCTGTGACTGCTCCCCTCTCTGACCCTTCGAAGTTGGCTAAAGACGTACCTGCTCTCCCCATCTCTCCTTCTACTCCACGTCCCAAAATTAAATCATGGGAGCGTAAACTACCACGCAAGTATATTGTGGCATCCACTCCCTCTGCACATTCCTTAAACCTAGCCATCGAACTGCAGACGACCAACACTGGACAGATACTTGGTGTCTCTGCGCTCCTGGACTCTGGTGCGACTGGTCTCTTCATCGATTCCCATCTGGTACAACAACATTGTCTAAATACTCACTCACTCTCACATCCAATACCTGTATATAACGTGGATGGATCCCCAAATGAAGCTGGTGCCATCCGAGAGGTTGCAGACCTGGTTCTCCGTTACAAAGATCATAGTGAGCGTGCCCTTTTTGCTGTCACTCAATTAGGAAAGCAAAAGGCGATTTTGGGATATCCATGGCTTCGAGACCATAACCCAGAGGTCGACTGGCGCACTGGGGAGGTTACCATGAGCCGATGTCCATCCCGCTGTCGGACATGTTTCACAGAAGCCAGGCAAGAATGTCGTGGACAGAAGGCGGCAATACGACGAACTCAGAAGTGTCATGCTGGACCCCTGCCTATACCTGAAGTGGAATTGGAAGGGGTTCCTGATCTAATGCTGGACTCGGATGATGATGATGAGGACCCAGAGGAAGTGGAGGAGGGTGATCAGATCTTCTACACTGCGATTCGCTCATTGCATGAGGTGTGTGCCACATCGAACATATCCCAACGCCTTGCCGAGGCCTTCCACAAAAACAACACTGCTAAATCCTCTACTAACTCTTTACTCCCTCATCTCCATGAGTTTGAAGACGTGTTCTCCAAGGAGTCATTCGACTCTCTTCCTGCGCGTAAGCCATGGGATCATGCGATCGAACTCACCCCCAGCGCAACCCCTTCATCCTGCAAGGTCTATCCTCTCTCTCCGGAGGAACAACGGCAGCTTGACCAGTTCATCGATGAGCACCTGGCCTCTGGACGTATTCGACCATTGAAGTCACCCATGGCCTCTCCCTTTTTCTTTGTCAAGAAGAAGGATGGCTCACTTCGACCGGTTCAAGACTACAGAAGACTCAACAACATCACGGTCAAAAATCGCTACCCACTACCCCTCATCTCTGAACTCGTAAACCAGCTCCGTGGAGCCCGATACTTCACCAAGCTCGATGTCCATTGGGGCTATAATAATGTGAGGATAAAGGAGGGAGATGAGTGGAAGGCAGCCTTTTGTACCAACCGTGGTCTTTTTGAACCGCTTGTCATGTTCTTTGGCCTTACTAATAGCCCTGCCACCTTTCAGACCATGATGAACGACATCTTCCATGACCTCATCCTCGAAGGCGTTGTCTGCATCTATCTCGACGACATCCTCATCTTCACTCGCACGGTTGAAGAGCACCATCGCATCACGCGCCTCGTCCTAGAGCGACTTCGACGGTACAAACTCTACCTTCGTCAGGACAAATGCGAGTTCGAAAGGACCAAGATTGAGTACCTTGGCCTGATTATCTCGGAGGGTCAAGTGGAGATGGATCCTATCAAGGTAAACGGGGTCACAGCTTGGCCGACGCCCACAAACAAGAAGGAGGTGCAGTCTTTCCTGGGCTTCATCAATTTTTATCGGCGTTTTATCAAGGATTTCTCACATCATGCACGACCGCTGTTCGACTTGACAGGAAAGGAGGCATGGAGGTGGGATAATGCACAACAGGAGGCATTCGAAAAGCTTAAGGAGATGGTCACTTCCGCTCCGATCCTTACCTTTGCTGACGATTTGCGTCCTTTTCGTGTAGAAGCCGACAGTTCTGACTTTGCGACGGGCGCTGTGTTGTCTCAGCAGTCTCCGGAGGACCAGAAGTGGCATCCTGTGGCATTCTACTCCAAAAGCCTTAGTGCTGTAGAGAGAAACTACGAGATCCATGACAAGGAGATGTTGGCGATAATGCGTGCGCTTGAGGAGTGGCGACACTTCCTCGAGGGTGCCCAACACAAGGTGGAAATTTGGATGGATCACAAGAACCTCGAGTACTTCATGACGGCCAAGAAATTGAACCGTCGTCAAGCTCGTTGGTCCCTGTATCTATCTAGATTCAACTTCTCCTTGCACCACCGTCCGGGTCGCAGCATGGGGAAGACCGATGCCCTATCCCGACATGCAGACCATGGGGATGGCAGCGGTGACAACCAAAACATTATGCTGTTGCAGCCAGACCTGTTCACCATTCGGGCACTGGAAGGCATTGCACCCCAGGGCGAGGAGCGGGACATTCTACGTGACATTCATCACGCAAACCGTAGCGGTTTACATGAGGATGTTGTCGCCCGAGCTGTTAAAGAACTGAGGAAGGGATCGACCCTTTCCTTACGTGCGGCAGAGTGGGCTGAAAAGGAGGACTTGTTGTATTTCAGGGATCGCATCTATGTTCCCAATGACCCAGACCTTCGCCGGCGCATCATATCCCAACACCATGACTCACAGATTGCTGGCCACCCCGGACACTGGAAGACCTTGGAGCTCACCTCACGGAACTATTGGTGGCCACAAATGTCACGGCTCATTGGTCAGTATTGTCGCACTTGTGACCTTTGCTTATGCACCAAGGTCCCTCGTCACAAGCCTATTGGTGAGCTACACCCTCTTCCTGTTCCAGAGAGTCATTGGGATGTCATCAGCATCGACTTTGTGGTGGAATTGCCAGAGTCAAACGGGTTTGATGCGGTGATGTGCACAGTTGACTCAGTGGGAAAACGCGCTCACTTCATTCCCACTCACACCACTGTCAGTGCCCTAGGTGCCGCTCGACTCTACCTCCACCACGTGTGGAAATTACATGGACTTCCTGGTGCCTTCCTCTCGGATCGTGGCCCTCAGTTCATGGCAGAGTTCACTTGTGAGCTGTACCGACTCCTGGGGATCAAACTCCTCGCTTCAACTTCTTATCACCCACAAACTGATGGCCAGACGGAGCGAGTCAACCAGGAACTGGAGCAGTACATCTGCCTCTTTGTCAATGAACGCCAGGACGATTGGGATGATCTCCTTCCTTTGGCCGAGTTCGGGTACAACAACCATGTCCATGCTTCCACTCAACAGACCCCTTTCCTCTTAGACACTGGACGACATCCACGCATGGGATTTGAACCTCGCCAAACTCCCTCACACATCGAGACAGTGAATGAGTTCACAGAACGCATGAGGGATAGCTTGGAGGAGGCAAGGGCAGCCTTAGCAAAGGCGAAGGATGACATGGCACGATTTTACAACCAGCGCCACTCCCCAACCCCTCAGTACAAGGTTGGTGATCAAGTTTATCTCGACTCCAGTGACATCTCCACTACACGTCCATCCAAGAAACTCGCTCATCGCTTCTTGGGACCTTTCCCCATTGTCAAGTGCGTTGGAACACATGCCTATCATCTATGCCTCCCAGCCTCCATGTCCAGACTCCATCCCATCTTCCATGTTGTCAAATTGCTTCCAGCTCCCCCAGATCCATTCCCAGGATGCCATTCACACCCACCACCACCACCTACAGTGATCGAGGGAGAACCCCAATATGAAGTCAAGTCAATCTTGGACAGTCGTTTGCATCGAGGAAAACTCCAGTATTTGGTACATTGGAAGGGTTATGGGTATGAGGAGAACTCATGGGTCGAAGAGTCTGATGTAAATGCCCCTCGGTTAATCAAGGAATTCCACCGACGGCACACTGCTGCACCGCGTCGCATTCAAGTCACGGACTTTGGTCGTATATGATTTCAAATGCATCGCGGCGATGCATCTTAGAGAGGGGGTGATGTAAGGGGACTAGGGGGGTGCCCTGTGTGTTTTTCCTATTTTTTATGTTCGTCCCATATTTTTCCCCACCTCATTTCCTTCTATTCTTCATTTTCTATGATTTTTCCGGATTTTATTACTAATTTTCCCTTGCTATCATGTTTGTATATGTTGACACTTTTATATTTAGAGGCGGAGTACCCCTTCCAACACATACCCCTTGGTATGATGTCATTCGGCGGCCTTGATCCGCCTATCTCCGCCTTTTTCTATTTTTAGGTTATATTTGATTTTTGTCGTCTTCACATATACTGGGCATCAGCAAGGGGATCCTTAGAGTTTTCTCTTCAGATTTCCCTTTGCTAGGTGTGTCCCCAATGCCTGTATTATGTAGTATAATTTTAACTTCGGATTTCCCTTTGCTAGAGCGGGAAAGTGTGGGTAAATGCGGGGAGGAGTACGGAGGGACTTAGGTTGAGTTCAGATGAGACTAGAACTTTGGAGGGAGACTAGAGGTTGAGTCGAATGTAGTTCAGACTCTTAGAGGACAGGGGTTGGAGTAGAAGGAGGTTTTAGATTGGCAGGGTAAAGTTGAGTCTATGTCAATATACAAACTGAGGAATACAAGGCAAAACTAACTAAGCTTAAATACTGTAGTCCGGAATAATGTGGAACAGGAACAAAGACTGCAGCAGTGTCTCGACTGTGTAGATAAATTACCTATGGGAACCGCACAGGAATCCATAGTTGAATTTGCAATAGAGATGGCAGCCTTGGAAAGGCAGCCGTGGATGCTGTACAAGGTGGCCTGATGCACAGCAGTGTGGGCAGTGCAAGGTGGCCAGGAACAAAATTGGGAGGCGCGTCAGGCAGAGGTGCAGAAAAAGGAGGCATCAGCCACAAAACGAGTGGAGAAGAAGCGGGCGGCTGCAGCTGCAGGTTTGGAGGATGAGGCTGAGGGGAGCAAGTGACAAAGACAGAGAGGGAGAAGCGGAGGTAGTGTAGGGATCTGGTTGGATCCAAAAAAATCTTTTTTCAATGAATTTTGTTTCTGAGTACAAACCGAGTGAATAAGCAATGTGAATAGCCTTTAAGTGGGTAATGGACCGGGTTTTTGCGGGTAGCAGGTGTGAAAATCTGCAAGGAGTTCTTGGGCGTGCTCAAGTTCCATAACAGGTAGCCAGGAGGTCTCTTCATCGGTTCCCTGGTAACCTTCCCATCGGACGAGGTAGAGAATCTTGCAGCAACGTCGGTTGTCGACTTTGGAGTCAAGGACTTCGGCGATCTCATATTCGAGCTCATCATCAATGGTGATTGGAGGAGGTGGAGGTTGTACTCGATTTGGAATTGTGTTCGGGGAGTGTTTCTCTAGTTGAGAGACATGGAAAACAGGGTGAATGACCCACATGTGATCTGGGAGCCGCAGGGTGACTGAGTGAGTGCCCAGGCAGGCGATGATTTCAAAGGGGCCATGGTGCTTTTCAGAAAGTTTCTTGGAAGGACGTGTGGTGCGGATATTTTCCGCAGTGACATAGGCAGAATCACCAATGTTGAAGTCGGGTGCGGGTGCCCAATGTTTGTCCACAGGACCTTGATAATGCTCTTGAGTGGCCGCAAGTTGTTTCCAAAGCTCCTGATGAAGGTCATCTAAGTCGACGACGAACTCGCGGGCGTGCTGTGAAGCTAAGTCACATTCTGGAAAGACAGAAATGTTTGGGTGATAGCCTTTGTTGGCAAAGAAAGGGGATACACCTGTAGAGGTGGAAGGAGCATTGTTGTAGGCAAATTCGCCCAAGGGTAAGAGGTGAGACCAGTCGTCCTGCTGATAGTTGCAGAAGATCTGGAAGTACTGCTCCAAGGTCTGATTAAGTCGTTCTGTCTGACCATCACCTTGCAGGTGATAACCGGAAGTGAAGTGGATCTGCATGTCGAGTGCTTTTCCGAGGGAGCAGAAGAAATGGGAGACAAACTCAGATCCCCGGTCGCAAGTGATGTGCGACGGAACGCCATGCTTGGAGAAGACGTGGAGGACGAACAGGTTGGCTAGTTCTTGGGCTGTGATTTCATTGACAGTTGGGATGAAGATGCCTTGCTTGGTGAGGTGGTCAACGATGACCAGGATAGCGGTGTGACCATTGGAGTCAGGTAGTTGTTCAATGAAGTCCATGGAGATGGAGTTCCAAGGTCGTTCCAGAACCGGAAGTTGCTTTAGGAACCCATAGGGCTTGTGTCAGGGTGATTTGGATCATTTGCAAGTGGTACAGGATCTGCAGAATTCCTGCACAAAGGTGTGGAGGTTTGGCCAGACATATTCCTGGTGGACAAGCTGCTGGGTTTTGTTTTGCCCGAAGTGGCCAGAGAGGATGTGATCATGTTTGTACTGAAGGACCTTGAGGTGAAGATCCGTGACATCTGGAACATAAATCTGGTCGAAGTGGCGGAGAAGACCTGCCTCATCTTTGGTCCAGTTGGGGTCGGTAGGTGTCAGAAGATGTGCGGATGAAAAGGGGTCAAGGGGTAGGGAGGTGCGGATGTCATGGTGAAGTTTCTCAACATCCATGATTACTGCCTGTCGAAGGATGGGTGTGGCAAAATAGGTGGCGTGGAGGGAAGAGGTGAGCTGTTCCTGTGTGAATACAGGTCGGAAGCTGGTTGGGTTTACAGAGGCGAAATCGCTATTTCCCCCTTTGCGGTAGACGTCCCAATGTCTAGTGAGTGCGTCTGGCTTGGCCCCTAGTTTCCCGGGGTGGAAGTGGATGACGAGATTGAACTGGGAAAAGTACTCAGACCAACGGGCCTGGCGGCGCATGAGCAACTTGGTAGTGCTGAAGTACTCAAGATTTTTGTGGTCAGTGACCACATCAACCGGGTTTGCGGAACCCTCGAAGTACTGCCTCCAGTGTTTGAAGGCTTCGAAAATGGCCAAGAGTTCCTTGTCATGTGTGTCATAATTTAGTTCAGTGGGATTGAAGGAGTGGGAATGAAAAGTGACCAGATGGATTTCTCCATCCGTAGTGTAAACCGAAAGGATAGCAGCTAGGGCATAGTCGGAAGCGTCAGTTTCAAGTACCATTTGTGAGTCAGGTACCCATTGAGTTAAGACGGGTGCATGAGTGAATTCTTGTTTGAGCCTTTCAAAGGCATCATGGCACTTCTTATTGAAGTCCCAGGGTGCGGATTTCCACGTCAAGCGGGTGAGTGGGATGACAATGTCTGAATAGCCGTTAATGAAGTGGTGGTAAAAGTTACAAAAGCCTAAGAAGGATTGTATATCCTTAACTTTCCTAGGCTTGGGCCAGTCAAGCACGGTTTTGACTTTATCCTCAGACATCCGCAGTCCATCCGGTGAAAGGATGAAGCCCAAATATTTGACGGTGTCTTTGTGGAACTCACATTTCTGTGGAGAGGTGTAAAGTCCATTTTTCCGGAGACGGCGGAGGATTTCTTTGATGTGAGCCCCATGCTGGGACTTGTCATCGGAATAGATTAGGATGTTGTCGAGGTATACGATGACACAAACATCCAGCATGTTGCTGAAGATGTCATTCATAAACCGCTGGAAAGCTGCGGGTGCATTAGTGAGCCCAAAGGGGACCACCAACCACTCGAAGGATCTGTAGTGGGTGCAGAAAGTAGTTTTCCACTCATCACCATCAGCGATGTGGACTAGGTGATAAGCATGCCGCAAGTCTATTTTGGTGAACAAGTGGGCTTTGCGGGGAGAGTCAAGTAGGTCGGAAATGAGAGGAAGTGGGTAGCGGTCTTTCTTTGTAAGATGGTTAAGTCCTCAGTAGTCGACACAAAGTTGGAGACTACCGTCCTTCTTCTTGACAAAGAGAATAGGGGTGCCATGCAGCGACTTGGATGGGTGGATGAATCCTGAGCAGACGTTTTTGTCAATAAAGACTCGTAAGGCTTCTAGTTCAGAGGGGGAGAGAGAATACATTCAGCCTGGAGGCGGAGGAGTATTGTCTTGTGTCTCTATCTTGAGGTCGTAAGACCAATGCAGAGGAAGGGTATCCGCTTTAGTCTTATTAAAGACATCAGCGAATTCGTGATACTCAGGCAGAATCTTGGAAAGGTCAGAAGAGTTAGCGGAGCGGGCGGATATCCCTTCTGGAGCGAAGGTCATCTGAAAAGCTACTGCCCCAGGAAGTTTGCTAGCACGCGCATAAGTGGCAGCATTGATGAAGGAGATGTCAGGAGGTGTAAACTTAGGAGGAATGGGGGGTTCGGAAAGTGTGGAAGAGTCGAGGATTTATACCGGAAGATTCGGGGACAAAGGTGATGTCAGGGGTGCTGGACCTCTATGATCTGCAGAGCGGAAAGCGAGTTGGCTTGAAGACCAGTCAATCAATGGATTGTATTGCTTCAGCCAGTTATGACCAAGTACGGCGGAACAGGAAGAGTCGAGCGAGGTTACATAAAATGACAAATTGAATACTTCACTGGCAGGGAAAGTGACTGGAAGTTTGACAATCTGAGTTATGGTGGAGTTGCAAGTTCCATCAAAGAGTCATAAACTGATCGGGTTAATGGATTCCATGCTGAGTTGGTTATTCAACATGAAAGAGGAGTCAAGGAAGCAGTGGGAGGAGCCAGAGTTGATAAGGGTTCGGAAAGGGGCAGAAGATTCAGGGAAGGTTAAAAGAATGGTTAAGGAGTCAGGGTCAGAAAGAGCAGATGCATTGAGACAAATGTAGGCAGCCAAGTGGGTAAGGTCAATGCAACCCCCAGCCCCAATGGCTGTATCCTGAGGGTTGCGGACTATTTTTCTGAGTCTGTAGTCTTGGGAACAACAGTGGATGCACAGGCTTTTGCGGCTTTGGATTTTGGGCAGTTTCCTGCTACGTGCCCTTCCTCACTGCAGTAGAGACAAAGTTGTTCTCTCATGCAACGTTCTCGTTCCTCCCCAGTAAGCTTGCCATTCTTCCCCAACTTATCGGAGATGGACAACTTGGGCTTGTCCCGGGAAGTGTTCTTTGTCACAGAAGACTGCTGGTTGGAGGTGTTACTGCGGGCGGAGTTTGAAGATGCTTGGTTTGTCGATGGGCTTTTTGAAGAGTCCTTCCAACTAGAGTTAGTGATGTTACTGGAATTCTTTGTTTCAAAATGGGATTTGTCTTCTTGCATCCAGTAGATGTTGTTGCTGTCCTGCGCTTTCAAGTGCAGTTCTGCGAGAGTATTGGGTTTACCACCCCAGAGAACTTCTATGCGAAGCTGGAGCGGAAGACCGCGGAAATAGTGGTCGCGAAGGGCTGCTTCATTCCAGTTGACCCTAGAAGCTAATTCCCAGAAGTCAACGTTATATTTCGTGATATGACCACCTTTCTTCATTGCTAAATCAGAGAGAGCTTTTTCCACATCTCCAACCGGGTCGTGCGGACCAAAGTTGCTTTCCAGCTTGGCGAGGAAAGCTTCGTAGTCCCACATCCAGTGTGCAGAATCTGTTGGGTCATTCAGACCAGGCTCAAACCAACTGAGAGCTGATCCCTTAAGATAAGAAAGGATGAATATGATCTTTTTCTCATCAGAGGAAAATACATGCGGACGGTCATGGAAATGAAGATTGCAGGAGACTAAGAAGTCTCTAAGTTTCTTCGGATTGGCACCGTCGAAAGTGTCGGGGTCATGAACTTTGATTTTTTCGGTCTTGGGTGTGTTATTCTGATGAAGGGTGCGGATACTCTCCGAGAGGTTGTAAAGGACATCTATGAACCTATCCCCTGGGTCAGGGTTTTCCCCCACGGGAGGTTGATCCTCAGGATCATTGGGATCGGGGTCACCCCCAGGGCCATCAGGACCACTAGGGTCATCGGGTCTGTCGGGGGGTCCGTCCTCTAGACCAGAATCTTCCAACCCAAAGGGTTCAGGCTGGTTGATGCCTCCTACGTACTCAAGGGGAGTTCTTGATCGAAAACCTTCTGGGTTGCCAGAAGGTTGCTGGGCACAGGCGGACATGAGGTTGGCACTGATTGAGGGAGCTCCTGAGCCGATTTGTCGAAAGATGTTTGAGGGTCTGGAAGACACTCCAAAAGTAGTGGTGGGTCGAGGGTCGGAAAGGGTGGATCGCTGGATTGCAGAGATTCCTGGAATAGTACCGGCACGTTGGGAGTTTCTTGTTGTGCACTGGTGGGTCTCGGTAGGGGTCATAGAGAGGAAATGGACGAGTGAAGTGTGAGTTCGTATATACTGTTAAGAACTGATCCTAAAGGCCACTTCGGAATCCATCCGGACACTGCGGGTGATGATAGCGGGAGATTGTCAGGTCGATGTGGATTCTGCGGGAGGGGGAACGGAAAGGACTTGGCTTCAGCTTGTAAGAAGCTGTGCCCTTCACCTCGTCTGGTGTCCTAATTTCAAGTCGAGGGTTTAGCGGTAGGAGCGGGAAAGTGCAGGTAAATGCAGGGAGGAGTACGGAGGGACTTAGGTTGAGTTCAGATGAGACTAGAACTTCGGAGGGAGACTAGAGGTTGAGTCAAATGTAGTTCAGACTCTTAGAGGACAGGGGTTGGAGTAGAAGGAGGTTTTAGATTGGCAGGGTAAAGTCGAGTCTATGTCGATATACGAACTGAGGAATACAAGGCAAAACTAACTAAGCTTAAATACTGTAGTCTGGAATAATGCGGAACAGGAACGAAGACTGCGGCAGTGTCTTGACTGCATAGATAAATTACCTATGGGAGCCACACAGGAATCCATAGTTGAATTTGCAATAGAGACGGCAGCCTTGGAAAGGCAGCCGTGGATGCTGTACAAGGTGGCCTGATGCACAGCAGCGTGGGCAGTGCAAGGCGGCCAGGAATGAAATCGGGAGGCATAGACAAAAGTCATGTTTGACATGCAGGAAAGAGTCGGATGGATGTGGGTTCCGATCGGGCAAGGAACGGTTCTTGACAGTCATAGCAGATTCTGCGAAAGGGGAACAGAAAGGACTTGGCTTCAACTTATAAGAAGTTGTGCCCTTCACCTCATCTGGTGTCCTAATTTCAAGATGAAGGTTTGCAGGTAGGAGCCAGTAGGTGTGGAAAGTGCAGGGAAGAGTACAGAGGGACTTGGGTTAAGTTCATATGAGACCAGAACTTTGGAGGGAGAACTAGAGGTCAAGTCAAATGAAGTTTGGGCTCTTAGAGGTCAGAGGTAGGAGTAGAACAAGATTGGATTGGCAGATTTATGTTAAGTCTTTATCAAGTTTTTGTCAAGTCTATGTCAATATATGAACTGAGGAATACAAGTCAAAACTAACTAAGCTTAAATACTGGAGTCCAGAATCGGAGTGGAACATCTCGGTAACTGTGGCAGTGTCTCAACTGCATAAATAAATTACTTAGCTGGGGCCGCACAGGATACTTAATACTGTACCAAAAATCCCAGAATCCTCGCGAGATTGACTTCAAGCGTGTCGACACGCATAATTTTGACGTGATGCGTCACATTAAAAGTAACATCACCTGATCTCGTCGAGTATGAATGACGACTATCTTAATTTTTTGCGTCGTATTTAATCCTGCCTATGGGTACATAAGCTACAGAATCTGTGGTGCCAGACCATACCATGAATGTGGCTGGTGTGGAGCCACGAACACTGTATGGCGCCAGTCTGGCGTCGCGAAAGTATTTTTGGCGCCATTCCTCATTGTGGCGGTGTGGCAGGCCAGACCAGTCACACCCAGCCACACCACTTTTGATGCAAAATGGATGACCTCAAAAGGTTGACTTCACTGCCAGATACATATGAACCAACCATTGAGTCTCTGATGAACTCAAAGATTACTTCAAGCTTGAGCAGGAGGATTTCGATATGTACCACTTGATTGGTGGTGGGGGAGACACAAATCTGTACCATCTTGCTCGAGACATCCTTGCTATTCCTGGTTAGTCATTTCGCTTCTTTTCCACTGTACACTAAGGCATCATATCAGGTTCTGCAGTTGCAATTGAGCGGATTTTCTCTGATGGCTGTGACAATTAGACGTGCAAGTCTCCACCCTGACACCATCCGCACCTTGATGTTGGTCAAACATCGCCTTCGGCTGGCCCGAGTTGCCATTGATAGAACTCTTTGATAGAACTCATTATCTAGTAGAACAAAATTTAGCTGTTTACGGCCCCGTACCGTGCCGCCGAGGCTCAAACTTGAGGTTTACGGTTATGGTTTACAGTGATCCCGTCGCCGTATTAGTGCTGTAATCGTACGACTGTACACCGTATATGGTACGGCGTACAGCCCTAAACTGTTCTCTGAACCCTGAATCAATGATGAAATCAAAAGTTTCCACATCAAAATCCATCGTTGTGATGAACGCCCGATCATTTTGGCTTTCGAAGACATGATTCCATACTGTGCCAAAGTGTGGGTTTGGTGGAAGATCAGGTAGTTCCAGGTTGGCCTAACGTCGTTCATTTCGAAAAAGTCGTACAGCCTCTGCTGCAGTCACTATTAGTGCAGCTGTGGTTAGTACTACGATACGAAGATCTTCTTCGGCTTCTTCATCATCAATGACAGGTCGAAGCATTGTCCATGGTTGTACTCGATCGCAGATGGCACACGATAACAACAATCATGCAAGTAACCATTTAAGGGTCCAAATTCTACATGTGTTTCCACCGACTTGAAAGTCCACAGTGGTTGACGTTTGGAGATATAAAATCACTGAGCGTTACGGAAAGTCATCCATGAGGCAATTAACCACACCTAGCTAGCCATCGTGAGGCTGTCCAATTTCGCATCCTCCTCCCTCAGATCGTCCGGAGGATGATTCGTAAGCATCAAGTCTTCTCTTAGATCAGATCGTATCCCTCGTGGTAATGCGATGTATGCATTGAAAGACGTTAATGCACCGGTGGTGGCTTGGCAAGGTCCCGGTCAACGATCACATGTTCTATCCTCTGTCCTTGTACAATCTGTGAAAGCGTACGTGGGAGTTCTTCAACTGTCGACGACGGATTCGATGTTTTCGCCCGGGTCTGGCACAATGTGCCTTCGAATGGAATTAAATTATACAGCTGTACCAATTCGGTATCTCGTGATCGGCAACACGACGGACTTCATATAACATATACCTCCGAAATTTTTCTCACGACATTCTGGGGTGGCTTGGGCTGTGTACCCCTTTTGGGGGGCTTAAGCAGCAAAAATTGTAGTCTCTCATCCGTTGAGGTGTATCTGGCACAAGGTGCCTTCGAATGGAATGAAACTCGAAGCAAGGTGTCTGGTTGAGAATATCATACACAGCAGTTCATTACAAAAGGGGCATAAACAGTGCCATACCGTTAACGGCTACTTTGATCATTGAGGATCTTCATCGGTTGACAACAAAGCTTCATCAGTCGACCACGTCCGCGCACAGTATGATAAGCTTACAATATATCCAAGTTAGTTCTCCGATTCAATAGCAATATTGTAAGCTTATCATACTGTGCGCGGACGTGGTCGACTGATGAAGCTTTGTTGTCAACCGATGAAGATCCTCAACGATCAAAGTAGCCGTTAACGGTATGGCACTGTTTATGCCCCTTTTGTAATGAACTGCTGTGTATGATATTCTCAACCAGACACCTTGCTTCGAGTTTCATTCCATTCGAAGGCACCTTGTGCCAGATACACCTCAACGGATGAGAGACTACAATTTTTACTGCTTAAGCCCTCAAAAGGGGTACACAGCCCAAGCCACCCTAGAATGTCGTGAGGAAAATTTCGGAGGTATATTATATGTTATATGAAGTCCGTTCCCTGGGAGATCATTTAAATGTCTATATAATACGGCTGCCTGCTATTGCTCGCGTCCAACACAATATCATAATACCACCACGTATGATTCTTTTAACTCTCATTAGTGTTTGCTCTGTCTACGCCCACCCTGTTAACCTTGCCGTTGGGGCCCCAGCTACCAACGTACCAGCCTTTTACGTCAGCCCCGCAGGCTCAATCGGGCTACTATGGAGCTCAATCGGGATTGCAGTACTCACTTCTTTCCTCCAAGGCCTTGCCGTCACCGTGGTGTCCATAGCTGAGGATCAAGAAATGTGGACTTTCCGTTTCCGCATCGCGCGGTATGAATATCTTTGGTGGACAGTTATATCCAGCATGCTTTCCGTCTCCTTCATCCTCATCGTCGTGTCGTTCCTCTCCGGGAACAGCAGCGACTCCCTTGGCGTACTCGTACTCTCCACGACCACATCCATCGCCATCGTTCGGTACACCATCCCTGCATGGCGGAACAAACCATATGTCAAGACTCGGTGGTTGTCGTGGACAGGCGTCAGTCGCACGGCAATCAAGGTGGCTTTTGGGACTGTTGTCGGTGATGCTGATTGGTGGAGGCAGCTTGCTGCTCGTGCACCTCCTGCGAGTCGCCGTATTGTCCTTCCTTCAGACGAATGGGGTTGGGCGATCAATCCGCCTCCAGGTGTAAGTGCAGACCCAACTGCATTGTTGACCCAATCGCTCTTGGATGATAATAAAGAGGCAAGCGAACTGCCTCTTGCGTCTTGTATATATGATGATGGGTATCACCATGCTGGTGGTGCTGTATCATTATTGTGGGGTCCGGACATTGGCTTCCGCCCTCGTCTTTCCCGAGCAATCAATAGTGTGCCTCGCTCCCTCACTGACTCTAGGCCTATAACAAATGGCGGTTACAAAGGTGAAGGACTCTGCCTTGCGATGGGTATCTTAGGACGAAATAAAGGTCTACGACCTTTTTTGCTCGTCTTTGACCATAAAGATACTAGAAAGAAGCAGCGAGGAATAGTATTCAAATCAGATATGAGCATTACAGCACACCTCGAGAACACATCTATCTGGTACCCACGCCCGAGCAAAGTCTTGCGATCGTACTACGAGAAGGAGATAGTTGAGCAGTTTGGTGGTTTGGGTGACGACTATGTTGGCGCAGCTACAGAGCTAGCTGTGTTATTACTCGATTGTTCGCCGAGCGCTGTAGTGAAATGGTTATCGCTCGGCCTGGACCAACAGTCATTGGAAGTGAACATGCGGATGTCTGGCCGGCACTCCCGCCAGCATGACACAGTTGCTACCCCAGCCCAACTTCAAACGCTATACCGTGCTAGCTACACCTCTATGATTCTCTCTCTCAACTACTTTACATCTGATCCACCAGATGGCAATTTTGTTCGACCCGACCTTATCTGTTTTGCACTTCTCTGGCTGGCTGAAGGAGCTGTTGAAGAAAGCGAAGTCAGCACTGACTCTGGTGGGAAGAAGAAGGTTTATTCGACTGGGAAAGGTGCAGAACAACCAGAATGGTGGAAGCAGCCGTGGGTTGGGGAGAGACTGAAGTTGGAAAGACAATCTTTGGACAGTGCGAATACGGAGTGGAGGAATGCAGCAGCCTGCCTTTTGGGGTTGACTAGTTGGCCTGAGCATCTGGATTTCTTGACTGATTGGGAAAGTGTAATATATACAGTGCAAGCAGAGCTGTAACGGCCAAAATGGTGTATTCAGCTTGGTATACCCTGTCCTACTACTTATCTTGATATAGTTTTGCTCTTCCGACAAGGCAGAGGTCCATAGCACACGAGTCTTTCATGAGGCAAAGCATCAGCGCTTCAGCGCGCAGTGACTATATAGCGAGTCGCGACTGAGGGTTACGTAACATGCACCTCATTGTTTTATGCCATCATCTCTGTCTACGTGCCTTTCTCCCGTTCCTGTGTCTCCTTTCTCTCCTCGTACAATCTCTTCTTCAGCTTCACATTATACTTCAGATGATCTCCCAGACCTTGGGGCATTCACTACCGTACTTCGTGAATGGGTTCACCTACAACCATGGCCCCGCATTCCTGCACACCATCACGCACATAGGTCTCACTTGATTTCTCATAGGGATGCACAATCTACTGTATGGAATCAGCGTCCCATTGCGGATTATTTGCATAGCAGTCTGAGTCAGGTTACCCGGTCGAGCAGTGATAGCGAGGTTGTCATTGGTCAGAGTTCGGACTTGGAAGAGGAGGAGGAGGAGGAGGAGGATGAAGATCAGGAAGAAGAAGAGGAAGAAGATGACGATTTAGACGAAGAAGTTGATGATGAAGAAGAAGACACTGAAGGCTCCCGCACCGTCGAGATAGCCGACGACGAAGAAGAAGAGGGTGATCACGACGATACTCACCTAGCCAGCCTAGGTTCCACCACATCTCCGCTCCGCACACAAGCTTCCCCCCATTCCCCTATCGTAGGAGACGACCACGACCACCAAGTCCCCATAAGTCTACATGTCGATACGAGCGAAGACATCGATATCGGCATCGGCATTGACATGGCTGATGATGACGCTAATCTTGATGATGTTCCTTCCATTGGTACCACCGCTTCTCCATCACTTGGTTACTTGGATGAAGCTCTGAGTTTTATCGCTGCTGAACGTGAACGTGCGAGGTGGAGTGCGCTTCATGGTATCGGAACTGGAGTGGGATTGGGGTTTAGGGAGGAGGGGGAATGGATGCATGTCATAGGTATATATTTTCCTGGTTTTCTCTTTCTCTTTCTCCTTTTTGGAACACAGCATCTAAAACACGCCGAGTTGAATAGAGCCAACGACCCGCCGGAAGAAGCGCAGGGGACGCAAGCGGGCTCCTGTGCATGAAAAACTATCTATTGTGCATGGTGGACCACGTTATCTAGGGGAGGGAGTAGAAGAAGAGTCCCCTTTGAGGTCGACAACGAAAACCAAGAAAACCAGATCGAGATCTACACCAGCACCAGCTACGCCGACGCCTTCCCGCTATGCACATCCGTATGATTCTGCCGTTACCACACCTACTGCTTCACCATCTAGATCTATATCCACCACATCCAAGTCCACACTTAAATCCACACCTGTATCGAATTCGAAAACTGTGCTTTTATCGAAAACTGTGTTGTCTGCGTCTGCATCCAACTCTGCGCCTACGTCAACATCCAAGCCCATGTCAACATCCACTAGCAAGTCGAAGCCACCAAACTCGAAAGTCAAACCAAAACTCAGGATACAGATACGCGACGATACTGACACCACCGGAAAGAAAGGAATAACGCACTTTCCGTACAAGATACTTACACGTTCACGGTCAACGCCTACCCTTCAAAGTCCCAGTCCTAGTTCTCGCCTACCCGTTGATAATCAAAAGAGAGTCGCGCATGATGGTGATGGTGATGGTGATGGTGAAAGACGGAGTTTGGAGTTTCGTGGAGATGGTGTGGGGACGAGGAGTACCCGTGATAGTGATAGTCATGCTTTGGAGAAGGAACGTGTGCGTTTGTTGGAGCTGGTGCACGTGTTGAAAGGGGTGTTTCCTGAGGATGAGGGCGGCTTGGGGGTGATGGAGGGGAGATTGAGGGGTCAGAGGAAGGGGAAGGCAAGAGGGGGGAGTGATGCAGATGATGAGGAAGAAGAGAATGTGTTGCGGGGGAGAGATCCTGTGCATGTACATGAACATGAACACGGAAGAGTGGATCCGCTGATCCATGTATTCGTCGACCAGTTGAGTTTTTTTCCTTTCCTTTCGTTTTGCCTCGTTCTTTCGTCCCTTTGCTCCGTCGCACTCTAGCTGAACTTTGGTCTAATGTAGCTCCAATATACTAGTTGGTCTGTTGACCTATTTGAAGCGGCGTGCATTGCGTAGAAAGGACGGAGGAAGTGGGATTGCAAACCGGAGACCGCCGAAGCCGAGGCCCCCGAGTCTGGTGGTGGATGTGGGCAGAGATAAAGAAGAAGTAATGGATTCGGTGGTACGACCTTCCACAACGGAGAAGGTAAAGGAGAGGAAGCGGTCTACGTTGCCAGGTAAGACCCTGCGTGCGAGGGCTTTGCCACTTGTGCAGACACATCCTGGGTCCGTGGCGGATTATGGTTCTGCGGCGCATACAGGGATGACGCCGATCCCGCTGCCGTCATTCGCGACTGCTGGACGGGCACTGAAGGCGGGCGGGGGTGGTGTGGTCTCACCGAGGAGCGCAAATGGCGGGGAGCCCGTGTATGGGAAATCATCATCGCAGTCGCAATCACAATCGAAAGATCGTTCACCACGATCTAGGTCTTTGGTGGTTGGGTCTTTGGGTAGTGGATCTGGATCTGGCGACAGCGGGGAGGGGTATGAACGTGAACATGATGATGGTGATAACGATGGTGGGGAGCGTGAGGCTAGCAATGATGATGGTGGTGAAGATGAGGGCGAACTGAAGTCGAAGAAGCAGCAGGCACGACGACTTTCACATACTGCGTTGACACTCATACTAGAGCGCGGGAGACCCATCACTCGTATGTTCTTTTTTCAACATGTACAATCAATGAGCTGAATATTGCTCAGGGCGTGTCTTGGTGACGTCGAGTCCATTGTATCAACCTATGGATACGATGGAGCGGCTGGGGTACGAGGTGAGGGTGTACATGAGAGTACCAGATTTAGGTTCGTCTTTCACTAGTTTTTATCGTTGATGTAATTTGACGTGTGGTGTAGGTGATGGGATGGACCGTGATCGTCATCATCATAAACATAAAGATAGTCCTGGGGACAACCCGAAGGGATCCAAGACGCACGCGAGGCGCGTATCAGGGAGCACTAGTACCGAGAGTGCTAGTGCCAGTGCAAGTACGAGCGCGGGAGAGGCGGTGAAAGAGTCAGTTAGAAACTACCATCATCACCCTCTCAGCGCCACTGTTCCACGCTCTTCGATATCGATACCCTTCCCCGAGGGCTCTAACACCTCCATACCTTCCCCTGCATCTAATAACACACCGATCCACCCTCTTCTGCGTGCTGTTGACAACAGTTATAACGCAACTACACCTACGAGTCCAGGGAGACGAATACGGTATCGCGAGCAAGGGGTAGACGAGCTGTTGCAGCTGAAGCTGCATCAGGCCCTGGCGGCAACGGATGATGTACCGGAGGGAGCGACGATAGTGTTGGCTACTGGGGATGGGGATGTGGGGCAGTTTAGTGAGGATGGGTTCTTGGGACCTGTTAGGACGGCATTGAGACGTGGATGGAAGGTGGAGTTGTATGCGTGGGAGGAGGGGTTGAGTGAGTGTTTCTCTTTCGGTGTTTGCTGGGTGGAGTTGATGTTTTGTATAGGTCGAGCGTGGAGGAGAGAGTTTGGAGAGGGGAGTGAGTGGGGGCGGAGTGGTATGTTTCGTATTGTGGGTATGGAACAGTTTGCGGAGAGTTTGGTTGAGGGGAGGTTGTGAGACCGAGGTTAGTGGCTGTGGACATGTTCGAAAGGTCCTACACACTATTCCGTTGTGTTCCTACATTCTTTTGCTTCTAACCTTCCTTTCGCATCGATATCATATAGTTGACATATCGTACGTATTCATTCATATGCCCGTTAATCAGAAACACTCCAAAGGAATATCCTTATCGTTCCTCGGTGTCGTCGAGAAACCACGGACATTTCGAGGTATGACAGACTTCATGCCATTTACACGTTTTACTTACCCTAACGGAAATCTTGGCATTTATGATATCGCATGCAATGCGCGTGCGCGGACCTTTCATCCGAACACTATACGTAAAGTCAGAAGATTACTTCTGTCATTACGTCTAGCATGAGATAATATATTCGGCGACTAGAGCTAGGGGCGATCTTCTTTCTATTCAACAATGGAACGTGTACTTTCATTACCCCAGTGGTGCAAGAAGGCGAGTGGGGTTCGACACCCGAGCTCACCCACCTCAGTTGCAGGCTTGTACGAATATCTTATCTAGGACAAAGACTGCAGATCTACAAGTCCGTATACCCCGTTGAACGAGAAGATCATGTGGCATAAACACTGCCAAACTTGGCGTGCATTCGCATCCTATTATTGCATGATGTTTAACCTCCCTCAAAAAATCAGGAAAATTCATAAAATACGACCGTGCGATGGCATGTTAGAAATCAAGTTGTCTGGGATCAGAGTGCGTTGGAAAATTAGAACCCCAGTGCAAGATCCTTGCACTACCGGACCAATGATAGTTTGTGGTCCTGACGTACCTTAGGTTCTGAATCCTGATTGTTGCATCGCAAAAATCGGAAGAAATTTTTGTTGGATGGTAACAAGAGCTTGGGTTCCAGTACATCGCTACTAGGAGCTGCCATCCGTATTTTGCCTGGTAGATTCTGCCGAACATTAATGTGCCCAAATCCGGAGCAATTGTATAAATGGAGGCCCTGGGCGGTCCACGATGATGGGCCCTACATGAATATATTTTTAATTCTCGAGCAGACAGAATAGAATTGGTCCCGGGCAGTGTATCAGCACAGTGTCTGCGTGAATAGGAGTAGCAGTGAGACACTAGTTGCGTGCTGCTGAAGTCGCTGAACACTAGATAATAGATTCTGGAAGTGGAGAGAAGGGTTATCCGCGGACAGGCTCGGGCCCGAGCGATACAGTGCCAAACTCCACTCTATGCTACGGGAGATGAGGGAGCCTTTATGAGCTGTATGGAGTCGCAGAGAGAAAACCTCCGTAGAATATCAGAAAACGATCAAAAGTAACCAGACTAGATAAATTAACTCCGTTTGAACTGTCGCGAGGGAGCTCTGTCAACCTGACGAGATTCCAGCCGTCGAGGGGAGGTTTCTCAGCGCAAATAGAAGTCTAGGTGTAGCTCGCTGTGTCCACAGTTGGCCCACTGAGAACCCCAAATCCGTTCAACGGATTTGGGGTTCTCGCGTAACGTGCCCGTATGACTTGACCAAGCCATCGATGGAATATAAATGAAAATATATCTCTTTTTGTCCACTGATAATCACCACCCTGAGATGGCGGCATCGTGATAGGTAGATCAAAGCAGAGCAGATACCGAGATCGGCCAAGATCAAAGGGAGGAGTAGGACACATTATGATTCGGTCTAGCCTCAGCAAATCCTGCCTCAGCTATGAAATGCTGTATAGCGTGGTCTCCTGACGCATATAGGTAGCATGGTCCCTGGGCCAGCGCCCATAGCACGCTGGCACAAACCGAAATTGCTGATGCAGTCACTACAGTGGCGCCGAGCACGAGGGCAACAAAGCTGTGTGTTATGTTTTGGGTAACTGTTCTCATCGATTTCTCGAAAAGGTTTGTTCTCCTGTATAGTGATTATAACATTGATTTGGAGTTCCAGCTGTGTCTGAAAGTAGAGGTATCGTGTGTCCACGAAGACGACGATGGGCGCGCACAAATGTCGATGTCCCCGAACTGTAGTAGATCCCTGTACTAGCGCGTGTGAATTGGAAACCGCCATGGGGGGAATACCGCTGTCCTATTCCCATTCGCGAAGGTCGAGGCACATTCAAAAGCAACTCTGAAGTCTGAAGGCAGGGGATTAACGTCAGGTACGGTTCTGGGCCGCCGGTACATAGATAGCGAAGTATTGAGCCAATTTTCTTGTTGCGAAGACAGACTGTCTTGGTGATATGTTCCTAAGGGGACCAGTCACCAGTAACAAGCACCAGAACTTGAAGGAGTATACGTAGAATTCAGCTTTCCAAAGTCCTGAAAAGGAAATTCACAATCTGGGATTTCCGGCTACTGTCAACTGACGTTATAGGTTAGACTGACTCTCACTCTTCATGAAAATATGCGACTGCAAGTTTTCCCTATAACTGTTCGCGGCCCATCGCGAGCAATGGATTGACTCGTTCCTAGGCATATTTGTAGGCGGTGGGCAGGATCCATCATCCGGACCTGGACCTGATTGATTGAAACCCATGGCCAATAACTCAAAGTTGGACCACACGTTTAATCTTTCCTCGATTCATTCCCTATGGGCTTGATGATGCCAAATGCAGGTCCCAGGTGGCGTGCACGGTGGAAATGTCACCGCATCGCGTCAAGGATCCCTTGCCTCCAGGTGGCCACTCTTACTTACTATGCTATTACCTCTTGTGCCACTCTTACTAGATCAGGAACACGTTCTTCAGAGCGCAGGCCATGCCTCAAGCACGGAATGAAACGTTTACGGAGCCTGAGGGCGTGTTGGTCTCAGTAAATCTCTTCTACACGTCAATCGGGTTGGGTTTCGCCCAGAAGAAACGATTGGCTTCCCCTGCCTACGGCTAGTTTTGTCCCCGATCTACCGCGGCAATTCTTTTGTAAAATTTCGCAAGTCTGGGAACTCCTTATTACTGATTAGCTCTCTCAAGTCATTGATCTATCCTTCTCTTCCGGCTTGAAGTCGTAGAACTGGTAGGAGCTTCGATCGATGCCGGCGGTCTCATATGAATTGATGATTATATTAACTTGAGGCTCTGGTTTGAGCCTATTACATTGAGGCGAAAGACTCATATTCGTGGATAAGCAGGCGGTACATTGTCAGGTATGTTCCTTCAGCACAAACACGTTCGTGTATGATCTTGCCAGAGCTGCTTATGGCACGCGCGTGAGTTGGATTTGAGGGCATCTTGTTCTGTCCGATCAATTACTCACCTCGTGTTCAAAATCATTAGCCTCAAACGGCGATGAGTTAAAGTTATCTCCAGCGAGCAGAGAAAATTCCTTTGCACAGTCAAGTAAGTTACCGAACTCGCCATATCAGCGCGTCTTCCTCCAACTTCCCCGACGATTTGCAACGTATTCCCAATGACTATTTTCTGTGGTATCTTTACACCTGCAGGTCTTCGAAGCGCCTTTCCAGGAGCTGGGGTAACGAAGCGTTCAGTGGCAAAGATGGTAAGTGTCTTTAAGTTACGTCATTTTAGAGACGTATTGTGCTGATGCCGTAAACAGTCACTGTCCGTTCCGCTTCTCATGGACCCCTTTCATTCCAAATGGTAGTTGCCTACTATCACTGCCATCTCCAGACTGTTACTCCCTCCTTACACGCGATCTCTGACTTCCATATGATGCAAAACTCGTCGTTTTTAATACCAAGGCCTTCAGATGTAGTTATTATATCTTCGCACGTCTCACGTTTGACGTGTATAATGCTGTTAGTGCTCATTAACAACACTTTTAAGTCCCTCCAGAGGACCGCAAACATTCAGCAACATGAGACCAAAAATTAGATTTGGCCTTTGAGAGGAAACATAGAGCTTCAACGTTCAACGTCGGTCTGCAATCGTTGTAGGGTCTCGAACGTGGGCATGACAACACACACTGCAAAATTAAAGGGGCTCTCAGGCTTGGGAGTCTAGCGGCGTTGTGGTTCCTGGGTATTCACGCGAGTCTGTCAGTGCTTACTCAGATCATGATTACGTGCCGAACCCGGCAGAGACTCTGGGGATACAGGATCGCTATGGGTGGCGAGAAATACCTATCTGGGACCTTCGCATCTTTTTTTAGACGTGGGCATGTAGAATTCGATATTCACAAGAGTCCGGAACCGTAGTCACGCTTGCTGATGGACGGAACAGACATACGATGCAGTGGAACGGATCTTACTGTTCGACGGATAACAGCTTGAAGATGCGTGTTGACGGTCAATGTAAGTGTAATCGAAGTTTTCTGTACTGAATCGGCCACGGATTTCCAGCACGGCATCGCCACTATTTTTCTTCAGAAAGAGATATAGTAGACTCAAGGTGTTGCTATTACCAGTGGCTGATATGACACCTGAACCATTTCATTGGAGGATCATCGATCAGCAACAAGACACAAGCCCACAAGATTACATCGACATAATGATGTCGTTGAGTTGTGTCACTTGTGTGCACGACGTTCGCTCCTTCGGAATCCAAGAGTACATACACAGCTAACTCAATCGTTATCTGAGCAGAATGCGGGAACTCGTGAGTCGTGAGGTTAAATCGATCACATTATAATAGTTTGAGTTACATAACATGTGCAGTTGACGTCGTGGAAGGCAATTAGGAACATCAATTTTAAAACATGCAAGTTCAATTCGCTGAAACTTGAGAGCGATCCGTTGGTTTCGATGGAAACTACAATGGTCTGTAGGAAAACACTCGATTTGCCACAGCCAGTGGCATATGAAGGATTTACAGCATGTCAGAGTGCCAGAGTGACGACGGAGCGCCGCACACGAAGCAAAGGCGTTTCGGAATGCCTCGATTCATACATGTATACTTGTTGTAACGTCGTGAAGTGGCGTGGCGCCGTGTTCGAGGTACGTGAATACCAGAGCCTGGGGATGAACTTTAGAATATACGTTTTCATGATCACTGCTCGAGATAAGATGAGCCTGGCGTGAGTAAGGGAGGAAATCGATTTCCTGAACAAGAAACCACGATTACAGGCTTGGAATAGGAGTTTGGATGGAAAAACTCCGCATGAATGAATATCAGGATCCTTGGACGAACACCCCAGATTTCGTTGAAGGGATATCTATGTCCTACACGCTCAGTACACGCCTTACAGGTAGTAACCTTGAGGCAAGAAAGGGCAAACTTGAGGCCGGGAGAAACCGCCGGATATGAATCTGGATCTTGTAAGTCAATCGGGGAGACCAAGCAAGGGTTGCCAGATGCTGATCCAGATGGATGTACCTCAGTTATGTGAAGATCGCAGTTTCGCATCTCTTTGATGTCGGCGGCAACTGTAATTATTATCATGCACTAAATGATCGCAAACGTGAGATGAAAGGCCGTCACACACCTGCATGTGGACGTCGGACTATAGTCTATAAAGCTTTCCCTGGGGATGCCACTAATTTTCTCTTCACCCCCGTTTTCTCGTTCCTCAGGCTGCTCTGCTAGTTGCTGCTTTACCTTTTTGGCCGTTGCTTCTTTGCTACGCAACACTCGAGTCTCCTTGCTGACCTAGTAGGCCTACTACCCCCGGTGACAACCTTCAAAGTCATTCTGCCATGTCTGCCAAAAACGCGTCCTCCAACGGAGTGCCCTCAAGTCTAGTTGCGTTTCCTAGTGTATCATCATCGCTACACTCTCTCCCACATGCAACAAGTATGAACAATGTTTCGCTTCATTCAAACATGTACGCCCGACGAGCTGCTGAGAGCGAAGCCAAGGTAAGATCAGTCACTATGCCTTTCATCACTTCAATTTATCATCTTTGTCGAATAGCTGCAAAAGGCCCTCTCAAAAACTGCGTCTCAAAATTCGTCTGAAACGCCTGCGTATATAATCCCTGTCAGTATTCACATAGTTCTACTACTAGGGTTCAATTTAACTCATGCTATGTATAGCCTCTTCCACCGTCACAATGCTCCTCACCGCTGATGATGCGACCAGTACGCTTTCTCCCACTACCTACACAGAATAATGCTGATCCATCTCCCTAGAAAACAAAATCATGAATACATTTAGACTCCCTCTATCGCTTCACCTGGGACTTTGTAGATGTCAGGCTGCTAGGTTCGGCCCGACCATTGTTGCTTTCGTTCGCTTTCGTTTTGCATGCATCTCATCCTAGACATCTCCGCATATCTCCTTTGTCTACACATACAATTCCCGACTGGGACTTAATAACATTACTCACATAGACATATGTACGTACAGTTTGCCTTTTCATTGGGTTCGGGTCGCATCATTGACTAGCATCCACTCGCTTGCTATTCAATAGAAATTGCATATAATTTAGGTGTGACAACTATGTCGCCTATGTAATCAAAAGGTGACTTCGGCAATCACTCTGAGATTGCCCGACCCTGTTACGTTGGAAACGTGGTGATGTTATATCGTTGGGATATAACACAACACACTCTAACCTATCAATATCGCCACTCTATGTACGTCTCTCTAATACGTTGAACCAGGCTTGACTTGCCGTGGAATCTCGGAACGGCGCGAGTACCGTATTATTTTTTTCTATTTTTTTTCAGCAGTTGGGATGCAAGACTCTCGGATTTATGCTGTAGAAAGGCAACAAATTTACTTTGCGAGATCCTCTATTGCTACGAAACTGCACGGGCATTGAATTTTTATTCTATGTAAAACTCAAAAAGTCTAGGATTCCCATGTGCTTAGACAACGCAATCTGCCGCACCTTGGTCCGCTACATAACGTTCCGACGTCCTCATAACTGTTACCACCAGGGCCCTGCCCTACCACCAAAGCCAATTTTCGTTCACAAGGGTCCGACCAGCGGAATATATTTTTCCGGCAGAAACCGGTACAACATATATGAGACTGCCCTCATCAATCTTCCGCACAGTTAACTTGTTGGTGGACGACACTACGGTCCATCTCGTTTCGGCGTTGCCTATCGGAGCGAATCTAGCTGAATATGTCTTCCATCTGCGGTCGTCCCTGGACCCGTCCGGTCAATCGTACCGTATCTAACCTGTACTATACCCTATTCTGCTCTCGACGTATCGCTGGTCGTGGATGACCTATAGATTGAGTTCACAATAATTCGTTATGCTAACGGCAGGTACTTTCTGGTGGAAGAAATCTATCGTCCGAAGTTCTTACCCAGTTCTTGCCTCGGAAATCCACCGTGAAAACATGACATCATACGCATGTTCTGAGGCGTGTTTATTCTTTGCAAACATGCTCTCGGCGATGGATTCAACTCAACATTTCAGCATAGCCTGCACAAATCGAGTATGAATGCAGCCGATCATTAATGCTGTTTGAAAAGCCTCCGAGGGTTCTCGCCAACGTCACAAGATCGACATCCTATCCCGAGTATGGCTGGTTAATTGTCTGAGCTCCTGTAATTCTTCCCAGATTCTCGCTCGCCCAGAGCAATGGATCTCACCTGATTTTCCTCACCGAATATCAGACATACGTATTGGCTCCGCGAATATATCTTATCCTGGGAGCCTCGTCCGAGTTTGCTGTATGCCTGACCTTATCAGGGATCAGAAAGTTGTCGAGAATATACCTCGGACTGCTCCTTTGTCTGCAAGCATGCGGTTTCAATGTGTTCGGAAGTTCACCGTATGAGCTTGGACAATGCTGTAGAATCAGGGTCCGCAAGGGGCCAGATTCCGAAAAGACAGATTACCTTATGCCCTCGATACCAAACGCTATAAAGAGCGATCTTGCTCGATCAGCCAGGTAGAATTGCTAAATGTACGATGGTACCTCTAATATGCATGCATGAGTCACACTTGTAATTTGTAGGGTGATCATGAGCTCGATCACGATTTATCACAATGAAGAGCCAACAGCTATAGTCCTCGCAGGATACTATAGTCGGTCCTTTGTTTAAAGAGCAATTGATAACAGACTGGGTAAGCCTAGCCGTATTAAGGCGTGCATAAAGGGGCATCGACCTAATTCTGAAGCTGCTGGAATTTTTCCGCTAAGAGCTGCAGTGAACAGGCATCGCAGGAAGACTTCAAGAGAACAGGCATTCACGCAGTGAGCAATAAGAACCTCGCAGATAACACGACCTCGAACACTGAAGTTGGTCTGCTGAATGAACAACCAATCAGAATTGGTCAAGTCACTTTTCCAATTCTCGCTGGTATTTGACGATGAACAAAGAAGTTCTCGATTCACCAGAGCGAATCAGGTATCACACGACCTTCACCGTTGTAGAACAAGCGGATAAAAATAACCAGACGGTCTTTTAGCGGTTCCGTTATGCCGTGTGAACTAGTGTCTGCAGGATACCGTAGATGAAGCCAAGGAGACGATGATCAGATAGCATGGCGAATTGATCGACGTACGAGATACAACAGCTGTAGAGCAAGCGACATCATTCAACAACAGGCGAGCTGTCCCACGAAGGCCGCTCTACAGAAGGAGAATATAGTGGATGGCCGCGGCACATCGCGTCTGATCTCAAGACAACCCATGGAGCTGTCCTTGCCATCATGATCGGAATGAAACTGAAACCAGGTCCTAACCCCAGGCTGCAGTTGTGCTATTAAGGTATTGTTCAGGGTTATATCTGAAGGAGATTAAGAATAGTACCTGTAGTTGACGATAAGATGGCCATCCGTGGAAAAAGACTAGCCACGGGTTCCAATGAGACATCACGATGGATATCAAACAAAAGTAGTTCATACCTTGAAAAGATTTGAAACAGTATCATCAGGAGCAGGGGAGAACGCCAGATTGATATATGTAAACTACAATGTCGTGAGTTTCAACAAAGGAGCATCGAAAGAACCACCTACCAGTGGTTCACCGGCCTGCCAACCCAACTCCTTTCTCAGAAACTGTATCACCGCTTGGAAACGATTAGAGGATGTGATTTTGTAGAAGTTCTGCTTCATTATGGGGGCATTTCCGACTGCCTTGAAGCGTACTATCACTGAAGCAGACAAAATTCAGTGAAGAGCAGGATTTCCATCATGCATGACCTACCCTTTGAAGGATCTTTTTTTTTGTAAGTTTCAAGTGCTCTAAGGGCTTCTTCAGGTATATCTGATTGATCTATGGGAGCCCAAGCTGGTAGCGACCGAGTAGGTGCATCAGGACTACCCGAACTGTGTGCCATGACATTGACAACTGGTTGGAGTGATTGAGAGCACGTTGTTGGCTGATATTTGGTTATTCACTTCCGGCTTTTTTCTTGTTTGCCGGCAATTGATATGAGCATACGCTATCATCCTTCTTTCCTTTAATCCACGACCCTAGGCCCTAACTTCATGATCTTTAGGTTGACGTCGACCAATTACCAACCAGTGCCAACCTCTACTCACTTGTTTAATCAGGTCAGAATTACTCTATTCAAATTCGCTATTTTTACTCATCGTTCCTCTTTATCTTTGATTGATACGTCTCAGTAAACCCAGCTTCGCAGATGACCTCGACTAGTTGTTCCCTTGCCAATGATGCTCACTGAGGAGATGTTCGTCGATGGGGTCTGTTTATAATTCAACTTTTGGTTCGCACACGGTCTGTTCTATGGGATTGTATTCTCTTGGTCTTGATCATGGTTCCATAACGTCCGTGCAAGGATCGCCCTGTATTAAGAGGTCATATTGACGAAGGATTCGCCCATGATACACGTCATTTTGACGTTCGGCGGATTGGTACGGTAACATCTTCACACTCGATTTGGAGTGAGCATCGTGGAAGAAGCGCATCTCCAACTGACTTATCCCACTGCTGCATGTGGTCTGTAGAATCGAAGTTGACCCATATGTCTGACCATAATGGAACATCATTAAGAATTCTCATAGGAAATACCCCACAAGCCAATGGCAAGCAGCTAATCTCCCACTCGGATGTCAGTGACCACAACCCTTAGACTATCTTGCGATTCACGCTGACTCGAAGCACATAAGCTAGCTCACACTTTCTTATTCTGTAGAGATCACATGCTACGCATGGACTCGGAAGACAAGATTCAATTTTTTGCAAGAGATCTTTGTCCCAGGTCGTGTATCCCGATTGGAAACTGCGTTATTGTATGTAAAGGAGGTGAGTGATACCACGCTGGATGCAACCGGGACCGAGGACACATTGCCTATATCGAGAAGGCAGGTTACCGCTGTTGTCTATTCTGTCCTTCAATCTTATATCACGATCCGCCGTATTCCAGGACCATGATTCTGCAATCTTCAAGATCGGGAAAGATACTCGTTGTTATCACAGCGGTTCTACAACGGGAATCAAATGTGATGAGAAAGAGATGACGAATGTGACTAGGCTCCACACCGCGGTCCATAAGGTGAAAGACGTTTCTCACGTATGGTACCCAACGAGTTGGTCGTCTTCAAGAACACTCATCCAAATTTTGGGGTCAGCACGAATGATGAACCAGGGAAATGGCTGAAAGCATGAAGATTTCGGGAGCTGTCCACTGCAGGGACGGTAAACCAGAACATATCCTGAGAGCGAAAAGACGATTTCGGAGGCTGTTGCTTGTTTATCGCGGGGATCATGAACAGATTTTAGGGGAGAGACGAACGTGTGTGGATAAGTATTTCTCGCGGAAGGAAACCTTGAGCTTCTCTGACATGAACCGCTATTTAGGGGGCATGCTGAGGACCCGGGCCCCGGAATATACTATTTATTCAGCAGGAGCTTCAACGCATGGCTATTAGGTATCTAGAAGCACCAAACGTCAAGAATACGGAAAGACGAAAGTTGGCAACCTTGACATTTACAATAACACTAAAAAGAAGTCGGTAAACCCACCAACGTCACGTGAACAGGTCCAAAAAATGGTAAAATACAACATTTGCAACCAGGAACTGGGTTCTCTGATGGCTGGCTCTGCTCGCTTTATAAAAAGAAAGATCGTCGTAGGATTGAAAATTATCACCTCATCACTCTCTTTGGTGACTACAAAATTTTCACTAGCATGGGAGATATCAAATTAAGAATAGCTCGGGAGTGTCGATCATTCTCACTTCATACCAAATGTGGCTGTCTGCCTTATTTCTGTCAGCTGCCTATCCCGAGACTCAAATGTGGTGGCACATTTCCATGATACTTACTAATAAATCAATGGGAGCACTCATTGCACAAGGTCCCATACTAAGCAACCTTATTTGCTCAATCTGTATTCAGTACACACTGAGCATCCATTAGCCATTCACAACACCCCCAATCTTGAAACCTGGCATCATCACCTGGGACATGTCAATTTCAAATCCCTGTGGCATCACAGGTATGCCCAAACTATCCTCAGTTAAGCCCTCTAAATGTGAATCTTGTGTCCTTGGCAAACAAACAAAGGCCACAGTACCAAAGAAATGTGAGGAGGGGGAAGGGCATAGGGCCAAGAGGAAGCTAGAGAAAGTATGGGTGGACTTAGCTAGGCTACACATCAGTATCTGCAATTTCATGTCGTGGCAACCATAGGTCTGCCTCAGGTCCATAGCCACCTGAGAAGGAACTACTTTCCTTGGCCATGTACACTGATTGATAATCCTGTCAATGAAGTATTCTATTTCTCCCTCCACTGTAATGATAGGGCCAGTCTAATGTGCATGAAGGGAAGAGGAGGGGATTGTTCTTGACAAAAGGCTAAGCAGGGAAGAGTGAAATGTTTGATGAATCTTGGTCACTTTCAATCCCTCCAAAAATTCCTTGAATGTCACAAATGGTTTGTTTCCCCCAGCAATTTGATTAATAGCCTCATTTCTCCAAAACTGTAGTCTGTGCTTTTCCCCCCTGAATATATGTAGGAGAGAGCAAACATAATTTTAGACTCTGCTGTGCAAAATTCTGGCTTCCTCCCATGGATGTACAATACTATAGAGCTGATGAATGATTTTGTATTCTCTATAGCACCATCAAAAATCTGGGGTGGTGCATACTTAGGTAAGTGTGCCTTTCCATGTTTGGACTTCTCTGCCATCTGCACATCATCTTGTGAAATCTACTCCACTATCTCCTTCATCTCGTCATCTTTCTCTGCTGTCATCTGTGGCTGTACCTCTGGTTGATTGGGCTGTGATGCTACAAGCACTGACACTAGTTGCAACATTTGCGCTGTGAGCACATCAATCTTTGCCTCTAGCACAGGGGTAGGAATAGGATTAGGGATGGGATTAGAAGTTGATGGTTCAGACATAATGGATAGATCTGTGATGAATCACTTCTTTGGCTAAGTGCCTGATCTTGGAGACATCACTGAATTTGTGTAAGCTCACCTCGAAGAAGGTGAGGCTTCACTGAATCAGCCGAGATGGAACAGGACAAGAATATATAGCTAAGTGAGAGGATACAGCGAAAGCTACAGTAGTGAACAACATGAACGTAAGAGGAGAAAAAGGAAGAGAGGGAAGATGACAAATTAGTCAGTATATCTGGGGAATGTGACAGGTGTCAAAATATGAGTAATGGATGAGTAAGCCTATGGGATTACAATTTGGCTTGTAACTAAAATAGTCATCTGAATAGAGTAATGTAAATTGTAACTAAACCAGATCCAATTGGTTGTCTGGTTACAGCTGTCCTGATAACAAGTGCTGTCTCTCAATCACTGGCAGTTGCAATGTAAGGTGAGGCCTGGTGTTGGCTTATGAAAGAAAAGGTAGATTACATATGCACAGTTACTTCCAACTCATGCTGAAAGGATAAGTAATCAGATGTGGCATGATGAAACAATGATGGATGCACAAAAGAGGAGGTGCACTGATATGGGAAGTTGTGTTCTTCTGTTAGGGTGACACCCACTTATCTGCTAGCTAAGACCATGTGGGTTCTCTCTACAAGAAGGGGGTGGGATGTACACACATCACGGTGTGATGGGGAATCAGTGGTTTTGATGTGAGGGGCTATTTATAGTTTAGTGTTGAGGAAGGTGTTTCACACCACAATGGTAGGTGGAATACCTAAGAGAACACAACTGGGGTCCCCTAGGCATATATTTCAGTTTATATACTAGGTTACATATGTTGTACATTGTTACAACTGATGTGCATGTACATGTGCATACATATTGACACGTGTGAAATAAAATTCTCATGCCTTCCAGGTGTAGTGTAATTCGGTGTAATTCAACATAATAAAATAAAACTGAAATTTTATTATATAATGGGGCTGTTTCCTAACAGTGGGGGCATATGGCAAGCTGGTAATGTAGGGGTCAACAAGTGCCATTGTTGAACTTTGTGTGCAGGGAGCAGAGTCAGAGTCAGAGGAGTCAGAGTGGGGATGACAGGTGCAAGGAGGCTCTATATGAGGATGGTGTGTTGGTGGGGATAGTGTCAGTGGTGGCAGTGGTGAGGATGGCAGGGTGGCACTGTGCTCCAGATCTGTAGGTGGGTGAGGGAATTGATCAGGATTTTCCATTTAGAATTGATGAGGACTTTCCATTTAGAATTGACAAGGATTTTCCATTTAGATGGATGAGGCAAGGTTTATATGGTGGGCAATGTTTGGCAATGTATTGTTGAAAGAAGGACTGCTTCTGCTTAATGAAGGGTGGGTGGGGTGGATAGAAGCTCAAGAAGTGTGATATGGTGATGTGCTTCTAAAGGGAGCTAAGCAGCCCAGTTATTGTGCAGTTACTCTCGGGCTAAACTGGGCCATAGTGTGTGCATGCACTCAAGGTTGCAGGTTGTGGGAGTCTCAGGATGGGGTGGGGTGTCACTGCAAGAGTCTCATTATGTGAACAAGGAGGTATGGTGATATAGCAGGGCAAGGACAGGGTAGATGTCCAAGGGAGAAACATGGACAGTTTGTTTGACTTTAAAAAAAAGTGGAAGGATGACAGGGCATCCAACACTAAGGGTGTCTCAAGAAATAAAGAGGAATGGTCTGAATGGAGTATATTGTTGATGGTATGAGATGAAGATACAATACATGGTTGGTAATAGATATCAACTGTATGTCAGGTGATTGTGTGTATTAGTAAGTGTTAGATAAGAGGTACTCTTACAGACCTACTACTCAGTTAGACAAAGCTATCCAAGATTCAATAGATAGTGCCACATGCATCAAGGAAGCCCAGGTGGACTGGTGAGCAGCTAAAGCTGATAATCACTGCACCACTGATCTTGATCAGATTGATGAACTCCTTAATAGTCTCAATCTCAGTGATCAGGCTCATAATTTGCAGGCCCTGGCATTGGAAATAGAGGAAATAGACCCTGAATCCCTGCAATTCAAAGACAAGCTAAAGACATGGGAAGAGGCAAAGAATTCAGTTGATGTGACATGTTAGAATGATGGGTACCATGATGAGTTAAACTCACTAAAGGACATGAATGTCTATAAACTAATCCCGAGGTCAGAAGTGCCAGAAGGGAAATGCATCTGTAAGGGGCACCCTGTCTTCCATATCAAATGGGATGAGAATGGGAAGATGAAGGGTATGACTTGTCTTTAAAGGTTTTGAACAGATCTATGGGAAGGACTATATGAAGACCACCTCACCTACTGCATACATGGAATCCTGGCATATTCTTCTTCACATCACCACATCTTTAGAATGGGATTCCCAACAGATTGATGTGAAGGGTCAGAAGACAGCATTTTTGTATGGCCTACTACCAGAGGACAAAATACAATACATGGAACAACCCCATGACTTTGAGGAGTCTGGAAAGGAAGATTGGGTATGGGAACTCCAGCAGGGACTCTATGGTATGAAACAGAGTGGCTGGATATGGAACCAAACACTCAATGCCCAGATGATTTCTTGGGGATTCACTCATCTCTCATGTGAGTCCTGTATCTATTACAGGAAAGCTGACACAGGCATCATTATTACACCTGTTCACATTGATGATTACCTGTCAAGTTCAGTTTTGAAGCAAGAAAATGAGTGTTTCAAAGATCAGATGCATAAAGTCTAGACAATCTCAGATCTCAGAACAGCTTGCTTTGTCATCAGGATTGCCATTTCTTGGGATAGGATGACACATACTATTGCTCTCTTGCAAACAGCACTCATTGACAAAATTGTTGAACAGTTTGGTCAAAAACATGCACACCTTCTTTTTGCCCTGATAGAGCCAGGTCTTAAGCTTTGATGCATTGATTAAAAATCCATGACCCCAGTGGATCAACTACAATTATCCAAATTGCCTGATTGGTCCCTCATTGGCTGCCTCCTCTATCTTGCAATCTCAATGCACCCCAATATTTCATATACCATACAACAATTATTGCAATATTTTGACAGTTACACCTTCAAACATCAGAATGTGGCCATAAGACTGGTCCACTACCTGAAGGTGACAAGAGATATCAAGTTACATCTCAGAGGTAATAACCCAATCATGCTTCTTCCCTATAGTGATTTGGACTGGGCAAACTGCCTTGATACTCACTGAAGCATTGGTGGATATGTTTGCACTCTTGGATCAGGGGTCTTGTCTTGGACAGCATGTAAACAGAAGGTAGTTGCAATGTCCTCATGTGAAGCAGAGTATATTGTGGCTTTCAAGACCACAAAGGAGTGCATTTGGATCTGTACCTTTCTCATGAGTCACTGCCATTGATGACTCTCAAAATATCCCTACCACTATCTTATGCAACAATACCGCAAACTAAATCCATATGGTTTTGGACACTTCCATCTCAGGCTCCATCCATGTCAGATGAATTTTCCACATCCAACAAACTCCCATCAATAAATGCTGCATTGACCTCACAGTTATCAGAGGCTGAGAATTCATCTGAGTGAGTGGATAAAGCATCAGAGTTTACAAGAGTTGATCCATCACTGTCAACAGTATCCTCCATATCAATATCCCAGTCAGATCCTTCTAATCCTTCCATAGGCATTTCTTCTTCTGTATCAGACAATATCTCAATACTGTACAATTATGACCAAGTCTTCATGCCTTGTGACTGTTAGGAAACAGCCCCATTACCTAATAAAATTTCATTTTCATTTTATTATGTTGAATTACACTACATTACGCCAAATGACGCTACACTTTGATAGCGTGAGAATATTATTTCGCACGCATCACTATGTACGTGCCTGTATGCGCGCGTCAGTAACAACAATGTACAATATATGTAACATAGTATATAAACCCTAAATATATGCCTAGGGGACCCCAGTTGTGTTCTCTTAGGTATTCCACCTACGTTTTCGGTGTGAAAGGCCTATCTCAACAAACTTACCTATTAATAACCCCTCGCATCAAAACCATCAATTCCCCATCACGCGCGCGGATCCCACCCCCTTCTTGTAGAGAGAACCTGCACAGTCTTAGCTAGCAGATAGTGGGTGTCGCCCTAACAGAAGAACACAACTTCCCATATCAGTGCGCCTTCTCTTACTTGCGCATACATCATTGTTTCACTGTGCCACATCTGATTACTCATCCTTTCGGCACGAGCCGGAAGTACTTGTATATACGTAATCTACCTTTTCTTTCGTAAGCCGACGCCAGGCCTCGCCTTACATTGCGACTGCCAGTGATTGAGAGGCAGCGCTCGTCATTAGGACAGCTGCAACCAGACAACCGATTGGATCTGGTTTAGTTATGATTTACATTACTCTATTCGGACAACTATTTTAGTTACAAGCCGAATTCAGTGATATCTCCGAGATCAGGCACTGTTGGAAGGGTTGTTGATCCGAAGTGTCAAAATAGGCGCCCGACAAACGACAAACCATTGACGAACCTCGACGAACCTTATCATGTGACCTGTAGACATTTGGAGAGGTCTCGAAGAAAAATTTTGAATTTGTCAAAGAAGTGATTCATCACAGATTCTACAATTATGTCCGAACCTTCAACTTCTAATCCCGGTCCTAATCCTGTTCCCATACCAGCACTAGAGGCGAAAATTGATGCGCTCACAGCGCAAATGTTGCAATTAGTGTCAGTATTGGCAGCATCACAGCCCAGACAAGTGGAAGTACAGCCAGAGACAACAGGAGAAAGAGATGATGAGATGGAGGAGATGGTGGAGTGGATATCGCAGGAGGATGAGACGGTGGAGAAATCTGGAAATGGAAAAGCACGCTTACCTAAGTACGCGCCCCCACAAATCTTTGACGGTACCATGGAGAATACAAAATCCTTCATCAGCTCTATAGTATTGTACATCCATGGGAGGAAGCCTGAGTTTCGTACAGCCGAGTCTAGGATTATGTTTGCTCTCTCATACATTCAGGGGGGGAAAGCACAGTTCTGGAGAAATGAGGCTATTAATCAAATTGCCACGGGAAATAAACCTTTTGCAACCTTCAAGGAATTTCTGGAGAGATTGGAGGCACAGTTTGGAGACCCTAATCCAAAGGCGACAGCCAATGCTAAATTAAAGACCATGCGCCAAGGTTCCTTAACGGCAGATGAATTTATTTTGCAGTTCAAAGCAGAAGCTTTGCAAACGGACATGGGAGAAGCCGCATTGGTAGAGTTTTTGAAAGCAGGATTAAATCCCTCTTTATTCAAGTCTATCTACCAACTACCTTCTATGCCAGAGAAGTTGGATGAGTGGTATAATTGGGCAATGCGCCTTGACCGGCAATATCGGCAGGAACAGGCGGAGTCAAAATTGATGTACAGAAGTAGTAAATTTGGAAAGTCATCAGGAGGAAAGTCTGAGAAAGGAAAGGCGCCTCAGGCGCAAGCTCCGAGGGCACAGCCACCGGCCATGGCAGTGACACCTATAGTTATGGAGTCAGCAGCACCAGCAGAGGCAATGGAGGTTGATCAAGTGGGGAGACGAGCCCCACTTAAATGTTTTAACTGTGGGCAGTTAGGACACATTTCTAAGTATTGCAAGCAGAAGAGAAAGATCAGGGGAGCTACAATTGAGGAAGTGAAGCAGGAGGAAGGCAAGCAGGAGAATTTTGTGGAAGAGTCCCAGTGAAGGTTTCCCCATTGGTGACCCGGAATTGTTACAATGTATTAGTATCCGAGGAAACCTAGAGTAAATCAGAAAAGGAAATTGAGGAGGAGTACAACTGTTGCAAATCACGCAACAAAGAAAATTGTCACATGTCATTTCCGAAAACCCCTAAATTCTTTATTCACTCTGTGCGAATAGAACCCAAAATCACCTTGACTGTGGGACTGAAGACAGTGGACACGCATGCAGCTATTGATGTGGAAGCGTTGCTTGACAGTGGTGCTACAGGATTATTTATTAATCAATCCTTAATTACCAGAAATAGTATTAACACATGCAAGCTGGTGCAACCTATAATGGTGTACAATATTGACGGAACAGTCAATCGTGGAGGAACTATCAAGGAGGAGGTGACTATGGTACTAAAGTATCAGGAGCATCAGGAGCGAGCCATATTCGAAGTGTGCGATCTTGGGAAAACCAATCTAATAATAGGATGTTTGTGGTTATGGAAGCATAATCCCGAAATTGATTGGAAAACTGGGAAAGTACAAATGACTCATTGTCCTAAGGAATGTAATGTGTATGGGAGGAAGATGAAGAAAGAAAAAAGGAAAAAGAAAGAGAAAGAACGTCTGAGGAAGTATTCTGTTACAATGGAGGAAGTGGAGGATGAGGAAATGCCAAATGGGGAAGTTCCGATCATGATTGAGAAAGAAGAGCAGAAGCAAACCTTTAGAGCAGTTCGTGGAGGACAGTCATGGGACAAGAATATCGTGAAGGTGGAGAAGCCAGTGGAGGAATGGGTGCCAAAGGTGTATCATAAACATTTGTCAGTGTTCCAAAAGAAGGAGTCTGAGTGAATGCCGGTGCGGAAGCCATGGGATCATGCGATTGAGATGAAGCCAGGGTTTGTGCCGAAGAAGTCGAGGGTATATCCGTTATCTCTGATGGAACAAGAAGAAGTGGATGCATTCCTGAAGGAGCAATTGCGCAAAGGATACATATGACCTTCAAAATCACCGCAGATGTCACCAATATTCTTCGTGCCCAAAAAAGACCAAAGGAAGAGGATGTGTACCAATTATAGGTATCTGAATGAGTGGACAGTGAAGAATGCATACCCCCTGCCGTTGATCTCAGAAATAATTGATAAGGTGGGAAAAGCCAAGGTCTTTACAAAATTGGATTTACGATGGGGATACAACAATGTACAAATAAAGAAAGGAGATGAGTGGAAGGCTGCATTTGCCACGCATCGAGGATCCTTCGAGCCGCTTGTCATGTTTTTTGGGATGACTAATAGTCCCCCGACCTTTCAAAATATGATGAACAACATTTTCAAGGATGTAATAGACAAAGGCATGGTAATAATATTTATTGACGACATTCTGATATTCACGGAGGATGAAGAGAATCATGAGGCGATAGTGCAGGAGGTGTTACAGAGGTTGGCGGAGAATGATCTATTTTTGAAACCAGAGAAGTGTGTGTTTGGGGCAAGCGAGATCAAGTTCCTAGGATTATTGATCGGCCCTGATGGGATCAAAATGGATCTGATCAAGGTACAGGCAATCACAGATTGGCCTGCACCCACCCGTGTCAAGGAGGTTCAAGCCTTCTTGGGACTCGCAAATTATTATCGTCGCTTTGTGCACAATTTTTCTAAAATTGCCGCACCCTTACATAACCTTACGCGAAAGGGAGTAGTGTGGAGGTGGGGAGAGCAGCAGCAGACAGCATTTGAGGAGTTGAAGAGGAAGTTTGTGGAGGGACCAATATTAGCCCCAGTAGATTTCACATGCCCTTTACGAGTGGAATCTGATGCATCCGATTTTGCTACTGGAGCGGTATTATCAATGCTGTGCGAAGATGACAAATGGCATCCTTGTGCATACTTGTCAAAAGGGTTGAATGATGTGGAGAGGAATTATGATGTGCATGACAAAGAGATGTTGGGGATAATACAAGCATTGGAGGTGTGGAGGCATTATTTGGAGGGATGTACGCATCAAATTGAGATCTGGACGGATCATCAAAATCTGCAATACTTCATGTCCGCTAAAAAGCTTAATCGCCAGCAAGCACGTTGGGCACTATTCCTATCGCATTTCAACTTTCACTTGGTCCATAAAGCGGGAAGCTTAATGAGGAAAGCAGATGCCTTATCCAGATGTATTGATCATAAAAGGGGTGTGGAGGAGGACAATAAAAATGTTACCTTACTCAAACCCGAATACTTTTGCATTTGCGCTATGTGTCAAGGGCATCTATTAATAGATAGCTCGGAAATGGAAATGTTGTCTAAAATTAGACAACGGAAATGGATGATGAAGTAGTGGAAGCTGTGAAAGCTCTGAAGGGAGAGAAGAAAGGTAATATCAAAGGAGACGAATGGGCTGAGGAACAAGGGTTAGTGTTGTTCTGAGGAAAAGTGTATGTACCGAAGGATCAGGATTTGTGAAGGGAGATTGTCCGGTTACATCACAATACACCGATTGCTGGACACCCAGGAAGATGGAAGACATTGGAATTAGTAATGAGAAATTATTGGTGGCCCGGAATTTCGAAGTATGTGTTGGGGTATGTGGATGGATGTGATACGTGCATGAGGGGGAAGAAGTTTCCAGAGAAACCTGCAGGAAAATTAATGCTGAACCCTATACCTAAAGCGCCGTGGCGAGATATATCTGTGGATTTTATTACTGGATTACCTGAGGCTCAAGGGTACGATGCAATATTCGTAGTATGCGACCACTTTACAAAGGAGGTCCATATTATTCCTACTACTACAGAAACCTCATCATTGGGCTTGGTGTGCCTCTATCTAAATCAGGTATGGCGGTTACATGGGTTACCCGATACCGTTATCTCCGATCACGGACCACAATTTGCTTCCGCGTTTATGCGAGAACTAAACAACATATTAGGAATTCAAACTAAATTATCTATGGCATATCACCCGCAGACTGATGGGCAGACAGAGAGAATGAATCAGGAGTTGGAGCAGTACCTACGTATGTTTGTCAACTACTGACAAACCGACTGGCCCGAATGGTTGGCAATTGCCGAATTTTCCCACAATAATAAATTCCATTCGGCTACTCGTATGACACCCTTTTTCGTGAATTATGGATATCATCCTCGCATGGGAGTAGAACCCAGAAGGGAAGTCAAAGTACAGTCGGTAGAAGATTTTGTATCTAAGATGCAAAGGGTACAAGAGGAAGCAGAGGCAGCATTGAAGAAAGCACATGATGACATGATGTGACACGTGGATCGTACTCGAGCACGCACTCCAGAGTACAAAGTTGGTGACTTGGTATGGCTAAGTACCAAGGACCTGAATATTCCATGACCTTCGAAGAAACTTATGGAGAAACAAGTTGGCCCATATGCAATCTCTAAAGTGATCTCGCCTAATGCGGTAGTGCTAAAATTACCCCAATCATTTAAGATTGATCCCGAGATTAACATATCCCGCTTACGCCCTTACCGTCCGCCCACTATTCCTGGCCAACAAACTACTCCGCAACCTCCAATAATAGTAGAAGGTGCTCCAGAATACATAGTTGAAGAAATTCTAGACTCATGTCTTCGACGGAACAAATTGGAGTTCTTAATAAAGTGGAAAAACTATACCGACGAAAATAATTCATGGGAACCCAAAGAGAATTGTAAGCGAGCGCATAATGCGATCGCCCAATTCTTTAAACGTAATCCGAATGCTCTGCATTGCATTGCGAGAATGGTGTATGAGGGGATGAAATTCCAGCCTTACCAAAATTTCACAGAGGGGACAAACATAATATTTTCTCGCCTGGAAGTCGAGGCATAAAAGGGGGGTAATGTTAGGAAACAGCCCCATTACCTAATAAAATTTCATTTTCATTTTATTATGTTGAATTACACTACATTACGCCAAATGACGCTACACTTTGATAGCGTGAGAATATTATTTCGCACGCATCACTATGTATGCGCCTGTATGCGCGCATCGGTAACAACAATGTACAATATATGTAACATAGTATATAAACCCTAAATATATGCCTAGGGGACCTCAGTTGTGTTCTCTTAGGTATTCCACCTATGTTTTCGGTGTGAAAGGCCTATCTCAACAAACTTACCTATTAATAACCCCTCGCATCAAAACCATCAATTCCCCATCACGTGCGTGGATCCCGCCCCCTTCTTGTAGAGAGAACCCGCATGGTCTTAGCTAGCAGATAGTGGGTGTCGCCCTAACAGTGACATGTGACAGCTTTCAATGGCAGGCTGACTCTTCAAAATTAAAAAATCATGTGACAGACTTCAAATCTCTTCAAACCTGACCAGGCACATAGGCATGCCACATATACCATCACAATGTCCAGAGCGTGTCAGCAAGATGCACATCGTAAGAGCATGTCAGGATTCAAATGTTAAAATTTATTTGAGGTCAATGCTGGCACAACCCCGACAATGACTGCAACACTTGACAGTTTCATTGTCCCAACTGAAGCATGTCAAGGCCTCCTCCCAGATCCCAAATGTTCTATATCAGAGATCCTTGCATTCATGATGCCATCACAGCTGAGAATGGCAGTGACAACAGTCAACATAGCTTATTTCATTTCAAGACAGTCACCCACATTTACTGACAAGATAGGGATCCTGAAGACATGGCCAATCCCATCTCATAACCTCCTCCACAATATCCAAGAAAAGGCCCAGGAAATGCAAGCAAAGTCCATTTGTTATCCACACCTGCCCTCAGCACACCCTGCTCGACAACTCTACTTTCCACTCTGGGTCTTGACATACTGGGAAGAAACCTCACATTATGGAGCCATGGAGCAGAGTGGAGCTATGGCTAACAAAACAGAGGACTGCTGCCACATCCTACCGCTCTCCAGATAGGTGCCATCTTTGCAAAGAAGCACAGGCAATGTTTAAGGCATGACTCGGGTATGGGTAACACCATGTGTTTCCACTTATGGGTACACACAGGTATGGGTACAGGTTTGGATTTCTGTACCTGAGGCAAAACTGCACCCATACCCATGGTTTTACAGGTTTAGTCAGTACCGTACCTGAGGTCTGATCATTGGGTCATGTGCCACTTTTCCCACCACCACTCTCTGCCTCCACACCTCTGGGCAATAACCAACACCTCTGGATGACAATAACAGCCCCCTCTTGTCAACAATAGCCCCCTCTCATCAACAATGGCCCCCTCTCATCAACAATGGCCCCCTCTAGTCAACAACAGCCCCCTCTAGTCGACAATGGCTGCGGCATTACCACCACCACCCCCTCTCACTCGCAAATGCAAGTTGGGGGTGTGTCTGGGTTGTTTCACTTGGGAGCACTGCCACATCACGACTACCCCTCTCGCTCACAAATGTGAGGTGGGGGTGGTTCTTGGTCTGTTTCTCTCACAATGGCTGCAATGTTGCCTCCACCACCCCCCCTCACTCGCAAACACAAGGTGGGGGTAGTTCTCTGTTTGTTTCACTTGGGAGCACTGCCATGTCACCACTACCACCCCCTTTCACTTGCAAATGCGAGTTGGGGGTGGTTCTTTGTCTGTTTCTCTCACAATGGCTGCCACATCACCACTACCACCCCCTCTCACTTGCAAATGCAAGGTGGGGGTGCTTCTTGGTCTGTTTCTCTTGCAACGGCCACCACATCACCTCCACCACCCCCCCTGCTCGCAAACACAAGTTGGGGGTAGTTTGCTAACTCACAATGGCTGGTACATCACCCCTATCACTCCCCCTTGCTCACAATCATGAGTTGGGGGTGGTTCCTCATTGTATTTAGATATATTTAGAATTATAATAAATTATTAATGTCATACTCATTGAAAGGGGTACCCGTGGGTTTTGACCAAAACCCCCCCATACCCATGGTAAAACTGCACCCATAACCATAATGGGTATGGTGTTCACAGGTATGGGTACATAAAATTATACCCAGGGGTTACCCAAGTCATGCCCTAGCAATGTTCCTAAGCATTCCTTGGGCAGGATATACACAGCTTTACTGAACCTGAACCTATGATAAAATTAGCTTGCTATCTACAACTCAGGCTAACCAACCTGTAGGAGGATGTGGAAAGTGGATGAAGCATGCAAATGTCCTCTATTTGTTGAAGTTTTGGGTCAAAGATGACAGAAGTGATGAGGAGTAGACAATTTCCATTCTGTGTTTCCTTTTAAGGAAAATTTTCAGTGATTTTCATCACAGCCTTCAGAATTGTTTGTGACCTGTGACCAGGCTGATATCCCTTCACTTCAGAGAGGTTTGTGACATGTGACTAAAGAGTTGGTTGTAATTGTACAGTAGTAGTGGTCAAACATGGTGATTCAATGGCAATTCAGTGAGTGATTCAACAACTGCAAACACCACTTGAATTGTCAAAATGTTTGAATTGTGATTCACCCTCTGATGATTCAACAGCATCCTTTTGAGCTCAAAATAGTTTGATTAGATAAGACAGTTTTATACAATTTGATTAATGAGTTGTCCTGCCCTTAACACTTAACCCTGATATGTCTGGAAAGTGCTCAATGAAAACAACTGAAAAGAAAGTTAAACCCAAAATATCAGCCCATGAACCATCACTCAAGGTTTTGTGATCACTGGATGAGTCAGAAGGACAATGAGCTCAGTGATTTTTATGCTTCTGATGACAACAATTTTGTCAGCCAAAATTGACACCTGAGCTTGAAGATAGGATGGCATTTTTGTTGTTCATACTCATGTTGCAACATCACATAGTGCCAAAGAAGCTTTTTGGCTCAAGCATCAGGGTTTGACATGGTAGTTCTGAGGAAAATTTATAGATGATATCATACATGCTATGAATCATGCAAAGAAAAGTTGACAGTCAGAGTAAATAGGCAATTCACCAATAATTCACTAGCTTGAATTGGCACATGAATTGCCATGTTTGACCACTACTAATGGTTTCTCTGTGTAACCCCATGCAGTGTTTGCACAAGAGATCACTAGGTGGGCAAACAGAGATGACCAAGAAGTAATGAGCTCAAGGTGTGGATTAACAAGCTAGGCAATGATGTAGTATACTACTAGTGGTGATGATAGTTCTCCATCCAAGTCATGGTCCTCTGCCTGTCAGTAATCATGTGCATGGTAAATATGTGTAAATAAGAGCCATTGTTACATGCTCCCCCCACATACCTGGATGAGCAGAAATAGAGGTAAAAAAAAGGCACAAGCATGGGTGCATTAAAAACCCTAGTGGAAAAAAGCTACCAGTTGGTGAAAGAAATTGAAGAGCTACATACTAGCAACAAATTCTTGCTTTGCCAACCAGATGTTGAGGGCTTCACATTCAGCAAGTTTGTGTCCAGGCAACCAGTGATCTTTCTCCAGCCCATAACTGAGCCAATGTACCAGATATTGTATTTCCCGACCTCACTTTTGTTCATCCAAAATATGGTCCACAAAGTATTCTTCCTCATGCTCGACAAACACAGGAGGCAGCTCCTCTAATTTGCAGCCTGGGAAAAGCTCCTTGTTTTTGTCCATGAAGGGTCACACTTGTGAAGTGTAGAAGGTGGGAAATGTGTTTGGGATCGATTGTGACCATTGAAATCTCTGGGGTGGTGTCCATAACAAGGTCTGTAACAGTCCTGTTAAGAGCTGATCTCAAAAAGATGACATCAGATTTCCAGCCAGACCCAGTCGACAGTTGTTGGAGGTTGCAAGAAAAACAGAAAGGGAGAGGGAATCCAGCAGAGTTCCAGTACAGAGTCCACTAGGTGGAATGCACCAAGTGAAAGGGGACAGAAAGGACTTGGCTTCAACTTGTAAGGAGTTGTGCCCATCTCATCAAGTGTCCTAATTTCAAGACAAGGGTAAAGGAGGGGGATATAGGTTTCAGAGGTTTTCTGGAGGAGAACAAGATAGAAGTTGAGGAAGACTTATATGAGGAATTTGAGTTAACTTGGTTGATTTGCAAACTGTCTAATACAAGATGGAAATGGCTACATTTAAATACTAAGGTCTGGAAGCAACTGGAATTACTGAGGCAGTGATAGCTAGTAAGCAGCCTCCCAAGGCAATGACCTGGAACTGTTTTGTTGTATTTGAAATGAGGGAATTTCATCTCCAGGCTGTGCTGCAGATAGGAGGTGAGCTGTGCTGCAAGGTGGCTGGAAAAGCCAGTGGAGATGATTGGAAATCTGGTCAGAGGAATCGGTCTTGACAGGTCCATCAAAATGAGGCATGAACTTGGCCACCCTTTTCTCACCCTTAGCTTTGTAATTCTGCTGCCTGTGTAGCATAGAAAGGACTACCCAGCCTCCCTTCTCAAATAGAAATTCATCAGTACAGTGTTCATTTGCAGCAAGAGACTGAGAAATCTTAGCCCAAAGCATGTTATCCTTGGCTTCCAGTACATCGAGCTGCAGCCTTTTGATAACATCTGTTGCATGGATGTCAGTAGAACTATCATCCTCCAAACATACATGGGGAGGGATTATGCATGGTGACTGGCCTATGTGAAGTTGAAAAGGAGAAAACCCTGTCAAAGCATTAATGGTGTTCATCATACCCATGGCAATGCTTGTCACCAGCCCATTTGGTTACATTTGACATGATACCATAGGCATTGGTTAATAGTTTTGTTGGACCATTCACTAGTTCCATCAGGCTCAGGGTTATGCCATTGACATCTTCAGTTTGATTCTGGTCAGTTTGTGGAGGGATTGCCAAAATTTGGAGATGAATAGCTTGTCACAGTCCAAGACAATCTCCAATGGCAGTCCATTCTTGCAATACATTGAAAAATAAGACTGCCAGCTCCTTGGCTGAAATGTCAGTGCATGTAGGAATTACCCATAAATCACTGTTAAGCTAATCTGTGAAAGTGATGATGCAGTCAAAACCCTCATCCTCTGGCAGAGGGCCTATGAAATCCATCAGCACAGAATCACCTCACTGATCAGGCATGGGGAGCAGATGCAAAGGGCCCATCAGTCTCTGAGTGTTACCCTTGTTCCATTGGCAGTCAGAACAAGTGGGTATATATACCTGTTCCAAATTATGGCACATGTTAGGCCAGTAGAATGATCCATGGAGTGAACCATAAGTTTTTGCAAACCCAAAATGCCCTAAAACATCATGAGCCAAATGGAAAAGGAACTCATGCACCTTTGACATCCAGGGAACAATCAGTCTATTCCATGTATACAGGCCATTGGATATGTGAACTCCATGTGGAAAGAATTCAGTATCAAGCAAATGTTTGCACCATGGATCATTAACACAGTTTTCCTGGATGCAGGAAAGCAATTCTACATCTGCTGTGATAGAAAGTGTGGACACCACCACAGAACTATGGACAGGGTTTGTACAAGGATCTGACAGAACTCATGCACATGCCCAAGGGTCATCAAACCTGCCCAGAACTAGCTCTGTGGCCTCCAGCTCCAGTGAATAAGGTATCGTAGCATGCAAGTCAGCATCAAAATCAGCACATTGGCCACCATATTCTCATCTCCCTTGATGTACACAATTTTGCAATCATATTGGGACATAAACTCCATCCATCTAGCCTGTCAGCAGCTCAAGTCTCTTTGCATGTCAAAAATTTCAAGTGTCTTGTGGTCCATATAAATCAGAACGGGCATGCCAATGAGATCTGAATGCCATTTGTCCAAGGCATGGATGATTGCCAGCATTTCCTTCTCATGTATGATTCTGCCCCTTTGAAGGTCATTAAAAGAAGGTGACAGTGATAGGTTGTGCACTCTCCCAAGTTTCCCCAAAGGAGAGAACTGCCCCAGACTGGAAATTGCTAGTGTTGGTAGTCACAAAAATCTTCATGTCAGGCAATCACACCCTATAATAGCCTTCTTGATAGCCTTGAAGGCCTGGTTATGTGTCTCAGTCCACAGTGGAAAATTTGTTTTGCAATCTTTCATTGTCAGTTCAGTCAGGATGTGGGTATATTCCATGATTTGTGGCAAGAAATGCACAATGTAATGGACAAGCCCACAGAACTGTTGAACTTTCTTTGCACTGCACAGTCAGGGCCAGTTTACAATGTGGTCTGTCTGCTTTGTGTCTACATCGATGCCATGGGCAGAAATGTGGTGCCCCAGAAAATCAACTTTGGTTTCAAACAAGTGTGTCTTTTGAGGGTTGCAATATAACTGTGACCCATGCAGAGCTGCAAGGGTTGTTTGGACATTCTCACAGTGCTCCTTAATGGTGTTAGACCAAATGATAATATCAGCCAAGTAGATGTGGCAGATCTTGCCAATATAAGGGTGCAATGTGAAAGTCACACATCACTTGTGAATGGCTGGAGTGTTTCTTAGCCCCATAGGCATAACCATCTACTCAAATAGGCCAAAGGGTGTGGACACAGCAGTGAAAGGTATGTCATCAGGGTGCATGCAAGTTTGGAAGAAGCTGTTTGTCATGTCAATAGTGGCCCAAATTTTTCCCTTGGTGCAGTCATTCAAGATGTCATCAATCCTTGGGAAGGGATGTGAGTCTGTGATAGTGTTCTTGTTCAGCTGATAGTAGTCATTGACCCAACAGGGTGTAGGAATGCAAAAAAGATGACCAGACTGGGGATTGAACCCAGGCTCTCCTGGACATATACCAGATGCTCTGACCAACTGAGCTATCAGGTCTTATAGGGTTCAACAGAGCAAGGATACCATATAACCAGACACAGATTGCTATCACTATCACATCACATTTTAGTGTGTGTGTGTGCAAACTAGGTCTGTTAAGTACTGATTAAGCAGTGACAGATTATATAATCCAACACACCCCCTTAATCTGGCACATCTTAATCTGCTCAGGTAATGTGACAGAAGTGCCAGGGCCCATAACCTATAGAGATCCAACCTAAGCAATACACACGTAAACTCAGTCAGTGTATAACAGACTATATTGATCACTACTGTATCTAAGCAATACATGTGTAAACTATAAATAGTACAGTAAGTGATCAAGTATATGGATCGAGCAATATAGTCTACTCACCTCAGTCAGTGTATAACAGACTGAGGTGTTTGGTAAGTATATGTGGATATATATACTAAGTGACTAGCAATAAGAATAAGATAAAGGGAGAGTTAGAAAGGGAGAAATAACAAGGGAAACTTCGCATCATACAATGTTCTATAATTAGCACACCACATCAAAGGGGTGCAAATGCGCCATTCATGGTGCAGATCTCAACATGGGGCAGCACTGAGGAGTCTGAGTTTGGGATTATGAAAGTGGGCAATGCATGAGGTGACAACAAAGGACAGATGCATCCTGCATCCAAATGTTGTTGAATCAAGGTCTGCCAGGCCTTGCAGAACTTCCATGGACAAGTGTATGTTCGAGTCTTTATAGTTTGTTCCACATTTTTTAATTTAATTTGGGCTGTGATATTCCATGGTAGTTTACCGACATGAGGAAGAGGCTCAAAAATGTCCTTAAATTCTGACAAAAAGTTCTTTTCCAGAGAACTGAACTTCTCCTGCAAAGCCAGAACTTCTATTTGGTCCCTTATCATCACAACAGTATTTAAAGGCTTCACAAATTCAGGGGTACCCTTCCCATTCTTTAGACATTCCTTACATACTAGCATTAATTCATCTAGCACTGCCTTCTTTTCTTTCTTCACATTTGCAATAGACATTACAGGTTCCATGAACTTTTTTGTCTTAGCTTTCAATGGGGGATTTAACAAGTCAAAATTACATTGTTTATCTATGGCAGTACAAGCAACAAAATCTGCAACAATATGGTTTGCAACTAAAAATGGTAGCCTCAAGAGGAGGGGAACACACAGGCTGGGTGTAACAATGGCTTTAATGGTGCAAGAAACATAAGAAGAGTTCAGAGCAAATGGCACAATTTTAACCTATTCATGCAAATGACTATCAGAACGTGTTGTGTTGTTCAGGGCAATGGAGATTGAAAGAGGCTTATGCAGATGAAAACAATGTAGACCCAGAAATTGAACCAGTGCAGCATCAATGACAATGACATGCACTCCACAGTCAAGCATGCTATTCACTGTAGTGGGTTCATCAATAGATGGCCCCACCAGGGAACACACCCAATGTAGGTGTTTCACAGTCAAGGGGGCACTCACATCTTCCTCAGACTCTGAACCAGCATCCAAAACTGCACTCGGCATGACAGTTCCTATGAGCAAAGACTCAATGTCATCAGCATCTTCAACCCACCCAGACATGATTGCACCAATGGTCTTGTTGTTAGTGGTACCTCCATGCTTCTGGCTAGTGTTGTTGCAACCAACTTGGGCCTTTTTTGTATTTTGGAAATAACTGGACATCATGTGCACTGGTTGGTTAGTGTTGAGAAGACCCATCGACTTTTGAGGTTGTGGATCTACATATACAAATATATTCAGAATTTTAGACAGTTTATTGGAATTGATATTTCCATCGACTCATTTTTTCAAGCTGACCAAGAAAAAATGAGTCAATGGCAATATCAATTCCAATAAACTGTCTAAAATTCTGAATATATTTGTATATGTAGATCCATAACCTCAAAAGTTGATGGGCTAAGCAATCAGAGCACATGGTGTCCAGTTATCTCCAAAATACAAAAAAGGCCCAAGCCAGTTGCAGCAACACTACTTCTGGCTGAGCAGAATGTCTTTGGTCAATTCTCTGTAGTTGCGAGGGTTGGGGAAGTTGAAAGGACAATCAGAGGCATAGTGGTTCTGGTACAGCAGCACTTCATACAACCTTGGTGCTTGTGCAAGAGGGAGCACCCATTATCTGTGAGGCGCAGTGGTTTCATTTGAGTGATAGGTCCAGAATTTGTAGAGCTGTAAGGTTTTGTAGATGTAGCATTAAGAGCATGGGAGTTAACTGCAAGAGCCTGATGTTTGGGAGCACACTGAAAATCTTCACTAGCTTTGAGATAATGCTTGGTATTGTGATTACATTCTTCTGCAAGCTTGTGAGTTTCAGCAATCCATGTGGTGAGGCACACCTCTCCCATCTTTTCTCCCAATGCATTCACTGCTACATCCACCAGCTCCTTAACCTTTCAGTTGTTGCAATGGGTACAGAGGTTGATGTTGAGAAGGCTATCAAGTTGGAAATGGAGGGCATCTTTGGAAAAGTGATAATCAGTGCCATGTAGGATGATATTCAGATGACAGATATCATTGACCCATTTTGCAAACAAGTCAGAAGTCCTGAGATGAGTGTTACATATGCAGGCATGGAGTTCATCATCCCAACCATCAGATAGAAATTCTTTATGCAAGTCCTTCCTGAAGCTGGCAAAGGGCAAAGGGAAGAGCAATGAGCTCCATATGGTGCATCATGACCCAGTCTCTGGCACACATGTCCTTGAGACCAGGTAGGACAGCAGCCATGTGCCTCCTCAAGTTTTTTATTCACTGAGAAGACATCCTCATAGGCCATCTCCCACTGGCACATGACCATGGGTGAAACTTCACCAGGAGTCAACAATGGGATACATTTGGGTTTAGTGTGGATGCATTTGGTGGGGGTGTTTGCAGACATCTTATGGGATATGAGTGGAAGGGGGTTGTAAGAGGAGTCAGAGTCAGTGCCATCAGAAATGTTTGTGTCAAAAATGCTGGCTGTATGTGCATGGGAGTTTGTCAAGATGTTAAGGCTTGCAGACATGGGTGTATGCATACTAATTGGTGAGGACAGCACATCAACAAAGTTGGTACAGGAAGTCAATGGGGAAGGTTGTGAGGATTCAGGGATATTTGAGGCAGCAGGCAAGACAGCAGTTGTGTCGAGGACACTCAGTGCCTGATGATGTGTCAACAGCAGGGTGAGCAGCAACTTAGTAAACAGTGACAGCAGTAGGCACAGCGGCCTACTAGGTACATGAGAAGCTGTTGATCCTTTCAAGAGTGGCATTAAAAAAAAAGTGTAACCCCATGCAGTGTTCACATGAGAGATCACTAGGTGGGTGAATGGAGACAACCAAGAAGTAATGAGCTCAAGGTGTGAATTAACAAGCTAGGTGACGATGTAGTACTACTAGTGGTGATAATGATAGTTCTCCATCCAAGTTGTGGTCCTCTACCTGTCAGTAATCATGTGTGTGGTAAATATGTGTAAATAAGAGCCATCATTACACTCTGCCCCCTTCTTTGACAATCACATGTGAACCACAGTGCTAACACATGGCATGGTGAGATCAATTGATGCATTTGTTTCTCATTTGATGGTCAGTAAGCACATAGGACTTGGGTCAGGTTTGGGCTTGATATGTGCTGCAAGATTGTCAGAAGCATTGCCCAATGGGTATTGTTGAGAATGCACCATGAGTACCATCTTTGATGCATGTGCTATATGTAGTTTCTCCCTTTGATGTGTGCATATGCTTGGTCTCACACTTCCCCTTGTCTCTTTATCTTCTTTGTTATGCTTGAAACATATATAAGTATGATAAATAGTTACATTACCACCTCAGTCACTTGTATAGAGACTGAGGTGAACATTGCTTATACTGCATAGTCATCAATCACTACTTACTGTACCTACAGTCTGATCTTGTTCACACTAGGATCACTTTTCTACAGGTTATGGGCCACTCCTGTTGTATTTGAATGTTGGAAGAAAGTATCCTAGCCACTCAATGTTTTCCCTATGTCATTTCTTTGATCTGCTTGTCCAATCACTTGGATCTCAGATCACATCCTTTCTCTTTCATGAATGCACCTGGTATCCAGCACATTCCTCTATTTCTTCTTTGACAATTTGTCATCTATCATCATCCCCCTTCTATTATGGGTCTTGACACTACTACCCCCCCATCTGTTTCCCTCATCAAATTATCTGTCCAATATACCAGCAAGAAGCTGGACAAGCTCAAGTCCAACTACAAAGAATGGTGCAAGGAGATTATAATCACCCTCTCCCTTAACAGCCTTTACAAATATGTTGTGGGTGATATTCCCATACCCAACTCCAATAAACACTGTGCCCTTGCTAATTGGAAAGCGAATTCTTGTCTCACATACATGTTCATTGTGTCAAGTGTCTCTCCATCTGAGTGACAGTTCCTTGACATTAGAAAAAGGCCTGATGTCAATTGGAAGGTTCTTTAGGATTGCCATCAGAAGGAAGGGCCTGTCTGCCAAGTCCAGCTCCTACAGTAGGAACTATCTGTTCAATGCACAGAGGACATTCCCCTTCCTAAAACAGTGGAGAAGATATGCACACTGATTGTGCATTGATGATACTCAACCTGGAAACCCAAACAAAACCTATAAAATGGCTTCAAATGATATAACATGAGTCAGAGGAAGGGTGTGAGGTGGTACCAAATATCGCTGTTGGCAATGAATGTGAATGTGATGTGATGCAATGCTGTATGAAGGACTGTGAAAGCTTGCAAAGAAGTTCAAAGAATTTTGAGTGTGTGCGAAGTTGTTTCAAAGATTTTCAAGGATAGTGACAAGAATAGGGTGTGGATAGTACAAAAGGGTGATGTGAGTTGAAGGTGACAAGAGATGATTGAGACAATAGGAGAGAGTTTAGAGACAGTATGATGAATTTTGAAGAAGTTTGCGACAATTCACAGAACTTGAGAGCTAAGACAAGGTGCTGAAACTGAAGAGGGAAACTCCTGAGTCAGACTAATACAATATATGAGGGACTGATGCGACACTATATTCTTCTCCCATGTTGTATAGTAGTACAAGACTATATAAGTTTTGGGGAAATAGTACTAAAAAGGAAATAAGGCCATGAGGTTACCATGAGGCAAGGTATAAGACAATAAAGAAGTATCCAAATCACAAAATGAATGAGAAATGATGTGAGGGGAAATGTGTAGAAGCATAATATATCAAAGGTACTTGTCCTATTGTTCCAATATATCATGGAATGTCAAAAACACTGCAATGTGTCCTAAAAAGCGAAATGTCTTGTCTCCTCATGTCTGGTGTGCTCAGCATGTGATGTGGCAACATGTAGCAAGTGTGGAACATGTGTCTGAAGGTCGGGGAAATTGTATTATGGCAGCCGAAGGCATACAAAGAATTTTGAAGTGTTGCGAAGAATTTTGAAGCATTTTTGTGACTTTGTAGAGGTTTGTACATGTTTGTAGAACTTCAGAAGGGTTTGTATGAGTTTGTAGAGCTTCATAGAGGTCTGTAAAGACTCATAGAGCTTTGACAACGATTGTAGATGTGTTCTCCAAGCTTGAACAACAAGGTGGACCTATCAGTGTGCCTTCACCATGGGTCATATAAAGGCTGACCTTCTTTTTTGCATCGCTCTTCTTCATTCACTTATTGACAATTTCCCTCATGCTCACTCCATCATATGTTGTGACATTGCCACTTCAACCAATCAAGCCCCATATTGTTCCAAGGATATTCATTTGTTCCTGGAGAATGAGCAATTCCTGCTTGAGAATGACCACCACAATGACTCACGACCTCACATTGTGCTCATAGCACAATCCAGGAATAAAAGTCCCCTGGTATACCTACTTGCACAAACTCAGGATGTGGAAGACAGGGACATACTAAGGAGTATTGTATTTGACCTGGTGGTGGTATGGCTGGGAAGACTATTGAGGAGTTGAAGGCTGCTCACAAAGCAGCACATGAGAAGAAGCCACCCACTACTAACACCCCCAAAATTCTGGTTACAGTCAAAGACATCAATTGTGGTGGATTCACCATCATGGTCGATTCAGACACCACTCCTTCTCCCACACCAGAGTTTGCAGGACTTGCCTCCAATCCTATACCCACCACCTCTATTGACATGTTGGAGTATGAGGGTTGGGTTGTCCTTGAGGAGGAGCCCATTACTACTGTCAACTGGAAGGATCATACAACATCACACTTAGTGTTTGAAGGTTCAGTCCATAGGACCAAAGACTGAACCAGACTGAACTGCAGTCCATGCTGCAGTTTGGTCCGTTTGTCTGAAAAATTGAGTAACCAAAACTGCGGTTTGGTTGCTGGTTCACTCATTTTGAAAACATTTGAAGACCATTATAAGACCAGTTGTAACTGGTTTACAACTGGTCTTTTACACTTAGATTAAGTACCCTATAAGCTCCTATAAGAGTACCAAATAAATATATTTATATACTAATTACATATGTCATAGATAAAAAATGGGGGCATGCCCAAATGAATAGAGGGAAAAGTAAGCTGTTTAAATAGCACTGACCATTTGCACCTGTTTGCATGGTCACATGTACTCTCGTTTATGTGTTTTTGACATGTTTACATCTTTTGTTTATATGTTTACATTTATTTGTACTGTATTGCCACCAGCCACAATGTGTTTCGCAACTTGGTTTCTCTCCCTACAACAATGGCCTTGTCCACAACTGGGGCACAAACAACATCTGTTGTTGTTTGTGCCCCAGGTAAGTATCTTTTACTCTTTGCCTTTCATTTGTAACTAATTATTATCTTGTTTGTTTCTTAGAATCTATGTATATTATAACACATTATAACACTGACAACACAGCACCCACTTCCAGCCTCATGAGCCACTGCTCATGGGGTGGACTGTGGGTGCAGGAGATGAGGACAATGAAGATGAGGACAACAAGGGATGACAATGACAACAAATGACAAATGACAAGCAGGGGACAACAATGATGACAAAAAATGAGTGGAGGACGATGATGACAAACAACGAGTAGGGGACAACAATGACAATGAACCCCAAGCAGAGGACAACAACGATGATGAACAACGAGTAGGGGACAACAACAACAACAATGAACAACAAGCAGGGGACAACAACAATAACAAATGAGTAGGGGACAACAACAACAATGAACAAGTAGGGGACAACAACAATGATGAACGACAAGCAGGGAATGACAATGATTGGGGATGACAATGAGGATGAATGGGGACCATGAGACAGCGACAACGCAACACCCGCTCCTCCTTTGCTCAAAACGTGAGATGAAGGGGTGGTTTTCTACTGATGTGTCTTCCCTAAAAAAAATGGGACAAAAACCAGTTTAAACCAGTTTTCTGGACTGTAACCAAACTGATTAGGACTGGTCCTATCAGTTTGGTTACGGTCTATGTCACTTGGGCTTGCAGTCTGGACCAGTTATGGTCCCAGTTAACCCACTTTGGGGTCGAAAAACTGGACCAAACCAGACCTTAAAACACTAATCACACTCACTGTCAAGCTTCTCAACCAAACATGTCATTCTAGTGTTACCACAGATAATTTTCCTTTCATTATCAACTCAGGTGCAATGGTACATATCTCCCCTATCAAGTCTGATTTCCTCACCCTCCATCCCATCCCATCCTGATCTGTCAAAGGTGTTGGTGGTTTGACTATTGCTGCCATGGGTGTTGGAGACATAAAGTTAAGAATAGCTTGAGGCGCATCAATTATATTATGTAATGTACTCTACATCCCAAATTTGGCAGTCCAACTCATCTCAGTTGGAACATTGGCAGACAACTCCAATGCCATGTGGAAGGATGCTGAGTTTGGCAGCCTACACTAAGGTGGACAGGAAAGACAGGATCAAGGTATCTTCATTGCATGGAAATGGGAGTGTAAGTTACTACAAATAAGATATAATATGTACTATACCTTCATTGCACAGAAGTGGGAATGAAGGTGTGAAATCAAAATAAAGATATATATGTAAAAAGTAAACTGTGTAGGTAAAAGGCTGCATCAGGCATAATGCACAGTTAGGAAAGGCTGCATCAAGCATAGTATGTGATTTAGGAAGGTGCTGCATCAGTGGTCCATACCTGGGCCATGATGGGTGTAATAGACTATATTGGAGCTGTAGAATAGATGTCAGTGTCAGTAGATAAGTTGTTGAAAGTTTGGGGAGGGCTGACATTTGTCAGGATAGGAGGTTCATCAGTCACGTGCCCAAAATTCATCAAAGGTTCATCAGTCACATGACTTTGGTTGGTGGAGTTCTGAGCTAATGATGGCGGCATAGAATGTGCAGTGGGGCACATGTTGGTGTCATGGATGTATGTGTATGTAGTGGATGTTGTAAGTCTGCAGGGCTGGACTTACACTGTGGCACATTTTGATAGCAGTACATGTTGGATCACTGACAAATCCACTGATGCACTCATAGCCCATGGATCATGAATGTCCAAGAAGCTTTACATACTTCACATCCACTCAGCGACCATCAATCATGTGCTCACCATTCACAAGTCCCCTACTCTGGAGACTTGGCATTGTTGTCTTGGTCATGCAAATTACCAGTCAATCTGGGACATGGCTAAAAAGGTACCCTCACAGGTGTGCCTATCACATCTACTTTATGGCCACCTAAATGTGAGTCATGCATTCTGGGCAAGCAGGTGAAGACACCTGTTCCAAATAGGGCATGGCATGGGTAACCCTCAGGTATATTTCCTCATACCCTTACCTGTACCCATGAACACCATACCCACATGGGTAGGGGTACAGTGTTACCGCAGGTTTCTGTGGGTTACCTGTGGTTATTCATGGGTTTCAGCATGAATATGTATCTAAATAATCTGATTACACTAAATTAATTACACTAACTAATATATAGAAAGAGAAACCCCCCCCACTCACATTTGCAGTGAGGGGTGGTGGTGGTGGTGGTGGTGGTTGTCACCCAGAACAAGATGAGAAACCCCCCCCTCTCACATTTGAAGTGAGGGAGGGGGGGTGGTGCCTGTAGTCGCTGAGCCCATTGTTGCTTTGTGCCATCTGAGGGAGGGGGTGGGAGTCATTGTTGTCATTGCCTACAAACCACAAGATATTCCCTCCAGCTCATGTTTGATGCAAGGGAGGGGGTCGTTGTCATTGTCATTGCCCAGAACAAAAGAAAAACCCCCCCACTCGCATTTGGAGTGAGGGAGGGGGGTTGTCGCCATTGTCATTGCCCAGAACAAAAGAAAACCCCCCCACTCATGTTTGATGCAAGGGAGGGGGTCGTCATCATCGTCATTGCCCAGAACAAAAGAGGAACTCCCCACTCATGTTTGGAGCAAGGGAGGGGGGTTGTCGCCATCATCATTGCCCAGAACAAAAGAAAACCCCCCCTTGCATTTGATGCAAGGGAGAGGTCGTCATCATCATCGTTGCCCAGAACAAAAGGAAAACCCCCCCACTCACATTTGGAGCAAGGGAGGGGGTTTGTCGCCATCATCATTGCCCAGAACAAAAGAAAACCCCCCACTTGCATTTGGAGCAAGAGAGGGGGTCATCATCATCATCGTGGTCATCGTTGCTGTTGATGTTGTTGTTGATCATGTTGTTGTTGTTGTTGTTGTGATCAACAACATCATATGATCAGGCACATGACTGGCTGTCAGTACCCATAAACCCATGGGTAAGGGTACAGTGTTGTGCGGGTAGGGCAATGCCATACCTGTACCTGTACCCCTGCATACCCGTAAGGAGAAACACACAGTGTTACCTGTACCCATGCTGTGCCCTAGTTCCAAAGAAGCATGAAGAGGGACCAGGTCATGAGTGACAAGCAGACTTGAGAAGGTGTGGGTTGATCTATCAGGTTCACATGCAGTGAAGTCACATACTGGCAATTCATACATCATGGATATTGTTGATAATTATATGTTGTTCCCTTGGTCCATACCCTTACAAAATAAGGATGATTCTTTTCCTGAACTAAAAGCTTGGGAACTTGCTCAGGAAAATGAAACAGGACTCAAGGTTGGAACTTATGTCACTGATAATGGTGAGCTTAAGTCCCATGAAATGGAGCAGTGGTTGAAATCTCAGGGTACCGACCAATGTTTCACAGCACTGCACATCTGCACATATAGGTTGGGTTGAACAGATGGATAGGACTCTGATGGCTAAGGCCTGTACCATGTGTAGAGAATACCAGGAGTAACCCTGGGGTAAAAATTCTCTACCCTTACTCTTACCCTCCAAAACCCTTACCCCTTCACAAGGGTAGGGGTTTCTGGGGGTGAGGGTAAGGGTACAAGGGGGACATAATACCCTTCACCATGACCGTGACTGAAAGAGACTGGACTAATGGCCAGTTAAAAGACTGACCCCCATATATATTTCCTTCAATTCTGCTCCCTGGTTCATCCAAAATGGTTCAGAACTGAGAAAGATATGACCCAATACATTTTCATACCACTATTTTGTCATGATTAGAGTAACTTTGATAGTACTGCTTATAACCTGTGCTACAAAAATACTGAGGGCAATTGGACATCATCCAAGGCATTAAAATAACACACATAAACATTTCTACCATGTAGATTTGATTCAATTAACATCCCTGACAAGTAGCAACAAATTCTGAGCTACACTGCAGCCAGGCATGACTTCAGATAATGTACATCTGTGTTGCCCATAACCAGGTTAGATCTTGATAAAATCTCTTAACACTTGGACCAAACACTGGGGAATTACAATATACATCCGCCTATACCTTGGTCAGATGGTCCAGGTAATAGTTGCTGAGATACCAATGGTTATATAGGTATAATAAATTTCATGACAAAAAACTGGTCTTAATCAGTCCTTTTTTGGTCTATTAACCAAAGTAGACCAGTCCTAGCTGGTCTGGTTCCCCAATGCCTGGGGTGGTCCTAGACCAGTTACAGTCTCAGTCTACCCCTTTTAGGGTAAAAAAACTGGACTGAACTGGACTATTCTGAAGAGATATCTAGTTATGTTGAGTTTCAGTTCTCAAAATCATTAACTCCATTGCTGAAATCTCACAATATGGCAGCTTTATACTTTGAAAGGGCACAATCATACCCTGCCGTACCCCTGCATACCCTTTCCAAGAGTAGGGGTAAGTCAAGGGTGACAACTCCTGTACTCTTACCCCTACTCTCACATACTCTTCACCATTACCCTGGGGGTTTTGCATACCCCTGGTATTCTCTAACCATGTGGATCCTTTTGGGCTTGCCACCATTCCTCTGGGATGAATTTTATCTTACTGCATCTCATTTGCACACCAAGACCACTATGTGTTCCCTTGCAGGGAGTACACCTTGGGAACTCTGGTATGACAGGTAAGGAGTGTCACGGGTATGGGTAACACCATGAGTATTGGGTCACAGGTATGCATGGGTACGGGTACGGGTTTGAATTATTGTACCCACAAAAAAACCATACCCGTACATGCGGGTATATGGGTTTTTACACACATCGCGTAGCATAAATATATTTCAACTTCTGGGTGCCAATTTATGATTGAACTGCTTGTCACCAAGTCAGCCTTGCAATCTTGGCACCATGTTGATTGTATACCAGGTCCATGGGAATTCTGCTTGTTCAATCCGACCACCAGCTCTTCTAGCAGCGTGGCCCTCTTATTTATTTTTATTTATTTTTTTTATTTTATAAAACATGGGTTTGTACAATCACATTGGGGTTAACAAAAAAATCAAGATCTGGCTTGGTCATTTAAAGGTGAGAGAAGGATCCTCTACTTTTATCACCCCACTCATGCATCATGCCCCCCAATTCAACTAAGTCCTCTGTGAAATTGTCGCATACATCACTGCAATCTACGTCGTCTTCCGTATCCAATGCAGCAAAATCTAGTGCAAAGGCAATTGGGCATGGCCTCAAGCATATCAAGAAAGGCGCCACTGCAATCATTCAACCTCTCAAGTGGGCCAAACTTGTGCCATCTAACATTTTGTCTCCAGCTATCAGTGAACTAGAGGACAACTGGGCTACTGAACAATCCAGCCTCAAGACCAACGACTCACCAGAGGTTATCGACCTTGAGTCTGATGAGGAGCTGGAAGACCTTGAGAAAGAACTTGGTCCGTCCAAGTTTTCTTCTTACCTCGTTGCCTCATTTCAATTCACAGCAATGGCCAAGGAAACCTGGAAGTCCCCAATATACTTGTTCTTCAAATCTGAAGTAACAATCGAGGTACACAAGGGTTGCCTCACCCACTTCTTCACATGTTCAGCAAAGAAATGCAAGACTGGGGCACGAGGTGTTCAGCATTTTCAAGACACAGGTGACAAGTCTTCAACTGCTAACCTTTGTCACCATGCAGTTCACTGCTTCAGCGAGGATACAGTTAATGAGGCTGTAAGGGGGGAGTCTGGTGGCAGCTGGAGTGGTAACATTTTCAGTGCTTTCGCCAGTCAAGGCAAACACCCTGTTACATATTCTCATCATCCGCACTCAACCCCTGAGTTCCAGTATGTACCAAATTATTTGAATATTTTTCTTTGACTTATGTACATTAGTGCCCACATTGCAAAATGGGTAGCCGAAAGCAATCGCCCAGCCACCATCACTTCCAATCCTGAACTCATTGATCTCCTCACAACTGGACACCCCCACCTAAAGGTCCCATCTCCAAGCACTGTTCGACATGATGCCAACACTGCTTATTTGAAGTGCTGCAAATGTATCATGAAACTCCTTCAAGATCACCCAGGCCATATTCATTTCGCAACTGATGCATGGACGTCAACCAACCATCATGCTTTCATTGCTTGGACTGTGCACCTCAAGCACAATGGGACTATGTTGGCTTTTTTATTAGATATCATTGAAGTTCCTGAGTCTCACACTGGCTTGGCATTGGAGAAGGCATTTCAGCAGATGCTCAAGATGTTTGGGCTTCAAGACTGGGTAAGTTTGTGGCCTAACATTATGCTTTTGAACTTATGGTATCTACAGATCCTTGCCATGAATGCCAACAATGCAACGTCAAACAACACACAAAGTGAAGCTCTTGCAGACATGGCCAACTCTTTTGTGTTGGAGCACCATGTCCATCGCTTCAATCATACCTTACAACTCTCTGCGAAAACCCTCCTATGTCCTTTCAATGCTGGGTTAGGGAAAATGACTGAAGATGCTGACACTAATGATGTTGGATGACCTCCTGAACTTGGAGAGTGATGACGGAGATGGTGAAGATGATGATGAAGACAAAGCTGGAGACGAAGACGAAGACTCTCTGGAAGATGATGCAGACAATGGCATTGATGAATTGGACCAGCTGGGTGAAGATGCATATGACAAGGTTATGGCTGATACGGCTGCTGTCCGCAAAGTGGTAACAAAACTTTGCCGCCTTGCTTTTGCAATTGTATGGTCAACAACCATTGCCCTCCCTGCCTGGCATTGCTATTGCAAAGAGCTCAAACTCAAGTCACGCATCCTCCCTTGCAACATTGTCACTCATTGGAATTCTACGTACTATATGCTCTGCTTTGTGGTCAAGTATTGCACCATTATTGATGCCATGACAGCTGACAAGTCCCTCAAGCTCCGGAAATTCAAACTGGAAATGGAGGAGTGGTCTATTGCTGAGGATCTAGTTGCAGTCCTCCTTCAATACAAGAACACGACCCTCTTCTTCTCCCAAGACTCTGCTAGTGTCACCGCTGTCATTCCTGCGATGGACCAGATAACGAGCAACCTCCACTACCAAACAGGGAAAGCATACCACCCCTCCCTCACAGCAGCTATGACACTCACACGCAAGAAAATGGATTGCTACTACTTGCTTACCAATGCTTCTACTATATACCGTATTGCCATGGCCCTACACCCTGGAATGAAACTTGAGTATTTCCGCAAGCAGAAGTGGCCTGGTGAATGGATTGAAGAAGCAGAATGTCTGGTCTGAGAGGAGTATGTTGCGAAGTATGAGAAGGTGGCTGATGAATCCAACACGACGCCCATGAAGAATTCAAAGACCAAGAATGATAGTGGATTTGCCTCTTTCGGCAACCTTTTGGTTACCACTGCTCCTCGTGCAAGTGAGATCCTCAAATACCTCAAACTCCCTGTTGAGAATGTCAATGATCCTTTGAAGTGGTGGGTAGACAACCAATATGTGTACCCAAACCTTTATCACATGGCTCTGGACTATTTGAGCATTCAGTAAGTGTGGTCTCAGATTACATGATGATAACTCTGACGCAATGTTCAGCTACTTCTACCTCTGTCGAAAGGGTGTTCTCACAAGGCCGTCATCTTCTCCCATTCTCTGACAACAGACTCTCCCCATCCTCAATTTGGGCTTTCCTCTGCTTTGGTTCATGGGCTCATTGTGATCTCATAGTATTTGACAATGTGGTAGCAGCTGTGTCCACAAAGAGTAGATAGGACTTTTTATAACATTTCATAGTACTAACATCTCTTGTGGCCTGTAACCAAGTTTTGTATTGATACCTGCGGTATCCTGCTTGTACCCACGGTTTTTTTCCTATACCCGTGACAATTCATGATGTACCTGTACCCTTAACCATACAGGTATGGTGTTCACGGGTATGGGTACAGGTATGAGAAAATATACCCAAGGGTTACCCCTGGCAATCCTTAATGACAGGAAACCTGATTATTCCTATATGCGAGAGATCAGTTGCAGGGCTTTCATTTTGATCCCTAAGAAGAGTAATCCCAAAATATTTGAACACTCAGTGGAATGTATCTTGGTTGGTTATGACCCAAAATCCAAATCTTACAGATGCTATCACTGAGCCATGCACAAAGTCTACAGTTCCTACCACATCAGGTTCCTCAAGAGTCATGATGGCCATTCACCACCTGCTCCCACCAATTTAGGGCATGATAATCTTGCAGATTCCCCTAAGGATGTAGCACCTTCTTTAATCCCTCTATCCCAGGATGATGATCATGATGATCATGACTTGTTTCATGAATTTACCACACCTATTGATCCCACCCCTAGAATTGATGCTAATCAGATGCCATTGACACAGCCTCACACCTGTCACTCAATCCATATGCCAGTTCTGACCAAAATGAACCCCAGTGGTGGTCCTCCCATCACCAGGATTGCCACTGCTGTGCAAGAATCCCAGGAGAGTGCTACCCACATCAAGGAAGTGCCACAGGAACACAGGGCAGCCATGATCACTGCCTAAACCAATCAGGCACCAAATCCTTCAATTGATCATGATGGTGACATCATTTGACAATCTCATTGGCAATCTTGATATTGGCAATCAAGTGCATCAACTTCAAGCCCTGATCTTGGAGATGGTGGATTTTGATCTGGAGTCGCTTCAGTTCAAGGATGAGCCAGAAACATGGGATGAGGTGAGGAACTCAGTTGATGCGACATGTTGGGAACAGGGTTACTGTGATGAACTACAGTCTCTGAAGGACATGGGGGTCTACAAGTTAGTCCCAAGGTCTGAGGTACCACATGGTAAGTGTGTTCAGAAGAGTAAGCCTGTCTTCCACATCAAGCGCAATGAGATAGGTATGGCAGTTAGATGGAAGGTGCATGTAGTTTTCAGAGGCCACAACCAGGTCTATGGTAAAGACTATACTAAAATGACCTCACCAACTGCACAAATGGAATCCTGGTGCATTCTTTTGCATATTGCAGCCTCTCTCAGATGGGATGTACAGCAAATTGACATAAAGACTGCTTTCCTCTATGGCTTGCTCCCTGATGACAAGGTTCAGTACATGCAACAGCTGACCAGCTTCAAGGAGCTGGGAAAAGAAGACTGGGTCTGGCAACTCCAGTGTGGTCTATACAGCATGAAACAGAGTGGGTGCATATGGAATCAAACCCTTAATGCACAAATGCTTACTTGGGGATTTACCCATCTTTCATGCAAATCCTGCATCTACTATTGCAAGACTGACTCGGGGATCATTATCACTGCAGTGCATGTCGATGATCACCTCGCTATTGCTAATTTGAAAGAGGAGAATGAGTGATTCAAGGATCAAATGCATCAGGTATGGACAATATCCAAGCTAGGTACCACTCATTTTATCATGGGTATTGCTGTCACTTGGGACAGGATGGCACATACTGTTGCCCTGTCACAGACAGCCCTCATCAACAAGATTATTGAACAATTTGGTCAGGAAGATGCATATCCAGTATCTGCACCTCTGGAGCCCAGCTTGAAACTGTGCCATCCTGACCAACAGTCTATTACACCACTCAATAGAGCTAATCTTCTCAACTTACCCTACTGGTCCCTCGTTGGTTGCTTGCTTTACCTAGCAATTTCCACACATCCTGATATTTCTTACACAGTTCAACAATTATCTCAGTATCTCAGCTCATACTCATTTGAACATTGGAATGCCACTATTAGACTTGTTCAATATCTTAAGGGAACCAGGGATCTCAAACTATACCTAGGTGGTACCACCCTCATCAATCTACATGTGTTCACCAACTCTGACTGGGCCAACTGTCTTGACACACATCGTAGTGTTGGGGTTATATATGTTCCCTTGGGTCTGGTGCTGTTTCCTGGGCAGCACATAAACAGAAGGTTGTGGCCACCTCAACTTGCGAGGTGGAATATGTTGCTGCTTTTGAGGCCACAAAGGAGTGCATTTGGTTGTGTACATTACTTCACACCATTGACTACCAACAGAATTCCCCCACTGTCATTTTGTGTGACAATAATGCTACCAAGACCCTATCTGAGGATCCCCTTCTCCATTCCCAGGTTAAACACATTGATATTAAATATCACTTCTTACATGAATGAGGTCAGTCTGGCAATCTTTCTATCACCTACATCAGTACTCGCGACAATGTTGCTGACATGTTCATGAAGGCCTTGGATGTCAAACAGTTTACTTACCTTTGGGGTTTCCTTGGTCTCCAGTAATATGATTCCATGCAAGGAGGAGTGTTGAGAATGCACTGTGAGACCATCTTTGATGTGTGTGCTATATTTAGTTTCTCCCTTTGATGCATGCATACACTTGGTCTCACACTTCCCCTTGTCTCTTTATCTTCTTTGTTATGCTTGATACATATATAAATATGATAAATAGTTACATTACCACCTCAGTCACTTGTATAGAGACTGAGGTGAGCATTGCTTATACCGCATAGTCATTGATCACTACTTACTGTACCTTCAGTCTGATCTTGTTCACACTAGGATCACTTTTCTACAGGTATATCAGTCCTTCAGATGCTTTAAGCTCAGAATCCCACCTCACCAAAAATGCTTTGAGGTCTGACACCTCAACCCATCTGTATTGAGAAATTTTGATGGATTATGCTGAATATAAGACTTCTGTTGGCTTTGTTGAGGAGATATTGGACCATTAAAATATTACAGACCTCATCATGGTACTGTTCAAGAAGACCTTGTGCAACAGTGTGCAGAAAGCATATATCATCCATGCATCATGGTACCAAACAAGGTGATGGTGGTCAAAATTGCATGACCAGAATTTCAAATTTCCCCTCCTTATTTCTGTATTATTTATGCTACATACATGCCAAAAACAGAATGAGTATGGCCTGGTGTTTGTGAGCAAAATGGCTGTGGTGAGTGTGGCTGATTTCAGTGTGTGATTGTCAGGCATGAGAGACTGTTGTATCTATCATATCCCCTATACTGATAGATGTGGTGTTGATAATTATTGGAGTAATGAGCAGAGTTTGTCAGTAGCCTCACGTGTGGTTCAGATCACTGATGTTGTCGGTACAACTTACAAGTGAGTTTCCTGAAGCCCTCATCTGGAACACTGACATGATCCATCTACAGCTCTGCCAACCCCTTCTACATGGATGCTTCCTCTCCAGGCTTGTCTTCTGAGTTCCACATACCCCCAGTAAATCCCGAGCCGTCATTGAGCCTATAGTACAGCAACGCTTATCTTTGATGACTTATGGCCAAGGCACTTTCTAGCGTTTTGTATGGACATATTGGATCTGAATGTAAACAACAAGGCCAATGTATCAATGTAGTGTGGAAGGTCCATGATGAAGCTGCTCCTCCAGAGATGAACGTCGAACATTGATGAAGCGTCACATTTCCCGTGATCGGTTCGACGACAGCACACAAGAACTGAAAATATAGAGATTCTCCTAAGTCCTTCGCAGTGTGTTGACTGTAGTGTGGGCGAATGTTGGGCTGAGCGAGGGCTTGAAGAATAAGTATGGTCGGGCTCGGTGTGAGTGTGTTCGTTAGGCACGAGCGTGACAGTGTCGTAACTGTGGATTCCCCATCAGTAAGTATACTAGATGCGCTCTTGGGAGAGAAGGCAGTAATCAGTATGCCTTAGCTGCGCTATCTTCACACATGTCCGCAGTTTCAAAATGTAAGCCTGACGAGTCTAGAGAGGCTGCATTTTCGGCTCGATCGCCACCAAGCGTTCCTCTCAAGTGCTTCCATTACCAACATGTGGGTCAGTATAGAAGCATTTGCACATCCCAACAGTATCCGCAACTGCCACTAAGAAGATGCAAAGTTCTCTACACTGCTTCAAAACCACCGCGTGTAAGTTAAGCAAGGTTCGTCTGCTGCAAATGAGCATGAAGTCTCACGAGGTCCGTCTTGCCACCTTCCTCTATTTGTCCGTTAACATCTGCACCTGTCTGCACCTGTCTGCACACCAGTAATACGACCTCGTTTACGTTCTTATCCGACGATAGAGCCGCATGATAACTGAAGTAAGAAAGGCACGTTATCTAGTTTCCTCGGCGTGAGCGCTCTCAATTCGCCCAACTTATGCCGGGTATGGCTGTCTGATGCTAGGTATAAATTTGGGGCATCCTCGTCGCAGCCCCTGAGCCTGGGGACATCTCGTGCTTTAACCGTTCGTCTCAAGGCTCCGAGTCGCTGGAAACGCTTGTTTGAGTATCGCCTCATGCTATAGAATCCTCATTGAAGATGACACCTATTCCGCACCCCCATTTCGAGTGCTTTCCTCATTCCCCCGTGCACTCTGTGCCCTTGCTGGTGATGTCGTCAGACGCTACCCGGTCGTGAAGAGAATGAAAGTCATCCATCGGCGTGAAGTAGCTGGCGGTATGTTAGGATCTACACGCTCTTCCTCGTTATCGTCGTCTCGCGCCGGATCCGCATCTGGGGGGCGTCTCAGAACCGTCGGTCTTAATGTCGTGATATATGGATTTTAGGGCGGAGCATATCGAGAGGGAATGTGGGCAGCTGTACTTCATGGTCCATTTAAATGAGTGCACCCATCGTACACTCCATTGAACAGTCTCCCAGCACACCTTGAGACGAACCGGGACGCACTCTCCCTGCGCGTGGTGGATGTGCATTTGATTGTGATCGTCGTTGAGATCTATCTATAACAATCAGATATGGGGAATGACTCGCCTGTCATACATCCATGTCCCGTCTGGACACTACAACGTGTCGTACAGAATTCTCATTCAAATTGGTTAATAGAGTGAACGGGATTCCGGCTCACGTCACGGTCTTGATTACCCCACATTCCACTGGAAGAAAATCTGTCGACGTGGCCTTGCCTACTCCCCGGACCCATTAATTCCGTAGTCCGCGCTTCTTTTGAGCCGTCTACACGCATCAAAGGGCATAAATCATATCTTTCTTCTCCCAAGTCAAACCGGCACCCCAGTGATAAGTCCGAATTCCCGACGAATTCATGCGATAGCACGGCTGCGCTGACACTGATACTAAAGATAAGCAGGCAGTGGAATAAAACGTGGTACATCTCAGAGGGGTATGCTGAGAAGCCTCGTGAGGAGCTCCATCTATACACGGGCAATTGAGACACCAATAACACGAGGGACTACGACATCAGACGGTAAGCACTCCAAGTTTAAGTAGTAAGTGCGTACTGACTTCCTTTGACTATCAACCAACACGCAGCATTTTGAGATTGTGTAGTAACCAGAGTCATGTTTCCCAACCTGATGTATCTTCATTTGTACCTGAAGTCCTCTGGACTGCCCAATTTTGACTCTTTCAAGACTAGCCGAGCACGCCATCGATTCGGTAGATATGCGGAATGCACTTCGAGACTAAAACTGTAGTACTAGTGTTGCCTTGCAAGGAGAACTAGGACCCAATGACTAGAAAATTGGAAATGATATTCGTTCCTCCTGGTGGGAGCGACAGATTTGACTTCACGGATCAGGGGCTTGAAATAGAGATTGTGCTGGACATCGCCGACACGCTGCTGTTCTAGATTTGGCATTGTAATCTTCACAACAGAGGCCAGTGCAGCAACTAGTTCTACAAGAACCGAGCCCATAGCAGTCTGTATGTCATGGCCTGAGTATCTGGACGAGGAAGGGATGAAGACGCGGATGCGGTGATGTAAGAGCTCTAGCTGCATTCCCAGAAGGCAGATTATTGGGCGGATAAATCAATACGCCCTGGCATTTTGGTTATCTCCTTCCTCCACGACCGTCTCGACGGATATAGCCATCGCTTCGGTGTCTCGCTGTTTATGTTAATTGCAGTCAGTATAATATGTGGAAAATGAGCACGAATGGAGTGACCTTCTCGTTGTGTGTGGGTAGCGGACTTGAAGTATTGTATCGGTGCTTACTCGATATTTGCGAAAGGTGAATTGAAACCGGTCCATCGATTCTATCTCTAAGATCTTCCCGGGCGTTCATGCTGTGAAGCAAATGAATTAGTCGACGTCAATAATGGAAATGCGTGCCTCACGTAGCCAGATAAGAATTGAGGTATACTGCAAGAATAGATTGAGAAAACGGGATAGATGAAAGAAGCATGTCGCCACTGACGCTTGCTCAATAGCAGATAGAAAGCTATCCCCCAAAGGTCAACAAGATCCTATGTGAATCGCGGAAAGAAAGCGCACTCAAGAAGACGAAGTTGTGTGGCATCACGATGTACATGATCATGCCTAAACTGGCGTCGACACTGACCATATGTCACATTAAGAATTGAGCATCAATGAGGTATGTGATTATGATACTTGCGCAACGATTAGGCCCGTATTTACGGTGTACGTAACGAGTATTTTGATGAGCGTATCAGTTCTAATTCGAACATTGCATTAGAGACGTCTGAGGAGGAATTTCAACGAAAGAATATTTATACTTGCGGAAGCCCGTTCTCGCCTTAAATAGGAGGACACAAAGAGCAACGGCAACGCTGAGATCACTCAACGTGCCCGCTGCAAATATTAGATACATCAGATCCTGGTGATAAGGTGATGTGGATCAACGACATAGATGTAAGATTTATGGCATTTAACCCACTGCTAGTTTGTCAAGTTCCAGATACGAGGTAAGGCCGAAACTAAGGAAACATAATCAACTTGACTTTTTGTATACAAAACAAGAAGCGTGCGAACGCTTTGACTGTAATGACTATGAATGCGTGCTTCAGTCTCGTAACCCCTGAAAAACATGCTCTACTTACCGATCCCAGAAACTAAAGATTCAAATACAATGAGTACAGCTGCAGCTGAGTGTAACAAGTGTGAAACCAAGAGGACTTTACCTAGGTCAGTTATTGATACAGCCATCTGCAAAAAGAATAAACATGAAACGAAGTCTGCCAATCACTTACTGGCTACTTACGATCCAGGCGGTGACTAGAATGTTTCCTTGGCTGACTGTGTTTGAGCAGCGCATTAGAATAGATTGTCAGCCGGATAGGACGCGTTGTAGCTCACGTTTGTAGACACGCTGCGCAAACAAGGTACGAATAAAAAAATTGGAAACGGACTTCGGTCGAAGAGAAAGAGTGAGTGAAACACATGGTTCTCCATACTAGACTCACTGTGATGGCAACGTGAATCTTGTACAAAGATATTAGACTCGGGAATTGAAAATAATGAATTCTTACGATAACACTCCTAATACAGGAAGCACATGAGATGTAGGACGATAACGTAACAATGCTCCCTACGCACCAAACTGGTTTCAAGAGTGCCATCGGATTGAGATAGTTGGTGACCATGTAGAAATAAAGAATGTGGACATTCAGTGCGGAGTCAAAAGTGTCCAAGGCACTTTGTGGAGTTAATATCCATGTAACGGCAGATATCATGATCACTGACCAGAGAAAAGCAACCTAGATAAACAGACAAAGTTCAGAATGCATTGAACTGCTTTCACCTACATTGCGTACCGTAAGTTTCTGAAGCCCTGTATCTCGATGGCTCTGTGTAAAGAATGTGTATGTCTGTACACAGGTAATTCCCCAAAGTCTATTAAAATCATCCTTAAAGTGTCACTACAAAGAAAACGAAATAGAAACACACGCCATCGCGATCATGCCCCCAAGAAGAAGTGCCCCTAGAGTGTTGTCGAACGCCGGCAAAATTGGCGGTGCGCCAGAAGGAATTCCGGGAGGAGACGGAGAGCTGGACATCCTTAACAATCGGAGGAGGGGCAGAAGGTAAGAAAATGGGGAGCCTCAGGGAAACAGTGTAACCGTCCAGGGATTCTTATACATGTAGAAATCGTGGGCATGAACTTGAAAAATTAATCATCGAACTTCGAATGTTCACCGATCATCGATCATCTTCGACATGAATGTTTGTTACAAAAATAATACTATTTTAGATCCGTTTGTTTTCATAATTGTGCAGTGTTCGGGGGATTGTGTCCCGGAAAGGACATATCCCCGCAAAACGGACGAGAAAACAGCATCACGGAGCTGAAAAAATTACGTAGAAGCAACGATTCCTCCGATACTTCAGGGGAAAACCTGTTGCCAGCCTGTCTTGTACATGCGAAGAGCCAACATTTACTATCAGCTATCGTCGATTCCACGTGGTAGCATAGCGCGAGACGTCCTGTTGCCAACGAGATATCGATCTTATCTATATGTTTGCCTGGTCTCGTTAAACCGACTGATGGTTTTTCTAATGAGAAGACAATGGTTCTGATGTTTGCCAGGAAAGGCGATGAAGATACGGTTAATCGTCACTTAAAGTTACTTTGATCATGAATTGTGCCAGAACGACGACGTTTTCCATTTTAAGTTTCGTTCGATGGATGCCAATTGACACGATATATGTACGCACTGGCATGGAAGTAGATACTTTTTACATACTAGCCACACTTTTCCAGATGACGAGTGGATCCGTGCTATTCCCAAAACGGTGATACCTTTCTCATGTACCTACTTATATGGAATGTTCAATGCTATATTCTGTTCCTGAAGGGTGCCTAAGTTAGGTCTGCTGAATAGAGAAGAACTACATACATAGTCCAAAACTCTCCACAAAACAGACGGTCGCCGCCTTAGAGTTGGTGTGATTCCTCCATCAATTTCTCCTGCCATGTTGTTACGTAACCGGAAATCCTCAAGCACCGGTACTTAGCACTTCGAGGGCATGGAGGGATACGATGCAGTCTTAAGACTTGAACGAATCTGAGATGATGATAGATATCGGTATTGGGCGGCCTGTGTGGCATCTGTAGGAGTCTTCTAAAATTGGTCTCCTTCTAATTACATTTCGCGAAGTTGATGAGCGACTAACGCGAGCTGTTGGCGAGCTGAGCGCTGAGGGCCCAAGAGAGATGACTACGTGTAACCTACACTTAGAATTTGCAGACGTCTAAAAGAAAAGAAGTACACAACAATATTCAAGTTACAGCAACTGCACTGGGAAAACATGAACACTGAAAGCAAAACAATACACAGTACATAATGACAGTGAAGTTATTTTTGGTGGTGCGAGTGAAAACGGATATAGACGGGAAGAAACAGTACATACGGAGTAAAAACGATGCAAGTCCTCTAATAAAACAACGCAGACGCGAGAAAATAACGCATACAACGGCGAAAAATGGATGAATAGCGAAGCTGAGAGACACATTACACTCTCTTATAGAGACGGCTTAAAGCTGCTTAATCAACCTCAATGCCTGCTCCGACCGGGGCCTTATATCACAATCGAACGGATTCGGGGTCCTGATAACGGCAGATGAGTGAGTTAGTGAGAAGCACGCGCACATTAACAGGAGAATATACACGGACCTGAAGATGGGGTTATCAAACTCGACGGTGGGTTCAATGGGTTTCCCAGAGCTCTGATCGGTGGGCTTGGAAATGTCCAGTGTTGCAAGCATGGACGCCATAAGGAGCCAGATGGAGGACTCAGCGATATGCGCACCAGGGCATCTTCTGCGTAAATGAAATCCAGTCATTGCGGTGTAAGATGCGAATATTTGTGGGGGAGGGGATGAAGTACGGACCTTCGACCAAATCCGAATACATAGTTACGGGGGTCCCGAAGTTTCAACGTGGGGGCATCTACCTCCTCCAAGTAGCGCTCCGGCGAGAAGACAGACGGATCCGCGAAGATTTTTTCGTCGCGTAGGATGGCCCTGCATGATCAAAGATCAAAGATTACATCTATGATGTTAGGTGCAGTACCAGATGTTGCCGAACACCTGCCGTCCAGATTACGGAGTAAACATCACGGCCATACATCCAATGCGGGAGAACAACATACCATTGACCCTTTGGGGATGTGCATCCCACGATAGATGTCGTCTTCCATCAGCCGGTGTGGCAAGCCTTAAAGACGGAGAAGGACCAGGGGGTCAGCAGTGAGCACACATCCACGCTCCTGCATGAGGCAACGCGCTCACTAAGAGGCACAGCAGCTCCCCAACGATAAGTCTCATTTAGGATCGCGTCGACTGTGATAGACGTCACATGGTTGTGATGCGCAAAGTAGAGCGGAGCACGAACCATATGGCAGGAATGGTCGGTCTTCAAAAGTAGGAAGGCGATCTGATCCCACGACCCTGTCAATCTCCTTTTGCGCCTTGGCGAGAACTTCGGGATGCGCCATCATGGCAAGTAGGAAGTGCGAGACATTAGTGATAACCTGCACAGATGAACAGAGGATATGTGAGTGGTTTGGGCTCCGAGCCAAATACGTACAGTATCCGTGCTAGCGGCATACATAGAGTTTGCGGTCCATTTAAGGTCGAATTCGAATTCGGAGGTAACTTTAGCATCATCTTCGAGGAGCGTTGAACAGAAAGACGGTTTGAAAGTGCCAGCTTTCTGTGATGCGTTCTGTCAATCATATTTGTCGTGAATATGCAAACACCGCAGGACTCACTATGCTATTCTTGAGATACTCGTACGGCTTGTCCACAAACTCCTCTATCTTCGCCTTCCACTTCTTGGCTTTGGTCCTGAAACCTGCGCCGGGGAACCACATCGGGAGATACTGCAAGGATGGAAACACGTCCACCGGCCAGACACCACCGCCGGATGCGATATTCCTGGAGAGGATAATCATGCTCTCTTCGGCCAGAGCAAGAAACTCGTCCTCGTACGGAGCAGCCTCATAGCCGTACACGACGGACAAAGTAAGCCCACCAGCGTACCGTCTAATGTGGCTGACATAGTGGGCAGGTGAAGCGACAAACCGCTGAAGCAACGAGTGCGTCTCTGCTAAAAGGAGAGGAAAGTAGGCTGGAATAGCGGACAATCCGAAAGCCTTATACATGAGCTTGCGTTGCCGCTTCGATTGGTCGCCATAGCAAGTGAACGCTACCTGGGAATTTTTTTGACGAAAGAGATCGCGGGTGTTAACAATGTGCGCAAGGATAGAATGAAAGAACGCACCATATTCTTACAGCCACAACTATAACGGGGAAAAGATCAGAAAAACGAATTGAGTAATCAGTTGTACGCACAGTTCTCCCGCCATCACCAACGAAGGTTTGTCGGAATAGATAGAACCACGCTTATCCAACAAATCGACTGCAGCTTCTGGACTATTCAAAAATACGAGCCCTTGTCCGAGAACATGCAGATATACAACATCGCCTACACATAAGCAGATTGGCACGCTTTACATTCTAGGGATCAACTAATTTACTTACCATATTGTTTCGCCCACTGGTGAGCGGGCAGCCAAAGTTCTTTCGTCGTGAGTTCTCTGATATTACCCAATAGTGGCACAGGCTTCGGCCCAGGTGGCAAGAATGCGGAAGCTTTAGCCTTCCGGAACCACATGAAAAGAGCGACAAGAAGACTGGCCAAGGCCGCGAAAACGAAGGTAGAAATTGACATAGGTAGCAGCGATGGCCGAAAGTGAATTAATAGGAGCGGATCTACGCGGTGATTCGGTCAAGGAATTTATGGCAGGAACAGGCTACTGAATATCGCAACCTGGATGGCGAAAGGAGCTTGTGGCTTGTCCGTTCTGCTTGTAAATAGCAAGTACTTATGGGATTCCTTGCGGGCCAGCTGCAGGTCCGGGGCAGACTTAGTCACTTCTCACGCAATTTGAAAAGTGGAATTATTGGTGAAAGAATTCGAAGCATATTTGACCATGACTCGTAAAATTCCAGTTGCACAAACTTCATACACGTCCGAGTCTCGTCTACAGCCAGGTCGTTCCAAGGCAAATCAGTGCCAATATATGCATTGTTGCCACAAAAAAGAAGCCCAACTTACTTGGAAACACAATTGGACGGGCCCCAAAAAGCTTTCAGAAGGCTTTGCGGTTCTACAGTAATGGACACTGACGTGAATTTTGCTTTACTTACAACAGTTTTAAACTCGAACAGTCACTGGTAACTGCTCAGCCATGCTCCGACTTGAACGCCAGTTTATGCTGTCTCTTCGTCGCCACGTCATACCCACTCGCTGTGACTTTCCTCTGCGCGAAAATGATCCATGCTTCAGCAGTTACTCCTCAATGTCCAGAGGCCCAAGTAGCCAACATTTTGAGAAGTCAAACGTCAAACCTGACGTCGGAAGCTTCCAGGATCTCCTCGAGTCACGGCAAGGATCCGACCAAGAAAACCATCTGCATTCTTCTTCTCATTGTTGTTCATGGCTGCGATCGTATGCTCGAAGAATATACTGATCCTGGAGGCATCAAGTTGGGCTCTGACAATGCTTATCTCCAGTGTCAATCAGGTTAGGTACTACTCATTGATCCGCTATACGTGCTAGGGTTCCGACCATGAACGCATGACGCACGAGAAATTTGTCTGTGATATAGGGGTTTTCAAGCTTCTGGGAACGCACACTTGGTGACTTACCTCCATATGAGGGTCGCAAACTCTACATGGCAAGAGTTGACCCTCTGCTAACTGGTGGCTGTGAAGTGGTTTTGGATGTGGACAGCCTGGCAAGCCAATTGACAGATGTTCAACATTCTTTCCTCTGGCGCCTGTTAGGTGTAAATAAGTGCTCCACTTTTTGCAGAGATGTCAATAGTTCCTTTACATTTCCGAAGGGCTCAATTTGCATTACGCTACTTAGGTTACCTTGCTTCACTCCCTGTGCCACTTAGCATGCTGTGCATTCCTAGATTTGGTAGAACTAGCACAGTCTAGCTTCCCATGTTGTATCAATGACTTGCATATTGCTCTACTGAATCTCCCCCAGCCTGTCCAGCCTTCTGACCTCTGTTTGATTAATTCAAAGGGGATTGAGAGATTGGATAAAGGAATAACAGCAGCAATGAAAATGTGGTTGGATACAGCATCAGCAAAATCAAGGGTCAACTTATTTAGCTTATTTAGCTTACAGTCCAATTAAGGAAATTAAGCCTTATTAAGGAAAAGAAATTCCTTAAAATTGATGACCAGTCAAGCAGATATAATCTACTAAGCGGATAAGTGACATTTCAGCAAATAAAGGCTGTAAGGAGCTTGCAAGTCCTTAAGGCCCTAAGGACTGCTTGACTTATGTTTGAAATTTCTTCTAAGTCCCTCTCGGCTAGTGATGCCACGGCTCGGCTCGGCTCGCCCACGGCGCGGCTCAGGCACTTGAGCCGATCAAAATGGCCCTGAGCGACTCTGAGCTGGCTAAGCCGATTGAAATTGCCCAAAGTTGTGGGCTCACCGTTCTACTTGTAATTATGCTTCAGTTATGCTTTTTAATGTCAAGTAAGTCATGTAGACCATTATTACAAAAGAAATATGGCATACTTGTTGGAGCAGACTATATACGCTGCACAGGGGAAGAGACAACACGTTCCTTACAACCTACCTGGGGTTTAGTTAGACTTACAGCTAGGGTTAGCAGAGGTAAGAACACTGTATTCCTACTACGGTACAGGTTCTCCTTATATACATAATATTAAGGATGTCACATGACTCGGGAATGTGTTTACCGCATGTATGCACAGTAAGCGCAGTAACATGCGTATGCTGCATGTATCGCCTCATGTATACATGTGTATGCTGCATGTATTGCCTCATGTATACAGCATGCATCAGGGATTAATTTCAACACCCCCCCTCAAACTGTACAGCGCTCTAAGCAGCTAAGTTTGAATCTCGAAAGTAATTCCGAGAGAGTCTCTAAATTTCCTGAATAGGACGGCGCCAAGGTTCTTTGTGAACATGTCAGCCGGATTATCACTTCCAGGAATGAAAACGACTGTGACTTTGTCATTTTCTATGCATTCGCGGGTGTAGTGGTAGCGAATGTCTATATGTTTGGTCCTTCTTTCCTGAACTGGATTTGATCCAATAAAGATGGATCCTTGATTATCAGCGCAGATTGGTACGCGCTTCAGTGTATATCCAAGTTCCTGGAATAAGGACTCTATCCACACTATCTGCCGACAAGTGTCGGAGAGAGCCATGTATTCGGCTTCTGTGGATGACAGTGCTACAGTTTTTTGTAAACGGGACTGCCAGCACACAATGCCACTCGCCAGAGTAGCAAAGTAACCCGTTGTAGATCGGCGCTTGACTGTGTCAGCTGCCCAATCAGAATCTGTGAAGGCCTGTAGCCCCTCGGATTTCTCTCCATCATAGACCATACTGTACTTCTGGGTTCCCACCAGATAGCGCATTATGTACATCGCTTTGTCTAGATGTTCTTGGCTAGGATTAGCCGAGAATTGCGACATCTTGATTACCGCGTAAGCGATATCAGGTCGCGTTCCGAGCATCAGATACAATAAAGATCCGATCACAGACTGATATTTTGATCTAAGCGCCGCGTTTGGCGTCGCTGTGTTCTCCGACGGTTTGTAGCCAGTCGGGAGCGGAGTGGGGGCAATCTTGGCATTTGTCATCTCGAACCTCTCAAGCACTTTGGCGAGATATTCTGTTTGATCGAGTTTGACTTTTGCAGCGGTCTGGGTGACGCGCATGCCTAAGAATTCCGTGACTTTTTCAGTACTACGGCACTCCCAATGCTTCAGGCAAGCATTCTTCTTTTCATCCACAAGTTTCTTGTTCTTGCCCATGAACAAGCCATCATCAACATAGACTAGCGCAATAACGATGCTGCCTGTCTTAGGATCCTTGTGTATGAAGATGCCGGCATCGGAGCTGGCGCGCACGAACCCAATGGTGCGCATAAATGCCTCTAGCTCTCTCCACCATGCTAGTGAAGCCTGTTTAAGGCCATACAATGCTCGGCGTAAGCGCATTACTTTGCGCTCTTTACCCTCGAGTTTGAAACCCTCGGGTTGATCCATATAGATCTCCTCATCAAGTTTGCCATATAAAAATGCGGTTTTTACATCTAGACCGGTCATATACATGCCTTCTAGAGACGCAAGGGCAAACATGAGGCGTACGGTCTCGTAGCGGACTACTGGTGAGAAAATCTCATCAAAGTCAACGCCTTCGACTTGTGAAAAGCCTTTGGCCACGAGTCTGGCTCGTTTTCTTCCGTCCGATTTCACGGAGAAAACCCATCTATTTTTGATCGTTTTTCGATCATGTGGAAGATCGACGATGTCATAGACTTGTCGCTTGCGAAGAGCCTCTAACTCTTCACGACAAGCCTGTTTCCACTCAAGTTGCTGCTGCCGGGGTAGGCGCGCAATATCGCGAAATTGGTTTGGAACTAGGCTTTTTCCGCTTGATGGTGTGACTGCTTTTGACAACAGCCAGCGGATAAGCTCATCTCCACCTTCCTTGGTTATCTTTTTAATATAACCTGCTTCGTCCGGTTCCCCCATTGGGTGATCATGTTCTTGATTATTGGAATCGGGCACACTCTCGTGGGGTGCCGAACTCGGTCCAGCAACCGGTTCTTGCTGTTGAGGTCGTGGTCGTGTTCGGTTATGATCCGAATCTTGACCCACTGACTTCTTCCAATATCGATCACGCGCAATGTCTCTCTCTATGTCAGAGGGGAGTCGCTGTTCTCCATAGGTATTGCCGGGACGGTTTGGGATTTTCCTCTGCCTGCCTGATCGACGGGGCAATTGCTGCCATTCCTGTTGATCTTCACGTCTTGGACGAAAGTCCTCAGTGCTAACTGGAGGCTGCGGAGGAGGAGCATTAGTCGCATCGTCATGCGCCTTTTGCTCGCTTGGTAAATCATCATCATCATCTTCTGATGATGGAGGAAGGGGCGGATTTTGTGGCGGTATAGGGTCATCGCCATCCGTTCCAGATGAGTGGTCGTCATCTTCTGGTTCTGGTGGAAAATCACCAAGGTCTGTCTTGGCAGGAGTTTTAGCTCCGGGACAGCATGGGAACATCGTTTCATCAAATAGTGCCGTAGCACCAATGAATATTGCGCCGTTTCGTCGCATGAAACGATATGCTTTAATGCCATCTTCTACTCCAAGGTACGTCATTAGCTCCGATCGAGGAGATAATGTTGTTGGACGTTTTTCCTTTGGTAGATAGACATAAGCACCGCAACCGAAGACCTTCAGATTGTTTAGATCTGGGCGGACCTTTGTCAGGTCCTCAAAAGGTGTCAGCCATTTCAGGCGCCTTATTGGGGTTCGGTTGTATAAATGTGTTGCATGTTCTATGCAAAATTCCCACCATGATTGTGGTAGACAAGCGGTGAATCGCAGGGTTTGCGACTTTTCCATTATTGTCCTTATGGCGCGCTCTGCGCGCCCGTTCTGTTGATGAACGTGGGGTGCAGACATCTCTATTTTGATGCCTAAATCCTTGAGCTGTTTTTGTAGCTCACGATCCTTGAACTCCCCCCCTGGATCAACACGCCAGCGCTTGATTGTAGCGCCATATTGGGTCTTAGCCATCGCTTGAAATTGTCTAATCGCTGCAGCAGCGTCAGATTTCTTTCTAAGGCATTGGACCCAAATATGTGACGTTTTGTCATCCAGAAATACAATGAAGTATTTATGTTTGTGGTACGATTGTACCGGGAGTTCCTTTAGGTCGGAATGTATTAATTCAAAGGATTTGTCAGCTCGTGAGTCTGACTCGGGAAAAGATTTTGAGGTCATTTTCCCTTCTGCACACCCTGGACATATAATTTTGTCTTTAGGAATAATTAAATTCCTTGGGAATTTTATGGTGCTTTTAGGCATTTTCCCTAGCGCCTCTTTGGATGGGTGTCCAAGTCGCCTATGCCAAGTCAAGTAGTCAGCGACATAAATGGTCGCGACATTAACCCTTTTGGTGCTCAATATATGAGTCCGAGCCCAATAGATCGTGTCATTCCTCCTTAGAGGGACACAATGCATGATTGGGTTTCCATGCTCGATGAATGAAATGTATGCGGAGGAACCACGCACATCACTTCCGTCTTGTAAAAAGACCCCCATTGACATCAATCGAGTATTAATGTCGGGTATGTAGTAGACGGGGTATAGCCGCATTTCACGCGTCTCTGACTTCCCATTACATACTACCTGGTGCCTAATGAAGACTGCTCCTTTTCCTACTATATGAGTAGTACCAGTGGCCGTTTGGACCAAGGTAGAGTCCTTTCTCGGTAAAGGCTCGTAAGAAGCAAAATCTTTCATTTCACCAGTGAAGTGTTTTGATGCGCCTGAATCCATGATCCAGTCGGCACCTTTCTTACAATCTCCCTTTGCACACATAGCACATATATTAAGATCTACATAATTCCATGATACATTTAATAGCGGTAAAATTTCACATGAAAAGTTCGCTGTATTCATAGGAATTTTAATCTTAGTGCTTGTGGCAGGAAAAAGGACTGACCTGTCATCATACGCCCCTGTGTCAAGGGGTTCATCGACGAGCATTTCGTCGACGGCTTTCCACACTTCCTCGTCAGTTACCGGAGGTTCGGATCCAAGGGAGACGGTATCGTCTTCTACCTCCTCGATCGTAGCCTCGGTTTCTGGCTCTATCCTCCTTCTCTTACCTTCTCGCACCGTAAGGTGCTCTTCCAGCGGTCGCAGATTTTTCGCGGTGCGCGGAAGTTGCATGCGCTCGAGGGTGTCTCGAGCTTGCTGATATTCGGCGTAAACCGAATGAGAAGAAGAGGCCGTGCCCGTGTATGCCTGTGCAGGCGGTCGGCGGCGAGGATCCCTTGTGGGAGTGTGTTCGCGTCGCTCGATGCGCTGTATGAGTGGCATCGGCGGTATGATGGTGCCATTACCATTTATGGTGGTAAAGGCGTTGGAGGCGAGGTGGGTATGTTTCTCTTTTGGCTTCTCCTCCTTAGTCTTTCTGTCCCCACGTCGTCCACGTTTTCGGGACGAGTCTCCGTTGCTGTTTTGCCCTTCTTTGGGCTGCCATTTGGGGTTTCCCCCCTTGCGCTTAACAGCGGAAAGTTTGTTGGCCTGAGGCTGGCCAGCGGGCTTTCCAACTGCTGTGCGCCTTGAGGCTTCAGCAACAATGGAGTCCTTGACATGTTTAAATGTCAAGGCGCTAGTGGCGGTCGTGTTAAGGACCGTTGCAGACAATGAGTCGTACTCGCGCGGCATCGCAGCAAGTAGAATCATCGCCTGTACTAGCTCGGGGATGGCGACGTTAGCAGCCGTGAGGCGCTCAAATTTGTCAGCCATTCTCGCAATCTCCGGTGCGGGGTTCGCAGCCGGGATTTTGATTGCTATTGCGGACCTGAAGTCCGAAAAGACTTGGGAGGGGCCGTCCACACCATAATCGGTGCAGATGAGGTCCCACACCTCCTCAGCAGTGTCCTTTGTGTTGGCACGCTGCCGAATGGAGGGGGCCAGGCGGAGCACTAGGCTACCAATAGCCTGGTCATTTTTGTTGCTCCAGGTCTGGAGCTTGGCATTAGCGTCCGCTACCAAGGTAGCGTTCGTCGCCGTCAAAGGAGGCGCCGGGGGCGGTTTTTGCTCCGCCCCGCTAGTTATTTGCCAGAGGCCCTGAGACCTGAGCCACGCCTTCATAGAGTCGGCCCATAGAATGTAATTTGATCCATCGAAAGTTTGAACGAGTTTTTCAAGAGTTGAAGACATGATTCTGTGGTGGCAGCTGTTAAAAGCGCTCAATCAGTCTTTTTACTCAATAAAGCACGTTTAACATTCTCAGGAGAAAACACTCCTTCAGAGTGGTTAACCCTAGTCAACCTAGGTTTTATATGCAGCTCGCAGGGAGCGCAATGCAGCTCACGAAGAGCGCAAGGTTATAATTTGGAGACGATGAAGTCAACGTCGTTCGCAGCTAATTAAAGCGCGTTCGCGATGTGCCCAGCAGGGCCCATAACCTGTTGGAGCAGACTATATACGCTGCACAGGGGAAGAGACAACACGTTCCTTACAACCTACCTGGGGTTTAGTTAGACTTACAGCTAGGGTTAGCAGAGGTAAGAACACTGTATTCCTACTACGGTACAGGTTCTCCTTATATACATAATATTAAGGATGTCACATGACTCGGGAATGTGTTTACCGCATGTATGCACAGTAAGCGCAGTAACATGCGTATGCTGCATGTATCGCCTCATGTATACATGTGTATGCTGCATGTATTGCCTCATGTATACAGCATGCATCAGGGATTAATTTCAACAATACTATTGAGTTTTGTATGGATCCATATCATTGATGAGATTGTTTGGCTGTGCTTATCTCCTCGTTACCTATTACAAAAAATGCTTGCGAGATGGCAGTTGTTAGGGCGACACCCACTATCTGCTAGCTAAGACTGTGTGGGTTCTCTCTACAAGAAGGGGGTGGAATCCGTGTGCGTGATGGGGGAATTGATCATTTTGATGTGAGGGGGTTATTAATAGGTGAGTTTGTTGAGATAGGCCTTTCACACCGAAAACATAGGTGGAATACCTAAGAGAACACAACTGGGGTCCCCTAGGCATATATTTAGGGTTTATATACTATGTTACACATATTGTACATTGTTGTTACCGACGCATTCGCATATGCACATACATATTGATATGTGCAAAACAAAATTCTCATGCTATCAAAGTGTAGTGTAATTTGGCGTCATGTAGCATAATTCGACATAATAAAATAAAAATGAAATTTTATTAGGTAATGGGGTGGTTTCCTAACAGCAGTGGGGAATAGGGTGTGAAAATATGCATTCAAATTAGCAGCAGGGACTTCTACAGAGTGTTCTATAATATTTTCAGAAGGTTTAAAGTCATCTAGCACCTCTGAACTTTAGACAACTTAGAGCACGGCTTGAGTGGCTCTGGGTGGCTTTGAGCTGTGAGCCAATTTATCGGTGCAGCTGGCCCAAAATAGGGGCTCAGCTCAACAGCTCGCAGCTCTGGGCCGCGCCGTTGGCAACACTACTCTTGGCTAGGGCATGGCACAGGTAACCCTCAGGTATATTTTCTTATACCCATACCCATACCCATGAACACCATACCTGCATGGGTAGGGGTACAGTGTTACCATGGGTTTTTGCGGGTTACCCATGATTATTCATGGGTATTGACATGAATATGTATTTTAATAATATAATTACACTAAATTAATATATAGAAAGTAAAACCCCCCTCTTGCATTTGGAGCGAGGGAGGGGGGTGGTGCCTGTAGTCGCTGAGAACAGAATGAGTAACCCCCCCACTCATGTTTGCAGCAAGAGAGGGGGGGTGGTGCCTGTAGTCACCAAGAACAGAATGAGAAACCCCCCCCTTGCGTTTGCAGCGAGAGAGGGGGTGGCCATCATCTTGCGTTGCCATCTCCTCCTGGTTGTCATTGCCATTCCACCTGCTATCCACCCCAAGAGCAGTTGCTCATGAGGCTGGGGCGGGTGGTGTGTTTTTTCTTGTTCATCACTGGTCCCATCCCTGTTGTTATCCACCTTGTGAGCAGAGGCTTGCAACAGTGGTGGGGGGGGGGTGCTGTTGATGGTGTTGTCTCATTGTCGTAGCACTATTAGAACCTAAAAATTGAATAAAAACATTAGTTAGTTAGAAAAAAACAAGAACAAAAGATATATAAAAATACCTAGGGCCAAAACGATGATAGACATTGTTTGGGCCCATATCCTACATGATGCGGCCATTGTGGTTGCTTGCTAGTCATCCTTGCTCCCTGTTTCCACCCTGCGAGCAGTTGCTCATGGTGGTGGTTGGGGATGCTATGGTGGTGGTTGGATTGTCCTATAGTTTAAAATTAGGTTTGTCATGAGTAATCAACAAGGTCAGATGATCACTCACCTGACCAAAATCCTGGTACTGGCACCCGCACATACCTGTGGAAAAGGGTATGGTGTTGCCTGAGTATGGTAATCCCATACCTGTACCCATACCCATGCATACCCCTGACCAGAAACACATGGTGTTACCCATACCTGTGCCATGCCCTACTCTCAGCATTTCCCAAAAACAGAAATTCACATGTTCATCATGCAACCATGGGTTGATGACCTGGCAGACGTGGTTGATGACAATGATGTGTACCCCTCCCTCTCTTCTCCCTCTACTACCACCACCAGTTTGTCAACATCCACACCCAATACCCACAGCTGCCACCCCAGGCCACTGCTGTGAGCCCCTGCTCACAGGGTGGTTATGGGGAGTAGTGACCACTGCCACAGAAGCAACCCCAACTGCTCGCAGGGTGGGAACAGGAAGCAACTGGGATAGTGAGATGGCTACAATGATGACGAGCAGCCAATGACACACCTACAATGGGGACATGGGTGAAAGACAACGAGAAGACAGAAACAGAAAAACCACGCTACCACAACCATGGCCACCACAACAGCCCCAACCGCCGCTGCAAGCAAGTGCTCATGGGGTGGAAATGGGGAGCAACCAGGACAGACAGGGACAATGGGGAGATGACAATGAGGGAGAAAATGGAAAAAGGCCCAAGTGACGTCGTCAATGTCTCTTGGGCCATAGGTATATTTTCTTTTCTTTTCCCATTTCATGTTCTTGTTACTAACAAAGTTTTTTAGATACAAACTTGTGATTTTGACTATGACTATGACTACTGGCCCCACCTGATCCACCCCCTACCACTGCTGCTGGGCAGCTGGGTGGTAGCAAGGACCACTGATGACAAGGGAGGACACCAACAATGGACAACCCAGCAACAGGGACATGTAAGTGAATGGGTGCAGGCAGTGGGGGAAGGGGGAAGGGGGAAGGGGGAAGGGGATGATGTGCCCAAACAATGTCTATTGTCGTTTGGGCCCCAGCTAATTTTTTTGTATGTTCACTTCTTTTTTTTCATTCCCATAGTAATTGTCCTCACTGTCCCTGCTGTCCTTGTCCTTGTCTATCCCTGCCATCCCTTCCACCCCATGAGCACTGGTTCATGGCAGTGGTGCAGGGTGGTGGTGGTGGGTTTCTGTAGGTACAGCAACAGTACAACCTAGAAATTAAAGAATCAAGTTGGCCAAGGGAGATGGAGAGGGGCATGACGATGATGAACACTGCCATCACCCCCAACCTTTGCTGTGAGTAAGTGAGGAGGACATCCAACCAATTCCACAGCCCATGGACAACCAAGCACCCATCCCCACTGCTCCAAGCAACTGCTTGTGTGGTGGACCATGAGTGCTATGGACAATGACAATGGGGACAACAGGGAGGTAGGGCAGATGGTGACAGGGACATTACCACACCAGCACCCCAAGCCAATGACAGGGGCCACATCATTTTATTTATGTTGTATGCCCACCTCTCACATCTTGCATGAGGAGGGTTAGTTAGTGGTTATGATACTCTGTTTCAATAGCCAAATATATCTTTTTTATGATTCTTACTTTTTTGCTTAACCTTCTGTCTACTTAAATGTCTCCTAGAATGTCTCCTTAATTTTCTTATTGACATAGCTAGGCAGCCCCCTAAGAGCTGATACTTGCAGAAAAGAAGTTTAAGCAGCAATATAAGGAGAAATTAAGTGAATAAGGATGAATTTTGCTTAATTCAGGAAATGACCCTACTTATTCTAAGCAAGATCTCCTTAACAGCCATTTGCTTAATTCTGCTTAATTTGACTTTAAGGAGCATAATAAGTCAGCATCGGATTTTTCTGATGAGAGATGAAGTCTCCAAGGCTATATCTCCTACATGGTAGGATGGAACTGGAACAGAAGAAGCCTCCACAGCACAAGACACTATACTTCAGACACTACCCAAGAGTCTGATCTGCCCCACATAGAATGGCATTAACTCAATTGCTATTGTCTGATCATGTCCTTGCAGTTGCATTGGGCAAGTGGATTATATGTCCCAAGAGATGAATGATTGTGTCATTTTTGTAACAGTGCAACTGAGAAAGTGTTGCCACAGCTCAAGCTGACCTCAGTCAAGGTTTTTCGCTATCTTGGGAAATAAATTATGTACAATTACCACAATATTTGAGGAGCTACTTAGATCCCATCAAAAGCTGAGGGGTCCTCTGCCAACTCTGAGCGATTGGAGAAGCCATTCCTGAGATATTTAAATGGCTTCAAGCCATTTCAGAGCCATTTCAAAGCCATTTAAATATCTCAGGAATGGTTTCTCCAATCACTTAGAGTTGGCAGAGGACCCCTCAGCTTTTGATGGGATCTAGCTCCTCAAATATTTTGGTAATTTTATGTAATTTATTTCCCAAGATAGCAAAAAACCTCAGCTTAAGTCAGCTTAAACCATGGCAACACTAAACTGAGATGCAATGACACAATGATGCCAAAATGACAAATCCATGCCCAACGACACCACCACCAGCAACCCCAACTGCTGCTGCAAGCCACTGGAACAGGGAGCAACGATAACATGGTGAGGGAGCGACAACAATGCCACCACACCACAGCAGTGCCCCCCAGCCACCACCAGGGACCCAATGAGGAAGCAGATGGCAACAATGGGGACCAGGTCAAGGGTGAGAGGACAATGAAGGGGAGACAACAACAACAGGATGACTAGAACACAAAAATGGGGATGACAGGAAGCAAACAAAAGGATGCCAATGAGATGAGGACAAAGACATTGGTGAGTAGCAGAGGACGATGGTGAGGACCAGATGATGGGGAAGAGGACAACAATGGGGACAACGAGGACAACAACAACAACAACAACATCAATGACGGACGGCCCAGCACCCACCCCTACTGCTGTGAGTGGACCGCGGGTGCTATGGACGATGACAACATGGGAATTGGGGGGGAGACATTACTGGTGAGTGGGGAACTGCTTATGTGGCAATGGTCATGTTGCATGCATAGGATGACAACCAGGATACAGGGATGTGTTGGGCATGGAACAGGATGAGTATAAAGCTTTTTTTTCTGTCTTTTTCATAGTTTGTCATCCCCCACTCGCTCACAACGCGATGTGTGGCCACAATTTTTTAGTAGACATGTATTTAATTCTGCCTCCCTCGTGTTTAGGCAAGTTCAAGTTTAATACATGTTGTTTCTTTGTACATGGTGGCTCGTAGTTATCCTGAGTGAACATGGTCTGAGGTTGTTTATTGAATGAGAAAATTATGTATTCTTCCTGTACAACCAATGGACCTGTGGGCAAAATTTGAACATTTTACATACAAAAGCTGCAGCCTGGGCCAGGCCAAGCCAAGGCCAGGCCCTGGTTGATGGCTTTGGCCTGGCCTGTGTGTTGAGAAAGCCAAAGCCACCTCAAGCCAAGCCAAAGCCGCAGCTTTCAGGCCAAGCTGGGCCAGAACAGCACTAGTTGGACCTGGCACCACATGATGCCCTTACATGCTTGAAGGTGTTGATTGCAAGCAAACCAACCATATTGTTCCTTGCTGCATATGTCCATGACATTCTTTCCATCTTTGAATCCTATTCTGCTTATAATGTGTTGTCTGAGCATCTTGAACTCACCCTTCAGTCTGCTAGGAAAGGCATACCAGTTTCTGTTGGTTGTTTTCTGGTGATTGAGGTGGCCTGGAGGCAGGGGTATATAGCTTGCATGTACCTGTGTGAACCTTCAGAACCCAGCATTTCTTATTAGGGACCATGCCATGTATTTACTACTACTACTACTACTACTACTACTACTGGTTGATGATTAACATAAGGACCCCATAAATCCATTTTCATCTGTTCTTGGATAAGATTGGTCCAATCCAGATAAACTTTGGTGTGATATTTTTGGATAAGACTCAAGTTCCCAAGTTCTACTGTGCCTGGTCAGGTACTCAGTCAGTTGCCTCTACATCTCAATAATGTTTTTTGTGTACATTTTCTGTAGTACAGTTGAATGGACCATACCTAGGGCTACACCCATGCCAGCTCTTTGGCCCTCAATGTCCCTTCATTATGAGCATGGCCTATTTTGATAAGTGATCAGTCATATACTGTGGGAACTGCAGTACCTAATCCAGTCGAATGCCAGTTCTCCACCATTTCATATCTGTTTGGCTTCAAATTTTGAGGTGACATGGATGTTAGTTTTGGGTTTGTATACATGTAGTCCCCCCCTTCATACTGCCCTTAATTCCATGTATCCCTTATGTTCTTGGCATGCAATACCAAATCTTGCCTTATAGCTGATGAAGCCAAGTTGAGCCTATATCGAAGAAGGGGGGCACAAACTGCTCTAGATCTTTTGGTACATCAAAATATAGTACCATCTCTCTCTTTTCCCACCACTTTGTAAATTTTCCCAAGTTTCATTGTGTGGCATTTCAACACTTTAATGTTTACAATGAGATTACACAAGAGGTAATTGTTGAATGAAATTTTGGAGGAAGACATCAAACTGGATAGAACTTGTAGTTAAAATGTGAAACCAATCATAGTAGCATGAAAATAAAAGCCAATTAGCCCCTTGTCACCACAGTTTTGGTACCTCCAATGGCATGATATTTCTATTTTGCCTACAACAGCCATTCTATTACATATTGCTACATACTCATTTGCATGTTTGCAGCACTAATTTCAATAGTTATGCCCATCTCCAGGTCAATTTGAGTGAGTACTCAAGAAACAAGGAAGAAGGGACCAGAGTGAACACATGAAGCCAAAGTTTCGATGGGTGGCTGAGTACCTGAAATTGCCTGATTTGGCACCCCCTGCAGCAAAATATTCATATCTCTTCAACAACACCACAAAAAAATCTGGAAAGCATCCTAAATACAAGATAACTTAGTTGTGTTGCTGCCCTGGTCCTGGATAGAGATTGGCAGGGGTATACACTTGAAAACCAGGGGTATTGAAGGGTATTGCACTATTTCAGCAATAACAGGCCCAATTTAATAGAAAACCTTTTGATATACTGAACAAAAATATAGTTATTAATGTTCTCAAGGTTATTCTAAATGGATAATACAGACAACCTATTCTAAAGGGCATTACTGCCCAAGGGTATGAGGGGTTAACCCCTGAGGGTATGAAGTAATGAAAACCTCGGAGTAAGTGCAATTGTTCAGTTTTCAAAACCTCAAATACCAGCATTAAATGCAGGATGGGAATTCTGAAGTATACAAAACCAGTGGTAAACATACCAGCCAGTTCCTCAGAAAATCTTGGATCCAACAACCCATCAGAAGCATGAATTTTACTACTACACTTTGATTTTTAGGAAAACAAAAAACCTATACCTTTGACCTTATTCAAGGGTATACCCCTGCCAATCTCTAGCTGCCCACAAGATACACAGGGGGCAATGATTAATGTTTGGCATACAAATATAGGGAAACAAGAGATATGTGTAGAAATCCAACCTAGACAATACACAGATAAACTCAGTCTGTATATAACAGACTATATTAAGGTTACTACTATACCTAGATGATACACGGATAAACTATAATGGTATAGTAAGTAATCGTAACTGATTGACCAAAAGTAATATCTACTCACCTCAGTCTGTATATAACAGACTGAGGTGTATGTGCTTACTGTGTCTGATATATATACTATCTGTAGGACAATGGGATATAGATCAAAGGGATGTAATAAAGAGATAAGGGACATGGGGAATGTACACATCACAAAGCATACTATAAATAACACACCACATCAAACTGCGCCATAGCGCATATTCATGGTGTAGATCTCAACACTCCTCCTCACTGTGAATACTCCTTCTCACATGGAGTTAGGGAGAGATCAAGTGAGACCCAGGAAACTGTGAAGCCTCATGAATTGTTTGACATCAAGAGCCTTGGTGAAAAGATCAGCAATATTATCATGAGTGTTGATGTAGGATACAGTCAGCTCTTGTGACTGAATGTGCTCATGCAAGAAATGGAATTTTATATCCATGCTTTACTCAGGAGTGGAGAAGGGGGGTCCTCAGACAAGCTAATAGAGGCTGTATTGTCACAGAGCATTGGGGCTGGTGCGAGAGGTGCATAACCAATGGCAGTGAGCAGAGTACAAACCCAAATACATTCTTTTGCCACTTTGAAGGCTGCAATGTATTCAGCCTTACAAGAGGAAGCTGCAACAGTTTTCTGTTTATGGGCAGTCCATGAAATAGCTCTGGATCTGAGCAAGCACATATATCCACCAACACTTCACCTAGTGTCCAAGCAACTAACCCAGTCAGAGTTGGTATATGCTAACAGAGAAATGGGATTACCCCCCCCCCCCAAGTGAAGTTTGAGATTGCACATCCCCTTAAGATATTGGACAAGTCATAAGGCAGCACACCAATGCTCAAATGAATATGAGTCCAGAAATTGGAAAAGTTGTTGGATGGCAAAGGTGATGTCATGGTGAGTCAAGATAATGAGGTATAGCAAGCAACCAACTAATGACTGATAGGGTAGTGCAGCTAGCTTTGTCTGTTCTTGTGAGGATAGTGTGGTGTGATCGATACAATGTAACTTCTGGCCCGACTCCATCAGTGCTGAAAGTGGGTTGGCATCTGACCAAATTGAGAGACAATTTTGTCAATTAGTGCTGCTTGTGATAATGCAACCATTTGATTCTCCCTATCCCAGGAAAGCGCAATACCCACAATGAACTGCACTGTCCCAAGCTCTGAGATTGTCCAGACTTTCTGCATCTGGTCTTTAAAACACTTGTTCTCCTCTTTGTGACTCATTGACATGCACTGCCACTATAATGGTACCAGAATCAGTCTTCTGATAATAAATACAGGACTCACACGAGAGCCTTGTGAAACCCCCAGGCAATCATTTGCGCATTCAGGTTTTGATTCCAGATGTGTCCACTCTGTTTCATACTGTAAAGTCCACATTGTAACTCCCAGACCCACCCCTCTTTTCCTGGCTCCTCAAACACTGCCAGTTGTTCCATATATTGAACTTCATCGACTAGTAATAGGCCATAAAGAAAAGTGGTCTTGACATCAATTTGTTGGACATCCCAGCCAAGTGAAGTGGCAATATGTAGAAGACTTCGCCAAGATTCCATTCGCGCTGTAGGTGAGGTAGTCTTTGTGTAGTCTTTGCCAAAGATCTGTTCAAAACCTTTGAATATGAGGTGTACCTTTCAACAAACTGATGTTCCATTCTTGTCACATTTGATGTGGAAGACAGGTCATTCCTTGCACATGTACTGCCCTGATGGTACCGATTCCCATGGAACAAGTTTGTATAAGCAACAATGTTATGGAGTCCCTCTGGGACTTTCCTCTGTTCCATATGTTGTGTCTTAAGACACTCCATGGAATCCTTCAAAGTATGTATTGCATTATCAAGTCTGGTAGTAGATGGTCCACCATTTGGATGTTTAATGGTAGGTATCAGTACCCACAAAGATCTGTGAGGACCAATATCTTCCAATGAGGGGCCAGCCACAGGTGCTACAGGAGGCATCTCCATGGGCTGCTCAGTGGGTGGTACTACTCCAGGGGTACTATTTCTGAGGGCTCTACTTCTGGTGCATCATTGCCAAATTCAACTGGGATAAAAGTATGTGATGGTTCTTCGCTAGTTGATTCATATGTATGGAAAGGGAGGGGAGGGCATAGATGGTGTGAGCATGTGGTTTTCATGATTTTCGATGAATTTGACATGATAGGAACTGTAGACTTTACCTGTCCCATGATGGTAGCATCAATACGCTTTGGATTTCAGTTCGTAACCAATAAGGATGCACTCAATTGACTGTTCATAGATTTTGGGGTTATTCTTGTTTTGGATGAAAACAAATGCTTTACACCCAATCTCTTTCATGTAAGAGTAGTCTGGTGGCCAGCTGTTCATACCACATTTCCCAAGGTGTAGAACCCTGTAGTGAATGTGGCATAGTTTTGGCATGAAGATGTGATGCAGTTAAATACAACTCATCCCAGAGGTAAGGCAGTAAGTTTGCATGGATGCACATTGTGCATGCCTTTCCCATCAGTCACCGGTGCATATGTTCAACTCAACCAATATGTGCTGAAGTGTATAGGGCCATAAACCTATGGTCAGTTCCACACATTTTGAGCCACACTTCCATTTTATCTGACTTTAGTTCCAAGTTGTCAGTAATATATGTCCTAACCTGCAGTCCTGTTTCACTTTCTCATAACAGCTCCCATGCTTTGAGCTCCAGATATGGATCACCCTTGTTTTTAAGTGGTATGGACCATGGATATGAAATACAATCATCCACAATCTCTTCAATGGACCCACTGGTAAGGGGGTCACTGGCTAGACCAGCAAATTTGCCTCTAGTAGCCTCAGCATTGTTCAGAGCACTGGAATTGATCATCACCATGAATGCCTGACCATTACTATCCTTCATGGTAACAGGGACCTTCAAGGTAGGCTTGGGGGTCTTGAAGCCAGACTTCTTCTTATTGAAAGCCTGTTTTCATGCTGCCTTCAACTCCTCAATAGCCTTACCCTCCATTCCCCCTCCATTAGAAATGCAGTACTCTGTGGTGTATCCAGTGCGCTTGCAATTGTTACAAACAATGGTTCCAGATGATTTAGATGGTTTGGATGTCGCAGCGAGTGCAAGGGAAGATGAGCTATGGCTATGCACATCATTCTCCAAAAGGGACTGTTCATTCTCTAGGAAGAGATGAATATCCTTGGAAGTATATGGTGCAGATTCAGTGGATGCTGCAATGTCTCAGGATATAATGGAACAAGCATGGGGGAAATGAGAAGACAGAGAATTGAGGAGCGCAATACAACTCAGGAGATCAGAGGTAATGGTACCCATAGCAAACACACATTCAACAAGTGTGCAGATGTGTCCAGCCATCTCTGGGAGAGGTGTATCCTTTGTGCACTGAATAGTAAGCACCTGTTGTAACAAAGTGACTTGCCTGATGGGCCCCTCCTTCTGGTGATGCTCGCAAACATTGTCCCAGGTTGCCTTAGGGGACCTCTTTGGAATTAAGAAAGGGTGTTCTGAGGATGCCACTCCAGAGGTGATGAAAGTGTACACTAAATGACAGTTTGCTTTCCAGTCAGATAAGGCCTGTGGTGTTGGAGCAGACTATATACGCTGCACAGGGGAAGAGACTACACGTTCCTTACAACCTACCTGGGGTTTAGTTAGACTTACAGCTAGGGTTAGCAGAGGTAAGAACACCGTATTCCTACTACGGTACAGGTTCTCTTTATATACATAAATATAAAGGGTGTCACATGACTCGGGAATGTGTTTACCACATGTATGCGCAGTAAGCGCAGTAACATGCGTATGCTGCATGTATCGCCTCATGTATACATGCGTATGCTGCATGTATTGCCTCATGTATACAGCATGCATCAGGGATTAATTTCAACACCCCCCCTCAAACTGTACAGCGCTCTAAGCAGCTAAGTTTGAATCTCGAAAGTAATTCCGAGAGAGTCTCTAAATTTCCTGAATAGGACGGCGCCAAGGTTCTTTGTGAACATGTCAGCCGGATTATCACTTCCAGGAATGAAAACGACTGTGACTTTGTCATTTTCTATGCATTCGCGGGTGTAGTGGTAGCGAATGTCTATATGTTTGGTCCTTCTTTCCTGAACTGGATTTGATCCAATAAAGATGGATCCTTGATTATCAGCGCAGATTGGTACGCGCTTCAGTGTATATCCAAGTTCCTGGAATAAGGACTCTATCCACACTATCTGCCGACAAGTGTCGGAGAGAGCCATGTATTCGGCTTCTGTGGATGACAGTGCTACAGTTTTTTGTAAACGGGACTGCCAGCACACAATGCCACTCGCCAGAGTAGCAAAGTAACCCGTTGTAGATCGGCGCTTGACTGTGTCAGCTGCCCAATCAGAATCTGTGAAGGCCTGTAGCCCCTCGGATTTCTCTCCATCATAGACCATACTGTACTTCTGGGTTCCCACCAGATAGCGCATTATGTACATTGCTTTGTCTAGATGTTCTTGGCTTGGATTAGCCGAGAATTGCGACATCTTGATTACCGCGTAAGCGATATCAGGTCGCGTTCCGAGCATCAGATACAATAAAGATCCGATCACAGACTGATATTTTGATCTAAGCGCCGCGTTTGGCGTCGCTGTGTTCTCCGACGGTTTGTAGCCAGTCGGGAGCGGAGTGGGGGCAATCTTGGCATTTGTCATCTCGAACCTCTCAAGCACTTTGGCAAGATATTCTGTTTGATCGAGTTTGACTTTTGCAGCGGTCTGGGTGACGCGCATGCCTAAGAATTCCGTGACTTTTTCAGTACTACGGCACTCCCAATGCTTCAGGCAAGCATTCTTCTTTTCATCCACAAGTTTCTTGTTCTTGCCCATGAACAAGCCATCATCAACATAGACTAGCGCAATAACGATGCTGCCTGTCTTAGGATCCTTGTGTATGAAGATGCCGGCATCGGAGCTGGCGCGCACGAACCCAATGGTGCGCATAAATGCCTCTAGCTCTCTCCACCATGCTAGTGAAGCCTGTTTAAGGCCATACAATGCTCGGCGTAAGCGCATTACTTTGCGCTCTTTACCCTCAAGTTTGAAACCCTCGGGTTGATCCATATAGATCTCCTCATCAAGTTTGCCATATAAAAATGCGGTTTTTACATCTAGACCGGTCATATACATGCCTTCTAGAGATGCAAGGGCAAACATGAGGCGTACGGTCTCGTAGCGGACTACTGGTGAGAAAATCTCATCAAAGTCAACGCCTTCGACTTGTGAAAAGCCTTTGGCCACGAGTCTGGCTCGTTTTCTTCCGTCCGATTTCACGGAGAAAACCCATCTATTTTTGATCGTTTTTCGATCGTGTGGAAGATCAACGATATCATAGACTTGTCGCTTGCGAAGAGCCTCTAACTCTTCACGACAAGCCTGTTTCCACTCAAGTTGCTGCTGCCGGGGTAGGCGCGCAATATCGCGAAATTGGTTTGGAACTAGGCTTTTTCCGCTTGATGGTGTGACTGCTTTTGACAACAGCCAGCGGATAAGCTCATCTCCACCTTCCTTGGTTATCTTTTTAATATAACCTGCTTCGTCCGGTTCCCCCATTGGGTGATCATGTTCTTGATTATTGGAATCGGGCACACTCTCGTGGGGTGCCGAACTCGGTCCAGCAACCGGTTCTTGCTGTTGAGGTCGTGGTCGTGTTCGGTTATGATCCGAATCTTGACCCACAGACTTCTTCCAATATCGATCACGTGCAATGTCTCTCTCTATGTCAGAGGGGAGTCGCTGTTCTCCATAGGTATTGCCGGGACGGTTTGGGATTTTCCTCTGCCTGCCTGATCGACGGGGCAATTGCTGCCATTCCTGTTGATCTTCACGTCTTGGACGAAAGTCCTCAGTGTTAACTGGAGGCGGCGGAGGAGGAGCGTTAGTCGCATCGTCATGCGCCTTTTGCTCGCTTGGTAAATCATCATCATCATCTTCTGATGATGGAGGAAGGGGCGGATTTTGTGGCGGTATAGGGTCATCGCCATCCGTTCCAGATGAGTGGTCGTCATCTTCTGGTTCTGGTGGAAAATCACCAAGGTCTGTCTTGGCAGGAGTTTTAGCTCCGGGACAGCATGGGAACATCGTTTCATCAAATAGTGCCGTAGCACCAATGAATATTGCGCCGTTTCGTCGCATGAAACGATATGCTTTAATGCCGTCTTCTACTCCAAGGTACGTCATTAGCTCCGATCGAGGAGACAATGTTGTTGGACGTTTTTCCTTTGGTAGATAGACATAAGCACCGCAACCGAAGACCTTCAGATTGTTTAGATCTGGGCGGACCTTTGTCAGGTCCTCAAAAGGTGTCAGCCATTTCAGGCGCCTTATTGGGGTTCGGTTGTATAAATGTGTTGCATGTTCTATGCAAAATTCCCACCATGATTGTGGTAGACAAGCGGTGAATCGCAGGGTTTGCGACTTTTCCATTATTGTCCTTATGGCGCGCTCTGCGCGCCCGTTCTGTTGATGAACGTGGGGTGCAGACATCTCTATTTTGATGCCTAAATCCTTGAGCTGTTTTTGTAGCTCACGATCCTTGAACTCGCCCCCTGGATCGACACGCCAGCGCTTGATTGTAGCGCCATATTGGGTCTTAGCCATTGCTAGAAATTGTCTAATCGCTGCAGCAGCGTCAGATTTCTTTCTGAGACATTGGACCCAAATATGTGACGTTTTGTCATCCAGAAATACAATGAAGTATTTATGTTTGTGGTACGATAGTACCGGGAGTTCCTTTAGGTCGGAATGTATTAATTCAAAGGATTTGTCAGCTCGTGAGTCTGACTCGGGAAAAGATTTTGAGGTCATTTTCCCTTCTGCACACCCTGGACATATAATTTTGTCTTTAGGAATAATTAAATTCCTTGGGAATTTTATGGTGCTTTTAGGCATTTTCCCTAGCGCCTCTTTGGATGGGTGTCCAAGTCGCCTATGCCAAGTCAAGTAGTCAGCGACATAAATGGTCGCGACATTAACCTTTTTGGTGCTCAATATATGAGTCCGAGCCCAATAGATCGTGTCATTCCTCCTTAGAGGGACACAATGCATGATTGGGTTTCCATGCTCGATGAATGAAATGTATGCGGAGGAACCACGCACATCACTTCCGTCTTGTAAAAAGACCCCCATTGACATCAATCGAGTATTAATGTCGGGTATGTAGTAGACGGGGTATAGTCGCGTTTCACGCGTCTCTGACTTCCCATTACATACTACCTGGTGTCTAATGAAGACTGCTCCTTTTCCTACTATATGAGTAGTACCAGTGGCCGTTTGGACCAAGGTAGAGTCCTTTCTCGGTAAAGGCTCATAAGAAGCGAAATCTTGCATTTCACCAGTGAAGTGTTTTGATGCGCCTGAATCCATGATCCAGTCGGCACCTTTCTTACAATCTCCCTTTGCACACATAGCACATATATTAAGATCTACATAATTCCATGATACATTTAATAGCGGTAAAATTTCACATGAAAAGTTCGCTGTATTCATAGGAATTTTAATCTTAGTGCTTGTGGCAGGGAAAAGGACTGACCTGTCATCATACGCCCCTGTATCAAGGGGTTCATCGACGAGCATTTCGTCGACGGCTTTCCACACTTCCTCGTCAGTTACCGGAGGTTCGGATCCGAGGGAGACGGTATCGTCTTCTACCTCCTCGATCGTAGCCTCGGTTTCTGGCTCTATCCTCCTTCTCTTACCTTCTCGCACCGTAAGGTGCTCTTCCAGCGGTCGCAGGTTTTTTGCGCTGCGCGGAAGTTGCATGCGCTCGAGGGTGTCTCGAGCTTGCTGGTATTCGGTGTAAACCGAGCGAGAAGAGGAGGCCGCGCCCGTGTATGCCTGTGCAGGCGGTCGGCGGCGAGGATCCCTTGTGGGAGTGTGTTCGCGTCGCTCGATGCGCTGTATGAGCGGCATCGGCGGTATGATGGTGCCATTACCATTTATGGTGGTAAAGGCGTTGGAGGCGAGGTGGGTATGTTTCTCTTTTGGCTTCTCCTCCTTAGTCTTTCTATCCCCACGTCGTCCACGTTTTCGGGACGAGTCTCCGTTGCTGTTTTGCCCTTCTTTGGGCTGCCATTTGGGGTTTCCCCCCTTGCGCTTAACAGCGGAAAGTTTGTTGGCCTGAGGCTGGCCAGCGGGCTTTCCAACTGCTGTGCGCCTTGAGGCTTCAGCAACAATGGAGTCCTTGACATGTTTAAATGTCAAGGCGCTAGTGGCGGTCGTGTTAAGGACCGTTGCAGACAATGAGTCGTACTCGCGTGGCATCGCAGCAAGTAGAATCATCGCCTGTACTAGCTCGGGGATGGCGACGTTAGCAGCCGTGAGGCGCTCAAATTTGTCAGCCATTCTCGCAATCTCCGGTGCAGGGTTCGCAGCCGGGATTTTGATTGCTATTGCGGACCTAAAGTCCGAAAAGACTTGGGAGGGGCCGTCCACACCATAATCGGTGCGGATGAGGTCCCACACCTCCTCAGCAGTGTCCTTTGTGTTGGCACGCTGCCGAATGGAGGGGGCCAGGCGGAGCACTAGGCTACCAATAGCCTGGTCATTTTTGTTGCTCCAGGTCTGGAGCTTGGCATTAGCGTCCGCTACCAAGGTAGCGTTCGTCGCCGTCAAAGGAGGCGCCGGGGGCGGTTTTTGCTCCGCCCCGCTAGTTATTTGCCAGAGGCCCTGAGACCTGAGCCACGCCTTCATTGAGTCGGCCCATAAGATGTAATTTGATCCGTCGAAAGTTTGAACGAGTTTTTCAAGAGTTGAAGACATGATTCTGTGGTGGCAGCTGTTAAAAGCGCTCAATCAGTCTTTTTACTCAATAAAACACGTTTAACGTTCTCAGGAGAAAACACTCCTTCAGAGTGGTTAACCCTAGTCAACCTAGGTTTTATATGCAGCTCGCAGGGAGCGCAATGCAGCTCACGAAGAGCGCAAGGTTATAATTTGGAGACGATGAAGTCAACGTCGTTCGCAGCTAATTAAAGCGCGTTCGCGACGTGCCCAGCAGGGCCCATAACCTGTTGGAGCAGACTATATACGCTGCACAGGGGAAGAGACTACACGTTCCTTACAACCTACCTGGGGTTTAGTTAGACTTACAGCTAGGGTTAGCAGAGGTAAGAACACCGTATTCCTACTACGGTACAGGTTCTCTTTATATACATAAATATAAAGGGTGTCACATGACTCGGGAATGTGTTTACCACATGTATGCGCAGTAAGCGCAGTAACATGCGTATGCTGCATGTATCGCCTCATGTATACATGCGTATGCTGCATGTATTGCCTCATGTATACAGCATGCATCAGGGATTAATTTCAACATGTGGTTCAGTAGCTGGGGGCTCCTCCACATCGCCCATGACATACTCAAACAGCCCATTCAGAGATAGGGAAATGGTAATATCCTCACTCCACTCTTTGTAGTTGGATTTGAGCTTGTTGAGCTTATTCCTGGAAATATTTGGTAGAGAGTCATATGAGGGAAATGGAGGGGATTGGCTTCTGGAGAGGTAGTCATGGTGGAATATAGTAAATGCTAGGGGGGGGCAGAAGAGACAGAAGAAAGATGAGAGTATGATACAAAGAAATCAAGCACATCCAATATACCGATGTGTGTGTGATAAGATAAGATAGTGATTGGATCATCAATCAAAGAAAATGATGAAGCACAAATCATTGAGTGGCTAGAAGGGATATCTATTGTCACTATGCATGACAGAAGTGGCCCATAACCTGTAGAAATCCAACCTATATGATACATGGATAAACTATAATGGTATAGTAAGTAACCATAACTGATTGACCAAAAAAAAAATATCTACTCACCTCAGTCTGTATATAATGGACTGAGGTGTATGTGCATACTGTGTCTGATATATATACTGTCTGTAGGACAATGAGATATCGGTCAAAGGGATGTAATAAAGAGATAAGGAACACAGGAATGTATGCATCACAAAGTGTACTATACATAACACACCACATCAAACTGCACATATTCACGGTGTAGATCTCAACAATATGAGGTAGTATTTTTCAGCCTACCAATAATAAATAACCATTCCTGGCATAACATGCCAAGTGGCAGGATATTCTTCATTTTACCTGAACATTTGCCAAAAATAACATTGTTGAAAACATGCTATCTCAGTGAATAATATTTTCTCCACATTTGTTTGGCTAAAAATGTTCCAGTGATAGTAGCCATGTGGGAATCAAAGTGTTCATGGTCAAGTAAGAGGATATATAGTACTTGACACACACATTAAAAAACAAAGAACGACACACACATAAGAAAGTATGACACATTTAAAATGTTGATGGCAGATGCATGAAAGCCTATCCCTTATTTGGGATAGGAAACACTGGGGATGCAGAGGGAGAGAGAGAAAAGACTAATGAACTCACTTCTGATCATGCAAAATAACAAGACAACAATGTGTATTAGGAGTGAGGGATAATACAAAAGCCAAGTAAAAGGAAGCAAGAGGGGAAAAAGGAAGAATGGGGAATTCCCCATATGTAATAGTATATATTGCTCGAAGAGTATGTACATACAAACAAGTGTCCATAAGATGATGTAAGCCAGGCTTACAATGCGACACAATTCAGAGATAAGCAACACATAGAGAACAAGTTTGACACACCGAGCAAATACCCCCCAAAAAAAGGAAATGCTGACAAACCTGGTTGACATCAATGCCAGCAGCAACATCGACAACCCCCATGTAAGTTTTTTTTCTTTCTTTGTTGTTTTTATGTACTGACTATCTTCTTTTTTAGACTGATAACAGCACAATCACCCCAAGAAACATGCCCAACTGCCCAACTGCTATCCCCACCACTGCACCACTGCTGTGAGCCCCTACTCATAGGGTGGATAATGGGATGATGATGAACTCACAGAAATGACACCAGGGAGGTGTTGGGAGGCCAGTGAAGTGGGGTATGTAATGATAGGAACTCAGTCGAGCGAACTAAGAATAAATACACTCAGTGTTTGCGAGAAGTCAAACAACTGTATTAAATCACCTAAGAATAAATACACTATGATACACGGTGAGTAAAATAAAGTAGACATAGTAGATAGGTATCTTACCTCAGTGTTTGCAAGAAGTCAAACAACTGAGGGAAGATGTGTCGACGAGACTATACAAATACATAAGTAGAAAAGAGCTAAACTACAATTAGCAGAACAAAAGAGTAAGCTCTTGTCGAGAGCAGTAAGGAATAGGAAAAGTGAAAGAACATGGAGTACAAGCACAGCAATGCAATATTGTAGTATGATAAGGTCATAGAAGGAAATGGTGCGAAGAATGTAGACATGGTGTAAAAATAGCATGGCAGCCGCTAGCACAAGTGCGGGGTTTTGGGTCTTGTGTTAGCCTTGCCAATCCAACAGGGTACCCACAAGGTGCACACCCAATCCCACAACACCCACCACATCACACTGATGACACCCACAGGGCACAATGGCAAAGACAGATGGTGCAAATCCACCCACACCATGCCCACGAGCAGCTGCTTGTGGATTGCAGGTGTACACTGCAAACACCATCCACACCCACACCATGCTGATGAGCAACTGCTCATCAGGTGGATGACTGGCACTTTTGCCACAACAAGGCCCTTGAATGACAAGGCACCTACCTACCAACACCAACACCAGAACAGGGAGTTACAAGAAGACAAGCCAGTACAAGCACTGATGCCACCAATGATGCAGCAACTGCCCCCCACCCTGCAGATGCCAACATCAACCAACACCCACCACCACTGCTGCGAGCAACTGCTCACAGGGTGGATACAGGGTGCAAGTACAACTGGGAGATGGAGGAATGGAGGCTGGGGGACAGTACCACCACCCTGCCACAAGGTGATAGAGACAGCAGGGGAAGGGAACAATGCTGAGGGGGTCAGGGAGGAGGGATGGAGAAGACAGCAAACACACCTGCCCCACACCTATGAGCAGCTGCTCGTAGGGTGGTTCATGGATGCAGATGGAACAAGGACAACGAGATGGTGAAGACAGCACCTGCTATCACAATGCCTATGATGGGGGAGGGGACCAGGGGACAAGCCCAGCACCCAACACCCAACCCTGTGAGCAAGTGTAACGGCCATGTCCACCACCCCATGAATGCTGCCCATGCCTACCACACTGTCTTGCTTGCCAACGAGGTGGCAGTTTTGGGTTTCTGAGAACATGCTACCACCATATACAGGGGGGCAACTACATATGTTGCTTGTTTCGAGCAGTAGATTTTTTTGGTTAAAAATCTGCTGAACTGTGTAACAAATACTAATATTACTATGAATTGTGTAAGTCAGTTTGGCTGATTGGTTAATTGGATCCTGTAATGTGATCTCATTCCTGAGGTGTTGGATTCAATCCTTGTCACCTTCATTATATTTTGTCTGTGCTCTTCTGCAAAAATTACTAAGTCCTCACTTGGTCCTCACTTCACTCAAGCACTTTTGGGTGTCGTCATTTCCTCTCAAAGGACAGAAGCACGACACAATGTTATCTCAAAAGGTGTGTGTGTCATGGATAACAACATGTGTCGAGCATCACATCTGTCCAAATGCGGGGTGTGTGTCATGGTCGGGTGTGGTTGGTCCCGGTCAAGTAAAAGTTAAAAGTTTAAATTTAGCTCTAATAATCTGTCACCGGCTATCTATCTCCCGAGGACCGAGATGCTCTGCTCAAGCGCAAGGCAACTCCATGAGTATACGATCAAAATAGTATGAAGTTAATTTTTGTGCTCTCTGATCCTTCCAGTTGACCTCGAAACCATATTTACCTAGACCATTTTCAGGAAACTCATGTGGTGCAGAATAGATCCGAATAACGCAACGATCGAAGCCAACTATGAGGAGGATGTGATGCAGAACCACGTTGGAACCACGGTCTCCAGCCAGATTCCAATGTTTGACCCACACTCCCCCCCATTTTTCCCTCTGGCTGGTTACGAGTCTGAGATTAGCTGTCATGCTATCCAACATGTAGCAGGACGTGTATTTCCGTTGCCCAGCAATGGGAAACCTTCCGAGGAACCAAGAAAGGCACATATATCTTCCATTGACACTTCCAAGCTCTCACGTATTTGTATATAGATTCTGGAAGGAGGCCTGGATAACGCCATGTCCCAGGAAGGACAACAATAATTTGCCAGATGTAGGTGCTCAGGATGCCTTCAGGCTTCGTAGAGGTCTTTCAGATTTCCTGTTTTCTGGTGTCAGTAAAAGCAATATCATTGAGAAACATGCAGAAATCTTGTAGGTTTTGTTTCTTCCGGTCTTGAAAGCATGAAAAAATGTACTCACGACGCCTGCAACGACTTTTTGTTTTGTGTTTTGGAGCGTGGCCCAGTCACTGTTTGTGGGTCACTGAACAGGACGGTGCGGAGACTGATGGGAGCAAGTTTGTCATATACTTTGATTCACAAATCATCGACTCCATCCACTCAAATATGTCCCAATGACATCGTTATATTCAGGTTTGTTTATCTATATCCAGGGAGAGCCATACACCTTAAATTTGATAATATCACTAGAGTGCTTCGTGTTGCACCTGATCCTGAGACGCAAAGTCTTCCAGCTGATCTAAACCCCTCCTGTGCCGTGACCACGCTTATATGGTAACTGTTGAAGGATGCTCTCGCCACCCCAATGACAAACAAGCTGGCCTTTATACTTAACAAAAAATGTATATTCCTCAAGGATAGACCACCAGCACAGCCCCAAGAAGGTCCGAAAAACGAAGTCGGCATAGAGTGCATTGTACATGGCCACAGGTGGATCGACATCGACGACGACCTCCCTCGTACCTTGGTGGTAAAGGCGAATGATATATGACTTATTCGTGCGTGGGCTGGGAGGTCGGATACACAAGAGATATGGTCCGCACTCTTCGATGCGGTCAAGTTCTGGGTCAGGACCATGTATCTGATAAGCGTGAGACAAAGGCTGTGCACGAGGATGTGTCACTTACACCCATTTCCTCTCCCATGCCATCAGGAGCATGCGCCAGAGGGCGGGCCCATGGTAACAGTGATGTGGGTGATGATGATGGTTGTGTTCGGAAGTGGCTCAAGTGTTGTTATTACCTTGCTTGCAAGGTCTCAATTATTGTTTCATGCATTTTTCAACATGCGCAAACAGACCTCTCCTATTTTAGGTACATTAGGGGCAGATACAGTTCGCGCCGCGAGGAGTCAACCGAAGGTTGACGACGAGCGGCGCACTGGGGTGTTGCCATGTTTTCAGTACTCAGTGTGGCAGCTTTTTTTGAATATCCGTAAGCAAGGTTTATGCTGGCGCTTGCGACAGCACCTAGTTGTTTATTTGCTCGGAATAAACTGCGCGTCTGCTTGCAACCATTTACATTTGCCGATATTTGTGTTATTGACGTTGGTCAGTTTCCACCATCCTTTCTGATTAGCTGACAGCACTCCACTTTGGAGCAGCAGATACGCTCTACTTTTTCTTATATTTCTAGGCCTGACACATTTTCAGATCTTAATTCTAAAAACAGATCTGAATAACGTCCTGGGATCCTCACTGGGATGGACAATGATAATCTGATTGTCCTACTGAAAGCCTCAAGTTGCATACTGCCCTTTCAAAGGTGATCATAGTTTGATTCCACAAGCTTGTTCGTCTTGCTGTCGTGACCTCGGATTTGTTTCGCCACAGGGCCGCCATTTCATAAAGACCCTCTTCCAACTTGCCAAACCGAAAATGACCCCTGTTCCCGATACTAAGATGCTGCACCCCATCTTAATACGTATTTTGACCCATCCCGAACGTTAACTTGTCGATCAATAGCCGACGCGGAAGCTCAGATCTGTCAGTTGCGAACCGCCATCATGCTCTTTGGTATTTTCCTGCTGACATCAAGGAGGTTATCATGGACGGGGCAAAGAATAACCACGACACAGACATAGTCTCCTGATTTTTTTTCCAGTTCGTGATAATTGGCTGTCTGTTCTGTCCTAGACGAGCAGGATACATATCTATGGATCAACAGCATCCGACTTTAACGCGAACCACGACCATTCCATCCGTACTCCTCTGTAGACGTTTAGAGTATTCCTTTAGATATAACGCCGTGTTACGGCTGTGGCATCTGACAAATCGGTTCACCTGCCGAAAGTCAAATAATACAACATACCCATGGTATATAAATATTTTGTTCACTGCAATGCAGATAATTCTATGTCAGTGAAGTCCTCAAAGACAGACATTTACGAAATCTTACCTGCTGATGGTCGCATCAACGTGACACTCGACCCGTCACCGGCGTGAACCCAAGCGCGACCATGCCCTTCATATGGTATATCGGCGCCAACTATGCAAACATTAGTCTACCTTCTGAAAGCCTTCACAGTCAACCAACCCTTTAAACCTTCCCCCACCCATAAACAGCATCTCGAAGATTTCGACACGCAGAATAGCTACAACAAGGCGTTGATCCGTTCCATACTTTCGGCCCCAAATATGATAGGCTTGTCCAGAGAGTCGATAGTTTAGAAATGTCGCTGTTTTTTAAGGATCTTCTGAACGGTCTTCTTGTTCAGCACAAATGTATTGGTACATATCTTTGCTTGACAGCTTGATGTTCGAGTAATCTAGCGTTTGAAGAGATTCTAATTCTGGATCATGAGCGTCCGTCAGGGTGAGTTGAGCGCCGGTCCAATTCTCTAAAGTCTGTATTAGCACTTTCGAACTCGGAGGTGAAAGTCTGCGAACCTTGCCACGGTACCAAGACTTTCCCACAGCTGCTTGTCCGCGACTACACCAGACTTGATGCAGTGTTCTATACCTTAGAGCACCCATGCCAGCAACGAAGTCAATCAATTTCCGTTGCTGTTCTATGGAACCGAGCCTCCCTTTCTTTCTATTAAGCTCGGCAACGTCTTGCGTAGGGCGTTACCGTTGAAGTCCGGAAGAAGCCATTTCCGCTGCTTAGCATGGGGCGTTGTCTCATCACGAAAAAATAACGGATCATTCATGAGTTGTCGAACAAAGGAACCATAGAATGAAGATCGTGCCTCAGCTAGTCGCACCAGGCCCATGGTAGATATTCTACTGCGGCACTCATCTATTTACATCAGTGTGACAATATCCACTCACCTTGTGAGATGTAAAGGTACGTCGCGACATGGTCCGCATCTCCTATATTGTTCTCACGAAACCACATCTAAGATGTCGCACTGAAAATATGATCTGAGGTTTGACAGTTATAATATTCTCTGAAGCAAAACTTACAGCTTCATCGTAGATAAACTCGACTGCACCATGCTTTTTGGCAATTTAGTTCCGAACGTGCCTATGAGGTAGCGGGTGAGAGCATCAACTAGGCAAGAGTAGACTCGGAACTGCGGGGCCCTGGAGAGGCAGAAATTTAGGGCTCTGGAGAAACTAAGTATGCAGCGCCAAGCACGTTTCCAGCTGTACGGGAGGGGATTTCAAATTCTGTTTCTTGGTATAAAGCCAGAAGCCGATAACATGATCACTCCTCATATTTATAACAGCCTGTGGAGTGATAGATCAACATGTTGGGTTATGTAAGCCAAACTTTCGATACTTAACGAAGTTAGCCCAACATCAGTCCAGAATCAGAATCAAATTGTAATCATTCAGCGAAGGCCTCTTGAAGTATGGAAAGTCCTCGCTGCCATGGAATAGAGGAACTGCCCAGTGCTGTGACTGAACGAGCGAGAGTCTTCGAGCTATTGAAATCGGATGCTAATGATGACCCTTTATTACATTCTCCACTCTTTGTACACTTATCTCATGGACTAGCCTACACTGTAGGATCTGCCCTGGGTTCCACCCCGCCTTCTGTCGAAACTTGCCTCGCAGCCTTCCTTGTACCGAACAAAGTCGGTCTGATAGCGGGTGCTCGAGCGTGGTCGAAGCATTCCCACCGTTCGCTGCCGCGGAACGAGGGGGAGGATATCGATGATCAGGGAAGACAAGATGCAAGTGCAGGATGGTGGGGCACTCCTTCTGGTCCTATTGCAGTAATCAATGAGAAAGCATTGGCACTTTTTCACAAAGTCATGGACAATGCCACGTGGAGGAATCTGCACTGGCTTCCGCATGCCGCATTAGTCTATGAAGTCAGGGTCCTAGAGGGTTATGGAATGCGGTGGTCTCAGGATCAGAGTAATAAAGGAGAGGATGAAAAGCGGCCGTGGACTTTTCGTGGATTCGTTGAACCTATGATGGATAATGGACATGAAGTTGGCTGGCGACATTAGTTCGAGCAATATCATACCTTTCTGCTTCTGCGGTCGAATTTAAATGGGATTGGACCTTGAAGTTAACAAACGTTGACATGGAAACGAATTACGCTCGCAAAGAGAGGCAGACTATACATAGGTGATTTCTTGAAGGCGCCGAGTTTGTTGAAGATTTGTTGAAGAGTGGTCCAAGAAAGTTTGTAAAAGTTGTTTGTGGCTATCCAAAACTTTACCACGACGTGGCCACGATATAGCCGGCGACAACGGCGGCGGCGTAAGTTATGTTCTCGTTTCAATTGCAAGTTCTTATTCAAACTTTTGACCACTAGCATCACACAACATATACGAGTTTTTAACATGTTATCTAGTCCGACGAATGCGAACTGGATCAGGGCCTCTCCCATAGAGACACTTGTCACCCGCGCCTGCGATCCATCACTTCATGAACCAAACTATGCAATTCACCTTGAGGTAGCGGAATACATTAATACGAAGAAGGCGAACAAGTGCGTAACTACGTAAATTCTAATTCAGGTTCTATGATCTCATTCATCAAAGTGCTCGGGAAGCCGCTATGCTTGCCGCTCGACTAGCCAACCATCGAAATCCACACATCGCTATCTTGTCTCTCGCTTTGCTGGATACATTAGTAAAGTCATGCGGATATCCCTTTCATCTACAAATCTCCACCAAAGAATTCCTAAACGAACTTGTCCGCCGCTTCCCTGAACGACCGCCTCCATTTCCAGGTCCAGTGATGTCGCGCATTCTTGAGCTGATACATAGCTGGAAAGAAGGAATCTGTGCCGAATCCAGATGGCGGGAAGACCTAGGGAATATCAGAGATATGCATCGGCTGTTGCAGTTCAAGGGTTACCGATTCCGCGATGCATCTGCATCTCGTCAAAATCAATCACTTGAAGCTGTTGCAGTGAGTTTGCCGCAAAATTTTGGCAGGATTAAACTGATCGTGTCCTTTTCTTGGGAAGAATCTGAAGTCGGCGGAAGAGCTCGAAGAGGAAGACCGGGAAGCGCAATCAGCGAAGTTGCAAGAACTGATACGACGTGGCACGCCGCGAGATTTGGCTGCAGCGCAGGAACTCATGAAATCGCTGGCTGGAGCAAACCCCGACGCGAAACCCGATTATCGTACACAGGCGTTGACGGATCTCAACAAGTTAGAACAAAAGGTCATCTTGTTGAACGAGATGCTGGACAATGTCGACACGGAGAGAGGAGAGAAGTTTACGTCTGGAGATGCTTACGATGTGAGCTATGAGGATTTGACGTTTTCCTTCCCCTGACGTTCCTTTGACTGTAGCAAGTATCCACCATCCTCGCCAGCGCACGGCCCAAAATCCAGAAATGGATATCAGATGCACAATCAGATGATCCAGAGTCTCTCGGTAAATAGGCGTGATTAAATTGTATTCAGTGTCTGACTCCTCCCTCTAGACACATTCCTGCAAATCAACGATCAGATCAACTCGGTCCTTAACCGCTACGAGGCATTCAAAAAGGGAGATTATGTCACAGCTTCGAATCCAATCCCTGCCGAATTCGGACCAGGGGCGGGTGGCATATCATTGATCGATCTCGACGAGAGCTCAACGCCAACAGTGGCAAATGCATTGGGCCCCGATGACCTGGCTGGACTTTTTGTTTCTTCGGGGGCAGATGTCAATGCACAAGGAATGAAATATGGTGGACCCGTAATGGCTCCTGTGCCGCCGCTGGGATCCTACAATGGAAATGGAAATGGGAACGGGAACGGGATGGGAATTCTGATGGGCGGCGGCGCTCCAAACATTACAAGATCCACAATCTCATTACCTCAAGTGTCCGGCACACCGCCTGCAATCATGTTACCTGGTACACCTGTCCGGAACGCTCCGTCCCCAAATTATTTTGGCAATAATGCGAATGTGGCGAAGGGACCTGCTCCTGTGACTGGTGGTATGGGCAGACCGTTGATTCCGTCCTCACTGGCTGCTCAACAACCCCAGTCTGTTACTGGCCATGCGGGTACAAGTAGTCAAGTGCAAGGAAAGGACCCATTTGCGGATCTAGCAGGATTATTTTGAGTTTCTAGGAGGGTAGGGCCAGTTCTTGGTAGTAATATATTAGCAGAGAGATTGAACGAAAAGTGTACAGTACAAATGTACTATACTCTTCAGATGCTGGCATTCAAAGCCGAACTAATCATCCATTCCTTTCATCCTATAAGTTGCGCTGATTAGGGTACTTGTGCGACCTCATTGTACTTGAAATTTGAAATATTTTTTGCCTTTTTTGGGAATGATTTGTTTTCTTTGAACACTTACCAAGAAAGGGATTTTCAGAAAGTAGGTCTGAAGCAATCCAAGGTTTATTTCCTTATTCTCTCCACGCGTGGCTCAATCAGTGACGCTCGGTCCCTCCGTCGCACACCACTACCTCCACCCACCTTATAAGGCAGAAAACGAAAAAAAAGTTGAGAAAAACCAATCGTCTAGGTCCAGCAGTCAGTTCCTGTGTCTGGAATGCTTAAATGGCGACGCTCCTTTGTGCATGTGGGCCGTCCTTCATCAAAAGGCGCTCCCCCCTTCTCTGCTTCTTTACGGCATATCTTAAAACCGATCAGACATGCCCCGTAAATCATCTGTTGAGTCTCATCTCACCTGAAGGGGGGTCTTTTGATTTCTGACTTCAAGCTCAGAGTGATATCAACAATGAACCATGCGCAATTTGTGGAAAGGTCATTCGCTATAAAGCCGATGTCCCCCGTCACAATAGACTTCACGATGAACATAAAGCGGAAATGTACGTTCTGATCTTATCATTATCTCGTCACAGTGCTCATCAATCCTGGCAATCAGGATGTACACATGCCCCTTTAAAGGGTGCACATACCAGAATCTGCAGAGGTCAAACGTGACAACACACTACAGAACTCAGTGAGTAATTTAGCTTGTCCTTTAAATGCGTAGATCCATTGATTCTATGACTCCCTAGTACCGGAGAGAAACCGAAGAGCTGTCCTGACTGTGAATATACCACCTCTGACCCTGGATCGTTGACGCGGCACAGGAAGCGCGTGCACGGTTACCTACCTAAGAGGAATGCGCCAACGAATGTGCACAACACCAAGCAATCAAGGCGTCACTCGCCATATCTACGGGAATCCTCTGCGGAATTATTGTCGATGTCTTTTCCCAAAGACGAACGACTAGATTTCCGAGCTTTCTCCGAGTCCATTGCCTCCTCCCCTTCCACCCAACCGGCGTCATCGCAGCCTTCATCTTGTAAGGTTGTCACTAACGACACCAGCTGCGTTTTGTCTGATCCTCCATTAACATTCGTCTGGGACAAGGATCATCTGTTGGGTTTGGAGGCTGAAGCGTCGCCCACCTGCTCTTCATACGAGTCGCTGATTCCAGTACCACCCGAGCAGATGCCTCATCACCTCTTCCCCGCCAATGAAGCTGGCAATGCAATCCAAAACGACAAGGCAGATCTGGAACCTCATTACTTTGGCTCCTTGTTCGACGACTTTTCCATGTTCCCCTACAACTTTCTCATGCCGCAATGCGCGGAGAATGTCGACGAGCCTACCGCCATCTGCCCAACAGACACATACGTATACCCTCCCCCACCCACCCATAGCTTTCAAGAAGCTGCTTTCGGGGAAAAGCCCAAGAACGACCTTCCGCCATCATACCTTTTCGGTTCCGACCAGCAACCATCATCATTTCCCAATATTGATGTTCCTTCTGAGGCCCTCAATCAAAATGTCCTCAGCTTCGATTTCGATTTCGATTTCGATTACAGCAGCATTGACGACGTGGCCTTTGGCAGTCCCTTCACTGAACCATTTTACGCCTCTTCTTCATCAAGCTCAACAGAGTCATTCTTTCTCGACTCCCCCTTTCCGTCCCCACCCCCTTCTGTTCTTTCCTACCCCAATTCGCCATCTTCTCCTCCTGACATGGCGTTTGATTTTGTGTTTCCTCTTCCACCAGTCGAGCCTATTGGTGGTGCCCTTGTCCTGTACAACGCGTAACTTATCGTATGCATATTTTCCTTGGTTTTCTCCGCACTTTTTTATCAGTTATATATCCTCATCATCTTTCTTACATTGCACATATTTTTATATTTACTTCTTTGTGAATACCATAGGGACTATTGTACCATACGATACCATCGCATATCAACTCGCATCTCATTCGCTTTCTGTTATCGTGAACTTCGCTGAAGCACACCACCTGAATGCTAAGTACTCTTTGAAATAGGGACATAGGGAAGCACGATGTCCAACGACGTTAGCCAAGATATACTTTATTACGCTAACATTGACATAATTGTTACACAGACATGGACAAACATATGTAAGTATTCCTTGAGGTTCATAACAGATGTACTATTGAGAAGCAGAGAGCGACAACCCTGATATGGGGAAATTGTGAATGCAGAATTCGATACCAATGCATATGGAGAAAAGTGTGAAATAAGATGAGGCCTGAATCATGAGTATACAGCAATACAAGGGGGAAGATCATGATGGTGGCGGCAAAAATTATAGCTGTAAAATCGTTCAAAAATCAAATCAAATACATGACTCCGTAGCAAACCATTCATTTGCATGGCAGGATTAAGTGCCATGTCTCCAAGCTGCCAAGAAAGGACTGTGGCTTAACGATCCACTGTTACGAGGCGCTCCTGTCCCAGCAGGGCCAGAACTTCCATGATCATCGCGCCTCCAATTGGGGCCATGTTGGTTCGGATGATGATGATGAATATGATGATGATGCGGTGTTGGCCTACGCGCACTGCCTCCGACAGTTTTGCGGCAGACAGGACATGTGCTTGCACTTTTAAGCCATTTCTATGCAAGATGTTAGTTTGACAATTGTGACAAGTTACTAAAAAAAAAAAACCGCACCTGAAGACATTCGCGATGCAGCCAGTGCGAACAGTCCGCGAGCTTTAAGACGTCGTCGTCGGGTTGATACTGAAAAAAAGGGTTGGCAGTCAGTTTCGGCACCCATGCTGAATGAAAATCGACATACGTCATCTAAACAAATCGGGCATCGCTGGTCACTATCAGGCGTCTTCCAATCTTTGTATTTTCCAGTTTCCAAAGAGGCGATAACATTTTCAGGTGTAGCTCGGGGCTTCGCCTCTCCAAGCGTCTGAGCAAGCGAAATCAAGCTCTCGTATGATTCGTCGAAGTCTTCGTCTCTCTGGAAAACACTTGATTAGCACAACAGACGGATAAGTGAGAAAAACCTATAACGCACCATGTAATCCCCCATGGCCCTTCCTCTTCTTCCAAGTCTCCCAAGATATTCACGGAGAGGTCCGCCGGACGGGAACATAGGCACGGGCCCAAAACCTCCATGCCTACCACGTCTCTGCCTTATCTGGGTTTCCCTCTCTGTTTCCCAAGCATCTCGGTATCGGGAGAACTCGCTCTCAACCATAGGAGGAGGAACACGAGCCCCTCTTACACGATGTGGTGGCATTGGGACACGCTCCTCTGAATTCCAAGTATCAAAAACACCCCATGGCGAAGTCGACGAAGACGACGAAGACGATGTATTCCCTGTCTCTGTGTTCGACTGGTTTCTTTCCCGGTGGTAGAGGTTGATCAATTGACGCGAACGTGGACTGCTTAGACCATCATGACGGAGAACATCGATAGCGTGACTGAAGCCCCCGTCACTATCTCTAACTGGGGAATTCTGAGAAGATGACGGCGGTGCATCTGAAAAGTCGGCGATTCTTGCCGCCTCCATACGTTGCTGGCGCGAAAGAACACTATGCACGTCTGCTGCTGGTCGGGGTTGGGAGACTCTCGGAGTTGGGCCAGGAGCGGTAGGCGGCGCACGAGGAACATATCGACGAGGTTGCCTTGGCAAGGGCCTTTCCCACCACTCTCTGCTATTATAACTGTCCGCCACTTCAGCAGACGATAGTCGATTCGCATCAGTCGAAGGAGTAGGTTCGTGCCAGACTCGAGGTGCTCGAGGTATCTGATGATACAGTCAGCTATAAACTCCCTGCGAGTAAGATTGGAATCACCTGAGGACTAGTCGTGTTTTCTTCCTGCCGTGACGATGGCGGCCCAGTCCGCGCTGGAGAAAAATTACCTTCAAAAGACAAAGGAGGGATAGACGGCGCATTATTATGCAGACTAGAAGGGCGGTTCTCCGGGTTCTCGTGACGCCTATTCATCTCAAACATCCGCTGCATGGTATTCCTGAAAGGCCCCGGAGTAAACGATTGCGGGTTGAATCTGGCCGGGCCACGAATGCTTCCAAGAGGCGGTGACCTCGACCTAAGAGAAGGGGGCATCCGATTAGCTTGCTCTTCGCGCGTAGGAGACGGAGATCGGCGCCTCTGCGGGAAAATGAACGATCCTCGGGCAGACCGATACATCAACGGGGGCGAAGGGGCACTTGATCTTCGACGATTTTGTTCAGCTTCATTGACGGGATCTGAGCTGTTTTGATTACTGCTGTGATCGAAAATTCCACCGAGACCAGGAGACGGTACGGCAGGCAGAATGAAGAAATCTTCTGGGAATTCCGACGAGGGTCGTGGCTCTTCTTCCACAGGTGTGGGAGCAACCACCGCATCAGAATCGGGGTTATCCTGCCGCATACGGTTCATAAGGCGAGTGTATATCTCTGATCCCACCTCAATCTGAGAATGAAGCCTGTTGTTGTTGTTCGTATGGGTGCCACTGGAACTGCCACTGGAACTGGTGGCAGGAACAGCAACCCAAGAATCATTCTGGTCAGCAGAAGCTGAATTCGAACTGAAACTCTCTCTCTCCCTCCGCAGTGGAAAAACATCATCGATATCCATTGTATGATCTATCGGAATCGGCGACGACGGGCTGCGAGAATGCCAATCCTCGAAGGGCCGCGGAGATGCGAACTGCAAACGTGAAAGAGACATATTCGGAACTGTATTCGTCCTTGTGCTCGTGCTACCTTGACGATTGGGCATGACAGGCCTGATTTGCCAAGGCAGTTCTGGGACACGGGATGTGGATGGAGACGTACTGGTGTTGGTGCTCGTATTGGCACCGGTGTTGTTCCAACGATGAAATAGCCACGCTTGGGGGGCACGGCCCGTGCTGCGCGACACCGGTTCTGCAGTCGTGTTGACGTTCAAGTAGGGTCGATCAACCCTGGAATCGGATCGAAGTCCCTCTGCACCTGCACCTACACGAGGAGCCGGCCTCGGCCTGGTGTACAAGTCCACTCTGGGACGATCACGTAGGTCAATCCTCGGCGACTCTGAACCCCAACCTGTACTCGCAACACCGTCACGACTGATAGGCCTGGGCCCCAGAGCACGTATATCGCGACGTCGCTGGTCCAAGGTGTGGAAAGAATTGGGGATGGTATGGCGTGGATGCGGGTGTAGATGCGGGTGGGCGTGTGTGGAAGGCATACGGACTGCAGACGAGATGGTAACTACGGGAGGGGTTGGCTCGGCACCCGAAGACGACGAAGAGAAAGAGGAGAAGGACGAGCGTTGTTGGTGATGGTTAGAGTCTCGAGTATCCCTTTCAAAATCCCTCCATGGTAACGGTTCCTCCATTTGGGGAAAATACCTAAAAGGGTCAGCACTCCTTCCCGGGGACTGCTCACTATCCCTATCCCTATTTATGGCCCTATCCGAGCGTTCTCGTTCCAGCAAACCTTCGTGCAGGAGTGCTCCAGCAGCTCTGTCTGCAAATAATCTGTAAGCAAGTCACTGAACAGAAAACTTCACCATGACCACCCACCTGCCTCATACAACACCTCGAGCCCCAGGGGTGACAACGACGGCCTCTGCAATCGGGGAACCGTCGAACTCGAGCTCTCCGGTGCTTGTGAGCCACTCTGACCGGCACTCGCACTTGCACTTGCACCGGAAACCGCGCTACTATCTATTGACCTCCACGCAGACAAACGGCCTTCCCTCGTATTCACATTCGCAGCCCCAGTCCCAGTCCCAGTCGAACTTCCACTTGGACCCTCATCCTGACTAGGACCCGTGCTCGCACCGAACCGACCAAACGAAAGCTCTTCGTCGAGGGGCTGCAGCCTAGGCGGGAACGGAAGCGCAGAAGACGATCCTCCAGAGGACTCGGGCGAAGATGAACGGTCTCTTGTCCTAGAACCTGAGTCACCACCATCCCCACTAGTATCATATGCACCCCACGCCTCGAGCGTGTCGTGGCTGCCTGTCCTGCGTGGAGGAGGGCGGGGACCGAAAGGGGGGGTATTGCTGTTCCTGTTAACGTCGCTATTGTTGCCGTTGTTGCTACTACTGCTGCTGTCGTTGCCGAACTCGGGTGGGTTGAGATTGAGATTGAGAGAGGATGAGGACGAAGAGGAGGAAGACGTTCCCCGTAATGCTGCGAGGACGCTTTGGATCCCTGTGCTGTCTGCCGAGCGCCTGAATGGATTGTGCAGGGTGCCTAAGCTATACAGGAACTCATTCTCCCTTCCTCTCTCTCTCTCCGTGTCTCTTTCTCTTTCTCGTTCTCGTTCTCGTTCTCGTTCTCTTTCTCTTTCTCTTTCTCTCTCCCTCTCACGCTCCCTCCAGCCACCCAACTCAACCACCCTTTCCCTGCCTAACTGCCTCAACCTATCCCTCTCCCTCTCCCTTTCCCTTTCACTCCGACTTTCTCGCAGGAGCCTCTCCCTCTCCCTCTCCCTCTCCCTCTCCCTCTCCCGTTCCCTTTCCCTCCACCCAACTACATCAAGATCAAGACGTTCTTCTATACCCCCATCCGTCCACCCCATTGCCCTTTCAATCGCTGCTTCCAGCCCCAAATCCACGTCCATATCCATGTCTGCATCCCGTGATACGCGCCCTATGTAATCGCTGAACCACTCCAGGTCCGAGGAGGCGAGATTGGACTCGTGCGCCCTCTCTGTACCTTGGGACGAGGAGCCAGTCTCGGATGTACGTGTGAGGCCATGTGCGAGGAGGAAGGCCTCCGTTGCTGGAATCTCGCGGACCACCGGGCTTGACGTGGTCGTGTTCTCAGTTGTTGTCGCTGTTGCGTTCGAATTCGAGTTCGTGCGCGTATCCGTCGTACTTGTGTTCGTGTTTGGATTCGAGTTGGCGTTCGTGTGTACATTCGCATTCCGGTTCGAGGGTGTGAAAACTTCATCGGCTAACAAAGACGGCGTCGGATACATGTCTTCACGAAGGTTCTCTGCCGTCTCAAGAAACGGCAACGCAAGAGGCTGACTTGAGCGCGACCCTCGTTCCCGCGTCCACGCCGACCCTCCACTCTCACCACTGCCCCGGCTCCTACTCCTCGATCCAGAACTAGGCGGGGTCTCGAACATTTGAAGATCACGTTCTGCGCGACGCACTGACGTCTGGGCAGCACGCAGGCGGGCCACACTAGATCGGAAAGCCGGGTTGTTCCATGAGTCACTGATCAGATTCTCGATGAAGTCGATGGAGTGGGATTGGAGAGGGGGAAGTGTTGGCGGGTGGGCGCTCGTGCTTGCATTAGTATTTGTATTCGGTCTATTGTTGTTCTCACTTGCAGTGCTCACACCAGGCGATGGCTCATCATCCCGATCTAGATCATCCACCTGAAACAGCGGTGACGCCGACCTGAGCTCGTCTAGAGATGGGACGACGTCGGCAAAGGTTCTGCCACCAAATGGAGAGTAAGCGTAGGTGTCATGCTCGCGCTCGTGCTCTGAATTGTCGGTGCTAGGACTCGGAGTGTTGTCGTAATGTGCCCAGAGGACATCAGGTGAGAATTCGACCCAGTGACCAGTAGTGGAGTGATCTGGAGAAGATTGCTGTGGGGGTTGTGGAGGCGATGGTGCGGAGAAAGGGACTGGGATAGGGGAAAAGCGGGGGGAGGTAGGGGAGGGGAGGTTGAAGTCGACTTATGGCACAAGGTTAATCGTGTAGCATTGGAAAGAAAGGCTAAACTCACCTCGATGTGTGCTTGAACTGCCGGCCCCCCTAGAGTTGGTCCCTTCGTCCCGGGTTTGCACCTCGGGCGAGACCCTGGGCAGATTTTCCCGATCCCGATGGCCATGATCATGGCTGGCTCCCCCATCCCAAGGTGTCGGAAGACTAGAATAAAATGAATCCCCTGTGTAGAACGATTGGCTTAAAGCCGCAGACCACGGTGTTGGCGCTTGCCATGCCGATGTGTTTGTGCTAGCATTTAACCCCGTTTGCGTCTCACCGTCTTCCAATAGAGAGAGTGGGGGTAAAACGGGCGGCACCGCTGGGGCACGAGATACGATAGCAGGCGATGGTGAGTGAGAATGGCGCGATGTTGAAGTCTGGCGGTCAAAGGCGGTAAACCGCTCCAGTGATAGACGATAGTTATCGTCAGACGTCGATGTGATCGGCGGTTGGTGAGGGGAAGCTGGAGATGATGGAGCATCATGAAACGATTCTTCCTCTTCCTCTTCGACGTCATCGTCTACCAGAGGATAATCCGTCATATCTATATCTTGAATTTCGGGTGTAGGAAGCCGCGGGGGTTCGATTGAAGACCTGGTAAGAGGCAAAGAAAAATGATTGAGTGGACCGAAAGGGACATCTTGGGGGCGAGTGGTTGATAAGCCCGCAGACTGTGCAGCGCCGTGAGCCTCATTGCCCAAGACACTTGAACTGAGGCTCGTCCCTGGTGATGAACTAGAACTAGAGGCTATGGTAGAAGACTGAGAGCTGCTATCGTCATCTGAAAAGCTACTTGCACTTCGGGCGCGCTTGCTACGATCGTTGCCATCGCTGGCGCTGCTATTCGCAGTGTCAGTGCCACTATGTTGTACTGGGCTCTCCTCAAGGTCGAAACCAAACTGTTCAAAGGAACGCTTAAAAGAAGTAGTGCTAGCAGGGAGCGTTAGATGTAACTGAGGAGGGCAATTGGAGGACATGGTCGAACACAAGGAACCCGAATTGCTTTGGGACAGCTTGCCGAAAGGCTTGTATTACGTAACATTTTCAAGCTATCGCAACAGCCGTTTGATATGGCTGTACCAGTACAAATCGACACGCTGGCACCAGACAGTATACAGAATATTTAGGTTAAACGACGGAAGCTTCATATCGCAATACAGGACATGGCTTAGCGCAGATTTGCAATTTGCAACGAGGAAAACACGCTGTGGCGTCATCCGCCGTGTCGATGTATAGTGCTGGCAGGGCAAACTAGCAGACTGAAAGTTGCCACCCCAAGCTTGCGGTGAAAGTTCCATCGGAAACCACGTCCTGCCCTGGTACGCATGGTCGTCGACAACGCTGTGGAACTAGAATCTACCGGACCGCATGAACGGCCGTGTTGCGTAATTGACAGTACATTTCACATATAATTCATATTGAAGGTGCTTAAGCCCCCAATCTTGCGACACTTGCATTCCGTGGTCAGAGCGACATTTGGCTACATTGGTCAGTGGTTACGAGAAAAAGTGGAGAAGCGCCGACGAACCGTTCCCGCGAGAGAGCACCTCTTCGAGTATAATTTTGTAACATTAAACATAGAAGTAAGGAGTGAGTGATCAATCATGACAATCCGCATAGAGACGCGTATCCGTCGAGTCTGCCTATGTTGTGTATTCCGGAATGAGTATGCTAGAGAAAAATTCCCAAATATGCCGATGCCAGTAGTCTAACTACCGTCCGCCCAAAAACTATATGGAAAACAAGCAGAAAAGTATACCAGTGACCGAATACCAGTTAACCCAAAGCGAAAAAGAAGCGAACGAGAAAAAAAAGTTGTCATTACTTACTTACCTCCCATGTCGTCAGGGCCACGGTGCATGAATATCCCCTATCTCGGCAGTAATATCTACGACAAAAATACATCAACTGATCAGCTAGCTAGCCACACGCACTCCACAGGACAACCGTTACTCACGAACAGGCACCGGAAACCACACCTCAGGGAATGGATACCATGACGGGCCCAGCTCACACAACTCCAGTGCCCCATCCGGGCCATCTCCGACCCTTCTGTCAATCCTAAACTCAAGCCAGGAATCCTCGAACCTATGTGTCCCAGTGCGCTTCCTATACTCGAACCCCACACGCCGGAGGGTACGGATGTTGGACGCAAGATGCAGAGCACACTCCCGACGTGCACGCCGCCACGGCTCGCTTCTGTCTGTCTCGTCGTATTCTGGGAACTGGATGCAGATGCGCAGCTCACGCAGGTATCGCAGACTGGCAAAAGCACTGGCAAACTCGTCCTGTGACAGTTAACGTCAATGTAAAGGACGTGGATTAAACAGAGACGTAAACCTCGTGTACAAGAAAAGGAAGAGAAAGAAGAAGAAAAGGCTCACCCATGCGTGAATCGACTTCCCGTCGTGATATCCGCAGATTTCGATCTCGAGAGCTTCGAGCCTTGGGCAGCGTTGAGCAATAGTATGGCACAGTGCCGGATTAACCTTGTCTTCGATCATGATTCTCAACCTCAGCAGCTTACTTTCGACCGTCCAATGCCCAACTTCCATATCCTCCAGCATCCTATCTATCTCAGCTCTACTCAGCGCAATCGGCACCCGCGGCATGTCAATGATCGCACACACAGCGAGACGCTCCAATGACGTCGCATAACTAAGCACGCCATCAAAATTACAAGCATTTGATAGCGCGAGGTGCTTCAACTGGGCTAGCACAGCTGGGGAGTTATTCTTGGACGTCGGGTGATGTTCCTGTAGCACGCGAAAGCCTAGGTCCCCCGTTGTCTTGGAGAACAGCAAGCGCAGCTCAGTAAGCCGCGGCATCTTCGCCACAATGTCCACGATGTCAACCAGCAGCCCACGCGGTGTGTGACCTGTCAGCACCAGCGTTTCCAAGCGCGGCCATTCATGTCCCGCGAGCGCTTCGGGGTTGCATAAATCCGCGGACATCTGTACGTAGCGCAGCCACGTCGGTTTCGACAATTGGAAGAGCAGGGCGGGAGCAGCATGCCGCGCCAGGACGTCATTTTTGTACTTTTTTCGGTACTCCCGGAAGTGGTACGAAGGCTCGGAGTAACGTGCGTCGTATGGGCCCTCCCCGACCCGCACAGCCTCACCGACGGGCACGAGGGTGATGCGTTCCAGCTGGAAGGTCGGCGGCACTTTGGGAATCGTGGAGATGTAGAGGGGAGTCTCGTTTATGGAGAACTCGCGGAGGGAAGAGCATTGGATGATGGTGTTGAGGATCGAGCTGGGAGGGAAGAATGGGCAGCAGAGATGGAAACTCGTTAGCGACGGCATCTTGGGTATGGCAGCAACCAGTTTGCCGATGTGGCGCGGGTGGTAGTCACCACCGATGTAGAATCTATCTCCCCAACGAGGAGGGGTTGCATCAGGCCAGTCCTCTGGCCACAAGAGCTGAAAGCGTCTAATAAAACAGGGCATCAAGAAAATTATCAGCAGTAAAAGAAAAGATATCGACAAACCTGAAAAATGGCCAAAGGTTGAGTGGGAAAAAATGCAAGCCCGACTCTTCGTCATGTTTGTTGGCATGAGGCCAATGAACATCAGAAAATAAAATAGGAAGACACGTTTTACGCAAATCCCGGCAAGTCGATGAGAGGCTAAGGAGAGCATCAAGTTCTCCGTTATGATATGAAGATACCGCCTCTTTCACCAAAGCATAAAATACGTCCGAGTCAAGGGAAGGCATCAAAGTCAAAGGGACCCGTAGTTTAACGTTACCACTTTAGCTTCAAATGTTGCCGCGATGTAAAGTGGACCGTGAAAAGTTAAAAAGATCAGAACGAGAGGGAAGCGCTTTTCTACAAAAGAAAATAGGAATCGTAGTGCTACAGGTGGGAGTACAATGACAGAAGCAAGAAAATGCGGGTGAGAGCATGAGGAAAGAACGAAAACACGAAGAAACCCTCTTTTCAATCTGGGGTTCAAAAAAACAGACCCTTACTACTCGCGGACACTGCCATGATCGAGACTTGAGATCATCAAAAGCATGATCCTCTGCTTGGAGATTCAGTTCTGACATAAATATGTATTGGAATTTGAAGGAGAGTCGTAAAGAGTATAGTCTGAACAGTTTTACAGGAAACGAAACATGCAATTCTTATTATTCCTCAGGATACAACCTTCCCCCGTAAAGTCCGTCTATGCCAAACTAATCAAGATTCGCGTACATTCGCGTCCACTCCCGGCTGACTCTCTGGGCATCCTTCTCATCTTCTTTGTAATGCTTCGCAACATCCGTGGCGAGAGGATCATCCGGGTTCGGCGCACTAAGAAGTGCTTGTACCGAAAGAAGTACTGTTCGGATCTGAAGCGCAGGCGACCATTTGTCTTCCCAGGAATGCACCTAAACTCCGTGTATTTCAAAATTCAAGGTACGCACGTACCTTTCAAGATGTCCAAACAGATCCGTCCCAGTTTATCTAGTACGGCCACTCAGCCAACGTGACGGAAACAGCAGAGATTTGTGACAGACCGATATTGGGGTGATAGATCTTTGTTAAGAATCGCACTTTCGGTGGCGCCATGGGATACTCCTCAGGTAAAAATAGTTCGAGCTTGAATATTCCACCTGAAAGAGAGCCTCGAAACGTGCTCATAGGGTCGGTTTAAAGCTAAGTGAGAACTCACGTTCAAAAGGACTGCCATCCGGCCCTTCGATGGTCACATCAAAATACCGTAGGTTATCATCATGTGGGGAAGCTGCTATTCCAGGAGCAGGGTCTGCAACGAGTCGTTCTGTTTCCTACGAGAGCCCAGGAGAGGATTTAGTCCGTCGTCGCTTCCGCGATAAGTGATGGTCACACCTTGATAATCCGCTATGATGTCGCGAAAGAAATGCTATTGAAATCGTCCAATCGCTTGTACAATCAGCTTACCTTTGGTAGCGACATGTATAGCACAATGAGTGGCGATTCAAAAGAATAGAGACTCTGGGTATGCAAGCTGTAGAGATAAACGCAAGAGACAAGTTATCTATTTCGTCAAGTCGGAGATCGGAAACCTTGCTGACTCATCCGTTCGGCACCGTTTTAAGTATAACTTGTCCGCTGGATACTATACGGCTCCAACGCCACTCCTGTATAAGTAATCCAGCAAATCTTTCTGCTCAACTCCATCGAAAACGCGGAGTGAGTCTGCCCTACTTCACTACCTGGCTCGTCGCGCGCAATGGAAGCGATGGTGGATTGATGCAGGGCGATGTATGTCTCTTCTTGGTTGAACGCAGCGATCTTGCTCAAGTTTGACAACGAACACGATATAATTTCAAGATCCACGGGTTGAGGACAGACCACAGGATGCAGCCCAGGAGATCGTTGTTGTGGGAGATACATTTTGACCTTGAAGTTGCCGCAAGTAGAGGTCTGCATTAACCTCTTCTGCGAAAACCCTACGTGGATTCTGTCTGTTGGGCATATTACGCTACCGAATACAACAAGCGACCAACCAGTGATGATCGGTACAGCTCAGGAACACATTCATGATCAATCGATCCTGTCATTAAAAAGATACATAGTTGGAAATACACGACCCTGAACAACTTCGGCTGAGTCTTGAGCCACTCAAAGAATCTATCGTCGACGCCAATGCTCCCCAATAGAGCACTTCAGCAAACCGGTCAAACCTTGTTTTTCGCTCGTTCCTGAGCGAGTTTCGGTCAAAGTAGTGCAACCGAATTGAGTAAGTTGCTGAGCTCAGGTATTATCAACTTGTCGATAAAGTCAATACAACCCCCAAACCACGTACAAAAACAGCATAAAACTAGCTAGTATGACTTATGGTATATATATGATAGCTGAGAAATTCCTTAAAAACGCGAAGACGACCTACGCGGCGTGGTCACGTGTGTTGCCAAATCCTTTGTGGAGTTGCAAGCTCCAAAATAATGCTTGGCGTTTTTCGATCGTTCGGTTCCACTTTGGATGGGATTGCTGAAGTGCTCTAATAAGATAAGGTGTTCCGCACGAGTGGGAATGTCGTAATTTACGTCTAGGGCCACCTGCCTTTCATTCTCGAGGTGGAGGTCGCTGAAAATCTGGATGTGCATATGCATGATTACTCTGAGTTGTAGGCTCTGAAGAAACAGTCCTTCTTCCTTCCTTGTGAGATGAGCCTTCTTATCCTCGCCCTTGTTTGCTAAACAAGTCCGACGGGCGGTAACACTCCATCATGAGAAGCTCGCCGGCGCCAGGCGCAGATGAGGTAACTATTCGTTGGTAAATTATACAGAATCTCAAAGACACCGGAAGAATGTATAGAAGCGGGTGTCCAAGAACAATCGTGTGCGCGTAGGTACAGCGTATTCCATAACTAGCTAGTTTCATCGTCATCATGAGGAATCAGAAAATGGAACTTCGAAAAGCATGTACGTAGTACCAAAGAATTTCCATCAGAACATCAAAAAAAAATGCCTGTCTACTTTATGAACACGAAAACCCAAACTCTGTAACTTTGCGACACTTATACGAAAACAAAAAATGAACAGAATGGAACGCTGCATGACGAATCATTACATAAATACATGTAAGAGGCGTATTCAAATACCAACCGTACGTTTCATGACATCGATAAATGAAATTGCAAAATTACTCTTACAGTACCCTGAAGAATGATCCCAGCTTTATATGGTATCCGAGTCGTAACCACTGGTATATTATACGTTGACGAAATGATGCAATGTAATGGATAAGACAGTGCCCTAACTATAATGGCTCTTAATGAATCCCAAGAACAGCAAGGATGCTGCCGAGGGTAAGCTCAAGGAGGGCTTGAACGATATTGCCGAGGAGAGGAACAAGGGTGCCCAACAGACCAGGAAGAAGTTTTACAATGACCGACAGAATTTGAGCGACGAGGGCACTAGAATTGCAAGTTATTGAGACCAAGTCGATGACCTCAAAGATGCACTTACCCAATTGCTTGGACAAGAGGGTCGACTACATCGCAACCAACGGCACCGACAATCTTAACAATGAGCTGAAGAATGGTGGTTAGGAGCTAGATAATAAGAGTTAAGTACACAATGACGATCCTGAAAAATAAATATAAGAACGTACACCAAGGATGGTGCAGAGGAGGCCAGCAATATCGGCGATAGTTAGAACTTTGCCAGCAAGGGAAAGGACTTCATCAAGCGCCAGACCAACCAATGCCTCAACACCGGCCAGAACTCCTTCCAAAGTAACACGGAGTTTGGCGATGATGGGTAGAATAATCTTGACATCAACTTCGGTCTGAACTCCAATGACGGTATCTGCATGGCAGAATCAGCTTGATAATCTTACGCGAAGAAAATATGTCAAAAAACCTACTCAGTTCATCGAGAATTTCGTGGAGAGCCTTCTCGAGGGCCTCAAGAATGGCGGGGAGAGATTCAGGTGTAGAGGCACCACGCGTCTCAACCTCGGCCCCAACATCAACAGAGGCGCGAGGAAACTCAATGTTTGCTCGTACAGGCAGGTTTCCGGCGAGGTTGCTCGTGCCGGGTACAGGCAGGTTTCCGAGGAGGTTACTCGTACCGGGTACAGGCAGATTGTTGAGAAGGTCCGTACCCGGGATTGCACCAACGGGAGCAGCTGATACAAAGGATGCGAGGGTGGCAGTAGCCAAGAGGAACATGGTACGGATTGAAGGCATTTTTTTGTTTCAAACGAATGTGAGGGGAAGGACTGTGGGTTTTCTGAGATGCAAGTTCTGAGAGAAGAGATGACGGAAGTCAATGGGAACAAACTTCTTGAACCGAGAGCATCTTATAAGTAGGGCGCTAGGGTGTTGCCGAATATATTGTATGATCGATAAATTTTTTTTTCTGTCCCAGGTTTTACCAATCGTGGGAGGGACCAAGTGGCACCAAGTGGAGCTTTCTTGTTGCTCCTTTACGAGATGATCTGATTTGTTATTTGACGGCGAATTCAGCTTCCCAAGTAGGAATAAACCTCAGCCGAGGTTCATATATTTACTCTTGTGCGTGTGATGGGAGCTCATAATTAGCGTTCGTCTTAGAGGAGGCAGCAGTAAAACCAGCTGTTAAAGTTTGATCGTAAATGAAAATAGATGGGACTAACCATAATAAGAATTGCGAATGAGCGCATGCAATTAAATAATTGATGTTCTCCAGTTGGATAACAGAGACGCGGGCGCTGCTTCAGCCTGCTTGTGGAACTGGAGTCGTGGCAAACTACCAATGAAAAGGGATTTATGTAAAAAAAACCTCCTTGGGCTGTTAAGTAGAACGAGTCAGTGATCTTTTTTCGCCGACGCTAATTAATATAGTCTCGATATTGGCAATTGCAATCAAAATGGGAGCGTGTCTTCGACTCATGTCATGGATAATATAACACGAGCCTGAGGAACAAACATGCACAAATACGTTAGATTTTCTGACTGTTGCTAGGAATTGCCGTCGTTACGAAATGTCAAATCTCTTTCCTTCCCTCGAAACATTTGCAAAGGTTGTTCTACTACTGAGCCATTCATTCTCATTGTATTCAATTTAGCACTACAGGGAACTCTTGCGACTGCCGTGACTTTGGGTACTGTCGGTGCGTCTTGTATCTAGCTTTGAGTAATCACTTATGCTATCGTTTACATAGGCGCTAGTTTACTTTGGTACGGCCAAAACTACCTCATCTACCCTTCTGCATTTCCACCGGGCTCCAGAACAGGTTGGGGTCTCATTCACTTCGACGAAACTGCTTAATAACCCTATTGCTTTTTGGAATATAGAGGTCCCTAAGCCGACGGACTTTGGAATCCCATATCAGGACCTTGAACTGAAAACGTCGGATGGAATTCGTCTGCGATGTTATTTGCTTCCTCAGTCGAGATCTCTCTCCCCACCGGAGGCAACGCCTGTACGTGATGATGCGGCCACGGATGACGAGGTCAGTCAATACTTGCATTGTTGCGTTGGAGGTTTACCGTGTCTTCAGTTCATTTCAAGTCGGCCGACTGTAGTCATGTTTCACGGGAACGGGGGCAATCATGGACATCGAATTCCTATAGCAAAGATTTTCTTCATGAAAATGCGGTGTAACGTGCTCATGATGAGTTATAGAGGGTACGTGTCTGTTTATATCTTTCAAGCTACCTACTGACCCCATTTATAGATACGGTCTCTCTGAAGGTTCACCCTCTGAGAAAGGTGCACCTACACTCTAGTTGTAATGCGCATACTTGTGACCCACAGTCATATTTTAGGTTTTCGAATAGACGCTCAAGCTGCTCTGGATTATGTGTCGTCGGATCCAATTTTCAAGCAGACAACAATTGTATGCTAAAGCATTTATTCACGTGCTATGTTGCTGACGCCCCCATCTCCTCAGATTTTGTATGGTCAATCAATAGGGGGTGCAGTCTCAATCGATCTTGCCAGTCGGAATCCCACTAAAGTCACTCTCCATTGTCATATCGCGCTCTCCCACACTAACAATCTGTCGACTACAGATCAACGCCCTCATTCTAGAAAATACGTTCACCTCCCTCCCTGATGTTATCCCGCATGCCCTTCCCCTTCTAGGACCCTTCTCTTTCCTCTGCCATCAAAAATGGGACTCTGTGTCGAAAATCCCACTTATTCCTGCAACGACACCGATCCTAATGCTGAGTGGTTTGAAGGATGATCTAGTGCCGAAGGACCACATGCGAACTCTGTGGGAAGCGGTGGCGAAACGTGGAGAGAAGAAGACGTCGGGTGGGAGTGAGTACAAGGTAGGATTGGAGAGGGCCAAGTATATGGAGTTTGAGAATGGTGGTCATAGTAAGTTTTTTTTTGTTTTCGTCAGCTTTTTCTGTCCCTGACGACCGCGTCAAAAAACAGATGATACGTGTGTACAGACAGGGTATTGGCCTGCTGTGGCCGAGTTCATCGCTAGTCTTGATACGCCTTTGACGCGGGAGAAAACCAACTTGCAGTAGATGGAATGCTATGTATTATCATAGGGTTGGTTTGTTGGACAGATTATTGCTTTCAGAACCAGAATGATCCAAGTAAGCTCTGGTGTATACGAACAGCCTGTGTAATACAGCGTTTTCCAGGGCAGTGCTGCGCAAAGTGTAGTAGAATGCGTTGAACCGGTGACAACTTGATGTAGATCAAGCACGAGTTCGCGAGTAAATATCGCAATTGGCCGGCCGGATGGGTATGGAAGCACAACACATAGCCTCATCCAACAGCAAAAATCGTGCAGAGTACGTAGACAGCTGTTGAGGTGTTCTACTAGTAAGGCTGTATGAATTTGAAAATAAAAATAAAAACTTCCTAACACTCATACTAGTACCACCTTCTACTATAATGCTCGCTGCGTCCAGGTTGTCTGCGCGGGTTGCAGGACGCGCTGTCGTCGTCGTCGGAGGCCAACATCAGGCTGCTCTTCAAGCTGTCAGAAGGAGAGATAATATTTCCGTTCGCGGTCTGACTTCCATTGCGCAAACTGACCGGGTGCGTGGAATCTTTCCAACTTATCGAAAGCTAAGCGAACATCTTACAGGATACTATCACTCGCTTGTTGTATTCTATCGGCACTAAACGCGAAGTCGAACGTCATCTCCGTATCTTCTCATCCTCGTCCCATCCGTCCCAGCCTGCGAAATTTGCTGTAATCAAGGTCGGAGGAGCAGTGCTGGGACAACTAGATGAACTGGCACTCAGCCTTAGTTTCCTCTATCGAGTCGGGCTGTACCCCGTTGTTCTCCATGGCGCTGGACCTCAATTGAACGATATCATAGAACGTGAGGGTATTGTACCAGACTACATTGACGGAATCAGGGTTACAGGTTCGTCAGTCTCAACTCTGACTTCCTTTTCCTTCTGTTAAAGTTGGTGTCCTCTAGATACCAAAACGCTGCAAATCGCACGAAGGGTCTTCCTTGAGGAGAACCTGAAACTTGTCGGTGCACTAGAACAACTCGGGACTCGAGCTAGGCCAATAACGTCTGGCGTCTTTACTGCTGATTATCTCGACAAAGAGAAATACAACCTCGTTGGTAAGATTACGAAAGTGGATAAGAGGCCAATAGAGGCGGCTATTCGCGCGGGTGCTCTTCCTATCCTTACCAGTCTTGCCGAATCCCCAGATGGCCAGATTCTCAACGTCAATGCGGATATTGCCGCCGGCGAACTGTCGAAAGAGCTCGAGCCTATGAAGATCGTCTTTTTGAACGAGAAAGGAGGCTTGTTCCACGGCATTACTGGGGAGAAGCTTGACGTTATCAACCTCGATGAGGTACGATACTATACATTAGGGCCCTTTATCTGAAATTTGACTAACATATGCACAAAAGGAATATGAGCAACTCCTAAAAGAACCCTGGGTGAAGTTCGGGACCAAGCTTAAGCTCCGCGAATTCAAGGAGCTCCTCGACTACCTCCCACGTTCCTCGTCTGTAGCCGTTATCTCCGCATCATCCTTGCAGAAGGAGCTGTTCACTGACTCAGGCGCCGGCACGCTCATCCGACGCGGGTACAAATTATTTAAACACAGCAGTATCGATGGCATAGGTGCAGACCGCTTCCGTCAAGTCGTGCACGACCGTGATCCCGAAGTGCTCTCCGGGTTCCAGAGCGTCACTGGTGTGTTGAACGACCTCCAGAAGACACCGTACACGGTTTACGGAGACGAGCCCCTCGACGCAGTGGCTGTTGTTACGCATCCCATCGGTGAGACGCCGGTGATGACCAAGTTGCTGTGCTCGCGCAGCGGCATCCTGAACAACGTGATGGACAATGTGTTTAATGCTATCAAGAAGGACCACCGGCGCCTGTTCTGGACTGCACAGGCGGAGGACGAGAACCGTGGGTGGCACTTTGAGCGGGCGGATGGGAGCTTCACGAGGGCTGGGAAGAGCCTGTTTTGGTATGGCGTGCAAAATGTGGCGGAAGTGGAAAAGATCGTGAAGGACTTTGAGGCTAAAGGCAGGATTGAGAGGTCGTACCTCCCAGTGGGGCCATCTGCGCCCCCGCATCGTACGCCGGCATCACCGTCTGCGCCCAAATTTTACTCTACGATGGCGAGACGTGTTCCGGGATCGGCACGTGGATATGCGACGGCTGCCACGGACTCTACTCCGGTCTCTTTTTCTACGGAGCCGAAACGCTTGGGTCTCATCGGAGCTAGAGGGTATACAGGACAGGCATTGACTACTTTGCTTTCGGGACACCCCTATCTTAATCTATCGCACGTCTCCTCGCGGCAGCTGGCTGGGTACTCACTGGAGGGGTACAGCAAATCCGATGTTACTTATAGCAATTTGTCTACGGAGGATGTGCAAAGGATGGAGAAGGACGGCGAGGTGGATGCGTGGGTGATGGCACTGCCGAATGGCGTGGGCAAGCCATTTGTCGATGCTGTTGACCAGGGAGCGAGTGAAAGGAAGGGAGAGAAGAGTGTAGTGGTGGATTTGAGCGCGGATTATAGGTTTGAGAATGGGTGGACGTATGGTCTCCCTGGTGAGGCTTCTTCTTGAGTATAAAAACCTGTGGAATTAATGGAATAATGTTATTCTTTTTTTTTTGCCTCGCCTTCTTTATTTCAATATCGAAACGGAAAACAAAATTAGAACTGTACGGCCGTTCTGCGATCCAGGGCTCCAGACGAATCTCGAACCCGGGTTGCTACGCCACCTGCGCTCAAATGATGATTGCACCACTCATCGAACACGTCAGACCGGGAGCCCTCCCCACAGTGTTTGGCCTCTCGGGGTACAGCGGAGGTGGGACAGTGACTGCCACTGAGCCTGGGCCTGATGGTCGACCAATGGTTGCGCCCAAGATCTCGCCTGAAAGCCTCGCTGGCGGAATCAAACCTTATTCTGTAACGGATCACATCCACGAGCGTGAGGCGGGGCACCATCTTTCACGGTTGTTGAGCGACCAAAATTCGGTGAAGGTTGCGTTCATACCCAGCGTGACGCCGTGGTTTAGTGGGATTATCGCGGTAGCGTCGGTGCCATTGAAGGGGAAGCTTTCTGCGAAGAATGTGGTGGATCTGTTTGAGGAAAGGTATGCAGGGAATAAGTTGGTGAGGGTTGGGAAAGAAGCACCGCAGGTTAGGGATGTGCAGGGGAAGCATACGTGGTCTGTTGGTGGATTCCAGGTACACAGCGAGGGCGAGAGAGTGGTGATTGTCGTAAGTTACTGTTTAGACTGATGATTGACGTGCTGATGGAACTTTTGTTAGGGTGGACTCGACAATTTGCTCAAGGGTGCTGCGACGCAGTGTGTGCAGGTGAATGTACCCGTTTAAGCATGCAATTCCGAAATTGACGCCATTGTACAGAACTTGAACCTTGCTTTGGGATACGACGAGTACACTGGTATTCCTATAGATTGATCACGGATGGAAAATGGATTCGGGCGCCACGGGTCCTATTTTCAGGTTACTTATTTAAAACCTTTATCACTTGACAACTATACTAGGTAGCATGGTAACATCTCTCCTCTCCTTTCTCCTGGAAATTTAGAATGAATTCCCTTACGTCCAATATAACGTCTCGATCAATGCACGAGACTGAATATCTGATTCCGGCAAAGGATAGAAAGGTCAGAAGCGGTGTGGGACACAGCCTAACCGCACAGCCTTGAGGTCAAATCAAAAGGGCAGCCGCGAGGTTGAATTAGACGCATTCTCTGTGTGGACCCCGGTGTTATGTCCCTTGGCCTTTCAGCGACATATATTATCCCTTGGATTATCGTTGCGAACGAGGAGCGTCCAGACGAGCGCTTACTATAGGATGCTAACAATGCCAAATACAGTGTCGCGTGGCTGGTGTAGTTGAATCCAAATTGGACGGGCGGCTTGATGTCCGTTCTCTCTCAAATCTTCTGTTGCAACTGTTGACAAACCCTCTGCTTAGAATCGAATATATGGCAGATTATAACAGTGCTCAACTCCCTCTTACTCGATCAGGTATCCCGCAACAGTATGCTCTTCCAATAGACCTCCGTCAGAGGCCGATGCCAAGTGTAATGCAATAAGCGCCCATGTTTCTGACTGGTTTACCAACTGATTTGTGTGATTGAAGGTGCCGGAGCCAGCGATGAATAAACCGACAGATGGAGAGTTTTATCTGCAGGATCATCGCATGCCGAAGCCTAATCTGGCCTTCCTCAAAGACCACTTTTTTCGAGAGGGACGGTTGACGGAGGAACAGGCGCTATTTATATTGCAGCGTACGACAGAGGTGTTGACAGCGGAACCGAACCTGGTAGATGTTAGCAGCCCTGTGACGAGTGAGTGATCGGTGTGTGGGTCAAGACATACTCTGACGTTGTGTCAAGTATGTGGAGATATACATGGACAATATGTGAGTATACCTTGTACAAAAAGGTGTGTTGCTGATGGATCTTGTATAGTACGATTTAATGAAGCTATTCGATGTTGGAGGGAGCATAAATGAAAACAACTATCTATTTCTAGGAGACTATGTGGACCGTGGATGTTTCGGAATCGAGGTACTGTCGCCCTCCAACTCTTGTTGTTAGCATATTTTTACCCCAACGACAGTGTCTGCTCTACTTGTATACACTGAAACTTTGGTACCCAGATAAAATATTCTTACTTCGAGGGAATCATGAATGTCGACATCTTACTGAATACTTCACTTTCAAACGCGAATGTCATTCACTTTCCTCTGGTTGAACCTTTTTCCCAACGTCACTCAAACTCTTTTTTTTTGTTTTGTTTCAGGCCTACATAAATACTCTGCACGCGTGTACGAAGCATGCATAGAATCTTTTTGCGCCCTTCCTATCACTGCCCTCGTCGATGGCCGGTTCTTCTGCGTCCATGGCGGTATCTCACCTTTATTGCTGCAACTCAGCGATCTGGAAAAGGTACGTCTTCTGTCACTCTGTCTTCTGCTATGCCAACTGGATTGATCATCCAGATAAACCGTTTCACTGAACCGGGAAACGATGGGCTGCTCTGCGATCTGCTCTGGTGCGATCCGATAGACAACTACGGCCATGAAAACGAACATTCGGCACGTAGTCCAGGATTACCTCCTGGCACCCTATTCCTCCCTAACACCACACGAGGCTGCTCTTTTTATTTCACGTGAGATTGTTGGTGTGCTTCCTCGCTTCCCCTTGATCCGACCTATGTTTAGATACGAGGCATCATGCAAGTTCCTCGAGCGTAATGGGTTGCTTGGCATAATCCGTGGGCACGAAGCTCAAGATGCGGGGTATTGATATCTTTCATTTATATATGCAGTCAAGTGCTGACCAGGGCGAACACACAGATACACCATGCACCGCAAAACACCCACAAAAAAGTTTCCCTCTGTTATCACAATATTCTCCGCGCCGAATTACCTCGATTTCTACCACAATCGTGGTGCAGTCCTCAAATATGCGAACAAGAACATTACGATAAGGCAGTACAACTCTTCTTCACACCCATACTGGCTCCCTAATTTCAACAATGCCTTCACGTGGAGCCTGCCCTTTGTGGGTGCCAAAAGTGTGTACTGTATTGGTTGGTCTGGAGATCCAAACTTATGCTTCACATTTATTTACAGTCACTGAGATGCTACTGGCTGTCCTGAGCGTGTGCAGCGAGGAAGAGCTGACAGAAGCTGACATCGACAGCACGGGGGAGGTGGAGATACGCACTGAGCTTCCACCGATGTCTGAGGATATCCAACGGCGGCGGCAAGAGATCAAAAACAAGATCCTTGCCGTGGGCAAGGTGCAGAGAATGTTCCAGGTACTCCGGTCTGTATTATTTCTTGCTGGAAGGTTGTTTGTAATATGCTGATGTCATTTTGCTTGGTGATGCAGGCAGGAGAGCGAGAATGCTACGGAGCTGGCGGTGGGTGAGATCTCGAATGGTGCTGGGTCGTCGTCGAATATGGGGCTAGGGACTGTTAGGCCCAATGAGCTCGGAGTGCAGGGTGCGAAGATTGGGAAGACGATCAAGAGCTTCGATGATGCGTACGTACCGGGTACTGTCTCTTGTCTCTACGACAGACATCTCATCGCTATGTAGACGTCGACTCGACCTGCAGAACGAGAGGCTGCCCCAGTTCGACCCGGACATTGCGCCGACGTTTACAGGGTCGAGTATGCGTCGTGGGAGCACAGATTCGGGGATGGAATTTCTTATTAAGAAGACGCTAGAAGAAGAGGGTGAGGAGGGCGATGTTGTCGAACGGATTGCAGAGAAGCTTGCGAGAGGGAGGAGGATTACGGAGAGGCCCAGTGCCCTGAAGAGGCATGGGACTGCGTAAGATGAGTGCGATGGACCAGGTTAGCAAACGAAAGTCTAGGCCTGATTTGGATAGTCGTGATACCCGACTCGGTGCTTTCGTTACAGGGACTATCTGCTATGCTGTATATTGATTACATCTGGGCTCTGCGTAGGTAGGATATAGGCATAATATTTGTGATACATAGGCTGTTCAAGTTGGACACGACGTCCTATGTAGAGGAATGGTCAACTTTTATAGTTATTCAAGCAATGTCTATACATTCTTTGCCAATTTGCGACATGTACATAGGCTGTTCAAGTTGGACACGACGTAGAGGAATGGTCAACTTTTATAGCATGGGCGCATGGGCAGCCCCTTTAGTTGATGGCAACTGATCGATCATTCCCACAGCTGCTTTCTTGTTCAACGTGCTCGTTCTTTCTCAATGCTCAATATCAATCCTCTTGATTTCCTTCTCGTTGCCACCTTAACCTTCTTTTCATGTTCAGCGTTCGGCGTTCCTATACCTCATTCATCATCAGATCATCTCCTGAAATCAAAACGCGAATCTAATTCGCTGATGAACGACATCCCTATAGAACTCATCAGTGAAATTATTCGCCACCTCAAGCATCATGATATGACCCTTCGATCATGCAGTCTTGTATGCAGAACATGGCTTCCGTTGAGCAGGTATCACCTGTTCTACCGCATCCATTTGCATCATTCCAATGTGTCGTCATTTGTCGCGCTTCTCAAGTCCAAATCTGGTTCATTAATAGGCTCGTATGTCCAGCAAGTCACAATATTCCGCGAACTGTCCCATCCAACCTGGATGAAGGAAATACTTCCTGTGCTCTCCTTATATCTCCATCCTACGTCTCTCTACCTAAACATACAGAACGCTATCCACCGTGATTATCTGTTCTTCGAATCTGAAGGATATCCATTGTATAAGGAAGACTTGTCTGTCTTTCGTGATGCATTTCAGGAGGTAACGCGGTTGAGCCTCTGCCTGGAATGTGACACATTCTCAGAGGGTGTCCAGGTTGTTTGCGCTTTTCCGCTCTTGGAGAACCTCGAGATGCATGGTGATTGGTTCCTTGGCCGCAAATCATACGTCCCAATAGACACACCGTCTCTCCCTAGCCGTGTGCGCAACATATCTTGCTTCCAAGGAGGTTCAACTTTCTTTCTCTGGCTCCTTCGCCAGCCACAGCCTACATCTGTTACGAGCCTTTCTCTTCGAGATACATCTGTCACGGAAGCAGTCAAGTTATACGTCCAAACCCTCGGAAAGACCTTGCGACACCTTTCCTTCGAATCGAATTTCCAACAATCCACTGGTCCACCTGACCATATCGACATCTCTCAAAACGTTGGACTGCACAGCATAGCCCTTTATTCCCAGATAGACGTGATCTCAAGTGCATTTCATTTGCTCTCGCAAGTTCGCTCCCCAGACATCGAGAAGATCGAGATAGGGCTTAGTGATTATGAGTTCCCATCGAGTCTCATGGATCTGGGACAACCAGAACTTTGGTCAAGCCTGGACACCGTTTTGTCAACTCCTCAATTCTCCAAACTACGTGAACTCACGGTAACAATGCCGTGTTCCTTTCACAAGATAGAGAGCCTCCTTCCCATGTCCAAATCGCGTGGAATTCTGTGCGTTGCATCCTGATGGTAATTTTGTTGTGGATATGTATGTATTGATGATGCAGTGGCGCTCACGATACGTTACGGGGGACGTGAATCGGACTCTCAACCGCTCCTCGTGCCCTCACGCATCAATGCTCCCTAACTACGCGACCATGGGGAACCCTTGTTTGTTCATTCATAGTCTAAAGAGCGCTATCATGTCGCGGACACATGAGACCACGTTCAGTGGTGTACGTGAAAGGATTTCAACGATAAGGCGCAAAGTGTCTTGGACTTTGATGTTATCTTTCCACGCAGTCGATGAAGACTCCAGAGTGAAGCATCACAACGGAACTCATACCTATGGTTAGTCCTATTCGACCAGCGTTTGCATAGCACGACGATGCAAGCAGAGAATTTATAAGCTTTCCCTTTAATCGTGGTTTTTCATATAGCCTTTGACTATCTTTCTTTCCCTGTCATCCTCCTACGATACCTATCAATATTCAGTGGTTTGTGACCCATATCAGATCAGACATTTCAAATCCCTACTAAAAGATGCCGTGTAGGGGCAATCCTGGACAATTTCAGGGGACGGCTTGTGCTTCGTATCGCAGGGAGACGTAGTTCTTGTCAAGACCATTACGCCTTTGTTGCCATCGCACGTCCAATGACTTGACTATCACTGGCTAGAAGTGGTACTTCAGCCAATTGTCATCCACACTCCCACATCATGGAAGACGAATTCTTGCCTTTGCTTCGTCATGTTTCCTTACAAAATCGTGGTGCCAGTCTCGCTCGAGGCATCTCTGATGACGATCTCACGAGTTCGACATCAATCCTCCACCACCTCTCCATCTTTCAGCAGCATAACCTGACATGCGCAATCGGTTCTGACTACTGTACAGGTGGCATGTACTGCTAGACTAAGTCAATGCCTGTTGCATCCAAACAAGAGGCTGTGATGATCTGCGTCGCCTTTTTACAATCGTATGAACTCTCATCAGGCCCGACCATGATGGAGGCATAGCGTACCCAATACAGAGGCCCAAGATCATCACAAATGGTATCCTATACGAGTCAATGGTCAGTCCGTCAACGTCGAACGACGGTATGTACTATGTATACCGAAATATCTGGATCATAGAAAAAGGCGTGTCGGCCCTGGCACGACGGCGAGATCGTGATCCAAGTTAGTGGCCTTGATACAGAGCTGAACTACGGCTGATGCTGTTCAATGGTAGCATGTAGCATCTCAATACACTTGAGATTATTTACTACGCAATCGTGCCACGATGGACTCTGCACTTTGCGAATAACGTCGGCTCATACGGTGCAAACCCATGGATGTAAGTAATGCCGTCCCGAACAACAGGCAGTCAGATACCGGACTGACTTGTCCACTCCACCTTGCGATTCAACCACTTGTTAATCGCGGTTGTGAGAGTCTTTTTCGACGCCATATAGAAGTGTCCCGCAGTGCCTGTGCTTTCATGATACATACGCTCCTACAACACTCCGACCTTCAATCTCAACACTGAGAACTCGCTCGAAACTTACCACCACCCGAAAGTATTCCATCTCGATCACGGAATCTGTTTGCGCAGTGTCTGGTTATAACCATACTGCAAGCATGGGCGCCTACCCTTAGTCTGTTGATGAGCGCCATCACCTCGTGCATACCCGATGCCGGCCTGTGATCCTGCTTACATCTCTGCGAGCAGTTGGTATGTCGTCGGTTGATTGTCTTCCACGTCACGACTACTACTCCCCCGTGTCTTTGTTCAATCTTCCAGTCGGAGTGATCTTGGAGAGAACTCCCCATCGGTGATCCGGTGAAGAAATCTTGTGATTTGTATTGATGGCACGTCCAAACAATTTGGCTCGAGTGTGCGTGTTAATGTTATACTTTGATCACGGCAAGACATCGGTCCTTCATGTAGAATAAATGGTCGTTCAGCTTTACAGACTGCTCATGAACAAGTCCGAGTCATGTATTACAACAGCGGCATTGGGACGTTCGCAGTCGTCTTGCAAGTTGTGGATCACTATATGGACATGGCCATTGGATGGTATCTTCATGTTCTGAAGGATGATATCACCTTACAACTCTTATGTTGACAGGAATTTTGAACTAACAATCTCAAAGGCTTAAGCGCTCTTTGTGATAATTATCGCTCATATATTTCTTCGGTAATGTATACCAGTCGGCTAAGGCCTCGTCGAAGACTTATCTCAGGTTTGTCTTTTTTGTAGGCTTCTCGCGTGGAGCATATCAGATTAGGACTCTAGCAGCTATGATAAACGAGGTTAGCCTTTCATCACACCTTGGGTTTGCTAATTCGCACTGATGCCAGCATGGCCCATCAGATTGGGCTCTTGCAGCCAGTAGTAATATATCTTACCCTGGTGGGCCCACACGATGACTTCGCGCGCTGGGCCCACCTACAGTATCGTGTTTTTCCTCCCTGGGACAGTACGGTTACATCGTTGATTTTCACTGGTAGGGTTGTGACAGGGTTTTCACTGATTTTGCAATGTTTGCCAAAATACCCTTTATTATCATAACTAATACATTATATGTTCATGATATGTACAGCATGATGACCCCTCTACTAATTGATGAATATATAACTACACGCCGAGGATCTTTCGAGCCGTCATATTCTTTGGCATGACTAATAGCTCCCTTCCCTGCCATACAGGTGTTGTTATCGAATGGGGGCCGGAGAGTCGCCAGTAGTCGCCAAAGGGGTGGCTGCCATAGGAGGTGGGTCTGGTGGGTCGCTTCTGTCATCTCGGGAGTTCCTGAACAAGCCTGCATCATACTAGGATCAGCGTTGTATTGTCAGAGAAGCAGTTTGTGACTTACCTAGAATTTGTGACTTACCTAGATGCCTAGACGTCGATAGATGTTCGCTGTCTTCGAGTGAGAAGCGCAGAAGAAGAGGGATAGTCGGACGCAGCAGGAAAGATACGTGGGCGTGGGGGAAAGAGAATGGACTGATGTAAGCATGACAGCAACGGCGAATTGTGTGAGAACAATCGTGTTATGTAAACAAGTTTACTAGGAATTCACATCTTTGTTATGTAAGTCTCGATTTCCCTCGCTCAGCTCGGAACCAGGACTAAACATCCCCTCGGACCCCCGAAGACAGGTATGAAGAACTCATTGAAGGGTATCTGGAAGCTGATGCCATGAGCATTTTCAACTACTTCTGAAGAATGCAGGCATCACCGTGTAAGCGCCGTATACCAGTTTCGGGACAACAAGTCCACTGGACCGTGTCTAATCCGCCCGATGGGATACCCCTTGACGAGGATGACAGGGAAGTGGACACGATCTCTTGCTTAAGCGACACACCATGCCGAGAATGTGGCTCATGTCAGCAAAAGGATGACTAGTGATATCACAGGTGGAGGATATGGGCAGGCGATAGTATAACTTTCTACAGATGATTTACCAGAGAATGCCGACGCGTCGTCGAGGGACTTTCATGTTGTGTTATAGGTTCTCCAAGCAGTGTGACTGGCTGATGCTGCTTGGCAAGAGGTGGATATGACAATTATTTGACATCGTTGGCTCGAAGTCATCATTCTGCCTTCTTCTTCTACACCTATATTAGCTACAGCTAAGGCTTGAACTTACTTTTTTTTCTGGTGGAAGCGTTTTCCCCGCAATTGTGGGAGGCTTTTTTGAGGCCACAGAATTCTATTTCTGGAAGACTATCCTGCTTAAGTACTATGGGGATGACAATGTTGCTGCTCCCGCACCTGCTTGGGGTGTCTGAGGGATTTAAATCTCAGAAGAAATACCAGGGAGGTTACTTATGCGCAATGTGATCTCAAAGAAAACACAACATGCATACCAAGTCGCTGAAAAAACTGAGGGCATAAGAAAAATTCCCATACAACGACCTCAGTGGCATTTCTCACTCATGCATGCCTCTCAGTTGTTTGGTTAATTAGCCAGAAAGATATTTCTACTTTAGTTGAATATTCACCACATTTTTAGAACCCAAAATAGTATCTCAGTGAACAATATTTGTCTCCCCAAAATTATCGGTACTACAATAATCTCTGATTAACAAACTAGGTTAATCTCGACCTCAGATTCGGCCGCGTTTGCGGTGTAATATGTTGTTGAAATCCGGGGCGCATGTATTGCAAGCAAAAGCAAGAGAAGAATCGAAGATGACCCAATTTCAAATTTGATCAATCATACATACGCATGGTCTCTTCCAGGGCATCAATATCGAACGACATGTCCCCAAAAGACGAATCCGCATCTGCATCAGGGTTGGAATCTGGTTCAGCTTCAGTAGATGAACGGTTAGCCTTCGAGAGGGTGGATGGACGGTAGTCTGGAGCCTCCTTGTTATGACCCCCCTGACCCCAGTGGGACGTGCCACTCTCTGTCTTCACGGGGTGCATTTTATCCTTCTCCACATTTCTGATAGCAGGATGCAGGGATTGTGACTGTGGAGGACGCAGCTGGGATTGTGTTTGAAGGTGAGGCCGCAGAGGAGGCCGCAGAGGAGGCTTGAAAGCCTTTTGGCGTGTAGGAAGAGGCGCATTCGCGGTAAGTGATGTAGCTATCATACTGTGAGTGCGGCGCATTCCCAAGGCGGGAGGACGTGTCATTGCAGACATTTGAGAAGCAGAAGGGCGCTGCATGGCTTGGGTAAGTATAGAGACATGGGGAGGTTGCTGAGCTGGCTGGGGAGGCAAGGCTCGAGGTGGAGGATGCTGCTGGCTAAGAAGAGGATGCAACCTCGGTACCGATACGGTGGGATTAGCGGAGGTGGGACTTCGGGTATCTGGGGGGGTGGGGTCTGCAGCTGAGCTCGATGATGGTGAGTTCGCGTACGATAGAGTACGTTGCTTTGGAAAGGGGTCCAAATGGGCATGGGATGTTGTAGAAATGTCCAACTCATCCATATCCATCCTACTACATGCTGACATAGTCATAGAAGTATCCGCAACTTCGACATCCATGTGCACACAGGTATTGATCGAATGCAATGACGATGAAGAGGTCGACGACGTAAAGGATGACGATGATAAACGCAACAACCCGGGATTGAGGCTATCCGAACTATTGCTTTCATGTTCGGGTTCCGTTCCAGAATCTTCTTTGTGAATTCCTTTTGTTCGGCCGATTCTCGCCTCGTCCTTAGCAGTAACCGCTAGCCGGCTCCTCCGAGCTCTAGCATCCACGGCGTTGATAGAGTTTGTATCACGTATCTTTCGTTTCATGCCACTGAAACTTTCTTTTTTGGCTGCTCGAAACCCAGCATTCTCATCAACTCGTTCTGCCACGGTTTTCACGAGATCAAGGAATCGGGATGAGTCGTCGGCGTTAAAAATGTCGAGGTCTGGGGCCTGAAGTGGACTACGGATGTCTGGTTCCGAGTATCGTCCGAACCGAGGACGAGATTTAGTTCGTGTAAGTGGGCGTGTGGGATTTGCACTCTTGATGTTGGCACTAGTGCTCTGCTGAAAGAGGACGGAAGGACCTGACTCAGATGAGTTCCGCGACGTCAAGGCCTTGTCTTCCCGAGCTGTAACAGGTAAGAATGAGTTGCATTTTATTCGAATGAAGTACAGGCGTACACAGGTCACTCTTGGTCATAAGACTTTTAAGCGCCGGACACGGAACCTGAGAGCTCTGCCATTTCACAAAGTCTGTTGGCAGCGATTGTGATGGAGAGAATGACTCGTTTGAGTCGACCGACGAGAGGTAGTCGAAATCGAAGTCCATGACGGGTTGAATAGATTAGTGCGAGAGTGGAACCAAAGATTTTATATGTGGCCTTTGTTCTTTGTTCTTGGTTCCCTTTGACACGAACTCACGTTGGAATCAGAAACGACCGGCAACCGCTTTTCCCACAAAGCAAATGTCAATCTAAAAACTGATCTCTATGGAATATGCCATACCAGAAAACGTACTATAACCTCTGGTACAGTCTCTATCACCAAATATCGCTTATGTTCTGCAAATTTTTCATGAAACCTCAAGATTGTACTTGAACCAAGAGAAGGAACGTCGTTGCTGGACGGTGTGTATACGAGAAAGTTGAGGTCACACAGCACGTGAATGATACACGTCGTGTTACGTGACGATATCTTAGAAGTAAACATGGCCAAATACAACATCACATCATATTGCACATGGCACAAATTTATAAGGGACTCTCCTTGCGTACTCATCCCAACTCTCGCCAAAAGCCTTCTTGAGCACCTCGTCTTCTATTATCAATCGCAAAGCCATACCCCTGAAAACGAATGCACACTTGAGCAACCACAGCGATACCAGGATAATCGCGCTTCTACTTGAAAAACCGCACTCTAATAGCCATGTTCCAGGGGAGCATAGAGATGCCGTCGCGCCAAATAGTGTGAGGTAGATTCCTGTATAACTCGGGTGCCTCACCCACGCATAGGGCCCGCTCGTGATTAGTTCGTGTTTAGGGCGTATCGCGATCTCAAATGTGAAAAGTCTGCCTAATGTCTTAAAACACCTGGACCAGAGCTCAGCAACCCATCAATCAATCCTGGTCGTAGAGGGTGTACGTGCCATATCCTTAATGTTGCGGCCACAACGGTGGCGATCGTGCCAACAAACATCACTGAGTGTGTCATCCACAGTGCTGTAGGATCATTCATGTTCGGACAAACGCGTCGCATCACTGCTATGCTATCCGAATGATGGAGGTTTGTATGCAATACGAAGAGCGTCAATGTCGCGAGGATGTCCCATATCGCCCCTACCCATATTACGCACTGAACGGGAGGTCTAAGCACGGTGCCGTAATTCTTTCGCATTAGAAAGCCAAGGTACCTTACTGAAAAAGGTGATTGACTGGACAAATTGTTCAAACAAGGTGTCGGGTACAGAACAGTTTTGATCCTTAACGGGAGGGTTTGGAGGAGAAAGTGAGATATGGACGGCTAGTCCTGTTGTGCATAACAAGGTCGCTTTCAGAGCAAGCCCAGACATGGGTGCAGTGAGTAGCACATACCTTCGAGGACAACTGTTATAAAGGTCTTGGTGAAGGATAGAAAATGCTTCAACATTGACGTGGCCTATTATGCTTCATACCTTATCTGATTGATTAAGCCAGCATCGTGGTAGTCTAGACTATGGATGGCGGCTGCCAGAGCTAATTGCCAGCCATGCCTCTGAGAAGCATTTGGAACGTAAACCTGTGTCGCCAACTCCGCCTCCACGAAGCGGGATTCAGCATGCATTATCCTCCCGTGCGGCGGTAATGAACAATGTTGAAAGCTTCCTTTCGTTGCCGAAATACGTACTTGCACATGCCACAATTCTACATGTATCACGAAGAAAGGTGGTGGATCGAGCGAGTCTACTGAGACACCTTCGAGACTTGGACAGGGAAAAGACGTGCAAAGTTGATATCCGAGACGTCGTGGCTTTCATGGAAGTTGCAGCTTCAGCTGCTTTCTCGTCGACTGGACGGATCACTGGTTAGAGCTAGGAATGCTTAGAAGGACGAAGCAATTGTAACTCCAAGATGAAGTGCTAGCTATCTCTTGGCAACATCTTCAAGCGTTCCAGTGTAGGCCATCGCACTGGACAGCGCCGATGCACGGAAGTGACATGAAGAGAGACAGCGGACAAGCAAAGATCGTGACCCTGCTCATATGTAGAACCTTACTGGCACAAGTCCGTACTACCTGAATGGTCAATGTCAATCGATCATCATGTCACGGTTCTAGGCCATGCAATCAGCTCACTCAGCTTGGTCACCCTGTTGAAAGGACTCGTCATTAGCTATAGACCCAGGGAGTAGCGACCTTGAATTACAGCCAGCCGCACAGACCCTGTAAATCGATGTACAGGTCAGAATTTTTTCCACAACTAAGATAGTCCTGACTCTTCCTCACGCATGACCGACAGTATCATGCATTTCCATAGATTTGAGTAGAGAGCTGGCACTAGCATTGTTACACAACTTTTTTTTTTTTAAAAAAGGGCTTCCGAAGAAAGTATTTGAACACAAATTTGAACCCATGGCCAAGCGTGGGGAATGGAGAATATATCTTTTAAGTGTGGCAGCATCAGAATGCTGACTTTCAGCAAGAAGATCTACTTAAACTCCTACAGGATATGCACAAATGCTTACCAGCATCTTCGTGATATTTTAAGTTATTTACGACTCGTAGAGCCAAAACTGTAGTACTTACTCATGTGACGCCGTCAGTTATGAATCTTAGCCGTTTCAAGCGCAACAGTTCCGAACATCCTTCCAATGCTCCCAGGGATGCTTGGTTGGCTTCTCCGTCGGTCCGAGCTGCCGACATAATTCATAGCGGGAGTTTTCAATTGCACGAGCCTAGGGGGAGAAGAGACCCCTATCTCAAAATCCCTTTCCAACTGTGCCGTATAAATTTCCTTGTTTGGGATCAGGCGGAAAGAAAAGTCGGGAAACCAGGTACCTATCGCTACCGCCACAGCACCGCCTATGGTTCAGGGCCTTGTGACGCCCTCACATGGAGTCTCTTGGATCATTTGCTATATTTATTTAATGAGTCGTTGCCTGTCGTTGCCAACAATAGCCAACAATATATTAATAGATATTAATGCCCACAAATCGAGGTACGAGCGCTCAGAGGCGCTCAGTGCTGCTCAGTGTCAGTAACCATCATTGTATTAAATGAAATATTATCTAAACATATTCTCCAGACCTTTCTGGTCGCGACACTTGACCTCTGGATCACTTTTCAGCGACGAATATTAATCGGGCCGTAAGAAGCCGTAAGAAGCCGTCCATCCTGGTCTTACCAGCCTATGACCTGATCACGCTGTCGCATTACAGGATGCAGTCTGCGTACATTCAAGAACGTCGCCATATGGCTGCGTCTGATCGCCCTGAAAATGGCGGAAAGGACGGAAGAAGAAGACTTGTCATCAGACGAACGACATAGAAATAATCTATTTTCGAATCCCAGGAATTTCGTAGAAAAGGACGCCAGGAAGGAAGGGAATAGACCAACGGTCTGCCGTCCTCTCATTAAGCATGAAGTTCTTCGTAGCCACGCTCTGGAGCTTGTTGGTGTTCTCGACCCCAGCTGTCTATGGTAGCGGTGTCCGCCCAGGACAGATCAAAAACTTCGTCACGTTCGGCGACAGTTACACAGATGTGGTCAATACAGGCGACCACGGAGTCGCATGGCCAGCTTATGCAGCAGGTTACGCACATGTGTCGTTGTACCCGTTCGCCCGCTCCGGAGCGACATGCTCGAACAACCTTACATACAGACCGTTCCCGTCTGTGTTCGAAAGCCAGCTTCCACAGTACTTCCAAAACCAATCATCTCTGAAACTTAACCCGCAGGAGACGGTATACTCACTCTGGATTGGAACGAATGATTTGGGCGTGAACGCTCTGCTCACAGGCAGCGATAACGCGTCGTTGGTGAATGTTACCACGTGCATGGTGAACTGGGTCAAAGTGCTGTATAAAAGCGGGGCCAGAAACTTCGTGTTCCAGAACGTGAGCTGTCATCGTAGGGGTTTGTTGAATCGTACTCACTAGATGCACGTCATACCAGGTAATTCCATTGCAAAACCTCCCGTTATTCTCCGCCAATTCTTATACGAACAAGTATTGGACGGCTCAACGCAATACCACAGAATGGCATGTCTTCATGACGGAACTCGTCCTGAGCGCAAACGAGCTTACGAAACTGAAGTTGGAGGCTCTGGTCCCGACTCTTCATGGAGCAAATCTTGGTCAGTTTATGACATTAATATTCGGAATTGGAACTGACTTTTTGCGACACGGGAAAATAGCATTGTTCGACTCCTACGGCTTGTTTGACGACATGTACAAGAATCCTGCTCAGTACTTGAACGGCACAGCTCCGCTGAACGTCACCGGAGCTGTAAATTCCTGTGTCTACACGCTCAACCAAAATACCAGTACCCCAGGCGTCTGCACGTTGGTTAACGGTACTGCTGCAGACAGTTATCTGTGGTACGTTGATATTCTCCCGGCTGTGACGAAAATTGACGTTCTTATTGTGATTAGGTACGATGAGTTACACCCGACCGAGCAAGCTGACAGGATCGTGGCTAGAGAATTTGCAGCCACGATTGAAGGAAAAGGCAGCCGATGGGCGACGTGGTTGAGTGCTAAGAGATCTCCTGATTCTTAACGCATGGGAGGGAGAAAGGAGTATTCGTCGTCAAGAGTACCACAAAGAGGAGAATGTTTTGCCCCATTTCGAATTGACAGATGGTCATCCTGCGTGAAAAGTGAACCGTTGTTTAGAAGCGAAGGCACGAATCGTTGAGCATATATAAATTCAAACCATTGCAAAGCCACCGCTCTATCTCGAACTAAGTAGATCATCTTCTTCTTACTTTGGGTTTCTCGTCATCGTTCAAGGCAATCTGAACAAGGCGAAAAGGATTAATGAATGAGTTGCAACATGGCTTGTAAGTCCAAGCTGGGATATTCTTTAGGTCTACAAGGGAGTTTTGCACGCTCGGTGTCAAATCGACATCGCAAGCAAATGGAGTGAAAATTGACCTGGCGCCATGACGCGAGTTGATCGTCGATTTCAGACAACGTCGAGCGTGGGCTTGAATTGCTCTGCTCAGCCAAGGGAAGAGAGGCCATCAGCAAGCAACACGTGATACGCTATGTTTTATATTTTACTTCGTCCTCTTACGACTTAAGATAGATCTCGTTCAGAACAAATGTGATCACGTGAAATGCGTGACATTGGACTAGATCATAGTTAGCAGTCATTTTGATGACACTTTTAAAAATTCTGGCCACACAGAGTTGTTGGAAATCATTTTTATTAATGATCCATTACTTTACATTCTCCAAAGGTGTTGAGGCTGAGGAGTCATTAGGTTTGCAAGTGCTGAATCTGGATGCTGTGACCATGTCGGAAATTTCCGGATGGCATTATGTATAACCTCACCTAGATTATATGTGGATTATCACTCCCTCTCAGCTAGTATACTGGGCCCTAATGTGGAAAATCTATTACCTACATATGTAAACTACATTATTGAACTGAACTCGAGACTTGGTAGCTAGCTTAACATCAGTTCTGAGTGTCGATTTTAATGGGTTATGGCGGTTACGTGGGTCACGTGGGTCATATTAGGTTATACTGCATTACATAACTTTGTGACACATGTAGTCACAATGTCAAGTTCCTACTTCCAGAAACCTAATGGCAACTTCTACAGTCAAGTTTTTCCTATTGTAAAAACAATATAACCTGGACATGTATGATTTAAATAGCTTTGTGGAAATGGATTTTTTAAAATGTGCTGTGAAGTGAATTTAGCAGAAGTCTATTCAAATGTCACACATTTCACGTGATCACATTTGTTCTGAGATTAGAGTTTCTCGTCCTCTCATAGAGCTCGATAGTCTTTGACTCGAGCTCTGATTTTTTCTCATAGGCACCATTGCGTCACACTCCTCGCTTGTTAACAAATAGTGATCCTGGTCCGAGGAGCTGACGGCCGGTTCTTGAGAGGACCTACTGCGGCGGCCCAACACAATTGAAGTCAGTATGGTTCCCGGTTGGCTTATGGTCATAGAAGTTACAAACGACGCATAGTTCAAGGAAAGGAATTTATAATACTTCATATAGCAAGCGAGTAGACGCACTGGGCTGTCAGACCCGTAGTTTTCTCGAAGACAAGTAAGAGTCGTTGGCTTGGACGCTATACTGTCCAAGTCAAGAACTTATCAACAAGGGAAAAGGGACGACAGTAATTCAGGTCTTACCATCCTGATAATCCGCTGCCAAAAGCCTGTGGGAGGACGGATTAAGGAGAAAGGCAGAGAAGAAATCAAAAGGTGCTCACAGCTCTAACACAATTTCGGGATTCAGACGTTCCATGAATTCACCAAGTGGTACTTCTTCTTTGGGCCCAACAGTTTCATAGTGAGCTTTGAACGCCATATATTCCAGTAATTTCTCCACGATTATTCCTCTACAATTATGAACACAGACAGCATCCCAAGGAGCCAGTTGCATACCTTTGCATCACTGGGCAGGTCCTCGTTATTGCCTCTGCATAATTACCTGCAGAGCGAAAGTAACCAGGTAGTGAATTATGAATCAAGAGGGCGACTCACTTTCCGTATCAAGCATGTTCCTCATTGTTCCACTTATATTTGCGACCTTGCGTCTGATCATCCAAGAAAAGCCGTCGGTGCTTGTGACTCTGACCCAGTCTGTATCCTTCGGCTCAGGCTGTAAGACAAGATGAATTCAAGTCGAGTCCATCGTCGGCAATCGTACAAGCATGTCAACATCTTCCGTCATTGCTTGATATCTGAGGTCAAGATAAAAGTTGGAGAGTGGCGGAGAGAGACAAAGTTCAGGGACTGGGCGGGGTTAGAATTTTGAGATCATGTTGCCGTCGCAAATCCAAATCTCTTTCTTACGAACATAAGAAGTTCAGTAGATAATGTTCACCATGTTGTCCGCGCGCCAGACAGATTTGTACGTACACAACCGGCATTTTATACCTAGCAATGAGCATGTTAGGCATAAATACATTTGGATTATCTGAGCAGGTTATGACAAGACAAATGATTGAGTTGACAATCATTGGGATCCTGAAATCGACGATCGAGGGTTGATCAAACGGTTAGACAACATCAGCATCGATAAGGCGTTTACGTATTTCTTGCAACAAGATATCCTGCAGGTGGTGGTAGCACAACTACTCGGCAAGAGACCGTGACCGTAACCGGTCTAGGACCGACCCGGATATTCAATGGGGGACCATAACTGGACCGACTAAGACCGGTTTTTATAGACCGAAAAAAAACTGGTTAAGACTGGTTTTTTGTTGTAAAATTGGTCATACTTATATAACCCATATGTATCTCGGTGACCATTATCTGGACAGTATAGCCGTCGTATGTTGGTTGGGTTAGGTACTGTAGTTCCCCATCATTTGGTCCAACTTTTAAGAGATTTCATCAAGATTTGACCTAGTTATGGTTCAAACAAAGTACATTGCATTCAAGTTGTGTCTGTAACTCATAATTTGTTCGGAGTTCTCAATTTATTGAGAACGAGGTTATGTTAGACTGAGGAATAGAGAATGTCTCAAATCTATCAGTGCAGGGATCTCCGAGCCCTCATATGCTATATATAGATTGTATCTTGAGCTCGAGTAAGTCTCAGAACTATCGTTGCGGCAACTGCCGAAGATGGCGGGCACAGCGAGCTCGGCCTCACTACGTTGTCTCTGAATCTGTCGTCACCTGCTATGGCGGTTCCTTTGTACAAATATTATTTTCTGCACATGAAGGGATTTCCTGCGCGTGCAATGGTGTTGTCCTCATCTAACATCAGCATCATGTCAGATCAGCCCCCATGTGCCTGTTTCCCATCATCATCGATCATTCATCTGCTGACCATCTCCCATGGTCCATCACCATGCGCCACAGCATGCTCATCGTGTGCGATGACGAGCAAACTATTCAATGAAGTACGAATCATTTCTGTTCACTTTTTTCATTTATTACATAATCCTACATAATTTCCAATTACCTTACACCTGCTTGAAAAGATGGATTATGCCATTCCAACTGATAATTGTTAGGAAACCACCCCATTACCTAATAAACTTTCATTTTTATTTTATTATGTCGAATTATGCTACATGACGCCAAATGACGCTACATTTTGGTAGCGTGAGAATTTTATTTTGCACGCATCAAAATGTACGCGCATGTACGAGTGCGTCGGTAACAACAATGTACAATATATGTAACATAGTATATAAACCCTAAATATATGCCTAGGGGACCCCAGTTGTGTTCTTTTAGGTATTCCACCTACGTTTTCGGTGTGAAAGGCCTATCTCAACAAACTTACCTATTAATAACCCCTCGCATCAAAACCATCAATTTCCCCATCACGCGCGTGGATCCCACCCCCTTCTTGTAGAGAGAACCTGCACGGTCTTAGCTAGCAGATAGTGGGTGTTGCCCTAACAGAAGAACACAACTTCCCATATCAGTGCGCCTTCTCTTACTTGCACATACGTCATTGTTTCACTGCGCCACATCTGATTACTCATCCTTTTGGCATGAGCCGGAAGTACTTGTATATATGTAATCTACCTTTTCTTTTGTAAGCCGACGCCAGGCCTCGCCTTACATTGCGACTGCCAGTGATCGAGAGGCAGCGCTCGTCATTAGGACAGCTGCAACCAGACAACCGATCGGATCTGGTTTAGTTATGATTTACATCACTCTATTCGGACGACTATTTTAGTTACAAGCCGAATTCAGTGATATCTCCAAGATCAGGCACTGTTGGAAGGGTTGTTGATCCGAAGTGTCAAAATAGGTGCCCGACAAACGACGAACCATTGACGAACCTCGATGAACCTTATCACATGACCCATAGACGTTTGGAGAGGTCTTGAAGTAAAATTTTGAATTTGTCGAAGAAGTGATTCATCACAGATTCTACAATTATGTCCGAACCTTCAACTTCTAATCCTGGTCCTAATCCTGTTCCCATACCAGCACTAGAGGTGAAAATTGATGCGCTCACAGTGCAAATGTTGCAATTAGTGTCAGTATTGGCAGCATCACAGCCCAGACAAGTGGAAGTACAGCCAGAGATGACAGGAGAAAGAGATGATGAGATGGAGGAGATGGTGGAGTGGATATCGCAGGAGGATGAGACGGTGGAGAAATCCGGAAATGGAAAAGTGCACTTACCTAAGTACATGCCCCCACAAATCTTTGATGGTACCATGGAGAATACAAAATCCTTCATCAGCTCTATAGTATTGTACATCCATGGGAGGAAGCCTGAGTTTCGTACAGCCGAGTCTAGGATTATGTTTGCTCTCTCATACATTCAGGGGGGGAAAGCACAGTTCTGGAGAAACGAGGCTATTAATCAAATTGCCATGGGAAATAAACTATTTGCAACCTTCAAGGAATTTCTGGAGAGATTGGAGGCACAGTTTGGAGACCCTAATCCAAAGGCGACAGCCAATGCTAAATTAAAGACCATGCGCCAAGGTTCCTTAACAGCAGATGAATTTATTTTGCAGTTCAAAGCAGAAGCTTCGCAAATGGACATGGGAGAAGCCGCGTTGGTAGAGTTTTTGAAAGCAGGATTGAATCCCTCTTTATTCAAGTCTATCTACCGACTACCTTCTATGCCAGAGAAGTTGGACGAGTGGTATAATTGGGCAATGCGCCTTGACCAGCAATATCGGCAGGAACAGGCGGAGTCAAAGTTGATGTATGGAAGTAGTAAATTTGGAAAGTCATCAGGAGGAAAGTCCGAGAAAGGAAAGGTGCCTCAGGCACAAGCTCTGAGGGCATAGCCACTGGCCATGGCAGTGACACCTATAGTTATGGAGTCAGCAGCACCAGCAGAGGCAATGGAGGTTGATCAAGTGGGGAGATGAGCCCCACTTAAATGTTTTAACTGTGGGCAGTTAGGACACATTTCTAAGTATTGCAAGCAGAAGAGAAAGATCAGGGGAGCTACAATCGAGGAAGTGAAGCAGGAGGAAGGCAAGCAGGAGAATTTTGTGGAAGAGTCCCAGTGAAGGTTTCCCCATTGGTGACCCAGAATCGTTACAATGTATTAGTATCTGAGGAAACCCAGAGTAAATCAGAAAAGGAAATTGAGGAGGAGTACAACTGTTGCAAATCACACAACAAAGAAAATTGTCACATGTCATTTCCGAAAACCCCTAAATTCTTTATTTGCTCTGTGCGAATAGAACCTGAAATCACCTTGACTGTGGGACTGAAGACAGTGGACACGCATGCAGCTATTGATGTGGAAGTGTTGCTTGACAGTGGTGCTACAGGATTATTTATTAATCAATCCTTAATTACCAGAAACGGTATTAACACACACAAGCTGGTGCAACCTATAATGGTGTACAATATTGACGGAACAGTCAATCATGGAGGAACTATCAAGGAGGAGGTGACTATGGTACTAAAGTATCAGGAGCATCAGGAGTGAGCTGTATTCGAAGTGTGCAATCTTGGGAAAACCAATCTAATAATAGGATGTCCGTGGTTATGGAAGCATAATCCTGAAATTGATTGGAAAACTGGGAAAGTACAAATGACTCGTTGTCCTAAGGAATGTAATATGTATGGGAGGAAGATGAAGAAAGAAAAAAGAAAAAAGAAAGAGAAAGAACGTCCAAGGAAGTATTCTGTTATGATGGAGGAAGTGGAGGATGAGGAAATGCCAAATGGGGAAGTTCCGATCATGATTGAGAAAGAAGAGCAGAAGCAAACCTTTAGAGCAGTTCATGGAGGACAGTTGTGGGACAAGAATATCGTGAAGGTGGAGAAGCCAGTGGAGGAATGGGTGCCAAAAGTGTATCATGAACATTTGTCAGTGTTCCAAAAGAAGGAGTCTGAGCAAATTCTGGTGTGGAAGCCATGGGATCATGCGATTGAGATGAAGCCAGGGTTTGTGCCGAAGAAGTCAAAGGTATATCCATTATCTCCGATGGAACAAGAAGAAGTGGATGCATTCCTGAAGGAGCAATTGTGCAAAGGATACATACAACCTTCGAAATCACTGCAGACGTCACCAATATTCTTTGTGCCCAAAAAAGACCAAAGGAAGAGGATGTGTACTGATTATAGGTATCTGAATGAGTGGACAGTGAAGAACGCATACCCCCTGCTGTTGATCTCAGAAATAATTGATAAGGTGGGAAAAGCCAAGGTCTTTACAAAATTGGATTTACGATGGGGATACAACAATGTACAAATAAAGAAAGGAGATGAGTGGAAGGCCACATTTGCCATGCATCGAGGATCCTTTGAGCTGCTTGTCATGTTTTTTGGGATGACTAATAGTCCTCCGACCTTCCAAAATATGATGAATGACATTTCAAGGACATAATAGACAAAGGTGTGGTAATAATATTTATTGATGACATTCTGATATTCATGGAGGATGAAGAGAATCATGAGGTGATAGTGCAGGAGGTGCTATGGAGGTTAGCAGAGAATGATCTATTTTGAAACCAGAGAAGTGTGTGTTTGGGGCAAGCAAGATTGAGTTCCTAGGATTATTGATCGGCCCTGACAGGATCAAAATGGATCCGATCAAGGTACAGGCAATCACAGATTGGCCTGTGCCCACCCGTGTCAAGGAGGTTCAAGCCTTCTTGGGACTCGCAAATTATTATTGTCGCTTTGTGCACAATTTTTCTAAAATTGCCGCACCCTTACATAACCTTACGCGAAAGGGAGTAGTGTGGAGGTGGGGAGAGCAGCAGCAGACAGTGTTTGAGGAGTTGAAGAGGAAGTTTGTGGAGGGACCAATATTAGCCCCAGTAGATTTCACACGCCCTTTGCGAGTGGAATCCGATGCATCCGATTTTGCTACTGGAGTGGTATTATCAATGCTGTGCGAAGATGACAAATGGCATCCTTGTGCATACTTGTCAAAAGGGTTGAATGATGTGGAGAGGAATTATGATGTGCATGACAAAGAGATGTTGGGGATAATACGAGCATTGGAGGCATGGAGGCATTATTTGGAGGGATGTACGCATCAAATTGAGATCTGGATGGATCATCAAAATCTGCAATACTTCATGTCCGCTAAAAAGCTTAATTGCTGGCAAGTGCGTTGGGCACTATTCCTATCGTGTTTCAACTTTCACTTGGTCCATAAAGTGGGAAGCTTAATGAGGAAAGCAGATGCCTTATCCAGACGTATTGATCATAAAAGGGGGGTGGAGGAGGACAATAAAAATGTTACCTTACTCAAACCCGAATACTTTTGCATTTGTGCTATGCGTCAAGGGCATCTATTAATAGATAGCTCAGAAACAGAAATGTTGTCTAAAATTAGACAATGTTTGGAAATGGATGATGAAGTAGTGGAAGCCATGAAAGCTCTGAAGGGAGAGAAGAAAGGTAATATCAAAGGAGACGAATGGGCTGAGGAACAAGGGTTGGTGTTGTTTCAAGGAAAAGTGTATGTACTGAAGGATCAGGATTTGCGAAGGGAGATTGTCTGGTTACATCACAATATGCTGATTGCCGGACACCCAGGAAGATGGAAGATGTTGGAATTAGTAATGAGAAATTATTGGTGGCCCGGAATTTCGAAGTATGTGTTGGGGTATGTGGATGGATGTGATATGTGCATGAGGGGGAAGAAATTTCCAGAGAAACCTGCAGGAAAATTAATGCCGAACCCTATACCTAAAGCACCGTGGCGAGATATATCTGTGGATTTTATTACTGGATTACCTGAGGCTCAAGGGTACGATGCAATATTTGTAGTATGCGACTGCTTTACAAAGGAGGTCCATATTATTCCTACTACTACAGAAACCTCATCATTGGGCTTGGCATGCCTCTATCTAAATCAGGTATGGCGGTTACATGGGTTACCCGATACTGTTATCTCCGATCGCGGACCACAATTTGCTTCTGTGTTTATGCGAGAACTAAACAACATATTGGGAATTCAAACTAAATTATCTACGGCATATCACCCGCAGACTGATGGGCAGACAGAGAGAATGAATCAGGAGTTGGAGCAGTACCTACGTATGTTTGTCAACTACCGACAAACCAACTGGCCCGAATGGTTGGCAATTGCCAAATTTTCCCACAATAATAAATTCCATTCAGCTACTTGTATGTCACCCTTTTTCGCGAATTATGGATATCATCCTCGCATGGGAGTAGAACCCAGAAGGGAAGTCAAAGTACAGTCGGTAGAAGATTTTGTATCTAAGATGCAAAGGGTACAAGAGGAAGCAGAGGCAGCATTAAAGAAAGCACGTGATGACATGATGCAACATGCGGATCGTACTTGAGCACGCGCTCCAGAGTACAAAGTTGGTGACTTGGTATGGCTAAGTACCAAGGACCTGAATATTCCACGACCTTCGAAGAAACTTACGGAGAAACAAGTTGGCCCATATGCGATCTCTAAAGTGATCTCGCCTAATGTGGTAGTGCTAAAATTACCCCAATCATTTAAGATTGATCCTGAGATTAACATATCCTGCCTATGCCCTTACCGTCCGCCCACTATTCCTGGCCAACAAACTACTCCGCAACCTCCAATAATAGTAGAAGGTGCTCCAGAATACATAGTTGAAGAAATTCTAGACTCACGTCTTCAATGGAACAAATTGGAGTTCTTAATAAAGTGGAAAAACTATACCAACGAAAATAATTCATGGGAACCTGAAGAGAATTGTAAGCGAGTGCATAACATGATCGCCCAATTCTTTAAACGTAATCTGAATGCTCCGCATCGCATTGCGAGAATGGTGTATGAGGGGATGAAATTCCGGCCTTACCAAAATTTCACAGAGGGGACAAACATAATATTTTCTTGCCTGGAAGTTGAGGCATAAAAGGGGGGTAATGTTAGGAAACCACCCCATTACCTAATAAACTTTCATTTTTATTTTATTATGTCGAATTACGCTACATGATGCCAAATGACACTACATTTTGATAGCGTGAGAATTTTATTTTGCATGCATCAAAATGTACGCGCATGTATGAGTGCGTCGGTAACAACAATGTACAATATATGTAACATAGTATATAAACCCTAAATATATGCCTAGGGGACCCCAGTTGTGTTCTCTTAGGTATTCCACCTATGTTTTCGGTGTGAAAGGCCTATCTCAACAAACTTACCTATTAATAACCCCTCGCATCAAAACCATCAATTTCCCCATCATGCGCATGGATCCTGCCCCCTTCTTGTAGAGAGAACCCGCACGGTCTTAGCTAGCAGATAGTGGGTGTCGCCCTAACAATAATAAATATACATTTTCAATTTTCATAATACTAAGTAGTACAGCATATAACTATTAGATAAAGCAAAGATAATTTGCAGTGGAAAGGCATGCCATGAAGCATCGTTCGATCAACGTTAACCGTGCATGTGGGCTGAAATGATCAATGATCAATGCCTGAGAAGTAAAACTGCAAATGAATAACATGACAGTCCAAACAAGATGGTCACAGCATGACCCATAGGACTGTGCGGACCCACCATGCATCTACACGGCATGCGCCCTGGCTCTATCAGGCTCCCCTTTGGCTCCCTTGTGTTTCTCTCTTGGCGGATCCCCATGGAAGTGAGCTAGCAAACACTGGTCAAGAGAGGTGAGCAATGATCTAATGACCGACTGAGGGGAAGCGAAGGGGAGGGGGAAGGATTGAAACATGCACAGGGATACCAGTACAGTACTGTCCTGCTAACATACACGAGGATCATCACCAATGTTTGACACACCATATACCTGAGAATGAAAAGACCTCAAAACCACAACTGAACAGTACACATCATATCGATAAAGTGTGCGACCTACCGAACAAGATCAGGCACTGCCATTCCTGGGGCAACCACTAACAAATGAAGCTGTGTGATTGATGTGATGGGCAGCATAGCGTGATGTGGAAACAGAAAGCAAGCAGTTATGTGTTAGGTGGAGATGTCGATGCAGTGGAAGGTGTTGGATGCATGGCAGATTATATTTGTCTGGGATGAAGGCACGTGTTTCCCGCATGTATGAAATTTGATAGGTGTGAACTATATATACATGGCATCATATTGATGAATCACCCACTTGCCCTGATCTAGCACCCTGTGCCAAGCTAGTGTGACAAGGTGGGTATCGGCCGATATGCCTGTCCCCACTGGAGCATCATTTTCCTGGCAACAAACTCCCTTCCAGTATCATGTATGTTGCAAACTCCCTGCGAGAACTCAGGTGAAGCTGACATGAGCTGGAAAAATGACGTTCCAGTATAGATAGCAAGACAATCCTCCATGCCCACCTGGACTGTCCCTCTACTACCTCTGCTGCCTGCCTGGATGGTCCCTCTATTACCCCCGCTGTCTGCTTCTTGCTCACATCTATCATGTTATTGTGTTTCTTCATCCTGTCAACTGCTATGCATTGGAGCCTGAGGTCACCATCCCTGCCATATCCTGCTGTCCTGCTCTCTGCATTGGTCCACTTCTGCTGCTGATATATCATCGACTGAGTCTTCTCCCAGCGCTTTTCATTTACACCCTCCCTTACTGTTAGTTTTCCTTTGACAGCTTCTAGTTGCCACATCACATCCCTATGCATCAGAATGTTTATTAATGTGTGGATTCCCCGTCCTCTCTTCTCTCCCCACCATCAAGGCTAGTCAAGGCTAGTCATGTTGACACCTAGAGATATGACTTTCCATTTAAACAGGATCATATGGATCTCCTGCTACATACTATCATTCTCTCATACCAGTATCCCTTGATGCCTACTCTTTCTCATCCGCAACTCTCCCCTTGTTCTTGTGCAGTAGGAAGCAATACCATTGGCTGCTCACAGTGGAAATGCTGGGCTCATCGCTGCTGCCAGATCCCTTTAAATAATCGCAAGATGAAAATCAAGACTCCTATTCTCAAGTTTGTCTCGAACTTCCATAATCTGTTGGGACTATGGGTATCAATGGACTGTGGACAGTGAGCATCTCCACATTAAGTGATATCACTTGATGCTGATCCCTGTACCCACCATCAGTTTCTTGCTCCCATATCAAAATCAGAATCATTATGCAACCTCGCTATTGAAAAGGGGTTTGTTGGCAATGTAGCTGGAATCTGAGGATACCGGGTAGGAATTGATGCTAGGTAAGTGGCATGCTAAACTATTGTGGTAGCGGGAAGCTAATGTTGATAAACAGTGGTTGGATTTATGCCGCATGCTATCATCATAGCAATACCAAGAGCCCCAAGCTGGCAATGCTGTTTGCACACTGCTGCCACCTGCTCCGGTTGCCAATATATCCTGTCTTCATTTTTGATGGACAGGAGCAACCAAACAAGAAGCAAGGGAAGAAAGTTCAAGGGAACCACCACTGGATCACCATGATGATGAAGGCAGCAATGAAGGAGATGCTCGACCATTTAGGGTTCCCCTGGGTAGATGTATGTGACGTTCCCTGCACTATCATGGTCTCTACCTGGCTCACAGTATGGCAGGCACCTGGTGAGGCTGAGGCTGAGCTTGTGGCGCTCTCAAAGCTGTATCTTGTGGATGCCATCATCACTGAAGACTTGGATGCTGTCGTGTTTGGTGCGACAACCATTTTGCAGCTGTAAGTGATACAAAAAAACATTCTTCATTCCTTCTGACAGTTGTTTGCAGTGGTGACAAATTTAGCAAGACTGAAAGCATGCGCATGTATCAAGCTGATGATGTGGCTGGCTTGGGGTTGAATGAGGATGCCCTCGTGCTTGTTGCACTGCTTGCTGGGGAAGATTACTCAGTGTGTCCTTTCTAATCCTCCCTATTGCAAGGCTGCTAACTCCAGTGTTATCATAGCTGGCCTGCATGGATGTGGCCTTACGACAGCATATGCACTTGCACAGGCAAAGGTTGGCACAATGCTCATCCAGGGCATCTAGAACCATGCCAATGACAATGTGGCATTCCTAGCCTTGTGGCATGCAGCTCTTTGTGAGGAACTGCAAACAAACACCTCACATCGGCTCTCAAAATGTCTGCCCAAGCTTGCCAACTCAGTCCCTGTGGATTTCCCAGATCTGGCTATCATGCAGCTCTATCTTGCTCTGTACACAACTATTTATGTGATCCCTCCTGCTGCATTTGTACCTGCACACGGTGTTGACTTTGCATCACTTGCATTGTTCTGTGAGTGGAACTTTGTATGGGTGCTGGTGGCATTCTCTGATGGTTTGCATCATATGTCTTCCCTGGGCATGCTGTCCATCAGCTTGTCAAAGCTGCTGCAGTAATGGATTCTGGCTTGGTCCCCGACTGCTCGATCTTTGGCTCTGCTGTCCTTGAAAACCACTATCCTGGCTTGCACCTGTCTGAGATTTGTATCACCCTCAAAGTAAGGCCCACAATTGACCAGATCTTGGCTGTGATCCAGGGTGAGCATGACACGATGACGACAATGGCTGGCATACACGACTGGGTGGAAGACGGATTCTGTGTGCGTGCCACGTTGCCACTGATGCACGTCATGCATGTTCTTCCACAATGCATAGTGGAATTCAGGTCACACAAGAAGGGTTAGTCCCATATTGTGTCCTGCTCATTGCTGGGTTCATCATATGTTTCTTTGCAGGTAAACCATCAGAACCACCGGTTGCTGCTGCTCAGGCCTCCTTGGTGCCTTCTGCCTCCTGCTCTTCTGCTGTTGAAGGTGTGTAGATGCAGTGTGTTTCAGTGTGCCACCATCTCATGCCACATCATCATCAGGAGCCTATATCAAACATGAGGTCCTTGATCTCACTTCCTCACCCTGATGCATGTGCAAACCTGTTGTCTTTTTCCCTTCTTTTTGTAGTAGTACTATACTTGTATATAGGAGCATGTACATGTTCAGTCTCCTTTAAATTCATTGCTTTCTGCCTCTTTCCCCTCTGCTTCCTCTCTCTCTCTCTGCCTCAATGTCTGCAACTACCCATTCCTTGCTTGAAAACCCCAATTTTGCAGGTGTTCTGAATGCCATTGAACCTAAGGATGGGTGGGAGAAGCCTACACCTGGAGAGATTGAAGATGATGTCAATGGAGAACAAGAGGCCTTGGGGCTGCCCACCAATGCTGATGATGACCATGAACAGGAAGCTGACATTGCTGAGGATTTTCAGCAGCTCCAGAGCACACTGCAAGATGCTTCAAAGGGTGTTTTTGAGAACACCCACAATGAATACACAAGGTTTGATTTTTAGCAGACACACTCCTGTGTTACTGCAAGATGACTGATCACTGCATGCACAGTCAAGCAAACCACTGTGTGGATTTCTTGATCAAGCAAGGGCTGATCATGAAGTGGGAGGAGTTTCTCCAGGAGACACCACACCCACAGTCCCCATGGTTCATCTGTGCTTGGATCATGAATGAGTATGCCTCAGACTCTAGCCCTCTACTGGCTGACATTGTATCATTCTCCAGCTGTGATGAGTTACAGCTTGATGGCACCCACCACAATTTGTGGAACATACTCCCATGCCCAGAAGATGCGGGCCTCAATGACCTATATCTTTGGTCACATCTACAGTCTTGGATCACTGCCCTGGCACAAGAATGAAACAACAGGAAAGATGGTTGGAAACCAATCAGTCTCTCAGACAGTGTCCAGCTACATGTTGAGCCTCAGGCACTGAAAGGTGAGGGCATATGATTGCAGGATAATCAGAGCTTCTGACATTGCCAACAGGTATGAGCAGGGGAGACAACTATGAGTGCCTGTGCAATCACACCTGTAAGCTAATACTATGTTCATGGTGGTACCAAAGTTGACAACAAAGTTGCTGCCAGGAAATCCTCGAGAAGCTTCACAACTTCAATCATCAACCAGAGAACAGAAATATTCCAGCTTATGCACCTGGCTCATGCAGCAAGAAGACTTCTGATAAATGGGGGGGGGGGGGGGGGGGCTGCATCTGCCGTTTGCTTGCTACAGTCTATAGCCTTGCCTTCTGGTGCATGCTTCGAGTTGATGAGGTGCTGAAGATAAAGATGTCACACATAAAGATAGAGGGAACTCTTGTCACCCTCACACTGCCATATTGAAAGACTCATCAGTTTGGAGGTAAGTTGGATGGTTCTGGACACTGTTTGGCCAAATTTATCAACTTGACCCTCCATCACAGAGATTAAGCCTTTCCATCTCCACCTCCAGCTAAATGATGATGCCTACCTCTGTCCTGTCTGAGCATTGGCTGACTGGATCAGTGTGAGTGAAATCAAAACTGGCTACCTGTTTCACCGGATGGATGTGAGTGACAGAGTGACAGAGAAGCCAATGGTGAGTTTGTGCCACCTCCCATTGTTTATTGTATGCTCAGCTTGATTCACATAGACCTCAGATACATTTTTGGAGATGTTCTGTAACAATTTGCTAGATGTGAACATTGACCCATTTGCATACGGCACCCACTCTTTCCATCGGGGAGGCTGCCAGCATTTTGCATCACACAAGCACTGGTCACTGAGAACTATCTGTGAGTGGGGTGGGTGGAGCACAGAATTCACCAACCTGACAATTGTCAAGTATCTCATATCTTGAAATGACAACCCAACTGAGAGGTGAGAGGACCTGACAAACCCCTACCGAGCACCCACAAAGAAGTGCTTCAGCTGTGGGAGGTCCTGCCACTGTGCATGAAACACAGCTTGTAGTATTGTATTGTTCAAACCTATGCTATGTAACATGTGTATCTTAGATACCTATCTACTGTCAGACAGACAAAGTTAAGCAATGTGTAAGCTATTGAATGTGAGAGATCACGAGCAACATAATGAGAAAGTGGAAGGAAGGTAGTCTACTCAAGGGAGAGAAGGTCATGGAACTTATGATAGTGCTTTGCAATGTCAGATGTCTTTGACATCACAACCTGCTCTGAGCCACAGCCACGGTATGAGAACACATTGTTGAATGTATCCCCATACTCCTGTCATGCCTTCTCTGTAAGGATCAGATCCACTGCCTCATGCTGTTCCTGGAGCCATCTGACAATTGCTGTATACGAGAGTGGCTTGCCAGCAGTAGTGAACTCCGACCAGAATTCTTTGGGTGAGCCACATCAGAAGCAGTGTACAAGCACCTGGGCAAGGACAACAAGTGTGAGTGGACAGTGCCTGTCAGAGCCATGGTATCACTGCTTACCCATTCGAAGAACTTGCCCTTGATTTCCTTCCATGTAGGTGCTCCCAAATACTTGTACAGCACAGGCCAGCAGCTGAGAGTGATAGCTTCACCTCGAATGTGCAGTCGAGAGTCCTTGCGCCAGTGGATCGAGATGTCATCACACATCTGGTTCAGTTGGGGGATGTTGTCAATGAATGACACCACAGGTGGATCAGGTATCTCAGCGAGAGTAAGCTTGAGCTCTGTGCCATTGCCCAGTATAATGGTGCGGATGTTGGCTGCCTTTCCAGGCTTGCCGCTGCTCTGGATGACTACACCAAGAGGTGGGGCAGGCATGAGAGGGAGCGAGAGGGAGGTGAGAGATGGCAGGTTGATCAATGCAGATGCAGGAGGCTGTATGGCAGCTAGAGGAACAGAGGGTACCTGAGCATTGTTGTCCACAGCTGAGTGAGAGGGGTTGACATGGAGGAGGATCTCTTGCACCATCTTAAACATCTTTACCTGCATGTTGTTGTCAGCAGGAGTGGCAGTGGGGGCAATGAATGGTGCTGCCATAGCAGGCACAATGCAGGCAACTGTTGCAGATGAGCGTGGAGGTGGATACAGGTACATCATGCCTATCATCTTTGCCTGCAGCTGGTGAGTGGATGGAGAGGATGAGAGAACAGACCCTTACCCAGGGAAGGGTGTTCTTGATCTCCTCCTGTGTGTGGCAGTCAACTGATGTATCCATCACTGGTGCTGAGTGAGTGATGTTGAGAGGAGGGAAAAGTGCAACACAGCGCTGAGCTGATTTCTTCATGCTAGTGTTCTTCATGCTGCTGCAAGGACCACGATGGGCACAGTGAGCTCCAGGCAGGATGCTGCATGATGGGTCAGTCCTGGAAGATAATATGCATCAATCTGACATACCCTTGCCATTTCTCCTTCTGCTGGCTGAACTCCGTCAAGTGCTTGATGAGGGCTGCTTTGTTTGGTGCACTGTGCGGCAGCTTGAACTGTTTGCAGAAAGCTTTGAGGTGAGCCTTGCTCCCCTCACTAAAACAGATCACAGGTGTTAGTTGGTTTTGACAAGCACGAGATGAGAGCTCACAGGGTTTAATAGACCACCTGGAACTCCCCATCAATGAACTTGCCAGGAAATGGGAGCTCAACAGTCATGGGAGAGCCAGCAGGATTGGTGGCAGCCATGTCAGCAGAGGGGGGAATATCTAGTGAGAAACACATGTGCTTGGCACGATGCTCAGGAAGACCATCAGCTGACATGATGGTAGAGACCATCATGGTGAGGATGGAGGCAGTGGCAATGAGGACAAGGAGCACCAACAGGTTGAAGGGGACTGCGTTGAAACAGGCTGGGAGCAGTGTGAGACATTGTCCGACGAGCTTGATTGATGAACCATGAGCTGATTCAAGGGCGGGTCTGAGGATTGGGGGGATGTGAAATCAGCACGATGAACAAGCAGGGAGTAAGAGAACAAGAGAAAGAGAGGGACAACATTGAACCTTGCCACCCAGGGGCTCCCACTGTAGAGGCTGGACAGTTCAGTTTAACGTGCCCACCCATTCATAGACAGAGGGAAGAGGGGAAGGAAGAGAGAGAGACAATGACAATGATGCCAAATGGCATCCTGGGATAACGTGACATGCAAGCAAACTGCCAGTGTGGCAGTTCAGCTTGGTGTGATTGCACCTGTGCCCAAGAGCCCGGGAACCAAACAGACATCCCACGGCTGCCAAATGTACCTGGACGATCGGGTGCATGATGCTCATGGCTTGGAAGCATCTTTTCCCAGAGAGAAGCAACAAGAATTTGCTATTCAGGATCCCACGGTTTCTTTGTTGATTGGCTCAATATTGATGTTTGTGGGCTCGATGCTCAGTATCAAGTTCCCACACCAGTATCAAGTAGTATAGGGTCTGCATTTGGCCTTGTTAGTTGTAGTGTACAATATTCCATACTAGATGCCCCTAAATTTTTTCAATCCCAGAGCCAGTTACTGATTTTGTTTATCTTGATGCAACGGGGTCTTCTCAGCTTTTTTAACTATGGTTCATTCATTCTTGGGCTTTGCTCTGCCTTGATCTCAGGGTCTTGGGTGTCAACTCTTTGCTGTCGCACTACCCTTACAACATCATACTATAACTCTTGAATGCCTTTGGACATTCTCACTCAAGATTTCTGGAGCTACTACACATGTTTGTGTCTTGACGCGACACAATGTTTTCACTTGCACAGCCACTTTGATTTTCAAAATCTTCAGACTATCATATCTCCTCTGTTGTGGGTTCATTTTCTATCATCTCTTTTGGACTCCAATTAACTTGCACCATGCTTCCTTTCCTGTCATGATCATTCCCCATACTTGCTCTTTTATTCTGGAATTTTTATGCATCTAGGTAGTAGGTCCCACCACAAATACTAGTACATCCATAGCTTATCTCTTTCTTTCTTTCAAATAATCTACTGAAGGCTCTCTACAATCTGCTAAGTCCTAGGACTTTTGATGCAGCCTTTATTCTCCTATTGCAATTTTTATATTTTGCATTTTTTTTTAACTTCCTTGTTAATTCATCTAATACTTGTTTGTCATTCTTGAAATTAATCCCAACTATTTATCTTTAAAATGGCTCTTGGGATACCCAATTCCCATAGGATTTCATGCATCTCCAGATGTTGTGTGATTGATTTACACTTTACTATTCCAATTGTGTGGCTTAGAAAAGCTAAAATAATTCAGGGAAATCCTGGTGCATACAAGAGGCCCAAATCCATGTTTACACATGGGATAGCTAATTAATTGCCAAGATGCACAGGGACTGTGAGGGAATGAACAGAAAATCTTCTTCCTTCCTTTTTTGTATTTTTCCTTTTTGGGAATTTATTTTCTAATTAATTATTTCATCCCACAAACATCAATATTGAGCCTGTTGATTTCACTATGGCCTTACTGCCAGCTTTCTGCTCACTCAATCTTGCCCTCCACCTGAACTGGCTGATGCCATTGTCAGTACTCAGTTACATTAGAGGTACATTGCAGCCTGAGAGGACGAGGTCAGAGGGCACACTAGGATGGGGCTTGATATTAGGTGGAGATAAATAGATAACAACAATTGTGAGCGTGTGGGAAACCCCTTTGCATGCAGAAAATAATATTTGTACAAAGGAACCATCATACCCACCACCTCCATTCCTGCACCCGCTCTCGCATCAACTAACGCGAGATCGGCCATGCCTTAATTTTCTAAATTTGTGTGTTATTTCCCCCCTTTGCTTCATTTGTTGCCAGTTGGCTTCATGTTGCTGATGTCTGCAGAATATTGATTTATTTGTTCACTCTAAGACATTTTATTGATTTACACCTTAGGACACCCAGCACCTCCAAATCCTCTTTTTGCCTCCTTTGTTATCCAATCTCACTTGCTGCTCCAGATCCTCCTCATCCTAAAATTCCCAAGGCTTGATTTCCTCCATTCTGAAACACTGAAGTCGACTCAGATTTTAAGCTGTGGAAGATGGGGTAGCCTCGTAAAGTGACAATGGTGCTTGTTATGCACCCAACCATGAGTTGACCATGAGCTGCTGCAACATCTGATCAGTACACCTGTCAACAACAGTATATCTTTTCTTTTCTCAAAATAATGCACAACTGATGTATACAGGTTTCCCTGTTTGCAGAGGACGAAGAGGCAGCAGGCAAAGGAGAGACTCAAAGAACCAAATGTGCCCCAGCATGTTGAATTTCTAAAGAAGAGGTGAGGAGGATTATACACACTGACCTAAAGACACTCCAAGCATATCCCTTTTGACTAGCATAAAGGCAGAGGCCATCTCCAAGGAACAGGGGAAAGTGAAGGGGACTGGCCTACAAAGATGAAGGTTTGAGAGGGTTTGCACGAGGTGGGTTCATCCTCATGTCCTCAAGTCAAATCTACTTTGCTGGCTAGTAACACTCCTGGCAAAAGGCATTGCACATGTAGCTGACAAATCAGTAACCACTCGAGCCTTCTGTCACTGAATTTTTATTGTCGACCATAGAAATGAAAGATCCATCATGTAACGAATTGAAAAGCGTACCACTCAAGGTCCTTTCAGGCAACATGCAAGGGTCATTTGGATTGTCCCAAAGGAACATGGGGGCAAGTTGAGCTGTATTGATGAAGTTTGTCCGCTTTCATCTCTTCCAAAACTCTGCCCATTCTGATGACTTTGGCATTTGATTCAGTGCTCTACTGAGTCCCCTTACCAACAACAACCTCCTAATCCTGCCATGTCCTCTCGACCCATTACAAGCAAACCTAGCCTAGCTCTTTAATATTTTTTGTCCTTGGGTGCCACTTCTCTCCCCCCTGGGCTGGGATGTAGATGTGTGTGGTTCATGGTGCCAATCTCACTGGAGGTACATGGTCCTGGTGCTATGTGTGGATTTCTCATTGACTTTATCTATGTCTTCTGTGAATATGAATGAATGGCAATGGGGCATGATTTGCAGGTGGAGCAAATGTGGAAACCTGACCCATGTCACCTTCCTTCATTGGCAGAACTCACATGCTGTCGTCTGAGGAGCCACTCAAGCAGTCCATGAGTTAGGCCTTCTACTACTGAATCCTTGGTGTGGAGTATGAAATTGAAAGATCAGAATTGCATAGCAGCTCAGGAGAGGTTATTTGCTCATGAAGGTTTGTCCAATTTCCTCTATTCTGAAGCTCCACTGGTACTGAAGACTTCGGCATTTGATCCAGTACTCAGCGAAGTCTACCAAGATGCACTACACTGCTCCTCATCCCCCCTCACACCAAGCCCATGCAGCACCAAGGCCACAACCATCAATTGTCACCCCACTCCCATGTGTATGTCGCCATATGCACAAGTAATCATGAGGGAACATCCTTGGTTTTACTGTCGCTGCATGCTCAAAACTGCAGTGTTTGACAAAGGGATGGAGCGAGTTTGTGAGATGAAAAGGAGGGCAGTCTGATGCGCAAATGATAGATGTTCAATGGGGTTTGCCTGTCTAGAGTACACATCCCCCTGCTCATGCCCCTGTCCACACTGAGGGCCATGCTTCGAGTCCCCATATTGGTGTGCCATTGAGCCCCACCCCAGCTTTGGTGGCATTGATATAAAACCCTCATTGAGAGATGGTGGTGGGTGAATCACAAGGGGCAGGGTGGGAATGGGAGGCAGAGTGGGAGCTTAGGTTGGAATGGGAGGATGCAGGTGTGGAGAACGCAATGATGGGGAGAATATGTTACAATTTTCCTTGTAACTCATGGAACCTGACCAACCCGACGATCCCCTCCAGACAGGAGGCACTCCCTGATTCATGCCTAGGGCATGTCCTTGACACCAGACACACACACGACGCATGCCGACTGCATGCATTTGATCCCCTTCCCATGGAAGGCACCCTTGACGCATGATGACTCTATGCACCTGAACCCACTCCCACACATGCTGTGATATGACAACCCCTTGACATGAGGCCTATTGTTTCTATTCTTACTTGATACACATCTATCTTTCCGATTGGACAATAAGGACCTCCCTTGTAGTATAAGTACTGCAACTCGTAGTAGGGATGTCCTTAGTTTAGATCTAGGCAATCTACAGCCTTAACTTGCAAGCTCATTTGAAACTACTAAGGAATCCCCTTAGTACATGAACTCACTTGAAACCACTAGGGAAGCCCCTTAGTGTGTGAACCCAGATGACTCTATGCAGAAGGCCTGCTAGAGGTGTACTATTGTCTTACATTGGACACTCCGAGTAAGACTAGTACCAAACGACTCATCGAGGAAGCACCTCATTGGACGACATCGACTAGATTGAGTGGTTGAGGCTTTGCCCTTAACATAAGATCTAAACTATCTGCTAGCCCACCTACCTAGGTGTAGGCAATACATCTTGATACATACCACAGCAACCTGGGTCTAGACAAACCCCAGACCGACCACCAAGAGAAGCAGAACCACAGCCAGGTTCATCTTGGTACCGATACAACAGAAGACTAGTCTGTTACTTGACCCCAGCACAGCATTGGTTCTACAGATCAACCGAAAGACAAAGAGGAGATTTCCTCACTGATGAAGACTTTGAACAACTGCACACACCCCCACCCGAAACATCCACCCACTTCCTAACAGATGGAATTGACAACCTCTAGAATGAGATGTCCGAACCCGCCGCAACCACACCAATAATGTCCATGAAGGACATCCAAATTTGACCACCCACAGACTTCTCAGGAGAGTGGACCAAGATCACCAAGTTCCTGCAGGAGATAGACCTGTACTTGCGAATCAACAACCAGGTCTACGACACAAATGACAAAAAGATCATCTTCATGCTATCCTTCATGAATGGAGGGACAGCAGCTGCCTGGGCACAGGCATTTGTCAACCAACACCAGTCTGAGGGACTCAGAGAATACACAGACTTCTGACAGAAGGTCCTAGAGGCCTTCTCACCAATTGACAATGCCGGAACGGCAAAGACAGAGATTAAAAATCTCAAACAAGGTTCAGGAAACCTCGAAGAATATGTGGCGAACTTCCACATCCTGAAAGACAGGATGGGAATCACTGAAGATGCAGCCATGATCAAATACTTCATGGATGGACTGCACCCTGAATTACTGAAGAGGGTACACACAATGGAGACAGTACCCAACACTCTTGAAGGCTGGATAAAGGCAGCTTCAAAATATGAAGGCCAATGGAAATGGGCCATGGCAATCCTGGGAAAGACCAGGCAGAACCAACAGACAAAGGAAACGATGAAGAAAGGACAGCCCTCTCTTGACATCAACTGATTAACAAACCAAGAATGCACAGAGCACCTCCGAAAGGGATTGTGTTTTGTCTGCCACCAACCGGGACACCGATTGTCTGACCACAGGGATGGAAAGAACCCCACTCAGACAGGGTCAGTGCCCCCTCCCTACCAAAATCGCTTCACCCAGAAAAAGACTGGGGTGGACACCTACCAGAAGATCCACACGATGCTGGATGAACTAGACAAAGAAGAGAAAGAACGAGCCCTCAACCTCATGGAGGAATCGGGTTTTTAGAACAGTGGCCTGATACGACGCCAGTCACCACTGTAGTCTCCCTAGGATCTGTGCTCTTAGCTACCATGAATAGACAATCTATGCACCTGTCTATTTGGGTAGCTGAGTCAGACAATAGGAAAGACGTTGCAATGAACGTGCTCCTCGACTCTGGAGCAGGAGGAGTCTTTATCAACTCGAAATTTGTCAAATGAGAAGGGATCAGGACATATCCCTTAGGCCGCACCATCCGGGCCACAAACGTAGAGGGAACCCTGAATAGGCAGGGAACGATCACCAGATGCATGAAAAGGAGGCTCCACATCAATGGGAGGAGCTACCCAATGGAATACCTAGTTGCCGGACTAGGCAAAGAATTGGTAATCCTGGGCCTGCCATGGCTGTGGGAGATAAACCCGATCATCGACTGGAAGAAGGGAACCTTTGAGTTCCGAGACAAAGAACGACAGGCTCAAATCCAACAAATCTTGGAGAAGACAAGAAGAGCCAAATGGGCCCTCCCGAACACCCTAAAACTCCCCAGGGTCGACACTGAAAGGGAGGCACCCAATGACAGAATGGCACGAATTCGATGCATCGTAGCCAAGACAAGACAAAGGCTCTCTGAAGAGAAAGAGAGAAGCCTTGCCTGAGCCAGATTGGCTGTGGCAAAAACCAGAGAAAGACTCTCCGAAGAAAAGGAGAGAAACCTTGCCTGAGCCTGACTGGCTGTGGCAAAGATGAAGGAAAGGCTTTCTGAAAAGAAAGCAAAAGAACTGAATTTGTTCCAGAAATCCATCGCAAAGACCAAGACCAGGGGTACTCCTAAAGAAGAGAGGAACCTCAAAGCAGCGAGATGCACCATCGCCAAAACCCGAGAAAACCAGAAGAAAAAACAACTGGAGAAGGGCAAGTACAATGAATGTGACAGGACACGATGAATCTTGCAAAAGATGAAAGAATTGCTAACCTCCACAGGGGAGGGAAGCACCAGCGAGAGGAACGTGAAAATGACACCATAAAACAGGACAAACAACCCTCAACAAGGGACTACCCCGACCCACAATATTAGGACCCCAGATCATGGTACCATCAATGCTGAAGTACCTATGCCCAGGGAGACTCCCCCTCAAATAAAGGTCAAAGAAGTACCAGATGAGGAATTACTGGCAGACACTGGCATGGAAATATGAGCAACGGGAGAAACCCACAAACAAGATGTGACAGACCTCCTGATTGCATATGTACAAGGAGAACTGGTCATTGGTATATTCAAACCACCAGAAGAACCACCCCTGACCAAGGAACACCGAGGACTGACCCATACGTACATATGGAAAATGAACACAATCTCCAGGATTACAAAAGCCAAGGACTCCCCACGATATGTATTCTCAAAGAGCGCATGGATCAGAGCAAAGACATCCATTTCCCAGTGACTGGTGCATGAGCAAGATGAGGGGAGGGAGGCCAGCAAACAGACCCAGGACGACCTACTGCCACTGGAATACCAGAAATACAGACAGGTATTCAAAAAGGCCGCATCTGAATGATTCCCAGAATCAAGACTGTGGGATCATGCAATTGACTTAAAGGAAGGCTTTGTACCAAAGGATTGCAAAGTCTACCCACTGACACCGAAGGAACAAGAGAAACTCAATGAGTTTCTAGATGAAAACCTGGAGAAAGGATACGGCCGACCGTCAAAATCACCCATGGCATCCCCATTCTTCTTTGGACTCTGATGCTCTGTGACCTTGCCAAGACTATTGCTATCTGAATGAAGGAACAATCTGAAACAACTACCCCCTGCCACTGATCAGAGACCTCTTGGACAAGCTGAAGGGAGCAAAATTTTTCATGAAACTTGATATTCGATGGGGATATCATAACGTACAGATAAAGAAAGGAGACAAGTGGAAGGCAGCGTTCAAGACTAACCAAGGGCTATTCGAGCCAATGGTGATGTTCTGTGGGCTGTGCAACTCACCGGCAACATTCCAGGCCATGATGAATGATCTCTTCCAAGACATGCTAGATGAAGGATGGCTCATCATCTATATGGACGACATCCTGATCTTCTTGAAGATGGAAGAAGAACACAGGACAAGGACCAAAAGGGTCCTCAAACGACTACGACAATGCGATCTCTACTTGAAAATAGAGAAATGCAAGTTCAATGTGCAAGAAGTCAACTTCTTGGGCATGATCATCAGGCCCAATGAACTTGCAATGGACAACACAAAACTGGCTGGGATCAAGGACTGGCCCACACCAAAGACAGTGAAGGATGTAAGATCCTTCCTAGGATTTGGAAACTTCTATTGACAATTCATTGGACACTTCGTGGATCTGGCCAGACCACTGAACAATTTGACAAAGAAGAACCAGAAATTTGAATGGACGAATGACTGCCAGCAGTCGTTCGATGCACTAAAAAGGAAGTTCAATGAAGCCCCAGTACTGCTGATGCCAGACGCAACGAAACCATTTGTGGTGGAATCTGACGCCTCAAAATTTGCGACAGGCACAGTACTTAGACAACAGGATGCCAACAGAGACTGGCACCCATGCAGATACATCTCTCATTCTTTCAATGAAGCAGAAAGAAATTATGAGATATAGGACAGGGAACTACTGGGAGTAATCTGAGTGCTGGAAACATGGAAACACTACCTACAGGGGATGCCATTCCCTGTGACAGTACTATCTGATCACAAGAACCTGACGTACTTCTGTCAGGCACAGAAACTGAACCAACGACAGGGTAGATGGAGCATCTACCTGTGTTAAGAACTGATCCTAGATTCCATTCCCCTCCCGCAGAATCCGCAACGACCCAACACCCTTCTGTAAACAACACCTGCAGTGTCCATTTGGATTCTGATGAACCCTCTAGGATCAGTTCTTAACAGATGACCAGGATAGCAGTGTGACCATTGGAGTCAGGTAGTTGCTCAATGAAGTCCATGGAGATGGAATTCCAAGGTCGTTCCAGAATTGGAAGTTGCTTTAGGAATCCGTAGGGCTTGTGTCAAGGTGATTTGGATCGCTTGCAAGTTGTACAGGATTTGCAGAATTCCTGGACAAAGGTGCGGAGGTTTGGCCAGACATATTCCCGGCAGACAAGCTGCTGGGTTTTGTTTTGTCTGAAGTGGCCAGAGAGGATGTGATCATGTTTGTACTGAAGGACTTTGAGGTGAAGATCTGCGACGTCCAGAACATAAATCCAGTTGAAGTGGCGGAGAAGACCTGCTTCGTCTATGGTCCAGTTGGGGTCGGTGGGTGTCGGAAGATGTGCGGATGAAAAGGGGTCAAGGGGTAGGAAGGTGCGGATGTCATGGTGAAGTTTCTCAACATCCATGATTACTGCTTGTCAAAGAATGGGTGTGGCGAAATAGGTGGCACAGAGGGAAGAGGTGAGCTGTTCCTGTGTGAATACAGGTTGGAAGTTGGTTGGGTTTACGGAGGCGAAGTCGCTATTTCCCCCTTTGTGGTAGACGTCCCAACGTCTAGTGAGTGCGTCTCGCTTGGCCCCTAGTTTTCCGGGGTGGAAGCAGATGACAAGATTGAATTGGGAAAGGTACTCAGACCAACGGGCCTGGTGGCGGGTGAGCAACTTGGTAGTGCTGAAGTACTCAAGATTTTTGTGGTCGGTGACCACATCAACCAGGTTTGCAGAATCCTTGAAATACTGCTGCCAGTGTTTGAAGGCCTCAAAAATGGCCAAGAGTTCCTTATCATGGGTGTCATAATTTAGTTCAGCAGGATTGAAGGAGTGGGAATGAAAGGTGACCGGATGGATTTCTCCATCCGCAGTGTAAACTGAAAGGATAGCCGCTAGGGTGTAGTCGGAAGCGTCGGTTTCGAGTACTATCTGTGAGTCAGGTACCCATTGTGTTAAGATGGGGGCATGGGTGAATTCTTGTTTGAGCTTTTCAAAAGCATCGCAGCACTTCTTGTTGAAGTCCCAGGGTGCAGATTTCCATGTTAAGTGGGTAAGTGGGACAACAATGTCTGAATAGCCATTAATGAAGCGGCGGTAAAAGTTGCAAAAGCCTAAGAAGGATTGAATATCCTTAACTTTCCTAGGCTCGGGCCAGTCAAGCACGGTTTTGACTTCATCCTCAGACATCTGCAGTCCATCCGGTGAAAGGATGAAACCCAAATATTCAACGGTGTCTTTGTGGAACTCACATTTCTGTGGAGAAGCGTAAAGTCCATTTTTCTGGAGACGGCGGAGGACTTCTTTGACATGAGCCCCATGCTGGGACTTGTCGTCGGAATAGATTAGGATGTTGTCGAGGTATACAATGACACAAACATCCAGCATGTTGCTGAAGATGTCATTCATAAACTGCTGGAAAGCTGCAGGTGCATTAGTGAGCCCAAAGGGGACCACCAACCACTTGAAGGATCTGTAGCGGGTGTGGAAAGTAGTTTTCCACTCATCACCATCAGCGATGCGGACTAGGTGATAAGCGTGCCACAAGTGTATTTTGGTGAACAAGTGGGCTTTGCGGGGAGAGTCAAGTAGGTCAGAAATGAGAGGAAGTGGGTAGTGGTCTTTCTTTGTAAGACGGTTAAGTCCTCGGTAGTTGACACAAAGTCGGAGACTACTGTCCTTCTTCTTGATGAAGAGAATCGGAGCGCCATGCAGAGACTTGGATGGGTGGATGAAACCTGAGTGGACATTTTCATCAATAAAGACTTGTAAGGCTTCTAATTCAGAGGGGGAGAGAGAATACATTCAGCCCAGAGGCAGAGGAGTATTATCTTCTGTCTCTATCTTGAGGTCATAAGACTGATGCAGAGGAAGGGTATCCACTTTAGTCTTATTAAAGACATCAGCAAATTCATGATACTTGGCGGAATATTGGAGAGGTCAGAGGAGTTAGCAGAATGGGCAGAGCAGGCGGATAACCCTTCTGGAGCAAAGGTCATCTGAAAAGCTATTGCCCCAGGAAGTTTGCTAGCATGCGCATAAGTGGCAGCGTTGATGAAGGGGATGTTGGGAGGTGTAAACTTAGGAGGAATGGGGGGTTCAGAAAGTGCGGAAGAGTCGAGGATTTCTACTGGAAGATTCAGGGACAAAGGTGACATCAGGGGTGCTGGACCTCTATGATCTGCAGAGTGGAAAGCGAGTTGGCTTGAAGACCAGTCAATCAACAGATTGTATTGCTTCAGCCAGTTATGACCGAGTATGGCAGAACAGGAAGAGTCGAGCGAGGTTACATAAAATGACAAATTGAATACTTCACCAGCAGGGAAGGTGACCGGAAGTTTGACGATCTGAGTTATGGTGGAGTTGCAAGTTCCATCAAAGAGTCGTAAACTGATCAGGTTAATGGATTCCGTGCTGAGTTGGTTATTCAACACAAAAGAGGAGTCAAGGAAGCAGTGGGAGGAGCCAGAGTTGATAAGGGTTCGGAAAGGGGCAGACGAGTCAGGAAAGGTTAAAAGAATGGTTAGGGAGTCAGGGTCGGAAAGAGCAGACACGTTGAGACGAACGTAGGCAGCCAAGTGGGTAAGGTCAATGCAACCCCCAGCCCCAATGGCTGTATCCTGAGGGTTGCGGACTATTTTCCGAGTCCGTAGTCTCGGAACCGACAGTGGACGCATGGGCTTTTGCAGCTTTGGATTTCAGGCAGTTTCCTGTTACATGTCCTTCTTCACCGCAGTAGAGGCAGAGTCTTTCCCTCATGCGGCATTCTTGTTCCTCCCCAGTAAGCTTGCCATTCTTCCCCAGCTTATCAGAGATGGACAACTTGGGCTTCTCCCGGGGAGTGTTCTTTGTCGCGGAAGACTGCTGGTTTGATGGCGGGGAAGGACCTTTGGAAGAGTCCTTCCGACTAGAGTTAGTGATGTTACTGGAATTCTTTGTTTCAAAACAGAATTCATCTTCTTGCATCCAGTAGATGTTGTCACTGTCTTGTGCTTTCAAGCGCAGCTCTGCAAGAGTGTTGGGTTTACCACCCCGGAGAACTTCTATGCAAAGCCGGAGCGGAAGACCACGGAAATAGCGGTCACAAAGGGCTGCTTCATTCCAGTTGACCCTAGAAGCTAATTCCCAGAAGTCAACATTATATTTCATGATACGACCACCTTTCTTCATTGCTAAGTCAGAGAGAGCTCTTTCTGCATCTCCAACCGGGTTGTGCAGACCGAAGTTGCTTTCCAGCTCGGCGAGGAAAGCTTCATAGTCCCACATCCAGTGTGTGGAATCTGTCAGGTCATTCAGACCAGGCTCAAACCAACTGAGAGCTGATCCCTTAAGATAAGAAAGGATGAATATGATCTTTTTCTCATCAGAGGAAAATACATGTGGATGGTCATGGAAATGAAGATTGCAGGAGACTAAGAAGTCTCTAAGTTTCTTCGGATTGGCACCATCGAAAATGTCAGGGTCGCAAACTTTGATTTTTTTGGTCTTGGGTGTGTTATTCTGATGAAGGGTGCAGATACTCTCTGAGAGGTTGTAAAGGACATCTATGAACCTATCACCTGGGTCAGGGTTTTCCCCTGCGGGAGGTTGATCCTCAGGATCATTGGGATCGGGGTGACCCCCAGGGCCGTCAGGACCACTAGGGTCATCAGGTCTGCTGGGGGGTCCATCCTCTAGACAAGGATCTTCCAACCTGAAGGGTTCAGGCTGGTTGATGCCCCCTACGTACTCAAGGGGAGTTCTTAATCGAAAACCTTCTGGGTTGCCAGAAGGTTGTGGGGCATGGGCAGACATGAGATTGGCACTGATTGAGGGGGCTCCTGAGCTGATTTGTCAGAAGATGTTTGAGGGTCTGGAAGACACTCCAAAAGTAGTGGCGGGTCGAGGGTCGGAAAGGGTGGATTGCTGGATTGCAGAGATCCCTGGAATAGTACCGTCACGTTGGGAGTTTCTTGTTGTGTGCTGGTGGGTCTTGGTAGGGGTCATAGAGAGGAAATGGATGAGTGAAGTGTGAGTTTGTATATACTGTTAAGAACTGATCCTGGAGGGTTTGTCAGAATCTGATCGGACACTGCGGGTGTTATTTACGGAAGGTTGTCGGGTCGTCACAGATTCTGCAGGAGGGGAAACAGAAAGGACTTGGCTTCAGCTTGTAAGAAGCTGCACCCTTCACCTTGTCTGGTGTCCTAATTTCAAGTTGGAGGTTTGGAGGTAGGAACAGGAAAGTGCAGGAAAATGCAGGAAGGAGTACAGAGGGACTTAGGTTAAGTTCAGATGAGGTTAGAGCTTCAGAGGGAGACTGGAGGTTGAGTCAAATGGAGCTTAGAGTACTGAGGTTGGAGTAGAAGGAGGTTTGGATTGGGAGATTAAAGTTGAGTCTATGTTGATATATGAACTGAGGAATACAAGGTGAAACTAACTAAGCTTAAATACTGTAGTTCGGAATAATGTGGAACAGGAATGAAGACTGCAGCAGTGTCTCGACTGCGTAGATAAATTATCTAGTGGGAGCCGCACAGGAATCCGTAGTCAAATTTGCAATAGAGATGGCAGCCTTGGAAAGGCAGCCGTGGATGCTGTACAAGGCAGCCTGATGCACAGCAGTGTGGGCAGTGCAAGGTGGCTGGGAACGAAATTGGGAGGCATAGACAAAAGTCATGTTTGACATGCGGGAAAGAGTCAGATGGATGCAGGTTCCAATTGGGCAAGGAACAGTTCTTGACACCAATATTCTGCCCATATGTTCTGTTTGTACAAAATCCACAATATTAACATGCATAGGAGCACTGTTAAGAGCTGAACTCGAAGAGGAGAACATCAGATTTCTGGTCAGACTGGTTGACAGTGGATGGAGGTTGCAAGAAGAAACAGGAAGGAAGTGGAAATCTAGAGGTGTTCTGGAACAGGTTCTCGTCTATGACTAGTCAATTACTTTACTCTCTCAGGAATATTACACTGTGTCTTGTCACTCTGTGTGATTGAGAAGTGAGTTGTAATATTCCATCTTTTCTCCTTTTCTGGTGTTTTCTGTCTTCTCTTCGAAGACAGGCTTTCAGTTCCACTAGGTGTGATGCACCAAGTGACAAGGGGTCAGAAAGGACTTGGCTTCAACTTATAAGAAGTTGTGCCCTTCTCCTTGTCAAGTGCATCAGAAAAGAGGGACTAGCCTACAGCAACCTATGGAGACCTACATATGGAGGCTCCATAGCCCTACAGAGGTCTTATAAATTAGTCCCTACTTCCTGATGTGTCCTAATTGTAAGACAAGGGTACAGAAGGAAGTTTACAATCTCTGGAGGAATTCTGGGAGAGCAAGTTAGAGCTTAGGAGGTTCAGAGGTTTCTCAAAGGAGGGTGAGATGGCAGTAATAGCTAGTAACTAGCCTCCCAAGGCAATGACCTAGAACTGCCTCATCATAATTGAAATGAGGGAGTTTCATCACCAGGCTGTGCTCCAGATAGAAGGTGAGCTGTGCTGCAAGGCAGCCAGAATAATCAGTGGAGATGATTGGAAATCTGGTTGGAGAAATTGGGTCTTGACAGTATTTCCCCCTTAGTGCTGAGCCTATGAGGCATGTGAAGGTTTGAGTCCAAATTGGGAAGTTGGTTGGTTGATTGGAAATCTTTTTAAGGTCAACTCTTGACCACCATCATTGACATGGCACCCCCTTCCCAATCTGCCACTGAATGACTTGCCGCCTTCAAGGCAAGGCAAGAAGTGATGATGATGGAGGAGCTCCATTTGGAGGAGGAAGCATGGAAGGAGGAGAAAGAATGACAGGCAGTGGAGGAGGCAAAGAGAATGGAGGCAGGCAGAGTAGAGGCAGAGAAAAAGGCCATGGAGGAGGAGTGGAAGAAAGTGGCTGCTGCCAAGAGGGTGGAAAAGAAGTGGAAGGCCAAGGAGGCCACAGCTGGGGAAGCCGAGGGGAGTGAGTCCCCCAAGAAAAAGTTGAAGGGAAAGGCACAGGTGGAACCCACAGATTCTGAGGCCCCAGTGTGATTGCAGGCCACCATTTCCTGCAAAAGGTAAGTCTTCCTTTCCTTGTTGTGTGCATAGCTGACCACTACTAGATGTTCAAATCAAAAATTGTTGTCTTTCCAGATGGGGTCTTGAGGATATGCATATGAGCCTTGCACCAAGGCAAAACATAGGCATGAGGAGGTTGTGTGGGAGGGGCAGGAAGTTCCTGCAGGGAAGGCATCAGGGTCTGGGGAGGACATGTTGGAGTTGGTGAAGGAGTTTGTGGGAGCAGTGAAGGGAATGAAGAGAAAAATGTGGGAAATGCGGGAGTTGCAGGAGCCGCAAGAGCTCACAAAGATCCAGGAGTCAGTAGTGGATATTCTGGATGCCATGGATCCTGAGAAGTGGGGTCTGAGGAGAAGGAGGATGACAACAAGTTTAGTGAGGGTGAGGTCCAGGGGCAGCTGCAAGGGTTGGCAGAAGAAAATAAGGGTGAGGAAGGTGAGTGTGGTCAAGGAGTAGGAATCTGAAGGAAAAAGTTTTCTTTTTAATTCTTTGTGTAGTTTCATTTGTAATAGATGAAGTTTCAAATCGGAATGAATGAATGTTAAGCTGGAAGTGGTCCAGGTTTTTAATGAGTGTGAAAGTCTGCAATGAGTTTCTGGGCATGATCAAGTTCTGTGGCTGGAAGCCAAGAGGTTTTTCATCAGTTCCTTGGTAGCCTTCCCACTGCACAAAGTAGAGTAACTTGCACCAGTGATGGTTGTCAATTTTGGAGTCAAGGATTTCCAAAATCTTGTACTCCAGTTCATTGTCTATAGTGACTGGAGGAGGCAGAAGTTGGATACAATTAGAAATTGTGTTAGGAGTGTCTTCTTTCAGTTGTGAAAGATGGAACACAGGATGAACAGCCAGAGGTGATCTGGAAGCCACAGGGTAACCAAGTGGGTACCCAGATGGGCAATGATTTTGAAGGGACCATAGAACTTTTCTTAGAGGGTCAGGTTGTGTGCAAGTGTTTGCCTTTAACATAGGCATAGTTTCCAACTTTGAAGTCAGGAGTGGGAGCCCAGCATTTGTATGCAGGACCTTGATAGTGCTTCTGTGCTTCTGCAAGTTGTTTACAAAGTTCCTGGTGGAGGTCGTCAAGGTTGGCCACAAAGTGATGAGCACATTGAGAGGCTAGCTCATGTTCCAGGAAAACAGTGATGTTTGGATGATACCCTTTGTTGGTGAAGAAGGGTGATACTCCAGTGGAAGCTGAGGGAGCATTGTTGTAAGTGAATTCCCCTAAGGGCAACAGTTGGGACCTGGTAGTTGCAAAAGATTCACAAGTACTGTTTGAGGGTCTGGTTCAGGTGTTTGATTTGTCCATCACCTTCCAGGTGATAACCCAAAGTGAAGTGAATCTTCATGTCCAGCCAGGGCTTGTCCAAGAGAGCAGAAAAAATGGGAAATGAACTCGGAGCCCTGGTTGCAGGTGATGTGAGATGGAACACCATGCTTAGAGAAAACATGCATGAGGAACAAGTTAGCAAGTGCTTGGGCAGTGATTTCATTTACTGTGGGGATGAAGATCCTTTGTTTGGAGAGCCAGTCTATGCTGACAAGGATGGCAGTATGTCCATTAGAGTTGGGTAACTGTTCAATGAAGTCCATTGATAGTGAGTTCCAAGGTCTTTCTGGAACTGGAAGTTGCTTCAGGAATCCATAGGGTTTGTATTGGGTGACTTGGAATGTTTGCACATAGTACAAGACTTGCAGAAATCCTGCACAAAAGTGTGGAGGTTGGGCCACATTTATTCAATCACATCAGATAAGTTGGAGATTTTTGTTTTGTGCAAAGTGGCCAGATAGGATATGATTGTGCTTGTACTGCAAGACTTTGAGACAGAGGTCTGCAACATCTGGAATGTAAATCCAGTCAAAGTGGTGGAGGAATCCACTGTCATCTAATGACCAGTTTGGTGCAGAGGGTGATGGAAGGTGTGAGGATGAGATGGGATCAAGAGGGAGTGAGGATTGGATATCATTGTGGAGTTTCCCAATATTCATGAGAATAGCTTGTTGCATGATAGGTGTTGTGAGGAAAGTGGCTCAGAGAAAGGAAGTGAATTGTTCTTGGGTAAAGACTATAGAAATCCAGCCTAGATAATACACAAATAAACTCAGTCTGTGTATAATGGACTGAGGTGTCTATGTCTATCTAGTCAAATATATATACCATGAGTATGACAATAGAAAATATGATAAAGGGACTATTACAAAGGGATATGGACAAGGGGAAACATGCATCATTTTGCGTGCTATAATTAGCATGCCACATCAAAGGGCACATTCATGGTGGAGATCTCAACACTCCTCCTCACTGTGAATACTCCTCCTTGCATGGAATCGGCACATGTTATTGGAGACCCAAGAAGTCACATAAGAGCACAAATTGTTTGATGTTGAGAGCCTTGGTGAAAATGTCAGCGATATTGTCCTTGGTATTGACGTAGGATACAGCGAGTTCCTTAGATTGAACGTTGATAGATCCACCTTGTCGTTCAAGCTCGGAAAACACATCTGCGATCATTGTCAAAGTTCTACAAACCCATACGAACCCCTCCGAAGCTCTACGAAGCTCTACGAACCTCTACAAAGTCACGAGAATGCTTCGAAATTCTTCACAACACTTCGAAAATCATCACGACACCTTGAAATTCTTTGTATGCCTTCGGCCATTATAATACAATTCCCCCGACATTTGTACAGCTCAGGATATACACTTGGAACATCGTCGACGAGTTCCGAACCAGTTTCGAGCAATATCGCAGCAATATCGGCCTTCGAGCAAGTCCAATATTTCCTTGACCAACTTCAAAAATCATCGAACATCGAAAATTGACATCGGACACTATATCGCTATCCGAATAATCATCGCACACATGCCAGACATATCCCCTACCATTGTCAAACAATATCGCACCGATTTCGAGCCACAAACAAAGTCCGAAGAATCTTCGAAAATCTTTGAAAAACATCAAACCTCGAAAAACATCGTTGGACACAGTATTTCCTATTCGAATGATCTTCGGATGCATGCTGGACACATGGGACACTATATCGAGTATATCGAACACATTTCGACCGCATGTGCATGCATACAATCTGCTCGAAGCAGTTTCCGATCTTTTATTCAATTTATAACAAGGACAGTCTGGTTTTAGCTATTCTTTCTTATTATTTCTTCATCATGTGTTATATTCACCCCTTCTAGGCTTGCTTTATTGTTCTGATATACTTATATTGTCTTTTGCCTCAAGTTTTCCACATGTTTGCCTCATGTTCTCTAGCCTTTTTAGGTACTTTCTTTATTTTATATAAAAAGATGTACTAGAAAGTCGTCATCTTCCTCCCAGATCACAGTGATTTGAGAGTTTGGTTTAGTCTTATTCAGTCCAAAGTTTGGTGTTTTACACTAAACTTCCTCGAAATTCCTCGAAATTCCTCACATTATGCTATTTTCACTCTCGCTTCCCTCAATTAGCCTTTTCTTCACTTCTACTACTCGTCTAGTCCCCCGATCTTGCATCCAAACATATTTGCGCACTCGAAATTCCTCGAGACTTCTTTGAAAAATATTGTGACATCTCAAAAAGCATTGCGACATCTCGAAAATCATTGCAACATCTCACAAATCATCGCAAGTCCTCGAAACACATTCTTTTAGCCTCAAACGGCTTTGACAAGCAGTTGTTTTGTGACTATTTGATGGTTGGTCTGACAGGTGACATCTAGAGGGCCTCGCATCCTTCCTCTGACTCATGTTATACCATCCAAAGCCTTTTTGTGGGTTTTGTTTGGGTTTCCGGGTTGAGCATCATCAATGTGTTCATGAAGGAAGTGAAATTTAATGTCGACATGTTTAACTCTGGAGTGGAGAAGAGGATGACAGGCTAATTGAGGCAGTGTTGTCGCATAACATTGGGGTCAGCATGTCAGGTGGATGACCGATAGCGGTAAACAATGTACGAATCCAAACACACTCTTTTGCAGTCTCAAAAGCTGCAACATACTCAGCTTCACATGATGATGCTGCAACCATTTTTTGTTTGTGAGCAGTCCACAAAACAGCTCCAGACCCAAGTGAACATATGTAGCCACCAACACTGTGCCTAGTATTGAGGCAACTAGCCCAGTCAGAATCTGTATAAGCCAATAATGAGATAGGGTTGTCTCCACCCAGGTAGAGTTTAAGGTCCCGTGTTCCTTTAAGGTAGCGAACAAGATGTAGAGCAGCACCCCAATGTTCAAAGGAATAAGAGTCCAAAAATTGTGAAAGTTGTTGGATGGCAAATGAGACATCCAGACATGTTGAGATGGCCAGGTATAATAGGCACCCAACCAAAGAACGATAGGGTAAGTTTGATAATTTGGCTTGTTCATCGACAGGGAGTGCAGCATGGTCAATGCGGCAAAGTTTCTGTCCTGGTTCCATTGGTGCAGATAGGGGATGTGCATCGGATTGACCAAACTGGGACACAATTTTGTCAATTAATGCTGTTTGTGATAGGGCAACAGTTTGATGTATCCTGTCCCAAGTGATTGCAATACCAACGATGAACTGTTAAGGGCGAAGCCTCAACCACTCAATCTAGTCAATGTTGTTTGATGAGGTGCTTCCTCGACAAGTCGTTCGGCACTAGTCTTACTTGGAGCATCCAACATAAGATGGATAGTGCACTCTAGCAGGCCTTCTGCATAGAGTTGTTCGGGTTCACACACTAAGGGGCTTCCTTGGTGGTTTTGAGTAAGTTTGCAAGTTCACAAGCTAAAGCTGTAGATTGCCTAGATCTAAACTAAGGACATCCCTACTATGAGTCGCAGTACTTATACTAAGAGGGAGGTCCTTATCATCCAATCGGAAAGGTAGATATGTATCAGGTAGGAATAGAAACAATAAGCCTCATGCCTAGCATGAGGTGTCCGATGTCATGGATCCAATGTCAAGGATCCAATGTCAATCGTGAGAGTCCGACGTCACAGACCTCATGTCAAAGGGCTGTTGTATCACAGCATGTGTGGGAATGGGTTTGGGTGCATGGAGTCACCATGCATCAAGGGTGCCTTCCATGGGAAGGGGATCGAATGCATGTTGTCAGCATGCATTGTGTGTGTGTCTGGTGTGAAGGGCATGCTCTAAGCATGAATCAGGAGTGCCTCCTGTCTGGAGGGGATTGTCGGGTACATCAGGCTGGTCAGGTTCCATGAGTTACAAGAAAAATTGTAACATGAACCATGCTGTTCCCAGATCTGAAATTGTCCAGACTTTGCACATTTGGTCTTTGAACCATTCATTCTCCTCTTTCCAACTAGCAATCGACAGGTAGTCATTGACATGGACCACTGCTACGACAGTTCCAGTGTTAGCCTTACAATAGTAGATGCACGATTCACATGAGAGTCTTGTAAAACCCCAAGAAATCATCTGTGCATTCAGTGTTTGATTCCAGATGCATCCACTCTGTTTTATACTGTAAAGTCCTTGCTGTAACTCCCATACCCAATCTTCTTTCCCAATTTCTACAAAACCAGTTGGTTGTTCCATATACTGAATCTCATCAGCCAGTAAGAGTCCATAGAGAAATGCAGTTTTGACATCAATTTGTTGTGCATCCCAGCCAAGCGAGGCGGCAATGTGCAGGAGAATCTGCCAAGATTCCATGGGTGCAGTAGGTGAGGTAGTTTTTGTGTAATCTTTGCCATAAATCTGTTTGAACCCTTTGAAAACAAGGTGTACCTTCCAATGCACTAGAGTGCCATCCTCATTTCATTTGATGTGGAAGACTGGGTGACCCTTACATATGCGGCACCCCTGTACATTGGCTCTTGGAACTAATTTGTAGACTTGCATGTCTTTTAGGGACTTGAGTTCCTCGTGATAGCCTTCCTCCCAGCACTCAGAATTTGCCGAGTTCTGGGCTTTCTCCCAGGTACGTGGGTCATCTTCGAATTGTAGTGATCCAGGATCTATATCAGACATCTCCGAGATCAATGTGTGTAATTGATGTGCCTGATCACCAAGTGTAGGGTCTTTGATCAATTTCTGATCAGCTCAATCATGATCGACAGGTGTAGGCGTGATGATGTCATGGAGCCCTTCCAAGATTTGCTTCCATTCTGTACGTTGCTCCTTTATATGCTCTGTGGATTCTTGTGAATCAAGGATAGCTCGACCTAGTCTGGTAGTGGCTGTGCCTCCATTTGGATGTTTATTAGTAGGAATTGGCACTCTGGGTGGATCTGCGTGGTTCTGAGGGTGCTGGCTCAGGAGTGTCTGTCACAACAGGTTCATCTATGGGTAAGTCATCAATAGGTCCTGTATTGGGTATGGTGATGTCATCATGGATGTCAACAGGGGTGAAAGTCAATGGAGGAGTCTCTTCTGTTTGACCTGGTTCATTGTGCAGTGCAGGCAATGGTACATGGCCATTATGGCTTTCGACAAACCTGACATGGTATGAGCTATATACCTTGCCAGTTTTCCAATTGTAACAATGATACACTTTTGATTTGAGCTCATAGCCAATGAGTACACATTCAATTGAATGTTCATAGATTTTTGGGTTGTTTCAACCAATCTCCCTCATGTAAGAGTAATCGGGTTGTCATCTGTGCCACTTCTCCCAAGGGGTAGAGCCTTTTAGTGAATTTGTTGTAGCCTTGGCATGCAGGAGAGAAGCTGTTAAGTAAAGTTCATCCCAAAGATAAGATGGTAAGTTGGTGTAAATGCACATGGTGCATGCCTTCCCCATTAGTGTCCTGTGCATGTGTTCTACATGACCAATGTGAGCTGAAGTATAAGGTGCAGTAAATTTATGATCAGTTCCTCTTGCCTTTAGCCAGGCTTTGACTTCATGTGACCTGAGTTCTCCATTGTCTGTGATGTATGTTCCGACTTGCAAGCCAGTCTCCTTTTCTTGTGCTAGCTCCCATGCCTTGAGTTCAGGAAATGTGTCATCCTTATGCTTGAGTGGTATGGACCATGGGTGTGAGGTACAATCATCCACAATGTTAATGATGTATGAATTCCCAGAACATGACTTTACATCATGCGGTCCCAAAAGATCTACCCAAACTTTTTTCAATTTCTGTGTAGCCCTATGTCCTTCCCCCTCTATGCACTTCTTAGGAACAGGTGAGTGGGTCTGTTTTCCAAGGATGCAAGATTCACATTTAGGAGGTTTAAAGGAGGATTGTGCAGGCATACCAGTGATTGTCCCTTTTTGTGCCATGTCTTGCAAAGCTTGATAGTTCGCATGCCCTAGATGGCGATGCCAGGTGATAATGTTAGGGGCTGAGTGGATGGTGAAGATATGTTCAGCAGAGGCGGAGTGTAGTAAGAGAGAATAAAGTTTCTTGTTGGGTGACAGGATGCCTTGGGCTATGTGGGCACCAGTGGACTTATTTGTGATCCAGCATCAAATGCACTACAGCATTCGAATCCTTTGTAAGCAAGCTAACTGAGATCAAGCACACTGCCACATTTGGAACATAGAGTGCATTACATAAAATGATTGATGCACCTCGGGCAATGTGGAGTTTGATATCTCCCATGCCGATCGCGGAGATAGAAGAACCCCCGATGCCTCAAACTGATCGTGGGGTAATAGTGTGAAGTGTGATGAAATCTGATTGATCAGGAGAAATATGGATGGTGGCTCCAGTGTCAACATAAGATGGGTGATCGTGGATGGAGATGGGAGTGTGTAGGGCTTGGTTGAGTGGGGCAACTGTAAAAGCATCCATGGTTACTGGTACAGAATTATCGGTCCAATTAACTGAGGTACAGAACTCCTCCTCAGTTGCAAACCAACCTTTGTACTCAACCTCCTCAATAGTTGCGTGAGGAAGGGGGTCACTAGCCAGGCCAGCAAATTCCCCCAGAATTGTCTCAGCCATGTTCAAAGCAGCATGACAGTGAACGCACAACTGGTGTTGTCCTTCATGGTAATGGGGACCTTCATGGTAGACTTGGGAGCTCCAGTATTGGACGTCTGTTTGTTGTACGCCTGTTTCCTTGCTGCTTTTGATTTCTCAATTGTACTTCCTTCCATACTGCCGCCTTTTGAGATACAATACTCTTTAGTGTGCTGGGGGCATTTGCAGTTGCTGCAGATTGTGGTCCCAGGAGGCCTGACCGGTTTTGAGGTCACAGCTAGAGCAAGGGAAGGGGATGTATCGGTACATCGGTCATTGTCCTGGAGAGACTGTTCATTTTCCAAAAAAAAAGTGAATATTCTTGGATGTGTATGGTGCAGATGGCATGGATGCAGCAATGTTGCAGGAAATAATGGAATGCGCATGAGGAAAATGTGAACTGATGGAATTCAAAAGTGTGATACAGCATAAGAGGTCAGAGGTAATACCTCCCATAGCAAACACATGCTCAATAAGCATGCAGATCCATTCAGCCATTTTGGGGAGAGGTGTATTTGGTGTGCACTGGATAAGGTAGGCATCACCCAGTGTCAGCACATCATTATGTAAGCAAATAGTTGTCGTCTGCTGCCCTTTATTATGGCCACTACTTCACCTTTTTAATACATCTAAGCCCAGGGAAGTACAGAGTAGATCCTAATAGTCAATCCTCTGAAAAAATATTTTGAGAATTCTTCTTCCTTGTGAAGGAATAAAGGTGACAAAATCAGATTTTCTTTTGTGACTCTAAACTAGTTTTATGCATATTCTGAACAAAAATATCAAGTCTGAAAAATTTATGTTCTCGACATTTGGCCAGTGCATGTGACCAACATGTGGGATTTACATCATGAGTCAGCATGGCTCGTGACTTGGGATCAACCCTTACATGGTCCATACCAGCTATTAATACCTATTATACAAGTAAGCAGGGCTTAAGGAGCACTGGATAAGGTAGAATGGGGTTTAATTGGTGATGTATAGAGGAATTATATAAAAATTTCACACTCAAAAAATTCAATCATCTCAAATTTGTCAGAATTGCACTTTTGCACTGAATTCTTTTCAAAAAATTTTCAGAACCAACATTTGGCTGCTTACTAAGCAGCTTACATAAGGGTGCTGATAATGGGTGACACCTACCTTAGCAAGTGCTTGCTGTAATAAAGTGACTTGCCTAACTGGTCCTTCCTTCTGGTGATGGTTCTCTAGGATCTCCCAGTTTGTTTTAACAGATTTTGAAGAATCTAAGAAAGAGCATTCAGATGATGCTACCCCAGAGGCAATGAAAGCATATGCAAGGCGGGAATTAGCCTTCCAATTAGATAGAGCATGGGGTTCATTAGAGGCAGGCTCTGGTACTTCACCAGTGACATATTCAAAAAGTCCATTGAGGGACAAGGCAATGCTGATATCCTCCTTCCATTCTTTGTAGTTGGATTTAAGCTTATTGAGCTTGTCCCCGGAGTATTGAGTGGAAAGTCATATGAGGGAAATGGATGGGGGGTGAGGTTCAGTGGGTGCAGTCATTCTGGCAAGCAAAAAAAAAAAAAAAAGACAAAGATGAGATGGTAGATGAGAGGGAGATTTGACTCGAGCAGGAGATGAAGGGATCTGACATGCGTGACACGTGCTGATAAGATATTGATCGAACAAGTTGATCAAAGAAACACATGACAAGGCACAGAGCGGTCGAGTGGCTAGGCAAGATATCTATCATCACTACACATGACAGAAGTGGCCCATAACCTATAGAAATCCAGCCTAGATAATACACAAATAAACTCAGTCTGTGTATAATGGACTGAGGTGTCTATGTCTATCTAGTCGAATATATATATCATGAGTATGACAATAGAAAATATGATAAAGGGACTATTAGAAAGGGATCTGGACAAGGGGAAACATGCATCATGTTGTGTGCTATAATTAGCATGCTGCATCAAAGGGCACATTCACAGTGTAGATCTCAATAAAGACAGGTCAGAAATTGCTTGGGTTTATAGAGGCAAAGTCACTATCTCCCCCTTTGTTATAGATGTCCCAGCATCTAGTGAGTGCATTGGGTTTTGCCCCCCAATTTCCTGGGGTGAAAACAAATAATGAGGTTGAATTGAGAAAGGTCTTCTGACCAATGGGCTTGGTGACAGGTAAGGAACTTTGTGGTGCTGAAGTACTCCAGAGTTTTGTGATCAGTGACCACATCTATCAGATTTCTGGAGCCTTTGAGGTACTGCTGCCAGTGTTTAAAAGCTTCAAAGATGGCCAAGAGTTCCTTGTCATGGGTATCATAGTTTAAATCAGTGGGGTTAAAGGAGTGGGAGTGGAATGCCACTGGGTGAATCTCTCCATCTGCAGAGTGTACTGAAAGGATATCACAAGCACATAGTCTGAGGTATCCATCTGCAGGATCTCCAGGAGTCCAGTAACCATTGTGTGAGCACTGGGGCATGGGTGGATTCTTCCTTCAGTTTGTTGAAGGCTTCCTGACACTTCATGTTGAAGTCCCAAGGAGTGTGTTTCTGAGTTAGTCAGGTGAGTGGATGACAATGTCAGAATACTTGTGGATAGAACATTGGTAGAAGTTGCAAAATCCTAGGAAGGACTGGATATCCTTAACTTTCCAAGGTTCTGGCCAGTCAAGGATGGTTTTGACTTTGTCTTCAGACATCTGGAGCCCATCTGGAGAGAGGATGAACCCCAAGTATTCCATGCTGTGTTTGTGGAATTCACATTTCTGTGCAGCAGTGTAGAGACTGTTTCTCTGGAGTCTTCAGAGAACTTCCTTAATGTGAGATTTATGCTGACTCATGTCATTGGAGTAGATTAGGATGTTGTTGAGGTAGACAATCACACTGATGTCTAGCATGTTACTGAAGATGTCATTCATGAAATGCTGAAAGGCTGTGGGAGCATTCTTTTTGTAATTTAAGAGAGTATAGCAACCCAAAAGCATTGAGGAAAGGTTGACTATCAGACATTCTGTTTGTAGAGATCCAACCTAGAATACATGAGTAATCAATCTCAGTCTGTGTATAACTGACTATTATTAGAGTTACTACTATACCTAGAATACACAAGTAATCGATCTACAAGTGGTATAGTGAGTAACCATAAGCAATCAATGAAATAATATCTACTCACCTCAGTCTGTGTATAACAGACTGAGGTGTATGTGTCTACTATGTCTGATATATATACTGTGAGCATGACAATGGTATATAGAAGAAAGGGATGTGATAAAGGGATAATTGATAAGGGGAATGTACACATCACAAAGTGTGCTATAAATAACACACCACATCAAACAGCATCAAAACATGTATTCATGGTGCAGCAGATCTCAACACTCCTCCTCACCGTGAATACTCCTCCTCACATAGAATCAAGGGAATAATGAAAATTAGGCCAGACCCAGAAAGCTGCAAAGTCTTGTGAATTGTTTGACATAAAGAGTCTTGGTGAAGAGATCAGCAATATTATTGCACATATTGACATAGGATACGGTGAGTTCCTGTGATTGAACTCTTTCACGTAAGAAGTGAAATTTTATGTCAACGTGCTTCACCCTTGAGTGAAGAAGAGGGTCCTCAGATAAACTGATAGACACTGTGTTGTCACAGAGCATCAGGGTTGGTGCATGGGGTGCGTAACCAATTGCGGTGAGTAGAGTATGAACCCAAATACATTCCTTCACCGCTGATGATACTCAACCTGGGAAAACCACCAAAACTGCCAAATGAGGCAACCGATGATATTTGCACAAGTCAGAGGAAGGATGCGAGGCATTCTGAATGTTTGTGGTCTGACCAAAGGGAAGACAACTAGTTGGTACTAGTCATAAAGGTAGTTCTATAAGAGAGGAAGGTGTTTGGTGTGGTCCAATGGAGTATTGATCGATATATTGAAGAGGATCGACAAGATTGATGGTGAACAATGTTTATTGTCGAAGGTCGATGTGTGAATTCTAAGGACTTTTTGGTAGATTGATAGTATATGAAGGTTATAGCTGATGGCTAGGAAGTGTCAGAGTGGTTACTAGTGCTAACGATGAGAGGATCAAAAATTGATCAAGGATGACAATGGTTGCAGAGGTTTCTCATTGATCAAGAAAACTCGTAGAAGTTTAGATTGTTTAGAGGATAGATTGGATTCTTAGAACTTTATACGAGGCAATATGTGAAGATGATTTCTTGTCTTCCCAAGTAGATACTAAAGAGTTTTACATGTTTTAAGAGAAACTTCCTAAAATGGTATAAGAAACATGTGTAAGAACATGAGGCAAAAGATATGAGTTAAAACATGAGGCCAAAATGAGACTGGAATCTGAACAAGAAAAAGATATATCATATGATGAAGGAGTAATAAAGGGAAAGAACTAAAAGAAGACTGTCCTTTGTGTATAAACCGCCCTAAGTGTTGCAATAATCTGTCCAGTGGGTTCTGTATGCAATAGGGACTTGGAATGAGGCTGACCTACTATCAGCAGGTTTGAGCATGAGTTGGAATACTCCCTGGCACATGGTATTCCACCATTTAGATAACGAATGCAGTGCCCAATGTTGCTTGTAGTTTCTTGATGTCGATCGATAACACTCGATGATGGTCAACAATGGTCAACAATGTTTGATCGTGGTCACAGTTGTTCAAAGTTGATCGGGGATACTCAATGTTCGTTCGGAAGGTTCTTAGGGCATTTTGAGGTAGTCCTAAGGTTGTGCGATGTGGTTTCTAAGTATGATGGATGTCACTGGTGATGTTTTGATGCAGTCGATACGATATCGTGCTTGGTAGACTTGGTCAAGAGTGGTCATGGAGCTTCTGGGACATCATAGGAGTTAGCCAATGTGATTAGAATGTGGTTGTAATGGTGAATTGGCCTTTGAGCTGAGGAGACAACCTATCACTGCTTCAAAAGCAGCAGTGTATTTGGCCTCACAGGAGGAAGCAGCGATGGTTTTCTGTTTATGTGCAGTCCATGAAATTGCTCCAGACCCAAGCAAGCACATATATCTGCCAACACTTTGTCTAGTGTCCAGGCAACTCGCCCAGTCAGAGTCAGTGTATGCCAGTAATGAGATCGGATTATCCCCTCCCAAGTGAAGTTTGAGATTGCGTGTCCTTTAAGGTATCATACGAGACGTAATGCGGTGTGCCAATGCTCAAAAGAGTATGAGTCAAGGAACTGGGAAAGTTGTTGAACCGTGAATGAGATATCAGGGTGAGTCAAGATTGCAAGGTACAATAAACAGCCAACCAATGAGTGATAGGGTAGCATTGGTTAGTTTTGTCTGCTCCTGTGGAGAGAAAGTGGTGCACTCAATGCGACACAACTTCTGACCTGGTTCCATTGGTGCAGATACAGGGTTGGCATCAGTCTGACCAAATTGAGAAACAATTTTGTCAATCAGCACTGCCTGCAATAATGGAACCGTCCTGCGCTCCCAATCCCAGGAAATGGCAATACCTACTACAAAATGCGCTGTCCCAAGGAGGTCTTTACACTCCTCCCCCCAATCCGAGTGGACTCCACTCGGACACTCGGACAGTCCTAGGACATTGCTTGAACTTTGCTCAGACTTCTTTGGCTGAAAGTCCTGCCAAACTAGATGTCCAGTCTGAGCTGAGTCCTCGGACTGTCCTAGGACTGTCCAAGTTGCTTATATAATTGACTGAAAAATCAGTGGCTACCACAGGGATTGAACCCTTGTAGTCACATGATAAAGTACATTTAAGGCAACAATATAACTGTTAGACTAAAGTATCATTACAGGTACATAGTTTTATCTCTCTATGTACTGCCCTGGCTGTGATGACAAATCAACACAGCTGTATCACCAACAATGATGCCAGCTCATCGTCGATCATCACCAACCACCACCACCACCACCACCACCACCACTCGATGACAACACCTCCCTCCCACATCCTGCTGCTGCCACTGCCCCCTGAACACCCCACAGCCATGGGTCCCATGCCAGCACACGATGAAATGGGCCCAAATGACTCTATCATCGTTGATAGGTCCACCTTATTGTTCAAGCTTGGAAAACACATCTACGATTGTTGTCAAAGCTCTACAAACCCATACAAACCCCTCCGAAGCCTACAAACCTCTACAAAGTCACGAGAATGCTTCGAAATCCTTCGCAACACTTCGAAAATCATCGTGACACCTCGAAATTCTTCGTATGCCTTTGGCTGCCATAATACAATTTCCCTGACCTTTGTACAGCTCAGGATATACACTTGGAACATCGTCGATGGGTTCCAAACCAGTATCGAGCAATATCGCAGCGATATCGGCCTTCGAACAAGTCTGATATTTCCTCGACCGACTTCGAAAATCATCAAACATCGCAAATCGACATCGGACACTATATCACTATCCAAATAATCATTGCACACATGCCAGATGTATTCCCTACCATTGTTGAACAATATCGCACCGATATCGGGCCATGAACAAAGTCCGAAGAATTGTCAAAAATCTTCGAAAAACATCAAACCTCGAAAAACATTGTCAGACACAGTAGTTCCTATTCAAATGATCTTCGGATGCATACTGGACACATGGGACACTATATTGAGTATATCGAACACATTTTGATCGCATGTGCACGCATACAATCCACTCGAAGCAGTTTCCGATCTTTTATTCCATTTATAACAAGGACAGTCCAGTTTTAGCTATTCTTTCTTATTATTTCTTCATCATGTGTTATATTCACCCCTTCTAGGCTCACTTTATTGTTCTGATATACTTATATTGTCTTTTGCCTTGAGTTTTCCACATGTTTGCCTCATGTTCTCTAGCCTTTTTAGGTACTTTCTTTATTTTATATAAAAAGATGTATTAGATACAAAGAAAAACAAGAAAGTCGTTGTCTTCCTCCCAGATCACAGTGATTTGAGAGTTTGGTTTAGTCTTATTCAGTCTGAAGTTTGGTGTTTTATGCTAAACTTCCTCAAAATTCCTCAAAATTCCTTGCATTATGCTATTTTCACTCTTGCTTCCCTCAATTAACCTTTACTTCACTTCTACTACTCCCCTCAATTAACCTTTACTTCACTTCTACTACTCATATAGTCCCCCAATCTTGTGTCCAAACATATTTGTGCACTCAAAATTCCTCGAGATTTCTTTGAAAAATATTGTGACATCTCGAAAAGCATCGCAACATCTCGAAAATCATCGCAACACCTCAAAAATCATCACAATGTCTTGCAAATCATCGCAAGTCCTCGAAACATATTCTTTTAGCCTCAAACAGCTTTGACAAGCGGTTGTTTTGTGACTATTTGACAGTCGGTCTGACAGGTGACATCTAGAGGGCCTCACATCCTTCCTCTGACTCATGTTATACCATCCAAAGCCTTTTTGTGGGTTTTGTTTGGGTTTCCGGGTTGAGCATCATCATCGTTTGGGCTCCAGGTGAGTTTTTTCTTTTTTCTTTTTTCTTTTCTCATGTTCTCTTTAAGCTAACACATTTTTTCATTAATTATAGGTTATATCTATACCATAGCAGCACAATGACCCCCAAACCACCAAATGAGGAACAACAACAAGACCATGACCCAGCACCCACCCCCGCCAGTGCAAGCAACTGCTTGCATGGGGGAGAGCAGCTGCTAACAACAACAATGATGGCAGGGAATGACGACAACACCCACCCCAGCCCTACGAGCCACTGCTCATAGGGTGGACAATGGGTGGAACAATGACAATTAGGGGAGACCCCAACAACAGCCAGCACCCCCCATAACTGCCACAGGCAACTGCTCGTGGGGTGGATGGGGGGTGCGAGAGTGCAGGTACTGACAGGGAGACAAAAAAGGCCCAAGAGATGTCAATGTCTCTTGAGTCCTAGGTAAGTTTTTTTTTTCTTTTCTCATTTCATTTTTTGATGCTAACCAACTTTTTTTAGATACACACTACTACTGGCAATGATGACGACGGGGGGACACCACCACCACCACTGCTGCAAGCCCCTGCTTGCAGGGTGGAAGGTGAGGGTGAAGAGACAAGGGGGAAGGGAGACGACAGGGAAGGGAGACGAGGGGGAAGGGAGACAAGAGGGAATGGAGATGAGGGGGAAGGGAGACAAGAGGGAAGGGAGACAAGGGGGAAGGGAGACGACGATGAGAGTGGGGACACCCACGATGACACCCACCCCATGCCTACGAGCATCTGCTTGTGGGGTGGTTTGGGGGGGAGAAGAATGGGGACAGGAGAGCAAGACAGCCAGGGGATGACCTGGGGAGAGACGAATGCCACCACGAGCAACTGCTCATGGCGGGTGTTTTTAATTTATTTTTATTATTGTTAGTTATGGCCCCCTCCCCTCGAGCTTGCGAGGGGGTCAATTTAATAATCTATTCATGATATATATATAAATTAGATTTCAGTAATAAATAGATATAATGTATGTGACTTTAAATGACTACTTGGCTTAAGTGGTAGCATGTGCATGTTTGGTCATCATGTGATTGCTAGTCCAGAAGTCTGTTGGTTCAATTCCTGCTGTGCACACATCATTTTGTGAGACTTATAAGAATTTCTGTAAGTCTGGAACTCAGACTTTACTTGGACAGCACTTTAAAGGTGTAAATAAATGCACAATTGATGTTGTCCAAGCAAAGTCCAAGCAAAGTCCAAGTGCAGTCCTCAGACTGTCCTAGAACTTTACTTGGACAACTCGGACAGTCCGAGTGTCCAAGCAGAGTCTGAGTGAAGTCTGAGGACAGTCCAAGTGTCCAACTGTGTCTGAGCAGAGTCCGCTTGGACTGGGGGGGGGAGTGCAAAGTACTGTGTCCCAAGCTCTGAAATTGTCCAAACCTCCCACATCTGATTCTTGAAGCGCTCATTCTCCTCTTTCTGACTGGCAATTGATAAGTAGTCATCAACATGTACAGCTGCTATAATGGTGCCAGAATCAGTCTTTTGATAATAAACACAGGATTCACACAAAAGCCTGGTAAAACCCCAGGTTATCATCTGCGCATTTGGCATTTGGTTCCAGATGCGTCTGCTCTGCTTCATACTGTAAAGTCCTTGTTGTAACTCCCACACCCAATCCTCCTTTCCTAATTTCTCAAAACCTGCCGGTTGCTCCATATACTGAATTTTGTCAGCTGGTAAAAGTCCATGGTCTTGACATCAATTTGTTGCACATCCCAACTGAGTGCAGCAATATGTAAGAGAATTCACCAAGATTCCATGCATGCAGTAGGTGAGGTGGTCTTCATGTAATCCTTGCCAAAAATCTGTTCGAAACCTTTAAAAACAAGGTGTTCCAATGAACTGGAGTTCCATTCTCATCCTGTTTGATGTGAAATACTGGTTGATCTTTACGTATGCAGTGCCCAGATGGTACTGAGTCATGTGGGATGAGTTTATATACATTCATATTTTGCAATGACTTGAGTTCATCATGATAGCCCTCTTCCAATGTTTGGTGTCGGGCAAGTTCTGTGCTTCATCCCAAGTACGTGGGTCATCTTCGAATTGAAGTGATTCTGGATCTATCTCTGACATCTCCAAGATCAGGGCATATAATTGATGTGCCTCGCCTTGAGTGTGAGGTTGTCAAATGATTCCCAAAGCGTCTCAAGTCGATCATGTTCGGTGGGTGATCAAATGGAAGCAACAATGTTATGCAGTCCCTCTAGGATTTTCTTCTGTTCCACACGCTGTGTTTTAATGCGTTCTGCTGAGTCCTTGGAGTCACGTATCACATTATCAAGTCTGTTAGTAAGTGGTCCACTGCTTGGGTGTTTGGCTGTGGGTATTGGCATTCTCGAGGATCTGAGAGGGCCAACATTTTCAGGTGGAACATTGGGTGCGTGTGTGGTAGGTGTTTCTTCTAATGGTCATTCAATGGGAGGTGTCATCTCCTGTACACTGTTATCATCATCATGATCAAAATCGACTGGAGTGAAGGTATTAGGGGGATTGTTGTCACCCCAGAATGGTTCAGATGTAGTATAGTCTGGGGAAGGATTTGGAGCCGCAGATGGTACAGGTGCAGGACTGTCATGACTCTTGATAAACCTGACATGGTATGAGCTGTAGATCTCTCTGGTCCTATGATGATAGCAATGATATGCTTTGGATTTTGGTTCATAGCCAATGAGGACACATTCAATTGACCGTTTGTAGATCTTGGGATTATTCTGGTTCTGAATGAAGATGAATGCATTGCACCCAATCTCTCTCATATAGGAGTAGTCTGGTTTTTGCTCATGCCACATCTCCCAAGGTGTGAAACCTTGCAATGAATGTGTGGTAGTTTTGGCATGAAGGTGCAATGCAGTCAGGTACAGCTCATCCCAGAGGTAAGGTGGTAAGTTTGCATGGATGCACATGGAACACTGATGATACTCAACCTGGGAAAACCACCTAAACTGCCGATGATATTTGCAATGAGTCCGAGGAAGGGTGCGAGTCGTTCCAAATGTTTGTGGTCCAACCGATGGGAAGATAACTAGTTGGTACTAGTCGTGAAGGTAGTGCTATGAGAGACAAAGGTGTTTGGCGTGGTCTGATCAAGTATCGATTGGTATCGAGGGTGAGCGAGTTTATTGTCAATGGTCGATATGTGAATTCTGGGGACCTTTCGATAGGTTGATAGTATTCAAAGGGTATGGCAAATGGCTATGAAGTGTTGGAAGGGTTGCTAGTGCTAATGATGAGAGGATCGAAGGAGGATCGAGGACGCAATGATCGCAGAGGTTTCTCATTGATTGAGAAAACCCATAGAGACTTAGATTGTTTTTAGAAGATTGATCAGATGCTTAGAACTGTATACGAGATGATAGGTGAAGACCATTTCTTTTATTTCCAAGTAGATACTACAGAGTTTTATATGTTTTAAAGAAACTTCCTAAAATGGAATGAGAAACATGTGTAGAACATGAGGCAAAAGATATGAGTTAAGGCACAAGGCCAAAAAGGAGACTGGAATCCAAACAAGAAAGATATATATCATATGATGAAAGAGTAATAAAGGGAAAGAACTAAAAAGAGACTGTCCTTTGTGTATAAACTGTGCTAAGTCTTGCAATAATCCGTCCAGTGGGTTCTGTATGTGATAGGGACTTGAAACGAGGCTGACCTATGATCAGCAGGTTTGAGCACGAGTTGGAATATGTCGTAGCACATGGTCTTCCACCATTCAGATAACGAAGGTGGCACCTGATGTTGCTCGTAGTCTCTCGATATTGATCGATAATCCTCAACAATGATCGATGATGATGCTCAACTGCATTCGACAATGTTCGACGATGCTCAACGATGTTTGATCTTGTTTGATCCCAATATTGTGCTCGGTAGACTTGGTCAGGAGTGGTCGCGCTGCTTCTGGGACCTCATGCAAGTTATCCGATGTGATTAGAATGTGGTCGAAATGGTGAATTGGCCTTTGAGCTGAGGAGACAACCTATCATCCTCCCCCTGACTAAAATACTGACCGTCCCGGTCAGTTGATCAAACTGCAAAGGTAAATCGAATTAAATCGAATTAAATCGATGTGATATGGAGTGTCGAAGCTGAAATAAAAGCCATCGAGGCTGATCGAAGAATGTTGAGCATGGTGAAGACGAGTTTGATAAATAGAACAAAGTCCAGATAGAAAAGGCAAGTAAGGAAATAGGTGAATTTGATCAATGTCGACAATGCTACCCATGATCGCTATAATCGGGTCGAGGAACTAGTCAAATATAGTTCGAACAAAAGATCGAGGGATCAAAAATGAGGTCGATGAAACTGTGGTCGACAATAGATGTAATAAAAATTTCAGGGATGATGACAAGGGTTGCGAGCTGAGGACTATGGATATATGATGGATAGGGAACTTCGAGCGCTATATTGGACTTTGAGGGCAAATGCGAATGTGAAACTGGTCGCAAAATATACGAGGGCAAACGTGATATTGAAATAGATGATAAAATGGACGAGGGCACAGACGACGAGATTGAGGACAAAAATATCGGGAGTGGTGAATGCAAAATCGAGGTCAAAGTGGGCGATGACGAGGATGGATATGATGAAAATCTCGGAGGTGTAATCGAGCTAGATTGCGGAGGTGCAAACGGTGTCGGAGGACAAGTTGAAGTTGAAAATGGTAATTCAAATATTTCACATTCTTTGGATGATGTCAAAACTGTCGAAGCTGCTACAATTGGTGCGATAGGCAAAGGCAAATTTATCGAAGATGAAACTGGTGCAAACAATGGGTTGGACAAAGGCAAAGCTGGTGAGACCGACAATGGTGAAGTTGATACTAATGAAACAGGTACGAACTCAAAGCTGATGAAGCTGGAACTATGCAATGAAGACTGGGAGGCATGTCATGATAATTTCGAAGTGCGAAAATTTGTCGTTCAAGTGCAAACTCTTTTTCGAGAGTTAGTTCGCGTTCAAGTGCTGAAATGCGAGCTTCTACATTATCCGAACTGTTCGAGCTGTGATGCATACCATCAAATGTTTGGTTCGATGTGGTCGAATGTGTTATATCAGTGAAGAACAAGGTCGGGACAGAAGTTTCAGACACTATTCTGGTTGGATGCGAAGCTGTGACAACCGATGCAAAGTTTGATGTGAAAGGTTCGAAAATGTGCAACATATCTTCGGGGTTGATCGATGTGCTAGACTGCGATGAATTCGAGGTCAAAATCAATTGCTGGGGAATGGAGTATGAGTTCGAAGATGCTAAAACAAATTTCGCAGTGTCATGGATGTCATTCAGAGCATATGGGTCATTGGGATAATGATCTGGGAACTTAACTTCGAGACGATGTGTGATTCGAGTTTGTAAATCCGTTTGAAACCCTCGAACAAAAGCTCGACTTTGTTTGGCTTCCGAAATTCTGTGCTTCGAGCAAAGAAAATTCATAATGTTGTAGAATGTCCTATAATAAACTCCTAGATTGTTCGAGTTGAAAATACCGATGCGAAGCTGTTTGTGAATGAGTGTGTCCATGTCCAAAATGCTGTATTTGCATTCGTCTTCTGATCCGGGGTAGAACTTGTGTACCGCGATGCGAAATGCGTTAAATGAGGTGCCGGGCTGGTACTCTGGAAGTGATTCCCAGAGTTCACAAGAATTGATGTCGATGTATCTGCAGGCATGCTTCTTCTTTAGGTCCTGATCTGTAATACCGCAAGTCAGGAAGAGAAATTTGAGCTCTTCAAAGTATTTTTGTAGCTCTCTAGGCTGTTTTGGATCGAATTTTGGAGATGTTGAATGGCCACGAGCTGGCATAAAGGATGTCGACATGTTCAAAGTAGATTTTGGGGGCTGCAAAGTCAAAATTCGTGCGATATCGGGTTTTGTGTGTTTTGAAGTTAAGGATGGTAGTGAAATAGTAAACGCGAAGGGTGAAAGAGTGCAAAATGATATTATTGATGGTTGAGATACTGTATCAGGACCTCCTGGTTGTTCAGGAGGGTTGGAGGTGCTACGAGTTTAATGCAAAATCAAAATCGTCGAGCTTCCTTCAGCCAAAGGCCGAAAAACATGGTCATGGAAAGGTGGGGAGGTCCGACAATGAACTGATCCAGAAACCCTCGTGGTGGGCTCCAAAAATGATGATACTCAACCCAGGAAAACCACCTAAACTGCCAATGATATTTGCGACGAGTCTGAGGAAGGGTGCGAGTTGTTCCAAATGTTTGTGGTCCAACCGATGGGAAGATAACTAGTTGGTACTAGTCGTGAAGGTAGTGCTATGAGAGACAAAGGTGTTTGGCGTGGTCTGATCAAGTATCGATTGGTATCGAGGGTGAGCGAGTTTATTGTCAATGGTCGATATGTGAATTCTGGGGACCTTTCGATAGGTTGATAGTATTCAAAGGGTATGGCAAATGGCTATGAAGTGTTGGAAGGGTTGCTAGTGCTAATGATGAGAGGATCGAAGGAAAATTGAGGACGCAATGATCGCAGAGGTTTCTCGTTGATTGAGAAAACCCATAGAGACTTAGATTGTTTTTAGAAGATTGATCGGATGCTTAGAACTGTATACGAGACGATAGGTGAAGACCATTTCTTTTATTTCCAAGTAGATACTACAGAGTTTTATATGTTTTAAAGAAACTTCCTAAAATGGAATGAGAAACATGTGTAGAACATGAGGCAAAAGATATGAGTTAAGGCACAAGGCCAAAAAGGAGACTGGAATCCAAACAAGAAAGATATATATCATATGATGAAAGAGTAATAAAGGGAAAGAACTAAAAAGAGACTGTCCTTTGTGTATAAACTGTGCTAAGTCTTGCAATAATCCATCCAGTGGGTTCTGTATGTGATAGGGACTTGAAACGAGGCTGACCTATGATCAGCAGGTTTGAGCACGAGTTGGAATACGTCCTAGCACATGGTCTTCCACCATTCAGATAATGAAGGTGGTGCCCGATGTCGCTTGTAGTCTCTCGATATCGATCGATAATGCTCAACGATGATCGATGATGATGCTCAACCGCATACAACAATGTTTGACAATGCTCGACAATGCTCAACAATGTTTGACAATGTTTGACAATGCTTGACAATGCTCGATGATGTTCAATCGTGTTCGATCCTGATATCGCGCTCGGTAGACTTGGTCAGGAGTGGTCGCGCTGCTTCTGGGACCTCGTGCGAGTTATCCGATGTGATTAGAATGTGGTCAAAACAGTGAATCGGCCTTTGAGCCGAGGAGACAACCTATCAACGTGCCTTTCCCATCAGTGTTCGATGCATGCACTTGACCCATCCAAATGTGCACCAAAGTGTATGGGGCTGTAAACCTATGGTCGGTTCACATGTTTTAAGCCATGCATCCATCATGTCTGATTTCAACTCCCCATTGTCAGTAATATACATCCCAACCTGCAATCACATTTCTTTTTTGCACATCAGCTACCATGCTTTTAACTCTGGATATGCGTCATCTTTGCTCTTAAGCAGTATGGACCACAGATGAGAAGTAAAATCATCCACAATATTCATAATGTATGAATTTCCAGATTGTGACTTTACAGTGTGTGGTCCTGACAAATCTACCCACACTTTCTCCAGCTTCCGCTTAGCTCTATGGCCCTCCCCTTCTGTGCATTTCTTAGGAACAGGAGTGCAAGTCTGCTTTCTAAGAATGTAAGATTCACATTTGGGGGGTTTGAAAGAGGACTGTGTGGGGCATACCTGCAATTGTCCCTTTTCTAGCCATGTCCTGTAACACTTGGTAGTTTGCATGTCCAAGACGGTTGTGCCAGGTGACAATATTGGGCACAGAGTGGACAGTGAGGGCATGTTCTGCCAACACTGAATGAAGGGTGAGAGAGTACAGCTTCTTGCCTGAGTGGAGAGTGCGTTGGGCTATGTGGGTGCCAGTAGATTTATTGGTGATCCAGCATGATGAGTCATTGAAATGAGCAACAGTGTTAGAGTCTCTTGTGAGTGAGCTGACTGAGATCAAGTGGACTGTTGCATTGGGAATGTAGAGTGCGTCATGTAAGACAATAGAGGCACCTCGAGCAATTCGGAGTTTTATGTCCTCCATACTGATAGCTGAGATGGAGGATCCACTGACACCTCATACATGACATGGTGAAATGGTGTGTAGTGTAAGAAAATCAGAACAGTCCGGTGTGATATGAACTGTCACACCTGTGTTGACATAGAATGGATGGTTGTCAAGTGAGATGGTTGTATGTTGGGACTGATTGAGGGGGGTGACTGCAAAAGTGTCCCCATTGACAGGGGTGTTATTATCACCCCAGTCTATAGATGTGGTAAACTCCTCCTCGGTTGCGAGCCACCCCTCATATTCAACCTTGTCAATAGATGTGCTGGGAAGTGGGTCACTAGCCAAGCCAGCAAACTCATGCATAACAGCCTCAGCGTTGTTTAGAGTGCTGGAGTCAATCATGACAGTGAATGCCTGGCCATTGTTGTCCTTCATGGTAACGGGAACCTTTGATGCATGCTTGAGAGGCTTGGGACCAGACTTCTTTGCATCATATGCCTTCCTCTGCGCTGTCTTTGACTCCTCAATGGTCTTACCCTCCATCCCCCCTCCTTTCGAGATGCAGTACTCAGTAGTATGCCCTGGGCACTTGCAATTGCTACAAATGATGGACCCAGAGAATTTTGCTGGCCTGGAGGTTGTGGCAAGTGCAAGGGAGGATGGATTATTTTATGCATCGTTCTCCAGGAGGGACTGTTTATTCTCTAAGAAAAGGCGAATATCCTTGGAAGTATATGGTGCAGACACTGTAGCTGCTGCAATGTCACAGGATATGATGGAACAAGCATGGGGAAAATGAGAAGAGAGAGAGTTGAGGAGTGCAATACAACACAGTAGATCAGAGGTAACGGTACCCATAGCAAATGCTCGCTCAATAAGTATGCAGATATGCTCAGCTGTCTCTGGGAGAGGTGTTTCCTTTGTGCACTGAATAGTAAGTGCCTGTTGCAATAAAGTGACTTGCCTGACAGGCCCTTCCTTCTGGTGATGTTCATGGATACTTTCCCAGGTTTCTTTAGCAGATTTCGAGGGATTCAAGAAAGAGTGTTCCAAAGGCACCACTCCAGAGGCAAGGAAAGCATATGCTAAACAGGAATTTGCCTTCCAATTGGACAAAGCCCATGGCTCAGTATCTGGAGGCTGCTCTACATCACCCATGACATATTTGAATAGCCCATTCAGAGACAAGGTGATGGTAATGTCCTCACTCCAGTCTTTGTAGTTGGACTTGAGCTTGTTGAGCTTCTCCCCAGAATATTGCATAGAGAGTTGTATAAGAGAAACAGAGGGGGGATTATTTTCTGGGGGTACAGTCATGATTTGACAAGGTGGAAAGTAAGAATTGGCAAATGGGATGGGGGAAGACGAGAGTATAGCACAAAGAGATGGAACATGCCCAATTTGTTGGCACATGCACAATAAGATAAGATAATGATTGCACCGCCAATCAATCAAAAAAAAAATATGATGAAGTGCAAAATCATCAAGTGGCTAGGAGGGATATCTATCATCACTACTCATGACAGAAGTGGCCCATAACCTGTAGAGATCCAACCTAGTAATCAATCTCAGTCTGTGTATAACAGACTATTATTAGAATTACTACTATACCTAGAATACATGAGTAATCAATCTACAAGTGGTATAGTGAGTAACCATAAGCAATCAATGAAATAATATCTACTCACCTCAGTCTGTGTATAATGGACTGAGGTGTATGTGACTACTATGTCTGATATATATACTGTGAGCATGACAATGATATATAGAAGAAAGGGATGTGATAAAGGGATAATTGATAAGGGGAATGTACACATCACAAAGTGTGCTATAAATAACACACTGCATCAAACAGCATCAAAACACATATTCACAGTTCAGCATATCTCAACACTGTTGACAATTCTACCACATGGGCTTGGCACACATTTTTTCCTTTCTACAACTATCAATGATGACACCAGAGGTTGTGCACTGTCCAGATGGACACTACTGCCATGCCATATTTTGCTTGGTCCATATCTTGTGGACTACCCTGAATAGGTCTGGTTGACTACAATTGTCCAGTACAGGTGCCCAATGTACTGCACTCTGCTCTGCTATGGATACTCCTGCCTAGATGAAGCTCCTTCCAAGAATTTGGATGATCCAAATGCCAACTTGTGCTCCCAAGAGAAGATGGAGTTTCTTCTTAAAACTTTTGATCCTGGCACTATCGGGGACAATTATGGTGTCTGTGATGATGTTACCATGAGTTTTTGTCATTGTTTTTACCCTCATGCTCTGATACTTTGACAGCTTTTTACACACCACTTTCCCAGAGCAGATATCCATAAACTTATGACACCTGACATCCTCCATCAGTTGGTTAAGGGAGTGTTCCAAGACCATCTTGTCAATTGGGTCAAAGAATATCTGATGCAGCAGTGTTTTGGCAGTTCCTGTGTTTCCTGGTCTATGATGGTTTCTGGATCACTCAATGGACAGGGGACAACTTGAAGGCATTGATGAAGGTGAGTGTTAGTTGTAGTCATTTCCTTTCTAATCTAATACACATATTCTATCTAGGTTTATATCCCTGCTATCACTGGCAGTACTTTGCACTCACCCACCTAATCCTATAGGACTCCAACTTGTCTGACTGGAGTCCGATCAGACTGTTATTGGACTGTTATTGGACTGTCACTCCAAGATGATATCTTGACTTAGGAGATTTCTGAGAGTATTCCAAGTAAATTCCAGTCTGAGTATAGTCTGGGAGTTCACACAGATTCTGAGTAGTGAATGACTTAGTCATTTTTATGTAATAAAGTGTGATCAAAATTTGAATGTCAAAGAAAGGGTTTGAACCCAAGACCTCAGGATTATGGTCACATGACAAATTGGCAATCTACCACTCTGCCAACCTGGCAGTATTATTTTGTGCTACTTATTACCTATTTTGAGGTCTTTATCCCACCTAATCCTATAGGACTCTGAGTTGTCCAACTTGGAGTCCTAGGAATCCAATTGGACTGAATTTGGACCAGCAGATGAGAAATTTGGCTTGGACTCCTGTCATTTGGTACAAGTCCAGTCTGAATCCAGTCCAAGTCCAGTCTGAGTCCAGTCTGAGTTGGACAACTTGGAATTTTGTTGCTCAGACAAATCACACTACTAGGAACCCACTTGGACTACATTTGGACTACTTACTAGAATATAATTAAAAACAATTACATGCAACAGAGTTGAACCATCAACCTTGTAGTCTAGAGTATGACTAATACATCACAATTAACCACTAAGCTACAGGTTTGCAGCACCTGATTACATTTTTTCATCCACATACCATTCCCACAGCTGTGTATGACAAAGCACACAGCTGCATCACTGCCAGCACATCAACTTTTCCCCTCACAACCACCATCAATGACACCACCTCCCTCCCTCCTTCCCTCTCTACCACTGTCACCACCACTTGACCAAAACCTCCCAAAACAGCTGCAAACCAGCCAAGTCAACACAATGCAGGCCCAAATGATGGCAACTGTCATTTGGGCTATAGATAAGTTTTTTTGTTTTTTTTTGTTTTTTGTTTTTATCAATCAACTAATTGTATTCTATTGATTTTTAGGTTGTATACTACTGGTAATGCAATGCATGCATGCATGCCCATGTGCTGATGCAACAGGCCCACATGACGATTATTGTTGTTTGGGCCCCAAGTAGGTTTTTTGTTCTTTCATTCTTTTATGAACTAACTAGCTATTTTTTTTATTATAATGTAGATTCCATGCTTGTAATACACAAAAAACTAAACTAAAAGAAACCACCCCCATGAAAAATGTGGATGAGGGGGTGATGCAGGTGTCATCAAGTGGCCATTATGTTGTCATCATCTGTAGCACCCACCCTGCAAGCAGTTGCTTGCAGCAGTGGGGGTGAGTGCTGGGTCACCTTCATCATCCTGGGGTGGCCCTCATCATCATCATCTGTAGCACCCATGGTCCACCCTGCAAGCAGTTGCTTGCAGCAGCAGGAGTGGGTGCTGGGTCACCTTCATTGTTCTGGGGGTGGGTGCTGGATTGCCTTTGTTGTCCTGGGGGTGGATGCTGGGTTGCCCTCATCATTATCATCTGTAGCACCCACAATCCACCCTGCAGTGGGGGTGGGTGCTGGGTTGCCCTCATCATTATCATCTGTAGCACCCACAATCCACCCTGCAGTGGGGGTGGGTGCTGGGTCACTTTTGTCATCCTGGAGGTGGGTGTTTGGGGGTGTTTGGGCAGGTCAGCATGATGTGGTGCATCTATGGGTCTAATTGGGGGCTTATTTGGCAGGTATCCCCCTTCTGGGGTCTCCTGGTGTTGCTCTCTGCACTCCTGACCCTAATCGACACCCTCACATCCCATTTAGATGGGGAGGAGGGGTTTGGGTGGCCATGGGCATGCATGGGTTGTGTTGCATCAGCATCTGTTGTTACCACTAGAATGGAATCTACATTATAATAAAAAAATAGTTAGTTAGTCCATACAAACAAGAATGAAAGAACAAAAAACCTACTTGGGGCCCAAACAACAATAATCGTCATGTGGGCCTGTTGCATCTGCACATGGGTGTGCGTGCATGCATTGTGCATTTTTCATTGTCACCTGTCATTACCAGTAGTATACAACCTAAAAATCAATAGAATACAATTAATTAATTGATGAAAACAACAAACAAAAAGTAAAAAAACTTATCTATGGCTTGGGCCTGCATTGCAACCACTCAGCCTGTTTGCAGCTGTTGTGGGTCATGGAAGGGGGTGGGGAGCTGTTGTGGGAGGTTTTGGTCAAGTGGTGGTGGCAGTGGTAGAGAGGGAAGGAGGGAGGGAGGGAGGGATCATTGTCAATGGTGGTGGTGAGGGGAAGTGTTGATGTGCTGGCAGTGACACAGCTGCAGGAATGGTATGTGGATGACAAAATGTCATCAGGTGCTGCAAACCTGTAGCTTAGTGGTTAATTGTGATGTATTAGTCATACTCTAGACTACAAGGTTGATGGTTCAACTCTGCTGCATGTAATTGTTTTTAATTATATTCTAGTAAGTAGTCCAAATGTAGTCCGAGTGGGTTCCTAGTAGTGTGATTTGTCTGAGCAAATTCAAAGATTCCGAGCTGTCCAACTCAGACTGGACTCAGACTGGACTCGCACCAAATGACAAGAGTGCAAGCCAAATTTCTCATCTGCTGGTCCAAGTTCAGTCCGAGTTCAGTCTGATCAGATTCCTAGGACTCCAAGTCGGACAACTCAGAGTCCTATAGGACTAGGTGGGGGAGTGTAAAGACCTCATCACTGGCCTCATTCCCAATAATATGGTTACATGCATTTTGGACTTTGTGGACTGCTGCTATGTGGTCCATTGGAATGCCATCACTGCGTCAGACCTTCAAAGACTCCAACAACACCTCACAGGATTTCATGACCTTTGAAACATCTTCATCACAACTGGTGCCCACAAGTCTGTATTCCTCCCTCACCAACATGCCCTCCTTCACTATCTTTCCAAAATTGAGCTCTTTGCATCTCCTAATGGCCTCTGCTCAAGATTAACAGAATTTAAGCATGAACCTGCTGTCAAAGAGACATGGTGGCACCACAATCCACTGCTGCAGATGGTCAGAACTATATCTTGATTAAATAAACTCTTGGCCTTGCATAGCATTTTTTGTATTCATGGCATGCTCAACAGCACAACATCCCAGTACATTTTGTCACTTGCCACTGGTGATCTACATGATGTTCTCCCATATGGCATTCACAGCAAAGATGACAGTGGAAGTGACAATGATAGTGACATCGACAATGATGGAGTTCCATTGTCTACCCCTCAGGCTATAAGGGCAACCTAAGCCTCTAGCAAAGGGAAATCCAAAGTTAAAATTATACTACATAATACAGGCATTGGGGACACACCTAGCAAAGGGAAATCCGAAGAGAAAACTCTAAGGATCCCCTTGCTGATGCCCAGTATATGTGAAGACGACAAAAATCAAATATAACCTAAAAATAGAAAAAGGTGGAGATAGGCAGATCAAGGCCGCCAAATGACATCATACCAAGGGGTATGTGTCGGAAGGGGTACTCCGCCTCTAAATATAAGAGTGTCAACATGTACAAACATGATAGCAAGGGAAAATTAGTAATAAAATCAGGAAAAATCATAGAAAATGAAGAATAGAAGGAAATGAGGTGGGGAAAAATATAGGACGAACATAAAAAATAGGAAAAACACACAGGGCACCCCCCTAGTCCCCTTACATCACCCACTCTCTAAGATGCATCGCCCCAATGCATTCGAAATCGCATACAACCAAAGTCCGTGACTTGAATGCGACGCGGTGCAGCAGTGTGCCGTCGGTGGAATTCCTTGACTAACCGAGGGGCATTTACGTCAGACTCTTCGACCCATGAGTTCTCCTCATACCCATAACCCTTCCAATGTACCAAATACTGGAGTTTTCCTCGACGCAAACGACTGTCCAAGATTGACTTGACTTTGTATTGGGGTTCTCCCTCGATCACTGTAGGTGGTGGTGGTGGGTGTGAATGGCGTCCTGGGAATGGATCTGGGGGAGCTGGAAGCAATTTGACAACATGGAAGATGGGATGGAGTCTGGACATGGAGGCTGGGAGGCATAGATGATAGGCATGCATTCCAATGCACTTGACAATGGGGAAAGGTCCCAAGAAGCGATGAGCAAGTTTCTTGGATGGACGTGTAGTGGAGATGTCACTGGAGTCAAGATAAACTCGATCACCAACCTTGTACTGAGGGGTTGGGGAGTGGCGTTGGTTGTAAAATCGTGCCATGTCATCCTTTGCCTTTGCTAAGGCTGCCCTTGCCTCCTCCAAGCTATCTCTCATGTGTTCTGTGAACTCATTCACCGTCTCGATGTGTGAGGGAGTTTGGCGAGGTTCAAATCCCATGCATGGATGTTGTCCAGTGTCTAAGAGGAAAGGGGTCTGTTGAGTGGAAGCATGGACATGGTTGTTGTATCCGAACTCGGCCAAAGGAAGGAGATCATCCCAATCGTCCTGGCGTTCATTGACAAAGAGGCGGATGTACTGCTCCAGTTCCTGGTTGACTCGCTCTGTCTGGCCATCAGTTTGTGGGTGATAAGTGGTTGAAGCGAGGAGTTTGATCCCCAGGAGTCAGTACAGCTCACAAGTGAACTCTGCCATGAACTGAGGGGCACGATCCAAGAGGAAGGCACCAGGAAGTCCATGTAATTTCCACACGTGGTGGAGGTAGAGTCGAGCGGCACCTAGGGCACTGACAGTGGTATGAGTGGGAATGAAGTGAGCACATTTTCCCACTGAGTCAACTGTGCACATCACTGCATCAAACCCGTTTGACTCTGGCAATTCCACCACAAAGTCGACACTGACGACATCCCAACGACTCTCTGGAACAGGAAGAGGGTGTAGCTCACCAATAGGCTTGCGACGAGGAACATTGGTGCATAAGCAAAGGTCACAAGTGCAACAATACTGACCAATGAGCTGTGACATTTGTGGCCACCAATAGTTCTGTGAGGTGAGCTCCAAGGTCTTCCAGCGTCTGGGGTGGCCAGCAATCTGTGAGTCATGGTGTTGGGATATGATGTGCCGGTGAAGGTCTGGGTCATTGGGAACATAGATGCGATCCCTGAAATACAACAAGTCCTCCTTTTCAGCCCACTCTGCCGCACGTAAGGAAAGGGTTGATCCCTTCCTCAGTTCTTTAACAGCTCGGGTGACAACATCCTCATGTAAACCACTATGGTTTGCACGATGAATGTCACGTAGGATGTCCCACTCCTCACCCTGGGGTGTGATGCCTTCCAGTGCCCGAATGGTGAACAGGTCTGGCTGCAACAGCACAATGTTTTGGTTGTCACCGCTGCCATCCCCATGGTCTGCACGTCGGGATAGGGCATCGGTCTTCCCCATGCTGTGACCTGGACGGTGGTGCAAGGAGAAGTCGAATCTAGATAGATACAGGGACCAATGAGCTTGACGACGGTTCAATTTCTTGGCCGTCATGAAGTACTCAAGATTCTTGTGATCTGTCCAAATTTCCACCTTGTGTTGGGCACCCTCAAGGAAGTGTCGCCACTCCTCAAGCGCACGCATTATCGCCAACATCTCCTTGTCATGGATCTCGTAGTTTCGCTCTACAGCACTAAGGCTTTTGGAGTAGAACGCAACAGGATGCCACTTCTGGATGCAAATTGTCAGCAAAGGTAAGGATCGGAGCAGAAGTGACCATCTCCTTAAGCTTTTCGAATGCCTCCTGTTGTGCATTATCCCACCTCCATGCCTCCTTTCCTGTCAAGTCGAACAGCAGTTGTGCATGATGTGAGAAATCCTTGATAAAACACCGATAGAAATTGATGAAGCCCAGGAAAGACTGCACCTCCTTCTTGTTCGTGGGCGTCGGCCAAGCTGTGACCCCATTTACCTTGATAGGATCCATCTCCACTTGACCCTCCGAGATAATCAGGCCGAGGTACTCGATCTTGGTCCTTTCAAACTCGCATTTGTCCTGATGAAGGTAGAGTTTGTACCGTCGAAGTCGCTCTAGGACGAGGTGTGTGATGCGACGGTGCTCTTCAACCATGCGAGTGAAGATGAGGATGTCATCGAGATAGATGCAGACAACGCCTTCAAGGATGAGGTCATGGAAGATGTCGTTCATCATGGTCTGAAAGGTGGCAGGGCTATTAGTAAGGCCAAAGAACATGACAAGCAGTTCAAAAAGACCACGGTTGGTACGAAAGGCTGCCTTCCACTCATCTCCCTCCTTTATCCTCACATTATTATAGCCCCAATGGACATCGAGCTTGGTGAAGTATTGGGCTCCACGGAGCTGGTTTACGAGTTCGGAGATGAGGGGTAGTGGGTAGCAATTTTTGACCGTGATGTTGTTGAGCCTTCTGTAGTCTTGAACTGGTTGAAGTGAGCCATCCTTCTTCTTGACAAAGAAAAAGGGAGAGGCCATGGGTGACTTCAATGGTCGAATACGTCCAGAGACCAGGTGTTCGTCGATGAACTGGTCAAGCTGCCATTGTTCTTCCGGAGAGAGAGGATAGACCTTGCAGGATGAAGGGGTTGCGCCGGGGGTGAGTTTGATCGTGTGATCCCATGGCTTACGCGCAGGAAGAGAGTCAAATGACTCCTTGGAGAACACGTCTTCAAACTCATGGAGATGAGGGAGTAAGGAGTTAGTAGAGGATTTAGCAGCGTTGTTTTTGTGGAAGGCCTCGGCGAGGCGTTGGGATATGTTTGATGTGGCACACACCTCATGCGATGAGCGAATCGCAGTGTAGAAGATCCGATCACCCTCCTCCACTTCCTCTGGGTCCTCATCATCATCATCCGAGTCCAGCATTAGATCAGGAACCCCTTCCAATTCCACTTCAGGTATAGGCAGGGGTCCAGCACGACACTTCTGAGTACGTCGTATTGCTGCCTTCTGTCCACGATGTTCTTGCCTGGCTTCTGTGAAACACGTCCGACAGCAGGATGGACATCGGCTCATGGTAACCTCCCCGGTGCACCAGTTGACCTCTGGGTTATGGTCTCGAAGCCATGGATATCCCAAAATCACCTTTTGCCTTCCTAATTGAGTGACAGCAAAAAGGGCACGCTCACTATGATCTTTGTAATGGAGAACCAGGTCTGCAACCTCTCAGATGGCACCAGCTTCATTTGGGGATCCATCCACATTATATACAGGTATCGGACGTGAGAGTGAGCAAGTATTTAGGCGATGTTGTTGTACCAGATGGGAATTGATGAAGAGACCAGTCGCACCAGAGTCCAGGAGCACAGAGACACCGAGTATCTGTCCAGTGTCGGTCGTCTGCAGTTCGATGGCTAGGTTTAAGGAATGTGCAGAGGGAGTGGATGCCACAATATACTTGCATGGTAGTTTATGCTCCCATGATTTAATTTTGGGACGTGGAGTAGAAGGAGAGATGGGGAGAGCAGGTATGTCTTTAGCCAACTTCGAAGGGTCAGAGAGGGGAGCAGTCACAGAAATGGATTCATTCTCTGGGGATTCAACTGACAAGACTTCAAAGCGGTTATGGACAGGCAGTGAGGGTGTACAATTCACTCGCTGCGAATAGGAAAATCCTGCTCCTCTACAACTTCCAACTTAATCTCCTCTGCAACTTGATCCTTCGCTTCCTCAACATCTACAAGCGCCAACAAATCTTGCAGGAGTTCATCTCATCCCTCGGGGGTGAGCATGCAGATATCCTGACAATGGGGACACACTCCAGCCCTGTGTCCAGGTTCCCCACAACGGTAGCAGAGATCCAACTTACGTGCACGGCTGCGGGCTGCATCAACATCCATTGGTACTGGGACATTGATGGCTGGTGTGGGAGTTTGACGAACAGGAATGGGGTTAGGGCAGGGGAGGCTTCGATTGAAGGTGTAGGGTGTATGAGTGGTAGTTGGAGCACAGAATGCAGCATTAAACACCGCATTTGTGAGTCGGTTCTCGTCACAGAGTGAAGCAGCTTCATACCAAGCAAGGATATCATTGTCTGCTGGGCGCCCTTCCAACATCTGTGCAATCTGGTCCTGAATTTCTCGGTTGAGCCCCCGTCGGAACTTCACCACCACTGGTAACCCACTCCCATATCCTGCCATGTCCACCAAATCTTTGAACTCATCGATATAGTCATCCACGGATCGACGTCCCTGGTGGTAAGCAGATGACTCAAGTTGTGTCACTGCTTGGTGGCATTCATTGAGGGGGCAGAAGTGGCGTACAAACTCAGCTCGAAAGTCACCCCAAGTGGAGAAAGGTAGAGAACTGAGTTCTTTAGTTTGACGTAGGATACGGTCCACATAGAGATAGGTGTGTTCCGATTTCATGTATGTGAAGGCCCAATAAATTTTTGCAGCCTCATTGACGAATTGATGCGACTGGAGACTAATGTATAACTCACAGGAATTAAGGAATGCACGTCCCTGCGCACGTGCACCATTAAATTCGGCGGGGGGGGGGACAGTTTGATCTGGGCATGTTCCTTAGTGGACGTGTTTGGCAAAACGTCATTGTTGGGTGCGCTTGGAGTCGTGAAGGGGGAACTATTGGTTGTAGGGTTAGCCTGGAGGGTTCTAACAAAGTTTTCAATCGTAGATTTAAGTGAGTCGATTTGCGCGCGCATTCCAGAAACGTTGCTTTCAAGCACGTCAAAGTGTTCTGATGCATCCATGTCGCTAGGGAGCGCGTTTGGCGAAAATGGTGGCGTAATAAAGGCGAGATTATCTGGAATGGTGTGTAGGGACTCTGTGGAGCTTTGGGAAGTGTCGTCCAGTCTGTACCTGCCTATCTTGGGCAGTGCGTTCGCGATTTTCGGACCTTAGGGGAGAGTTTTCTACTATAAGGGCAACCTAAGCCTCTAGCAAAGGGAAATCCGAAGTTAAAATTATACTACAAGGCATTGGGGACACACCTAGCAAAGGGAAATCCGAAGAGAAAACTCTAAGGATCCCCTTGCTGATGCCCAGTATATGTGAAGACGACAAAAATCAAATATAACCTAAAAATAGAAAAAGGCAGAGATAGGTGGATCAAGGCCGCCGAATGACATCATACCAAGGGGTATGTGTTGGAAGGGGTACTCCGCCTCTAAATATAAAAGTGTCAACATGTACAAACATGATAGCAAGGGAAAATTAGTAATAAAATCCAGAAAATCATAGAAAATGAAGAATAGAAGGAAATGAGGTGGGGAAAAATATAGGACAAACATAAAAAATAGGAAAAACACACAGGGCACCCCCCTAGTCCCCTTACACAGGCACTCACTCAAGTTACATTGGCTATTATGTATGGTTTGTAGAACATGTACCATGATATTTCAACTGTCACTCACAAACTTTGCAGAACAAAACTACCCAACTAGTCTGGGTGTGCTTTCTGCCCATATCAATGCAGGGTAGCATTCAGGATAGCAGTTGCTCCCAGAAATAAATCAGGAAGTAGTAACATCAGTGATAGTACACATAGTTTAGATGTTAGGCCCCAGCATTGGCACAGACAATACCCATCCAACACCAAGAAGTCATGACATGTCTAGTGAAGGAGTTCAGCCTGAGATCCACAAGGGAAAGTGTAAGCTGAGTGGACCACATCAGGAAAATGGTTGATACCTCCACAGGGCTACAGAGCCTCCAGAGGTTTCATAGGAATGTAGGTAAGTCCTGGATATGGAGGTAGCCATAGGTGTGGAGATCAGTAGATAGGTCACAATAGGTCACTATAGGTGGAGGTTCAGAGTACCCATGGGCAGATGGGCAGAATAGGAAAAGGTTCATAGGACCATAGGTTGAATAGGAAGAAAATGCATATACAAAATCTTGTCAAAAATGCAGTACTTTTCACTCCCCCCCCCATTCCGATCAGACTCTGACTTGTCCAATTTATCCAATTGGATTCTGATTGGAATTCTAGGAATCTGGTTGGATTCCTATAGGACTGGATATCTTTCTTTGCCAATGTTCACTCCATGTAAATTCCAATCAAATTCTGACATTATTCTGAGTTAATTCCAATGTAATCATCAGTTTATGAATCAGTCTATGAGTTACAAGAATCTGATAGGAATCTGGTAGGAATCTGATAGGAATATAACACAAGAGGCAGAGCAATATATTACCCTGGAGAATATGTTGGGAATAATAGGGAAAAAAGACACTTTTTCCCTGGGAAAAATAAAAGGAACCATCAGTAAAAAAATGTTGTTTTTCCCACACTTTTCTCTTTGCTCTTGCTCAGCAAAAATAACTCATCCATTCCCAGGAGAAAATGGAGAGGAAATATATCTTTTTTTCCACATTTTCTCTATATCCGGTGAAAATAACATTTTTTCTCCTGACTTCCACAAATTTTTCACCTAGAAACAGATTAGTTATTTTTCCACAGAGAAAAAACTGGGAATATGTGGGAAAATGACCTTTTCCCCCCTAATGTTCACAAGTTTTTCTCCTGGAAACAGATTAGTTGTTTTCCTGCAGCAACCAAAAGGACAAAGTGTGGGAAAATAACATATTTTTATCGATGGTTCCTTTTATTTTTCTCCAGTGAAAAAATGTCTTCTCCCATTATTCCCAACATTTTCTCCAGGGTAATATATTGCTCTGCCTCTTGTGTAAGAGAAGAAATGAACTTGCAAAATTTTCAGACAAACTTACTTGCAAAAGTGAATGACCCACAGGAGGATTGAAACCAGAACCTTGTGTTCAAAGGTCAGACAACAATATGCAACAAACCACTTAAGCTAAAGTAGCTGCATAACTTTTTATTATTAGTTGTATTTAGTGCTCATTTTCAATACATATAAAAAGCTTTTTTTTTCTGGTGAAATAACTACAATAGTATTATATAAAAGAAGTCAAAAATTTAGAATATACTCCCCTATTATACAGGGGGGAACAATGCTGTCTCACATTAGAGTAAGATGGCAGGTGCACATGCATGCATCATCCAATCACCCATGCTCCACCCTATGAGCAGTTGCTCATGGGCTGTGGTGCTCAGTGTAAGGGTCTGGGTGGTCGTGCTGTTCAGCATTGTCATTGTCATTGTACAGCTCTGGTGCATCCGCCATCCACCCAATGAGCATTTGCTTGTCAGTGTGGGCTCTCACCATCCATCACCCTGCAAGCAGAGGCTCACAGTGGTGGCAGTGGCGTCTCCCTCCCCTGTCCCCCCTCCATTGTGGTTGTTCCACGCACAATCCACCCCATGAGCAGTTGCTCGTGAGGCTGGAGGTGGGTGGTGTGTCATTGTCTGTCAAAAGGGCAGGGGGGGTCAGTTGTAACATGGCACATATACAGGGTGTGGCAGTGCATACCTTGTGGGTATCCCCCTCCAGGGGTCTCCTGGCATCCCTCTGTGCTCCCCTAGCCCATATCAACAGCCTCACATTTCATTTGAATGGGGAGGAGGGGGGTTGTGCAGTGGCAGTTGGGCATTGGTTGCATAGTGTTGATCTGCACATTGTTATAAACAAATTATATAATAAAAAGAAACAGATACAATTAGTTAGTTATTAAAAACATGAAATGAATTACCTATGACCCAAATGATGTTGCTGTCATTTGGGCCCATTTTCCATGTAGCATCATTGATGGTGGTGTGGTGCTGAGTTGGCAGTGGCAGTGATGTGCTTTGTTATACAGGCTCTTCTGAGTCATCAGATGGCTGATGTAACACATTCCTTTTGTGCCTCTGTTGCTCAATGGTAATATTGTCACATTGTCTATTAATACTGAGGCCTTGGGTTCAATCCACTCTCAATACATAATATATATATATATTTAATTGACAGCATTTTGACTGGAGTCCTATAGGATTCCAATGCCTTGGTATAATCTCAGAATATTCCTATAGGATTCCTGTCATTGGAAAGTTCTAGGAAAGTCTGATGGTCTTATAAAATTCCAATTGGACTACATCAGACTTTCCTGAGACTGGAAAACCTGCCATTTCATGTCAATTTGATGGGCTAAAACTTCCATCAAAATATCTAGGAGTCTGATCAGAAAACTTGGACTCATATCAGAGTCCAATAGGAATAGGTGGGGGAGTGTAAAGACCTCCAAAAACAACATCATCTACTAATCAGCATCAGATAACACCAAATCTGCCCACTCCCTCTTTGCAGCCTCCACATCAGCATTTTCTAATACCCCAGCTCTTGCAAGTCACATAGCTGAGACCTTTGCATGGGAACCAGGATGAGAACAGCACTATCACAGAGTCTGAACACACCTGGCATTACTCAGTAGATGCTCACATAGTTGAGGTATGATTTTGGCATCCTTGGTCTTGCTTCAAAGTCTTTGAGTTGGTTAAGGTGTTGCACAAATTTTGGCTCATAGACTGTAGCTGAAAATGGGACATCTTGACATTCATTTGTTGTCCATTCATCAAGGCAACATTCAACATATAAACATGCAATTCAGTAGGCAATCATGGAACATAAAGATCTTGTTCTCACACCACAGTGAGAACAATGGTAATGGTAACCACCATCCAAATATTCTGGGTATGCCATGCCATCATCAGTTTTGCTCTGGAACCAGGCCTTGCTTATGACAGCTTGTACAATTGGATGTCAGTAGATCCCAGTACACTCAACAGGATCCTACAATAGTACATCAGCAAGTAACTATGCAAAAGAAGAAACTGAACCTACCTTATATACAAAACTGAAGCACTCTAGAAGACCTTCAACTTTGTTCCTATTCACCTGCTTTCCCTTTTCAACACTGAGCCCATACAGGGAATCTACAAGAGCCTTTGCAATGGTTTTGATGTGACCACAAGTTTAAGGAGCCTGCAATGTGATCTGCAAGAGAGATGTCAAATACATGGCAATGAGAATAATAACATTTAGCATGCAAACAAACCAATTTTACAGTAATTTACAGTGCCCCACATGTCCTAGTGGACTGTGTGGAGTCCGAGCTAGTCCATACAGAGTCCACATGGAATCTGTGCTGACTTGGTGAATTTAATATCTTACAAGTTCCAAGCTTTTCAGACTTTATGAAAGTCATGAAGTGCCTACAAAATAAAGGTGTGCAGAGCAAGGATTGAACCTAAGACCTCAGGATAAATCATCACATGACAAACTAAACAAGTGTGCTCAACCAGTTGAGCCACAGAAGCATTATTTGTCAGTAATATATAGTTTATTTAGGACACTCAAACTCAAGTATTTATCTCTCAAAAATCACACAATTAAGAACAAATAAAATTTATTGACTGCATTCCTTGCATTAGATGCAAGGGGGTGGATACAATACAATCAAAGAAATACAATTAAGATCAAAATTTTTCAATCAACCAACCACATCCCTCACATATAGGGATCTGCATGGGTTACTGGTATGGGTACATGTGGGTATGGGTATGGGGCAAGATAGTCCTACCCATGAGCTACAAAATGCACTAAAAATCAAGCAAAACGGTCAAGAATTGAGTGAGTTTTGTAGCTAAGACCCATGGGTTCACAGGTAAAACCTGCCATGGATATGGGTATGGGTACAGCGCAAAATACCCATGGGTTACCTCTGTAATTTACCCTCCCCCACCTATTCCAGTCAGAGTCCAGTTATTCCGGTTATTCCGACCAGATTCTGGTTACTCCAGATCCTCAACTTAGAGTATATACCCTAATGGATAGTCAAATTTCAAGTCTTAAGTTGTCAAAGTGCCTACAAAATATATTTGTGCAGAGTAAGGATTGAACTCAAGACATCTTGATTAGAGTGATCACATGACAAACCAAACATGTGTGCTTAACCAGTTGAGCCACAGGAGAATTATTAGATAGTAATATAATGTTTATTCATGACACTCTAATTTTTTTTGGAGTAGTGAAAGATCAAATTTTTTTAATTAACCACATCCCTCACATTGAATGCAAGGGAGTGGGGATGATTGTGATTACATAGATAAACAAAAAATCCTCCCTCTCACAAGATGCGAGAGGGAGTTTTATTTATATACATAAAAAGCTAACCCCTCGCGCTGAATGCGAGGGGGGAGGTAAAAACATGAAGAAAAAAATCCCTCCCCCACGCAAAATGGGGGAGGGGGGGCACAATACTAATAAATAATTAAAAGTACAAAAAAAATCCCTCCCCACACAAAGTGCGGGGGAGGGGGAGGGGACGCAACCCCACCATTGTCTGTCCTTCCACCCATGATCCACCCCACGAGCAGTTGCTCATGAGGCTGGGGGCGGGTGGTGCATTGTCGTCTCCTATCCCTGCACCTGGGTGCCATTCCACCCACGTTCCACCCCACAAGCAGTTGCTTGTGAGGCTGGGGGTGGGTGGCTTGTCATCATTGTTGTTCCACCCACGATCCACCCCACGAGCAGTTGCTCATGAGGCTGGGGGCAGGTGGTGTGTCATTGTCATCTCCTGTCCCTGCGCCTGGGCATCATTCCACCCACGATCCACCCCACGAGCAGTTGCTAGTGAGGTTGGGGGTGGGTGGCTTGTCATTGTTTGTCCCTGTCGTCCCCTGTCTGGATTTCTGTTTTTTTTTTTTCTTTTTTTTTGGGGGGGGGGGTGGGGTTTGGGCACATCAGTGCGACATGGCATGAGTACAGAAGCTGGTGGGTGCTTACTAGGCAGGTACCCCCCTTCTGGGGTCTCCTGGCATCCCTCTGCACCCTCATAGCCCATGTCGACAGCCTCACATCCCATTTGAATGGGGAGGAGGGGATCGGGTGGGCATGGGTGTGGGTTGCACATTTTTCGTCGTGGCAGGTCATCCCCAGTAGTATACAACCTAAAAAGCAATAAATTACAATTAGTTAGTTTATAAAAACAAAAACTCACATAGGGCCCAAACGACACGATCTGTGTCATTTGGGCCCGTGTTGGCTCATTTGCAGGTGATGGCATCGTTACTAGTAGATTATAACCTAGAAAACTAAAAAAATGAGTTAGTTAGTTTATTAAAACAAAAACCAAACAAAAAAAACTTACGTAGGGCCCAAACGACGCAATCTGCGTCATTTGGGCCCGCATTGGCTCGTTTGCGAGTGGTGGCATTATTGCCAGTAGATTATGACCTAGAAAGCTACAAAAAAGGTTAGTTAGTTTATAAAAACAAAAAGCAAACAAAAAAAACCTTACTTAGGGCCCAAACGACATGATCTGCATTGTTTGGGCCTGTGTTCTGTCCAATCACGTCGTTTGGGCCCATGTTATGTCTGGCAGTCGAGTAGAACCTATAAAACAAATGAAACAAGTTAGTTAGTATGAAAAAACAAGAAGCAAATGAAAAAAAACTTAGGCCCCAAACGACGCGATCTGCATCGTTTGGGCCCACGTTCCATCCAGTCGGCTCGTTTGAAGGTGGTGGTGATGGTGGCATTGGGCATGGGAATGGTGGTGGTGGGTGCACACGCAGTGGTGGTGGTAGAGTGGAGAGGAGGAGGAGGCAGCATTGGCGACAGTGGTGGTGGTGGTTGTGAGCTGGCAGTCACGTGTCACATGTCATGCATATGCATACTTGTTAATTGTTCCGTTAATGGCTGTGATTCACTATGTACCTTGGTTGGGTAATAAAAGTATTAGATGTATGTAGATGAATAATTGCTTGGTAGCTCAGTGGTTAAGCATGCTGTTATGTATGCAGACCCAAGGTCGAGTGTTCAATTCTTGATGTGTGTCAAACTTTTATTTGGGAAAGCACATGCATTCTGGTTATTCCTGTTATTCCGGTTGTGATGAGTCCAGTCAGATTCTGGGGATTCTGGCTGTAAATTGGATCCTTATTCTGACCGGAATTGTGCTGCATAGGGTAAACTACATACAAAAAAAATTCCACCAGATTCCAGAAATTCCGGAAATTCTGGCTGGACGAACCAGAATCCAACCGGAATAGGTGGGGGAGTGTAAAGTACTCGGTTACCTGTGCAGATCCCTACTCACATAGAATGCGAGGGAGTAAGTACAATATAATAATAAACAAAAAAAACCCCTCATGCAAGATGCAAGAGGGGGGATTACTACTATGTACATAAAAAACTAAACTCCTCATGCCAAATGTGAGGGGGGGAGTTTAACAACATATTTTTAAAAAGACCTCCCCACATTTTCTGTGGGGGAAGGGGAAGAATACTACTAATTAATTAAAAGTAACAAAAATCCTTCCCCATGCAAAATGGGGGGAGAGAGAGGGCAATGTGGCTGGGTGTGTTGTCCACCTGAGATCCACCCCATAAGCAGCTGCTTGTGAGTGTGGGGCAGATGGTGTGTTCTTTTGTCATCATCCATCTCTCCCTCTGGTTGTCTTTCCTCTGGTTGTCTTCCCCCCTCTAAGGCAAGGCAGGGGTAGGGGTATACCCTTGTGTTTTTGGGCTAAGGGTATGAGGGGTAAGGGTAGGGGTTTGGAAGTTCATACCCCTTGCCTACCCCTGTATGCTACTAAGGGTACAGGGGTATGCCAGGGGTATGCTTATGTAAGAATATCATTTGATTTTTTCAGCTACAAAGACTCATATTCAAGATTTTCATCAATTACAGCTGATTGCATATTTGTTGGCAGTAAACAAACACATGTTAGTTACAAAAATGGTGGACTTGGCCAAAATTTCACAAGTGCCTGCTCTCGTACCTCAACTAATTGTTTCCACAGTCACTTTCAGACTTTGTGTTTGCTGGAGAATCTGTACATAAATGGCATTGCTACAATTATTACTGATTAAAATGTTTTTTTGTGATCTCTTGATTCTCAAAAAGCAGGTATAGATTAATTTGTGCTGTAGTTTGCAGCCCATTAATTCAAATTAGACTTTAGAATATTTTTTTACACACAAGAACTGTAGCTAAGCTATTTATCTACAGATTCTCCAGCAAAGATGAAGTCTGAAAGTGACTGTGGAAATAATTAGTTGAGGTATGAGAGTGGGCACTGTGAAATTTTGGCTAAGTCCACCATTTTTGTAACTAACATGTCATTTGTTTACTGCCAACAAATATGCAATTAGCTGTAAATTCAGATTTTGGGATTGTCCAACATGATAATGCTTTCATATGTTAATAAGAGGTATCAACATGTGATATTAATAGTAAATACAATAGATATCAACACTTTTCAAATGAATTTTGCACTAAATATGTTGATTTTGTGCCAAACCCTTGCACCCTTGACAAACCCTCCCATAACCTTGGCAACCCTTATATGTTTCCATACCCTTACCCCTAAGGGTAGGGTGTTCAGGGGTAGGGGTAAGAGTATGAGATTTGACACCCAGGGGTAACCCCTGCCTTGCCCTACCCCCCTCTCATTGTTGTTCCCCACCTGCACATTGTTGTTCCCCCCTCCTCTTGTTGTTCCCTGCCCCTCCTCTTGTTGTTGTTATCCCCCCCTCATCATCATTGTGTCCCCTCCCTCTTGTCTTGTCCCCTCCCTCATCATCATCATTGTTGTTCCTATAAGGGCAACCTCAGCCTCTAGCAAAGGGAAATCCAAAGTTAAAATTATGCTACATAACACAGGGATTGGGGGCGCACCTAGCAAAGGGAAATCTGAAGAGAAAACTCTAAAGATCCCTTTGCCAGTGCCCAGTATATGTGAAAACTGCAAAAATCAAATAATAACTAAAAATAGAAAAGGCAGAGATAGGCTGATCAATGCTGCCACATGACCTAATACCAAGGGGTAGATGTCAGAAGGGTACTCTGTCTCTGAATATAAAAGTAAAAAATAGGAGAAACACATGGGACACCCTCTAGTCCCCTTACATCACCCCCCCTCTAAGATGCATTGCCCCGATGTATTCGAAATCACATATGACCAAAGTCACTGACTTGAATGCGACGTGGTGCAGCAGTGTGCCGTTGGTGGAATTCCTTGACCAACCAAGGGGCATTCACATCGGACTCCTCGACCCATGAGTTCTCCTCATACCCATAACCCTTCCAGCATACCAAATACTGGAGCTTCCCTCGATGTAACCGGCTGTCCAAGATTGACTCGACTTCATACTGGGGTTCTCCCTCCACGACTGTAGGTGGCAGTGGTGGTCGTGAATGGCATCCTGGAAAAGGATCTGAGGGAGCTGGAAGGAATTTCACGACGTGGAAGACTGGGTGAAGTCTAGACATGGAGGCTGGGAGGCATAGATGATAGGCATGCATTCCAATGCACTTGACAATGGGGAAAGGTCCCAGGAAGCGATGGGAGAGTTTTTTGGATGGACGTGTAGTGGAGATGTCACTGGAGTCAAGATAAAATTGATCACCAACCTTGTACTGCGGTGTTGGAGAGTGGCGTTGATTGTAGAAATGTGCCATGTCATCCTTTGCCTTCACCAAGGCCGCCTTCGCTTCCTCCAAACTGTCCCTCATGCGTTCCGTGAACTCATTCACTGTCTCAATATGTGAGGGGGCTTGGTGAGGTTCGAATCCCATGTGTGGATGCCATCCAGTGTCCAAGAAGAAGGGGGTTTGTTGAGTGGAAGCATGGACATGATTGTTGTATCCGAACTCGGCCAGGGGAAGGAGATCATCCCAATCATCCTGGTGTTCATTGACAAAGACACAGATGTACTGCTCCAACTCCTGGTTGACTCATTTGGTCTGGCCATCAGTTTGTGGGTGATAAGCAGTCGAAGCGAGGAGTTTGATACCCAGAAGTCAGTACAGCTCATGAGTGAACTCTGCTATGAACTGAGGGCCACGGTCAGAAAGGAAGGTGCCAGGGAGTCCATGTAATTTCCAGACATGGTGAAGATAGAGGTGGGCGGCACCCAGGGCACTGACAGTGGTGTGAGTGGGAATGAAGTGAGCGCATTTCCCTGCAGAATCAACTGTGCACATCACCACATCAAACCTGTTCGACTCTGGCAACTCCACCACAAAGTTGACACTGACAACATCCCAATGACTTTCTGGGACAGGGAGAGGGTATAGCTCACCAATGGGTTTGCGATGAGGAATCTTGGTGTGTAAGCAAAGGTCACAAGTACAACAATACTGACCAATGAGCTGTGACATCTGCAGCCACCAATAATTCTGTGAGGTGAGCTCCAAGGTCTTCCCAGCGTCCAGGGTGACCAGAAATCCATGAGTCGTGGTGTTGGGATATGATACGTCGATGAAGGTCTGGGTCGTTGGGTACATAGATGCAATCCCAGAAATACAACAAGTCCTCCTTTTCAGCCCACTCTGCCACACGTAAGGAGAGGGTAGATCCCTTCCTCAGTTCCTTAACAGCTCGGGCCATGACATCCTTGTATAAACCACTATGGTTCATGTGACGGATGTCACGTAGGATGTCCCACTCCTCGCCCTGGGGTGCGATACCTTCCAATGCCTGGATCGTAAACAGGTTTGGCTGCAACAACACAATGTCTTGATTGTCGTCACCACCATCCCCATGATCCGCACGTTGGGAGAGGGCATCAGTCTCCCCATGCTGCAACCTGGACGGTGGTGCAAGGAGAAGTCAAACCTGGATAGATACAGGGACCAACGAGCTTGACGACGGTTCAATTTCTTGGCCATCATAAAGTACTCGAGATTCTTGTGATCCATCCAAATTTCCACCTTGTGTAGGGCACCCTCGAGGAAGTGTCACCACTCCTCAAGCACATGCATTATTGCCAACATCTCCTTGTCATGGATCTCATAGTTTCGTTCCACAGCACTAAGTCTTTTGGAGTAGAATGCAACAGGATGCCACTTCTGGTCCTCCAGAGACTGCTGAGACAACACGGTGCCCGTCACAAAGTCAGAACTGTCAGCTTCTACACAAAAAGGGCGCAAATTGTCAGCAAAGGTAAGGATGGGAGCAGAAGTGACCATCTCTTTAAGCTTTTCAAATGCCTCCTGCTGTGCATTGTCCCACCGCAATGCCTCCTTGCCAGTCAAGTCAAACAGTGGTCATGCGTGATGTGAGAAATCCTTGATAAAACACCAGTAGAAATTGATGAAGCCTAAAAAGGACTGCACCTCTTTCTTGTTCATGGGCGTCGGCCATGCCATGACCCCATTCACCTTGACTGGATCCATCTCTACCTGGCCCTCCAAGATAATCAGGCTGAGGTACTCGATCTTGGTCTTTTCAAACTTGCACTTGTCCTGGTGAAGGTAGAGTTTGTACTGTCGAAGTCGGTCCAAGACAAGGCGTGTAATGTGACAATGCTCTTCCACTGTGCGAGTGAATATGAGGATATATATCATCGAGGTAGATACAGACGACACCCTCAAGGATGAGGTCGTGGAAGATGTCGTTCATCATGGTCTGGAAGGTGGCAGGACTATTAGTAAGGCCAAAGAACATGACAAGCAGTTCAAAAAGACCATGGTTGGTATGAAAGGCTGCCTTCCACTCATCTCCCTCCTTTATCCTCACATTATTGTAACCCCAATGGACATCAAGTTTGGTGAAGTATCATGCTCCATGGAGTTGGTTCACAAGTTTGGAGATGAGAGGTAGCAGGTAGCGATTTTTGACCGTGATGTCATTGAGCCTTCTATAGTCTTGAACTGGACAAAGTGAGCCATCCTTCTTCTTGACAAAGAAAACAGGAGAGGCCATGGGCGATTTGGATGGTCAAATACGTCCAGAGGTTAGGTGTTTGTTGATGAATTGGTCGAGCTGTCGCTGTTGCTTGGGAGAAAGAGGATAGACCTTGCAGGAGGAAGGGGTTGCACCAAGGATGAGTTCAATGGCGTGATCCCATGGCTTGTGTGCAGGGAGAGAATTGAATGATTCCTTGGAGAACATGTCCTCAAACTCATGAAGATGAGGGAGTAAGGAGTCAGTAGAGGATTTAGCAGTATTGTTTTTGTGGAAGGCCTTGGCAAGGCGCTGGGATATGTTCAATGTAGCACACACCTCATGCGATGGACAAATTGCAGTGTAGAAAATCCGATCCCCTTCCTCAACTTCCTCTGCTTCCTCCTCATCATATCTGAGTCTGGTATCAGATCAGGAACCCCCTCCAACTCCACATCAGGCAGAGGTAGGGGTCCAGCACGACACTTCTGAGTGCATCGTACCGAGGCCCTTTGTCCACGGTGCTCTTGTCTGGCTTCCATGAAACAGGTGTGACAGCTGGATGGACATTGGCTCATGGTGACCTCCCCAGTACGCCAGTTAACATCTGGGTTATGGTCTCGAAGCCACGGATAGCCCAAAATCACCTTCTGCTTCCCTAAGTGAGTGACAGCAAAAAGTGTATGCTCACTATGATCTTATGTAATGGAGGACCAGGTCCACAACCTCTCGGATGGCACCAGCTTCATTTGGGGATCCATCCACATTATAAACAGGTATCGGATGCAAGAGCGAGCAAGTATTCAGGTGATGTTGTTGTGTGAGGTCAGCGTCAATGAAGAGACCAGTAGCACCAGAGTCTAGGAGCACAGAGACACCAAGTATCTGTCCAGTGTCAGTAGTCTGTAGTTCGATCGCCAGGTTCAAGGAGTGTGCAGAGGGAGTGGATGCAACAATATATTTGCATGGTAGTTTGCACTCCCATGATTTAATTTTGGGGCGTGAGGTAGAGGTAGAGAGAGGAGGGGCAGGTATGTCTTCACCCGACTTCAAAGGTTCAGAGAGGGGAATAGTCATGAAATCAGATTCATTCTCTGGGGATTCAACTGACAAAACTTCAAAGTGGTTATGGACAGGCAACAAGGGCATATGATTCACTCGCTGCGAATAGAAAAACCCTGCTCCTCTACACCCTCTAATTTGACCTCCTCTGCGACCTGACCCTTTACTTCTTTGACATCTACAAGTGCCAACAGGTCCTGGAGGAGTTCATCTCGCCCCTCAGGGGTGAGCATGCGGATATCCTGACGATGGGGGCACGCTCCAGCCATATGTCCAGTTTCCCCACAGCGGTAGCAGAGGTTTAACCTGCATGCGTGGCTATGGGCTGCATCAACATCCATTGGTACTGGAACATTGACAGCCGGTGCAGGAGTTTGACGGACAGGAATGGGGTTAGGGCAGGGGAGGCTTCGATTGAAGGTGTAGGGCATATGAGTGATAGTTGGAGCATGGAATGCAGCATTAAATGCCACATTTGTGAGTCCGTTCTTGTCACAGAGGGAAGCAGCTTCATACCAAGCATAGATATCATTGTCCACTGGACGTCCTTCCAACATCTGGGCAATCTGGTCCTGAATCTCCTGGTTGAGGCCTCATTGGAACTTCACCACCACTGGTAGCCCACCCCCATATCCTGCCATGTCCACCAAGTCCTTAAACTCATCGATATAATTGTCCACAGATCGACATGCCTGGTGGTATGAGGATGACTCAAGTTGTGTCACTACTTGGTGGTGCTCATTGAGGGGACAAAAGTGGCATACGAACTCTGCTCGAAAGTCACCCCAAGTGGAGAAAGGTAGGGAACCGAGTTCTTTGGTTTGTTGCAGAATACGGTCCATGTAGAGATAGGCACGCTCAGATTTCATGTATGTGAAGGCCCAATAAATTTTTGCAGCTTCATTGACGAATTGATGCGACTGGAGACTGATATACAACTCACAGGAGTTAAGGAATGCATGTCCCTGTGCATGTGCACCATTAAATTCTGCGGGGGGGGACAGTTTGATCTGGGCATGCTTCTTGGGCGTGTTTGGCGATGCATCATTGTTGGGTGCACTTGGAGTCGTAATGGGGGAAATATTAGTCGTGGAGCTGGTCTGAAGTGTTCTGACGAAGTTTTTGATCGTAGATTTAAGCGAATCAATTTGCGCATGTATTCCGGTAACGTTGCTTTCAAGTGCATTGAGGCGCTCTGATGCGTCCATAGTGCTAGGGGGTGCATTTGGCGAAAATGGGGGCATAATAAAGGCGAGACTATCTGGAACGGTGTGTAGGGACTTTGTGGAGCTTTGGGAAGCATTGTCCAGTCCAGACCTGCCTATCTTGGGCAGTGCGTTCGCAATTTTCGGGCCTTAGGGGAGAGTTTTCTACTATAAGGGCAACCTCAGCCTCTAGCAAAGGGAAATCCAAAGTTAAAATTATGCTACATAATACAGGGATCGGGGGTGCACCTAGCAAAGGGAAATCCGAAGAGAAAACTCTAAAGATCCCTTTGCCAGTGCCCAGTATATGTGAAAACTGCAAAAATCAAATAATAACTAAAAATAGAAAAGGCGGAGATAGGCTGATCAAGGCCACCGCATGACATAATACCAAGGGGTAGATGTCGGAAGGGTACTCCATCTCTAAATATAAAAGTAAAAAATAGGAGAAACATGTGGGACACCCTCTAGTCCCCTTACAGTTCCCCCTCTGTCTTTGTTGTCCCCTGTGTTGGTACATGCATTGTTGGCAGTAGCATAGTTCCTAGAAATAAACAAAATACATTAGTCAGTTAATAAAAACAAGAAATGAACAAAAAAACTTACCTAGGGCCCAAACAACACAATTTGCATCATTTGGGCCTGCATTGTGTTGACCTGCTTTGTTTGCAGCCCTGGCTGCACTTGCGGGGGAGGGAGTGGGCATGAGAGTGGTGGTGGCAGGTTCTGACAGAGTGGTGGTGGTGGTAGATGTGGGAGGGAGCTGGCAACTGCTTGCAGGGTGGTTCTGGGTGCACATCATCAGAAGTACTAGTTAATACTTAAAGAAGTTAGTAACAAAATAAGGAAGTAAGAAGAAATAAAAACTTACTAATGGCCCAAAAGATGTTGTTTGATGTCTCTTGGGCCTTTTTTTCATCTGCTTCACCTTTGGAGTTGTAACTGTTCCCACCCTGTGAGCAGTTGCTTGCAGCGGTGGTTCTGGGCCCTGGGGTGGTGGCTGTGTCAGCCAATGTCATGGTTTTGAGGCTGCAGCATCATTACAACATGACATGAAAATTAGTTAAAAAAAAAAAAAGAACATTCAAAAAACACTTACTAGTGGCCCAAACAATGACAATGTCATTGTTAGGGCGACACTCACTATCTGCTAGCTAAGACCATGTGGGTTCTCTCTACAAGAAGGGGGCAGGATCTGCACGCATGATGGGGGAACTGATGGTTTTGATGCGAGGGGTTATTAATAGATGAGTTGGTTGAGAAAGGCCTTTCACACCAAAAACATAGGTGGAATACCTAAGAGAACACAACTGGGGTCCCCTAGGCATATATTTAGGGTTTATATACTATGTTACATATTGTACTTTGTTGTTACCAATGCACTCGTACATGCGCATACATATTGATGTTTGCGAAATAGAATTCTCACGTTATCAAAGTGTAGCATCATTGGTGTAATGTAGTGTAATTGGACATGATAAAATGAAAATGAAATTTTATTAGGTAATGGGGTGGTTTCCTAACATTACCCCCCTTTTATGCCTTGACTTCCAGGTGAGAAAATATTGCCTCTGTCCCCTCCATGAAATTTTGGTAAGGCTGGAATTTCATCCCCTCATACACCATTCTCACAATGTGATGCGGAGCATTCGGATTACATTTAAAGAATTGGGTGATCGCATTGCAGGCTCGCTTACAATTCTCTTCAGGCTCCCATGAATTATTTTCATCAGTATAGTTTTTCCACTTTATTAAGAACTCCAATTTGTTCCGTCGAAGATGTGAGTCTAGAATTTCTTCAACTACGTATTCTGGAGCACCTTCTACTATTATCGGAGGTTGTGGAGTAGTTTGTTGGCCAGGAATAGTGGGTGGGTGGTAAGGGTGTAGGTGGGATATGTTAATCTTGGGATCAATCTTGAATGATCAGGGTAATTTTAGCACTACCGCATTAGGCGAGATCACTTTAGAGATCGCATATGGGCCAACTTGTTTCTCCATAAGTTTCCTCAAAGGTTGTGGAATATTCAGGTCCTTGGTACTTAGCCACACCAAGTCACCAACTTTGTACTCTGGAGCGCATGCTCGAGTACAATCTGTGTGTCACATCATGTCATCACGTGCTTTCTTCAATGCCACCTCTGCTTCCTCTTGTACCTTTTGCATCTTAGATACAAAGTCTTCTACCAACTGTACTTTGACTTCCCTTCTGGGTTCTACTCCCATGCAAGGATGATATCCATAATTCGCAAAAAAGGGTAACATACAAGTAGCCGAATGGAATTTGTTATTGTGGGAAAATTCAGCAATTGCCAGCCATTTGGGCCAGTCGGTTTGTCAGTAGTTGACAAACATATGTAGGTACTGCTCCAACTCCTGGTTCATTCTCTCTGTCTGCCCATCAGTCTGTGGGTGATATGCTGTAGATAGTTTAGTTTGAATTCCCAATATGTTGTTCAGTTCTCACATAAATGCGGAAGCAAATTGTGGTCCACGATTAGAGATAACGGTATTGGGTAACCCATGTAACCGCCATACCTGATTTAGATAGAGGCACGCCAAGCCCAATGATGATTTTTCTGTAGTAGTAGGAATAATATGGACCTCCTTTGTGAAGCAGTCGCATACTACAAATATTGCATCGTACCCTTGAGCCTTGGGTAATCCAGTAATAAAATCCACAGATATATCTCACCATGGCACTTTAGGTATAGGGTTTGGCATTAATTTTCCTGCAGGTTTTTCTGGAAATTTCTTCCCCCTCATGCACGTATCCCATCCATCCACATACCCCAACACATACTTTGAAATTCCAGGCCACCAATAATTTCTCATTACTAACTCCAACATCTTCCATCTTCCTGGGTGTCCGGCAGTCGGCATATTATGATGTAACCAGATGATCTCCCTTTGCAAATCCTGATCCTTCAAGACATACACTTTTCCTCGAAACAACACCAACCCTTGTTCCTCAGCCCATTCATCTCCTTTAATATTACCTTTCTTCTCTCCCTTCAGAGCTTTCATGGCTTCCACTACTTCATCGTCCATTTCCAAACATTGTCTAATTTTAGACAACATTTCTGTTTCCGAGCTATCTATTAATAGATGCCCTTGACGCATAGCACAAATGCGAAAGTATTCAGGTTTGAGTAAGGTAACATTCTTATTGTCCTCCTCCACCCCCCTTTTATGATCAATACGTCTGGATAATGCATCTGCTTTCCTCATTAAGCTTCCTGCTTTGTGGACCAAGTGAAAATTGAAATGCAATAGGAATAGTGCCCAACACACTTGCCAGTGATTAAGCTTTTTAGCGGACATGAAGTATTGCAGATTTTGATGATCTGTCCAGATCTCAATCTGATGCATACATCCCTCCAAATAATGCCTCCATGCCTCCAACGCTCATATTATCCCCAACATCTCTTTGTCATGCACATCATAATTCCTCTCCACATCATTCAACCCTCAGGACAAATATGCACAAGGATGCCATTTGTCATCTTCGCACAGCATTGATAATACCGCTCCAGTAGCAAAATTGGATGCATCTGATTCCACTCGTAAAGGGTGTGTGAAATCCACTGGGGCTAATATTGGTCCCTCCACAAACTTCCTCTTCAACTCCTCAAACGCTGTCTGCTGCTGCTCTCCCCACCTCCACACTACTCCCTTTCGCATAAGGTTATGTAAGGGTGCAGCAATTTTAGAGAAATTGTGCACAAAGCGACGATAATAATTTGTGAGTCCCAAGAAGGCTTGAACCTCCTTGACATGGGTGGGTGCAGGCCAATCTGTGATCGCCTGTACCTTGATCAGATCCATTTTGATCCTGTCAGGGCCGATCAATAATCCTAGGAACTCAATCTTGCTTGCCCCAAACACACACTTCTCTGGTTTCAAAATAGATCATTCTCCGCTAACCTCCGTAGCACCTCCTGCACTATCACCTCATGATTCTCTTCATCCTCCATGAATATCAGAATGTCATCAATAAATATTATTACCACGCCTTTGTCTATTATGTCCTTGAAAATGTTGTTCCTCATATTTTGGAAGGTCGGAGGACTATTAGTCATCCCAAAAAACATGACAAGCAGCTCAAAGGATCCTCGATGCATGGCAAATGTGGCCTTCCACTCATCTCCTTTCTTTATTTGTACATTGTTGTATCCCCATGTCTGCAGTGATTTTGAAGGTCATATGTATCCTTTGCATAATTGCTCCTTCAGGAATGCATCCACTTCTTCTTGATCCATCAGAGATAATAGATATACCTTTGATTTCTTCAGCACAAACCCTGGCTTCATCTCAATTGCATGATCCCATGGCTTCTGCACCGGCATTCGCTCAGACTCCTTCTTCTGGAACACTGACAGATATTCATGATACACTTTGGCACCCACTCCTCCACTGGCTTCTCCACCTTCACAATATTCTTGTCCCATGACTGTCCTCCATGAATTGCTCTAAAGGTTTGCTTCTGCTCTTCTTTCTCAATCATGACCGGAACTTCCTCATTTGGCATTTCCTCATCCTCCACTTCCTCCATCGTAACAGAATACTTCCTTGGACATTCTTTCTCTTTCTTTTTCCTTTTTTCCTTCTTCATTTTCCTCCCATACACATTACATTCCTTAGGACAACGAGTCATTTGTACTTTCCCAGTTTTCCAATCAATTTCAGGATTATGCTTCCATAACCATGGACATCCTATTATTAGATTGGTTTTCCCAAGATCACACACTTTGAATACGGCTCGCTCCTGATGCTCCTGATACTTTAGTACCATAGTCACCTCCTCCTTGATAGTTCCTCCACGATTGACTGTTCTGTCAATATTGTACACCATTATAGGTTGCACCAGCTTGCGTGTGCTAATACCATTTCCAGTAATTAAGGACTGATTAATGAATAATCCTGTAGCACCACTATCAAGCAACGTTTCCATATCAATCGCTGCATGCGTGTCCACTGTCTTCAGTCCAGTCAAGGTGATTTCGGGTTCTATTCATGCAGAGCGAATAAAGAATTTAGGGGTTTTCGGAAATGGCACATAACAATTTTCTTTGTCACATGATTGACAACGGTTGTACTCCTCTTTGTCATGTGATTCAGAACAGTTGTACTCCTCCTCGATTTCCTTTTCTGATTTACTCTGGGTTTCCTCAGATACTAATACATTGTAATGATTCTGGGTCATCAATGGGGAAACCTTCACTGGGACTCTTCCACAAAATTCTTCTGCCTGCCTTCCTCCAGCTTCACTTCCTTGATTGTAGCTTCCCTAATCTTTCTTTTCTGCCTACAATTCCTAGAAATGTGTCCTAACTGCCCACAGTTAAAACATTTAAGTGGGGCTCATTTCCCTGCTTGATCAACCTCCATTGCCTCTGCTGGTGCTGCTGACTCTGTAACTATAGGTGTCACTGCCATGGCCAGTGGCTGTGCCCTCGGAACTTGTGCCTGAGGCACCTTTCCTTTCTCGGACTTTCCTCCTGATGACTTTCCAAATTTACTACTTCTGTACATCAACTTTGACTCCGCCTGTTCCTGCCAATATTGCCGGTCAAGGTGCATTGCCCAATTATACCACTTGTCCAACTTCTCTGGCATAGAAGGTAGTTGGTAGATAGACTTGAATAAAGAGGGATTTAATCCTGCTTTCAAAAACTCTACCAATGTGGCTTCTCCCATATCCATTTGCAAAGCTTCTGCTTTGAACTGCAAAATAAATTCATCCGCCGTTAGGGAACCTTGGCGCATGGTCTTTAATTTAGCATTGGCTGTCGCCTTTGGATTAGGGTCTCCAAACTGTGCCTCCAATCTCTCCAGAAATTCCTTGAAGGTTGCAAATGGTTTATTTCCTGTGGCAATTTGATTAATAGCCTTGTTTCTCCAGAACTGTGCTTTCCCCCCCTGAATGTATGAGAGAGCAAACATAATCCTAGACTCGGCTGTATGAAACTCTGGCTTCCTCCCATGGATGTACAATACTATAGAGCTGATGAAGGATTTTGTATTCTCCATGGTACCATCAAAGATTTGCAGGGACGTGTACTTAGGTAAGTGCACTTTTCCATTTCCAGATTTCTCCACCATCTCATCCTCCTGCAACATCCACTCCACCATCTCCACCATCTCATCATCTCTTTCTCCTGTTGTCTCTGGCTGTACTTCCACTTGTCTGGGCTGTGATACTGCCAACACTGACACTAATTGCAACATTTCCACTGTAAGCACATCAATTTTTGCCTCTAGTGCTGGTGTGGGAACAGGATTAGGGCCAGGATTAGAAGTTGAAGGTTCGGACATAATTGTAAAATCTGTGATGAATCACTTCTTTGACAAATTCAAGATTTGTTCTTTGGGATCTCTCCAAATGTTTATGGGTCACGTGATCATTCATCAATCATTTGTCGTTTGTCAGGCGCCTAATTTGACACTTCAGATCAATAACCCTCCCAACAGTGCCTGATCTCGGAGATAACACTGAATTTGGCTTGTAACTAAAATAGTCATCTGAATAGAGTGATGTAAATTGTAACTAAACCAGATCCAATAGGTTGTCTGGTTGCAGCTGTCCTAATGACGAGCGCTGCCTCTCGATAACTGGCAGTCACAATGTAAGGTGAGGCCTGGCGTCGGCTTACGAAAGAAAAGGTAGATTACATATATACAAGTACTTCCAGCTCGTGCCAAAAGGATGAGTAATCAGATGTGGTGCAGTGAAACAATGATGTATGCACAAGTAAGAGAAGGCACACTGATATGGGAAGTTGTGTTCTTCTGTTAGGGCGACACCCACTATCTGCTAGCTAAGACCGTGCAGGTTCTCTCTACAAGAAGGGGGCGGGATCTGCGCACATGATGGGGGAACTGATGGTTTTGATGCGAGGGGTTATTAATAGATGAGTTGGTTGAGAAAGGCCTTTCACACCAAAAATGTAGGTGGAATACCTAAGAGAACACAACTGGGGTCCCCTAGGCATATATTTAGGGTTTATATACTATGTTACATATATTGTACTTTGTAGTTACCGATGCACTCATACATGCGCATACATATTGATGCATGTGAAATAAAATTCTCATGTTATCAAAGTGTAGCATCATTTGGCATAATGTAGTGTAATTCGACATAATAAAATAAAAGTGAAATTTTATTAGGTAATGGGGTGGTTTCCTAACAGTCATTTGGGCCCATTTCTGTTGTTGTTTTGGAGTAGCCAGTAGGGAGTAGTGTTTTAAGGTCCAGTTCAGTCCAGTTTTTTGACCCACCAAGGGGGCAACCATGGACCGCAACTGGTCCAAACCATTGCCCATATTTGGAGGACCGCAACCAAACTGAATAGGACTGGTCCTATTTGGTTTAGTTGCCCCAAAAGACTGGTTTTGACTGGTTTTTACTACTATTTTTACAGTCTAATTAATTTTATTATAAAACTAATTACATCACCCTGCAAGCAGGTGCTTGCAGTGGTGGGGGGTAATAGAAAGAAAAAAGAAAAAAGGACCAAACAAAAAAAGAAAGAAAAATGAAACAACCCCACTGTCTCATGTTTGTTGCGAGAGTAGGTGTTGTATGTTGTCCCCCAATATTCATTGTTGTCAGCCTTGTGTTGTTGTCCCAGTGTTGTTGTATGTTGTCCTTGCATTGCTATCCCCATGTTGTCATTTGTCGGCCTTGTGTTACCATCCCTGTGTTGTTGTGCATCATCCTCACATCATTGTCCCCACATTGTTGTTCATTGCCCTCATGTTGCCATCCTGCATTGTTGTGTGTCATCCCCTCCCTGTCATCTGTTGCCATCCTCCCCATTTTCATCATCATTCATTGTGTCATTTGTCAGCCTCTCCCTGTGTTCCTTGTTATGGCACTGTTTGTCATCAGCACCTCCATTGCCCCCTACAAGCAGTGGCTTGCAGGCAGGTTGGTGGTGCTGTGTGATGTGGCACTGGGGACCCATTGCCACCCTGAGAGCAGAGGCTCATGGTGGTGGCATAGGGTGAGTGGCAGCTTGCAGGGGTGATGGAGGGATGGTGTTGTTGTTGTTGTATCAAACCTGAAGTAAATCAAGTTGGTTGGTAAAAAAAAAAGAAATCAACAGTAAAAAAAAACATACTGGGGCCCAAACAATGCTAGTCATTATTTGGGCACTTTGTGTGTTCATTTGTTCATGGTGGCAAGGTTCTGAGCTGGGTGGCATGTGTGTCAATGGAGGGGTGGGGCACAGAGAGGGGAGTGTGTTGCCCCCATTGGTGTTGGTGGCATCATTCCTGTTGGCATCATTTATGCGTTGTTAACAAAGGAATAGCACCTAAAAGTGAAAAACAACTTAGTAGAAGTAATAATAAATCAATAAAAAAACATACCCTGCCAAAACGATGGACTGGCATCATTTGGGCTGCCTGCATTGTGTTTGTTGGTTTGTGTGGTCATTGGTGTGGACAGAGTGATGACGTGGTGTGGTTGATGTTGTTGTTGTAATCGTGGGAAGTCATCAGGCAAATTGTGCCACTTTTGTTTTTGGGAACACAAATGTGACCACATGGTCCATGCACTGCCACAGGGTATATAAGCACCCAAACAAATGAGTACTTTTATTACAGACCCATCCCACTTAATGTAAATGTATGAGTAGTTGTAATAATTCATACTTATATTAGTTCTTTTTTTCTCTTTCCATGTAACTTTAACAATATATATATGGTACATTTATACACAGTGAAAAGACTGGTTGCAACCAATTGCAACCAGTCTTTGATCAGTTTTTGAATATTCACAAAATGAGGCAACCAGCAACCATACTGACCCCAAATGTGGGCAACTGCAACTGAAAAAAAGACTGGACTGAGGTCCAGTCCAGTTCAGTCCTATGGCCACTTTTGGTCCTGTAGACTGGACCTTGAAACACTAGTAGGGAGGGAGGAAGCGGCATCATTGTCAGTGGTGGAGGTAGAGGTGATGTGCTAGCATTGTTGATTGTGGCTGTGTGATGACATGTTCACAATGCAACAGTCATATGGTTGCATAATGTAATTGTTTGGCTGTCATTACAATGGCTCTTTGGCTTAGTGGTTAATTGCAGCTATTTGTACCTGATGGGAAGACTTAGGGTTCAATTCCCTTTGGCTACAAAGTTTTTCTGTGGTCAGCCCAGACTATAATTACATTCTGCAGACTCTGGCAGACTGATGCAGACTGATACAGACATGTGTCTGTCCTAGTCCAAGTAAATTGACATTGCTCAGATGAAATCCATAAATCCATGCGCACTCCAAGTAAAAGTCCAAAAATAGCATGGACTCCACAAACATCCATGCGGACTCTCTAGGAGTCTGAGTAACTGCTATATAGGACATTTGAGCCAAATGATTTCGTGCCAGTCCAAGCTAGTCCATGCGGAGTCCACCAAATTCTGTGTGGACTGGCTCAGAATATGTGGGGCACAGTAAAGACCTCTGTACATTGGCCAATGATAGTATTGTTAGTGTTGTAAAAATCTCAAGACAGCAGATTTTAGCCTTGCCAAACTTTGATTATTCTGCTCAAGGCAAACTAGAAGATATAATGCTATAGACTTAGGAAGAAGCAAAACACATCTCTCTTATTACACTGCCTTATCATGAAGTTCTTCAGCTGATGGAACAATAATGGTTCAAAGTTTTGATCCTGGGAAAATTACAGGTGGCATTTCAGGTCATCTGAGACAGGAGTTCCAGGAACTTAATCTGCTTGATGAAATTACAACCCTCAAATACAATAATCAGTTTCCACCAGATATTTTTGCAGAGTTATGAAATCCAGTTATCAACTTTGGAAAAAACATGATACAAGCAAATCCTGGCATCCTGCATTACAATGGAATCCAAAAGAGCCCCAAATTCTAGAACCAGAGGGAAATGATTTGTGGAAGCTGGATATGAAAAAGTTGGATGACTATAAAAACCCTTCCAACAATTCCAGGAAATGGAAGCCACTCAGACAAGAAATTGAATGTTCTACTACCAACTCTCAATCTAGTGGAACACATGTCCAAAAAAAGGGAAAGACTTCAGAACAGTATATTTCCTGTTCTGAACATGGCCCAGTTGGATTTATATGGGATGGTGTGAACTGCAGTTGTGCTTATGATTCTGTATTTACTATCTTTTTGCATATCTGGAAGACAAATCCTACTCAATGGTCAAACATATTCTAAACATGTGGATTTTTACAAGCCCTTGCAATGAATTTTCAGCAAGTAATGCATGGAAATGGGGTAATGGAACAAGCAAGAAACAATATTTGTCAACTCTTACATGGATATTCTCCAGACAACTTTCCAATGGGACAATATGGTGCTGCTGTAATGAATGTGTTAAGTACTTTTCTCAATGAAACTGTATATGGGTCTATAAAATTAACCTGTATCTCCTGCTCTCATGAAATAGAGCAATGGCAGTATATCAGTAATATTATGCATATTGAGCAACTGTTTACTGGTTCATTTATATTCTAGGTTTAAATAGCCCTTCCCATAGCAATGATATTTGCCCATCTTGTGGAAATAATACAACATACTGGTCAGCAACTCTAGCAAGTATACCTAGCATTTGGGCATTTGGAATTTATTCTTGCACAACAACAATTCAATACAATCTGAGGGTGACTATAAATAATACACCTAGAATACTGAAATTAAGAGGTATTATCTATTCTGGCCAATTTCATTTCACATGCAGACTATTTGGTCATGACCAGTCCATCTGGTATCGTGATGGTCAAAATGGTCATTTAAGTGTCTTTGAGGGTTATCTGGAAAATATTGAAGATGCCAATTCATTGGTATATGTAGGCAATGGAGGGCAGAGAAAACAACTGTAACAGTAATTTATGCCTGACCAAATGAGACTCGTATTGCCCAGTTGAAGCAGACTCTACACTATGTGGGAAGAGTACACACATTCTTTATAACCTACCTTACTGCTAGGGTTAGAGAGGTTAGAACACTGTATTCCTACTATGGTACAGGTTCTCCTTATATACATAAATATAAGGGTGTCACATGACTCAGGAATGTGCTCACCACATGTATGTGCAATAATGCACAGTGTGGGAAGACATGTATTGTGCACATGTATGCAGCATGTAACATGTGTATCAGTAATTAATTTCAACACCCCCCCTCAAACTGTATAGTGCTGTAAGCAGCTAAGTTTGAATCTCAAAAGTAATTCTGAGAGAGTCTCTAAACTTCCTGAATAAGACAGCGCCAAGGTTCTTTGTGAACATGTCAGCCAGATTATCATTTTCAGGAATGAAAATGACAGTGGCTTTGTCATTTTCAATGCATTTGTGGGTGTAATGGTAGCAAATGTCTATGTGTTTCATCCTTCTTTCTTGAACTGGATTACAGTGGCTCAAAAAACTGTCCCAATGTTTGCTTGGTTTGTAAAGATTGATCTGGCGAGCAATGCTGACATAAGCATAATGTTGGTGTAAATCAGACAAAGTACTATGACATTATGGCTTTCAGAATATTTGACTTTTATGTGATTTGGATAAGAACCCATTGTTTAATAAGCAAAACAAAATGGTCACTCATTGGGACAGTTTTTTGAGCAGTTGTTTTTTTCTAGTCAATTACTTCAATTGACCCCATTCTGCCTTGATTCCTGCCCTGATACTGTTGGGGATACTTTTTATAAGATGTTGGGAGACCTCTAGCATAATTTTACCCTATGTCACTATGACCTTTTGTTATCATTCAAGCATTCATTTTGATGACACCATGAATTTCCAGAATTGGCATTTCAGATGTTCTTATAGATTTTATGGAAGGTTAATAGCATTCAATTCAACATATTAGAAGAGTACTTGAGTTCCATCATCCTTACTCCACCATTCTATATGCCAGAATATCTGTTTAAGGTTATAATGTCACTATAAACACTGCACAATCACTTTTGATTTCAATATTTCAACATATTTCTCCACTTTCTTCTTTAAAAAACTGTTATTTCTTACAAAGGTTATTTCTTTCCAAGTGTCCATGACCTCAACTATGTAATTTCATGTGAGATAAATGCATGTTATAGCATATTTGTAGTTGCATTGTTCTCATATTAGCCATGTACATCAGTAACTTAGGAAAACAAATTCTAAAAATTCTGAAAATATTTATCAAACTATGAAAGATAAATTGGTTGAGGGTACTCAGCCAACTCTAAGATCTCTGACCATCTCCCTTTGAGTTACTCAAGCCATTCAAATTATGAGTATGTGTTCTGTGATTATACCACATAATATAGCTGTGATATAGAATGGCCCAGTATGAAAACACTTTTAAAGGGTTAGGGGGGAATATATACTAGGCAGTGTTGCAAACTTTTTAGGGAAAAAAACACAGAACACTTTTAAAATTTGGCAATGCTGAAGACCAGGTGATATTTTTAGCAGTGTGACAGCAGCAAGCACATATATAAGCAAGTAAAATGTTGCTTTCAAGATAATGATATTGAAGTACTATTCCAGTGTGTTCAATTCAATCATCTAAACCCCTTATAATATCTATGAAAACACCTAAAATGCCAATTCTGAAAATTCATGATATCATCAAAATCAATGCCTGAATGGTAAAAAGGTGTAGTAGTGAAGTAGGGTAAAATTATGCTAGAGGTCTCCCAACATCTTATAAAAAGTATCCCCAACAGTATTAGGGCAGGAATCAAGGCAGAATGGGGTCAATTGAAGTAATTGACTAGAAAAAAACAACTGCTCAAAAAACTGTCCCAATGAGTGACCATTTTGTTTTGCTTATTAAACAATGGGTTCTTATCCAAATCACATAAAAGTTGAATATTCTGAAAGTCATAATGTCATAGTACTTTGTCTGATTTACGCCAACATTATGCTTATGTCAGCATTGCTCACCAGATCAATCTTTACAAAACAAGCAAACATTGGGACAGTTTTTTGAGCCACTGTAGATCCAATAAAGATGGATCCCTGATTGTCAGCACAGATTGGAACATGCTTCAGAATGTATCCAAGTTCTCCGAATAAGGACTGTATTCATGCTATCTGCTGACAAGTGTTGGAGAGAGCCATGTATTCAGCTTCTGTGGATGAGAGTGCCACAGTTTTTTGTAAATGGGACTGCCAGCACACAACACCACTCACTAGAGTAGCAAAGTAATCCATTGTAGATCAGCACTTAATGGTGTCAGCTGCCCAATCAGAATCTGTGCAGGCTTGTAGGCCCTTGGATTTCTCTCCATCATAGACAATATTATAATCCTGGGTCCCAACCAGGTAGCACATTATGTACATCACTTTGTCTAGATGCTCTTGGCTAGGATTAGCTGAGAATTGCAACATCTTGATTACTGCATAAGCTGTTGGAATTGCACCGTGAGTCCATAACGCTATTGATGTGTTTGATGTGTGTGCTATTTTTAGCATTCCCTTTGATCGGCATGGTTGGTTCATGTTTAAGTTTCCCCTTGTCTCTTTTCCTTTGACACACATCCTTTTGTTATGCATTACATGTATATATATCTTCAGTAGTTTACTTTATCACCTCAGTCACTTATCCAGAGACTGAGGTGAGCTATATTTACTATACATATTTATTGACGCGTACTTACCCTACTACAACAGTTGTTTATACTAGATATAGTATGGATTAATAAAGTCACTTATCCAGAGACTGAGTTGTTTATACTAGGATTCACTTTCTACAGGTTATGGGCCATTCTCGTTGTCTTTGAACAACGGGAGAAAGTATCCTAGCCACTCAATGTTCTGCTTTGTCATACCTTCTGATCCATTTCCCCGATTGTTTTTTGATCTCGGATCAATTCCTTTGTCTTTCATGGACCCGGCTGCTCTACCATTGCATCTCTCTCATCTCCCTTTGCACACTCATCGTCCACTGACCTCGGTTTTCTATCATGGGTACCAATACTGTTGACCCCTCATCTGTTTCCCCTATCAAATGTTCTGTGCAATATACCAGGGAGAAGCTCGACAAACTTAAATCAAATTACAAAGAATGGTGCGAGGAGATTATTATTGCTTTATCATTAAATGGCCTTTATGAGTATGTTATGGGTGGAATACCTGAGCCCACTTCTACTGAACTCTGAGTGCTTGCCAACTGGAAGGCGAATTCCCGCCTTGCATATGCATTTATCATGTCCAGCATCTCTCTGTCTGATCATAAATTCCTGGACATTAAAGTAGGCCCTGATGCGAACTGGAAAATTCTCCAGGACCGTCACCAGAAGGAAGGCCCCGTTCGGCAGGTCCAGCTCTTACAACAAGCGCTTTCCATCCAGTGTACAAAGGACACACCACTCCCCGAGATGGCAGAAAAGATTTGCGCGTTAATTGAACGCGCTTTTGCCATGGGTGATATACAGGCTGATCTTCTTTGTTGCATCGCTCTCCTTAATTCCCTTAGTGATAATTTTCCACATGCTTGCTCCATTATTTCATGGGATATTGCCGCTTCTTCCCTCTCAGCTCCATATGGCTCAAAGGATATCAAATTATTTCTGGAGAACGAACAATCACTACTTGAGAATGATCAGTGTGGTGGTTCCAAAAACCATGCTGCTTTTACCACACAGTCCAAATCTTCCAAGCTCCCTAACGCACCAATCTGCACCAACACTAACTGTGGGAAACTTGGCCACATGAAACAATATTGCATTAAACCTGGCAGTGATATGGCTGGGAAATCACTTGAGGAGTTGATCGCTGCTCGCAGGTCCACCCGTGAGAAGAAATCCTTACCAGCTGGCACTACAAACGTTCCTATTACTGTGAAGGACATTAATGGTCATGCCTTCACTGTCATGGTCAACCCTGATATTCCTACCCCACCTGCACTGGAATTTGCTGGGCTTGCTCATGACCCACTGCCTGTAGACCCTTTGGACGTGCTGGAATATGAAGGATGGGTTGCTGTGGAGGAGGAGCTCACCACTACAGTGGACTGGAAACACCATACATCACCCATCCCTGACAATGCACTCACCGTGGAACCCCTTTCACAGACTTGTCGCTCACGCATCACCTTAGACGCTCTCCCCTTTATTATTGACTCTGGGGCTACAGTACATATATCCCCTGACAAGTCTGACTTCCTCACCTTACAACCCATTTCACCTCGCTCTGTCAGAGGTGTTGGTGGTTCATCTATTGATGCTGTCGGTGTTGGTGATATACAGCTAAGAATAGCCCAGGGCGCATCAATTATTTTACGTAATGCCCTCTACATCCCAAAATTGGCAGTTCAGCTGATCTCAGTGGGCACGCTGGCTGACAACTCTAATGCTGTCGCACATTTTGACAGTAACACATGCTGGTTCACTGATAAATCCTCCGGGGCCTTCATAGCTCGTGGATTGCGCATATCTAGAAAGCTTTACACGCTCAACATTGCATCGGCCCAGGCTGATCACACGCTAATGGTTCACAATACCCCTACTCTCAAGACATGGCATCATCGTCTGGGTCACGCAAATTACCAGGCACTCTGGGATATGGCCAAGAAGGGCGCTTTCACTGGTGCGCTGCTCACTTCATTGCAAAAATTACCTAAATGCAATTCCTGTGTCCTTGGCAAGCAGACCAAGTCTCCAGTCCCCAAGAAACGTCAGGAGGGACCAGGCCATAAGGTGACAAGGAAGCTGGAAAAGGTGTGGGTGGATCTATCTGGATCACATTCAGTAGTGTTGCATGCGGGGAACCGTTATATCATGGATATAGTAGATGACTACACCTCATTCCCATGGTCTATACCATTGAAAAATAAAGATGATGCTTTCACAAAACTTAAAGCTTGGGAACTTGCCCAGGAGAATGAAACCGGCCTCAAAGTCGGAACCTATATCACTGATAACGGTGAACTTAAATCGCACAAAATGAAGGAGTGGTTGAAGACTCATGGTATTGATCAGTGTTTCACGGCACCTCACACCTCAGCTCACATAGGCTGTGTTGAGCAAATGCATAGGACACTTATGGCTAAAGCGTGCACTATGCAAATATATGCTGGTCTGCCAGCTTATTTGTGGGATGAGTTCTACCTCACAGCTGCCCACTTGCATGCCAAGACTATGACCCATTCACTAGCAAGCCTAATGCCTTGGGAATTATGGTACGAGAGAAAACCTGATTATTCTTATCTTCGGGAGATAGGTTGCAGGGCTTTTGTGCTTATCCCAGGAAAGGATAATCCCAAGATACTTGAACGATCCATCGAATGCATCTTGATAGGCTACGAGCCAAAATCAAAAGCATATCGCTGTTATAACCGCGCAACGCGTAAGGTTCATATTTCATATCATGTCCGCTTTCTTGAGAGCCATGAAGGCTATTCACCACCTTCAATCGATGAATTAGGAGAGGATGATAATATTGGGTCCAGTGGTAGTCTACCCACATTCCTTGGTCCTATTTTACAGCAAGACGATGATGTTGAGTCTTCTCATGAATTCACTCTCCCTGATGCGCCCTCTAATAGTTTCATGACACCGCCACTGCCACCCATCGCCCAGCCTATTCATTGATCTACCTGTGTTCTAATACCCACAGACAAAAACCCCAATGGTGGCCCTGCTATTACTAGAACAGTGGCTGCAGTGCAAGAATCATTGGAGAGTGCTGCGCATGTAAAGGAGGTGCAGTGGGAGTGTCGGGCTGCTATTGTGGCTGCACGATCGGATCACATTATGGATCAATCCTCCGATCATGATCATGATGTCATGGAAGAACTCCAACAATCATTTCATAATCTTGATTTGGGCAATCAAGTGCATCAATTTCAGGCCCTGATCTCAGAAATGGTAGATTTTGATCTGGAGTCACTTCAATTTGAGGATGAGCCGAAAACATGGGATGAAGCCAGAAGATCTGTTGATGCAACACGATGGGAGTGTGGATATCTGGAGGAATTGAACTCATTGAAAGAAATGGGGGTATACAAACTAATACCTAGGTCAGAGGTTCCACTAGGGAAATGTATTAGGCGTGGGAGACCGATTTTCCACATTAAATGCAATGAGGTGGGTACCCCTATTAGATGGAAGGTATGCCTAGTCTTCAGAGGAAATGAACAAATTTATGGCAGGGACTACACCAAAACTACCTCACCAACTGCACGCATGGAATCATGGCGGATTCTCTTACACATAGCCACCTCACTTGGCTGGGATGCACAACAGGTCGACATAAAGATGGCCTTTCTTTATGGCTTACTTCCGGACAATGAAATTCAATATATGCAGCAGCCTGCTGGTTTTGAGGAGCAGGGCAAGGAGGACTGGGTTTGGCAACTACAGCACGGCTTATATGGTATGAAACAGAGTGGGCGCATTTGGAATCAGACCCTTAACATGCAGATGCTAAATTGGGGATTCACCCGCCTCTCATGCGAGTCCTGTATCTATTACCGTAAAACTGACACTGGCACAATTATTGCTGCTGTCCATGTCGATGACTATCTAACCATTGCTGACTCCAAGGACAAAAACGAGCGCTTCAAGAACCAGATGCACAAAGTATGGACTATCTCAGAATTGGGGATGGCACATTTTATTATGGGTATTGCTGTCTCATGGGACCAAGACATGCATACTGTTGCACTTTCACAGACCACTCTTATTGACAAAATAGTGGAACAGTTTGGTCAGAAAGAAGCACACCCCATTTCTGCCCCATTGGACCCTGGTTCGAAACTATGGCGCTCCAATCTGCAATGTATGTCCCAGGATGCCAGGAACGCCCTGGCCAAGCTTCCCTACCGCTCTCTTGTCAGATGCTTATTGTACTTGGCAATATCTACGCGTCCCAACATTTCTTATGCAGTACAACAGCTCTCTCAATACCTTGATTCATACTCCTTAGAACACTGGAGTGCTGCTATATGGCTAGTACATTATCTAAAGGGAACTAGGGACTTCAAGCTTTATCTGGGCAGACAGAACCCCATTCTCCTGCATGCCTATAGTGACTCTGACTGGGCTAATTGCCATGACACTTGTTGCAGCATTGGGGGATACATGTGCTCTCTTGGCTCAGGCCAGTGTCTTGGGCAGCACGTAAACAGAAGGTAGTGGCAGCTTCCACCTGTGAAGCAGAATACATAGTGGTGTTTGAGACTGCAAAGGAATGCATCTGGTTGCGTATGCTACTACGCGCTATTGATTTTCATCAAAACTCGCCTACTACCATCCTCTGTGACAACAACGCTACGAAGACATTATCCAAGGACCCATTACTTCATTCACGTGTTAAGCACATCAACATCAAATATCATTTCCTATGTGAGCATGTACAGTCGGGCGATCTAGCTATCACTTACATCCACACCCGTGACAATGTAGCCGACATGTTTACTAAAGCCCTGGAACCTAAACATTTCGCCATCCTTTGTGCATCTCTTGGCCTTCGTTAGTGGGATTCCATGCGAGGAGGAGTGTATTCACGGTGAGGAGGAGTGTTGGAATCACACCGTGAGTCCATAATGCTTTTGATGCATTTGATGCATGTGCTATTTTTAGCATTCCCTTTGATCCACATGGTCGGTTCGTGTTTAAGTTTCCCCTTGTCTCTTTTCCTTTGACACACATCCTTTTGTTATGCATTACAGGTATATATATCTTCAGTAGTTTACTTTATCACCTCAGTCACTTATCCAGAGACTGAGGTGAGCTATATTTACTATACATATTTATTGACGCATACTTACCCTACTACAACAGTTGTTTATACTAGGTATAGTACGGATTAATAAAGTCACTTATCCAGAGACTGAGTTGTTTATACTAGGATTCACTTTCTACATAAGCAATATTATGTTTCATTCTGAGAATCAGATACAATAAAGATCCAATCACAGAGTGATATTTCGATCTAAGTGCCATGTTTGGTGTCACTGTGTTTTCTGATGGTGTGTAACCAGTTGGGAGCGGAGTGGGGGCTACTTTGGCATTTGCCATCTCAAACCTCTCAAGCACTTTGGCAAGATGTTTGGTTTGATTGAGTTTGATTTTAGTTGCGGTCTGGGTGATGCACATGCCTAAGAATTCCATGACTTTTTCAGTACTACAGCACTCCCAATGCTTTATGCAAGCATGTTTATTTGCATCCACAAGTTTCTTGTTCTTCCCCATGAACAAGCCATCATCAACATAGACTAGCACAATAATAATGCTGCCTGTCTTAGGATCTTTGTGGATAAAGATGCCAGCATCAGAGTTGGCACACATGAACCCAATAGTGTGCATAAATGCCTCTAGCTCTTTCCACCATGCTAGTGCAGCCTGTTTAAGGCCATACAATGCCCAGCATAAGCACATTACTTTGCACTCTTTTCCCTCAAGTTTGAAACCCTCAGGTTGATCCATATAGATCTCCTCATCTAGTTTGCTGTACAAAAATGCAGTTTTTACATCTAGTCCAGTCATATACATGCCTTCTAGAGATGCAAGGGCAAACATACAGTCTCATAGCAGACTACCAGTGAGAAGATCTCATTGAAGTCAACACCTTCAACTTGTAAAAAGCCTTTGGCCATGAGTCTGGCTTGTTTTTGTCCATCCGATTTCATGGAGAAGACCCATCTATTTTTGATCATTTTCTGATCATGTGGAAGATCAACGATGTCATAGACTTGTTGCTTGTGAAGAGCCTCTAATTCTTCACGACAAGCCTGTTTCCACTCAAGTTGCTGCTGCCTTGGTAGGGGCACAATATTGCAAAATTGGGTTGGAACTTCATGAGATTCACTTGATGGTGTGGCTGATTTAGATAGCAGCCAGCAAATCAGGCTATCTCCATCTTCCCTGGCTATCTTTTTAATATAGCCCACTTCATCCAGTTCCTTCATTGGGTAATTGTGTTCTTGATTATGGGAATTGGGCACACTCTTGTGGGGTGCTGAACTCGGTCCAGCAACCAGTTCTTGCTGTTGAGAATGTGGTCATGTTTGGTTATGATCCAAATCTTGACCCACAGATCTCTTCCAATATTGATCACATGCAATGTCTCTCTCTATGTCAGAGGGGAGTTACTTTTCTCCATAGGTATTACCTGGACAGTTTGGGATGTTCCTCTGATGGGGTAATTGCTGCCAATCCTGTTGATCTTCATGTCTTGGACAAAAGTCCTCAGTGGTAACTGGAGGCAGCAGTGGAGGAGCATCAGCAGCATCTTCATGCACTTTTGGCTCTCTTGGTACATTATCATTGTCATCATCATCAGATGACAGAGGAAGGGGCAGATCTTGTGGCAGTGAAGGGTCTTCACAATCCATTCCAGATGAGTGGTCATCATCTTCTGGTTCTGGTGGTGGGAAATCACCAAGGTCTGTCTTGGCAGGAGCCTTAGCTCCAGGACAGTGTGGGAATAATGTTTCATCAAATAGTGCCATAGCACCAATGAATATTGTGCCACTAGGTCACATGGAATGATATGCCTTGATGCTGTCTTCTAATCCCAGGTAAGTCATTAACTCTGATTGTGGAGCCAACTTGTTTTGACACTTCTCCTTGGGTAGATAGACATATCAACCAAAAACCTTCAGATTGTTTAGATCTGGATGGACCTCTTTCAGGTCCTCAAAAAGTGTCAGCCATTTCAGGTGCCTTATGAGGGTATGGTTAGTGTTTAAAGGTCCAGTCCAGTCCAGTTTTTAACTTCCAAATGGGGCAACTGTCAACAGCAACCGGTCTAGGACCGACCCAGACATTGGGGGACTGCAACTGGACCATTTAGGACCGGTCCTTTGTTGTAAAATTTTTTATAGGAAATAAGCCATATGTATCTCAACAATTATAATCAATACCTTGAATATATTATATTTGATGGATAGATATTGTAATTCCCCATAGACTGGTCCAACTTTTAAGGAATTCTGCCAAGCTTTGACTGAGAAAACTGAAAGGACATGCATTCAAGTTGTGGTTTGTAGTTCATAATTTGTAGTTTGTAGTCACAATTCATTTGGGCTGTTAAATCAGTAAAGCTCATGTAATAAGCAATGCAATCAAAGTTGTACAAAATACTCATACAAAAATGTTTTTGGTCATATCTCAACCAATTATTAACCATTTTTGATGATCCAGGGACTGGAAATGAAGTAAATATGTGTAGGAGTAAGGTCAAATACACTGTGGGACAAAAAATCAGTTTAAACTGGTTTTTTTTTGGTCCTACTATATTTTTCAAAATGAAAGATCAGCAACTGGACTGCAAAAGATGGGTCCATAAATAGACCTCTGGTCTGGTCTTCCAGTCCAATTCAATCCAGTTTTGGTCTTTTTTTTGGTCCTATGGACTGGACCTGCAAACACTAGATATGGTTGTATAGGTAAACTGCATGTTCAATGCAGAATTCCCACCATGATTGTGGTAGGCAAGCAGTAAAGTGCAATGTTTGTGCCTTTTCCATTATTGTCCTTATAGTGCACTCTGTGCACCCATTCTGTTGGTGAATGTGCTGACATCTCCAATCTGATGCCAAAATCCTTGAGCACTTATCGTAGCTCACAGTCTTTGAACTCCCCCCCTGGATTGACTCACCAGCGCTTGATAGTAGTGCCATACTGAATGTGTGCCATTGCCTCAAACTGCTTAATTGCTTCAGCAGCATCAGACTTTCTCTTAAAGCACTGCATCCAGATATGTGACATTTTGTCATCCAGAAATACAATGAAGTATTTATACTTGTGGTACAAAAGTACCGGGAGTTCCTTCAGATCAGAATGAATTAATTCAAAGAATTTCACCATGCATGAATCTGATTCAGGAAAAGATTTTGATGTCATTTTCCCTTCAGTGCACCCCAGACATATAAGCTTGTCCTTGGGAATTTTATGGTGCAATTTGGCATTTTCCCTAGCGCCTCTTTGGATGGGTGTCCAAATCACCTATGCCAAGTCAAATAGTCAGCAACATAAATTGTCACGACATTAATCCTCTTGGTGCTCAATATATGAGTCTGAGCCCAATAGATTGTGTCACCTTGAGAGAGAGGGATGGTGGTCAATATTGGGTTCCAATGTTGAAAAATGAAATGTGTGCAGAGGAACCATGCACATCACTTCCATCTTGCAAAAAGATACCCATTGAAAGTAGTTGACTGCTACATTTGGGTATGTAATAGATGGTGTATAAGCACATTTCATGCATCTCTGACTTCCTGTTAACTATTATCTGGTGCCTCATCAAGACCACTCCTTTACCTACTATGTGAGTAGTACCAGTGGCCATCATGACCATGGTAGAGTCCTTTCTTGGTAAAGGCTTGTAAAAAGTGAAATCTTTGATTTTGCCAGTGAAGTGCTTTGATGCACCTGAATCCATGATCCAGTTGGTACCTTTCTTACAATTTCTGTTTGCACACAAGATACATTGATTAAGATTTAAATAATGCCAAGATACATTTAAGAGCAGTAATATTTCATAGGAAAAGTCTGCTGGTATTGGGATGTTAATCTTTGTATGTGTGAAAGGGAAAAGGACTGACTTTTCATCAAATCCACCCATTTCAACTCCCAACGGTCCATTGACAAGCATGTCATCAACAGAACTCCAGATCTCCTCTTCAGAAATTGGTGGCTCAGATCTGAGGGAGACTTTGTTGTCATCAACCTCAACAATCCTTGGCTCTTCTGGGATTTCCAGTTTGATCTGTCTTCTCTTACCTTCTCACACCATCAGGTGCTCTTCCAATGTTTGCACTCCAGGGAAGTTGCATGCTCTCAAGAGTGTCTTGAGCATGCTGGTACTCAGTATAAACCAAGCAAGAAGTAGAGGCCACACCTGTATATGGCTGTGCAGGTGGGGGGCAGCAGGGATCCATTGTCAGAATGAAATTGCACTGTGGGAGTGCAGGTCATTGGATGTGCTGAATGAGCAGCACTGGCAGAATGATGGTGTCATTACCATTTATGGTGGTAATGGTAAGAGAGGTGAGGTGGGAATTTTTGTCCCTTTTGAACTTATCCTCCTTTGTCTTTTTCTCCCCTTGTCATCCACAGCTATGGGATGACTCCCCATTGTTGGTCTCACTTTGTTTGGGCTGCCATTTTGGGTCAGCGCCCTTGTGTTTGACCATGGATAGTTTGTTGGCATCACTACTCAGGATACTCAGAAGATGCATTGTGATGTATCCATAGCTAAAATGCATGGCTGATCTCCGATATATAGTAGATAAGATCATGACTACCTCAGCTCGACATCTGGTGCCACACCAATCCCCAAGGAGATCGCCCCTGCCTCTGGATGATGCTGCATTGATTAACAAAATTGCAAGTCAATTTATGTAAAAATGTTTGCAATGACCCAAATCCCCTTGAAGGACAATGATTCAAGTGCCAGGGTGGCTTCTCTGGAAGTCCCATCCTTGTCTGGGCTTGCAGTGACTGGTCTCGTGGCACAACCAACTGAAATGAGACATCAGGAAGACCTAAACATAAGATTTTTGTCATGCTGAATCAGTGCCTTTGTGGAGAGACAGCAAATCCAGCCTCCTGGAGTGTAAACAGACTGGCTGTGAGACACAATAAGTACTTGATTTAATTTTTGGAAAAAGTCTATCTGATACATTTATTTGTATTCTATTATCATCTAGCTTGCATAGAACTCAACCAGAAAATGGGTTTGCGATCATCTCAGGGAAAGGTGGCATGGTGATGATGTCATATTTCCTTATTAGGATATGGTGCCTGATTACATAGTTAGTTAGTCCATCAACAAAGGCTGAAAAAAAAATATGACTTACATGCCAGGTTCAGATCCTGGAACCCCCTTGACACATTCCATAGCAGTGCTACTTAAATGAATGGTCTAGCCAGGGCATTTGGGGAACCCCACATCTGGTATCAGACATCCATGCATCTTTGTAACCTTGCGATGTTATAGTCAACAGTTTTGCCACAAGATCAAAAACAGAAAAAGAAATATTTCAGCAATCCTGATATGGCCTAACTAGTTGGGGTTGTGGGCCTGTTGAAATTATCATGTTGCATACACATGCTGTACATGAGGTGATACATGCTGCATACATGCACACAACACATGTCTTCCCACACTGCGCATTACTGTGCATACATGTGGTGAACACATTCCTGAGTCATGTGACACCCTTATATCTATGTATATAAGGAGAACCATAGTAGGAATACAGTGTTCTAACCCCTCTAACCCTAGCAGTAAGTCTGAGTAACCCTATAGGTAGGTTATAAAGAATGTGTACTCTTCCCATGTAGTGTAGAGTCTGCTTCAACAGGTTATGTGTTGGAGCAGACTATATATGCTGCACAGGGGAAGAGACAACACGTTCCTTACAACCTACCTGGGGTTTAGTTAGACTTACAGCTAGGGTTAGCAGAGGTAAGAACACTATATTCCCACTACAGTACAGGTTCTCCTTATATACATAATAGTAAGGATATCACATGACTCCAGAGGAATATGCATATGAAACATGTATCAATATTGGTAATTAATGTGGGAGAATATGTACATGCAACAATATTGGTAATTAATTTCAACACCCCCCCTCAAACTGTAAAGTGCTCTAAGCAGCTAAGTTTGAACCTTGAAAGTAATTCCGAGAGAGGCTCTAAATTTCCTGAATAGAATGGTGCCAAGGTTCTTTGTGAACATGTCAGCTGGATTATCACTTCCAGGAATGAAAATGACTGTGACTTTGTCATTTTCTATGCATTTGCGGGTATAGTGGTAGCAAATGTCTATATGTTTGGTCCTTCTTTCCTGAACTGGATTTGATCCGATAAAGATGGATCCCTGATTATCAGCACAGATTGGTATGCACTTCAGTATATATCCAAGTTCCTGGAATAAGGACTCTATCCACACTATCTGTCGACAAGTGTTGGAGAGAGCCATATATTTGGCTTCTGTCACAATCCGTTCCTTGCCCGCTCGGAACCTGCAACCTTCTGATCTTTTCTGCTGTTCCTAACTCAACTCCTACTGCCTTCATTCCGGCCCCCTTGCACTGCCCACACTGCTGTGCACCAGGCCGCCGTGTACAGCAACCATGGCTGCCTTCCAAGGCTGCCGTCTAGTTTTGCAAATTTGACTATGGAGTCCTGTGCGGCCTCCGCTAGGCAATTTATCTATGCAGTTGAGACACTGCTGCAGTTTCCGTTTCCATTCCACTCTTGTTCCGGACTCTAGTATTTAAGCTTAGTTAGTTTCACTTTGTATTCCTCAGTTCGTATATCGACATAGACTCGACTTTACCCTGTCAATCTAAAACCTCCTTCTACTCCAACTCCTGACCTCTAAGAGTCTGAACTCCATTCGACTCAACCTCTAGTTCCCCTCTGAAGTTCTAGTCTCATCTGAACTTAACCTAAGTCCCTCCATACCCCGTCCCGCATTTACCTGCACTCTCCTGCTCCTATCTCTAAAACCTCTACCCAAAATTAGGACAGCAGACGAGGTGAAGGGCGCAGCTTCTTACAAGCTGAAGCCAAGTCCTTTTTGTTACCCATCTGCATAATCCACTATGACCTGACAATCTCCACTCTCAAACACCTGCCGGGTCCGACCAGATTCCGACAAGCCCTTTCAGATCAGTTCTTAACAGTATATACGAACTCACACTTCACTTGTCTCTTCTCCTATGACCCCAACCAAAACTTGCCAGCGCACAACCAGAAACTCTCAGTGCACCAGTACCATTCCAGGGATCTCTGCAATTCAGCGATCCACACTTCCTAGCCCACGACCCGCCTCAACATTCGGAGTAACTTCCAGACCTTCCAACATTTTCTGACAAATCAGTTTCAGAGCCCCATCAATCAGTGCAAACCTCATGTCTACTCAAGCTCAACAATCTCCCATGAATACGGAAGAACCCTGACCCATGACTCCCCTTGAGTACATAGGGGGCATCAACCAGCCTGAACCCTATGGGTTGGAAGATCGTGGTCTAGAGGACGGACCTCCTGGTGGACCCGACGACCCTAGTGGTCCGGACGGCCCTGGGGGTGACCCCGATCCCAATGATCCTGACGATCAACCTCCCGTGGGGGAAAACCCTGATCCAGGGGATAGGTTCATAGATGTTCTTTACAACCTCTCGGAGAGTATCCACACCCTCCGACAAAATAATGCACCCAAGACTGAGAAAATCAAAGTTCGTGACCCCGACACCTTCAATGGCTCCAACCCAAAGAAACTTAGAGACTTCCTAGTCTCGTGTAACCTTCATTTCCGTGACCGTCCGCACGTATTTTCTTCTGATGAGAAAAAGATCATATTTATCCTTTCTTATCTCAAGGGATCAGCTCTCAGCTGGTTTGAGCCCAGTCTTAATGACCTGACCGATTCCGCACACTGGATGTGGGATTATGAGGCTTTTCTCGCCAAACTAGAGAGTAACTTTGGCCCGCACGACCCACTCGGGGATGCGGAAAAAGCTCTTTCCAATTTAGCAATGAAGAAAAGTGGTCGCATCACAAAGTATAACGTTGACTTTTGGGAATTAGCTTCTAGGGTCAACTGGAATGAAGCAGCCCTCCGTGACCGCTATTTCTGCAGTCTTCCGCTCCAACTTCATATAGAAGTCCTTCGGGGTGGTAAACCCGACACCCTTGCAGGACTGCACTTGAAAGCGCAGGACTGTGACAATATCTACTGGATGCAGGAAGATGAAACCCGGTTCAAAACTAAGAATTCCGGGAACTCTTCTAACCCTGTCAAGAAGGACAACCCCAAAGGTTGCTCCCAGTCCACCAATCAATCCTCATCAAGCTCCCCTCGGGGAAACTCCTCCAACCAGCAGCCCTCCATGACAAAGAACACTTCCAAGTCATCCATCTCTGACAAGTTGGGGAAGAATGGCAAACTTACTGCAGATGAACGAGAACATCGCATGGGGGAAAGGCTTTGCCTCTACTGTGGTGAAGAAGGGCACGTAGCAGGAAACTGCCCAAAGTCTAAAGCCACAAAGGCCCGTGCATCCACTGTAATTCCCGATTCTGCAGACTCAGAAAAATAGTCTGCAACCCTCAGGATACAGCCATTGGGGCTGGGGGTTGCATTGACCTTACCCACTTGGCTGCCTATGTCCGTCTCAACACGTCCGCTCTTTCCGACCCTGACTCCCTAATCATCCTCTTAACTATTCCTGACCTTTCCACCCCTGTCTGAACCCTCATTGATTCCAGTTCATCCCACTGCTTTCTTGACTCCTCTTTCATGTTGAATAACCAACTCAGCACAGAATCCATTAACCCGATCGGTTTACGACTCTTTGATGGATCTTGCAACTCCACCATAACTCAAGTCGCCCAACTTCCGGTCACCTTTCCTACTGGTGAAATGTTCAATCTGTCATTTTATGTAACCTTGCTAGACTCTTCCTGTTCCGCAGTACTTGGTCATAACTGGCTGAAGCAATACAATCCGTTGATTGACTGGTCTTCAAGCCAAATCACTTTCCACTCTGCTGATCATAGAGGTTCAGCACCCCAGACGTCTCCTTTGTCCCTGAACCTTCTGGTAGAAATCCTTGAATCCTCCGCATTTTCCAAACTCCCCATTCCTCCTAAGTTTACACCTCCTGACATCTCTTTCATCAACGCTGCCGCTTATGCGCGTGCTAGCAAACTCCCTGGGGCAGTAGCCTTCCAGATGACCTTTGCTCCAGAAAGGTTCTCCACCCGCTCGACCCATTCCTCAACCCCGCCGGATTTATCCAACATTCCCACTGAGTATCATGAATTCACCGATGTCTTTAATAAGAATAAGGCAGACACCCTTCCTCCACATCGTCCTTACGACCTCAAGATAGAGATGGAGGATAATGCTCCCCCTCCTCTGGGTCGCATGTACTCCCTCTCTCCCTCTGAATTAGAAGCCCTACGAGTCTTCATTGACGAAAATGTCCGCTCAGGCTTCATCCATCCTTCTAAGTCTCCGCATGGAGCTCCTATACTTTTTGTCAAAAAGAAGGATGGTAGCCTCCGACTTTGTGTCGACTACCGAGGACTCAATCATCTTACGAAGAAAGACCACTATCCCCTTCCTCTCATTTCTGACCTTCTTGACTCTCCCCGAAAAGCCCGCTTGTTCACCAAGATAGACTTGCAGCACGCTTATCACCTAGTCCGCATCGCGGACAGTGACAAATGGAAAACTACTTTCTGCACCTGCTATGGATCCTTCGAATGGTTGGTGGTTCCCTTTGGACTCACTAATGCACCTGCAGCATTCCAGCATTTTATGAATGACATCTTCAGCGACATGCTGGATGTTTGTGTCATCGTGTACCTCGACGACATCCTGATCTATTCAGATGACAAGTCCCAGCATGGGACTCACGTTAAAGAAGTCCTCTGCCGTCTCTGGAAAAATGGACTTTATGCCTCCCCACAGAAATGTGAGTTCCACAAAGACACTGTTGAATATTTAGGTTTCATCCTTTCACCGGATGGACTTTGGATGTCTGAGGATAAAGTCAAAACTGTGCTCGACTGGCCCGAGCCTAGGAAAGTTAAGGACATCCAATCCTTCTTAGGCTTCTGCAATTTTTACCGCCGTTTCATTAACGGTTATTCAGACATTGTCATTCCACTTACCCGCTTGACGTGGAAATCTGCACCTTGGGACTTCAACAAGAAGTGCTGCGATGCCTTTGAGAGGCTCAAACAAGAATTCACTCATGCACCCGTCTTAACCCAATGGGTACCCGACTCACAAATGGTACTCGAAACCGACGCTTCTGACTATGCCCTAGCTGCTATCCTTTCAGTTTACACTGTGGATGGAGAAATCCATCCGGTCGCTTTTCATTTCTGCTCCTTCAATCCCACTGAACTAAATTACAACACATATGACAAGGAACTCTTGGCCATTTTCAAAGCCTTCAAACACTCGAGGCAGTACTTCGAGGGTTCCGCAAACCCGGTTGATGTGGTCATGGACCACAAAAATCTTGAGTACTTCAGCACTACCAAGTTGCTCACCTGCCGCCAGGCCCATTGGTCTGAGTACCTTTCCCAGTTCAATCTCATCATCTGCTTCCACCCTGGGAAACTAGGGGCCAAGCCAGATGCACTCACTAGACGTTGGGACATCTACCACAAAGGGGGAAATAGCAACTTCGCCTCTGTAAACCCAACCAACTTCCGACCTGTATTCACACAGGAACAACTCTCCTCTTTCCTCTGCGCCACTTATCTCGCCACACACATCCTTCAACAAGCAGTAATCATGGATGTTGAGAAACTCCACAATGACATCCGCACCTCCCTTCCCCTTGACCCTATATCTTCTGTTCATCTCCTGACACCTGTTGACCCCAACTGGACCATAGATGAGGCAGGACTTCTCTGCCACTTCGACCAGATTTATGTTCCAGATGTTGCGGATCTCCGCCTCAAAGTCCTCCAATACAAACATGATCATATCCTCTCTGGCCACTTCAGACAAAACAAAACCCAGCAGCTTGTCCGCTGGGAATACGTCTGGCCAAACCTCCGCACCTTCGTCCAGGAATTCTGCAAATCCTGTACGACTTGCAAACGATCCAAATCGCCTCGACACAGGCCCTATGGGTTCCTAAAGCAACTTCTGGTTCTGGAACGACCTTGGAATTCCATCTCCATGGATTTCATTGAACAACTACCTGACTCCGCTGGTCACACTGCTATCCTAGTCATCATTGACCGCCTCACCAAACAGGGCATCTTCATTCCAACTGTCAATGAAATCACAGCCCAAGAACTAGCCAACCTGTTCGTCCTCCACATCTTCTCCAAGCATGGTGTTCCGTCGCACGTCACTTGCGACTGGGGATCCAAGTTCGTCTCTCATTTTTTCTGCTCTCTCGGAAAAGCACTCAACATGCGGATCCACTTCACTTCCAGTTATCATCTGCAAGGTGATGGTCAGACAGAATGACTTAACCAGACCTTGGAACAGTACCTCCGGATCTTCTGCAACTATCAGCAGGATGACTGGTCTCACCTCTTGCCCTTGGGTGAATTTGCCTACAACAATGCTCCTTCTGCCTCTACAGGCATATCACCTTTCTTTGCCAATAAAGGTTACCACCCAAACATTTCCGTCTTTCCAGAGCGCGACTTAGCTTCACAGCATGCCTGCGAATTCATTGTCGACTTAGATGACCTTCACCAGGAACTTCGGAAACAACTTGTGGCCACTCAAGAACACTATCAAGGTCCTGCAGATAAACATCGGGCACCCACACCTGACTTCAACATTGGTGATTTCGCTTATGTCACTGCAGAAAATATCCGCACCACCCATCCCTCCAAGAAACTCTCCAAAAAGAACCACGGTCCTTTTGAAATCATCACCCACCCGAGAACTCACTCAGTCACCCTGTGGCTCCCAGATCACATGCAGGCTATTCACCCTGTTTTCCATGTCTCTCAACTAGAGATACACTCCCCGAACACAATTCCAAATCGAGTACAACCTCCACCTCCTCCGATCACCATCAATGACAAGCTCAAATATGAGATTGCCGAAGTCCTTGACTCCAAAGTCGACAACTGACATCACTGCAAGATCATCTACCTCGTCCGATGGGAAGGTTACCAGGGAACCGACGAAGAGACTTCCTGGCTACCTGTTATGGAACTTGACCATGCCCAAGAACTCCTTGCGGATTTTCACACCTGCTACCCACAGAAAATCTGACCGTTACCCGCTTAAAGATGATTCACGTTACTTATTCACTCAGTCCGAACTCAGAACAAACTTTATTGAAAAAAGAATTTTTTTTTGGATCCGACCAGATCCCTACACTACCTCCGCTTCTCCCTCTCCATCTTCATCATCCTCTCCTCTGACTTCACCACCTTCCTCCACTTCTCCACCTTCCCCACCTTCATCCTCCTCTTCCTCACCCTTGCCCTCCTCCACGTTGTCTGCCTGCCTTTTTTCCAAATATCTTTGGAATCCTGCCCAGTCGTCTCCAGACTGGCGGATCCCGCACCTCTCCCATCGGGACTCTCGTACTGCCCGCTCCACTTCCTCCTCATCCTCGTCACTCTCCCCTCAATACTTTCGTCCGCCTCCCACTCTGGGTCCATTGCATCCTGGATCTCCTCCATCAACTCCCTCACCGCTGTCGCCACCTCCCCAAACCCTTTCCTCACCACCTTCACCAGCTGCCGTAGCAGCTCTGCCACTTCTCCACTGTTTTCTGGTGGGCCTGCTGTTCCCGCTCCAGACCTCGCTTTTCTTACTGTTGGGGCCTCCTGCCCCTCCCACACAACCTCCTCACACTTGTGCTTAACGCGCGTGCAGTTATTGCACACACATCCCTTCACACCCATCTTGAAGCACGAAGTTTTTTGATATTGGCACCTAAGCCACTTGTCAGTCTGAAAACATTGAAAGAAAACCAACACGCACCTTTTGCAGGGCAAGGTGGCCTGCACCCGCACCAGACTTGCTGGTTCTTCTGACCCCACCCACGCCCTTGACGTGGCAATCTTCTTCTTCTTTGGGGACTTGCTCCCCTTGGCCTCGTCCTCCAAACCCGCAGCCGCAGCTGCCCACTTCTTCTCCGTGTGTTTTGCGGCCGAAGCCTCTTTTTTCCATGCCGCTGCCTGGCATGCCTCCTCTGCCTTCGCAGCCTCCTCTGATGCCTTCTGCGCCTCCTGTGCCCAACGTTCCTCCTCCCTTGCTGCCTTCTCCAATTCTCTCACCTCCCGCTCCATCTGTTCTTTCATCTCCCGCTCCCTCTGTTTGTACTGAGCCTTCATTGCGGCCAATTTCAGTTGAGTGGAGCCTGCTGGGGGGGACATTTTGTGTAGGTGATGGAAGAAGGAAAACAACAAAATTTTTCAACCAATTGCCACATTCGGGAGTCAACCAACTTCCTCATTTGGACTCAAACCTTCATGTGCCTCATAGGCTCAGCACTAAGGGGGAAATACTGTCACAATCCATTCCTTGCCCGCTCGGAACCTGCAACCTTCCGATCTTTTCCACTGTTCCTAACTCAACTCCTACTGCCTTCATTCTGGCCCCCTTGCACTGCCCACACTGCTGTGCACCAGGCCGCCGTGTACAGCAACCACGGCTGCCTTCCAAGGCTGCCATCTAGTTTTGCAAATTTGACTACAGATTCCTGTGCGGCCTCCGCTAGGCAATTTATCTATGCAGTTGAGACACTGCCGCAGTTTCCATTTCCGTTCCGCTCTTGTTCCGGACTCTAGTATTTAAGCTTAGTTAGTTTTGCTTTGTATTCCTCAGTTTGTATATTGACATAGACTCGACTTTACCCTGTCAATCTAAAACCTCCTTCTACTCCAACTCCTGACCTCTAAGAGTCTGAACTCCATTCGACTCAACCTCTAGTTCCCCTCTGAAGTTCTAGTCTCATCTGAACTTAACCTAAGTCCCTCCATACCCCGTCCCGCATTTACCTGCACTCTCCTGCTCCTATCTCTAAAACCTCTACCCGAAATTAGGACAGCAGACGAGGTGAAGGGCACAGCTTCTTACAAGCTGAAGCCAAGTCCTTTTTGTTACCCATCCACATAATCCGCTACGACCCGACACTCTCTGCTCTCAAACACCCACCGGGTCCGACCAGATTCCGACGAGCCCTTTCGGATCAGTTCTTAACAGCTTCTGTGGATGACAGTGCTACAGTTTTTTGTAAACGGGACTGCCAGCACACAATGCCACTCGCTAGAGTAGCAAAGTAACCCATTGTAGATTGGCACTTGACAGTGTCAGCTGCCCAATCAGAGTCTGTGAAGGCCTGTAGCCCTTTGGATTTCTCTCCATCGTAGACTATGTTATATTTCTGGGTTCCCACCAGATAGCGCATGATGTACATTGCTTTGTCTAGATGTTCTTGGCTAGGATTAGCTGAGAATTGCGACATCCTGATTACCATGTAAGCAATATCAGGTCGCGTTCCGAGCATCAGATACAATAAAGATCCGATCACAGACTGATATTTTGATCTAAGCGCCACATTTGGCATCGCTGTGTTTTCTGACAGTTTGTAACCAGTCAGGAGCAGAGTGGGGGCAGCTTTGGCATTTGTCATCTCGAACCTCTCGAGCACTTTGGCGAAATATTCAGTTTGATGATCGAGTTTGATTTTGCTTGCAGTCTGGGTGACGCGCATGCCTAAGAATTCCATGACTTTTTCAGTACTACAGCACTCCCAATGCTTCAGACAAGCATTCTTCTTTTCATCCACAAGTTTCTTGTTCTTCCCCATGAACAAGCCATCATCAACATAGACCAGCGCAATAACAATGCTGCCTGTCTTAGGATCCTTGTGTATGAAAATGCCGGCATTGGAGCTGGCACACACAAACCCAATGGTGCACATAAATGCCTCTAGCTCTTTCCACCATGCTAGTGAGGCCTGTTTAAGGCCATACAATGCTCGGCATAAGCACATTACTTTGCGCTCTTTTCCCTCAAGTCTGAAACCCTCAGGTTGATCCATATAGATCTCCTCTTCTAGTTTGCTGTATAAAAATGCGGTTTTTACATCTAGACCAGTCATATACATGCCTTCTAGAGACGCAAGTGCAAACATGAGGCGTACGGTCTCATAGTGGACTACTGGTGAGAAAATCTCATCAAAGTCAACACTTTCAACTTGTGAAAAGCCTTTTGCCATGAGTCTGGCTCATTTTCTTCCATCCAATTTCATGGAGAAAACCCATCTATTTTTGATCATTTTTCGATCATGTGGAAGATCAATGATGTCATAGACTTGTCGCTTGCAAAGAGCCTCTAATTCTTCATGACAAGCCTGTTTCCACTCAAGTTGCTGCTGCCGTGGTAGGTGCGCAATATCACAAAATTGGTTTGGAACTTGGCTTATTTCACTTGATGGTGTGACTGCTTTTGACAACAGCCAGAGAATAAGCTTATCTCCACCTTCCTTGGTTATCTTTTGAATATAACCTGCTTCATCCAGTTCCCCCATTGGGTGATCATGTTCTTGATTATTGGAATCGGGCACACTCTTGTGGGGTGCCAAACTTGGTCCAGAAACTGGTTCTTGCTGTTGAGATTGTGGTCATGTTTGGTTATGATCCGAATCTTGACCCACAGATCTCTTCCAATATCGATCACATGCAATGTCTCTCTCTATGTCAGAGGGGAGTTGCTTTTCTCCATAGGTATTGCCAGGACAGTTTGGGATGTTCCTCTGCCTGCCTGATCGATGGGGCAATTGCTGCCATTCCTGTTGATCTTCACGTCTTGGACAAAAGTCCTCAGTGGTTACTGGAGGCGGTGGAGGAGGAGCGTCAGTTGCATCATCATGCCCCTTTTGCTCTCTTGGTACATTATCATCATCTTTTTCTGATGACGGAGGAAGGGGTGGATTTTGTGGCAGTATAGAATCATTGCCATCCGTTCCAGATGAGTGGTCATCATCTTCTGGTTCTGGAGGTGGAAAATTACCAAGGTCTGTCTTGGCAGGAGTTTTAGCTCTGGGACAGCATGGGAACAATGTTTCATCAAATAATGCTGTAGCACCAATGAATATTGCACCATTAAGTTGCATGAAACAGTATGCTTTAATGCCATCTTCTAATCCAAGGTATGCCATTAACTCCAATCGAGGAGCTAATGTGGTTGGACATTTCTCCTTGGGTAGATAGATGTAAGCACCACAACCAAAGACCTTCAGATTGTTTAGATCTGGGCAGACCTTCGTCAGGTCCTCAAAAGGTGTCAGCCATTTCAGGCGCCTTATTGGGGTTCAGTTGTATAGGTGTGTTGCATGTTCAATGCAAAATTCCCACCATGATTGTGGTAGACAAGCAGTAAATCACAGGGTTTGCGACTTTTCCATTATTGTCCTTATGGCACGCTCTGCGTGCCCATTCTGTTGGTGAATGTGGGGTGCAGACATCTCTATTTTGATGCCAAAATCCTTGAGCATATTTTGTAGCTCACAATCTTTGAACTCCCCCCCTGGATCAACATGCCAGCGCTTGATTGTAGCGCCATACTGGGTCAAAGCCATTGCCTGAAATTGTCTAATCACTGCAGCAGCATCAGACTTCTTTCTAAGGCACTGGACCCAGATATGTGACATCTTGTCATCCAGAAATACAATAAAGTATTTATGTTTGTGGTACGATAGTACTGGGAGTTCCTTTAGATCAGAATGTATTAATTCAAAGGGTTTCTCTGCGCATGAATTTGATTCAGGAAAAGATTTTGATGTCATTTTCCCTTCAGCGCACCCTGGACATATAATTTTGTCTTTAGGAATAATTAAATTCCTCAGGAATTTGATGGTGCTATTAGGCATTTTCCCTAGTGCCTCTTTGGATGGGTGTCCAAGTCGCCTATGCCAAGTCAAGTAGTCAGTGACATATATGGTTGCGACATTGACCTTTTTGGTGCTCATTATATGAGTCTGAGCCCAATAAATCATGTCACTTCTCCTAAGAGGGACACAATGCATAATTGGGTTTCCTTTCTCGATAAATGAAATGTGTGCAGAGGAACCACGCACATCACTTCCATCTTGTAAGAAGACGCCCATTGACATTAATCAAGTATTAATGTCGGGTATGTAGTAGACGGGGTATAATCGTGTTTCACACATCTCTGACTTCCTGTGACATACTACCTGATGTCTAATGAAGACTGCTCCTTTTCCTACTATATGAGTAGTACCTGTGGCTGTTTGGACCAAGGTAGAGTCCTTTCTCAGTAAAGGCTCGTAGGAAGCGAAATCTTTCATTTCAACAGTGAAGTGTTTTGATGTGCCTGAATCCATGATCCAGTCTGCACCTTTCTTACAATTTCCATTTGCACACATAACACATATATTAAGATCTAAATAATTCCATGATACATTTAATAGCAGTAAAATTTCACATGAAAAGTTTGCTGTATTCATAGGAATATTAATCTTTGTGCTTGTGGCAGGGAAAAGGACTGACCTGTCATCATATGCTCCCATTTCAAGGGGTTCATTGACGAGCATCTCATCGATGGCTTTCCATACTTCCTCATCAGAAACTGGAGGTTCCAATCCAAGGGAGACAATGTTGTCTTCTACCTCCACGATCCTCGGTTCTGGTTCGATCCTCCTCCTCTTACCTTCTCGCACCATTAGGTGCTCTTCCAGCAGTCACAGATTTTTTGCACTGCACAGAAGATGCATTTGCTTGAGGGTGTCTTGAGCTTGCTGATATTCGGCATAAACCGAATGAGATGTAGAGGCTGCACCTGTATATGCCTGTGCAGGCAGTCGGCGCCGAGGATCCCTTGTGGGAGTGTGGTCGCACTTTTTGATGTGCTGAATGAGTGGCATCGGCGGTATGATGGTGCCATTACCATTTATGGTGGTAAAGGCACTGGAGGCGAGGTGGGTATGTTTCTCTTTAGGCTTTTCCTCCTTAGTCTTTTTGTCCCCACGTCGTCCACATTTTCAGGACAAATCTCCATTGTTGTTTTGCCCTTCTTTGGGCTGCCATTTGGGGTTTCCCCCTTTGCATTTGACAGCAGAAAGTTTGTTGGCCTGAGGCTGGCCAGTGGGCTTTCCTACTGCCATGCACCTTGAGGCTTCAGCAACAATGGAGTCCTTGACATGTTTAAACGTCAAGGCACTAGTAGCGGTCATGTTAAGGACCGTGGCAGACAAAGAATCATACTCGCGCGGCATCGCAGCAAGTAGGATCATTGCCTGAACTAGTTCAGGGATGGCAACATTGGCAGCCATGAGGCGCTCAAACTTGTCAGCCATCTTAGCAATCTCTGGTGCAGGATTTGCAGCCAGAATTTTGATTGCTATTGCAGACCTAAAGTCTGCAAAGACTTGGGAGGGGCCATTGACACCATAATCGGTGCAAATGAGGTCCCACACCTCCTCAGCAGTGTCCTTGGTGTTGGCACGCTGCTGAATGGAGGGGGCCAGTCAGAGCACTAGGCTACCAATAGCCTGGTCATTTTTGTTGCTCCAGGTCTGGAGCTTGGTAGTAGCATCCACTACAAGAGTAGCATTCATCGCCGTCAAAGGAGGTGCTGGAGGCGGTTTGATTTCCACCCCGCTAGTTATCTGCCAGAGGCCCTGAGACCTGAGCCATGCCTTCATGGAGTCGGCCCATTGAATGTAATTTGAGCCATCGAAGGTTTGTACAAGTTTTTCAAGGGTTGAAGACATGATTTTGTGGTGGCGGCTGTTATAAGCACTCAATCAGTCTTTTATCCAAGAAAACATGTTTCACAATCTCAGGAAAAAACACTCCTTCAGAGTGGTTAACCCTAGTCAACCTAGGTTTTAAGTGCAGCTCGCAGGGAGCGCGATGCAGCTCACTAAGAGCGCAAGGTTATAATTTGGAGACGATGAAGTCAATGTTGTTCGCAGCCAATTAAGGTGCATTCGCAATGTGCCCAGCAGGGCCCATAACCTGTTGGAGCAGACTATATATGCTGCACAGGGAAAGAGACAACATGTTCCTTACAACCTACCTGGGGTTTAGTTAGACTTACAGCTAGGGTTAGCAGAGGTAAGAACACTATATTCCCACTACAGTACAGGTTCTCCTTATATACATAATAGTAAGGATATCACATGACTCCAGAGGAATATGCATATGAAACATGTATCAATATTGGTAATTAATGTGGGAGAATATGCACATGCAACAATATTGGTAATTAATTTCAACATTATGGGCCCTGTGCTGTGGGCACATCACAAATCTGCACCTTAAATGGCTGTGAGTGATGTTGTGCACATTGTCTCTAGATATAACCTATGCACTCCCTGTGAGCTGCAACCTAGCATGACCAGGGTGTCATAGTACTCTGAAGGAGTACTTTCTTCTGTCACTGTCAAAAGTGTTTCATTGAGCACAAAGCTGATTAAGCACTTTTATAGCTGCTCTAAACAATCATGTCTTCAACCCTTGAAAAACTCATCCAGACTTTTGATGGATCAAACTACATTACATGGGCTGACTCCATGAAGGCGTGGCTTTGGTTGCAGGGCCTCTGGCAGATAACAAGCAGGGCAGAAACCTGTCTGCCTCCAGTTCCACCTCTCACAGCAATGAACACTACTATTGTAGCAGACACTACTGTCAAGATCCAGACCTGGAGCAACAAAAATGACCAGGTGATTGGTAGCCTTGTGCTCCACCTGGCTCCCTCCATCCAGCAGTGTGCCAACACCAAGGACACTGCTAAGGAGGTGTGGGACATTATTGAGACTGATGGCCCCTCCCAAGTCTTTTCAGACTTTAGGTCTGCAATTACAATCAAAATCCCAGCTGCAAACCCCATTCCAGAGATCACTAAGATGGCTGACAAATTCCAGCACCTAACAGCTGCTCATGTCGCCATCCCCAAATTGGTCCAGGCAATGATTCTACTTGCTGCAATATGACTCATTGTCTGCTATGGTCCTTAATATGACCATGACTAGCACCTTGACATTTAAACATGTCAAGGACTCCATTGTTGCTGAAGCCTCAGCAAACAGCAGTCGGAAAGTCCACTGGCCCTCCTCACACATGGCTCAGCTTGGCTCACCTGTGGCACAGCTCAGGCACTTGAGCCAATCAAAATGGTGCTAAGTCACCCTGAGCAACTCTGAGCTGGCTAAGCTGATTGAAATTGCCCAAAGTTGTGGGCTCACCATTCTACTTGTAATTATGCTTCAGTTATGCTTTTTAATGTCAAGCAAGTCGTGTACACCATTATTACAAAAGAAATATGGCATACTATTGAGTTTTGTATGGATCCATATCATTGATGAGATTGTTTGGCTGTGTTTATCTCCTCATTACCTATTACAAAAAATGCTCGTGAGATGGCAGTGGGGAATAGGGTGTGAAAATATGCATTCAAATTAGCAGCAGGGACTTCTACAGAGTGTTCTATAATATTTTCAGAAGGTTTAAAGTCATCTAGCACCTCTGAACTTTAGAGAACTTAGAGCACAGCTTGAGCGGCTCTGGGCGGCTTTGAGCTGTGAGCTGATTTATTGGCACAGCTGGCCCAAAATAGTGGCTCGGCTCAATGGCTCGTGGCTCCAAGCTGCACTGTTGGCAACACTAATCCTGAGCATGGAACAATGGCTGTAGAGGACTTTGTAAGGGCCTGGTCAGCTGCACCAACATCAAATTGAGGTACCTCAATCTTCAGCCAAATCAGAGCCCTAAATTTCGATCCTGAACCCACCCAATAATATTTTGAGACCCCTGCTCAGCTGCACTCAATCTCAAATTTAGTGTGACAGTTAGTGTGACAACAACTTTCTGTCCCCATCTCGCCATCATCTATGCATAATCACAGTCCTTACGTGTCTTACACTATATTCACTCTCTTATTCACTCTCTTATACACTTCAATGGCCAGAAAACCATCGAGCAACAAGGAGAATACACAACCCACTCCATCTGAGACCCCACCTGTTGCGACACCCAATGCTCCCTTGACAATTATTCTCAAACCTGCCAAACCCTCAAAAGCCAAAGCAAAGAAGCTGCCAAAGAATGCATGCTGGTCTTCAGCTGACGATGCGACATTGATCGAAGTGCTGACTGAGCAGCAAGCCCTTGGCAACCAATCGGACAGTGGCTGGAAATCTCTCGTGTGGACCACTGCAGCTGATAAGCTCAAGGGCAGTGAGAAGCGAAGTGGTGGAGCTCCAAAGACTGCAGGTAGCTGCAATAGTCATTGGCAAACAGTATGTAACAGCTCACAGTCATGGTTTCCATCAGTCAGCTAATCATATCTAATTTTTGAAGCTCAAAGGTCATTTCATTGTGGTTAAAGAGCTTTGAGGGCTCTCAGGATGAAGATACACACATGGTTACTGCCCCGGATGGAGTTTGGGAGGCATATATCAAGGTATGTATAATGTTCACTATGCTGCTGTCTACCTTCTCATGCACAATAGGCACATCCCACAGCAGGGCAGTGGCATGATGAACTGTTCCCACTCTATAACAACATTTCTCCTCTGGTTGAAGGGCAGCATGCAACTGGCAACTGTGTCATCTGAATCCCTGGAGTTATCGACATGAGATCTCAAGAGTCTCCACTGTGGACCTTTAGTTCCTTACCTCAAGAATCTCAACCTCAGACCTCAAGTGACGGTGGTGATACTGTGGCTCATGGTGGCAATAATGCTGATGGAAATGGGGAAGAAGACCAGGAGGTACACTATATGTATAATTTCGATTGGAACCCACTGATGTTCATGTTGTTAGGATAAGGACTCACTGATGACCCCTAGTTCTCCACCTGCACCTTCTCAAACCACTCGAAAATGCACTTGTGCTCCCTCCCTCTCGTCTGACATTGATACACCTCGACCTCACAAAGGCCGTTGGTCTGGTCCTGATGCCCTCTTTGAGGTTGCCAAGAGCATTTGGGCTGTCGCTACATCAGTATTAGTATCTGAGAAGGATTCTTCTGACTATGTTTGCCATGCAGCTGCTATTGAGACTGTTGAAGCTGATGGCAGTTTGACATGTAGCGAGTGCATCAAGGTCATGAAACTCTTCCATCAAGAAATTGACATTGCTGATGCATACCTTGCCATTAAAGATAGTGGACTTTGTACTGCATTCATTTTATCAGAGCTCGAGGATGCAATGTAATTAATCATCCTTAAATAGCCATTTATGCTCCTTCCATTGTGTTCATATATTCTACATAATCATCCCACATCTTCTTTGCAATCTTGTCCCACCTTTCATCTCCCCATTTCTTTTCATCCTCCATAATTGATCTACCATAATGTTCTCTTGTTCGCCTAGATGATCTGCATTCAATTTCATCAGTTACACCTTCAAGATTATCAGGATCATGAATACGAATGAAGTTGTGAAGTGTGCAAATTGTGAGAACAATTTTAGCCTGTGTCTGGATATCATATTCTGGTGCTGCAACCAAATGCAGAATTGTCGCTTCACAATTCCAAATATACACTCAATTGCATTATGGGCTTGTGCATGTCAAAGGTTGAATAGCTCCTTTTCATTTTGGGGTCTACCATAACTCAGAAATCAGTAGCTTGAAAGTGATAGAAGAAATAAATGCAAACTTCTGTGGAGCTCAACCCCATTCCTTCAAATGATATTGAACACCACAATAGGGAACTAGAAGTGAATCACATGATGCAAATCCAGCATCGGCCAGATAGAATGTCCCAGGTGGGATTGCAAAATTCACCTTTTGAGCATCATCAAATACCCGACCATCTGCTGCACTTCCTTCCCAACCACTGAGGACATAGCAAAACTGAAGATCAAATGTGCAAGCAGCCAGGATATTCATGGTAATGCCTCCTTTTCAATTCCAGTACCGTGCCATGTCTTCATCAGCTACCCACGAGTCAATATGAGAACAATCAGTAGATCCACAACATTTTTTGAGATATGGATATAATTTGGGATTGTGTCAGATTTCTGGGGGAGTTACATCATCTGGAGGAGGTTTGACATAGCAGTTATAGAAATCTGGGTATGTGAACATGTCCAGAATACGTTTGAAGACCCTATAGATCATTGAAGGTTTGTCAATCATGGATTAATAGATAATGCAAATAGCAGGCATATACTTTGAAATGGTATCTGGCCCATGTTGGAACTGTTCTCGGATCTCATGGTGTGAGGCACCTAATCTACAGAACTGCAAGAAAATTCCCAGCTGGACAGTGGCTGGTACATGCTTTGAGTCACAAAGCCCAGTATGTATTGCTAAATCATGCAGAAGATGCCGATACACATGCTTGTTCAAACCCATCATGCTATAGAACCGCTGATCATGTCCTGCAAGAAGCTCCTGTACCCATTGTAAGCCAGTGCGGCAAGAGTTATACATTGGTGTTTTGAGAATATGAGGTGTGACATATTGAGCAGCAGATAATAGCAGTAACCTTTCTTCGCACTCTCTGATGAGCTGCTACTGATGATTGGATAGATTTGGTAGTGCTAGAAGCCATGCGGACCATTATGAGGGATGATGTACAAGCAGACTGTATCTATATCTTATCATTGTGATAATGTGTGACAAATATTTGAAATCCATGACGACCTCAATTTCGCCACTTCATCAAAATCAGAATTGGGTGCCCCCAATTTGATGTTGGTGCAGGTTGGTGCAGGTTGGTGCAGCCGACCAGGCCAATGAATGTTCATTTTTTTTGAACCCCCTTGGAATGTGTAGGTAGGCCCTTGGATGATGTCACTGCAAAGCAAGTCTTATCTATGATAACTGCTAATCCATAATTTTGTCGACACACTGAACCGCTGCCTCAGGATCTTTTTCAGCACGTGGAGAAAAAGTTGTTTGGTGGTGGAATTTGGCAGCGGCATAAGGATCGTCAGCGATGTTTTTGGCTTGCTTGTCCTTGACTCCTTGTCAGGCCCAATAAGGGCTATCCTCCACCTCTGAAATTTGTCGAAGCACCGCTACTTAGTATAGTGATTCATGTAGGCTCCAATGTCCTATCGAAGCCTACAAGTAACAAAGCTGCCTATTTGCCTACCTAGACCTTTACAGATCAGAACCTATATAAATAAGGCCAAACTATGGCCCAAAACTGATGCGGCAAGTTGGAGTAGGCCTAGGTACGCCTTCAAATGAAATGAGCTGGACCCGAATCGTATTATCCATAACTCTATTGCAAACCTTCATCATGAGTACCCTCTCTGTCCCAGTATCACAATGGGAACCTTCTCAGCAATTTCTCAAACAACCTAGCGACAACCCAGTCGCAACTCTTCCAGTACCAAACTCAACACAGTCATTCTGGCTCAACACCCCTGGGGCGAATCCTTTGGCAAACGAAGGCAGCCATGGACCACTTACAACCGATGCAGACATATGCATAATTGGCTCTGGGATCACTGGTGTCTCTACAGCTTATCACCTCGCTAAGCAGTTGGATCAGGTCGACAGACCGATCAAAACTGTAATCCTGGAAGCTAGAGAATTTTGTTCGCTCTCGTTCTCTCTAATGTCATTTAATGGTTTGACCTAGATGATAATTCAGGTTCTGGTGCTACAGGTTCGTCCTCCAGAAAATTTCCACATTTTGACGGGTCAATCACTACTACACCCTTAGGACGCAATGGAGGCCATCTAATACCAAACTTCTTCTTCGGATTTCAAAAACACATACTAGATTATGGTGTAGAAGAGGCCAAGAAAATCTATGGGATAGAGCAATACACGGAGATGGAGCTGTTGAAGATTGTCGAGGAAAATAGCCTCGGGGAAACCATCGACTTGTCTTCAGGAGCACATCTCATGCTGTTTATCACTGATAAGGAGGAAACAGATGCAATGGCAGATTACGTGGCTGCAAAGGCTGCTGCTCTCGAGGTTTCAGAAGTTGAGTGGCTCAGCAAAGAAACCATGCAAGGGGTGCGTCCTTTACTGTGTTTTCGTAACATGCTCATCATCATGCATACCATTATTTTATCAGGAGTACGGCACATCTTTCTCTGGCTGCCGCCATCCAGGACACAACCTTTGGCCCCTCAAGCTTGTGACACAACTTTTTACGCTCGCATCTCAGCATAATCCCGACAAATTCTCACTAGCGCTGCACACGTCCACCGCCGTCACCGCCGTCACACCATCCTCTTCTTCGGCTCGACGTTGGTCCCTCTCGACCCCACGTGGGACCGTGAACTGCTCCTACGTAATCCACGCCACCAACGCCTACGCAAGCCATCTCCTCCCCCACATGCGCGGTCCTACAGGTATCATTCCCACACGAGGGCATGTAATGGCGCTTCGCGCGTCTGCACCTCTTTCGCAGCACACCAACTCGTCGTGGTGGGCGAACGAGGGCTTCGAGTACTGGTTCCCACGTCCTGTGAATACGCCGGACGAGAAACCGCTGATCATACTGGGAGGTGGACGGGAGGCAGCCCTGCCGACCTTTGACCATTACGAAGGGGATGATTCAGTGTTCCGTGAGGATGTCGGGAAGGTGCTGCGGGACTTCCTGCCTGGATTGTTTCCCGAGAAGTTTGATAAGGGAAGAGCGTCTGAGATGGAATGGGTTGGTGGCTGATATTTCTACTTGGTAAGGAGCAGGAAGGCTGATACGATTTTAATAGACCGGGATCATGGGGTTTACGAAGATCGGGGATCCTTTTGTAATTTAATCCTGCTGCGGTTCTGAGCACATTCCTAACAAACCTTTGTTGACTTATGTAGGTCGGTCCTGTGCTTGATCCATCTAAGCCATCCCATACATTCGCAGGTCAGTACATCGCAGCAGGATACTCCGGACATGGCATGCCGCGCGCGTTTGCTTGGTGAGCATCACAAACGTTAGCGAGAGACAACAGACTTATCTGTATTCTAGCGGAGAAGCAGTCGCTGGAATGGTCACTGCGGAGATTACGAGAGAGAAATGGACGGAACCTGCGTGGCTTCCCAGACACTTCTTGACGTACCGACGGCCTGTTGTATGAAGTTGCAACAGTGCTCTTACGCTCTTTACAATCCCACAGCATTATCAAATCGCACAATACCTTTCCTTGTCAAATCCAATTGTCCGTCCATCCTAATTTTGGATTTTTAAGTCCTTTGTACAACCATTTAGTATATATGCACATCATTCTTGCTATATCGACATTCCTCCTGATAAAATACTGTCACTTAATGGATCGCCGCTCAGGTGGGTACACTTGATCGAATGGGATCGAATGCACATTGCGTTTCAACTCAAGGAAATCAAGGGACGAGGCTGCGATGGCCAAAAGTGGGAAATGCGTTTCCTGTAATAAAGCTGTATCGACGGTTCATTCCCTCATCATCATCCATGTAATCTCCAAATCTCTTTCCTCTCAGTCGACCGCGCAAAGGCTGCCGAGCACCCTTGTCTCTCAACCTCACTGCACATAGTGAAATTTCTCATCGTTCGTCGTCCCCAATGCTGTCAGAGAATCTAGCCGGCTGTACGTTTCCAGTATATACGATTGACAAGAGCGCCAATGTCGAAGGTGGGAGCGACAGCTTGAATGCCAACACGCACGCGGCGAATTCGATGGTAAAAAATATTCTCCAGGCGGATGTGAGAGGGAAAAATGCCGAATGGGTAGGAGAACTTATTTCGTGGAGTACGACGTGGTAGCGACGGGGCAAAGCCTGGGCTGCGGTGCTGTCATCGATAAGAAGGCGGACAGGCTGTACCATGCAAAGTCGAATGATACCTCTATCATGAGGACATGTCAGTCGACGGGGTAGATCGCACCACTGACTGCGACTTTGCATGGCACAGAATATGGAAAGCGAGAGTGATCTGCTGAGTTTTGGTCCGACAGACTCCAAACCAGAACGTAGGGGGTTGGACAATTGGTTATATTTATTTAAGACTGTAGAAAGAAATTAATCCCCCTACGCAAAACGCGGGGGAGGGGGTTGTGGTTAGTATTGCCAACGGCGCGGCTCGGAGCCGCGAGCCGTTGAGCCGAGCTGCTATTTTGGGCCAGCTGCGCCGATAAATCGGCTCGCAGCTCAAAGCCGCCCAGAGCCGCTCAAGCCGTGCTCTATCGAGTTTAAAAGAGACGTAGTTCAGAGACATTCCCTGTTTCAGGGTATCTCTGCGACACTCTCTCCTGGGTAAGGGTCTTCTTCTATATCCTTTCGTCTCTAATCAGAACTCTCTTTTCTAGTGATATCTCTTAGATTCACGTTGTGTATTCTTTCGTTCTATCTAATACACATCGTTCCTCATATGTCAGACAATGAACATGCCACATACTTCGGGCGAACATCGGACTCCCAAGGATCAAGTAACCAAGGAGAAGGTCCTAGTCAAACGATCACTTCTGGAACGTCTGGAGGATCCTCAAGTCAAACACTCCCTTCTGGAACGTCTCGATAATCCTCCGGTCTCGTTGGAGCAGGAGCGAACACTAATGCCAACCCAGTTCCCTCCGACACAGCACATCCCCGCGAAGACTCGTTCAGGGCTAGTCTCGTCTCAAGGATGGACAGCCTCATCCGGGATTTCAGGGAAGAGAAAACCTCGCACATGGAGACACTCTATCAGATCTTGCATACCTTATACGAAGCCAACGTCGACGAATCAGTACGTAAATCCACACTCGAGCAATACACCGTCTATGTCGATATCATTGCTTCGAAACACAAGGAAGCGGAGCGTCGAGGGAGACATGCGAATGGAGAGGTCGACCAAGACATTTTGGGAGCGGAGATCTCCAACTCCTCTGAGAACAGAGAGAATGTACGGAGTACGGACACAGACGCAACCAGAGAAGCCGAGCAACTCTTACGCGATCTCAGGCGAGACTTACTCCGAAGCGTCTCGAGTTCTGCAAGCAGTGAATCGGGTACTGGAAGAGAAGGCGAGTCTAACAAAAAGAAACGTATCTATCAATCCCAGCTACCATGGCACACCGCCAAGATCGAAGCCCAAGCCAGAGAACCAGATGAGACCAGAAAACGCACTCGAGCCACACTCGCCACTGTGCAGAAAGACCTCGCTTTCGCTGAACGAGAGATTAGGAGAGCAACCTCAGCACCACAGGGATTCCCTGAGTCCGAATGGAAGCATATCTTCAAAGGAGAAGCTGTCAATCTCGATGCTGTCTTCAGCAACCTCCACCACATTGCCCCTCCTAAGGAGAATGTGGGATGCATTGGTAGTACAGAAATCTCTCTTGGAAGAACAGATCCAGCTTGAAAAGTCCAAACGAGCGGCGACTAGATTGTTGGATGGCACGCGACCTCAAAAGTGACCTCGTTTGTGTTCCCACACCGAATGGAAGAATTACGACAATGGGGAGACTACATGGCTTCCGAGTTCTCCACCAAACATGTCAATGCCCATCACAAACTCATCGCCTTTGACAGAGCCATCCAATGTATGGTGGGTGGAGGACAATCAATTATCCTCACAGACAGAGACAAGTTCACATACTTGTACTCCGCTTATCTCCTCCCTGATGGTATCCAAGCATTTTCAAGCAACAAATTTGCAACTGGAGAACAATGTCCTAGAGAGAGATCATCCGAGATTTGCAGACACTATAACAGTACTGCCGGTTGCCACAGCATATCCAACTCATGCCGATATCAACATGCATGCCTCAAATGCAAGCAGCAAGGACATAACCAAGGTAGTTGCACTCAGCAGATCTGAAGCGGTCTATGGAATGTGCCCCAAGTATCTCAGGTATAACGTTTGGGATCATGAACCGCAAAACAACCAGAATGTGTGCCCCTTGCCTTTCTGTCTCGCAGACTGGACTGAACAAGCTAAACCTCTCCCGTCAGTTCCGGCTCAAGAATTTTTCAATGTTAGCGCCATGGAAACTATATCAAGCAACCCAGACCTCTTCAAGATTATCACTCCAATTAATGTTGAACACTTTGAACAGTTACTTCGAACTCATCCAAATTGTCCCTTTGTCGACTTGGTTTGCAAAGGACTCCGAGAAGGATTCTGGCCGTGGGCGGACACACATTATGAATCTTATCCGTCAATTGTCAATGAATCTCTAGGGATGCCTCGAGACTCAGCTGAAAGGGATTTCATATGAAGGCAGCGAGACCACGAGCATTCCAAAGGGAGGTTCTCAGGATCTTTTGGTCGAGACCTCTTGCCAGGAATGCATGCATCGCCAATCCACACAGTCCCGAAACCACACTCTGAAAAACTCCGTATGGTCATCAATCAGAGCGTGGGGAAGTTTGCACCTAACACCATGATCAAATGTGAGGACATCAAGGGATTCCCATTGGATAACATGCAACACCTAGGAGCTGGCCTGCTCGTGAGACACCGTGCAGCCTCCCAGTCGTTTGTTCACAATTTTCAAATCAGATGTCGTGGAAGCATATCGCCTGCTCCCCATGCACCCATTGTGGCAACTCAAACAAGTAGTGACTGTTGACGGTGAACAGGACCTCGATTGGAACAACTGTTTTGGAGGGCGAGGCTCAGCAGGTATATATATCTCATTTGATGGTCTCATAACTTGGATTGCCAAGAAAGTTAAAATGATTCCAGATCTATGGACTTACATGGATGACTCGGTCAGAATCAACAAATCTGTCAACGTCGTATGGTATCATCGATATGGAAAAAGGATGCCGGCCAGTCAAGTCAAGCTTCTGTCCCTATGGGATGAACTTGGCATCCCACATGAGTCCCATAAGCAAGTTTTTGGAGAGAAATTTACCGTTATCGGAATCGAGGTCAATGCAAACAGCCTCACTCTCATGCTTCCTAGGCAAGGACTTGATGAACTCCTGAACAAAATTGAGAGCTTTGCTGCCTGGTCCAAAGAAAAAGGAGGGAACTCGCAGACATTGCATCATTGGCAGAGGTTGGCAGGCTGGTTAAATTGGAGCTTCAATGTCTTTCCCATGGTCTGACCTGCCCTCAACAACTTCTACCTGAAAATCACTGGAAAAGAAAAGCCACTGATGAAGATCTGGGTCAATAATGCAGTTCGCTCAGATTTGCACTGGGCATTGTCCACCTACAAAAATCTCAGGGAATCAGACTGCTCTCCTCTGTCGCTTGGGATGCCAAAGATGCTGATGAGATGGTCTTCTGTGATGGGTGCATAACTGGACTGGGATTCTGGTATCCTGATCGTCGACAGGGTTTTTACTCACCGGTCCTGACTGACACAGCACGAGGCATAATCTTTTACTTTGAAGCGCTGTCAGTAGCTGGAGCGATCAATGATCTACACACCTCAGCCACTGACACATCTAAAATCATCATCCATACAGACAGCATGAACACTGTCAACATTTTCAATTCATTGAGGTGTCTTCCAGAATTCAACCCACTCTTGAAGTACTGTGTGGACATATTCTTACACAAGAAGTTCAACATTCACATTTTCCATATCCCAGGTATGCAAAACGTGGTTGCAGATGCGATCTCGTGCTGCGAATTTGTCAAAGCACAGCAGCTGGTACCTGGACTCACCATCACACCTTTTCAACCCCCACATTTCGACATGATGGGGGCAGTAAAAAAATGATCACATTGCATGTTCGCGCCTGGCAACCACAACGGGAGCCGTGGTCATGAGAACGGCTAGTCCAGGAACATGCAATCGCTCTAGGGCAGGCCATCGACGTCAGCACTTGGAAGAACTATGGGTCAGTGCTTAATTGGTACTTCTCCTTTGTTTGCATGCACAACATGCAAGTCGAGCTGACTTCAGATACACTCAGCTTATTCACAGTATATATGTGCCACCACATCAAACCGGACTCAGTGGACACCTACCTATCAGGTATCTGCCACCAATTAGAGCCTTACTTCCCTAACGTCAGAGAAATCTGCAAATCCCATCTAGTACACCACACTCTAGAAGGTTGCAAACGGCTTTGAGGGACACCAACCATCTGCAAACGAGCTCTCACCATCTCTGACCTCAACACTGTGTGCATGGCACAATCTCATCATCCTGTCCATAATGACCTTCTATTCTGCTCACAACTCTGCGTCGGTTTCTTTGCACTCATGAGGCTCGGTGAGCTGACTTGGCCAGATGACACAGACCTCCAAGACCCTTGGAAGCTGATTCCGAGGGGCTCCATTGTAATCGAACCAACCTCCTTTTGGTTTTTCTTGCCTGGCCACAAGGCCAACAGATTTTTTGAAGGAAACACAATCATTCTTTGTTCCAACCCCTTCCCATGTAACCCCTTCACGTGGTTCCATGCCTACCTATGCTCACGCAACACCATGTTCCCACTATCGTTGCCACTTTGGATCACAGTGGATGGCTCTGTTCCCACAAGATCCTTTTTTGTCAGACATCTACGGCAATTCTTCAACAATGACGTCAGAGGACAGTCAATGCGTGCAGGTGGTGCAACTTCACTGGCTGAAAATGGTGTCGCTCTGCACATAATACAAGGTATCGGACACTGGGCTTCTACTGCCTGGCAGATTTACATACACAAACACCCAGTTCTCTTACAGGTGATGCTACATGCATAACCCAGCACTTCTGAACTCCCCCGCTGAGGAGTCATCCCACGCTCGGGATGCTGCTTTTTCTTCTTTTTTGGCCATGCTTGTGTCTAATGTATTTGTATCTTTGGTATGCCGTGTTATTCAATTTTCTCTTGTATTTGTATCCTTGCTCCTCACATCGTCACACTCATCTCATCTCACTACTACACTACTTCCCTACCTTTATTTCCCTACTTCTCACTCTTAATAGGTCTTAGGTGTACCTCGAGGCCACAAATAAAATTAAAATGGACCCTTCAGGCTCCTTTGGGTCGCCGAAGGCGCCGTTTTCACCTATTCCACATACTCCCATCCATGAGAAACTGTCCATACCCTCGCACATTGGTCGAGTTTAAAACATGTTTACCCAAGTCCAATGGTGAGCGGTTTGGTCATGTCGTCTCTATGACAATTTTTCTACCCGCGTGCACCCTCTCTAAATACCACTCTATGTTGGGTAATGTTTACGCTGAACTGCTGCACCGCATGCAATATGAGTCTCGCTGGACTCTTCTTGCACATGTCATGTGCTCAGACCCCCATTCCTAGAAAGAGATGTAGTTCAGAGACATTCCCTGTTTCAGGGTATCTCTGCGACACTCTCTCCTGGGTAAGGGTCTTCTTCTATATCCTTTTGTGTCTAATCAGAACTCTCTTTTCTAGTGATATCTCTTAGATTCACATTGTGTATTCTTTCATTCTCCCTCCACTCCCACCACTATTTACAGTAGGTGTACCTCAAGGCCACAAATAAAATTAAAATGGACCCTTCAGGCTGACCCTTTGGGTCGCCGAAGGCGCCGTTTTCACCTATTCCACATACTCCTGTCCCTGAGAAACTGTCCATACCCTCGCACATTGGAGTTGTCTAAAGTTCAGAGGTGCTAGTGTTGGACTTGTATTATCTAACCGACTTACATAATCCATGTTGGTAAATTTTTGTCGTGTCTTGTAGACACCTCAGTGCTTTCTATATATTCACTGAGGTGTAAGTTATTTTCTTGATAGCTAATGTATCATATTCATTGCTCACTATTTTGTAGTATAACCTTTAGGTACATAGTTCTCAATTTAGTGCTTTCTATATATTCACTGAGGTTATGACCTTTAGTCCTCTCGTGTACCGGTCACTCTGCAGCTGCTACAGGTTATGGGCCCTGCCAACATCTCTGACATTTCCTCGTCGTCTACATCAAATATGACACTCAACATTCCCAAGCTCCGAAGTGATAGCTCCAATTGGGCAACTTACTGTGAGCACGTGATGAACTATCTCACATCAAAAGAATTGAAGAGGCATGTACTAGGAACCATGCATCAACCCATTAAGCTTGTTGGAAGAGATGGAGACCTGTTCAAGCCAAACTCAATTGCTCCACTCGACGATGATGAGATAGCCAAACATGAAGAGGAACAGGACAATTACGAGCAAGAACAAGCATCAGTTCGCAAAGTCATATACAGGACCATTGACAACTCTACATTCCTTCAGGTGAAGAACGAGACTGATGCCGCAGCCATATGGAAAAAGGTTGTTTTGATTCACTCTGACAAAGGCAGTATGTATGAAACAAATCTCCTCACTCAATTGCACAATAGTCATTACATCGAAGGGGATGACATGCGAGAACACTTAGCAAAGATGACCAAAATAAAGGAACGGCTTGCAGAAATGAACTGCCAGATCTCTGATGAGTCCTTTGTGTCATATATCCGCACCTCCCTATCACTTGTACCAAACTTCCAATCTCTTGTCTCTACATTGATGGCCGCCTCCCATGAGTCTGGAAAGAAGCTCACAAGTGCAAACCTAATGTGGCACCTCAACGAGGAAGCCAATTCCTTAGCTCTCAAGATGAGCATCAACAAGTTGAATGCAGCAATGTTGGCCGCTACAACAAAGGCCCAAACTCAAGGCAGAAAAGGGAAAGAAAAGTCAAAAACAAATAATCTTCAGTGTACAAACCCAAACTGCAAAAGGAAGGGACACACAGTTGAGAACTGCTGGGCAAAAGGTGGAGGAAAAGAAGGCCAGGGACCTCCAGGTTGGGGAAAGAAAAAGTCTGAAAAAGGTGGATCAGCAAACGCCGTAGAAACAGCCAAAAAAGAGGAAACTCATGACCTCTCGGAGAACTATGCAATGCTTGCCTACCAACTTCCTGACGACTCATCAGCCCTCATCTGTACCTCTGATTTTTGATCTGAAGCCCATGTAGCAGCCCAAAGCAACAGGACAATTGTCGATTGCGGTGCAAGCAGTCATTTTCCACCTGAGTGCTCAAAATTCCTAAATTATCAGGAAATCAGTCCAGAACCAATTTGAGCCACTGATGGATGTACCTTCAGTGCCTTGGGCAAAGGAGACCTGAAAATTGAACTACCGAATGGAGAAAACAAACTGACCCCTGTAACACTCAAAAATGTGTACTATGCACCCAAAATGGCATTCACCTTGATGTCAGTTGGCTGCATGGACTGTGCTGGATTCTCCCTATTCATCAAAGGTGGTCGATGTGTCATCCAAAGTCCTAGATTAAACATTATCAGGCAGATTCCATTAGTCCAGGGACTATACCGCATTACCCCAAATCCTAAATCCTGGATTCTACCCACTGCAAACACCATATCAAAGCTAATGTCAATCAATGAGCTTCATCAAAAAATGGGGCATGTTAATCATGATGACTTACGCAAAATGGTGAAAGAAGGGATGGTCAAGGGGATAGAACTCAACTCAAATCCAAAGGACAACTTTTGTGAGGCCTGTGTAAAAGCAAAAGCAACACGTAAACCATTCCCAAAGAAAAGCTTGACAACATACAAGAACTATGGGGACAAGGTTGTCGCTGACACATGGGGACCAGCTCCAGTCGAATCCTTAGGTCGAAAATGCTACGTCATGTTGTACAAAGATCTATTGAGCCATGAGAAGAAAGTTTTCTTTACTCAGGCGAAATCAGAAGGCTTCGACACTTATAAGAAATATGAGGCCTGGGTCAAGGTTCAGTGCAATGTGATCATCAAGATTTTTGGCTGTGACTGAGGGGGAGAATTCATGAGCAAGGCATTCACCAAACACCTTGAAAACAATGGAATGGTTTGCCACCTCACTGTCCATGATTCCCCATCATCAAATGGCATTGCTGAACATGCAAACTGAACTCACCTCAAATGTGTAAGAGCCATGATGGCAGCTTCCAGATTCCCAAGGAATTTGTGGGCCGAGGCTTTCCTGCACAGCGTTTGGATCCAAAATTGAGTTCTGACTCGAGTGCTCCCTGAACAGAAGACTCCCATAGAAAAAGCAACTGGAGAGAAGCCTGATTTGTCGCACCTGTTAGAATGGGGCTCTGTTGTATGGGTAAAGCAGCTTGATGTAGGAAAACTTGATCCAAGGGCCAAAAAAGCACATTTTGTGGGCTATGATGCCAAATTGAAAGGCTATAGGGTCTACTGGGCAACAAAAAGGAAGGTTAGCATTGAGAGGGATGTGTTTATCAAGAAGGACAATGCACTCCAGCCCGGTGATGATACTCAACCCAGGAAAACCACCTAAACTGCCAATGAGGCAATCAATGATATTTGCGATGAGTCCAAGGAAGGGTGCAAGTCATTCCAAATGTTCGTGGTCCAACCTATGGGTAGATAACTAGTTGGTACTAGTCATGAAGGTAGTGCTATGGGAGACGAAGGTGTTTGGCATGGTCCAATTGAGTATTGATCGATATTGAGGACAATTGACAAGATTGATGGCAAATGAGTTCTATCGTCGATGGTCAAAGTGCAAATTCCGAGGACCTTTCGATAGGTCGAAAGTATACAAAGGCTATAGTCGATGGCTAGGACATGTTGAAATGGTTGCTAGTGATAATCGAGGACGACGATGATTGCAGAGGTTTCTCATCGATCGAGAAAACTCATAGAGACTTAGATTGTTTTTAGAAGATTGATCAGATGCTTAGAACTGTATACAAGACAATAGGTGAAGACAATTTCTTCCATTTCCCAGTAGATACTACAGAGTTTTATATGTTTTAAAGAAACTTCCTAAAATGGAATGAGAAACATGTGTAGAACATGAGGCAAAAGATATGAGTTAAGGCACAAGGCCAAAAAGGAGACTGGAATCCAAACAAGAAAGATATATATCATATGATGAAAGAGTAATAAAGGGTATAGAACTAAAAGGGGACTGTCCTTTGTATATAAACTGCACTAAGTCTTGCAATAATGCGTCCAGTGGGTTCTGTGTGCGATAGGGACTTGGAATGAGGCTGACCTACTATCAGCAGGTTTGAGCACAAGTTGGAATACTTCCTGGTGCATGGTATTCCACCATATAGATAACAAATGTGGGGCCCAATGTTGCTCACAGTCTCTCAATATCGATTGATGACGTTCAACGATGCTCAACGATGCTCGACGATGTTTGATTGCATTCGATACAATGCTCAATCGTGTTCGATACAATGCTCGATCGCATTCGATATGATGCTTGACCATGTTCGATACGATGCTCGATGATGTTTGATCGCATTCGATATGATATCATGCTCGGTAGACTTGGTTGGGAGTGGTCGCACTGCTTCTGGGACCTTGTGCGAGTTATCTGATGTGATTAGAATGTGGTCAAAATGGTGAATCAGCCTTTGAGCTGAGGAGACAACCTATCATCCTCCCCCTGACTAAAATACTGACCATCCCGGTCAGTCGATCGAACTGCAAAGGTAAATCGAATGAGATCGAATTAAATCGATGTGAAATGGAGTATTGAAGCTAAAATGAAAGCTGTCGAGGCTTATCGAAGAATGTCAAGCATAGCAAAGATGTGTTCAATAAATAGAATGAAGTCGAAATGAAAAAGACGAGAAAGGAAATAGGCGAATTTGATCGATGTCTACAATGCTAACCATGATTGCAATAATCGGGTCGAGGGACTGGTCAAATAGAAATTGAAAGAGAAATCGAGGGATTGAAAAGGACGTTGATGAAACTGTGGTCAACGATGGATGTAATAAAATTTTCGGGGATGACGACAAGGGTTGCGAGCTGAGGACTATGGATATATGATGGATAGGGAACTTCGAGCGCTATTGGACTTCGAGGGCCAATGCGAGCATGAACACAAAACTGCTCGCGAAATATACGAGGGCGGACATGGTATCCAAATAGATGATGAAATGGACGAGGGCACAGACAATGAGATCAAGGACAAAAATATTGGGAGTGGTGAACACAAAATCGAGGTCAAAGTGGGCGATGATGAGGATGAATACGACGAAAATATCGGAGGTGCAATTGAGCTAGATTGCGGAGGCGAAAACGGTGTCGGAGGATGAGTTGAAGTCAAAAATGGTAATTTGAATATTTCGCGTTCTTTGGACGATGTCGAAACTGTTGAAGCTGCTACGATTGATGTGATAGGCAAAGGCGAATTTATCAAAGATGAAACTGGTGCGAGCAATGCGATGGACAAAGGCAAAGCTGGCAAGACCGATGATGGTGAAGTTGATACTAATGAAACAGGTAGAACAGGGTCAATCGAACTCAAAGCTGACAGAACTGGAACTATGCGATGAAAACTGGGAGGTGTGTCATGACAATTTCGAAGTGCGAAAATTTCTCATTCAAGCACAAACTCTTTTTTGAGAGTTAGTTCGCGTTTGAGCGCTGCAATGTGAGCTTCTATGTCATCCGAAATGTTCAAGCTGTGATGCATACCATCAAATGTTTGGTTCAATGCGGTCGAAGGTGTTATATCAGTGAAGAACAAGGTTGGGACAGAAGTTTCAGATGCTATGCTGGTCGGATGCGAAGCTGCGACAACCAATGTGACGTTCGATGTGAAATGTTTGAAAATGTGCCACATATCTTCGGAGTTGATCGGAGCACTAGACTGCGATGAATTCGAGGTCAAAATCGATGGTTGGGGAATGGAATATGAGTTCGAAGATGCTAAAACAAATTTCGCGGTGTCATGGATGTCGTTCAGAGTGTATGGGTCATCGGGATAGTGATCTGGGAACTTAACTTCGAGACAATGTGCAATTCAAGTCTGTAAATCTATTTGAAACCCTTGAACAAAAGCTCGACTTTGTTCAACTTCCAAAATTCTGTGTTTTGAGCAAAGAAAATTCATAATGTTGTAGAATGTCCCATAATAAACTTTTAGATCGTTTGAGTCAAAGATACTGATGCGAAGCTGTTTGCGAATGAGTGTGTCCATGTCCGAAATGCTGTATTTGCATTCGTCTTCTGATCCGGGATAGAACTTGTGTACTGTGATGCAAAATGCATTATCTGAGGTGCCGGGCTGGTACTCTGGAAGTGATTCCCAGAGTTTGCAAGAATCGATGTCGATGTATCTGCAAGCATGCTTCTTCTTTAGGTCCTGATCTGTAATACTGCAAGTCGGAAAGAGAAATTTGAGCTCTTCGAAGTATTTTCGGAGTTCTCTGGGGCCACGAGCTGGCATAAAGGACATTGACATGTTCAAAGTAAATTTTGGGGGCTGCGAAGTCGAAATTCGTGGGATATCAGGTTTTGTGTGTTTCAAAGTTAAAGACAGTAGCGAAATAGTAAATGCGAAGGGTGAAAGAGTGCGAAATGATATTATCGATGGTCAAGATACTGTATCGAGATCTCCTGGTTGTTCAGGAGGGTCGGAGGTGCTACGAGTTTAATGCAAAATCAAAATCGTCGAGCTTCCTTCAGCCAAAGGCTGAAAAACATGGTGATGGAGAGGTGGGGAGGTCCAACAATGAACTGATCCAGAAACCCTCGCGGTGGGCTCCAAAAATGATGATACTCAACCTGGGAAAACCACCTAAACTGCCGATGAGGCAATCAATGATATTTGTGATGAGTCCAAGGAAGGGTGCGAGTCATTCCAAATGTTTGTGGTCCAACCTATGGGTAGATAACTAGTTGGTACTAGTCATGAAGGTAGTGCTATGGGAGACGAAGGTGTTTGGCATGGTCCAATCGAGTATCGATTGATATTGAGGACAATCGACAAGATCGACGGCAAACGAGTTCTATTGTTGATGGTCAAAGTGCAAATTCTGAGGACCTTTCGATAGGTCGAAAGTATACGAAGGCTATAGTCGATGGCTAGGACATGTTGAAATGGTTGCTAGTGATAATGATCAGAGGATCGTAGGAAGATCGAGGACGACGATGATCGCAGAGGTTTCTCATCGATTGAGAAAACTCATAGAGACTTAGATTGTTTTTAGAAGATTGATTGGATGCTTAGAACTGTATACGAGACGATAGATGAAGACAATTTCTTCCATTTCCCAGTAGATACTACAGAGTTTTATATGTTTTAAAGAAACTTCCTAAAATGGAATGAGAAACATGTGTAGAACATGAGGCAAAAGATATGAGTTAAGGCACAAGGCCAAAAAGGAGACTGGAATCTGAACAAGAAAGATATATATCATATGATGAAAGAGTAATAAAGGGTATAGAACTAAAAGGGGACTGTCCTTTGTGTATAAACTGCACTAAGTCTTGCAATAATGCGTCCAGTGGGTTCTGTGTGCGATAGGGACTTGGAACGAGGCTGACCTACTATCAGCAGGTTTGAGCACAAGTTGGAATACTTCCTGGCGCATGGTATTCCACCATATAGATAACAAATGTGGGGCCCGATGTTGCTCACAGTCTCTCGATATTGATCGATTTGTTCAACAATGCTCGACAATGCTTGACAATGTTTGATCGCATTCAATACAATGCTCAATTGTGTTCAATACGATGTTTGATCACATTCAATATGATGTTTGATCGTGTTCAATATGATGTTTGATCGCATTCAATACGATGTTTGATTGCGTTCAATACTATGTTTGATTGCATTTGATATGATGCTCAATGATGTTTGATCGCATTCAATATGATATCGCGCTCGGTAGACTTGGTCAGGAGTGGTCGTGCTGCTTCTGGGACCTCGTGTGAGTTATCCGATGTGATTAGAATGTGGTCGAAATGGTGAATCAGCCTTTGAGCCGAGGAGACAACCTATCACTGGAGAAGTCCAAATTGAGGGGGAGTGGGACATACCAGTCAATTTGAACAATCTGAACATTCCAGACGCCTCCACAACCTCCATCACTCCCAAAACCACTCCTGAACCTCCTGAAGATGTCGAAAACACCCAAAGTGCACCAAACAACAGCCTAACCCCTGAAAATGTGAACCAGAATGTGCAAAATCAACCCATCAGCACAGAAACATCAGAACCACCTGAAAACTCACCAGAACCTCCTAATAACCAATGGAAACATCGAAATTCACTGCAGGGACTTCCCCAGTACAACACCTCTGAGTATGGTCATGGAAAACGAGCTAGGATTCCCCAGAATCATGCCCAAGCTGCAGAAACCAACAAGGGAGGTTTTGTTCTTGATGACAATGGATCACTTGAACCAGGGGGAGTGGAAATCGATGTGAACGAAGCAGAATGGTTCCAAGAGGCAATGGAGGAAGCTATGGTCGCTAACAGTGATGACGAACCATCATTGAAAGAGGCATTGAGAGGTCATGAGAAAACAAACTGGTTGGATGCAATCAAAGCTGAGCTCAGCCAAATTGAGAAACTTGGCACTTGGGATCTGGTCGATGCACCTCCTGGAACAAATATAATTCCATCCCACTATGTTTTTCGCCAAAAATGTGACTCAGAAGGCAATATCGCAAGGTACAAAGCTCGACTTGTTGTGAAAGGCTACAAACAACAATTTGGCATCGATTACACTGAGACTTTTGCACCAACTGTCAGACCAGCTACTCTCTGCATCCTTCTAACCCTCAGGGCTCAGAAAAACTCCTCTATTCACCACATTGATGTCAAGAATGCATACCTCAATGCTCACCTAAAGGATAATGAGGTTATTCATATTCATTTACCCCCACTCTATGAGGATTTTTGAGAACTGCCTCCCAACCTCAAGAAATCTAAAAATATTGCTTGCAAACTTCTTCACCCACTCTACGGAACCAAACAAGGTGCCCGAAGCTGGTATCTCGAGGTTGTTCAAATTTTTGCTGGATTCAGATACACATCTCGATGGCCGATGAAGCTGTTTTCTCAAAGTTTGATGGCAACAAGTGCACTGTCGTTGCAGCCGCCACTGACGATTTTACCCTCATCTTGGATTCTGACAAATCTAATGAACTTCTCAAACAACAAATCCACCAACATTGTGAAATTATGGATCTCGGCTCAATCAGTTGGCTACTTGGTGTTCAAATCACTCATGACCTTGAAGCCCAGACCATTTCATTATGTCAACAATCTTACATTGAACAAATCCTTGCCCATTTCGGTCTTGAGGACTCCCGAACAGCTGTCACACCACTCAAACCTGGTATTGACCTCACCCCAGATTCTCCTGCAGTCTCGCCAACTCTTCTGACTCCATCCGAGAAAACCAAATATCACAAGATGATTGGTTCTTTGATGTACATGACTGTAATGACATGACCTGACATCACATTTGCAGTGTCAACACTTTCACAACACCTCGAGGCTCTATGGTCCACTCACCTAAAGGCCATAACTCATGTTTTTCGCTATCTCTCGGGAACCAAAAGCCTCAAACTTGTGCTTGGTGGTACTCACTGTACCATTGTGGGCTACTCTGATGCCAACTGGGCTTCCCATATCCATTGCCACTCAATCTCTGGATTTGTCTACTTCATTGGTATCAGAATCGTGTCCTGGAGCTGCAAAAAGCAACCTATCATCACTTTGTCCAGCACTGAAGCTGAATATGTTGCACTCACTCACTCATCAAAAGATATTCTGTGGATTCATAAAATCCTCACAGAACTCTCCCATATTTTCTCATTTTCAATGCCCACTACACTTTACTGTGATAACCAAGGTGCTATCCGACTCTCAAAAGATTCAACTTTTCACGGTTGCACAAAGCACATTGACGTACATTTTCATTTCATTTGACAAACTGTTTCTTCTGGACACATTACCCTTCAATACTGCCCCACTGCAGATATGATTGCTGACATATTCACAAAATCACTTCCACACAGCAAATTCCAAAGGTTTTGAGAGCTCCTTGGGCTCGCTTGATCCATTGTCGTCTCGAGGGGGAGTGTTGGACTTGTATTATCTAACTGACTTACATAATCCATGTTGGTAAATTTTCATCACATCTTGTAGACACCTCAGTGCTTTCTATATATTCACTGAGGTGTAAGTTATTTTCTTGATAGCTAATGTATCATATTCATTGCTCACTATTTCATAGTATAACCTTTAGGTACATAGTCCTCAATTTAGTGCTTTCTATATATTCACTGAGGTTATAACCTTTAGTCCTCTCATGTACCAGTCACCCTGCAGCTGCTACAGCTAGATGACTTTAAACCTTCTGAAAATATTATAGAACACTCTGTAGAAGTCCCTGCTGCTAATTTGAATGCATATTTTCACACCTTATTCCCCACTGCCATCTCACAAGCATTTTTTGTAATAGGTAATGAGGAGATAAACACAGCCAAACAATCTCATCAATGATATGGATTCATACAAAACTCAATAGTACGCCATATTTCTTTTGTAATAATGGTCTACACAACTTACTTGACGTTAAAAAGCATAACTGATGTGAAGGGCAAAGCCTCAACCACTCGATCTAGTTGATGTTGTTCAACGAGGTGCTTCCTCAATGAGTTGTTTGGCACTAGTCTTACTTGGAGCGTCCGATGTAAGATAGGTAGTGCACTCTAGCAGGGCTTCTGCATAGAGTCGTTCAGGTTCACGCACTAAGGGGCTTCCTTAGTGATTTCAAGTAAGTTTGCGAGTTGCAAGTTAAGGCTGTAGATTGCCTAGATCTAAACTAAAGACATCCCTACTACAAGTCGCAGTATTTATACTAGTAGGAAGGTCCTTATCGTCCAATCGGAAAAGTAGATGTGTATCAGGTAAGAATAGAAACAATAAGCTTCATGCCTTGCATGAGGCATCCGATGTCATGGAGTGCTGCAGCGCAGCATGTCAATTGTGAGAGTCTGACGTCATGGACCCCATGTCAAAGGGCTGTCGTATCACAGCATATGTGGGAGTGGGTTCAGGTGCATGGAGTCACCATGCATCAAGGGTGCCTTCCATGGGAAGGGGATTGAATGCATGCAGTCAGCATGTGTCGTGTGTGTGTCTGGTGTCAAGGACATGCCCTAGGCATGAATCAGGTAGTGCCTCCTGTCTGGAGGGGATCATTGGGTTGGTTGGGTTGGTCAGGTTCCATGAGTTACAAGGAAAATTGTAACATTACCCCTCCGCTATGGTCAAAAGTTCCACACTTCGACCTAAATCTTTGTCTTCCTCCAGTCTGATTGGGTACGGTCTGGATATGTGGGTGGGTCAGGATCGAGGGGTGTTGCAGGATGGAGAGATCATTCATGTCCAAGCTTGGACCATGATCAGGTTCTTTTTGTTCTATACTGCCCTTAGCAGTGGTGTCAAGGAGTTGGTGGTGTCGTCAGAAGGGGAGGGGTCTGTAGGGTCTGTGCAGTATCAAGGGCAATCACCATAGTTTTACATCTTTGCGGATGTTCAGTAGTTTAACGTCTTTGCGGACAATTGGTAGTTTAACGTCTTTGCGGATGATCGGTAGTTTAATGTCTTTGCAGATGATCGCTTTGCACCTAGTTGTGCTCAGTGGTCAGGGGTGTTGATGTGTGGGGGTGTCAGCTGGAACGCAGCAATGTCCCCAGTTCTCCATGTTGTCTGAATAAGAGCTGCCTTGCCAGCTCAAATCCGCTTTCTTTGTCATAGTGGGTGTTCCACTGAAGGTCATTCCACAGTAGTGGGCCAATTCACACTAGTGGTCTCCTGCCTGGGGTCAGACCATCCCAGTCGATAATGAATTCTTCAGGGAAATAGTCGCCGCTGTCTAATTCTCCCTTGAAGCACCATTCTAATTGTGCTTTTACCCAGGTTAAATCCATCTTTGTGCTCCTCCGCATATAGAGGCAGCATCTCAGGCAAGTCGAGGATATTCTTTTTATCCAGTCATCTCTGTTTATCCAGAATGTGATTCCGTGTGGGCATTCCCAACAGGGTTGCCCCGGCAGTCTGTTCGTTCTTGGTGACTGGTCAATGACTCATCGTCCAGTTGCCATGTTCTTCTCGTATTCATTCTTTATTGAAAAAGGGGGGGGGGGTGGGGGTGAATGTGAAGGGCATCAATGTTCAGTGGGTCAATCATCATTTTGGGGGTATCAGGGGTGTCGTTTGGCTGGGGTTTGGTTCAGATAGTGGGGGTTTCTTGGGTTCTCATCAGAGGTGATGTCTCTTCTTATATGCCATCAGGATCTCGGGGGCATTCTTCAAGTTTGATTCAGGTTCCCATGTGTTCTTGGATGTTGGGTAGTCAATCCATTTCATGAGGTAATGGTGTGTCTTGCTGTGCTTCTTGTGTGTGATGATCGCTTCCACCTCGTATTCATTTTCTCCTTCCACGAGGTCGGGTGGTGGAGTCAGGAAGTTTTGCCCATGAGTGTCGTTCTCATGGTATCGCGTGAGTAAAGCCACATGGAATACTGGGTGGATCTTCCATCTTGGCAGCAGTTTCAATTGGTATGTTGTTCTTGACAAGGCATCTTCAATCATGAAGGGCCCTTCTTGTTTTGGCACCAATTTTCTTGTTGGGTAGCCAATCTTCAGGTTCTTGGAGTCGAGCCATACTTGCTCTCCAACCTTGAACGGTTTGTATCGCCCTTTCATTTGGGTGGCCATAGCCTGTTTGGCCAGTTCGTGTGCAGCAAGAGCTTCCCTTCTCGCAGAGAGAAGTTCTTGGATTCTCTGTTCGGCAGCCAGCACATTCGTCTTTTTGTAAGGGGTGGGGATAGTGTGTGGTTGATATCCCATCATCAAGTAAAATGGTGAGTGTTTTACTGTGGAGTGTGTCTTCTGGTTATGCGCAAATTCTGCTGTTGGGAGATAACGCTCCCAATCTTCTGGTTTGTTTGAACAGAACATGCAGAGGTAAACCTCTAGCTCTTGGTTTACTCACTCTGTTTCTCCGTTGGTCTGGGGGTGATAGGTGGTGCTCATGGATAGCTTGATTCCGAGCAGTCGTCCAAGTTCTCAGAAGAGTTTGGACATGAATTGAGGGTCTCTGTCTGAGATGATTCTTCCGGGGAGTCCAAATCTTGTGTATACATGGTGCAGGTAGAGGTCTGCAGCACCAAGTGCATCGATCATCTTCACGCAAGGGATAAAAATTACCCCCTTCATAAGACCATGGTCTACCACAACCATGATTGAGTCAAATCTGTTTATTATGGGCAGGTCCATAATGAAATCTGTCGTTACCAGCTCGAATGGTCTGCTGGCATCAGATGATATTGGTGTTGGGGGTGGGGTCATCGGGTGGGTGTTGATCTTCATTTGCTGGCACTTTGTGCAGCCTTCGATGTATTTCTTTATGAAGTTGGCCATTCCTGGCCACCAGTAGTCTCGTTGGATCAGTTCAATCATTTGCCATTGTCCAGGGTGCCCTGTCATGATGCTGTCATGGTATTTCTGTATGATGGCTCGGCGGAGGGTTTCGTCCTGTGGCACATAGCACCTGTCTTTGAAAAAGAGCAGGCCGTCTTTGAATTTCCAGTCCTCCAATGCAGACTTGATTGGGGGGGTTCCATTGTTCTTTAGGGCTCATAAAGCGTCATTTACAAGGTCGTCCTTCATTATTGCTGAGACCAGGGCTCCCTGGAGTTCAGCGTCGATCGTTTTCATGAATAGTTCATTGGTGAGGATGGTCTTGTCCTCGTTATTGGTGTCTTCTTCGGCTATATGATCTGCTCTCCTTGATAGGGCATCAGATTGTACCATCTGTGATCCTGGTACGTGTTGTAGCTTTAGGTTGAATTGTGACAGGGTGATGCTCCATCTAGCCTGTCGTTGGTTCAGTTTCTGTGCCTGATGGAAATACATCAGGTTCATGTGATTGGACAGTACCGTTACAGGGAACGGTGTCCCCTGTAGGTAGTGTCCCCACGTCTCCAGCGCTCAGATTACTCCCAGTAGTTCTCTGTTGTATATCTTGTAATTTCTTTCGGCTTCATTGAAAGAGTGTGAGATGTAACCGCAAGGGTGCCAGTCTCCATTGGCATCCTGTTGTCTGAGTACTGCGCCTGTCACAAATTTCAAGGCATCAGATTCCACCATGAATGGCTTCGTTGCATCTGGCATCAGCAGTACTGGGGCTTCATTGAATTTCCTTTTCAGTGCATCAAACGACTGCTGGCAGTCGTTTGTCCATTCGAATTTTTGGTTCTTCTTCGTCAAATCATTCAGCAGTCTAGCCAGATCCATGAAGTCTTCGATAGAAGTTCCCAAATCCTAGGAAGGATCTTACATCCTTCACTGTCTTTGGCATGGGCCAGTCCTTGATCCCAGCCAGCTTTGTGTTGTCCATTGCAAGTTCATTGGGCCTGATGATCATGCCCAAGAAGTCAACTTCTTGCACATTGAACTTGCACTTCTCTATTTTCAGGTAGAGATCGCATTGTCATAGTCATTCGAGGACCCTTTTGGTCCTTATCCAGTGTTCTTCTTCTGTCTTCAAGAAGATCAGGATGTCGTCCATGTAGATGACAAGCCATCCTTCATCTAACATGTCTCAGAAGAGATTGTTCATCATGGCCTGGAATGTTGCCAGTGAGTTGCACAGCCCAAAGAACATCACTATTGGCTCAAATAGCCCTCAGTTAGTCTTGAATGCTGCCTTCCACTCATCTCCTTTCTTTATCTGTACAATATGATATCCCCATCAAATATCAAGCTTTGTGAAAACCTTGCTCCCTTCAGCTTGTCCAAGAGGTCTCTGATCAGTGGCAGGGGGTAGTTGTTCCGGATCGTTCCTTCATTCAGATAGCGATAGTCTTGGCAAGGTCGCGTCAGAGTCCTTCTTCGACACAAAGAAGAATGGGGATGCCATGGGCGATTTTGATGGTCGGATGTATCCTTTTTCCAGGTTTTTGTCGAGAAACTCATTGAGTTTCTCTTGTTCTTTTGGTGTCAGTGGGTAGACTTTGCAATCCTTCAGTACAAAGCCTTCCTTCAAGTCAATTGCATGATCCCACGGTCTTGATTCTGGGAATTGTTCAGATGCAGCCTTTTCGAATACCTGTCTGTATTTCTGGTATTCCAGTGGCAGTAAGTCATCCAGGGTCTGTTTGCTGGCATACCTCCCCTCATCTTGCTCATGCATGAGTCACTGGGAAATGGATGTCTTTGCTCTGATCCATGCGCTCTTTGAGAATGTATATCATGGGGAGTCCTTGGCTTTTGTAATCCTGGAGATCGTGTTTGTTTTCCATATGTATGTATGGGTTGGTCCTCAGTGTTCCTTGGTCAGGGGTGGTTCTTCTGGCGGTTTGAATATGCCAATGACCAGTTCTCCTTGTACATATGCGATCAGGAGGTCTGTCGCATCTTGTTTGTGGGTTTCTCCTGTTGTTTGTATTTCCATGCCGGTATCTGCCAGTAGTTCCTCATCAGGTACTTCTTTGACCTTCACTTGAGGGGGGGTCTCCCTGGGCATAGGTACTTCAGCGTTTATGGTACCGTGATCTGGGGTCCTATAATCATGGGTCAGGGTAGTCCTTTGTCGAGGGTCATTTGTCCTGTTTCGTGGTGTCGTTTTCACGTTCCTTTTGCCGGTGCTTCCCTCCCCTGTGGAGGTTAGCAATTTTTTCATCTTTTGCACAATTCATCATGTCCTGTCACATTTGTTGTTCTTACCCTTCTCCAGTTGTTCTTTCTTCTGGTTTTCTTGGGTCTTGGCAATGGCATGTCTCGCTGCTTCGAGGTTCCTACCTTCTTTAGGAGTGTCCTTGGTCCTGGTCCTTGCAACGGCTTTCTGGACTGAATTCAGCTCCTTTGCTTTCCTCTCAGAAAGCCTTTCCTTCATTTTTGCCACGGCCAGCAAGGTTTCTCTCCTTTTCTTTGGAGAGTCTTTCTCTAGTTTTTGCCACAGCCAATCTGGCTAGGGCAAGGCTCTTCTCTTTCTCCTCAGAGAGCCTCTGTCTTGTCTTGGCTACAACACATCAAATTTGTGCCATCCTGTCATTGGGTGCCTCCCTTTCAGTGTCAACCCTGGGGAGTTTTAGGGTGTTCAGGAGGGCCCATTCGGCTCTTCTTGTCTTCTCCAAGATTTGTTGGATTTGAGCCCGTCGTTCTTCATCTTGGAACTCAAAGGTTACCTTCTTCCAGTCGATGATCAGGTTTATCTCCCACAGCCATGGCAGGCCCAGGATTACCGATTCTTTGCCTAGTCCAGCGACTAGGTATTCCATCGGGTAGCTCCTTCCATTGATGTGGAGCCTCCCTTTCATGCATCTGGTGATCGTTCCCTGCCTATTCAGGGTTCCATCTATGTTTGTGGCCCAGATGGTGGGGCCTAAGGGATATGTCTTGATCCCTTCTTGTTCGATGAATTTTGAGTCGATAAAGACTCCTCCTGCTCCAGAGTCGAGGAGCGCATTCGTTGCGATGTCTTTCCCATTGTCTGACTCAGCTACCCAAATAGACAGGTGCATAGATTGTCTATTCATGGTAGCCAAGAGTACAGACCCTAGGGAGACTACAGCGGTGACTGGTGTTGTATCAGGCCGCTGTTCTAAAAACCTGATTCCTCCATGAGGTTGAGGGCTCATTCTTTCTCTTCTTCATCTAGTTCATCCAGCATTGTGTGGATCTTCTGGTAGGTGTCCACCCCAGTCTTTTTCTGGGTGAAGCAATTTCAGTAAGGAGGGGGTGCTGATCCCATCTGGATGGGGCTCTTCCCATCCTTATCGGTGTCCTGGTTGATGACAGATGAAACACAATCCCTTTTGGAGGTGTTCCACGTGTTCTTGGTTCATCAGTTGGTTGATGTCAAGAGAGGGCTGTCCTTTCTTCATTGTTTCTTTTGTCTGTTGGTTCTGCCTGGTCTTTCCCAGGATTGCCATGGCCCATTTCCATTGGCCTTCGTATTTTGAAGCTGCCTTTATCCAGCCTTCGAGAGTGTTGGGTACTGTCTCCATTGTGTGTACCCTCTTCAGTAATTCGGGGTGCAGTCCATCCATGAAGTACTTGATCATGGCTGCATCTTCAGTGATTCCTGTCCTGTCTTTCAGGATGCAGAAGTTCACCACATATTCTTTGAGGTTCCCTGAACCTTGTTTGAGATTCTTAATCTCTGTCTTTGCCGTTCCGGCATCGTCGATCAGTGAGAAGGCCTCTAGGACCTTCTGTCTGAAGTCTGCGTATTCTCTGAGTCCCTCGGATTGGTGTTGGTTGACAAATGCCTGCACCCAGGCAGCTGCTGTCCCTCCATTTATGAAGGACATCATGAAGATGATCTTCTTGTCATTCGTGTCGTAGACCTGGTCATTGATTCGCAAGTACAGATCTATCTCCTGCAGGAACTTGGCGGTCTTGGTCTGCTCTCCTGAGAAGTCTGTGGGTGATCAGATTCAAATGTCCTTCATGGACATCATTGGTGCGGTTGTGGTGGGTTTGGACATCTCATTGTAGAGGTCATCAATTTCGTCTGTTAGGAAGCGGGTAGATGTTTTGGGTGGGGGTGTGTGCAGTTGTTTGAAGTCTTTGTCAGTGAGGAAATGTCCTCGTTGTCTTTTGGTTGATCCGTAGAACCAATGCTGTGCTGGGGTCAAGTAATGGACTAGTCTTCCGTTGTATCAGTACCAAGATGAACCTGGCTGTGGTTCTGCTTCTCTTGGTGGTCAGTCTGGGGTTTGTCTAGACCCTGGTCATTGTGGTGTGTGTCGAGACGTATTGCCTACACCTAGGTAGGTGGGCTAGCAGATAGTTTAGATCTTGTGTTAAGGGCGAAGCCTCAACCACTCAATCTAGTCGATGTCATTCAATGAGGTGCTTCCTCAATGAGTCATTCGGCACTAGTCTTACTCAGAGCGTCTGATGTAAGATAGGTAGTGCACTCTAGCAGGGCTTCTGCATAGAGTCGTTCAGGTTCATGCACTAAGGGGCTTCCTTAGTGGTTTCGAGTAAGTTTGCAAGTTGCAAGTTAAGGCTGTAGATTGCCTAGATCTAGACTAAGGACATCCCTACTACAAGTCACAGTATTTATACTAGTAGGAAGGTCCTTATTGTCCAATCGTAAAAGTAGATGTGTATCAGGTAAGAATAGAAACAATAAGCCTCATGCCTTGCATGAGGCATCTGATGTCACGGAGTGCTGCAGCACAGCATGTCAGGGAACAATAAGAGATAAGCCTCATGCCTAGCATGAGGTGTCCGATGTCAAGGATCCAATGTCAATTGTGAGAGTCCAACGTCACGGACCTCATGTCAAAGGGCTGTCGTATCACAGCATGTGTGGGAGTGGGTTCAGGTGCATGGAGTCACCATGCGTCAAGGGTGCCTTCCATGGGAAGGGGATCGAATGCATGCAGTCGGCATGTGTCGTGCGTGTGTCTGGTGTCAAGGACATGCCCTAGGCATGAATCAGGTAGTGCCTCCTGTCTGGAGGGGATCGTCGGGTTGGTTGGGTTGGTCAGGTTCCATGAGTTACAAGGAAAGTTGTAACAACTGAAGCATAATTACAAGTAGAATGGTGAGCCCACAACTTTGGGCAATTTCAATTGGCTTAGCCAGCTCAGAGTCGCTCAGGGTGACTTAGCACCATTTTGATTGGCTCAAGTGCCTGAGCCACGCCATGGGCAAGCTGAGCCGAGCCATGGGCATCACTAGTTGTGGTGCATCGCATTGTCAGTCCTTGTGCCCCTTGCCACCAGCTGTCCTTGCTCCCCCCCATCCACCCTGTGAGCAGTTGCTCACAGCAGCAGTGCCTGGGTTGTCCCTGTTGTCCCCCTCATCCCCCTCATGTGCCAGTACCTCACATGTGGCACCCCTTTCTACCCCACAAGCAATGGCTCATGGCAGTGGCTGGGGGTGCTTTCATGGGACAGGTGCCCTCATCCTCTCGTCTGCCATCCCCCTCTCCTTGACTACCCTATGAGCAGATGCTTGTAGGCATGTGTGGGGTGCTTTCATGGGTGCCCTCATCCTCTCCTCTCCCATCCCCCTCTCCTTGACTACCCTATGAGCAGATGCTTGTAGGCATGTGTGGGGCAGGTGTTGCTGTTGTCTTTCCCTCTGGTTGTCGTCTCCCTTTCTCCTCCCCCCATCTCCCTCTTGTCTCCCCTCCCTCTCATCCCCCACCATTGTTTCCCTCTCACCTCCCCTCCCTCCCCTCCCCACCCTCCTCATTGTTCCACCCACTGTCCATGAGCAGTTGCTCATGAGGCTGGTGGGTGGTGCACTATTTGTGGTCATTGTAAGGGGACTAGGGGGGTGCCCTGTGTGTTTTTCCTATTTTTTATGTTCATCCTATATTTTTCCCCACCTCATTTCCTTCTATTCTTCATTTTCTATGATTTTTCTGGATTTTATTACTAATTTTCCCTTGCTATCATGTTTGTACATGTTGACACTTTTATATTTAGAGGCGGAGTACCCCTTCTGACACATACCCCTTGGTATGATGTCATTCGGCGGCCTTGATCTGCCTATCTCCGCCTTTTTCTATTTTTAGGTTATATTTGATTTTTGTCGTCTTCACATACACTGGGCATCAGCAAGGGGATCCTTAGAGTTTTCTCTTTGGATTTCCCTTTGCTAGGTGTGTCCCCAATGCCTGTATTATGTAGTATAATTTTAACTTCCGATTTCCCTTTGCTAGAGGCTTATAGTAGAAAACTCTCCCCTAAGGCCCGAAAATTGCGAACACACTGCCCAAGATAGGCAGGTACGGACTGGACGACACTTCCCAAAGCTCCACAGAGTCCCTACACACTGTTCCAGATAATCTCGCCTTTATTACACCACTATTTTCGCCAAACGCACTCCCTAGCGACATGGATGCATCAGAACGCTTCGACACACTTGAAAGCGACATTTCTGGAATGCGCACGCAAATCAACTTGCTTAAATCTACGATTGAAAACTTCGTTAGGACCCTCCAGGCTAACCCTACGACCAATAGTTCCCCCTTTACGACTCCAAGCGCACCCAACAACGACGTTTTGCCAAATGCGTCCACTAAGGAATGTGCCCAGATCAAACCGTCCCCCCCCCTGCCAAATTTAATGGTGCACATGCACAGGGACATGCATTCCTTAATTCCTGTGAGTTATACATTAGTCTCCAGTTGCATCAATTTGTCGATGAGGCTGCAAATATTTATTGGGCCTTCACATACATGAAATCTGAACGCGCCTATCTCTATGTGGACCATATCCTATGTCAAACTAAAGAACTTGGTTCTCTACCTTTCTCCACTTGGGGTGACTTTCGAGCTGAGTTCATACACCACTTCTGCCCCCTCAATGAACGCCACTGAGCAGTGACACAACTTGAGTCATCCACTTACCACCAGGGACGTCAATCTGTGGACGACTATATCGATGAGTTCAAGGATTTGGTGGACATGGCAGGATATGGGAGTGGGTTACCAGTGGTGGTGAAGTTCCGATGGGGGCTCAACCAAGAAATTCAGGACCAGATTGCACAGATGTTGGAAGGGTGCCCAGCAGATGATGATATCCTTGCTTGGTATGAAGCTGCTTCACTCTGTGACAAGAATGGACTCACAAATGTGGCATTTAATGCTGCATTCCATGCTCCAACTACCACTCATATGCCCTACACCTTCAATCGAAGCCTCCCCGTCCCTAACCCCATTCCTGTTTGTCAAACTCCCACACCAGCTGTCAATGTCCCAGTACCAATGGATGTTGATGCAGCCCGCAGCTGTGCATGTAAGTTGGATCTCTGCTACCATTGTGGGGAACCTGGACACAGGGCTGGAGCATGTCCCCATCGTCAGGATATCCACATGCTCACCCCCGAGGGACGAGATGAACTCCTGCAAGATTTGTTGGCGCTTGTAGATGTTCAGGAAGCAAAGGATCAAGTTGCAGAGGAGATTAAGTTGGAAGTTGTAGAGGAGCAGGATTTTCCTATTCGCAGCGAGTGAATCGTACGCCCTCACTGCCTGTCCATAACTGCTTTGAAGTCTTGTCAGTTGAATCCCTGGAGAATGAATCCATTTCTGTGACTGCTCCCCTCTCTGACCCTTCGAAGTTGGCTAAAGATGTACCTGCTCTCCCCATCTCTCCTTCTACTCCACATCCCAAAATTAAATCATGGGAGCATAAACTACCACGCAAGTATATTGTGGCATCCACTCCCTCTGCACATTCCTTGAACCTAGCCATTGAACTGCAGATGACCGACACTGGACAGATACTCGGTGTCTCTGCGCTCCTGGACTCTGGTGTGACTGGTCTCTTCATCGATTCCCATCTGGTACAACAACATCACCTAAATACTTGCTCACTCTCACGTCCGATACCTGTATATAACGTGGATGGATCCCCAAATGAAGCTGGTGCCATCCGAGAGGTTGCAGACCTGGTTCTCCATTACAAAGATCATAGTGAGCGTGCCCTTTTTGCTGTCACTCAATTAGGAAAGCAAAAGGTGATTTTGGGATATCCATGGCTTCGAGACCATAACCCAGAGGTCGACTGGTGTACCGGGGAGGTTACCATGAGCTGATGTCCATCCCGCTGTCGGACGTGTTTCACAGAAGCCAGGCAAGAACGTCGTGGACAGAAGGCGACGATACAACGTACTCAGAAGTGTCATGCTGGACCCCTGCCTATACCTGAAGTGGAATTGGAAGGGGTTCCTGATCTAATGCTGGACTCAGATGATGATGATGAGGACCCAGAGGAAGTGGAGGAGGGTGATCAGATCTTCTACACTGTGATTCGCTCATCGCATGAGGTGTGTGCCACATCGAACATATCCCAATGCCTCGCCAAGGCCTTCCACAAAAACAACGCTGCTAAATTCTCTACTAACTCCTTACTCCCTCATCTCCATGAGTTTGAAGACGTGTTCTCCAAGGAGTCATTCGACTCTCTTCCTGCATGCAAGCCATGGGATCATGCGATCAAACTCACCCCCAGCGCAACCCCTTCATCCTGCAAGGTCTATCCTCTCTCTCTGGAAGAACAACGGCAGCTTGACCAGTTCATCGACAAGCACCTGGCCTCTGGACGTATTCGACCATCGAAGTCACCCATGGCCTCTCCCTTTTTCTTTGTCAAGAAGAAGGATGGCTCACTTTGACCAGTTCAAGACTACAGAAGGCTCAACAACATCACGGTCAAAAATCGCTACCCACTACCCCTCATCTCTGAACTCGTAAACCAGCTCCATGGAGCCCAATACTTCACCAAGCTCGATGTCCGTTGGGGCTATAATAATGTGAGGATAAAGGAGGGAGATGAGTGGAAGGCAGCCTTTTGTACCAACCATGGTCTTTTTGAACTGCTTGTCATGTTCTTTGGCCTTACTAATAGCCCTGCCACCTTTCAGACCATGATGAACGACATCTTCCACGACCTCATCCTCGAAGGCGTTGTCTGCATCTATCTCAACGACATCCTCATCTTCACTTGCATGGTTGAAGAGCACCGTCGCATCACACGCCTCATCCTAGAGCGACTTCGACAGTACAAACTCTACCTTCATCAGGACAAATGCGAGTTCGAAAAGACCAAGATCAAGTACCTCGGCCTGATTATCTCGGAGGGTCAAGTGGAGATGGATCCTATCAAGGTAAACAGGGTCACAGCTTGGCCGACGCCCACGAACAAGAAGGAGGTGCAGTCTTTCCTGGGCTTCATCAATTTCTATCGGCGTTTTATCAAGGATTTCTCACATCATGCATGACCACTGTTCAACTTGACAGGAAAGGAGGCATGGAGGTGGGATAATGCACAACAGGAGGCGTTTGAAAAGCTTAAGGAGATGGTCACTTCTGCTCCGATCCTTACCTTTGCTGACAATTCGTGTCCTTTTCGTGTAGAAGCTGACAGTTCTGACTTTGTGACGGGCGCCGTGTTGTCTCAGCAGTCTCTGGAGGACCAGAAGTGGCATCCTGTTGTGTTCTACTCCAAAAGCCTTAGTGCTGTAGAGCGAAACTACAAGATCCATGACAAGGAGATGTTGGCGATAATGCGTGCGCTTGAGGAGTGGCGACACTTCCTCGAGGGTGCCCAACACAAGGTGGAAATTTGGACAGATCACAAGAATCTCGAGTACTTCATGATGGCCAAGAAATTGAACCGTCGTCAAGCTCGTTGGTCCCTGTATCTATCTAGATTCGACTTCTCCTTGCACCACCGTCCAGGTCGCAGCATGGGGAAGACCGATGCCCTCTCCCAACGTGCAGACCATGGGGATGGCAGTGGTGACAACCAAAACATTGTGCTGTTGCAGCCAGACCTGTTCACCATTCGGGCACTGGAAGGCATTGCACCCCAGGGTGAGGAGCGGGACATCCTATGTGACATTCGTCGCGCAAACTGTAGCGGTTTACATGAGGATGTTGTCACCCGAGCTGTTAAAGAACTGAGGAAGGGATCGACCCTTTCCTTACGTGCGGCAGAGTGGGCTGAAAAGGAGGACTTGTTGTATTTCAGGGATCGCATCTATGTTCCCAATGACCCAGACCTTTGCCGGCGCATCATATCCCAACACCATGACTCACAGATTGCTGGCCACCCCGGATGCTGGAAGACCTTGGAGCTCACCTTACGGAACTATTGGTGGCCACAAATGTCATGGCTCATTGGTCAGTATTGTCACACTTGTGACCTTTGCTTACGCACCAAGGTTCCTCGTTGCAAGCCTATTGGTGACCTACACCCTCTTTCTGTTCCAGAGAGTCATTGGGATGTCATCAGCGTCGACTTTGTGGTGGAATTGCCAGAGTCAAATGGGTTTGATGCAGTGATGTGCACAGTTGACTCAGTGGGAAAACGTGCTCACTTCATTCCCACTCACACCACTGTCAGTGCCCTAGGTACCGCTTGACTCTACCTCCACCACGTGTGGAAATTACATGGACTTCCTGGTGCCTTCCTCTTGGATTGTGGCCCTCAGTTCATGGCAGAGTTCACTCGTGAGCTGTACCGACTCCTGGGGATCAAACTCCTTGCTTCAACCGCTTATCACCCACAAACTGATGGCCAGACAGAGCGAGTCAACCAGGAACTGGAGCAGTACAACTGCCTCTTTGTCAATGAACACCAGGATGATTGGGATGATCTCCTTCCTTTGGCTGAGTTCGGATACAACAACCATGTCCATGCTTCCACTCAACAGACCCCTTTCCTCTTAGACACTGGACGACATCCACGCATGGGATTTGAACCTCGCCAAACTCCCTCACACATCGAGATGGTGAATGAGTTCACAGAACACATGAGGGATAGCTTGGAGGAGGCAAGGGCAGCCTTAGCAAAGGTGAAGGACGACATGGCGTGATTTTACAACCAATGCCACTCCCCAACCCCTCAGTACAAGGTTAGTGATTGAGTTTATCTTGACTCCAGTGACGTCTCCACTACACGTCCATCCAAGAAACTCGCTCATCGCTTCTTGGGACCTTTCCCCATTGTCAAGTGCATTGGAACGCATGCCTATCGTCTACGCCTCCCAGCCTCCATGTCCAGACTCCATCCCATCTTCCATGTTGTCAAATTGCTTCCAGCTCCCCCAGATCCGTGCCCGGGATGCCATTCACACCCACCACCACCACCTACAGTGATCGAGGGAGAACCCCAATACAAAGTCGAGTCAATCTTGGACAGCCATTTGCGTCGAGGAAAACTCCAGTATTTGGTACATTGGAAGGGTTATGGGTATGAGGAGAACTCATGGGTTGAAGAGTCTGACATAAATGCCCCTCGGTTAATCAAGGAATTCCACTGATGGCACACTGCTGCACTGCGTTGCATTCAAGTCATGGACTTTGGTCGTATGCGATTTCAAATGCATCGGGGCGATGCATCTTAGAGAGGGGGTGATGTAAGGGGACTAGGGGGGTGCCCTGTGTGTTTTTCCTATTTTTTATGTTCGTCCTATATTTTCCCCACCTCATTTCCTTCTATTCTTCATTTTCTATGATTTTTCCGGATTTTATTACTAATTTTCCCTTGCTATCATGTTTGTACATGTTGACACTTTTATATTTAGAGGTGGAGTACCCCTTCTGACACATACCCCTTGGTATGATGTCACTTGGCAGCCTTGATCTGCCTATCTCCGCCTTTTTCTATTTTTAGGTCATATTTGATTTTTGTCGTCTTCACATATACTGGGCATCAGCAAGGGGATCCTTAGAGTTTTCTCTTCGGATTTCCCTTTGCTAGGTGTGTCCCCAATGCCTATATTATGTAGTATAATTTTAACTTCGGATTTCCCTTTGCTAGAGGCTTAGGTTGCCCTTATAGTCATGGTATTTTCATCCCTGGCAGGCACCATGTGCCATCATGGTCCTGCTCCCTGCCATCTCCCCCTCATCCTGTGCATCAGCACTGGCCATCCACCCCGCAAGCAGTGGCTTGCAGGTGAAGGGCAGGTGCTGGTCATGCACTGGTCCTGTCATGGGGGATGCAGCACCTGGTTTGAGGGGGGTTAGGGGGGTGTCAGTGACATGGCATGCATGGAGGGGGTTGGGAGGTGTGTGTGGGTATCCCATGGCCTGGGTCTCCTGGTGTCCCTCATCACCCAACCCTAATCGGCACCCTCACATCCCATTTTGATGGGGAGGGGGGTTGCCAGGGGCATCATTGGGTGTGGGGTTGGCTCGCATCCATCCATTGTTACCCAGTAGATTAGAACCTAGAAAACAAGAGAAACAAATTATTTAGTTTATAAAAACAAGAAATGAATGAAAAAAACTTACTGCAGGCCCAAACATTGGAGGTAGACAAATGAGGCACTAGTGTAGTGTACTGAGGTTTTGCATGATAGAATTATGACAAACATTGGAGGTAGACAAATGAGGCACGAGTGTAGTGTACTGAGGTTTTGCATGATAGAATTATGACACATTGAGATCAGGTGACATTGTGACACTCATTCCTTTTCCTCCTGCTCACATAGCCCCTTGCAGGTTTCCTTGTTCTTCTTCCGTTTGCTTGCTTATTTCATAATCAACTTATTTGCATCACATTTTGTTAATTCACACTTTTTCACAATAACACAGAAGAATGGAGAGTGGAGGTGTCACCCACTCATGCTCAAGGATGATGGCACTGGCAGTTATGGACAGGCTAGAGGAAAGGGAAAACTAGCAGATGTATCATGGGCTGCATTGTGGCTCTTGTTGAGTCGCCTCTTGGTATCTTGGTATGAGACACACTTTTGGTGAATGCATAGATGAAGTTTTGCAGCCCACCGAGGAAGGTTCAGCTTTATCCAGTAACCTGCCAGGCCGATGGGCCAATCTGAGCATGCTGGTGGCTTTTGGGACACTGCTACACCTCAGATGGGTCTGGAAGCCATCACAACAGTCTTAGCAGGTCAGAGGTGAGTCCAACTTTATCCAGTCACACTGCCAGGTCTACAGGCCAATCTGAGCATGTTGGTAGCTTTTGGGACACCTCTACACCTCAGATGGGTCTGGAAGCCATCATGGTAGTCTTAGCATGGAGCGACAAGCACCACCCAAGGGATCCTGGATCAGGGATGCAATTCTACACACCTCATTTCTGTGGCATCACAAAATCATGGATGTCATACATTCGAGACCTCATTGTCCACTATAGACTGGTGACTGATCCCTAGTACATGAGCAAGTGTCGATGTATAGGGACCAGTAAAGCTGACTTTGAATTGCCATGAAACCTTGCGATTGAAAGAATATGAATAAGCATTCTAGAATAGCCTGTTTGAGCAACTTCTAAATTGGGAACTATAGAAATTTTATGACACATCCACCATTTGAAGCTGGTAGGATTGATCTTACCCTGAATTTTCAATGATGTTAGGATCATTCTACCTTGAACATATCAATGTCTATCTGATAATTACTAGGATTATCCAACCCAGCACTTCACATATTCTGCGTGTGTAATGTAAGAGTGCTGTAGGATAATCTTACAGTAGTATAATCCTAGGTTCAATCTTATCTGAATCTAACATAACCATGCCAAAGTAGTAGGATGATCCTACAGACCGGATAATCCTAGTCACAATCCAATCCTATCAGAACATGAGATCATGATTGAATCCAACAGGATACATGACCCACCATCATTAATCTCATGCTGTGGGGACAACCTTTGCAAATGCCTCAGCACAATCAGCCGCCAACTCACTATACATTGCAGATTGCTTATGGCCATAAGCTTCTGCACCTGTATCATCCTTCATGTGGCCTGCAAGTTCCATCCATACCTCCGACATCTGCAAGAAAGATTTAAGTGCGTGACAAAACTCCTCCTCCAAAATCTCTTTCTCCTCTTGTGCACAATCCTGAGTGGCACATTCATGGAACCATTTGACTCGTTCCACTACATATTTCTTGAGATCAAATTGCATAGTGGAAGAGCACAAAACAAAATTCTTACTTTCAATGCTCCACTCCTTCTCTTCTATCAGTGAAAGCCCACTTGGTCAGTCAACTGTCCAGTACCAAGGATCTTGAGTCTTTGTATCTCCCTGTGCTGGAGCCATACTCTTGTTCTTGCACCACAGCTGGGTGTTAAGAAGGGGCTGCAGTGATTTGTCCTCTTCCAAGAGACTGAGGGTGAGAAGGGCAGTTTGCACACGATGATATTTGTCAGCAGCACTAACTTTGTCCTTAGAGAGTGTCGAAAGGAAATTTTGAGCATGTGTATTAGGCCCCTGACCACATACATTGTTGATCTTGAATTTGAGGTTGTGATTGAAAGTCTGAATAGCGAGCCAAAGTTTGCACAGGGCATCGTGTGCTTGACCTTCACAAAGCACATATTCATCCCTAGCCAACTCCACAAGCCCTAGGGCCCTTTGTTGTGGCACTGAAATGAGAGGGAAGAGCTTCTCGTGTTCTGGCTTGGCTAAGTTTGGAGTGTCAAACTCATTTGTAAGCAAAGGATAGCAAGCCAATTGGTTTTGATGCCACTTATTAAGATCACGGTGGAGCTTGAGATGTGGGGTGACCAAATCATCATCGCTGATATCTGAGGAGGCCCATTAGTTTTATATGTTCTCTATCAGAATTATCAGAATCATGTTTATTCAATATAGGGAAAATCTAGATGTTAGACATACTGTTGTTGTTCAATATCCAGTGCCATGTTGATCACCTGAGCATCTCCAATAGCCAACTGACCTGCAAGTTCTGCAATTCTTTCTGCCTGGATGAGTTTCTGATATGCATGACCTTGAGTCAGAGGACCTGTCATCAAGATGTCAAGAATGAGTCAGCAATTCAGTTTCCTCAAACAATGCATGATACTGTTGACAATCTTGGCTTCAAATGGTATGACCCACTTTCCATTAACCTGCTTTGGGTTGACATCCATTTTCTCCCATTTGCCTACCAATTCCAGCCCATGACGTGTTGACAAGTCATTCACAATGGCTTCAAGTTTCTTGACATGTGGTATGCAAGCTTTGTATAACTGCGATAGCATAGCAGCTGAATACATTCAGTTTCACTCATAGAATATAGACAAATATGACAACTTACTTGTTTGATGCAACTTCGTCCAGTTCCAATACCCAAAAAAGTCATCCAGTGTGTCATGCTGATGTCCATCATTTTGTTCCTTTGTACTGCCAGCTGTTTGGTTCTGCTCAGCCCAGCTGGTCTCTATCATTTCGCCATAAGTCTCACCAAAATACTGCATATACTTGAATGCCCACAAAAGCTGGCAGAGAAATATATGTCCTCAGATATGAGCACTAGGGATCGCCCCACAGATGCATTGAACAATAGGCAGCAAGGCAGAAAACCATTCTTTAATGCGATCGAGAAGGTTAATAGAGTACTGACACCAGACATCATAGCTGAGCATGATCCAACAGTTATGGATACATTCGCTAATGGCAAACATAAGAGCATAATCAGTGTTTGCAAATCTAGATCCAACATCAGTTGAAGGAATTGCTCGACAATGTTTGGACTTATGCCTCACCCTTCTTCAAGTCAACTGCACCCTGTGGGAAATAAAACCCATGACATGCACACTGCACTACAACGACACCACTGATATCTGCATTATTGAATTTTATGATGTTTTGGAGTCGGATGGCACATAGATGTGCACATGTGGATTTCTGTAACCATGAATGAGCCCCATGACTGAATACTCAATGTTGACTGATAAGGCATGACTCAGGTATGGGTAACACCATGTGTTTCTGCTTATGGGTATGCTTGGGTATGGGTAGGGTTTGGATTTCCATACCCAAGGCAAAACCGTACCCATACCCACGGTGTTACGGGTATCATGGTACCAGTCCAATGGTCACATGTTTTATCAAATGACTTTGTTGATCAACATCAACAACAACAACAATGGCTTGACGACAATGACAACTGCTACCAACACACCCCCCTCATTCTAAATGCGAGTGGGGGGTGTTTTTTCTACTAGGCAACAACAACGACAACTACTACCAACATGCCCCCCTCATTCTAAATGCGAGTGGGGGGTGTTTTTTCTACTAGACAATGATGACATGCCCCCCTCGTTCTAAATGTGAGTGGGGGGTGGTTTTTCTACTAGGCAACAATGACGACAATGGCCCTCTCTCATCAACAACAGCCCCCTCTAGTTGACAATGGCTGTGGCATCACCACTACCACCCCCTCTCACTCGCAAATGCGAGTTGGGGGTGGTTCTTCATCTGTTTCTCTCACAATGGCTGCCAAGTCCCGACTACCACCCCCTCTTGCTCACAAATGCAAAGTGGGGGTGTTTCTTAGTTTGCTAACTCACGATGGCCGGTACATCACCAGTACCACCCCCCCTCACTCGCAATTGCAAGTTGGGGGTGGTTCTTCATTGTATTTAGATATATTTAGAATTATAATAAATTATTAATGTCATACCCATGGGTTCCAACCAAAACCCCCCAGTACCCATGGTAAAACTGCACCCGTAACCGTAACGGGTATGGTGTTCATGGGTACAGGTATGGGTACACGAAATTATACCCGGGGGTTACCCGAGTCACACCCTATTGACTGATGTACTTCAGTATCCGGTTGGACCTGTGCAATGTAATTCTTATATGCTGCACTCTCAACGAAGTATCCATTGCCTTGATTTAATGCCATGTCATCTGGATCCCCATTCTTGTGCTTCCATTGCAGACAAAAGTTGCTGTCCATTGATCGATAAAGTGTATATTTGTGCCTAGTAATTAGGCATATCAATAGTTGTTTCAGAAGTCAGGTGTATGACTCACATTTCATTCTCCTGAGCTTCATCCATAATTTTCTGATCAATGTTGAAGTCTACCTCAGGACAAGAAGGACATTGTAATGTCAAGGAGCCTGGGTGATGGTGGGTCAGGATCTCATCAATCCCATGTGCTTGACCAGTCCGTCTTTGAGTTGCAAGATGACTCCATATGTGCTCGATGTAATGGAATTCTTTGTGACAATTCTGAGAAATCATGTTAGTCAGTATGAATCCCAAGTAGATCTCTCAACTGACTGGTGTCTTCTGGGGAAATGCTGGATTGCTCTGTTCCCGGAGCGCATCTATATAATCCATGGCCAACTTCTTCAATGATAGGCTGTGCACATGAAAGTCATTGAGGATGGCAAAGGTGAACACAGTTTCTGGTCTTTCCATTGTAGCAGGGAACAGCTGACACTGAGTAAGCTGTACAGCATTGGTAGGGAACTGCACAGGTTTTACCCATGGGTTTCCCATGCTTTTATTTCCTAATTTATTCAATGAGTTTTGCATGAAAAATCATGAAAAAATGATTTTCTGGAAGCTTTTTGTTGGCTCTTTGTGATCTAACACATAAAACAATATTTGGGTGACATCTGTCATATGACAAGGTCAAAAATAAATTATTTTGTCCCTTGTATCACAAGCATCCATTGAATAGCTATCAGAAAATCATTTTTTCATGAGTTTTCATGCAAAACTCATTGAATAAATTAGGAAATAAAAGCGTGGGAAACCCACAGGTAAAACCTGTGTAGTTCCCTAAGCATTGGATACAGTGTTACATCAGCAGTACTCAATGCGAACATGGTGAACACTGTTTGTATGGATGACAACACTGTTATGTTGAGGTCCAGGGACATGGTTCCAGCACTTCTCACTGTTATGCCCTAGGCAGAGCACAGCACTGAGAGAAAACAATGATGTACACTGGAAGTGTGTACCGGACCATTCACCAATATGGTGGTACAGAAGCTGAGTGTGGGTGGATGTGATGCAGGACTGACAGAGCATCCTAGGCTGGAAGCATTCCTCGCATTGGTATGGTGCAGAATTAGTGCCACATGGGCACTTTCCTCCAATGTCCTTATGATACTGTGAGGACAAGATTTTGGTTTGGAGGGTGTTAAGATGAGGGCCAAAGATTTCCATCATAATAGATGCGCCCTAAGAGTACAGGTCAGTAGCATTATGTTGATTGATAATCAAGTAAATACCTGTTTTCGCTTCTTAGCCTCCACTTTACTTTCCTCCATTGCACTAACTTGAATAGGAGGAGCTTCAGTACAAGGTTTCTTCACCTTTCTTACTTTGTGTATGCTGTAAGTAGTTGAGATGGTAGATGGGGTGGCAACTGCAGAGACATGAACTTCCTTGAGGACATCGAGATTGGGGTCAAGGCCACCAATTCCAGTGCAATGTTTCCACAAACCTGCCATGATGAGGAAGGGATATCCATGGTGAAGCAACAGTCCAACATAAAGACCTAGTGCATAGTCAAAGTGGACAGCCAAAGCAGTCATATATCCACAGTCAAAGTGGTAATGTTTGCATTCAGATCAGTGGCCATAACTGCCAGCACATTCCAATCAGTCCTGCATCTGCTCCAATGTAAACTAGTACATGACCGGAAAGATTTCAAAGCAAAACCAAGTGATGGTCAGTCTTGCTGGGAGGCGACAGTGACAAAGAGTCTCCGTCAGATGTCAAGGTATGGATGAGAAAATCCCCAGGCTAGCCTATAGATGAAAGAAGTGGATCAGGCGTAAGGAGAAGTACAATCTGTACTCATAAAAATAAGAAAAGGGGCAAGTCAAAAGAACAAAAAATTTGACAAAAGACATACTGAGTGGCATGGACAAGCCCAAGTGGCCATTGTCTGTGAATGTGGCACATTTTGAGGCACACACACTTAGCATTGACGCCTTATCATGAGAACCAACAGGTTGGTGCTATAACTGAAATGCTTTCATACAGCCCATATAAGTATTTAATCGCACAAAGCTGTTGTAGACAGAGAATGGATTAAACCCCTTCCTCCTGGCTCCCTCCCCTTCAAACCACCTCTCAGGCCTAAACACCTCCACATCCTTGCCCCACACAGCTTTATCCCGATGCACACTATAGCTTGGAACACTTAACACCATGCCTTCCTTGAAGTACTGCTTGAGGACCGAGAGCCCACCTGCAGGGACAACACGTGGGAGCCCAAGGGCAGAGGTCAAGTGCAGGTGGAGAGCTTCATTTATGCACACATTTAGATAGGGGAGGGTCATAGGGCAGAGTTGGTCTGACATGGGTGTGGAGGATGGGGAGTGGGAGGAAAGGCAGGTGTTGAGTTCATGCTGGAGCTTGGATTGGGTGTGCAGGTTCAGGGCTAGGTAGTAGATGATAGCGCAGGTTGAGCTATAAGTGGGAACTCATCAATCAGGATAACCACATCACAGTGCACACAGGGGGAAGAGACGTACTTGGAAGTAGTATCCAACCCCACAATCAGAAATGTCAGTGCCTCAGCAGTCACCTCCTCCCTCCCCATCTTCTCCTCCTGTGCATCCCATCCCTCCAGCAACTGACTCAACAAATTGACCCTGTCACTTGGGTTCACAGCAGTGAGGTGGCAGGCAATGGCTACGATCACGATCCCAGCTAGTGTTTTTATGTCTGCTGATCTGCACTTGTACCATGGGATGAGGTGCTGTAGGAAGGGGCACCACTGGGCTGGGAGGACCCCGGTGGAGAGGGAGTATTTGCTGCACCCACTGAGGATTTTGATGGCAGGGATGGAGAGGGTGTCGTGGGTGTCTGTGGGGTAGTGCATGAAAGTGGAGGGGTCTGCAGGGATGTCAGGGACGAGGCAAGATATGAAGTGGCATGTATGTACATTGTGTTTCTCTGTAGGAATAAGTTAGATGAGAAGATATACTTAGCAGCAATGAATGAACAGACCTTGACAAGGTCGGCAGAGAGGTCGGGGAGCTTGTTGATGATCTTCGATGCTGTCCTGCATGGGGTTAGTGAGTTGATATGGATACAGAAGGGGGGCATTAATGGCGAGCACACTCACCTGGTTAACATGCGCAAAAGTGCTAGCAGGCAGACCCATGCCTGTAAAGTACCCATGAGTAGCATATACACAGATGTGAACCATTCAGGAGGGACAGGACGATGCTGAAGGATGTGATGAGGAGTGAGAGGACCTTCTGTGCAAGCATGCTAGTGTTGAACATGACAACTGTGGTTGCAATACTGATGAATGCTGTTCCTAGCATACACACCATCGAGAGCTACATAGTACATATGCGTATCAGCCATCTAGGAATCACGAGAGTGGTGGGAGGGCTTACCAAGACAACTAAATAAGCTACATGCCACTGTGTTGTGCAGAGGTCCTGGCACTGAGGAAGATCTTGTGCAGGTTGTAGCAGATGAGTGGGTCCATGTGGGAAAGGAGGAGGTCAGAGAGAGCATTGCCCAGTGGCTCCAGAACTTCGTCATCCATACACGTGATCTTTCTGGACCTAGAAATAAGCCTTAGGGTGGGCGACAACAAAACCTTGAACACAGATAACAATAACTATGTTTTGAGGGTGACTTACAGTAATTACTATGAGACAAGAGAAGCGGTGACTTAACAAAAATCATGAATCAATTCTAATTGATCATAACTGATCGATTGATTACACAAACAATATGTAGTACTGGTTTCTCCAAGTCACCATGCCGATTATCACTCATTTCCAATGTTGCCACCTATGTCTTTGCAGCTTGCTATACCAAATGCTTCTGTTACTTGCCCTCTTGTTTCTCCTACTATTATCCATCTCTGGCCGCTCTGACTTTTTCTGGCATCTCAGAGTCTTACTTTGCACATCACTCAATTGTGGAACTGGACTCTTGATTGCTCAATTCACTCAATTGGTTACTTTACTTGTTTTTTTAGTGGTTGTTCAGTTAGTCCCCCCATGTAGTGGTCAAAGCATTGGTCAAAGCATAGGTATGGTCCTGGCCTGCTTGTTCTGGACGATATGAGCTGATCATTTTGATTGTATCAAAGCATGGAGGCTAAAGCATGCCAGTAAGTATAAGAAATGTGATATGGCATCCTCATAATTCTAACCATGCCTCCTCAGCACATTATAAAATCTTATGGTCCTCTTGCCAATAACGATCCTACTCTCAGAGATGTCTATGGGAAACTTCTAAAGAAGGTTTCTGCAAGGGCTTTCAATGAAAAATGTATTATGCAGTTACTCAAGTCTCAAATTCCTCTTCCCAATTATACACTCAATTCATCCCATGAAAATCATCGCCTCTCATGGCCTGAGATGTGTAAGGGGACTGGAATGAACCCTGCTGACATTGGTAGATGGTTCCAAGTTGTATGTCACCCCTATCATGATTTGGCCATTTTATCATAAAACTGACAGTTGAACAGTGCTTCAAGGACAAGAAATGCTGCCAAGTCAACTTCATTATGCCCCAGATCCATAATCTCTCTGTTCACTTTGCAGGGACAGACCTACCCACACTCCTAAACATCTGGGAGGAGCTCCAGGCATCACCAAGGGGTCAGAGTAGTTCACCCCATCGCATAGCGCCAGCCTCACCTCCCTCTATGTCAACCCGCTCATCAACCCACTCCTATAACTCTTCACCTGCAGGCATCGCTCAGCAATGCGGTCTGCAGCCTGTTCCTCATCAATTCCAGGCCCATGTGATTCCCAAGCACCCTCCTCCCCCATATGAGTGGTGCGTGGGGCCTGCACTGTTCTGGCCCCTCTTGTGTGACCACACCGCACTGCCTTGGCTACAGGCTCTTCACAGCGGGGTTTACTTCCTAACTCTCCTGCCACATTGATTGCATGGATTCAGGTGCATAGTCTTTCAACCTCTCTCACAATTACTCATACAGATTGTACAATGTTGTACAGGATGGAAATGCTCAGGTTGACCTGATTGTTATGTTGGGCAATGATGGCTGTGTCAGGTTGAAGAACTACAAGGTGGAACTTGGTGAGTTCAGCTTTGAGCAGATGAATGTGCTTCAGGTTTTTAACACTGAAGAGATGAAATGGGTCAGTATGAAGTGGAATTTCCCTCTCCCAGTTCACACTGTCAGGCAGCTTATCTTTGTAAAGTACGAGGCAGTTCTCCAGGTAGAGGGGCTTGACAATCTTTTAGATACATGCCAGGTGTACAGATAAGCTTGAATATGTTCCATCAGTCCTTTCATTATATACTATTCTTGACAGACCCTGGTTTTGTTATGACATATGATACTGATGGACATACCTCCCTGTTCCTACAATACACTGGCTTGCATTCTGCAGATGTGCTCCCTATATACATGGACAATGCCATCGGTTATTACTTGAGTCATAATAGTAGGAGAACTACAAGTGGTGGACAATAATCTGGATCCAGCGACAATGACTTGGATAAATCCCCAAGATAGGTAGCAGTGTAGTGATAACCATTCTGCAATAGAATGAACATGCAGCAGTTTCCATGCTTGTTTTTGTTGGTCATTTTCAATTGAATGAATGTGGATAGCTGCTGTTGTAGGGCTATGAGCTCTGCTCTCATAGATCCTACCATTGAATTGTTTACTAATAGTAATATTTGTTTATGATAAATTTCAGATCGAACATTGACGCATCACTAAGTCCCATCTTTCTTATCTCAATCTTTTTCTCACTGCTTTCACTTACTACTGAATTGACTGGTTCCAGCAGTTCAAAATCCCCCCCCCCCCACTGCGAAATTGGCTCCTTTCATCAAATTCCTTGGGCCGACCTCTTGGATCAATCATGGAACAGATAGCAGTTTTGGTTGACAGCTCTCAGCAATTTGGGTTTCTACTTGTTTAATCCTATTTTTGGACCTGTTTTTCTACAGGATCAAGCGCAAGGATTTTAAGAAATGTGATCCTCTTAAGTGGTGGAGGAGCCAACGAGAGGATTGGCCCAATCTTTACCATCTTGCTTGTGATATTCTTTGCATTCCAGGTCTGTAGTGTTCTGCCTTCTGATTATTCTTATGTTTACGACTTTATAGGCTCTGCCATTGCTGTCGAACACATTTTCTCCAGTGGGAGGGACAGCATATCACTTTGCAATGCCAGTCTCCAGCCAGACACCATTCATACACTTATGGTCCTGAAACATTGCCTTTGTTGCATGCATGAGCATAAGGTAATTAGTTTAGAATAGGCTGTTCTGTATAAATATGAATCTATTCTTTTTGTACCCATAACAATTCCATCAATGGCCGTATATGCCCCCGTACCATGCCATCAAGGTTTCTTGAAGTCACTATATGGGTATGGGTATGGGCATACCCATAACCGTCTGACACTGCGAGTATATGGGATGGTGCTCACCCCTACCAGTGGCAGTGTCTCATTTGCGCGATAACTGCTACACCAAGTCACAGCTACTACATCTCCTGTTTGGAAATCACAAGCTGGTCTTATTATCCCTCTTGTTACTGTTTCTCCTTGCTGGTTTCAGATCATTACATCTTTTTGACTCACATGCTCATTAAAGACTCAGATATGCCTTTGTTTTAGCAAAACATAGGCACCAGTGTGATACAATTGAAGGATCAGTGCCCCCTCATTCTCACATGCATAATTGTACCTCCAATGGTCGCATTTGCTTTGTCCATCTCATGAGCTTATTGTGGTAGGTCATGGTCATGATTATTATCCATTGAATGAAATGGCAATCTGACTTCACCAATTTTTGCCTCTGAACCCTACCACCATGACCAACCACTCCTCTACCAGCACTAGCCCAAGCATAATTCAACCAACCAAGGCATCCCTCGACAAGTTCAGTAAGGAAGAGATCCAGTTCCTGAAGGAGCACCTCCCCTAGTATGTATCCACCAACAATGCGCCAACAAAAAAGGGCGATAAAGGTGACTGGGTTTCTCAGAACATTATACCAGCCTTTAAGAATCATTTTGGATATAGTGCAGACACACTAGATGGTCCTAGCATGGACTCATTGGACAAGGTGTGTTTTGTGGTTTTTGCCCCTGCTATTTCCATTCATTATCTTGAATGTAGAAGGTGAAGCGCTGGTTTACAAACCATGGCAAGCCTGGAACTAGCATCATGACACAAGAGGCAGAGCAATATATTAGCCTGGAGAATATGCCGAGAATAATAAGAGAAAAAGACACTTTTTCCCTTGGGAAAAATAAAAGGAACCATCAGTGAAAATGTGTCATTTTCCCACACATTTCTCTTTGTTCTTAAAATAACTTATCTATTCCTGAGAGAAAATCAGGTGAAAATAGAGGGGAAATATCTCTTTTTTTCAACATTTTCTCTATTTTTGGTGAAAATAACATTTTTTCTCCTGATTTTCACAATATTTTCTCCTAGCAACAGATTAGGTATTTTTTTCATAGAGAAAAAAGTGGGAATGTATGGGGAAATAACCTTTTTCTCCTTAAGTTTCTCAGGTTTTTCTCCTGGAAACTGTTAGGAAACCACCCCATTACCTAATAAAATTTCATTTTTATTTTATTATGTCGAATTACGCTACATTATGCCAAATGATGCCAAATGATGCTACACTTTGATAGCATGAGAATTTTATTTCGCATGCATCAATATGTATGCACATGTACAAGTGTGTCGGTAACAACAATGTACAATATATGTAACATAGTATATAAACCCTAAATATATGCCTAGGGGACCCCAGTTGTGTTCTCTTAGGTATTCTACCTATGCTTGTGGTGTGAACAGCCTATCTCAACAAACTCACCTATTAATAACCCCTCACATCAAAACCATCAATTCCCCAATCATGCGTGTGGATCCCGACCCCTTCTTGTAGAGAGAACCCACATGGTCTTAGCTAGCAGATAGTGGGTGTCGCCCTAACAGAAGAACACAACTTCCCATATCAGTGTGCCTTCTCTTACTTGCGCATATGTCATTGTTTCACTGCGCCACATCCAATTACTCATCCTTTTGGCATGAGCTGGAAGTACTTGTATATATGTAATCTACCTTTTCTTTTGTAAGCCGATGCCAGGCCTTGCCTTACATTGCGACTGCCAGTGATCGAGAGGCAGCGCTTGTCATTAGGACAGCTGCAACCAGACAACCAATTGGATCTGGTTTAGTCATGATTTACATCACTCTATTCAGATGACTATTTTAGTTACAAGCTGAATTCAGTGTTATCCCCAAGATCAGGCACTGTTGGAAGGGTTATTGATCCGAAGTGTCAAATTAGGTGCCCAACAAACAACGAACCATTGACAAATGATCGACAAATGATCACATGACCCATAAACGTTTGGAGAGGTCTCAAAGAACAAATCTTGAATTTGTCAAAGAAGTGATTCATCACAGATTTTACCATTATGTCTGAACCCTCAACTTCTAATCCCGGCCCTAATCCTGTTCCCACACCTGCACTAGAGGCAAAAATTGATGCGCTTATGGTGCAAATGTTGCAATTAGTGTCAGTGTTGGCAGCATCACAGCCCAGACAAGTGGAAGTACAGCCAGAGATGACAGGAGAAAGAGATGATGAGATGGAGGAGATGGTGGAGTGGATGTCACAGGAGGATGAGACGGTGGAGAAATCCAGAAATGGAAAAGCGCACTTACCTAAGTACATGCCCTTGCAAATCTTTGATGGTACCATGGAGAATACAAAATAATACAAAATCCTTCATCAGCTCTATAGTATTGTACATCCATGGGAGGAAGCCAGAGTTTCATACAGCCAAGTCTAGGATTATGTTTGCTCTCTCATACATTCAGGGGGGAAAGCACAGTTCTGGAGAAATGAGGCTATTAATCAAATTGCTGCAGGAAATAAACGATTTGCAACCTTCAAGGAATTTCTGGAGAGATTGGAGGCACAGTTTGGAGACCCTAATCCAAAGGCGACAGCCAATGCTAAATTAAAGACCATGCGCCAAGGTTCCCTAACGGCAGATGAATTTATTTTGCAGTTCAAAGCAGAAGTTTTGCAAACGGATATGGGAGAAGCCACGTTGGTAGAGTTTTTGAAAGCAGGATTAAATCCCTCTTTATTCAAGTCTATCTACCGACTACCTTCTATGCCAGAGAAGTTGGATGAGTGGTATAATTGGGCAATGCGCCTTGACCGGCAATATCAGCAGGAACAGGCGGAGTCAAAGTTGATGTATGGAAGTAGTAAATTTGGAAAGCCATCAGGAGGAAAGTCTGAGAAAGGAAAGGCACCTCAGGCACAAACTCCAAGGGCACAGCCACTGGCCATGGCAGTGACACCTATAGTTACAGAGTCAGCAGCACCAGCAGAGGCAATGGAGGTTGACCAAGCAGGGAGACGAGCCCCACTTAAATGTTTTAACTGTGGGCAGTTAGGACACATTGCTAGGAATTGTAGGCAGAGAAGAAAGATTAGGGAAGCTACAATCGAGGAAGTGAAGCTGGAGGAAGGCAGGCAGACAACAAACGTTGATGCAAACCACCACACTAGACAATGATACTGGGATAATCACAGAGAAGGGTTGACCGTTCATTGCTTTTTCTAGATTTTAGCCCCAGTAGATTTTACATGCCCTGTGGAAGAGTCCCAGTGAAGGTTTCCCCATTGGTGACCCAGAATCATTACAATGTATTAGTATCCAAGGAAACCCAGAGCAAACCAGAAAAAGAAATCGAGGAGGAGTACAACTGTTCTGAATCACGTGACAAAGAGGAGTACAACCATTGTCAATCACGTGACAAAGAAAATTGTCACACACCATTTCTGAAAACCCCAAAATTCTTTATTTGCTCTGTGCAAATAGAACCCGAAATCACCTTGACTGTGGGACTGAAGACAGTGGACACGCATGCAGTGATTGATGTGGAAGTGTTGCTTGATAGTGGTGCTACAGGATTATTTATTAATTGGTCCTTAATTACTGGAAACAGTATTAGCACATGCAAGCTGGCACAACCTGTAATGGTGTACAATATTGACGGAACAGTCAATCGTGGAGGAACTATCAAGGAGGAGGTGACTATGGTGCTAAAGTATCAGGAGCATCAGGAGCAAGCTGTATTCAAAGTGTGCGATCTTGGGAAAACCAATCTAATAATAGGATGCCCATGGTTACGGAAGCATAATCCCGAAATTGATTGGAAAACTGGGAAAGTACAAATAACTCATTGTCCTAAGGAATGTAATGTGTATGGGAGGAAGATGAAGAAGGAAAAAAGCAAAAAGAGAGAGAAAGAACATCCGAGGAAGTATTCTGTCACGATGGAGGAAGTGGAGGATGAGGAAATGCCAAATGGTGAAGTTCTGGTCATGATCAAGAAAGAAGAGCAGAAGCAACCCTTTGGAGCAATTTGTGGAGGACAATCATGGGACAAGAATATTGTGAAGGTGGAGAAGCCAGTGGAGGAGTGGGTGCCAAAAGTGTACCATGGATATCTGTCAGTGTTCCAGAAGAAGGAGTCTGAGTGAATGCCAGTGCGGAAGCCATGGGATCATGCAATCGAGATGAAGCCAGGGTTTGTGCTAAAGAAGTCGAAGGTATATCCATTATCTCCAATGGAACAAGAAGAAGTGGATGCGTTCCTGAAGGAGCAATTGTGCAAAGGATACATATGACCTTCGAAATCACTGCAGATGTCACCAATATTCTTTGTGCCAAAGAAAGACCAAAGGAAGAGGATGTGTACAGATTATAGGTATCTGAATGAGTGGACAGTGAAGAACACGTACCCCCTGCTGTTGATCTCAGAAATAATTGACAAGGTGGGAAAAGCCAAGGTCTTTACAAAATTGGATTTATGATCAGGATACAATAATGTACAAATAAAGAAAGGAGATAAGTGGAAGGCCACATTTGCCATGCATCAAGGATCCTTCAAGCCGCTTGTCATGTTTTTCGGGATGACTAATAGTCCCCCGACCTTTCGAAATATGATGAATGACATTTTCAAGGGCATAATAGACAAAGGCATGGTAATAATATTTATTGACGACATTCTGATATTCACGAAGGATGAAGAAAATCATGAGGCGATAGTGCAGGAGGTGGTTAGCAGAGAATGATCTATTTTTGAAACTGGAGAAGTGTGTGTTTGGGGCAAGTGAAATCAAGTTCCTAGGATTATTGATCGGCCCTGACGGGATCAAAATGGATCCGATCAAGGTACAGGTGATCACAGATTGGCCTGCGCCCACCCATGTCAAGGAGGTTCAAGCCTTCTTGGGACTCACAAATTATTATTGTTGCTATGTGCACAATTTTTTAAAAATTGCCACACTCTTACATAACCTTATGCAAAAGGGAGTAGTGTGGAGGTGGGGAGAGCAGCAGCAGACAGTGTTTGAGGAGTTGAAGAGGAAGTTTGTGGAGGGACCAATATTAGCCCCAGTAGATTTCACATGCCCTTTACGAGTGGAATCAGATGCATCCAATTTTGCTACTGGAGCAGTATTATCAATGCTGTGTGAAGATGACAAATGGCATCCTTGTGCATATTTGTCCCAAGGGTTGAATGATGTGGAGAGGAATTATGATGTGCATGACAAAGAGATGTTGGGGATAATATGAGCGTTGGAGGCATGGAGGCATTATTTGGAGGGATGTATGCATCAGATTGAGATCTGGACAGATCATCAAAATCTGCAATACTTCATGTCTGCTAAAAAGCTTAATCACTGGCAAGCACATTGGGCACTATTCCTATCATGTTTTAATTTTCACTTGGTCCACAAAGCAGAAAGCTTAATGAGGAAAGCAGATGCATTATCCAGATGTATTGATCATAAAAGGGGGGTGGAGGAGGACAATAAGAATGTTACCTTATGTTAGGGCGACACCCACTATCTGCTAGCTAAGACCGTGTGGGTTCTCTCTACAAGAAGGGGGCGGGATCCACATGCGTGATGGGGGAATGGATGGTTTTGATGCGAGGGGTTATTAATAGGTGAGTTTGTTGACAAAGGCCTTTCACACTGAAAATGTAGGTGGAATACCTAAGAGAACACAACTGGGGTCCCCTAGGCATATATTTAGGGTTTATATACTATGTTACACATATTGTACATTGTTGTTACCGATGCACTCATACATGCGCGTACATTTTGATGCGTGCGAAATAAAATTCTCATGCTATCAAAGTGTAGCATCATTTGGCGTCATGTAGCATAATTCGACATAATAAAATAAAATGAAATTTTATTAGGTAATGGGGTGGTTTCCTAACATTACCCCCCTTTTATGCCTTGACTTCGAGGCAAGAAAATATTATGTTTGTGCCCTCTGTGAAATTTTGGTAAGGCCGGAATTTCATCCCCTCATACACCATTCTCGCAATGCGACGCGGAGCATTTGGATTATGTTTAAAGAATTGGGCGATTGCATTACGCACTCGCTTACAATTCTCCTTGGGTTCCCATGAATTATTTTCATCGGTATAGTTTTTCCACTTTATTAAGAACTCCAATGTGTTCCGTCAAAGACGTGAGTCTAGAATTTCTTCAACTATGTATTCTGGAGCACCTTCTACTATTATTGGAGGTTGTGGAGTAGTTTGTTGGCCAGGAATAGTGGGTGGGGCATAGGTGGGATATGTTAATCTCAGGATCAATCTTGAATGATTGGGGTAATTTTAGCATTACCCCATTAGGCGAGATCACTTTAGAGATCGCATATGGGCCAACTTGTTTTTCCGTAAGTTTCCTCGAAGGTCATGGAATATTCAGGTCCTTGGTACTTAGCCATACCAAGTCACCAACTTTGTACTCTGGAGCACGTGCTCGAGTACAATCCCCATGTCGCATCATGTCATCATGTGCTTTCTTCAATGCCACCTCTGCTTCCTCTTGTACCTTTTGCATCTTAGATACAAAATCTTCTACCAACTGTACTTTGACTTCCCTTCTGGGTTCTACTCCCATGCGAGGATGATATCCATAATTTGTGAAAAAGGGTGACATATGAGTAGCCAAATGGAATTTGTTATTGTGGGAAAATTTGGCAATTGCCAACCATTCAGGCCAGTCAGTTTGTCGGTAGTTGACAAACATATGTAGGTACTGCTCCAACTCCTGATTCATTCTCTCCGTCTGCCCATCAGTTATGCCATAGATAATTTAGTTTGAATTCCCAATATGTTGTTTAGTTCTCGCATAAACGCGGAAGCAAATTGTGGTCCACAATTGGAGATAATGGTATCAGGTAACCCATGTAACTGCCATACCTGATTTAGATAGAGGCGCGCCAAGCCCAATGATGAGGTTTCTGTAGTAGTAGGAATAATATGGACCTCCTTTGTAAAGCGGTTGCATACTACGAATATTGCATCGTACCCTTGAGCCTCAGGTAATCCGGTAATAAAATCCACAGATATATCTCACCACAGCGCTTTAGGTATAGGGTTTGGCATTAATTTTCCTGCAGGTTTCTCTGGAAATTTCTTCCCCCTCATGCATGTATCACATCCATCCACATACCCCAACACATACTTCAAAATTGTGGGCCACCAATAATTTCTCATTACTAATTCCAATGTCTTCCATCTTCCTGGGTGTCTGACAATCAGCGTATTGTGATGTAACCAGACAATCTCCCTTCGCAAATCCTGATCCTTTGGTACATACACTTTTCCTTGAAACAACACCAACCCTTGTTCCTCAGCCCATTCATCTCCTTTGATATTACCTTTCTTCTCTCCCTTCAGAGCTTTCATGGCTTCCACTACTTCATCATCCATTTCCAAACATTGTCTAATTTTAGACAACATTTCCATTTCCGAGATATCTATTAATACATGCCCTTGACGCATAACGCAAATGCAAAAGTATTCGGGTTTGAGTAAGGTAACATTTTTATTGTCCTCCTCCACCCCCCTTTTATGATTGATATGTCTGGATAATGCATCTGCTTTCCTCATTAAGCTTCCCACTTTGTGGACCAAGTGAAAATTGAAACGTGATAGGAATAGTGCCCAATGCGCTTGCCTGCGATTAAGCTTTTTAGCAGACATAAAGTATTGCAGATTTTGATGATCCGTCCAGATCTCAATCTGATGCATACATCCCTCCAAATAATGCCTCCACGCCTCCAATGCTTGTATTATCCCCAACATCTCTTTGTCATGCACATCATAATTCCTCTCCACATCATTCAACCCTTTTGACAAGTATGCACAAGGATGCCATTTGTCATCTTTGCACAGCATTGATAATACTGCTCCAGTAGCAAAATTGGATACATCAGATTCCACTCGCAAAGGGCATGTGAAATCTACTGGGGCTAATATTGGTCCCTCCACAAACTTCCTCTTCAACTGTCTGCTGCTGCTCTCCCCACCTCCATACTACTCCCTTTCGCATAAGGTTATGTAAGGGTGCAGCAATTTTAGAAAAATTGTGCACAAAGTGACGATAATAATTTGCAAGTCCCAAGAAGGCTTGAACCTCCTTGACACGGGTGGGCACAGGCCAATCTGTGATTGCCTGTACCTTGATCAGATCCATTTTGATCCTGTCAGGGCCGATCAATAATCCTAGGAACTCAATCTCACTTGCCCCAAACACACACTTCTCTGGTTTCAAAAATTGATCATTTTCTGCCAACCTCTGTAGCACCTCCTGCACTATCGCCTCATGATTCTCTTCATCCTCTGTGAATATCAGAATGTCATCAATAAATATTATTACCATGCCTTTGTCTATTACGTCCTTGAAAATGTTGTTCATCATATTTTGAAAGGTCGGGGGACTATTAGTCATCCCAAAAAACATGACAAGCAGCTCGAAGGATCCTCGATGCATGGCAAATGTTGCCTTCCACTCATCTCCTTTCTTTATTTGTACATTGTTGTATCCCCATCATAAATCCAATTTTGTAAAGACCTTGGCTTTTCCCACCTTGTCAATTATTTCTGAGACCAACAGCAGGGGGTATGCATTCTTCACTGTCCACTCATTCAAATACCTATAATCTGTACACATCCTCTTCCTTTGGTCTTTCTTTGGCACAAAGAATATTGGTGATGTCTGCAGTGATTTCAAAGGTCATATGTATCCTTTGCGCAATTGCTCCTTCAGGAATGCATCCACTTCTTGTTCCATCGGAGATAACGGATATACCTTCGACTTCTTCGGCACAAACCCTGGCTTCATCTCAATCGCATGATCCCATGGCTTCCGCACCGGCATTCGCTCAGACTCCTTCTTCTGGAACACTGACAGATGTTCATGATACACTTTTGGCACCCATTCCTCCACTGGCTTCTCCACCTTCACAATATTCTTGTCCCATGACTGCCCTCCACAAATTGTTCTAAAGGTTTGCTTCTGCTCTTCTTTCTCGATCATGATCGGAACTTCCCCATTTGGCATTTCCTCATCCTCCACTTCCTCCATCATAACAGAATACTTTCTTGGACATTCTTTCTCTTTCTTTTTCCTTTTTTCCTTCTTCATCTTCCTCCCATACACATTACATTCCTTATGACAACGAGTCATTTGTACTTTCCCAGTTTTCCAATCAATTTCGGGATGATGCTTCCGTAACCACGGACATCCTATTATTAGATTGGTTTTCCCAAGATCGCACACTTTGAATACGGCTCGCTCCTGATGCTCCTGATACTTTAGTACCATAGTCACCTCCTCCTTGATAGTTCCTCCACGATTGACTGTTCCGTCAATATTGTACACCATTATAGGTTGCGCCAGCTTGTGTGTGTTAATACCATTTCTGGTAATTAAGGATTGATTAATAAATAATCCTGTAGCACCACTATCAAGCAACGCTTCCACATCAATAGCTGCATGCGTGTCCACTGTCTTCAATCCCACAGTCAAGGTGATTTCTGGTTCTATTCGCGCAGAGCAAATAAAGAATTTAGGGGTTTTCGGAAATAGTGCTCAGCAATTTTCTTGGTCATGTGATTCATAACAGTTGTACTCCTCCTCAATTTCCTTTTCTGATTTACTCTGGGTTTCCTCGGATACTAATACATTGTAACGATTCTGGTTTACCAATGGGGAAACCTTCACTGGGACTCTTCCACAAAATTCTTCTGCTTGCCTTCCTCCAGCTTCACTTCCTCTATTGTAGCTTCCCTAATCTTTCTTTTCTGCCTACAATTCCTAGAAATGTGTCCTAACTGCCCACAGTTAAAACATTTAAGTGGGGCTCATCTCCCTGCTTGATCAACCTCCATTGCCTCTGCTGGTGCTGCTGACTCCATAACTATAGGTGTCACTGCCATGGCCGGTGGCTGTGCCCTTGGAGCTTGCACCTGAGGTGCCTTTCCTTTCTCGGACTTTCCTCCTGATGACTTTCCAAATTTACTACTTCCATACATCAACTTTGACTCCACCTGTTCCTGCCAATATTGCTGGTCAAGGCGCATTGCCCAATTATACCACTCATCCAATTTCTCTGGCATAGAAGGTAGTCGGTAGATAGACTTGAATAAGGAGGGATTTAATCCTGCTTTCAAAAACTCTACCAATGTGGCTTCTCCCATGTCTGTTTGCAAAGCTTCTGCTTTGAACTGCAAAATAAATTCATCCGCCATTAAGGAACCTTGGTGCATGGTCTTTAATTTAGCATTGGCTGTCGCCTTTGGATTAGGGTCTCCAAACTGTGCCTCCAATCTCTCCAGAAATGCCTTGAAGGTTGCAAATGGTTTATTTCCCACGGCAATTTGATTAATAGCCTCATTTCTCCAGAACTGTGCTTTCCCCCCCTGAATGTATGAGAGAGCAAACATAATCCTAGACTCAGCTGTACGAAACTCTGGCTTCCTCCCATGGATGTACAATACTATAGAGCTGATGAAGGATTTTGTATTCTCCATGGTACTGTCAAAGATTTGCGGGGGCATATACTTAGGTAAGCGTGCTTTTCCATTTCCAGATTTCTCCACCGTCTCATCCTCCTGCGATATCCACTCCACCATCTCCTCCATCTCATCATCTCTTTCTCCTATCGTCTCTGGCTGTACTTCTGCTTGTCTGGGCTGTGATGCTGCTAATACTGACACTGATTGCGACATTTGGGCTGTGAGCACATCAATTTTCGCCTCTAGTGCTGGTATGGGAACAGGATTAGGACTGGGATTAGAAGTTGAAGGTCCGGACATAATTGTAGAATCTGTGATGAATCACTTCTTTGACAAATTCAAAATTTTTTCTTCGAGACCTCTCCAAACATTTATGGGTCACGTGATAAGGTTCGTCGAGGTTCATCAATTGTTCATCGTTCGTCGGGCACCTATTTTGACACTTCAGATCAATAACCCTTCCAACAGTGCCTGATCTTGGAGATATCGCTGAATTCGGCTTGTAACTAAAATAGTCATCCGAATAGAGTAATGTAAATCATAACTAAACCAGATCCAATCGGTTGTCTGGTTGCAGCTGTCCTAATGACCAGCGCTGCCTCTCGATCACTGGCAGTTGCAATGTAAGGCGAGGCCTGGCATCGGCTTATGAAAGAAAAGGTAGATTACGTATATACAAGTACTTCCGGTCTGTGCCGAAAGGATGAGTAATTGGATGTGGCACGGTGAAACAATGTCATATGCGCAAGTAAGAGAAGGCGCACTGATATGGGAAGTTGTGTTCTTCTGTTAGGGCAACACCCACTATCTGCTAGCTAATACCATGTGGGTTCTTTCTACAAGAAGGGGGCAGGATCCACGCGTGTGATGGGGGAATTGATGGTTTTGATGTGAGGGGTTATTAATAGGTGAGTTCGTTGACAAAGGCCTTTCACACCGAAAACATAGGTGGAATACCTAAGAGAACACACACAAGGCCAGCCTCATAATTTCTCCTTTCTGAAATATAATATTTCACAAAGAATTTCTAACTATATTTCAGAAAGGAGGCATTATGAGGCTGGCCTTGTGTTGTGTGCCAACCTATGACCCATGTGAAGCTCAGATTGGACACATTTGAGGCTTTTGTGATGGGCCACCCTCATAATTTCTCCTTTCTGAAATATAGTTAGAAATTCTTTGTGAAATATTATATTTGAGACTAAATTTCTACAAACAGAAATTCAAAAAATTACCTAGTAGAAATATACTTTGAAAATCAATATTTCTAATGAGTAATCTTTTGAATTTCTGTTTGTAGAAATTTAGTCTCAAATGTAATATTTCAGAAAGGAGGAATTATGAGGCTGGCCTTGTGACAACTGGGGTCCCCTAGGCATATATTTAGGGTTTATATACTATGTTACACATATTGTACATTGTTGTTACCGACACACTCGTACATGCGCATACACTTTGATGCATGTAAAATAAAATTCTCACGCTATCAAAGTGTAGCATCATTTGGCATCATGTAGTGTAATTCAACATAATAAAATAAAATGAAATTTTATTAGGTAATGGGGTGGTTTCCTAACACCTTACTCAAACCTGAATACTTTCGCATTTGCGCTATGCATCAAGGGCATCTATCAATAGATAGCTCGGAAACGGAAATGTTGTCTAAAATTAGACAATGTTTGGAAATGGATGATGAAGTAGTGGAAGCCGTGAAAGCTCTGAAGGGAAGAAAGGTAATATTAAAGGAGATGAATAGGCTGAGGAACAAGGGTTGGTGTTGTTTTGAGGAAAGGTGTATGTACCAAAGGATCAGGAGTTGTGAAGGGAGATCGTCCAGTTACATCATAATACACTGACTGCCAGACACCCAGGAAGATGGAAGACATTGGAATTAGTAATAAGAAATTATTGGTGGCCCGGAATTTTGAAGTATGTGTTGGGGTATGTGGATGGATGTGATACATGCATGAGGGGGAAGAAATTTCCAGAGAAACCTGCAGGAAAATTAATGCCGAACCCTATACCTAAAGCGCTGTGGTGAGATATATCGGTGGATTTTATTACCGGATTACCCGAGGCTCAAGGGTACAATGCAATATTCGTAGTATGCAACCGCTTCACAAAGGAGGTCCATATTATTCCTACTACTACAGAAACCTCATCATTGGGCTTGGCGTGCCTCTATCTAAATTGGGTATGGTGGTTACATGGGTTACCCGATACCGTTATCTCCGATCGCAGACCACAATTTGCTTCCATGTTTATGTGAGAACTGAACAACATATTGGGAATTCAAACTAAATTATCTACAGCATATCACCCACAGACTGATGGGCAGACAGAGAGAATGAACCAGGAGTTGGAGCAGTACCTATGTATGTTTGTCAACTACTGACAAGCCGACTGGCCCGAATGGCTGGCAATTGCCGAATTTTCCCACAATAACAAATTCCATTTGGCTACTCGTATGTCACCCTTTTTTGCGAATTATGGATATCATCCTCGCACGGGAGTAGAACCCAGAAGGGAAGTCAAAGTACAGTCAGTAAAAGACTTTGTATCTAAGATGCAAAAGGTACAAGAGGAAGCAGAGGCAGCATTGAAGAAAGCACATGATGACATGATGCGACACATGGATTGTACTCGAGCACATGCTCCAGAGTACAAAGTTGGTGACTTGGTGTGGCTAAGTACCAAGGAACTGAATATTCCATGACCTTCGAGGAAACTTATGGAGAAACCAGTTGGCCCATATGCAATCTCTAAAGTAATCTCACCTAATGTGGTAGTGCTAAAATTACCCCGATCATTCAAGATTGATCCCGAGATTAATATATCCTGCCTACACCCTTACCGCCCGCCCACTATTCCTGGCCAACAAACTACTCCGCAACCTCCGATAATAGTAGAAGGTGCTCCAGAATATGTAGTTGAAGAAATTCTAGACTCACGTCTTTGACGGAACAAATTGGAGTTCTTAATAAAGTGGAAAAACTATACTGACAAAAATAATTCGTGGGAGCCCAAAGAGAATTGTAAGCAAGCACACAATGTGATTGCCCAATTCTTTAAACATAATCTGAATGCTCCATGTCGCATTGTGAGAATGGTGTATGAGGGGATGAGATTCTGGCCTTACCAAAATTTCACAGAGGGGACAGACACAATATTTTCTCACCTGGAAGTCAAGGCATAAAAGGGGGGTAATGTTAGGAAACCACCCCATTACCTAATAAAATTTCATTTTTATTTTATGTCGAATTACGCTATATTATGCCAAATGACGCCAAATGACGCTACACTTTGATAGTGTGAGAATTTTATTTCGCACGCATCAATATGTACATGCATGTACAAGTGCATCGGTAACAACAATGTACAATATATGTAACATAGTATATAAACCCTAAATATATGCCTAGGGGACCCCAGTTGTGTTCTCTTAGGTATTCCACCTACACTTGTGGTGTGAATGGCCTATCTCAACAAACTCACCTATTAATAACCCCTCACATCAAAACCATCAGTTCCCCAATCACACGTGCAGATCCCAACCCCTTCTTGTAGAGAGAACCTGCATGGTCTTAGCTAGCAGATAGTGGGTGTCGCCCTAACAGAAACAGGTTAGTTATTTTTCAGCAACAACCAAAAGGAGAAAAGTGTGGGAAAATAACATATTTTTACTGATGGTTCCTTTATTTTTCCCTAGTGAAAAAGTGTCTTTTTCTCTCATTATTCTCAACATATTCTCAGGCAAAATATTGCTTTGCCTCTTGTGTGAAAGCATCAGCTCAACAATTGAAGAAACTGCATGCTACAAATGCTCTTCATCTCTTCGGGGAGGACTACAAGGATGCCATCGCAAAATGTAGGACTGAGTTAGCAAAGAGTGATGGCCTGAAGGAAGCAGGCAGCAACATGTTGAATTTGTGGAAACAGTGTCAAAAGGAGATGTACAATGTGGCAGACCCTGAAACCAAGGCAAAGTATGAGGTGGCAGCAGCAGCAGCAAATGAGAAACTTGGATCCCCTCCTGTGGTACAGGAGATCTATGTGTAAGTCACATTCACATCACAGGAGAAACCAGAACTGACATGTCACTCACAGCAACCAAAGTTTGTTAGTGCCCAAGGTTACAGATGCGCTGCTCTCGTTGTCTGGGTGGGACTGGGGTCAGTGCAGACCACTAGCATGTTTCATCCAGGTTGGATATCGAGACCAGGAAGACATTCTTCAAACTTTGAGGTGTGAACACTCTTTCAATTGGTAGCTTTCCTCACATTCCAGCTAGCATCTCTGTTTCAGACAACCTGAAGATGAAGGATTTCAACTCACAGCTTCCCGACTATCTGAAGGACCTTCATGCTCATTTCAAGACCTGGGCTGCCATTTCCCTACCTGGTAAGCTAATGTGAAAAGTTACTTTACAATGCATCATTCAGAGAGACCTGCTATGCCCACTAGTACCATGGATAGTGCAACATTAGATACACCTCCTTCGATAACCATCACACTCAACAATCATAAGTTTCTGTGCCTTGTTCTACCAGACGATATGGATGCTCTCACCATTAAGATGGTTAAGCTGTAATTTACCCTCCCCCACTCATTCCAGTCAGAGTCCAGTTATTCCAGTTGGAGTCCAGTTATTCTGGTCAGAGTCCAGTTATTCCAGTCGGAGTCCAGTTATTCCAGTCGGAGTCCAGTCATTCCAGTTATTCCAACCAGATTCTGGTTACTCCAGATGCTCAACTTAGAGTATATACCCTAATGGATAGTCAAATTTCAAGTCTTAAGTTGTCAAAGTGCCTACAAAATATATTTGTGCAGAGTAAGGATTGAACTCAAGACATCTTGAGATGCTTCTTGATCTTGTACCACCACCATCTGCTTCTTTTCTCATGGTTTGCACAGCCAGACAGTGCAGGGAACACAGAGAAGGGGAATGAGATCTAGTATGAAATAGCAGAATAAACACATCTCTGTACCTAAATATGCCAGAGAACACCTCCCGTAACACCATGTCGCAATCACCAGCACCAACAGCCCCAAACACTAGACAAAAAACAGTGATATCAACAACAAAGAAAACCAGGAAGGAGCTCGAAGACGCAGAAGGAGTAAACATGGCCATAAAGTCTAAACAACAAGCGATAGCATACCTGATAGCAGGGGATTACATTATGCCAGATAAGCCAGCCGATTTACATATTCTCTCTCATGTCCTGCTACAGTTCGGAATCACCAACAGGCTGCCGAAACTAGTGACAGATGGGATCAGAGCCATAGCCTTCCTAATCGAGGATGCACACAACCAACAAATAGCCAACAATATAACTGAAGCCATCAAATCGCAACTAGAGGAACAGATGGGGAGCTTCAACTCAGACTTGGAAGCCATGAGGGATGCAGTGGAACATGGATTGAATGCAGCGAGAATGATGACAAAGAAGATGGGCGACTTCAACGATGGCTTCCAGGAATCAGCCGAGCAAATAGCCCATGCCACACAGGAACTAACAGAAAAGACAACTGAAACTACATACATGACAGCACTGCCACGGACCCAGGCCCCAATCACATATGCAGTAATAGCCCAACAGTATGAGAGGAACAACCATGCAGAGGTGATTGCGAGAGGAGCAGCTGCTGACAAACAAATACTTGTACAGAAGAACAGAGATAACACTAACAGTGCGGACAACGCACTACCTGACTTGACAGAAAAAGAACTAGTAACCAAAGCAAACACTGCACTGGACCTAATGGGATGGGAAGGCCTCGACAAACCGCGACACACCACCTTCCTGGCAGCAAGAAAACTACGCAATGGAGACATCCTGTACCAGGTAAATGAGCCAGAGGCAGCGGAATGGCTGCAACAAAAGGATGTACAAGACGTGTTCATGAAATTCTACAATGGAACCTCAACCATGGGACACAAGCTTCACTATGCCATAGCTGAATTTGTGCTGACTACTTTTGATGCAGGTGCCAGCTACACCCACACAAAATTGGAAGAAGACAACATGCTAGCAGAGCAAGTGATTGCCTTCTCAAAATACATAAAACCCCCACACCTACAAATGGAGAATCAGAGAGTTGCCCATGTAACCTTTGGCTTCAACCATCGTGAAGATGCAAACCATGCAATTTGAAATGGGATGCTCATCAAAGGTAAGCATGTGAATGTTTGTAAGATGCTAACCAAACCCAGGAGATGTTTGAAATGCCAAAAATACGGGTACTATGTTGCAGCCTGCAAAGAGAATGAAGATACATGTGCGCGTTGTGCAGAACATCACCACACCTCAACATGCACCATCACGGAAACTGCAAAATTCAAGTGCACCAATTGTGTAGGAGAGACAGCAAGAGGACACGGTGTCGCAGACAGAGAATGCGCAAAATTCAAGGCAGAAAAGGAGAAGAACCAGAGCCACATGCCAGAAAACAAGTATAAGTATTACCCAACAACCAGCCCAGACTCATGGAGACTACTAAATGAGACTGACTCACACAGAGAGCACCAACAACCAGGCCCACAGTGTGGTGCATGGCAGAACATGCAACATGCGCAACAAGCAGACACACGACATCAACAGAGCTTCATGGATGACTGGCAAGAGGTTAGGCAAAGACAAGGGAGACAGACAAACCAGAAATACGGGATGCAAGATGATGGCTGGCCAACAAGATCTGCACAGGCAACAATAGATGGGTTCTTCACGAGACTACAAATGGAGGACAACCAACACCAACAAGAAGAGCACAGGGAACCAACATGGGGACAAGCAAGGTGGGGAGACCGAGACCTGAACGAACAAGGACCAGGGCCCCTACCAGAAGGAACACCAAATGGGAGAGAAGCCACGCTGCTCAAATATGTCTGAAAACCTACAAGAAGAGCAGCGAAGTAGGCCATTGAAAATTCGGCAACAGAACATCAACAAATTGCTGATAAGCCAGCTGGACCTACTAACGAGCTTACCATGACATATGTGTAATACAGGAACCCTATATCGACTTCAATGGTAAGACCTGCGCCAACAGGCAATGGTGTACTGTCTACCCCAACACACACAAGGAACACCCAGGGCTGATGAGGTCGGTAATCCTCGTAAACGCTAACCTACTAACAGATACGTGGAAGCAAATCTGGCTCCAACACCCAGACCTGACTGCAATCGAAGTGACAGGAGAGTTCGGTATGCTGCACATCATAAATATATATAACAATTGCAATAACAACAGCACGCTAACACACCTGTCCACTTACATGCAAAACCAAGATCTACAACGATTCTCAGTAGGCCTGCTAAATATGATATGGCTGGGAGACTTCAACCAACACCACCCATTATGGGATGAAGCCCGAAACACACATCTCTTCACACATGACAACCCGGAACTGATGCAGCCACTACTGAACATGCTAGGACACCACAACATGAAGATGACACTAGCGGCATCCATGCCTACACTGAAGTCCCACAGCACAGGGAACCACACTAGGGTGGACAACGTCTTCTGCAGCAAAGGGATCGTCGACAGCATAATCAAATGCACCACAGACAACGCCACAAGACCAGTAAAAACGGACCATTATCCCGTCATAATGCAGCTCAGTATCATGGCATCAAAGACTACCTCAAAGCCCAGACCAAACTTTAGGCTGGCCGACTGGCCAAAACTGATAGCGACCCTCAAGACCAACCTTGCTAACCTGGCACCACCCATGGAGATCAGAGACACACAAAGCTTTGACAAGACACTCAGCGAGCTCAACAATGCCATCCAAGATGCCGTAGAGAAGCATGTCGAGATATCGAAACCAAGCCCATATGCAAAAAGATGGTGGTCGACAGAGCTAGCGAACGAGAAGAAGAAGATGCAACAGCTAGGGGGAAGGGCAAAGTACCAATGAGCAAACCCATACCACCCAGTCCACAAAGAATATTGGCGACAACACAACCACTACGCAGAAAGGATACAACAAGCAAAGGCAGAACATTGGATAGGATGGCTAGAAGGACTGGACAAAGCCAGTGTATGGCAAGCAAGCAAACTCATGATGACGCTGCCAACAGATGCAGGGAGAACCAGGATACCCACCTTACAAGTCAGAGACCCCACAACAAAGCGCATAGTCAGAGAGGCGGCAGACAACGCCGATAAAGGCTGGTTACTATATGAAACCTTCTTCCCACAAACAAACCCAGATCTAACACTCCCCCTGACAGGTACAGGTACCCACCACCATGATGGACTTTCCAGGACATCACAGATCAACAGATACACTGGGCAATCAAAAGAATGAAACCATACAAAGCCAGTAGGAGTGGGATGGGAATAAACTCAGTGCTGATCCATGCCAGAGAACTTCTAGTCCCATACCTTGGGACACTATTCCAAGCCACCAACTCGCTGAAGTACTACCCACAGGAATGGTCAGTTACAGAGACGCTAGTCCTCAAAAAGCCTGGAAAACCCACTACACCATACCATCGGCATGGCACCCCATAGTTCTATCAGATGGCATAGCTAGATTGCTCAACAGCTGCCAAGCAGAAGAAATGGTAATGAGATGCGAAAAACACAACATCCTCCCAGAAAACCACTTTGGAGCCAGGCCAGGGTGAACCACAACAGACTCGATACATCTACTCACAAAAACAGTGAAGGATGCATGGAGAAAGGGACAGGTTGCATCCACCCTCTTCCTCGACATAAAAAGCACGTTCCCCAGCATCAACATCAGCCACCTAATTCACAACATGAGAAAGCGGGGCATCCCACAGGAACACACCAAGTGGATAAAGAGGCACCTACACAACAGGTGAACTACCCTCTCGTTTGACGACCACCAAACAGAAGATTTCACAGTAACGAATGGCCTAGATCAGGGAGATCCACACTCAGGAATCTCCTACCTCGTATACAATGCTGACCTGCTTAAAATTCCAGACCCCAAAGCAGGGGAACGCATCCTGCTCTTTGTTGACAATGTGGCAGTGGTAGTGATGGGTAATGACTTCACAGATACACATGAGAAACTCTGCAATATAATGAACCACACAAACAGCATTTTTGAGTGGGCCAAGCTACACAACTGTGAATTCGGGGTAGAAAAGTTCCAACTCCTCAACATCACAAGGAAACTGGTGCCAAACCCAATAAACCCAAGGAAGAAGATCCCGACACCCCAAAGGGCACTACTACTAGGCAATCAACGCATCCCATTGAAAGAAACGGTGAGATTCCTAGGTGTAATTGTCGACAACAAATTAAACTGGAAGGGTCAATGTGTGGCTGGCCTAGCAAAGGGACAAGACTGGGTAATCCGCTTTAGCAGAATGGCACAAGCGTCCAAAGGAGCACATGCTAAGTATCTCTGGTGAATATACCTATCCATCCCAGTCCCACAAATGCTATATGCTGCTGACGTCTTCCTAACACCCCAACAGAACATAGGCAAGAGAACAAGAGATGGAAAAGTAAAACAAGCCATGCTGAGGAGACTCGCCTCAATACAACAATGAGCAGCAATCATGATCACTGGAGCCATGACAACCACAGCCACAGATGTAGCAGAAGTCATGGCAGGACTAATACCCTTCCCACTACTAGTGGACAAATACCGACATTGTGCCGCAATGCATCTGGTGATGCTACCACCTGCACACCCTCCAAACAAACTGGTCCAGAATGCGGCAAACAAGCTAGTCAAATGGCACCCTACCCCACTACACGATCTCATGCACAGGTACAACATCCAACCACAGAATGTTGAGATGGTGAAAGCAGTGAGATATGACACCAGTTGGGGACCTGGAATAATGACAGAAGTTATTGCGGATGTCGATAAAGCTATAGAAGTGATAGCATGGGAGAACCCAGACATCAACGTATTTACTGACAGATCAGGCATGGAGGGAAAGGTAGGTGCTGGGGCAGTCCTGTACAGGAACAGAAGGGTGAAAATGAAACTACGACACCACACAGTGTACAAAGGAGAAGGAGTCAGCGCCTTGCTGGGTGCAAAGCTGATAAGGAATGAATGGGGAATACGGTCGGCCAATATATATATTGACAACCAGGCTACCATCGCATCCATGTCGCTAACAAAACCCAATCCAGGCCACTACATATTTGATGCCCTCCATAACAGTATCATGGCCCTGCAGAAGAAACATAGGGGTATAAAGATAAAAGTCAAATGGGTACCGGGACACAAGGGGGTGGAGGGGAATGAGATAGTGGATGAGCAGGCAAAAAAGGCAATAATAGAAGGAAGCAGCGACGTGGGCAGCCTACCAAAGTTACTGAAGAAGAAGCTCCCCCACAGCAAATTGGCAATAATACAAGCACATGGGGCTCGACTGAAGAAGAGTGCGCAGAAGATATGGCAAACCTCGCCGCGATACAACAGGATGCAGAAGACAGACCCAAAAGCGCCATCAACCAAGTACATCGACATGGTCTCACCATTACCAAGAAAACTAGCGAGCATCCTATCGCAACTAAGAATGGGACACACACCATTAGCTAAGCACCTATACCGTATTGGAAAAGCAGACTCACCGACTTGCCCTGCGTGCCAACAGAAAGAGGAAACAGTACAGCACTATATGCTACACTGCCAGGCCCACTGGGCAGCCAGACAGAGATTATGGAATAACACAGGAGGAAGGGATATTAATCTGATGAAACTGTTCACCACCACCAAAACACTATGGGCACTATTTATATTTATCACGGAAACGGGAAGATGGCACAGCACTTTCAGGGATATGCCAACGGTAGAGGAGGGGCAGCAGGGAAGAAGACAGGGATAGGGGAAGACACAAGGAGAGCATCACACACAGCGAGTGTCGCTCAGAACACACTACATACACTACTCATGGACCAGCACCACTTATTTCAGTGCACATGGTGCTTGAGGGCCACTAGATGGCCCCTCAAAGCAAATGACGAAGATAACGCACCAGGGAGACAGACGAGGCAGAGCTCATATTGTATATATTTAGTCTCTAACATATGGTACTCCACAAAGGAGAATAAATGGGAAAACAAAAAAACAAAAAAACAAAAAAAAAACAAAAAAAAAAGACATCTTGATTAGAATGATCACATGACAAACCAAACATGTGTGCTTAACCAGTTGAGCCACAGGAGAATTATTAGTTAGTAATATAAGGTTTATTCATGACACTCTAATTTTTTTCAAAGTAGTTAAGATCAAAAATTTTTAATTAACCACATCCCTCACATTGAATGCGAGGGAGTGGGGATGATTGTGATTACATACATAAACAAAAAATCCTCCCTCTCACAAGATGTGAGAGGGAGTTTTATTTATATACATAAAAAGCTAACCCCTCACGCCAAATGCGAGGGGGGAGGTAAAAACATGAAGAAAAAAATCCCTCCCCCACGCAAAATGGGGGAGGGGGGGCACAATACTAATAAATAATTAAAAGTACAAAAAAAATCCCTCCCCACACAAAGTGCAGGGGAGGGGGAGGGGATGCATCCCCACTGTTGTCTGTCATTCCACCCACAATCCACCCCACAAGCAGTTGCTCATGAGGCTGGGGGTAAGTAGCTTGTCATTGTTGTTGTTCCACCCATGATCCACCCCACAAGCAGTTGCTCGTGAGGCTGGGGGTGGGTGTAAGGGGACTAGGGGGGTGCCCTGTGTGTTTCTCCTATTTTTACGCTCATTCTATATTTTTCCTCACTTCATTTCCTTCTATTCTTCATTTTCTATGATTTTTCCAGATTTTATTACTAATTTCCCTTTCTATCATGTTTGTGCATGTTGATAGTTTTATATTTAGAGGCAGAGCACCCCTTCCGAGGTAGCCCTTGGTATGATGTCATTCAGTGGCCTTGATCTGCCTATCTCCACCTTTTCTATTTATTATTTGATTTTTGTCATCTTCACATATACTGGGCATTGGCAAAGGGATCCTTAGAGTTTTCTCTTTGGATTTCCCTTTGCTAGAGGCTGAGGTTGCCCTTATAGTAGAAAGCTCTCCCCTAAGGCCCGAAATCATGAATGCACTGCCCAGGATAGGCAGGTATGGAGTGGACAACACTTCCCAAAGCTCCACAGACTCCCTACACACCATTCCAGACAGTCTCACCTTTACTGCACTGCCATTTTCGCCAAATGCGCCCCCTAGCGACATGGATGCATCAGAGCACCTCGACACGCTTGAAAGCGATGTTTCTGGAATATGTGCACAAATCGATTTGCTTAAATCTACGATCAAAAACTTTGTCAGGACCCTCCAGACTAACCCTACAACCAATATTCCCCCCATTGCGACTCCAAGCACACCCAACAACAACGTACTGCCAAATGCGCCCACTAAAGAGCATGCCCAGATCAAACCATCTCCCCCCGCTGAATTTAATGGTGCACGTGTACAGGGACATGCATTCCTTAATTCCTGTGAGTTATACATCAGTCTCCAGTCGCATCAATTCGTCAATGAGGCTGCAAAAATTTATTGGGCCTTCACATACATGAAATCTGAACATGCCTATCTCTACATGGACCATATTCTGTGTCAAATGAAAGAACTCGGTTCTCTACCTTTCTCCACTTGGGTGACTTTCAAGCCGAGTTTGTATGCCACTTTTGTCCCCTCAATGAGCGCCACCGAGCAGTGACACGACTCGAGTTACCACCAGGCGTGTCAATCTGTGGACGATTATATTGATGAGTTTAAGGATTTGGTGGACATGGCAGGATATGGGAGTGGGCTACCAGTGGTGGTGAAGTTCCAATGGGGCCTCAACCAAGAAATTCAGGACCAGATTGCACAGATGTTGGAAGGGCACCCAGTGGACGATGATATATGAAGCTGCTTCACTCTGACGAGAACCAACTCACAAATGCAGTGTTTAATGCTGCATTCCATGCTCCAACTACCACTCATGTGCCCTACACCTTCAATTGAACCCTTCCCCACCTTAACCCCATTCCTGTTCATCAGACTCCCACACCAGCCATCAATGTCCCAGTACCAATGGATGTTGATGCAGCCCACAGCCATGCACATAGGTTGGATCTCTGCTACTGCTGTGGGGAAACTGGGCACAGGGCTGGAGTGTGTCCCCATCATCAGGATATCTGCATGCTCACCCCTGAGGGGTGAGATGAACTCCTCCAGGACTTGTTGGTGCTTGTAGATGTCAAGGAAGCAAAGGATCAGGTTGCAGAGGAGATCAAGTCAGAAGTTGTAGAGGAGCAGGATTTTTCTATTTGCAGTGAGTGAATCGTATGCCCTCACTGCCTGTCCATAACCACTTTGAAGTCTTGTCAGTTGAATCCCTGGAGAATGAATCCATTTCTGTGACTGTTCCCCTCTCTGACCCTTCGAAGTTGGCTAAAGATGTACCTGCTCTTCCCATCTCTCCCTCTGCTCCACACCCCAAAATTAAATCATGGGAGCATAAACTGCCATGCAAATATATTGTTGCATCCACTCCCTCTACACATTCCTTGAACCTAGCAATCAAACTGCAGACTACTGACACTGGACAGATACTTGGTGTCTCTGTGCTCCTGGACTCTGGTGTGACTCTTCATCAATGCCCATCTCACACAACAACATTGCCTAAATACTCGCTCACTCTCATGTCTGATACCTGTGTATAATGTGGATGGGTCCCCAAACAAAGCTGGTGCCATCCGAGAGCTTGTAGACCTGGTCCTCCATTACAAAGATCATAGTGAGCATGCCCTTTTTTCTGTCACTCAATTAGGAAAGCAAAAGGTGATTTTGGGCTATCCATGGCTTCGAGACCATAACCCAGAGGTCCACTGGCATACCGGGGAGGTTACCATGAGCCGATGTCCATCCCACTGTCATACTTGTTTCACAGAAGCCAGGCAAGAATGTCGTGGACAGAAGGCTGCAATACGACGTACTCAGAAGTGTCGTGCCAGACCCCTGCCATACCTGAAGTGGAGTTGGAAGGGGTTCCTGATCTGATGCCAGACTTGGATGATGATGAGCAGGAGTGGAGGAAGGTGATCAGATCTTCTACACTGCAATTTGTCCATCGCACAAGGTGTGTGCTACATCGAACATATCCCAACGCCTCACCGAGGCCTTCCACAAAAACAATGCTGCTAAATCCTCTACTAATTCCTTGCTCCCTCATCTCCATGAGTTTGGAGACGTGTTCTCCAAGGAATCATTTGACTCTCTCCCTGCCCGCAAGCCATGGGATCACACGATTGAACTCACCCCCAGTGCAACCCCTTCATCCTGCAAGGTCTATCCTCTCTCTTCTGAAGAACAATGACAGCTTGACCAGTTCATCGATGAGCACCTGGCCTCTGGACGTATTCAACCATCAAAGTCACCCATGGCCTCTCCCTTTTTCTTTGTCAAGAAGAAGGATGGCTCACTTTGACCAGTTCAAGACTACAGAAGGCTCAACAACATCACAGTCAAAAATCGCTACCCATTACCTCTCATCTCCAAACTCGTGAACCAGCTCCATGGAGCCCGATACTTCACCAAGCTCGATGTCCATTGGGGCTACAATAATGTGAGGAGAAAGGAGGGAGATGAGTGGAAGGCAGCCTTTCATACCAACCGTGGTCTTTTTGAACTGCTTGTCATGTTCTTTGGCCTTACTAATAGTCCTGCCACCTTTCAGACCATGATGAACGACATTTTCCACAACCTCATCCTCGAAGGCGTTGTCTGCATCTATCTTGACGACATCCTCATCTTCACTTGCACGGTTGAAGAGCACCATCACATCATGTGCCTCATCCTAGAACAGCTTCAATGGTACAAACTCTACCTTTGTCAGGACAAGTGCGAGTTTGAGAAGACCAGGATAGAGTACCTCAGCCTGATTATCTCGGAGGGTCAGGTGGAGATGGATCCTATCAAGGTGAACAGGGTCATGGCTTGGCCAACGCCCACAAACAAGAAAGAGGTGCAGTCTTTCCTGGGCTTCATCAATTTCTATCAGCATTTTATCAAGGATTTCTCACATCATGCGCGACCACTGTTCGACTTGACAGGAAAGGAGGCATGGAGGTGGGATAATGCACAACAGGAGGCATTTGAAAAGCTTAAGGAGATGGTCACTTCCACTCCCATCCTTACCTTTGCTGACAATTCACATTTTTTTCATGTAGAAGCCAACAGTTCTGACTTTGCGATGGGCGTCGTGTTGTTTCAGCAGTCTCCGGAGGACCAGAAGTGGCATCCTGTTGTGTTCTACTCCAAAAGCCTTAGTGCTGTAGAGCAAAATTATGAGATCCATGACAAGGAGATGTTGGTGATAATGCGTGCACTTGAGGAGTGGCGACACTTCCTCAAGGGTGCCCAACACAAGGTGGAAATTTGGACGGATCACAAGAATCTCAAGTACTTTATGATGGCCAAGAAATTGAACTGTCGTCAAGCTCATTGGTCCCTGTATCTATCCTGATTTGACTTCTCCTTGCACCACCGTCTGGGTTGCAGCATGGGGAAGACCGATGCCCTCTCCCGATGTGCAGACCATGGGGATGGCAGCAATGACAACCAAAACATTGTGTTGTTGCAGCCAGACCTGTTCACCATTCGGGCACTGGAAGGCATCGCACCCCAGGGCAAGGAGTGGGACATCCTATGTGACATTCATCGTGCAAACCATAGTGGTTTACATGAGGATGTTGTTGCCCGAGCTGTTAAAGAACTGAGGAAGGGATCCACCCTTTCCTTGTGTGTGGCAGAGTGGGCTGAAAAAGAGGACTTGTTGTATTTCAGGGATCGCATCTACATCCCCAATGACCCAGACCTTCGCCGGTGCATCATATCCCAACACCATGACTCACAGATTGCTGGTCATCCTGGATGCTGGAAGACCTTGGAGCTCACCTCACAGAATTATTGGTGGCCACAAATGTCATGGCTCATTGGTCAGTATTGTCGCACTTGTGACCTTTGCTTACACACCAAGGTTCCTCGTCGCAAACCCATTGGCGAGCTACACCCTCTTCCTGTTCCAGAGAGTCATTGGGATATTGTCAGCATCAACTTTGTGGTGGAATTGCCAGAGTCGAATGGGTTTGATGTGGTGATGTGCACAGTTGATTCAGTGGGAAAACACACTCACTTCATTCCCACTCACACCACTGTCAGTGCCCTGGGTGCTGCCCGACTCTACCTCCACCATGTGTGGAAATTACATGGACTTCCTGGTGTTTTCCTCTCTGATCATGGCCCTCAGTTCATGGCAGAGTTCACTCGTGAGCTGTACTGACTCCTGGGAATCAAACTCCTTGCTTCGACTGCTTATCACCCACAAACTGATGGCCAGACTGAGCAAGTCAACCAGGAGCTGGAGCAGTACATCCGCATCTTTGTCAATGAATGCCAGGACAATTGGGATGATCTTCTCCCCTTGGCCGAGTTCGGATACAACAACCATGTCCATGCTTCCACTCAACAGACCCCTTTCCTCTTAGACACTGGACGACATCCACACATGGGATTTGAACCTCGCCAAACTCCCTCACACATCGAGACGGTGAATGAGTTCACAGAACACATGCGGGATAGCTTGGAGGAGGCAAATGCAGCCTTAGCAAAGGCGAAGGATGACATGGCACACTTTTACAACCAATGCCATTCTCTGACCCCTCAGTACAAGGTTGGTGATCGAGTTTATCTTGACTCCAGTGACATCTCCACTATGCATCCATCCAAGAAACTCACTCATCGCTTCCTGGGACCTTTTCCCATCGTCAAGTGTGTTGGAACACATGCCTATCATCTATGCCTCCCAGCCTCCATGTCCAGACTCCACCCAGTCTTCCATGTCATCAAACTCCTTCCAGCTCCCCCAGATCCATTCCCAGGATGCCATTCACACCCACCACCACCGCCTACAGTGATCGAGGGAGAACCCCAATACAAAGTCGAGTCAATCTTGGACAGCCAGTTGCGTCAAGGAAAACTCCAGTATTTGGTGCATTGGAAGGGTTATGGGTATGAGGAGAACTCGTGGGTCGAAGAGTCTGACATGAATGCCCCTCAGTTAGTCAAGGAATTCCACCGATGGCACACTGCCGCATCGCGTCGCATTCAAGTCACGGACTTTGGTTGTATGCGATTTCGAATGCACCGGGGCAATGCATCTTAGAGAGGGGGTGATGTAAGGGGACTAGGGGGGTGCCCTGTGTGTTTCTCCTATTTTTACGCTCGTTCTATATTTTTCCTCACTTCATTTCCTTCTATTCTTCATTTTCTATGATTTTTCCAGATTTTATTACTAATTTCCCTTTCTATCATGTTTGTGCATGTTGACAGTTTTATATTTAGAGGCGGAGCACCCCTTCCGACATCTACCCCTTGGTATGATGTCATTCAGCAGCCTTGATCTGCCTATCTCCACCTTTTCTATTTTTAGGTTATTATTTGATTTTTGTCGTCTTCACATATACTGGGCATTGGCAAAGGGATCCTTAGAGTTTTCTCTTCAGATTTCCCTTTGCTAGAGGCTGAGGTTGCCCTTATAGTGGGTGGTGCATTGTCATCTCCCTGCGCCTGGGCGTCATTCCACCCATGTTCCACCCCATGAGCAGTTGCTCATCACCTGATACAGCTAGTACCATGTATGATATATAGTCAATTGACACTTAATACCTATGCATCACAGCTATCAAATTACTGTCCTGCCTAAAATAGAAGATATTTCCCACTCCCCACATCAGCAAGGATCTCGGGCTCTTACCTACGATCTGCCATCACCACTTGTCATCTAATTATACCTTCTCATCAATGTCCACATACCCCCCGCTCACTGTTGCCCCCCCATCATCCCGACATGTCACAATCCATACAAACAATGCACCAAATGGGCAACCATAGGACCCTGGATAATGCCTATGAAGGCTAAATCCCAATCCAGACAAAATTTGGGCTTTTGCCAAAAATGCTAGATTTTTGCCAGTGCCAAAATGTCCAGACAAAAGAGGGTCTAATGGGCAAAGGCTAGGTACATTTCCAGACAAATTAGGCCAGGTGCTGAAAATTTTTCATGCATTGACTGTTGAAAAATTTAGATAACCATCTAGAAATACTCAAAAACAGTGAAAAACTACTCAAAAATGACCAGAAACTGTAGAATCTCTCATTTGAGAGCAATTTGGTAATCAGGAACCGGAAATTGCCTTATTTGGAAGCCTAAAAGTCTGGAAGGCTAGGTGAAATCCAGACAAAATCATGAAAAATCTGTCCAGACAAAAGTGCTAAAATTGTGACTATTTGGGATCTAGCCTCTGCAGGCATTATCCGGGGTCCTGCAACCATGCAATAATTCGGTCCTCCAGGTGCCACAATACATATCTATTAATAATACTTGGTAGGATGAGTCCTATAAATATATTAGACAGCTCGGGGACTGTTTCCCCCTTCGAAATTGGGCGGGAATTGATGGATGCACAACATTGCATCTGGATGTATACCAAACAAGAACAAACAAGTTCGCATTTTTTTGAGTACAATAGAGTACAATGCAGCTCTCTTAGGTCTGGCAGTCTCTTACAATGTCATGGAGTCAATATAGATTAACTTGCATGTATTTGCATATGTAGAGTCACAAGTAGGACCTGATGGGAGAGGGGAGAAATGGGAGAAATGAAAGGGTGGAGTGAGAGGGTCAAGAGAGGGTACCATCCACTGGGCTTGTATATGATCTACACATAACAGGGCATATACAGAAGGGTGTAGGTATATACTTAATGGAAGGGAATGAGGTTTGGAAAGCTGGGAGGCATAGGATGGGTGTCAAACTGTACTTGTATGGGATGGGGTGAGAGATCATCACTTACCTAAATGCCTGGCCCTTCCCCCTCCTAAAATTCCCTTCAAATACCATGCCACATGTCTGTTAAACAATATGAGAGACCACCCCAAGGTGCTCTGATAGTCAGGATAGACAGAGAAGTGATTGTGTGGTCAGGAGGAGTCATATTTACTCTTGGAGATCCGTGGCACCAGAACGTTCGCTTTCTTCGCTTTCTAGGCCTATTAATGAAGTAGATTAAGGGTAGATATGTGTCATTATGGGGGAGGAAGATCCTGGCCCACCAGGGCATGGGTCTGCCATCAACAGATGCTTGTATGACTCACCATGAACCACACACTTTACCTGGTATCCAATGCTCCTTCCCACTGTTTTTTATAGTCCATTACCTCACAGATATAGCCTAGATACAAGCTTTAAAATCAAAACTTCGTCCTACATGGTAAGGGTTTGACATACTCACCTATTCTCTTTGTTACTCAATGCCAGCTCATGGGGGCTGTTAGTGACTATATATACAGACATACCAATGCATTTGAAGTATAATTATCAACTTGGAATGGTCCATGAGTCTGTGGAAGAGAAGTGAGGAGTCAATGACTAGAGGTAGATTACAGTCACTCACCCAAGGTCCATAGTACTACATTTACTGTATTTACTATGGATATTAGTGCACAGTATCATGTTAGATGAGCTCATCTTTGGTTGGAGACAGCCCAGAGAGAAGCAGAGACCATAGCATGCACCAGAGAGCAGGTTGAAAACTTGAACCAAGGGTTCCCAAAAAGGCAATATTTCTGGAATAGCTCTTCAGTAATACAATAGATTGTAAATCAGAGAACAGGAGTAGATAGAGGGGAGTCATTTCCATAAGAAGCAAAAAGACCAAAGGGAATCTGTGGAGGAATGGAGGTAAGAGGCTCAGGAGAGTGTTGATTCAGCTGTTACTCCCATTTTCCATCTGGTCTCTTGCCTGATCGCCTTGATTGTCTCAACATCCTTCAGTTGTTTTATTTTTTATTTTTTTAGCCAGTGTGCTGTAGCCTACTGGACGGGTTTACTTATAGAGCGTGCTGTGAAACTAGGTCACCCAAAAACATGCTGATGTTCAACCTCAGCTGCAACAACAAAGGGAAAGAGACAATCAAACAAATGGAAAAGGAACAAGGTAACTTGTAAACAAATGGAAAAGAAACAAGGTAACTTGGGGGGGGGGGATGGGGGGTGTGATATGTTTCAATCTGTACCCTTACTAAGGGTACAGGGGTATGCCAGGGGTATGCTTATGTAAGAATATCATTTGATTTTTTCAGCTACAAAGACTCATATTCAAGATTTTCATCAATTAAATTCAGATTTGGGGATTGTCCAACATGATAATGGCTTTCATATGTTAATAAGAGGTATTGATATGTGATATTAATAGTAAATACAATAGTTATCAACACTTTTCAAATGAATTTTGCTCTAAATATGTTGATTTTGTGCCAAACTCTTGTACCCTTGACAAACCCTCCCATACCCTTGTCAACCCTTATATATTTCCATACCCTTACCCCTAAGGGTAGGGTGTTCAGGGGTAAGGGTATGAGTGTGAGATTTGACACCCAGGGGTAACCCCTGCCTTGCCCTAACCATCTTCATCCATCTCCAGCTCCAGGTAAGGCTTCCGACTGCCACTGCCATTCTGCACCATCGACTTTGCTTCCTCAGACTCTAAATAGGTGATCCAGTAAACTGATACACTGATTGATCAGAGTGGGACTCTTACCATGCATACTTTTTGCATGAGCACTCAGGAGGGCCATGATTGGTTTAGTCTCCCAGTCTGGGTTTGATTGAAAAAACAAAGTCCCTCCCAGTTCCCTCATGTATTCATGCCTCATACAATACATGAACATCAGTGGTCAGAATAAGTGTAATCAAAACTCACGAAGTTAAGACAACCATTCCTTTTTTGTCCTTGTAAAAGCTCAGGACAATGCAGTCCATACCAGATGATTTTTTCATCTGCTTGCAAAATGACCAAATATATTTATAGGCCTTTTCAGCATTCCTGACGATGTAGTCATGAATGCTAATTCAATTGACAAGGGTGTAAGAGTATCTCTACTCTTACCAGGATTTCTTACTACGATCGTATAAGGGCAACCTAAGCCTCTAGCAAAGGGAAATCCAAAGTTAAAATTATACTACATAATACAGGCATTGGGGACACACCTAGCAAAGGGAAATCCGAAGAGAAAACTCTAAGGATCCCCTTGCTGATGCCCAGTATATGTGAAGACGACAAAAATCAAATATAACCTAAAAATAGAAAAAGGCGGAGATAGGCAGATCAAGGCCACCGAATGACATCATACCAAGGGGTATGTGTCGGAAGGGGTACTCCGCCTCTAAATATAAAAGTGTCAACATGTACAAACATGATAGCAAGGGAAAATTAGTAATAAAATCCGGAAAAATCATAGAAAATGAAGAATAGAAGGAAATGAGGTGGGGAAAAATATAGGATGAACATAAAAAATAGGAAAAACACACAGGGCACCCCCCTAGTCCCCTTACATCACCCCCTCTCTAAGATGCATCACCCCGATGCATTCGAAATTGCATACGACCAAAGTCTGTGACTTGAATGCGACACAGTGCAGCAGTGTGCCATCGGTGGAATTCCTTGACAAACCGAGGGGCATTTATGTCAGACTCTTCGACCCATGAGTTCTCCTCATACCCATAACCCTTACAATGTACCAAATACTGGAGTTTTCCTCGACGCAAACGGCTGTCCAAGATTGACTCGACTTTGTATTGGGGTTCTCGCTCGATCACTGTAGGTGGTGGTGGTGGGTGTGAATGGCATCCCGGGAACAGATCTGGGGGAGCTGGAAGCAATTTGACGACATGGAAGATGGGATGGAGTCTGGACATGGAGGCTGGGAGGCATAGACGATAGGCATGCGTTCCAACCCACTTGACAATGGGGAGAGGTCCCAAGAAGCGATGAGCGAGTTTCTTGGATGGACATGTAGTGGAGATGTCACTGGAGTCAAGATAAACTCAATCACCAACCTTGTACTGAGGGGTTGGGGAGTGGCGTTGGTTGTAAAATCATGCCATGTCATCCTTCACCTTTGCTAAGGCTGCCCTTGCCTCCTCCAAGCTATCTCTCATGTGTTCTGTGAACTCATTCACCGTCTCGATGTGTGAGGGAGTTTGGCGAGGTTCAAATCCCATGCGTGGATGTTGTCCAGTGTCTAAGAGGAAAGGGGTCTGTTTAGTGGAAGCATGGACATGGTTGTTGTATCCAAACTTGGCCAAAGGAAGGAGATCATCCCAATCGTCCTGGCGTTCATTGACAAAGAGGCGGATGTACTGCTCCAGTTCCTGGTTGACTCGCTCCCTCTGGCCATCAGTTTGTGGGTGATAAGCAGTTGAAGCGAGGAGTTTGATCCCCAGGAGTCGGTACAGCTCATGAGTGAACTCTGCCATGAACTGAGGGCCACAATCCGAGAGGAAGGCACCAGGAAGTCCATGTAATTTCCACACATGGTGGAGGTAGAGTCGAGCGGCACCTAGGGCACTGACAGTGGTATGAGTGGGAATGAAGTGAGCGCATTTTCCCACTGAGTCAACTGTGCACATCACTGCATCAAACCCATTTGACTCTGGCAATTCCACCACAAAGTCGACACTGACGACATCCCAACGACTCTCTGGAACAGGAAGAGGGTGTAGCACACCAATAGGCTTGCGACGAGGAACCTTGGTGCGTAAGCAAAGGTCACAAGTGCGACAATACTGACCAATGAGCCGTGACATTTGTGGCCACCAATAGTTCCGTGAGGTGAGCTCCAAGGTCTTCCAGCATCCGGGGTGGCCAGCAATCTTTGAGTCATGGTGTTGGGATATGATGCACCGGCAAAGGTCTGGGTCATTGGGAACATAGATGCAATCCCTGAAATACAACAAGTCCTCCTTTTCAGCCCACTCTGCCACACGTAAGGAAAGGGTTGATCCCTTCCTCAGTTCTTTAACAGCTCGGGTGACAACATCCTCATGTAAACCGCTATGGTTTGCATGATGAATGTCACGTAGGATGTCCCGCTCCTTGCCCTGGGGTGCAATGCCTTCCAGTGCCCGAATGGTGAACAGGTCTGGCTGCAACAGCACAATGTTTTGGTTGTCACCACTGCCATCCCCATGGTCTGCACATCGGGATAGGGAATTGGTCTTCCCCATGCTGCGACCCGGACGGTGGTGCAAGGAGAAGTCGAATCTAGATAGATACAGGGACCAACGAGCTTGACGACGGTTCAATTTCTTGGCCATCATGAAGTACTCAAGATTCTTGTGATCTGTCCAAATTTCCACCTTGTGTTGGGCACCCTTGAGGAAGTGTCGCCACTCCTCAAGCGCACACATTATCACCAACATCTCCTTGTCATGGATCTTGTAGTTTCGCTCTACAGCACTAATGCTTTTGGAGTAGAACGCAACAGGATGTCACTTCTGGTCCTCTGGAGACTGCTGAGACAACACAGCACCCATCGCAAAGTCAGAACTGTCGGCTTCTACACAAAAAGGACATGAATCATCAGCAAAGGTAAGGATCAGAGCAGAAGTGACCATCTCCTTAAGCTTTTTGAATGCCTCCTGTTGTGCATTATCCCACCTCCATGGCTCCTTTCCTGTCAAGTCGAACAGCGGTCGTGCATGATGTGAGAAATCCTTGATAAAATGCCGATAGAAATTGATGAAGCCCAGGAAAGACTGCAACTCCTTCTTGTTTGTGGGCGTCGGCCAAGCTGTGACCCCGTTTACCTTGATAGGATCCATCTCCATTTGACCCTCCGAGATAATCAGGCCGAGGTACTCAATCTTGGTCCTTTCGAACTCGCATTTGTCCTGACGAAGGTAGAGTTTGTACCGTCGAAGTCGCTCTAGGACGAGGCGTGTGATGCGACGGTGCTCTTCAACCGTGCGAGTGAAGATGAGGATGTCATCGAGATAGATGCAGACAACGCCTTCAAGGATGAGGTCGTGGAAGATGTGATTCATCATGGTCTGAAAGGTGGCAGGACTATTAGTAAGGCCAAAGAACATGACAAGCAGTTCAAAAAGACCACGGTTGGTATGAAAGGCTGCCTTCCACTCATCTACCTCCTTTCTCCTCACATTATTGTAGCCCCAATGGACATCGAGCTTGGTGAAGTATCGGGCTCCATGGAGCTGGTTTACGAGTTCAGAGATGAGGGGTAGTGGGTAGCGATTTTTGACCGTGATGTTGTTGAGCCTTCTGTAGTCTTGAACTGGTCGAAGTGAGCCATCCTTCTTCTTGACAAAGAAAAAGGGAGAGGCCATGGGTGACTTCGATGGTCGAATACGTCCAGAGGCCAGGTGCTCATCAATGAACTGGTCAAGCTGCCATTGTTCTTCCAGAGAGAGAGGATAGACCTTGCAGGATGAAGGGGTTGCACTGGGGGTGAGTTCGATCGCATGATCCCATGGCTTACGTGCAGGAAGAGAGTCGAATGACTCCTTGGAGAACATGTCTTCAAACTCATGGAGATGAGGGAGTAAGGAGTTAGTAGAGGATTTAGCAGCATTGTTTTTGTGGAAGGCCTCAGCGAGGCGTTGGGATATGTTTGATGTGGCACACACCTCATGCGATGAGCGAATCACAGTGTAGAAGATCCAATCACCCTCCTCCACTTCCTCTGGGTCCTCATCATCATCATCCGAGTCCGGCATTAGATCAGGAACCCCTTCCAATTCCACTTCAGGTATAGGCAGGGGTCCAGCACGACACTTCTGAGTACGTCGTATTGCTGCCTTCTGTCCACGACATTCTTGCCTGGCTTCTGTGAAACACGTCCAACAGCAGGATGGACATCAGCTCATGGTAACCTCCCCGGTGCACCAGTCGACCTCTGGGTTATGGTCTCAAAGCCATGGATATCCCAAAATCACCTTTTGCTTTCCTAATTGAGTGACAGCAAAAAGGGCACGCTCACTATGATCTTTGTAATGGAGAACCAGGTCTGCAACCTCTCGGATGGCACCAGCTTCATTTGGGGATCCATCCACATTATATACAGGTATTGGACGTGAGAGTGAGCGAGTATTTAGGCGATGTTGTTGTACCAGATGGGAATCGATGAAGAGTCCAGGAGTGCAGAGACACCGAGTATCTGTCCAGTGTCAGTCATCTGCAGTTCGATGGCTAGGTTTAAGGAATGTGCAGAGGGAGTGGATGCCACAATATACTTGCATGGTAGTTTATGCTCCCATGATTTAATTTTGGGACGTGGAGTAGAAGGAGAGATGGGGAGAGCAGGTACGTCTTTAGCCAACTTTGAAGGGTCAGAGAGGGGAGCAGTCACAGAAATGGATTCATTCTCTGGGGATTCAACTGACAAGACTTCAAAGCGGTTATGGACAGGCAGTGAGGGCATATGATTCACTCGCTGCGAATAGGAAAATCCTGCTCCTCTACAACTTCCAACTTAATCTCCTCTGCAACTTGATCCTTCGCTTCCTCAACATCTACAAGCACCAACAAATCTTGCAGGAGTTTGTCTCGTCCCTCGGGGGTGAGCATGCAGATATCCTGACAATGGGGACATGCTCCAGCCCTGTGTCCAGGTTCCCCACAATGGTAGCAGAGATCCAACTTACGTGCACGGCTGCGGGCTGCATCAACATCCATTGGTACTGAGACATTGATGGCTGGTGTGGGAGTTTGATGAACAGGAATGGGGTTAGGGTGGGGGAGGCTTCGATTGAAGGTGTAGGGTGTATGAGTGGTAGTTGGAGCACGGAATGCAGCATTAAATGCCACATTTGTGAGTCAGTTCTCATCACAGAGTGAAGCAGCTTCATACCAAGCAAGGATATCATTGTCCACTGGGCGCCCTTCCAACATCTGTGCAATCTGGTCCTGAATTTCTCGGTTGAGCCCCCGTTGGAACTTCACCACCACTGGTAACCCACTCCCATATCCTGCCATGTCCACCAAATCCTTGAACTCATCGATATAGTCGTCCACGGATCGATGTCCCTGGTGGTAAGCAGATGACTCAAGTCGTGTCACTGCTCGGTGGCGTTCATTGAGGGGGCAGAAGTGGCATACGAACTCAGCTCAAAAGTCACCCCAAGTGGAGAAAGGTAGAGAACTGAGTTCTTTAGTTTGACGTAGGATACGGTCCACATAGAGATAGGCGCGTTCAGATTTCATGTATGTGAAGGCCCAATAAATTCTTGCAGCCTCATCGACAAATTGATGCGACTGGAGACTAATGTATAACTCACAGGAATTAAGGAATGCACGTCCCTGTGCATGTGCACCATTAAATTCGGCAGGGGGGGACGGTTTGATCTGGGCACGTTCCTTAGTGGATGCATTTGACAAAACGTCGTTGTTGGGTGCACTTGGAGTCATGAAGGGGGAACTATTGGTCGTAGGGTTAGCCTGGAGGGTCCTAACGAAGTTTTCAATCGTAGATTTAAGCGAGTCGATTTGCGCGCACATTCCGGAAACGTCGCTTTCAAGCGCGTCGAAGCATTCTGATGCGTCCATGTCGCTAGGGAGCACGTTTGGCAAAAATGGCAGCGTAATAAAGGCGAGATTATCTGGAACGGTGTGTAGGGACTCTGTGGAGCTTTGGGAAGCGTCGTCCAGTCCGTACCTGCCTATCTTGGGCAGTGCGTTCGCGATTTTCGGGCCTTAGGGGAGAGTTTTCTACTATAAGGGCAACCTAAGCCTCTAGCAAAGGGAAATCCGAAGTTAAAATTATACTACATAATACAGGCATTGGGGACACACCTAGCAAATGGAAATCCGAAGAGAAAACTCTAAGGATCCCCTTGCTGATGCCCAGTATATGTGAAGACGACAAAAATCAAATATAACCTAAAAATAGAAAAAGGCAGAGATAGGCGGATCAAGGCCGCCGAATGACATCATACCAAGGGGTATGTGTCAGAAGGGGTACTCCGCCTCTAAATATAAAAGTGTCAACATGTACAAACATGATAGCAAGGGAAAATTAGTAATAAAATCCGGAAAAATCATAGAAAATGAAGAATAGAAGGAAATGAGGTGGGGAAAAATATAGGATGAACATAAAAAATAGGAAAAACACACAGGGCACCCCCCTAGTCCCCTTACAGATCGGACGATTAGTCACACACACGATCACATGCCTTTTCTGTTGAATACATGCTCAGATGTCTTAGATAGAATTCATTCATTCTTGAATACATACCAACTTCCTGTTTACTTCGTCCCCCTGTGACTGAGTGATAGAAGTACAAGAGTACTTCTGTTCCACTTTTTTTTAAACACAAACTTGGACCCACCATCTCCCATACTTTGAACCTAGCTTCAAACACCGACCAATCTCCAGCGACGAATGACCAAACCTTAGTTAATTAATTGCCTTACCTGGGAACACAATCAACCCCTTCTGGGTGAGAACCTGTCGATAGAGGCGGCTTCATGTCATCACCCAGAACTGTTATTGCCGTCCCCGCCCTATCACCCAAACACATCATATGGCACCCCACCCCAATGAAACTACTTGAACGAGACATATATAACCAACATGAAACGTATAGAATCGCTCAGACTCCCCAGCTTACTTTGACAATCTGTCTCGTCACCCATCTCAACCAGCACCGCTCACCACCAGGAGCAGGACTAGGTGTAACTTAGCCCAGTCAACCCTGCTCTCACCCTTGACCCCCCTGTCACCCACACCAGCACCATCACCACCCCTGATCGCCCCACGCATACACAGATGGTCCTCATCGTCCGACTCAGATACAGCTCTCCCATCCCATTCATCTGCCTTAGCCATGTCCACTACCACTGACTCCCTGTATGCGCCGGCAGAAGTCCACCAAGCCTCACCCTCTGCTGCCCCAATCCTCTCCACAGGACGCATGACTGTCTCCATATTGTGTCAGTTCGATAATGCCTGTCATTGTTACTTCTCCATGAAGGATATTGCTGACAAGGATCAGGTTAGCAAAATCATCTATAACTTCGAATCATCAGCAGTCCAGTCTTGGGTCTCTGCTGATGAAGCCCATCTCATCAGCCTCATCTTCCCTGCATTCTTAGTGGAGCTTAAGAAGAAATTCTTACCAAGGTCCTGGGAAGATGAATTAGTCCAAGACCAAATTACCATGCAAGGCTCGACAAACTTCCTCACCTGGGTCAACACCATCTGGAATGCCAATGATGAGCTCCACGCAGCAGGCTCCGATTATCACATCGACAACAACCACTTCCGTCGCCAGCTCATCCCTCACCTCTCCGATGGCCTCAAACGCCTGTATAAGGCAAACAACAGTACAGCCCCAGGGGCTACCAAGGGAATGTTAGATGCTATCACAGACCTCAATGATTGGTTGGAGCGTATCCACTTACTCGAACAGGATCTCCAAGCGACCCGCGGAGCAATGTGGGTTGTGAAAGCAACCAAAGCAGGCAACACCCTGCACCCTGTCGCCATCGCTACCCCCACCACCAGCCTCAATCCTACATCGTCTACTGCCCCCACCACGGTCCCATTGAGCCCCCTCACTGATGATGAGAAGAATTTACTCAGGCTCCATCTTGGCTGCTTCAAGTGTCGAATTTTTTATGCAGGTCATTTAGGTCGAAACTGCAACAACCCTCGCCCCACCCCAGTGTTAGGAAACAGCCCCATTACCTAATAAATTTTCATTTTCATTTTATTATGTCGAATTACACTACATTACATCAAATGATGCCAAATGACGCTACACTTTGATAGCATGAGAATATTATTTCGCACGCATCACCATGTACGTGCCTGTATGCGTGCGTCGGTAACAACAATGTACAATATATGTAACATAGTATATAAACCCTAAATATATGCCTAGGGGACCCTAGTTGTGTTCTCTTAGGTATTCCACCTATGTTTTCGGTGTGAAAGGCCTATCTCAACAAACTTACCTATTAATAACCCCTCACATCAAAACCATCAATTTCCCCATCATGCGCGCGGATCCCGCCCCCTTCTTGTAGAGAGAACCCGCACGGTATTAGCTAGCAGATAGTGGGTGTCGCCCTAACAGAAGAACACAACTTCCCATATCAGTGCGCCTTCTCTTACTTGCGCATATGTCATTGTTTCACCGCGCCACATCCAATTACTCATCCTTTTGGCATGAGCTGGAAGTACTGGTATATACGTAATCTACCTTTTCTTTTGTAAGCCGATGCCAGGCCTTGCCTTACATTGCGACTGCCAGTGATCAAGAGGCAGCGCTTGTCATTAGGACAGCTGCAACCAGACAACCGATTGGATCTGGATTAGTCACGATTTACATCACTCTATTTGGACGACTATTTTAGTTACAAGCCGAATTCAGTGATATCTCCGAGATCAGGCACTGTTGGAAGGGTTGTTGATCCGAAGTGTCAAAATAGGCGCCCGACAAACGATAAACCTTATCACGTGAGCTGTAGACGTTTGGAGAGGTCTCGAAGAAAAATTTTGAATTTGTCAAAGAAGTGATTCATCACAGATTCTATAATTATGTCCGAACCTTCAACTTCTAATCCCAGTCCTAATCCTGTTCCCATACCAGCACTAGAGGCGAAAATTGATGCGCTCACAGTGCAAATGTCGCAATTAGTGTCAGTATTGGTAGCATCACAGCCCAGACAAGTGGAAGTACAGCCAGAGATGACAGGAGAAAGAGATGATGAGATGGAGGAGATGGTGGAGTGGATATCGCAGGAGGATGAGACGGTGGAGAAATCCGGAAATGGAAAAGTGTGCTTACCTAAGTACGCGCCCCCACAAATCTTTGACGGTACCATGGAGAATACAAAATCCTTCATCAGCTCTATAGTATTGTACATCCATGGGAGGAAGCCCGAGTTTTGTACAGCCGAGTCTAGGATTATGTTTGCTCTCTCATACATTCACGGGGGGAAAGCACAGTTCTGGAGAAATGAGGCTATTAATCAAATTGCCGCGGGAAATAAACCATTTGCAACCTTCAAGGAATTTCTGGAGAGATTGGAGGCACAGTTTGGAGACCCTAATCCAAAGGCGACAGCTAATGCTAAATTAAAGACCATGCGCCAAGGTTCCTTAACGGTGGATGAATTTATTTTGCAGTTCAAAGCAGAAGCTTCGCAAACAGACATGGGAGAAGCCGCGTTGGTAGAGTTTTTGAAAGCAGGATTAAATCCCTCTTTATTCAAGTCTATCTACCGACTACCTTCTATGCCAGAGAAGTTGGATGAGTGGTATAATTGGGCAATGCGCCTTGACCAGCAATATTGGCAGGAACAGGCAGAGTCAAAGTTGATGTACGGAAGTAGTAAATTTGGAAAGTCATCAGGAGGAAAGTCTGAGAAAGGAAAGGTGCCTCAGGTGCAAGCTCCGAGGGCACAGCCACCGGCCATGGCAGTGACACCTATAGTTACGGAGTCAGCAGCACCAGCAGAGGCAATGGAGGTTGATCAAGTGGGGAGACGAGCCCCACTTAAATGTTTTAACTGTGGGCAGTTAGGACACATTTCTAAGTATTGCAAGCAGAAGAGAAAGATCAGGGGAGCTACAATCGAGGAAGTGAAGCAGGAGGAAGGCAAGCAGGAGAATTTTGTGGAAGAGTCCCAGTGAAGGTTTCCCCATTGGTGACCCAGAATTGTTACAATGTATTAGTATCCGAGGAAACCCAGAGTAAATAAATCGAGGAGGAGTACAACTGTTGCGAATCATGCAACAAAGAAAATTGTCACATGTCATTTCCGAAAACTCCTAAATTCTTTATTCGCTCTGCATGAATAGAACCCGAAATCACCTTGACTGTGGGACTGAAGACAGTGGACACACATGCAGCTATTGATGTGGAAGCGTTGCTTGACAGTGGTGCTACAGGATTATTTATTAATTGATCCTTAATTACCGGAAACGGTATTAACACACACAAGCTGGCGCAACCTATAATGGTGTACAATATTGACAGAACAGTCAATCGTGGAGGAACTATCAAGGAGGAGGTGACTATGGTACTAAAGTATCAGGAGCATCAGGAGTGAGCCGTATTCGAAGTGTGTGATCTTGGGAAAACCAATCTAATAATAGGATGTCCATGGTTATGGAAGCATAATCCCGAAATTGATTGGAAAACTGGGAAAGTACAAATGACTCATTGTCCTAAGGAATGTAATGTGTATGGGAGGAAGATGAAGAAGGAAAAAAGGAAAAAGAAAGAGAAAGAATGTCCGAGGAAGTATTCTGTTATGATGGAGGAAGTAGAGGATGAGGAAATGCCAAATGGGGAAGTTCCAATCATGATCAAGAAAGAAGAGCAGAAGCAAACCTTTAGAGCAGTTTGTGGAGGACAGTCGTGGGACAAGAATATTGTGAAGGTGGAGAAGCCAGTGGAGGAATGGGTGCCAAAAGTGTATCATAAACATTTGTCAGTGTTCCAAAAGAAGGAGTCTGAGTGAATGCCAGTGCAGAAGCCATGGGATCATGCGATTGAGATGAAGCCAGGGTTTGTGCCAAAGAAGTCGAAGGTATATCCGTTATCTCCGATGGAACAAGAAGAAGTGGATGCATTCCTGAAGGAGCAATTGCGCAAAGGATACATACAACCTTCAAAATCACCGCAGACGTCACCAATATTCTTTGTGCCCAAAAAAGACCAAAGGAAGAGGATGTGTACCGATTATAGGTATCTGAATGAGTGGACAGTGAAGAAGGCATACCCCCTGCCGTTGATCTCAGAAATAATTGATAAGGTGGGAAAAGCCAAGGTCTTTACAAAATTGGATTTACGATGGGGATACAACAATGTATGAATAAAGAAAGGAGATGAGTGGAAGGCTGCATTTGCCATGCATCGAGGATCCTTCGAGCCGCTTGTCATGTTTTTTGGGATGACTAATAGTCCCCCGACCTTTCAAAATATGATGAACAACATTTTCAAGGATGTAATAGACAAAGGCGTGGTAATAATATTTATTGATGACATTCTGATATTCACGGAGGATGAAGAGAATCATGAGGCGATAGTGCAGGAGGTGTTATGGAGGTTGGCGGAGAATGATCTATTTTTGAAACCAGAGAAGTGTGTGTTTGGGGCAAGCGAGATCAAGTTCCTAGGATTATTGATCAGCCCTGAGGGGATCAAAATGGATCCGATCAAGGTACAGGTGATCACAGATTGGCCTGCGCCCACCCATGTCAAGGAGGTTCAAGCCTTCTTGGGACTCGCAAATTATTATTGTCGCTTTGTGCACAATTTTTCTAAAATTGCTGCACCCTTACATAACCTTACGTGAAAGGGAGTAGTGTGGAGGTGGGGAGAGCAGCAGCAGACAGCATTTGAGGAGTTGAAGAGGAAGTTTGTGGAGGGACCAATATTAGCCCCAGTAGATTTCACACACCCTTGGCAAGTGGAATCCGATGCATCCGATTTTGCTACTGGAGCGGTATTATCAATGCTGTGCAAAGATGACAAATGGCATCCTTGTGCATACTTGTCAAAAGGGTTGAATGATGTGGAGAGGAATTATGATGTGCATGACAAAGAGATGTTGGGGATAATACAAGCATTGGAGGCATGGAGGCATTATTTGGAGGGATGTACACATCAAATTGAGATCTGGATGGATCATCAAAATCTGCAATACTTCATGTCCACTAAAAAGCTTAATCGCCGGCAAGCATGTTGGGCACTATTCCTATCGTGTTTCAACTTTCACTTGGTCCATAAAGTGGGAAGCTTAATGAGGAAAGCAGATGCCTTATCCAGATGTATTGATCATAAAAGGAGGGTGGAGGAGGACAATAAAAATGTTACCTTACTCAAACCCGAATACTTTCGCATTTGCGCTATGCGTCAAGGGCATCTATCAATAGATAGCTCAGAAACGGAAATGTTGTCTAAAATCAGACAATGCTCGGAAATGGACGATGAAGTAGTGGAAGCTGTGAAAGCTCTGAAGGGAGACAAGAAAGGTAATATTAAAGGAGACGAATGGGCTGAGGAACAAGGGTTGGTGTTGTTCCAAGGAAAAGTGTATGTACCGAAGGATCAGGATTTGTGAAGGGAGATTGTCTGGTTACATCACAATACGCTGATTGCTGGACACCCAGGAAGATGGAAGACGTTGGAATTAGTAATGAGAAATTATTGGTGGCCCGGAATTTCGAAGTATGTGTTGGGGTATGTGGATGGATGTGATACGTGCATGAGGGGGAAGAAATTTCCAGAGAAACCTGCAGGAAAATTAATGCCGAACCCTATACCTAAAGCGCCATAGCGAGATATATCTGTGGATTTTATTACCGGATTACCTGAGGCTCAAGGGTACGATGCAATATTCATAGTATGTGACCACTTTACAAAGGAGGTCCATATTATTCCTACTACTACAGAAACCTCATCATTGGGCTTGGCACACCTCTATCTAAATCAGGTATGGCGGTTACATGGGTTACCCGATACTGTTATCTCCAATTGCGGACCACAATTTGCTTCCATGTTTATGCGAGAACTAAACAACATATTAGGAATTCAAACTAAATTATCTACGGCATGTCACCCACAGACTGATGGGCAGACAGAGAGAATGAATCAGGAGTTGGAGCAGTACCTACGTATGTTTGTCAACTACCGACAAACCGACTGGCCCAAATGGTTGGCAATTGCCGAATTTTCCCACAATAATAAATTCCATTTGGCTACTTGTATGACACCCTTTTTCATGAATTATGGATATCATCCTCGCATGGGAGTAGAACCCAGAAGGGAAGTCAAAGTACAGTCGGTAGAAGATTTTGTATCTAAGATGCAAAGGGTACAAGAGGAAGCAGAGGCGGCATTGAAGAAAGCACATGATGACATGATGCGACACGCAGATCGTACTCAAGCATGCGCTCCAGAGTACAAAGTTGGTGACTTGGTATGGCTGAGTACCAAGGACCTGAATATTCCACGACCTTCAAAGAAACTTACGGAGAAACAAGTTGGCCCATATGCGATCTCTAAAGTGATCTCGCCTAATGCGGTAGTGCTAAAATAACCCTGATCATTTAAGATTGATCCCGAGATTAACATATCCCGCTTACGCCCTTACCATCCGCCCACTATTCCTGGCCAACAAACTACTCCACAACCTCCGATAATAGTAGAAGGTGCTCCAGAATACATAGTTGAAGAAATTCTAGACTCACATCTTCGACGGAACAAATTGGAGTTTTAATAAAGTGGAAAAACTATACCGACAAAAATAATTTGTGGGAACCCAAAGAGAATTGTCAGCGAGTGCATAACGCGATCGTCCAGTTCTTTAAACGTAATCCAAATGCTCCGCGTCGCATTGCGAGAATGGTGTATGAGGGGATGAAATTCCGGCCTTACCAAAATTTCACAGAGGGGACAAACATAATATTTTCTTGCCTGGAAGTCGAGGCATAAAAGGGGGGTAATGTTAGGAAACAGCCCCATTACCTAATAAAATTTCATTTTCATTTTATTATGTCGAATTACACTACATTACATCAAATGACACCAAATGACACTACACTTTGATAGCATGAGAATATTATTTCGCACGCATCACTATGTATGTGCCTGTACGCATGCGTCGGTAACAACAATGTACAATATATGTAACATAGTATATAAACCCTAAATATATGCCTAGGGGACCCTAGTTGTGTTCTCTTAGGTATTCCACCTACGTTTTCGGTGTGAAAGGCCTATCTCAACAAACTTACCTATTAATAACCCCTCACATCAAAACCATCAATTTCCCCATCACGCACGCGGATCCTGCCCCCTTCTTGTAGAGAGAACCTGCACGGTCTTAGCTAGCAGATAGTGGGTGTCGCCCTAACACCCAGAAGACTGCAGACATGTCACAGCGGCATACGCGGCCAAAGCTAAAGCAGCCTATGAAAAGAAGAACAACACCACCACCATCGCCACTGTGTTCATGGGAGGCACAACATTCAACAACAGCGAGAGCGAGGGTGAGGGCGAAGAGTGGGTTGATGCAAACGAAGCCAAAGAGTATGTGACATCACCTTTTGACCTACCTGCACACTTGCTTTGGACATGCTGCCTTGACACTCCCGCTACGTGTGCACCTACTCCTATCAATGCCCTTATTGATCACGGTTCATCCCCAGTCTTGATTTCTAGAGACCTCGCCAAAATTTTATGCTTAACACCTCGTCCATTATTCAAACCTCTCTTGGTCTCCAGCACATTTGCGAAGAAAAGAAAGTCTCCTGAAGCTTTAGAATTGACTCATTACTGTAAATTAGCAATCCAATCACCAGACACCTTGTGGCATTCTCGTACGATCAACACAATTATATGCCCCAAACTTTACATGGACCTCATATTGGGATTAGACTTCCTCGCTAAGAATAAAATAGTGGTCGACATGGACCTGCAAACAGCAATAGCAAAAGAAAGTGGCTATGACCTTCTCAACCCACCAGACCCTGAGACTAAGAAGGAGTGTGTAGTCAAATCACCAGCTGAGAAGTGGAAGATCAAGGCCCGCCTGATCAGAAATGGTCAACAACAGACAAGGAAACTCCAAATGCTCGTCCATATGGAGCTAATGGCATTCTTCAATGAGAACGAAGAGCGATTCAATCTGGAGGCTTTTACCACCAGCCCACCGAATGTAATAGCCGCTATCAAGGTCCAGATAAAGCAACTGGCGGGGCTCACTATGTTGCAAAAACTAGATTTGAAAATGAAAGCCCAGTTCCCCAACCGTTTTCCTACAGACATACCACATGTAACAAAGTTACCGACAGATGTGTATCATCACATCGAGCTACTTCCAGGTGCACCCGTATCAGTGGCTCACGCATATGGCTGCCCACGCAAGTACAGAGCTGGCTGGAAAACACTCCTTGACCAACATGCAGCCACAGGATGCATCAGACCATCCTCCTCACCATATGCGTCCCCATCATTCATTATTCCAAAAGCCGACCCTACTGTCTTACCTCAGTGGGTAAATGACTACTGACACCTCAATCGTCTCACGATCCCCAACAATTACCCACTGCCACGTATTGATGACATCTTGGCAGACTGTGCTAAAGGTAAAATTTGGGGGGAAGATAGATATGACGAACTCATTCTTTCAGATGCTGGTACACCCGGATCACATTAAATACACCACGACCTTGACACCCTTTGGCCTCTGGGAGTGGGTTGTCATGCCTATGGGCATGCGTAACTCCCCAGCCACACACCAACGACGTGTAACCTTGGCACTGAGAGACTACATCGGCAAAATCTGCCACGTTTATTTGGACGACATCATTATCTGGTCAAATTCACTAGCCGACCGCCAAACGAACGTAGCGCTCATCCTGGAGGCACTGCAAAAGGCAGAGTTGTACTGCTCTACAAAAAAATCCATCCTTTTCACCACCAAAATTGACTTCCTTGGCCACCATATCTCGGTGCGGGGCATTGAGGCCGATACCTCCAAGGTCGCTCGGATCCTAGGATGGACAAAACCTCAATCTGCAAAACACGTATGGCAATTTCTGGGGCTTGTATGGTACATTGCAACCTTCCTACTGACACTAGCAGAACATACAGCAACCTTGACCCCTCTCACATGAAAAGAATGCAACGCAAACTTTCCTGCTTGGACCACTGAACACCAACTTGCCTTCGATGCCATCAAATGACTGGTAGTGAGCTGTGATTGCCTCACCACTATCGACCATGAGACGCCTGGCGAAAACAAGATATTTGTAACGTGCAAAACAAGCAAACATTGTATGGGAGCCATACTCTCATTCAGCCCTACATGGGAAGGCGCACAACCCATCACCTTCGAAAGCAGGCAGATGAATGGGGCTGAACAAAATTACCCAGTGCATGAACAGGAGATGTTCGCAATTATGCGAGCTTTGAAGAAGTGGAGAGTGGATCTACTGGGCACGCACATTCACATTCAAATGGATCACAAAACATTGCAAAACTTCGACTACCTGAGGGACCTCTCACAAAGGCAAGCGAGGTGGATGGAGTATCTCTCCCAGTATGAGTACACCATAACATACATCAATGGGGAGAAAAATACTGTTGCAGACGCGTTATCCCGTTTACCAGACTCCATCAATGAAAAGGAACTGCAACTCAACACAGCAACCATCTTCGAGGTACGGAGTGATCCCAAACTGATTCAGAGGATCACGAAAGGGTACCGAGTCAATCCTTGGTGTAGCAACATCCTGAACGATCTAAACAGCAGCATCCTGGACAGCAAGCTGAACATCACACTGAGGCATGGGCTCCTCTTCATTGGATCTCGCCTGATTATTCCCAAATACAAACACTTGCATGAGCACCTTTTCCAATTGGCACACGATAACCTAGGGCACTTCGGTACAGAAAAGTCATACGCAAACTTGCGAGACGACTACTACTGGCCAAACATGAGACGTGACCTTGCAAAAGGATATGTACCCGGATGCATTGACTGCCAGAGAAACAAAGGAAGCACATCAAGACCACCTGGACCACTTCACCCCTTACCAACGCCGGATGCTCGTTTCGACTCAGTGGCAATTGATTTCATTGAGCCACTTCCAAAAGACGACGGTTTCGATGCAGTAGTGACGATGACCAACCATCTGGGTGCAGACATCCAAATCGTGCCATGCAAGACGACCACTACCACTGAAGAATTCGCATTCCTTTTTTTCGACAGGTGGTACTGCGAAAATGGATGCCCACTGGAAATCATCTCAGATCGAGACAAGGTCTTTGTATCAAAGTTTTGGAAAACCTTGATGAAACTCATGGGCATACGCCACAAGATGTCAATATTGTACCACCCACAGACTGATGGCGCCTCAGAGCACTCCAACAAAACTGTGATACAATGTCTAAGGTTCCATGTTGAACAGAATCAGAAAGGATGGGTCAAAGTGCTACCAAAAGTACGTTTCGATATAATGAACACAATTAATGCTTCCACCAGCATCTCGCCATTCGTATTGAAGACAGGAAGATCACCACGTGTCCTACCTCCACTGAACATAAGTGACTCACACACAGGCCCCCCGGACACATCCTCAGATGAAGAAAGAGTGCTCAAATTCATGGAAGAGATGGAAGAGGAAACCAATGCAGCAAAAGACAGCTTGTTGGCAGCTAAGATTCACTAGGCTCATGAAGCAAATAAAGACCAATCGGTAGACCCTGCTTACCAAGTAGGGGACAAGGTGCTCTTAGCCATGGTGCATCGGCGACGTGATTACATGCAAGCCAGAGACGGGCGAGTGGCCAAATTTATGCCACATTTCGATGGACCCTACAACGTTATACAAGCGTACCCTGAAAACTCAAGCTACAAACTAGTATTGCCACCAACATCAAAAGCTCACCCTATGTTCCACGTCGCGAATCTGCGGCCATACATTCTGAATGATGACACCCTGTTTCCTGAGTGTGCATTGCACATGCCTCAACCTCTCATCACTGCAGAGGGAACAATGGAATATTTCATCGACCAGATACTTGAACAACGCGCATGGGGCCGAGGGCATCAATTTTTGGTATGATGGACGGGGTATGGACCGGAGCACAACATATGGCTACCTTGCTCAGAACTACTGGAAACAGAGGCCCTGGCAAAATGGGAAAACAGGCAGGAGTAGAGTTCACGTCCTTTTTTCAAGAGGACGTAGGCGAGTGTAAGAGTATCTCTACTCTTACCAGGATTTCTTACTACGATCGGACGATTAGTCACACACGTGATCATGTGCCTTTTCTGTTGAATACATGCTCGGATGTCTTAGATAGAATTCATTCATTCTTGAATACATACCAACTTCCTGTTTACTTTGTCCCCCTGTGACTGAGTGATAGAAGTACGAGAGTACTTCTGTTCCAAAGGGTAGATATTCATAGTAAAACTTGCTTGGCTTGCTGCTTCGGCAGAGGGCCCATTTGGTTCCATAACTCTGCCATCCAATCCAGTTGTTCCTTCTCTTTATCCGAGGTAGCATTCCATAACTTTGAGAGTTCAAGTTGATAGTGACCGAAAGCCTTCTGGTTGTCTGATGGTCATGATGAAGCCCCATTCCATCCCCCCATCTTCATCTGGATCCTTGCCTTCAACTCATCCTGCACCTCCATTCCAAAGACACTCCAGGCATTCCACTTCTTCACACTCCTAAATTTCTCCACAGATTCCCTCTTTCTTCCAAACATATGAAACCAAGTATAGACACCCTACATGTGTGAATAGAACCAGTCAGTTTGCCTCTTTAGAGAACCCCACATCTTTTTTAAGCTTCTTATCAGCTTCGTTCCAGTCTTTATTTGCTCTCTTCATGTCTTGAAAAGCATGTGCAGCAATCAGACTATGGTTGGTCCTATTTGCCGCTTGCCATTCCTCTTTGTATTTTTTGAGCAAGGCCAAATCCTCAGGTGTAAATTTGAAATGGAGAAGCTCTAGGGGCACATTGATTTCATCTGACATGCAGTAGGCAAGGGAGGGTTATGGTGGCAGTGAGTGGACCTGTCACATACTGTGAAATGTGTGAAGGGTGCAGGGCTACTGATATCGCAATCATGAAGTGATCAGACATTATCTTGCCTTGTAATCAGTGATCAAAGCCCCTAACCTCCAGAGAAAAACCCCTATTTCATTCTGAATACAAGTACACTGAAAGATGGATATGTAAATAAAAGCAGGAGAGCAGGTGAGATAGATTCAGCTAGCTGCAAAGTATGAAGTCCAGGAAATAGTTACATGTTTGCCAAACTTTAAGAATCTGGTTCTCGACCAGAGATAACAAGTTTTACTGGGAGATCTCCACTTAATGCTTGCAGAAAACAGCTTTCTGCATGTTTTCTGTAAAAATGAAAGGGTACAAATCACATTAAATACATATCATTGTAATAGGACTCGACAATCATTACCTGTCCTGAGTAGCAAGCAACTGTGGTGTGGTTGTCAACCACCAACTGATACAAAATAACCTTTGGATATCAACCATTTTGGCCCAAGAACATCTGTTCTGCCTTGCGAATGCCACAATGCAGTGCAGCAAATATGATTGGGTTTTCCAAAGCTGATTGAGTCTCAATCAGCAGATGGTGAAAATTTTGTAAAGTGCCTAAGGTTATGTCGCTGCAATGACATTGTAGTAGTATAAGTACCAGAACAAATCCAGCAGTTCACTAATAGAAAACACATACCGGGACAAACACAACATGGCTTGGGTAGGATATTGCCCACATGTCAGCCTTTGCAAGGGCCATGAGAGAACAGTCATACTCATGCGCTGGACTTTGCCTCATGTATGCAAGGTGAAGCTTAGTCAGCTCCTCCGATTTTGGTATACTTACTATCATCTGTATATCCCCCTACGTTATCATTTCACCCAGATGGGCATCAAAAAGTACAAACCTATGCCTAAAAATACTGGCAAAGGTGATGTGGTCATTCTAAGTTCCACCAGTCATTATACAGCTCAAGGACTGGTAGAAAAGAGGACGCTCAGTAAGCATACAAGTAGCACTATAGTGTTTAAAGGTCCAGTCCAGTCTGGTTTTTTACTTCCAAATGGGGCAACTGGCAACTGCAACCAGTCTAGGACCGACCCAGATATTGGAGGACCACAACTGGACCCTTTAGGACTGGTCCTAATTGGTCCATGGACCAAAAAAAGACTGGTTCGGACTGGTCTTTTGTCATAAAATCTATCATGCCAAATAACCCATATGTATCTCAACAAATATGACCATTACCTCATATATATTATATTCATGGATAGAGATTGTAATGCTCCGTAGACCAATCCAACATTTAAGCAATTCCATCAAGATTTGACTGAGATATGGCCAAAACTGAAAGGACATGCATTCAAGTTGCAGTTTGTAGTTTGTAATTTGTAGTTTGTAGTTTGTAATTTGTAGTTTGTAGTTTGTAATTTTTAGTTTGTAGTTGCACTCATTTGGGCTGTTATATGAATAAAATCCCATGGTACAGATGATTAGGTGTGTTGTTGTTACTTTTATGATGTCATATGGCTGTACAAAAAAAATATATATGTAGCTCAGGTAATAAGCAATGCAATCAAAGTTGTTCTGATACAACAAAATACTCATACAAAAATGTTTTTGGTCATATCTCAACCAATTCTTGACCATTTTTGATGATCCAGGGACCAAAAATGAAGTAAATATGTGTGGGAGTAAGGTCCAACATACATTGGGACAAAAGACTGGTTGCAACCAGTTTGAACTGGTTTTTCATTGGTCCTACTATATTTTTCAAAACGAAAGACCAGCAACTGGACTGAAAAAGACCAGTCCATAAATAGACCACTGGTCCAGTCCTAATTGGTCCAGTTCAGTCCAGTTTCAGTCTTTTTTTTGGTCCTACAGACTGGACCTTTAAACACTATTCTCTCCACATTCAAACATTGTCTGATAAATATACCAGGCCCTCAGACACCAGGCTGGCATGGGGTTAATCCATCATGGGTTCCTATCTCTCTGGTTGTTGCCCAATGGGAAGATCGGTCTGGAAACCAGCTTTCTCGTGAACAGCTTCCACTGACTTTAGCATGTGCAATCACCATACACAAGAGTCAGGGCCTCACATTAGAACATCCCATAATTGACCTTGGACCAAAGGACTTTTCATCTGGGCTGTCATTTGTGGCAATTTCCCAGGTCAAAAAATTGAAGGGGCTAGCCTTTCATGTCCCCTTTGGAATCCAACACCTACAGTGTGGTGAAGAAACAGAGTCAATGAAGATGCTGAGAGAGGATAATACAAGGCGAGAAGCATTAGGATTCACTTTAGATACACATGGGATGGATCTTAGGGAATACGAATAAATATGTACTTTAATAAGCATTGAGCGAAAGACTGGGATAAAGCAAGCTCCCCATTCCCATACAAAATTGTTCTTATATGATCTTTGCATGACCACAGCATCAGCAAGCTTACAATAACGCGTCGGCAAATGCCGCAACGTTGGTGCGGACATATTCCCAAGTTGGATTACAAAAAAGCTCATGACCACAAGCTTACAATAATGCGTCGGCAAACGCCGCAACGTTAGTGCGTACATATTCCCACGCATCCCCAAGTCGAGGGATATAACCTCATTGAGAACTCGGAATCCCTCTATCCTCCACTTTGTATTGACTAGACTCAATCGTGTGAACTGCGCGTTGGAGAGCTGTCTCATAGTGCGCTCATGGACGTCGGGAGACTCCCTCATTTGACAAGCTTGTCATGTGTATACTTGCCCGCGACTTGGTGCTGGCGGAATTCTTCTTGGCTTCCGGTATTAATCTTATTTGATGCATGACGGAAACCCTCCCACCTCCCAGTCTTCGGCTGCGATCCGTTTTTTCTTTCAGCCACTCGGGGGCTCTTGCTATTCCTTGGCATGAGGCGCCTGCTTGGTGCTATGCGGGTAATCATTTTGGAATGAATTATGACTCCGACACCGTTAATTCGGCAGAACTAGCTATACTGAAGGACATCGTCCGAGATGCATCAAGTCATTATGCGGGTGCTCTCCCTACTTACCCTGTTTGGATTAGATTGTGTCTCCACGAGAGGGTACTGATGTTGATAATATTGATATAATATATTTATTTACAATCCAGACCCGCCACACACAACACACACAACACACCGAAAGCCTCGCGTTACGCTAGGCGGGTTTAATCCTAGTGGTGAATATTGTCCGAGATCATATGTAGGTTGGCAATATATCATGATATAACATTCCGACTGTCTATTTATGTATATAAGCCAAATATAAGCTGTGCAATATATAAAATCATCAGTTCGCACCGTCGGCGTGCGGAGCGTTAGTTGATTCAATCATGATGCTTGTGCGCTCGAGCGTAAGCCACATCATGATGACAGATATATTCATATACTTGTACGGTAGTGAGTAACAGGAACTCGAAAGGCGTGACGTTTTTTTTTTTCCATCAATTTTCCTTGAATTTTCCATTCCAGTTTATTCTCCGATTGAGGTGAAGTGTTATTATCGAAAGCACCAAACCAAGAAAACACTGTGGACACATGCTGATTTCATATACTTTTTGTTTCCTATGTGCGTCAGCTCGCACGCTCTTTATGGATATGTTCATATAGATTGTCGACTCGGATCACAAAGGGATATAATCAATTTGCGCTACAATGTTGTAGCGCTAGTATGACGTAGTACACTGGATAAAAAATACTCTGAGATCTGCATTTCAGTTCCTGTGTATCCAACAGGTGTAGGGTGAATTCCCCCCGGCATGATAAGTAAATTTGAAGGACCATACAGCAAGCTTAGTAATCATTATCCTGACTCCAACGTGCGTGGTACCAAAGACAGGCAAAATGATAGGTTAGACGGTAGTATTAAAAAATTTTAAGGATGATGATAGTATCTAATTTCCAAAATCTCGACAGCAATATTATATCGTTAGGAGTATCAGTGAGCAATATGAGATACTAATAGCAAGATTGTTCAGATGAGTCACGGTGTTGATTCCGAAGAAAGGTTATTGTTGACGCCGCGCCGAGTGAGAACCAAAGAAGAGCAGCGACGGAATCGGAGTGAGTAAAGGAGTGAGGATGAGATATAAGGAGAGGGACTTGTGCGCGTAAAGCCAATTGACAGGAAATGAAAGGCACGATTACAGCTGATGAACTTCTAGCGTCCATTCGATCAGAGTTGGCGGGAAAGGAAAATCAAATTCCTAAAAGACAGGAGCTTGATCAACAAGTACAAACATCGCGTCGGCTTCACTCAAACTATTATTTTCTTGATTTTCCTTTTTTTTCCACAGATGACAGAAGGATGCTATTCCGGTCATATATAATAATCCATCTATGGTTGCCTTCCTTCTTCTTCCAGCAACCATGTCCTTCGCTGTTCTCCGCGACCTTCACGCTATTCTCGCTGACGCGCTCGACGACATGCAGCGCGTCTATGATCCAGATCGTTATTCTCCTCTCGGCCCATCATCCCTTCAAGGAGAAGAGAAACCTTATCTCTCTCCAATATCTACCTCTTCATCTAATACCCCCTTGGATTTTCCATCCTTAGATACTCCGTATGATCCTGCTGACCCCTCGGAACAGCTCACCACCCACCCCACTGTCGTGGTAGCCATCAATCGAATTATAGCTGCCGCTGGCCAGATGGCAGCCATTGTCCAAACCCCATTTTTGACTCTTTGTGATGCGTCCATGGGGGTACGTTATTAATTCATGCACCGTGCGCGTCTTTGATGTTCACTTGCTGTACTTTAGTACCATTTGCCCTCCTGCTTGCGATTGCTAGAGGCATCACACACCATCGAAATTCTTCGAGAAGCAGGCCCACAAGGTCTTCATGTCGACGCGATATCTGAACAGAACGGTGTCGAGAGTGTAAAACTCGGTAGCTTCTACTTTACCTATTGAGACTTTCTTCGTTCATGACTCTTTGTAAATTTCTTAACAGCACACGTACTCCGCCTTTTAGCAACACATCATATCATCCGTGAATGCGCCCCAAATGTATTCGCCATAAATCGTATTTCGTCAACGCTTGATTCAGGCAAGTCTGCGGCCCAGCTGAGGCAATACGAGAGCGACGGCAGGTTAGTCGTCCATTCTCCCTTTTATTTATGACGTTTGGGTCACGTATGCCCTGGCGTATCGCTCGTTGTCCGTCTATGAATTTCTTACCTTCAATTTTAACGCAATTTTCTTTAGGCCAGAAATGAAATATCCTGATACGAATGGAATTGCCGCGTTCGTTGGCCTCTGGTTAGCCTTCTTGGTTCCTATGTCTCTTGTTTGCCCTAATTCCGGATACCCGAACAGTACAGACGAGCTTATGAAATCAGCCGCATACATGACCGATGCTTACTTGCAGTCACGGGGCAGGTCCATTCGTACACCCTTCGAGCATGCATTCAACACAAATGTTGGATACTTTGAGTGGTTGGAGGGACAGGGGGCACAGGAGAAGCCGGTGCCGAAAGGGGGCCGACAGAGGTTGATTTCGTCGTTATCGCGTACAGCATATTGCGACTTACCGCCTGACCGCTTCCTTGCAGATCCAGAGACGAACATAACGTCGAGAAGGGTCGCGGCGCTGTCGGTCGGGCTGCGCAGGGTAAGACCGCCAATAAAAGTGATTCGGAGAAGACCGTCGCGGACGGGAATCCGAATAGATTCAGACTCGAGAGGTTTGGAAAAGCTATGTCTGGATCGGTGTCATGGGAGGTGCCTTCTGCGGTTCTGAAAGGTGTGCATCTGTTAGCTGCCTTTTATCAATGTTCTGGGGGTGGTGCTAGCGCATAGATCGACTATATGCGCTATTTTTCCTGGATAGTTCGCACTCTGATCCAAACTAACATATGTCATCGTAGGTTTCGACTGGAAGTCGCTCCCTCGAGGAAGCGTAATCGTGGACGTTGGCGGTGGAATTGGGTCTACCACCATGCTGTTGGCGAACGCGTTTTCGCGTGCAGTATCTGGTGGTGATGAGGAAGGTTTGGATCTCGGGTTGGAGTTCGTGGTACAGGATCGACAAGTCGTCGTTGAGATGGGAAAAAAGGTACAGTGTTACTCTGTTGAAACAGGCCTGAGGAGTGTGTGCTGATTCATTTTCCGTAGGCATGGGGCGCCAAGCGTCCAGAATTGTTGGACTCTGGAACCGTCAAATTTCAAGGCGAGTGTCCCACACCCTCATTTAGATCACTAGGGAGCTCTGCTGACGTTGTTCGTTTCAATAGTGCACGACTTCTTCAACCCACAGCCGATCAAGAACGCGGCTGTCTTCTTCCTTCGCGTCGTCCTACACGACTGGCAAGACTCGAGTGCACGCATGATCCTCCTGAAGTTGCGTGAGGCAGCCACGGAACACACGAAGCTCGTGCTTGCAGACTTTGTCCTTCCTCTAGCGTGTGCAGATGACGTTGGCCCCAGGACTACCAGCGATGGAGATGCAGATGTCCTTGATGGAGTGGAGGATGCGGAGACTAAACTTGCGGCTGCGCCTCTTTTGCCTAATCTGGGCAAGGCGAGCGCGAACGCGTATTGGATGGATCTAACGGTATGATTCCTCTTGGGAGATGTTTGTGCGTTGCTTATATCGTTTTTTTCTTTTTTTTTTTTGGAATTCTTTCTAGATGCAAGCCACGTTCAACGCGCAAGAAAGGACATTGCGAGAGATGGTAGCTCTTGCGCTCTCGGCGGGGTGGAAAGTAATCAAGATGACTAGAGCCGTTGGGTCATTGTTTGGGCATATCGTCGCTGTGCCTGTTCCCATCCCGATTCAGAAGCCAGCGAACGGATCGGCCTTCCTTGATGTCCCGAATAGTGCTAACTCCGTCGTTGCTGGTCAAGGACGCGAAGCACAAGAACTGGAACTCGTTGAACGTGTCCACTCTAGGTCCGGGACACCTACTTTCGGATCGAGGTCTGCGACACCTACTTTTGGCTCGACGATAAATTTGCCTTCAGCACAGCAAAAGATGGACATATCAGGTGGTGTTGCTAGGAGCAGGAGCCGGGGGAAACCGAACGGATTAACGACCAGGCGAGGAAGTTCCAAGCCCTCTATGATGGTCACGATACCAGCCAACAAGAACAAATCTTCCCCGTTGGCGATCCAGTCTCCACCGACATCACCATCGCAGCGTCAATCCCCGCCAACTCTTATGAGAAGTCGAATGTCCCAAGCACATCCTCTTAGGTCACAATCTCAGCGAAGAGCCTCACCCCAACAAACCCCGCTAACGCCCATTTCTCCTCGGCATGCTCCACTCAAAACTTCAGGACGTCGCCCCTCTCATTCAAACTCTATCCCGCCATCTCCTTCAGCACTACGTGAGAACCCTGCTTTATCACGTCGAGCTTCGCGATCGTCGCGTGTACAGCCATCTTCGGCATCACAGAATTCTCTGCCGCTGTCCCCGACCTCCCCAATCTATTCCAAACCCACGCCTGTGGGTCGTCGGTTGTCGTACGCTCAGGCTTCACAGGCACCTCTCGGCAAGGCCAATCACGCTGGTGGAGTGCTCAAGTTTGAATGTCATGACAATGAGGGACAGGAGATGTGCTCGCCTGTACCTGGCGCTGGCAATGGTGGGAGTCTGCTGGCGGCGGCTGCGAAAATCGAAAGCGGAATCCCCCCTTCGCCACCGTCGCCTTAGGTGTCGGACCTTTAATTGTTGTTTCTTCGACAATTTTTCTGTGTCCAAGATGTCCATCTTATTCCTTCGGAGGTCGTTCTTCCTCTTCGTTTATTATAGTAGTACTTCCCGTTACTTTAAGAAACTTTTATCTCACCTTTACTTTATTTATCCCGCGGGGCCTTCCTTCTGTTGGTTGCATCTCAAGGCCTCACAGGTTATGTTGGAGTTTGCTGTACCTTCGGAGTGGTTGGTTTGTATCAACTGTGTAATCAGTACATAGGATGTAAGACTATGAAATAATTATTGACTTTGACAAACATACCTGAGGTCGGGCGGCGGTGGGTACTAATTTAGGTATGGGTTCAAGTTGAAATTCGCAGCCCCCACATTTCCGTACAGCTTCTTGGATGCGCGTGATCGCGGCTAGATGCTTATCCAAAAGTCACGTTACGATGTGATCTATTATTAGTATGTTAGACAGTTATACGCCACAAGTGATGATATATAGATTCATCGTTCAACACCGAGCCGAGTAGGATCACTATCACCGCATTGAACGTTATCGCTAACGAGATCATCTTCTTCTTAGTTTTGTCATGCCGAAAAGTTCTATAATCCGGCTGTCACGTCAGTTTTCTCAGCTTGTCAGTACCTCGATACTTACCATTCACAAGTCCAAGTTGTGCCGCCTGCCACTGTATGTCTGTAATGGACGCAACTTGTGACCCTGTGTCATAGCTTTTCACCACATAACCAAACGAGCGGATTTTTCGCTGAGTCCTGAAATCAGAAACAGATCCACTTGACAATCAATCGACACAATGACATGTGCGGTTCTGTTACTCGGATCTGAAGAGTGCATTGGATCTAGACAGTTTACTATTTGATAAGTAAGGCTCCATGAACATTCCTACCAGTTGGGCCCCCTGCAAGCCTCCGCCATGAGCATAGGTGCTTGGATTCTCTTCTCTCTCCGCGAGTTGTGGGCTTTGGCAGTGTCGTATACCACATCCACTTGGAATCGGTAAATCGCTTATTTCCTGCGCTCGTGGTCATTGATATCGATCCACGCGGCCGCAGAAAATCGGGCGATCATTTTATGTGGGCGCCATATAACAACATATTGCAGATGAGATGTTTATCAGCAATGCCCAAGTCCAGCCCACCCCATTCTGCCGATAGATTTGAGGGAGACTGCATAGGTATGTCTCTTTCGATTTTATTACTATGATTGTTAACTAGCGCTCGGTGGATCTCAGCAGAGCGCTCGTATATCCCTCAAGAAGTAGCAGAGATAATTATTAGTTATCTTGCAGGCGATTCTCGCTCTCTTCGCAAGTGCTCCCTAGTTTGCAAGTCGTGGGTTCATCCCAGTCGCATCCATCTGTTCAAGAACATCGTGCTCAATTTCTACGAACCTCTTCGACCGGGACTAGGCCAGTATCATAACCCCTTCAGATCCATTACACGCAAATCCACCGCTCTCCTGCGTTGTCTCGATCGTTCTCCGCACTTGGCGTGGTATTTCTTATCTCTAGAGATAAGGAATTGCTGGTGTGTAAATTCCAGCAGCAAGAGCTTGAAGGAAGTGCTTCATATACTCGTACGTCTCCTGCCCAAGTTACGCCATGTTACGAGATTTGTTCTCCGGAACTCACATTGGGAGTCGCTTTCGGATAAAGAAGTCAGGCGTTCAATAAGTACCCTTCTTGCACTTCCTACGCTGAAACACATCAACCTTGACACGTTGACTCTCTTGACATACAAGGACCTTGCGGACCTCCTGAGTGTCTCGGCCCAACTCAGCACCCTTGTCCTAAATGATGTCACTTGCATCAAAGCCCTCCCCACCGATGATGTATCCAAGTGTCATTGGAATAGGATTTCTGCGGCGCAGTCCGTTGATTTACAGGAACTTCAGATTGATAGTCCTGGCCTATCGCCTCATCTGGACTGGCTCTGCTCTTCGCAGTCGCCCTTCAATGTTGGAAATATCCAGCGTTTACATGTATCAGCCCGCAGTTTATCCCGGAACGCTGTTACGCACCTGCTGCATAACTCCTGCAAGACATTAGACCTTCTGGAGTTGGGGCCCACTTTGACCAGTGATCGTGAGTGGCGCTGTTTACTCCCACGTCCCGCGTGTTGACACGACAAATGTAGTTGGCCTCCATATGAACTTGGGTATGATGGCCAATATCCGATCCCTCACCCTTCGGCTCGTAACAATTGACGCGTCATCGGCAACTGCATTTTTCCGTCCTCTCGATGCGTCACAAGTATACGCCTTGGAAGAGGTGACTATCGAGCTGCTCTCACCAGCACTGATTTGGAGGGATTGGTCAGAGTTGGATGCATCGCTCAGTCAACCAGAACTTGCACAGCTGAGACGTATTGAGATTCAGGTCCCTGCGGGCATATGGCGGTGGACCAATCCGAACTTTGAGAAGTTCAGAGCACAGTTTCCAGCTATGGAAGAGAGAGGAATCTTGCGGATTCGAACGGATTGATGTATTGTAGCTGATATTTGTACTTTAGCAGAAACTGCATAGTGTACAGATAATAGTTGTCGTCTGCTAGTGACGTTGTTCTTTCTACTACCTCTATAATGTTGTAACCGCTTGGGCTTCTGTGTTGACACCATCTGCGAGAGATTTCCTCATGTCGTCATCCATAACTATCTGAAAAGCCCGTTCAGTGCGCCATTTGTCATTTGTCGGGATGGAACATACGATGGGCCTTTTCAACAGGCCTCTTGAACTCGATCTCCGAATGACACGACTTCGCGAAGGCAAAGTCGACCTCCTCTACGAGAAGGTTTGTGGGGAATGTTGGGCTTCGGAGAATTGATGTTGTGGAATTGATCCCGCCAGGTATCTCGACGAGCTCTCTACGCTCTTTCTGATCGTTCCTGTTCTTGCTACTCACGAGCCTTCCAAAGTTCGGCGTCTTCTCTCTCCTAGTTTCCCTTCCATCATCGTCGCCTTTCTTCTCCTAATAATTCCCCCCATGTGTGTTGTGATTTCTCGACTTCCGCCTGCCTTCGTCTTGCCTTCGCCTTTTCCAGCTCTTCTTTCTCCATCTTCTCTCTCGTCTTTGCCCGTTCCCACAATGGTTGGTCAACCGCTAGCTCGAGAATTTTACTAACCGGGGCTCTGTCATAATAAGCTTGCGTCTCCGTTCGTCACATTCTGTAAGTAACGATCGCTCTCAGTCTCGGAGAGGAAAGTTTAGCAAGTCCTCGACCCCCTTCCTTTGCTCGTCGTCCAATGACAAAAGTTTTACCTCCTCAAGCTCTCACTGTTATCCATCTTTTCCATTAGGCCATCTACTGCGGCAAGCTTGATGCGGAGATGGTCCGTACCAGAAGATCTGCGACCAGTCGGATACATCAGCATGTGCACATGGCTAATTGACGAAAGGAAGGTGATGAACCAACTCTTGCCTGACTGGTCCCTTCTTCTGATGAAGGTCATGTGAAGTCTCCCAATTCCGGCTGACATTCTTTGTCATGTCAATGCAGGGACGTTTAGAGAAAAGAATACATTTGGGAGATGTGAGTTTCCATCCCGAGATGTGAGGCTCCTGAAACAAGAACAGGCTGATGCGCGTTTCAAAGAATCACAATGGGGGTGCTGCTTGGGTGCTGCTGAGGGACGCGCTATTAGGTTTTGTCTGTATTTGTTTACCTAAAGCTTGAGCGATGACCCAATAATGTTCTCGACGCCATGGCGGTCAATTGTTTTTCGAAACAAAACGTCTCACCGTCTCTTCAGTCTATCCAGCACTGTAAATCATGAAAATCCCCTGGTATCTTTATACCATTTCTACAGGCCTTCTCTCCAGAGCTGAACTCGTTTCAGGGTCTTCCACGGCGTGGGCCTGCACCTCAGATGCCTCGCAAGGGAGGACCAGTCGAAAAGCGCTCTATTCCGAACGTCAATAAGGTTCTAGCAGTCGCAAGTGGAAAAGGCGGTGTTGGGAAGAGTACTATAGCTGGTGTCGTGTATCCATACCTTTGGCTGACTTTATGTTGATATTTTTGTTAAAGTAAACCTCGCTTTCGGTCTGTCTCTTTTAAAAAGCGAAACGGCTAAGCGTCTGCGAGTTGGCATTCTAGACCTTGACATATTCGGCCCATCTGTACCAACACTCATGGGCCTCCAACACGCCAGTGAACCGGAACTGACGTCCAGTATGTCCTTCGAACTTGACCGTGCCAACTTTGTTTATTTCTTTCGTGTAGCGGGTGCGATACGACCGCTCATAAACCATGGCCTTCCGTCAATGTCAATGGGTTACCTGCTGCCGCGTTCACCCGACTCCGACACAAACGACACACCCATTGTATGGCGTGGTCTTATGGTTCAGAAAGCTGTCCAGCAGCTTCTCTTTGATGTAGACTGGGCTTCAGGTCAGGGCGGGCCTGGTCTAGATGTGCTGGTGGTCGACATGCCACCAGGAACTGGGGATGTGCCCCTTACTTTGGGGCAGCTGGTTCATGTCAATGGTGAGCGTTCCGTATGCGGTGGCACGCATTGTGTAACGATGAAATGCTCAGGTGCGGTGATCGTCTCAACCCCTCAAGACGTTGCTCTATCCGACGTAAGGAAAGGCATTGCTATGCTTCGCAAGGTCTCAGTACCTGTACGTACCCGCATGCTATTGTTGACTCCGTCTACTTGTTCTCCACTCCTTTTCATATCCTAAGATCACCGGGATCCTCCTCAATGAATCTCACTTCATCTGCCCCTCCTGCACTGCACCGCACTACCTGTTCGGCGCACCAGATGGATTCCGCGCCACTGCCAACAAACTTGGTATTGAAGTCCTAGCTGAGCTTCCTCTCGTTCCGGGCGTGAGTACAGGTGGAGACGCAGGCGTGCCGTATGCTTTGATATCGCAAGATCGACGGAAGGACGACGGCATCGGCGGAGCGCAGTGGATCGAGAAGATGTTGGAAACTGCCGAGAAAGTTTGGAAGACATTGGCATAAAGATGATGATGTGCGAGTGAGAATTCTACAAAGTCCCTTTTAAAGAAAAAAGTACATCCAACAATAGAACAGATTTCAATCCCTAGTCAGTCTACGTAGCGGGGTTAGGGCTTATGAAACCAGCACATAAGAGGTCAGTCAGCAAAATCATATCCAGAAAGAAAGACGACTCCAATACACACCCGAATGTCTGCCCCGGAGGTAGAGCCGTGAAGGGTGTATTGCCCCAATCCAACGTATTTTTATGAACCTGATTTCCCCACCTGTCAGACGCCGGAGACAATCAATAAGTCGAACACCGAGCAGACAAAAGTAATATACCAGTGTAGAGCCAGAGATCCATGATGATAATATTGCAAACTGTAGGCAAGAAGATTGGTGCGCAATGACATATCATCAACGAAAGACTGACCAAAAGAATACAACAATCACTCCTAGAGCCGTCCCGGAATCCAAAGCAGCCGATAAAACATCTACAGCGGTAAACGGTTCAGATAAATATGGCTGCTATAAAGGAAACCCACAATTGTATTTAGTCCAATATGAGAATCTTCGCCGCCGTATAAGATACTGGAACACAAACCCTACAATTGCCCATGGAACATAGTTGATGGATGTTGCAGGAGGTATTAGTCCCAGTCCCGAAAAGACAAGACTGCGAGTGTGCCATGTCAGATGACGTTAAGAGGCCCAACTGTATCTCTCACGGAAAACTAGAAGTACACTGTTAACAGCAATATAATAACGAACGGAGCAAAGAACTTACTGTAAATAGTGCGAGATAGTATTTGGGTATCTTCGGGTTATTAGCCATTGTATGACCGGACATGCAGCGCCAACGAGAAAGCAGACAGTCAATGCTATCAAGGGTGAGCGGCTGTTATTGAATGACAGAATGGAATATTACAACTGAGGGAAACAAGGAATATCATTATGCCTGATAGAGGAATTAAGCAGCCTGCCGACTCACTAGTACATCTGACCCTTGGTAAACTGCCGATCAGGACCAATGACACCCCACTGCAACAACTGAGGTTAGAAGATGCTAGGCTGATAACAGCCGTACATACAATGACAGAAGCTATTCCAAATACGTGCGTTGATTGGCAAGTAAAACTAAAGTCGTTCAGAGAGGGAGAAGCACTTCCTGAAGACTCTTACTTGTCTTGCTGTGTCTTGTCACACAGGCCCCTGCGTAACACATCAGCATTCTTCTATGTATCCATGGCCCATAATCACTTACGGGATATTTGAAAACATCCTAAGACAAGAAGTTCTATTGGTGAGTTGTTCTTCTGTCCCTTGTTAGATTGCTCACCATGTTTGTACGCCTAGTTGAGCAGTCCCAGCGACAATAGTGGCAGCTATCTATGTTACATAGTGTCAAGATGAACACTCGCTGATTGGGCAGATGGAGTAGAGCCTACCTGGCACCAGAACATCGGCCGCGGCGGCACCTTGGGCAGATTAATGCAAGACATCAGGTAAGATAGTTCATCTGCGTGCACCTTCATGTAACTGGAAGATAAACCTTGCATCAATCCAACTATAAGCGACCCAACTCGGACGAGGCACTCACTGTCCAAGTTTGAAATCAGCAGTAAACTGTACAGCTAGACTGAAGTGAGCACTGATTTCCGGTGCGCGTGGATATAGGAATATCTACCTTGTGACATGGTTCTATATCCGTAAGTCTGCAACAACGGTCAATACGGACTTCCGAACGTAACACAGAATTTCCACCTTGAATCTGCGAAATAGGTGATGAATCAATGCAGTAACAACAAAGGAAGAAAGAACGCACATCATCATAGCTGTTGGGTTGCCTGAGATGGAAGAGATTGAGCGCAGAATGCGGAAGCACTTGGCCTGAGAGTTCGAGCACAGCTTACCTGGTATCATAAATCCGACGACAAGTTCCGAGATAACACTGCAAGAATTACTGTCGAGCACTTCCTACTTAGGGAATGAGTGATCTCACTTGAGTCCGATCTGGCGATTGGTAATCGCCTGAATCATTCCTTGGATGCATATGAGCAGTAGAGACAAACATTACATACAAAAATCGCACCAATCGGAACAAAAAACATCACAGCTGGTTCGAACGTTTAGCACTGTACCTCGCATCGAGAGGTGGCTCTCACCCATTATAAGGGAAATTACTAGTGACCAAATGGTGAATCCCGTTGGCCACAGTTGCGTGCACACGCATGCGAGAATAAATGTTAAAGCTGTGCTAGTTATTTCCATGCCATGTGTGATCTTAGTTTGCTCGCCCACCAAAGATAATTCCATAATACCACTCAGGAACTATATGTAAACATCAGTAACAGAATGAATAGTGGATAGGGATGGCAAGAACCTCGTGGATACCGAGCCATAAGATGAGCATGTACATCGGGTGGTTCTCGTGAAGATCGTCCAATCTGTCGCCTTATTGGTGTCCAGAAATGGATGATGGCTGGTGAACAAGTATACAGTCAACTTCATAAAATAAACTGTTTACAATTTCGCTAACTACCATGTGTAATTGTTGCTGTATTCGTGATCGTTAATGCCAAGCGACAATGTACCATACAAGACTTACCAGATATAGATAGAAATGAAAGCCCATACGACATAACAAATGTTATACTTCACAAGTGATGAGTTGCAATCAAGATGGGTGCTCACAGCACATACGAGAGATAGACTGGACTATAGCTCTGGTAGGCCTCGATCTGAATAGTGGTTTGGTTGTTCAAAATTCGTACAAGGTCGTAAAGGTTGCCAGTATTATCGTACATGTCCGCAGAGGACATTCTGCATGCCCACAGCATATTAGCAACTGTGCGGGTCCTTTACATATGGCTTACGGTAAGTATTGACTGTGCCACACGTTACTGTACTGTATCGAGAGGTATAAGTTCAGGGGTACCGAGAATGAGGCGTTGGCCACGGACATATAGCACAGGTGTAACAAGCCCTTGAAGCAGGTTAGATGCAGCAACGCAAATATGGGGTAAGCTCACAATAGAATAAAAAGAACCCAAACATGACATTCGCCTCAGCCCACCCTTTGCATCCTGTTAATTAGGGAAGGGGGAAGCAGAATACGACACATACAAGGCGATGCGAGGCTAACCATCGTCAGCCTAAAGAAAATCAGCCAATTGAGGCACTCACGGGCTTCCGATATATGCAATTTGGTTCCAGTCGAACGTGAGAATGGAAAAGCCGAGTCCACTGTGATACCTACGATATATTATGATTGCTTCCAATGAAATAATGACCGAGGGCAATATACCCAAATAGCTGATTGATTGTCTTCCATATTGGTTGTCAACCAATTGTGTATACCTATTGTCTTCAAGTGTACATACCACATTGTTAGGCGCTAGCCAGCAAACCTAGCATTGAACGTCAATGATGTTCACGAAAGAAATTTCCGTGGGCTACCCAGCTGAATATACTAAGTATTACATGCAGGGTCATCAGTTTCCTGTCCCACACCATATCAGATAAACTAACCTGAGCGCTTGGAAAAGATAGCCAGGAACAAAGTCTGTAAATAAGTTGAGCAACAAAAAAATATGTCATGCAGAACAGTACTGACACCATGCCAGGGCACCGAAAAAGGCATACAGAAAATATCGCTCTCTACTCATGCCTTCATGCTGCCCTATACCCGCATAGCTTTGAGAATGTAAAGTATTGAATAGGGCACAGGACACCAGAGTATTTGGCCAAACTAGATGTTATAAATCAGATAAGCCCAGAGTGATATATAAAGGAATTTACTCATAGATGCTGGAGCCACGAGAAACCGATGCCCAAGACCCCCAATGGAAAATCCGATTAGCTGAGTTGACATGAAAAGCATCCACTGATCTTGAAAAATGTGGCATCAGCCACGGATGAAGCAACCACGACAGATGAAAACAGACAAGCGAAAGACCAGACTTCGTTATAGTATACTCTTTGCACAGCAATTATGTCAGTAGCGTAAGCGCTTTCCACACCAACTGACGCCATGATAGTGACAAGGACCTACAACGGCATCCAGAGTGAGCAGTTACATTTATATACCGACCAATGATATTTCAAAGCCAGCACTCACATGTTCTTTGATACTGAAAGGACCTGGGTTGATTTGAATGCCGAGAACAGTCATTACTGGAAGCATCCGGGCCCACATGCGGCCCAAGGGAAATACAAGTAATTGTGCAACAAGCTGATGAGGGATCAGTAATATCTCAGCTGCAAGGAAAGCGTGCTGACACCTGTTATAGCGACTGAGGGATACCTAAAATGGAAAAATTGATTCATTCCGGGAAGTATGGCAGCCCATATAAGACCGATAACCCAAGCCCGGAGCGTCGCAACAGGCATGTCTGAATCATCGAAATTTGCCACAGCAGAGCGCACTTCAGGATAAGGAGAGTCTTCTTCTGTGATCAAGAATGCTTCAGAGCATAGTCACAAAAGAAAGCAATAGTCGAGACCAAGTACGGCTGAATTGCTGTCCAAGTAGGGGTCGAACACGTCGTAAATACCACTATCGCGTACTGGGAGGTCCGAGTCGGGGACTACCACAGTACCTTTCGAAACTGTCAGCGAGACCCGGATACAATAGTTAATCGTCAAGTACCAGTGGATTTCTCCTCGTCTCTGGGGTCGTACGCCACGTAAATAACATCTCGGCGAGCTTCTTCTCTGTTCCTGATATCAGTCATCTCATGCCTCTCCACCGAACTACAATATGTGTCCGCGTCGGAAGACGGCGGTCTTCGGATTACAGTTAGTTCCAGTGCGACCAAGTTCAAAAATCGAGGAGCTTAAACAATGCAGTGTAGTAGACCTGTTATGATCATGTCAGAAGTGAACCCTCTGCGAAAGGGATGTTTCCGCACAATCTCAGCAATTGATAATAGACCAGTGGTTCCTGTTGCGTCAGAATCAGATAATTAAAAAGATCCGCAATTTTGGCAGTGGCCAACGGGTGATGATAGAGAGCACAGAAATGCAATTTCGGGGGAGACTGGCAGACTGAAGGCTGAAGGCTTATAGAACCACGCCTCACGGGGATAATTAACGTGCCTCGTTCACGTCTGCGTATCCACAATTTATCCAGGACAGAAACTTGACAGAAACCTCCCAGCATATCAGGTACAAGATTCCACGTGGCTTCGACATATAAAGCATTCCCACGTAGGCCAAGAAAGTTTGTATTTCAACACCGTTTTATTGCAGCACAGTGAGACTATCAAAGTGGACTCGGGGCAGACTCGGGCGTCCACATTACTCAATACAGGTACGCTTGTGAATAGAACGACTATAGAACGGCAACCCGCCATACAAACTATTCATTTAGGATACCACTGCATCACGGTGTGCCTGTCAGCCAATTCTGATATTTTGGCACTTACGGTGTAAGTATTAGTGCTTTTGTGCTCAGCCAAACCCGACCTCAACTCAGGGAATCCTTTGGAACTTGTTTGTTGCTGGAATTGAAGGCCGATTCGTATTCTCCCTTTTAAATTGCTACCGCGACGATGTTGACTCGCCATCCCCAATTCTCACACCTAAGTACTAACGGTTATCATACATGTTCGAAAACAGGTATCGACATTTGACGCATAAGCCCTCGAATTATCGCACGCTTGTAACTCCCAACTTTCTATAGCACTGATTTTCCTCCACATTCCATTATAAATCGTATGACTAGTTAGCGCGGAACCAGCTTCCACGGCCTTTAATATACTCGAGGCTCCACCACTTTGCGGGCCTATGATTGAATAGGTCAAATATTCCGGCCGAGGACAAGTTCATCAACAAAAGAACGACGCCGGAGCCATTTCGCCACTGCTCTGATTGACCCTGGTGCGATAAGCACGCAAGCCTGGGTGAGTAATTTCCTAAGAGATCCTTCCCTTTCAGAACAAGTTTTGTGGTGACGTGAAACATTGTATCAGGGATACACTGGAGAGGAATTGGCGTTTACCAGGTCAGCTTATCAACTTTTTCACTGGATTTGAAAACAAACTATATATAACGGTTACAGGTTCCTCTCGTTCTATTTTTCGCTCGAAAACGATTAGCTCCTTCAGGATGGTATTGTGAGAGATGATGTCTGCATTAGAACAATCCCGCATCGCGGCCGGCACTTGGTATTCGATGATACGTGTTACTTAGGTTGCTGAAATTGCGTATTTGCAGTCCCTCCGGCATCTCAGAATTAATCATGGTTATGACAGCTTCGAACAATGACTGCCAGGCGCGAGTGAAAATCGATCTCTTTCCCTGTCCCTGGTCATGTGCAGTACTTGAAGTATTGGCCTGAGATGCTGATGATGGCTTTCGAGTGGGTTAGACCAGAGCCCCTCGGGAGCAGCAGATTTTCAGATCAGCCGAAAAGTTTACCGAAAATATATCGGTGATGTGACTGAAATTGGCCCTATAGGCTAAACTAGGAACAACTCGTTTCGGTCCACCCAAAATATCTAGTTTCAGTCACTTTACTGAGACCATAATTTTCAACACAAATTTCAGCTGACCCGAGAACCTGATGTGCTTGTCATCCTCGGGGATGATCGGTTTGTCTGCCCCAGATCCCAAGGGTACCCTTGCTACACCTGACCAAAGTACTTAGACTTACAAAGTTTTGTTTCAATGCCAGTATGTAGTCGACCTCGTTGCACTGCCATTGCTCCACTATATTGAAGACAGTACTTATAGGTACTTATATGCCTCTACATATGGTACGCCACAATCGGAGAATAAACTGGAAAGGAAAAAAAAAAAGAAAACAGAAGGCAAGTGGTATCTGATATTCCCACGCTTGTTCACATAAAGTTATCTTTCCACTCCCAGATGCTTCAAGCTCTTTTTACAATTACCAATGGTATGATATATGTTGTATGTGCTTCTCCTCGCCCTTCTGCGTTCTACTATCATAAACTCTCTATGAATTACTTCCGCTGGAGTTCGAAACGGAGATCCGTGTCGTGCACGGCCGCTGGCGTATTCGCACGATGCCTGTAGACTTATGCCTGCAGCCATTTCTCGGTTATCTCGTATGATAATTTCCGAGTGATGTATATATTGCGTGTACGATCACTGACGAGTCCCATCATTCGGAGGACGAACCATGCATGTTCCCCAAGAGCTAGTGGTTCTTTCTCCTCTCTTCAGAATGTCGAGGAATTCTAGATTTCAAGCGCTATACATTGGGTGACTTTCCATAAGCCTTTATTCAGGATCCTTAATGCCGAGGTGCCGACTCCCATCAGCTGGATCAATGAACACGGATCTCGCTTAGACCCTCGAATAAACCTTAATTTGTTGATAGGGTACCCCCCCTCGAATAGACTTTTTTCAGCATGAATAAACACAACTCGGCACAACACGACCAAGCACAAGCCACCCTTCGACACCGTCTGTAACGTCGAACTTGCAGCCTGAAGCGCAGTCTCCTGGAATGTAAGCCCGTCTTGTTCCCGTGACCGTCTTTATTGATTTCCACTGCTAATGTTCGCCCGAATTAGGTGAATTATGGCTAGCAGCGCCACTCAGGAATTTTTTTTTTCGCCGTACCTGTGCCGTACGATCACGCGTAGGGACCTCGCTGAGTCGCGGTATGTAGGTTTTACCAAATATGCAAGATGCGAAGGCCGGCACCCGTTACCCTTATCCTAAAATCCACTAGGACGTGCTTCTCGACACCTTTGCTCCTCTTCTTCTTCCTCCATCTACTGGAGAATGAGTTGCTCAATGTCGTCCATAGGCTAAGTGGCGATATTCAGTGTCTTAATATATTTAAATCAGACTGCCTTGTGGTTTAATCGAAACAATAGATTATCGGATTAAATTTGCCATCAGCGGATTGGCAATTGAGATCTGCCAAATATTTTATTCTGAAATCTTATGGAAAGTCACCCATTTATAATATTTTTACAACCTATTTACACTATACTATGTCTCCGGAAATGATGTCAACCAGAAATTGGTAGAATCCGATATCCCAGAGCAATAAACATTCAGATCTACTCGCCTGCATCAGACACTCATCCCTTCAGTCCAGGTTAGCGTGGTGTATGATACATTAGTTCTCTAACTTACATTAATTACCAGCACGATAAGCTATGATGATGGCGATCTTTCGGACAAGGGTGATTCCGAAGTGCTTCGTCGGCAAAACATGCGGGAAATATCCACAGCCCAGCTTCTTTCCCCTTCCAATCCTCCAACCCACCAGACGGGCGCATCCCACAAACTATAATATGTTATACATTCCTCAACAAGAAATCGAAGAGTTGTCAATAAGTTACTAGTTCCCCAGGGTCTTCGCTCGTACCAAAAATCAATACCAATACCATCTCATTTACACGGTGATTCAAGAAGCAGAATTAGGGTACAACACCGCCATCTCTGCGCAAACAATCCCCAGCCCCACAACTGTCATGACAAGTAAAGGCAAAAGGTTCCAGTATGCAAATCTCGCTTGGGTAATAACGTCGACGCCTTTCTGCCGCAAAATCTGCGTCCATAGCAAGCCAGCGAGACTGGCACTGAAGGTAAAGCTGACGGCCCCGATGTTGCTTGCGACAGCGAGCGCGATGGCGGCGGCGCGGTTGCTGTTATCGGTAAGAGCTGCTGCCCTAACTACTTTCGTGAGAAGAATGGTGGCGCCGATGTTAGTGCCAGAGATACTGCAGAGTATTACGCCAAGGACGCCCACAAGCCAGATCACGGGAAACATTTTTCGATGCGAAGCGCGCACTAGCCAAGTTGCAAATATGTCAATCCATCCTTGGTGTGTGAGCGCCTCTATCAGGATGAACTGAGAGAACGCGAACGGAACGAGAGCGAAAGGGAGTCGAGGAAGAGCAGTGAAGAAAGTGGGAAAGTGGGATGCTAGTTTCTTGTATCTAATGCTATACGAGGAGCTTGAATCCATAGGCTCGGCGACGAAGGTTTGGAAATGGGCGATGTGGTTGGGCATTATGCTATCATGATGAGTGGGGATAGATGAAGAAGGCTCATCAGATGTATTGGCCTGTGACAGTTGAAATTCACCGACGAGCGTTTGGTTTGTGAGGGCCCGTTCTTTATTGTAGCGCACTTCTACTTCGGCGGCAGGAAGCTCGGGTTCATCCGACGCTTTTCGTTTCGGTCGCGAATGCATATGAATACGCTTCACATAGCAATAATGATCCCAGCCAATATCGTATATAAATTTGGCGACTGCAAACGGAAGGCTGATCATCCAGACGTCGATGTGGAAGAAGCTGACAACGATGATGACCACGAGACAGGTCCCAAGCTGGAAGCTGCCAACCCATGCACTGACGGGATCACGAAGTACTGAGCGCACATCCAAGTTCTCAGATTTCTGGAGGTGTCTCGGAATGTACTTCGATCCGCGAAATTGAAAACCCAGCGCGAATAAGCATGTAATACTGCATCCCAGAAATGGAAAGATTGTATATGCAGTAAAAGCTGCGTTATTGACCGAGAAGCCTTCGCAAACGACGACATTGGTAGGGTTTCCCACGAAAAGAACCATACTCGCTGTATTCGCTGCCGCGAACTCGGACATCAACCAAGCCGTAGGATTGAGCTAAACTCTGGCTAAGATTTTATTATTGTGCATTGCAAAAGAGCAGCCTGACCTGGGTGACATTGGTGTAGTAGACGAGAAATGCTGTCCCTGACAAGATAACGGGATCATTTCCGATTACCACGCTAAGGGCGGTTAACATGATGTAAAAATATATGAACAGCTTATATCCATGGGACCCGCCCTTATTTCTCACCCAGAAAGCGGCGGCCTGCAGAATACCCGTGATATCGAGCGTTATAGCCATATAAGCCAGAGAGAAGAAAAGAATCAAGATGTTATACGGTTTGACTCCATTTGTGCCTCTAAGGTCAAAGAGTTAGAACAAGTGGCGCAAATGATAAAGATTCCCATGATCGTCCAGAGCAAAAAACGGACGAATTAGGAATGTTGCTCCACTTCCCAAACAATGAGGGCTATGGCCTCTGTCATGCGGTCTAAAATTCATGTGATACTAGCAGAGGCCGCGGGAGAGAGGAACACATGCACAGGAATAACTTTTGGACGGCAAAAGAGACGCACACTATACCATGTCGAATCTTTGATAGCCAATTCAGATATTCAGCGAGGGTGGCAAGAGATGGGCGAGAGCTTACTTCGGTTGGACCCAAACATTGTGCCGCCCAGAGAATTGCTATGATGATTATTGGGGCTGTCGTCAGATTGAGGGGAAAAGACCGTTTTCGGGCAAGGAAAGGTATGGGAATTTCGACAGGACGGATCACCAAGATGATTGAGACGACGAAGAGCACCAACGTTGCAATGGCAGACCCAGACACCATTAGGTGTAACTTGCATTAACGACTGTGAGAGATGGCTTGTCGTAGAGTCGGGAGTACGGACTGAGGGGCCAGCGAATCGTTACATTCAGTGGGTCGCACTGCCTCACTGCACTGCCTCGTATACTCGGAGATTTAAAATTATACTCACCCAAACTGGAGGCCACCTGGCAGCTGGTAGATTCAAATGTGGGGTAGATCTAGTTAGCCGTTGTGGAAGATCGCAGTGAGCTCCTGATCATCCCGTGTTGTAGCAACTGTAGCAAGATATCCGGGCCGTCAAGCAAAAATAGACGAAATATATCCGCGACAGCTGTATTCAGCAGCATAACTTAGGAAGCAGGGTCTTGGAAGTCTTGGAAACCGCAGCGGAATCCCATGGCCAGCATAGTGTGGAAGGTTGGGAGGCAGCGCAATGCTACCGATCACTTTGCAACTTGTACATATGCCCTTATGGATCTTGCAAGCGCTCATCAGCGTACCTGACTCGTGAGGTTAACTTAAGCGCTAATGTACTCTGCTGCCTACGACGAATTCAATATTCTTTGAAACTACAAGTTCCTCTAGTTCTGAGGATGCCTACAAGAGTAGCAACCATGGATTACTCCGTATTTCGGAGTGTCATACAAGGCACTCGGGAGATGGCAGCTCGAATTCCTCCACCAAGTCATAGACATGGGTCACCCTCAGGTAAGTCTGCACTTGGAAACATACAGAGCTTTTGTTGTAATGCCACCAAATATCTCAGGACCTTGGCCCTTTCTGGACGTTGAGGACGAAGTAAGCCTTTCAATGTGGGAGGCTTATACACACTCAATGGCATGCTTAGATCGACACCGAAAGGTTAGGACAAGCACCACCCCTTTCCCCGGCTCGCGTTTGTGATCATCAAGATGCAAATACGTGCAAAAACTGCTGGACTGGCTATCCTCAATCGTTGTTTCCCAATTGGACAAATGCACAACAGAAAAAGAGCCGGATATCGAAGATAGTCGGTCGGTCCCAGAACGCTTGCACCATACACTACGTCGATGTAGCAGAGGATGGGTTATTTACTGCTACAGAAGACATTGAAGTCACTGATGCAACCAAGGATGCGCATTGGGAATTCATGAGAGCACAGGTCAGGGATTACATTCTTGGACGCCCTCATTATCTGATATTCGAACGCTGTTCCTAGCGACCGACAGGTACTCGATTGCGGGCGATGTTCGTAGAACATTTATCAGGACCTGTGCTGCAAATGCTTGGAACGAAGTAGGTCGCTAACTCTTTATTGAATTCACATGCTCACTTCCAGCGCAAGATACAACGTCGAACCCTTCTTTTTCTCATCTTCATTAGGCTGGATACCATCAAGATATCAGGCATCCGTACAACCTGAGCAGGGTGACCGTACGTTGCAGATTTCTCACTCAATGCTTCTCTCTAATCGCCGTTCGAAGATATTACCATTACCCTTGCCTTCATCCGCCCCATGCTTAAGCCGAATACTGTGCCCCTGAGTTCAGATTCCAGCTATATCTCTACTCTACCCTCGTTGGAAGACCTAGTCATCGATACTCAAGCACCCCTACCCCTACGTTCTAGTTTGTACTCCCTAGACTTTTGTCGTTTACTTTCCATCGGGAGCTAACGCTGGTGCTCGCAGGCGACATCATACTCCTTCCTGATCTATTGTCTCTGCACATGCACCGCTCAAAAACAAACAGCACAATCATCTCTTATCATGCAGGTCCTGAATATAGGGTTACAACCGCACGAGATCTCCATCGACGGCTGAGCGCGGCCGGTCGTTCGGTATATTGGAACAATATCTTTGCCCATAATGACGACCCTACATTTGTATTTCTAGTCCTCTTGTGGTATGCTCTATATGCATGGGATGAGACCTTGGAGGCGTTATATGCGCATATATGTTCGTTGGTGCGAAGCTCCTTTGATGTTAATAGACATTTTTCTCACCAGCAAATAGGAAGCTCGTGTCATCCACACAAATGACATAAACCTCACTCAAGAATTACATATCATACAGGCGCATCTTCTGCACTACGCTATACTTCTTGATGAATTCAAGAAGACCGTTATATTCGTCTTGGAAACGCCGAATCCAGCACTGGATGATACCGCGCGGTACTCACCAGAGGTAAAGTTGCACTCGGAACAGCTCTTGAAACAAGAGTGCGGGAACCTCTTGAGGGAAATCCGCAGACTTGAGGGCAGCAGGTCAATGCAGAGCATGAGGTTGCAGAATGTTATGAATCTTGTGCGTGCTGCCTCATTCCTCCATTCATTCGTTTGATTCTCTTCGCCAGGGATTCAATTATGTCAATCTCGAAGATAGTAGACATATGGGTCGGTTGAGGGAAGCTTCAGTCAAAGATAGTGCCGGTAATTTATGCCTCCAGAAAACTTCTATATCAGTTGTGCTCATCGCAGTTGGTTGTGCAGCGCTGAAACAGGTAGCCTACTTGACGATGTTCTTCCTCCCGGGAACATTGATAGCAGTATGTGCGCATATCTTCCCCAGTTATTGAATATTAATTCTGCCTTAGAATATATTCGGTATGAATGTTGGGGAAATCAACCCTGGCACATTGTGTACATTGCCCCTATATGTTTCGATAGTCATTCCTTTGACGCTTGTCTCGATCTGGGGGATCGTCGCACTACAATTCAATCCGAGGGGTGATACCGAAAGGGATCCGTTTGGCGAGTTTGACAGGGAGAAGCTCGATGAACTTTCGGTAACGCGGAGAACGTTAGAGCGGATTGGATGGCCTGTGATACTTGTGCGCAACCTGGTAAAGAAGTGTAGAGTTGCTACGAGGAAGTCGGGCTTCGAGGCATAAGTCAGGCTTCCGAGGCATAAGTCGTCCCATCCATGTCTGACGTTTTTAGCACGTCGACATCCATCTAACTATACTGGCGGCAGATACGTTTGATCCATACCCTTTATGTAGTGCTACTTACATAATAGTACTTACACTGTGAGCTTATTCCTGCTACATTAGTAGCGGGTCACTGAAATGCATTGACGTGAAATGACTTTTTTTCGAAAGTATCATCGATCGTCGAGACGCTTGCAACGTTACTTTTCAAAAATATCCTCCTTGCATGCTCTACGACTCAAGGCCGACGCTTACCTCTGTCACAGCCCTGTGTTTGACATAGATCTCTCGCGGTCATTGCTCCCCCCTCAGTTGGTGAAAGAAACTGAAGCTCATTTGGATTGCGTGTCTATAAATGTCTGGATACTTTCTCATGTTCGAGTTTGCGAAACAGTTATGGGAAGCTACATTTATACTGAATTCTAGAACCGTCTCCATTTCACAAGAATTCCATCACTAAATCACGAACCTCCCTGTTGATGCCATCTGCAGTTATGATTCGTTCACCCTGTGCTGATTCTGAACGAAGGCTATTGTGAATGCGTGGACGAGATTGTGATCGCTCGTAGGCCTCAAAGGCCTCTTTTAGTTCTTTCCAGGTTGTCGCCAGGTTGGAGCGTCAAGTCAAAGAGTTCGCTCAAAACGCTGATGAGATCTACAATGTAAGCAGTGAGCAGACGTTGAACCGATGGTCTGGCCATTATGGATAAGTATCAGATCATACAGATTGGGTAAGGGGCGTACATGTTTTCCAGAAAAGCGGTCGAAAGCCATTGCACAAAGACATATGTCAAGCCTAGGATGGCGACAGGTGGCACAATAGGAGCGGAGGTGCCACACAAATTGGGCAACTATATTACAAGTCCGAGGTACGACACAAGGGGCAGGGCAATAACATCAGTAGTAGTATATTACTGGCATGGTCCAATCACTGAACGCCAGGGGTCCGAGAGTTTCCCGATGTCATTAAGTACAGGCAAGCTATCTAACTATTATACATCTTCGTCTCGGGCCCATGATCACAACTTCCAGTGGGCGAAACGGCCTTCGACGTCGATCACTGGACAGCTATGACCATGGGCAAGGGGTGTAGAACCCTGCTGAGATTTTCTCTTTTTTTTTTTTTGAAGGGGATGTATCATTCAAAATTCAAATACAGCATTCTCAGACACATAGACTGGTACAGCCTCAAAGAGCTCCAACACTTCATATGTAAATTTTGCAAGCAGTCTGATGGTTGTCCTTTCCTTCAAGATTAATTTGAATAGATCAATAGAAGAGACTATGGGACGCCGGGGCAAATATGGTATCTCAAGACTCAGTGTACATTCTTTCTTGTGAAGGTTATTCAGCTCATCTGAGCCAGTGCACTCCAGCAATGCATGTTCAGGTCTCTCCACCGAATTTTTACAAAGACGGCATAATCTCCATTGTTGCTGAACACATGGGCAGCAATGTTCCAGTGATAGGTCCACCTTGCGCTCTAAGCTCTGGGAACGTCTCCAAATGCATTGACACATTACCACACATGCTCCCAACCCCTACAAACCCCTACAAACCCCACGAAACTGCTCTGAAACTATTTTGAATGACTTTGAATGATTTTGAATGACTTTGAATGATTTTGAATGACTTTGAACAATTTTGAACGACTTTGAATGACTTTGAATGACTTTGCAACACTTCGAGCAAGTTCAAACAACTTTGCAGCACCTCGAATGCCTTTGGCTGCCATATGCCTATCGCACCACCCTTCAGACACATGCAGCATACCTTGCACGAGTTAGTGTGTCACATATCAAGCACCACTGGACATGAGGAGATACAACAATGGGCTTTTAGGACACGATTGTGGTGCTTTGACATCTCGATGATATATTGGTTCAATAGGACAGGTACACTTGATATATTGTGACTCTATACGTTTCCCTTTTAAGTACCATCTCTTCCAAATATATATAGCCTTGTCCTAGTTACTTGGAGAGACAGAATAGATCATCCTCTCACATCCATTGTCTGATTTAAGAGCAATTCTCTTGAGTCCAAGCCTCTTGTCTTAATCCCGAAGTTTAGCATATTACCATGAACTTCTTCGAACTTTCCATACTAGCTTCTTGAAACTATTGTCTATTGTCTATCTCCTCTCAAGGCCTTTCCACATCTCTATAGTCTATCCTCAGCATCAGTCAAAACTATCCTCATCCTCTACAAGCCCCTCGAACATCCTTGAACATTCCTCAAAGCACTTCGCAGAGCTTCGTACACTCTTGAACTTCATCGAGTATCATCAGACCAGACCTCCTCAAACCTAGTTCCCCCATCCTTGGGTAACAGCGGTGATATTTAGTACCACCTTGCAACCTTCCTCTAACTTGTGTAATACCATTCGAGACCTTTTTAGTAGGTTTTGTTTGGGTTTCCAGGTTGAGCATCATCACCGGCCATCTTAGGCATTCTATAGCCAATGCATGCAAAGAGAGCAGGAGACTTGTAAGTGCTTTTCTATGAACACTGTTAAGTACACTGAGGTAATGTCTGAAATGAAGTGTCTTATGGCTTGCAGGACAATCTTTGATTGGTTCAAGTCTGTTTTGAAGAAGATACAATTTAGGGGAGGCCTCAAGTTCACTTTGGATATAGCCTTCCATCTTGACTTTAAAAAGCTTTGTCACCTCATCCACTTGAAGAGGTGTGATGCTTTCTAGGTCAGGAAGTGGGACATGAAATGGCAGATTTAGAAATATGTATTGTAGATCCATTGCCCATGACACTTTATTCTCCTTTGCAAGCATTACTGAGTCCATGTATGCCTTCTTTGCATAACACTCAATGGGTAGGCTTGTGAGGTAGCGCAGATAACCAAGAGTGAGTATGATTCTCCAAAACTGCAGTGGTACCAAAGAGGTCTCTGTAAACAGTGGTGTTATCATTGACCTTCTATGTAAACCCAGGACCTGGCAGAGATATGATGTTTGCACATCAGAGAGTTTCTCCAGAAGAGGAAGGTCGACATCAAGTATGACCTCATATCCATGGATAAGGTGGGGGTCAATCTGTGCCATATAGAGCTTCTTGGCCTCCCATGGGGGAAGAGTGCCTATAATAGACTCCATACCTAGCACTGTATTACCAACTGATCGAGCTTTGCTTGCTTTATTTTTGTAGTGTTTAGCAAAGATGTTGCATTGGGTAGACTGTAAAGTTATACCAACATATGTTTGCTCTGTCTTCAACATGACAGGTTTGTTTCCAAACAGGAAGAGAGGTAGTGTGTGGGGAATTGGTCCAAATAACATGATCAGAGATTTCACTGCACTGAGTAACATGAAATTTAGGCTTCATCACTGCCATAGCGCATTCATCTTTTTCTGAGCCCCCTTAGGACTTGTCGATATGAGTATAATGTCATCAGCCTACTCCAGGTTTGCTATAATAATACCAGCCAGTTTGATATCATCTGAGTCAGGATCCAGGTGAAAATCAGCCATATATAGTGTCCATAGGATTGGAGAGGAGTTGTCACCAATCAATATTCCTAGTGTTGCACAGAACAATTGAGGCAACTCAGTGCAATGTTTCACCACATATGACATTCTTTGGTACAGCATTCAAAGCCAGTTGAAGACATGGCCACCTGCACCCATATTCCTCATCTTGAGCCATAAAGTGGCTTGTTCAGTAGAGGGGAATGCATTGCTAATGTCTGCAAAAACCACATATAGGGAGAGACCTAGCACATGAGCTCACTCAATGGCACATCTCAGAATAAAGACATTGTCATTAGTCCTGAACCCCTCATGAAATCCATTTTGTGAGGGAGGGATAAGATATCAGGCTAGGCACCAAGCAGTAATTCATTTGTGAATAATGAGTGTCATCAGCTTGAGTAGGACACTCTCGAGCCCAATTGCACAATATTCATTGGGATCATTTTTATCTTTTCCTCTCTTGATGATTGCAACAAGGGCAGCTGTTAACCAAGTAGAAGGGGCTTGTAAAGTGTGCAGGCACTTATTGAGTAAGAGACACATAATTGGTCATTATCAATTTCCTCAATTTCAGCAAAGCCAATTTTATCCAGTCCAGGAGAGGTTGAAGTGGCAGCATGTGTTATGGAAGTGCTCCTTTGCAGTCTCGATTTCTGCCTCTGTTATGGGGGCAGAGAAGAATTGTTCTGGATTAGTATCAATTGTATGTCTTGGCATTGCACTGGAAACAGTGTGATTGAGCTCATGTCTCTCTTTATTGAATGACAGCGGCATTGGAATAATGGGGTTCATCTGCAGTTGAAACACCTCTTTAAGAGTATGTCAGCCTGTGGTTGCTTTGAATCCATTATTTTTTTGGCTGCCATCCAAAACTCCTTTTCTGTTTTGGCATCAAGAATTAGTGCTCTTTGCTCCATCTGGCAATCACTAGCTGAAGTACGATTCCTGTGACTTTTCAAGACCTGTGTTTCTGGGTTGGGGGAGAGGACCTTTGGATTTAATGATCTGTATAGGACCTTGTCTGTTGTTACTGGAGTAGAACTAGTCAAGGGTAGGGCAAGTTCAAGGGGGTGGTATGGAGCAACTGGATTCAGGGTTGCCCCCAGATTGGCCAGTCTGTCAGCCTGATCATGTTTGAAGTTGCAGCTGTGTCCCTTGACCTGAATGAACATGACAGATGCTGATCTCTGATGGATCAGAGTGGCTATGTCTCTGAACAGATCACCATTGATAATTTTCCAGCCATGAGCTGCCTTTGCAGCAGCACGATTTGTGATTGTCTCCATTGCATACTCAGAGTCACAGTATATATGCAAAGTCTCATCCTAATGGGCTGTCTGTAATGCTTTAAGGATGGCATAAACTTCTCCCCTGTTGTTCATCTGTGCATCAGGAACTCTCAGTACTGAGTTGTGCAGACTGTTTTCACCCCAGTATACACCACTGCCAGCCTGTGCATTGGGTTGGCCATTATTATGACATGAACCATCGATGTAGACACAAGTTGGTGTTGAAGTCCTTGTGACATTCCCATAGAGACAATGTGTTTGAGACACCACATTGCTCCTCGAGTCCAGCACACATTTTAGAAGGACTATCTGATAGAAGTATATGGAGTGAGGTGGTTGTGCTGTCCACAGTAGGTCTGGGTAGCTTCCTAGGATGAGGAAGCTCTATATGGGGCATTTCAATATCTAGTTCAAGTGGTGTATGATCTTTTTCACCATGGGCTAGACACATTACTTGAAAGTGTGATACCAGTTTTGCCCCCATATAATTTGTGATGATGTAGTCAATGATTGAATTTCCCATTGGTTGAATCAACATGAAGTCACCACTACCTCCATAGGTTGTGTTTCCATTCAGTATTTCTAATGTGAGGTCACTGCAGAGGTCTAAGAGTAGATGTCCTCTTGTGTTGACCACAGCATCTGCTGTGATCTGGATATGTTGTGATGGAGACAATGATGCAGTGCGTGCATTCAGGTATCCCAAGATATAGAGAGGTTTATCCATGCTACAAAGCAGGTGAACTGTCTCACAGAGTTTTTGGAATGGATCAGTGTCCATAGATTGTTCCCACCTTGCCTCATCTGGTAGGATGTAGGCATTGATTACATGAAATGATTACATTCCAGAACCATAATGTCCAGGCTCGACAGGTTGCTCCTCATGATGAGGTGAAGATTGTCCCTAACAAGGGCCAGAACACCACCCTAAGGATGGGAGAATAGGTGTTTATAGGGACGTGGAAGTGAAATGGGATGATAGCCAGCAGGTATATCAAGTGTCTCATGCTGCTCTTGCATGAGATGAGTCTCCTGAAATAGGTTGACATGATATTGTTGACATGATATTTCTGGATAGTGCAATGGAAGTGAGGGCAGGTGAGTTCAATAGCAAGATGGCCACCAATATTCCAGGACTTAAAGAGTACATGGGAGGATGGCAACACTTTATTGACTATTGTTGTAGTACATGTGCTCGGTGGTTGCGAACATAATATATCCTGTAGTACTAGCTCACCCACCCCACTCAGTTTAACATATGGGCAGTAACATTTTGATAGCCAGCAGGGCATGGTCCCACAGTCCAGATTGTAACAAATGAGATAGCATTGAGGTTGGAGTTGAAGTGGACCTTTAGAAATCCTGGCCGAGCGTGAAACACATGCAGTTGACGAGAGATGTGGCTGAGGTTGGGCATGAGACTGAGAAGGGCTTTGAATTCCCCTGTGATGTTCTTTCCCCAGTCTACCGACTCCACCTCTACATAGACATTGGTGCTCAAGCCATGTGGATTGCCCAGCACAGCCAGGGCAGGAGGACCAAGCGATGGGGCAGGCTGCACAGCAGGGGCACCTGGGGCAGTTTCTGAAGCAGGGGCCCCAGAGGCTGACTGGGTAACAACAGTCAGAATGGGGGCTGTGAGCTGGTGAGTGTGGCCCCCACTATAGTAGGTAGCAACTGTATGAGGGACAGGTGCAGGTGTAGCTTGGGGGGGGAAGGTAATTGGTGGGAGAACATGTCCAGCCTGTGTGGGGACGATGGTTGCACTTGATGTACATTGCCGTTTGCTCAAATGGAATGTTGGGGAGTCAGGCACAGTCAGGTCGAATGTGTCAGATATGTGGTCTAGACAATGGTCAGCATTGTCCAGGGCATATCCCATCTGGGCAAGACAAGCGTTGGATGCAAGGACTGAGTCACACAGCTGTTGGTTTTCAGCTTGGAGGGCCCCAATAGCAGCGACCATGTTGTTGTTGGCACGAATGAGGTCGCCGATTGCAACAGTGAGTTTGGAGGAGGGTGGAGCAGGTGTGGGGGGTTGGCTGGAATTAGCAACATCCGCTGTGAGGCTGACAATATGGGCACACAGAATTTGAAGCTCCTCCCTGAACTCAGCACTGCTAGCATCAATGCAAGCCATGAGAGCATTGTGGTTGATGTCAAGGCAACGGATCCTGGCAGTCGCCGTTTCAGCCTTCACTGCTGAACACATACCAGAGCTGGCAGCCAACGTAGTATTTTCGGGGCTGGAGGGGCCAGCCCTGCTTTTCTCTTTCGACAGAGGCACAGAGGCAGCGAGGGTGCCATCTCCCATATTGATGAGGGGGGAGTCACAAGAATCATCTAGGGACAGGATAAGGGAGTCCATTGAGTTTGCAGGGGAGATGGCAGCATGCGGCATGCACTCAGTCTGATGAGTCATGTGTCGATCAGATGAGGCAGTGGGAGTGACAGGCACCAGAGTAGATGGAATCCCAGTGCTGCTGCCATTGTTGACAGCAGGTGATGAAGCAGCAGCAGCACCAGGGGCACTAGCATTAGTGGGCAGTGCCAAGCCATTCACAGTGAGCACAATGGAGACAGGACCAACTGTGTGGATATCCACGAGCTGAGGGGACTCCTGGGAGGTGTTTTTGGAGGCAGGAAGGCTTATGGCCAGGAGGAATGGGGGGGGTTGGTATTTTGGGACATCGTTAGGATACAGAGGTGGTAGGGGAGATATTGGGCTGTACTCTGAGGTTGAGGGGCCTCTATCATCTATGTTCACCCTAAACACCCTCTACAATGTATACAAGATCCAGCTGTCCCTTTGGTCCATTGGGTATATGCTATGGCAAGGATCCCAAGTTGGAGACAGGGGCTGAGTGCAATAACGAGATGGTATATATTATGGCGAGGATCCCAAGTTGGAGACAGGGGCTGAGTACAATAATGAGATGGTATATATTATGGCGAGGATTCCACGTTGGAGACAGGGGCTGAGTGCAATAATGAGATGATGTGGGGAGGTTATTGGGCTCACTGTGAACATGAAGTATGTGGCAATGCAATGATGACCATGAAGTCTAGAGGTTAAACAGGAGAGGGAAGGCACTAGGAGCAATCAGAAATGTTGATGTGGCAGGTCTTGGCATCATGAATGATCGATGGGCACATTTTTCTTTTTTTTTCTTTTTTTGAACTACCCAAAAGTGGGATTTATTGTACTATACATGCAACCTGTACCTATGGACTCTAACACAGATCGTCTTTCTGCAGTCTGCTAAGCAGTAACTGAAGTGGGATGGGTTTTATCTGGTTTTCTGAGTTTTGATGGTGGTGGTTAAGAGTTGAAGTCACCCAATACAGCTTTTCAGTAATTAAGCAAATTAGTTTCCAGAGGTTGCTCAACCTGAGCAACCACTGAAAACCAACAAAAACCTGAACACTTCGATATCTTGAAATGTATGTCTCATTTGGTGGAAACCAGCTAAAGGTACCACAGCCAGAAATCTACAAAACCTAAATAGTAGTATATATTGACTAATTCTTGACAAACATAAAGGTGGGGCATGCCCAAGAAATTGTTTGCTGGTTGTGTGGGTTTATATACCCATCCCCCACATTCATTATGTTGCTTAGTTTATTTCTATGTAATATATATTGAAATTTGTATGAAAATCTTAAAATAATAATTATGGGAGCCTTTAGTTTCCAAGTTTCAGGTTTTTAGGTTTCCAAAAACCTGAAAACCAGTGAAAACCAGAGGAAACTTGGAATATGATTTTCCATTTTGCTGATGAATTTTGCCACGCCAAAATATGGTAAAATATGGAAGAAATAACCCCTTTCACCTATGAAAAAATGTGGAGAAAATTTAGAAGAAACAAGATATTTTCACAACATTTCCTCGCCAAGTTCCCAGGAGAGAAAAATATTATTTATCCTCAATTGAAAACTTGAGAATATGTGGAAATGTTTTTCTCATTGTTTTCTCTACATTTTGATGCATCAGAAAATAGACATTTCCATGATGGGAATATGTAGATCAATTCTGGGTTAAAATATATATTTTTACCACCTTTCTCTGGGAGAAATATCTGCCTGAAAAGGATCATTTTTACCACATTTTCTCCACATTTTCTCTTGGAGAAAAAGAAACTCCTGCTCACTTACTTCATTCAGGCCATCCAGCGCTTGCTGCGCTGAATCCAGCAGTGCCCAGCCAGAACAGCACCCAGTGCCTGGATCCCTTTATGTAATGCTCTTTCAGTTGGCGTGGACATCAGCATGCTTGCCAGTGAGATATAAAGACATATGTACAAAGTACTAGATATATAGCCATAGCACACTTGTTTTACCTAGTACATGCACAAGCCATCTGTTTCTAATTATAAACGGGACTGTGATGGTAAATCAATCCTATCCTAAAACTAAAACAGTAACTATTTCTATGCCATCTGCTGGAATTCAGTTATCCTTAATGCAGTTCTTAGACCCTTGTCTGTCCAGGCATAGCCACGAGAAAACACTCTGTTGAGGATTCTGTACTAAATCAGCAACTGTCTGACACAATAATTGAATCCATACAGCACCTAGTAGTCAATTTCAATTTTAGCCTGTCCTATATATTTCCCTCTGGTGTTCCATAGTTTTGATTGCTGCAGTTCTTTGTATATATGTATTGTATATCTTGAAAATCCATCACTTTCAACAGTGCAGGCAGTGTAGTGATGAACAGTATCTGTATCAGATGTATGATATCCATGACTGTTCATTATGTGAGGTTGAATCTACTAGGAAGCGGGGAGGGAGCTTTACATTATAACCCAAGTAAGTCCACTGTCTTCAATTTCTGCTAATTTTACTGCATGTTCATGCACCATTTGTTGCCAAAGTTCTTGAATATCCAGTTCAGAGCACTCCTCTGAATTGTTGCCTAATACAATATTGAGAATGAATAGCTGCAGGTGCAGGAGTGCAGATAGAGTTGGCTGTAGCTCAATATATGGAGCAGAGGTGGGAGTGACAGGTGCATTGGTTCTAAGAGCAGGGAGGGCACAAGCAAAAAGAAGACAGCTAGACAACATGAGGAGCACAGTGGAGTATGTACTAAGGCAGAAAATGAGAGGCTAATACCCTGTGAAAGTGATGTGTGCATTTTCATCAGCTCTGCACATGAAATAATCACTACTGCTTGTCTCTCTGTGTTCCCCAGAGTATGTGCACCAATAGTTGTACAAATTCACCGAGACTCGGCACATCAAATCCCAATGTCCAAGTGTCTTCACTGCCCCGATATTCTCGATCAAACCTGATCACATATATTATACAACCACCGATCAATGTGCCCCCCATAGCACTCGCATGCTGCACCATATCCCAGACTACTTGGGGGTAAAGAAGAACAGCATATTGAGGATGGGGGTTATGTGCAGTAGGGAAGGTATATCACAATGGATTGAAGGAGAAATATAAGGCAGATAAAGGACACGGATGGGCATATGGCAGAGATGGGAGGTGGAAGGAAGTGGCAGAATTTGGAGAACAACCGAGGGTAGCCAGAAAAATTGATGCAACAATACTGTTTATTTCCTTTGCCAAAAGGTCATTGCAGGTAGTGTTTTAAGATCCAGTTCGGTCCAGTTTTTCGACCCCAAAATGGGCAACCGGCAACCACAACTGGTCACAACTGGCACCCAACTTAGAGGGACTGCAACCGGTCCCAGTTGGTCTGGTTGCACCCAAAAGACCAGTTCTGTTAAGAACTGATCCTGAAGTGCATGTTGGAATTCAGTCAGACCCTGTGGGTGTTGATAGCGGAAGGTTGTTGGGTTGTAGCAGATTCAGAAAAACAGAAAGGACATGGCTTCAACTTATAAGAAGTTGCACTTTTCACCTCATCTGGTGTCCTAATTTCAAGATGAAGGTTTGGAGATAGAAGTGGGTAGGTGCAGAAAGTGCGGGGAAGGAGTATGAAGGGACTTGGGTTAAGTTTGGAAGAGATCAGAACTTTAGAGGGAGAACTAGAGGTCGAGTCGAATGAAGTTCGGACTCTCAGAGGATGAAAGTAGGAGTAAAACAAATTGGATTGGCAGATTAAGTAGAGTTTATGTCAAATCTTTATCGAGTCTTTGTCAGTATATGAACTGAGGAATACAAGTCAAAACTAACTAAGCTTAAATACTGGGGTCCAGAATCAGAGCGAAATGTCTTGGTAACTGTGGCAGTGTCTTGATTGTGTAAATAAATTACTTAGTGGGGGCCACGCAGGGATCCATAGTCGAATTTGCAAAAGAGATAGCAGCCTTGAAAAAGTGGCCTGATGCACAGCAGTGTGGGCAGTGCAAGACAGCCAGGAACAAAAGTGGAAGGAGTTGGTGAATGTCGGGTTCGAGATGTGGAAAAGGGTCGGACCGATGTGGGTTCCAATTGGGCAAGGAATTGTTCTTGACACAATCTCGGCCAAGCATATGCAATGCTATGGAAATGGCTCTACATATCATTCAACAGCCAGATCTAAACAGGCTTTAAAGTACTAAATATTACAATCAAAGAATATTTTGTTGAATAACTTATAATCTGAATATAAAGAAAATGAAACAATAAAACTTGCATAAATGAAATAAAAATCATATTTTACTCTCTTTTATTTATAGTTATAATTATTTTTACATTTATATTTATCTTTTATAACTCTTTATACTTAAAACTTTATTGTATTTATTATTATTATTATTACTATTATTAAATAATTGTTACTCATTTATTTAAACTTTTTATTTGTTTTTGTTTTTGTTTTTATTTGTTTTTTTGTATTTTATATTTTTTAATTATAAATATAAATTTTTAATCACTCATATTTGTTACTCAACAACTATTTTCAAATTATTAGCTTAGTTTTTTATTTTAGGAGAAGTTCTTGGGCAACACCAGCCAGATTTGACATCAGTTTGATGCCAAAACTGTAGCATCCAGTCTTCAAGCTAACTTGAGTAATGATGTTTTCAATACCATACTCAAGGTCTATAAATGAATTGATTTGCATAAGGCTAATAATGATATTGACTATGAGTGATTTCTTATTTTTGAAGCCACGTCTAGACACTGCTAGAATATATGAAGAGCCATCAGATGTTTATTCAGAGCTATCATTGTGTGTCGCATGCAACCAGCCCATATACTCATGTGGTGTTCAGCTTGAAGATGTCTTTTTCAAGGTGTGGTCTCCAAACTTCAATGGCATAGATTTTTATCCTGGTCTGCCAGTAGCTGAGGAGCCTCTTCCTGCTTATTGCCAACTGAGGACATATTATGATGGATGCCTGGGGCCCCAGGACTGGAGCCTGTATTCTCAACACTTCTCTTTAAAATCTCCTTGGTTGGGATTCTGTTGGCATCCACTGTATAAACTTACTGACTGGCAATCTGTAGATCCCGAACTTGTGTCTCTGATGCTTGTCTGGGTGCCTCATCTCAAGAACCTACACCAAGGGACTCTGCATCCTGAGTACCTTGTGCGATTGGACAGTCAAACACATGAGTTGTTGAAGAAAATGCAAAGAACCTATGTCATTAATTCCATTGATGAACCTATGTCATTGATTCTATTAATGAACCATCGAAGCATGTTTTGGACTACTGCCTGGGTTTTCTGAATGAACTAATGCTAGCTACTCTTGCAGACATGAATACCTCACTCTGGAATTGGGAGGACCTTGTAGATTACCTGACAGCTGTGCAATGTGGTCTGAGGGAAATGGAGGCATGGCTGACCTTGGTCTGACATTGGCACCACCATTACAGTGACTTGACATCCATACCTCAGGTGGCTGATAGCAATCATATAGGGGTTTGGCTCAATGGAGCATTGAAGGCCTATGTATTATGGCTGCTCTGTATCGGTGTCATTCCTGTCTATATCATCCATGAGATGGTCAAGGACTTGGATTATCCCTCACACTCTGGATCCAACATTACAAATCAATTACATCTGAAAAATTGTTATCGTCCAAACTTTGTGAAGGATACATGGGCCCAGATGATCAATTATGCCGATGGAAACCCTTACCTTTGTGTCCTTGTTGCGAGTGGTCCATCAACAATGCTTCCTTCTGCAGCGAACCAGATAGAGAGGGGTGGTCAAACAAAGTGTGCAGAGAGATATTGTGCTCGGTCTAGCTCTTGAGCATACCATGTTCATCAGCATGAATGTCAGAAAGAAGACTTTCAAGATGATGATTTAGATGATGATCCTTCTCTCTCCAATGTTCTCAGGATGCAAAACAAGGAATATGATGCCCAGATTAGAAGTCTTGTGCCCAAGATGTTCAGCACTTTACCCCCTGTTCCACCTCAATTTCATTTTGAGCAACATACACCATGTGTCTCTACATATGGTTATTGGAGTGACACTTGTGATGGTGGATGGGCTTCAATTACAGCCCCAACTTCTCGACGTCAGCATGTGTTGCAGACTTCCACTGTAGATCGATCCACCCTACCAGTTTCTAGTTCAGGTGACCACTCCCAAGCCATTGGTGAATTAGTGAAAGAGGGTCTCATCGAGTTTTGAAGGCCACCCGCTCTGAAGGATGGTCCTCAACTATCATCCGAACCATGAGGCCAAGGGAACAAGAAATGTAAGGTACTTTGGCACAGGTTTGATCCAAGCTCAATGCCAGGCTTGAATATATTTTTGTGGGAAGGTCTGGTCACAATGGTCATGAAGTCCAAACAGCCTATGTCAGAGGAGGATGCTGCTATAGAATTGGACACTGAGACATGTGTAAATGGCTGAGAATCAACCCGATGCACCTACTGGAACCAACAGCGGAAACACTAGCTCATGCTCATCCAGCCATTTGACCATACAAAAGGGATTCACTTTGATAGCTCTATCTTTGGGCTCCCACTCCCAGACATGGTGTATTGCATGAATGAAGACACATTGAGTTGGGTCACAGCCATCTCTGGACAAGTGCCGACCTCAGCCCATGCCACAAATGAGCACCTCATTCCCTGATGGCACAAGGCAAGATTCAGATGGACTGGATCAACAACAATCTGACTGTGAGCAATAGCCAATCCAGACCAGAGTCATCGGCCCAACAATGTCTCTAGGGGTGCTGATTCTAAGTTTGGAAGACAATCTTGGCTCTGGCATGACTGACATTTCTCTCAATGGGAATGCCATATCTTTGGACCATGATGTGCATGCACAAGGAATGGATGTTGACCAGCTAGATGTGAAAGCACCTCAGGTGCTTGAGTACCTACCATACAATAAGGGGTACATGCCTGATGAAGAGGAACTAGATTGGGATATGGATGATGTCAGTGAGGTTGATTGTACTGAAGAATGCCATCTCATCTCCAAGTCTATCATAACAGACCCAGTTCCTGTCACCCCCAACAATCATATACATACTTCGAATGTTATTCATTTGCCTGACATGGGACTCTCTGCTACTCATCCTACTTCATGCCATGGTAATCTTGAAGATCTCAAGGACATGAAAATGACTGTGACACATGCTGGAAATCAAGAGAGGGATCTTATTGTTTCAGAAGATGTTGTCTTGCCTGATTTCAGACAAAATAATCTTAATGTTTCAGGTGCATTTTCTGATGGCCTGCCATATTGAGGTTCACTTTATGATGTTTGCCCAGATTCTCATAATGGTTTGTCTACTCAATATCAGATGCCTGTTGACACTTCCCACTCCATTCAAGTGGCATCCAGACCTGTTTTCCCCTATTCCATATCATCATTGACTCCTCTCTCAGACTCGCTCTCTCACTTACCATTGCATATTCCTGACCTACCTTCTGATTCTCTGTCTCCTTCAGAAGGACCCTCATTCCCTCTTGCACCTTCATCTGCACCTTCATCTGCACCTTTGTCTGCACCTTCAAGGTCGAAGATACATTGTGGTGGAGTCCGCAATGTTCTATTTAAAATGTTTGGAAAGCTGTTTTGGAAGCTGGAGAAGAATATGTCACCTGGAGAAATTGCAATGTGTGAGCCCTATGAGCTGGCTTACATCAGAAGTGCACATGCAAAAAGGGATGCCAAAGCACAAAAAATGCAAGTACTTTACACTCCCCCACCTATTCCAGTTGGATTCCGGTTTGTCCAGCCGGAATTTCCGGAATTTCTGGAATCTGGTGGAATTTTTTTTGTATGTAGTTTTCCCTATGCAGCACAATTCTGGTCGGAATAAGGATCCAATTTACAGCCGGAATCCCTGGAATCTGACCGGACTCATCACAACCGGAATAACAGGAATAACCGGAATAACTGGAATAACTGGACTAACCGGAATAACCGGAATGCATGTGCTTTCCCAAATAAAAGTTCAACACACATCAAGAATTGAACACTCGACCTTGGGTCTGCATATGTAACAGCATGCTTAACCACTGAGCTACCAAGCAATTATTCATCTACATACATCTAATACTTTTATTACCCAACCAAGGTACGTAGTTAATCACAGCCATTAATGGAATAATTAATAAGTATGCATATGCATGACACGTGACATGTGACTGCCAGCTCACAACCACCACCACCACTGTCGCCAACACTGCCTCCTCCTCCTCTCCACTCTACCACCACCACTGCATGTGCACCCACCACCACCATTCCCACGCCCAATGCCACCATCACCACCACCTTCAAACGAGCTGACTGGACGGAACGTGGGCCCAAACAATGCAGATTGTGTTGTTTGGGGCCTAAGTATGTTTTTTTTTCGTTTGCTTCTTGTTTTTTCATACTAACTAACTTGTTTCGTTTGTTTTATAGGTTCTACTCGACTGCCAGACATAACATGGGCCCAAATGACATGATTGGACAGAACACAGGCCCAAACGATGCAGATCACGTCATTTGGGCCCTAAGTAAGGTTTTTTTTGTTTGCTTTTTGTTTTTATAAACTAACTAACCTTTTTTTTAGCTTTCTAGGTTATAATCTACTGGCAATGATGCCACCACTTGCAAACGAGCCAACGTGGGCCCAAATGATGCAGATCGCGTCATTTGGGCCCTACGTAAGTTTTTTTTGTTTGATTTTTGTTTTAATAAACTAACTAACTCATTTTTTTAGTTTTCTAGGTTATAATCTACTAGTAATGATGCCACCACCTGCAAACGAGCCAACACAGGCCCAAACGACGCAGATCGTGTCATTTGGGCCCTATGTGAGTTTTTTTCGTTTGCTTTTTGTTTTTATAAACTAACTAATTGTAATTTATTGCTTTTTAGGTTGTATACTACTGGGGACAACCTGCCACAACGAAAAACGCGCAACCCATGCCCACGCCCACCTGATCCCCTCCTCCCCATTCAAATGGGATGTGAGGCTGTCGACATGGGCTAGGAGGGTGCAGAGGGATGCCAGGGGGGGGTACCTGCCTAGTAAGCACCCACCAACTTCTGTACTCGTGCCATGTCGCACTGATGCACCCAAACCCCCCCCCCCCAAAAAAAAAAAGAAAAAAACAGAAATCCAGACAGGGGACAACAGCGATGAACAACGACAAGCCACCCACCCCCAGCCTCACGAGCAACTGCTTGTGGGGTGGATCATGGGTGGAATGATGCCCAGGCGCAGGGACAGGAGACGACAATGACACACCACCCGCCCCCAGCCTCACGAGCAACTGCTCATGGGGTGGATCATGGGTGGAATGACAACGATGACAAGCCACCCACCCCCAGCCTCACAAGCAACTGCTTGTGGGGTGGAACATGGGTGGAACAGCGCCCAGGTGCAGGGATAGGAGACAACAATGCACCACCCGCCCCCAGCCTCACGAGCAACTGCTTGTGGGGTGGATCGTGGGTGGAAGGACAACAATGACAAGCCACCTACCCCCAGCCTCACGAGCAACTGCTCATGGGGTGGATCGTGGGTGGAAGGACAGACAATGGCGGGGTCGCGTCCCCTCCCCCTCCCCTGCACTTTGTGTGGGGTGGGATTTTTTCTGTACTTTTAATTATTTATTAGTATTGTGCCCCCCCTCCCCTGTTTTGGATGGGGGAGGGATTTTTTTCTTCATGTTTTTACCTCCCCCCTCACGTTCAGCGTGAGGGGTTAGCTTTTTATGTATATAAATAAAACTCCCTCTCGCATCTTGTGAGAGGGAGGATTTTTTGTTTATCTATGTAATCACAATCATCCCCACTCCCTTGCATTCAATGTGAGGGATGTGGTTAATTAAAAAAATTTGATCTTTCACTACTCTGAAAAAAATTAGAGTGTCATGAATAAACATTATATTACTATCTAATAATTCTCCTGTGGCTCAACTGGTTAAGCACACATGTTTGGTTTGTCATGTGATCACTCTAATCAAGATGTCTTGAGTTCAATCCTTACTCTGTACAAATATATTTTGTAGGCACTTTGACAACTTAAGACTTGAAATTTGACTATCCATTAGGGTATATACTCTAAGTTGAGGATCTGGAGTAACCAGAATCTGGTCAGAATAACCAGAATAACTGGACTCCAATTGGAATAACTGGACTCTGACCGGAATAACTGGACTCCAACCAGAATAACTGGACTCCAACCGGAATAGGTGGGGGAGAGTAAATTACAGAAAAATGCTCAGATAAGTATTTTGTTATTTTGTATTATATCTTCAATTTAGCATGATAGAATTACTGTTACGATTTTGCTATCAGGACCCACAAGGCTGGGCAATTCATTTTTCCCTTCTGACACGATGCAACTCATTTCTGATGGAGACACCCCCTGATCTGACTCCTGTCAATCAACATGCTGCGCTGCAGCATTCCGTGATGTTGGACTCCATGATGTCAGACTCCTTGACATCGGAGCCATGACATTGGACACCTCATGCCAGGCATGAGGCTTATCTTCTATCGTTCTTTGACATGCTGCACCGCAGCACTCCATGACATTGGACACCTCATGCTAGGCATAAGGCTTACCTTCTTATTGTTCTTTCTATATTTACTTGACAAGCATCCTATGTTCTGATTGGATGATACATATCCCAGAACCATATATAAGCTGTAGCTACACCCAGTGTATCCCTCAGCTTGACCTAATTCAACATACAGTCTTAAACTCAACTCAAACAACTCGACAGTCTAAGAAGCCCTTAGCTGGGATAACTCAAACTCAACAGTTGAAAAGCCTCCAACTGTGTTACACAAACGAACAGTATACTCAGAAAGCCTCTGAGTATGAACAGCTGTGACAGCTTGAGGAAGTACCCAAGCGAAGGCCGAAAGCCCGATACAGTTGGAAAGCCTCTGACTGCAACAAACAAAGACAAGTTTGAGTTAAGACCAATAGTCTTAACAAAAGGTCAAGCTGATCTACGAAGTCCACCTATCTAGCCGCAGACACAACGTCTTTCAGACAAAGCCCAGACAGACCCCCAACCGGAGCATCATCATCAGGAAGAACCCCGTGGTATAGATACCAGGGTCGACTAGTATGATACTCAGAACCAGCACAGAAGTGGTTCTCAAGGAGAACCAGTGATGAGGAACCCCAATACCTCAACGAAGAAGATTTCAGATCTTTCGATAAAGAAGAAACCCCAGAACGAGATCCATTCTCCCTATCCAATGACAATGCCAACATGTCTACCGAACCCACCGCATCGACCAAGGAGATCAGAATACGAACCCCCTCTGACTTCACAGGGGACTGAACTAGAACTGCAAAGTTCTTACAAGAAGTGAAACTCTATTTGAGAGTGAACCATGGAATCTACGACACTGATGAGAAGAAAATCATCTTCACATTGTCCTTCATGAACGGAGGAACCGCTGCACCCTGGGCACAGACTTGGGCAGAGAAGGAAGACCTAGGAACCTGGTCAACCTTTGAATCGACACTCAAGACAGTGTTCATGCTGATTGATGAAGCTGGCAGAGCCAGGACAGAGATGAAGACATTGAAGCAGGGACAAGACCTGGAGGACTACATAGCGCAGTTCTGAATCCTGCGAGAGAAGGCAGGAATCAACGATGACACCACCCTCATCAAACTCTTCATGGATGGGCTGAACCCCAAGCTCCTTGAAAGAGTTTTCAATATGGAAACGATCCCGATGACCTTGGAAGGAATGATCAATGCCGCCTCCAAGTACGATGGACAGTGGAGGAGAGCAAAAGCCATAACAGGAAGGCTGCAGGAGGCTTTGACAAAGAAGCTACTGAGCTCTAAAGCAAAAGAGACCCCACTCGAGATCAACCAACTCTCCTATCAGGAGAGGATCAAACACATGAAGAAAAGGTTGTGCTTTGTGTGCCACCAGCCCAGACACAGAGCAACTGAACACAAGAAAGGGGAGACAAGGACCGAGGACCGGCCATCCCCAAAGAACAAAGGCAAGGAAGCCTACTTGAAGATCTGAGCAATCATAGGAGAACTCGATGAAGAAGAAAGAAAGGGAGCTCTTGCCACAATTGAGGACAAGGGTTTTTAAAGAGGTGGCCTGCCTCGATGCCAGGTACCACTGAACTTTCCGTCTGCTCTGTACTACTAGCCACTTTGAAAAATCAATCTATGTGTTTAGATGTCAAAGTGGCAGGGACAGGCAGAGGAAAAGACATCAAAACCAAAGCCCTACTCGACTCAGGAGTGGGAGGGATATTCATGAGCCATGAATTTGCGGAAAGCAGTGGATTTGAATTGCGCCCCCTGGAGAAGATAATCAGAGTCAAGAATGTGGATGGAACCCTGAACAAGAAAGGGGAGATCTCCCACTATGCCAGGGGACTCTTAACGATCAACGGAAGGATTTTCCCAATGACATTCCTCATTGCAGGATTGGGAAACGAATCAATCATCCTAGGCCTACCATGGCTCAGAAGAATCAACCCAGTGATCGACTGGAAGATCGGAACCTTCCAGTTCAGAATGAAGGACAAGACTTACCCAGAGTTCTCATATGGGAAAGGAAGAACCCTTATTGGGAGGGTGCAAACTGAGAAACCCAACAAAGAATGCCTATCTTGGTGCCAGAGGGGAACCGAAAAGAAGAAGAACCCCCTAGACATGACAAAAGAAGAACGACAGGCATGGTGCCGAAGGATTGTCACCAAAGGACAAGAAAAGCTCGCCCTCAAGAAGAAGACTGCTGAGGAAGAACGGGCACGATGGAAAAAGGTGGCCACCAGAGAGCTGGAGAAACTGGCCACCAGGAAAGAAGAAGAATGACTGGCAGTAGCCCAGATAGTCGCAAAAGAAAGGGAAAGAATGGCCCTGAAGGACAAGAAACCAATGAACAAAGAACAGCTAATGGAATGCCGAAGAATTATCGCCAAGGCAAAATCAATGGGGGGAGCCCTCCATGCTGAACCAAGAAGCAAGATGCCCATCAAGACAAGAAAGGCGACAATTGAAGAAGTAGAAGATGAAGAGATTGTGATCATGACTCTTCAAAATGTGGAGTCCATTGGGCCACAGGATGAAGAAGACACTGGGAAGGAAAACCCAGCACTGGCAAAACACGAACAGGCAACAGAACAGGCAATGGAACAAATGGAAGAAACACCCAAACAAGAAATTGCAGATGATGAACTACTGATTGCCTACATCTGAGGAGAACCCGTCATCGGAATATTTGAACCGACTAAGACACCACTGATGGAGGAGTATGATGAGCCAAGGTATGGATACTCCCAGACAATGAAGACAATCTCTCGGATTGTAAAGGCAAAAGGATCACCACAATATGCATACAGACAGAATATCTGGATTAGGGCAAAAACATCAGTCTCACAGTACCTGACACACAAGAAGGAAGGAGACCCCGAACAAAAGACCCTGGATGAACTACTCCCGGGACAATACAGGGAGTACCGACGGATATTCAAAAAGGAAGCATCAGAATGATTCCCAGAATCAAGACCCTGGGATCATGTGATCAAACTGAAACTGGATTTTATGGCAAAGGACTGCAGGGTTTACCCATTATTGCCAGTGGAACAGAAGAAACTTGATGAGTTTCTCGACGAAAGCCTAGAAAAAGGATACATCTGACCATTGAAATCGCCCATGGCATCACCATTCTTCTTCGTTGCGAAGAAGGACTCGGATGCCCTGAGACCATGTCAGGACTACAGGTACTTGAATAACAGAATGATCAAGAACACCTACCCGCTGCTGTTGGTAGGAGACCTGTTGGATAAACTGAGAGGGGCAAAATGGTTTACAAAATTGGACATCCAATGGGGGTATCACAATGTCAGAATCAAGGACGGAGATCAATGGAAGGCTGCCTTCAAGACAAACCAAGGGCTGTTTGAACCAACGGTGATGTTCTTCAGATTATGCAACTCACCTGCAACCTTCCAGGCAATGATGAATGAGATATTCCGCGACATGATCGGAGAAGGATGGCTCGTGATTTACATGGATGACATCCTGATATTCTCCAAGGATCAGAACGAACACCAGGAAAGGACAAAGAGGGTACTGCAAAGACTGGCAGAAAACGACTTATACTTGAAACCAGAGAAATGCAAATTTGAGGTCCACAAAGTGGAATTCTTGGGTCTGATCATCCAACCCAACAAAATTGCCATGGACAACACGAAACTGGCAGGTATACAGGATTGGCCAACCCCGACAAACATAAAAGCAGTCAGATCTTTCCTGGGATTTGGGAATTTCTACAGGAAATTCATTGGACATTTTGCAGAGACAAGCAGACCACTTAACGAACTGACAAAAAAGGACAAGACATTCAACTGGACAACAGAATGCAAACAGGCCTTTCAGACGCTGAAAAGGAAATTTGCAGAAGCACCAGTATTGCTGATGCCAGACCCAACAAAACCATTTACAATCAAATCAGATGCCTCGAAGCACGCCACAGGGGGAGTGCTGAGACAAAGGGATACAAATGGGGACTGGCATCTATGCGGGTACATATCACATGCGCTAACACCAATGGAATGGAACTATGAGATATACGACAGGGAGTTACTAGCCATCGTGCGATTGCTAGAGACCTGGAGACACTACCTACTAGGATCAGGACACCCGGTGGTAATCCTGTCGGATCACAAGAACCTGACGTACTTCCAGACAGGGCAGAAACTGAACAGACAACAGGCAAGATGGAGTCTATTCCTATCGGAATTTGACTTGCAGCTCATCCACGTACCCAGATCACAGATGGTACAAAGTGATGCGTTATCATGAAGAGCAGACCACATACCAGTGGAAGACAATGATAATGAAGACGTCACAATGCTGCCAGAAACAGTATTTGTGAAATTCATTGATACAGAAATGCATGATCTACTCGCAGGGAGTATCATGAAAGATGACCTGGTGAAAAGCGCAATCAAGGCACTAAAGACCAAAGGAATACCGCCGATAAAATCGGCATTGGAAGACTGGAAGATAGAAGACGGCCTTCTATTCTTCTGAGACAGGTGCTACATCCCCGACAATGGAGATCTACAAAAGAAGCTGGTGCAAAAATACCACGAAGGAGTAACCAGTGGACACCCGGGACAATGGCAAACGACTGAAATGATCAGGAGAGACTACTGGTGGCCGGGGATGATGACGTACATCAAAAACTACATTGCTGGATGTGCAATATGCCAGCAGATGAAGGTCAACATGCACCTGACAACCCCCCTGCTACAACCAATCAAATCTGAAGCGACAAGACCATTTGCAATGGTAATGACAGATTTCATAACCGACCTACCAGAGTCCAATGGTTATGATGCACTCATGGTCGTGGTAGACCATGGGCTTATGAAGGGGGTAATTTTTATCCCTTGCAGGAAAACTGTGGATGCATTGGGAGCAGCCACCCTCTACCTAGACAATGTCTACAAACAATTCAGCCTCCCAGACAAGATCATCTCCGACAGAGATCCCAGATTTGCCTCACAGCTCTTCCAGGAGCTAGGAAGATTGCTCAGAATCAAGCTGGCAATGAGCATGGTGTACCATCCCCAGACCAATGGGGAGACAGAATGGGTGAATCAAGAAGTGGAAGTGTACCTATGAATCTTCTGCTTGAACAATCAGGAGAATTGGAAGCACCTCCTCCCGACCGCGGAGTTCACGCACAACCAGAGAACGCACTCCATACAGAAGAACTCCCCGTTCTACCTCATGATGGGCTATGAGCCCAAGGCGATCCCACTTCCATACCTGAAGACAAACATACCGGCCATAGAAAAGTGAATTGTCGCACTGCAATGGGCCCAAGATGAAACAAAGGCAACACACGAGTTAGCCAGACAGATGATGGCGGAAAGGACAACAAGACACTTCACCCCGTTCAAAGAAGGAGACAGAGTGTGGCTAGAAGCAAAGAACCTCAAGACAACACACACAACGAGGAAGCTCGCACCAAAGAGAGAAGGACTGTTCATGATTGAAAAGGTCCTGAGCCCACTCTCCTACCGACTGAAGTTACCAGAACAGTGGAAAATACACCCAGTATTCCACGTGGCACTCCTTTCCCTGTATAAAGAAACTGAGACACATGGACTGAACTTCCCAGAGCCACCGCCTGATCTGATAGAAGGTGAATCGGAATATGAAGTGGAAGCAATCATCAGACACAAGAAGAGAGGAAAGACCATGCACTTCCTAGTGAAGTGGGTCGGATACCCAACCTCGGAGAACTCATGGGAACCCGAGGGAAACCTGAAACATGCCAAGAGAATCCTTGGGGCATATAAACAGCGACAACACCTGTAGAACCCCCAGACTGAAAACACCCACCAAACCAAGTACGAAACAAACCACAGAATGCTCCCCACCCCATCGACACTACACAGACCAATACAAACCCCAGAAAGGACTGGACAAACAGTTGTTGACCAACGACCATTGACAAACTTACTCCCAGGCAGACCCTCATGGATATGCCCACATGGGATTCCCTTCTGGATAACAAGGGACAACTGGATAAGAAGGGTGTCCTTGACCTGTCCAAAATGCTGCCTCTTTGCCTGGAGGAGCATGAAAGTGGACTACACCTGGGTGAGGACCCAATATGAAGAGTGGTGCTTTGAGGGAGAACTGGATGAGGAAGACTACTTCCCAGAGGACTTCTACATCGATCGAGAAGGACTTGCCCCCGGCAGGAGACCACTGTCGGGCATAAGTGTACCTCTGTGGAGAGACCTCCAGTGGAATGCCCACTACGATGACGAGAGCGGATATAGCCTGGCAAAGAGGCTCCTGCTCGGAGAACATGGAGAACTAGGAACCCTACTGCACTCCAACTGATTCCCTCAGACCCCGACCCACCCCACCTCCTGATTAGAGAGGAGAAAGAGATTTTTATTGAAGTCAGTGACTTTGAAGATAGAGAGAGGGTGATGTTACAATTTTGCTATCAGGACCCACAAGGCCGGGCAATTCATTTTCCCCTTCTGACACAATGCAACTCATTTCTGATGGAGACACCCCCTGATCTGACTCCTGTTGATTGACATGCTGCGCTGCAGCATTCCGTGATGTCGGACTCCATGACATTGGACTCCTTGACATCGGAGCCGTGACATCAGATGCCTCATGCCAGGCATGAGGCTTATCTTCTATTGTTCTTTGACATGCTGTGCCGCAGCACTCCATGACATCGGACGCCTCATGCTAGGCATAAGGCTTACATTCTTATTGTTCTTTCTATATTTACTTGACAAGCATCCTACGTTCCAATTGGACGATACATATCCCAGAACCGTATATAAGCTGTAGCTACACCCAGTGTATCCCTCAGCTTGACCTAATTCAACATACAGTCTTAAACTCAACTTGAACAACTCAACAGTCTAAGAAGCCCTTAGCTGTGATAACTCAAACTCGACAGTTGGAAAGCCTCCAACTGTGTTACATGAATGAACAGTATACTCAGAAAGCCTCTGAGTACAAACAGCCGTGACAGCTTGAGGAAGTACCCAAGCGAAGGCCGAAAGCCCAATACAGTTGGAAAGCCTCTGACTGCAACAAACGAAGACAAGTTTGAGTTAAGACCAATAGTCTTAACAATTACACAGTACTTCAGAAGTGTAGGAGAACCAATAGAATGAATACTGGCCAGGATGACATTGACAGCTGTAACTGTGAACAAACATGATATTTTAGTGTAAAATCTGCAGATCTGCGAGACGGACTTCCATGTAAAGGACATCTATGAACCTATCCCCTGGATCAGGGTTTCCCGCAATGGGAGATTGATCATCTGGATTGTTGGGATTGGGGTCACCCCCAGGGCCATCAGGACTGCTAGGGTCATTGGGTCCGCTGGGAGGTCCATCCTCTAGACCAGGATCTTCCAATCTAAAGTGTTCAGGCTGGTTGATGCCCCCTACGTACTCAAGGGGAGTTGTGGGTCAATGATCTTCTGGGTTGGTGGAGGAATGTGGGGCACAAGTAGACATGAGATTAGCACTGACTGATGGGGCTCCTGAGCCAATTTGTCAGAAGATGTTTGAAGGTCTGGAAGACACTCTGAAAGTAGTGGTGGGTTGGAGGTCAGAAAGAGTAGATTGCTGGATTGCAGAGATCCCAGGAATGGTGCCAGCGCGTTGGGAATTTCTGGTTGTGTGCTGGCGGGTCTCAGTAGGGGTCATAGAGAGGAGTGAGATGAGTGAAGTGCGAGTTTGTATATACTGTTAAGAACTGATCCTATAGTGCACGTCGGAATCCAGTTGGATCCTGTGGGTGTCAATAGTGGGAGGTTGTCGGGTCATAGCAGGTCCAGCAGAAAGGGAACAAAAAGGACTTGGCTTCAACTTGTGCCCTTCACCTCGTCTGGTGTCCTAATTTCAAGATGAGGTAGGAGCAGGTAAGTGTGGGAAGTGCAGGAGGATGCATGCGGAGGGACTTTGGTTAAGTTCAGATGAGACCAGAACTTTGGAGGGAGAACTAGAGGTCGAGTCAAATGAAGTTTGGACTCTTAGAGGACAGAGGTAGGAGTAGAATGAGATTGGATTGGCAAGTTTATGTCAAGTCTTTTTTGAGTCTTTGTCGATATATGAACTGAAGAATATAAGTCAAAACTAACTAGGCTTAAATACTGGGGTACGGAATCAGAGCAGAACATCTCAGAAACTGCAGCAGTGTCTCAACTGCATAGATAAATTACTTAGTGGGAGCTGTACAGGAGTCCATAGTTGAATTTGCAAAAGAGATGGCAGCCTTGAGAAGGCAGCCATGGATGCTGTACAAGGCAGCCTGGTGCACAGCAGTGTGGGCAGTGCAAGGCAGCTGGGAACAAAGGTGGAAAGGAGTCAGTGAATGTTGGATTTCCTGGTGAGGGAGGAACAAGGTGCAGAAAAGGGTCAGAAGGGTGTGGGTTCCGATCGGGTGAGGAACAGTTCTTGACAATGACAAGCTGTGTTGGTGTTGAGATTGTGGCCACTTGGGGCCCATGACTAGGACCTACATGTGCTGCTGAACACATGTGTGGTGGGAAATAAGGTAAATAGTTCATTTGAACTACTTGAGCTGTTAAGGGCGAAGCCTCAACCACTCGATCTAGTCAATGTTGTTGATGAGGTGCTTCCTCGACAAGTTGTTCGGCACTAGTCTTACTCGGAGCATCTGACGTAAGAGAGATAGTGCACTCTAGCAGGCCTTCTGCGTAGAGTCATTCAGGTTCATGCACTAAGGGGCTTCCTTAGTGGTTTCGAGTAAGTTCGCGAGTTCACAAGTTAAGGCTGTAGATTGCCTAGATCTAAACTAAGGACATCCCTACTACAAGTCGCAGTACTTATACTAGAAGGGAGGTCCTTATCATCCAATCGGAAAGGTAGATGCATATCAAGTAATAATAGAAACAATAGGCCTCATGCCTTGCATGAGGCGTCCAATGTCACAGAGTGCTGCGGTGCAGCATGTCAGGAAACAATAAGAGATAAGCCTCATGCCTAGCATGAGGCGTCCGATGTCACGGATCTGATGTCAAGGATCCGATGTCAAGGACATGCTGTGGTGCAGCATGTCGATCGTGAGAGTCCGACGTCATGGACCTCATGTCAAGGGGCTGTCGTATCACAGCATGTGTGGGAGTGGGTTTGGGTGCATGGAGTCACCATGCATCAAGGGTGCCTTCCATGGGAAGGGGATCAAATGCATGCAGTCGGCATGCGTCATGTGTGTGTCTGATGTCAAGGACATGCCCTAGGCATGAATCAAGGGGTGCCTCCTGTCTGGAGGGGATCGTCGGGTGCGTCGGGTTCCATGAATTACAAGGAAAATTGTAACATGAGCTGCTGCTGACAAAGTGTTTGACTTCTTTTCAACTTTTATGTTTGTGTTCAAACATGTTTTACAACTATACTTACAACATGAATTTGAACTATATCCTAAAGCAGAGGTGGAAGAGGGGCAGTAGCCACAGTAATAGGAGGAGCAGGAATAAGAGGAACAGGAACTGGAGGAGCAAAAATAGGAGGAAGAGCAGGCTACAAACAATGCATTAGTCATTAATATTATGCACAGTAATATTGAACTCAGCATACAAATGGAGGAGGAGCATCAACCACAGGAATGAGAGGAGCAGGAATAGGAGGAGCAGCCACTGCATGTGACAATACCTAGCTTTGCAATGATCCTTGACCTCAACCTGAAGTGTCGAGCAACGATCACAATTACAGACCCAACTCTTTGAGAACAAAAGTACTTGGGACAGCATTTGTGAACACAACCTGGATGATATGCATGCATTGGATCAAGCATGGTTGCATGCGAGCAATGACAGGGCTCCTTCTGAGCATGGCATTCACCAAGTTTGTCTCGCATAGCGGATTCTTATTCTTACGACTGGTAAAATGTTCATCTCCAGGCATTTTGCTTCACAGCGGAAGAGCTTTGGGCATTGAGCATTCTCATCAAGCATTAAACTACACCCACACAGGTCACCTGTATTGGGTCTGTGCAATCACTTTGGGTTTTTATTACAGTCTTAATGAGCATCATCATAGCCCATCGTTCAAGCTATCCAAATATGCAAACATTTTGGTTGCACATGATGAACTTCCATGGTTAGGACGACCTCCAAGTTATAAATTCTCCTCTCTCCAGAAGCAGATCCTTGGACCTCTTGTGCATGGTTGCCAAGGTCCACAAATGCTAGCATGCTAGCTTGTAAGCTTGCCAAGAGACTTCCACTAGCTCTTTGCATGTTGAATTCCTCTCGCTATGGTGCCACAAATACAAGCAGTGTCAAGTATGTCATTTAGCCCACTGATCATTACTGGAACCCCTGTCAATGCAATTTTTTATTGTTCCAGGTTTGACAAGGAATCTGGGCAGAGCATTGAGATGCTTGGGGAGCCAAATCCATTCTGACATGCTTAAACTAAATTCCAAATGACCTTTCTACACAATCTACATGATATGCATGCACATGGTTGTGGGACCATGCATCACAAACTACAGTACACCAGAAAGGCACATTTAGCATACATGAGAGGGCAGTGAGAACTCTAGAGATATAAGGTAGAATCCTCAGGTGTCCCTGAATGTGGCAAGGGATATGTCAAGAACAAATGAATTTCATTGCCTGAAGTTGTTTGCCTTGACATACTTTGGTCATGTAACATATTGACATATACTTGGCATTTCTAAAAAGTACTACAATTATGTTTGACTAGCATTCTTCCTGTAGTTGTACATTGTAATAGTCTTTCTAGTTACCCAGCCTGGCTTACCCTTGGTCAGGACAAGTCAATATCCCATGAGATACAGTGATGTCCTCGAAACACATTCTTTTAGCTTCAAACTGCTTTGACAAGCAGTCCTTTTATGACTATTTGATGGTCGATCTGACAGGTGACGTCTAGAGGGCCTCGCATCCTTCCTCTGACTTGTGTTATACCATCTGAAGCCATTTTGTGGGTTTTGTTTGGGTTTTCAGGTTGAGCATCAACCTGAATGAGGTAAGAAACTGGAATCTGTTCATGGACATTGTGGCTGACCTGCTTCATCAGTGTCCATTTTATCAGAATGTCCTCCCAAGGACCCATACGGTGGATCATTAATATTGCTTGACGCTGATGATGCTCAACCCGGAAACCCAAACAAAACCCACAAAATGGCTTCAGATGGTATAACACAGGTCAGAGGAAGGATGTGAGGCCCTCTAGATGTCACCTGTCAGATCGACCATCAAATAGCCATAAAAGGACTACTTGTCAAAGCAGTTCTAAGCTAAAAGAATGTGTTTCAAGATGTCACAATGATTTTCGAAGAAGTTTTGATGATTTTCGAGGTGTTGCGATGATTTTCGAAGTGTTGCGATGGATTTTGAAGCATTCTCGTGACTTTGTAGAGGTTTGTAGAGGTTTGTAGAGCTTCCGAGGGGTTTGTATGGGTTTGTAGAGCTTTGTAGAGGTCTGTCAAACTTTATGGAGCTTTGACAACGATCATAGACATGTTTTCCGAGCTTGAACGATGAGGTTGACCTATCAATGCAACACATGGAAGTAAAAGTTTAGATTTATTACCTTCTAGCTTTTCAAACTGGGCCGTCTACAGACAATGATTCAGCATCAAATGCCAGACCCCCCCATGAGCTGTGTATGTCCTATATGTCTGAGAACTTATACACTGTGGCTTACACAACATTTTCTAGCTGTTTCTCATCCTCCACTAGCTGTGTGTGAGTGGAATGATCGGAAAATCTGTGGTCTCAAGGAGTATGTCAGCTGGTTCAAGTCCTCAGGTAATGGACCCATTAAGAAGCCACCTGTCTGTGAGGGGGCTTTACATGGCAATGTTTTCATGCATGGGTATGGTATCAATCAGTTCCAGACATGGATTCAGGACGAGCACACTTGGGTTGCTGCCAGACGTGGTCACAAACATCTGTTGATAGGTCCACCTTGTCGTTCAAGCTCAGAAAACACATCTACAATTGTTGTCAAAGCTCTGCAAACCCATACGAACCCCTCTGAAGCTCTATGAACCTCTACAAAGTCATGAGAATGCTTCGAAATTCTGAGCAACACTTTGGAATTCTTCGTGACACCTCGAAATTCTTCATATGCCTTCGGCCGCCATAATACAGTTCCCCCGACCTTCGTACAGCTCAGGATATACACTTGGAACATCGTCAATGGGTTCCGAACCAGTTTCGAACAATATCGCAGCGATATTGGCCTTCAAACAAGTCCAATATTTCCTCAACGGACTTCAAAAATCATTGAACATTGCAAATCGACATTGGACACTATATCGCTATCCAAATGGTCATTGCACACATGCCAGACATATCCCCTACCATTGTCAAACAATATCGCACCAATTTCGGGCCACGAACAAAGTCTGAAGAAACTTCGAAAATCTTCGAAAAACATTGAGCCTCGAAAAACATTGTCGGACACAGTATTTCCTATTCAAATGATCTTCGGACGCATACTGGACACATGGGACACTATCTCGAGTATCTTGAACACATTTCGACCGCATGTGCACACATACAATCCGCTCGAAGCAGTTTCCGATGTTTTATTCAATTTATAACAAGGACAGTCCGCTTTTAGCTATTCTTTCTTATTATTTCTTCATCATGTGTTATATTCACCCTTCTAGTCTCGCTTTATTGTTCTGATATACTTATATTGTCTTTTGCCTCGAGTTTTCCACATGTTTGCCTCATGTTCTCTAGCCTTTTTAGGTACTTTCTTTATTTTATATAAAAAGATGTACTAGATACAAAGAAAAACAAGAAAGTCGTCGTCTTCCTCCCAGATCACAGTGATTTGAGAGTTCAGTTTAGTCTTATTCAGTCTGAAGTTTGGTGTTTTACGCTAAACTTCCTCAAAATTCCTCAAAATTCCTTGAATTACGCTATTCATGCTCTCGATTCCCTCGATTCACCTTTGCTTCGCTTCTATTACTCATCTAGTCCCCTGATCTTGCATCCGAACATATTTGCACACTCGGAACTCCTCGAAACTTCTTCGAAAAAACCTCAAAAAATATCGTGACATCTCGAAAATCATTGCAACATCTCGAAAATCATCGCATGCTCTATATTCCAAATGTGACAGTGTGCGTGATCTCAGTTAGTTCACTCATGAGGAGGTCAAGTACCAGGGTTGGCTTGTGACTGAGGAGGAGTTTCGTACCTCTCAGTCAATCAGACCAAAAATTCTGCACGAGTAACTGCGGACACTTTTACAGTTGCTCCACTCAACCAAGCCCAACGCACTTCCATCTCCACCCATGACCACCCATTTTATGTCGACACTGGCGCCACCATCCATATTTCTCCTGATCGATCAGATTTCATCACACTCCATGCTATTACCCCATGTTCAGTTTGAGGTGTGATCGGTATGGGGGACATCAAACTCTGCATTGCCTGAGGTGCATCAATCATTTTACATGATGTAGGAAGTGTCGGAGTGGTTATGAGTGCTAGCAATAATTTGATCCAAGGTCGATCGAGGACGATGATGGTCGAAGAGGTTTCTTGTTGATCAAGAAAACTCGTAGAAGTTTTAGATAGTTTAGAGGATAGATTGAATTCTTAGAACTTTATATGAGGCGAGATGTGAAGATGATTTTCTTCATTTCACAGTAGATACTACAGACTTTTATATGTTTAAAGAGAAATTTCCTAAAATGGTATAAGAAACATGTGTAAGAACATGAGGCAAAAAGATATGAGACAAAACACAAGGCCAAAATGAGACTGGAATTTGAACAAGAAAGAGATATATCATATGATGAAGGAGTAATAAAGGGAAAGAACTAAAAGGAGACTGTCCTTTGTGTATAAACCGCGCTAAGTGTTGCGATAATCCGTCCAGCGGGTTCTGTATGTGATAGGGGCTTGGAACGAGGCTGACCTACTATCAGCAGGTCTGAGCACGAGTTGGAATACTCCCTGGCACATGGTATTCCACCATTTAGATAACAAATGCGGCACCCAATGTTGTTCATAGTTTCTTGATGTCAATTGATAACGCTCGACGATGGTTGACGATGTTTGATCATGGTCGCAGTTGTTCAAAGTTGATCGGGGATACTCGATGTTTGTTTGGAGGGTTCTTAGGGCATTTTGAGGTAGTCCTAGAGTTGTGCGATGTAGTTTCTAAGTACAATTGATGTTGCTGGTGATGTTTCGATGTGGTCGATATGATATCGCAATCGATAGACTTGGTCGAGAGTGGTTGCACTGCTTCTGGGACATTGTAGGAGTTAGCCGATGTGATTAGAATGTGGTTGTAATGGTGAATTGGCCTTTGAGCTGAGGAGACAATCTATCAATGTATGGAGCATGCATACACAGGTTTGAAACATGAGTTGCAAGTGTACCATAGTAAAGGAGACAGGAGGAAGGCGTCGAGGTACATGAAGGACATAGGCATAATAACATTGAAGATGGGATGGGCTCAAGTTGACAGGTAGTGCTTGCAGAGTTCAAGCATTGTAGAACAAACTAGGAGCAAGTCTGAGGAGGATCTGTTAGCACAATAACAATTTTAAAACAAGGGATGTACTTGGGATATTGTTTATAGAGTCTCCTAGGTATGTTCACCGATGCTTTTGGGACAGTGATTGGTAGGGGCAAGTAGAGAGTAATAACCTGAAGCATAAATTTCAAATGTGACTACAGCTAGATGATGGGTTTGTGCTGCATCCTTGAAAGCTTGAACTGTAAAACGAGAGGTGAATATAGACTGGATGGCAAAAGTTGGCAACCTTGCACAACTTTTGCACTCTAAGAAACAAAATACTTTGGCAGTAATTCACTGGGCTAATAGAATGCAAGTATCTGAGTCAGTGTGACATTAATAGGCAAAGGAGAAAATAGGAAACCAACCTTGAATATGGATAAGACTCAATTTCAACCATAACCAGGCTTAAACTGTAAAATGAGCACAAACTTGAATACTAGTAGTGATGAAATTGGCAACCATGCACAAGTTTTGGCATTAGACCTCATTGAGCCTGCAACTGCAACCAGGGTTTACAGTGCTGAGGCCTGAGGCCTGAGGGTCAGAGCTAAGGCAGCGTTATGTGAGTTGTGACCATTTATGTGATAGATGGTTATGTGGTGACCAAGTTCCGAGTCAAGTGTCTTGTTCTCTCGACACTCCCATGGACCTCTAGTAGTAGATCTTGTCCATGGTTGCCAAGGTCAATGTCAGCCTAGGAATCTTATTACCTATGTGAGATGTTCACATCTCAAGCTTGCTTACTATCAGGCATGATTGGTACTGATTCCAACTCAAGCCTAGTCATCTACTTGTTCTCTTTGGCATTAGACCTCATTGAGCCTGCAACTGCAACCAGGGTTTACAGCACTGAGGCCTGAGGCCTGAGGGTCAGAGCTAAGGCACCATTATGTGAGTTGTGACCATTTATGTGACAGATGGTTATGTGGTGACCAAGTTCTGAGTCAAGTGTCTTGTTCTCTCGACACTCCCATGGACCTCTAGTACTAGATCTTGTGCATGGTTGCCAAGGTCATCATCAGCCTGGGGACCTTATAACTTATAACTTTTGAGCTGTCACCTATGTGAGATGTTCTATTGTGTCTGTCTAGATCTTTCATGCATGATTACTGCAGCTGGGTACTTATCTGATTTGTACACATCGTCTTCAACTCCTACAAATCACCTTTTGTTGGGGTCATGCATGATTGCAGGCCTGACGTGACGTTCACAATGGTAATTTCTTTATGCCAGGCTCACTTCAGGCAGGCAAATCAAAAACCTTGGCCATCATGTGTTGGGTCAAGCATGATTGTGGGCCCAACAGAGCTCTTTACTCTCCCCCACCTATTCCGATCAGATTTCTAACAGTCCAATTGGAATGCTAGGAATCTGAGTGGAATTTACTAGGTTTTGGCAGGAGATTCTGCCAAGTCTGGATTCCGAGTCCTAATGATGTCTGCATGGAGTCCTAGCAGAGTTCTAGCAGATTCCTAGGATTCTGAATTTCCGCACTAGGAGTCCTTTCAGACTCCAACCAGAATTTCCTAGGAATGCTAGGAATAATCCGAGCTGTCTGAATAGGCCACATTGTCCTTATTTATATATTTAGAAAAGTACTACTTGTCAAGAGAATGACCTCATGTAAATGTAGGTTACATAATCAGTGCAACACTTAACCACTATGCCACAACAACTTTCAATGCTGCATAACTGTTTATGCTACATACCATTCCAGGTGGCTGTGTATTACAAAGCACACAGCCACATCAGCACACTGCCAGCTCATCACACTGGGTGCAGGGCACAATACCCCTGATGGGGTATTATGTAAGTATCCTGGAAGTATTCCTAATACTGTCAAGATACTAGCCCAGAAGTATGTTGCAAGTATGCTGATTGTTGATTACCATACCTCCACATTAGTAACTTGTACATATTGTAACTGTATTCTGAATGTCTTGGCTGAAAAATAATACAATATTTCCTCCCTACTATCACAATAATATTAAGATACTTCTAATGGAGTATTGAAGTGAAAGATCAAAATATTTTTCAAGTACTGAGAAGGCAGTAACTTGGTGGTATTGATGTAATTTCTTCAATACTACCAAGATACTATCTACAATACTATCAAGGTGATATCACAATACTCTGCTTGGGATATGTTAGCAATGTGATGGAAAAGATCTAGAAAACCTCTGTGTCAGTATGCTTGAAATATCATGGAAGTACACAAACAAAAAGAGTAGTCATACACCCCATACCTTCACCATACTAAAGCCAGGGAATATTGGAAGTATTGAAGTGTTGTTTATTCAATACTGTCAAACTACTCTATGGGAAGTATATAAGAAGAAATTTGATAAATTGGGAAAGTATTATTAGCAGATGTCTGCACATGCAGGTCTGCTGTTGCAAGTATCTACTTCCATGTCTGAGCACCTACACACTGGCTGGACAGTAAGATACTTCTGAGAAGGAGTATTCTGGAAATACTCCTAATACTGCCACCATACTCACCAAGGGATATTTTGCCAGTATGCATACCAATCTAGAATACTACTTCAGTACCTTCAGCACTATCAAAATATAGTACAATGCTGTCAAAATACTTCTAGTGAAGTATGTTGACAATATTAGGAATACTGTCAGGATACTTTCACAGTACCTCTCAGGCAGTAGTGTGCCTTGCACCCAGTGAGGTACCTGAGTAAGTACTTGGATGTACAACATGGATGTGCAAGTGGTACTTGAGTACATACCTGGACACACAAGTAGATATCAAGTAGGTACTTGAATAAGTCCCAGTATGTATTGAATAAGTACTGGTATGTACTTGAATATGTCCCGGTATGTACTTGAATAAGTCCCGGTATGTACTTGAATAAGTCCTGGTATGTACTTGAATAAGTCCCGGTATGTACTTGAATAAGTCCTGGTATGTACTTGTAGGGTACCGGTATGTACTTGAATAAGTCCTGGTAGGTACTTGAATAAGTACTGGTATGTACTTGAATAGGTCCTGGTATGTACTTGTACTGGTATGTACTTGAATAAGTACCGGTATGTACTTGAATAAGTCCTGGTATGTACTTGTAGGGTACCGGTATGTACTTGAATAAGTCCTGGTATGTACTTGTAGGTACTTGAATAAGTACCGGTATGTACTTGAATAAGTCCCAGTATGTACTTGAATAAGTCCCGGTATGTACTTGAATAAGTACCAGTATGTACTTGAATAGGTCCTGGTATGTACTTGTACTGGTATGTACTTGAATAAGTACCGGTATGTACTTGAATAAGTCCTGGTATGTACTTGTAGGGTACCAGTATGCACGTGAATAAGTCCCGGTATGTACTTGAATAAGTCCTGGTATGTACTTGAATAAGTACCGGTATGTACTTGAATAAGTACTGGTATGTACTTGAATAAGTCCTGGTATGTACTTGAATAAGTCCTGGTATGTACTTGTAGGGTACCGGTATGTACTTGAATAAGTCCTGGTATGTACTTGTAGGTACTTGAATAAGTACTGGTATGTACTTGAATAAGTCCTGGTATGTACTTGTAGGGTACTGGTATGTACTTGAATAAGTCCTGGTATGTACTTGTAGGTACTTGAATAAGTACCAGTATGTACTTCAATAAGTACTGGTATGTACTTGAATAAGTACCGGTATGTACTTGAATAAGTCTTGGTAGGTACTTGAATAAGTCCCAGTATGTACTTGAATAAGTACTGGTATGTACTTGAATAAGTCCTGGTAGGTACTTGAATAAGTCCCAGTATGTACTTGAATAAGTACCGGTATGTACTTGAATAAGTACAAGTAGGTACTTGGATATACAAGTAAGGACTCAAAACAGTAGGTACTTGAGTAAGTATTGGTACCAGTCAGTACTTGAGTAAGTACCAGGATGTGCAGGTAAGTACTCCCATAGGTGCCAGTACTAGGTACCTGAGTAAGTACTTGGATGTACAACTTGGATGTGCAAGTGGTACTTGAGTACATACCTGGACACACAAGTAGATATCAAGTAGGTACTTGGATATACAAGTAAGTACTCAAGTAGATACTAGTGGGCACTGCTTGGACATACAAGTAAATACTCAAATAACCACTGGTAGGTACTTGGACATACAAATAAGTACTCAAATAGGTACCAGCAGGTACTTGAGTAAGTACTTGGATATGCAAGTGAGTACTTGAGTAGATACCTGAACATGCAGGTAGATATAAAGTAGGTATTTGGATATGCAAGTAAGTACTTTGACATACATCTTGGATGAATGTAAGTACCTGAGTAGATACCTGGACAGTCAAGTAGGTACTTGGATATACAAGTAAGTACTCAAACTTGAATAGGTTCCAGTATATACTTGAGTGAGTACTTGGATATGCACTGGCAAGTACTAGTCAGTACTCAAATAGGTGCCATTAAGTACTTGAGTACACTGGCTGCACAGCAAGATACTTCTGAGAAGGTATGATGTCAGTATTCTGGAAGTATTCCTAATACTGCCACCATACTCACCAAAGGATATTTTGCCAGTATGCATACCAATCTAGAATACTACTTCAGTACCTTCAGTACTATCAAAATATAGTACAATACTGTCAAAATACCTCTGGTGAAGTATGTTGACAATATGAGGAATACTGTCAGGATACTTTCACAGTACTTCTCAGGCAGTATTGTGCCTTGCACCCAGTGGTAAGTACTTGGACATACAACTTGGATGTGCAAGTGAGTACCTGAGTAGATACCTGCCAGTGGACATGTAGGTGCTCAGACATGGAAGTAGATACTTGCAACAGCAGACCTGCATGTGCAGACATCTGCTAATAATACTTTCCCAATTTATCAAATTTCTTCTTATATACTTCCCATAGAGTAGTTTGACAGTATTGAATAAACAACACTTCAATACTTCCAATATTCCCTGGCTTTAGTATGGTGAAGGTATGGGGTGTATGACTACTCTTTTTGTTTGTGTACTTCCATGATATTTCAAGCATACTGACACAGAGGTTTTCTAGATCTTTTCCATCACATTGCTAACATATCCCAAGCAGAGTATTGTGATATCACCTTGATAGTATTGTAGATAGTATCTTGGTAGTATTGAAGAAATTACATCAATACCACCAAGTTACTGCCTTCTCAGTACTTGAAAAATATTTTGATCTTTCACTTCAATACTCCATTAGAAGTATCTTAATATTATTGTGATAGTAGGGAGGAAATATTGTATTATTTTTCAGCCAAGACATTCAGAATACAGTTACAATATGTACAAGTTACTAATGTGGAGGTATGGTAATCAACAATCAGCATACTTGCAACATACTTCTGGGCTAGTATCTTGACAGTATTAGGAATACTTCCAGGATACTTACATAATACCCCATCAGGGGTATTGTGCCCTGCACCCAGTGTCACCAACCACCACTCTTGTCGATGCTGCCTCCCTCTACCACTGCCTCCATTGTGTCAACACCCACAGCCACCACTCCCATGCCCACCTCTTGCAATGCCAAAGCCACAATGTAGCCAGAACAACACAAAATGGGTGCAATCATTTGCACCCTAGATAAGTTTTTTCTTATTTCTTCTTTGTTTCATTTTACAATTAACTGTTTTTTATTCTTTTCTAGGTAATAAACATCTTGTAACAACAGTCCCCAGGACAAAACACCCCACTCCCAACCCCATTATGCCACCGCTGTGAGCCCCTGCTCACAGGGTGGATTGCAGCATGACAAACCATGAGTGAACCACAAGGAAAATGCACACAATGGGAATGACACCCATGGGGGCCAGGCAACACAGGGCCAGAGCAATGATGAGGTGAGAAAGACAACAACGGGGCGGGAATGACAAGGGCAGGGGGAGATGATGAGGGCACAAACGACAACAACAGGGTGGGAATGATGAGGACAGGGGGAGATGATGAGGACAGGGGGAGATGATGAGGACAGGGGGAGATGATGAGGACAGGGGGAGATGACAAGGGCACGAATGACAAGGGCACAACAATGAAAGGAAAATGATGAACACAACAATGATGACAGGATGGGGGGAACAGCAAGGAAAACCAAAAAAAAGGGCCCAAGAGACATTGATGACATCTCTTGGGCATCTGTGAGTTTCTTTTCTCTTTCATTTCGTTTTTTTGCTACTAAAAAACTTTTCCAGGGACCAGACAAGGACAATGAGGGGGGCAGGGACAGCATGCAAGACCCAGGAAGGCCAACAATGAGGAGAATGCAAGGAGAACAACAACGAATGACACGCCAACACCAATGATGGACAGCCCAGCACCTGCCCCCACTGCTGTGGGCAACTGCTCGCAGGGTGGACTATGGGTGCTATGGACAATGGAAATGACACCACAGAGAACAAGGGGGCAGGGACAGCGGGAATGACCCAGGTAGACCAACAACAACAACCAAGGAGTGGGGGGGGGGGGGGAAATGCGCTATGCACCTGCCACCTCGCTGGAGAGCAAGGCAGTGGCCTGTTCAGATTTGGTAGCCACCCCCCTCTACAATAGGGGGGCTTTTCTTATTGTTCATATGCTGATGATGCTCAACCCGGAAACCCAAACAAAACCCACAAAATGGCTTCAGATGGTATAACACGAGTCAGAGGAAGGATGCAAGGCCCTCTAGACATCACCTGCAATAAAGCGAGCCTAGAAGGGTGAATATAACACATGATGAAGAAATAATAAGAAAGAATAGCTAAAACCAGACTGTCCTTGTTATAAATTGAATAAAAGATTGGAAACTGCTTCGAGCGGATTGTATGTGTGCACATGCAGTCGAAATGTGTTCGAGATACTCGAGATAGTGTCCCATGTGTCCAGTATGTGTCCGAAGATCATTCGAATAGGAAATACTGTGTCTGATGATGTTTTTCGAGGTTCGATGTTTTTCAAAGATTTTTGAAGTTTCTTCGGACTTCGTTCGTGGCTCGATATCGGTGCGATATTGTTCAACAATGGTAGGGGATACGTCTGGCATGTGTGCGATGATTATTCGGATAGCGATATAGTGTCCAATGTCGATTTGCAATGTTTGATGATTTTCAAAGTCCGCTGAGGAAATATTGGACCTGTTCAAAGGCTGATATTGCTGCGATATTGCTCGAAACTGGTTCGGAACTCATCAAAGATGTTCCAAGTGTATATCCTGAGCTGTACAAAGGTCGGGGGAATTGTATTACGGTGGCCGAAGGCATGCAAAGAATTTCGAAGCATTCTCATGACTTTGTAGAGGTTCATAGAGGTTCATAGAGCTTTGGAGGGGTTCGTAGAGCTTCGGAAGGGTTCGTATGGGTTCGTAGAGCTTTGACAATGATCGTAGATGTGTTTTCCGAGCTTGAACAACAAGGTGGACCTATCAATGCCCATTGCTCAATTCGAGCAACAGTGATTTATTTTTTTATTTACATGTAATTTGTAAATAGCTAATAACATTAGTAATGTAAACTACCACTGCCATTCTGGCAGAGTGGTATAAATGTTTATGGTCAAATGAAGAAAGTTGTGAGGCTGAGGGTTCAAATCTTGTTATTTTTTCTTGGGGACTTGGTCAAAAATTCACTAAGTTGACAGTTGCTCAGACTGTGCTTCGACTGTACTTGGACTTCACTCGGACTCCGCTTGGAACTTTCTGGGCTTGAAACCACTAGGAATTTATTCTGTTTGGAATTTACTTGGACTCCACTCAGACAATTAGGACTCCACTAGGACAATTAGGAATTTACTAGGACTTTACTAGGAATCTGCTAGGATTCTGAGCATTCCACTCAGAATGCTCAGACTCCGATCAGACTAGGTGGGGGACAGTAAAGTACAGGCCCAACACGTCCTTCCCTGCGACAACTTATCCAGACTGGACTGACTTGAGGCAGGCAATTGACAACTAACATCTACTTTTGGATGACTTGGCCATTGCTCCAAGTAGTCTTATGTGTCATGTGTTGGGTCAAGCATGATTGTGGGTCCAACATGTCCTTCACTGTGACAATTTCTTCAGACTGGACTGACTTGAGGCAGGCAAATTGACAACTAACATCTACTTTCAGATTACTTGGCCATTGCTCCAAGTAGTCTTACATGTAATGTGTTGGGTCAAGCATGATTGTGGTCCTGACACAATGTTCATGATAGTGATTTCTTTACACCAGTGGTTGAAATTGAGTCTTATCCATATTCAAGGTTGGTTTCCCATTTTCTCCTTTGCCTATTAATGTTGCACTGACTCAGATACTTGCATTCTATTAGCCTAGTGAATTACTGCTGAAGTATTTTGTTTCTTAGAGTGCAAAAGTTGTGCAAGGTTGCCAACTTTTGCCATCCAGTCTATATTCACCTCTCATTTTACGGTTCAAGCTTTCAAGGATGCAGCACAACCCATTGTCCAGCTGTAGTCCTGTTTGAAATTTATGCTTCAGGTTATTACTCTCTACTGGCCCCTACCAATTGTCCCAAAAGCATCAGCAAACATACCTAGGAGACTCTATAAACAATATCCCAAGTATGTCCCTTGTTCTACCTGTCGACTTGAGCCCATCCCATCTTCAATGTTATTACACCTATGTCCTTGGCATACCTTGATGCCTTCCTCCTGTATCCCTTACTACGGTACACTTGAAACTCATGTTTCAAACCCGTGTATGCATGCCCACAGAATACAATATCAGCATAAGGACCTTATACCTTATGACGTTTGAGATGTTCTATCATGTCTGTCTAGATCTCTCTTGGATGGGCACTTATTTGTACACATAGTGTTTTAAGGTCCGGTTAAGTCCGGTTTTCAATGTCTAAATGGGGCAGCTGCAACCGCTACCAGTCCAGAACCGACCCAGATATTGATGGACCCCAATCGGACCGCATAGGACCGGTCCATACTGGTCCATGGACCAACAAAAACCAGTCTGAACCGACTTTTTGTTGTAAAATTTGTCATACCAATATAGCCCATATGTTTCTCAGCGACTATTACCTGGACAATTTAACCGTTACGTAGTGAGTTGGATATTATAATTCCCCAGCGATCGGTCCAATATTTAAGAGATTTCATCAAGATTTGACTGAGATATGACCAAAATGAAAGTACATTGTATTACATGTTGTAGATGTATGTCATTTAGCCCACTGATCATTACTGGATTCCCTGTTAATGCAATTTTTCTATTGATCCAGGGTCGAGGGCAGAGGATTGAGATGTGTCAAGCATGATTGCAGTCCCTGCATGACGTTCACAATAGTGATTTCTTTAGCCAGACTCACTTCAGGCAGGCAAATCAAAAACCTTGGCCATCATGTGTTGGGTCAAGCATGATTGCGGGCCCAACATGTCCTTTTCCACAACAACTTCTGGGGACTAGACTAACATGCAGGAAGGGATACATCGAGAACAAATGAATTCCACCGAAAGCTAGTCGTAGTGTACCCTGCAATCAGTGTTTCAAGGTCCAGTCTATAGGACCGAAAATAACCATAGGACCAAACTGGACCAAACCTTGGTCCGGTCCTTTTTTCAGTTGCAGTTGCCCTCATTTTGAGTCAGTGCAGTTGCCGGTTGCCTCATTTTGGAAATATTTGAAAACCATTCAAAGACCGGTTGCAATTGGCAGTAATTTACACTCCTCCACCTATTCCAATCAGACTCACCAGAGTCCAGTGGATTCTGGTTATTCCGACCAGATTCTGGTTACTCCAGATCCTCAACTTAGAGTATATACCCTAATGGATAGTCAAATTTCAAGTCTTAAGTTGTCAAAGTGCCTACAAAATATATTTGTGCAGAGTAAGAATTGAACTCAAGACATCTTGATTAGAGTGATCACATGACAAACCAAACATGTGTGCTTAACCAGTTGAGCCACAGGAGAATTATTAGTTAGTAATATAATGTTTATTCATGACACTCTAATTTTTTCCAAAGTAGTTAAGATCAATTTTTTTTAATTAACCACATCCCTGTTAGGGTGACACCCACTATCTGCTAGCTAAGACCGTGCGGGTTCTCTCTACAAGAAGGGGGCGGGATCCGCACTCGTGATGGGGGAACTGATGGTTTTGATGCGAGGGGTTATTAATAGGTGAGTTTGTTGAGATAGGCCTTTCACACCGAAAATGTAGGTGGAATACCTAAGAGAACACAACTGGGGTCCCCTAGGCATATATTTAGGGTTTATATAGAGGTCTTTACACTGCCCCATATGTTCCACGCGGATCCGTGTGGAATTGCATGGACTCCGCACGGATCTGCATGGACTCCGTATAGATTTACATCCCATCTAATGAACAGTTTTAGTTATGCAACAGGGGCAGACAGTCCGCATGGATCTGCACGGACTAGCTCGGATTCCACACTTTTTACTCGGATTCCATGGATTTCAGCTGTCTGCATCCGAGATCAGACAGCAAGTATGAGCAAGGACCAGCAAGGACAGTCCGCATGCATCCGAGCAGACCATTTGAGCTTAGCAAAATAATGTCATGAATGGTGTTTGAACTCGGAGCCTCATGGCTAACTAATAAGTACAGATGCACATTACATTACACTACGCAGCCATTATTGTTTGTAGCCATTGATGCAACTACATACGACTGTTTGGCTTTGTATGACAAAGCACACAGCTGCATCATCAACATTGCCAGCTCATCACTCACCACCACCACCATCGACGACGACCACACTGTCACCTCACTCCCTCCCTCCTTCCCTCTCTACCACCACCATCTCCACTCTACCCACATCACCTCCACCCACTCCCAGCCCCATTCCACGGCCACAAAGAGCTGCCAACAAGCCGACCAGAAGCAACGTGGGCCCAAACGACGCAATTGCGTCGTTTGGGCCATAGGTAATTTTTTTTATTCATTTCTTCTTTTTATCAACTAACTAATTGTTGTCTCTGTTTTTTAGGTTCTAATCTACAGGTAACGACGGACGACAATGTGGGCCCAAATGACGCAATTGCGTCATTTGGGCTGTAGGTAATTTTTATTTATTTGTTTCTTCTTTTTATCAATTAACTAATTGTTTTCTTTGTTTTTTAGGTTCTAATCTACAGGTAACAACTCCACGGCCATGAAGAGCTGCAAACAAGCTGACCAGAAGCAATGCGGGCCCAAACGACGCAATTGCATTGTTTGGGCTGTAGGTAATTTCTCTTTATTCATTTCTTCTTTTTCTCAACTAACTAATTGTTTTCTTTGTTTTTTAGGTTCTAATCTACAGGTAATGATGGACGACAATGCAGGACGATGCAAACCCCCCCAAAACAGACGAAAATGAGCACCAGGGCCCCACCACGACCTCCCACGGCGACGGATGACACACCACCCACCCCCAGCCCCACGACACCGACCAAACCAACGCCAACCACAGAACGACACACCACCCACCATCCACCCCACAAGGACACACCACCCACCTCCAGCCTCGCGAGCCACTGCTCGTGGGGTGGATGGTGGGTGGAATGATGATGAGGGGGATGGGAGACGAGAGGAAAGGGAGACGAAGGGGGAGGGGGAGGGAGACAACGAGGGAGATGGGACAGGAGACGACAGCACACCACCCGCCCCCAGCCTCATGAGCAACTGCTCGTGGGGTGGATTGCGGGTGGAACAACGACGAGGAAGGGGGGTGCGTACAGACCAATGGTGATATGCTCGACCCGGAAACCCAAACAAAACCTACCAAAATGGCCTTGGATGGTATAACACGAGTTAGAGGAAGGGTGCGAGGTGGTACTAAAAGTCACCGAATTCAACCTGATGGATGCGTAAGATGTCTGAGTGGGTATGAAGGGTTTTGAGAACATTCGAAGGGGCGCGAGATCTCCCGATGTAAGTTTGAGGGAGATCGATAAGGTTCGAGGGGTAGAGGAGACGTTCAAGGTAATTGGGAATGGTATAGACAGTTTTATGAAGCGTGTAGAAGGAATATGTGAGTGGGGCAGCAATGATAGTGACAAGGGGCGATAACGATATACGACGGACGAAGGGTTCGAGGGCTAATACGAAGTTTCAAGGAAGTTCACAACAATTCACAGAACTTCGGGCTAGATGAGAGGCTTGGACTCAAGAGCTGAACTCTTAAATCAGACTATAGTGAAGTAAGACGATCTCTTATCTTCCTCTCAAGTGAGTAACTATTACAAGTTTAAATAAGTTCTGAAGAGGTACTACCAAAAAGGGGAAGGAGAACATGAGGCCTACATGAGGTGAAGTCTAGGATAAAAGATAAACCTCTATCACTGAGTAAAACAATAAAAGATAAGAATTAAATCTCTGGAGTCCTGATATGTGCGAAATGTACTTGTCCTATGTCATTACAAACCATCTAAACATTTGAAATTCACCTCATCGTGTCCTTAGTCGTCTTGCATGTGCTCAGTTGGTGGCCGAATAGCTTGGTCAACCTTGCTATGACTCGTCGGCATGTAGTAAGAGTGCCAGAGGCCATGATGACGGTGGCCGAGTGCGTTCGAAGTGTTCCTATATCGTTCGAGGGGGATCGAGGGGGATCGAGGTAGCACGAGGCCACTCGAAGCCTGTTTGGGAGCGTTTCGCGAGGCTCAAAGGCGTTCAAGGGGTTCCGAGTGTCGTGGGAGATTGATGCGGAACTGCTGTGAGTGGTTACAGACCTTATAGCATGAGGTGGACCTATCAACAGGGAACGGTGAGGGGGGACAAGAGGGGGCCACAAGGGAAGGCTGATGATGAACGCACCCACCCCTGCCATCTCGCATGCTAGCAAGACGGTGGGCTATTTATTTTATTCTATAGTCTACTGCCCCCCTCTTTGGCAGGGGGGCAACTTTTTTTGTATTTAATACTACCAATAAAATGTCCCCCGTTGTGGGGCATCCTTGTTTTTTTTTGCCATCAACCCATGCCTCAATTCTTCATTTGGGTCACCACATGGTTGGAATCTGTGTGGACTTATGTGGACTTATGTGGACTCCGCGTGGACTTATGCGGACTTATGTGGACTCCGCATGGACTGGGGTGGAGTCCGCGGCAAAAGGGGTGTAATTTTTCATTTTGGTCACCAGATGGTTGGACTCTGCATGGAGTCCACACAGTCTGCACAGATCCACACGGAACATATGGGGCAGTGTAAATTACTGGGATGACAACACAACAACAACAACAATAATGATGACGTGGCACCACCCACGACAATGGTAGCTGACTACACTGCTGCTGCACCCAACACTGCATTATACAGCACCACCACCCCACCTGTGAGCCACTGATTGTAGGGGGAGATGATGGTGCTGACAACGATGGAGTTGATGATGATGACAATGACAAACAATGATGCTGATTCATGCCAATGCAGATGAACACCAGCAAATGCCAATGCTAACACAAGAGGCAGCACAATATATTACCCTGGAGAAAATGTTGGGAATAATGGGAGAAAAAGACACTTTTTCACTGGGGAAAAATAAAAGGAACCATCAGTAAAAATATGTTATTTTCCCACACTTTGTCCTTTTGGTTGCTGCAGGAAAACAACTAATCTGTTTCCAGGAGAAAAACTTGTGAACATTAGGGGGAAAAAGGTCATTTTCCCACATATTCCCACTTTTTTCTCTGTGGAAAAATAACTAATCTGTTTCTAGGTGAAAAATTGTGGAAGTCAGGAGAAAAAATGTGGAAAAAAAGATATATTTCCCCTCCATTTTCACCTGATTTTCTCCCAGGAATGGATGAGTTATTTTTGCTGAGCAAGAGCAAAGAGAAAAGTGTGGGAAAAACAACATTTTTTTACTGATGGTTCCTTTTATTTTTCCCCAGGGAAAAAGTGTCTTTTTTCCCTATTATTTCCAACATATTCTCAGGGTAATATATTGCTCTGCCTCTTGTGTAATGCCAGCAAACAGTGGGGAGTTTGTCAAGGACAGTGGGGAACACAAACAAACCAGGGGGGGTGGATGAAAAGTGGGGGGATGACAGGGATGATGAACGGGGGGATGTCACCATGGCACTGACAAGCACAATGACCCCACTCTTGCTACAAACGTGATGGAGTCGTTTTTTTTTGTTTTTCTCATTTTTATTTTTATTTGTCCTATTAACAACCTGTCACCACCACGAGCACCTGCTGGTGGGATGTCTTTTAATTAGTTTTATTTAATACCATACAAATTTTAGTTTAGAGACAAAAATAGCAGGTAAGACCAATCAGAACTTGGCAAGAACCATTCCTTGCCCGATTGGAACCTGCATCCATCTGACCCTTTTCTGCATCTCGAACCCAACATTCACCAACTCCTTCTGCTTTTGTTCCCAGCTGCCTTGCACTGCCCACACTGCTGTGCACCAGGCCACCTTGTACAGCACCCATGGCTGCCATCTCTTTTGCAAATTCAACTACAGACTCCTGTGCAGCCCCCGCTAAATAATTTAGTTACACAGTTGAGACACTGCCACAGTTACCGAGACGTTCTGCTCCAATTCCAGACCCCAGTATTTAAGCTTAGTTAGTTTTGACTTGTATTCCTCAGTTTGTATATCAACAAAGACTTGATAAAGATTTGACATAAACTCTACTTAACCTGCCAATCCAATTTGTTCCACTCCTACCTCCATTCTCTGAGAGTCTGAACTTCATTCAACTCGACCTCTAGTTCTCCCTCCAAAGTTCTGGTCTCATCCAAACTTAACCCAAGTCCCTCTGTACTCCTTCCCTGCACTTTCCATGCCTACCCACTCCTACCTCCAAACCTTTGTCTTGAAATTAGGATTAGGACACCAGATGAGGTGAAGGGCACAACTGAAGCCAAGTCCTATCCATTTCCCTTCTGCAGAATCTGCTACGACCTGACAACCTTCTGCTATTGACACCCGCGGGGTCCGACCAGATTCCGACATGCACTTCAGGATCAGTTCTTAACAGTATATACAAACTCACACTTCACTCATCTCATTCCTCTCTATGACCCCTACTGAGACTCACCAGTGCACAACCAGAAATTCCCAACGTGCTGGCACTATTCCTGGGATCTCTGCAACTCAGTGATCCACTCTTCCTGACCCTCGACCCACCACTACTTTTGGAGTATCTTCCAGACCCTCGAACATCTTCTGACAAATTGGCTCAGGAGCCCCATCAATCAGTGCTAATCTCATGTCTACCCATGCCCCGCACTCTTCTGCCAACCTGGAAAATTTTCGACCCTCAACTCCCCTTGAGTACATAGGGGGCATCAACCAGCCTGAGCACTTTGGGTTGGAAGATCCTGGTCTAGCGGATGGACCTCCTGGTGGACCCAACAACCCTAGTGGTCCTGATGGCCCTGGGGGTGACCCCAATCCCAATAATCCAGATGATCAACCTCCTGCGGTGGAAAACCCTGATCCAGGGGATAGGTTCATAGATGTCCTTTACAACCTCTCAGAGAGAATCTGCACCCTTCATCAGAATAATGCACCCAAGACTGAAAAAATCAAAGTTTGTGACCCTGACACTATCGATGGCACCAATCCAAAGAAACTTAGAGACTTCTTAGTCCCCTGTAATCTTCATTTCCGTGACCATCCACACATATTTTCCTCTGATGAGAAAAAGATCATATTTATCCTTTCTTATCTTAAGGGATCAGCTCTTAGTTGGTTTGAGCCTGGTCTTAATGACCTGACAGATTCTGCACACTGGATGTGGGACTACAAAGCTTTCCTCACCGAGCTCAAAAGCAACTTTGGCCTGCACGACCTGGTCAGAGATGCAGAAAAAGCTCTCTCTGACTTAGCAATGAAGAAAGGTGGTTGTATCACAAAGTACAACATTGATTTCTGGGAATTAGCTTCTAGAGTCAACTGGAATGAAGCCACCCTTCATGACCACTATTTCCATGGTCTTCCACTCCGACTTCACATAGAAGTTCTTCAGGGTGGTAAACCCAAGACTCTTGTGGAACTGCACTTGAAAATGCAGGACAGTGATGTCATCTACTAGATACAAGAGGAAGAAACCCACCTTGAAACAAAGAATTCCAGTAACTTTTCTAACCCTGGCCAGAAGGACACTTCCAAGGGTCCTTCCTCATCTACCAACCAATTCTCCTTGAGTTCCGCCCATGGTAACACCTCCAACCAGCAGTCTTCCATGACAAAGAACACTCCCCAGGATAAGCCCAAATCTTCCATCTCTGATAAGTTGAGGAAGAATGGTAAGCTTACTGGGGATGAATGTGAATGTTGCATGAAAGAGAGACTCTGTCTCTACTGTGGTGAGGAAGGGCATGTAGCAGCAAGCTGCCTGAAATCAAAGGCCACAAAAGCCCATGCTTCCACTGTCATTTCCGACAGTGCAGACTCGGAAAAATAATCCGCAACCCTCAGGAAACAGCCATTGGGGCTGGGGGTTGTGTTGACCAACTCCACCATAACTCAAGTTGTCAAACTTCTGGTCACCTTTCCTACTGGTGAAGTGTTCAATCTGTCATTCTATGTAACCTCACTTGACTCTTCCTGTTCTGCCGTACTCGGTCATAACTGGCTGAAGTAATACAATCCATTGATTGACTGGTCTTCAAGCCAAATTGCTTTCCACTCTGCAGATCATAGAGGTCCAGCACCCTTGACGTCACCCATGTCCCCAAACCTTCCAGTAGAAACCCACAGTTCACCTGCACCTTCAGAACCCCCCATTCCACCTAAGCTTTCCCCTCCTGACATTCTGTTCATCAATGCTGCCACTTATGTGCTTGCTAGCAAACTTCCTGGGGCAGTAGCCTTCCAGATGACCTTCACTCCAGAAGGATTAACTGCCCACTCTGCTCAATCCTCAAACCCGGCCAATCTTTCCAGCATTCCCGCTGAGTATCATGAATTTGCTGATGTCTTTAATAAGACTAAAGTGGATACTCTTCCTCTGCATTGCCCTTATGGCCTCAAGATAGAAACAGAAGATAATGCTCCCCCTCCTCCAGGTCACATGTATTCTCTCTCTCCCTCTGAATTAGAAGCCTTACGAGTTTTCATTGATGAGAACGTCTGCTCAAGGTTCATCCGCCTATCTAAATCCCTGCATGGTGCTCCAATTCTCTTCATCAAGAAGAAGGACAGCAGCCTATAACTTTGTGTTGATTACCAAGGGCTCAACCATCTCATGAAAAAGGACTGCTACCCACTTCCACTCATTTCTGACCTGCTTGACTCCCCCCAGAGGCAAGAAGCCAAAGCAACACAGAGGCAACAGGCAAAATGTGGTTCAAAGTCTACCCAGTCTCATGAACGCAAGCATAGATCTTTCAATTTGCACACATACAAAGTCCACTCACTTGGTGATTATGTTGAAGCAATCAGAAGATATGGAACCACTGACTCATACTCCACAGAGGCTGTATGTTCTCAAATCTAAACGTTCTGTCAGTACTTTACAGTCCCCCACCTGTCCTAGTGGACTCCAACCGGACTGACTGGAGTTCGATTGGAGTCCGAGTGGAGTCCAATTGAACTACACTAAGTCATGTAGAGCTCAATCCCCCACTGGAGTCCAACTGGAGTCCAAGTGGAATGCATTTCAACCAAATGATAAGTCAATTAGATACTGAGCTCAAAGGACTTCAGACTTGGTGAATTTCATAAAGTACCCACAAAATAAATTTGTGTAGTGCAGGAATTGAACTCAAGACCTCACAATAAGGAATCACATGACAAACCAAACAAGTGTGCTCAACCACTTGAGCCACAGGAGACATATTAGGGATCAATATAAGGTTTATTTATGACTCAACTTTTCATATTCTTCGAGGAGGCATTTTTCAAACAATTAAGATCAAAAATTTCTAATTAACCACATCCCTCATGTAGGACATGAGGGAGTGGGTATAATATAATAATAAACAAAGAAAAACCCCTCTCACAAGATGTGAGAGGAGGGGGATTACTACTATATACATAAAAAATTAAACCCCTTGCATTTGGCGCCAGGGGGGGATTCATAAGTACTACAATACATTTGGTGCAAGGGGGGGTGGCAGAGATAGATTAAAAATAATAAAGAGGTACTGTTGTGTAAGGGTTATATTGTGTATTATGATTACATAAGTGACCCACAGGGATCTGGGTTCAATTCCTTTTTTTACACACTTTTTCAGTGGAATCCGACTGGACTCCACTGGACCAGTCCAAGTGGAATCCAGTGTTTGAGTGGATTCCACTCAGAGTCCAGTCGGACTGGACTGGCAACTTTGCAGGCAGTTGGCTGGTGACCAGTCCCAGTGGACTCCAGTTGGACTCCGGTCAGTCCGGTCAGACTCCAGTCGGAGTCCACTGGGAAAGGTGGGGGAGTGTAAAGACCTCGGTTCTGTTGCTAAGTTTTCCAAATAGGGTGAACTACAGCATCGCAATCCAAAAGGTAACTACAAACGAACATCAAAAAAGAATTTCAAGATGCAATTGGCCTGAATTGAGTGCCGCAAAGCATGTCTTAGGTGCCTTTGCCAAAATTTACCCTCCAAAGACTCACATTCTCATTCTAAAGCTGAACTTGGCACCTTGGATCCAACACAACACCATCATATAGGTGTGTCAGAAAACCTTCCCAAACATATTGGTACATTCCTACGAAATCATTCCAGCAATCCAGCTATAAAAGTATTTACTTTTTTATAATGTTGATCAGGCTTATTGTCATTGGTGACTGCTATTCAAATTGAGGATTTCTTCTCTGAACTTAAGAAACACTTGTTACCTTGCTTACAGTCTATGCTTGAGTCCGAAGGTCTTATATCCTCTGATCAAAACACTGAGTCAGAGAACAAGCTTGATGCCATCTATTTCAAGAATGAGACCTCATGTATTGACATAACTTGTTGAGGATCAATTGGACAACCTATGATGTGTGTTGATCACAAGATACAATCAACCCCAACACAGACCATCAAGACATCATGCTTTTTTCTCCACAGAAAGTTGCAGACCTAACCAGTCCATGTCATGAATACCAGTATACTTGAGTCCTTGGAATATTCTATGTTGATGTGATCTGCATCGTAAGGAATCACTATCACTTGCACCATATTGAATTCCTTTGGGTGCAGTATTTTGAGATCATGGAAAATGTGTCAGTACAGAAAGCCTGGTCCACAGCTCAGCTTGACAAGATAAAATTCTGACCAATGGGTGCCAACGGGGCATTCAGATTTGTAGATCCCAACCAAGTGATCCATGCTTGCCACCTGATTCCAAGGTTTTGTGGTGGAAAATCCCAACCCATGCCACTTGATAACAAAAGCACTCGACCCTTATCAGCTTTCACTTGAGATTGTTAAGAACTGATCCTAGAGGGTTCATCGGAATCCGATTGGACACTGCAGGTGTTGTTTACAGAAGGTTGTCAGGTCGTTGCGGATTCAGCGGGAGGGGAAACAGAAAGGACTTGGCTTCAGCTTGTAAGAAGCTGCGCCCTTCACCTCGTCTGGTGTCCTAATTTCAAGTTGGAGGTTTGGAGGTAGGAATGGGAAAGTGTGGGTAAATGTGGGAAGGAGTACGGAGGGACTTAGGTTAAGTTCAGATGAGGTTAGAACTTCAGAGGGAGACTGGAGGTTGAGTCAAATGGAGTTCAGACTCTTATAGAACTGAGGTTGGAGTAGAAGGAGGTTTGGATTGGCAGATTAAAGTCGAGTCTATGTCGATATACGAACTGAGGAATACAAGGCGAAACTAACTAAGCTTAAATACTGTAGTCTGGAATAATGCGGATCAGGAACAAAGACTGTGGCAGTGTCTCAACTGCATAGATAAATTATCTGCAGGAGCCGCACAGGAATCCGTAGTTGAATTTGCAATAGAGACGGCAGCCTTGGGAAGGCAGCCATGGATGCTGTACAAGGTGGCCTGGTGCACAGCAGTGTGGGCAGTGCAAGGCAGCCGGGAATGAAATTGGGAGGCATAGACAAAAATCAAGTTCGACGTGCGGGAAAGGGTCGGACAGATGTGGGTTCCGATTGGGCGAGGAACAGTTCTTGACAGTATTTCCCCCTTAGTGCTGAGCCTATGAGGCACATGAGGGTTTGAGTCCGAATGAGGAAGTTGGTTGAATTTCCGAATGTGGCAATTGGTTGAAAAAATTTTCACGTTGTTTCCTACTCCCATCACATATCAGAAATGTCCACCCCAGCAGTCTCCACGCAGATCAAAATGGCTGCGATGAAGGCCCAACACGAACAGAGGGAGCGGGCACTGAGGGAGCAGATGGAAAGGGAGATGAAGGAGCTAGAGGAAGCAGCGAGGGGGGAGGAACACTGGGTGCAGGAGGAGCAACAGGCAGCAGAGGAGGCTGCAAAGGCTGAGGAGGTGCACCAGGCAGAGGTGTGGAAAAAAGAGGCAGCGGCCACAAGACGAGCGGAGAAGAAGCGGGCGGCTGCGGATGCAGGATTGGGAGATGAGGCCGAGGGGAGCAAGTCCCCAAAGAAAAAGAAAATCGCCAAGTCAAAGGCGCGAGTGGGGTCGGAGGAGTTGGAGGGTCTGGTGCGGGTGCAGGCCGCATTGCCCTGCAAAAGGTGCGTGCTTGTTTCCCTTCTCAGTCTCCTTTTACTGATAAGTGGCCTAGATGCAAATATCAAAAGATTGCTTGTTTCAAGATGGGTGCGAAGGGATGCGTGTGCAACAACTGCACGCATGTCAAACATAAGTGCGAGGAGGTAATGTGGGAGGGGCAGGAAACCCCTGCAGCAAAAACAGCGGGAATGACAGGGGCGACCGGGGAAAACCTGGAGGTAATGCAACAGATGATGAAGTTGATAAGGAAGGGTTTTGCTGAGGTGGCCAATGCAGTGCGGGAGTCAATGGGGGAGATCTGGGATGCTTTGGACCCAGAGTGGGTGGAGGAAGAAAGCACCGGGGAGGAGAGCGACGAGGGTGATGAAGAGGTGGAGTGGGCAGTGTGAGAGTCCCAGCGGGAAAGACGTGGGATCCACAAGTCTGGAGAGGACTGGGAGGCCTTCCAGAGATATCTGGAGAAAAGATGGGTGGATGATGAGGAGGAGAGTGAGAGTGGAGATGAGGAGGGTGGAGGGAAGGATGAGGGTGGAGAAGAGGGTGAGGTTGGGGGAGAGGGTGATGAGGATGGAGAGGGAGAAGCAGAGGTAGTGTAGGGATCCAGTCGGATCCAAAAAAATCTTTTTTTTCAATAAAGTTTGTTTCTGAGTTCAGACTGAGTGAATAAGTAACGTGAATAGTCTTTAAGCGGGTAATGGTCTGGGTTTCTGCGGGTAGTGGGTGTGAAAATCTGCAAGGAGTTCTTGGGCATGGTCAAGTTCCGTAACAGGTAGCCAGGAGGTCTCTTCATCGGTTCCCTGGTAACCTTCCCATTGGACAAGGTAGAGGATCTTGCAGCGATGTCAGTTGTCAACTTTGGAGTCGAGGACTTTGGCAATCTCATATTCAAGCTTGTCGTCGATGGTGATCGGAGGAGGTGGAGGTTGTACTCGATTTGGAATTGTATTCAGGGAGTGTTTCTCTAGTTGAGAGACATGGAAAACAGGGTGAATGGCCCGCATGTGATCCTGGAGCCACAGGGTGACTGAGTGAGTGCCCGGGCAGGCGATGATTTCGAAGGGGCCATGGTGCTTTTCGGAAAGTTTCTTGGAAGGACGAGTGGTGCGGATATTTTCCGCAGTGACGTAGGCAGAGTCACCAATGTTGAAGTTGGGTGCGGGTGCCCGATGTTTGTCCACAGGACCTTGATAATGCTCTTGAGTGGCCGCAAGCTGTTTCTGAAGCTCCTGATGAAGGTCGTCTAAGTCGATGATGAACTCGCGGGCGCGCTGTGAAGCTAAGTCGTGTTCTGGAAAGACGGAAATGTTCAGGTGATAGCCTTTGTTGGCAAAGAAAGGGGATACACCTGTAGAGGCAGAAGGAGCATTGTTGTAGGCAAATTTGCCCAAGGGTAAGAGGTGAGACCAGTCATCCTGCTGATAGTTGCAGAAGATCCAGAGGTACTGCTCCAGGGTCTGATTAAGTTGTTCTGTCTGACCATCACCTTGCGGGTGATAACCGGAAGTGAAGTGGATCCGCATGTCGAGTGCTTTTCCAAGGGAGCGGAAGAAGTGGGAGACAAACTCGGATCCCCAGTCGCAAGTGATGTGCGACGGAACGCCATGCTTGGAGAAGACGTGGAGGATGAACAGGTTGGCTAGTTCTTGGGCTGTGATTTTGTTGACAGTTGGGATGAAGATGCCTTGTTTGGTGAGATGGTCAACAATGACCATGATGGCGGTGTGACCATCGGAGTCAGGTAGTTGCTCAATGAAATCCATGGAGATGGAGTTCCAAGGTCGTTCCGGAACCGGGAGTTGCTTGAAAACCCATAGGGCTTGTGTCGAGGTGATTTGGATCGTTTGCAAGTGGTACAGGATTTGCAGAATTCCTGCACAAAGGTGCAGAGGTTTGGCCAGACATATTCCTGGCGGACAAGCTGCTGGGTTTTGTTTTGTCCGAAGTGGCCAGAGAGGATGTGATCGTGTTTGTACTGAAGGACCTTGAGGCGGAGATCCATGACGTCCGGAACATAAATCCAGTCGAAGTGGCGGAGGAGACCTGCCTCGTCTATGGTCCAGTTGGGGTCGACAGGTGTTGGAAGATGTGCGGATGAAAAGGGGTCAAGGGGTAGGGAGGTGTGGATGTTGTGGTGAAGTTTTTCAACATCCATGATTACTGCTTGTCAAAGGATGGGTGTGGTGAAATAGGTGGTGCAGAGGGAAGAGGTGAGCTGTTCCTGTGTGAATAAAGGTCAGAAGTTGGTTGGGTTTACGGAGGCAAAGTCGCTATTTCCCCCTTTGCGGTAGACATCCCAACGTCTAGTGAGCGCATCTGGCTTGGCCCCTAATTTTTCGGGGTGGAAGCGGATGACGAGATTGAACTGGGAAAGGTACTCAGACCAATGGGCCTGGCGGCAGGTAAGCAACTTGGTAGTGCTGAAGTACTCAAGATTTTTGTGGTCGGTGACCACATCAACCGGGTTTGCGGAACCCTCGAAATACTGCTGCCAGTGTTTGAAGGCTTCAAAAATGGCCAAGAGTTCCTTATCATGGGTGTCGTAATTTAGTTCAGCGGGATTGAAGGAGCAGGAATGAAAAGCGACTGGATGGATTTCTCCATCCGCAGTGTAAACCGAAAGGATAGCCACTAAGGCATAGTCGGAAGCGTCAGTTTTGAGTACCATCTGTGAGTCAGGTACCCATTGCGTTAAGATGGGGGCGTGAGTGAATTCTTGTTTGAGCTTTTCAAAAGCATTGCAGCACTTCTTGTTGAAGTCCCAGGGTGTGGATTTCCTTGTCAAGCGGGTGAGTGGGATGACAATGTCTGAATAGCTGTTAATGAAGCGGCGGTAAAAGTTGCAAAAGCCTAAGAAGGATTGAATATCCTTAACTTTCCTAGGCTCGGGCCAGTCAAGCACAGTTTTGACTTTATCCTTGGACATCTGCAGTCCATCTGGTGAAAGGATGAAACCTAAATATTTGATGGTGTCTTTGTGGAACTCACATTTCTGTGGAGAGGCATAAAGGGGCTTTTTAGGGAGAGTCAAGGAGGTCGGAAATGAGAGGAAGTGGGTAGCGGTCTTTCTTCGTAAGACAGTTAAGTCCTCGGTAGTCGACACAAAGTCGGAGACTACCATCCTTCTTCTTGACGAAGAGAATTGGAGTGCCATGTGGAGACTTGGATGGGCAGATGAAACCTGAGCAGATGTTTTCATCAATAAAGACTCGTAAGGCTTCTAATTCAGAGGGGGAGAGAGAATACATTTGGCCCAGAGGCAGAGGAGTATTGTCTTCTGTCTCTATCTTGAGGTCGTAAGACCGATGCAGAGGAAGGGTATCCGCTTGAGTCTTATTAAAGACATCAGCAAATTCATGATATTTGGGTGGAATATCGGAGAGGTTGGATGAGTTAGCAGATTGGGTGGAGCGGGCGGATAACCCTTCTGGACCGAAGGTCATCTGAAAAGCTACAGCCCCAGGAAGTTTGCTAGCACACGCATAAGTGGCAGCATTGATGAAGGTGATATCGGGGGGTGTAAATTTAGGAGGAATGGGGGTTTTGGAAAATGTGGAGGAGTCGAGGATTTCTACTGGAAGATTCAGGGACAAAGGTGACATCAGGGGTGCTGGACCTCTATGATCTGCAGAGTGGAAAGTGAGTTGGCTTGAAGACCAGTCAATCAATGGATTGTATTGCTTCAGCCAGTTATGCTTGAGTACGGTGGAACAGGAAGAGTCGAGTGAGGTTACATAAAAATGACAAATTGAATACTTCACCGGCAGGGAAGGTGACTGGAAGTTTGACAATCTGAGTTATGGTGGAGTTGCAAGATCCATCAAAGAGTCGTAAACCAATTGGGTTAATGGATTCCATGCTGAGTTGGTTATTCAACATGAAAGAGGAGTCAAGGAAGCAGTGGGAGGAGCCAGAGTCGATAAGGGTTCGGAAAGGGGTGGAAGAGTTGGGAAAGGTTAAAAGAATGGTCAGGGAGTCAGGGTCGGAAAGAGCGGACACGTTGAGATGAATGTAGGCAGCCAAATGGGTAAGGTCAATGCAACCCCCAGCCCCAATGGCTGTATCCTGAGGGTTGCGGACTATTTTTCCGAGTCCATAGTCTTGGGAATGACAGTGGATGCATGGGCTTTTGCGGCTTTGGATTTCGGGCAGTTTCCTGCTACATGCCCTTCCTCACCACAGTAGAGACAAAGTCATTCTCTCATGCGACATTCTCGTTCCTCCCCAGTAAGCTTGCCGTTCTTCCCCAACTTATCAGAGATGGACAACTTGGGCTTGTCCTGGGAAGTGTTCTTTGTTGCGGAAGACTGCTGGTTGGAGGTGTTACTGGGGGTGGAGTTTGAAGAGGCTTGGTTTGTCGGTGGGGAAGGGCTTTTGGAAGAGTCCTTCCAACTAGAGTTAGTGATGTTACTGGAATTCTTTGTTTCAAAACGGGATTTGTCTTCTTGCATCCAGTAGATGTCATCGCTGTCCTGTGCTTTCAAGTGCAGTTCTGCGAGAGTATTGGGTTTACCACCCCAGAGAACTTCTATGCAAAGCTGGAGTGGAAGACTGCAGAAATAGCGGTCATGAAGGGCTGCTTCATTCCAGTTGACCCTGGAAGCTAATTCCCAGAAGTCAACGTTATATTTTGTGATATGACCACCTTTCTTCATTGCTAAGTCAGAGAGAGCTTTTTCTGCATCTCCAACCAGGTCGTGCGGACCAAAGTTGCTTTCCAGCTCGGCAAGGAAAGCTTCATAGTCCCACATCCAGTGTGCGGAATCTGTCGGGTCATTCAGACCAGGCTCAAACCAACTGAGAGCTGATCCCTTAAGATAAGAAAGGATGAATATGATCTTTTTCTCATCAGAGGAAAATACGTGTGGACGGTCGCAGAAATGAAGATTGCAGGAGACTAGGAAGTCTCTAAGTTTCTTCGGATTGGTGCTGTCGAAAGTGTCGGGGTCGCGAACTTTGATTTTCTCGGTCTTGGGTGTGTTATTCTGATAAAGGGTGCGGATACTCTCTGAGAGATTGTAAAGGACATCTATGAACCTATCCCCTGGGTCAGGGTTTTCCCCCGCGGGAGGTTGATCCTCAGGATCATTGGGATCAGGGTCACCCCCAGGGCCATCAGGACCGCTAGGGTTGTCGGGTCTGCCAGGGGGTCCATCCTCTAGACCAGGATCTTCCATCTTGAAGGGTTCAGGCTGGTCAATGCCCCCTACATACTCAAGGGGAGTTCTTGATCGAAAACCTTCTGGGTTGCTGGAAGGTTGCGGGGCATGGGTGGACATGAGATTCACACTGATTGAGGGGGCTCCTGAGCCGATTTGTCAGAAGATGTTTGAGGGTCTGGAAGACACTCCAAAAGTAGTGGCAGGTCGAGGGTCAGAAAGGGTGGATCGCTGGATTGCAGAGATCCCTGGAATAGTACCGGCACGTTGGGAGTTTCTTGTTGTGTGCTGGTGGGTCTCGGTAGGGGTCATAGAGAGGAAATGGACGAGTGAAGTGTGAGTTCATATATACTGTTAAGAACTGATCCTAGAGGGTTTGTCGGAATCCGATCGGACACTGTGGGTGTTGTTTATGGAAGGTTGTCAGGTCCTTGTGGATTCTGCGGGAGGGGAAACGGAAAGGACTTGGCTTCAGCTTGTAAGAAGCTGTGCCCTTCACCTCGTCTGGTGTCCTAATTTCAAGTTGGAGGTTTGGAGGTAGGAATGGGAAAGTGTGGGTAAACGCGGGAAGGAGTACAGAGGGACTTAGGTTAAGTTCAGATGAGGTTAGAACTTCAGAGGGAGACTGGAGGTTGAGTCAAATGGAGTTCAGACTCTTATAGAACTGAGGTTGGAGTAGAAGGAGGTTTGGATTGGCAGATTAAAGTCGAGTCTATGTCGATATATGAACTGAGGAATACAAGGCGAAACTAACTAAGCTTAAATACTGTAGTCCGGAATAATGTGGGTCAGGAATGAAGACTGTGGCAGTGTCTCGACTGCATAGATAAATTATCTGCGGGAGCCACACAGGAATCCATAGTTGAATTTGCAATAGAGATGGCAGCCTTGGGAAGGCAGCCGTGGATGCTGTACAAGGTGGCCTGGTGCACAGCAGTGTGGGCAGTGCAAGGTGGCTGGGAACAAAATCGGGAGGCGTAGACAAAAATCAAGTTTGACGTGTGGGAAAGGGTTGGACGGATGATCGGGCGAGGAACAGTTCTTGACAGAGATCAAGAAGATTGAAAGGTTTACTATGTCAACAGGTGAACCATTTCTTTGGAAGCCATCATTATGGTGTATTCAGCCTATCATTTTTTATTGTAGATTTGTTGACAGAGACATGATCATGTGTTATCACTGGGGCCTTGGGGTTGGGCATCTCTATACACACCAGAAGCATGACAATTTCAATCAAAGATCATCTGCTGGCATGCTCTTTGAGCAGCCAGATGGTGACTCTGACCAGGGTTCTGACTCAGAAACTGTGTTAGACTGCCCAAGGGTCAACCTCTCCATGAATTTGGATTTGGACATGGAAGACCCTGATGACGATTCTGGGTCAGATTCAAGTTGGAAGGATCATGGATTGGGAAGCAGCAGCAGTGCCTCAGATTTGGACAACTTACTAGATGATGATGAATTGCTTCTGAGCAATGAAGACAATGATGATACCTTTGACTCCCACACAAGCTATAATTAACTACATATCTAATTAACATAGATAGATAGACCTGGGCCAATGCTGATGTTGATTGCCACAACAATAGATGCCTCAACCATAGTCTGTCAGATGGGCTGTGGCTTATCCAGGGGATGCCTTTTCAACCTCTTCCTCGCCTCCCATAGTTCCTTCGCCTTAGACAGTGCCCCTTGTAGTTGTCATGAGATAACTATTTATTGTGATGACTGTAGTACACAAAAACTTATACAAAAACATCTGATGATGAAACTAGGCCCACAGCCTACTTGGATTCTACTATGAAATGGCCTTACTACAGATACACAAGTTTGGTAAGCAATACTTACCAGCATTGCTTCAGGTCTTTTTGACACACTACAGATGGAGCATCTTTTGGATTTGTGACTTGATGGAGTTAGGCTGCCAAGGGAGCCTAAGGGTTATCAGCTGGTATGGTAGAGACTTTAATCCAGACAGCTCTGTGTTGTAAGGATAAGCTAACAGTGACACAGGACAGGTGACAGGCCCACCTTCCCAGAACAGCAGTTGCAGATGGTTGCTCAATATATCCAATGTTCATGATGATGGACAGCCAAGCGCTGTGGAGAAAGCAACATCCAAGTCTGAGTCAACCATTTCGGAGTTTAGTCTGCTGGTCCAATGCAGACTCTGAGGAGTCAAATTCATCACCCTTGATATGGCAAGCCGGAGTGATCAGCCCTAATTTTGGGATCAATGCTTCTGTTCAAATGAGAGCCTCGCATCAATAAACTTGTTAGTGTGTTCCATTAATCCAACTGTTCTGTGAAACTCAATGATTTCAGTTAGACAACCTGAGCATAGAAAGCCCTGGAACAATTTCCAGTAACTTTGAAAGCCTTCTGTATCATTGGTATCCATCATAACCAAAAGATCGCTGTGCATATCACCATCCGTGGGCCCAAGGCAGAGGAGATTTTGGAGTGTGGCTTGAAAGTGAAGCTAAGATGCAAGAACTTCTCAAAGACTGGGAATTCTGGCTTTGGTATCCTAACTTGGGGGCGCAATATGATCCTGGCATTGGTATTTTCAGTGTGGCATGCTCTCCACTCCCTTGCTGCCTGCAACTCAACCTCATGTTTGCTGCCAACCATATACCTCCATCTGTCTGTCTCATGTATGCATTGGTCTAGAAACTTGAAGGGAGGAGAAAATGCTTGAGAAGTCAATGATGTGGCATGGTCAGAGTCATCAGTGGCATAATCAAAGAGATTGGAATGAGATTGGTGGAGTAAATAATCATCCTCTCTTGATCCCTACTTTCTATCTCTGACATTATTAGAACTACAGCGCCCCCAAGATAATCCATTGGTATTTTTTCCTCTTCACGTGGAATGCCTCTCATGAATCCCAATCAGAAATCCAAATGTCTCCATAATCAACTTCCTTTTCCCTCCCTTCACCTTCACTATTAACCTTGTTACCCTCTTTTATTATGTGTATTAGTACATTGTACAGTTATGCAAGGCTTGGACGATCTTTGATGTGCAGGCTATCCTAAATTAGAAATTTCTCACAGAACCCTTGACTGATCAATAAAAGTCAGGCCACTTGACTCACATGTAGGGTCACCATCAGCAATGTACTGCTGGACTCCATTTATCTGTGAGTAGGGCATGACTCAGGTAACCCCCGGGTATAATTTCATGTACCCGTACCCATTATGGTCATGGGTGCAGTTTTACCATGGGTATGGGGGGGTTTTGGTTGAAACCCACAGGTACCCCATGGGTTTCAACGGGTATATCTACATAATTAGATACACTAAGAAACCCCTCCACTCGCATTAGCAGTGAGGGAGGGGTCGTTGTTGTCATAACCACCCAGAACTAAATAAAGAACCCCTCCACTCGCATTAGCAGCGAGGGAGGGGTCATTGTTGTTGTAGCCACCCAGAATGGAATCAGAAAAACCCCTCCACTCACAGTAGATGCAAGGGAGGGGTCGTCATTGTCACAGCCACCCAGAAGAACATAAGAGCCCCTTGACTCACATTTGAAGTGAGCAAGGGGGGGACATGGTGGCCATAGTCGCCGAGAACAGAATGAGAAACCCCACCCCCCTGCTTGTGTTTGCAGCGATAGAAGGGGGGGAGGGGGGGTGCTGCCTGTAGTTGCCAAGAATGTAACAAGAAACCCCTCCACTCGCATTTGCACTGAGGGAGGGGGTGGGGGTGGCCATTGTCACCTAGAAACAGATACTAGAATCCTCCACTTGCATTTGGACCAAGGGAGGGGGTAGGTGGTGGCTGTTGTCACCTAGAAAAAACTAGAACCCCCCAGCTCACGTTTGAAGTGAGGGAGGGGGTGGTGGTGGCCATGGTTGCCTAGAATCAAACCAGAAATCACCCGCTCATGTTTGGAGTGTGGGAGGGGCCATTGGTGCCATAGTTGCCTAGAATCAAACCAGAGATCACCCCACTCGCATTTGGAGTGGGGGAGGGGCCATTGGTGCCGTTGTTGCCTAGAGAGGGATGTTGTTGCCTAGAATAGAATAAGAAACCCCTCCACTTGCATTTGGAGCAAGATAGGAGGTGGTGGTGGTCACCCAGAGGGGGTTGGTTGTTGCCATTGTTGACATTGTCTTGCTGTTGATGTCGTTGTCGATGGATATTGATGATTGTTGACATTGATCAACAAAGTCAGGTGATTAGGCACCCAGCTATTGGTACCCACAAAAACCCATACAACTGTGGGAACAGGTATGGTATTGCCTGGGTACGCCAATGTCCAACCCATACCCGTACCCGAGCATACCTGTGACCACATTATCATGGTGTTACTCATACCCATGTCATGCCTTATCTGTGAGTCAGTCATTATCCATAAAATGTTCTTATAATAAGCAGTGGGTTAACAGATATGCATGAGCATGGGGCACAACAAATACCAGCTTCTTCAGCTGGGCTACTATCTCGTGCGAGACAACGTGCAGCGGTTCTCTGATGCACTGACATCAAATCTGGGGAGGCCAGCTCAGGAAAACCATTTGTGAGTCTGTTCACAATATTTACTATTCCTACGCATGTCACAAATCCCTCCCAACCTCCCACTATCAGAATTCCCTGCACTGAAGCTCACATTGCACAAACAGCCTTGCGAGGCTTCCATCTGTTTGCAACAGACCAATCTAACTTTGTCCTTTGACTATGCATCTCATGCTCACATAAAATTGGATTCAAAGCAATACATTCTAGAAATTGACTTGGAGCGCCTCTAGTAAAGGGTTCATGGCAGCATTAGAAACTAGTAAAGTTGAATGAGCCTATTTGATTCAAATAGGGTTACCCGGCTCTCTTCCCTTCAGTCAACGTCAACTGTTACCAGTGGGTCTTTGTCATCCAAGTCATTTGCAATAATTTCTGTGGGTGCATCTGAGTAACACCTATTGTTGCCACCCTCATCCTCTCCCTCAGTGTATATCCATATATTGTCATTGGTCACGTAGTCCTTGTCAGGTGATTCATGGCCTAGGCCATTCAAGAATTAATCTCAATGATGCCCAAAATTTTCAGCCCATCGTATCACATCAGAGATTGACAATTCCCATGGGGTAGGCAGGTCAACATATGGTGGAGATGGATGGCAGCCATAAAAATCTGGAGGTGGGTTGGGAGTAAAGCCTTCTGGGAGGCAGCTGCGCTGATAGTATGCTGGAGGACCAAATCGAGGAGGCTCAAGGTGGCTGACAAATTGTTGGGAGGGGAAAGGGGGGACCCAATCAAACCCAAAGAGCACTGCGCTGAGCCACACAATATGCCCATCTGGGTCATATCCAAAGGCATTGTAGTTGGCACAGGTATCGCATTCTCTGTCCATGATACCTTAGTGGCAGGAATAAAACGGTGAGGAATGCAAAAAATTAAGTTCTTTGCTTTTTAGTACTGATCAAGTCACACACCAGTCATGTGAGCCTCCTGGTACAACCCCAGCCAGACTCATAATATTTAAGTTCACCCAATCAACAACAGCTTGACTTCTTTACTTGATCCATTCCTTTCTTCTACCGCCATATAATGCCTCAGGACAATGCTCTCCAGCAGGAAGCTAGAAAACGACCATAGGTTATCCTGCTGTGCTCTAGGCCATCATTATTTATCCCAGAAACCTGATGGCCACCTTATGCAGCTCTACCTCTGACCCCCTCATCCATTGCAGGCACCACTTCAGACGACTTTTGTCTTTTGCAATGTAAGGTCTCTCCTCACCAATGGCCTTGCCCATATGGGCGATGCCATAGACCCAGAGTTATTAAATGTGAGGTAGTTCAGTTATCTGCCCTCCATTGTTTGGTGCTATGTAATACCATTTTGACCTAGGGAGTGCCACGAGGAAAAGGTGTTTCAAGAACTGCTCAAGATGGCATCTGGGCTGCGAGAGAGACTTTTAGAAGTATGCTCCAATGACGAGGTTGACTCAATTGCAGATCTGATTTGTGGCACCATAATTATTAAACTCACAGCTCTCAGGGCTTCTTCCAGCTTCAGAAGGGGGCCAATGCTTCTCGTGCCAATGATACAAAGGGATTGGAGGCAGCTGTTATCAATTGGATAACACCCACAGGCCAACATTTGTCCCCACCATTGAGCCGCAAGACCAAGTTTGATCGCGGCTTCCATCACGATTGTACAGGCGGTCTGTTGTGTCCAGCAGGCATCGACTGGACCAATGAAGAGTAATTTGCCACCACTCATTGATAGGGCATTACTGATTTTCTTATTCCCCAGGATCAAGAACAAGCTCTGGTCTGGCAAGATGCATGTTTGTGGAGACCAGTGGCTGCTCTTCCTCTATGCAGACCTCAACTTTGATCCAGCAAGGCCTTGGAATGGCCTCCTCAAGAATAAACTACTTATCTCAGTGCATTCCCATATGACATCGTACCCTACCCCTTTACTAATCCAACCACTGCACTAATGTAGGCATATAAACATGTATTCACATCCCACAGCTCTGTTGACTCAGATGAATCCAAGGCTATCAAGTCCAGGAATGCTTGTATCCATGGCATGTCATCTGTAACTACAGCATCAATCACATATATCGCGACTCAGGCAAGTACATAACAAGGAGCATCTGAGGTAGAATCATCATTGATCCACAATGTAGGTTCACTTTGCCTTGTCTTCTGCTGGCACATTTTCGCGCTCAGACACTGTAACAGACTCAGAAGCATTTTATCTGAGTCTTTTTGACCTTCTCGATGATGGTAGGGAGAGACATGAAGTCCAAAACCTCCTCGAATGGTGGAACAGGTAAGCTCATGATGTCATTTGATATGTAATATTGCCCTGAACAGTTTACAGGCAGATCTTCCCCCACTCGTCACCCAAATCCATCCCGGTTCCAGTAGAGGGAAGTCCATTGGACAGGATTGGACAGTTGTGTGCCAAGGAGGAACTGAGCCATATGTAAACATCTATGTAGAATGTTTTATAAGTTATATATATGGATGGTTTTGATCACAATTATTGGGCATAGTTTCCAAAATGTCCCTGGCATCATCGGTAGTGCAGTGATCAGCTCTCCCAACAAAGGAGCCATGTCTTTCAAATGGCTGGAGCTTATCTCATACATTTGTGATCATGATTCTCCTGTACGACAGTGAGTCCCAGTGATCATACTTGACCAGGAAACCCAAACAAAACCCACAATAAGGGCTCGAATGGTATAACACTAGTTAGAGGAAGGTTGCAAGGTGGTACTAAATATCACTGCTATTACCCAAGGCTATGAAAACAACTCTAGAGGGTGTCCGATGAAGTTCGATGAGGTTCAAGAGTATTCAAAGTGCTATGAAGGTGTTCAAGAGAAGTTCAATAAAGATCAAGAGTGTACAAAGTGCTGCGATGACGTTCGAGGGAAGTTCAATGAAATTCAGGAGTGTATGAAGTGTTGTGATGATGTTTGAAGAAAGTTCAAAGAGGTGTGATGATGTTTGAAGAAGTTCAAAGGGCTTTACAGAAGACGAGGACGTTTTCAATGATGGCTGAGGATAGACTATAGGGATGCAGAAAGGCGTCGAGAGGGGATAGATGATATGCGATAGTTTCGAGAAGCTAGTACAAGGAGTTTGAGGAAATTTGGCATAAAACACTGAACTTCGAGACTAAGTCGAGATGCTTGGACTCAAGAGAATGGCTCTTAAATCAGATGATTGGTGTGAGAGGACGATCTATTCTGTTCCTTCTAAGTAGCTAGTACAAGGCTATATATGTTTGGGAGAAGTGATACTAAAAAGGAAATAAAACATGAGGAATACATGAGGCAAGATATAAAACAATAGAGTATCTTTGCAAATCATAGAATAAATGAAAGAAGATGAGAAGGGAAACATATAGAGTCACAATTATTATGGGTACCTGTCCCCATTGATCCAATATATCATCAAGATGTCAAAGCGCCACAATCGCATCCTAAAATCCCGTCATTGTGTCTCCTTGTGTCTGGTGGTGCTCGATATGTGATGCACTAACTCTTACAAGGTGTGCTGCATGTATCCAAAGGGCGGTGTGATAGGTATATGGTGGCCAAAGACGTTTGAAGTGCTGCAAAGTGTTGCGAAGTCATTCAAAGTCGTTCGAAGTTGTTTGAAATCATTCAAAGTCATTCGAAATCATTCAAAGTAATTTTGGAGCAGTCTCGCAGGGTTTGTAGAGGTTGGGAGTGTGCATGTTGATGTGTTGATGCCTCTGGAGATGTTCCCAGAGCTTAGTGCGCATGGTAGACCTATCACTGGCAGTCTGTTGCTGATGCCATGAACAGCATGAAAATAGTGATGATATGCTAGTGCCACGCTGGCAATCCCCTCATCATCAGTTGATATCATCAGTCAGGCATATTTCTTTGGTTTGTTGTCCAAATGCTATTCTCTGTCTCAGAAACATCTTTTGTCTAGTTTAGAATGATTCATGTCTGGGGCATCAAAATTGCCTTCCTCCAATGTCCTACGTTTTTTATATTCAAGGTGTACATTGTCTTGTCACACAAAAAGATACAAAGGAGTATTTCGAATGGCCAAGCTCTGCTAAACCTTTATTGAAAAGAATTGTCCTCACCAGAAAATCTTCAAACCCCTGCACCCAATCAAAAAATGTAGTAAATGTTCCCTGTTACCTACAATTCCTTGAATGTGTTTGAGGAATAGCACGGGTATGGGTAACACCGCAGGTTTCTGGTCATGGGTATGGGATTGCCATACCCGCAGAACACCATACCCATAACCACAGGTTTACGGGTACCAAATTACCAGTCAGGTGAGTGATCATCTGACTTTGTTGATTCACTCACAATGTATTTGATTTCAAACTACAGGATGATCGATGACACTACCATAGCACCCCCAACCACTGCTGTGAGCAACTGCTCACAGGGTGGGGACAGGGAGCTCTGACGACCAGGAAGTGATGCAAAATGACCACATCGCACAGGGAACGGGCCCAAATGACATTTAATGTTGTTTGGGCCCTAGGTATTTTTTATATATCTTTCGTTCTTGTTTTCTTTCTAACTAATTAATATTTTTATTCGATTTTTAGATTCTAATAGTGCTATAGCAAGGAGCCAACACCGTTGACTCAGACAGCACCCACCACCATTGTGAGCCTCTGCTCACAAGGTGGTGATGGGACCGGCAATGATGATGATGCCAACGATGAGGGCAGGACAAGGAGGACAGGACAAGGAGGACAGGACAAGGAGGACAGGACAAGGAGGACAGGACAAGGAGGACAGGACAAGGAGGACAGGACAAGGAGGACAAGGAGGACCCAAGGACCACCACCATGACAGCACCCCCAACCACCACCATGAGCAACTGCTTGTGGGGTGGAAACAGGATGCATTTTGGATGGGGATGACGAGCAGGCACCACCCCCCCTCCCTCACTCCAAATGCAAGCCGGAGGGGGCTATATTCTTCCTCTAGGCAACGATAACAGCTCCCCCTCCCTTGCTTCAAACGCGAGCCGGAGGGGGCTATATTCATTTTCTAGGCCATGATGACAGCAGCTCCCCCCTCCCTCACCTCAAATGTGAGCTGGAGGGGGCTATCTTTGGTTGACTCCCCCTCCCTCATGCCTAGCATGAGATGGGGGTTTCTCATTGCAGGTCCACCACCCCCTCGTCGTTGACGAGACAAGAGGACAACAGGACGAGGTCCACAGGCACCACCCCCCTCGCTCCAAATGCAAGCGGGGGTGGTTTCTCATGTTGTTCTGGGTGACAACCACCACCACCACCCCCTCCCTCACTGCAAACGCGAGCGGAGGGGTTTTTCTTTTTTCTATATATTAATTTAGTGTAAATAAAATATTAAAATACATATTTATGCCGAAACCCGTGAATAAGCACGGGTAACCCGCGAAAACCCGCAGTAATACTGTACCCCTACCCATGCAGGTATGGTGATAGGTCGTCTCCTCGGCTCAAGGACCGATTCACCACTTTAGCATCATTCTAATCACATCGGCTAACTCCTACAATGTCCCAGATGCAGCGCGACCCAGTCTATCGATCACAATATCATATCAACCATGTCAAAACATCACCAGCAACATTGATCATATCAAGAGCCCACATTGCACAACCTTAGGACTACCCCGAAAGCCCCTAAGATCCCTCTACATGACCATCGAACATCCCTGATCAACTTTGAACAGCCGCGACCGCGATTGAGCATCATCAACCATCATTGAGCGTCATTGATCGATATCAAGAGACTATGAGCAACATCGGGCGCTGCCTTCGTTATCTAAATGGTGGAAGACCATGCACTAGGACGTATTCCAACTCGTGCTCAAACCTGCTGATCATAGGTCAGCCTCATTTCAAGTCTCTATCGTGTACAGAACCTGCTGGACGGATTATTGCGAGACTTAGCGCAGTTTATACACAAAGGACAGTCTCTTTTTAGCTCTTTCCCTTTATTACTCTTTCATCATATGATATATATCTTTCTTGTTCAGATTCCAGTCTCCTTTATGGCCTTGTGCCTTAACTCATATCTTTTGCCTCATGTTCTACACATGTTTCTCATTCCATTTTAGGAAGTTTCTTTAAAACATATAAAACTCTGTAGTATCTACTTGGAAATACAAGAAATCGTCTTCACCTATCGTCTCGTATACAGTTCTAAGCATCCGATCAGCTTTCTAAAACAATCTAAGTCTCTACAGGTTTTCTTGATCAATGAGAAACCTCTGCGATCATCGCGTCCTCCATCCTCCCTCCATCCTCTCGTCATTAGCACTAGCAACCCTTCCAACACTTCATAGCCATTTGCCGCACCCTTCATATACTATCGACCTATTGAAAGGTCTCCAGAATTCACACATCGACTATCGACGATAAACTCGCTCGCCATCGATCTCATCGATCGCCCTCGATATCGATCAATACTCGATTGGACCGCGCCAAATGCCTTCGTCTCTCATAGCACTACCTTCACGACTAGTACTAACTGGTCATCTTCCATCGGTTGGGCCACAAACATTCGGAACAACTCACAACCTTCCTCTGACTCATTGCAAATATCATCGATTGCCTCATCGGCAGTTTAGGTGGTTTTCCCGGGTTGAGTATCATCAACGGTGTTCACGGGTACAGGTACAGGTATGAGAAAATATACCTGAGGGTTACCCCTGGCACTCCTTAAATGTGTTTAACATCAGGAGCTTATCTCATACCTTCGTGATCATGATTCTCCTGTACAACGGTGATAATCAGCATGTCTGATTCAGGTAGGATGCTGATGAATGCTAGTGCTGCGATACCCTCATCACCAGTGCCATAGAATATATGTGGGATATTTCTTTGGCTCATTGTCCAGATTCTATTCCCTGTCTCAAAAATATTTTTTGTCTAGTTTAAAACAATTCATGTCAGGGGCATCCAAATTGCCTTCCTCTGATGACCTATGTTGATTTATATTAAAGACATACATTGTCCATCTTGTTGAACAGCTGCTACATGCCTTTGGTTGATGGAATAAACTGGTCATCAGTCATATCTGGGATTTGACTAATATCTATCATGCCCAAATGATGTTGTGTACAAGACACACATCAAATGTTTTATTGCTGAACTTGGACTTTGTCACCCTGCAATATATGACATTATCCAGGTGTATGGCATAACGATCGGGATTTTTCAAAATGAATTGCAGATATACAAAGATATTCCTATTTCATTTTTATGGGGAGTTCCTGATGCATAGTGTTTGCAAGTCCAGTTCATCGAACTGCAAAAAGACTGGAAACTGAACCAGACTGAACTGAGAGACTGGACCTTCAGTTGCAGTTTATCTATCTCTGGATGAGAAAGCCACACTGAACCGGACTGATAAAAACTGGTTCAAACCGGTTCAAACAGCCACAGGATGCACCACATAAATACGCATCTTCTGATCAAATTTTTAGGAGAAATGGGCTAAGATGATATCCTAATGCCAAACCTAACTTATACGACATCTCACAGTTGTGTTTTTTGACAGGTAGAGCATTGTTATCATGATGAGACCTTTACATTTGACTAATATACACCTCTATCATGGTTTACAACTGGTCTCATGAGCAAAAAGATCAGTTTTAGTCAGTTCAAACCAATTTGAACAGGGTTACAACTGAACTGCAGTTTGAACTGGTTTGAACTGTTTTGGACCAGTTTTTTGTGGTTCAGTCCGGTTTTTCAGGGTCCTGCCTTATTAGGCAACCAGTTGCGGTTGCGGTTTGTCCCAATTTGGCAAAAAAAAACGGACTGGACCGGACTTTCAAACACTAATCACTGATGCAAGCATGTGTCAAGATTTGGAACAGGCATATGTTCCTGTGTGCACAGATTGTCAATGCAACAAACCTACAACAAAGATACCTATGGGGCCACTGCATCTGCTCCCAATCCCTGACCAGCATGGAGATTCAGTCACAATGGACTTTATTGGACCATTACCAGAGGATGGAGGATACAACTGCATCATCACCTTCATGGACTAGCTGAACAGCAACATTTGAATTGTTGCAACAAGAACAGTTATCAGTGCAGAAGATCTCATGGTCACCTTCTTCAATGAGTGGTACTGTGGAAATGGTCTCCCACTGGAGATCATTTCAGATTGCAATAAGCTTTTCCTTTCAAAAATTTTGCAATCTCTACATAAACTAACTTGTGTCAAACTGAAGATGTCAATGGCATATCATCCCCAATGGCATTAGTGAATGCTTGAACAAGACTATAAACCAATGCCTCAGATATCATGTTGAGCACAACCAAGCAAGATGGTGGTGCACCCTCCCATGAGTCTGTTTCAATATCATGAACTCAATTAATGCTTCAACAGGTTTCTCACCTTTTCAACTAAAAATGGGATGGAGTCCATGAGTGATTCCACCTCTTGTTGCATCGTAGGATGGGAGTGTGGAGGACATTCATGCTGTCAATGTGATTGAAAGGTTGTGACTGGATGTCAAAGAGGCACAAGACAATTTGCTGCAGGCTAAGATTGTCTTTCTGCTAATGAGCATCACTCTAATGATTTTCCATTTGAAAAAGGTGGCTGAGTCATTTTATTGACCCTGCACAGACACAGGGAGTATAAAGCAAAGGACCAAAAATGTGTTGCAAAATTCATGCCATGGTTTGATGGACCATACCTCATTACAGACACTGCACTGAATTCCCCTGGACATGCCTAATCATCCTAATACATTCCCAATGTTTCACACATCCCAAGCATTGCCATTCATCAAAAATGATAGTACCCTCCCAGACCATGAACTTGAAAGGCCACCACCTGTCATCATTGATTCACATGAAAAATACACAAGTGATCAAATTCTACACGAATGAAAGTGTGGGTGAGGTTTACAATACCTTGTGCGCTGGCATGGCTATGGACCTGAGGAAGACTACTGGCTACCAGGACATGAACTGGATGGCTGTGAGGCTCTCAACATTTGGCTGGCATGGAAGAACAGGATTTCCATGTAGGTAGCCCTTCACCTTTGCATGCTGACTGGTAGCTTTTCCCCACTGGGGTTTTTGATGCACCTGTGCTCATGCACCTTTTTACATATTATTTTCATTTCATTTCCTCACTGGTTTTCTTATTTTTGATGGAGGGGGAGGGTGTAAGGATGACTCTTATTTACACATATTTACCAGAGGCTTTGTCAGATGGACATCATCATTCCTCTCTCCATTCTCTTATCACCACCACTATCATCATACCCTACTCTAGAGTCTCCCAAAAATATCTCTTGTTGAGAAACACACCATGGGACAGTCCATCACTCAATGCAAAAGTATTGGCTCATTTGATGTGGACACTATTTTTAGTGCATCCCTTTGATGCGCGTGAACAATCACTTTGTTTCTCTTTCTCATTCTTTCCCTTTGACTGACAGAACATATATATATTGCTAGATAGACAATCTACCACCTCAGTTGTTTATACAAGGACTGAGGTGAGTATGATCTTAGACATTGAATCACAATGATTACTTACTGTACCATTAGTATAAGCTTGTTTCTTCTAGGTACAGTATGCCTGAATAAATAGTTGTTTATATAAGGACTGAGTATAACCTTGTTTCTTCTAGGATCAATTCTCTACAGGTTATGGGCCATTTCCATTGTTGAAATGATGGTAGAGACTTCCTAGCCACTCGACACATGTTGACATCACCCATTTTTGATTGAATTCCAATCACCATCTCGTCTCAGATCACCAAGCAATCCCCTTTGTGGCAGCTACTCTGGCACACATCTAATCTCTTTGTTACTTTCACATTTCCATTCCATCCAATCATCCAGAATGTGTTCACAGCTGCACCCCTAAATCAGACAAAGCAAACTCAAATGTCCCTCAATGACTTCCCCTTCATCATGGATTCTGGCGCCTCAGTTCACATATCTCCAGATTGCTCAGATTTCATCTCCCTTCATCCCATTAAACCTCAATCAGTAAAACTCAGTGGATCTTCTATCTCCGCTATCAGCATCAGCAATATCAAAGTATGGGTGGCGTGGGGTGCATCAATCATCTTACATAACATGCTATACATTCTGAATGCAAGTGTCTATAGAGATCCAACCTAGATAATACACAAATAAACTCAGTCTGTGTATGATGGACTGAGGTGTCTGTATCTATCTTGTAAGATATATATACGAGTATGACAATAGAAAAGGTGATAAAGGAACTGTAAGAAAGGAATATGGACAAGGGGAGATATGCATCACTTTGTGTGCTATAATTAGCATGCCACATCAAAGGGCGTATTCACGGTGTAGATCTCAACACTCCTCCTCATGGTGAATACTCCTCCTCACATGGAATCAGCATATTTTGCTGAAGACCTAAGAAGCCACGTAAGCATACAAATTGTTTGACATTGAGAGCCTTGGTGAAGATGTCGGCAATATTATCCTTGGTATTGACATAGGATACAGCGAGTTCCTGAGATTGGGCACGTTCACGAAGGAAGTGGAATTTAATGTTGATGTGTTTAACCCTGGAGTGAAGGAGGGGATCCTCTGAAATGCTAATTGAAGCAGTGTTATCACATAACATTGGAGTTGGTGTATCAGGTGAATGACCAATAGTGGTAAGTAGGGTACGAATCCAAATGCACTCTTTTGCAGTCTCAAAAGCGGCAACGTACTCGGCTTCGCATGATGATGCTGCAACTGTTTTTTGTTTGTGAGCAGTCCATGAAATGGCTCCAGACCCAAGTGAACACATGTAACCACCGACACTGCGCCTAGTATCTAGGCAACTAGCCCAGTCAGAATCAGTATAGGCCAATAATGAGATAGGATTATCTCCACCCAGGTAGAGTTTAAGGTCCCGTGTTCCCTTGAGGTAGCGAACAAGACGTAGAGCAGTGTGCCAAAGCTCAAAAGAATAAGAATCCAAGAATTGTGAAAGTTGTTGGACAGCAAATGAGATATCTGGACGTGTTGAGATGGCCAAGTATAATAAGCATCCGACCAAGAAACGATAAGGTAAGTTTAAGAGTTTAGCTTGTTCATCAGCGGGGAGCGTGGTGTGGTCGAAACAATGTAGTTTCTGTCCTGGTTCCATCGGGGCAGATAGGGGGAATGCATCAGATTGACCGAATTGGGATACAATTTTGTCAATTAAAGCCATTTGCGATAGCGCCATGGTTCGACGTATCCTATCCCAGGTAATTGCAATGCCAACAATGAACCGTGCTGTTCCCAGATCTGAAATTGTCCAGACTTTTTGCATCTGGTCTTTGAACCTTTTGTTCTCTTCCTTCTGGCTTGCGATGGATAAGTAATTATTGACATGGACTGCCGCTACAATGGTACCTGTGTCAGCCTTTCTGTAGTAGATACACGACTCGCATGAAAGTCTTGTAAAACCCCAAGAAATCATCTGTGTGTTTAGCGTCTGATTCCAGATGCGTCCACTCTGTTTCATACCGTAAAGTCCTCATTGTAATTCCCATACCCAATCCTCTTTTCCAACCTCTGCGAAACCGGCTGGTTGTTCCATATACTGAATTTCATTGGCCGGTAAGAGTCCATAGAGAAAGGCGGTCTTGATGTCAATCTGTTGGGCATCCCAACCAAGCAAGGCAGCAATGTGCAAAAGGATCCACCAAGATTCCATGCGTGCAGTAGGTGAGGTATTTTTTGTGTAATCTTTGCCATAAATCTGTTCGAACCCTTTGAAAACAAGGTGTACCTTCCAACGCACTGGAGTGCCATCTTCATTTCGTTTGATGTGAAAGACTGGGTGACCCTTACGTATGCGGTGCCCCTGTGGTATGTTAGCCCATGGAACCAATTTGTAGACTTGCATGTCTTTCAAGGACTTGAGTTCCTTGTGATATCCTTCCTCCCAATGCTTAGAGTCTGCTGAATTCTGGGCTTCCTCCCAGGTGCGTGGGTCATCTTCGAATTGAAGTGATTCGGGATCTATATCAGACATCTCCGAGATCAGGGTGTATAATTGATGTGCCTGATTGCCAAGTGTAGGGTCCTCGATCAATTGCAGTTCAGCTCGATTATGATCGGCAGGTGTAGGCGTGATGACATCATGGAGCCCTTCCAAGATTTGTTTCTGTTCTGTACGTTGTTCCTTTATACACTCTGCAGATTCTCGTGAATTATGGACAGCTCGATCTAGTCTAGTAGTGGTCGTGCCTCTGTTTGGATGTTTGTCGGTAGGAATTGGCACTCTGGTAGATCTGCATGGCTCCAAGGTGGCTGGTTTGGGAGTGTCCATTGTGACAGGCTCATCTATGGGTAGGTCATCAACGAGTCCTGTGTCAGGTAGGGAGATGTCATCATCATTGATGTCAAAGGGGATGAGAGTCGATGGAGGAACTTCTTCTGTTTGGATGGGTGCATCATGCATTGGAGACGACAGTACATGACCATTATGGCTTTCAACAAACCTGACTATATACCTTGCGGGTTTTTTGATCATAGCAGCGGTACCCCTTTGATTTGAGTTCGTAGCCGATGAGTACACATTCGATCGAATGTTCATAGATTTTCGGGTTGTTTTTGTTTTGGATGAAAATGTATGCTTTACAGCCAATCTCCCTCATGTAAGAATAATCAGGTTGCCATTCATGCCATTTCTCCCAAGGGGTAGAGCCTTTGAGTGAACTTGTTGTAGTCTTGGCATGTAGGAGAGAAGCCATTAAGTCAAATTTGTCCCAAAGATAAGGTGATAAGTTTGCGTAAATGTGCATGGTACGTGCCTTCCCCATCAGCATCCTGTGCATACGCTCAACACGACCAATGTGAGCTGAAGTATAAGGTGCAGTGAATTTATGATCGGTCCCTCTCATCTTTAGCCAGGCTTCGATTTTGTGTGATTTGAGTTCGCCGTTGTCTGTGATGTACATCCCCACTTGCAGTCCAGTCTCCTTTTCTCATGCTAGCTCCCATGCCTTGAGTTCCGGAAATGCATTGTTCTTATGCTTAAGTGGTATGGACCATGGGTGTGAGGTACAATCATCCACAATGTTCATGATATACGAATTCCCGGAACGCAACTTTACATCATGCGGTCCTGAAAGATCCACCCAAACTTTCTCTAATTTCCATGTAGCCCTATGTCCTTCCCCCTCTGCATGCTTCTTAGGAACAGGTGAACGAGTCTGTTTTCCAAGGATGCAAGATTCACATTTTGGGGGTTTGAAAGAGGATTGTGCAGGCATACCGGCAATAGTCCCTTTTCGTGCCATGTCTTGCAAAGCTTGATAATTTGCATGCCCTAGACGACGATGCCAGGTGACAATATTGGGAGCTGAGTGGATGGCAAAGACATGTTCAGCAGAGGCAGAGTGTAGTGAGAGGGAGTAAAGTTTCTTGTTGGGCGACAAGACGCCTTGGGCTATATGGGCACCAGTGGATTTATTTGTGATCCAGCATGATGACTCATCAAAATGTGCTACAGCATTTGAGTCCTTTGTGAGCGAGCTAACTGAGATCAGGCACACTGCCGCATTTGGAACATAGAGTGCATCATGTAAAATGATTGATGCGCCTCTGGCAATGCGGAGTTTGATGTCCCCCATACTGATTGCGGAGATTGAAGAACCCCCGACACCTCGGACTGAATGTGGGGTAATAGCACAAATTGTGATGAAGTCTGACTGATCAGGGGAAATATGGACAGTGGTGCCAGTGTCGACATAGAATGGGTGGTCATGGATGGAGATAGGAGTATGTTTGGGTTTGATTGAGTGGGGCAACTGTAAAAGTGTCCATGGTTACTGGTGCAGAATTTTCAGTCCAATTGACCGAGGTATGAAACTCCTCCTCAGTCGCAAGCCAACCCTCATACTCGACCTCCTCAATAGTCACCTGAGGAAGGGGATCGCTAGCCAAACCAGCAAATTCACCTGGAATTGTATCAGCTACATTTAAGGCAGTAGGATCGATCATGACAGTGAATGCACAACCAGTGTTGTCCTTCACGGTAATGGGAACCTTTGTGGTAGACTTGGGAGATCCAGCCTTGGATATCCGTTTGTCATACGCCTGCCTCCTCGCTGTTTTTGATTCCTCAATCGTCTTTCCTTCCATACCGCCGCCTTTGGAGATGCAATACTCCGTAGTATGTTGGGGGCATTTACAGTTGCTGCAGATCGTAGTCCCAGAGGACTTACCCAGTTTGGAAGTCGCAGCAAGAGCAAGGGAAGGGGAAGTATCAGTGTGTCAGTCGCTGTCCTGGAGGGACTGTTCATTCTCCAGGAAAAAACGAATATTCTTGGATGTGTATGGTGCAGACAGTGTAGACACAGCAATGTCACGGGAAATAATGGAACGCACATGGGGAAAATGTGAGCTAAGGGAATTTAAAAGTGCGATACAGCACAGGAGATCAGGAGTGATATCCCCCATAGTGAATGCACGCTCAATAAGCATACAAATCTGTTTGGTGGTTTTGGAGAGGGGTGTATCTGGTGTACACTGGATAGTGAGCGCCTGTTGTAACAAAGTGACTTGCCTAACTGGTCCTTCCTTCTGATGACGGTCATGCAGGGTCTCCCAGTTTGTCTTCGGAGATTTCAAAGATTCTAAGAATGCACATTCGGATGACGCCACTCCGGAGGCAATGAAAGTGTATGCAAGGCAGGAATTAGCCTTCCAATTAGATAGGGCACGGGGTTCGGCAGAATTGGGCTCTGGTACGTCACCAGTGACATATTCGAAGAGTCCGTTGAGAGATAGAGCAATGCCGATATCCTCACTCCATTCTTTGTAGTTGGACTTGAGCTTATCGAGCTTGTCCCCAGAGTATTGGGTGGAAAGCCGTATAAGGGAAATAGATGGGGGATGAGGTTCTGTAGGTGCAGTCATTTTGGCAGGTAAAAAAACAGAGCGAGAGGGTAGACAAGAATGAGGTTTAATTTGAGGAGGACACAAAGAGATCTAACATGCGCGGTACAACGCATTCTGATAAGATAAGATATTGATCAGATAATTTTGATTGAAGAAACACACGACAAGGCACAGGGTGGTCGAGTGGTTTTGGCAAGATATCTATCATCACTACGCGTGACAGAAGTGGCCCATAACCTATAGAGATCCAACCTAGATAATACACAAATAAACTCAGTCTGTGTATGAAGGACTGAGGTGTCTGTATCTATCTTGTAAGATATATATACAAGTATGACAATAGAAAAGGTGATAAAGGAACTGTAAGAAAGAAATATGGACAAGGGGAAATACGCATCACTTTGTGTGCTATAATTAGCATGCCGCATCAAAGGGCGTATTCACAGTGTAGATCTCAACAGTGTCTGTCTCATTTCTGTCAGCTCTCTTACTGATGACTCCAATGCTATTGCCCATTTTGACTCATCATCCTGTTGGATAACCGACAAATCTATGGGTGCCTTTATCACACATGGTCCCCTTCTCTCCACTAAGAAACCTGGCACCATCACCTTGGTCATGCAAATTACCAATCCCTATAAAAAGGGAACACTCACAGATACATCTGTCTCTACAGTCTTGAGACCACCTAAATGTGATGCTTGTATCCTTGGAAAGCAGATAAGGACACCAGTACCAAAGAAGCATGAGGAGGGGGAGGGACACAAGGCCATGAGAAAATTAGAGAAAGTATGGATAGATTTGTTGGGCCCACATGCTGTCAAATCACGTACTGGAAATGAATATGTGATGGATAATGTGGATGATTACACTTCCTTTCTGTGGTCTATACCTTTGAAGAATAAGGATGATGCATTCCTGGAGCTCAAGGCATGGGAGTTAGCCCACAAAAATGAGACGGGTTTGAAGGTCAGAATTTACATCACCAACAATGGGGAACTAAAGTCACATCAGATGGAAGCCTGGCTCAAATCTCAAGGCACTGAGCAGCACTTCACTGCTCCACATACATCTGCACACATTGGATGAGTTGAGCACATGCATAGAACACTCATGGCAAAAGCACAGATGATGCATATCTATGCGCATCTGCCAACATATCTTTGGGACAAATTTCACCTGAACACTGTACATCTGCATGCCAAAACCACAACATGGTCACTACAGTGGATCACACCCTGGGAGCTATGGCATGAATGTAAACCAGATTATTCATACATGCATGAAATTGGCTGCCGCACATTCATCCTAATTCCCAAGAAAGATAATCCAAAAATCTTCAAACAATCAATTGAATGTGTGCTTATTGGATACGAACACAAATCCAAAGTGTACCAATGCTACAACCACACTATCCACTGAGTACACAGTTCATACCATGTATGCTTTATTGAGAGCCATGAGGGGCATATTTCATCAGGCCTGAGATCAGATGACATCCTACCAGATATCACAAAACCTGAGACACCAGATACCACACCCTTGATACTGGTGTCACCACACAATGATGACATTGAATACTATGAATATGTTGCACCTCCCACCCTCCCTGACACGATACTCCCCCAACCTCCATGCCAGTCATCTCACATACCTGTGCCAACTGAATGTAACCATAATGGGGGACCTACCATCACATGCACAAGAGCAGCCATACATGCATCCCAGGAGAGCGCTGCCCATATACAATAACAGTGCCAGGAGTGCAGAGCAGCCAAACAGTCAACAGATCAGAGTACTGATCATCATGAAATGCCTGCCACCGGCAATGATGTCAGAAATGATCTTCATCAAGCTTCTGGACCTCAGCAATCAGGCACATGAATTCCTCGCCCTGATCTCAGAAATGACTGACCTTGATCCGGAATCACTCCAATTTGAAGATGAGCCCAAAACATGGGACAAGGCCCAAGAATTCAGCAGATGCAGCACAATGGGAAGCAGGATACCAGGATGAACTGAACTCATTAAAAGAGATGGGAGTGTACAAACTCATTCCCCAATCTGATGTACCCCCTGGGAAACCCATCTTCCATATATATCAAACAAAATGAAGAAGGGAAGGCGGTCAGATGGAAAGTGTGTCTCATTTTCAAAGGCTTTGAGCAAATCTACAGAAAGGATTATACTAAAACTACCTCACCCACTGCACACATGGAATCATGGCATATTCTTCTGCACATTGCAGCCTCCTTGGGATGGGATGCTCAACAGATTCACATGAAAACTGCATTCCTGTACAGTTTATTACCTGCTGATGAGGTACAATACATGCAACAACCAGTTGGATTTGAGGAACCTGGGAAAGAAGATTGGGTATGGCAACTACAGTGTGGCCTGTATGGTATGAAACAAAATGGTTGTATCTGGAACCAAACACTAAATGCCCAGATGATTGAATGGGGATTTACTTGTCTGGCATGTGAATCTTGTGTTTATTACCAAAAAACTGACACTGGAATCATTGTTGCAGCCATTCATGTCAGTGACTACCTCTCGATCACAAATTCAACAGAGGAAAATGAGTGATTCAAGGCTCAGATGCAGAAAGTATGGACCATCTCTGAATTGGGTACTGCATGCTTCATCATGGGTATTGCCATAACCTGGGACAGGGATACCCAAATGGTTGTGCTTTCCCAAACTGTCCTCATCAATAAAGTTGTTGAGCAATTCAGCCAGAAAGATGCTCATCCAGTAACAGCCCCTCTTGAACCAGGCTGGTTGCTTACTGTACTTAGCAATCTCCACCCAGCCTGATATTTCATACACAATCCAACAACTTTCACAATACCTTGATTCCTACAATCTTGAACACTGGAGCACAGCCATCAGGCTTTTCAGATACCTAAAAGGGACCAGGGATTTCAAACTGCACCTCAAGGGTGATACCCCCATATCTCTCCACACTTTTAGTGACTCTGACTGGGCCAATTGTCTGGATACCCACCATAGTGTCAGTGGCTACCTCTGTCACCTTGGTTCTGGTGCAGTCTCATGGACAGCATGGAAACAAAAGGTTGTGGCTGCTTCCTCATGTGAAGTGAAATACATTGCAGCATTTGAGACCACCAAGGAATGTATTTGGATAAGAACCTTACTTGATTCCATTGACTACACACAAACTTCCCCCACTATCATCTCCTGCAATAATACCACTACCAAGACCCTCTCTGAGGACCCCCTTCTACACTCCCATGTCAAACATGTCGACATCAAATATCATTTTCTTCATGAATGCATCCAGTCCAATGATCTGCACCTCACGTCAATACCCAAGAAAATGTTGCTGACATGTTCACTAAAGCCCTAGACGTCAAACAATTTGCTTACCTATGGAACTCCTTATTAAGTTCTGAGTTGGACAAAGGAAGTCATCAGATTTCCAGTTGTACCCAGTCGGTAGAAGTTGAAGAGTAAGGGAGGATAGAAACAAGGAAGGGAACCCAATGGGATTCCAGGGCAGAGTCCACTTGATGTGCTGCACCAAGTGTGAGGGGAACAGAAAAGACTTGGCTTCAACTTGTAAGAAGTTGCGCCCTTCTCCTTGTCAAGTGCCCTAATTTCAAGACAAGGGTTTAAGAGGATGATCAGAGGTCCAGAGGTTTTCCAGGGAGAACAATCTAAAGTTCGAGATAGACTTAGAAGAAGATTTGGAGTGTTTAACTGGGTTGGAATTAAGTGGGGTGACTTTGTTTATTTACAAACTGCCTAATACAAGATGAAAGTAGCTTAAATACTGAGGGTCAGAGGTGATTGGAGTTTCCGAGGCTGTGATAATTTGCAAACTGGCCTCTGAGACAAATATCCTGAAACTGTTTCATCAAATTGGAAATGAGAGAATTTCATCTCTAGGTGGTGCTGCTGTTAGGAGGTGGGCTGTGATGCAAGGCAGCCAGGAAAGGTGGCAGAAAACAATCAGAATTCCAGTCAGAGGAAACAGTCTTGACACTCCCTAGGCTTACGATGATAGGATTCCATGTGAGGAGGAGTACCACAGTGAGGAGGAGTGTTGAGAAACACTCTGTGCGACGATGCATCACTAAATGCAGAAGCATCAGTGCATTTGATGCAGACACTATTTTTAGCACATCCCTTTGATGCATGTGAACAATCACTTTGTTTCCCTTTCTCATTCTTTCCCTTTGACTGACAGAACATATATATATTGCTAGATAGACAATCTACCACACTCTCTTAGTGAATCCCACCAGGATTACAAGACCCTTGCAATCTTCCAAAAGGACCATACTTTTGCAGAGTGTGAGCTCTCTCCTAGCCTGTATAGAATTTTCATACCCCCACCATCCCATACTTCATGTGTGTAGGTGTACCTCTTGGACTCAAATACAAATGTGACACTGCTGGCTAAGCCAAAGGGTTGCCAAAGTCATTGTTCTCCCTACTCATCCTCTTATGTCCATGAGAATCAAACTCTAAAGCCACACTAAGGCTCCAACCATTGATAGGTCCACCTTGTCGTTCAAGCTCGGAAAACACATCTATGATCATTGTCGAAGCTCTACGAACCCATACGAACCCCCCCGAACCTCTACAAACCTCTACAAACCTCTACAAAGTCACGAGAATGCTTCAAAATTCTTTGCAATGCTTCGAAACTCTTTGCAACACCTCGAAATTCTTTGTATGCCTTCGGCCACCATAATACAATTTCCCCGACCTTTGTACAGCTCAGGATATTCACTTGGAACATCCTCGATGGGTTCCGAACCAGTTTCGAGCAATATTGCAGCAATATCGGCCTTTGAACAGGTCCAATACTTCCTCGACGGACTTCGAAAATCATTGAACATTGCAAATCAACATCGGACACTATATTGCTATCCGAATAATCATCGCACACATGCCAGACGTATTCCCTACCATTGTCGAACAATATTGCACTGATATCGGGCCACGAACGAAGTCCAAAGAAACTTCGAAAATCTTTGAAAAACATCGAACCTCGAAAAACATCGTCGGACACAGTATTTCCTATTCGAACAATCTTCGGATGCATGCTGGACACATGGGACACTATCTCGAGTATCTCGAACACATTTCAACTGCATGTGCATGCATACAATCCGCTCAAAGCAGTTTCCAATGATTTATTCAATTTATAACAAGGACAGTCCGCTTTTAGCTATTCTTTCTTATTATTTCTTCATCATGTGTTATATTCACCCTTTCTAGTCTCGCTTTATTGTTCTGATATACTTCTATTATCTTTGCCTCCAGTTTTCCACATGTTTGCCTCATGTTCTCTAGCCTTTTTAGGTACTTTCTTTATTTTATATAAAAAGATGTACTAGATACAAAGAAAAACAAGAAAGTCATCATCTTCCTCCCAGATCACAGTGATTTGAGAGTTCAGTTTAGTCTTATTCAGTCCAAAGTTTGGTGTTTTATGCTAAACTTCCTCAAAATTCCTCAAAATTCCTCGCATTATGCTATTTTCGCTCTCGTTTCCCTCGATTTGCCTTTGCTTTGCTTCTATTACTCGTCTAGTCCCCTGATCTTGCATCCGAACATATTTGCACACTCAGAATTCCTCAAAACTTCTTTGAAAAAACCTCGGAAAATATTGCGACATCTCGAAAATCATCGCAAGGTCTCAAAACACATTCTTTTAGCTTCGAACTGCTTCGACAAGCAGTTATTTTATGACTATTTGATGGTCAGTCTGACAGGTGACATCTAGAGGGCCTCGCATCCTTCCTCTGACTTGTGTTATACCATCCAAAGCCTTTTTGTGGGTTTTGTTTGGGTTTCCAGGTTGGGCACCATCACTGTTCTATCTATATAACCATTTTACACGGTTTATACCATATATGTTTATGTTCATGTATACCCCCTTGTCACCAAAACCACGTATACAGTAGTTAAACGGTATATAGATAGTTACACAGTTTAAGCAGAAGTAGTGGCCTGACACACTACTTGCTACACACTACCTACAAATAGCTTAACGGAAGCAGCAGCTCATCTGACCACTGCTGTGAGTGGGTGAGCTCTCACACCTATGACATCACATGCCGATTCCCTTTCCAAGTAACAATGTGTCAACAACAAACAATATCAACATCAACATCAACATCTACCACTAACCACCAAAGGCTCAACAACAACAATGGTGGCGACAACAACAGCAAGGGCAAGGGCAAGGGCAAGGGAAAAGGCAAGGGCAAGGGCAACAGCAGCAATGTCAACGACAACTGGGGCAATGTCAACGACAACTGGGGCTCAAGACACATCTGTGTCTCGAGCCTCAGGTATGTTTTACCTTCTTCCCTAACGCGCTAACCTACACACAGGGGATTCGAGGCACAATGCCGGCAACCAGCTGCAGGCAAGCACATGAAGGCTCAGGAGGGTTGCCTCCTGAGCCTCTTAGTTTTTTCTTCAACTTTTTACTCTACTAATGATTATTTACAAAGAGACTATGCGTACAGAAGGGGAACGGGAAGCATGATGACACGAGGGGCTTGCGAGGTGCCACAATGACAGAAACGACCTCCCCCATCAAGACAAGGCTGCAGCAGAAATGGCGACAAGAGAGGGACCAGGAATGATGGGGATGAACGAGGAGACCAGTGACGGGGCCAGGAGGTCCCACACATGAGTTTTTTTCCTTCTAATTTTAAGAACACTGACAACATTTCTATGAGCAGGACCACAATATGACCTACACCTAGGTGTTGAATAATAGAGGACTTGAAAGAATAAACAAACTTTGTTACTATAGACAACTATGTACATAGAATATTTATATAGCCCAGTAAACTAAGTTGGTAACTATGGATCGGTATTATAAATAATTGTGGCTATGCATTACCGCCACGTTCGGTGTTGGCATCGGTGTCGCCCAATATGTACTCCCGATTTCAACACTCCCCCTCGACACCTACGCCATTCCTAAGCGGTTAACAAAGTCGTCATGTTTTGGCTTTGGTAATGCTTTGGTAAGCAAGTTGGCTAAGTTGTCATCCGTCGCGCAGTACTGAATGCATATCTCGTTAGAGATCAGTTTCTCACATACGAAGTGGTGTTGGATGTCGATGTGTTTGGTTCGACTGTGATTGATGGCATTGTAGGAATAGTTTATCGTGCCTTGATTGTCGATGTTGAGAATAATGGGTCCAGAGTACGGGATACCAAGTTCAGCTGTAAGGGTCCATAACCATATGACCTGCCATGCAGCTAGACTTTCTGCCATGTATTTGGCTTCCATGGATGATAATGCGATCGTCGGTTGCTTCTTTGATTGCCAAGAGATCGGTCCGCCAGCCATCTGGAAGACATATCCAGAAATAGATTTTGTTTGGCACCTGGAATTTAACTCCTGGTGACACAAATAGAACTTGTATTCCAGCCTCAATTGCGCATGAGATCGAAATAAGATTAAAAGGCGCATCGGGCGCGTGTACCACGTCCTTCAGTGTGATGGTTGAGGTTTTCCCTTCCATGGTGCTTGCCAGTTTTATGGTGCCTCTTCCAAGCCCAGGGGCCTTTCCAAATCCAGAAATTTGATGTCCAGGGGTAGGTGTGTAGTCGACAAAGATGCTCCGATCCCTTGCTATATGAGAAGTGCATGCTGAGTCAGCCAACCAAGAATTTGGTGAGACAGCTAGTGCGATGTCATCCCTACAGTCCCCACAGAAAGCAAATTCTTCATCTGCCGCCACATTGGCATTTGTCGTGTCCTTCTGCTTTTCTCCAGATTTCCCCTTTCCAAATTTGGATTTCTTCTTGCACTGCTTGCTGATGTGCCCCTTTTCCCCGCATTTGTAACATGTTATGTTCGGATTGGTGTTCCTTTTCCCAGGCTTCCCCACCAAGGCCGTATCATCCGAATTGCGCATGTTAAGCCGTCGATCATGTTCCAGAATTTGGGCTATAAGTGCAGGAGCATCCTTTAGGGCTGTAGTGTCTATAGAAGCAATATAATTATTCCAATTTTCGGGGAGTGAGGTTAGCAGAATAATGGAGAATTCCTCCCCATCAATCTTTTGTCCCAAATTGTGCAGCTCCTCCTGATAGCCATGCAATGTCCAAATATGTTTGTCGATGGGCATCCCTTCCGCGCATTGCAACCGAAATAACTTTCGATGTGCCTGAACTATTCCCAATGCCCCCTGAGTCTCTAATAATGATTTCAACGTATTCCACACTTCCACTGCGCTTGTTGAACTCGCAACATACACCAACATTTTGTCGGCCACCCTCAATCGGATCATAGATAGCGCCATCCTGTCCTTCTTACGCCATGCTGTTTGTTGGGCGGCATCCATTGGTAGGGTAGTCGATCCGTCGACATAATCCCACAAGTCTTGCCCCATCAAAATATCCATCATTTTGATTTTCCAAACGGCGTAATTTTCGGCACCTGTCAAGGGCTCAATACGGTAAACGTTCGTGTGCATCGGAGCGTTTGAAACATCGGCCATCATTCAAATTTGATCCGGGTGTTATTAGTTCGAGTATAGCGTGAGCAAGAAAATTCAGTTAAGGCCAGGGCCCATAACCTGTTGAATAATAGAGGACTTGAAAGAATAAACAAACTTCGTTACTATAGACAACTATGTACATAGAATATTTATATAGCCCAGTAAACTAAGTCGGTAACTATGGATCGGTATTATAAATAATTGTGGCTATGCGTTACCGCCACGTTCAGTGTCGGTGTCAGTGTTGCCCAATATGTACTCCCGATTTCAACACTAGGAGCACACCTACAATGACAACATGAACGACACCAGGCAGACGAAGACGATACCACAGCAACAACCCCCATGATGCTATGTGAGCAAGGTAAATGAGACCAGCAAGAAGAGCCTATCCAGGGTGGATGACACCCACATGACTGCATGGGCCCTACGAGACAACTCAAAGGGACATGGATGTAATGAAAGCACACTTGTGCCTTGACCACTTAAGAGCATGAACCACGTAAATTGGAACTTGATATGGATTGAAAGAGGAATGAAGAACTAACTAAGACATCGTTCATGAATCAACAGTTATGCACGTGATCACATATATTAGTAATGGTCCCAAAAGGGAAGACATGTGATAGAAAAGGTAGCGCGTTGGTGGGAAGTAGGAAGGTAGTAAGATAATCGATGGACTTATCTTACACTCGCATATATCCTCTTAAAAAAAAGCACCGGGGGGGGCAGGGAGGATGTAAGCATGTTGAGACTTGCTAAGGGTGCTCCACTTCGTATAGCACAAGTGCTTCTGTTTCCAGAAGCTCTGATCATGGTAACCATAGGTCATGTTCTGGGCCGTATCCTGTCCATCTCACTAGGAATTGGTGGCCTCTCCCTCTAGGCTGACGATCAAGGATTTTGTCAACAAAATATTCCATACTTCCATCTGAGGAATACGTGCCCACCCTGGGAAGAGGTCATCATTGTTAGGGACGTGCATTTGCAGTTGTGCAACATGGAAGGTGGAATAAGCTTTGGATGGTGGTGGAAGTAAGAGTTTGTACGATGAGGATTTGGGGAAGGCTTGCATAATTTCGTATGGTCCATCAAATCTTGGCATGAACTTGGCTACCCGTCCATCTTTTGCGCATATATAGTCCCTCCGTCGATGAGCTGTCGTGAGCATCACTTTGTCGCCTACTCCAAATGCTGGTTCCAGGAGTTGGTCCTTGTTAGCAAAATGCGCTTGCTGGATCTTTGCCACTAAGAGATTATCTTTAGCTGCATTAGTTTCTTCCTCCATGGCTTTGATGAATGTACGCGCTGCTGTGTCTTCATCCTGGATGCTTTGTGGTGTCTCATTTAATGGTGTTGTGATCAAGGGTGGCAATAGTTTAGGTGAACATCCAGTCTTCAATACGAATGGTGAAACCCAGGTTGACGTGTTAGGAGTGTTCATGATATCGAATCTAACTTTTGGCAATGCCTTTACCCATCCCTTCTGGTTTCGTTTGACATGGAAGCGCAAGCATTGCACCATGGTCTTGTTCGAGCACTCTGAAGACCCGTCAGTCTGTGGATGGTATGCTGTAGAAAGTGTGTGACTGATACCCATGAGCTTCATGAGTGCCTTCCAGAATTTTGAAATGAAAAGTTTGTCACGGTCACTAATAATCTCCACAGGGCATCCATTCTCGCAGTACCACCGGTCAAAGAAAAGGAACGCGAAGTCCTCTGTGGTCATGTTATTGTGACAAGGTGCAATTTGTATATCAGCGCCCAGGCAGTCTGTCATCGTGACAATGGCATCAAATCCATCATCCTTCGGTAACGGCCTGACAAAGTCAATTGCCACCGAATCGAAGCATTTGTTGGGGATAGGTAAGGGGTGCAGGGGTCCCACTGTCTTGGATGTGGAGGATTTGTTCCGTTGGCAGTCTGCACACCCCGGGATGTAGCCGCGCCCCAGGTCTCACTGCATGTTTGGCCAGTAAAAATCATTTTGGAGGTTCACGTAGGACTTTTCTGTGCCAAAATGACCTAAGTTATCATGTGCCAACTGGAATAGTCGCTCCCTGAGGTTTTTGTATTTCAGGATCACCAGTCTGCTGCCGATGAAGAGGAGTCCATGTCTTAATACGATGTTCAATTTGGCATCTAGCATGCCTCGCTTTAGATCGTTGAGTATACCCAAACACCATGGGTCCATTCGATAGCCATTCTTGATGCGCGTGATAAGTTTAGGGTCTGAGTTGATGGAGAACACTGCCGAAGCTACAATCGCCAATGTGTCTGTGTCCACAGAGTCAGGAAGTCTAGATAATGCATCCACAATGGTGTTCTGTTTCCCGTTGATATACGTGATGCTGTACTCATACTGGGATAAGTACTCCATCCACCTTGCCTGGTGCTGAGATAGGTCCCTTTGGAAGTTGAAGTTTTGTAACGTCTTGTGGTCTGTGCAGATGTGTATATGCGATCCTAGTAAGTCCACCCACCATTTCTTTAAAGCTCGCATAATCGCCAACATTTCTTGTTTGTGTACTGGGTAGTTGCATTATGCGCCATTCATTTGTCTACTCTTGAACGCTACTGGACGTGCGGATTCCCAGCATGGTCCAAAGGAAAGTACTGCTCCCATTCGTCTCTTGCTCATGTCACAGGTTACGAAAATCTTGTTTTCTCCAGGGTTTTCATGGTTGATTGTTGTCAAACAATCTCTTCCAATTATGAGTCGTTTTATGTTATTGAATGCAGCTTGGTGATTACAAGTCCAGGTAGGGAACATTGAGTTGCATTCTTTATGAGTGAGAGGCGTTAGTACCGCAGTGTATTTGGCCAGTGTAGGAAGAAAGGATGCAATGTAGCGGACGAGCCCTAGGAATTGGCGTACATGTTTTGCTGATTTTGGTGCCAGCCAGTTTAGAATCCGTAAGACTTTAGACTGATCAGCTTTGATACCCCGTGCTGAAATGTGGTGACCTAGAAAGTCTATTTCTGTAGTGAAGAGTGTAGATTTCCTCAGTGAGCAGTACAAGTGCGCCTCACATAACGCTTCCAGTACCAGCTTCACGTTCTGCTTACATTCCTCCAGTGTGTTAGACCAAATGATAATGTCGTCAAGATATATGTGACATATCTTTCCGATTAGCTGTTTGAGGGTGAGGGTTACCCACCTCTGATGTGTTGCTGGTGAGTTTCGCATGCCCATGGGCATGACTACCCATTCCCAGAGACCAAATGGAGTAAGGGTAGCTGTGTATTTGATGTCGTCTGGGTGAACAAGTGTCTGGAAAAAGGAATTAGTCATGTCTATTTTGCCCCAGATTTTTCCTTTAGCGCAGTCTGCTAGAATGTTGTCAATCCGTGGAAGAGGGTAATTATCTGGAACGGTCAGTCGATTCAGGTGACGGTAGTCGTTCACCCATCGTGGGAGTACAGTTGGGTCAGCCTTTGGAATGATGAATGACGGTGATGCATAAGGTGAAGAAGACGGCCAAATGCGACCTGCTGCTACGTGCTGGTCAATTAGAGTCTTCCAGCCTGTACGATACTTTTGTGGGCATCCATATGCATGTGAGACAGATACTGGAGCACCAGGGAGCAGTTTGATGTGGTGGTATACATCGCGAGGGAGATCTTTGACCTGGGGGATGTCTGAGGGGAAGCGGTCTGCGAATGCATCTTTCATTTGATTATTCAGCTTTCTCAGCATTGCTTCTCCTGCCAATTGTGTGATCCATGTTTTGATTGTTGCAATGATGTCTGGCAGACCAGTAGTGAATGCCGTCATATCAAAACATTGTGGATTTTCCTCAAAAAGTGCCATTAACTCCATGTGTACGAGAATTCGAGTTTTCTTGGTATTGCTCTGCCCTGTTTTAATTTGCTGAGCCTCAAGCTTACAATGTTGAGAAGGAGATTTCAAAATAGGTTGACAGTGCAGTTTGGGATCGGGGGGGTTCAGTAAGTCATACCCTGACTCCTTTGCAATAACGGTTTGCAATTCAGCGTCGACAACTATTTTATTTTTCATGAGAAAATCTAGACCAAGTATCAAGTCGGTGTGAGGGCCAGGACAGACAATTGTGTTGAGAACACGGGAGTGCCAGAGAGAGTCTTGAGACATGATCGATAATCTACAATAATGAGTTAATACGAGCGGGGTTCTTGCATTGTTCTTCTTAGTGAAAGCTCCAGAAACAGAAAGCAGTTTGAACAGAGGTCTTGCGGTCAGGCATAATGTTGGAGCAGACTATATACGCTGCACAGGGGAAGAGACAACACGTTCCTTACAACCTACCTGGGGTTTAGTTAGACTTACAGCTAGGGTTAGCAGAGGTAAGAACACTTTATTCCTACTACGGTACAGGTTCTCCTTATATACATAATATTAAGGATATCACATGACTCGGGAATGTGTTTACCGCATGTATGCGCAGTAAGCGCAGTAACATGCGTATGCTGCATGTATTGCCTCATGTATACATGTGTATGCTGCATGTATTGCCTCATGTATACAGCATGCATCAGGGATTAATTTCAACACATAATATGTTGGCGAGTTTGCTAGAAATCAAGACTGGTGAAGATCCATGGTCAATTAGCACGTTAATGGGAGTAGCAGCAGAGGTAGCCGGAGCATCAACGCAGCATGTCCAACGAAGGTGTTGAGGAAGGGCAAAAGGCGAAGTCATGTACTCTTCGACCTCATTAGCATCTACGTAGTCTTCCGAGTCTCCGTTACTCTCACTACCTTCGAAAACCGCGTCTGTCTTGAAAATGGCAGTGACGGTGGTCGACGCCGCGTGTGTGGCAGCTTGTATCTTGTCGTATGCAGCTTTTGCCTTGGCTGCATTCACTGCCCTCACCTGCTTGCAATCTTCCAGGGTGGGCTGGGGGTTGGTACAGTTCCATCCGAGGTGACCTGCATAAAAAACACGACATTTGTAGCACCTGAGGTGCTGTCTCAGGAGAGTTTTCTCATCTTCAGTGAGCGGTTTGAGAGGTGTGGTGTGGGTGACATTCGGGGGAGCAGGGGACATGGTCATGGTGATGCTGATGTTTTGCGCTGACGAGTCTCACAAGATGTTGCTGGCCTTTGCAGCGCGGGAGACCCATCCAGTGCAGCTTGCTTGCAAATCCTGCTCTAGAAGAAGAAGCCGTTCCATCCAGTCCTCAAAATCTGTAATTATAAGGGCAACCTAAGCCTCTAGCAAAGGGAAATCCAAAGTTAAAATTATGCTACATAATACAGGGATTGGGGGCGCACCTAGCAAAGGGAAATCCGAAGAGAAAACTCTAAGGATCCCCTTGCTGATGCCCAGTATATGTGAAGACGACAAAAATCAAATATAACCTAAAAATAGAAAAAGGCGGAGATAGGCGGATCAAGGCCGCCGAATGACATCATACCAAGGGGTATGTGTCGGAAGGGGTACTCCGCCTCTAAATATAAAAGTGTCAACATATACAAACATGATAGCAAGGGAAAATTAGTAATAAAATCCGGAAAAATCATAGAAAATGAAGAATAGAAGGAAATGAGGTGGGGAAAAATATGGGACGAACATAAAAAATAGGAAAAACACACAGGGCACCCCCCTAGTCCCCTTACATCACCCCCTCTCTAAGATGCATCGCCCTGATGCATTCGAAATCGTATACGACCAAAGTCCGTGACTTGAATGCGATGCGGTGCAGCAGTGTGCCGTCGGTGGAATTCCTTGATTAACCGAGGGGCATTTACGTCAGACTCTTCGACCCATGAGTTCTCCTCATACCCATAACCCTTCCAATGTACCAAATACTGGAGTTTTCCTCGACGCAAACGGCTGTCCAAGATTGACTCGACTTCATATTGGGGTTCTCCCTCGATCACTGTAGGTGGTGGTGGTGGGTGTGAATGGCGTCCCAGGAACGGATCTGGGGGAGCTGGAAGCAATTTGATGACATGGAAGACAGGATGGAGTCTGGACATGGAGGCTGGGAGGCGTAGACGATAGGCATGTGTTCCAACGCACTTGACAATGGGGAAAGGTCCCAAGAAGCGATGAGCGAGTTTCTTGGATGGACGTGTAGTGGAGATGTCACTGGAGTCAAGATAAACTCGATCACCAACCTTGTACTGAGGGGTTGGGGAGTGGCGCTGGTTGTAAAATTGTGCCATGTCGTCCTTCGCCTTTGCTAAGGCTGCCCTTGCCTCCTCCAAGCTATCCCTCATGCGTTCTGTGAACTCATTCACTGTCTCGATGTGTGAGGGAGTTTGGCGAGGTTCAAATCCCATGCGTGGATGTCATCCAGTGTCTAAGAGGAAAGGGGTCTGTTGAGTGGAAGCATGGACATGGTTGTTGTACCCAAACTCGGCCAAAGGAAGGAGATCATCCCAATCGTCCTGGCGTTCATTGACAAAGAGGCGGATGTACTGCTCCAGTTCCTGGTTGACTCGCTCCGTCTGGCCATCAGTTTGTGGGTGATAAGCAGTTGAAGCGAGGAGTTTGATCCCCAGGAGTCGGTACAGCTCACGAGTGAACTCTGCCATGAACTGAGGGCCACGATCCGAGAGGAAGGCACCAGGAAGTCCATGTAATTTCCACACGTGGTGGAGGTAGAGTCGAGCGGCACCTAGGGCACTGACAGTGGTGTGAGTGGGAATGAAGTGAGTGCGTTTTCCCACTGAGTCAACTGTGCACATCACCGCATCAAACCCGTTTGACTCTGGCAATTCCACCACAAAGTCGACGCTGACGACATCCCAACGACTCTCTGGAACAGGAAGAGGGTGTAGCTCACCAATAGGCTTGTGACGAGGGACCTTGGTGCGTAAGCAAAGGTCACAAGTGCGACAATACTGACCAATGAGCCGTGACATTTGTGGCCACCAATAGTTCCGTGAGGTGAGCTCCAAGGTCTTCCAGCGTCCGGGGTGGCCAGCAATCTGTGAGTCATGGTGTTGGGATATGATGCGCCGGCGAAGGTCTGGGTCATTGGGAACATAGATGTGATCCCTGAAATACAACAAGTCCTCCTTTTCAGCCCACTCTGCCGCACGTAAGGAAAGGGTCGATCCCTTCCTCAGTTCTTTAACAGCTCGGGCGACAACATCCTCATGTAAACCGCTACGGTTTGCGCGATGAATGTCACGTAGAATGTCCCGCTCCTCGCCCTGGGGTACAATGCCTTCCAGTGCCCGAATGGTGAACAGGTCTGGCTGCAACAGCACAATGTTTTGGTTGTCACCGCTGCCATCCCCATGGTCTGCACGTCGGGATAGGGCATCGGTCTTCCCCATGCTGCGACCCGGACGGTGGTGCAAGGAGAAGTCGAATCTAGATAGATACAGGGACCAACGAGCTTGACGACGGTTCAATTTCTTGGCCGTCATGAAGTACTCGAGGTTCTTGTGATCCGTCCAAATTTCCACCTTGTGTTGGGCACCCTCGAGGAAGTGTCGCCACTCCTCAAGCGCACGCATTATCACCAACATCTCCTTGTCATGGATCTCGTAGTTTCTCTCTACAGCACTAAGGCTTTTGGAGTAGAACGCAACAGGATGCCACTTCTGGTCCTCTGGAGACTGCTGAGACAACACAGCGCCCGTCGCAAAGTCAGAACTGTCGGCTTCTACACGAAAAGGACGCGAATCGTCAGCAAAGGTAAGGATCGGAGCGGAAGTGACCATCTCCTTAAGCTTTTTGAATGCCTCCTGTTGTGCATTATCCCACCTCCATGCCTCCTTTCCTGTCAAGTCGAACAGCGGTCGTGCATGATGTGAGAAATCCTTGATAAAACGCCGATAAAAATTGATGAAGCCCAGGAAAGACTGCACCTCCTTCTTGTTCGTGGGCGTCGGCCAAGCTGTGACCCCATTTACCTTGATAGGATCCATCTCCACTTGACCCTCCGAGATAATCAGGCCGAGGTACTCGATCTTGGTCCTTTCGAACTCGCATTTGTCCTGACGAAGGTAGAGTTTGTACCGTCGAAGTCGCTCTAGGACGAGGCGCGTGATGCGACGGTGCTCTTCAACCGTGCGAGTGAAGATGAGGATGTCGTCGAGATAGATGCAGACAACGCCTTCGAGGATGAGGTCATGGAAGATGTCGTTCATCATGGTCTGAAAGGTGGCAGGGCTATTAGTAAGGCCAAAGAACATGACAAGCGGTTCAAAAAGACCACAGTTGGTACGAAAGGCTGCCTTCCACTCATCTCCCTCCTTTATCCTCACATTATTATAGCCCCAACGGACATCGAGCTTGGTGAAGTATCGGGCTCCACGGAGCTGGTTTACGAGTTCGGAGATGAGGGGTAGTGGGTAGCAATTTTTGACCGTGATGTTGTTGAGTCTTCTGTAGTCTTGAACCGGTCGAAGTGAGCCATCCTTCTTCTTGACAAAGAAAAAGGGAGAGGCCATGGGTGACTTCGATGGTCGAATACGTCCAGAGGCCAGGTGCTCGTCGATGAACTGGTCAAGCTGCCGTTGTTCCTCCGGAGAGAGAGGATAGACCTTGCAGGATGAAGGGGTTGCGCTGGGGGTGAGTTCGATCACGTGATCCCATGGCTTACGCGCAGGAAGAGAGTTGAATGACTCCTTGGAGAACACGTCTTCAAACTCATGGAGATGAGGGAGTAAGGAGTTAGTAGAGGATTTAGCAGCATTGTTTTTGTGGAAGGCCTCAGCAAGGCGTTGGGATATGTTCGATGTGGCACACACCTCATGCGATGAGCGAATCGCAGTGTAGAAGATCCGATCACCCTCCTCCACTTCCTCTGGGTCCTCATCATCATCATCCGAGTCCGGCATTAGATCAGGAACCCCTTCCAATTCCACTTCAGGTATAGGCAGGGGTCCAGCACGACACTTCTGAGTTCGTCGTATTGCCGCCTTCTGTCCACGATGTTCTTGCCTGGCTTCTGTGAAACACGTCCGACAGCGGGATGGACATCGGCTCATGGTAACCTCCCCGGTGTGCCAGTCGACCTCTGGGTTATGGTCTCAAAGCCATGGATATCCCAAAATCGCCTTTTGCTTTCCTAATTGAGTGACAGCAAAAAGGGCACGCTCACTATGATCTTTGTAACGGAGAACCAGGTCTGCAACCTCTCGGATGGCACCAGCTTCATTTGGGGATCCATCCACGTTATATACAGGTATCGGACGTGAGAGTGAGCGAGTATTTAGACGATGTTGTTGTACCAGATGGGAATCGATGAAGAGACCAGTCGCACCAGAGTCCAGGAGCGCAGAGACACCGAGTATCTGTCCAGTGTCGGTCGTCTGCAGTTCAATGGCTAGGTTTAAGGAATGTGCAGAGGGAGTGGATGCCACAATATACTTGCGTGGTAGTTTACGCTCCCATGATTTAATTTTGGGACGTGGAGTAGAAGGAGAGATGGGGAGAGCAGGTACGTCTTTAGCCAACTTCGAAGGGTCAGAGAGGGGAGCAGTCACAGAAATGGATTCATTCTCCAGGGATTCAACTGACAAGACTTCAAAGCGGTTATGGACAGGCAGTGAGGGCGTACAATTCACTCGCTGCGAATAGGAAAATCCTGCTCCTCTACAACTTCCAGCTTAACCTCCTCTGCAACTTGATCCTTCGCTTCCTCAACATCTACAAGTGCCAACAAATCTTGCAGGAGTTCGTCTCGTCCCTTGGGGGTGAGCATGCGGATATCCTGACGATGGGGACACGCTCCAGCCCTGTGTCCAGGTTCCCCACAACGGTAGCAGAGATCCAACTTACGTGCACGGCTGCAGGCTGCATCAACATCCATTGGTACTGGGATATTGACGGCTGGTGTGGGAGTTTGACGAGCAGGAATGGGGTTAGGGTGGGGGAGGCTTCGATTGAAGGTGTAGGGTGTATGAGTGGTAGTTGGAGCACGGAATGCAGCATTAAACGCCGCATTTGTGAGTCGGTTCTCGTCACAGAGTGAAGCAGCTTCATACCAAGCAAGGATATCATCGTCCGCTGGGCGTCCTTCCAACATCTGTGCAATCTGGTCCTGAATTTCTCGGTTGAGCCCCCGTCGGAACTTCACCACTACTGGTAACCCACTCCCATACCCTGCCATGTCCACCAAATCCTTGAACTCATCGATATAGTCGTCCATGGATCGACGTCCCTGGTGGTAAGTGGATGACTCAAGTCGTGTCACTGCTCGGTGGCGTTCATTGAGGGGGCAGAAGTGGCGTACGAACTCAGCTCGAAAGTCACCCCAAGTGGAGAAAGGTAGAGAACCGAGTTCTTTAGTTTGACGTAGGATACGGTCCACATAGAGATAGGCGCATTCAGATTTCATGTATGTGAAGGCCCAATAAATTTTTGCAGCCTCATCGACGAATTGATGCGACTGGAGACTAATGTATAACTCACAGGAATTAAGGAATGCACGTCCCTGCGCACATGCACCATTAAATTCGGCGGGGGGGGACGGTTTGATCTGGGCACATTCCTTAGTGGATGCGTTTGGCAAAACGTCGTTGTTGGGTGCGCTTGGAGTCGTGAAGGGGGAACTATTAGTCGTAGGGTTAGCCTGGAGGGTCCTAACGAAGTTTTCAATCGTAGATTTAAGCGAGTCAATTTGCGCGCGCATTCCGGAAACGTCGCTTTCAAGCGCATCGAAGCGTTCTGATGCGTCCATGTCGCTAGGGAGCACGTTTGGCGAAAATGGCGGCGCAATAAAGGCGAGAGTATCTGGAACGGTGTGTAGGGACTCTGTGGAGCTTTGGAAAGCGTCGTCCAGTCCGTACCTGCCTATTTTGGGCAGCGCGTTTGCGATTTTCGGGCCTTAGGGGAGAGTTTTCTACTATAAGGGCAACCTAAGCCTCTAGCAAAGGGAAATCCGAAGTTAAAATTATGCTACATAATACAGGGATTGGGGGCGCACCTAGCAAAGGGAAATCTGAAGAGAAAACTCTAAGGATCCCCTTGCTGATGCCCAGTATATGTGAAGACGACAAAAATCAAATATAACCTAAAAATAGAAAAAGGCGGAGATAGGCGGATCAAGGCCGCCGAATGACATCATACCAAGGGGTATGTGTCGGAAGGGGTACTCCGCCTCTAAATATAAAAGTGTCAACATATACAAACATGATAGCAAGGGAAAATTAGTAATAAAATCTGGAAAAATCATAGAAAATGAAGAATAGAAGGAAATGAGGTGGGGAAAAATATGGGACGAACATAAAAAATAGGAAAAACACACAGGGCACCCCCCTAGTCCCCTTACAGTAATGGCATCCACGGTACCCTTTGTGGCTCCAGGTGCAATGCTGTTGTTGGCTTTGTAAAGCCGTTTCATTCCATCAGAGAAACAAGGAATCAAGTGCAGTTGGAAACGATCATCGGGAATGTGATAAGGCGACTTGGCTGTGCCAAGTTCATCGTTTGCATTATGGACACTGTTGACCCAAGTGAGGAGCTCGGTCGTGCCCTGAGGCAAGATCTGGTCTTGTATGAGCTCGTCCTCCCAAGAACGAGGTAAGAATTTCTTCTTGAGAGTGATAAGAAAATCCTGGAAGCTGAGTGTGAGCAATCGAGCTTCTTCCGCATTGATCCAAGACTGGACCCCTGAGGACTCGAAGTTGTAGATAATCTTCTCAACGCGGTCAGCTGCAGGCACGTCCTTCACAGAAAAATAGTGACAGCAAGCTGTATTGAATTCTCAGATGGCTTTGACTGTCAGACGTCCAGCGGTGAGGAGAGGTGCGGAGGAAGGTGATGCCTGCTTAACTTCAGCGGCTGCATACAGGGGGGTAATGGTGGAAGTCATCGTGGTCATTGTGCTGGGGAGGTCAGACTCAGAGTTGGATGCAGGGGTGCGTTTGAGCAATGGTTGCTTAGCAGTGGTCACAGGGGCTGGTGTTGGGACTGGGGATGGCGATAGTGAAGAAAGGGGAGACGACGGTGTGTTTAGAGGTACAGGGGCATGCGCTCTACTCCTGGTGGTGAGCAGTGCAGCTTGTGAGGGAAGTCGAGACAGATTGTTGGTGATAGTCATGTCGTATATGGGCGGTGAATCTGGGTGATGCTCTTTGACTGGGCCTGTTAAATAGGCAAGGTGGGATAATGCTGGGGTTGGGGCGGATGTTAATAGTACCGGGCTTCCACAGTTTCTGATGCAGCAGCCTCTTCTTGCCCAAAAAGGGTAGATATCCACTGGATACGGTAGTGAAATGGTTGTTTGAGCTCAGCAGTGTCGTGTTTTGTTCCGCACTTCAGTATCAAGATACGATGGGGGGTTTTGGTTTCTCCAAGTTTTTGATAGGGCGTTTTGGAAAGATACTCGTCGAGTTCAAATTTTAAAAAAAGTGTAATGAAAGCACACTTGTGCCTTGACCACTTAAGAGCATGAACCACGTAAATTGGAACTTGATATGGATTGAAAGAGGAATGAAGAACTAACTAAGACATCGTTCGCGAATCAACAGTTATGCACGTGATTGCGTATATTAGTAATGGTCCCAAAAGGGAAGACATGTGATAGAAAAGGTAGCGCGTTGGTGGGAAGTAGGAAGGTAGTAAGATCATCGATGGACTTATCTTACAGTGGACAGGGAGGTAAGGACAAAGTGGGGTGCTGGAAGGGGTTACAACACTTGGCAATGGGTGGTTTGCCTTCAGATGTACAGACACAACTGACACTGACATAGTACTTTAAATTATTCAATAATATTCTTTTTTTCAATCACTTCTTGTTAATTGGATTGAAAGCTTACTAAAATGTGGTTTTACAACTTGTCAGACTGCCTTCGAAGAAAAAATGTTGTTGTAGAGTTAACCTTCCTTTTTTGGATGTCTAACTGTGTACATACTGTTTATTAAACAGTATATAGCAAGGGGTACCTGGGATGTTGATCCGTGACACGGGGGTGGGGGGGGGAGGCTTAATTTTTTTTTCTACTTATGGCTCATAACTGTGTTCGCAGGCAAAGTAGTAGACATAAATACAAAAAATAACAAATTTTCGCCTTTTCCTTGTAATGCAGACAGGAATCTGTCATTTGCAATGGTCTGCAGTGTTTTTTAGCATAGATTGAAAATTTGTTTATTTGAATAATATTAATGCAAGGGGGGACCATACAAATGTTGGGGATTTTTATTGAGATAACATAACTAACCACCCTCGCATGCAGCGAGGGAGGGACTACAAAACTGATGAATGATAGAAAACAAAAAAAACCTCTCCTGCGAAACATGTGAGTTACTCTGATCATTTCCCCCCGCTGTTTGTTGTTCATCCCCATCATTGTGGGGTTTGTTGTGCCGCTCGTTCTGGCCCTACCCTGGCCATCCCTGGCCATCCCCTCATCATTGTTTAGTTTCCTTTTCCTTGTGTCACCATTGTCGCCATCCATAGCAACCATAGTTAAATGAAGGAAATGAAAAAAGAGACCTAAAAACACTTATCTAGGGCCCAAACGATGCATATCTATCGTCGCCATTGTCGTTGTCGTTGATTGTTTGGTTGAAACTCAACCAAATTGTCAGTATTTCTATTTTTGGGACTCGATGCTCATAGAAAGCACTGTATAACTGTATGCATGGCCGTCTTTTGATGGTCAATATGGCATAAACCCGTACCGTACACATACCGTCAAGGAAAGGCTCAAGGTCCTGACAGTACGGGTACCGTAACTGTCAGTGTACGGCACGGTGTGCAGCCCTAATCACTGTGGGCCGAAGGTGAGCGAAAATCTTTAAAAAAAAGATTATGTAATTATTTCCAAATATAGTAGTGATATCCCACGAGGGGGTCCTCAACTTCCTCTTAGAAAAATTTACCGACCCCGTGTCGTTGCTAACATCCCGGGTACCCTTGGTATATAGATGGTTATACTGTTTAGGCTACCATTTATGTATATTTGACTTTCGTCGAGTAAACATAAACTAAACAGTTGGAGCCTTAAGCCACACACATTGGATGAATGCAATCAGGGCCCCTGAAAGCTCTGCCAAATGCCTGATCCGGGTCATTGCAATTTTTATCTGCACAAATTTTGGTGGTTTTTATCTAGAAATCAGCTCTGGCCCCCAAATATGTCAATTTTTTATCTGCACTATACCTCAAGCCTAAGTGTAAATCTCAAAAATTTCTCTGCTGTGTGGCAAACTATCATATGTATGGCTAGACTGAGTAACTAGGTATTTACTATAGAATTACTGTATGTTGAAACTACTGAGAACTACAACTAAGGATCAATATCAACCTTCACACTCCTTGTCATTATCATTGCGTGCCTGAGACTTTTTTGCTCCACCCACTTCAGAAGTAACTGCCTTGAGTATGTGAGCAGAGCTATTCCTCAGGTTACAAAAGAGTATCCCATCCTGAGGTGAGATCTTCAGTCCACTTGCAGTCCAGGAAGGAGCAGCTTCAAGGGTACACAAGAAGGCAGTGGAAGGCAACAAGCAAAACCTCTTGACATGCAAGGTTTTCTCACTAGGAATAGCACAAAACTGTACCCCGAGAGTATGATCAAAGAGCTGAACAGGAATGTCAGAGATGGCAGCAATGTTTGATGAGTTGAATGCTTGGCAGCTTTCCCACCAGAATTAGCATAGATAGCCAACACTGTTGCGGTCTGTTCAGTATAGCAATCAAGTGTGTTTTGGTGTAGTGGTAGTTCGTGTGCTACATATCTGCTTTAAATGTGATGTTGTTAAATAGTGCGAGCCTCAAATGATTCACTTTTTATCCGCATAGGGAATCGTCCCATGCAGCCGGTGTTTTTATCCGCACTTCTGCCTTATACATTTTAAAAAAAATTCGATTTTTATCCGGAACTACTTATAAGTTATAAGTACCTGAGTTTATCCGCCTCAGGGGATTTCAGGCACAAAGCGTGCTTACGTTTAAAAGATACGAACTTCCTTTGTTTTGGTCTGCCTCCTAGAGGTTGTCGCTCCTTTTACTATTGGTGCTGCCTAGAGCAACATTGGTTCTGTCGCGTTGCTGTGTTGTTGACGCCATGAGCGGCTATCCTGAGCCACTTGAATATGCGAGTCACCGTTAATTCCTGTGACAAGTCTTGCATTTAATCGTGCCTTTTAGATTTTTCAACAAGTTGAACGAGACACTGAGAGACGCGCTCAAGAGGAGCTTTCCAGGAATGAACTAGGAGAGTTCTCCCAGTTGTTCCAAACAGAGAGCTCGTCTGCAAAGCCTAAGACGAAGGAGCGACGACGTGGGAGCATCACCATCACTAGAGTTGGCCAGGTTGGTGATTTCTAAACTCTATGCCGCTTGCTTTGTGATGAATGTCAACGATAGCTACCCGACGATCGCCCAAAATCCTCCCGGGATTTATTCAGTAAAGGACGGTTTTCGAGATTCTCGACGATTGCTGAGGAGTCGCCCCTCTATCAGGCACATCTGGCAGTGAGACTATGGCTAATGCTTCAAATATATGGACTGAACACCCATGACAGCATGACAGCACGAACACATTTTCTTCAAGAGGCGATGGGCCCCAAGACTTAGAAGAGGACGAGCACACTACGGAAGTCCAAATAACTGGTACCCAGAAATTCCCGAATGCTATGCAATCTTTCCTCCCTAGACGACTCACTCGTTCGCGATCGGTGAACGTAGTCCCGTCGAAGGATGCGAATATGGTGATAGATGTCTCTATCGAAAAGGCAACGGTCGAGTCAGAGAAAAGTGATCAGTTGAGTCAAGCGAGCGTCCATCTCGGTGGGAGTCTCCGGAAACAGCCGTCCACGCTAACGATGTCAGCCTCCTCGCTGGCACGGAAAGGTTGGGTAACAAAGGCGAAAGGATTCACGCGGAGGTTTCGACGGACAACGACTCCTTCCGGGTCAGCAAATCCCATTCCTCCATGAAACCTATTGTTTTATCACATATTCTCCGCGGTGGATTTCATTTACTTCTCATTTACTTCGCTGTGGTTGCTTCGTTTGTTATCATCCGCATGCTGTCCGTTAGATGCTGTCGCTGCAATATGATCTGCATTCTCTGACGTTGTCTCTGTAGAGCATCAGCAGAGACCTACAAAGATGCAGCAAATTCAGGGAAGAAAGGCACTGTCGTGGAATAAAATAGGATACGGGGATGACGATAAGTAATGCCTTCATAGTCTGGCTCCACATCGAGAACACACTCTGTCGGTGTCTAGGCTGTCAGAGATAATTGAACCAGGCATTATGATTGCACAAGACCGAAGGAAGCTCACAACAGACAAATTAAACCTATAGGGAAACAAATCTAACCAAGTGCGTGTATCAGCGCATGGTCATTTGAAGTTTGACAGGAAACGTACCACCGCCAAAATGATTCCGCAGATACCAAACTTTATGGACGGATCGTGGAGCCCTTGTGCGCATCGTGCATATACTGTTAAGACCATGTCGGAGGCAAAGAAATATCATAGGGATAAATTCGCAAACATTCAGAACGATATCGCTCGCCCATTTGAGCAGCGGTTGGAGGTCTCTGTCGCTGTGCTTGCGGTGAAGGCTCCTCCGACTCCGAAGGGGCGGAATACGCGGGCGGTGGAATAGATTTGTTGTTGTCGTCCTGAGCATCCATTTCAATGTTCTTGTTGCTCATGGTCGGTGGTCACTAGCGGTCTGCAGAAAGGACAGCGTAAGTTGTCTCAGATGGATATTTATATTCATTTCAAAAACATTATAAGTGTACTATATATACAGGCTATCCTATGTAAGCGCTGATGATAAATCTATCATGGAGTAATCCCTAATGACGCGTGTCACGCGAATCACACGTGATTTTCGATTCAAAAAATATATCTCTACCAAATCAACACTCGAAAATGCATTGGACACCGTGTAGATATAAGACAATGCAAGCAGGATTATATTCGGTCTAGTATGTCTGACATGTAGACGAAGGTTTGTAATTGAATAACATTTTTTTTGACTTGGCTTGGCGAGTCCTTCGAGGGAAACATCTAGATGGTAATAGCTTAGCGGAATCTTGGGTATCTATCGGGGTCTGTTAATAGACAAACTAACATATTGATATGTTCCTGATCATTTAATGATATGAAGTTCTGTCTGCGAGGCGACTGCTGTCAAACGCACCGTTATTAGCGTTGTTTTTTCTCGTTTCCGAGGGAAGCCGCGGCATCCAAAGTTTTCTGGATGCGGCAGAACATATCTGCACCCACAATAGCAACTGGATATCCAAGTCGATTTCAGGCGGCGGATGAGGTGAGAAGAAAACATACAAATTAGGGCGTAGAGTCCGTACATCGCAATCAACCTTGTTTTTTGTGTCTCGCTCATCATCTGGTGGTGGTAGAACTCATATATACAGGTCACTGTAGTGCCGAAGCAGACCACAGACCATACTAGTAAATGAGCAGGAGCCCTAGGTGATTTGGTTGCAAGAGCCCAGATGCCCCAGAGCACGAGAGGGAGTTGGTAGAGGAGCTCGATCAAGGAGAATAAGTGAAACCAGGGAGGTTGTGCTATTACGAGCTGGTCGTTAAAAAAGTTCTTGTAGTATTCTTGTGCAGAAAGAAGGCGAGCTGGCACGAAGTTTGGAGGATACAGAGGGACTGAATCGAAGACTGTGGTGTGTTAGTTGTTTTTGGAAAGAACGTTCAAGTAGAATACGCACAAACGATGGTAGCGGCATAGCTTATAAGAAAGTACATGTAAAACTTATCATGGCTCCGGGAAGTCGAAGGGATTGCAGAAGACATTGTGAGGACCAGAGAGAGAACTGGCCATGGATGTTTGGCCTTGAGGCTGCTGACAAACTACCTCGGCGAGTAACCAGCGTCGCACCAAAAGTGTCCCCAACAACGCGTGCTTCATTGCATAGGCGCGTAGTTCTATCATCTTCTCTTCCATAATGTCAAGGAGATCTCCTGGCCCTGAATGGACCGTGTTGCAAGGTTCTAGAATCTCTTTTCTCACTTGTTTCAATTCCCATTCACAAATCGTTTTCTAACAGAGCCTACACCCTCGAGCCATGATAATTCCGAGGACGAGCTCGAACAAGATACGCAGGAAGACGACATATCACCCTCTTCCCTCAAGAGGAAAGGAGACAACACGTTTCCTGTTGCAACTTCAAAACGTGCAAAGCTTCAGCCACAGCGGGACGATCGAGCAGATGAAGAATCCAAGTCAACTTATGGTCAATGGTTGAAACAAAGTAAATTGTTCTCTTACTCATATCAAGTCATGTTGAATAAGTTTTTGAAGAATACTTCAATTCTCATGTAAGTCTTGGAAACAATACAAGTGATCATGGAAGCACATTAGCTACCACACAGAATCGGCGCCCTTCAATCAACCACAACGCCGTTGCAGGCCCATCCAAACCTCGTGCAGCTCAAGCCACTCAGCCCCGAGGCTCTGCAGCCTTCGAGGCTCCTGATATCGGTGGCGTTCCCGCTAAGATCAGTCTTCCAAACCTTAATGTTCGCACATACAGTGGATCCATTCCACAGTCCAGGGCGCCATTCAAGAGTTCGAAGATGCGGAAATACAGCACCCCTGGCGACGACTCTGCTTCATCACCACCTGCGTCTGCGAGCCCTCCACCAGAAACGCCGACCCTTCGAGTAGAAACGTTGGGAAAGTTTAAGGACAAGTCTCGACCCTCGGGACTTTCAAATCTGACCCAAGATCGTATGTGCCCCCCGTACACTACGGGACTCCATTTCTGCCGTCCTTCGATTGCTTACAAATTGTTGTCTTGTCAAGGTGCCTCCAATCCCAAAAGCTCACCACCCACTACGCAGAAGAGCAAACACAAAAGTAAGTCTACATTTACCAAATTTCTGTTTGATCCTCGTAATTCAGTGTTCACTGCAGCCAAACCCCCTGCATCGATATCCACCCCGAACGACGTGATCGAAGTCGCTGACGAGTCTGATGAGCCTTCTTTTAAACCCCAGCCCAGGCGCCTGCCGCACAAACCTACAAAGTCCATGTCGGCATCCATACCTGCTAGCGAGGTTATAGAGATCTCGGATGAGGAGGATTCTCCCACCATGCGTAACAGAAGCAAGAGCAAAAGCAAAAGCAAAGCTCCTTTTGTGAAGCTCTCGAGGGTAAATGATGGCCCACTGTCAACGTTACGCGTTCATACTGGGAAGAGCAAGAGTGGGAATGGTGATCCATCACGTGTAACGCATAAGGCGAGGCATAGTCTTTCGGGACGATTGGAGGGGAAACGACCGCAGAAGAAAGACCCGGAGCAGGATATCATTGTCATTTTCGATAGCGATGATGAGGAAAGTAAGGCGCTGCCTAGTGCCAGTGCAAGTGACAGGGCTAGTGGCGATGCCAAGTCGAGTCGCTCGGCTTTACCACGTGTGTCTCCACCCACCATGAATTATGGAGACGAGGATCAAGTTGTGCGAGATCTGTTCCCTGACCTTGATCCTGTGCCCCCACCACGACCTCGGCCTCGGCCCCAAGCTGGGGCTTCTACATCCTCTGCATCGATATCTACCTCCAACCATGACACTCGTTCCCAGGCTGCTTCCCCTCCCGATTCTGCGCTAGACACGGATAAGACGGTGCGGCATGTGACTAAGTCACGCAATACGCATAACCAGGCGATCTCTGCTGGTAGCACCATTTCGGTTAACCGTTATGATAATACCCATGCGGCTTCGGTAGGGCAGGCAACTTCCGCTAAGGCCACCCCGAGCATCCTCAAGGATGATGTCTCAAGCGCGAAGACAACGGCGGACTTGAGATCTACAGCTTCTGTCGTTCGGGATCCCGCGGTGGACGCTCAGGGTTTGGGGCAGGCGACCTCAATCAAGGATATTAGTAACGTACCAGGCACGAAAACGAAAGTGGGCCTGGCAGCGGTGGTATCTGCGGCTGTGACGGCACAATCTCCATCACTACCAGGGCCATCGTCACAGCTGGCTGGGTTGTCGAAGAAGGATGCTATTTTGGCCGTCCCTGCATCTATTAGTCGTGATAAGGATGGCGTATCTGTTCCAGTACAAGCAAAGATGGCTGCACCTGTGAAGGTTGCTGCAAAGACTGCGACCCCTACTAGGAGTAACGATTTGATGGACGTAGATCACAAGGTTGCTAGCACGAGCAAAAGCATCTCGTCGTCTTTCACGCCTGGTAACGCTACGTCTGCTAAGACACCACCCGACGCAAAGGTTGATGTCAAGTCGAGTGTAGCATCCAACTCCCGCACCGTGGCAGATACAGCCGTTCAGATTTACAGTTCCGTTGCGCCAATACCAACTGCTACAATCTCCCACAGGTCAACGCCGTCTTCGCGACCGGCTTCAGGTAACAGCGGTCAGGCAAGGAATGATGAACCTACGTCCTCAACTCCAACCGTTAAGCAGCAGGCGTCTTCATCCGGGCCTGCGTCGACGTCTGAGTCTGAGTCTAAGACGTACAATTCGTTCTGGTCGTCTGTTACGGTTAAGGATACTTCGTCTTCTCGAGAGACCGTGAGGAATCAATCGGATAAGGAAAAAATCCCCGCTATACGTACTGCGGGGCAGTCGTCGGGGTTGGATATGCGGACGTTGAAGGAGGTGCTGACGAAGGAGGTGCCGTTAGATTCTACGGACAAGGTAGCTTCGTCCCTAGGTTCTGCTTTATCATCGGTTTCGTCGTCAACGCCTGTCAAAGTAGCACCGACAGCACCAGCTAGCACAGCGTCAGCTACTAAGGTAACTGTAGCACCAGCAACGTCGGTACTAGGCATAGCACCGACTGCAGGACCTTCTTCCGGTGCGACATCAATTGCAGCACCAAGAGAGATTCCCTCAGCACTTGCCTCACAACGGCCGTCAACTCCGGCAAAGGCAACAGCCACTGCAGCACCAGTTCCTTTTCCTTCGAAGTCTACTCCTGCGCCTATTCCTCTCCCAAGAAAAGATGTGACGCCAGCATCAGCGTCCATTGTGTCCTCACTTCCTGGAAGGTCTTCCCGTCAACCATCTGCCTCGTTGTCAGTGTCGGAAGTCCAATCTCGGGTTCCATCCCCTGTTGTACGTATGCTCTCTTTCTTGTGCCTTTTTGGGGTCTGATCGGCAACAGCAGCGTCCACCAAGTCAGCTTGGTTCATCAAGTTCGCTAGCAAAACAGAGGTCTTCCATAGCCTCTACCTTGACGTCAGATCCTACAGTATGTTAGGCCTTCTTTCTGTGTATATTTGTGCTGACCGTTACAAATGTAAACGCAGACACAGAGATCTGTCTCGCTGGCCTCCTCCGTTAGCAGCAACACACGGACTATCTCTGCCTCATCTTCGCAACCCAGGAAAACATTGGCGGACGTAATCACGCAAGCCAGCCAGTCCAACATGCTATCACGCAAGAGCAATGGACTTTCGACACATGATGCAATTGACCTAAGGCGTGATAATGATAACTCTGACGTGGAGATGGCTAGCCCAACTTTCCTTGACCGATCAACTTTCGAAGATGCGATTGCTAGCGCGGCGGTCTTGCAGGATCTAATTCAATCCTCTATGGCATCAGGTCAGACTCGATATTTACCTTCTGTGAATTCATCTTCCACCCCAACATCCCCCTTATCAGAATCTCGTTCCACTCGTTCCATTGTAAATGCCTCTCCTGTTCCGCCTCTTCCCAGACGAAGCGTTGCGAGTCCGAAGAAATCCCCTTATGTCAATGCAGGTGCTCCGGCGAATGACGTACAGGCTCAAAATGGAGCACATACTTTGACATCGACGAGTGAAAGTGCTGCACTAGCTATCTCTTCCGACCAATCTTCTGGATTATCTACGAATCGTGCGCAAGCCCGACCAAAGGAGCCAATATCAACCAGTGAAAGCGTTGCACGAGCTATATCTTTGAATCAACCGTTTATGGTGTCTTCCCAGCTTTTGGATAATGTACGTGCTAGCACTGATACTCAGAAGACGTCAGCTCAGGATGAAAGCCTCGCACATGCAATATCATCAAGTCAATCGCCTGCTTTACCTCCCATACCGAGGCGATCCCAATCTCAGCCTGATGCCAGAACTGTTGTACCTTCCTCGACCAGTGAAAACGTAGCTCTTGCCATATCTTCGAACAAATCACCAGTGCCAGCCGGGCAAGTTCGTGACCGCCCTTCTCTAGCTGTCGCAGTGCCTTTAACGTCGGCACGGAACCAGACTGATAGTTCAGTCGCCTCCCATCTCGCGAACCCTTCAAAGGAAGTACCACCACGCCGGATAGACTCGAAATTACCTCCAAGCTCAAGTCAGATATATTCCCCTACCGCGAGACAGTTGCCACCAGCAGCTTCCCCACACCAGCCTTGCAGGAACCTAGAAGGATCAACACCTGAGTCATCCGCTCCCGCACAGAAGAAGATCTCCTTGTCATCCTCTCCAATCTGTCAGTCTGCTTTACCTTTCAATAGTCAAACAACAGCCGCAGATCAACCGCTAGATGAGTCAACTTCCAACCCAAACGTGCCCCCTGTACGATCCTTTACCAGTTCTACCTTGATTCTAACCCCTACATACGATGTTTTCACGAAACCATCTTCAAAACTCGCACCTGATACGTCAGGACCACCTACTCCTCCGGCATCAAAGGATCTTCTTTCGGTGACCACCTCATCTGATCTCCCAGTGAAATTCTATTCCCCGCCCGAAGAAGCACCAGAATCCTCTAGTACCAGAAACAATTCCCCCGCTTCAATGTCAGATGCAGCGGAAAAATCTGTAATGAACGTTGATAAGGTCACAGACGTCATCCTGTCGACTACGGTACCTCCAGAAGAGAACGAACGTGAATATAATTTCCACTGTATAAAAAACCCGATACCTATACTAATTATCATAACTTATTTAGACTCAGAGGTAGAGAACCTGCTTATGACTAGCATGTCACCATCACGCAGCGTTACCCCACCCCCCGAAGTTTCTGCACTTCCTGCACCATCGTCTGTCCCTGTAACAACTACGACTGTGTTGGCTCCAGCGGAGGAACCTTCCTACGCTGGAGGTGTTGACGATATACTTGGGGGACGCCGACGCTCGTTTCGATTATCGTCTCGGTCGTCCTCGAATGATCCGATGGATATTATCCCTGAGGATGACGATGTTCATACGCCAGCCGAGTCATTGTCTCCATCACATAGTCCGACGCCTGACGATGTGTCAGGGCCTATTCCTATCCGGACGTATGGCGGTTTCCCCAGCTTGAATTGGCAGACGTTTCGGCAGGATATCAAGAACTTCATCCCGAAGTGTTATTATGCGAAAGATCTTCCCCATGCGCTGCAGGACAATATCAACCGTTGGGAGGAGTCCACAAGACTACTGCCGCAGATGCGACACGTGCTACAAAGTGCCATCTTGGAGAACACGGCAGATGACGAACCCGATGCACCCCCTATCGAAATTATCAACAATGTTGATTATGAACCCACCCCGCCTTGGGAATTTCATTATTCCAATAAGATGTGGCATACCGACGGCGTTCCTCCCCCAGATGTAACAATGCTCACAAGCTGCGGGTGTATAGGAAAGTGTGACCCGAAATCGAAGACGTGTACCTGCATCAAGCGACAGCAACAGTACGCGTCAGACGTCTACCCGGACTTTGCTTACGACAAAAATCGGCGCTTGAGGTTACCTGGTTACCCTATCTTCGAGTGCAATGATCTTTGCAGGTGTGATGATGAGTGTCGCAACAGGGTATGCTCTTCGTTCCCGAAATTTGTCTCAATTCTGTTCAGTCCTGAATGGTAATTCAGGTGGTGCAACATGGCCGTACAGTTGCAATAAGCATGAGCAAGACCAGAGACAAAGGGTGGGGTAAGCAAGGTCGTCTTGGGCTGCTTGGAACTTTCCCTGAACTTTCTTTTTTGATCATAAGGAGTTTTTGCTGGTCCCAGGAGGATCCCCAGCGGGACATTCATTGGTATCTATGCTGGTGAATTATTGACCGACGAAGTTGGAGAGGAGCGTGGGAAGTGAGCGATAATCTCTCCCGCGGTGAGCATTACTAATGGGTGACGCGTAGAAAATACAATGCGTTCGGGAGAACATATCTTTTTGACCTGGACTTCTACTATCTCAGAGGGGGGACAGATGAAAAGGACTGGGATGTCAAGTATGTTGTAGATGCTTACCACACCGGCAACGTAAGTGTTTGGATCGTTCCACGGGCCATCTCAATTGACAAGTCTTTTAGTTTACTCGTTTTTTGGTGAAATTTACTTCCTTTTCATTCGTAACCCGTCGTTCTGGTCTAATGGTCTATCTGCTGTAGAATCACTCTTGCGATCCAAATTGTCAACTTGTGCCATGCTACATCAACGAGTCCAACATCGACAAGCCGCTGCTTACAGTGTTTGCACGTCGAGACATTGAAGCTGGCGAAGAGCTCTGCTTTTCGTACCATGGAGACCATGATGATGATTCCGACAACGTAAGTTTCCTTCGAGTTTCCCATAAGAGTTGACAATTTTTTGTAATAGGAACAGAATTCCTCCCCTCCTGCGAGTGCTGAGCCTTCAAAGTCGGATGAGGTATATGCCAGATGTAGATGTGGGTCGAGCAGATGCACTGGTAAATTGGATTTTCTCCCTTTAGTGATGATGCTGACGAGATTTGTCTCTTCAGGCAAAATATTTGCGTGAAACGCTTATTCTCATCGCTTGTCGTATCACATTACTTTTGTTGCGTTGTAGTATTCCAGCTGTCGCATCTGCTTTCTTGCTATACATGATACGTTATCCATAACTTAAGGAATAATTCCGAAGAGTTGATGCAAAAGAAAAGGTAAATGTGCTATAATGGCCATTCTGTATAATCAGATTGTAGAATGGTAACAGAGACGAAATCCAAACCACATGTACACCACATGTACAAGTGCCTAGTCATCGATGATGATGACGTCCCCAAGCTGCACCAACGAATCACGTCTGGCGCTCACGCTCCCTTCTGTATTACTGTCGAGCGAACTTCGGGGTTGTCTACCCGTCCCAACCGCTCGCCTCTTGCTACGACTGTCACTCTCATGAACCTCAATCTGTGGATTATCACCGTCATCCACCAACTCGACATCCGCCGTCGCCACCGCTCTTTTCCTTTTCCCACGTGTCGCTGCGGGTCGGTCGTCATCCGAGTCTTCGACGGTGATAGGCTCTGAAGTGGACGTGGACGCGCTGCCAGCTTGTGATCTCTGTTTACCTTTCGGTTTGGAATCTTGCGGCGGCGGGGGTGGTTTGGGACGTGCATACAGCTCAATCCATTGACGAGCGGTGGAGTCGTGTGTCTTGCGGTTGCGCGTGTATTGAGTTGCTATTGAGGGGACTGCGCAGAAGAAAGTCAGTGCATAACATGGGAATAGGAAGTGTGGGCCTACCTAGTGGATCCTCTGAAGAAAAATTGACGCGTTATTTCGCTCAAGTGCGGGGGTAAAGTGAGAAACAGAACAGAACGTACTTGGATTTGGGTCCGTTAGGAGGGAGGAGAGAGAGAGCATGACCTTAAATAAGGATAATGCTGGGGACCAATTACTCTTGAGGATGTCAATGCAAATGTTGCCTTGCTCGGAGATCTGCTAGCGAAATAAGGAGCAAATTCGTGGCTGGATAGAAAAGGTGGACGAACGTTCATGTGATATATGCTGAAAATTAAGTATGTATCGTGATCAGCTACATATAAAGTAGCCAAAAATCCGCGTGGCTTACCGTGTTTTGAATGATACCTTGGGTGCAGAGAACCTGAAGAAGCGTAGATACTACTAAACAAACGACCACGCCGGAACGAAGAACAAATCAACATACGGGTAATCAGCAGGAAGGACCACTTCAAAGTTGAACACCCCACCCTCGTACACGCTTCCCTCGGGCCCAGGTATGCTCCCCTTCCACAGAAACAGATTGTCGTCCGAAGGTGCGAGGACGATCGCACCCAGGTCCTCTTTCTTGAGGTCGGCGACTTCGCGATGGATTCGCTTGAGTGTCATCTGGAACAGAGGTGACCGGTGATTTTGTGAAGAAAAGAATGGATAACTCACAGAAGAAGAGAGTCCGGGAGGCATGATGGTGGTCTTGGGGTTAAGACAGTTTTTGTGGCTATGTAGAATTGGTATGCCCGATACCACGTGGTCATATCGCGTACTCACGTGTAACTACGCGCCTCGCCGCCGCGTCCACAGCATTCCACTATGTTTTGAATCGTCATCCGGCTTATGACCTTGCAAATATGTCCCCAGGGTAGTCGGTCACTCCTCCACATCCCAGTTATACAAAAAATGAGGCATGTTTAAAACCCGGGGCATCAGAACGATGGTATTAAAAAGTGCGCACGACATAGGAATACATGTCCTCTAGATTCATTTGAATGTATTTACCATCCTCAACCTTACATGCTCGGAAGCTACGCGATTACACACCCTTCCCCCATTTGCGACATCCCGTCTGCCCCAAGGTTCATTCCTAACGGAATAGGCCCCATGACCTCTGCAGGCGGCGATCCGTAGGTTTGCAGCTGGAAGGAAGAAAGCCGAAGTCAGATGTGCAGATATAAGATAACAAAAAGCCAAGTGATACCTCATTCATCAGGTCAGTGATAGATGCTTTCATCGTGGGGTTGCTATCGCTGTAATCCGCACCGCTGAAGACTGCCAGGATCTTGCGCACGCAAGCCAATTGCAAGTCGTATTTCTGTCTGTCATCGTCTGTTATTGGTGCTGTTGGATTTGCAAGGTATTGGGGATACTTGAATACAAAGACTGTCATGTTAACTGTGGACGGATGGAGAATCATTAATTTGAGCACTTACAGCTTCTTCCAACTCCTTCAGCGGCTCGTAAAGTACATCCTTAGTCATGAGTTGGTTCATCATGTTATCCAGCAAACCAGTCAATTCAGCTTCGTCTTCCGGCCCCTCGCTTTCGCCTAGCCCAAGATCATTAAACGTAGCCAACAGTGCTTCCAGAGACTCGGGTGTGGCATCTGCTAGCGGATCGGGGTTAGAGTTACCAGCCTGATGACATTGAGTGAATCTTTAATTGACAGTCGTGGACGGGAGCACCTGAAGATTCGACTCGCTCTCTCGAAGCTTGTCCATCGCCTGGCGGATCTGATCTTGGAAAGTATTTGATGGTCCCCCACCATCAGGTTCAATACCCGTCATCGGTGCGCTGCTCGGCTCCTTCGTATCATTGCTGGTGCTCTGAACCGTCCCATCCATGCCCTCCACTAGCATAGCCTCCCACGCAGCCTTGAACATTCGTTCTGTTTCGTCTTTACCCAACTCACCTTCTGGACGGTTCTCGCCCTCCGCGCTCTCGGATAATGAGGCACTCCCCAGTTCTCGCATTAAACTCTCCATGCCTTTCTGTAGCTCCCTCGAGAATGTTTCGGACAATCCATCTTCGTCCAACTCGTGTGCGGTTTCAAGCCCCCGGCCTGATCCAGGTACAGAGATCGGCGGCGCATCGACACGGGTGTTCGTCCGGGGTCGAGAAAACGTAGTCGTTGTCGTTGCTGTTGGAGGTGGGGGTGGGGGCGATACCAGAGCTTCACCAGGAGATTGTGGCTGATTTTCTCTGGACGCGGGGGTAAATTGAGCAAGGACATCTGTGTAGCAGTGAGCCTCCACTAGCTTTGGACGAATCTGATTGATTGTACCGTCAAGATCGTCAAGATCGTCGTCGTCTTCTGGCAAGTTATGGACGACTGGGTTTGACTTGTGAGATGTAGCCATCGACCTACAGCTTCAACTCATGAAATTGAGACTGCTTTCACGTGCTTGTTAGGGTTACTACATAATTATGTAAGTAAATGCAATGATAACTTGGGTTTTTGAAATGGCACCTGACGGCAAATAGTTTTATATTATGGATGGATTCCACCATGTCCCAGGGATCTGCATATGGACTCCAAGACGATCTTTCGACCAATCATTCCACAACCTATGAGGTGCGTAAGGTCTGACCACATGCATGAAGCTTGGCAAAATTACCGTCATCTACAGCACTGCTACCACCTGTCTGTTCCCGACCTCGTTCAACTTGCTGGTGTGATAAGGTACTACGAAAGTAGTCAACTCGGATTTGAAAAAGCGCCGCGGGCACAAGAAGCAAGACAGATCAGGCAGCTACATCATGATACCATGTATCTTATCTGCACTGCCGTGGAAATGGCATCAGTCACCAGCTTGAAAGACTTGGACGATATTAATAACCCTTCTTTATCAGCCTGTTACTTACTCGGTGTCTCATCGCGTCACTGCTGCGTACTTGTCGTCTAGCAAGATAAATCCGAGAAATTTATTGAAAATCGGCCCGAACGAAATACGTGCTGACTAAATTAGCACGAAGAGCGCGAGAGAAGTTGGTCAAACATTTCTTGAACCAGGGGTGAGGGCTGGTGAGGGAGAACTAGACGAGAAAACGCCGCGCTGCAACGGACATGTATTACGATATTACGACTCGTGGCTTTAATCCGTCTTGGTGGCAGTGCTTTTCATTTTTTTTGCCCGCCGCCACAATTGGCGTGATAGCCATGCAGTTCTCAACGCGATAAACAACCATTCTAACAGCGTACTATGGACGCCGATCGATGAGTGGAGTCGGTGGAGTTGGCGGCGCTACGCTATGTACGCCACATGTTCGCGTTTTTGTCCGAAGAGTGACGGTTTTTGAATGGCTATCATATTTTCGTGCCTTAACGACCGACAAACTTCGGAAACTCCTTTCTGCTGATCACTCTCCATTAGCCCCCGGCACTTTGTCGTCTTCCTAACATAATCTGCAAGTTTTAAGGAATTGGGAGACAACAGTTTGGGTCCGATGATGTCCGGCGCCTTTTTGTGTCCGCATCTCCTCGCGAATCCTCGAGCATAAGATAGGGCTCTCAACCACATCACATGGCTAAAGAGTAACAAACCGTAACACATTAGGATTTCTCTATTTACTGTTTCCCTTAAATGTTTCTCTCAAAAGTAAAGCCTAAGACCTCCGTAGAATATCCTTTGGAAGAAGGTCTAAGTAGGTGCTTGATTGCAGGATAGAGGAAAGTTATTACAGCTAGGTCGAGCATTCACGGACATTGCTGGACATTAGTGTAAAGTTGATCGAACCCTAATAACTTTACTCCTTCACAATGGATGGATCGGTAACCTAGACTCTCTTATTTTCCGTGGATTATAGGTTTTACATTTGAGAAAAACACTTGTTTGAAGCAGTAATTAGACGGATGGTTGTTGTTCACGATCTGTCACTCTTTAGCCACGTGATGTGGTTGTGAACGAACCCTATCTTAATTGAACTTGACAAAGTTGTTGTATAGAGATCTGAATGGAGTATCCCACGAAATTGACAGGGAGTGTAGTTGACGACGAATAGACACATTCAATCGGAGAAATGTCAGGATGTGGCCCCTAGGCCTGATCGACATCGTTGCAGGCAAGCCGAAAGCAGCACAAAGGTCGTGCGAAGACTATATAAGTAAATTGATATGTGCCACGTGGCAAGTTTTTTTTTGGAACTTCGCGCTTGGTAAGCTAGGCTTTTTGACCAGATTTCGTTTCCTGTCGTTATGATAGCCATACGCATAAAATCATGATTTTTCTCGTTATTTGTATGTGTAATTGGACACGGTGGACGTGAGAGTGCGTCATAAACTTAGCGCTAAGCAACAGGTATCGCGGAGTTAACCCATGACAAAGAGGACCTGCAGAAAGTCGCGATTTTGGCAGGAATGCCAGGAATAGGCGTTCTCACCTGTTCGGGCTTGTCGGAGTAGTTTATCCGGTCAGAATAATTGACTAGACAGATTAATTACATGTTTGAGGCCTCTTAGAAGGCCCAAGGGATCATTGTACTTGCTGCTGCCCCACAATCGGCAGTCGCAATTCCCGCTGGTCTCAGCAATTCCCACCAAGTGACTCTCGCGACTCTTCAAAGTAGCCACCAAAGTAGCCACCAAAGCGCTAGCAATTTGGTGTGACAAAGGGTGACTTGTCCCTGGACGAGTATGACTTGCTGCCATGCGAGCTTTCGGAGGAAACAAATATTGTGGCGACTTCCCGTTTTAGGAATTTTAAGTCACCTGTTACTCTTTTTGGACGATCATAATTTAAATCAAAACATTGATTTGGCAACTGGGTGCAAAGACACTCTTTCAAACATACAACGAAAGCGCCTCGGGAAAGGCTAAATAGTTTTCCCTTGTGGCCTCACGACGCCGGCAATTGGCGAATGCTTCTGGAGGTTTCACCGCTCAACCTACAGATACCCAAAAAGGGTTGCTTCTGGTTCTCGCAATCTCCTCCATGTACAAACATAAAAGACGCGAGTCCGTTTGCCTAGTTTTACAGTTCTGAAAGTCTCAGGCTATCCTTGATTACTCGATTCCTGAAGCTGATTTCACTCCCAAGCTGTCGTTCTATATTCTACAACCTTCAGATATCACTGTCGACGTCTCGTTTTGGAACATAAGCTGCTTAGCTTGTTCCCTTCACCACATCTGATAATGTCACACTCTCCCAGAAATGTGAATGAACGATCATTTCGCGCAGAATTAGCTGGACCGTCTAGCCTGGAACATGCTGTGGAGCGTGCCAATGTCGTTAAAACTAGAACGTCTAACAAAGCCACACGACGAATACGGTGTGCCTCGTTTTCTTAGTACGAAAGAACTTTAACAGAATAACAAACCTGATATGTTAGCGGAGAGATAGCTTGTGCGGAATGCCGTAGATTGAAAATTCGCTGTGACAGGATCATACCCTGCTCCACTTGCGTCAAACGCGGCTGTACTGCGCTGTGCCCCAATGGTTTGAATTTTGTCGGTTGGAGCTAATGGGCCTAAATAACCATTGTTTACTGAAGGTACGATACCTCCTGGAGAAGGCAGTCGGTGGGAAATACCATCCGTCATGTTGCTTTTCCCCCTGAATTCTTCCCTGGCATAGATTCGTCCTCGCCGCAACAGATCACCTCCGTCAGAAAATATTAAAGCTGGAAGCTAGGATGCATTCGTTGGAAGATGCAATAGCCATCGTCCATGACTCGAGCGACACACATCCACTACTTATGTCTCTAGACGTGGATGATGAGGATGTAGAGGTGGAGGAAGGGTTAATCTTAAAGCCTGTGATCGAGGAATTGGAGCCGTCTACTTTACTGGACTCCTTAGGCGCGCTTCATCTTGACAGACACGGCGGCGCTCGTTTCTTCGGCCCATCCGGAGGATCCGAGGTATGTCGAATTCGTTAGCAGCACGTCACTATCTGTCATTGTTGAATTGGCGCGTGGGATTTTTGTAGAGTTTGTTGCTGGTAAGTGAGCCTTCTCAGCTTTCCTCTAAATAATCATGGGTCATACGATAGAAAGCGAAGGATTTAGAAGGACGAACACCTTCCCAAACTAGCCGACTGCCCCTTCAAGAGTTAGATTCTTCCCACCTACCTGCAGAAATAAATGTCTGTTACGAGGCATTTCCCTTTACACGGCCAGGAATAGTACCTGCTTCTGTCCAGTCCATGATCGAGACATTTCTTCCATCCATCGAACGTGCCATAATACTTTGTGACATATTCTTGGAACATTTATCATGGATGTTCCATATTGTGTCTCGGCGACAGATGGTGAATGAATTGATACCAGCGGTCTACAAGCAGACCCGAGTCCCATACGGACCTCACGATTTGGCATTGATGCTCATCGTCCTAGGGATAGGTTGCTTGGTGGATCTCTCCTTGCAGCCTTACAATCTTGAGGCGCAACACTACTATCGATTAGCTCGGGCATCCATTGCGCTTCAACCGGTCCTAGGTCAGCAATCAGTTGTCACGATCAAGGTAGTCCCAGACGATGACAACATACATGTCTGTTTTATGATATCTTTGTTCTGCAGGTACTACATCTGATGAGTATCTACTACGGCATGAGTGGCAAAGAAAGCAACCTGGAGCAGTCGTACATTTTGCTCGATCTTGCAGGTCAAGTTGCGCTGAGAGTGCGTCCACAAGTTTGGTCCTCTGAATTCGAGCTGACTATAGTTTGCTCAGATTGGACTTCGTACGTTATTTTTTCCAGGTGGCTTACCATCCCATGCCTTTGGATTGTCTTGCATTTTCAGATATAGACCCTTCACAATGGGGATTTCAAGGAAAGGAAGCATATGAGCGGCGCGTCTATTTCTGGAACCTAATGGCGGGTGTTTTATGGCAGGTCAGGGATGTTTGTCATCATCTATCCTTTCTGCCTCTGACGCGTCGTATTAGAGCTTGGTAACGGGACGTCCACCAGCATTACTTACCACTTATATAGATTGTCGCATTCCAACTGCAGAGGATGAATATCTTTTCCAACAAGGAGAGGTTCCTTTAGGTTGTAAGTATTATTGTATCTTGTATTCCTTCTAGCCTGACTTCTCAACAGTTGGTATATGGGGATTTAGAGCAAGTTTAGAATGTATGATCCCCCTGGTTAGAACCATCTTGGCAGTCAAACCACCATCATATCAGGCTGTCCTTGAACTCGACCGCAAAATCCGCACTCTTACCCAGCCTCAGCCCGATGATCCTTCAGAGGATCGAACTGCAGTGACCATGCGTATTTTCGTGCGCTCGCATTACCAGGCTCTGAGTGAGTTCATTAGACACGATCATCATTTGCCTGAAAACTAATGCCAGGACAGTGCTCTTATTCCTTCACAGGGGTTTCTTTGCTCAAGCAATGTCAGAAAATCCCGCAAACCCTCTACACTCATCATATAGTCAGTCAGTTCTCGCAGCATACTCTAGTGCATGTGTCGTTCTGGATTCCACCAAAGCCCAATATTTTAAACAACGTCTTCTTTGTGCCCGCGTGTGGAGAATTTGGTCCCTCGCGTTTTCCGCTGCTGTAAGTGATTTGGCTTGAGGTCGATGTCGTTGACCATGGCCCTTGGGCGTACTAGGTAATTGTTGGCACTATTGCCATTCGAGGTCATCATCTGAACCTCACACCGCCGGCTTTCGAGGTATTTGATTCTGCCTGCGCTATGTTCAAGAATGCAGCGGAAACTAGCAGCCGCGCAGCTAGGGCCATGGTGTGTTCTATTATAATGGCTATGCACTATACCCATGTATTTTGCAGCCCATCTTGCAAATTATGCTACGTAAAGCCTTGCAAGCCCATTCGCAACATTCCAATCCCCATGACACTATCTTGTCAGACTCGCATCCTGATGACGAACTTTCAATCTTTGCAGGTCGAACGCGGTTGGTCAGTCCTGAACAGCCCTTTACCTCCCCAGCGACAACACCTCGGCCATCTCAATCAAGACTAACTCATAACGAACCACTTGGGGTCTATTCCCAGCAATTGGGCTCGCTGGACCATCAACTGCTCCCCCGCGAATCATTGCCGAACAAACAAGTGTTCCTTCCCGACAATTATATCGACAATTATCAAGCCACTTTTTCAGATCTATCTGGAGGATGGGATGGCCTTTTCCATGAAGTTCCACAGCCATCGTATGCCGTCGCGTCAAGCTCCACATCTCACACCATACATCCATCTGGCGATGGTGCAATGGTGGATGACCGTTGGGCCTCGTTCATGCACAATTACAATATTCTAACACAGCCTTCACAACGCTAATCCGGGTTGGGAAATGATATTTTCCTCGCGAAGGTCCTGTCAGCGTCAGGAGTCGGTCAGACGCTTAAGTCACCCTAATCTGTCGTCTTCCCCATAAGTAACTAATTTTCCTATAAGCCATATAATTAATATCGTCGTCTTTAGGCTTGATCTGGATTCTGCTTTGACCCCATATCAGCCTGTAACATATATAATAAAGGACCAAGATCACGAAATCCATTGCTGGTCATCTAGTTTGCCCTTGTCCAATCACTTGTTGACACGGCCGCACATAGACAGCCTGTACCCGGAGTATTTTATGTACAACAATTGGATCCTCTGCTGGACAAGGGCAAAGAACATATCTGAAACAAGACACTTTGATTTCAATCAACTATTAGGTCCAATTGAAGAGTATACTCCAGAGGAAGAACTAATGTTGCCGGAAGGGACCGAGGATAGCTGCTACAAAGGATTGTGAATGTGATTGTACATGTCCAAGCTCCTATCACCGATCTACATCCATTTTCCAGAAAAGAAACCCATGACTATCCTTTCAGGAGCCATCGGAATGACCATGCCAGGCACATTGATGTCGAGTTTTTGTTATCGGTTCCGCCTGACATTGTCCGAGACTCGACTGCATGGTGTACACCTGAGGGAGGCCTTGTTGCAAGTTTAGACCTGTACTCCAGAGTCCAGATAGCGTGTATCTTGCCGGTATCTGTAGTGTGTGAAGTCGATAACAAGACATCGTTGATGGGAAATGGGAAATGAGACAAGGGAAAGAAGTCGGCAATGAAGTTTGTATCAGTGTTGATGACATGGTCCTTCAACTCCTTTTGGAGACCTGCATTGAGTTCTGTTCCAGGCATATGATTACCATAGAGCTGTGGAGAATGCAGCCTAGATATAAAGGACATTGACAATGGTTCAGTTGCATCAGGCTTGACGACGCGTTGGGTGACAGCTTTATGTAGAAGACCAATACAAAGGCTGGTTCTGCTTGATGGATAATGGGAACACCGATTGCATCTAAGAGAATCTCATCCCAATCCTGTGATCCTGGATTTAGCACAGGAAAATCAACATAGGGAGGCCAAGAAGAGAGTGGGTGGGAGCAGTATCCAGCTCCTGAGATTCAAACTGTCAGGGGTTAGTAATATGGTGATGCAGAAGGGGTGGTCTGGTGAGAGAACTAAAAACTCCAATGGTGGAGAGCTCCGCTTCTCGAGGAACGTCCGGACGGAATGCCTACCAGACGCCATGGGATTAAGCAGTCCCCTGGAAATCAATCGATGCGGAGAGTCAGACGGGAGAAGAGGCGGAAGTAATCACCCCACAGTTCGACTCACGCCGTTCCTTGCCGAAAAGTGAGAGTAGCCTGTAGACGAGGTTCAATTATGCGGGTTTGAAAGAGGTGTCACAATGGTAAGATAACCGTCGATGACTTACATATGAGCTACGGTGCATTGAGGAATGACATGTACGGATTACTTTGCCCACTTTTGGGTCGCCAGAACGAGGGCTGTGATCGCCTCGGCCTTCATCTGCGTGTCGGTGATTCCATCAGCTCCCGCAGGCGATGTGATCTGAAATGAACGGGAAGGATAGATCCATCGAACAAACAACAGTGGACGATGATAAACACCGGTTTCTATCGCACATGGAATGACGATCTGCGCGATGATAGAATGGGGACCGCCGTGCATGTGAAGAGAAATTTCAGGCTACAAGGTTAGAAAAGAATGGATCAGCGGAAGTATCATGTGCTTTGTGCCGTCGATGTCCGTCTGCGACGCCAGCTCTCGAGGACCCCAAGAAGCCTGAAGCACCCTTGGCCAGCTCCTCACAAGTAGAGGTAGCAATTGACCAGATATCCACACCGCCGAACGCGCACCCAGCAGCACAGGTGGCGAGGATATTATCACCTTGATATCTTTAGAAAGGTAGCGACTAAGCGATACTCTTCCTTCGCTTGTGTCTGCATGATGGAGATTAACAGCGACGTATGGAACGCCGAGCTGCGCGCACTTGGGTTGGTTACATTATTGTCATCGACGGGCCAGAGAAGTCACACAAGAGCAGCAAAGGAAGTATAACATTTTGATAACAAGTCGACGTGGTTTATGAAAGTATTTCGAGAAAGACGGAAATCTTCAGTCCATCACAATTGACATTTTCTTCAAAATCGCGGGGGAGGTTGTTGATATTAAGACTAGTTTCGTAAGTAGGAGAGAGCGAATAGTAGGGGTGATAAGTGCCAAGATCAATGATAGAACACAAAATGCATCAGATAGAATGCAGAGCATTTATAGCGGGCGATTATTGCACGATTAGTGGAGGTAGACGAGCGAGGCACGAGTGCAGTGTACCGGTGTTTTGCACGGATGGAATGATGACGCGTCGAGATCATGTGATGGTGTCGTTCCTTCACCTTTCACTTCCACCGTTCCAGTCTACTAGATCTTTGCTCCTTACGTTCTCAGTTGTTGCATCGATTGCAACACCATTTTCTTTCATTCTTCCGCTCTCAAATCATGTCAGCCCGGGTAGAAGGACAGGGAGTGGGGGCAATGGCTCAGTTCTCGCAGTCAGGGACGACGGCAAATAGTTCCGAGAGTGGTCACGGGTCAGAACCCCTCTCTGACGCTCTCGAGTTGGCAGCTGCTGAGGTGGAGAAAGGTACTATGAAGAGGCCAGGCTGGTGGGTTAAGGTCCCAGCTGGAGCAGGCCATTTTTCGACGGATGTTCGTTGATCATCGCGTGTTGCACTGGCGAGGTCCAAATCTGTTCAGGAGCCTGCGGAGGCGCCAATAATCATCAAGGCACCCCCTGGCATCAAGCCTTCCATAGGCTACCAGTACCAGGTCCTACAACCTGTGGCTGAGGAGGCCAGCAAGATTCCCAGGCAGTTGGGCAAATCAACGGGCTCAGCTGAGAATGTTGGTGGCTCTTGGGACATCAATTCACCTCAGGCGAGTTTGATGGTTGGCACGGCAGCTATAAAGGGATGCAAGCGATCAGCAACTAGCGAGGTGCCTGGCACTCTGGAGCGGGTCCACAACCCTATGCACTTGGCATCCACGGTGGATTTCTCACCTACCCATTTTGTGGAGCCCAGGAGTGATGGTTTGCTTGATGCTTGGCAGGGACACTCGCAGGGTGGGCCATCACAAAGGCCACTTGATCTCGAGGAGGCTATTCCGGATGGGGCTCTTGTCCCTACCTCACCTATGCCAATTGACCGAAACACACCACCCAGCTCCAGTCCAATTTCTCATGATCCTCTCCTCCAGCACTCTAGCGCCATCAATGTTCACATACCATCTCCAGCAAGAAAATGTTCAGATACTTTTTACACATGGGATGCCAACAAGGCATGGTTGGCGGCAGAGGGCTTGGTTCTGTTAGCAGACAATTTTCATGCCCCAGGCTTCGTCTCAGCCCAGGTGGTTGGTGGGATAACATACAAAGTCCATTCACCTGAATCTCAGCATATAGGCATGACAAAGTTGAGCACTGGTAGGAGACTTTTTAATGAGCATTTAAGTGCTGCGTGTGAGCCTCCTGGCCCTTTTCCTTATGCACCACAGCATGGACTGCATAGTCCTCCCAATAGCCCATTCGAGCAGCATCATCCCCCACTTATTAATGCATCGTTCCACACTCAGGCTGGCCTGCAGATGGTCATGCAAGCACATGCTCAGATGCATCTTGTTTGTATTGCATTTGACTCCATATTTACTGCACTTGACATGCATATAGTCAGGATTGCAAAACCTGCACGTTGACCCGCAATTGCACATACCTACACCAGCACTTTTTCGCATGCAGAATGCAGCATCGCATAGTTCGCATATAGTAGCACAGCACATAGGGGCATGCACTTCAGCTCTCAATCCTCCTATCCCTGCATCATCGCACACCCAGGGTGGCTCTCTCACAATGGTGCAGTTACACCATCATGGTGCCCATGCTGAGTTTCTGTCTGACCAGGATGCAAAGGCTCATCTCCCTACTACAGATCCACGTTCGCAGGCATCAGCACCGCCCCAACTTGCATTGAACCCAGATCTTATCACAGCGATAGCTTCGGCATTGGGCATTGTGGGGGCAGCTCAGCCTTCGCAAAGGGCGAATTCTGGTATGGATGGGGTAACACCGTTGTCACTTGGTGAGCCACCTGGGTGGAATAGGAAGTACTTTTCACAGACAATTACCAATGTTACGAGCGAACTCCCAACTGCAGTGATCAAGGAGTTGAAGGGGGGGTTCAAGAACTACATACCGCTCGTGCTCTGCACACACAGGGCTTGCTCGAACGTGACCAGGGCTACCGATGCATTTGATACGGAGATTGGCATGAATGAGAGGGGCAAAATCAGGTTGAAACAAAAGACATTGACAGCTGCAAGGGACTATTACCTCTCGACGGACGACTTCACTGAGATACACGAGAACTTCATCCGGGGGATGAGGAAATACCTTGTCCTGGGTGACGACATCGACCCGGGTGGCGCAAGGGCTTTCGATTGTGCAGATAATATGTTCCTAGAATTCTTCAGCGTCATCGCATCCAGGCCGGATTTCACTCTTGACTGGTCATCATACAGGGGCTACCTCATTGAAACCTACTCCTCATGGGTTGGTCGGAGAGACAACACTTATGGCTTGATATTTGACGAGAGCCTATTCCAAAAATTCAAAATAAAAAACATTATCCCCTCGGTTCTGGAGCACTTGAAGCAACCCTCGTCCACCTCATCAACCTATGGGAGTAACTGAGGCGTTGGTAGCTGGGCAGCAGGCAGTACAGTGGGAATATGGGGTAGGGATCGTGGAGTGCAAGGTGGAGGTGCATTTACTGCTGGGCGGGGGGGGTCATTTCCTCAGTTTTTTCCGCCCTCCTACGCCCCTTTCGACCCCACCAGCCTCCCACCATCCTCAAATGTTATCTCTGCGCAGAACCCCACCTCCACAAGGATCACCAAGGAAACACAAAGCGACTGGTGCTCGAGCAAGGAAAATGGGTGGACAAAATTCTTGGAAGCAGGGTTGTCTGCATCGCATTTAACGTTAGTCCACTTGGCTGCAGACGAGGCCCCTCCTGTATCTATAATTACTCCTGCTCCTTGTGTGGCGATCTCACGCATGGATTGGCAAGATGCAACACTTGAAGATATCTTTCCTATTGTGACCAAGCTCAAGGCAGATGCATGGAAGGCTGCGCTTGAGGATGCGGGCATCCTCGATGAGTTCAACAACATACTGACAGGTTTTCAGCAAGGTTTCTATTGTGGCTTAGAAAATTTCTCTTTATCCTGCATGTCCTTTCCACCTAACCATTACGTTTCATAAGAAGATGAAGATTTTGTCATTGCAAAATACACTGAGGAGATTGAGCTTGGTAGACTATCGTGCAGGTATGAGCCCGATACACTTTTTTCCCTCATTGGACACTTTCGCACAGCTCCCCTCGCGGTTATCAACCAAAATCCCACTAAACGCCATATCATTGTAAATCATTCATATCCAAAAAATAAATGTAGCATTGATCTCGAACATTTGCCTCTTGACTCATCGGAGAACTACATTATTGATCCCACTGAAACCTCTGTCAACACAATCATTGACTCAAAAAAATTCCAGTGCACATGGGGTTCCTTCTCGGAATGCTATCTCCTAGCTGCAGATGCACCTGAGGGGACACAGGCAGCAGTTTTTGATGTCGATGCGGCATTCAGGAACATTCCGACCCACCCTTCGGCACGCCGTTTCCTGGCTATCAGGATTAAAGACTTGTTCATCTGGATCACGTCCTGAATTTTGGCGCTTCACCAGTGCCAGCTATTTTTGGTAGGGTCGCAGATGCTATGGTCAAAATACTCATGAGTCGGGGCATAGAGGCTGTTATTAAATGGGTGGACGATTTTATATTTTTACGCTACCCCTCCCGCAAACTTGCTGGGGGTGTTCACGAGTACACCTATGCATCCGAATTGATATGGGAAATTGCAGAAGAACTAGGCTGGCCATGGGCTCCTTCAAAGGTTGTTGACTTCTCGATGGCATTCATGTACATTGGGTTCTGGTGGGACCTTGCTGCGAAGAAGGTGGAGCTCCCGGAGAAGAAGAAGGTGAAATATCTTGGGCGTATCTCGGATTGGACTTATGGGTCGCTTCACTCAGCAAAGGACGCGGAAAGGATTATCGGCACCTTGAATCATGTCTGCCTGGTGGTACCGGAGGGGCATTCACACTTGGTTTCCTTGTATAGGTTCCGAGGTGGGTTCAGGATAGGTGGCTCAGAGGAGGTTAAACACAGGGTTTCAGCTGGGGCATCAGAGGATATCGCTTGGTGGAGATGGTGCCTGCAAGATCAGTTCGTGGGGATGGAGATTATACGTCCCCCGAGTCCATCAGACACAATGTTATTTGTCGATGCTTCGACAGGATGGGGTATCGGATTGATCCTCGATGGGAGGTGGCTCGCATGGCAACTCAGGGATGGCTGGAACTCAGAGGGGCGAGAGATTGGATGGGCGGAGATGGTGGCAGTGGAGTTGGCCATTCGCACATTGATCACAGGAAAGTACTCAAACTGCCACATAATCATTCGTTCAGACAACAAGGGTGTGGTGGGGGCTTTGAAGGCAGGTAGATCGCGGGGCATTCAGCAGAACAGCATATTGCGGGAGATCGTAAAACTCATCCAGGGCCACAAATTATGGATATCCACTGTCTGAGTGCCGACATTGGAAAACACTGCAGATGGGCCATCGAGAGGCATCTTTCCAGGAAAATCCTTACTATACGCTTTTCCACCCAAGATACCTTTTCATTTAGAAAGTTATGTGCACAGAGCGGTAGATTACCATGACCAAAGACTTGCGAGCTTGTAATGGAGACACTGTTCTGCGGCTTTGTCACATCACGCACATCGGTTCCTCGCTGCTGACCACTGCAACTTTCTCATCGCGATGCCGCCTCTTAGGACTATCCCCCACTCTGACATGCACACGAACAACCTACTCAGAGTAGCACAAATTCACAGTGGAAATTATGTTCACCACCATGGCCATTCACGCCCGTACACCTCTCGAGTCCTGACACCATGCAAGAGGCTACCGCATTTGGCTCTAGCTATGCCAGCTGACCTGCGGGAAAAGATTAGCCATGTTCAAAATGCGGCAGTGAGCAAATCAACGCAATCCAAAGATGCGAGCAGGTTATGTGAATTCCTACATTTCTGCAAGGCCCTCAACATCCACGACGATGATGTTTTTCCAGCTAGGGAGGACCTTCTCATAGCATGGGCATCATCCTATGCCGGGCGTTTTGCAGGAAAGACGGTCGGTGCGAAGATATCAGCTATAAAGAAGGAGCATGAGAAATGAGGACTGGTGTGGCAGGGTGGAGAGCAACTGCATTGGGTCTTAAAGGGTGTGGAGGAGCTCAGGCCAGCATCTTCATACTGTGGCAAGAGGCCACCCATCACTATTTCCATGCTTCAGGATCTTAACCGAGGCCTCAGCAGATCTTCGGGACTGGACATTTGTATCTGAGCCATATGTTTCCTCTCATTTTTCTCTCAACTTCGCAGTGGGGAGCTCCTACCACCGACTCAGGACCTCCAGAAATTTGATCCACTGCGCCGTGCCACCTTTTCTAGCATTGCACAATCTACCGCGCAGAACGGCGCCTGCGGCCTTCACCTCCCTTGGTCAAAAACACAGAAGGCTCGAGGCGACGATGTCTGGATCCCTCGCCAGGAGGCCCCGCTGGATCCTATTCACGCAATTCACAAGCATTTTATCAAGAACAGGCTAGACATCAATCATCCTATTGTGGCATATCGGGATGCGCACGATAGAGTAGTCACGCTCACTAGGTCCACATTTATTCGGCGTGTCAATAGAATCCTTCGCGCGGCGAACAAGGGGTACCCCCGCATCACAGGGCACTGCTTTTGTATTGGGGGAACAACTTTCTACCTCGTTGCAGGAGTGCCACCAGATATGGTTAAGAAGTTCGGCCGTTGGCGTTCGCAGGCCTTTTTGGAATATTGGCGTTGTCTGGACTATCTAGGTGCCATGCACATCGAGATGCTCCCTATCAGTTTGCAACCACAGCATCTGCAGATGAGAAGCCTCCCCAAGGCTTGATGGGCATCCACGGGTGAGTCTTCGTCATGACTACGACGCGCCTTAGGCTTGCTTCTCATGTGGGTTACCGTAGTCATATCTCAGCTCACCCCCGTTTTCGATTGGGTTGGAATCCGAGAGGAGGTCTTCCGTTAGGTTCTCATTTTGGATTCCGGCCAGTCGCTTCCGCTCCCAGAAATATTAGCATGTATACTTAGATTAGATTTGTACAAAACACTACGAGCATATCTCTAGGCAATCAGCTATTTCGACCAGCAGCAAAACATAACAGCGCGATTATGGCATTTAGCGTCGAATAACAACGTGATGTAAGAAACTCCGGTCCCGACACCCGCTTGCTCTTCTGACATCTTTCCATCATGGCCACCGTCTAAATTCAATCCAAATTCTTAAATTTCGCCTGCTCATTCAAGTTTTCGAAAATGATACCTCGAATACGAAACACTTGAAGTTACTATTAAATATCAACCCCACTTGCTCAGTTCTGGATGTTCGGCGAATCCGATTCTGAAAGCCCGCGTGTTCCAAGTCCTTGGGACTCGCTGATATCTACTTCGCCTTCTCCTTCCCCTCCAAACAGCTCTCAATTTACACATAGCCCATCATCTGTCCAACTAATACCTAGACTCGCTCCAGAAGCTGACGAGGGCAACGTCGAATACAAACTACAGCTTCTTGCCCCATCCCCAGCACGTTTCGCACGCCTCGTCACACAGCTCAAATGGCGTTTACTTGAGGGAGGGGGCCAGGCATATTACGAACTCGGCGTGGCGGACTCGGGCGCCCTCGTTGGCTTGCCTAGGGCGGAGCTGGAGCAGAGCTTGGAAACACTTGAGATGATGGCTGGTGAGATTGGTGCTAGTGTCATTGTGGTGAAGGAAATCGAGGTCCCGGCAGCGATGGCTGGGATCGCTGCTGCACAGACTGATAAATGGAATGGGAAACGGAGGAGGAAGGCAATGTTGGATGATGGGTCCTCTGAATCGTCGACTGCTGTCAACGGTACCAGCGCCACTACTGAAACCGCGACCGAATACTCTACAGATGCCGATTTCGAGGATGACCTGGATGTGCCGATGACACGTGCGCTTGGCGGCAACAACCCCCGACGATATAGCGGCACGCTCTCCTTCGGTTCGACTAGTTCTCTTTTCTCTATGGACCCCAACCTGGATCCGGATCCTGCAGACGACGCAGACACCGAGGCAGATGTTGACCCTGCTCCTTCTTATTGTAATATTCATCTCGAGATAATATCTGTGTTCAAGCCGCGTCCCATGCAAGCTCGCATGCATACCCACAGTCATGTGTTGGGTCCGGCGAAAACCAAGCGAATAAAGAAGCTGAAGCATCTTCCTCAGATGCAAACCACTCTAGTTGATGGTGCAAATGCTGGAGGTGGCATCGACCATAAACGTGATCACGGGGATTATGCTCACTCTCGCCACAATGATGAAACAGAATCAGGGAAACACTACCAGCATCGTACTACAATGAAGGCTTCGCATCGTCGGCAGACGGGCGAACGCAAGCGTGCGGAAAAGCGAAACGCATTGGTGGCATATGCAACTGGGAACACGGATCCCCATACTACCGTGGAGTCTGACGTGCCCTCACTTTCTCAAGTGGACGTCGATCGAGTTGCTCTGGAGGTGACAAAACCAACAGTGGTAGAATATAAACTCGTCGAGGGGTTGGAGGAGTTGCATGTCTCGCTTGACCTTCGAGTCGACGAGGTAGATTCGAGGACCGACGTGCCTGTCATTCCCCTAGAAGCCCCTCGCGACGACGACGATGGGGGGGCAGATGGTGATGATGATGATGTATTTCCTTCTCTTACTGTGCCCACCTCGCATGCTACGTTCATAGGAGGTAATACCACAGCGACATATCTTTCGACCTCCTCGGGTGTGGAGGTGGAGAAAGTGGTGCAGGGAGATGCAGTAGGGCATAATAGGTTAATCGTGGAAGCACTGGTGGTGCGCAAGATGTCGCTGGATGAAGCTTTTTTGGACTTTGGGGGATTTGCATTGATGTGAACGTGCTCTAGGAGTTGTCTACTGTCTTTATATGTTGTATATGGTACTCTCTTTTTTTCACTCTTACAATATTCTTATATCCTATTAGATCGATTTGCTTGCATTGTTTTGTGTAGTGTATGTGTATACGTAGTGTTTCAGTTTAAGCGCCCTGGCGATAGAGGGAGGCGTCGATTTAGGACAGTCATGAGATTGCGACAGTTGAAGTGGGTCAGGTCAGCAAGTGTGAGTTTACATTTTGTGTAGTGCAGCCTACAACTAACGCTCAAAATATTTGAAGGGCTCGCGCTCCAGCACTTGTCTCGTCGTAAAGGCGGGTTCCGAGGGTAGGGAGCCTTTTATTTTTTATTTTTATTTTTTATTTTAAGCATTTTTCCCACAATTTGTGGGAGGCTTTGAGACACTAGAATTCCATTTCTGGAAGACCATCCTGCTTAATATGGGAATGACAACGTTACTGCTCTCGCCACCTGCTTAGAAGGAATTTGAACCTCAGAGTATGGTTACCAGGGAGGAAATGCATTTTATGCACACTGTATGATAACAGTAGTGTGGGACTTGTCACATTGGATAATACCCACTAAAACCCCCCAGTGGCTGAACAGGGGCAAAATTTGAACTCGAGACGTCCTGCCTATTGTCAGTTGGTCACAGGACCTAGGCCGAGTACGATGGTTGCCACTACACCATCGTGCCCCATAGGGAGCCTTTTCGTAGGCCTCTGTGCCACCTCATGATCATGTGACTAGCTCCACTATCCATGCAGAGCTTCGCTCAAATCCCCCCTTTTCACATGGTCTGTGCAGGTGCCTTGGTGCTAGGGGCTAGCAGATGCCAGGTATAAGACAGATGAAGTGCGACTAGGGGTTCCCATGTTGCTTCCTCCAAGGGGGTTTCATGTGATGAATACCTGATATGGGGTTGGTTAGTCCCCCCCTCGAAGTGGTCCTTAAATATTGTTTGGAGGTCAATTTTTTGATTAGTCAGAGACTGTCTACAGGTAGTCTGAATACCCTGTAAAGCTCCCCAGGCATTCCCAAGGTCTAAAATCCTGGCTAGCTGACTATGCATGGGGACTGCTAGTTAACTAGCAAGTGGCTATGCTATTCCGTGACATAATAAAAACCATATTTGGATGGATTGTTCCACCTCCTCCCATGCTAATTGAAAAGCCTACGTTCGATGAGTAACTAACTGCCAATCACTTCAAAGATGGACGCTGAGAATGCTCAACGATATGAATCTCATAATGTTCAAATTTCAGGTATGTTTCTGTCTTGTACATGTAGGATATGTTGAACAGAATTCCAACATGATTTCTAGCAATACAGCAAGTCAAGTGGGGCCGTGGTCATCCAAGAGGGTCACTCAACAGAATCAATAGAAGCACCCTACAAAAGCAAGCCGCCTTGCACGTGAATCCTGCCAGTGACAACACATCAAAGGAACATGATGGAACGTCAGATGGTGGACATGTGATGGGAGCAGAGGGATCTTTTGCAATGCCTGGGACTCTGGAGGCAGAAAAGCGACGTCCAGGAAGACCACCAAAGGTGATTACTTCACTCTGAGCAAGCAGCAGAGGCAGCACTGGCTTGTCCATGTTATACATACACGTGACCTTCTTGTCTGTTGTGACATGTGCCTCCCCAACAATGAGCATAAGTTGTGGCTTGGTCCTCAGTTTCAACATTCAAGATGTTGTTTTGCTGGCTGAGCATGTTTCTGCTATGGAACCCAGTACTATAATGAGTTCCAAAGAAATTGGGGTTGAAGCTAGTGTTGCCATGGCTCAGCTTGGCTCACCTGCACTGCAGTGCAGTGCAGCTCAGGCACTTGAGCCAATCAAAATGGGGCTGAGTCACACTGAGTAGCTCTGAGCTGGCTAAGGGCCCATTCAGGTCCCTGGTATTTGCTTGGCTCCCCTGCCAAAATTGAAGATGTCTGCCCTGAAAACCAAACTGCTGGTCTTGGACATGGGGGCAGAGCTGATGAGGTGTTCAGCTGAACTGGAGATGATGTCATGGCCCCCTTATGGTGTGACTGTAGTTAACGGTGGAGTAGGGTGAGTGGTCACCTACTCCAGGTAGTCATGTGACTGGGTAGTCAGTAGCAGAGTCACATGTACATAGGCATCAGCACTACAACTACATCATCTTGGGCATAGCTAGGGCCTAGGAGACTCAGCACATCTCCAACAGTCCCAAAACAGTCCTTCTTATTTTTTGCTTTCTTCACCATTGTGCACCCCTACACTCCTTTGTTTATTACACTATACTTTTAATCTGGAATCTTCATGGCAAAATCTAAGCACAAATCCTCTGGCAATACCTCTGACAAAGAAAATGAGTCAGACCACCATCAGTGGTCCTCAGCCAATGACATCAAGCCAAAGGCAGCCTGTCAGCATTGATGTCCTCATTGGGATCTGTTGAAATTGCACTGCAAGTCTCACTTTTGATGTGTTTGATGTGTGTACTATTTTTAGCATTTTCTTTGATACACATGGTTGATCCATGGCACAGTTCCCCCTTGTCTTGTTTTTATTCATACCTGCCCTTTGTTACACAGTACACATATATATATGTTCGGTAGTTACATTACCACCTCAGTCACTTATACAGAGACTGAGGTGAGCTTTGTTAGTTACTTATTTATTGACCCATACTTACTGTACCTGCAGCACAATCTTGATTGTACTAGGTACAGTACACATTAATTAAGTCACTTATACAGAGACTGAGCACAATCTTGATTGTACTAGGATCCACTTTCTACAGGCTATGGGCCACTCCTGTCATCTTTGAACAATGGAAGAAAGTATCCTAGCCACTCGACATTCCACTATGTCATATCTTTTGATCCATTTCCCTGATCACTTTGATCTTGGATCAGCCCTTTGTCTTTCACAAACCCTGCTCGTCTACCATTGCATTTCCCTATTCTCCCTTTGACAATTCATCGTCCACTAACCTTGATTTTCCACCATTGGTACTGATACTATCGACCCCCCATCCATTTCTCTTATCAAACTTTCTGTACAATATACCGGGGAGAAGCTCAACAAACTCAAATCTCCTTACAAAAAATGGTGCAAGGAAATCATTATTGCTTTATCTTTAAACAGCCTTTATGAGTATGTTATGGGTGATATACCTGAGCCCACCCCTACCAAGCTCCATGCGCTTGCCAACTGGAGGGCGAATTCCTGCCTTGCATATGCTTTTATTGTGTCCAGTGTTTCTTCCTCTGAGCGACAATTCCTGGACATAAAGAAGGGCCCTGAGGTCAATTGGAAGATTCTTCAGGGCCACCATCAGAAGGAAGGGCTGGTTTGCCAGGTCCAGCTTCTGCAACAAGTGCTCTCCATTCAATGCACAAAGGACATGCCACTCCCCGAGACAGCAGAAAACATTTGTGCATTAATAGAACACACCTTTGCCATGGGTGACATAAAAGCTGACCTCCTCTGTTGCATGGCTCTCCTCAAATCCCTTAGTGACAATTTTCTCCATGCCCGCTCCATTATTTCTCGAGACATTGCCGCTTCCTCTATCAAAGCTCCATATTGTTAGGGCGACACCCACTATCTGCTAGCTAAGACCGTGCGGGTTCTCTCTACAAGAAGGGGGCAGGATCTGCGCTCGTGATGGGGGAAATTGATGGTTTTGATGCGAGGGGTTATTAATAGATGAGTTTGTTGACAAAGGCCTTTCACACCGAAAACATAGGTGGAATACCTAAGAGAACACAACTGGGGTCCCCTAGGCATATATTTAGGGTTTATATACTATGTTACATATATTGTACATTGTTGTTACCAACACATTTGCACATGCGCATACATATTGATGCATGCAAAATAAAATTCTCACACTATCAAAGTGTAGCGTAATTTGGTATCATGTAGCGTAATTCAACATAATAAAATAAAAATGAAAGTTTATTAGGTAATGGGGTGGTTTCCTAACATTACCCCCCTTTTATGCCTCGACTTCTAGGCAAGAAAATATTACATTTGTCCCCTCTGTGAAATTTTGGTAAGGCTGGAATTTCATCCCCTCATACACCATTCTTGCAATGCGACGTGGAGCATTCGGATTACGTTTAAAGAATTGGGCAATTGTGTTACACGCTCGCTTACAATTCTCTTTGGGTTCCCACAAATTATTTTTGTCGGTGTAGTTTTTCCACTTTATTAAAAACTCCAATTTGTTCCATCGAAGACATGAGTCTAGAATTTCTTCAACTATGTATTCTGGAGCACCTTCTACTATTATCGGAGGTTGCGGAGTAGTTTGTTGGCCAGGAATAGTGGGCGGGCAGTAAGGGTGTAGGCGGGATACGTTAATCTCAGGATCAATCTTGAATGATTGGGGTAATTTTAGCACTACCACATTAGGTGAGATCACTTTAGAGATTGCATATGGGCCAACTTGTTTCTCTGTAAGTTTCCTCGAAGGTCATGGAATATTCAGGTCCTTGGTACTTAGCCATACCAAGTCACCAACTTTGTACTCTGGAGCGCATGCTTGAGTACGATCCATGTGTCGCATCATGTCATCATGTGCTTTCTTCAATGCTGCCTCTGCTTCCTCTTGTACCTTTTGCATCTTAGATACAAAATCTTCTACTGACTGTACTTTGACTTCCCTTCTGGGTTCTACTCCCATGCAAGGATGATATCCATAATTCACAAAAAAGGGTGACATACGAGTAGCCGAATGGAATTTGTTATTGTGGGAAAATTTGGCAATTGCCAGCCATTTGGGCCAGTCAGTTTGTTGGTAGTTGACAAACATACGTAGGTACTGCTCCAACTCCTGATTCATTCTCTCTGTTTGCCCATCAGTCTGCGGGTGATATGCTGTAGATAATTTAGTTTGAATTCCCAATATGTTGTTTAGTTCTCGCATAAACACGGAAGCAAATTGTGGTCCACGATCAGAGATAATGGTATCAGGTAACCCATGTAACCGCCATACCTGATTTAGATAGAGGCGCGCCAAGCCCAATGATGAGGTTTCTGTAGTAGTAGGAATAATATGGACCTCCTTTGTGAAGTGGTTGCATACTACAAATATTGCATCGTACCCTTGAGCCTTGGGTAATCTGGTAATAAAATCCACAGATATATCTTGCCACGGCACTTTAGGTATAGGGTTCGGCATTAATTTTCCTGCAGGTTTTTCTGGAAATTTCTTCCCCCTCATGCAGGTATCACATCCATCCACATACCCCAACACATACTTTGAAATTCCGGGCCACCAATAATTTCTCATTACTAATTCCAATGTCTTCCATCTTCCTGGGTGTCCAGCAATCGGCATATTGTGATGTAACCAGACGATCTCCCTTCGCAAATCCTGATCCTTTGGTACATACACTTTTCCTCGAAACAACACCAACCCTTGTTCCTCAGCCCATTCATCTCCTTTGATATTACCTTTCTTCTCTCCCTTCAGAGCTTTCATGGCTTCCACTACTTCATCGTCCATTTCCAAACATTGTCTAATTTTAGACAACATTTCCGTTTCCGAGCTATCTATTAATAGATGCCCTTGACGCATAGCACAAATATGAAAGTATTTGGGTTTGAGTAAGGTAACATTCTTATTGTCCTCCTCCACCCCCCTTTTATGATCGATACATCTGGATAATACATCTGCTTTCCTCATTAAGCTTCCTGCTTTGTGGACCAAGTGAAAATTGAAATGCAATAGGAATAGTGCCCAACGTGCTTGCCTGCGATTAAGCTTTTTAGCAGACATGAAGTATTGCAGATTTTAATGATCCGTCCAGATCTCAATCTCATGCGTACATCCTTCCAAATAATGCCTCCGCGCCTCCAATGCTCGTATTATCCCCAACATCTCTTTGTCATGCACATCATAATTCCTTTCCACATCATTCAACCCTTTTGACAAGTATGCACAAGGATGCCATTTGTCATCTTTGCACAGCATTGATAATACTGCTCCAGTAGCAAAATTGGATGCATTGGATTCCACTCGCAAAGGGCATGTGAAATCTACTGGGGCTAATATTGGTCCCTCCACAAACTTCCTCTTCAACTCCTCAAATGCTGTCTGCTGCTGCTCTCCCCATTTCCATACTACTCCCTTTCGCATAAGGTTATGTAAGGGTGTGGCAATTTTAGAAAAATTATGTACAAAGCGACGATAATAATTTGCGAGTCCCAAGAAGGCTTGAACCTCCTTGACATGGGTGGGTGCAGGCCAATCTGTGATTGCCTGTACCTTGATCGGATCCATTTTGATCCTGTCAGGGCCGATCAATAATCCTGTCAGGGCCAATCAATAATCCTAGGAACTCAATCTCGCTTGCCCCAAACACACACTTCTCTGGTTTCAAAAATGGATCATTCTCTGCCAACCTCTATAACACCTCCTGTACTATCGCCTCATGATTTTCTTCATCCTCCATGAATATCAGAATGTCGTCAATAAATATTATTACCATGCCTTTGTCTATTACGTCCTTGAAAATGTGGTTCATCATATTTTGAAAGGTCGGGGACTATTAGTCATCCCAAAAAACATGACAAGTGGCTTGAAGGATCCTCGACGCGTGGCAAATGTGGCCTTCCACTCATCTCCTTTCTTTATTTGTACATTGTTGTATCCCCATCGTAAATCCAATTTTGTAAAGACTTTGGCTTTCCCCACTTTGTCAATTATTTCTGAGATCAACAGCAGGGGGTATGCATTCTTTACTGTCCACTCATTCAGATACCTATAATCTGTACACATCCTCTTCCTTTGGTCTTTCTTTGGCACGAAGAATATTGGTGATGTTTGCAGTGATTTCAAAGGTCGTATGTATCCTTTGCGCAATTGCTCCTTCAGGAATGCTTGCCACTTCTTCTTGTTCCATCAGAGATAATGGATATACCTTTGACTTCTTTGGCACAAACCCTGGCTTCATCTCAATCGCATGATCCCATGGCTTCCACACCGGCATTCACTCAGACTCCTTCTTCTGGAACACTGACAGATGTTCATGATACACTTTTGGCACCCATTCCTCCACTGGCTTCTCCACCTTCACGATATTCTTGTCCCATGACTGTCCTCCACGAATTGTTCTAAAGGTTTGCTTCTGCTCTTCTTTCTTGATCATGATCGGAACTTCCCCATTTGGCATTTCCTCATCCTCCACTTCCTCCATCATAACAGAATACTTTCTTGGATGTTCTTTCTCTTTCTTTTTCCTTTTTTCCTTCTTCATCTTCCTCCCATACACATTACATTCCTTAGGACAATGAGTCATTTGTACTTTCCCAGTTTTCCAATCAATTTTGGGATTATGCTTCTGTAACCACGGACATCCTATTATTAGATTGGTTTTCCCAAGATTGCACACTTCGAATATGGCTCGCTCCTGATGCTCCTGATACTTTAGGATCATAGTCACCTCCTCCTTGATACTTCCTCCACAATTGACTGTTCTGTCAATATTGTACACCATTATAGGTTGCGCCAGCTTGCGTGTGTTAATACCGTTTCCCGTAATTAAGGATCAATTAATAAATAATCCTGTAGCACCACTATCAAGCAACACTTCCACATCAATAGCTGCATGTGTGTCCACTGTCTTCAGTCCCACAGTCAAGGTGATTTCGGGTTCTATTTGTGCAAAGCGAATAAAGAATTTAGGGGTTTTCGGAAATGATGCATGAAAATTGACACGTGATTCAGAACAGTTATACTACTCCTCCTTGATTTCCTTTTCTGATTTGCTCTGGGTTTCCTTGGATACTAATACATTGTAACGATTCTGGGTCACCAATGGGGAAACCTTCACTGGGACTCTTCCACAAAATTCTTCTGCTTGCCTTCCTCCAGCTTCACTTCCTCGATTATAGCTTCCCTAATCTTTCTCTTCTGCCTACAATTCCTAGAAATGTGTCCTAACTGCCCACAGTTAAAACATTTAAGTGGGGCTTGTCTCCCTGCTCGATCAACCTCCATTGCCTCTGCTGGTGCTGCTGACTCCGTAACTATAGGTGTCACTGCCATGGCCAGTGGCTGTGCCCTTGGAGCTTGGGCCTGAGGCACTTTTCCTTTCTCGGACTTTCCTCCAGATGACTTTCCAAATTTACTACTTCCGTACATCAACTTTGACTCTGCCTGTTCCTGCCGATATTGCCGGTCAAGGCGCATTGCCCAATTATACCACTCGTCCAACTTCTCTGGCATAGAAGGTAGTCAGTAGATAGACTTGAATAAAGAGGGATTTAATCCTGCTTTCAAAAATTCTACCAATGTGGCTTCTCCTATATCCATCTGTGAAGCTTCTGCTTTGAACTGCAAAATAAATTCATCCGCCGTTAAGGAACCTTGGTGCATGGTCTTTAATTTAGCATTGGCTGTCGCCTTTGGATTAGGGTCTCCAAACTGTGCCTCCAATCTCTCCAGAAATTCCTTGAAGGTTGCAAATGGTTTATTTCCTGCAGCAATTTGATTAATAGCCTCATTTCTCCAGAACTGTGCTTTCCCCCCCTGGATGTATGAGAGAGCAAACATAATCCTAGACTCGGCTGTATGAAACTCTGGCTTCCTCCCATGGATGTACAATACTATAGAGCTGATGAAGGATTTTGTATTCTCCATGGTACCGTCAAAGATTTGCGGGGGCGCATACTTAGGTAAGTGCACTTTTCCATTTCCAGATTTCTCTGCCATCTCATCCTCCTGTGACATCCACTCCACCATCTCCTCCATCTTCTCCTGTCATCTCTAGTTGTACTTCCGCTTGTCTGGGCTGTGATTAGAAGTTGAGGGTTTGGACATAATTGTAAAATCTGTGATGAGTCACTTCTTCGACAAATTCAAAATTTTTTCTTCGAGACCTCTCCAAATGTTTATGGGTCACGTGATAAGGTTCGTCGAGGTTTGTCAATTGTTCGTTGTTTGTCGGGCGCTTAATTTGACACTTCAAATCAATAACCCTTCCAACAGTGCCTGATCTCGGAGATATTGTTGAATTCGGCTTGTAACTAAAATAGTCGTCCGAATAGAGTGATGTAAATCATAACTAAACCAGATCCAATCGGTTGTCTGGTTGCAGCTGTCCTAATCACAAGTACTGCCTCTCGATCACTGGCAGTCGCAATGTAAGGCGAGGCCTGGCATCGGCTTACAAAAGAAAAGGTAGATTACATATGTACAAGTACTTCTGGCTCATGCTGAAAGGGTGAGTAATTGGATGTGGTGCAGTGAAACAATGACGTATGTGCAAGTAAGAGAAGGCGCACTGATATGGGAAGTTGTGTTCTTCTGTTAGGGCGACACCCACTATCTGCTAGCTAAGACCATGTGGGTTCTCTCTACAAGAAGGGGGTGGGATCCGTGCTCATGATGGGGGAAATTGATGGTTTTGATGCGAGGGGTTATTAATAGATGAGTTTGTTGACAAAGGCCTTTCACACTGAAAACGTAGGTGGAATACCTAAGAGAACACAACTGGGGTCCCCTAGGCATATATTTAGGGTTTATATACTATGTTACATATATTGTACATTGTTGTTACCGACGCATTTGCACATGCACGTACATATTGATGCATGCAAAATAAAATTCTCATGCTATCAAAGTGTAGCATAATTTGGCATCATGTAGCATAATTTGACATAATAAAATAAAAATGAAAGTTTATTAGGTAATGAGGTGGTTTCCTAACACATATGGCTCTAAGGATATCCGGTTATTCCTGGAGAATGAAAAGTCTCTACTTGAGAATGATCACTGCAATGATTCTAAAACCCACATCACCATTGCAGCACAGCCCAAGCCTTCCAAGTTCCCTAATGCACCAACTTGTACCAACACAAACTGTGGGAAGCAGGAGCACACAAAGCAGTACTGCATTAAACCTGGCAGTGGTATGGCTGGGAAGTCACTGGAGGAATCAATTGCTGCTCACAAGGCAGCTCATGAGAAGAAACCACTGCCTACTAGTGCCCCCAAGGTCCCTGTCATTGTGCTGTAATTTACCCTCCCCCACCTATTCTGGTTGGAGTCCAGTTATTCTGGTTGGAGTCCAGTTATTCTGGTCAGAGTCCAGTTATTCCAATTGGAGTCCAGTTATTCCAGTCGGAGTCCAGTTATTCTGGTTATTCCGACCAGATTCTGGTTACTCCAGATGCTCAACTTAGAGTATATACCCTAACGGATAGTCAAATTTCAAGTCTTAAGTTGTCAAAGTGCCTACAAAATATATTTGTGCAGAGTAAGGATTGAACTCAAGACATCTTGATTAGAGTGATCACATGACAAACCAAACATGTGTGCTTAACCTGTTGAGCCACAAGAGAATTATTAGATAGTAATATAATGTTTATTCATGACACTCTAATTTTTTTTGGAGTAGTGAAAGATCAAATTTTTTTAATTAACCACATCCCTCACATTGAATGTGAGGGAGTGGGGATGATTGTGATTACATAGATAAACAAAAATCCTCCCTCTCACAAGATGCAAGAGGGAGTTTTATTTATATACATAAAAAGCTAACCCCTCACGCTGAACGCAAGGGGGGAGGTAAAAACATGAAGAAAAAAATCCCTCCCCCACACAAAACGGGGGAGGGGGGGCACAATACTAATAAATAATTAAAAGTACAAAAAAAATCTCTCCCCACACGAAGTGCGGGGGAGGGGAGGGGACGCGACCCTGCTGTTGTCTGTCCTTCCACCCATGATCCACCCCACAAGCAGTTGCTCATGAGGCTGGGGGTAGGCTGGCTTGTCATTGTTGTCTGTCGTTGGTGGCAGGCATGCTTTGTGTTCTGGGGGGTTCTGGTGCTGGTAGATGGCGGCGTCATTGTTGTTGTCACCTGCACACACTCATGATCCACCCTATGAGCGGGGGCTCGCAGGCGTGGGGTGGGTGTGTTGGCTCATTTGCAGGTGGTGGTGTTGTTACTAGTAGATTATAACCTAGAAAACTAAAAAAACGAGTTAGTTTATAAACACAAAAAGCAAATGAAAAAAACTCACATAGGGCCCAAACGATGCGATCTGTGTTGTTTGGGCCCATGTTGGCTCGTTTGCGGGTGGTGGCGTCGTTACTAGTAGATTATAACCTAGAAAACTAAAAAAACAAGTTAGTTAGTTTATAAAAACAAAAAGCAAATGAAAAAAACTCACATAGGGCCCAAACGATGTGATCTGCATCGTTTGGGCCCATGTTGGCTCGTTTGTGGGTGGTGGCATCGTTACTAGTAGATTATAACCTAGAAAACTAAAAAAACGAGTTAGTTAGTTTATTAAAACAAAAAGCAAATGAAAAAAACTCACATAGGGCTCGTTTGTGGGTGGTGGCATCGTTACTAGTAGATTATAACCTAGAAAACTAAAAAAATGAGTTAGTTAGTTTATTAAAACAAAAACCAAAGAAAAAAACTTACATAGGGCCCAAACGACGTGATCTGCATTGTTTGGGCCTACATTGGCTCGTTTGCAAGTGGTGGCATCGTTGCCAGTAGATTATAACCTAGAAAGCTAAAAAAAAGGTTAGTTAGTTTATAAAAACAAAAAGCAAATGAAAAAAACCTTACTTAGGGCCCAAATGATGCGATCTGCATTGTTTGGGCCTGTGTTCTGTCCAATCACATCGTTTGGGCCCATGTTATGTCTGGCAGTCGAGTAGAACCTATAAAACAAACGAAACGAGTTAGTTAGTATGAAAAAACAAGAAGCAAACAAAAAAAAACATACTTGGGCCCACATTCCATCCAGTTGGCTCGTTTGAAGGTGGTGGTGATGGTGGCATTGGGCGTGGGAATGGTGGTGGTGGGTGCACATGCAGTGGTGGTGGTAGAGTGGAGAGGAGGAGGAGGCGGCATTGGCGACAGTGGTGGTGGTGGTTGTGAGCTGGCAGTCACATGTCACGTGTCATGCATATGCATACTTATTAATTATTCCGTTAATGGCTGTGATTAACTACGTACCTTGGTTGGGTAATAAAAGTATTAAATGTATGCCCAAGAATAATTGCTTGGTAGCTTAGTGGTTAAGCATGCTGTTATGTGTGCAGACCCAAGGTCGAGTGTTCAATTCTTGATGTGTGTTGAACTTTTATTTGGGAAGCACCCGGTTAGTCTGGTTATTCCTGTTATTCCGGTTGTGATGAGTCTGGTCAGATTCCGGGGATTCCAGCTGTAAATTGGATCCTTATTCCGACCAGAATTGTGCTGCATAAACTGGAATCCAACCAGAATAGGTGGGGGAGTGTAAAGTACTCTCATTGTGAAGGATATCAATGGTCAAGCATTCACTGTCATGATTGACCCTGAGGCATCAACCCCACCTGTGCCAGAATTTGCAGGACTTGCTCCTGACCCTTTACCTGTCGACTCCCCTGACATCATAGAGTACAAGGGCTGGGTTGCTGTTGAGGAGGAGCATACTACCACTGTTGACTGGAAGCACCATACTTTACCCCTCGCTGACATTGCTCTCACTGTGGAGCCCCTTAACCAGACTCATCGCTCATGTATCACCTTAGATGATCTCCCCTTTATCATTGACTCTGGAGCAATGGTCCATATATCCCCCAACAGATGATTTTCTTGCCCTGTGACCCATTCCACCTCGTTCGGTCAAAGGTGTTGGTGGTTCATCTATTGCTGCCATTTGTGTCGGAGATATACAGTTAAGAATAGCCCAGGGTGCATCAATTGTCTTACATAATGCTCTCTACATCCCAAACTTGGCAGTTCAGTTAATATTGGTGGGCACACTTGCAGATGACTCTAATGCTGTTGCTCATTTTGATGCTGACACCTGTTGGGTCACTGACAAATCCTCCAGTGTTTTCATTGGTCCTGGATCCTGCCTCTCCAGGAGACTTTACATGCTCAATATTCCATCAGCCGAGGTTGATCATGCACTCACAGCTCACAAGTCCCCTACTCTCAAAACTTGGCATTGCCATCTGGGTCATGCAAAACTACCAGGCTCTCTGGGATATGGCCAAGAAGGGCACTCTCACTGGTGCCCCACTTGCCTCTTTACCAAAATTGCCTAAATGTGATTCATGTGTTCTTGGCAAGCAGACAAAAACACCAGTTCCCAGGAAACCTCAGGAGGGACCAGGTCATAAAGTGACGAGGAAACTGGAAAAGGTGTGGGTGGACCTATCTGGGCCACATGCTGTGATGTCATGAGCTGGCAACCAATATGTCATGGATATAGTAGATGACTACACTTCCTTCCCATGTGTCAAGAACCATTCCTTGGCCAATCAGAACCTGCATCCATCTGACACTTTTCTGCAGCTCAAATCCAACACTCACCAACTCCTCCCACTTCATTCCTGGCCGCCTTGCACTGCCCACACTGCTGTGCACCAGGCTGCCTTGTACAGCACCCACAGCTGCCTTACCAAGGCTGCTGTCTCTTTTGCAAATTCAACTACGGACTCCTGTGTGGCCCCCACTAAGTAATTTATTTATGCAGTTGAGACACTGCTGCAGCTACTGACACATTCTGCTCTGATTCTGGACTCTAGTATTTAAGTGTAGTTAGTTTCGACTTGTATTCCTCAGTTCATATATTGATAGAGACTCGACAAAGCCCCATCTTTAACTTGCCAATCTAAATCTTGTTCTACTCCTACCTCTGTCCTCTAGGAGTCTGAACTTCATTTGACTCAACCTCTAGTTCCTCCTCCCAAGATTTGGTCTCATGATTCATCTGAACTTGACCCAAGTCCCTCTGTACTCCTTCCCGCATTTACCCACACTTCCCCATTCCTACCTCCAAACCTTTGTCTCGAAATTAGGACACCAGACGAGGTGAAGGGTACAGCTTCTTATAAGCTGAAGCCGAGTCCTTTCTGTTCCCCTTTGCAGGACCCACTACAACCTGACGACTTTCTGTTATTGACATCTGCAGGGTCCAACCAGATTACGATGTGCCGTCCAGGATCAGTTCTTAACAGTATATACAAACTGACACTTCACTCGTCTCATTCCTCTCTATGACCCCTACTGAGACCTGCCAGTGCACAACCAGAAATTCCCAACATGCCAGTACTATTCCTGGGATCTCTGCAATTCAGCGATCCACCCTTCCTGACCCTCGACCCGCCACTACTTTCAGAGTATCTTCCAGACCTCAAACATCTTCTGACAAATCGGCTCAGGAGCCCCCTCAATCAGTGCTAATCTCATGTCTACCCCTGCCCTGCACCCTTCCACCAACCCAGAAGGTTTTCGATCAAGAACTCCTCTTGAGTATGTAGGGGGCATCAACCAGCCTGAACACTTCAGGTTGGAAGATCCTTGTCTAGAGGACAGACCTCCCAGTGGACCTGATGATCCTAGTGGTCCTGATGGCCCTGGGGGTGACCCCAATCCCAATGATCCAGATGATCAACCTCCTGCGGTGGAAAACCCTGATCCAGAGGATAGGTTCATAGATGTCCTTCACAACCTCTCAGAGAGTATCTGCAACTTTCATCAGAATAATGCACCCAAGACTGAAAAAATCAAAGTTTGTGACCCCGACACTTTTGATTGTACCAATCCAAAGAAACTTAGAGACTTCCTAGTCTCCTGCAATCTTCATTTCTGTGACCGTCTGCATGTATTTTCCTCTGATGAGAAAAAGATCATATTTATCCTTTCTTATCTTAAGGGATCTGCTCTCAGTTGGTTTGAGCCTGGTCTTAATGCATTACCTGACAGATTCCACACACTGGATGTGGGATTACGAAGCCTTCCTCACCGAGCTCAAAAGCAACTTTGACCTGCATGACCTGGTCAGAGATGCAGAAAAAGCTCTCTCTGACTTATCAATGAAGAAAGGTGGCTGAAACACAAAGTATAACATTGACTTCTGGGAATTGGCTTCTAGAGTCAACTGGGATGAAGCTGCCCTTTGCGACCAATATTTCTGTGGTCTTCCACTCCGACTTTGCATAGAAGTTCTTCAGGGTGGTAAACCCAATACTCTTGCAGAACTGCACTTGAAAGTGCAGGACAGCGACGACATCTACTGGATGCAAGAAGATGAATCCCACTTTGAAACAAAGAATTCCAGTAACTTCACTAACCCTAGTTGGAAGGACACTTCCAAAAGCCCTTCCCTGCCTACCAACCAATCCTCTTTGAACTCTGCCCATGGCAACACCTCCAACCAGCAGTCTTCCATGACAAAGAACACTCCCTGGGACAAGCCCAAGTCATCCATCTCTGATAAGTTGGGGAAGAACAGCAAGCTTACTGGGGAAGAACAAGAACATCACATGAGAGAACGATTTTGTCTCTACTGCAGGGAGGAAGGGCATGTAGCAGGAAACTGCCTGAAATCCAAAGCTGCAAAAGCCTGTGCTTCCACTGTCCTTTCCAACACTGTGGACTTGGAAAAATAGTCTGCAACCCTCAGGAAATAGCCATTGGGGCTGGGGGTTGCATTGACCTTACCCATTTGGCTGCCTATGTTCATCTCAACATGTCTGCTCTTTCCGACCCTGACTCCCTCACCATCTCTTTAACCATTCCTGACTATTCCACTCCTGTGTGAACCCTTATTGACTCTGGCTCCTCCCATTGTTTTCTTGACTCTTCTTTCATGTTGGATAACCAACTTATCATGGAGTCTATTAACCCAATCAAACTATGACTCTTTGATGGATCTTGCAACTCCACCATAACTCAAGTCATCAAAATTCCAGTCACTTTCCCTACTGGTGAAGTGTTCAATCTGTCATTCTATGTAGCCTTGCTTGACTCTTCCTGTTCCACCGTACTTGGTCATAACTGGCTGAAGAAATACAATCCATTGATTGACTGGTCTTCAAGCCAAATTGCTTTCCACTCTGCAGTTCATAGAGGTCCAGCACCTTTGATGTCACCCATGTCCCCGAACCTTCCAGTAGAAACCCTCGACTCACCTGCACCTTCAGAATCTCCCATTCCACCTAAGTTTACCCCTTCTGACATTTCATTCATCAATGCTGCCACTTATGCATGTACTAGCAAACTTCCAGGGGCAGTAGCCTTCCAGATGACCTTCGCACCAGAAGGACTATCCACCTGCTCTGCCCAATCCTAGAACCCAGCAAATCTTTCCAACATTCCTGCTGAGTATCATGAGTTCACTGACATCTTTAATAAGGCTAAAGCAGATACCCTTCCTCTGCATCGCCCTTATGACCTCAAGATAGAAACAGAAGATAATGCTCCCCCTCCTCCAGGTCGCATGTACTCTCTCTCTCCCTCTGAGTTAGAAGCCTTACGGGTTTTCATTGATGAGAACGTCTGCTCAGGTTTCATCTGCCCCTCTAAATCCCTGCACAGTGCTCCAATTCTCTTCATCAAGAAAAAGGATGGAAGCCTTTGACTGTGTGTCAACTACAGAGGGCTCAACCATCTCATGAAGAAGGACCACTACCCACTTCCACTCATTTCCAACCTACTTGACTCTCCCCGAAAAGCCCGCTTGTTCACCAAGATAGACTTGTGGCATGCCTATCACATAGTCCACATTGTGGATGGTGACGAATGGAAAACTACTTTCTGCACCCACTACAGATCCTTTGAGTGGTTGGTGGTTCCATTCAGCCTCACTAATGCACCCACAGCCTTCCAGCGGTTTATGAACAACATCTTCAGCAACATGGTGGATGTTTGTGTCATCATCTACCTTGACAACATCCTAATCTACTCCAATGACAAGTCACAGCATGGAGCTCACATCAAGGAAGTTCTTCGGAGACTCTGGAAGAATGGACTTTATGCTTCACCTCAGAAATGTGAGTTCCACAAAGACACTGTTGAATATCTAGGTTTCATCCTTTCACCAGATGGACTGAAGATAAAGTCAAAACCTTGCTCGACTGGCCCGAGCCTAGGAAAGTCAAGGATATACAATCCTTCTTAGGTTTTTGCAACTTTTACTGCCATTTCATCAACAGCTATTCAGACATTGTCATTCCACTCACCCACTTGATGCAGAAATCCGCACCCTGGGACTTCAACAAGAAGTGCCGTGACACTTTTGAAAAGCTCAAACAAGAATTCACTCACACCCCCATCTTAACTCAATGGGTACCTGACTCCCAAATGGTACTCGAAACCGATGCTTCCGATTATGCCCTGGTGGCTATCCTCTTGACCTACACAGCGTATGGAGAAATTCATCCTGTCACTTTCCATTCCCACTCCTTCAACCCCACTGAACTAAATTACGATACACATGATAAGGAACTTCTGGCCATTTTCAAGGCTTTCAAGCATTGGTGGCAATATTTTGAGGGTTTGGCAAACCCAATTGATGTGGTCATGGACCACAAGAACCTTGAGTACTTCAGCACCGCCAAACTGCTCACCTGCTGCCAAGCCAGATGGTCCAAGTACCTCTCACAGTTCAATCTGGTTATCTGCTTCTGCCCTGGAAAATTAGGGGCCAAGCCAGATGCTAAGGCAAGGCAGGGGTAGGGGTATACCCTTGTGTTTTTGGGCTAAGGGTATGAGGGGTAAGGGTAGGGGTTTGGAAGTTTATACCCTTGCATACCCTTGTACCCTTAGTAAGGGTACAGGGGTATGCCAGGGGTATGCTTATGTAAGAATTTTTTCAGCTACAAAGACTCATATTCAAGATTAAATTCAGATTTTGGGATAGTCCAACATGATAATGGCTTTCATATGTTAATAAGAGGTATTAATATGTGATATTAATAGTAAATACAATAGTTATCAACACTTTTCAAATGAATTTTGCTCTAAATATGTTGATTTTGTGCCAAACCCTTGTACCCTTGACAAACCCTCCCATACCCTTGGCAACCCTTATATGTTTCCATACCCTTACCCCTAAGGGTAGGGTGTTCAGGGGTAGGGGTAAGGGTATGAGATTTGACACCCAGGGGTAACCCCTGCCTTGCCCTACCAGACATGCTCACAAGATGTTGGAACGTCTACTGCAAAAGGGGAAATAGCAACTTCGCCTCCATAAACCCATCCAATTTCTGACCTGTATTCACACAGGAACAACTTACCTCTTCTCTCTGTGCCACCTACCTTGCAATGTCATCCAACAAGCAGTAATCATGGATGTCAAGAAACTTCACAATGGCATCTGCACCTCCCTACCCCTTGACCCACTATCATCTGCACACCTTCCAACACCTACTGACCCCAATTGGACTATAGACAAAGCAGGATTACTCTGCCATTTTGACTGGATCTATGTTCTGGACATTGTGGATCTTTGTCTCAAGGTCCTGCAATACAAACACGATCACATTCTCTCTGGCCACTTTGGACAAAACAAAACTCAGCAGCTCGTCTGCCAAGAATATGTCTGGCCAAACCTCTGCACATTCATCCAGGAATTCTGCAAGTCCTGTACCACTTGCAAGCGATCCAAGTTGCCTTGACACAAACCCTATGGGTTCTTGAAGCAACTTCTGGTCCCAGAACAACCCTGGAACTCGATCTCCATGGACTTCATTGAACAATTACCTGACTCCGACAATCACACCGCTATCCTGGTCATTGTTGACCAACTCACCAAACAAGGCATCTTCATCCCGACTGTCAATGAAATCACAGCCCAAGAATTAGCCAACCTGTTTGTCCTCCACATCTTCTCCAAGTGTGGTGTACCATCTCACATCACTTGTGACCAAGGATCTGAATTCATCTCCCATTTTTTCTGCTCCCTCGAAAAAGCTCTCGACATGCAGATCAACTTCACTTCCAGTTATCACCCGCAAGGTGACAGTCAGACAGAATGACTTAATTAGACCCTTGAACAGTATCTCCGGATCTTCTGCAACTATCAGCAGGACAACTGGTCTCACCTCTTACCCTTGGGCAAGTTTGCCTACAACAATGCTCCCTCCACTTCTACCAGTGTATCCCCTTTCTTCGCCAACAAAGGCTACCACCTGAACATATCCATCTTTCATGAATGCAACTTGGCCTCACAATGTGCCTGCGAGTTCATTGTTGACTTAGACAACCTTCATCAAGAACTTCAGAAACAGCTTGTGGCCACTCAAAAACATTATCAAGGTCCTGTGGACAAACACTGGGTGCCCACACCAGACTTCAACATTGGTGATTTTGCCTACGTCACTGCAGAAAATATCCATACCACCCATCCCTCCAGGAAACTTTCCAAAAAGAACCATGGCCCTTTCGAAATCATTGCATGCCCAGGAACTCACTCAGTCACCCTGCGGCTTCCAAACCACATGTGGGCCATCCACCCCATTTTCCATGTCTCCCAACTAGAAGAACACTCCCCAAACACAATTCCAAATTGAGTACAACCTCCACCTCCTCCGATCACTATCAATGATGAGCTCAAGTATGAGATTGCCAAAGTACTCAACTCCAAGGTTGACAATCAATCTCGCTGCAAGATTCTCTACCTTGTCCAATGGGAAGGTTATCAGGGAACTGATGAAGAAACCTCCTGGCTACCTGTTATGGAACTTGACCATGCCCAAGAACTCCTTGCAGATTTTCACACCCGCTACCCACAGAAACCTGGTCCATTACCCACTTAACCTATTCACCTTACTCCTTAACTCATTCAAGACTCAGAAACAAATCTTATTATAAACAGAAACAAAGTAAAAAGAATTTTTTTCCACCCAGATCCTACCCTTCCACTTCCCCCTCACCATCTTTGTCACCCTCTCCCCCACCATCACCCTCTTTGTCAACCTCACCCTCTCCACCACCCTCACCCTCTTCTCCACCCTCACCCTCTTCTCCACTCTCGCTCTCCTCTTTGTCATCTGCCCGTCTTTTTTCCAGATACTTCTGGAATGCCACCCAGTCTTCTCCTGACTGGTGGATTCTGCATCTTTCCCACTGGGACTCCCTTACCACCTGCTCAACTACGTCATCATTGCTCTCCTCCCTGGTGCTTTCCTCTTCCTCCCATGTCGGGTCCAAGGCATCCTGAACCTCCTCCATGTTGCGGGAAAGATCCCTGAACCCTTTCCTCACTGTCTTCACCAGCTGCCACAGCAGCTCTGTGATCTCCCTGCTGCCCCCTGCGATTCCTGCCACAGTTCCTGCTGGTTTGGTTGCAGGGACCTCTTGCCCCTCCCATACTACCTCCTCGCATTTGTGCTTGATGTGCGTGCAATTATCACACATGCGTCCCCGCACACCCATCTTGAAACACGAGATTTTTTGATATTTACATCTAGGCCACTTATCAGTAAAGGAAGATGGAGAAGTAAAACAAGAAACACACCTTTTGCAGGGCTGCCTGCACCTACACTGGACCCTTGGACTCCTCTGACCCCACTTGTGCCTTTGACTTGGCGACTTTCTTTTTCTTCAGGGACTTGCTCCCCTCGGCCTCATCCCCCAACCCTGCGGCCACAGCTGCCCGCTTCTTCTCTGCTCTTCTTGCAGCCGCTGCTTCCTTCTTCCATGCGTCTGCCTCCTCGGCCTTCGCAGCCTCCTCTGCTGCCTTTTGTGCCTCCTGCACCCTGTGCTCCTCCTCTCTTGCCACTTCCTCCAGCTCCTTCATCTCCTGTTCCATCTGCTCTTTCATTGCCTGCTCCCTCTGTTTGTGTTGGGCCTTCATCACGGCCAACTTGGCATTCATGGAGATAGCTGGGGGGGACATATTGATTAGGTGGTGGGAGTAGGAAACAATGAGAAAATCTTTTCAACCAACTGCCACATTCAGAAATTCAACCAACTTCCTTATTCAGATTCAAACTCCCACATGCCTTGTAGGCTCGGCACTAAGGGGGAAATACTGTCAAGAACCATTCCTCATCTGATCGGAACCTGCATCTGTCCAACACTTTTCTGCAGCTCGAATCCAACATTCACCAACTCCTCCCATTTCGTTCTCAACTGCCTTGCACTGCCCACACTGCTGTGCACCAGGCTGCCTTGTACAGCACCCATGGCTGCCTTACCAAGGCTGCTGTCTCTTTTGCAAATTCAATTTTAAACTTCTGTGTGGCCCCCACTAAGTAATTTATTTATGCAGTCGAGACACTGCCACAGCTACCAACATGTTCCGCTCCAATTCTGGACTCTAGTATTTAAGTGTAGTTAGTTTCAACTTGTATTCCTCAGTTTGTATATCAACAGAGACTCAACAAAGCCCCATCTTTAACTTGCATCTAAATCTCGTTCTACTCCTACCTCTGTCCTCTAAGAGTCTGAACTTCATTCGACTCAACCTCTAGTTCTTCCTCCCAAGCTTTGGTCTCATCTGAACTTAACCCAAGTCCCTCTGTACTCCTTCCTGCATTACCCACACTTCCCCGCTCCTACCTCCAAACCTTTGTCTCAAAATTAGGACATCAGACGAGGTGAAGGGTGCAGCTTCTTATAAGCTGAAGCCGAGTCCTTTCTGTTCCCCTTCGCAGGACCTGCTACAACCTGACAACTTTCTGTTATCGACATCCGCAGGGTCCAACTGGATTCCGATGTGCCATCCAGGATCAGTTCTTAACACTGTGGTCTATACCCTTACAAAATAAACACAATGCTTTCTCTGAACTCAGGGCTTGGGAGCTTGCTTGGGAGAATGAAACTGGACTCAAGGTTGGAACCTATATCACTGATAATGGTGAACTTAAATCACATGAAATGGAGAGTTGGTTGAAGACTTGGGGTACCGATCAATGCTTCATAGCTCCCTACACTTCTGCACATATAGGCCATGTTGAGTGAATGCATAGAACACTAATGGCTAAAGCCTGCACAATGCAAATTTACGCAGGACTGCCCTCTTATCTGTGGGATGAATTCTACCTCACAGCTGCTCATTTACATGCGAAGACTACAACACATTCCCTTGCAGGCCTAACACCTTGGGAATTATAGTATGAGAGAAAACCTGACTACTCTTACCTCTGCGAAATCAGATGCAGGGTGTTTGTGCCTATCCCCAAGAAGGATAATCCCAAGATTTATGAGCAGTCCATTGAATGCATCTTGGTAGGTTATGACCTAAAATTGAAGTCATATCGATGTTATGACTGTGCAATGCATAAGGTCCATAGTTCATACCATGTCAGGTTCCTTGAGAGCCATGATGGCCATTTGCCCCCACCCACCATGTTACAGGATGGAAATATTGACTCCATTGGGAGCTGACCCCCCTTCCTGGGTCCCATTTTACAAAACGATGTTGATGATGAGTCTTTTCATGATTCCACTGTCCCTGATACACATTCTCATAACACTGCCCCCCCGGTACCACCACCAGCCCAGTCAATATGTCAGTCAACCTGCATGCTGATACCCACTGAGAAGAATCCTAATGGTGGCCCTGCAGTTACCAGAACTGCTGCTGCCATGCGTGACTCTCTGGAAAGTGTTGCTCAGATCAAGGAGGCATGGCAGGAACATTGGGCTGCACTTGTCACTGCCAGATCAGATCATGTCCCAGATCAGCCCACCAATCATGATTGTGATGTCATGGAAGAACTTTGCCAATCATTTCATAATCTTGATCTGGGTAATCAGGCGCATCAACTTCAGTCCCTGATCTTGGAAATGGCAGATTTTGATCTGGAATCACTTCAATTTGAGGATGAGCTGAAAACATGGGATGAGGCCAAGAACTCAGCCGATGCAGCATGTTGGGAACATGGATACTGTGATGAATTGAACTCATTGAAGGAGATGGGAGTCTATAAGTTGATACCTCGGTCTGAGGTCCCACCAGGGAAGTGTATTAGACATGGGAAACCTGTCTTCCACATCAAGCATGATGAAGTGGGTGCTGCTATTAGGTTGAAGGTATGCCTTGTTTTCAGAGGTCATGAGCAGATTTATGGCAGGGATTACACTAAAACCACCTCACTGACCGCACACATGGAATCTTGGTGAATTCTCCTACACATCACTGCCTCTCTCAGATGGGATGCACAACAAATTGATATAAAAACTGCTTTTCTCTATGGCTTACTCCCAGATGACAAAATTCAATATATGCAGCAGCCTACAGGATTCGAGGAGCCAGGCAAGGAGAACTAGGTTTGGCAGCTCCAGCATGGCCTGTACAGTATGAAGCAGAGTGGATGTATTTGGAATCAAACTCTCAATGCACAAATGCTCAATTGGGGATTCACCCATCTTTCTTGTGAATCCTGTATCTATTACTGCAAAACCGACACTGGTACGATAATTGCTGCTGTCCACATTGATGATTATTTAGCCATCACTGACTCCAAGGACAAAAATGAGTGTTTTAAAAACCAAATGCATGAGGTATGGACTATATCCAAATTGGGGACAGCACACTTTATTATGGGTATTGCTGTCACTTGGGACTGGGATATGCATACCGTAGTGCTCTCACAAACTGCACTTATTGACAAAATTGTGGAACAGTTTGGTCAAAAGGATGCTCACCCAGTTTCTGCTCCCCTAGAGCCTGGTTCTAAACTATGACACCCTTATCAGCAAACCATGTTGCTGGATGCCAGGAATGCTCTTGCCAAACTCCCTTACCACTCTCTTATTGGATGTTTGCTTTATTTGGCAATATCTACTCATCCCAATATTTCATATGCAGTCCAACAGTGTTAGGAAACAACCCCATTACCTAATAAAATTTCATTTTATTTTATTATGTCGAATTACGCTACATTACGCCGAATGACGCTACACTTTGATAGCATGAGAATTTTATTTTGCACACATCAATATGTATGTGTGTATACGAGCGCATTGGTAACAACAATGTACAATATATGTAACATAGTATATAAACCCTAAATATATGCCTAGGGGACCACAGTTGTGTTCTCTTAGGTATTCCACCTACACTTGTGGTGTGAAATGCCTTTCTCAACAAACTCATCTATTAATAACCCCTCACATCAAAACCATCAGTTTCCCCATCATGTGCACGCATCCTGCCCCCTTCTTGTAGAGAGAACCCACATGGTCTTAGCTAGCAGATAGTGGGTGTTGCCCTAACAGAAGAACACAACTTCCCATATCAGTGTGCCTTCTCTTACTTGTGCATACATCATTGTTTCACTGCACCACATCCAATTACTCATCCTTTTGGCACAAGCCAGAAGTACTTGTATATACATAATCTACCTTTTCTTTTGTAAGCTGATGCCGGGCCTCGCCTTACATTGTGACTACCAGTGATCGAGAGGCAGCGCTCATCATTAGGACAGCTGCAACCAGACAACCGATTGGATCTGGTTTAGTCATGATTTACATCACTCTATTTGGATGACTATTTTAGTTACAAGCTGAATTCAGTGTTATCCCCGAGATCAGGCACTGTTGGAAGGGTTATTGATCCAAAGTGCCAAATTTAGGCGCTTGATGAACAATTGATGAACAAACAAACAATTGATGAACAAATGGGTTTTGCCAAGTTTGATACCCGAGTTACCAAATCATGTGACCCATAGACATTTGGAGAGGTCCAAAGAACAAGTTTTGAGTCTGTTGAAGAAGTGATTCATCACAGATCTAACAATTATGTCCAAACCCTCAACTTCTAATCCTGGTCCTAATCCTGTTCCCACACCAGCACTAGAGGCAAAAATTGATGCACTTACAGCACAAATGTCACAATTAGTGTCAGTGTTGGCAGCATCACAGCCCAGACAAGCGGAAGTACAGCCAGAGATGACAGTAGAGAGAGATGATGAGATGAAGGAGATGGTGGAGTGGATGTCACAGGATTATGTGCAGGCAGTGGAAAAATCCGGAAATGGAAAAGTGTGCTTACCTAAGTACGCGCCCCCACAAATCTTTGACAGTACCATGGAGAATACAAAATCTTTTATCAGCTCTATAGTATTGTACATCCATGGGAGGAAGCCAGAGTTTTGTACAGCCGAGTCTAGGATTATGTTTGCTGTCTCATACATTCAGGGGGGGAAAGCACAGTTCTGGAGAAATGAGGCTGTTAATCAAATTGCCATGGGAAATAAACCATTTGCAACCTTCAAGGAATTTCTGGAGAGATTGGAGGCACAGTTTGGGGACCCTAATCCAAAGGCAACAGCCAATGCCAAATTAAAAACCATGCACCAAGGTTCCCTAATGGCAGATGAATTTATTTTGCAGTTCAAAGCAGAAGCTTCGCACATGGATATGGGAGAAGCGGTGTTGGTAGAATATTTGAAAGCAGGATTAAATCCCTCTTTATTCAAGTCTATCTACCAACTACCTTCTATGCCAGAGAAGTTGGACAAGTAGTATAATTGGGCAATGTGCCTTGATCAGCAATATCAGCAGGAACAGGTGGAATCGAAGTTGATGTACAGAAGTAGTAAATTTGGAAAGCCATCAGGAGGAAAGTCCAAGAAAGGAAAGGCGCCTCAGGCGCAAACTCCGAGGGCACAGCCACTGGCCATGGCAGTGACACCTATAGTTACAGAGTCAGCAGCACCAGCAGAGGCAATGGAGGTTGATCAAGTGGGGAGATGAGCCCCACTTGAATGTTTTAACTGTGGGCAGTTAGGACACATTGCTAGGAATTGTAGGCAGAAAAGAAAGATTAGGGAAGATACAATCGAGGAAGTGAAGCCAGAGGAAGGCAGGCAGAAGAATTTTGTGGAAGAGTCCCAGTGAAGGTTTCCCCATTGGTGACCCAGAATCATTACAATGTATTAGTATCTGAGGAAACCCAGCACAAATCAGAATAGGAAATTGAGGAGGAGTACAAATCATGTGACAAAGAAAATTGTCAAGCACTATTTCTGAAAACCCCTAAATTCTTTATTTGCTCTGCATGAATAGAACCTGAAATTACCTTGACTGTGGGATTGAAGACAGTGGACATGCATGCAGTGATTGATGTGGAAGCATTGCTTGATAGTGGTGCTACAGGATTATTCATTAATTGGTCCTTAATTACTAGCACACACAAGCTGGTGCAACCTATAATGGTGTACAATATTGATGGAACAGTCAATTGTGGAGGAACTATCAAGGAGGAGGTGACCATAGTACTAAAGTATCAGGAGTGTCAGGAATGAGCCATATTTGAAGTTTGCAATCTTGGGAAAACCAATCTAATAATAGGATGTCTGTGGTTACAGAAGCATAATCCCAAAATTGATTGGAAAACTGGGAAAGTACAAATGACTCATTGCCCTAAGGAATGTAATGTGTATGGGAGGAAGATGAAGAAGGAGAAAAGGAAAAAGAAAGAGAAAGAATGTCCAAGGAAGTATTCTGTTACAATGGAAGAAGTGTAGGATGAGGAAATGCCAAATGGGAAAGTTCCGATCATGATTGAAAAGGAAGAGCAGAGGCAAACCTTTAGAGCAATTTGTGGAGGACAGTCGTGGGACAAGAATATTGTAAAGGTGGAGAAGCCAGTGGAGGAGTGGGTACCAAAAGCATATCATGAATATCTGTCAGTCTTTCAGAAGAAGGAGTCTGAGCAAATGCTGGTGTGGAAGCCATGGGATCATGTGATTGAGATGAAGCCAGGGTTTGTGCCAAAGAAGTCAAAGGTATATCTGTTATCTCCAATGGAACAAGAAGAAGTTGATGTGTTCCTAAATGAGCAATTGTGCAAAGGATACATATGACCTTTGAAATCACTGCAGATGTCACCAATATTCTTTGTGCCAAAGAAAGACCAGAGGAAGAGGATGTGTATGGATTATAGGTATCTGAATGAGTGGACAGTAAAGAATGCATACCCCCTGCCGTTGATCTCAGAAATAATTGACAAGGTGGGAAAAGCCAAGGTCTTTACAAAATTGGATTTACAATGGGGATACAATAACGTATGAATAAAGAAAGGAGATGAGTGGAAGGCCGCATTTGCCATGCATCGAGGATCCTTTGAGCCGCTTGTCATGTTTTTTGGGATGACCAATAGTCCCCCAACTTTCCAAAATATGATGAACAATATTTTCAAGGATGTAATAGACAAAGTCATGGTAATAATATTCATTGACAACATTCTGATATTCATGGAGGATGATGAAACTCATGAAGTGATAGTGCAGGAGGTGCTATGGAGACTAGCAGAGAATGATCTATCTTTGAAACCAGAGAAGTATGTGTTTGGGGCAAGTGAGATCAAGTTCCTAGGATTATTGATTGGCCCTGATGGGATCAAAATGGATCTGATCAAGGTACAGGCAATCACTGATTGGTAGTGTTTGAAGGTCTGGTTCAGTCTGGTTTTTTCCCATCTTGGGGCCAAACCAGAACTGGAACCAGTTCACTTCAATTCAAAATCTACATAAAACCAGACTGAACCTCATGCAACTGGTTCATTGCAGTTTTATCCAGTCTGACAACCGGTTGGGGCTGGTTTGGTCAGAACTGTACATATGTAGTTAAGAATAATACTACTACTACTCTAAAATAACATAAAGCTCCTCACAGAGGGGCCTATAAGCAGGCATATGAATAATAAAATAAAACTGTACTAAGAAGAAAAAAATATGCACCTGCCTGAGCAGCGAATGCAAGGGGGGGGGACATCATCGTCTGCTGGTGTCATCATCTGGTGTCGGCATTGTCATCTGCTGTCCTCACCGTTGTCTGGTGTTGGCAGTAGTGTGCTCATTGGTCCTCATTGGTCCTGGTGTCATTGTCTGGTGTTGGTGTTAGGTGTTGGTGTTGGTGTTGGTGTTGGTGCTGGTGTTAGCATTGGTGTTAGCATAATCTGCTGGCATCATCATAGTTTGCTGGCATTGTCATAGTTTGCTGGCATTGTCATAGTTTGCTGGTGTCATTGTTGTTGTCTGGTCTCAGCATCATTGTCTGCTGCCATCGTCATCTGGCATTGCTTGCATTACCACCCTACAAGCAGGGGCTGGCAGGCATGGTGTGGTGGTTGGGTGTAGGCATTGTCAAAAGATTAAGAACCTAAAAACAATGACAAAATATCAAGTTAGTTAAAAAAACAATGAATCAATGATAAAAAAACATACTCAATGCCCAAACAATGCAACTGGCATTGTCTGGGCTGGTTGTGTTGGTCCATTTGTGGCTATGGTGTCATTATCAAAAGGGAAGAACTTAAAACAATGGCAAAATAGTTAGTTAGTTGGAAAACAAGGAATTGTTAAGAACTGATCCTAGAAGGTACATCGGAATCTGATTGGACCCTGTGGGTGTTGATAGCGGAAGGTTGTTGGGTCATGGCAGATTCTGTGGAAGGGGAAACAGAAAGGACTTGGCTTCAGCTTGTAAGAAGCTGTGCCCTTCACCTCATCTGGTGTCCTAATTTCAAGACAAAGGTTTGGAGGTAGAAGTGGAGAAGTGTGGGTAAATGTGGGGAGGAGTATGGAGGGACTTGGGTTAAGTTCAGATGAGATTAGAACTTCAGAGGGAGACTAGAGGTCGAGTTGAATGAAGTTCAGACTCTTAGAGGACTGAGGTAGGAGTAGAAGGAGATTTAGATTGGCAGGTTTAAAGTCGAGTCTATGTTGATATATGAACTGAGGAATACAAGGTACTAAGCTTAAATACTGTAGTCCAGAATAAAGGCAGAATGGAAATGAAGACTGTGGCAGTGTCTTGACTGTGTAGATAAATTGCCTAGTGGGAGCTGCACAGGAATCCATAGTCGAATTTGCAAAAGAGATGGCAGCCTTGGGAAGGCAGCCTGGTGCTAGTGTTTTAAGGTCCGGTTCGGTCCAGTTTTTTGACCCCAAGATGGGCAACCGGCAACCGCAACCAGTTGCAACTAGTGCCCAACTTAGGGCAACTGCAACCGAACCGACTAGGACCGGTCCTAGTTGGTTCGGTTGCCCTCGAAAAACCAGTTGCCACCGGTTTTTCCAGCAATTTTCGATACATATTTTAATTTTACTATATATTAAATACAACTAATTACAACACACCCTGCAAGCAGGTGCTCGCAGTGGTGGGGGGTCATTCAGAGAGCAAAAATAAGAAAATAAGACGAAAGAAAAAGAAAACCTAAAAAAACGATGCCACTCTTGTGTTGGTGGCATGGGTAGGGTCATCCCCCGCATTCATTGTCGTTGTGGTTGCCCTGCATTCATTGTCATTGTCGCTGCCATTCGTTGTCATGTTGTTGCACCCCCCCTGATGCCACGTCGGCATCCCCACCATTGTTCCCCGTCGTCGTCATCCCTGTTGTCCATCATCCCTGCATTTGTCATCCTCCCCATTCGCTGTCCCTGTTATACATTGTCCCCAGTTGTTTGTGTTTGCGTTGTCATTTGATGTCCCCCCGTTCCATCTTCGTGCTGTCGTTCGTTACCCCCACCCATCTGTGTTGTCAGTCAGCACCACCATCACCCCCTACGAGCAGTGGCTTGCAGGCGGGGTGGCGGCGCTATGTGACATGGCATTTGTGTGGCATTGTTGTCAAGAAACGGGGCCCATTGCAGCCCTGTGAGCAGATGCTCACAGTGGCGGCATAGGGCCAGGGAACGGTGATGGAGGGGGTGTACTTGGGGGCCACGCAATGTCGTTATCAACAGGAAAAACATAAAAAGAAAAAGAAAGTTAGTTCATAGTAAGAAATGAATCATAAAAAACATACCATATGGCCCAAACAACATTCGTCGTCGTTTGGGCCCATGGGGGTGGTGATGATGACACATCCATGTTGTTGTTGTTGTCGCTGTTGGCATTGGCTGGCATTGGCGGTGGCATTGCGTCGTGGGAGCATGGGGTGGTGGGCCCGACATCGTCATCAAAAGGTTAGAATCTGAAAAGGAAGAGTATTAGTTAGCCAAAAAGAATGATTTAAGAATGAAAAAAACATACCTGAGGGCCCAAACAATGACTAGTGTGTCGTCTGGGCCCACTTTCTAGTAATCCAGTGCAGTATTTTGAGGTAGGAGGTGTAGATGGTAGGGATGACGCGGCGTTGTGGGTCATTCGTGGTTGTGGGAGTTGTTTAGAAAGTGGTGCCACTTTCTTTTTGGGGAGCACAAGCATGACCAAATGGTCTGTGCGCAGCCACGGGGTATATAAGGACTCGTGAAACAAGCTCTTTTTGCCCTGGGTTCACATTGCCCTTTTGTATACCGTAAATATAAGTACAAGTAGACTACATTAGTTATATTTTTTCAAATACAGTACATAAATTTACTTAAGTAGTATGGGATATGTAGAACTGTAAGAAGACTGGTTGCAACTGATTGCAACCGGTTTTTGAATGGTTTTCAAGTATTCTGAAATAGAGGCAACCAGCAACCCAACTGCCCCCTGAAACCAAGCAACCGCAACCGACAGTTCGGTTGCATTCGGTTGGGTTCGGTTAGGTTGCAGTTTTTTTTCCGGTCCATTGGACCGGACCTTTAAACACTACCCGGTGCACAGCAGTGTGGGCAGTGCAAGGCAGCCGGGAATGAAATGGGAGGAGTTGATGAATGTCAGGTTCATTGTGCAGAAAAGGGTCGGATGGATGCAGGTTCTGATCAGGCAAGGAATGGTTCTTGACAGTATTTCCCCCTTAGTGCCGAGCCTATGAGGCACATGAGGGTTTGAGTCTGAATGAGGAAGTTGGTTGAATTTCCGAATGCGGCAATTGGTTGAAAAATTTTCATGTTGTTTCTTACCCCCATCACCTATCAAAGATGTCCCCCCCAGCAGTTCCATGCAGATCAAATTGGCCGCGATGAAGGCCCAACACGAACAGAGGGAGCAGGCGTTGAAAGAGCAGATGGAATGGGAGATGAAGGAGCTGGAGGAAGCGGTGAGGGAGGAGGAGCACAGGGCGCAGGAGGTGCAAAAGGCAGCAGAGGAGGCTGCAAGTGTGGAGGAGGTGTGCCAGGCAGAGGCACAGAAGAAGGAGGCATGGAAGAAGGAGGCAGCAGCCGCATGATGAGCAGAGAAGAAGCGGGCAGCTGTGGCTGTGGGTTTGGAGGATGAGGCCAAGGGGAGCAAGTGTTAGGAAACCACCCCATTACCTAATAAACTTTCATTTTTATTTTATTATGTCGAATTACGCTACATGACGCCAAATGACGCTACATTTTGATAGCATGAGAATTTTATTTCGCACGCATCAAAATGTACGTGCATGTACGAGTGCGTCGGTAACAACAATGTACAATATATGTAACATAGTATATAAGCCCTAAATATATGCCTAGGGGACCCCAGTTGTGTTCTCTTAGGTATTCCACCTACGTTTTTGGTGTGAAAGGCCTATCTCAACAAACTCACCTATTAATAACCCCTTGCATCAAAACCATCAATTCCCAATCACGCGCGCGGATCCCGCCCCCTTCTTGTAGAGAGAACCTGCACGGTCTTAGCTAGCAGATAGTGGGTGTCGCCCTAACAGCAAGTCCCCAAAGAAAAAGAAAGTCACCAAGTCGAAGGCGCGAGTGGGGTCAGAGGAGTTGGAGGGTCCAGTGCGGATGCAGGCAGCATTGCCCTGCAAAAGGTGTGTTCTTGTTTTTCTTCTCAGTCTTCTTTTACTGATAAGTGGCCTAGATGCAAATATCAGAAAATTGCTTGTTTCAAGATGGGTGCGAGGGGACGCATGTGCGACAACTGCACATGCATCAAACACAAGTGTGAAGAGGTAGTGTGGGAGGGGCAGGAGGCCCCTGCAGCAAAAACAGTGGGAACCACAGCGGGAACAACGGGGTCAACAGGAATTAGCAGGGAGAATGCGGAGATGATGCAGCAGATGATGAAGATGATGAGGAAGGGATTTGCTGAGGTGGCAACTGTGGTGTGGGAATTGATAGGGGAGATCTGGGATGCATTGGACCCAGAGTGGGTGGAGGACGAGAGCACCGGGGAGGAGAGCAACAAGGGTGACAAAGAAGTGGAGTGGGCAGTGCAAGAGTCCTGGCAGGAAAGACGTGGGATCTGCCAGTCTGGAGATGACTGGGTGGCCTTCCAGAGATATCTGGAGAAAAGGCGGGCGGATGATGAGGAGGAGAGTGAGAGTGGAGAAGAGGGTGAGGGTGGAGAAGAGGACAAGGGTGGAGAAGAGGGCAAGGTTGGGGGAGAGGGTGATGAAGACAGAGAGGGAGAAGTGGAGGTGGTAGTGTAGGGATCCGGTTGGATCCAAAAAAAAATCCTTTTGCAATAAACTTTGTTTCTGAGTTCCGACTGAGTGATTGAGTAACATGAATAGACTTTAAGCAGGTAATGCACCAGGTTTCTGCAGGTAGCAGGTGTGAAAGTCTGCAAGGAGTTCTTGTGCATGGTCAAGTTCTGTAACAGGTAGCCAGGAGGTTTCTTCATCAGTTCCCTGGTAACCTTCCCATAGGATGAGGTAGAGAATCTTGCAGTAACATCAATTGTCGACCTTGGAGTCGAGGACTTCGACAATCTCATACTTGAGCTTGTTGTCAATGGTGATTGGAGGAGGTGGAGGTTGTGCTCAATTTGGAATTGTGTTTGGGAAGTGTTTTTCAAGTTGGGAGACATGGAAAACAGGGTGGATGGCCTGCATGTGGTCTGGAAGCTGCAGGGTGACTGAGTGAGTACCCAGGTGGGCAATGATTTCAAAGGGACCATAGTTCTTTTCAGAAAGTTTCTTGGAGGGACGAGTGGTGCGGATATTTTCCGCAGTGACATAGGCAGAGTCACCAATGTTGAAGTCAGGTGTGGGTGCCCAATGTTTGTCCGCAGGGCCTTGATAATGCTCTTGAGTGGCTGCAAGCTGTTTCCAAAGCTCCTGATGAAGATCATCTAAGTCAACGATGAACTCGCGGGCATGCTGTGAGGCTAAGTCGTGTTCAGGGAAAATGGAAATGTTTGGGTGGTAGCCCTTGTTGGCGAAGAAAGGGGATATGCCTGTAGAGGCGGAGGGAGCATTGTTGTAGGCAAATTCACCCAAGGGTAAGAGGTGAGACCAGTCGTCCTGCTGATAGTTGCAGAAGATCTGGAGGTACTGCTCCAAGGTCTGATTAAGTTGTTCCATCTGACCATCACCTTGCGGGTGATAACTGGAAGTGAAGTGGATCCGCATGTCGAGTGCTTTTCCAAGGGAGCAGAAAAAATGGGAGACGAACTCGGATCCCCAGTTGCAAGTGACATGCGATGGGACACCATGCTTGGAGAAGATGTGGAGGATGAACAGGTTGGCTAATTCTTGGGCTGTGATTTTGTTGACAGTTGGGATGAAGATGCCTTGTTTGGTGAGGCGGTCAATGATCAGGATCGCTGTGTGGCCATCGGAGTTGGGTAGTTGTTCAATGAAATCCATGGAGATTGAGTTCCAAGGTCGTTCTGGAACCAGAAGTTGCTTTAGGAACCCATAGGGCTTGTGTCAAGGTGATTTGGATTGTTTGCAAGTGGTACAGGATTTGCAGAATTCTTGCATGCAGGTGTGGAGGTTTGGCCAGACATATTTCTGACGGACAAGCTGCTGGGTTTTGTTTTGTCCGAAGTGGCCAGAGAGGATATGATTGTGTTTGTATTGAAGGACCTTGAGATGGAGGTCTGCAATGTCTGGAACATAAATCCAGTCAAAGTGGCAGAGAAGACCTGCCTTGTCTACAGTCCAGTTGGGGTTGACAGGTGTCGGGAGATGAGCAGATGATAGCAGGTCAAGGGGTAGAGAGGTGCGGATGTCATTATGGAGTTTCTCAACATCCATGATTATGGCTTGTTGGATGATGGGTGTGGCAAGATAGGTGGCATGGAGGGAGGAGGTGAATTGTTCCTGTGTGAATACAGGTCAGAAGTTGGTCAGGTTTATGGAGGCAAAGTCACTATTTCCCCCTTTGCAGTAGACATCCCAATGTCTTGTGAGCGCATCTGGCTTGGCCCCTAATTTTCTGGGGCAGAAGCGGATGACAAGATTGAACTGGGAAAGGTATTCAGACCAACAGGCCTGGCAGCGGGTGAGCAACTTAGTAGTGCTGAAGTACTCAAGATTTTTGTGATCAACCAGGTTTGCGGAACCCTCAAAATACTGCCACCAGTGTTTGAAGGCTTCGAAAATGGCCAAGAGTTCCTTATCATGGGTGTCATAATTTAGTTCAGCAGGATTAAAGGAGTGGGAATGAAAAGCGACTGGATGGATTTCTCCATCCGCAGTGTAAACTGAAAGGATAGCTGCTAAGGTGTAGTCAGAGGCATCAGTTTCAAGTACCATTTGGGAGTCAGGTACCCATTGAGTTAGGATGGGGGTGTGAGTGAATTCTTGTTTGAGCTTTTCAAAAGTGTCATGGCACTTCTTGTTGAAGTCCCAGGGTGCAGATTTCTGTGTCAAGCAGGTGAGTGGAATGACAATGTTGGAGTAGCTGTTGATGAAACAGCGGTAAAAGTTGCAGAAGCCTAAGAAGGATTGTATATCCTTGACTTTCCTAGGCTGGGGCCAGTCGAGCACGGTTTTGACTTTGTCCTCTGACATCCATAGTCCATCCAGTGAAAGGATGAAGCCTAGATAATCAATGGTGTCTTTGTGGAACTCACATTTCTGTGGTGAAGCATAAAGTCCATTCTGCCAGAGGCGGCGGAGGACTTCTTTGACATGAGCCCCATGCTGGGACTTGTCGTCGGAGTAGATTAGGATGTCGTCAAGGTACACAATGACACAAACATCCAGCATGTCACTGAAGATGTCATTAATAAACTGTAAGGGGACTAGGGGGGTGCCCTGTGTGTTTTTCCTATTTTTTATGTTTGTCCTATATTTTTCCCCACCTCATTTCCTTCTATTCTTCATTTTCTATGATTTTTCCGGATTTTATTACTAATTTTCCCTTGCTATCATGTTTGTACATGTTGACACTTTTATATTTAGAGGCAGAGTACCCCTTCCAACACATACCCCTTGGTATGATGTCATTCGGCAGCCTTGATCCACCTATCTCCGCCTTTTTCTATCTTTAGGTTATATTTGATTTTTGTTGTCTTCACATATACTGGGCATCAGCAAGGGGATCCTTAGAGTTTTCTCTTTGGATTTCTCTTTGCTAGGTGTGTCCCCAATGCCTGTATTATGTAGTATAATTTTAACTTCGGATTTCCCTTTGCTAGAGGCTTAGGTTGCCCTTATATAAACCACTGGAAAGCTGTGGGTGCATTAGTGAGTCCAAAGGGAACCAACCACTCAAAGGATCTGTAGCGGGTGCAGAAAGTGGTTTTCCACATGTCACCATCTGCAATGCAGACTAGGTGATAAGTGTGCTGCAAGTCTATCTTGGTGAATAAGTGGGCTTTTCAGGGGGAGTCAAGGAGGTCAGAAATGAGTGGGAGTGGGTAGCGGTCCTTCTTCATGAGACAGTTGAGGCCTCAGTAGTCGATGCAAAGTCAGAGACTACCATCCTTTTTCTTGATGAAGAGAATTGGAGCACTGTGCGGGGACTTGGATGGGTGGATGAAGCCTGAGCAGATGTTTTCATCAATAAAGACTCATAAGGCTTCTAATTCAGAGGGGGAGAGAGAATACATGCGGCCCAGAGGTGGAGGAGCATTGTCTTCTGTCTCTATCTTGGACTGATGCAGAGGAAGGGCATCCGCTTTAGTCTTATTAAAGACATCAGCAAATTCATGATACTCAGGTGGAATATTGGAAATGTTGGATGAGTTAGCGGGTTGGGCGGAGCAGGTGGATAACCCTTCTGGAGCAAAGGTCATCTGAAAAACTACTGCCCCAGGAAGTTTGCTAGCACATGCATAAGCAGCAGCATTGATGAAAGAGATGTCAGGAGGTGTAAACTTAGGAGGAATGGGGGTTCTGAAAGTGCAGAGGATTCGAGGATCTCTACTGGAAGGTTCGGGGTGACGTCAGGGGTGCTGGACCTCTATGATCTGTGGAGCAGAAAGTGAGTTGGCTTGAAGACCAGTCAATCAACAGATTGTATTGCTTCAGCCAGTTATGACCAAGTACGGCGGAACAGGAAGGGTCGAGCGAGGTTACCTAGAATGACAAATTGAACACTTCACCAGCAGGGAAGGTGACCAGAAGTTTGATGACCTGAGTTATGGTGGAGTTGCAAGATCCATCAAAGAGTCATAGACCAATTGGGTTAATGGATTCCATGCTGAGTTGGTTATCCAACATGAAAGAGGAGTCAAGGAAGCAGTGGGAGGAGCCAGAGTCAATAAGGGTTCAGACAGGAGTGGAAGGGTTAAAAGAATGGTTAGGTAGTCGGGGTTGGAAAGAGCAGATGCATCGAGATGAACGTAGGCAGCCAAATGGGTAAGGTCAATGCAACCCCCAGCCCCAATGGCTGTTTCCTGAGGGTTGCAGACTATTTTTCCAAGTCCGTAGTGTTGGGAATGACAGCAGATGCATGGGCTTTTGCGGCTTTGGATTTTGGGCAGTTTCCTGCTATGTGCCCTTCCTCACCGCAGTGGAGACAAAGTTGTTCTCTCATGTGACATTCTCGTTCCTCCCCAGTAAGCTTGCTGTTCTTCCCCAACTTATTGGAGATGGACGACTTGGGCTTGTCCCAGGGAGTGTTCTTTGTCATGGAAGACTGCTGGTTGGAGGTGTTACCATGGGCAGATTTTGAAGAGGTTTGGTTTATTGACAGGGAAGGACTTTTGGAAGTGTCCTTCCAACTAGAGTTAGTGACGTTACTGGAATTCTTTGTTTCAAAATGGAATTCATCTTCTTGCATCTGGTAGATGTCATTGCTGTCCTGTGCTTTCAAGCACAGTTCTGCAAGAGTATTGGGTTTACCACCCTGGAAAACTTCTATGCAAAGTTGGAGTGGAAGACTGTGGAAATAGTGGTCATGAAGGGCTGCCTCATTCCAATTGATGCTAGAAGCTAATTCCCAGAAGTCAACATTATACTTTGTGATTCGACCACCTTTCTTCATTGATAAGTCAGAGAGAGCTTTTTCCGCATCTCCGACCAGATCATGCGGGCCAAAGTTGCTTTCCAGCTTGGCGAGGAAAGCTTTGTAGTCCCACATCCAGTGTGCAGAATCTGTCAGTCATTAAGACCAGGGTCAAACCAACTGAGAGCTGATCCCTTAAGATAAGAAAGGATAAATATGATCTTTTTCTCATCAGAGGAAAATACATGTGGATGGTCACAGAAATGAAGATTGCAGGAGACTAGGAAGTCTCTAAGTTTCTTTGGATTGGTACTGTCAAAAGTGTCGGGGTCACAAACTTTGATTTTTTCAGTCTTGGGTGCATTATTCTGACGAAGGTTGCAGATACTCTCCGAGAGGTTGTGAAGGACATCTATGAACCTATCCTCTGGATCAGGGTCTTCCACCATGGGAGGTTGATCATCTGGATCATTGGGATTGGGGTCACCTCCAGGGCCATCAGGACTACTAGGGTCATTGGGTCCGCTGGGGGGTCTGTCCTCTAGACCAGGATCTTCCAACCTGAAGTGTTCAGGCTGGTTGATGCCCCCTATCTACTCAAGGGGAGTTCTTGATCAAAAACCTTCCAGGTTGGTGGAAGGGTGCGGGGCATGGGTGGACATGAGATTGGCACTGATTGAAGGGGCTCCTGAGCTGATTTGTCGGAAGATGTTTGAGGGTCTGGAAGACACTCCAAAAGTAGTGGCGGGTCGAGGGTCAGGATGGATGGATCACTGAATTGCAGAGATCCCAGGAATAGTACCAGCACATTGGGAATTTCTGTTGTGTGCTGGTGGGTCTCGGTAGGGGTCATAGAGAGGAATGAGACGAGTGAAGTGTGAGTTCGTATATACTGTTAAGAACTGATCCTAGAAGGTACATTGGAATCCGATCAGACCCTGCAGGTGTTGATAGCGGAAGGTTGTCAGGTCATGGCAGATTCTGAGGAAGGGGAAATGGAAAGGACTTGGCTTCAGCTTGTAAGAAGCTGCGCCCTTCACCTTGTCTGGTGTCCTACTTTCAAGGTGAATGTTTGGAGGTAGAAGTGGGGAAGTGTGGGTAAATGCGGGGAGGAGTATGGAGGGACTTGGGTTAAGTTCAGATGAGATTAGAACTTCAGAGGGAGACTAGAGGTCGAGTTGAATGAAGTTCAGACTCTTAGAGGACTGAGGTAGGAGTAGAAGGAGATTCAGATTGGCAGGTTTAAAGTCAAGTCTATGTCGATATACGAACTGAGAAATACAAGGTGAAACTAAGTAAGCTTAAATACTGTAGTCTGGAATAAAGGTGGAATGGAAATGAAGACTGCGGCAGTGTCTCGACTGCATAGATAAATTGCCTAGTGGGAGCCGCACAGGAATCTGTAGTTGAATTTGCAAAAGAGATGGCAGCCTTGGGAAGGCAGCCGTGGGTGCTGTACAAGGCAGCCTGGTGCAAGCAGTGTGGGCAGTGCAAGGCAGCCAGGCATGAAATGGGAGGAGTTGACGAATGTCAGGTTTGTTGTGCAGAAAAGGGTCAGATGGATGTGGGTTCCAATCAGGCAAGGAACAGTTCTTGACAGGAATCAATAATGAAGAAACATACCTAAGGCCCAGACAATGTGACTGGCATCATCTGGGAAGGCCGTGTTGGTTCATTTGTAGCGGTGGTGTAGTGGGAAGTGTAGTGGTGGTTGATGTGGAAGGTGGGTGACACGGCATTGGTTGTTTGGTGGTCATGTGAAAGATGTTTGAAAGTGGTGCCACTTTCTTTTCTTGGTTGTGCAAACATGACAAAATGGTCCCTGTGCAGCCTCATGGTATATAAACCCTTGCTTTTTGTGTTCTTTCTCTTGGGCATGTCCCTGTATCATTTTACTTTAATTATTATTACATTTGATGATAATTAAATTACATCTACTATAGTGTGTAGATTGAGGTCAGTTAGAACTGGTTAGAACTGGTTTCAATCGACTTTAAATAAGTATTCAAATCAATGCAACTGCAACCAATGGGCTGGCCAAATGAGGGCAACCGCAACTGCAAAATATCTGAACTGCAGTCCAGTTTGGCTCAGTTTTGGTTTTTTTTCAGTTTGATGAAGCAGACTTTCAAATACTACTGATTGGCCTGTGCCCACCTTTGTCAAGGAGCTTCAAGCCTTCTTGGGACTCGCAAATTACTATTGTCACTTTGTGCATAATTTTTCCACAATTGCTGCACCCTTACATAGCCTTATGCAAAAGGGAGTAGTGTGGAGGTGGGGAGAACAGCAGTAGACAGTGTTTGAGGAGTTGAAGAGGGAGTTTGTGGAGGGACCAATATTAGCCCCAGTAGATTTTATGCGTCCCTTATGAGTGGAATCAGATGCATCCAACTTTGCTACTGGAGCAGTATTATCAATGCTGTGCAAAGATGACAAATGGCATCCTTGTGCATATTTGTCCCAAGGGTTGAATGATGTGGAAAGGAATTATGATGTGCATGACAAAGAGATGTTGGGAATAATAGGAGCATTGGAGGCATGGAGACATTATTTGGAGGGATGTATGCATCAGATTGAGATCTGGACAGATCATCAAAATCTGCAATACTTCATGTCTGCTAAAAAGCTTAACTGCCAGCAAGCATGTTGGGCATTATTCCTATCACGTTTCAATTTTCACTTGGTCCACAAAGTGGGAAGCTTAATGAGGAAGGCAGATGCATTATCCAGACATATTGATCACAAAAGGGGGGTGGAGGAGGACAATAAGAATGTTACCTTACTCAAACCCAAATACTTTCGCATTTGTGCTATGTATCAAGGGCATCTATTAATAGATAGCTTGGAAATGGAAATGTTGTCTAAAATTAGACAATGTTCAGAAATGGACAATGAAGTAGTGGAAGTGTGAAAGCTCTGAAGGGAGAGAAGAAAAGTAATATCAAAGGAGATGAGTGGGCTGAGGAACAAGGGTTGGTGTTATTCTGAGGAAAGGTGTATGTACCAAAGGATCAGGACCCGCAAAGGGAGATTGTCCAGTTACATCATAATATGCCAACTGCTGGACACCCAGGAAGATGGAAGACATTGGAATTAGTAATGAGAAATTATTGGTGGCCCAGAATTTCTAAATATGTGTTGGGGTATGTGAATGGATGTGATACATGCATGAGGGGGAAGAAATTTCCAGAGAAACCTGCAGGGAAATTAATGCCAAACCCTATACCTAAAGTGCCATGGCAAGACATATCTGTGGATTTTATCACCGGATTACCTGAGGCTCAAGGGTATGATGCAATATTTGTAGTATGCAACCACTTCACAAAGGAGGTCCATATTATTCCTACTACTACAGAAACCTCATCATTGGGCTTGGCGCACCTCTATCTAAATCAGGTATGGCAGTTACATGGATTACCCGATACCATTATCTCTGATTGCAGACCACAATTTGCTTCCATGTTTATGCAAGAACTAAACAACATATTGGGGATTCAAACTAAATTATCTATGGCATATCACCCATAAACTGATGGGCAGACAGAGAGAATGAATCAGGAGTTGGAGCAGTACTTATGTATGTTTGTCAACTACTGACAAACCAACTGGCCCAAATGGCTGGCAATTTCCAAATTTTCCCACAATAATAAATTCCATTCAGCTACTCACATGTCACCCTTCTTCACTAATTATGGGTATCATCCCCACATGGGAATAGAACCCCAAAGGGAAGTTAAGGTACAATCAGTAGAAGACTTTGTATCTAAGATGTGAAAGGTACAAGAAGAAGTGGAGGCAGCATTGATGAAAGCATGTGATGACATGATGCGACATGTGGATCATACTCGAGCTCCTGCTCCAGAGTACAATGTTGGTGACTTGGTATGGCTAAGTACCAAGGACCTAAATATTCCATGACCTTCTAGGAAACTTACGCAGAAATAAGTTGGCCCATACATGATCTCTAAAGTAATTTTGCATAATGCACTAGTGCTAAAATTACACCGATCATTCAAAACTGATCATGAGATTAACATTTCCTGCCTATGCCCCTACCACCCACCCACTATTCCTGGCCAACAAACCACTCCACAACCTCTGATAATAGTAGAAGGTGCTCCAGAATATATAGTTGAAGAAATTCTAGACTTGTATCTTCGACGGAATAAATTGGAGTTCCTAATAAAGTGGAAGAACTATACTGACAAAAATAATTCATGGAGAATTGTAAGCGAGCGTGTAATGCAATCACCCAATTCTTTAAATGTAATCCAAATGCTCTGCATTGCATTGCAAGAATGGTGTATGAGGGGATGAAATTCCAGCCTTACCAAAATTTCATGGAGGGGACAGATACAATATTTTCTCACCTGGAAGTCGAGGCATAAAAGGGGGGTAATGTTAGGAAACAGCCCCATTACCTAATAAAATTTCATTTGATTTTATTATGTCAAATTATGCTACATTACACTGAATGACGCTACACTTTGATAGCATGAGAATTTTATTTCGCACATCAATATGTATGCACATGTATGAGTGCATCAGTAACAACAATGTACAATATATGTAACATAGTATATAAACCCTAAATATACACCTAGGGGACCACAGTTGTGTTCTCTTAGGTATTCCTAGTGTTTTAAGGTCCAGTTTGGTCTGGTTTTTTGACCCCCAAGAGGGCAACTGGGGACCGCAACCAGTCTGAACTGTTGCCCATATTTGATGGACCGCAACCAAACCAAATAGAACCAGTTCTATTTGGTTCGGTTGCCCCCAAAAGACCAGTTTCAACCAGTCATACCACTAATTTTGTAACTAAATTCTATTATATAGTAAATAAAACTAATTACATTTACACCCTGTGAGCAGTTGCTCACAGCAGTGGGATGTTACTAAGAGAATGAAAATAAAAGTGAATTAAAAAGAAAAAAACACACCCCACCATCTCGCATTTGTAGCGAGGGTGGGGCAGCTGCTGTTGTTGTCTTGTCCCCACTGTTCGTCCTCCCCCTGGGGCGTTGTCCCTGCCAGTTGTTGTCCCCACCAGTTGTCACCACCATTTGTCATTCCTGCATTTGTTGTTCCTGTGTTCATTGTTCCCATGTTTGTCATTCCTGTGTTTGTTGTCCCCTGCTGTTTGGCATCCTTGGTGGTTGGCATTGTTGTTCGTCATCAGCACCTCCATCTCCCCCTATGAGCAGTGGCTCGCAGGCAGGGTGGTGCCACTGTGACATGGCAATCACATGTCATTGTCCAGAAATGGGACCCCTTGCGACTCTGTGAGCAGAGGCTCACAGCAGCCACATAGGGCATGGGGTACCAAGAGAGGTCAGGGTGGGTGGGAGATGTCATTATCAAGTGGCAAGAACCTAAAAAGAAAAAAGAATGGTTAGTTAATTAGTAGAAGTAAGAGATCAATCATAAAAACATACACACAACAATACTTGTCGTTTGGGTGTGCTTTGCATGCAATGCCATGTTGTCATTGGCACAGCTGCCATTGGTGTTAGCACCGTGTTGTGAGGGCATGTGGCAGGGTCAAGCAATCACATGGTGTCATTATCAAAGGTAAGAAACTAAAAAGAAAAGGGTTAGTTAGTAAAAAAGAAGAAATCAACAATAAAAACCATACCTGGGACCCAAACAACATGCTAGTCATTGTTTGGGCCCACTTTGTGGTCATCTAGTTGAGGTGGGGGTGCTTCTGAGCTAGGCAGTGCAGGCATTGTTGGTGGTGAGAGCAAACGGTGGAGAGAAAGCAGCATTGTGGGTTGTTGATGGTCATGGGAATTGTTTCGTAAGTGGTGCCACTTTCTGTTTTTTGGGGCGCAAGCATGACCAAATGGTCTGTGCGCAGCCATGGGGTATTTAAGCACTCATTTCTTTGAATGCTTCTTCCCCTGGGCTTGTCCCATGTCCATTCCTCGACATAGTATCTAGTATAAATATCAAATAGTATTAATATAGTACATATTAGTTGTATTTTCTTGTAAAGTAGTTACTTTTATACAAGTATATAATACTGTGAAAAGACCGGTTGCAACTGATTGCAACTGGTCTTTGAATGGTTTTCAAAGATTTTCGAAATAAGGCAACCAGCAACTGGAATGACCCCAAATATGGGCAACCGCAACTGAAAAAAAGACCAGACCACAGTTTGGTCCAGTTTGGTCCTATGGTCATTTTTGGTCCTATAGACTGGACCTTGAAACACTAGATATTCCACCTACACTTGTGGTGTGAAACACCTTTCTCAACAAACTCATCTATTAATAACCCCTCACATCAAAACCATCAGTTTCCCCACCATGTGTGTGCATCCTGCCCCCTTGTAGAGAGAACCCACACGGTCTTAGCTAGCAGATAGTGGGTGTCACAACAAACAGCTCTCTCAGTATCTCAACTCGTACTTGCTTGAGCACTGGAATGCCACTATATGGCTGGTTCGATACATAAAGGGAACCAGAGACCTGAAGCTTCATCTGGGTGGTCATCTTCCAATTATCTTGTGTGCTTATAGTGACTCTGACTGGGCTAATTGCCTTGACACTCATCATAGTGTTGGGGGTTACATATGCTCCCTTGGATTGGGTGCAGTGTCTTGAGCAGCACAAAAACAGAAGGTTGTGGCAGCATCTACTTGCAAGGTGGAATACATTGCAGCATTTGAGAGTGCAAAGGAGTGTATGTATATGGTTGCATACTCTACTACACGCAATTGACTTTCATCAAAATTTCCCTACCACTATTTTCTGTGACAACAATGCTACCAAGACTTTATCCAAGGACCCATTACTTCACTCTCACATTAAGCACATCGACATTAAATATCATTTCCTGCAAGAGCGTGTCCAATCAGGTGACCTCACTATTGATTATGTCAACACCCATGATAATGTCGCTGACATGTTTACAAAAGCCTTGGACCCAAACAATTTGTCTTTCTTCGAAACTATCTTGGACTATGTTAATGCAATTCCATGTGAGGAGGAGTATTCATGGTGAGGAGGAGTGTTGAAATTGCACCGTGAGTCTTGCTTTTGATGTGTTGATGTGTGTGATGTGTGTGCTATTTTTAGCATTTCCTTTGATACATGTGGTTGATCCGTGGCACAGTTCCCCCTTGTCTCGTTTTTATTCATACCTGCCCTTTGTTACACAGTACACATATATATATGTTCGGTAGTTACATTACCACCTCAGTCACTTATACAGAGACTGAGGTGAGCTTCGTTAGTTACTTATTTATTGATCCATACTTACTGTACCTGCAGCACAATCTTGATTGTACTAGGTACAGTACACATTAATTGATTCACTTATACAGAGACTGAGCCATGATCTTGATTGTACTAGGATCCACTTTCTATAGGATTGGATCCTGTGCAGTGTGAAAACCAGTAACAACTGTAGCAGCAGCTAGAACCGCTCCAATAACAGCCAAATTCCTTCATCTCCTGTCTGAGGATCTCCGAACCAGTGCCTTGCGTAAAGCTTTGTCCTTTTGAGACGTTGTAGTCACCATGATTCAATTCTTGGTGATAATTACGATGTGTTACCAACGTTACTATATGTGACAAATGGTGACAAACCACCCTAAACCCGTGAGAGTCCGTCTTGGCCTCTCCACGTTAAACCGAGCCGACCAAAGGCTCCGGGAGCGAATACCGGGGACCCGAACGGGCCCTTATTAGTAAGCCGATTGAGATTGCCCAAAGTTGTGGGCTTGCCGTCCTAGTTGTATTTATGCTTCAGTTATGCATTTTAACTGTCAAATAGGTTGTGTAGACCATTATTACGAAAGAAACAAGTCATACTATTGAGTGTTGTACAATTGAAGTAGATCGACTGTCATCTACATCATTGTTGTCTGACTACAGGAGACTAGACAAGAATAGACACGCCGGGCATGGAAACGATTTCAATTGATGGCGGGGTAGCCGCGTTGTCATAGCATTCCTCGCGGCCGCTGGCGGCTATTAGTAGCAATAGGACCATGTATATCTTCGCAAGGACAATCAGATCCTGGCCAGGCTGTGCAGGAGTACACACTTGTCATGGTGACAATTATGTCAGTCATCCTCGCCTTGCCTCTATGAGATAACAGACCGGGGAAGCCTATCCATCCAAAGCTCGTATTTTGTTCCATGTTTCTCAACCTCAGGAAAAAGGTCGTTCGCTATACCTGTGCAGTACCATTCCCCGGAAATATATTGCAACGGCGTGACTTCGACAGTCCCGGACCTGAGTACTAAAGGGTTTTGCTGAGCGCTGCCGAGCGGCGTTTTTCGGATCTCAGGCTTCAGCACAAACCCAAGTCTCGATCAATTATGTTGCTTTAACGTACTTGGATCATCACATGGGCAAGTGTGCTGTTGCGAAGAACGGTGGCACGGATACTTCGCGGGGTTGAATTAAAGCGCACAAAAAGCGCTATCTCTCAACGTTGTGTTTCTGTCTCAAGCATTGGTTGCAGGCCCTTCTTGCTGTTCAACTTGTGTGATCTATTTCATCTGGTGTCCGCGCTGATGCTGACCCCGTCATCTCATCTCGCATCCACCTCACATCCTTCCCGCTATCGTCGGGAAAAGCGGGATGTTGCACCGTTCACGCTGACGAGAACAGAATTGTACGCATAGTACTCGGAGTGGAACTGAGCTGTTGAGGATTTTGCGGAGGTTGGAAGCGCGGGAAGTTGGATACGCGGACATCGGCGCAGGCCGTGCGAGTCCTAAGATGGGTGAAAGGCTTTCCAGCGAATCAGAGGGATCGGCAGACGCAGTCGTCGTCTGGGGAAAGCAATGGGTTAGATGACCGTGTCCAGGTGTCTTATGATACTGCTGTCCCCGTCTTGTGTCTCAAGATGCTCCATGTTTTCCGTGTAGCTATTGTGAGCGGGACACCTCTATGGAACTCGAAGACTGCAAATAGGGTTGAAATAGCAGCACCATCCTCAAAAACGCCTATGACACTGGTACTCCCCTCCCATCCACGTCCGCCTAGCACAGCACATCTTGCATCTCAGTGGAAAGCTTCGCAAGCTTTCCCCACTATCGAAATCACAACTCTCACACAACGTGAAAAGTAAGATTGGGCGTGGTCGAGGAGATCCCGGGGCATCGAAAGAAGTAGTGAGTTGGTTGAGGGAGCTCCTCCTTTGTGCTGGCATTCTTTTTTGGGTAGGATGTTTGAATGGTACGCGTCTTTGGCGTGCGACTCGGTCATGTTTGATCTGTTCTTACGGACATGGTACCATCCCCGCCCGTTTCGTATAAAGCTTGCTGCTGTGAATCATAGGCATGATTGTCATACCACTATGAGCAGTGCAGTCCACCCCTGCAGTGACATGCTCATTCTTGATAGGTTTCAGATGGTGCAATCTCATTTGGATCACAAACTTTTACTTAGGGGAGACATTCGGCACACTGTCTGGCTCTACATAAATTGCTACCTCCGCGCAGACATAGACGACCGGTTTGGAATGGGACTCAAATGGGACTGGTAAGATTCTTTTAAAGGCAAGAAAAATCTAAAAGGGTTCCAAAAGTATTATGGACGGAGCTCCTACACACCTGTAGACGAGAGCATCCAGGCTTCGGAAGTTTCCCGCTGACAAACTACTATAGCCTGGATGTGCTTTATCTTTAGACAGTCTATTAATATTCATCGACGATAGTTATGTTACATAGCTATGCACCGCATTCATTGATGAGCGGGTATACTTAGATATAAAAGCTCAGCACTAAGCGCTGACTTGGAACAGCCTGGAACACTCAAACCGGGTAGGCTTGATCCCATTTTTTTTCTCACCCTTCATTGTGCTGTCGACATCACCCATCGTGCCATCACGCCAGTAATACGCTGATTATCGCTCGTCTTGTGCTATCTCTGGAGTCCGTGTTCACCTTTGGTTCACCTTCCAGGCGTTGAATCTACAGAATGTCACTTTTCGATAGCTCTCGGAATGTACAGCTTACTGGTGGCAGCTACGTAGCTATCCAAGGTGGTGTCCACTACTACCGCAGTCATGGTGAAGCACGAGAGACTAGTCAGCAATCCTCAAGTTTTCCTAGCGCCGCATAAATCTCCTGACATGTGTCAAGCCCCAGGCCCCATCGACCCCAATAACCTTGCGAACATGCATTATATACTCCAGGCTGGGGCCATAGTCTATTTTAGGAAAAAATTCACTTCTGACGGTATCATCATTTTACGATCTTCCACCATCGACCTCTTCAACAGTGAAAACACCGATATTAATCTCCACAATGCTTCAGGACAGGTTGTCCTTCATATCAGTCTTCGTCGTGATGAGAACGTAATCGTGTTCAATACTTATCGTGACAATCATTGGGAGGTAGAGGAGCGGGTTGGGTTTGAAGGGAATTTCACATCCGAGGATGGCCACATCGAACTTTCGCCTTCCATCACCATCTGCGATCATGAGGATAGATTCCAGGTCATGATTAACTATCGCACTATCCACTACTTCAAGAAGAGGTTTCTGGACAACGCAGCCGCTGTTTCCTACAATTCAAGTCATAAGCCATTGTTTTCTGACATCCTTGATGTTGACGTGTATCCCTCCCTTGCCAATCTTCTTCAAGTTACTCGGGATAATTCAATTTAGGTACACAAAGGGACTTTCAGTTCAAGTCAGGTGAATTTAATTGCTCCACTCTTTCATTGATCAAGAGCCTTATGTTATGTATTTACTCACCCCAGCAGCGCTAAATTTGCCCTAATTCGCACCTACATTTTCGACCTTTTGGAAAATTAGCCACTAATTAGCCAGGCTATTTTGCAAAGGTCTAATTCAAGTCTATTTCCTGCCACACTAGTTGCGAGCATCCCTACTATATTTGTGCGAATGTGAATGTCACGTGATGATATATCCAAACTTGGTGGACCGGGTCCCCCAGGCTGGTACCTGTTCATAATGTCTATGTCCTTGCATGCTACCACCATTGGATATAGTGCCCTCATTGGATATAGCACCTTCATTGGTAGCACCTTTACCTCGCAATCCTTTTGCAAGCAATTTGGCTTGGACACGATGTCAGTAAAAACCATTTCAGTGTCTTGTTACCAGGCCAGAGCCTTCTTCAGAGCCTTCCTTGCTTATCCTGCAGGCCATTTCTTGGGTCATCACTGATACTACTCTAGCATTGATGATACTTGACCCAGAAACCCAAACAACACCTACAAAATGGCTTTGGATGGTATAACACAAGTCAGAGGAAGGGTGAGAGGTGGTACTAAATATCACTGCTGTCAACCAGGAGTAGATGAAAAAATTTCAAAGAGGTTTGAAAATGTTTGAAAAAGGTCCAAAGAGGTATGAAGGTCTGCAAAGAGCTACAAAAAAGTTCAAAGAAGTTTGAAGTAATTTTGGGAGGTTTTTGGTGAGCATGAGTAATGTTGGAAGGTGATATAGATGAATGATGATGATGATGTATGTTGGAAGTTGATATCTAAACTATACCTCAGTCTCTGTGATAGAATGACTAGTCATTAGTACTAATAACCTAAGTACAAGTTAAGTTAGTCCTAATGTATGGATAACACCCAGAGTTTGATAACATACCTTAGTCTCTATGATAGAACAACTGAGGAATGTGTATCAACAATGGGTGATGTATAGTAGTGATTATGTAAGGGTAGAACATGATTGTACAGTATGAATGCAACAGTGTAATATCCAATGTTGAGATGTACACTGGGAACAGGTATCATCATATCCAATGATACAGTCATTGATCCCATCACCGACATCCCATTATGGCATGTCAGCATTCCGACCATTCCTTTATGGCATGTTGGCATTCCGACCATCCATTTATGGCATGTCAGCTATTAGTAACAAGTCTTTTGGAATGTTCCCTTTGTTGAAATTAATCCCTGATACATGATGTATACATGAGGCAATACATGCAGCATACGCATGTTACTGCGCTTACTGTGCATACATGCGGTAAACACATTCCCGAGTCATGTGACATCCTTAATATTATGTATATAAGGAGAACCTGTACCGTAGTAGGAATACAGTGTTCTTACCTCTGCTAACCCTAGCTGTAAGTCTAACTAAACCCCAGGTAGGTTGTAAGGAACGTGTAGTCTCTTCCCCTGTGCAGCGTATATAGTCTGCTCCAACAGGTTATGGGCCCTGCTGGGCACGTCGCGAACGCGCTTTAATTAGCTGCGAACGACGTTGACTTCATTGTCTCCAAATTATAACCTTGCACTCTTCGAGAGCTGCATTGCGCTCCCTGCGAGCTGCATATGAAACCTAGGTTGACTAGGGTTAATCACTCTGAAGGAGTGTTTTCTCCTGAGAACGTTAAACGTGTTTTATTGAGTAAAAAGACTGATTGAGCGCTTTTAACAGCTGCCACCACAGAATCATGTCTTCAACTCTTGAAAAACTCGTTCAAACTTTCGACGGATCAAATTACATCTTATGGGCCGACTCTATGAAGGCGTGGCTCAGGTCTCAGGGCCTCTGGCAAATAACTAGCGGGGCAGAGCAAAAACCGCCCCCGGCGCCTCCTTTGACGGCGACGAACGCTACCTTGGTAGCGGACGCTAATGCCAAGCTCCAGACCTGGAGCAACAAAAATGACCAGGCTATTGGTAGCCTAGTGCTCCGCCTGGCCCCCTCCATTCGGCAGCGTGCCAACACAAAGGACACTGCTGAGGAGGTGTGGGACCTCATCCGCACTGATTATGGTGTGGACGGCCCCTCCCAAGTCTTTTCGGACTTTAGGTCCGCAATAGCAATCAAAATCCCGGCTGCGAACCCCGCACCGGAGATTGCGAGAATGGCTGACAAATTTGAGCGCCTCACGGCTGCTAATGTCGCCATCCCCGAGCTAGTACAGGCGATGATTCTACTTGCTGCGATGCCGCGCGAGTACGACTCATTGTCTGCAACGGTCCTTAACACGACCGCCACTAGCGCCTTGACATTTAAACATGTCAAGGACTCCATTGTTGCTGAAGCCTCAAGGCGCACAGCAGTTGGAAAGCCCGCTGGCCAGCCTCAGGCCAACAAACTTTCCGCTGTTAAGCGCAAGGGGGGAAACCCCAAATGGCAGCCCAAAGAAGGGCAAAACAGCAACGGAGACTCGTCCCGAAAACGTGGACGACGTGGGGACAGAAAGACTAAGGAGGAGAAGCCAAAAGAGAAACATACCCACCTCGCCTCCAATGCCTTTACCACCATAAATGGTAATGGCACCATCATACCGCCGATGCCGCTCATACAGCGCATCGAGCGACGCGAACACACTCCCACAAGGGATCCTTGCCGCCGACCGCCTGCACAGGCATACACGGGCGCGGCCTCCTCTTCTCGCTCGGTTTACACCGAATACCAGCAAGCTCGAGACACCCTCGAGCGCATGCAACTTCCGCGCAGCGCGAAAAACCTGCGACCGTTGGAAGAGCACCTTACGGTGCGAGAAGGTAAGAGAAGGAGGATAGAGCCAGAAACCGAGGCAACGATCGAGGAGGTAGAAGACGATACCGTCTCCCTCGGATCCGAACCTCCAGTAACTGACGAGGAAGTGTGGAAAGCCGTCGACAAAATGCTCGTCGATGAACCCCTTGACACAGGGGCGTATGATGATAGGTCAGTCCTTTTCCCTGCCACAAGCACTAAGATTAAAATTCCTATGAATACAGCAAACTTTTCATGTGAAATTTTACCGCTATTAAATGTATCATGGAATTATGTAGATCTTAATATATGTGCTATGTGTGCAAAGGGAGATTGTAAGAAAGGTGCCGACTGGATCATGGATTCAGGCGCATCAAAACACTTCACTGGTGAAATGAAAGATTTCGCTTCTTACGAGCCTTTACCGAGAAAGGACTCTACCTTGGTCCAAACGGCCACTGGTACTACTCATATAGTAGGAAAAGGAGCAGTCTTCATTAGACACCAGGTAGTATGTAATGGGAAGTCAGAGACGCGTGAAACGCGACTATACCCCGTCTACTACATACCCGACATTAATACTCGATTGATGTCAATGGGGGTCTTTTTACAAGACGGAAGTGATGTGCGTGGTTCCTCCGCATACATTTCATTCATCGAGCATGGAAACCCAATCATGCATTGTGTCCCTCTAAGGAGGAATGACATGATCTATTGGGCTCGGACTCATATATTGAGCACCAAAAAGGTTAATGTCGCGACCATTTATGTCGCTGACTACTTGACTTGGCATAGGCGACTTGGACACCCATCCAAAGAGGCGCTAGGGAAAATGCCTAAAAGCACCATAAAATTCCCAAGGAATTTAATTATTCCTAAAGACAAAATTATATGTCCAGGGTGTGCAGAAGGGAAAATGACCTCAAAATCTTTTCCTGAGTCAGACTCACGAGCTGACAAATCCTTTGAATTAATACATTCCGACCTAAAGGAACTCCCGGTACTATCGTACCACAAACATAAATACTTCATTGTATTTCTGGATGACAAAACGTCACATATTTGGGTCCAATGTCTCAGAAAGAAATCTGACGCTGCTGCAGCGATTAGACAATTTCAAGCGATGGCTAAGACCCAATATGGCGCTACAATCAAGCGCTGGCGTGTTGATCCAGGGGGGGAGTTCAAGGATCGTGAGCTACAAAAACAGCTCAAGGATTTAGGCATCAAAATAGAGATGTCTGCACCCCACGTTCATCAACAGAACGGGCGCGCAGAGCGCGCCATAAGGACAATAATGGAAAAGTCGCAAACCCTGCGATTCACCGCTTGTCTACCACAATCATGGTGGGAATTTTGCATAGAACATGCAACACATTTATACAACCAAACCCCAATAAGGCGCCTGAAATGGCTGACACCTTTTGAGGACCTGACAAAGGTCCGCCCAGATCTAAACAATCTGAAGGTCTTCGGTTGCGGTGCTTATGTCTATCTACCAAAGGAAAAACGTCCAACAACATTGTCTCCTTGATCGGAGTTAATGACGTACCTTGGAGTAGAAGATGGCATTAAAGCATATCGTTTCATGCGACGAAATGGCGCAATATTCATTGGTGCTACGGCACTATTTGATGAAACGATGTTCCCATGCTGTCCCGGAGCTAAAACTCCTGCCAAGACAGACCTTGGTGATTTTCCACCAGAACCAGAAGATGACGACCACTCATCTGGAACGGATGGCGATGACCCTATACCGCCACAAAATCCGCCCCTTCCTCCATCATTAGAAGATGATGATGATGATTTACCAAGCGAGCAAAAGGCGCATGACGATGCGACTAACGCTCCTCCTCCGCCGCCTCCAGTTAGCACTGAGGACTTTCGTCCAAGACGTGAAGATCAACAGGAATGGCAGCAATTGCCCCGTCGATCAGGCAGGCAGAGGAAAATCCCAAACCGTCCCGGCAATACCTATGGAGAACAGCGACTCCCCTCTGACATAGAGAGAGACATTGCGCGTGATCGATATTGGAAGAAGTCTGTGGGTCAAGATTCGGATCATAACCGAACACGACCACGACCTCAACAGCAAGAACCGGTTGCTGGACCGAGTTCGGCACCCCACGAGAGTGTGCCCGATTCCAATAATCAAGAACATGATCACCCAATGGGGGAACTGGACGAAGCAGGTTATATTAAAAAGATAACCAAGGAAGGAGGAGATGAGCTTATCCGCTGGCTGTTGTCAAAAGCAGTCACACCATCAAGCGGAAAAAGCCTAGTTCCAAACCAATTTCGCGATATTGCGCGCCTACCCCGGCAGCAGCAACTTGAGTGGAAACAGGCTTGTCGTGAAGAGTTAGAGGCTCTTCGCAGGCGACAAGTCTATGACATCGTCGATCTTCCACATGATCGAAAAACGATCAAAAATAGATGGGTTTTCTCCGTGAAATCGGACGGAAGAAAACGAGCCAGACTCGTGGCCAAAGGCTTTTCACAAGTCGAAGGCGTTGACTTTGATGAGATTTTCTCACCAGTAGTCCGCTATGAGACCGTACGCCTCATGTTTGCCCTTGCGTCTCTAGAAGGCATGTATATGACCGGTCTAGATGTAAAAACCGCATTTTTATACGGCAAACTTGATGAGGAGATCTATATGGATCAACCCGAGGGTTTCAAACTCGAGGGTAAAGAGCGCAAAGTAATGCGCTTACGCCGAGCATTGTATGGCCTTAAACAGGCTTCACTAGCATGGTGGAGAGAGCTAGAGGCATTTATGCGCACCATTGGGTTTGTGCGCGCCAGCTCCGATGCCGGCATCTTCATACACAAGGATCCTAAGACAGGCAGCATCGTTATTGCGCTAGTCTATGTTGATGATGGCTTGTTCATGGGCAAGAACAAGAAACTTGTGGATGAAAAGAAGAATGCTTGCCTGAAGCATTGGGAGTGCCGTAGTACTGAAAAAGTCACGGAATTCTTAGGCATGCGCGTCACCCAGACCGCTGCAAAAGTCAAACTCGATCAAACAGAATATCTCGCCAAAGTGCTTGAGAGGTTCGAGATGACAAATGCCAAGATTGTCCCCACTCCGCTCCCGACTGGCTACAAACCGTCGGAGAACACAGCGACGCCAAACGCGGCGCTTAGATCAAAATATCAGTCTGTGATCGGATCTTTATTGTATCTGATGCTCGGAACGCGACCTGATATCGCTTACGCGGTAATCAAGATGTTGCAATTCTCGGCTAATCCTAGCCAAGAACATCTAGACAAAGCGATGTACATAATGTGCTATCTGGTGGGAACCCAGAAGTACAGTATGGTCTATGATGGAGAGAAATCCGAGGGGCTACAGGCCTTCACAGATTCTGATTGGGCAGCTGACACAGTCAAGCGCCGATCTACAACGGGTTACTTTGCTACTCTGGCGAGTGGCATTGTGTGCTGGCAGTCCCGTTTACAAAAAACTGTAGCACTGTCATCCACAGAAGCCGAATACATGGCTCTCTCCGACACTTGTCGGCAGATAGTGTGGATAGAGTCCTTATTCCAGGAACTTGGATATACACTGAAGCGCGTACCAATCTGCGCTGATAATCAAGGATCCATCTTTATTGGATCAAATCCAGTTCAGGAAAGAAGGACCAAACATATAGACATTCGCTACCACTACACCCGCGAATGCATAGAAAATGACAAAGTCACAGTCGTTTTCATTCCTGGAAGTGATAATCCGGCTGACATGTTCACAAAGAACCTTGGCGCCGTCCTATTCAGGAAATTTAGAGACTCTCTCGGAATTACTTTCGAGATTCAAACTTAGCTGCTTAGAGCGCTGTACAGTTTGAGGGGGGGTGTTGAAATTAATCCCTGATACATGATGTATACATGAGGCAATACATGCAGCATACGCATGTTACTGCGCTTACTGTGCATACATGCGGTAAACACATTCCCGAGTCATGTGACATCCTTAATATTATGTATATAAGGAGAACCTGTACCGTAGTAGGAATACAGTGTTCTTACCTCTGCTAACCCTAGCTGTAAGTCTAACTAAACCCCAGGTAGGTTGTAAGGAACGTGTAGTCTCTTCCCCTGTGCAGCGTATATAGTCTGCTCCAACACCCTTTATACTCACTCTCTGCTGGTTACCTTTATGACTTCTAGTATATATACCCTACAATATTAATTAGACACCTCAGTCAATTATACATCAACTGAGGTGAGTAATGTTCCATAGAACCTTACATACTAGATCACTAATGGTACTGTAGTCTATTCTTATCTAGGTACTATTTGCTTGTATATAGTCAATTATACATCGACTGAGTCTATTCTTATCTAGGATCAATCCTCTACAGGTTATAGGCCACTCCCATCTCTTTTGAGTGACAGTAGATAATCTCTTAGCCACTTGATGCTTTACTATGTCATTTTTTTTGATCGAAAATCTGATCACTATCCCATTTCAGATCACGGATTACCCTTTGTGCAATCAAAACCCCTAGACAGCCTCTTTGAATCTCAATTTTTTTCCTATACCCAACATGACAGAATCTAGCCCTCCTTCAGTTACCCCAATCAAACTCTCAGTTCAGTATTCCGGCAAGAAACTTGACAAACTACAAAGAATGGTGCGAGGAGATTACCATCGCCCTTTCATTGAATGGTCTCTACGACTATGTTGCCAGCACAATCACTGCACCTGCTACTTCCAAAACTTGTGCATTAATCAACTGGAAGGCCAACTCCCATCTTGCATACACATTTCTAGCTTCTAGCATTGTTCCATCCAAATGCCCTTTTATATCTATGGAAAAGGACATGACTGCAAATTGGGAGGTGCTTTGCAAATGACACCAGAATGAGGGTCCAGTTTGTCAAGTCCAGCTATTACAACAGGCTCTCACTATTCAATGCACCACTGAGACCCCCCTTCCTGAGACAGCTGACAAAATTTGTGCTCTCATTGACTGCACGTTTGCTATGGGGGATATTAAACCTGACCTCCTTTGTTGTATTGCTCTCCTAAACTCCCTCAGCGACAATTTCCCTCATGCACATTCCATCATTTCTTGCAACATTGCCACATCCACAAAAGAATCCCCCTACACACCAAAGGATATCTGCTCATTTTTGAAAAACAAACAATCCCTCCTTGAGAATGACCACTGTATGGACCCCCGGCTATCTGTGGCTCTCACCACACATATTAAATTGACAAAGCCATTCAATGTGGGAACCCCATCTGCAAGAAAATGGGACATTCAACCGAATACTGCATTAAAACAGGGGGAGGAATGGCTGGAAAAATGATTGAAGAGTCTGTGGCAGCATGGAGAGTGGCTTGAGACAAAGGGAAGAAGGTTGGTAATCCATCCAACCTTAATCCAAGGGTCCCAATTACTGTGAAAGACGTTAATGGATGTGCCTTCACTGTTATGGTGGATTCTGACCCTGCAAAACCCCAACCTGACAGTTATCCTCCATTTGCTGGACTTGCTAGTGACCCACTTCCCACAGCTTCAATCGAGGAGGTGGAATATGAGGGTTGGCTTGTCATTGAGGAGGAGTTAACCACAACTGTTGACTGGACCAACAACACCTTAACCCCTGGAGAAGAGGCATTCACTGTTGAACCACTTAACCAAATTCAATGCTCCCAGGTTTCGCTCACCAATTTCCCTTTTATTATTGATACAGGTGTGACAGTCCACATCTCACCAGACAAGGCTGACTTCCTTACCCTTTGATCAATCCCCTGCCCTGTGAAAGGTGTTGGGGATCCTCCATTATTGCGATTGGTGTCGGTGACATAAAACTATGCATTGCTTGGGGTGCATCAATCGTATTACATAATGCACTTTAAATCCCAAATGTGGCAGTCTGACTTATCTCAGTTGGTTCCCTCACCAATGACTCGAATGCTGTGGCTCATTTCGATAATTCCTCATGCTGGGTCACAGATAAATCGATGGGAGCACTTATTGCCCATGGAACTCTACTTCCCAATAAGAAACTATATTCACTCAATCTGTGCTCAGCCACTGCTGACCATGCATTCACTGTCCACAAGTCCCCTGATCTGGAAACCTGGCACCACTGTCTTGGCCATGCAAATTATCAATCCCTTTGGGATATGGCCAAAAAGGGCACACTCACAGATGCACCCATTGTCTCCACATCTAGACCAACCAAATGTGAATCTTGTGTCCTTGGTAAACAGACAAAGACACCAGTTCCAAAGAACCATGAGGAGGGGATTGGTCATAAGGTGACACGGAAGTTGGAAAAAGTTTGGGTGGATTTATCAGGTCTGCATGCAGTCAAATCTTGTACTGGAAATTCTTATGTTATGGATATCGTCGACAATTATGCATCTTTTCCATGGTTGATACCACTTTGTAACAAAGATGACTCGTTTCCCAAACTGAAAGCTTGGGAATTAGCCTGGGAAAATGAAACAGGACTTAAAGTCGGAATCTACATCACAGACAATGGAGAATTAAAGTCTCACGAGATGGAAGCATGGCTTAAAACACGAGGAACAGAACAACATTTTATGGCCCTGTACACTTCAGCCCATATTGGGTGAGTCGAATGCATGCATCGTACCCTTATGGCTAAGGCCTGCACTATGTGAATTTATTTGGGTTTACCGACTAACCTTTGGGACGAATTTTATCTAATGGCTTCTCATTTACATGCCAAAACAACTACACAATCACTTCAAGGGTGCACACCTTGGGAACTCTGGCATGGATGCAAGCCTGATTATTCATATATGTGCGAGATTGGTTGCCGCACCTTTGTTCTCATCCCAAAGAAGGATAACCCAAAGATTTTTGAGCGATCTATTGAATGTGTGCTCATTGGATATGACCCAAAGTCCAAGTCTTACCGATGCTATAATAGGGCCACAAGGAAAGTCCACAGTTCTTATCACATTTGTTTCCTTGAAAGCCACGATGGACATGTCCCACCCACACCACTACCTTTGGACAATACCATTAAGGAACCTATTTGGAATGAACCCAGCTTCACCCTTTTACCCACAAACAACAATGAGGACGATGAATCCTTCCACCCGTTGAACACCACCGAGTCAAATGATTCCATCAGAGAGGAATGAGGTATAATTACTACCGACCCCCTTCCGTGCTGCTCATATCAGGTATCTATCCCCACTGAGAAACATCCAAATGGAGGACCAAACATCACCAGAACAATAGCAGCTGTTCAAGAATCTCAAAACAGTGCTACCCAAATCAAAGAAGCCCACTGCGAACACAGAGCCACCACTATTGCCACCTGATCAGGAAATCATGATCATGTACCGACCGTCGATCATGATTGGGATGTCGATCATGATTATGACATCATTGATGGACTACGTCAATCATTCAACAACCTTAACCTGGGTGATCAGGTGCTTCAACTCCAAGCCTTAATTTTGGAGATGACAGATTTTGATCCCAAGTCACTCCAATTTGAGAATGAACCCAAAACTTGGGAAGAGGCAAAGAATTCAGGGGATGCAGAATGATGGCAGGCAGGGTATCTTGATGAATTGAAGTCCCTGAAGGACATGGGAGTCTATAAACTTATTCCCAGGAGTGACGTACCTCAAGGTAAATGAATTTGTAGGGGCCAGCCAGTTTTCCATATCAAATGCAATGAAAGTGGTCAAGCCATAAGGTGGAAAGTTCAACTCGTTTTTTGGGGCTTTGAACAAATTTACGGTAGGGACTATACAAAGACATCCTCACCTACTGCACGCATGGAATCTTGGCAGATCCTGCTTCACATAGCCGCTTCTCTGGGATGGGATGCTCAACAAATTGACATCAAAACTGCTTTCCTCTATGGGATACTCCCTGACAATGAGGTCCAGTACATGCAACAACCCAAAGGATTTGAAGAGTCAGGTTGTGAAGACTGGGTCTGGCAGCTTCAGCAGGGGTTATACAGCATGAAGCAGAGCGGGAGGATATGGAATCAAACTCTTAATGCTCAAATGATTACCTGGGGGTTTACATGCCTTACTTGCGAGTCCTGCATTTATTACAGGAAATTGGACACTGGTATTATTATCACCATGGTACATGTCAATGATTATCTGTCTATTGCTGATTCCAAGGACAAAAATGAACATTTTAAAAACCAAATGTGGGAGGTGTGGACAATCTCCGAGCTTGGTACTGCCCACTTCATTGTCAGTATTGCAGTTACCTGGGATTGACATCTGTGCATGGTCATGCTTTCACAGACTGCCCTCATCAATAAAATTGTTGGTCAATTTGGCCAACAAGACGCAACATCTGTTCTTGAGCCCAGTATTAAATTACGGTGTACAAATTGACAGAATATGTCTGCAGACAAGCTGTCACAACTCAACAAACTACCTTACTATTCCCTCATCAGGTGTCTTCTTTACCTTGCCATTTCCACATGTCCTGACATTGCATACACTGTACAACAATTATCTCAATACCTTGACAGTTACTCTTTTGACCACTGGAGTGCGGCAACATGGCTAGTCCAGTATTTAAAGGGAACCCGTGATCTCAAGCTCTACCTGGTGTTCAGCGACTCTGATTGGGCCAATTGCCTTGATATACATCGAAGTGTTGGAGGGTATACTTGCAACCTCGGATCAGGAGCCCTTTCTTGGACTGCCAGGAAACAAAAAGTTGTCGCAGTATCCTCTTGCGAAGTGGAATATGTTGCTGCATTTGAGGCTGCAAAGGAATGTACTTGGATATGTGCTCTACCAAATGCTATAGGATACCCACAGTCCACCCCCACAACCATTCTTTGCGATAACATGGCTACCAAGACACTGTCTGAGGACCCTTTGCTCCACTCAAGGGTTAAACACGTCGATATCAAATACCATTTCCTTTGGGAACAAGTTCAGTCCAGCACCTTACAGCTCCAATATATCAATACCAAGGATAATGTCATGGATTTATTCACCAAAGCACTAGACGTCAAACAATTCACATATCTATGCTCATTCTTGGGCCTATGTTAACCCAATTCCATGTGAGGAGGAGTGTTCCCAGTGAGGAGGAGTGTTGAGATGTACACTGGGAATGGGTATCATTGTATCCGATGATATGGTCATTGATCCCATGTTGGCATTCTGACCATCCCTTTATGGCATGTCAGCTATTAGTAACAAGTCTTTTGGAATGTTCCCTTTATACTCACTCTCTGCTGGTTACCTTTATGACTTCTAGTATATATACCCTACAATATTAGTTAGACACCTCAGTCAATTACACATTGACTGAGGTGAGTAACATTCCATAGAACCTTACATACTAGATTACTAATGGTACCATAGTCTATTCTTATCTAGGTACTATTTGCTTGTATATAGTCAATTATACATCGACTGAGTCTATTCTTATCTAGGATCAATTCTCTACATTCAATACTCCTCCTCACTGTGAAGAGAGTATAGGGATGAGGAAGAGAAAAGATAAATATGAAGATGTATGGTAAATAGCTGTAATTTACCCTCCCCCACCTATTCCAATCGGATTCCAGTTATTCCAGTTATTCTGACCAGAATCCAGTTATTCCAACAGAATTCTGGTTACTCCAGATGCTCAACTTAGAGTATATACTCTAATGGATGGTCAAATTTCAAGTCTTAAGTTGTCAAAGTGCCTACAAAATATATTTGTGCAGAGTAAGGATTGAACTCAAGGCATCTTTATGAGAGTGATCACATGACAAACCAAATATGTGAGCTTAACCAGTTGAGCCACAGGATAATTATTAGTTAGTAATATAAGGTTTATTCATGACACTCAAACTCACAACTCTTAACTTTTTTCAAAGTAATTAAGATCAATTTTTTTAAATTAACCACATCCCTCACGTTGAATGCGAGGGAGTGGGGATGATTGTGATTACATACTTAAAGAAAAAATCCTCCCTCCCACATGCAAAATGGGGGAGGGGGGGCACAATACTAATAAATGATTAAAAGTACAAAAAACATCCCTCCCCACACAAAGTGTGGGGGAGGGGGAGGGGATGCAACCCCACTGTGCTAGGTGTGTTGTCTGTCATTCCACCTGCAATCCACCCCACTTGTCAGGCTGGGGGTGGTGCATGGTGGTGGGTGCGCATGCAGTGGTGGCGGTAGAGTGGAGAGGAGGAGATGGCATTGATGACAGTGGTGGTGGTGGTTGTGAGCTGGCAGTCACATGTCATGTGTCATGCAATGCATGTATGCATATTCTATTAATGGCTGCAGTTAACTACACACCTTGGTTGGGTAATAAAGGTATTAGATGTATGTAGAGGAATAACTACTTGGTAGCTCAGTGGTTAAGTGCACTGTTATGTGTGCAGACCCAAGGTCGAGTGTTCAATTCTTGTTGTACATCGAAGTTTTATTTGGGAAAGCATGTGCATTCTGGTTATTCTGGTTAGTCTGGTTGTGATGAGTCTGGTCAGATTCCAGGGATTCCAGGTGTAAATTTGATGCTTATTCTGACTGGAATCGTGCTGCATAGGGAGAACTACATACAAAAAAAATTCCACCGGATTCCAGAAATTACAGAAATTCTGGCTGGACAAACTGGAATCCAACTGGAATAGGTGGTGGAGTGTAAAGTACTTGTAAACAGAAGCAATGACAAATAAGAAAACAGAAAATGCTCCTTCTCACATGAACACACCTCAAGTCAATGCAAGCCAAGGAAGCCACAGAAGCATTCAAAAGCAGGCTGGGGCAAAGGCTTGGTAAAGACATCTGCAAGATTGTCAATAGTAGGGACATATTGGACCTCAATATCCAGAGCCTCCACATATTCACAAATGAAGTGGTAGTGAAGTTCAATGTGCTTGCTCTGAGCATGGTGGGAGGGATCATTGGCAAGGACACGAGCACCATCATTGTTGCAGAGAATGATAGATGGAGTGGGAGAGAGAAGGCCAAGCTCATGAAGAAATTGACAGAGCCACATAGCTTTGTGAGAGGTCTCACTCAAGGCAATATATTTGGCATCAGTAGTAGAGCAAGCGACAGTCTTTTGCTTCTGGAATGACCAGGTTACCACTGCACTGCCAAGAGAGTAACAGTAACCCATGCAAGAGCATTGGGTGTCAGGACAATCAGCATAGGAAGAGCCTGAGAAGCCAACCAGAGCAATGTCATCACCACCAAGGATGAGGGAAAGGGTATGGGTGCCAAGCAGGTAGCGCACAACATGAAGTGCAGCTGTCCAATGGGACAAATGGAAGCAATCCAAAAATTGGGTCAGCTTAGACACAGCATAGGCAATATTGGGGGTGCATGCCAACAGCAAGGTACATGAGGGAACCAACAAGAGAATGATAAGGCAGGGCAGACTCAGCAGGGGATGCTGGTTCACTGGATGTAGGGCGGTGGAGCTTAAGGTTGTCATCCATTGGGATAGAAACAGGGTGAGCAGATGACTGGTTGAAAGTTGCAATAATGCAATCAATGAGGGCAGTATGTGAAATGGAGATAGTGTGAGAAGCACAATCATGGGAAATGGCAATGCTGACACAAAAAGCTGCTTCACCCAAGTCAGAAATGGTCCAAAGCATACAAAGTTGGCCCTTGAAAGATGCAGTCTCTGCAGCAGAGCTGGAGGCAATTAGAATGAATGGCAACAAGAAGGATACCCTCTTTGCGACATTGATACCCAGGACACCATAGCAGTGTGCATGGTCTTATTCCAAATATGACCACTCTGCTTCATACCATAAAGGCCCCATTGAAGCTCCCAAACCCAGTCCTCCTTTCCTGGTTCTGCAAAACCCTCAGGCTGCTCCATAAAGACAACTTTGTTTGCAGGCAGAAGCCCATAGAGAAAAGCAGTCTTGACATTGACCTGATGAACATTCCAGCCATTGACAGCAGCAAGGCAGAGAAGAAGGTGAATGGACTCCATACAAGCAGTAGGAGAAGTAGTCTCAATGTAATCTTGACCAAAGACCTGTTTGAAACCTTTCGCCACAAGGTGAGCTTTATGCTGAACAGCATTCCCAGCCCCATCACACTTTAAGTGGAAAACTCATTTTCCATGAAGGACTTTACAACTGCTGGGGACAGAGCTATGAGGGACTAGTTTGTAAACACCCATTGCTGAAAGGCTGGAAAGCTCCTCCTGAATACCAACATGCCAGGAGTCTGCATTGGGGGTAGAAAGAGCTTCATGAAGGGTACAAGGATCATCAGGATGATTTGCATCAATGAGAGGAGAGGCAAGAGAAGCAGCAAAAGCTTTGTTCAATAGCAAAAACTCCTCCTCAAGTGATGAGGTGGCTGGGACAGAGTCATCAGGGTGAGGATCTGCAAGTGAGCACCAAAGCTCCAAAGTTGCAGCGCGACACTCATCACGTCCAACAGTGCACTGCTCTTTCAATATGCAGGAAGCAGCATGGTGCTCTGAGACCCAAGTAGCAGAAGCATGCAACTTGGCAACTGCCTTAGCAATGCTGGAGGCAAACTGTATACCCTCATTCAGGGCCCACTTCTCACTGGGGACAGGAATGTGTGATTATGGAACTGCACGGGTTTTACCCGCGGGTTTCCCACACTTTTATTTCCTAATTTATTCAATGAGTTTTGCATGAAAACTCATGAAAAAATGATTTTCTGATAGCTATTCAATGGATGCTTGTGATACAAGGGACAAAATAATTTATTTTCAACCTTGTCACATGACAGATGTCACCCAAATATTGTTTTATGTATTAGATCACAAAGAGCCAACAAAAAGCTTCCAGAAAATCTTTTTTTTATGATTTTTCATGCAAAGCTCATTGAACAAATTAGGAAATAAAAGCGTGGGAAACCCGTGGGTAAAACCCATGCAGTTCCCTATGTGTGATGAATGGCAAGACAAGGCTGCATCTGGTGAAGGAGCAATAGGTTCAACTAGAGGTGCAGCAGGGTTGAATGAGGGGGAAGGAATAGGAGCATCCATGTCGAGTTCTTCCTCAATGGAAGCAGATTTGTGTGTGCAGATAGAAGGGCTGGGAGTAGTGGAGAGAGATGGAGTGGGGCAGAGGCAACATTATTGATGATACAACCAGGAAAAGAGGGAATTTAGGAACTTCATCGAGATGTTCAATAAAACAAACATGATACTACTGGATAATTTTGTGAGAAGGACAGTGATAAAGGCAGTATGCCTTGGAATCAGGTGAATAACCCACAAGAACACATTCAAAAGAATGGGGATAAATCTTGGGGTTGTTCTTATTCAGAATCAATCAGCACAAAAGCTTTGCATCTGATCTCATGAAGGTGGGAGAGATCCAGCTTCTGATCATGCCAAAGCTCATAAGGGGGTGTGGCCAGTTGAGCGAGAGGGTGTTTGGGTGGACAAGTAACTTGCAGTCATTGCTAACTCATCCCAACAGTTAGGGAAGCTCAGTTTGAGACTGCATGGCCCACATGCAGTTCATGATGGTAAGATGCATGCACTCTACATGCCCATTTTGAGCAGAGGTGTAGGGGGCCATCATTTGTAAGGTGTAACCATTGTCATCACACCATTTACACATGGCCTTAGAATCCAATTCACCACCATCAATACAAATGGTACCTATGGGGATACCATTCTCATGCTCAACATGCTTTGCCCAAGCCTGAAGAACAGGTAACACATCAGATTTCAGTGCTATAGGGAATGTCCATGGATGGTTTGAGTAATCATCAACAATATTCATGAGATAGAGATTCTTCACTGCTGAAACAACTTCCTCAGGCCAAGTCAGGTCCACATACACAATCCCTAGCTTCTGCTTCAACCTCTCCCCCACCTGAACTCGAGGAACAGGTGTTTTGACCTGCTTTTCAAGAATGCAATGTTCACATTTTGGGGGTGAGAGGGATAGGTTGATAGGCATACCTTCAGCTAAGCCTTTGGTAGCCATATCATAGATAGCTTGGTAATTGGGATGTCCAAATGATGATGCCAAGTGTCAAGATTTGGGATGCGATGGCCAAAAAAGGAGTGCTCAACCTGAACTTGAGAACAGTCGAGTCAGTATAAATTTTGAGAGGTGGTACGAGATCCTGATGCCACGATAGCTCCAGAGTGTGTACAGAAGAGAAAGAGAAAGAGACATCACAGCTGGTGGAATCAGTGATACAGGCAATAGAGATTAGACAAACAGTAGCAGAAGGAATAAAGAGGACATTCTTGAGGGTCAAGTGTGAGCCTTTGCCAACCACTAGCTTGATGGAGCCTATGCCAATTGCATTGATCAAAGAACTGTTGGATTATATAATCTGTCACTGCTTAATCAGTGCTTAACAGACCATAGTTTGCACACACACACGAGTGATGTGATAGTTGTAGCAATCCGTGTCTGGTTATATGGTATCCTTGTTCTGTTGAACCCTATAAGACCTGATAGCTCAGTTGGTCAGAGCATCTGGTATATGTCCAGGAGGGCCTGGGTTCAATCCCCAGTCTGGTCATCTTTTCTGTTTAACAGGTTATGGGCCCTGGCGCTTTGTCAGCCAGATTACCTAAGCAGATTTAGATATGCCAGATTAAGGGGGTGTGTTGGATTATATAATCTGTCACTGCTTAATCAGTGCTTAACAGACCATAGTTTGCACACACACACACAAGTGATGTGATAGTTGTAGCAATCCATGTCTGGTTATATGGTATCCTTGTTCTGTTGAACCCTATAAGACCTGATAGCTCAGTTGGTCAGAGCATCTGGTATATGTCCAGGAGGGCCTGGGTTCAATCCCCAGTCTGGTCATCTTTTCTGTTTAACAAGAACCATTGACCCCTTTTACCACACAATTTAAAATTGGGTGAAGGGTGAGTGTAAGGGGAACACCTTACAAGCCCCTACAATGGTTGGTGCACATTTGCGAATGTTTCCACACACCCACAAACGTTCGTGCAACAAAGTGCCTTTCATGCAACAAAGCGCCTTTTGCACAACAAGGCGCCTTTTGCGCCAACCATCTACAAACATTCCAATATGTCGATCCATCAGCCCCTATTGTACTCTCGCCATTCTCATAGTCAATACCCCTGCACAAACTGTTGTCGCAGTTTGTGCATTTGTGCAAACCAGTTGCGCAATCATTGTGCCTGTGGAAATGATCAAGGATGTCTTCGCATGCCCATTACCAATCATGGCCTGATGCCACCACTTACCGAGTATGGCCTGATGCAGACACTATCACTGATTGATGGCCATCTCCCCAAATGGGAACACGACCCTGGATCTGAATTAGTGCTAGGATGGAAGGGGCTCCAAGTATTTTAGAATGTCACATGCCTTCCATATATATACTTCAGCCTTGCACTGGACTCCTTAGAGTTCTCTCTTTGGTTTTCCCTTGCAAGGTATGGGTCTTTTCCTTGTTCAATAGTTATTGAATCTAAACTTTGGTTTTCCCTTGCAAGTATCAAGTTCTTAGGACTCTGATTGTAAGGTTGCCATTACAGAAGAAAACTCTCTCTTTAGTGGACTGAAGGTAGTAGGTTACCACAGCCAGCGACTTAGTTTACAAAGATTTTGCACATTTTTGCACCTGCTTTGTGACTTTGGAAAGCTTTGCTATCATCCCTCCACTTGACTCTTCCGCCAACTACCAACCTTCCCATGGAAACAGACAATGAGGACCACCTCCAGCACATTGAAGCGAGCATTGCAGGCCTTGTACAGACTATGGCAGTATTTGCGCAATGAGAAGCTGTCAAGAACCGTTCCTCGCCTGATCGGAACCCACATTCTGTCTGACTCTTTCCTGCACGTCTAACCTGACATTTGTCTACTCCTCCCAATTTCGTTCCTGGCCACCTTGCACTGCCCACACTGCTGTGCACCAGGCTGCCTTGTACAGCACCCATGGCTGCCTTCCCAAGGCTGCTGTCTAGTTTTGCAAATTCAACTATGGATTCCTGTGTGGCCTCCGCTAGGTAATTTATCTACACAGTCGAGACACTGCCGCAGTTCCTGTTTCCATCCCACTTTTATTCTGGACTCTAGTATTTAAGTTTAGCTAGTTTTGCCTTGTATTCCTCAGTTCATATATTGACATAGACTCGACTTTACCCTGCCAATCTAAACCCTCCTTCTACTCCAACCTCTGTCCTCTAAGAGTCTGAACTCCATTTGACTCAACCTCTAGTCTCCCTCTGAAGTTCTAGTCTCATCTGAACTTAACCTAAGTCCCCCCGTACTCCTCCCCGCATTTACCTGCACTTTCCCGCTCCTACCTCCAGACCTTCAACTTGAAATTAGGACACCAGATGAGGTGAAGGGTGCAGCTTCTTACAAGCTGAAGCCAAGTCCTATCCATTTCCCCTCCCGCAGAATCCGCATCGACCCAACAATCTCCAGCTATCATCACCTGCAGTGTCTGGTTGGATTCCAAAGCGGCCTCTAGGATCAGTTCTTAACAGTATATACAAACTCACACTTCACTTGTCCATTTCCTCTCTATGACCCCTACCGAGACCTGCCAGCCCACAACAAGAAATTCCCAATGCGCCGGTACTATTCCAGGGATCTCTGCAATCCAGCGATCCACCCTTTCCGACCCTTGACCTGCCACTACTTTTGGAGTGTCTTCTAGACCCTCAAACATATTCCAACAAATTGGCTCAGGAGCCCCCTCAATCAGTGCCAATCTCATGTCCACCTGTGCCCCGCAACCTTCCAGCAACCCAGAAGATTTTCGATCAAGAACTCCCCTCGAGTATGTAAGGGGCATCAACCAGCCTGAACCCTATGGGTTGGAAGATCGTGGTCTAGAGGACGGACCTCCCGGCGGACCTGATGACCCTAGTGGTCTGGACACCCTGGGGGTGACCCCGATCCCAATGATCCTGACGATCAACCTCCCGCGGGGGAAAACCCTGATCCAGGGGATAGGTTCATAGATGTTCTTTACAACCTCTCGGAGAGTATCTGCACCCTCCGACAAAACAATGCACCCAAGACCGAGAAAATCAAAGTTTGCGACCCCGACACTTTCAATGGCTCCAACCCAAAGAAACTTAGAGACTTTCTAGTCTCGTGTAATCTTCATTTCCGCGACCGCCCACACGTATTTTCCTCTGGTGAGAAAAAGATCATATTTATCCTTTCTTATCTTAAAGGATCAGCTCTCAGTTGGTTTGAGCCTGGTCTTAATGACCCAACAGATTCCACACACTGGATGTGGGACTATGAGGCTTTCCTCACCAAGCTGGAAAGTAACTTCGGCCTGCACAACCCAGTTGGAGATGCAGAGAAAGCTCTCTCTGATTTAGCAATGAAGAAAGGTGGTCGTATCATGAAATATAATGTTGACTTCTGGGAATTAGCTTCTAGGGTCAACTGGAACGAAGCAGCACTTCATGACTGCTATTTCTGCGGTCTTCCGCTCCAGCTTCGCATAGAAGTACTCTGGGGTGGTAAACCCAACACTCTTGCAGAGCTGCGCTTGAAAGCACAGGACAGTGATGACATCTACTGGATGCAAGAAGATGAATCCTGTTTCAAAACAAAGAATTCCAGTAACATCACTGACTCTCGTCGAAAGGACACTTCCAAAAGCCCTTCCCCGTCAACAAACCAAGCCTCTTCAAACTCTGCCTGCGGTAACACCTCCAACCAGCAGTCTTCCATGACAAAAAACACTTCCCAGGACAAGCCCAAGTTGTCCATCTCCGATAAGTTGGGGAAGAACGGCAAGCTGACTGGGGAGGAACAAGAACATCGCATGAGAGAACAACTTTGTCTCTACTGCGGTGAGGAAGGGCACATAGCAGGAAACTGCCCGAAATCCAAAGCCACAAAAGCCCGTGCATCCACTGTCGTTCCTGAGACTACGGACTCGGAAAAATAGTCCGCAACCCTCAGGATACAGCCATTGGGGCTGGGGGTTGCGTTGACCTTACCCACTTGGCTGCCTACATTCATCTCAACGTGTCCGCTCTTTCCGACCCTGACTCCCTAACCATTCTTTTAACCTTTCCTGACTCTTCCGCCCCTTTCCAAACCCTTATCGACTCTGGCTCCTCCCACTGCTTCCTTGACTCCTCTTTCATGTTGAATAACCAACTCAGCATGGAATCCATTAACCTGATCGGTTTATGACTCTTTGATGGATCTTGCAACTCCACCATAACTCAGATCGTCAAACTTCTGGTCACCTTCCCTGCAGGCGAAGTATTCAATTTGTCATTTTATGTAACCTCGCTCGACTCTTCCTGTTCCGCCATACTTGGTCATAACTGGCTGAAGCAATACAATCCATTGATTGACTGGTCTTCAAGCCAACTCGCTTTCTGCTCTGCAGATCATAGAGGTCCAGCACCCCTGACGTCACCTTTGTCCCCAAATCTTCTGGTAGAAATCCTTGACTCCTCCACACTTTCCGAAACCCCCATTCCTCCTAAATTTACAACCCCTGACATCTCCTTCATCAATGCTGCCGCTTATGTGCATGCTAGCAAACTTCCTGGGGCAGTAGCTTTTCAGATGACTTTTGCTCCAGAAGGGTTATCTGCCCGCTCCACCCAATCCGCTAACTCATCCGACCTCTCTGATATTCAACCTGAGTATCACAAATTTGCTGATGTCTTTAATAAGACTAAAGCGGATACCCTTCCTCCACATCGGTCTTACGACCTCAAGATAGAGACAGAAGACAATACTCCTCCGCCTCTGGGCCGCATGTATTCTCTCTCCCCCTCTGAATTAGAAGCCTTACAAGTCTTTATTGACGAAAACGTCTGCTCAGGTTTCATCCGCCCATCCAAGTCTCTGCATGGCGCTCCAATTCTCTTCATCAAGAAGAAGGACGGTAGTCTCCAACTTTGTGTCGACTACCGAGGACTTAATCGCCTTACAAAGAAAGACCGCTACCCACTTCCTCTCATTTCTGACCTCCTTGACTCTCCCCGCAAAGCCTGCTTATTCACCAAAATAGACTTGCGGCACACTTATCACCTAGTCCGCATTGCTGATGGTGATGAGTGGAAAACTACTTTTCGCACCCGCTATGGATCCTTCGAGTGGTTGGTGGTTCCCTTTGGACTCACTAATGCACCCACTGCCTTCCAGCGGTTTATGAATGACATCTTCAGTGACATGCTGGATGTTTGTGTCATCGTATACCTCGACGACATCCTAATCTATTCCAATGACAAGTCCCAGCATGGGGCTCACGTCAAAGAAGTCCTCCACTGTCTCCAGAAAAATGGACTTTATGCCTCTCCACAGAAATGTGAGTTCCACAAAGACACCGTCGAATATTTAGGTTTCATCCTTTCACCGGATGGACTGCGGATGCCCAAGGATAAAGTCAAAACCGTGCTTGACTGGCCCGAGCCTAGGAAAGTTAAGGATATCCAATCCTTCTTAGGCTTTTGCAACTTTTACCGCCGCTTCATTAACTGCTATTCAGACATTGTCATCCCACTCACCCGCTTGACGCAGAAATCTGCACCATGGGACTTCAACAAGAAGTGCCGCGACACTTTTGAAAAGCTCAAACAAGAATTCACCCACGCCCCCATCTTAACGCAATGGGTACCTGACTCACAAATGGTACTTGAAACCGACGCTTCCAACTATGCCCTAGCAGCAATCCTTTTGGTTTACACTACGGATGGAGAAATCCATCTGGTCACTTTTAACTCCCGCTCCTTTAATCCTGCTGAACTAAATTATGACACCCATGACAAGGAACTCTTGGCCATCTTTGAAGCCTTCAAACACTGGTGGCAGTACTTTGAGGGTTCCGCAAACCCGGTTGATGTGGTCACTGACCACAAAAATCTTGAGTACTTCAGCACTACCAAGTTGCTCACCCACCGCCAGGCCCGTTGGTCTGAGTACCTTTCCCAGTTCAATCTCATCATCCGCTTCTGCCCCGGAAAATTAGGGGCCAAGCCAGATGCACTCACTAGACGTTGGGATGTCTACCGCAAAGGGGGAAATAGCGACTTCACCTCCATAAACCCAACCAACTTCCGACCTGTATTCACACAGGAACAGCTCACCTCTTCCCTTTGTGCCACCTATTTCGCCACACCCATCCTTCAACAAGCAGTAATCATGGATGTTGAGAAACTTCACCACGACATCCGCACCTCCCTACCTCTTGACCCCTTTTCATCCGCACACCTTCCGACACCTATCGACCCCAACTGGACCATAGACGAGGCAGGTCTCCTCTGCCACTTCAACCGGATTTATGTTCCAGATGTCGCAGATCTTTGCCTCAAGGTCCTTCAGTACAAACACGATCACATCCTCTCTGGCCACTTTGGACAAAATAAAACCCAGCAGCTTGTCTGCCGGGAATATGTTTGGCCAAACCTCCACACCTTTGTGCAGGAATTCTGCAGATCCTGTACAACTTGTAAGCAATCCAAATTGCCTTGACACAAGCCCTACGGATTCCTAAAGCAACTTCCGGTTCCGGAATGACCTTGGAACTCCATCTCCATGGATTTCATTGAGCAACTACCTGACTCTGATGGTCACACTGCTATCCTGGTCATCGTTGACCATCTCACCAAACAAGGCATCTTCATCCCAACTGTCAATGAAATCACAGCCCAAGAACTAGCCAACCTGTTCATCCTCCACATCTTCTCCAAGCATGGTGTTCCATCGCACGTCACTTGCAACCGGGGATCCGAGTTTGTCTCCCATTTCTTCCACTCCCTTGGAAAAGCGCTCGACATGCAGATCCACTTCACTTCCAGTTATCACCCACAAGGTGATGGTCAGACAGAACAACTAAATCAGACCTTGGAGCAGTACCTCCGGATCTTCTGCAACTATCAGCAGGACGACTGGTCTCACCTCTTGCCCTTGGGCAAATTTGCCTACAACAATGCTCCTTCCGCCTCTACAGGTGTATCCCCTTTCTTTGCCAACAAAGGCTATCACCCAAACATTTCCGTCTTTCCAGAATGCGACTTAGCTTCACAGCGTGCCCGCGAGTTCGTCGTTGACTTAGATGACCTTCATCAGGGGCTTTGGAAACAGCTTGCGGCCACTCAAGAGTGTTATCAAGGTCCTGCGGACAAACATTGGGCACCCGCACCCGACTTCAACATTGGTGACTCTGCCTATGTCACTGCGGAAAATATCTGCACCACTTGTCCTTCCAAGAAACTTTCTGAAAAGCACCATGGCCCCTTCAAAATCATCGCCTGCCCAGGCACTCAGTGCCACTCACTCAGTCACCCTGTGGCTCCCAGATCACATGCGGGCCATTCACCCTGTTTTCCATGTCTCTCAACTAGAGAAACACTCCCCAAACACAATTCCAAATTGAGTACAACCTCCACCTCCTCTGATCACCATCGATGATGAGCTCGAATATGAGATCACCAAAGTCCTCGACTCCAAAGTTGACAACCGACATCGCTGCAAGATTCTCTACCTCGTCCGATGGGAAGGCTACCAGGGAACCGATGAGGAGACCTCCTGGCTACCTGTTACGGAGCTTGACCACGCCCAAGAACTCCTTGCGGATTTTCACACTCGCTACCCACAGAAACCTGGACCATTACCCGCTTGAAGTCTATTCACGTTACTTATTCACTCAGTCTGAACTCAGAAACAAAATTCATTGAAAAGTTTTTTTTTGGATCCAACTGGATCCCTACACTACCTCCGCTTCTCCCTCTCCGTCTTCATCACCCTCTCCCCCAACTTCGCCCTCTTCTCTGCCCTCGTCCTTCTCTTCACCCTCCTCACCTCCACTCTCACTCTCCTCCCCATCATCTGCCTGCCTTTTCTCCAGATACCTCTGGAAGGCTGCCCAGTCATCTCCAGACTTGCGGATCCCACATCTTTCCTGCTGGGACTCTTGCACCGCTCGCTCAACCTCTTCGTCACCCTCGTCGCTCTCCTCCTTGGCACTTTCTTCCTCCACCCACTCTGGGTCCAAAGCATCCTGGATCTCTTCCATCAACTCCCGCACCACATTGGCCACCTCAGCGAATCCCTTCCTTATCACCTTCATCATTTGTTGCATTACCTCGGGGTTATCCCTGGTCACCCCTGTCGTTCCCACTGTTTTTTCTGCAGGGGTTTCCTGCCCCTCCCACACTACCTCCTCGCACTTATGTTTGACGTGCATGCAGTTGTCGCACACACGTCCCTTCGCACCCATCTTGAAACATGAGACCTTTTGATATTTGCATCTGGGCCACTTGTCAGTAAGAGAAGACGGAGAAAGGAAACCAGTACACACCTTTTGCAAGGCAACGCGGCCTGCACCTGCACTGGACTCTGCAACTCCTCTGACCCCACTCGCACCGTGGACTTGGCGACTTTCTTCTTCTTTGGGGACTTCCTCCCCTCTGCATCATCCTCCAGACCCGCGGCCACAGCCGCCCACTTTTTCTCCGCTTGTTTTGCAGCCGAAGCCTCCTTTCTCTGCACCGCTGCCTGGCGTGCCTCCTCCGCCTTCGCAGCCTCCTCTGCTGCCTTCTGCACCTCCTGCACCCAACGCTCCTCCTCCCTTGCTGCCTCCTCCAGTTCCCTCACCTCCCGTTCCATCTGCTCTTTCATCTCCCGCTCCCTCTGTTCATACTGAGCCTTCATTGCGACCAGCTTGAGTTGAGCAGAACCTGCTGGGGGGGACATTTTGCATAGGTGATGGGAGTAGGAAGTCAACAAAATTTTTCAACCAATTGCTGCATCTGGAATTTTCAACCAACTTCCTCATTCAGATACAAACCCTCACGTGCCTCGTAGGCTCAGCACTAAGGGGGAAATACTGTCAAGAACTGTTCCTCGCCCAATCGGAACCTGGATTCCATTTGACTCTTTCCCGCATGTCTAACCTGACATTTGTCTACTCCTCCCAATTTCGTTCCCGGCTGCCTTGCACTGCCCACACTGCTGTGCACCAGGCTGCCTTGTACAGCACCCACGGCTGCCTTCCCAAGGCTGCTGTCTAGTTTTGCAAATTCAACTATGGATTCCTGTGTGGCCTCCGCTAGGTAATTTATCTACACAGTCGAGACACTGCCGCAGTTCCTGTTTCCATCCCACTTTTATTCTGGACTCTAGTATTTAAGTTTAGCTAGTTTTGCCTTGTATTCCTCAGTTCATATATTGACATAGACTCGACTTTACCCTGCCAATCTAAACCCTCCTTCTACTCCAACCTCTGTCCTCTAAGAGTCTGAACTCCATTTGACTCAACCTCTAGTCTCCCTCTGAAGTTCTAGTCTCATCTGAACTTAACCTAAGTCCCCCCGTACTCCTCCCCGCATTTACCTGCACTTTCCCGCTCCTACCTCCAGACCTTCAACTTGAAATTAGGACACCAGACGAGGTGAAGGGTGCAGCTTCTTACAAGCTGAAGCCAAGTCCTATCCATTTCCCCTCCCGCAGAATCCACATCGACCTGACAATCTCCCGCTATCATCACCCACAGTGTCCGGTCGGATTCCAAAGTGGCCTCTAGGATCAGTTCTTAACAGAAGCGGACCACAAAGAGCCACAGGTGCTTCTGAGCATCTCCAACCCCACAGACCTAGGGTCTCCTGGCCCAGTAGTTCACAAAATCTATTGCGAAACATCATCGCGAGATTACCGCCCCAAGCCTGCAAACCCCACAGACTTTTTGGGTGATCGTTCACAGGGATGAGCATTCCTGAATTCATGCACACTCTATTTTGCCCTCACTCCTCATCAATTTGTGGATGAGCATGTGCAGATTATGTGGGCCCTCTCATTCATGAAGGGCAGATGAGCTGCACAGTTTGTGGATCATCTCATGTGCAACTACCAACTAAGCAGAAGACTCCCCTACACCTCCTACTCCAATTTTGCGGATGAATTCATGAATGAGTTCTGTCTGAAGAACAAGATCCAGTCTTTGTGGACCAAGCTTGAGACTGTGAAGTACTTCCAAGGTACATGAACCATTGACGAGTACATCAATGACTTTTGTGAACTGGTAGAGTGAGCGCAGTACTTCGAGGTCTCGCATATCATCCTCAAATTCCAACAAGGTCTCAACGCAAAGATCCAAGACCATGTTGCCTGTCTCACCACTGGACGACCTTTGGATAACACCCCCAAGCAATGGTACAATGCTGCTATTGTCTGCAATGAAAATTGCATTGCAAATGAGGCTTTTTGCACGTCTTCGCGAATGGCCTCACGATCTGAAACCAGCTTGCAGCCGGGGAACATGTTCCACAAGCTCATTCCCACCATGGCGCGGCCCCTCCCCCTGATTTCGCACACAACTGCCCCATCGCGATACACACCTTTGGCACAAAGTGTCTCCACACCCAGTAAACCAAAGGACAGATCTGTGCTCATCTGCTTTTGTTGCGGAGAATCTGGTCATACATGACCTGAATGCCCAAGATGGTTTGACATTCGGTACATGGATGGTGAAGAGTGACACAATTTTGCGCAGGAGGAATTTGCAGTGCTGGATGTGAATGACACAAATGAGAGGAACGAGGAGCCCATTGTAGAAGTAAAGGAGGATTTTTGCAGTGTTGTCAGTAGATGAAGTGTATGAATCAAATTCTATTTCATTGACTGATCTCTCTGTGAACAATGCGCAAGCTGTACTAACCCCTCCCTATCCTCGTTCACATTTTTGTAAGCACCCTAAATGGGAGAAACAACTCCCCAACCACTATGTCATAGCGGCGACCCCAAGCCCCCACTCGTTTGAGCTCAAAGTATCACTGCATACCACTGATACCGGCGCTGTGCACACAACCAAGGCGCTACTTGATTGTGGTGCCACCAGCCTTTTCATCAGTTCTGATTTCATTGTGCAAAATCACCTCGCAACAAAAGCGCTCAGCTGACCCATCCCTGTGTTCAATGTTGATGGCTCAGTGAACAAAGCAGGCGATATCTTGGAAGTTGTAGAGGTCCTACTACAATTTCATGACCACTCTGAACATGCAATGTTTGCAGTGACTGGCATCAGCAAGCAAGATGTTATTCTTGGCCTCACCTGGCTCCACAAGCATAATCCTGAGGTGGACTGGCAAACTAATGAGGTCAAAATGAGTTGATGCCCGAATCACTGCTGCACCTGTCAGAACAAGACAAATAAAGAGCACAAAAGCGCTTTTCAGGAAATTGCTAGCATTCATACCTGTTGTGCGGGTCCCATGCCTACCCCTGATGTTGAGATGGAGGACATCCCAGACCTTCCACAACTGGTGAATGATGATAACAATGACAAAGACCATGATGAACTGCCCCTTTCAAGCAAAAACTCGGTCAAAGAGGGAGATCGCATCTTCATCGCTACCATTCCCTGCAAAGCGGAATTCATTCACACCACATCCAACATTTCACAATGGCTAGCAGAGGCCTTCCATAAGAATGCACAACCAAAGTCCTTTCACGAATCCATCCCTGCGCACTTCTACGAGTTCAAGGACCTATTCGCAAAGTCTTCATTTGACTGCTTGCCTGACCGAAAGGTATGGGATAATGCGATTGAACTCATCCCTGGTGCAAAAGCTGCTAGCTGCAAGGTCTACCCCCTCGTGCCCAACGAGCAGGCCAAGATGGACGAATTCATCCAGGAGAACCTAGCCACTGGCCACATTTGCCCCTCGAAGTCACCGATGGCATCCCCCATCTTCTTTATCAAGAAGAAGGATGGATCCCTCCGGCTTGTACAAGATTACCATGCTCTCAATGCCCTCACGATCAAAAACTGATATCCGCTACCACTGATTTTGGAACTGGTAAATCAACTACAAGGCGCAAAATACTTTACAAAACTCGATGTGCGATGGGGGTGCAACAATGTGTGCATGAAAAGGGGTGATGAATGGAAAGCTGCTTTTTGCATGAATCATGGGCTTTTCAAACCCTTGGTGATGTTTTTCAGACTCACAAACTCCCCTTCCACATTCCAAATGATGATGAACAACATTTTTCAGGATCTCATTATAGAAGGAGTGGTCTGTGTCTACCTGGATGACATCCTCATCTTTACGAAATCAATCAATGAACATCAGTGCATTATGTGCCTTGTCCTGGAGTGCCTTTGTGCACACAAGTTGTTTCTGCGACATGACAAGTGTGAGTTTGAGCAAACAATGATTGAGTACCTCGGACTCATCATATCCAAGGGTGAAATTCATATGGATCCCGTCAAGGTAGCAGGAGTCACTGAATGGCCACCCCCAAAATGCGCATGGAGGTACAGTCATTCCTGGGGTTCACAAATTTCTATCGGTGCTTCATCGAAGACTTTTCACATCATGCGAAGCCCCTCTTTGAGCTCACAAAGAAGGAGGACAAATGGGAATGGAGACCTTCAGAACAAGGCGCCTTTGACAAAATCAAGAATCAGGTCACATCCTCCCCTATTCTCCATTTTGCTGATGACACCAAAGCATTTCGCATTGAGGCAGACAGCTTGGACTATGCGACCAGCTCAGTGCTGTTGCAGCAATCGGCCGACGATCTCAAATGGCACCCTATCGTGTTCTACTCAAAATTGCTCAATGCAGTCAAACGAAATTACAAGATCCACGACAAGGAGATGCTAGCAGTGATGAGATCATTAGAGGAATGGAGGCATTTCCTTGAAGGTGTGCAGCACAAGGTAGAGATCTGGACTGACCACAAAAATCTGGAGTACTTCATGACCACAAAAAAGCTAAATTGCAGACAAGCTCACTGGTTGCTCTATCTTTCATGGTTCAACTTTGTCATGCACCACCATCCTGGAAAGAGTATGGGTAAGTGCAATGCGCTTTCGCGACAAGCCGATCATGCGAATGGTGCAGATGATAATTGCGACACTACCCTGCTCCACCCCAAATTCTTCACGATTCACGCACTCGAAGGGGTGATGATCGAAGGAGTGGAGCAAAATATCTTGCATGAAGTGCGAAAGGGGGTTCGGGATGGAAAGAGCAAAGATGCAGTGGTACTAGCAATGAAGGAGTTGGATAGGGCCAAGGGCAAGACATTGCAAAGCTTGGAGTGGACAGAGGAGGATGGATTATGGAGGTTTCGTGATCGCATTTATGTTCCGCTCATACCAGACTTACGACGCAGAATTGCTGAACAGCATCATGACTCCAAGATTGGTGGACATGTGGGATGCTGGAAAACACTTGAACTCATCTCGTGCAATTACTGGTGGCCAAACATGTTGCGCTTTGTTGGTCAGTACTGTAAGGCCTACGATCTGTGTCTTCACACAAAGGCGCAGAAGTGCCGACCTTTCAGTGAACTACACCCCCTCTCAATCCCCGAAAATTGCTGGGATGTGGTAAGTGTTGATTTCATCACTGAACTTCTGGACTCCCATGGCTTCGATGCGACGATGGTGGTGGTAGACTCAGTGAGCAAGCCCCGCCATTACATACCCACTCACACCACTGTTACAGCGCTGGGATTGGCGCGATTGTACTTGCAGAACATGTGGAAGCTTCATGGCCTCCCGAAATCAATGCTCTCAGATCGGGGACCACAGTTCATAGTGCAATTCATGCGAGAATTGTATTGCTTGTTGGGGATCACCATTTCGGCATCCACAGCATATCACCCACAGTCCGATGGGCAGACCAAATGAGTCAATCAAGAGCTCAAGCAGTACATCCACATTTTTGTGAATGAGCACCAAAATGATTGGGACACTCTGCTCCCTCTGGGCAAATTTGCATACAATAACCATGTCCACTCATCCACCCAGCACTCCCCCTTCTTCATTGACACTGGCAGACATCTGCAGATGGGTTTTGAGCCCAACCAATGACCCTCAAGGCTTGAGGCAGTCAACGAGCTTGCAAATCAGATGAAGTCAACGTTGGAGAAGGCTCGTGCCGCCCTTGCCAAATCGAAGGATGATATGGCGAGGTACTATAACCAATGGCAAATCCCTGCACCAATTTTTGCAATCGACAAAAAGGTCTTCCTGGATGCTTCGGATATCAGCACAACTAGACCCATGAAGAAATTTGCGCAGCGCTTCCTGGGGCCATACCCAGTCATTCGTCCTGTCAGCTCGCATGCATATCACCTCCAACTGCCACCATTGATGGCTTGAATACATCCGGTGTTCCACATCGTCAAGCTCATGCCCGTGCCAATGGACCCAATTGAAGGTTGCCATGCAAAACCACCACCGCCCCCCAAGATCATAGGAGGAGAGGAGAGGTATGAGGTGGATGAGGTGCTGGACAGCAGGATGAAGGGTAGGAAGTTGCAGTATCTGGTCAGATGGAGAGGTTATGGACATGAAGAGAATTCCTGGATTCCAGAGGATCTCAATGCCACAAAACTAATTGCAAACTTCTATAGGGCTCATCCAAATGCCCCAAAATGTGTTAATGCACTTACCTTTGGACAGATGGGATTCTGACCACGATATCCACACCAATGGAACTTTGCGCATCGGGATGCTGCGCCTTAAGGGGGGGTGATGTAAGGGGAACACCTTACGAGCCCCTACAATGGTTGGTGCACATTTGTGAATGTTTCCACACACCCACAAATGTTCGCACAACAAAGCGCCTTTTGCGCAATGAGGTGCCTCTTGTGCCAACCATCTACAAACATTCCGATATGTTGATCCATCAGCCCCTATTGTACTCTTGCCATTCTCGCAGTCAATACCCCTGCGGAAATGATCGAGGATGTCTTCGCATGCCCATTACCAATCATGGCCTGATGCGGACACCACTTACCGAGTATGGCCTGATGCAGACACTATCACTGATTGATGGCCATCTCCCCAAATGGGAACACGACCCTGGATCTGAATTAGTGCTAGGATGGAAGGGGCTCCAAGTATTTTAGAATGTCGCATGCCTTCCATATATATACTTTGGCCTTGCACTGGACTCCTTAGAGTTTTCTCTTTGGTTTTCCCTTGCAAGGTATGGGTCTTTTCCTTGTTCAATAGTTATTGAATCTAAACTTTGGTTTTCCCTTGCAAGTATCGAGTTCTTAGGACTCTGATTGTAAGGTTGCCCTTACAGTGAGGAAGTCAGAGCATTCAGGCAAGATATGCACTGTACAGCCACTGTCTAACAAAAAGGGAGAGGTAGACAAAGAGGCATCCAAGAGGCATGTATCAGATTCGAGAGGCATGACAGAGATGGCAGCAATATCAATATCCCTCCTCCTTTGGTGCCAATCAACAAGGTCTTTACTGTGCCCCACGTATTCCGAGCCAGTCCATGCAGAATTTGGTGGACTCCACACAGACTAGCTCAGACTCTGCACAGACTAGCTCGGACTCTGCACAGACTAGCTCGGACTCCACACAGACTAGCTCAGACTCTGCACAGACTAGCTCGGACTGGACCCACTCATTTGACTCAAATGTCCTGTATATTGCTCAGACTCCTAGAGAGTCCACATGGACTTTTGTGGAGTCCAAGCTATTTTTGGACTTTTACTCGGAGTGTGCATGGACTTTGTCTGAGCAACATCAATTTACTCGGACTCGGACAGACTCAGACAGATACATGTCCGAGTCGAGTCCAAGTCGAGTCCATGGATGCACAACAGAGGCTCAGTTAACTACAGAAAAATTATGTATTAAAGTAGAATCGAACCCCAAGCCTTGTTGCCAAGCATAAATAGCACAGTTAACCACTACACCACAGAGCCGTTGTCAGTAAGTACAAACAATTGCATTATCTAACCATATTTAAATCATGTGACTCACATGCATGTTCAAGATGTGTCAACAATCATTGTTGATGTTGATCACCACCATCACTCTCGATGCCGCTGCCTCCCATCTTCCTCTACCACCACCACTGCCCAGTCAGCCCCCGCCTCTGATGCCTCTTGCACAAACAGCAACAAACAGCAAACTAGCCGAGCCAATGCAACAGGACCCAATGAGCCGAGCCATCACAATGGGCCCAAATGACAATAATCGTTGTTTGGGCCCCTAGTAAGTGTTTTTTTTTTGCTTTTTGTTTTATCAATCAACTAATTGTATTTTATTGCTTTTTAGGTTGTATGCTACTGGGGATGACCTGCCATGACAAAAAACACGCAACCCACACCCATGCCCACCCAATCCCCTCCTCCCCATTCAAATGGGATGTGAGGCTGTTGACATGGGCTAGGAGGGTGCCCAGGAATGCCAGGAGACCCCAGAAGGGGGATACCTGCCTAGTAAGCACCCACCAACCTCCGTAATTATGCCACATCACACTGACGCACCCAAACCCCCCCCCCCAAAAAAAAAATACAGAAACCCAAATGGGGGACAATGGTGATGAACGATGACAAGCCACCCACCCCCAGCCTCATGAGCAACTGCTTGTGGGGTGGAACATGGGTGGAACAATGCCCAGATGCAGGGAAGGAGATGACGACAATGCACCACCCACCCCCAGCCTCATGAGCAACTGCTCATGGGGTGGATTGTGGGTGGAACGACAACAATGACAAGCCACCCACCCCCAGCCTCACAAGCAACTGCTCATGGGGTGGATAGTGGGTGGAACGACACCTAGGTGCAGGGATAGGAGATGACAGTGCACCACCTGCCCCCAGCCTCACGAGCAACTGCTCATGGGGTTGTGGGGTGGTTTTTTTTTTCTTCTTTTTCTTTTAGCCCTCCCCCACATTTCGGGGGGAGTTTTTTTTAAAATCTATAGTTCATAATGTAGTTATTATTAGTTTTTTTTGTATTTCTTTGATTGTATTGTATACTCCCTTGTGTTAGATGCGAGGGATGCAGTTAATAAAATTTATTTGTTCAATTTTTGAGAGATAAATAATTGAGTTTGAGTTTGAGTGTCATAAATAAACTATGTATTACTAACAAATAATTCTCCTGTGGCTCAACTGGTTGATCACATGTGTTTGGTTTGTTGTGTGATGACTTGGAGGTCTTGGGTTCAATCCTTGCTCTGCAAACCTATATTTTGTAGGCACATCATGATTTTCATAAAGTCTGAAAAGCTTGGAACTCATAAGATATCAAATTGACCCAGATTCTGCATACAGACTAGCTTGGACTCCACAGAGTCTGTGTGGACTAGCTTGGACTCCACACAGTCTGTGCGGAGTCTGCTAGGACATGTGGGGCACTGTAAATTACTGCAATCAACAGAGGCCTTGAGATTGCTAGCCAGATCCAGCCACACAGCATTAGCATACTCCACATGGTCAGCGGGGGTAATGGAATCTGCAATGAGAGAATCATAATGTCCCTGGGTGTAGACAACATTGTCGGTGATGTGGCAGCTATGTGAGGTGTAGGCAGCATTGGGGTGACATAGCAGTGGCAGCAGGCTCAAGGTGCAGAATGAGGGGCTGGGGATCAAGCTGGGGGGAGCAAGGTGCTACTGGAGGGCTCCTGGACCTTTGTTTGGAGTTCTGGGGCAAGCGGGTTTGTTTCATTGAGTAAACAAGGCATTTTGATGAGCAAATGTGCTTGTCATCACATAACTCCACTGTCTGGGTGTTGGGTGTTCTCTGTACATTGTTTGTGGCCTGGTTAGCTGTCTCTAAAGTGGGGGCAGCTGTTTGCATGCTAGTCATTGCCCAAGTTGTCATTTTTTGGCCATTGGTTCAGGTGTCGTTGCCATTGTTGACAGTGATGTGGCAGCATTGTTAGGGGGCTGGGGAGTCTGCTGTTGGGTTGTGGGTTGACTCGGCAGAGTGTGCCATCATTTTCTGGCTGTTGACAGCAGGGTTGAGGCAGGGGATGAGGTGCTGGTGGTGGTTGTCAATGTTGTCAATGTTGCTAGGGACTGTGCAGGCATCATTAGGGGTGACATGGCAGCATTGAGGGGAGTGCCATGGTACATGTTGAGGGTTTGCATTGCTGTTTCCATGGTATTGGGAGTGGCTTGGGTGATGAAGTTGATGGTGGTGGTGGAAGTGGTCTGGGTGCTGGAGTTTGTTGTTTCACAAGTTGTTGGCTCTGTTTGGATGGCCTCATTGATCCTGAGTGCCTGTAGTTGCATCCGTGGCTCCATGCAGTTGCTGGGGCCATGTTTTGTCTCCCATGCCTCTCATTCAGCTGCTCTTCCTTGTTCTTCACCATCCTTCAGTCCTTTTTTATATCCCTCTTCTAATAGTGCCATTTTCCCCTTTTCCAGTGACCTGAAAATTGCTTCTTTGACCACAGAATATGCTTCTTCCCAACCTCCTGCCATAATAGCCTCATAGAGCTGTGGCTGGTGCTGTTGCATGCAGAGGACCTGGGTCGCAAGGTCTTCCTTCACTGATGCTGGTGCTGGTGCAGTTTTTGCTGCTGGTTTCTTTCCCATACTGGTAGAGTAAAGTTGAGACTGAGACTGCTGTGGTACTATAGACTGTAATTTGAGGTTCTGGTTCTGTGGTTCTGTTGACAAGGTTCTGTGGGCTGGGTGCTGGTTCTGTAGACTAGGTTCTGGATGCAATAGCTGCAGACTCAGAGACTTGAGAGCAGTAACTAGAAAGCAGAGCTTAGATGCAAATTTACATGTTGTGACATGGCAGGCAAGAATAAAAGCTAGAGTGATGAAAAAAAGCTGAAGTGTGAGCTAAGCAGCTGTAGGTGCATCGAATCGCACTCTCATCACCAAGATGGACACACCAGAGGCAGTCCTAGCTATGGTGGAGGCAGCAAGCAACGATGTTCTGATGTGACTCTACTACATGTGACTGTCTAACTAGCTATGGTCATGTGACTACCTGGAGTAGGTGACACACCCTACTCCAGTAGTTTTGGGAGGTTCATAGGGGTTTGGAGTACTGTGGGAGTTTGATATGAGGTGGGCACAATGTATGGGAGTGTCTCTAGAGCTTTAGCCATGAGGTGGACCTATCAGTGTGGTCATCTTTTGTATGCTCTTCCTTCTTGGTGCTGGTGTTATGCTTGGCACAAGTGGCACCCATGGGCTGAACTACCTCTATGCCAGCTGTGTTGCTGCTAGACTCAGAATCAGGGGTACCTCAAACCTGATTCTGATTTACATTTCAGAGCTTGCTCTTCCGGCTATTCAAGGGCATCTGGTAGGATGTGGGAAGTTGGCTGGCAATGCAGCAGTCTAGTTGACTTCTGTAAGGACAACCTTACAATCAGAGCCTGAGTTTGATACTTGCAAGGGAAAACCAAAGAGAAAAGTCCAAGGTGTTTCCTACAGAGGGTGCGTCTATATACCTGGAACAGTGTGATGAAGTAAAATAATTCAGTCTCCATGCAGAAGCAGGACCAAGGAAGCAAGCACTGTCAGGGGCACATCAGGATGTTGTTCTGCTATGTCCTGATTGGCTTGAATTGTTGTTCTACAACTTTGACAACATTGTCAAAGTATGGGTGTTGTCATAGGTGAGAGGCAAAGTCATACAAAGTTGTTCAAAGTTGTTCAAAGCTATTCAAAGTTGTTCAAAGCTATTCAAAGTTGTTCAAAGTATTTCAAAGGCCTTCAAAAGTGTTTGAAGGTGTTTTGGGAACTTCATAGGTGTTCATATGTGTTCATAGGTGTTTGTAAGGCCTTGTTGAGTGTTCCCCTTACATCACCCCCCCCTTCAAGGTGCAGCATCCTGGTGCAAAAAAACCCATGGTGACCAGACCTGTCATCATGGTCAAAAACCCATGCAACCAAAAGGTAGGGCATTGATACATTCTGGAACAGCTAGGTGGGCTCTGTAGAAGTCCTTGATTAGCTTAGGAGTGTCCAGATCACCTTCTGAGATCCCCAAATTTTCTTTGTGACCATAGCCCTTCCACCTAACCAGGCACTGCAGTGTCCTGCCCCTCATCCAACTATCTATCACCTCTTCAATCTCATACATCTTCTCTCCTCCTACAATATCTGGTGGTGGCAGTGGACATGGCTGTCAACCTATGATTGGATCCAGCAGGGCTGGTATGAGTTTGACAATGTGGAAGACAGGGTGGAGTCATGACATGGATGGAGGTAGTTTCAGATGGTATGCATGTGAACCAACTGGGTGAATGATTGGGTAGGGGCCGAGATACTGATGTGCAAACTTTTTCAAGGCTCTGGTCATGCTAATGTCCAAAGCATCTATAAAGACCTTTTTGCCCACCTCAAACTTTGGTGCTGGGGTTCACTGTTGATCATAGTACCTTGCCATGTCATCTTTCAATTTCAAAGGGTCACCCATGCTTTTTCTAGTGTAGACTTCATCCAATCTGCAAATTTGTTGACAGCTTCAAGCTTCAATAGATGTTGATTAGGTTTGAAACCCATTCAAGGATGTCTACCAGTGTTGACAAAGAATGGGGAGTGCTGCATAGACATAGTGCTTGAAAGTCCGGTCTGGTCCCAGTCTTTTGCCCTTCTGGGCTCAAACCAGGGACCAAACCGGTCCTATAGTATTGAAAATTCTACAGGACCACAGACTGAACCACTCAGGACTGGTCCTGAGTACTCTGTCTGCAGTCCTCAACTGGTTTTGACCAGTCCTACAACTATATACTAACTATTTTATGTAAATTACCTGATGTAAAATAAAATACTATACCACCCCATGAGCGTGGCTCATGGGGCTGGATGTTGGTGCTGTCATAGCTGTTGTTGCTGTCATTGCTGTCATCATTGCTGTTCCTGCTGTTGTTGCTGTTCCTGCTGTTGTTGCTGTTCCTGTTGTTGTTGCTGTTTTTGCTGTTCCTGCTGTTGTCATTGTTGTCTTTCTTCCTGCTGGGGTTGCTGCTGTTCCTGCTGGGGTCATCATCTCCATACTTTGGTTTCATTGGTCTTGTTACCAGCACTACCACTCATCATATCCACCCTGCGAGCAGAGGCTCACAGCAGTGGTACACAGTGGGGGAAGGGGACGCCAGCTGTAGCATCGCTGACACAAATATAGTACCCAATAACAAAAAGAGAAGTGTTAATAAGATTATAGAAAATGAAATAATAAAGTTACCTGGGCCCAGACAACATCTGTTGTTGTTTGGACCCTGCTTTGTTGAGTGGTGGTGGGAGACACAAGTCTTGTTGCAGGTTGTGGCAATGCAATACAAATAAGTGTAAATATATAAATGAAAGATGTAAATGCATTAAAAACAAGAGTGCATGTGACCATGAAAATAGGTGCAAATGGTCAGTGCTATTTAAACAGCTTACTTCTCCCTCTGTTCATTCAGGCATGCCCCATTTTTTTCTATACTACATATGTAATTAGTAGATACATTTATATATTTGTTACCCTCTAAGTTGGGGACTGTAAGTTTGGTCCTGGACCAGTCTTAACTGGTCTTTGACAGTTTTACTAAGTGTCAACAAGAATGAGAACCGAGGACTGACCACTTTGAGAAGTCAAACTGGGACCAAAAGTCCTATAGGACTGGTTACAGTTCAGTTCAGTTCTCAGTAAGTTGGGGACTGTAAGTTTGGTCCTGGACCAGTCTTAACTGGTCTTTGACAGTTTTACCAAGTGTCAACAAGAATGAGAACTGAGGACTGACCACTTCAAGAAGTCAAACTGAAACCGAAAGTCCTATAGGACCAGTTACAGTTTGGTTTGGTTCTTGGTCCATTTCTGGTCCTGAGGACCAGACTTTCAAGCACTACATAGACAAGTGGATGTGGTTATTGTATGCAAATTCACCTAGGGGTAGGAGTATGTCCCAATCATTCTGTTGTTCACTCACAAAAATTCAAATGTACTGTTTGAGCTCTTGGTTAACCTGTTTGGTTTGACCATCCAACTGTGGGTGATATGCAGTTGAGGCCAAGATGGTGATTCCCAGCAGATGATACAATTTGCACACACATGAATTTGGAAATGAATTGGGGTCCTCAATCTGACAGCATTGACCTGGGGGAGGCCATGCAGCTTCCAGACATTTTGGAGGTAGAGTTGAGCTGAGCCCAGTGCCATGATGGTGTTGTGAATGGGTATGAAATGGCTTCATTTACTCACCAAATCTACTATGACCATTGCAGCATTGAATCTGTGCAAATAAGGAAGTTTGACAATGAAATTGACACTTACAATGTCCCACTGAGCTTTGGGCACCAGGAGAGGGTGTAGTTTGCTGAATGGTTTGTGTTTTTGGGCCTTTGTTCAAAGACACACATTGCATGCCTTGCAATGCTGTCCAATGTAGCAAGACATGTTTGGCCACCAGTAGCTCCTCACAATGAATTTGAGGTCTTCCAATGTCCAGTGTGTCCCCCAATCTTCAAGTTGTGGTGCTGTTCAGCAATTCTGTGTCATAGGTCAGGGATCATAGGAACATAAATTTGGTCACAAAACCTCCATAGTCCATACTCCTTTGCCCACTCCAAACTTTGCAGTGTCTTGCCCTTCAACTTTTCCAGATCCCTCATCACCAACATCACCACATCTTTGTTCTTTCTGTCCTATACTCCTCTCTGGACTTTGTGAGGTAAATCCCTCTCAGCTCCTTCAATGGTGATCCATTTGAATGCTCAGATGGCAAAGAATTTGGGTTGAAGTAGCATGGCATTGTGGTTATTGTCTGCACCATTGTTGTGATCTGCATGGTGCAAAAGAGCATCAGGCTTACCCATGCTCTTACCTGGACAATGGTGCACAATGAAATTGAATCCAGAAAGGTAGAGTGACCAACAAGCCTGTCTGCAATTTAGCTTCTTCACAGTCATGAAGTATTCAAGGTTTTTGTAGTCTGTCCAGATCTCCACCTTATGCCTTGCGCCTTTGAGGAAGTGTCTCTATTCCTCTAACAATCTCATCACCACACTAGCATTTCCTTGTTGTGAATTTCATAGTTTTGCTCAACTGCATTGAGTGACTTTGAATAGAAGGCAATAGGGTGCTACTTAAGATCATTGGATGAATGTTGAGAAAGGACCAAACTGGTACTGTCTGCCTTGATATGAAACAAATCATCCATGAAATGAAGGATAGGTGAGGATGTGATGGATTTTTGATTTCATCAAATGCCAACTGTTCCATTTTGCCCCAACCCCACTTTTGATCCTTATTCATAAGTTCACACATTGGTTTTGCATGGTGGGAAAAGCCTTTGATGAACCTGTGATAAAAGTTTGCAAAACCAAGGAAGGATTGGACCTCCTTTTGATTCATTGGTTTGGGCCACTCTGTTATGCTGGCTACCTTGACTGGATCCATACAAATTTCACCCTTGGAGATGATCAGCCCAAGATATTTGATAGAGGTTTTTTTGAATTTGCATTTTTTGTGTCAAAGGAATAGTTTGTGTTTTTGAAGTAGTTTGAGTACAAGTCAAGTGACATGATGCTGTTCCTTGATGGATTTTGCAAAGATGAGGATGTCATCTAGGTAGACACAGGCCACACCTTCCATAATAAGATCCTCAAAATGTTGTTCATCATTGTCTGGAAGGTAGAGGGGGAGTCCATAAGTCTGAAAAACATCACCAGAGGTTTGAAGAGCCCACAATTCATATGAAACATTGCCGTCCACTCATCATCTTCCTTCATATGAACATTATTGTACCCCCATTGAACATTGAGTTTTGTGAAGAACTCTGCACCTTGAAGTTGATTTATGAGCTCCAAAATTAGAGGTAAGGGGTATTGGTTCTTTATTGTAATAGCATTCAAGGCCTGATAACCCTGTATGAGTTGAAGGGTGCCATCCTTCTTCTTGATAAAGAAGACTGGGGATGCCATCAGCAATTTTGAAGGATGAATATGACCACTACTGAGGTTCTCCTGGATGAATTCATTCATTTCAGACTGTTTGCTAGGTGCAAAGGGGTAGGCCTTACAGCTCAAAGATTTCATACCCAGGACCAGTTCAATGGTATGATCCTACACCTTGCAATCAGGGAGGCAATTGAATGACAATTTTGCAAAGAGGTCTTCAAAATCATGGAGGTGTGTAGGGACAGATTTGTGGAATGATGTAGGTTGGGTGTTCTTATAAACTTGGCCTCACAGGGGATTGTGGCCATGAAGACATGATCACCATCTTTGAGCTCATCCTCACCTGTATAGGGTTCATTGTGGACATCATCATCGATGTCATTGGAATGTCCTCCACATCAATGTCTGCAGATGGCATTGGGCCTGCTCAACAGGCTCAAATATTGTCTGCCTCTTTGATGGTGACCTTGCATTCTTCATTCATTTCATTCTGGCAGGTACAACAGTGGTTGGGGCATCAGCTCATCTTAACCTCACCCAATGTCCAATTGACTTCTGGGTTGTGTTTTTGAAGCCAGGTGAGGCCTAAAATGACATCCTGTTTTCCAAGGCCAGTGATAGCCAATGTTGCATGCTCAGTGTGGTCACAATATCATAGAACCATTTCCCAGACCTCCAAAATGCTAGCCGCTTCATTTGATAAACCATCCACATTGTACACTGGTATGGGTCTACTGAGTTGCTTTGTGGTCAAATGATTTTGTTTCAAGTCAGAGATAATGAAGAGGTTGGTGACACCACTGTCAAGAAGTGCATTCATCAAAAGTATCAGGAGTTTGAAAGAGTTTTCCCTTGAGTGAGAAGCAACAATATATTGTTTAGGGAGTTATTTCTCCCAGTTTGGATCTTTTTGAAAATGATTTTGAGGGGGTGGAGAGGTTATGAGTCCAAGGTACAAGGACTCATCTTTTTAACCTGACCAACCAGCCAGCAAAAGTGATACGTTAAGTCTGATGTCTGTTTGGCAGATGTCAGATTTTCAACACTGTCTGAAGACAGGCTTATATTTTGAAGTCAGTCCAACTCAGCCCCTTATAGACTTTCACACTCAGTGGGTTTTACCGACATGTGGATTTTGAATGAAAAAGGAAACTGTCATGTTGAGTCATGCTTCCTCAAAAAGTTCAGCAGCACGATGTACATGCAAAAGAGTTGTTTGTTGGGCCCTAAGTAATGGTTTTCAAGTTCTTTTCTTTTATTTTCTTTCCAACTAACTAATGTTCTAATTTGATCTTTAAGTTCTATTACCATGAGACGGCACCAAGACAGCAGATCCACACCTGTGCCACTGCTGCAAGCATCTGCTCACAGGGTGGATAATGGATCACAACATGGGGACGGGGACGATGACATAACAAAAATAGCGACTGCGGCAGACAACGAGGGGGATGATGAGGATGGGACAAGAGGGAAGTGCAGGCAAAGGATGCAGTGCCATATAACAAAAAGGGTCCAAGAGGTGTTGCCGACATCTCTTGGGCTGTAGTTAAGTTTTTTTCTTATTCATTTCATTTTTTTTGGTGCTAACAAAGTTTCTAGGTATTAACTATGGACAACAACGACAACCCTGACCCAGCACCAAACCAGGACAACAAGGACAATGGCGAGGACAGCAAGGAACATGGGAGGATGATGACAATCACCGCAAAGGCACAGAACAATGGGGACAACAACAATGACAACTCCCAGGACAACAACAGGGGGACGACACAACCAAAATGAAAATGGTGGCAGCAGTGACCAGGGTGGGACAACAATGGCACATGAGGAAGGCACAGGAGACAGAGATGGCCTGTACGACAATGAAACAGGCCCAAGAGACATCTCTTGGGCCTGTAATATGTTTTTTTCTCTTTCATTTCATTTTCTTATTACTAACACAACTTTTTAGGTACTACAAACTCAAACTACTGACAACAACAACTGGAATTCCCAAACCCACTGCCACCACCACTGCCACCAAAACTGAGGGACTGACAATGGTGAGGATGGCAACAAGCAAGAAAGGCTGACCAACACAGCGAGGATGGGGGCTACAGGGACAATGACAATGAGGAGGTGGATAGCAACAACAGTGATGACAAAAAGACGGTGGGGACAAAGACCAGGCCAGACTACAGGACAACCAGGCACAGGGATGGCAACAGTGAGAGACAGGGAGGAGAACAAGATGATGACAATGGCTACCACCATAGCACCCCCAACCACTAGGGATGGTGGCCAGGGACAATGGGAGTGGGACCCATGCGCCCAGGATAACACACCTGCATCAACGCACCAAGATGACACATCCATGAGGCCGACACACTGGCACCAACGCACAGGACCATGTCTCCCTCTCCCCCACATCTCCCTCTCCACCACATCTCCCTCTCCCCTGCATCTCCCTCTCCCCCGCATTTTGTGTGGGGCGGGGATGTTTTTGTTTTTGTTTTAATGCCCCTCCTCTGCATTTTGCATGGGTGAGGGGTTTGTATATAATTGTAGTACTCCCTCCTCACATCTTGTGTGAGGGATGTAGTTAATCAATTTTTTGATCTTGATTATGTGACAAGCACCTCCCTCGAGGAAGATGAAAATAGAGTTTTGAGTGTGAGTGTCATAAACAAACCTTATAGTTTTTACTAGTAATCTCCTGTGGCTCAACTAGTTGAGCACACTTGTACAGTATATGTGATCATACCATTAAAAGGTCTTGAGTTCAGTCTTTCCTTCACACAAATTTATTTTGTAGGCACTTCATGAAGTTTCAAAGAGCTTGAAACTTGAATATATCAAATTTGACTATCCAATATGGTATACTTTTGTCAAGTACCTGGAATCTGTATTCCAACCAGAATCCCCAGAGTCCAACTGGAATTGCTGGATTCCACATCTATGAATGTTATGGACAAGTAGAGATCATCAGGGCCTGTACACCCCCCTATCTACAAGCTTGCAAAGGGAAAACTAAGATATCTTATTTCTACTCAACATACAAAAAATTTGCATTTGCATTTTTGGGTTCTTCTGATGTCTGTGATAAAGAAGATCATTGATTCAGAGGACTCATACATGCCAGGCCCAGCCATGGCCCAACTAGAACAAGTTAGTATGGCTTTCAAATCATTCAAAGTAGTATCAGTCAAAGAAATAGAATTTGATTCGTACACTTCTTCTACTGACAACACTGCAAAATGATTGTTACTAGACAGCAGTGGTGTACTGTTCACTCATTGTCCAGGCCAAAATCCTCCTTCACCTCCTTCAAAGTATCATCTTCTCACTCTGCCATCTCCATCATGTTGAGTGCCATGGACTCCTCCTGTGCAAACCCCTGTCTTTCTTCTAAGTCCATGTATCAGACATCCAATTGTTTCAGGCAGTGACAATGACAGGCACTTGGGTCATGCATGCCTGGGTTGTCCACATTGAAAGCACATGAGTGCACTTGTATCCTGCAGTTGTGTGGGCATAGAGATGCTGGGCACAGGGGAACATGCTGGGTCAGGTCCAAAGAACTTGCAATTGGCAGTGCATACCTTGAAAGGGGTAGAGGTGGGTTTGGAAGCCTCATCAGGAGTCTTCAAGACACACTACTGCTAGACAAAGACATTTCAGGAGACCATTTTCAGTTGCAAAAAGACAATTTAAAAACAAAAAAGTACACATGAGCCATCAGTTGTGACCTTGCACTCAAGATCACTTGAGCCATCAACATCATCACCACTCTCAGATTTAGAGACATCCCTGTGATGCACAATTAGCATATTGACACAAGGAAATAGCAGATATAAACACACTCCAGAGGCTAGGTCTTGAACATGACCCTTCATTTGCCTTTACTTTCCACAGCAACAATTGCACACTGAACATCAGCAATAACACTTTACACCCCAAGAGAATTGTAAGAACACAGGTTTAGAGTGACACTATTGTGACACATTCAGACACATCAGGAAGCTCAGTTTCTGTAAGTTCTGCAGAAGTGCACAAACCATCAGAGATGTTCTGCCATTCAGGCAAGGAATCCACAGCTGGAACATCAGGTGACATGAGAGGGACTTTTATGCCTGTTCCTGGACAGGCAAAACAGGAAATCAGCACAAGGAGCAAGCAGAGGGACAAAGACAGACAAAAATGCACTTCTTTGGCTTACATCAGGAAAAACCTGATTTCCTAATTTGGGCTTAATTCCCATCTATTACCAGAAATGTGACTAATGCATAGTAACATCACTAAGTGGCAGAGATTTACAGCAAACACTACTTATTCCAGCTTTTAGGCTGTGTTTTCCCTAGCACACTATAAGTTTTCAGGAACCCTGGTAAATTTATCCTGAAAATCTGAACACCCCGGTGTGCCTGGTAGTTACTACTCCACTAATTTCAGTGGATTTCCATATTTTACTTGTAAAAACATTCTGAAAGGAAAACAAAAAAGAACATTGCATGACTATGTATCCTAGGTTGAATAGCTCAAAATGACCATTTCAGACCCTACTAAAGGTTGTTCCGCTAGATGGTGTAAGATGTATGGTATTGGTTGACATAAAGTAACAAAGAGTCAGTAATTTACATGAGCGGATACTAGAAGAACTAGTAGTAACTTTAACTTGGAATCTATGCACTTCAAGTTCGATGGCGGCCACCATCACATGCATCACATATCTCACATCTTGATGTCCAAGTCATTTCAAACCCTGCTGGAAATTCAACATGCATCAAACATAGACCAAACAAAGGTTTTTCTTCAACCACATCTTTGCTTCTTCTTCACCTCCATCCCCATCCCCTTCCACAAGCTTCCATCCTCTCTAACCAGTGACCACCACAGCTGCCATATCACAGCCTCTTGGCTACCAAATACAGCATTGAACATTTACCAAGGATGACACATAGCCACAGTGGTGCCACATCACATGCAAGACCAACACAACACCTAGCCCAGGTAACTTTTCTTGTTTCTATAACCTAACTAACCATGTTTGATTATATTCAGGTTAGATTCTAGTGGTAATGACAGATGCAGATGCAACACAATGCACCCTCAATCATGCGCTAACCCCCTCCTCCCTGTCAAAATAGGATGTGAGGCCAACGATAGCAGATAGGAGATGGCCAGGAGACTCATGAAAGGGTATACCTGCAAGGTAAGCACTTACCAACCCCCTGCCACATTGCTGACAGTCCCCTAACCCCCCAGACTAGGAATCCCCACCAATGACACAACAATGCCACACATGCCATGCCAACATGACCAAATAGCATTGAATATTTACCAAGGATGACACATGGCCACAAACCACGCTCAATCATGTGCTAACCCCCTCCTCCCCATCGAAATGGGATGCAAGGCTGACGATAGCAGATAGGAGACAGCCAGTGATGATGCTCAATCCGGAAACCCAAAGAAAACCTACTAAATGGCTTCAGATGGTATAACACAAGTCAGAGGAAGGATGTGAGGCCCTCTAGATGTCACCTGTCAGATCGACTGTCAAATAGTCCTTGTCGAAGCAATTCGAAGCTAAAAGAATGTGTTTTGAGGTTTTTTGAGGTTTTTTTGAGGAATTTTGAGGAATTTTGTGGCTAGATCAATGAATCTGGAGTGTGCAAATATGTTCAGATGCAAGATCAGGGGACTAGACGAGTAGTATAAGAGAAGCAAAGGCAAATCGAGGGAAACAAGGGCTAAAATAGCATAATGCAAGGATTTTTGAGATGTCACAATATTTTTCGAGACATTGCAATATTTTTCGAGATGTTGCAATGAATTCGGAGTGTGCAAATATGTTCGGACACAAGATCAGAGGACTAGATGAGTAATAGAAGCAAAGCAAAGGCGAATCAAGGGAAACGAGAGCAAAATTAGCATAATGCAAAGATTTTTGAAGAAGTTTAGTGTTAAACACCAGACTTCAGACTGAATAAGACTAAACTGTACTCTCAAATCACTGCGATCTGGGAGGAAGACAATGACTTTCTTGTTTCTCTTTGTATCTAGTACATCTTTTTATGTAAAATAAAGAAAGTACCTAAAAAGGCTAGAGAACATGAGGCAAACATGTGGAAAACTCAAGGCAAAAGACAATAGAAGTATATCAGAACAATAAAGTGAGACTATAAAGTGTGAATATAACACATGAAGAAGAAATAATAAGAAAGAATAGCTAAAAGCGGACTGTCCTTTTTATAAATTGCATAAAACATCAGAAACTGCTTCAAGCAGATTGTATGTGTGCACATGCAGTCAAAATGTGTTCGATATACTTGAGATAGTGTCCCATGTGTCCAGCATGCATCCGAAGATTGTTCAAATAGGAAATACTGTGTCTGAAGATGTTTTTCGAGGTTCAAGATTTTTCAAAGTTTTTCAAAGTTTCTTTGGACTTCATTCATGGCCTGAAATCGGTGCGATATTGTTCAACAATGGTAGGGGATATGTCTGGCATGTGTGCGATGACCATTTGGATAGCGATATAGTGTCCAATGTTGATTTTAAATGTTTGATGATTTTTGAAGTCAGTCGAGGAAATATCGGACTTGTTTGAAGGCCGATATCACTGCAATATTGCTCGAAACTGGTTCGGAACTCATTGATGATGTTCTAAGTGTATATCCTGAGCTGTACAAAGGTCAGGGGAATTGTATTATAGCAGCTGAAGGCATACAAAGAATTTCGAGGTGTTGTGAAGATTTTCGAAGCATTTTCGTGACTTTGTAGAGGTTCATAGAGCTTTGGAGGGGTTTGTATGGGTTTGTAGAGCTTTGACAACGATCATAGATGTGTTTTCTGAGCTTGAATGACAAGGTGGACCTATCACCAGGAGACTCGTGAAGGGGTATACCTGCAAGGCAAGCACTTACCAACCCCCCGCCACATTACTGACAGTCCCCTAACCCCCTGGACTAGGAATCCCCACCAACACAACACTATAATGCCACACATGCCACACAATCCATGCATCCAGACACCTCTGCTATGAGCAACTGCTCATAGGGGGGAAGCTGATGCATACTGACCAACGGGGAGTGTGAGCACCGGCATCAGCACTGGCCCCAAGCACCACTAGGAGAGCCAGACAATGATGTGGAGTGACACAGCACCCATCTCCATGCGTATGAGCAACTGCTCATAGGGTGGATTATGGGTGCAGCTTGCTTTGGCAGTGGGTGCAAGGGAGGAGGATGGGCAGGTGGGCAGACGGCAACATGATGATGGAATGAGGGAGGAGAGTGTACTACGGAGGTGTCACCAGTAGTTTGTATTGTTAATGTTGTTGGTGCAAATACATCTTGTTGACCACTTCTTATCTGGTCATTCAAATAACAGAGGAAATTTCAATAAATGGTTGTGAATTGTGTGTTAAGAGTTCCTAAATTACTACTTAATTCCTACTAATGGTCATTTTTCATTGCTAAAAATAAATGAACCAGTCTAAAAGTTCCTTTTTTCTGGGAATCTTATGGCCAGAAACAGCATTTATTTAACTTATTGTCCATAATAAGAGGTAATAAGCATTAAATTTCTGGTAATAATGTCAAATTCCCAAATCCAGTTTTTCCTTATGCAACAACCACAGTCACCTTGATTACCTTTGCCTTCTTGGTTTTACCAATAACTCTTGTAAACAATGAGTGAGAAGGAAATAGAAAGAGACCAGAAAAAAATATAAAACTTTCGAAGTACACACTTTGGGCACACATCAAAGACAGGGCTTCAGAAAAGAGTGATTAGCACAGAAATCAAAAAATAAGGAAGGGAGTCAGTCAGACATAGTAGATGAAGAACTGAGACCAACATGCACACCCCACCTGTTCTAGGAGGAGCAATCTTTGATGGAGAGCTCAAAGTGCACACAAGTCAACATTTACTGAAAACCATGAAGGGCACCCAGGAGATACTGTGGCCCCCTGAAGGTGTGCTTAGCATACATGGGCAGAATTGGTTTGGCATACTGTCAGGTGAGAGTGAAGTAGTGAAGTGGATAGAAAAATGACACACAGCACCAAGACATCAGAGTAATTATGATTATGATTATGATTCACTTGCAATGAACCCCTGCAGTGACACAAGTAATCACTGGGTAGCTATTAGCCATCAGATGCCAGAGGGAGATAATGCCCATGATGCAGCATGATATAGCATTACAGTACAAAGCATAGAATAAGTTGAGAGTACAGAAGCATGCAGTTTCAAATGATCCATATCAAAAATCACCCACTCAATTCCAGCTAGCATGCTTGACATGAGTTACAACACAGATGGAGCATGTGAGTCAAAGCAATGAAAAGGACCTTTAATACATTGTACTCACTCTCTCATACCAATGTGATGCAGGAAATGCACTACAGCAAAGCACTACAGACTCCATCATAAAAGCATTCTCTTCAGCCAGTGTCCTCCTAGATGTGCATCTTATGCATAGTTGGAGTTGACTGTGGGCTTTGGGCTCAAGCTGGTTACCAAAAAATAAACAGGAACAAGATGAAACCTGCTTCCAAACAGGTTGCACAAGGTATGTCCCATCTGTCACCATCAGGCTCAGATTCCCTTTGGTGCATCCCAAAAAAATTCAGTGTACCCCAACCACTTGAGGCACATACAAGCACCTTGAGAATACTCCTTTCACCAACAAGGGAGTTGTTGACACTCAAAGTGCATACAGTCACTTTGAGAAGCATCAATTCCCCTGCCTTGCCCACATAAAATGCAGGTGAGGGAGAGGGCAACAGTTATATACATATAAATACTAAGGAATTGTTCAACTTTCTCCCTGCGTGCAAGCTGTGGGACCATGCAATCGAACTCACCCTGGGTGCAACCCCTTCATCCTGCAAGGTCTATCCTCTCTCTCCTGAAGAACAGTGACAGCTTGACTAGTTCATCAATGAGCACCTGGCCTCTGGACATATTTGACCATCAACGTCACCCATGGCCTCTCCCTTTTTCTTTGTCAAGAAGAAGGATGGCTCACTTCAACCCCAGTTCAAGACTACAGAAGGCTCAACAACATCACAGTCAAAAATCGCTACCCATCACCTCTCATCTCTGAACTTGTGAACCAACTCCGTGGAGCCCGATACTTCACCAAGCTCGATGTCCATTGGGGATACAATAATGTGAGGATAAAGGAGGGAGATGAGTGGAAGGCAGCCTTTTGTACCAACCATGGTCTTTTTGAACTGCTCATCATGTTCTTTGGCCTTATTAATAGTCCTGCCACCTTTCAGACCATGATGAACAACATCTTCCATGACCTCATCCTCAAAGGCATTGTTTGTATCTATCTTGACGACATCCTCATCTTCACTCACATGGTTGAAGAGCACCATTGCATCATGCACCTCATCCTAGAATGGCTTCAACGGTACAAACTCTACCTTTGTGAGGACAAGTGCGAGTTTGAGAAGACCAAGATTGAGTACCTCAGCCTGATTATCTCAGAGGGTCAGGTGGAGATAGATCCTATCAAGGTGAATGGGGTCACAGCTTGGCCATTGCCCATGAACAAGAAAGAGGTGCAGTCTTTCCTGGGTTCCATCAATTTCTATTGGTGTTTTATCAAGGATTTCTCACATTATGCATGACCACTGTTCGACTTGACAGGAAAGGAGGCATGGAGGTGAGATAATGCACAACAGGAGGCATTTGAAAAGCTTAAGGAGATGGTCACTTCTGCTCCCATTCTTACCTTTGCTGACAATTTGTGCCCTTTTTGTGTAGAAGCTGACAGTTCTGACTTTGCAACAGGCACCATATTGTCTCACCAGTCTCCAGAGGACCAGAAGTGGCATCCTGTTCCATTCTACTCCAAAAGCCTCAGTGCTATAGAGCAAAACTACGAGATCCATGACAAGGAGATGTTGGCAATAATGCGTGCGCTTGAGGAGTGGTGACACTTCCTCAAGGGTGCCCAACACAAGGTGGAAATTTGGACAGATCACAAGAATCTCGAGTACTTTATGATGGCCAAGAAATTGAACCATTGTCAAGCTCATTGGTCCCTATATCTATCCAGATTCAACTTCTCTGTCTGGGTTGCAGCATGGGGAAGACCAATGCCCTCTCCCAATGTGCAGACCATGGGGATGGTAGTGATGACAATCAAAACATTGTGTTGTTGTGGCCAGACCTGTTCACCATTCGGGCACTGGAAGGCATCACACCCCAGGGTGAGGAGTGGGACATCCTACATGACATTCATTGCACAAACCATAGTGGTTTACATGAGGATATTGTTGCCCAAGCTGTTAAAGAACTGAGGAAGGGATCCACCCTTTCCTTGCATGCAGCAGAGTGGGCTGAAAAAGAGGACTTGTTGTATTTCAGGGATTGCATCTACATCCCCAATGACCCAGACCTTTGCTGACCCATCATATCCCAACACCATGACTCACAGATTGCTGGTCATCCTGGACACTGGAAGACCTTGGAGCTCACCTCATGGAATTATTGGTGGCCACAAATGTCATGACTCATTGATCAGTATTGTCATACTTGTGACCTTTGCTTACACACCAAAATTGCTCATTGCAAACCCATTGGTGAGCTACACCCTCTTCCTGTTCCAGAGAGTCATTGGGATGTTGTCAGTGTCGACTTTGTGGTGGAGTTGCCAAAGTTGAATGGGTTTGATGTGGTGATGTGCACAGTTGATTCAGTGGGAAAATGCGCTCACTTCATTCCCACTCACACCACTGTCAGTGCCCTGGGTGCCACCCGACTCTATCTCCACCATGTGTGGAAATTACATGGACTTCCTGGCGCTTTCCTCTCTGACCATGGCCCTCAGTTCATGGCAGAGTTCACTCATGAGCTGTACTGACTTCTGGGGATCAAACTCCTTGCTTCGACTGCCTATCACCCACAAACTGACAGCCAGACTGAGCGAGTCAACCAGGAACTGGAGCAGTACATCTGCATCTTCTCTAGGGCATGGCACGGGTAACCCTCAGGTATATTTTCTTATACCCCTACCCATACCCATGAACACGGTTCCTGCATGGGTAGGGGTACAGTGTTACCATGGGTTCTTGTGGGTTACCCATGGTTATTCATGGGTATTGATATTCTTCATTATATTTGATAGGAAATTGCTGAAAAAGATGTTTGCATCTTCTTGTGGGGGGTAAACCCACAAGTCATGTCACCCTGACTCATGGGTTTTCCTGTGATATGTCATCAAAAAGTACCCCTGCATTTTTTACTGTTATTTTTCATGATATTTGATAGAAATTTGCTGGAAAAGATGTTTGATCTCATCACAGGGGTTTTTCCTGTGATATGTCATTAAAAAGTCGAAATCTCAACACAGATGATCCCTCACCTGACCAAAATCCAGGTACCAGCATACCCGCACATACCCATAACACTGTGGAAAAGGGTACAGTGTTGCCCGGGTATGGCAATCCCATACCCATACCTGTACCCATGCATACCCATGACTGGAAACACACAGTGTTACCCATACCCATGCCATGCCCTAATCTTCTGCAATGAGTGCCAGGACAATTATTGGGATGATCTTCTCCCCTTGGCCAAGTTTGGATACAACAACCATGTCCATGCTTCCACTCAACAAACCCCTTTCCTCTTAGACACTGGATGACATCCATGCATGGGATTTGAACCTTGCCAGACTCCCTCACACATAGAGATGGTGAATGAGTTCACAGAATGCATGCAGGATAGCTTGGAGGAGATAAAGGCAAAGGACAACATGGCATGCTCTTACAACCAACACCATTCTCTGATCCCTCAGTACAAGGTTGGTGATCGAGTTTATCTTGACTCCAGTGACATCTCCACTATGCATCCATCCAAGAAACTCGCTCATTGCTTCCTGGGACCTTTCCCCATTGTCAAGTGCATTGGAACGCATGCCTATCGTCTATGCCTCCCAGCCTCCATGTCTAGACTCCACCCAGTCTTCCATGTCATCAAACTCCTTCCAGCTCCCCCAGATCCATTTCCACGACACCATTCACATCCACCACCACTGCGAGGTCTTTACACTCCCCCCTGTATTTCTATAGGAATCTGATGATTCTGATGATTCCGATCAGAATCTGACCATATTCCGATGTCATTTTCACCAGCCAAATTGACATGAAATGGCAGGTTTAGTCCTAGTCTAGTCCGATGTAGTCCGATCAGATTCTGATTGGAATATCGGAATTACAGGAGTACTTTACACTCCCCCACCTATTCCGGTTGGATTCCAGTTTGTCTGGCCAGAATTTCTGGAATTTCTGGAATCCAGTGGAATTTTTTTTGTATGTAGTTTTCCCTATGCAGCACAATTCCAGTCAGAATAAGGATTCAATTTACAGCCAGAATCCCCAGAATCTGACCGGACTCATCACAACCAGACTAACCAGAATGCATGGACTAATCAGAATAACTGAAATGCACATGCTTTCCCAAATAAAAGTTTCACATACAGTAAGAATTGAACACTCGACCTTGGGTCTGCACACATAACAGCATGCTTAACCACTGAGCTACCAAGCAATTATTCCTCTACATACATTTAATACTTTTATTACCCAACCAAGGTGTGTAGTTAATCGCAGCCATTATTATTAATGGAATAATTAATAAGTACGCATGACATGTGACATGTGACTGCCAGCTCACAACCACCACCACCACCATCGTCAATGCCGCCTCCTCCTCCTCTCCACTCTACCACCACCACTGCATGTGCACCTGCCACCACCATTCCCATGCCCACTGCCACCATCACCACCACCTTCAAATGAGCCAACTGGATGGAACATGGGCCCAAACAATGGCAACTGTTGTTTGGGCCATAGATAAGTTTTTTTCCTTTTTCTTTTTCTTTTTATCAATCAACTAATTGTAATTTACTTATTGCTTTTTAGGTTATATACTACTGGGGATGACCTGCCACAATGAAAAATGCACAATGCACACCCACAGCCACCCAATCCCCTCCTCCCCTTTCAAATGGGATGTGAGACTGTTGACATGGGCTAGGTGGGTGCAGAGGGATGCCACAAGACCCCAGAAGGGGGATATCTACCTAGTAAGCACCCACCAACCCCCATAAGCATGCCACGTCGCACTGACATGCCCCAACCCCCCCCCCAAACAGAAATCCATGACAATGCTGACCTACCACCCACTCCCACCGCTGCAAGCGCCTGCTTGCAGGTTGGGTAGGGTGAGTGGATAATGGTAGGCACTGACAACAACAAAGAACGAGCACCAGGGCCCCACCATGATGAGGAATGGCCCCAGGATTCACCACAATGACCCAGATGCTGACACCGACACACCACCCACCTCCAGCCCCATGACCAACTGCTCATGGGGTGGGTGACAGGTGGAACGACACTGGTGACAATGACAAAACACTGAATGGCACCACCACCACCAGGGCCAGATGATGATGACGACGAGCGCCATGGCACCCACCCCACACCTATGAGCAACTGCTTGTAGGGTGGATTGTGGGGACAGATGATGGGAGGGAAATGACAGGGAAGTGGGAACGAGGGCCCAGGAGATGTCAGCGACGTCTCCTGGGCCATAAGTAAGTTTTTTTTATTTAATTTTCTTCCTTTTGGTGCAACTAACAACACAAACAGGTCACACAACAAATGACGCACCACCTGCCCCCAGCCCCACAGAGCAACTGCTCGTGGGGGTGGATGGAGAGTGGAAGGAGGACAAGGACAGCCCCACATGATGGCACCGAATGATATGGCAGGCCCAGCACCAGAGCAGGGAGGACGACAGGCACCAAGGGCGACAACAGGGAGATATGGGACCACAGGGAGCAGGCAGGACGATGGGCACTCGGGACAGCAAACCCAGGAGATGCACCAAGGACAGTGGGGCTGCATCACCTCCCACTCCCCTGCATTTTGCGCGGGGAGAGTTTATGTTTTTACCTCGCCCCTTGCGCCAAACGCAAGTAGTGTTTGAAGGTCCAGTTCGGTCCAGTTTTTTCCCATCTTGGGATCAAACTGGAACTGCAACCGGTTCATTCAGATTCAAATACTACAAATAACCAGACTGGACTGCACAAAACTGGTTCAGTGCAGTCCAGTGCAGTCTGACCACCAGTTTTGACCAGTTTTGACACAACCGGTCATCGAGTGACTCAAGTCGGTCAAAACAGACATCTATGTACAATAATACAGTATCTAAACTAAACTAAACTAAACAGGTCAGGGGCCTGCATGTATACTAACAACATTTATTAAAGTAAATATGAAAAAAATACCCTGCTTGCATTTGGGGCAAATGAGGGGAGAGGGGACACATGTTAGCCATTGTTGGCAGGAGGGGGTGGTCAGCAAGGTCATTGTTGTATGGGGTTGGCATTGGCATCTGTCGTTGGGGTAATCCAGCTGTGTCGTTAGCCTTGTTGTTGTCTGCTCTCATTAGTGTGGTCCAGCGGTGTTGTTGGTGTTGTCCCTTATCACTGTGTGTAGTAGGGATATCTATCAGTGACACAAAAACAAAAAACAAAAAACAAAAAACTTACATGAGCCCAAACGACGACTCCTCGAGTCATCGTTCGGGCCTGTCTTGGTGACGTGGCATGCATGGGTTGGGTATCACAGCGCAATGTGGTGGTGTAGGGCATAGGAGTTAAGGTGAGTGGATGTTGGTGGTATCAAGAGCTAAGAACCTAAAAACAAAAAGAAAGAGTTCGTTAGTGAAAAACAATGAATAAATAACAATAAAAACGTACTTGGGGCCCAAACAATGCAAATATTGGCATCATTTGGGCCTGCCTTGTGTTGTGTCATCCAGCCTCATCATCTGCATGTTTGCTAGTGAGTGGTGGTGACGTGGCAATGGTGCCACATTGTTGTTGTTGGCGGTGGTCCTTGGCATCAGTGGCATTGGCAATGGCAATGGCGCGACTGCATCACCGCTGTCAGTAGCAGCTGTTAGCAGCTGTTAGTGTTAGTGTTGGCTGATTTCATTGTTAGAACCTAAAAAAACAAAGCTAAAGTATTAGTTAGTTAATGAAAATGAAACAAGTATTGAAAAAACTTAACTATAGGACCCAAACAACGACAGCCATCATTTGGGTCCATCCTGCATCGTTTGTAGCCGCAGTCTTTTGTACTGGTAGGTGGCATGCATTGTGGTGTAGAAAGAGGAATTTTGTTTGGTTTGGCAGTCGTGGGAATGGTCTCTAGTGGTGGCATGATCAAATGGTCCATGCACACCCACAGGATATTTAAGCACTTGCTTTCTGAGTTCTTTTCTCCTTGGGCTCATCCCATTTTCAGTTTGTAGTATAGTAATGTAGATACTATGTATATAACCAGTTACAACCAGTTTGAACCAACTTTTGTTGGTTTCAAATAAATATACAATTCATGAAACTGCAACTGCCGCCATATGAAAACTAGCGCAACCGCAACCGCAAAACAACCAGACCGCGGCTCAGTCTGGTTCAGTTTCAGTTTTTTTCTGATTTGATGAACTGGACCTTCAAACACTAAACGCAAGGGCTTTATATATATATAAATAACATAGTTTATGTATTTAATCACATCATCCCCCATTCTCTCACATTGAATGTGAGGGATGTGGTTAATTAAAAAACTTTGCCCTTAATTACTTAGAAAAAAAAAGAGTTATGAGTCTGAGTGTCATAAATACACCTTATATTACCAACTAATAATTCTCCTGTGGCTCAACTGGTTAAGCACATATGTTTGGTTTGTCATGTGATCACTCTAATCAAGATGTCTTGAGTTCAATCCTTACTCTGCACAAATATATTTTGTAGGCACTTTGACAACTTAAGACTTGAAATTTGATTATCCATTAGGGTATATACTCTAAGTTGAGCATCTGGAGTGCATGGAATCTGGTTGGAATAACTGGAATAACTGGACTACAGTCAGAATAGGTGGGGGAGGGTAAATTACAGGAATTTTTTAGGAATTTCTGATCATAGGAATCACATAGGACTATTCCAAAGTTATGCTAAGACATCAGACAACATAGGATTCCGATAGGAATGAAAGCAGCCTTGCTTAGTAATATAGTATGAAAAAGTAAATGCACACACCAGAATTGAACACTTGACATTACAGAAGATTATGTAAGCCTAAACCGACAACAATACCATTAGGCTAAACAGTCAGTACAGGTAAGTGATCATACTACACTACATACCATGCCTGCAGGTGTGGTGACAAAGCACATAGCCACGTCATCACACCTGCCAGCTCATCACTCCCACCACCACCACCAACAATGACAAGCACGCCACCCATCCCCCCCACCTCAACCACCTCAACCCAGCAACTCCCCCCACTTCACCCCCATCTCTAGATGAGCCCCCAAGACCGGAAATGACCAGTTTCGATGCCATGCAGCCCAAACAATGCCCAAATGACGCAATCATTGTTTGGGCCCATAGTAAGTTTTTTTTTTCATTTGTTTCTTACTTTTGTAAACTAACTACTGGCAACCCCCCTCCTCCCTGTCAAAATGGGATGTGAGGGTATCAATTGTGGTCAGGAGTGTGGGGAGCAACACCAGGAGACCCCAGAAGGGGACTACCCACCCAGTAAGCACCACCTGACCCCTCCCTCATGCCATGTCACTGACAAACCAACAACACACCCACCCCACACCTACGAGCTGCTGCTCCTAGGGTGGATCATGAGTGCATGGACCCCCATGACACCAATGACATCCAGCACCCCCCATCACCACTGTGAGCGACTGCTCATGGAGTGCATACTGGGTGCAAGAGCATGGGAATGGCGTGGAGGGACGACAATGGCACCAAACAACATGCCTACAAGCAGCTGCCCATAGGGTGGTTCGTGGGTGCAGACAATGAGGGGGATGAACAATGAGGGTGGCAAGGGGGGGACGAAACAACAAGGGGAAAGGGAGACAATGACCAGAAGGGGAGACAACAGTGACACCCACCCCACACATGCCTACAAGCATCTGCTCGTAGGGTGTTTAAGGGGAGGGGGAGGGAGGGAGGGGATGACGGACAAACACCGCCACCAACATATAATGCACCACCCACCAACAGCCTCACAAGCAACTGCTCATGGGGTGGACAGTGGGTGGAACAATGAGGAGGGAGGGGAGACAAGGGAGGGGAGGGAAGCCACAGGGGAGGTGAGGTGAGGGAGGCAAGACACAATGGAGATGAGAGGGAGGGGAAACGATGGGACAGGGCTGACAAGACAGCCGATGTGATGCACCACCACCCCCTCCCCCCTGTTTTGTGGGGGGGGGGGGGTGGGTTTTTTTGTAGAATTTAAAATAGTATAATTAAATAGTATAATTAATTCTCCGTGGGGGGTTTTTTTAATATCTATGTTAGTTATCTACTCCCTCGTGAAGATGCGAGGGCTCAACAATTTTTTTTCAAGCTCTCGTGAGAGAGGTTAAAAATAAGTGAACTAATCCTAAGTGCTTTAAATGGACTTTATATTACATGTTTATTAATGCTCCTGTGGCTCAACTGGTTGAGCACTTGTTTGGTAGTCATGTCACTTATATCCCAAGGTCCAGGGTTCAATCCAGTACTTTACACTCCCCCCCCCCAGTCCGAGCAGACTCTGCTTGGACTCTGCTCAGACTCTGCTTGGACTCTGCTCAGACTCTGCTTGGACTCTGCTCAGACTCTGCTTGGACTCTGCTCAGACTCTGCTCAGACACTCGGACTTCACTCAGACTCTGCTTGAACACTCAGACTGTCCTAGGACTGCCTGAGTAAAGTCTGAGGACTGCACTCAGACTTTGCTCGTACTTTGCTTGGACAACATCAATTGTGCATTTACTTACACCTTTAAAGTACTGTCCAAGTTCCAGACTTACAGAAATTCTTATAAGTCTCACAAAATGATGTGTGCACAGCAGGAATTGAACCAACAGACTTCTGGACAAGCAATCACATGATGACCAAACATGCACACTCTACCACTTAAGCCAAGTAGTCATTTAAAGTCACATACATTATATCTATTTATTACTGAAATCTAATTTTTATATATATCATGAATAGATTATTAAATTGACCCCCTCACATCTGTGCAAGGGGTAATTAATATGTGTAATACTAGGCCCTCCCCTTGCAAGCTCGAGGGGAGGGGGCTGTAACTATCATTAATTAAAATAAATTAAAAACACCCACCATGAGCAACTGTTGCTCGTGGCAGCATTCATCTCTCCCTGGGTTGTCCCCTGGCCATCTCGCTCTCCTGTCCCCATTCTTCTCCCCCCTGAACCACCCCATGAGCAGATGCTTGTAGGCATGGGGTGGGTGTCATCATGGGTGTCCCCAGTCGTTGTCGTCTCCCTTCCTTCTCGTCTCCCTTCCCTCTTGTCTCCCTTCCCTCTTGTCTCCCTTCCCTCTTGTCTCCCTTCCCTCTTGTCTCCCTTCCCTCTTGTCTCCCTTCCCTCTTGTCTCCCTTCCCTCTTGTCTCCCTTCCCTCTTGTCTCCCTTCCCTCTTGTCTCCCTTCCCTCTTGTCTCCCTTCCCCCTCATCTCTTCACCCTCACCTTCCACCCTGCAAGCAGGGGCTCGCAGCAGTGGTGGTGGTGGTGTCTCCCCATCATTGTCGTCATCAGTAGTAGTTTGTACCTAAAAAAGGTTGGTTAGCATCAAAAAATGAAATGAGAAAAGAAAAAATAAACTTACCTAGGACCCAAGAGACATTGATGTCTCTTGGGCCTTTTTTGTCTCCCTGTCGGTACCTGCACTCTCGCACCCCCCATCCACCCTGCGAGCAGTTGCATGTGGCGGTCATAGGGGGTGCTGGCTGTCATTGGGGTCTCCCCTAATTGTCGTTGTTCCACCCATCATACACCCTACGAGCAGTGGCTCGTAGGGCTGGGGCGGGTGGTGTCATCGTTCCCTGTCATTGTTGTCGTCATTAGCAGCTGCTCTCCCCCATGCGAGCAGTTGCTCGCACTGGTGGGGGTGGGTGCTGGGTTGTGGTCTCATCATTGTTCCTTGTTTGGTGGTTTTGGGGTCATTGTGCTGCTACAGTATAGATATAACCTATAATTAATGAAAAAATGTGTTAGCTTGAAGAAAACATGAGAAAAGAAAAAAGAAAAAACTCACCTGGGGCCCAAATGACTCTATCGTCATTTGGGCCCATTTCATCGTGTGCTGGCATGGGGCCCATGGCTGTGGGGTGTTCAGGGGGCAGTGGCGGCAGTGGGACATGGGAGAGAGGTGTCATCATCGAGTGGTGGTGGTGGTGGTGGTGGTTGGTGATGATCGATGATGAGCTGGCATCATCGTTGGTGACATGGCTGTGTTGATTTGTCATCACAGCTGGGGCAGTACATAGAGAGATAAAACTATCTACCTATAATGATACTTTAGTCTAACAGTTATATTGTTGCCCTAAATGTACTTTATCATGTGACTATGAGGGTTCAATCCCTGCAGTAGCCACTGATTTTCCAGTCAATTATATAAGCAACTCAGACAGTCCTAGGACTGTACAAGTGCTGGTCCACTCGGACTCCACTAGAACACTTGGACTGTACTCAGACTGGACATCTAGTTTGGCAGGACTTTCAGCCAAAGAAGTCCGAGCAAAGTCCGAGCAAAGTCCTTGGACAGTCCAAGTATAGTCCAAGTGTCTGAGCAGAGTCTGCTTGGCACTCAGATTGGGGGGGAGGGTAAAGACCTTGTTCAATCCCTGCTCTGCACATTTATTTTGTAAGCACTTTCACCAAGTTAAGTCTTCCAAAATGGTGTGGTATTCCAACTACCTGTTGGAATTGCATAGGACTTTACTCAGAATTTACTAGGAATTTCTTGGAAATAAGAGTACATGGTCATCAAGATACATTCTGATCGGACTCCTAGGACTAGTATCAGACTATCAGGACTCCTTTCAGATTCTGATCGGACTCCTATCAGAAAACTCGGACTCCTAGGACTCTGATAGGAGTGCAAAGTCTTGACCACTGCCTACAGTGATTAAGGGAGAACCCCAGTACAAAGTTGAGTCAATCTTGGACAGCCAGTTGCATTGAGGAAAAATCCAGTACTTGGTGCATTGGAAGGGTTACGGATATGAGGAGAACTCATGGGTCAAAGAGTCCAATGTGAATGCCCCTTGGTTAGTCAAGGAATTCCACCAATAGCACATAGGCAATGGCACGGGTAACCCGTGGGTACTTTTGAGCATACCCATACCCGTACCCGTGTCTACCCCTACCCACAACCCACGGGTTGTGAGCTACTGGTCATGGCAGGTATGGGTTTCGTCAGGGGTCTAGGTAACAAAAATACATATATTTAATTATATACTTAACTACAATTATCAAACCACCCTACGAGCAGGCGCTCATAGGTGTGGGGTGGATCGCGGCCCAGAGAAATGAAGAAAGAAAAAGAAAAAGAAAAAGAAAAAGAAAAAGAAAAAGAAAAAGAAAAAGAAAAAGAAAAAGAAAAAGAAAAAGAAAAAAAGAAACTGTCCAGGAGACACATGTCCCCTGTCCTCTCTCTGTGTCGTCGAGCACCTGTGATCCACCTTGCAAGCAGGGGCTCGCAACGGTGGTGGCAGGTGCTGGTCGGCTTCATTGTCCTGTCGTCATCGTTGTCATAGTATCCTAGTTAGTACCAAAAAAATATTGTTAGCAGTAGAATCAAAATAATGAAACAGGAGTAAAAAAAAACTTACCCTTGGGCCTTTTTTTCCCTTGCTTTGCCTCCTCCTCATTGTTTCCCCCTCAGTCATCTCCCGTGGGCCCATCATTCCATTTGGCATGGTGGTGGCATTGCCATTGTCTTGCCGTTTTGAAGTGGCACCCATTCCCACCCCGCAAGCAGTTGCTCGCGGCGGTGGGTATCTATCCTGAATAAAAAATCTGATCATTAGTAGATAAAACAAAAAAAGAATAGAAGAAAAAAATGATGTTGTCGTAGAGGCCAAGGAGGAGGGTGGTGGTGGTGGTTGTGGTAGTGCAGTGGTAGGTTTGATGCATCAATACCGTGACATGTCAACGCATCTCATTTACTTACACAAACATGTCACAACAAAGTGAACATATATAAGTGTATACTCCTTCATCACCTCTCACCTGGGGCTCTGCCCCCTTTGTGGTACTTACTGTAGATAGATGATAGTATAATAATCAACTTGTAAATGTATGGCCACGTCCCACAATCAATGTGGTGATGTGACTTGTAAATATATTCTACTGCAGCAACATCCTGCTGCACCTATGGCGGTGGGTTGGGCGCGGGTCCATGGGTACCTAGCTGTGACCCGTACCTGTACCCATCAACCCGCATGGGTTGCCAAACCCATGCAGATCCCTAATAGCACACTGCTGCACCGTGTCACATTCAAGTCACTGACTTTGGTCGTATGTGATTTCGAATGCATCAGGGCGATGCATCTTAGAGAGGGGGTGATGTAAGGGGACTAAAGGGGACTTGGGGGGGTGCATTTAGTGTTTTAAAGTCCAGTCAGGTCCTATCTTTTTCCGACTTTTTGAATTTCAAAAACATCTATTATAAATTCTGGAAAAATCTTAGAAATCACCAAAATATTAGGGGAGATATAGTTTGCAAAAGACTGGGGGGTCCTCTCTGGGATGCAAAAATTTTGGCCAGCCATTGTCAAGATAATCAAAAAATTTAGGAATGGAAAGAGAATGAAAAATAATGGGGGGTCCTCTCTCAGATGAAGAGATTCTGTCCAGCCATTGTTGACATATGTCAAAATGCAAAAAAAAACTGGACTTTTAAACACTAGTGCCACTGTGCATTACTAATTTCCCTTTCTATCACATTTATGCATGTTGACAGTTTTATATTTAGAGGCAGAGCACCCCTTCTGACATCTACCCCTTGGTATGATGTCATTCAGTGGCCTTGATCTGCCTATCTCTGCCTTTTCTATTTTTAGATTATTATTTAGTCTTCACATATACTGGGCATTGGCAAAGGGATCCTTAGAGTTTTCTCTTCGGATTTCCCTTTGCTAGGTGCGCCCCCAATCCCTGTAATATGTAGTATAATTTTAACTTCCAATTTCCCTTTGCTAGAGGCTGAGGTTGCCCTTATACAAAGTCTAAAACTGATCCCAATGAAAATGATGTAAAAGTTGTTGATCAGGAATATCTTACCACAGATTGTAAAGCAAAGTCCAAATCTGCTCAAAAATTGATTGAAGATACTACAGTTGCAGACAAACAAAGTCAACTAATTTTAGTGACCAAATTTTGGAGGTTGGCACAAACATCTGGTGGCCTCAAAAACCATTCAAACATGTATAATAGAGCCTAATGAAGATATTTCCATGAGCCTATTTCTCAATTTCAAAAAATTTGGGTTAGGTACCTCAAAAATTTGGCCACCCCCCTAAAAAAATCAGTAAAATCTTGAAAAATAGTGCATTTGACTCCCCTTGATTAGCTGCGTCTGATTCTGTATAAATATTAAGGTTACGTGAGACCAATCAGCTGCAATAAACTTTGCCAAATATGGAAATATTTGCTACTAGGTTGACTGTTTTCCTTCTCCAAGGCTTACCCTAACATTTGGAAGGTCCTTGAGACTGACAAAGCACAGATCAGAGGGGGGAAAACACACCCCAAATGTCAAGTGGCATGCTAAACATGTTTGGTGTGTTAGTTTTGGTGTGAGGTTGGTGTTGCATTCTGCAGGGGATGGCCTGGATCATGATGGGAACATGACTATTATCAGAATTTGTCACAATCTTATTTTATTTTTTCTATAGTATTGTAACATATTTGAACATCTGAAAGCAACACAAGAAGTCCGGCAGTACTAGGTTTTGCATAAAAACCTGCAGTAGTGAACTTGTTTGTGGCTATTGATCTCAGGACATTCTGACATGCCAGTCATGCTAGTTGAGATTATTTCCTCCCATCAATAGGTCAAATGCAAGCAGAGTGTGTCTGGGGATGTTGTCAAAGTTTCCAAACACTCTCAACCCACACAAGAGGTTTGGGACAAATTTTCAAAGTGGCAGCATATGATGTCTAAACAGTGCCAAATAATGTGCTGAAAATTTGTGACTGCAAGTTATTATGCAAAACCCTGTAAGTGGCAACATTCTATGGTACAATTTGGGGATCAAAAACTTAGCATATAATTTTCGGGAGGGGTCTATTATTTTGAATTCATCTGTCACATGGATATCTGTACCTGAGAGCACTCAAAATGTGATTCTATGTCATTGATTACATACTAAGCCATATAATTTTTACTTCTTAGACCCCCAAAGGGGTACACAATGTTGTGAAAAATGACCCAAAAAATTTGGCCACCCTAGAATATTGTGGGAAAAACTTCGGAGGTGTCTTTTCTGATGCATTTTGATGAGCTGAATCCGAATCTGAAGTCTGTTTGTTGCCAAAAATTCCTGATCATGAGATATTAAATTAGTGGACTTTGTTTGTCTGCAACTGTATAAAGAAATTCAATTTGAATACTGAGCAAGAAAGAGCTTTCAGAATTATTGCTAATCATGCAGTGAAACCCCAAACTGAACAACTGAAAATGTACTTGGGAGGTGAAAAGTCTCAAGTTATCAAAGCAATAATGAATTTTTTCAATGAGAAATGAGTCACATAGATTTGTAATACTTGGGCCTACTGGAACTTCAGCTGCAGTCATAAGTGGTTCAACTTACCATTCATACTTGGGTATACAAAGTGGTGGAAGATCTAAAAGAAATGAAGCTACCAATATTGCCCAAGTTAAAGGCAGACTTGATGGTGTTTATATCTTTATCGATGAAGTCTCAAGGTTTGCATGTCATAAAATGTACAAGATTAGTGCTCAACTGAATAAAGCACTTGGAATCTATGACTTGGCATTTGGTGGAATGAATATGGTATTTGCTGGTGACTTTGCTCAGCTACCACCTGTTGGAGGTTCATCACTATATAGTGATGTAGTTGGAACTCAAGTACATGCTGGATTGAAACCTGCTCAACAAGAGGCTGCAATCAGAAAAGCTCTTTGGCATCAAGTGACTACAGTTGTTCTTTTGAGACAAAATATGAGACAAAAGACTCAGACACTTGAAGATGCAAAATTAAGAACTGCACTTGTCAATATGAGATATGGAAAATGTACACCTGAGGATATTTCCTTCTTAAGATCTAGAGTTGCTGGTAAAAGACCTGGTCAGCCAAATATTGCAGCCAAAGAGTTCTAGTGCTTGAAAGTCTGGTCTGGTCCCAGTCTTTTGCCCTTCTGGGCTCGAACCGGGGACCAAACCAGTCCTACAACTATATACTAACTATTTTATGTAAATTACCTGATGTAAAATAAAATACTATACCACCCCACAATGATAGGTCCACCTCATCCTCCAAGCTCTGGAAATGTTCCCACACACTCTGACACATCCCCCCCAACACTATGAATTTCTACGAACATGTGTGAAGTTCTACAAAGTTGCAGAATGCCTCCAAAATGCTCCATGGTGCTCCAAAATTCTTTGAACTACTATGTTCCACACTTGCTACACATTGCCACATTGCATAATGAGCACACCAGACATGAGGAGACAAGACATTTCGCTTTTTAGGACACATTGCAGTGTTTTCCAACATTTCTTTGATTTATTGGAACAATAGGACAAGTACCTTTGATATATTATGACTTTGCACATTTTCTTTTCCATCATTTCTCATTTACTTTGTGATTTAGACCCTATATTTACTGCCTTATGTCTGCCTCATGTTTGCCTCATGGCCTTTTTTACTATCTCTTTACAACATATATAACCTGTACTATCTACCCTTCTCAACAAGAAATTGTCTTCACATATTGTCTATCATCTGACTTAAGAGTTCAGCTCTTATGTTTTAGCTTTAGTCTTAGTCTGAAGCTCTGCGGTTTGCCATGAACTTCTTCATTCTGCTACTTGGTATCCCAAAACTATTGTCTCTCATCATTCACCTTATTGTTGTCATCACATATTGTCATTATTGCCTCCTATCACCTTTTGTCATTGTCTGAATCTATCATATCCTTCAAAACTCATTTGTGACTTTGCGATGATAGGTCCACTAGCCAGTATGAGCTCTGAAATCGATTTTGCAGATTTGCAGATAGTCAATGCACAGCCACAAACATTTCACATCCATTTTCGGCATCTTTCGAACCTTTTTCGACTATTTTGCAAGCTTCCAATCAAATTTCGGACATTTTGAAGATTTCACATTTTTGGTTTCTACTTTGCACACTTCAGCATGGACCCCAATACTTCACATGCTTTCCCTCACTTTCCCATTACATAATCGACTTTTACGACCCACATTTCGGCTATATTCACATGGCACACATCACCTCAAGGTGCATCACATGATATTTTGCAATTTTAGTGATTTTTAGAACAAAAGGACAGTCTGTATTTTGATTTATTGTCTCACACACTCCCTAGACTTGTGTTTATTGTTCCATATCAGCTATCACTTCATCCCTGAAGTCCACATGTTTTCCATCTCCTCATGTTTCTCTCATGTTTCCTTTCTCCTTTTAGCTACATTTCCTTCTAACATATAAAGCCTTGTATTGTCTACAATTAATAACAAGGGAAGTGTCCCCCGGGTATAGTATTAGTAGTAGAGAGCTAAAAACTCTCTTCTCATCATTTGAGTCACAAGTTTTAGTCTGAAAATTCTTCAGATTTTGTCAAAACTCATTCATCCTCATTTTGCCTCTCAATATTATTGTCGTCCTCTTGTATTCATTGTCATTCACCTCTCACATCATTTATCAACCTTTCCATCACTCACCAATATCTTCAAAGTTCATTTTGCAATCCCTAAAATTATCGCAACATCTCAAACTACTTCACAAATCTTGAAGCTATTTTGCACATCCCAAAATTTGTTCAGATCATCTAGTTTGTTATTATTGGAGATCAGTGAAAGTTTAGAATGAATCACAACCTTCCTCCAACTTATGTTATACCAAATAGGACCCTTTTAGGTGTTTTGTTTGGGTTTCCAGGTTGAGTACCATCAGCAAACATATTTGTGTATCTTCGAAGTGCATTGTAGTACTTCACAGTGTTTCGTACACCTTCATATACCTTCATCCTTCATATCTACCCCTTGGTTTGGTGTGGTGATATTTGGTACCACCTCACACCCTTCCTCTGACTCATGTTAGATCATTTGTAACCTTGTTTTTGGGTTTTGGTTGAGTTTCCAGGTTGAGCATCATCAACGAGTGTGGCTCATGGGGCTGGATGTTGGTGCTGTCACCACTGTTCCTGCTGTTGTAGCTGTTGTTGCTGTTGTCACCACCATTCCTGCTGTCATTGCTATCATTGCCACTGTTCCTGCTGTTGTCACCATTGTCCCTGTTCCTGCTGTTGTCATCATTGTCTTCCTTCCTGCTGGGGTTGCCACCATTCCTGCTGGGGTCATCATCTCCATGCTTCATTTTCATTGGTCTTGTTACCAGCACTACCACTCATCATATCCACCCTGCGAGCAGAGGCTCACAGTAGTGGTACACAGTGGAGGCAGGGGATGCCAGCTGTAGCATCGCTGGCACAAATATAGTGCCTAATAACAAAAAGAGAAGTGTTAATAAGATTATAGAAAATGAAATAATAGAGTTACCTGGGCCCAAATGACATCTGTTGTTGTTTGGACCCTGCTTTGTTGAGTGGTGGTGGGAGACACAAGTCTTGCTTGCAGGTTGTGGCAATGCAATACAAATAAGTGTAAATATATAAATAAAAGATGTAAACATGTCAAAAACACATAAACAAGAGTGCATGTGACCATGCAAATAGGTGCAAATGGTCAGTGCTATTTAAACAGCTTACTTTTCCCTCCATTCATTTGGGCATGCCCCATTTTTTTCTATACTACATATGTAATTAGTAGATACATTTATATATATTTGTTACCCTCTAAGTTGGGGACTGTAAGTTTGGTCCTGGACCAGTCTTAACTGGTCTTTGACAGTTTTACTAAGAGTAGAACTGAAGACCAACCACTTCTTGAAGTGGTCAAACTGGGACCAACAGTCCTATAGGACTGGTTACAGTTCAGTTCAGTTCTCAGTCTGTTTCCAGTCCTGAGGACCGGACTTTCAAGCACTAAAGAGTTCAGAAATGTGGCTATCATTTGTGGTAGACATACTCAAAAAGACCAATTCAACTTGCTTGGCTCTGAGAGATTTGCAAATGATACTAGCCAAAACTTGACCAACTTCTATTCAATTGACAAGTGGGGCAAAGAGGTTGATCCTGCAGAGAAAGAAAAGTTGGGCAAGTCCAAGGCTGCATCTAAATTGAAACACAAGTCAAACGAGATAGAATTTGATGACCAACTTCATATATGGTAAGTCAGACATGGTGCGACTGATAACTTTGCTGGAAAATTATCATTGTGTATTGAACTTCCTGTAATGATCAGAAACAATGATGCTACTGAACTTGGAATTACCAAAGGTCAAGAAGCCTTTGTAGCTGGATGAAAAGATAAGAAAGGTCCACATGGAAAAAGAGTACTCGATACACTATTACAAGTCCTTAACAAAGTTAAGACTCGTTATTAGAACCTGGAACTGCCAAAAAATTCAGTGTGACCATTTTTCCATGTCTGTTTTCCCCATGGTCAGTAAGTTCTGAGCAACCATTACAAAAATTACTGACTTTACTAACTGTGGGACTCGAAAGTTAGCCAAGGTGCAGATTTTGAGTATAAAAGGAAATTTCTCATCCAGCTATCTAAGTTACTGAAACCTATAGTAATTGATATAATGTGGCTGTGCATTACAACCAGCTTTAGTCATGTGATTTTATATAGTCACATGAGTCCAATTTATTTTGCCATTCACAGAAAGCCAATTACATTTGTTACTAATCTATCAATACATATTCAACAACTTACTAACAAGTACATAACTCTAAGCATATACAGCCAGAACTAAGCTTTTTTCTCAATTCTTTGTCAGATATAGTCTGTAAATATCCATCATCCTCACATGCAATATTCCATCATGGAACCATATATGTCCATCAGGTGAAATAATTCTAGAAGTAAAATGATTATCACCTACCTCTCAAATTCAATACTGTTTTGTCTTTGAACTTGATGCAATGACTAGTTTTAATATCCATATCTGGATATTCAAATACCATTAGTTTTGGAACAGTAGTATAATACTGTTGCTCAACCATTTTGCTAGAACAATCTGGACATTTCTTTTTGGTAGACTCTTCAACTCCAGCAATCCATTTCAAAGTTGATGTAGGAGTACCATGAGGTTGTCCATGCAAAATATGACCAAGGTTATTATCAACTTCAACTTCTGCATAATCACACTCAGAGTAAACCAGATGTGACTCTGAAATAACTTGATCAGAAGATAGAATTCTAAAGGCAAGATCTCCAACACTTGCATAACTTTCACCCAAAGGAAAATCTTCTGGACATGTTTCATGAAGTTCAAGTCTTATAGAATCTCTGATATTCTCAATACTAGCTTTGCCTTTTACAACTTTCTTGAAACCTTTGGCCAATGCACCAAGATACTTTGAATTGATAAAAGCAAACTCTTGAGACCATTTCTCAGGATCTTATACCCATATATTATATAGAATTTCAAAAAGTGCATCATATGAGCAGCTATAATTATCATTATCCCATTGAAGTCCCAGAGGAGATTCCAAAGAGTCATTATTAGATTTGGAGGTCTTTCTCTTTTTATTGACTTGTAAAGTCTCCTTATCTTCATCTAAGACATGCTTGAATGGAATACTACCTTTGGCAGGTACATAAGTAGCAGACTTTGTAATTGTCTTAGCCTTTTTAGACTTGTCCAACATTTGCCAAGGACTATCAGTAATAACTTGTAGCATTTCTATTGGATCATTTAAAGACCATCTTAAAAGTGCATCAGTTTTTCTGGTACATAAGAAGTTCCTTTCCAATTTTGGTAACTTCTGATCAAAGTATTGCAAAGACCACCTCAAACATGTTCAGGCAATTGCCCTTCATATCTAAGTCTTGTAATGTCATCAAGTATCTCATGTTCCCTGATTTCTTGTCTAAGATAGCTGAGCATCCTCTAGTAATTTTACTTGGATCAAATCCTTGGACAATAATTGTTCCAGCAGCACTTGCACTTCTAGACAATGCAGTATAATATGACATATGTGAACAACAACTGTTGAGATGCACAACATTGAAAGATCTAGTTTTGCCTTGGGCTGCATAATCAGTCATTGCAAAGTTAGGCAATATCCAGACTTGTTGATGGTCAATAGACTCTGTCAGATCATTTGGAAATGTACAGGGAACTGTTTTACTAGCCATAACAATTGGTACCATATTTAAAGGTAGTCCATCAATTTGGGTGGTTTGTCCAATTTTACAAACTTGGGGGTGAGGGCCAATTCTGGCAGGTATGAGTCCTTATATTTTATGATCTATAATCAAATAATGCTAAATACCTGACAATATTTGGTAATAAAAAACCCAATAGTATGCAAAGAAATAAAAAATATTAAATCAGCTCAAAGAATAATATATAAAACATAAAATACAGGATATAAACTTTATATTTAGCCCTAATAAATAATACCAAATGGCAGAAACCATTATGTTAATGACACATCAATGATATTCTGTTCTATTACAAGTTAAACATTAAGGAAGATATAGCTTATTTTCATTAATAACAAATAATAACAAATATATAATAATATCTCTTGATTCTGTTCCAGCAATGTGGATTTTTGTTGGACTTCCAACCATTTTCCACCAAGGTCACCTAGTAATGATTGGCATAGGATTAGTATTTTAGATATAGTTTCCATTCCTATGATACCTCCACCACTCTGTTCTCCACCAGTCTCTGACCTAACTCTGCTCTTTAGTATTTAACCTATTTACTTCTGTTTGTATTCTTTAGTTCATAAAGCAACCAAGTTTACCCATCTCAATCTCTAGTCTCCTCTCCTGTCTTGGACTTCCTCTCGAACTCTGATATTCTTACATTTACCTTTGGCTTGAAATTAGACACTGACAAGGTGAAGGGTGCAATTTATTATAAGTTGAAGCCAAGTCCTCTCTGATACACCATCCAATATGAGTCTGACAGATTTCCACCCTCAAGTTCAGCACTTAACAATGATGGTCTAATAGTATACAACATTGTTTATATAAGAACTGACTGAAATAATAAATTGAAACCATGCAAACAAGGCCAAATAATTCCAAATGAGATTTCAATAATGGGCCAACAATATATCTTTTTATTTCAAGTTAAATAAAACAAATGGGACAAGAATTGAGTGAGATACAGCATTTTTTATGATTTAATAACAAATATAAACAACCTTTGTTAGCACACCTAAATCAGATAATGTACAAACAGTATATATTTTATTTGCAGGTCAAATCAGTTGGATTAAAGAAGGACTAACTGAGATACTACAAACAATGCCAAACAATACCAAATATGATCTCAATGAATGGGTCAATAGGGCAAGGCAGGGGTGTCAAATCTCATACCCTTACCCCTACCCCTGAACACCCTACCCTTAGGGGTAAGGGTATGGAAACATATAAGGGTTGCCAAGGGTATGGGAGGGTTTGTCAAGGGTACAAGGGTTTGGCACAAAATCAACATATTTAGAGCAAAATTCATTTGAAAAGTGTTGATAACTATTGTATTTACTATTAATATCACATATTAATACCTCCTATTAACATATGAAAGCCATTATCATGTTGGACAATCCCAAAATCTGAATTTAATTGATGAAAATCTTGAATATGAGTCTTTGTAGCTGAAAAAATCAAATCATATTCTTACATAAGCATACCCCTACCCTTACCCCTCATACCCTTAGCCCAAAAACACAAGGGTATACCCCTACCCCTGCCTTGCCTTATGGTTCAATAATGTATCTTCTTATTCCAAGTTAAATAAAACAAATTGGCCAAGAATTGACCAAGATACAGCATTTTGATAATTTAACAAATAAAGATAAACAATTTTGTCAATATAAAATGCCCAAGCTACATACCCTTTGACAAGTTAAACTCAATTGAATTAGAACTGGCTCTGATATAGTCTTTTTGATCTGCTTGATATATTAACAAATAATAGCAAACATCTGTAAATATCCTTTAAGGATAGACCAACAGTATCTTTTTATTTTCAAGTTAAATCATCCAAAATGGATGAAAACTAAAAGAGATACTATATTTAGGCATGACAACAATGTCAAACAATACCAAATACTCTTCTGATGATTGGCCAATGATGGGCCAATAGTGTATCTTCTTATTCCAAGTTAAATAAAACAAATCAGCCAAGAAATGGGCAAGATACAGTATTTTGATGATTTAACAATTAAAGATATTTGTCAGTGTAAAGTGCCCAAGCTACACCCTTCTACAAGTTAAATAAACTCAATTGAGTTAAAACCAGCTCTGACATAATCTTTTCGATTTTTTGATATATGAACAAATAATGCCAAATATTTGTAAGTATCTTTTAATAATAGACCAACAGTATACTTTTTATCTTACAAGTTAAATCATCCCAAATGGATGAAAACTGAAGGAGATACTATATTTAGTCATGACAAAAAATGCCAAACAATGCCAAATGCCCTCCCAAGGATTGGCCAATAATGTATCTTCTCATTCCAAGTTAAATAAAGAAATCAGCCAAGAATTGAGCAAGATACAGTATTTTGATAATCTAACAAACAAATATAAATAACTTTTGTCAGCACAGGGTAAAGTGTCCAAGTTACATACCCTTCCACAAGTTAAATAAACTCAATTGAGTAAAAACTGGCTCTGATATAGTTATGTTGATCTTTTTGATCTATAAACAAACAATCCCAAATACTTGTAAATATTTCCCAATGATAGACCAACAGCATACTTTTCATTTGCAAGTTAAATCATGCAAATTGGATGAAACTGAAGGAAATACTATATTTAGCCATGACAACAATACCAAACAATGCCAAGTACTCTCCTGATGACTGGCCAATGATGTACTTTCCCATCTGTAGTTAAATGAACCTAATCGGACAAGAAATGAGTGAGATACAAGACTTTCATTGTAGATGTGCTAAAAAAAGCATACCCTAAAGCGGTCACGCGGTCACGTGCGCCAAATATGAACCGGTCAAAAACATTTGACCGAGGTCTATGCAAGCGATCAATTCTTATCTGGTCTTTATCTTCCTTTTCATACATCTCTTTCATGGTCCCTCTCGATACATCTCTTTCATGATATGCATATTTAGATTCCTCCCCATGTCTCATTTCCATGTCCTGCTTCTTTCCCCATTACTCACATAGAGCTCGTTAGTCCTTTGGACTCGAGATTTCTTCTTTCTCCCACCCCTCATATCCCTTACCCCTCTTTTCTGTTTTTTCTTTTCTTGTTCTTTTTCTTCAGCACTATACTCATGTATGTACATTCGCCCATGCCGGCTTGAGTTCGGCCTCCCATCACAGAGTCCATGCGAAAGAGCTTGGGTGACCAAATACATTTATTTGCTCGCAAACCTCACAGACTCATGCATTTAGGACCTGAGCCCCACGATCTCTCCTAGCATCTCTCCCTCCTCTCCCCTCCTTTCTCCCTCCTCTCCCCTCCTTTCTCCCTCCTCTCCCCTCCTTTCTCCCTCCTCTCCCCTCCTTCCTCCTTCCTCTCCCCTCCTTTCTCCCTCCTCTCCCCTCCTTGTCTCATCTTGGGAGCCAGGCATAGATCAACATCTCTCGAGAGAAGTCGATATTTGGCACATGTGATAACTTTAGGGGGCCCCCGAAGTATCATCAAATTTCAAAATTTCAATACAAAGTTTGTAACTGATCAATAATAGTTTGTAATGAAACTATCAATAACAATTTGTAATGGATTGTATTGAAGTAACTTACTTATACTTAAAACTTTTACACTTGTAATCTGATAAAATAAATTATTATAATCAATTATTGTTATTCTGCTGCTGTATTTATTATTTTTAACTCAAATAAATGGACGAGTATTTGCCACACGCAGTGCTGGCCCTCTCCAAGTGAGCCAAAGGTTAACCTTCTTTCTGAGATTGAAGAGCGGCCAGGAAACTTATTGCCATATTGTTGCCATAGCCACGGCACGGCTCATTACGTCCACCGCACTAACTGTTGCTTCTGAACCAAAACATGACCTGTCGTGATGTTCAAGTTCTCAGCTTCAGGACGATACTTTCGCCAGCTTTTATTGTACAAGCCCAACGATCATGCATGTTCTCAAGAATTGCGCTGCCATGTTGGGCCCGACCCTATCCGAACGCTCACAAGGCTTGAGTGACACAGCTTTTAGCCGATTCCCAATGTTCTTGTCCGGGTCACAAATATAGAAATCGAAGTACCGATTGAACCGCACCGAAACAAAGCGCCGCTCTTGGCCAGACATTCTTTACGGCAGAACGCAACAGATCTAGAGCCTTGGACACGGCAACCTTAGAGACAACATACCACACATCTCCCTTTCTCATCGAAGAATCAGGACTATCTCCGAACGGATCACATGCGCAGGGTATAAAATATCATGTCACAAATGCACTATTATTGTCTCTTCCAATGCTTCTCGCAGCCCTTAATGCTGTCCATTCCCTCCTTTTGCTCTCATGTATGACCTTCTTTCTACAAAAAATTCGTGTCCGACGAAAATTCAACTTACCGTATCCTCCTGGACCCCGACCCCTTCCGCTCATTGGCAACCTTTTTGATTTAGCGCACGAGAACGAAGCTGCTGAGTATTTCGAATTAGCTCAGAAACATGGTAAGATCATTATACCTAAATTGTCCACTAATTGAAGTAATCCTGCAATAGGCGATCTTGTATTTCTCAATATTCTTGGAAAGAAACTACTTTTCGTAAATTCATTCAATGCCGCAAGTGAACTGTTTGAGAGGCGGTCGGTAAACTATTCGGACCGGCCCTATTCCCCCATGCTTCATGACTTGTGAGTCTACCCCCTATCCTTCGGTATATTCATCATGCGTTTTTGCCAGGATGGGGTGGGATTGGAGTTTCGGCCATATGCCGTACGGTTTGTTTGAGGCTCTGCATATCCTTACGCAACACAGCTTATTAGACAAAAAGGCGAAAAGTGGAAAGTTCACAGACGGATGTTTCATCGACAATTTCAACAGTCAGCCATCCCCACCCACTGGCCTGTCCAGCGAACGGAAGCACATGCACTCCTTCGCCGAGTTCTACACTCTCCACAAGATCTGATAAAGCACCTCCGCCAGTAAGACTTACGTATCAGCTCAACTTCCTCACGCTCAGTACGCTTTGTTTGAAGTAATGCAGCCAGTCTTATAATGAATTTGACCTATGGGATTCATATTGCTCCCCGGGACGACCGATATATCACAATGGCTGAGAAAGCACTTGCTGGCATGTCAGAAGCCGCGAAACCTGGAGCTTTCTTGGTCGATCTTCTTCCTATTTGTATGTATTATCCCTCTTGCCTAAGTATGAAGTGTCAAACGGTTAAAGCTTTCATTGTACAGTGAAACACGTTCCGTACGTGTTCTTTCACTGGCATTTGATAAATATTGCACCTTACATGTTACCATAGGGAGTGGGTGCCTGGAGCTGGTTTCCAGCGAAAGGCCCGCGAATGGAAGGAAGCTGTCCTCGGAATGCGCGACGCGCCATTTGAAGCAGCCAAGGAGGCTATGGTGGGGTCCTTCTAACCTTCCCTCGTCCGCGGCCTAAGTCGCCCACTGACTTTCCTGGAAATAGCAGCAGGGCATCATGTCTCCATGTTATGTTTTGAACCTCATCAATGACCTGGATTTGGATTGGAGAGATACGAACAGCCAGGATATGGAAGTTCTCAAGGCGACTGCCGGGATGTCCTATGTTGGTCAGTCACTGAGTCAGTCCGTCATGTTTCATATCCTCAAAACATAACGCTCCCCTCACCAGCGGGCACAGAGAGCGTACGTTGTAATCCTGTTGACGCATTGAGTGTTTACGGTTGGATTTCAGACTCTTTCCGCCTTGTCGTCCTTTGTGCTCGCTATTGTTTTATACCCGGAGGTACAATCCAGAGCACACCAAGAGCTCGACAGCGTCATTGGCTCTGCACGGCTCCCAGAATTTCAAGATAAAAACGCCTTGCCTTATATCAGCGCAATTGTAAAGGAGGTTCTCAGGTGTGTTGCGCATGTTATGTGGATAGGGGATTGACTTTCCAACACTGTAGATGGAGTCCAGTCGCACCTCTAGGTTTTTCAATATCGAACATGCAGTCATATCGAAGCTAATTTCATCTGCAGGACTACCCCACATGGCAACACATGATGGGGAATATAACGGTTATCTTATTCCGGCTGGCACGACTGTCGTCGGCAACACTTGGTGACTATTCACATCTGCTCTCATTCCAGCCTGAGGCATCTCATATTCCCATCCCTAGGGCAATTCTCCACGATCCAGAAGTGTACCCAGAGCCTGACGTTTTCAACCCGGACCGGTTCCTCAATAAGGCAGGTGCAAGTGAATTCTCGCCCCTCGATACACTTTCAGCCACTTTTGGGTACGGACGCAGAATCTGTCCTGGGCGCTACATGGCTGAGGCACAGCTTTGGATCTCCATTGCATGTATGCTGGCTGTGTTTGATGTTTTCCCTAGGGACGAAGTTGATGAGATGGGGAAATTTGTGAAGACTGAGGCCCGATTTACATCGGGTATGATACGGTGAGCAACTAGAGTCAACCGGCAGTGCGAGTTTTGACCCGTCTGTAGTCACCCGCAGCCGTTTGGCTTCTCAATTACACCAAGAGGCGATTATGCGAGGGCATTGATCGAACAAACTGCTGATTGTTGAGTTTCGAAGCCTCGCGATCTACTTCGACTGACGCCCAATATTAATGGTCTCCGACTAGTACTGCTTCTCTGCATTCATCGATTCACCAACCTATATAATTATGCCCACGCTCCTCTTTTGAAAACGTGACGTTCGATCAGCTCTCGACTAAGTATATCCGATGACAGAGCCGCCTCCTGCCGTCTGATCTCGCCTAACGAGCCCTCCGTCGGCACTTCTGATTTCGGATCCCAGGCTAATACATGTGCTCACAGCCCTGTTCTATATAACCTTCGTTATCATTTTTTTTAAATGATCCACATCTTTTGCTGACCCAAAACCCCTCGCGCGGTCACGGAGCGCGCGCGTTTCCTGACATCAGGCGATCATGTCCACTTAACGTCGTCACTATCACGTTTTCCATTTTTTCAAGGCAGTTCTCAGAAGACATATCTACGCTCCTTACACTCGGATCAAGGGGGTGTCAGAAAAAAATTATAACAAGCACATCGGGCAAGGGGGCACTGGGATTCGAACCTGGAACCTAGGGGGGCTCAGGTTTAAAATATTTTCTAAATATACTTCGAAAATCTATTTTTGATGCATGGAACAACGTCGGGACACATCAAGGGGGTGGCGGAACGGGAATCCCGAACCAGACACTATTAGGGGGTCCTGCCGGAGGTTCAATTTTTTTTTTTGACCATGGTGAAAATGATGCCAATAGGCGTTGTTGAGTGCTATTTTGTCATGGTCAGGTCCTGGAATGACCAAGTAACATATATTAGTACATCAGGAAAATACAAGATTGACCAGTAGGGCTATGTAGGACCCATATATTGAGTAGTCAGGTAGGTAGGTCCCCCTTTATGTAGCCACTTGTAGCTACCACTGTGAGCTACATAAGTAGCACTACATAGTGGCTGGTAGTCTTCTGCAAGATGTCAGTAGGGCTATGTAGCCTACCAACTTGAAGGATAGCTTGCTATCAATGATGCTGGACCTACAGTGAGACTCCAGTTGATTGCAGTGACGGCAACAGTAGAAACAAAATATTGTCCCCACCACAAGTAGATACATAAAGTGTTTATCAGCACTTTTCCAATTTATCTCAATGTGCATCCTTCCTCCATCTGCAGAATTGGTCTACCCATAAGACCTGCTAGTTCCTTGAGTAACTTATCCTTGACTGCACCAGCAACATGATTCTTTGTAGGAGCCATATCAACCTTCACATGTTCATCATTGTCATTCCCCTGTCAGATAGGTAAGCTACAATGTACCAAATAATACAGTCTATCAAACGCATACAGTGTATCAAATGATATGGGTTCAGTGGACACTGTTGAATGCTCTCATAGTATGTATAACATGTACTAGTATCAAATGAATACACTTTTACAATTCTTGCTTGTGATACACGATGAAGAATGTTAATATACAGATCAGAGATACCATTGGACATGGTACTCGGCAATGGCAATGGCATCAGCATCGGCATCGGCATAGATGTATGGCATTGGCATCAGGCTAATGGTCTTGGTATAGATGTGCATAGGAAACTGTATGGCCTAGCTATAGGCAATGATACAATGATTTTCTATGTAGTGCAGACCTACCAAACGGGATCAGCTTGCCAACCTGATTGGTGTTGGTCAATGCTGCCAATGCCGCCTAAGGAAATTTCCTGATGCCAAAGGTTATATAGTGACATGTATGATAAATGCCTCAATTAGCAATCATTCATTTGTTGTATGCAGACCTATGAAATGAGTCAGCACTGGCACTGGCAGAAATTAAAAATTTACTGACATTGGCAGCAGCAGATGCATAATACAGACCTTCATGAAATCAGAGATCAGCATCAGAATTGAGCATGGCACCAGCACCGGGATTAGATCGGGCAGAAAATGTTCAGTGTTCCAGAAGCACCAACAATTATTACTACATGTTCATGTATAGAATATGTAAATGAAATAAATGAGCATCATCCATCATCTGTAGTGTCCATATCATCAGAGCCACACAACCAAGTGTCATCAACATAATCAAAGTCTGCATGAGTATAGATGGGCAGTGTGATGTGAGAAGGAGTGGGGTGCTCTATCTGGGAGGTGCTGGGGTACTCATCACTAAAATTGTGCTCTGAGTCAGAATTGGCACCGGCATCATTGGCATTGGCATTGGATTCACCCTGAGGTCCAGTAGAATCTGTCTCTGATGATGAGAGAAAAACATCCGCTGCATCAGACATGGTGGCAAAAGCTGATAGGGGATTTGAGGGTGGAGATGAAGAGGTAGAATCATCGAGGTAGAAGTCAGCAGCATCAATGCTGGTTGGGGAACCCGTAGGGGCAGATGATGAATCAGAACCATATGCCATGGCTGCCCCAAGGGTGGTATGCTGATCAGCATCATTTGCTACATCATCTTCACCTTGCCAAACCATGAGTGCCTCGGCATCAGCAGCGGCAGCAGGGATGGGATCGTTAGTGGGAACAGGGACAGAATCGGAATCGGTGTCAGCAGTGGAGAGATTGGCATCAGCAATGGGGACTGAAGCAATGGGAGCGGGGACAGGAACAATGGGAGCAGTCCCAGCATTGGACACATCAGATTCAGCATCTGAAAAATATAGGCCAGCATCGTGACCAGTAACCATGGGTGGTCGACTGTAGGCAGAGACAACTGTTGGGAAACTTGGTGCATCTGACCACTCCTTCTTTTGCTGCACACCATCAGGTAGAGACCCTGCATACTCAGAATGCTGTGCCTTTCCCTTGCCCTTGGTTGCCTGATTGATTGCAAAAACCTCATTCTCTGCAATATCAACACCCCAGGTCCACTTGTAGGAGGTTGGGGGAAGGGCCTTCAGGTGCTCAAGTTCAGCCTGTGCATGTGCAGATACCAGTTCCGATTGTCTTCTTATAGCCGACCGTCTCCCAGCGTGTCCATGGTTGCTTTTTGATGCCGGTGCCGGTGCTGGTGCTGTTGTTAACTTCCATGGTTTGGACTGAAGCTCCTTGAGCAGGGCTAGCTCATGAAGCCATTGGAACCCTGCTGCTTGCCTGACATTCGCATTCATCGCAGCCTCTGCTGATGATTTGCAGCCATCTATGAAGTCCCACATCCCACGTGCTTCATTGAACAAATCCCCAATGAGAGCCTGCAGGTCGATGCAAGATTGGCAGTCGGCTCAGCCATCAGCAGCATTGTCTGCTGGCTGGCTATCAGTGGGTGGTGAGCTGGTGATCACAGGGGCAGGGATATACTGCCAATAGCTATTGAGGCACTTATCCAGGGTGTCACTGGTGAAAATTTGCCCCAGTGCTGGTTCACTATTGTGGCTCCACCAATCACATACATATGAATCCACCAGACAGCTAGGACCATTGCTGGCAACACCATCATCCAATGAGGCCAAGAGAGATGGATGGAATCCAAGGGGTAGGTGGTCCAAATTCACATCGGCGAGACTGTTGGCCAAGGACCAAAGAAAGATTGGCACATCCATCATAAGGCCGATGGAGGTGCCGATGCCGATCCGAGACATGACATACATCTGTCATACTTGTCAGTGATGTATACTTACTTCATTTAGGAAAGATCTCAACATACAAGCTTGGCATAGAGAATTTTTTGCATCCAACGTTGTTTTGCAAAGTTTGCCTGGTCTAACTCCAACAAAACTCGACGGAATCGGGACTCTGCATACCAAATGATCTCTTGTGTCCGCATTTGGAGTTGCCCTTTCGGGCCTGATTGCAAAGAAAAAGAGTTGAAGATTGAGAGACTTTTGTTTGACATGGTCATGGTTGGTGATCAAGATAATTGTGTTTACATCATGTTTACATAATACATGTGGCCCTTTTCAGTCACAGAGGGGAGATATAATCGGCATTTGTTGATCTAAATGCATTGTCAGCCTTCAATGCTAATTCATACCATGAAGCGTGCTGGCGATTAGCATAGGCTAGCGGACCAGGAAGGGTATTCTCAGACTATGAGGCTGACTGCCACCATTGGCTGTGATAGATGAAATACTGCACAGTCCACTGCATTTCATATGTGACCAGTAGAAATTCCTCCCTCCATTGATTTCTCTGAGCCCATGAACAAAGCCAATGTACTCGCCTGACTATGAAAATTGTTAGTACAATGAATACGGATGGCTACAAAATATATTTACCTTCCCAGAATCGGCTGGCATCGGCAATGGAATTGGCATTGGCATTGGCCATGAGACCAGTATGAATGTGAGAATTATGCCAAATACAGGGCAGACAAACAGAGGTGGAACCAGGTACATTCGGATTCAAAATAGCTGTGCTGGCATTGAGGTCATCCTTGGATAACTGCTGAAACATACTCAATGTGTCATCATCACAATCCAGTGCCAGCATTCGGCTATGGCAATGGTTATACATTTGGGCATGCAAGCTAATTTTGTTAACCAACTCGTGGACAACAGCTCGTGACCGGGTGCAAACTCCCTTTTGTGGCACCACTCAAATGATGTGTGAATATTGAAATGATTTGTTGGCAATGAGCTCCCACAGCTGGTGCAGCAGTCAGTTTGCACATAACATCCATGCCGTGCACACACAATGGCTGCTACTCCAGTCCTGTCACATGCCTTCGACACCAGAAAAGCATTCACAACAGCTAGGAATTTATTTTTGCAAGGAGCCTTCTGGAAACCCAAATACAAATCAGACCAGCTTTGGGAGCAGCATTGGGAATGGCATTGGCCACCACCAAGGGAAGGTACCTACTGTTAATTGTTCTATGGCGGCTTGGAGAAACAGCTCATATTCAGCCCGATTTGGGGTCATCCCACCTCCATCCCATAGTCATATATCAGTATCAGAGTTTTTCTGCTGAACATGATCAGCTTTGAAATTGCCATCGGCCATGAATATGTGTTTAAAAACAAATCTGAAATCCATAGTATCATTTTAGATGCCACTGCACCAAGGTATTTTGACACCCACCGGTTTGCATCATCCTTCCGATTTTCTGGTATATTAATGCCTACTTGAGGACAAATTGGCAAGTGATCCTTGTTCAGGATTCAAAGGATCTCTTTGATTGTGTCCATACCCTGCCCACTTCAATCTTTTCATCCAATGCCATAAGCGGGACATGCACTGAAGCTCATGGTAGAGATTGACCACTTTGGCAGGCCTCATTGGCAATGTTACATGCCAAATCAGCTGGTAAAACTGATAGGCTGATGCCTTTAATTCCAGATTACAGAGCTGAAAATGGTCTAGGACCTGCATGGTGAACAGAGTCCATATGTTGGTGAAGCTTGTGGGTAGTAAGTTACTGGTTACCAGGTCCAAGGGAATTCAGTGTTCCCCCTGACACTGGCAGGTAACCATCGCTAAGTGATGTATTCCATTTGTATGGACCACACAAATATAACTGTTGTTCAAGGCATTGGCAGTTGGGATGGCATTGGCAGTGGGGATGGCATTGGCAGCTGGGACAGCATTGGCAGTTTGATTAGGATTAGGCAAATATGGTTGAAACCCATGGATGTCGTCATTGGCATGCTCAACTTCAGATTCATCATTGCCATCAAAGAAGTCTTGGAAACCATTCTCAACATCAATATTCCCCTTCCCTTGACGCCAAAGGGCATCAAGGTGATTAAAAAATGCTGAGTCGGCCCCACTTTCATCTTTGGCCCAGTCATCGGCCTGAGACTCATTATATGTGTCCGAGGTTGAGTCAGGTGGAGAGGGCCATGCCAGTGCCATTGCTGATCATTTGCCTGCCAATTGGCCGACTCTTGCTCTGCTTTATCCTTCACATCTTCAAATGTCTCCAGATATTTCATTTGGAAGTTCAGAGGGTTGCAAATCAGCTGATCCATCTGGTGCTGGACTAAAATGTATGTGCCAACCTCCCATAGCTCAACCCAGCGGAAGTGCGTGCCAGTCCAGCACAGTACTTTACAGTCCCCCACCTGTCCTAGTGGACTCCAAGTGGAGTCCAATTGAACTACACTAAGTCATGTAGAGTTCAATCCCCCATTGGAGTCCAACTGGAGTCCGAGTGCAACCAAATGATAAGTCAATTGGATATGAGCTCAAAGGACTTCAGACTTGGTGAATTTCATAAAGTACCCACAAAATAAATTTGTGTACTGCAGGAATTGAACTCAAGACCTCACCATAAGGAATCACATGACAAACCAAACAAGTGTGCTCAACCACTTGAGCCACAGGAGATTTATTGGGGATCAATATAAGGTTTATTTATGACTCAACTTTTCATATTCTTCAAGGAGGCATTTTTCAAACAGTTAAGATCAAAAAATTTTAATTAACCACATCCCTCGTGTAGGACACAAGGGAGTGGGTATAATATAATAATAAACAAAAAAAAACCCCTCTCACAAGATGCGAGAGGGGGGGGGATTATTACTATGTACATAAAAAACTAAACCCCTCGTGTTCAGCGCGAGGGGGGGATTCACAAGTACTACAATATATATACCCCTCACATTCAGTGCGAGGGGGGGGGGCAGAGATAAATTAAAAATAATAAAGACCCCTCCCCATGCAAAATGCAGGGGAGGGGGGGTTGGGGGATGTGGTCTGGGGTGGGTGTCGTCGCCCACCCCTCCTCGCACACGTCCGTCGCCGTAGCAGGCTGCACCCGTCATCCACCCTATGAGCAGTTGCTTGTAGGCATGGGGATGGGTGCCATGGTCATCTTATCCCTGGTGTGCCCGCCATCCACCTGACGAGCAGCTGCTCATCGGCATGGGCTCTCACCACCCATCCACCCTGCGAGCCTCTGCTTGCAGGCGTGGGGTGGGTGTGTTGTCGGCTTTGGGGGGTGCTGGTAGGCATCGTCGTCGTCATCATCGTTGTCGACTGCACACACTCACAATCCACCCTACGAGCAGGGGCTCACAGGCGTGGGGTGGGTGTGTTGGCTTGTTTGTGGGTGGTGGTGTCGTTACTAGTAGATTATAACCTAGAAAACTAAAAAAACGAGTTAGTTAGTTCATAAAAACAAAAACCAAGTGAAAAAAACTTACATAGGGCCCAAACGACGTGATCGGCGTCGTTTGGGCCCGTGTTGGCTCGTTTGCGAGTGGTGGTGTCGTTACTAGTAGATTATAACCTAGAAAACTAAAAAAACGAGTTAGTTAGTTTATAAAAACAAAAACAAAGCGAAAAAAACTTACATAAGGCCCAAACGACGCAGATCGCGTCGTTTGGGCCCGTGTTGGCTCGTTTGCGAGTGGTGGCGTCGTTGCCAGTAGATTATAACCTAGAAAACTAAAAAAACGAGTTAGTTAGTTTATAAAAACAAAAACTAAGCGAAAAAAACTTACATAAGGCCCAAACGACGCAGATCGCGTCGTTTGGGCCCGTGTTGGCTCGTTTGCGAGTGGTGGTGTCGTTGCCAATAGATTATAACCTAGAAAGCTAAAAAAACAGGTTGGTTAGTTTATAAAAACAAAAAGCAAATGAAAAAAAAACTTACCTACTAGGGCCCCAAACGACGCGATCTGCGTCGTTTGGGCCTGCATTCCATCCATTCAGCTCGTTTGCGGGTGGTGGTGATGGTGGATTGGGTGTGGGAGCGGTGGCAGTGGGTGTCCACACAGTGGTAGTGGTGGTAGAGAGAGGAGGGAGGGAGGCGGCATCGACGGTGGTGGTGGTGGTGGTGAGTGATGAGCTGGCACATTTGATGACGCAGCTATATGCTTTGTCATACACAGCCGCACACAGTACCTAGCACAAGTAGATGATACCTTAAACAAGGTACTGTGGTGTAATGGTTATATTGTGTGTTATGATTACATAAGCAACCGACAGGGATCTGGGTTCGATTCCTTTCCTTACACACTTTTTGAGCGGAATCCGACTGGACTCCCAGTGGACTCCAACCAGACTCCAACTGGACTCCACTGGACTCCACTGGACCAGTCCGAGTGGAATCCGGTGTTTGAGTGGATTCCACTCAGAGTCCAGTCGGACTGGACTGGGACTGGACTGGCAACTTTGCAGCAGTTGGCTGGTGACCAGTCCCAGTGGACTCCAGTCGGACTCCAGTTGGACTCTGGTCAGTCCAGTTGGACTCCAGTCGGAGTCCAATGGGAAAGGTGGGGGAGTGTAAAGACCTCGTCCAGCATTCAATGTGATGGAAGGGATTTTGCCTGTGGGTTACATGCATGCATGTGCGGCAAAGTGTGCTTCCCAGTGAACAATCAATGCATTGCCAAATTGCCCATTTATTGAATGGACAGTGGTTGCAAACTTTTTTGTCAACCGACCATGCCTGCTGAGCGAGGGATGCTTGCAGCAATTCATCTACTCATCCCACAAACTCCATACATAGTCTCGCTGTCTCTATTATTTGTATATGAGCCTTGCTCCATAAGCAATCAGTGTCAGAAACTAACCATGCCAATGTGTGGCCGAGTCAGCTCGGTGGCCACCTGAGGTTCTTGCATGTCCCATTCTGGAGCAACATTGGGATTATCCTGTATAACAGAATTTGATTGACCCAGTTCTTCCACTGCAGTCAGGGGGACCTTGATGCGCTTTGTTTTTGGTCCATGTTTTGTGTTGACCTCAACTTCTACATGTGTAACAGTATCGACTGCATCATCATTGTCCTCATGCAGGGGGGCATTCTTCTTTGATCTTCTCTTTCACTTGTAAGGAACTCTTGTTAGGCTCATGATGATTTGGGGTGAGTCACAACGACACCCAATTATTGATGGGGCTATTGTACTATCGACCTCGTGTGATCCTCATGTGATCCTCATGTTGATGATATGTTTTATGTCAATGACAAGAATGATTCTTTCCTTCACATCAGTCCCCCCCAATGCCGCCTGAGCCATCAGAGAACCTGCAGTTGAGACAGTACCAGAAGGGAAGCAGATATATGGTTGAAGAGCAGAAGATCATTGAGCCTTATAAAGTTGCATTCTGATCACAGGAATCGAAAGCTGGCTGATTGCAAATACTCAAGTGCGACATGATGTGCCGACATCCTCCCAGCAATATTCAACTACTGGGCGTCAATTGACAGGGCCCCTATGGATGAGGAGGAGAGTCACATTCATGCCAAGGTAAACTCACAAGCATGTGAAGGTTGTATTATTGATCACATTGCCAGGAACTAACAACCTGGCTTTCCAACAACTGGCAAATGACCCAAAGGCCTCTCACAGAAATCAAACGACTTCAAAGTAAAGCGGTCAGAAGTCATTTGGAGCTTGTACCAGGACTGAGTTTTCCAACAGATTGCAAACCTGTTAGGTGTTGAGGACACCACCACAAGTACACCAGGATGGTTCCAAGTGTGACTGCCAGCTATCAAGCATGTTTTCGACACCATGAATGCAGAGGAGAAAGCCATCCTTGAAGTCAAACAGGAGAAAATGATGTGGGAAGGATATCCCGAGCAGACAAAGCAAGTGTAAGTTGAAGCCAATGCTGTTGCTGGACATAATGAACATTTCACAGTCTAGCAGACAAATACCTCCTTAAACGTGTGGTGGAGAATGCATGGCAACAGTGGCTGGAAATGGGGGTGTTGTCTGTGACATTTACAGCCTATCCTGCACCTAATGGTTTGATGGTTGTTGACGCATTGATATGCTCGACCCAGAAACCCAAACAAAACCTACCAAAATGGCCTTGGATGGTATAACACGAGTTAGAGGAAGGGTGCGAGGTGGTACTAAAAGTCACCAAATTCAACCTGATGGATGCATAAGACATCCGAGTGGGTACGAAGGGTTTCGAGAACATTCGAAGGGGCACGAGATCTCTCGATGTAAGTTCGAGGGAGATCGATAAGGTTTGAGGGGTAGAGGAGACGTTCAAGGTAATTGGGAATGGTGTAGATGGTTTTACAAAGGGTGTAGAAAGAATATGTGAGTGGGGCAGTGATGATAGTGACGAGGGGCGATAACGATATACAACGGATGAAGGGTTCGAGGGCTAATACAAAGTTTTGAGGAAGTTTGCAACGATTTGCAGAACTTCAGGCTAGATGAGAGGCTTGGACTCAAGAGCTGAACTCTTAAATCAGACTATAGTGAAGTAAGATGATCTCTTTTCTTCCTTTTTCAAGTGAGTAACTATTACAAGTTTAAATAAGTTCTGAAGAGGTACTACCAAAAAGGGGAAGGAGAACATGAGGCCTACATGAGGTGAAGTCTAGGATAAAAGATAAACCTCTATCACTGAGTAAAACAATAAAAGATAAGAATTAAATCTCCGGAGTCCTGATATGTGTGAAATGTACTCATCCTATGTCATTACAAACCGTCTAAACATCAGAAATTTGCCTCATTGTGTCCTTAGTCATCTCGCACATGCTCAGTCGGTGGCTGAATAGCTTGGTCAACCTTGCTATGACTCGTCGGCATGTAGTAAGAGTGCCAGAGGCCATGATGATGGCGGCTGAGTGCATTCAAAGTGTTCCTATATCATTCGAGGGGGATCGAGGGGGATTGAGGTAGCACAAGGCCACTCGAAGCCTGTTCGGGAGTGTTTCACGAGGCTCGAAGGTGTTCGAGGGGTTCCGATGGAGCCATGCGGTCTCTCAGGGTCTCGTCTACTACTAGACAAGACGGTTCGGACAGGGCTCACGTCTACTACTAGACGCGAGTTGGAAAGGACGCGGACAAGCAAAGATGATTCCCTGTCTACCACATGTGCGTGTCTATCTACGAGGTCACGTGACCACTAAGGGGAATGCTGGACTCTGGCACGGCTCTGCTACGGACTCTGCTATGGGCACTACTCACAGCTACATGTACCCCCGTACACAATAGCAACACCCTCATTGCGATCTCAACTCAGGGAAGGAAAAGAGAATTATGTATGTACAAGGCACCAATGCCTTACCCTCACCTTGGCCCATGTACCCCAGGAGGCATGTCCATGACAATTGCTCCCCCTAAAGGCCCAACGTAGAAATGGTGTTTAGGGCCACAGGTACCTTCTGGGACCTTGTCCATCATCGTAGTTGGCTCTTGGATCGGTCAGGGTTACTGGGTGTGCATCTTGTGAAGGCCATAAATGAGCAGCTGGCGGGAAGTCGATGTCGGGTGGTATTGGGATAGCAAGTCGTTCTTGAACTAGCTCTGGGTTGACAAAACTGGGTAACTTCCCCAGTTCGATATCGTCGTATTCAGGGTCCAGTTGTAGTTGTTTTGATGTTAGGATGAAAGGGCTGAGGAACACCATGACAATGAAGAATAGGGTATATCTGGAAAACCATCTGTTATTCAAGGCTCTCACATTCATTAGACTGAGTGTGGGTTGGCGAGGTGGTTGAAGCGATCTAGGGCCTCTAATATATAGGGAGTCGGGCTTAAAATGATCAGTGTTAGTCAGCAGCCAGGGCCATTGCTGAACTCAGCTCAGGGTTGATGGTTCCTGCTCCGCTCCATGCTCTATATCCTCCCAATCTGTATTGCTATCATCGTCAATCACCCGTCTTCCTTCTACCCCTTGCACAATGTCTTCTTCGGCTTCCTGCTTACTCCACAGCTTTTCAATCTCTGCTTGTACTTTGTGTAGTGCTGTGCCGCTACGTGGAATGAACCTTTGTAGTCGCCTGGAGGAGAACCTGTTGCTAATAGGTAATCCTTCAAGAGTCTCCAACTTGTAAGAATTGCAGTCCCTGCTTGTTACTCGGCGTGGTGCTGACCACCTAGGCTCCATCTTCCTTTCTACCTTAAATGTGAAGTCCATGTCACTCCTGTATACCTGTATGAGTTGTCCTGCTTTGAATATGACCTCTCTTGGAGCTTGGGCTAATAGTCTCCTGTTGAACGCCAGCTTCTGTTTATGGGCATGAGATAATATGTGCTCGTACCCATCTAATTGCTGCTGTTCCATGTATGCCATCTGGACCCCCACTTCACCAGTTGACACTTCCTGTTCTGCTCGGTCCACTGGAGTGTGCTTTGTGTTGATCACGATGCCTAGAAGAAGTTCATTTGGTGAGAATTTGAGATTTGGCAGTATGCAATTATTAAGGGATTCAATGGCTTCCTCAAGGTGGTCAGGCCATGAAGCTGGTAGGTCCTTTGTGTTGCATTCGTCTTCCCCTAGATCGGGTGAGCATAGCCTCTTCAATCTCCCCAACAATTTTGCATTCATCCCTTCTATGAGGCCATTGATCCAGGGGGAATATCCTGGGACAATCCGCAACTCAACCTTATGTGTGGCGCATGCTTCACGAACAGCATTGTTGTCAAACTCAGGTCCTCCATCAACCATGAGGGCTTCAGGTGCTGTGAACGTGGTACAAATGTTGTTGAATGTTCTGCATGTGGTTGCAGCTGTTGCAGCCGTCTTGAGTTTATCTGCCCAAACATGTTGCGAGTAGATGTCTGCGTATAATGCAATTTTCATGAAACCCCCTTTTCCTTTTGGCATTGACAGTGTGTCTCCCACAAGCAGTTCAAATGGGTGTTGCTGCGTTATGGGCTCTAGTAGTGAATGTAAGTGTTTCAGGCCATGTCCTTTGCACTTACCACAATCCATGATCGCCTTGGTGATGGATTGGTCTAGATGTGGGCTGGCTATCTTGTCCATTAGTGCGATCTTCACATTATCTCAGTGGAAATGTCCTTGGCTCCGGTGTACCCATGCTAGTGTGACTGCCTCCAATTGTGGTACACATTCTACTCATGGTTTTACCTGTGTAGATTTGGTGTCGCCAATCCTCCAAAGCTTACTGTCTTGGATTACGTACCCTTCTGCCTGGTGCTTAGCTTTCTTCCGTTCCTTAATACTCCTCCCGTGATCTAGTTCAGCCAGCGCCTCTAACATTTAGGAATACTTTTTCATTAGCGAACCGGGTTTTGAGAGCATCATAAATGAGTGGTGACTCAATTTGGAATATGTCGTTCTGAATGCCCGTTTGTGCTTCCCAATCTTCACTTACTGTCCATGTGTGACCATTGTTTTCTTCCTTGGGTAGGTTCACATATTTCCTGCTGATACCATCTGCTACGGGGTTTAGGCGGCCAGGTCGGTGTCATACGTCCACGATTTGGTGGGCTAACACACCGTCCCTCCAACGGGCATGGGTGGAGTTGAGTTTGTCATTTAGCAGGTGGTCTCTGAGTACCTGACAGTCTGTTTCTAGTTCCACTGGGTAGCCCCATATAAGGTCAGAGAATTTGTCTAAAGAGAACTTCAGTGCAGCAAATTCTAGTAAGTATGGTTTGTACTTCTCTTCTGTCTCAGATGTTCATTTACTGCCAAATGCGACTGGATGTATATGTGTGATGTCCTTTCCGTTTGGCGAGACCATAGTATGTCTTTGTGACAGCATGCCTGCAAAACCGTATTTGCAACCATCCATGGTAACAATGAAGGGTGTTCCATCGAATTTTGGTCCTTTCAAAACTGGTTCATTGGTTAAGGCAATTTTCAGTCCCAGGAAGGCTTTTTCATGTTCTTCCTTCCATAGGCCTGCCAGCAAGTGCCCTTTCATGGCGCATCGATATGCTGCTTTACCCTTTCCCTTTGGAAGGTTGAGGCCTCTGGCTAGGTCAGTGAGGGGTTGGGCCAAGGCTGCATAGCCTTTGATTAGCAATCTAAAATAACCTGTAAGTCCTGTAAATGCTGCTAGATTCTGTAGATCTGTGGGCTGTTTCCAGTCTACGATGGCTGTTAGTTTTGTCAAGTCTGGTTTTATACCCGTTGGTCCCACTCTTGCTCCCACAAAGGTGGCTTCAGTCATGAAGAATTTTGATTTGGCTGCTGATAGAGAGAGCCCTTTTTCTCTTACCCTGGTTAGCAATGTTCGAATGTTGGCCAATGTTTCTTCAAAATCATCTCCGGCCATTCCACCATCATCTACGAACAGTTCAAAAAGTATACCTACGAGGTCGCCAAGTGCTTGAGCTGTCATTTCTGCAAAGGTAGAAGGCGCACCTGTTAATCCGAAGGGCATGCACTTGTAACAGAAGTACCCCCTTCCTTCTACATAAAAGCATATGTATGGTTGGTCCTCTGGGCTGATTTCGCAAGCGTAGAATCCTGCTGCAAAGTCGAATGTATTTACCCATCGGTGGCCACTCAGGCGCTGTTGCTTGGCCCGTATGTCTCCTTGGGGCATAGGTGGTACCTGTGTTACTGTGTTCAGTTCGGCAAAGTCCTGGCACACTCACCACTTAGTTTGTGTTTCTTCTGGTACCATGTCTGGCCATTCAGAATTTCTTGGTGGGAGGTTTTTGAAGGCTGAAGGTATTCCCGCGGTGATGCATTCATCATTGACCCGGTGTTGCAGTTCTTCTAAGTTTAGACCTATGCCTTCATGTGCTTTCTTTGCCAAGGTAGTTGCACCGCAACACTTGACCACACTGTGGCTGATTGGGGCAATTATACCTGCCTCTAGCATTTTGTCGAGCACACCATTGAAGTATTCCTTTTGAGGGCCACTGAGAGGACGTTGATTTACCTTCTTTTTAAATGTTGTGCCATTGGGTATGTGTAGTTTGTGTGTGGCTCCTGCTACTACTGTTACCTCGCTCATGGATAGTGCAAAGCAGTCAGCGAACTTGTGGAGTAGGTTATTGATGCTTATGCGTTGTTTTTCAGTTAAATCATCACCTATAGTTAGTTCTGAGAGCACTGTGTTCACATGCTCAACTTTAAATGGATCTGATGACCGGGTGAACACCGCTTTGTCTCGGTCCCTGGAAAGTATTTTTTGCTCTGTGCCGGTATTGATGTCATGTTCTTCTGAGCTGATGTTCCATATGTTGCCTTCGCTTGGTTTGTGGTCTGGGCTGTTGGGTATATTATTAGTAAGAGGTATTTCGGTGGAGGATGAAAGCTGGGCAGTTAGTTGTTTATCTTTCTGTAGTGATTTCCCTAATCTCTTGCACTTTGCTGATGCGCATTCTGCCCGAGACCTCCTTTCATGCAAGCCGTTGGCTACTTGCCACTGGGCACGTTCCACTTTTGTACGTCTCTTGTTTCCATCCTGCATGAGTGGGTGTTGAGTTTGTGGTGTTGCGAGATTCTGGTGCATGTGCCTGTCCTGTGCCTCTGATGCTCGGTTCTGGTTTCTTGATGACTCTCGTGTTCTCGGGGGGGATGCGCAGAGATCCCCCTTGGAGTTATGCCCTGGTTATTACCGGAATTACCGTTCACTGGAAACAGTGACTGGGTTCTTCCTTCCGACTTGTGCTGGTTCTGTAGCATGACCCAGTTGCCATCCTTGGGGATCCTTATGATGTCCAGGTCATAATCGTGCACCACTTTGAACTTCTTCAGGAGGGGTTTCCCAAACAGCACTGACCAAGCCCCATTGCTATCGAAGACTTCAAAGGTACCTCGATGCGAGACGTCTGCTGCTGTGACACTTCCTGTCCATGTTCCAGCAGATGGTACCAGCCTACCATCTGCCATACACATGATACGATTTGACTTCCCCAGCGTTTTGAGGCGGTGCTTGACAGTTTGGAATGTCCGGAGATCAATGGCGTTCACCATTGCTCCATCGTCGAATGTGCTATTTAGCCTCACAATTTCTCCTCGTGGTCCATGTAATTTGACCGTGTATTGGAGCGGTGTGGTTCTTGTTTCGTCGTCGTTGCTCTCCATGCAATACAGATCAACGATATGAGATTCTGCTTGGGCAGTGTACATGGTGGTGTCTGGTTTACTATTCGCATCTGTAAGTAAGAGTTTGCCTTCCTTCTCTATGGTAAACCTTGCACTCAACGGCATTTCATTGTCCTTGGATGACACCTTCTCACACCCAAGGACCGTTCCTCTGCTATCATGCTCGTTTCCTTGGGTCGTCAGCGGGACCTCTTGTTCTACGCTGATGACCCCGGTCCTTTTCCCTGACTTGCTAAGTAGTTGGCAATCACTTGCTGGTCGTACTCTTCCCTTGATGCCCATGGACTGATCTTGTTGATGAGGTTGACGTTTCTTGTTACATTTGGTGGGCAGCTGCGTTTGATGGATGCAGCAGTGGATCTCCAGCGACTTTCAGATCTTGGGACCAGCGTGGAGCTGTCGCAGCTGGGGCCCATGTGTCCTGGCAAGCCACACCTCCAGCACTCTCCTGATGTGACAGGCGTGGTTCCGGGTGAGAGTGGGTACGGACGTGTCTCGCTCACTTGCTGTCCAGCATATTCAGTGTGCCACTTCGTGATCTGGGCCTTGTACAAAGGCCAGCCAGCTGGGGTGTTTGGGTGGATGGGGAGTGCGAGCCTTATGACATCATTCATGCACTCGGCAGGGGTTCTGTTCTGCTGGTATGTTGGTTGGTTCAGTGTTCGGTAGGTGGTGCGTAGGGCCTGGTTGTTCACGTTGAGCATTGGTGCAGGGGAATAGTTCGGGGTGCTGGGTGGTTGTGTTCGGAGCATTGGGAATCGGGGAACAGGGAGTGGTGCGTTGAGGGTGAGCTGTTGGAGTGCGTTTGTGACGTCTCGCGCAGATGTGTCACATAGTTCCTGTAACTTCTTTACCTGCTCTCGTAACTCCCGTGCTTCCTTCTCTTCCTCTTTTGCCTCGGCGATCTGGGTGACTGTAGCTGCGTGTACAGCATTGCAGAATGATGCCCAGGTGGTGTGCCCTGATCCCGTTACCTTCTGTAGGACCTTTGGCATTGATCTGCGAATGGAGTTGACCAACAAACTGTTGGCATCTGGGATTGCGGCTGCAAGACGCTCTATCTTGTCAGCCCATATGACGTGCGCGAGTTCTTCTACTCCGTTTGTCACCACTCGTTTCCCCACCTCTTCTTTGCTAATCGTGGTTTGCTCTAGTGCCGCCTGCTTCTCCTCAATGGTCTTCACGGTGGGTGCTTTGCTCAGCCACTTCCTCTTGAATGCACTGATGAGGTGGTCCCAGGTGTCGATGTCGGTGGTAGGTAGGTTGTCGAACCATTGTTCTGCTGTGGCGTTCGATTTCAGGTTGAGCCCGAAGTTCTCCAGCTTCTGTGTGTCCGTGGCATTGGTTTTGTTGAGGCCCCAGCGTTGCATTGCTTTTAGGAAGTCCTGAGGGCTCTCCTCTGGATGTTCATTGTTGCCCCAGAATGGTTTGACATTCTCGGGCATGAAGTCATCATCATCGGGTGGGGTTGTAGAGAGCTGAGGTGTAGACGGGGGTACAGGTGGTAGTATATACTCGAAGGTGGGAGTTGGGCTGGTTGCAAGGTTGGGTAATGATGGGAATATGTATGAGGTAGTTAGGGATGGTGCTTCACTCGGTGCAGTTGTCGAAGTGGCAGGCAGAAATCTGCCTCTAGGGTCGTGTCATACAGGTTTAGCCAGTGTTGCGGATGCGAGGCTCACCACGAGGTGGAGCAGGATGCACAACACGAGGTGCATAGATGGGTGCATGTTGCAGGGACACAATTGGGTGTCACGGATGTAGACAATAACAAATGTGGGCGAGCAATCAGAGGGTGACGTTGAGCTGAAAAGGATGGTAACTGAGATAAATGAGACAAGAAGGAGCGACTTGTGGAAATGAAAGTGGTCGGCTGTGTGCATCGAGTTTGAATTCCCACTTGTCACCAGATGGAGCTGTGCAGTCTCTCAGGGTCTCATCTACTACTAGATGAGATGGTTCAGACAGGGCTCGCGTCTACTACTAGACGCGAGTTGGAAAGGACATGGACAAGCAAAGATGATTCCCTGTCTACCACATGCGTGTGTCTATCTACGAGGTCACGTGACCACTAAGGGGAATGCCAGACTCTGGCATGGCTCTGCTATGGACTCTGCTATGGGCACTACTGCCATGGCTACACCGAGTGTCGTGGGAGATTGATGCGGAACTGCTGTGAGTGGTTACAGACCTTATAGCGCGAGGTGGACCTATCAACCTCCCCCTAAGTGAAATACTGACTGTCCCAGTCAGCCGATCCGAAACACGTGATGTCACAAGGTCGCGTTGACAACGATAAACAAACATCGAACCAGTTATTTCCTTCCTCTCTCAATCATTCTCCCTACCTCAAATCTTCGGTATGTCTCTCTTAGCTCAACTGAATGCCAAGGTCCTCGAGTACGCCAAGTCCATGCCCAAACGTGGTGTGGCAGAAGACATCGATTTCGAAGTGTGGGGTAAGGGTTTTTGTGAGAAGATGGTATATTTTCATCTTTTTCCTTTTGGTTTGATCTACTGAAACGTCTCGTGCAGGCTGAATATGATGAGTTGGCAGACGATCCTGGCAAAGAATGCAAACCGGCCATCCAAAAGGTCGTCGACAAGGCGCTCAAACTATTTTAAGTCGATGGCACATCAGGAATGGGTTTCATGGGGCAGAGACTTGTTGTTTTCGGATCTGAAGGAGGAAATTGAGCTGGAGGAATGAGAGGTGATGGATAGGCGTCGACGGGAAGACAAGGAGACAGCGAGATGGGTGGTGGCAGAGCAGAAGGCGGAGAGAATGCAAGAGTGCAGGGCTGCTCTCGTCGAGGCGCGACAAGCGCTTCTCGAGAGTTTCCATGCAAAGATGCTTTCGAAGGAGGCATTGTGGGAGTGGAACGCAGAGGTCAAGGCGGAGGCGAAGGCAATCGAGGTAGCGGAAATCGCTGATGATGATGAGGGTGAAGTTGGACGGGGGGAGTTGGTAGAGCTGGGGAAGTGAAAGGTGGGAGATGTGGAAGATGGCGAGGTGGAGTTGGAGATAGAGGAGGTGAATGCAAAGCATGCAAAGTTCGCCGAGAGTGGACTGCTCGAGTTCGAGGGCCCAGTAAGTTGTCGAGTTCTGTCTTGTCCTTTCCAGTTCGCTAATCGACTTTTTCATAGTGCGATCATTGCGCCAAGATGCAGTTGCAACCTCCGTGTATCATCGAGAAGGGGGCACCGAAGTGCGTCAAGTGCACGCAAGCAGTCCAAGGCTGCTACTGGGAGGGGGTCTCGAGACGAGGGGTGCACAAGGAGGATGTGCCGAAACGTGGGGGTTGAAAGGCCGAGGAAGTGATGACAATGGTAGCGACGTGAGTGATGGCTGCGAAGGAGACTTCATGCCAAAAACCAGGTACGAGTGTCATTCAACGTGTTTCGAGCTCTCTAATCGATTGTTTTAGTCATTTGAATTCATGTGGTGAGGGCGATCGAGCCCATTGAAAACATCGTGGGGCCTTCAACGCCGTAAGGGGATAAGGCAAAGGGAAAGAAGTCGAAGGGATGGGCGAAGGCGAAGGAGGTTCAAGAGGTGGAGGATAGCGAGGTGATGGACAAAGGGGTAGCGAGATTGGTGGAGAGGCAAGTTGATTTGGAGATGTTGTTAGATGAGATAGAGGGGTTGGAAGGGTTGCTGGCTGAGTAGGACAGTTTTCTTTTTGTGTTTTTGTGGACTTTGTTTTGTATTCTATCTTTTTAAATAAAGTTTCATAAATAATTGAAAGAAAACGATAAGAAAGAGGAAAGAAACAATATACGATAATAAGGGAAAGGCTCAGTAAATCATCATGGCCGAAAAACCCTTTTGAGTTTGCGCGACCATGCTATATGGCGATATTGCGACTTGTAATGTACACTAATTGAGAACGAAGTTATAAGTTCGATGTTCGAGACAAAGGAAAAGAATAGCTAGTCGGGTTCGATATCTGGAAAATGTTCATCTATGTCAGAGTCAACGTCTGAAGTCTTTCGAAGTCCTTCGAGACGGTTCGAGTCAATGTCGAGGAAGTTTGGGGGAAGAGGGATGGACTTTCTGGTGAGATAGGGGAGGAGTCGGAATGCAGCAATGGGTCGATGAAGTATGGAGCCATCTAATTCACAAAGGATGTAAGCACCACCATAATTTCATTCGATAACAATGAGTGGGCCTAGGTATCATGCACGCATATTTCGATTGAGTGATTTCTCGATCTGTGTGTTTCGAAGTAGAACGAGGTCACCTTTCGTGAAGTCGTAATCACAAATCGTTTGCTGGTGAACTTGTTCGAAGCGCTTTGCAGCTTCGAGCTGTGCCAAAAAGACTTTCGAATGAAGGACTTCGAGGTCTGAGGATCTCTTCTGTAGGGCGATGGCATGTCTGGCAATGAGGTCAGTAGTCAAGAGGATCGAAGCGGGAGGGGGTTGCAAGTAGGTGGCTTTGGAGATATCGAGGGGAATGAGGGGGTGCAATCCTGTAATAACAAAGTAAGGGGAGCAACCCATATGTTTACAAACCGTAACTCATTCTGCCCAAAAGACTGAGTGCGCTCCGTTCGACCATTTGCTTTGGTCTCCATCAATGGCTTTGAATAGTGATTGGCGAACGTCGAAGTGGCTTCGTTCGACGAGTCCGTTGGCGTGAGAGTTGTAACCACTAATGCGAACGTGGTTAATATGGTAGCACTTGGAGAGATACTCAATCGCGGCGATGAAAGCACTTCCATTGTCACTAACAATCTTGTAAAGAGAGCCCCATTGACAAATGATGTCTTCGAAGATCCAGTCGCCGAGGGTTGTCGCATTCTCGTGTTGAAGGTTTTGCCACTCTGGATATGTCGAGAGCGAACATTGGCCTTGGACGATGTACTTGAATCTGGCTGATGGAGGCATTTGCATAGTGTCGATGTAAACTTTGCCGAATAGAGGAGCTGGCATTGCGACTATGGGGGGAATTAGAAGGTTTCGCGTCTGATGAACCTGGCAGAGATGGCATGTTCAAATATACCAGGCGATGTCAGCCTTCATGTTGGGCCACCAGAATCGCAAAGCGATCAGGGACTTTGTAGCAAACACCATCTTGTATCTGATGTCGTCGTGAGCTGCGCGAATGATTTCGAGGCAGCGTTCGGGGATGGCAACAATTTTGTGAGCACCGTGGGAGTCTTTTCTCCATAGTTTGCCTGAATCTATAAAGAATTCAGTGCAATATCAGACGAAGGTAGCATATTCTGCATCTGATAGATTGAGAGGTCATACCAAGTCACCTAACCACTTTTGAACATGAAGTAGTTGTGCATCATCCTTTTTCGCGTTGTTACTTTGCGGGATGCCTTCATAGGTAACTTTGTTCTGCTGAGCGATATCGGAGGAGAGGGCGAGTGTCGGTTGTTGTTGGCAGGGGAATGGCCGAGTCGATATCGGGTTTATCTGGTGTACAAAGCCATGAAGTCAATCTATCCAGTCTCCAAAGTCTTCTTTGTTATTGAGCTGGCTGTCTTTGGCTTGTGGTGGACATCGCGAGAGTCTGTCGGGACCATGATGGGTTCCTGCGACATGGATGAGGGTGAAGTGAAAGGTGAGTATCGAAACAATCCAACGGTTTATACTAGCACTAGGTGCAATATCGGGGTTCAATAACATGCCTTTGATGTACCTCGCGTCAACTTCGATGATAAGATTGCGAATGCCAATAATATAAAGTCAAAGGGTGCTGAGGGCTCGATAAAGTCCGTAGAGTTCGAGCTTTGGTTGCGAAAATTGAGATTCGCGGTCGTTGAGCGTAATGGAACTGAATCGGCTATAATAGCGCTTTCGAAGATTGTTGGGGTCGCATTGGGCGAGGAAAAAGCCGATGGCAATGTGCAAAGTGTCGACCAATAGTATGACTGGTGTGTTGGATGAATAGTCGATGGCGCGAATAGCTGGTGAGGTGATAAGGGCTTGTTTCAAGTCTTCCTGTGTGGTGATTTGGCTCGGTCCGAACTCGAAAGGAACGTCTTTTTGAGTGAGGTGGATTAGAGCTGTGGCGTGGTGAGCAAAGTTTCGAATAAAGATACGACAAACTCCAATTGTTCCTAAGAACACTTTGACTTCAGTGAGTGATCGACAAGGTCCCCAATTGCTGACTGCTTCGATGCGTGTCGGGTTGACCATACGACCTTCTATGTTGCAACGATGACCTAGAACAATTATTTCGGGAACACAGAGAAAGAGCTTAGGGCCTGAAAATGTCCCTCCACAATACTTCATGCGCTGAATCACCCTGTTGAGGTTCTTGAAGTGCTCCCAGATGAACCTTTGAATTGCGGGATTCTCTGGAATCGTCTCGTAGGCACTGCCACGAAGTTGGTATCGAGACTTCAGGCCTTTGATCGGAACGTCGTTGATGTAGGGGATCGTGATGTAGGGGATTTCAGGTTGTAGGATATGCGTGACATCGTCGTGCATGATTGGGACTGAGTTTGTCCAACCCATCGGAAGGGTGACGATGCGAAGTGCGCCGAAGGGTGTCTGGAACGTCGTTAGATCGCAAGAAGATTTGGCAACTTTCCTTTCGTCGAACACTACGAAGAGGTCAAGCATTCCACTGCATGATCGTCTGCCGAACTGCTCTGCTAAGTGCTCGGGGATGGGAACGATGCCTGAGTGCTGGATCATAACCTTGTTCAAAGGTTTGAGGCTGTGGATGAGTCGGAGTGCTTTGCCGTCTTTCTTCACAATGCTGAACCATCATGATCGTAGACACCGGCTTCGAGCTTTTTCTTGATAATATTGCAGACTTCTTCGTAAATGCTGGGGGGAATCGGGATGTTTCACTCGACCCAAGGGGTGTGAGGGATGACTGGGAATTTGATTGGGGGGAAGAAGTCTGGTCAGAAGCTGCCTCATTTGTTGTCAGTCCACGTGAAGCCAGTTTTGTGGTTTCAAATGAAGTCATGCATGAGATTTTGTTCTTCAGGCCATAGGAAATCACCTGGATGATTCTTGTCGACGATGGCCTTGCATTGGAGCGAATATCAAGGGGTGGGAGAGAAAGGTGGGGGACGAGGATTGAGTTTTGGCATATGTTCGAGTGGATCACCAGTGATCTTGCAAATGATGCGAAAGTGATCAGGAAGGTCGGCAACGACGGGTCAAATCTTCTGTGCAATGGGCTTGTACTTCTTCTTTGAAGCGGCAAGTGTCAGATAGAGAGAGTCAAATGTCGAGATATTGGAAGGGGAATAGATAGAAGAAGATTGCATAGGGGTCACCATTGAGGTCGATAAATATGTCGCATACTGTTCGCTAGCCGTTAAATATAAGTTCACAACAATTGAAGAAAAGGAATAGTAGTTCAAAGTGTTCGAGGAGTCAATATTGGGAATGTCCGCAGTGTACTCGATAGTAATAGAAGGGTTAGAATGGTCATAGGAAATAATGAAAGCACACTGATCAGTCTCCGAAAGTTGATCCTCTAACTCCGAAAATCCTTTCGAACTACTTTTCGACATTGATTCGATCGAGGGATTGTCGGAATGGTACACAATTGCATTGAGTTCAGATTGAGGATGGTAATCGTCTGCGATTCATTCCGATAGTTCTTCACTGTACTCTCAGTGAGAACTTCAAAAGGGCGTCCAAATAAAATGTCATATGCTGGGTCGCAAATAATATGAATTTGCATGTATAGCATGATGGTGCCGACTTCACAAGGGATGTTGTGCGCTAAACTGAGACTTTCATTGATACCGCCGTTTGCCAATTGTAGAGGAATGTGGATTGAAGGGTTGTAGGCAAGACCGAGTTCGTGACAAACCTCTTCCAACATTGCGATGATCGAGGAACCAGGGTCGACGACACTCTCGACTGGGTTTCTACCGTTGACATTTATAATGACTGATCTAATTGCATGAGATTCCTTTGCGACAATGAAAGGTTCCGGAATGTCACCAGGGCACAGACTGTTAATATAAGTCTCGTAAGGATTGTTGAGTACGTAGACATCATCGTCGAGGATGTTCATCGTGTTATCGGTTTGCTGAATGCATCGTGTTGTGACCTGTTCTTTCCATTTAGTTTGAACCTCCGGCGCTACCGAGAGTAATTCTTCGGATGTTAGCATGATAATAGGAGTCTTCATCAAACGAGTGAAAATGTCTTCCGCGATCTTGTCCTTGTGAATTGGGGCTTGGATATGGTGCAATGGGCCTTCTTTACCTTTACCTTTACCAGTCGATGCGAAGTTTTGTTCATGAGGTGAGAGGTATGAGTTCTCTTTAGCGGCGGCATATGGGTGAATGATAGGTGGCGAGGTTGGACTGGATTTGGTAGCCGATGCTGAGGTCGATGTTGGAGGATTGGTTGCCGTAGACGAAGTGGAAGGTACCGGAGCGTGTGGAGCAGTCGTTGGCTGGACTGGAGTAGGTGGGACCAGGTTCGAAGGATGGGGTTGTGCTGCAGGCATGTTACGATCAGTTCAAGTGTACGGTCTACCACTTCATAAGGCAAATAGTTCTTCCTCGAGCTTCACAATGCGATTGTCTGCTGTGTTAGATACTTCCGATACCTGATATATACCTCTAGGTAGTGGTGTTGATGATATTGAAGATGCGATGTTGTACATGAGGGAAGGAGTGATGGTGACCTGTGGGTTTCGTCGAAGCCACTCATCGACACATTCCTTGATGTAGCAGCCAGGGATGTTACGAGGAGTGAATTGACCGTTAGGGAGAACTACCTTTCCTTCAGTGTTCTTCTTACACTTTCCTTCATTAATATAGGACTGGCAAACCAAACAGTCGCTAATAAAATGTCTGGCAAGACCGCAAAAGATGCAAACCAGAGCTTCGATTTGTTCAGGTCGAAGGCTATTGTTAGCACAAGGTGGGTTAGACGTTTTTGAACCTGCTAGAGCCGTGATGAGAGTAGTTGCAAACTTTTCGAAGATAGCCGAAAGGTCTTCCGATTTGATCTGAGGTGCTGATGTCGAGGTGGTCGCTGCTGATGACGAGGTTGCCGAGTTTGAGCTGAGTAGGGAAGAGGTGTCCGAGGAGTTCGATCCAGCTAAGACAAACTTTGCAGCTTCATGGATGTGATCGAGTGGGTAGGGGTCATCTGGGTAATGGTCAGGATACTTAAGCTCAAGTCATTGACCAATGCGCAACCACAATCCAGGTTGGAATCCTCGAACAAACGCTCTGCTCTGCTCTGCTTCCAAGATTCTGTTTTTAGTTGACAGGAATTTCGTAATGTTATGAAAGGCTCGGAAATACAATCTGAGATCATTCATGTTGAAGATGCCGATGCATAGTTGCTCACCGACTAACTTGTCCATATCGGAGATAGACCACTTGCGATCATCTTCCGAACCGGGGTAAAGCTTGTGAATTGCAATGCGAAAGTGCTGGAACAAAATGCCGGTGTCGTATTCTGGAATTTATTCCCAGAGTTCAGAAGTGTCGATATCGAGGTAGCAACAAGCGTGCTTCTTCATATCCTCTGAGTTCGTGACATTGCACGCAGAGAAAAGCAATTCGAGTTCGTTAAAGTATCTGCAAAGTTCTCACAGCTGGGTAGGGTCAAATTTTGAAGCTGTGGAATAACCACGAGCTGGCATTGTTGCTTGCATAGTCATGAATGCAATGTTTCTAGGAGTAGGAGTTAAAACTTGTGTGAATGATGGTAGAGGAGTCGAAGTGGTTGGAAAGATGAATGAAGATGTGGATGATGAAGACAAAGAAGTAGAAGATGATGTTGAAGGTGATGATATTGGTGAAGGGAATAGCCGACGATGAGTTGATTCTGCTTCGGAAACAGGTATAAGAATATCTCCTGATTGTTTGAGAGATTCGAAGGTGTGACAAGTGTTGATCTGTAGGTTTCTAGCTTGTGTTGGCCTAAGCCGGGAGATTTGAGATGGATTAGGCGATGAAATGATTTAGAAACCCCTTGCAGTGGGCTCCAAAATGATATGCTCGACCCAGAAACCCAAACAAAACCTACCAAAATGGCCTTGGATGGTATAACACAAGTTAGAGGAAGGGTGCGAGGTGGTACTAAAAGTCACCAAATTCAACCTGATGGATGCATAAGACATCCGAGTGGGTACGAAGGGTTTCAAGAACGTTCGAAGGGGCACAAGATCTCTCAATGTAAGTTCAAGGGAGATCGATAAGGTTTGAGGGGTAGAGGAGACGTTCAAGGTAATTGGGAATGGTGTAGATGGTTTTACAAAGGGTGTAGAAAGAATATGTGAGTGGGGCAGCGATGATAGTGACGAGGGGCGATAACAATATATGACGGATGAAGGGTTCAAGGGCTAATACAAAGTTTTGAGGAAGTTTGCAATGATTCGCAGAACTTCGGGCTAGATGAGAGGCTTGGACTCAAGAGCTGAACTCTTAAATCAGACTATAGTGAAGTAAGACGATCTCTTTTCTTCCTTTTTCAAGTGAGTAACTATTACAAGTTTAAATAAGTTCTGAAGAGGTACTACCAAAAAGGGGAAGGAGAACATGAGGCCTACATGAGGTGAAGTCTAGGATAAAAGATAAACTTCTATCACTGAGTAAAACAATAAAAGATAAGAATTAAATCTCCGGAGTGCGAAATGTACTCGTCCTATGTCATTACAAACTGTCTAAACATCGGAAATTTGCCTCATTGTGTCCTTAGTCATCTCGTGCATGCTCAGTCGGTGGCCGAATAGCTTGGTCAACCTTGCTATGACTCGTCGGCGTGTAGTAAGAGTGCCAGAGGCCATGATGATGGCGGCTGAGCGCATTCAAAGTGTTCCTATATCGTTCGAGGGGGATCGAGGGGGATTGAGGTAGCGCAAGGCCACTCAAAGCCTGTTCGGGAGCATTTCGTGAGGCTCGAAGGTGTTCAAGGGGTTCCGAGTGTCATGGGAGATTTATGTGGAACTGCTGTGAGTGGTTACAGACCTTATAGCACAAGGTGGACCTATCAGCGTGAGTCCCCAAATCATTTACTGCCAATGCAATGCTGATGCCGATGCCAACTCCAGTCACAAAAATGTTGCCTCTCTGATAGCCACCCCTGCACAATTATTTCTGGACATGTATCATGATCAAGTCACTGAACTGAAGTGAAACTTTATGAGTTATATCAAGGTTTTATGCCCATCATACCTTGCTTCAAGGTCAGCAATGCAACATAATGCAACACTAACCCGATTAACAATGACTAATGATGGCTTCCCAATCCTTCCCACATCATGGAAAGGATCACAATTCAAGAAAAAAGAGCTGGAAGAATGGTTTATGTTGTATGTTGGCCAGCATTACAGTATGTTGACTTCCTATTCCACAAACTGTTACTTATCTCCTGCAGAACTAGCAAACAATGGTCATAGTTGCCATATCCCATTCAAAGCAATTGCAGATTGGACATCATCATTTGTCAGTCCAGAATATCTCGCAGCTAGGTTCAAAATCAGAGACCCACGGAACATGCACAAGAGTGTCATAGAAGACTTCTTTGACCATGTTCTGCAGCAACAAATAGTGCAGGGCCCTGAAAGAGCATTCCGGTTCAAAGTGATCAAAGCCATGGACAGGAGTGTGGCTCCTGCACACTATCCGAATGATTTGAATAACTCTTCACCCTCTTGATGCATTCCAAATGCAGGGGCTGAAGAAATGATGATGCTGATGCCGATCCTCAACCCAGCACCGAACTGGAGGCCATTGCTGCTGCTGAACTGCCTGCTGCATCAAGAGGCAGAAAAGTTGTCAAAGGCAAACCCAGGTGCAAGGAAGCTCGTCGAATATCAACAGCAGGACAGACCCCAAATTCTAATACAACTGAATCACAATATGTCCAAGTGGATCAAATGACAATGGACAGCCTCTGCATGGTTGGTGTCACTCAACCACAGCCAATCAATGGTCCTAGTGACAGTGAACCAGAATATCTTGTTCCTTGACACATTTACATGAGATACATCACGCCTGGATCAGCCGGAAAAGCCATTGTAAATGATTCCCCATGCCCAATTGATCCATTTCTGTTGGATATACCTCAAGAGAGCTCACAATGCCCTAAGGCTCAACCACTTTTAGGGGGAAATCAGATGGAGCATCCTATTGCAAGGGCAAGGGCTTTAGCAGTGTTAGTGGCATCGGCAATGGCAACACCAATATCGGCAATGGCACTAGTAGGATTGGCAATGGCAACACCAATATCGGGAATGGCACTAGTAGGATTGGCAATAGCAACACCAATATCGGCAACAGCACCAGTAGGATTGGTAACCACAACACCAATATCAGCAATGGCAACAGTGGGATCGGCAACGGCAGAACCAATATTGGCAACTGCAACTGTAAGATTGGCAACAGCAATACCAATATTGGCAGCAGCACCAGTAGGATTGGGAACGGCAACACCAATATCCACAATGACAACAGTACAATCGGCAACAGCAACATTGGCAATGGCAACAGTACAATTGGCAATGGCAACATCAGGATCGGCAGCAAATCCATGCTTGGCATGAGCATGACCTATCCGAAGGACAGCTGATGACCTTGCACAGCAGGAAGCCATTTCAACCCAGGCTGTTGGGAGGAGACAGAGAATTAAAAAAGTGAAATTTGCAGAGTATATTTACAAATAAAACACTATGTAATGTGAAAAAAAAATAGTCCAACTTTTATGTACATGCTGAATCACATCTATTCTTTTCTGCCTTGCTTTGTCTCCCCTCTGTCCTCAGATTTTCCTGCTCTCTTCCTTGGGTTTGGCTGAGGGGTGGTACTTCTGGAACGTAGTCCAGATGGACCAGGGGTCAGCCCATGTGGGGATCGGCACAGCTGTGCTGGGGGAGGGGAGGGCTGGGGTGAGGTGATTACATTGACTGCCGATGCTGGTGGGGTAAGTGCCGATGCCAGGGCAGCAGGCTTGGGCTCAGCGAGCAACGTTGGGGGGAAGAGGAGAGGGAGTGGTGGGGCCATCGATGTTGTGGGCTGTACCATGTCTTGAGAATCCTGTGGTGTGGCGGGAATAATTTGGATGGGGGGGGGGGGGGGGGGGGCCAGCCAAGGATGCTTCCCCTGCCACCTCTTCAGGCACAGCCAGTCCCTCCTCACCATGCTCAGGCTCAGTGTTACCCTCGACATATCCCCCCTCCTCAACCAGTTCTGCCATCTGTTAGTCTTTGTTGCTGGCAGCAGCAATGGGAGTGGGAGCAGGAGTGGGAGCAGGAGCAGGAGTGGGAGCAGGAGTGGGAGCAGGAGCAGGAGTGGGAGCAGGAGTGGGAGTGGGAGCAGGACCAGGAGTGGGGGCAGGACCAGGACCAGGACCAGGACCAGGAGTGGGAGTGGCATTGCCTTCCTCGGCATCTGTCATTTCTTCCCAATCTGCCTCTGCCCTCCTGCTTGGAGTCCTCTCGAGGCGAACCACCTGCCCAGCCATGTAACCATTGTACAACATAATGGGCTGTGTGCCAGCCTGCAACCCAAGGTATCCTTCAATGTTGTTCACCCTGTTTTGAAGCAAGTTGACCATCTCCCAGAGTTCTCATATGTGGAGTTGGGACTCTTGGAATGACTCTTCATTCCACAATGCATGCTTGTACATGTCTTCCTCCAGTTGGTATAGATGTCCAGTGAAGGTGGTGTAGCCACCATCAGAGGGGCAGGGAGTCAGGGCAGGGAGGGCAGTCGGCTCAGGCTCGGGATTGGCCATGTCGATATCCTCTTCCATAGCTATGGGTATACGTGTTAGTGGTTTTATGTGTCATGATATGGAAGAACTAACCTTTTGATTTTCCTTTTTGGCTTGCAGTGAACCACCTAGATGATTCCTCTCCACTGTCTTCACTGGAAAATCACACCTTCTTTGCTTTTCTTCTTGCTGATCCTTTTGCTTTCTTGGTTCTCGGCACTCAATCCATGTCCGCTGGATCACACTGAACTTTCCCTTTCCCACAGAAGTAGCAGGCCATTATCCCATTCACCTGCTCCCAACACTCACGCCTAAGCCTGACACATTGTGCACATGGCGTCGTTCACAAACTCCCTCACTGGGGTGCTCCTCATGCTGCCTTTGCTGCATTGTGCCACTTCCGCTCCATCCTGGGATTGGCACTGGCATTGCTCTCTGTCTCCTCATCAAAATCCTCATCTGATCCCCTGCTACTCTGCACCTCTCACAGCCTGGGTCTCACTGTGATTGCTGGCAGCATTGGTTGCTGGGCTGGGGCTGGAAGTCTGGATCCTGATGCTTCTGGTTGGGCCCACATCTTGGCCGGTGCTAGTGCCACTTCGATCCTTGTTGGTGTTGGCATTGCTGCTGCTGCTGCTGCTCCTCGTGCCTTTGCTGCTGCCATCCCTGTCTTTGCTGCTGCCATTCCCACTTTCTTGGCCAGTGCTGTTCCTGTTCCCGCTGCTGTTCCTGTTCCCACTGCCATTCCCATTCCTGCTGCAGTGGCCATTCCACATGCCCTTGCTGTTACACCTGCTGTCGCTGCTGCTGTTGGTCCAGCCAATGTGGACACAGGTCCTGTTATGCCCTTTTTCTTGTCAAAGGTCTTCATTGCCCTCAGTTGATCTTCAATAAACTTCTGGTCCCCTGTCCTGTCTGACTTTGACCATGCTACCACAAATCCCCACAAAAAGGCATCAGCCTGGAAGATGGCCTGCACATCCTCTGTGAGAACCTCTCTTTGCCAGGCAAATAACATTTTCTACAATTTGTAAGTGCATCGTTGATCTGATAGCATGCCAATCCACTCACAAGGGCCAATTTTCTTTCCTTCATCATGGCCTTGATACTTTGGTCCCAAAGTCCATTGCGGATGGATTGCTCAATCTCACTGATCTGGCCAAGCACTTGTTGGCATGTAACATTCATGGTTGATGAGTTGGCTGCAGCAGCGGGGTCAATGTTGAGATGAAAAAGAGTGAAACACTGAAAATCAACAATCATGTGTTGTTGATTGATATACAATCAATATATACAAACAAACAATGTCCTGATTAAATGGTATCACTTGTTATCATCTGTGTTATCTATACCATGAGCAATCAGCAAACCAACACTTATATTCCTGATGGATATGTTGTTATCTGAGGTGACAATGGGCAGCACTATCTAGTGCCCCATTTTATGATTCCAGCTACCCACCAGGCAATGGAGGCCTATTACAAGAAGGTTAAATTCAATGTACACATGGCACATGGGGGGGGTAACATTTCCTTCTTTTCAAAGTCTCATTGCTGCCAGCCTAGCCATCTTGGCCTGATGCCATCCTTGGGCTGATGTCGTCCTGTTGGCCAATGCCATGTCTTAGCTGATGCCGTGTCTTGGCCAATTCCATGTCTTGGCTGATGCCGTGTCTTGGCCGATGCCACGTCTTGGCCAATGCCGCATCTTGGCCAATGCCGTGTCTTGTTTGCCTTGTCTATCCTCTTACTGATGACTTTGCAGTCTGGAAACATGACTGATACACCATACTACTATGCATTGGCCCGCAACCAGCTAATGCTACCTGCTGATCCAGTAAGTGCCTTGTCCTCATTTGTATGACTGTTGGTTCATCCTGTTGCAGAAATTGACAGACAGGGAGCTGTTGAGCTGCCATGCCAAAGTGAAAGCCCTGCAAAACAGCCTTGGCACCTCATACAAGGATGCCAGTCATCGTCTCTACATGGCCGAGGTTGAGAAGCTGGAACAGCAAGATGTCACATTGAAGACATATGTGACCTTGAAGGAAAGGATGGAAAATCATTCAAATGCAGGTTCTCAGACATTCAAATGAGATCATTGTCCCAGCACAACAACATGGCTGATCCTGCCAGTTCTCACAATTAGCTAGTACTGACATTGTTATTTTAGCTAAGATGAACACTGCTGTTTTGTTGATTTTGTTCATTCATACTGCCTGCGCCCATTGTGCGTCTGGTTTGCTAATGCCCATTGCCAATGCTCTTGATATATAGATTTCCACCCCAAAGTGTCTGTCTGCTGCTGCTGATGTTGATGTTGATGTAGATTTCTGTGCTGACGTGTCTGCTGATGCCGATGCTGATGGCTGTGACTATTTCATCAACGGTATTAGATTCTTACCACACATCTATGCCAATGCTGTTGCCAATGCCAATGCTGAATACCATGTCCAACGCTATCTCATAGGTCACCGATCTGTCTATTAACATTCTTCATAGTGTATCACAAGCAAGAATTGTAAAAGACCTGTTTGGTAGGTCTGCACTACATAGAATGAATTATTGCATCATTGCCCATAGCTAGGCCATACAGTCTCCTATGCACATCTATACCAAGCATTGTAATTCACTATAGTACACGCAGCTAGGTCATATTGTTATGGCAAAGTGGTGCCTGATGCCAATGCTGTACTTCTATGCTGATGCTGATGCCATTGCTGATGCTGCTGCCGAGTACTGTGTACACTATCTCTGATCTGTATATTATTAACATTCTTCATAGTGTATCACAAGCAAGAATTGTAAAAGTGTATTCATTTGATACTAGTACATGTTATACATACTATGAGAGTGTTTGACGGCATCCACCAAACCCATATTATTCAATACACTGTATGCGTTCAATGGACTGTATTATTTGGTACAGTGTAGCTTACCTATGTGCCCCTGTTTGCTGGTGTTGCCATGACACTGTCTGTCCTTGGGTGCCCTCTTCCTATCATTGTCAGCCCCACTTTGGTGTCGCTTAGGCTGTTCTTGCCCCATTTCCTGTTGCCAGCATCATCCTGTGTCATTAGTGTTATCTCCTCCTGTTGTTGTCTTCTGTGCTTGTAGTTAGAGATTAATAGTGTTAAACCATGTTTAAAAATATACATACATTCAACTTGGGTTCACCTGGGTGGAATTGTGGGCCATGTTGCCTCCTTGGTCATGCAGGAAAGGGGTGGTGGGGATTCCTGGTGCTCCCCATCATATGTTAGTATTGTAGGATGAATCTAATTAGTTGAAAAGAAAGAAAACATGCCTGGGGCTCAGGAGGCATTGCCCCCTTGAGCCCCTGTCCCTCTCTGCCCTTACTATGGGTCCTTTTCCCCCCTATCATTGCCATCTCGCCATTGTTGCCTTCTTTCTCATCATTTGCACATCACATAGGTAAGTTACACTGTATTGAATGATACGATGATGATACTCGACCAGGAAACCCAAACTAAACCCACAATAAGGGCTCAAATAGTATAACACTAGTTAGAGGAAGGTTGCAAGGTGGTACTAAATATCACCGCTGTAAACCAGGGGTATGAAAATGACTCTAAAGGGTGTGCAAAGAGGTGCGATGAGGTTTAATGAAGTTCAAAGAGGTGCAATGAGGTGCAATGAGGTTCAAAGAGGTGCAATGAGGTGCAATGAAGTTCAAAGAGGTGCAATGAGGTTCGAAGAAGTTCGAAGGCCTTTATAAAAGATGAAGATGCCTTTGACGGTGACTGAGGATAGACTATGAGGACCTAGAAAGGTGTCTAGAGAGGATAGACAATATGCGATAGTTTTGAGAAGCTAGTACGAGGAGTTTGAGGAAATTCAGCATAAAACACTGAATTTCGAGACTAAGTCGAGACGCTTGGACTCAAGAGAATAGCTCTTAAATCAGACAATTGGTGTGAGAGGACGATGTATTCTCCCCTTCTAAGTAGCTAGTACAAGGCTATATATGTTTGGGAGAAGTGATACTAAAAAGGAAATAAAACATGAGGAATACATGAGGCAAGATATAAAACAATAGAGAATCTTTGCAAATCATAGAATAAATGAAAGACGATAAGAAGGGAAACGTCTAGAGACATGATTTATCACTGGTACCTGTCCCCATTGATCTAATATATCATCAAGGTGTCAAAGCGCCACAATCACATCCTAAAATCCCATCGTTGTATCTCCTCGTGTCCGGTGGTGCTCGATATGCGATGCACTAACTCTTACAAGGTGTGCTGCATGTATCCAAAGGGCAGTGCAATTGGTGTACGGTGGCCAAAGGCATTTGAAGTGCTGCGATATCATTCAAAGTTGTTCAAAATAGTTTTGGAGCAGTGTTGCGGGGTTCGTAGGGGTTGGGAGCATGCGTTTTGATGTGTCGATGCCTCTGGAGATGGTCCCAGAGTTTAGAGTGCACAGTGGACCTATCATCCTCCCCCTTACTGAAATCCTGACTGTCCCAGTCAGCCGATCGGAGTCACATGCAAAATGTGTGATCGTGTTGAAATTGTAAACAAAACTCGAAAAACCTCTCATTCTTCTTCATCACCTCTCCAAACCTTCGACACTATTTTTCATCATGTCTCTTCTCGCCGAACTCAACACTGAAATCCTCGAATATGCCAAATCGATGCCCAATCACAGTGTTGCTGAAGACCTCGACTTCGAAGTGTGGGGGAAAGGTTTTTGTGAGAAGATGGTAAGTTTCCAATTCTCATTCAATATTCAGATTCTAACACGATATGTTCAGGTGGAATATGACGAATTGGCGGACAATTTGGGCGAGGAACATGACTCGACTGTGCAACAGGTCGTCGATGAGGTTTTCGAGCTTTTCAAACTGATGGCTTGACACAAATGGCTTTCGTGGGGGGGAGACTTTTTATTTGCAGATCTGAGTGAGCAGGTAGAGCGAGAGCAAAGGGAAGAGGAAGCGAGACGGGTTTGGGAGGAGGAGGAGGAGGCTCACAGGGCAGAGGAAGATGTGAAGAAGGTGAAGATCAAGGCTCAGATGGGGGCAGTAGTAGACGCTCGAAACGCAGCCCTTGCTGAGTTTCGTGCTAAAACTTTGTCAAAGGAGGAACTGCAACGATGAAATGCAGAGCTTGCAGCGGAGGCGCAAGCGATTGAGAGGCTAGAGGCTGGAGAGGAGGACGAGGAAGAAGATTTGGGAGGATTGCCGATAATCAGGATTGGGAAGCATAAGGTAGTGGAGATTGAGGGAGGCAAGGATGATGAGGATGATATTGTCGAGGATGGGGTACAGAGCAAGCGGAGGAGGTTCGCTGAGGGCGGACTTCTCGACTTCGAAGGCCCAGTGAGTTTTCGCTTTGTTTTTGAAGGGTTTTCAGAGTGTTAATCAATGTTGTAGTGCGATCGATGTGCTAGAATGATATCCCAGCTGTCGTGCATTGTCAAGGAGGGAGCCCTGAAGTGCATGAAGTGCACTCAGGCAGCGCAGGGTTGCTACTGGGAAGGGGTCTCGAGGCGGGGACTTTGCAAAGGTGAAGCGAGACGATTCGGGGTTGCAAAACCGGATTCGCACCCAAAACCAGGTACGAAATTCATTCGATATAATCTCATAGTGTATGCTAACCTATGTTTGGATCAAAAGTACCTTGAATTCACATCGTGGGTCCCGTCGCCGACATCAAACCGGTCGCAGGCCCTTTGAAACCATCGAAGGAGAAAAAGAGGTCGTCGAAGGGAAAGGGAAAGGCAAAAGCAAAAGCCTCACATAGTTTTGAAGAGGGTGAGGATGTCGATGAGGAGATCGTGACTCATTGTCGATATCTGGCAACGAGGTTGGTGGAGTTGAAGGTCAAGATGGAAGTTTTGTGCAGGCAAATAGAAGTGGTGGAAGAGATGTTGGAAGAGTAGTAGATTGTGTCGTTCTTTCTGTTTTATAACTTAGATTTTTTGTGAATCTCAAAAGGAACAATACGAAAAGTAAGAAGGAAAAGAAAGAAGAAAAGAAAAAAAAGGAATAAGGGAAAGGCTCAGTAAATTATCATGGCCGAAAAACCCTTTTGGAGTTTGCGCGACTTGTATTGTACACTAAAAGAAATCAAGGTCATAGGAAAGCGATCGCAAACAAAGAAAGGGGATAATTATTCGTCTTCGAAGTCTGGAAGGTCTTTAGGAATATCTTCGTCAACATTCGACGTGTTTCGAAGTTTTTCGAGTCTTTCAGAGCCGATATCGAGGAAGTTTGGCAGTAGGGGAATTGCTTTTCATGCAAAATAGGGAAGGAGTCGGAAAGCTGTGACTGGTCGATGAAATACTGATCCATCAAGTTCGCAGATGATGTAAGCTCCTCCATAGTTTTGATCGATGACGATCAGTGGGCCTAAATATTGAGGTCGCATCTTGCGATTGAGGGATTTCTCGATTTGCATGTTGCAAAGTAGGACTAGGTCACCTTTTTCGAAGTTGTAGTTGTGCATTGTTTGTTTGCGAACAACTTCGAAATGTTTCGTGGCTTCGAGTCGAGCACTATAGACTTTCGAATAGAGAATTTCGAGGTCGGCTGAGCATTTCTGTAGGGTGATTGCTCTTCGAGTGATGAGATCAGTTGTCGATAAGATAGAATCGGGTGGGGGTTGCAAGTATGTTGCTTTGGAAATGTCGAGCGGGATTAGAGGGTGTGATCCTGTAATTGCAAAGTAAGGAGAGCAACCCATGCATCTATGAACCGTAACTCGTTCTGCCCAGAACACTGAGTGTGCTCCAGCCGACCATTTGCTCTGATCTCCATCGACTGCTTTGAATAACAATTGTTGAATATTGAAATGAGCTCGTTCGACAATTCCATTCGCACAAGAGTTGTAGCCGCTAATTCAAATGTGGTTAATATGATATTGTTTCAAAAGGTACTCCAATGCTGCAATGAATGCTGATCCATTATCGCTCATGATTTCGTATAGCGAACCCCATCTACAAATGATATCTTCGAAGATCCAGTCCCCGAGGGTCGTAGCATTTTCTTGTCAAAGGTTTCGCCACTTGGGATAAGTCATTAGTGAACATCAGCCTTGTATGATATACTTGAATCTGCTCGAGGGAGGCATTTGCATGGTATCGATGTAGACTTTGCCGAATAAAGGTGCGGGTGTGGCGACAGTAGGTGGAATAAGGAGATTTCGAGTTTGTTGTACCTGGCATAGGTGGCAAGTGCGAATATACCATGTGATGTCTGCTTTCATGTTAGGCCACCAAAATTGTAGGGAAATAAAGGCTTTCGTCACAAAGACCATTTTGTGTCCGATATCGTTGTGAGCTGCACAAATGACTTCGAGATGACATTCGGAAATTGGAACGATTTTGTGAGCTCCGTGCAAGTCTTTCCTCCAAAGTTTGCTGCAATCTAAGAAGAATTTGGTGCAATATCAAACGAAGGTAGCATATTCGGAATCTGATAAATCTGGAGGTTGTACCAAATCCTCTAACCATTTTGAAACGTGAATTAATCTTCCATCTTCCTTTTTCGCATTGTTTGTTTGTGGGACATCATCGTAGGTCTGATCCTCCCCCTTACTGAGTGTAAGGGGACTAGGGGGGTGCCCTGTGTGTTTTTCCTATTTTTTATGTTTGTCCTATATTTTTCCCCACCTCATTTCCTTCTATTCTTCATTTTCTATGATTTTTCCGGATTTTATTACTAATTTTCCCTTGCTATCATGTTTGTACATGTTGACAGTTTTATATTTAGAGGCGGAGTACACCTTCCAACACATACCCCTTGGTATGATGTCATTCGGCGGCCTTGATCCGCCTATCTCCGCCTTTTTCTATTTTTAGGTTATATTTGATTTTTGTTGTCTTCACATATACTGGGCATCAGCAAGGGGATCCTTAGAGTTTTCTCTTTGGATTTCCCTTTGCTAGGTGTGTCCCCAATGCCTGTATTATGAAGTATAATTTTAACTTCGGATTTCCCTTTGCTAGAGGCTTAGGTTGCCCTTATAGTAGAAAACTCTCCCCTAAGGCCCGAAAATCGCGAACGCGCTGCCCAAGATAGGCAGGTACGGACTGGACGACGCTTCCCAAAGCTCCACAGAGTCCCTACACACCGTTCCAGATAATCTCGCCTGTATTACACCACCATTTTCGCCAAACGCGCTCTCTAGCGACATGGACACATCAGAACGCTTCGATGCACTTGAAAGCGACGTTTCCGGAATGCGCGTGCAAATCGACTCGCTTAAATCTACGATTGAAAACTTCGTTAGGACCCTCCAGGCTAACCCTACGACCAATAGTTCCCCCTTTACGACTCCAAGCGCACCCAACAATGACATTTTGCCAAACATGTCCACTAAGGAATGCACCCAGATCAAACCATCCCCCCCTGCCGAATTTAATGGTGCATGTGTGCAGGGACGTGCATTCCTTAATTCCTGTGAGTTATACATTAGTCTCCAGTCGCATCAATTCGTCGATGAGGCTGCAAAAATTTATTGGGCCTTCACATACATGAAATCTGAATGCGCCTATCTCTATGTGGACCGTATCCTACGTCAAACTAAAGAACTCGGTTCTCTACCTTTCTCCACTTGGGGTGACTTTCGAGCTGAGTTCATACGCCACTTCTGCCCCCTCAATGAATGCCACCGAGCAGTGACACGACTTGAGTCATCCACTTACCACCAGGGACGTCGATCTGTGGATGATTATATCAATGAGTTCAAGGATTTGGTGGACATGGCAGGATATGGGAGTGGGTTACCGGTGGTGGTGAAGTTCCGACAGGGGCTCAACCGAGAAATTCAGGACCAGATTGCACAGATGTTGGAAGGGCGCCCAGCGGACAATGATATCCTTGCTTGGTATGAAGCTGCTTCACTCTGTGACGAGAACCGACTCACAAATGCGGCGTTTAATGCTGCATTCCGTGCTCCAACTACCACTCATATGCCCTACACCTTCAATCGAAGCCTCCCCCGCCCTAACCCCATTCCTGTTTGTCAAACTCCCACACCAGCCGTCAATGTCCCAGTACCAATGGATGTTGATGCAGCCTGCAGCCATGCACGTAAGTTGGATCTCTGCTACCGTTGTGGGGAACCTGGACACAGGGCTGGAGCATGTCCCCATCGTCAGGATATCTGCATGCTCACCCCCGAGGGACGAGACAAACTCCTGCAAGATTTGTTGGCGCTTGTAGATGTTGAGGAAGCAAAGGATCAAGTTGCAGAGGAGATTAAGTTGGAAGTTGTAGAGGAGCAGGATTTTCCTATTCGCAGCAAGTGAATTGTATGCCCTCACTGCCTGTCCATAACTGCTTTGAAGTCTTGTCAGTTGAATCCCCGGAGAATGAATCCATTTCTGTGACTGCTCCCCTCTCTGACCCTTCGAAGTTGGCTAAAGACATACCTGCTCTCCCCATCTCTCCTTCTACTCCACGTCCCAAAATTAAATCAGGGGAGCATAAACTACCACGCAAGTATATTGTGGCATCCACTCCCTCTGCACATTCCTTGAACCTAGCCATCGAACTGCAGACGACTGACACTGGACAGATACTTGGTGTCTCTGCGCTCCTGGACTCTGGTGCAACTGGTCTCTTCATCGATTCCCATCTGGTACAACAACATCGCCTAAATACTCGCTCACTCTCACATCCGATACCTGTATATAACGTGGATGGATCCCCAAATGAAGCTGGTGCCATCCGAGAGGTTGCAGACCTGGTTCTCCGTTACAAAGATCATAGTGAGCATGCCCTTTTTGCTGTCACTCAATTAGGAAAGCAAAAGGTGATTTTGGGATATCCATGGCTTCGAGACCATAACCCAGAGGTTGACTGGCATACCAGGGAGGTTACCATGAGCCGATGTCCATCCCGCTGTCAGACGTGTTTCACAGAAGCCAGGCAAGAACGTCGTGGACAGAAGGCGGCAATACGATGTACTCAGAAGTGTCGTGCTGGACCCCTGCCTATACCTGAAGTGGAATTGGAAGGGGTTCCTGATCTAATGCTGGACTCAGATGATGATGATGAGGATCCAGAGGAAGTGGAAGAGGGTGATCGGATCTTCTACACTGCGATTCGCTCATCGCATGAGGTGTGTGCCACATCGAACATATCCCAACACCTCGCCGAGGCCTTCCACAAAAACAACACTGCTAAATCCTCTACTAACTCCTTACTCCCTCATCTCCATGAGTTTGAAGACATGTTCTCCAAGGAGTCATTCGACTCTCTTCCTGCGCGCAAGCCATGGGATCACGCGATCAAACTCACCCCCAGCACAACCCCTTCATCCTGCAAGGTCTATCCTCTCTCTCCGGAAGAACAACAGCAGCTTGACCAGTTCATCGATGAGCACCTGGCCTCTGGACGGATTCAACCATCAAAGTCACCCATGGCCTCTCCCTTTTTCTTTGTCAATAAGAAGGATGGCTCACTTTGACCAGTTCAAGACTACAGAAGGCTCAACAACATCACAGTCAAAAATTGCTACCCACTACCCCTCATCTCTGAACTCGTAAACCAGCTCCATGGAGCCCAATACTTCACCAAGCTCGATGTCCGTTGGGGCTATAATAATGTGAGGATAAAGGAGGGAGATGAGTGGAAGGCAGCCTTTCATACCAACTGTGGTCTTTTTGAACCGCTTGTCATGTTCTTTGGCCTTACTAATAGCCCTGCCACCTTTCAGACCATGATGAACAACATCTTCCACAACCTCATCCTTGAAGGCATTGTCTGCATCTATCTCGACGACATCCTCATCTTCACTTGCACGGTTGAAGAGCACCATCGCATCACGCACCTCGTCCTAGAGTGACTTCGACGGTACAAACTCTACCTTCGTCAGGACAAATGCGAGTTTGAAAAGACCAAGATCGAGTACCTCGGCCTGATTATCTCGGAGGGTCAAGTGGAGATGGATCCTATCAAGGTAAACGGGGTCACAGCTTGGCTGATGCCCACGAACAAGAAGGAGGTGCAGTCTTTCCTGGGCTTCATCAATTTCTATCAGCGTTTTATCAAGGATTTCTCACATCATGCACGACCACTGTTCGACTTGACAGGAAAGGAGGCATGGAGGTGGGATAATGCACAACAGGAGGTGTTCGAAAAGCTTAAGGAGATGGTCACTTCCGCTCCGATCCTTACCTTTGCTGACGATTCGCATCCTTTTCGTGGAGAAGCCGACAGTTCTGAGTTTGCGATGGGCACCGTGTTGTCTCAGCAGTCTCTGGAGGACCAGAAGTGGCATCCTGTTGCGTTCTACTCCAAAAGCCTTAGTGCTGTAGAGTGAAACTACGAGATCCATGACAAGGAGATGTTGGCAATAATGCGTGCACTTGAGGAGTGGTGACACTTCCTCGAAGGTGCCCAACACAAGGTGGAAATTTGGACGGATCACAAGAATCTCGAGTACTTCATGACGGCCAAGAAATTGAACCGTCGTCAAGCTCATTGGTCCCTGTATCTATCTAGATTCAATTTCTCCTTGCACCACCATCTGGGTCGCAGCATGGGGAAGACCAATGCCCTATCCCAACGTGCAGACCATGGGGATGGCAGCGGTGACAACCAAAACATTGTGCTGTTGCAGCCAGACCTGTTCACCATTCGGGCACTGGAAGGCATCGCACCCCAGGGCGAGGAGCGGGACATCCTATGTGACATTCGTCACACAAACCATAGCAGTTTACATGAGGATGTTGTTGCCCAAGCTGTTAAAGAACTGAGGAAGGGATCCACCCTTTCCTTGTGTGTGGCAGAGTGGGCTGAAAAAGAGGACTTGTTGTATTTCAGGGACCGCATCTATGTTCCCAATGACCCAGACCTTCACTGGCACATCATATCCCAACAACATGACTCACAGATTGCTGGTAATCCTGGATGCTGGAAGACCTTGGAGCTCACCTCACAGAATTATTGGTGGCCACAAATGTCATGGCTCATTGGTCAGTATTGTTGCACTTGTGACCTTTGCTTACACACCAAGGTTCCTCATCACAAACCCATTAGCAAGCTACACCCTCTTCCTGTTCCAGAGAGTCGTTGGGATGTCGTCAGCATCGACTTTGTGGTGGAATTGCCAGAGTCAAACGGGTTTGATGCGGTGATGTGCACAGTTGACTCAGTGGGAAAATGCGCTGACTTCATTCCCACTCACACCACTGTCAGTGCCCTGGGTGCTGCCCAACTCTACCTCCACCATGTGCGGAAATTACATGGACTTCCTGGTGCTTTCCTCTCTGATTGTGGCCCTCAGTTCATGGCAGAGTTCACTTGTGAGCTGTACCGACTCCTGGGGATCAAACTCCTTGCTTCGACCACTTATCACCCACAAACCAATGGCCAGACTGAGCAAGTCAACCAGGAACTGGAGCAGTACATCCGCATCTTTGTCAATGAATGCCAGGACAATTTGGACGATATTCTCCCCTTGGCCAAGTTCGGATACAACAACCATGTCCATGCTTCCACTCAACAGACCCCTTTCCTCTTAGACACTGGATGACATCCACGCATGGGATTTGAACCTCGCCAAACTCCCTCACACATCGAGATGGTGAATGAGTTCACAGAACACGGGATAGCTTGGAGGAGGCAAAGACAGCCTTAGCAAAGGCGAAGGACAACATGGCACACTTTTACAACCAACGCCATTCTCCGACCCCTCAGTACAAGGTTGGTGATCAAGTTTATCTTGACTCCAGTGACATCTGCACTATGCATCCATCCAAGAAACTCACTCATCGCTTCCTGGGACCTTTCCCCATTGTCAAGTGTGTTGGAATGCATGCCTATCATCTATGCCTCCCAGCCTCCATGTCCAGACTCCACCCAGTCTTCCATGTTGTCAAACTCCTTCCAGCTCCCTCAGATCCATTCCTGAGATGCCATTCACACCCACCACCACTGCCTACAGTGATCAAGGTAGAACCCCAATATGAAGTCGAGTCAATCTTGGACAGCCATTTGCGTCGAGGAAAACTCCAGTATTTGGTGCATTGGAAGGGTTATGGGTATGAGGAGAACTCATGGGTCAAAGAGTCTGACATGAATGCCCCTCGGTTAGTCAAGGAATTCCACCGATGGCACACTGCTGCACCGCATCACATTCAAGTCACAGACTTTGGTTGTATGCGATTTTGAATGCATCGGGGCGATGCATCTTAGAGAGGGGGTGATGTAAGGGGACTAGGGGGGTGCCCTGTGTGTTTTTCCTATTTTTTATGTTCATCCTATATTTTTCCCCACCTCATTTCCTTCTATTCTTCATTTTCTATGATTTTTCCGGATTTTATTACTAATTTTCCCTTGCTATCATGTTTGTACATGTTGACACTTTTATATTTAGAGGCGGAGTACACCTTCCGACACATACCCCTTGGTATGATGTCATTCGGCGGCCTTGATCTGCCTATCTCCGCCTTTTTCTATTTTTAGGTTATATTTGATTTTTGTTGTCTTCACATATACTGGGCATCAGCAAGGGGATCCTTAGAGTTTTCTCTTCGGATTTCCCTTTGCTAGAGGCTTAGGTTGCCCTTATACTGAGATCTGAAGAGAGGGAGAGTGTTGAAACTCGATAGGAAGTGAAAGGTCGAGTCATAACGGGATTGATTTGGTGTACGAAACTGTGAAGACGGTCGATCCAGTCTCCGAAATCATTTTTGTTATCAAACTGATCATCTTCATCTTGTGGAGGACGTCTCGAAAGTCCATCTGGACCATGATGTGTACCTGCGACGTGAACCAATGTGAAATGAAAAGTAAGGATCAAGACGATCCATCGATTTATGCTAGCGCTAGGTGCGATATCAGGGTTCAAGAGCATGCCTTTGATATACCTTGCGTCGACTTCGACGATGAGGTTCCGGACCCCTATTAGGTACAATTGAAGTGCTCCAAGAGTGTGATATAGACTGTAGAGTTCGAGTTTTGCTTGCAAAAACCGGGATTCACGGTTGTTAAGCGTGATCAATCCGAATCGACTGTAATATTGCTTTTGAAGGTTGTTGGGATTGCATTGCGCGAGAAAGAAGCCAATAGCGATGTACGAAGTATCAACGGATAGGATAACTGGGGCATCGGATGAATAGTCGATAGCACAAATTGCTGGGGAATTGATCAATGCTTGCTTCAGGTCTTCCTGTGCTGCAATTTGTTTCGGTCCGAAATCGAAAGGGACATCTTTTCGCAGAAGGTGTATTAGAGCTGTAGCATGTTGAGCAAAGTTCCGAATAAAGATATGACAAACTCCAATGGTTCCTAGAAATGCCTTGACTTTGGTAAGACTTCAACAAGGCCCCCACTTGCTAACTGCTGCGATGCGAGTGGGATCGGCCATACGACCTTCGATATTGCATCGATGACCTAGAACGATTATTTTGGAAATGCAAAGGTAAAGTTTCGGACCTGAAAAGGTTCCTCCGCAATACTTCATGCGTTGGACTGTACAATTTAGATTCCCGAAATGCTCCCAAATGAAGCGTCGAATGCCTGGATTATCGGCAATCATCTCGTAAGATCCTCTGATAGTTTGATACTCTGATTTTGGACCCTTAACTGGTGTGTCGTCGATGTAAGGGATGGTGATATGAGGGATTTCGGGTTGTAGGATAAATGTTACATCATCGTGTAAGATTGGGACTGAGTTCGTCCAACCCATCGGTAGAGTGACAATTCAAAGTGCTCCGAAAGTCATCTGAAATGTTGTTAGATTCTGCGACTTTCCTTTCGTCGAATGTGACATATAAGTCCAACATTCCACCACAAGCGCATCCACCAAATTGTTTGGCTAGATGCTCTGGGATCAGGACGACACCAGAGTGCTGTATCGTTACTCAATTAAGAGGCTCAAGACTGTGAACGATTCGAAGTGATTTCATGTCTTTCTTCACAATGCAAAACCATCACGACCGATACAATGAGTTCGACGACTCGTATACTCCTGCTTCTATCTTCTTTTTTAGCATCCTGCAGATCTGTTCGTACAGACCAGGGGGTATAGGGATATTACATTCAACCCATGGAGTGTGAGGAATAACAGGGAATTCTATAGGAGGAAAGGAGTCAGGGCAGAAGCTTCCTCGTTCTTGTTCGGTCCATGCGAAACCCATTTCATGATTTTGAATAAAATCGTGCATAAGCTTTTGTTCTTCTGGCCATAGAAAATTGCCAGAATGGTTTTTGTCAATAATAGCTTTGTGTTTGAGTGTATATCGGGTAGAAGGGATGAACGATGGGGGTTGAGGATTGAGTTTTGGCATTTGCTCGAAGGGGTTGCCAGTGATTGTTCGAATGATGCGAAATCGATCGGGTAGTTCAGTAATAACCGGCCAAACTTTCTGTGCGACTGGTTTGTATTTCTTCTTCGATGCTGCAAAGGTTGGGTATATAGAGTTGGTTGACGAGATGTGGGGAGGGGACATGATAGCGAAGTCGTGCATAGAGGTGGCTGTGGGGCCCAATAAAGACATTGCATACTGGCGACTAGCCATTAAATATAAATTCGCAAGGATCGAAGAAAAGGAAATAGGGTTCAAAGAGTTCGAGGAGTCAATATCGGGAATAATCGCAGTGTACTCGATAGTTATCGAGGAATTAGAATGGTTGAAAGAAATAATGAGGGCACACTGGTTATTCTCCGAGATTTTATCCTCTAGTTGCAAAAATCCTCGCGAACTACTCTTCTTCGTCGATTAGATCGGGGAATAGTCAGAATAGCGCAGGATTGTGTCGAGTTCAGATCAAATATAGTTATTGTCTGTGCTTCGTTTCAATAATTCTTGACTGTACTCTCTGTGAGAACGTCAAATGGTCATCCAAGCAGAATATCATATGCTGGATTGCGGATGATGTGTATCTGCATATAGAGAGTGATGCTACTGACTTCGCAAGGTATGTTTTGTGCCAAACCTAGACTCTGGTCAATACCACCATTAGCCGATTGCAGAGGGATGTGTATCGAAGGATCATATGCGAGACCGAGTTCATGACAGACTTCTTCCGACATCGCGATGATTGATGAACCTGGGTTGACTACGCTTTCGACTGGATTTCTTCCGTTGACGTTCAAAATAACCGATCTAATAGAATGCGATTCCTTCGCTGTGATAAAAGGTTCGGGTATTTCTCCAGGGCAAAGACTGCTAATATAGGTTTTGTAAGGGTCAATTATGAATATGTCATCATGAAGGAGATTCATAGCGTTATTTCCTTCAGGTTGTTGGGTATGACATGCAGTGACCTGTTCTTTCCATTTTGCACGAACTTCGGGCGATAGTGAAAGTAATTCTTTGGGGATTAGAGTGATAATCGGTGTTTTCATCAATCGAGTGAAGATGTCTTTGGTGATTTTGTCCTTTTGAATGGGAGCTTGGGTATGGTATGATGGGCCGTCTTTTGCTTTGCCTATCGATGTGAAGTTACATTCATGAGGAGGTAGGTACAAGTTTTCTTTAGCGCCATTGTAGGGATGTATTACTGGTTGCGATGGTGCCATATTCGAAGTAGGTGGGTTGGTCGCTGTGGACGATGTTGATGGTGCCCGTGGTTGTGGGATGAATCGTTCGACTGTCGCAGGGATCGAGAGCTGTGAGGTAGGAGCCACTGGCACATTCGAATCAGTTCACATAAAAGGTCTACCACTTTGCAAAGCGATATCTCTTGTTTGAGTTGTGCGATACAATCTTCAGCCATTGTGGATAAGTCATTAATTTGGTAAACACCCTTGGATGGTGTCGAAGAAACTGTTGAAGGTGCAATATTATACATTAGCGAAGGGGTAAGGTTAGATGGAGGGTTTTGTCGAGTCCATTTGTCAATCCTGTCCTTGATAAAATGACCGGGGATGCTTCGTGGAGTGAATTGACCATTTGGGAGAACAATTTTGCCTTCCGTGTTCTTCTTACACTTTCCTTCATTGATATAAGACTGGCAAACCAAGCAGTTGCTAATAAAATGTCCTGTAAGCCCACAAAAGATGCAAACTAATGTTTCGAGCTGTTCCAAACGAAATCCACTGTTAGGTCGAGTAGTGTTCATGGTCTTCGAACCTGCTAAAGCTGTTACAAGAGTGGCTGCAAATTTCTCGAGGATTGCTGTAAGGTCTTCTGATTTAATTTGGGGCAAAGATGTCGATGTTGTTGGGATTGCTGAAGGTGCTGAAGAATGCAAACTAAGTAGCAATGTCGAATCCGAGCCAATAGATCCCACTAAAATGAATTTTGCCGCTGCGTGAATATTGTCAAGTGGGTAGGGGTCATCAGGGTAGTGATCGGGGAATTTTAGTTCGAGTGGTCGAGTGATTCTAGCCCATAAGCCTGGTTGGAAACCCCTGACGAAGGCTCTGCTTTGTTCCACATTGGAAATCCTGCCTTTAGTAGATGGAAACTTCATAATGTTATAGAATGACCAATAGTATAATCCCAAATCGCTTGCGTTGTAAATACCTATGCCAAGTTGTTCGCTACGAGTTTGTCCATGTCCAAAATCGACCATTTCTGATCGTCTTCAGAACTGGGGTACAGTTGGTGAATCGCAATGCAAAAGTTCTGGAATGAAATGCCGGCGTCATATTCTGGAATTGATTCCCAGAGTTTGGAAGTGTCGATATCGAGGTAGCGACAAGCATGCTTCTTCATATCCTCCGAGTTCATGACATTGCATACCGAGAAAAGCAATTCGAGTTCGTTAAAGTATCTGCGAAGTTCTCGTGGCTGGGTAGGGTCGAATTTCGGAGCCATGGAATGACCACGAGCTGGCATTGTTGCTTGTGTAGTCATGAATGCGATGTTTCTAGGAGTAGGAGTTAAAACTTGTGTGAATGATGGTAGAGGAGTCAAAGTTGTTGGAAGGATGAATGAAGATGTAGATGACAAAGATGAAGAAGTAGAAGATGATGTTGAGGGCAATGATATTGGTGAAGGGAATAGTTGACGATGAGTCGATTCTGCTTCAGAAACAGGTATAAGAATATCTCCTGATCCTTCGAGAGATTCGAAGGCATGACGAGTGTCGATCTGTAGGTTTCTAGCTTGTGTTGGCCTAAGCCAGGAGATTTGAGATGGATTAAGCGATGAAATGATTTAGAAACCCCTTGCGGTGGGCTCCAAAATGTTGATACTTGACCAGGAAACCCAAACCAAACCCACAATAAGGGCTCGAATGGTATAATGCTAGTTAGAGGAAGGTTGCAAGGTGGTACTAAATATCACCGCTGTAAACCAGGGGTATGAAAATGACTCTAAAGGGTGTGCAAAGAGGTGCGATGAGGTTCGATGAAGTTCGAAGAGGTGCAATGAGGTGCAATGAAGTTTGAAGAGGTGCAATGAGGTGCAATGAAGTTTGAAGAGGTGCAATGAGGTGCAATGAAGTTTGAAGAGGTGCAATGAGGTTCGAAGAAGTTCGAAGGCCTTTATAAAAGATGAAGACGCCTTTGACGGTGACTGAGGATAGACTATGAGGATGTAGAAAGGTGTCTAGAGAGGATAGACAATATGCGATAGTTTCGAGAAGCTAGTACGAGGAGTTTGAGGAAATTCAGCATAAAACACTGAATTTTGAGACTAAGTCGAGATGCTTGGACTCAAGAGAATAGCTCTTAAATCAGACAATTGGTGTGAGAGGATGATGTATTCTCCCCTTCTAAGTAGCTAGTACAAGGCTATATATGTTTGGGAGAAGTGATACTAAAAAGGAAATAAAACATGAGGAATACATGAGGCAAGATATAAAACAATAGAGAATCTTTGCAAATCATAGAATAAATGAAAGACGATAAGAAGGGAAACATCTAGAGACATGATTTATCACTGGTACCTGTCCCCATTGATCTAATATATCATCAAGGTGTCAAAGCGCCACAATCACATCCTAAAATCCTGTCATTGTATCTCCTTGTGTCCGGTGGTGCTTGATATGCGACGCACTAACTCTTACAAGGTGTGCTGCATGTATCCAAAGGGCAGTGCGATTGGTATACGGCAGCCAAAGGCATTTGAAGTGCTGTGATATCATTTGAAGTCGTTCGAGATCATTCAAAGTCGTTCGAGATCATTCAAAGTCATTCAAAGTCGTTCAAAGTCGTTCAAAATAGGTTCGGAGCAGTGTCGCAGGGTTCGTAGGGGTTGGGAGCATGTGTTTTGATGTGTCGATGCCTCTGGAGATGGTCCCAGAGTTTAGAGCGCACAGTGGACCTATCAACGACCTATTGAACACATACATTGTGTCAAGTGATATGGGTTTGGTGGATGCTGTCGAATGCTCTATATATATGTAACCAATGAATGCACTATTGGATAGCTTCCTGGGCAGTACAGTACATTACAATACAGTAGATAATTGAGCATGTAAGTTGTATAGACATGGTAACCTATGAATTGGTGACACAGGCATTGGCATTAGGCAGCTGGGATTAGGCAGGGAATTGGCATTGGACTATGTCAACAAATGAATGCACTGTTACAATCCTTGCTCTTCCATACAATAGATGTGCATTAAGAATGTAATATAGACATCAGTAACCTACAAAATAGTGCCAGACACAGGCATCGGCATCAACATCAGCATTGGGCACAGAAAGTTATAAAGTATATCAGCATCTGCAAACAAGACAGACAATGGGTAGGGGAAATATTAATGGGTTAGATCCAGCAAAAAAAACTGTGTTCATCCTAGCTAAAATAACAATGTCAGTCCTAGCTACATAGATGTAAAAAGAGTAAGGTAGGCCATGTCATTGAGTAATGCCACATCATTGAGAATCAGCAGGGGGATCAGCGATGGTGCCATTGGCACTGTCATGGGATGATGGTCTGATTGGAATTTCTGAGAACCTGCTTTTGAATGATTTCAGATTATGCTCCATCCTTTCCTTCAAAGTTGCATATGTCTTCAATGTAATATCTTGCTGTTCCAGCTTCTCAACCTTGGCCATGTGTAGAAGGTTAATGCTAGTATAAACAAGATCAGACTACAAGTACAGTAAGTAGCAATCAATGAGAATGCAGTATAAATGATGGTCACCTCAATCTCTATACAGGTGACTGAGGTAGCAATGTATCTAACTATCATATATATATATATGTATCATGAGTGACAAAGAGAATAAAGGGAAAAGGGACAAGGGGAAGCATGAGATGGACCATATGCATGCATCAAAGGGGGAAGCTAAATATAGCACATGCCTCAAGAGACGCATCAATGGTGAAACTCATGGTGCATTTTCAACACTCCTCCTCACCATGAATACTCCTATAAGGGCAACCTCAGCCTCTAGCAAAGGGAAATCCAAAGTTAAAATTATACTACATAGTACAGGGATTGGGGACACACCTAGCAAAGGGAAATCCGAAGAGAAAACTCTAAGGATCCCTTTGCCGATGCCCAGTATATGTGAAGACAACAAAAATCAAATAATAACCTAAAAATAGAAAAGGTGGAGATAGGCAGATCAAGGCCACCGAATGACATCATACCAAGGGGTAGATGTCGGAAGGGGTGCTCTGCCTCTAAATATAAAACTGTCAACATGCACAAACATGATAGAAAGGGAAAATTAGTAATAAAATCTGGAAGAATCATAGAAAATGAAGAAGAGAAGGAAATGAAGTGAGGAAAAATATAGAATGAATGTAAAAAATAGGAGAAATACACAGGGCACCACCCTAGTCCCCTTACATCACCCCCTCTCTAAGATGCATCGCCCCGATGCATTCAAAATCGCATACAACCAAAGTCTGTGACTTGAATGTGACGCAGTGCAGCAGTGTGCCATCGGTGGAATTCCTTGACTAACCGAGGGGCATTCACATCAGACTCTTTGACCCATGAGTTCTCCTCATACCCATAACCCTTCCAATGCACCAAATACTGGAGTTTTCCTCGACGCAAATGGCTGTCCAAGATTGACTCGACTTCATATTGGGGTTCTACCTCGATCACTGTAGGCAGTGGTGGTGGGTGTGAATGGCATCTCAGGAATGGATCTGAGGGAGCTGGAAGGAGTTTGACAACATGGAAGACTGGGTGGAGTCTGGACATGGAGGCTGGGAGGCATAGATGATAGGCATGCATTCCAACACACTTGACAATGGGGAAAGGTCCCAGGAAGCGATGAGTGAGTTTCTTGGATGGATGCATAGTGCAGATGTCACTGGAGTCAAGATAAACTTGATCACCAACCTTGTACTGAGGGGTCGGAGAATGGCGTTGGTTGTAAAAGCGTGCCATGTTGTCCTTCACCTTTGCTAAGGCTGTCTTTGCCTCCTCCAAGCTATCCCATGTTCTGTGAACTCATTCACCATCTCGATGTGTGAGGGAGTTTGGCGAGGTTCAAATCCCATGCGTGGATGTCATCCAGTGTCTAAGAGGAAAGGGGTCTGTTGAGTGGAAGCATGGACATGGTTGTTGTATCCGAACTTGGCCAAGGGGAGAATATCATCCAAATTGTCCTGGCATTCATTGACAAAGATGCGGATGTACTGCTCCAGTTCCTGGTTGACTTGCTCAGTCTGGCCATTGGTTTGTGGGTGATAAGTGGTCGAAGCAAGGAGTTTGATCCCCAGGAGTTGGTACAGCTCACAAGTGAACTCTGCCATGAACTGAGGGCCACAATCAGAGAGGAAAGCACCAGGAAGTCCATGTAATTTCCACACATGGTGGAGGTAGAGTTGGGCAGCACCCAGGGCACTGACAGTGGTGTGAGTGGGAATGAAGTCAGCGCATTTTCCCACTGAGTCAACTGTGCACATCACCGCATCAACCCGTTTGACTCTGGCAATTCCACCACAAAGTCGACGCTGACGACATCCCAACGACTCTCTGGAACAGGAAGAGGGTGTAGCTTGCTAATGGGTTTGTGATGAGGAACCTTGGTGTGTAAGCAAAGGTCACAAGTGCGACAATACTGACCAATGAGCCATGACATTTGTGGCCACCAATAATTCTGTGAGGTGAGCTCCAAGATCTTCCAGCATCCAGGATTACCAGCAATCTGTGAGTCATGGTGTTGGGATATGATGTGCCAGCGAAGGTCTGGGTCATTGTGAACATAGATGTGGTCCCTGAAATACGACAAGTCCTCTTTTTCAGCCCACTCTGCTGCACACAAGGAAAGGGTGGATCCCTTCCTCAGTTCTTTAACAGCTTGGGCAACAACATCCTCATGTAAACTGCTATGGTTTGTGCGATGAATGTCATGTAGGATGTCCCGCTCCTCGCCCTGTGGTGCAATGCCTTCCAGTGCCCGAATGGTGAACAGGTCTGGCTGCAACAACACAATGTTTTGGTTGTCATTGCTGCCATCCCCATGGTCTGCACATTGGGAGAGGGCATTGGTCTTCCCCATGCTGTGACCCAGACGGTGGTGCAAGGAGAAGTTGAATCTGGATAGATACAGGGACCAACGAGCTTGACGATGGTTCAATTTCTTGGCCGTCATAAAATACTCGAGATTCTTGTGATCCATCCAAATTTCCACCTTGTGTTGGGCACCTTCGAGGAAGTGTCACCACTCCTCAAGTGCACGCATTATTGCCAACATCTCCTTGTCATGGATCTCATAATTTTGCTCTACAGCACTAAGGCTTTTGGAGTAGAACACAACAGGATGCCACTTCTGGTCCTCTGGAGACTGCTGAGACAACATGGCGCCCATTGCAAAGTCAGAACTGTCGGCTTCTCCACGAAAAGGATGCGAATCGTCAGCAAAGGTAAGGATCGGAGCGGAAGTGACCATCTCCTTAAGCTTTTCGAACACCTCCTGTTGTGCATTATCCCACCTCCATGCCTCCTTTCCTGTCAAGTCGAACAGTGGTCGTGCATGATGTGAGAAATCCTTGATAAAACGCTGATAGAAATTGATGAAGCCCAGGAAAGACTGCACCTCTTTCTTGTTCATGGGCATCGGCCAAGCTGTGACCCCGTTCACCTTGATAGGATCCATCTCCACCTGACCCTCTGAGATAATCAGGCCAAGGTACTCAATCTTGGTCTTCTCAAACTCGCACTTGTCCTGATGAAGGTAGAGTTTGTACTGTCAAAGCCGTTCTAGGATGAGGCACGTGATGCGACGGTGCTCTTCAACCGTGCGAGTGAAGATGAGGATGTCGTCGAGATAGATGCAGACAACGCCTTCAAGGATGAGGTTGTGGAAAATGTCATTCATCATGGTCTGAAAGGTGGCAGGGCTATTAGTAAGGCCAAAGAACATGACGAGTGGTTCAAAAAGACCACGGTTGGTACAAAAGGCTGCCTTCCACTCATCTCCCTCCTTTATCCTCACATTATTGTAGCCCCAATGGACGTCGAGCTTGGTGAAGTATTGGGCTCCACAGAGCTGGTTCATGAGTTCAGAGATGAGGGGTAATGGGTAGCAATATTTGACTGTGATGTTGTTGAGCCTTCTGTAGTCTTGAACTGGTCGAAGTGAGCCATCCTTCTTCTTGACAAAGAAAAAGGGAAAGGCCATGCATGGGTGACTTTGATGGTCGAATATGTCCAGAGGGCAGGTGTTCATCGGTGAACTGGTCAAGCTGTCGTTGTTCTTCAGGAGAGAGAGGACAGACCTTGCAGGATGAAGGGGTTGCACCAGGGGTGAGTTTGATCACATGATCCCATAGCTTGCACGCAGGGAGAGAGTCAAACAATTCCTTGGAGAACACGTCTCCAAACTCATGGAGATGAGGGAGCAAGGAATTAGTAGAGGATTTAGCAGCATTGTTCTTGTGGAAGGCCTCAGCAAGGCGTTGGGATATGTTCGATGTAGCACACACCTCGTGTGATGGACAAATCGCAGTGTAGAAGATCCCATCACCTTCCTCCACTTCCTCTGGCTCATCATCATCATCCAAGTCTGGCATCAGATCAGGAACTGCTTCCAACTCCACTTCAGGTATAGGCAGGGGTCCAGCACGCCACTTCTGAGTACATCATATTGTCGCCTTCTGTCCACAATGTTCTTGCCTGGCTTCTGTGACACAGGTATGACAGCGGGATGGACATCGGCTCATGGTAACCTCTCCGGTATGCCAGTCGACCTCTGGGTTATGGTCTTGAAGCCACAGATAGCCCAAAATCACCTTTTGCTTTCCTAATTGAGTGACAGCAAAAAGGGCATGCTCACTATGATCTTTGTAATGGAGGACCAGGTCTACAACCTCTCGGATGGCACCAGCTTCATTTGGGAACCCATCCACATTATACACAGGTATTGGACGTGAGAGTGAGCAAGTATTTAGGCGATGTTGTTGTGCAAGATGGGCATCGATGAAGAGACCGGTCGCACCAGAGTCCAGGAGTGCAGAGACACCGAGTATCTGTCCAGTGTTGGTCATCTGCAGTTTGATTGCTAGGTTCAAGGAATGTGTAGAGGGAGTGGACGCAACAATATATTTGCATGGTAGTTTATGCTCCCATGATTTAATTTTGGGGTGTGGAGCAGAGGGAGAGATGGGAAGAGCAGGTACATCTTCAGCCAACTTTGAAGGGTCAGAGAGGGGAACAGTCACAGAAATGGATTCATTCTCTGGGGATTCAACTGACAAGACTTCAAAGTGGTTATGGACAGGCAGTGAGGGCGTACAATTCACTCACTGCAAATAGAAAAATCCTGCTCCTCTACAACTTCTGACTTGATCTCCTCTGCAACCTGATCCTTTGCTTCCTTGACATCTACAAGTGCCAAGAAGTCTTGGAGGAGTTCATCTTGCCCCTCAGGGGTGAGCATGCAGATATCCTGACGATGGGGACATGCTCCAGCCCTGTGCCCAGTTTCTCCACAATGGTAGCAGAGATCCAACCTACGTGCACGGCTGTGGGCTGCATCAACATCCATTGGTACTGGGACATTGACAGCTGGTGTAGGAGTTTGATGAACAGGAAGGGGTTAAGGTGGGGAAGGGTTCGATTGAAGGTGTAGGGCGCATGTGTGGTAGTTGGAGCACGGAATGCAGTGTTAAACGCCGCATTTGTTAGTCGGTTCTCATCACAGAGTGAAGCAGCTTCATACCAAGCATAGATATCATTGTCCGCTGGGTGCCCTTCCAACATCTGTGCAATCTGGTCCTGAATTTCTTGGTTGAGGCCCCGTCTGAACTTCACCACCACTGGTAGCCCAGTCCCATATCCTGCCATGTCCACCAAATCCTTAAACTCATCGATATAATCATCCACGGATCAACGTGCCTGGTGGTAAGAGGATGACTCAAGTCATGTCACTGCTCAGTGGCGCTCATTGAGGGGACAAAAGTGGCGTACAAACTCGGCTTGAAAGTCACCCCAAGTGGAGAAAGGTAGAGAACCGAGTTCTTTAGTTTGATGCAGAATATGGTCCACATAGAGATAGGCGCATTCAGATTTCATGTATGTGAAGGCCCAATAAATTTTTGCAGCCTCATTGATGAATTGATGTGACTGGAGACTGATGTATAACTCACAGGAATTAAGGAATGCATGTCCCTGCGCATGTGTGCCATTAAATTCTGCAGGGGGGGACGGTTTGATCTGGGCGCGCTCTTTAGTGGGCGCATTTGTCAGTACATTGTTGTTGGGTGCACTTGGAGTCGCAATGGGGGGAATATTGGTTGTAGGGTTAGTCTGGAAGGTCCTGACGAAGTTTTAGATTGTAGATTTAAGCGAATCAATTTGCGCACGTATTCCAGAAATGTCACTTTCAAGCGCGTCGAGGCGCTCTGATGTGTCCATGTCGCTAGGGGGTGTGTTTGGCAAAAATGGCGGTGCAGTAAAGGCGAGACTGTCTGGAGGGAGTCTGTGGAGCTTTGGGAAGTGTCGTCCACTCTGTACCTGCCTATCTTGGGCAGTGCATTCACGATTTCGGGCCTTAGGGGAGAGTTTTCTACTATAAGGGCAACCTCAGCCTCTAGCAAAGGGAAATCCAAAGTTAAAATTATACTACATAATACAGGGATTGGGGCCACACCTACCAAAGGGAAATCCGAAGAGAAAACTCTAAGGATCCCTTTGCCAATGCCCAGTATATGTGAAGACAACAAAAATCAAATAATAACCTAAAAATAGAAAAGGCAGAGGTAGGCAGATCAAGGCCACCGAATGGCATCATACCAAGGGGTAGATGTCGGAAGGGGTGCTCTGCCTCTAAACATAGAACTGTCAACATGCACAAACATGATAGAAAGGGAAAATTAGTAATAAAATCTGGAAAAATCATAGAAAATGAAGAATAGAAGGAAATGAAGTGAGGAAAAATATAGAACAAACATAAAAAATAGGAGAAACACACAGGGCACCCCCCTAGTCCCCTTACAACTCCTTTCACATGGAATCACATTATTGGAGACCAAGGGAACCCCGAAGGTAGGTAAATTGTTTGACATCCAAGGTCTTTGTGAACATGTCAGCAATGTTGTTGCGAGTATTAACATAGGTGATTGAGAGGTCACCAGACTGAACGTGTTCACATAGAAAATAATATTTAATATCAATGTGTTTGATGCAGGAATGGAGAAGGGGGTCTTCAGATAAAGTCTTGGTAGCATTATTGTCACATGAAATAACAGTGGGGGAATTCTGTCAGTAGTCAATGGCTTGAAGCAATGTCCACAACCAAATGCACTCCTTTGCAGCCTCAAATGCTGCAACATATTCAGCCTCACAAGTTGAGGCTGCCACGACCTTCTGTTTATGCATGGCCCAAGAAACTGCTCCAGAGCCAAGCGAACATACATAACCTCCAACACTATGATGGGTATCAAGACAGTTGGCCCAGTCAGAATCAGTGAACACATGCAGATTGATGGGGGTAAAACTGCCTAGGTATAGTTTGAGATCCCTGGTGCCCTTAAGATACCGAATGAGTCTGATAGCAGCATTCCAATGATCAAACAAGTACAAGTCAAGGTATTGGGATAATTGTTGAACCACATAAGAGATGTCAGGTTGAGTGGAAATTGCTAGGTAAAGCAGGCAACCAATAAGAGATCTGTAAGGCAACTTGAGAAGGTTGGTCTTATCGAGTGATGAAATAGACTGTTGGTCAAGGCAGCACAGTTTTAATCCGGGCTCCAGAGGCAGATACTGGACAGACATCCTTCTGACCAAATTGTTCAATAATCTTGTCGATAAGGGCTGTCTGTGACAGGGCAACGGTATGTGCCATCCTGTCCCAGGTGATAGCAATACCCATAATAAAATGAGTGGTACCCAACTTGGATATTGTCCATACCTGACGCATTTGACTTTTGAATCACTCATTCTCTTCCTTCAAGTCAGTGATGGTGAGGTAATCATCAATGTGCACTGCAGCAATAATGACCCCAGAGTCAGTCTTGTGATAATGGATGCAAGACTCACATGAAAGGCGAGTAAATCCCCAAGTAAGCATTTGTGCATTGAGGGTTTGATTCCATATATGCCTGCTTTGTTTCATGCCATATAAGCCTCACTTCCTTACCTGGCTCTTTGAAGCCAGTTGGCTGTTGCATGTATTGTACCTCATCATCTGGAAGCAAGCCATAGAGGAAAGCAGTTTTTATGTTGATCTGCTGTGTGTTCCATCCAAGGGAGGCTGCAATATGCAAAAGGATACACCAGGATTCCATGTGTGCAGTTGGTGAGGTTGTTTTAGTATAGTCTTTGCCATAGACTTGCTCATGGCCTCTAAAAACTATGTGCACCTTCCATCTGACCACCATACCTATCTCATCATGTTTGACATGGAAGATGGGCTTACCCTTCTGAATGTGTTTACCATGTGGTACATCAGATATTGGGACTAACTTGTAAACCCCCGTGTCTTTCAGAGACTGTAGTTTGTCATGGTAGCCCTGTTCCCAATGCATCGCATCAGCAGAGTTCTTTGCCTCATCCCACATTTTCAGTTCATCCTCAAACTGAAGTGACTCTGGATCAAAATCCACCATCTCTGAGATCAGAGCCCAAAGTTGATGCACTTGATCACCAATATCAAGACTGTTGAATGATTGACAGAGTTCCTCAATGATGTCATGATCATGATTGATTGGAGGGATTGGTGCCTGATCTGTTCAGGCAGTGATCATGGCTGCCCTGCATTCCCACCATGCTTTCTTGACATGGGTAGCACTCTCCTGGGATTCTCAAACTGCAGTGGCGACCCTGGTAATAGGAGGGCCACCATTGGGGTTCTTTTCAGTCAGGACTGGGACATGGGTGGAGCAACATATGTGGGGCTGCAGGGGTGGGATGTGACCAGCATCAACATTAGGGGTGGGATCAGTTGGCAGGGTAAACTCATGGAATGAGTTTTGATCATCATGGTCATCCTGTTGTACAGGTATGAAAGAAGGAATTACATCTTCAGAGGAATCTGCAGCATCATTGTGCCCATGATTGACAGGAGCAGGTGGTGAATGGCCATCATGACTCTCAAGGAATCTGATGTGGTAGGAACTGTGGACTCTGTGGGTGGTTCAGTCATAACATCTGTAAGATTTGGATTTTGGGTCATAACCAACCAAGATGCATTCCAGTGAGTGTTCAAAGATTTTTGGATTATTCTTGTTAGGGATGAGAAGGAAAACCCTACAACCGATCTCTCGCATATAGGAGTAGTCAGGTTTGTTTCCATACCAGAGTTCCCAAGGAGTATTCCCTGCGAGGGACCATGTAGTGGGTTTGGCATGCAAATGAGAGGCAGTAAGATAAAATTCATCCCAAAGGAATGGTGGTAAACCTGAATATATGCCCATTATAAGGGCAACCTCAGCCTCTAGCAAAGGGAAATCCAAAGTTAAAATTATACTACATATTACAGGGATTGGGGGTGCACCTAGCAAAAGGAAATCCAAAGAGAAAACTCTAAGGATCCCTTTGCCGATGCCCAGTATATGTGAAGACAACAAAAATCAAATAATAACCTAAAAATAGAAAAGGCAGAGGTAGGCAGATCAAGGCTGCCAAATGACATCATACCAAGGGGTAGATGTCGGAAGGGGTGCTCCATCTCTAAATATAAAACTGTCAACATGCACAAACATGATAGAAAGGGAAATTAGTAATAAAATCTGGAAAAATCATAGAAAATGAAGAATAGAAGGAAATGAAGTGAGGAAAAATGTAGAACAAAAGTAAAAAATAGGAGAAAAACACAGGGCACCCCCCCTAGTCCCCCTAGTCCCCTTACATCACCCCCTCTCTAAGATGCATTGCCCCAATGCATTCAAAATTGCATATGACCAAAGTCAGAGACTTGAATGTGATGCAGTGCAGCAGTGTGCCATCGGTGGAATTCTTTGACTAACCGAGGGGCATTCACATCAGACTCTTCAACCCACGAGTTCTCCTCATACCCATAACCCTTCCAATGCACCAAATACTGGAGTTTTTCTTGACACAACTGGCTGTCCAAGATTGACTCGACTTCGTATTGGGGTTCTCCCTCGATCACTGTAGGTGGTGGTGGTTGGCATGAATAGTGTCCTGGGAATGGATCTGGTGGAGCTGGAAGGAGTTTGATGACATGGAAGACTGGGTGGAGTCTGGACATGCAGGCTGGGAGGCATAGATGATAGGCATGCATTCCAACACACTTGATGATGGGGGAAAGGTCCCAGAAAGTGATGAGCAAGTTTCTTGGATGGATGCATAGTGGAGATGTCACTGGAGTCAAGATAAACTTGATCACCAACCTTGTACTGAGGGGTCAGAGAATGGCATTGGTTGTAAAAGCATGCCATGTCATCCTTCACCTTTGCTAAGGCTGCCTTTGCCTCCTCCAAGCTATCCTGCATGTGTTCTGTGAACTCATTCACCATCTCGATGTGTGAGGGAGTTTGGCGAGGTTCAAATCCCATGCGTGGATGTTGTCCAGTGTCTAAGAGGAAAGGGGTCTGTTGAGTGGAAGCATGGACATGGTTGTTGTATCTGAACTCGGCCAAGGGGAGAAGATTGTCCCAATTGTCCTGGCATTCATTGACAAAGATGCAGATGTACTGCTCCAGTTCCTGGTTGACTTGCTCAGTCTGGCCACCGGTTTGTGGGTGATAAGCAGTCGAAGCAAGGAGTTTGATCCCCAGGAGTCGGTACAGCTCACAAGTGAACTCTGCCATGAACTGAGGGCCACAATCAGAGAGGAAAGCACCAGGAAGTCCATGTAATTTCCACACATGGTGGAGGTAGAGTCGGGTGGCACCCAGGGCACTGACAGTGGTGTGAGTGGGAATGAAGTGAGTGCATTTTCCCACTGAATCATGTGCACATCACCGCATCAAACCCATTTGACTCTGGCAACTCCACCACAAAGTCAACGCTGACAACATCCCAATGACTCTCTGGAACAGGAAGAGGGTGTAGCTCACCAATGGGTTTGTGACAAGGAATCTTGGTGTGTAAGCAAAGGTCATAAGTGCAACAATACTGACCAATGAGCCATGATATTTGTGGGCACCAATAATTCCGTGAGGTGAGCTCCAAGGTCTTCCAGCATCCAGGATTACTAGCAATCTGTGAGTCATGGTGTTGGGATATGATGTGCTGGCAAAGGTCTGGGTCATTGGGGATGTAGATGCAATCCCTGAGATACAACAAGTCCTCTTTTTCAGCCCACTCTGCTGCATGCAAGGAAAGGGTGGATCCCTTCCTCAGTTCTTTAACAGCTTGGGCAACAACATCCTCATGTAAACCACTATGGTTTGTGCAACAAATGTCACATAGGATGTCCCACTCCTCACCCTGGGGTGCAATGCCTTCCAGTGCCCGAATGGTGAACAGGTCTGGCTGCAACAACACAATGTTTTGGTTGTCATTGCTGCCATCCCCATGGTCTGCACATTGGGAGAGGGCATCGGTCTTCCCCATGCTGTGACCCAGACGGTGGTGCAAGGAGAAGTTGAATCTGGATAGATACAGGGACCAATGAGCTTGATGATGGTTCAATTTCTTGGCCATCATAAAGTACTCAAGATTCTTGTGATCTGTCCAAATTTCCACCTTGTGTTGGGCACCCTTGAGGAAGTGATGCCACTCCTCAAGCGCATGCATTATCGCCAACATCTCCTTGTCATGGATCTCGTAGATTTGCTCTACAGCACTAAGGCTTTTGGAGTAGAACACAACAGGATGCCACTTCTGGTCCTCTGGAGACTGCTGAGACAACACAGCATCCATTGCAAAGTCAGAACTGTCAGCTTCTACATGAAAAGGACATGAATCATCAGCAAAGGTAAGAATGGGAGTGGAAGTGACCATCTCCTTAAGCTTTTTGAATGCCTCCTGTTGTGCATTATCCCACCTCCTTGCCTCCTTTCCTGTCAAGTTGAACCGTGGTCATGCATGATGTGAGAAGTCCTTGATAAAATGCCAATAGAAATTGATGAAGCCCAGGAAAGACTGCACCTCCTTCTTGTTCATGGGTGTTGGCCAAGCTGTAACCCCATTCCCCTTGATAGGATCCATCTCCACCTGACCCTCTGAGATAATCAGGCCGAGGTACTCGATCTTGGTCTTCTCAAACTCACACTTATCCTGACAAAGGTAAGATAGTCATCATTCATACTCAACAAGATCATGTGAATCTGCCACTTTGAACAAATTTCATCCGTAAAAACCTTTCGGTGACCTTTTTGCAAAATCTGGCCCTGAGGGAATCTCTGGTCCCATGTCATTAAGATGCCTGAGAAATATTGGGTGCAGCCAGCAAGTGTTGTGTGAGCAATGTAAAGTTTTGTCTCAAATGTTGAGATTTTGATTGTGACTGATTTCTGGCTGATCGCCAACTTTGGGAACACCAATCCTCCTTCTCTTTTCTTTCTATCGATATTTTGCTTTCACAGTGTTTTTTTTAAATTAATCAATGAAACTTTCCTTGGGCACCATTTCTTTAAAAACTTTGTGTGTTGGCCTCAAGACTATTCCAAAGATGATTAAAGATATATTCCAACCAAAGCACATGATCTTGTTGAGTATGAATGATGACTATCTTAGAGTTTGTACCATTGAAGCCATTCTAGGATGAGGTGTGTGATGCGACAGTGCTCTTCAACTGTGTGAGTGAAGATGAGGATGTCGTCAAGATAGATGCAAACAACGCCTTCGAGGATGAGGTCATGGAAAATGTTGTTCATCATGGTCTGAAAGGTGGCAGGACTATTAGTAAGGGCAAAGAACATGACGAGCAGTTCAAAAAGACCACGGTTGGTATGAAAGGCTGCCTTCCACTCATCTCCCTCCTTTATCCTCACATTATTGTAGCCCCAATGGATGTTGAGCTTGGTGAAGTATCAGGCTCCACAGAGCTGGTTCACGAGTTCGGAGATGAGAGGCAATGGGTAGCGATTTTTGACCGTGATGTTGTTGAGCCTTCTGTAGTCTTGAACTGGTCGAAGTGAGCCATCCTTCTTCTTGACAAAGAAAAAGGGAGAGGTCATGGGTGACTTTGATGGTTGAACACATCCAGAGGCCAGGTGCTTGTTGATGAACTGGTCAAGCTGTCGCTGTTCTTCAGGAGAGAGAGGATAGACCTTGCAGGATGAAGGGGTTGCACCGGTGGTGATGCTCAACCTGGGAAAACCACCAAAACAGCCAATGAGGCAACCAATGATATTTGTGACAAGTCAGAGGAAGGTTGCGAGACATTCCGAATGTTTGTGCTCCAACCTATGGGAGGATAACTAGTTGGTACTGGTTGTGAAGGTAGTTTTATAAGAGATGAAGGTGTTTGACTTAGTCCAATGGGGTATCGATCAATATCGAGGATGATCAAAGAGATCGACAGCAAACAATGTTTATTGTCAATGGTAGATGTGTGAATTCTGAGGACCTTTCGATAGGTCAATGGTATATGAAGGCCATAGCTGATGGCTATTAAGTGTCGGGATGGTTACTAGTGCTAACGATGACAGGGTCGAAAGAGGATCGAGGACAAGGATGATCGCAGGGGTTTCTTGTCGATCAAGAAAACTTGTAGAGACTTAGATTGTTTTTAGAAGATTGATCGGATGCTTAGAACTGTATACAAGATGATAGGTGAAGATGATTTCTTGTATTTCCAAGTAGATACTACAGAGTTTTATATGTTTTAAAAGAAACTTCCTAAAATGGTATAAGAAACATGTGTAGAACATGAGGCAAAAGATATGAGTTAAGGCACAAGGCCAAAAAGCAGACTGGAATCCAAACAAGAAAGAGATATATCATATGATGAAAGAGTAATAAAGGGAAAGAACTAAAAGAGACTGTCCTTTGTGTATAACCGCACTAAGTCTTGCAATAATCTGTCCAGCAGGTTCTGTACATGATAGGGAGTTGGAACAAGGTTGACCTACTATCAGCAGGTTTGAGCACAAGTTGGAATACTGCCTGGTGCATGGTCTTCCACGTTATAGATAACAAATGCGGCACCTGATGTCGCTTGTAGTCTCTCGATATTGATCAATGACACTCAATGATGTTCGATCACAGTCATGGCCATTTGAAGTTGATCAGGGATGTTCAATGGTCGTTTAGAGGGATCTGAGGGGCTTTTCGACATAGTCCTAAGGTTGTGCAATGTGGTTTCTCGGTACGATTGATGTCACTGGTGATGTTTTGACACAGTCAATATGATATTGTGATCGATAGACTGGGTCGTGCTGCATCTGGGACATCATAGGAGTTAGCCAATATGATTAGAATATGGTTGAAATGGTGAATCAGCCTTTGAGACGAGGAGACAACCTATCACCGGGGATGAGTTCGATCACATGATCCCATGGCTTGCATGCAGGGAGAGAGTCAAACAATTCCTTGGAGAACATGTCTCCAAACTCATGGAGATGAGGGAGCAAGGAATTAGTAGAGGATTTAGCAGCATTGTTTTTGTGGAAGGCCTCAGCGAGGCGTTGGGATATGTTCAATGTAGCACACACCTCGTGTGATGGACAAATTGCAGTGTAGAAGATCCAATCACCTTCCTCCACTTCCTCTGGCTCTTCTTCCTCATCATCTGAGTCCGGCATCAGATCAGGAACTCCTTCTAACTCCACTTCAGGTATAGGCAGGGGTCTGGCATGACACTTCTGAGTACGTCGTATCACAGCCTACCATCCACAATGTTCTTGCCTGGCTTCCATGAAACAAGTACGACAGCAGGATGGACATCGGCTCATGGTAACCTCCCTGGTATGCCAGTCGACCTCTGGGTTATGGTCTCGAAGCCATGGATAGCCCAAAATCACCTTTTGCTTTCCTAATTGAGTGACAGCAAAAAGGGCATGCTCACTATGATCTTTGTAATGAGGACCAGGTCTACAACCTCTCAGATGGCACCAGCTTTGTTTGGGGACCCATCCACATTATAAACAGGTATTGGATGTGAGAGTGAGCGAGTATTTAGGCGATGTTGTTGTGTGAGATGGGCATCGATGAAGAGACCGGTCGCACCAGAGTCCAGGAGCGCAGAGACACTGAGTATCTGTCCAGTGTTGGTAGTCTGCAGTTCGATTGCTAGGTTCAAGGAATGTGTAGAGGGAGTGGACGCAACAATATATTTGCATGGTAGTTTACACTCCCATGATTTAATTTTGGGGTGTGGAGCAGAGGGAGAAATGGGAAGAGCAGGTATGTCTTCAGCCAACTTTGAAGGGTCAGAGAGGGGAACAGTCACAGAAATGGATTCATTCTCTGGGGATTCAACTGACAAGACTTCAAAGTGGTTATGGACAGGCAGTGAGGGCGTACAATTCACTCGCTGCGAATAGAAAAATCCTGCTCCTCTACAACTTCTGACTTGATCTCCTCTGCAACCTGACCCTTTGCTTCCTCAACATCTACAAGCACCAACAAGTCTTGGAGGAGTTCATCTCGCCCCTCAGGGGTGAGCATGCAGATATCCTGGCAATGGGGACACACTCCAGCCCTGTGCCCAGTTTCCCCACAGCAGTAGCAGAGATCCAACCTATGCACATGGCTGCGGGCTGCATCAACATCCATTGGTACTGGGACATTGATGGCTGGTGTGGGAGTCTGATGAACAGGAATGGGGTTAAGGCATGGAAGGGTTCGATTGAAGGTGTAGGGCGCATGAGTGGTAGTTGGAGCATGGAATGCAGCATTAAACACTGCATTTGTGAGTTGGTTCTCATCACAGAGTGAAGCAGCTTCATACCAAGTGCAGATATCATCGTCCGCTGGGTGCCCTTCCAACATCTGTGCAATCTGGTCCTGAATTTCTCAATTGAGGCCCTGTCAGAACTTCACCACCACTGGTAGCCCACTCCCATATCCTGCCATGTCCACCAAATCCTTAAACTCATCGATATAATCGTCCATGGATCGATGTGCCTGGTGGTAAGAGGATGACTCGAGCTGTGTCACTGCTCAGTGGCACTCATTGAGGGACCAAAAGTGGCGTATAAACTCGGCTTGAAAGTCACCCAAAATGGAGAAAGGTAGAGAACCGAGCTCTTTAGTTTGGTGCAGAATATGGTCCATGTAGAGATAGGCGCGTTCAGATTTCATGTATGTGAAGGCCCAATAAATTTTTGCAGCCTCATCAATGAATGGATGCGACTGGAGACTGATGTATAACTCACAGGAATTAAGGAATGCACACCCCTGCGCACGTGCACCATTAAATTTGGTGGGGGGAGATGGTTTGATCTGGGCATGCTCTTTAGTGGGCACATTTGGCAGCATGTTGTTGTTGGGGGTGCTTGGAGTTGTAATGGGGGGAATATTGGTCGTAGGGTTAGTCTGGAGGGTCCTGACGAAGTTTTCAATTGTAGATTTAAGCAAATTGATTTGCGTGCATATTCCAGAAACATCACTTTCAAGCATGTTGATGCGTCCATGTCGCTAGGGGGTACATTTGGCGAAAATGGCAGTGCAGTAAAGGCAGGACTGTCTGGAACGGTGTGTAGGGAGTCTGTGGAGCTTTGGGAAGTGTTGTCCACTCCGTACCTGCCTATCTTGGGCAGTGCGTTCATGATTTTGGGCCTTAGGAGAGAGTTTTCTACTATAAGGGCAACCTCAGCCTCTAGCAAAGGGAAATCTGAAGTTAAAATTATACTACATATTACAGGGATTGGGGGTGCACCTAGCAAAGGGAAATCCGAAGAGAAAACTCTAAGGATCCCTTTGCCGATGCCCAGTATATGTGAAGACAACAAAAATCAAATAATAACCTAAAAATAGAAAAGGCAGAGATAGGCAGATCAAGGCCACCAAATGACATCATACCAAGGGGGTAGATGTCGGAAGGGGTGCTCTGTCTCTAAATATAAAACTGTCAATATGCACAAACATGATAGAAAGGGAAATTAGTAATAAAATCCGGAAAATCATAGAAAATGAAGAATAGAAGGAAATGAAGTGAGGAAAAATGTAGAACAAAAGTAAAGAATAGGAGAAACACACAGGGCACCCCCTCTAGTCCCCCTAGTCCCCTTACACCCATGGTACAGGTTTTAGCCATGAGAGTCCTATGCATTTGTTCAACCCGACCTATATGTGCTGATGTGTGTGGTGCCATGAAACATTGGTCAGTACCCCGAGATTTCAGCCATTGTTCCATCTCATGGGACTTAAGCTCACCATTATCAGTGATGTAAGTTCCAACCTTGAGTCCTGTTTCATTCTCCCAAGCAAGTTCCCAAGCTCTCAATTCAGGAAAAGAATTGTCCTTATTTTGCAAGGGTATGGACCAAGGGAATGATGTGTAATCATCAACAATATCCATGACATACAAGTTTTTGGTATGACTTCACTGCATGTTGACCCGACAGATCAACCCACACCTTCTCAAGTCTTCTTGTCACTCTATGACCCAGTCCCTCCTCATGCTTCTTTGGGACAGGCATCTTCACCTGCTTGCCCAGAATGCATGATTCACATTTAGGTGGCTAACATAGATGTGATAGGTGCTCCTATGAGGGTACCTTTCTTAGCCATGTCCCAGATCAACTGGTAATTTGCATGTCCAAGGCGACGATGCCATGTCTCCAGAGTCGGGGATTTGTAAACAGTGAGTGTGTGGTTGATGGACGCTGAGTGAATGCGAAATAAATAAAGCTTCTTGGACATTCTCGATCCATGAGCTATGAGTGCATCAGTGGATTTATCAGTGATCCAGCATTTATCACTATCAAAATGTGCCATGGCATTGGAGTCATCTGCCAATGTTCCAACTAAAATGAGTCAGACTGCCAAATTAGGAATGTAGAGGACATTACATAAGACAATTGATGTGCCTCGGGCTATTCTTAACTTTATGTCACCGACTCCCATGGCAGCAATAGTCAAACCACCAATGCCTTTGACTGATCAGGATGGAATGGGACGGAGGGTGAAGAAATCGGACTTGATAGGTGAGATATGTACTGTCGCACCTGAGTCAATAATGAAAGGGAAACCATCCGTGGTGATACTAGAATGATGTGTTTGTCTGAGAGGCTCGACAGCGAGTGTGATGTCAGAAGTGGTAATATGAATGCTCCAATCAACAGTAGTAATGGGCTCCTCCTCAGTGACAACCCAACCCTCATATTCCAACGTGTCGACAGAGGCTGTGGATATAGGATTGGAAGCAAGTCCCACAAATTCTGGGGTGGTGGTAGGAGTGGTGTCCGAATCAACCATGACAGTGAATGCATGGCCATTGATGTCTTTGACTGTAATGGGAATCTTGGGGTTGTTGTTAACAAGTGGCTTCCTCTTGTGCACTGCTTTACGAGCAGCCTTCAACTCCTCAATAGCCTTCCCAGCCATACTGCCACCAGGTCAAATACAATACTCCTTAGTATGCCCCTGTCTCCCACATCCTGAGTTTGCACAAGTAGGGACACTGGGCGACTTGTTATTCCTGGGTTGTGCCATGAGTGCAAGGTGGGGTCATGAATCATTGTGGTAGTCATTCTCAAGCAAGGACTGTTCATTCTCCAGGAACAAATGAATATCCTTGGAACCATATGGGGCTTGATTGGCTGAAGCGGCAATGTTGCGAGATATAATGGAGCAAGCATGGGGGAAATTGTCACTAAGTGAATTAAGAAGAGCAATGCAACAAAGGAGGTCAGCCTTTATATCACCCATTGCAAATGCTTGCTCAATCAGGGTGCATATCTTCTCTGCCGTTTCAGGGAGGGGAATGTCCTTTGTGCATTGAACAGATAGCACCTGCTGTAGGAGCTGGACTTGGCAAACAGGCCCTTCCTTCTGATGACAATCCTGAAGAACCTTCCAATTGACATCAGGCACCTTTGTGATGTCAAGGAATTGTCTTTCAGAGGGAGAGACACTCAATGCGATGAACACATATGCAAGACAAGAATTTGCCTTCCAATTAACAAGGGCATGGTGTCCAATAGGGTCAGGCTTGGGAATACCACCAACAACATATTTGTAGAGGCTGTTGAGAGAGAGAGCAATTATAATTTCTTCACACCATTCTTTGTAGTTGGACTTGAGTTTGTCCAGCTTCTTGCCAGTATACTGAACAGATAGTTTGATAAGGGAAACAGATGGAGAGGCAGTAGCATCAAGAGACATAATGGAAAGATGACAATGATAGGTAGTAAAGCATCAAAGAATAAAAGGGGGAACATGCTGAATACCAGGTGCGTCTGTGACAGACAAAGAAATTGATCTTAGATCTAAGTGACCAGACAAGTGGATTAAAAGAATGACATAGGAAGACATTGAGTGGCTAGGATACTTTCTTTCATCATTCAAATATGATGGGAGTGGCCCATAACCTGTAGAAAGTTAATCCTAGTATAAACAAGATCAGACTCAGTCTCTATACAAGTGACTTTGGGGATTGTGTCTACTGTACCTAGTATAAACAAGATCAGACTACAAGTACAGTAAGTAGCAATCAATGAGAATGCAGTATAAATGATGCTCACCTCAGTCTCTATACAAGTGACTGTATTTAACTATCATATATATATGTATCATGAGTGACAAAAAGAATAAAGGGAAAAGGGACAAGGGGAAGCATGAGATGGACCATATGCACACATCAAAGGGGGAAGCTAAATATAGCACATGCATCAAGAGACACATCAATGGTGAAACTCACGGTGCATTTTCAACACCATGTAGAGGCATGACTGGCATCCATGTATGACATGCCAAGCTGGGTTTGCAGGGCTTTCACTTCAGCATGGTAGCTCAACAACTCCCTGTCTGTCAAGTTCTGCAACAGGATCAACTAATATAGCCACACAAATGTAGGATGAAGACACTTACTGGATCGGCAGGTAGTATGAGCTGGTTTTGGGCCATAGCATAGTATGGTTCATTGGTCATGTTTCCAGACTGTAGTCAGTGGATACACGACATTAGCCAATAAGACATGGCATTGGCCAGAGACATGGCATTGGCCAGAGATGTGGCATTGGCCAGAGATGTGGCATTGGCCAGAGATGTGGCATTGGCCAGAGATGCGGCATTGACACTTTGAGATGAAGGAAAGATTACCCCCCCATGTGCCTTGTGCACATTGAATTCAGCCTCTTGCAATATGCCTACATCACCTGATGGGTGGCTGGAATCATAAAATGGGGCACTAGATAGTGCTGCCCATTGTCACTTCAATAGGGACATACCCATCAGAAATATCCACCTGGCTTTGCTGCTGATTGCTCATTGTGTGGATCAATATAACAGAGGTGATAACACTATCTTATGTGTTTAATCAGTGATCAGATCAGACATTATTTGTTTGTGTATATTTATCAGATCTATCAAAACACGTGATTGTTGATTTTCATCATTTCACATATCAACATCCATCCAACCTGACCCTGTAGCCATCTCATCATGAATGTTACACCCTGACAAGTCCTCAGCCAAATCAGTGAAATTGAGAATGCAGTCCATAAAGGGCTTCATGAAGGAAACATCAAGGCTGTGATGAAGGACCAAAAATGGGCACTGGTAAGGGATCAGCATGCTGTCAGGACACTGTGCCACTCACATGGTGTAAAAAAAATTATTTACTTGGCAAAAGGAGGTTCTCTTGGAGGATGTGCAGAAAGTGTTCCATGCTGATACATTCTTGTGGGGATTTGGTGTGGTATGGGCAAAGTCAGAGAAGGGAGGGGACCAAGAATTCATTGAAGGTCAATGGAGGGCAATGAAGATATTTTATGAGAAACATGGGATTGCGGCAACAGCATCAGCCTCAGGATTGGGGGCAGCAGCACCAGCATTGGCACCGGCACCAACACCAGCCAAAACAGAACAACCAAGAATCAGAGTAGTTGAACCATTGCCCAAACCAGTGGCAGCCCTGGAGCAGGCACCAGGGCCATCTGCTGCAATAGAACCAGCGGAAGTGTCAGGATTGAGACCAACACACCAGGCAAAAGCTCCATGCTGAGACATGTGCCCATTGGCACCAGCCATGAAACCTATGCTGGTAAGAGGTAGTGGTAGTGACAAGGTTCAGGTTGCACAGAGCTGGAGCAGGGCTTCTGACAAGGAGTTTGAAGAGCTGGGGGAAACAGAGGGGATGGAGAGCAATGCTGATGCTGATGCCAATTCCATGATGAAGTGGAAGAGGGACAACACTTTAAAGGCCTGAGGAGTACCCCAGAGTGGGAGACAGAGAGCAACACCATGTTCATGATGTGCCCAGCTTGGGCATGATTGCTATGAGCAGGTGAATGGCAAAAAGGCATGCTACTATTGCAGTAAGAGCAAAGTTCAGTGTGACACAGAGGATGTGGGTCCAGCAGCCAGACCAAAGAAAGGAAAGGGACCAGTGCCAGAAGAAAAGCCAGGAAGGCTCCATCTTCCAGTGGAGAGGAACTGTCGCCCAGGCAGTTCACTCGACAGGAAAAAGGGAAATTTAAGGGTGAGTCTTCCTTATCACAATACATAAATCCACAAATACATATGTATGATCAAGCATGGTAGGTGGAAGAGACACTGTGGGAACCCCTAGCCCAGATAAAACAAATGTCAGACACTCTAAGCTTACTTTCAAATAGGATGTATGACCTCAAAGCATACTTTGGGTTGCAGGGTGGCAGCCAACCCATTGTCCTTTACAATGGGTTTACCGCTGATCGGGTCGACCACATCCAGGGGAGTCCAAGTTGGAGATGAGCCATGGGCATGGCCAAAGAGATGGGGGCCGATGAAGACATGCTTGATGCCCGGTGCCAATGCCAATGCCCACTGCATCAATGAGCAGCTAAAGGCATATGCCAAGCATGTAGAGGAGGCCCTGGGACTGGTGGTGGCTGCTGCACTGTTTGTCCTGCAGGAATACTCATCTGCTGCTGATGCCGATCATGTTGATGAGGCTACTGTGCAAGTTCACAGGGTCAAAGCTGAACCCAATGCCCAGGGACTGGCTATGGCCATGGTGGATGCACCCATGGCTGAAACTGTGGAGCAAGAGTTGTTCGGTGCCAATGCCAAGCAGGTCATGGCTGAGGCCAAGGGACCAGTCATGGCCAAACAGGTTGAGGCTGAAGTATTTTCCCTCTGGTCCAGTAATACATGTTGCTCCTGCCACACCACAAGACACTCAAGAAACAGCTCAGCATGCAATGACCATGGCCCCACCACTTCCTCCTCTCTTCAGTGCTACTTTACTCACTGATACTGACCCTGCTGACCCAACATTGGCAGCTCCCAGCAATGTCTCCCTCAGACCACCTACAAGCACCAATACCTCTGAAACAAGGCTTTCCCCCTTGCCCTGCCCCTCCCCTCCCCCTGCACAGTTACACCAGTTGCCACAGCTCTTGTCACCTGCTCCACCACCCTTACATTCAAGAAGCACCACCCCTCAGCCAAACCCAAAGAAGAGAGCAGGAACTTCTGAGGATAGAGATGAAACCAAACAAGGGAGAAAAGAATAGGAGTTGGACATTTATTACTTTTTTATGTGTATAGATTGCTTTGTAAATTTACCCTGCAAATTTTTATTAAACTCTGAAAAGAGGATGACCAGACTGGGGATTGAACCCAGGACCTTCTGGTCATATACCAGATGCTCTAACCACTGAGCTATCAGGCCTTACCAGTAGAATTCACTTTCTAACTAATAAGCTCTACCCTCAGAGTAACCATATACTCCTTGAAAGACTTATATCATGCTCAACCCTGTGATACAAATGACTGCTTAGGTAAGAGGCCACCTGATGGTCCATTCACACATATGTCAGATTACCAAATCCAACAATTTTACTTTTTTATTCTCTGCCTTCTTCCAACATTCTGGGTGCAGATGGCTTCTTCTTGTGCAAGGTCATCAGCTGTCCTTTGGGTATGTCAGGCATCTGATAATGCCAAATCTGATGGAATTAAAGCCAATCTTTGTGGCAGCTGATTGTTTTGAGATGATGGTGGGGTCATCTGTTGCCATACAGTTTCATTTCCTACCACTGCCAATCCTACCACTGCCAAAGCTGATGTTAATGCTGCTGCCAATCCTACCTCTGCCAATCCTACCACTGCTGATCCTACCACTGCTGATCCTACCACTGCTGATCCTACCTCTGCCAAAGGTGATGTTAATGCCACTGCCGATCCTACCACTGCTGATCCTACCACTGATGCCCTTGCTCTTGCTCTTGCAACAGGATCCTCTGTCCAATTTCACCCAAAAAGTGGATGAGGTTTAGGACATTGCAATCTCTCTTGAGGTGGAATGGTGATGTAGTTCATGTAAATGTGTTGAGGCATGAGATACTCTGGTTCATCATCACCTGGACCATTAATTGGCTGTGGCCAAGTATAAGGGCAACTTCAGCCTCTAGCAAAGAGAAATCTGAAGCTAAAATTATACTACATATTACAGGGATTGGAGGTGCACCTAGCAAAGGGAAATCCAAAGAGAAAACTCTGAGGACCCCTTTGCCAATGCCCAGTATATGTGAAGACTGCAAAAGTCAAATAATAATCTAAAAATAGAAAAGGCGGAGATAGGCAGATCAAGGCTGCCAAATGACATCATACCAAGGGGTAGATTGTTGGAGCAGACTATATACGCTGCACAGTGGAAGAGACAACACGTTCCTTACAACCTACCTGGGGTTTACTTAGACTTACAGCTAGGGTTAGCAGAGGTAAGAACACTGTATTCCTACTACGGTACAGGTTCTCCTTATATACATAATAATAAGGATGTCACATGACTCAGGAATGTGTTTACCGCATGTATGCGCAGTAAGCGCAGTAACATGTGTATGCTGCATGTATTGCCTCATGTATACAGCATGCATCACTGGGATTAATTTCAACACCCCCCCTCAAACTGTACAGCACTCTAAGCAGCTAAGTTTGAATCTCGAAAGTAATTCCAAGAGAGTCTCTAAATTTCCTGAATAGGACGGCGCCAAGGTTCTTTGTGAACATGTCAGCCGGATTATCACTTCCAGGAATGAAAACGACTGTGACTTTGTCATTTTCTATGCATTCGCGGGTGTAGTGGTAGCGAATGTCTATATGTTTGGTCCTTCTTTCCTGAACTGGATTTGATCCAATAAAGATGGATCCCTGATTATCAGCGCAGATTGGTATGCGCTTCAGTGTATATCCAAGTTCCTGGAATAAGGACTCTATCCACACTATCTGCCGACAAGTGTCGGAGAGAGCCATATATTCGGCTTCTGTGGATGACAGTGCTACAGTTTTTTGTAAACGGGACTGCCAGCACACAATGCCACTCGCTAGAGTAGCAAAGTAACCCGTTGTAGATCAGCGCTTGACAGTGTCAGCTGCCCAATCAGAATCTGTGAAGGCCTGCAGCCCCTCGGATTTCTCTCCATCATAGACTATACTGTACTTCTGGGTTCCCACCAGATAGCGCATTATGTACATTGCTTTGTCTAGATGTTCTTGGCTAGGATTAGCTGAGAATTGCGACATCTTGATTACCGTGTAAGCGATATCAGGTCGCGTTCCGAGCATCAGATACAATAAAGATCCGATCACAGACTGATATTTCGATCTAAGTGCCGCATTTGGCGTCGCTGTGTTCTCCGACGGTTTGTAGCCAGTCGGGAGCGGAGTGGGGGCAACTTTGGCATTTGTCATCTCGAACCTCTCGAGCACTTTGGCGAGATATTCTGTTTGATCGAGTTTGACTTTTGTAGCGGTCTGGGTGACGCGCATGCCTAAGAATTCCGTGACTTTTTCAGTACTACGGCACTCCCAATGCTTCAGGCAAGCATTCTTCTTTTCATCCACAAGTTTCTTGTTCTTGCCCATGAACAAGCCATCATCAACATAGACTAGCGCAATAATGATGCTGCCTGTCTTAGGATCCTTGTGTATGAAGATGCTGGCATCGGAGCTGGCGCGCACAAACCCAATGGTGCGCATAAATGCCTCTAGCTCTTTCCACCATGCTAGTGAAGCCTGTTTAAGGCCATACAATGCTCGGTGTAAGCGCATTACTTTGCGCTCTTTACCCTCGAGTCTGAAACCCTCGGGTTGATCCATATAGATCTCCTCATCAAGTTTGCCATATAAAAATGCAGTTTTTACATCTAGACCGGTCATATACATGCCTTCTAGAGACGCAAGGGCAAACATGAGGCGTACGGTCTCGTAGCAGACTACTGGTGAGAAAATCTCATCAAAGTCAACGCCTTCGACTTGTGAAAAGCCTTTGGCCACGAGTCTGGCTCGTTTTCTTCCATCCGATTTCATGGAGAAAACCCATCTATTTTTGATCGTTTTCCGATCATGTGGAAGATCGACGATATCATAGACTTGTCGCTTGCGAAGAGCCTCTAACTCTTCACGACAAGCCTGTTTCCACTCAAGTTGCTGCTGCCGGGGTAGGTGCGCAATATCGCGAAATTGGTTTGGAACTAGGCTTTTTCCGCTTGATGGTGTGACTGCTTTTGATAACAGCCAGCGGATAAGCTCATCTCCACCTTCCTTGGTTATCTTTTTAATATAACCTGCTTCGTCCGGTTCCCCCATTGGGTAATCATGTTCTTGATTATTGGAATCGGGCACACTCTCGTGGGGTGCCGAACTCGGTCCAGCAACCGGTTCTTGCTGTTGAGGTCGTGGTCGTGTTCGGTTATGATCCGAATCTTGACCTACAGACTTCTTCCAATATCGATCACGCACAATGTCTCTCTCTATGTCAGAGGGGAGTCGCTGTTCTCCATAGGTATTGCCGGGACGGTTTGGGATTTTCTTCTGCCTGCCTGATCGACGGGGCAATTGCTGCCATTCCTGTTGATCTTCACATCTTGGACGAAAGTCCTCAGTGTTAACTGGAGGCGGCGGAGGAGGAGCGTTAGTCGCATTGTCATGCGCCTTTTGCTCACTTGGTAAATCATCATCATCATCTTCTGATGATGGAGGAAGGGGCAGATTTTGTGGCGGTATAGGGTCATCGCCATCCGTTCCAGATGAGTGGTCGTCATCTTCTGGTTCTGGAGGTGGAAAATCACCAAGGTCTGTCTTGGCAGGAGTTTTAGCTCCGGGACAGCATGGGAACATCGTTTCATCAAATAGTGCTGTGGCACCAATGAATATTGCGCCATTTTGTCGCATGAAATGATATGCTTTAATGCCATCTTCTACTCCAAGGTACGTCATTAACTCCGATCGAGGAGATAATGTTGTTGGATGTTTTTCCTTTGGTAGATAGACATAAGCACCGCAACCGAAGACCTTCAGATTGTTTAGATCTGGGCGGACCTTTGTCAGGTCCTCAAAAGGTGTCAGCCATTTCAGGCGCCTTATTGGGGTTCGGTTGTATAAATGTGTTGCATGTTCTATGCAAAATTCCCACCATGATTGTGGTAGACAAGCAGTGAATTGCAAGGTTTGCAACTTTTCCATTATTGTCCTTATGGCGCGCTCTGCGCGCCCATTCTGTTGATGAACATGGGGTGCAGACATCTCTATTTTGATGCCTAAGTCCTTGAGCTGTTTTTGTAGCTCACGATCCTTGAACTCCCCCCCTGGATCGACACGCCAGCGCTTGATTGTAGCGCCATATTGGGTTTTAGCCATCACTTGAAATTGTCTAATCGCTGCAGCAGCGTCAGATTTCTTTCTGAGACATTGGACCCAAATATGTGACGTTTTGTCATCCAGAAATACAATGAAGTATTTATGTTTGTGGTACGATAGTACCGGGAGTTCCTTTAGGTCGGAATGTATTAATTCAAAGGATTTGTCAGCTCGTGAGTCTGACTCGGGAAAAGATTTTGAGGTCATTTTCCCTTCTGCACACCCTGGACATATAATTTTGTCTTTAGGAATAATTAAATTCCTTGGGAATTTTATGGTGCTTTTAGGCATTTTCCCTAGCGCCTCTTTGGATGGGTGTCCAAGTCGCCTATGCCAAGTCAAGTAGTCAGCGACATAAATGGTCGCGACATTAACCTTTTTGGTGCTCAATATATGAGTCTGAGCCCAATAGATTGTGTCATTCCTCCTTAGAGGGACACAATGCATGATTGGGTTTCCATGCTCGATAAATGAAATGTGTGCGGAGGAACCACGCACATCACTTCCATCTTGTAAAAAGACCCCCATTGACATCAATCGAGTATTAATGTCGGGTATGTAGTAGATGGGGTATAACCGTGTTTCACATGTCTCTGACTTCCCATGACATACTACCTGGTGTTTAATGAAGACTGCTCCTTTTCCTACTATATGAGTAGTACCAGTGGCCGTTTGGACCAAGGTAGAGTCCTTTCTCGGTAAAGGCTCGTAAGAAGCGAAATCTTTTATTTCACCAGTGAAGTGTTTTGATGCACCTGAATCCATGATCCAGTCGGCACCTTTCTTACAATCTCCCTTTGCACACATAGCACATATATTAAGATCTAAATAATTCCATGATACATTTAATAGCGGTAAAATTTCACATGAAAAGTTTGCTGTATTCATAGGAATATTAATCTTAGTGCTTGTGGCAGGGAAAAGGACTGACCTGTCATCATACGCCCCTGTATCAAGGGGTTCATCGATGAGCATTTCATCGACGGCTTTCCACACTTCCTCATCAGACACCGGAGGTTCAGATCCGAGGGAGACGGTATCGTCTTCTACCTCCTCAATCCTAGACTCGGGTTCTGGTTCTATCCTTCTTCTCTTTCCTTCTCGCACTGTCAGGTGCTCTTCCAGCGGTCGCAGATTTTTTGCGCTGCGCGGAAGTTGCATTTGCTCAAGGGTGTCTCAAGCTTGCTGATATTCGGCATAAACCGAACGAGAGGTAGAGGCCGTGCCCGTATATGCCTGTGCAGGCGGTCGGCGGCGAGGATCCCTTGTGGGAGTGTGTTCACATCTTTTGATGCATTGTATAAGTGGCATTGGCGGTATGATGGTGCCATTACCATTTATGGTGGTATAGGCATTGGAGGCGAGGTGGGTATGTTTCTCCTTCAGCTTTTCCTCCTTAGTCTTTCTGTCCCCATGTCGTCCACGCTTTTGGGACGAGTCTCCGTTGCTGTTTTGCCCTTCTTTGGGCTGCCATTTGGGGTTTCCCCCTTTGCGCTTAACAGCAGAAAGTTTGTTGGCCTGAGGCTGGCCAGTGGGCTTTCCTACTGCTGTGCGCCTTGAGGCTTCAGCGACAATGGAGTCCTTGACATGTTTAAATGTCAAGGCGCTAGTAGCGGTCGTGTTAAGGACCGTTGCGGACAAGGAATCGTACTCGCGCGGCATCGCAGCAAGTAGAATCATTGCTTGCACTAGCTCGGGGATGGCAACGTTAGCAGCCATAAGGCGCTCAAATTTGTCTGCCATTCTAGCAATCTCCGGTGCAGGGTTCGCAGCCAGGATCTTGATCACTATTGCGGACCTAAAGTCCGCAAAGACTTGGGAGGGGCCATCCACACCATAATCGGTGCGGATGAGATCCCACACCTCCTCAGCAGTGTCCTTTGAGTTGGCACGCTGCCAAATGGAGGGGGCCAGGCAGAGCACTAGGCTACCAATGGCCTGGTCATTTTTGTTGCTCCAGGTCTGGAGCTTGGCATTAGCATCTGCTACCAAAGTAGCGTTCGTCGCCGTCAAGGGAGGCGCCGGGGGCGGTTTTTGCTCCGCCCTGCTAGTTATTTGCCAGAGGCCCTGAGACCTGAGCCACGCCTTCATTGAGTCGGCCCATTGAATGTAATTTGATCCGTCGAAAGTTTGAACGAGTTTCTCAAGAGTTGAAGACATGATTTTGTGGTGGCAGCTGTTAAAAGCGCTCAATCAGTCTTTTTACTCAATAAAACACGTTTAACGTTCTCAGGAGAAAACACTCCTTCAGAGTGGTTAACCCTAGTCAACCTAGGTTTTATGTGCAGCTTGCAGGGAGCGCAATGCAGCTCACGAAGAGCGCAAGGTTATAATTTGGAGATGATGAAGTCAACGTCGTTCGCAGCCAATTAAGGCACGTTCGCGACGTGCCCAGCAGGGCCCATAACCTGTTGGAGCAGACTATATACGCTGCACAGTGGAAGAGACAACACATTCCTTACAACCTACCTGGGGTTTACTTAGACTTACAGCTAGGGTTAGCAGAGGTAAGAACACTGTATTCCTACTACGGTACAGGTTCTCCTTATATACATAATAATAAGGATGTCACATGACTCAGGAATGTGTTTACCGCATGTATGCGCAGTAAGCGCAGTAACATGCGTATGCTGCATGTATTGCCTCATGTATACAGCATGCATCACTGGGATTAATTTCAACATAGATGTCAGAAGGGGTGCTCTGCCTCTAAATATAAAACTGTCAACATGCACAAATGTGATAGAAGGGAAAATTAGTAATAAATTAAGGAAAAATCATAGAAAATGAAGAATAGAAGGAAATGAAGTGAGGGAAAATATAGAACAAACATAAAAAATAGGAAAAACACAGGGCATCCCCTAGTCCCCTTACACCGAGTGACCCCAGCTGTGCAGAGTATGTCCATTGTCATTTGATTGACTTGTACATAGTTCAACAGAGTGGTATCTGTGAGTTGTGAGGAATTGGGGGGTTCAGAGTTGGGTTCCTGTCCTGTTGTTGATCTTCAGCCAGGTTGCTTTGGCTTGGTTTTGCCTTTTGCCACTTTTCTGCCTCTTGATTGGGCATGCAGGTTGCAAGAAGATGCAGCATGACCTGCCTTGGTCTCAGGCTTGGCACTGACATGTGGTCCAGTGCTGGTGACAGAGTTGGTATTGGGCACAGCAGCAGCTTTCCATTAGTCAGTCAGTTTGGAAATGCATTGGGAAGGTGGAGGGTCATTAGGATAGGGTGCCAGAGACACACTCCCATTGCTTCCTTTGATTGCTTTGAATCTGAATGCTCTTTCAGGGCCCTGTTCCATTTGCCACTGCAGAACATGGTCAAAGAAGTCTTCTATGACACTCTTGTGCATGTTCTGTGGGTCTCTCAATTTGAACCTGCCTGGGAGATATTCAGGATTGATGAATAAAGAGGTCCAATCAGCAATTGCTTGAATGGGACATGGTGACTATGACCATTGTTGGCTAGTTCTGCATGCAGATAAGTAACAGCTTGTGGAATAGGAAGTCATCATACTATAATGCTGCCCAACATACAACATAAATCATTCCTCTAGTTCTTTTTTTCTTGTATTGGGATCCTTTCCATGGTGTGGGCAGGATGGGGAACCCATCTTTAGTCATCTGAAGTTGGGTTTGTGTTATGTCACACTGCGTTGCTGACCTTAAAACAATGTCCGATGCATGTAAAGCCTTCACATAACTCATAAAGCTCTGCTTCAGCTCTGTGATGTGATCATGATAGGTGTCCAGAAAAGATTGTGCAGGGGAGGTCATCAGAGAGGCAACATTTTCATGACTGTGATTGGCATCAGCATTAGCAAGGCATCGGCAGTTGAATATTCGGCCACTTGTGCATCAACAACCATCAAACCATTAGGTGCTGAATGTCACAGACAGCACCCCCATTTCTAGCCACTGTTGTTGTGCACTCTCCTCCACATGCTTACACAGGTGCCTCTCTGCTAGACTGCAAAATGACAGTCACAGCCAGCATCAGCATTAACATACCTTCACTTTGTCTGCTTGGGATAACCTTCCTGCATCATTTTCTCCTGCTCAGTGTTAAGGACTGCCATTTCCTCTGCAGTCATACTGTCAAAAACACTCTTGATAGCCAGCAGTCACATCCGGAACCATCCAGGTGTACTTGTAGTGGTGTCCTTAACACCTAACAGGTTTCTGATTTCTTTGAAAACTCAGTCCTGGTATGAGCTCCAGATGGCTTCTGATTGCTTCACTTTGAAGTTGTCTGATTTCCACGAGAAGCCTTTGGTCATTTGCCAGTTGTTCAAAAGCCAGGTTGTCAGTTCCCCACAATGTGATCAATAATACAACCTTGACATGATTGATAGTTCACTGTGACTCTCCTCCTCATCCATTGGGGCCCTCTCAATATACACCAAGTAATTGAATATTGCAGGGAGAATGTCACACTTGAGTATTTGCAATTGGCCAGCTTTCAATTCCTGTGATCAGAATGCATCTTTATAAGGCTCAATGATCCTCCACTCTTCAACCATATATCTGCTCCCTTTCTGGTACTGTCTCAAACCCAGGTTCTCTGATGGCTCAGGTGGCATTGAATGGGATTGATGTGGAGGAAAGAATTGTCCTTTTCATCAGCATAACATATTATTGGCATGAGGATCACATGAGGATCACACAAAGCTGATAGTGCAATAGCCCATCAATGCATGTCATTGATTCCCCTTAAATCATCATAAGCCTAACAAGAGCTCCTTACAAGCAAAAGAGAAGATCAAAGAAGAATGCCCCTCTGCATGAGGACAATGATGATGCAGTGGATACTGTTACACATGTAGAAGTTGAGGTCAACACAAAACACAGACCAAAAACAAAGCACATGAAGGTCCCCCTGACTACAGTTATGGAAGAATATCATGAATTAAATTCAGGTATACAGGGTAATCCCAATCTTGCTCCAGAATGGGATATGCAAGCACCCAGGTGGCCAATGAGCCAATTTGGCCACAGATTGGCATGGTCAGCTTCTGGCACTGATTAACTTACCAAGGCTCATATACAACTAATAGAGACAGCAAGACAATGTCTTGGAATATGTGGGACAAGTGGATGAATTGCTGCAAGCATCCCTGGCTTGGCAGGCATGGTCCATTGACAAACAAGTTTGCAACCACGGTCAACTGAATAAATGGGCAATTTGGAGATGTGTTGATTGTTCACTAGGAAGCACACTTTGCCAAACATGTATGCATGTAACACAGGCAAAATCCCTTCTATTGCATTGAATGCTGGACTGGCATGCACTTCCACCATGCTGAGCTATAGGAGATTGGCACGTACCTTTTACTCCAGCACCAGACAGATCAGCTGATTTGCAATGCTCTTCACTTTCAAATGAAATATCTGGAGACATTTGAAGACATGAAGGATAAAGCAAAGCAAGAGTTGGCCTATTGGCAGGCCAACAATCAGCATCAGCATGCTTCACATGACTCAGCATTGGCCCCATATCATGACTTGGCATTGGGAATGACAGAGAGTACAGCAGATGAAACTGGGGCCAACAATGAGACTGGGGGTGACACAGCTTTTTTTGATCGCCTTGATGCCCTTTGGCATCAAGAAAAGGGCAACATTGACATCAAGGAGAGTTTACAAGACTTCTTGGATGGCAATGACAAACATGAAGTTGAACATGCTGATGAAGACATCCATGGGTTTCAACCATATTTGCCTAATCCTATGGAAGGGAATCAAACAGTGGAACAATGCATGAGCACTGATGCCAAGGCAATTACCATGCTGGCAACTGCTGATGCTGAGCTGACCAGTGCACTGCCAACTGCCAATGCCTTGAGCAGCAGTTATATCCATGTGGTGCATATGAATGAAATACATCACTTAGTGATGGTTACCTGTCACTGCCAGGGGGAACACTGAATTCCCTTGGACCTAGTGATCAGTCACATGCTGCCCACAAGCTTCACCAAAATATGCACTCTTTTCACTGTGCAGGTTCTAGACCACTTTCAGCTCTGTAATCTGGAATTGAAGGCATTGGCCTATCAGTTTTACCAGCTGATTCAGCACATAACTTTGCTGATGAGGCTTGCCAAAGTGGTCAACCTCTACCATGAGCTTCAGCACATGTCCCACTTATGGTGTTGGATGAAAAGATTGAAGTGGGCAGGGTATGGACACAATCAAAAAGATTGATTGAATCCCAAAGCAGGGTCACTTGCCAATTACTGTCTGGCCTGTCCTCAAGTAGGCATAAATATACTGGAAAATTGGAAAAATGATGTGAACCAGTGGGTGACTAAATAACTTGATTGTACAAGCTGTATCTAAAATACTATGGGATTCAGATTTGTTTTTAAATGCATATTCATGGCTGATGGCAATTTCAAAGCTGACCATGTTCAGCAGACAAACTCCAATACTGACATATGGCTGTGGGATGGAGCTGGGATGGCCCCAAATCAGGCTGAATACAAGCAGTTCCTCCAAGCTGCCATAGAACAATTGATGGTAGGTACACTTCACTTGGCCATGGCTGATGCTGATGCTGTTCCTGATGCTGGTCCTGATCTGTACCCATATTTCCAGAAGGCTCCTTGCAAAAATAAATTCTGAGCCATTGCAAATGTTTTTTTGGCATTGAAGGCATGTGATAGGACTGGAGTAGTGGCCATTGCATGTGTGCAGCATGGCTGTTATGCACCCAATGCACTGGTGGACTTGTTTCAGGGAGAACAGCAAAAGAATGTAGACTTTTGACCCTCAGCAGGGAGTAATGCTCATTTATGACATTGTCTGCCAGTACATTATCGACATTCTGGAGTGTATTGGTGCACATCTTCCTGCTGGCTTAACCAATGACCAGGCCATTGGGCTGTTGCATGTTCTTGGCCACAAGGATGAATGCTTTTTTGCTATGCTCTGTCTTTCATTCCAGGGTCTGGGATTGTAGCAGGGGAAATACTCAAGTCTTTGTGGTCATCACTGAACTCCATTTCCCCAACAGTCATACAGCAATGTTGCCACATTGGGTGGAAATGCTTGATGATCATGCTACAGATTCAAATCACAAGAAAATGCTCAGCATGGCAGTTACACTGTGCTCAAAATCTCAAGAAGCCCTTGAGATCTCCACACAACTTGGCAAGTACCATGCAGAACTGATCGCAACATTTGGCCAACAGGCAATCAAATGATGGGAGGATGAAGTGACCAAAGCAGAATTGCTAAGGCTAACAGATGTCAAGGTAATGGATATGTATGCCACTCAGGGATCAGCACCAGCACCAGCATCAGAACTGGAATTGGCCTCTTCCTCAGCATTGACACTGGTTCAATCTGCAGTTGAGGAGTGGATTGATTTTGCCATTGTTTTTGAACAAATGCAGTGAGTTGTACTGCCTACCAGACTGACACATCACAAGCCATCATTGATCTGCACCAGGATTGAATTATGAGACAAAGTCTGTCGACTTGGTAGATCACTTCACATTTCTGACACACAAGCTGTTGAACAGGAAAGAGAAGCTCTCGCATCTCACATGGTAACCTTAATGCATTTACAAAATGCTGCTGACATTGCCAATCACAACATTGCTCCCTCACAAATCACCCATGACAATGAAGCTGAATTTGACAACTCTGATGACCTAGACCCTTCTGACAAAGAGACTCCTGTGGCATTGGGCCCTTCTCATCTTCTGGCTGACACAAACACTATTCCAGTTGAGGAGCAATAAGTATACCTCCCATGTAATGGAGATCTCAGTGATGTAGAGATTAACCTCTGGAAGAACCAGGCAAGCCAACTGCTGCATCAGCTGTGGGAGCTCATTTCTGACAAATTATTTCAATATTCACACATCATCCAAGTGGTGCTGAGAAAGGGAGTTTGCACCCAAGCACAAGCTGTTGTCCAGGATTTGGTTAACAAAATTGCCTTGCATGCCTGAATGTATAACCATTGTTGAAGCCAATTGGTGGCACTAGATTGTGACACTGACACATCAAGTATGTTTCAGCAGTTAACCAAGGATGACCTCAATGCTAGTACAGCTATTCTGAACCTGAATGCTTGTCATCAGCAATGGCATCAAAAAAAAACCCTCAATGCGCTGGGGGACCATCAAAGCAATCAGCTGTAACAAGACAATCAGCACTGGTGTCAGCACATGCACAGGCTAAACTTGAGCACCTGAAGTCTCTTCCCCCCACCTCCCAAAAGTGGACTTGGGGTGTTGACATCACAGAGAGTGATGTTTTGGCATCTAACCAGATGACTAAGAGCAAACATCATTCCAGGTATGCTTGGTCTCTGCCTGATGGTGTATATGATAAAGAGTGGTAAATCACAGCCAGTTTCCCAACAGCTGTCTCTGGTGCCTATGGTCCACCACCCACAGTAACTGGTATTGATGCTGGCCTTTATTTTTCAGATGCTGGATCTGACCATTTGTCACATTCTGATACTGGGTCTGATGCCAATGCTGATGCTTTCCCCGCTGCTGCTGATGCTGATGATGAGGCTGAAGAAGACATTCCCAATGCTGAGGCCAATGCTGATGCACACACTGTGCTCAGCAAGCCCATTGCCTCTTATGCCGCTATATTATGGGAAGCCAAAAATGATGTGTCAGATGACACTGATCAGCCTACCACATTTTAGGCAGCCATGGCTTGGCAAGGCAATGATTCATCATCATCATCTTCCCATACAGGTTCCCCAACTGGCTTTGATGCTGCCACCTTTTACCTTGCAAATTCTATTTCTACCTCTTCATCTCCCCCTGCAACTCCCATTTTGACTGCTTTCCCCACCACATCTGATGCAGCTGATGTTTTCCTCTCATCATCAGAGACTGATTTAGCCAGCTCCGATGTTGATTCTGATGAGGATAGTTCCAGAGCCAAGTCCCCCAGCACCTCACAGATAGAGAACCTCACTCCTTCCCACATCACACTCCAGTTCTCCACTTTCTGCCTATATCCCTATAGTCATGTGGACTTTAGTTATGTTGATGACACTTAATTGCCTGGCTCTGATGACTAGGGAATGGCATGGGTTGGGCAACCCATGCAGGTTACAGATATGGATAGGCATGGGTACAGGTATGGGTCATGTGTCAAGTACCCACAACCTGCACCCATACCCACCACCAATCTCCTACCTACAGTTCTATTTACAGGTTTTGGCACTTAGATGAGTGCCGCAAACCATTTATTTACTTTACTTACTTGGACAGGAGCTGATTATGACAACAACATGGCATCGTTGTCATCAGCATCATCGGGGCTGGGGTAGGGATACACCCCATGAACAATTGCTTTTCTATTTACATGTTGTATTTACAGGTTTTGGCACTCATTTGAGTGCCACAAACCATTTATTTACTTATAAACTATGTAATTGGGCAGTTCTAACTCATATATTAATTACAGGGGAAGCAACACCCCCAAAGGGAGGGGAGGTGTGGAAGGAACATACAGTAGTGGACAAGCAAAGCCTGCTTGTTTTCTTGACAAATTATTTGGACAGCTGCAAAGGTCCAAATGGGTTCTAAATGTCAAAATACAGTAGTTTAGATGGTAATGATAAGATCTTCACAAGCTGATCATTTGAAACTGACAAATTTAGATTTTGACCCCAAGAAATTTGGCCATATCCCTATTCTAGCACATAAAACCACAGAAAATTCACTAATCAATTGCTTTTGATGAGTTGCATCTCAGCATGTTGAAAAATGATCAATGAACATGAATGGGACTGTCTAAAAAAATCTTGAAGTTCCATCTTGCACTCATGGCTAGAGGTCGACCCTCGAAGAGGTCTCAGCCCACACCCAACATCGCTGGTCTCAGAAATCAATCCAGACAGTCCTCTGCATTCTCTGAGTCAACCCCACAACCCACTCCACCCAGATCCAGAGCCCCGAGCCCCAATGGTAATGAATCTGATTTGGAGGGGGATGACAAGGATCTTGATTTGTTGATCCATTTTGATTCTCTGAAGACAAACCTTGGACATGCGGAGGCTTGCCAAGATGAGGGAGAGGATGATGATAATGAAGAGTTGGAGGAATGGGAGGGATTTGGCAAGGAAGATCTTGCTGAGGTGATGATAGGCATGCTCAAGGTTGATGACCCATCTGATCTGGATTGGCTGCCTGAGAGACTGAAGAACAAGAGAAACAAGAGAAAGCAAGAGAAGAAAGGCATGGACTCACAATTGTTTTTGCTTATCTCGCTACTGATAATGCAACCAGAAAGACCCAAGACATATCAGAAAGGTCCAGATGTCATGGCTAATCAGAGTGGACCCAGCAGTGGCATGCAAGAGCTTTCCGAGGCCAGGGACAGCTGACAGGGTTTGGGTTCAAGGCCACTTCATATCCAACAAGAGTTGTGGGGCTGAAGGCAAAAGCAAATCTGCCAGTGTTGATGCAAGATCAGCTGATTGTGCAGCCACCATCACCAACATCACCTGATGCATGCAGAATTGTCAAAACTGAGCCCATACTCAAAACAGTGGTGGTCACTGGAACTCTCCAAGGAAAAGAAACAAATGCAACAGTTGGCAGGTAGGGTGAAACATCATCGCGCAAACCCAACCCACCCTATCCACAATGAACATCGCCAACAGCATAACCAATATGCAGAAAAGATATGGCAGGTGAAGGCAGAACACTGGATAGAGTGGTTAGAAGGGCTAGACAAAACAAACATATTGGCAGGCAAGCAAGCTTGTTACCTCACCACCTTCAGATGCTGGTAAGATGAGGATCCTGACACTACAGGTGAGGGACCCCACAACAAAAAGGGTCACCAGGGAAGCAGCAGACAACACTGCCAAAGGACAGCTTTTCTTTGAGACCTTTTTCCCCCCAGAAAACCCAACACTGACTGCACCTCCCAACGATTACTGGTACCCACTGCCACAATGGAAATTCCAGAACATCACTGATGAACAAATCCACAGGGCAATACAGAAGATGAAGCCATTCAAAGCAAGCAGAAGGGGAACAATCCCAAACTCAGTACTGATACATGCTAGAGAAGATCTTGTTCCACACCTTGCCCCACTCTTCTGAGTGACTAACACTCTGATTTATTACCCACAGGAATGGTTACTCACAGAAACAGTAATCCTCAAAAACCAGGGAAACCGGACTATGCATCACCTTCAGCTTGGTGACCCATCGTACTCTCCAATGGGATGGCCAGGCTACTCAACATCTGCCAAATGGAAGACATTGTCACCATGTGTGAAAGACACAACCTGCTACCCACAAACCATTTTGGTGCCAGACCTGGATGAACTACAACGGACTCCCTACATATGCTCATGAAGACAGTGAAAGACACCTGGAGAAAAGGTCAAGTTGCCTCTACTCTCTTCTTGGATGTTAAAGGTGCTTTCCCCAGCATAGACATCAAGTGATTATTTCACAACATGTGGAGATGTGGAATACCCAAGGAGTATATTGAATGGATGAAAAGAAGACTCGGCAACAGACAGACCACAATATCCTTCGACAACTTCCAAATGGAAATATTCATTGTCCTAAATGGCTTAGACCAGGGGGATCCTTTCTCAGGAATCTGCTATCTTTTCTACAATGCTGACCTACTGAAGATCCCAGATATCAAGAACATGTTACTTTATGTTGATGACATGGTGATTGTAGTCACTGGCACAGACTTCAAAGAAACCCATGAAAAGCTAAGAGGCATTATGAATCACTCAAATGGTATCTTCGAGTGGGCCAAAATCTACAACTGTGAATTTGGAATCAAAAAATTCCAACTTCTGGACATCACAAAGAAACTGACCCTGCACCCGGTTAACCCCAAGAAGGAGATCCCAACCCCTCAAAGTGCGCTGATCTTAGGCAACCAATGCATTCTGTCAAAGGAGTCCATGAGATTCCTAGGGGTCATGTTTGACAACAAGCTGAGCTGGAAAGGACAATACACCACAGCACTCACAAGAGGACAGGACTGGTTAATACAATTCAGCATAATAGCCCATGCGTCAAAGGGCATACACACTAAGTACTTCTGACAATCATATATATCCATTGCTGTTCCCCAAATGCTATATGCCGCTGACATCTTCCTCACCCCAAAACAGAATGTAGGCAAAAGAGAGGATGAAGCCGGAATGAAACAGGTAATACTCACCAAACTAGCCTCAATACAATGCCAAGCAGCAGTCATGATAACAGGTGCCATGAAGACCATGGCCATGGATGCATTGGAGGTTATGGTGAATCTACTACCATTCCACATGTTGGTAGACAGGCACAGACACCAGGCAGTGCTATGCCTGGCGACACTACCTGCCTCACACCTGCTCCACAAACTGGTCAGAAATGCAGTGAACAAACTAGTGAAGCAACACCCCACCCCGCTACATGACCTTATGCACAGGTACAGTATAAAACCAGAGAAGATTGAGACCATCAAAATGATCAGATTGGATACACGATGGACACCCAGCATAATGACCAAAATCATAACAGACCCAGACAAGGCAATAGAATTGATATCAAATGACAACCCAGATGTAAAGGTCTTCACAGATGGGTCCAGGATGGAGAATCACATAGGAGCCACCACAGCCCTATACAGGAGGGGGAGACTCAAGGCAACTCTATGACACCAGCTTGGATCACAATGCCAACACACAGTATATGAAGGGGAAGGGGTCAGAGCCTTACTAGGCATGAAACTGATAACTAATGAGTGGGGAATACGATCAGCTAATATTTACATTGACAATTGAGCTTCCATTAGAGCAACCACACTAATGAAACCCTCTGCAGGTCATTACATCATTGACACCTTCCACAAAAGCATCACAGCACTACGGAAGAAACATGCAGGTATAAGGATAAAAATCAAATGGGTCCCAGGACACAAATGGGTAGAAGGGAAGGAGAAGGTGGATGAGGAGGTGAAGAAAGCGATTATGGATGGCAGCAGTCCTGCAGACAAACTACCAAAGTTACTCAGAAAGAAACTGCCATACAGCAAGTCTGCGATGATACAAGCTTATGGGGAGAAACTCAAGGAGAGAGCACAGAGAGCATGGACAATGTCACAGCAATACAACAGAATGAAGAAAACAGACCCCACGACCCCTTCCAACAAGTACCTCAAGCTCATCACACTGCTGCCAAGAAAGCTCACCAGTATCCTCTCACAGCTGAGAATGGGACATGTACCATTAGCTAAGCACCTTCACCATATTGGAAAAGCAGACTCACCAATTTGCCCAGCTTGTCAACAGGCTGAGGAGACCATACAACACTTTTTACTGCACTGCCCAGTACACAATGCAGCCAGACAAACCTTATGCAACAATACGGGAGGGAGAAGCATTGACATTACAAAACTGCTCACCATGCTGAAAACACTATGCGCACTATTCTTATACATTGCAGAAACAGGGAGATGGCATAGCACCTTTGGGGAGATACCAACATTAGAGGAGGAATAGAAGAGGAGAATGAGAAAAGTGTTGATGATCAACAGACAACACAATTATATTATACATGGCCACAGCACCACTTATTACAGCATGAAATGGTGCCCGAGTCCCACCAAGTGACTCCCTTCAGATGATGAGAAATTTGAAAGATACAACTATTATTGGACTACAGCACAGTACATATTTAGTCTCTTACATATGGTTTGCCACAAAGGAGAATAAATGGGAAAAGAAAAAAAAATCACCTGATGCTCAGATAGCTGGGCTGTTGAGAACAAGATCAGCATCTGTGCTCTCAGATCTGTCGACAGATGACAAAACTCAGGCTGCTTTGAGGCTTGAAGATGTCAACAAGATGGATGCTGAGCCTGAAAAAAGTGACCTTGAATCTTTGGCAGATGATATCAACAACGAAGAGCTTGAGGATTGGGAAGCTGAGCTCAATGAGAGTGTGCAAGGTCTGAAGAGTCACATTCAGGACTGGACTGATCTGTGAAAGCAGATCAAAGATCACCTCAAAAAAAATAGCAAGACGTTATCCTTGTCCCAACTAAACCAGCTCCTCAACATCTCAAATTTTGCTACTCTGTGCCTCAAAGGCATTTCCCAAACTCAGGCAAGTCTTGAGATTGCACAACAATGGCATGAGGGGGAGGGCAATTGGTTTGCCTGAAGAGTTTGCGTGCTCGCAAGACATTACCAGATTTTTGAAGCGCTTCTGATCGAGAAGTGTGGTGGGTCTGGAAATTCAAGATCATGGCTTTATGACAAGCAAGTCAAGACACAAACATGAGACTGGCTCACCTCACAGAAAACAGGGGATGTCACACCCCACCGACTTTGATATGCACTCAATGGAACAATATTTCCTGAATTGAATATCAATCTTGTGAAGGGAATCAGTGAGTGCACTGCTCATCGCTGGTTGATCAAGCTTGGGTGGCATCAAACTGTTGTGCAGAAAGGAGTTTATATGGATGGCCATGAACGCGATGATGTTGTGGAATATCAAAATAAGGTTTTCTTGCCAGCAATCAATCAGTTTGAAGCTCTTATGGCAAGACACAAGGGACCAGAATTAAAGAAAATCATGCCAGAGATTCACAAAGGACAGTGTTGAGTTATAATTCAGTACTATGACAAGTGCTGTTTTCATGCAAATGATGAGGTGTGAAGCCTTTGGTTGCGAGAGGGCAAGCAGCCTCTTTGGAAAAAAGGCTGAGGCAGGTTAATCCATGTGTCAGATTTTGTTAATGAAGAAGATGGGCAACTTGTGCTCTTGGATGAGAGTGGAAAAATCATCCAGGACACCCAAGAAGTAATTTATCCAAGCACGAACAGAGATCCTTGGTGGGACACCAAACAACTTATGGATCAGATAAAATATGCCATCGAGATCTTCAAGTCTGCTCATCCTGACTGTGAAGTCCTGTTCATTTTTGACCAGTCCTCTACCCATGCTTCGTTACCACCCAATGCACTCAAGGCTTTCAAAATGAATAAATCTGATGACAGAAAGCAACACCAGCAATGTGATACCACAATTCCTCAATCAAATCCTGACCTGTGCTTCTAGGGACAGCCACAGAAGATGACAACATCATCTGGGCAGCAGAAAGGCTTGCAGGCCATTCTTGAAGAATGCAGGTTCAATGTCTCATGCTTGAAGGCAAAGTGTGCACCAGTGTGCCCATTTGAGAGCCAAAATTGTTGCATGGCCTGGCTTCTCTCTCAGCAGGAAGATTTTATGAATCAGGAATCAATGCTGGAGGCATTTATCAAGGGTACCAGCCATCAGTGCCCTTTCTTGCCAAAGTTTCACTGCGAGCTGAATCCCATTGAAATGGTAAGCAACAATCTGTTTATTGCCTACTGATCTAACAACTACTCTAAGTACTGGGGATGGTGCAAGTACCAATACTGGGAGCACCCTAAAAACAACTTTGCAGAGGCTAAGACATGCGCACTAGAGGTTTTGGATGTGTGCCCTGCAGAAGTCATTTGGAGATTTATTAACTGGTCATGGAGATTTATTGACACTTACAGAAAAGGTTTGACAGGTGAGGCTGCAGCATGGGCTGTACGCAAGCAGAGGAATCACAGAGGAGTCTCAGAGAGTGCAATGAAGGCACTGGAGGCACCAAGCAATAAATTAGGTGCACCCATATATAGTATAAATTTTGTCCAAAATTTTGGCTGCCCCTCAAAACCCATGGGAAAATTAAGCTGAGGCCTTTTTTAGGCATTACTGAGGGCTGCAAGTTTGAATTTGAGGTCAGTTTTAGGCCAAAACATTTTCTCGCCCTGCTAGCAAACTAGGGGGCTTTGGTTGTCCCCTACTGTACTATATACAAGTTGATGTTTATTACTATATGGTTCCAGTAAACAAACATGAATGTGATGTGTCATATGTCACATTTATGTTCATTTACTGGAACCAAATAGTAGTAAACATCAACTTGTATATAGTATGTTGCTTCCACACCTCCCCTCCCTTTGGGGGTGTTGCTTCCCCCATAATTAATATAAGTTAGATATGAGTTAGAACTGCCCAATTACATAGTTTCTAAGTAAATAAATGGTTTGCGGCACTCAAATGAGTGCCAAAATGTCAAGACCGATTCTCTCGACCAGATTTCTGATCGTTTTCTGCCCCCCTTCCTGGCTGCCTTGCATCACAGCCCACCTGCTATCAGCAGCAATGCCTAGAGGTGAAATTCCCTCATTTCCAATTTGATGAAATGGTTTCAGGTTATTTATCTTGGATTGAAAGGATAAATGTTGACTGACTGATTGCTGTGGATAGAGGGACGTTCTTTGGATTTCTGATCCTCGGGCAAAGCTGGTTTGTAATTATCACAGCCTCAGAAACCCCTATCGCCTCCAGCCTTTAGTATTTAAGCTAGCTACTTTCATCTTGTATCAGGAGTTTGTAGATCAACCAAGTCTCCCACTTAATTCTATCCCAATTAAACTCCATTACTCTCTTAAGTCTATCTCAAACTTTTGCTCATCCTCTCCAGAAAATCTCTGGACCTCTAAACATCCTCCTTACCCTTGTCTTGAAATTAGGACACTTGACGAGGAGAAGGGTGCAACTTCTTATAAGTTGAAGTCAAGTCCTTTCTGTTCCCCCACTTGGTATGACACATCAAGTAAACCCTGCCCAGGATTTCCATAGGGTTCCCTGCCTTACTCAATCCACCCTCTGCAACTCCTATCATCCAGGTACAACCAGAAATCCGATGACTTCCTTCCTCCAGCTCAGCACTTAACATGAAACCTGTAAATACAACATGTAAATAGAAAAGTAATTGTTCATGGGGTGTATCCCTACCCCAGCCCCAATGACGACGATGATGATGACACCATGTCATTGTCATAATCAGCTCCTGTACTTGAAGGAGCCTGCAATTGCAGGTCTTCTTAGATGCAGGATGCTGATGACATGGCAGAGACAGCGGGTCAACCCATACCCATCTAACCCATGACTTGTGACCTGTGTGTTGTGGGTACAGGTATGGGTACAGTCAAAAGTACCTGCAGGTTACCCATGCCACTGCCTACTGATGATATGATGGACACTACTGACAATGAATGATGCAGATTTATTTCATGTACATATATACTGTGCTTGAACTTCTTGTAAGGATCTAAGCAATAAATATTGCTAGTACCAATTTCTGTCTTGTTTGCCAATGCTGAGGCACTTTGTAACTTGCCATGCTGTTGCCCTGCCTAAGGCCCATGCCCATGCCCATGTCCGACACATGTGTCTGATGCTATTTCATGGGTCACTGATATTACATTCTTAAATGTCTAGTATATGTACAGAAGCATTGTAACAGTGCACTCATTTGTTACTATAGACATATATACATAGAGTGTTTGATAGTGTCCACCAAACCTGTCTCACTTGACACAATGTATGTGTGCCTGATGCCAATGCCCTGCCTTAATCCCAGCTGCTTAATGCCAATGCATGTGTTGCCAATTCATAGGTTACTATGTCTATACAACTTACATGCTCAATTATCTACTGTATTGTAATGTACTGTACTGTCGAGGTCTTTACACTCCCCCCCCCCAATCCGAGTGGAGTCCGCTTGGACACTCGGACTGTCCGAGTACTGTCTGAGGACTTTGCTCAGACTTCTTTGGCTGAAAGTCCTGCCAAACTAAATGTCCAGTCCAAGCTGAGTCCTCGGACTGTCCGAGCATCTGAGCAGAGTCTGAGTTGCTTATATAATTGACTGAAAAATCAGTGGCTACTGCAGGGATTGAACCCTCATAGTCACATGATAAAGTACAATTAAGTCAGCAATATAACAGTTAGACTAAAGCATCATTACAGATAAGTAGTTATATCTCTCTATGTACCGCCCCGGCTGTGATGACAAATCAACACAGCCACATCATCAACAATGCTGGCAACAGCGCCGCCTCCTCCTTACCTCCTACCCCAATAACCAACAATGGGAATGAGCCCAAACAACAGCATTGTCATTTGGGCTCACTTGTAAGTCTTTTTTTACATGATTTTTGTTGTTTTGTTTAACTAACTGAAATTTCCTTAATGATAGGTTTTATCTATGTTATAACAATGCTGCAGCCTCAAAACCATGACAACAGCTGACACAGCCACCACCCTAGGACCCAGAACCACCACCGCAAGCAACTGCTTGCAGGGTGGGAACAGGTACAACTGCAAAATGGCAAGACAATGGCGATGCTGACTTGGCCAAATGGAATGACAACACAACGAGGCGACTGGAGACGACTGGGACTGGGAGATGGAATGACAAGGGGACGAGCAGGAAACAATGAAAGGAAGGCAAAGCAAATGAAGAAAAGGCCCAAGAGACATCGTTTGACATCTCTTGGGCCATTGGTAAGTTTTTTCTTCTTGTTTTTGTTACTAACAAACTTTTTTAGGTATTATCTAGTACTGCTGACAATGACGACAATGAGCACTCAGAACCACTGCCGCAAGCAGCTGCTCACGGGGTGGGAATGGGTGCAACTTCAAAATGACAAGAACAGCTACTCATGCCCACCATGCAGGACACACCATGCGCCTCCAGCCTCATGAGCAACTGCTCATGGGGTGGATGGTGGGTGGAATGACAATGATGGCAGGGAACGACAACAGCACCTGCTCCAGCCCTATGAGCTACTGCTTGTAGGGTGGATGACGGGTGGAACAACAACAATTAGGGGAGACCCAAGAGACGTCAACGTCTCTTGGGTCCTAGGTAAGTTTTTTTTTCTTTTCTCATTTCATTTTTTGATCCTAACTAACTTTTTATAGGTACAAACTACTACTGGTGATGACGATGATGATGACACCACCACCACCACTGCTGCAAGCCCCTGCTCGCAGGGTGGAAGGTGAGGGGGAAGAGACAAGAGGGAAGGGAGACAAGAGGGAAGGGAGATGACGATGAGAGTGGGGACACCCACGATGACACCCGCCCCATGCCTATGAGCATCTGCTCATGGGGTGGTTTGGGGGGGAGAAGAATGGGGACAGGAGAGCAAGACGGCCAGGGGACAACCTGGGGAGAGATGAATGCCACCATGAGCAACTGCTCGTGGTGGGTATTTTTAATTTATTTTTATAATTGATAGTTACAGCCCCCTCCCCTCAAGCTTGCGAGGGGAGGGCTTAGTATTATACATATTAATTACCCATATTAATTACCCCTTGCACAGATGCGAGGGGGTCAATTTAATAATCTATTCATGATATATAACAAATTAGATTTCAGTAATAAATAGATATAATGTATGTAACTTTAAATGACTACTTGGCTTAAGTGGTAGAGTGTGCATGTTTTGTTGTCATGTGATTGCTAGTCCAGAAGGCTGTTGGTTCAATTCCTGCTGTGCACACATCATTTTGTGAGACTTATAAGACTTTCTCTAAGACTTTCTCTAAGACTGGAACTTGGACTTTACTTGGTCAGTACTTTAAAAGGTGTAAATAAATGCACAATTGATGTTGTCCAAGCAAAGTCTGAGTGCAGTCCTCAGACTTTACTCGGACAGTCCTAGGACAGTCCAAGTGTCCGAGCAGAGTCCAAGCAGAGTCCAAGTGAAGTCCTCGGACAGTCCGAGTGTCTGAGTGTGTCCAAGCAGAGTCCGCTTGGACTGGGGGGGGGGGAGTGTAAAGTACTGTGTACTGTCCAGGAAGCTATCCAATAGTGCATTCATTGGTTACTATAGTAGGTATATATATATAGAGTGTTTGACAGTGTCCAGTGAACCCATATCATTCAATACAGTGTAGCTTACCTATGTGTACACATCTTGGTTTTGTTAGCGTTGGAACAAAATCAGTCTAGAAAATGAGGAAGAAAGAAAGAAAAACATAGTATTGTGCTCAGGGGCAATGCACCCAAGTGCATTTGTCCCTATGTGGCTGCTGTAGCCATCAATCCCAGGGTGGCTGGAGTTGACATAAATGGGGGTGTTGTGGGCCTCATCATTGCTGTGTCCCCATAGTAGCTATCTATAATAAAAATGCCAGTAAAAAAAAGCAGGAAACAATGATGTATTGGCCAGATATCTTCCAGTGCTTATCTCATCCTTTTGGGGGATGGCAACTTGTGGACACTGTTTTCCACACATTATTAATCTCTTGGCTAAAGTATGTGTTACTGAAATTTTACACTATTCTGGACTCAACAAGCATTCAGGTATTTATATCCTTCTTTTTTCAGCAGCCTAAAAAGAAGGTTACGGACTTGTAGAAAATCAATCCTAGAATATACGAGGATAAACTCAGTCCTTGTATAAGTGACTAATAATACACAAGACTGTACCTAGAATATATGAGGATAAACTAAGGTACAGTAAGTATCATTCTACAAATAGCATGTAGGCAACACTCACCTCAGTCCTTGTATAAGTGACTGAGGTGATCATGTATCTATCTACCTGTATATATATATGTTCAGTCTAATAAAGGAGGAGACGAGAGAAAAGGTATCTTTGATGCATTTGTGTGAATGCATCAAAGGAAAGTGCTAATAATAGCACATGCATCACAGAAGCTGATCTCAGCTGATCACATACCATGTTTGTCTTGCACATCAAAGGGATACTCCAAGAATAGAACACGCATCAAATGCATCAGTTGCATGATCACGGTGTGAATCTCAACACTCCTCCTCACCATGATCACTCCTCCTTGCATGGAATCACACTAGTGTAGGCCTAAGAATGAGTGCAAATGCATGAATTGTTTTATGTCTAGTGCTTTGGTGAATAAATCCACAATGTTATCCTTGGTATTGATATATTTGAGCTGTAAAGTGCCAGATTGGACTTGTTTGTGAAGAAAATGATACTTGATATCGACATGTTTAACCCTTGAGTGGAGCAAAGGGTCTTCAGACAGGGTTTTGGTAGCTGTATTATCACAAAGGATCATCGTCGGGGAGGATTGTGGGTAACCTATGGCACTGAGCAACATGCATATCCAGATACATTCCTTCATGGCCTCAAATGTGGCTACATACTCCACTTCACAGGAGGATGTTGCAACAACTTTCTGTTTCCTGGCAGTCCAAGAGAGAGCTCCAGAACCAAGGTTACAAAGATACCCTCCAATGCTTTGATGTGTATCAAGGCAATTGGCCCAATCAGAGTCACTGAATGCATGGAGGGAAATAGGGTTTTCCCCACCTAGGTATAGTCTGAGATCCCGAGTCCCCTTCAAGTATCGAATCAACCGTGTTGCCGCACTCCAGTGTTCAAAGGAATAACTATCGAGGTATTGAGATAGTTGTTGTACAGCATATGCAATATCAGGGTGTGTGGAAATGGCCAGGTAAAGAAGACAGCTGACAAGGGAGCAATAAGGTAGTCTCTTGAGGTGTGATAAGCTATCTGCAGACATGTCATGTCGATTTGCACAATGTAATTTAAGACCAGGTTCAAGTGGAGCAGATACTGGGGTAGCATCCCATTGGCCAAACTGGTTGACGATTTTATCAATGAGGGCAGTTTGTGAAAGTGCAACCATGCATAGATGTCGATCCCAGGTAACTGCGATACCAACAATAAAGTGGGCTGTGCCCAGCTCTGAGATTGTCCACACTTTGTGCATTTGGTTCTTGAAACACTCATTTTCATCCTTGGTGTCAGCAATAGATAGGTAGTCATCAACATGTACTGCAGCAATAACAATGCCCATGGCTGACTTCCTGTAATAAATGCAGGACTCACAGGTGAGGCGCATAAAACCCCAGGCGATCTTTGGGCATTGAGGGTTTGATTCCATATCTGGCCACTCTGCTTCATGCCATATAATCCTCGCTGAAGCTGCCATACCCAGTCTTCATGACCTGGTTCTTTGAACCCTTCAGGCTGTTGCATGTACTGGACTTCATCATCAGGGAGGACCCCATAAAGGAAAGCAGTTTTGACGTTGATCTGTTGGGCATCCCAACCCAGAGATGCGGCTATGTGAAGCAAGATTTGCCAAGATTCCATGCGCACAGTAGGTGAGGTCATCTTAGTATAGTCCCTACCATAAATTTGTTCAAAACCCCAAAAGACAAGTCAGACTTTCCATCTCACTGCATGGCCATTTTCATCACACTTGATATGGAAAACTGGTCGGCCCTTACGAATCCATTTACCTTGAGGTATGTCACCCCTGGGGATGAGTTTATAAACCCCCATATCCTTCAGAGATTTCAATTCATCCAGATATCGTATCCACCACCACTCTGCATCCCCCGAAGTCTTTGCCTCCTCCCAAGTTTTGGGTTCATCCTCAAACTGGAGCGATTCCGGATCAAAATCCATCATTTCTGAAATTAGGGCCTGGAGTTGATGCACCTGATCACCCAAATGAAGATCGTTGAATGATTGACATAGCTCATCAATGACATCATGATCATGATCAATGGATTCTTTGATCGGGTGGCAACAGTAGCGGCTCTGCGCTCACAGCGCGCCTCCCTGATCTGGGTAGCGCTGGTTTGAGATTCCTGGACAGCTGTCGCAGTCCTAGTGTTGGTTGGTCCACCATTCAGGTGTCGCTCTGTGGGAATAGGTACATGGGATGAGCAATGTGGAATGGGATTTGGAGTGGGTAAATCTTGTTCCTCCCCAACGTCGCTGTTTGGTTCAGTGGTATTCAATGGATGAAAAAATTCATCAACATTGTCATTGCTTGTGGGCAAAATGGTGAAGGTGGGTCCATCTGGGGTAGGTGTCTCAACAACATCATCTGATGTTAATGGTTGGGGGGGTGCATGTCCATCGTGGCTCTTGAGAAAGTGGACATGATAAGAGCTGTGAACTTTTCTCATAGTCCAATGATGATGCTCAACCCGGAAACTTAAACAAAACCCACAAAATGGCTTCAGATGGTATAACACAAGTCAGAGGAAGGGTGTGAGGCCCTCTAGATGTCACCTGTCAGACCGACCGTCAAATAGTCATAAAAGGATGGCTTGTCAAAGCAGTCCGAGCCTAAAAGAATGTGTTTCAAGGACTTGCAACAATTTGCGAGGTGTTGCGATGATTTTCGAGGTGTTGCAATGCTTTTCGAGATGTCATGATATTTTTTGAAGAGGTTTCGAGGAATTTCGAGTGCGCAGATATGTTCAGACGCAAGATCGGGGGACTAGATGAGTAGTAGAAGTGAAGAAAAGGATAATCAAGGGAAGCGAGAGCAAAAATAGTGTAATGCAAGGAATTTTGAGGAATTTTGAGGAAGTTTAGCATAAAACATCAAACTTCAGACTGAATAAGACTAAACCAAACTCTCAAATCACTGTGATCTGGGAGGAAGATGACAACTTTCTTTTTTTTTCCTTGTATCTAGTACATCTTTTTATATAAAATAAAGAAAGTACCTAAAAAGGCTAGAGAACATGAGGCAAACATGTGGAAAACTCGAGGCAAAAGACAATATAAGTACATCAGAACAATAAAGCGGGCCTAGAAGGGGTGAATATAACACATGATGAAGAAATAATAAGAAAGAATAGCTAAAACTGGACTGTCCTTGTTATAAATTGAATAAAAGATCGGAAACTGCTTCGAGTGGATTGTATGCATGCACATGCGGTCGAAATGTGTTCGATATACTCGATATAGTGTCCCATGTGTCCAGCATGCGTCCGAAGATCATTCAAACAGGAAATACTGTGTCTGACGATGTTTTTCGAGGTTCGATGTTTTTCGAAGATTTTCGAAGTTTCTTCGGACTTCGTTCGTGGCCCGATATCGGTGCGATTTTGTTCGACAATGGTAGGGGATATGTCTGGCATGTGTGTGATGAGTATTCAGATAGCGATATAGTGTCCGATGTCGATTTGCAATGTTTGATGATTTTCGAAGTCGATCGAGGAAATATTGGACTCGTTTGAAGGCCGATATCACTGTGATATTGCTTGATACTGGTTCGGAACTCATTGACGATGGTCCAAGTGTATATCCTGAGCTGTCCGAAGGTCAGGGGAATTGTATTATAGTGGCCAAAGGCATACAAAGAATTTCGAGGTGTCGCGAAGAGTTTCAAATCATTGCGAAGAATTTTGAAGCATTCTTGTGACTTTGTAGAGCTTTGGAGGGGTTCGTATGGGTTCATAGAGCTTCGACGATGATTGTAGATGTGTTTTCCGAGCTTGAACGACAAGGTGGACCTATCACCAATTATAGCATCGGTAGGATTTAGAATTTAGGTCATATCCAATAAGTATGCACTCAATAAATGGCTCAAAAATTTTTGGGTTATTTTTCTTTGGAATGAGGACAAAGGCATGGCAGCCAATTTCCCATAGGTATGAATAATCAGGCTTACGCTCATGCCAGAGTTCCCAAGGTGTGCAACCTTGAAGTGACCTCGTGGTGGTTTTGGCATGTAAGTGAGAGGCCATTAGGTAGAATTCATCCCAAAGGTAAGCTGGTAGGCCTGAGTAACTTCACATCGTGCGGGCTTTAGCCATAAGAGTACAATGCATGCATTTGACATGCCCAATATGGGCTGAGGTATGTGGGGTGGTAAATTGCTGTCCCATCCCCCTTGATTTGAGCCAAGCTTCCATCTCGTGAGATTTCAATTCTCCATTGTCTGTGATATAAATCCCAACTTTAAGTCCCATTTCATTTTCTCATGCTAGTTCCCAAGCTTTTAGTTCTGGAAATGAGTCATCTTTGTTACAAAGTGGTATCGACCATGGAAAAAATGTATAATTGTCGACAATGTCCATAACATAAGAGTTTCCGGTACGAGATGTAACTGCATGTGGACCTGATAAGTCTACCCAGACTTTTTCTAACTTTTGTGTCACCTTATGCCCAATCCCTTCCTCACACTTCTTTGGAATGGGCATCTTTGTCTGTTTGCCCAGAATGCATGATTCGCATTTGGGCGGTTTAGAAGCAGAGGTGATAGGTGCACCTGTAAGTGTACCCTTCTTGGCCATATCCCAAAGGGATTGATAATTTGCATGGCCAAGTCAATGGTGCCAGGTCTCAAGGTCAGGGGATTTGTGGACAGTCAAAGCATGGTCAGCAGCAGCGGAGTAAAGGTGAAGTGAGTACAATCTCTTGTTGGCAAGTAATGTTCCATGAGCAATAGTAGCTCCAGTAGATTTATCTGTGATCCAGCATGATGAGCTATCAAAATGCACCACGGCATTTGAATCATTGGTGAGGGAACTAACTGAGATAAGCTGGACTGCCGCATCTGGGATGTAAAGCGCATTATGTAACAATATTGATGCACCCTGTGCTATGCATAGTTTTATGTCACCGACTCCAATAGCAACAATGGAGGACCCCCCAACACCTTTCACAGGGCGAGGCAGTATTTGGCTAAGGGTAAGGAAGTCTGCCTTGTCCGGTGAGATGTGGACTGTGGCACCCATATCAATAATGAAAGGGAAATGGGTGAGGGAAATTTGGGAGCATTGTTTTTGGTTAAGTGGTTCAATGGTAAAGGGGCCCTCTGCAGGAGGCAAAGTATGGCAGGAGGCAAAGTATGGCAGTTCCAGTCAATAGTTGTGGTCGCCTCCTCCTCAATGACAAGCCATCCTTCATATTCTACCTCCTCGATTGATGCTGTGGGAAGAGGATCACTAGCAAGCCCAGCAAATGGGGTGTAAGTGTCAGGTTGAGGGTCTGCGGGGTCAGAGTTCACCATAACTGTGAAGGCCCATCCATTAACGTCTTTCACAGTAATTGGAACCTTTGGAGGTTTTGATGAAGCATTGGCCTTCTTCCCTTTTTCACAGGCCACTCTCCAGGCTGCCACGGTGATAGGTTGTCTCCTTGGCTCAAAGGCCGATTCACCGTTTTGACCACATTCTAATCACATCGGATAACTCACATGAGGTCCCAGAAGCAGTGCGACCACTCCTGACCAAGTCTACCAAGCACGATATCGTGTCGAATGCGGTCAAGCATTGCGAGCATCGTCAAACACAATTGAGCATCGTATCGAACGTGATCGAACATCATCGAACATCATCGAGCATCGCGAGCATCGTCGAATGCAATCGAGCATTGTCGAACGCGATCAAACATTGTCAAGCATCGTTGAGCATCGTCGAGCGTTATCGATCGATATTGAGAGACTGCAAGCGACATTGGGTGCCACATTTGTTATCTATATGGTGGAATAACATGCACCAGGAAGTATTCCAACTCATGCTCAAACTTGCTGATAGTAGGTCAGCCTCGTTCCAAGTCCCTATCACGCCCAGAACCTGCTGGATGCATTATTGCGAGACTTAGCGCAGTTTATACACAAAGGACAGTCCCCTTTTAGTTCTATACCCTTTATTACTCTTTCATCATATGATATATATCTTTCTTGTTCGGATTCCAGTCTCCTTTTTGGCCTTGTGCCTTAACTCATATCTTTTGCCTCATGTTCTACACATGTTCTCTAGCCTTTTTAGGTACTTTCTTTATTTTATATAAAAAGATGTACTAGATACAAAGAAAAACAAGAAAGTCGTCATCTTCCTCCCAGATCACAGTGATTTGAGAGTACAGTTTAGTCTTATTCAGTCTGAAGTTTGGTGTTTTACGCTAAACTTCCTCGAAATTCCTCGAAATTCCTTGAAATTCCTCGCATTACGCTATTTTCACTCTCGCTTCCCTCAATTAGTCTTTTTGTCACTTCTACTACTCGTCTAGTCCCCCGATCTTGCGTCTGAACATATCTGTGCACTCGAAGTTCCTCGAAACCTCTTCGAAAAATATCGCAACATCTTCAAAAAATATTGCGACATCTTCAAAAAATATCGCGACATCTCGAAAATCATCGCAAAGTCTCGAAAATCATCGCAACACCTCGAAAATCATCCTTTTAGCCTCGAACTGCTTCGACAAGCAGTTGTTTTATGACTATTTGATGGTCGGTCTGACAGGTGACGTCTAGAGGGCCTCACATCCTTCCTCTGACTCGTGTTATACCATCCAAAGCCTTTTGTGGGTTTTGTTTGGGTTTCCAGGTTGAGCTGCAACAAAGGAGGTTAGGTTTGATGTCCCCCATAGCGAATGCATGCTCAATGAGGGCACAAATTTTGTTGGCCATCTCAGGAAGGGGAGTGTCAGTGCTGCATTGGGTGGTGAGGGCTTGTTGTAATAACTGGACCTGCCAAACAGGGCCCTCATTCTGGTGTCATTTACGAAGCGCCTCCCAGTTTACAGTTGTAGCCTTTTCTATGTCAATGAAAGGGTACTTGGATGGGATGATGCTGGATGCAATGAATGTGTATGTGAGACGGGAATTGGCTTTCCAGTTAATCAGTGCTTGAGGTTCAGAGGCAGTTCTATGATCCAAAATGGGAAAGTGATCAGATTGTCGATCAAAGGAAAATAACATATGGATAACGTCGAGTGGCTAGGAGATTTTCTACCATCACTTAGAAGTGACGGCAGTGGCCCATAACCTGTAGAAAATCAATTCTAGAATATACGAGGATAAACTTAGTCCTTGTATAAGTGACTAATAATACATGAGACTGTACCTAGAATATATGAGGATAAACTAAGGTACAGTAAGTATCATTCTACAAATAGCATGTAGACCTCAGTCCTTGTATAAGTGACTGAGGTGATCATGTATCTATCTACCTGTATATATATATGTTCAGTCTAATAAAGGAGGAGACGAGAGAAAAGGTATCTTTGATGCATTTGTGTGAATGCATCAAAGGGAAGTGCTAATAATAGCACATGCATCACAGAAGCTGATCTCAGCTGATCACATACCGTGTTTGTCTTGCGCATCAAAGGGATACTCCAAGAATAGAACACACATCAAATGTGTCAGTTGCATGATCAGTGTGAATCTCAACAGGACTCAGAAGCTGCCAATGGTATGCTAAAATCTGTTGTGTAAATCACTGTTCAGGATTTAAAATTCCATACAGTTGCTGCTATTGCTGATGATGACTCTGATGATGAACTTGCTGTTCATGAGGAAGGCATTGAGAATGATTCAGCTGCTGTGCCTGATGATGGTAGGGATGCCCATGATACTGCCATTGTCAAGACTGCTTGTGGCCAGGCAATTGAAATGAGGAGGGAAAAGGGTATTTCAATTGATCCTTTGGAGGAAAAGATGGTGCTGCAACTTTTTCTGCATGTAAGGATATTTTTTTCACAATATTCAATTTTAATTTAGGAAATCCCAGGTTGCTGGCCTTGCATGGCATGTTCATGACAGTTCAACACTAAAGAAGAAGTTTGATATACTTGTTGCAAATGACAAGGATCTGTCTGGTAACAAGGAGACACTTGATCACTGGGTTCCTACCTGATGGAATTCAAATCTCACTTGCCTAGATGCTCACCTCTACTTTAGAAGTCCAGTTGAACAGCTCACAGGTGCAGCAATCAACAGACTCCAGGCTTACTGGCTTTCAGAAGACCAGTGGGATCTTGCAGAAACACTTAGTGCAGTACTTGAGGTCACTTGTCTGATATTTGTCAATGCAGACAATTAATTATCTCTGATAGGTCTTTGATGGGCCAACAAAGCTGTTTTCACAGTCTCAAATTCCACTTATAGCAGAAGTCATACCTATGCTGGACTCTATTGAGCAGTCCATGACCCTGGTCTGTGATAACAAGGAATCAGAACTTCCCAATGTTGTCTGTGTTGCTGCACAAGCTGTTCCACTCTTAATCGACAAATACTACACTCTCATGAAGGACTGTGAACTGTACATCATTGCAATTGGCAAGTGTAGTATTTTTGATGGATTTGTATGCTGACAATATGCAGCCATGTGTTCTGACAAGTAGTGTTTCAAGGTCCAGTCTATAGGACTGAAAATAACCATTGGACTGAACTGGACCGAACCTCAGTCCGGTCTTTTTTTCAGTTGTGGTTGCCCTCATTTTGGGTCAGTGCGGTTGCTGGTTGCCTTATTTTAGAAATATTTGAAAACCATTTGAAGACCCATTGCAATCGGTTGCAACTGGTCTTGTCACAGTATATAGAAAGTACAATATATATACTTAAACTTACATGGATAGTAATAAAACAGATCTAATATAAGTACGAATTATAACTATTTATGCTATTATACTAATATTTATGTGCAGAGGGAGAAGCCCAGAGAAAAAAGTAGTCGTTTGGTGGGTGCTTATATACCCTGTGGCTGCACATGGACCATGTGGTCACGTTTGTGCTCCCAAAAATCAAAGTGGCACCATCTGTGAGATGATTCCCATGACAACAAACTCACAATCCCATGCTGCCCACCATCTTGACCCACCACCAACAACATCCACACCGCTACCCCAAAGGACCACCAACGAACAAATGCAAGGCAGGGGGCCCAGATGATGCTAGTTGTCATTTGTGCCCCCAGCATAAGTCTATTATACTTATTTTCATGTTTTACTAACTGTTTCTTTTCAGTTTCTAGCTAACGACATCACCCATACCCTATCCATGCCCCATGCTCTGTTCCTAGATGCCAACAGCAACAGCCAGCAGGGCCCATGACAATGCCACACTCCCAGCAGGATCTGCTGCTGCTGCTGCCATGTCACAAAGCACCACCACCCCCTGCCACCTGTGCCCTACCCCACCAGTGATGCCCACACCACCTAGCTTGGAACTGAATGAATGAACACAAAGCACCCAAACAATGACTAGCATCATTTGGGCCTGGGTATGTTTCTTATCTTTGATTTCTTTTTTTTTTACTAACCAATTTGATTTCTTTTGTAGGTTTAATAACAATGACAATACCCCCTGCCCTATGCCGCTGCTGTGGGCCACTGCTTGCAGAGTGGCAATGGGTCCTGTTCCCAGACCACAACAGGTGCCATGTCACACAGCACCACCACCCCACCTGCGAGCCACTGCTCATAGGGGGCAATGGAGGTGCTGATGACGAATGGTGCCACAACAACACAGGGAAGGGCCAATGAACAACAGGGAGAACAGAATGAAGGAACAACAACAAGAATGAGGAGGATGGCAACAAATGATGGGGAGGGGATGATGCACAATGACACAGGGATGGCAACATGAGGGCAATGAACGACAATGCAGGGACAATGACATGAGGATGATGCACGACAATGCAAGGACGACAACACAAGGCCGACAATGATGAATATTGGGGGACAATGTACAATGCCCACCCTCGCAACAAACGCAAGACAGTGGGGTTGTTTCTTTTTTGCTCTGGTTTTTTTTTCTTTTTTCTTTCTATCAGCAACTCCCCCCACCACTGCGAGCACCTGCTCGCAGGGTGATGTAATTAGTTTTATAATAAATTTTATTTACTGTAAAAATAGTAGTTGAGACCAGTCAAAACTGGTCTTTTCGGTTGTGGTCCTCCAAGTTTGGGCAACGGTTTGGACTGGTTGCAGTCCATGGTTGCCCTTTTGGGGGTCAAAAAACTGGACTGAACTGGACCTTAAAACACTACTGACAAGAAACTAAAATGGTTCAAAGACCATGGTTGGACAGCAGCACAAATATGAGATATCAAGAAGATGGTTATCGAGCATTGGGATGAAACATACAAGGGAGAGAACTCAGAGGCATTACCTCCTGCCCCTGATCCTTGTAGGGGCAAGGTGAGCTTTAATTTATGCTGCCAAATCTTAGACTTACTGTAGTCCAAGTGGGTTGTTGCAACAGAACCTGAGAGAATCAAAATCCAGATACTATTGCAACTTATCTGGCAGATCCAGTCATCCAGCTTTCAAATATCAAGGAGGCTGGAGGAATCATGAAGTACTGGCTGGCATCAAGCCATTGAGCAGCGACCTTGGTTAGCAAAGATGGGGCTTGATTTTTGCTCAGCACCAGGTAAGTGTAATAATCCTCATTTTTGCTCCTACTCAGACACTCTTTTAGCATCATCAGTGGATGCTGAATGTGCATTCTCAGTTGGAAGGCTTGAGATCAATCACCTTCAGCATAACACCAGCCCACAGACCTTCAAGGCTCAAGTTGCAGTTGGATCTTGGGCCAAAACTCCACTCTATTCAGGACTTTCAGAAACCATTAAGATTGTTCAGAAGCAAATGGGAAGTGAAGAGCAGGTGGGACCTCAGAAAGAAGTTGATGAGACTGAGTTGGAAGATGAGGTAAAGTAGAGGACATCCACAACCCACCAACATCATGTGCCATTCCAAAACAGGCAAAGTAAGACAAAATTGCATTGTGAAAGCAACACAACACCAATATGGGTAATCTAATCAATAAAAGGTGTGCTAATAGTGATAAAAAGATGCCTGAGATAGGTAGTTTCATGTAAAATGTAGATTATGGAGTGCTATTTCACATCGATGCATTCTGAGTGCATTGCATCACAAATCTCAAAATTAGTCATTCAGTTCATGTCAGCTTGCCTAAAGCTGTTGTGCACAACCAATTCAGATGTATCTAAAGAACAAGTCCAGGAGACACAAAAACAAAAGATATTCAAAGTTTGCTCTATAAAATCTCTTTGTATACATATGAATTGGTTGTACACAACAGCTTTAGGCAAGCTGACATGAACTGAATGACTAATTTCAAGTTTCATGATGCGACACACTCAGAATGCGTCAACAGGGAAATAGCACTCCATAATCTACATTTTACATGAAACTACCTATCTCAGGCATCTTTTTATCACTATTAGCACACCTTTTATTGATTAGATTACCCATATTGGTGTTGTGTTGCTTTCACAATGCAATTTTGTCTTACTTCACCCATTTTGGAATGGCATGTGACATTGGCAGGTTGTGGATGTCCTCTACCTTAGAAGAGACAGATGAGGAATCCAGGTTTTGGGGAACTTGAATTGTAATTGTACAAATTCCTATGGTATTTCAGATGTACATCAGGAAAACCACTTTTTGACACAAGCTTTCCCAGGGTTAAAGGTTATTTCCCAGGACCCATCAAGTGCCCTGGAGTACCCTATGATGTGTCCTGTGCCATATGATATTATACTGTATTTGCACCTCTGAGCATTTCAACAATGTCAATGTAATTTTTAAATCAATTTTATAACAATCTAAAAGTAGATTATATGACATTACATGATACACTAATGATACACTACTGTATTCTACTCTACCACTATGCAATGTCTAACCTATGCTGGCCTCTCATCTAATTGGGACCTTCAAACAACACCTGAATAGAGTCAGAATAAGCCTAAGATCAGATCAAACAGATGAGAACTTAGATCTCAAGTACCTCATATCAAGCCCCTACTAACAAAGATGTGGTTGTTGCAAAAGAATGAGTAAGCGCTGGCCTCTCGTCTAAGTGGGACCTTCAAATGACACCTAAACAGAGTCAGAATAAGCCTAAGATCATATCAAACAGATGCAAACTTACTAAGATCTCAAGTACTCATATCAAGCCCCTACTGACAAAGATGTAGTTGTTGCGAAAGAATGAGTAAGCGCTGGCCTCTCGTCTAAGTGGGACCTTCAAACGACACCTAAACAGAGTCAGAATAAGCCTAAGATCATAGCAAACAGATGAGAACTTACTAAGATCTCAAGTACTCATATCGAGCCCCTACTGACAAAGATGTGGTTGTTGCAAAAGAAGGAGTAGGTGCTGGCCTCTTGTCTAATCAGGACCATCAAACAACATCTAAATAGAGTCAGAATAAGCCTAATATCATATAAAACAGACCAGGACTCACTTAAGATCTAGAGCAACCAAAAACATACTCATACAGAAGGTGGGTTAAGTGCGGGTCACGGGTGACAAAAGTGTGACCCATACCCGTACCCGGAGATACCCATAGCTGTGACCCGCATGGGTTACCCCAACCTGTGCCAATGCCTAATTACCAGGCTCAAATTCAAGTTGTAAAGATAAGTCAATGTGCCCCATGGGGCACAGTGTTCTCACGGGTTGTTCATGTGACCACTGTGGTCAACAGTTGTCAATGCGAGATTATGCATGACATGGCGATCTTGCAGCCCCATGCAGCAGTTGCTCGAGGGGATGGGTGCAGGTGGTGTGTCATCCATAGTCGTCGTTGTCGGGGATGATGTTTAAGTGAATTAAAATACTGTGAGTAGAGTGCCCCATGGGCAAGGGGGAACTGGGATTACAAAAATTGCCCAGGGTAGGCAAATTTTTTAATGGGTGGCGGTCTGACCCCCCCCCCCTCCCCTACCTTCCAAAAAAGGAAATGTCAGGCTGAAAAAGGAAGTTTCACAAAAAAACATGAGCAAATTTTATTGGAACTAAGAATTAGTAAGAAAGACATCATTTTTCGGGTCCCTCTATTGATGTTGACGCTTAGTGGGTTGAACATGGTTCGAACAATGCCAATTTCAAGGTGCCACATCAAAGTTGAGGCAATCCAGATGGAACTATGAATGGCCAACTCATCAATTGCACATCGGAGAGCAACAGAAAGCAAGAACAACATACCCACAATGTCTCGCACCCTTTATACCCACATTGGATGGCAACATTAGAATTTCTTGAGCTGCTATCGACAGGTATCCCACAAATACAAGCCGTGACTTCCATCATATCCCATGTTCACCGTGTCTGCCCTCGCTGTGTCAGTTCTGCATCAATCGTGAACTCAGTTTGGTTTATGGTGAGTAATTGAGAAACCTCCATCATGTCTATGGTTAACAGAAAGCGAGGTCAGTTATTACCAAGGTATATGGATGGAAACTCAGACCATGACTCAGGGTAGGCTCATCAAGATGGTTTATTGGAGTGTCAAGACTAGTGGGGGCATCAACGTCCACATTCATCACCGTGTTGACCTCCGCTGTTGCTTCAAGTTCCTCGACATTTGGTGAGGTCGGTGCAAGAAATATGCTGGTTGGAATATGGTTTTCTTCATAAGAATCGGGTTCGTCCTCCTCTTCGCCAGCATATTGTTCTTCTGTTTCCATTTCCTTGCTGTCTTCATCACCCTCACTGTCTGTCTCGCTTTCAGAACTTGTCTCCTCAGCCTCGCATTCATTGAGGGCTTCCACTTCATCAAGTTGAAGTGTGTCAAGGTTGGCAGCATTGTCGGGGGTTGAGAGTGGCCATGTTGTGCTAGCACAGCTATGAGATGCAATCTGATGGAATGAAGGAAAACTTACAACAGGGCTTGACACGAGCTGTGGACTTCCAAGATTGTTAGAGGTGAAGTAATGTTACGCCATTTTCGATGTGACTTGATCTTGTGACGCGTGTCCCATTGCAGCTTGAGAGCCACCTTTTCTGACTCGCTAATGATGCAGGCTTGAAGAATATCAGTGTCACGGATCGATGGATGGTACTTTGTGAGGTGGGTCCTCATGTTATACTTCCAAACACTTCCTGACGTTGATGGGCACAGCGGACAGGTGACCGGAACATTAGTACAGGGTGAATTCATTTGTTTGGTGGATGCTGCAGAGTACAAGAACTTGCCAGCGAGGTTTGGGCAGCATGATGTGTGCAAATCAATCTGTGGTGCAGTTCCAACTCCCTTTCCCTTTCGTAAATAGAATACACATAGGGGGGATGGCCGCATGCACAAGCCGCAAAGTTCCTGGGATGTGTCAACTGTGTTGTCATACAGGAGGTGGGCAGCAACATGCTCAAGGATTTTGGGTATTTTGCTGGTGTCCCATGGAACAGCTGGCCGGCATTGATTACAATGATCAGGCTGAGCACTTCCAGGCCCAGTCACTTGTCACTCATTGAGTTCAACCTCACATATAAAAGCCGCATCTCCTGAGGAATAGTTAACATAGAGCTCATTATGTCATAATAATAAAGATATACCACTCTTTGTGCGATAAGGGAAATGATCTGTTCACTTGCAAAGGCTGGGGAGTTGACTTTAATCTTGCAATGGGATAGAACAAACGAGAGAGGCTGCGATCACTCGCAACTCATCAGTGCAGAAGAAATAAAGAGGAAGGTTGACCTTGGGAATGGCAATGGCAGGACTGATGACTTGGATGAATGAGCCCTTGGTTTTCATCACACTCTTTTCCATCTTGTGGTCCCATTTCCAGTTGGCACCATCAATGTCAGGATCATTGCTAGAGACTTTGACAAGTCAGTAAATCTGAACTGCACAGTAACTGCCGGCTCCATCAGAAATCTGGGATTTATCTCGAGAATGGGTGATGAGTCAAACAAGATATTGTTTATCTGGACAACAGCCAGGAAGAAATGACCCTTGCACTGGATGAGTGTAGCCACAGGGTCGCCAATGGTCAGGAACTCTTTGGATGTTGAATCAACAACAGTTGGTGAGCAGGGAGGGAGGGTTGTCTTTGTGTAGCGAGATAGCCCTGCACAGCAGCCAAGACAATCCGTCAAGCCAGGAATCTTAGAAAACATTGCTCTTTCAAGCTCACGTAAAACCTGGGGCTTTGGGACCATCTTTCCATTCCCAATGTCAATGAGTGGGCTAAACTTTCCTTGACCATCTTGGCTGGTTTCAACTGCTGCATGATCCTCCAAGTCGAGCAGTGGAGTTTCCCCTTCACCTAATGGGGTTGTCGAGATGACCTCTGCAGCAGCTTGAGCACTGAGAGGTTCTGGCACAATGGCAGGGGTTTCCCTTTCTTCCTCATCATTGGAGTCCTGAAAGTCATCCTCGGTGTGTTGTCCAAATGGAAACATAAGGTTGTGTCCCTCCTTCTCCAGCTGCAGCAATGCTTCTGCAATTCCTGCAGATGGGGATTCTAATTCGACAATTTGACAACCGTGATTCCACGAGGTGATGATGGATATGTTCTGGAGGCTGACATCTCCTACCCAGGACTGTGGGGAAATGTGATCTGCCTTCATGATGATGTTGCCATTCCCATCTTCAATCCCACAGAGGTTGAGTTGTTGGGTACCGCAATCCCAACTTGGATGCTCGGCAAAAATATTGAGGCATTCAACCACATGTGAGAGTTGATAAGTTAGGGTAAGAAGATCTGCATTGGCATCGTTTCCAACAATTGATTGCACAATGCCAAATATGGACTCGAGATGGTCAGTTCCTAGGAGAATAATATAAAATTCCATGTCTGGTGTGCTGATTTTTGCTTTTGCAATGCTAAAAAAAGGGTTCTTGACAAGGATTATGATGTCCTTGTAAGTTAACGATGGCATCGCCTTGCTTCGAGCTCCATTGGATGTGAAAAGAAATGCTGTGAGGTGGGCTGCAGCACTGAGATGGGCCAGTTGTTCATGTAATGACAAGGTCACCTGCACATATGGAAGGACAAGATGGCGAAAGAAAGATCCAAGCATTATGAGAGCATTTCTTGCTAATACGAAGCTCAGTTTGTCCATTGGTGCTGGAGCAGGTAGAGACCAAATCTCTTTCATCAAAGTATAACATAGCGGGACATCCTGACGATCTGTTGGGTTTAGCAAGTAGTCGATTTGGTGGGAGGGAACTTTGTTGGCCTGGAGGTGAAACCGGAGCAGCCCTGGAGTAATAACAAAGCCATTGACCATGACACCTGATTTGCATATAGAGAAGTTTTGACACTGCTTGATGACATGTTTTGGATCCTTATCAGCAGTGACATCGTTTTCACCCACCAGAAGATTCATCAGCCGCAGTTTTCCTACCTGGGCATAGAGTGCAGACGAGGGATCAAGCAGCTTCTTATGTGTCAGTTGAGTGAGAGCTGAGCCTTGTCAACTTTCACCATCAGAGGCGATAGAAAATAATGGGCATCCAATGACGGACTCCTCAGAATTGCAAGCATCGATAACATTTGAGATGAGGCGAGCATGCTCATCACCATCCTCCTGTTTACATGTACCAGCTGCAATGAATGGTCATGAGCCTGACACGTGCTTGTTTTTGGAAAGTATCCCAATCGAGAAGACCGTTGCCTAGATCAACCATCACATCACTTTGTTATTTGAATAAAATGACATTGATCAGGACTTACCTCAGTGGCGTGATGAATGTCACCATATAAAATCCCTTCGATGAGTGCCTTGGCATCATTGACTGAACAAAAATCCACCCCCACATGCTTTGTGTGCTCACGACACAAATTGAGGATCTTATTTGATGATGGGTCCCACTGCATCTGCTCCTCCACTTTGATCTTGTCGATCATAAGGACATACCCACACCCATTATCCCCATGTGAGGTCTTGAAAGCTGCTTGAAGATTACGCTGAATTTCTACCCTCAATGGAACTCCGGCTGAGGGGGATAATGGAATTACAGCAGACCCACAACATAAGGTGGACAATCCTGGTGAGCCAAGTGCCTGGTGTGCAAGATTTGCCACACGGGCACTGCCGAGCCAAAGGAAGAGCAGACCATGAGACATTTCCTCCTCTGTGAAGTTTTTCAGTTTATATAAACCCTTCTGTGCATGATCAAGTATCTCCATCATCCCTCTTACCCCCACTCCTTGGTTGATTCCTGCCCGAAGTACTGCATCCAAATGGTTGACTGAGCCTTCACTCATCGCCATCACCAGCTGTTCATATTGGCCTATAGTCCATCCCCGTGTTGCCATCGTCCGTGAAATCAACAGCTGCTTGAATCGCATGCTGTCCACCATAGCATTTTTCTTTCAGAGGAGCTCAATCAGACCTCCAATCGGCTGGTACATGTAGGTGGTATTTGCATGTATTCCATCTCAAATCCTGTCTAGAATACCCTCAACAATTTGGTGAGTCAGGAGCAAGTTGCATTCTCGACACGACTCTGACTGTGATCCTTGAAGCTCTCCTGAACATTTTATTGACTGTATTGACATTCGATGTTGGATGATGTGGATGTTCCATGGTAATGTGTAGACCTCGTGAAGCATGAAGGGATAGGCACTGTATGCGAGTACGCCATCTGGCATCTTGAGGTATGTGCCCAAACAGTTCCTCTTCTTAATGTTCACTGACTTCACTTGGGTTGCTCTGGTGAACACTATCTCATCGTCGCTGTCTGCAACCTCAAGGGGATGGCTCTGGATCTCTGGTAGATCATGAGATGGCTGAGTGGTGTTGCAGGAACCCCATGTTGCTTGTTGTAATCTTATGAAATGGTGAGTACGTTCACAACACTTAGATTGAAGATGACTTACTCAGTAATTGCATTGATCAAGGTGGTGATCTTGTCCTCTATCAAACTGGCAACAACCCCTCCATTCTCAATGAGCACCTCAAGATATTCAAAGAAACCCTCCACCCCCATGGGGCCACATCAGATGATTTCTTGTATCTTGTTCTTCGGTCTCCCAAAACCCAGCATTCTATCCAAACTAGGGTTGATGTTCTCTCAGAGCTTGTCGAGAGTGATTTCAGCGCAGATTGTCAGAGCGGCACTCCGATTATATCCTGCTAGCTCATCTCCTTGCTTTCCTTCTGAAATGTTGCTTGGGATGTTTTCTATCGCAGCATGCAGTCGATCCAGCTGGAACCAACCATCTTGACAGCCCTTCAGCCTTTTCTTGTCCACCGGCAAGCCTCCCTCTTCCCTCACCTTCCCGGCCCCCACTGTTTTATCATCCCTGGCTGCGCTTCCTGGTAATTGAGTTGCAACGGATGGGCCAACCATGATATGAGATGAGCTTGCAGCCTCTCTAGTGACCCTGGCATCAGTTGTCTCCCCCTTGTCCTGACATCACAGAAAAGAGAATAAGGTCAAGTTCTTCCCATTTTGTTTGTCTTTCTTCTTCTTTTCAATGTTTTGCAGACATTTCTTCTTCCCTTGGTGTTGCTTGAGCCCTTGCGGACCTGCTGTACTGACTTGCACTTCTTCACCACACAGTGGACAGCATGCCATTGTCAAAACATCATATTTAGGCCCTTTATTCTTCTAAAAAGCACTTTACATGTCTGAAATAGTTGAGAGCCTTTAAAAGCCTACTTTTGTCTTCGTCATTGAACCACTGGTGTCAAGGTAAATGTTGTGTTTTGATACCAGCACATAGGAGTGAGCCAAAAAAATCATTTTTATTGTGTTCAGAATGTGTAAGACGTTCAAAGTTGAAGCAATGTCAATGAAATCTCTAATGTGTTGCGTTTTGGGCTAAAAATAGTAAAAATTTTAAGCTCTTTGGGCCAGACCCCCCCCCCCTACCTTGGGTCATGGAACAATGGCCTGGTTCCCCCTTGCCCATGGGGCACTCACATGACTTATTCTATACAAGTGAATCAACTTAGAATAATAACCACCTTTGACAACACTGCCATCCTCCCTTTCACCTCACTAGTACCACCTTTTAACTCCATCAACATCCACCACCACGACTCCCATGCACATTCCCATGCCAGCAAGAGCCACTAATGGCCACCAACAAACCCTCTTGGGTGCAATGCAGGCCCAAACAACAATTGCATTGTTTGGGCCCTAGATAAGTTCTTTTCTCTGTTCCTTGTTCTTTTCAACTAAATAATCTATTTTGTTCATTTTTAGGAAGTATACTACTGCCAGAGACATATGCTGACATGATACACCCACGACTGAGACAATGGGGATGATGGGATGATGGAGATGAGACGACATGGATGATGAGGAGGCCCCAGGGACTTTCTGTACATATTAGTTTTTCTTTTGTAGTTATTTTGTACATACGAAAGAACATAAAAACCCTAATAACTCAAACTCAGTAGACAAGTTGTAAAGACCCAAAAACCTAGTATGCCAACAATAGTAATGAAGTAAGTAAACAATTGTAATGAAGTAAACAATTGTAATGAAGTAAACAATTGTAATGAAGTAAACAATTGTAATGAAGTAAACAATTTGTAATGAGGTTAGTAACAGGTCAATAACAGTTTATAATGAAGTAAGTAAGCAATTGTAATGGGTGAGTAACAAGTCAATAACAGTTTGTAATGATGTAAGTAAATAACTGTAATGAGGTTAGTAACAAGTCAATAACAGTTTGTAATGAAGTAAGTAAGTAATTGTAATGAGGTTAGTAACAAGTCAATAACAGTTTGTAATGAAGTAAGTAAATAATTGTAATGAGGTTAGTAACAAGTCAATAACAGTTTGTAATGAAGTAAGTAAATAATTGTAATGAGGTTAGTAACAAGTCAATAACAGTTTGTAATGAAGTAAGTAAATAATTGTAATGAGGTTAGTAACAAGTCAATAACAGTTTGTAATGATGTAAGTAAATAATTGTAATGAGGTTAGTAACAAGTCAATTACAGTTTGTAATGAAGTAAGTAAACAATTGGTAATGAGGTTAGTAACAGGTCAATTACCATTTGCAATGAATTCAGTAACACTTTTGTAATGAAGTCAGTAACAATCTTTCTAGTTGTAGGGACTTTGTGCATGAAAAAAGCCTGATGCGATATAGTGGACACCTAGTTTCATGCCTCACAGTTTCTGGCCACAACACAACCAAACAAAACCCATTGCCTTCTACAAGAGAAGTAATGACTTCCTCTTTACTACTTGTTATTTTGTAAGTCTTTTGTTAATTAATGTGTTGACAGTGGGTAACAAATGTCATATTTACAGGCTAATGGTATCAACAAGCTTCAACTACTGCACTATAAACTTGTTTACTGACTTCAATACAAACAATTACTAACGGCCTCAATACAAACTATTATAAACAGTTTATACTGACTTCAATGCAAACTATTACAAGCAATTACCAACTTCAATATAAACTATTACTCATGGACCCCCTTTATGCTATACTTATAGTCTAATATAATAATATGAGTAGCTGCATCAACAAGCTGCTACTGCATTACACTAACTTTGTAAGTCCTTTATTAGTCAATGCATTTACAGTTTCAATTAATGTTATATTTGCAGCCTAATTCTGTCTGTGTATTAACAAGCTATTACTACTTACACTCATGGATTTTTTCAAGTCCTGTAGTGACTGACAAAGAACTCATCAAGTTCATATGTAGTAATGGTTTGTATTGAAGTTAGTAACATATTTGTAACAATTATAATGAAGTTGGTAAAGAAATTTGTAATGATGTTAGTGACATCTTTAGGGCAGGCCTTTGCTCAAGTGTCAGAGGCTATCCAGGAAGCATATGAATCATACATTCCTGAGGTGCCCTGGAGCACTTTGGACCAAAATTCACTACCCTGAAGACTGGCAAATAATGGCACTTTACCTACAGAGTGCCCAGGATAGACAATTGCCTTGGATGCCCTGGCATGTCCCAAGGCATCCTAGGGTAACCCAGGACACCCTGGGGACAAAAGCAATTTTCCTGATGTATTTGGAAGGTTTCAACATAATGGTAGCAGTCAAACAAAAAGCAACTTGAAGGGTGATTCACATGCTAATTCAAGCTGGTGAATCATCAGTGAATTGCCAATTTACTCTGACCATCAACATTTCTCCACATAACTCATAGCCGATTCAATGGGTGATTCATATTGTTCTACTATCTACTACATGTACAATATTTGATTTGATCTATAAATTTCCCTCAGAACTACCATGTGAAAACATCGACATGCTCGAGCCAGAAAGCTTCTTTGGCACTATGTGATGTTGTGTTAAGAACTGATCTGTGAGGGCTCATCGGAATCCGATTGGACACTGTGGGTGATAATAGTGGGAGTTGTCGGGTCGATGCAGATTCTGCTGGAGGGGAAACAGAAAGGACTTGGCTTCAGCTTGTAAGAAGCTGCGCCCTTCACCTCATCTGGTGTCCTAATTTCTTTAGGGGTAGGAGTGGGAAAGTGTGGGTAAATGCAGGGAGGAGTACAGAGGGACTTAGGTTAAGTTCAGGTGAGGTTAGAACTTCAGAGGGAGACTAGAGGTCGAGTTGAATGGAGTTCAGACTCTTAGAGAACTGAGGTTGGAGTAGAAGGAGGTTTAGATTGGCAGGATAAAGTCGAGTCTATGTCAATATACAAACTGAGGAATACAAGGCAAAACTAACTAAGCTTAAATACTGTAGTCCGAGGCTTCGGCCACAAAACAAGCAGAGAAGAAGCAAGCGGGCGGCTGCAGCCGCAGGTTTGGAGGATGAGGCCGAGGGGCGCAAGTCCCCTAAGAAAAAGAAAGTCACCAAGTCAAAGGCGCGAGTGGGGTCGGAGGAGTCAGAGAGTCCAGTGTGGGTGCAGGCCGCATTGCCTTGCAAAAGGTGCGTACTTGTTTCCTTTCTCAGTCTTCTCTTACTGATAAGTGGCATAGATGCAAATATCAGAAGATTGCTTGTTTCAAGATGGGTGCGAGGGGACGCGTGTGCAACAACTGCATGCACGTCAAACATAAGTGTGAGGAGGTAGTGTGGGAGGGGCAGGAGGCCCCTGCAGCAAAACCGGCGGGAACTGCAGCAGAAATGACAGGGATTAGTGTGGAAAACCCGGAAGTGATGCAGCAGCTGATGAAGCTAATAAGGAAGGGGTTTGCTGAGGTGGCTACTGTGGTGCAGGAGTCAATGGGGGAGATCCGGGACACTTTGGACCCAGAGTGGGTGGAGGAAGAAAGCGCCGAGGAGGAGAGTGACGAGGGTGACGAAGAGGTGGAGTGAGCGGTGCAAGAGTCCCAGCAGGAAAGACGTGGGATCCGCAAGTCCGGAGATGACTGGGCGGGTTTCCAGAGGTACCTCAAGAAAAGGCAAGTGGATAACATGGAGGAGAGTGAGGATGAAGAGGAGGGTGAGGATGGGGAAGAGGGTGAGGGTAGGGAAGAAGGTGAAGTTGGAGAAGAGGGTGCTGAAGCCAGAGAGGGGGGAGCAGAGGTAGTGTAGGGATCCAGTCGGGTCCAAAAAAAAATCTTTTTTCAATGAAATTTGTTTCTGAGTACAAACTGAGTGAATAAGTAACATGAATAGACTTTTAAGCAGGTAATGGACTGGGTTTTTGTGGGTAGCGGTTGTGAAAATCTGCAAGGAGTTCTTGGGCATGGTCAAGTTCTGTAGCAGGTAGCCAGGAGGTTTCCTCATTGGTTCCCTGGTAGCCTTCCCATTGGACAAGGTAGAGAATCTTGCATCGACATCTATTATCAACCTTGGAGTTGAGGACTTTGGCGATCTCATACTCAAGCTTGTCATTGATAGTGATGGGAGGAGGTGGAGGTTGTGTCCAATTTGGAATGGTGTTCAGGGCGTGTTTCTCTAGTTGAGAGACATGGAAGACAGGGTGGATGGCCCGCATGTGGTCCGGGAGCCGCAGGGTGACTGAGTGAGTGCCCAGGCAGGCAATGATTTCAAAAGGACCATGGTTCTTTTTGGAGAGTTTCTTGGAGGGATGGGTGGTGCAAATATTTTCCGCAGTGACATAAGTGAAATCACCAATGTTGAAGTCGGGTGCGGGTGCCCGATGTTTGTCTGCAGGACCTTGATAACGTTCTTGAGCAGCTGCAAGTTGTTTCTGAAGTTCCTGGTGAAGGTCATCTAAATTGATGATGAACTCTCAGGCGCATTGTGAGGCTAAGTCGTGTTCTGGAAATATGGAAATGTTTGGGTGATAGCCTTTGTTGGCAAAGAAAGGGGATACACCTGTAGAGGCAGCAGGCGCATTGTTGTAGGCAAATTTGCCTAAGGGAAGGAGGTGAGACCAGTTGTCTTGCTGATAGTTACAGAAGATCCAGAGGTACTGTTCCAAGGTCTGGTTAAGTCATTCTGTCTGACCATCACCTTGCGGGTGATAACTGGAAGTGAAGTGGATCCACATGTCAAGCACTTTTCTGAGAGAGCAGAAGAAATGAGAGACAAACTCAGATCCCCAGTCGCAAGTGACATGTGATGGGACACCATGCTTGGAGAAGATGTGGAGGACGAACAGGTTGGCTAGTTCTTGGGCTGTGATTTCATTGACCGTTGGGATGAAGATGCCTTGTTTGGTGAGGCAGTCAACGATGACCAGGATAGCGGTGTGGCCATCGGAGTCAGGTAGTTGTTCAATGAAGTCCATGGAGATATAATTCCAAGGTCATTCTGGAACTGGAAGTTGCTTTAGGAACCCATAGGGCTTGTGTCAAGGCGATTTGGATCGCTTGCAAGTCATACAGGATTTGCAGAATTCCTGGACGAAGGTGCAGAGGTTTGGCCAAACATATTCCCAGCGGACAAGCTGCTGGGTTTTGTTTTGTCCGAAGTGGCCAGAGAGAATATAATCATGTTTGTATTGGAGGACCTTGAGGCGGAGATCCGCGACATCTGGAACATAAATTGGGTTGAAGTGGCAGAGAAGACCTGCCTCGTCTATGGTCCAGTTGGGGTCAACAGGTGTCAGGAGATGAATGGAAGATAGAGGGTCAAGGGGAAGAGAGGTGCAGATGTCGTTGTGGAGTTTCTCAACATCCATGATTACTGCTTGTCAAAGGATAGGTGTGGCAAAATAGGTGGCATGGAGGGAGGAGGTGAGTTGTTCCTGTGCGAATACAGGTCAGAAGTTGGTCAGGTTTACAGAGGCAAAGTCACTATTTCCCCCTTTGCAGTAGACGTCCCAACATCTAGTGAGCACGTCTGGCTTGGCCCCTAATTTTCCAGGGCAGAAGCGGATGATGAGATTGAACTGGGAAAGGTATTCAGACCAACGGGCCTGGCAGCGAGTGAGCAACTTAGTAGTGCTGAAGTACTCAAGATTTTTGTGGTCGGTGACCACATCAACTGGGTTTGCGGAACCCTCGAAATACTGTCGCCAGTGTTTGAAGGCTTCAAAGATGGCCAATAGTTCCTTGTCATGGGTGTTGTAATTTAGTTCAGTGGGATTAAAGGAGTGGGAATGGAAAGCAACCGGATGGATTTCTCCATCCACAGTGTAAACCGAAAGGATAGCTGCTAGGGCATAGTCGGAAGCATCGGTTTTGAGTACCATCTGTGAGTTGGGTACCCATTAGGTTAAGACGGGTGCATGAGTGAATTCTTGTTTGAGCCTTTCAAAGGCATCATGGCACTTCTTGTTGAAGTCCCAAGGTGCAGATTTCTGCGTCAAGTGGGTAAGTGGGATGACAATGTCTGAATAGCCGTTAATGAAACAGCAGTAAAAATTGCAAAAGCCTAAGAAGGATTGGATGTCCTTAACTTTCCTAGGCTCAGGCCAGTCGAGCATGGTTTTGACTTTATCCTCAGACATCCGCAGCCCATCCAGTGAAAGGATGAAACCTAAATATTCAATGGTGTCTTTGTGGAACTCACATTTCTGTGGAGAGGCGTAAAGTCCATTTCTCCGGAGATGGCAGAGGACTTCTTTAACGTGAGCCCCATGCTGGGACTTGTCATCTGAATAGATCAGGATGTCGTTGAGGTACATGATGACACAAACATCCAGCATGTCGCTGAAGATGTCATTCATAAACTGCTGGAAGGCTGCGGGTGCATTAGTGAGTCCAAAGGGAACCACCAACCACTCGAAGGATCTGTAGTGGGTGCAGACCGTAGTTTTCCATTCGTCACCATCCGCAATGCAGACTAGGTGGTAAGCATGCCGCAAGTCTATCTTAGTGAACAAGCAGGCTTTTTGGGGAGAGTCGAGGAGGTTGGAAATGAGAGGAAGGGGATAGTGGTCTTTCTTTGTAAGATGGTTGAGTCCTTGGTAGTTGACACAAAGTCATAGGCTACCATCCTTCTTCTTAATGAAGAGAATTGGAGCACCATGTGGAGACTTAGAAGGGCAAATGAAACCTGAGTGGACATTTTTGTCAATGAAGACTCATAAGGCTTCTAATTCAGAGGGAGAGAGGGAGTACATGCGACCCGGAGGAGGGGGAGCATTATCCTCCGTCTCTATCTTGAGGTCATAAGGATGATGTGGAGGAAGGGTGTCTGCCTTAGTCTTATTAAAGACATCAGAAAATTCATGATACTCGGCGGGAATGTCGGACAAATCTGGCAGGGGTGAAGATTGGGTAGAGCAGGCAGATAATCCTTCTGGAGCGAAGGTCATCTGGAAGGCTATTGCCCCAGGGAGTTTGCTAGCATGCGCATAAGTGGCAGCGTTGATGAAAGAGATGTCAGGAGGTGTAAACTTAGGAGGAATGGGGGGTTCGGAATGTGCGGAGGATTCAAGGATTTCTACTGGAAGGTTCGGGGACAAAGGTGACATCTGGGGTGCTGAACCTCTATGATCAGCAGAGCAGAAAGTGATTTGGCTTGAAGACTAGTCAATCAACGGATTGTATTGCTTCAGCCAGTTATGACCAAGTACTGCGGAACAGGAAGAGTCTAGTGAGGTTACATAAAATGACAGATTGAACATTTCACCGGTAGGGAAGGTGACCAGAAGTTGGACAACTTGAGTTATGGTGGAGTTGCAAGATCCATCAAAGAGTCGTAATCCAATCAGGTTAATGGATGTTGTGCTGAGTTGGTTATTCAACACGAAGGAGGATTCGAGGAAGCAATGGGAGGAACCAGAATCAATAAGGGTTCAGACAGGGGTGGAATGGTCAGGAATAGTTAAGAGAGTGATTAGGGAGTCAGGGTCGGAAAGAGTGGACACGTTGAAACGAACGTAGGCAGCCAAATGGGTAAGGTCAATGCAACCCCCAGCCCCAATGGCTGTATCCTGAGGGTTGTGGACTATTTTTCCGAGTCCGCAGATTCGGGAATCACAGCAGATGCATGGGCTTTTGCGGCTTTAGATTTTGGGCAGTTTCCTGCTACATGCCCTTCTTCACCACAGTAGAGACAAAGTCTTTCCCTCATGTGACGTTCTCGTTCTTCCATAGTAAGTTTGCCATTCTTCCCCAATTTATCAGAGATGGACGACTTGGAAGTGTTCTTTGTTGCAGAAGACTGCTGGTTGGAGGAGTTACTCCAAGTGGAGTTCGAAGAGGATTGATTGGTAGACTGGGAGGAACTTTTGGGGGTGTCCTTCTTGACAGGGGTAGAAGAGTTTCCGGAATTCTTAGTTTCGAATCGGGTTTCATCCTCCTGCATCCAGTAGATATTGTCGCAGTCCTGTGCTTTCAAGCGCAGTTCTGCAAGGGTGTCAGGTTTACCACCCCAAAGGACTTCTATGTGAAGTTGGAGCGGAAGACCATGGAAATAGCGGTCATGGAGGGCTGCCTCATTCCAGTTGACCCTAGAAGCTAACTCACAGAAGTCAACGTTATACTTTGTGATGCGACCACCTTTTTTCATTGCTAAGTCAGAAAGGGCTTTTTCTGCATCCCCAACTGGGTCGTGCAGGCTGAAGTTGCTCTCTAGCTTGGCGAGGAAAGCTTCATAATCCCACATCCAGTGTGTGGAATCAGTCGGGTCATTAAGACCGGGTTCAAACCAACTGAGAGCTGATCCCTTGAGATAAGAAAGGATAAATATGATCTTTTTCTCATCAGAAGAAAATACATGTGGACGGTCACAGAAATGAAGATTACACAAGACTAGGAAGTCTCTAAGTTTCTTTGGGTTGGAGCCATCGAAGGTGTCAGGGTCGCAAACTTTGATTTTTTTGGTCTTGGGTGCATTGTTTTGTCAGAGGGTGCGGATACTCTCTGAGAGGTTGTAAAGAACATCTATGAACCTATCCCCTGGATCAGGGTTTCCCCCTGCAGGAGGTTGATCATCAGGATCATTGGGATCGGGGTTGCCCCCAGGGCCATCAGGACCACTAGGGTCATCAGGTCCACTAGGGTCATCAGGTCCACCGGGAGGTCCATCCTCTAGACCATGATCTTCCAACCCATAGGGTTCAGGCTGGTTGATGCCCCCTACATACTCAAGGGGAGTTGTGGGTTGGGGTTCTTCCAGATTCACAGGAGGTTGTTGGGCTTGAGTAGACATGAGGTTTGCACTGATTGATGGGGCTCCGGAGCCGATTTGTCGGAAAATGTTGGAAGGTCTGGAAGATACTCTGAATGTTGTGGCGGGTTGTGGGCTAGGAAGTGTGGATCACTGAATTGCAGAGATCCCTGGAATGGTGCCGGCGTGCTGAGAGTTTCTGGTTGTGCGCTGGCGAGTTTCGGTTGGGGTCATAGGAGGAGAAGAGATGAGTGAAGTGTGAGTTCATATATACTGTTAAGAACTGATCTGTGAGGGCTCGTTGGAATCTGATTGGACACCGTGGGTGATAATAGCGGGAGTTGTTGGGTTGATGTGGATTCTGCAGGAGGGGAAACAGAAAGGACTTGGCTTCAGCTTGTAAGAAGCTGCACCCTTCACCTTGTCTGGTGTCCTAATTTCAAGTTGAAAGTTTAGGGGTAGGAGTGGGAAAGTGTGGGTAAATGCAGGGAGGAGTATGGAGGGACTTAGGTTAAGTTCAGGTGAGGTTAGAACTTCAGAGGGAGACTAGAGGTCGAGTTGAATGGAGTTCAGACTCTTAGAGAACTGAGGTTGGAGTAGAAGGAGGTTTAGATTGGCAGGATAAAGTCAAGTCTATGTCAATATACGAACTGAGGAATACAAGGCAAAACTAACTAAGCTTAAATACTGTAGTCCAGAATAATGCAGAACAGGAACGAAGATTGCAGCAGTGTCTCGACTGCATAGATAAATTATCTAGCGGGAGCCGCACAGGAATCCGTAGTTGAATTTGCAATAGAGATGGCAGCCTTGGGAAGGCAGCCGTGGATGCTGTACAAGGCGGCCTGGTGCACAGCAGTGTGGGCAGTGCAAGGTGGCCGGGAACGAAATCGGAAGGAGTAGACAAATGTCAGGTTAGACATGTGGGAAAGAGTTGGACAGAATGTGGGTTCCGATCAGGCAAGGAACGGTTCTTGACATGTTGCAACACAAGGATGAACAACAAAAATGCCATCATATCTTCAAGCTCAGGCATCAATTTTGTCTTGGAGTCTGAAGCAGCATCTTTTGCAGCTTTGCCTTTGATGGAGGGCTTTGAGCCTGGCCAGGAGGCTTCTTTTCAGTAGTTTTCATTGAGCACTTTCCAGAACAACTTGTTAATCAAATTGTAAAAAACTGGCTTATCTAATTAAACTATTTTGAACTCAAAAGGATGTTATTGAATCATCAGAGAGTGAATCACAATTCAAACAGTTGAACCACCTCTAGACATGATTCATGTTTTGATGGTTCAAGTGTATGATTCATGTTTTTGGCATTTTTGAATCACCCACTGAATCGCTGACTTGAATTGTTGTTGAATTGGCATGTTTGACCACTACTAATATTTATTGGTGTAAAACCATTGCTTGATTAAAAGAAGCAGTCTTAAGTACAAATTTTACTCAGTATAATAAATAACATCATGTGTGCCAACAAGGCACTCCAACAGGTAATTGACCTTTCTAAACCATTTAAATAGACTATGGTACATATGTATATTAGAGCATAAAAAATAGTAGTATTCATATGGATACCCATGAATGATCCATGGATGCCACACATATCCATGGACTTTAGGTCCATTCATGGTAGTCCCTATTTTATGCACACCATTATGTGTTAACAGTAGTGTGGGACTCCACTGTCTTTCAGCAATACCCACTAAACTCTTTGGAGGGGTCAGGGTTCAAACCAAGAGTGCAAGGGTATGTCCCCCTGAATGAGATGATGGAATTTATTATTGAGCCATCTCACCCCTTTGTTCCTGGTTTTTGCCTTGGCTGTAAAAGCCATGGCAGTTGGGGTCGGTATCCATCTTCAGCAATGGAGGGGGAAAAATTCAGTCGTAGGCAAAAAACAATGAGTCAAGTGCAAAGTAACTTGAGTTGGGTCCTAGCAATGCATTTGCTTCTGTCACTGATCATGTTGGGAATTTTCACCCTTCATGAGAGAAGTTCAGGGTCATGGTGATGATGATCACTAATGGGGTAATGTGAAACTAAACTCTATATGAGTTTGCATGTTCAAAAAACTGTAGTCAGTTGAGAGGGGGTCTCTTAGAGATCACACACAAGGGAACACAAATAACACATATTATCATGTAGTTGTGGTGAAAGTATAAAAGATGATTATGTAAATAGAAGGCCAATAGCAAGTAAATATAATACATATTACATGGGGTCTAGCCCCAGGTCACCACAGGAACAGAAAGGACTTGGCTTCAACTTATAAGAAGTTGTGCCCTTCTCCTCATCAAGTGTTCTAATTTCAAGATGAGGGTCAGAAAGGGCTTTGGGATCCAGAGATTATCTGGGAGGAAGTGGAGGGAGGTAGAAGGTAGAGTCGAGGGTGTAGAGAGCTTAGGTTAGATAGCTTATTGAGAGTGTGAGACTTGTTAGGAGGATTGGTCTTTGTTAATTTATGAATTGAGGAAGACAAGATGGAAATGGCTAAGCTAAATACTAATGTCCAGAAGCAACCAGATTTTCTGAGGCAGTGAAACTAGAACTGCCTCATCAAAATTAGAAATGAAGTAACTAGGTGATAACTAAGTGACCATGCTGTGTCCTAACTACAAGGTGACCAATACTATGAGGCAGCCAGAAAAGTCAGCAGAAATGATTAGAAATTCAGTCAGGTGAATCAGGTCACAACAAATCTTTGATCAGGGCATTGTTGTCCAATGTCATTGTCTCCACCATTGATGATGGTATTTTCTTGCAACTACCTGATAAATTTCTTCATCTGTCATCTCATCTGTCACCCAAGACTCATCTGCAGGGTTGAGCAGTGTGCTGATGTCCATTCTATCACTCACCTGGAGCACTCCTGTTGATACCAACTCATCCAAAGCAGCCTCCACCTGTTTCTCATCATTTTTGATTGGGTTTTCACCATCACTCTGCATGCTTGTGTTAGGGCGACACCCACTATCTGCTAGCTAAGACCATGTGGGTTCTCTCTACAAGAAGGGGCAGGATGAAACAATGAATTCTTTGTGCCCAGTTCATGATCCCATTGCTAAAGCCACTCCTGATAGAGGTACAATGTCATCCATGCTTCCACATTGTTATGATAGTGAAAGCTAAGCTGTGTACCCATCTTGTTTCCAAATGCTCAAGGCTTCTTTGCTTTTCCAATAACAATTGGCAGCAGTTTCTTGGAACCATCTGCATTTGATGTGAAAGCATATGTCAATCTGACCTTCTTACCCTTAACACCCAAATGTCTCTTATCAGCTAATCCTTTATTTGGAGGCATCCTGTTGGTTGAATGAGGATGAGTGGAGTATGACTTGGAACAGAAGGAAGTATGTGCCCATAGAATAACCCTGATTCATCCATGATATCATGGAGCTCATGTAAGAGTAGCTAAACATAGTGTTATGAGACTCAGTGTTTGCGCATGAGAGCAAGAGCACAACAGCTAAATATATTTACTTAAACATAGTGTTACGAGACTAAAGGTAAATGTAAGTACAAGAATATAAATAAAGTAAGGTAAAAGTATTCACCTCAGTGTTTGCACGCAAGAGTGAGAGCACAACAGCTGAGGTGAGGTTACGAAAAGTAACAAAGTTATAAACTACAACTAACTGCGTCATAAGATACAGTAATTAGGTGTATAGCAAAGGCAAAAAGGGGTCGAATAAGGAAGTATGGGTACATACGAGCATTTCACAGAATGGTGCTCAGAACAGAGCACAGCTTGCTAATCCAACACTCCCCTTCAAGCTTGCGAGAGTCTGAGCTGTGACGCGAAGTGCTTGACTTTTGCTGAGGGAAGGGCTTTAGTGAGGGTGTCAGCTACCATGTCATCGGTAGGGCAGTAAATGAGCTGAATAGAGCCTTTTTCAATGATCCAACAGATGAAATGGAAATGAATGTTGATGTGCTTGGTCCTAGCATGATACTGATGGTCCTGAGTAAGTGCAGTGGCAGACTGATTGTCCAAGAAGAGGGTTGTGGCATTGAGGTCAGTTGCAAAAAGCTGTGTGATAAGGGAGCGCAGCCACAAGGCTTCTTTGGCAGTGTGGGTAGTGGTGATGTACTCGCTCTTGGTCATCAAGAGGGAAATGATTTCTTGACATTTAGCACTCCACAAAACGGCGCCGCCATGAAGAAGGAAAGCATACCCTGAAATGGCATGATGATCCTCAGCCATATTTCCATCAGCATCGGCAAACCCTGTTAACTCCCCCTCAGATCCACCATACATCAACCAGAGGTCGTTCATGCCCTTCAAGTAATGGAAGATGCATTTCACGGCTTCCCAGTGTGCCCAGCCGGGTTTGATCAAAAAACGCGAGATGGTTTGGACTGCAAAAGAAATATCTGGGCGAGTGCTGAGCAAGGCATACATAAGCGAACCAACGGCTTTGTGGTATGGGATATCACGCATCTGGGCAAATTCGGCAGTGGTAGAAGGTGCTTGAGCAGTCAAAAGACAAATGTGGGTTTCCATGGGGGTGGATGCCAGTTTGAGGTCTTGGAAGTTGTATCGATGGATGATGGAGTTGATGTAGGAACGCTGGGAGATGCAGATGGTGCAATGTTCATGGTCATGGTGAATTTCGATGCCCAGGAGCCAGTGAAGTTTGCCAAGGTCAGTGGTTTCGACATGTTGGGCAATGTTCTTTTTGAAGTTTGACACTAGGGTGATTGTCGAGGCTGCAATTGTGCAATCATCAACATGAACAAGAATTACAATGAGATTTCGTCCCTCATGATGAAAGAAGACTGCCTGATCAGCGTCACAATGAGAAAATCCAAGCTTTTTGAGGATACCAATGAGTTTGTGATACCAACAACATCCAGACTGTTTGAGGCCATAGAGGGTTTTGTGAAGGTGCCAGACTTGGCTGGTGGAGTTGGGAGCTGGATAGCCAGGAGGTTGTTTCATGTAGATCTGTTCGCGCGAGGTGAGTTCACTGTTCAGATAGGCACCTTTGATGTCAATTTGATGAAGCTCAAGATCCAAATGGGTGGCCATGGCAAGAACAGTGTGGATGGAGGCAAGTTTCGCAACAGGAGTGAATGTGTCGAAGTAATCAACACCAGGAACTTGGGAGAAACCTTGAGCGACAAGACGACCTTTGTAGCAAACGACATTTCTGGCCACATCCTTCTTCACTCAAAAAACCCATTTTGAACCAACAATGTTTGCATCTGCAGGTGGTTCAACAAGCTCGTAGGTCCCCATCTCCTTTAGAGTTGCCAACTCTTCATAGATGGCCTTCTCCCACAGTGGCCAGTCAGGACAGCACTTTGCTTCAGCCAAAGACCTCAGCTCCAAAGCTTCAACATTGCTAGTTTCAGCAGCCATTGCATACTCCTCAGCAAAGTCAGCAGCCATGATCCAATCTGCTGTTCCCTCCCCCTCAAACACAGCTGTCAGCAACTGGATTCCAGATGCGATCTGGGGGTTGGAAGGTCTTGCAGAGCTAACTCCATGCCTGGAAAGGATGTCCTGGATATGCTGGCTGGGTTTTTGAATGCACCTAGCAGGAAGTTCAACTTCAGGAGGTGTTTTGGGCTGAGCAGGTGCAGGAGCCACAGTGGTGGGAGGTGGAACAGTTGAGGTTGATGGTGCCAAGGTAAGTGGGTTAGAGGACGACTCGACAAAGTCAAAATCCTCCCCCTCAAGATGTCCTGCTGACATACACATTTTGTCGAAGTAGACATTGCATTCCATGGTCACAGTTCGACTGTCAGGCCAATACACATGGCATCCATTGCTCTTGTCATCGATACCAATCCAATGACCTTCCCTCACACAGCCACCAAGTTTATCCCCACCCTTGATGCGCACCCAACACTTTTCACCCACTCATGAACATTCCTCAGGTCCGATTTCTTTTAAAATGCAGCCTCGAAAGGGGTTTTACCAGCTACAGCCTTTGTTGATGTTCAGTTCATCAACCAAACAACATGACATGCAGCTTCACCCCACAGCATCCTCAGAAGACCACTTGCATGCAGCAGCACCCGAATGCGTTCCATGATCATGTGATTTCGATGCTCAGCAACTCCATTTTCCTGTGGCGTGTCGTGAACCATGAGTTTCTGCTCAGTACCTTTGGACTTCAGGTACAGCATGAATTCCTTCCCCATGTATTCACCGCCATGATCTGAGTGCAAAACCTTGATAGGTTTCTTCATCTGCATCTCGCACCAGGCCTCATACTCTTTGTAGGCATTGGGAGCATCGGGTTTCTTGGCGAGAAGGTGAAGGTGAGTAAAACAAGTCAAATCATTGACAAACGTAACATAATAATGCCTTCCACCTTTCATAGCCACCAGAGCTGGTCCCCACAAATCAGAGTGAACTTCGGCTCCAAACTCCATTGCACACTCCCCTTGTCAAGTCTTTGCAACAGGCTTCCAAGTAGCCTTTGCATACACACAAGACTCACAAAAGAAATCCTCACCCGATGCTGTGGTCTCAAGTTGAAGACCTGTGATAAAACCATCCTGGGCAAGCTTCTTCACCACATTTGGAGATATGTGTCCAAGGCAATGGTGCAGTTGATCCAATGTGAGTACCTCCTCTGCTGCGCAGGCAGATTCTGGCTCATGGTCAACACGATACAGTCCATGACTATTCTTTGGGACTTCACCCACTTTATTGCCACCCGGCCCCATTATGATACACTTCCCACCTCCAAAGGTTACGTTGAAGCCCATATCATCCAAATGGCCAACCAAGACAAGTGTGTACCCCACCTCAGGAGAATACAACACTTCAGTGAGTTGCAAATCAGAACTGACAGCACCGTTAGGTACATCAACCACCAACTCCCCCTTTCCAACAGCCAAAAAACCGTGTTTATTTGCAGCCTTGAAATGTTTTGGGGAAATTGTCGTGAAGTTTTTGATATCATTTCAATAAGGGGAAAGATGTTGTGAAGTTCCAGAGTCAAATATTTTGGCACGAGGTGAGTTCACAGGGTCATTATCAGCACCAACATGTGCTATGACATCTGAGTCAACACTTTCTGAGCCCGAGTCAACACTGATGAGCGAGCTGCTCCAATCAGCCTCAGGTAACTCCTCAGAAAACCAGTTGCAATCCACTATCTTGTTCTCAGCCACCTCTGAAAACCAATCATCTTCACTATCAGGCATATCCTCCACATCCAATCCCTCCAAAGAATTAGACACAGCCTGCAAGTCAGGCAATGAGTCATCATCGTTGAAGCCAAAATGCATTTCAACGAAGAATGCTGCTTCAGCCTCAGAATCAGACTGTATAGTGACATTGGCTGAGCCCCCCTTTTTGGATGAGGTGCCCTTTTCACCACCTGAGAACTTTGGCGGCTTTGTGCACTTGTCCTTGAAGTGACCTTTCTCCCCACAGTTCCAGCATATGCCCCGAGGTTTCTTTGACTTCCCATTCCCAGGAGTGACAGCTAAAGCTTCATCCTGGCTATCCACCTTTGTTGCTTTGCTGCGATTTGAGCGGTGTGTGGCATTACACTCATACTCCTTGGAGATAATGGAAATGAGGGTGTCTGGCTTCACTTCCTTCTTTGGGTCATTGACACAGGCAGCAGCAACAAGACTAGAGGCGAAGTTGGCAAGGGAAGGGGGGAGACAGCTGATAATGGTGGACCGATAGTCCTTTTCCTCAATAGTCATACCAATGGTGGCAAGCTTCTCATGTTCGACATGAAGCTGATCAAGAAACTCCTGAACATTGCCTTTTTCAGGGCTCTTTGACTGCAGGAACTTGGAACAAAGTTCAGTCTGGGCAAATGTGCCCTTCTCCGAAAACTCTGCGACAATCGCCTCCCAACAATCCTTCATGCATGCATGGCTGTACACAAGGATCAATGTGGAGTCAGGGATCTTCTGCATGAGCAGGGACTTCGCGGTATGCTCATTCTTGTTCCAGAGGGTGAGAGCTTCCATTTCAGTGTCAGTAGCTGGAGAACCAACAGTGGGACAGGGAGTGATGCCATCAAAATGGCCCCAGAAGCCCTTGGCATCAAGTGCATCCTGGAAACAGAGCTTGAAGATCGTCCAGTTCAGGCCAGAAGGCTCAAGCTTAGGGACAGATGAAGGGAGGAGGTCAGTAGTAGTCAGAGTAGTTGACATTTCAGCAGGGGATCAGGGCCCAATAACCTGTAAGAGTAGCTAATCATAGCATTACGAGACTCAGTGTTTGCACATGAGAGCGAGAGCACAACAGCTAAATATATTTACTTAAACATAGCATTACGAGACTAAAGGTAAATGTAAGTACAAGAATATAAATAAAGTAAGGTAAATGTATTCACCTCAGTGTTTGCGCATGAGAGCGAGAGCACAACAGCTGAGGTGAGGTTACGAAAAGTAACAAAGTTATAAACTACAACTAACTGCATCATAAGGTACAGTAGTTAGGTGTATAGCAAAGGCAAAAAGGGGTCAAATAAGGAAGTACGGGTACATACGAGTGTTTCACAGAATGGTGCTCGGAACAGAGCACAGCTTGCTAATCCAACAGCTCATACCCTGGGCCATACTTCAAGACAAGCTCCCTGATTACCATCTCTCCCTCTCCACTGTCTCTGCATCTGTAGACCCAGCCTCTCCATGTCACTTGTAGGGAAATGCATGGGGTTTACCTGTGGGTTTCCCATGCTTTTATTTCCTAATTTATTCAATGAGTTTTGCATGAAAAATCATGAAAAAATGAACTTCTGGTAGCTATTCATTGGGTGCTTGTGATATCATGGACAAAATAATATACTTGCAGCCTTGATAGAACCTCCCCCATCAACTGGATTCCATCAGCCATTGCCTTCAATACCCAAAGATCCATCATCTCTGTGACCTCTGGATGCTGAGTTTGACAAGTACTTATGCTTTGCTGACCATGCTGCACCACTCTGCACCCATTCCTCATGCCACCTTTCTTCATCTTTTGCCCATGAAGAGACCAGTGGTTGCTTGATTTTTAAGTTTGGATACAATTTATCAAATTGTTTTGCTGTTTTCAACTGGTTCTCGCCATTTGCATAGTGAATGGCAAGGGTTTACATACCCCTGGGGGTATGGGCAAAGGGTATGTGAGGGTAAGGGTAAGGGTATGAACTTTCCTACCCTCTACATACCCTTACCCCTGAGGAGGGTACAAGGGTATACAGAGTCACACTTCAGAAGATGTCAACCACCCATGATATCAGTATAGTAACCCTTATGAAACTTGATGACCTCTCTGACCACTCTTTGCTGTGCAAGTTGGGTTATTTCCTCTATGGTCCCAGCCTATTTAGTTATTCAGGCAAAGGTATTCTCCTAAAGACAGTACTAGACTACTACCTTGTGCTTTTCAACATGCTAAAAGCTCAGATAATTACTAAAAATGGATAGGACCATGTTTGAGCATCATCAGGAAACTATTTGAAATAAACCCTTGCATCATACCCCCAAGGGTATTGAATACTCTCTATACCCTGGGGTAAGGGTAACAATGAAAATACCCAAGGGTTACCCCTGCCAATCTCTACATTTGCATGGTACCAATCCAAAATTTCAATATACTGCACTAATGTTGCATTCTCCTTCTTTGTGAAGACTGGTGCTTCATCTTTTTTCTTTTCTTTTGGTTCATTCCCTCGTGGTTTAGGTTCAGGGCCTTAGAAAAAATTGTCAATACACAAGAAGCCTCAGAATTTCAGCATTGCACATACATTTCCATTTCTTTCCTGCTATTTTAGCAAGGTCACCAGCCACCTCTCACAATTTTTTAACCACACCCTTGTCCATCTCATTTAGTCTTCCCAAACCCTTCTTCTCATAATCTGAAGCATGCTCTATGACCCGATCCAACCAGTCTTCATCTTGTGACAAGATTGACTTCTTTTCAGCAAGGCAGGCTTGAAGCTAATCCTTCTTTGACTTAACTTGCTTCTGCAAGGTGTCGAGCCCCCTTTTTCAAGATTTCAAGAGGCCATAAATAAATGCTGAAAATTTTATTTTGTGCCGCACTCATGGCTATATATGTAAGTATGTACTAAAAATATCATGCCAAAATGTATGGATTTTGCCCGTGGGTTACTGGATTTCAGTTATGGGTTGGTCGCAATCCCCCGAATACCAACTTGGTCACTCCTGAATTCTATGGAGTTTTGGAGAGTATGGGTTATCGGGGGTATGGGATATGAGAGAGTCGACTGTAACATGCATAGTGGCTGTGCAGTTTTTTTTTTGACCCTCATGACTGCTTTGAACCTCAAGAGAAAACGGCAAAGGGAGACTGGATCTCGTAAAGTACGCTTGCAACTTCATATATCTCTGAACTTACCCATCATTTACCTCGAAAGATACGCAGACTCGAGGACGGGGACGAATCCTGTAGTCTTAGTGTCGGATCCAACGTCGAGGTTCAGGACGATATTGAGGAAACCATGAAAACTGGTGACGATGGAGACTCCTCTTTGGATGAGGATGAATGGGGAGAGATCTCACCTCTTCCAACTGAACAGACAGGTGCCGAGGTGCATGGTCCTGGAACCAAACCTCAGAAACCGCCTACTGGCGAGGAACTGCGGGTTATCAAGGATGCAACAGACCTATTCAGGTCAAGCTCCTTTAAACTTCAGGCGAGTGCAAGCCATGCTTTATATTGCCTTTCACCTTACATCTATCTATTAGATAGATGCGCTATTGCCCAATGTTCGACCAAAAGCCTCCAGAATACCTCCCCTTGAACGCTTCTTACACACCTTGCACGGTTTCCTGATGAATATTCCCTCTGTATCTCCACAACATCCTCTGGCCGGGTCACGCAAGCTGCTCACAAAGAACGTCTCAGTCCCGTATTCATTACCGCTTCCAACAGAGGATACAAAGTGGAAGGTAGCTTTTGAAAAGCCAAGGGATATTACCCTGGTCGGAAGCTGGGCCACCAAAATAAGTGTGAAAGCGAAAGACCATGTTCCGTTTGAAGTGGACCTCGCTGTTGAAATGCCCAACGTGAGTGCGTGACCCTCTCCCCACAATCTTCACACGAATCGATGTACTCCCGCAGGAACTCTTTCAAGAGAAAGACTACCTCAATGGTCGTTTCTTCCAAAAACGAGCATTTTATCTTGCGACAATAGCTGTGGCCATCATCTCAAAAAACCAGCTTAATGTCGACGTTTCGTATGACTCCCTCTTGGATGACCCACGCCTCACGAAACTTGTTCTGCTACCGAGAAAAGGTGCTTTCTACCCAGACTACCGTCTCTTACCCTCACAACTTTCTAGATGGTTCTCAGAGCGACTTCACGAAGCTCAACGCTCGGGTATGTATAATACCCGTCCTATCCCCTCAATCTCCCATTACGTTTCATCATCTTTCTCCTGGGCACTCAAGTATCCGCATTCACTCGACCCTGGGCGAAGACTCCACAGCTTCCAATCTTCCGACGCCTATCTACAACAACACCCTTCTGTTGTCTCTTACCCCCAAATCCAATCTTCTTGTCACTCACACCTTCCAGAATGAATCACCGGCATTTACTGATGCGCTAACCCTGCTCCGCGTCTGGGCAAATCAACGTGGCTATGGACCAGGCACGCGTATGTGTGTTCATGGCTTTGAAGCAAGAGGCCCTTGGTGGAGTGCACTCTTGGGCCTGTTGATAGCAGGAGAGGAGCGCACCGACATTCCTGTATCGTCGAAGAGAAAGCCGCTCGGCCGAGGGCTAAGTTCGTATCAGCTATTCAGGGGTGCTATGGATTTCTTGTGTGAGCCGCTTTAGCGATAGGATGATGTGAACGCAGACACTGATTTATATCCTAAGCGAGGCATAATTTTGCGCAAGACCCTGTGTACTTGAAGACTCCAGAAGGAAAACATCGCGTAAGAGTTCATCTATCGTAATTTTAACAGCAACTGAAACAGTCGCTCAGTATGCGTACAAGGAATATCCCGAAAATCACGAGGTAGTCTTTGTTGATTCCTCGTCCACAGTCAACTTACTGGCAGGCATGCCCATTGGCTCTCTTCAACTAGTGAGCACACTTGTATCACTTTATCAGTTAGCACTCACCTCAGCAACTAAAGCTTCGACATGATGCGCTCAAAACGCTGGAAGCATTGGATGAAGCATCCCTGTCAGGTGACCCTTTTACGGAAGTCTTTCTTCAGGACCACCGCGACCTCCCCATACGATTTGACACCATATTGCGGTAAGGGGCTTCACCTATGTTTTTAAGCAACAGCTAATTTTCGATTAGTGTCGATATCTCGTCAGCGAAACCCCGTAACGAGTCCATACATTCGATAATGGACACTGGATCTCCCGCTATCGCCCTGATCACCTCGTTGGATGAACTGCTTCGGCTGGGACTCGGCGACCGTACCAAAACCGTTGCCATCATGCACCCGCCTTCTCCTCTACGTCCCCTTTCTCAGGCTCTTCCCTCCAATCACGACATTGTCCTGATCGGCCTCATACACAACCCTCAGAACGCTTACCGCCTGGTCGACCACGGTCCCGCTGTAGACGAGGAAGACAAGACTAAGGCACAACAGTTTCTGGACTTCTGGGGTGAGAAAGCGGAGCTCCGACGTTTCAAAGATGGGCGAATCCAGGAAAGTGTCGTCTGGGATGTGAAAAGTATTGACGAGCGCGCACACGTTCCCGGCCTGATCGTGAGACACCTCCTTGACCGGCATTTCGGGGTCAAAGAAGACAAGGTGCAGACCTGGCAGACGGCTTTTGACTCTGTGCTTAGGCTTCCCGAAACCATCTCTTCGATGTACTTGGGATCTGGAATGAGTGTCGGAGTTAAAGGCGCTATCACGGCTTTTGACAGCTTGGTAAAGCAGATTAAAGGTCTAGACGATGAACTTCCGCTGGCCCTTTCCAATGTCAGTCCCGTTTCGGAACAACTGCGTTATACAAACGTATTTGGACCCGTGCCCCTACCTGCATCCTTAGCTCAGTCTATGCCATCCAATGCCCGTCACCTCGCACCTATCAGTATCGTTTTGGAGTTCGAGAAGTCGTCGAAGTGGCCTGATGACCTCCGGGCTATTCAAAAGATAAAGCTGGCGTTTTTCGAGCGCATTGCCACTGCCCTCATGGGTGCAGTCAAGGGAATTCGAGCAAGCGTTGTCATCGGGGACGGTGTGAGCACGTCAGAGATCATTGACCAAGCGTTTTTGGAAGTTGTGACGCCAGAAGGATGGGCGTTCGAAGCGCGGATATGGCATCCCCGCGAGGCCACACTTCTTGACCGTATCATTGAAAACAAGGTTGACAAACTTCCACACGTCATGACGAAAGTGGAGGACAAGACAAGGGGGAAAGAGCACAGGGAAGCGCTCGAGGCTAAGGAGCTGTACACGCATCGGTTTATACATGCTCCTAGGCATCATCGGGCAATTGCTTTGCTGAGTCATCAATATTCCGCTTTTTCGGGGACGGTCCGTCTCGTGAAGCGGTGGTTGGCATCGCATTGGCTGCTTCATGGGCATATTAGCGAAGAAGCTGTCGAGATACTGTGTGCCAGCCTCTTCATTGGAGATGGACGGCATGTGGGTGTTGACCCAGATGCAAAGGTTGAAGAACGAGCTAGAACCTCTGGAAGCAAAGAACGAGGGTTCGCTTCTATGATCTCATTCTTAAAGGACTGGAAGTGGGAGGAAGGACTTATGGTACCTTTGTATGCCAAGGATGCATCTAGTTCGTTGGATGGGCCACTACCCAAGAGATCAACGCGAGGCGTGTGGAGAATCTCGACCGAGCTGGACAAAGAAGGTTATATCTGGACATCGCATGGTCCGGACGCGATGGTCGCCCGTCGGGTCAAGGATATTGCGAAAGCTACGTGGGCTTGCCTCGAAGGGATGGAACAGGGTGTGCTTGATGTCAAGGTTCAACTATACTTACCTAGCTGTCCAAGGATTGTCACTAACACCTTGTCTCAGCGGATATTCATTCACCCCACCGACGACTACGACGTAATAATTCAACTGGACCAAGTCGTGTTACCGCGGTACTTCCAAAACGTGGCCATCAATGACAGTTTGTTGTCAAGAAGCGGCAACTTTGTAAATATGCCTCCTAGAGAGTCCGTCGTTCGCCCAGGCTTTGATCCAGCACGACTCTTGTTCAACGACCTTCAGGTTTGATTATTACGCTATCTTTCTCGCCGAAAACATTGGTCAACTGGTTTTGTGCTGCAGAGGATTTATGCAAACACATTCAAGATATTCTTCGATTCATTCGGAGGCGATCGGTTCGGAATTGTGTGGGATCCTAGTCTAAAGCAGCCAAGACCCTTCCGAGTTCTTGGAGAATTCTCAAGCATGCCGGTCAAGAAGGTTGGCTTCTCTCTATTAACTCGAGGCCCAACTTCGGACTGAATTTCATTGTACAGGAAAATGAAAAAGCGAAAGACAAAGGCCTCGTGGTGTTGAACGAAATGGGTGTTTTGAGCGAGATTGAGCGTCTCGGAGCAGGTTTGATTCACGAGATTACCGTTCAGCATCCATAGCACGAATGCTGTACAATAGACGCTATCAGGATGCGATGGCGTAGTGAGACTCGCGATCGGCATTTAAAATTTAAGGGCCCATGCATATGCCGGCATGGTAACTTGACATATCTCCTACTAGTACTAGTGCTGCTGCAGCTGCCTATCAGAGGAACCCTGAGAGTTCCTGAGAATCCTGCTAAAATGGGACTAGTTTCAGATCTGATATCACAACTTGTCAAGCCTCCCTGCTAGCCCCTGCTAGCCCCTGGGCCCTGCTACGCTACGTATAAGTGTACCACTCGTATACTATACGGATGTTTTGTGTAGCATCAGAGACGTGGACGTCGTCCCCTTAGTGATCACTGCCATTGGAAACAGAAGAGCATCCGCAAACGCCGGTTATCACCGAGCTTATATATGGCGGCCAAGTTTTCACAGTTACCTCCATTCCCCTCCTCACGGTCAACAACGTTCAGTCCTTCGTTTGCATTCTTTGCAGCATTCACTCCTTAGAATTCAATAATGTTCTTGACCCCCGCCCTCATTGCTCTACCTTTCTTCGTGCAATGTTCGTTTTGCCTTGTCATTCCTTTGTGTTTGAAAGCTGACGTGGAAAAACAGCTGCGCTCGCCGCTACTTGCACTAGATCTTACACCGTCAAGCCTGGAGATATTTGTGATGGAATTTCTGCTGCTAATCATGTCTCTACGTACGTCGTTCTACTCGTTACCCGACTTGTACCTCCTTGTTTACGCAACCCCGCGAATTAGATACCAACTCGCCGCCATTAATCCCTCGATCAACCCGACGTGCTCCAACCTTATGCCAGGATCCACCCTCTGCCTTGGGTATTCTGGTGAGGACTGCACGGCAACTCATGTCGTTGCTTCCGACGATACCTGCGACTTCATCACGTCTATGCATAAACTCAACTCCACTATCCTTTATATGAACAACCCTCAGATCAACCAGGCCTGTACCAACATCTACATTGGCGAGGTTCGTATTCGCCCTATCAAGGGATGTGTGATATAAGTTCAGTGCTAATCGAACGATGGACAGGTTCTATGTGTCGCTAGCCAGGTTCAAGTCCCATCTGCGCCTGCTGGTGGCTACCTTCCTGGATCCGCCATTCCCTCTACCGCTTTGCCCGCGCACACTGCTGCTTCTTCATCGGCATCTAGCGCTGACGACGACTTGCCATACTGCGACTAAGATTTCACAGCATTATTTAAATCCAGTCTCTTGTTCGTGTCATTCTAGCTGGGGTGGATGTGATATCTCTGTGGTAGATCCCAACGTTTCACCTCCTGACCCCTTACCTCATCACGTCCATTTGTAACGCGTCATCGTGTACTCGTGACCTCTCCCTCTTTTGCTGTTTGATCCTGTGGATCAAACGTTCTCTTGGTCCTGGGATCAACAGTTTCATGGTAACATTATTCTTATTTTCTTATCTGTTAAATCGCTCAATGTTTTGGTCTCATACCCACATATCTTGGTACCAGGACTTGTATTTCTGTTTGAATACCAGTCTATTATTTATATATTTCTGTTTCCACCCGCAGCGGCGGTTCTCGAATGACAATGTTGACGTTCGAATTATGACTTGAGTTGTTTGTCACCGACGCTTGCAAAATGTAGATTCAGAACCCGAAGAAAAAGATACGATAAATGCCAGGTATAGATAATGTACCCTTTCCGAAAATGCTGCCCTGTGAAAAGAATAACGTGGGGACCCTTACAGCACCTTTTCTGATCAAATCTAGGTGACAAATAAGTATGCCATTAGATAGCCTTTCACGATAGAACAAAAAAAGGCAACCTGGGGATTACCTGTTCGATGTCAATGGAAAGAGTATGTCAAGTTGACGGAGTTGATTTATGGAGATGATATACAACACCGTACAAACCAGGAAGGAAAGATATACACTGTTGCGAGTTCAACGTTCTTGCGGTTTCCCATCACCGTTGTCCGTACCGCAACTAACATTCTTACACACTGCTTCATTGGGTCTCGCCCCGCCACTCCCTCTGAGCCCGAGCCCAAACACATTCCCTAGACTGGACCGCAGTGAATCGTATACTGCCTGATGCGGCTCGGGATGAATCGAATCGATGGTGTGCATGTATATTAGTCCCGTCACAGGTGAGAACGTGTATGTGGAATTCCTACATTCAAATCAGAAAAGAACAAGGGAAGAAAAAAAAAGAGGGACGTACACCTGCCACTCTCCTCTACCTCCACTGACTCTCCCTGTTCCGGTAACACAGAGCCCTATAAATAAGCTCTTCTCCCTGCTCATCCTCTTTGATGACTTGCTCGAGTGCTTTTCGTGTTCGGGCTCTGAAGGCTGAGAAGATCCTGTATGCAATGACGAAGGGTTCCTGTATCGTGGAGTGTTCACAACCACCTTCCTGAGGACGACACTTATATCGGAGTATAGCGCGTTTAGCGTGTGTCGGACAAAGACAGAGGAAGCCATGTAAAGGGGTAAACCTGTGTCTGAAAATGAGATTTGATTTAACACAAAGGCACTGACGTCATTACCTTCGACATGGAGAGTCTTCGGGAAAGGGGCAGGAAGTGCTACGGGAGGCGTGTACGAGAGACGTATTTTTGGACTGTATATTGACTCGGAGTCTTCGTTGTGCGGCTGGTTATCCAGTGGATTTGCGTTGACGATGGGAATTGAGCCTGAGGGCCGTGGTGTTCCTGTGGCTTTGTCAATTAAGGTGACAAGTCCTGTATGGAAGAAGTCTGGAAGAGTATGTTGTAGCACGTATATTGCGCGTCCTATATACGGCTGGAAGTAGTATCAGAGGGTTCATGAACGACATGTAGAAGTAATCAAGACGAACCAGTACGTATTTCCCAGTCCTGGTCTGGTATTTGTGAGGGATTATTGGGGTCAGGCTTGGAGTTGGAGTCTGGAGGAAGATGAGAACGTAGTCCTAATTCAGATATTTCTGGATGTCTTTTCTTGAGAGCTAGAGCGGCCAGAGACGGTGACGACGGATGATATGAACGAAGGAAACTGGAATGTCTGGACGCCACCTGCGCCATTCGTTGAGCCATGGAGAGAGACAAGGCGCGTGTTTGTTTGGTTACAACTTTGGAATTCAATATCTCATTTCGATTAAACCTCTGCTAGATATCCCTGAACAATGAGATGTTCGATATCAGCTCGCCTAACCATGAATCTCTGTCCTTTCTGGAAATCTATACTCCCCAGTTCCGTCTGAATGACCCCACAATCCCTCACAACCTCCACCAGTGTATGCAAGTCTTTGGGTGGGTTCGTGATGCTGGCCATGATGTCCAGCTCATGTGTAAATTCTGATCGAAACTCCATAACAGAGCTGTTATACTGTCGCAGAAAATCCACCTCATGCGGCGAAAGCTTGCTTCTGATATCCTGGTTTGATAGTACATGTGGAAGGGCACCGCCGACTGCCCAGTACATGTCTCGCAATCGATCTGTACGGTGGGTGTGGTACGCTAATAGACAACGCTTATTGCGGTTTATGGCGGTTTGGATGATGAGGAGTGCGGGAGGTGGAGGGCCGGATTGGAGTGCAAGAGATTCCGCGGCTTTTTCGAGGTCGCGCTGTTCGCGAACGATAGATCGTATGAGCATGTCATTGTACTTCAAAAGAGTGTCTGTCTGTGTTGATCGCCGCGATTCCATCACGAGCTGGGTTGCGAGCTCGCCATACTGTCGCGCATCGCTCATCGTCGTAAAGCTCAAGTGCTTGTCACGCGTGACACTTCGCGTCAATTGTGAGCGCGTCAGTCTTCCATGTCAACTGATGATGGTATGTAGCTGAGATCATATCTACTGCACCGTGCACAACTGCCCGTAGGAATCCAACACCGACTCTAGAGGGACAGAAAGATGTGATGAGTTTTGCGATGACACTTGCAAGTTGCCAGTCAGCTGCCAGTCAGTTGCCAGTGGTCACGGTGGTTCCGGAGGCAAACTATTACGATTCCGAGTCGTAGCAGCTGCTATTCAGAATCAAAGGTTGAATGAGGGACTTGTGAAACGGTTAGTAGAAGCAATCCAGAGTCATGGAACTTGTGTTGACTTGTATTTGTTCAACGGCATCCTCATCTCCACTTTATCAAATGAGTCAATCCATTGAATCTGCTACAACTGCAATCACCCTCGAGTATGTCCTCATCTTTATCAAGTTCGGGAATCTAAGTAGATCATCCTAGTGGCCAACCAGATAACAAGACAAGGCGTTATGACCGTCAACTTCGGTACGTGGTAGACAAGTTCTACCAGATCTTGATTTGCTATCTCAAACCAACCAATGTAGTCTCTGGGCCGCAAGCGGTCAGAATGCACTTGAAAACTCACGAGTCCTGGTGATATCCGGCTCTGCAACATCTACTTCGATTCTCAAGAATTTGGTGCTCCCGGGGATCGGCCATTTCACTATCCTTGACCACACGAACGTAACACCCGAGGACGCTGGCAATAACTTCTTCCTCGAGGGACATTCTAGCATTGGTAAATCGCGCGCGGAAGAAGCCGTTCGGTTGCTGGCTGAGCTTAATGACGGTGTGGAGAGCAGCGCGGACACGTCGAATGTGGAAGATATATTGCAGATGAACCCATCTTACTTGACCTCATTTACGCTTGTGATCGCGCATAATCTGGATCCCTCACTACTGGAAAATTTATCGAACCTCTTGTGGTCTGACGTCACTTTCCCGATGTTGGTCGTTGTTAGATCAGCTGGTTTCTTAGCTGAGTTCTTCATTCAATTCCACGAGCATGCAGGTGAGCCTTATTACCGCGTGCGAGACTTTATTGGTGCTGATCGGGCTATTCCCAGTCATTGAAAGTCACACCGAAACCGCACCTTCTTTGCGAATTGACAAAGCTTTCCCAGCACTGCTAGATTATTCACTGGCGTTAGACTTTGCTAATATGGATCCTACCGACCACACTCATGTACCCTACGTCATCATCCTTGTTCGAGCATTAGAAGAGTGGAAAAAATTGGTGAGCGTATTTCCAAGCTTCCAGAAAACTCTAGATTTGATAATTGTTTTAGCACGATGGAAAACCACCTCAAACCTACGCCGAGAAGAAAGCCTTCAAAGAGGGCGTTCTTGCCATGAAATTCAAGTTCGATGAAGAAAACTTTGACGAAGCAGAATCGCAAGCATATCGGTGCTGGACCGACACCACTGTTCCCTCCGACATCGCCTCCCTATTCCAGGACCTAGCTTTATCATCGCTTATGCCTGAATCACCTCCCTTCTTCCACCTCCTTTCTGCCTTGCATAAATTCACGCTACAGCCCCCCCACACGCTGCCCCTTACAAGCACGCTCCCGGACATGAAAGCCGACACGAATAGCTATATCCATCTCCAGAAACTGTATAAGACCCGCGCTGAAGAAGAGAAAGCAATATTCAAGTCATTCCTCACCGTCCCGATAGACGACGCTCTTGTGGATACGTTTGTCAAGAATTCCCATGGACTCAAGCTGCTCCGAGGCAAGAAGTGGGGTGTGCTGGATAGTGATCCGGTTGCGTTAGGTTCGTAAATACAGTAGATACTCGAAACATATGTTTCATATCAGTTTCCTAGCGAACGCACTCGCAAATTCGCCCAAGCCAGCGGCCACCCATCTCGCACTTTCAGCCCTATCCGCTTTTACCTCCAAACACCCTGGCGTCCAACCTACTGTCAAATTCCTCACTACTGAAGCTCAGGCGTTACTTCCTCAAGGCACCTCCCTTCCCGAAGAATTTTCCGATGCTGTGGGCGAGCTGTAGGTTCTCATTATATCTCATTATATCTCGTGAAGTAACGGATATGATCAATGATTCAGTGCTCGTGCGCCGACAGCCGACCTCCCGAATACCGCTGCTTTCCTTGGAGGGCTCGTTGCACAGGAGGTAATCAAGATGATCACGAAGCAGTATGTGCCGATTGAGAGCTACTGTGTCGTCGATTTAGTTGAGACGTGGACGGGGATTGTTTAGATACAAGGTCAAATCTAATTGTGAGATTGTTGCTATCAATACATTCTGATACATGATAATTCTTCCATTGCTATTCTTACGGTACATTATGGTACATGGTACTCAATCTGTTGGTTGATTGTGCCCACTGTCCTCCCACTGATTTAAGTATGACATCCATGAACACAGCGCCACATTCCCCCCTTTCCCCCTCTATTCGACTGTCCACTCTATTGCCATGGAGTGGCACGCTCACTCGATTCGTCTGGCAGGCCGTATTTGGGGCCAAGTCCAGCGCACTGCTGCGGATGGAGCTGGTTTCTGATCCCTGTTTCCCATCTATCTACTTATTTAGTTCATTGCACATCACAGTGTATTTCGCTCAGCAGTGGTGGCAAGCTTTCCTCATTGAGGTTTTGATGCTACCCCACTAGCCCTTTTTACTTACTTGGTCTATCGAGGCGTATTTTTTAATATGTCCTTAGCTACTTATGTGGCGTAGGTAGATATCAATATAGTAACATAGTAACACGACTCCTTTCTGTTTGGTGTGCTCTCTGAAAAGCTTCAAAGCTTCGGCGATTTCGGTCATCACGTGCATCACTGATTGCCGGATAAACACTAATTAAGCTAACAACGCTTCAAGGCGTCTCTCTCTTCAGCGAAGCAAATGAGTGCCCAGAGTGCTCTCAAGCAGCCATTTCTACTCAGTTCTTGTGAAGGCATCCACTTATGTCGAAGCATAATCAGTCGACATCTTCTTTGCCATCCGCATGATGTCCAGATTGAAGGAATCTGCAAATTGCTAGACGGTGTTGAACCTTGGTCCCATGTACTGGTATACGATGTTTTGCGGCCCGCGTACAAAAAAAGTAGAGAGACATGGGATTTGAGCTCGCCAAGTTCTGGTATGAAGTTGGCCAGTGTCCGTAACGAGTGAAGAATGCCGACCGTCTCCAAATGTTCGTGATTGACCAGCTTCAAGAACGGTTCCACCGTAACATCCCGCCGGTTCTTTTCCAATATTTTCGCAAGCTTGTCGTCCAAATCCGCCGCGCCATGAACGAAAAGATCAGGGTCGATCTCGAAATATGTTGCAGCAACACCTATCAGCATCCTACTCTCGCGCCCAATTCGAAGATCTTGCATTGGTATCCGTTGTCAAGCCGTGTTGCCTCCAGAACAAGTTTATCCTTCACTTTTTGCACAGCAAATGACGAGAGAGCAGGGTGAACAGGTTTTATTTCAGTAAATGATGTACTCATAGGATACATGAGTTGTGAATCTCAGTCCAGACGACCATCTCTATGATGCCACCAGATGTCCAGAATGTCACTTCGGGAATGCTTGGACCGGGCACTAAGGAAAGACTGGACTGTATTCCCATGACTCTGCTCGCGCTCAATGATCGGCCCATCTTGGTCTTTGTCCTGGAATACATGGAATAAAATCTCGGAGAAACTCGAGCTCGCGTCATTCTTGATAGCAGAGAGAACTTTTGTTGAGGTGATGATGGAGATGTCTGCTTCTTTGGCAAAGACAAGTTCGGAGGCTGAATAGCAGGGAGATTCTCATCGAAGGACGAGATGAGTTATGCCGCAAAAGTGAATTGATGAGTAGAAAAGGACTGTAGCGGCGTATGAGGAGTTGCAAAGTTCGGAGACCACGAAGTAGATGGAGTGAGAATGCCAGGATCAAGAGAGAACACTTGATAATTAGCATTCAAGACAACATGGGGAGTCACAGGAGCTAACACAGCTTGAGGCATCACCTCTACCTGCACAATCACTACTGGGGCTGACCTGTGTTTCCCACAGAAACACAGCCTTAGAAACTTGTTTTAAGACTTCTGATGTGTATATCCTTTGGATATTCTTAATATGTATGTAAAAGAAATGTCAGGGAAATATTTTACATGTATCCAAGCTGTATCTGCAAGGAACATAAAAGGTGTATTCTACAATGTTTCTTCCAGATCCCTTCTGGAAACATTTTTCATGTTCCCTTTGTGTAAGTTAAGGAAACACTTTTTATGTAATTATGGCTGTATCTGCAGAAAACACTTGACATATATTTTATTATGTGTTTTCTATGGATACATGCAAAGAACAAAGGGGTTACCATGGTTACACATGTATCCATAGGAAACACATAATAAAATTACATGTTAAATGTATTCTGCACATACCATAATTACATAAAAGTGTTTATTTAACTTACACAAAGGGAACATGAAAAATGTTTCCAGAAGGGATCTGAAAGAAACATTGTAGAATACACCTTTTATGTTCCTTGCAGATACAGCTTGGATACATGTAAAATATTTCCCTGACATTTCTTTTACATACATATTAAGAATATCCAAAGGATATACACATCAGAAGTCTTAAAACAAGTTTCTAAGGCTGTGTTTCTGTGGGAAACACAGGTCAGCCCCAGTAGTGAATGCAGCACTGGATGCACAGCTGGATATTTCTGCTCAAAGTATCCTAAAGATATATGAAAAGTATTCCAATCAAACCAAGGGGGTGACAGGCCGCAAATTTTAGACATCCACTCATAATTTTTTTTATGTGGCCATCTGGGACCCCCCCCCTCCCCGTCCTTCTATATATGGTAGTTTCCCATCATGTGTCAGCCTATTTTGGGTAACTCCCTGGATCAAAATCATCAACCAGCCTGTCACACACATGTCAAATGAGTGGATGAGGTGTTTTGCAACCTGTGTGATCAACTCCCTCAGTCATCACACCTCCTATACACCTTCAGTGTCTGCTACCTTGTGCACTGAAGGCTCTTCTGTAATTTTCCCATTCTTCCTCTCTTATCAGCTGGGTATTTACACTTGATTTACTAGTAGTTGTAAGGGCAACCTTATGATCAGAGTCCTAAGAACTCAATACTTGCAAGGGAAAACCAAAGTTTAGATTCAATAACTATTGAACAAGGAAAAGACCCATACCTTGCAAGGGAAAACCAAAGAGAAAACTCTAAGGAGTCTGGTGCAAGGCCGAAGTATATATATGGAAGGCATGTGATGTTCTAAAATACTTGGAGCCCCTTCCATCCTAGCACTAATTCAGATCCAGGGTCGTGTTCCCATTTGGGGAGACAGCCATCAATCAGTGATAGTGTCCGCATCAGGCCATACTCGGTAAGTGGTGTCCACATCAGGCCATGATTGGTAATGGGCATGCAAAGACATCCTCGATCATTTCCACAGGCACAACAATTGTGCAACTGGTTTGCGCAATGGTGCAAACTGCAACAACAGTTTGCGCAGGAGTATTGACTGTGAGAATGGTGAGAGTACAATAGGGGCTGATGGATCGACATATCGGAATGTTTGTAGATGGTTGGCACAAAAGGCACCTCATTGCACAAAAGGCACCTCATTGCACAAAAAGGCGCTTTGTTGTGCAAACATTTGCAGGTGTGCAGGAATGTTCACAAATGTGCGCAAACCATTGTAGGGGCTTGTAAGGTGTTCCCCTTACATCACGCCCCCCCTTAAGGCGCAGCGTCCCGATGCGCAAAGTTCCATCGGTGCGGATATGGTGGTCGGAATCCCATCTGTCCAAAGGTAAGCACATTAACACATTTTGGGGCACTCGGATCAGCCCTGTAGAAGTTCGCAATTAGTTTTGCAGCATCGAGATCCTCCTCTGGAATCCATGAATTCTCTTCGTGCCCATAACCTCTCCATCTGACCAGATACTGCAACTTCCTACCCTTCATCCTGCTGTCCAGCACCTCATCCACCTCATACCTCTCCTCTCCTCCTACAATCTTGGGGGGCGGTGGTGGTTTTGCATGGTGACCTTCGATCGGGTCCATTGGCATGGGCATGAGCTTGATGATGTGAAACACTGGATGTATTCAAGCCATCGATGGTGGCAGTTGGAGGTGATATGCATGCAAGCCAACAGGATGAATGACTGGGTATGGCCCCAGGAAGCGGTGCACAAATTTCTTTGTGGGTCTAGTTGTGCTGATATCCGAAACATCCAGGAAGACCTTTTCGCTGATTGTGAAAATTGGTGTGGGGATTTGCCATTGGTTATAGTACCTCACCATATCATCCTTTGATTTGGCAAGGGCAGCACGAGCCTCCTCCAACGTCGACTTTATGTGATCCGCAAACTCATTGACTGCCTCAAGCCTCAAGGGTCATTGGTTGGGCTCAAAACCCATCCGTGGATGTCTGCCAGTGTCAACGAAGAAGGGGGAGTGCTGGGTGGATGAGTGGACATGGTTATTGTATGCGAATTCGCCCAGAGGGAGCAGAGTGTCCCAATCATTTTGGTGCTCATTCACAAAAATGCAGATGTACTGCTTGAGCTCCTGATTGACTCGTTTGGTCTGGCCATCGGACTGTGGGGATACGCTGTGGATGCCAAAATGGTGATCCCCAACAAGTGATACAATTTGTGCATGAATTGCACTATGAACTGCAGTCCCCGATCTGAGAGCATCGATTTCAGGAGGCCATGAAGCTTCCACACATTCTGCAAGTACAATTGCGCTGATCCCAGCGCTGTAACGGTGGTGTGAGTGGGTATGAAATGGCTGCACTTGCTCACCGAGTCTACCACCACCATTGTCGCATCGAAGCCATGGGAGTCCGGAAGTTCAGTGATGAAATCAACACTTACCACATCCCAGCAATTTTCAGGGATTGGGAGGGGGTGTAGTTCACCAAAAGGTCGGCGCTTCTGCGCCTTCATGTGAAGACACAGATCGCAGGCCTTACAGTACTGACTGACAAAGTGCAACATGTTTGGCCACCAGTAATTGTGTGAGATGAGTTCGAGTGTTTTCCAGCGTCCCACATGTCCACCAATCTTGGAGTCATGATGCTGTTCAGCGATTCTGCATCGTAAGTCTGGTATGAGCAGAACATAAATGCGATCATGAAACCTCCATAATCCATCCTCCTCTGTCCACTCCAAGCTTTGCAATGTCTTGCCCTTGGCCCTATTCAACTCCTTCATCACTAGTACCACTGCATCTTCGCTCTTTCCATCCCAAACCCCCTTTCGCACTTTGCGCAAGATGTTTCACTCCACTCCTTCGATCGTCACCCCTTCAAGTGCGTGAATTGCGAAGAATTTGGGGTGGAGCAGGGTAGTGTTGCGATTATCATCAGCGCCGTTCGCATGATTGGCTTGTTGCAAAAGTGCATCGCACTTACCCATACTCTTTCCAGGATGGTGGTGCATGACAAAGTCGAACTGCGAAAGATAGAGCGACCAGCGAGCTTGTCTGTGATTTAGCTTTTTCGCGGTCATGAAGTACTCCAGATTTTTGTGGTAAGTCCAGATCTCTACCTTGTGCTGCGCACCTTCAAGGAAATGCCTCCATTCCTCTAATGATCTCATCACTGCTAGCATCTCCTTGTCGTGGATCTCGTAATTTCATTTGACCACATTGAGTGATTTGGAGTAGAACACAATAGGGTGCCATTTGAGATCATCAGCCGATTGCTGCAACAGCACTGAGCCGGTCACATAGTCTGAGCTGTCCACCTTGATGCAAAATGCTTTGGTGTTGTCAGCAAAACGGAGAATAGGGGAGGATGTGACCCAATTCTTGATTTTGTCAAAGGCGCCTTGTTCCAAAGGTCCCCATTCCCATTTGCACTCCTTCTTTGTGAGCTCAAAGAGGGGTTTCGCATGATGCAAAAAGTCTTCAATGAAGTGTTGATAGAAATTTGCGAACCCCAGGAATGACTGTACCTCCTTGCACGTTTTGGGGGTGGGCCATTCGGTGACTCCCGCTACCTTGACAGGATCCATATGAATTTTGCCCTTGGATATGATGAGTCCGAGGTACTCGATTGTTGTTTGGTTGAACTGACACTTGTCATGTCACAGAAACAACTTGTGCACACGAAGGCGCTCCAGGACAAGGCGCGTAATGTGCTGATGTTCATCGATCAATTTCGTAAAGATGAGGATGTCATCCAGGTAGACACAGACCACTTCTTCCATAATGAGATCCTGAAAAATGTTGTTCATCATTGTTTGGAATGTGGAAGGGGAGTTTGTGAGTCCAAAAAACATCACCAAGGGTTCGAAAAGCCCATGATTCATGCAAAAAGCGGCTTTCCATTTGTTGCCCCTTTTCATGCACACATTGTTGTACCCTCATCGCACGTTGAGTTTTGTGAAGTATTTCACGCCTCGTAGTTGATTTACCAGTTCTGAAATCAGTGGTAGCAGATATTGGTTTTTGATCGTGAGGGCATTGAGAGTGCGATAATCTTGTACAAGCTGGAGGGATCCATCCTTCTTCTTGATAAAGAAGACAGGGGATGCCATCGGCGACTTCGAGGGGTGAATGCAGCCAGTGGCTAGGTTCTCCTGGATGAATTTGTCCATCTCAGCCTGCTCGCTGGGCGCGAGGGGGTAGACCTTGCAGCTAGCGGCTTTCGCACCAGGGATGAGTTCGATTGCATGATCCCATACCTTTCAGTCAGGCAAGTGGTCAAATGAAGACTTTGCAAATAGGTCCTCGAACTTGTAGAAGTGCGCAGGGACAGATTCGTGAAAGGACTTTGGTTGCGCATTCTTATGGAAGGCCTCTGCTAGCCGTTGTGAAATGTTGGACGTGGCACGAACAAATTCCGCTTCACAGGGACTGGTAGCGACAAAGATGCGATCTCCCTCTTTGACCGAGTTTTGGCTTGAAAGGGTGGTTCGTCATGGTCTTCGTCATCGTTATCATTGTTCACCAGTTGTGGAAGGTCCGGGATGTCCTCCATCTTGATGTCAGGGGTAGGCATGGGACCTGCATGACAGGTACAAATGCTAGCGATTTCCCAAAAAGCACTTTTGCGCTCTTCATTTGTCTTGTTCTGACAGGTGCGGCAGTGATTCAGGCATTGACTCATTTTGACCTCATTAGTCTGCCAGTCCACCTCAGGATTATGCTTGTGGAGCCAGGTGAGGCCAAGAATAACATCTTGCTTGCTGATGCCTGTTACAATTTTTGTTATCGTAACCCAGGATGACCAGATGTACACCAGCAAGGCCAGGTATTTCATTTTTCCTTTCTGACTCAAGACAACTCACTCCGATGGAGATCCACTCCCTGATCTGACTGCTGTCAACTGACATGCTGCACCGCAGCATTCCATGACATCGGACCCTTGACATTGGATCCATGACATCGGACACCTCATGCTTGGCATGAGGCTTATCTTCTATTGTTCTTTGATATGCTGCAGCGCAGCACTCCGTGACATCAGATGCCTCATGCTAGGCATGAGGCTTGTTGTTCTATTGTTCTTTCTATTATTACTTGACAAGGATCTCGTATTCCAATTGGACAATAGACATCTCTGAACCATATATAAGCTACAGTAATACTCCCTGTATTCCTTAGCTTGACCTAATTCAACCAACGGTCTTAGACTCAACCAGAACACTCGAAAGCTTAGGAAGCTCCTAGCTGTGATAACTTGAACTCAACAGTTGGAAAGCCTCCAACTGTGATACACGAACCGACAGTCTACTCAGAAAGCCTCTGAGTATGGATAGCTGTAATGACTTGAGGAAGTACCCAAGTGAAGGCCAGAAGCCCAATACACTAGGAAAGCCTCCTAGTGCGATACTGATATAGTTGGAAAGCCTCCAACTGTGACACACAAAGCCAAGGCTGAGTTAAAGACCTATAGTCTTAACAATGCCAGTCACCGCGAATATCGCACATTCAGAGTGGTCACAAAATCATAGCAGGACCTCTACAACTTCCAAGATATTGCCTGCTTTGTTTGCTGAGCCATCGACATTGAACACAGGGATGGGTCAGCTGAGCACTTTTGTTGTGAGGTGATTTCGGGCAACGAAATTGGAACTGACAAAAAGGCCAGTGGCGCCACAATCAAGTAGCACCTTGGTTGTGTGCACAGTGCCGGTATCAGTGGTTTGCAGCAATACTTTGAGCTCAAATGAGTGGGGGCTCAGGGTCGCCGCTATGACATAGTGGTTGGGGAGTTGTTTCTCCCATTTAGGGCACTTACAAAAATGCAAACGAGGATAGGGAGGGGTTAGTATGGCTTGCACATGGTTCACAGAGAGATTGGTCAATGAAATAGAATTTGATTTGTACACTTCATCTACTGACAACACTGCGAAATGATTTTTTGTGGACAATGGTGGCATACTGCTCACTTGTTGTCGCTGCAAAAATCCTCCTTTACTTCTACAATGGGCTCCTCATTCCTCTCGTTTGTGTTGTTCACATCCAGCGCTGCAAATTCCTCCTGCACAAAATTGTGTCGCTCTTCGCCATCCATGTACCGAATGTCAAACTGTCTTGGGCATGCGGGTCATGTATGACCAGATTCTCTGCAATGAAAGCAGACAAGTGCAGATCCGTCCTTTGGTTTAGTGGGTGTGGAGACACTTTGCACCAAAGGTGTGTATCGCAATGGGGCACTTGTGTGCAAAATCATGGATAGGGGCCACGCCATGGTGGGAACAAGCTTGCGGAATGTGTTCCCTGGCTCCAAGCTGGTTTCAGATCATGAGGCCATTCGCAATGCAATTTTCATTGCAGACGATAGCAGCATTGTACCACTGCTTGGGGGTGTTATCCGAAGGTTGTCCAGTGGTGAGACAGGTGACATGGTCTTGGATCTTTGCGTTTAGACCTTGTCAGAATTTGAGGACAATATGCGAGCCCTCGAAGTACTGCGCTTGCTCTACCAGTTCACGAAAGTCATTGATGTACTCATCAACGGTTTGTGTACCTTGGAAGTACTTCACAGTCATGAGCTCGGTCCACGAAGATTGGATCTTGTTCTTCGGACAGAACTTGTTTGCGGATTCATCTGCAAAATTGGAGTAGGAGGTGTAGGGGAGTCTTCTGCTTAGTTGGTAGTTGCACATGAGACGATCCACAAACCATGCAGCTTGTCCACCCTTCATGAATGAGAGGGCCCACATAACCTGCGCATGCTCATCCACAAATTGATGAGGAGCAGGGCAAAATAGAGTGCACATGAATTCAGGAATGCTCGTCCGAGTGAACGATCACCCAAAAAGTCTGTGGGGTTTGCAGGCTTGGGGGTGGTAATCTCACAATGATGTTTTGTGATGGATTTCGTGAACTACTGGGCCAGGAGACCCTAGGTCTGTGGGGTTGGAGATGCTTGGAAGCACCTGTGGCTCTTTGCAGTCTGCCTCTCATTGTGCGAATACCACCATAGTCTGTACAAGGCCTGCAATGCTCACTTCGATGCGCTGGAGGCGGTCCTCATTTTCCATCTCCATGGGAAGGTTGGTAGTTGTGTAAAGGGGCAGAAGAGTTGAGTGGAGGGATGATAGCAAAGCTTTCTGAAGTTGCAAAGCAGGCATGAAAATGTGTGAAATTTTCATAAACTAAGTCGCTGGCTGTGGTAACCTATTACCTTCAGTCCACTAAAGAGAGAGTTTTCTTCAGTAAGGGCAACCTTATGATCAGAGTCCTAAGAACTCGATGATTGCAAGGGAGACCAAAGATTAGATTCAATAACTATTGAACAAGGAAAAGACCCATACCTTGCAAGGGAAAACCAAAGAGAAAACTCTAAGGAGTCTGGTGCAAGGCCGAAGTATATATATGGAAGGCATGTGATGTTCTAAAATACTTGGAGCCCCTTCCATCCTAGCACTAATTCAGATCCAGGGTTGTGTTCCCATTTGGGGAGACAGCCATCAATCAGTGATAGTGTCCACATCAGGCCATACTCAGTAAGTGGTGTCTGCATCAGGCCATGATTGGTAATGGGCATGTGAAGACATCCTCAATCATTTCCGCAGGCGCAACGATTGCGCAACTGGTTTGCGCAAAGGTGCAAACTGTGACAACAGTTTGTGCAGGAGTATTGACTGTGAGAATGGTGAGAGCACAATAGGGGCTGATGGATCAACATATTGGAATGTTTGTAGAGGGTTGGCGCAAAAGGTGCCTTGTTGCGCAAAAAGGCGCTTTGTTGTGCAAATGTTTGTGGGTGTGCAGGAACATTCGCAAATGTGTGCAAACCATTGTAGGAGCTCATAAGGTGTTCCCCTTACAGTAGTACACCAGTGCACCTATTACTTATTTGGTAATCTCGCAAAGGTGAGACAACCCAATCAGATATTTTTGTTTGGCCTTGGTGAGCTTGTGAGGCAAACAGATTGTGTGTCAGACTACCACAACTGCAAACCATAATGAGAAACCTAAGAAAACTAAATGTAGTCTTGTAGAAAATAAATAACAGGGGGCAGCATCACACAACTTGCAAACCCAAATTCCAACAATTTAAATACTTTGAAAGAATTGACAAGGTTTGGTGGTATTTCCAGTACAATGATGCCAATGCATTATTATAATATACTAGGGAAGGTCAGGAACAACACTGAGTGTGGGCTGGAGGCCAAATCTGCTGCATTGGGTGGGGAAACCAAGAGACAGAACATGTTTTGGAGCCAAATTTGCAGCTCTAGAACACTCTAGACATGACCTGACCTTTCAAAACTTTGATGTCAAATTTTTTTAGCAGGTCCAGCTGGACCCCCCCCCCCACCTGATGTGCAGGATTCGGGTGCTGACACCCCCTTGAATGAAACTCAAAGTATTTTATAAATATTACTAAGCCTAATGTCCAAAAGATATCAAAGTACTTTTATACAGTATTTGATTCTATATTACTGTGAACTTATAGATATAAAGTATCATGATATTTTCAAAGCATATCTTAGTATGAAAAACATATGTGAGAAGTACCATGATACTTTATATATGTAAGTTCACAGTAATGTAGCTATCAATATGGTAAAGAATTACTTTGATATTTTTATGTAACTTTGTGTTGAAGTATTCAAAAAGTATTCTGGTTTTGACTGGAATATTTTTTCAATATTTTTATAATATTTTGGCACAAAATATTTGGCTGTCCAGTGCAGCGAGTCAAAGTTGCCTCATTCATATTCCAAATAAGGATGATATAAGGGCAACCTCAGCCTCTAGCAAAGCGAAATCCAAAGTTAAAATTATACTACATATTACAGGGATTGGGGGCGCACCTAGCAAAGGGAAATCTGAAGAGAAAACTCTAAGGATCCCTTTGCCAATGCCCAGTATATGTGAAGATGACAAAAATCAAATAATAACCTAAAAATAGAAAAGGCGGAGATAGGCAGATCAAGGCTGCCAAATGATATCATACCAAGGGGTAGATGTCAGAAGGGGTGCTCTGCCTCTAAATATAAAACTGTAAACATGCACAAACATGATAGAAAGGGAAATTAGTAATAAAATCTGGAAAATCATAGAAAATGAAGAATAGAAGGAAATGAAGTGAGGAAAAATATAGAATGAACATAAAAAATAGGAGAAACACACAGGGCACCCCCCCTAGTCCCCCTAGTCCCCTTACAGGCATCACAGTTCACGATGTGCTCCCTTTGGTGGAAATGGTGGTGGGGTGGCCTTTCTCTATCACAATCTTCAGCCACTCCCGTCATTTACCTTCAATCTCTGTGTCCAGGAGGTGAACATGTTTGATCCACTCATCCAGATCAGAAATTGCATCCAAGGTACCATGAGTATTCTGGGCATCGTATGAAGCTTTCAAACTAGGGGAGAGGCGGGGGATGAAATGGCTGTGCAATGGATTATCTGCAATGTGGTAATCTGATCCAGCGATACTAAGCTCCAAATTTGCCTCGCAAACAGCCTCTGTCCAATTGAGAAAAGGCATAGTACCTTGCATGATGATCTGAGTGGTGACAAGAGTGTCTTGCCAGATGCGGGGAAGAAATTTCTTCTTGAATTCAAGCATGAAGGCTGAGAATGTGCAGGAGGTGAGTCATGTGTGGTTGGCATTAACCCAAGATTGGACTGGGGATGATTCAAAGTTGTATAGGATTGACTGAATGTGGTCCACCTCGTCCACCTTTTTGTTCTGGAAGTAGTGTTTGCAGGCATTTTCAAAGACTCATATTGCTGTGATGGTCACACAACCTGCCAACAGGATGGGAGCATGGCTGGGAGATTGTTGGAGGATGGTGGCAGGGGCGTAGACAATTTCATTCATGGTGGGTAGAGTTCAGTTGAGGGAGCAGAGGTCTGGGAGATCATTATTGGAGTCCGAAGAGTCAAACTGTCTTTGACAAGGGCTGGGGACTGTATTGGATGTCGGTGTGGTTGGTGGTGGGGATGGGGTGAGCGGGGGAAGAGAGCTGCTGCTAGGCATGCATGTTTGTTCAAGCATACTTAATTGACAAGCCCAACTACACATAGTGCAGGTCAGGGTATTAGAGGGCTGGCAAGACAGTTTGGGGGGGGATGGTGGGCATTATGGGGGGGGATGGTGGGCATTATGGGGGGGGATGGTGGGCATTATGGGGGGGGATGGTGGGCATTATGGGGGGGGATGGTGGGCATTATGGGGGGGGATGGTGGGCATTATGGGGGGGGATGGTGGGCATTATGGATTAAGCATGTTTCCTTGGACTGGGTATTTATATAGGCAAGGTGACTATATGTGCAAGGGTGTTACAGGCAGGAAACAGGATGTCTATTTTCTTGGGGAGAAGCTGTGGGTGATAACAGGACACAATTAATGATGTTGTGGAGTTATAGGTATTGATGTGTGTTGGGGTTGTTGTCTAATGATGTCGCTCTAGGAAGGTTACATGTGGTGGGGAAGAACCAGGGGTGATAATGCGGTTCCTGTATTGATGGCAGGTCCTGTTTGAGGATTTAGGATACTTGTGGGTTTAAGGAATTCCATTATGCTCATCTTTAAAAAAAAGTGGAAGGGAGTTAGGTCTCCCAACACTCAAGAAAGGGACAAAACTAAAGATGAATGTAGTATTGATTCAAGAAGAGGTACTTTACTACAAGGTCTCGTATGATAATATAGTAATGATCCACATGATTCTCATGTGATTGCATTGTAAGCACACATGTTGTAAGAGAGTGAGAACTCCTCTTACACATTCCCAAAGCCAAGTGCACAAAACTTGCTCCTAAGTTGAAAAAATACTGTCATCATACTCACCAAGAGATAATTTGCCAGTATTCATACCAATCTAAGATACTACTTGAGTACCTTCAGTACTGTCAAAATATGATATGATACTGTCAAAATACTTCTGGCAAAGTCTGTTGACAATATTAGGAATACAGTCAGGGTACTTCCACAGTACTTCTCCACCAGTATTGTGCCTTGCACCCAGTGGATTCAACTTGTTGAATTGGAACTTGAGTCATCATTGAATCAGTCAGAGTAGACAATTCAAAGGTGATCCAATGCTACCATTATCAAGCTTATCCATTAGGAGTTGCCCAAAATGTTGCCAAAAAGGAGTGATTGGTAGTGGTCAAAGTAGGGCAATTATCTGCTGATTATGCTCAATAATCATCATGCATCACGGGTCAAGGTGGTTTGGATTACCATCTTTTGACCACCACCACCACCACCATACATTACTATTTTATAATTCTTGATTCTTCCACTCAACATTCATAATTCTAAGGCTATTTCAACAGCTCCCCCTTTTCCCCATAAACTGTAGCTTGAACCCTCATAATAAACAAAATGCCAATGTCTCACTTTGCCCTGACCAACTTTTCTGCCCCCCCTTTGCACCCCCTACAAATTCAACCTTCCCAGCCTACTACAGAATGCAGATCATCCATATCCTCTCACCCTGGAATTCCCACTGTTGGGGTGGAACTAACTGTTACTCACCTCAACAATTCTTCTGTTGAATCTGCAAGGGAGGACCTTCGACAATGCATTTCCGAAGCTGTTGCTCACAATCCTTCCCTCCAAATCCCTCCGCTCCTCATCACCCTTCCAGATGACCAAAATCATTATGATCATGTCTTTCTTCAACTCGCTGAACCTTTCTCGGATCCTCCGCACCTTGACATCCTTCACGATGTTTGCACCTTCATCTCCACCAACCTGTCTCTCCCATGATTCTGGAGGATAGCTAACACCGCTGATAAGTCCCACCAGATTTACTTTCACACAGATGACCATGATCTTAATGAGTTAAAAACTGAGCTGGGCAATATCTTCAGTGACAGGGGATATCATGTTGCTTCCTCATGGGTAGGCACTAGCTCAAAACAAATTACTTTCAGTTTCCTTGACTCCTCCAACATCAACAACATCTCCCAACATCCTCCATGTATTCACAGTGTTACATACTATCCCAATCACCCCCGCTTTGTCTTGCCTATTTACGGCCTGGAAGTTGCAGTCCCAAATGTTGGCTCGTTTTCCACTGCCCTCTCTGATATAAACTCATACATCTGGGCTACATATGGCAATGACGCTATCTCCCACAGTAGGTTGGCATTCAATGGAGACATTTACTGCGTGGTTCTCAAGGACTGGTCATTGACTCAGTGTTTCCTCACTGACCCCTTTAATGCTTTCCAGTCTCACCCTTTTTACAACAGACTTGCTGCAAATTGCATTCCGACCCTTCTTTATCTCCTTAATTCCATGGGGATTCCCCTGCCTACTCAACAACAGTTTTACACTCAGTCTGCTCGCAATGATTCCACTATTGTCAGGAAAGAGATTGAAGAAGTGCAAACCATCGCCACCACTGCTGCTGACCAGTATGCCTCTCTCTACGACCAACAACGAAACCTTATCATGACTGTACAATCTAACCTCCACACTGTTGGAAATGCAATGTCGATGATGACCATCTCAGCCAACACTCAGAGCCATCTTTCCGCAGCACAAAACCACCTGTCCAATCTACAGCATGATTACTCCACTCGCAACTTTCTTCTCGCTCTTACTTCTGACCCGGAACAACAACAAAGATTACACTCTGACCTCATCTCTCTCCAGACTTGAATCTCTCACGCGGAGCATGAAGTAGAACATCTTGAGACTGAGCTGTCCTCCATTCACTCCTCCCTTCTACCCTCCATTCAACCTCTTGCCAGCCTTCCTCCTCCACCCCCTCCTCGACATTCACCACCCCCTCTACCTCCCTCTACCCCTCCTCCCCAAGATGCTCATATGGCTGATACGCAGATGACCAACATCTCTGATCCAGCAGCATCTGTGCCTAACACTGCTAATCTTTCTCCATTGGTATGGGTGTTACACACAGCTACGTCACAGGGTTATTATGCTAAACCACCCTCTCCAGCATTGGCCACCTCAATGACTCCTTTGCTGTTGCCGATGCCTTTTAACTGTGGTTTGCGTAATGACCTTTTTCAGTGTAACATCATGCGTAGTAATCTATGTAATGTACTGCTGCTGATTGTGTGCCTTATGCTATTCATCTACTGCTGCTGTTCAACCTTTCACCACCTTGTCCATAAATACCAATGGCCTTGCAGACCTGGCAAAATCAAATCATGTGTGCACTGCTGTTCACTCTGCGAAACCGCACGTGTTGGTTATCGCTGAGACAAAAACTCACACTCGAGCCTCCTCACATTTGCATCTTGATTCTGAATATCAATTCTATGAGACGGTTGGTCCCCATTCTTCTTCTTCTTCTCGCCCTCCCAAGTGGGGGGCCATTCTTGGAATTTCAAAGGCTTTCCATTTACAACTGGTGCCAACACTGTTGGGGGTCCTACAGCATTGTGTTGTTATTGCTGATGTCATAATACCTACCACGAATGGCATTGGATTTCCTCATCGCCTCTTTGCTGTATACGCTCCATGGGATCCCAGGATACCTGACATTGGCCTTTTCTGGCAGGCAATGACGGACATATCTAATTCCTCCCTGTTTCCCTGGTCAGCTATTGGCGACTTCAATGCTACTCAGGCAGCATGCGAGACCTCCTCCCTTTCTTCATCATCTATCAATCGCAGTTGTTATACATCCTTCCTCTCTGAATCACATGCCCACAACTTGTGGAATGATCAGCCTGATTGAAACACACGCCAGCATTACACTTATCGCAACACGTGTGGCAGTTCTATCATTGATTGTGCTGCCCATTCCATTCATGGCATTCTTGAGGGCTCCATTGAAGTTGCTCCATATTTCATTAGCACCACAGATCATCGCCCGATTTTGGTCACCATCACGTTTGACTCTCCTCACTCTCCTGCATCACTGCCTTTTCATCTCCTTATCCTCCCCGATATCGTTATCCATCTGCACACACTCAGAAAACAGATCTTCAAACTTTTGCTGACAGCATGGATCAACATATCAACTCCCATCCTTCCCTTCAATCCGCCATCACCTCTGATGAGTTGTTTGAGCATCATTACAACCTCCTCTCTACCATTCTGTCTAATGCAGCCTCCCCTTCATTTACTCTACCCTCTCACCATCACCCTTTCTCCTCTTCCTCCAAAATTACCTCACCTGCCATATGTGCAATTGTAGGCAAAATGAAACATATCAACTGCCTGATATATCATGTGTGCAAGAGCCCTCACATCTTCTTTGATTTCTGTCATAACAATCTATGGAGTTGTGTATATGTCAGTGCTTATGATCGGAATTTATGGTCCCCAACTGCAACAGCCCCAATCCTTCCTCTCTGATCATCTTTATCATCTTTTCTCACTTACCTCACTGGTCTGCGATCCACCTTGTGCAAGTGCCATTACCAGGAGGAGAAAAATGAATTGGTTAAACAAGATTCCACCTCAACATGAAGATGACATAATGCTGTCCTTTTGGGTGCATCGACTAAATTGTTGTACTCCAACCCTTTTATAGGACCACTGCTTGCTGTGCAACAAAACAAAGACCCATTGTCCCTGGTCACTTCTCTAGATGCAGTCAAAACTGCTACTGCTCAGTATTTTTCCAGCCTATATCATCACCAACAACATGACATTGCAAATAAGCCTTGGCTCTCATCTTCCACCATATCGCGAATACGGCAATGAACAGATTCTGATCCATTCATGTGGCCTTGTCCCCTGACCATTCTTGATATGCGGCTGTTGTTGCATCATGGAAAACAAAGACCAGCACCAGGACCTGATGGTTGGGGAAAGTGGTGGATAAAAGCTCTATCAGACTCTGCCCTTTAATTAGTCGTAAACCTGCTCAACTATGAGATCACCACATCCACTATTCCTGCATGCCTTAAGCTCACCACAATATCCACCATACATAAAAAGGGCTCTCACACACAACTAGCTAACTACCGTGGTGTTGCATGCAGCAATTTTCTTCTCAACTTTCCCTTTGCTTGGCTGAACTTTCTCCTTCTCCCATACATTGCCCATCACTCTATCCTACCTCCCACACAATTAGCGACTCAACAAGGTGTACAAGCCCGAGATATCCTCTCCTTCATTGCTATGATCGTCACATGGGCCAATCAAGAGCATCAGCCTTTATTTGTTCTTAAACGTGATCAAAAAAAGGGGTTTGATATGCTTGAGCCAGAAGGCTTCTATGACACTTTGACTGCATATGGTTTTCCCCTATCCATCATCACTCTCAACAAATCTGCACAATCCGATGTACCTTATGCTGTCAAGATGGCATATGGATTAACGACCGCCTTCTGAGTATCAGGCTTGACAAAACAAGGTGGTCCCATCTTGCCTCTCAAATCCACTATGACAACTAGCATGGTCAATCATTGGCTAAATGATCTATTGTCTCATGACATAGGTATACTACAAATTTCTTCTCATTCAGCCCGTGCATCTTGGTCTCACTACCCTGATGATCTACACACCATTCAGTGCAATATGGTGGAGGCGATGGATGATTCACTCCTATTTGCTACCAATCTCACCACCCTTTGCCGGGCTACCTTATGTGTTGAACAATTCCAAGCAAATTATGGGTGGATGACAAACTGGTCAAAATCTGTCATGTACATCCACAATCACGAACATCTCTTCCCATCTCAAATCCTTGTCCCCACTGTGGATGCTTTGGATCTCTCACCTTCTACCACCATTCCTCTTGCTTACGTTCCTGTTTCACATGGTCCCATTGAGTTCTTGCAAGTGTCAATAAATGAACCCAAAACACAATTTCTACACTGACAGGATCTCATCTCAAATTTCAAGCTCCCTCCCTCATCCATTCCTATTCCATTCACTGTGCTCCGACAACTTATAATGCAATGCCTAATCTCCAAAATCAGACCTTGCTTGTCCTTTCAGACTATCGCACCTAAAGATGCGCAGGCCCTTGATCAGAAGATTGCAAGCATCGTTCATACCCAATGTCATTTTCCCTTCCATTTTTCATCCCGTCTGCTCTCTACACCCCTTGCAAATTTGGGATTTGACTTTCCATCTGTGGAGTTTCTGAATGCCCAACTGGCAGCTACAGGCATTCTAAGGGATCTCAATCATCATCTTCCCATTTGTCATCATCTAGCACACATCACTCTCGCTGACTGGTCATGTTCCTTTAACTTTTGCATGTCTCTATTTGATTCCTCCCTGCCTCTGAAGGATTTCCAATGTCACCGTCATCAATTGCCTTGGAGCTGGATTGTGGCACAGGAGACATTAGCAGACAACAACTTCACATTACGGCTTGCCTTCTTCATGGCAACATCTCTCTCGACCACCTCTTGACATCTTTACATGCCACCCTTCACACCTTACCTCCTCACCTCGCTACTACTCTGCCATCTCCAACTGACATCGCCCAACTTGCTTCCAATGGTATACAATATCTACATCAGGTTGGCCGTTAGACGCTTCTTCCTTCCCTTGACTACAATTTCATCACATATCCCTTCCAAAATGTCTTAACTCACTCACCTCCACTTCTTTGTGCCTAGAATAACCTATCCACGTTTTTATCATCTTTGCCCCTCTCACAAATCGTATGCAGAGATCTATCTCTTGCTATTCCATGAGTTCAATGAGAAAGAACAGCTTCACAGGCTGTTCTCATGCTTCTTCATCACTCTCACCCACTACCAATGCCTCATCTTCCATCTTTTCTCATGGCATCTGATGCATCCATGCGACCTGCCAATCCGATTCCATTACAATCCCGATCTATCACTTTCTCTATGCTTCACAATTCCTTCACATATCTTCTCTCCATGCCCTCTTCTCCTGCCTTCAACAGCTCTCATGGCGAAATATATGGCCTAATCGTGGCCACTCTTCTTCTTTTACAGTCAAACCCAACATCTTCACAGACAACTTTCTCCTCGTCCTTTCCCCTAACATCTTCACAATCAATGCGCCCCAAAACTTCCTCTTCCTTCTCTGTCACCTCCTCCTCTTCACACCTGACTCCATCCTCCACTGCCACCTCCTCCCCTTTACACTCCTCCTCACAGTTGACTTGCCCCGGAACTTCCTTCTCTACCTCATCCACCTCTTCCTCATCCACCTCCTTCTCTTCCTCATCCACCTCCTCCTCTTCCTCATCCACCTCCTCCTCTTCCTCATCCACCTCTTCCTCTTCACAATCCACTTCCTCCTATTCACAGTCAGCTTCCCTCAAGTTTTCTGCCAGTTCTTCATCCATCTCCTCCTCTGCTTCATCCATCTCCTCCTCCTCCTCTTCATCCACCTCCTCCTTTTCACAGTCAACTCACCCCAAAACTTCCTTCTCTTCCTCATCCACTCCCTCCTCCTCTTCCATAATCCACACTGATCATCTCAATTCCATACGATTCATCCAAAATGCATTACAACACCCACCTCTACCTCACATTTGAAACTCCCTCCCTAACTGTTCTTTCTACAAATGGCTGTTTGCCATCACTTCTCAATCATCATCTCATGTTTCTTACAATTTCATACGTGGTCATACTGCCTCCACTTCTTTACCTACACAGGCTAACGCAGCTGTCGACACTCGCGCATCCACTTCCCACTCTGACTTATTCCCACCCCCCTCCGTGCCCCTTCCAACTTTTTTCATGGATGACTACACACCCTACCTCTCCTCCGTGGGTTTCATTGAATCAAATTTCTCTTCGCATCTGCAGTTCCAACTTGTCAACTTACACCTACAAGATCAGACTTTCTCACCAAGAAATTTGCTCGTGCATGTTCTATATGACCAGTGTCCTCCTCCTGCCTATCCTTACACTCGTTCCTCCTCAGCATATTCTGCTGTTGTTCAGTTGTATATCAGGTCACGGCAGCTAGACACATGTCATCTTTGGGACGGTCGCTTTGGCAACACCCAACCATGGTGTCGGTTTTCATGTCCAGAGCTGGAAACTTCTCACCATATTTTTGTCAACTGCGTGAAGTTTCATGCTCTCATACAGTCCACTCACAAAAATCATGCATGATACCAAAACCATTCTTAACGCCTTTCACCTTCCTGATCATAAACATTCTCTGATAATGCATGTTGCGACAAATCTATTTCGAGACGGTTCACATTGGCCATTGTCAAGATCTTTGTATTACTGCGGGTTACTGCCGAACATAGCAGATTTGATTGACCATTCACATCTTCACATCTCTTCCGTCATCCAAAACCATTTACATCATCAACTCGCTCATCTATGGCACATCACATCGATTCATCTCACTGGTCGGATATGGGGATTTGTGCGTCGATCATCAAAAGTTCACAAAGAACAGCCTGCCTTGTCTTTACCATCACATTTATCTCATTTACTACCTACTTCTCTTTCCAATCCTACTATCTAATACTTTTCTAGTTTATCTTCCTTTACAAAGAACCGACGAGGTAGAGTATTTGTACTGTACCTGAGTTGCTTATGTAACGTAGTCGGTCAATTTCTTTTCGGATTATCATCACGATTTTTTGTACATAATCATGCAATAATCGCCCTACTTTGACTGCTACTATTGAGCACACAAATAATGAGTTCTGTATACGTTGGGAATGAACAATTTTTATTGCTCGGACTCTAAAATGTCGTGGGATGATCTGAAGCCGAAAATTCCAAATGTCAAAACATGTCATGTTTGTTTGTCTAGCCACTCACGCGTCGGGTTCCCTGTCAAGGTAGGCACCCATGTCAGCACCCTTGTAAACGCCAAGAGCGGCCAAATGTTGGATCTGAATACATTTCGAGAAAAAAAATCAGAGTGGAAGTGAGGATTTGCAGTGGATTCAAGTTTCTCAGTGAAAAAAATGGTTTATATTTCCTTGAAGTTATCAAGTTCTACTCACTCTTAAGTCACTCTTTGAGGTGGGCACATATGAAGTCCCAAATTGGGTAAGGCTCCTCAGACGAGTAAAATCTAATTTTGTGAGCCTTTTCCCTCCATGGGGAAGAAGATATTTTTGCTGAGGGTTGACCATTTGGATCTACCCTATGCTTCTCCGGGGCTATCTGCTTATATAATGAGGTGCTGACAATGGTACTACCTAAGTATATATAATATAATATATGATATGGCGCCACCACTGGCATCGAAAGAACGACTAAGGATTTCCCTTCTGCCTACAGGAGACTAACTAGCATCGTGGTCAGATAACTTGAAGCGCGCTACGTATAATATGGTTTCGTCCACTGCGACAACCCCAAATACCTCCGCCCTGTTTTCATCTTACTGGTCACGTTCCTATATTCGACTTGAGTTCTTAGGTCATGGTGTCAAGGTTGACTCGCTCTCCGGCTCGCTTATAGCAGTTTTGGCCGTGTTTATAATTTCAAGGATTATAAAACTGCTCAATGGTCTTCGGGTGGGTATCTCTCTCTTGGGTGTAATATCTGTTGATCTTGTAATTAGGCAGTAAACTACATGCCTGGAATGAGGATCCCGTTTCAGCCGCTTGCAGCACCAGGAGGACTATTGCCAACCACCTGGTGGAACCCTGGTGTCGACTTTTTATGGCTGTGGCGGTCTGATTGTAAGCATTCCTGTGTGTATCAGTTTCCTTCGCTTATGATGGATCATGGACTCAAGTGTATAAGCGCTTTCAGAGCGAGAACATATCAGGAGTGCCTTTCATGCAGGGTAGCCCCGTCATTTGCACATCGAACTTGGATGTGGTACGACAAGTCACTGGTGGAGGACACAAGACAAGTTTCCATAAGCCTTCGAACGCGATTCAATGGTCGCTGTAAGTCCATGCGGAAGACGACACTTTTTTTCTCTTCACTTAGTGACGTGCATTTGAATTTCGGATAGCCTATGGGGAATGAACCTTATCGCAGCGGAAGGGGAAATGTGGAGAAAACATCGGCATATTGTGGGACCTCCATTTAACAACCGCCTGTGATTGCTGATTTTGTACATCTTAACCCTTGCTAATCCCTACCCAGATATAAGATGGTGTGGTATGAAACGCTCAATACGTATCACGAGATGATTTCAGAGGAAGGATGGACGACCACCAATTCAGTCGATGTCCACATTATCCAGAAATTGACCTTCAAAGTCTGTGTCCATGTGCTTCTAATAATGCTACGTCTAATGTCTCCGTTTCCAGTTGGCTCTGCTGATACTTGCAAGATGCGGCTTTGGTCTTCCTTTTAACTGGTCAGCACCGCCAACGGGACCCAACGGTAGCATGACTATACAAGAAGCCATCCGGATCGTTGCAGATACTACTCCCCTTGCCATTTTTTTGCCGAAATGGTTGCTATCGTTGCCATTTCGCAAGTGAGTTGTTCTTTGATGTCTGTGAATCTATTACATGTGCGTGCGCACCAGATTTAGAAAAATGCACGAAGCCCGGGACCAGCTGATGAGATTTATGCAAGCCGCAGTCCGTGATCGAAGAGTGGAAGTTCAGGGTCAAGAGGAAATCAATGATGGTGATATTCTTACCATGCTCATCAAAGCCAATGAATCAGAGTCGGGAAAATATCGGTTAGACGATCAAGAACTCGTTAGTACTCGTAGTAATTTTCCTATCTTTTTCTGAATAAGGGTTCGTCGTGCACAGATAGGAAATGTCTATATCATGTTATTTGCGGGACACGGTGGGATTACACTTCTCTCAGGCTATCACGAAGCAGCGCTGACGTCGGTTATCCACAGAAACGACCGCTTACACACTGGCTACAACAATCGCGTTCTTAAGCTTATATGAACATATTCAGGATGAAGTCGTGGAACAAATTCATTCTGTTGTTGGTTATGGCCAGGATCCTGTAAGTCTTGGACCTTCTCAGAACGCCCTTCTAAATAATGAATGATAGGTATTTGAAGACTATGCCAAGCTCGACAAGGTCCTTGCTGTGTTTTATGAAGCACTCCGAATGTTCCGTAAGTTCCAACCCACAGTGATTAAAGGCGAAATATATCAATGGTTCTGTTGATAACAGCGGCTGCATTTGTTCTGATTCGTGAAGCTCAGGAGGACACTGTCCTGCAAATTCCTAACCCACCCGGTGTGGAAGGGAACACAAGCATTCCCATTCTGAAGGGTGTACAGATTCTTATAGACATGATTGGCATTCGTGAGTTCTATGAGACCCACCATGTTTGACGCAGCTGCTTACTATTGTTGAAGAATACAACCCTCGTTATTTTGACGAACCCGAGAAATACAAGCCGTCCAGGTGGTATGGCATATCTAACGACTCCGAAGCGTTTTCCGCCTTCAGTATTGGTATGGATCCCTTTTATCGACTGGAAAAATGATCTTCTCTAACTCTCGCCTGCGCAGGTCCTCGGGCTTGTGTGGGACGGAAATTCGCTACCACGGAAGCTGTGGCGTTTTTGACCATACTGCTTCGCGACTGGAAAATTCACCCGATCCTTCGAAAGGGTGAGACTAAAGAAGAATGGCAAAACCGTGTCATGGATGCTCAATCGGTTCTAACACTTGGCTTAAAAGATGTTCCTGTGAAGTTTACAAAAAGGAGTTGATAGAATTCTGCTGAACCCATTTGTGGTAATTGGCAGTCTAGAAACGATAATTATATACAGTCCAACAAATGTTTATCTTGATTGGCATCACACTAAACTGTTTCGCAAGGGTGAACAGCTGACCACTTGATAGCAAGTGGAATTTCACTTACATCCACGGCCGCCGCCTCCGAACTTTTGGAGGCCTTCCCTCAGACCATCTCCGATCTTGTGAGCGGTACTCTCATCCTGGTTTAGACATTTCAGGGGCGCTAGTGTAATCCAAAACAAATATACACACGAGGTTGAATCCTGCCTTCTGAGCAGCAAAGTTGACACCCTTGTCTACCCAATCACCCGAAGATCCGGTGTTGGAGTTAGTGGTAGAACTGGAGTTGTTGGATCCGTAAGAAGCAGTATTAGACGATCCATAAGAATCATCATTGGACGAGTCATTCGCATTGTTACGGGCGGAAGATCCATATGTGTCAGAGGATCCATAAGAATTGTCGTTGGAAGAGCGGTTGTTAGATGACCCATAGGAGTCATTGTTGGAAGAACGGTTGTTGGAGCCGTACGTGTCATTGTCAGAGGAGCGGTTGTTGGATGACCCATAGGAGTCATTGTTGGAAGAACGGTTGTTGGAGCCGTAAGTGTCATTGTTGGAGGAGCGGTTGTTGGATGACCCATAGGAGTCATTGTTGGAAGAACGGTTGTTGGAGCCGTACGTGTCATTGTCGGAGGAGCGGTCGTTGGATGACCCATAGGAGTCATTGTTAGAAGAACGGTTGTTGGAGGAGCCATAAGCTTCATTGTTCGACGACCCATAGGAGTCAGTGCGGTTATTGGAGCCGTACGTATCATTGTTGGAAGGGCGGTTGTTGTTGGATGCCCCATAGGAGTCTTTGTTGGCAGAACTGTAAGAATCATTGTTCGACGACCCGTAGGAATCGTTGTTAGATGAGCGATTGTTGGAGCTGTAAGAATCATTGTTTGACGAGTCATTGGAAGAACCGTAAGAATCGCTGTTGTCGTTGTTATAGGACATGCTGAAGTGAAGAGCTGATGAGGGCGACGAGGGTTTAGAAGACTGATACTACAAAGGGTGGAACAGAAGCTCTTGCTTTGAACAGACGAGGAGTCGGGTTTATATATAATTCATTCAGGGGCTTCAGAGCCATACAAACCGGCGCACAATGAGAGCCGGTTACAAACCCAGAAACGACATTGCATGGCATGATGGCGATGCGACATTAACTTGACAGGTGAATGGAACAATATAAGGAAGGAACATCCGTGAAGGAAGGGAATAAGTGGCACCGAAGATGATGGTGCATGCAGATCAAGGGAAGTAAGGCCAAGTAAGGACTAGACCATGGCTACATGCGGTTTAATGAACACAGCTGACCGCTGGAATCTGCTGGAATTGCCAAATGCACAGCGGCAGCTTTGTTCACAGTGGAAACGACTGTCCGTCAATCTTCTTTTTTTCGTTTTTTTTTTTTCAGCCTGTCAATCTTATCATAGAGACAAAGGTGGTGATGGATGGATGAAAGCCTGTGGAAGCTGAGCGCTGAGTGTTGAGGAGGCCTGAGGTCCAACGCTACCCTATGTCTCTGCGATTGTACCTTGACAAGAAGTGCTAATCCTTTTTAGTCGCACTATCGGACACGCGTATTAAGGAGCACTGCCTTTCATGTAAGTACCTGGAATAGTCTTTTGTCCTTGTGTGTCCTACGTATCATCGACAAGATGTGCGGCCGGGAATTTACAATCGATAAACGAAAGCGTACTCACTATACAGTACACACTGAGATACACAATAGATAAATGATAAATACAGCGCGATTCTGTTACTTAGCGTCGGCCGCCGTGCCGCAAAGTTTACATTTCCTGAGATCCTCCTGCATCATCCAACGTTCGATAACAGGTTTGAGCTGAGTGCCCAAATCTGTGACGTGAAATGACTCTTCGTAGATGATCGTTGGCTCCGCGTGAGTGGATGAAGGACAATACCAACGAAGACGGTCTGAGCACAACTAAGCAAGAAAGAATTTGGGCAAAGAGAGGAAACGACTTGCCGATTGACTCTGGTGGTCTTACGCGTTCAACCACCAGTCCGATCGTGTTCGCGTATCGCACCGGGTTATGGGGTGTGTTGGCTGCAGCAGCGTTGGACATGAGACAGGACAGATGTAATATCGCTTCTCACCAGGTAATAAAAACATATCCCCTTCTTCGATTCTGATATCTCTGAATTTATCGCCGTCTACAGTCCGTAACAGCATCCCGCCTTTGTGCTGATAAAACCACTCCTACCGCAGAGTATTAGTGATCCCACCAGTAGTGGGTCAGGCAAACTAGCCTGACCTCCGTTTCATTAACATGATAATCCTTCCTTTCGTTAGGCCCTCCCACCGCCATCACGATGAAGTCACCGCCTTTGTACATGCAGAAATTGTTCACGGGTGGCTGAAGCAAATGTTCATTCTCAAATAACCACGATCGGAAATTGAGGGGAGGAGAAAGCGGCATGGCCGTCTACGATAACGAATTTGGACCCTGCTCTCTCTGAATAGGAGTTGAGTATAGCTACAACTAAAAATAACTCACTAGACGGAAAACATCATGTATCCGGAACGCCGGAGTCACGAGTGGCACTGAGTAAGACATAAGTACAGTTGCGATTCACGTGATGGATTTAGGAACTCATGTGACTCTATTACACGTGCCTCGAGTTTTTCAAACGCCTGGCTGCCCTGGCATCCCCTCTGCGTCCCTTCGAATACTTGTGTTCGCTCTATCTGTAGGATATATCGCAAGATTTTACTGAACCGGGATGATCAGCCCCACCTCTGCTGCAAACAACCAACCCAACGAGAACGAAAGGCGGAAGAAACAGACCATCGAAAGGACGAAGGTTAATCACGTACGTCCGTCTTTGTTGTTGCTCAAAATGAATGACACTAAACGCCTTTAATTTGTAGCTTTCACGACAACTCCAAATGCGTCTCCAATATGCTCGGTTGAAGGTAGACTATGGCTGGGTATGTCGTTCTTCTTGTGACGATTCATGGAATGCTCATCCTGTCTCTTTCGAGCAAAAACAAAATCTGAACGAAGTAGAGAATCTCTATTTTCACCATGCACATCAACGGGGAGCGAAAGCATATCCACTGCCCTCACTCGTTGCCACTACGCAGAACGACGCACCTGCGTTCACGCAATCTAGGAGCCCACTTCCATCATCATTATCTTTTAAAGTCGGCTTGTCCACGTTGTCTCGGAACCATGCGAATCCAAATTTCGCTTCAAGCAACCAGGAGGATAGTAATTCGTATGTCGGATCTTTCTTCCATTCACCAACTTCCGAAGTGCCTCAGCCTAGTTCCAGCGCTGAAGTTCATATGTCATATCCATCAGGAATTAGTTCCTTGATTTCAATGGACGTAAATGGCGAGGGCAAGCGTTCTCCGACACCATCTTCACTTTCCCGGACATTGTCATTCCCCTCACCGAGGACAGTGAGCCCTTACTTGAATTCCCAACCCCCTCCACAGCCAGGGCAACAATACGTCATGAAAGGTAACGCTTCCGGAAGCGCTGATGCCTCGCGCACGTCCAATTCTCCGACTCCGGGACGGGGCTTGTCATCAGCACCTGGTCATCCCTCGTCGACAAATTACCATTTAGATGGCATGCCAGGGCAGCCTAGCTCAAGGCATGACTCTTCTAACTTCGCGTCTTCTTCCACGTCCTCTTCCTCTACGCTTACCTACGACTCCTTCTGGTCATCACGCTCGTTTCGTGGGACAAGTGGAAATGTGCTTGCAAGCGTACCCGTTGCAGACGGGAGTTCATCGCAGAACACAGATTTCGAAGAGTCGGGTTCACTGGAGTAGAATTGAACGATTCGGATATGCACAATGTTGGGATACGCGGAGGGAGGCGGGAGAATGGCAAGTCGAGGAGTAGCCCTGTTCGGGCTTGATTTATTGTTTAACGAGGGGCGGGATCTTATGCAGTACCTAGTTGTGTAGGGAGCTCCGCAAGTTAGCCATTTTTGGAGAGAACGACGTTCTCCGATTTCAACAATATCTGTAGAGCGAACACGTACATCGCATCACAAGTCGATGCCCGACCGTGGTACTTACCCTCGAGTTTTGAGGTACGAAGGAGCAACCTGAGCACCAGCCATGAGACTATCCGGACCGACCTCCACGACCCCGCGTGCCCTCTAGTTTTGCTCCAGTTTCCTTGATTTACCTCGCATGAAAGAATCAACGAAACTGAGAAGATGGACCGTCGCTCAACCAGCAAGGTTAACAGTGGAGATACTTCAACAACTAGGGTTCGCATGCGCTTTGTGTGGGGTACATCTCATCCGGTACAGGGACGTACTGGAGCTTTCTGGGACGGTTTCGCTTCGGCCTTGGTCAGATCTGGCACTCTTTAGTGAGGAGTTTGAGGCGCGTTGTCTCGGGAAAGAGTAAAGTACTTACTGCTCCTGAATATTAGTGTGACAATCGTGTGACCCGACGCATTTGTGACAGCGCGTCAAAACTTGAGTACTCACGTTGAGCAAAGACTCTGACCATCGAGTCCCACAATGTCAACCGCTAGAGCACGCACAGCTCACGTCAAAGCCATTCTTGGCTCGAAACTCCATTCTCAGTTACCAAACACAAAAGTTCTCTTGGTCGGTGCTGGTGGCATTGGTTGTGAGCTCTGTATGTTCAGACATTCCACTCTACTTGAGATTATCTGACCTCGAACCCAGTAAAGAACATTGTTTTGACAGGATTTGGGAAAATCACTGTCCTTGACCTAGATACTATAGACTTGTCAAATCTCAACAGGCAGTTTCTCTTCAAGAAGAAGGACGTCAAGCAGAGTAAAGCATTGGTGCGTGCACGATATCTCAATTCTATGTTCCGGTTTTCAATAGTCGTAACGCTACAGATTGCTGCACAGACCGCTGCCCCATTCAACCCCAATGTTCAACTCACTCCTATCCATGGAAATATTAAAGAGCCCCAGTATGATATACCGTGGTTCCAGACCTATGACATCGTCCTCAATGCACTCGATAACCTCGGTAAGCTTCAAGGCATCTATCTATCACATTACCGCCCCCCGACCATGTTTACCACCCAAAAGACGCCCGCAGACACGTGAACAAGATGTGCATGGCCGCACAAGTACCGCTGGTAGAGTCAGGGACGGCTGGGTATCTTGGTCAGGTTCAGCCCTTATTGAAGGTACGCTAGGGATTGTGTGCATATATGTCAGTCAATAGTGATTCTTGCAGGATCGGACGGAGTGCTTCGACTGTATACCAAAACCAACGCCGAAAACGTTCCCTGTCTGTACTATTCGTTCGACACCAAGCCAGCCCATCCACTGTATTGTATGGAGCAAAAGCTATTTACTAGGGTGCGTTTTTCCCTGAACGCCGGTATATGATATCCGACAACATAACGATAGACAGTTGTTCGGGGAAGACGAAGACGCAGTAGGTGAATTAGACGAAGCTGAACAACAAGGCGAAAATGGTATTCAAATCCATCGATTTCAAACCATCCTGAATAATTTAGCATTGTACTACAGCGCAAGAAATCGCCACCCTTCGCGAGGAAGCACTGGCATTCAAAGTCGTGCGGGATGCTTTGCGCTCTCATTCGACAGATATCAAAAGAAATGCCGCAAAAATGGTCTTTGAAAAGGTTGGTCTTGCGACCCGCGCTTAGTCCATATTACCTGACGGTCCCTTAGGTCTACAACGCCGATATCAAGAACCTGCTTATCATGTCAGATATGTGGCGTTCGCGATCACCACCAGTGCCCCTTGATTATGATGGCATCATGAACGGCACATTTGTGATCCGCTCTGAAGGAGTAGAGTTCAGTAATAATGGGAGCGTTGCAAGTGGAAGTGGAAGTAAACACACAACAGTGGAGCTGGTGGCGAACGGACACACTCACAGTCAGCCGAATGGCACTGTTGATGTTGGCGCGGCGAATGGGCTGAAGGATCAGCGGGCGTTGACGTTGCGGGACAATCTTTTGATGTTTGTTGCAAGGTGTGTGTGATTCCCAATCTTCAAAACCCAAGCTGATAAGAAGAATTCAGTACGAACCGGTTGGCTTCACGGCTCCAGAACGGGGAAGACACCATCTCTTTTGATAAGGACGACGATGACACACTCGATTTTGTGACTGCCTCGTCGAACCTGCGATCCGCTGCATATGGGATCGGCGGGAAGACGAGGTGGGAAGTGAAAGGTGCATGCTTTCTGACCATCCTCTTGTCTCATTTGTCTCATTTAACGGTCCAAATGATACAGAGATGGCCGGCAACATCATCCCGGCGATCGCAACGACAAACGCGATCATCTCGGGGCTCATCGTCCTGCAGGCCTTGCACCTTCTTAGTAAATCCCACGACAAGCTGCGTAATGTGCACCTACAGTACAAGCCCGCAGTCCCGCTGAGCGCGATCAGCCTCTCCAAGCCGAATCCAGCGTGCGGCGTCTGCCGGGACACTTACATCCTTGTACAGTGCGACCCTACGCGTGCGCGGTTGGGGGAGGTGGTGAGAGGTGTGCTCGGAGGCGAAGGGAGGGAGGTCAGTGTGTATGAGGATAAGAGGGTGCTGAGTGATCCAGACTGGGAGGATAATTGGGAGCGTACATTGGAGAGCTTGAATGTGACGCGGGGCAAGTTTTTGACTGTGGTAGATGAGGAAGGCGAGTGGAGTACCCTAGCTATTGGGTTAGGGGAGTTGCCGTGAGTACAATTTTGAGACCAGGAAGATCGTTAGTCTGACACGAGTTTCGTGTTTTGCAGAAAAAACTATCCTGAAGACGCCCAGCCCTTTATACTGCCAACACCGTTGCCGGAGCCTTCAAAGAAGCCGAAGATTGCCCCGCCGCCGCCTGAAACGCCGCCGAGAGTGAACTTGAAGCGCGGGCTCCCGGTGGACGATGGGGAAATCATTGATTTGGCCCCGACGCCGAAGCGTCCACGCGTCACTGCCCATGTGAACGGCACCCCTGGTGTAGGGCCCAGTCCGAGCAAGAAAAGGAAGTTGGAAGAGGATGGTTTGGTACTGATGGAGGGGGCGAATGATTTGCTTGTTGATGATATCATTGAGATTGATTGATTGAATGGAACTTCAAGCTTCAAGAAAGAAAGTGAGAAGGAGTGCGATGTTGCGTTTCTATTCGAGTTCTTATCAAATTAATGCTTCTATTATGCGCTAATAAATGCTTTGTAGTTAGGCCTTTTGTGATGCACATGCGGGGATGGATCTAACTTATCAGTATTCAATTGACGTCTGTTAATCAGTAACCGAATGAAAAGTTCCCTTGAGATTGTCAAAGAGTTATTTGAAATGTAAGGCTAGGTACAAATAAAAATTTACTCGAACTCTACATTCTGGCAAGTGTCAGAATTTTTGTCACGTAAATAGAGGATATCCGAATCCGTACCTGTACGATAAGGTGAATCCGGGAAAGGAGTGACTTTCCCTTGGGCGTTGATGTACCACTCCCGTGGGCTCCCATGCCACCGTTCCGAGAACCTATCAGATAAACCACATGACGGCCCATTCTAAATAGTGAAGAAGGAACGACAACTTGTCGGACTGACCATTCGTGCCTTTCATGTTCTTAAGTCCAAGGATTGGTTCTGATATAACGGGAATAGTCTGCTGCTTGTTGGGGGGCTTCAATGTGCCAATAGGGAAGAAACCTGCACACAGGTTCGAAGAATGGAGTGGAGAAAAGTCTAGCAGGGCGGGCTGTGAGCAATAAAGTCAACGACTCGGACGTGAGGAAAGCTCACACCTAGACTCTTCCCGGCCGAAGGTCTTGGGCCTTGTCTACAGGTCGATTGTAGGCTGCTGTAGCAGGAGTGGCTCCAGATGTCGTAGGCTAGTAAGGGGTCAAGGCTCCGGAAAGTTGCATGATGAAAACACTCGCTCACATCTGGGTTAGCATCCGATATGGTCGAATGATTTTTCTACGATGAGAGCCTTTAAAAATTTCCGCCCATGTCTCTGGACTCTGGAGAAGAGGGGTGCAGAACCATCGACTCGGAGGATGTTGAACCTCTTGCGAGCATCTTCTTCCTTGCTCACACCTGCTCACACCCTTAAAATGGAATAATCAATATGTTCACAGGTTAGCAATTCAGACATCATACGATCGTAATGTCGAACGCGGTTGCTGTACACAGAGATGAAATGAGGGTCAGACAGGATGTGCTTGACACCATCAAAACTGGTCAAAGCGGAAGCACGAGGCGGTGGTGGGTGTCGTCCAGACGTATTGTGCAGACGTATTTCTTGTGACGAGGTGAGGATCCTTCAAATTCTGGAAGGGGAAGTGTGCATGTAGTGGTAACATGCGAACTCAAGAGCAGCTTTCTGATCATTCCGCCAAAGCATCCGGCTCTGCCTGGAGACTGCTTACAACTTTCCCGTCTTTCCGTTGAAACTGTAATTACAGTAATTCACTTGACCATCGGATGCTCAAATCCAGATACCTGCTCGCATCGTTGATCATCAAATCTGCATGGTCGGTGGTGGTGAAGACATCAAAACCGAAAGGAACAAAAGAAAAAAAAAACTGGGATCCTGCGAAGGTTTCTCGGGGAAGCAGAGCATCGGATATGTTTTGGTAAGATCCTGCTGGGACTGATACTGAACGCGCTTATGGTCGATATTACTTACAAGGTAGTGAAGGCAGTAGTTCCCATACTACTGTCAAGAGGGCGCTACTGGTCAGTCAGCCGCAACTTTGAAAACAATGGTCTAGAAGTATCCCTTTCGTGCTCGTCAGCCTCCCTAGCAATGTCTATTTAACTACAGTCATGCCTCCCTTCGTATTCATTCTCGTCCTTCGTCCAAACCTGCTACACCATGATATCACTCACTTGCATCCTGCTTGTGCTCTCGTGTTTCATGGTGTCGGGTGCCCTTTCCTACGCCAGACCTAAGCTTGCTGTCGCACACTTCATGGTCGGGAATACCTATAAAGACTTCGCTTACGGGGACTGGTTAACAAGTAACTGTTCCATTACTCCCTTCTGTGCAATCTCTTTATTTACATTATCCTCAGATATCGCATTGGCAGCATCTAGAGGCATAGACGCATTCGCGCTCAACGTTGGCCAGGAACTGTGGCAACGGGACAGAGCGGCTGACGCGTTTGCCGCTGCGGAGAATTTTGGGCCAAACTTCAAGCTGTTCATGTCGTTCGATATGACGTCCATGCCCTGTACCACTGCTGATGATGCTAATGACCTGAAGTACTATATCAATATGTTCGGCCAGCATCCAAATTACTTGGTGTACGATGGGAAGATATTCGTCTCGACGTTTGCAGGACAGTCCTGTAGCTTTGGAGCGCCAAGCTTTAACGAGGGCTGGAACAATGCGGTAAAGAGCGGCCCCCCCGTTTTTTTCATGCCCTCATTCTTTATCGATCCGTCTTCATTCAACGGCGTAAGTGTCATGGATGGCGCATTCAACGTAAGCTTCTTCATCTTCACGGTCTGAGGTCTGCTAAAAGATTGTCATTCATAGTGGAATTCAGGATGGCCAATGGGGGATTATGACATCAACTTTGATTCTGACAACGACTACATACGTAACCTTCCAGGACGTTCATATATGGCTGCCGTTTCTCCTTGGTTCTTTACTGTGAGTTGTATTTGTTATGAACGCAAGATCTGCTATCAAACGATTCTCCACACAGCATTACGCCCCCGATTCTTTCAACAAGAATTTCATTTACCGCTCGGACGACTGGCTGTTATCTAAACGTTGGGACATGCTCGTTACCAACCGAGAATCGGTCGATATAACACAGATTGTCACTTGGAATGATTATGGCGAATCGCATTATATCGGGCCGATTGCAGGCGATCAACCACATTCTGAGGCATGGACAAATGGGTTTGATCACCAGGGTGCGTGTGTAACGCGCTTTGTGGATGGGAATCTGACAAATTCGTGATTCTAGCCTGGGTGGATCTCATAGGGTATTATATTGCAGCGTTCAAGTCTGGAGTTTACCCAACAATATGTCGTGATCGCATTTTCTCATGGGCAAGACTATATCCAGCGAATGCGGACGCGCCTGACAGTGTCGGGAGGCCCACACATTGGGAATGGGTAAGTTTACCCCTGTTCTTGCCTATGGACCTAGTAGTCTCACCAACATATTACTTGTAGACAGCAGATTATCTCTGGACGGTTGTGTTCCTAACGTCGTCAGCAGATGTAAAAATGTCGTGTGGCGATTCAGTGCAGACTTTTACTTCACTGCCACCAGGTTCTTCCAAGTTGAAACTTCCTCTCAATGCCGAGTGCGATGTCGTTGTAGAGATTTACAGGAACGGGATGAATGAGTTAACATTCAAGCCGGATGGTTTTCGGTTTTCAGAGCATCCGCCAAATTATAATTTTAATGCCTTTGTAGCGTCTTCGTAAGTAGATCTCCAAACACCGGTGTAACATCAGAGCTCTGTAGTCACGTGGATACACTTTCCTGACGATCAACCCTAAGATGCCGAAATCTCAGCAAACTGGATCTCAGAAAAAGTCCAGAACTTTGCTATCTAGAGCGAACATCATGAGGTTGGATTCGGCAACACCAAACCCTTCACCTAGGACGAGGAGATTTGATCCTCTTACTGCAGTGTGTACTCGTGAGCTTTTGTGCATTCTGATCGACAGAATTAAACGCACCACGCGCAGTTCAAAACTCCTACCGAACTACATACCAGTGGACGGAAGATGGAGACCAAGAGCTTCAACTCATCACAAGGCAGTGTCAAGGGGAAGGGTAAATCGAAGGATCTCCTGAATGTGGGAATGTGCGATCATCCAAGTGAAGAACAAAGTGCGTGTATTCGATGAATGGTTTGAACTCTCTGCTGATGTGGTGATTGTCTCAGACGACAGGTTGTGGGTCGATATCTATGAACCAAAAACAGAGGTGGGGCTTTTTCGAACTCTTACGTTCATGCGTATTCAGCGCGTCGGGTTCAGGCAGAACTGGCGGTACACAGCAGGAAAGTTGAAGATCTCCGTCGGTGGTTGAACGAGGCATTTGAGGGAGGTCCTTCTAGCAAGTTGACAAGATATCGAGTACGGTCTCTCGTATGCTTTCATCACCAGTCGATGCTGATGCTTCTGCAGAGAATCCTGGTTTTAACCGGGCCAGCTGGTACAGCGAAAACGACTACAATCCGTGTCTTGGCGCGGGAAATGGGATTCGAAATTCTGGAGTGGCGGAATGCTATGGATGAAAGCTCGTCTACTACTTTGGGTGCATACCAAGGCAAATTTTGACAGGCTCACATGCTAATCCTTCCCTGCCCCCCCCTCCTGGTGTCATACAGATCACGCGCTTAATTTTCCGTCGACTGGCTCCGACACTCTTTATCCCTCCTTTGAACAGGATCTCGACCGCGAAACGCTATACTCCAAATTCGAAGCATTTATCAACCGTGCGTCAAGTTGTCAAAATGTATTCACCGCTACAGGCGGCTCCGAATCGAGAAGACATCATATCCCTCCTTCCCCGCCAACCCAGTCCGGACCTTCTTCTCAATCCGCAAAGTGGGTACCCAAGCGAAAAATAATTCTTCTAGAAGATCTTCCAAACATTCTGCACCCTGAAACTCAAGCTAAATTCCATGCCGCCCTGCAGTCACTTGTCGTCTCTCCACCCCCGCAACCTCCTGTTCCTGTAGTTATAATCGTGAGCGATGCAGGGATGAGGGGCGAAGCAAGCGACGAGCGTCTGACGAATGGAACAGGCTGGGGTAAAGACAGAAATGGTGTTGTCGATGTCAGAACTGTCCTTTCGCGGGATTTGTTGGGCGGACCTTATGTCACTCAAATTAGGTACGAACGTCCTGCACGGTTGCCTGTGCCTTTCTGCTAATCTTTCTGGTCTAGTTTTAATCCAATTGCACCCACTCTTCTTTTGAAAGCCTTGCAAGCGCTTATTCGGATGCATTATACGGGCTCAATTCAGAGGCCTCCATCGAAGGAGGTTTTAGACATCATCGTCGAATCATCGAATGGCGACATCAGAAGTGCAGTGATGGCATTGCAATTTGCTTCTGTCATTGAAATGGGAAATAAAGGGCGGAAGAGGAAGAACGGCTCAGTGGTTGTGCTGGAGTCTGTGACTCGGAGAGAGCAGAGTTTGGTGCTTTTCCATTTGATGGGCAAGGTGTTATACAACAAGCGTAGTTTTTCTTCCCGGGATAATTTTCTACGTGCTTATCAATCTTGGGTCCAGGGAAAGGCGATCCTCCAAGTGCATCGGCCAGTGCCAAAGATATACAACGGGAGAAAGCTATGGACGCACTGTTGAAAGACCCCCCGAAGCTGCCGACATACCTGCAGGAGCATGAACGAAGAACTAGTCGAATTGATGTTGACGTATGTCGTGTCAACATTCCTGCTCTTGTGTCTGATGTGCCCTGTTATCTACCAGAGGCTCTATGCTGACTCCCCAATCGACTCTTCACTATTTTCACTTTACATCCAGCAGAATTATCCTCAATTTTGCGATGACATAGAACAATGTGATGAAGTCGCGGATTGGTTAAGTTGGGTTGATTCTAGTGGTGGTGAAGCCGTACGTTTACGCCGCGAGTTACATTTGACCTTGGACTCTGATCTTCTGATTCAGTGGTACCAAGCGAACCCACACAGCTTCCATCTACTGACCCTCGGCACACTACACAGTCTCCCGTCCCCCGTAACAAGGCGCTCCCAGAAGATTTTCAAGCCTGCGTTTTTTGATTGCCTACAGAGAGAGAAGGATGCATGGGAAGGCGTGAGAGATACACAGGCGTGGATTGCCGCGGGGCAAACTAATGGGGTCGGTGAAGTTTCCTTTATGTGTGTATGTGCTAGCCTCGACCAGAAATATTACCACAGGCTGGATTTGCCTCTAGCACCGCAGGATGGAGTCCAACAGAAGTTGCCATGGAACTTGGTGGCGTCTTGAGGGCGAAGGACACATTAGGAAGTACAACATTGCCCCCGCCAGGTTCTCATCAGTTATTTTCCAAATTGTCATTTATGTTTGGGAAATCGTTTGGAAATATGGACATGCTCAATGAGAGCGATCTGGGCGGACGAGCGAATAGGTCGTATGAAGAGGAAGAAGATCAGGTAAGCTGGACATGTAAACACCAGGAGTATGATGAAGAAGGGTGGCTAGAGAGTGATGATATCGAAGAATTTTGAAACATTATTGCGCCCGATTTTCTATGATAAAGTCGCCGACTAAGCTCGAGGCCATGGATTCACATTAAGTGGCACTACCGTCGTCTTGATCGCATTGTAATATTTTAGTACGAGTCCTGGGACATTGGACCCCTTAAGCTCGATGTCATACCGAGGTATTTGTTTAGGTTCAGCAGGTGTTTGCATTCTTCCTTGATCCCTGACTCTAATTTAGTGATTGCCTGGCGCGAATAGTAAGTTACAGTGGGATAAACATTGGGTATAGTATAGTATAGTCAACAAATAAAACTATTACAAGAGGGTATATGGAAAGAGCCCAAGAAAGACGATACGTACAGTGAGTGGGAATATATATGTGAGTTTGGCCTGACTACTGGAACAAGGCTGTTCCGGATCCTCTCTGAGCCAGATTCATTTCCATGACAGTATGAAGTGCTGGAATGCATTCCAGAAACACGGAACTTAATTCATGCCACCATGGGCATGCCAGTAAGCCTCCGGGAATACTGATTGTACCCAACGTCCATTGGCAGAAGTTTTGCCGGTTAGCACGAAGTTTGTGTTGGAACATCTCCTGCACGAGACATAAGTGAGGATGTATAGTGAGAGCACGCGGCGCTGATGCACTTACTAGATGTAGCTTCTGCGAATGACAGAGACTGTGAGAAGGCACAGCAGCTACCACCTCACTAAAAGAGATCTCGAGAAGCACCAGTCGGGGAAGCTTTGCGGCCAGGAGGTTCAGCAGCGCTGGGCTGAAATAAAGGACTTGGAGGTGTAGTTGCCTCAGCTCCCGAGCTTCTCCCGTTGGATCAGCAAGAGCGTCAACTATCATAGCCACTTCTTCGAACGTGAGCTGCCGGTCTGTGAACGTGAGAGAGTTTAGTGTAGGGGCGCATTGGCCAAGGAAATTGGCGATGGGTGTGAGATCCGCCTTTAGTGGTCTTAGGGCTAGTTGCAGACCACGTAGGCAAGGGAAGGGGTTGACAAAGGATGAAAGAATATTTGGAATCCAATATTTGAGGCTTGGGTCAAGGGGAGTGTCGGTAGGGGAGCAACGACTCGTGGATAACTGAAGATTCTGAAGAGTTTTGTGGTGCTTGTTCAGGAATACAACAAGGCTAGAGGGTATAGACAGGTGAGACCCATCGAATGGCATAGACAGACGGAAAGTATGCAGGTGGGGAAAAGTTCCAAGATGAGTGAAGAAGCGGGTAAAGTCAACAAAATGAGAGGGTACACGGGAGGAAAGGGAGAGAGATCGGAGAGAGGGATACAGGTTGTTCACAAACACGGTGAAAGAGTCAATGATCACATCAATATCCCTCCTCGGCATCTCCAACGTGCATACACTGACTTCCAAATATTCGAGATGTGGTAATGCGGTTGGTGCTAAGGAGGAAAGCATCTCTGGCGGGACTGTCAATGAGAGCTTGACCAGCTTTGACCCAGTGTGACTGAGAACAGGGCAAAGGAAAGCCTGAAATAATTCAGGGTGGTATGGCCGATGAGGATCCCAGTCCAAGCTATACTCCGTGAGATTTTTTAACCCGACGACCGCATCTGCGATGCAATTGATATCCTTCTGAATTCGTTTGGTATTACGTCGATTTAGGGGGCGCTTCTGGCTGTCGGGGTCGAATACACCGCGGGTGAACTTCCGTAAGCTGTCGAATGGACTGTAGCTGGATTTGGCGCATGGCTGAACCAACCATGGTTTGATATTCACTCTGCGGACAAAATGACCACGGCCGAAATTGGGTTTACTGCAGTATGCACAGCCAGTCGGTCAAAAGCCTGGTCGTAAACGTAAACTGCACGCACGTAAGATATTGGCAAAGTAATTCCGTGTCATGATCGAATTTGCAAAAGGTGACGACTTCATAACGGGCTTGAGCAGCGAGGATGGAAAAGGTGCGGTTCACGGTAGCGAGACTGCTCAAGGCGTCTCGAGGTATGAATCGCGAGATGTTAGACCAGACGTCGTAGGGGATCATTTCCAAGACCTTGTCCATTGTGAAAACGCGGGCTGAATAGGTGAGTCAAGCAGCCCTTTATAATTCGAGGCTTCCCTTATTTATAAGGACCCGGAGTCCAAGGAGGTCATGGGGGGCTCAGGGCCGGCGGCAACGTTTAACGCTGTGAAGATATCCTCATGTTCCACTAGGACCTGTCATAACCTCGTGCTTAATGACGAGTAGCATTGATATCAGTTCTGATTCTGTTTGGGTTTGCAGGATTAGAGCCAGATTGAAGGAATCCTCGGCTGCGGGGGTGCTATATATAGACTCGACCAAGGAACGACGGACTAGGCACATTTCAATCTCCGCTATAGGCCAACGGTCACGCGCGATGCAGATTCTTTCAAGGAGAAAATATTATACAAGATCCAGTGGATGCTGGCACCAAGGTGCACAAAAAAGAAGGGTAGAGACAAATACACAAATGGGAACCAAAATATGAGTCGACCCAGGCTCGAACTGAGGACCTTCTGTGTACCAACATGTTATGTTAGACAGATGCGATAACCAACTACGCCATCGACCCCTGACACGGCATGTGCTTCAAAAGGCCATGAACAGTCTACCCATCACCTTGACCTTAGTCCCACACTTCTTCGATCATGTAAAAGCTCATGACCTTTTGAAGCACACATCCTACCAGGGGTCGATGGCGTAGTTGGTTATCGCATCTGTCTAACATAACATGTTGGTACACAGAAGGTCCTCAGTTCGAGCCTGGGTCGACTCATATTTTGGTTGCCTGTTTTTTGTTTTGGATAAACACGTGTCACCTACCGCAGGAAGATTAATTCACATCAGATCCTTCAGGAGATGCTTATAAGACAAAGGAGGACATAGTCATGAGCGGTGGTCATTAATTAAGCCATCTACGTATGATGAATAGTGTCGGAAAGACATATGACATGTCACCACCTAGCAGCACATCCCAGTCCATCCCTAGATCCTGACTAAAATCCACATATACAGCACCTGACACACGGCCTCGAAGAACAGGAAAGTGATGCGACGGCGACGCTGCGCGGGGTTAATGGTCGCTGTCGTGGTTGGGTTTGGGTTGGTGGAGAGGGAGATGGAGGAGTCGGGCAGGAAGACGGAGCGGAGGGAGCGCAGCTGATCGAAGTGTGTGGTTAGGAAGGGTGGAGATGCGGAGGATGGTGACGTACGAGGAAGAAGGCGTTGGCAAAAAAGGCGTATATGAAGACTAGTGTCCAGAGGACGCGGGTCAAGTTCGAGAGAGTAGCTATTAGTGTGAATATCACCCTGTGAACGCTGAGGTTAGAAGATAACGTGAAAGACTGGGAGATGATTGAACGTACCCGACAAACTTGTACCCTCCATAGGCAATTAGGTCAACAAATTGGCTTTGTCCTTGCACATTGAGAAAATAGCAGCCGAGCTTGACAAAGGCCAAATCGAGGAGGACCACCGCGATGGCACGGGAAGCCGAGTCGCCGAGGACCTACATGTGGACGGTAAGGATAGAAGAAGGGGATGAATATAAGCGTACTTTTGTGTGGAATTGTTTCTGGAGGCCTGCGTGGAGAGCACAGAGAAGAATGTACGTCACCACAGCCATGGCTGTGTACGAGTTAGACTGGCTGGTACACGTGTTTGAAACGAAACACGTACCAGGGATGTACAAGTCAGGACTGTTGATGTCTTCCCGGGGATTCTGCCACTCGCTTTGGCCTTGCTCTGAGCGACGTAGGCGACGAGACCAAGGTTTATGGGTCCAAGGGAAGAGTACGAGCTTAATCTTGTGAATGACATATGAATTTGAGACGTTGAAATGATGTTTGATAGTAGTTGATGGAAACATTGTACCGAACTGAAAGACGGACTGGTTAATAGGAAGAGAAACATAAGGGGAGATGTACATTGCGTTGTACGTAGTCCTGGCCTGCAGCGACAGCGCTGTGTCCGAGCTGCATACCGAACTGTGCGGTGGCATCATTCATACCCCAAGCAGCAAAATCAGGTTGTGGAATTGGAGCATGATGAATTGGTTGCTGCTGCTGTTGGAAAGGAGTGGTATAAGCAGGAACATAGGAAGGACCGAGGGATGGTATGCTAGGTGAAGATGAATAACGCTGATAACCTTGAGGAGAGAGAGGCGTTGGTGGTGGCTCTGGGATATACGCAGGATGAGTTGGAACTGGATGGCGCAGTGGAGGAGGCGAATGCGAAGACACAAAATTCGACATGACCGCTCAAAGGTTCAAATGTAATTATTTTTTTTAGAAATAAAAACATCACCAAATATGGTAATCTAAACCTAATTCTAAGTAAATTACTCAATAACCCTATAAGTTAACATAACATTCATTCTCAACACTTCATGCCTAATCAGAATCAACTTACAAAGGTTCCTTGTCCACTTTGACGTGAATACTACCATGGTTGCGTACACCTTCGATACGGTGGTATGCGTTCAAGTTCTTGTGCATCGTAATTTGGAACACAGACGCGCCCCCTTGTCTGTTGTCGACCACGTCAGCTGTGGGTCACCTGATGCACAAAAAAAAAACACTAACCGGCTCGTAATAACGCTGTATGCAAGGAAGAAAACCCAGATCCTATACCATCGCTCACCGTACTTTTCCATCACCTTCTCCTTATTAGACACCCAGTTCTTGTACCAACGGTAAATCGTAGCAGAGTAATGTACTCCCAATACGTCAACGTTCTTGATCTCGAATCCAGCACCTTCCAACTATTCACCAGGTAATGTATACAAACACACACATTAAAAACTGACGAACCTTGTTAATGACCCACCCAAGCGAACACGACGCATCAGCACCGGGGAAGATGTATTTGTTCATGAACAGACCCCAAATGAGATCCTCATATTGCCAGCTGGGACGGATACCCGCGACTTGTAACACAAAGATACCGTCGTCGTCCAGAAGATCGTAGATCTGGCTCAGGAATTGAGAATACCGGCGGATACCCACGTGCTGTGCCATCGACTTAGACAAGGAAACATAAAGCATGATCCTGACGAACCTCGGCCATTTCGAGTGAAACAATTTTGGTGTATGCCCCTTTGCCGACAGGGAGGTCGCGATAGTCGGAGCATATAATACGAGCCTTGTCAGGTGAAATCTGTACGCATGTCAGTATAGACAGTGAAAGAAACGCCAAAGACGTACACCATTCTTGGCGATGCGCTCTGTACCGAATTTGGCCTGGTTGACTGCAAGTGTAACACCGGTTGCATCACAGTCATAATTTTTGGCAGCATAGGCGACGAGTGTACCCCATCCACAACCGACGTCCAGGAGGCTGTTGGAGGAGTCAGTCGATGCGAGAAATATGAGGCAGACAATATACCGGTCCGTGGGCTTGAGGTCGAGTTTGCTGCAAACAACCGCGAGCTTGTTGTCCTGCAGGGTCTCCAGAGATTCTTCGATGGTGTTATCCAGAACAATACCAGAAGTGTACACCATGCGTGGGCCAAGAAACCTGCTTGCATATGAGGAATGACATACGTGGGTTTGAAAAGGGTGTATTTACCACTCGTAAAAGTCGTCACCGCCTACGACGCGTGTAGTGTTGAACAAAAAAAAAGTAGAGATCAAATAGGCCTCATGCACGTACGGTCATAGTGTCCACGGACTTGCTCCTCGTCTTGTGACTGAGAGTGCGAGATGACCTCGGGGATCAAGACGGTGAACACATATTTGAACAGTTCAGGAGTGAACGTCATGCGAGCCCAATCATGGCGCTGTTCCATAATGTCCAACACGTCACCTAAAATGGTCAAGTAAAAAAAAAAGCGACACGTCAGAATCAACTGAACACGCACCGTTGAACTCGATTTTTCCGTCAAAGTACGCGTCGTGGAAGATCTGCATGGGAATCTTGTTCTTCCCATGGTACAGTTGCTTCATCTCGACGTCCTTGACGGTGATGTACTCTTCAATGTTCCTACCGGGCAATTGAACCTTTTCATTCTTCCTCCCTCCGTACATGCTGTTGAGTGTCCAGTACGCGATGACACTGGGGATACCAGTCAGGACAAGTAGAAAGAGGTAAGTCCTGAAACCCCCGCGGTTGACGAGGGGAAGGAAGAACTTGAGGATGTACGGAATGACGAGAACACATGCCGCGAGATGGTAGTTGTTGAAGGCGCCGTTTCCCTCTGCGAGGCCTACAAGGGGAGCATTTTTGATTGCCGGGAAATCTGTCGTCCGCACTGAGGACATCGTCGGCTGAAAGTACGCTATGCACGACGATCAAGTTTTTATGCAACTCCCCATTTGCATCTGTTTGTTTCGGTAGGCTTATTGCTGTTTTCGAAATAGTTGGCGCGGCTAGTAACACATGCAAATAAATGCCAAAACCGCGTCCAATATTCGAACGCGCATAACTCAACGAATACAAATCGCAGACCCTCAAAGTTATAGTGAAAAATGCTGCGAGTCCATCGTTTATGTGCGACATGGATGTCCTGTGCCCACAGCACATGGTCGATCGTTTGCCTCGAGGCTAGTTTGGGGCTGCTCTCGGCGTAATTGAGGGCCTCTTGCATAGCAAGAGAGTCCTTGTCATTGTCATTGTCAGGGTTGGAGAGGTCTTCTCCGGCCCACAGATCTCTGACTGCTCTTAAGGCAGTAGCTACCTCCAGATCGTCTTGATCGTACCAGGTGTCATAGTCTTTTTTTTTTTTTGGGTCAACAATTTATAATGCGGGGCTCAATCGCAGTCCGCAGAGCAGGATACAAACTTGGGTACTACTATAACTATGCTTCCCCTCACCCATATCCTACCCAGGTCCTCGTTTTAGCCACTTTAGGCAGGCAGTGCCACAGATGTTGGCCTCTCAGCCAGGAAAGGCAATAATCTGGAGGGGGAGCCCCCCCTCCCGAAGCTAGCCATTAACTCGTCCGCCAGTGCAGAACGGTCCCCCAGCCACATATCCAACCGAAGTCAGATCAGGCGCGGCCGTGTTAATTCACTGTAAATCCCCCCTTGCGGGAGGAATAACCATCTGCATGCTCCTGGCCAGCGAGGATTGACCACCCCAGATGAATGAGGTGGACCATCACTGCGCTCCCGCATGAGTGACAGAGATGTGGTAGCTGGTTGTTCACCTGGTTATTCACTGGAACTACCGTGGATAGGGGGCCAAGGCCCCCTTTGAGTAGATGCCAATGAGGGCATACGCTTGGTAACAACATCCCCTCCGCAGCAGGGAGAAGGTAGAAGGAAGCGACGAACTGCCACTATCCCGATATCGGCCACCAACCAATTGGTGGGAGTAGATGTGGAGGGGTGGCACCCCCCTTTCAGTAGCAGCGCTGCTGTGCTCGAGGACCTCGAGGACGGCGGCGTCGTGATGAGGACGAGGGTTCCCCATGATGGAGCTCTGCATGAGCTGCCTGCCTAGCCGCGTAGGAAGCCCTGAAGGCTGCCAGTGACGTGAGGTCAAGAGGCAATCCGGCAGCTGCTAGTTCTGCCGACATTGGCTCAGACAATCGCCAGGTGGTCATAAATAGTTTCCAGGCCATCTGGCGCCATGCATTCCTCTCTATGAGCGGAACGGTGGATACTCGGATGGTACTGATGAAGATTGTCATAGCCTCCAGTAAGTGTAGAAATCCATGAGAGGCGGATGTTATTTCCACCCTCTCATCTCTCGACAATGCAGGCTCATCCTCCACCAACTCTGGGATGGTGGATGAACCCAGTGATGTGGGGAGGGGCGGCGCAGATTGCTCCTGCTGCCCCTCTGGATAGAGGAGCTCGGCAATGCCGAGCTCTTGATTGTTGTTGGCCTCAAGCCCAAGCTCAAGAGCCAGATCATGCACCTCATTGGCTATCACTTGTGATGCCAAGAAGTGGTTTATTGTCTCCTGCGAGGCTAGCTCGGTGAGACCCAGAATGAATTTGACGTCTCCGCCGGTGGCAGAGCCATCATCGTCATCTGGCAGGTCGGAGGAGTCATCTTCCACCCAAAGATTGTGGAACTGGTTAGCCACATCAGAGTCCCATCCACTCAAGGAGACGTGTCCGAACTCTGGGAGGTAGTTGTCGTCGAAGTCTGTGAAGTTGGCATTTGTGTATAAGAGGGGGTTGCCATGCGCCACCTGGTGTCGAGTTCGCGCTCCACGGTTTGTAGAGGGCATTGAGGATGATTTAGCACAAGTAGATGATGGTAGAAGTCAAGATATGTAGCGTGATAACGATAACAGACGGTCCCTTATCGCAATTCCGGGTCCACCCGACACAGCCTCCAGATGCTCCGAGGGGGCAGGCAGGCCGCAAATCCTGCTGCAAATTGGGAGGATGATTGAACCCGGTTCCGAACACCTCAAGGGTGTGAGTGCCGGAGGTAAAGAGTCGGTGGTGAGTAGCGGCCACCAGAGCGTCGACCTAGCCACCAGGGGGCACCATCACCCAGCCCCTTTTAATGATGGTGTATTCCAATGGGTAGTCAGTGTAGCATGTCTCTAGTAGTAGAAACTCACAGAGCATGGAGGCTGGAAGCCTCCCAGACGACCAGCAATCCAGTGATAATGTCCCTCCTCCCTAAGCCAGACCTCCCCCAACTAAGCGAGTGTGCCGACTTGGGCGAGCGTTGAAGCAGGCATCCCACACCCACTCTAAGCCCCCAGAGGGACCCAGACTACTCTTTCATAGACAATACTCACCTAGTCAGGATCCTTGAAGCCCAGGAGAACGAGACGAATAGCAGCCATTGTCAAAAACAATGACCGGGGCATCCACGGAGATCGGATGGACAGATCTCTTAGCAAATCAGGCCAGGCCTGGAGACACTGAGAGCGTTCGTGATGGTGAAATCCGATCAAAAATCGGACAAAAATTGGAGTCTCGATGTTGCTACCAACATCGAGCAGGAGTGTTTACCACTGTTTATGGTGGTTGTAACAAGTCAAGGAGCGTCATGAGGTAGCGCCGCATCGACTTGCAGCACAAAGGGGAAGGCCTTGTGAGCTGCCTCCTTGAAGCATCGTAGGTCCTCCTCAGAGGCAACTATGTTGGTAGACACTGAGATGTTCCCAGCATGTAGAGTAGCAGACTGGGCCACTAGTTTAGAGTGGTGCAGTGTGAGAGTGATCCTGACATGGTCGAGGAAGTCAGCTGGGTTTGCTCCCTCCTCCATAGGGGGGTGAACGTGAACAAGGACCTGTCGTCTCAACGGTCCATGGACAGTGGGCGAGGGCTTTGCAGCCTTTGGCCTGGAAGGGCCGATGTGCTGCTGGATATCAGCCAGCTTGTTGGTAGGAAGTTCAGGGAAGGCTTTGGCTAAGTGCACAAGGCCATCCATGGAAGTGTTAGGTGCTTGTCCCCCAGGGAAACAAGCGACCTGAGCAAAGGTCCCCTTGCCTATGGGCTTGGTTGACCAGTTCATGGGGGGGGGGGAGGTCCCCTGCCCCATGACAAAGAGACACCCCCTGCTGGGGGTTTAGGAAGAGGTTGTGCCCCTCTAGGGCCTCGAGTTCTCGCAGATTTGTGAGGGGGGGGTGTTGCCCATCCCATTCCTCTAGGTGATCCATCCTTGGGACATCGTGAGGATTGTTGGTGACGGTGCCTGACCTAGGTCATTTGCCGCCCCTACCTACCTCATCTTCTGTAGTCTTGAACCGGTCAAAGTGAGCCATCCTTCTTCTTGACAAAGAAAAAGGGAGAGGCCATGGGTGACTTTGATGGTCGAATACGTCCAGAGGCCAGGTGCTCGTCGATGAACTGGTCAAGCTGCCGTTGTTCTTCTGGAGAGAGAGGATAGACTTTGCAGGATGAAGGGGTTGTGCTGGGGGTGAGTTCGATCGCGTGATCCCATGGCTTACGCGCAGGAAGAGAGTCGAATGACTCCTTGGAGAACACATCTTCAAACTCATGGAGATGAGGGAGTAAGGAGTTAGTAGAGGAGTTAGCAGCGTTGTTTTTGTGGAAGGCCTCAGCGAGGCGTTGGGATATGTTCGATGTGGCACACACCTCATGCGATGAGCGAATCGCAGTGTAGAAGATCCGATCACCCTCCTCCACTTCCTCTGGGTCCTCATCATCATCATCCGAGTCTGGCATTAGATCAGGAACCCCTTCCAATTCCACTTCCGGTATAGGCAGGGGTCCAGCATGACACTTCTGAGTTCATCGTATTGCTGCCTTCTGTCCACGACGTTCTTGCCTGGCTTCTGTGAAACACATCCAACAGTGGGATGGACATCGGCTCATGGTAACCTCCCCGGTGCGCCAGTCGACCTCTGGGTTATGGTCTCGAAGCCATGGATATCCCAAAATCACCTTCTGCTTTCCTAATTGAGTGACAGCAAAAAGGGCATGCTCACTATGATCTTTGTAACGGAGAACCAGGTCTGCAACCTCTCGGATGGCACCAGCTTCATTTGGGGATCCATCCACGTTATATACAGGTATCGGACGTGAGAGTGAGTGAGTATTTAGACGATGTTGTTGTACAAGATGGGAATCAATGAAGAGACCAGTTGCACCAGAGTCCAGGAGCGCAGAGACACCGAGTATCTGTCCAGTGTCAGTCGTCTGCAGTTCGATGGCTAGGTTTAAGGAATGTGCAGAGGGAGTGGATGCCACAATATACTTGCGTGGTAGTTTACGCTCCCATGATTTAATTTTGGGACATGGAGTAGAAGGAGAGATGGGGAGAGCAGGTACGTCTTTAGCCAACTTCAAAGGGTCAGAGAGGGGAGCAGTCACAGAAATGGATTCATTCTCCGGGGATTCAACTGACAAGACTTCAAAGCGGTTATGGACAGGCAGTGAGGGCATACGATTCACTCGCTGCAAATAGGAAAATCCTGCTCCTCTACAACTTCCAACTTAATCTCCTCTGCAACTTGATCCTTCGCTTCCTCAACATCTACAAGCACCAACAAATCTTGCAGGAGTTTGTCTCGTCCCTCGGGGGTGAGCATGCGGATATCCTGACGATGGGGACACACTCCAGCCCTGTGTCCAGGTTCCCCACAATGGTAGCAGAGATCCAACTTACGTGCATGGCTGCAGGCTGCATCAACATCCATTGGTACTGGGACATTGACGGCTGGTGTGGGAGTTTGATGAGTAGGAATGGGGTTAGGGCGGGGGAGGCTTCGATTGAAGGTGTAGGGTGTATGAGTGGTAGTTGGAGCACGGAATGCAGTATTAAACGCCGCATTTGTGAGTCGGTTCTCGTCACAGAGTGAAGCAGCTTCATACCAAGCAAGGATATCATCGTCCGCTGGGCACCCTTCCAACATCTGTGCAATCTGGTCCTGAATTTCTTGGTTGAGCCCCCGTCGGAACTTTACCACCACTGGTAACCCACTCCCATATCCTGCCATGTCCACCAAATCCTTGAACTCATCGATATAGTCGTCCACGGATCGACATCCCTGGTGGTAAGTGGATGACTCAAGTTGTGTCACTGCTCGGTGGCATTCATTGAGGGGGCAGAAGTGGCATACGAACTCAGCTCAAAAGTCACCCCAAGTGGAGAAAGGTAGAGAACCGAGTTCTTTAGTTTGACGTAGGATACGGTCCACATAGAGATAGGCACGTTCAGATTTCATGTATGTGAAGGCCCAATAAATTTTTGCAGCCTCATCGACAAATTGATGCGACTGGAGACTAATGTATAACTCACAGGAATTAAGGAATGCACGTCCCTGTGCACATGCACCATTAAATTCGGCGGGGGGGGGGGGGGCGGTTTGATCTGGGCACGTTCCTTAGTGGATGTGTTTGGCAAAACGTTGTTGTTGGGTGCGCTTGGAGTCGTGAAGGGGGAACTATTAGTCGTAGGGTTAGCCTGGAGGGTCCTAACGAAGTTTTCAATCGTAGATTTAAGCGAGTCGATTTGCGCACGCATTCTGGAAATGTCGCTTTCAAGCGCGTTGAAGCATTCTGATGCATCCATGTCGCTAGGGAGCGCGTTTGGCGAAAATGGCAGCGTAATAAAGGCGAGAGTATCTGGAACGGTGTGTAGGGACTCTGTGGAGCTTTGGGAAGCGTCGTCCAGTCCATACCTGCCTATCTTGGGCAGCGCGTTCGCGATTTTCGGGCCTTAGGGGAGAGTTTTCTACTATAAGGGCAACCTAAGCCTCTAGCAAAGGGAAATCCGAAGAGAAAACTCTAAGGATCCCCTTGCTGATGCCCAGTATATGTGAAGATGACAAAAATCAAATATAACCTAAAAATAGAAAAAGGCAGAGATAGGTGGATCAAGGCCGCCGAATGACATCATACCAAGGGGTATGTGTCAGAAGGGGTACTCCGCCTCTAAATATAAAAGTGTCAACATGTACAAACATGATAGCAAGGGAAAATTAGTAATAAAATCCGGAAAAATCATAGAAAATGAAGAATAGAAGGAAATGAGGTGGGGAAAAATATAGGACGAACATAAAAAATAGGAAAAACACACAGGGCACCCCCCTAGTCCCCTTACAGAGCCCCCCCTCCCAAAGCTAGCCATTAACTCGTCCGCCAGTGCAGAACAGTCCCCCAGCCACATATCCAACCGAAGTCAGATCAGGCGCGGCCATGTTAATTCACTGTAAATCCCCCCTTGCGGGAGGAATAACCATCTGCATGCTCCTGGCCAGCGAGGATTGACCACCCCAGATGAATGAGGTGGACCATCACCGCGCTCCCACATGAGTGACAGAGATGTGGTAGCTGGTTGTTCACCTGGTTATTCACTGGAACTACCATGGATAGGGGGCCAAGGCCCCCTTCAAGTAGATGCCAATGAGGGCATACGCTCGGTAACAACGTCCCCCCTGCAGCGGGGAGAAGGTAGAAGGAAGCGACAAACTGCCACTATCCCGATATCGGCCACCAACCAATTGGTGGAAGTAGATGTGGAGGGGTGGCACCCCCCTTTCAGTAGCGGCACTGCTGTGCTCACGGACCTCGAGGACGGCGGCATCGTGATGAGGACGAGGGTTCCCCATGATGGAGCTCTGCATGAGCTGCCTGCCTAGCTGCGTAGGAAGCCCTGAAGGCTGCCAGTGACGTGAGGTCGAGAGGCAATCTGGCAGCTGCTAGTTCTGCCGACATTGGCTCAGACAATCGCCAGGTGGTCGTGAATAGTTCCCAGGCCATCTGGCGCTATGCGTTCCTCTCTATGAGCGGAACAGCGGATACTCGGACGGTACCGACGAAGATCGTCATAGCCTCCAGTAAGTGTAGAAAGCCATGAGAGGCGGATGTTATTTCCACCCTCTCATCTCTCGACAATGGAGGCTCATCCTCCACCAACTCTGGGATGGCGGATGAATCTGGTGATGTGGGGAGGGGCGGCGCAGATTGCTCCTGCTGCCCCTCTGGATAGAGGAGCTCGGCGATGCCGAGCTCTTGATTGTTGTTGGCCTCAAGCCCAAGCTCGAGAGCCAGATCATGCACCTCATTGGCTATCACTTGTGATGCCAAGAAGTGGTTTATCGTCTCCTGTGAGGCTAGCTCGGTGAGACCCGGAATGAATTCGACGTCTCCGCCGGTGGCAGAGCCGTCATCGTCATCTGGCAGGTCGGAGGAGTCATCTTCCACCCAAAGATTGTGGAACTGGTTAGCCACATCAGAGTCCCATCTGCTCAAGGAGACATGTCCAAACTCTGGGAGGTAGTTGTCGTCAAAGTCTGCAAAGTCAGTGTTTGTGTATAAGAGGGGGTCACCATGCACCGCCTGGTGTCAAGTTCGCACTCCACGGTTTGTAGAGGGCATTGAGGATGATTTAGCACAAGTAGATGACGGTAGAAGTCGAGATACATAGTGTCGGGAATTGACTCCCCTCCACACATTGCTGTCTACTTTGCGAACAGCATCGCTAATCTAAGACCGGGTCTCAGACAAGATCTGATCGATGATCGTGACATCCTTTTGTTCTCACTGGGAATAGGAGAAGATGTCATGCTACTTGCTAACGTCTATTCGGATAGCCAACATTCAGCCATCACGCTCTTATTTGAGAACGTCATGGTGATCCCACGCTTGCACTTCATGTGCGGCGACTTCAACGTGAGACATGCCCCCTGGGATCCCCAGGGGCCTGAACACTCTGTCCATGCTGACCACTTAGTGGAAACGGCTATGGCATTAGGCCTGACTAGAGCCCTACCAGTGGTGGAGGGCCCCACTCACTTCCCCCCTCAACAAGGCCTTCACCCCATGGTGATCGACCTAATGTTCGTACCTATGGATCTCAGATTTGTATTGTACTGTGAGATCGTACCTGAAGCCAGGGGGATGTCTGACTATGCCCCCCTGACATTAGTGCTACCTGGCCCGGGATCTTTGGTTCCGGTTACCAAGTGGTCCATCAAAAAAGGATCCGAGGAGGAAGCATCATATTGAGATGCTGTCTCCTCCGCTTTAACCCTGTGGCTAGATGGGCATGGAGATACTTCGGCAGAAATCGATGACGTTGTCTTGGCGATATCAACGATTTTAAACAAGGCATGGGAAAACCACGCCAAGGAATCTCGCCTCGGCAAGTCATCCAAAGGTTGGTGGACAGATGAATGCAGTGGTGCTCTGGACGCTTACAGAGCCTCCCGGGATGAGGAGGACTGGAAGCACTACAGGAAAGTCATGCGACATGCAAAGTGCGACTTCTTCAACAACCGTATCCAAGAAGTGGCTACAATGAATAGACGACCCTGGGATTTGATGTCCTGGAATCGCCAATGCAACCTCCCATCGTACGAGGCAATTTCCTATCGGGGAGAACCTTGCAACGATCTGGATTCCCTCTGGGCTGCCCTTGATGGGTCCTATAACGCTGCCTCAGATCGAGTAGTCGATCTGAGCATTCTTGATGAACTCGATCCGGTGCCTGAAAGGGCCTGGATCCCATTCTCCATCATGGAAATGAAAGAAGCGCTAAACGCGTGCTCTTCCCATTCCACTCCAGGTCCCGATCATGCTACATGGTTGCACCTTAAATACTGGTGTAGCAACCCCGAAGTGGCAGGGCTCATCACCCGCATTGCTGAGGCGTGCATCACTGCTGGCCATTGGCCAGCTCACTTTAAGGAATCCTTGTCGGTTATCATCCCAAAGCCAGGGAAACCTAATTACTCCACTCCAAAGTCGTTCAGGCCTATCGTGCTACTGAACACTCTGGGCAAATTAGTCGAAAAGATGTTGTCCAGGCGACTTCAGTTTGACGGTGTCGCACACAAGGCCTTCGAGCAAAATCAGTTCGGAGGTGTCGCCCAGCGTTCCACTGAGGATGCAGGAATCTACCTTACCCATCTGGTTAGAGCAGGATGGGCCAAAGGACTCAAGATGAGTGTTGTTGCCTTCGACATCGCTCAGTTTTTCCCCTCCTTGAACCACCAGGTTCTACTGGAGATTGTAAGGGGACTAAGGGGGTGCCCTGTGTGTTTTTCCTATTTTTTATGTTCGTCCCATATTTTTCCCCACCTCATTTCCTTCTATTCTTCATTTTCTATGATTTTTCCGGATTTTATTACTAATTTTCCCTTGCTATCATGTTTGTATATGTTGACACTTTTATATTTAGAGGCGGAGTACCCCTTCCGACACATACCCCTTGGTATGATGTCATTCGGCGGCCTTGATCCGCCTATCTCCACCTTTTTCTATTTTTAGGTTATATTTGATTTTTGTCGTCTTCACATATACTGGGCATCAGCAAGGGGATCCTTAGAGTTTTCTCTTCGGATTTCCCTTTGCTAGGTGCGCCCCCAATGCCTGTATTATGTAGTATAATTTTAACTTCGGATTTCCCTTTGCTAGAGGCTTAGGTTGCCCTTATAGTAGAAAACTCTCCCCTAAGGCCCGAAAATCGCGAACGCGCTGCCCAAAATAGGCAGGTACGGACTGGACGACGCTTCCCAAAGCTCCACAGAGTCCCTACACACCGTTCCAGATACTCTCGCCTTTATTGCGCCGCCATTTTCGCCAAACGCGCTCCCTAGCGACATGGACGCATCAGAACGCTTCGACGCGCTTGAAAGCGACGTTTCCGGAATGCGCGCGCAAATCGACTCGCTTAAATCTACGATTGAAAACTTCGTTAGGACCCTCCAGGCTAACCCTACGACTAATAGTTCCCCCTTCATGACTCCAAGCGCACCCAACAACGATGTTTTGCCAAACGCGTCCACTAAGGAACGTGCCCAGATCAAACTGTCCCCCCCCGCCGAATTTAATGGTGCACGTGCGCAGGGACATGCATTCCTTAATTCCTGTGAGTTATACATTAGTCTCCAGTCGCATCAATTCATCGATGAGGCTGCAAAAATTTATTGGGCCTTCACATACATGAAATCTGAACGCGCCTATCTCTATGTGGACCATATCCTACGTCAAACTAAAGAACTCGGTTCTCTACCTTTCTCCACTTGGGGTGACTTTCGAGCTGAGTTCGTACGCCACTTCTGCCCCCTCAATGAACGCCACCGAGCAGTGACACGACTTGAGTCATCCACTTACCACCAGGGACGTCGATCCGTGGATGACTATATCAATGAGTTCAAGGATTTGGTGGACATGGCAGGGTATGGGAGTGGGTTACCAGTGGTGGTGAAGTTCCGACGGGGACTCAACCGAGAAATTCAGGACCAGATTGCACAGATGTTGGAAGGGCGCCCAGCGGACGATGATATCCTTGCTTGGTATGAAGCTGCTTCACTCTGTGACGAGAACCGACTCACAAATGCGGCGTTTAATGCTGCATTCCGTGCTCCAACTACCACTCATACACCCTACACCTTCAATCGAAGCCTCCCCCACCCTAACCCCATTCCTGCTCGTCAAACTCCCACACCAGCCGTCAATATCCCAGTACCAATGGATGTTGATGCAGCCCACAGCCGTGCATGTAAGTTGGATCTCTGCTACCATTGTGGGGAACCTGGACACAGGGCTGGAGTGTGTCCCCATCGTCAGGATATCCGCATGCTCACCCCCGAGGGACAAGACGAACTCCTGCAAGATCTGTTGGCACTTGTAGATGTTGAGGAAGCGAAGGATCAAGTTAGAGAGGAGGTTAAGCTGGAAGTTGTAGAGGAGCAGGATTTTCCTATTTGCAGCGAGTGAATCGTATGCCCTCACTGCCTGTCCATAACCGCTTTGAAGTCTTGTCAGTTGAATCCCTGGAGAATGAATCCATTTCTGTGACTGCTCCCCTCTCTGACCCTTCAAAGTTGGCTAAAGACGTACCTGCTCTCCCCATCTCTCCTTCTACTCCACGTCCCAAAATTAAATCATGGGAGCGTAAACTACCACGCAAGTATATTGTGGCATCCACTCCCTCTGCACATTCCTTAAACCTAGCCATCGAACTGCAGACGACCGACACTGGACAGATACTCGGTGTCTCTGCGCTCCTGGACTCTGGTGCGACTGGTCTCTTCATTGATTCCCATCTGGTACAACAACATCGTCTAAATACTCGCTCACTCTCACGTCTGATACCTGTATATAATGTGGATGGATCCCCAAATGAAGCTGGTGCCATCCGAGAGGTTGCAGATCTGGTTCTCCGTTACAAAGATCATAGTGAGCGTGCCCTTTTTGCTGTCACTCAATTAGGAAAGCAAAAGGCGATTTTGGGATATCCATGGCTTCGAGACCATAACCCAGAGGTCGACTGGCGCACCGGGGAGGTTACCATGAGCCGATGTCCATCCCGCTGTCGGACGTGTTTCACAGAAGCCAGGCAAGAACGTCGTGGACAGAAGGCGGCAATACGACAAACTCAGAAGTGTCGTGCTGGACCCCTGCCTATACCTGAAGTAGAATTGGAAGGGGTTCCTGATCTAATGCCGGACTCGGATGATGATGATGAGGACCCAGAGGAAGTGGAGGAGGGTGATCGGATCTTCTACACTGCGATTCGCTCATCGCATGAGGTGTGTGCCACATCGAACATATCCCAACGCCTCGCCGAGGCCTTCCACAAAAACAATGCTGCTAAATCCTCTACTAACTCCTTACTCCCTCATCTCCATGAGTTTGAAGATGTGTTCTCCAAGGAGTCATTCGACTCTCTTCCTGCGCGTAAGCCATGGGATCACGCGATTGAACTCACCCCCGGCGCAACCCCTTCATCCTGCAAGGTCTATCCTCTCTCTCCGGAGGAACAACGGCAGCTTGACCAGTTCATCGATGAGCACCTGGCCTCTGGACGTATTCGACCATCGAAGTCACCCATGGCCTCTCCCTTTTTCTTTGTCAAGAAGAAGGATGGCTCACTTTGACCGGTTCAAGACTACAGAAGACTCAACAACATCACGGTCAAAAATTGCTACCCACTACCCCTCATCTCCGAACTCGTAAACCAGCTCCGTGGAGCCCGATACTTCACCAAGCTCGATGTCCGTTGGGGCTATAATAATGTGAGGATAAAGGAGGGAGATGAGTGGAAGGCAGCCTTTCGTACCAACCGTGGTCTTTTTGAACCGCTTGTCATGTTCTTTGGCCTTACTAATAGCCCTGCCACCTTTCAGACCATGATGAACGACATCTTCCATGACCTCATCCTCGAAGGCGTTGTCTGCATCTATCTCGACGACATCCTCATCTTCACTCGCACGGTTGAAGAGCACCGTCGCATCACGTGCCTCGTCCTAGAGCGACTTCGACGGTACAAACTCTACCTTCGTCAGGACAAATGCAAGTTCGAAAGGACCAAGATCGAGTACCTCGGCCTGATTATCTCGGAGGGTCAAGTGGAGATGGATCCTATCAAGGTAAATGGGGTCACAGCTTGGCCTACGCCCACGAACAAGAAGGAGGTGCAGTCTTTTCTGGGCTTCATCAATTTTTATCGGCGTTTTATCAAGGATTTCTCACATCATGCACAACCGCTGTTCGACTTGACAGGAAAGGAGGCATGGAGGTGGGATAATGCACAACAGGAGGCGTTCGAAAAGCTTAAGGAGATGGTCACTTCCGCTCCGATCCTTACCTTTGCTGACGATTCGTGTCCTTTTTGTGTAGAAGCCGACAGTTCTGACTTTGTGACGGGCGCTGTGTTGTCTCAGCAGTCTCCGGAGGACCAGAAGTGGCATCCTGTTGCGTTCTACTCCAAAAGCCTTAGTGCTGTAGAGAGAAACTATGAGATCCATGACAAGGAGATGTTGGCGATAATGCGTGCGCTTGAGGAGTGGCGACACTTCCTCGAGGGTGCCCAACACAAGGTGGAAATTTGGACGGATCACAAGAACCTCGAGTACTTCATGACGGCCAAGAAATTGAACCGTCGTCAAGCTCGTTGGTCCCTTTATCTATCTAGATTCGACTTCTCCTTGCACCACCGTCCGGGTCGCAGCATGGGGAAGACCGATGCCCTATCCCGACGTGCAGACCATGGGGATGGCAGCGGTGACAACCAAAACATTGTGCTGTTGCAGCCAGACCTGTTCACCATTCGGGCACTGGAAGGCATCGCACCCCAGGGCGAGGAGCGGGACATTCTACGCGACATTCGTCACGCAAACCGTAGCGGTTTACATGAGGATGTTGTCGCCCAAGCTGTTAAAGAACTGAGGAAGGGATCGACCCTTTCCTTACATGCGGCAGAGTGGGCTGAAAAGGAGGACTTGTTGTATTTCAGGGATCGCATCTATGTTCCCAATGACCCAGACCTTCGCCGGCGCATCATATCCCAACACCATGACTCACAGATTGCTGGCCACCCCGGATGCTGGAAGACCTTGGAGCTCACCTCATGGAACTATTGGTGGCCACAAATGTCACGGCTCATTGGTCAGTATTGTCGCACTTGTGACCTTTGCTTACGCACCAAGGTCCCTCATCGCAAGCCTATTGGTGAGCCACACCCTCTTCCTGTTCCAGAGAGTCGTTGGGATGTCGTCAGCGTCGACTTTGTGGTGGAATTGCCAGAGTCAAATGGGTTTGATGCGGTGATGTGCACAGTTGACTCAGTGGGAAAATGCGCTCACTTCATTCCCACTCACACCACTGTCAGTGCCCTAGGTGCCGCTCGACTCTACCTCCACCATGTGTGGAAGTTACATGGACTTCCTGGTGCCTTCCTCTCGGATCGTGGCCCTCAGTTCATGGCAGAGTTCACTCGTGAGCTGTACCGACTCCTGGGGATCAAACTCCTCACTTCAACTGCTTATCACCCACAAACTGATGGCCAGACGGAGCGAGTCAACCAGGAACTGGAGCAGTACATCCGCCTCTTTGTCAATGAACGCCAGGACGATTGGGATGATCTCCTTCCTTTGGCCAAGTTTGGGTACAACAACCATGTCCATGCTTCCACTCAACAGACCCCTTTCCTCTTAGACACTGGACGACATCCACGCATGGGATTTGAACCTCGCCAAACTCCCTCACACATCGAGACAGTGAATGAGTTCACAGAACGCATGAGGGATAGCTTGGAGGAGGCAAGGGCAGCCTTAGCAAAGGCGAAGGATGACATGGCGCGATTTTACAACCAGCGCCACTCCCCAACCCCTCAGTACAAGGTTGGTGATCGAGTTTATCTTGACTCCAGTGACATCTCCACTACACGTCCATCCAAGAAACTCGCTCATCGCTTCTTGGGACCTTTCCCCATTGTCAAGTGCGTTGGAACACATGCCTATCGTCTACGCCTCCCAGCCTCCATGTCCAGACTCCATCCCGTCTTCCATGTCGTCAAATTGCTTCCAGCTCCCCCAGATCCGTTCCCGGGACGCCATTCACACCCACCACCACCACCTACAGTGATCGAGGGAGAACCCCAATATGAAGTCGAGTCAATCTTGGACAGCCATTTGCATTGAGGAAAACTCCAGTATTTGGTACATTGGAAGGGTTATGGGTATGAGGAGAACTCATGGGTCGAAGAGTCTGACGTAAATGCCCCTCGGTTAATCAAGGAATTCCACCGATGGCACACTGCTGCACCGCGTCGCATTCAAGTCACGGACTTTGGTCGTATACGATTTCGAATGCATCGGGGCGATGCATCTTAGAGAGGGGGTGATGTAAGGGGACTAAGGGGGTGCCCTGTGTGTTTTTCCTATTTTTTATGTTCGTCCCATATTTTTCCCCACCTCATTTCCTTCTATTCTTCATTTTCTATGATTTTTCCGGATTTTATTACTAATTTTCCCTTGCTATCATGTTTGTATATGTTGACACTTTTATATTTAGAGGCGGAGTACCCCTTCCGACACATACCCCTTGGTATGATGTCATTCGGCGGCCTTGATCCGCCTATCTCCGCCTTTTTCTATTTTTAGGTTATATTTGATTTTTGTCGTCTTCACATATACTGGGCATCAGCAAGGGGATCCTTAGAGTTTTCTCTTCGGATTTCCCTTTGCTAGGTGCGCCCCCAATGCCTGTATTATGTAGTATAATTTTAACTTCGGATTTCCCTTTGCTAGAGGCTTAGGTTGCCCTTATAGAGATTATCTCTCGGTCGGGATTCCCTGTGCAAGTAGTGAATTTCTTCTGTTCATATCTGGTCGGTCGCAAGACGACCTACAAATGGAACACTTTCTCATCTGGCTCCTTTGGAGCCGATGTGGGAGTGGGACAAGGATCCGCCTTGTCCCCTGTCTTATCAGCGTTATACCTGACACCCATCATGAAACTCTTCAGAAGAAGCGAAATCGGCAGAGATGTTGATCTCATGTCCTATGTAGACGATGGTACCCTCATTGCCCGCTCTCCACAGCTGGAGGATAACCTCCCCCTGCTTAAAAAAGCATATGGCTGGATATTCCAGGCGTTCACCTCCCTTGGACTTGTCCTCAAACACGACAAGTCCAAAATATTTCACTTCTCGAGGGCAAGGAGGTTTACTCCCTTACCCATCGATCTTGGATTTGCCCCTTACACGGGCAATACCCCCCTCAAACCCAAGGTCACCTGGAGGTACCTTGGATTCTTCTTTGACCGCAAACTCTCCTTCAAAGAGCATATGTGGTTCTACTCCACCAAAGCCCTTACCACTGCAAGGGCAATGGGAATGCTCGGCAATTCTGTTAGAGGGCTAACCCCTATGCAGAAATGCCTCTTGTACTGTTCATGTGTCATACCTATCATGACATACGGACTTAGACTTTGGCATTTCAAGGGCGCTCACATCAAAGGTGTCATCAAAACACTGGCCCAAGTGCAGTCCATTGCTGCTCGTTGGATCCTCGGTGCATTCAGAACCACCCCCATAGGCGGTCTGGAAGGTTTAGTGGGGCTGCTGCCTATGCAGCTGCTACTGTGTCGTCTGGTCGACAGAGGGGTGTTCAGAACCCCCCTATTGGCTCCATCACACCCCCCAAGGGCAATCTTGGGGCCCAACCACATCAGCACTACCCACTCTCATGAGCTAGGACTCTGGGGAGGAAACGTGCTCGACACACTCACCCTACAGGGTCCATCTGTCACCTCGGCTGCAGCTCTGGCCCTTGTACCAGGCGATGAATTCGACCCCTTTGGGGAAGAAAACACACCTGGGAACAGAGTGAAGGATCTATTGCCTGCTCGTTTTTCCTCTCATCGCCTCACCTCCAAGGAGGATGGAGCAAGGAATACTTACAGGAGTGACCTCGACAAAGCCTGGGCTGCAGCCCAAATAGAGGTTGACACTCTCGTCATTGCAGTGGACACCTCGGTGCCCACAGATGCTAAGTTCCAAGCTGTCGCCTGCGCTCTTGTCTTTGGACAGGGAGAACAGGTGGATCGCGTTGTCTTAGCTTCTGGGAGGAGAACCCCCCCGGAAGTCGAACTCTTTGCTCTTCAACTAGGTGTCTCGGCTGCTTGCAGCAGAGGGTGCAAAAAGTTGGTGATTTTCTCAGATTCTACTACAGGCATCGAGTCCCTGATTGATCCTAAGCGACGTTCTGGGCAAATCTTTGCTCTGGACGCCTGTCGCTCTCTTCGCCCCTGGCTAGCCGGGGACGAGGAGACAAATGTTACATTCTGGCATGTCCCCTCAAAATTCGAGTGGAACGTACACAAGATGGCTCACGATGTAGCTACATCTACCAAGATCTCTGTGGGCAGACACCCACAGACATCTTTAGAATACCTTAAAAACCAGGTTGAAAAGGCCGTTTGTAAGGATTGGCACACCCGGTTCTCAGGTCTGGCGTATCGTGGTCGGCAATTCTACCAACTCAAGGGAGTAGGTGGAAAGCCAGTATTACCCTTGACTCACAAAGGTGGGCCTTGGCTGAAAGTAATGGGAAACAACACTTCGTTGACTTCTCGTTCAACTCACATGATCACTGGCCATGCTCCTATAGGGGAGTATCGTCAATGTCTATCCCTCGACGGGGAATACCAATGCTGGTGCCTTGGTCCTGACATACAAACCCGAGACCATTTGCTGCGCGTCTGCCCCAAGGTGGATCGCAAAGAAACTTGTGCAAGCCCAGACTCTGTCGAAGGCTTCCACGAATTCATGGACAGTAACCCGGCCCTCGGGTCGTTCAACTCACTTGCGTGGGATCCAGGATAGGTTGTGCGCGCAGGGTGTATGACCCCCGTCTGGTTCTAGCTAGTGTTATCGGTATGTCAGGGTGGCCGTAGGGCACCAGATGAGTCCGTTAACCCTCATAAAGGGGGCCCACCTGTGTTCAGGAGTGACTGTCAGGGAGGGGGGACACGAAACTAGGTACTGGTTCCAGGAGGCGCCTGAGCGCTTTCAGATCCACTGTCGGTTACGCATTATGGCTTCGACGCTGATTACGGTTTCCTTTCCGAGCTGAGAGGCTCATGTCGGGGCAGCAGTTTCCCCTAAATCTTGCACACATACCCATAGAGATTCGGGGGACACAACATCGTCAAGTCCGAGTTGTCGGTACGCCGCCACTGGCAAGTCCGTTTACTCGATAAAGGGGGCCCCCTTAGTGGTTGTTGCAGCTATCCAGGTGGTTGGTGCGAAGATCAGCAGGAGGAGGACTTGGGCTGGGCGTAGTGTACTCTGTTTGTATGTCTCTACCGCGGACTGCGATCGGGCGCTGCGTTATAAACTTTTGACCCAAAAAAAAAAAAAAAAAAAAGATACATAGCGTGATAATGATAACAGACAGTCCCTTATCGCAATTCCGGGTCCACCCGACACAGCCTCCAGACCCTCCGAGGGGGCAGGCAGGCCGCAAATCCTGCTGCAAATTGGGAGGACGATTGAACCCGGTTCCGAACACCTCAAGGGTGTGAGTGCCAGAGGTAAAGAGTCGGTGGTGAGTAGTGGCCACCAGAGCATCGACCTAGCCACCAGGGGGCACCATCGCCCGGCCCCTTTTAATGATGGTGTATTCTGATGGGTAGTCAGTGTAGCAGGTCTCTAGATGTAGAAACTCACGCAGCATGGAGGTAGGAAGCCTCCCAGATGACCCACAATCCAGTGAATATGGCCCTCCTCCTGAGCCAGACCTCCCCCAGCTAAACAAATGCGACAACTTGGGCGAGCGTTGAAGTAGGCATCCCACACCCACTCTAAGCCCCCATAGGGGCCCAGACTACTCTTTCATTGCCAGCACTCACCTAACCAGGATCCTCGAAGCCCAGGAGAACAAGACGAGTAGCAGACACTGTCAAAAACAGTGCCTGAGACATCCCTGGAGATCGGATGGACAGATCTCTTAGCAAATCAGGCCAGGCCTGGAGGTGCTGAGAGTGTTCATGATGGCGAAATCCGATCGAAAATCAGACAGAAATTACAGTCTCGACATTGCTACCAACGTTGAGCAGGGGTGTTTACCACTGTTTATGGTGGTTGTAACAAGTCAAGGAGCGCTGATGACAAGGCATTAATGCCTGACGTCGTCATTGCACACTTGGGAAAGTCCGGAATATCGGACCTCACAGTGCTACAAGTGCCCCCACGGGTGGTAGGTGATTTGAAAATGTCGGATACGTGCACCATGTATCTCAACATTGCTGACTCAGTCAGCGGTGCACAAGCCAAGGCTCTCATTGGTTGTGGTGTCCAGTTCGGGCGCTGTGTCGCTTATGTTAGGGCAGCCAGGGCAAACCCTGGTCTGCCGTTATGCCAACGATGCTGGAAATGGGGGCACCCCACCCCAGCATGCAGAGCACCACAGTCGAAATGTCTGATCTGTGCAGGCCCACACTGCAAGGAGCACCACCATGCTCTGGCCGGATGTTGCAAGGGAAACGTGAAAGTGAACTCCCCAGTACCAGCCACCCCAGAGGGGGCAGCCTGTCCTCACCCGGCTAGGTGTATAAACTGCCGGAAGAACCACACATCCGATGATCATCGGTGCAACTTTTGGCGGCATCGCTTTGACCGTGACTGGATCAAAGCTTGTTATGATGAGGTGAGTGCGAGACGCAAGTCCCGCTCCCCTCCTGCTGACCATCCCGCAGGATGCGGTGGCCAAATGTAAATGAGGGACAGACTTAGATCTACACCGCAGTTGCGTATATTTAGTCAGAATGTTAACTGTAATTGGGGATACATGGACTCGTTACTGGCAGACCTTATAGATGACTATGATTTGCTGTTTATCCAAGAGCCTCCCTGGCAATTAATAAGATACACCCCTTCCGCCCACAACAGGGAAGGGGAAGAAGTCATAGGTGCACCAATGAGTCCCAATTGGGGAACATTAGTATGCCCATCGGGAATCGACTCCCCCCCATGCATTGCTGTCTACTTTGCGAACAGCATAGCTAATCTAAGACCGGGTCTCACAACGCTCCTTGACTTGTTACAACCACTATAAACAGTGGTAAACACCTCTGCTCAATGTTGCCAGCGACGTCGACACTTCAATTTACATCCGATTTTCGATCGGATTTCGCCATCACAAACGCTCTCGGCATCTCCAGGCCTGGTCTGATTTGCTAAGAGATCTGTCCATCCAATCTCCGGGGATGTCTCGGTCATTGTCTCCAACAATGACTGCTATCTGTCTCGTTCCCCTTGGCTTTGAGGATCCTGGCTAGGTGAGTGATGTCTATGAAAGAGTAGTCTGGGTCCCTATGGGGGCTTAGAGTGGGTGTGGGATGCCTGCTTCAACGCTCGCCCAAGTAGAAGCACTCGCTTAGCTGGGGGAGGTCTGGCTTAGGGGGAAGGACGTTCTTACTGGACTGCTGGGTGTCTTTGAGGCTTCCTGCCTCCATGCTCTGTGAGTTTCTACTACTAGAGACATGCTACACTGACTACCCATTGGAATACACCATCGCTAAAAGGGGCCGGGTGATGGTGCCCCCTGGTGGCTAGGTCTACACCTTGGTGGCTGCTTCTCACCACCATCCCTCTACCTCCGGTGCTCACTCTTCTAGGGTGGTATGACCCAGGTTCGATCTTCTCCCACTAGGCAGCAGGATGTGCAGCTTGCTCGCCCCCTCAGAGCATTCGGAGGCTGTATCGGGTGGACCTGGAATGTAGATAAGGGACCAGCTGTTATTGATTCCACGCTGCGTATTTTGATTCCTACCATCATCTACTAGCACTAACACACACACTCTCAATGCCCAAACGGCGAACCAGAGGCCAACCACCACATCGGGGTCTACGCGACCCCGTTTCAATCATGGGCAACATCTTTGATGATGGCGTCCAAGACTATGACACCCGGTTCATGCAAGACGAATCGGAGGTAGCAGCTGCTCTCAAGGCAGCTAGAGATCTATGGGCCAGGGAAGACCTCTCCAACCCTAATGATGATGACGACGACGACTCTCTTGCCATGCAAGAGGCTCTCATTTTTGCTGAGGGGGGGCCTAGGCTCTCCTCGAGGAAAACAATCGATCGTGTATGATGGGCACTTGGTGTCGATGTCGAACACAAGCGCTGGGTTCGTAGCCTCCCAAAGGAGGATATATATTCACAGGAGCTCGGCATCCCCTGCCCCGCTACCACCTTGGCCCCCCATCCCCGAGCTGGTGGAGGACGAAGTGCCATTATCTAGGGATCAGAGGCTGGAAATTGAAGCCACCTCTGATGCCATGTTACATTTACTGGACATGATGACCTCCTTTGTAGGTACCGTCCGAGTGTCCGCGGTTCCTCTCAACGACAGGAACTCTTGGCGTCAGATGGTGTGGGAGCTCTTCACCACCACCTGGTGATTTTCAGGGAGCATGATGGAGTCGCTTCACACGGCATCAGCTCCCCTCGACCTTACGTCTCCAGCAGCCTTCCAGGCTTCCTATGCGGCGATGCAGGTGGCTCAGTCTGCTCCACCAGCAGCAGAGCCTCCAACCGAGGAACCCTTGTCCCCGGAACGGCGTCAACGTCCTTGTGGCCCCCGCCAACGACCACGCCGAGCTTGAAGAAGGGGACCTCCCCTTCTCTTCACCGCCCACCAGGGCTGTTGTCAGGATGGTGACAATATGTCACCGCCCTCTACCTTCCCCCCACTGCGGGGGGGATGATGTCAAAGGAGGATATGTATTCACAGGAGCTCGGCATCACTGAGCTCCTTCATCTGGAGGCATCCCCTGCCCCACTACCGCCTTTGCCCCCCATCCCTGAGTTGGTGGAGGACAAAGTGCCGCTATCTGTGAATGAGAGGTTGGAAATTGAAGCCACCTCTCATGCCATGCTACACCAACTTGATGCGATGACCATGTTCATTGGTACTGTCCGTACATCCGCCATTCCCCCTGCAGAGAGGAATGCATGGCGCCAAATGGCCTGGGAGTTATTCACAACCACCTGGCGACTGTCTGAGATGATGTCAGTGGAACTAGCAGCTGTTCCAACACCTCTTGATCTCATGTCTCCGGCAGCCTTCTGGGCTTCCTATGCGGCGATGCACACTGCTCAATCAGAGCCTCAATCTGGGGAACCCTTGTCCCCAGCATGGCACCATCGTCCTCGAGGTCCTTGTGGACAGCAGTGCCGCAACTAGTACAGGGGCCTATACTCCTCTACACTCACGGCCACCAAGTACCAACTGGTGGCCATTATTGGGATGGTGACATGGTGTCGCCTCCCTATACCTTCCCCCCACTGCGGGGAGGGACGATGTCATTGAGTGCATGCACATGTGTGCATTTGCTTGAGGGGGGCCTCGGCCCCCTACTTACGGCGGTCACGGTGAATAACCAGGTGAACAACCACCCACCTTGTTACTGTCACTTGTGCACAACACGGTGATGGTCCACCTCATTCGTCTGGGGTGGTCAATCCTCATTGGCTGGAAAAACACAGACAGTTATTCCTCCCGCAAGGGGGGATTTACGGTGAATTAACACTGCTGCGCCTGGTCTGGCCTCAGTCGGACATGTGGCTGGGGGACCATTTGCTCCAGCGGGCGATCTAATGGCTAACTTCGGGAGGGGGGGGCTCCCCCTCTGGATTATTGCCTTTCCTGGCTGAGAGGCCAATGTCTGTGGCACTGCCCGCCTAAAGTGGCTAAAATGGGGACCTGAGTGGGAGATGGGCAAGGGGAACGCGTAGATAGAGTAGTACCCAAGTTTGTACCCTGCTCCATGGACTGCATTCGAGCCCCGCGTTAGAAATTCTGATCCAAAAAAAAAAAAAAAGTCCTATGTGGACAATGGCACTCTCATCGCCCGCTCTCCACAGCTGGAGGACAACCTCCCCCTTCTCAAAAAAGTGTATGGCTGGGTATTCCAGGCATTCACCTCCCTCAGACTTGTCCTTGAACATGACAAATCTGAAATATTCCACTTCTCAAGGGCGAGGAGATTCACTCCCTTACCCATTGATCTCAGCTTTGCTCCTTACACGGGCAATACCCCTCTCAAACCCAAGGTCACCTGGAGGTACCTTGGCTTCTTCTTTGACTGCAAACTCTCCTTCAAGGAGCATACACAGTTCTACTCCACCAAAGCCCTCACCACAGCGAGGGCAATGGGAATGCTTGGCAATTCTGTTAGAGGGCTCACCCCCATGCAGAAACGCCTCCTTTACCGTTCATGCGTTGTGCCCATCATGACATACGGATTGAGACTCTGGCACTTCAAAGGCGCTCGCATCAAGGGTGTCATCAAAACATTGGCCCAAGTGCAGTCCATTGCTGCTCGTTGGATCCTTGGTGCATTTCGGACCACCCCTATCGGTGGTCTGGAAAGTATCGCAGGACTGCTGCCTATGCAGCTGTTACTGCATCGTCTAGTTGATAGGGGAGTATTCTGAACCCCCCTACTAGCCCCATCACACCCCCTAAGAGCAATCTTAGGGCCCAATCATGTCGGCACTACCCACTCTCATGAGCTAGGTAGGACTCTGGGGAGGAAACATGCTCGACACACTCACCCTACAGGGTCCATCTGTTGCCTCAGCTGCAGCTCTGGCACTTGTACCAGGCGATGGGTTCGACCCCTTTGGGGAAGAAAGCATGCCTGGGAACAGAGTGAAGGACTTGTTCTCCACTCACTTTCACTCTCATCGCCTCACCTCTAAGGAGGATGGAGTGAGGAATTCTTACAGGAGTGACCTCGACAAGGCCTGGGCCTTGGCCCAGACGGAGGATGACACTCTCGTCGTTGCAGTGGACGCTTCGGTGCCCACAGATGCTAAATTTCAAGCTGTCGCCTGCGCTCTGGTCTTTGGACAGGGAGAACAGGTAGATCGCGTTGTCTCAGCTTCTGGGAGGAGAACCCCCCCAGAAGTTGAACTATTTGCTCTCCAACTAGGCGTATCCTCTGCATGCAGCAGGGGATGCAAAAAGTTGGTAATATTCTCGGATTCTACTATGGGCATCGAGTCCCTAATTGATCCTAAACCACGCTCTGGGCAAATCTTTGCCCTGGACGCTTGTCACTCTCTTCGCCCCTGGCTAGCTGGGGAGGAGGAGAGAAACGTTACATTCTGGCATGTCCCCTTGAAATTCGAGTGGAATGTACACAAGAAGGCTCACGATGTAGCTACATCCACCAAGATCTCCGTGGGCAGACACCTGCAGACATCTTTAGACTACCTTTTTTTTTTTTTTCTTTTTCGGTCAACAATTTATAATGCGGGGCTCGATTGCAGTCCATGGAGCAGGATACAAACTTGGGTACTACTATAACTATGCTTCCCCTCGCCCATCTCCTACCCAGGTCCTCGTTTTAGCCACTTTAGGCAGGCAGTGCCACAGACGTTGGCCTCTCAGCCAGAAAAGGCAATAATCCGGAGGGGGAGCCCCCCTCCTGAAGCTAGCCATTAGATCATCAGCTGGTGCGAAGCAGTCCCCCAGCCACATATCCAACCAAAGTCAGATCAGGCACAGCAGTGTCAATTCACTGTAAATCCCCCCTTGCGGGAGGAATAACCATCCGCATACTCCCAGCCAATGAGGATTGACCACCCCAGATGAACGAGGTGGACCATCACCGTGTCATGCATGAGTAACAGTAATGTGGCAGCTGGTTGTTCACCTGGTTATTCACTGGAACCGCCGTAAGCAGGGGGCCAAAGCCCCCTCGAGCAAATTCACTGCAAGCACATGCACTCGATAGCAATTTCCCCCCCGCAGCGGGGAGAATGTAAAGGGCAGCAACATTTGTCACCAACCCGACAGCAGCCAGTGGACTGGCGGTGATGGGTGTGGAGCAGGATGCCCCACACAAGTAGCAGCATGGCCATCTGTGATGATGATGGCACTGTACTGGGAACGAGGGTTCCCCAGATTGAAGCTCTGCTAGAGCTGTTGGCATCACCACACAGGAAGCTGGAACAGCTGCCAGAGGCATAGGATCATTGGAACGATCATCTCTGGTTGTCCATTTGGGCATCAGGAGCAAGTTAGTACTGGTATATGATGCTATTGATTGAAATACGCAGCGTGCAGTGTAAGCGAGGGCCTCCTGCCTAGCAAGAGAGTCCTCATAGTTGTCAGGGTCGGGGAGGTTCTCCCCAGCCCACAGATCTCAAACTGCCTAGGGCAGCTGCTACTTCCAGTTTGTTCTGTGAGAACTGGGTGTCGTAGTCTTGGGCATCATCACCAACGATGTCACCTGTAATCAAGGTGGGGTCGTGAAGGCCCCAGCGTGTGGTTTGGTCTCTGTTCAGCCGTTTGGGCATTGAGAGTGAGTTAGCACAGGTAAATGACAATAACAGTCAAAGTACGTAGCATAAGACCGATAACAGATGGCCCCTTGTCTCAGTTCCAGGTCCACCCGATACACCCTCCAAATGCTCCGAGGGGGCGAACAGGCCGCGCATCCTGTTGCCTGGTGGGAGAAGATTGAACCCAGGTCATAACACCCCAGAGGAGTGAGCACCGGAGGTGAGGAGTTGGTGGTGAAATGCGGCCACCAGAGCATCAACCTAGCTATCAGGAGGCACTGTCACCTGGCCCCTTTTAGCGATGGTGTATTCCAACAGGTAGTCAGTGTAGCTTGTCCCTAGTAGTAGTTACTCACATAGCATGGAGGTTGGAAGCCCCAGAGATGACCAGCAGTCCAGTAACGATGTCCCTCCCCCTGAGCCAGACCTCCCCCAACTAAACGAGTGCGTCGACTTAGGCGAGCGTTGAAGCAGGCATCCCACACCCACTCTAAGCCCCCATAGGGACCTAGACTACTCTTTCATAGACACCACTCACCTAGCCAGGATCCTTGAAGCACAGGGGAACGAGACGAATAGCAGCCATTGTCAAAAACAATGACTGGGGCATCCCCGGGGATCGGATGGACAGATCTCTTAGCAAATCAGGGCAGGCCTGGAGATGCCAAGAGCGTTTGTGATGGTGAAATCCGATCGAAAATCGGATGAAAATTGGAGTCTCGACGTTGCTACCAACATCGAGCAGGAGTGTTTACCACTGTTTATGGTGGTTGTAACAAGTCAAGGAGCGCTGTGTCTTTAGACTACCTTAAAAATCAGGTCGAAAAGGCCATTTGTAAGGATTGGCACACCCGGTTCTCAGATCTGGCATATCATGGTCAGCATTTCTACCAACTCAAAGGAGTAGGTGGAAAACCGGTAGTACCCTCGACTCACAAAGGTGGGCCTTGGCTGAAAGTAATGGGAAGCAACACCACGTTGACTTCCCATTCAACTCACATGATCACTGGCCATGCTCCTATAGGGGAGTATCGTCAACGTCTATCCCTCGACAGGGAGTACCAATGTTGGTGCCTTGGTCCCGAGATACAAACTTGAGACCACTTGCTACGCGTCTGCCCTAAGGTGGATCACAAAGCCACTCGTGCAAGCCCAGACTCCGTTGAAGGCTTCCATGAATTCATGGACAATAACCCAGTTCTCGGGTCGTTCAACTCCCTTGCATGGGATCCAGGATAGGCTGTGCACGCAGGGCACATGACCCTCATCTGGTTCTGGCTAGTGTTATCGGTATGTCGGGGTGGCTGCAGGGCACCAGACGAGTCCATTAACCCTCATAAAGGGGGCCCACCCGTGTTCAGGAGCGACTGTCAGGGAGGGGGGACACAAAACTAGGTACTGGTTTGGGGAGGCACCTGAGCGCTTTCAGATCCACTGTCGGTTATGTGTTACGGCAACTCGTCCGACTACGCTTTCCTTTCCAAGCTGAGAGGCTCACGTCGGGGCGGCAGTTTCCCCTAAATCTTGCACACATACCCGTAGGGATTCGGGGAACACGACATTGTCAAGTCCAGGTTGTCGGTACGCCACCACTGGCAAGTCCGTTTACTCGATAAAGGGGGCCCCCTTAGTGGTCATTGCAGCTATCCAGGTGGTTGGTGCAAAGATCAGCAGGAGGAGGACTTGGGCTGGGCATAGTGTACTTCGTTTGTATGTCTCTACCGCAGACTGTGATTGGGCACCGCATTATAAACTTCTGACTCAAAAAAAAAAAAAAAAAAAAGACCATAACCCAGAGGTCAACTGGTGTACCGGGGAGGTTACCATGAGCCAATGTCCATCCCGCTGTTGGACGTGTTTCACAGAAGCCAGGCAAGAACATTGTGGACAGAAGGCGGCAATACGACGTACTCAGAAGTGTCGTGCTGGACCCCTGCCTATACCTGAAGTGGAATTGGAAGGGGTTCCTGATCTAATGCTGGACTTGGATGATGATGATGAGGACCCAGAGGAAGTGGAGGAGGGTGATTGGATCTTCTACACTGTGATTCGTTCATCGCATGAGGTGTGTGCCACATCAAACATATCCCAACGCCTTGCCGAGGCCTTCCACAAAAACAATGCTGCTAAATCCTCTACTAACTCCTTACTCTCTCATCTCCATGAGTTTGAAGAGGTGTTCTCCAAGGAGTCATTCGACTCTCTTCCTGTGCGCAAGCCATGGGATCACGTGATCAAACTCACCCCCAGCGCAACCCCTTCATCCTGCAAGGTCTATCCTCTCTCTCCAGAAGAACAATGGCAGCTTGACCAGTTCATCGACGAGCACCTGGCCTCTGGATGTATTTGACCATCAAAGTCACCCATTTTTTTTTTTTTTTGGGTCAAAAATTTATAACATGGGGCTTGAACGCAGTCCGCAGAGCGGGGTACAAACTTGGGTACTACTCTATCTACGCGTTCCCCTTGCCCATCTCCCACCCAGGTCCCCATTTTAGCCACTTTAGGTGGGCAGTGCCACAGACATTGGCCTCTCGGCCAGGAAAGGCAATAATCTGGAGGGGGAGCCCCCCCTCCCGAAGCTAGCCATTAGGTCGTCAGCTAGTGCAGAATGGTCCCCCAGCCACATATCTAACCGAAGTCAGATCAGGCATGGCCATGTTAATTCACTGTAAATCCCCCCTTGCGGGAGGAATAACCGTCCGCATGTTCCCAGCCAACAAGGGTTGACCACCGATGCTCCTTGACTTGTTACAACCACCATAAACAGTGGTAAACACTCCTGCTCGATGTTGGTAGCAATGTCGAGACTCCAATTTTCGTCTGATTTTCGATCGGATTTCACCATCATGAACGCTCTTGGCATCTCCAGGCCTGCCCTGATTTGCTAAGAGATCCGTCTATCCGATCCCCAGGGATGCCCCGGTCATTGTTTTTGACAATGGCTGCTATTCGTCTCGTTCCCCTGTGCTTCGAGGATCCTGGCTAGGTGAGTGGTGTCTATGAAAGAGTAGTCTAGGTCCCTATGGGGGCTTAGAGTGGGTGTGGGATGCCTGCTTCAACGCTCGCCCAAGTCGACGCACTCATTTAGTTGGGGGAGGTCTGGCTCAGGGGGAGGGACATCGTTACTGGACTGCTGGTCGTCTCTGGGGCTTCCAACCTCCATGTTATGTGAGTCACTACTACTAGGGACAAGCTACACTGACTACCTGTTGGAATACACCGTCGCTAAAAGGGGCCGGGTGACGGTGCCCCCTGATAGCTAGGTCGATGCTCTGGTGGCCGCATTTCACCACCAACTCCTCACCTCCGGTGCTCACTCCTCTGGGGTGTTATGACCCGGGTTCAATCTTCTCCCACCAGGCAACAGGATGCGCGGCCTGTTCGCCCCCTCGGAGCATTTGGAGGGTGTATCGGGTGGACCTGGAACTGAGACAAGGGGCCATCTGTTATCGATCTTATGCTACGTACTTTGACTGTTATTGTCATTTACCTGTGCTAACTCACTCTCAATGCCCAAACAGCTGAACAGAGACCAAACCACATGCTGGGGCCTTCACGACCCCACCTTGATTACAGGTGACATCGTTGGTGATGATGCCCAACACTACGACACCCAGTTCTCACAGAACGAATTGGAGGTAGCAGCTGCCCTAGGCAGTTTGAGATCTGTGGGCTGGGGAGAACCTCCCCGACCCTGACAACTACAAGGACTTTCTTGCTAGGCAAGAGGCCCTCACTTACACTGCATGCTGCGTATTTCGATCACTAGCATCATATACCAGTACTAACTTGCTCCTGATGCCCAAGCGGACAACCAGAGACGATCATTCCAACGATCCTACACCTCCGGCAGCTGTTCCAGCTTCCTGTGTGGCGATGCCAACAGCTCTAGCAGAGCTTCAATCTGGGGAACCCTCGTTCCCAGTACAGTGCTGTCATCACCACAGATGGCCATGCCATTACTTGTGTGGGGCATTCCGCTCCACACCCATCACCACCAGTCCGCTGGCTGCTGTCAGGTTGGTGACAAATGTTGCTGCCCTTTACGTTCTCCCCGCTGTGGGGGGGAAACTGTTATTGAGTGCATGTGCTTGCAGCGCATTTGCTCGAGGGGGGCCTTGGCCCCCTGCCCACGACGGTTCCGGTGAATAACCAGGTGAACAACCAGCCGCCACATTACTGTCATGCGTGCATTACACAGTGATGGTCCACCTCATTCATCTGGGGTGGTCAATCCTCATTGGCTGGGAGTATGCGGACGGTTATTCCTCCCACAAGGGGGGATTTACAGTGAATTAACACGGCTGTGCCTGATCTGACTTTGGTTGGATATGTGGCTGGGGGACCGGTTCGCACCAGCGGGTAATCTAATGGCTAGCTTCGGGAGGGGGTCTCCCCCTCCAGATTATTGCCTTTCCTGGCTGAGAGGCCAACGTCTGTGGCACTGCCCGCCTAAAGTGGCTAAAACGAGGACCTGGGTAGGATATGGGTGAGGGGAAGCGTAGTTATAGTAGTACCCAAGTTTGTATCCTGCTCCATGGACTGCGATTGAGCCCCACATTATAAATTGTTGACCCAAAAAAAAAAAAAAAATGTCCATTGGGGCTATAATAATGTGAGGATAAAGGAGGGAGATGAGTGGAAGGCAGCCTTTCATACCAACCGTGGTCTTTTTGAACCACTTGTCATGTTCTTTGGCCTTACTAATAGCCCTGCCACCTTTCAGACCATGATGAATGACATCTTCCACAACCTCATCCTCGAAGGCGTTGTCTGCATCTATCTCAACAACATCCTCATCTTTACTCACATGGTTGAAGAGCACCATCACATCATGCGCCTCATCCTAGAGCCACTTTGACGGTACAAACTCTACCTTTGTCAGGCCAAATGCAAGTTCAAAAGGACCAAGATTCAGTACCTCAGCCTGATTATCTTGGAGGGTCAAGTGGAGATGGATCCTATCAAGGTAAATGGGGTCACAGCTTGGCCAACGCCCACGAACAAGAAGGAGGTGCAGTCTTTCCTGGGCTTCATCAATTTCTATCGGCGTTTTATCAAGGATTTCTCACATCATGCACGACCACTGTTTGACTTGACAGGAAAGGAGGCATGGAGGTGGGATAATGCACAACAGGAGGCATTCGAAAAGCTTAAGGAGATGGTCACTTCTGCTCCAATCCTTACCTTTGCTGATGATTTGTGTCCTTTTCATGTAGAAGCCGACAGTTCTGACTTTGCGATGGGCGCCGTGTTGTCTCAGCAGTCTCTGGAGGACCAGAAGTGGCATCCTGTTGTGTTCTACTCCAAAAGCCTTAGTACTGTAGAGCGAAACTACAAGATCCATGACAAGGAGATGTTGGTGATAATGCATGCGCTTGAGGAGTGGCAACACTTCCTCGAGGGTGCCCAACACAAGGTGGAAATTTGGCCAGATCACAAGAATCTCGAGTACTTCATTTTTTTTTTTTTTTTTGGGTCAAAAATTTATAATGCAACGCCCGAATGCAGTCCGCGGTAGAGACATACAAACAGAGTACACTATGCCCAGTCCAAGTCCTCCTCCTGCTGATCTTCACACCAACCACCTGGATAGCTGCAATGACCACTAAGGGGGCCCCTTGATCGAGTAAATGGACTTGCCAGTGGTGGCGTACCAACAACCCAGACTTGACAATGTCGTGTTCCCCAAATCCCTATGGGTATGTGTGCAAGATTTAGGGGAAACTGCCACCCCGATGTGAGCCTCTCAGCTCAGAAAGGAAGGCGTAGTCGACTAAGTCATCGTAACGCACAACCGACATTGGATCTGAAAGCGCTCAGGCACCTCCCCGAACCAGTACCTGGTGTTGTGTCTCTCCTCCCTGACAGTTGCTCCTGAACACGGGTGGGCCCCCTTTATGAGGGTTAACGGACTCGTCTGGTGCCCTGCAGCCACCCCAACATACCGATAACACTAGCCAGAACCAGACGAGGGTCATACACCCTGCGTGCACAACCTATCCTGGATCCCATGCAAGCAGGATGAACGATCCTAGTGCAGGATTATTGTCCATGAATTTGTGGAAGCCTTCGATGGTGTTGGGGCTTGCACAAGCTTCTTTGCAATCCACTGCATGGCAGACGCATAATATATGGTCGCGAGTTTGGATCTTGGGACCAAGGCACCAGCATTGGTATTCCCCATCGAGGGAAAGACGGTGACGATACTCCCCTATAGGAGCATGGCCAGTGATCATACGAGTTGAACGGGAAGTCATCATAGTGTTGTTTCCCATTACTTTCAGCCAAGGCCCACCTTTGTGAGTTGAGGGTAGAACCAGTTTTCTGCCAACTCCTTTGAGCTGGTAGAAATGCTGAACATGATATGATGGCTCTGAGAACCGTGTGTGCCAATCCTTACAAACGGGATCGCTCCTTGACTTGTTACAACCACTATAAATAGTGGTAAACACCTCTGCTCAACGTTGCACGCGATGTCGACACTTCAATTTTTGTCCGATTTTCAATCGGATTTCGCCATCATGAACGCTCTCGGCGTCTCCAGGCTTGCCCTGATTTGCTAAGAGATCTGTCCATCCGATCCCCGGGGATGCCCCGGTCATTGTCTCTGACAGTGACTGCTATCTGTCTCGTTCTCCTGGGCTTCGAGGATCCTGACTAGGTGAGTGTTGTCTATGAAAGAGTAGTCTGGGTCCCTGTGGGGGCTTAGAGTGGGTGTGGGATGCCTGCTTCAATGCTCGCCCAAGTCGACACACTCGTCTAGTGGGGGGAGGTCTGGTCTAGGGAGAAGGGACATTATCACTGGATTGCTGGTCGTCTGGGAGGCTTCCAGCCTCCATGCTCTGTGAGTTTCTATTACTAGAGACATGCTACACTGACTACCTGTTGGAATACACCATCATTAAAAGGAGCTGGGCGATGGTGTCCCCTGACAGCTAGGTCGACGCTCTGGTGGCCGCTACTCACCACCAACTCTCTACCTCCGGTGCTCACTCTTCTAGGGTGTTATGACCCGGGTTCAATCTTCTCCCACCAGGTTACAGGATGTGCGGCCTGTCCCCCCCTCGGAGCGTTCGGAGGCAGCGTTCGGAGGCAGTATCAGGTGGACCCAGAATAGAGATAAGGGACCAACTGTTATCGATGGCACGCTACGTATTTTGATTTCTACTATCATCTACTAGCATTAACCTCCCCTCTCAATGCCTAAACGGCGAACCAGAGTCCAAACACCACGCTGGGGTCTACACGACCCCTCCCTGATTACGGGCGACATCTATGACGATGGCATCCAAGACTATGACACCTGGTACGATCAAGATGATCCGGATGTAGCTACTGCCCTACAGGCAGTTAGAGATCTATGGGCTGGAGAAGACCTCTCCGACCCTGAGGATGATGAGGACTCTCTTGCTATGCAAGAGGCCCTCAATTATGCCGAGAGCAGCCCCAAGCTGGCCTCGAGGCAAACAATAGACTGTGTGCTGTGGGCGCAGGACATCCATGTCGCACATAAACAATGGACTTGCAGTCTCGAACGCGAGGACATGTATTCACAGGAGCTCGGCATGGCTGAGCTCTTCTATCCAGAGGCATCCCCTGCCCCATTACCGCCTTTTTTTTTTTTTTGGGTCAAGAGTTTATAATGCGGCGCCCGATCGCAGTCTGTGGTAGAGACATACAAACGAAGTACACTATGCCCAGCCCAAGTCCTCCTCCTGCTGATCTTCGCACCAACCACCTGGATAGCTGCAACGACCACTAAGGGGGCCCCCTTTATCAAGTAAATGGACTTGCCAGTGGTGGCGTACCAACAACTTGAGCTTGACGATGTCGTGTTCCCCGAATCCCTATGGGTATGAGTGCAAGATTTAGGGGATACTGCTGCCCCGACGTGAGCCTCTCAGCTCGGAAAGGAAAGCGTAGTCAGCATCGAAGCCATAATGCATAACTGACAGTGGATCTGAAAGCGCTCAGGCGCCTCCCCGAACCAGTACCTAGTTTTGTGTCCCCCCTCCCTGACAGTCGCTCCTGAACACGGGTGGGCCCCCTTTATGAGGGTTAATGGACTCGTCTGGTGCCCTACGGCCACCCCGACATACCGATAACACTAGCTAGAACCAGACGAGGGTCATACGCCCTACGCGCACAGCCTATCCTGGATCCCATGCAAGTGAGTTGAATGACCCAAGAGCCGGGTTATTGTCCATGAATTCGTGGAAGCCTTCGACGGAGTCTGGGCTTGTGTGAGTTTCTTTGTGATCCACTTTGGGGCAGACGCGTAACAAATGGTCTCAAGTTTGTATCTCGGGGCCAAGGCACCAACATTGGTACTCCCCATCGAGGGATAGGCGTTGACCATACTCCCCTATAGGAGCATGGCCAGTGATCATGCGAGTTGAACGGGAAGTCAACGTAGTGTTGTTTCCCATTACTTTCAGCCAGGGCCCACCTTTGTGAGTCAAGGGTAATACCAGTTTTCCACCTACTCCTTTGAGTTGGTAGAAGTGCCGACCACGATATGCCGGATCTGAGAACCGGGTGTGCCAATCCTTACAAACTGCCTTTTTGACCTGGTTTTTAAGGTAGTCTAGAGACGTCCGTGGGTGTCTGCCCACGGAGATCTTGGTAGATGTAGCTACATCGTGAGCCATCTTGTGTACGTTCCACTCGAATTTTGAGGGGACATGCCAGAATGTAATGTTTTGATCCGCATTCCCAGCTAGCCAGGGACAAAGAGAGCAACAAGTGTCCAGGGCAAAGATTTGCCCAGAGCGTGGTTTTGGATCTACAAGAGACTTGATGCCTGTAGTAGAATCTGAGAATATCACTAACTTTTTGCATCCTCTGCTGCACGCAGCAGATACACCTAGTTGGAGAGCAAAAAGTTTGACTTCCAGGGGGGTTCTCCTCCCAGAGGCTGAGACAATGCGATCTACCTGTTCCCCCTGTCCGAAGATGAGAGCACAGGCGACAGCTTGAAATTTGGCATCTGTGGGCACCGAGGCGTCCACTGCAACAACAAGAGTGTCATCCTCCACCTGGGCCGAAGCCCAGGCTTTGTCGAGGTCACTCCTGTAAGAATTCCTCGCTCCATCCTCCTTAGAGGTGAGGCAATGAGAGGAGAAACAAGTGGGGAATAGATCCTTCACTCTGTTTCCAGGTGTGTTTTGTTCCCCAAAGGGGTCGAACTCATCGCCTGGTACAAGGGCCAGAGCTGCAGCCGAGGCAACAGATGGACCCTGTAGGGTGAGTGTGTCGAGCATGTTTCCTCCCCAGAGTCCTAGCTCATGAGAGTGGGTAGTGCCGACATGATTAGGCCCTAAGATTGCTCTTAGGGGGTGTGATGGAGCCAATAGGGGGGTTCTGAACACTCCTCTGTCGACTAGACGACGCAGTAACAGCTGCATGGGCAGCAGTCCTGCGATACTTTCCAGACCACCGATAGGGATGGTTCTGAATGCACTGAGGATCCAACGGGCAGCAATGGACTGCACTTGGGCCAACGTTTTGATGACACCTTTGACGCGAGCGCCTTTGAAGTGCCAAAGCCTGAGTCCATATGTCATAATAGGTACGACACACGAACGGTACAGAAGGCGTTTCTGCATAGGGGTTAGCCCCCTGACAGAATTGCCGAGCATTCCCATTGCCCTTGCAGTGGTGAGGGCTTTGGTGGAATAGAACCGCGTATGCTCCTTGAAGGAGAGTTTGCGGTCAAAGAAGAATCCAAGGTACCTCAAGGTAACCTTGGGCTTGAGGGGGGTATTGCCCATGTAAGGAGCAAAGCCAAGGTCAATGGGTAAGGGAGTGAATCTCCTTGCCCTCGAGAAGTGGAATATTTCAGACTTGTCATGTTCGAGGACAAGTCTGAGGGAGGTGAATGCCTGGAAAATCCAGCCATATGCGTTTTTCAGAAGGGGGAGGTTATCCTCCAACTGTGGAGAGCGGGCAATGAGGGTACCATTGTCCACATAAGACATGAGATTGACATCTCTGCCAATTTCACTTCTTCTGAAGAGTTTCATGATGGGCGTCAGATATAGCGCCGATAAGACTGGGGATAAGGCAGACCCTTGTCCCACCCCCACATCGGCTGCGAAGGAGCCAGATGAGAAAGCGTTCCATTTGTAGGTCGTCTTGCGACCGACCAGATATGAATGGAAGAAGTTCACTACTTGTGCAGGGAACCCCGACCGAGAGATAATCTCCAACAGAACCTGGTGGTTCAAGGAGGGGAAGAATTGAGCGATGTCAAAGGCGACAACACTCATTTTGAGTCCTCTGGCCCACCCTGCTCTAATCAAGTGGGTAAGGTAGATTCCTGCGTCCTCAGTGGAACGCTGGGTGACACCTCCGAACTGATTTTGCTCAAAGAAGGCCTCGTGTGCGACACCGTCGAATTGCAGTCATCTAGACAACATTTTTTCGACTAATTTGCCCAGAGTGTTCAGTAGCACAATGGGCCTGAATGACTTTGGGGTAGAGTAATTAGGTTTCCCTGGTTTCGGGATGATAACCGACAGGGATTCCTTAAAGTGAGCTGGCCAGTGGCCAGCAGTGATGCACGCCTCAGCAATGCAGGTGATGAGCCCTGCCACTTCTGGGTTGCTACACCAGTGTTTTAGGTTGGACCACGTAACATGATTGGGACCTGGAGCGGAATGGGAGGAACACGCATTTAGTGCTTCTTTCATTTCCGTAACAGAGAACGGGATCCAGGCCCTTTCAGGCACCGGATCGAGTTCATCAAGAATGCTCAGATCGACTACTCGATCTGAAGCAGCATTATAGGACCCATCAAGGGCAGCCCAGAGGGAATCCAGATCATTGCAGGGTTCTCCCCAGTAGGAGATAGCCTCATATGATGGAAGGTTGCATTGACGAGTCCAGGCCATCAAATCCCAGGGTCGTCTATTCATCGTAGCCACTTCCATTACCGCCTTTGCCCCCCATCCCTGAGTTGGTGGAGGACGAAGTGCCGCTATCTGTGAATGAGAGGTTGGAAATTGAAGCCACCTCTCATGCCATGCTACACCAACTGGATGCGATGACCATGTTTATTGGTACTGTCCGTACATCCGCTGTTCCCCCTGAAGAGAGGAACGCATGGCACCAAATGGCCTGGGAGTTATTCACGACCACTTGGCGACTGTCTGAGACAATGTCGGCGGAACTAGCAGCCGCTCCAACACCTCTCGATCTCACGTCTCCAGCAGCCTTCCGGGCTTCCTACGCAGCGGTGCACACTGCTCAATCAGAAGCCCCGCATTATAAATTCTGATCCAAAAAAAAAAAAAAAATCCTTACAAATGGCCTTTTCGACCTGGTTTTTAAGGTAATCTAAAGATGTCCGTGGGTGTCTGCCCATGGAGATCTTGGTCGATGTAGCTACATCATGAGCCTTCTTGTGCACGTTCCACTCGAATTTTGAAGGAACATGCCAGAATGTGATGTTTCTCTCCTTGTCCCCAGCTAACCAGGGACGAAGGGAGTGACAAGCATCCAGAGCAAATATTTGCCCAGAGTGTGGTTTTGGGTCTACGAGGGACTCGATGCCTGTGGTAGAATCCGAGAAAATCACCAACTTTTTGCAGCCCTGCCGCAAACAGCGGAGACGCCCAGTTGGAGAGCAAAGAGTTCGACTTCCAGGGGGGTTCTGCTCCCAGAAGCTGAGACAACGTGATCTACCTGTTCTCCCTGTCTGAAGACAAGAGCGCAGGCGACAGCTTGGAATTTGGCATCTGTGGGCACTGAAGCGTCCACTGCAACGACGAGAGTGTCATCCTCAACCTGGGCAGAGGCCCAGGCCTTATCGAGGTCACTCCTGTAGGAATTCCTCGCTCCATCCTCCTTAGAGGTGAGGCGATGAGAGTGAAAGTGAGTGGAGAACAAGTCCTTCACTCTGTTCCCGGGCATGCTTTCTTCCCCAAAGGGGTCGAACTCATCGCCTGGTACAAGTGCCAGAGCTGCAGCTGAGGCAACAGATGGACCCTGTAGGGTGAGTGTGTCGAGCATGTTTCCTCCCCAGAGTCCTACCTAGCTCATGAGAGTGGGTAGTGCCGACATGATTGGGCCCTAAGATTGCTCTTAGGGGGTGTGATGGGGCCAGTAGGGGGGTTCAGAATACTCCCCTATCAACTAGACGACGCAGTAACAGCTGCATGGGCAGCAGTCCTGCGATACTTTCCAGACCACCGATAGGGATGGTTCTGAATGCACTGAGGATCCAACGGGCAGCAATGGACTGCACTTGGGCCAACGTTTTGATGACACCTTTGACACGAGCGCCTTTGAAGTGCCAAAGCCTGAGTCCATATGTCATAATAGGTACGACACACGAACGGTACAGAAGGCGTTTCTGCATAGGGGTTAGCCCTCTGACAGAATTGCCAAGCATTCCCATTGCCCTCACCGTGGTAAGGGCTTTGGTGGAGTAGAACCGCGTGTGCTCCTTAAAGGAGAGCTTATGGTCGAAGAAAAAACCAAGGTACCTCAAGGTAACCTTGGGTTTGAGGGGAGTATTGCCCGTGTATGGGGCAAAGCCGAGATCGATGGGTAGGGGAGTGAATCTCCTCGCCCTTGAGAAATGAAATATTTCAGACTTGTCATGTTTGAGGACAAGCCCGAGGGAGGTGAATGCCTGGAATATCCAGCCATATGCTTTTTTAAGCAAGGGGAGGTTATCCTCCAGCTGTGGAGAGCGGGCGATGAGGGTGCCATCGTCCACATACGACATGAGATCGACTTCTCTGCCGATTTCGCTCCTTCTGAAGAGCTTCATAATGGGCGTTAAATATAACGCCGATAAGACAGGGGACAAAGCAGAGCCTTGACCCACTCCCACATCGGCTGCGAAGGAGCCAGATGAGAAAGCGTTCCATTTGTAGGTCGTTTTGCGACCGACTAGATATGAACGGAAGAAGTTCACTACTTGCGCAGGGAACCCCGACCGAGAAATGATCTCCAGCAGAACCTGGTGGTTCAAGGAGGGGAAGAATTGAGTGATGTCGAAAGCGACAACACTTGTTTTAAGTCCTTTAGCCCATCCTGCCTTGACAAGATGGGTGAGGTAGATTCCTGCATCCTCAGTGGAACGCTGGGCGACGCCCCCGAACTGGTCTTGCTCGAAGGCCTCGTGTGCGACACCATCGAATTGAAGTCGCCTCGACAGCATCTTTTCGACTAATTTGCCCAGAGTGTTCAGGAGCACGATGGGCCTGAATGACTTAGGGGTGGAATAGTTGGGTTTCCCTGGCTTCGGGATAATAACTGACAGGGATTCCTTAAAGTGGGCTGGCCAGTGGCCAGCGGTGATGCATGCCTCAGCAATGCGGGTGATGAGCCCTGCCACTTCTGGGTTGCTACACCAGTGTTTTAGGTGCGACCACGTAACATGATCGGGACCTGGAGTGGAACGGGAAGAACACGTGTCTAGCGCTTCTTTCATTTCCGTAACGGAGAACGGGATCCAGGCCCTTTCAGGCACAGGGTCGAGTTCATCAAGAATGCTCAGATCGACTACTCGATCTGAGGCAGCGTTATAGGACCCGTCAAGGGCAGCCCAAAGTGAGTCCAGATCGTTGCAGGGTTCTCCCCGATAGGAGATAGCCTCATATGATGGAAGGTTGCATTGACGAGTCCAGGACATCAGATCCCAGGGTCGCCTATTCATCGTAGCCACTTCTTGGATACGGTCATCGAAAAAGACACGCTTTGCTTGTCGCATGACTTTCCTATAATGCTTCCAGTCCTCCCCATCCCGAGAGGCCCTGTATGCGTCTAGGGCGCCACTGCATTCGTCTGTCCACCACCCTTTGGACGACTTGCCGAGGTGAGATTCCTTGGCATGGTTTTCCCATGCCTTGTTTAAAATCGTTGATATCGCCAAGACGACATCATCGATTTCTGCCGACGTTTCTCCGTGCCAGTTTAGCCACGGATTTAGAGCGGAGGAGACAGCATCACGGTATGATGCTTCCTCCTCGGATCCTTTTTTGATGGACCACTTGGTAACCAGAACCAGAGATCCCGGGCCAGGCAGCACTAACGTCAGAGGAGCGTGGTCAGACATTCCCCTGGCTTCAGGTACGATCTCACAGTACAGTACAAATCTAAGATCTGTAGGTACAAACATCAGGTCGATCACCGTGGGGTGAAGGCCCTGTTGAGGGGGGAAATGGGTAGGGCCCTCCACTACTGGTAGGGCCCTAGTCAGGCCTAATGCCGTAGCCGTTTCCACTAAGTGGTCAGCGTGAATTGAGTGCTCAGGCCCCTGGGGATCCCAGGATGCATGTCTCACGTTGAAATCGCCACACATGAAGTGTAAGCGTGGGATCGTCATGACGTTCTCAAATAGGAGCGTGATGGCAGAGTGTTGGCTGTCTGAGTAGACGTTAGCGAGTAACATGACGTCCTCCCCTATTCCCAATGAGAACAGGAGGATGTCACGATTATCGATCAGATCTCGTCTGAGACCTGGTCTTAAGTTAGCGATGCTGTTCGCAAAGTAAACAGCGACGCGTGGAGGGGAATCAATACCCGAGGGGTGCACTAGTGTTCCCCAATTTGGGCTCATTGGTGCACCTATAACATTCTCCCCTTCCCTGTTGTGGGCCGAAGGGGCGTGTCTTATCAATCGCCAAGGCGGCTCTTGGATGAAAAGCAAATCGTAATCATCTACGAAGTCTGCCAGTAAAGAGTCCATGTAACCCCAATTACGATTTACATTTTGACTAAATATGCGTAACTGTGGGGTAGATCTAAGTCTGTCCCTCATTTACGTTTGGCCACCGCGTCCTGCGGGATGGTAAGCAGGAGGGGAGCGAGAATTGTGTTTCGCACTCACCTCGTCATAGCGCACTTTGATCCAATCACAGTCAAAGTGATGTCGCCAAAAATTACATCGACAATCGTCAGATGCGTGGTTTTTCCGGCAGTTTAGACACCTAGCTGGGTGAGGACAGGCTACCCCCTCCGGGGTAGCTGGGACGGGGGGGTTCGCCTTAGCGTTCCCCTTGCAACACCCTGCAAGGGCACGATGGTGTTCCTTGCGGTGTGGGCCTGCACAGATCGGGCATTTGGTCTGTGGAGCTCTGCATGCTGGGGTGGGGTGGCCCCACTTCCAGCATCGTTGGCAAAGAGGCATCCCAGGGTTCGCCCTGGCTGCCCTCACATAAGCGACGTAGCATCCAAATTGAATGCCCCGACCGATAAGAGCCTTAGCTCGTGCACCGCTGACTGAGTCAGCGATGTTAAGATATACGGTGCACGTATCCGACATCTTTGAATCGCGTACTACCCGGGGGGGGACTTGAAGCACTGTGAGGTCCGAGATTCCGGACTTTCCCAAGTGTGCTATGACGACATCAGGTGTTAGAGCCTTGTCGTTGGCGATAAACGGCACGTCGACCAGCTTGAGGTACGACGTGGAGGTGGGTAACGCTGCATCTACTTGCAACGCGGAGGGGAACGCCTTGTGAGCAGCCTCCTTGAAACAACGAAGGTCCTCCTCGGAGGCCACGACGTCTGTAGCTACTGATAAGTTACCAGCATGCATTGATGCGGACTGGGCCACAAGCTTAGAGTGGTGCAGTCCAAGGGTGACTCGGACGTGATCCAAGAAGTCAGCAGGGTTCGTTTCTGCCCCAAGGGGGGGACGAACGTGGACCAGGACCTGTCGTCTCGACGGTCCATGGACAGTAGGCGAGGGCTTTGCAGCCTTCGGTCTGGAGGGACCGACATGCTGTTGTATGTCAGCGAGCTTGTCGGTTGGAAGTTCAGGGAAGGCCTTGGCTAATCGCACAAGGCCATCCATGGAAGTGTTAGGTGTTCGCCCCCCAGGGAAGCGAGCAACCTGAGCAAAGGTCCCCCTGCCCGAGGGCCTGGTGGACCAGTTCACGGGGGGAGGCGGTCCTCGACCCCATGATGAAGAGACACCCCCTGTTGGGGGTTTAGGAAGAGGTCGAGCCCCTTTCGGGCCTCGAGTCCTCGCTGATTTGTGAGGGGGGGGGCGTTGCCCATCCCATCCCTCCAGGTACTCCGTCATTGGGATGTCATTAGGATCGTTGGTGACAGTGCCCGACCTGGGTCGTTTACTGCCCCCAGCTATCCTATCTATAGCACTCCGAAGCGTAGCGTTTCCAGAGTTGCTATCCAGGCCAGCCTCGGCAGCTGCTACCAGCACCGAGCCTAGTTGTTCCGCTATGAGCTGCCGTTCTTCAGCAGTCGGTCATCTAGATCCTGTCCTGTTAAGGACAACTCGGAATCCTGTGGCATACTCTCCCAGGTCACTGGCGAAGGTCTGGGGTCCACTCCAGTCATCGCTAGCCATCTCTGTGTCCTGAATGACATGGGTAGAGAGATTATTGGCCACTTCATCAGCCCACGAAGCAGGTGTAGAAGGGGTAGCCAGAGGTGCAGGAGACGCAGTCGCATCCCTGGAGGATAATGCTGGCACACTAAAGCGCTGTGCTCGTGGAGTAACAATGCCCGCCCCATAGGGGGAGGGGGTTGGAGAGCCTCTTTGGGTCCTGTGAGGGCCCACTGAGGGAGCATTCTGTGTGGATCTGCGGCTCTCTTCGAGCCGCAGAGAGTCAATTGGATCGTCGCCAGGAGTTCTGGGCGTACCCGATCTAGAGTGTCCCCCCTCGTCCATCGCTTCGCCCGATCTCCCCCCTCTTCTCGAGAATGATTCTGACATGCATTGGTAAGACACTGGTTGTACCGGATCGCTGAGATCGTAGACGGATGGAGCTGCAAATTTGAAAAACAGTGTCGACGAGATTTTTTGTGGCTGTGCATGTCGCGGTATGAAGACAAGAAGCAAGCTTGCAGTGCATTTGCTCGAGGGGGGCCTTGGCCCCCTGCCTACGACGGTTCCGGTGAATAACCAGGTGAACAACCAGCCGCCACATTACTGTCACGCATGCATTACACGGTGATGGTCCACCTCATTCGTCTGGGGTGGTCAATCCTCATTGGCTGGGAGTATGCGGACGGTTATTCCTCCCGCAAGGGGGGATTTACAGTGAATTAACACGGCCGTGCCTGATCTGACTTCGGTTGGATATGTGGCTGGGGGACCACTTCGCACCAGCTGATGATCTAATGGCTAGCTTTGGGAGGGGGGCTCCCCCTCCAGATTATTGCCTTTCCTGGCTGAGAGGCCAACGTCTGTGGAACTGCCCGCCTAAAGTGGCTAAAATGAGGACCTGAGTAGGATATGGGTGAGGGGAAGCGTAGTTATAGTAGTACCCAAGTTTGTATCCTGCACCACGGACTGCAATCGAGCCCCGCGTTATAAATTGTTGACCCAAAAAAAAAAAAAAAAAAATGACCCAGACCTTCGCCGGCGCATCATATCCCAACACCATGACTCACAGATTGCTGGCCACCCCGGATGCTGGAAGACCTTGGAGCTCACCTCACGGAACTATTGGTGGCCACAAATGTCACAGCTCATTGGTCAGTATTGTCGCACTTGTGACCTTTGCTTACACACCAAGGTTCCTCGTCACAAGCCTATTGGTGAGCTACACCCTCTTCCTGTTCCAGAGAGTCGTTGGGATGTCATCAGCATCTACTTTGTGGTGGAATTGCCAGAGTCAAACAGGTTTGATGGAGTGATGTGCACAGTTGACTCAGTGGGAAAACGTGCTCACTTCATTCCCACTCACACCACTGTCAGTGCCCTAGGTGCCGCTCGACTCTACCTCCACCACGTGTGGAAATTACATGGACTTCCTGGTGCCTTCCTCTCAGATCGTGGCCCTCAGTTCATGGCAGAGTTTACTTGTGAGTTGTACTGACTCCTGGGATCAAACTCCTCGCTTCAACCACTTATCACCCACAAACTGATGGCCAGACAGAGTGAGTCAACCAGAAACTGGAGCAGTACATCCACCTCTTTGTCAATGAATGCCAGGACGATTGGGATGATCTCCTTCCTTTGGCCGAGTTTGGATACAACAACCATGTCCATGCTTCCGCGGCTTGCTCGCCCCCTCGGAGCGTTTGGAGGCTGGATTGGGTGGACCCGGAATGTAGATAAGGGACCAGCCGTTATCGATTCCACGCTGCGTATTTTGATTCTTACCATCATCTACTAGCACTAACACACACTCTCTCAATGCCCAAATGGCGAACCAGAGTCCAACCACCACATCGGGGTCTACGCAACCCCGTTCTGATCACGGGCGACATCTTTGATGATGACGTCCAAGACTACGACACCCGGTTCATGCAAGATGAATCGGAGGTAGCAGCTGCTTTCAGGGCAGCTAGAGATCTATGGGCCGGGGAAGACCTCTCTGACCCTAACGATGATGATGACGATGACTCTCTTGCCAGGCAAGAGGCTCTCCTTTTTGCCAAGGGGGGGCCTAGGCTCTCCTCGAGGAAAACGATCGATCGTGTACGATGGGCACTTGGTGTCGACATCAAACACAAGCGCTGGGCTCATAGCCTCCCAAAGGAGGATATATACTCACAGGAGCTTGGCATCGCTGAGCTCCTTTATCCGGAGGCATCCCCTGCCCCGCTACCGCCTTGGCCCCCCATCCCCGAGCTGGTGGAGGACGAAGTGCCGTTATCTAGGGATCAGAGGTTGGAAATCGAAGCCACCTCTGATGCCATGTTACATCTACTGGACATGATGACCTCCTTTGTAGGTACCGTCCGAGTGTCTGCAGTTCCTCTCAACGACAGGAACTCTTGGCGTCAGATGGCGTGGGAGCTCTTCACCACCACCTGGCGATTTTCAGGGAGCATGATGGAGTCGCTTCGTGCAGCATCAGCTCCCCTCGACCTTACATCTCCAGCAGCCTTCCAGGCTTCCTATGCGGCGATGCAGGCGGCTCAGTCTGCTCCACCAGCAGCAGAGCCTCCAACCGAGGAACCCTTGTCCCCGGAACGGCGTCGACGTCCTCGTGGCCCCCACCAACGACCACGCCGAGCTTGAAGAAGGGGACCCCCCCTTCTCTTCACCGCCCACCAGAGCTGTTGTCGGGATGGTGACAATATGTCGCCGCCCTTTACCTTCTCCCCACTGCGGGGGGGATGATGTCACCGAGTGCATGCTCAGAGTAGCATTTGCTCGAGGGGGGGGCCTCGACCCCCTACCTACAGTAGCTCCGGTGAATAACCAGCTACGGCAGTTCCGGTGAATAACCAGCTGCCTCGTCACTGTCACTTGTGTGTGGACACAGTGATGGTCCACCTCACTCACCTGGGGTGGTCAATCCTCGTTGTCTGGTGAAAGACGGTTACTCTTCCCGCAAGGGAGGACTTACGGTGAATTGACACTGCTTGCGCCTGATCTGACTTCGGTCAGATATGTGGCCGGGGGGGACCAAGATAGCACCAGACGGCGAACTAACGGCTAGCCTTTGTGGGGGGGGCCCCTCCCCTACAGATTATTGCCTTTCCTGTCTGAGAGGACAACGCTGGTACGCCCGCCATAACGTGGCTTCTGCAAGGGACCTGGTGTGGGATGCGGACATAGGGAATGCGTAGTCTTAGTAGTACCTTGTTTGTATCTTGACCCGCGGACTGCAATCGAGCCCCGCATTATAAATTGTTGACCCAAAAAAAAAACAAAAAAAAAAAAAAAATGTCCATGCTTCCACTCAACAGACCCCTTTCCTTTTAGACACTGGACGACATCCACGCATGGGATTTGAACCTCACCAAACTCCCTCACACATCGAGACAGTGAATGAGTTCACAGAACGCATGAGGGATAGCTTGGAGGAGGCAAGGGCAGCCTTAGCAAAGGCAAAGGATGACATGGCGCGATTTTACAACCAACGCCACTCTCCAACCCCTCAGTACAAGGTTGGTGATTGAGTTTATCTTGACTCCAGTGACATCTCCACTACACGTCCATCCAAGAAACTCACTCATCGCTTCTTGGGACCTTTCCCCATTGTCAAGTGCATTGGAATGCATGCCTATTGTCTATGCCTCCCAGCCTCCATGTCCAGACTCCATCCCGTCTTCCATGTCGTCAAATTGCTTCCAGCTCCCCCAGATCTGTTCCCGGGATGCCATTCACACCCACCACCACCACCTACAGTGATCGAGGGAGAACCCCAATATGAAGTCAAGTCAATCTTGGACCATCGCTTCTTGTCTTGTTACCGCTATGTGCACAGCCACCAAAAACATCGTCGACACTGTTTTCATCTTTTGTGGCTCCATCCGTCAATGATCCCAGCGATCCGGTTTATCCAGCGTCTTACCAATGCATGTCAGATTCTTTTAGTAGAAGAGGGGGGAGATCAGGCAAAGCGATGGATGAGGGGGGACTCTCTAGATCGGGTACGCCTCGAACTCCTGGCGATGATCCCATTGACTCTCTGCGGCTCAGTTCGAGCTGCAGATCCTCACAGAATGCTCCCTCAGTGGGTCCTCACTGGACCCAAAGAGGTTCTCCAACCCCCTCCCCATATGGGGCGGGCATCGTCACTCCGCGAGCACAATGATTCAGTGTGCCAGTGCTTTCTTCCAGGGATGCCACGGCGTCTTCTGCACCTCTGGCTACCCCTTCTACTCCTGCCTCGCAGTGGGCTGACAAAGTGGCCGTTAATCTCTCCTCCCACGTCATTCAGGACATGAAGATGGCGAGCGATGACTGGAGTGGACCCCAGACCTTCGCCAAAGACCTGGGAGAGTATGCTGAAGGATTCCAAGTGGTTCTTAACAGGACGGGATCCAGATGACTGACTGCTGAGGAACAGCAGCTCATCGCAGAACAACTGGGCTCGGTGCTGGTAGCAGCTGCCGAGGCTGGTCTTGATCGCAACTCGGGCAATGCCACGCTCCAGGGAGCAATAGATAGAATGGTTGGGGGCAGCAAACGACCTAGGTCGGGGACTGTCACCAACGATCCCAATGTGGACTACTTGGAGGGATGGGATGGGCAATGCGCCCCCCCCTCTCAAATCAGCGAGGACTCAAGGCCTATAAGGGCAACCTGAGCCTCTAGCAAAGGGAAATCCGAAGTTAAAATTATACTACATAATACAGGCATTGGGGACACACCTAGCAAAGGGAAATCCGAAGAGAAAACTCTAAGGATCCCCTTGCTGATGCCCAGTATATGTGAAGACGACAAAAATCAAATATAACCTAAAAATAGAAAAAGGCGGAGATAGGTGGATCAAGGCCACCGAATGACATCATACCAAGGGGTATGTGTCGGAAGGGGTACTCTGCCTCTAAATATAAAAGTGTCAACATATACAAACATGATAGCAAGGGAAAATTAGTAATAAAATCCGGAAAAATCATAGAAAATGAAGAATAGAAGGAAATGAGGTGGGGAAAAATATGGGATGAACATAAAAAATAGGAAAAACACACAGGGCACCCCCCTTTTTTTTTTTTTTTTTTTTGGGTCAAAAGTTTATAACACGGCGCCCGATCACAGTCCGCAGTAGAGACATACAAATGAAGTACACTACGCCCAGCCCAAGTCCTCCTCCTGCTGATCTTCGCACCAACCACCTGGATAGCTGCAAAGGCCACTAAGGGGGCTCCCTTTATCGAGTAAACGGACTTGCCAGTGGCGGCGTACCAACAACCCAGACTTGACGATGTCGTGTTCCCCGAATCCCTACGGGTATGAGTGCAAGATTTAGGGGATATTGCCGCCCCGACGTGAGCCTCTCAGCTCGGAAAGGAAGGCACAGTTAGCGTTGAAGCTGTAGCGCGCAACCGACAGCGGATCTGAAAGCGCTCAGGCGCCTCCCCGAACCGGTACCTAGGTTTGTGTCCCCCCTCCCTGACAGTCACTCCTGAACACGGGTGGGCCCCCTTTATGAGGGTTAACGGACTCGTCTGGCACCCTACGGCCACCCCGACATACCGATAACACTAGCTAGAACCAGACGAGGGTCATACGCCCTGCATGCACAGCCTATCCTGGATCCCACGCAAGTGAGTTGAACGACCCAAGGGCTGGGTTGTTGTCCATGAATTCGTGAAAGCCCTCGACGGAGTCGGGGCTTGCGCAAGTTTCTTTGCGATCCACCTTGGGGCAGACACGTAGTAAGTGGTCTCGAGTTTGTATCTCAGGACCAAGGCACCAGCACTGGTATTCCCTGTCAAGGGATAGACGTTGACGATACTCCCCTATGGGAGCATGGCCAGTGATCATGCGAGTTGAACGAGAGGTCAACGTAGTGTTGCTCCCCATTACTTTCAGCCAGGGCCCACCTTTGTGGGTCGAGGGTAATACCGGTTTTCCCCCTACTCCTTTGAGTTGGTAGAAATGCCGTCCATGATACGCCGGATCTGAGAACCGGGTGTGCCAATCCTTACAAACGGCCTTCTCGACCTGGTTTTTAAGGTAGTCTAGAGACGTTCACGGGTGTCTGCCCATGGAGATCTTGGTAGATGTAGCTACATCATGAGCCATCTTGTGTACGTTCCACTCAAATTTTGAGGGGACGTGCCAGAATGTAACAGTTCTCTCCTCATCCCCAGCTAGCCAGGGGCGAAGGGAGCGACAGGCGTCCAGGGCGAAGATTTGCCCAGAGCGTGGTTTTGGATCGATTAGGGACTCAATGCCCATAGTAGAATCCGAGAAGATCACCAACTTTTTGCATCCCCTGCTGCACGCAGCGGAGACGCCAAGCTGGAGGGCGAAAAGTTCGACTTCCAGGGGAGTTCTTCTCCCAGAAGCTGAGACAACGCGATCCACCTGCTCTCCCTGTCCAAAGACAAGAGCGCAGGCGACAGCTTGAAACTTAGCATCAGTGGGCACCGAGGTGTCCACTGCAATGACGAGAGTGTCATCCTCTACCTGGGCGGAGGCCCAGGCCTTGTCGAGGTCACTCTTATAAGAACTCCTCGCTCCATCCTCCTTGGAGGTGAGACGATGAGATGAGAAGCGAGTGGGGAATAGATCCTTCACTCTGTTTCCAGGTGTGTTTTCTTCCCCAAAGGGGTCGAATTCATCGCCTGGTACGAGGGCCAGGGCTGCAGCCGAAGCAACAGATGGACCTTGTAGGTTGAGTGTGTCAAGCACGTTCCCTCCCCAGAGTCCTAGCTCATGAGAGTGGGTTGTGCTGACGTGATTGGGCCCTAAGATCGCTCTTAGGGGGTGTGAAGGAGCCAATAGAGGGGTCCTAAATACCCCTCTGTCGACTAAACGACGCAGTAACAGCTGCATAGGCAGCAGTCCGGCGATACTTTCCAGACCACCAATTGGGGTGGTTCTGAATGCACCGAGGATCCAACGTGCAGCAATGGACTGCACTTGGGCCAGCATTTTGATGACACCCTTGACGCGAGCGCCTTTGAAATGCCAAAGTCTGAGCCCGTATGTCATGATAGGCACGACACACGAACGGTACAGGAGGCATTTCTGCATAGGGGTTAACCCTCTGACAGAATTGCCGAGCATTCCCATGGCCCTCGCAGTGGTGAGGGCTTTGGTGGAGTAAAACCGCGTATGCTCTTTGAAGGAGAGTTTGCAGTCAAAGAAAAATCCAAGGTACCTCCAGGTAACCTTGAGTTTGAGGGGGGTATTGCCCGTGTATGGGGCAAATCCAAGATCGATGGGTAGGGGAGTGAATCTCCTCGCCCTTGAGAAATGAAATATTTCAGACTTGTCATGTTTGAGGACAAGCCCGAGGGAGGTGAACGCCTGGAATATCCAGCCGTATGCTTTTTTAAGCAAGGGGAGGTTATCCTCCAGCTGTGGAGAGTGGGCAATGAGAGTGCCATCGTCCACATAAGACATGAGATCGACATCTCTGCCGATTTCGCTCCTTCTGAAGAGCTTCATTATGGGCGTTAAATATAGCGCCGATAAGACAGGGGACAAAGCAGAACCTTGACCCACTCCCACATCGGCTGCAAAGGAGCCAGACGAGAAAGTGTTCCATTTGTAGGTCGTTTTGCGGCCGACTAGGTATGAACGGAAGAAGTTCACTACTTGCGCAGGGAACCCCGACCGAGAAATGACCTCCAGCAGAACCTGGTGGTTCAAGGAGGGGAAGAATTGAGCGATGTCGAAAGCGACAACACTCGTCTTAAGTCCTTTAGCCCATCCTGCCCTGACAAGGTGGGTGAGGTATATTCCTGCATCCTCAGTGGAACGCTGGGCGACACCCCCGAACTGGTTTTGCTCGAAGGCCTCGTGTGCGACTCCGTCGAATTGAAGTCGCCTCGACAACATCCTCTCGACTAATTTGCCCAAAGTGTTCAGCAGCACAATGGGCCTGAACGACTTAGGGGTAGAATAATTAGGTTTTCCTGGCTTCGGGATAATAACCGACAGGGATTCCTTGAAGTGAGCTGGCCAGTGGCCGGCAGTGATGCACACCTCGGCAATGTGGGTGATGAGCCCTGCCACTTCCAGGTTGCTACACCAGTGTTTAAGGTGCGACCATGTAACATGATCGGGACCTGGAGCGGAACGGGAAGAACACACGTTTAGCGCTTCTTTCATTTCTGTGACAGAGAACGAGATCCAGGCCCTTTCAGGCACCAGATCAAGTCCATCAAGAATGCTCAGATCGACTACTCGATCTGATGCGGCATTGTAGGACCCATCAAGGGCAGACCACAGAGAGTCCAGATCGTTACAAGGTTCACCCCGATAGGAGATCGCCTCATACGACGGGAGGTTACGCTGACGAGTCCAGGACATTAGATCCCATGGTTGTCTATTCATCGTAGCCACTTCTTGGATATGGTCGTCGAAGAAGTCACGCTTAGCGTGTTGCATGACTTTCCTGTAGTGCTTCCAGTCCTCCTCATCGCGGGAAGCTCTGTAAGCGTCTAGGGCACCGCTGCATTCGTCTGTCCACCAGCCTTTGGACAACTTGCCGAGGCGGGATTCCTTGGCATGGTCTTGCCATGCCTTGTTTAAAATTGTTGATAATGCCGAGACGACATCATCGATTTCTGCCGAAGTATCCCCGTGCCAATCTAGCCACGGAGTTAAAGCAGAGGAGACCGCATCGCGATACGATGCTTCCTCCTCGGATCCTTTTTTGATGGACCACTTGGTAACCGGAACCAAAGATCCCAGGCCAGGTAGTACTAACGTCAGGGGGGCATGGTCAGACGTTCCCCTGGCTTCAGGTACGATCTCGCAGTACAGTACAAATCTAAGATCTGTAGGTACGAACATCAGGTCGATCACCGTGGGGTGAAGGCCCTGTTGTGGGGGGAAGTGGGTAGGGCCCTCCACTACTGGTAGGGCTCTAGTCAGGCCTAATGCCGTAGCCGTCTCCACTAAGTGGTCAGTATGGATAGAGTGTTCAGGCCCCTGGGGATCCCAGGAGGCATGCCTCACGTTAAAATCACCACACATGAAGTGTAAGCATGGGATCATCATGACGTTCTCAAATAAGAGCGTGATGGCTGAGTGTTGGCTGTCCGAATAAACGTTAGCGAGTAGCATGACGTCTTCCCCTAGTCCCAGTGAGAAGAGAAGGATGTCACGATTGTCGATCAAATCTCGTCTGAGACCCGGTCTTAGATTAGTGATGCTGTTTGCAAAGTAGACAGCCACACGTGGAGGGGAGTCAATCCCTGATGGGCGCACTAAGGTACCCCAATTCGGGCTCATTGGTGCGCCTATAACTTCATCCCCTTCCCTGTTGTGGGCAGAGGGGGCATGTCTTATTAATCGCCAAGGAGGCTCTTGGATGAAAAGCAAATCATAATCATCTACGAAGTCTGCCAGTAGAGAGTCCATGTAACCCCAATTTCGATTTACATTTTGACTAAATATGCGTAACTGTGGGGTAGATCTAAGTCTGTCCCTCATTTACGTTCGGCCACCGTGTCCTGCGGGATGGTAAGCGAGAGGGGAGCGAGAATTGCATCTCGCACTCACCTCGTCATAGCGAGCTTTGATCCAATCCCGATCAAAGCGATGTCGCCAAAAATTGCATCGACGATCGTCGGATGCGTGGTTTTTCCGGCAGTTAATGCACCTAGCCAGGTGAGGACAGGCTGCCCCCTCTGGGGTAGCTGGGACAGGAGGGTTCGCCTTGGCGTTTCCCTTACAACACCCTGCAAGGGCACGATGGTGCTCCTTCCGGTGTGGGCCTGCACAGATCGGACACTTGGTCTGTGGAGCTCTGCATGCTGGGGTGGGGTGACCCCACTTCCAGCATCGTTGGCACCAGGGCACCCCCCTAGTCCCCTTACAAGGCCCGAAAGGGGCTCGACCTCTTCCTAAACCCCCAGCAGGGGGGGTTTCTTCATCATGGGGACGAGGCCCACCTCCCCCTGTGAACTGGTCCACCAGGCCTTCAGGCAGGGGGACCTTTGCCCAGGTTGCTCGCTTCCCTGGGGGGCGAACACCTAACACATCCATGGATGGCCTTGTGCATCTAGCCAAAGCCTTCCCTGAACTTCCAACTGACAAGCTGGCTGACATACAGCAGCATGTGGGGCCCTCCAGACCGAAGGCTGCAAAGCCTTCACCTACTGTCCATGGACCGTCGAGACGACAGGTCCTGGTACACATTCGTCCCCCCCTTGGGGCGGAAATGAACCCTGCCAACTTCCTGGACCACATCCAGGCCACTCTCGGACTGCACCACTCTAAACTAGTGGCCCAGTCCGCATCAATGCATGCTGGTAACTTATCAGTAGCTACAGACGTTGTCACCTCCGAGGAGGACCTTCGTTGTTTCAAGGAGGCTGCCCACAAGGCATTCCCCTTTGCGCTGCAAGTAGACGCAGCTTTGCCCACATCCACGTCGTACCTTAAGCTGGTCGATGTGCCATTTATCGCTAACAACAAGGCATTAACGCCTGATGTTGTCATTGCACACTTGGGAAAGTCCAGGATATCGGACCTCACTGTGTTACAAGTCCGCCTATAGGTAGTACGTGATTCAAAGATGTCAGATACGTGCACCATCTATCTTAACATTTTTTTTTTTTTGGGTGAACAATTTATAATGCGGGGCTTGATTGCAGTCCGCGGAGCGGGGTACAAACTAGGGTACTACTATATCTACGCGTTCCCCTTGCCCATCTCCCACCCAGGTCCTCGTTTTAGCCACTTTAGGTGGGCAGTGCCACAGACGTTGGCCTCTCAGCCAGGAAAGGCAATAATCCGGAGGGGGAGCCTCTCCCTCCCGAAGCTAGCCATTAGGTCGCCCGCTGGTACCAACCGGTCCCCCGGCCACATATCCAACCAAAGTCAGATCAGGCGCAGTGGTGTCAATTCACCGTAAATCCCCCCTTGCAGGAGGAATAACCGATTGCGTACTTTCAGCCAGTGAGGATTGACCACCCCAGACGAATGGGGTGGACCATCACCGTGTTTGCGCATGGGTGACAGAGATGTGGTAGCTGGTTGTTCACCTGGTTATTCACCGGAACTACCATAGGCAGGGGGCTGAGGCCCCCCTTCGAGCAAATGCCGACATGTGCATGCACTCAATGACAATGTCCCCCTTGCAGCGGGGGGAAGGTGGAGGGAAGCGACAAAATGTCACTATCCCGATATCAGCCACCAATTATTTGGTGGGCATGGTTGTGGAGGGGTGTTCCCCTATTGGTTGCGGCGCGGCTGTCTCCGAGGACCTCGAGGATGACAGTGTCGTGATGAGGACAAGGGTTCCTCATGATGGAGCTCTGCATGAGCTGCCTGCCTAGCCACGTAGGAAGCCCTGAATGCTGCCGGTGACATGAGATCAAGAGGCAATCCGGCAGCTGCTAGTTCTGCCGACATTGGCTCAGACAATTGCCAGGTGGTTGTGAATAGTTCCCATGCCATCTGGCGCCATGCGTTCCTCTCTATGAGCGGGACGGCGGATATGCAGATGGTACCGATGAAGATCGTCATAGCCTCCAGTAAGTGTAGAAAGCCATGAGAGGCAGATGTTATTTCCACCCTCTCATCTCTCGACAACGGAGGCTCATCCTCCACCAACTCTGGGATGGCGGATGAACCCAGTGATATGGGGAGGGGCGGCACAGATTGCTCCTGCTGCCCCTCTGGATAGAGGAGCTCGGCGATGCTGAGCTCTTGATTGTTGTTGGCCTCGAGCCCAAGCTCAAGAGCCAGATCATGCACCTCATTGGCGATCACTTGTGACGCCAAGAAGCGGTTTATCATCTCCTGCGAGGCTACCTTGGTGAGACCCAGAATAAATTCGACGTCTCCGCCAGTGGCAGAGACATCATCGTCATCTGGCAGGTCGGAGGAGTCATCCTCCACCCAAAGGTTGTGGAACTGGTTGGCCACATCGGAGTCCCATCCACTCAAGGAGACGTGTCTGAACTCTGGGAGGTAGTTGTCGTCAAAGTCTGCGACGTCAACATTTGTATATAAAAGGGGGTCACCATGCGTTGCCCGGTGTTGAGGTCACGCTCTATGGTTTGAAGAGGGCATTGAGGGTGACTTAGCAACGATAGATGACAGTAGAAGTCAAGATACGTAGCGTGGAATCGATAACGGCTGGTCCCTTATCTAAGTTCTGGGTCCACCCGACACAGCCTCCAGACGCTCCAAGGGGGCATGCAGGCTGCACATCCTGCTGCCGATTGGGAGGGACGATTGAACCCAGGTCGTAATACCCCAGGGGGGTTAAGCACCAGAGGTATGATGATGGTGGTGAAAAGCGGCCACCAGAGTGTTGTCCTAGCCCTCAGGGGGCACCGTCACCTGGCCGCTTTTAACGACGGTGTATTCCAAGTGGGTAGTCAGTGTAGCATGTCTGTAGTACTAGAGACTCACAGGGCATGGAGGTTGGAAGCCTCGCAGACGACCAACAGTCCAGTGAAAATGTCCCTTCTCCTAAGCCAGACCTCCCCCAGCTAAACGAATGCGACGACTTGGGCGAGTGTTGAAGCAGGCATCCCACACCCACTCTAAGCCCCCATGGGGACCCAGACTACTCTTTCGTCAACACCACTCACCTAGCCAGGATCCTCAAAGCACAGGAGAGTGAGACGAATAACAGCCATTGTCAAAAACAATGACCGGGGCATCCACAAAGATCGGATGGACGGATCTCTTAGCAAATCAGGGCAGGCCTGGAGACGCCGAGAGCGTTCGTGATGGCAAAACCCGATCGAAAATTGGACAAAAATTAAAGTGTCAACGTTGCATGCAACGTTGAGCAGAGGTGTTTACCACTATTTATGGTGGTTGTAACAAGTCAAGGAGCGGTCTATCTTAACATCGCTGACTCAGTCAGCAGTGCATGAGCTAAGGCTCTTATCGGTCGGGGCATCCAGTTTGGACATTACGTCGCTTATGTTAGGGCTGCCAGGGCGAACCCTGGCCTACCTCTTTGCCAACGATGCTGGAAGTGGGGTCACCCCACCCCAGCATGCAGAGCTCCACAGACCAAATGTCTGGTCTGCGCAGGCCCACACCACAAGGAGCACCATTGTGCCCCTGCTGGGTGTTGCAAGGGAAATGCTAAGGCGAACCCTCCCGTCCCAGCTACCCCTGAGGGGGCAGCCTGTCTTCACCCGGCTAGATGCATAAACTGCCGGAAGAACCACGCATCCGATGACCGTCGGTGCAATTTTTGGCGACATCGCTTTGACCATGACTGGATCAAAGCTCGCTATGACGAGGTGAGTGCAAGACGTAACTCTCGCTCCCCTCTTGCATACCATCCTGCAGGACGCGGTGGCCGAACGTAAATGAGAGACAGACTTAGATCTACCCCTCAGCTATGCGTATTTAGTCAAAATGTAAACAGAAACTGGGGTTACATGGACTCATTACTAGCAGATTTTGTAGATGAGTACGACTTGCTTTTTATCCAAGAGCCTCCTTGGCAATTGATAAGACATGCCCCTTCTGCCCACAACAGGGAAGGGGAAGAAGTTATAGGGGCACCAATGAGCCCAAATTGGGGAACCTTAGTGTGCCCATCAGGAATTGACTCCCCTCCACGCGTTGCTGTCTATTTTGCAAACAGCATCGCTAACCTAAGACCGGGTCTCAGACGAGATCTGATCGACGATCATGACATCCTCTTATTCTCACTGGGAATAGGAGAGGATGTCATGCTACTTGCTAACGTCTACTTGGATAGCCAGCACTCAGCCATCACGCTCTTATTTGACAACGTCATGATGATCTCACGCTTTTTTTTTTTTTTTTTTGGGTCAACAATTTATAATGCGGGGCTCGATCGCAGTCTGCGGAGCATGATACAAACTTGGGTACTACTATAACTACGCTTCCCCTTGCCCATATCCTGCCCAGGTCCTCGTTTTAGCCACTTTAGGCGGGCAGTGCCACAGACATTGGCCTCTCAGCCAGGAAAGGCAATAATCCAGAGGGGGAGCCCCCCCCCTCCTGAAGTTAGCCATTAGATCGCCCGCTGGAGCAAATGGTCCCCCAGCCACATGTCCGACTGAGGCCAGACCAGGCACAGCAGTGTTAATTCACCGTAAATCCCCCCTTGCAGGAGGAATAACTGTCTGCGTATTTCCAGCCAACGAGGATTGACCACCCCAGGCAAATGAGGTGGACCATCACCGTGTTGTGCACAAGTGACAGTAACAAGGCGGGTGGTTGTTCACCTGGTTATTCACTGTGACCACCGTAAGTAGGGGGCCGAGGCCCCCCTCGAGCAAATACACACATGTGCATGCACTCGATGACATCGTCCCCCCTGCAGTGGGGGGAAGGTATAGGGAGGCGACACCATGTCACTGTCCCAATAATGGCCACCAGTTACTTGGTGGCCGTGAATGTAGAGGGGGATAGGCCCCTGTACTAGTTGCAGCGCTGCTGTTCACGAGGACCTTGAGGACGACGGTGCTGTGCTGGGGACGAGGGTTCCCCAGATTGAGGCTCTGATTAAGCAGTGTGCATCACCGCATAGGAAGCCCGGAAGGCTGTCGGAGTGGCTGCTAGTTCTGCTGACATCATCTCAGATAGTCGCCAGGTGGTCGTGAATAACTCCCAGGCCATTTGGCGCCATGTGTTCCTCTCTGCAGGGGGAACGGTGGACATACGGATGGTACCAATGAACATGGTCATTGTGTCAAGTTGGTATAGCATGGCATGAGAGGTGGCTTCAATTTCCAACCTCTCATTCACAGATAGCAGCACTTCATCCTCCAAATGAGGTGGACCATCACCGTGTTGTGCACAAGTGACAGTAACAAGACGGGTGGTTGTTCACCTGGTTATTCACCGTGACCGCCATAAGTAGGGGGCCGAGGCCCCCCCCTTGAGCAAATACACACATGTGCATGCACTCGATGACATCATCCCCCCTGCAGCGGGGGGAAGGTATAGGGAGGCGACACCATGTCACTGTCCCAATAATGGCCACCAGTTACTTGGTGGCCGTGAATGTAGAGGGGGATAGGGCCCTGTACTAGTTGCGGCGCTGCTGTCCACGAGGACCTTGAGGACGACGGCGCCGTGCTGGAGACGAGGGTTCCCCAGATTGAGGCTCTGATTGAGCAGTGTGCATCACTGCGTAGGAAGCCCAGAAGGCTGCCGGAGACGCTCCTTGACTTGTTACAACCACCATAAACAGTGGTAAACACTCCTGCTCGATGTTGGTAGCAACGTCGAGACTCCAATTTCTGTCCGATTTTCGATCGGATTTCACCATCACGAACGCTCTCGGCGTCTCCAGGCCTACCCTGATTTGCTAAGAGATCCGTCCATCCGATCTCCGTGGATGCCCCGGTCATTGTTTTTGACAATGGCTGCTATTTGTCTCGGTCTCCTGGGCTTCGAGGATCCTGACTAGGTGAGTGTTGTCTATGAAAGAGTAGTCTAGGTCCCTCTGGGGGCTTAGAGTGGGTGTGGGATGCCTGCTTCAACGCTCGCCCAAGTCGTCACACTCGTCTAGGTGGGGGAGGTCTGGCTTAGGGAGGAGGGACATTATCACTGGACTGCTGGTCGTCTGGGAGGCTTCCAGCCTCCATGCTCTGTGAGTTTCTACTACTAGAGACATGCTACACTGACTACCCACTGGAATACACCATCGTTAAAAGGGCCGGGCGATGGTGCCCCCTAGTGGCTAGGCCTACACCTCGGTGGCCGCTTTTCACCACTATCCCTCTACCTCCGGTGCTCACTCCTCTGGGGTGTTATGACCCGGGTTCAATCTTCTCCCACCGGGCTACAGGATGTGCGGCCTGTTCCCCCCTCGGAGCGTTTGGAGGCAGTATCGGGTGGACCCGGAATAGAGATAAGGGATCACCCATTATCGATGGCACGCTACGTATTTCGATTTTTACCATCATCTACAAGCATTAACTTCCCCTCTCAATGCCTAAACGGCGAACTAGAGACCAAACACCACGTTGGGGTCTACACAACCCCTCCCTGATTATGGGTGACATCTATGACGATGGCGTCCAAGACTACGACACTCAGTACGATCACGACGATCTGAGTGTAGCTACTGCCCTACGGGCAGTTAGAGATCTATGGGCTGGAGAGGACCTCTCCGACCCTGAGGATGACGATGACTCTCTTGCTATGCAAGAGGCCCTCAATTACGCCGAGAGCAGCCCCAAGCTGGCCTCGAGGCAAACGATAGACCATGTGCTGTGGGCGCAGGACGTCCATGTCGCACATAAACGATGGACTCGCAGTCTCGAACGCGAGGACATGTACACTCAGGAGCTCGGCATTGCGGCTGCTAGTTCTGCCGACATCATCTCAGACAGTCACCAGGTGGTCGTGAATAACTCCCAGGCCATTTAGTGCCATGCGTTCCTCTCGGCAGGGGGAACGGCAGACGTATGGACGGTACCAACAAACATGGTCATCGTGTCGAGTTGGTGTAGCATGGCATGAGAGGTGGCTTCGATTTCCAGCCTCTCATTCACAGATAGTGGCACTTCGTCCTCCACCAACTCAGGGATGGGGGGCAAAGGCAGTAATGGGGCAGGGGATGCCTCCGGATAGAAGAGCTCAGCCATGCCAAGCTCCTGAGTGTACATGTCCTTGCGTTTGAGACTGCGAGTCCATCGTTTATGTGCGACATGGATGTCCTGCGCCCACAGCACACGGTCAATTGTTTGCCTCGAGGCTAGTTTGGGGCTGCTCTCGGCATAATTGAGGGCCTCTTGCATAGCAAGGGAGTCCTCGTCATTGTCATCATCAGGGTTGGAGAGGTCTTCTCTGGCCCACAGATCTCTGACTGCTCTTAGGGCAGTAGCTACCTCCGGATTGTCTTGATCGTACCAGGTGTCGTAGTCTTGGACGTCATCTTCATAGATGTTGCCTATAATCAGAGAGGGGTTGTGTAGACCCCAACGTGGTGTTTGGTCTCTAGTTCGCCGTTTAGGCATTGAGAGGAAGTTAATGCTTGTAGATGATGGTAGAAATCGAAATACATAGCGTGCCATCGATAACGGGTGGTCCCTTATCTCTATTCTGGGTCCACCCGATACTGCCTCCGAACGCTCTGAGGGGGGAACAGGCTGCACATCCTGTAGCCCAGTGGGAGAAGATTGAACCCGGGTCATAACACCCCAGAGGAGTGAGCACCGGAGGTAGAGGGATAGTGGTGAAAAGCGGCCACCGAGGTGTAGGCCTAGCCGCTAGGGGGCACCATCGCCCAGCCCCTTTTAACGATGGTGTATTCCAGCGGGTAGTCAGTGTAGCATGTCTCTAGTAGTAGAAACTCACAGAGCATGGAGGTTGGAAGCCTCCCAGATGACCAGCAATCCAGTGATAATGTCCCTCCTCCCTAAGCCAGACCTCCCCCAACTAGACGAGTGTGTCGACTTGGGCGAGCGTTGAAGCAGGCATCCCACACCCACTCTAAGCCCCCAGAGGGACCTAGGCTACTCTTTCATAGACAACACTCACCTAGTCAGGATCCTCGAAGCCCAGGAGAACGAGACGAATAACAGCCATTGTCAAAAACAATGACCGGGGCATCCACGGAGATCGGATGGACGGATCTCTTAGCAAATCAGGGCAAGCCTGGAGATGCCGAGAGCGTTCGTGATGGTGAAATCTGATCAAAAATCGGACAAAAATTGGAGTCTCGACATTGCTACCAACATTGAGCAGGAGTGTTTACCACTGTTTATGGTGGTTGTAACAAGTCAAGGAGCGTTGTACAAGGGTACTACTCTATCTACGTGTTCCCCTCGCTACTTCCCAACTCAGGTCCTCATTTTAGCCACTTTAGGCGAGCGGGCCACAGATGTTGTCCTCTCAGACAGGAAAGGCAATAATCCAGAGGCGGAGCCCCCCCCTCCTGAAGCTAGCCATTAGATCGCCCGCTGGTACCAACCGGTCCCCCAGCCACATATCCAACCGAAGTCAGATCAGGCGCAGTGGTGTCAATTCACCATAAATCCCCCCTTGTGGGAGGAATAACCAATTGCCTACTTCCAGCCAATGAGGATTGACCACCCCGGACGAACGGGGTGGACCATCACCGTGCTCGTGCACGAGTGACAGAGATGTGGTAGCTGGTTGTTCACCTGGTTATTCACCAGAACTACCATAGGCAGGGGGCTAAGGCCCCCTTTCGAGCAAATGCCGACATGTGCATGCACTTGATGACAATGTCCCTCCCATAGCGGGGGAAAGTGGAGGAAAGCGACAACATGTCACTATCCTGATATCAGCCACCAATTATTTGGTGGGCGTGGTTCTGGAGGGGTCTTCCCCTATTGGTTGCGGTGCGGCTGTCTCCGAGGACCTTGAGGATGACGGTGTCGTGATGAGGACAAGGATTCCTCATCATGGAGCTCTGCATGAGCTGCCTGCCTAGCCGTGTAGGAAGCCCTGAAGGCTGCTGGTGACATGAGATTGAGAGGCAATCCGGCAGCTGCTAGTTCTGCCGACATTGGCTCAGACAATTGCCAGGTGGTTGTGAATAGTTCCCAAGCCATCTGGCGCCATGTGTTCCTCTCTATGAGCGGAACGGCAGATACTCGGATGGTACCGACGAAGATCGTCATAGCCTCCAGTAAGTGTAGAAAGCCATGAGAGGCGGATGCATCAGCTCCTTGACTTGTTACAACCACCATAAATAGTGGTAAACACCTCTGCTCAACGTTGCACGCGACGTCGACACTTCAATCTTTGTCCGATTTTCGATCGGATTTCACCATCACGAACGCTCTCGGCGTCTCCAGGCTTGCCCTGATTTGCTAAGAGATCCGTCGATCCGATCTCCGGGGATGTCTCGGTCATTGTTTCCAACAGTGACTGCTATCTGTCTTGTTCCCCTTGGCTTCGAGGATCCTGGCTAGGTGAGTGATGTCTATGAAAGAGTAGTCTGGGTCCCTATGGGGGCTTAGAGCGGGTGTGGGATGCCTGCTTCAATGCTCGCCCAAGTAGAAGCACTCGTTTAGCTGGGGGAGGTCTGGCTTAGGGGGAAGGACGTTCTTACTGGACTGCTGGCCATCTGGGAGGCTCCCAGCCTCCATGCTCTGTGAGTTTCTATTACTAGAGACATGCTACACTGACTACCTGTTGGAATACACCATCGTTAAAAGGGGCCGGGCGATGGTGCCCCCTGACAGCTAGGTCGACGCTCTGGTGGCCGCTACTCACCACCAACTCTCTACCTCCGGTGCTCACTCTTCTAGGGTGTTATGACCCGGGTTCAATCTTCTCCCACCAGGCAACAGGATGCGCGGCCTGTTCACCCCCTCGGAGCATTTGGAGGCTGTATCGGGTGGACCTGGAACTGAGATAAGGGGCCATCTGTTATCGACCTTATGCTACGTACTTTGACTGTTATCGTCATTTACCTGTGCTAACTCACTCTCAATGCCCAAATGGCTGAACAGAGACCAAACCACATGCTGGGGCCTTCATGACCCCACCTTGATTACGGGTGACATCGTTGGTGATGATGCCCAAGACTACAACACCCAGTTCTCACAGAACGAACTGGAGGTAGCAGCTGCCCTAGGCAGTTTGAGATCTGTGGGCTGGGGAGGACCTCCCCGACCCTGACGACTACATGGACTCTCTTGCTAGGCAGGAGGCCCTCGCTTACACTGCACGCTGCGTATTTTGATCACTAGCATCATATACCAGTACTAACTTGCTCCTGATGCCCAAGCGGACAACCAGAGACGATCGTTCCAATGATCCTATGCCTCCGGCAGCTGTTCCAGCTTCCTGTGTGGCGATGCCAACAGCTCTAGCAGAGCTCCAATCTGGGGAACCCTCATTCCCAGTACAGTGCCGTCATCATCACAGATGGCCGTGCTGCTACTTGTGTGGGGCATTCCGCTCCACACCCATCACCGCCAGTCTGCTGGCTGCTGTTGGGTTGGTGACAAATGTTGCTGCCCTCTACATTCTCCCCGCTGCGGGGGGGAAACTGCTATCGAGTGCATGTGCTTGCAGCGCATTTGCTCGAGTACTTTTTTTTTTTTTTTGGGTCAAAAGTTTATAACACTGCGCCCGATCGCAGTCCGTGGTAGAGACATACAAACGAAGTACACTACACCCAGCCCAAGTCCTCCTCCTGCTGATCTTCGCACCAACCACCTGGATAGCTGCAATGACCACTAAGGGGGCCCCCTTTATCGAGTAAACAGACTTGCCAGTGGTGGCGTACCGACAACCCGGGCTTGACGATGTCGTGTTCCCCGAGTCCCTATGGGTATGAGTGCAAGATTTAGGGGAAACTGCCGCCCCGATGTGAGCCTCTCAGCTCGGAAAGGAGGGCGCATTCAGCATCGAAGCCGTAGCGCGCAACCGACAGTGGATCTGAAAGCGCTCAGGCGCCTCCCCGAACCGGTACCTAGTTTCGTGTCCCCCCTCCCTGACAGTCGCTCCTGAACACGGGTGGGCCCTCTTTATGAGGGTTAACGGACTCGTCTGGCGCCCAACGGCCACCCCGACATACCGATAACACTAGCCAGAACCAGACAGGGGTCATACGCCCTGCACGCACAACCTATCCTGGATCCCACACAAGTGAGTTGAACGATCCCAGTGCAGGATTGTTGTCCATGAATTCGTGGAAGCCCTCGATGGAGTCGGGGCTTGCACGAGTTTCTTTGCGATCCACCTTGGGGCAGATGCGTAGTAAGTGGTCTTGAGTTTGTATCTCAGGACCACGGCACCAACATTGGTATTCCCCGTCGAGGGATAAACGTTGACGATACTCCCCTATAGGAGCATGGCCAGTAATCATACAAGTCGAACGAGAAGTCAACATAGTGTTGCTCCCCATACCTTTCAGCCAAGGCCCACCTTTGTGAGTCGAGGGTAGTACCGGTTTTCCGCCTACTCCTTTGAGTTGGTAGAAATGCCGACCACGATACGCCGGATCTGAGAACCGGGTGTGCCAATCCCTGCAAACAGCCTTTTCGACCTGGTTTTTAAGGTAGTCTAAAGACGTTCGCGGGTGTCTGCCCACGGAGATCTTGGTAGATGTAGCTACATCGTGAGCCATCTTGTGCATGTTCCACTCGAATTTCGAGGGGACATGCCAGAATGTAACGTTCCTCTCCTCGTCCCCAGCTAGCCAGGGACGAAGGGAGCGACAGGCGTCCAGGGCAAAGATTTGCCCAGAGCGTGGTTTTGGATCAATTAGGGACTCAATGCCCATAGTAGAGTCCGAGAAGATCACCAACTTTTTGCAGCCTCTGCTGCACGCAGCTGAGACACCTAGTTGGAGAGCGAAGAGTTCGACTTCTGGGGGGGTTCTTCTCCCCGAAGCTGAGACAACGCGATCAACCTGCTCTCCCTGTCCGAAGACGAGAGCACAAGCGACAGCCTGGAATTTAGAATCTGTGGGCACTGAAGCGTCCACAGCAACGACGAGAGTGTTATCCTCCACCTGGGCGGAGGCCCAGGCCTTGTCGAGGTCACTCCTGTAAGAGTTCCTTGCTCCATCCTCCTTAGAGGTGAGGCGATGAGAGGAGAAGTGAGTGGGGAATAAATCCTTCACTCTGTTTCCAGGTGTGTTTTCTTCCCCAAAGGGGTCGAATTCATCGCCTGGTACAAGGGCCAAGGCTGCAGCCGAAGCGACAGATGGACCTTGCAGGTTAAGTGTGTCGAGCACGTTCCCTCCCCAGAGTCCTAGCTCATGAGAGTGGGTAGTGCCAACGTGATTAGGTCCTAAGATAGCTCTTAGGGGGTGTGAAGGAGCCAATAGGGGGGTTCTAAATACCCCCCTGTCGACCAGACGATGCAGTAACAGCTGCATGGGCAGCAGTCCAGCGATACTTTCCAGGCCACCAATTGGGGTGGTTCTGAATGCACCGAGGATCCAACGTGCAGCAATGGACTGCACTTGGGCCAGCGTTTTGATGACCCCCTTGATGTGAGCGCCTTTGAAGTGCCATAGTCTAAGTCCGTATGTCATGATAGGTACGACACATGAACGGTACAGAAGGCGTTTCTGCATAGGAGTTAGTCCCCTGACAGGATTGCTGAGCATTCCCATCGCCCTCGCAGTTGTGAGGGCTTTGGTGGAGTAGAATCGCATGTGCTCCTTGAAAGAGAGTTTGCGGTCAAAGAAGAAGCCCAGGTACCTCCAGGTGACCTTGGGTTTGAGAGGGGTGTTGCCCGTGTACGGGGCAAAGCCAAGATCTATGGGTAGGGGAGTGAATCTCCTCGCCCTTGAAAAGTGAAAGATTTCGGACTTGTCGTGTTCAAGGACGAGTCCGAGGGAAGTGAATGCCTGGAATATCCAGCCATACGCTTTTTTGAGCAGGGGGAGGTTATCCTCCAACTGTGAAGAGCGGGCGATGAGAGTGCCATCGTCCACATAAGACATGAGATCGACATCTCTGCCGATTTTGCTCCTTCTGAAGAGCTTCATGATGTGCGTCAAATATAACGCCAATAAGACAGGGGACAAGGCAGAGCCCTGACCCACTCCCACATCGGCTGCAAAGGAGCCAGATGAGAAAGCGTTCCATTTGTAGGTCGTCTTGCGACCGACTAAGTATGAGTGGAAGAAATTCACTACTTGCGCAGGGAATCCCGACCGAGAGATGATCTCCAACAGAACCTGGTGGTTCAAGGAGGGGAAGAACTGAGCGATGTCGAAGGCAACAACGCTCATTTTGAGCCCTTTGGCCCACCCTGCCCTGACAAGATGGGTGAGGTAGATTCCTGCATCCTCAGTGGAATGCTGGGCGATGCCTCCGAACTGATTTTGTTCGAAGGCCTCGTGTGCGACACCGTCGAACTGAAGTCGCCTGGACAACATCTTCTCGACTAATTTGCCCAGAGTGTTCAGGAGCACGATGGGCCTGAACGACTTAGGGGTAGAGTAATTAGGTTTCCCTGGTTTCGGGATAATAACCGACAGGGATTCCTTGAAGTGGGCTGGCCAGTGGCCAGCAGTGATGCACGCCTCGGCGATGTGGGTGATGAGCCCTGCCACTTCCGGGTTGCTACACCAGTGTTTAAGGTGTGACCATGTAACATGATCGGGACCTGGAGCAGAATGGGAAGAACACGCATTTAGCGCTTCTTTCATTTCCGTAACAGAGAACGAGATCCAGGCCCTTTCAGGCACCGGATCAAGTCCATCAAGGATACTCAGATCGACTACTCGATCTGAGGCAGCATTATAGGACCCATCAAGGGCAGCCCAAAGGGAGTCCAGATCGTTGCAGGGTTCTCCCCGATAGGAGATCGCCTCATACGATGGGAGGTTGCATTGATGAGTCCAGGACATTAGATCCCAGGGTCGTCTGTTCATCGTAGCCACTTCTTGGATACGGTCGTCGAAGAAATCACGCTTTGCGTGTCGCATGACTTTCCTGTAGTGCTTCCAGTCCTCCTCATCACGGGAAGCTCTGTATGCGTCTAGGGCGCCACTGCATTCGTCTGTCCACCAACCTTTTTGATCCAGTCACGGTCAAAGCGATGACGCCAAAAATTGCATCGACGATCATCGGATGCGTGGTTTTTCCGGCAGTTTATGCACCTAGCCAGGTGAGGACAGGCTGCCCCCTGGAGGGTAGCTGTGACAGGAGGGTTCACCTTAGCGTTTCCCTTACAACACCCTGCGAGGGCACGGTGGTGCTCCTTGCGGTGTGGGCCAGCACAGATCGGACACTTGGTCTGTGGAGCTCTGCATGCAGGGGTGGGGTGGCCCCACTTCCAGCAGCGTTGGCATAGGGGCAGGCCTGGGTTCGCCCTGGCCGCCCTAACATAAGCGACGTAGCGTCCAAATTGGATGCCCCTGCCGATAAGAGCCTTAGCTCGTGCACCACTGACTGAGTCAGCGATGTTAAGGTATACGGTGCACATATCCGACATCCTTGAATCACGTACCACATGGGGGGGGACTTGGAGCACTGTGAGGTCCGAGATTCCGGACTTTCCCAAGTGTGCAATGACGACATCAGGCATCAAGGCCTTGTCGTTAGCGATGTATGGCACGTCGACCAGCTTGAGGTACGACGTGGATGTGGGTAATGCTGCGTCCACTTGCAGCGCGAAAGGGAACGCCTTGTGGGCAGCTTCCTTGAAGCATCGAAGGTCCTCCTCAGAGGCCACAACGTCAGTAGCTACTGATAAATTACCAGCATGCATCGATGCAGACTGAGCCACCAATTTGGAGTGGTGCAGTCCGAGGGTGGTCCGGACGTGGTCCAGGAAGTCAGCAGGGTTCGTTTCCTCCCCAAGGGGGGGACGAACGTGGACAAGGACCTGTCGTCTCGACGGTCCGTGTACAGTAGGTGAAGGTTTTGATGCCTTCGGTTTAGAGGGGCCGACATGCTGCTGTATGTCTGCCAGCTTGTCGGTTGGAAGTTCAGGGAAGGCCTTGGCTAGATGCACAAGACCCTCCATGGATGTGTTAGGAGCTCACCCCCCGGGGAAGTGAGCAACCTGAGCAAAAGTCCCCCTGCCTGAAGGCCTGGTGGACCAGTTCACGGGGGGAGGTGGTCCTTGACCCCATGATGAAGAGACACCCCCTGTTGGGGGTTTAGGAAGAGGTCGAGCCCCTTTCGGGCCTCGAGTCCTCGCTGATTTGTGAGGGGGGGGGCGTTGCCCATCCCATCCCTCCAGGCACTCCTCATTGGGATCGTTGGTGACAGTGCCCGACCTAGGTCATTTACTGCCCCCAGAAATTCTATCTATTGCTCCCTGGAGGAAAGAGCTCCCTGAGTCGCGATCAATGCCAGCCTCGGCAGCTGCTACCAGCACCGAGCCCAATCATTCTGCTATGAGCTGCCGATCCTCAGCAGTCGGTCGTCAAGATCCCGTTCTGTTGAGAACAATTCGGAATCCCTCAGTGTACTCTCCCAGGTCTTTGGCGAAGGTCTGGGGTCCACTCCAGTCATCACTAGCCATCTCCATGTCCTGAATGACGTGGGAGGAGAGATTATCGGCCACTTCATCAGCCCACGAAGTGGGTGTAGAAGGGGTAGCCGGAGGTGCAGGAGACGCAGTTGCATCTCTAGAGGATAGCGCTGGCACGCTGAAACGCTGTGCTCGCAGGGTGACAATGCCCACCCCATAGGGGGAGGGGGTTGGAGAGCCTCTTTGAGTCCTGTGAGGACCCACTGAGGGTACGTTCTGTATGGATCTGCGGCTTGAAGAGAGCCGCAGAGAGTCAATTGGGTCGTCACCAGGAGTTCTGGGCGTACCGGATCTAGAAGGTCTCCCCTCATCCATCACCTCACCCGATCTCCCCCCTCTCTTCAGGAATGATTCTGACATGCGTTGGTAAGACGCTAGTTATACCGGATCGCTGAGATCATAGACGGATTGAGCTGCAAAGTGAGAAAACGGTGTCGACAAAAATTTTTGTGGCTGTGCACATCGCGGTAAGAAGACAAGAAGTGATGGGACCAGCCGTTATCGATTCCACGCTGCGTATTTTGATTCTTACCATCATCTACTAGCACTAACACACACTCTCAATGCCCAAATGGCGAACCAGAGGCCAACCACCACATCGGGGTCTATGCAACCCCGCTTTGATCACAGGCGACATCTTTGATGATGGCGTCCAAGACTACGACACCCGGTTCATGCAAGACGAATCGGAGGTAGCAGCTGCTCTCAAAGCAGCTAGAGATCTATGGGCCAGGGAAGACCTCTCCGACCCTAACGATGATGATGACGATGACTCTCTTGCCATGCAAGAGGCTCTCATTTTTGCTGAGGGGGGGCCTAGGCTCTCCTCGAGGAAAATGATCAATCGTGTACGATGGGGACTTGGTGTCAACGTCGAACACAAGTGTTGGGCTCATAGCCTCCCTAAGGAGGATATGTATTCACAGGAGCTCGGCATCACTGAGCTCCTTTATCCGGAGGCATCCCCTGCCCCACTACCGCCTTGGCCCCCCATCCCCGAGCTGGTGGAGGACGAAGTGCCGCTATCTAGGGATCAGAGGCTGGAAATTGAAGCCACCTCTGATGCCATGTTGCATTTACTGGACATGATGACCTCCTTTGTAGGTACCGTCCGAGTGTCCGCGGTTCCTCTCAACGACAGGAACTCTTGGCATCAGATGGCATGGGAGCTCTTCACCACCACCTGGCGATTTTCAGGGAGCATGATGGAGTCGCTTCGCGTGGCATCAGCTCCCCTCGACCTTACGTCTCCGGCAGCCTTTCAGGCTTCCTATGCGGCGATGCAGGCGGCTCAGTCTGCTCCACCAGCGGCAGAGCCTCCAACCGAGGAACCCTTGTCCCCGGAACGGCGTCATCGTCCTCGTGGGCCTCGCCAATGACCATGCCGAGCTTGAAGAAGGGGACCCCCCCTTCTCTTCACTGCCCACCAGGGCTGTTGTCGGGATGGTGACAATATGTCGCCGCCCTCTACCTTCCCCCCACTGCGGGGGGGATGATGTCATCGAGTGCATGCTCAGAGTAGCATATGCTCGAGGGGGGGCCTCGACCCCTCTACTTACAGTAGCTCCAGTGAATAACCAGCTATGGCAGTTCCGGTGAACAACCAGCTGCCTCGTCACTGTCACTTGTGCATGGACACAGTGATGGTCCACCTCACTCACCTGGGGTGGTCAATCCTCATTGTCTGGTGAAAGACGGTTACTCTTCCTGCAAGGGAGGACTTATGGTGAATTGACACTGCTTGCGCCTGATCTGACTTCGGTTGGATATGTGGCCGGGGGGACCAAGATAGCACCAGACGGTGAACTAATGGCTAGCCTTTGTGGGGGGGGGCCCTCCCCTACAGATTATTGCCTTTCCTGTCTGAGAGGACAACACTGGTATGCCTGCCGTAATGTGGCTTCTGCAAGGGACGTGGTGTGGGATGCGGACATAGGGAATGTGTAGTCTTAGTAGTACCTTGTTTGTATCTTGACCCGCGGACTGTGATCGAGCCCCACATTATAAATTGTTGACCCCAAAAAAAAAAAAAAAAAAAAAAAGATCTCCGTGGGCAGACACCCGCAGACATCTTTAGACTACCTTAAAAATCAGGTCAAAAAGGCTGTTTGTAAGGATTGGCACACCCGGTTCTCAGATCCGGCGTATCGTGGTCAGCATTTCTACCAACTCAAAGGAGTAGGTGGAAAACCGGTATTACCCTCGACTCACAAAGGTGGGCCTTGGCTGAAAGTTATGGGGAACAACACTACGTTGACTTCCCGGTCAACTCGTATGATCACTGGCCATGCTCCTATAGGGGAGTATCGTCAACGTTTATCCCTCGATGGGGAATACCAATGTTGGTGCCTTGGCCCCGAGATACAAACTCGAGACCATTTTTTTTTTTTTTTTTTGGATCAGAATTTATAACGCGGGGCTCGAACGCAGTCCGCAGAGCAAGGTACAAACTTGGGTACTACTTTATCTACACGTTCCCCTCACCCATCTCCCACTCAGGTCCCCGTTTTAGCCACTTTAGGCAGGCAGTGCCACAGACGTTGGCCTCTCAGCCAGGAAAGGCAATAATCTGGAGGGGGCACCCCCCCCTCCCGAAGTTAGCCATTAGATTGCCCCCTGGAGCAAACGGTCCCCCAGCCACATGTCTGACCGAGGCCAGACCAGGCGCAGCAGTGTTAATTCACCGTAAATCCCCCCTTGCGGGAGGAATAACCGTCTGCATTTTCCCAGCCAATGAGGATTGACCACCCCAGACGAATGAGGTGGACCATCACCGTGTTGTGCATGAGTGACAGTAACGAGGCGGGTGGTTGTTCATCTGGTTATTCACCGTGACCACCGTAAGTAGGGGGCTGAGACCCCCCTCGAGCAAATGCACCCATGTGCACGCACTCGATGACATCGTCCCCCCCGCAGTGGGGGGAAGGTATAGGGAAGCGACACCATGTCACCATCCCGATAGTGGCCACCAGTTACTTGGTGGCCGTGAACATAGAGGGGGATAGCCCCCTGTACTAGTTGCAGCGCTGCTGTCCACGAGGACCTCGAGGACGACGGCGCCATGCTGGGGACAAGGGTTCCCCAGATTGAGGCTCTGACTGAGCAGTGTGCATCACCGCGTAGGAAGCCCGGAAGGCTGCCGGAGACGTGAGATCGAGAGGTGTCGGAACGGCTGCTAGTTCCGCCGACATCGTCTCAGACAGTCGCCAAGTGGTCATGAATAACTCCCAGGCCATTTGGCGCCAAGCGTTCCTCTCTGCAGGGGGAACAGCGGACGTATGGACAGTACCAACGAACATGGTCATCGTGTCGAGTTGGTGTAGCATGGCATGAGAGGTGGCTTCAATTTCCAACCTCTCATTCACAGATAGCGGCACTTCGTCCTCCACCAACTCAGGGATGGGGGGCAAAGGTGGTAATGGGGCAGGGGATGCCTCCGGATAGAAGAGCTCGGCCATGCCGAGCTCCTGTGTATACATGTCCTCGCGTTCGAGACTGCGAGTCCAACGTTTATGTGCGATATGGACGTCCTGCACCCACAGCACATGGTCGATCGTTTGCCTCGAGGCTAGCTTAGGGCTGCTCTCGGCGTAATTGAGGGCCTCCTGCATAGCAAGAGAATCCTCGTCGTCGTCATCATCGTTAGGGTCGGAGAGGTCTTCCCCGGCCCATAGATCTCTAGCTGCCCTGAAAGCAGCTGCTACCTCCGATTCGTCTTGCACGAACTGGGTGACGTAGTCTTGGACGTCATCATCAAAGATGTTGCCCGTGATCAGAACGGGGTCGCGTAGACCCCGATGTGGTGGTTGGACTCTGGTTTGCTGTTTGGGCATTGAGAGAGTGTGTGTTAGTGCTAGTAGATGATGGTAAGAATCAAAATACGCAGCATGGAATCGATAACGGTTGGTCCCTTATCTACATTCCGGGTCCACCCGATCCAGCCTCCGAACGCTCCGAGGGGGCGAGCAAGCCGCACATCCTGCTGCCTAGTGGGAGAATATTGAACCCGGGTCATAACACCCTAGAAGAGTGAGCACCGGAGGTAGAGAGTTGGTGGAGAGTGGCGGCCACCAAGGTGACGACCTAGCCGCCAGGGGGCACCATCGCCCGGCCCCTTTTAACGATGGTGTATTCCAACGGGTAGTCAGTGTAGCATGTCTCTAGTAATAGAAACTCACAGAGCATGGAGGCTAGAAGCCTCCCAGACAACCAGCAATCCAGTGATAACGTCCCTTCTCCCTAAGCCAGACCTCCCCCAACTAAACGAGCGTGTCGACTTGGGCAAGCGTTGAAGCAGGCATCCCACACCCGCTCTAAGCCCCCAGAGGGACCCAGACTACTCTTTCATAAACAACACTCAGCTAGTCAGGATCCTCGAAGCCCAGGAGAACAAGACAGATAGCAGCCATTGTCAAAAACAATGACCAGGGCATCCACGGAGATCGGATGGACGGATCTCTTAGCAAATCAGGGCAGGCCTGGAGACGCCGAGAGCGTTTGTGATGGTGAAATCCGATCGAAAATCGGATAAAAATTGAAGTGTCGACGTCGTGTGCAACGTTGAGCAGAGGTGTTTACCACTATTTATGGTGGTTGTAACAAGTCAAGGAGCGATGAACTCGAGACCATTTGCTACGCGTCTGCCCCGAGGTGGATCACAAAGAAACTCGTGCAAGCCCCAACACCGTTGAAGGCTTCCACGAATTCATGGACAACAACCCAGTTTTAGGGTCGTTCAACTCACTTGCGTGGGATCCAGCATAGGTTGTGTGCGCAGGGCGTATGACCCCCATCTGGTTCTGGCTAGTGTTATCGGTATGTCGGGGTGGCCGCAGGGCACCAGACGAGTCCACTAACCCTCATAAAGGGGGCCCACCCATGTTCAGGAGCAACTGTCAGGGAGGGGGGACACAAAACTAGGTACTGGTTTGGGGAGGCGCCTGAGTGCTTTCAGATCCACTGTCAGTTATGTGTTACGACTTCGACGTCGACTACGCTTTCCTTTCCGAGCTGAGAGGCTCACGTTGGGGCGGCAGTATCCCCTAAATCTTGCACTCATTTTTTTTTTTTTGGGTCAAAAGTTTATAACGCGGCGCCCGATCGCAGTCTGCGGTAGAGACATACAAACAAAGTACACTATGCCCAGCCCAAGTCCTCCTCCTGCTGATCTTCGCACCAACCACCTGGATAGCTGCAATGACCACTAAGGGGGCCCCCTTTATCGAGTAAATGGACTTGCCAGTGGTGGCGTACTGACAACCCGGACTTGACGTCGTGTCCCTCGAATCCCTACGGGTATAAATGCAAGATTTAGGGGAAACTGCCGCCCCGATGTGAGCCTCTCAGCTCGGAAAGGAAAGTGTAGTCAACATCAAAGTCGTAACACATAACCGACAGTGGATCTGAAAGCGCTCAGGTGCCTCCCCAAACCAGTACCTAGTTTTGTGTCCCCCCTCCCTGACAGTTGCTCCTGAACATGGGTGGGCCCCCTTTTTTTTTTTTTTTTTTGGATCAGAATTTATAACGCGGGGCTCGAACGCAGTCCGCGGAGCAGGGTACAAACTTGGGTACTACTTTATCTACGCGTTCCCCTCGCCCATCTCCCACTCAGGTCCCCGTTTTAGCCACTTTAGGCGGGCAGTGCCACAGACATTGGCCTCTCAGCCAGGAAAGGCAATAATCTGGAGGGGGCGCCCCCCCTCCCAAAGTTAGCCATTAGATCGCCCCCTGGAGCAAATGGTCCCCCAGCCACATGTCCGACCGAGGCCAGACCAGGCGCAGCAGTGTTAATTCACCGTAAATCCCCCCTTGCGGGAGGAATAACCGTCTGCGTTTTTCCAGCCAACGAGGATTGACCACCTCAGACGAATGAGGTGGACCATCACTGTGTTGTGCACGAGTGACAGTAACAAGGCGGGTGGTTGTTCACCTGGTTATTCACCGTGACCGCCATAAGTAGGGGGCCAAGACCCCCCTCGAGCAAATGCACCCATGTGCATGCACTCGATGACATCGTCCCCCCCGCAGTGGGGGGAAGGTATAGGGAAGCAACACAATGTCACCATCCCGATAGTGGCCACCAGTTACTTGGTGGCCGTGAATGTAGAGGGGGATAGACCCCTGTACTAGTTGCGGCGCTGCTGTCCACGAGGACCTCGAGGACGACAGCGCCGTGCTGGGGATGAGGGTTCCCCAGATTGAGGCTCTGATTGAGCAGTGTGCACTGCCGCGTAGGAAGCCCGGAAGGCTGCTGGAGACGTGAGGTCGAGAGGTGTCAGAATGGCTGCTAGTTCCGCTGACATCGTCTCAGACAGTCACCAGGTGGTCGTGAATAACTCCCAAGCCATTTGGCGCCATGCGTTCCTCTCTGCAGGGGGAACAGCGGATGTACGGACGGTACCAACGAACATGGTCATCGCATCGAGTTGGTGTAGCATGTCATGAGAGGTGGCTTCGATTTCCAGCCTCTCATTCACGGATAACGGCACTTCGTCCTCCACCAACTCAGGGATGGGGGGCAAAGGCAGTGCTGGGGCAGGGGATGCCTCCGGATAGAAGAGCTCGGCCATGCCGAGCTCCTGTGAATACATGTCCTCGCGTTCGAGACTGCGAGTCCATCATTTATGTGCGACATGGACGTCCTGCGCCCACAGCACACGGTCTATTGTTTGCCTCGAGGCCAGCTTCGGGCTGCTCTCGGCATAATTGAGGGCCTCTTGCATAGCAAGAGAGTCCTCGTCATCCTCAGGGTCGGAGAGGTCTTCTCCAGCCCATAGATCTCTAACTGCCCGTAGGGCAGTAGCTACATCCGGATCGTCCTGATCGTACCGGGTGTCGTAGTCTTGGACGCCATCGTCATAGATGTCGCCCGTAATCAGGGAGGGGTCATGTAGACCCCAGCGTGGTGTTTGGGCTCTAGTTCGCCGTTTAGGCATTGAGAGGGAAAGTTAGTGCTAGTAGGTGATAGTAGAAATCAAGATACGTAGCGTGCCATCGATAACAGTTGGTCCCTTATCTCTATTCCGGGTCCACCCGATACTGCCTCCGAACGCTCCGAGGGGGGGACAGGCTGCACATCCTGTAACCCAGTGGGAGAAGATTGAACCCGGGTCATAACACCCTAGAAGAGTGAGCACCGGAGGTAGAGAGTTGGTGGTGAGTAGCGGCCACCAGGGCGTCGACCTAGCTGTCAGGGGGCACCATCGCCCAGCCCCTTTTAATGATGGTGTATTCCAACGGGTAGTCAGTGTAGCATGTCTCTAGTAATAGAAACTCACAGAGCATGGAGGCTGGGAGCCTCCCAGATGGCCAGCAGTCCAGTAAGAACGTCCTTCCCCCTAAGCCAGACCTCCCCCAGCTAAACGAGCGCTTCTACTTGGGCGAGCATTGAAGCAGGCATCCCACACCCGCTCTAAGCCCCCATAGGGACCCAGACTACTCTTTCATAGACATCACTCACCTAGCCAGGATCCTCGAAGCCAAGGGGAACAAGACAGATAGCAGTCACTGTTGGAAACAATGACCGAGACATCCCCGGAGATCAGATGGACGGATCTCTTAGCAAATCAGGCCAGGCCTGGAGACGCTGAGAGCGTTCGTGATGGCGAAATCCGATCGAAAATCGGACAAAAATTGAAGTGTCGACGTCGCATGCAACGTTGAGCAGAGGTGTTTACCACTATTTATAGTGGTTGTAACAAGTCAAGGAGGCCCGTGGGTGGGCCCCCTTTATGAGGGTTAACGGACTCGTCTGGTGCGCTACGGCCACCCCGACATACCGATAACACTGGCTAGAACCAGATGAGGGTCATATGCCCTACGTGCACAACCTATCCTGGATCCCACACAAGTGAGTTGAATGACCTGAGGACCGGGTTATTGTCCATGAATTCGTGGAAGCCCTCGACAGAGTCTGGGCTTGCACAGGTTTCTTTGCGATCCACCTTGGGGCAGACGCGTAGTAAGTGGTCTCGAGTTTGTATCTCGGGGCCAAGGCACCAACATTGGTATTCCCCATCATGGGATAAACATTGACGATACTCTCCTATAGGAGCATGGCCAGTAATCATACGAGTCGAATGGGAAGTCAACGTAGTGTTGTTTCCCATTACTTTCAGCCAAGGCCCACCTTTGTGAGTCGAGGGTAGTGCCGGTTTTCCCCCCACTCCTTTGAGTTGGTAGAAATGCCGACCACGATACGCCGGATCTGAGAACCGGGTGTGCCAATCCTTACAAACGGCCTTTTCGACCTGATTTTTAAGGTAGTCTAGAGACGTCTGCGGGTGTCTGCCCACGGAGATCTTGGTAGATGTAGCTACATCGTGAGCCATCTTATGTACATTCCACTCAAACTTCGAGGGGACATGCCAGAATGTAACGATTCTCTCCTCATCCCCAGCTAGCCAGGGGCGGAGAGAGTGACAAGCATCCAGGGCAAAGATTTGCCCAGACCGTGGTTTGGGATCGATTAGGGACTCAATGCCGATAGTAGAATCCAAGAAGATCACCAACTTTTTGCATCCTCTGCTGCAAGCAGCCGAGATGCCCAGTTGGAGAGCGAAGAGTTTGACTTCTGGGGGGGTTCTTCTCCCAGAAGCTGAGACAACGCGATCAACCTGCTCTCCCTGTCCGAAGACAAGAGCGCAGGCGACAGCTTGGAATTTAGCATCTGTGGGCACCGAAGCGTCCACTGCGACAATGAGAGTGTCATTCTCCACTTGGGCCGACGCCCAGGCTTTATCGAGGTCACTCCTGTACGAGTTCCTCGCTCCATCCTCCTTAGAGGTGAGGCGATGAGAGGAGAAGCGAGTGAGGAATAGATCCTTCACTCTGTTTCCAGGTGTGTTTTCTTCCCCGAAGGGGTCGAATTCATTGCCTGGTACAAGGGCCAGAGCTGCAGCCAAAGCGACAGATGGACCTTGTAGGGTGAGTGTGTCGAGCACGTTTCCTCCCCAGAGCCCCAGCTCATGAGAGTGGGTAGTGCCGACATGATTGGGCCCTAGGATTGCTCTTAGGGGGTGAGATGGAGCTAACAAAGGGGTTCTGAATACCCCTCTGTCGACTAAACGACGCAGTAACAGCTGCATGGGCAGCAGTCCTGCGATACTTTCCAGGCCACCGATAGGGGTGGTCCTGAATGCACCAAGGATCCAGCGAGCAGCGATGGACTGCACCTGGGCCAGCGCCCACTCCCACATCTGCTGCAAAGGAGCCGGATGAGAAAGCATTCCATTTGTAGGTCATCTTGCGACTGACCAGATATGAGCGGAAGAAATTCACTACTTGTGCAGGGAATCCCGACCGAGAGATAATTTCCAACAGAACCTGGTGGTTCAAGGAAGGGAAGAACTGAGCGATGTCAAAGGCGACAACACTCGTTTTGAGTCCTTTGGCCCATCCTGCTCTAATCAGGTGGGTCAAGTAGATTCCTGCATCCTCAGTGGAACGCTGGGCGACACCTCCGAACTGATTTTGCTCGAAGGCCTCGTGTGTGACCCCGTCGAACTGAAGTCGCCTAGACAACATCTTTTCGACCAATTTGCCCAGAGTGTTCAGTAGCACAATAGGCCTGAACGACTTTGGGGTGGAATAATTAGGTTTCCCTGGTTTTGGGATGATAACCGACAGGGATTCCTTAAAGTGATCTGGCCAATGGCCAGCAGTGATACACACCTCAGCGATGCGGGTGATGAGCCCTGCCACCTCTGGGTTGCTGCACCAGTGTTTAAGGTGCGACCACGTAACATGATTGGGACCTGGAGCGGAACGGGAAGAACACGCATTTAGCGCTTCTTTCATTTCCATAACAGAGAACAGGATCCAGGCCCTTTCAGGCACCGGATCTAGTTCATCGAGAATGCTCAGATCGACTACTCGATCTGAGGCAGCGTTATAGGACCCATCCAGGGTAGCCCAAAGAGAGTCCAGATCATTGCAAGGTTCTCCCCGATAGGAGATTGCCTCGTACGACGGGAGGTTATGTTGACGAGTCCAGGACATCACATCAGCTCCTTGACTTGTTACAACCACCATAAATAGTGGTAAACACCTCTGCTCAACGTTGCACGCGACGTCGACACTTCAATTTTTGTCCGATTTTCGATCGGATTTCACCATCACGAACGCTCTCGGTGTCTCCAGGCTTGCCCTGATGTGCTAAGAGATCCATCCATCCAATCTCTGGGGATGTCTCGGTCATTGTTTCCAACAGTGACTGCTATCTGTCTTGTTCCCCTTGGCTTCGAGGATCCTGGCTAGGTGAGTGATGTCTATGAAAGAGTAGTCTGGGTCCCTATGGGGGCTTAGAGTGGGTGTGGGATGCCTGCTTCAATGCTCGCCCAAGTAGAAGCGCTCGTTTAGCTGGGGGAGGTCTGGCTTAGGGGGAAGGACGTTCTTACTGGACTGCTGGCCGTCTGGGAGGCTCCCAGCCTCCATGCTCTGTGAGTTTCTATTACTAGAGACATGCTACACTGACTACCCGTTGGAATACACCATCGTTAAAAGGGGCCGGGCGATGGTGCCCCCTGACAGCTAGGTCGACGCTCTGGTGGCCGCTACTCACCACCAACTCTCTACCTCCGGTGCTCACTCTTCTAGGGTGTTATGACCCAGGTTCAATCTTCTCCCACCAGGCAACAGGATGCGCGGCCTGTTCGCCCCCTCGGAGCGTTTGGAGGCTGTATTGGGTGGACCTGGAACTGAGATAAGGGGCCATCTGTTATCGACCTTATGCTACGTACTTTGACTGTTATCGTCATTTACCTGTGCTAACTCACTCTCAATGCCCAAATGGCTGAACAGAGACCAAACCACACGCTGGGGCCTTCATGACCCCACCTTGATTACGGGTGACATCGTTGGTGATGATGCCCAAGACTACGACACCCAGTTCTCAGAGAACGAACTGGAGGTAGCAGCTGCCCTAGGCAGTTTGAGATCTGTGGGCTGGGGAGGACCTCCCCGACTCTGACGACTACATGGACTCTCTTGCTAGGCAGGAGGCCCTCACTTACACTGCACGCTGCGTATTTTGATCACTAGCATCATATACCAGTACTAACTTGCTCCTGATGCCCAAGCGGACAACCAGAGACGATCGTTCCAATGATCCTACGCCTCCAGCAGCTGTTCCAGCTTCCTGTGTGGCGATGCCAACAGCTCTAGCAGAGCTCCAATCTGGGGAACCCTCGTTCCCAGTACAGTGCCGTCATCATCACAGATGGCCGTGCTGCTACTTGTGTGGGGCATTCCGCTCCACACCCATCACTGCCAGTCTGCTGGCTGCTGTTGGGTTGGTGACAAATGTCGCTACCCTTTACGTTCTCCCCGCTGCGGGGGGGAAATTGCTATCGAGTGCATGTGCTGGCAGTGCATTTGCTCGAGGGGGGCTTTGGCCCCCTGCTTACGGTGGTTCTGGTGAATAACCAGGTGAACAACCAGCTGCCACATTACTGTTACTCGTGCATGACACGGTGATGGTCCACCTCGTTTGTCCGGGGTGGTCAATCCTCGTTGGCTGGGAGTATGCGGACGGTTATTCCTCCCGCAAGGGGGGATTTATGGTGAATTGACACTGCTGCGCCTGATCTGACTTTGGTTGGATATGTGGCTGGGGGACCGCTTCGCACCAGCTGACGATCTAATGGCTAGCTTCAGGAGGGGGTCTCCCCCTCCAGATTATTGCCTTTCCTGGCTGAGAGGCCAACGTCTGTGGCACTGCCCGCCTAAAGTGGCTAAAACGAGGACCTGGGTAGGATATGGGTGAGGGGAAGCGTAGTTATAGTAGTACCCAAGTTTGTATCCTGCTCTGCGGACTGCGATCGAGCCCCGCATTATAAATTGTTGACCCAAAAAAAAAAAAAAAAAAAGTCCAGGACATCAGGTGCCAGGGCCATCTATTCATCGTAGCCACTTCTTGGATATGGTCATCGAAGAAGTCACGCTTTGTGTGTCGCATGACTTTCCTGTAGTGCTTCCAGTCCTCCTCATCACGAGAGGCTCTGTATGTGTCTAGGGCACCACCGCATTCGTCTGTCCACCAACCTTTGGACGACTTGCCGAGGCGAGATTCCTTGGCATGGTTTTCCCATGCCTTGTTTAAAATCGTCGATATCGCCGAAACGACATCATTGATTTCTGCCGATGTACCTCCGTGCCAATCTAGCCACGGAGTTAAAGCAGAAGAGACAGCATCCCGGTATGATGCTTCCTCCTCGGATCCTTTTTTGATGGACCACTTGGTAACCAGAACCAGAGATCCTGGGCCAGGTAGCACTAATGTCAGGGGGGTGTGGTCAGACGTACCCCTGGCTTCAGGTACAATCTCACAGTACAGTACAAATCTGAGATCTGTGGGAATGAACATCAGGTCGATCACTGTGGGGTGAAAGCCCTGTTGTGGGGGGAAATGAGTGGGGCCCTCCACTACTGGTAGGGCTCTAGTCAGGCCTAGTGCCATAGCCGTTTCCACTAAGTGGTCAGCATGGATGGAGTGTTCAGGCCCCTGGGGGTCCCAGGAGGTGTGCCTCACGTTAAAATCGCCACACATGAAGTGCAAGCGTGGAATCATCATGATGCTCTCGAACAAGAGCGTGATGGCTAAGTGTTGGCTGTCCGAGTAGACGTTAGCAAGTAGCATGATGTCCTCTCCTATTCCCAATGAGAACAGAAGGATATCACGATCGTCAATTAGATCTCATCTGAGACCCGGTCTTAGATTAGCGATGGTGTTCGCAAAGTAGACAGCAACGCATGGAGGGGAATCAATTCCCGATGGGCGCACTAAGGTTCCCCAGTTTGGACTCATTGGTGCGCCTATAACTTCCTCCCCTTCCCTGTTGTGGGCAGAAGGGGCGTGTCTTATTAATCACCAAGGAGGCTCTTGAATAAAAAGCAGGTCGTAGTCATGTACGAAATCTGCCAGTAATGAGTCCATGTAACCCCAATTTCGATTTACATTTTGACTAAATATGCGTAGCTGAGGGGTAGATCTAAGTCTGTCTCTCATTTACGTTCGGCCACCGCGTCCTGCGGGATGGTAAGCATGAGGGGAGCGAGAGTTGCATTTCGCACTCACCTCGTCATAGCGCGCTTTGATCCAGTCACGGTCAAAGCGATGACGCCAAAAATTGCATCAACGATCGTCGGATGCGTGGTTTTTCCGGCAGTTTATGCACCTAGCCAGGTGAGGACAGGCTGCCCCCTGGAGGGTAGCTGTGACAGGAGGGTTCACCTTAGCGTTTCCCTTACAACACCCTGCGAGGGCACGATGGTGCTCCTTGCGGTGTGGGCCTGCACAGATCGGACACTTGGTCTGTGGAGCTCTGCATGCTGGGGTGGGGTGACCCCACTTCCAGCACCGTTGACATAGGGGCAAGCCTGGGTTCGCCCTGGCAGCCCTAACATACGCGACATAGCGTCCAAACTGGACGCCCCACCCGAAAAGAGCCTTCGCTCGTGCACCACTGACTGAGTCAGCGATGTTAAGGTAAACGGTGCACGTATCCGACATCTTCGAATCACATACTACCCATGGGGGGACTTGCAACACCGTGAGGTCCGATATTCCGGACTTTCCCAAGTGAGCAATGACGACGTCAGGCATTAGAGCCTTGTCGTTGGCGATAAATGGCACGTCGACCAGTTTGAGGTACGATGTGGACGTAGGTAACGCTGCATCTACTTGCAGTGCAGAGGGGAACACTTTGTGGGCGGCCTCCTTGAAGCATCGAAGGTCCTCCTCAGAGGCGACAATGTCAGTAGCTACTTTTTTTTTTTTTTGGGTCAAAAGTTTATAACGCGGCGCCCAATCGCAGTCCGCGGTAGAGACATACAAGCAGAGTACACTATGCCCAGCCCAAGTCCTCCTCCTGCTGATCTTCGCACCAACCACCTGGATAGCTGCGATGACCACTAAGGGGGCCCCCTTTATCGAGTAAACAGACTTGCCAGTGGTGGCGTACTGACAACCCGGACTTGACGATGTCGTGTTCCCTGAATCCCTATGGGTATGAGTGCAAGATTTAGGGGAAACTGCCGCCCCGACGTGAGCCTCTCAGCTCGGAAAGGAAGGCGTATTCAACTGAAGTCGTCGTAACGCACAACCGACCTAGGATCTGGAAGCGCTCAGGCGCCTCCCCGAACCAGTGCCTAGTTTCGTGTCCCCCCTCCCTGACAGTCGCTCCTGAACATGGGTGGGCCCCCTTTATGAGGGTTAACGGACTCGTCTGGTGCCCCTATGGCCACCCCAACCTACCGATAACACTAGCCAGAACCAGATGGGGGTCATACGCCCTGTGCACACAACCTATCCTGGATCCCACACAAGTGAGTTGAATGATCCTAGTGCAGGATTATTGTCCATGAATTTGTGAAAGCCCTCGACGGAGTCTGGGCTTGCGCGAGTTTCTTTGCGATCCACCTTGGGGCAGATGGGTAGTAGATGGTCTCGAGTTTGTATCTCGGGGCCAAGGCACCAACATTGGTATTCCCCATTGAGGGATAAACATTGACGATACTCCCCTATAGGAGCATGGCCAGTGATCATGCAAGTTGAACGGGACGTCAACATAGTGTTGTTTCCCATTACTTTCAGCCAAGGCCCACCTTTGTGAGTCGAGGGTAATACTGGTTTCCCACCTACTCCTTTGAGTTAGTAGAAATGCCGACCACGATACGCCGGATCTGAGAACCGGGTGTGCCAATCCTTACAAACGGACTTTTCGACCTGATTTTTAAGGTAGTCTAGAGATGTCTGCGGGTGTCTGACCATGGAGATCTTGGTAGATGTAGCTACATCATGAGCCATCTTATGTACATTCCACTCGAGTTTCGAGGGGACATGCCAGAATGTAACGTTCCTCTCCTCATCCCCAGCTAGCCAGGGATGAAGGGAGCGACAAGCGTCCAGGGCAAATATTTGCCCAGAACGTGGTTTTGGATCGATTAGGGACTCAATGCCCGTAGTAGAGTCCAAGAAAATCACCAATTTCTTGCACCCTCTGCTGCAAGCAGCTGACACGCCTAGTTGGAGAGCGAAGAGTTCGACTTCCGGGGGGGTTCTCCTCCCAGAGGCTGAGACAACGCGATCAACCTGCTCTCCCTGTCCAAAGACCAGAGCGCAGGTGACCGCCTGGAATTTAGCATCTGTGGGCACCGAGGCATCCACTGCAACAATGAGAGTGTCATCCTCTACTTGGGCCGTGGCCCAAGCTTTGTCAAGGTCACTCCTGTAAGAGTTCCTCGCTCCATCCTCCTTGGAGGTGAGGTGATGAGAGGAAAAGCATTGCTTCTTGTCTTCTTACCGCGATGTGCACAGCCACAAAAATTTTCGTCGACACCGTTTTCTCACTTTGCAGCTCAATCCGTCTACGATCTCAGTGATCCAGTATAACTAGCATCTTACCAACGCATGTCAGAATCATTCCTGAAGAGAGGGGGGAGATCGGGCGAGGCAATGGATGAGGGGAGACCTTCTAGATCCGGTACGCCCAGAACTCCTGGTGACGACCCAATTGACTCTCTGCGGCTCTCTTCAAGCTGCAGATCCACACAGAATGTACCCTCAGTGGGTCCTCACAGGACTCAAAGAGGCTCTCCAACCCCCTCCCCCTATGGGGCGGGCATTGTCACCCTGCGAGCACAGCGTTTCAGCGTGCCAGCACTATCCTCTAGAGATGCAACTGCGTCTCCTGCACCTCTGGCTACCCCTTCTACACCCGCTTCGTGGGCTGATGAAGTGGCCGATAATCTCTCCTCCCACGTCATTCAGGACACGGAGATGGCTAGTGATGACTGGAGTGGACCCCAGACCTTCGCCAAAGACCTGGGAGAGTACACTGAGGGATTCCGAATTGTTCTCAACAGAACAGGATCTTGACGACCGACTGCTGAGGATCGGCAGCTCATAGCAGAACGATTGGGCTCGGTGCTGGTAGCAGCTGCCAAGGCTGGCATTGATCGCGACTCAGGGAGCTCTTTCCTCCGGGGAGCAATAGATAGAATTTCTGGGGGCAGTAAATGACCTAGGTCGGGCACTGTCACCAACGATCCCAATGAGGAGTGCCTGGAGGGATGGGATGGGCAACGCCCCCCCCCTCACAAATCAGCGAGGACTCGAGGCCCGAAAGGGGCTCGACCTCTTCCTAAACCCCCAACAGGGGGTGTCTCTTCGTCATGGGGTCAAGGACCACCTCCCCCCGTGAACTGGTCCACCAGGCCTTCGGGCAGGGGGACTTTTGCTCAGGTTGCTCACTTCCCCGGGGGGTGAGCTCCTAACACATCCATGGAGGGTCTTGTGCATCTAGCCAAGGCCTTCCCTGAACTTCCAACCGACAAGCTGGCAGACATACAGCAGCATGTCGGCCCCTCTAAACCGAAGGCATCAAAACCTTCACCTACTGTACACGGACCGTCGAGACGACAGGTCCTTGTCCACGTTCGTCCCCCCCTTGGGGAGGAAACGAACCCTGCTGACTTCCTGGACCACGTCCGGACCACCCTCGGACTGCACCACTCCAAATTGGTGGCTCAGTCTGCATCGATGCATGCTGGTAATTTATCAGTAGCTACTGACGTTGTGGCCTCTGAGGAGGACCTTCGATGTGTCAAGGAAGCTGCCCACAAGGCGTTCCCTTTCGCGCTGCAAGTGGACGCAGCATTACCCACATCCACGTCGTACCTCAAGCTGGTCGACGTGCCATACATCGCTAACGACAAGGCCTTGATGCCTGATGTCGTCATTGCACACTTGGGAAAGTCCGGAATCTTGGACCTCACAGTGCTCCAAGTCCCCCCCCATGTGGTACGTGATTCAAGGATGTCGGATATGTGCACCGTATACCTTAACATCGCTGACTCAGTCAGTGGTGCACGAGCTAAGGCTCTTATCGGCAGGGGCATCCAATTTGGACGCTACGTCGCTTATGTTAGGGCGGCCAGGGCGAACCCAGGCCTGCCCCTATGCCAACGCTGCTGGAAGTGGGGCCACCCCACCCCTGCATGCAGAGCTCCACAGACCAAGTGTCCGATCTGTGCTGGCCCACACCGCAAGGAGCACCACCATGCCCTCGCAGGGTGTTGTAAGGGAAACGCTAAGGTGAACCCTCCTGTCACAGCTACCCTCCAGGGGGCAGCCTGTCCTCACCTGGCTAGGTGCATAAACTGCCGGAAAAACCACGCATCCGACGATCGTTGATGCAATTTTTGGCGTCATCGCTTTGACCGTGACTGGATCAAAAAGGTTGGTGGACAGACGAATGCAGTGGCGCCCTAGACGCGTACAGAGCTTCCCGTGATGAGGAGGACTGGAAGCACTACAGGAAAGTCATGCGACACGCAAAGCGTGATTTCTTCGACGACCGTATCCAAGAAGTGGCTACGATGAACAGACGACCCTGGGATCTAATGTCCTGGACTCATCAACGCAACCTCCCATCGTATGAGGTGATCTCCTATCGGGGAGAACCCTGCAATGATCTGGACTCCCTTTGGGCTGCCCTTGATGGGTCCTATAATGCTGCCTCAGATCGAGTAGTCGATCTGAGTATCCTTGATGGACTTGATCCGGTGCCTGAAAGGGCCTGGATCTCGTTCTCTGTTACGGAAATGAAAGAAGCGCTAAATGCGTGTTCTTCCCGTTCCGCTCCAGGTCCCGATCATGTTACATGGTCACACCTTAAACACTGGTGTAGCAACCCGGAAGTGGCAGGGCCCATCACCCACATCGCCGAGGTGTGCATCACTGCTGGCCACTGGCCAGCCCACTTCAAGGAATCCCTGTCGGTTATTATCCCGAAACCAGGGAAACCTAATTACTCTACCCCTAAGTCGTTCAGGCCCATCGTGCTCCTGAACACTCTGGGCAAATTAGTCGAGAAGATGTTGTCCAGGCGACTTCAGTTCGACGGTGTCGCACACGAGGCCTTCGAACAAAATCAGTTCGGAGGCATCGCCCAGCATTCCACTGAGGATGCAGGAATCTACCTCACCCATCTTGTCAGGGCAGGGTGGACCAAAGGGCTCAAAACGAGCATTGTTGCCTTCGACATCGCTCAGTTCTTCCCCTCCTTGAACCACCAGGTTCTGTTGGAGATCATCTCTCGGTCGGGATTCCCTGCGCAAGTAGTGAATTTCTTCCACTCATACTTAGTCGGTCGCAAGACGACCTACAAATGGAACGCTTTCTCATCTGGCTCCTTTGCAGCTGATGTGGGAGTGGGTCAGGGCTCTGCCTTGTCCCCTGTCTTATCGGCGTTATATTTGACGCACATCATGAAGCTCTTCAGAAGGAGCAAAATCGGCAGAGATGTCGATCTCATGTCTTATGTGGACGATGGCACTCTCATCGCCCGCTCTTCACAGTTGGAGGATAACCTCCCCCTGCTCAAAAAAGCGTATGGCTGGATATTCCAGGCATTCACTTCCCTCGGACTCGTCCTTGAACACGACAAGTCCGAAATCTTTCACTTTTCAAGGGCGAGGAGATTCACTCCCCTACCCATAGATCTTGGCTTTGCCCCGTACACGGGCAACACCCCTCTCAAACCCAAGGTCACCTGGAGGTACCTGGGCTTCTTCTTTGACCGCAAACTCTCTTTCAAGGAGCACATGCGATTCTACTCCACCAAAGCCCTCACAACTGCGAGGGCGATGGGAATGCTCGGCAATTCTGTCAGGGGACTAACTCCTATGCAGAAACGCCTTCTGTACCGTTCGTGTGTCGTACCTATCATGACATACGGACTTAGACTATGGCACTTCAAAGGCGCTCACGTCAAGGGGGTCATCAAAACGCTGGCCCAAGTGCAGTCCATTGCTGCACGTTGGATCCTCGGTGCATTCAGAACCACCCCAATTGGTGGCCTGGAAAGTATCGCTGGATTGCTGCCCATGCAGCTGTTACTGCGTCGTCTGGTCGACAGGGGGGTATTTAGAACCCCCCTATTGGCTCCTTCACACCCCCTAAGAGCTATCTTAGGACCTAATCACGTTGGCACTACCCACTCTCATGAGCTAGGACTCTGGGGAGGGAACGTGCTCGACACACTTAACCTGCAAGGTCCATCTGTCGCTTCGGCTGCAGCTTTGGCCCTCGTACCAGGCGATGAATTCGACCCCTTTGGGGAAGAAAACACACGTGGAAACAGAGTGAAGGATTTATTCCCCACTCGCTTCTCCTCTCATCGCCTCACCTCTAAGGAGGATGGAGCAAGGAACTCTTACAGGAGTGACCTCGACAAGGCCTGGGCCTCCGCCCAGGTGGAGGATAGCACTCTCGTCGTTGCTGTCGACGCTTCGGTGCCCACAGATTCTAAATTCCAGGCTGTCGCTTGTGCTCTCGTCTTCGGACAGGGAGAGCAGGTTGATCGCGTTGTCTCAGCTTCAGGGAGAAGAACCCCCCCAGAAGTTGAACTCTTCGCTCTCCAACTAGGTGTCTCAGCTGCGTGCAGCAGAGGCTGCAAAAAGTTGGTGATCTTCTCGGACTCTACTATGGGCATTGAGTCCCTAATTGATCCAAAACCACGCTCTGGGCAAATCTTTGCCCTGGACGCCTGTCGCTCCCTTCGTCCCTGGCTAGCTGGGGACGAGGAGAGGAACGTTACATTCTGGCATGTCCCCTCGAAATTCGAGTGGAACGTGCACAAGATGGCTCACGATGTAGCTACATCTACCAAGATCTCCGTGGGCAGACACCCGTGAACGTCTTTAGACTACCTTAAAAACCAGGTCGAAAAGGCCGTTTGCAAGGATTGGCACACCCGGTTCTCAGATCCGGCGTATCGTGGTCGGCATTTCTACCAACTCAAAGGAGTAGGCGGAAAACCGGTACTACCCTCGACTCACAAAGGTGGGCCTTGGCTGAAAGGTATGGGGAGCAACACTACGTTGACTATACATGCTCCTTGACTTGTTACAACCACCATAAATAGTGGTAAACACCTCTGCTCAACATTGCACACGATGTCGACACTTCAATTTTTGTCCGATTTTCGATCGGATTTCGCCATCACGAACGCTCTCGGCGTCTCCAGGCCTGCCCTGATTTGCTAAGAGATCTGTCCATCCGATCTCTGTGGATGCCCCGGTCACTGTTTTTGACAGTGTCTGCTACTCGTCTCGTTCTCCTGGGCTTCGAGGATCCTGGCTAGGTGAGTGTTGGCAATGAAAGAGTAGTCTGGGCCCCTATGGGGGCTTAGAGTGGGTGTGGGATGCCTACTTCAATGCTCGCCCAAGTCGTCGCATTCGTTTAGCTGGGGGAGGTCTGGTTCAGGAGGAGGGACATATTCACTGGATTGTGGGTCATCTGGGAGGCTTCCTACCTCCATGCTGCGTGAGTTTCTACATCTAGAGACCTGCTACACTGACTACCCATTGGAATACACCATCATTAAAAGGGGCCGGGCGATGGTGCCCCCTGGTGGCTAGGTCAACGCTCTGGTGGCCGCTACTTACCACCGACTCTTTACCTCCGGCACTCACACCCTCAAGGTGTTCGGAACCGGGTTCAATTGTCCCTCCCAATCTGCAGCAGGATTTGCGGCCTGTCTGCCGCCTCGGAGCGTCTGGAGGCTGTGTTGGGTGGACCTGGAATTGAGATAAGGGACCGTCTGTTATCGTTATCACGCTACGTATCTTGACTTCTACCGTCATCTACTTGTGCTAAATCATCCTCAATGCCCTCTACAAACCATAGAGCGCGAACTCGACACCAGGCGGCTCATGGCGACCCCCTCCTATACACAAATGCCGACTTCGCAGACTTCGACGACAACTACCTCCCAGAGTTCGGACACGTCTCCCTGAGCGGATGGGACTCTGATGTGGCTAACCAGTTCCACAATCTTTGGGCAGAGGATGACTCCTCCGACCTGCCAGACGACGATGACGGCTCTGCCACCGGTGGAGACGTCGAGTTCATTCCAGGTCTCACCGAGCTAGCCTCACAGGAGACGATAAACCGCTTCTTGGCATCACAAGTGATAGCCGATGAGGTGCATGATCTGGCTCTCGAGCTTGGGCTCGAGGCCAACAACAATCAAGAGCTCGGCATCGCCGAGCTCCTCTATCCGGAGGGGCAGCAGGAGCAATCTGCACCGCCCCTCCCCACATCACCGGGTTCATCCGCCATCCCAGAGTTGGTGGAGGATGAGCCTCCGTTGTCGAGAGATGAGAGGGTGGACATAACGTCCACCTCTCATGGCTTTCTACATTTACTGGAGGCTATGACGATTTTCGTTGGTACCGTCCGAGTATCCGCCGTTCCACTCATTGAGAGGAACGCATGGCGTCAGATGGCCTGGGAACTATTCACGACCACCTGGCGATTGTCTGAGCCAATCCCCTCCAGATTATTGCCTTTTCTGGCTGAGAGGCCAACGTCTGTGGCACTGCCCGCCTAAAGTGGCTAAAACGAGGACCTGGGTAGGATATGGGGGAGGGGAAGCGTAGTTACAGTGGTACCCAAGTTTGTATCCTGCTCCGCGGACTGCGATCGAGCCCCGCGTTATAAATTGTTGACCCAAAAAAAAAAAAAAAAAAAAAAAAAAAAAGAAACACTACGTTGACTTCTCGTTCGACTCGTATGATTACTGGCCATGCTCCTATAGGGGAGTATCGTCAATGTTTATCCCTCAATAGGGAAAACCAATGTTGGTGCCATGGTCCTGAGATACAAACTCGAGACCACTTACTACGCATCTGCCCCAAGGTGGATCGCAAAGAAACTCATGCGAGCCCCGACTCCATCGAGGGCTTCCACGAATTCATGGACAATAATCCTGCACTAGGGTCGTTCAACTCACTTGCGTGGGATCCAGGATAGGTTGTGCGCGCAGGGCGTATGACCCCCATCTGGTTCTGGCTAGTGTTATCGGTATGTCGGGGTGGCCGTTGGGCGCCAGACGAGTCCATTAACCCTCATAAAGAGGGCCCACCCATGTTCAGGAGCGACTGTCAGGGAGGGGGGACACGAAACTAGGTACTGGTTCGGGGAGGCGCCTGAGCGCTTTCAGATCCACTGTCGGTTGTGCGCTACGGCTTCGATGCTGAATGCGCCCTCCTTTCTGAGCTGAGAGGCTCACATTGAGGCGGCAGTTTCCCCTAAATCTTGCACTCATACCCGTAGGGACTCGGGGAACACGACATCATCAAGCTTGGGTTGTCAGTACGCCACCACTGGCAAGTCCGTTTACTCGATAAAGGGGGCCCCCTTAGTGGTCATTGCAGCTATCCAGGTGGTTGGTGCGAAGATCAGCAGGAGGAGGACTTGGGCTGGGCGTAGTGTACTTCGTTTGTATGTCTCTACCGCGGACTGCGATCGGGCGCCGCGTTATAAACTTTTGACCCAAAAAAAAAAAAAAATGAGAGGAAAAGCAAGTGGGGAATAGGTCCTTCACTCTGTTTCCAGGTGTGTTTTCTTCCCCAAAGGGGTCGAATTCATCGCCTGGTACAAGGGCCAGCGCTGCAGCCGAGGCGACAGATGGCCCCTGTAGGTTGAGTGTGTCGAGCACATTCCCTCCCCAGAGTCCTAGCTCATGAGAATGGGTAGTGCCGACATGATTAGGCCCCAGGATTGCTCTTAGGGGGTGTGATGGAGCCAATAGGTGGGTTCTGAATACCCCTCTGTCGACTAGATGATGGAGTAACAGCTGCATAGGCAGCAGTCCTGCGATACTCTCCAAACCACTGATGGGGGTGGTTTTGAATGCACCAAGGATCCAGTGCGCAGCTATGGACTGCACCTGGGCCAATGTTTTGATGACACCCTTGACACGAGCGCCTTTGAAGTGCCAGAGTCTCAGTCCATACGTCATGATAGGCACAACGCATGAACGGTAGAGAAGATGTTTCTGCATGGGAGTTAACCCCCTTACAGAGTTGCCGAGCATTCCCATTGCCCTTGCAGTAGTAAGGGCTTTGGTGGAATAGAACCGCGTATGCTCTTTGAAGGAGAGTTTGCGGTCGAAGAAAAATGTGAGGTACCTCCAGGTAACCTTGGGTTTGAGGGGGGTATTGCCCGTGTAGGGGGCGAATCCGAGGTCGATGGGTAAGGGAGTGAATCTCCTTGCCCTTGAGAAGTGGAATATTTCGGACTTGTCGTGTTCAAGGACAAGACCGAGGGAGGTGAATGCCTAGAAGATCCAGCCATATGCTTTTTTAAGGAGGGGGAGGTTATCCTCCAACTGTGGAGAGCGGGCGATGAGGGTGCCATCGTCCACATAGGACATGAGATCGACATCTCTGCCAATTTTGCTTCTTCTGAAGAGCTTCATAATGGGCGTCAGGTATAACGCCGATAAGACAGGGGATAAGGCAGAGCCTTGCCCCACTCCCACATCTGCTGCAAAGGAGCCAGATGAGAAAGTGTTCCATTTGTAGGTTGTCTTGCGACCGACCAGATATGAACGGAAGAAATTCACTACTTGCGCAGGGAATCCCAACCGAGAGATAATTTCCAACAGAACCTGGTGGTTCAAGGAGGGGAAAAACTGAGCGATGTCGAAGGCGACAACACTCGTTTTCGTCGCTCCTTGACTTGTTACAACCACCATAAATAGTGGTAAACACCTCTGCTCAACGTTGCATGCGACGTCGACACTTCAATTTTTGTCCGATTTTCGATCGGATTTCGCCATCACGAACGCTCTCGGCGTCTCCAGGTGTGGCCTGATTTGCTAAGAGATCCGTCCATCCGATCTCTGGGGATGTCTCGGTCATTGTTTCCAACAGTGACTGCTATCTGCCTCGTTCCCCTTGGCTTCGAGGATCCTGGCTAGGTGAGTGATGTCTATGAAAGAGTAGTCTGGGTCCCTATGGGGGCTTAGAGCGGGTGTGGGATGCCTGCTTCAATGCTCGCCCAAGTAGAAGCGCTCGTTTAGCTGGGGGAGGTCTGGCTTAGGGGGAAGGACGTTCTTACTGGACTGCTGGCCATCTGGGAGGCTCCCAGCCTCCATGCTCTGTGAGTTTCTATTACTAGAGACATGCTACACTGACTACCCGTTGGAATACACCATCGTTAAAAGGGGCCGGGCGATGGTGCCCCCTGACAGCTAGGTCGACGCCCTGGTGGCCACTACTCACCACCAACTCTCTACCTCCGGTGCTCACTCTTCTAGGGTGTTATGACCCGGGTTCAATCTTCTCCCACTGGGTGACGGGATGTGCGGCCTGTCCCCCCCTCGGAGCGTTCGGAGGCAGTATCGGGTGGACCCGGAATAGAGATAAGGGACCAACTGTTATCGATGGCACGCTACGTATCTTGATTTCTACTATCACCTACTAGCATTAACTCCCCCTCTCAATGCCTAAACGGCGAACCAGAGCCCAAACACCATGCTGGGGTCTACACGACCCCTCCCTGATTACGGGCGACATCTACGACAATGGCATCCAAGACTACGACACCCGGTACGATCAGGACGATCCGGATGTAGCTACTGCCCTACGGACAGTTAGAGATCTATGGGCTGGAGAAGACCTCTCCGACCCTGAGGATGACGAGGACTCTCTTGCTATGCAAGAGGCCCTCAATTATGCCGAGAGCAGCCCCAAGCTGGCCTCGAGGCAAACAATAGACTGTGTGCTGTGGGCGCAAGACGTCCATGTCGCACATAAACGATGGACTCGCAGTCTCGAACGCGAGGACATGTATTCACAGGAGCTCGGCATGGCCGAGCTCTTCTATCCAGAGGCATCCCCTGCCCCAGTACCGCCTTTGCCCCCCATCCCTGAGTTGGTGGAGGACGAAGTGCCGTTATCCGTGAATGAGAGGCTGGAAATCGAAGCCACCTCTCATGCCATGCTACACCAACTCGACGCGATGACCATGTTCATTGGTACCGTCCGTACATCCGCTGTTCCCCCTGCAGAGAGGAACGCATGGCGCCAAATGGCCTGGGAGTTATTCACGACCACCTGGTGACTGTCTGAGACGATGTCGGCGGAACTAGCAGCCGTTCCGACACCTCTCGACCTCACGTCTCTGGCAGCCTTCCGGGCTTCCTACACGGCAGTGCACACTGCTCAATCAGAGCCTCAATCTGGGGAACCCTCGTCCCCAGCACGGCGCCGTCGTCCTCGAGGTCCTCGTGGACAGCAGCGCTGCAACTAGTACAGGGGTCTATCCCCCTCTACGTTCACGGCCACCAAGTAACTGGTGGCCACTATCGGGATGGTGACATGGTGTTGCTTCCCTATACCTTCCCCCCACTGTGGGGGGGACGATGTCATCGAGTGCATGCACATGGGTGCATTTGCTCGAGGGGGGTCTCAGCCCCCTACTTATGGCGGTCACGGTGAATAACCAGGTGAACAACCACCCGCCTCGTTACTGTCACTCGTGCACAACACAGTGATGGTCCACCTCATTCGTCTGGGGTGGTCAATCCTCATTGGCTGGAAAAACGCAGACGGTTATTCCTCCTGCAAGGGGGGATTTACGGTGAATTAACACTGCTGTGCCTGGTCTGGCCTCAGTCGGACATGTGCCTGGGGGACCGTTTGCTCCAGGGGGCGATCTAATGGCTAACTTTGGGAGGGGGGGGCGCCCCCTCCAGATTATTGCCTTTCCTGGCTGAGAGGCCAATGTCTGTGGCACTGCCCGCCTAAAGTGGCTAAAACGGGGACCTGAGTGGGAGATGGGCGAGGGGAACGCGTAGATAAAGTAGTACCCAAGTTTGTACCCTGCTCCGTGGACTGCGTTCAAGCCCTGCGTTATAAATTCTGATCCAAAAAAAAAAAAAAAAAACAACACTCATTTTGAGCCCTTTGGCCCATCCTGCTCTGACCAGGTGGGTAAGGTAGATGCCTGCATCCTCAGTGGAATGCTGGGCGATGCCTCCGAATTGGTTTTGTTCGAAGGCCTCGTGTGCGACACCATTGAACTGAAGTCGCCTAGACAATATCTTTTTGACTAACTTGCCCAGAGTGTTCAGTAGCACAATAGGCCTGAACGACTTTGGAGTGGAATAATTAGGTTTCCCTGGCTTTGGGATGATAACCGACAAGGATTCCTTAAAGTGAGCCGGCCAATGGCCAGCAGTGATGCACGCCTCAGTAATGCGGGTGATAAGCCCTGCCACTTCTGGGTTGCTACACCAGTGTTTAAGGTGCGACCACGTAACATGATCGGGACCTGGAGCGGAACGGGAGGAACATGCGTTTAGTGCTTCTTTCATTTCCGTGATGGAGAACGGGATCCAACCCCTTTCAGGCACTGGATCAAGTTCATCGAGAATGCTCAGATCGACTACACGATCCGAGGCAGCATTGTAGGACCCATCAAGGGCAGCCCAGAGAGAGTCCAGATCGTTGCAAGGTTCTCCCCGATAGGAGATTGCCTCGTACGATGGGAGGTTACGTTGATGAGTCCAGGCCATCAAGTCCCAGGGTCGTCTATTCGTTGTAGCCACTTCTTGGATATGGTTGTCGAAAAAGTCTTGCTTTGCATGTCGCATGACTTGTCCTATAGTGCTTCCAGTCCTCCTCATCACGAGAGGCTCTGTATGCGTCTAGGGCACCACTGCATTCGTCTGTCCACCAACCTTTGGACAACTTGCCGAGGCGGGATTCCTTGGCATGGTTTTCCCATGCCTTGTTTAAAATCGCCGATATCGCCGAGACGACATCGTCGATTTCTGCCGATGTATCTCCATGCCAATCTAGCCACAGAGTTAAAGCGGAGGAGACAGCATCTCGATACGATGCTTCCTCCTCGGATCCTTTTTTGATGGACCACTTGGTGACCGGAACCAAGGATCCCGGGCCAGGTAGCACTAATGTCAGGGGAGCATGGTCAGACGTCCCCCTGGCTTCAGGTATGATCTCGCAGTACAGTACAAATCTAAGATCTGTAGGCACGAACATCAGGTCGATCACTGTGGGGTGAAGGCCCTGTTGTGGGGGGAAATGGGTAGGGCCCTCCACTGCTGGTAGGGCTCTAGTCAGGCCTAATGCCGTAGCCGTTTCCACTAAGTGGTCAGCATGGATAGAGTGTTCAGGCCCCTGGGGATCCCAGGAGGTGTGCCTCACGTTGAAATTGCCACACATGAAGTGTAATCGTGGGATCATCATGATGTTCTCAAATGAGAGCGTGATGGCTGAGTGTTGACTATCCGAGTAGACATTAGCAAGTAGCATGACGTCCTCCCCTATTCCCAGTGAGAAAAGAAGGATGTCACGATCGTCGATCAGATCCCGTCTGAGACCTGGTCTTAGATTAACGATGCTGTTCGCAAAGTAGACAGCGACGCATGGAGGGGAGTCAATTCCCGATGGGCGCACTAAGGTTCCCCTATTTGGGCTCATTGGTGCGCCTATGACTTCTTCCCCATCCCTGTTGTGGGCAGAGGGGGCGTGTCTTATTAATCGCCAAGGAGGCTCTTGGATAAAAAGCAAATCATAATCATCTACAAAGTCTGCCAGTAAAGAGTCCATGTAACCCCAGTTTCTGTTTACATTTTGACTAAATACGCGTAGCTGAGGGGTAGATCTAAGTCTATCTCTCATTTACGTTCGGCCACCGCATCCTGCAGGATGGTAAGTAGGAGGAGAATGAGAGTTGCGTCTCGCACTCACCTCATCGTAGCAAGCTTTGATCCAGTCACGGTCAAAGTGATATCGCCAGAAATTGCATCGACGGTCGTCGGATGCGTGGTTTTTCCAGCAGTTTATGCATCTAGCCGGGTGAGGACAGGCTGCCCCCTCTGGGGTAGCTGGAATGGGAGGGTTCGCCTTAGCGTTTCCCTTACAACACCCTGCAAGGGCACGATGGTGCTCCTTACAGTGTGGGCCTGCACAGATCGGGCATTTGGTCTGTGGAGCTCTGCATGCCGGGGTGGGGTGGCCCCACTTCCAGCATCGTTGGCAAAGAGGCAGACCAGGGTTCACCCTGGCAGCCCTAACATAGGCGACGTAGCGCCCAAATTGGACGCCCCGACCGATGAGAGCCTTGGCTCGTGCACCACTGACTGAGTCCGCGATGTTGAGATATACGGTGCACGTATCCGACATCTTCGAATTGCATACTACTTGGGGGGGGACTTGAAGCACTGTGAGGTCCGATATTCCAGACTTTCCCAAGTGTGCAATGATGACATCAGGCGTTAGAGCCTTGTCATTGGCGATAAATGGCACATCGACCAGCTTGAGGTATGATGTGGATGTGGGTAGCGCTGCATCTACTTGCAGCGCAAAAGGGAACGCCTTGTGGGCAGCCTCTTTGAAACAACGAAGGTCCTCCTCGGTGGCAACGACGTCTGTAGCTACTGATAAGTTACCAGCGTGCATTGATGCGGACTGGGCCACCAGTTTGGAGTAGTGCAGTCCGAGAGTGATTCGGACATGGTCCAGGAAGGCAGCAGGGTTCGTCTCCGCCCCAAGGGGGGGATGAACGTGGACTAGGACCTGTCGTCTCGACGGTCCATGTACAGTAGGTGAAGGCTTTGCCGCCTTCAGTTTAGAGGGGCCGACGTGCTGCTGTATGGCCGCCAGCTTGTCGGTTGGGAGTTCAGGGAAGGCCTTGGCTAGATGCACAAGACCATCCATGGATGTATTAGGAGTTTGCCCCCCAGGGAAGCGAGCAACCTGAGCAAAGGTCCCCCTGCCCGAAGGCCTGGTGGACCAGTTCATGGGGGGAGGTGGTCCTTGACCCCATGAACTGGGGTACCTTAGTGCGCCCATCGGGGATCGACTCCCCTCCACGTGTTGTGGTCTACTTTGCAAACAGCATCGCTAATCTTTTTTTTTTTTTTGGGTCAACAATTTATAATGCGGGGCTCGATCGCAGTCCGCGCAGCAGGATACAAACTTGGGTACTACTGTAACTACGCTTCCCCTCCCCCATATCCTACCCAGGTCCTCGTTTTAGCCACTTTAGGCGGGCAGTGCCACAGACGTTGGCCTCTCAGCCAGGAAAGGCAATAATCTGGAGGGGGGGCCCCCCCTCCTGAAGCTAGCCATTAACTCGTCCACCAGTGCAGAACGGTCCCCCAGCCACATATCCAACCGAAGTCAGATCAGGCACGGCCGTGTTAATTCACTGTAAATCCCCCCTTGCAGGAGGAATAACCATCTGCATGCTCCTGGCCAGCGAGGATTGACCACCCCAGACGAATGAGGTGGACCATCACCGCGCTCCCGCATGAGTGACAGAGATGTGGTAGCTGGTTGTTCACCTGGTTATTCACCGGAACTACCATGGATAGGGGGCCAAGGCCCCCTTCGAGCAGATGCCGTCGAGGGCATACGCTCGGTAACAACGTCCCCCCCACAGCGGGGAGAAGGTAGAGGGAAGCAACAAACTGCCACTATCCCGATATCGGCCACCAACTAATTGGTGGGAGTAGATGTGGGGGGGTGACACCCCCCTTTCAGTAGCAGCACTGCTGTGCTCAAGGACCTCGAGGACGGCAGCATCGTGATGAGGATGAGGGTTCCCCATGATGGAGCTCTGCATGAGCTGCCTGCCTAGCCGCATAGGAAGCCCTGAAGGCTGCCAGTGACGTGAGGTCGAGAGGCAATCCGGCAGCTGCTAGTTCTGCCGACATTGGCTCAGACAATCGCCAGGTGGTCGTGAATAGTTGCCAGGCCATCTGGCGCCATGCATTCCTCTCAATGAGCGGAACAGCAGATACTCAGATGGTACCAACGAAGATCGTCATAGCCTCCAGTAAATGTAGAAAGCCATGAGAGGCGGATGTTATATCCACCCTCTCATCTCTCGACAACGGAGGCTCATCCTCCACCAACTCTGGGATGGCGGATGAACCCGGTGATGTGGGGAGGGGCGGCGCAGATTGCTCCTGCTGCCCCTCCGGATAGAGGAGCTCGGCGATGCCAAGCTCTTGATTGTTGTTGGCCTCGAGCCCAAGCTCGAGAGCCAAATCATGCACCTCATCGGCTATCACTTGGGATGCCAAGAAGCGGTTTATCGTCTCCTGCGAGGCTAGCTCGGTGAGACCCGGAATGAATTCGACGTCTCCGCCGGTGGCAGAGCCGTCATCGTCATCTGGCAGGTTGGAGGAGTCATCCTCCGCCCAAAGATTGTGGAACTGGTTAGCCACATCAGAGTCCCATCCGCTCAAGGAGACGTGTCTGAACTCTGGGAGGTAGTTGTCGTCGAAGTCTGCGAAGTTGGCATTTGTGTATAAGAGGGGGTCGCCATGCGCCACCTGGTGTTGAGTTCGTGCTCCACGGTTTGTAGAGGGCATTGAGGATGATTTAGCACAAGTAGATGACGGTAGAAGTCAAGATACGTAGTGTGATAACGATAACAGACGGTCCCTTATCTCAATTCCGGGTCCACCCGACACAGCCTCCAGATGCTCTGAGGGGGCAGACAGGCCGCAAATCCTGCTGCAGATTGGGAGGGACAATTGAACCCAGTTCCGAACACCTCGAGGGTGTGAGTGCCGGAGGTAAAGAGTCGGTGGTAAGTAGCGGCCACCAGAGCGTTGACCTAGCCACCAGGGGGCACCATCGCCCGGCCCCTTTTAACGATGGTGTATTCCAATGGGTAGTCAGTGTAGCAGGTCTCTAGATGTAGAAACTCACACAGCATGGAGGTAGGAAGCCTCCCAGATGACCCACAATCCAGTGAATATGTCCCTCCTCCTGAACCAGACCTCCCCCAGCTAAACGAATGCGACGACTTGGGCGAGCATTGAAGTAGGCATCCCACACCCACTCTGAGCCCCCATAGGGGCCCAGACTACTCTTTCATTGCCAACACTCACCTAACCAGGATCCTCGAAGCCCAGGAGAACGAGACGAATAGCAGACACTGTCAAAAACAGTGACCGGGGCATCCACCGAGATCGGATGGACAGATCTCTTAGCAAATCAGGGCAGGCCTGGAGACGCTGAGAGCGTTCGTGATGGCGAAATCCAATCGAAAATCGGACAAAAATTGAAGTGTCGATGTCATGTGCAACATTGAGCAGAGGTGTTTACCACTATTTATGGTGGTTGTAACAAGTCAAGGAGCATTTTCGACATCGCTCCTTGACTTGTTACAACCACCACAACCAGTGGTAAACACTCCTGCTTGATGTTGGTAGCAATGTCGAGACTCCAATTTTTCTGGCTCAGGGGGAGGGACATCGTTACTGGACTGCTGGTCATCTCTGGGGCTTCCAACCTCCATGCTATGTGAGTCACTACTACTAGGGACAAGCTACACTGACGACCTGTTGGAATACACCGTCGCTAAAAGGGGCTGGGTGATGGTGCCCCCTGATAGCTAGGTCAATGCTCTGGTGGCTGCATTTCACCACCAACTCCTCACCTCCGGTGCTCACTCCTCTGGGGTGTTATGACCCGGGTTCAATCGTCTCCCACCAGGCAACAGGATGCGTGGCCTGTTCGCCCCCTCAGAGCGTTCGGAGGCTGTATCGGGTGGACCTGGAACTGAGACAAGGGGCCATCTGTTCACCGCTCCTTGACTTGTTACAACCACCATAAATAGTGGTAAACACCTCTGCTCAACGTTGCACGCGACATCGACACTTCAATTTTTGTCCGATTTTCGATCGGATTTCACCACCACGAACGCTGTCCGCGTCTCCAGGCTTGCCCTGATTTGCTAAGAGATCCATCCATCTGATCTCCGGGGATGTCTCGGTCATTGTTTCCAACAGTGACTGCTATCTGTCTCGTTCCCCTTGGCTTCGAGGATCCTGGCTAGGTGAGTAATGTCTATGAAAGAGTAGTCTGGGTCCCTATGGGGGCTTAGAGTGGGTGTGGGATGCCTGCTTCAATGCTCGCCCAAGTAGAAGCGCTTGTTTAGCTGGGGGAGGTCTGGCTTAGGGGGAAGGACGTTCTTATTGGACTGCTGGCCGTCTGGGTTAGTGAGTTTCTATTACTAGAGACATGCTACACTGACTACCCATTGGAATACACCATCGTTAAAAGGGGCTGGGCGATGGTGCCCCCTGACAGCTAGGTTGACGCTCTGGTGGCCGCTACTCACCACCAACTCTCTACCTCTGGTGCTCACTCTTCTAGGGTGCTATGACCCGGGTTCAATCTTCTCCCACTGGGTGACAGGATGTGCGGCCTGTCCCCCCCTCGGAGCGTTCGGAGGCAGTAGCGGGTGGACCCGGAATAGAGATAAGGGACCAACTGTTATCGATGGCACGCTACGTATCTTGATTTCTACCATCACCTACTAGCATTAACTCCCCCTCTCAATGCCTAAACGGCGAACCAGAGCCCAAACACCACGCTGGGGTCTACACGACCCCTCCCTGATTACGGGCGACATCTATGATGATGGCGTCCAAGACTACGACACCCGGTACGATCAGGACGATCCGGATGTAGCTACTGCCCTACGGGCAGTTAGAGATCTATGGGCTGGAGAAGACCTCTCCGACCCTGAGGATGACGAGGACTCTCTTGCTATGCAAGAGGCCCTCAATTATGCCAAGAGCAGCCCCAAGCTGGCCTCGAGGCAAACGATAGACCGTGTGCTGTGGGCACAGGACATCCATGTCGCACATAAACGATGGACTCGCAGTCTCGAACGCGAGGACATGTATTCACAGGAGCTTGGCATGGCCGAGCTCTTCTATCCGGAGGCATCCCCTGCCCCAGTACTGCCTTTGCCCCCCATCCCTGAGTTGGTGGAGGACAAAGTGCCGTTATCCGTGAATGAGAGGCTGGAAATCGAAGCCACCTCTCATGCCATGCTACACCAACTCGACGCGAGGACCATGTTCATTGGTACCGTCCGTACATCTGCCGTTCCCCCTGCAGAGAGGAACGCATGGCGCCAAATGGCCTGGGAGTTATTCACGACCACCTGGCGACTGTCAGAGACGATGTCGGCGGAACTAGCAGCCGTTCCGACACCTCTCGACCTCACGTCTCTGGCAGCCTTCCGGGCTTCCTACGCGGCGGTGCACACTGCTCAATCAGAGCCTCAATCTGGGGAACCCTCGTCCCCAGCACGGCGCCGTCGTCCTCGAGGTCCTCATGGACAGCAGCGCTGCAACTACTACAGGGGTCTATCCCCCTCTACATTCACAGCCACCAAGTAACTGGTGGCCACTATCGGGATGGTGACATGGTGTTGCTTCCCTATACCTTCCCCCCACTGCGGGGGGGAGGATGTCATCGAGTGCATGCACATGGGTGCATTTGCTCGAGGGGGGTCTCGGCCCCCTACTTACGGCGGTCACGGTGAATAACCAGGTGAACAACCACCCGCCTTGTTACTGTCACTCGTGCACAACACGGTGATGGTCCACCTCATTCATCTGGGGTGGTCAATCCTCGTTGGCTGGAAAAACGCAGACGGTTATTCCTCCTGCAAGGGGGGATTTACGGTGAATTAACACTGCTGCGCCTGGTCTGGCCTTGGTCGGACATGTGGCTGGGGGACCGTTTGCTCCAGGGGGCGATCTAATGGCTAACTTTGGGAGGGGGGGGCGCCCCCTCCAGATTATTGCCTTTCCTGGCTGAGAGGCCAACGTCTGTGGCACTGCCCGCCTAAAGTGGCTAAAACGGGGACCTGAGTGGGAGATGGGCGAGGGGAACGCGTAGATAAAGTAGTACCCAAGTTTGTACCCTGCTCCGCGGACTGCGTTCGAGCCCCGCATTATAAATTCTGATCCAAAAAAAAAAAAAAAAAAAGGGGCCATCTGTTATTGATCCTACGCTACGTACTTTGACTGTTATCGTCATTTACCTGTGCTAACTCACTCTCAATGCCCAAACAGCTGAACAGAGACCAAACCACATGCTGGGGCCTTCATGACCCCACTTTGATTACGGGTGACATCGTTGGTGATGATGCCCAAGACTACAACACCCAGTTCTCACAGAACGAACTGGAGGTAGCAGCTGCCCTAGGCAGTTTGAGATCTGTGGGCTGGGGAGAACCTCCCCGACCCTGATGACTACGAGGACTTTTTGCTAGGCAGGAGGCCCTCGCTTACACTGCACGCTGCATATTTCGATCACTAGCATCATATACCAGTACTAACTTGCTCCTGATGCCCAAGCGGACAACCAGAGACGATCGTTCCAACGATCCTACGCCTCTGGCAGCTGTCCCAGCTTCCTGTGTGGCGATGCCAACAGCTCTAGCAGAGCTTCAATCTGGGGAACCCTCGTTCCCAGTACAGTGCCATCATCATCACAGATGGCCATGCCATTACTCGTGTGGGGCATTCCGCTCCATACCCATCACCACCAGTCCGCTGGCTGCTGTCGGGTTGGTGACAAATGTCGCTGCCCTTTACGTTCTCCCCGCTGCAGGGGGGAAACTGTTATTGAGTGCATGTGCTTGCAGCGCATTTGCTTGAGGGGGGCCTTGGCCCCCTGCCTACGATGGTTCCGGTGAATAACCAGGTGAACAACCAGCCGCCACATTACTGTCACGCGTCATCGCTTCTTGTCTTGTTACCGCTACATGCACAGCCACCAAAAATTTCGTCGACACCATTTTCATCTTTTGTGGCTCCATCCGTCAATGATCCCAGCAATCCGGTGTAACTAGCGTCTTACCAATGCATGTCAGATTGAATCAGTAGAAGAGGGGGGAGATCGGGCGATGCGATGAATGAGGGGGGACTCTCTAGATCGGGTATGCCTCAAACTCCTGGCGATGATCCCATTGACTCTCTGCGGCTCTCTTCGAGCCACAGATCCACACAGAACGCACCCTCTGTGGGCCCTCACAGGACCCAGAGAGGCTCTCCAACCCCCTCCCCCTATGGAGCAGGCATCATTACTTTACGAGCACAGCGATTCAGCGTGCCAGCGCTATCTTCCAGAGACGCAACTGCATCTCCTGCACCTCCAGCTACTCCTTCTACACCTGCTTTTTTTTTTTTTTTTTTTTTGGGGTCAACAATTTATAACGCGGGGCTCGATTGCAGTCCGCGGGTCAAGATACAAACAAGGTACTACTAAGACTACGCATTCCCTATGCCCGCATCCCACACCAGGTCCCTTGCAGAAGCCACGTTACGGCGGGCGTACCAGTGTTGTCCTCTCAGACAGGAAAGGCAATAATCTGTAGGGGAGGGGCCCCCCCCACAAAGGCTAGCCATTAGTTCGCCGTCTGGTGCTATCTCGGTCCCCCCGGCCACATATCCGACCGAAGTCAGATCAGGCGCAAGCAGTGTCAATTCACCGTAAGTCCTCCCTTGCGGGAAGAGTAACCGTCTTTCACCCGACAACGAGGGTTGACCACCCCAGGTGAGTGAGGTGGATCATCACTGTGTCCACGCACAAGTGACAGTGACGAGGCAGCTGGTTATTCACCAGAGCTACTGTAGGTAGGGGGTCGAGGCCCCCCCCTCGAGCAAATGCTACTCTGAGCATGCACTCGGTGACATCATCCCCCCCGCAGTGGGGGGAAGGTAAAGGGCAGCGACATATTGTCGCCATCCCGACAACAGCCCTGGTGGGCGGTGAAGAGAAGGGGGGGTCCCCTTCTTCAAGCTCGGCGTGGTTGTTGGCGGGGGCCATGAGGACGTCGACGCCGTTCCGGGAACAAGGGTTCCTCGGTTGGAGGCTCTGCCGCTGGTGGAGCAGACTGAGCCGCCTGCATCGCCGCATAGGAAGCCTGGAAGGCTGCCGGAGACGTAAGGTCGAGGGGAGCTGATGCCGCGCGAAGCGACTCCATCATGCTCCCTGAAAATCGCCAGGTGGTGGTGAAGAGCTCCCATGCCATCTGACACCAAGAGTTCCTGTCGTTGAGAGGAACTGCGGACACTCGGACGGTACCTACAAAGGAGGTCATCATGTCCAGTAGATGAAGCATGGCATCAGAGGTGGCTTCGATTTCCAACCTCTGATCCCTAGATAGCGGCACTTCGTCCTCCACCAGCTCGGGGATGGGGGGCCAAGGCGGTAGCGGGGCAGGGGGTGCCTCCGGATAAAGGAGCTCAGCAATGCCAAGCTCCTGTGAGTATATATCCTCCTTTGGGAGGCTACGAGCCCAGCGCTTGTGTTCGACGTCGACACCAAGTGCCCATCGTACACGATCGATTGTTTTCCTTGAGGAGAGCCTAGGCCCCCCCTCAGCAAAAAGAAGAGCCTCTTGCATAGCAAGAGAGTCATCATCGTCATCATCGTTAGGGTCGGAGAGGTCTTCCCCAGCCCATAGATCTCTAGCTGCCCTGAAAGCAGCTGCTACCTCCGATTCATCTTGCTCGAACCGGGTGTCGTAGTCTTGGACGCCATCATCAAAGATGTCGCCCATGATCAAAACGGGGTCGCGTAGACCCCGATGTGGTGGTTGGCCTCTGGTTCGCCGTTTGGGCATCGAGAGTGTGTGTGTGTTAGTGCTAGTAGATGATGGTAGGAATCAAAATACGCAGCGTGGAATCGATAACGACTGGTCCCTTATCTATATTCCGGGTCCACCCGATACAGCCTCCGAACGCTCCGAGGAGGCGAGCAAGCCGCACATCCTGCTGCCTAGTGGGAGAAGGTTGAACCCGGGTCATACCACCCTAGAAGAGTGAGCACCGGAGGTAGAAGGATGGTGGTGAGAAGCGGCCACCAAGGTGTAGGCCTAGCCGCTAGGGGGCACCATCGCCCAGCCCCTTTTAACGATGGTGTATTCCAGCAGGTAGTCAGTATAGCATGTCTCTAGTAGTAGAAACTCACAGAGCATGGAGGCTGGAAGCCTCCCAGACGACCAGCAGTCCAGTGATAATGTCTCTCCTCCCTAAGCCAGACCTCCCCCTCCTAGACGAGTGTGACGACTTGGGCGAGCGTTGAAGCAGGCATCCCACACCCACTCTAAGCCCCCAGAGGGACCTAGACTACTCTTTCATAGACAACACTCACCTAGTCAGGATCCTCGAAGCCCAGGAGGACGAGATGAGTAGCAGCCATTGTCAAGAACAATGACCGGGGCATCCACGGAGATCGGATGGACGGATCTCTTAGCAAATCAGGGCACGCCTGGAGACGCTGAGAGCGTTCGTGATGGTGAAATCCGATCGAAAATCGGACAAAATTTGAAGTGTCGACGTCGCGTGCAACGTTGAGCAGAGGTGTTTACCACTATTTATGGTGGTTGTAACAAGTCAAGGAGCGCTGTTCTACACCTGCTTTGTGGGCTGATGAAGTGGCCAACAACCTCTCCTCCCACCTCATTCAGGACACGGAGATGGCTAGCGATGACTGGAGTGGACCCCAGACCTTCGCCAAAGACCTGGGAGAGTATGCTGAAGGATTCCGAATTGTTCTTAACAGGACGGGATCTAATCGACCAACTGCTGAGGATCGGCAGCTTATTGCAGAACGTCTGGGCTTGGTGCTGTTAGCAGCTGCTGAGGCTGGTATCGATCGCGACTCGGGCAGCGCCATGCTCCAGGGAGCTATAGACAGAATATCAGGGGGCAGTAAACGACCTAGGTCGGGCACTGTCACCAATAATCCCAATGTGGACTATCTGGAGGGATGGGATGGGCAACGCCCCCCCCCTCACAAATCTTCAAGGTCTCGAGGCCCGAAAGGGGCTCGACCTCTTCCTAAACCCCCAACAGGGGGCGTCTCTTCATCATGGGGTCGAGGACCACCTCCCCCCATGAACTGGTCCACCAGGCCTTCGGGCAGGGGGACCTTTGCTCAGGTTGCTCGCTTCCCTGTGGGGTGAACACCTAACACATCCATGGATGGCCTTGTGCGCTTAGCCAAGGCCTTCCCTGAACTTCCAACCGACAAGCTGGCTGACATACAGCAGCACATTGGTCCCTCCAAACCGAAGGCTGCAAAACCCTCACCTACTGTCCATGGACCGTCGAGACGACAGGTCCTGGTCCATGTTTGTCCCCCCCTTGGAGCAGAGACGAACCCTGCTGACTTCTTGGACCATGTCCGAGCCACTCTCAGACTGCACCACTCAAAGCTAGTGGCCCAGTCCGCATCGATGCACGCTGGTAACCTATCAGTGGCTACAGACATCGTGGCCTCTGAAGAGGACCTTCGTTGTTTCAAGGAGGCTGCTCACAAGGTGTTCCCCTTCGCGTTGCAAGTAGATGCAGCGTTACCCACATCCACGTCGTACCTCAAGCTGGTCGATGTGCCTTTTATCGCTAACGCCTGATGTCGTCGTTGCACACTTGGGAAAGTCCGGAATTTCAGACCTCACAGTGTTACAAGTCCCTCCCCGAGTAGTACGTGATTCGAAAATGTCGGATACGTGCACCGTCTACCTTAACATCGCTGACTCAGTCAGCAGTGCACGAGCCAAGGCTCTCATCGGCCGGGGCGTTCAATTTGGACGCTACGTCGCTTATGTCAGGGCTGCCAGGGCGAACCCTGGACTGCCTCTCTGCCAACGATGCTGGAAGTGGGGCCACCCCACCCCAGCATGCAGAGCTCCACAGACCAAATGTCCGATCTGTGCAGGCCCACACCGCAAGGAGCACCATCGTGCCCTTGCAGGGTGTTGTAAGGGAAACGCCAAGGTGAACCCTCCCGTCCCAGCTACCCCAGAGGGGGCAGCATGTCCTCACCTGGCCAGGTGCATAAACTGCTGGAAGAACCACACATCTGATGACCATCGGTGCAATTTTTGGCGTCATCGCTTTGACCGTGACTGGATCAAAGCACGCTACGACGAGGTGAGTGCGAAACGCAATTCCCGCTCCCCTCCTACTTACCATCCCGCAGGACACAGTGGCCAAACGTAAATGAGGGACAGACTTAGATCTACCCCACAGCTACATATATTTAGTCAAAATGTTAACCATAATTGGGGGTACATGGACTTTTTTTTTTTTTTTTTTTTTTTTTGGTTTTTTTTTGGATCAGAATTTATAACGCGGGGCTCGAACGCAGTCCACGGAGCAGGGTACAAACTTGGGTACTACTTTATCTACGCGTTCCCCTCGCCCATCTCCCACTCAGGTCCCCATTTTAGCCACTTTAGGTGGGCAGTGCCACAGACGTTGGCCTCTCAGCCAGGAAAGGCAATAATCTGGAGGGGGCGCCCCCCCCTCCCAAAGTTAGCCATTAGATCGCCCCCTGGAGCAAACGGTCCCCCGGCCACATGTCCGACCGAGGCCAGACCAGGCACAGCAGTGTTAATTCACCGTAAATCTGCCCTTGCGGGAGGAATAACCGTTTGTGTTTTTCCAGCCAACAAGGATTGACCACCCCAGACAAATGAGGTGGACCATCACCGTGTTGTGCACGAGTGACAGTAATGAGGTGGGTGGTTGTTCACCTGGTTATTCACCGTGACCGCCGTAAGTAGGGGGCCAAGGCCCCCCTCGAGCAAATGCACACATGTGCATGCACTCGATGACATCATCCCCCCCGCAGTGGGGGGAAGGTATAGGGAGGCGCCACCATGTCGCCATCCCGATAATGGCCACCAGTTGCTACTTGGTGGCCGTGAGTGTAGAGGGGGATAGGCCCCTGTACTAGTTGCGGCGCTGCTGTCCACAAGGACCTCGAGGATGACGGCGCCATGCTGGGGACGAGGGTTCCCCAGATTGAGGCTCTGACTGAGCAGTGTGCATCGCCGCGTAGGAAGCCCGGAAGGCTGCCGGAGACGTGAGATTGAGAGGTGTCAGAACGGCTGCTAGTTCCACCGACATCGTCTCAGACAGTCGCCAAGTGGTCATGAATAACTCCCAGGCCATTTGGCGCCAAGCGTTCCTCTCTGCAGGGGGAACGGCGGACATACGGACGGTACCAATGAACATGGTCATCGCCTCATCACCCGCATTGCCAAGGCGTGCATCACCGCTGGCCATTGGCCAGCTCACTTTAAGGACTCCCTGTCGGTTATCATCCCGAAGCTGGGGAAACCTAACTACTCCACTCCAAAGTCGTTCAGGCCTATCGTGCTTCTGAACACTCTGGGTAAATTTGTCGAAAAGATGTTGTCTAGATGACTTCAGTTCGACGGGGTCACACACGAGGCCTTCGAGCAAAATCAGTTCAGAGGTGTCGCCCAGTGTTCCACTGAGGACGCAGGAATCTACCTTACCCACCTGGTTAGAGCAGGATGGGCTAAAGGGCTCAAAACAAGTGTTGTCGCCTTTGACATCGCTCAGTTCTTTCCCTCTTTGAACCACCAGGTTCTATTGGAAATCATCTCTCAATTGGGGTTCCCTGTGCAGGTAATGAACTTCTTCCATTCATATCTAGTCGGTCGCAGAACGACCTACAAATGGAACACTTTCTCATCTGGCTCCTTTGCAGCTGATGTGGGAGTGGGACAGGGCTCTGCCTTGTCCCCTGTCTTATTGGCGCTATATTTGATGCCCATTATGAAGCTCTTCAGAAGGAGCGAAATCGGCAGAGATGTTGATCTCATGTCTTATGTGGACGATGGCACTCTCATCGCCCGCTCTCCACAGCTGGAGGATAACCTCCCCCTGCTTAAAAAAGCATATGGCTGGATATTCCAGGCGTTCACATCCCTCGGGCTTGTCCTGGAACATGACAAGTCCAAAATCTTTCACTTCTCGAGGGCGAGGAGATTCACTCCCCTACCCATCGATCTCGGCTTTGCCCCATACATGGGCAATACCCCACTCAAACCCAAGGTTACCTGGAGGGCTAGCCTCGAGGCAAACGATCGACCATGTGCTGTGGGCGCAGGACATCCATATCGCACATAAACGTTGGACTCGCAGTCTCGAACGCGAGGACATGTATACACAGGAGCTCAGCATGGCCGAGCTCTTCTATCCGGAGGCATCCCCTGCCCCGTTACCGCCTTTGCCCCCCATCCCTGAGTTGGTGGAGGACGAAGTGCCGCTATCTGTGAATGAGAGGTTGGAAATTGAAGCCACCTCTCATGCCATGCTACACCAACTCGACGCGATGACCATGTTCGTTGGTACTGTCCGTACGTCCGCCGTTCCCCCTGCAGAGAGGAACGCTTGGCACCAAATGGCCTGGGAGTTATTCACGACCACTTGGCAACTGTCTGAGACGATGTTGGCAGAACTAGCAGCCGTTCCGACACCTCTCGATCTCACGTCTCCGGCAGCCTTCCGGGCTTCCTACGCGGCAATGCACACTGCTCAATCAGAGCCTCAATCTGGGGAACCCTCGTCCCCAGCATGGCGCCGTCGTCCTCGAGGTCCTCGTGGACAGCAGCGCCGCAACTAGTACAGGGGCCTATCCCCCTCTACACTCACAGCCACCAAGTACCAACTGGTGGCCATTATCGGGATGGTGACATGGTGGCGCCTCCCTATACCTTCCCCCCACTGCGGGGGGGACGATGTCATCGAGTGCATGCACATGTGTGCATTTGCTCGAGGGGGGCCTTGGCCCCCTACTTACGGCGGTCACGGTGAATAACCAGGTGAACAACCACCCGCCTTGTTACTGTCACTCGTGCACAACACGGTGATGGTCCACCTCATTCGTCTGGGGTGGTCAATCCTCGTTGGCTGGAAAAACGCAGACGGTTATTCCTCCCGCAAGGGGGGATTTACGGTGAATTAACACTGCTGCGCCCGGTCTGGCCTTGGTCGGACATGTGCCTGGGGGACCGTTTGCTCCAGGGGGCGATCTAATGGCTAACTTCGGGAGGGGGGGGCGCCCCCTCCAGATTATTGCCTTTCCTGGCTGAGAGGCCAACGTCTGTGGCACTGCCTGCCTAAAGTGGCTAAAACGGGGACCTGAGTGGGAGATGGGTGAGGGGAACGCGTAGATAAAGTAGTACCCAAGTTTGTACCTTGCTCCGCAGACTGCATTCGAGCCCCGCGTTATAAATTCTGATCCAAAAAAAAAAAAAAAAAAAAAAAGGTTACCTGGAGGTACCTTGGTTTCTTCTTCGACCGCAAACTCTCTTTCAAGGAGCACACACAGTTCTATTCCACCAAAGCCCTTACCACGGCGAGGGTGATGGGAATGCTCGGCAATTCTGTCAGAGGGCTCACCCCTATGCAGAAGCGCCTCCTGTACCATTCGTGCGTTGTACCTATTATGACATATGGACTCAGACTGTGGCATTTCAAGGGCGCTCGCGTCAAAGGTGTCATCAAAACGCTGGCCCAAGTGCAGTCCATTGCTGCTCGTTGGATCCTCAGTGCCTTCAGAACCACCCCTATTGGTGGTCTGGAAATTATTGCAGGACTGCTGCCCATGCAGCTGTTACTGCGTCGTCTGGTCGACAAAGGAGTGTTTAGAACCCCCCTTTTGGCTCCATCACACCCTCTAAGAGCAATCTTAGGGCCCAATCACGTTGGCACCACCCACTCTCATGAGCTAGGGCTCTGGGAAGGGAACATGCTTGACACACTCACCCTACAAGGGCCATCTGTAGCCTCGGCTGCAGCTTTGGCCCTCGTACCAGGTGATGAATTTGACCCCTTTGGGGAAGAAAACACGCCTGGAAACAGAGTGAAGGATTTATTCCCCACTCGCTTCTCCTCTCATCACCTCACCTCTAAGGAGGATGAAGCGAGGAACTCTTATAGGAGCGACCTCGATCAAGGCCTGGGCTTCTGCCCAGGTGGAGGATAACACTCTTGTCGTTGCTGTGGATGCTTCGGTGCCCACTGATTCTAAATTCCAAGCTGTCGCCTGCACTCTTGTCTTCGGACAGGGAGAGCAGGTCAACCATGTCGTCTCAGCGTCTGGGAGAAGAACTCCCCCAGAAGTTGAGCTTTTCGCTCTCCAACTCGGCGTGTCAGCTGCTTGCAGCAGAGGATGCAAAAAGTTGGTGATATTCTCGGATTCTACTATGGGCATTGAGTCCCTAATCGATCCAAAACCACGTTCTGGGCAAATCTTTGCCCTGGACGCCTGTCGCTCCCTTCGTCCCTGGCTAGCTGGAGATGAGGAGAGGAATGTAACATTCTGGCATGTCCCCTCGAAGTTCGAGTGGAAGGTGCACAAGATGGCTCACGATGTAGCTACATCTACCAAGATCTCCGTGGGCAGACACCCATGGACGTCTTTAGATTACCTTAAAAACCAGGTCGAAAAGGCCATTTGTAAGGATTGGCACACCCATTTCTCAGATTCGGCGTATCGTGGTCGGCATTTCTACCAACTCAAAGGAGTCGGTGGAAAACCGGTATTACCCTCGACTCACAAAGGTGGGCCTTGGCTGAAAGTTATGGGGAGCAACACCACATTGACTTCCCGTTCGACTCGTATGATCACTGGCCATGGTCCTATAGGGGAGTATCGTCAAGGGTTATCCCTTGACGGGGAATACCAATGTTGGTGCCTTGGCCCCAAGATACAAACTCGGGACCATTTACTATGCGTCTGCCCCAAAGTGGATTGCAAAGAGACTCGTGCGAGCCCAGACTCCGTCGAAGGCTTCAACGAATTCATGGACAATAACCCAGCCCTCGGGTTGTTCAACTCACTTGCGTGGGATCCAGGATAAGTTGTGCACGCAGGGCGTATGACCCTCGTCTGGTTCTAGCTAGTGTTATCGGTAGGTCAGGGTGGCCGTAGGGCGCCAGACGAGTCCGTTAACCCTCATAAAGGGGGCCCACCCGTGTTCAGGAGCGACTGTCAGGGAGGGGGGACACGAAACTAGGTACTGGTTCGGGGAGGCGCCTGAGCGCTTCCAGATCCACTGTCGGTTGTGCGCTACGGCTGCGATGCTGAATGCGCCTACCTTTCCGAGCTGAGAGGCTCACATCGGGGCGGCAGTTTCCCCTAAATCTTGCACTCATACCCGTAAGGATTCGGGGAACGCGATATTGTCAAGCCCAGGTTGTCGGTACGCCACCACTGGCAAGTCCATTTACTCGATAAAGGGGGCCCCCTTAGTGGTCGTTGCAGCTATCCAGGTGGTTGGTGCAAAGATCAGCAGGAGGAGGACTTGGGCTGGGCGTAGTGTACTTCGTTTGTATGTCTCTACTGTGGACTGCGATCGGGCGCCGCGTTATAAACTTTGGACCCAAAAAAAAAAAAAAAAAAAAGTAGTAAACTTCTTCCGCTCGTATCTAGTCGGTTGCAAGACGATCTACAAATGGAACGCTTTCTCATCTGGCTCCTTTGCAGCCGATGTGGGAGTGGGCCAAGGCTCTGCCTTGTCCCCTGTCTTATTGGCGTTATATTTGACGCCCATTATGAAGCTCTTCAGAAGAAGCGACATCGGCAGAGATGTCGATCTCATGTCTTATGTGGATGATGGCACCCTCATCGCCTGCTCTCCACAGCTGGAGGATAACCTCCCCCTGCTCAAAAAAGCGTACGGCTGGGTATTCCAGGTGTTCGCTTCCCTCGGGCTTGTCCTGGAACATGACAAGTCTGAAATCTTTCACTTCTCAAGGGCGAGGAGATACACTCCCTTACCCATAGATCTCGGCTTTGCCCCGTACATGGGCAACACCCCCCTCAAACCCAAGGTCACCTGGAGGTACCTGGGCTTTTTCTTCGACCGCAAACTCTCTTTCAAGGAGCACACGCGGTTCTACTCCACCAAAGCCCTTACCACTGCGAGGGCGATGGGAATGCTCAGCAATTCTGTCAGAGGTTTAACCCCTATGCAGAAACACCTTCTGTACTGTTCGTGTGTCATACCTATCATTTTTGTTTTTTTTTTGGGTCAAAAGTTTATAACGTGGCACCCGATCACAGTCCGCGGTAGAGACGTACAAGCAGAGTACACTACGCCCAGCCCAAGTCCTCCTCCTGCTAATCTTCGCACCAACCACCTGGATAGCTGCGCTGACCACTAAGGGGGCCCCCTTTATCGAGTAAACGGACTTGCCAGTGGTGGCGTACCGACAACCCGGACTTGACAATGTCGTGTTCCCCGCATCCCTACGGGTATGAGTGCAAGATTTAGGGGAAACTGCTGCCCCGACGTGAGCCTCTCAGCTCGGAAAGGAAGGCGCAATTAGTGTAGAAGCTATAGCGCACAGCCGACAGAGGATCTGGAAGCGCTCAGGCGCCTCCCCAAACCAGTACCTAGTTTCGTGTCCCCCCTCCCTGACAGTCGCTCCTGAACACGGGTGGGCCCCCTTTATGAGGGTTAACGGACTCGTCTGGCGCCCTACGGCCACCCCGACATACCGATAACACTAGCCAGAACCAGACGGGGGTCATACGCCCTGCGCGCACAACCTATCCTGGATCCCACGCAAGTGAGTTGAACGATCCTAGTGCAGGATTATTGTCCATGAATTCGTGGAAGCCTTTGACAGAGTCTGGGCTCGCACGAGTTTCTTTGCGATCCACCTTGGGGCAGACGCATAGTAAGTGGTCTCGAGTTTGTATCTCGGGACCAAGGCACCAGCATTGGTACTCCCCATCGAGGGATAAACGTTGACAATACTCCCCTATAGGAGCATGGCCAGTGATCATACGAGTCGAACGAGAAGTCAATGTGGTGTTGCTCCCCATTACTTTCAGCCAAGGCCCACCTTTGTGAGTCGAGGGTAGTACCGGTTTTCCACCTACGCCTTTGAGTTGGTCGAAGTGCCGTCCACAATACGCCGGATCAGAGAACCAGGTGTGCCAATCCTTACAAATGGCCTTTTCGACCTGGTTTCTAAGGTAGTCTAAAGACGTCCGCAGGTGTCTGCCCACAGAGATCTTGGTGGATGTAGCTACATCGTGAGCCATCTTGTGTACGTTCCACTTGAATTTCGAGGGGACATGCCAGAATGTTACGTTGCTCTCCTCGTCTCCGGCTAGCCAGGGACGAAGGGAGCGACAGGCGTCCAGGGCAAAGATTTGCCCAGAGCGTGGTTTAGGATCGATTAGGGACTCAATGCCCGTAGTAGAATCCGAAAAAATAACCAACTTTTTGCATCCCCTGCTGCACGCAGTGGAAACGCCAAGTTGGAGAGCAAAAAGTTCGACTTCCGGGGGAGTTCTTCTCCCAGAAGCTGAGACAACGCGATCCACCTGTTCTCCCTGCCCGAAGACAAGAGCGCAGGCGACAGCTTGAAACTTAGCATCAGTGGGCACCGAGGCGTCCACTGCAACGATGAGAGTGTCATCCTCTACCTGGGCAGAGGCCCAGGCCTTGTCGAGGTCACTCCTGTAAGAATTCCTCGCTCCATCCTCCTTAGAGGTGAGGCGATGAGAGGAAAAGCGAGTGGAGAACAGATCCTTCACTCTGTTTCCAGGTGTGTTTTCTTCCCCAAAGGGGTCAAATTCATTGCCTGGTACGAGGGCCAGGGCTGCAGCCGAAGCGACAGATGGGCCTTGCAGGTTGAGTGTGTCGAGCACGTTCCCTCCCCAGAGTCCTAGCTCATGAGAGTGGGTAGTACCGACGTGATTAGGCCCTAAGATCGCTCTTAGGGGGTGTGACGGGGCCAATAGAGGGGTTCTGAAAACCCCTCTGTCGACTAAACGACGCAGTAACAGCTGCATGGGCAGCAGTCCTGCGATACTTTCCAGGCCACCAATTGGGGTGGTTCTGAATGCACCGAGGATCCAGCGTGCAGCGATGGACTGCACCTGGGCCAGCGTTTTGATGACACCCTTGACGCGAGCGCCTTTGAAGTGCCATAGTCTGAGTCCGTATGTCATGATGGGTACGACACACAAATGGTATAGAAGGTGTTTCTGCATAGGGGTCAGCCCTCTGACAGAATTGCCGAGCATTCCCATCGCCCTCGCAGTGGTGAGGGCTTTGGTGGAGTAGAACCGCGTGTGCTCCTTGAAGGAGAGTTTGCAGTCGAAAAAGAAACCAAGGTACCTCCAGGTAGCCTTGGGTTTGAGGGGGGTGTTGCCCGTGTATGGGGCAAAGCCTAGATCGATGGGTAAGGGAGTGAATCTCCTTGCCCTTGAGAAGTGAAAGATTTCAGACTTGTCATGTTCAAGGACGAGCCCGAGGGAAGTGAACGCCTGGAATATCCAGCCATATGCTTTTTTGAGCAAGGGGAGGTTATCCTCTAGCTGTGGAGAGCGGGCGATGAGAGTGCCATCGTCCACATAAGACATGAGATCGACATCTCTGCCGATTTCGCTTCTTCTGAAGAGCTTCATAATGGGCGTCAAATATAATGCCGATAAGACAGGGGACAAGGCAGAGCCTTGGCCTACCCCCACATCGGCTGCAAAGGAGCCAGAAGAGAAAGCGTTCCATTTGTAGGTCGTTCTGCGACCGACTAGATACGAACGGAAGAAGTTTACTACTTGCGCAGGAAACCCCGACTGAGATATGATCTCCAACAGAACCTGGTGGTTCAAGGAGGGGAAGAACTGAGCGATGTCAAAAGCGACAACACTTGTTTTGAGCCCTTTAGCCCATCCTGCCCTGACCAGGTGGGTAAGGTAGATTCCTGCATCCTCGGTGGAACGCTGGGCGACACCTCCGAACTGGTTTTGCTCGAAGGCCTCATGTGCAACCCCGTCAAATTGAAGTCGTCTGGACAACATCTTTTCGACTAATTTGCCCAGAGTGTTCAGGAGCACGATGGGCCTGAACAACTTAGGGGTAGAATAATTAGGTTTCCCTGGCTTCGGGATGATAACCAACAGGGATTCCTTAAAGTGAGCCGGCCAATGGCCAGCAGTGATGCATGCCTCAGCAATGCGGGTTATGAGCCCTGCCACTTCTGGGTTGGTGCACCAATGTTTGAGGTGCGACCATGTAACATGATCGGGACCTGGAGCGGAACGGGAAGAACACGCACTTAGCGCTTCTTTCATTTCCGTGATGGAAAACGGGATCCAGGCCCTTTCAGGCACCGGATCAAGTTCATCGAGAATGCCCAGATTGACCACTCGATCTGAGGCAGCGTTATAGGACCCATCAAGGGCAGCCCAGAGTGATTCCAGATCGTTACAGGGTTCTCCCCGATAGGAGATAGCCTCATACGATGGAAGGTTGCGTTGACGCGTCCAGGACATCAGATCCCAGGGACGTCTGTTCATCGTAGCCACTTCTTGGATACGGTCATCGAAAAAGTCACGCTTCGCTTGTCGCATGACTCTCCTATAATGCTTCCAGTCCTCCCCGTCCTGGGAGGCCCTGTACACGTCCAGGGCGCCACTGCATTCGTCTGTCCACCAACCTTTGGACGATTTGCCAAGGCGAGATTCCTTGGCATGGTTTTCCCATGCCTCGTTTAAAATCATTGATATCGCCGAAACGACATCATCGATTTCTGCCGACGTTTCTCCGTGCCAGTTTAGCCACGGATTTAGAGTGGAGGAGACAGCATCGCGATATAATGCTTCCTCCTCGGATCCTTTTTTGATGGACCACTTGGTAACCAGGACCAAAGATCCCGGGCCAGGCAGCACTAATGTCAGAGGGGCATGATCAGACGTCCCCCTGGCTTCAGGTACGATCTCACAGTACAATACAAATCTAAGATCTGTAGGTACGAACATCAGGTCGATCACCGTGGGGTGAAGGCCCTGTTGTGGGGGGAAGTGAGTAGGGCCCTCCACTACTGGTAGGGCTCTGGTCAGGCCTAATGCCGTAGCCGTCATCGCTTCTTGTCTTCATACCGCGACGTGCACAGCCACAAAAAATCTCGTCGACACCGTTTTTCAAATTTGCAGCTCCATCTGTCTACGATCTCAGCGATCCGGTACAACCAGCGTCTTACCAACGCATCTCAGAATCATTCTCGAGAAGAGGGGGGAGATTGGGCGAAGCGATGGACGAGGGGGGACTCTCTAGATCGGGTACGCCCAGAACTCCTGGCGACAATCCAATTGACTCTCTGCGGCTCTCTTCGAGCCGCAGATCCACACAGAATGCTCCCTCAGTGGGCCCTCACAGGACCCAAAGAGGTTCTCCAACCCCCTCCCCCTATGGGGCGGGCATTGTCACTCCGCGAGCACAGCGCTTTAGCGTGCCAGCGTTATCTTCCAGGGATGCGACTGCATCTCCTGCACCTCCGGCTACCCCTTCTACACCTGCTTCATGGGCTGATGAAGTGGCCGATAACCTCTCTACCCATGTCATTCAGGACACGGAGATGACTAGCGATGACTGGAGTGGACCCCAGACCTTCGCCAGTGACTTGGGAGAGTACGCCACAGGATTCCGTGTTGTTCTTAACAGGACGGGACCCAGACAACCAACTGCTGAAGAACGGCAGCTCATAGCAGAACAACTGGGCTCGGTGCTGGTAGCAGCTGCCGAGGCTGGCCTCGATCGCAACTCTGGAAACGCTACGCTTCGGAGTGCTATAGACAGGATAGCTGGGGGCAGTAAACGACCCAGGTCGGGCACTGTCACCAACGATCCCAACGATGTCCCGATGACAGAGTACCTCGAGGGATGGGATGGGCAATGCCCCCCCCCTCACAAATCAGCGAGGACTCGAGGCCCGAAGGGGGCTCGACCTCTTCCTAAACCCCCAACAGGGGGCATCTCTTCATCATGGGGTAGAGGACCACCTGCCCCCATGAACTGGTCCACCAGGCCCTCGGGCAGGGGGACCTTTGCTCAGGTTGCTCGCTTCCCTGGGGGGCGAACACCTAACACTTCCATGGATGGCCTTGTGCGATTAGCCAAGGCCTTCCCTGAACTTCCAACCGACAAGCTCGCTGACATACAGCAGCATGTCGGTCCCTCCAGACCAAAGGCTGCCAAGCCTTCGCCTACTGTCCATGGACCGTTGAGACGACAGGTCCTGGTCCACGTTCGTCCCCCCCTTGGGGTGGAAACGAACCCTGCCGACTTCTTGGATCACGTCCGAGTCACCCTCGGACTGCACCACTCTAAGCTAGTGGCCCAGTCCGCATCAATGCACGCTGGTAACTTATCAGTAGCTACAGATGTCGTGGCCTCCGAGGAGGACCTTCGCTGTTTCAAGGAAGCTGCCCACAAGGCGTTTCCCTTCGCGCTGCAAGTGGATGCAGCGTTACCCACATCCACGTCATACCTCAAGCTGGTCGACGTGCCATACATCGCTAACGACAAGGCCCTGACGCCTGATGTCATCATTGCACACTTGGGAAAGTCTGGAATATCGGACCTCACAGTGCTTCAAGTCCCCCCTCGGGTTGTACGTGATTCGAAGATGTCGGATACGTGCACCGTATACCTTAACATCGCTGACTCAGTCAGCGGTGCACGAGCTAAGGCTCTTATCGGACGGGGCGTTCAATTTGGACGCTACGTCGCTTATGTGAGGGCAGCCAGGGCGAACCCTGGGATGCCTCTTTGCCAACGATGCTGGAAGTGGGGGCACCCCACCCCGGCATGCAGAGCTCCACAGACCAAGTGTCCGATCTGTGCAGGTCCACACCGTAAGGAGCACCATCGTGCCCTTGCAGGGTGTTGTAAGGGAAACGCTAAGGCGAACCCCCCCGTTCCTGCTACCCCAGAGGGGGCAGCCTGTTCTCACCCAGCTAGGTGTCTAAACTGCCGGAAAAACCACGCATCCGACGATCGTTGATGTAATTTCTGGCGACATCGCTTTGACCGTGACTGGATCAAAGTGCGAGGTGAGTGCGAAACGCAATTCTCGCTCCCCTCCTGCTTACCATCCCGCAGGACGCGGTGGCCGAACGTAAATGAGGGACAGACTTAGATCTACTCCACAGTTACGCGTATTTAGTCAAAATGTAAATCGTAATTGGGGTTACATGGACTCTTTACTGGCAGACTTCGTAGATGATTACGATTTGCTTTTCATCCAAGAGCCACCTTGGCGATTGATAAGACACGCCCCTTCGGCCCACAACAGGGAAGGGGAGGAAGTTATAGGCACACCAATGAGCCCAAATTGGGGAACACTAGTGCGCCCCTCAGGTATTGATTCCCCCCCACGCGTCGCTGTTTACTTTGTGAACAGCATCGCTAACCTAAGACCAGGTCTCAGACAAGATCTGATCGATAATCGCGACATCCTCCTGTTCTCATTGGGAATAGGGGAGGACGTCATGCTACTTGCTAACGTCTACTCAGACAGCCAACACTCGGCCATCACGCTCTTATTTGAGAGCGTCATGACGATCCCTCGCTTACATTTCATGTGCGGTGATTTTAACGTGAGACACGCCTCCTGGGACCCCCAGGGGCCTGAACACTCTATCCACGCTGACCACTTAGTGGAAACGGCTATGGCACTTGGCCTGACTAGGGCCCTACCCATTTCCCCCCACAACAGGGCCTTCACCCCACAGTGATCGACCTGATGTTCGTACCTACAGATCTTAGATTTGTACTGTACTGCGAGATCCTACCTGAAGCCAGGGGGACGTCTGACCACGCTCCTCTGACATTAGTGCTGCCTGGTCCAGGATCTCTGGTCCCGGTTACCAAGTGGTCCATCAAAAAAGGATCCGAGGAGGAGGCATCGTATCGGGATGCCGTCTCCTCTGCTTTAACTCTGTGGCTAGACTGGCACGGAGATACTTTGGCAGAAATCGATGATGTCGTCTCGGCGATATCAACGATGTTAAACAAGGCATGGGAAAACCATGCCAAGGAATCTCACCTTGGCAAGTCGTCCAAAGGATGGTGGACAGACGAATGCAGTGGCGCCCTAGATGCATACAGGGCCTCTCGAGATGGGGAGGACTGGAAGCATTATAGGAAAGTCATGCGACAAGCAAAGCGTGTCTTTTTTGATGACCGTATCCAAGAAGTGGCTACGATGAACAGACGACCCTGGGATCTGATGTCCTGGACGCGTCAACGCAACCTTCCATCGTATGAGGCTATCTCCTATCGGGGTGAACCCTGCAACGATCTGGACTCTCTTTGGGCTGCCCTTGATGGGTCCTATAACGCTGCCTCAGATCGAGTAGTCAATCTGAGCATTCTTGATGAACTCGACCCTGTGCCTGAAAGGGCCTGGATCCCATTCTCCATCATGGAAATGAAAGAAGCGCTAAACGCGTGTTTTTCCTGTTCCGCGCCAGGTCCCGATCATGTTACGTGGTCACACCTAAAACACTGGTGTAGTAACCCAGAAGTGGCAGGGCTCATCACCCGCATTGCTGAGGCGTGCATCACTGCTGGCCACTGGCCAGATCACTTCAAGGAATCCCTGTCGGTTATTATCCCGAAACCAGGGAAACCCAACTACTCTATGCCAAAGTCGTTCAGGCCTATCGTGCTCCTGAACACTCTGGGCAAATTAGTTGAAAAGATGTTGTCGAGGCGACTTCAATTCGACGGTGTCGCACACGAGGCCTTCGAGCAAAACCAGTTTGGAGGCGTCGCCCAGCGGTCCACTGAGGATGCAGGAATCTACCTCACCCACCTGGTTAGAGCAGGATGGGCCAAAGGACTCAAAACAAGTGTTGTCGCCTTCGACATAGCTCAATTCTTCCCCTCCTTGAACCACCAGGTTCTGTTGGAGATTATCTCTCAGTCGGGGTTCCCTGCGCAAGTAGTGAACTTCTTCCGCTCATATCTGGTCGGTCGCAAGACGACCTATAAATGGAACGCTTTCTCGTCTGGCTCCTTTGCAGCCGACGTGGGAGTAGGACAGGGCTCTGCCCTGTCCCCAGTCTTGTCGGCGCTATATTTGACGCCTATCATGAAACTCTTCAGAAGAAGCGAAATCGGCAGAGATGTCGATCTCATGTCCTATGTGGACGATGGTACCCTCATCGCCTGATCTCCACAGCTGGAGGATAACCTCCCCCTGCTCAAAAAAGCGTATGGCTGGATATTCCAGGCGTTCACTTCACTCGGACTTGTCCTTGAACACGACAAGTCTGAAATCTTCCACTTTTCAAGGGCAAGGAGATTCACTCCCTTACCCATCGATCTCGGCTTTGCCCCATACACGGGCAACACTCCCCTCAAACTGAAGGTCACCTGGAGGTACCTTGGTTTCTTCTTTGACCGCAAACTCTCTTTCAAAGAGCACACGCGGTTCTACTCCACCAAAGCCCTCACCACTGCGAGGGCAATGGGAATGCTTGGCAATTCTGTCAGAGGGCTAACCCCTATGCAGAAACGCCTCTTATACCGTTCGTGTGTCGTACCCATCATGACATACGGACTCAGACTATGGCACTTCAAAGGTGCTCGCGTCAAGGGGGTCATCAAAACGTTGGCCCAAGTGCAGTCCATCGCTGCACGTTGGATCCTCGGTGCGTTCAGAACCACCCCAATCGGTGGCCTGGAGAGTATCGCGGGACTGCTGCCTATGCAGCTGTTACTGCGTCGTTTAGTCGACAGAGGGGTATTCAGAACCCCCCTTCTGGCTCCATCACACCCCCTGAGAGCGATCTTAGGGCCCAATCACGTTGGCACCACCCACTCTCATGAGCTCGGACTCTGGGGAGGGAACGTGCTCGACACACTCAACTTGCAAGGCCCATCTGTCGCTTCGGCTGCAGCCCTGGCCCTCGTACCAGGCGATGAATTCGACCCCTTTGGGGAAGAAAACACACCTGGAAACAGAGTGAAGGATCTGTTCCCCACTCGCTTTTCCTCTCATCGCCTCACCTCTAAGGAGGATGGAGCGAGGAATTCTTACAGGAGTGACCTCGACAAGGCCTGGGCCTCTGCCCAGGTAGAGGATGACACTCTCGTCGTTGCAGTGGACGCCTCGGTGCCCACTGATGCTAAGTTTCAAGCTGTCGCCTGCGCTCTTGTCTTTGGGCAGGGAGAACAGGTGGATCGCGTTGTCTCAGCTTCTGGGAGAAGAACTCCCCCGGAAGTCAAACTTTTTGCTCTCCAACTTGGCGTTTCCACTGCGTGCAGCAGGGGATGCAAAAAGTTGGTTATTTTTTCGGATTCTACTATGGGCATTGAGTCCCTAATCAATCCTAAACCACGCTCTGGGCAAATCTTTGCCCTGGACGCCTGTCGCTCCCTTCGTCCCTGGCTAGCCGGAGACGAGGAAAGGAACGTAACATTCTGGCATGTCCCCTCGAAATTCGAGTGGAACGTACATAAGATGGCTCATGATGTAGCTACATCTACCAAGATCTCCGTGGGCAGACACCTGCGGACGTCTTTAGATTACCTTAAAAATCAGGTCGAAAAGGCCGTTTGTAAGGATTGGCACACCCAGTTCTCAGATCCGGCGTATCGTGGAAGGCATTTCTACCAACTCAAAGGAGTTGGCGGAAAACCAGTACTACCCTCGACCCACAAAGGTGGGCCTTGGCTGAAAGTTATGGGGAGCAACACCACGTTGACTTCTCGTTCAACTCGTATGATCACTGGCCATGCTCCTATAGGGGAGTATCGTCAACGTCTATCCCTCGACGGGGAATACCAATGCTGGTGCCTTGGTCCCGACATACAGACTCGGGACCATCTGCTACGCGTCTGCCCCAAGGTGGATCGCAAAGAAACTCGTGCGAGCCCAGACTCCGTCAAAGGCTTCAACAAATTTATGGACAATAACCCTGCACTAGGGTCGTTCAACTCACTTGCGTGGGATCCAGGATAGGCTGTGCGCGCAGGGTGTATGACCCTCGTCTGGTTCTGGCTAGTGTTATCGGTATGTCGGGGTGGCCGTAGGGCACCAGACGAGTCCGTTAACCCTCATAAAGGGGGCCCACCCGTGTTCAGGAGCGACTGTCAGGGAGGGGGGACACGAAACTAGGTACTGGTTTGGGGAGGCGCCTGAGCGCTTCCAGATCCACTATCGGTTGTGCTTTATGGCTTCGATGCTGGCTACGCCCTCCTTTCTGAGCTGAGAGGCTCATGTCGGGGCGGCAGTATCCCCTAAATCTTGCACTCATACCCGTAGGGATTCGGGGAACACGGCATCGTCAAGTCTGGGTTGTCGGTACACCACCACTGGCAAGTCCGTTTACTCGATAAAGGGGGCCCCCTTAGTGGTCGTTGCAGCTATCCAGGTGGTTGGTGCGAAGATTAGCAGGAGGAGGACTTGGGCTGGGCGTAGTGTACTTCGTTTGTATGTCTCTACCGCGGACTGCGATCGGGCGCCGCGTAATAAATTTCTGACCCAAAAAAAAAAAAAAAAAAAAAAAATGCCATAGCCGTATCCACTAAGTGGTCAGCATGGATAGAGTGTTCAGGCCCCTGGGGATCCCAGGAGGCGTGCCTCACGTTGAAATCGCCACACATGAAGTGTAAGCGTGGGATCATCATGACATTCTCAAATAAGAGCGTGATGGCTGAGTGTTGGCCATCCGAGTATACGTTAGCGAGTAGCATGACGTCCTCCCCTATTCCCAGTGAGAACAGAAGGATGTCACGATTATCGATTAGATCTCGTCTGAGACCTGGTCTTAAGTTAGCGATGCCGTTTGCAAAGTAGACAGCAACGCACGGGGGGGAATCAATACCCGAGGGGCGCACTAACGTTCTCCAGTTAGGGCTCATCGGTGTGCCTATAACTTCCTCCCCTTCCCTGTTGTGGGCAGATGGGGCGTGTCTTATCAATCGCCAAGGCGGCTCTTGGATGAAAAGCAAATCATAATCGTCTACAAAGTCTGCCAGTATCGAGTCCATGTAACCCTGGGCGTCAAATATAACGCTGACAAGACAGGGGACAAGGCAGAGCCTTGGCCCACTCCCACATCGGCTGCAAAGGAGCCAGATGAGAAAGTGTTCCATTTGTAGATCGTTTTGCGACCGACTAGGTATGAATGGAAGAAGTTCACTACTTGCGCAGGGAACCCCGACCGAGAAATGATCTCCAACAGGACCTGGTGGTTCAAGGAGGGGAAGAACTGAGCGATGTCGAAAGCGACAACACTTGTTTTGAGTCCTCTGGCCCATCCTGCCCTAACAAGATGGGTGAGGTATATTCCTGCATCCTCAGTGGAACGCTGGGCGACACCCCCGAACTGGTTCTGCTCGAAGGCCTCGTGTGCGACACCGTCGAACTGAAGTCGCCTAGACAACATCTTTTCAACCAATTTGCCCAGAGTATTCAGAAGCACAATGGGTCTGAACGACTTAGGGGTAGAATAATTAGGTTTCCCTGGTTTCGGGATAATAACCGACAGGGATTCCTTAAAGTGAGCCAGCCAGTGGCCAGCAGTGATGCATGCCTCAGCAATGCGGGTTATGAGCCCTGCCACTTCTGGGTTGGTGCACCAGTGTTTAAGGTGCGACCATGTAACATGATCGGGACCTGGAGCGGAATGGGAAGAACACGCATTTCATCGCTCCTTGACTTGTTACAACCACCATAAATAGTGGTAAACACCTCTGCTCAACGTTGCACACGATGTCGACACTTCAATTTTTATCCGATTTTCGATCGGATTTCACCATCACGAACGCTCTCGGCGTCTCCAGGCCTGCCCTGATTTGCTAAGAGATCCGTCCATCCGATCTCCGTGGATGCCCCGGTCATTGTTTTTGACAATGGCTGCTATCTGTCTCGTTCTCCTGGGCTTCGAGGATCCTGACTAGGTGAGTGTTGTTTATGAAAGAGCAGTCTGGGTCCCTCTGGGGGCTTAGAGTGGGTGTGGGATGCCTGCTTCAACGCTCGCCCAAGTCGACACGCTCGTTTAGTTGGGGGAGGTCTGGCTTAGGGAGAAGGGACGTTATCACTGGATTGCTGGTTGTCTGGGAGGCTTCCAGCCTCCATGCTCTGTGAGTTTCTACTACTAGAGACATGCTATACTGACTACCCATTGGAATACACCATCGCTAAAAGGGGCCGGGTGATGGTGCCCCCTGGTGGCTAGGTCGACGCCCTGGTGGCCGCCACTCTCCACCAACTCTCTACCTCCGGTGCTCACTCTTCTAGGGTGGTATGACCCGGGTTCAATATTCTCCCACTAGGCAGCAGGATGTGCGGCTTGCTCGCCCCCTCGGAGCGTTCGGAGGCTGGATTGGGTGGACCCGGAATGTAGATAAGGGACCAACCGTTATCGATTCCATGCTGCGTATTTTGATTCTTACCATCATCTACTAGCACTAACTCACACTCTCTCAATGCCCAAATGGCGAAACAGAGTCCAACCACCACATCGGGGCGCTCCTTGACTTGTTACAACCACCATAAATAGTGGTAAACACTCCTGCTCGATGTTGGTAGCAATGTCGAGACTCCAATTCTTGTCCGATTTTCGATCGGATTTCACCATCACGAACGCTCTCGGCATCTCCCAGCTTGCCCTGATTTGCTAAGAGATCCGTCCATCCGATCTCCAGGGATGTCTCGGTCATTGTTTCCAACAGTGACTGCTATCTGTCTCGTTCCCCTTGGCTTCCAGGATCCTGGCTAGGTGAGTGATGTCTATGAAAGAGTAGTCTGGGTCCCTATGGGGGCTTAGAGTGGGTGTGGGATGCCTGCTTCAATGCTCGCCCAAGTAGAAGCGCTCGTTTAGCTGGGGGAGGTCTGGCTTAGGGGGAAGGACGTTCTTACTGGACTGCTGGCCGTCTGGGAGGCTCCCAGCCTCCATGCTCTGTGAGTTTCTATTACTAGAGACATGCTATACTGACTACCCATTGGAATACACCATCGCTAAAAGGGGCCGGGTGATGGTGCCCCCTGGCGGCTAGGTCGACGCTCTGGTGGCCGCTACTCACCACCAACTCTCTACCTCCGGTGCTCACTCTTCTAGGGTGTTATGACCCGGGTTCAATCTTCTCCCACTGGGTTACAGGATGTGCGGCCTGTCCCCCCCTCGGAGCGTTCGGAGGCAGTATCGGGTGGACCCGGAATAGAGATAAGGGACCAACTGTTATCGATGGCACGCTACGTATCTTGATTTCTACTATCACCTACTAGCACTAACTTCCCCTCTCAATGCCTAAACGGCGAACCAGAGCCCAAACTCCACGCTGGGGTCTACACGACCCCTCCCTGATTACAGGCAACATCTATGATGATCGCGTCCAAGACTACGACACCCGGTACGATCATGACGATCTGGATGTAGCTACTGCCCTACGGGCAGTTAGAGATCTATGGGCTGGAGAAGACCTCTCCGACCCTGAGGATGACGAGGACTCTCTTGCTATGCAAGAGGCCCTCAATTATGCCGAGAGCAGCCCCAAGCTGGCCTCGAGGCAAACGATAGACCGTGTGCTGTGGGCGCAGGACGTCCATGTTGCACATAAACGATGGACTCGCAGTCTCGAACGCGAGGACATGTACTCACAGGAGCTCGGCATTGCCGAGCTCTTCTATCGGGAGGCATCCCCTGCCCTGTTACTGCCTTTGCCCCCCATCCCTGAGTTGGTGGAGGACGAAGTGCCGTTATCTGTGAATGAGAGGCTGGAAATCGAAGCCACCTCTCATGCCATGCTACACCAACTCGACGCGATGACCATGTTTATTGGTACCGTCCGTACATCTGCCGTTCCCCCTGCAGAGAGGAATGCATGGCGCCAAATGGCCTGGGAGTTATTCACGACCACCTGGCGATTGTCTGAGACAATGTCGGCGGAACTAGCAGCCGTTCCGACACCTCTCGATCTCACGTCTCCGGCAGCTTTCCGGGCTTCCTACGCGGCGGTGCACACTGCTCAATCAGAGCCTCAATCTGGGGAATCCTTGTCCCCAGCATGGCGCCGTCGTCCTCGAGGTCCTCGTGGACAGCAGCGCCGCAACTAGTACAGGGGTCTATCCCCCTCTACGTTCACGGCCACCAAGCAACTGGTGGCCACTATCAGGATGGTGACACGGCGTTGCTTCCCTATACCTTCCCCCCACTGCGGGGGGGACGATGTCATCGAGTGCATGCACATGTGTGCATTTGCTCGAGGGGGGTCTCGGCCCCCTACTTATGGCGGTCACGGTGAATAACCAGGTGAACAACCACCCGCCTTGTTACTGTCACTCATGCACAACACGGTGATGGTCCACCTCATTCATCTGGGGTGGTCAATCCTCGTTGGCTGGAAAAACGCAGATGGTTATTCCTCCCGCAAGGGGGGATTTACGGTGAATTAACACTGCTGCACCTGGTCTGGCCTTGGTCGGACATGTGGCTGGGGGACCATTTGCTCCAGTGGGCGATCTAATGGCTAACTTCGGGAGGGGGGGGCTCCCCCTCCAGATTATTGCCTTTCCTGGCTGAGAGGCCAACGTCTGTGGAACTGCCCGCCTAAGGTGGCTAAAATGGGGACCTGAGTGGGAGATGGGCAAGGGGAACGCATAGATAAAGTAGTACCCAAGTTTGTACCTTTTTTTTTTTTTTTTTTTTTTTTTTTTTTGGGTCAAAAGTTTATAACGCAGCGCCCGATCGCAGTCCGCGGTAGAGACATACAAACGAAGTACACTACGCCCAGCCCACGTCCTCCTCCTGCTGATCTTCACACCAACCACCTGGATAGCTGTAACGACCACTAAGGGGGCCCCCTTTATCGAGTAAACGGACTTGCCAGTGGTGGCATACCGACAACCCGAGCTTGGCGAACGTGTTCCCCGAATCCCTACGGGTATGTGTGCAAGATTTAGGGGAGACTGCCGCCCCGACATGAGCCTCTCAGCTCGGAAAGGAAGGTGTAGTCAGCGTCGAAGCTGTAACGCGCAACCGACAGTGGATCTGAGAGCGCTCAGGCGCCTCCCCAAACCAGTACCTAGTTTTGTGTCCCCCCTCCCTGACAGACGCTCCTGAACACGGGTGGGCCCCCTTTATGAGGGTTAACGGACTCGTCTCAGCGCTCCTTGACTTGTTACAACCACCATAAATAGTGGTAAACACCTCTGCTCAACGTTGCACGCGACGTCGACACTTCAAATTTTGTCCGATTTTTGATCGGATTTCACCATCACGAACGCTCTCGGCGTCTCCAGGCGTGCCCTGATTTGCTAAGAGATCCGTCCATCCGATCTCCGTGGATGCCCCAGTCATTGTTCTTGACAATGGCTGCTACTCATCTCGTCCTCCTGGGCTTCGAGGATCCTGACTAGGTGAGTGTTGTCTATGAAAGAGTAGTCTAGGTCCCTCTGGGGGCTTAGAGTGGGTGTGGGATGCCTGCTTCAACGCTCGCCCAAGTCGTCACACTCGTCTAGGAGGGGGAGGTCTGGCTTAGGGAGGAGAGACATTATCACTGGACTGCTGGTCGTCTGGGAGGCTTCCAGCCTCCATGCTCTGTGAGTTTCTACTACTAGAGACATGCTATACTGACTACCCGCTGGAATACACCATCGTTAAAAGGGGCCGGGCGATGGTGCCCCCTAGCGGCTAGGCCTACACCTTGGTGGCTGCTTCTCACCACCATCCTTCTACCTCCGGTGCTCACTCTTCTAGGGTGGTATGACCCGGGTTCAACCTTCTCCCACTAGGCAGCAGGATGTGCGGCTTGCTCGCCTCCTCGGAGCGTTCGGAGGCTGTATCGGGTGAACCCGGAATATAGATAAGGGACCAGTCGTTATCGATTCCACACTGCGTATTTTGATTCCTACCATCATCTACTAGCACTAACACACACACACTCTCGATGCCCAAATGGCGAACCAGAGGCCAACCACCACATCGGGGTCTACGCGACCCCGTTTTGATCACGGGCGACATCTTTGATGATGGCGTCCAAGACTACGACACCCGGTTCGAGCAAGACGAATCGGAGGTAGCAGCTGCTTTCAGGGCAGCTAGAGATCTATGGGCCGGGGAAGACCTCTCCGACCCTAACGATGATGACGACGACGACTCTCTTGCTATGCAAGAGGCTCTTCTTTTTGCCGAGGGGGGGCCTAGGCTCTCCTCGAGGAAAACGATCGATCGTGTACGATGGGCACTTGGTGTCGACGTCGAACACAAGCGCTGGGCTCGTAGCCTCCCAAAGGAGGATATATACTCACAGGAGCTTGGCATCGCTGAGCTCCTTTATCCGGAGGCACCCCCTGCCCCGCTACCGCCTTGGCCCCCCATCCCTGAGCTGGTGGAGGACGAAGTGCCGCTATCTAGAGATCAGAGGTTGGAAATCGAAGCCACCTCTGATGCCATGCTTCATCTACTGGACATGATGACCTCCTTTGTAGGTACCGTCCGAGTGTCCGCAGTTCCTCTCAACAACAGGAACTCTTGGTGTCAGATGGCATGGGAGCTCTTCACCACCACCTGGCGATTTTCAGGGAGCATGATGGAGTCGCTTCGCATGGCATCAGCTCCCCTCGACCTTACGTCTCCGGCAGCCTTCCAGGCTTCCTATGCGGCGATGCAGGCGCCTCAGTCTGCTCCACCAGCGGCAGAGCCTCCAACTGAGGAACCCTTGTCCCCGGAACGGCGTCGACGTCCTCGTGGCCCCCGCCAACGACCACGCCGAGCTTGAAGAAGGGGACCCCCCCTTCTCTTCACCGCCCACCAGGGCTGTTGTCGGGATGGCGACAATATGTCGCTGCCCTTTACCTTCCCCCCACTGCGGGGGGGATGATGTCACCGAGTGCATGCTCAGAGTAGCATTTGCTCGAGGGGGGGGCCTCGACCCCCTACCTACAGTAGCTCCGGTGAATAACCAGCTATGGCAGTTCCGGTGAATAACCAGCTGCCTCGTCACTGTCACTTGTGCGTGGACACAGTGATGGTCCACCTCACTCACCTGGGGTGGTCAACTCTCGTTGTCGGGTGAAAGACGGTTACTCTTCCCGCAAGGGAGGACTTACGGTGAATTGACACTGCTTGCACCTGATCTGACTTCGGTCGGATATGTGGCCGGGGGGACCGAGATAGCACCAGACAGCGAACTAACGGCTAGCCTTTGTGGAGGGGGCCCCTCCCCTACAGATTATTGCCTTTCCTGTCTGAGAGGACAACGCTGGTACGCCCGCCGTAACGTGGCTTCTGCAAGGGACCTGGTGTGGGATGTGGGCATAGGGAATGCGTAGTCTTAGTAGTACCTTGTTTGTATCTTGACCCGCGGACTGCGATCGAGCCCCGCGTTATAAATTGTTGACCCCAAAAACGGACTCGTCTGGTGCCCTACAGCCACCCCGACATACCGATAACACTAGCTAGAACCAGACGGGGGTCATACGCCCTGCACGCACAACCTATCCTGGATCCCACGCAAGTGAGTTGAACGATCCTAGTGCAGGATTATTGTCCATGAATTCGTTGAAGCCTTCGACAGAGTCTGGGCTTGCACGAGTTTCTTTGCGATCCACTTTGGGGCAGACGCGTAGCAGATGGTCTCGAGTTTGTATGTCGGGACCAAGACACCAGCATTGGTATTCCCCGTCGAGGGATAGACGTTGACGATACTCCCCTATAGGAGCATGGCCAGTGATCATACGAGTCGAACGGGAAGTCAACGTAGTGTTGTTTCCCATTACTTTCAGCCAAGGCCCACCTTTGTGGGTCGAGGGTAATACTGGCTTTCCACCAACTCCTTTGAGTTGATAGAAGTGCCGACCACGATACGCCAGGTCTGAGAACCGGGTGTGCCAATCCTTACAAATGGCCTTTTCGACCTGGTTTTTAAGGTAATCTAAAGACGTCCGCAGGTGTCTGCCCATGGAGATCCTGGTAGATGTAGCTACATCGTGAGCCATCTTGTGTACGTTCCACTCGAACTTCGAGGGGACATGCCAGAATGTAACGTTCTTCTCCTCGTCTCCAGATAGCCAGGGACAGAGGGAGCGACAAGCGTCCAGGGCAAATATCTGCCCAGAGCGTGGTTTTGGATCAATTAGGGACTCGATGCCCGTAGTAGAGTCCGAGAAAATCACCAACTTTTTGCATCCTCTGCTGCAAGCAGCCGAGACACCTAGTTGGAGAGCGAAGAGTTCGACTTCCGGGGGAGTTCTCCTCCCAGAGGCTGAGACAACACAATCCACCTGTTCTCCCTGTCCGAAGACAAGAGCACAGGCAACTGCTTGAAATTTAGCATCAGTGGGCACCGAGGTGTCCACTGCAACGACGAGAGTGTCCTCCTCAACCTGGGCAGAAGCCCAGGCCTTATCGAGGTTGCTCCTGTAAGAATTCCTCGCTCCATCCTCCTTAGAGGTGAGGCGATGAGAGGAGAAGCGAGTGGGGAATAGATCCTTCACTCTGTTTCCAGGTGTGTTTTCTTCCCCAAAGGGGTCGAATTCATCGCCTGGTACGAGGGCCAGTGCTGCAGCCGAAGCGACCGATGGGCCTTGCAGGTTGAGTGTGTCCAGCACATTCCCTCCCCAGAGTCCTAGCTCATGAGAATGGGTGGTGCCGACGTGATTAGGCCCTAAGATCGCTCTTAGGGGGTGTGAAGGAGCCAATAGAGGGGTTCTGAATGCCCCTCTGTTGACTAAACGACGCAGTAACAGCTGCATGGGCAGCAGACCTGCGATACTTTCCAGGCCACTGATAGGGGTGGTCCTGAAGGCACCGAGGATCCAGCGAGCAGCGATGGACTGCACCTGGGCCAACGTTTTGATGACACCTTTGACGCGAGCACCTTTAAAATGCCAGAGTCTGAGTCCGTATGTCATAATAGGTACAACACACGAGCGGTATAGGAGGCGCTTCTGCATAGGGGTTAACCCTCTGACAGAATTGCTGAGCATTCCCATCACCCTCGCAGTGGTGAGGGCTTTGGTGGAGTAAAACTGCGTGTGCTCTTTGAAAGAGAGTTTGCAGTCGAAGAAGAAGCCAAGGTACCTCCAGGTAACCTTGGGCTTGAGGGGGGTGTTGCCCGTGTATGGGGCAAAGCCGAGATCGATGGGTAAGGGAGTGAATCTCCTCGCCCTTGAGAAGTGGAAGATTTCAGACTTGTCATGTTCCAGGACAAGTCCGAGGGAGGTGAATGCCTGGAAGATCCAGCCATACGCTTTTTTAAGAAGGGGGAGGTTATCCTCCAACTGTGGAGAGCGGGCGATGAGAGTACCATCGTCCACATAGGACATGAGATCGACATCTCTGCCGATTTCGCTTCTTCTGAAGAGCTTCATAATGGGTGTCAGGTATAACGCCGATAGGACAGGGGACAAGGCAGAGCCTTGCCCCACCCCCACATCTGCTGCAAAGGAGCCAGATGAGAAAGTGTTCCACTTGTAGGTCGTCTTGCGACCGACCAAGTATGAGTGGAAGAAATTCACTACTTGCGCAGGGAATCCCAACTGAGAGATGATCTCCAATAGAACCTGATGGTTCAAGGAGGGGAAGAATTGAGCGATGTCGAAGGCGACAACACTCGTTTTGAGCCCTTTGGCCCATCCAGCTCTGACCAGGTGGGTAAGGTAAATACCTGCATCCTCTGTGGAACGCTGGGCGACGCCTCCGAACTGATTTTGCTCGAAGGCCTCGTATGCGACACCGTCGAACTGAAGTTGCCTAGACAGCATCTTTTCGACTAGTTTGCCCAAAGTGTTCAGGAGCATGATGGGCCTGAACGACTTAGGGGTGGAATAATTAGGTTTCCCTGGCTTCGGGATAATAACCGACAGGGATTTCTTAAAATGAGCTGGCCAATGGCCCGCAGTGATGCATGCCTCAGCGATGCGGGTGATGAGCCCTGCCACCTCTGGGTTGCTACACCAGTGTTTGAGGTGCGACCAGTAACATGATCGGGACCTGGAGCGGGACGGGAAGAACACGCATTTAACGCTTCTTTTTTTTTTTTTTTTTTTGGGTCAACAATTTATAACGCGGGGCTCGATCGCAGTCCGCGGAGCAGGATACAAACTTGGGTACTACTGTAACTACGCTTCCCCTCACCCACATCCTACCCAGGTCCTCGTTTTAGCCACTTTAGGCGGGCAGTGCCACAGACGTTGGCCTCTCAGCCAGGAAAGGCAATAATCTGGAGGGGGGCCCCCCCTCCCGAAGCTAGCCATTAACTCGTCCACCAGTGCAGAACGGTCCCCCAGCCACATATCCAACCGAAGTCAGATCAGGTGCGGCCGTGTTAATTCACTGTAAATCCCCCCTTGCGGGAGGAATAACCGTCTGCATGCTCCTGGCCAGCGAGGATTGACCACCCCAGATGAATGAGGTGGACCATCACCGCGCTCCCGCACGAGTGACAGAAATGTGGTAGCTGGTTGTTCACCTGGTTATTCACCGGAACTACCGTGGATAGGGGGCCAAGGCCCCCTTCGAGCAGATGCCGTCGAGGGCATACGCTCGGTAACAACGTCCCCCCCACAGCAGGGAGAAGGTAGAGGGAAGCGACAAGCTGCCACTATCCCGATATCGGCCACCAACTGATTGGTGGAAGTAGATGTGGGGGGGTGACACCCCCCTTTCAGTAGCAGCGCTGCTGTGCTCGAGGACCTCGAGGACGGCGGCGTCGTGATGAGGACGAGGGTTCCCCATGATGGAGCTCTGCATGAGCTGCCTGCCTAGCCGCGTAGGAAGCCCTGAAGGCTGCTGGTGACGTGAGGTCAAGAGGCAATCCGGCAGCTGCTAGTTCTGCCGACATTGGCTCAGACAATCGCCAGGTGGTCGTGAATAGTTCCCAGGCCATCTGACGCCATGCGTTCCTCTCAATGAGCGGAACAGCGGATACTTGGACAGTACCGACGAAACTCGTCATAGCCTCCAGTAAATGCAGAAAGCCATGAGAGGTGGACGTTATGTCCACCCTCTCATCTCTCGACAACGGAGGCTCATCCTCCACCAACTCTGGGATGGCGGATGAACCCGGTAATGTGGGGAGGGGCGGCGCAGATTGCTCCTGCTGCCCCTCCGGATAGAGGAGCTCGGCAATGCCGAGCTCTTGATTGTTGTTGGCCTCGAGCCCAAGCTCGAGAGCCAGATCATGCACCTCATCGGCTATCACTTGTGATGCCAAGAAGCGGTTTATCGTCTCCTGCGAGGCTAGCTCGGTGAGACTTGGAATGAATTCGACGTCTCCGCTGGTGGCAGAGCCGTCATCGTCATCTGGCAGGTTGGAGGAGTCATCCTCTGCCCAAAGATTGTGGAACTGGTTAGCCACATCAGAGTCCCATCCGCTCAGGGAGACGTGTCCGAACTCTGGGAGGTAGTTGTCGTCGAAGTCTGCGAAGTCGGCGTTTGTGTATAGGAGGGGGTCGCCATGAGCCGCCTGGTGTCGAGTTCGCACTCTATGGTTTGTAGAGGGCATTGAGGATGATTTAGCACAAGTAGATGACGGTAGAAGTCAAGATACGTAGCGTGATAACAATAACAGACGGTCCCTTATCTCAATTCCGGGTCCACCCGACACAGCCTCCAGATGCTCCGAGGGGGCAGACAGGCCGCAAATCCTGCTGCAGATTGGGAGGGACAATTGAACCTGGTTCCGAACACCTCGAGGGTGTGAGTGCCGGAGGTAAAGAGTCGGTGGTAAGTAGCGGCCACCAGAGCGTTGACCTAGCCACCAGAGGGCACCATCGCCCGGCCCCTTTTAATGATGGTGTATTCCAATGGGTAGTCAGTGTAGCAGGTCTCTAGATGTAGAAACTCACGCAGCATGGAGGTAGGAAGCCTCCCAGACGACCCACAATCCAGTGAATATGTTCCTCCTCCTGAACCAGACCTCCCCCAGCTAAACGAATGCGACGACTTGGGCGAGCGTTGAAGTAGGCATCCCACACCCACTCTAAGCCCCCATAGGGGCCCAGACTACTCTTTCATTGCCAACACTCACCTAACCAGGATCCTCGAAGCCCAGGAGAACGAGACGAATAGCAGACACTGTCAAAAACAGTGACCGGGGCATCCACAGAGATCGGATGGACGGATCTCTTAGCAAATCAGGGCAGGCCTGGAGACGCCGAGAGCGTTTGTGATGGCGAAATCCGATCAAAAATCGGACCAAAATTGAAGTCTCGACGTTGCTACCAACGTCGAGCAGGAGTGTTTACCACTGTTTATGGTGGTTGTAACAAGTCAAGGAGCGCGTTTAACGCTTCTTTCATTTCCGTAACAGAGAATGGGATCCAGGCCCTTTCAGGCACCGGATCGAGTTCATCAAGGACGCTCAGATCGACTACTCGATCTGAGGCGGCATTGTAGGACCCATCGAGGGCAGCCCACAGAGAATCCAAATCGTTACAAGGTTCTCCCCGATAGGAGATCGCCTCATACGATGGGAGGTTGCGTTGACGAGTCCAGGCCATCAGGTCCCAGGGTCGTCTATTCATCGTAGCCACTTCTTGGATACGGTCATCGAAAAAGTCGCGCTTCGCATGTCGCATGACTTTCCTATAGAGCTTCCAGTCCTCTTCGTCACGAGAGGCTCTGTAAGCGTCGAGGGCACCACTGCATTCATCTGTCCACCAGCCTTTGGACGACTTGCCGAGGCGAGATTCCTTGGCGTGGTTTTCCCATGCCTTGTTTAAAATCACTGATATCGCTGAGACGACAACATCGATTTCTGCCGAGGTATCTCCGTGCCAATCTAGCCACGGAGTTAAAGCGGAGGAGACAGCATCACGATACGAAGCTTCCTCCTTGGATCCTTTTTTGATGGACCACTTGGTAACCGGAACCAGGGATCCCAGGCCAGGCAGCACTAGTGTCAGAGGAGCATGGTCAGACGTTCCCCTGGCTTTAGGTACGATCTCACAGTACAGTATAAATCTAAGATCTGTAGGTACGAACATCAGGTCGATCACTGTGGGGTGAAAGCCCTGTTGAGGGGGGAAATGGGTGGGGCCCTCCACTACTGGTAGGGCTCTAGTCAGGCCTAATGCCATAGCCGTTTCCACTAAGTGGTCAGCGTGAATAGAGTGTTCAGGCCCCTGGGGGTCCCAGGAGGCGTGTCTCACGTTAAAGTCGCCACACATGAAGTGTAAGCGAGGGATCGTCATGACGTTCTCAAATAAGAGCGTGATGGCCGAGTGTTGGCTATCTGAGTACACGTTAGCAAGTAGCATGACGTCCTCGCCTATTCCCAGAGAGAACAAGAGGATGTCACGATCGTCGATCAGATCTCGTCTGAGACCGGGTCTTAGATTAGCGATGCTGTTTGCAAAGTACACAGCGACGCATGGAGGGGAGTCAATCCCTGATGGGCACACCAAGGTACCCCAATTTGGGCTCATTGGTGCTCCAATAACCTCGTCTCCTTCCCTGTTGTGGGCAGAAGGGGCGTGCCTTATTAATCGCCAAGGAGGCTCTTGGATGAACAGCAAGTCATAATCGTCATTGAGATCTGCCAGTAACGAGTCCATGTACCCCCAATTACGGTTCACATTTTGACTAAATATACGTAGCTGTGGGGTAGATCTAAGTCTGCCCCTCATCTACGTTCGGCCACCGCGTCCTGCGGGATGGTAAGTAGGAGGGGAGCGAGAACTGCGTTTAGCACTCACCTCGTCGTAGCGAGCTTTGATCCAGTCACGGTCAAAGCGGTGTCGCCAAAAATTGCACCGACGATTGTCAGATGCATGATTTTTCCGGCAGTTCAAGCACCTAGCCGGGTGAGGACAGGCTGCCCCCTCTGGGGTAGCTGGGATAGGGGGGTTCGCCTTGGCGTTTCCCTTACAGCACCCCGCTAGGGCACGATGGTGCTCCTTGCGGTGTGGGCCTGCACAAATCGGGCATTTCGACTGTGGAGCTCTGCATGCTGGGGTGGGATGGCCCCACTTCCAGCACCGTTGACATAGTGGGAGCCCAGGGTTTGCCCTAGCTGCCCTTACATAGGCAACATAGCGTCCAAATTGGACGCCACGTCCGATGAGAGCTTTCGCTCGTGCACCACTGACCGAGTCAGCAACGTTGAGGTACACGGTGCACGTGTCCAACATTCTCGAATCATGGACCACCCGTGGAGAGACTTGCAGGACGGTGAGGTCAGACATGCCTGACTTCCCCAGGTGTGCTATGACGACATCAGGCGTAATCGCCTTGTTGTTTGCAATGTATGGCACGTCTACCAATTTGAGGTAGGACGTGGACGTCGGTAACGCTGCATCGATTTGGAGCGCAGAGGGGAAGGCCTTGTGGGCCGCCTCCTTGAAGCATCGTAGGTCCTCGTCCGAGGCCACTACGTCAGTGGACACCGAGAGGTTCCCGGCGTGCATGGAAGCAGACTGAGCCACTAGCTTAGAGTGGTGCAGTCCTAGGGTCGTCCGGACATGGTCCAGGAAGTCAGCAGGATTCGTCCCCTCCTCGAGGGGGGGTCGAACGTGAACAAGAACCTGTCTTCGCGACAGTCCATGAACGGTGGGCGAAGGCTTTGCAGCCTTAGGCCTGGATGGGCCGACGTGCTGCTGGATGTCAGCTAGCTTGTCGGTTGGAAGCTCAGGGAAGGCCTTGGCTAGTCGCACAAGGCCGTCCATGGATGTGTTAGGTGCTCGCTCCCCAGGGAAGCGAGCGACCTGAGCAAATGTCCCCTTGCCCGAAGGCTTGGTCGACATGTTTACGGGGGGAGGAGGTCCTCTGCCCCATGACGAAGAAGTGCCCCCTGTCGGGGGTTTAGGAAGAGGTCGAGCCCCTTTCGGGCCTCGTGTCCTCACAGATTTGTGAGGGGGGGGGCATGGCCCATCCCATCCCTCCAGGTACTCCGTCCTTGGGACGTCGTTAGGGTCAGTAGTGGCAGGACGCTTGCCTGCATTGCCAGCCCTGTCGATAGCTCTTTGGAGGGTTGTGTTCCCCGAGTCGCGGTGAAATCCAACTGTGGTCGCTGCATACAGCACCGCCCCCAGTTGTTCTGCAATTTCCTGCCGTTGTTCAGCAGTAGGTTGTCGGGCTCCAGTCCTGTTTAGAACAGTGATGAATCCCTGAGCGTATTCCCCGAGGTCGTGGGCGAAGGTGACCGGACCGGCCCAATCGTCGTCCGCATCGCTCCCCATCACCGTGTCTTGGATCACGGGCTCGGGGTTGGGTGTCATAGCTTCATCTCCCCACCGAGAGGCAGGAGTGGAAGGAGTGGTGGGAGGTGCAGGGGACGCTGTGGCCTGCCTGGGAGATAATGTCGGCATGCTGAATCGCTGTGCACGTGGTGTGATCGTTCCGGCCCCATACAGGGAGGGAGTTGGAGAACTTCTTTGGGACCGATGAGGGCCCACCGAAGGTGCTATCTGTGAGGATCTACGGCCCCCAGAGGGCCGTAGAGAATCAATGGGGTCGTCGCCAGGAGTTCTGGGCGTACCGGCTCTGGAAGGGTTCCCCACGTCCATTGCTTCGCCCGATCTCCCCCTTATTCTAGATGTTGAATCAGACATGCGCTGGTAAGACACTATATAGACCGGATCGCTTGGATCGTAGACGGATTGAGCTACAGAGAGTGAAAACGGTGTCGACGAAAATTTCGGTGGCTGTGCACGTCGCGGTAACAAGTCAAGAAGCGACGAAGTTTGTACCTTGCTCCACGGACTGCGTTCGAGCCCCACGTTATAAATTCTGATCCAAAAAAAAAAAAAAAAAAAAAAAAAGAACACGCATTTAGCGCTTCCTTCATTTCCGTAATGGAGAACAGGATCCAGGCCCTTTCAGGCACTGGATCGAGTTCATCAAGGATGCTCAGATCAACTACTCGATCTGAGGCAGCGTTATAGGACCCATCAAGGGCAGCCCAAAGAGAGTCCAGATCGTTACAGGGTTCTCCCCGATAGGAGATAGCCTCGTACGATGGAAGGTTACGTTGACAAGTCCAAGACATCAAGTCCCAGGGTCGCCTATTCATCGTAGCCACTTCTTGGATACGGTCATCGAAAAAGTCTCACTTTGCATGTCGCATGACCTTTCTATAATGCTTCCAGTCCTCCCCATCCCGAGAGGCCCTGTACGCGTCTAGGGCACCACTGCACTCATCTGTCCACCAACCTTTGGACGACTTGCCAAGGCGCGATTCCTTGGCGTGGGTTTCCCATGCCTTGTTTAAAATCGTTGATATCGCCAAAATGACGTCATCGATTTCTGCCGATGTTTCTCCGTGCCAATCAAGCCATGGATTTAAAGTGGAGGAGACAGCATCACGATATGATGCTTCCTCCTCGGATCCCTTTTTGATGGACCACTTGGTAACCGGAACCAACAATCCCGGGCCAGGTAGCACTAATGTCAGAGGGGCGTGGTCAGACGTTCCCCTGGCTTCAGGTACAATTTCACAATACAATACGAATCTGAGATCCATAGGTACGAACATCAGGTCAATCACCGTAGGGTGAAGGCCCTGTTGAGGGGCGAAGTGTGTGGGGCCCTCCACTACTGGTAGGGCTCTAGTCAGGCCTAATGCCGTAGCCGTTTCCACTAAGTGGTCAGCATGGATAGAGTGTTCAGGCCCCTGGGGGTCCCAGGAGGCGTGTCTCACGTTGAAATCGCCACACATGAAATGTAGGCGGGGGATCGTCATGACGTTCTCAAATAAGAGCGTGATGGCCGAATGTTGGCTGTCCGAGTATACGTTAGCAAGTAGCATGACGTCCTCCCCTATTCCCAGTGAGAACAGGAGGATGTCACGATCATTGATCAGATCTCGTCTGAGACCCGGTCTTAGATTAGCGATGCTGTTCGCAAAATAGACAGCAACGCGAGGAAGGGAGTCAATTCCCGATGGGCGCACTAAAGTGCCCCAATTTGGGCTCATTGGTGCGCCTATAACTTCTTCCCCCTCCCTGTTGTGGGCAGAGGGGGCGTGTCTTATTAAGCGCCAGGGAGGCTCTTGAATGAAAAGCAGGTCGTAGTCATCTACGAAATCTGCCAGTAACGAGTCCATGTAACCCCAATTTCGATTTACATTTTGACTAAATACGCGTAGCTGAGGGGTAGATCTAAGTCTGTCTCTCATTTACGTTCGGCCACCGCGTCCTGCGGGATGGTAAGCAGGAGGGGAGCGAGAGTTACGTCTTGCACTCACCTCGTCATAGCGAGCTTTGATCCAGTCACGGTCAAAGTGATGTCGCCAAAAGTTACATCGACAATCGTCAGATGCGTGGTTTTTCCGGCAGTTGATGCACCTAGCCGGGTGAGGGCAGGCTGCCCCCTCTGGGGTAGCTGGGACGGGAGGGTTCGCCTTAGCATTTCCCTTACAACACCCTGCAAGAGCATGATGGTGCTCCTTGCGGTGTGGGCCTGCACAGATCAGACATTTGGTCTGTGGAGCTCTGCATGCCTGGGTGGGGTGGCCCCACTTCCAGCATCGTTGGCAAAGAGGCAGACCAGGGTTCACCCTGGCTGCCCTAACATAAGCGACGTAGCGTCCAAATTGGACGCCGCGACCGATAAGAGCCTTGGCTCGTGCACCACTGACTGAGTCAGCGATGTTAAGGTATACGGTGCACGTATCCGACATCTTCGAATCACGTACAACCCGGGGGGGGACTTGAAGCACTGTGAGGTCCGAAATTCCGGACTTCCCCAGGTGTGCAATCACGACATCAGGCGTTAAGGCCTTGTCGTTGGCGATAAACGGCACATCGACCAGCTTGAGGTACAATGTGGAGGTGGGTAGCGCTGCATCTACTTGCAGCGCGAAAGGGAATGCCTTGTGGGCAGCCTCCTTGAAACAGCGAAGGTCCTCCTCGGAGGCCACGACGTCTGTAGCTACTGATAAGTTACCAGCGTGCATAGATGCGGACTGGGCCACCAGTTTGGAGTGGTGCAATCCGAGAGTGATCCGGACATGGTCCAGGAAGTCAGCGGGGTTTGTCTCTGCCCTGAGGGGGGGACGAACATGGACCAGGACCTGTCGTCTCGACGGTCCATGGACAGTAGGTGAAGGTTTTGCAGCCTTCGGTTTGGAGGGACCAACATGCTGCTGCATGTCAGCCAGCTTGTCAGTTGGAAGTTCAGGGAAGGCCTTGGCTAAATGCACAAGGCCATCCATGGATGTGTTAGGTGTTCGCCCCCCAGGGAAGCGAGCCACCTGAGCAAAGGTCCCCCTGCCCGAAGGCCTGGTGGACCAGTTCATGGGGGGAGGCGGTCCTCGACCCCATGATGAAGAGACACACCCTACTGGGGGTTTAGGAAGAGGTCGAGCCCCCTTAGGGCCTCGAGTCCTCGCTGATTTGTGAGGGGGGGGGCGTTGCCCATCCCATCCCTCCAGGTAATCCACGTTGGGATTGTTGGTGACAGTACCCGATCTAGATCATTTACTGCCCCCTGCGATTCTGTCTATGGCTCCCCGGAGCGCAGCGCTACCTGAGTCGCGATCAATACCAGCCTCGGCAGCTGCTACCAGCACCGAGCCCAGTCGTTCCGCAATGAGCTGCCAATCTTCAGCAGTTGGTCGTCTGGATCCCGTTCTGTTCAGAACGACTCGGAATCCTTCAGTGTACTCTCCCAGGTCTTTGGCGAAGGTCTGGGGCCCACTCCAGTCATCGCTAGCCATCTCCGTGTCCTGAATGACGTGGGAGGAGAGATTATCGGCCACTTCATCAGCCCATGAAGCAGGTGGAGAAGGGGTAGCCGGAGGTGCAGGAGACGCAGTTGCATCTCTGGAAGATAGCGCTGGGATGCTGAAGCGCTGTGCCCGCGGAGTGACGATGCCCGCCCCATAGGGGGAGGGGGTTGGAGAGCCTCTTTGGGTCCTGTGAGGGCCCACTGAGGGTGCGTTCTGTGTGGATCTGCGGCTCGAAGAGAGCCGCAGGGAATCAATTGGGTCGTCGCCAGGAGTTCTGGGCATACCGGATCTAGAAGGTCTCCCCTCATCCATCGCCTCGCCCGATCTCCCCCCTCTTCTGGAGTACGAATCTGACATGCATTGGTAAGACGCTGGTGGTACCGGATCACTAAGATCGAGGATGGATTGAGCTACAAAGTATGAAAACGGTGTCGACGAAAATTTTTGTGGCTGTGCACGTCGCGGTAGGAAGACAAGAAGCGATGTGTCGTACCTATCATGACATACGGACTCAGACTATGGCACTTCAAAGGTGCTCGCGTCAAAGGGGTCATCAAAACGTTGGCCCAAGTGCAGTCCATTGCTGCACGTTGGATCCTCGGTGCATTCAGAACCACCGCAATTGGCGGTCTGGAAAGTATTGCTGGACTGCTGCCTATGCAGCTGTTACTGCGTCGTTTAGTCGACAGAGGGGTATTCAGGACCCCCCTATTGGCTCCATCACACCCCCTAAGAGCGATTCTAGAGCCCAATCACGTCGGCACCACCCACTCTCATGAGCTAGGGCTCTGGGGAGGGAACGTGCTCGACACACTCAACCTGCAAGGTCCATCTGTCGCCTCGGCTGCAGCCCTGGCCCTGGTACCAGGCGATGAATTTGACCCCTTTGGGGAAGAAAACACTCCTGGAAACAGAGTGAAGGATCTGTTCCCCACTCGTTTCTCCTCTCATTGCCTCACCTCTAAGGAGGATGGAGCGAGGAACTCTTACAGGAGTGACCTCGACAAGGCCTGGGCCTCTGCCCAGGCAGAGGATGACACTCTCGTCATTGCAGTGGATGCCTCGGTGCCCACTGATGCTAAATTCCAAGCTGTCGCCTGCGCTCTTGTCTTCGGACAGGGTGAACAGGTCGATCACGTTGTCTCAGCTTCTGGGAGGAGAACCCCCCCGGAAGTCGAACTCTTTGCTCTCCAACTGGGTGTCTCGGCTGCTTGCAGCAGGGGATGCAAAAAGCTGGTGGTCTTCTCAGATTCTACTATGGGCATTGAGTCCCTAATCAATCCAAAATCAGGTTCTGGGCAAATCTTCGTCCTGGACGCTTGTCGCTCCCTTCGTCCCTGGTTATCTGGAGACAAGGAGAGGAATGTTACATTCTGGCACGTCCCCTCGAAATTCGAGTGGAAGGTTCACAAGATGGCTCACGATGTAGCTACATCTACCAAGATCTCCGTGGGCAGACACCTGCGGACATCTTTTTTTTTTTTTTTTTTGGATCAGAATTTATAACGCGGGGCTTGAACGCAATCCGCGGAGCAAGGTACAAACTTGAGTACTACTTTATCTACGCATTCCCCTCGCCCATCTCCCACTCAGGTCCCCGTTTTAGCCACTTTAGGCAGGCAGTGCCACAGACGTTGGCCTCTCAGCCAGGAAAGGCAATAATCTGGAGGGGGCGCCCCCCCCTTCCGAAGTTAGCCATTAGATCGCCCCCTGGAGCAAACGGTCCCCCAGCCACATGTCCGACCGAGGCCAGACCAGGCGCAGCAGTGTTAATTCACTGTAAATCCCCCCTTGCGGGAGGAATAACCATTTGCGTTTTTCCAGCCAACGAGGATTGACCACCCCAGACAAATGAGGTGGACCATCACCGTGTTGTGCACGAGTGACAGTAACAAGGCGGGTGGTTGTTCACCTGGTTATTCACCGTGACCGCCGTAAGTAGGGGGCCGAGACCCCCCTCGAGCAAATGCACACATGTGCATGCACTCGATGACATCGTCCCCCCCGCAGTGGGGGGAAGGTATAGGGAAGCGACACCATGTCACCATCCCGATAGTGGCCACCAGTTGCTTGGTGGCCGTGAACGTAGAGGGGGATAGCCCCCTGTACTAGTTGCGGCGCTGCTGTCCACGCGGACCTCGAGGATGACGGCGCCGTGCTGGGGACGAGGGTTCCCCAGATTGAGCGGTGTGCACCGCCGCATAGGAAGCCCGGAAGGCTGCCGGAGACGTGAGGTTGAGAGGTGTCGGAACAGCTGCTAGTTCCGCCGACATCGTCTCAGACAGTCGCCAGGTGGTCATGAATAACTCCCAGGCCATTTGGCGCCATGCGTTCCTCTCTGCAGGGGGAACGGCGGACGTACGGACGGTACCAACGAACATGGTCATCACGTCGAGTTGGTGTAGCATGGCATGAGAGGTGGCTTCGATTTCCAGCCTCTCATTCACAGATAACGGCACTTCGTCCTCCACCAGCTTAGGGATGGGGGGCAAAGGCGGTAACGGAGCAGGGGATGCCTCTGGATAGAAGAGCTCAGCAATGCCGAGCTCCTGAGTGTACATGTCCTCGCATTCGAGACTGCGAGTCCATCGTTTATGTGCAACATGGACGTCCTGCGCCCACAGCACACGGTCGATCGTTTGCCTCGAGGCCAGCTTGGGGCTGCTCTCGGCATAATTGAGGGCCTCTTGCATAGCAAGAGAGTCCTCGTCATCCTCAGGGTCGGAGAGGTCCTCTCCAGCCCATAGATCTCTAACTGCCTGTAGGGCAGTAGCTACACCTGGATCGTCGTGATCGTACCGGGTGTCGTAGTCTTGGACGCCATCGTCATAGATGTCGCCCATAATCAGGGAGGGGTTGTGTAGACCCCAACGTGGTGTTTGGTCTGTAGTTCGCCGTTTAGGCGTTGAGAGGAAGTTAATGCTTGTAGATGATGGTAAAAATCGAAATACGTAGCGTGCCATCGATAACGGGTGATCCCTTATCTCTATTCCGGGTCCACCCGATACTGCCTCCGAACGCTCCGAGGGGGAACAGGCCGCACATCCTGTAGCCTGGTGGGAGAAGATTGAACCCGGGTCATAACACCCCAGAGGAGTGAGCACCGGAGGTAGAGGGATAGTGGTGAGAAGCGGCCACCGAGGTGTAGGCCTAGCCGCTGGGGGGCACCATCGCCCGGCCCCTTTTAACGATGGTGTATTCCAGCGGGTAGTCAGTGTAGCATGTCTCTAGTAATAGAAACTCACAGAGCATGGAGGCTGGAAGCCTCCCAGACGACCAGCAGTCCAGTGATAATGTCCCTCCTCCCTAAGCCAGACCTCCCCCACCTAGACGAGTGTGACGACTTGGGTGAGCGTTGAAGCAGGCATCCCACACTCACTCTAAGCCCCCAGAGGGACCTAGACTACTCTTTCATAGACAACACTCACCTAGTCAGGATCCTCGAAGCCCAGGAGAACGAGACGAATAGCAGCCATTGTCAAAAACAATGACCGGGGCATCCACGGAGATTGGATGGACAGATCTCTTAGCAAATCAGGGCAAGCCTGGAGACGCCGAGAGCGTTTGTGATGGTGAAATCCGATCGAAAATTGGACAGAAATTGGAGTCTCGACGTTGCTACCAACATCGAGCAGGAGTGTTTACCACTGTTTATAGTGGTTGTAACAAGTCAAGGAGCGTTCTGGGAGGCTTCTAGCCTCCATGCTCTGTGAGTCTCTATTACTAGAGACATGGTACACTGACTACCCGTTGGAATACACCATCGTTAAAAGGGGCCAGGCGATGGTGCCCCCTGGCAGCTAGGTCGTCACCTTGGTGGCCGCCACTCTCCACCAACTCTCTACCTCCGGTGCTCACTCTTCTAGGGTGTTATGACCCGGGTTCAATATTCTCCCACTAGGCAGCAGGATGTGCGGCTTGCTCGCCCCCTCAGAGCGTTCGGAGGCTGGATCGGGTGGACCCGGAATGTAGATAAGGGACCAGCCGTTATCGATTCCACGCTGCGTATTTTGATTCTTACCATCATCTACCAGCACTAACACACACTCTCTCAATGCCCAAACGGCAAACCAGAGTCCAACCACCACATCGGGGTCTACGCGACCCCATTCTGATCACGGGCGACATCTTTGATGATGATGTCCAAGACTACGACACCCGGTTCGTGCAAGACGAATCGGAGGTAGCAGCTGCTTTCAGGGCAGCTAGAGATCTATGGGCCGGGGAAGACCTCTCCGACCCTAACGATGATGACGACGACAAGGATTCTCTTGCTATGCAGGAGGCCCTCAATTACGCCGAGAGCAGCCCTAAGCTAGCCTCGAGGCCAACGATCGACCATGTGCTGTGGGTGCAGGACGTCCATATTGCACATCAACGTTGGACTCACAGTCTCGAACGCGAGGACATGTATACACAGGAGCTTGGCATGGCCGAGCTCTTCTATCCGGAGGCATCCCCTGCCCCGTTACCGCCTTTGCCCCCCATCCCTGAGTTGGTGGAGGACGAAGTGCCGCTATCTGTGAATGAGAGGTTGGAAATTGAAGCCACCTCTCATGCCATGCTACACCAACTCGACGCGATGGCCATGTTCGTTGGTACCGTCCGTACGTCCACCGTTCCCCCTGCAGAGAGGAACGCTTGGCGCCAAATGGCCTGGGAATTATTCACGACCACTTGGCGACTGTCTGAGATGATGTCGGCGGAACTAGCAGCCGTTCTGACACCTCTCGATCTCACGTCTCCAGCAGCCTTCCAGGCTTCCTACGCGGCAATGCACACTGCTCAGTCAGAGCCTCAATCTGGGGAACCCTCGTCCCCAGCACGGCGCCGTCGTCCTCGAGGTCCTCGTGGACAGCAGCGCTGCAACTAGTACAGGGGTCTATCCACCTCTACGTTCACGGCCACCAAGCAACTGGTGGCCACTATCGGGATGGTGACACAATGTTGCTTCCCTATACCTTCCCCCCACTGCGTGGGGGACGATGTCATCGAGTGCATGCATTTGCTCGAGGGGGGCCTTGGCCCCCTACTTATGGCAGTCACGGTGAATAACCAGGTGAACAACCACCCGCCTCGTTACTGTCACTCGTGCACAACACGGTGATGGTCCACCTCATTTGTCTGGGGTGGTCAATCCTCGTTGGCTGGAAAAACGCAAACGGTTATTCCTCCCGCAAGGGGGGATTTATGGTGAATTAACACTGCTGCGCCTGGTCTGGCCTCGGTCGGACATGTGGCTGGGGGACCGTTTGCTCCAGGGGGCAATCTAATGGCTAACTTCGGGAGGGGGGGGCGCCCCCTCCAGATTATTGCCTTTCCTAGCTGAGAGGCCAACGTCTGTGGCACTGCCCGCCTAAAGTGGCTAAAACGGGGACCTGAGTGGGAGATGGGCGAGGGGAACGCATAGATAAAGTAGTACCCAAGTTTGTACCCTGCTCCGCGGACTGTGTTCGAGCCCCGCGTTATAAATTCTGATCCAAAAAAAAAAAAAAAAAAACAGTGGTAAACACCTCTGCTCAACGTTGCCAGCAACGTCGACACTTCAATTTAGGTCCGATTTTCGATCAGATTTCACCATCACGAACGCTCTCGACGTCTCCAGACCTGCCCTGATTTGCTAAGAGATCCGTCCATCCAATCCCTGGGGATGCCCCGGTCATTGTTTTTGACAATGGCTGCTATTTGTCTCATTCCCCTGTGCTTCGAGGATCCTGGCTAGGTGAGTGGTGTCTATGAAAGAGTAGTCTAGGTCCCTATGGGGGCTTAGAGTGGGTGTGGGATGCCTGCTTCAATGCTCGCCCAAGTTGATGCACTCGCTTAGTTGGGGGAGGTCTGGCTCAGGGGGAGGGACATCGTTACTGGACTGCTGGTCGTCTCTGGGGTTTCCAACCTCCATGCTATGTGAGTCACTACTACTAGGGACAAGCTACACTGACTACCTGTTGGAATACACCGTCGCTAAAAGGGGTCGGGTGATGATGCCCCCTGATAGCTAGGTTGATGCTCTGGTGGCCGCATTTCACCACCAACTCCTCACCTCCGGTGCTCACTCCTCTGAGGTGTTATGACCTGGGTTCAATCTTCTCCCACCAGGCAACAGGATGTGCAGCCTGTTCGCCCCCTCGGAGCATTTGGAGGCTGTATCGGGTGGACCTGGAACTGAGATAAGGGGCCATCTGTTATCGATCTTACGCTACGTATTCTGACTGTTATCGTCATTTACCTGTGCTAACTCACTCTCAATGCCCAAACGGCTGAGCAGAGACCAAACCACACGCTGGGGCCTTCACGACCCCACCTTGATTACGGGTGACATCATTGGTGATGATGCCCAAGACTACGACACCCAGTTCTCACAGAACGAACTGGAGGTAGCAGCTGCCCTAGGCAGTTTGAGATCTGTGGGCCGGGGAGGACCTCCCCGACCCTGACGACTACGTGGACTCTCTTGCTAGGCAGGAGGCCCTCGCTTACACTGCACGCTGCGTATTTCGATCACTTGCATCATATACTGGTACTAACTTGCTCCTGATGCCCAAGCGGACAACCAGAGACGATCGTTTCAACGATCCTATGCCTCCGGCAGCTGTTCCAGCTTCCTGTGTGGCGATGCCAACAGCTCTAGCAGAGCTCCAATCTGGGGAACCCTCGTTCCCAGTACAGTGCCGTCATCATCACAGATGGCCGTCATCATCACAGATGGCCGTCATCATCACAGATGGCCGTGCTGCTACGTGTGTGGGGCATCCTGCTCCACACCCATCACCGCCAGTCTGCTGGCTGCTGTCAGGTTGGTGACAAATGTCGCTACCCTTTACGTTCTCCCCGCTGCAGGGGGGAAATTGCTATCGAGTGCATGTGCTGGCAGTGCATTTGCTGGAGGGGGGCTTTGGCCCCCTGCTTACGGCAGTTCCAATGAATAACCAGGTGAACAACCAGCTGCCACATTACCGTTACTCATGCATGACACGGTGATGGTCCACCTCGTTCATCCGGGGTGGTCAATCCTCATTGGCTGGGAGTATGCGGACGGTTATTCCTCCCGCAAGGGGGGATTTACAGTGAATTGACACTGCTGTGCCTGATCTGACTTTGGTTGGATATGTGGCTGGGGGACCGCTTCGCACCAGCTTTTTTTTTTTTTTTTTTTTTTTTTTTTTTTTTTTTTTTTTGGATCAGAATTTATAACGCGGGGCTCGAACGCAGTCCGCGGAGCGAGGTACAAACTTGGGTACTACTTTATCTACGCGTTCCCCTCGCCCATCTCCCACTCAGGTCCCCGTTTTAGCCACCTTTAGGCGGGCAGTTCCACAGACGTTGGCCTCTCAGCCAGGAAAGGCAATAATCTGGAGGGGGCGCCCCCCCTCCCGAAGTTAGCCATTAGATCGCCCCCTGGAGCAAACGGTCCCCCAGCCACATGTCCGACCGAGGCCAGACCAGGCGCAGCAGTGTTAATTCACCGTAAATCCCCCCTTGCGGGAGGAATAACCGTCTGCGTTTTTCCAGCCAACGAGGATTGACCACCCCAGACGAATGAGGTGGACCATCACCATGCTGTGCACGAGTGACAGTAACAAGGCGGGTGGTTGTTCACCTGGTTATTCACCGTGACCGCCGTAAGTAGGGGGCCGAGGCCCCCCTCGAGCAAATGCACCTATGTGCACGCACTCGATGACATCGTCCCCCCCGCAGTGGGGGGAAGGTATAGGGAAGCGACACCATGTCGCCATCCCGATAGTGGCCACCAGTTACTTGGTGTCCGTGAACGTAGAGGGGGATAGCCCCCTGTACTAGTTGCGGCGCTGCTGTCCACGAGGACCTCGAGGACGACGGCGCCGTGCTGGGGACGAGGGTTCCCCAGATTGAGGCTCTGATTGAGCAGTGTGCATCGCCGCATAGGAAGCCCGGAAGGCTGCCGGAGACGTGAGGTCGAGAGGTGTCGGAACGGCTGCTAGTTCCGCCGACATCGACTCAGACAGTCGCCAGGTGGTCGTGAATAACTCCCAGGCCATTTGGCGCCATGCGTTCCTCTCTGCAGGAGGAACGGCGGATGTACGGACGGTACCAATAAACATGGTCATCGCGTCGAGTTGGTGTAGCATGGCATGAGAGGTGGCTTCAATTTCCAACCTCTCATTCACAGATAGTGGCACTTCGTCCTCCACCAACTCAGGGATGGGGGGCAAAGGCGGTAACGGGGCAGGGGATGCCTCCGGATAGAAGAGCTCGGCCATGCCGAGCTCCTGTGTATACATGTCCTCGCGTTCGAGACTGCGAGTCCAACGTTTATGTGCGATATGGACGTCCTGTGCCCACAGCACACGGTCGATCGTTTGCCTCGAGGCTAGCTTAGGGCTGCTCTCAGCGTAATTGAGGGCCTCCTGCATAGCAAGAGAATCCTCGTCGTCGTCATCATCGTTAGGGTCGGAGAGGTCTTCCCCGGCCCATAGATCTCTAGCTGCCCTAAAAGCAGCTGCTACCTCCGATTCGTCTTGCACGAACCGGGTGTCGTAGTCTTGGACGTCATCATCAAAGATGTCGCCCGTGATCAGAACGGGGTCGCGTAGACCCCGATGTGGTGGTTGGACTCTGGTTCGCCGTTTGGGCATTGAGAGAGTGTGTGTTAGTGCTAGTAGATGATGATAAAAATCAAGATACGCAGCGTGGAATCGATAACGGCTGGTCCCTTATCTAAATTCCGGGTCCACCCGATCCAGCCTCCGAACGCTCCGAGGGGGCGAGCAAGCCGCACATCCTGCTGCCTAGTGGGAGAAGATTGACCCCGGGTCATAGCACCCTAGAAGAGTGAGCACCGGAGGTAGAGAGTTGGTGGTGAGTAGCGGCCACCAGAGCGTCGACCTAGCCGCCAGGGGGCACCATCGCCCGGCCCCTTTTAACGATGGTGTATTCCAACGGGTAGTCAGTGTAGCATGTCTCTAGTAATAGAAACTCACATAGCATGGAGGCTAGAAGCCTCGCAGACAACTAGCAATCCAGTGATAACGTCCCTTCTCCCTAAGCCAGACCTCCCCCAACTAAACGAGTGTGTCGACTTGGGCGAGCGTTGAAGCAGGCATCCCACACCCACTCTAAGCCCCCAGAGGGACCCAGACTACTCTTTCATAAACGACACTCACCTAGTCAAGATCCTCGAAGCCCAGGAGAACGAGACAGATAGCAGCCATTGTCAAAAACAATGACCGGGGCATCCACGGAGATCGGATGGACGGATCTCTTAGCAAATCAGGGTAGGCCTGGAGACGCCGAGAGCGTTCGTGATGGTGAAATCCGATCGAAAATCGGACGAAAATTGAAGTGTCGACGTCGCTTGCAACATTGAGCAGAGGTGTTTACCACTATTTATGGTGGTTGTAACAAGTCAAGGAGCGACGCTTCGCACCAGCTGACGATCTAATGGCTAGCTTCAGGAGGGGGTCTCCCCCTCCAGATTATTGCCTTTCCTGGCTGAGAGGCCAACATGGCACTGCCCACCTAAAGTGGCTAAAACGAGGACCTGGGTAGGATATGGGTGAGGGGAAGCATAGTTATAGTAGTACCCAAGTTTGTATCCTGCTCTGCAGGACGCTCCTTGACTTGTTACAACCACCATAAACAGTGGTAAACACTCCTGCTCGATGTTGGTAGCAACATCGAGACTCCAATTTTTGTCTGATTTTCGATCGGATTTCACCATCACGAACGCTCTTGGCGTCCCCAGGCTTGCCCTGATTTGCTAAGAGATCTGTCCATCCGATCTCCGTGGATGCCCCGGTCATTGTTTTTGACAATGGCTGCTATTCGTCTTGTTCTCCTGGGCTTCGAGGATCCTGACTAGGTGAGTGTTGTCTATGAAAGAGTAGTCGAGGTCCCTCTGGGGGCTTAGAGTGGGTGTGGGATGCCTGCTTCAACGCTCGCCCAAGTCGTCACACTCGTCTAGGTGGGGGAGGTCTGGCTTAGGGAGGAGGGGCCATTATCACTGGACTGCTGGTCGTCTGGGAGGCTTCCAGCCTCCATGCTTTGTGAGTTTCTGCTACTAGAGACATGCTACACTGACTACCTGCTGGAATACACCATCGTGAAAAGGGGCCGGGCGATGGTGCCCCCTAGCGGCTAGGTCTACACCTCGGTGTCCGCTTCTCACCACTATCTCTTTACCTCCGGTGCTCACTCCTCTGGGGTGTTATGACCCGGGTTCAATCTTCTCCCACTGGGCTACAGGATGTGCGGCCTGTTCCCCCCTCGGAGCGTTCAGAGGCAGTATCGGGTGGACCCGGAATAGAGATAAGGGATCACCCGTTATCGATGGCACGCTACGTATTTCGATTTCTACCATCATCTACAAGCATTAACTTCCTCTCAATGCCTAAACGGCGAACTAGAGACCAAACACCACGTTGGGGTCTACACAACCCCTCCCTGATTATGGGCGACATCTATGAAGATGACGTCCAAGACTATGACACCCGGTACGATCAAGACAATCCGGAGGTAGCTACTGCCCTTAGAGCAGTCAGAGATCTGTGGGCCAGAGAAGACCTCTCCAACCCTGACGATGACAATGACGAGGATTCTCTTGTTATGCAGGAGGGCCTCAATTACGCCGAGAGCAGCCCCAAGCTAGCCTCGAGGCAAACGATCGACCGTGTGCTGTGGGCACAGGACGTCCATATCGCACATAAACGTTGGACTCGCAGTCTCGAACGCGAGGACATGTATACACAGGAGCTCGGCATGGCTGAGCTCTTCTATCCGGAGGCATCCCCTGCCCCGTTACCGCCTTTGCCCCCCATCCCCGAGTTGGTGGAGGACAAAGTGCCGCTATCTGTGAATGAGAGGTTGGAAATTGAAGCCACCTCTCATGCCATGCTACACCAACTGGACGCGATCAACGCTCCTTGACTTGTTACAACCACCATAAATAGTGGTAAACACCTCTGCTCAACGTTGCACACGATGTCGACACTTCAATTTTTATCCGATTTTCGATCGGATTTCACCATCACGAACGCTCTCGGCGTCTCCAGGCCTGCCCTGATTTGCTAAGAGATCCGTCCATCCGATCTCCGTGGATGCCCCAGTCATTGTTTTTGACAATGGCTGCTATCTGTCTCATTCTCCTGGGCTTCGAGGATCCTGACTAGGTGAGTGTTGTTTATGAAAGAGTAGTCTGGGTCCCTCTGGGGGCTTAGAGTGGGTGTGGGATGCCTGCTTCAACGCTCGCCCAAGTCGACACGCTCGTTTAGTTGGGGGAGGTCTGGCTTAGGGAGAAGGGACGTTATCACTGGATTGCTGGTTGTCTGGGAGGCTTCCAGCCTCCATGCTCTGTGAGTTTCTACTACTAGAGACATGCTATACTGACTACCCATTGGAATACACCATCGCTAAAAGGGGCCGGGTGATGGTGCCCCCTGGTGGCTAGGTCGACGCCCTGGTGGCCGCCACTCTCCACCAACTCTCTACCTCCGGTGCTCACTCTTCTAGGGTGGTATGACCCGGGTTCAATATTCTCCCACTAGGCAGCAGGATGTGCGGCTTGCTCGCCCCCTCGGAGTGTTTGGAGGCTGGATCGGGTGGACTTGGAATGTAGATAAGGGACCAACCGTTATCGATTCCACGCTGCGTATTTTGATTCTTACCATCATCTACTAGCACTAACTCACACTCTCTCAATGCCCAAACGGCGAAACAGAGTCCAACCACCACATCGGGGTCTACGTGACCCCGTTCTGATCACGGGCGACATCTTTGATGATGACGTCCAAGACTACAACACCCGGTTCGTGCAAGACGAATCAGAGGTAGCAGCTGCTTTTAGGGCAGCTAGAGATCTATGGGCCGGGGAAGACCTCTCCGACCCTAACGATGATGACGACGACGAGGATTCTCTTGCTATGCAGGAGGCCCTCAATTACGCCGAGAGCAGCCCTAAGCTAGCCTCGAGGCAAACGATCGACCATGTGCTGTGGGCGCAGGACGTCCATATCGCACATAAACGTTGGACTCGCAGTCTTGAACGCGAGGACATGTATACACAGGAGCTCGGCATGGCCGAGCTCTTCTATCCGGAGGCATCCCCTGCCCCATTACCACCTTTGCCCCCCATCCCTGAGTTGGTGGAGGACGAAGTGCCGCTATCTGTGAATAAGAGGTTGGAAATTGAAGCCACCTCTCATGCCATGCTACACCAACTCGACGCGATGACCATGTTCGTTGGTACCGTCCGTACGTCTGCCGTTCCCCCTGCAGAGAGGAACACATGGCGCCAAATGGCCTGGGAGTTATTCACGACCACCTGGCGACTCTCTGAGACAATGTCGGCGGAACTAGCAGCTGTTCTGACACCTCTTGATCTCACGTCTCCGGCAGCCTTCCGGGCTTCCTATGCGGCGATGCACACTGCTCAATCAGAGCCTCAATCTGGGGAACCCTCGTCCCCAGCATGGCGCTGCCATCCTCGAGGTCCTCATGGACAGCAGCGCCGCAACTAGTACAGGGGCCTATCCCCCTCTACACTCACGGCCACCAAGTACCAACTGGTGGCCATTATTGGGATGCTGACATGGTGGCACCTCCCTATACCTTCCCCCCACTGTGGGGGGGACGATGTCATCGAGTGCATGCACTTGTGTGCATTTGCTCGAGGGGGGCCTTGGCCCCCTACTTATGGCGGTCATGGTGAATAACCAGATGAACAACCACCCGCCTTGTTACTGTCACTTGTGCACAACACAGTGATGGTCCACCTCATTCGTCTGGGGTGGTCAATCCTCGTTGGCTGGAAAAACGCAGATGGTTATTCCTCCCGCAAGGGGGGATTTACGGTGAATTAACACTGCTGCGCCTGGTCTGGCCTTGGTCGGACATGTGGCTGGGGGACCGTTTGCTCCACCGGGCAATCTAATGGCTAACTTTGGGAGGGGGGGGCGCCCCCTCCAGATTATTGCCTTTCCTGGCTGAGAGGCCAACGTCTGTGGCACTGCCCGCCTAAAGTGGCTAAAACGGGGACCTGAGTGGGAGATGGGCGAGGGAAACGCGTAGATAAAGTAGTACCCAAGTTTGTACCTTGCTCCACGGACTGCATTTGAGCCCCGCATTATAAATTCTGATCCAAAAAAAAAAAAAAATATCCTGCTCCGCGGACTGCGATCGAGCCCCATGTTATAAATTGTTGACCCAAAAAAAAAAAAAAAAAAAAAATCACCATACATGAAGTGTTGTTCTTAACAGGACGGGATCTAATCGACCAACTGCTGAGGATCGGCAGCTTATTGCAGAACGTCTGGGCTCGGTGCTGTTAGCAGCTGCCGAGGCTGGTATCAATTGCGACTCGGGCAGCGCCATGCTCCAGGGAGCTATAGACAGAATATCAGGGGGCAGTAAACGACCTAGGTCGGGCACTGTCACCAATAATCCCAATGTGGACTATCGGGAGGGATGGGATGGGCAACGCCCCCCCCCTCACAAATCTTCGAGGTCTCGAGGCCCAAAAGGGGCTCGACCTCTTCCTAAACCCCCAACAGGGGGCGTCTCTTCATCATGGGGTCGAGGACCACCTCCCCCCGTGAACTGGTCCACCAGGCCTTTGGGCAGGGGGACCTTTGCTCAGGTTGCTCGCTTCCCTGTGGGGTGAACACCTAACACATCCATGGATGGCCTTGTGCGCTTAGCCAAGGCCTTCCCTGAACTTCCAACCGACAAGCTGGCTGACATACAGCAGCACGTTGGTCCCTCCAAACCAAAGGCTGCAAAACCCTCACCTACTGTCCATGGACCGTCGAGATGACAGGTCCTGGTCCACATTCGTCCCCCCCTCGAGGCGGAGACGAACCCCGCTGACTTCCTGGACCATGTCCGGATCACTCTCGGATTGCACCACTCCAAACTGGTGGCCCAGTCCGCATCTATGCACGCTGGTAACTTATCAGTAGCTACAGACGTTGTGGCCTCCAAGGAGGACCTTCGCTGTTTCAAGGAGGCTGCCCACAAGGCGTTCCCTTTCGCATTGCAAGTAGACGCAGCGCTACCCACCTCCACATCGTACCTCAAGCTGGTCGATGTGCCATTTATCGCCAACGACAAGGCTTTAACGCCTGATGTCGTCATTGCACACTTGGGAAAGTCCGGAATTTCGGACCTCACAGTGCTTCAAGTCCCCCCCCCCGACGACGCTCCTTGACTTGTTACAACCACTATAAATAGTGGTAAACACCTCTGCTCAACATTGCCAGCGACGTCGACACTTCAATCTACGTCCGATTTTTGATCGGATTTCACCATCACGAACGCTCTTGGTGTCTCCAGGCCTGCCCTGATTTGCTAAGAGATCCGTCCATCCGATCCCCGGGGATGCCCCGGTCATTGTTTTTGACAATGGCTGCTATTCGTCTCATTCCCCTGTGCTTCGAGGATCCTGGCTAGGTGAGTGGTGTCTATGAAAGAGTAGTCTAGGTCCCTATGGGGGCTTAGAGTGGGTGTGGGATGCCTGCTTCAACGCTCGCCTAAGTTGATGCACTCGCTTAGTTGGGGGAGGTCTGGCTCAGGGGGAGGGACATCGTTACTGGACTGCTGGTCATCTCTGGGGCTTCCAACCTCCATGCTATGTGAGTCACTACTACTAGGGACACGACATCGCTTGTGAGTCACTACTACTAGGGACACGACATCGCTTCTTGTCTTCTTACCGCGACGTGCACAGCCACAAAAATCTTCGTCGACACCGTTTTCAACTTTTGCAGCTCAATCCGTCCACGATCTCAGCGATCCGGTACCACCAGCATCTTACCAACGCATGTCAGATTCACTATCCAGAAGAGGGGGGAGATCGGGTGAGGCGATGGATGAGGGGTCGAGGACCACCTCCCCCTGTGAACTGGTCCACCAGGCCTTTTTTTTTTTTTTTTTTTTTTTTTGGGTCAAAGATTTATAACGCGGCGCCCGATCGCAGTCCGCGGTAGAGACGTACAAACGAAGTACACTACGCCCAGCCCAAGTCCTCCTCCTGCTGATCTTCGCACCAACCACCTGGATAGCTGCAACGATCACTAAGGGGGCCCCCTTTATCGAGTAAACGGACTTGCCAGTGGTGGCGTACCGACAACTCGGACTTGACGATGTCGTGTTCCCCGAATCCCTACGGGTATGTGTGCAAGATTTAGGGGAGATTGCCGCCCCGACGTGAGCCTCTCAGCTCGGAAAGGAAGGCGTAGTTGGCGTCGAAGCCGTAACGCGCGACCGACAGTGGATCTGGAAGCGCTCAGGCGCCTCCCCGAACCAGTACCTGGGTTTGTGTCCCCCCTCCCTGACAGTCGCTCCTGAACACGGGTGGGCCCCCTTTATGAGGGTTAACGGACTCGTCTGGTGCCCTACAGCCACCCCAACATACCGATAACACTAGCCAAGACCAGACGGGGGTCATACGCCCTGCGCGCACAACCTATCCTGGATCCCACGCAAGTGAGTTGAACGATCCTAGTGCAGGATTATTGTCCATGAATTCGTGGAAGCCTTCGATGGAGTCGGGGCTCGCACGAGTTTCTTTGCGATCCACCTTGGGGCAGACGCGTAGTAAGTGATCTCGAGTTTGTATCTCGGGACCAAGGCACCAACATTGGTATTCCCCGTCGAGGGATAGACGTTGACGATACTCCCCTATAGGAGCATGGCCAGTGATCATACGAGTCGAACGGGAAGTCAACGTGATGTTGTTTCCCATTACTTTCAGCCACGGCCCACCTCTGTGAGTCGAGGGTAATACTGGTTTTCCACCTACTCCTTTGAGTTGGTAGAAGTGACGTCCCCGGTACGCAGGATCTGCGAACCGAGTGTGCCAATCCTTACAAACGGCCTTTTCGACCTGGTTTTTAAGGTAGTCTAAAGACGTCCGCGGGTGTCTGCCCACGGAGATCTTGGTAGATGTAGCTACATCGTGAGCCCTCTTGTGAACGTTCCACTCGAATTTCGAGGGGACATGCCAGAGTGTAACGTTTCTCTCCTCGTCCCCAGCTAGCCAGGGACGTAGGGAGCGACAAGCGTCCAGAGCAAAGATTTGCTCAGAACGTGGTTTAGGATCGATTAGGGACTCAATGCCCGTAGTAGAATCCGAGAATATCACCAACTTTTTGCATCCTCTGCTGCACGCAGCCGAGACGCCCAGTTGGAGAGCAAAGAGTTCGACTTCTGGGGGGGTTCTCCTTCCAGAAGCAGAGACAATGCGATCGACCTGTTCTCCCTGTCCGAAGACAAGAGCGCAGGCGACAGCTTGAAATTTAGCATCAGTGGGCACCGAGGCGTCCACTGCAATGACGAGAGTATCGTCCTCGACCAGGGCAGAAGCCCAGGCCTTGTCGAGGTTACTCCTGTATGAATTCCTCGCTCCATCCTCCTTAGAGGTGAGGCGATGAGAGGAAAAGCGAGTGGGGAACAGGTCCTTCACTCTGTTTCCAGGTGTGTTTTCTTCCCCAAAGGGGTCGAACTCATCGCCTGGTACAAGGGCCAGAGCTGCGGCCGAGGCAACAGATGGACCTTGCAGGTTGAGTGTGTCGAGCACGTTCCCTCCCCAGAGTCCTAGCTCATGGGAGTGGGTGGTGCCGACGTGGTTAGGCCCTAAGATTGCTCTTAGAGGGTGAGATGGAGCCAATAGGGGGGTTCTGAATACCCCTCTGTCGACTAGACGACGCAGTAACAGCTGCATAGGTAGCAGTCCTGCGACACTTTCCAGACCACCAATAGGGGTGGTTCTGAAGGCACCAAGGATCCAGCGAGCAGCAATGGACTGCACCTGGGCCAGCGTTTTGATGACACCTTTGACGCGAGCGCCTTTAAAGTGCCAGAGTCTGAGTCCGTATGTCATGATAGGTACGACACACGAGCGGTACAGAAGACGCTTCTGCATAGGGGTTAACCCTCTGACAGAATTGCCGAGCATTCCCATCGCCCTCGCAGTGGTAAGGGCTTTGGTGGAGTAGAACCGCGTGTGCTCCTTGAAGGAGAGCTTGCGGTCGAAGAAAAAGCCCAGGTACCTCCAGGTAACCTTGGGTTTGAGGGGGGTATTGCCTGTGTAAGGGGCGAATCCGAGGTCAATGGGTAGGGGAGTGAAACTCCTCGTCCTGGAGAAGTGAAATATTTCAGACTTGTCATGTTCCAGGACAAGCCCGAGGGAGGTGAACGCCTGGAATATCCAGCCATAAGCTTTTTTCAGCAGGGGGAGGTTATCCTCCAGCTGTGGGGAGCGGGCGATGAGGGTGCCATCGTCTACATATGACATGAGATCGACATCTCTGCCGATTTCGCTTCTTCTGAAGAGCTTCATAATGGGCATTAGATATAGCGCCGATAAGACAGGGGACAGGGCAGATCCTTGACCTACCCCTACATCGGCCACGAAAGAGCCAGATGAGAAGGCGTTCCATTTGTAGGTCGTCTTGCGACCGACTAGATACGAACGGAAGAAGTTCACCACTTGCGCAGGGAACCCCGACCGAGAGATAATTTCCAACAGAACCTGGTGGTTCAAAGAAGGGAAGAATTGAGCGATGTCGAAAGCGACAACGCTCGTTTTGAGTCCCTTGGCCCACCCTGCTCTGACCAGGTGGGTGAGGTATATGCCTGCATCCTCAGTGGAACGCTGGGCGACGCCTCCGAACTGGTTTTGTTCGAAGGCCTCGTGTGCGACCCCGTCGAACTGAAGCCGCCTAGACAGCATCTTTTCGACTAGTTTGCCCAGAGTGTTCAGAAGTACGATGGGTCTGAACGACTTAGGGGTAGAATAATTAGGTTTCCCTGGCTTCAGGATAATAACCGATAGGGATTCTTTAAAATGAGCTGGCCAGTGGCCTGCAGTGATGCACGCCTCAGCGATGCGGGTGATAAGCCCTGCCACCTCTGGGTTGCTACACCAGTGTTTGAGGTGCGACCATGTAACATGATCGGGACCTGGAGCGGAACGGGAAGAACACGCGTGTAGCGCTTCTTTCATTTCCGTGACAGAGAACGGGATCCAGGCCCTTTCAGGCACCGGATCCAGTTCCTCGAGTATGCTCAGATCGACTACCCGATCCGATGCAGCGTTATAGGACCCATCAAGGGCAGCCCACAGAGAGTCCAGATCGTTGCAGGGTTCTCCCCGATAGGAGATAGCCTCATACGAAGGGAGGTTGCGTTGCCGCGTCCAGGACATTAAGTCCCAGGGTCGCCTATTCATCGTAGCCACTTCCTGGATACGGTCATCAAAGAAAGCGCGCTTTGCTTGTCGCATGACGGTCCACCAGGCCTTCGGGCAGGGGGACCTTTGCTCAGGTTGCTCGCTTCCCTGGGGGGCGAGCACCTAACACATCCATGGACGGCCTTGTGCGACTAGCCAAGGCCTTCCCTGAACTTCCAACCGATAAGCTGGCTGACATACAGCAGCACGTCGGCCCATCTAAACCGAAGGCCGCTAAGCCCTCACCTACAGTCCATGGACCGTCTAGCCGACAGGTCCTGGTCCACGTTCGTCCTCCCCTTGGGGCAGAGACGAACCCTGCTGACTTCCTGGACCACGTCCGGACCACCCTCGGACTGCACCACTCCAAATTGGTGGCTCAGTCTGCATCGTTGCATGCTGGTAACTTATCAGTAGCTACTGACACTGTGGCCTCCGAGGAGGACATTAGATGCTTCAAGGAAGCTGCCCACAAGGCGTTTCCTTTCGCGTTGCAAGTAGATGCAGCGTTACCTACATCCACATCGTACCTTAAGCTGGTCGATGTGCCATTTATCGCCAACGACAAGGCGCTAACGCCTGATGTCGTCATCGCATACTTGGGAAAGTCTGGAATATCGGACCTCACAGTGCTCCAAGTCCCCCCCCGTGTAGTACGTGATTCGAAGATGTCGGATACGTGCACCGTATATCTCAACATTGCTGACTCGGTCAGCGGTGCTCGAGCTAAGGCTCTTATCGGTCGGGGCGTCCAATTTGGACGCTACGTCGCATACGTTAGGGCTGCCAGGGCGAACCCAGGCTTGCCCCTATGCCAACGCTGCTGGAAGTGGGGCCACCCCACTACAGCATGCAGAGCACCACAGACCAAGTGTCCGATCTGTGCAGGCCCACACCGCAAGGAGCACCATCGTGCCCTTGCTGGGTGTTGTAAGGGAAACGCTAAGGCTAACCCTCCCGTTCCAGCTACCCCAGAGGGGGCAGCGTGTCCTCACCCGGCTAGGTGCATAAACTGCCGGAAGAACCACGCATCCGACGATCGTCGATGCAATTTTTGGCGACATCGCTTTGACCGGGACTGGATCAAAGCTCGCTATGACGAGGTGAGTGTAAAACACAATTCCCGCTCCCCTCCTACTTACCTTCCCGCAGGACGCGGTGGCCGAACGTAAATGAGGGATAGACTTAGATCTACACCGCAGTTGCGCGTATTTAGTCAGAATGTTAACCGTAATTGGGGATACATGGACTCGTTACTGGCAGACCTTATAGAAGATTATGATTTGCTTTTTATCCAAGAGCCTCCTTGGCGATTAATAAGACACGCCCCCTCTGCCCACAACAGGGACGGGGAAGAAGTCATTGGCGCACCGATGAGCCCAAATTGGGGTACCTTAGTGCGCCCATCGGGGATCGACTCCCCTCCACGCGTCGCTGTATATTTTGCGAACAGCATCGCCAATCTAAGACCGGGTCTCAGACGAGATCTGATCGACGATCGTGACATTCTTCTGTTCTCACTGGGAATAGGGGAGGATGTCATGCTGCTTGCTAACGTTTACTCGGACAGCCAACATTCGGCCATCACACTCTTGTTCGAGAGCGTCATGACGATCCCACGCCTACACTTCATGTGTGGCGACTTTAACGTGAGGCACGCATCCTGGGATCCCCAGGGGCCTGAGCACTCAATTCACGCTGACCACTTTTTTTTTTTTTTTTGGGTCAAAAGTTTATAACGCGGCGCCCGATCGCAGTCCGCGGTAGAGACATACAAACGAAGTACACTACGCCCAGCCCCGGTCCTCCTCCTGCTAATCTTCGCACCAACCACCTGGATAGCTGCAATGACTACTAAGGGGGCCCCCTTTATCGAGTAAACGGACTTGCCAGTGGTGGCGTACCGACAACCCGGACTTGACGATGCCATGTTCCCCGAATCCCTACGGGTATGTGTGCAAGATTTAGGGGAAACTGCCGCCCCGACATGAGCCTCTCAGCTCGGAAAGGAAGGCGCAGTCAGCGTTAGAGCTGTAGCGCACAACCGACAACGGATCTGAAAGCGCTCAGGCGCCTCCCCGAACCGGTACCTAGGTTCGTGTCCCCCCTCCCTGACAGTCGCTCCTGAACACGGGTGGGCCCCCTTTATGAGGGTTAACGGACTCGTCTGGTGCCCAACGGCCACCCCGACATACCGATAACACTAGCTAGAACCAGACGGGGGTCATACGCCCTGCGCGCACAACCTATCCTGGGTCCCACGCAAGTGAGTTGAACGATCCTAATACCGGATTATTGTCCATAAATTCGTGGAAGCCTTCGACAGAGTCTGGGCTCGCACGAGTTTCTTTGCGATCCACCTTGGGGCAGACGCGTAGCAGATGATCCCGAGTTTGTATGTCAGGACCAAGGCACCAGCATTGGTATTCCCCGTCGAGGGATAAACGTTGACGATACTCCCCTATAGGAGCGTGGCCAGTGATCATACGAGTCGAACGGGAGGTCAACGTAGTGTTGTTTCCCATTACTTTCAGCCAAGGCCCACGTTTGTGAGTCGAGGGTAATACTGGTTTTCCGCCAACTCCTTTGAGTTGGTAGAAGTGTCGTCCCCGGTACGCAGGATCTGCGAACCGGGTGTGCCAATCCTTACAAATGGCCTTTTCGACCTGGTTTCTAAGGTAATCTAAAGACGTCCGCGGGTGTCTGCCCACGGAGATCTTGGTAGATGTAGCTACATCGTGAGCCATCTTGTGAACGTTCCACTCGAACTTCGAGGGGACGTGCCAGAATGTTACATTTCTCTCCTTGTCTCCCGCTAACCAGGGACGAAGAGAGCAACAAGCGTCCAAGGCAAAGATTTGCCCAGAGCGTGGCTTAGGATCGACTAGGGACTCAATGCCCGTAGTCGAATCCGAGAATATCACCAATTTTTTGCAACCTCTGCTGCACGCAGCCGAGACGCCCAATTGGAGAGCGAAGAGTTCGACTTCTGGGGGGGTTCTCCTCCCAGAAGCAGAGACAACGCGATCGATCTGTTCTCCCTGTCCGAAGACAAGAGCGCAGGCGACAGCCTGAAATTTAGCATCTGTGGGCACTGAGGCGTCCACTGCAATGACGAGAGTGTCATCCTCCACCTGGGCCGAAGCCCAGGCTTTGTCGAGGTCACTCCTGTAAGAATTCCTCGCTCCATCCTCCTTAGAGGTGAGGCGATGGGAAGAAAAACGAGTGGGGAATAGATCCTTCACTCTGTTTCCAGGTGTGTTTTCTTCCCCAAAGGGGTCGAACTCATCGCCTGGTACGAGGGCCAGAGCTGCGGCCGAGGCGACAGATGGACCTTGCAGGTTGAGTGTGTCGAGCACGTTCCCTCCCCAGAGTCCTAGCTCATGAGAGTGGGTAGTGCCGACGTGATTAGGTCCTAAGATCGCTCTTAGGGGGTGTGATGGGGCCAATAGAGGGGTCCTGAATACCCCTCTGTCGACCAAGCGACGCAGTAACAGCTGCATAGGCAGCAGTCCAGCGATACTTTCCAGGCCACCGATGGGGGTGGTTCTGAATGCACCGAGGATCCAGCGTGCAGCGATGGACTGCACTTGGGCCAACGTCTTAATGACACCTTTGACGCGAGCGCCTTTGAAGTGCCATAGTCTGAGTCCGTACGTCATAATGGGTACGACGCACGAACGGTAAAGTAGGCGTTTCTGCATGGGGGTTAGCCCTCTGACAGAATTGCCCAGCATTCCCATCGCCCTCGCCGTGGTGAGAGCTTTGGTGGAGTAAAATCGCGTATGCTCCTTGAATGAGAGCTTACGGTCGAAGAAGAATCCGAGGTACCTCCAGGTGACCTTGGGTTTGAGAGGGGTGTTGCCCGTATAGGGGGCAAACCCCAGATCGATGGGTAAGGGAGTGAACCTCCTCGCCCTTGAGAAATGAAATATTTCAGACTTGTCATGTTCCAGGACAAGCCCGAGGGAGGTGAATGCCTGGAAAACCCAGCCATACGCTTTTTTGAGAAGGGGAATATTGTCCTCCAACTGTGGGGAGCGGGCGATGAGGCTACCATCGTCCACATAGGACATGAGGTCGACATCTCTGCTGACTTCGCTTCTTCTGAAGAGCTTCATGATGGGCGTCAAATATAACGCCGACAGGACAGGGGACAGAGCAGAGCCTTGACCCACTCCCACATCGGCTGCGAAGGAGCCAGATGAGAAAGCATTCCATTTGTAGGTCGTTTTGCGACCGACAAGATATGAGCGGAAGAAGTTTAGTACTTGCGCAGGAAACCCCGACCGAGAGATAATTTCCAACAGAACCTGGTGGTTCAAGGATGGGAAGAACTGAGCGATGTCGAAAGCGACAACACTCGTTTTGAGCCCTTTGGCCCACCCTGCCCTAACCAGGTGGGTAAGGTAGAACGCTGACCACTTAGTGGAAACAGCCACAGCATTAGGCCTGACTAGAGCCCTACCAGTAGCGGAGGGCCCTACCCATTTTCCCCCTCAACAGGGCCTTCACCCCACGGTGATCGACCTGATGTTCGTACCTACAGATCTTAGATTTGTATTGTACTGCAAGATCGTACCTGAAGCCAGGGGAACGTCTGACCACGCTCCCCTGACGTTGGTGCTGCCTGGCCCGGGATCTCTGGTTCCGGTCACCAAGTGGTCCATCAAAAAAGGATCCGAGGAGGAAGCGTCATATCGTGATGCTGTCTCCTCCGCTCTAGATCCGTGGCTAAATTGGCACGGAGAAACGTCGGCAGAAATCGATGACGTCATCTCGGCGATATCAACGATTTTAAACAAGGCATGGGAAAACCATGCCAAGGAATCTCGCCTCGGCAAGTCGTCCAAAGGTTGGTGGACAGACGAATGCAGCGGCGCCCTAGATGCGTACAGGGCTTCTCCGGATGGGGAAGACTGGAAGCTTTACAGGAAAGTCATGCGACAAGCAAAGCGTGCTTTTTTTGATGACCGTATCCAAGAAGTGGCTACGATGAATAGGCGACCCTGGGACTTAATGTCCTGGACTCGTCAACGCAACCTCCCATCGTATGAGGCTATCTCCTATCGGGGAGAACCCTGCAACGATCTGGACTCGCTGTGGGCTGCCCTTGATGGGTCTTATAATGCTGCCTCAGATCGAGTAGTCGATCTGAGCATTCTTGATGAACTCGACCCTGTGCCTGAAAGGGTCTGGATCCCGTTCTCTGTCACGGAAATGAAAGAAGCGCTAAACGCGTGTTCTTCCCGTTCCGCTCCAGGTCCCGATCATGTTACATGGTCGCACCTTAAACACTGGTGTAGCAACCCAGAGGTGGCAGGGCTTATCACCCGCATCGCTGAGGCATGCATCACTGCAGGCCATTGGCCAGCTCATTTTAAGGAATCCCTGTCGGTTATTATCCCGAAGCCAGGGAAACCTAATTATTCTACCCCTAAGTCGTTCAGACCCATCGTGCTTCTGAACACTCTGGGTAAATTAGTCAAAAAGATGTTGTCCAAACGACTTCAATTTGATGGCGTCGCACACGAGGCCTTCGAGCAGAATCAGTTCGGAGGTGTCGCCCAGCGTTCCACTGAGGATGCAGGAATCTACCTCACTCATCTTGTCAGGGCAGGATGGGCCAAAGGACTTAAGACAAGTGTTGTCACTTTCGACATCGCTCAATTCTTCCCCTCCTTGAACCACCAAGTTCTGTTGGAGATCATCTCTCGGTCGGGGTTCCCTGCGCAAGTAGTGAACTTCTTCCGGTCTTACCTAGTTGGTCGCAAGACGACCTACAAATGGAACACTTTCTCATCGGGCTCCTTTGCAGCAGATGTGGGAGTGGGACAAGGTTCTGCCCTGTCCCCTGTCTTATCGGCGTTATATTTGACGCCCATCATGAAGCTCTTCAGAAGAAGCGAAATCGGCAGAGATGTCGATCTCATGTCGTATGTGGACGATGGTACCCTCATCGCCCGCTCCCCACAGTTGGAGGACAACCTCCCCCTTCTAAAGAAAGCGTATGGCTGGATCTTCCAGGCATTCACCTCCCTCGGACTAGTCCTCGAACATGACAAGTCCAAGATTTTCCACTTTTCAAGGGCGAGGAGATTCACTCCCTTACCCATCGATCTGGGGTTTGCCCCCTATACGGGCAACACCCCTCTCAAACCCAAGGTCACCTGGAGGTACCTCGGATTCTTCTTTGACCGAAAGCTCTCCTTCAAGGAGCATACGCGATTCTACTCCACCAAAGCTCTCACCACTGCGAGGGCGATGGGAATGCTCGGCAATTCTGTCAGAGGGCTAACTCCTATGCAGAAACGCCTACTCTACCGTTCGTGCGTCGTACCCATTATGACATACGGACTCAGATTATGGCACTTCAAAGGCGCTCGCGTCAAAGGTGTTATCAAGACGTTGGCCCAAGTGCAGTCCATCGCTGCACGTTGGATCCTCGGTGCATTCAGAACCACCCCTATCGGTGGCCTGGAAAGTATCGCTGGACTGCTGCCTATGCAGCTGTTACTGCGTCGCTTAGTCGACAGAGGAGTATTCAGAACCCCTCTACTGGCTCCATCACACCCCCTAAGAGCGATCTTAGGGCCTAATCGAATTCTTATAGGAGTGACCTCAACAAGGCCTGGGCTACTGCCCTGGTCGAGGACGACACTCTCGTCATTGCAGTGGACGCCTCAGTGCCCACAGATGCCAAATTTCAGGCCGTCGCCTGTGCTCTTGTCTTCGGACAGGGAGAACAGGTCGATCGCGTTGTCTCTGCTTCTGGGAGGAGAACCCCTCCAGAAGTCGAACTCTTCGCTCTCCAATTGGGCGTCTCGGCTGCGTGCAGCAGGGGATGCAAAAAGTTGGTGATATTCTCGGATTCTACTATGGGCATTGAGTCCCTAATTGATCCTAGGCCACGCTCTGAGCAAGTGTTTGCTCTGGATGCCTGTCGCTCCCTTCGTCCTTGGCTAGCTGGAGACGAGGAGAGGAAAGTTACATTCTGGCATGTTCCCTCGAAATTCGAGTGGAACGTACACAAAATGGCTCATGATGTTGCTACATCTACCAAGATCTCCGTGGGCAGACACCCGCGGACGTCTTTAGACTACCTTAAAAACCAGGTCGAAAAGGCCATTTGTAAGGATTGGCACACCCGGTTCTCAGATCCTGCATACCGTGGTCGGCACTTCTATCAACTCAAAGGAGTTGGTGGAAAACCAGTATTACCCTCGACCCACAAAGGTGGGCCTTGGCTGAAAGTAATGGGAAACAACACTACGTTGACTTCCCGTTCGACTCGCATGATCACTGGCCATGCTCCTATAGGGGAGTATCGTCAGCGTCTATCCCTGGACGGGGAATACCAATATTGGTGTCTTGGCCCCGAGATACAAACTCGAGACCATTTACTACGTGTCTGCCCCAAAGTGAATCGCAAGGAAACTCGTGCAAGCCCCGACTCCGTTGAAGGCTTCCACGAATTCATGGACAACAACCCTGCGTTAGGGTCGTTCAACTCACTTGCGTGGGATCCAGGATAGGTTGTGCGCGCAGGGCATATGACCCCCGTCTGGTTCTGGCTAGTGTTATCGGTATGTCAGGGTGGCCGTAGGGCGCCAGACGAGTCCGTTAACCCTCATAAAGGGGGCCCACCCGTGTTCAGGAGCGACTGTCAGGGAGGGGGGACACAAAACTAGGTACTGGTTCGGGGAGGCGCCTGAGCGCTTCCAGATCCACTGTCGGTTGCGCGTTACGGCTTCGCTGCTGATTACACCCTCCTTTCCGAGCTGAGAGGCTCACGTCGGGGCGGCAGTATCCCCTAAATCTTGCACTTATACCCGTAGGGAGTCGGGGAACACGGCATCGTCAAGCTCGGGTTGTCGGTACGCCACCACTGGCAAGTCCGTTTACTCGATAAAGGGAGCCCCCTTAGTGGCCTTTGCAGCTATCCAGGTGGTTGGTGCGAAGATCAGCAGGAGGAGGACTTGGGCTGGGCGTAGTGTACTTCGTTTGTATGTCTCTACCGCGGACTGCGATCGGGCGCCGCGTTATAAATCTTTGACCCAAAAAAAAAAAAAAAAAAAAAACTACTAGGGACAAGCTACACTGACTTACCTGTTGGAATACACCGTCGCTAAAAGGGGCTGGGTGATGGTGCCCCCTGATAGCTAGGTCAATGCTCTGGTGGCCGCATTTCACCACCGACTCTTCACCTCCGGTGCTCACTCCTCTGGGGTGTGATGACCTGGGTTCAATCTTCTCCCACCAGGCAACAGGGTGCGCGGCCTGTTCGCCCCCTCGGAGCGTTTGGAGGCTGTATCGGGTGGACCTGGAACTGAGATAAGGGGCCATCTGTTATCAACCTTACGCTACGTACTTTGACTGTTATCGTCATTTACCTGTGCTAACTCACTCTCAATGCCCAAATGGCTGAACAGAGACCAAACCACATGCTGGGGCCTTCACGACCCCACCTTGATTACGGGTGACATCGTTGGTGATGATGCCCAAGACTACGACACCCAGCTCTCACAGAACGAACTGGAGGTAGCAGCTGCCCTAGGCAGTTTGAGATCTGTGGGCTGGGGAGAACCTCCCCGACCCTGATGACTACGAGGACTTTTTGCTAGGCAGGAGGCCCTCGCTTACACTGCACGCTGCATATTTCGATCACTAGCATCATATACCAGTACTAACTTGCTCCTGATGCCCAAGCGGACAACCAGAGACGATCGTTCCAACGATCCTACGCCTCTGGCAGCTGTCCCAGCTTCCTGTGTGGCGATGCCAACAGCTCTAGCAGAGCTTCAATCTGGGGAACCCTCGTTCCCAGTACAGTGCCGTCATCATCACAGATGGCCGTGCCATTACTCGTGTGGGGCATTCCGCTCCACACCCATCACCGCCAGTCTGCTGGCTGCTGTCGGGTTGGTGACAAGTGTTGCTGCCCTTTACGTTCTCCCCGCTGCGGGGGGGAAACTGTTATCGAGTGCATGTCCTTGCAGCGCATTTGCTCAAGGGGGGCCTTGGCCCCCTGCCTACGACAGTTCCGGTGAATAACCAGGTGAACAACCAGCCGCCACATTACTGTCACGCGTGCATTACACGGTGATGGTCCACCTCATTCGTCTGGGGTGGTCAATCCTCATTGGCTGGGAGTATGCGGATGGTTATTCCTCCCGCAAGGGGGAATTTACAGTGAATTAACACGGCCGTGCCTGATCTGACTTCGGTTGGATATGTGGCTGGGGGACCGCTTCGCACCAGTGGGTGATCTAATGGCTAGCTTCGGGAGGGGGTCTCCCCCTTCAGATTATTGCCTTTTCTGGCTGAGAGGCCAACGTCTGTGGCACTGCCCGCCTAAAGTGGCTAAAACGGGGACCTGAGTGGGATATGGGTGAGGGGAAGCGTAGTTATAGTAGTACCCAAGTTTGTATCCTGCTCCGCGGACTGCGATCGAGCCCCGCGTTATAAATTGTTGATGCAAAAAAAAAAAAAAAAAAAGTCCCCCCCCCCCGAGTAGTATGCGATTTGAAGATGTCGGATACGTGCACTCTATATCTCCGACCCTGAGAATGACGAGGACTCTCTTGCTATGCAAGAGGCCCTCAATTATGCCAAGAGCAGCCCCAAGCTGGCCTCGAGCCAAACAATCGACCGTGTGCTGTGGGCGCAGGACGTCCATGTCGCACATAAACGATGGACTCGCAGTCTCGAACGCGAGGACATGTACACTCAGGAGCTCGGCATTGCTGAGCTCTTCTATCCGGAGGCATCCCCTGCCCCGTTACCGCCTTTGCCCCCCATCCCTGAGCTGGTGGAGGACGAAGTGCTGTTATCTGTGAATGAGAGGCTGGAAATCGAAGCCACCTCTCATGCCATGCTACACCAACTCGACACGATGACCATGTTCGTTGGTACCATCCATACATCCGCTGTTCCCCCTGCAGAGAGGAACACATGGCGCCAAATGGCCTGGGAGTTATTCACGACCACCTGGCGACTGTCTGAGACGATGTCGGCGGAACTAGCAGCCGTTCCGACACCTCTCGATCTCACGTCTCTGGCAGCCTTCCAGGCTTCCTACGCGGCAGTGCACACCGCTCAATCAGAGCTTCAATCTGGGGAACCCTCATCCCCAGCACGGCGCCGTCGTCCTCGAGGTCCTCATGAACAGCAGCGCTGCAACTAGCACAGGGGGCTATCCCCCTCTACGTTCACGGCCACCAAGTAACTGGTGGCCACTATCGGGATGGTGACATGGTGTCGCTTCCCTATACCTTCCCCCGACTGTGGGGGGGACGATGTCATCGAGTGAGTGCACATGGGTGCATTTGCTCGAGGGGGGTCTTGGCCCCCTACTTACGGCGGTCACGGTGAATAACCAGGTGAACAACCACCCACCTCATTACTGTCACTCGTGCACAACACAGTGATGGTCCACCTCATTCGTCTGGGGTGGTCAATCCTTGTTGGCTGGAAAAACGCAGACAGTTATTCCTCCCGCAAGGGGGGATTTACGGTGAATTAACACTGCTGCACCTGGTCTGGCCTCGGTCGGACATGTGGCTGGGGGACCGCTTGCTCCAGGGGGTGATCTAATGGCTAACTTCGGGAGGGGGGGGCGCCCCCTCCAGATTATTGCCTTTCCTGGCTGAGAGGCCAACATCTGTGGCACTGCCCGCCTAAAGTGGCTAAAACGGGGACCTGAGTGGGAGATGGGCGAGGGGAACATGTAGATAAAGTAGTACCCAAGTTTGTACCTTGCTCCGCGGACTGCGTTCGAGCCCCACGTTATAAATTCTGATCCAAAAAAAAAAAAAAAAGGATGTCACAATCATCGATCAGATCTCTCCTGAGACCTGGTCTTAAATTAGCGATGCTGTTCGCAAAGTATACAGCAACGCGTGGAGGGGAATCGATGCCCAAGGGGCACACTAAGGTACCCCAATTTGGGCTCATTGGTGCGCCTATAACTTCTTCCCCTTCCCTGTTATGGGCAGAAGGGGCGTATCTTATTAATCGCCATGGAGGCTCTTGGATAAACAGCACATCATAATCATCTATAAGGTCTGTCAGTAACGAGTCCATGTATCCCCAATTACGGTTAACATTCTGACTAAATATACGCAACTGCCATCGCTCCTTGACTTGTTACAACCACCATAAACAGTGGTAAACACTCCTGCTCGATGTTGGTAGCAACGTCGAGACCGCAATTCTTGTCCGATTTTCGATCGGATTTCACCATCACGAACGCTCTCGGCGTCTCCAGCCTTGCCCTGATTTGCTAAGAGATCCGTCTATCCGATCTCCAGGGATGTCTTGGTCATTGTTTCCAACAGTGACTGCTATCTGTCTCGTGCCCCTTGGCTTCGAGGATCCTGGCTAGATGAGTGATGTCTATGAAAGAGTAGTCTGGGTCCCTATGGGGGCTTAGAGCGGGTGTGGGATGCCTGCTTCAATGCTCGCCCAAGTAGAAGCGCTTGTTTAGCTGGGGGAGGTCTGGCTTAGGGGGAAGGACGTTCTTACTGGACTGCTGGCCATCTGGGAGGCTCCCAGTCTCCATGCTCTGTGAGTTTCTATTACTAGAGACATGCTACACTGACTACCCGTTGGAATACACCATCGTTAAAAGGGGCCAGGCGATGGTGCCCCCTGACAGCTAGGTCGACGCTCTGGTGGCCGCTACTCACCACCAACTCTCTACCTCCGGTGCTCACTCTTCTAGGGTGTTATGACCCGGGTTCAATCTTCTCCCACTGGGTTACAGGATGTGCAGCCTGTCCCCCCCTTGGAGCGTTCGGAGGCAGTATCGGGTGGACCCGGAATAGAGTTAAGGGACCAACTGTTATCGATGGCACGCTACGTATCTTGATTTCTACTATCACCTACTAGCACTAACTTCCCCTCTCAATGCCTAAACGGCAAACCAGAGCCCAAACACCACGCTGGGGTCTACACGACCCCTCCCTGATTACGGGCGACATCTATGACGATGGCGTCCAAGACTACGACACCCGGTACGATCAAGACGATCCAGATGTAGCTACTGCCCTACGGGCAGTTAGAGATCTATGGGCTGGAGAAGACCTCTCCGACCCTGAGGATGACGAGGACTCTCTTGCTATGCAAGAGGCCCTCAATTACGCTGAGAGCAGCCCCAAGCTGGCCTCGAGGCAAACGATAGACCGTGTGCTGTGGGCGCAGGATGTCCATGTCGCACATAAACGATGGACTCGCAGTCTCGAACGCGAGGACATGTACTCACAGGAGCTTGGCATTGCCGAGCTCTTCTATCCGGAGGCATCCCCTGCCCCGTTACCGCCTTTGCCCCCCATCCCTGAGTTGGTGGAGGACGAAGTGCCGTTATCTGTGAATGAGAGGCTGGAAATTGAAGCCACCTCTCATGCCATGCTACACCAACTCGACGCAATGACCATGTTTATTGGTACCGTCCGTACATCTGCTGTTCCCCCTGCAGAGAGGAACACATGGCGCCAAATGGCCTGGGAGTTATTTTTTTTTTTTTTTTTGGGTCAAAAGTTTATAACGCGGCGCCCGATCGCAGTCCGCGGTAGAGACATACAAACGAAGTACACTATGCCCAGCCCAAGTCCTCCTCCTGCTGATCTTCGCACCAACCACCTGGATGACTGCAATGACCACTAAGGGGGCCCCCTTTATCGAGTAAACGGACTTGCCAGTGGTGGCATACCGACAACCCAAGCTTGACGATGCCGTGTTTCCCAAATCCCTACAGGTATGTGTGCAAGATTTAGGGGAGACTGCCGCCCCGACGTGAGCCTCTCAGCTCGGAAAGGAGAGCGTAGTCAACTGGAATCATCGCCACGCGTAACCGACAGAGGATCTGGAAGCGCTCAGGCGCCTCCCCGAACCGGTACCTAGTTTCATGTCCCCCCTCCCTGACAGTCGCTCCTGAACACGGGTGGGCCCCCTTTATGAGGGTTAACGGACTCGTCTGGTGCCCTACGGCCACCCCGACATACCGATAACACTAGCTAGAACCAGACGGGGGTCATACGCCCTGCGCGCACAACCTATCCTGGGTCCCACGCAAGTGAGTTGAACGATCCTAGTGCAGGATTATTGTCCATGAATTCGTGGAAGCCTTCGACAGAGTCTGGGCTCGCACGAGTTTCTTTGCGATCCACCTTGGGGCAGACGCGTAGCAGATGGTCCCGAGTTTGTATGTCAGGACCAAGGCACCAGCATTGGTATTCCCCATCAAGGGATAGACGTTGGCGATACTCCCCTATAGGAGCGTGGCCAGTAATCATGCGAGTTGAACGGGAAGTCAACGTAGTGTTGCTCCCCATAGCTTTCAGCCAAGGCCCACCTTTGTGAGTCGAGGGTAATACCGGTTTTCCACCTACTCCTTTGAGTTGGTAGAAGTGCCGCCCACGATACGCCGGCTCTGCGAACCGGGTGTGCCAATCCTTACAAACGGCCTTCTCGACCTGATTTTTAAGGGAATCTAAAGACGTCCGCGGGTGTCTGCCCACGGAGATCTTGGTAGATGTAGCTACATCATGAGCCATCTTATGTACGTTCCACTCGAGTTTCGAGGGGACATGCCAGAATGTAACGGTTCTCTCTTCGTCTCCGGCAAGCCAGGGACGGAGGGAGCGACAAGCGTCCAGGGCGAAGATTTGCCCAGAACGTGGTTTTGGATCAATTAAGGACTCAATGCCTGTGGTAGAATCCAAGAAAATCACCAACTTTTTGCACCCTCTGCTGCATGCAGCCGAGACGCCTAGTTGGAGGGCGAAGAGTTCGACTTCCAGGGGGGTTCTCCTCCCAGAGGCTGAGACAACGCGATCTACCTGCTCTCCCTGTCCGAAGACAAGAGCGCAGGCGACAGCTTGGAATTTGGCATCTGTGGGCACCGAGGCGTCCACTGCAACGACGAGAGTGTCATCCTCAACCTGGGCAGAAGCCCAGGCCTTATCGAGGTCACTCCTGTAAGAATTCCTCGCTCCATCCTCCTTAGAGGTGAGGCGATGAGAGGAGAAACGAGTGGGGAATAAATCCTTCACTCTGTTTCCAGGTGTGTTTTCTTCCCCAAAGGGGTCGAATTCATCGCCTGGTACGAGGGCCAGAGCTGCAGCCGAGGCGACAGATGGGCCTTGTAGGTTGAGTGTGTCTAGCACGTTCCCTCCCCAGAGTCCTAGCTCATGAGAGTGGGTAGTGCCGACGTGATCAGGCCCTAAGATAGCCCTTAGGCAAGGCTCCTTGACTTGTTACTACCACCATAAACAGTGGTAAACACCTCTGCTCAACGTTGCAAGCGACGTCGACACTTCAATTTTCGTCCGATTTTCGATCGGATTTCACCATCACGAACGCTCTCGGCGTCTCCAGGCGTGCCCTGATTTGCTAAGAGATCCGTCCATCCGATCTCCGTGGATGCCCCGGTCATTGTTTTTGACAATGGCTGCTATCTGTCTCGCTCTCCTGGGCTTCGAGGATCCTGACTAGGTGAGTGTCGTTTATGAAAGAGTAGTCTGGGTCCCTCTGGGGGCTTAGAGTGGGTGTGGGATGCCTGCTTCAACGCTCGCCCAAGTCGACACACTCGTTTAGTTGGGGGAGGTCTGGCTTAGGGAGAAGGGACGTTATCACTGGATTGCTAGTTGTCTGGGAGGCTTCTAGCCTCCATGCTATGTGAGTCACTACTACTAGGGACAAGCTACACTGACTACCCGTTGGAATACACCATCGTTAAAAGGGGCCGGGCGATGGTGCCCCCTGGCAGCTAGGTCGACACCTTGGTGGCCGCCACTCTCCACCATCTCTCTACCTCCAGTGCTCACTCGTCTAGGGTGTCATGACCCGGGTTCAATATTCTCCCACTAGGCAGCAGGATGTGCGGCTTGCTCGCCCCCTCGGAGCGTTCGGAGGCTGGACCGGGTGGACCCGGAATGTAGATAAGGGACCAGCCGTTATCGATTCCACGCTGCGTATTTTGATTCTTACCATCATCTACTAGCACTAACACACACTCTTTCAATGCCCAAACGGCGAACCAGAGTCCAACCACCACATCGGGGTCTACGCGACCCCGTTCTGATCACGGGCGACATCTTTGATGATGACGTCCAAGACTACGACACCCGGTACGATCAAGACGATCCGGATGTAGCTACTGCCCTACGGGCAGTTAGAGATCTATGGGCTGGAGAAGACCTCTCCGACCCTGAGGATGACGAGGACTCTCTTGCTATGCAAGAGGCCCTCAATTACGCTGAGAGCAGCCCCAAGCTGGCCTCGAGGCAAACGATAGACCGTGTGCTGTGGGCGCAGGACGTCCATGTCGCACATAAACGATGGACTCGCAGTCTCAAACGCGAGGACATGTATTCACAGGAGCTCGGCATGGCCGAGCTCTTCTATCCGGAGGCATCCCCTGCCCCATTACCGCCTTTGCCCCCCATCCCTGAGTTGGTGGAGGACGAAGTGCCGCTATCTGTGAATGACAGGTTGGAAATCGAAGCCACCTCTCATGCCATGCTACACCAACTCGACGCGATGACCATGTTCATTGGTACCGTCCGTACATCCGCCGTTCCCCCTGCAGAGAGGAACGCATGGCACCAAATGGCCTGGGAGTTATTCACGACCACCTGGCGACTGTCTGAGACGATGTCGGCGGAACTAGCAGCCGTTCCGACACCTCTCGACCTCACGTCTCCGGCAGCCTTCCGGGCTTCCTACGCGGCGGTGCACACCGCTCAATCAGAGCTTCAATCTGGGGAACCCTCGTCCCCAGCACGGCGCCGTCGTCCTCGAGGTCCTCGTGGACAGCAGCGCCGCAACTAGTACAGGGGGCTATCCCCCTCTACATTCACGGCCACCAAGTAACTGGTGGCCACTATCGGGATGGTGACATGGTGTCGCTTCCCTATACCTTCCCCCCACTGCGGGGGGGATGATGCCATCGAGTGCGTGCACATAGGTGCATTTGCTCGAGGGGGGTCTCGGCCCCCTACTTACGGCGGTCACGGTGAATAACCAGGTGAACAACCACCCGCCTTGTTACTGTCACTCGTGCACAACACGGTGATGGTCCACCTCATTCGTCTGGGGTGGTCAATCCTCGTTGGCTGGAAAAACGCAGACGGTTATTCCTCCCGCAAGGGGGGATTTACGGTGAATTAACACTGCTGCGCCTGGTCTGGCCTCGGTCGGACATGTGGCTGGGGGACCGTTTGCTCCAGGGGGCGATCTAATGGCTAACTTCGGGAGGGGGGGGCGCCCCCTCCAGATTATTGCCTTTCCTGGCTGAGAGGCCAACGTCTGTGGAACTGCCCGCCTAAAGGTGGCTAAAACGGGGACCTGAGTGGGAGATGGGCGAGGGGAACGCGTAGATAAAGTAGTACCCGAGTTTGTACCTTGCTCCGCGGACTGCGTTCGAGCCCCGCGTTATAAATTCTGATCCAAAAAAAAAAAAAAAAAAAAAAAAAAAAAAGATAGCCCTTAGGAGGTGTGATGGAGCCAATAGAGGGGTCCTGAATACCCCTCTGTCGACTAAACGACGCAGTAACAGCTGCATAGGCAGCAGTCCGGCGATACTTTCCAGGCCACCGATAGGGGTGGTTCTGAACGCACCGAGGATCCAATGTGCAGCGATAGACTGCACTTGGGCCAACGTCTTAATGACCCCTTTGATGCGAGCGCCTTTGAAGTGCCATAGCCTAAGTCCATATGTCATAATAGGTACAACACATGAACGGTATAGGAGGCGCTTCTGCATAGGGGTTAACCCTCTGACAGAATTGCCAAGCATTCCCATCGCCCTCGCAGTGGTGAGGGCTTTGGTGGAGTAGAACCGCGTGTGCTCTTTAAAAGAGAGTTTGCGGTCGAAGAAGAAACCAAGGTACCTCCAGGTAACCTTGGGTTTGAGGGGGGTGTTGCCCGTGTAGGGGGCAAAGCCGAGATCAATGGGTAAGGGAGTGAATCTCCTCGCCCTTGAGAAGTGAAAGATTTCAGACTTGTCGTGTTCGAGGACAAGTCCAAGGGAGGTGAATGCCTGGAAGATCCAGCCATACGCTTTTTTCAGAAGGGGGAGATTGTCCTCCAACTGTGGGGAGCGGGCGATGAGGGTGCCATCGTCCACATAAGACATGAGATCGACATCTCTCGAGCGCTCCTTGACTTGTTACAACCACCATAAATAGTGGTAAACACCTCTGCTCAACGTTGCAAGCGACGTCGACACTTCAATTTTCGTCCGATTTTCGATCGGATTTCACCATCACGAACGCTCTCGGCGTCTCCAGGCCTACCCTGATCTGCTAAGAGATCCGTCCATCCGATCTCCGTGGATGCCCCGGTCATTGTTTTTGACAATGGCTGCTATCTGTCTCGTTCTCCTGGGCTTCGAGGATCCTGACTAGGTGAGTGTCGTTTATGAAAGAGTAGTCTGGGTCCCTCTGGGGGCTTAGAGTGGGTGTGGGATGCCTGCTTCAATGCTCGCCCAAGTCGACACACTCGTTTAGTTGGGGGAGGTCTGGCTTAGGGAGAAGGGACGTTATCACTGGATTGCTGGTTGTCTGCGAGGCTTCTAGCCTCCATGCTATGTGAGTTTCTATTACTAGAGACATGCTACACTGACTACCCGTTGGAATACACCATCGTTAAAAGGGGCCGGGCGATGGTGCCCCCTGGCGGCTAGGTCGACGCTCTGGTGGCCGCTACTCACCACCAACTCTCTACCTCCGGTGCTCACTCTTCTAGGGTGCTATGACCCGGGGTCATCTTCTCCCACTAGGCAGCAGGATGTGCGGCTTGCTCGCCCCCTCGGAGCGTTCGGAGGCTGGATCGGGTGGACCCGGAATGTAGATAAGGGACCAGCCGTTATCGATTCCACGCTGCGTATCTTGATTTTTATCATCATCTACCACAGGCAATACCCCTCTCAAGCCCAAGGTTACCTGGAGGTACCTCGGATTTTTCTTCGATCGCAAACTCTCCTTCAAGGAGCACACGCGATTCTACTCCACCAAAGCCCTCACCACCGCAAGGGCGATGGGAATGCTCGGCAATTCTGTCAGAGGGCTAACCCCCATGCAGAAACGCCTCTTGTACCGCTCGTGTGTCGTGCCTATCATGACATATGGACTGAGACTCTGGCACTTCAAAGGCGCTCGCGTCAAGGGTGTCATCAAAACATTGGCCCAGGTGCAGTCCATCGCTGCCCGCTGGATCCTTGGTGCATTCCGCACCACCCCCATTGGTGGTTTGGAGAGTATCGCGGGACTGCTGCCTATGCAGCTGTTACTGCGCCGTCTAGTTGACAGGGGGGTATTCAGAACCCCTCTATTGGCTCCATCTCACCCCCTAAGAGCGATCTTAGGGCCCAATCACGTCGGTACCACCCACTCTCATGAGCTAGGACTCTGGGGAGGGAACGTGCTGGACACGCTCAACCTACAAGGCCCATCTGTAGCCTCGGCTGCAGCTTTGGCCCTTGTACCAGGCGATGAATTTGACCCCTTTGGGGAAGAAAACACACCTGGAAACAGAGTGAAGGACTTGTTCCCCACTCGCTTCTCCTCTCATCGCCTCACCTCTAAGGAGGATGGAGCGAGGAATTCTTACAGGAGTGACCTCGATAAGGCCTGGGCTTCTGCCCAGGGTGAGGAAGACACTCTTGTCGTTGCAGTGGACGCGTCGGTGCCCACAGATGCCAAATTCCAAGCTGTCGCCTGCGCTCTTGTCTTCGGACAGGGAGAACAGGTAGATCGCATTGTCTCGGCTTCTGGAAGGAGAACCCCCCCAGAAGTCGAACTCTTTGCTCTCCAACTGGGCGTCTCGGCTGCGTGCAGCAGAGGATGCAAAAAGTTGGTGATATTCTCGGATTCTACTACGGGCATTGAGTCCCTAATTGATCCTAAACCACGCTCGGAGCAAATCTTTGCTCTGGACGCTTGTCGCTCCCTGCGTCCCTGGCTAGCTGGGGACGAGGAGAGGAACGTTACGTTCTGGCACGTCCCCTCGAAATTCGAGTGGAACGTTCACAAGATGGCTCACGATGTAGCTACATCTACCAAGATCTCCGTGGGCAGACACCCGCGGACGTCTCTAGACTACCTTAGAAATCAGGTCGAAAAGGCCGTTTGTAAGGACTGGCACACCCGGTTCGCAGATCCTGCGTACCGTGGACGACACTTCTACCAACTCAAAGGAGTCGGTGGAAAACCAGTTTTACCCTCGACCCACAAAGGTGGGCCTTGGCTGAAAGTAATGGGGAACAACACCACAGTGACTTCCCGTTCGACTCGTATGATTACTGGCCATGCTCCTATAGGGGAGTATCGTCAACGCTTATCCCTCGATGGGGAATACCAATGCTGGTGCCTTGGTCCCGACATTCAAACTCGAGACCATCTGCTACGCGTCTGCCCCAAGGTGGATCGCAAAGAAACTCGTGCAAGCCCTGACTCCGTCGAGGGCTTCAATGAATTTATGGACAATAACCCTGCTTTAGGGTCGTTCAACTCACTTGCGTGGGATCCAGGATAGGTTGTGCGCGCAGGGCGTATGACCCCCGTCTGGTTCTGGCTAGTGTTATCGGTATGCCGGGGTGGCCGTAGGGCACCAGGCGAGTCCGTTAACCCTCATAAAGGGGGCCCACCCGTGTTCAGGAGCGACTGTCAGGGAGGGGGGACACGAACCTAGGTACCGGTTCGGGGAGGCGCCTGAGCGCTTTCAGATCCGCTGTCGGTTACGCGTTGCGACGACTCTGGTCGACTACGCTTTCCTTTCCGAGCTGAGAGGCTCACATCGGGGCGGCAGTTTCCCCTAAATCTTGCACTCATACCCGTAGGGATTCGAAGACACGACATCGTCAAGCTCGAGTTGTCGGTACGCCACCACTGGCAAGTCCGTTTACTCGATAAAGGGAGCCCCCTTAGTGGCCTTTGCAGCTATCCAGGTGGTTGGTGTGAAGATCAGCAGGAGGAGGACTTGGGCTGGGCGTAGTGTACTTCGTTTGTATGTCTCTACCGCGGACTGCGATCGGGCGCCGCGTTATAAATTTTTGACCCAAAAAAAAAAAAAAAAAATCATCATCTACTAGCACTAACACACACTCTCTCAATGCCCAAACGGCGAACCAGAGTCCAACCACCACATCGGGGTCTACGCGACCCCGTTCTGATCACGGGCGACATCTTTGATGATGACGTCCAAGACTACGACACCCGGTTCGTGCAAGACGAATCGGAGGTAGCAGCTGCTTTTAGGGCAGCTAGAGATCTATGGGCCGGGGAAGACCTCTCCGACCCTAACGATGATGACGACGACGAGGATTCTCTTGCTATGCAGGAGGCCCTCAATTACGCTGAGAGCAGCCCTAAGCTAGCCTCGAGGCAAACGATCGACCGTGTGCTGTGGGCACAGGACGTCCATATCGCACATAAACGTTGGACTCGCAGTCTCGAACGCGAGGACATGTATACACAGGAGCTCGGCATGGCCGAGCTCTTCTATCCGGAGGCATCCCCTGCCCCGTTACCGCCTTTGCCCCCCATCCCTGAGTTGGTGGAGGACGAAGTGCCACTATCTGTGAATGAGAGGTTGGAAATTGAAGCCACCTCTCATGCCATGCTACACCAACTCGACGCGATGACCATGTTTATTGGTACCGTCCGTACATCCGCCGTTCCTCCTGCAGAGAGGAACGCATGGCGCCAAATGGCCTGGGAGTTATTCACGACCACCTGGCGACTGTCTGAGACGATGTCGGCGGAACTAGCAGCCGTTCCGACACCTCTCGATCTCACGTCTCCGGCAGCCTTCCGGGCTTCCTATGCGGCGATGCACACTGCTCAATCAGAGCCTCAATCTGGGGAACCCTCGTCCCCAGCACGGCGCCGTCGTCCTCGAGGTCCTCGTGGACAGCAGCGCCGCAACTAGTACAGGGGGCTATCCCCCTCTACGTTCACGGACACCAAGTAACTGGTGGCCACTATCGGGATGGCGACATGGTGTCGCTTCCCTATACCTTCCCCCCACTGCGGGGGGGACGATGTCATCGAGTGCGTGCACATAGGTGCATTTGCTCGAGGGGGGCCTCGGCCCCCTACTTACGGCGGTCACGGTGAATAACCAGGTGAACAACCACCCGCCTTGTTACTGTCACTCGTGCACAGCACGGTGATGGTCCACCTCATTCGTCTGGGGTGGTCAATCCTCGTTGGCTGGAAAAACGCAGACGGTTATTCCTCCCGCAAGGGGGGATTTACGGTGAATTAACACTGCTGCGCCTGGTCTGGCCTCGGTCGGACATGTGGCTGGGGGACCGTTTGCTCCAGGGGGCGATCTAATGGCTAACTTCGGGAGGGGGGGGCGCCCCCTCCAGATTATTGCCTTTCCTGGCTGAGAGGCCAACGTCTGTGGAACTGCCCGCCTAAAGGTGGCTAAAACGGGGACCTGAGTGGGGGATGGGCGAGGGGAACGCGTAGATAAAGTAGTACCCAAGTTTGTACCTTGCTCCGCGGACTGCGTTCGAGCCCCGCGTTATAAATTCTGATCCAAAAAAAAAAAAAAAAAATCGACATCTCTGCCGATTTCGCTTCTTCTGAAGAGCTTCATAATGGGCGTCAGATATAACGCCGATAAGACAGGGGACAGGGCAGAGCCTTGGCCTACTCCCACATCTGCTGCAAAGGAGCCAGATGAGAAAGCGTTCCATTTGTAGGTCGTCTTGTGACCGACCAAATATGAACGGAAGAAGTTTACTACCTGCGTAGGAAACCCCGACCGCAAGATGATCTCCAACAGAACCTGGCGGTTCAAGGAGGGGAAGAACTGAGCGATGTCGAATGCGACAACACTCGTTTTGAGCCCCGAGGCCCATCCTGCTCTGACCAGGTGGGTGAGGTAGATTCCTGCATCCTCAGTGGAACGCTGGGCGACACCTCCGAACTCGTTTTGCTCGAAGGCTTCGTGTGCGACCCCGTCGAACTGAAGTCGCTTAGACAACATCTTTTCGACCAGTTTGCCCAGAGTATTCAGTAGCACAATAGGCCTGAATGACTTTGGAGTGGAGTAGTTTGGTTTCCCCAGTTTTGGGATAATAACCGACAGGGATTCCTTAAAGTGAGCTGGCCAGTGGCCAGCGGTGATGCATGCCTCAGCAATGCAGGTGATAAGCCCTGCCACTTCCGGGTTGCTACACCAGTGTTTTAGGTGCGACCATGTAACATGATCGGGACCTGGAGCGGAACGGGAGGAGCACGCGTTTAGCGCTTCTTTCATTTCCGTGATGGAGAACGGGATCCAGGCCCTTTCAGGCACCAGATCGAGTTCCTCAAGAATGCTCAGATCGACTTCTCGATCTGATGCGGCGTTATAGGACCCATCAAGGGCAGCCCAAAGGGAATCTAGATCGTTGCAGGGTTCTCCCCGATAGGAGATAGCCTCGTACGATGGAAGGTTGCATTGACGTGTCCAGGACATCAAATCCCAGGGTCGTCTATTCATCGTAGCCACTTCTTGGATACGGTCGTCGAAGAAGTCGCATTTAGCATGTCGCATGACTTTTCTATAAAGCCTCCAGTCCTCCTCATCACGGGAGGCTCTGTAGGCGTCTAGGGCACCGCTGCATTCGTCTGTCCACCAACCTTTGGACGACTTGCCGAGGCGAGATTCCTTGGCATGGTTTTCCCATGCCTTGTTTAAAATCGTTGATATCGCCGAAACGACATCATCGATTTCTGCCAAAGTATCTCCGTGCCAATTCAGCCATGGAGTTAAAGCGGAGGAGACAGCATCCCGATAGGACGCTTCCTCCTCAGATCCTTTTTTGATGGACCACTTGGTGACCGGAACCAAAGATCCCGGGCCAGGCAGCACTGATGTCAGGGGGGCGTGGTCAGACGTTCCCCTGGCTTCAGGTACGATCTCGCTGTACAGTACGAATCTGAGATCCATAGGTACGAATATCAGGTCGATCACCGTGGGGTGAAGGCCCTGTTGTGGGGGGAAGTGGGTAGGGCCCTCCGCTACTGGTAGGGCTCTAGTCAGGCCTAATGCCGTGGCCGTTTCCACTAAGTGGTCCGCATGAATTGAGTGCTCAGGCCCCTGAGGATCCCAGGATGCGTGCCTCACATTAAAATCGCCACACATGAAGTGTAGGCGTGGGATCGTCATGACATTCTCAAAGAGGAGCATAATGGCGGAGTGTTGGCTATCTGAATAGACGTTAGCGAGTAGCATGACGTCCTCCCCAATTCCCAGTGAGAAAAGGAGGATGTCACAATTGTCAATCAGATCTTGTCTGAGACCTGGTCTTAAGTTGGCGATGCTGTTCACGAAATAGACAGCAACGCGTGGAGGGGAATCAATACCCGAGGGGCGCACTAACGTTCCCCAATTTGGGCTCATTGGTGCGCCTATAACTTCCTCCCCTTCCCTGTTCTGGGCAGAAGGGGCGTGTCTTATCAACCGCCAGGGCGGCTCTTGGATGAAAAGCAAATCGTAATCATCTACGAAATCGGCCAGTAACGAGTCCATGTACCGCCAATTACGGTTAACATTCTGACTAAATATTCGCAACTGCGGTGTAGATCTAAGTCTATCCCTCATTTACGTTCGGCCACCGCGTCCTGCGGGAGGGTAAGCAGGAGGGGAGCGAGAGTTGCGTCTCGCACTCACCTCGTCATAGTGAGCCTTGATCCAATCACGGTCAAAGCGATGTCGCCAGAAGTTGCATCGACGATCATCCGATGCGTGATTCTTCCGGCAGTTTATACACCTAGCTGGGTGAGGACAGGCTGCCCCCTCTGGGGTAGCTGGGATGGGAGGGTTCGCCTTGGCGTTTCCCTTACAACAACCTGCAAGGGCACGATGGTGCTCCTTGCGGTGTGGGCCTGCGCAGATCGGACACTTGATCTGTGGAGCTCTGCATGCCTGGGTGGGGTGACCCCACTTCCAGCACCGTTGGCACATAGGCAATCCAGGGTTCGCCCTGGCAGCCCTAATATAAGCGACGTAACGTCCAAATTGAACGCCCCGGCCGATAAGAGCCTTGGCTCGTGCACTGCTGACTGAGTCAGCGATGTTAAGATAGACGGTGCACGTATCCGACCTCTTCGAATCATGTACTACCCGGGGGGGGACTTGTAGCACTGCGAGGTCCGATATCCCGGACTTCCCTAAGTGAGCAACGACGACGTCAGGCGTAAGCGCCTTGTCGTTAGCGACGAATGGCACATCGACCAGTTTGAGGTATGATGTGGAAGTAGGTAACGCTGCGTCTACTTGCAACGCGAAGGGGAACGCCTTGTGAGCCGCCTCCTTAAAACAACGAAGGTCCTCTTCGGAGGCCACAACGTCTGTAGCTACTGATAGATTACCAGCATGCATTGATGTGGACTGAGCCACTAGTTTAGAGTGGTGCAGACCGAGAGTGACTCAGACATGATCCAGGAAGTCAGCAGGGTTCGTTTCCGCCCCAAGAGGGGGACGAACGTGAACCAGGACCTGTCGTCTCGACGGTCCATGGACAGTGGGAGAAGGCTTTGCAGCCTTCGGTCTGGAGGGACCGACATGCTGCTGTATGTCAGCCAGCCTATCGGTCGGAAGTTCAGGGAAGGCCTTGGCTAGTCGCACAAGGCCATCCATGGAAGTGTTAGGTGCTCGCCCCCCAGGGAAGCGAGTGACCTGAGCGAAGGTTCCCCTGCCCGAAGGCCTGGTGGACCAGTTCACGGGGGGAGGTGGTCCTCGACCCCATGATGAAGAGACACCCCCTGCTGGGGGTTTAGGAAGAGGTCGAGCCCCTTTCGGGCCTCGAATCCTCGCTGATTTGTGAGGGGGGGGGCGTTGCCCATCCCATCCCTCCAGGTACTCCGTCCTTGGGATGTCGTTAGGATCATTGGTGACAGTGCCTGACCTGAGTCGTTTGCTGCCCCCAGCCATTCTGTCTATCGCGCTCTGGAGCGTGGCGTTTCCAGAGTTTCGATCCAAGCCAGCCTCGGCGGCTGCTGCCAGCACCGAGCCCAGTTGTTCCGCTATGAGCTGCCATTCTTCAGCAGTAGGTCGTCTAGATCCCATCCTGTTGAGAACAACTCGGAATCCAGTAGCATACTCTCCCAGGTCACTGGCGAAGGTCTGGGGTCCGCTCCAGTCATCGCTAGCCATCTCCGTGTCCTGAATGACATGGGTAGAGAGGTTATCGGCCACTTCATCAGCCCACGAAGCGGGTGTAGAAGGGGTAGCCGGAGGTGCAGGAGACGCAGTCGCATCCCTGGAAGATAACGCTGGCACGCTGAAGCGCTGTGCTCGCGGGGTTACTGTGCCTGCCCCATAGGGGGAAGGGGTTGGAGATCCTCTTTGGGTCCTGTGTGGGCCCACTGAGGGAGCAATCTGTGTGGATCTGTGGCTCGAGGAGAGCCGCAGGGAATCAATGGGGTCGTCGCCAGGAGTTCTGGGCGTACCGGATCTAGAGGGTCCCCCCTCATCCATCGCCTCACCCGATCTCCCCCTACTTCTGGAATACGAATCAGACATGCGTTGGTAAGATGCTGGTTATACCGGATTGCTGGGATCGAGGACGGATTGAGCTGCAAAGTGTGAAAACGGTGTCGACGAAAATTTTTGTGGCTGTGCACGTCGCGGTAAGAAGACAAGAAGCGATGGCCTGGGAGTTATTCATGACCACCTGGCAATTGTCTGAGACAATGTCGGCGGAACTAGCAGCCGTTCTGACACCTCTCGATCTCACGTCTCCGGCAGCTTTCCGGGCTTCCTACGTGGCAGTGCACACTGCTCAATCAGAGCCTCAATCTGGGGAACCCTCGTCCCCAGCACGGTGCCATCGTCCTCGAGGTCCTCGTGGACAGCAGCGCCGCAACTAGTACAGGGGTCTATCCACCTCTACGTTCACGGCCACCAAGCAACTGGTGGCCACTATCGGGATGGTGACACAATGTTGCTTCCCTATACCTTCCCCCCACTGCATGGGGGACGATGTCATCGAGTGCATGCACATGCGTGCATTTGCTCGAGGGGGGTCTTGGCCCCCTACTTACGGCGGTCACGGTGAATAACCAGGTGAACAACCACCTGCCTTGTTACTGTCACTCGTGCACAACACGGTGATGGTCCACCTCATTCATCTGGGGTGGTCAATCCTCGTTGGCTGGAAAAACGCAGACGGTTATTCCTCCCGCAAGGGGGGATTTACGGTGAATTAACACTGCTGCGCCTGGTCTGGCTTTGGTTGGACATGTGGCTGGGGGACCGTTTGCTCCAGTGGGCAATCTAATGGCTAATTTCGGGAAGGGGGGGCTCCCCCTCCAGATTATTGCCCTTCCTGGCTGAGAGGCCAACGTCTGTGGCACTGCCCGCCTAAAGTGGCTAAAACAGGGACCTGAGTGGGAGATGGGCGAGGGGAATGCGTAGATAAAGTAGTACTCAAGTTTGTACCTTGCTCTGCGGACTGCGTTTGAGCCCCGCATTATAAATTCTGATCCAAAAAAAAAAAAAAAAAGACGCTGGTTACACCGGATCGCTGGGATTGTTGATGGATGGAGCCACAAAAGATGAAAACGGTGTCGACAAAATTTTTGGTGGCTATGCACGTAGCGGTAACAAGACAAGAAGCGACGCTGGTCTGCCTCTTTGCCAACGATGCTGGAAGTGGGGCCACCCCACCCCGGCATGCAGAGCTCCACAGACCAAATGCCCGATCTGTGCAGGCCCACACCGCAAGGAGCACCATCATGCCCTTGCAGGGTGTTGTAAGGGAAACGCTAAGGCGAACCCTCCTGTCCCAGCTACCCCAGAGGGGGCAGCCTGTCCTCACCTGGCTAGGTGCATGAACTGCCGGAAGAACCACGCATCCGATGATCGTCGATGCAATTTCTGGCAACATCACTTTGACCGCGACTGGATCAAAGCTCGCTATGACGAGGTGAGTGCGAGACGCAACTCTCGTTCTCCTCCTACTTACCATCCCGCAGGACGCGGTGGCCGAACGTAAATGAGGGATAGACTTAGATCTACACCGCAGTTGCGTATATATTTTTTTTTTTTTTTTTTTTTTTTTTTTGGGTCAACAATTTATAACGTGGGGCTCGATCGCAGTCTGTGGAGCAGGATACAAACTTGGGTACTACTGTAACTACGCTTCCCCTCACCCAGATCCTACCCAGGTCCTCGTTTTAGCCACTTTAGGCGGGCAGTGCCACAGACGTTGGCCTCTCAGCCAGGAAAGGCAATAATCTGGAGGGGGGCCCCCCCTCCCGAAGCTAGCCATTAACTCGTCCACCAGTGCAGAACGGTCCCCCAGCCACATATCCAACCGAAGTCAGATCAGGCGCGGCCGTGTTAATTCACTGTAAATCCCCCCTTGCGGGAGGAATAACCGTCTGCATGCTCCTGGCCAGCGAGGATTGACCACCCCAGACGAATGAGGTGGACCATCACCGCGCTCCCGCACGAGTGACAGAGATGTGGTAGCTGGTTGTTCACCTGGTTATTCACCGGAACTACCGTGGATAGGGGGCCAAGGCCCCCTTCGAGCAGATGCCGTCGAGGGCATACACTCGGTAACAACGTCCCCCCCACAGCAGGGAGAAGGTAGAGGGAAGCGACAAACTGCCACTATCCCGATATCGGCCACCAACTAATTGGTGGGAGTAGATGTGGGGGGGTGACACCCCCCTTTCAGTAGCGGCGCTGCTGTGCTCGAGGACCTCGAGGACGGCGGCGTCATGATGAGGACGAGGGTTCCCCATGATGGAGCTCTGCATGAGCTGCCTGCCTAGCCGCGTAGGAAGCCCTGAAGGCTGCCGGTGACGTGAGGTCGAGAGGCAATCCGGCAGCTGCTAGTTCTGCCGACATTGGCTCAGACAATCGCCAGGTGGTCGTGAATAACTCCCAGGCCATCTGACGCCATGCGTCCCTCTCAATGAGCGGAACGGCGGATACTCGGACGGTACCAACGAAAATCGTCATAGCCTCCAGTAAATGTAGAAAGCCATGAGAGGTGGACGTTATGTCCACCCTCTCATCTCTCCACAACGGAGGCTCATCCTCCACCAACTCTGGGATGGCGGATGAACCCGGTGATGTGGGGAGGGGCGGCGCAGATTGCTCCTGCTGCCCCTCCAGATAGAGGAGCTCGGCGATGCCGAGCTCTTGATTGTTGTTGGCCTCGAGCCCAAGCTCGAGAGCCAGATCATGCACCTCATCGGCTATTACTTGTGATGCCAAGAAGCGGTTTATCGTCTCCTGCGAGGCTAGCTCAGTGAGACCCGGAACGAATTTGACGTCTCCACCGGTGGCAGAGCCGTCGTCGTCGTCTGGCAGGTCGGAGGAGTCATCCTCCGCCCAAAGATTGTGGAACTGGTTAGCCACATCAGAGTCCCATCCGCTCAGGGAGACGTGTCCGAACTCTGGGAGGTAATTGTCGTCGAAGTCTGCGAAGTCGGCGTTTGTGTATAGGAGGGGGTCGCCATGAGCCGCCTGGTGTCGAGTTCGCGCTCTGCGGTTTGTAGAGGGCATTGAGGATGATTTAGCAGAAGTAGATGATGGTAAAAGTCAAGGTACGTAGCGTGATAACGATAACAGACGGTCCCTTATCTCAATTCCGGGTCCACCCGACACAGCCTCCAGATGCTCTGAGGGGGCAGACAGGCCGCAAATCCTGCTGCAGATTGGGAGGGACAATTGAACCCGGTTCCGAACACCTTGAGGGTGTGAGTGCCGGAGGTAAAGAGTCGGTGGTAAGTAGCGGCCACCAGAGCGTTGACCTAGCCACCAGGGGGCACCATCGCCCAGCCCCTTTTAATGATGGTGTATTCCAATGGGTAGTCAGTGTAGCAGGTCTCTAGATGTAGAAACTCACGCAACATGGAGGTAGGAAGCCTCCCAGACGACCCACAATCCAGTGAATATGTCCCTCCTCCTGAACCAGACCTCCCCCAGCTAAACGAATGTGACGACTTGGGCGAGCATTGAAGTAGGCATCCCACACCCACTCTAAGCCCCCATAGGGGCCCAGACTACTCTTTCATTGCCAACACTCACCTAACCAGGATCCTCGAAGCCCAGGAGAACGAGACGAATAGCAGACACTGTCAAAAACAGTGACCGGGGCATCCACAGAGATCGGATGGACGGATCTCTTAGCAAATCAGGGCAGGCCTGGAGACGCCGAGAGCGTTCGTGATGGTGAAATCCGATCGAAAATCGGACCAAAATTGAGGTGTCGACGTCGCGTGCAACGTTGAGCAGAGGTGTTTACCACTATTTATGGTGGTTGTAACAAGTCAAGGAGCGAGTTGCGTATATTTAGTCAGAATGTTAACCGCAATTGGGGATACATGGACTTGTTACTGGCAGACCTTATAGACGATTATGATTTGCTGTTTATCCAAGAGCCTCCATGGCGATTAATAAGATACACCCCTTCTGCCCATAACAGGGAAGGGGAAGAAGTTATAGGCGCACCAATGAGCCCAAACTGGGGTACTTTAGTGCGCCCCTCGGGCATCGATTCCCCCCCACGCGTTGCTGTATACTTTGCGAACAGCATCGCTAATTTAAGACCAGGTCTCAGGAGAGATCTGATCGATGATCGTGACATCCTTATCTTTTCATTGGGAATAGGGGAGGATGTCGTGATACTCGCTAATGTCTACTCGGACAGCCAACACTCGGCCATCACACTCTTATTTGAGAACGTCATGATGATCCCACGCTTACACTTTATGTGTGGTGACTTTAACGTGAGGCACGCCTCCTGGGACCCCCAGGGGCCTGAGCACTCAATCCATGCTGACCACCTAGTGGAAATGGCTATGGCATTAGGCCTGACTAGAGCCCTACCAGTAGTGGAGGGCCCTACCCATTTCCCCCCACAACAGGGCCTTCACCCCACGGTGATCGACCTGATGTTCGTACCTACAGATCTTAGATTTGTACTGTACTGTGAGATCGTTCCTGAAGCCAGGGGGACGTCTGACCACGCTCCCCTGACGTTAGTACTGCCGGGCCCGGGATCTTTGGTTCCGGTCACCAAGTGGTCCATCAAAAAAGGATCCAAGGAGGAAGCATCGTACCGAGATGCTGTCTCCTCTGCTTTAACTCCGTGGCTAGACTGGCACGGAGATACTTCGGCAGAAATCAATGATGTCATTTCGGCAATATCAACGATTTTAAACAAGGCATGGGAAAACCATGCCAAGGAATCCCACCTCGGCAAGTCGTCCAAAGGTTGGTGGACGGATGAATGCAGTAGTGCCTTGGACGCGTACAGAGCTTCTCATGATGAGGAGGACTGGAAGCACTACAGGAAAGTCATGCGACATGCAAAGCGGGACTTTTTCGACGACCGTATCCAAGAAGTGGCTACGACAAATAGATGACTCTGGGATCTGATGGCCTGGACTTGTCAATGTAACCTCCTGTCGTACGAGGCAATCTCCTATCGGGGAGAACCTTGTAATGATCTGGATTCCCTCTGGGCTGCCCTTGATGGGTCCTATAACACTGCCTCAGATCGAGTAGTCGATCTGAGCATTCTTGATGAACTTGATCCGGTGCCTGAAAGGGCCTGGATCCCGTTCTCCATCATGGAAATGAAAGAAGTGCTCAACGCGTGCTCTTCCTGTTCCGCTCCAGGTCCCAATCATGTTACGTGGTCGCACCTTAAACACTGGTGTAGCAACCCAGAAGTGGCAGGGCTTATCACCCGCATTGCTGAGGCATGCATCACTGTTGGCCATTGGCCGACACACTTTAAGGAATCCCTGTCGGTTATTATCCCGAAGCCAGGGAAACCTAACTACTCCACCCCAAAGTCGTTCAGGCCCATCGTGCTACTGAACACTCTGGGCAAGTTAGTCGAAAAGATATTGTCTAGGCGACTTCAGTTCAACGGTGTCGCACACAAGGCCTTCGAACAAAACCAGTTCGGAGGTGTCGCCCAGCGTTCCACTGAGGATGCAGGTATATATATACCTTACCCACCTGGTCAGAGCAGGATGGGCCAAAGGGCTCAAAACGAGTGTTGTCGCTTTCGACATCGCTCAGTTCTTCCCCTCCTTGAACCACCAGGTTCTACTGGAGATTATTTCTCGGTTGGGATTCCCTGCGCAAGTGGTGAATTTCTTCCGCTCATACTTGGTTGGTCGCAAGATGACCTACAAATGGAACACTTTCTCATCTGGCTCCTTTGCAGCAGATGTGGGAGTGGGGCAAGGCTCTGCCTTATCCCCTGTCTTATCGGCGTTGTACCTGACGCCTATTATGAAGCTCTTCAGAAGAAGCGAAATTGGCAGAGATGTCGATCTCATGTCCTATGTGGACGATGGTACCCTCATCGCCCGCTCCCCACAGTTGGAGGATAACCTCCCCCTCCTTAAAAAAGCATATGGCTGGATCTTCCAGGCATTCACCTCTCTCGGCCTTGTCCTTGAACATGACAAATCCGAAATATTCCATTTCTCAAGGGCAAGGGGATTCACTCCCTTACCCATCGACCTAGGATTTGCCCCCTACACGGGCAATTTTTTTTTTTTTTTTTTTTTTTTTTTGGGTCAACAATTTATAACGCGGGGCTCAATCGCAGTCCGCGGAGCATGATACAAACTTGGGTACTACTATAACTACGCTTCCCCTCGCCCATATCCTGGCCAGGTCCTCGTTTTAGCCACTTTAGGCGGGCAGTGCCACAGACGTTGGCCTCTCAGCCAGGAAAGGCAATAATCCGGAGGGGGAGCCCCCCCTCCCGAAGCTAGCCATTAGATCACCCCCTGGAGCAAACGGTCCCCCAGCCACATGTCCGACCAAGGCCAGACCAGGCACAGCAGTGTTAATTCACCGTAAATCCCCCCTTGCGGGAGGAATAACCGTCTGCGTATTTCCAGCCAGCAAGGATTGACCACCCCAGGTGAGTGAGGTGGACCATCACCATGTTGTGCATGAGTGACAGTAGCGAGGCGGATGGTTGTTCACCTGGTTATTCACCGTAACCGCCATAAGTGGGGGGCCGGGGCCCCCCTCGAGCAAATGCAAGCAAGTGCACGCACTCAATGACATCGTCCCCCCCGCAGTGGGGGGAAGGTATAGGGAGGCGACCCATGTCACCATCCCGATAATGGCCACCAATTGGTGCTTGGTGGCCGTGAATGTAGAGGGGGATAGGCCCCTATACTAGTTGTGGCGCTGCTGTCCACGAGGACCTCAAGGACGACGGCGCTGTGCTGGGGACGAGGGTTCCCCAGATTGAGGCTCTGATTGAGCGGTGTGCATCGCCGCATAGGAAGCCCGGAAGGCTGCCAGAGACATGAGATCAAGAGGTGTCGGAACGGCTGCTAGTTCTGCTGACATCATCTCAGACAGTCGCCAGGTGGTCGTGAATAACTCCCAGGCCATTTGGCGCCATGCGTTCCTCTCTGCAGGGGGAACAGCAGATGTACGGACGGTACCAACAAACATGGTCGTCACGTCGAGTTGGTGTAGCATGGCATGAGAGGTGGCTTCAATTTCCAACCTGTCATTCACAGATAGCGGCACTTCGTCCTCCACCAACTCAGGGATGGGGGGCAAAGGCGGTAATGGGGCAGGGGATGCCTCCGGATAGAAGAGCTCAGCCATACCGAGTTCCTGTGAGTACATGTCCTCGCATTTGAGACTGCGAGTCCATCGTTTATGTGCGACATGGACGTCCTGCGCCCACAGCACATGGTCTATCGTTTGCCTCGAGGCCAGCTTGGGGCTGCTCTTGGCGTAATTGAGGGCCTCTCGCATAGCAAGAGAATCCTCATCATCCTCAGGGTTGGAGAGGTCCTCTCCAGCCCATAGATCTCTGACTGCCCATAGGGCAGTAGCTACATCCAGATCATCTTGATCGTACCGGGTGTCATAGTCTTGGATGCCATCGTCATAGATGTCGCCCGTAATCAGGGAGGGGTCATGTAGACCCCAGCGTGGTGTTTGGGCTCTGGTTCGCCGTTTAGGCATTGAGAGGGAAAGTTAATGCTAGTAGGTGATAGTAGAAATCAAGATACGTAGTGTGCCATCGATAATGGTTGGTCCCTTATCTCTATTCCGGGTCCACCCGATACTGCCTCCAAACGCTCCGAGGGGGGGACAGGCCGCACATCCTGTCACCCAGTGGGAGAAGACTGAACCCGGGTCATAACACCCTAGAAGAGTGAGCACTGGAGGTAGAGGGTTGGTGGTGAGTAGCGGCCACCAGAGCATTGACCTAGCTGTCAGGGGGCACCATCGCCCGGCCCCTTTTAATGATGGTGTATTCCAACGGGTAGTCAGTGTAGCATGTCTCTAGTAATAGAAACTCACAGAGCATGGAGGCTGGGAGCCTCCCAGATGGCCAGCAGTCCAGTAAGAACGTCCTTCCCCCTACGCCAGACCTCCCCCAGCTAAACGAGCGCTTCTACTTGGGCAAGCGTTGAAGCAGGCATCCCACACCCACTCTAAGCCCCCATAGGGACCCAGACTACTCTTTCATAGACATCACTCACCTAGCCAGGATCCTCGAAGCCAAGGGGAATGAGACAGATAGCAGTCACTGTTGGAAACAATGACCGAGACATCCCCGGAGATCAGATGGACGGATCTCTTAGCAAATCAGGGCAGGCCTGGAGACGCCGAGAGCGTTCGTGATGGCGAAGTCCGATCGAAAATTGGACGAAAATTGAACTGTCGACGTCGCGTGCAACATTGAGCAGAGGTGTTTACCACTATTTATGGTGGTTGTAACAAGTCAAGGAGCGCTGCCTACACAGGCAATACCCCCCTCAAACCCAAGGTTACCTCAAGGTACCTTGGATTTTTCTTCGACCGCAAACTCTCCTTCAAAGAGCACACGCGGTTCTACTCCACCAAAGCCCTTACTACTGCAAGGGCAATGGGAATGCTCGGCAACTCTGTAAGAGGGTTAACTCCCATGCAGAAATGCCTCCTTTACCGTTCATGCGTTGTGCCTATCATCACATATGGACTGAGACTCTGGCACTTTAAAGGCGCTTGCGTCAAGGGTGTCATCAAAACATTGGCCCAGGTGCAGTCCATCACTGCGCGCTGGATCCTTGGTGCATTCAGAACCACCCCCATTGGCGGTTTGGAGAGTATCGCAGGACTGCTGCCCATGCAGCTGTTACTCCATCGTCTTGTCGACAGAGGGGTATTCAGAACCCCCCTATTGGCTCCATCACACCCCCTGAGAGCAATCTTAGGGCCTAATCATGTTGGCACTACCCATTCTCATGAGCTAGGACTCTGGGGAGGGAACGTGCTCAACACACTCAACCTACAAGGTCCATCTGTCGCCTCGGCTGCAGCGCTGGCCCTTGTACCAGGTGATGAATTCGACCCCTTTGGGGAAGAAAACACACCTGGAAACAGAGTGAAGGATCTATTCCCCACTCGTTTCTCCTCTCATCGCCTCGCCTCTAAGGAGGATGGAGCGAGGAACTCTTATAGGAGTGACCTCGACAAGGCCTGGGCCTCTGCCCAGGCAGAGGGTGACACTCTCGTCATTGCAGTGGACGCCTCAGTGCCCACTGATGCCAAATTTCAAGCTGTCGCCTGCGCTCTTGTCTTCGGACAGGGAGAACAGGTGGATCACATTGTCTCAGCTTCTGGAAGGAGAACCCCCCCGGAAGTCGAACTCTTCGCTCTCCAACTTGGCATCGCTGCTGCGTGCAGCAGGGGCTGCAAAAGGTTGGTTATCTTTTCGGATTCTACTATGGGCATTGAGTCCCTAATCGATCCCAAACCACGCTCTGGGCAAATCTTCGCCCTGGACGCTTGTCGCTCCCTTCGCCCCTGGCTATCTGGGGACGAGGAGAGGAACGTTACATTCTGGCACGTCCCCTCGAAATTCGAGTGGAACGTTCACAAGATGGCTCACGATGTAGCTACATCTACCAAGATCTCCATGGGCAGACACCCGTGGACGTCTCTAGACTACCTTAAAAACCAGGTCGAAAAGGCCATTTGTAAGGATTGGCACACCCAGTTCTCAGATCCGGCGTATCGTGGCCGGCATTTCTACCAACTCAAAGGTGTGGGTGGAAAACTGGTACTACCCTCGACTCACAAAGGTGGGCCTTGGCTGAAAGTTATGGGGAGCAACACTACGTTGACTTCCGCTGGCAGCGGCTGCCGAGGCTGGCCTTGATCGCAACTCTGGAAGCACTACGCTCCGGGGTGCTATAAAACGACCTAGGTCGGGCACTGTCACTAACGATCCTAACGACGTCCCAAGGATGGAGTACCTGGAGGGATGGGATGGGCAACGCCCCCCCCCTCACAAATCAGCGAGGACTCGAGGCCCAAAAGGGGCTTGACCTCTTCCTAAACCCCCAGCAGGGTGTGTCTCTTCATCATGGGGTCGAGGACCACCTCCCCCTGTGAACTGGTCCACCAGGCCTTCGGGCAGGGGGACCTTTGCTCAGGTTGCTCGCTTCCCTGGGGGGCGAGCACCTAACACTTCCATGGACGGCCTTGTGTGACTAGCCAAGGCCTTCCCTGAACTTCCAACCGACAAGCTGGCGGACATACAGCAGCATGTTGGCCCACCCAAACCGAAGGCTGCAAAGCCCTCACCTACTGTCCACGGACCGTCGAGACGACAGGTCCTGGTCTACGTTTGTCCCCCCCTCGGGGTGGAGATGAACCCTGCTGATTTCTTGGACCACGTCCGAGTCACTCTCGGACTGCACCACTCTAAGCTAGTGGCCCAGTCCGCATCAATGCACGCTGGTAATCTATCAGTGGCTACAGACGTTGTCGCCTCTGAGGAGGACCTTCGTTGTTTCAAGGAGGCTGCCCAAGTTCGGAGGTGTCGCCCAGCGTTCCACTGAGGATGCAGGAATCTACCTTACTCACCTGGTCAGAGCAGGATGGGCTAAAGGGCTCAAAACGAGTGTTGTCACTTTCGACATCGCTCAATTCTTCCCCTCCTTGAACCACCAGGTTCTGTTGGAGATCATCTCACGGTCGGGGTTCCCTGTGCAAGTAGTAAACTTCTCGCGCTTCTTGTCTTCTTACCGCGATGTGCACAGCCACAAAAAACTTCGTTGACACCATTTTCAACTTTTGCAGCTCAATCCGTCCTTGATCCCCGCGATCCGGTATAACTAGCGTCTTACCAACGCATGTCAGATACATATTCTAGAAGAGGGGGGAGATCGGGTGAAGCGATGGACGAGGGGAGACCTTCCAGATCCGGTACACCCAGAACTCCTGGCGACGACCCAATTGATTCCCTGTGGCTCTCCTCGAGCCGCAGATCCACACAGAATGCACCCTCAGTGGGCCCTCACAGGACTCAAAGAGGATCTCCAACCCCCTCCCCCTATGGGGTGGGCATAGTCACTCCGCGAGCACAGCGTTTCAGCATGCCAGCGCTATCTTCCAGGGATGCAACTGCGTCTCCTGCACCTCCGGCTACCCCTTCTACACCTGCTTTGTGGGCTGATGAAGTGGCTGACAATCTCTCCTCCCACGTCATTCAGGACACGGAGATGGCTAGCGACGACTGGAGTGGACCCCAGACCTTCTCCAAAGACCTGGGAGAATATGCACAAGGATTCCGAGTTGTCCTCAACAGGACGGGATCTAATCGACCGACTGCTGAAGAACGGCAGCTCATCGCTGAACAACTGGGCTCGGTGCTGGCAGCAGCTGCCGAGGCCAGCCTCGATCGCAACTCTGGAAGCGCTACGCTCCGGGGTGCTATAGATAGAATGGCTGGGGGCAGTAAACGACCTAGGTCGGGCACTGTCACTAATGATCCTAACGACGTCCCAAGGACGGAGTACCTGGAGGGATGGGATGGGCAATGCCCCCCCCCCCCTGAGCTCCTTGACTTGTTACAACCACAATAAACAGTGGTAAACACCTCTGCTCAACGTTGCTCACGACATCGACACTTCAATTTTCGTCCAATTTTCGATCGGATTTCACCATCACGAACGCTCTCGGCATCTCCAGGCCTGCCCTGATTTGCTAAGAGGTCCGTCCATCCGATCTCTGTGGATGCCTCGGGCACTGTTTCTGACAGTGTCTGCTATTCGTCTCGCTCTCCTGGGCTTCGAGGATCCTAGTTAGGTGAGTGTTGGCAATGAAAGAGTAGTCTGGGCCCCTATAGGGGCTTAGAGTGGGTGTGGGATGCCTACTTCAATGCTCGCCCAAGTCGTCACATTCGTTTAGCTGGGGGAGGTCTGGCTCAGGAGGAGGGACATATTCACTGGATTGTGGGCCGTCTGGGAGGCTTCCTACCTCCATGCTGCATGAGTTTCTACATCTAGAGACCTGCTACACTGACTACCTATTGGAATACACCATCGTTAAAAGGGGCCGGGCGATGGTGCCCCCTGGTGGCTAGGTTGATGCTCTGGTGGCCGCTATTCACCACCGACTCTTTACCTCCGGCACTCACACCCTTGAGGTGTTTGGAACCGGGTTCAATCGTCCCTCCCAATCGGCAGCAGGATTTGCGGCCTGCCTGCCCCCTCGGAGCGTCTGGAGGCTGTGTCGGGTGGACCTGGAATTGAGATAAGGGACCGTCTGTTATTGTTATCATGCTACATACCTTGACTTCTACTGTCATCTACTTGTGCTAAATCATCCTCAATGCCCTCTACAAACCGTGGAGCGCGAACTCGACACCAGGCGGCGCATGGCGACCCCCTCTTATACACAAATGCCGACTTTGCAGACTTCGATGACAACTACCTCCCAGAGTTCGGGCACGTCTCCTTGAGCGGATGGGACTCTGATGTGGCTAACCAGTTCCACAATCTTTGGGCGGAGGATGACTCCTCCGACCTGCCAGACGACGATGACGGCTCTGCCAACAGCGGGGACGTCAAATTCATTCCAGGTCTCACCGAGCTAGCCTCGCAGGAGACGATAAACCGCTTCTTGGCATCACAAGTGATAGCCGATGAGGTGCATGATCTGGCTCTCAAGCTTGGGCTCGAGGCCAACAACAATCAAGAGCTCGGCATCGCTGAGCTCCTCTATCCAGAGGGGCAGCAGGAGCAATCTGCGCCGCCCCTCCCCACATCACCGGGTTCATCCGCCATCCCAGAGTTGGTGGAGGATGAGCCTCCGTTGTCGAGAGATGAGAGGGTGGAAATAACATCCGCCTCTCATGGCTTTCTACACTTACTGGAGGCTATGACGATTTTCGTCGGTACCGTCCGCGTATCCGCCGTTCCGCTCATAGAGAGGAATGCATGGCGCCAGATGGCATGGGAACTATTCACAACCACCTGGCGATTGTCTGAGCAAATGTCGGCAGAACTAGCAGCTGCCGGATTGCCTCTCGACCTCACGTCACCGGCAGCCTTCAGGGCTTCCTATGCGGCTAGGCAGGCAGCTCATGCAGAGCTCCATCATGGGGAACCCTCGTCCTCATCACGACGCCGCTGTCCTCAAGGTCCTCAAGCACAGCAGCGCCGCTACTGAAAGGGGGGTGTCACCCCCCCACATCTACTCCCACCAATTAGTTGGTGGCTGATATCGGGATAGTGGCAGTTTGTCGCTTCCCTCTACCTTCTCCCCGCTGCAGGGGGGACGTTGTTACTGAGCGTATGCCCTCGACGGCATCTACTCGAAGAGGGCCTTGGCCCCCTATCCACGGTAGTTCCGGTGAATAACCAGGTGAACAACCAGCTACCACATCTCTGTCACTCGTGCGGGAGCGCGGTGATGGTCCACCTCATTCGTCTGGGGTGGTCAATCCTCGCTGGCCAGGAGCATGCAGACGGTTATTCCTCCCGCAAGGGGGGATTTACAGTGAATTAACATGGCCGTGCCTGATCTGACTTCGGTTGGATATGTGGCTGGGGGACCGTTCTGCACTGGTGGACGAGTTAATGGCTAGCTTCGGGAGGGGGGGCCCCCCTCCAGATTATTGCCTTTCCTGGCTGAGAGGCCAACGTCTGTGGCACTGCCTGCCTAAAGTGGCTAAAACGGGGACCTGAGTGGGAGATGGGCAAGGGGAACGCGTAGATAAAGTAGTACCCAAGTTTGTACCCTGCTCCGCGGACTGCGTTCGAGCCCTGCGTTATATAAATTCTGATCCAAAAAAAAAAAAAAAATATCCCTTGACGGGGAATACCAATGTTGGTGTCTCAGTCCCGAGATCCAAACTCGGGACCACTTACTACGCGTCTGCCCCAGGGTGGATCGCAAAGAAACTCGTGCAAGCCCCGACACCGTCGAAGGCTTCCACGAATTTATGGACAATAACCCAGCTCTAGGGTCGTTCAACTCACTTGCGTGGGATCCAGGATAGGTTGTGCGCGCAGGGCGTATGACCCCCATCTGGTTCTGGCTAGTGTTATTGGTATGTCGGGGTGGCTGTGGGGCACCAGACGAGTCCATTAACCCTCATAAAGGGGGCCCACCCGTGTTCAGGAGTGACTGTCAGGGAGGGGGGACACAAAACTAGATACTGGGTCGGGGAGGCGCCTGAGTGCTTTCAGATCCACTGTCAGTTATGCGTTACAGCTTCGACGCTGACTACGCTTTCCTTTCCGAGCTGAGAGGCTCACGTCGGGGCGGCAGTATCCCCTGAATCTTGCACACATACCCGTAGGGATTTGGGGAACACGACATCGTCAAGCTCGGGTTGTCGGTACACCACCACTGGCAAGTCCGTTTACTCGATAAAGGGGGCCCCCTTAGTGGTCGTTGCAGCTATCCAGGTGGTTGGTGTGAAGATCAGCAGGAGGAGGACTTGGGCTGGGCGTAGTGTACTTCGTTTGTATGTCTCTACCGCGGACTGCGATCGGGCACCGCATTATAAACTTTTGACCCAAAAAAAAAAAAAAAGGAGGCTGCCCACAAGGCGTTCCCTTTCGCGTTACCCACGTCCACATCGTACCTTAAGCTGGTCGATGTCGACGCCGCTCCTTGACTTGTTACAACCACCATAAACAGTGGTAAACACTCCTGCTCGATGTTGGTAGCAACGTCGAGACTCCAATTTTCGTCCGATTTTCAATCGGATTTCACCATCACGAACGCTCTCGGCGTCTCCAGGCTTGCCCTGATTTGCTAAGAGATCCATCCATCCGATCTCTGTGGATGTCCCGGTCATTGTTTTTGACAATGGCTGCTATTCGTCTCGTTCTCCTGGGCTTCGAGGATCCTGACTAGGTGAGTGTTGTCTATGAAAACGTAGTCTAGGTCCCTCTGGGGGCTTAGAGTGGGTGTGGGATGCCTGCTTCAATGCTTGCCCAAGTCGTCACACTCGTCTAGGTGGGGGAGGTCTGGCTTAGGGAGGAGGGACATTATCACTGGACTGCTGGTCGTCTGGGAGGCTTCCAGCCTCCATGCTCTGTGAGTTTCTACTACTAGAGACATGCTATACTGACTACCCATTGGAATACACCATCGCTAAAAGGGGCCGGGTGATGGTGCCCCCTGGTGGCTAGGTCTACACCTTGGTGGCCGCTTCTCACCACCATCCCTCTACCTCCGGTGCTCACTCTTCTAGGGTGGTATGACCCGGGTTCGATCTTCTCCCACTAGGCAGCAGGATGTGCGGCTTGCTCGCCCCCTCGGAGCGTTTGGAGGCTGTATCGGGTGGACCCGGAATGTAGATAAGGGACCAGCCGCTATCGATTCCACGCTGCGTATTTTGATTCTTACCATCATCTACTAGCACTAATACACACATTCTCAATGCCCAAACGGCAAACCAGAGGTCAACCACCACATCGGGGTCTACGCGACCCCGTTTTGATCATGGGCAACATCTTTGATGATGGCGTCCAAGACTACGACACCCGGTTCGTGCAAGACGAATCGGAGGTAGCAGCTGCTTTCAAGGCAGCTAGAGATCTATGGGCTGGGGAAGACCTCTCTGACCCTAACGATGATGATGACGACGAATCTCTTGCCATGCAAGAGGCTCTTCTTTTTGCTGAGGGGGGGCCTAGGCTTTCCTCGAGGAAAACGATCGATCGTGTACGATGAGCACTTGGTGTCGACGTCGAACACAAGCGCTGGGTTCATAGCCTCCCAAAGGAGGATATATATTCACAGGAGCTCGGCATCGCTGAGCTCCTTTATCCGGAGGCATCCACTGCCCCACCACCGCCTTGGCCCCCATCCCTGAGTTGGTGGAGGACAAAGTGCCGTTATCTAGGGATCAGAGGCTGGAAATCGAAGCCACCTCTGATGCCATGTTACATTTACTGCTCATGATGACCTCCTTTGTAGGTACTGTCCGAGTGTCCGCGGTTCCTCTCAACGACAGGAACTCTTGGCGTCAGATGGCGTGGGAGCTCTTCACCACCACCTGGCGATTTTCAGGGAGCATGATGGAGTCGCTTTGTGCGGCATCGGCTCCCCTCGACCTTACGTCTCCGGCAGCCTTTCAGGCTTCCTATGCGGCGATGCAGGCGGCTCAGTCTGCCCCACCAGCGGCAGAGCCTCCAACCGAGGAACCCTTGTCCCCGGAACGGCGTCGTCGTCCTCGTGGGCCTTGCCAATGACCACGCCGAGCTTGAAGAAGGGGAACCCCCCTTCTCTTCACCGCCCACCAGGGCTGTTGTCGGGGTGGTGACAATATGTCGCCGCCCTTTACCTTCCCCCCACTGCGGGGGGGATGATGCCACCGAGTGCATGCTCAGTATAGCATTTGCTCGTGGGGGGGGCCTCGACCCCCTACCTACAGTAGCTCCGGTGAATAACCAGCTACGGCAGTTCCGGTGAATAACCAGCTGCCTCGTCACTGTCACTTGTGCATGGACACAGTGATGGTCCACCTCACTCACCTGGGGTGGTCAATCCTCGTTGTCTGGTGAAAGACGGTTACTCTTCCCGCAAGGGAGGACTTACGGTGAATTGACACTGCTTGCGCCTGATCTGACTTCGGTTCGATATGTGGCCGGGGGGACCGAGATAGCACCAGACGGCGAACTAACGGCTAGCCTTTGTAGGGGGGGCCCCTCCCCTACAGATTATTGCCTTTCCTGTCTGAGAGGACAATGCTGGTACGCCCGCCGTAACGTGGCTTCTGCAAGGGACCTGGTGTGGGATGCGGGCATAGGGAATGCGTAGTCTTAGTAGTACCTTGTTTGTATCTTGACCCGCGGACTGCGATCGAGCCCCGCATTATAAATTTTTGACCCAAAAAAAAAAAAAAAAAAGCTGGTCGATGTGCCATTTATCGCCACCGACAAGGCGCTAACGCCTGATGTCATCATTGCACACCTGGGAAAGTCCGGAATATCGGACCTCACAGTCCTTCAAGTCCCCCCCACGTAGTACGTGATTCGAAGATGTCGGATACGTGCACCGTATACCTTAACATCGCTGACTCAGTCAGCGGTGCACAAGCTAAGGCTCTTATCGGTCGGGGTGTCCAATTTGGACGCTACGTTGCTTATGTTAGGGCTGCCAGGGCGAACCCTGGTTTGCCCCTGTGCCAACGATGCTGGAAGTGGGGTCACCCCACCCCAGCATGCAGAGCTCCACAGACCAAGTGTCCGATCTGTGCAGGCCCACACCATAAGGAGCACCATCGTGCCCTTGCAGGGTGCTGTAAGGGAAACGCTAAAGCAAACCCTCCCATTCCTGCTACCCCAGAGGGGGCAGCCTGTCCTCACCCAGTTAGATGCATCAACTGCCAGAAGAATCACGCATCTGACGATCGTTGGTGTAATTTTTGGCGACATCACTTTGACTGTGACTGGATCAAAGCTCGCTACGACGAGGTGAGTGCGAAACGCAGTTCTCGCTCCCCTCCTGCTTACCATTCTGCAGGACGCGGTGGCCGAACGTAAATGAGGGACAGACTTAGATCTACCCCACAGTTACGTATATTTAGTCAAAATGTAAATCGAAATTGGGGTTACATGGACTCTCTACTGGCAGAATTCGTAGATGATTATGATTTGCTTTTCATCCAAGAGCCTCCTTGGCGATTAATAAGACACGCCCCCTCTGCCCACAATAGGGATGGGGAAGAAGTCATAGGCGCGCCAATGAGCCCAAATTGGGGAACCTTAGTGCGCCCATCGGGAATTGACTCCCCTCCACGCGTTGCCGTCTACTTTGCGAACAGCATCGCCAATCTAAGACCAGGTCTCAGACGAGATCTGATCAACGATCGTGACATCCTTCTTTTCTCATTGGGAATAGGGGAAGACGTCATGTTACTTGCTAACGTCTACTCGGATAGCCAACATTTGGCCATCATGCTCTTATTTGAGAACGTCATGGTGATCCCATGGTTACACTTCATGTGTGGCAATTTTAATGTGAGGCACGCCTCCTGGGATCCCCAGGGGCCTGAACACTCCATCCATGCTGACCACTTAGTGGAAACGGCTATGGCATTAGGCCTGACCAGAGCCCTACCAACAGTGGAGGGCCCTACCCACTTCCCCCCACAACAGGGCCTTCACCCCACGGTGATCGACCTGATGTTCATACCTACAGATCTTAGATTTGTACTGTACTGCGAGATCATACCTGAAGCCAGGGGGACGTCTGACCACGCTCCCCTGACATTAGTACTACCTGGCCCGGGATCTCTGGTTCCGGTCACCAAGTGGTCCATCAAGAAAGGATCCGAGGAGGAAGCATCGTATCGAGATGCTGTCTCCTCTGTGGCTAGATTGGCACGGAGATACATCGGCGGAAATCAATGATGTCGTTTCGGCGATATCGGCAATTTTAAATGAGGCATGGGAAAACCATGCCAAGGAATCTCGCCTCGGCAAGTCGTCCAAAGGCTGGTGGACAGACGAGTGCAGCGGTGCTCTAGATGCTTACAGGGCCTCCTGAGATGGGGAGGATTGGAGGCAGTATAGGAAAGTCATGCGACATGCAAAGCGTGATTTCTTCGATGACCGTATCCAAGAAGTGGCTACGATGAACAGGCGACCCTGGGACCTTATGTCTTGGACTCGTCAACGCAACCTCCCGTCATACGAGGCCATTTCCTATCGGGGAGAACCTTGCAACAATCTGGATTCTCTCTGGGCTGCCCTAGATGGGTCCTATAACGCGGCCTCTGATCGAGTAGTCGATCTAAGCATTCTTGATGGACTTGATCCAGTGCCTGAAAGGGCCTGGATCCCGTTCTCCGTTATGGAAATGAAAGAAGCGCTAAATGTGTGCTCTTCCCGTTCCGCTCCAGGCCCCGATCATGTTATGTGGTCGCACCTAAAACACTGGTGTAGCAACCCAGGAGTGGCAGGGCTCATCACCCGCATTGCTGAGGTGTGCATCACCGCTGGCCACTGGCCAGCTCACTTCAAGGAATCCCTGTCGGTCATTATCCCGAAACCAGGGAAACCCAATTACTCTACCCCTAAGTCGTTCAGACCCATCGTGCTGCTGAACACTCTGGGCAAATTAGTCGAAAAAATGCTGTCTAGATGACTGCAATTCGATGGTGTCGCACACGAGGCCTTCGAGCAAAACCAGTTTGGGGGCGTCGCCCAGCGTTCCACTGAGGACGCAGGAATCTACCTCACCCACCTGGTCAGGGCAGGATGGGCTAAAGGACTCAAAACGAGCGTTGTCGCCTTTGACATCGCTCAATTCTTCCCCTCCTTGAACCACCAGGTTCTGTTGGAGATTATCTCTCGGTTGGGGTTCCCTGTGCAAGTAGTGAACTTCTTCCGTTCATACTTGGTCGGTCGCAAGACGACCTACAAATGGAACGCTTTCTCGTCTGGCTCCTTTGCAGCCGACGTGGGAGTGGGACAGGGCTCTGCCCTATCCCCAGTCTTATCAGCATTATATCTGACACCCATCATGAAACTCTTCAGAAGAAGCGAAATCAGCAGGGATGTCGATCTTTTTTTTTTTTTTTTTTGGGTCAACAATTTATAACGCGGGGCTCGATCGCAGTCCATGGAGCAGGGTACAAACTAGGGTACTACTATATCTACGCATTCCCCTCGCCCATCTCCCACCCAGGTCCTCGTTTCAGCCACTTTAGGCGGGCAGTGCCACAGATGTTGGCCTCTCAGCCAGGAAAGGCAATAATCCGGAGGGGAAGCCTCCCCCTCCCGAAGCTAGCCATTAGGTCACCCACTGGTACCAACCGGTCCCCCGGCCACATATCCAACCAAAGTCAGATCAGGTGCAGTGGTGTCAATTCACCGTAAATCCCCCCTTGCGGGAGGAATAACCGATAGCCTACTTCCAGCCAGCGAGGATTGACCACCCCAGACGAATGGGGTGGACCATCACCGTATTTGCGCACGAGTGACAGAGATGTGGTAGCTGGTTGTTCACCTGGTTATTCACCGGAACTACCGTAGGCAGGGGGCTGAGGTCCCCCTTCGAGCAAATGCCGACATGTACATGCACTCGATGACAACGTCCCCCCTGCAGCAGGGGGAAGGTGGAGGGAAGCGACAAAATGTCACTATCCCGATATCGGCCACCAATTATTTGGTGGGCATGGTTGTGGAGGGGAGTTCCCCTATTGGTTGCGGCGTGGCTGTCTCCGAGGACCTCGAGGATGACGGTGTCATGATGAGGACGAGGGTTCCTCATGATGGAGCTCTGCATGAGCTGCCTGCCTAGCTGCGTAGGAAGCCCTGAAGGCTGCCGGTGACGTGAGATCGAGAGGCAATCCGGCAGCTGCTAGTTTTGCCGACATTTTTTTTTTTTTTTTTTTTTTTTTTTTTGGGTCAACAATTTATAACGCGGGGCTCGATCGCAGTCCACGGAGCAGGATACAAATTTGGGTACTACTATAACTACGCTTCCCCTCACCCATATCCTACCCAGGTCCTTGTTTTAGCCACTTTAGGCGGGCAGTGCCACAGACGTTGGCCTCTCAGCCAGGAAAGGCAATAATCTGCAGGGGGAGACCCCCTCCCGAAGCTAGCCATTAGATCGTCAGCTGGTGCGAAGCGGTCCCCCAGCCACATATCCAACCGAAGTCAGATCAGGTGCGGCCGTGTTAATTCACTGTAAATCCCCCCTTGCGGGAAGAATAACCGTCCGCATACTCCCAGCCAATGAGGCTTGACCACCCCGGATGAACGAGGTGGACCATCACCGTGTCATGCACGAGTAACAGTAATGTGGCAGCTGGTTGTTCACCTGGTTATTCACCGGAACCGCCGTAAGCAGGGGGCCAAAGCCCCCCTTGAGCAAATGCACTGCAAGCACATGCACTCGATAACAATTTCCCCCCCGCAGCGGGGAGAACATAAAGGGTAGCGACATTTGTCACCAACCCGACAGCAGCCAGTGGACTGGCGGTGATGGGTGTGGAGCAGGATGCCCCACACAAGTAGCAGCACGGCCATCTGTGATGATGACGGCACTGTACTGGGAACGAGGGTTCCCCAGATTGGAGCTCTGCTAGAGCTGTTGGCATCGCCACACAGGAAGCTGGAACAGCTGCCGGAGGCATAGGATCGTTGGAACGATCGTGTCTGGTTGTCCGCTTGGGCATCAGGAGCAAGTTAGTACTGGTATATGATGCTAGTGATCGAAATACGCAGCGTGCAGTGTAAGTGAGGGCCTCCTGCCTAGCAAAAGAGTCCTCGTAGTCGTCAGGGTCGGGGAGGTCCTCCCCAGCCCACAGATCTCAAACTGCCTAGGGCAGCTGCTACCTCCAGTTCGTTCTGTGAGAACTGGGTGTCGTAGTCTTGGGCATCATCACCAATGATGTCACCCGTAATCAAGGTGGGGTCGTGAAGGCCCCAGCGTGTGGTTTGGTCTCTGCTCAGCCGTTTGGGCATTGAGAGTGAGTTAGCACAGGTAAATGACGATAACAGTCAGAATACGTAGCGTAAGATCGATAACAGATGGCCCCTTGTCTCAGTTCCAGGTCCACCCGATACAGCCTCCAAACGCTCCGAGGGGGCGAACAGGCCGCGCACCCTGTTGCCTGGTGGGAGAAGATTGAACCCAGGTCATCACACCCCAGAGGAGTGAGCACCGGAGGTGAAGAGTCGGTGGTGAAATGCGGCCACCAGAGCATTGACCTAGCTATCAGGGGGCACCGTCACCCGGCCCCTTTTAGCGACGGTGTATTCCAACAGGTAGTCAGTGTAGCTTGTCCCTAGTAGTAGTGACTCACATAGCATGGAGGTTGGAAGCCCCAGAGATGACCAGCAGTCCAGTAACAATGTCCCTCCCCCTGAGCCAGACCTCCCCCAACTAAACGAGTGCGTCGACTTGGGCGAGCGTTGAAGCAGGCATCCCACACCCACTCTAAGCCCCCATAGGGGCCCAGACTACTCTTTCATAGACACCACTCACCTAGCCAGGATCCTCGAAGCACAGGGGAACGAGACGGATAGCAGCCATTGTCAAAAAACAATGACCGGGGCATCCCCGGGGATCGGATGGACGGATCTCTTAGCAAATCAGGGCAGGCCTGGAGACGCTGAGAGCATTTGTGATGGTGAAATCCGATCGAAAATCGGACGAAAATTGGAGTCTCGACGTTGCTACCAACATCGAGCAGGAGTGTTTACCACTATTTATGGTGGTTGTAACAAGTCAAGGAGCGTCGTCGAGTTCTGCCGACATTGGCTCAGACAATCGCCAGGTGGTTGTGAATAGTTCCCATGCCATCTGGTGCCATGCATTCCTCTCTATGAGCGGAACGGCGGATACTCGGACGGTACTGACAAAAATCGTCATAGCCACCAGTAAATGTAGAAAGCCATGAGAGGTGGACGTTATGTCCACCCTCTCATCTCTCGACAACGGAGGCTCATCCTCCACCAACTCTGGGATGGCGGATGAACCCGGTGATGTGGGGAGGGGCGGCGCTGATTGCTCCTGCTGCCCCTCCAGATAGAGGAGCTCGGCGATGCCGAGCTCTTGATTGTTGTTAGCTTCGAGCCCAAGCTCGAGAGCCAGATCATGCACCTCATCTGCTATCACTTGGGATGCCAAGAAGCGGTTTATCGTCTCCTGCGAGGCTAGCTTGGTGAGACCCGGAATGAATTTGATGTCTCCGCCGGTGGCAGAGCTGTCATCGTCGTCTGGCAGGTCGGAGGAGTCATCCTCCGCCCAAAGATTGTGGAACTGGTTAGCCACATCAGAGTCCCATCCGCTCAAGGAGACGTGCCCAAACTCTGGGAGGTAGTTGTCATCAAAGTCTGCGAAGTCGGCGTTTGTGTATAGGAGGGGGTCGCCATGAGCCGCCTGGTGTCGAGTTTGCGCTCTACGGTTTGCAGAGGGCATTGAGGATGATTTAGCACAAGTAGATGATGGTAGAAGTCAAGATACGTAGCGTGATAACGATAACAGACGGTCCCTTATCTCAATTCCGGGTCCACCTGACACAGCCTCCAGACGCTCCGAGGGGGCAGGCAGGCCACAACTCCTGCTGCCGATTGGGAGGGACGATTGAACCCGGTTCCAAACACCTCAAGGGTGTGAGTGCCGGAGGTAAAGAGTCGGTGGTGAATAGCGGCCACCAGAGTGTCGACCTAGCCACCAGGGGGCACCATCGCCCGGCCCCTTTTAACGATGGTGTATTCCAATAGGTAGTCAGTGTAGCAGGTCTCTAGATGTAGAAACTCACACAGCATGGAGGTAGGAAGCCTCCCAGACGACCCACAATCCAGTGAATATGTCCCTCCTCCTGAACCAGACCTCCCCCAGCTAAACGAATGCGATGACTTGGGCGAGCGTTGAAGTAGGCATCCCACACCCACTCTAAGCCCCCATAGGGGCCCAGACTACTCTTTCATTGCCAGCACTCACCTAACCAGGATCCTCGAAGCCCAGGAGAACGAGACGAATAGCAGACACTGTCAAAAACAGTGACCGGGGCATCCACGGAGATCGGATGGATGGATCTCTTAGCAAATCAGGGCAGGCCTGGAAACGCCAAGAGCATTCGTGATGGCGACATCCGATCAAAAATTGGACCAAAATTGAAGTGTCGACGTCGCGTGCAACATTGAGCAGAGGTGTTTACCACTATTTATGGTGGTTGTAACAAGTCAAGGAGTGACGAGGGATGTCGATCTCATGTCTTATGTGGACGATGGTACCCTCATTGCCCGCTCTCCACAGCTGGAGGATAACCTCCCCCTTCTGAAAAAAGTGTATGGCTGGATCTTCCAGGCATTCACCTCCCTTGGTCTGGTCCTCGAACATGACAAGTCCGAAGTATTTCACTTCTCAAGGGCGAGGAGATTCACTCCCTTACCCATCGACCTCGAATTTGCCCCCTACACTGGCAATACCCCCCTCAAACCCAAGGTCACCTGGAGGTACCTTGGATTTTTCTTCGACCGTAAACTCTCCTTCAAAGAGCATACACGGTTCTACTCCACCAAAGCCCTTACCACGGCAAGGGCAATGGGAATGCTCGGCAACTCTGTCAGGGGGCTAACCCCTATGCAGAAACGCCTTCTCTACCGCTCATGCGTTGTGCCTATCATGATGTATGGACTGAGACTCTGGCACTTCAAAGGCGCTCGCATCAAGGGTGTCATCAAAACATTGGCCCAGGTGCAGTCCATCGCTGCACGCTGGATCCTTGGTGCATTCAGAACCACCCCCATTGGTGGCCTGGAAAGTGTTGCAGGACTGCTGCCTATTTTTTTTTTTTTTTTTTTTTGTTTTTTTGGATCAGAATTTATAACGCGGGGCTCGAACGCAGTCCGCGGAGCAAGGTACAAACTTGGGTACTACTTTATCTACGCGTTCCCCTTGCCCATCTCCCACTCAGGTCCCCGTTTTAGCCACTTTAGGTGGGCAGTGCCACAGACGTTGGCCTCTCAGCCAGGAAAGGCAATAATCTGGAGGGGGCGCCCCCCCCTCCCGAAGTTAGCCATTAGATTGCCCCCTGGAGCAAACGGTCCCCCAGCCACATGTCCGACCGAGGCCAGACCAGGCGCAGCAGTGTTAATTCACCGTAAATCCCCCCTTGCGGGAGGAATAACCATTTGCATTTTTCCAGCCAACGAGGATTGACCACCCCAGACGAATGAGGTGGACCATCACCGTGTTGTGCACGAGTGACAGTAACAAGGCGGGTGGTTGTTCACCTGGTTATTCACCGTGACCGCCGTAAGTAGGGGGCCGAGACCCCCCTCGAGCAAATGCACCCATGTGCATGCACTCGATGACATCGTCCCCCCCGCAGTGGGGGGAAGGTATAGGGAAGCAACACAATGTCACCATCCTGATAGTGGCCACCAGTTACTTGGTGGCCGTTAACGTAGAGGGGGATAGACCCCTGTACTAGTTGCGGCGCTGCTGTCCACGAGGACCTCGAGGATGACGGCGCCGTGCTGGGGACGAGGGTTCCCCAGATTGAGGCTCTGATTGAGCAGTGTGCACCGCCGCGTAGGAAGCCCGGAAGGCTGCCGGAGACGTGAGGTCGAGAGGTGTCGGAATGGCTGCTAGTTCCACCGACATCGTCTCAGACAGTCGCCAGGTGGTCGTGAATAACTCCCAAGCCATTTGGCGCCATGCGTTCCTCTCTGCAGGGGGAACGGTGGATGTACGGACGGTACCAACGAACATGGTCATTGCGTCGAGTTGGTGTAGCATGGCATGAGAGGTGGCTTCGATTTCCAACCTCTCATTCACGGATAACGGCACTTTGTCCTCCACCAACTCAGGGATGGGGGGCAAAGGCGGTACTGGGGCAGGGGATGCCTCCGGATAGAAGAGCTCAGCCATGCCGAGCTCCTGTGAATACATGTCCTCGCGTTTGAGACTGCGAGTCCATCGTTTATGTGCGACATGGACGTCCTGCGCCCACAGCACACGGTCGATCGTTTGCCTTGAGGCCAGCTTGGGGCTGCTCTCGGCGTAATTGAGGGCCTCTTGCATAGCAAGAGAGTCCTCGTCATCCTCAGGGTCAGAGAGGTCCTCTCCAGCCCATAGATCTCTAACTGCCTGTAGGGCAGTAGCTACACCCGGATCGTCGTGATCGTACCGGGTGTCGTAGTCTTGGATGCCATCATCATAGATGTCGCCCATAATCAGGGAGGGGTTGTGTAGACCCCAACGTGGTGTTTGGTCTCTAGTTCGCCGTTTAGGCATTGAGAGGAAGTTAATGCTTGTAGATGATGGTAAAAATCAAAATACGTAGCGTGCCATCGATAACAGGTGATCCCTTATCTCTATTCCGGGTCCACCCGATACTGCCTCCGAACGCTCCGAGGGGGAACAGGCCGCACATCCTGTAGCCCGGTGGGAGAAGATTGAACCCGGGTCATAACACCCCAGAGGAGTGAGCACCGGAGGTAGAGGGATAGTGGTGAGAAGCGGCCACCGAGGTGTAGGCCTAGCCGCTAGGGGGCACCATCGCCCGGCCCCTTTTAACGATGGTGTATTCCAGCGGGTAGTCAGTGTAGCATGTCTCTAGTAATAGAAACTCACAGAGCATGGAGGCTGGAAGCCTCCCAGACGACCAGCAGTCCAGTGATAATGTCCCTCCTCCCTAAGCCAGACCTCCCCCACCTAGACGAGTGTGACAACTTGGGCGAGCGTTGAAGCAGGCATCCCACACCCACTCTAAGCCCCCAGAGGGACCTAGACTACTCTTTCATAGACAACACTCACCTAGTCAGGATCCTCGAAGCCCAGGAGAACGAGACGAATAGCAGCCATTGTCAAAAACAATGACCGGGGCATCCACGGAGATCGGATGGACGGATCTCTTAGCAAATCAGGGCAAGCCTGGAGATGCCGAGAGCATTTGTGATGGTGAAATCCGATCGAAAATCGGACAGAAATTGGAGTCTCGACATTGCTACCAACATCGAGCAGGAGTGTTTACCACTGTTTATAGTGGTTGTAACAAGTCAAGGAGCGGACTGCTGCCTATGCAGCTGTTACTCCATCGTCTAGTCGACAGAGGGGTATTCAGAACCCCCCTATTGGCTCCATCACACCCCCTGAGAGCAATCTTAGGGCCTAATCATGTCGGCACTACCCATTCCCATGAGCTAGGACTCTGGGGAGGGAACATGCTCGACACACTCAACCTACAAGGCCCATCTGTCGCCTCGGCTGCAGCCCTGGCCCTTGTACCAGGCGATGAATTCGACCCCTTTGGGGAAGAAAACACACCTGGAAACAGAGTGAAGGATCTATTCCCCACTCGTTTCTCCTCTCATCGCCTCACCTCTAAGGAGGATGGAGCGAGGAACTCTTACAGGAGTGACCTCAACAAGGCCTGGGCCTCTGCCCAGGCAGAGGATGACACTCTCGTCGTTGCAGTGGACGCCTCGGTGCCCACTGATGCTAGGTTCCAAGCTGTCGCCTGCGCTCTTGTCTTCGGACAGGGAGAACAGGTGGATCGCGTTGTCTCAGCTTCTGGCAGGAGGACCCCCCCAGAAGTTGAACTTTTCGCTCTCCAACTAGGCATCTCGGCTGCTTGCAACAGAGGATGCAAAAAGTTGGTGATTTTCTCGGATTCTACTATGGGCATTGAGTCCCTAATCGATCCAAAACCACGCTCTGGGCAAATCTTTGCCCTGGATGCTTGCCGCTCCCTACATCCCTGGCTAGCTGGGGACGAGGAGAGAAACGTCACATTTTGGCATGTCCCCTCGAAATTCGAGTGGAACGTTCACAAGATGGCTCATGATGTAGCTACATCTACCAAGATCTCCGTGGGCAGACACCCGCGGACGTCTCTAGATTACCTTAAAAACCAGGTCGAAAAGGCCGTCTGCAAGGATTGGCACACCTGGTTCACAGATCCGGCGTATCGTGGTTGGCATTTCTACCAACTCAAAGGAGTAGGTGGAAAACCGGTACTACCCTCGACTCACAAAGGTGGGCCTTGGTTGAAAGTAATGGGGAACAACACGACGTTGACTTCCCATTCGACTTTTTTTTTTTTTTGGGTCAACAATTTATAATGCGGGGCTCAATCGCAGTCCACGGAGCAGGATACAAACTTGGGTACTACTATAACTACGCTTCCCCTCACCCATATCCTACCCAGGTCCTCGTTTTAGCCACTTTAGGTGGGCAGTGCCACAGACGTTGGCCTCTCAGCCAGGAAAGGCAATAATCTGGAGGGGGAGACCCCCTCCCGAAGCTAGCCATTAGATCACCCGCTGGTGCGAACCGGTCCCCCAGCCACATATCCAACCGAAGTCAGATCAGGCACGGCCATGTTAATTCACTGTAAATCCCCCCTTGCGGGAGGAATAACCGTCCGCATACTCCCAGCCAATGAGGATTGACCACCCCAGATGAATGAGGTGGACCATCACCATGTGATGCACACGTGACAGTAATGTGGCGGCTGGTTGTTCACCTGGTTATTCACCGGAACCGTCGTAGGCAGGGGGCCAAGGCCCCCCTTGAGCAAATGCGCTGCAAGCACATGCACTCAATAACAGTTTCCCCCCCACAGCAGGGAGAACGTAAAGGGCAGCGACATTTGTCACCAACCTGACAGCAGCCAGCAGACTGGCGGTGATGGGTGTGGAGTGGAATGCCCCACACGAGTAATGGCACGGCCATCTGTGATGATGACAGCACTGTACTGGAAACGAGGGTTCCCCAGATTGGAGCTCTGCTAGAGCTGTTGGCATCGCCACACAGGAAGCTGGGACAGCTGCCGGAGGCGTAGGATTATTGGAACGATCGTCTCTGGTTGTCCGCTTGGGCATCAGGAGCAAGTTAGTACTGGTATATGATGCTAGTGATCAAAATACGCAGCGTGCAGTGTAAGCAAGGGCCTCCTGCCTAGCAAGAAAGTCCTTGTAGTCGTCAGGGTCGGGGAGGTTCTCCTCAGCCCACAGATCTCAAACTGCCTAGGGCAGCTGCTACCTCCAGTTTGTTCTATGAGAACTGGGTGTTGTAGTCTTGGGCATCATCACCAACGATGTCACCCGTAATCAAGGTGGGGTCGTGAAGGTCCCAGCATGTGGTTTGGTCTCTGTTCAGCCATTTGGGCATTGAGAGTGAGTTAGCACAGGTAAATGACGATAACAGTCAAAGTACATAGCGTAAGGTCGATAACAGATGGCCCCTTATCTCAGTTCCAGGTCCACCCGATACAGCCTCCAAATGCTCCGAGGGGGCGAACAGGCCGCGCATCCTGTTGCCTGGTGGGAGAAGATTGAACCCGGGTCATAACACCCCAGAGGAGTGAGCACCGGAGGTGAGGAGTCGGTGGTGAAATGCGGCCACCAGAGCATCGACCTAGCTATCAGGGGGCACCGTCACCCGGCCCCTTTTAGTGACGGTGTATTCCAACAGGTAGTCAGTGTAGCTTGTCCCTAGTAGTAGTGACTCACATAGCATGGAGGTTGGAAGCCCCAGAGATGACCAGCAGTCCAGTAACGATGTCCCCCTGAGCCAGACCTCCCCCAACTAAACGAGTGCATCGACTTGGGCGAGCGTTGAAGCAGGCATCCCACACCCACTCTAAGCCCCCATAGGGACCTAGACTACTCTTTCATAGACACCACTCACCTAGCCAGGATCCTCGAAGCACAGGGGAACGAGACGGATAGCAGCCATTGTCAAAAAACAATGACCGGGGCATCCCCGGGGATCGGATGGACGGATCTCTTAGCAAATCAGGGCAGGCCTGGAGACGCTGAGAGCGTTTGTGATGGTGAAATCCGATCGAAAATCGGACGTAAATTGAAGTGTCGACGTCGCTGGCAACGTTGAGCAGAGGTGTTTACCACTGTTTATAGTGGTTGTAACAAGTCAAGGAGCGATGATCGAGAACAGATTGAGCTACAGAGGTTGAAAACGGTGTCGACGAAAATTTCTGTGGCTGTGCACGTCGCGGTAAGAAGACAAGAAGCGATATAATAATAACCCGGTCTTAGGGTCGTTCAACTCACTTGCATGGGATCCAGAATAGGCTGCGCACGCAGGGCGTATGACCCTCGTCTGGTTCTAGCTAGTGTTATCGGTATGTCGGGGTGGCCGTAGGGCACCAGGCGAGTCCGTTAACCCTCATAAAGGGGGCCCACCCATGTTCAGGAGCGACTGTCAGGGAGGGGGGACACACAACTAGGTACTGGTTCGGGGAGGCGCCTGAGCGCTTTCAGATCCACTGTTGGTTATGCGTTATGGCTTCGACACTGACTACGCTTTCCTTTCCGAGCTGAGAGGCTCATGTCGGGGCGGCAGTTTCCCCTAAATCTTGCACTCATACCCATAGAGATTCGGGGAACACGATGTCGTCAAGTCCGGGTTGTCGGTACGCCACCACTGGCAAGTCCGTTTACTCAATAAAGGGGGCCCCCTTAGTGGTCATTGCAGCTATTCAGGTGGTTGGTGCAAAGATCAGCAGGAGGAGGACTTGGGCTGGGCATAGTGTACCTCGTTTGTATGTCTCTACCGCGGACTGCGATCAGGCGCTGCGTTATAAACTTTTGACCCAAAAAAAAAAAAAAAAGATCCGAGCGATCATAGGAGAACTCGATGAAGAAGAAAAGAAGGGAGCTCTTGCCGCTATTGAGGACAAGGGTTTTTAAAGAGGTGGCCTGCCTCAATGCCAGGTGCCACCGAACTCTCTGTCTGCTCTGTATTACTAGCCACTTTGAAGAATCAATCTATGCGATTAGATATCAAAGTGCTAGGAGCAGGCAGAGGGAAAGCCATCAAAACCGAAGCCCTACTCAACTCTGGAGCGGGAGGGATATTCATGAGTCATGAATTCGGGGAGAGCAGCAGATTTGAGCTGCACCCCCTGGAGAAGGTGATCAAGGTCAGGAACATGGATGGAACCCCAAACAAGAAAGGGGAGATTTCCCACTACACCAGGGAACTCCTGACAATCAACGGAAGAACCTTCCCAATGACCTTCCTCATTGCAGGACTGGGAAAGGAATCGGTCATCTTGGGCTTGCCGTGGCTCAGAAAAATCAATCCAGTAATCGACTGGAAAATCGGAACCTTCCAATTCAGGATGAACGACAAGACCCATCCTGAATTCTCATATGGAAGAAGAAGAACCCTTATTGGTAGGGTACTGACCAAGAAAACTGATGATGAACACCTGTCATAGCGCCGAAGGGGAACTGAAAATAAGAAGAACCCCCTTGACATGACAAAAGAAGAATGACAGGCATGGTGCTGAGGCATCATCGCTAGAGATCAAGAAAGGCTCGCCCTCAAGAAGAAGACTGCTGAGGAAGAACGAGCACGATGGAAAAAGGTAGCCACCAGAGAGCTAGAGAAACTGGCCGCTGAGAAAGAAGAAGGATGACTGGCAGTAGCTTGAATTGTTGTGAAAGAAAGGGAAAAGATAGCCCTGAAAGACAAGAAAGCAGAGCTAGCAAAAGAAGAATGCCGAGAGCTATGCCAAAGAGTTGTCGCCAAGGTGAAACTGATGGGAGGAGTCCTCCACAAAGAATGAAAGAAAAGCACATCGCTTCTTGTCCTCTTACCGCGATGTGCACAGCCACAAAATTTTTTCGTCAACACCGTTTTCAACCTTTGTAGCTCAATCCGTCCTCAATCTTAGCGATCCGGTATAACCAGCGTCTTACCAACACATGTCAGATTCATATTCTAGAAAAGGGGGGAGATCGGGCGAGGCGATGGATGAGGGGAGACCATCCAGATCTGGTACGCCCAGAACTCCTGGCGACGACCCAATTGATTCCCTGCGGCTCTCTTCGAGCCGCAGATCCACACAGATTGCACCCTCAGTGGGCCCTCACAGGACCCAAAGAGGTTCTCCTACCCCCTCCCCCTATGGGGCAGGCATCGTCACTCCGCGAGCACAGCGATTCAGCGTGCCAGCGCTATCTTCCAGAGATGCGACCGCGTCTCCTGCACCTCCAGCTACCCCTTCTACACCTGCTTCGTGGGCTGATGAAGTGGCCGATAACCTCTCTCCCCACGTCATTCAGGACATGGAGATGGCTAGCGATGACTGGAGTGGACCCCAGACCTTCACCAAAGACCTGGGAGAGTATGCTGATGGGTTCCGTGTTGTGTTAAACAGGACGGGATCTAGACGACCAACTGCTGAGGATCGGCAGGTCATAGCTGAACGACTGGGCGCGGTGCTGGTAGCAGCTGCCGAGGCTGGTTTCGATCGCAACTCGGGGAACGCTGTACTCCAGGGAGCAATAGACAGAATGACAGGGGGCAGTAAACGACCTAGGTCAGGCACTGTCACCAATGATCCCGATGTGGACTACCTGGAGGGATGGGATGGGCAACACCCCCCCCCTCACAAATCTTCAAGGACTCGAGGCCCGAAAGGGGCTCGACCTCTTCCTAAACCCCCAGCAGGGGGCGTCTCCTCATCATGGGGCCGAGGACCACCTCCCTCCATGAACTGGTTGACCAAGCCTTCAGGCAAGGGGACCTTTGCCCAAGTTGCTCGCTTCCCTGGGGGGCGAGTGCCTAACACATCCATGGATGGCCTTGTGCGATTAGCCAAGGCCTTCCCTGAACTTCCAACCGATAAGCTGGCTGATATACAGCAGCATGTCAGCCCATCTAAACCGAAGGCCACGAAGCCCTCACCTACAGTCCATGGACCGTCTAGACAACAGGTCCTGGTCCACGTCCGTCCTCCCCTTGGGGTAGAGACAAACCCTGCTGACTTCCTGGACCACATCTGGGCTACTCTCGGGCTGCACCACTCTAAACTAGTGGCCTAGTCTGCATTGATGCATGCTGGCAGCCTGTCAGTAGCTACTGACGTTGTGGCCTCCAAAGAGGACCTCCGTTGCTTTAAGGAAGCCGCTCACAAGGCATTCCCTTTTGCGCTGCAAGTAGACGCAGCGTTACCTACCTCCACATCGTACCTAAAGCTGGTCGACGTGCCATATATCGCAAACGACAAGGCCATAACACCTGAAGTCGTGATAGCACACTTGGGAAAGTCTGGGATATCGGACCTCACAGTATTGCAGGTCCCCCCATGGGTTGTGTGTGATTCAAAGATGTCGGATACGTGCACCGTCTATCTCAACATCGCTGACTCAGTCAGTGGTGCACGAGCTAAGGCTCTCATTGGGCGGGGCGTCCAATTTGGATGCTACGTCGCCTACGTTAGGGCTGCCAGGGCAAACCCTGGCTTACCTCTGTGCCAACGCTGCTGGAAGTGGGGCCACCCCACCCCAGCATGTAGAGCTCCACAGACCAAGTGTCCGATCTGTGCAGGACCACACCGCAAGGAGCACCATCGTGCTCTTGCCGGATGTTGCAAGGGAAACGCCAAGGCGAACCCCCCTGTTCCAGCTACCCCAGAGGGGGCAGCCTGTCCTCACCCGGCTAGGTGCATAAACTGCCGGAAGAATCACGCATCCGACAATCGTCGCTGCAATTTTTGGCGTCATCACTTTGACCATGACTGGATCAAAGCGCGCTATGACGAGGTGAGTGCGAGACGCAATTCTCGTTTCCCTCCTGCTTACCATCCCGCAGGATGCGGTGGCTGAACGTAAATGAGGGACAGACTTAGATCTACCCCCAACTATGCATATTTAGTCAAAATGTAAACAGAAACTGGGGTTACATGGGCTCGCTACTGGCAGACTTCGTAGATGACTATGACTTGCTATTTATCCAAGAGCCTCCCTGGTGATTAATAAGACATGCCCCTTCTGCCCACAACAGGGAAGGGGAAGAAGTTATAGGCGCACCAATGAGCCCAAACTGGGGAACGTTGGTGCGCCCATCGGGAATTGATTCCCCCCCATGCGTGGCTGTTTATTTTGCAAACAGCATCGCCAATCTAAGACCGGGTCTCAGACGAGATCTGATCGATGATCATGATATCCTTCCGTTCTCATTGGGAATAGGGGAGGACGTCATGCTACTTGCTAATGTGTACTCAGATAGCCAACACTCAGCCATCATGCTCTTATTTGAGAACGTCATGTTGATTCCTCGCCTACACTTCATGTGTGGCGATTTTAACGTGAGGCACACCTCCTGGGACCCCCAGGGGCCTGAACACTCTATTCACGCTGACCACTTAGTGGAAACGGCTACGGCATTAGGCCTGACCAGAGCCCTACCAGTAGTGGAGGGCCCTACCCACTTCCCCCCACAACAGGGCCTTCACCCCACAGTGATCGACCTGATGTTCGTACCTACAGATCTTAGATTTGTACTGTACTGTGAGATCGTACCTGAAGCCAGGGGGACGTCTGACCATGCTCCTCTGACATTAGTGCTGCCTGGCCTGGGATCTCTGGTTCCGGTCACCAAGTGGTCCATCAAAAAAGGATCTGAGGAGGAAGCATCGTATCGTGATGCTGTCTCCTCTGCTTTAACTCCGTGGCTAGATTGGCACGGAGATACATCGGCAGAAATTGATGATGTCGTTTCGGCGATATCGTGGATTTTAAACAAGGCATGGGAAAACCATGCCAAGGAATCTCGCCTCGGCAAGTCGTCCAAAGGCTGGTGGACAGACGAGTGCAGTGGTGCTCTAGACGCTTACAGAGCCTCCCGCGATGGGGAGGATTGGAAGCTTTATAGGAAAGTCATGCGACATGCAAAGCGTGATTTCTTTGATGACCGTATCCAAGAAGTGGCTACGATGAACAGGCGACCCTGGGACCTTATGTCTTGGACTCGTCAACGCAACCTCCTGTCATACAAGGCCATTTCCTATCGGGGAGAACCTTGGAACAATCTGGATTCTCTCTGGGCTGCCCTAGATGGGTCCTACAACGCTGCCTCAGATCAAGTAGTCGATCTAAGCATTCTTGATGAACTAGATCCGGTGCCTGAAAGGGCCTGGATTCCATTCTCCGTTACGGAAATGAAAGAAGCGCTAACTGCGTGCTCTTCCCGTTCCGCTCCAGGTCCCGATCATATTATGTGGTCGCACCTAAAACACTGGTGTAGCAACCCAGAAGTAGCAGGGCTCATCACCTGCATTGCTGAGGCGTGCATCACCGTTGGCCACTGGCCAGCTCACTTCAAGGAATCCCTGTCGGTCATCATCCCGAAACCAGGGAAACCTAATTATTCCACCCCTAAGTCGTTCAGACCCATCGTGCTGCTGAACACTCTGGGCAAATTAGTCGAAAAAATGCTGTCTAGACGACTGCAATTTGATGGGGTCACACATGAGACCTTCGAGCAAAACCAGTTTGGGGGCATCGCCCAGCGTTCCACTGAGGATGCAGGAATTTACCTCACCCACCTGGTCAGAGCAGGATGGGCCAAGGGACTCAAAACGAGTGTTGTTGCCTTCGACATCGCTCAATTCTTCCCCTCCTTGAACCACCAGGTTCTGTTGGAGATTATTTCTCGGTTGGGGTTCCCTGCGCAAGTAGTGAACTTCTTCCGTTCATACCTGGTCGGTCGCAAGACGACCTACAAATGGAACGCTTTCTCGTCTGGCTCCTTTGCAGCCGACGTGGGAGTGGGACAGGGCTCTGCCCTATCCCCAGTCTTATCGGCGCTATATCTGATGCCTATCATGAAACTCTTCAGAAGAAGCGAAATCGGCAGAGATGTCGATCTCATGTCTTATGTGGACGATGGTACCCTCATCGCCCGCTCTCCACAGTTGGAGGATAACCTCCCCCTTCTGAAAAAAGCGTATGGCTGGATCTTCCAGGCATTTACCTCCCTCGGTCTGGTCCTCGAACATGACAAGTCCGAGATATTCCACTTTTCAAGGGCAAGGAGATTCACTCCCTTACCCATTGACCTTGGTTTCGCCCCCTACATGGGCAATACCCCCCTCAAACCCAAGGTTACCATCGCTCCTTGACTTGTTACAACCACCATAAATAGTGGTAAACACCTCTGCTCAACGTTGCATGCGACGTCGACACCTCAATTTTTGTCTGATTTTCGATCGGATTTCACCATCACGAACGCTCTCGGCGTCTCCAGGCTTGCCCTGATTTGCTAAGAGATCCGTCCATCCGATCTCTGGGGATGTCTCGGTCATTGTTTCCAACAGTGACTGCTATCTGTCTTGTTCCCCTTGGCTTCGAGGATCCTGGCTAGGTGAGTTGTTGAAATTAATCCCTGATGCATGCTGTATACATGAGGCAATACATGCAGCATACACATGTATACATGAGGCGATACATGCAGCATACGCATGTTACTGCGCTTACTGCGCATACATGCGGTAAACACATTCCCGAGTCATGTGACATCCTTAATATTATGTATATAAGGAGAACCTGTACCGTAGTAGGAATACAGTGTTCTTACCTCTGCTAACCCTAGCTGTAAGTCTAACTAAACCCCAGGTAGGTTGTAAGGAACGTGTTGTCTCTTCCCCTGTGCAGCGTATATAGTCTGCTCCAACAGGTTATGGGCCCTGCTGGGCACGTCGCGAACGCGCTTTAATTAGCTGCGAACGACATTGACTTCATCGTCTCCAAATTATAACCTTGCGCTCTTCGTGAGCTGCATTGCGCTCCCTGCGAGCTGCATATAAAACCTAGGTTGACTAGGGTTAACCACTCTGAAGGAGTGTTTTCTCCTGAGAACGTTAAACGTGTTTTATTGAGTAAAAAGACTGATTGAGCGCTTTTAACAGCTGCCACCACAGAATCATGTCTTCAACTCTTGAAAAACTCATTCAAACTTTCGACGGATCAAATTACATCTTATGGGCCGACTCTATGAAGGCGTGGCTCAGGTCTCAGGGCCTCTGGCAAATAACTAGCGGGGCGGAGCAAAAACCGCCCCCGGCGCCTCCCTTGACGGCGACGAACGCTACCTTGGTAGCGGATGCTAATGCCAAGCTCCAGACCTGGAGCAACAAAAACGACCAGGCTATTGGTAGCCTAGTGCTCCGCCTGGCCCCCTCCATTCGGCAGCGTGCCAACACAAAGGACACTGCTGAGGAGGTGAGGGACCTCATCCGCACCGATTATGGTGTGGACGGCCCCTCCCAAGTCTTTTCGGACTTTAGGTCCGCAATAGCAATCAAAATCCCGGCTGCGAACCCCGCACTGGAGATTGCAAGAATGGCTGACAAATTTGAGCGCCTCACGGCTGCTAACGTCGCCATCCCAGAGCTAGTACAGGCGATGATTCTACTTGCTGCGATGCCGCGCGAGTACGACTCATTGTCTGCAACGGTCCTTAACACGACCGCCACTAGCGCCTTGACATTTAAACATGTCAAGGACTCCATTGTTGCTGAAGCCTCAAGGCGCACAGCAGTTGGAAAGCCCGCTGGCCAGCCTCAGGCCAACAAACTTTCCGCTGTTAAGCGCAAGGGGGGAAACCCCAAATGGCAGCCCAAAGAAGGGCAAAAAAGCAACGGAGACTCGTCCCGAAAACGTGGACGACGTGGGGACAGAAAGACTAAGGAGGAGAAGCCAAAAGAGAAACATACCCACCTCGCCTCCAATGCCTTTACCACCATAAATGGTAATGGCACCATCATACCGCCGATGCCGCTCATACAGCGCATCGAGCGACGCGAACACACTCCCACAAGGGATCCTCGCCGCCGACCGCCTGCACAGGCATATACGGGCGCGGCCTCTTCTTCTCGTTCGGTTTACACCGAATATCAGCAAGCTCGAGACACCCTCGAGCGCATGCAACTTCCGCGCACCGCGAAAAATCTGCGACCGCTGGAAGAGCACCTTACGGTGCGAGAAGGTAAGAGAAGGAGGATAGAGCCAGAAACCGAGGCTACGATCGAGGAGGTAGAAGACGATACTGTCTCCCTCGGATCCGAACCTCCGGTAACTGACGAGGAAGTGTGGAAAGCCGTCGACGAAATGCTCGTCGATGAACCCCTTGACACAGGGGCGTATGATGACAGGTCAGTCCTTTTCCCTGCCACAAGCACTAAGATTAAAATTCCTATGAATACAGTGAACTTTTCATGTGAAATTTTACCGCTATTAAATGTATCATGGAATTATGTAGATCTTAATATATGTGCTATGTGTGCAAAGGGAGATTGTAAGAAAGGTGCCGACTGGATCATGGATTCAGGCGCATCAAAACACTTCACTGGTGAAATGAAAGATTTCGCTTCTTACGAGCCTTTACCGAGAAAGGACTCTACCTTGGTCCAAACGGCCACTGGTACTACTCATATAGTAGGAAAAGGAGCAGTCTTCATTAGACACCAGGTAGTATGTAATGGGAAGTCAGAGACGCGTGAAACGCGACTATACCCCGTCTACTACATACCCGACATTAATACTCGATTGATGTCAATGGGGGTCTTTTTACAAGACGGAAGTGATGTGCGTGGTTCCTCCGCATACATTTCATTCATCGAGCATGGAAACCCAATCATGCATTGTGTCCCTCTAAGGAGGAATGACACGATCTATTGGGCTCGGACTCATATATTGAGCACCAAAAAGGTTAATGTCGCGACCATTTATGTCGCTGACTACTTGACTTGGCATAGGCGACTTGGACACCCATCCAAAGAGGCGCTAGGGAAAATGCCTAAAAGCACCATAAAATTCCCAAGGAATTTAATTATTCCTAAAGACAAAATTATATGTCCAGGGTGTGCAGAAGGGAAAATGACCTCAAAATCTTTTCCCGAGTCAGACTCACGAGCTGACAAATCCTTTGAATTAATACATTCCGACCTAAAGGAACTCCCGGTACTATCGTACCACAAACATAAATACTTCATTGTATTTCTGGATGACAAAACGTCACATATTTGGGTCCAATGCCTTAGAAAGAAATCTGATGCTGCTGCAGCGATTAGACAATTTCAAGCAATGGCTAAGACCCAATATGGCGCTACAATCAAGCGCTGGCGTGTCGATCCAGGGGGGGAGTTCAAGGATCGTGAGCTACAAAAACAGCTCAAGGATTTAGGCATCAAAATAGAGATGTCTGCACCCCACGTTCATCAACAGAACGGGCGCGCAGAGCGCGCCATAAGGACAATAATGGAAAAGTCGCAAACCCTGCGATTCACCGCTTGTCTACCACAATCATGGTGGGAATTTTGCATAGAACATGCAACACATTTATACAACCGAACCCCAATAAGGCGCCTGAAATGGCTGACACCTTTTGAGGACCTGACAAAGGTCCGCCCAGATCTAAACAATCTGAAGGTCTTCGGTTGCGGTGCTTATGTCTATCTACCAAAGGAAAAACGTCCAACAACATTGTCTCCTCGATCGGAGCTAATGACGTACCTTGGAGTAGAAGATGGCATTAAAGCATATCGTTTCATGCGACGAAACGGCGCAATATTCATTGGTGCTACGGCACTATTTGATGAAACGATGTTCCCATGCTGTCCCGGAGCTAAAACTCCTGCCAAGACAGACCTTGGTGATTTTCCACCAGAACCAGAAGATGACGACCACTCATCTGGAACGGATGGCGATGACCCTATACCGCCACAAAATCCGCCCCTTCCTCCATCATCAGAAGATGATGATGATGATTTACCAAGTGAGCAAAAGGCGCATGACGATGCGACTAACGCTCCTCCTCCGCCGCCTCCAGTTAGCACTGAGGACTTTCGTCCAAGACGTGAAGATCAACAGGAATGGCAGCAATTGCCCCGTCGATCAGGCAGGCAGAGGAAAATCCCAAACCGTCCCGGCAATACCTATGGAGAACAGCGACTCCCCTCTGACATAGAGAGAGACATTGCGCGTGATCGATATTGGAAGAAGTCTGTGGGTCAAGATTCGGATCATAACCGAACACGACCACGACCTCAACAGCAAGAACCGGTTGCTGGACCGAGTTCGGCACCCCACGAGAGTGTGCCCGATTCCAATAATCAAGAACATGATCACCCAATGGGGGAACCGGACGAAGCAGGTTATATTAAAAAGATAACCAAGGAAGGTGGAGATGAGCTTATCCGCTGGCTGTTGTCAAAAGCAGTCACACCATCAAGCGGAAAAAGCCTAGTTCCAAACCAATTTCGCGATATTGCGCGCCTACCCCGGCAGCAGCAACTTGAGTGGAAACAAGCTTGTCATGAAGAGTTAGAGGCTCTTCGCAAGCGACAAGTCTATGACATCGTCGATCTTCCACATGATCGAAAAACGATCAAAAATAGATGGGTTTTCTCCGTGAAATCGGACGGAAGAAAACGAGCCAGACTCGTGGCCAAAGGCTTTTCACAAGTCGAAGGCATTGACTTTGATGAGATTTTCTCACCAGTAGTCCGCTACGAGACCGTACGCCTCATGTTTGCCCTTGCGTCTCTAGAAGGCATGTATATGACCGGTCTAGATGTAAAAACCGCATTTTTATACGGCAAACTTGATGAGGAGATCTATATGGATCAACCCGAGGGTTTCAAACTCGAGGGTAAAGAGCGCAAAGTAATGCGCTTACGCCGAGCATTGTATGGCCTTAAACAGGCTTCACTAGCATGGTGGAGAGAGCTAGAGGCATTTATGCGCACCATTGGGTTCGTGCGCACCAGCTCCGATGCCGGCATCTTCATACACAAGGATCCTAAGACAGGCAGCATTGTTATTGCGCTAGTCTATGTTGATGATGGCTTGTTCATGGGCAAGAACAAGAAACTTGTGGATGAAAAGAAGAATGCTTGTCTGAAGCATTGGGAGTGCCGTAGTACTGAAAAAGTCACGGAATTCTTAGGCATGCGCGTCACCCAGACTGCTGCAAAAGTCAAACTCGATCAAACAGAATATCTCGCCAAAGTGCTTGAGAGGTTCGAGATGACAAATGCCAAGATTGCCCCCACTCCGCTCCCGACTGGCTACAAACCGTCGGAGAACACAGCGACGCCAAACGCGGCGCTTAGATCAAAATATCAGTCTGTGATCGGATCTTTATTGTATCTGATGCTCGGAACGTGACCTGATATCGCTTACGCGGTAATCAAGATGTCGCAATTCTCGGCTAATCCTAGCCAAGAACATCTAGACAAAGCGATGTACATAATGCGCTATCTGGTGGGAACCCAGAAGTACAGTATAGTCTATGATGGAGAGAAATCCGAGGGGCTACAGGCCTTCACAGATTCTGATTGGGCAGCTGACACAGTCAAGCGCCGATCTACAACGGGTTACTTTGCTACTCTGGCGAGTGGCATTGTGTGCTGGCAGTCCCGTTTACAAAAAACTGTAGCACTGTCATCCACAGAAGCCGAATACATGGCTCTCTCCGACACTTGTCGGCAGATAGTGTGGATAGAGTCCTTATTCCAGGAACTTGGATATACACTGAAGCGCGTACCAATCTGCGCTGATAATCAAGGATCCATCTTTATTGGATCAAATCCAGTTCAGGAAAGAAGGACCAAACATATAGACATTCGCTACCACTACACCCGCGAATGCATAGAAAATGACAAAGTCACAGTCGTTTTCATTCCTGGAAGTGATAATCCGGCTGACATGTTCACAAAGAACCTTGGCGCCGTCCTATTCAGGAAATTTAGAGACTCTCGGAATTACTTTCAAGATTCAAACTTAGCTGCTTAGAGCGCTGTACAGTTTGAGGGGGGGTGTTGAAATTAATCCCTGATGCATGCTGTATACATGAGGCAATACATGCAGCATACACATGTATACATGAGGCGATACATGCAGCATACGCATGTTACTGCGCTTACTGCGCATACATGCGGTAAACACATTCCCGAGTCATGTGACATCCTTAATATTATGTATATAAGGAGAACCTGTACCGTAGTAGGAATACAGTGTTCTTACCTCTGCTAACCCTAGCTGTAAGTCTAACTAAACCCCAGGTAGGTTGTAAGGAACGTGTTGTCTCTTCCCCTGTGCAGCGTATATAGTCTGCTCCAACATGAGTGATGTCTATGAAAGAGTAGTCTGGGTCCCTATGGGGGCTTAGAGCGGGTGTGGGATGCCTGCTTCAACGCTCGCCCAAGTAGAAGCGCTTGTTTAGCTGGGGGAGGTCTGGCTTAGGGGGAAGGACATTCTTACTGGACTGCTGGCCGTCTGGGAGGCTCCCAGCCTCCATGCTCTGTGAGTTTCTATTACTAGAGACATGCTACACTGACTACCCGTTGGAATACACCATCGTTAAAAGGGGCCGGGCGATGGTGCCCCCTGACAGCTAGGTCGACGCTCTGGTGGCCGCTACTCACCACCAACTCTCTACCTCCGGTGCTCACTCTTTTAGGGTGTTATGACCCGGGTTCAATCTTCTCCCACCAGGCAACAGGATGCGCGGCCTGTTTGCCCCCTCGGAGCGTTTGGAGGCTGTATCGGGTGGACCTGGAACTGAGATAAGGGGCCATCTGTTATCGACCTTATGCTACGTATTTTGACTGTTATCGTCATTTACCTGTGCTAACTCACTCTCAATGCCCAAACAGCTGAACAGAGACCAAACCACACGCTGGGGCCTTCACGACCCCACCTTGATTACGGGTGACATCATTGGTGATGATGCCCAAGACTACGACACCCAGTTCTCACAGAACGAACTGGAGGTAGCAGCTGCCCTAGGCAGTTTGAGATCTGTGGGCTGGGGAGGACCTCCCCGACCCTGACGACTACGTGGACTCTCTTGCTAGGCAGGAGGCCCTCGCTTACACTGCACGCTGCGTATTTCGATCACTAGCATCATATACCAGTACTAACTTGCTCCTGATGCCCAAGCGGACAACCAGAGACGATCGTTCCAATGATCCTACACCTCCGGCAGCTGTTCCAGCTTCCTGTGTGGCGATGCCAACAGCTCTAGCAGAGCTCCAATCTGGGGAACCCTCGTTCCCAGTACAGTGCCATCATCATCACAGATGGCCGTGCTGCTACTTGTGTGGGGCATTCCGCTCCACACCCATCACCGCCAGTCCGCTGGCTGCTGTCGGGTTGGTGACAAATGTCGCTACCCTTTATGTTCTCCCCACTGCAAGGGGGAAATTGCTATCGAGTGCATGTGCTGGCAGTGCATTTGCTCGAGGGGGGCTTTGGCCCCCTGCTTACGGCAGTTCCGGTGAATAACCAGGTGAACAACCAGCTGCCACATTACTGTTACTCGTGCATGACACGGTGATGGTCCACCTCGTTCGTCCGGGGTGGTCAATCCTCGTTGGCTGGGAGTATGCGGATGGTTATTCCTCCCGCAAGGGGGGATTTATGGTGAATTGACACCACTGCGCCTGATCTGACTTCGGTTGGATATGTGGCCGGGGGACTGCTTCGCACCAGCTGACGATCTAATGGCTAGCTTCGGGAGGGGGTCGCCCCCTCCAGATTATTGCCTTTCCTGGCTGAGAGGCCAACGTCTGTGGCACTGCCCGCCTAAAGTGGCTAAAACGAGGACCTGGGTAGGATATGGGTGAGGGGAAGCGTAGTTATAGTAGTACCCAAGTTTGTATCCTGCTCCGCGGACTGCGATCGAGCCCCGCGTTATAAATTGTTGACCCAAAAAAAAAAAAAAACCCAAGGTTACCTGGAGGTACCTTGGATTTTTCTTCGACCGCAAACTCTCCTTTAAAGAGCATACGCGGTTCTACTCCACCAAAGCCCTTACCACACATCGCTTCTTGTCTTCCTACTGCGACGTGCACAGCCACAAAAAACTTCGTCGACACCGTTTTCAACTTTTGCAGCTCAATCCATCCTCGATCCCTGCGATCCGGTATAACCAGCGTCTTACCAACGCATGTCAGAAACGTTCTCTAGAAGAGGGGGGAGATCAGGTGAAGCGATGGATGAGGGGAGACCTTCCAGATCTGGTACGCCCAGAACTCCTGGCAACGACCCAATTGATTCCCTGCGGCTCTCCTCGAGCCACAGATCCACACAGAACCTACCCTCAGTGGGCCCTCACAGGACCCAAAGAGGCTCTCCAACCCCCTCCCCCTACGGGGCGGGCATCGTCACACCACGAGCACAGCGTTTCAGCGTGCCAGCGTTATCTTCCAGGGATGCGACTGCGTCTCCTGCACCTCCGGCTACCGCTTCAACACCTGCTTCATGGGCTGACGAAGTGGCCGACAATCTCTCCTCCCACGTCATTCCGGACACGGAGATGGCTAGCGATGACTGGAGTGGACCCCAGACCTTCGCCAAAGACCTGGGAGAGTATGCGCAAGGATTTGTTTTTTTTTTTTTGGGTCAACAATTTATAACGCGGGGCTCGATCGCAGTCCGCAGGTCAAGATACAAACAAGGTACTACTAAGACTACGCATTCCCTATGTCCACATCCCACACCAGGTCCCTTGCAGAAGGCACGTTACGGCGGGCGTACCAGCGTTGTCCTCTCAGACAGGAAAGGCAATAATCTGTAGGAGAGGGGCCCCCCCCACAAAGGCTAGCCGTTAGTTCGCCGTCTGGTGCTATCTCGGTCCCCCCGGCCACATATCCGACCAAAGGCAGATCAGGCGCAAGCAGTGTCAATTCACCGTAAGTCCTCCCTTGCGGGAAGAGTAACCGTCTTTCACCAGACAACGAGGATTGACCACCCCAGGTGAGTGAGGTGGACCATCACTGTGTCCATGCACAAGTGACAGTGATGAGGCAGCTGGTTATTCACCGGAACTGCCGTAGCTGGTTATTCACCGGAGCTACTGTAGGTAGGGGGTCGAGGCCCCCCCCACGAGCAAATGCTACACTGAGCATGCACTCGGTGACATCATCCCCCCCGCAGTGGGGGGAAGGTAAAGGGCGGCGACATATTGTCACCATCCTGACAACAGCCCTGGTGGGCGGTGAAGAGAAGGGGGGGTCCCCTTCTTCAAGCTCGGTGTGGTCGTTGGCGGGGGCCACGAGGACGTCGACGCCGTTCCGGGGACAAGGGTTCCTTGGTTGGAGGCTCTGCCGCTGGTGGAGCAGACTGAGCCACCTGCATCGCCGCATAGGAAGCCTGGAAGGCTGCCGGAGACGTAAGGTCGAGGGGAGCTGATGCCGCACGAAGCGACTCCATCATGCTCCCTGAAAATCGCCAGGTGGTGGTGAAGAGCTCCCACGCCATCTGATGCCAAGAGTTCCTGTTGTTGAGAGGAACTGCGGACACTCGGACGGTACCTACAAAAGAGGTCATCATGTCCAGTAGATGTAGAATGGCATCAGAGGTGGCTTTGATTTCCAACCTCTGATCCCTAGATAATGGCACTTCGTCCTCCACCAGCTCGGGGATGGGGGGCCAAGGCGGTAGCGGGGCAGGGGATGCCTCCAGATAAAGGAGCTCAGCGATGCCAAGCTCCTGTGAGTATATATCCTCCTTTGGGAGGCTACGAGCCCAGTGCTTGTGTTCGACGTCAACACCAAGTGCCCATCGTACACGATCGATCGTTTTCCTCGAGGAGAGCCTAGGCCCCCCCTCAGCAAAAAGGAGAGCCTCTTGCATAGCAAGAGAGTTGTCGTTGTCATCATCGTTAGGGTCGGAGAGGTCTTCCCCGGCCCATAGATCTCTAGCTGCCCTGAAAGCAGCTGCTACCTCCGATTCGTCTTGCACAAACTGGGTGTCGTAGTCTTGGACGCCATCATCAAAGATGTTGCCCGTGATCAAAACGGGGTCACGTAGACCCCGATGTGGTGGTTGTTGGCCTCTGGTTCGCCGTTTGGGCATTGAGAGTATGTGTGTTAGTGCTAGTAGATGATGGTAAGAATCAAAATATGCAGCGTGGAATCGATAACGGCTGGTCCCTTATCTACATTCCGGGTCCACCCGATCCAGCCTCCGAATGCTCCGAGGGGGCGAGCAAGCCGCACATCCTGCTGCCTAGTGGGAGAATATTGAACCCGGGTCATAACACCCTAGAAGAGTGAGCACCAGAGGTAGAGAGTTGGTGGAGAGTGGCGGCCACCAGGGGGCACCATCGCCCAGCCCCTTTTAACGATGGTGTATTCCAACGGGTAGTCAGTGTAGCATGTCTCTAGTAATAGAAACTCACAGAGCATGGAGGCTGGAAGCCTCCCAGACGACCAGCAATCCAGTGATAACGTCCCTTCTCCCTAAGCCAGACCTCCCCCAACTAAACGAGTGTGTCGACTTGGGCGAGCGTTGAAGCAGGCATCCCACACCCACTCTAAGCCCCCAGAGGGACCCAGACTACTCTTTCATAAACAACACTCACCTAGTCAGGATCCTCGAAGCCCAGGAGAACGAGACAGATAGCAGCCATTGTCAAAAACAATGACCGGGGCATCCCCGGGGATCGGATGGACGGATCTCTTAGCAAATCAGGGCAAGCCTGGAGACGCCGAGAGCGTTCGTGATGGTGAAATCCGATCGAAAATCGGACAAGAATTGAAGTGTCGACGTTGCATGCAACGTTGAGTAGAGGTGTTTACCACTATTTATGGTGGTTGTAACAAGTCAGGGAGCGTATGCGCAAGGATTCCGAGTTGTCCTTAACAGGACGGGATCTAATCGACCGACTGCTGAAGAACGGCAGCTCATTGCTGAACAACTGGGCTCGGTGCTGGCAGCAGCTGCCGAGGCTGGCCTTGATCGCAACTCTGGAAGCGCTACGCTCCGGGGTGCTATAGATAGAATGGCTGGGGGCAGTAAACAACCTAGGTCGGGCACTGTCACTAACGATCCTAACAATGTCCCAAGGATGGAGTACCTGGAGGGATGGGATGGGCAACGCCCCCCCCCTCACAAATCAGCGAGGACTCGAGGCCTGAAAGGGGCTCGACCTCTTCCTAAACCCCCAGCAGGGGGTGTCTCTTCATCATGGGGTCGAGGACCACCTCCCCCCGTGAACTGGTCCACCAGGCCTTCAGGCAGGGGGACCTTTGCTCAGGTTGCTTGCTTCCCTGGGGGGCGAGCACCTAACACTTCCCTGAACTTCCAACCGACAAGCTGGCGGACATACAGCAGCATGTTGGCCCACCCAAACCGAAGGCTGCAAAGCCCTCACCTACTGTCCATGGACCGTCGAGACGACAGGTCCTTTTTTTTTTTTTGGGTCAAAAGTTTATAATGCGGCGCCCGATCGCAGTCCGCGGCAGAGACATACAAATGAAGTACACTATGCCCAGCCCAAGTCCTCCTCCTGCTGATGTTCACACCAACCACCTGGATAGCTGCGATGACCACTAAGGGGGCCCCCTTTATCGAGTAAACGGACTTGCCAGTGGTGGTGTACCGACAACCCGAGCTTGATGATGTCATGTTCCCCGAGTCCCTATGGGTATGTGTGCAAGATTTAGGGGATACTGCCGCCCCGATGTGAGCCTCTCAGCTCGGAAAGGAAGGCGTAGTCAGCGTCGAAGCCTTAACGCACAACCGACAGGGGATCTGGAAGCGCCCAGGCGCCTCCCCGAACCGGTACCTAGTTTCGTGTCCCCCCCCCCTGACAGTCGCTCCTGAACATGGGTGGGCCTGCTTTATGAGGGTTAACGGACTTGTCTGGTGCCCTGCGGCCACCCCGACATACCGATAACACTAGCTAGAACCAGACGAGGGTCATATGCCCTGCGTGCACAACCTATCCTGGATCCCACGCAAGTGAGTTGAACGATCCTAGTGCAGGATTATTGTCCATTTTTTTTTTTTTTTTTTTTTTGGATCAGAATTTATAATGCGGGGCTCGAACGCAGTCCGCGGAGCAAGGTACAAACTTGGGTACTACTTTATCTACGCGTTCCCCTTGCCCATCTCCCACTCAGGTCCCCATTTTAGCCACCTTTAGGCGGGCAGTTCCACAGACGTTGGCCTCTCAGCCAGGAAAGGCAATAATCTGGAGGGGGCGCCCCCCCCTCCCGAAGTTAGCCATTAGATTGCCCCCTGGAGCAAACGGTCCCCCAGCCACATGTCCGACCGAGGCCAGACCAGGCGCAGCAGTGTTAATTCACCGTAAATCCCCCCTTGCGGGAGGAATAACCGTCTGCGTTTTTCCAGCCAGCGAGGATTGACCACCCCAGACGAATGAGGTGGACCATCACCATGTTGTGCACAAGTGACAGTAGCAAGGCGGGTGGTTGTTCACCTGGTTATTCACCGTGACCGCCGTAAGTAGGGGGCCGAGACCCCCCTCGAGCAAATGCACCCATGTGCACGCACTCAATGACATCGTCCCCCCCGCAGTGGGGGGAAGGTATAGGGAAGCGACACCATGTCACCATCCCGATAGTGGCCACCAGTTACTTGGTGGCCGTGAACGTAGAGGGGGATAGCCCCCTGTACTAGTTGCGGCGCTGCTGTCCACGAGGACCTCGAGGACGACGGCGCCGTGCTGGGGACGAGGGTTCCCCAGATTGAGGCTCTGATTGAGCGGTGTGCACCGCCGCGTAGGAAGCCCGGAAGGCTGCCAGAGACGTGAGGTTGAGAGGTGTCGGAACGGCTGCTAGTTCCACCGACATCGTCTCAGACAGTCGCCAGGTGGTCGTGAATAACTCCCAGGCCATTTGGCGCCAAGCGTTCCTCTCTGCAGGGGGAACGGCGGACGTACAGATGGTACCAACGAACATGGTCATCGCGTCGAGTTGGTGTAGCATGGCATGAGAGGTGGCTTCAATTTCCAACCTCTCATTCACAGATAGCGGCACTTCGTCCTCCACCAACTCAGGGATGGGGGGCAAAGGCGGTAACGGGGCAGGGGATGCCTCCGGATAAAAGAGCTCGGCCATGCCGAGCTCCTGTGTATACATGTCCTCGCGTTCGAGACTGTGAGTCCAACGTTTATGTGCGATATGGACGTCCTGCGCCCACAGCACACGGTCAATTGTTTGCCTCGAGGCTAGCTTAGGGCTGCTCTCAGCGTAATTGAGGGCCTCCTGCATAGCAAGAGAATCCTCGTCGTCGTCATCATCGTTAGGGTCGGAGAGGTCTTCCCCGGCCCATAAATCTCTAGCTGCCCTGAAAGCAGCTGCTACCTCTGATTCGTCTTGCACAAACCGGGTGTCGTAGTCTTGGACGTCATCATCAAAGATGTCGCCCGTGATCAGAACGGGGTCGCGTAGACCCCGATGTGGTGGTTGGACTCTGGTTCGCCGTTTGGGCATTGAGAGAGTGTGTGTTAGTGCTAGTAGATGATGGCAAGGATCAAAATACGCAGCGTGGAGTCGATAACGACTGGTCCCTTATCTATATTCCGGGTCCACCTGATGCAGCCTCCGAACGCTCCGAGGGGGCGAGCAAGCCGCACATCCTGCTGCCTAGTGGGAGAAGATTGAACACGGGTCATAACACCCTAGAAGAGTAAGCACCGGAGGTAGAGAGTTGGTGGAGAGTGGCGGCCACCAAGGTGACGACCTAGCCGCCAGGGGGCACCATCACCCGGCCCCTTTTAACGATGGTGTATTCCAACAGGTAGTCAGTGTAGCATGTCTCTAGTAATAGAAACTCACAGAGCATGGAGGCTAGAAGCCTCCCAGACAACCAGCAATCCAGTCATAACGTCCCTTCTCCCTAAGCCAGACCTCCCCCAACTAAACGAGTGTGTCGACTTGGGCGAGCGTTGAAGCGGGCATCCCACACCCACTCTAAGCCCCCAGAGGGACCCAGACTACTCTTTCATAAACAACACTCACCTAGTCAGGATCCTCGAAGCCAAGGGGAACGAGACAGATAGCAGTCACTGTTGGAAACAATGACCGGGGCATCCACGGAGATCGGATGGACGGATCTCTTAGCAAATCAGGGCAGGCCTGGAGACGCCGAGAGCGTTCGTGATGGCGAAATCCGATCGAAAATCGGACCAAAATTGGAGTCTCGACGTTGCTACCAACATCGAGCAGGAGTGTTTACCACTATTTATGGTGGTTGTAACAAGTCAAGGAGCGGTGGGCCCAGGATTATTGTCCATGAATTCATGGAAGCCTTCGACAGAGTCTGGGCTTGCATGAGTTTCTTTGCGATCCACCTTGGGGCAGATGCGTAGCAGATGGTCCCGAGTTTGTATCTCAGGACCAAGGCACCAGCATTGGTATTCCCCGTTGAGGGATAGACGTTGACGATACTCCCCTATGGGAGCATGGCCAGTGATCATTCGAGTGGAACGGGAAGTCAATGTAGTGTTGCTCCCCATAACTTTCAGCCAAGGCCCACCTTTGTGAGTCGAGGGTAGTACTGGTTTTCCACCTACTCCTTTGAGTTGGTAGAAATGCCGGCCACGATACGCCAGATCCGAGAACCGGGTGTGCCAATCCTTACAAACGGCCTTTGCGACCTGGTTTTTAAGGTAGTCCAGAGACGTCCGCGGGTGTCTGCCCATGGAGATCTTGGTAGATGTAGCTACATCGTGAGCCATCTTGTGAACGTTCCACTCGAATTTCGAGGGGACGTGCCAGAATGTAACGTTCCTCTCCTCATCCCCAGATAGCCAGGGGCGAAGGGAGCGACAAGCGTCCAGGGCGAAGATTTGCCCAGAGCATGGTTTGGGATCGATTAGGGACTCAATGCCCATAGTAGAATCCGAAAAGATAACCAACTTTTTGCAGCCCCTGCTGCACGCAGCGGCGACGCCAAGTTGGAGAGCGAAGAGTTCGACTTCCGGGGGGGTTCTCCTTCCAGAAGCTGAGACAACGCGATCCACCTGTTCTCCCTGTCCGAAGACAAGAGCGCAGGCGACAGCTTGAAATTTGGCATCAGTGGGCACCGAGGCATCCACTGCAATGACAAGAGTGTCACCCTCTGCCTGGGCAGAGGCCCAGGCCTTGTTGAGGTCACTCCTGTAAGAGTTCCTCGCTCCATCCTCCTTAGAGGTGAGGCGATGAGAGGAGAAACGAGTGGGGAATAGATCCTTCACTCTGTTTCCAGGTGTGTTTTCTTCCCCAAAGGGGTCGAATTCATCGCCTGATACAAGGGCCAGCGCTGCAGCCAAGGCGACAGACGGACCTTGTAGGTTGAGTGTGTTGAGCACGTTCCCTCCCCAGAGTCCTAGCTCATGAGAATGGGTAGTGCCGACATGATTAGGCCCTAAGATTGCTCTCAGGGGGTGTGATGGAGCCAATAGGGGGGTTCTGAATACCCCTCTGTCGACTAGACGACGGAGTAACAGCTGCATAGGCAGCAGTCCTGCGATACTCTCCAAACCGCCGATGGGGGTGGTTCTGAATGCACCAAGGATCCAGCATCACTCCTTGACTTGTTACAACCACCATAAATAGTGGTAAACACCTCTGCTCAATGTTGCATGCGATGTCGACACTTCAATTTTCGTCTGATTTTCGATCGGATTTCGCCATCACGAACGCTCTCGGCGTCTCCAGGCCTGGCCTGATTTGCTAAGAGATCCGTCCATCCGATCTCCGGGGATGTCTCGGTCATTGTTTCCAACAGTGACTGCTATCTGTCTCGTTCCCCTTGGCTTCGAGGATCCTGGCTAGGTGAGTGATGTCTATGAAAGAGTAGTCTGGGTCCCTATGGGGGCTTAGAGCGGGTGTGGGATGCCTGCTTCAATGCTCGCCCAAGTAGAAGCGCTCGTTTAGCTGGGGGAGGTCTGGCTTAGGGGAAAGGACGTTCTTACTGGACTGCTGGCCGTCTGGGAGGCTCCCAGCCTCCATGCTCTGTGAGTTTCTATTACTAGAGACATGCTACACTGACTACCTGTTGGAATACACCATCGTTAAAAGGGGCCGGGCGATGGTGCCCCCTGACAGCTAGGTCGATGCTCTGGTGGCCGCTACTCACCACCAACTCTCTACCTCCGGTGCTCACTCTTCTAGGGTGTTATGACCCGGGTTCAATCATCTCCCACTGGGTTACAGGATGTGCGGCCTGTCCCCCCCTCGGAGCGTTCGGAGGCAGTATCGGATGGACCCGGAATAGAGATAAGGGACCAACTGTTATCAATGGCACGCTACGTATCTTGGTTTCTACCATCACCTACTAGCACTAACTTCCCCTCTCAATGCCTAAACGGCGAACTAGAGCCCATACACCACGCTGGGGTCTACACAACCCCTCCCTGATTATGGGCGACATCTACGACGATGGCGTCCAAGACTACGACACCCGGTACGATCATGACCATCCGGATGTAGCTACTGCCCTACGGGCAGTTAGAGATCTATGGGCTGGAGAAGACCTCTCCGACCCTGAGGATGACGAGGACTCTCTTGCTATGCAAGAGGCCCTCAATTATGCCGAGAGCAGCCCCAAGCTGGCCTCGAGGCAAACGATAGACCGTGTGCTGTGGGCGCAGGACGTCCATGTCGCACATAAACGATGGACTCGCAGTCTCGAACGCGAGGACATGTATACACAGGAGCTCGGCATGGCCGAGCTCTTTTATCCGGAGGCATCCCCTGCCCCGTTACCGCCTTTGCCCCCCATCCCTGAGTTGGTGGAGGATGAAGTGCCGCTATCTGATGCTCCTTGACTTGTTACAACCACCATAAATAGTGGTAAACACCTCTGCTCAACGTTGCACGCGACGTCGACACTTCAATTTTCATCCGATTTTTGATTGGATTTCACCATCACGAACGCTCTCGGCGTCTCCAGGCGTGCCCTGATTTGCTAAGAGATCCGTCCATCCGATCTCCGTGGATGCCCCGGTCATTGTTTTTGACAATGGCTGCTATTCATCTTGTTCTCCTGGGCTTCGAGGATGCTGACTAGGTGAGTGTTGTCTATGAAAGAGTAGTCTAGGCCCCTCTGGGGGCTTAGAGTGGGTGTGGGATGCCTGCTTCAACGCTCACCCAAGTCGTCACACTCGTCTAGGTGGGGGAGGTCTGGCTTAGGGAGGAGGGACATTATCACTGGACTGCTGGTCGTCTGGGAGGCTTCCAGCCTCCATGCTCTGTGAGTTTCTACTACTAGAGACATGCTATACTGACTACCCACTGGAATACACCATCGTTAAAAGGGGCCGGGCGATGGTGCCCCCTAGCGGCTAGGCCTACACTTTGGTGGCTGCTTCTCACCACCATCCCTCTACCTCCGGTGCTCACTCTCCTAGGGTGGCATGACCCGGGTTCAATCTTCTCCCACTAGGCAGCAGGATGTGCGGCTTGCTCGCCCCCTCGGAGCGTTCGGAGGCTGTGTCGGGTGGACCCGGAATATAGATAAGGGACCAGTCGTTATCGATTCTACGCTACGTATTTTGATTCCTACCATCATCTACTAGCACTAACATACACACTCTCGATGCCCAAACGGCGAACCAGAGACCAACCACCACATCGGGGTCTACGCGACCCCGTTTTGATCACGGGCGACATCTTTGATGATGGCGTCCAAGACTACGACACCCGGTTTGTCCAAGACGAATTGGAGGTAGCAGCTGCTTTTAGGGCAGCTAGAGATCTATGGGCCGGGGAAGACCTCTCTGACCCTAACAATGATGATGACGATGACTCTCTTGCCATGCAGGAGGCTCTCGCTTTCGCTGAGGGGGGGCCTAGGCTCTCCTTGAGGAAAACGATCGATTGGGTACGATGGGCACTTGGTGTCGACGTCGAACACAAGTGCTGGGCTCGTAGCCTCCCTAAGGAGGATATGTATTCACAGGAGCTCGGTATCGCTGAGCTCCTTTATCTGGAGGCATCCCCTGCCCCGTTACCGCCTTGGCCCCCCATCCCTGAGTTGGTGGAGGACGAAGTGCCGCTATCTAGGGATCAGAGGTTGGAAATCGAAGCCACCTCTGATGCCATGCTACATCTACTGGACATGATGACCTCCTTTGTAGGTACCGTCCATGTATCCGCAGTTCCTCTCAACGACAGGAACTCTTGGCGTCAGATGGCGTGGGAGCTCTTCACCACCACCTGGCGATTTTCAGGGAGCATGATGGAGTCGCTTCGCGTGGCATCAGCTCCCCTCGACCTTACGTCTCCGGCAGCCTTCCAGGCTTCCTATGCGGCGATGCAGGTGGCTCAGTCTGCTCCACCAGCGGCAGAGCCTCCAACCGAGGAACCCTTGTCCCCGGAACGGCGTCGACGTCCTCGTGGCCCCCGCCAACGTCCACTCCGAGCTTGAAGAAGGGGACCCCCCCTTCTATTCACCGCCCACTAGAGCTGTTGTCGGGATGGTGACATTATGTCGCCGCCCTTTACCTTCCCCCCACTGCGGGGGGGATGATGTCACCGAGTGCATGCTCAGAGTAGCATTTGCTCGAGGGGGGGGCCTCGACCCCCTACCTACAGTAGCTCCGGTGAATAACCAGCTACGGCAGTTCCGGTGAATAACCAGCTGCCTCGTCACTGTCACTTGTGCGTGGACACAGTGATGGTCCACCTCACTCACCCGGGGTGGTCAATCCTCGTTGTCTGGTGAAAGACGGTTACTCTTCCCACAAGGGAGGACTTACGGTGAATTGACACTGCTTGCGCCTGATCTGACTTCGGTCGGATATGTGGCCGGGGGGACCGAGATAGCACCAGACGGCGAACTAACGGCTAGCCTTTGTAGGGGGGGCCCCTCCCCTACAGATTATTGCCTTTCCTGTCTGAGAGGACAACGCTGGTACGCCCGCCGTAACGTGGCTTCTGCAAGGGACCTGGTGTGGGATGCGGGCATAGGGAATGCGTAGTCTTAGTAGTACCTTGTTTGTATCTTGACCCGCGGACTGCGATCGAGCCCCGCATTATAAATTGTTGACCCCCAAAAAAAAAAAAAAAAAGTGCCGCTATCTGTGAATGAGAGGTTGGAAATTGAAGCCACCTCTCATGCCATGCTACACCAACTCGACGCGATGACCATGTTCGTTGGTACCGTCCGTACGTCCGCCGTTCCCCCTGCAGAGAGGAACGCTTGGCGCCAAATGGCCTGGGAGTTATTCACGACCACCTGGCGACTGTCTGAGACGATGTCGGCGGAACTAGCAGCCGTTCTGACACCTCTCAACCTCACGTCTCCGGCAGCCTTCCGGGCTTCCTACGCAGCGGTGCACACCGCTCAATCAGAGCCTCAATCTGGGGAACCCTCGTCCCCAGCACGGCGCCGTCATCCTCGAGGTCCTCGTGGACAGCAGCGCCGCAACTAGTACAGGGGGCTATCCCCCTCTACGTTCACGGCCACCAAGTAACTGGTGGCCACTATCGGGATGGTGACATGGTGTCGCTTCCCTATACCTTCCCCCCACTGCGGGGGGGACGATGTCATTGAGTGCATGCACATGGGTGCATTTGCTTGAGGGGGGTCTCAGCCCCCTACTTACGGCGGTCACGGTGAATAACCAGGTGAACAACCACCCGCCTTGCTACTGTCACTTGTGCACAACACGGTGATGGTCCACCTCATTCGTCTGGGGTGGTCAATCCTTGCTGGCTGGAAAAACGCAGACGGTTATTCCTCCCGCAAGGGGGGATTTACGGTGAATTAACACTGCTGCGCCTGGTCTGGCCTCGGTCGGACATGTGGCTGGGGGACCGTTTGCTCCAGGGGGCGATCTAATGGCTAACTTCGGGAGGGGGGGGCGCCCCCTCCAGATTATTGCCTTTCCTGGCTGAGAGGCCAACGTCTGTGGAACTGCCCGCCTAAAGGTGGCTAAAACGGGGACCTGAGTGGGAGATGGGTGAGGGGAACGCGTAGATAAAGTAGTACCCAAGTTTGTACCTTGCCCCGCGGACTGCGTTCGAGCCCCGCGTTATAAATTCTGATCCAAAAAAAAAAAAATCATACCTCAAACTGGTCGATGTGCCATTCGTCGCTAACGACAAGGCGCTTACGCCTGACGTCGTCGTTGCTCACTTAGGGAAGTCCGGGATATCGGACCTCGCAGTGCTACAAGTCCCCCCCTGGGTAGTACGTGATTCGAAGAGGTCGGATACGTGCACTGTCTATCTTAACATCGCTGACTCAGTCAGCGGTGCACGAGCCAAGGCTCTTATCGGTCGGGGCATTCAATTTGGACGTTACGTCGCTTATATTAGGGCTGCCAGGGCGAACCCTGGATTGCCTATGTGCCAACGGTGCTGGAAGTGGGGCCACCCCACCCGGGCATGCAGAGCTCCACAGATCAAGTGTCCGATCTGCGCAGGTCCACACCGCAAGGAGCACCATCGTGCCCTTGCAGGTTGTTGTAAGGGAAACACCAAGGCGAACCCTCCCGTCCCAGCTACCCCAGAGGGGGCAGCCTGTCCTCACCCGGCTAGGTGTATAAACTGCCGGAAGAACCACGCATCGGATGATCGTCGATGCAACTTCTGGCGACATCGCTTTGACGGTGATTGGATCAAGGCTCGCTATGACGAGGTGAGTGCGAGACGCAACTCTCGCTCCCCTCCTGCTTACCATCCCGCAGGACGCGGTGGCCGAACGTAAATGAGGGATAGACTTAGATCTACACCGCAGTTGCGAATATTTAGTCAGAATGTTAACCATAATTGGGGGTACATGGACTCGTTACTGGCCGATTTCGTAGATGATTACGATTTGCTTTTCATCCAAGAGCCACCCTGGCGGTTGATAAGACACGCCCCTTCTGCCCAGAACAGGGAAGGGGAGGAAGTTATGGGCACACCAATGAGCCCAAATTGGGGAACGTTAGTGCGCCCCTCGGGTATTGATTCCCCTCCATGCGTTGCTGTCTATTTCGCGAACAGCATCGCCAACTTAAGACCAGGTCTCAGACGAGATCTGATTGACAATCGTGACATCCTCCTTTTCTCACTGGGAATTGGGGAGGACGTCATGCTACTCGCTAACGTCTATTCAGATAGCCAACACTCCGCCATTACGCTCCTCTTTGAGAATGTCATGACGATCCCACGCCTACACTTCATGTGTGACGATTTTAACGTGAGGCACGCATCCTGGGATCCTCAGGGGCCTGAGCACTCAATTCATGCGGACCACTTAGTGGAAACGGCCACGGCATTAGGCCTGACGAGAGCCCTACCAGTATTGGAGGGTCCTACCCACTTCCCCCCACAACAGGGCCTTCACCCCACGGTGATCGACCTGATGTTCGTACCTATGGATCTCAGATTCGTACTGTACTGCGAGATCGTACCTGAAGCCAGGGGAATGTCTGACCACGCCCCCCTGACATTAGTGCTGCCTGGCCCGGGATCTTTGGTTCCGGTCACCAAGTGGTCCATCAAAAAAGGATCCGAGGAGGAAGCATCCTATCGGGATGCTGTCTCCTCCGCTTTAACTCCGTGGCTGAATTGGCACGGAGATACTTCGGCAGAAATCGATGATGTCGTTTCGGCGATATCAACGATTTTAAACAAGGCATGGGAAAACCATGCCAAGGAATCTCGCCTCGGCAAGTCGTCCAAAGGTTGGTGGACAGACGAATGCAGCGGTGCCCTAGACGCCTACAGAGCCTCCCGTGATGAGGAGGACTGGAGGCTTTATAGAAAAGTCATGCGACATGCTAAATGCGACTTCTTCGACGACCGTATCCAAGAAGTGGCTACGATGAATAGACGACCCTGGGATTTGATGTCCTGGACACGTCAACGCAACCTTCCGTCGTACGAGGCTATCTCCTGTCGGGGAGAACCCTGCAACGATCTAGATTCCCTTTGGGCTGCCCTTGATGGGTCCTATAACGCTGCATCAGACCGAGAAGTCGATCTGAGCATTCTTGAGGAACTCGATCCGGTGCCTGAAAGGGCCTGGATCCTGTTCTCCGTCACGGAAATGAAAGAAGCGCTAAACGCGTGCTCCTCCCATTCTGCTCCAGGTCCCGATCATGTTACATGGTCGCACCTAAAACACTGGTGTAGCAACCCGGAAGTGGCAGGGCTTATCACCCGCATTGCGGAGGCATGCATCACCGCTGGCCACTGGCCAGCTCACTTTAAGGAATCCCTGTCGGTTATTATCCCAAAACTGGGGAAACCAAACTACTCCACTCCAAAGTCATTCAGGCCTATTGTGCTACTGAATACTCTGGGCAAACTGGTCGAAAAGATGTTGTCTAAGCGACTTCAGTTCGACGGGGTCGCACACGAAGCCTTCGAGCAAAACCAGTTCGGAGGTGTCGCCCAGCGTTCCACTGAGGATGCAGGAATCTACCTTACCCACTTGGTTAGAGCAGGATGGGCTAAAGGGCTCAAAACAAGTGTTGTCGCCTTCGACATCGCTCAGTTCTTCCCCTCTTTGAACCACCAGGTTCTGTTGGAGATCATCTCGCGGTCGGGGTTTCCTACGCAAGTAGTAAACTTCTTCCGTTCATATTTGGTCGGTTGCAAGACGACCTACAAATGGAACGCTTTCTCATCTGGCTCCTTTGCAGCAGATGTGGGAGTAGGCCAAGGCTCTGCCCTGTCCCCTGTCTTATCGGCGTTATATCTGACGCCCATTATGAAGCTCTTCAGAAGAAGCGAAGTCGGCAGAGATGTCGATCTCATGTCTTATGTGGACGATGGCACCCTCATCGCCCGCTCCCCACAGTTGGAGGACAATCTCCCCCTTCTGAAAAAAGCGTATGGCTGGATCTTCCAGGCATTCACCTCCCTTGGACTTGTCCTCGAACACGACAAGTCTGAAATCTTTCACTTCTCAAGGGCGAGGAGATTCACTCCCTTACCCATTGATCTCGGCTTTGGCCCCTACACGGGCAACACCCCCCTCAAACCCAAGGTTACCTGGAGGTACCTTGGTTTCTTCTTCGACCGCAAACTCTCTTTTAAAGAGCACACGCGGTTCTACTCCACCAAAGCCCTCACCACTGCGAGGGCGATGGGAATGCTCAGCAATTCTGTCAGAGGGCTAACCCCTATGCAGAAGCGCCTCCTATACCGTTCGTGTGTTGTACCTATTATGACATATGGACTTAGGCTATGGCACTTCAAAGGTGCTCGCGTCAAAGGGGTCATTAAGACGTTGGCCCAAGTGCAGTCTATCGCTGCACGTTGGATCCTCGGTGCGTTCAGAACCACCCCTATCGGTGGCCTGGAAAGTATCGCTGGACTGCTGCCTATGCAGCTGTTACTGCGTCGTTTAGTCGACAGAGGGGTATTCAGGACCCCTCTACTGGCTCCATCACACCCCCTAAGGGCTATCTTAGGGCCTAATCACGTCGGCACTACCCACTCTCATGAGCTAGGACTCTGGGGAGGGAACGTGCTAGACACACTCAACCTACAAGGCCCATCTGTCGCCTCGGCTGCAGCTCTGGCCCTCGTACCAGGCAATGAATTTGACCCCTTTGGGGAAGAAAACACACCTGGAAACAGAGTGAAGGATTTATTCCCCACTCGTTTCTCCTCTCATCGCCTCACCTCTAAGGAGGATGGAGCGAGGAATTCTGACAGGAGTGACCTCGATAAGGCCTGGGCTTCTGCCCAGGTTGAGGATGACACTCTCGTCATTGCAGTGGACGCCTCGGTGCCCACAGATGCCAAATTTCAAGCTGTCGCCTGCACTCTTGTCTTCGGACAGGGAGAGCAGGTAGATCGCGTTGTCTCAGCCTCTGGGAGGAGAACCCCCCCGGAAGTCGAACTCTTCGCCCTCCAACTAGGCGTCTCGGCTGCATGCAGCAGAGGGTGCAAAAAGTTGGTGATTTTCTCAGATTCTACCACAGGCATTGAGTCCTTAATTGATCCAAAACCACGTTCTGGGCAAATCTTTGCCCTGGACGCTTGTTGCTCCCTCCGTCCCTGGCTTGCCAGAGACGAAGAGAGAACTGTTACATTCTGGCATGTCCCCTCGAAACTCGAGTGGAACGTACATAAGATGGCTCATGATGTAGCTACATCTACCAAGATCTCCGTGGGCAGACACCCGCGGACGTCTTTAGATTACCTTAAAAATCAGGTCGAGAAGGCCGTTTGTAAGGATTGGCACACCCGGTTCGCAGAGCCAGCGTATCATGGGCGGCACTTCTACCAACTCAAAGGAGTAGGTGGAAAACCGGTATTACCCTCGACTCACAAAGGTGGGCCTTGGCTGAAAGTTATGGGGAGCAACACTACGTTGACTTCCCGTTCAACTCGCATGATTACTGGCCACGCTCCTATAGGGGAGTATCGCCAACGTCTATCCCTTGACGGGGAATACCAATGCTGGTGCCTTGGTCCTGACATACAAACTCGGGACCATCTGCTACGCGTCTGCCCCAAGGTGGATCGCAAAGAAACTTGTGCGAGCCCAGACTCTGTCGAAGGCTTCCACGAATTCATGGACAATAATCCTGCACTAGGATCGTTCAACTCACTTGCGTGGGACCCAGGATAGGTTGTGCGCACAGGGCGTATGACCCCCATCTGGTTCTAGCTAGTGTTATCGGTATGTCGGGGTGGCCGTAGGGCACCAGACGAGTCCGTTAACCCTCATAAAGGGGGCCCACCCGTGTTCAGGAGCGACTGTCAGGGAGGGGGGACATGAAACTAGGTACCGGTTCAGGGAGGTGCCTGAGCGCTTCCAGATCCTCTGTCGGTTACGCGTGGCGATGATTCCAGTTGACTATGCTCTCCTTTCCGAGCTGAGAGGCTCACATCGGGGCGGCAGTCTCCCCTAAATCTTGCACACATACCCATAGGGATTCGGGGAACACGGCATCGTCAAGCTTGGGTTGTCGGTACGCCACCACTGGCAAGTCCGTTTACTCGATAAAGGGGGCCCCCTTAGTGGTCATTGCAGTCATCCAGGTGGTTGGTGCGAAGATCAGCAGGAGGAGGACTTGGGCTGGGCGTAGTGTACTTCGTTTGTATGTCTCTACTGCGGACTGCGATCGGGCGCCGCGTTATAAACTTTTGACCCAAAAAAAAAAAAAAAAAAAAGGAGCCGGATGAGAAAGCATTTCATTTGTAGGTCGTCTTGTGACCGACCAAGTATGAGCGGAAGAAATTCACCACTTGTGCAGGGAATCCCAACCGAGAGATAATCTCCAGTAGAACCTGGTGGTTCAAGGAGGGGAAGAACTGAGTGATGTCGAAGGCGACAACACTCGTTTTGAGCCCTTTGGCCCATCCTGCTCTGATCAGGTGGGTAAGGTAGATACCTGCATCCTCAGTGGAACGCTGGGCGATGCCTCCGAACTGGTTTTGTTCGAAGGCCTCGTGTGCGACACCGTCGAACTGAAGTCGCCTAGACAACATCTTTTCGACTAACTTGCCCAGAGTGTTCAGTAGCACGATGGGCCTGAACAACTTTGGGGTGGAGTTTTTTTTTTGGGTCAACAATTTATAATGCGGGGCTCGATTGCAGTCCGCGGAGCAGGATACAAACTTGGGTACTACTGTAACTACGCTTCCCCTCACCCATATCCTACCCAGGTCCTCGTTTTAGCCACTTTAGGTGGGCAGTGCCACAGACGTTGGCCTCTCAGCCAGGAAAGGCAATAATCTGGAGGGGGGCCCCCCCTCCCGAAGCTAGCCATTAACTCATCCACCAGTGCAGAACGGTCCCCCAGCCACATATCCAACCGAAGTCAGATCAGGCGCGGCCGTGTTAATTCACTGTAAATCCCCCCTTGTGGGAGGAATAACCATCTGCATGCTCCTGGCCAGCGAGGATTGACCACCCCAGACGAATGAGGTGGACCATCACCGCGCTCCCGCACGAGTGACAGAGATGTGGTAGCTGGTTGTTCACCTGGTTATTCACCGGAACTACCATGGATAGGGGGCCAAGGCCCCCTTCGAGTAGATGCCATCGAGGGCATACGCTCAGTAACAATGTCCCCCCCGCAGTGGGGAGAAGGTAGAGGGAAGCGACAAACTGCCACTATCCCAATATCGGCCACCAACTAATTGGTGGGAGTAGATGTGGGGGGGTGACACCCCCCTTTCAGTAGCGGCGCTGCTGTGCTCGAGGACCTTGAGGACGGCGGCGTCGTGATGAGGACGAGGGTTCCCCATGATGGAGCTCTGCATGAGCTGCCTGCCTAGCCGCGTAGGAAGCCCTGAAGGCTGCCGGTGACATGAGGTCGAGAGGCAATCCGGCAGCTGCTAGTTCTGCCGACATTTTTTTTTTTTTTTTTTTTTTTGGGTCAAAAATTTATAACGCGGGGCTCGAACGCAGTCCGCGGAGCGGGGTACAAACTTGGGTACTACTCTATCTACGCATTCCCCTCGCCCATCTCCCACCCAGGTCCCCGTTTTAGCCACTTTAGGTGGGCAGTGCCACAGACGTTGGCCTCTCAGCCAGGAAAGGCAATAATCTGGAGGGGGGCCCCCCCTCCCGAAGCTAGCCATTAACTCATCCACCAGTGCAGAACGGTCCCCCAGCCACATATCCAACCAAGGTCAGATCAGGCGCGGCCGTGTTAATTCACTGTAAATCCCCCCTTGTGGGAGGAATAACCGTCCACATGTTCCCAGCCAATGAGGGTTGACCACCCCAGGCGAATGAGGTGGACCATCACTGTGCCTGCACACGAGTGACGAAAATGAGGTAGCTGGTTATTCACCTGGTTACTCACCGGAACTACCGTAGGCAGGGGGCCAAGGCCCCCCTCGAGCAAGTGCCAACACACGCACGCGCTCGATGACAACATCCCCCCCGCAGCGGGGAGAAGGTGTAGGGTAACGGCTAAGCGTCATTGTCCCGATAACGGCCACCACTCCTGTGGTGGGCGTATATGTGGAGGGGTGGTTCCCCCTTTTTTAATAGCGACGCTGCTGTGCTCGAGGACCTCGAGGACGACGGCGACGTGCTGGGGACGAGGGTTCCCCAGATTGAGGCTCTGATTGAGCTGCTAGCATCGCCGCATAGGAAGCTCGAAAGGCTGCCGGTGACATGAGATCGAGAGGTGACGCGGCAGCTGCTAGTTCTGCCGACATCATCTCAGACAATCGCCATGTGGCTGTGAATAATTCCCAAGCCATCTGACGCCATACATTCCTCTCCGTAAGAGGGACGGCAGACACTTGGACGGTACCGATGAAAATCGTCATTGCCTCCAGTAGATGTAGAAAGCCATGAGAGGTGGCTGTTAATTCCGCCCTCTCATCTCTCGACAACGGAGGCTCATCCTCCACCAACTCTGGGATGGCGGATGAACCCGGTGAAATGGGGAGGGGCGGCACAGATAGTTCTGCCGACATTGGCTCAGACAATCGCCAGGTGGTCGTGAATAATTCCCCGGCCATCTGACGCCATGCGTTCCTCTGAATGAGCGGAACAGCGGATACTCGGACGGTACCGACGAAGATCGTCATAGCCTCCAGTAAATGTAGAAAGCCATGAGAGGTGGATGTTATATCCACCCTCTCATCTCTCGACAACAGAGGCTCATCCTCCACCAACTCTGGGATGGCGGATGAACCCGGTGATGTGGGGAGGGGCGGCGCAGATTGCTCCTGCTGCCCCTCTGGATAGAGGAGCTCAGCAATGCCAAGCTCTTGATTGTTGTTGGCCTCGAGCCCAAGCTTGAGAGCCAGATCATGCACCTCATCGGCTATCACTTGTGATGCCAAGAAGCGGTTTATCGTCTCCTGCGAGGCTAGCTCAGTGAGACCCAGAATGAATTCGACGTCTCCGCCGGTGGCAGAGCCGTCATCGTCGTCTGGCAGGTCGGAGGAGTCATCCTCCACCCAAAGATTGTGGAACTGGTTAGCCACTGGTAGTTTAGACATCTAGCCGGGTGAGGACACGCAACCCCCTCTGGGGTGGCTGGGACTGGAGGGTTCGCTTTTGCGTTTCCCTTGCAACATCCGGCCAGAGCACGGTGGTGCTCCTTGTGGTGTGGGCCTGCACAGATCAGACACTTCAACTGCGGTGCTCTGCATGCTGGGGTGGGGTCTCCCCATTTCCAGCATCGTTGGCATAACGGCAAACCAGGGTTTGCCCTGGCTGCCCTAACATAAGTGACATAGCATCCAAACTGGATGCCATGCCCAATGAGAGCTTTCACTCATGCACCACTGACTGAGTCAGCAATGTTGAGATAGACGGTGCATGTGTCTGACATCTTCGAATCACGTACTACCTGTGGGGGGACTTGCAACATGGTGAGGTCAGAGATGCCTGACTTTCCGAGGTGTGCCATCACCACATCAGGAGTAATGGCCCTGTTGTTAGCAATATATGGAACGTCGACCAGCTTAAGATATGACATAGAAGTGGGTAGCACCACATCAACTTGCAGCGCAAAGGGGAAGGCCTTGTGAGCTGCCTCCTTGAAGCATCGTAGGTCCTCCTCAGAGGCGACTATGTCAGTAGACACTGAGATGTTCCCAGCATGTAGAGTAGTGGACTGGGCCACTAGTTTAGAGTGGTGCAGTGCGAGAGTGGTCCTGACATGGTCGAGGAAGTCAGTGGGGTTCGCTCCCTCCTCCAAGGGGGGGCAAACGTGAACAAGGACCTGTTGTCTCGACGGTCCATAGACAGTGGGTGAGGGCTTTGCAGCCTTTGGCCTGGAGGGGCCGACGTGCTGCTGAATATCAGCCAGCTTGTTGGTAGGAAGTTCAGGGAAGGCTTTGGGCTTTGGCTAAGTGCACAAGGCCATCCATGGAAGTGTTAGGTGCTCGTCCCCCAGGGAAACGAGCAACCTGAGCAAAGGTCCCCTTGCCCGAGGGCTTGGTCAACCAGTTAACAGGGGGGGGAGGTCCCCTGCCCCATGACGAAGAGACACCCCCTGCTGGGGGTTTAGGAAGAGGTCGAGCCCCTCTAGGGCCTCGAGTGCTTGCAGATTTGTGAGGGGGGGGGTGTTCGTCGCTCCTTGACTTGTTACAACCACCATAAATAGTGGTAAACACCTCTGCTCAACGTTGCACGCAACGTCGACACTTCAATTTATGTCCGATTTTCGATCGGATTTCACCATCACGAACGCTCTCGGCGTCTCCAGGCCTGCCCTGATTTGCTAAGAGATCCGTCCATCCGATCCCTGGGGATGCCCCGGTCATTGTTTTTGACAATGACTGCTATTCGTCTCGTTCCCCTGTGCTTCGAGGATCCTGGCTAGGTGAGTGGTGTCTATGAAAGAGTAGTCTAGGTCCCTATGGGGGCTTAGAGTGGGTGTGGGATGCCTGCTTCAACGCTCGCCCAAGTCGATGCACTCGTTTAGTTGGGGGAGGTCTGGCTCAGGGGGAGGGACATTGTTACTGGACTGCTGGTCGTCTCTGGGGCTTCCAACCTCCATGCTATGTGAGTCACTACTACTAGGGACAAGCTACACTGACTACCTGTTGGAATACACCGTCGCTAAAAGGGGCCGGGTGACGGTGCCCCCTGATAGCTAGGTCGATGCTCTGGTGGCCGCATTTCACCACCGACTCCTCACCTCCGGTGCTCACTCCTCTGGGGTGTTATGACCCGGGTTCAATCTTCTCCCACCAGGCAACAGGATGCGCGGCCTGTTCGCCCCCTCGGAGCGTTTGGAGGCTGTATCGGGTGGACCTGGAACTGAGACAAGGGGCCATCTGTTATCAATCTTACGCTACGTACTTTGACTGTTATCGTCATTTACCTGTGCTAACTCACTCTCAATGCCCAAACGGCTGCACAGAGACCAAACCACATGCTGGGGCCTTCATGACCCCACCTTGATTATGGGCGACATCATTGGTGATTTTTTTTTTTTTTTTGAATCAGAATTTATAATGCGGGGCTCGAACGCAGTCCGCGGAGCAAGGTACAAACTTGGGTACTACTTTATCTACGCGTTCCCCTCGCCCATCCCCCACTCAGGTCCCCGTTTTAGCCACCTTTAGGCGGGCAGTTCCACAGACGTTGGCCTCTCAGCCAGGAAAGGCAATAATCTGGAGGGGGCGCCCCCCCTCCCGAAGTTAGCCATTAGATCGCCCTCTGGAGCAAATGGTCCCCCAGCCACATGTCCGACCAAGGCCAGACCAGGCGCAGCAGTGTTAATTCACCGTAAATCCCCCCTTGCGGGAGGAATAACCGTCTGCGTTTTTCCAGCCAACGAGGATTGACCACCCCAGACGAATGAGGTGGACCGTCACCGTGTTGTGCACGAGTGACAGTAACAAGGCGGGTGGTTGTTCACCTGGTTATTCACCGTGACCGCCGTAAGTAGGGGGCCGAGACCCCCCTCGAGCAAATGCACCCATGTGCACGCACTCAATGACATCGTCCCCCCCGCAGTGGGGGGAAGGTATAGGGAAGCGACACCATGTCACCATCCTGATAGTGGCCACCAGTTACTTGGTGGCCGTGAACGTAGAGGGGGATAGCCCCCTGTACTAGTTGCGGCGCTGCTGTCCACGAGGACCTCGAGGACGACGGCACCATGCTGGGGACGAGGGTTCCCCAGATTGAGGCTCTGATTGAGCGGTGTGCACCGCCGCGTAGGAAGCCCGGAAGGCTGCCGGAGACGTGAGGTCGAGAGGTGTCGGAACGGCTACTAGTTCCGCCGACATCGTCTCAGACAGTCGCCAGGTGGTCGTGAATAACTCCCAGGCCATTTGGCGCCATGCGTTCCTCTCTGCAGGGGGAACGGCGGACGGACGGACGGTACCAACGAACATGGTCATCGCGTCGAGTTGGTGTAGCATGGCATGAGAGGTGGCTTCGATTTCCAGCCTCTCATTCACAGATAACGGCGCTTCGTCCTCCACCAGCTCAGGGGGGCAAAGGCGGTAACGGGGCAGGGGATGCCTCCGGATAGAAGAGCTCAGCAATGCTGAGCTCCTGAGTGTACATGTCCTCACGTTCGAGACTGCGAGTCCATCGTTTATGTGCGACATGGACGTCCTGCGCCCACAGCACACGGTCGATCATTTGCCTCGAGGCTAGCTTGGGGCTGCTCTCAGCATAATTGAGGGCCTCCTGCATAGCAAGAGAATCCTCGTCATCCTCAGGGTCGGAGAAGTCTTCTCCAGCCCATAGATCTCTAACTGCCCGTAGGGCAGTAGCTACATCCAGATTGTCATGATCGTACCGGGTGTCGTAGTCTTGGACGCCATCGTCGTAGATGTTGCCCGTAATCAGGGAGGGGTCGTGTAGACCCCAGCGTGGTGTTTGGGCTCTAGTTCACCGTTTAGGCATTGAGAGGGGAAGTTAGTGCTAGTAGGTGATAGTAGAAATCAAGATACGTAGCGTGCCATCGATAACAGCTGGTCCCTTATCTCTATTCCGGGTCCACCCGATACTGCCTCCGAACGCTCCGAGGGGGGGACAGGCCGCACATCCTGTAACCCAGTGGGAGAAGATTGAACCCAGGTCATACCACCCTAGAGGAGTGAGCACCGGAGGTAGAGAGTTGGTGGAGAGTGGTGGCCACCAAGGTGTCGACCTAGCCGCCAGGGGGCACCATCGCCCGGCCCCTTTTAACGATGGTGTATTCCAATGGGTAGTCAGTGTAGCTTGTCCCTAGTAGTAGTGACTCACATAGCATGGAGGCTAGAAGCCTCCCAGACAACTAGCAATCCAGTGATAACGTCCCTTCTCCCTAAGCCAGACCTCCCCCAACTAAACGAGTGTGTCGACTTGGGCGAGCGTTGAAGCAGGCATCCCACACCCACTCTAAGCCCCCAGAGGGACCCAGACTACTCTTTCATAAACGACACTCACCTAGTCAGGATCCTCGAAGCCCAGGAGAGCGAGACAGATAGCAGCCATTGTCAAAAACAATGACCGGGGCATCCACGGAGATCGGATGGACGGATCTCTTAGCAAATCAGGGTAGGCCTGGAGACGCCGAGAGCGTTCGTGATGGTGAAATCCGATCGAAAATCGGACAAGAATTGGAGTCTCGACGTTGCTACCAACATCGAGCAGGAGTGTTTACCACTGTTTATGGTGGTTGTAACAAGTCAAGGAGCGATGATGCCCCAGTCATTGTTTTTGACAATGGCTGCTATCTGTCTCATTCCCCTTGGCTTCGAGGATCCTGGCTAGATGAGTGGTGTTTATGAAAGAGTAGTCTGGGGGTCCCTATGGGGGCTTAGAGTGGGTGTGGGATGCCTGCTTCAATGCTCACCCAAGTAGACACGCTCGTTTAGCTGGGGGAGGTCTGGCTTAGGTGGAAGGACACTTCCACTGGACTGTCAGTTGGCATGGATGCCATCAACCTCCTTTTTTTTTTTTTTTTGGGTCAACAATTTATAATGCAGGGCTTGAGTGCAGTCCATGGAGCAGGGTACAACCAAGGGTACTACTCTATCTATGTGTTCCCCTCACCCATCTCCCACCCAGGTCCTCGTTTTAGCCACTTTAGGTGGGCAGTGCCACAGACGTTGGCCTCTCAGCCAGGAAAGGCAATAATCTGGAGGGGGAGACCCCCTCCCGAAGCTAGCCATTAGATCACCCGCTGGTGCGAACCGGTCCCCCAGCCACATATCCAACTGAAGTCAGATCAGGCATGGCTGTGTTAATTCACTGTAAATCCCCTCTTGCGGGAGGAATAACCATCTGCATACTCCCAGCCAATGAGGATTGACCACCCCAGACAAATGAGGTGGACCATCACCATGTCATGCACGAGTGACAGTAACGTGGCAGCTGGTTGTCCACCTGGTTATTCACTGGAACCGCCGTAAGCAGGGGGCCATAGCCCCCCTTGAGCAAATGCACTACAAGCACATGCACTCAATAACAGTTTCCCCCCCGCAGCGGGGAGAACGTAAAGGGCAGCGACACTTGTCACCAACCCGACAGCAGCCAGTGGACTGGTGGTGATGGGTGTGGAGCGGAATGCCTCACACTAGTAATGGCATGGCCATCTGTGATGACGACGGCACTGTACTGGGGATGAGGGTTCCCCAGATTGAAGCTCTGCTAGAGCTGTTGGCATCGCCACACAGGAAGCTGGGACAGCTGCTGGAGGTGCAAGGTCATTGGAACGATGGTCTCTGGTTGTCCATTTAGGCATTGAGAACATGTTAGTACTGGTATAGGATCCTATTAATCAGAGTATGCAGCGTGGGGTTGACACTCGGACGGTACCAACAAAGGTGGTCATCAGTAGATGTAACATGGAAAGAGAGGTGGATTTGACCTCCAACCTCTCTTTTTTTTTTTTTTTTTTGGGTCAAAAATTTATAACGCAGCACCCAAATGCAGTCCGCAGCAGAGACATACAAACGAAGTACACTACGCCTAGCCCAAGTCCCCCTCCTGCTGATCTTTGCACCAACCACCCAGATAACTGCGATAACCACTAAGAAGGCCCCCTTTATCAAGTAAATGGACTCGCCAGTGGCAGCATACCGACAACTTGGACTTGATGAGATGTGTGTCCTCCAAGACTCTACGGGTATGAGTGCAAGATTTAGGGGAAACTGCCGCCCCGACGTGAGCCTCTCAGCTCGGAAAGGAAGGCGTAGTCGGCGTCGAAGCCGTAACGCGCAACCAACAGAGGATCTGGAAGCGCTCAGGCGCCTCCCCGAACCAGTACCTAGTTTCATGTCCCCCCTCCCTGACAGTCGCTCCTGAACATGGGTGGGCCCCCTTTATGAGGGTTAACGGACTCGTCTGGTGCCCTACGGCCACCCCGACATACCGATAACACTAGCTAGAACCAGACGGGGGTCATACGCCCTGCGCGCATAACCTATCCTGGATCCCATGCAAGTGAGTTGAACGATCCCAGTGCGGGATTATTGTCCATGAATTCGTGGAAGCCTTCGACGGAGTCTGGGCTTGCACGAGTTTCTCTGCGATCCACCTTGGGGCAGATGCGTAGTAAGTGGTCTCGAGTTTGTATCTCAGGACCAAGGCACCAACACTGGTATTCCCCGTTGAGGGATAGACGTTGACGATACTCCCCTATAGGAGCATGGCCAGTAATCATACAAGTTGAACAGGAAGTCAACGTAGTGTTGTTCCCCATAACTTTCAGCCACGGCCCACCTTTGTGAGTCGAGGGTAATACCGGTTTTCCACCCACTCCTTTGAGTTGGTAGAAATGCTGACCACGGTACGCCGAATCTGAGAAACGGGTGTGCCAATCCTTACAAACGGCCTTTTCGACCTGGTTTTTAAGGTAGTCTAAAGACGTCCGCGGGTGTCTGCCCATGGAGATCTTGGTAGATGTAGCAACATCGTGAGCCATCTTGTGTACGTTCCACTCGAACTTCGAAGGGACATGCCAGAATGTTACATTCCTCTCCTCGTCTCCAGCTAGCCAGGGACGAAGGGAGCGACAGGCGTCCAGGGCAAAGATTTGCCCAGAACGTGGTTTTGGATCAATTAAGGACTCAATGCCTGTAGTGGAATCCGAAAAGATCACCAATTTCTTGCATCCTCTGCTGCACGCAGCCGAGACGCCTAGTTGGAGAGCAAAAAGTTCAACTTCTGGGGGGGTTCTCCTCCCAGAGGCTGAGACAACGTGATCAACCTGCTCTCCCTGTCCAAAGACAAGAGCGCAGGCGACTGCTTGAAATTTAGCATCAGTGGGCACCGAGGCGTCCACTGCAATGACGAGAGTGTCATCCTCTACCTGGGCAGCAGCCCAGGCTTTGTCGAGGTCACCCCTGTAAGAATTCCTCGCTCCATCCTCCTTAGAGGTGAGGCGATGAGAGGAGAAACGAGTGGGGAACAAATCCTTCACTCTGTTGCCAGGCGTGTTTTCTTCCCCAAAGGGGTTGAATTCATCACCTGGTACAAGGGCCAATGCTGCAGCCAAAGCGACAGATGGGCCTTGCAAGTTGAGTGTGTCCAGCACGTTCCCTCCCCAGAGTCCTAGCTCATGAGAGTGGGTGGTGCCTACGTGATTCGGCCCTAAGATTGCTCTAAGAGGGTGCGATGGAGCCAATAAGGGGGTTCTGAACACTCCTCTGTCGACTAGACGACGCAGTAACAGCTGCATGGGCAGCAGACCTGCGATACTTTCCAGGCCACCGATAGGGGTGGTCCTGAAGGCACCGAGGATCCAGCGAGCAGCGATGGACTGCACCTGGGCCAACGTTTTGATGACACCCTTGACGCGAGCGCCCTTAAAATGCCAGAGTCTGAGTCCGTATGTCATAATAGGTACGACGCACGAACGGTACAGGAGGCATTTCTGCATAGGGGTTAACCCCCTCACAGAATTGCCGAGCATACCCATCGCCCTAGCAGTGGTGAGGGCTTTGGTGGAATAGAATCGCGTATGCTCCTTGAAGGAGAGTTTGCGATCGAAGAAGAATCCGAGGTACCTCCAGGTAACCTTGGGCTTGAGAGGGGTGTTGCCCATGTAGGGGGCAAAGCCAAGATCGATAGGCAGGGGGGTAAACCTCCTCGCCCTTGAAAAGTGAAATATTTCGGACTTGTCATGTTCGAGGACAAGTCCGAGGGAGGTGAATGCCTGGAAAATCCAGCCATACGCTTTCTTGAGAAGGGGGAGGTTATCCTCCAACCGTGGAGAGCGGGCGATGAGGGTGCCATTGTCCACATAGGACATGAGATCGACATCTCTGCCGACCTCGCTTCTTCTGAAGAGTTTCATGATGGGCGTCAAATATAACGCCGATAAGACAGGGGACAAGGCAGAGCCTTGGCCCACTCCCACATCTGCTGCAAAAGAGCCAGATGAGAAAGCGTTCCATTTGTAGGTCGTCTTGCGACCGACTAGGTATGAACGGAAGAAGTTTACTACTTGGCAGGAAACCCCGACCGCGAGATGATCTCCAACAGGACCTGGTGGTTCAAGGAGGGGAAGAACTGAGCGATGTCGAAAGTGACAACACTCGTTTTAAGCCCCTTAGCCCATCCTGCCCTGACAAGGTGGGTAAGGTAGATACCTGCATCCTCGGTGGAACGCTGGGCGACGCCTCCGAACTGGTTTTGCTCGAAGGCCTCGTGTGCGACACCGTCGAACTGAAGTCGCCTAGACAACATCTTTTTGACTAATTTGCCCAGAGTGTTCAGGAGCACGATGGGCCTGAACGACTTAGGGGTGGAATAGTTAGGTTTCCCTGGTTTCGGGATAATGACCGACAGGGATTCCTTAAAGTGAGCTGGCCAGTGGCCTGCAGTGATGCACGCCTCAGCAATGCGGGTGATGAGCCCTGCCACTTCTGGGTTGCTACACCAGTGTTTTAGGTGCGACCACGTAACATGATCAGGACCTGGCGCGGAATGGGAAGAGCACGCATTTAGCGCTTCTTTCATTTCCGTGACGGAGAACGGGATCCAGGCCCTTTCAGGCACCGGATCAAGTTCATCAAGGATGCTCAGATCGACTACTCGATCTGAGGCAGCGTTGTAGGACCCATCAAGGGCAGCCCACAGAGAGTCCAGATCGTTACAAGGTTCTCCCCGATAGGAGATCGCCTCGTACGATGGGGAGGTTGCGTTGACGAGTCCAGGCCACCAGGTCCCAGGGTCATCTATTAGTCGTAGCCACTTCTTGGATACGGTCATCGAAAAAGTCTCGCTTCGCATGTCGCATGACTTTCCTGTAAAGCTTCCAGTCCTCCTCATCGCGAGAGGCTCTGTAAGCGTCTAAGGCACCACTGCATTTGTCAGTCCACCAGCCTTTGGACGACTTGCCGAGGCGAGATTCCTTGGCATGGTTTTCCCATGCCTTGTTCAAAATCGTTGATATCGCCGAAACAACGTCATCGATTTCTGCCGAAGTATCTCCGTGCCAGTTTAGCCACGGAGTTAAAGCGGAGGAGACGGCATCTCGGTACGATGCCTCCTCCTCAGATCCTTTTTTGATGGCCCACTTGGTAACCGGAACCAGAGATCCCGGGCCAGGCAGCACTAATGTCAGAGGGGCGTGGTCAGACGTCCCCCTGGCTTCAGGTACGATCTCACAGTACAGAACAAATCTAAGATCTGTAGGTACGAACATCAGGTCGATCACTGTGGGGTGAAGGCCCTGTTGTGGGGGGAAATGGGTAGGGCCCTCCACTACTGGTAAGGCCCTAGTCAGGCCAAGTGCCATAGCCGTTTCCACCAAGTGGTCGGCGTGGATGGAGTGCTCAGGCCCCTGGGGGTCCCAGGAAGCATGTCTCACGTTAAAATCACCACACATGAAATGTAAGCGAGGGATCGTCATGACGTTCTCAAATAAGAGCATGATGGCCGAGTGTTGGCTATCTGAGTACACATTAGCAAGTAGCATGACATCCTCCCCTATTCCCAGTGAGAACAGGAGGATGTCGCGATTATCAATTAGGTCTCGTCTGAGGCCTGGTCTTAAGCTAGCGATGCTGTTCGCAAAGTAGACAGCAACACGTGGGGGGGAATCAATACCCGAGGGGCGCACCAACGTTCCCCAGTTTGGGCTCATCGGCGCGCCTATAACTTCCTCCCCTTCCCTGTTGTGGGCAGATGGGGCGTGTCTTATCAGTCGCCAAGGTGGCTCTTGGATAAAAAGCAAGTCATAGTCGTCTACGAAATCTGCTAGTATCGAGTCCATGTAACCCTAATTTCGATTTACATTTTGACTAAATATACATAACTGTGGGGTAGATCTAAGTCTATCCCTCATTTACGTTCGGCCACCGCGTCCTGCGGGATGGTAAGTAGGAGGAGGGCGAGAATTACGTCTCGCACTCACCTCGTCGTAGCGAGCCTTGATCCAGTCACGGTCAAAGCGGTGTCGCCAGAAATTGCATCGACGATCGTCAGATGTGTGGTTCTTCCGGCAGTTCAGACACCTAGCCGGGTGAGGACATGCTGCCCCCTCTGGGGTAGCTGGGACAGGAGGGTTCGCCTTGGCGTTTCCCTTACAGCACCCCGCTAGGGCACGATGGTGCTCCTTGCGGTGTGGGCCTGCACATATTGGACATTTCGACTGTGGAGCTCTGCACGCTGGGGTGGGGTGGCCCCACTTCCAGCACCGTTGGCATAATGGGAGTCCAGGGTTCGCCCTGGCTGCCCTAACATAGGCGACGTAGCGTCCAAACTGGACACCACGTCCGATGAGAGCTTTCGCTCGTGCGCCACTGACCGAGTCAGCAACGTTGAGGTAGACAGTGCACGTGTCTGACATTCTCGAATCACGGACAACCCGTGGGGGGACTTGCAGAACGGTGAGGTCAGATATGCCTGACTTCCCCAGGTGAGCAATGACGACATCAGGCGTAATGGCCTTGTCGTTCGCAATGTAGGGCACGTCTACCAACTTAAGGTAGGATGTGGACGTCGGTAACGCCGCATCGATTTGGAGCGCGTAGGGGAAGGCCTTGTGGGCCGCCTCCTTAAAACATCATAGGTCCTCGTCTGAGGCCACTACGTCAGTTGACACCGAGAGGTTCCCGGCATGCATGGTAGCAGACTGTGCCACTAACTTAGAGTGGTGTAGTCCTAAGGTCATCCGGACATGGTCCAGGAAATCGGCGGGGTTCGTTCCCTCCTCTAGGGGGGGTCGAACGTGAACGAGGACCTGTCTTCGTGACGGTCCACGGACGGTGGGCGAAGGCTTTGCAGCCTTGGGCCTGGATGGGCCGACGTGCTGCTGGATGTCAGCTAGCTTGTCGGTTGGAAGCTCAGGGAAGGCCTTGGCTAGTCGCACAAGGCCGTCCATGGATGTGTTAGGTGCTTGCCCCCCAGGGAAGCGAGCGACCTGAGCAAATGTCCCCTTGCCCGAAGGCTTGGTCGACATGTTCACGGGGGGAGGAGGTCCTCTGCCCCATGACGAAGAAGTGCCCCCTGCTGGGGGTTTAGGAAGAGGTCGAGCCCCTCTTGGGCCTCGTGTCCTCGCAGATTTGTGAGGGGGGGGGCGTGGCCCATCCCATCCCTCTAGGTGTTCCGTCCTTGGGACGTCGTTGGGGTCAGTAGTTGCAGGACGTTTGCCTGCATTACCAGCCCTGTCAATGGCTCTTCAGAGGGTTGTGTTCCCCAAATCACGATGGAAACCAACTGTGGTCGCTGCATACAGCACCGCCCCCAGTTGTTCTGCAATTTCCTGCCGTTGTTCAGCAGTAGGTTGTCGGGCTCCAGTCCTGTTTAGAACAGTAATGAATCCCTGAGCGTATTCCCCGAGGTCGTGGGCGAAGGTGACTGGACCGGCCCAATCATCGTCCGCATCGCTCGCCATCACCGTGTCTTGGATCACGGGTTCGGGGTTGGGTGTCATAGCTTCGTCCCCCCACCTAGAGGCAGGAGTGGAAGGAGTGGTAGGAGGTGCAGGGGACGCTGTGGCCCTCCTGGGAGATAATGTCGGCACGCTGAATCGCTGTGCGCGAGGTGTAATCGTTCCGGCCCCATGCGGGGAGGGAGTTGGAGAACTTCTTTGGGACCGATGGGGGCCCACGGAAGGTGCTATCTGTGAGGATCTACGGCCCCCAGAGGGCCGTAGAGAATCAATGGGGTCATCGCCAGGAGTTCTGGGCGTACCGGCTCTGGAAGGGTTCCCCACGTCCATCGCTTCACCCGATCTCCCCCTTATTCTAGATAATGAATCAGACATGCGCTGGTAAGACGCTATATAGACCGGATCGCTTGGATCGTAGACGGATTGAGCTACAGAGAGTGAAAACAGTGTCGACGAAGATTTCAGTGGCTGTGCACGTCGCGGTAACAAGTCAAGAAGCGATGACAAGTTGCTCCTTCTCATCTCATTTATCTCAGGCACCATCCTTTTCAGCTCAATGTCGCCCTCTGATTGCTTGCCCACATTCATTATTGTCTACATCCGTGACACCCAATTGCGTCCCTGCAACATGCACCCATCTATGCACCTCGTGTTGTGCATCCTGCTCCGCCTCATGGTGAGCCTCGCATCTGCAACACTGGCTAAACCTGTATGACACGACCCTAGAGGCAGATTTCTGCCTGCCACTTCAATGACTGCGCTGAGCATCGCTCCTTGACTTGTTACAACCACCATAAACAGTGGTAAACACTCCTGCTCGATGTTGGTAGCAACGTCGAGACTCCAATTCTTGTCCGATTTTCGATAGGATTTCACCATCACGAACGCTCTCGGCGTCTCCAGGCCTACCCTGATTTGCTAAGAGATCCGTCCATCCGATCTCCGTGGATGCCCCGGTCATTGTTTTTGACAATGGCTGCTATCTGTCTCGCTCTCCTGGGCTTCGAGGATCCTGACTAGGTGAGTGTCGTTTATGAAAGAGTAGTCTGGGTCCCTCTGGGGGCTTAGAGTGGGTGTGGGATGCCTGCTTCAACGCTCGCCCAAGTCGACACACTCGTTTAGTTGGGGGAGGTCTGGCTTAGGGAGAAGGGACGTTATCACTGGATTGCTAGTTGTCTGGGAGGCTTCTAGCCTCCATGCTATGTGAGTCACTACTACTAGGGACAAGCTACACTGACTACCCGTTGGAATACACCATCGTTAAAAGGGGCCGGGCGATGGTGCCCCCTGGCGGCTAGGTCGACACCTTGGTGGCCGCCACTCTCCACCAACTCTCTACCTCCGGTGCTCACTCCTCTAGGGTGGTATGACCCGGGTTCAATCATCTCCCACTGGGTTACAGGATGTGCGGCCTGTCCCCCCCTCGGAGCGTTCGGAGGCAGTATCGGGTGGACCCGGAATAGAGATAAGGGACCAGCTGTTATCGATGGCACGCTACGTATCTTGATTTCTACTATCACCTACTAGCACTAACTTCCCCTCTCAATGCCTAAACGGCGAACTAGAGCCCAAACACCACGCTGGGGTCTACACGACCCCTCCCTGATTACGGGTGACATCTACGACGATGGCGTCCAAGACTACGACACCCGGTACGATCATGACGATCTGGATGTAGCTACTGCCCTACGGGCAGTTAGAGATCTATGGGCTGGAGAAGACCTCTCCGACCCTGAGGATGATGAGGATTCTCTTGCTATGCAGGAGGCCCTCAATTATGCCGAGAGCAGCCCCAAGCTAGCCTCGAGGCAAACGATCGACCGTGTGCTGTGGGCGCAGGACGTCCATGTCGCACATAAACGATGGACTCGCAGTCTCGAACGCGAGGACATGTACACTCAGGAGCTCGGCATTGCTGAGCTCTTCTATCCGGAGGCATCCCCTGCCCCGTTACCGCCTTTGCCCCCCATCCCTGAGCTGGTGGAGGACGAAGCGCCGTTATCTGTGAATGAGAGGCTGGAAATCGAAGCCACCTCTCATGCCATGCTACACCAACTCGACGCGATGACCATGTTCATTGGTACCGTCCGTACGTCCGCCGTTCCCCCTGCAGAGAGGAATGCATGGCGCCAAATGGCCTGGGAGTTATTCACGACCACCTGGCGACTGTCTGAGACGATGTCGGCGGAACTAGCAGCCATTCCGACACCTCTCGACCTCACGTCTCTGGCAGCCTTCCGGGCTTCCTACGCGGCGGTGCACACCGCTCAATCAGAGCCTCAATCTGGGGAACCCTCGTCCCCAGCACGGCGCCGTCGTCCTCGAGGTCCTCGTGGACAGCAGCGCCGCAACTAGTACAGGGGGCTATCCCCCTCTACGTTCACGGCCACCAAGTAACTGGTGGCCACTATCGGGATGGTGACATGGTGTCGCTTCCCTATACCTTCCCCCCACTGCGGGGGGGACGATGTCATTGAGTGCGTGCACATGGGTGCATTTGCTCGAGGGGGGTCTCGGCCCCCTACTTACGGCGGTCACGGTGAATAACCAGGTGAACAACCACCCGCCTTGTTACTGTCACTCGTGCACAACACGGTGACGGTCCACCTCATTCGTCTGGGGTGGTCAATCCTCGTTGGCTGGAAAAACGCAGACGGTTATTCCTCCCGCAAGGGGGGATTTACGGTGAATTAACACTGCTGCGCCTGGTCTGGCCTTGGTCGGACATGTGGCTGGGGGACCGTTTGCTCCAGAGGGTGATCTAATGGCTAACTTCGGGAGGGGGGGGCGCCCCCTCCAGATTATTGCCTTTCCTGGCTGAGAGGCCAACGTCTGTGGAACTGCCCGCCTAAGGTGGCTAAAACGGGGACCTGAGTGGGGGATGGGCGAGGGGAACGCGTAGATAAAGTAGTACCCAAGTTTGTACCTTGCTCCGCGGACTGCGTTCGAGCCCCGCGTTATAAATTCTGATCCAAAAAAAAAAAAAAAAAAAAAATGACTGCGCTGAGTGAAGCACCATCCCTAACTACCTCATACATATTCCCATCGTTACCTGACTTCGCAACCAGCCCAACTCCCACCTTCGAGTATATACTACCACCTGTACCCCCATCTACACCTCAGCTCTCTACAACCCCACCCGACGATGATGACTTCATGCCCAAGAATGTCAAACTGTTCTGGGGCAATGATGAACATCCAGAGGAGAGCCCTCAGGACTTCCTAAAAGCGATGCAATGCTGGGGCCTCAACAAAACCAATGCCATGGACACACAGAAGCTGGAGAACTTCGGGCTCAACCTGAAATCGAACGCTGCAGCAGAACAATGGTTCGACAACCTACCTACCACCGACATTGACACCTGGGACCACCTCGTCAGTGCATTCAAGAGGAAGTGGCCGAGCAAAGCGCCCACCATGAAGACTGTCGAGGAGAAGCAGGCGGCGCTAGAGCAAACCACGATTAGCGAAGAAGAGGTGGGGAAACGAGTGGTGACGAACAGAGTAGAAGAACTCGCACACGTTGTATGGGCTGACAAGATAGAGCATCTTGCAGCCGCAATCCCAGATGCCAACGGTTTGTTGGTCAACTCCATTCGCAGATCAATGCCAAAGGTCCTACAGAAGGTAATGGGATCAGGGCACACCACCTGGGCATCATTCTGCAATGCTGTACACGCAGCTACAGTCACCCAGATCACCGAGGCAAAAGAGGAAGAGAAGCTCCTTGACTTGTTACAACCACCATAAATAGTGGTAAACACCTCTGCTCAATGTTGCATGCGACGTCGACACTTCAATTTTCGTCTGATTTTCGATCGGATTTCGCCATCACGAACGCTCTCGGCGTCTCCAGGCCTGGCCTGATTTGCTAAGAGATCCGTCCATCCGATCTCCGGGGATGTCTCGGTCATTGTTTCCAACAGTGACTGCTATCTGTCTCGTTCCCCTTGGCTTCGAGGATCCTGGCTAGGTGAGTGATGTCTATGAAAGAGTAGTCTGGGTCCCTATGGGGGCTTAGAGCGGGTGTGGGATGCCTGCTTCAATGCTCGCCCAAGTAGAAGCGCTCGTTTAGCTGGGGGAGGTCTGGCTTAGGGGGAAGGACGTTCTTACTGGACTGCTGGCCGTCTGGGAGGCTCCCAGCCTCCATGCTCTGTGAGTTTCTATTACTAGAGACATGCTACACTGACTACCTGTTGGAATACACCATCGTTAAAAGGGGCTGGGCGATGGTGCCCCCTGACAGCTAGGTCGACGCTCTGGTGGCCGCTACTCACCACCAACTCTCTACCTCCGGTGCTCACTCTTCTAGGGTGTTATGACCTGGGTTCAATCATCTCCCACTGGGTTACAGGATGTGCGGCCTGTCCCCCCCTTGGAGCATTCGGAGGCAGTATCGGGTGGACCCAGAATAGAGATAAGGGACCAACTGTTATCGATGGCACGCTACGTATCTTGGTTTCTACCATCACCTACTAGCACTAACTTCCCCTCTCAATGCCTAAACGGTGAACTAGAGCCCAAACACCACGCTGGGGTCTACACGACCCCTCCCTGATTACGGGCGACATCTACGACGATGGCGTCCAAGACTACGACACCCGGTACGATCATGACGATCTGGATGTAGCTACTGCCCTACGGGCAGTTAGAGATCTATGGGCTGGAGAAGACCTCTCCGACCCTGAGGATGACGAGGACTCTCTTGCTATGCAAGAGGCCCTCAATTATGCCGAGAGCAGCCCCAAGCTGGCCTCGAGGCAAACGATAGACCGTGTGCTGTGGGCGCAGGACGTCCATGTCGCACATAAACGATGGACTCGCAGTCTCGAACGCGAGGACATGTATTCACAGGAGCTCGGCATGGCTGAGCTCTTCTATCTGGAGGCATCCCCTGCCCCAGTACCGCCTTTGCCCCCCATCCCTGAGTTGGTGGAGGACGAAGTGCCGTTATCCGTGAATGAGAGGTTGGAAATCGAAGCCACCTCTCATGCCATGCTACACCAACTCGACGCAATGACCATGTTCGTTGGTACCGTCCGTACATCCGCCGTTCCCCCTGCAGAGAGGAACGCATGGCGCCAAATGGCTTGGGAGTTATTCACGACCACCTGGCGACTGTCTGAGACGATGTCGGTGGAACTAGCAGCCGTTCCGACACCTCTCGACCTCACGTCTCCGGCAGCCTTCCGGGCTTCCTACGCGGCGGTGCACACTGCTCAATCAGAGCCTCAATCTGGGGAACCCTCGTCCCCAGCACGGCGCCGTCATCCTCGAGGTCCTCGTGGACAGCAGCGCCGCAACTAGTACAGGGGTCTATCCCCCTCTACGTTAACGGCCACCAAGTAACTGGTGGCCACTATCAGGATGGTGACATTGTGTTGCTTCCCTATACCTTCCCCCCACTGCGGGGGGGACGATGTCATTGAGTGCATGCACATGGGTGCATTTGCTCGAGGGGGGTCTCGGCCCCCTACTTACGGCGGTCACGGTGAATAACCAGGTGAACAACCACCCGCCTTGTTACTGTCACTCGTGCACAACACGGTGATGGTCCACCTCATTCGTCTGGGGTGGTCAATCCTCGTTGGCTGGAAAAACGCAGACGGTTATTCCTCCCGCAAGGGGGGATTTACAGTGAATTAACACTGCTGCGCCTGGTCTGGCCTTGGTCGGACATGTGGCTGGGGGACCGTTTGCTCCAGGGGGCGATCTAATGGCTAACTTCGGGAGGGGGGGGCGCCCCCTCCAGATTATTGCCTTTCCTGGCTGAGAGGCCAACGTCTGTGGAACTGCCCGCCTAAGGTGGCTAAAACGGGGACCTGAGTGGGAGATGGGCGAGGGGAACGCATAGATAAAGTAGTACCCAAGTTTGTACCCTGCTCCGCGGACTGCGTTCGAGCCCCGCGTTATAAATTCTGATCCAAAAAAAAAAAAAAAAAGGGGGGAGTTGCCCATGTAGGGGGCAAAACCTAGATCTATCGGTAGAGGAGTGAAGCTCCTCGACCTCGAGAAATGGAAAATCTTGGACTTGTCATGTTCTAGAACAAGTCCAAGGGACGTAAATGCCTGGAAGATCCAGCCATATGCTTCTGTGAGCAGGGGGAGGTTGTCCTCCAGTCGTGAAGAGCGGGCGATGAGGGTGCCATCATCCACATAAGACATGAGGTCGACTTTTCTGCCGACCTCGCTTCTTTTGAAGAGCTTCATAATGGGTGTTAAGTATAACACCGATAAGACAGGGGACAGGGCAGAGCCTGTCCCACCCCCACATCGGCTGCAAAGGAGCCAGATGAGAAGGTGTTCCACTTGTAGGTCGTCTTGTGACCCACAAGGTAAGAACGGAAGAAGTTCACTACTTGTGCAGGGAACCCTGAGCTGGAGATGTTTTCCAACAGAACCTGGTGGTTCAATGAGGGGAAGAACTGAGCGATGTCGAAGGTGACAACGCTTGTTTTGAGACCCTGAGCCCATCCTGCTCTGATGAGGTGGGTGAGGTAGATTCCTGCATCCTCTGTGGAACGCTGGGTGACACCTCCGAACTGGTTTTGTTCAAAGGCCTTGTGTGCCACTCCATCAAATTGAAGCCATCGGGACAGCATTTTTTCGACCAGTTTGCCCAGAGTGTTCAGGAGCACAATGGGTCTGAATGACTTTGGTGTAGAGTAATTAGGTTTCCCTGGTTTCGGAATTATTACCGACAGGGATTCCTTGAAGTGAGCAGGCCAATGTCCTGCTGTGATGCATGCCTCAGCTATGTGAGTGATGAGTCTCGCCATCTCAGGGTTGCTACACCAGTGTTTTAGGTGTGACCACGTAACATGATCGGGCCCTGGAGCGGATCGGGAAGAGCATGCATTAAGTGCTTCTTTCATTTCCATAACGGAGAATGGGACCCAGGCCCTTTCAGGCACCAGAACCAGATCATTTAAGATGCTCAGATCAACTTCTCAGTCTGAGGCTGCATTGTAGCATCGCTTCTTGACTTGTTACCGCGACGTGCACAGCCACCGAAATTTTCGTCGACACCGTTTTCACTCTCTGTAGCTCAATCCGTCTACGATCCAAGCGATCCGGTCTATATAGCGTCTTACCAGCGCATGTCTGATTCAGTATCTAGAATAAGGGGGAGATCGGGCGAAGCGATGGACGTGGGGAACCCTTCCAGAGCCGGTACGCCCAGAACTCCTGGCAACGACCCCATTGATTCTCTATGGCCCTCTGGGGGCCGCAGATCCTCACAGATAGCACCTTCGGTGGGCCCTCATCGGTCCCAAAGAAGTTCTCCAACTCCCTCCCCGTATGGGGCCGGAACGATCACACCTCGCGCACAGCGATTCAGCGTGCCAACATTATCTCCCAGGAGGGCCACAGCGTCCCCTGCACCTCCCACCACTCCGTCCACTCCTGCCTCTAGGTGGGGGGACGAAGCTATGACACCCAACCCCGAGCCCGTGATCCAAGACACGGTGATGGCAAGCGATGCGGACGACGATTGGGCCGGTCTGGTCACCTTCGCCCACGACCTCGGGGAATACGCTCAGGGATTCATTACTGTTTTAAACAGGACTGGAGCCCGACAACCTACTGCTGAACAACGGCAGGAAATTGCAGAACAACTGGGGGCGGTGCTGTATGCAGCGACCACAGTTGGATTTCACCGCGACTCGGAGAACACGACCCTCCGAAGAGCCATCGACAGGGCTGGCAATGCAGGCAAACGTCCTGCCACTACTGACCCCAATGACGTCCCAAGGACGGAGCACCTGGAGGGATGGGATGGGCCACGCCCCCCCCCTCACAAATCTGCGAGGACACGAGGCCCGAGAGGGGCTCGACCTCTTCCTAAACCCCCAATAGGGGGCACTTCTTCGTCATGGGGCAGAGGACCTCCTCCCCCCGTGAACATGTCGACCAAGCCTTCGGGCAGGGGGACATTTGCTCAGGTCGCTCGCTTCCCTGGGGGGCGAGCACCTAACACATCCATGGACGTCCTTGTGCGACTAGCCAAGGCCTTCCCTGAGCTTCCAACTGACAAGCTAGCTAACATCCAGCAGCACGTCGGTCCATCCAGGCCCAAGGCTGCAAAGCCTTCGCCCACCGTCCATGGACCGTCACGAAGACAGGTTCTCGTTCACGTTCGACCCCCCCTTGAGGAGGGGACGAACCCTGCTGATTTCCTGGACCATGTCCGGACGACCTTAGGACTACACCACTCTAAGTTAGTGGCACAGTCTGCTACCATGCATGCCGGGAACCTCTCGGTGTCAACTGACGTAGTGGCCTCGGATGAGGACCTACGATGCTTCAAGGAGGCGGCCCACAAGGCCTTCCCCTACGCGCTCCAAATCAATGCAGTGTTACCGACGTCCACGTCTTACCTCAAGTTGGTAGACGTGCCCTACATTGCAAACGACAAGGCCATCACGCCTGATGTCGTCATAGCTCACCTGGGGAAGTCAGGCATATCTGACCTCACCGTCCTGCAAGTTCCCCCACGGGTTGTCCGTGATTCGAGAATGTCGGACATGTGCACCGTCTACCTCAATGTTGCTGACTCGATCAGTGGCGCACGAGCGAAAGCTCTCATCGGACGTGGTGTCCAATTTGGACGCTATGTCGCCTATGTAAGGGCAGCCAGGGCAAACCCTGGGCTCCCGCTATGCCAACGGTGCTGGAAGTGGGGCCACCCCACCCCAGCATGCAGAGCTCCACAGTCGAAATGTCCGATCTGTGCAGGCCCACACTGCAAGGAGCACCATCGTGCCCTAGTGGGGTGTTGCAAGGGAAACACCAAGGCGAACCCCCCTATCCCAGCTACCCCAGAGGGGGCAGCCTGTCCTCACCCGGCTAGGTGCATAAATTGCCGGAAGAACCACGCATCTGACGATCATCGATGCAATTTCTGGCAACATCGCTTTGACCGTGACTGGATCAAAGCTCGCTATGACGAGGTGAGTGCTAGACGTAATTCTCGCTCCCCTCCTGCTCACCATCCCGCAGGACGCGGTGGCCGAACATAAATGAGGGACAGACTTAGAGCTACCCCTCAGCTACAAGTATTTAGTCAAAATGTAAACAGAAACTGGGGTTACATGGACTCTCTACTGGCAGATTTCGTAGATGACTATGATTTGCTTTTCATTCAAGAGCCTCCTTGGTGACTAATAAGACACGCCCCCTCTGCCCACAACAGGGAAGGGGAAGAAGTTATAGGCGCACCAATGAGCCCCAATTGGGGAACCTTGGTGCGCCCATCGGGAATTGACTCCTCCCCACGCATTGCCGTCTACTTTGCGAACAGCATCGCTAACCTAAGACCTGGTCTCAGACGAGATCTGATCGACGATCGTGACATCCTTCTCTTTTCACTGGGAATTGGGGAGGACGTCATGCTACTCGCTAACGTTTACTCGGACAGCCAACACTCAGCCATCACGCTCTTGTTTGAGAACGTCATGATGATCCCACGCCTACACTTTATGTGCGGCGACTTCAACGTGAGACACGCCTCCTGGGACCCCCAGGGGCCTGAGCACTCAATCCATGCCGACCACTTAGTGGAAACGGCTATGGCACTAGGCCTGACAAGAGCCCTACCAGTAGCGGAGGGCCCTACCCACTTTCCCCCACAACAGGGCCTTCACCCCACAGTGATCGACCTGATGTTCGTACCTACAGATCTCAGATTTGTATTGTACTGTGAGATCGTTCCTGAAGCCAGGGGGACGTCTGACCACGCTCCCCTGACATTAGTGCTGCCTGGCCCGGGATCTTTGGTTCCGGTTACCAAGTGGGCCATCAAAAAAGGATCCAAGGAGGAAGCATCTTACCGAGATGCTGTCTCTTCCGCTTTAACTCCGTGGCTAGATTGGCATGGAGATACTTCGGCAGAAATCAATGATGTCGTCTCGGCGATATCAACGATTTTAAACAAGGCATGGGAAGACCATGCCAAGGAATCCCGCCTCGGCAAGTCATCCAAAGGTTGGTGGACAGACGAATGCAGTGGTGCCCTAGACATGTACAGAGCTTCCCACGATGAGGAGGACTGGAAGCACTACAGGAAAGTCATGTGACATGCAAAGCGTGATTTCTTCGATGACCGTATCCAGGAAGTGGCTACGATGAACAGACGACCCTGGGATCTTATGTCCTGGACTCGTCAGCGCAACCTCCCGTCGTATGAGGCGATCTCCTATCGGGGAGAACCTTGCAATGACCTGGACTCTCTCTGGGCTGCCCTTGATGGGTCCCATAACGCTGCCTCAGATCAAATAGTCAATCTGAGTATCCTTGATGGACTTGATCCGGTGCCTGAAAGGGCCTGGATCTCGTTCTCTATTACGGAAATGAAAGAGGCACTAAATGCGTGTTCTTCCCGTTCCGCTCCAGGTCCCGATCATGTTACATGGTCGCACCTTAAACACTGGTGTAGCAACCCGGAAGTGGCAGGGCTCATCACCCGCATTGCCGAGGCGTGCATCACTGTTGGCCACTGGCCAGCTCACTTCAAGGAGTCCCTGTCGGTTATTATCCTGAAACCAGGGAAACCTAATTACTCTACCCCTAAGTCGTTCAGGCCCATTGTGCTCCTGAACACCCTGGGCAAATTAGTTGAAAAGATGTTGTCCAGGCGACTTCAGTTCGATGGCGTTGCACACGAGGCCTTCGAACAAAATCAGTCTGGAGGCGTCGCCCAGCGTTCCACTGAGGATGCAGGAATCTACCTCACCCATCTTGTCAGGGCAGGGTGGGCCAAAGGGCTCAAAACGAGTGTTGTCGCCTTTGACATTGCTCAGTTCTTCCCCTCCTTGAACCACCAGGTTCTATTGGAGATTATCTCTCGGTCGGGATTCCCTGCGCAAGTAGTGAATTTCTTCCGTTCATATTTGGTCGGTCACAAGACGACCTACAAATGGAACACTTTCTCATCTGGCTCCTTTGCGGCAGATGTGGGAGTGGGTCAAGGTTCGGCCTTGTCCCCTGTCCTGTCGGCGCTATACTTGACACCCATCATGAAGCTCTTCAGAAGAAGCGACATCGGCAGAGATGTCGATCTCATGTCCTACGTGGACGATGGTACCCTCATCGCCCGCTCTCCACAGTTGGAGGATAACATCCCCCTCCTTAGAACTGTGTATGGCTGGATCTTCCAGGCATTCACCTCCCTCGGACTTGTGCTTGAACACGACAAGTCTGAAATCTTTCACTTCTCAAGGGCGAGGAGGTTCACCCCCCTGCCTATCGATCTCGGCTTTGCCCCCTACACGGGCAACACCCCTCTCAAACCCAAGGTTACCTGGAGGTACCTCAGTTTTTTCTTCGACCGCAAACTCTCCTTCAAGGAGCATACGCGGTTCTATTCCACCAAAGCCCTCACCACCGCTAGGGCGATGGGCATGCTCGGCAATTCTGTGAGAGGGTTAACCCCTATGCAGAAACGCCTCCTGTACCATTCATGTGTCGTACCCATCATGACATACGGATTGAGACTCTGGCACTTCAGAGGCGCTCGCGTCAAAGGTGTCATCAAAACGTTGGCCCAAGTGCAGTCCATTGCTGCATGTTGGATCCTCGGTGCATTCAGAACCACCCCAATCAGCGGCCTGGAAAGTATCGCCGGACTGCTGCCTATGCAGCTGTTACTGTGTTGTTTAGTCAACAGAGGGGTATTCAGAACCCCTCTATTGGCTCCATCACACCCCCTAAGGGCAATCTTAGGGCCCAATCACGTCGGTAGTACCCACTCTCATGAGCTAGGACTCTGGGGAGGGAACGTGCTCGACACACTCACCTTACAAGGTCCATCTGTCGCTTCGGCTGCAGCTCTGGCCCTCGTACCAGGCGATGAATTCGACCCCTTTGGGGAAGAAAACACACCTGGAAACAGAGTGAAGGATTTATTCCCCACTCGCTTCTCCTCTCATTGCCTCACCTCTAAGGAGGATGGAGCGAGGAACTCTTACAGGAGTGACCTCGACAAGGCCTGGGCCTCTGCCCAGGTAGAGGATGACACTCTCGTCGTTGCAGTGGACGCCTCGGTGCCCACTGATGCTAAGTTTCAAGCTGTCGCCTGCGCTCTTGTCTTCGGACAGGGGGAACAGGTCGATCACGTTGTCTCAGCGTCTGGGAGAAGAACTCCCCCGGAAGTCGAACTCTTTGCTCTCCAACTTGGCGTGTCTGCTGCATGCAGCAGGGGATGCAAAAAGTTAGTTATTTTCTCGGATTCTACTACGGGCATTGAGTCCCTAATCGATCCAAAACCACGCTCTGGGCAAGTCTTTGCCCTGGACGCTTGTCACTCCCTCTGCCCCTGGCTAGCTGGGGACGAGGAGAGAAACGTTACATTCTGGCATGTCCCCTCGAAATTCGAGTGGAACGTGCACAAGATGGCTCACGATGTAGCTACATCTACCAAGATCTCCGTGGGCAGACACCCGCGGACATCTTTAGACTACCTTAAAAATCAGGTCGAGAAGGCCGTTTGTAAGGATTGGCACACCCGGTTCTCAGATCCGGCGTATCATGGATGGCACTTCTACCAACTCAAGGGAGTAGGTGGAAAACCGGTTTTACCCTCGACTCACAAAGGTGGGCCTTGGCTGAAAATTATGGGGAACAACACTACGGTGACTTCCTGTTCGACTCGTATGATTACTGGCCATGCTCCGATAGGGGAGTATCGTCAACGCTTATCCCTCAACGGGGAATACCAATGTTGGTGCCTTGGTCCTGAGATACAGACTCGAGACCATTTACTACGCGTCTGCCCTAGAGTGGTTCGCAAGGAGACTCGTGCAAGCCCTGACTCTGTCGAGGGCTTCAACGAATTCATGGACAACAATCCTGCACTAGGATCGTTCAACTCACTTGTGTGGGACCCAGGATAGGTTGTGTGCGCAGGGCGTATGACCCTCGTCTGGTTCTGGCTAGTGTTATCGGTATGTCGGGGTGGCCGTAGGGCACCAGACGAGTCCGTTAACCCTCATAAAGGGGGCCCACCCGTGTTCAGGAGCGACTGTCAGGGAGGGGGGACACGAAACTAGGTACTGGTTCGGGGAGGCGCCTGAGCGCTTCCAGATCCACCGTCGGTTGTGCGTTACAGCTTCGATGCTGGCTACGCCCTCCTTTTGAGCTGAGAGGCTCACGTCGGGGCGGCAGTATCCCCTAAATCTTGCACTCATACCCATAGGGATTTGGGGAACACGACATCGTCAAGCTCGGGTTGTCAGTATGCCACCACTGGCAAGTCCGTTTACTCGATAAAGGGGGCCCCCTTAGTGGTCATTGCAGCTATCCAGGTGGTTGGTGCGAAGATCAGCAGGAGGAGGACTTGGGCTGGGCGTAGTGTACTTCGTTTGTATGTCTCTACCGCGGACTGCGATTGGGCGCCGCGTTATAAACTTTTGACCCAAAAAAAAAAAAAAAGGCTGCATTGTAGGACCCATCAAGGGCAGCCCATAGAGAATCTAGATCGTTGCAAGGGTTTCCCTGATAAGAGATCACCTCAAACAATGGTAGGTTGCATTGACAAGTCCAGGACATTAGGTCCCAGGGTCGTCTGTTCATGGTAGCCACTTCATGGATATGGTCATCAAAGAAGTCTCGCTTTGCATGTCGCATGACCTTCCGATAGTGTGTCCAGTCCTCTCCATCATGGGAGGCCCTGTAGGCATCTAGAGTGCCTCTGCATTTGTCTGTCCACCATCCTCTGGACATCTTGCCTAGGCAAGATTCCTTAGCGTGGTTGTCCCATGCCTTGTTTAAAATTGTTGATATCGCCGAGATGACATCATTGATTTCTGCCAATGTATTTCCATGCCAATTAAGCCACGGAACTAAAGCGGAGGAGACAGCATCGAGGTATGATGCCTCCTCCTCAGATCCTTTTTTGATGGACCACTTGGTAACTGGGACCAAAGATCCCAGGCCAGGCAGTGTCAGTGTCAGGGGGGCATGGTCAGACGTGCCCCTGGCTTCTGGTAGAATCTCGCAGGACAGCACAAATCTTAGATCCATGGGTACAAACATCAGGTCGATCACCATGGGGTGAAAGCCCTGTTGTGGAGGAAAGTGTGTGGGTCCCTCCTCGACTGGGAGGGCCTTTGTCAGGCCTAGAGCTGTTGCTGTTTCCACCAAGTGGTCAGCGTGGATAGAGTGTTCAGGCCCTTGGGGATCCCAAGAGGCATGTCTCACATTGAAGTCGCCACACATAAAGTGTAAGCATGGGATCGTCATGACACTTTCATAAAGGAGTGTGATGGCCAAGTGTTGGCTGTCTGAATAGACATTAGCGAGTAGCATGACATCTTCCCCTATTCCCAAGGAAAATATAAGGATGTCACAATCGTCGATCAGATCTCGGTGGAGACCCAGTCTGAGATTAGCGATGCGGTTTGCAAAGTAGACAGCCACGCATGGAGGGGTATCAACCCCTGATGGTTGCACCAAGGTGCCCCAATTGGGGCTCATCAGTGTGCCGATAACTTCCTCCCCTTCCCTGTTGTGGGCAGAGGGGGCATGTCTTATTAGTCTCCAAGGAGGCTCTTGAATGAATAGCAGATCATAGTCATCTATGAAATCAGCCAGTAGCAAGTCCATGTAACCCCAATTTCAGTTTACATTCTGACTAAATATTCATAACTGTGGGGTAGATCTAAGTCTGTCCCTCATTTACATTTGGCCACCGCGTCCTGCGGGATGGTAAGCAGGGGGGGAGCGAGAGTTTTGTCTTGCACTCACCTCATCATAGCAAGCTTTGATCCAATCTCGGTCAAAGCAATGTCGCCAGACATTGCATCGACGATTGTCAGATGCATGGTTCTTCCGGCCTCCAACCTCTCTTCCCTAGATAATGGCACTTCATCCTCCACCCACTCGGGGAGGGGGGGACAAAGGTGGTGACGGAGCAGGGAGTGCCTCCAGATAAAGGAACTCAGCAATGCTGAGCTCCTGTGTATACACATCCTCTTGTTCGAGGCTTCATGTCCATTGTCTATGTGCGACAACGACACCTTGTGCTCATTGCACACGATTGATATCTTGCCTAGAGGCGAGCCTGGGCCCACTTTTTGGCATAAGTGAGGGCCTCCTGCATAGCAAGGAGGTCCTCGTAATTGTCAGGGTTGGGGAGGTCCTCCCCAGCCCACAGATCTCAGACTGCCTAGTGCAGCTGCTACCTCCAGTTTGTTCTGTGCGAACTGGGTGTCATAGTCTTGGGCATCATCATCAACGATGTCACCCGTAATCAAGGAGGGGTCATGAAGGCCCCAGCATGTGGTTTTGTCTCTGTTCGGCCATTTGGGCATTGAGAGTGAGTTAGCACAGATAGATGATGATAACAGTCAAAATACAAAGTGTATGATCAATAACAGCTGGCCCTTTGTCTCAATTCCGGGTCCACCCGATACAGCCTCCAACCGCTCCGAGGGGGCAGGCAGGCTGCACATCCTGCTGCCTGATGGGAGAAGATTGAACCCAGGTCATACCACCCCAAAAGAGTGAGCACCAGAGGTGGAGAGTTGGTGGTGCGAAGCGGCCACCAGAGTGTTGTCCTATCCCCCAGGGGGCACAGTCACCTGGCCCTTTTTAACGATGGTGTATTCCAAGTGGGTAGTCAGTGTAGCATGTCTCTAGTAGTAGAAACTCACAGAGCAAGGAGGTTGATGGCATCCATGCTGACTGACAGTCCAGTAGAAGTGTCCTTCCCCCTAAGCCAGACCTCCCCCAGCTAAACGAGCGCATCTACTTGGGCGAGCATTGAAGCAGGCATCCCACACCCACTCTAAGCCCCCATAGGGACCCAGACTACTCTTTCATAAACACCACTCACCTAGCCAGGATCCTCGAAGCCAAGGGGAACGAGACAGATAGCAGCCATTGTCAAAAACAATGACCAGGGCATCCCCGGGGATCGGATGGACGGATCTCTTAGCAAATCAGGCCAGGCCTGGAGACGCCGAGAGCGTTTGTGATGGCGAAATCCGATCAAAAATCAGATGTAATTTGAAGTGTCGACATCGTGAGCAACGTTGAGCAGAGGTGTTTACCACTGTTTATGGTGGTTGTAACAAGTCAAGGAGCGTAGCGCCATCAACCTCCTTGCTCTGTGAGGTTCTACTACTAGAGACATGCTGCACTGACTACCCACTTGGAATACACCATCATTAAAAGGGGCCAGGTGATGGTGCCCCCTGGGGGCTAGGACAATGCTCTGGTGGCCACTTCGCACCACCAACTCTCCACCTCTGGTGCTCACTCTTTTGGGGTGGTATGACCCAGGTTCAATCTTCTCCCATCAGGCAGCAGGATGTGTGGCCTGCCTGCCCCCTTGGAGCAGTTGGAGGCTGTATTGGGTGGACCCGGAATTGAGACAAAGGGCCAGCTGTTATTGATCATATGCTGCATATTTTAACTGTTATCATCATCTACCTGTGCCAACTCACTCTCAATGCCCAAATGGCCAAACAGAGACAAAACCACATGCTGGGGCCTTCATGACCCCTCCTTGATTATGGGTGACATCGTTGACAATGATGCCCAAGACTATGACACCCGGGTCGCACAGAACGAACTGGAGGTAGCAGCTGCACTAGGCAGTCTGAGATCTGTGGGCTGGGGAGGACCTCCCCAACCCTGATGATTATGAGGACCTCCTTGCTATGCAGGAGGCCCTCACTTATGCCAAAAAGTGGGCCCAGGCTCACCTCTAGGCAAGATATTGATTGTGTGCGATGAGCGCAAGGTGTCGTCATTGCACATAGACAATGGACATGAAGCCTTGAACAAGAGGATGTGGATACACAGGAGCTCAGCATCGCTGAGTTCCTTTATCTGGAGGCACTCCCTGCCCTGTCACTGCCTTTGTCCCCTCCCTGAGTGGGTGGAGGACGAAGTGCCATTATCTAGGGAAGAGAGGTTTGAGGTCGAATCCACCTCTCTTTCCATGTTACATCTACTGGACATGATGACCACCTTTGTTGGTACTGTCCAAGTGTCAACCTTATGCTGCGTATTTTGATTAATAGAATCCTATACCAGTACTAACTCGTTCTCAATGCCTAAATGGAGGCCAACCAGAGACCATCATTCCGATGACCTTGCGCCTCCAGCAGCTGCCTCAGCTCCCTATGTGGCAATGCCAATAGCTCCAACAGAGCTTCAAGCTGGGGAACCCTCATCCCCAGTACAGTGCCACCGTCGTCCCAGATGGCCATGCCGTTACCAGTGTGGGGCATTCCACTCCACACCCATCACTGCCAGTCCACTGGGTGCTGTCGGGTTGGTGACAAGTGTCACCACCCTTTACCTTTCCCCCGCTGTGGGGGGGATGATGTCATTGAGTGCATGCATCTTCTAGCATTTGCTTGAGGGGGCCCTTAGCCCCCTGCTTATGGTGGTTCCAGTGAATAACCAGGTGAACAACCAGCTGCCACATCACTGTCACTTGTGCACAACACGGTGATGGTCCACCTCATTCATCTGGGGTGGTCAACCCTTGTTGGCTGGAAATATGCAGACAGTTATTCCTCCTGCAAGGGGGGATTTATGGTGAATTAACACTGCTGCGCCTGGTCTGACTCTGGTCAGACATGTGGCTGGGGGACCGTTCTGCTCCAGTGGGCGATCTAATGGCTAGCTTCAGGAGGGGGTGGCTCCCCCTCCAGATTATTGCCTTTCCTGGCTGAGAGGCCAACATCTGTGGCATTGCCCACCTAAAGTGGCTAAAACAAGGACCTGGGTAGGAGATGGGCGAGGGGAACATGTAGATAGAGTAGTACCCAAGGATGTACCCTGCTCCGCGGACTGCGTTCAAGTGCCACATTATAAATTCTGATCCAAAAAAAAAAAAATGCCATTGCCATTTCCACTAAGTGGTCAGCATGGATAGAATGTTCAGGCCCCTGGGGGTCCCAGGAGGCATGTCTCACGTTGAAATCGCCACACATGAAGTGTAGGCATGGGATCGTCATGACACTTTCATAGAGGAGTGTGATGGCTGAATGGTGGCTGTCTGAGTAGACGTTAGCGAGTAGCATGACATCTTCTCCTATTCCCAAGGAAAAGAGAAGGATGTCATGATTGTCAATCAGATCTCAGCAGAGGCCCGGTCTGAGATTAGCAATGCTATTCGCAAAATAGATAGCAATGCGTGGGGGGGTGTCAATCCCTGATGGTCATACCAAAGTGCCCCAGTTGGGGCTCATCGGAGTGCTGATAACTTCTTCCCCTTCCCTGTTGTGGGCAGAGGGGGCATGTCTTATTAGTCTCCAAGGAGGCTCTTGAATGAATAGCAGATCATAGTCATCTACAAAATCTGCCAGTAACGAGTCCATGTAACCCCAATTTCTGTTTACATTTTGACTAAATATGTGTAACTGTGGGGTAGATCTAAGCCTGTCCCTCATTTACGTTTGGCCACCGCGTCCTGTGGGATGGTAAGCAAGAGGGGAGCGAGAGTTACGTCTCGCACTCACCTTGTCATAGCAAGCTTTGATCCAATCATGGTCAAAGCGATGTCACCAGAAATTGCATCGATGATCATCAGATGCATGGTTCTTCTGGCAGTTTAGACATCTAGCTGGGTGAGGACAGGCAACCCCCTCTGGGGTGGCTGGGACAGGAGGGTTCGCTTTCGCGTTTCCCTTGCAACATCCGGCCAGAGCACAGTGGTACTCCTTACGGTGTGGGCCTGCACAGATCGGACCCTTCGACTGCGGTGCTCTGCATGCTGGGGTTGGGGTGTCCCCATTTCCAGCATCGTTGGCATAACAGCAGACCAGGATTTGCCCTGGCTGCCCTAACATAAGCGACATAGCATCCGAATTGGACACCACGCCCGATGAAAGCTTTCGCTTGTGCACCACTGACTGAGTCAGCGATGTTGAGGTAGACGGTGCATGTGTCCGACATCTTTGAATCACATACTACCCATGGGGGGACTTGCAACATGGTGAGGTCAGAGATGCCCGACTTTCCAAGGTGTGCGATCATGACATCAGGCATAATGGCCTTGTCGTTAGCAATGTATGGAATGTCAACCAACTTGAGATACGACTTAGAAGTGGGTAGCGCTGCATTGACTTGCAGCGCAAAGGGAAGGCCTTGTGAGTCACCTCCTTCAAACATCATAGGTCCTCCTCAGAGGCAACTACTTCCATGGACACTGAGAGGTTCCCAGCGTGCATGGTAGCTGACTGGGCCACTAACTTGGAGTGGTGCAGTCCTAGAGTCGTCCAGACATGGTCCAGGAAGTCTGCAGGGTTTGTTCCTTCCTCAAGGGGAGGTCGAACGTGTACTAGGACCTGTCATCTCGACGGTCTGTGGACAGTAGGCGAAGGCTTTGCAGCCTTGGGCCTGGAGGGGCCGATGTGCTGCTGAATGTCAGCCAGCTTATCGGTAGGAAGCTCAGGGAAAGCCTTGGCTAAATGCACAAGGCCATCCATGGAGGTGTTAGGTGCTCGTCCCCCAGGGAAACGAGCAACCTGAGCAAAGGTACCCTTGCCCGAAGGCTTGGTCAACCACTTCACAGAGGGGGGAGGACCCCTACCCCATGATGAAGAGACACCCCCTGCTGGGGGTTTAGGAAGAGGTTGAGCCCCTCTCGGGCCTCGAGTCCTCGCAGATTTGTGAGGGGGGGGGGGGGGGGGGTGGCCCATCCCATCCCTCCAGATGGTCCATCCTTGGGACATTGTGTGGATTGTTAGTGATGGTCTCCAACCTAGGTCATTTTCCAGCCCCAGCTACCCTGTCTATGGCTCTTCGGAGGGTTGTGTTCCCCAAATCGCGATCAAAACCGACTGTGGCTGCTGTGTTGAGCACCACACCCAGTTCTTCTGCAATCACCTGCCGTTGTTCAGCAGTAGGTCATCTGGCTCCTGTCCTATTGAGGACCATTAGGAAGCCTTAGTGTATTCCCCAAAGTTGCATGCAAAGGTGCTTGGGCCCGACCAATCATCGTCAGCATCACTTGCCATCTCCGTGTCCTGGATCACAGGGTTGGGGTTCGGTATTGTCTCCTCGTCAGCCCACTGTGAAGCAGGTGTAGAGGGGGTTGTGGAAGGTGCAGGGGATGAGGTGGCCTGCCTGGGAGATAACGCTGGCACGCTGAATCGCTGTGCGTGCGGTGTGATCATTCTGGCCCCATAGCAGGAGGGAGTTGGAGAGCCTCTTTGGGTCCGATGAGGACCCACTGAGGGAGCTTAGCTATCTGTGAGGATTTACAGCCCCCAGAGGGCCATAGAGAATCAATTGGATCGTCGCCAGGAGTTCTGGGCATACCGGATCTGGAGGGTCTCCCCTTGTCCATCACCATGTCTGATCTCCTCCCTTTTTGTATGAAACTGTCAGACATGTGTTGGTAAGACGCTATATAAACCAGATTGCTAGGATCATAGATGGATTGAGCTGTAGAGGATGAAAATGGTGTTGACAAAAATTTCTGTGGCTGTGCATGTCGCGGTAAGAGGTCAAGAAGCGATGTCAAAACTAGTGTTGTCACATTTGACATTGCTCAATTCTTCCCCTCCCTAAACCACCAGGTCTTGCTGGAGATAATATCTCGGTCGGGATTCCCTGCGCAAGTAGTGAATTTCTTCCATTCATACCTGGTCGGTCGCAAGACGACCTACAAATGGAACACCTTCTCATCTGGCTCATTTGCAGCAGATGTTGGGGTGGGACAAGGATCTGCCTTGTCCCCTGTCCTATCGGTGTTGTATCTAACACCCATTATGAAACTCTTCAGGAGAAGCGATATCGGCAGAGATGTTGATCTCATATCTTATGTGGACAATGGTACCCTCATCACCTGCTCTGCACGGTTGGAGGACAATCCCCCCCTTCTCAAAGAAGTGTATGGCTGGATCTTCCAGGCATTCACCTCCCTCAGACTTGTCTTGGAGCATGACATTCCACTTCTCTAGGTCAAGGAGCTTCACTCCTCTACCGATAGATCTAGGATTTGCCCCGTACATGGGCAATTCACCACTCAAACCCAAGGTCACCTGGAGGTACCTCAGTTTCTTCTTCGATCGCAAACTCTCCTTCAAGGAGCACACGCAATTCTACTCCACCAAAGCCCTCACCACATGTGAGGCCCCAAGGGCAATGGGAATGCTCGGCAATTCTGTGAGAGGGCTAGATCCCATGCAGAAGCACCTCCTATACTCTTCATGCATTGTACCCATTATGACGTATGGACTAAGACTCTGGCACTTCAAAGGTGCTCGCATCAAAGGTGTCATCACAGGTACAGTCCACCGCTGCACGCTGGATCCTTTTTTTTTTTTTTTGGGTCAGAAATTTATAATGCAGCGCCCGATCGCAGTCTGCAGCAGAGACATACAAACGAAGTACACTATGCCTAGCCCAAGTCCTCCTCCTGCTGAACTTCACACCAACCACCTGGATAGCTGGAATGACCACTAAGGGGGCCCCCTTTATCAAGTAAATGGACTCGCCAGTGGTGGCGTACCGACAACCCAGACTTGATGGAATTGTGTCCCCTGAGACTCCATGGGTATGAGTGCAAGATTTAGGGGAGACTGCTGCCCCAATGTGAGCCTCTCAGCTCAGAAAGGAAGGCGTAGTCAACTAAGTCGTTGTAATGCACAACCGACAGTGGATCTGAGAGCACTCAGGCGCCTCCCCAAACCAGTACCTGGGTTTGTGTCCCCCCTCCCTGACAGTCGCTCCTGAACATGGGTGGGCCCCCTTTATGAGGGTTAACAGACTTGTCTGGTGCCCTACAGCCACCCCGACGTACCAATCACACTAGCCAGAACCAGACGAGGGTCATATGCCCTGCGCACACAACCTATCCTGGATCCCACGCTAGCGGGGTGAATGACCCTAGTGTAGGGTTATAGTCCAAGAATTTGTAGAAGCCCTCGACAGAGTCGGGGCTTCTTTGCAATCCACCGCAGGGCAGATGCGTAATATGTGATCCCAAGTTTGGATCTCAGGACCAAGGCACCAACACTGGTACTCCCCGTTGAGGGAGAAACGATGGCGATACTCCCCTATGGGAGCATGGCCAGTGACCATATGGGTAAGTCAGGAAAGTGCCAATCATGCTGGTTCCTGATACTTTTAGCCAAGGCCCACCTTTGTGAGTTGAGGGTACTACAGGTTTTCCTCTGACCCCTTTCAGGTGAAGGAAATACCGACCACAATATGCAGGTTCTGTGAACCGCATGTGCCAATCCTTATAGACCGCTTTTTCGATCTGGGTCTTCAGGTAGTCTAGAGATGTCCGTGGGTGTCTACCCACAGAGATCTTGGTAGATGTCACGACATTGTGAGCCTTCTTGTGTACGTTCCAGTCGAGTTTCAAGGGGACATGCCAGAATGTAATGTTTCTTTCCTTGTTCCTGGCTAACCAAGGATGAAGGGATTGACAAGTGTCCAGAGCAAAGATTTGCCCAGAGTGTGGTTTTGGGTCCACAGGGGACTCGATGCCCATTGTAGAGTCCAAAAAGATCACCAACTTTTTGCATCCCTTGCTGCAAGCAGCAGAGATGCCCAGTTGGAGAGCGAATAGTTTGACCTCCAGGGGGGTTCTCCTCCCAGATGCTGAGACGATGTGATCTACCTGTTCTCCTTGTCCGAAGACAAGAGCACAAGTGACTGCTTGGAATTTGGCATCAGTGGGCACTGAGGCATCCACTGCAACAACGAGGGTGTCTGCCTCTGACTGGGCCTTAGCCCAGGCCTTGTCGAGGTCACCTCTATATGCACTCCTCGCCTCCTCCTCCTTAGAGGGGAGACAATGAGAGGAGAAGTGAGCAGGGAAGAAATCCTTTACTCTGTTTCCAGGGGTGTTTTCTTCCCCAAAGGGGTTGAATTCATCCACTGGGACAAGCGCCAGCGCTGCAGCCAAGGCAACAGAGGGTCCTTGCAGTGTGAGTGTATTGAGCACATCTCCACCCCAGAGCCCAAGCTTGTGAGGGAAGGTGCTGCCTATGTGGTTTGGCCCGAAGATTGCTCTCAGGGGGTGAGATGGAGCCAACAGGGGGGTTCTGAGGGCCCCTTTGTCAACCAATCGATGCAGGAGCAGTTGCATGGGCAACAGTCCTGCAATACTGTCCAGTCCACCAATCGGGGTGGTCCTGAATGCACCAAGGATCCAGCATGCAGCGATAGACTGCACCTGGGCCAGTGTTTTGACGACACCTTTGACGTGTGCGCCCTTGAAGTGCCAAAGTCAAAGTCCATATGTCATGATAGGTACAACACACGAGTGGTAGAGTAGGCGGTTCCAAGCCCCTAATGGAATTGCTGAGCATTCCCATGGCTCTCACTGTGGTGAGAGCCTTGGTGGAGTAGAATCACGTGTGCTCCTTAAAGGAGAGCTTGCAATTGAAGAAAAACCCCAGGTACCTCCAGGTGACCTTGGGTTTGAGAGGAGAGTTGCCCATGTATGGGGCAAACCCTAAGTTGATTGGGAGAGGAGTGAAGCTCCTCAACTTGGGGGTGAGGGCCAATTCTGGCAGGTACGAGTCCTTATATTTTATGATCTATAATGAAATAATGCGAAATACCTGACAATATTTGGTAATAAAAAACCCAATAGTATGCAAAGAAGTAGAAAATATTAAATCAGCTCAAGAAGCTGATCAGAATGATATATAAAACATAAAATACAGGATGTAAACTTAATATTTAGCCCTAATAAATAATACCAAATAGTGGAAACCATTATGTTAATGATGCATCAATGATATTCTGTTCTATTACAAGTTAAACATTAAGGAAGATATAGCTTATTTTCATTAATAGCAAATAATAACAAACATATAATCATATCTTTTGATTCTGTTCCAGCAATGTGGATTTTTGTTGGACTTCCAACCATTTTCCACCAAGGTCACCTAGTAATAATTGGCATAGCATTAGTATTTTAGATATAGTTTCCATTCCTATGATACCTCCACTACTCTGTTCTCCACTGGTCTCTGACCTAACTCTGCTCTTTAGTATTTAACCTATTTACTTCTGTTTGTATTCTTTGGTTCATAAAGCAACCAAGTTTACCCATCTCAATCTCTAGTCTCCTCTCCTGTCTTGGACTTCCTCTCAAACTCTGATATTCTTACATTTACCTTGGTCTTGAAATTAGACACTGACAAGGTGAAGGGCACAATTTCTTATAAGTTGAAGCCAGGTCCTCTCTGATACACCATCCAATATGAGTCTGACAGACTTCCACCCTCAAGTTCAGCACTTAACAATAATGGTCTAATAGTATACAACATTGTTTATATAAGAACTGACTGAAATAATAAATTGAAACCATACAAACAAGGCTAAATAATTCCAAATGAGAGTTCAATAATGAGCCAACAATATATCTCTTTATTTCAAGTTAAATAAACCAAATGGGACAAGAATTGAGTGAGATACAGCATTTTTGATGATTTAATAACAAATATAAACAACCTTTGTTAGCACACATAAATCAGATAATGTACAAACAGTATATATTTTATTTGCAGGTTAAATCAGTTGGATTAAAGAAGAACTAACTGAGATACCACAAACAATACCAAACAATACCAAACATGATCTCAATGAATGGGCCAATAATGTATCTTCTTATTCCAAGTTAAATGAAACAAATTGGCCAAGAATTGACCAAGATACAGCATTTTGATAACTTAACAAATAAAGATAAACAATTTTGTCAACATAGTATAAAATGCCCAAGCTACATACCCTTCTACAAGTTAAACTCAATTGAATTAGAACTGGCTCTGATATAATCTTTTTGATCTGCTTGATATATTAACAAATAATAGCAAACATCTGTAAATATCCTTTAAGGATAGACCAAGAGTATCTTTTTATTTTCAAGTTAAATCATCCAAAATGGAGAGATACTATATTTAGACACGACAACAATGTCAAACAATACCAAATACTCTTCTGATGATTGGCCAATAATGGGCCAATAGTGTATCTTCTTATTCCAAGTTAAATAAAACAAATCAGCCAAGAAATGGGCAAGATACAGTATTTTGATGATTTAACAATTAAAGATAAACAACCTTTAGTGTAAAGTGCCCAAGCTACACCCTTCTAAAAGTTAAATAAACTCAAGTGAGTTAAAACCAGCTCTGACATCATCTTTTTGATTTTTTGATATATGAACAAATAATGCCAAATATCTGTAAGTATCTTTTAATAATAGTGGTCACCAACAGTATACTTTTTATCTTGCAAGTTAAATCATCCAAAATGAATGAAAACTGAGGGAGGTACTATATTTAGCCATGACAACAATGCCAAACAATGCCAAATACCCTCCCAGTGATTGGCCAATAATGTATCTTCTCATTCCAAGTTAAATAAAAGAAATCAGCCAAGAATTGAGCAAGATACAGTATTTTGATAATCTAACAAACAAATATAAACAACCTTTGTCAGCACAGGGCAAAGTGTCCAAGTTAAATAAACTCAATTGAGTAAAAACTGGCTCAGATATAGTTATTTTGATCTTTTTGATCTATAAACAAACAATCCCAAATACTTGTAAATATTTCCCACTGACAGACCAACAGCATACTTTTCATTTGCAAGTCAAATCATGCAGATTGGATGAAAACTGAAGGAGATACTATATTTAGCCATGACAACAATACCAAACATTGCCAACTACTCTCCCGATGACTGGCCAATGATGTACTTTCCCATCTGTATTTAAATGAACCTAATCGGACAAGAAATGAGTGAGATACAAGACTTTCATTGTAGATGTGCTAAAAAAAAGCATACCCTAAAGCGGTCACGTGCGCCAAATATCGACATCTCTCGGGGGGGGGAGAGAAGTCGATATTTGGCGCACATGATAACTTTAGGGCGCCCCAGAAGTATCATCAAATTTCAAAATTTCAATACAAAGTTTGTAACTGATCAATAATACAGTCGACTCCCTCATAACCCATAGCTCTGATAACCCATACTCTCCCATAACCCATAGAATTTTTGATCCACCAAGTTGGTAGGCGGGGAATTCGAACCCATAACCCATACTCCCTAATATCCCATAACCCATACCTATTGCGAGGTAAAACCCATACATTTTATTACCATATATATACTAGTGCAGTTGGTCGTGTCAACTTCGATGCGCCACAAACATATAATTTACTCTCTCAATACTCAAATTCCAGCTACCCATGCCATTAAAGCCTCTTGAGGTCCTCAAAAAGGGGCTGAAAATCTTGCAGGATCAGGTTAAAGCCAAGAAAGAGAAGCTACAGGCTCAGCTGCATGCGAAAAAGTCAATATCATCACTTGATGAGAATTGGCTTGACAACGAGGCAAATTTGGTGGATGAGCAGCGGGTTTTGGATGCGCTGGAAAATGCTTCAGATTACGAGAGGGGCTGCGAAAGACTTGATGAAACACAAAAGGGCATCGTAAGGAGATTACGGGAGGTGGCAGGTGACCTGAGCAAGGCAGTAGGAAAGAAGCGGAAAAGTGCATGAACAATTATGGCTCATCATTGTGGTAACATTGAACCGACATAAAGGATCTGAACCCAAACCTAAAGAACCCAGTGAGAAGAAAATGTCAAATAAGGAATGTAGCGCACTTGTTTTCACCAAGAAGGAGAATGCGACACTTGCCCAGCGCATCGAAATTTTGGACTGGTATCATAAGAATGGCAAAAATCAGTCGAAAACAGCGAAACACTTTGATTCAATATATCCGAACCTAAAGATGAAGCAGCCGCTGGTCTCTGCATGGGTAAAGGATGAACCAAAATGGCGGGAAGAGTGGGAACGTAACAATGGAGGATGCACAGCCAAATGGGCTCGTCAAACACAGCACCCAGAAGTGACAGAAATGATGGAGCTGTGGGTGTTAAAGGCGATGGCAGAGGATATTCCACTCACGGGTGAGGTCCTACGCCAGAAGTGGACAAAGTTTGCAGACCTGGCAGGCGTCCCACAGGATGAACGACTCAATCTAAGTGATGGTTGGTTGACTTGTTTCAAGGCCCGGACCGGTTTGAAGCAATTTAAGCGCCATGGCGATGCGGCATCGGCAGATCTGGAAACGGTGAAGAGAGAGCGAAAACGCATCCAGGAGCTTATCGATAAGTATGGTTATGAGCTGCGGGACATCTTTAACATGGATGAGACTGGGTTATTCTATGCGTACATACCATACCAATTTCTTAGTTTGCGTGCACTCATTTTCAGAAATAGGATGCCTCCGGACCGAGGGTTATCAGACAAGAAAAATTCGGGAGTGAAGGGCCGAAAGGTCAGACTCACCTATGCATTTACATCTAATGCAGATGGGTCTGAGAAACTGTCACCTATCATCATCGGTAAAGCGAAGAAACCTCGAGCATTCCAAAAGAAGTCAGGCAAGCAGCTAGGCTTTTACTATCGGAACAATGCAAAGGCTTGGATGACTTCAGCACTGTATCAGGAATGGATTCACGAATGGGATTCTGAACTATGCTCGAAAAACCGCAAGATCCTTCTTTTACAAGATAATTTCTCCAGTCACATTGTCCCAGATGGTCTTCGAAACATTCGCGTCGAGAATTTCGAGCCGAATCTTACTGCACATGTCCAGCCAATGGATCAGGGCATCATTCGATGCTTCAAAGCTCATTACCGTGCAAAATACATCCAGCGAGCCATTGACAATTATGAGGCAGGTGTCACTCCCTCGGAAATCTATGACATCGACCAACTCCAAGCGATGCGGCTTGCGGATGCAGCTTGGCACGAAGTGGACATGACTACGATCAGGAATTGCTGGAAGAAGGCCGGTATTCTTCCCTCATCTTCTCGCACCCAAATTCCCAATCCAAGTATCCCTATCTCATCACTCCTCAATGTTGACAACATTGAAAATCCAGTTGCACCTGCCGAGAAGCAGCTTAATCGGGCTCTTGATGAGCTGGAATCAACCGGGGTACTTCAGGCAAGCAACAGGATGGATATCGAGGCACTGCTCAATCCGGCTGATGAGTCACAGGTTATGGATGAGACAACAGATGTCGAAATATGCCAAGCTGTGTTGGATGCGAGAAGAGCACAGGAAGAGGCATTGATCAATGGTGGAGATGACGACATTGATGACGACGCATCCGTTGAACCGTGTCCTACACATCGCGAAGTCCTTCAAGCTGCTTCTGTCCTCAATAAGTATACTGATACTCTCGATGATCCCATTGCACGCAAGCTAGAGGGAGTCTTGGCTTCCTTTAGACATCAAATACGACTGGAGATGTCTCATTCTATGAAGTCTACTCATCTTACTGACTACTTTCATCGCTTATAATCTTCAAATAATTTTACTAACAGTATATAGTTTACCTTATTAGTCGTACATAGTTCTACTCTAAAGTTGGCACACAAAACGGCCCCAGATGCTTCAAAAATACATAACTGATTTTTTTCTGATTTTTCCCAATTTTTCCCAATTTTTTGGGACCCTTTTTTAGGACCATCCTCAAACCCCATACTCCCTCATAACCCATAGCCTGGAGTGTCCACCGAGGGGTATGGGTTATGAGGGAGTTGACTGTAGTTTGTAATGGATTTACTGGAGTTTACCGGTAATTTAGATAGCCGGATGAAAATTTTCCTTTTATACTCGAAATCCGCGTCTCGGCTAATTTTTGAGTCCCACAGTTAGTAAAGTCAGTAATTTTTGTAATGGTTGCTCAGAACTTACTGACTGTGGGGAAAACAGACACGGAAAAAGGGTCACACTGAATTTTTTGGTGGTTCCAGGTTCTAAGAACAAGTCTTAACTTTGTTAAGGACTTGTAACCTTGAGAAATGAAATATCTCGGACTTGTTGTGTTCCAAGACAAGTCCAAGGGATGTGAATGCCTGGAAGATCCAGCCATATGCTTCTTTGAGAAGGGGGAGGTTATCCTCCAGTCATGCTGAGTGGGCGATGAGGGTGCCATCGTCCACATAAGACATGAGATCGACCTTGTGGCCAACCTCGCTTCTTCTGAAGAGTTTCATTATGGGTGTTAGATATAACACCGATAAGACAGGGGATAGGGCAGAGCCCTGTCCCACCCCCACATCGGCTGCAAAGGAGCCAGATGAGAAGGCGTTCCATTTGTAAGTTGTTGTTTTGCGACCCACGAGGTACAAACGGAAGAAGTTCACTACTTGCATAGGGAACCCTGACCAAGAGATTATCTCCAACAGAACCTGGTGGTTCAATGAAGAGAAGAATTGAGCAATGTCAAAGGCAACAACGCTCATTTTGAGGCCCTGAGCCCATCCTGCCCTAACAAGGTGGGTGAGGTAGATTCCTGCATCCTCTGTGGAACGCTGGGTGACTCCTCCGAATTGGTTTTGTTTGAAGGCGCCATGTGCCACGCTGTCAAACTGAAGCCGCCTAGACAGCATCTTTTCGACTAGTTTGCCCAGAGTGTTCAGGAGTACAATGGGCCTGAACAACTTTGGGGTAGAATAGTTAGGTTTTCCTGGTTTTGGGATGATTACCGACAGGGACTCCTTAAAGTGCATGTTACGATTTTCTGTTATCGTAACCCATGACCAACCAGACGTATGCTAGCAAGACTGGGTACTTTAATTTTCTCATTTGACTCGACTCACTTCTGACGGGAGACGCTTTGACGCATGGTGACTCCATGCACCTGAACCCACTCCCACACATGCTGTGATACGACAGCCTCCTAACATGAGGCTTATCTGTTATTGTTTCCTGACATGCTGTGCTGCAGCACTCCATAACATCGGATGCCTCATGCTTGGCATGAGGGTTATTTGCTATTGTTCTTTGACATGCTGTGCCGCAGCACTCCGTGACATCGGACTCCTCATGCTAGGCATGAGGCTTGCTGTTCTATTGTCCCTTCTATATTTACTTGACAAGGATCTCCTATTCCGATTGGACAATAGACATTCTCTGAACTGTATATAAGCTACAGTAATACTGCCTGTATTCCTTAGCTTGACCTAATTCAAATAATGGTCTTAGACTCAACCAGAACACTCGACAGCTTAGGAAGCCCCTAGCTGTGATAACTCGAACTCGACAGTTGGAAAGCCTCCAACTGTGATACATGAACCGATGGTCTACTCAGAAAGCCTCTGAGTATGGATAGCCGTATCGACTTAGGAAGCACCAAGTCCTGAACAGAACCCGATACAGTAAGAAAGCCTCTTACTGCAAGAACTGATACAGTTGGAAAGCCTCCAACTGCAACATACGAAGACTAGGCTGAGTTGAGACCTATAGTCTTAACAGTGCGCAGGCCAATGAATGTCCTGCAGTGATGCATGCCTCAGCTATGCAGGTGATGAGACTCGCTACCTCAGGGTTGCTACACCAGTGTTTAGGTGCGACCATGTGGCATGATCAGGACCTGGAGTGGAATGGGAAGAGCACACTGTGAGCGCTTCTTTCATTTCCATGATGGAGAACAGGATCCAGGCCCTTTCAGGCACAGGGTCCAGATTGTTTAAGATGTTCAGATCAACTACTCGATCCGAGGCAGCATTGTATGATCCATCAAGGGTGGACCATAAGGAATCCAGATCATGGCAAGGGTTTCCCCAGTAGGAGATCACCTCATATGATGGGAGGTTACATTGGCGAGTCCAGGACACAAGGTCCCAGGGTCATCTGTTAGTGGTAGCCACTTCGTGGATACAGTCTTCAAAGCAGTCATGCTTTGCATGTCGCATGACTTTGCGATAATGCTTCCAGTCCTCTCCATCCTGGGAGGCTCTGTATGCATCGAGTGTGCCTCTGCATTTGTCTGTCCACCATCCTTTGGATGACTTGCCTAGGCAAGATTCCTTGGAGTGGGTATCCCACTCTTTGGTTAAAATAGTCGATATCACCGAGACGACCTCATCTATTTCTGCTGATGTGTTCCCTTGGCAATTAAGCCATGGGTTTAAAGCAGAGGAGACAGCATCCAGGTATGACACCTCTTCCTCCGAGCCTTTTTTGATCGACCACTTGGTAACCGGGACCAAAGATCCCAGGCCAGGTAGCGTCAGTGTCAGGGGGGCATGGTCAGACATACCCCTGGCTCTAGGAATTATCTCACAGTACAGCATAAATCTGAGATCCGTGGGAATGAACATCAGGTCGATCACCATGGGGTGAAAACCCTGTTGTGGGGGGAAATGAGTGGGTCCCTCCCTCCTTCCCCCAACTTTCTCTACTACCACCATCACTAACCCCTTGCACTTATGTCCATCTCACTCAACGTACTCCCCACTCATCTTCCCTGATTTGCTCACAAAATCAATCACCTGAAGGAATGGAGAAAGATCAATGCATTCTCTCAGGTGTGTGGTGTTCCTATGTGACTATATGCATGCCACTGACATAAAAATGACTTTCAACATGCCTTTTTCGTGAACTAGGGGCATAATTGGACTGCAAGTTGTTCCCTAACCCAAACAATTATGTGTGAAGAAACAACTGAATCGGTGACAATACAACTACTGGTATGTAGCTAGGATTCCTATTTCTGTTTTGGCCATTGAGATGTGTTTATCTTCTCTCTAGTATGGTGGTTGAGTCGCGGATGCAGCAGAATAACAAGACGATCTTGGCAGCAGTCGAACGATGCTCAAGTGGATGTGGTACGTGCTGTCCCTTGCACGCCGATTCTGTGACTAATCCTGCTTCTCCAACTCGCAGAACTGGGAATGAATACACATGCAACATGGTCAATGCAGGTCAGATCCATTTCAACTCTGAATTGCTTTTGTTTCATACTTATCTCTTTCAATATGGGCTTCAAGCAAGGGTTCGAGAGTGGAAAAGGCTCGATAAGGGGGAAGGAAAGGGTGGGCAGGGTACTGGCAGGGGTTGGGCGGCATTGGCAAAGATAGAGGAGCATCGGAGTGTAGATTATTTTCATAGGGAAATGTAGGTATTTAGAGGAATACAAAAGTTTTTTGCAGTATTGTGAGGGATGGGAAGGGAACTGAACACCATGCTATACCTCTGAAACCCACAAAATCCCCCCGAATCCCTGTCCATTCCATGTTCCACAGAAAGGTATGGCAAGGGTTCTCAAGGGCTTTTCGGGGATTTGCCAGGGATTAAAATCCCCTATTGTGACAAAATACCTCGACTACCCCTCCATATACCTGAGAATCCCTCGAGGGATTTTCAGGTATTCTCCCTTATGGATTTTTCACTGGGGATCAGGTCTCGATGGAGGCCCAGTCTTAAATTAGCGATGCTGTTTGCAAAATAGACAGCGATGCATGGAGGGGTGTCAATCCCTGATGGATGTAATAACAGGCCCCAATTTGGGCTCATTGGTGCGCCAATAACTTCTTCCCCTTCCCTGTTGTTGGCAGAGGGGGCATGTCTTATGAGTCTCCAGGGAGGCTCTTGGATGAAAAGCAAATTGTAATCATCTATAAAATCTGCCAGTAGTGAGTCCATGTGCCCCCAGTTACGGTTTACATTTTGACTAAATACTCACAAGCGAGGGACAGATCTAAGTCTGTCTCTCATTTACATTTGACCACCACATCCTGCGGGAGGGTAAGAAGGAGGGGGGCGAGACAGACATCTCAGACTCACCTCGTGGTAGCGTGCTAGGATCCACTCGCGATCGAAGCGATGATGCCAGAAGTTGCATTGATGATTGTCAGATGCGTGATTCTTCTGGCAGTTTAGACATCTGGCCGGGTGAGGACATGCTACCCCCCTCTGGGGTGGCTGGTACAGGAGGGTTTGCCTTAGTGTTTCCCTTGCAACATCCCACTAGAGCACAATGGTGCTCCTTACAGTGGGGTCCTGCACAGATCAGGCACTTCGATTGCAGAGCTCTGCATGCTGGGGTGGGATGACCCCACTTCCAGCAGCGTTGGCATAGTGGCAGGCCAGGATTTGCCCTGGCAGCCCTAACATAAGCGACGTAGTGACCAAATTGGACGCCATGCCCAATAAGAGCTTTTGCTCGTGCACCACTGACTGAGTCAGTGATGTTAAGGTAAACGGTGCACGTATCCGACATCTTTGAATCCCATACAACCCGTGGGGGGACCTGTAGCACCATGAGGTCAGATATCCCTGACTTCCCCAGGTGAGCTATAACAACATCAGGTGTAATGGCCTTGTCATTAGCAATATATGGCACATTGACCAATTTAAGGTACAATGTGGATGTGGGTAGCACTGCATCTACTTGCAACACGAAGGGGAGCACCTTGTGGGTGGCCTGCTTGAAGCATCGAAGGTCCTCCTCTGAGGCCACAATGTCAGTTGATACCGAGATATTTCCAGCATGTAAGGAAGCGGACTGGGCCACTAGCTTGGAGTGGTGCAGACTGAGAGTGATTCTAACCTGGTCTAGGAAGTCAGCAGGGTTTGCTCCCTCCTTGAGGGGGGGGCGAATGTGTACCAGGACCTGTCTTCTCAACGGTCTGTGGACAGTGGGCGAAGGTTTTGCAACCTTTGGCCTGGATGGACCGATGTGCTGCTGAATATCAGCCAGTTTGTTGGTAGGAAGTTCAGGGAATGCCTTGGCTAGTCGCACAAGGCTGTCCATGGATGTGTTAGGTGCTCGTCCCCCAGGGAAATGAGTGACCTGAGCAAAGGTCCCCTTGCCCGAAGGCTTGGTCAACCAGTTCACAGGGGGAGGAGGTCCTCTACCCCATGACGAAGAAGTGCCCCCTGTTGGGGGTTTAGGAAGAGGTCAAGCCCCCTTAGGGCCTCGTGACCTTGCAGATTTGTGAGGGGGGGGGGTATTGCCCATCTCATCCCTCCAGGTAATCCATCCTTGGGACATCGTGAGGGTCGTTGGTGACAGTGCCCGACCTAGGTCATCCACTTCCACCAGCTGCCTTGTCGATTGCTCATTGGAGGGTGGTGTTCCCCAAGTTGCGGTCCATGCCCATCACGGCTGCTGCTGCAAGCACTGCACCAAGCTGTTCGGTGATGATCTGCCATTCTTCAGCAGTCGGTCGTTTGGATCCTGTCCTTCCTAGGATGGTTCTGAATCCAGTAGCGTATTCCCCCAAATTGTTTGCAAAGGTGACTGGACCAGCCCAATCGTTGTCTGCATCGCTTGCCATCTCTGTGTCCTGTATCGCAGGATTGGGGTTGGATGTAACCACGTCATCAGCCCACTGTGAAGCAGGTGTGGAAGGGGTGGTAGGAGGTGCAGGGGACAAAGTAGCCTGCCTGGGAGATAATGCTGGCACGCTGAATTGCTGTGCTCATGGAGTAACGATTCCTGCCCCATAGGGGGAGGGGGTTGGAGAGCCTCTTTGGGTCCTGTGTGGGCCCACTGAGGGAACGTTCTGTGTGGATCTGCAGCTCAAAGAGAGCCGCAGAGAGTCAATTGGGTCATCGCCATGAGTTCTGGGCACATTGCTTCTTGTCTTCTTACTGTGACGTGCACAGCCACAAAAAACTTCGTCGACACCGTTTTCAATCTTTGTAGCTCAATCCGTCCTCGATCTCAGTGATCCGGTATAACCAGCGTCTTACCAATGCATGTCAGACTCAATGTCCAGAAGAGGGGGGAGATCGGGGGAGGCAATGGATGAGGGGAGACCTTCTAGATCCGGTATGCCCAGAACTCCTGGTGACGACCCAATTGATTCCCTGCGGCTCTCTTCGAGCCGCAGATCCACACAGAATGCACCCTCAGTGGGCCCTCACAGGACCCAAAGAGGCTCTCCAACCCCCTCCCCCTACGGGGTGGGCATCGTTACTCTGCGAGCACAGTGTTTTAGCGTGCCAGCGTTATCTTCCAGGGATGCGACGGCATCTCCTGCACCTCCGGCTACCCCTTCTACACCTGCTTCGTGGGCTGATGAAGTGGCTGATAATCTCTCTACCCACGTCATTCAGGACACGGAGATGGCTAGCGACGACTGGAGTGGACCCCAGACCTTTGCCAAAGACCTGGGAGAGTACGCTGACGGATTCTGTGTTGTCCTTAACAGGACGGGATCTCAACGACCTACTGCTGAAGAGCGGCAGCTTATAGCAGAACGTCTGGGCTCGGTGCTGGTAGCAGCTGCCGAGGCTGGCATAGATCGCGACTTGGGGAGCACTGTACTCCGGGGCGCAATAGATAGAATCGCAGGGGGCAGTAAACGACCTAGGTCGGGTACGGTCACCGACAATCCCAATGTGGATTACCTGGAGGGATGGGATGGGCAACGCCCCCCCCCTCACAAAGCTTCGAGGACTCAAGGCCCGAAAGGGGCTCGACCTCTTCCAAAACCCCCAACAGGGGGCGTCTCTACGTCATGGGGTCGAGGACCACCTCCCCCTGTGAACTGGTCCACCAGGCCTTCGGGCAGGGGGACCTTCGCTCAGGTTGCTCGCTTCCCTGGGGGGTGAGCTCCCAACACATCCATGGATGGTCTTGTGCGTCTAGCCAAGGCCTTCCCTGAACTTCCAACCGACAAGCTGGCTGACATACAGCAGCATGTAGGCCCATCCAAACCGAAGGTGTCAAAGCCCTCACCTACCATACACGGACCGTCGAGACGACAGGTCCTTGTTCACGTTCGTCCCCCCCTCGGGGTGGAGACGAACCCGGCTGACTTCCTGGACCATGTCGGGACCACTCTCGGACTGCACCACTCCAAATTGGTGGCCCAGTCCGCATCAATGCACCCTGGTAACTTATCAGTAGCTACAGACGTCGTTGCCTCCGAGGAGGACCTTCGCTGTTTCAAGGAGGCTGCCCACAAGGCATTCCCTTTCGTGCTGCAAGTGGACGCAGCGTTACCCACATCCACATCGTACCTCAAGTTGGTCAATGTGCCGTTTATCGCTAACGACAAGGCCTTAACGCCTGATGTTGTCATTGCACACTTGGGAAAGTCCGGAATTTCGGATCTCACAGTGCTCCAGGTACCCCCCCATGTAGTACGCGATTCAAAGATGTCGGATACGTGCACCGTATATCTCAACATCGCTGACTCAGTCAGTGGTGCATGAGCCAAGGCTCTCATCGGTCGGGGCGTCCAATTTGGGCGCTACATCACTTATGTTAGGGCTGCCAGGGCTAACCCTGGTTTGCCTCTTTGCCAACGGTGCTGGAAGTGGGGCCACCCCACCCCGGCATGCAGAGCTCCACAGACCAAATGCCCGATCTGTGCAGGCCCACACTGCAAGGAGCACCACCGTGCCCTTGCAGGGTGTTGCAAGGGAAACGCTAAGGTGAACCCCCCCATCCCAGCTACCCCAGAGGGGGCAGCCTGTCCTCACCCGGCCAGGTGTATAAACTGCCGGAAAAACCACGCATCCAACGATCGTCGATGCAACTTTTGGCGACATCGCTTTGACCGTGATTGGATCAAAGCTCGCTATGACGAGGTGAGTGCGAAATGGAACTCTCGCTCCCCTCTTGCTTACCATCCCACAGGATGCGGTGGCCGAACATAAATGAGGGACAGACTTAGATCTACCCCACAGCTACGCATATTTAGCCAAAATGTAAACAGAAATTGGGGTTACATGGACTCGTTACTGGCAGACTTCGTAGATGACTATGATTTGCTTTTCATTCAAGAGCCTCCCTGGCAATTGATAAGACACGCCCCCTCTGCCCACAACAGGGAGGGGGAAGAAGTCATAGGCGCACCAATGAGCCCAAATTGGGGAACTTTAGTGCGCTCATCGGGAATCGACTCCCCTCCATGTGTTGCCATCTACTTTGCGAACAGCATCGCTAATCTAAGACCAGGTCTCAGACGAGATCTGATCGACGATCGTGATATCCTTCTCTTCTCACTGGGATTAGGGGAAGACGTCATGCTACTTGCTAACGTCTACTCGGATAGTCAACACTCGGCCATCACGCTCTTATTTGAGAACGTCATGACGATCCCACGCTTACACTTCATGTGCGGCGATTTTAACATGAGGCACGCCTCCTGGGATCCCCAGGGGCCTGAACACTCCATCCACGCCGACCACTTAGTGGAAACGGCTACGGCATTAGGCCTGACTAGAGCCCTACCAGTAGTGGAGGGCCCTACCCATTTCCCCCCACAACAGGGCCTTCACCCCACGGTGATCGACCTGATGTTCGTACCTACAGATCTTAGATTTGTTTTGTACTGCGAGATCGTACCTGAAGCCAGGGGGACGTCTGACCACGCTCCCCTGACGTTAGTACTGCCTGGCCCGGGATCTTTGGTCCCAGTCACCAAGTGGTCCATCAAAAAAAGATCTGAGAAGGAAGTGTCCTACCGAGATGCTGTCTCCTCCGCTTTAACCCCGTGGCTAAACTGGCACGGAGATACTTCAGCAGAAATCGATGATGTCGTTTCGGTGATATCAACGATTTTAAACAAGGCATGGGAAAACCATGCCAAGGAATCTCGCCTCGGCAAGTCGTCCAAAGGTTGGTGGACTGACGAATGCAGCGGTGCCCTAGACGCGTACAGAGCCTCCCGCGATGGGGAGGACTGGAAGCATTATAGAAAAGTCATGCGACATGCAAAGCGTGAATTCTTCGACGACTGTATCCAAGAAGTGGCTACGATGAACAGGCGTCCCTGGGACCTTATGTCTTGGACTCGTCAACGTAACCTCCCGTTGTACAAGGCGATCTCCTACCGGGGAGAACCTTGTAATGATCTGGACTCCCTTTGGGCCGCCCTGGACGGGTCCTATAATGCTGCCTCAGATCGAGTAGTCGATCTGAGCATTCTCGACGAACTTGATCCGATGCCTGAAAGGGCCTGGATCCCGTTTTCTGTCACGGAAATGAAAGAAGCGCTAAATGCATGTTCTTCCCGTTCCGCTCCAGGTCCCGATCATGTTACGTGGTCACACCTTAAACACTGGTGTAGCAACCCAGAAGTGGCAGGGCTCATCACCCGCATTGCTGAGGCGTGCATCACTGCTGGTCACTGGCCAGCTCACTTTAAAGAATCCCTGTCGGTTATCATCCCGAAACCAGGGAAACCTAATTATTCTACCCCTAAGTCGTTCAGGCCCATCGTGCTCCTGAACACTCTGGGCAAATTAGTCGAAAAGATGTTGTCTAGACGACTTCAGTTCGATGGTGTCGCACATGAAGCCTTCGAGCAAAATCAGTTCGGAGGTGTCGCCCAGCGTTCCACTGAGGACGCAGGAATCTACCTTACCCATCTGATCAGGGCAGGATGGGCCAAAGGACTCAAAACGAGTGCTGTCGCCTTCGACATCGCTCAGTTTTTCCCCTCCTTGAACCACCAAGTTTTATTGGAGATCATCTCTCGGTCGGGATTCCCTGCGCAAGTAGTGAACTTCTTCCGCTCATATCTGGTCGGTCACAAGACGACCTACAAATGGAACGCTTTCTCATCCGGCTCCTTTGCAGCAGATGTGGGAGTGGGACAGGGCTCTGCCCTGTCCCCTGTCCTGTCGGCATTATACCTGACACCTATCATGAAGCTCTTCAGAAGAAGCGAAATCGGCAGAGATGTCGATCTCATGTCTTACGTGGACGATGGGACCCTCATTGCCCGCTGTCCACAGTTGGAGGATAACATCCCCCTCCTTAAAACAGTGTATGGCTGGATCTTCCAGGCATTCACTTCCCTCGGACTTGTGCTAGAACATGACAAGTCCGAAATATTTCATTTCTCGAGGGCAAGCAGGTTCACCCCCCTGCCCATAGATCTGGGTTTTGCCCCCTACATGGGCAACACCCCTCTCAAGCCCAAGGTCACCTGGAGGTACCTTGGATTCTTCTTCGACCGCAAACTCTCCTTCAAAGAGCATACGCGGTTCTACTCCACCAAAGCCCTTACCACTGCAAGGGCAATGGGAATGCTTGGCAATTCTGTCAGAGGGCTAACCCCTATGCAGAAACGCCTCCTATACCGTTCGTGTGTCGTACCTATCATGACATACGGACTGAGACTCTGGCACTTCAAAGGCGCTCACGTCAAAGGTGTCATCAAAATGCTGGCCCAGGTGCAGTCCATCGCTGCTCGCTGGATCCTCGGTGCCTTCAGGACCACCCCTATCGGAGGCCTGGAAAGTATCGCAGGACTGCTGCCCATGCAGCTGTTACTGCGTCGTTTAGTCGACAAAGGGGTATTCAGGACCCCCCTATTGGCTCCATCACACCCCCTAAGAGCGATCTTAGGGCCTAATCACGTCAGCACCACCCACTCTCATGAGCTTGGACTCTGGGGAGGGGACGTGCTCAACACACTTAACCTGCAAGGTCCATCCATCGCTTCGGCTGCAGTGTTGGCCCTTGTACCAGGCGATGAGTTCGACCCCTTCGGGGAAGAAAACACACCTGGAAACAGAGTGAAGGATCTATTCCCCACTCGTTTCTCCTCTCATCGCCTCACCTCTAAGGAGGATGGGGCGAAGAACTCTTACAGGAGCGACCTCGACAAGGCCTGGGCTTCTGCCCAGGCAGAGGATGACACTCTAGTCATTGCAGTGGACGCCTCGGTGCCCACTGATGCTAAATTTCAAGCTGTCGCCTGCGCTCTTGTCTTCAGGCAGGGGGAACAGGTGGATCGCGTTGTATCAGCTTCTGGGAGGAGAACCCCCCCGGAAGTCGAACTCTTCGCTCTCCAACTTGGCGTTTCCGCTGCGTGCAGCAGGGGATGCAAAAAGTTGGTTATCTTTTCGGATTCTACTATGGGCATTGAGTCCCTAATTGATCCAAAACCACATTCTGGGCAAATCTTTGCCCTGGACGCTTGTCGCTCCCTCCGCCCCTGGCTAGCTGGGGACGAGGAGAGAAACGTTACATTCTGGCATGTCCCCTCGAAATTCGAGTGGAACATTCACAAGAAGGCTCACAATGTAGCTACATCCACCAAGATCTCCGTGGGCAGACACCCGCGGACGTCTTTAGACTACCTTAGAAACCAGGTCGAAAAGGCCATTTGTAAGGATTGGCACACCCGGTTCTCAGATCCGGCGTATCGTGGTCGGCACTTCTACCAACTCAAGGGAGTGGGTGGAAAACCGGTATTACCCTCGACTCACAAGGGTGGGCCCTGGCTGAAAGTTATGGGGAGCAACACTACGTTGACTTCCCGTTCAACTCGCATGATCACTGGCCATGCTCCTATAGGGGAGTATCGTCAACGTCTATCCCTCGACGGGGAATACCAATGCTGGTGTCTTGGTCCTGAGATACAAACTCGAGACCACCTACTACACGTCTGCCCCAAGGTAGATCACAAAGAAACTCATGCAAGCCCAGACTCCGTCGAAGGCTTCAACGAATTCATGGACAATAATCCTGCTTTAGGATCGTTCAACTCACTTGCGTGGGACCCAGGATAGGTTGTGCGCGCAGGGCGTATGACCCTCGTCTGGTTCTGGCTAGTGTTATCGGTATGTCGGGGTGGCCGTTGGGCACCAGATGAGTCCGTTAACCCTCATAAAGGGGGCCCACCCGTGTTCAGGAGCGACTGTCAGGGAGGGGGGACACGAAACTAGGTACCGGTTCAGGGAGGCGCCTGAGCGCTTCCAGATCCACTGTCGGTCATGCGTTACAGCCTTGTTGCTGACTACGCCTTCCTTTCCGAGCTGAGAGGCTCACGTTGGGGCGGCAGTCTCCCCTAAATCTTGCACTCATACCCATAGGGATTCGGGGAACACGACATCATCAAGTCCGGGTTGTTGGTACGCCACCACTGGCAAGTCCGTTTACTCGATAAAGGGGGCCCCCTTAGTAGTCATTGCAGCTATCCAGGTGGTTGGTGCGAGGATTAGCAGGAGGAGGACTTGGGCTGGGCGTAGTGTACTCTGCTTGTATGTCTCTACCACGGACTGCGACCGGGCGCCGCGTTATAAATTTTTGATCCAAAAAAAAAAATGAGTTCTGGGCATACCAGATCTAGAAGGTCTCCCCTTGTCCATTGCTGCATCCGATCTCCCCCCTTTTTGAATGAAACTATCTGACATGCGCTGGTAAGACGCTATATAGACCGGATCACTTGGATCATTGACGGATTGAGCTACAGAGAATGAAAACAGTGTCGACGAAAATTTCGGTGGCTGTGCACGTTGCGGTAACAAGTCAAGGAGTGATTCGCACGCTGGATCCTTGGTGCCTTTCATACCCACCCTATAGGCGGACTGGAATGTATCGCAGGACTGCTGCCCATGCAGCTGCTACTGCGCAGACTAGTTGACAGAGGGGCATTCAGAACCCCCCTGCTGGCCCCATCTCACCCCCTAAGAGCAATCTTAGGGCCAAAATTTGTTGGCACTACCCACCCTCACAACCTAGGTCACTGGGGAGGAGATGTGCTCAACACACTTACACTACAGGGTCCATCTGTCGCCTCAGCAGCACTGGCCCTGGTACCTGACAATGAATTCGACCCCTTTGGGACAAGCAAAAGTACAGCCAGAGATGACACGCCTGGAAACAGAGTGAAGGATCTATTCCCCACTCGCTTCACCTCTCACTGCCTTGCCTCTAAGGAGGACGAGGTGAGGAAATCATATAGGAGTGACCTCGACAAAGCCTGGGCTGTTGCCCAGGTGGAGGATGACACTCTCGTCATTGCAGTGGATGCATCTGTGCCCACCGATGCCAAATTTCAAGCAGTCACCTGGGCCCTTGTCTTTGGACAAGGAGAACAGGTAGATCGCATCATCTCAGCCTCTGGGAGGAGAACCCCCCCGGAAGTCGAATTATTTGCTCTCCAGCTGGGTGTCTCTGCTGCTTGCAGCAGGGGATGCAAAAAGTGGTGATATTCTCAGACTCTACAATGGGCATCGAGTCCCTAGTGGATCCCAAGCCATGCTCTGGGCAAATCTGTGCTCTGGATGCTTGTCATTCCTGTAAGGGGACTAGAGGGTGTCCCACGTGTTTCTCCTATTTTTTTACATTTGTCCTATATTTTTTCTCACCTCGTTTCCTTCTATTCTTCATTTTCTATGATTTTTCCCTCATATTATTACTAATTTCCCTTTCTATCACATTTGTGCATGTTGACAGTTTTATATTTAGAGATGGAGTACCCTTCCAACATCTACCCCTTGGTATTATGTCATGTGGTGGCCTTGATCAGCCTATCTCCACCTTTTCTATTTTTAGTTATTATTTGATTTTTGCAGTTTTCACATATACTGGACACTGGCAAAGGGATCTTTAGAGTTTTCTCTTCGGATTTCCCTTTGCTAGGTGCGCCCCCAATCCCTGTATTATGTAGCATAATTTTAACTTCGGATTTCCCTTTGCTAGAGGCTGAGGTTGCCATTATAGTAGAAAACTCTCCCCTAAGGCCCGAAAATCGCGAACACACTGCCCAAGATAGGCAGGTACGGACTGGACGATGCTTCCCAAAGCTCCACAGAGTCCCTACACACCGTTCCAGATAGTCTCGCCTTTATTATGCCGCCATTTTCGCCAAACGCACCCCCTAGCACTATGGATGCATCAGAGCACCTTGAGGCGCTTGAAAGCGACGTTACCGGAATACGCGCACAAATTGATTCACTTAAATCTATGATCAAAAACTTTGTCAGAACACTTCAGACCAGCTCCATGACTAATATTTCCCCCATTACGACTCCAACTGCACCCAACAATGACGTGTTGCCAAACACACCCAAGGAGCGCGCCCAGATCAAACTGTCCCCCCCCACCAAATTTAATGGTGCGCGTGCACAGGGACATGCATTCCTTAACTCCTGTGAGTTGTATATCAGTCTCCAGTCACATCAATTTGTCAATGAAGCTGCAAAAATTTATTGGGCCTTCACATACATGAAATCTGAGCATGCCTATCTCTATGTGGACCGTATTCTGCAACAAACCAAAGAACTCAGTTCCCTACCTTTCTCCACTTGGGGTGACTTTTGAGCAGAGTTCATATGCCACTTTTGTCCCCTCAATGTGCGCCACCGAGCAGTGACACGACTTGAGTCATCCTCATACCACCAGGCACATCAATCCATGGATGATTATATCAATGAGTTTAAGGACTTGGTGGACATGGCAGGATATGGGGGTGGGCTACCAGTGGTGGTGAAGTTCTGACGAGGCCTCAACCCGGAGATTCAGGACCAGATTGCCCAGATGTTGGAAGGACGTCCGGCGGACGATGATATCTATGCTTGGTATGAAGCTGCTTCCCTCTGTGATGAGAACCAACTCACAAATGTGGTGTTCAATGCTGCATTCCGGGCTCCAACTACCACTCTTACATCCCACATCTTCAATCAAACCCTTCCCCAATGCAACCCTATTCCCATCCGTCAATGTTCCAGTACCAATGGATGTCGATGCAGCCTGTAGCCATGCACGCAGGTTAAACCTCTGCTACTGCTGTGGGGAAACTGGACATATGGCTGGAGTGTGCCCCCATTGTCAGGATATCCGCATGCTAACCCCTGAGGGGTGAGATGAACTCCTCCAGGACCTGTTGGTGCTTGTAGATGTCAAGGAAGTGAAGGGTCAGGTTGCAGAGGAGGTCAAATTAGAGGGTGTAGAGGAGCAGGATTTTTCTATTTGCAGTGAGTGAATCATACACCCTCGTTACCTGTCCATAACCACTTTGAAGTTTTTTCAGTTGAATCCCCGGAGAATGAACCTGATTTCATGACTATTTTTTTTTTTTTTTTGGGTCAAAAATTTATAATGTGGCGCCTGATCACAGTCTGCAGCAGAGACATACAAATGAAGTACACTACGCCCACCCCAAGTCCCCCTCCTGCTGATCTTTGCACCAAACCACCTAGATAACTGCAATGACGACTAAGGAGGCCCCCTTTATCGAGTAAATGGACTCGTCAGTGGCGGCATACCGACAACTCAGACTTGATGATGTTGTGTCCCTCAAGACTCGACAGGTATGTGTGCAAGATTTAGGGGAAACTGCTGCCCCGACGTGAGCCTCTCAGCTCGGAAAGGAAGGCATAGTCAACTAAGTCATCGTAACGTGCAACCAACAGTGGATCTGAGATCGCTCAGGTGCCTCCCCGAACCAGTACCTGGGTTTGTGTCCCCCCTCCCTGACAGTCGCTCCTGAACATGGGTGGGCCCCCTTTATGAGGGTTAACGGACTTGTCTGGTGCTCTACAGCCACCCTGACATACCGATCACACTAGCCAGAACCAGACGAGGGTCATACGCCCTGTGCGCACAACCTATCCTGGATCCCACGCTAGCGGGGTGAACGACCCTATTGCAGGGTTATTGTCCAAGAATTCATGGAAGCCTTCAACGGTGTCTGGGCTCGCATGAGTTTCTTTCCGATCTGCTGCTGGGCAGACTCGCAGAATTTTTTTTTTTTGGGTCAAAAATTTATAACGCGGTGCCTGAACGCAGTCCATGGTAGAGACATACAAACAAAGTACACTATGCCCAATCCAAGTCCCCCTCCTGCTGATCTTTGCACCAACCACCTAGATAGCTGCGATGACCACTGAGAAGGCCCCCTTTATCGAGTAAACGGACTTGCCAGTGGTGGCATACCGATAACCCAGACTTGACGATGTGTCCCTCGAGACTCCATGGGTATGTGTGCAAGATTTAGGGGAAGCTGCCACCCCAACATGAGCCTCTCAGCTCAGAAAGGAGGGCATAGTCAGCATCAAAGCTGTAACGCGCAACCAACAGTGGATCTGAAAGCGCTCAGGTGCCTCCCCAAACCAGTATCTGGGTTTGTGTCCCCCCTCCCTGACAGTTGCTCCTGAACACGGGTGGGCCCCCTTTATGAGGGTTAATGGACTCGTCTGGTGCCCTGCAGCCACCCCGACATACTGATCACACTAGCCAGAAACAGACGAGGGTCATATGCCCTGTGCACACAACCTATCCTGGATCCCACACTAGCAGGGTGAACAACCCAAGTGTAGGGTTTGTGTCCAAGAATTCATAGAAGCCTTCGACAGAGTCTGGGCTTGCATGAGTTTCTCTGTGATCCACCACTGGGCAGACGCATAATATGTGATCCCAAGGTTGGATCTCAGGACCGAGGCACCAACATTGGTACTCCCCATCAAGGGAGAAACAGTGGCGATACTCCCCTATGGGAGCATGGCCAGTGACCATACGGGTGAGATGGGATGTGCCAGTTGTGCTGGTTCCCAATACTTTCAGCCAGGGCCCACCTTTGTGAGTTGAGGGTTACAGGCTTTCCTCTGATCCCTTTCAGGTGGAGGAAGTACCAACCGCAATACGCTGGATCTGCAAACTGCGTGTGCCAATCCTTACAGACCACTTTCTCGATTTGGGTCTTCAGGTAGTCTAGAGATGTCCATGGGTGTCTGCCCACAGAGATCTTGGTAGATGTAGCTACATCATGAGCCTTCTTGTGTATGTTCCACTTGAACTTTGAGGGAACATGCCAGAATGTGACATTTCTTTCCTCGTCCCCGGATAGCCAGGGGTGAAGGGATTGACAAGCATCCAGAGCAAAAATTTGCCCAGAGCATGGTTTTGGGTCCACAAGGGACTCGATGCCCATTGTAGAGTCCAAAAAGATCACCAGCTTTTTGCATCCCTTGCTGCAAGCAGCAGAGACGCCCAGTTGGAGAGCAAATAGTTTGACTTCTGGGAGGGTTCTCCTCCCAGAAGCTGAGACAATGTGGTCTACTTGTTCTCCTTGTCTGAAGATGAGAGCACAAGCGACTGCTTGAAATTTGGCATCAGTGGGCACCAAAGCATCCACTGCAATGACAAGGGTGTCTGCCTCTGACTGGGCCTTGGCCCAGGCCTTGTCGAGGTCACCCCTATACACACTTCTCGCCTCCTCCTCCTTAGAGGTGAGACAGTGAGAGGAGAAGCGAGCAGGGAATAGATCCTTTACTCTGTTTCCAGGGGTGTTTTCTTCCCCAAAGGGGTCAAATTCATCCTCTGGGACCAGGGCCATCACTGCTGCCGAGGTAATGGATGGACCTTGCAGTGTGAGTGTGTTCAGCACGTCTCCTCCCCCGAGCCCAAGCTCATGAGGGAAGGTGCTGCCCATGTATTTTGGCCCTAAGATTGCTCTAAGGGGGTGAGATAGGGCCAACAGGGGGGTTCTGAATGCCCCCTTGTTGACCAAATGACACAGTAGCAGTTGCATAGGCAACAGCCCTGCAATGCAGTCTAGACCACTGATAGGGGTGGTACAAAAAGCACCAAGGATCCAGTGTGCAGCAATAGATTGCATCTGGGCCAATGTCTTGATGACACCCTTGACGCATGCACCTTTAAAATGCCAGAGTCTCAGTCCATATGTCATGATGGGAACAACACATGAGCAGTATAGTAGGTGTTTCTGCATGGGTTCTAGTCCCCTGACAGAATTGCCAAGCATACCCATGGCTCTCGCTGTTGTGAGAGCCTTGGTGGAATAGAATCATGTGTGCTCCTTAAAGGAGAGCTTACGATCAAAGAAGAACCCTATGTACCTCCAGGTGACCTTGGGTTTGAGGGGGGAGTTGCCTGTATAGGGGGCAAACCTAGATCTATCGGTAGAGGAGTGAATCTCTTCGACCTCAAGAAATGGAAAATCTCAGACTTGTCATGTTCTAGAACAAGTCCAAGGGACGTAAATGCCTGGAAGATCCAGCCATATGCTTCTCTGAGCAGGGGGAGGTGAGCAGGGGGAGGTTGTCCTCCAGTCGTGAGGAGCAGGCGATGAGGGTGCCATCGTCACATAAGACATGAGGTTGACTTTTCTGCTGACCTTGCTTCTTCTGAAGAGCTTCATAATGGGTGTTAAGTATAACACCGATAAGACAGGGGACAGGGCAGAGCCCTGTCCCACCCCCACATCGGCTGCAAAGGAGCCAGATGAGAAGGCATTCCACTTGTAGGTCATCTTGCAACCCACAAGGTAAGAACGGAAGAAGTTCACTACTTGTGCAGGGAACCCCAAGCTGGAGATGATTTCCAACAGAACCTGGTGGTTCAATGAGGGGAAGAACTGAGTGATGTCGAAGGCGACAATGCTCATTTTGAGGCCCTGGGCCCATCCTGCTTTGATGAGGTGGGTGAGGTAGATTCCTGCATCCTCAGTGGAACGCTGGGTGACACCTCCGAACTGGTTTTGTTCAAAGGCCTCGTGTGCCACTCTGTCAAATTGAAGCCATCGGGACAGCATTTTCTTGACCAGTTTGCCCAGAGTGTTCAGAAGCACAATGGGCCTGAACGATTTGGTGTAGAGTAATTAGGTTTCCCTGGTTTCGGAATTATTACCAACAGGGATTCCTTGAAGTGGGCAGGCCAATGTCCTGCAGTGATGCATGCCTCAGCTATGCGAGTGATGAGACTCACCATCTCAGGGTTGCTACACCAGTGTTTTAGGTGTGACCATGTAACATGATTGGGCCCTGGAGCGGATCAGGAAGAACATGCATTAAGCGCTTCTTTCATTTCCATGATGGAAAACAGAATCCAGGCCCTTTCAGGCTCCAGATCAAGATCGTCTAAGATGCTCAGATTGACTACTCGATCCGAGGCAGCATTATATTGACTTGTTACAACCACCATAAACAGTGGTAAACACTCCTGCTCGATGTTGGTAGCAACATTGAGACTGCAATTCTAGCCCAATTTTCCATCAAATTTCGTCATCACGAACGCTCTCAGCGTCTCCAGGCCTGGCCTGATTTGCTAAGAGATCTGTCCATCCAATTCCTGTGGATGCCCCAGTCATTGTTTTTGACAATGGCTGTTATCTGTCTCATTCCCCTTGGCTTCAAGGATCCTGGCTAGGTGAGTGATGTCTATGAAAGAGTAGACTGGGTCCCTATGGGGGCTTAGAGTAGGTGTGGGATGCCTGCTTCAATGCTCGCCCAAGTAGAAGCGCTAGTTTAGCTGGGGGAGGTCTGGCTTAGGGGGAAGGGACATTCTTACTGGACTGTTGGTCATCTCTGGGGCTTCCAACTTCCATGCTCTGTGAGTCACTACTACTAAGGACAAGCTACACTGACTACCTGTTGGAATACACCATCACTAAAAGGGGTTGGGTGATGGTGCCCCCTGACGGCTAGGTCGATGCTCTGGTGGCCACATTTCACCACCAACTCCTCACCTCTGGTGCTCACTCCTCTGGGGTGTTATGACCCAGGTTTGATTCTCTCCTACCAGGCAACAGGATGCACAGCCTGTTTGCCCCCTCGGAGCGTTTGGAGGCTGTATTGGGTGGACCCAGAATGGAGATAAGGGACCAACCATTATTGATGGCACGCTACGTATCTTGATTTCTTCCATCATCTGCTAGTGCTAATTCACTCTCTATGCCCAAACAGTGAACCAGAGACCATCCACCACACCGGGGGCTTCACACCCCCCCCCCTGATTACGGGCGACATCTTTAATGATGATGTCCAAGACTACGACACCCGGTACAAGCGAGACGATCTGGAGGTAGCAGCTGCCCTAAAGGCAGTTAGAGATCTATGGGCCAGAGAAGACCTCTCTGACCCTGACGATGACAAGGACTCTCTTGCTAGGCAGGAGGCCCTCAATTATGCCGAGAGCAGCCCCAAGCTTGCTTCGAGGCAAACAATCGACCGTGTACTGTGGGTGCAAGATGTCCACATCACACATAAACAACTGACTCACAGTTTCAAATGTGAGGATGTGTATTCACAGAAGCTCGGCATTGCTGAGCTCCTTTATCCAGAGGCATCCCCTGCCCCATCACCGCCTTTGTCCTCCATCCCCGAGTTGGTGGAGGATGAAGTGCCGTTATCTGTGAATGAGAGGTGGGAAATCGCAGCCACCTCTCATGCCATGCTACATCAACTGGATGCGATGACCATGTTTGTTGGTACCGTCCATGTGTCCGCCGTTCCCCCTGCAGAGAGGAACGCATGGCGCCAAATGGCCTGGGATTTATTCATGGCCACCTGGCGATTGTCTGAGACAATGTTGGCAGAGCTAGCAGCCACCACAACACCTCTCGATCTCACGTCACCGGCAGCTTTCCAAGCTTCCTATGCGGCGATGCAAGCTGCTCAATCAGAGCCTCAATCTGGGGAACCCTCATCCCCAGCATGGCGCTGTCATCCTCAAGGTCCTCGTGGACAGCAATACCACAACTTTTTTTTTTTTTTTTTTTTTGGGTCAAAAGTTTATAACGCGGCGCCCGATCGCAGTCCGCGGTAGAGACATACAAACGAGGTACACTATGCCCAGCCCAAGTCCTCCTCCTGCTAATCTTCGCACCAACCACCTGGATAGCTGCAATGACTACTAAGGGGGCCCCCTTTATCGAGTAAACAGACTTGCCAGTGGTGGCGTACCGACAACCCGGACTTGACGATGTCGTGTCCCCCGAATCCCTACGGGTATGAGTGCAAGATTTAGGGGATATTGCCGCCCCGACGTGAGCCTCTCAGCTCGGAAAGGAAGGCACAGTCAGCGTTGAAGCTGTAGTGCGCAACCGACAGCGGATCTGAAAGTGCTCAGGCGCCTCCCCGAACTGGTACCTAGGTTCGTGTCCCCCCTCCCTGACAGTCGCTCCTGAACACGGGTGGGCCCCCTTTATGAGGGTTAACGGACTCGTCTGGTGCCCAACGGCCACCCCGACATACCGATAACACTAGCCAGAACCAGACGAGGGTCATACGCCCTGCATGCACAACCTATCCTGGATCCCACACAAGTGAGTTGAATGACCCAAGGGCTGGGTTGTTGTCCATGAATTCGTGGAAGCCCTCGACGGAGTCGGGGCTTGCGCGAGTTTCTTTGCGATCCACCTTGGGGCAGACGTGTAGTAAGTGGTCTCGAGTTTGTATCTCAGGACCAAGGCACCAGCACTGGTATTCCCCGTCGAGGGATAGACGTTGATGATACTCCCCTATGGGACCTTCGCCAGTGACCTGGGAGAGTATGCTACTGGATTCCGAGTTGTCCTCAACAGGACGGGATCTAGATGACCGACTGCTGAAGAACGGCAGCTCATAGCGGAACAACTGGGCTCGGTGCTGGTAGCAGCTGCCGAGGCTGGCTTGGATCGCAACTCTGGAAACGCTACGCTCCGGAGTGCTATAGACAGAATGGCTGGGGGCAGCAAACGACTCAGGTCGGGCACTGTCACCAATGATCCTAACGACGTCCCAAGGACGGAGTACCTAGAGGGACGGGATGGGCAACACCCCCCCCCTCACAAATCAGCGAGGACTCGAGGCCCGAAGGGGGCTCGACCTCTTCCTAAACCCCCAACAGGGGGTGTCTCTTTGTCATGGGGTCGAGGACCACCTCCCCCCGTGAATTGGTCCACCAGGCCTTCGGGCAGGGGAACCTTTGCTCAGGTCGCTCGCTTCCCTGGGGGGCGAGCACCTAACACTTCCATGGATGGCCTTGTGCGACTAGCCAAGGCCTTCCCTGAACTTCCGACCGATAAGCTGGCTGACATACAGCAGCATGTTGGTCCCTCCAGACCGAAGGCTGCAAAGCCCTCACCTACTGTCCATGGACCGTCGAGACGACAGGTCTTGGTGCACGTTTGTCCCCCTCTTGGGGTGGAAACGAACCCTGCCGATTTCTTGGATCACGTCCGAGTCACTCTCGGACTGCACCACTCTAAACTAGTGGCCCAGTCCGCATCAATGCACGCTGGTAATCTATCAGTAGCTACAGATGTCGTGGCCTCCGAGGAGGACCTTCGTTGTTTTAAGGAGGCTGCTCACAAGGCGTTCCCCTTCGCGTTGCAAGTAGACGCAGCATTACCTACTTCCACATCGTACCTCAAACTGGTCGATGTGCCATTCGTCGCTAACGACAAGGCGCTTACACCTGACGTCGTTGTTGCACACTTGGGGAAGTCCAGAATATCGGACCTCGCAGTGTTACAAGTCCCCCCCCGGGTAGTACGCAATTCGAAAATGTCGGATACGTGCACCATTTATCTTAACATCGCTGACTCAGTCAGCGGTGCATGAGCCAAGGCTCTTATCGGTCGGGGCGTTCAATTTGGATGCTACGTCGCTTATATTAGGGCTGCCAGGGCCAACCCTGGATTGCCTATGTGTCAACGGTGCTGGAAGTGGGGTCACCCCACCCCGGCATGCAGAGCTCCACAGACCAAGTGTCCGATCTGCGCAGGTCCACACCGCAAGGAGCACCATCGTGCCCTTGCAGGGTGTTGTAAGGGAAACGCCAAGGCGAACCCTCCCGTCCCAGCTACCCCAGAGGGGGCAGCCTGTCCCCACCCGGCTAGGTGTATAAACTGCCGGAAAAACCACGCATCTGACGATCGTCGATGCAATTTCTGGCGACATCGCTTTGACCGTGATTGGATCAAAGCTCGCTATGACGAGGTGAGTGCGAGATGCAACTCTCGCTCCCCTCCTTCTTACCATCCCACAGGACGCGGTGGCCGAACGTAAATGAGGGATAGACTTAGATCTACACCGCAGTTGCGTATATTTAGTCAGAATGTTAACCGTAATTGGGGATACATGGACTCATTACTGGCAGACCTTATAGATGATTATGATTTGCTTTTCATCCAAGAGCCTCCATGACGATTAATAAGATACGCCCCCTCTGCCCATAACAGAGAAGGGGAAGAAGTTATAGGCGCACCAATGAGCCCAAATTGGGGAACCTTAGTGCGCGCATCGGGAATCGACTCTCCCCCACGTGTCGCTGTCCGTCGCTTCTTGTCTTCTTACCGTGACGTGCACAGCCACAAAAAACTTCGTCGACACCGTTTCTTACTTTTGTAGCTCAATCCGTCCTCGATCTTAGCGATCCGGTATAACCAGCGTCTTACCAGCGCATGTCAGAATCATATTCGGGAAAAGGGAGGAGATCGGGTGAAGCGATGGACGAGGGGAGACCTTCCAGATCCGGTACGCCCAGAACTCCTGGCGACGATCCAATTGACTCTCTGCGGCTCGAAGAGAGCCGCAGATCCACACAGAATGCACCCTCAGTGGGTCCTCACAGGACCCAAAGAGGCTCTCCAACCCCCTCCCCCTATGGGGCGGGCATCGTTACTCCGCGAGCACAGCGTTTCAGCGTGCCAGCATTATCTTCCAGGGATGCGACTGCATCTCCTGCACCTCCGGCTACTCCTTCTACACCTGCTTCGTGGGCTGATGAAGTGGCCGATAACCTCTCTACCCACGTCATCCAAGACACGGAGATGGCTAGCGACGACTGGAGTGGACCCCAGACCTTCGCCAAAGACTTGGGAGAGTACGCTGAAGGATTCCGTGTTGTCCTCAACAGGACGGGATCTCGACGACCCACTGCTGAAGACCGGCAGCTTATAGCAGAACGCCTGGGCTCGGTGCTGGTAGCAGTTGCCAAGGCTGGCATAGATCGCGACTCGGGGAGCTCTTTGCTCCAGGGAGCAATAGATAGAATCGCAGGGGGCAGTAAACGACCTAGGTCGGGTACGGTCACCGACAATCCCAATGTGGATTACCTGGAGGGATGGGATGGGCAACGCCCCCCCCCTCACAAATCTGCGAGAACTCGAGGCCCGAAAGGGGCTCGACCTCTTCCAAAACCCCTAACAGGGGGCGTCTCTACATCATGGGGTCGAGGACCACCTCCCCCCGTGAACTGGTCTACCAGGCCTTCGGGCAGGGGGACCTTCGCTCAGGTTGCTCGTTTCCCTGGGTGGCGAGCACCTAACATATCCATGGATGGCCTTGTGCGTCTAGCCAAGGCCTTCCCTGAGCTTCCAACCGACAAGCTGGCTGACATACAGCAGCATGTGGGCACATCGAAACCAAAGGCGTCCAAGCCTTCACCTACTGTACATGGACCGTCGAGACGACAGGTCCTTGTCTACGTTCGTCCCCCTCTCGGGGCGGAGACGAACCCAGCTGACTTCCTGGACCATGTCCGGATCACTCTCAGATTGCACCACTCCAAATTGGTGGCCCAGTCCGCATCAATGCATGCTGGTAACATATCAGTAGCTACAGACGTCGTTGCCTCTGAGGAGGATCTTCGTTGTTTCAAGGAGGCCGCCCATAAGGCGTTCCCGTTCGCGCTGCAAGTAGACGCAGCGTTACCCACCTCCACATCGTACCTCAAGCTGGTCGATGTGCCATTTATCGCTAATGACAAGGCCTTAACGCCTGATGTTGTCATTGCACACTTGGGTAAGTCCGGAATATCGGACCTCACAGTGCTTCAGGTCCCTCCCCGTGTTGTACGTGATTCAAAGATGTCGGATACGTGCACAGTATATCTTAACATCGCTGACTCAGTCAGTGGTGCACGAGCCAAGGCTCTTATCGGTCGAGGCGTCCAATTTGGACGCTACGTCGCTTATGTTAGGGCGGCCAGGGCGAACCCTGGACTGCCTCTTTGCCAACGGTGCTGGAAGTGGGGTCACCCCACCCCAGCATGCAGAGCTCCACAGTCGAAGTGTCCGATCTGTGCAGGCCCACACCACAAGGAGCACCATCGTGCCTTAGCGGGGTGCTGTAAGGGAAACGCCAAGGCGAACCCTCCTATCCCAGCTACCCCAGAGGGGGCAGCATGTCCTCACCCGGCTAGGTGTTTGAACTGCCGGAAGAACCACGCATCCGACGATCGTCGATGCAATTTCTGGCGACATCACTTTGACCGTGACTGGATCAAAGCTCGCTACGACGAGGTGAGTGCGAGACGCAACTCTCGCTCTCCTCCTACTTACCATCCCGCAGGACGCGGTGGCTGAACGTAAATGAGGGATAGACTTAGATCTATACCGCAGCTACGCGTATTTAGTCAGAATGTAAACAGAAACTGGGGTTACATGGACTCGCTACTGGCAGATTTCGTAGAGGACTATTATTTGCTTTTCATTCAAGAGCCTCCTTGGCGATTAATAAGACACGCCCCCTCTGCCCACAACAGGGACGGGGAAGAAGTTATTGGCGCACCGATGAGCCCAAATTGGGGTACCTTAGTGCGCCCATCGGGGATCGACTCCCCTCCACGTGTTGCTGTATATTTTGCAAACAGCATCGCCAATCTAAGACCAGGTCTCAGACGAGATCTGATCGACGATCGTGACATTCTTCTGTTCTCACTGGGAATAGGGGAGGATGTCATGTTGCTTGCTAACGTCTACTCAGACAGCCAACATTCGGCCATCACACTCTTGTTCGAGAGCGTCATGACGATCCCACGCTTGCATTTCATGTGCGGCGACTTCAACGTGAGACACGCCTCCTGGGACCCCCAGGGGCCTGAACACTCGATCCATGCTGACCACTTAGTGGAAACGGCTACGGCACTAGGCCTGACGAGAGCCCTACCAGTCATGGAGGGCCCTACCCATTTTCCCCCACAACAGGGCCTTCACCCTACGGTGATCGACCTGATGTTCGTACCTACAGATCTTAGATTTGTATTGTATTGCGAGATTGTACCTGAAGCCAGGGGGACGTCTGACCACGCCCCTTTGACGTTAGTGCTACCTGGCCCGGGATCCCTGGTCCCGGTCACCAAGTGGTCCATCAAAAAAGGATCCGAGGAGGAAGCATCTTACCGAGATGCTGTCTCCTCCGCTCTAACTCCATGGCTAGATTGGCACGGGGATACTTCGGCGGAAATCAATGATGTCGTCTCGGCGATATCAGGGATTTTAAACAAGGCATGGGAAAACCACGCCAAGGAATCTCGCCTCGGCAAGTCGTCCAAAGGATGGTGGACAGACGAATGCAGTGGTGCCTTGGACGCTTACAGAGCCTCTCGTGACGAGGGGGACTGGAAGCTCTATAGGAAAGTCATGCGACACGCAAAGCGCGACTTTTTCGATGACCGTATCCAGGAAGTGGCTACGATGAATAGACGACCCCGGGATCTGATGTCCTGGACTCGCCAACGCAACCTTCCATCGTACGAGGCTATCTCCTACCGGGGAGAACCCTGCAACGATCTGGAATCTCTCTGGACTGCCCTTGATGGGTCCTATAACGCTGCCTCAGATCGAGTAGTCGATCTGAGCTTCCTTGATGAACTTGATCCAGTGCCTGAAAGGGCCTGGATCCCGTTCTCCGTTACGGAAATGAAAGAAGCGCTAAATGCGTGCTCCTCCCGTTCCGCTCCAGGTCCCAATCATGTTACGTGGTCGCACCTAAAACACTGGTGTAGCAACCCAGAGGTGGCAGGGCTCATCACCCGCATCGCTGAGGCGTGCATCACTGCTGGCCACTGGCTGGCCCACTTTAAGGAGTCCCTGTCGGTCATTATCCCGAAACCAGGGAAACCTAATTATTCTACCCCTAAGTCGTTTAGACCTATAGTGCTTCTGAACACCCTGGGCAAGTTAGTCGAAAAGATGCTGTCTAGGCGGCTTCAGTTCAACGGTGTCGCACACGAAGCCTTCGAACAGAACCAGTTCGGAGGTGTCGCCCAGCGTTCCACTGAGGATGCAGGAATCTACCTTACCCACCTGATCAGAGCAGGATGGGCCAAGGGTCTCAAAACGAGTGTTGTCACCTTCGACATTGCTCAATTCTTCCCCTCCTTGAACCACCAGGTTTTATTGGAGATTATCTCTCGGTCGGGGTTCCCTGAGCAAGTAGTGAACTTCTTCTGTTCATACCTAGTCGGTCGCAAAACGACCTACAAATGGAACGCTTTCTCATCTGGCTCCTTTGCAGCCGATGTGGGAGTGGGTCAAGGCTCTGCCCTGTCCCCTGTCTTATCGGCGTTATATTTGACGCCCGTTATGAAGCTCTTTAGAAGGAGCGAAGTCAGCAGAGATGTCGATCTCATGTCCTATGTGGACGATGGCACCCTCATCGCCCGCTCTCCACAGCTGGAGGATAACCTCCCCTTGCTTAAAAAAGCGTATGGCTGGATATTCCAGGCGTTCACCTCACTCGGACTTGTCCTTGAACATGACAAGTCTGAAATCTTTCACTTTTCTAGGGCAAGGAGTTTCACTCCCTTACCCATCGACCTCGGCTTTGCCCCGTACACGGGCAACACCCCCCTCAAACCCAAGGTTACCTGGAGGTACCTTGGTTTCTTCTTCGACCGCAAACTCTCTTTCAAAGAGCATACGCGGTTCTATTCCACCAAAGCCCTCACCACTGCGAGGGCGATGGGAATGCTCGGCAATTCCGTCAGAGGGTTAACCCCTATGCAGAAATGCCTCCTATACCGTTCGTGCGTCGTACCTATCATGACATACGGACTCAGACTATGGCACTTCAAAGGCGCTCGCATCAAGGGGGTCATCAAAACGTTGGCCCAAGTGCAGTCCATTGCTGCACGTTGGATCCTCGGTGCATTCAGAACCACCCCAATCGGTGGTCTGGAGAGTATCGCGGGACTGCTGCCTATGCAGCTGTTACTGCGTCGATTAGTCGACAGAGGGGTATTCAGGACCCCCCTATTGGCTCCATCACACCCCCTAAGAGCGATCTTAGGGCCCAATCACGTCGGCACCACCCACTCTCATGAGCTTGGACTCTGGGGAGGGAACGTGCTCGACACACTCAACCTGCAAGGTCCATCCGTCGCCTCAGCTGCTGCGTTAGCCCTTGTGCCAGGCGATGAGTTCGACCCCTTCGGGGAAGAAAACACACCTGGAAACAGAGTGAAGGATTTGTTCCCCACTCGCTTCTCCTCTCATCGCCTCACCTCTAAGGAGGATGGAGCGAGGAACTCTTACAGGAGTGACCTCGACAAGGCCTGGGCCTCTGCCCAGGCAGAGGATGACACTCTCGTCGTTGTGGTGGACGCCTCGGTGCCCACTGATGCAAAGTTTCAAGCTGTCGCCTGCGCTCTTATCTTCGGACAGGGAGAACAGGTGGATCGCGTTGTCTCAGCCTCTGGGAGGAGAACCCCCCCAGAAGTTGAACTCTTCACTCTCCAACTAGGCGTCTCAGCTGCGTGCAGCAGAGGCTGCAAAAAGTTGGTGATTTTCTCGGATTCTACTATGGGCATCGAGTCCCTAATTGATCCAAAACCACGTTCTGGGCAAATCTTTGCCCTGGACGCTTCTCGCTCCCTTCGCCCCTGGCTAGCTGGGGACAAGGAGAGAAACATTACATTCTGGCATGTCCCCTCGAAATTCGAGTGGAACATTCACAAGATGGCTCACAATGTAGCTACATCTACCAAGATCTCCGTGGGCAGACACCCGCGGACGTCTTTAGACTACCTTAAAAACCAGGTCGAAAAGGCCATTTGTAAGGACTGGCACACTCGGTTCGCAGATCCTGCGTACCGTGGACGACACTTCTACCAACTCAAGGGAGTTGGTGGAAAACCGGTATTACCCTCGACTCACAAAGGTGGGCCTTGGCTGAAAGTAATGGGAAACAACACTACGTTGACTTCTCGTTCGACTCGTATGATCACTGGCCATGCTCCTATAGGGGAGTATCGTCAACGCTTATCCCTTGACGGGGAATACCAATGCTGGTGCCTTGGTCCTGACATACAAACTCGGGATCATCTGCTACGCGTCTGCCCCAAGGTGGATCGCAAAGAAACTCGCGCAAGCCCAGACTCTGTCGAAGGCTTCCACGAATTTATGGACAATAATCCTGCACTAGGATCGTTCAACTCACTTGCGTGGGACCCAGGATAGGTTGTGCGCACAGGGCGTATGACCCCCGTCTGGTTCTGGCTAGTGTTATCGGTATGTCGGGGTGGCCGTAGGGCACCAGACGAGTCCGTTAACCCTCATAAAGGGGGCCCACCCATGTTCAGGAGCGACTGTCAGGGAGGGGGGACACGAAACTAGATACCGGTTCGGGGAGGCGCCTGAGCGCTTCCAGATCCTCTGTCGGTTATGCGTTACGACGACTACGGTCGACTACGCTTTCCTTTCCGAGCTGAGAGGCTCATGTTGGGGCGGCAGTATCCCCTAAATCTTGCACTCATACCCGTAGGGACTTGGGGACCACGACATCGTCAAGCTCGGGTTGTCGGTATGCCACCACTGGCAAGTCCGTTTACTCGATAAAGGGGGCCTCCTTAGTAGTCAGCGCAGTTATCCAGGTGGTTGGTGCGAAGATTAGCAGGGGGAGGACTTGGGCTGGGCATAGTGTACTTCGTTTGTATGTCTCTACCGCGGACTGCGATCGGGCGCCGCGTTATAAATTTTTGACCCAAAAAAAAAAAAAAAAAAAAAAAAAAAAAAACGCGTCGCTGTCTACTTTTCAAACAGCATCACTAATCTAAGACCAGGTCTCAGACGAGATCTTATTGATGATCGTGACATCCTTCTTTTCTCACTGGGATTAGGGGAAGATGTCATGCTACTTGCTAACGTCTACTCAGACAGCCAACACTCGGCCATCATGCTCTTATTCGAGAGCGTTATGATCATCCCACGCCTACACTTCATGTGTGGCGACTTCAACGTGAGGCACGCATCCTGGGATCCCCAGGGGCCTGAACACTCCATCCACGCTGACCACTTAGTGGAAATGGCTACGGCATTAGGCCTGACTAGAGCCCTACCAGTAGTGGAGGGCCCTACCCACTTCCCCCCACAACAGGGCCTTCACCCCACAGTGATCGACCTGATGTTCGTACCTATGGATCTCAGATTCGTACTGTACTGCGAAATCATACCTGAAGCCAGGGGGACGTGGACATTAGTGCTGCCTGGCCTGGGATCCTTGGTCCCGGTCACCAAGTGGTCCATCAAAAAAGGATCCGAGGAGGAAGCATCGTACTGAGATGCCGTCTCCTCAGCTTTAATTCCGTGGCTTAACTGGCACGGAAATACTTCGGCAGAAATCGATGACGTTGTCGCGGCAATATCAATGATTTTAAACAAGGCATGGGAAAGCCATGCCAAGGAATCTCGCCTCGGCAAGTCGTCCAAAGGCTGGTGGACAGACAAATGCAGTGGCTCCTTAGATGCGTACAGAGCCTCTCGCGATGAGGAGGACTGGAAGCACTATAGAAAAGTCATGCGACACGCAAAGCGAGACTTTTTCGATGACCGCATCCAAGAAGTGGCTACGACTAATAGATGACCCTGGGACCTGATGGCCTGGACGCGTCAACGCAACCTCCCATCGTACGAGGCGATCTCCTATCGGGGAGAACCTTGTAACGATTTGGATTCTCTGTGGGCTGCCCTTGATGGGTCCTACAATGCTGCCTCAGATCGAGTAGTCGATCTGAGCATCCTTGATGAACTTGATCCGGTGCCTGAAAGGGCCTGGATCCCGTTCTCCATTACGGAAATGAAAGAAGCGTTAAACACGTGTTCTTCCCGTTCCGCTCCAGGTCCCAATCATGTTACATGGTCGCACCTCAAACACTGGTGTAGCAACCCAGAGGTGGCAGGGCTCATCACCCACATCGCTGAGGCATGCATCACTGCGGGCCATTGGCCAGCTCATTTTAAGGAATCCCTGTCGGTTATTATCCCGAAGCCAGGGAAACCTAATTACTCTACCCCTAAGTCGTTCAGGCCCATCGTGCTCCTGAACACTTTGGGCAAACTAGTCGAAAAGATGTTGTCTAGGCAACTTCAGTTCGACGGTGTCACACACGAGGCATTCGAGCAAAATCAGTTCGGAGGCGTCGCCCAGCGTTCCACAGAGGATGCAGGTATTTACCTTACCCACCTGGTCAGAGCTGGATGGGCCAAAGGGCTCAAAACGAGCGTTGTCGCCTTCGACATCGCTCAATTCTTCCCCTCCTTGAACCATCAGGTTCTATTGGAGATCATCTCTCGGTCGGGATTCCCTGCGCAAGTAGTGAATTTCTTCCGCTCATACTTGGTCGGTCGCAAGACGACCTACAAGTGGAACACTTTCTCATCTGGCTCCTTTGCAGCAGATGTGGGGGTGGGGCAAGGCTCTGCCTTGTCCCCTGTCTTATCGGCGTTATACCTGACGCCCATTATGAAGCTCTTCAGAAGAAGCGAAATCGGCAGAGATGTTGATCTCATGTCCTATGTGGACGATGGTACCCTCATCGCCCGCTCTCCACAGTTGGAGGATAATCTCCCCCTTCTGAAAAAAGCGTATGGCTGGATCTTCCAGGCATTCACCTCCCTCGGACTTGTCCTGGAGCATGACAAGTCTGAAATCTTCCACTTCTCAAGGGCGAGGAGATTCTCTCCCCTACCCATCGATCTAGGCTTTGCCCCATACACGGGCAACACCCCCCTCAAACCCAAGGTCACCTGGAGGTACCTCGGATTCTTCTTCGATCGCAAACTCTCCTTTAAGGAGCATACGCAATTCTACTCCACCAAAGCCCTTACCACTGCTAGGGCGATGGGAATGCTTGGCAACTCTGTAAGAGGGTTAACCCCCATGCAGAAACATCTTCTCTACCGTTCGTGTGTCGTACCCATTATGACGTACGGACTCAGACTATGGCACTTCAAAGGCGTTCACGTCAAAGGTGTCATCAAAACGTTGGCCCAAGTGCAGTCCATTGCTGCACGTTGGATCCTCGGTGCATTCAGAACCACCCCAATTGGTGGCCTGGAAAGTATTGCCGGACTGCTGCCTATGCAGCTGTTACTGCGTCGTTTAGTCGACAGAGGGGTATTCAGAACCCCTCTATTGGCTCCTTCACACCCCCTAAGAGCTATCTTAGGGCCTAATCACGTCAGCACTACCCACTCTCATGAGCTAGGACTCTGGGGAGGGAACGTGCTTGACACACTCAACCTGCAAGGCCCATCTGTCGCTTCGGCCGCAGCCCTGGCCCTCGTACCAGGCGATGAGTTTGACCCCTTTGGGGAAGAAAACACACCTGGAAACAGAGTGAAGGATCTATTCCCCACTCGTTTCTCCTCTCATCGCCTCACCTCTAAGGAGGATGGAGCGAGGAATTCTTACAGGAGTGACCTCGATAAGGCCTGGGCTTCTGCCCAGGTCGAGGATGACACTCTCGTCGTTGCAGTGGACGCTTCGGTGCCCACAGATGCCAAATTTCAAGCTGTCGCCTGCGCTCTGGTCTTCGGACAGGGAGAACAGGTCGATCGTGTTGTCTCTGCCTCTGGGAGGAGAACCCCCCCAGAAGTCGAACTCTTTGCTCTCCAATTGGGCGTCTCGGCTGCATGCAGCAGAGGATGCCAAAAATTGGTGATATTCTCGGATTCTACCATGGGCATTGAGTCCCTAATTGATCCTAAACCACGCTCTGAGCAAATCTTTGCTCTGGACGCTTGTCACTCCCTTCGTCCCTGGCTATCCGGAGACGAGGAGAGGAGCGTTACATTCTGGCACGTCCCCTCGAAATTCGAGTGGAACGTGCACAAGATGGCTCATGATGTAGCTACATCTACCAAGATCTCCGTGGGCAGACACCCGCGGACGTCTTTAGAATACCTTAAAAACCAGGTCGAAAAGGCCGTTTGCAAGGATTGGCACACCCGGTTCTCAGATCCGGCATATCGTGGTCGGCATTTCTACCAACTCAAAGGAGTAGGCGGAAAACCGGTTCTACCCTCGACTCACAAAGGTGGGCCCTGGCTGAAAGTAATGGGGAACAACACTACATTGACTTCTCGTTCAACTCGCATGATCACTGGCCATTGTCCCATAGGGGAGTATCGTCAACGTCTATCCCTCGACAGGGAATACCAGTGCTGGTGCCTTGGTCCTGAGATACAAACTCGAGACCACTTACTACGCATCTGCCCCAAGGTGGATTGCAAAGAAACTCGTGCAAGCCCCGACTCCGTCGAGGGCTTCCACGAATTCATGAACAACAACCCAGCCCTTGGGTTGTTCAACTCACTTGTGTGGGATCCAGGATAGGTTGTGCACGCAGGGCGTATGACCCTCGTCTGGTTCTGGCTAGTGTTATCGGTATGTCGGGGTGGCCGTTGGGCACCAGACAAGTCCGTTAACCCTCATAAAGGGGGCCCACCCGTGTTCAGGAGCGACTGTCAGGGAGGGGGGACACGAACCTAGGTACCGGTTCGGGGAGGCACCTGAGCGCTTTCAGATCCGCTGTCGGTTGCGCACTACAGCTTCAACGCTGACTGTGCCTTCCTTTCCAAGCTGAGAGGCTCACATCGGGGCGGCAATATCCCCTAAATCTTGCACTCACAAGGGGAGACCTTCTAGATCTGGTATGCCCAGAACTCTTTTTTTTTTCTCCTGCTAATCCTCGCACCAACCACCTGGATAGCTGCAATGACTACTAAGGGGGCCCCCTTTATCGAGTAAACGGACTTGCCAGTGGTGGCGTACCGACAACCCGGACTTGACGATGTCGTGTCCCCCGAATCCCTATGGGTATGAGTGCAAGATTTAGGGGATATTGCCGCCCCGACGTGAGCCTCTCAGCTCGGAAAGGAAGGCACAGTCAGCGTTGAAGCTGTAGTGCGCAACCGACAGCGGATCTGAAAGCGCTCAGGCACCTCCCCGAACCGGTACCTAGGTTCATGTCCCCCCTCCCTGACAGTCGCTCCTGAACACGGGTGGGCCCCCTTTATGAGGGTTAACGGACTTGTCTGGTGCCCAACGGCCACCCCGACATACCGATAACACTAGCCAGAACCAGACGAGGGTCATACGCCCTGCGTGCACAACCTATCCTGGATCCCACACAAGTGAGTTGAACAACCCAAGGGCTGGGTTGTTGTTCATGAATTCGTGGAAGCCCTCGACGGAGTCGGGGCTTGCACGAGTTTCTTTGCAATCCACCTTGGGGCAGATGCGTAGTAAGTGGTCTCGAGTTTGTATGTCAGGACCAAGGCACCAGCACTGGTATTCCCTGTCGAGGGATAGACGTTGACGATACTCCCCTATGGGAGCATGGCCAGTGATCATGCGAGTTGAACGAGAAGTCAATGTAGTGTTGTTCCCCATTACTTTCAGCCAGGGCCCACCTTTGTGAGTCGAGGGTAGAACCGGTTTTCTGCCTACTCCTTTGAGTTGGTAGAAATGCCGACCACGATATGCTGGATCTGAGAACCGGGTGTGCCAATCCTTGCAAACGGCCTTTTCGACCTGGTTTTTAAGGTATTCTAACGATGTCCGCGGGTGTCTGCCCACGGAGATCTTGGTAGATGTAGCTACATCATGAGCCATCTTGTGCACGTTCCACTCGAATTTCGAGGGGACGTGCCAGAATGTAACGCTCCTCTCCTCGTCTCCGGATAGCCAGGGACGAAGGGAGTGACAAGCGTCCAGAGCAAAGATTTGCTCAGAGCGTGGTTTAGGATCAATTAGGGACTCAATGCCCGTGGTAGAATCCGAGAATATCACCAATTTTTGGCATCCTCTGCTGCACGCAGCCGAGACGCCCAATTGGAGAGCAAAGAGTTCGACTTCTGGGGGGGTTCTCCTCCCAGAGGCAGAGACAACACGATCGACCTGTTCTCCCTGTCCGAAGACCAGAGCGCAGGCGACAGCTTGAAATTTGGCATCTGTGGGCACCGAAGCGTCCACTGCAACGACGAGAGTGTCATCCTCGACCTGGGCAGAAGCCCAGGCCTTATCGAGGTCACTCCTGTAAGAATTCCTCGCTCCATCCTCCTTAGAGGTGAGGCGATGAGAGGAGAAACGAGTGGGGAATAGATCCTTCACTCTGTTTCCAGGTGTGTTTTCTTCCCCAAAGGGGTCAAACTCATCGCCTGGTACGAGGGCCAGGGCTGCGGCCGAAGCGACAGATGGGCCTTGCAGGTTGAGTGTGTCAAGCACGTTCCCTCCCCAGAGTCCTAGCTCATGAGAGTGGGTAGTGCTGACGTGATTAGGCCCTAAGATAGCTCTTAGGGGGTGTGAAGGAGCCAATAGAGGGGTTCTGAATACCCCTCTGTCGACTAAACGACGCAGTAACAGCTGCATAGGCAGCAGTCCGGCAATACTTTCCAGGCCACCAATTGGGGTGGTTCTGAATGCACCGAGGATCCAACGTGCAGCAATGGACTGCACTTGGGCCAACGTTTTGATGACACCTTTGACGTGAACGCCTTTGAAGTGCCATAGTCTGAGTCCGTACGTCATAATGGGTACGACACACGAACGGTAGAGAAGATGTTTCTGCATGGGGGTTAACCCTCTTACAGAGTTGCCAAGCATTCCCATCGCCCTAGCAGTGGTAAGGGCTTTGGTGGAGTAGAATTGCGTATGCTCCTTAAAGGAGAGTTTGCGATCGAAGAAGAATCCGAGGTACCTCCAGGTGACCTTGGGTTTGAGGGGGGTGTTGCCCGTGTATGGGGCAAAGCCTAGATCGATGGGTAGGGGAGAGAATCTCCTCGCCCTTGAGAAGTGGAAGATTTCAGACTTGTCATGCTCCAGGACAAGTCCGAGGGAGGTGAATGCCTGGAAGATCCAGCCATACGCTTTTTTCAGAAGGGGGAGATTATCCTCCAACTGTGGAGAGCGGGCGATGAGGGTACCATCGTCCACATAGGACATGAGATCAACATCTCTGCCGATTTCGCTTCTTCTGAAGAGCTTCATAATGGGCGTCAGGTATAACGCCGATAAGACAGGGGACAAGGCAGAGCCTTGCCCCACCCCCACATCTGCTGCAAAGGAGCCAGATGAGAAAGTGTTCCACTTGTAGGTCGTCTTGCGACCGACCAAGTATGAGCGGAAGAAATTCACTACTTGCGCAGGGAATCCCGACCGAGAGATGATCTCCAATAGAACCTGATGGTTCAAGGAGGGGAAGAATTGAGCGATGTCGAAGGCGACAACGCTCGTTTTGAGCCCTTTGGCCCATCCAGCTCTGACCAGGTGGGTAAGGTAAATACCTGCATCCTCTGTGGAACGCTGGGCGACGCCTCCGAACTGATTTTGCTCGAATGCCTCGTGTGTGACACCGTCGAACTGAAGTTGCCTAGACAACATCTTTTCGACTAGTTTGCCCAAAGTGTTCAGGAGCACGATGGGCCTGAACGACTTAGGGGTAGAGTAATTAGGTTTCCCTGGCTTCGGGATAATAACCGACAGGGATTCCTTAAAATGAGCTGGCCAATGGCCCACAGTGATGCATGCCTCAGCGATGTGGGTGATGAGCCCTGCCACCTCTGGGTTGCTACACCAGTGTTTGAGGTGCGACCATGTAACATGATTGGGACCTGGAGCGGAACGGGAAGAACACGTGTTTAACGCTTCTTTCATTTCCGTAATGGAGAACGGGATCCAGGCCCTTTCAGGCACCGGATCAAGTTCATCAAGGATGCTCAGATCGACTACTCGATCTGAGGCAGCATTGTAGGACCCATCAAGGGCAGCCCACAGAGAATCCAAATCGTTACAAGGTTCTCCCCGATAGGAGATCGCCTCGTACGATGGGAGGTTGCGTTGACGCGTCCAGGCCATCAGGTCCCAGGGTCATCTATTAGTCGTAGCCACTTCTTGGATGCGGTCATCGAAAAAGTCTCGCTTTGCGTGTCGCATGACTTTTCTATAGTGCTTCCAGTCCTCCTCATCGCGAGAGGCTCTGTACGCATCTAAGGAGCCACTGCATTTGTCTGTCCACCAGCCTTTGGACGACTTGCCGAGGCGAGATTCCTTGGCATGGCTTTCCCATGCCTTGTTTAAAATCATTGATATTGCCGCGACAACGTCATCGATTTCTGCCGAAGTATTTCCGTGCCAGTTAAGCCACGGAATTAAAGCTGAGGAGACGGCATCTCAGTACGATGCTTCCTCCTCGGATCCTTTTTTGATGGACCACTTGGTGACCGGGACCAAGGATCCCAGGCCAGGCAGCACTAATGTCCACGTCCCCCTGGCTTCAGGTATGATTTCGCAGTACAGTACGAATCTGAGATCCATAGGTACGAACATCAGGTCGATCACTGTGGGGTGAAGGCCCTGTTGTGGGGGGAAGTGGGTAGGGCCCTCCACTACTGGTAGGGCTCTAGTCAGGCCTAATGCCGTAGCCATTTCCACTAAGTGGTCAGCGTGGATGGAGTGTTCAGGCCCCTGGGGATCCCAGGATGCGTGCCTCACGTTGAAGTCGCCACACATGAAGTGTAGGCGTGGGATGATCATAACGCTCTCGAATAAGAGCATGATGGCCGAGTGTTGGCTGTCTGAGTAGACGTTAGCAAGTAGCATGACATCTTCCCCTAATCCCAGTGAGAAAAGAAGGATGTCACGATCATCGCTTCTTGTCTTCTTACCGCGACGTGCACAGCCACAAAAATTTCGTCGACTCCATTTTCATACTTTGCAGCTCAATCCGTCCTCGATCCCAGCGATCCGGTATAACTAGCGTCTTACCAACGCATGTCTGATTCGTATTCCAGAAGTAGGGGGAGATCAGGCGAGGCGATGGACGAGGGGGGACCCTCTAGATCCGGTACACCCAGAACTCCCAGCGATGACCCCATTGATTCCCTGCGGCTCTCTTCGAGCCGCAGATCCATACAGATAACACCCTCAGTGGGCCCTCACAGGACCCAAAGAGGCTCTCCAACCCCCTCCCCCTATGGGGCGGGCACTGTCACTCCGTGAGCACAGCGCTTTAGCGTGCCAGCGCTATCTTCCAGGGATGCAACTGCGTCTCCTGCACCTCCGGCTACCCCTTCAACACCTGCTTCGTGGGCGGATGAAGTGGCCGACAACCTCTCTACCCACGTCATACAAAACACGGAGATGACGAGCGATGACTGGAGTGGACCCCAGACCTTCGCCAGTGACTTGGGAGAGTACGCAACTGGATTCCGAGTTGTCCTAAACAGGACGGGATCTAAACGACCGACTGCTGAAGAACGGCAGCTCATAGCTGAACAACTGGGCTCGGTGCTGGCAGCAGCTGCCGAGGCTGGTATCGATCGCAATTCTGGGAACGCCACGCTCCAGAATGCTATAGACAGGATTGCTGGGAACAGTAAACGACCTAGGTCGGGCACTGCCACTAATGATCCTAACGACGTCCCAAGGACGGAGTACCTGGAGGGATGGGATGGGCAATGCCCCCCCCCTCACAAATCAGCGAGGACTCGAGGCCCGAAAGGGGCTCGACCTCTTCCTAAACCCCCAGCAGGGGGTGTCTCGTCGTCATGGGGTCGAGGACCTCCTCCCCCCGTGAACTGGTCCACCAGGCCTTCGGGCAGGGGGACCTTTGCTCAGGTCGCTCGCTTCCCTGGGGGGCGAGCCCCTAATACTTCCATGGATGGCCTGGTGCGACTAGCCAAGGCCTTCCCTGAACTTCCGACCGACAAGCTGGCTGACATTCAGCAGCATGTAGGTCCCTCCAGACCGAAGGCTGCAAAGCCATCACCTACTGTCCACAGACCGTCGAGACGACAGGTCTTGGTCCACGTTCGTCCCCCCCTAGGGGTGGAAACGAACCCTGCCGACTTCTTGGACCATGTCCGAGTCACTCTAGGTCTGCACCACTCTAAACTAGTGGCCCAGTCCGCATCAATGCACGCTGGTAATCTATCAGTAGCTACAGACGTCGTGGCCTCCGAGGAGGACCTTCGTTGTTTCAAGGAGGCGGCCCACAAGGCGTTCCCTTTCGCATTACAAGTAGATGCAGTGTTACCCACATCCACATCGTACCTCAAGCTGGTCGATGTGCCATTTGTCGCTAATAACAAGGCTCTTACGCCTGACGTCGTCGTTGCACATCTGGGGAAGTCCGGAATATCGGATCTCGCAGTGCTACAGGTCCCCCCCCGGGTTGTACGTGATTCGAAAATGTCGGATACGTGCACTGTCTACCTTAACATCGCTGACTCAGTCAGCAGTGCACGAGCCAAGGCTCTTATCGGTCGGGGCGTCCAATTTGGGCGCTACGTCGCTTACATTAGGGCTGCCAGGGCGAACCCTGGATTGCCTATCTGCCAACGGTGCTGGAAGTGGGGCCACCCCACCCCAGCATGTAGAGCTCCGCAGACCAAATGTCCGATCTGCGCAGGCCCACACCGCAAGGAGCATCATCGTGCCCTCGCAGGGTGTTGCAAGGGAAACGCCAAGGTGAACCCTCCCGTCCCAGCTACCCCAGAGGGGGCAGCCTGTCCCCACCCGGCTAGGTGTATCAACTGCCGGAAAAATCACGCAGCCGACGATCGTCGGTGCAACTTCTGGCGACATCGCTTTGACCGAGATTGGATCAAAGCGCGCTACGACGAGGTGAGTGCTAGACGTAACTCTCGCTCCCCTCCTTCTCACCATCCCGCAGGACGCGGTGGCCGAACGTAAATGAGGGATAGACTTAGATCTACACTGCAGCTACACGTATTTAGTCAGAATGTTAACCGCAATTGGGGATACATGGACTCTTTACTGGCAGACTTCGTAGATGATTATGATTTGCTTTTTATCCAAGAGCCACCCTGGCGATTGATAAGACACGCCCCTTCTGCCCACAACAGGGAAGGGGAAGAAGTCATAGGCGCACCTATGAGCCCTAATTGGGGAACATTAGTGCGCCCCTCGGGCATCGACTCCCCCCCACGTGTTGCTGTATACTTTGCGAACAGCATCGCTAATCTAAGACCGGGTCTCAGACAAGATCTGATCGATGATCATGACATCCTTCTGTTCTCGTTGGGAATAGGGGAGGATGTCATGCTGTTCGCTAACGTGTACTCGGACAGCCAACACTCAGCCATCACGCTCCTGTTTGAGAACGTCATGCTAATTCCTCGCCTACACTTCATGTGTGGCGACTTTAACGTGAGACATGCCTCCTGGGACCCCCAGGGGCCTGAACACTCCATTCACGCTGACCACTTAGTGGAAATGGCTACGGCATTAGGCCTGACTAGAGCTCTACCAGTAGTGGAGGGCCCTACCCACTTCCCCCCACAACAGGGCCTTCACCCCACGGTGATCGACCTGATGTTCGTACCCATGGATCTCAGATTCGTACTGTACTGTGAGATTGTACCTGAAGCCAGGGGAACGTCTGACCACGCCCCCCTGACGTTAGTACTACCTGGTCCGGGATCTCTGGTTCCGGTTACCAAGTGGTCCATCAAAAAAGGATCCAAGGAGGAAGCATCTTATCGAGATGCTGTCTCCTCCGCTTTAACTCCGTGGCTAAATTGGCACGGAAATACTTCAGCAGAGATCGATGATGTCGTTTCGGCAATATCAACGATCTTAAACAAGGCATGGGAAGACCATGCCAAGGAATCTCGCCTCGGCAAGTCGTCCAAAGGCTGGTGGACTGACGAATGCAGTGGTGCCCTAGACGCTTACAGAGCCTCTCGAGACGAGGGAGACTGGAAGCTCTATAGGAAAGTCATGCGACACACAAAGCGAGACTTTTTCGACGACCGTATCCAAGAAGTGGCTACGATGAATAGACGACCCTGGGATTTGATGTCCTGGACGCGTCAACGTAACCTTCCGTCGTACGAGGCTATCTCCTATCGGGGAGAACCCTGCAATGACCTGGATTCCTTGTGGGCTGCCCTTGATGGGTCCTATAACGCGGCCTCAGATCGAGTAGTCGATCTGAGCATTCTCGACGAACTTGATCCGGTGCCTGAAAGGGTCTGGATCTTCTTGTCTGTCACGGAAATGAAAGAAGCGCTAAACGCGTGTTCCTCCCGTTCCGCTCCAGGTCCCGATCATGTTACATGGTCGCACCTTAAACACTGGTGTAGCAACCCAGAGGTGGCAGGGCTTATCACCCGCATCGCTGAGGCATGCATCACTGCAGGCCACTGGCCAGCTCATTTTAAGGAATCCCTGTCGGTTATTATCCCGAAACCAGGGAAACCTAATTACTCTACCCCTAAGTCGTTCAGACCTATAGTGCTTCTGAGCACTCTGGGTAAACTAGTCGAAAAGATGTTGTCCAGACGACTTCAATTTGACGGCGTCGCACACGAGGCCTTCGAGCAGAATCAGTTCGGAGGTGTCGCCCAGCATTCCACTGAGGATGCAGGAATCTACCTCACTCATCTTGTCAGGGCAGGATGGGCCAAAGGACTTAAGACAAGCGTTGTCGCTTTCGACATCGCTCAATTCTTCCCCTCCTTGAACCACCAGGTTTTGTTGGAGATCATCTCTCGGTCGGGGTTCCCTGCGCAAGTTGCGAACTTCTTCTGGTCTTACCTTGTTGGTCGCAAGACGACCTACAAATGGAACGCTTTCTCATCGGGCTCCTTTGCAGCAGATGTGGGAGTGGGACAGGGTTCTGCCCTGTCCCCTGTCTTATCGGCGTTATATTTGACGCCCATCATGAAGCTCTTCAGAAGAAGCGAAATCGGCAGAGATGTCGATCTCATGTCGTATGTGGACGATGGTACCCTCATCGCCCGCTCCCCACAGTTGGAGGACAACCTCCCCCTTCTAAAGAAAGCATATGGCTGGATCTTCCAGGCATTTACCTCCCTCGGACTAGTCCTCGAACATGACAAGTCCGAGATATTCCACTTTTCAAGGGCAAGGAGATTCACTCCCTTACCCATCGATCTGGGTTTCACCCCTTACACGGGTAATACCCCTCTCAAACCCAAGGTCACCTGGAGGTACCTCGGATTCTTCTTCGACTGTAAGCTCTCCTTCAAGGAGCACACGCGTTTCTACTCCACCAAAGCTCTCACCACTGCGAGGGCGATGGGAATGCTGGGCAATTCTGTCAGAGGGCTAACCCCTATGCAGAAACGCCTACTCTACCGTTCGTGCGTCGTACCCATTATGACATACGGACTCAGATTATGGCACTTCAAAGGCGCTCGCGTCAAAGGTGTCATCAAGACGTTGGCCCAAGTGCAGTCCATCGCTGCACGTTGGATCCTCAGTGCATTCAGAACCACCCCAATCGGTGGCCTGGAAAGTGTCGCTGGACTGCTGCCTATGCAGCTGTTACTGCGTCGCTTGGTCGACAGAGGGGTGTTCAGGACCCCTCTATTGGCCCCATCTCACCCCCTTAGAGCGATCTTAGGGCCTAATCACGTCGGTACTACCCACTCTCATGAGCTAGGACTCTGGGGAGGGAATGTATTAGACACTCTCAACCTGCAAGGCCCATCTGTCGCTTCGGCCGCAGCGCTGGCCCTTGTACCAGGCGATGAATTCGACCCCTTTGGGGAAGAGAACACACCTGGAAACAGAGTGAAGGATTTATTCCCCACTCGCTTCTCCTCTCATCGTCTCACCTCTAAGGAGGATGGAGCGAAGAATTCTTATAGGAGTGACCTCGATAAGGCCTGGGCTTCTGCCCTGGTCGAGGACGACACTCTCGTCGTTGCAGTGGACGCCTCAGTGCCCACAGATGCTAAATTTCAGGCTGTCACCTGTGCTCTGGTCTTCGGACAGGGAGAACAGGTCGATCGCGTTGTCTCTGCTTCTGGGAGGAGAACCCCCCCAGAAGTTGAACTCTTTGCTCTCCAACTGGGCGTCTCGGCTGCTTGCAGTAGAGGATGCAAAAAGTTGGTGATATTCTCGGATTCTACTATGGGCATTGAGTCCCTACTCGATCCAAAACCACGGTCTGGGCAAATCTTTGCCCTGGACGCTTGTCGCTCCCTCCGCCCCTGGCTAGCTGGGGACGAGGAGAGAAACCTTACATTCTGGCATGTCCCCTCAAAATTCGAGTGGAACGTCCACAAGATGGCTCATGATGTAGCTACATCTACCAAGATCTCCATGGGCAGACACCCGTGGACGTCTCTAGACTACCTTAAAAATCAGGTCGAAAAGGCCGTTTGTAAGGATTGGCACGCCCGGTTCGCAGATCCTGCGTACCGGGGACGACACTTCTTCCAACTCAAAGGAGTTGGTGGAAAACCAGTATTACCCTCGACCCACAAAGGTGGGCCTTGGCTGAAAGTTATGGGGAGCAGCACTACGCTGACTTCTCGTTCAACTCGTATGATCACTGGCCATGCTCCTATAGGGGAGTATCGTCAACGCTTATCCCTTGACGGGGAATACCAATGCTGGTGCCTTGGTCCCGACATTCAAACTCGAGATCATCTACTATGCGTCTGTCCCAAGGTAGATCGCAAAGAAACTCGTGCGAGCCCAGACTCTGTCGAGGGCTTCAACGAATTCATGGACAATAATCCTGCACTAGGATCGTTCAACTCACTTGCGTGGGATCCAGGATAGGTTGTGCGCACAGGGCGTATGACCCTCGTCTGGTTCTGGCTAGTGTTATCGGTATGTCGGGGTGGCCGTTGGGCACCAGGCAAGTCCGTTAACCCTCATAAAGGGGGCCCACCCGTGTTCAGGAGCGACTGTCAGGGAGGGGGGACACGAAACTAGGTACCGGTTCGGGGAGGCGCCTGAGCGCTTTCAGATCCACTGTTGGTTACGCGTTGCGACGACTCCAGTCGACTACGCTTTCCTTTCCGAGCTGAGAGGCTCACGTCGGGGCGGCAGTTTCCCCTAAATCTTGCACTCATACCCGTAGGGATCAGGGAACACGACATCGTCAAGTCCGGGTTGTTGGTACGCCACCACTGGCAAGTCCGTTTACTCGATAAAGGGGGCCCCCTTAGTGGTCATCGCAGCTATCCAGGTGGTTGGTGCGAAGATTAGCAGGAGGAGGACTTGGGCTGGGCGTAGTGTACTCTGCTTGTACGTCTCTACCGCGGACTGCGACTGGGCGCCGCGTTATAAACTTTTGATTCAAAAAAAAAAAAAAAAAAAAAAAAAAAAGGATGTCACGATCATCAATAAGATCTCGTCTGAGACCTGGTCTTAGATTAGCGATGCTGTTTGAAAAGTAGACAGCGACGCATGGGGGAGAGTCGATTCCCGATGCGCGCACTAAGGTTCCCCAATTTGGGCTCATTGGTGCGCCTATAACTTCTTCCCCTTCTCTGTTATGGGCAGAGGGGGCGTATCTTATTAATCGCCATGGAGGCTCTTGGATGAAAAGCAAATCATAATCGTCTATAAGGTCTGCCAGTAACGAGTCCATGTATCCCCAATTACGGTTAACATTCTGACTAAATATACGCAACTGCAGTGTAGATCTAAGTCTATCCCTCATTTACGTTCGGCCACTGCGTCCTGCGGGATGGTAAGAAGGAGGGGAGCGAGAGTTGCGTCTCGCACTCACCTCGTCATAGCGAGCTTTGATCCAATCACGGTCAAAGCGATGTCGCCAGAAATTGCATCGACGATCGTCAGATGCGTGGTTTTTCCGGCAGTTTATACACCTAGCCGGGTGGGGACAGGCTGCCCCCTCTGGGGTAGCTGGGACGGGAGGGTTCGCCTTGGCGTTTCCCTTACAACACCCTGCAAGGGCACGATGGTGCTCCTTGCGGTGTGGACCTGCGCAGATCGGACACTTGGTCTGTGGAGCTCTGCATGCCGGGGTGGGGTGACCCCACTTCCAGCACCGTTGACACATAGGCAATCCAGGGTTGGCCCTGGCAGCCCTAATATAAGCGACGTAGCGTCCAAATTGAACGCCCCGACCGATAAGAGCCTTGGCTCATGCACCGCTGACTGAGTCAGTGATGTTTTTTTTTTTTTTTTTTTGGGTCAAAAGTTTATAATGCGGCGCCCGAACGCAGTCCGCGGTAGAGACATACAAACGAAGTACACTACGCCCAGCCCAAGTCCTCCTCCTGCTGATCTTCGCACCAACCACCTGGATAGCTGCAACGACCACTAAGGGGGCCCCCTTTATCGAGTAAACGGACTTGCCAGTGGTGGCGTACCGACAACCCGAGCTTGACGATGCCGTGTACCCCGAATCCCTATGGGTATGTGTGCAAGATTTAGGGGAAACTGCCGCCCCAATGTGAGCCTCTCAGCTTGGAAAGGAAGGCGTAGTCGGCGTTGAAGCCATAACGCGCAACTGACAGTGGATCTGGAAGCGCTCAGGCGCCTCCCCGAACCAGTACCTGGGTTTGTGTCCCCCCTCCCTGACAGTCACTCCTGAACATGGGTGGGCCCCCTTTATGAGGGTTAACGGACTCGCCTGGTGCCCTATGGCCACCCCGACATACCGATAACACTAGCCAAGACCAGATGGGGGTCATACGCCCTGCGCGCACAACCTATCCTGGATCCCATGCAAGTGAGTTGAACGATCCTAGTGCAGGATTATTGTCCATGAATTCGTGGAAGCCTTCGACGGAGTCGGGGCTTGCACGAGTTTCTTTGCGATCCACCTTGGGGCAGACGCGTAGTAAATGGTCTCGAGTTTGTATCTCAGGGCCAAGGCACCAACATTGGTACTCCCCGTCGAGGGATAAACGTTGACGATACTCCCCTATAGGAGCATGGCCAGTGATCATACGAGTCGAACGAGAAGTCAACGTGGTGTTGCTTCCCATTACTTTCAGCCAAGGCCCACCTTTGTGAGTCGAGGGTAATACCGGTTTTCCACTGACTCCTTTGAGTTGATAGAAGTGCCGACCACGGTACGCAGGATCTGAGAACCTGGTGTGCCAATCCTTGCAAACGGCCTTTTCGACCTGGTTTTTAAGGTAGTCTAGAGACGTCCGCGGGTGTCTGCCCACGGAGATCTTGGTAGATGTAGCTACATCGTGAGCCATCTTGTGTACGTTCCACTTGAACTTCGAGGGAACGTGCCAGAATGTAGCGTTCCTCTCCTCGTCTCCGGATAACCAGGGACGAAGGGAGCGACAAGCGTCCAGAGCAAAGATTTGCTCAGAGCGTGGTTTAGGATCAATTAGGGACTCAATGCCCGTAGTAGAATCCGAGAAGATCACCAACATTTTGCAGCCTCTGCTGCATGCAGCTGAGATGCCTAGTTGGAGAGCGAAGAGTTCGACTTCTGGAGGGGTTCTCCTCCCAGAAGCAGAGCCAACGCGATCGACTTGTTCTCCCTGTCCGAAGACAAGAGCACAGGCGACAGCCTGAAATTTAGCATCTGTGGGCACTGAGGCGTCCACTGCAACCACGAGAGTGTCGTCCTCGACCAGGGCAGAAGCCCAGGCCTTGTCGAGGTCACTCCTGTAGGAATTCCTCGCTCCATCCTCCTTAGAGGTGAGGCGATGAGAGGAGAAGTGAGTGGGGAATAAATCCTTCACTCTGTTTCCAGGTGTGTTTTCTTCCCCAAAGGGGTCGAACTCATCGCCTGGTACAAGGGCTAATGCAGCAGCTGAGGCGACGGATGGACCTTGCAGGTTGAGTGTGTCGAGCACGTTCCCTCCCCAGAGTCCTAGCTCATGAGAGTGGGTGGTGCCGACGTGATTGGGCCCTAAGATCGCTCTTAGGGGGTGTGATGGAGCCAAAAGGGGGGTTCTGAATACCCCTCTGTCGACTAATCGACGCAGTAACAGCTGCATAGGCAGCAGTCCCGCGATACTGTCCAGACCTCTGATTGGGGTGGTTCTGAATGCACCGAGGATCCAACGTGCAGCAATGGACTGCACTTGGGCCAGCGTTTTGATGACCCCCTTGACGCGAGCGCCTTTTTTTTTTTTTTTTTCTTTTTTTGGGGTCAACAATTTATAACGCGGGGCTCAATCGCAGTCCGCGGGTCAAGATACAAACAAGGTACTACTAAGACTACGCATTCCCTATGTCCGCATCCCACACCAGGTCCCTTGCAGAAGCCATGTTACGGCGGGCATACCAGTGTTGTCCTCTCAGACAGGAAAGGCAATAATCTGTAGGGGAGGGGCCCCCCCTACAAAGGCTAGCCGTTAGTTCGCCGTCTGGTGCTATCTCGGTCCCCCCGGCCACATATCCGACTGAAGTCAGATCAGGCGCAAGCAGTGTCAATTCACCATAAGTCCTCCCTTGCGGGAAGAGTAACTGTCGTTCACCAGACAACGAGGATTGACCACCCCGGGTGAGTGAGGTGGACCATCACTGTGTCCACGCACAAGTGACAGTGACGAGGCAGCTGGTTATTCACCGGAACTGCCGTAGCTGGTTATTCACCGGAGCTACTGTAGGTAGGGGGTCAAGGCCCCCCCCTCGAGCAAATGCTACTCTGAGCATGCACTCGGTGACATCATCCCTCCCGCAGTGGGGGGAAGGTAAAGGGCGGCGACATAATGTCACCATCCCGACAACAGCCCTGGTGGGCGGTGAAGAGAAGGGGGGGTCCCCTTCTTCAAGCTCGGCGTGGACGTTGGCGGGGGCCACGAGGACGTCGACGCCGTTCCGGGGACAAGGGTTCCTCGGTTGGGGGCTCTGCCACTGGTGGAGCAGACTGAGCCGCCTGCATCGCCGCATAGGAAGCCTGGAAGGCTGCCGGAGACGTAAGGTCGAGGGGAGCTGATGCCGCGCGAAGCGACTCCATCATGCTCCCTGAAAATCGCCAGGTGGTGGTGAAGAGCTCCCACGCCATCTGACGCCAAGAGTTCCTGTCGTTGAGAGGAACTGCGGATACACGGACGGTACCTACAAATGAGGTCATCATGTCCAGTAGATGTAGCATGGCATCAGAGGTGGCTTCGATTTCCAACCTCTGATCCCTAGATAGCGGCACTTCGTCCTCCACCAACTCGGGGATGGGGGGCCAAGGCGGTAACGGGGCAGGGGGTGCCTCCGGATAAAGGAGCTCAGCGATACCGAGCTCCTGTGAGTAAATATCCTCCTTGGGGAGGCTACGAGCCCAGCGCTTGTGTTCGACGTTGACACCAAGTGCCCATCGTACATGATCGATAGTTTTCCTCAAGGAGAGCCTAGGCCCCCCCTCGGCAAAAGCGAGAGCCTCCTGCATGGCAAGAGAGTCATCGTCATCATCATCGTTAGGGTCGGAGAGGTCTTCCCCAGCCCATAGATCTCTAGCTGCCCTAAAAGCAGCTGCTACCTCCGATTCGTCTTGGACGAACCGGGTGTCGTAGTCTTGGACGCCATCATCAAAGATGTCGCCCGTGATCAAAACGGGGTCGCGTAGACCCCGATGTGGTGGTTGTTGGCCTCTGGTATGCCGTTTGGGCATTGAGAGTATGTGTGTTAGTGCTAGTAGATGATGGTAAGAATCAAAATACGCAGCGTGGAATCGATAACGGCTGGTCCCTTATCTACGTTCTGGGTCCACCTGATCCAGCCTCCAAACGCTCCGAGGGGGCGAGCAAGCCGCACATCCTGCTGCCTAGTAGGAGAATATTGAACCCAGGTCATAACACCCTAGAAGAGTGAGCACCGGAGGTAGAGAGTTGGCGGAGAGCGGCGGCCGCCAGGGCGTCGACCTAGCCGCCAGGGGGCACCATCGCCTGGCCCCTTTTAACGATGGTGTATTCCAGCAGGTAGTCAGTGTAGCATGTCTCTAGTAATAGAAACTCACAGAGCATGGAGGCTGGAAGCCTCCCAGACAGCCAGCAATCCAGTGATAACGTCCCTTCTCCCTAAGCCAGACCTCCCCCAACTAAACGAGTGTGTCGACTTGGGCGAGCGTTGAAGCAGGCATCCCACACCCACTCTAAGCCCCCAGAGGGACCCAGACTACTCTTTCATAAACAACACTCACCTAGTCAGGATCCTCGAAGCCCAGGAGAACGAGACGAATAGCAGCCATTGTCAAAAACAATGACCGGGGCATCCCCGGGGATCGGATGGACGGATCTCTTAGCAAATCAGGGCAGGCCTGGAGACGCCGAGAGCGTTCGTGATGGTGAAATCCGATCGAAAATCGGACCAAAATTGGAGTCTCGACGTTCCTACCAACATCGAGCAGGAGTGTTTACCACTGTTTATGGTGGTTGTAACAAGTCAAGGAGCGGCGCGAGCGCCTTTGAAGTGCCATAGTCTGAGTCCGTATGTCATGATAAGTACGACACACGAACGGTACAGGAGGCGTTTCTGCATAGGGGTTAACCCTCTGACAGAATTGCCGAGCATTCCCATCGCCCTAGCAGTGGTGAGGGCTTTGGTGGAGTAGAACCGCGTATGCTCTTTAAAAGAGAGTTTGCGGTCGAAGAAGAAACCAAGGTACCTCCAGGTAACCTTGGGTTTTTTTTTGTTTTTTTTGGGTCAAAAATTTATAATGCGACGCCCGAACGCAGTCCGCGGTAGAGACATACAAACAGAGTACACTACGCCCAGCCCAAGTCCTCCTCCTGCTGAACTTCGCACCAACCACCTGGATAGCTGCGATGACCACTAAGGGGGCCCCCTTTATCGAGTAAACGGACTTGCCAGTGGTGGCGTACCGACAACCCAGACTTGACGATGCCGTGTTCCCCGAATCCCTACGGGTATGGGTGCAAGATTTAGGGGAGACTGCCGCCCCGACGTGAGCCTCTCAGCTCGGAAAGGAAGGCACAGTCAGCGTTGGAGCTGTAGCGCACAACCGACAGCGGATCTGAAAGCGCTCAGGCGCCTCCCCGAACTGGTACCTAGGTTCGTGTCCCCCCTCCCTGACAGTCGCTCCTGAACACGGGTGGGCCCCCTTTATGAGGGTTAACGGACTCGTCTGGTGCCCTACGGCCACCCCGACATACCGATAACACTAGCTAGAACCAGACGAGGGTCATACGCCCTGCGCGCACAACCTATCCTGGATCCCACGCAAGTGAGTTGAACGATCCTAGTGCAGGATTGTTGTCCATGAATTCGTGGAAGCCTTCGACAGAGTCTGGGCTCGCACGAGTTTCTTTGCGATCCACCTTAGGGCAGACGCGTAGCAGATGATCCCGAGTTTGTATGTCAGGACCAAGGCACCAGCATTGGTATTCCCCGTCAAGGGATAAGTGTTGACGATACTCCCCTATAGGAGCATGGCCAGTGATCATACGAGTTGAACGGGAAGTCAACGTAGTGTTGTTTCCCATTACTTTCAGCCAAGGCCCACCTTTGTGAGTCGAGGGTAGTACTGATTTTCCACCAACTCCTTTGAGTTGGTAGAAATGCCGTCCACGATACGCCGGATCTGAGAACCGGGTGTGCCAATCCTTACAAACGGCCTTCTCGACCTGATTTTTAAGGTAGTCTAAAGACGTCCGCGGGTGTCTGCCCACGGAGATCTTGGTAGATGTAGCTACATCGTGAGCCATCTTGTGTACGTTCCACTCGAACTTCGAGGGGACATGCCAGAATGTAACTTTCCTCTCCTCGTCTCCAGCTAGCCAGGGACGAAGGGAGCGACAAGCGTCCAGGGCAAAGATTTGCCCAGAACGTGGCTTTGGATCGATTAGGGACTCAATGCCCGTAGTAGAATCCGAGAATATCACCATCTTTTTGCATCCCCTGCTGCTCGCAGCGGATACCCCTAGTTGGAGAGCGAAGAGTTCGACTTCCGGGGGGGTTCTCCTCCCAGAAGCTGAGACAATGCGATCCACCTTGTCGCTCCTTGACTTGTTACAACCACTATAAACAGTGGTAAACACTCCTGCTCGATGTTGGTAGGAACGTCGAGACTCCAATTTTGGTCCGATTTTCGATCGGATTTCACCATCACGAACGCTCTCGGCGTCTCCAGGCCTACCCTGATTTGCTAAGAGATCTGTCCATCCAATCTCCATGGATGCCCCGGTCATTGTTTTTGACAATGGCTGCTATTCGTCTCGTTCTCCTGGGCTTCGAGGATCCTGACTAGGTGAGTGTTGTCTATGAAAGAGTAGTCTAGGTCCCTCTGGGGGCTTAGAGTGGGTGTGGGATGCCTGCTTCAACACTCGCCCAAGTCGTCACACTCGTCTAGGTGGGGGAGGTCTGGCTTAGGGAGGAGGGACATTATCACTGGACTGCTGGTCGTCTGGGAGGCTTCCAGCCTCCATGCTCTGTGAGTTTCTATTACTAGAGACATGCTACACTGACTACCCACTGGAATACACCATCGTTAAAAGGGGCCGGGCGATGGTGCCCCCTAGCGGCTAGGCTTACACCTCGGTGGCCGCTCCTCACCACTATCCCTCTACCTCCGGTGCTCACTCCTCTGGGGTGTTATGACCCGGGTTCAATCTTCTCCCACCGGGCTACAGGATGTGCGGCCTGGTCCCCCCTCGGAGCGTTCGGAGGCAGTATCGGGTGGACCCGGAATAGAGATAAGGGATCACCCGTTATCGATGGCACGCTGCGTATTTCGATTTTTACCATCATCTACAAGCACTAACTTCCTCTCAATGCCTAAACAGTGAACTAGAGACCAAACACCGCGTTGGGGTCTACACAACCCCTCCCTGATTACGGGCGACATCTATGATGATGGCGTCCAAGACTACGACACCCAGTACGATCACGACGATCCGGGTGTAGCTACTGCCCTACGGGCAGTTAGAGATCTATGGGCTGGAGAGGACCTCTCCGACCCTGAGGATGATGAGGACTCTCTTGCTATGCAAGAGGCCCTCAATTACGCCGAGAGCAGCCCCAAGCTGGCCTCGAGGCAAACGATCGACCGTGTGCTGTGGGCGCAGGACGTCCATGTCGCACATAAACAATGGACTCGCAGTCTCGAACGCGAGGACATGTACACTCAGGAGCTCGGCATTGCTGAGCTCTTCTATCCGGAGGCATCCCCTGCCCCGTTACCGCCTTTGCCCCCCATCCCTGAGCTGGTGGAGGACGAAGCGCCGTTATCTGTGAATGAGAGGCTGGAAATCGAAGCCACCTCTCATGCCATGCTACACCAACTCGACGCGATGACCATGTTCATTGGTACCGTCCGTACATCCGCCGTTCCCCCTGCAGAGAGGAACGCATGGCGCCAAATGGCCTGGGAGTTATTCACGACCACCTGGCGATTGTCTGAGACGATGTCGGCGGAACTAGCAGCCGTTCCGACACCTCTCGACCTCACGTCTCCGGCAGCCTTCCGGGCTTCCTACGCGGCGGTGCACACCGCTCAATCAGAGCCTCAATCTGGGGAACCCTCGTCCCCAGCACGGCGCCGTCGTCCTCGAGGTCCTCGTGGACAGCAGCGCTGCAACTAGTACAGGGGGCTATCCCCCTCTACCTTCACGGCCACCAAGTAACTGGTGGCCACTATCGGGATGGTGACATGGTGTTGCTTCCCTATACCTTCCCCCCACTGCGGGGGGGACGATGTCATCGAGTGCGTGCACATAGGTGCATTTGCTCGAGGGGGGTCTCGGCCCCCTACTTACGGCAGTCACGGTGAATAACCAGGTGAACAACCACCCACCTTGTTACTGTCACTTGTGCACAACACGGTGATGGTCCACCTCATTTGTCTGGGGTGGTCAATCCTTGTTGGCTGGAAAAACGCAGACGGTTATTCCTCCCGCAAGGGGGGATTTACGGTGAATTAACACTGCTGCACCTGGTCTGGCCTCGGTCGGACATGTGGCTGGGGGACCGTTTGCTCCAGGGGGCGATCTAATGGCTAACTTTGGGAGGGGGGGGCGCCCCCTCCAGATTATTGCCTTTCCTGGCTGAGAGGCCAACGTCTGTGGAACTGCCCGCCTAAAGGTGGCTAAAACGGGGACCTGAGTGGGAGATGGGCGAGGGGAACGCGTAGATAAAGTAGTACCCAAGTTTGTACCTCGCTCCGCGGACTGCGTTTGAGCCCCGCGTTATAAATTCTGATCCAAAAAAAAAAAAAAAAAAAAAAAAATGCACCGAGGATCCAGCGTGCAGCGATGGACTGCACCTGGGCCAACGTTTTGATGACACCTTTGACGCGAGCGCCCTTAAAGTGCCATAGTCTGAGTCCGTATGTCATGATAGGTACGACGCACGAACGGTAGAGAAGGCGTTTCTGCACAGGGGTTAGCCCTCTGACAGAGTTGCCGAGCATTCCCATCGCCCTCGCAGTGGTAAGGGCTTTGGTGGAGTAGAACCGCGTGTGCTCCTTGAAAGAGAGCTTACGGTCGAAGAAAAAGCCAAGGTACCTCCAGGTGACCTTGGGTTTGAGGGGGGTGTTGCCCGTGTATGGGGCAAATCCGAGATCAATGGGTAGAGGGGTGAATCTCCTCGCCCTTGAAAAATGAAATATTTCAGACTTGTCGTGTTCGAGGACAAGCCCGAGGGAGGTGAATGCCTGGAATATCCAGCCATACGCTTTCTTAAGCAGGGGGAGGTTGTCCTCCAGCCGTGGAGAGCGGGCGATGAGGGTGCCATCGTCCACATACAACATGAGATCGACATCTCTGCCAATTTCGCTCCTTCTGAAGAGCTTCATAATGGGCGTTAGGTATAATGCCGATAGAACAGGGGACAAAGCAGAGCCTTGACCCACTCCCACATCGGCTGCAAAGGAGCCAGACAAGAAAGCGTTCCATTTGTAGGTCGTTTTGCGACGAACAAGGTATGAGCGGAAGAAGTTCACTACTTGCGCAGGGAACCCCGACCGAGAGATGATCTCCAACAGAACTTGGTGGTTCAAGGAGGGGAAGAATTGAGCGATGTCGAAAGCGACAACGCTCGTTTTGAGCCCCTTAGCCCATCCTGCTCTGACCAGGTGGGTAAGGTAAATACCTGCATCCTCAGTGGAATGCTGGGCGACGCCTCCAAACTGGTTTTGTTCGAAGGCCTCGCGTGCAACACCATCGAACTGAAGTCGCCTTGACAACATCTTTTCGACTAATTTGCCTAGGGTGTTCAGAAGCACAATGGGTCTGAACGACTTAGGGGTAGAGTAGTTAGGCTTCCCTGGCTTTGGGATAATGACCGACAGGGACTCCTTAAAGTGATCCGGCCAGTGGCCAGCGGTGATGCACGCCTCAGCAATGCGGGTGATGAGCCCTGCCACTTCTGGGTTGCTACACCAGTGTTTTAGGTGCGACCACGTAACATGATCGGGACCTGGAGCGGAACGGGAAGAGCATGCGATTAGCGCTTCTTTCATTTCCGTAACGGAGAACGAGATCCAGGCCCTTTCAGGCACCAGATCAAGTTCATTGAGAATTCTCAGATCGACTACTCGATCTGAGGCAGCATTATAGGACCCATCAAGGGCAGCCCAAAGAGAGTCCAGATCATTACAAGGTTCTCCTCGGTAAGAGATAGCCTCGTATGACGGGAGGTTGCGTTGACGGGTCCAAGACATCAAGTCCCAGGGTCATCTGTTCATCGTAGCCACTTCTTGGATACGGTCGTCGAAGAAGTCGCGCTTCACATGTCGCATGACTTTCCTATAGAGCTTCCAGTCCTCTTCGTCAATTTATAATGCAGGGCTCGATCGCAGTCCGCGGAGCAGGATACAAACTTGGGTACTACTATAACTACGCTTCCCCTCAACCATATCCTACCCAGGTCCTTGTTTTAGCCACTTTAGGCGGGCAGTGCCACAGACGTTGGCCTCTCAGCCAGGAAAGGCAATAATCTGGAGGGGGAGACCCCCTCCCAAAGCTAGCCATTAGATCGTCAGCTGGTGCGAAGCGGTCCCCCGGCCACATATCCAACCGAAGTCAGATCAGGCGCAGTGGTGTCAATTCACCGTAAATCCCCCCTTGCGGGAGGAATAACCGTCCGCATACTCCCAGCCAACGAGGATTGACCACCCCGGACGAACGAGGTGGACCATCACCGTGTCATGCACGAGTAACAGTAATGTGGCAGCTGGTTGTTCACCTGGTTATTCACCGGAACCGCCGTAAGCAGGGGGCCAAAGCCCCCCTCGAGCAAATGCACTGCCAGCACATGCACTCGATAGCAATTTCCCCCCCGCAGCGGGGAGAACGTAAAGGGTAGCGACATTTGTCACCAACCCGACAGCAGCCAGCGGACTGGCGGTGATGGGTGTGGAGCGGAATGCCCCACACAAGTAGCAGCACGGCCATCTGTGATGATGATGGCACTGTACTGGGAACGAGGGTTCCCCAGATTGGAGCTCTGCTAGAGCTGTTGGCATCGCCACACAGGAAGCTGGAACAGCTGCTGGAGGCGTAGGATCATTTGAACGATCATCTCTGGTTGTCCGCTTGGGCATCAGGAGCAAGTTAGTACTGGTATATGATGCTAGTGATCGAAATACGCAGCGTGCAGTGTAAGCGAGGGCCTCCTGCCTAGCAAGAGAGTCCACGTAGTCATCAGGGTCGGGGAGGTCCTCCCCAGCCCACAGATCTCAAACTGCCTAGGGCAGCTGCTACCTCCAGTTTGTTCTGTGAGAACTGGGTGTCGTAGTCTTGGGCATCATCACCAACGATGTCACCCGTAATCAAGGTGGGGTCGTGAAGGCCCCAGCATGTGGTTTGGTCTCTGTTCAGCCATTTGGGCATTGAGAGTGAGTTAGCACAGGTAAATGATGATAACAGTCAAAATACGTAGCGTAAGGTCGATAACAGATGGCCCCTGATCTCAGTTCCAGGTCCACCCGATACAGCCTCCAAATGCTCCGAGGGGGCGAACAGGCCGCGCATCCTGTTGCCTGGTGGGAGAAGATTGAACCCGGGTCATAACACCCTAAAAGAGTGAGCACCAGAGGTAGAGAGTTGGTGGTGAGTAGCGGCCACCAGAGCGTCGACCTAGCTGTCAGGGGGCACCATCGCCCGGCCCCTTTTAACGATGGTGTATTCCAACGGGTAGTCAGTGTAGCATGTCTCTAGTAATAGAAACTCACAGAGCATGGAGGCTGGGAGCCTCCCAGACGGCCAGCAGTCCAGTAAGAACGTCCTTCCCCCTAAGCCAGACCTCCCCCAGCTAAACAAGCGCTTCTACTTGGGCGAGCGTTGAAGCAGGCATCCCACACCCACTCTAAGCCCCCATAGGGACCCAGACTACTCTTTCATAGACATCACTCACCTAGCCAGGATCCTCGAAGCCAAGGGGAACAAGACAGATAGCAGTCACTGTTGGAAACAATGACCGAGACATCCCCGGAGATCGGATGGACGGATCTCTTAGCAAATCAGGGCAAACCTGGAGACGCCGAGAGCGTTCGTGATGGTGAAATCCGATCGAAAATCGGACAAGAATTGAAGTCTCGACGTTGCTACCAACATCGAGCAGGAGTGTTTACCACTGTTTATGGTGGTTGTAACAAGTCAAGGAGCGTCGAGCCCCGCATTATAAATTGTTGACCCAAAAAAAAAAAAAAAAAAAAAGATACGTAGCGTGATAACGATAACAGACGGTCCCTTATCTCAATTCCAGGTCCACCCGACACAGCCTCCAGACGCTCCGAGGGGGCAGACAGGCCGCAAATCCTGCTGCAGATTGGGAGGGACAATTGAACCCGGTTCCGAACACCTCGAGGGTGTGAGTGCCAGAGGTAAAGAGTCGGTGGTAAGTAGCGGCCACCAGAGCGTTGACCTAGCCACCAGGGGGCACCATCGCCCGGCCCCTTTTAATGATGGTGTATTCCAATGGGTAGTCAGTGTAGCAGGTCTCTAGATGTAGAAACTCACGCAGCATGGAGGTAGGAAGCCTCCCAGACGACCCACAATCCAGTGAATATGTTCCTCCTCCTGAACCAGACCTCCCCCAGCTAAACGAATGCGACGACTTGGGCGAGCGTTGAAGTAGGCATCCCACACCCACTCTAAGCCCCCATAGGGGCCCAGACTACTCTTTCATTGCCAACACTCACCTAACCAGGATCCTCGAAGCCCAGGAGAACGAGACGAATAGCAGACACTGTCAAAAACAGTGACCGGGGCATCCACAGAGATCGGATGGATGGATCTCTTAGCAAATCAGGGCAGGCCTGGAGACGCCGAGAGCGTTCGTGATGGCGAAATCCGATCGAAAATCGGACCAAAATTGAAGTCTCGACGTTGCTACCAACGTCAAGCAGGAGTGTTTACCACTGTTTATGGTGGTTGTAACAAGTCAAGGAGCGTTGAACCGAGGGGCATTCACATTGGACTCCTCGACCCATGAGTTCTCCTCATACCCATAACCCTTCCAGTGTACCAAATACTGGAGCTTCCCTCGACGTAACCGGCTGTCCAAGATTGACTCGACTTCATACTGGGGTTCTCCCTCCACGACTGTAGGTGGCGGTGGTGGTCATGAACAGCGTCCTGGAAAAGGATCTGAGGGAGCTGGAAGGAGTTTCACGACATGGAAGACTGGGTGAAGTCTAGACATGGAGGCTGGGAGGCGTAGACGATAGGCATGTGTTCCAACGCACTTGACAATGGGGAAAGGTCCCAGGAAGCGATGGGAGAGTTTTTTGGATGGACGGGTAGTGGAGATGTCACTGGAGTCAAGATAAACTTGATCACCAACCTTGTACTGCAGCATTGGAGAGTGGCGTTGATTGTAGAAACATGCCATGTCGTCCTTTGCCTTCACCAAGGCCGCCTTTGCTTCCTCCAAACTGTCCCTCATGCATTCTGTGAACTCATTCACTGTCTCAATATGTGAGGGGGCTTGGTGAGGTTCGAATCCCATGCGTGGATGCCATCCAGTGTCCAAGAAGAAGGGGGTTTGTTGAGTGGAAGCATGGACATGATTGTTGTATCTGAACTCAGCCAGGGGAAGGAGATTGTCCCAATCGTCCTGGTGTTCATTGACAAAGACACGGATGTACTGCTCCAACTCCTGGTTGACTCGTTCAGTCTGGCCATCAGTTTGTGGGTGATAAGTGGTCGAAGCGAGGAGTTTGATACCCAGAAGTCAGTACAGCTCATGAGTGAACTCTGCTACGAACTGAGGGCCACAGTCGGAAAGGAAGGTGCCAGGGAGTCCATGTAATTTCCAGACATGGTGAAGATAGAGGTGGGCTGCTGAGCACCCAGGGCACTGACAGTGGTGTGAGTGGGAATGAAGTGAGTGTGTTTCCCTGCAGAATCAACTGTGCACATCACCGCATCAAACCCGTTCGACTCTGGCAACTCCACCACAAAGTCGACACTGACAACATCCCAATGACTTTCTGGGACAGGGAGAGGGTGTAGCTCACCAATGGGTTTGCGATGAGGAATCTTGGTGCATAAGCAAAGGTCACGAGTACAACAATACTGACCAATGAGCTGTGACATCTGCAGCCACCAATAATTCTGTGAGGTGAGCTCCAAGGTCTTCCCCAGGGTGACCAGCAATCCGTGAGTTGTGGTGTTGGGATATGATACATCGACAAAGGTCTGGGTCATTGGGTATGTAGATGCGATCCTGGAAATACAACAAGTCCTCCTTTCAGCCCACTCTGCTGCACGTAAGGAGAGGGTATATCCCTTCCTCAGTTCCTTAACAGCTCAGGCCATGACATCCTCGTATAAACCACTATGGTTCGCATGACAGATGTCACGTAGGATGTCCCGCTCCTCGCCCTGGGGTGTGATACCTTCCAATGCCTGGATCGTAAACAGGTTTGGCTGCAACAACACAATGTCTTGATTGTCATCACCACCATCACCGTGATCTGCACATTTTTTTTTTTTTTTTTTTTTGGATCAGAATTTATAACGCGGGGCTCGAATGCAGTCCGCGGAGCGAGGTACAAACTTGGGTACTACTTTATCTACGCGTTCCCCTCGCCCATCTCCCACTCAGGTCCCCGTTTTAGCCACCTTTAGGCGGGCAGTTCCACAGACGTTGGCCTCTCAGCCAGGAAAGGCAATAATCTGGAGGGGGCGCCCCCCCCTCCCAAAGTTAGCCATTAGATCGCCCCCTGGAGCAAACGGTCCCCCAGCCACATGTCCGACCGAGGCCAGACCAGGCGCAGCAGTGTTAATTCACCGTAAATCCCCCCTTGCGGGAGGAATAACCGTCTGCGTTTTTCCAGCCAACAAGGATTGACCACCCCAGACGAATGAGGTGGACCATCACCGTGTTGTGCACAAGTGACAGTAACAAGGCGGGTGGTTGTTCACCTGGTTATTCACCGTGACCGCCGTAAGTAGGGGGCCGAGACCCCCCTCGAGCAAATGCACCTATGTGCACGCACTCGATGACATCGTCCCCCCCGCAGTGGGGGGAAGGTATAGGGAAGCAACACCATGTCACCATCCCGATAGTGGCCACCAGTTACTTGGTGGCCGTGAAGGTAGAGGGGGATAGCCCCCTGTACTAGTTGCGGCGCTGCTGTCCACGAGGACCTCGAGGACGACGGCGCCATGCTGGGGACGAGGGTTCCCCAGATTGAGGCTCTGATTGAGCGGTGTGCACCGCCGCGTAGGAAGCCCGGAAGGCTGCCGGAGACGTGAGGTCGAGAGGTGTCGGAACGGCTGCTAGTTCCACCGACATCGTCTCAGACAATCGCCAGGTGGTCGTGAATAACTCCCAGGCCATTTGGCGCCATGCGTTCCTCTCTGCAGGGGGAACGGCGGATGTACGGACGGTACCAATGAACATGGTCATCGCGTCGAGTTGGTGTAGCATGGCATGAGAGGTGGCTTCGATTTCCAGCCTCTCATTCACAGATAACGGCGCTTTGTCCTCCACCAGCTCAGGGATGGGGGGCAAAGGCGGTAACGGGGCAGGGGATGCCTCCGGATAGAAGAGCTCAGCAATGCCGAGCTCCTGAGTGTACATGTCCTTGCGTTCGAGACTGCGAGTCCATCGTTTATGTGCGACGTGGACGTCCTGCGCCCACAGCACACGGTCGATCGTTTGCCTCGAGGCCAGCTTGGGGCTGCTCTCGGCGTAATTGAGGGCCTCTTGCATAGCAAGAGAGTCCTCATCATCCTCAGGGTCGGAGAGGTCCTCTCCAGCCCATAGATCTCTAACTGCCCATAGGGCAGTAGCTACACCCGGATCGTCGTGATCGTACCGGGTGTCGTAGTCTTGGACGCCATCATCATAGATGTCGCCCGTAATCAGGGAGGGGTTGTGTAGACCCCAACGCAGTGTTTGGTCTCTAGTTCGCCGTTTAGGCATTGAGAGGAAGTTAGTGCTTGTAGATGATGGTAAAAATCGAAATACGCAGCGTGCCATCGATAACGGGTGATCCCTTATCTCTATTCCGGGTCCACCCGATACTGCCTCCGAATGCTCCGAGGGGGGAACAGGCCGCACATCCTGTAGCCCAGTGGGAGAAGATTGAACCCGGGTCATAACACCCCAGAGGAGTGAGCACCGGAGGTAGAGGGATAGTGGTGAGGAGCGGCCACCGAGGTGTAAGCCTAGCCGCTAGGGGGCACCATCGCCCGGCCCCTTTTAACGATGGTGTATTCCAGTGGGTAGTCAGTGTAGCATGTCTCTAGTAATAGAAACTCACAGAGCATGGAGGCTGGAAGCCTCCCAGACGACCAGCAGTCCAGTGATAATGTCCCTCCTCCCTAAGCCAGACCTCCCCCACCTAGACGAGTGTGACGACTTGGGCGAGTGTTGAAGCAGGCATCCCACACCCACTCTAAGCCCCCAGAGGGACCTAGACTACTCTTTCATAGACAACACTCACCTAGTCAGGATCCTCGAAGCCCAGGAGAACGAGACGAATAGCAGCCATTGTCAAAAACAATGACCGGGGCATCCACGGAGATCGGATGGACGGATCTCTTAGCAAATCAGGGTAGGCCTGGAGACGCCGAGAGCGTTCGTGATGGTGAAATCCGATCGAAAATCGGACCAAAATTGGAGTCTCGACATTGCTACCAACATCAAGCAGGAGTGTTTACCACTGTTTATAGTGGTTGTAACAAGTCAAGGAGCGACGGTCGTGATCTGCACATTGGGAGAGGGCATCGGTCTTCCCCATGCTGTGACCTGGACAGTGGCGCAAGGAGAAGTCGAACCTGGATAGATACAGGGACCAACGAGCTTGACGACGGTTCAATTTCTTGGCCATCATAAAGTACTCGAGATTCTTGTGATCCATCCAAATTTCCACCTTGTGTAGGGCACCCTCAAGGAAGTGTCGCCACTCCTCAAGCGCATGCATTATCACCAACATCTCCTTGTCATGGATCTCATAGTTTCATTCCACAGCACTAAGGCTTTTGGAGTAGAACGCAACAGGATGCCACTTCTGGTCCTCCGGAGACTGCTGAGACAACACGGCACCTGTTGCAAAGTCAGAACTGTCGGCTTCTACACGAAAAGGGTGCGAATCATCAGCAAAGGTAAGGATGGGAGCAAAAGTGACCATCTCTTGAAGCTTTTCGAACGCCTCCTGCTGTGCATTGTCCCACTGCCATGCCTCCTTGCCAGTCAAGTCAAACAGTGGTCATGCATGATGTGAGAAATCCTTGATAAAACGCCAGTAGAAATTGATGAAGCCTAAAAAGGACTGCACCTCTTTCTTGTTCGTGGGCATCGGCCATGCTGTGACCCCATTCACCTTGACTGGATCCATCTCTACCTGGCCCTCCGAGATAATCAGGCTGAGGTACTCAATCTTGGTCTTCTCAAACTCACACTTGTCCTGGCAAAGGTAGAGTTTGTACTGTCGAAGTCGGTCCAAGATGAGGTGCATAATGCGACGATGCTCTTCCACTGTGCAAGTGAAGATGAGGATATCATCGAGGTAGATACAGATGATGCCCTTGAGGATGAGGTCATGGAAGATGTCATTCATCATGGTCTGGAAGGTGGCAGGACTATTAGTAAGGCCAAAGAACATGACAAGCGGTTCAAAAAGACCATGGTTGGTACGAAAGGCTGCCTTCCACTCATCTCCCTCCTTTATCCTCACATTATTGTAACCCCAACAGACGTCAAGTTTGGTGAAGTATCGCGCTCCACGGAGTTGGTTCACAAGTTCGGAGATGAGAGGTAGCGGGTAGCAATTTTTGACCGTGATGTTGTTGAGCCTTCTATAGTCTTGAACTGGACAAAGTGAGCCATCCTTCTTCTTGACAAAGAAAAAGGGAGAGGCCACGGGTGATTTGGATGGTCAAATATGTCCAGAGGTTAGGTGTTCATCGATGAATTGGTTGAGCTGTCGCTGTTCCTCAGGAGAAAGAGGATAGACCTTGCAGGAGGAAGGGGTTGTACCGGGGATGAGTTCAATGGCATGATCCCACAGCTTGCGTGCAGGGAGAGAATCGAATGATTCCTTGGAGAACACGTCCTCAAACTCATGAAGATGAGGGAGTAAGGAGTCAGTAGAGGATTTAGCAGTATTGTTTTTGTGGAAGGCCTCGGCAAGGTGCTGGGATATGTTTGATGTAGCACACACCTCATGCAATGGACAAATCACAGTGTAGAAAATCCGATCCCCTTCCTCAACTTCCTCTGCTTCCTCCTCATCATCATCTGAGTCTGGTATCAGATCAGGAACCCCCTCCAACTCCACTTCAGGCAGAGGTAGGGGTCCAGCACGACACTTCTGAGTGCATTGTACTGAGGCCCTTTGTCCATGGCACTCTTGTCTGGCTTCCATGAAACAGGTGCGACAGCTGGATGGACATCAGCTCATGGTGACCTCCCCAGTATGCTAGTTAACATCTGGGTTATGGTCTCGAAGCCACGGATAGCCCAAAATCACCTTCTGCTTCCCTAACTGAGTGACAGCAAAAAGTGTACACTCACTATGATCTTTGTAACAGAGGACCAGGTCCACAACCTTTTGGATGGCACCAGCTTCATTTGGGGATCCATCCACATTATAAACAGGTATCGGACGCGAGAGCGAGCGAGTATTCAGGCGATGTTGTCATGTGAGGTTAGTGTCAATGAAGGAACCAGTAGCACCAGAGTCTAGGAGCACAGAGACACCAAGTATCTGTCCAGTGTCAGTAGTCTATAGTTTGATCGCCAGGTTCAAGGAGTGTGCAGAGGGAGTGGATGCAACAATATATTTGCGTGGTAGTTTGCGCTCCCATGATTTAATTTTGGGGTGTGAGGTAGAGGTAGAGAGAGGAGGGGCAGGTACATCTTCACCTGACTTTGAAGGTTCAGAGAGGGGAATAGTCATGAAATTCTGTTGCTCACTTTATCCCTGGCTAGCCGGAGATGAAGAGAGAAATGTTACATTCTGGCATGTCCCCTCTAAATTCGAGTGGAACATACACAAGATGGCTCATGATGTAGCTACATCCACCAAGATCTCCGTGGGCAGACACCCCCAGACATCTCTAGACTACCTTAGAAACCAGGTCGAAAAAGTGGTTTGCAAGGATTGGCACACACAGTTTGCTGAACCGTCGTACCATGGATGGCACTTCCTCCAACTAAACCAGTTCTACCCTCAACCCACAAGGGTGGGCCGTGGCTGAAAGTCATGGGAAACAGCACTACTGACACCTCCCATGCAACTCGTATGATCACTGGCCATGCTCCTATAGGGGAGTATCGTCATTGTTTCTCCCTCGACGGGGACTACCAATGTTGGTGCCTCGGTCCTGAGATTCAAACTCGGGATCACATTCTGTGAGTCTGCTTCCCACCGACAAGCTGGCTGACATTCAGCAGCACATTGGCCCCTCCAGGCCCAAGGCTGCAAAGCCTTTGCCCACTGTCCACGGACCGTCAAGATGACAGGTCCTAGTACACGTTCGACCTCCCCTTGAGGAAGGAATGAACCCTGCAGACTTCCTGGACTATGTCCAGATGACCCTAGGACTGCACCACTCCAAGCTAGTGGCCCAATCAGCTACCATGCATGCTGGGAACCTCTCGGTGTCCACGGATGTAGTTGCCTCTGAGGAGGACCTACGATGTTTCAAGGAGGCAGCTCACAAGGCCTTCCCCTTCGCGCTGCAATTCAATGCAGCGTTACCTCCTCTACGTCGTACCTCAAGTTGGTCGATGTTCCATACATTGCTAACGACAAGGCCATTACACCTGACGTCATGATTGCACACCTTGGAAAGTCAGGCATCTCTGACCTTACTGTATTGCAAGTCCCCCCTTGGGTAGTACATGATTCGAAGATGTCAGACACATGCACCATCTATCTCAACATCGCTGACTCAGTCAGTGGTGCATTAGCAAAAGCTCTCATCGGGCATGGTGTCCAATTTGGATGCTATGTTGCTTATGTTAGAGCAGCCAGGGCAAATCCTGGCCTGCCATTATGCCAATGATCCTGGAAATGGGGACACCCCACCCCAGCATGCAGAGCACCACAGTCGAAGTGTCCAATCTGCGCAGGCCCACACCGTAAGGAGCACCACTGTGCTCTGGCCGGATGTTGCAAGGGAAACATGAAAGTGAACCCTCCAGTCCCAGCCACCCCAGAGGGGGTTGCCTGTCCTCACCTGGCTAGGTGCCTAAATTGCTGGAAGAATCATGCATCCGATGATCATCAGTGCAACTTTTGGCGACATCGCTTTGACCATGATTGGATCAAAGCTTGCTATGATGAGGTGAGTACGAGACATAACTCTTGCTCCCCTCCCACTTACCATCCTGCAGGACGCGGTGGCCGAACGTAAATGAGGGAAAGACTTAGATTGACCCCACAATTTATGCATATTTAGTCAAAATGTAAACAGAAATTGGGGTTACATGGACTTTTTTTTTTTTTTTTTTGGATCAGAATTTATAATGTGGGGCTCAAACGCAGTCTGCAGAGCAGGGTACAAACTTGGGTACTACTCTATCTATGCGTTCCCCTTGCCCATCTCCTACCCAGGTCCTCATTTTAGCCACTTTAGGCAGGCAGTGCCACAGACATTGGCCTCTCAGCCAGGAAAGGCAATAATCTGCAGGGGGAGCCCCCCCTCCCAAGGCTAGCCATTAGATCGCCCACTGGAGCAAAACAGTCCCCCAACCACATGTCCAACCAAAGTCAGACCAGGTGCAGCAGTGTTAATTCACCGTAAATCCCCCTTGCGGGAGGAATAACCATCTGCATATTTCCAGCCAGTGAGGGTTGACCACCCCAGATGAATGAGGTGGACCATCACCGTGCCATGCACGAGTGACAGTGATGTGGCAGCTGGTTGTTCACCTGGTTATTCACCAGAACTGCCGTAGGCAGGGGGCCAAGGCCTCCCTTGAGCAAATGCTACCGCATGCATGCGCTTGATGACAATGTCCCCCCCACAGCGGGGAGAAGGTAAAGGGTGGCGACACTTGTCACCAACCCGACAGCAGCCAGTGGACTGGCGGTGATGGGTGTGGAGCAGAATGCCCCACACTAGTAATGGCACAGCTGTCTGGGATGACGGCAGCACCGTACTGGGGATGAGGGTTCCCCAGCTTGAAGCTCTGTTGGAGCTATTGGCATCGCCACATAGGGAGCTGAGACAGCTGCCGGAGGCGCAAGGTCATCGGAATGATGGTCTCTGGTTGGCCTCCATTTAGGCATTGAGAATGAGTTAGTACTGGTATAGGATTCTATTCATCAAAATACGCAGCGTAAGGTTGACACTCAGACAGTACCAACAAAGGTGGTCATCATGTCCAGTAGATGTAGCATGGAAGGAGAGGTGGATTCGACCTCCAACCTCCCATCCCTAGATAACAGCACTTCGCTCTCCACCCACTCAGGGAGGGGGGGAACAAAGGCGGTGACAGGGCAGGAAGTGCCTCCAGATAAAGGGACTCAGTGATGCTGAGCTCCTGTGAATGCACATCCTCTTGTTTGAGGCTTTGTGTCCATTGTCTGTGTGCGACGACGACACCTTGCACTCATTGCACACGATCGATAGCTTGCCTAGAGGTGAGTCTGGGCCCACCTTTGGTATATAGGCATTGAGAACAAGTTAGTACTGGTATAGGATTCTATTAATCAAAATACGCAGTGTAAGGTTGACACTCAGATGGTACCAACAAAGGTGGTCATCGCATCCAGTAGATGTAGCATGGAAGGAGAGGTGGATTCAACTTCCAACCGCTCATCCCTAGATAACAGCACTTCATCCTCCACCCACTCGGGGAGGGGGGGAAACAAAGGCAGTGACGGGGCAGGGAGTGCCTCTGGATAAAGGGACCCAAGCAATGCTGAGCTCCTGTGAATGCACATCCTCTTGTTCGAGGCTTTGTGTCCATTGTCTGTGTGCGATGACAACATCTTGCACTCATTGCACACGATCGATAGCTTGCCTAGAGGCCACCTTTGGTATAAGTGAGGGCCTCCTGCATAGCAAGAAGGTCCTTGCAATCATCAGGGTCAGGGAGGTCCTCCCCAGCCCACAGATCTCAAACTGCCTAATGCAGCTGCTACCTCTGGTTTGTTCTGTGTGAACCGGGTGTCGTAGTCTTGGGCATCATCGCCAACGATGTCACCCGTAATCAAGGAGGGGTCATGAAGGCCCCAGCATGGGGTTTGGTCTCTGTTCAGCCATTTGGGCATTGAGAGTGAGTTAGCACAGGTAAATGACGATAACAGTCAAAGTATGTAGCATAAGATCGATAACAGCTGGCCCCTTGTCTCAGTTCCAGGTCCACCTGATACAGCCTCCAAACGCTCCGAGGGGGCAGGCAGGCTGCACATCCTGCTACCTAGTGGGAGAAGATTGAACCCGGGTCATAACACCCCAAAGGAGTGAGCACCGGAGGTGGAGAGTTGGTGGTGAGAAGCGGCCACCAGAGCATTGTCCTAGCCGTCAGGGGGCACCATCACCTGGCCCCTTTTAGCGACGGTGTATTCCAACAGGTAGTCAGTCGTCATCGCTTCTTGTCTTCTTACCGCGACGTGCACAGCCACAAAAAATTTCATCGACTCCGTTTTCACACTTTGCAGCTCAATCCGTCCTCGATCCCAGCGATCCGGTATAACCAGCGTCTTACCAACGCATGTCTGATTCGTATTCCAGAAGTAGGGGGAGATCGGGTGAGGCGATGGACGAGGGGGGACCCTCTAGATCCGGTACGCCCAGAACTCCCGGCGATGACCCCATTGATTCCCTGCGGCTCTCTTCGAGCCGCAGGTCCACACAGATTGCACCCTCAGTGGGCCCTCACAGGACCCAAAGAGGCTCTCCAACCCCCTCCCCCTACGGGGCGGGTACTGTCACTCCGCGAGCACAGTGCTTCAGCGTGCCAGCGCTATCTTCCAGGGATGCAACTGCGTCTCCTGCACCTCCGGCTACCCCTTCAACACCTGCTTCGTGGGCTGATGAAGTGGCCGATAACCTCTCTACCCATGTCATTCAAGACACGGAGATGACTAGCGACGACTGGAGTGGACCCCAGACCTTCGCCAGTGACCTGGGAGAGTATGCAAATGGATTCCGAGTTGTCCTCAACAGGACGGGATCTAGACGACCGACTGCTGAGGAACGGCAGCTCATAGCCGAACAACTGGGCTCGGTGCTGGTAGCAGCTGCCGAGGCTGGCATTGATCGCAACTCTGGGAACGCCACGCTCCGGGGTGCGATAGACAGGATGGCTGGGGGCAGCAAACGACCTAGGTCGGGTACTGCCACTAACGATCCTAACGACGTCCCAAGGACGGAGTACCTGGAGGGATGGGATGGGCAACGCCCCCCCCCTCACAAATCAACGAGGACTCGAGGCCCGAAAGGGGCTCAACCTCTTCCTAAACCCCCAGCAGGGGGTGTCTCATCGTCATGGGGTCGAGGACCTCCTCCCCCCGTGAACTGGTCCACCAGGCCTTCGGGCAGGGGAACCTTTGCTCAGGTCGCTCGCTTCCCTGGGGGGCGAGCACCTAACACTTCCATGGATGGCCTTGTGCGACTAGCCAAGGCCTTCCCTGAACTTCCGACCGATAAGCTGGCCGACATACAGCAGCATGTGGGTCCCTCCAAACCGAAGGCTGCAAAGCCATCGCCTACTGTCCATGGACCGTCGAGACGACAGGTCTTGGTGCACGTTCGTCCCCCCCTGGGGGCGGAAACGAACCCTGCCGACTTCTTGGACCATGTCTGAGTCACCCTCGGATTGCACCACTCTAAACTAGTGGCCCAATCTGCATCAATGCACGCTGGTAACCTATCAGTAGCTACAGACGTCGTGGCCTCCGAGGAGGACCTTCGCTGTTTCAAGGAGGCGGCCCACAAGGCGTTTCCTTTCGCGTTGCAAGTAGATGCAGCGTTACCCACCTCCACATCGTACCTCAAGCTGGTCGATGTGCCATTCGTCGCTAACGACAAGGCTCTTACGCCTGACGTCGTCGTTGCACACCTGGGGAAGTCCGGAATATCGGATCTCGCAGTGCTACAAGTCCCCCCCCGTGTTGTACGTGATTCGAAAATGTCGGATACGTGCACCGTCTATCTTAACATCGCTGACTCAGTCAGCGGTGCACGAGCCAAGGCTCTTATCGGTCGGGGCGTCCAATTTGGACGCTACGTCACTTACATTAGGGCTGCCAGGGCGAACCCTGGGTTGCCTATCTGCCAACGGTGCTGGAAGTGGGGTCACCCCACCCCAGCATGCAGAGCTCCGCAGACCAAATGTCCGGCCTGCGCAGGCCCACACTGCAAGGAGCACCATCGTGCCCTCGCAGGGTGTTGTAAGGGAAACGCCAAGGCGAACCCTCCCGTCCCAGCTACCCCAGAGGGGGCAGCCTGTCCCCACCCAGCTAGGTGTATCAACTGCCGGAAAAATCACGCAGCCGACGATCGTCGGTGCAACTTCTGGCGACATCGCTTTGACCGTGATTGGATCAAGGCGCGCTATGACGAGGTGAGTGCGAGACGTAACTCTTGCTCCCCTCCTTCTTACCATCCCGCAGGACGCGGTGGCCGACCGTAAATGAGGGATAGACTTAGATCTACACTGCAGTTGCGTATATTTAGTCAGAATGTTAACCATAATTGGGGGTACATGGACTCGTTACTGGCAGACCTGATAGATGATTACGATTTGCTGTTTATCCAAGAGCCTCCCTGGCGATTAATAAGATACGCCCCTTCTGCCCACAACAGGGAAGGGGAAGAAGTAATAGGCGCGCCAATGAGCCCAAACTGGGGAACCTTAGTGCGCCCATCGGGAATCGACTCCCCTCCACGCGTTGCTGTCTACTTTGCGAACAGCATCGCTAATCTTAGACCAGGTCTCAGAAGAGATCTGATCGACGATCGTGACATCCTCTTGTTCTCACTGGGAATAGGGGAAGACGTCATGCTACTCGCTAATGTGTATTCGGACAGCCAACATTCGGCCATCACGCTCTTATTTGAGAACGTCATGACGATCCCTCGCTTACACTTCATGTGTGGCGACTTCAACATGAGGCACGCCTCCTGGGACCCCCAGGGGCCTGAACACTCTATTCACGCTGACCACTTAGTGGAAACGGCTACGGCGTTAGGCCTGACTAGAGCCCTACCAGCAGTGGAGGGCCCTACCCATTTCCCCCCTCAACAGGGCTTTCACCCCACAGTGATCGACCTGATGTTCATACCTACAGATCTTAGATTTGTACTGTACTGTGAGATCGTACCTGAAGCCAGGGGGACGTCTGACCACGCTCCCCTGACGTTAGTGCTGCCTGGCCCGGGATCTTTGGTTCCGGTTACCAAGTGGTCCATCAAAAAAGGATCCGAGGAGGAAGCATCGTACTGAGATGCCGTCTCCTCCACTTTAACTCCATGGCTGGACTGGCACGGAGACACCTCGGCAGAAATCGATGAGGTTGTTTCGGCGATATCAACGATTTTAAACAAGGCATGGGAAAACCATGCCAAGGAATCTCGCCTCGGCAAGTCGTCCAAAGGCTGGTGGACAGACGAATGCAGTGGTGCTCTCGATGCTTACAGAGCCTCTCGTGACGAAGAGGACTGGAAGCTCTATAGGAAAGTCATGCGACATGCGAAGCGCGACTTCTTCGACGACCGTATCCAAGAAGTGGCTACGATGAACAGATGACCCTGGGACTTGATGTCTTGGACCCGTCAATGCAACCTCCCGTCATACGAGGCTATCTCTTACCGAGGAGAACCTTGTAATGATCTGGACTCTCTTTGGGCTGCCCTTGATGGGTCCTATAATGCTGCCTCAGATTGAGTAGTCGATCTGAGAATTCTCGATGAACTTGATCTGGTGCCTGAAAGGGCCTGGATCCCGTTCTCCGTTACGGAAATGAAAGAAGCGCTAATCGCGTGCTCTTCCCGTTCCGCTCCAGGTCCCGATCATGTTACGTGGTCGCACCTAAAACACTGGTGTAGCAACCCAGAAGTGGCAGGGCTCATCACCCGCATTGCTGAGGCATGCATCACCGCTGGCCACTGGCCGGATCACTTTAAGGAGTCCCTGTCGGTCATTATCCCAAAGCCAGGGAAGCCTAACTACTCTACCCCTAAGTCGTTCAGACCCATTGTGCTTCTGAACACCCTAGGCAAATTAGTCGAAAAGATGTTGTCAAGGCGACTTCAGTTCGATGGTGTTGCACGCGAGGCCTTCGAACAAAACCAGTTTGGAGGCGTCGCCCAGCATTCCACTGAGGATGCAGGTATTTACCTTACCCACCTGGTCAGAGCAGGATGGGCTAAGGGGCTCAAAACGAGCGTTGTCGCTTTCGACATCGCTCAATTCTTCCCCTCCTTGAACCACCAAGTTCTGTTGGAGATCATCTCTCGGTCGGGGTTCCCTGCGCAAGTAGTGAACTTCTTCCGCTCATACCTTGTTCGTCGCAAAACGACCTACAAATGGAACACTTTCTTGTCTGGCTCCTTTGCAGCCGATGTGGGAGTGGGTCAAGGCTCTGCTTTGTCCCCTGTTCTATCGGCATTATACCTAACGCCCATTATGAAGCTCTTCAGAAGGAGCGAAATTGGCAGAGATGTCGATCTCATGTTGTATGTGGACGATGGCACCCTCATCGCCCGCTCTCCACGGCTGGAGGACAACCTCCCCCTGCTTAAGAAAGCGTATGGCTGGATATTCCAGGCATTCACCTCCCTCGGGCTTGTCCTCGAACACGACAAGTCTGAAATATTTCATTTTTCAAGGGCGAGGAGATTCACCCCTCTACCCATTGATCTCGGATTTGCCCCATACACGGGCAACACCCCCCTCAAACCCAAGGTCACCTGGAGGTACCTTGGCTTTTTCTTCGACCGTAAGCTCTCTTTCAAGGAGCACACGCGGTTCTACTCCACCAAAGCCCTTACCACTGCGAGGGCGATGGGAATGCTCGGCAACTCTGTCAGAGGGCTAACCCCTGTGCAGAAACGCCTTCTCTACCGTTCGTGCGTCGTACCTATCATGACATACGGACTCAGACTATGGCACTTTAAGGGCGCTCGCGTCAAAGGTGTCATCAAAACGTTGGCCCAGGTGCAGTCCATCGCTGCACGCTGGATCCTCGGTGCATTTTTTTTTTTTTTTTTTTTTTTTTGGATCAGAATTTATAACGCGGGGCTCAAACGCAGTCCGCGGAGCGAGGTACAAACTTGGGTACTACTTTATCTACGCGTTCCCCTCGCCCATCTCCCACTCAGGTCCCCGTTTTAGCCACCTTTAGGCGGGCAGTTCCACAGACGTTGGCCTCTCAGCCAGGAAAGGCAATAATCTGGAGGGGGCGCCCCCCCCTCCCAAAGTTAGCCATTAGATCGCCCCCTGGAGCAAACGGTCCCCCAGCCACATGTCCGACCGAGGCCAGACCAGGTGCAGCAGTGTTAATTCACCGTAAATCCCCCCTTGCGGGAGGAATAACCGTCTGCGTTTTTCCAGCCAACAAGGATTGACCACCCCAGACAAATGAGGTGGACCATCACCGTGTTGTGCACAAGTGACAGTAACAAGGCGGGTGGTTGTTCACCTGGTTATTCACCGTGACCGCCGTAAGTAGGGGGCCGAGACCCCCCTCGAGCAAATGCACCTATGTGCACGCACTCGATGACATCGTCCCCCCCGCAGTGGGGGGAAGGTATAGGGAAGCAACACCATGTCACCATCCCGATAGTGGCCACCAGTTACTTGGTGGCCGTGAAGGTAGAGGGGGATAGCCCCCTGTACTAGTTGCGGCGCTGCTGTCCACGAGGACCTCGAGGACAACGGCGCTGTGCTGGGGACGAGGGTTCCCCAGATTGAGGCTCTGATTGAGCGGTGTGCACCACCGCGTAGGAAGCCCGGAAGGCTGCCGGAGACATGAGGTCGAGAGGTGTCGGAACGGCTGCTAGTTCCGCTGACATCGTCTCAGACAATCGCCAGGTGGTCGTGAATAACTCCCAGGCCATTTGGCGCCATGCGTTCCTCTCTGCAGGGGGAACGGCGGATGTACGGACGGTACCAATGAACATGGTCATCGCGTCGAGTTGGTGTAGCATGGCATGAGAGGTGGCTTCGATTTCCAGCCTCTCATTCACAGATAACGGCGCTTCGTCCTCCACCAGCTCAGGGATGGGGGGCAAAGGCGGTAACGGGGCAGGGGATGCCTCCGGATAGAAGAGCTCAGCAATGCCGAGCTCCTGAGTGTACATGTCCTTGCGTTCGAGACTGCGAGTCCATCGTTTATGTGCGACGTGGACGTCCTGCGCCCACAGCACACGGTCGATCGTTTGCCTCGAGGCCAGCTTGGGGCTGCTCTCGGCGTAATTGAGGGCCTCTTGCATAGCAAGAGAGTCCTCATCATCCTCAGGGTCGGAGAGGTCCTCTCCAGCCCATAGATCTCTAACTGCCCATAGGGCAGTAGCTACACCCGGATCGTCGTGATCGTACCGGGTGTCGTAGTCTTGGACGCCATCATCATAGATGTCGCCCGTAATCAGGGAGGGGTTGTGTAGACCCCAACGCGGTGTTTGGTCTCTAGTTCGCCGTTTAGGCATTGAGAGGAAGTTAGTGCTTGTAGATGATGGTAAAAATCGAAATACGCAGCGTGCCATCGATAATGGGTGATCCCTTATCTCTATTCCGGGTCCACCCGATACTGCCTCTGAACGCTCCGAGGGGGGAACAGGCCGCACATCCTGTAGCCCAGTGGGAGAAGATTGAACCCGGGTCATAACACCCCAGAGGAGTGAGCACCGGAGGTAGAGGGATAGTGGTGAGGAGCGGCCACCGAGGTGTAAGCCTAGCCGCTAGGGGGCACCATCGCCCGGCCCCTTTTAACGATGGTGTATTCCAGTGGGTAGTCAGTGTAGCATGTCTCTAGTAATAGAAACTCACAGAGCATGGAGGCTGGAAGCCTCCCAGACGACCAGCAGTCCAGTGATAATGTCCCTCCTCCCTAAGCCAGACCTCCCCCACCTAGATGAGTGTGATGACTTGGGCGAGCGTTGAAGCAGGCATCCCACACCCACTCTAAGCCCCCAGAGGGACCTAGACTACTCTTTCATAGACAACACTCACCTAGTCAGGATCCTCGAAGCCCAGGAGAACGAGACGAATAGCAGCCATTGTCAAAAACAATGACCGGGGCATCCATGGAGATCGGATGGACGGATCTCTTAGCAAATCAGGGTAGGCCTGGAGACGCCGAGAGCGTTCATGATGGTGAAATCCGATCGAAAATCGGACCAAAATTGGAGTCTCGACATTGCTACCAACATCGAGCAGGAGTGTTTACCACTGTTTATAGTGGTTGTAACAAGTCAAGGAGCGACGATCCTCGGTGCATTCAGAACCACCCCAATTGGGGGCCTGGAAAGTATCGCAGGACTGCTGCCTATGCAGCTGTTACTGCGTCGTTTAGTCGACAGAGGGGTATTCAGAACCCCCCTATTGGCTCCATCGCACCCCCTAAGAGCAATCTTAGGGCCTAATCACGTCGGCACTACCCATTCTCATGAGCTAGGACTCTGGGGAGGGAACGTGCTCGACACACTCACCCTACAAGGCCCATCCGTCGCTTCAGCTGCAGCGCTGGCCCTTGTACCAGGCGATGAATTTGACCCCTTTGGGGAAGAAAACACACCTGGAAACAGAGTGAAGGATTTGTTCCCCACTCGCTTTTCCTCTCATCGCCTCACCTCCAAGGAGGATGGAGCGAGGAATTCTTACAGGAGTGACCTTGACAAGGCCTGGGCCTCTGCCCAGGTAGAGGATGATACTCTCGTCGTTGCAGTGGACGCCTCGGTGCCCACTGATGCTAAGTTTCAAGCGGTCGCCTGCGCTCTTGTCTTCAGACAAGGAGAACAGGTGGATCGCATTGTCTCAGCTTCTGGGAGGAGAACCCCCCCGGAAGTCGAACTCTTCGCTCTCCAACTAGGGGTATCCGCTGCGAGCAGCAGGGGATGCAAAAAGATGGTGATATTCTCGGATTCTACTACGGGCATTGAGTCCCTAATCGATCCAAAGCCACGTTCCGGGCAAATCTTTGCCCTGGACGCTTGTCGCTCCCTTCGTCCCTGGCTAGCTGGAGACGAGGAGAGGAAAGTTACATTCTGGCATGTCCCCTCGAAGTTCGAGTGGAACGTACACAAGATGGCTCACGATGTAGCTACATCTACCAAGATCTCCGTGGGCAGACACCCGCGGACGTCTTTAGACTACCTTAAAAATCAGGTCGAGAAGGCCGTTTGTAAGGATTGGCACACCCGGTTCTCAGATCCGGCGTATCGTGGATGGCATTTCTACCAACTCAAAGGAGTTGGTGGAAAACCAGTACTACCCTCGACTCACAAAGGTGGGCCTTGGCTGAAAGTAATGGGAAACAACACTACGTTGACTTCCCGTTCAACTCGTATGATCACTGGCCATGCTCCTATAGGGGAGTATCGTCAACACTTATCCCTTGACGGGGAATACCAATGCTGGTGCCTTGGTCCTGACATACAAACTCGGGATCATCTGCTACGCGTCTGCCCTAAGGTGGATCGCAAAGAAACTCGTGCGAGCCCAGACTCTGTCGAAGGCTTCCACGAATTCATGGACAACAATCCTGCACTAGGATCGTTCAACTCACTTGCGTGGGATCCAGGATAGGTTGTGCGCGCAGGGCGTATGACCCTCGTCTGGTTCTAGCTAGTGTTATCGGTATGTCGGGGTGGCCGTAGGGCACCAGACGAGTCCGTTAACCCTCATAAAGGGGGCCCACCCGTGTTCAGGAGCGACTGTCAGGGAGGGGGGACACGAACCTAGGTACCGGTTCAGGGAGGCGCCTGAGCGCTTTCAGATCCGCTGTCGGTTGTGCGCTACAGCTCCAACGCTGACTGTGCCTTCCTTTCCGAGCTGAGAGGCTCACGTCGGGGCGGCAGTCTCCCCTAAATCTTGCACCCATACCCGTAGGGATTCGGGGAACACGGCATCGTCAAGTCTGGGTTGTCGGTACGCCACCACTGGCAAGTCCGTTTACTCGATAAAGGGGGCCCCCTTAGTGGTCATCGCAGCTATCCAGGTGGTTGGTGCGAAGTTCAGCAGGAGGAGGACTTGGGCTGGGCATAGTGTACTCTGTTTGTATGTCTCTACCGCGGACTGCGTTCGGGCGTCGCGTTATAAATTTTTGACCCAAAAAAAAAAAAAAAAATGAGGTGCATGATCTGGCTCTCGAGCTTGGGCTCGAGGCCAACAACAATCAAGAGCTCGGCATTGCCGAGCTCCTCTATCCGGAGGGGCAGCAGGAGCAATCTGCGCTGCCCCTCCCCACATCACCGGGTTCATCCGCCATCCCAGAGTTGGTGGAGGATGAGCCTCCGTTGTCGAGAGATGAGAGGGTGGACATAATGTCCACCTCTCATGGCTTTCTACATTTACTGGAGGCTATGACGAGTTTCGTCGGTACCGTCCGAGTATCCGCCGTTCCGCTCATTGAGAGGAATGCATGGCGTCAGATGGCCTGGGAGTTATTCACGACCACCTGGCGATTGTCCGAGCCAATGTCGGCAGAACTAGCAGCTGCCGGATTGCCTCTTGACCTCACGTCACCGGCAGCCTTCAGGGCTTCCTACGCGGCTAGGCAGGCAGCTCATGCAGAGCTCCATCATGGGGAACCCTCGTCCTCATCACGACGCCGCCGTCCTCGAGGTCCTCGAGCACAGCAGCGCCGCTACTGAAAGGGGGGTGTCACCCCCCCACATCTACTCCCACCAATCAGTTGGTGGCCGATATCGGGATAGTGGCAGCTTGTCGCTTCCCTCTACCTTCTCCCTGCTGCGGGGGGGACGTTGTTACCAAGCGTATGCCCTCGATGGCATCTGCTCGAAGGGGGCCTTGGCCCCCTATCCACGGTAGTTCCGGTGAATAACCAGGTGAACAACCAGCTACCACATTTCTGTCACTCATGCGGGAGCGCGGTGATGGTCCACCTCATTCGTCTGGGGTGGTCAATCCTCGCTGGCCAGGAGCATGCAGACAGTTATTCCTCCCGCAAGGGGGGATTTACAGTGAATTAACATGGCCGCGCCTGATCTGACTTCGGTTGGATATGTGGCTGGGGGACCGTTCTGCACTGGTGGATGAGTTAATGGCTAGCTTCAGGAGGGGGGGCCCCCCTCCAGATTATTGCCTTTCCTGGCTGAGAGGCCAACGTCTGTGGCACTGCCCGCCTAAAGTGGCTAAAACGAGGACCTGGGTAGGATGTGGGTGAGGGGAAGCGTAGTTACAGTAGTACCCAAGTTTGTATCCTGCTCCGCGGACTGCGATCGAGCCCCATGTTATAAATTGTTGACCCAAAAAAAAAAAAAAAAAATGCCCCTCGGTTGGTCAAGGAGTTCCACCAACGGCACACTGCTGCACCACGTCGCATTCAAGTCAGTGACTTTGGTCATATGCGATTTCGAATGCATCGGGGCGATGCATCTTAGAGGGGGGGTGATGTAAGGGGACTAGAGGGTGTCCCATGTGTTTCTCCTATTTTTTACATTCGTCCTAATATTTTTTCTCGCCTCGTTTCCTTCTATTCTTCATTTTCTATGATTTTTCCCTTATTTTATTACTAATTTCCCTTTCTATCACATTTGTGCATGTTGACAGTTTTATATTTAGAGATGGAGTACCCTTCCGACATCTACCCCTTGGTATTACGTCATGTGGCGGCCTTGATCAGCCTATCTCCGCCTTTTCTATTTTTAGCTATTATTTGATTTTTGCAGTTTTCACATATACTGGACACTGGCAAAGGGATCTTTAGAGTTTTCTCTTCGGATTTCCCTTTGCTAGGTGTGCCCCCAATCCCTGTATTATGTAGCATAATTTTAACTTTGGATTTCCCTTTGCTAGAGGCTGAGGTTGCCCTTATAGTTCCCTTCGCCCCTGGCTAGCCGGGGATGAGGAAAGAAACATTACATTCTGGCATGTCCCCTCGAAATTCAAGTGGAACATTCACAAGAAGGCTCACGATGTAGCTACATCTACCAAGATCTCTGGGGGCAGACACCCATGGATGTCTCTAGACTACCTGAAGACCCAAATCGAAAAAGTGGTCTGTAAGGATTGGCACACGCGGTTTGCAGATCCAGCATATTGCAGTCGGCACTTCCTCCACCTGAAAGGGATTGGGGGAAAGCCTGTACTACCCTCAACTCACAAAGGTGGGCCTTGGCTAAAAGTTTCGGGAACCAGCACGACTGGCACTTCTTGACTCACCCGTATGGTTACTGGCCATGCTCCTATAGGGGAGTATCATCATCATTTCTCCCTAGATGGGGAGTACCAATGCTGGTGCCGTGGTCCTTTTTTTTTTCTTTGGGTCAAAAATTTATAATGCGGTGCCTGATCACAGTCCATGGTAGAGACATACAAACAAAGTACACTACACCCAATCCAAGTCCCCCTTCTGCTGATCTTCACACCAACCACCTAGATAACTGTGATGACCACTAAGAAGGCCCCCTTTATTGAGTAAACAGACTCACCAGTGGTGGCATACCAACAACCCGGACTTGACAATGCATCCCTCGCGACTCCATGGGTATGTGTGCAAGATTGAGGGGAAACTGCTGCCCCGACGTGAGCCTCTCAGCTTGGAAAGGAAGGTGTAGTCGACTAAGTCGTTGTAATGCACAACCGACAGTGGATCTGAGAGTGCTCAGGCACCTCCCCAAACCAGTGCCTGGTGTTGTGTCCCCCCTCCCTGACAGTCGCTCCTGAACAAGGGTGGGCCCCCTTTATGAGGGTTAATGGACTCGTCTGGTGCCCTACGGCCACCCCAACATACTGATAACACTAGCCAAGACTGTACAGGGGTCATATGCCCTACGCACACAACCTATCCTGGATCCCATGCTAATGGGGTGAACAACCCTATTGTAGGGTTGTTGTCCAAGAATTCATGGAAGCCTTTGACGGTGTCTGGGCTCAGTGATCATATGAGTTGCATGGGAAGTGTCTGTAGTACTGTTTCCCATGACTTTCAACCATGGCCCACCCTTGTGGGTCAAGGGTAGAACTGGTTTCCCTCCGACTCATTTGAGTTGGAGGAAGTGCCATCCACAATACGATGGTTCAGCGAACTGTGTGTGCCAATCCTTACAAACCGCTTTTTTGACCTGGTTTCTAAGGTAGTCTAGAGACGTCTGAGGGTGTCTCTGCCCATGGAGATCTTGGTAGATGTAGTGATATCGTGAGCCATCTTGTGTACATTCCACTTGAATTTTGAGGGGACATGCCAGAATGTAACGATTCTCTCTTCGTCTCTGGCTAGCCAGGGACGAAGTGAATGACAAGCATCCAGGGCAAATATTTGCCCAGAACATGGTGTTGGATCCACAAGGGACTCGATGCCCACTGTAGAATCCGAGAAGATCACCAGCTTTCTGCAGCCCCTGCTGCAAGCAGCTGAGATGCCCAGCTGGAGGGCAAATAATTTGACTTCCGGGGGGGTTCTCCTCCCAGAGGCTGAGACAATGTGATCGACTTGTTCACCTTGTCTGAAGACTAGTGCACAAGCGACAGCTTGGAATTTAGCATTGGTGGGCACTGATGTGTCCACTGCAACGATGAGAGTGTCTTCCTCCACCTGGGCAGAGGCCCAGGCTTTGTCAAGGTCACTCCTGTAAGACTTCCTCACCTCGTCCTCCTTGGAGGCAAGGCAATGAGAGGAGAAGCAAGTGGGGAACATGTCCTTCACTCTGTTTCCAGGCGTGTTTTCTTCCCCAAAGGGGTCAAATTCATCATCTGGTACAAGGGCCAGTGCTGTCCCAGAAGCAACAGACGGGCCCTGTAGTGTGAGTGTGTTGAGCACATCGCCTCCCCAGAGACCTAAGTCATGAGGGTGGGTCGTGCCAACGTGTTTCGCTCCTAAGATTGCTCTCAGGGGGTGAGATGGGGCCAGCAGGCATCGCTTCTTGTCTTCTTACTGCGATGTGCACAGCCACAAAAAACTTCGTCGACACCATTTTCACACTTTGCAGCTCAATCTGTCCATGATCTCAGTGATCCGGTATAACCAGCGTCTTACCAACGCATGTCAGATTCACAATCCAGAAGAGGGGGGAGATTGGGTGAAGCAATGGATGAGGGGAGACTTTCCAGATCGGGTATGCCTAGAACTCCTGGCGACGATCCAATTGACTCTCTGCAACTCTCTGGGAGTTGCAGAAACACACAGATTACTCCCTCAGTGGGCCCACATCAGACCCAAAGAGGCTCTCCAACCCCCTCCCCCTATGGGGCACGAATCATTACTCCATGAGCACAGCACTTCAGCATGCCAGCACTATCTCCCAGGTGGGCTACTTTGTCCCCTGCACCTCCTACCACCCCTTCCACACCTGCTTCACAGTGGGCTGATGACGCATTGACATCCAACCCCAATCCTGTGATACAGGACACAGAGATGGCAAGCGATGCGGACGACGATTGGGCTGGTCCAGTCACCTTTGCAAACAATTTGGGGGAATACGCTACTGGATTCAGAACCATCCTAGGGAGGACAGGATCCAAACGACTGACTGCTGAAGAATGGCAGATCATCGCCGAACAGCTTAGTGCAGTGCTCACAGCAGCAGCCGTGATGGGCATCGACTGCAACTCGGGGAATACCACCCTCTGACGAGCAATCAACAAGGCAGCTGGTGGAAGTGGATGACCTAGGTTGGGCACAGTCACCAATGACCCTCACGATGTCCCAAGGATGGACTACCTTGAGGGATGGGATGGGCAATGCCCCCCCCTCTCAAATCTGCGAGGACACGAGGCCCTAAGGGGGCTCGACCTCTTCCTAAGCCCCCAGCTGGAGGCACTTCTTCGTCATGGGGTAGAGGACCTCCTCCCCCTGTGAACTGGTCAACCAAGCCTTTGGGCAGGGGGACCTTTGCTCAGGTTGCTCGTTTCCCTGGGGGACAAGCACCTAACACATCCATGGACAGCCTTGTGCATTTAGCCAAGGCATTCCCTGAACTTCCTACCAACAAACTGGCTGATATTCAGCAGCACGTTGGTCCATCCAGGCCAAAGGTCGTAAAACCTTCGCCCACTGTCCATGGACCATCGAGACGACAGGTCCTAGTACATGTTTGCCCCCCCCCTAGAGGAGGGAGTGAACCCTGCTGACTTCCTTGACCAGGTTAGAACCACTCCCAGTCTGCACCACTCTAAATTAGTGGCCCAGTCCACTTTCTTACATGCTGGAAATATTTTGGTCTCAACTGATGTTGTGGCCTCAGAGGAGGACCTTCGATGTTTTAAGGAGGCTGCCCACAAGGTGTTCCCTTTCGCGTTGCAAGTCAATGCAGCATTACCCACTTCCACGTCGTACCTGAAACTGGTCGATGTGCCATATATCGCTAATGACAAAGCCATTATGCCAGAAGTCATTATAGCTCACCTGGGGAAGTCAGGGATATCTGACCTCACAGTGCTACAGGTCCCCCCATGGGTTGTATGAGATTCGAAGATGTCGGATACGTGCACCGTCTACTTGAACATCACTGACTCAGTCAGTGGTGCACGAGCAAAAGCTCTTATCGGGTGTGGCGTCCAATTTGGACGCTATGTCGCTTATGTTAGGGCTGCCAGGGCAAACCCTGGTCTGCCACTATGCCAACACTGCTGGAAATGGGGTCATCCCACCCCAGCATGCAGAGCTCTGCAATCGAAATGCCCAATTTGTGCAGGACGCCACCGTAAGGAGCACCATCGTGCTCTAGTGGGATGTTGCAAGGGAAATGCTAAGGCGAACCCTCCAGTACCAGCCACCCCAGAGGGGGCAGCATGTCCTCACCCAGCCAGGTGTCTAAACTGCTGGAAGAACCATGCATCCGACAATTGTCAATGCAACTTCTGGTGTCACTGCTTCGATCATGAATGGATCCTAGCGCACTACCACGAGGTGAGTCTGAAATGTTTGTCTTGCTCCCCTCCTTCTTACCCTCCCGCAGGATGCGGTGGTCGAACATAAATGAGAGACAGACTTAGATCTGTCCCTCGCTTGCGAGTATTTAGTCAAAATGTAAACCATAACTGGGGGTACATGGACTCGCTACTGGCAGATTTTATAGATGATTACAATCTGCTTTTCATCCAAGAGCCTCCCTGGAGACTCATAAGACATGCCCCCTCTCCCCACAACAGGGAAGGGGAAGAAGTTATTGGCACACCAATGAGCCCAAATTGGGGCCTGTTAGTACGTCCATCAGGGATTGACACCCATCCACGCGTCACTGTATACTTTGCAAACAGCATCGCTAATTTAAGACTGGGCCTCCATCAAGACCTGATTGACAACCATGACATCCTATTGTTCTCACTGGGAATAGGAGAAGATGTCATGCTATATGCAAACGTCTACTCCAACAGTCAACACTCAGCTATTATGTTCCTGTATGAGAATGTCATGCTAATTCCTTGCCTACACTTCATGTGCGGCGATTTTAACGTGAGACACGCCTCATGGGATCCCCAGGGGCCTGAACACTTGATTCATGCTGACCACTTGGTGGAAATGGCAATGGCTTTAGGCCTGATGAGGGCCCTCCCAGTTGAGGAGGGACCCACTCATTTTCCCCTACAACAGGGCTTTCACCCCACAGTGATTGACCTGATGTTCATTCCCACAGATCTCAGATTTATGTTGTACTGTGAGATAATTCCCAGAGCCAGGGGCACATCTGACAATGCCCCCCTGACACTGATGCTACCTGGCCCAGGATCTTTGGTCCCAGTTACCAAGTGGTCGATCAAAAAAGGCTCGGAGGAAGAGGCATCATACCTGGACGCTGTCTCCTCTGCTTTAAACCCATGGCTTAAGTGGCAAGGGAATACATTGGCAGAAATAGACGAGGTCGTCTCGGCGATATCGGCTATTTTAACCAAAGAGTGGGATACCCACTCCAAGGAATCACGCCTAGGCAAGTCGTCCAAAGGATGGTGGACAGACGAATGCAGAGGCGCACTCGACGTGTACAGAGCCTCCCATGATGGAGAGGACTGGAAGCATTATCGTAAAGTCATGCGACACGCAAAGTGTGACTTCTTTGAAGACTGTATCCACGAAGTGGCTACCACCAACAGACGACCCTGGGACTTAGTGTCCTGGACTCATCAATGCAACCTCCCATCTTACGAGGCAATCTCTTATCAGGGAAACCCTTGCAACGATCTGGATTCTCTATGGTCTGCCCTTGATGGATCATATCACACTGCTTCAGATCGAGTAGTCGATCTGGACATCTTAAACGATCTGGACCCTGTGCCTGAAAGTAGTGTTTAAAGGTCCAGTCCAGTCCGGTTTTTGACTTCCAAATGGGGCAACCGGCAACCACAACCGGTCTAGGACCGACCCAGATATTGGAGGACCACAACTGGACCTTTTAGGACCGGTCTTTTGTCATAAAATTTATCGTGCCAAATAACCCATATGTATCTCAACAAATATAACTATTACCTCATATATATTATATTCATGGATAGAGATTGTAATGCTCCATAGACCGATCCAACATTTAAGCAATTCTGTCAAGATTTGACTGAGATATGGCCAAAACTGAAAGGACATGCATTCAAGTTGTGGTTTGTAGTTTGTAATTTGTACTTTGTAGTTGCACTCATTTGGGCTGTTATATGAATAAAGTCCCATGGTACAGATAATTAGGTGTGTTGTTGTTACTTTTATGATGTCATATAGCTGTACAAAAAAAATTATAGCTCAGGTAATAAGCAATGCAATCAAAGTTGTTCTGATACAACAAAATACTCATACAGAAATGTTTTTGGTCATATCTCAACCGATTCTTGACCGTTTTTGATGATCCAGGGACCGAAAATGAAGTAAATATGTGTGGGAGTAAGGTCCAGCATACGTTGAAACAAAAAACCGGTCGCAACCGGTTTTAACTGGTTTTTCATTGGTCCTACCATATTTTTCAAAACAAAAGACCAGCAACTGGACTGAAAAAGACCGGTCCATAAATAGACCACTGGTCCGGTCCTAATCGGTCCAGTTCAGTTCAGTTTCGGTCTTTTTTTCAGTCCTACAGACTGAACCTTTAAACACTACCTGAAAGGGCCTGGATCCCATTCTCCATCATGGAAATGAGAGAAGCACTCATGGCGTGCTCCTCCTGTTCCACTCCAGGTCCCGATCATGCCACATGGTCGCACCTAAAACACTGGTGTAGCAACCCTGAGGTAGCAAGTCTCATCACCCACATAGCCGAGGTGTGCATCTGTTACAATTTTCCTTGTAACTCATGGAACCTGACCAACCTGACCGACCCGACGATCCCCTCCAGACAGGAGGCACTCCATGATTCATGCCTAGGGCATGTCATTGACACCAGACACACACACAACACATGCCGACTGCATGCATTTGATCCCCTTCCCGTGGAAGGCACCCTTGACGCATGGTGACTCCATGCACCCGAACCCACTCCCACACATGCTGTGATATGACAGCCCCCTGACATGAGGTCCATGACATCGGACACCTCAAGGCTTATCTCTTATTGTTTCCTGACATGCTGCACCGCAGCACTCCATGACATCAGACGCCTCATGCAAGGCATGAGGCCTATTGTTTCTATTCTTACTTGATATGCATCTATCTTTCCAATTGGACGATAAGGACCTCCCTCATAGTATAAGTACTGCAACTCATAGTAGGGATGTCCTTAGTTTAGATCTAGGCAATCTACAGCCTTAACTTGTGAACTCACGAACTTACTCGAAACCACTAAGGAAGCCCCTTAGTGCATGAACCTGAATGACTCTATGCAGAAGGCCTGCTAGAGTGCACTATCTCTCTTACATCGGATGCTCCAAGTAAGACTAGTGCTGAACGACTTGTCAAGGAAGCACCTCATCAAATGACATTGACTAGATCAAGTGGTTGAGGCTTCACCTTTAACATAAGATCTAAACTATCTGCTAGCCCACCTACCTAGGTGTAGGCAATACATCTCGATACACACCACAGCAACCTGGGTCTAGACAAACCCCAGACCAACCACCAAGAGAAGCAGAACCACAGCCAGGTTCATCTTGGTACCGATACAACGGAAGACTAGTCCATTACTTGACCCCAGCACAGCGTTGGTTCTATGGATCAACTGACAGACAATGAGATTTCCTCACCGATGAAGACTTTGAACAACTGCACACACCCCCACCCGAAACATCCACCCGCTTTTTAACAGACAAAACCGACGACCTCTATAATGAGATGTCCGAACCCGCAACCACACCAATGATGTCTGTGAAGGACATTCGAATCCGATCACCAACAGACTTCTCAGGAGAGCGGACCAAGACCGCCAAGTTCCTGCAGGAAATAGACCTGTACCCGCAAATCAATGACCAGGTCTATGACACGAATGACAAGAAGATTATCTTCATGCTGTCCTTCATGAATGGAGGGACAGCAGCTGCCTGGGCACAGGCATTTGTCAACCAGCACCAGTCCAAGGGACTAGGTGAATATGCAGACTTCTGACAGAAGGTCCTAGAGGCCTTCTCACTGATCGACGATGCCAGAATGGCAAAAACTGAGATCAAAAATCTCAAACAGGGTTCAGGGAACCTCAAAGAATATGTGGTGAACTTCCACATCCTGAAGGACAGGATGGGAATCACAGAAGATGCAGCCATGATCGAGTACTTCATGGATGGACTGCATCCCAAATTATTGAAAAGGGTACACACAATGGAGACAGTGCCCAACACACTCGAAGGCTGGATAAAGGCAGCTTTGAAGTATGAAGGCCAATGGAAACGGGCCATGGCAATCCTGGGGAAGACCAGGCAAAACCAGATGACAAAAGAAATGACAAAGAAAGGACAGCCCTCTCTCAACATCAACTGACTGACAAACCAAGAACGCGTGGAACACCTCCAAAAGGGATTGTGTTTCATCTGCCACCAACCGGGACACCGATCATCTGACCACAGGGATGGAAAGAACCCCACTCAGACAGGGTCAGCGCCTCCTCCCTACCAAAACCACTTCACCCAGAAAAAGACTGGGGTGGACACCTACCAGAAGATCCGCATGATGCTGGATGAACTAGACGAAGAAGAAAAGGAACGAGCCCTTAACCTATTGGAGGAATTGGGTTTTTAGAACAGTGGCCTGATACGATGCCAGTCACTGCTGTAGTCTCCCTAGGGTCTGTACTCTTAGCTACCATGAATAGACAATCTATGTGCCTGTCTATTCAGGTAGCTGAGTCAGACAACAGGAAAGACATCGCAACGAATGCGCTCCTCGACTCTGGAGCAGGAGGAGTCTTTATTGACTCAAACTTTGTCGAACGAGAAGGGATCAGAACATATCCCTTAGGCTGCACCATCCGGGCCATGAATGTAGACGGGACCCTGAACAAGCAGGGAACAATCACCAGATGCGTGAAGGGAAAACTCCACATCAATGGAAGGAGCTACCCAATAGAATACCTAGTTGCCGGACTAGGCAAAGAATTGGTAATCCTGGGCCTGCCATGGCTGCGGGAGATAAACCCAATCATTGATTGGAAGAAGGGAACCTTTGAGTTCTGAGACGAAGAACGATGAGCTCAAATCCAATGGATCTTGGAGAAGACGAGAAGAGCCGAACGATCCCTCCCGAATACCCTAAAGCTCCCCAGGGTCAACACTGAAAGAGAGGCACCCAACAACAAACTGGCACGAATTCAACACATCATGGCCAAAACAAGAAAAAGACTCTCCGAAGAGAAGGAGAGAAACCTTGCCCGAGTATGACTAGCCGTGGCAAAGATGAGAGAAAGGCTCACCAAAGAAAAAGAAAGGAGCCTTGCCTGAGCCCAATTGGCTGTGGCAAAAACAAGAGAAAGGCTTTCAGAAAAGAAAGCAAAAGAACTAAATTCCTTCCAGATAGCTGTTGCAAAGACCAGGAGCAGCAACACCCCTAAACAAGCCAGAGGCCTTGAAGCAGCACGACGTGCTGTTGCCAAGACCCGAGAAAACCAGAAGAAGAAACAACTGGAAAAGGGCAAAAACAAGGAATGCGACAGGGCACAACGAATTGTACAAAGGATGAAGGAATTGCTAACCTCCACAGGGGAGGGAAGCACTGGCAAAAGGAACGTGAAAACAACACTATGAAACAGGATAAACTACCCTCGACAACAGACTACCCCGACCCACGATTATAGGACTCCAGATCGCAGTACCATCAACACTGAAATACCTATGCCGAGGGAGACCCCCCCTCAGGTAAAGGTTGAAGAGGTACCTGATGAAGAACTACTGACAGATACCAGCATGGAAATACGAGTGATGGAACCGACCCCCAAACGAGATGTAATTGAGGATGACTCAATACTGATTGCATACATATGAGGTGAACCAGTCATCAGCCTATTTGGACCAGCCATAGAACTGCCCCTGACAGAGGAACATCGAGAACCAACACACAGATACATCCGAAAAACGAACACGATCAGCAGGCTCACGAGAGGCAAGGGCTCCCCACAGTACCTACTCAACTTGGACATATGGATCAGAGCAAAGACATCCATATCCCAACGACTAGCGCACAAGCAAGAGGAGGGAAAGGAGACTAGCCAACAGACCCTGGATGATTTACTGCCACCAGAATACCAGAAGTACAGACAGGTATTCAAGAAAGCCGCATCTGAACAATTCCCAGAATCAAGACCATGGGATCACATGATCGACCTGAAGGAAGGTTTTGTACCAAAGGATTGCAAAGTCTACCCATTGATGCCGAAAGAACAAGAGAAACTCAATGAGTTTCTAGATGAAAACCTGGAGAAAGGATACATCCGACTGTCGAAATCACCCATGGCATCCCCGTTCTTCTTTGTGTCAAAGAAGGACTCTGACACTCTACAACCTTGCCAAGACTATCGCTATCTGAATGAAGGAACGATCTGGAACAACTACCCCCTGCCACTGATCGGAGACCTCTTGGACAAGCTGAAAGGAGCAAGATTTTTCACGAAACTTGATATTCGATGGGGGTATCATAACGTATGGATAAAGAAAGGATACGAGTGGAAGGCAGCATTCAAGACTAACCGGGGGCTATTTGAGCCAATGGTGATGTTCTTTGGGCTGTGCAACTCACTGGCAACATTCCAGGCCATGATGAACAATCTCTTCCGAGATATGCTAGATGAAGGATGGCTCGTCATCTATATGGACAACATCCTGATCTTCTTGAAGATGGAAGAAGAACACTGGATAAGGACCGAAAGGGTCCTCAAACGACTACAATAATGCGATCTCTACCTGAAAGTAGAGAAGTGCAAATTCAATGTACAGGAAGTCGAGTTCTTGGGCATGATCGTCAGACCCAATGAACTTGCAATGGACAACACGAAACTGGCTGGGATCAAGGACTGGCCCACGCCAAGGACAGTGAAGGATGTAAGATCCTTCCTAGGATTCGGAAACTTCTATCGACGATTCATTGGACACTTCGTGGATCTGGCCAGACCACTGAACAACTTGACAAAGAAGAACCAGAAATTTGAATGGACGAACGACTGCCAGCAGTCATTCGATGCACTAAAAAGGAAATTCAATGAAACCCCAGTACTGCTGATGCCAGACACAACGAAACCATTTGTGGTAGAATCTGATGCCTCAAAATTTGTGACAGGCACAGTACTCAGACAACAGGATGCCAATGGAGACTGGCACCCATGTGGATACATCTCGCATTCTTTCAATGAAGTGGAAAGAAATTATGAGATATACGACTGAGAACTATTGGAAGTGATCTGAGCGCTAAAAACATGGAGACACTACCTACAGGGGACACCATTCCCTGTGACGTTATTGTCCGATCACAAGAACCTGACATACTTCTGTCAGCCACAGAAACTGAACCGATGACAGGCTAGATGGGCCATCTACCTGTCACAATTCAACCTGAAGCTACAACACGTACCTGGATCACAGATGGTACAATCTGACGCCCTATCGAGGAGAGCAGATCACATAGCCAAAGAAGACACCGATAACGAGGACAAGACCATCCTCGCTGATGAACTGTTCGTCAAAATGATCGACACTGAGCTCCAGGGAGCCCTGGTCTCATCAATAATGAAGGACAACCTCATAAATGACGCTTTATGAGCCCTGAAAAACAATGGAACTCCCCCAATCAAGTCTGCATTGGAGGACTGGAAATTCAAAGACAGCCTGCTCTTTTTCAAAGACAGATGCTACATGCCACAGGACAAAACCCTCCGCTGAGCGAAAATACCATGATAGCATCACGACAGGACACCCTGGACAATGGCAGACAATTGAACTGATCCAACGAGACTACTGGTGGCCAGGAATGGCCAACTTCATCAAGAAGTACGTCAAAGGCTGCGCAAAGTGCCAGCAAATGAAAGTGAATACACACCCAACAACCCCACTGCCGACACCAATATCATCCGATGCCAACAGACCATTCTGGTAATGACAGATTTTATCACGGACTTGCCCATGATAAATGGATTTGACTCAATCATGGTCGTGGTAGACCATGGTCTTATGAAGGGGGTAATTTTTATCCCTTGCACGAAGACGATCGATGCACTTGGCACCGCAGACCTTTACCTGCGCCATGTGTACACCAGATTTGGACTCCCCAGAAGAATCATCTCAGACAGAGACCCTCGATTTGCATCCAAACTCTTCCGAGAACTCGGATGACTGCTCGGGATTAAGCTATCCATGAGCACTGCCTATCACTCCCAGACCGATGGAGAAACGGAGCGAGTAAACCAAGAGCTAGAGGTTTACCTCCACATGTTCTGTTTGAACAAACCCAAAGATTGGGAGCATTATCTCCCAATGGCAGAATTTGCACACAACCAGAAGACGCACTCCACAGTAAAACATTCGCCATTTTACTTGATGATGGGATATCAGCCATGCACAATCCCCACCCCTTACGAAAAGACGAACGTGCCGGCCGCCAAACAGAGAATCCAAGAACTTCTCTCTGCGAGAAGGGAAGCTCTTGCCGCACATGAACTAGCCAGACAGGCTATGGCTGCCTGAACGAAAGGGCGATACGAACTGGTCAAAGTTGGAGAACAAGTATGGCTTGACTCCAAGAACCTGAAGATTGGCTACCCAACGAGAAAACTGGCGCCAAAATGAGAAGGGCCCTTCATGATTGAAGATGCCTTGTCAAGAACGACATACCGATTGAAACTGCTGCCGGGATGGAAGATCCACCCGGTATTCCATGCGGCTTTACTCACGCGATACCATGAGAACAACACTCATGGGTGAAACTTCCTGACTCCACCACCCGACCTCATGGAAGGAGAGAATGAATACAAGGTGGAAGCGATCATCGCACACAAGAAGCACGGCAAGACATGCCGTTACCTCATGAAATGGGTTGACTACCCGACATCCAAAAACACATGGGAACCCGAATCGAACCTGAAGAATGCCCCCGAGATCCTGATGGCATATAAGAGGAGGTACCACCTCTGACGAGAACCCAAGAAACCCCCACTATCTGAACCAAACAACACCCCTGATACCCCCTAAACAACGATTAACCCACTGAATGTTGATGCCCTTCACGTTCACTCCCACCCCCCACCCCCTTTCGATAAAGAAGAATATGATAAGAACCTGGTGACTGGACGATGAGTCATTGACCAGTCACCAAGAACGAACAGACTGCCAGGGCAACCCTCTTGGGAATGCCCACACAGAATCACATTCTGGATAAACAGAGACGACTGGATAAAGAGAATATCCTCGACTTGCCCAACATGCTGCCTCTATGTGTGAAGGAGCATGAAAATGGATTTGACCTGGGTAAAAGCACAATTTGAGGAGTGGTGCTTTGAAGAAGAGTTAGACGGTGGAGACTATCTCCCTGAACAATTTGTTGTCAACCGCAATGGTCTGACCCCAGGCAGGAGACCACTAGTGGGGATTGGCCCACTACTGTGGAATGACCTTCAGTGGAACACCCACTACAACAAAGAAAGCGGATTCGAGCTGGCAAGGCAGCTCTTATTTGGATGACATGGAGAACTGGGGACGTTGCTGTGTTCCAGCCAACACCCCCATACACCGACACCCCAGACCACTCAGCACAACTAGGTGCAAACTGATCATCCACAAAGACGTTAAACTACCAATCGTCTGCAAAGACGTTAAACTAGTGATTGTCCGCAAGGACGTTAAACTACTGATCGTCCACAAAGACAGTAAACTAGCGATCATCTGCAAAGATGTTAAACTAGCGATCATCTGCAAAGATGTTAAACTAGCGATCATCTGCAAAGATGTAAAACTACAGTGATTACCCTTGATACTGTGCAAACCCTACACACCCCTCCCCCTTCCAATGACACCACCAACTCTTTGACACCACTGCTAAAGGCAGTATAAAACAAAAAGAACCCGATCACAGTCCAAGCTTGGACATGAGCAATTCCTCCATCGTACCCCTTGACCCTGACCTACCCACATAACCAGACCATGCCCGATCAAACCACAAGGGAGAGACAAAGATTTAGGTCGAAGTGTGGGACTTTCGACCATAGCGGGGGGGTAATGTTACAATTTTCCTTGTAACTCATGGAACCCAACCAACCCAACCAACCCGACGATCCCCTCCAGACAGAAGGCACTCCATGATTCATGCTTAGGGCATGTCCTTGACACCAGACACACACACAATGCATGCCGACTGCATGCATTCGATCCCCTTCCCATGGAAGGCACCCTTGATGCATGGTGACTCCATGCACCTGAACCCACTCCCACACATGCTGTGATATGACAGCCCCCTGACATGAGGTCCATGACATCGGACACCTCATGCTAGGCATGAGGCTTATCTCTTATTGTTTCCTGACATGCTGCGCCGCAGCACTCCGTGACATCGGACGCCTCATGCAAGGCATGAGGCCTATTGTTTCTATTCTTACTTGATACACATCTATCTTTCCGATTGGACGATAAGGACCTCCCTCGTAGTATAAGTACTGCAACTCATAGTAGGGATGTCCTTAGTTTAGATCTAGGCAATCTACAGCCTTAACTTGTGAACTCGCGAACTTACTCGAAACCACTAAGGAAGCCCCTTAGTGCATGAACCTGAATGACTCTATGCAGAAGGCCTGCTAGAGTGCACTATCTCTCTTACGTCGGACGCTCCCAGTAAGACTAGTGCTGAACAACTTGTCGAGGAAGCACCTCGTCAAATGACATTGACTAGATCGAGTGGTTGAGGCTTCGCCCTTAACAGCATCACTGCAGGGCACTGGCCTGTGCACTTTAAGGAGTCCCTGTTGGTAATCATCCCAAAACCAGGAAAACCTAACTATTCTACCCCAAAGTTGTTCAGGCCCATTGTACTCCTGAACACTCTGGGCAAGCTAGTCAAAAAGATGCTGTCTAGGCGGCTTCAGTTCGACAATGTGGCACACGGCACCTTCGAACAAAACCAATTTGGAGGAGTCGCCCAGTGTTCCACAGAGGATGCAGGAATCTACCTCACCCACCTTGTTAGGGCAGGATGGGCTCAGGGCCTCAAAACGAGTGTTCTCGCCTTCAACATTGCTCAATTCTTCCCTTCATTGAACCATCAGGTTCTGTTGGAGACAATCTCTCAGTCGGGGTTCCCGACGCAAGTAGTGAACTTCTTCCGTTCGTACCTCATGGGTCGCAAAATGACTTACAAATGGAACACCTTCTCATCTGGCTCCTTTGCAGCCGATGTGGGGGTGGGACAGGGCTCTGCCCTGTCCCCTGTCTTATCGGCATTATATTTAACGCCCATAATGAAACTCTTCAGAAGAAGCAAGATTGGCCGCAAGGTCGATCTCATGTCTTATGTGGACGATGGCACCCTCATCGCCCACTCAGCATGACTGGAGGATAACCTCCCCCTTCTCAAAGAAGTGTATGGCTGAATCTTCCAGGCACTCACATCCCTCAGACTTGTCTTGGAACACAACAAGTCCGAGATATTTCATTTCTCAAGGTCGAGGTGCTTCACTCCTCTCCTGATCAACTTAGGGTTCATGCCGTACATGGGCAACTCCCCTCTCAAACCCAAGGTCACCTGGAGGTACCTGGGGTTTTTCTTCGATTGCAAACTCTCCTTTAAGGAGCACATGCAATTCTACTCCACCAAGGCTCTCACTACAGTGAGAGCCATGGGAATGCTCAGCAATTCCATTAGGGGCTTGGAACCTATGCAGAAATGCCTACTCTACCGCTTGTGTGTTGTACCTATCATGCCATATGGACTTCGACTTTGGCACTTTAAGGGCGCACATGTCAAAGGTGTCATCAAAACATTGGCCCAGGTGCAGTCTATCGCTGCATGCTGGATCCTTGGTGCATTCAGGACCACCCCGATTGGTGGACTGGACAGTATCGCAGGACTGTTGCCCATGCAACTGCTCCTGCATTGATTGGTCGACAAAGGGGCTCTCAGAACCCCTCTGTTGGCTCCATCTCACCCCCTGAGAGCGATCTTGGGGCCAAACCATGTAGGCAGCACCTTCCCTCATGAGCTTGGGCTCTGGGGTGGAGATGTGCTCAATACACTCACACTACAAGGACCCTCTGTTGCCTCGGCTGCAGCACTGGCTCTTGTCCCAGTGGATGAATTCGACCCCTTTGGGGAAGAAAACACCCCTGGAAACAGAGTTAAGGATTTATTCCCTGCTCGCTACAATGCAGCCTTGGACTGAGAAGTCAATCTGAGCATCTTAAATGATCTGGTTCTGGTGCATGAAAGGGCCTGGGTCCCGTTCTCCATTACAGAAATGAAAGAAGCGCTTAATGCGTGCTCTTCCCGATCCACTCCAGGGCCCAATCATGTTATGTGGTTGCACCTAAAACACTGGTGTAGCAACCCTGAGATGGTGAGTCTCATCACTCGCATAGCTGAGGCATGCATCACTGCAGGACATTGGCCTGCTCACTTCAAGGAATCCCTGTCAGTAATAATTCCAAAACCAGGGAAACCTAATTACTCTACACCAAAGTCGTTCAGACCCATTGTGCTCCTGAACACTCTGGGCAAACTGGTTGAAAAAATGCTGTCCTGATGGCTTCAATTTGATGGAGTGGCACACGAGGCCTTTGAACAAAACCAGTTTGGAGCTGTCACCCAGTGTTCCACAGAGGATGCAGGAATCTACCTCACCCACCTCATCAGAGCAGGATGGGCTCAGGGTCTCAAAATGAGTGTTGTCACCTTCGACATCACTCAGTTCTTCCCCTCATTGAACCACCAGGTTCTGTTGGAAATCATCTCCAGGTTGGGGTTCCCTGCGCAAGTAGTGAACTTCTTCCGTTCTTACCTTGTGGGTTGCAAGATGACCTACAAGTGGAACGCCTTCTCATCTGGCTCCTTTGCAGCCAATGTGGGGGTGGGACAGGGCTATGCCCTGTCCCCTGTCTTATCGGCGTTATACTTAACACCCATTATGAAGCTCTTCAGAAGCGAGGTCGGCAGAAAAGTCAACCTCATGTCTTATGTGGACGATGGCACCCTCATCGCCCGCTCTCCACAACTGGAGGACAACCTCCCCCTGCTCACAGAAGCATATGGCTGGATCTTCCAGGCATTTATGTCCCTTGGACTTATTCTAGAACACGACAAGTCCGAGATTTTCCATTTCTTGAGGTCGAGGAGCCTACCGATAGATCTAGGTTTTGCCCCCTATACGGGCAACTCCTCCCTCAAACCCAAGGTCGCCTGGAGGTACCTAGGGTTCTTCTTCAATTGTAAGCTCTCCTTTAAGGAGCACACATGATTCTATTCCACCAAGGCTCTCACAACAGCAAGAGCCATGGGAATGCTCGGCAACTCTGTCAGGGGACTAGAACCCATGCAGAAACACCTACTGTACCGCTCATATGTTGTTCCCATCATGACATATGGACTGAGACTCTGGCATTTTAAAGGTGCACGTGTCAAGGGTGTCATCAAGACATTGGCCCAGGTGCAATCTATTGCTGCACATTGGATCCTTGGTGCTTTTTGTACCACCCCTATCGGTGGTCTAGACTGCATCGCAGGGCTGTTGCCTATGCAACTGCTACTGCGTCATTTGGTCAACAAGGGGGCATTCAGAACCCCCCTGTTGGCCCCATCTCACCCCCTTAGAGTGATCTTAGGGCCAAAATACGTGGGCAGCACCTTCCCTCATGAGCTTGGGCTCTGGGGAGGAGACGTGCTGAACACACTCACACTGCAAGGTCCCAGAGGATGAATTCGACCCCTTTGGGGAAGAAAACACCCCTGGAAACAGAGTAAAGGATCTATTCCCTGCTCGCTTCTCCTCTCACTGTCTCACCTCTAAGGAGGAGGAGGCAAGAAGTGTGTATAGGGGTGACCTCGACAAGGCCTGGGCCAAGGCCCAGTCAGAGGCAGACACCCTCATCGTTGCAGTGGATGCTTTGGTGCCCACAGATGCCAAATTCCAAGCGGTTGCTTGTGCTCTCATCTTCAGACAAGGAGAACAGGTGGATTGCATTGTCTCGGCATCTGGGAGGAGAACGCCCCCGGAAGTCGAATTATTCGCTCTCCAGCTGGGCATCTCTGCTGCTTGCAGCAAGGGATGCAAAAAGCTGGTAATATTTTCGGACTCTACTACTGGCATCGAGTCCCTCGTAGATCCAAAACCACATTCTGGGCAAATCTTTGCTCTGGATGCTTGTCGATCCCTCCGTCCCTGGCTATCCGGGGACGAGGAAAGAAATGTTACATTCTGGCATGTCCCCTCGAAGTTCGAGTAGGGTGTACACAAGAAGGCTCACAATGTTGCAACATCCACCAAGATCTCTGCGGGTAGACGCCCATGGACGTCTTTAGACTACCTGAAGGCCCAAGTCGAAAAAGTGGTCTGCAAGGATTGGCACACGCAGATCTCAGATACGGTGTATTGTGGACAGCACTTCCTCCACCTCAAAGAGGTCGGAGGAAAGCCTGTACTACCCTCGACTCACAAAGGTGGGCCTTGGCTGAAAGTGTCGGGGACCAGCACAACTGGCACTTCCCATCTCACCCATATGGTCACTGGCCATGCTCCCATAGGGGAGTATCGCCATCGTCTCTCCCTCAACAGGGAGTACCAATGCTGGTGCCTTGGTCCCGAAATTCAAACTTGGGATCATATATTATGCATCTGCCCTGCGGTAGATCGTACAGAAACTCATGCAAGCCCAGACTCCGTCGAAGGCTTCTACAAATTCTTGGACACAAACCCTGCACTTGGGTCGTTCACCCTGCTAGCGTGGGATCCAGGATAGGCTGTGCGCGTAGGGCATATGACCCTCATCTGGTTCTGGCTAGTGTGATCGGTATGTCGGGGTGGCTGTAGGGCACCAGATGAGTCCATTAACCCTCATAAAGGGGGCCCACCCATGTTCAGGAGCGACTGTCAGAGAGAGGGGACACAACACCAGGTACTGGTTCAGGGAGGCGCCTGAGCACTTTCACATCCTCTGTCAGTTGTGCATTACAGCTTCGACGCTGACTATGCCCTCCTTTCCGAGCTGAGAGGCTCATGTCGGGGTGGCAGTTTCCCCTAAATCTTGCACACATACCCATGGAGTCTTGGGGGACATACATCGTCAAGTCCAAGTTGTCAGTATGCCGCCACTGGCGAGTCCATTTACTTGATAAAGGGGGCCTCCTTAGTGGTTATCGCAGTTATCTGGGTGGTTGGTGTGAAGATCAGCAGGAGGGGGACTTGGGCTGGGCGTAGTATACTTCATTTGTATGTCTCTGCCGCAGACTGCATTTGGGCGCCGCATTATAAATTTTTGACCCAAAAAAAAAAAAAAAAATCTACCAAGATCTCCGTGGGTAGACACCCATGGACATCTCTAGACTACCTGAAGACCCAAATTGAAAAAATGATCTGTAAGGATTGGCACACGCAGCTCATAGAACCTGCGTATTGTGGTCGGTATTTCCTTCACCTGAAAGGGGTCGGAGGAAAAACCATAGTACCCTCAACTCACAAAGGTGGGCCTTGGCTGAAAGTATCGGGAACCAGCATGACTGGCACTTCCCGACTCAGCCATATGGTCACTGGCCATGCTCCCATAGGGGAGTATCGTCATCATTTCTCCCTCAACGGGGAGTACCAATGTTGGTGCCTTGGTCCTGAGATCCAAACTTGGGATCATATATTACGCGTCTGCCCTGTGGATTGCAAAGAAACTCGTGCAAGCCCTGACTCTGTCGAAGGCTTCTACAAATTCTTGGACTATAACCCTGCACTAGGGTCGTTCATCCTGCTAGCGTGGGATCCAAGATAGGCTGTGCGCCTAGGGCATATGACCCTCATCTGGTTCTGGCTAGTGTGATCGGTATGTCAGGGTGGCTGTAGAGCACCAGGCGAGTCCATTAACCCTCACAAAGGGGGCCCACTCATGTTCAGGAGCGACTGTCAGGGAGGGGGGACACAAACCCAGTTACTGGTTCGGGGAGGCGCCTGAGCACTTCCAGATCCTCTGTCGGTTGCACATTACAGCTTCAATGCTGACTATGCCTTCCTTTCTGACCTGAGAGGCTCATGTCGGGGTGGCAGTCTCCCCTAAATCTTGCACACATACCCATGGAGTCTCGAGGGACACATCGTCAAGTCCAGGTTGTCAGTATGCCACCACTGGTGAGTCTGTTTACTCGATAAAGGGGGCTTCCTTAGTGGTCATTGCAGTTATCTAGGTGGTTGGTGTGAAGATCAGCAGGAGGGGGACTTGGGCTGGGCGTAGTGTACTTCGTTTGGATGTCTCTGCCATGGACTGCGATCGGGCGCCATGTTATAAATTTTTGACCCAAAAAAAATAAAATAAATGGGGCCAGCAGGGGGGTTCTAAATACCCCTCTGTTGACTAATCTATGCAGTAACAGTTGCATGGGCAACAGTCCTGCGATACTTTCCAGTCCACCAATAGGGGTGGTACGGAAGGCACCAAGGATCCAGCGTGCAGCAATGGACTGCACCTGGGACAACACTTTGACGACACCTTTGACGCATGCGCCTTTAAAGTGCCATAGTCTCAGTCCATACATCATAATGGGTATAATGCATGAACGGTATAGGAGGTGTTTCTGCATGGGGGTTAGCCCTCTTACAGAATTGCCAAGCATTCCCATCACCCTCGCCATGGTGAGGGCTTTGGTGGAGTAAAATTGCGTGTGCTCCTTGAAGGAGAGTTTGCGATCGAAGAAGAAACCAAGGTACCTCCAGATAGTCTTGGGTTTGAGAGGTGAGTTGCCTGTGTACGGGGCAAACCCTACATCTATCGGTAGAGGAGTGAAGTTCCTCGACCTGGAAAAATGAAATATCTCCGATTTGTCATGTTCCAGGACAAGTCCGAGGGAGGTGAATGCCTGGAATATCCAGTCATATGCTTCTTTGAGAAGGGGGAGGTTGTCCTCCAGCCATGCAGAGTGGGCGGTGAGAGTGCCATCATCCACATAAGACATGAGATCGACATCTCTGCCGATGTCGCTTCTTCTGAAGAGCTTCATAATGGGCATTAGGTATAATGCCAATAGGACAGGGGACAGGGCAGAACCTTGTCCCACCCCCACATCTGCTGCAAAGGAGCCAGATGAGAAGGCATTCCATTTGTAGGTCGTCTTGCGACCGACCAGGTATGAGCGGAAGAAATTCACCACTTGCGCAGGGAATCCCGATCGAGAGATGATCTCCAGTAGAACCTGGTGGTTCAAGGAGGGGAAGAATTGAGCAATGTCGAAGGCGACAACACACTCACCACATCGCTCCTTGACTTGTTACAACCACCATAAACAGTGGTAAACACCTCTGCTCAATGTTGCTAGTGACATCGACACTTCAATTTACGTCCGATTTTTGATCGGATTTTGCCATCACGAATGCTCTCGGCATCTCCAGACCTGGCCTGATTTGTTAAGAGATCCATCCATCCGATCCCTGGGGATGCCCCGGTCATTGTTTTTGACAATGGCTGCTATCTGTCTTGTTCCCCTTGGCTTTGAGGATCCTGGCTAGGTGAGTGGTGTTTATGAAAGAGTAGTCTGGGTCCCTATGTGGGCTTAGAGTGGGTGTGGGATGCCTGCTTCAATGCTCGCCCAAGTAGATGCGCTCGTTTAGCTGGGGGAGGTCTGGCTTAGGGGGAAGGACACTTCTACTGGACTGTCGGTTGGCATGGATGCCATCAACCTCCTTGCTCTGTGAGTTTCTACTACTAGAGACATGCTACACTGACTACCCACTTGGAATACCATCATTAAAAGGGGCCGGGTGACGGTGCCCCCTGGGGGCTAGGACAATGCTCTGGTGGCTGCTTCGCACCACCAACTCTCCACCTCCGGTGCTCACTCTTTTGGGGTGGTATGACCTGGGTTCAATCTTCTCCCATCAGGCAGCAGGATGTGTGGCCTGCCAGCCCTCTCAGAGCGGTTGGAGGCTGTATTGGGTGGACCCGGAATTGAGACAAAGGGCCAGCTGTTATCGATCATATGCTGCGTATTTTGACTGTTATCGTCATCTACCTGTGCTAACTCACTCTCACTGCCCAAATGGCCAAACAGAGACAAAACCACATGCTGGGGCCTTCATGACCCCTCCTTGATTATGGGTGACATCGTTGACGATGATGCCCAAGACTACAACACCTGGTTCGCACAGAATGAACCAGAGGTAGCAGCTGCACTAGGCAGTCTGAGATCTGTGGGCTGGGGAGGACCTCCCTGACCCTGACAATTACGAGGACCTCCTTGCTATGCAGGAGGCCTCACTTATGCCAAAAGGTGGGCCCAGGCTCGCCTCTAGGCAAGATATCGATCATGTGCGATGAGCGCAAGGTGTCGTCATCGCACATAGACAATGGACATGAAGCCTCGAACAAGAGGATGTGTATACACAGGAGCTTGGCATCGCTGAGTTCCTTTATCCAGAGGCACTCCCTGCCCCATCACTGCCTTTGTCCCCCCCTCCCCGAGTGGGTGGAGGACGAAGTGCCATTATCTAGGGAAGAGAGGTTGGAGGTTGAATCCACCTCTCTTTCCATGTTAGATCTACTGGACGCGATGACCACCTTTGTTGGTACTGTCCGAGTGTCAACCCCATGCTGCGTATTCAGATTAATAGGATCCTATACCAGTACTAACATGTTCTCAATGCCTAAATGGACAACCAGAGACCATCGTTCTGATGACCTTGCGCCTCGGGCAGCTGTCCCAGCCCCCTATGTGGTGATGCCAATAGCTCCAGCAGAGCTTCAATCTGGGGAACCCTTGTCCCCAGTACAGTGCCGTCATCATCCCAGATGGCCGTGCTGTTACTAGTGTGGGGCATTCCACTCCACACCCATCACTGCCAGTCCGCTGGCTGCTGTCGGGTTGGTGACAAGTGTTGCCACCCTTTACCTTCCCCCCGCTGTGGGGGGGACAATGTCATCCAGTGCATGCATCTTCTAGCATTTGCTCGAGGGGGGCCTCAGCCCCCTGCTTATGGTGGTTCCGGTGAATAACCAGGTGAACAACCAGCCGCCACATCACTGTCACTCGTGCATGACACGGTGATGGTCCACCTCATTCATCTGAGGTGGTCAATCCTCGTTGGCTGGAATTATGCAGGCGGTTATTCCTCCCACAAGGGGGGATTTACGGTGAATTGACACTGCTGTGCCTGATCTGACTTCTGTCAGATATGTGGTTGGGGGACCATTTTGCTCCAGCAGGCGATATAATGGCTAGCTTCGGGAGGGGGGAGGCTCCCCCTCCAGCAGATTATGACAATGTCTGTGGCACTGCCCACCTAAATTGGCTAAAACGGGGACCTGGGTTGGAATGCAGGCGAAGGGAATGCATAGATAGAGTAGTACCTTTGTTTGTTCCCACTCCACAGACTGCATTTGAGCCCCGCGTCATAAATTCTGATCCAAAAAAAAAAAAAAAGGTGACAACACTCATCTTGAGCCCTTGGGCCCACCCCACCCTAATGAGATGGGTAAGGTAAATACCTGCATCCTCTGTGGAATGCTGGGCGACTCCTCTGAACTGATTCTGCTCGAAGGCTTCATGAGCCACTCCATCGAACTGAAGCTGTCTAGACAGCATCTTTTCAACTAATTTTTCCAGGGTGTTCAGTAGCACTATGGGCCTGAACGACTTTGGAGTAGAATAGTTAGGTTTCCCTGGCTTCGGAATAATTACTGACAGGGACTCCTTAAAGTGCGCTGGCCAGTGGCCAATGGTGATGCAAGCCTCGGCTATGCAGGTGATGAGACCTGCTACCTCAGGGTTGCAACACCAGTGTTTTAGGTGCGACCATGTAACATGATCAGGACCTGGAGCAGAATGGGAAGAACATGCACTAAGCGCTTCTTTCATTTCCATAATGGAGAATGGGATCCAGGCCCTTTCAGGCACCAGATCCAGATCGTTTAAGATGCTCAGATTGACTACTTGGTCCAAAGCAGCATTATATGAGCCATCAAGGGCAGCCCACAGGGAATCAAGATTGTTGCAAGGCTCTCCCCAATAGGAGATTGCCTCGTACGATGGCAGGTTTCTTTGATGGGTCCAGGACACAAGGTCCCAGGGTCGTCTGCTCATGGTGGCCACTTCTTGGATGTGGTCATCGAAGAAGTCACATTTTGCATGTTGCATGACTTTGCGGTACTGCTTCCAGTCCTCCTCGTCTCGAGTGGCTCTGTAAGCGTCCAGTGCACCCTTGCATTCGTCTGTCCACCACCCTTTGGACGACTTGCCTAGGTGGGATTCCTTGGCATGGTTGTCCCACGCCTTGTTTAAAATTGTTGATATCGCTGAAACGACATCATCGATCTCTGCCAAAGTATTTCCGTGCCACTGAAGCCACAGATTTAAAGCGGAGGAGACAGCATCTAGATACGATGCTTCCTCCCTGGATCCTTTTTTGATCGACCACTTGCTGACCAGGACCAGAGATCCTGGACCAGGTAGTGTCAGTGTCAGGGGAGCGTGGTCAGACATACCCCTGGCTTCTGGGACAATATCACAGTACAACACAAATCTTAGATCCGTGGGTACAAACATTAGGTTGATCACCATGGGGTGAAAGCCCTCGTTAGGCCTAACGCTGTTGCTGTTTCCACTAGGTGGTCAGCATGGATGAAGTGTTCAGGCCCCTGGGGGTCCCAGGAGGCATGCCTCACGTTGAAGTCGCCACACATGAAATGTAGTCATGGGATCATCATGACACTTTTGTACAGGAGTGTGATGGCTGAGTGTTGGCTGTCTGAATAGACATTAGCGAGTAGCATGACATCTTCCCCTATTCCCAGGGAGAAGAGGAGAATGTCATGGTGGTCGATCAGGTCTCAGAAGAGCCCCAGTCTGAGATTAGTGATGCTGTTCACAAAGTAGACAGCAACACGTGGAGGGGTGTCAATCCCTGATGGTTGCACTAAGGTACCCCAGTTGGGGCTCATCGGTGCACCGATAACATCTTCCCCTTCCCTGTTGTGGGCGGAGGGGGCATGTCTTATGAGTCTCCAAGGAGGCTCTTGGATGAACAGCAGATCATAATCATCTATGAAGTCTGCCAGTAATGAGTCCATGTAACCCCAATTTCTGTTTACATTTTGACTAAATATGCATAACTGTGGGGTAGATCTAAGTCTGTCCCTCATTTATGTTCAGCCACCGCGTCCTGTGGGATGGTAAGCAGGAGGGGAGCGAGAGTTATGTCTCGCACTCACCTCATCATAGCAAGCTTTGATCCAATCACGGTCAAAGCGATGTCACCAGAAATTGCATCGACGATCGTCGGATGCATGGTTTTTCCAGCAGTTTAAGCATCTAGCTGGGTGATGACAGGCTACCCCCTCTGGGGTGGCTGGGACAGGGGGGTTTTCTTTAGTGTTTCCCTTGCAACATCTGGCCAGAGCACAGTGATGCTCTTTCCGGTGTGGACCTGCACATATTGGGCACTTCGATTGTGGTGCTCTGCAAGCTGGGGTGGGATGTCCCCATTTCCAGCAGTGTTGGCAGAGAGGGAGACCAGGATTAGCCCTGGCTGCCCTAACATAAGTGACGTAGGGTCTGAATTGGATGCCATGACTGATGAGAGCTTTTGCTTGTGCACCACTTTTTTGTTTTGTTTTGTTTGGGTCAGAAATTTATAATGCGGTGCCCGAATGCAGTCTGCGGCAGAGACATACAACTGAAGTACACTACCCCCAGCCCAAGTCCCCCTCCTGCTGATCTTCGCACCAACCACCTAGATAACTGTGATAACCACTAAGGAGGCCCCCTTTATCAAGTAAACCAACTCGCCAGTGGCGGCATACCGACAACTTGGACTTGACATTGTGTCCCTCGAGACTCCACGGGTATGTATGCAAGATTTAGGGGAAACTGCCGCCCCGATGTGAGCCTCTCAGCTCGGAAAGGAAAGTGTAGTCACCAAAAGTATGATGTAACATGTGACCAAAATTTAGACACTGCCAAAAGTGTGCATGCACACTTTTGGCGGGCGCCTAAATGGATTTGTCAGCGCTCAGGTGCCTCCCGAAACCAGTACCTGGTGTAGTGTCCCCCCTCCCTGACAGTTGCTCCTGAACATGGGTGGGCCCCCTTTATGAGGGTTAACAGACTCGTCTGGTGCCCTGTGGCCACCCTGACATACCGATCACACTAGCCAGAACCAGATGAGGGTCATACGCCCTGTGCGCACAACCTATCCTGGATCCCACGCTAGCAGGGTGAACAACCCTAGTGCAGGGTTTGTGTCCAAGAATTCGTAGAAGCCTTCGACAGAGTCTGGGCTTGCCTGAGTTTCTTTGTGATCCACCGCAGGGCAGACACGTAGTATATGATCCCAAGTTTGGATCTCAGGACCAAGGCACCAGCATTGGTACTCCCTGTCAAGGGAGAAACGATGATGATACTCCCCTATGGGAGCATGGCCAGTGACCATACGGGTGAGTCAGGACATGCCAGTCATGCTGGTTCCCAAAACTTTCAGCCAAGGCCCACCTTTGTGAGTCAAGGGTAATACAGGCTTTCCTCCGATCCCTTTCAGGTGGAGGAAGCACCGACTGCAATATGCTGGATCTGTGAACTGCGTGTGCCAATCCTTACAGACCATGGTCCTTGACTTGTTACAACCACAATAAACAGTGGTAAACACCTCTGCTCAATGTTGCTCACAACATCGACACTTCAATTTACATCCAATTTTCAATCGGATTTTGCCATCATGAAGTGGACTTTCCACCTGTAAACTGGGTCAGTTCAGTCTTGTCGGTGGCTATGATTCCAGGCCTGGCCTGATTTGCTAAGAGATCCATCCATCCGATCCCCTGGGATGCCCTGGTCGTTGTTTTTGACAATGGCTGCTATTCGTCTTGTTCCCCTGTGCTTCGAGGATCCTGGCTAGGTGAGTGGTGTCTATGAAAGAGTAGTCTAGGTCCCTATGGGGGCTTAGAGGTGGTGTGGGATGCCTGCTTCAATGCTCACCCAAGTCGACGCACTTGTTTAGTTGGGGGAGGTCCGGCTTAGGGGAAAGGACACTCTCACTGAACTGTTGGTCATCCTTGAGGCCACCAACCTCCATGCTCTGTGAGTTTCTACTACTAGAGACATGTTACACTGACTATCCACTTGGAATACACTGTCGTTAAAAGGGGCCGGGTGACGGTGCCCCCTGGGGGCTAGGACAATGCTCGGGTGGCCGCTTCTCACCACTCACTCTCTACCTCCGGTGCTCTCCCCTCCTGGGGTGTTATGACCCGGGTTCAACCTTCTCCCACCAGGGAGCAGGATGTGCAGCCTGCCTGCCCCCTCGGAGCATTTGGAGGATGCGTTGGGTGGATCTGAAACTGAGATAAGGGACCATCTGCTATCGATTCCACACTATGTATCTTGACTTCTACTGTCATCTACTCACGCTAACTCACTCTCTATGCCTAAATGGCGAACCAGAGACCATCCATCTCACCGGGGTCTACACGACCCCTCCCTGATCACGGGCGACATCTTTGACGATGATGCCCAAGACTACGACACCCAGTTTGCACAGAACAAACTGGAGGTAGCAGCTGCCCTAGGCAGTTTGAGATCTGTGGGTGGGGGGACCTCCCCGACCCTGATGATTATGAGGACTTTCTTGCTATGCAGGAGGCCCTCACTTATGCTGCATGCTGCATATTTCGATCAATAGCATCATATACCAGTACTAACTTGCTCTTAATGCCCAAATGGACAACCAGAGACGATCGTTCCAACAATCCTATGCCTCTGGCAGCTGTCCCAGCTTCCTATGTGGTGATGCCAATAGCTCCAGCAGAGCTTCAATCTGGGGAACCCTTGTCCCCAGTACAGTGCCGTCGTCATTACAGATGGCCGTGCCGTTACTAGTGTGGGGCATTCCGCTCCACACCCATCACCGCCAGTCCACTGGCTGCTGTCGGGTTGGTGACAAGTGTCGCTGCCCTTTACGTTCTCCCCACTGGGGGGGGAAACTGTTATCAAGCGCATGTGCTTATAGCGCATTTGCTCGAGGGGGGCTATGGCCCCCTGCTTATGGCGGTTCTGGTGAATAACCAGGTGAACAACCAGCTGCCACATTACTGTCACTCATGCATGACATGATGATGGTCCACCTCATTCATATGGGGTGGTCAATCCTCATTGGCTGGGAGTATGTGGATGGTTATTCCTCCCGCAAGGGGGGATTTACAGTGAATTAACACGGCTGTGCCTGATTTGACTTTGGTTGGATATGTGGCTGGGGGACCGGTTCGCACCAGCGGGTGATCTCATGGCTAGCTTTGGGAGGGGGTCTCCCCCTCCAGATTATTGCCTTTCCTGGCTGAGAGGCCAACGTCTGTGGCACTGCCCGCCTAAAGTGGCTAAAATGGGGACCTGGGTTGGGAAGCAGGTGAGGGGAACGTGTAGATAGAGTAGTACCTTTGTTTGTTCCCTGCTCTGCGGACTGCATTAGGGCGCTGCATTATAAATCGTCAACCCAAAAAAAAAAAAAAATCCTTACAGACTGCTTTTTCGATTTGGGTCTTCAGGTAGTCTAGAGACATCCGTGGGTGTCTGCCCACCGAGATCTTGGTGGATGTAGCTACATCGTGAGCCTTCTTGTGTACGTTCCACTCGAATTTTGAGGGGACATGCCAGAATGTAATGTTTCTTTCCTCATCCCCGGCTAACCAGGGATGATGGGATTGACAAGCGTCCAGGGCAAAGATTTGCCCAGAGCGTGGTTTTGGGTCCACGAGGGACTCAATGCCCATTGTGGAGTCCAAAAAGATCACCAACCTTTTGCATTCCTTGCTGCAAGCAGCAGAGACGCCCAGTTGGAGAGCAAATAGTTTGACTTCCGGGGGGGTTCTCCTCCCAGAAGCTGAGACAATGTGGTCTACTTGTTCTCCTTGTCCAAAGACAAGGGCACAAGCGACTGCTTGATATTTGGCATTGGTGGGCACAGATGCATCCACTGCAAGCTTGTGCACCACTGACTGAGTCAGTGATGTTGAGGTAAACGGTGCAGGTGTCCGACATTTTTGAATCACGTACTACCCATGGAGGGACCTGCAACACGGTGAGGTTGGAGATGCCTGACTTACTGAGGTGAGCTATCACGACCTCAGGCATAATGGCCTTGTCATTAGCAATGTATGGTACATCAACCAGTCTAAGGTATGATGTAGATGTAGGTAACGCCGCATCAACTTGCAGTGTGAAGGGGAAGGCCTTGTGAGCTGCCTCCTTAAAATGCCGTAGGTCCTCCTCAGAGGTGACTACGTCTGTTGATACTGAGAGGTTCCCAGCATGCATGGAAGCTGACTGTGCCACTTGCTTGGAGTGGTGCAGCCCTAGGGTGACCTGGACATGGTCCAGGAAGTCAGCTGGGTTCGTTCCTTCCTCAAAGGGAGGTTGAACGTACACTAGGACCTGTCGTCTTGACGGTCCATGGACAGTGGGCAAAGGCTTTGCAGCCTTGGGCCTGGATGGGCCGACATGCTGCTGAATGTCAGCCAGCTTGTTGGTAGGAAGTTCAGGGAATGCCTTGGCTAAATACACAAGGCCGTCCATGGATGTGTTAGGTGCTCATCCCCCAGGGAAACGAGCTACCTGAGCAAAAGTCCCCTTGCCTGAAGGCCTGGTTGACCAGTTCACAGGGGGAGGAGGTCCTCTACCCCATGACAATGAAACACCCCCTGTTGGGGGTCTAGGAAGAGGTCGAGCCCCCTTAGGGCCTCGAGATCTTGCAGATTTGTGAGGGGGGGGGCGTTGCCCATCCCATCCCTCCAGATAGTCCATCCTTGGAACGTCATTTGGATTGTTGGTGATGGTTCCCGACCTAGGTCATTTCCCTCCAGCAATCCTGTCTATGGCTCCCCAGAGGACTGGTCCCCCCCGAGTCGCGATCAAGGCCGACAGCAGCTGCTGCATCAAGCACCGCTCCCAGCTGCTCAGCTATGGTCCGCTGATCCTCAGCAGAGACCTGTCTGGATCCTGTCCTGCGCATAACAGTCAAGATACTGTCAGCATATTCCCCAAACTTGCATGCAAAGATGGGGGGTTCAGCCCAATCATTGCTCGTCATCTCTGTGTCATGGATCACAGGGATGGGGTTAGATATCTCCATCTCGTCCGCCCACTGGGAAGCAGGAGTGGAGGGGTGGAGGGGGTGGTAGTAGGTGCAGGGGATGCCGTGGCCCGCCTGGGAGATAACGTTGGCATGCTGAAGTGCTGTGCATGAGGAGTAATGATTCCTGCCCCATATGGGGAGGGGGTTGGAGAACCTCTTTGGGTCGTGTGAGGGCCCACTGAGGGAGGGTTCTGTGTGTTTCTGTGACTCCCAGGGAGTCGCAGAGAGTCAATAGGATCATTGCCAGGAGTTCTGGGCATACCCGATCTGGAAGGTCTCCCCTTGTCCATCGCTTTGCCCAATCTCCCCCCTCTTCTACTGTGTGAATCTGACATGCATTGGTAAGATGCTGGTTATACTGGATCGCTGAGATCGTGGACGGATTGAGCTGCAAAAGGTGAAAATGGTGTCGACGAAGTTTTTTGTGGCTGTGCATGTCGCGGTAACAAGACAAGAAGCGATGGTGCCGTGGTCCTGAGATTCAAACTCAGGATCATATATTATGCATCTGCCCTGCGGTAGATCACAAAGAAACTCGTGCAAGCCCCGACTCTGTCAAAGGCTTCTATGAATTCTTGGACTATAACCCTGCACTAGGGTTGTTCACCCTGCTAGCATGGGATCCAGGATAGGTTGTGCGCGCAGGGCGTATGACCCTCATCTGGTTCTGGCTAGTGTGATCAGTATGTTGATGGTGGCTGTAGAAGGCAGTCGACGAGTCCGTTAACCCTCATAAAGGGGGCCCACCCATGTTCAGGAGTGAATGTCAGGGAGGGGGGACACAAACCCAGATACTGGTTTGGGGAGGCGCCTGAGCGCTTTCAGATCCACTGTCGGTTGCACGTTATGATCAGTCAGTCGACTACGCCTTCCTTTCCAAGCTGAGAGGCTCACATCAGGGCGGCAGTCTCCCCTAAATCTTGCACACATACCTGTGGAGTCTCGAGGGACACATCGTCAAGTCCGGGTTGTCAGTATGCCACCACTGGCAAGTCCATTTACTCAATCAAAGGGGCCTTCTTAGTGGTCATTGCAGTTATCTAGGTGGTTGGTGCAAAGATCAGCAGAAGGGGGACTTGGATTGGGCCTAGTGTACTTCATTTGTATGTCTCTACCGCGGACTGCGATTTGGCACCACGTTGTAAAATTTTGACCCAAAAAAAAAAAAAAAAGGACCACGGCACCAGCATTGGTACTCCCCATCTAGGAAGAAATGATGACGATACTCCCCCACTCCTTGACTTGTTACAACCACCATAAACAGTGGTAAACACTCCTGCTCGATGTTGGTAGCAACGTCGAGACTCCAATTTTCATCCGATTTTTGATTGAATTTCGCCATCACCAACGCTCTCGGCGTCTCCAGGCCTGGCCTGATTTGCTAAGAGATCCGTCCATCCGATCTCCGGGGATGTCTCAGTCATTGTTTCCAACAGTGACTGCTATCTGTTTTGGTCTCCTGGGCTTCGAGGATCCTGGCTAGGTGAGTGATGTCTATGAAAGAGTAGTCTGGGTCCCTATGGGGGCTTAGAGTGGGTGTTGGATGCCTCCTTCAATGCTCACCTAAGTCGACGCACTTGTTTAGTTGGGGGAGGTCTGGCTCAGGGGGGAGGGATGTTTTTACTGGACTGTTGGTCATCTCCAAGGCTTCCAACCTCCATGCTCTGTGAGTCACTACTACTAGGGACATGCTACACTGACTACCTGCTTGGAATACAGCGTTGATTAAAAGGGGCCGGGTGACGGTGCCCCCTGACGGCTAGGACAATGCTCTGGTGGCCACTTCTCACCACCAACTCTCCACCTCCAGTGCTCACTCCTTTGGGGTGTTATGACCCGGGTTCAATCTTCTCCCACTAGGTAGCAGGATGTGTGGTCTGCCTGCCCCCTCAGAGCATTTGGAGGCTGTATTGGGTGGACCTGGAACTGAGACAAGGGGCCAGCTGTTATCGATCTTATGCTACGTACTTTGACTGTTATTGTCATTTACCTGTGCTAACTCACTCTCAATGCCCAAATGGCTGAACAGAGACCAAACCACATGCTGGGGCCTTCACAACCCCTCCTTGATTACGGGTGACATCGTTTACGATGATGCCCAAGACTACGACACCCAGTTCGCACAGAACAAACCAGAGGTAGCAGCTGCATTAGGCAGTTTGAGATCTGTGCGCTGGGGAGGACCTCCCTGACCCTGATGATTGCGAGGACCTTCTTGCTATGCAGGAGGCCCTCACTTATACCAAAGGTGGGCCCAGGCTCACCTCTAGGCAAGCTATTGATTGTGTGCAATAAGCACAAGATGTCATCATTGCACACAGACAATGGACACAAAGCCTCGAACAAGAGGATGTGCATTCACAGGAGCTCAGCATTGCTTGGGTCCCTTTATCCAGAGGCACTCCCTGCCCTGTCACTGCCTTTGTTCCCCCCCCTCCCCGAGTGGGTGGAGGACGAAGTGCTGTTATCTAGGGATGAGAGGTTGGAAGTCGAATCCACCTCTCCTTCCATGCTACATCTACTGGATGCGATGACCACCTTTGTTGGTACCATCCAAGTGTCAACCTTACACTGCATATTTTGATTGATAGAATCCTATACCAGTACTAACTCGTTCTCAATGCCTAAATGGAGGCCAACCAGAGACCATCGTTCAGATGACCTTGCGCCTCTGGCAGCTGTCTCAGCCCCATATGTGGCGATGGCAATAGCTCCAACAGAGCTTCAAGCTGGGGAACCCTCGTCCCCAGTACAGTGCCGCCGTTGTCCCAGATGGCCATGCTGTTACCAGTGTGGGGCATTCTGCTCCACACCCATCACCGCCAGTCCCCTGGCTGCTGTCGGGTTGGTGACAAGTGTCGCCACCCTTTGCCTTCTCCCCGCTGCAGGGGGGACGTTGTCATTGAGCGCATGCATGCAGTAGCATTTGCTTGAGGGGGGCCTTGGCCCCCTGCCTATGGCAGTTCTGGTGAATAACCAGGTGAACAACCAGCTGCCACATTACTGTCCCTCATGCATGACACGGTGATGGTCCACCTCATTCGTCTGGGGTGGTCAACCCTTGTTGGCTGGAAATATGCAGATGGTTATTCCTCCCGCAAGGGGGGATTTATGGTGAATTAACACTGCTGCACCTGGTCTGACTTTGGTCAGACATGTGGCTGGGGGACCATTTTGCTCAAGTGGGTGATCTAATGGCTAGCTTTGGGAGGGGGGGGCTCCCCCTCTGGATTATTGCCTTTCCTGGCTGAGAGGCCAACGTCTGTGGCACTGCCCACCTAAAGTGGCTAAAATGAGGACCTGGGTAGGAGATGGGCGAGGAAAACACATAGACAGAGTAGTACCCGAGTTTGTACCCTGCTCCGCAGACTGTGTTCAAGCCCCGCATTATAAATTCTGATCCAAAAAAGAAAAAATGACAATACTCCCCTATAGGAGCATTTTTTTTTTTTTTTGGGTCAAAAATTTATAATGTGGCGCCTGATCGCAGTCCACGGCAGAGACATACAAATGAAGTACACTACGCCCAATCCAAGTCCCCCTCCTGCTCACCTTCACACCAACCACCTAGATAGCTGTAATGACCACTAAGGAGGCCCCCTTTAAGGAGTAAACTGACTCGCCAGTGGTGGCATACTGACAACCCGGACTTGATGATGCGTCCCTCGAGACTCCATGGATATATGTGCAAGATTTAGGGGAAACTGCTGCCCCAATGTGAGCCTCTCAGCTCAGAAAGGAAGGTGTAGTCGACTGACTCATCGTAACGTGCAACCAACAGTGGATCTGAAAGCACTCAGGCACCTCCCCGAACCAGTATCTGGGTTTGTGTCCCCCCTCCCTGACAGTTGCTCCTGAACATGGGTGGGCCCCCTTTATGAGGGTTAATGGACTTGTCTGGTGCCCTACAGCCACCCTGACATACCGATCACACTAGCCAGAACCAGATGAGGGTCATACGCCCTGCACGCACAACCTATCCTGGATCCCACACTAGCGGGGTGAACGACCCTATTGCAGGATTATTGTCCAAGAATTCATGGAAGCCTTTGACAGTGTCTGGGCTCGCACAAGTTTCTTTGCGATCTGCTGCTGGGCAGACATGCAGGATGTGATCCCAAGTTTGGATCTCGGGACCGAGGCACCAACATTGGTATTCCCCATTGAGGGAGAAGCGATGACAATACTCCCCTATAGGAGCATGGCCAGTGATCATACAAGTTGCATGGGAAGTGTCAGTAGTACTGTTTCCCATGACTTTCAACCATGGCCCACCCTTGTGGGTCAAGGGTAGAACTGGTTTTCCTCCGACTCCTTTGAGTTGGAGGAAGTGCCATCCACAATACGATGGTTCAGCGAACCATGTGTGCCAGTCCTTACAAACCACTTTTTTGACCTGGTTTCTAAGGCAGTCTAGAAACGTCTGAGGGTGTCTCTGCCCATGGAGATCTTGGTAGATGTAGTGACATCGTGAGCCATCTTGTGTACATTTCACTCAAATTTCAAGGGGACATGCCAGAATGTAACGTTTCTCTCTTCATCTCCAGCTAGCCAGGGACAAAGTGAGCAACAAGCATCCAGGGCAAATATTTGCCCAGAACGTGGTGTTGGATCCACAAGGGACTCGATGCCCACTGTAGAATCCGAGAAGATCACCAGCTTTCTGCAGCCCCTGCTGCAAGCAGCTGAGACACCCAGCTGGAGGGCAAATAATTCAACTTCTGGGGGGGTTCTCCTCCCAGAGGCTGAGATAATGTGATTGACTTGTTCCCCTTGTCCGAAGACAAGTGCACAAGCGATGGCTTGGAATTTAGCATCGGTGGGCACTGATGTGTCCACTGCAATGATGAGACTGTCTTCCTCCACCTGGGCAGATGCCCAAGCTTTGTCGAGGTCACTCCTATAAGACTTCCTCGCCTCGTCCTCCTTGGAGGCAAGGCAATGAGCAGAGAAGTGAGTGGGGAACAAGTCCTTCACTCTGTTTCCAGGCATGTTTTCTTCCCCAAAGGGGTCGAATTCATCATCCGGTACAAGGGCCAGTGCTGTTGCAGAAGCGACAGACGGGCCCTGTAGTGTGAGTGTGTTGAGTACATCGCCTCCCCAGAGACCTAAGTCATGAGGGTGGGTTGTGCCAACATGTTTCACTCCCAAGATTGCTCTCAGGGGGTGAGATGGGGCCAGCAGGGGGGTTCTAAACACCCCTCTGTCGACTGATCTTCGCAGTAACAGTTTCATGGGCAACAGTCCTGTGATCACTCACCTAGCCAGGATCCTCGAAGCCCAGGAGAACGAGACAGATAGCAGACACTGTCAGAGACAGTGCCCGAGGCATCCCTGAAGATCAGATGGATGGATCCCTTAGCAAATCAGGCAAGGCCTGGAGACGCCGAGAGCATTTGTGATGGTGAAATCCGATCGAAAATCGGACGAAAATTGAGGTGTCGACGTCGCGAGCAACATTGAGCAGAGGTGTTTACCACTATTTATGGTGGTTGTAACAAGTCAAGGAGCCTTGATTGGTTGTAGTACTGATCCATGTATCTGGACTTGTCGATATCGGAGGGAAATATGGAGTCGTGCTGTTGTTTGTCCTATGCCTCATAACCATATATCATTCATTCTTGCTAGTCTGCTGCATAAACTTGTTCCAGTACCTGGCCAAATACGCTTGGCAATCCTGTTTTCTGCGGCTTCTAGTATACGGGCGCTATTCAGGTGCATCGGTACATCATATGCAGGGAAACTCCACATGATAACGTTATATGAGACTATTTCGACCTAGTAATTAGCATGAGTTTGTGACAACATGCCTCAGGGTGGATATTTTGTCATACATTTGTATTGGGATTGTCCTTGGAATTCTCATCGCTTGGGTTAATAGTTTTCCAGTATGGGCAGGTTTGACAACTAGCACTTCTTTTTATTCTCCTTGTGGAATAGTTGTGTGTTATAGAGTTTGATGCATTTTATTTCCTTTGCCATGGTTCGGCTTTCAGCCCCCAGTAGCGAGAAATTTCTTTACGGCCGCCTGTTCTATGAGAATGTTTTGTTTGCCTCATAAAACTTGTCAGTCATCTATTCAGTTTGTATCCTTCAGTGTTTTATCTCTTGTTAATCATGTGCCTGGAAATATGTGCTTAAAAGCCTCGTTAAGAATATGAAATCTATAGTTTCTTGCCTTACCTCCCACTGCTCCTCTCAATGGCTCCTCATAGAAGCAAGACTTTGGCAAAAGAACATGTCTGTTCTGATCCCTTCATTGTTGATGATGATGAGTCCATTGAAGGCTCTGATGATGACGATTATGAGGAGTTAGTATTGCTATTTATATTCATTAAATGTTCTGTACTGACTTCTTTTCTATTCAGTGGAGAGTCAATTGGTGATGATTCTGATGAAAGTGTAGAGGAAGAAGTGTTAGTATTATCCCTGCATATCTTCTGGATACTGAACTTATCGATTTTCATGTTCCACTATAGGATTGTTACACCAGCGAAAAAGGCTTTACGTCATAAGGCTGCAACTCCTCCTATGACTCCAACACCCAAGAAGTTGACGTGGTGTGACTGATAATTGTATGATATATGTTTTCATGCTGATGTTTTTTTTCCCCCTACCTCTTTGTATGCACAGTGGCAAGAAATGAACCATCAATGAGGGTGATTCTGAATTGGATGATGCATTTGTTCCAAGGTATTGTCACTTTATGATGTGTACCCTTATAAGTAACATACGATCCTTTCTTCCAGCCCTACAAGAGACTCACCTAAAAAGCCTAAAACTAATCCAAGCACTCCTTCATCCAGCAAAAACCAGGTGTATGTCTTGGTTCCAAGGTTGATCTTGTCACTCCTTCACCGACTTGTTACAACCACTATAAACAGTGGTAAACACCTCTGCTCAACGTTGCTCACGACATCGACACTTCAATTTATGTCCGATTTTCGATCGGATTTTGCCATCACGAATGCTCTCGGCGTCTCCAGGCCTGGCCTGATTTGCTAAGAGATCCGTCCATCTGATCTCCAGGGATGGCTCGGTCACTGTTTCTGACAGTGTCTGCTATCCGTCTCGTTCTCCTGGGCTTCGAGGATCCTGGCTAGGTGAGTGATGTCTATGAAAGAGTAGTCTGGGTCCCTATGGGGGCTTAGAGTGGGTGTGGGATGCCCGCTTCAACGCTTGCCCAAGTCGATGCACTTGTTTAGTTGGGGGAGGTCTGGCTTAGGGGGAGGGACATCTTTACTGGACTGCTGGTTGTCTCTGAGGCTTCCAACCTCCATGCTCTGTGAGTCACTACTACTAGGGACATGCTACACTGACTACCTGTCCAGAATACACCGTCTTTAAAAGGGGCTGGGTGACAGTGCCCCCTGGGGGCTAGGACAACATTTGGGTGGCCACTTCTCACCACCCACTCTCTACCTCCGGTGCTCAACCCCCCTGGGGTGTCATGACCCGGGTTCGATCTTCTCCCACTAGGCAGCAGGATGTGCAGCCTGTCTGTCCCCTTGGAGCATTTGGAGGCTGTATCGGGTGGATCCGGAACTGAGATAAGGGACCATCTGCTATCAATTCCATGCTATGTACCTTGACTTCTACCGTCATTTTTTTTTTTTTTTGGATCGATGATTTATAACACGGTGCCCTAATGCAGTCCGTGGAGCAGGGAACAAACAAAGGTACTACTCTATCTACACGTTCCCCTCGCCTGCTTCCCAACCTAGGTCCCCGTTTTAGCCACTTTAGGTGGGCAGTGCCACAGACATTGTCCTCTCAGACAGGAAAGGCAATAATCTGGAGGGGGAGCCCCCCCCTCCCGAAGCTAGCCATTAGGTCGCCCACTGGTGCAAACCGGTCCCCTGGCCACATATCCAACTGAAGTCAGATCAGGTGCAGTGGTGTCAATTCACTGTATATCCCCCCTTGCAGGAGCAATAACAGTCCGCATACTCCCAGCCAACAAGGTTTGACCACCCCAGACGAATGAGGTGGACCATCACCGCGTCCATGCACGAGTGACAGTAATGAGGCAGCTGGTTGTTCACCTGGTTATTCACCAGAACCACTGTAGGCAGGGGGCCAAGGCCCCCCTCGAGCAAATGCGCTGCAAGCACATGCACTCGATAGCAGTTTCCCCCCTGCAGTGGGGAGAACATAAAGGTCAGCGACACTTGTCACCAACCTGACAGCAGCCAGCGGACTGGTGGTGATGGGTGTGGAGCGGAATGCCCCACACTAGTAATGGCACGGCCATCTGTAACGACGATGGCACTGTACTGGGGACAAGGGTTCCCCAGATTGAAGCTCTGCTGGAGCTATTGGCATCGCCACATAGGAAGCTGGGACAGCTGCCAGAGGCATAGGATCGTTGGAATGATCGTCTCTGGTTGTCCATTTGGGCATTAAGAGCAAGTTAGTACTGGTATATGATGCTATTGATCGAAATATGCAGCGTGCAGCATAAGTGAGGGCCTCCTGCATAGCAAGAAAGTCCTCATAATCATCAGGGTCGGGGAGGTCCCCCCCAACCCACAGATCTCAAACTGCCTAGGGCAGCTGCTACCTCCAGTTTGTTCTGTGCAAACTGGGTGTCGTAGTCTTGGGCATCATTGTCAAAGATGTTGCCCATGATCAGGGAGGGGTTGTGTAGACCCCGGTGAGATGGATGGTCTCTGGTTTGCTGTTTAGGCATAGAGAGTGAGTTAGTGCGAGTAGATGACAGTAGAAGTCAAGATACATAGTGTGGAATCGATAGCAGATGGTCCCTTATCTCAGTTCCGGATCCACCCGATACAGCCTCCAAATACTCCAAGGGGACAGACAGGCTGCACATCCTGCTGCCTGGTGGGAGAAGGTTGAACCCAGGTCATAACACCCCACTTCTACTGTCATCTACTCATGCTAACTTACTCTCAATGCCTAAACAGCGAACCAGAGACCATCCACCTCACCAGGGTCTACACGACCCCTCCCTGATCACGGGTGACATCTTTGATGATGACACCCAAGACTATGACACCCAATTTGAACAGAACAATCCGGAGGTAGCAGCTGCATTAAAGGCAGTTAGAGATCTATGGGCTGGAGAAGACCTCTCTGACCCTGATGATGATGACGATGATGACTCTCTTGCTATGCAGGAGGCTCTCATTTATGCTGAGGGGGGGCCTAGGCTCTCCTCGAGGCAAATGATTGATTGTGTACGATGGGCACAAGGTGTCGACGTCGCGCACAAGCAATGGACCTGCAGCCTCCCACGGGAGGATGCGTACTCACAGGAGCTCAGCATAGCTGAGCTCCTTTATCCAGAGGCATTCCCTGCCCCATCACAGCCTTGGCCCCCCATCCCTGAGTTGGTGGAGGACAAAGTGCCGTTATCAAGGGATGAGAGGCTGGAGATTGAAGCCACCTCTCATGCCATGTTGCATTTACTGGATGCGATGACCTCTTTTGTGGGTACCATCTGAGTGTCTGCGGTTCCTCTCAATGAGAGGAACTCTTGGCGTCAGATGGCATGGGAGCTGTTCACCACCACCTGGTGGTTCTCAGGGAGCATGATGGAGTCGCTTCGGGCGGCATCAGCTCCTCTAGATCTTACGTCTCCAACAGCCTTCCAGGCTTCCTATGAGGCGATGAAGGTGGCTCAGTCTGCTCCACCAGTGGCAGAGCCTCCAACTGGGGAACCCTTGTCCCTGGAACAGCGTCGTCGTCCCCGTGGGCCTCGCCAATGACTGCGCCATGCTTGAAGAAGGGGATCTCCCCTTCTAAACCCTGCCCACCAACCTTTTGGTGGATGTTGTCAGGATGGCAGCAATGTGCCACCCCCTTTACCTTCCTCCCACTGTGGGGGGGATGATGTTATTGAGTGCACGTTCAGATGAGCATTTGCTCGAGGGGGGCCTCGGCCCCCTGCCTACAGCAGCTCCAGTGAACAACCAGTTGCCTTGTCACTGTCACTCGTGCTTGGACACAGTGATGGTCCACCTCACTTGCCTGGGGTGGACAATCCTCATTGTCTTGTGAAAGATGGTTACTCTTCCTGCAAGGGAGGACTTACGGTGAATTGACACTGCTTGCACCTGATCTGACTTTGGTTGGATATGTGGCCAGGGGGACTGAGATAGCACCAGATGGCAAACTAATGGCTAGCTTCTGCAGGGGGGGCCCCTCCCCTATAGATTATTGCCTTTCCTGTCTGAGAGGACAACGCTGGTACACCCGCTGTAACATGGCTTCTGCAAGGGACCTGGTGTGGGATGTGGGCAGAGGGAATGAGTAGTCTTAGTAGTACCTCTGTTTGTATCTTGACCCACAGACTGTGAGCGAGCCCCACATTATACGCATTATAAATAATGATCCAAAAAAAAAAAAAGGTTGATCTTGTCATCTGACTATAATACATTTGATAGCGCTGCTCCATCTATGCCAAGTCCTGTAAAAAAAACAAGGTAGTTTGGTCTTTCTTTCTGTTGCTTTTGGGTACTTGCTAATGAAACATATAGACAACAAGTCTTTGACAATGCTGTGTAAGTTTAAGTTTTTAAGCTCATTATATTATCTTTGCTCATCGCTTTGGGCTGTGATAGGAAGAAAGCAGCTATCAAGTCCAGCACGCCTGCAAAAATTGCTTCAGCTAAGTCACTACCGAAATTGATTGCTGTCAAATCTCCATCAAAGGTGGCCAAAACATTGTCTTCCATTATGCCACAGACATCTCCCACCAAGACATCGAAATTGTCTTCTACCAAGTCTGTGGTCAAAAAGTCAACACCTCCAGTCAAGGCAAAGAAGACTGAGTCGAAGATGTATGTTATATTTATGCTTGTAGATTTTTCATTACTTACTTTTCTTTTCCTTTGGCATTAAAGTAAACCTGAAGTTCTTGATATTGATGACTCTGCTTCAGCATCTGACATGCCTGTGAAACAGAAACTGAAGAAACCTTTGACTGGTAAATCATCCAATGTGAGCAAGAAGGTCTCTAAATGGTAAGTTACACATACATTGATGTTTCAACAAATGATTTTGACTATTTGTCAAGTGCCAACAAAGTTGTTGATGTTCAGGAAGAGGAGGAGGAGCAAGACGAGGAGGAGCAAGACGAGGAAGTAGACAAGGAAGATGGAGAGGAGGAGGAGGAAGACGGGGAGGAGGAGGAGGAAGATGGGGAGGAGGAGGAGGAAGACAGAGAGGAGGAAGAGGAAGAGGAGGAAGAAGAAGAAGAAGGATCTGATGAAGTGATCGTTGCTGAAGATGACAACAATACATTAGATGCCATGGACCAGGATGAGGATGAAGTTGTTGAAGTTGAAGTTGAAAAGGCAGCCAAGTCATCCAAGTCGTCCAAGTCATTGTCCAAGTCATTGTCCAAGTCATTGTCCAAGTATGTCCCAAAATTCCATGGTGTTGTGTTATTTTTTCTGACAAATGTTGCTTCAGTAAGTTGTCTTTGGAGACTGTTTATCTGGAAGACTTGGATCCAGTTATTACATATGTTGAATCTATCTTTTATTCAATATTATTTATTCATCAATTGGTATAGCTTGCCAGTGCTCAGCAAATGTGGCATATACGACAGGGGCCTTGTTGATAACTGCTTGAGAACAACCTACAAGGGTCTTCCCAAACTGCCTGGGTGAGCAAATTAATATTTACTGCCAAACTGTAATAGCTGACCTTAATACATTGTTCTAATAACAGTGGCAGAAGAATTGTATCTTGGTCAGATGCCAGCGCCCAGGCCCAGTTTTATTTATTTTCTACCATATTCCAAGAAGATTATTATCCTAGTGCCAATATCAAGTGAGTCACATTGCTCCTTGACCTCTTACCGTGACATGCACAGCCACATAAATTTTTGTCGACACCATTTTCAACTTCTATAGCTCAATCTGTCAACAATCCAAGTGATCCGGTTTATCTAGCATCTTACCAATGCATGTCTGACAGCTTCATACAAAAAGGGAGGAGATCGGATGCAGTGATAGACAAGGGGAGACCCTCCAGATCCAGTATGCCCAGAACTCCTGGCGACAACCCCATTGATTCTTTATGGCCCTCTGGGGGCCATAAATCATCACATATAGCTCCCTCTGTGGGTCCTCATCGGACCCAAAGAGCCTCTCCAACTCCCTCCCCCTATGGGGCCGGAACGATCACACCGCGTGCACAGCGATTCAGCGTGCCAGCGTTATCTCCCAGGCAGGCCACCTTGTCCCCTGCACCTCCTACCACTCCTTCTACACCTGCTTCACAGTGGGCTGACAAAGTCGAGCTATTGAACCCCATTCCTGCGATCCAGGACACGGAGATGGCAAGCAATGCTGAGGACGATTGGGCCAGACCAGTCACCTTTGTGCATGACCTGGGGGAATATGCACAGGGATTCCTAACAGTCCTTAGTAGGACAGGAGCCCATAAACCAACTGCTGAACAATGGCAGGAAATTGCCGAACAGCTAGGGGTGGTACTTAGTGCTGCAACTGCTGTCAGCTTTAATCGCGATTTGGGGAGCAACACCCTCCAAAGAGCTATAGACGAGGTGGGTAGGGGCAGTAAACGACCTAGGTCAGGCACTGTTACCAACAACCCTCAGGACGTCCCAAGGATGGATCATCTGGAGGGATGGGATGGGCAACACCCCCCCCCCTCACAAATCTGTGAGAACTCAAGGCCCTAGAGGGGCTCGACCTCTTCCTAAACCCCCAGCAGGGGGAGTTTCTTCATCATGGGGCAGAGGACCTCCTCCCCCCGTGAACTGGTTGACCAAGCCCTCAGGCAAGGGGACCTTTGCTCAGGTCGCTCACTTCCCAGGGGGGTGAGCACCTAACACCTCCATGGATGGCCTTGTGCAGTTAGCCAAGGCTTTCCCTGAGCTTCCCACCAACAAGCTGGCTGACATTCAGCAGCACGTTGGCCCCTCCAGGCCCAAGGCTGCAAAGCCTTTGCCCACTGTCCACGGACCGTCGAGATGACAGGTCCTAGTACACGTTCAACCTCCCCTTGAGGAAGGAATGAACCCTGCAGACTTCCTGGACCATGTCCAGACGACGTTAGGACTGCACCACTCCAAGCTAGTGGCACAGTTGGCCATCATGCAAGCTGGGAACCTCTCGGTGTCCATGGACATAGTTGCCTCTGAGGAGGACCTACAATGTTTCAAGGGGGTGGCTCACAAGGCCTTCCCCTTCGCGCTACAAGTTGATGCGGCATTACCTACTTCTACGTCGTACCTCAAGTGGGTCGACGTTCCATACATTGCTAACGACAAGGCCATTTTGCCTGATGTTGTGATCACACACCTCGGAAAGTCAGGCATCTCTGACCTCACCATGTTGCAAGTCCCCCCTCGGGTAGTACATGATTCAAAGATGTCGGACACATGCACTGTTTACCTCAACATTGCTGACTCAGTCAGTGGTGCCCATGTCTGGACGACGTTAGGACTGCACCACTCCAAGCTAGTGGCACGGTCGGCCATCATGCATGCCAGGAACCTCTCAGTGTCCACAGACGTAGTTGCTTCGGAAGAGGACCTACAGTGTTTCAAGGAGGCAGCCCACAAAGCCTTCCCCTTTGCATTGCAAGTCGATGCTGTGCTACCCACATCCACGTCGTACCTAAAGCTGGTCGACGTGCCTTTTATTGCCAACGACAAGGCTATCATGCCTGACGTTGTTATCACTCACCTGGGAAAGTCCGGAATTTTGGACCTCATGGTGCTACAAGTCCCCCCACGGGTAGTACATGACTCAAAGATGTCGGATACGTGCACCATGTATCTAAACATTGCTGACTCAGTCAGTGGTGCATGAGCCAAGGATCTCATCAGTTGTGGTGTCCAGTTTGGACGCTACGTTGCCTACGTCAGGGCAGCTAGGGCAAACCCTGGCCTCCCACTGTGCCAATGCTGCTGGAAATGGGGCCATCCCACCCTGGCATGCAGAGCACCGCAGTCGAAATGCCCAATCTGTGCAGGTCCACACCGGAAAGAGCACCATCGGGCTCTGGCCAGTTGCTGTAAGGAAAATGCCAAGGTGAACCCTCCTGTCCCAGCCACCCCAGAGGGGGTTGCCTGTCCTCACCTGGCTAGGTGTCTAAACTGCCAGAAGAACCACGCATCCAACGATCATCAATGCAATTTCTGGCAACATCACTTTGACTGTGATTGGATCAAAGCTTGCTATGACGAGGTGAGTGCGAGACAAAACTCTCGCTCCCCCCATGCTTACCATCCCACAGGATGCGGTGGCTGAACATAAATGAGGGACAGACTTAGATCTACCCCACAATTACACATATTTAGTCAGAATGTAAACAGAAATTGGGGTTACATGGACTCATTACTGGCTGATTTTGTAGATGACTATGATCTGCTATTCATTCAAGAGCCTCCTTGGAGACTAATAAGACATGCCCCCTCTGCCCACAACAGGGAAGGGGAAGAAGTTATTGGCACACCAATGAGCCCCAACTGGGGCACTTTGGTTCGACCATCAGGGATTGACACCCCTCCACACGTTGCTATCTATTTTGCAAATACCATCACTAATCTCAGACCGGGTCTCCGCTGAGATCTGATCGATGATCGTGACATCCTTCTCTTTTCCTTGGGAATAGGGGAAGATGTCATGCTACTCGCTAACGTCTATTCAGACAGCCAACACTCGGCCATCACACTCCTCTACAAAAGTGTCATGACAATCCCATGCCTACACTTCATGTGTGGCAATTTCAATGTGAGACACGCCTCCTGGGACCCCCAGGGGCCTGAACATTCCATTCATGCCGACCACTTAGTGGAAACCGCAACAGCACTAGGCCTAACGAGGGCTCTCCCCACCGTGGAGGGACCCACTCACTTTCCCCCACAACAGGGCTTTCACCCCACGGTGATCGACCTGATGTTCATACCCACGGATCTAAGATTTGTGTTGTACTGCGATATTGTCCCAGAAGCCAGGGGCACATCTGACCATGCTCCTCTGACACTGACACTACCTGGCCCAGGGTCTCTGGTCCCAGTTACCAAGTGGTCCATCAAAAAAGGATCCAAGGAGGAAGCATCATACCTCGATGCTGTCTCCTCTGCTCTAAATCTGTGGCTTCACTGGCATGGAAATACTTTGGCAGAAATCAATGATCTCGTTTCAGCGATATCAATGATTTTAAACAAGGCGTGGGATAACCACGCCAAGGAATCTCGCCTCGGCAAGTCGTCCAAAGGATGGTGGACAGATGAATGCAAAGGTGCACTAGATGCTTACAGAGCCACTCGAGATGAGGAGGACTGGAAGTTGTACCACAAAGTCATGCAACATGCAAAACGTGACTTCTTCGATGATCGTATCCAAGAAGTGGCCACCATGAACAGGCGACCCTGGGACCTTATGTCCTGGACTCATCAAAGAAACCTGCCATCGTACAAGGCAATCTCCTATCAGGGAGAACCTTGCAACGATCTTGATTCCCTGTGGGCTGCCCTTGATGGCTCATATAACACTGCTTCAGACCAAGTAGTCGATCTGAACATCTTAAACGATCTGGATCCAGTGCCTGAAAGGGCCTGGATCCTGTTCTCTGTTACCGAAATGAAAGAAGCGCTTAGTGCATGTTCTTCCCATTCTGCTCCAGGTCCCGATCATGTTACATGGTCACACCTAAAACACTGGTGCAGCAGCCCGGAGGTGGCAGGTCTCATCACCCACATCGCTGAGGCATGCATCACCGTTGGCCACTGGCCAGCACATTTCAAGGAATCCCTGTTGGTCATCATCCCGAAACCAGGAAAACCTAATTACTCTACTCCAAAGTCATTCAGGCCCATTGTGCTACTGAATACTCTGGGAAAATTGGTCAAAAAGATGCTGTCTAGGCAGCTCCAGTTTGATGGTATGGCTCACGAAGCCTTCAAGCAAAACCAGTTTGGAGGGGTCACCCAGCGCTCCACAGAGGACGCAGGAATCTACCTCACCCATCTCGTCAGGGCAGGATGGGCCCAAGGACTTAAAACGAGTGTGGTCACATTCAACATCGCTCAATTCTTCCCCTCCCTAAACCACCAGGTTTTACTGGAGATAATTTCTTGGTCGGGATTCCCTGCACAAGTAGTGAATTTCTTCCGCTCATACCTCGTCGGTCACAAGACGACCTACAAATGGAATGCCTTCTCATCTGGCTCCTTTGCAGCAGATGTGGGGGTGGGACAAGGTTCTGCCCTATCCCCTGTCCTATCAGTGTTATACTTAATGCCCATTATGAATCTCTTCAGAAGAAGCAACATCGGCAGAAATGTCGATCTCATGTCTTATGTGGACGATGGCACTCTCATCGCCCGCTCTGCATGGCTGGAGGACAATCTCCCCCTTCTCAAAGAAGCATATAGCTGGATCTTCCAGGCATTCACCACCCTTGGACTTGTCCTGGAACATGACAAATCAGAGATATTCCGTTTTTCTAGGTCGAGGAGCTTCACCCCTCTACCGATAGATTTAGGGTTTGCCCCATACACTGGCAACTCACCTCTAAAACCCAAGACTACCTGGAGGTACCTTGGCTTCTTCTTTGATCGCAAACTCTCCTTCAAGGAGCACACACGATTCTACTCCACCAAAGCCCTCACAACGGCGAGGGCGATGGGAATGCTCGGCAATTCTGTCAGAGGGCTAACCCCTATGCAGAAACTGTAAGGGGACTAGGGGGGTGCCCTGTGTGTTTTTCCTATTTTTTATGTTTGTCCTATATTTTTCCCCACCTCATTTCCTTCTATTCTTCATTTTCTATGATTTTTCCGGATTTTATTACTAATTTTCCCTTGCTATCATGTTTGTACATGTTGACACTTTTATATTTAGAGGCGGAGGACCCCTTCCGACACATACCCCTTGGTATGATGTCATTTGGCGGCCTTGATCCGCCTATCTCCGCCTTTTTCTATTGTTAGATTATATTTGATTTTTGTCATCTTCACATATACTGGGCATCAGCAAGGGGATCCTTAGAGTTTTCTCTTTGGATTTCCCTTTGCTAAGTGTGTCCCCAATGCCTGTATTATGTAGTATAATTTTAACTTCGGATTTCCCTTTGCTAGAGGCTTAGGTTGCCCTTATAGTAGAAAACTCTCCCCTAAGGCCCGAAAATCGCGAACGCGTTGCCCAAGATAGGCAGGTACAGACTGGACAACGCTTCCCAAAGCTCCACAGAGTCCCTACACACCGTTCCAGATAATCTCGCCTTTGTTACGCCACCATTTTCACCAAACGCACTCCCTAGCGACATGGACACATCAGAACGCTTCAACGCGCTTGAAAGCGACGTTTCCGGAATGTGCACGCAAATTGACTCGCTTAAATCTACAATTGAAAACTTCGTTAGGACCCTCCAGGCTAACCCTGCGACCAATAGTTCCCCCTTTATGACTCCAAGTGCACCCAACAACGATGTTTTGCCAAACGTGTCCACTAAGGAACGTGCCCAGATCAAACCGTCCCCCCCCGCTGAATTTAATGGTGCACATGCGCAGGGACATGCATTCCTTAATTCCTGTGAGTTATACATTAGTCTCCAGTTGCATCAATTCGTCGATGAGGCTGCAAAAATTTATTGGGCCTTCACATACATGAAATCTGAACGCACCTATCTCTATGTGGACCATATCCTACGTCAAACTAAAGAACTCGGTTCTCTACCTTTCTCCACTTGGGGTGACTTTCGAGCTGAGTTCGTACACCACTTCTGCCCCCTCAATGAATGCCACTGAGCAGTGACATGACTTGAGTCATCCGCTTACCACCAGGGACGTCGATCCGTGGATGACTATATTGATGAGTTCAAGGATTTGGTGGACATGGCAGGATATGGGAGTGGGTTATCAGTGGTGGTGAAGTTCCGACGGGGACTCAACTGAGAAATTCAGGACCAGATTGCACAGATGTTGGAAGGGCGCCCAGCGGACGATGATATCCTTGCTTGGTATGAAGCTGCTTCACTCTGTGGTGAGAACCGACTCACAAATGCGGCGTTTAATGCTGCATTCCATGCTCCAACTACCACTCATACGCCCTACACCTTCAATTGAAGCCTCCCCTTCCCTAACCCCATTCCTGTTCGTCAAACTCCCACACCAGCTGTCAATGTCCCAGTACCAATGGATGTTGATGCAGCCCGCAGCCGTGCATGTAAGTTGGATCTCTGCTACCGTTGTGGGGAACCTGGACACAGGGCTGGAGTGTGTCCCCATCGTCAGGATATCCGCATGCTCACCCCCGAGGGACAAGACGAACTCCTGCAAGATTTGTTGGTGCTTGTAGATGTTGAGGAAGCGAAGGATCAAGTTGCAGAGGAGATTAGGTTGGAAGTTGTAGAGGAGCAGGATTTTCCTATTCGCAGCGAGTGAATCGTATGCCCTCACTGCCTGTCCATAACCGCTTTGAAGTCTTGTCAGTTGAATCCCCAGAGAATGAATCCATTTCTGTGACTGCTCCCCTCTCTGACCCTTCGAAGTTAGATAAAGACGTACCTGCTCTCCCCATCTCTCCTTCTACTCCACATCCCAAAATTAAATCATGGGAATGTAAACTACCATGCAAGTATATTGTGGCATCCACTCCCTCTGCACATTCCTTAAACCTAGCCATCAAACTGCAGACAACCGACACTGGACAGATACTTGGTGTCTCTGCGCTCCTGGACTCTGGTGCGACTGGACTCTTCATCTATTCCCATCTGGTACAACAACATCGCCTAAATACTCGCTCACTCTCACGTCCAATACCTGTATATAATGTGGATGGATCCCCAAATGAAGCTGGTGCCATCCAAGAGGTTGCAGACCTGGTTCTCCATTACAAAGATCATAGTGAGCATGCCCTTTTTGCTGTCACTCAATTAGGAAAGCAAAAGGTGATTTTGGGATATCCATGGCTTCGAGACCATAACCCAGAGGTCGACTGGCATACCGGGGAGGTCGCCATGAGCTGATGTCCATCCTGCTGTTGGATGTGTTTCACAGAAGCCAGGCAAGAACGTCATGGACAGAAGGCAGCAATACGATGTACTCAGAAGTGTCGTGCTGGACCCCTGCCTATACCTGAAGTGGAATTGGAAGGGGTTCCTGATCTAATGCCAGACTCAGATGATGATGATGAGGACCCAGAGGAAGTGGAGGAGGGTGATCGGATCTTCTACACTGCGATTTGCTCATCGCATGAGGTGTGTGCCACATTGAACATATCCCAATGCCTCGCCAAGGCCTTCCACAAAAACAACGCTGCTAAATCCTCTACTAACTCCTTACTCCCTCATCTCCATGAGTTTGAAGACATGTGCTCCAAGGAGTCATTCGACTCTCTTCCTGCATGCAAGCCATGGGATCACACGATCGAACTCACCCCCCGCGCAACCCCTTCATCCTGCAAGGTCTATCCTCTCTCTCCGGAAGAACAACGGCAGCTTGACCAGTTCATCGACGAGCACCTGGCCTCTGGACATATTCGACCATCAAAATCACCCATGGCCTCTCCCTTTTTCTTTGTCAAGAAGAAGGATGGCTCACTTCGACCGGTTCAAGACTACAGAAGGCTCAACAACATCACGGTCAAAAATCGCTACCCACTACCCCTCATCTCCAAACTCGTAAACCAGCTCTGTGGGGCCCGATACTTCACCAAGCTTGATGTCCGTTGGGGCTATAATAATGTGAGGATAAAGGAGGGAGATGAGTGGAAGGCAGCCTTTTGTACCAACCATGGTCTTTTTGAACCGCTTGTCATGTTCTTTGGCCTTACTAATAGCCCTGCCACCTTTCAGACCATGATGAACAACATCTTCCATGACCTCATCCTCAAAGGCATTGTCTGCATCTATCTCGATGACATCCTCATCTTCACTCGCACGGTTGAAGAGCACCGTCGCATCATGCGCCTCGTCCTAGAGCGACTTCAACGGTACAAACTCTACCTTTGTCAGGACAAATGCGAGTTCGAAAGGACCAAGATCGAGTACCTTGGCCTGATTATCTTGGAGGGTCAAGTGGAGATGGATCCTATCAAGGTAAATGGGGTCACAGCTTGGCTGACGCCCACGAACAAGAAGGAGGTGCAGTCTTTCCTGGGCTTCATCAATTTCTATCGGTGTTTTATCAAGGATTTCTCACATCATGCACGACCACTGTTCGACTTGACAGGAAAGGAGGCATGGAGGTGGGATAATGCACAACAGGAGGCATTTGAAAAGCTTAAGGAGATGGTCACTTCCACTCCAATCCTTACCTTTGCTGACGATTCACATCCTTTTCATGTAGAAGCTGACAGTTCTGACTTTGCGACGGGTGCCGTGTTGTCTCAGCAGTCTCTGGAGGACCAGAAGTGGCATCCTGTTGCATTCTACTCCAAAAGCCTTAGTGCTGTAGAGCGAAACTACAAGATCCATGACAAGGAGATGTTGGCAATAATGCGTGCGCTTGAGGAGTGGCAACACTTCCTCGAGGGTGCCCAACACAAGGTGGAAATTTGGACAGATCACAAGAATCTCGAGTACTTCATGACAGCCAAGAAATTGAACCGTCGTCAAGCTCGTTGGTCCCTGTATCTATCTAGATTCGACTTCTCCTTGCACCACTGTCCGGGTCACAGCATGGGGAAGACCGATGCCCTATCCCAACGTGCAGACCATGGGGATGGCAGCGGCAACAACCAAAACATTGTGCTGTTGCAGCCAGACCTGTTCACCATTCGGGCACTGGAAGGCATCGCACCCCAGGGCAAGGAGCAGGACATCCTACGTGACATTCGTCATGCAAACCATAGCGGTTTACATGAGGATGTTGTTGCCCGAGCTGTTAAAGAACTGAGGAAGGGATCGACCCTTTCCTTACATGTGGCCCAGTGGGCTGAAAAGGAGGACTTGTTGTATTTCAGGGATCACATCTATGTTCCCAATGACCCAGACCTTCGCCGGCGCATCATATCCCAACACCATGACTCACAGATTGCTGGCCACCCCGGACGCTGGAAGACCTTGGAGCTCACCTCACGGAACTATTGGTGGCCACAAATGTCACAGCTCATTGGTCAGTATTCTTGCACTTGTGACCTTTGCTTATGCACCAAGGTTCCTCGTTGCAAGCCTATTTGTGAGCTACACCCTCTTCCTGTTCCAGAGAGTTGTTGGGATGTCATCAGCATCAACTTTGTGGTGGAATTGCCAGAGTCAAACGGGTTTGATGCGGTGATGTGCACAGTTGACTCAGTGGGAAAATGTGCTCACTTCATTCCCACTCACACCACTGTCAGTGCCCTAGGTGCCGCTCGACTCTACCTCCACCATGTGTGGAAATTACATGGACTTCCTGGTGCCTTCCTCTCGGATCGTGGCCCTCAGTTCATGGCAGAGTTCACTCGTGAGCTGTACCGACTCCTGGGGATCAAACTCCTTGCTTCAACCGCTTATCACCCACAAACTGATGGCTAGACGGAGCAAGTCAACCAGGAACTGGAGCAGTACATCCGCCTCTTTGTCAATGAATGCCAGGATGATTGGGATGATCTCCTTCCTTTGGCCGAGTTTGGATACAACAACCATGTCCATGCTTCCACTCAACAGACCCCTTTCCTCTTAGACACTGGATGACATCCACGCATGGGATTTGAACCTCACCAAACTCCCTCACACATCGAGATGGTGAATGAGTTCACAGAACACATGAGGGATAGCTTGGAGGAGGCAAGGGCAGCCTTAGCAAAGGTGAAGGATGACATGGCACAATTTTACAACCAACACCACTCCCCAACCCCTCAGTACAAGGTTGGTGATCGAGTTTATCTTGACTCCAGTGACGTCTCCACTACACGTCCATCCAAGAAACTTGCTCATCGCTTCTTGGGACCTTTCCCCATTGTCAAGTGCATTGGAACACATGCCTATCATCTACGCCTCCCAGCCTCCATGTTCAGACTCCATCCCGTCTTCCATGTCATCAAATTGCTTCCAGCTCCCCCAGATCTGTTCCCGGGACGCCATTCACACCCACCACCGCCACCTACAGTGATTGAGGGAGAACCCCAATATGAAGTCAAGTCAATCTTGGACAGCCATTTGCGTCGAGGATTATATTTGATTTTTGTTGTCTTCACATATACTGGGCATCAGCAAGGGGATCCTTAGAGTTTTCTCTTTGGATTTCCCTTTGCTAGGTGTGTCCCCAATGCCTGTATTATGTAGTATAATTTTAACTTCAGATTTCCCTTTGCTAGAGGCTTAGGTTGCCCTTATAGAAATGCCTCCTGTACCGCTCATGTGTCATACCCATTATGATGTACAGACTAAGACTCTGGCACTTTAAGGGCACACACATCAAAGGTGTCGTCAAAATGCTGGCCCAGGTGCAGTCCATCGCTGCATGCTGGATCCTCAGTGCCTTCCATACCACCCCTATCAGTGGTTTGGAAAGTATCACAGGACTGTTGCCCATGCAACTGTTACTGCATAGATTAGTTGACAGAGGGGCATTTAGGACCCCCCTGCTGGCCCCATCTCATCCTCTGAGAGCAATCTTGGGAGCAAAACACATTGGCACGACCCACCCTCATGACTTAGGTCTCTGGGGAGGTGATGTGTGTTGAAATTAATCCCTGATGCATGCTGTATACATGAGGCAATACATGCAGCATACACATGTATACATGAGGCAATACATGCAGCATACGCATGTTACTGCGCTTACTGTGCATACATGCGGTAAACACATTCCCGAGTCATGTGACATCCTTAATATTATGTATATAAGGAGAACCTGTACCGTAGTAGGAATACAGTGTTCTTACCTCTGCTAACCCTAGCTGTAAGTCTAACTAAACCCCAGGTAGGTTGTAAGGAACGTGTTGTCTCTTCCCCTGTGCAGCGTATATAGTCTGCTCCAACAGGTTATGGGCCCTGCTGGGCACGTCGCGAACACGCTTTAATTAGCTGCGAACGACGTTGACTTCATCGTCTCCCAATTATAACCTTGCGCTCTTCGTGAGCTGCATTGCGCTCCCTGCGAGCTGCATATAAAACCTAGGTTCACTAGGGTTAACCACTCTGAAGGAGTGTTTTCTCCTAAGAACGTTAAACGTGTTTTATTGAGTAAAAAGACTGATTGAGCGCTTTTAACAGCTGCCACCACAGAATCATGTCTTCAACTCTTGAAAAACTCGTTCAAACTTTCGACGGATCAAATTACATTCTATGGGCCGACTCAATGAAGGCGTGGCTCAGGTCTCAGGGCCTCTGGCAAATAACTAGCGGGGCGGAGCAAAAACTGCCCCTGGCACCTCCTTTGACGGTGACGAACGCTACCTTGGTAGCGGACGCTAATGCCAAGCTCCAGACCTGGAGCAACAAAAATGACCAGGCTATTGGTAGCCTAGTGCTCCGCCTGGCCCCCTCCATTCGGCAGTGTGCCAACACAAAGGACACTGCTGAGGAGGTGTGGGATCTCATCCGCACCGATTATGGTGTGGACGGCCCCTCCCAAGTCTTCGCGGACTTTAGGTCCACAATAGCAATCAAAATCCTGGCTGCGAACCCCGCACCAGAGATTGCAAGAATGGCTGACAAATTTGAGCGCCTCATGGCTGCTAACATCGCCATCCCCGAGCTAGTACAGGCGATGATTCTACTTGCTGCGATGCCGCGCGAGTACGACTCATTGTCTGCAACAGTCCTTAACACGACCGCCACTAGCGCCTTGACATTTAAACATGTCAAGGACTCCATTGTTGCTGAAGCCTCAAGGCGCACAGCAGTTGGAAAGCCCACTGGCCAGCCTCAGGCCAACAAACTTTCCGCTGTTAAGCGCAAAGGGGGAAACCCCAAATGGCAGCCCAAAGAAGGGCAAAACAGCAACGGAGACTCGTCCCGAAAACGTGGACGACGTGGGGACAGAAAGACTAAGGAGGAGAAGCCAAAGGAGAAACATACCCACCTCGCCTCCAATGCCTTTACCACCATAAATGGTAATGGCACCATCATACCGCCGATGCCGCTCATACAGCGCATCGAGCGACGCGAACACACTCCCACAAGGGATCCTCGCCGCCGACCGCCTGCACAGGCATACACGGGCGCGGCCTCCTCTTCTCGCTCGGTTTACACCGAATACCAGCAAGCTCGAGACACCCTCGAGCGCATGCAACTTCCGCGCAGCGCGAAAAACCTGCGACCGCTGGAAGAGCACATTACAGTGCAAGAAGGTAAGAGAAGGAGGATAGAGCCAGAAACTGAGGCAACGATCGAGGAGGTAGAAGACGATACCGTCTCCCTCGGATCCAAACCTCCAGTAACTGACGAGGAAGTGTGGAAAGCCATCGACGAAATGCTCGTCGATGAACCCCTTGACACAGGGGCGTATGATGACAGGTCAGTCCTTTTCCCTGCCACAAGCACTAAGATTAAAATTCCTATGAATACAGCAAACTTTTCATGTGAAATTTTACCGCTATTAAATGTATCATGGAATTATGTAGATCTTAATATATGTGCTATGTGTGCAAAGGGAGATTGTAAGAAAGGTGCCGACTGGATCATGGATTCAGGCGCATCAAAACACTTCACTGGTGAAATGAAAGATTTCGCTTCTTACGAGCCTTTACCGAGAAAGGACTCTACCTTGGTCCAAACAGCCACTGGTACTACTCATATAGTAGGAAAAGGAGCAGTCTTCATTAGGCACCAGGTAGTATGTAATGGGAAGTCAGAGACGCGTGAAACGCGACTATACCCCGTCTACTACATACCCGACATTAATACTCGATTGATGTCAATGGGGGTCTTTTTACAAGACGGAAGTGATGTGCGTGGTTCCTCCGCATACATTTCATTCATCAAGCATGGAAACCCAATCATGCATTGTGTCCCTCTAAGGAGGAATGACATGATCTATTGGGCTCGGACTCATATATTGAGCACCAAAAAGGTTAATGTCGCGACCATTTATGTCGCTGACTACTTGACTTGGCATAGGCGACTTGGACACCCATCCAAAGAGGCGCTAGGGAAAATGCCTAAAAGCACCATAAAATTCCCAAGGAATTTAAATATTCCTAAAGACAAAATTATATGTCCAGGGTGTGCAGAAGGGAAAATGACCTCAAAATCTTTTCCCGAGTCAGACTCACAAGCTGACAAATCCTTTGAATTAATACATTCTGACCTAAAGGAACTCCTGGTACTATCGTACCACAAACATAAATACTTCATTGTATTTCTGGATGACAAAATGTCACATATTTGGGTCCAATGTCTCAGAAAGAAATCTGACGCTGCTGCAGCGATTAGACAATTTCAAGCGATGGCTAAGACCCAATATGGTGCTACAATCAAGCGCTGGCATGTCGATCCAGGGGGGGAGTTCAAGGATCGTGAGCTACAAAAACAGCTCAAGGATTTAGGCATCAAAATAGAGATGTCTGCACCCCACGTTCATCAACAGAACGGGCGCGCAGAGCGCGCTATAAGGACAATAATGGAAAAGTCGCAAACCCTGCGATTCACCGCTTGTCTACCACAATCATGGTGGGAATTTTGCATAGAACATGCAACACATTTATACAACCGAACCCCAATAAGGCGCCTGAAATGGCTGACACCTTTTGAGGACCTGACAAAGGTCCGCCCAGATCTAAACAATCTGAAGGTCTTCGGTTGCAGTGCTTATGTCTATCTACCAAAGGAAAAACATCCAACAACATTGTCTCCTCGATCGGAGCTAATGACGTACCTTGGAGTAGAAGATGGCATTAAAGCATATCGTTTCATGCGACGAAACGGCGCAATATTCATTGGTGCTACGGCACTATTTGATGAAACGATGTTCCCATGCTGTCCCGGAGCTAAAACTCCTGCCAAGACAGACCTTGGTGATTTTCCACCAGAACCAGAAGATGATGACCACTCATCTGGAACAGATGGCGATGACCCTATACCGCCACAAAATCCGCCCCTTCCTCCATCATCAGAAGATGAAGATGATGATTTACCAAGCGAGCAAAAGGCACATGACGATGCGACTAACACTCCTCCTCCACCGCCTCCAGTTAGCACTGAGGACTTTCGTCCAAGACGTGAAGATCAACAGGAATGGCAGCAATTGCCCCGTCGATCAGGCAGGCAGAGGAAAATCCCAAACCGTCCTGGCAATACCTATGGAGAACAGCGACTCCCCTCTGACATAGAGAGAGACATTGCATGTGATCGATATTGGAAGAAGTCTGTGGGTCAAGATTCGGATCATAACCGAACACAACCACGACCTCAACAGCAAGAACCGGTTGCTGGACCGAGTTTGGCACCCCACGAGAGTGTGCCCGATTCCAATAATCAAGAACATGATCACCCAATGGGGGAACTGGACGAAGCAGGTTATATTAAAAAGATAACCAAGGAAGGTGGAGATGAGCTTATCCGCTGGCTGTTGTCAAAAGCAGTCACACCATCAAGCGGAAAAAGCCTAGTTCCAAACCAATTTCGCGATATTGCGCGCCTACCCCGGCAGCAGCAACTTGAGTGGAAACAGGCTTGTCGTGAAGAGTTAGAGGCTCTTCGCAAGCGACAAGTCTATGACATCGTCGATCTTCCACATGATCGAAAAACGATCAAAAATAGATGGGTTTTCTCCGTGAAATCGGATGGAAGAAAACGAGCCAGACTCGTGGCCAAAGGCTTTTCACAAGTCGAAGGCGTTGACTTTGATGAGATTTTCTCACCAGTAGTCCGCTACGAGACCGTACGCCTCATGTTTGCCCTTGCGTCTCTAGAAGGCATGTATATGACCGGTCTAGATGTAAAAACCGCATTTTTATACGGCAAACTTGATGAGGAGATCTATATGGATCAACCCGAGGGTTTCAGACTCGAGGGTAAAGAGCGCAAAGTAATGCGCTTACACCGAGCATTGTATGGCCTTAAACAGGCTTCACTAGCATGGTGGAAAGAGCTAGAGGCATTTATGCGCACCATTGGGTTTGTGCGTGCCAGCTCCGATGCCGGCATCTTCATACACAAGGATCCTAAGACAGGCAGCATCGTTATTGCGCTAGTCTATGTTGATGATGGCTTGTTCATGGGCAAGAACAAGAAACTTGTGGATGAAAAGAAGAATGCTTGTCTAAAGCATTGGGAGTGCCGTAGTACTGAAAAAGTCACGGAATTCTTAGGCATGCGCGTCACCCAGACCGCTGCAAAAGTCAAACTCGATCAAACAGAATATCTCACCAAAGTGCTTGAGAGGTTCGAGATGACAAATGCCAAGATTGCCCCCACTCCGCTCCCGACTGACTACAAACCATTGGAGAACACAGCGACGCCAAACGCGGTGCTTAGATCAAAATATCAGTCTGTGATCGGATCTTTATTGTATCTGATGCTCAGAACGCGACCTGATATCGCTTATGCGGTAATCAAGATGTCGCAATTCTCGGCTAATCCTAGCCAAGAACATCTAGACAAAGCAATGTACATAATGCGCTATCTGGTGGGAACCCAGAAGTACAGTATAGTCTATGATGGAGAGAAATCCGAGGGGCTACAGGCCTTCACAGATTCTGATTGGGCAGCTGACACAGTCAAGCGCCGATCTACAATGGGTTACTTTGCTACTCTGGCGAGTGGCATTGTGTGCTGGCAGTCCCATTTACAAAAAACTGTAGCACTGTCATCCACAGAAGCTGAATACATGGCTCTCTCCGACACTTGTCGGCAGATAGTGTGGATAGAGTCCTTATTCCAGGAACTTGGATATACACTGAAGTGCGTACCAATCTGCGCAGATAATCAAGGATCCATCTTTATTGGATCAAATCCAGTTCAGGAAAGAAGGACCAAACATATAGACATTCGCTACCACTACACCCGCGAATGCATAGAAAATGACAAAGTCACAGTCGTTTTCATTCCTGGAAGTGATAATCTGGCTGACATGTTCACAAAGAACCTTGGCGCCATCCTATTCAGGAAATTTAGAGACTCTCTCGGAATTACTTTCGAGATTCAAACTTAGCTGCTTAGAGCGCTGTACAGTTTGAGGGGGGGTGTTGAAATTAATCCCTGATGCATGCTGTATACATGAGGCAATACATGCAGCATACACATGTATACATGAGGCAATACATGCAGCATACGCATGTTACTGCGCTTACTGTGCATACATGCGGTAAACACATTCCCGAGTCATGTGACATCCTTAATATTATGTATATAAGGAGAACCTGTACCGTAGTAGGAATACAGTGTTCTTACCTCTGCTAACCCTAGCTGTAAGTCTAACTAAACCCCAGGTAGGTTGTAAGGAACGTGTTGTCTCTTCCCCTGTGCAGCGTATATAGTCTGCTCCAACAATGTGCTCAACACACTCACACTACAGGGCCTGTCTGTCGCTTCTGCAACAGCACTGGCCCTCATACCGGACAATGAATTTGACCCCTTTGGGGAGGAAAACACACCTGGAAACAGAGTGAAGGATCTATTCCCCACTCACTTCTCCTCTCATTGCCTTGCCTCCAAGGAGGATGAGGCAAGGAAATCTTACAGGAGTGACCTCAACAAAGCCTGGGCTGCTGCCCAGGTGGAGGAAGACACTCTCATTGTTGCAGTGGATGCTTTGGTACCCACAGATGCCAAATTCCAAGCGGTCGCTTGTGCTCTCATCTTCGGACAGGGGGAACAAGTAGATCACATTGTCTCAGCTTCTGGGAGGAGAACCCCCCTGGAAGTCGAATTATTTGCCCTCCAGCTGGGCATCTCTGCCACTTGCAGCAGGGGCTGCAAAAAGCTGGTGATTTTCTTGGACTCTACAGTGGGCATCGAGTCCCTTGTGGATCCAACACCACATTCTGGGCAAATATTTGCCCTGGATGCCTGTCGCTCTCTTTGTCCCTGGCTAGCCAGGGACGAGGAGAGGAATGTCAGATTCTGGCATGTCCCCTCGAAATTTGAGTGGAACGTGCATAAGGAGGCTCATGATGTAGCTACATCTACCAAGATCTCCGTGGGCAGACACCCTCAGATGTCTTTAGACTACCTTAGAAACCAAGTCAAAAAGGCAGTTTGCAAGGAGTGGCACACATGGTTCTCAGAACCATCGTACCATGGATGGCATTTCCTCCAACTCAAAGGAGTTGGAGGGAAACCAGTTCTACCCTTGACCCACAAAGGTGGGCCTTGGCTGAAAGTCATGGGAAACAGTACTACTGATACCTCCCATGCAACTCGCATGATTACTGGCCATGCTCCTATAGGGGAGTACCAATGCTGGTGCCGTGGTCCCGAGATCCAAACTCAAGATCATGTTTTACATGTCTGCCCATCAGTAGACTGCAAAGAAAGTCAAGCAAGCCCAGACACTGTCGAAGGCTTCCACAAATTTTTGGACAATAACCCTGCATTAGGGTCGTGCACCCTGCTAGCGTGGGATCCAGGATAGGTTGGGTGCACAGGGCATATGACCCTCATCTGGTTCTGGCTAGTGTGATCGGTACATTGGGGTGGCTGTAGGGCACCAGACAAGTCCGTTAACCCTCATAAAGGGGGCCCACCCGTGTTCAGGAGCGACTGTCAGGGAGGGGGGACACAACACCAGGTACTGGTTTGGGGAGGCGCCTGAGCACTTTCAGATCCACTGTTGGTTGTGCATTACGACGAGTCAGTCGACTACACCTTCCTTTCTGAGCTGAGAGGCTCACGTCAGGGTGGCAGTTTCCCCTAAATCTTGCACACATACCCGTGGAGTCTCGAGGGACGCATCATCAAGTCTGGGTTGTTGGTATGCCACCACTGGTGAGTCCATTTACTCAATAAAGGGGGCCTCCTTAGTGGTTATCACAGTTATCTAGGTGGTTGGTGCGAAGATCAGCAGGAGGGGGACTTGGGCTGGGGGTAGTGTACTTCGATTGTGACTTATGTTGGCGACAAAGCATCTGGCTTTGCTAATCTGGCAAGGATCGACCCAGCCCACTTGTGCGCAAAAAAACCAACGCCTACTTACAAAAATCTTTACATCTGCTTTCGTGGTTCATCTGCACCAGCAAAATGTCTGATGGTCAGATTTGTCAACGAAGACAAGACGACCGAACCCTTTACCATTCCAAAAAATGGGAAAATAATGAAGTCATTCTCGTTGACACCCTTGTCGTTGGAAGCAGAGCGGAACTTTGCAGCCATCTGTATCCTCTTTGGTGTTGAAATGTACACCAGCGATATCCTGGGTAATGTTCTAACATTGACTACATGGTCTGAAGTGCCGCTTGGTAAGCGTTTACTTTCTAACATTTATAAGGCCTTGCACTTACTATTTCTTTTAGGATCTGGATCTGGCACTTCACAAATGTTGAATTCAAAGTCACAGAAGCCAAATTTGGCATCGCCAAGCAAGTCTGTGGGTGCTCCAACCAAGAACATGAGCAAATCAATCACTTTGCATGGTCCATTAGATGATGGTGCATTCATTTCTAGTCTAAGATTGTTCCTGGTTGCTTACCAGAAGCAGTTCCAATATTTGATGCTAGAAATTGTAAGCTTGTGTTGCTGGAGAGCCTCAACACGATGGGCAGTAACAACAACCTTCCTTGGTTTCATGGTCCTGTTCCGGAAGATGCTGTTGTTCTGGCTTGCTTCACAGCTGGAAGTTATTCCACCGCTGCTGGTGAATTCCGTGTTTCTCATAACATCTTGTGGGCTGCTGTCCTTTGTTCAGCAGATGCGTAAGTATATCTGAATTTGTTGATTTACAAAACATACTAATCTCCCTCACTAGATAGCCCTAGATATAAGCTGTACTCCCAACATATTTTCACCGATGACCCGTTTTTTTTAATGTTGGCCAAACATGTCAATTGAGAGTTCTCCAGGTTCAAATTGATTGTTCACAGGATTCAACTCTTGTGGAAGTCTCCATTCAACTGGTTGACAAGGTCTGACTCCTATTATACCACTTCACAATCACATACCTTTGTAATATGCAGCATGTTTATATATCGACAATATCATTCCTATCGTGTGAACATGTGAGCAAGCTCAAAGTTATAAAATACTTAAGTACTTGCTTTGAACACTAACCACTGGAGTTAATAGTATTAGGAAAACTTGTGCCAGCCATTCATTGCATGATATATTTGAGTAAAGTATGTTACATTGTAAACCTGGGCTTACATTGGATGTTATAATGATTGCATATTTTAAACACATCAATCCAAGCGTAGTAATGCATTCCCTGCCAGCTTTCCATTGATGCTTGTGACCTTCTTCATATCATGATGCATGTTCAGTGAATGAGTCCACTCTTGACCATTTTTTAGCTGTGCTTCACCAGATCGAATCTTGTTGAGGCGTATCTGAAACCAAGTTTTACATTTGTCTGTCCACTGCCCAATGTTTAGCGAGCATTTCTCCCAAGCATTGGGTTTTGGCCACCAAGATTGATGGGAATCTTGTTTACCACTCCCTAACACATATTTAGACACAGGCAATCGATGCATCTGGTCAAGAATGTTGATATTGCTTACCTGTGAATACTTTGTATATGCCACATATCAAGTTAAGCTCATCTTCTGACAACTCATCATCCCAAAGATATGCTTGCTCAGAGAAGAAGTGATGACCGGTCTGGAACACCTCTGGAGATGGACTGCCAAGGGCTGCTTCTACCCCAACAGCATCCCATGATAGATGCCAGATGATACCACCTTTTAACAATGCAGCCCGGGCTTGGGGAGTCTGAAGGAACTTGTCACACAGAGCTTCATACGACGCATAGTCACAGTCATGGGGCACATAACCTATGGGTCAATAGCTGAGCATGGTGATGTATGGTCTTGGATAAGACGCTGTTGGCTGTAGTCCTATTAGTCTTGTGCTAAAAGGACATCCTCGTAGAAGCAGTTGTAGGGCAATGTCACTATAATGTGGACCCCATCTTCAATGTAGACATTCGAGTGCAGTAGCTGGGTTTGACAATACCAGACTCCACTCTGTATTATTCCCTGAATGTAGAAGATTTGATCAGATAAGATATACTTTGCCCTGGTTTGTGTCCTTGACCATGCCCATGCTGATCACATCTCAACGATGAAATAGATATAGATGATTTTCAGGATGAAGGTCCCAAAGTGAAGCAGGTGGGTTGGCAGTGCCCACTTGGTCCATGTTGATAAGCCACTGTAACATATCTGGAATTGCCTCCTCCAATTGTTTGTCTTGAACCTGCTTGTCCTCTTCACCCATAATGCGCATTCCTTTTTCCCAATCCATTTGTTCAGGCAGTTGAAGCCTTGTATAAGGGCCATTACATATTTGAATACCATATCTGCAACATGCAATTTCATCAAGGGTTTGAGGTGGCTCTTGGTACTGGATGTAGTTAGCCTCTGCTTGGTAGCTGGGGCTAACCTCTTGCCAGACAGTTCCATCAGGGATGGTAGCATCGATGGGTTCATAGAGTTGATTGGCAATTTCATCATCCTCGTCAAGTACATCAGGACCAACTGCCCTGGGATCAAACTCAGTGCACACATCCCACTCATCTGTGATGCCATCGTAGCACTTTTGTGTGTTTGCGTACTCCCCCCAAAACTCATAGATATCCTGGAAGGGTATCTGCTTTCTTAAATGATCTGGATCTGGTGCCTGAAAGGGCCTGGATCCCATTCTCCATTACAGAAATGAAAGAAGCGCTTAGTGCATGCTCTTCCCATTCCGCTCCAGGTCCTGATCATGTTACATGGTCGCACCTAAAACACTGGTGCAGCAACCCAAGGTGGCAGGTCTCATCACCCGCATTGCTGAGGTGTGCATCACTGTTGGCCACTGGCCAGCACATTTCAAGGAATCCCTGTCGGTCATTATCCTGAAACCAGGAAAACCTAACTACTCTACTCCAAAGTTGTTCAGGCCCATTGTGCTACTGAATACTCTGGGAAAACTGGTCAAAAAGATGCTGTCTAGGCAGCTCCAGTTCGACGGTGTGGCTCATAAGCCTTCAAGCAAAACCAGTTCAGAGGAGTTGCCCAGCGTTCCACAGAGGACGCAGGAATCTACCTCACCCATCTCGTCAGGGCAGGATGGGCCCAAGGTCTCAAAACAAGCATTGTCACATTCAACATTGCTCAATTCTTCCCCTCCCTAAACCACCAGGTTTTACTGGAGATAATCTCTTGGTCAGGGTTCCAGTAGTGAATTTCTTCTGCTCATACCTCGTCGGTTGCAAGATGACCTACAAATGGAATGCCTTTTCATCTGGCTCCTTTGCAGCAGATGTGGGGGTGGGACAAGGTTCGGCCTTGTCCCCTGTCCTATTGGCGTTATACCTAATGCCCATTATGAAGCTCTTCAGAAGAAGCAACATTGGCAGAGATGTCGAGCTTATGTCCTATGTGGACAATGGCACTCTCATCACCCACTCTGCACAGCTGGAGGACAATCTCCCCCTTCTCAAAGAAGCATATGGCTGGATATTCCAGGCATTCACCTCCCTCGGACTTGTCCTGGAACATGACAAATCGGAGATATTCCATTTTTCTAGGTCGAGGAATTTCACTCCTCTACCGATAGATTTAGGGTTTGCCCCATACACTGGCAACTCACCTCTAAAACCCAAGACTACCTGGAGGTACCTTGGCTTCTTCTTTGATCGCAAACTCTCCTTCAAGGAGCACACACGATTCTACTCCACCAAAGCCCTCACCATGGCAAGGGCAATGGGAATGCTCGGCAACTCTGTAAGAGGGTTAACCCCTATACCGTTCATGCATCGTATCCATTATGACATACGGACTAAGACTCTGGCACTTCAAGGGCGCACACGTCAAAGGTGTCATGAAAACACTGGCCAGGGTGCAGTCCATCGCTGCATGCTGGATCCTCGGTGCCTTCCATACCACCCCTATTGGTGGTCTGGAAAGTATCGCAGGACTGTTGCCCATGCAACTGTTACTGCAAAGATTAGTCAACAGAGGGGTGTTTAGAACCCCCCTGCTGGCCCCATCTCACCCCCTGAGAGCAATCTTGGGAGTGAAACATGTTGGCACAACCCACCCTCACGACTTAGGTCTCTGGGGAGGTGATGTACTCAACACACTCACACTACAGGGCCTGTCTGTCGCTTCTGCGACAGCACTGGCCCTTGTACCGGATGATGAATTTGACCCCTTTGGGGAAGAAAACATGCCTGGAAACAGAGTGAAGGACTTGTTCCCCACTCACTTCTCTGCTCATCACCTTGCCTCCAAGGAGGACGAGGCAAGGAAGTCTTACAGGAGTGACCTCGACAAAGCTTGGGCATCTGCCCAGGTGGAGGAAGACACTCTCATCGTTGCAGTGGATGCATCAGTGCCCACTGATGCTAAATTCCAAGCTGTCGCTTGTGCACTCATCTTTGGACAAGGGGAACAAGTCGATCGCATTGTCTCAGCCTCTGGGAGGAGAACCCCCCCCGGAAGTCAAATTATTCGCCCTCCAGCTGGGCGTCTCAGCTGCTTGCAGCAGGGGCTGCAGAAAGCTGGTCATCTTCTCGGACTCTACAGTGGGCATCGAGTACCTTGTGGATCCAACACCATGTTCTGGGCAAATATTTGCCCTGGATGCTTGTCGCTCACTTCATCCCTGGCTGGCTGGAGATGAAGAGAGGAACATCACATTCTGGCATGTCCCCTCGAAATTCAAGTGGAATGTGCATAAGGAGGCTCATGATGTAGCTACATCTACCAAGATCTCCATGGGCAGACACCCTCAGGTGTCTTTAGACTACCTTAGAAACCAAGTCAAAAAGGCAGTTTGCAAGGAGTGGCACACATGGTTCTCAGAACCATCGTACCATGGATGGCATTTCCTCCAACTCAAAGGAGTTGGAGGGAAACCAGTTCTACCCTTGACCCACAAAGGTGGGCCTTGGCTGAAAGTCATGGGAAACAGTACTACTGATACCTCCCATGCAACTCGCATGATTACTGGCCATGCTCCTATAGGGGAGTACCAATGCTGGTGCCGTGGTCCCGAGATCCAAACTCAAGATCATGTTTTACATGTCTGCCCATCAGTAGACTGCAAAGAAAGTCAAGCAAGCCCAGACACTGTCGAAGGCTTCCACAAATTTTTGGACAATAACCCTGCATTAGGGTCGTGCACCCTGCTAGCGTGGGATCCAGGATAGGTTGGGTGCACAGGGCATATGACCCTCATCTGGTTCTGGCTAGTGTGATCGGTACATTGGGGTGGCTGTAGGGCACCAGACAAGTCCGTTAACCCTCATAAAGGGGGCCCACCTGTGTTCAGGAGCGACTGTCAGGGAGGGGGGACACAACACCAGGTACTGGTTTGGGGAGGTGCCTGAGCGCTTTCAGATCCACTGTCAGTTGCGCATTATGACGAGTCAGTCGACTACGCCTTCCTTTCCGAGCTGAGAGGCTCACGTCGGGGCAGCAGTTTCCCCTAAATCTTGCACATATATCCGTGGAGTCTTGAGGGACGCATCATCAAGTCTGGGTTGTTGGTATGCCACCACTGGCGAGTCTGTTTACTCGATAAAGGGGGCCTCCTTAGTGGTCATTACAGCTATCTAGGTGGCTGGTGTGAAGGTCAGCAGGAGGGGGACTTGGATTGGGCATAGTGTACTTCATTTGTATGTCTCTGCCGTGGACTGCAATCAGGTGCCGCATTATAAAATTTTGACCCAAAAAAAAAAAAAAAGGGTATCCACTTTCTGATCTGAACCCCATCACCTTGTTCTTCCCAATGAAACACATGAGCACCTTTTCGTGTAGGAGTTGGGAAGGATAAATTTTTTATCTCTCGAGCTTCATGTCTGGAATGCTGCTTGTTAGACTCGCATTCAAAGAATTTCATTCATTGTGCTGTCCTTCAAATGAAGTATTCTTTCCAGTCTTCATTCAGCTTCTGTCTTGACCCAGTTGGGAGTTTTATGTCAGCCATAGTTGCATCTGGGGATGCCAGTGGCCGCAGTGGAGAATTGAGTTCACTTGGATAGGGTTGTTATTTACGAAGCCGTTGGTGAAAATGGTTAGGCAGACTGTATTGGTTACCCCAGTATAACCATGTTGGTATGTTTGCAAGTATCATGCACTCAATGGATTCTGTCCACTCAATGTCAGCAATGTTGGCAACCATGCCAACTTGCCCAATGCTTTCGGAAAAATCAACAGATGCAGAATGTGCAAAATCCTCGATCCAAGAAGCCTGTATGTTGGCGTCATTGTGCTGAAGGATGGTAACCCATTGCTGAGGTTTATGATAGGGTGAAGGTTTGGTTGTTGATATTGCAAATGCGCAGAGCACCATAAGACTGAGGATGGCATCACGTGACTTCATAGTGCAGTAATGTGCATGATATTCCTCTTTGTGTTTTTGCAGGTACCCATGTGCAGAAGGGAAAGGACCAGCATCAAAACCTAAAGGCAAATTGACTCTGTTATCTGAAAATATGGAACTTGCCACCCATCGGAGTGCTTGCTCAAGTCTCGACCATCGCGCTTGTATCTCCGACGAGAGGAAGTACCAGTTTCCTTCCCTCATGATCTTTATGTTGTGGTAAGAGCAGATCAAGCGCTCGAAAATAGAGTTATTGAAAGTCGTTGATCGTGGAACATATGCCAAGTGTGGTGAGCGAGCAGAGGCCCATCTGAGCTTCTTAATTTCTCTGGGATGGTGCATTTCATTGTTATAGACATCGGCATAAGCTGGTATTAGGGTTAGGGTTAGGAAAAACATGAAGAAAAAAGTCCCTCCCCCACTTGCAGGGAGATAAGTCATGTTTGGGGATGAATAAATGCTGCCATCTTTTTCGACGAAAACAAATGGTCTTGAGGCTATATTTCTCATGATTGTTATCAAAACTACTGGCTGGTACAATGAATTAAACCCACCCATTGGTATGTTACTATAAGTTTCTTGTGGCAGTTGCAGAGGTAGTTGTGTGGAACTCATGGGTTTCCACGTGTTTTTTTTTTTCTTTTTTTTTTTTTTTTTTGGATCGACGATTTATAATGCGGCACCCTAACGCAGTCCGTGGAGCAGGGAACAAACAAAGGTACTACTCTATCTACATGTTCCCCTCGCCTGCTTCCCAACCCAGGTCCCTGTTTTAGCCACTTTAGGCGGGCAGTGCCACAGACATTGTCCTCTCAGACAGGAAAGGCAATAATCTGGAGGGGGAGCCCCCCCCTCCTGAAGCTAGCCATTAGGTCGCCCACTGGTGCAAACTGGTCCCCTGGCCACATATCCAACCGAAGTCAGATCAGGCGCAGTGGTGTCAATTCACCATAAATCCCCCCTTGCGGGAGGAATAACCGTCTGCATACTCCCAGCCAATGAGGATTGACCACCCCAGATGAATGAGGTGGACCATCACCGCGTCCATGCATGAGTGACAGTAATGAGGCAGCTGGTTGTTCACCTGGTTATTCACCAGAACCACCATAGGCAGGGGGCCAAGGCCCCCCTTGAGCAAACGCGCTGCAAGCACATGCACTCGATAGCAGTTTCCCCCCCACAGTGGGGAGAACGTAAAGGGCAGCGACACTTGTCACCAACCCAACAGCAGCCAGCGGACTGGTGGTGATGGGTGTGGAGCAGAATGCCCCACACTAGTAACGGCACAGCCATCTGTAACGACAATGGCACTGTACTGGGGACAAGGGTTCCCCAGATTGAAGCTCTGCTGGAGCTATTGGCATCACCACATAGGAAGCTGGGACAGCTGCCAGAGGCATAGGATCATTGGAACGATCGTCTCTGGTTGTCCATTTGGGCATTAACAGCAAGTTAGTACTGGTATATGATGCTATTGATCGAAATACGCAGCGTGCAGCATAAGTGAGGGCCTCCTGCATAGCAAGAAAGTCCTCATAATCATCAGGGTCGGGGAGGTCCCCCCACCCACAGATCTCAAACTGCCTAGGGCAGCTGCTACCTCCAGTTTGTTCTGTGCAAACTGGGTGTCGTAGTCTTGGGCATCATCGTCAAAGATGTCACCTGTGATCAGGGAGGGGTCGTGTAGACCCTGGTGAGATGGATGGTCTCTGGTTCGCTGTTTAGGCATAGAGAGTGAGTTAGCGTGAGTAGATGACAGTAGAAGTCAAGATACATAGTGTGGAATCAATAGCAGATGGTCCCTTATCTCAGTTTCAGATCCACCTGACACATCCTCCAAACGCTCCGAGGGGGCAGGCAGGCCACACATCCTGCTGCCTGGTGGGAGAAGGTTGAACCCGGGTCATAACACCCCAGGAGGGGAGAGCACCAGAGGTAGAGAGTGAGTGGTGAGAAGCGGCCACCCGAGCATTGTCCTAGCCCCCAGGAGGCACCATCACCTGGCCCCTTTTAACGATGGTGTATTCCAAGTGGATAGTCAGTGTAACATGTCTCTAGTAGTAGAAACTCACAGAGCATGGAGGTTGGTGGCCTCAAGGATGACCAACAGTCCAGTGAGAGTGTCCTTTCCCCTAAGCCGGACCTCCTCCAACTAAACAAGTGCGTCGACTTGGGCAAGCATTGAAGCAGGCATCCCACACCCACTCTAAGCCCCCATAGGGACCTAGACTACTCTTTCATAGACACCACTCACCTAGCCAGGATCCTCAAAGCACAGGGGAACAAGACAAATAGCAGCCATTGTCAAGTCAAAAACAATGACCAGGGCATCCCCGGGGATCGGATGGACGGATCTCTTAGCACATCAGGCCAGGCCTGGAGACGCCGAGAGCATTCGTGATGGCAAAATCCGATCAAAAATCAGATGTAAATTGAAGTGTCGACGTTGCAAGCAATGTTGAGCAGAGGTGTTTACCACTGTTTATTGTGGTTGTAACAAGTCAAGGAGCATGGTTTCCACGTGTTTGTTTGTTTGCATGATGACAGGCCAATATGGTGTATGTGTAGTGTTGCCATATAAGGAGTGATATATACAGGAAACTTTACAAAAAAATGTGAACAAATGTCACCAGTAAATATTGTTCTTCCCTTGATTCTTTCCAGCTCCTTTCGAATAGCTTGCCAATCTTGCCAGTCTTTTCCTGGTATCAAATTCAAATCCTTGTTGTCAGTTTCTCTGTCAGGTGTATGTCTTCGGAGAGGTACTACACCGCATTCCTCTAGATCGGGAAATGATCTAGCTAAGAATGATGCAATTGGTTTGACATCGTCTTCATGAACTTCTGTTGCTTCACTGATGCGCAATGCTTGAAGATGAGAAAAACAAGCTAGTGGCTCCAGATTGCCAACCTCAACTGATTGAATCTCATCCACCCAATCAAAATCTCCTTCATCATCCGGACTGATACGACGCATGATCAAAATTCAGAGTGTATCATGATCGCAATGATCACGTAGTGCATTGAGGATTTTTTGTAGCTTTCGCATGCTAGGTGCGTATTCCATGCCACCAATATCAATGTATTCCAGTTTAGCTTGGCTGAGAGCTTTAAAGAATTTGCGTTGGCAATCACCTTCAAATAAGACTAAAGATAGTGTGAGGTGTTGGAGGTTAAGGAAATGGAGGGAGTTTTCTGGCAGTAGTTCAATTGCTTGCATAGCAGAGATCTCCAGCGTTGTGATTGAATCAAAGTGAGAAAATTGTATGAGCTGCTTCAGATGGATATTTTACAAAGGGTAAGTTCTGCCGGTGCACTGAAATTTTTGCTATTAACGAGATATAGCATGCCAGAATTGATTTCTGTCAGCACCATTGGAGATGTTCCACAAAAAGAAAGTTCTTGCAGGCAATGGAATAAGCGGTCATTGGACAGCTGTGTTAGAGACACATCAACGATTGCATTGTACACGTCATTGTGGATCACAACACGGTCCTTAAATCTTCCTATATTGTAGTCGAATGAAGTGTAAAAATTGAAGTCAAGCTGAGTCATGAGTTGTGCATGAGTAGTAAACTTGTTCCAATCGTAATCGGTCAGAGTGGAGTTCAGAACCTATAACATGTGGAAAGATAAGTATGGTTTTCACCAAGATGATATCAAGCGTACAATTAGCTTATCGCCTGAGATCGGTAGGCAATGCAGTAGCGTCTTCAAGTCATGGTTTCTTTTCCAAAGTTCTTCTAGTGCTGGTCCAGCAGTCCTTGTGCACACCAGTGCAAGATGTAGAAGATTTTCTATTCCACAAACATTTGATGCAATGAGTTGCATGAGCTCCACAGCTTCTAGGCATTGTTCCATCGAAGGCTGCATTGAAGAGTAGGTGTAAATATGTACAAATACACTCCAAAATGACTTCGATCGTCAATGATGTTTCAAGGATGGCCAAGGCATCCTCCATACTATATGTGTGTAATTTTTACAAGTCTCATATATTTTGCAGATGCTTTTGTTCTTCACAGAGTGAATCCCAATCTTATACTGCTCAAATATATAGAGAAAATAGAATGTTATCTGCTGTTTAATGGTGCAGGGTTTACTTAAGAGCCAGAATATCAAGGTTGTTTACAGTAAAATTCAATGCACTTGGTAAACGTTCTCTGTAGTTCAACTGCAAGGAGCCACCAAATGCGATAAGGATGACTGGTGACAGAACAGAGACTTGGGCAGGCAGTCCAGAGCCAGCCCACCAATAAATCGAACATAGAACTATACGACCATCATTCTCTAGCTGTTGAACAGCAGGGAAGAGGTCAGTAGCAGATACAAGATACAATATCAATGAAAACGGGTTTTGAACAGCCAATTATCGGAAAATGCCAAATTCAGCTGCAAAGAACAAAAAATTTCAATGCACTTCCATTGGGTGTATACTCCTGAAGCAATAAGAAATCAGTTCCATTAGGTTCAACCTAGCGGAACAGGTATAAAAGACATAATGGAGTGGGAGAGAGTTCACATGCACCAAATATCGACATCTCTCCCCCCCCCCCCCCCCCCCCCCCGAGAGATGTCGATATTTGGCGCACATGACTTGTTTGAAAAAACACACAACAAATGATCATTCCACACAATTGAACTGCTGGGAACAAGGCAAGACAATGTGCACATAGAACCGGCAGTTCAACACAGTGAGAAATAAGGCAAAGTGGAGCTTGTTCCTTGCAGTTGAACTGCTAGGAACAACAAATTGAGGAACCCTGGCTCAACTGCAGGGAACAAAGGTGGGATGGGAACAGTTGGTCATTTGACCAGAAGATCCTGCAGTTCAACGATGAGGAAGTATAAGTAACATAGAGCAGGTGGGTAAGGAACGCTGCTGAGAGTTGCATCGAATAATAAGCACTAAAGCCAGCACCCATAGGTGACAGTGGTCCTATTCTCTGCAGTTGAACTGTTGAGAGTTTCAGAGTAGCTTTTCAAAGGAGAATACCACATAGAAAGCATCATATGCCAAAGGTCTTTTATTCAGTATGGCCAGCAGAACTACTGAGAAAATGAGAGGGCGATAACATTCAATGCATGAAGACTCCAAACTGCTGAGTTTGCCGTAGAACATCTCTGCAGTTGAACTGCTGAGAAGTCACTGGCTGCCACTGTAGAAACTGCCACGATTGAGTACTGTACATGCTTGTGATGTGTACACATAAGATAATAGCTGAGTGTTCCTGGCGGTTGAACTGCTGGTAATGAGGGATGCAGACATACACATAAATGAGATAGCAGCTCAGCATTCCCTGCAGTTGAACTGCTGGGAATAAGAGATAAGTATGGTGGACTTGAGCGCAGCCACTATGGTGACAAGTGACTGAGATGTGTGACATCCCCCTTGTACCGTGAAATTTCAAACATAGAGAAACCTTCATTTCTCTCCATTTCCCAGTGGTTCAACCACAGGGAAGGCTAATATATCATCTTGCTTATGCATCTGCCTACTCACCACATCTTTTCTTCACCTAAGGTCTTGATGATTGTGCCTCTTTCAATCGGAACCAATTTCTCAGCAGTTCAACTGCAGAGAATGGACCCATCTACAGCATACTCGACATTGGTTTAAGCAATCCTTGCAATGTGTGTCCGCCGACTTTCCCACATGCACTGGATCTCAGTCATTTCTACAACAGCCAGTCAATTCTCAGCAGTTGAACTGCAGAGAAGATACCAGACATTGTCATTACCTGCCGTTCAACAGTAGGTAATGTTCCTTGCATACCAACCTCTCTGCATCTTTGGATAACTTTAGTCTTTACCTGCTGTTGAACGACGGGTAATGTTCCTTCCATACTAGCGCCCTTGGATGTTCTGATACGTTTCGTCATTACCTGCTGTTGAACAGCAGGTAAGAATTTCTGTTCAAGATAACCAACCTTTCATGCTGAACGGTTACAGCCTGGTTCCACCTTTTGCGTTCATAGCAGTTCAACTGCAATCAACCCTTCCGTGTTATATAAGGTCCAGACAACAAAAAATGAAAAATAAAAGAACATGCATGAAACGCTGTTGTTGCCGACCACCCTCCTTGCCGTCTCTGCCATCTTTGGCACCTCCCATCCTTTCACCTGCTGTTTACTCCATGAGCACTTGCTCATGAGGTTTGGTTGTCCTGGGCATCGTTCCCCATTCATTGTAGTCATCTGTTCATCATCGTTGTGCCCCTTCCCCAGTTCCCACCGGCCCATACCCTGCAGTCATTGCTGGCATCATCCTACTCACCATCCACCCCACGGGCAGTTGCTCCCAAGGCCGTTGGCAGGTGGTGTGTCACCAGTTGCTGCAGTTGGTGCTAGTGTCCTGGTCCTTACCCAGGAAGATTGTAGAGAAAATAGAAGTTGATTTAATGATGAATATAAAGAAAGGAGAATACAAAACACTTACCTGCGGCCCAAACGGTGCCTGGTTTGCATCCGTGCCTCGTCCTCGTAGCCTGCATCTTGTCCTTCTGTCCATTTCCCCACCATTTGTTCATTTGGTGCTGTTGTATTCCATGGCGTCGCATCATCACGGCCTTCCCCATTCCCATCGTCGTCCTGATATCGACATTCTCTGCAGTTGAACTGTGGAGAATTTGTTGTGTGTGGAATGAAAGGATGTTCTTGACAATGGATGTGATCGATTGATGATTGATGATGTCACATCTGTAGCGGTGCTACCATGTTGACCGTCTTCAACATTTGTCTTACACCACAAACTTCATACTTGGATTCTCATTCCCAGCGGTTCAACCGCAGGGAATACTACTCTACCTTTTTTTCTACATGTCTGCTTACTCTCTACTCCTTTGTGCGGGTTCTGTGTTCATTGCTGGCACTTGCTTCTGTAACCATCAAATTCTCAGCAGTTCAACTGCAGAGAATGTCTACGCTGTGCTTGGGCACTGCCTTTGCCACTTGGGAATACTACTCTACCTTTTTTCTACACATCTGCTTAGTCTCTAGTCCTTTGTGCAGGTTCTGTGTTCATTGCTGGTGCTTGCTTCTGTAACCATTGAATTCTCAGCAGTTCAACTGCAGGGAATGTCTATGCCATGCTCAGGCACTGCCTTTGCCACTGGAGGTTCCTTCTACCATATCCGTCAAATTCTTAGCAGTTCAACTGCAGAGAATGTCTATGCTGTATGGTGCACAACAGCATCTATGTACACTGGACCCATCTAGCTCTCTCCCTCTCTACCTTACTGCATGCTCCATTTATAGTTGAGTAGTTCATCGGGAGTTTACAGCAGTTGAACTGCAGTGAACTATGTAGCTTCCTGGCCTGGGCTTCTGAGTGTTCATTGCTGTCCAACAGCACTGTATTCTGATACTCCTGCTTCTTGGTGTGCTCTCAAATTCCAGAGGTTTGTTTGAGCATTTACAGTAGTTGAACTATTGTAAATGGGTCTCTATGATACACATGCCTATTGTGTTACATTTGTCAGCTGGTTTTTCGTCATTCCCAGCCGTTCAACAGCAGGGAATTACTATTTAACAACTTTGGTGAAAGTTGTTGTGCCCTGCAGTTGGGAACGTTGTTTCAGGCCAATGCGGGGAGCGAACATGCAAGGAATTTCTGTTCAAATAAATTGGAACCATTCTTCCACCTTGCTTTGAATGTTTGTTCCCCGAAGTTCAACTGCAGGGAACATCTATGCTCTACTACATGGAATGTTCCTGCTATATGAGTCTGTTTTACCATTCCATTTGCGCCATGTTACGTTAATCCTAGCATTTCAATTGCTCGGAATGCCCGCTATGCTTTTTTGTTTTCTGTGATTGAATCGCGGTTTCTTGACACTAATTTATTGTTTAATCAATAATATTACATTGTTCCTTGCAATTCAACAGCATGGAATAATGGTCTTTGTGCTGCATTTGCTACCTTTCACTTTTGAACATACCCTAAAGAAGTCACGTGCGCCAAATATTGACATCTCTCAGGGGGGGGAGAGATGTCGATATTTGGCACATGTGACTTCATTCTCCAGCTGTTTTGTCATTCATACTTGTTCCACTAGGTCAATCTTAACAGGAACGATCTACACATAGATCAGGAGTATAATCTCCATAGAGGAGCCTCGTTTTTTTTATTCGTTGGTGCCTGAAACTTGCTATTTTTGATTTTTTGGCTGTTCAACAGCTAGAAAATCTTAGTTTTATTATTTTTGTATAATGAACTGTCGAAATCATTTACATTCTTTGAAGTTTGTGAATTGGAAATTGACTTAGCGTTTACTGACTTTAAGTTGTACTGATTCTACAAGAGTTGGTGGATGCACACCCTCTTTCAGACCCATTTCCACAGCATCGCGGGTTCGTTCCCTGCAGTTCAACTGCTGGGAACATTAGTTCCAATCTGTTTTTCCTGTAACGTTGTTGTCGTTCCTGCTGTCAAACGTTACTTCCTCCAACAATACAGGTTCTTTGAATCTTTCCAATCATTAACAGCTATTGAATGGCAGTTAATGATTCTCTTACATCTTCCAGGTCAATTCCCATTGTTAGCCCTTATAGCATATGCTTTGCTGCCTTCCATGGTCTATTTTTGTTGGTTGCAAAAAGTAGTAAAACCCTAACCCCACTGGTCATGTGACTCGTCAACGTTTGGAGAGGTCCCAAGCTCGACGAAGAACATTGTTGGGTTTCCTAGTTAGCTTCACTTATAAATTTCGAGGTGCTTTTCTCCCGCTCCAACAATCTCTCTTGTTGTTGTTGCCTGCCATTGAACGGTTGGTAACATTTGTTCCTCACTGCTGTCCCTATTCTGATCTGGGCATTTGGTGAATGCCATGTTTTACCCTCTTTTTTTTTTTTTTTTTTTTTTGGATCGACAATTTATAACGCGGTGCCCTAACGCAGTCTGTGGAGCAGGGAACAAACAAAGGTACTACTCTATCTATGTGTTCCCCTTGCCTGCTTCCCAACCCAGGTCCCCATTTTAGCCACTTTAGGTGGGCAGTGCCACAGACATTGTCCTCTCAGACAGGAAAGGCAATAAACTAGAGGGGGAGCCCCCCCTCCAGACACTAGCCATTAGATTGCCTGCTGGAGCAAAATGGTCCCCCGGCCACATATCCAACCATAGTCAAATCAGGCGCAGTGGTGTCAATTCACCGTAAATCCCCCCTTGCAGGAGGAATAACCGTCTGCATATTTCCAGCCAACAAGGATTGACCACCCCAGATGAATGAGGTGGACCATCACCGTGTCATGCACGAGTGACAGTAGTGTGGCAGCTGGTTGTTCACCTGGTTATTCACCGGAACCACTGTAGGCAGGGGGCCAAGGCCCCCCTCGAGCATATGCTAGCAGATGCATGCACTCAATGACATCATCCCCCCCACAGCGGGGAAAAGGTAAAGGGTGGCAACACTTGTCACCAACCCGACAGCAGCCAGCAGACTGGCGGTGATGGGTGTGGAGCGGAACACCCCACACTAGTAACAGCACAGCCATCTGGGACGATGACTGCACTGTACTGGGGACGAGGGTTCCCCAGATTGAAGCTCTGCTGGAGCTGTTGGCATCGCCACATAGGGAGCTGGGACAGCTGCCAGAGGCGCAAGGTCATTGGAACGATGGTCTCTAGTTGTCCATTTGGGCATTGAGAGCAAGTTAGTACTGGTATATGATGCTATTAATCAAAATACACAGTGTGCAAGTTAGCAACAGCCAGGCCGAAATCGCTATTCCAGGCCCACCCAACATTGCCTCCAGCTGCTCCAAGGGGGCAAGCAGGCTGCACATCCTGCTGCCTAGTGGGAGAAGATCGAACCCGGGTCATAACACCCCAGAGGAGTGAGCACCGGAGGTAGAAGGTTGGTGGTGAGGAGTGGCCACCAGAGCGTTGACCTAGCCGTCAGGGGGCACCATCACCCAGCCCCTTTTAACGATGGTGTATTCCAAGCAGGTAGTCAGTGTAGCTTGTCCCTAGTAGTAGTGACTCACAGAGCATGGAGGTTGGAAGTCTCAGAGATGACCAGCAGTCCAGTAAAATTGTCCCTCCCCCCTAAGCCAGACCTCCCCAGCTAAACAAATGCGATGACTTGGGCAAGCATTGAAGTAGGCATCCCACACCCACTCTGAGCCCCCATAGGGACCCAGACTACTCTTTCATAGACAACACTCACCTAGCCAGGATCCTCGAAGCCCAGGAGAATGAAACAGATAGTGGTCGTTGTCAGAAATGATGACCGGGGCATCCCTGGGGATCGGATGGATGGATCTCTTAGCAAATCAGGCCAGGCCTGGAGACGCTGAGAGCGTTCGTGATGGTGAAATCAGATCAAAGATCTGACATCAGATGCAGTCTCGACGTTGCTACCAACGTCGAGCAGAGGTGTTTACCACTGTTTATGGTGGTTGTAACAAGTCAAGGAGCATTGATGTTTTACCCTCTTCACATTCAACTTCTTCTTGTCTTCTTTTACCTTTACTATTCCTTGTCGTTGAACGGCAAGGAAAGTCTGTCAAAGAAGACCAACCCATTCACACAGACAGTTTCTGCCTACTCATTTACATTCTGAGAGGTTCAACTCCTGGTTGGTGGCCTTCCTGTGTTCGATCGTCACCATTGGCTTCGAACTATTCCTTGCTGTTGAACAGCAAGGAACATTGTTAACTTAAGTATGCTTGTTATCGGTACTTACCCAATGTAGTTACATGCATTTAAAAATTGACTTTTATGACGTTGTCACATGCTTTTATATCCGCGCCCCTTACTTTCTCTTTCTTCCTGCCATCATAATCTCATCCTCACCATTCTCATTCGCTCTATACTTTTCTGTATACACTCTGTCAGTAGTTCAACTACAGACAGCTCTTTCTGTTGTTTCCGGCTGCCGTTTGGTGTTGCCACTTATTGTTTCATTCTGTTTTCTTTTTATTTTTCTTAGCGTCTTTCCATCAGCAGTTTAACTGCAGACCAATTGCGCTGACGATTGTTGGTGTTGTTGAACATGTCAATCTATCCGAGGATGCTCCCCGTAGCACCCTCGGAGCTGGAGGTTCCAGGCGGCATGCTCCTATACAACGTGAATCGAGACAGCTGATTTCCTTACATCTTCCAGGTTGATTCCCATCCGTTGGTCCATGATCGCGACCAGTTATCGCCTGGGCGCATTCTTGTATACATCCAGGATATGTCGGTCGAAGGCTTGAAAGCTCTCAAAACTTTCGAGGCAAGTTTGGAAGTTCTGTTGGGTCCTGATGAGAGCGTTTTGAAAATTGGTGCGTGAATGCCTTCTAACTTTTTTTACAGTCGTTTACAATGATTTCAAGGTATCTTTGAAATTGATCATGACGACCTCATTTTTATAAGGGACATGCACAATCCGGATCCTGAAAACGATGTTCTGGGTGGGTGGGTCAGCGATTGGTAAGTTTTGACCTTTCTGATACTGGCAATCTTGTGAAATTTTTATTTCAGTACCCGGTTACATGCAAACAATCCCAGCATCCTTGAAGAAATGATCCGCATCCAGAAAGTGATAGTGGGCAACGAGACGCTCGCAAGGCCTGGGCGTCCTGTTAAGGAAGGTGGCATTTGGATCGGGGGCACTGCATGGGAACACTGTAATGGTCTGAATGGTGTCAAGGGGAGTCAATACTACACTTTGGGACCTTCTCATCAATGCTCTCGCCGATTAGTATCGCCTACAGCCTCCGCCAAGGTTGCCGATCACACTCTTGATGAGCATCAAGTACTCCACTGCAACATCGTGAAGGTACACCTAATTATTTATTATCGTTGCATTCTATTCTCATGGAACTCAGATCACTGGTAAAGTTGGCATGGCGGGAATTCAAAAACATGCGCCAGTCAAGTTTGTGGAATGCCTTGAACTGCTTGCAGAGGCCAGTAACATGCCACGAATTGGCGTCCCCAAAAACTGCATGTACCCCACCATGCAATTGAACCTTGCATCTGCCATCCAAAGGGATGGATGTGAAAGTATGTCTTTAGTTACACACATTTATTATTTTGTAAATTTACATTGTTTTTATCATAGCAACTGACATGAGCCCAGACATGGGTCACTTTGGTCAGAAAAATGGCCATATTGACCTGAAGGATGACCCGGGTGCAGAGACAGCAATGCTTTCACTTGTCGCTGTGCCAGCTGACGAGGGATATGAATCCAGTCGCTTTAACTTATTGAGCATGGGACTCTACATCAAGCTAGATCCATTCAAGCTGATGGGATTTAGCAGCCTTTGCAAGCATGGTGGCACCCCACCTTTGTCTCCGCCAGGAAAACCTCCTGCAGATTCAGCATGCAGAATAATGGTCGTTATGTATCCCCCAGCATCTATGCTTTCTCAATCAGCCAATCATCGTGCAGGCTTCACGTCGGTCCCAAATGGCAATATCTTTACCCTAGCTCCTGAGATGACAAGCATGCTGTGAGTCACAATCTACGTCAGCTTTTGTTGATATGCTGAAATTTATTTTTTGCTTAGCGAAGATGCTTACAATCCCATTGAGCCTTCAAATGACGCAACTTAGTTGACCAATGGTCCCATAATGATGGAAAACCATGATCTCTTCAAATATTCTTGTCAAAATCTTCTTCTTATAAACAATTATTTCCTTCAACAACTTCCCATTGAATGCCAAGCACGCATCAATCCAAAAGTTTTCCTGAGTGCTTTTTCTGCTGAGATCAATGGAAATAGAGTCCATGCCAAGGATTGGCTGTATGCCCCAATGGGGTATACTCGTTCTGTACCTGAAGGACTAGAGGATCCAAGGATGATGGATGCTGACTGTTGTTCAATCAATGCCATAAAATTTGCGGTGTTGGAGTTTTTGGAACAGGAAGCAGATGGTGCAAAGTTCATTCCACATTTGGTTGGAAGAGATGTCAGACCTTTTCAAAGAGCTACTAAGAGGGATGGCCCCCTTGACTTGTTACAACCACCATAAACAGTGGTAAACACCTCTGCTCAACGTTGCTCACAACGTCAACACTTCATTTGTCATCCGATTTTCGATCGGATTTCACCATTACGAATGCTCTTGGCGACTCTAGGCCTGGCCTAATTTGCTAAGAGATCCGTCCATCCGATCTCCAGGGATGTCTTGGTCATTGTTTCCAACAGTGACTGCTATCTGTCTCATTCCTTGGCTTTGAGGATCCTGGCTAGGTGAGTGGTCTCTATGAAAGAGTAGTCTGGGTCCCTATGGGGGCTTAGAGTGGGTGTGGGATGCCTGCTTCAATGCTTGCCCAAGTAGAAGCACTTGTTTAGCTGGGGGGGGGGGTCTGGCTTAGGGGAGAGGGACGTTCTTACTGGACTGATGGTCGTCTTTGAGGCTTCCAACCTCCATGCTCTGTGAGTCACTACTACTAGGAACATGCCACACTGACTACCTGTCTGGAATACACCATCGTTAAAAGGGGCCAGGTGACGGTGCCCCCTGGGGGCTAGGACAACACTTGGGTGGCCGCTCATCACCACCTACTCTCTACCTCTGGTATTCACCTTCGCTCCTTGACCTCTTACCGTGACACGCACAGCCACAGAAATTTTTGTTGACACCATTTTCAACTTCTACAGCTCAATCCATCAACAATCCAAGCAATCCGGTTTATCTAGCATCTTACCAATGCATGTCTGACAGCTTCATACAAAAAGGGAGGAGATCGGACGCAGTGATGGACAAGGGGAGACCCTCCAGATCCAGTATGCCCAGAACTCCTGGCGACAACCCCATTGATTCTCTATGGCCCTCTGGGGGCCATAAATCCTCACAGATAGCTCCCTCAGTGGGTCCTCATCGGACCCAAAGAGGCTCTCCAACTCCCTCCCCCTATGGGGCCGGAATGATCACACCACGTGCACAGCGATTCAGCATGCCAGCATTATCTCCCAGGCAGGCCACCTCGTCCCCTGCACCTCCTACAACCCCCTCTACACCTGCTTCCCAGTGGGCTGACGAGGAGACAATACCAAACCCCAACCCTGCGATCCAGGACACGGAGATGGCGAGCGATGCTGATGATGACTGGTTGGGCCCAGGCACCTTTGCATGCAACTTTGGGGAATACGCTCAAGGCTTCCTAACAGTCCTCAATAGGACAGGAGCCAGACGACCAACTGCTGAACCAATAGTAGCTGGCATTATTGTTAACAATCTATTGGTGCTAGTCGATAGGCCATTGTGCACAGTACCAATGGTTTTATTACAATGACATTGTAATAGATAACCGATGGTTTTATCACAATGACATTGTAATAGATATCCGATAGATGTAGTAGATGTTATTGTTAATGATTGTTGATGATTGTAGATGGTACCACAACCAATTGTAATGCATTGTTAATGATACTGGCAGGCATTGTTAATCATTGTAAATGGTACTGGGGCCCATTGTTAATCATTGTAAATGGTACTGGGGCCGATTGTTAATCATTGTAAATGGTACTGCCACCCATTGTTAATTATTGTAAATGGTACTGCCACCCATTGTTAATCATTGTAAATGGTACTGCCACCCATTATTAATCATTGTAAATGGTACTGGAACTCATTGTTAATTAAGGTGTGACACGGGTCCGGGTCAACCCATGATATTTTGGTCACGGGTATGCACGGGTACGGGTATGGGTATGGGAATGGGATTGCCATACCCAGGCAACACCATACCCTTTTCCACGGTGTTACGGGTATGTGTGGGTATGCTGGTACCTGGATTTTGGTCAGGTGAGTGATCATCTGTGTTGAGATTTCAACTTTTTAATGATATATCACGGGAAAAACCCACAAGTCATGGTGACCTGACTCGCAGGTTTACCACCTGTGATGAGATGCGAACATCTTTTTCAGCAAATTTCTATCAAATATCATGAAAAATAACAGTAAACAATGCAGGGGTACTTTTTGATGACATATCTGCAAGTCAGGGTGACATGACTCATGGGTTTACCCCCCATGAGAAGATGCAAACATCTTTTCCTATCAAATATAATGAAAAATATCAATACCCGTGAATAACCACGGGTAACCCATGAAAACCCATGGTAACACTGTACCCCTACCCATGCAGATACGGTGTTCATGGGTATGGGTAGGGGTATAATAAAATATACCCGAGGGTTACCCATGTCACACCTTATTGTTAATGCTCATAAATAATGTTTGAACTATTGTAAACCATTGCTAATGAATAAATAGTATTTCACTCTATTTTAAGTCATAGCAGAAATGATTGCCAAACAAATGTGAGTATAATTCTAGTCTACTGGATACCACAAAGTATAATTAATGTGGATGTGTAGTTCGAGATCTGATAAATGTTAGTTTAATCTAAAACAAAAAAGGACACCACATACTTTTTTGTGGCAGGCAATTCCTCGGTGTCAGCATCGTCAATCCCTCACTTTTTCCCCTGATCCTCTCTGGCATCCAAAGCAATCTTCAGCTGGGCCAAAGTCCAACTAACATCCACCACTGCTGTTTTAAAGCGAGGCAAATCAGAACCACCAGAAGAAGTATTACCTTGCATCCACCAAGCCAAAGCAAGAATAACAACAAGAAAGCCATTCACTCCACCGCATAACAGCTGTGACCATGAAGGGTCAGAAGGTATGAGTTGAGAGAGTTCATCACTGCGCCAGCCTGGCTGAATAGCCTTCCACCATGCAAGCCAGTGATTGCCAAAATCTTTGATATTCTTCAACTGTGGCATTTGATTGCCTTGTAACCAGCGACCATTCTTCAGCCATACTCCAATCTCACCAGGTCGTTTCTTGGTAGGCAAACACTAGACATTACTACTATTAGATTGTGAATTGGTAATTAGCCTAGCACTTACAGTTTTTGGTGGATTTTCAGTCTCGAACAGAACCCAGTTTTTCAATAAATTGACCCAAAACTCTTCATCTGAAATCTTCTTCAAGAAAGGAAGAATAGCGATGACAGCACTGTCTGCTTTGTCAGCTGTAGGAAGTTGGGGTACAATGATAGCATTGCTGGAAGGTGTGGAAGCAGAAGATGATATCAGCGATGGTGCACTTGGAATGGTTTCGGTTGCCTTCGTAACAGTTGATTGGGTTGAATTTGCAACATTAGAAGTCGGTGGAAATCCAGGTGACGATGCCCTTGTTGTGTTGCCAGCATTAGAATCAGCTCTTCATTTGCATTAGCCTCATAGTCAAAGCAAATAAATATTGCTTACTTCGTTTTCTTGCCCTTTCCCTTTTTTGATGATTGGATGATCAAATCCAAAGCCCCTTTACCCAATTCTAGTTCATGTAATAATTGCTTATTTCTTGTAATATTATGAGCTCATTCCTTCTCATAATCAGAAAGTTTCACAGTAGATGCCGAAGGGGTAGTATCGACATCAGAAGATGCAGAAGGGGTAGTACTGACATCAGCAGGTGCAGGAGTGGCTTCATGTGAGAGACTTTCCAATGCTCGGGAATCACAAGTCTTCTTATCTATTGCAAACAATCAGCTCTGAATACTGGATGCTTTTAAGACTGTCACCATAAGCAGCTTCAAGAAACCTATCAAAGTGCGATAGAAAATCATCATTATGCGAGCTTCCTAGAAACTGGTCCAATGATTGACCCTTTAATGTAGCTCCTTCATTTGAGCTATCAATTTGAAGGTTAGATTCATGAGAAACAATGGGTTGAGTCACTTACACAAGAGTTTGAATGGCACCTCCCTCTTGAGGCATCGGTCCTCCCACAATGATCGTACAAGCCCAACCTGTTTGCCTGGCAATATTCTTGGCAGCATCTTCAATTGTACAAGGGAGCATGTCAATATGGCTATTGCAAACTAAAATATGATTCAAGTCATTATGGCCCAGATTTGTAACACTTACCCTTGTAGTATGTGATTGGGATTATCGCCTTCACTATCCATGGACTTATACTCCTGCCGAAACTCTTCTACCTTTTCCTTGGTTGTTTCATCAGCTGAATTGTACCATTCCTGCATCTTCTGGTCATGAAAGGTGAAGCGATCGTGATGTGTAAACTCCTTAGTCATATTGGCTTCTTTATGTGCTTCCCACACAGTGTTGAACTTCGGTTTAAGCTCTTCTCCATATAACTTCGCAAATGCTTGCCAGGGATGTAACAGTTGTGAAGTGCTCTTGAGATTTAGAACCTTTCGAGTGCCAGAACCTGAACTCGAACCACGACTCTTATTATAAATCCAATCGTGAATTTGCTGCCCAATATTATCATATGCCAAACAAAAATATATAAGTGTTGGACAACTTACCTTTTTGGTTGACTTGAGCTTGGAGAGTTTTGCATGCTCCTCATTTCCTTTTGCAAACTCTATCTCCTTAGCAGATGGGGCATCAGCAGGCCATTTGTCATGGAAGTCTTCGTAAACTTTAGCAAGAAAGGTGGGAACTGTTTTACTCTCCTGTGCTTCTCAAAACCCTGCAAGCAGGTTGTAAAGCCAGGCGTGCTGCTCAGGAGTCGTCCAAGCTGCTTTTGGCATGGTAGTGCAAACCGCAAAGAAATTTGGTGATGTGCAACATGACAAACAAGGCAGACCCACGTGACAGTGTTTTGCAGCCAAGCAAAGTGGCCTTACTGCAATGATGGTTTCGCAATTAAAATATATTCTAAATAGATTAACCATCTGTACACTACTACATTGACAGTACATATAGGCATGAAAGATCTTATGGGACATAAGTGTATCACTCCTTGACTTGTTACCGCGATGTGCACAGCCACCGAAATTTTCGTCGACACCATTTTCATTCTCTGTAGCTCAATCCATCAATGATCCAAGCGATCCGGTCTATATAGCATCTTACCAGCGCATGTCAGATAGTTTTGTACAAAAAGGGAGGAGATCGGACACAGCGATGGATGAGGGGAGACCTTCTAGATCCGGTATGCCCAGAACTCCTGGCGATGACCCAATTGATTCTCTGTGGCTCTCTTTGAGCTGCAGGTCCACACAGAATGTTCCCTCAGTGGGCCCACACAGGACCCAAAGAGGTTCTCCAACCCCCTCCCCCTATGGGGCGGGAATCATTACCCCATGAGCACAGTGATTCAGTGTGCTAGTGTTATCTCCCAGGTGGGCTACTTCGTCCCCTGCACCTCCTACCACCCCTTCCACACCTGCTTCACAGTGGGCTGATGACGTGGTTACATCCAACCCCGATCCTGCGATACAGGACACAGAGATGGCAAGCAATGTGGACGACGATTGGGCTGGTCCATCCACCTTTGCAAATGATTTGGGGGAATATGCTGTCAGATTCAGAACCATCCTAGGGAGGACAGGATCCAAACGACCAACTGCTGAGGAACGGCAGATCATCGCTGAACAGCTCTGCGCAGTGCTTGCAGCAGCAGTCGCAATGGGCATGGACCGCAACCCAGGGAACACCACCCTCCGACAAGCAATCAACAAGGCAGCTGGTGGAAGTGGATGACCTAGGTTGGGCACGGTCACCAACGACCCTCACGATGTCCCAAGGACAGATTACCTGGAGGGATGGGATGGGAAATGCCCCCCCCCTCACAAATCTGCGAGGTCTCGAGGCCCTAAGGGGGCTCGACCTCTTCCTAAACCCCCAACAGGGGGCACTTCTTCGTCATGGGGTAGAGGACCTCCTCCCCCTGTGAACTGGTTGACCAAGCCTTTGGGCAAGGGGACCTTTGCTCAGGTCGCTCATTTCCCTGGGGGATGAGCACCTAACACATCCATGGACGGCCTTGTGCGACATTCTCTGAACTTCCTACCGACAAACTGGCTGATATTCAGCAGCATGTCAGTCCATCCAGGCCTAAGGTTGCAAAACCTTCACCCACTGTCCACGGACCGTCGAGACGACAGGTCCTAGTACACGTTCACCCCCCCCTCAAGGAGGGAGCGAATCCTGCTGACTTCCTAGACCAGGTTAGAACCACTCTCGGTCTGCACCACTCCAAGTTAGTGGCCCAGTCTGCTTCCTTACATGCCAGAAATATTTTGGTATCAACTGACGTCGTAGCCTCAGAGGAGGACCTTCGATGCTTCAAGGAGGCCATCCACAAGGTGTTCCCCTTTGCATTGCAAGTTGATGCAGTGCTACCCACATCCACGTCGTACCTTAAATTGGTTGATGTGCCATACATTGCTAATGACAAGGCCACTACGCCTGATGTCGTTATAGCTCACCTGGGGAAGTCAGGGATTTCTGACCTCATGGTGCTACAGGTCCCCCCACGGGTTGTACGGGATTTGAAGATGTCGGATACATGCACCATATACCTTAACATCGCTGACTTGGTCAGTGGTGCACAAGCGAAAGCTCTTATAGGGTGTGGCGTCCAATTTGGTTGCTATGTCGCTTATGTTAGAGCTGCCAGGGCAAACCCTGGCTTGCCACTATGCCAACGCTGCTGGAAATGGGGTCATCCCACCCCAGCATGCAGAGCCCCACAATCGAAATGCCCGATTTGTGCAGGACCCCACCGTAAGGAGCATCATCGTGCTCTAGCGGGATGTTGCAAGGGAAATGCTAGGGCGAACCCTCCAGTACCAGCCACCCCAGAGGGGGTAGCATGTCCTCACCCAGCCAGGTGTCTAAACTGCTGGAAAAATCACACATCTGATGATCGTCAATGCAACTTCTGGCATCATCACTTCGATCGCGAGTGGATCCTAGCACACTACCACGAGGTGAGTCTGAGATGTCTGTCTCGCTCCCCTCCTTCTTACCCTCCCGCAGGACACGGTGGTCAAACATAAATGAGAGACAGACTTAGATCTGTCCCTTGCTTGCGAGTATTTAGTCAAAATGTAAACCGTAACTGGGGGTACATGGACTTGCTACTGGCAGATTTTATAGATGATTACAATTTGCTTTTCAATCAAGAGCCTCACTGGAGACTCATAAGACATGCCCCCTCTGCCCACAACAGGGAAGGGGAAGAAGTTATTGGTGCACCAATGAGCCCAAATTGGGGCCTGTTAGTACATCCATCAGGGGTTGACACCCCTCCATGCGTCGCTGTCTATTTTGCAAACAGCATCGCTAATTTAAGACCGGGCCTCTGTCGAGACCTGATCAACAACCGTGACATCCTGTTGTTCTCACTGGGAATAGGAGAAGATGTCATGTTATATGCAAACGTCTACTCTGACAGTCAGCACTCGGCTATTACGTTCCTGTATGAGAACATCATGCTAATTCCTCACCTCCACTTCATGTGCGGCGACTTTAACGTGAGACATGCCTCCTGGGATCCCCAGGGGCCTGAACACTCGATTCATGCTGACCACTTGGTGGAAACGGCAATGGCTCTAGGCCTAATGAGGGCCCTCCCAGTTGAGGAGGGACCCACTCATTTTCCCCCACAACAGGGCTTTCACCCCATGGTGATCAACCTGATGTTCATTCCCACGGATCTCAGATTTATGTTATACTGTGAGATAATTCCCAGAGCCAGGGGCATGTCTGACCATGCCCCCCTGACACTGACGCTACCTGGCCTGGGATCTTTGGTCCCGGTCACCAAGTGGTCGATCAAAAAAGGCTCGGAGGAAGAGGCATTGTACCTGGACACTGTCTCCTCTGCGTTAAACCCATGGCTTAAGTGGCAAGGGAATACATTGGCAGAAATAGACGAGGTTGTCTCAGCAATATCAGCTATTTTAACCAAAGAGTGGGATACCCACTCCAAGGAATCACGCCTAGGCAAGTCATCCAAAGGATGGTGGACAGATGAATGCAGAGGCGCACTCAATGCATACAGAGCCTCCCATGATGGAGAGGACTGGAAGCATTATCGTAAAGTCATGCGACATGCAAAGCGTGACTTCTTTGAAGACCATATCCACGAAGTGGCTACCACCAACAGACAACCCTGGGACTTAGTGTCCTGGACTCGTCAATGCAACCTCCCATCTTACGAGGCAATCTCTTATCAGGGAAACCCTTGCAATGATCTGGATTCTCTATGGTCTGCCCTCGATGGATCATATAACGCTGCTTCAGATTGAGTAGTCGATCTGGACATCTTAAATGATCTGGACCCTGTGCCTGAAAGGGCCTGGATCCCATTCTCCATCACAGAAATGAGAGAAGCACTCATGGCGTGCTCCTCCCATTCCACTCCAGGTCCCGATCATGCCACATGGTCACACCTAAAACACTGGTGTAGCAACCCTGAAGTAGCGAGTCTCATCACCCACATAGCTGAAGCATGCATCACTGCAGGACATTGGCCTGCACATTTCAAGGAGTCTCTGTCGGTAATCATCCCGAAACCAGGAAAACCTAACTATTCTACCCCAAAGTCATTCAGGCTCATTGTACTCCTGAACACTCTGGGCAAACTAGTCAAAAAGATGCTGTCTAGGTGGCTTCAGTTCAATGGCGTGGCACATGATGCCTTCAAACAAAACCAATTTGGAGGAGTCACCCAGCATTCCACAGAGGATGCAGGAATCTACCTCACCCACCTTGTCAGGGCAGGATGGGCTCAGGGCCTCAAAACGAGCAAGGGATGCAAAAAGTTGGTGATCTTTTTGGACTCTACAATGGGCATCGAGTCCCTTGTGGACCCAAAACCATGCTCTGGGCAAATCTTTGCTCTGGACACTTGTCGATCCCTTCGTCCTTGGTTAGCTGGGAACGAGGAAAGAAACGTTACATTCTGGCATGTCCCCTCAAAATTTGAGTGGAACGTACACAAGAAGGCTCACAATGTAGCTACATCTACCAAGATCTCCATGGGCAGACACCCATGGACATCTCTAGACTACCTGAAGACCCAAATCGAAAAAGCAGTCTGTAAGGATTGGCACACGCGGTTCGCAGAACCTGCATATTGTGGTCAGTATTTCCTTCACCTGAAAGGGGTCAGAGGAAAACCTGTAGTACCCTTGACTCACAAAGGTGGGCCTTGGCTAAAAGTATTGAGAACCAGCACGACTGGCACTTCTCGACTCACCCATATGGTCACTGGCCATGCTCCCATAGGGGAGTATTGTCATCATTTCTCCCTTGATGGGGAGTACCAATGCTGGTGCCTTGGTCCTGAGATCCAAACTTGGGATCACATATTATGTGTCTGCCCTGCAGTGGATTGCAAAGAAACTTGTGCAAGCCCAGACTCTGTCGAAGGCTTTTATGAATTTTTGGACTATAACCCAGAACTTGGGTCGTTCACCCCGCTAGCGTGGGATCCAGGATAGGCTGTGCGTGTAGGGCGTATGACCCTCGTCTGGTTCTGGCTAGTGTGATTGGTATGTCAGGGTGGCTGTAGGGCACCAGACGAGTCCGTTAACCCTCATAAACGGGGCCCACCTGTGTTCAGGAGCGACTGTCAGGGAGGGGGGACACAAACCCAGTTACTGGTTTGGGGAGGCGCCTGAGTGCTTTCAGATCCACTGTCAGTCGTGCATTACAGCTTCCATGCTGACTATGCCCTCCTTTCTGAGCTGAGAAGCTCATGTCAGGGCAGCAGTTTCCCCTAAATCTTGCATACATACCCATGGAGTCTCGAGGGACACATCGTCAAGTCTGGGTTGTCGGTATGCCACCACTGGTGAGTCCGTTTACTCGATAAAGGGGGCCTTCTTAGTGGTCATCGCAGTTATCTAGGTGGTTGGTCCAAAGATCAGCAGGAGGAGGACTTGGATTGGGCATAATGTACTTCGTTTGTATGTCTCTGCCGTGGACTGCATTTGGGCGCCGCGTTATAAACTTTTGACCCAAAAAAAAAAAAATGGGACATAAGTGTTCACAGAACTCGGCATAGATAAGTCCCCAGCATCGTTGGTCCAGCTGAAGTGGTGGTTTCACAATTAAAATATATTCTAAATAGATTAACCATCTGTATAGTACTACATTGACAGTACATATAGGCATGAAAGATCTTATGGGACATAAGTGTTTGCAGAACTCGTTATAGATAAGTCTGTACTGTAGATCGACATGTCACCGTCGACATACTACCATTGACACATCATCATCGATGATGATGATGTGGCAGTGGGACTGGGTGGTTAGAAAGGTTGTCTGGGAGGAGAGGTGTGGGTTGTTGCTGGGGTTTTCAGGCCTGTACTGTCGGTGGACATGTCACCATCGACAAAAAAAAAAGTTGTCGGCATGTCATTGACGACAATGACAATGCGGCAGCGGGACCAGGTGGTTAGAAAGGTCATCTGGGAGGAGGTGTGGGTTGTCGCTGGGGTTTGCAGTCCTGTACCACTGAGCAAAATGTCACTGTTGACATGCCACCATCGACATGTCATCGTCGACCGATGACGATTTGGCAGTGAAACAGGATGGTTAGGGGTATGGAACAGGGGGGACAGGGGCATGCCATCGATGTCATAGTAGTTGTCTGTGTGCTAGTCATTGTCAAAGTTGTCATTTGAGGAGGTTTTGCAGCGGGACTAGCCACCATTGTTGGCAGCGATACATAAGTCACAAAAGGGGCCCTCGATGACTTGCCTGGCTAGTAATGAGCCATCTGGCACATGCTACAGCTACAGCTACCACTGGGCGAGCGAAACCTGAATGTCCAGAGGAATTGCTTGGACTGCACACAGTGGTGCTGCAGCCTTCACAGGCCAAGATGGACGTGGCAGTTACAGGGCAGCCACAATGCATAGCCACATCATAGCCACATCATAGCCACATCATTGCCGACCACTTGCACCACATCTAATCGCCAAACCTACCTGCTGATCGACAATGTCCAGGAATCAGAAAGCAAAAGCTGAGCAATCTGCAATCTTTGCCACTGTAGAGGAAGATCCTGATCTTCTCGATCTTCTGGAAATTGTGACATCCCCTGCTAGAAAAGCAATCTTTATCGCCCACCTTTGCAAATCCCTGCCTGGTGCTTTTGATCGGTTTGAGGGCAAGGAGCCTGCACAGCTGTTTGACATCTTCACCACCTGGTTTGGCAACTATGACCAGTCCCATACCCCCTTTCATCGCATCAGTGGTGCATTATACCAGCGGCAGCAATACTTCCTGCAGAACCGATTCAGCAAGAGGCAATTCAGTACCTCAATCAGTTTGGATTGGACCAATGATGACAAGTCGGCCTTTCTGGGCAAGATCTGAGTTGTATATGTTTCCAAGCTCAAAACCCCCTATCCACCCAAATACCACTGGATGGTGGAATCTTTGGCGATTGAGCAGAGATGGAAGGGGTACATCAAAACAGGAAAGCAGCCCGATCCCAGGCACAAGCAATATCCTTTATTTTTTGTTGATCCTAAGAAACTTCAGGGGGATTTTGGAGAGCAGGATACTGTTATTGTCTACGATAAGAGAACACAGGAGCTGGTGATGGTTATCATTTGGAATTTTGTTGGCCATCCAGCACTTCTTTGTTGCATGGAAGATATCATCAAAGATAATGTAAAGTATCGCAAGAGCATGCAAGTAAGCATTTTGTTCTAATATTCATTATCTTGATTCAGCCTTTTTTTAGCTTGCTGATCCAGGCAGCATTGTTCAGACTGGAGTTTCTGCTGGAGCATGAAGCAAGCCTACAATTGGTTGGGTCAAAAATATCAAGTCAAAGAAGCTATCCGATCAATTCATTGATCATCTCGATGAGAGGACTGCCCATGCTTTATCAGATGATATCCTCACTTGGCTTGCTGAGACTGGGATTTATTGGATGAACAAGAAGATTGTTGGGGGCTTTGAGGAGAATAGTGTTAAAGGGGAGTTAGAGTTGGAAATTGGAGAAGAATCATTCAATTTTGAATGGGCAGAGCTCGCTCCTCCTTCAGGTGCAATGGCTGCAAATTATTCTAGGCATTTACCACCAGTTATATTACAGCTTCTCCTGACTAACAATGTTTCTCTTCTAGGTTTGTTCATCAAGAGGTCAATCAGCCACATAAGTTTGCTACTGCCTGGACGATATCAAGGACTTTAAGAGAAGATCAGGGTGGCCACTTCTACAACTGTAAGTATGGTATTTGGGCCAAAGGAGGTAATGATACAATCGTTGCATGGGATCCCTCACATTTTCATGGTACAAGCCTCCAAGATTACCCTCCTGAGACAGATGCCATTTCTCAATACAACCAGGTTGGGCTTGCTATTGTTACTCCAAATTGGATTCCAGGGCTTTGGAAGAAATATGCTATGGAGCAGGCAGCTTTAGATGAGATGTTAGAGAGTATAGTGTCAGATGATGAAGAGCCTGAGGAGGGTGACAAGAGGGGTGACTCGGATGGGGGCAACTTGGATGGGGGCAACTTGGATGGGGGCTTTGAGTCGGTTTAGTTTGTCTTTGTTTTTTTGTGTACCTCATTACTTTTGCAACCATGCCACCGAAGCGGAAAGACGATAGCTCAGTATCATCTGCTGGATCAACTGCAAAATGAACAAAACCAGTCTTTCGTACACCTACCACTGCCAGTTCTGGCTTAACCACAGTGGGGGCAGCAACATCAAAGAAAAATCGGATTGTCACTTTACAAACTAGTGCTAGTAGTCATCGTGGATATCAAACACAAGACATAGATTCTCCATCTGCATCTCCCACTCCTGATGATTGCTTTACACCCTTGTCTGAAGCAGCAGCCTTGGATTCTACTTCTGGATTGGTTACCGATATTCAAACAGCAGAAAGTGACGATATATCTCCTGGAAAGCCTAAACTCAAGAAAAAGAATACAACAACAGTAAGAGTACAATTGCTTTATAATGACATCATACTTAATTATATTTGTAGTCGAAACTTCAAGATTGGCTTTCATATCGTCAAGCCTGTTTACTTGAGCTGCTTCGGCATGGTGGTCTGGCTAGCCATTTAGGCCATGACACTTGTTTTAGTTGTCAACAACAAACTGATGCCAGCTGGAAATGTCTAGATTGTATTGATGGTGGTTTACTGCAATGCAGAGGTTGTTTGCTTGCTGCCCATGCTTCACACCCTCTACATCGGATTGAGGTAAATATAGTTATTACCATTATCGATTTTTCAATACTGATAAAACCTAGCAATGGAATGGATTCTATTTTTGCAGGTCTTCTCTTCATGAAGCAGGACTTCGCATCCAACTGGGGCATGATGGTGCCAAATGCATTTTGCCAATATCTGGGCCTCCTGCATTCACTGTAACAGATCTGTCTGGTGTTCATTGTGTTGCAGTGGACTTCTGTGACTGCCGCCAAAATGGAATTGTCCCTCATCATATACAGCTTTTATGAGCAGGGTGGTTTCCAGCAACATTTAATCGGCCCCAAAATGCCTTTACCTTTCGCTGTCTCAATTTCTACCATGAGTTGACTCTACAAGGCAAAGTAAATGCATATGACTTTTGCCACACAGTCCTTCGCCTCACAGATAGTCTTGAGCTTAAGCAAACTCCTGTCGGTTTTGATTTTCCTAATGATGATTATGCCATGCTTATTGTAAGTTCCTTTTTAGAATCGCCTATCTGAGTTCCAACAGGCTATTTGCATATGGTGCCATCTTCTAATGCTCAAACGATCAGGCCGTGGACATTGTTCTGAAGGTGCCTTGTCAACTTCACATGGTGAACTGGCTATCGAATGTCCTTCCTGCCCCCATCCTGGACAAAACCTACCTGATAATTGGAATGTTGCAGATCCAGCACTATTCTCAATGGTGATTCAGCCCTAATATATGACTTGTAGATATTTGTATACACAATTTCTGGCAGTTGATGGAAACTTTAAACTGCGATTGAAGGAGCATGGAATAAATGATCCAGAACTTGCTCCTGGGTGGGCATATTTTGTTGAGGAAGAAGACTATCAAGCATTTATCAGAAACTTTATTGACCAGCCAGAGGTATGTGTGTGTGATGCCAGTTTTATAGTGGATCTAATATCTGCCAAGATTAACACATGTCAGTCAGAGCATGATGCATTGGTGCGGGCAGCTATTCGTTCTACACCAGGATATAAGGTTACTGGTGTTATACTTGTTATTTGTCCCCACCATGGTCTTATTCACAGAAATGGAGTTGGCGATCTGCAAAAAGGAGAACGGTATAGTGCACTATAATTATTATTTGTTGAATAGATGTTGATTGTCCAATAGATTCTGCAATATTGACTATGTAATCTTATCGTCAATCAAGGGAGAAGCCTTTTCCCACATTGTTTTGACTTATGATATTGGATGCCAATACTCCAAAAAATTTGACCAACGGATGTCCAAGTTTTCACCAGAGCTGCAGCTGAGTAAAGGAACTATTATCAAGTTTGGAGTCCCTAGTTGGCATATCAATGCTCATGGTCCTGATTGTCAGGCAGATTTTGGACTTGGCTTTCAGGATGGAGTTGGGCATACTTGTGGTGAAGAAGTTGAGAGTACATGGGCTAGGACTAATCCTTTGGGTCTGTTAAGAACTGATCCTAGAGGCCACTTCGGAATCCGACCGGACACTGTGGGTGATGATAGCGGGAGATTGTCGGGTTGATGCGGATTCTGCGGGAGGGGAAATGGAAAGGACTTGGCTTCAGCTTGTAAGAAGCTGCACCCTTCACCTCGTCTGGTGTCCTAATTTCAAGTTGAGGGTTTAGAGGTAGGAGTGGGAGAGTGTGGGTAAATGCAGGGAGGAGTATGAAGGGACTTAGGTTAAGTTCAGATGAGACTAGAACTTCAGAGGGAGACTAGAGGTTGAGTCAAATGGAGTTCAGACTCTTAGAGGACAGGGGTTGGAGTAGAAGGAGGTTTTAGATTGGCAGGGTAAAGTCGAGTCTATGTCAATATATGAACTGAGGAATACAAGGCAAAACTAACTAAGCTTAAATACTGTAGTCCAGAATAATGCAGAACAGGAATGAAGACTGCAGCAGTGTCTCAACTGCATAGATAAATTATCTAGCAGGAGCCGCACAGGAATCCATAGTCAAATTTGCAATAGAGATGGCAGCCTTGGAAAGGCAGCCGTGGATGCTGTACAAGGCGGCCTGGTGCACAGCAGTGTGGGCAGTGCAAGGCAGCTGGGAATGAAATCGGGAGGCGTAGGCAAAAGTCATGTTCGACATGCGGGAAAGGGTCGGATGGATGTGGGTTCTGATCAGGCGAGGAATGGTTCTTGACAGTATTTCCCCCTTAGTGCTGAGCCTATGAGGCATGTGAGGGTTTGAGTCTGAATGAGGAAGTTGGTTGAATTTTCCGAATGCGGTAATTGGTTGAAAAAATTTTCACGTTCTTTCCTTCTCCCATCAACTATCAATTATGTCCCCTCCAGCAGTATCCATGCAGATCAAGTTGGCCGCGTTGAGGGCCCAACACAAACAGAGGGAGTGGGCGATGAAGGAGCAGATGGAACAGGAGATGAAGGAGCTGGAGGAAGTGGCAAGGGAGGAGGAGTGCCAGGTGCAGGAGGCGCGTCAGGCAGCAGAGGAGGCTGCAAAGGCTGAGGAGGTGCGCCAGGCAGAGGCGTGGAAAAAAGAGGTATCAGCCACAAGATGAGCGGAGAAGAAGCAGGTGGCTGCGGCCGCAGGTTTGGAGGATGAGGCCGAGGGGAGCAAGTCCCCAAAGAAAAAGAAAGTTGCCAAGTCAAAGGTGCGAGTGGGGTCGGAGGGGTCGGAGGGTCTGGTGCGGGTGCAGGCCACATTGCCTTGCAAAAGGTGTGTACTTGTTTCCCTTTTCAGTCTCTTTTTACTGACAAGTGGCCTAGATGCAAATATCAAAAGATCGCTTGTTTCAAGATGGGTGTGAAGGGACGCGTGTGCAACAACTGCACGCGCATCAAACATAAGTGCGAGGAGGTAGTGTGGGAGGGGCAGGAAGCCCCTGTGGCAAAACTGGCGGGAACAACTGGGGCAACTGGGGAAAACCTGGAATTAATGCAACAAATGATGAAGTTAATAAGGAAGGGGTTTGCTGAGGTGGCTACTGCAGTGCAGGAGTTGATGGGGGAGATTCGGGACGCTATGGACCCAGAGTGGGTGGAGGAAGAAAGTGCCAGGGAGGAGAGCAACGAGGGTGACAAAGAGGTGGAGCAGGCGGTGCAAGAGTCCCGGCAGGAAAGATGCGGGATCTGAAAATCCGGAGATGACTGGGAGGCCTTCCAGAGATATCTGGAGAAAAGGCGAGCTGATGACGAGGAGGAGAGTGAGGATGAAGAAGAGGGTGAGGAGGGTGAAGAGAAGGATGAGGGTGGAGATGCAGGCGAAGTTGGGGGAGAGGGAGATGAAGATGAAGAGGGAAAAGCGGTGGTAGTGTAGGGACCTGGTTGGGTCCAAAAAAATCTTTTTTCAATAAAATTTGCTCTGAGTTTGGACTGAGTGAATAAGTAACGTGAATAGTCTTTAAGTGGGTAACGGTCCGGGTTTCTGTGGGTAGCAGGTGTGAAAATCCGCAAGGAGTTCTTGGGCATGGTCAAGTTCCATAACAGGTAGCCAGGAAGTCTCTTCATCAGTTCCCTGGTAACCTTCCCATCGGACAAGGTAGAGAATCTTGCAGCAACATCAGTTGTCGACTTTGGAGTTGAGGACTTCGGCGATCTCATATTCGAGCTCGTCATTGATGGTGATCAGAGGAGGTGGAGGTTGTACTCAATTTGGAATTGTGTTCAGGGAGTGTTTCTCTAGTTGAGAGACATGGAAAACAGGGTGAATGGCCCGCATGTGATCCAGGAGCCGCAGGGTGACTGAGTGAGTGCCTGGGCGGGCGATGATTTCAAAGGGGCCATGGTGCTTTTCAGAAAGTTTCTTGGAAGGACATGTGGTGTGGATATTTTCCGCAGCGACATAGGCAGAATCACCAATGTTGAAGTTGGGTGCGGGTGCCCAATGTTTGTCCACAGGACCTTGATAACACTCTTGAGCAGCCGCAAGTTGTTTCCAAAGCTCCTGATGAAGGTCGTCTAAGTCGACGACAAACTTGCGGGCGCACTGTGAAGCTAAGTCATGTTCTGGAAAGACAGAAATGTTCGGGTGATAGCCTTTGTTGGCAAAGAAAGGGGATACGCCTGTAGAGGCAGAAGGAGCATTGTTGTAGGCAAATTCACCCAAGGGTAAGAGGTGAGACCAGTTGTCCTACTGATAGTTGCAGAAGATCCAGAGGTACTGCTCCAAGGTCTGATTAAGTCGTTCTGTCTGACCATCACCTTGCAGGTGATAACCAGAAGTGAAGTGGATCCGCATGTCGAGTGCTTTTCCAAGGGAGCGGAAGAAATGGGAGACAAACTCGGATCCCCAGTCGCAAGTGACGTGCAATGGGATGCCATGCTTGGAGAAGACATAGAGGACAAACAAATTGGCTAGTTCTTGGGCTGTGATCTCATTGACAGTTGGGATGAAGATGCCTTGCTTGGTGAGATGGTCAACAATGACCAGGATAGCAGTGTGACCATCGGAGTCAGGTAGTTGTTCAATGAAGTCCATGGAGATGGAGTTCCAAGGTCATTCTGGAACCGGAAGTTGCTTTAGAAACCCATAGGGCTTGTGTTGAGGTGACTTGGATTGTTTGCAAGTGGTACAGGTTTTGCAGAATTCCTGCACAAAGGTGTGGAGGTTTGGCCAAACATATTCCCAGTGGACAAGCTGCTGGGTTTTGTTTTGTCTGAAGTGGCCAGAGAGGATGTGATCGTGTTTGTACTGAAGGACCTTGAGGCAAAGATCTGCGACGTCTGGAACATAAATCCAGTCGAAGTGGCAGAGAAGACCTGCCTCATCTATGGTCCAGTTGGGGTCGACAGGTGTCGGAAGATGTGCAGATGATAAAGGGTCAAGGGGTAGGGAGGTGCGGATGTCGTGGTGGAGTTTCTCAACATCCATGATTACTGCTTGTCAAAGAACGGGTGTGGTGAAATAGGTGGCGTGGAGGGAAGAGGTGAGCTGTTCCTGTGTGAATACAGGTTGGAAGTTGGTTGGGTTTATGGAGGCAAAGTTGCTATTTCCCCCTTTGCGGTAGACATCCCAACGTCTAGTGAGTGCGTCTGGCTTGGCCCCTAGTTTTCCGGGGCGGAAGCGGATGACAAGATTGAATTGGGAAAGGTACTCAGACCAACAGGCCTGGCGGCGGGTGAGCAACTTGGTAGTGCTGAAGTACTCAAGATTTTTGTGGTCGGTGACCACATCAACTGGGTTTGCGTAACCCTCGAAATACTGCTGCCAGTGTTTGAAGGCCTCGAAAATGGCCAAGAGTTCCTTATCATGGGGCGGGATTGAAGGAGCAGGAATGAAAGGCAACTGGATGGATTTCTCCATCCACAGTGTAAACCGAAAGGATAGCCGCTAGTGTGTAGTCGGAAGCGTCCGTTTCGAGTACCATCTGTGAGTCAGGTACCCATTGCGTTAAGACAGGGGCATGGGTGAATTCTTGTTTGAGCTTTTCAAAAGCATCGCGGCACTTCTTGTTGAAGTCCCATGGTGCAGATTTCTGTGTCAAGCGAGTGAGTGGGATGACAATGTCTGAATAGCCATTGATGAAGCGGCGGTAAAAGTTGCAAAAGCCTAAGAAGGATTGAATATCCTTAACTTTCTTAGGCTCGGGCCAGTCAAGCATGGTTTTGACTTTATCCTCGGACATCCACAGTCCATCCGGTGAAAGGATGAAACCCAAATATTCAACGGTGTCTTTGTGGAACTCACATTTCTGTGGAGAGGCGTAAAGTCCATTTTTCTGGAGATGGCGGAGGACTTCTTTGACATGAGCCCCATGCTGGGACTTGTCGTTGGAATAGATTAGGATGTCGTTGAGGTATACAATGACACAAACATCCAGCATGTCGCTGAAGATGTTGTTCATAAACTGCTGGAAAGCTGCAGGTGCATTAGTGAGCCCAAAGGGGACCACCAACCACTCGAAGGATCCGTAGTGGGTGTAGAAAGTAGTTTTCCACTCATCACCGTCTGCAATGCGGACTAAGTGGTAAGTGTGCCACAAGTCTATCTTGGTGAACAAGCAGGCTTTTTGGGGAGAGTCGAGGAGGTCAGAAATGAGAGGAAGGGGATAGCAGTCTTTCTTCATAAGACAATTGAGTCCTCGGTAGTCGACACAAAGTTGGAGACTACCGTCCTTCTTCTTGATGAAGAGAATTGGAGCGCCATGTGGAGACTTGGATGGGCGAATGAAACCTGAGCGGACATTTCCGTCAATAAAGACTCGTAAGGCTTCTAATTCAGAGGGGGAGAGAGAATACATGTGGCCCAGAGGCAGAGGAGTGTTGTCTTCTGTCTCTATCTTGAGGTCGTAAGACCAATGCGGAGGAAGGGTATCCACTTTAGTCTTATTAAAGACATCAGTGAATTTGTGATACTTGGGTGGAATATCAGAAAGGTCGGAGGAGTTAGCGGAATGGGCAGAGTGGGCGGATAACCCTTCTGGAGCAAAGGTCATCTGAAAAGCTATTGCCCCAGGAAGTTTGCTAGCATGCGCATAAGCGGCAGCATTGATGAAGGAGATGTCAGGAGGTGTAAACTTAGGAGGAATGGGGGGTTTGGAAAGTGCAGAAGAGTCAAGGATTTCTACTGGAAGATTCAGGGACAAAGGTGACGTCAGGGGTGCTGGACCTCTATGATCTGCAGAGCGGAAAGCGAGTTGGCTTGAAGACCAGTCAATCAATGGATTGTATTGCTTCAGCCAGTTATGACCAAGTACGGCGGAACAGGAAGAGTCGAGCAAGGTTACATAAAATGACAAATTGAATACTTCACCAGCAGGGAAAGTGACTGGAAGTTTGACGATCTGAGTTATGGTGGAGTTGCAAGTTCCATCAAAGAGTCGTAAACTGATCGGGTTAATGGGTTCCATGCTGAGTTGGTTATTCAACACGAAGGAGGAGTCAAGGAAGCAGTGGGAGGAGCCAGAGTTGATAAGGGTTTGGAAAGGGGCAGAAGAGCCAGGAAAGGTTAAAAGAATGGTTAGGGAGTCAGGGTCAGAAAGAGCAGACACGTTGAGACGAACGTAGGCAGCCAAGTGGGTAAGGTCAATGCAACCCCCAGCCCCAATGGCTGTATCCTGAGGGTTGTGGACTATTTTTCCAAGTCCGTAGTCTCGGGAACGACAGTGGATGCACGGGCTTTTGCGGCTTTGGATTTTGGGCAGTTTCCTGCTATGTGCCCTTCCTCACCGCAGTAGAGACAAAGTTGTTCTCTCATGCGACATTCTCGTTCCTCCCCAGTAAGCTTGCCATTCTTCCCCAACTTATCGGAGATGGACAACTTGGGCTTGTCCTGGGAAGTGTTCTTTGTCGCGGAAGACTGCTGGTTGGAGGTGTTACCATGAGCAGAGTTTGAAGTGGCTTGGTTTGTCGGTGGGGAAGAGTCCTTCCAACTAGAGTTACTGGAATTCTTTGTTTTGAAATGGGATTCATCCTCCTGCATCCAATAGATATCATCGCAGTCCTGTGCTTTCAAGCACAGTTCTGCAAGGGTGTCAGGTTTACCACCCCGAAGAACTTCTATGTGAAGTCAGAGTGGAAGACTGTGGAAATAGTGGTCACAAAGGGCTGCTTCGTTCCAGTTGACCCTAGAAGCTAATTCCCAGAAGTCAACGTTATATTTCATGATGCTACCACCTTTCTTCATTGCTAGGTCAGAGAGAGCTTTTTCCGCATCTCTGACTGGGTTGTGCAGACCAAAGTTGCTTTCCAGCTTGGCAAGGAAAGCTTCATAGTCCCACATCCAGTGTGCAGAATCTGTCGGGTCATTAAGACCAGGTTCAAACCAACTGAGAGCTGATCCTTTAAGATAAGAAAGGATAAATATGATCTTTTTCTCATCAGAGGAAAATACGTGCAGGCGGTCGCGGAAATGAAGATTACACGAGACTAGGAAGTCTCTAAGTTTCTTTGGGTTTGAGCCATCAAAAGTGTCAGGATCGCGAACTTTGATTTTCTCGGTCTTAGGTGCATTGTTTTGTCAGAGGGTGCGGATACTCTCTGAGAGGTTGTAAAGAACATCTATGAACCTATCCCCTGGATCAGGGTTTCCCCCTGCGGGAGGTTGATCGTCAGGATCATTGGGATCAGGGTCACCCCCAGGGCCATCCAGACTGCTAGGGTCATCAGGTCCGCCAGGAGGTCCATCCTCTAGACCACGATCTTCCAACCCATAGGGTTCAGGCTGGTTGATGCCCCCTACATACTCAAGGGGAGTTCTTGATCAAAAACCTTCTGGGTTGCCAGAAGGTTGCAGGGCACAGGCGGACATGAGATTGGCACTGATTGAGGGAGCTCCTGAGCCTATTTGTCAGAAGATGTTTGAGGGTCTGGAAGACACTCCAAAAGTAGTGGTGGGTCGAGGGTCAGGAAGAGTGGATCGCTGGATTGCAGAGATCCCTGGAATAGTACCAGCGCATTGGGAATTTCTTGTTGTGCGCTGGCAGGTCTCAGTAGGGGTCATAGCAAGGAATGGACGAGTGAAGTGTGAGTTCGTATATACTGTTAAGAACTGATCCTAGAGGCCACTTCAGAATCTGACCGGACACTGCAGGTGATGATAGCGGGAGATTGTCAGGTCGATGCAGATTCTGTGGGAGGGGAAATGGAAAGGACTTGGCTTCAGCTTGTAAGAAGCTGCGCCCTTCACCTCGTCTGGTGTCCTAATTTCAAGTTGAGGGTTTAGAGGTAGGAGCGGGAGAGTGCAGGTAAATGCGGGGAGGAGTATGAAGGGACTTAGGTTAAGTTCAGATGAGACTAGAACTTCAGAGGGAGACTAGAGGTTGAGTCAAATGGAGTTCAGACTCTTAGAGGACAGGGGTTGGAGTAGAAGGAGGTTTTAGATTGGCAGGGTAAAGTCGAGTCTATGTTGATATACAAACTGAGGAATACAAGGCAAAACTAACTAAGCTTAAATACTGTAGTCCAGAATAATGCAGAACAGGAACAAAGACTGCAGCAGTGTCTCGACTGTGTAGATAAATTATCTAGTGGGAGCCGCACAGGAATCCGTAGTCAAATTTGCAATAGAGACAGCAGCCTTGGAAAGGCAGCCGTGGATGCTGTACAAGGTGGCCTGGTGCACAGCAGTGTTGGCAGTGCAAGGCAGCTGGAAACGAAATTGGGAGGCGTAGGCAAAAGTCATGTTCGATGTGCGGGAAAGGGTCAGATAGATGCAGGTTCCGATCAGGCAAGGAACGGTTCTTGACAGGGTCCAAGTACATGGGAGATGGGTCCAGGTGCCCATCATGAGACTTTGAATGATCAATGGGGTGGTTTGAATTTTTGGAGAATACTTGTTTTCTGTGAGTTTTTTTTTTTTTTTGTGTGTTCCTTCAATAAGCTATTACCATATTTATAATAGGTCAAGAATTTTTATGCCACTTAAAAAAGGCAGTTGTAATGCATGCAAATCACCAGCAGCTGTTTGATCAATTTTCAGCAACTTTCCGACCAGCTACGATTACTCATTGGCAAGCAATGATTAATGTTTGGAAGGAAGACCATTCAAAACCAAATCCATATTTGGAACCAGGACGATGTAAGTAGAAATTTGTCTTCTTGCAATAAGGTTTTTAATGTTATTTCAGCAAGCACTACTTTACAAGATGTGCAGCTTGAACTCGCCAAAGAAGATTCAACTTCAGCTGCTCTGGGAGAAGTTGCAACTCATGAGATAAGTTTAACAACTTTTCTTACAACTGGACTAGAACTTAAAGAATGGCAGTATGCAATTTTAATTTGTTTGGCTAATATCTTCTCTAACTTGTTTGATTCAAGATGCATTATCACATATGATATCAAAGTTTAAAAAAAGTACAAGACACAAACCCAGCTGGCAGATTTAGAAGAAAAGCGGTGCACTCTTATGATGCATATCAATCTTTGGTGAGAGGTCCAATTGGCCTATCTTCCTTCAACTGGTTCTCTTGTTATGGTGGTTTATACCAATCTTTTATCAGAGGTACAATCAAGCAAAGAATCACTCACAGCTGAGGCCATTCCATTATTCCTTCCCTCATCACTTCTACCAAATCAGCAACCTTCTCTGGCTTTTGCTAAATGTCTATTGTGTGAAGTCCGCTTGTGCATTGCCCAAGCTGAGGATGCTTTAGCTGATATATGGCATTATCTGCATCTTATCTCAGGCTTCTGGCAATTTAAAAAAGTCAACATCAGTGGAACTGGAAATCACCCAAATACTCAGATGCACACCTTGTTCAATCGGTTCAACCATCATATAAAACTTTCAATGCTGCGCTACTCTGCTGCACATACTTGCTTGCTTGCAGCTGATCCAATAGGCAAATGGAATTCTAGACTAAAGGAGCTTAAGAAGTCTGATGTTCATGGACCAGGGAGGATGGATTTTTCTATGGAGATGTCTGATGCACTGGACACGAGCAAAGGCCACTTTGAAATCTCATGGATTTGGCTGGTGCCAAGGCCAGCAACAGAGACTGAAGTAGATGCCTCAGAGGAGATTTTGGATGAAGGAATGCGTGTAGAGTGGTCTAAATCTCAGGCAAGAAAGATGCGGTGGGAGGAGGAGGTTGAGCTACTCCAGGAGGAAATGCGCTGAACGATCGTATATTATGAGTGGAAGGCATCCTGGTGGCTTCAGCTTGAGCCTGGTCCTCTCACAGCTGAAAATTCCATTATCCATGGAGTTACTGCATATGCACAAAAGCAAGCATTTTTTTGCAAAGCTTTGGCTGAGAGCTTTGCAAAGGCATGGCTGCCTTATATGCAAGCAAACAAGATGGAAACAGAATGGGGTCATCGGTATAGCCATTTGATCACTGATAAAAATTCTAATGCAATAGGTCCCTTGAAATCCAAGACTATGAATAATCCAGAAAGTAATGGATCAAGCAATCAGAAGGAGGATGAAGAGGATGAGGATGAGATGGAGGATGAAGAAGTTGAAAAGGATGACAATTATGATCCATTTGAATTAGATGATTGATGTTGAGTTAACAATATGATTTACCATTAGCAATAGGCCCCAGTACCATTTACGATGATTAACAATGGATTACAATGGATGCCAGTACCATTTACAATTATTAACAATGGGCCCCAGTACCATTTACAATGATTAACAATGTATTACAATGGGTGGCAGTACCATTTACAATGATTAACAATGGGCCCCAGTACCATTTACAATGATTAAATAGGAAAAGATGTTTGCATCTTCTCACGGGGGGTAAACCTGTGAGTCATGTCACCCTGACTCGCGGATATGTCATCAAAAAGTACCCCTGCATTGTTTACTGTTATTTTTCATGATATTTGATAGAAATTTGCTGAAAAAGATGTTTGCATCTCATCACAGGTGGTAAACCCGCGAGTCAGGTCACCATGACTTGTGGGTTTTTCCTGTGATATGTCATTAAAAAGTTGAAATCTCAACACAGATGATCACTCACCTGACCAAAATCTGGGTACCAGCATACCCGCACATACCTGTAACACCGTGGAAAAGGGTATGGTGTTGCCTGGGCATGGCAATCCCATACCCATACCCGTACCCATGCATACCCATGACCAAAATATCATGGGTTGACCTGGACCCGTGTCACACCTTAATTAACAATGAGTTCCAGTACCATTTACAATGATTAACAATGGGTGGCAGTACCATTTACAATGATTAACAATGTATTACAATGGGTGGCAGTGCCATTTACAATGATTAACAATGGGCCCCAGTACCATTTACAATGATTAACAATGTATTACAATGGGTGGCAGTACCATTTACAATCATCAACAATCATTAACAATAACCTCTACTACATCTATTGGATATCTATTACAATGTCATTGTAATAAAACCATCAGTACTGTGCACAATGGCCTATTGACTAGCACTGATAGATTGTTAACAATAATGCCAACCACAACTCGCTGAACAACAGCAGGTTATTGCAGAACAACTGGGCATGGTGCTCAATGCAGCAACCACAGTCGGTTTTGATCACGATTCAGGGAACACAACCCTCTGAAGAGCCATAGACAAGGTAGCTGGGGCTGGGAAACGACCTAGGTCAGAGACCATCCCTAATGATCCACACGACATCCCAAGGATGGACCATCTGGAGGGATGGGATGGGCCACGCCCCCCCCCCTCACAAATCTGCAAGGACTCAAGACCCGAGAGGGGCTCAACCTCTTCCTAAACCCCCAGCAGGGGGTGTCTCTGGTAGGGGCCCTCCCCCCCCTGTGAACTGGTCGACCAAACCTTCAGGCAAGGGGACCTTTGCTCAGGTTGCTCATTTCTCTGGGGGACGAGCACCTAACACCTCCATGGACGGCCTTGTGCATTTAGCCAAGGCCTTCCCTGAGCTTCCTACCGACAAGCTGGCTGATATTCAGCAGCACATCGGCCCTTCCAGGCCCAAGGCTGCAAAGCCTTCGGCTACTATTCATGGACCATCGAGACGACAAGTCCTAGTACACATTCGACCTCCCCTCGAGGAAGGAATGAACCCGGCTGATTTCCTGGACTATGTCCAGACGACTCTAGGACTGCACCACTCGAAGCTAGTGGCCCAGTCAGCTATCATGCACACTGGGAACCTCTCGGTGTCCACAGACATAGTTGCCTCTGAGGAGGACCTACAATGTTTCAAGGAGGCAGCCCACAAGGCCTTCCCCTTCGCGCTGCAAGTCGATGCGGCATTTACCTTAAGCTGGTCGACGTACCCTACATTGCTAACAACAAGGCTATTATGCCTGACATCGTGATCACACACCTCGGAAAGTCAGGCATCTCTGACCTCACCGTGTTGCAAGTCCCTCCACAGGTAGTATGTGATTCGAAGATGTTGGACACCTCTCATCGGGCGTGGTGTCCAATTTGGATGCTAAGTCGCTTATGTTAGGGCAGCCAGGGCAAATCCTGGACTGCCGCTATGCCAACAGTGCTGGAAATGGGGTCACCCCACCCCAGCATGCAGAGCACTGCAGTCAAAGTGTCCAATCTGCGCAGGCCCACACCGAAAGGAGCACCACCGTGCTCTGGCCGGATGTTGCAAGGGAAATGCAAAAGCGAACCCTCCAGTCCCAGCCACCCCAGAGGGGGTTGCCTGTCCTCACCCAGCTAGATGTCTAAACTGCTGGAAGAACCACACATCTGACAATCGTCGATGCAATTTCTGGCAACATTGCTTTGACTGTGATTGGATCAAAGCTCGCTATGACAAGGGAGTGCAAGACGTAACTCTTGCTCCCCTCCTGCTCACCATCCCACAGGATGCGGTGGCTGAATGTAAACGAGGGACAGACTTAGATCTACCCCACAGTTACGCATATTTAGTCAAAATGTAAACAGAAATTAGGGTTACATGGACTCATTACTGGCAGATTTCATAGATGACTATGATCTGCTATTCATTCAAGAGCCGTCCCAGAAGCCAGGGGTACATCTGACCACACTCCCCTGACACTGACACTACCTGGTCTGGGATCTCTGGTCCTGGTCACCAAGTGGTCCATCAAAAAAAGATCTGAGGAGGAAGCATTGTACCTTGATGCCATCTCCTCCGCTTTGAATCCATGGCTTCAGTGGCACGGAAATACCTCGGCAGAAATCAATGATGTTGTCTCGGTGATATCAACGATTTTAAACAAGGCATGGGATAACCATGCCAAGGAATCTCGCCTAGGCAAGTCATCAAAGGATGGTGGACAGACAAATGCAAAGGTGCACTAGACGCCTACAGAGCCACTCAAGATGAGGGGGACTGGAAGCAATACTGCAAGGTCATGTGACATGCAAAATGGGACTTCTTCAACGATCACATCCAAGAAGTGGCCACTATGAACAGGCAACCCTGGGACCTTATGTCCTGGACTCATCAAAGAAACCTGCCATCATATGAGGTGATCTCCTATCGGGGAGAGCCATGCAACGATCTTGATTCCCTGTGGGCTGCCCTTGATGGCTCATACAATGCTGCCTCGGGATTGAGTAGTCGATCTGAGCATCTTAGATGATCTGGACCCAGTGCCTGAAAGGGCCTGGATCCCTTTCACAGTTATGGAAATGAAAGAAGCGCTCAATGTGTGCTCTTCCCATTCTGCTCCAGGTCCCGATCATGTTACATGGTCATTCCTTAAACACTGGTGTAGCAACCTGGAGGTGGCAGGTCTCATCACCCACATCACCGAGGCATGCATCACTGTTGGTCACTGGCCAGCACACTTCAAGGAATCCCTGTCGGTAATTATTCTGAAGCCAGGGAAACCTAACTATTCTACTCCAAAGTCATTCAGGCCCATCATGCTACTGAACACCCTGGGAAAATTGGTTGAAAAGATGCTGTCTAGACAGCTTCAGTTTGACAGAGTGGCTCACGAAGCCTTCGAGCAGAATCAGTTTGGAGGAGTCGCCCAGTGTTCCACAGAGGATGCAGGTATTTACCTTACCCATCTCGTTAGGGTGGGGTGGGCCCAAGGGCTCAAGACGAGTGTTGTCACCTTTGACATCGCTCAATTCTTCCCCTCCTTGAACCACCAGGTTCTACTGGAGATCATCTCTCAATCGGGATTCCCTGCGCAAGTGGTGAATTTCTTCCGCTCATACCTGGTCAGTCGCAAGACAACCTACAAATGGAACAGTAAGAGAACACTGAGAAGGAAAATGATTATGCACCTTTTGCAGGGCAATGCAGCCTGCACCCGCACTGGACTCTCCAACTCCTCCAACCCCACTCGTGCCTTTGACTTGGCGACTTTCTTTTTCTTGGGGGACTTGCTCCCCTTGGCCTCATCCTCCAAACCTGCGGCTGTAGTTGCCCACTTCTTCTCCACTTGTCTTGCAGCCAATGCCTCCTTTTTCTGCACCTCTGCCTGACATGCCTCCTCAGCCTTTGCAGCCTCCTCTGCTGCCTGACGCGCCTCCTGTGCCCAGCATTCCTCCTCCCTCGCCACTTCCTCCAGCTCCTTCATCTCTCGTTCCATCTGCTCCTTCATTGCCCGCTCCCTCTGTTTGTGTTGAGCCCTCATCGCGGCCAATTTGGTCTGCGCAGATACTGCTGGAGGGGACATAACTGATAGTTGATGGTGGAAGGAAAGAGCATGAAAAATTTTTCAACCAATTACCACATTCAGAAAATTCAACCAACTTCCTCATTCAGACTCAAACCCTCACGTGCCTCGTAGGCTTGGCACTAAGGGGGAAATACTGTCAAGAACCATTCCTCGCCTGATTGGAACCTGCATCCATCTGACTCTTTCCCGCATGTCGAACATGACTTTTGCCTATGCCTCCCAATTTTGTTCCCGGCTGCCTTGCACTGCCCACACTGCTGTGCACCAGGCTGCCTTCCCAAGGCTGCCATCTCTATTGCAAATTTGACTATGGATTCCTGTGCAGCTCCCGCTAGATAATTTATCTACGCAGTTGAGACACTGCCGCAGTCTTCGTTCCTGTTCTGCATTATTCCAGACTACAGTATTTAAGCTTAGTTAGTTTCGCCTTGTATTCCTCAGTTCGTATATCAACATAGACTCGACTTTACCCTGCCAATCTAAAACCTCCTTCTACTCCAACCCCTGTCCTCTAAGAGTCTGAACTCCATTTGACTCAACCTCTAGTCTCCCTCTGAAGTTCTAGTCTCATCTGAACTTAACCTAAGTCCCTCTGTACTCCTCCCCACATTTACCCGCACTTTCCTGCTCCTACCTCTAAACCCTCGACTTGAAATTAGAACACCAGACGAGGTGAAGGGCCCAGCTTCTTACAAGCTGAAGCCAAGTCCTTTCCATTTCCCCTCCCACAGAATCTGCATCAACCAGACAATCTCCCGCTATCATCACCCGCAGTGTCCGGTTGGATTCTGAAGCAGCCTATAGGATCAGTTCTTAACACATGGAGGCTCTTGGATGCAAAGCAGGTCGTGGTCATCTACGAAATCTGCCAGTAATGAGTCCATGTAACCCCAATTTCTGTTTACATTTTGACTAAATACTTGTAGATGAGGGAAAGATCTGAGTCTGTCTCTCATTTACATTCAACCACCACATCCTGCGGGAAGGTAAGCAGGAGGGGAGCGAGACATACATCTCGCACTCACCTCATCGTAGCGAGCCTTGATCCAGTCACAATCAAAGTGATGTCGCCAAAAAGGTGTGGGCAGGCCTCCCCCTCTGGGGTGGCTGTTGGGAATTGGGGATGATGTCATGTTATTTGCAAACATCTATTTGGACAGCCAACATTTGGCCATCACATTCCTATTTGAGAACGTAATGACGATCCCACGCCTTCACTTCATGTGTGGTGATTTCAACGTGAGGCACATCTCTTGGGATCCCCAGGGACCTGAACACTCTATCCATGCCGACCACCTAGTGGAAACGGCTGTGGCACTAGGCCTGACGAGGGCCCTCCCCACTGAGGAGGGACCCACTCACTTCCCTCCACAACAGGGCTTTCACCCCATGGTGATCGACCTGATGTTCATACCCATGGATCTCAGATTCATGTTGTATTGCGAGATCATTCCAGAAGCCAGGGGTATGTCTGACCATGCCCCCTTGACACTGACACTGCCTGGCCTGGGATCGTTGGTCCCGGTCACCAAGTGGTCAATCAAAAAAAGGATCCAAGAAAGAAGTGTCATACTTTTGCGATGTGCACAGCCACAGAAATTTTCGTCGACACCATTTTCAACCTCTGTAGCTCAATCCATCAACGATCCAAGTGATCTGGTTTATATAGCATCTTTTTTTTTTTTTTTTTTGGGTCAAAAATTTATAATGTGGCGCCCAAACGCAGTCTGTGGCAGAGACATACAAACGAAGTACACTATGCCCAATCCAAGTCATCCCCCTGCTAATCTTCGCACCAACCACCTAGATAACTGCGATGACTACTAAGGAGGCCCCTTTTATCGATTAAACAGATTTGCCAGTGGTGGCATACCAACAACCCGGACTTGACAATGTGTCCCTCAAGACTCCATGGGTATGTGTGCAAGATCACAGGAAACTGCTGCCCTGACGTGAGCCTCTCAGCTTGGAAAGGAAGGCGTAGCCAGCCTAGAAGCTGTAACGCACAACCGACAGTGGATTTGAAAGTGCTCAGGCACCTCCCCGAACCAGTACCTGGGTTTGTGTTCCCCCACCCTGACAGTCACTCCTGAACACAGGCAGGCCCCCTTTATGAGGGTTAATGGACTCATTGACCACCTTCTACAGCCGCCATCAACATACTGATCACACTAGTCAGGACCAGACGGGGGTCATACGCCCTATGGGCACGACCTATCCTGGATCCCATGCTAGTGGGGTGAACAACCCAATTTCTGGGTTGTTGTCCAAGAATTTGTAGAAGCCTTCGATGGAGTCGGGGCTTGCACGAGTCTCTGTTCGAACTTGTAATACATGGTCCTGGGTTTGGATCTCGGGGCCAAGGCACCAGCATTGGTACTCCCTGTCGAGGGAGAAACGTTGGTGATACTCTCCTAAGGGAGCATGGCCAGTGATCATATGAGTGAGTCAGGAGGTACCAGTTGTGCTGGCTCCCAAAACTTTCAGCCAAGGCCCACCTTTGTGAGTCGAGGGTAGTACCAGTTTTCCTCCGACCCCTTTGAGGTGGAGGAAATACTGTCTGCAATATGCTGGGTCAGAGAACCACGTGTGCCAATCCTTACAGACTGCTTTTTCGACTTGGGTCTTAAGGTAATCTAAAGATGTCTGTGGGCATTGACCCGCAGAGATCTTGGTAGATGTAGCCACATCATGAGCCTTCTTGTGCATGCCCCACTTGAACTTCGAGGGGACATGCCAGAATGTGATGTTTCTCTCCTCATCCCCGGATAGCCAGGGACAAAGGGATCGACAAGCATCCAGGGCAAAGATTTGCCCAGAACGTGGTTTAGGGTCCACAAGGGACTCAATGCCCATTGTGGAGTCTGAGAAGATCACCAGCTTTTTGCATCCCCTACTGCAAGCAGCAGAGATGCCCAGCTGGAGAGCGAATAATTTGACTTCCGGGGGGGTTCTCCTCCCAGAAGCTGAGACGATGTGATCTACTTGTTATCCTTGTCCAAAGACAAGAGCACAAGCGACAGCCTGAAATTTGGCATCAGTGGGCACCGAGGCATCCACTGCAATGACGAGGGTGTCTGCCTCTGCCTGGGCAGTAGCCCAGGCCTTTTCGAGGTCACCTCTATTGTTAGGGTGACACCCACTATCTGCTAGCTAAGACCATGCAGGTTCTCTCTACAAGAAGGGGCCAGGATCCACACTTGTGATGGGGGAACTGATGGTTTTGATGTGAGGGGTTATTAATAGGTGAGTTTGTTGAGATAGGCCTTTCACACCACAAGTGTAGGTGGAATACCTAAGAGAACACAACTAGGGTCCCCTAGGTGTATATTTAGGGTTTATATACTATGTTACATATATTGTACATTGTTGTTACCAACGCACTCATACATGCACGTACATATTGATGCATGCAAAATACAATTCTCACACTATCAAAGTGTAGCATCATTTGGCGTCATGTAGCGTAATTCAACATAATAAAATAAAATGAAATTTTATTAGGTAATGGGGTGGTTTCCTAACACCTATAAGCAGTCCTTGCCTTGTCCTCTTTCGAGGTGAGGCAATGAGAGGAGAAGCGAGTGGGGAATAGATCCTTCACTCTATTTCCAGGGGTGTTTTCTTCCCCAAAGGGGTCGAATTCATCCTCCAGAACAAGGGCCATAGCTGCTGCTGAGGCAACAGATGGACCCTGCAGTGTGAGTGTGTTCAACACATCCCCTCCCCAGAGCCCAAGCTCATGAGTGTAGGTGTTGCCCACATATTTTGGCCCTAAGATAGCTCTCAGGGGGTGAGATGGGGCCAACAGGGGGTTCTGAACACCCCTTTGTTGACTAAACAGTGCAGTAACAGTTGCATTTTATATAGCGTCTTACCAACACATGTCAGATTCTTTTGTGATAAAAGGGAGGAGATCAGACATGGTGATGGATGAGGGGAGACCCTCCAGATCTGGTACGCCCAGAACTCCTGGCGATGACCCCATTGATTCTCTGTGGCCCTCTGGGAGCCGCAGATCCACACAGAACGCTTCCTCAGTGGGCCCTCACAGGACCCAAAGAGGTTCTCCAACCCCCTCCCCCTATGGGGCAGGCATCGTCACTCTGTGCGCACAGCAATTCAGTGTGCGAGCATTATCTCCCAGGTGGGCCACTTTGTCCCCTGCACCTCCTACCACCCCCTCCACGCCTGCCTCACAGTGGGCTGACGATGTGGTGACATCCAACCCCAACCCTGTGATCCAGGACACAGAGATGCAAAATGCTCCTTGACTTGTTACAACCACCATAAACAGTGGTAAACACCTCTGATCGACGTTGCTCGCGATGTCGAGACTGCATCTGACGTCTGATCTTTGATCGGACTTCACCATTATGAACGCTCTGGGCGACTCTAGGCCTGGCCTGATTTGCTAAGAGATCTGTCCATCTGATCCCTGGGGATGCCCCGGTCATTGTTTCTGACAGTGACTGCTATCTGTCTCATTCTCCTGGGCTTCGAGGATCCTGGCTAGGTGAGTGATGTCTATGAAAGAGTAGTCTGGGTCCCTATGGGGGCTTAGAGTGGGTGTGGGATGCCTGCTTCAATGCTTGCCCAAGTTGACACACTTGTTTAGTTGGGGGAGGTCTGGCTTAGGGGGGAGGGACATTCTTACTGGACTGTTGGTCATTGTTGAGGCTTCCAACCTCCATGCTCTGTAAGTCACTACTACTAGGGACAGGCTACACTGACTACACTGTCGTTAAAAGGGGCTGGGTGACGGTGCCCCCTGATGGCTAGGTTTAAGCACCTGCCAAAAGTGTGCCCAGCACACTTTTGGCAGCGCTTATAAATACTTTGGTGGCTGCTTTTCACCACCAATTCTCTACCTCTGGTGCTCACCCCCCTGGGGTGTTATGACCCGGGTTTGATCTTCTCCCACCAGGCAGCAGGATGTGTGGCCTGCCTGCCCCCTCGGAGCATTTGGAGGCTGTATCAGGTGGACCCAGAACTGTGATAAGGGGCCAGCTGTTATCGATCTCATGCTACGAGTGAACAATGGGACAGAGGGGAGAATGACAATGGGATGAGGGGAGGGAATGACAATGGAATGATGGGGCGGGGAATGACAACAGGACAAGGGGAGGGAATGACAATGGAATGATGGGGCGAGGAATGACAATGGGATGAGGGGAGGGAACAACAACAGAACGATGGGGTGGGGAATGACAACAACAAGAGGACTCAGAGGAGTGATGAGGAAACCCAAACAGCACCTCCAACCGCTGTGCTGCCATGAGCATCTGCTTGCGGGGTGCAAGCAGGGTGAATCCCACAACAATGGAACAATAGTGTATCATATTGTAGTTCTGATTAGAAATATTAAAATTGTTTCAGTATTGAAGTACAAAATTCAGTTTTTCTAAGTGAAACTATAGCTATAGCATGAACTAGTTCAGCAATGAATATTAATCATGGAAAATAGTCATTACAAAGGTACATTACATAACTACAAATGTCAAACACAAGTCAACTACAAGTCAACTGCCTCGGAACTTGCCCGCTGTGCAAGTAATTGTATACAGCTTTGTCACTAGTTCGTCATCGTGATCACTCGCGAGTACTGTTTTATGATTCCAACGACGACAACATGACCACAAACGTAGTTTACAAAGATCTACTGCTATAACATGTAACACCTTACTTTTCAAATTACTTTGTTCTCCGCGCTTGTAAACATATAAATAGGAAATAAGCTGTCGAGTGTCGAGTGGATCCGATCATCAGCCTGGCATATCATCGTGGGAGATGACAAAAAGCACGGCTATCAGTGGCATGAATATGAAAAAATCTATTTGGAGATAGGGTAAGTCGTATACCCCTGCTGACCGACGGACGTCTGTCGATGTTCCCCATCACTGTCAAGCACTGTCAGCGCCAAGACTACGCCAAGGTTTGACGTACACATGGCTACCGTGGGTATAGACAAGATATCGATACTACATAGGCTTGACATAGGCACGGTAGAATAAGTGCTTGCAGATCAACTTTTCCAGCTCGTACTCGTGAATCAGTTCGCGTCCATTACCATTGACGACGAGCACGTTTGTCGGAATTTTTGGAGCTTGCCGCATTTGGACAACTTGTACTGTAGCACGCCATATGCATTTCGCAAAAACGTATTCCCAGCTTCTTCTCAGCCTCCCCCCAGAATTGAGCGAAAACGCTATCCAGTATCGTCAGGCAACTATTTACATTATCTCCATTTAATTGCTAACAGTTAAAATATCTCGTGTCAGCTCAAGAAGTTGATCAATCAGCTCATCCAAGAACTTTCGTCCTTGGGGCTTGGCCCTGCTGTACTCCAACAGCTTCTCGAGCATAGCAACGACGAAGTTGAGGTGATAGAGGGACAATACAAGGGTGATGCGACCTTCTCTGTACGGCCCAATCTGCCGAAGATCACATATGAAGCCGACTCCATATCAGGTCGTACTGAACCTAGGCTCCGGCTATGGCTCGATTCACCGATATTCCCGGCCGATTCTGAAGGATCGACGCCAGGTTTACATTTCACAATCAGCGACGCTGAGAAGCTGGTTGGTGATGCCATTGACCGGTCCAATATAGGTCTGCTTCGGGTACTGCAACAAGGTCCGTGGGTTCTTGCCCGTGGTTCTCCTCAGCAAAATACTGCGCTTGTGGTTGAGCCAAGTCCTGGGTACATTAGCGAGGGCCCTACGTCCAAGTGAGTAGACTAATTTTCTGCTGCAACGTATCATATATCAGTGCTAAGGCGCGATTTCCTAGTGATACCACCAGACCTGCCCCCAATCCTGCAACCAGAGATGGCGAGGTCCTGCACGAGCTGGTCATCCCGTTGGTCTCTGACACCGCGTTCTTCCAGTTGTTATCATTGGCGATTCATCACATTTCCGCACACATGATTGTTTTGCAGTCGAATTTCGTTAACACCTTGCATGATCTGTCGTCTGCTATCCGTAATTCGGCGCGCCCAGCTTCGTCGGTTTCCAGATCCTTCCACCCGTTTTCAGCCACATCAAATGCTGCGACCGTAGGTGTATCTTCGGGTGTTCGTGGGGTGTGTATATTCAAAACAATTCTCATCCTCCACTCAGTTGCTTTTTCAATAGAGCGATTTGTACACGTGGAGAGAGATATTCCGCGTGTATATCGAGACCGAGATTTTTGAGAGTGTGCATGAGATACAACGCGGCGAGAGATCGGTGGAGGAGAGCGAACACCGATTGAAGTTGTTTGTAGAGAGGGTTACACGGGGAGGTCTTGGTGTTCGAAGGAAGATGAAGAAGATGAAGAAGATGAGGAGCTGGAATGCGCTTGAGAAGTTCTTGGAATTGAATGTGTTCATATTGAATATCAAGAAGGTATGTTAGCTCAAGCCTTCCACCCTCCTTAGCTTGACACTCTCTAGTTCCACTTCGCAAACGCGGAAGCAACGCGTAAAATCCTCAAAAAGCACGCCAAGCGCACCGCTCTCCCCGAACCCAACGCCTTGATTCTGTCTACCCAATCAACGTGGCTCCCGCATGTACTTGTGCAAGCCATCGTAGAGACGTTGTTGCCCGTTATACCCCATCTGGACGACTATACCTGTTTGATCTGCACGAGCATCGCATTCAAGCCCATACGCCTGAATTGTGGGCATCTATTCTGCGTGCGATGCTTAGTAAAGATGCAGAAGCGAGGCAAGGCGAATTGTCCGATGTGTAGGGCGTCAACTGTGTTGATCGCTGATCAAAGTCAGCTTGTGTTTTTTTCTTCTCATCGTTGGGGTGGAGTGCTGATTGCGGGTTTTGTGCTTTAGCGAATGTGGATTGGGCGTTGATGAATTTCATGCAGGACTGGTTTCCGGTCGAGTCGAAGTTGAAGCTGAAGGAGAATCAAAAGGAGGCGAACAGGGAGCAGTTGGAGGAGCTGGGGTTCGATCCTGACCAGAAGTGCGTGATCGTGTAAGGGGATGCAGCATGTAATTTCTAGGACCTGTATAAGTTATGAACTATTTTGCTGGACTAAGTTTTCGTAAACTATGGAATCTTGCTATTCTTCGTGGAGCATGTCTTCCATTATTGTTTCGTCATGATCTCTTTTTAGCGCATCGAGAAAGTCTTCTAAGCCAGCACCTTCTAGTACAGAGCCGAGATTCATAAGCGTGAGGCCAATTCTGTGGTCAGTCACTCGTTCCTACAAATGATGAGAACTAGCTAGGCCATGCTAAGATACTGTTACCTGTGCGTAGTTGTAGGTTCTGATCTTCTCGCTCCTGTCGGCGGTGCGAACGAGGTTTTGACGTGTTGCGCGTCTTTCGGCGATGTCGTAGGTTAACTTTTGGTCTAGGAGTCTGGCACGCAATACTTGGAACGCGCTACGTTTGTTCTAGATATATTGTTAGCGTTGTAGGATTTTCGATACCGGACAAATGCACTTGGTGTTGGCTTCGCTCATCTTGCATGGATACAGTAATTCCGGAGGGTATATGCGTTAGTCGGACGGCGGATTCGGTTTTGTTGACGTGCTGATTGAGATATAAGTAGACGATAAGATAATAGAATGAGCCATACCTGGCCTCCTGCGCCTCGGGCACGCATAACCTCAACTCTGACATCATCCATGGAAAATAGGTCTTCATTTTGGGAGTCCTTGTCTTCCGTAAGAGGAAGAACCTAAAAAAGCTTAGGTTTACATCGGCACTTCATACGACAAGGGTAGAAGAACACACGACAATAGCCACCGTGCTTGTATGCACTCTTCCACTTGCTTCGGTGGCAGGGACGCGTTGCACGCGATGTACACCGCTCTCCCAACGCAACGCGTCGTACACACCCTCCCCCTTGATCTCAACGATAGCATCTTTTATTCCACCACCGTCAGAATCATTCTGTGCGACCACAGTTGCTTTCCATCGGCGTCCGTTTGCGAGGCGGAGGTACATACGCAGAAGATCAGCTAGAAATAAGCTGGACTCAGAACCCCCTACGCCTGACTTAAATTCCATCAGTGCTGATAGATGTGAGGTGGTTGAAGAGGGAATGAGGAGAGTGGGGAATGTGGATTCGACGATTTCGGAGAGGGATTTGGAGAGGGAGTCATGTTCCTCAGCAGCAAGTGCTCGCATTGCCTCATCTTTGTCTGTGAGTAAAACTTTTGTTTCATCGAGGAGCTACTACGGATTTTGTCATTGGTGTGGGAGACAGAGGTGAGGAGTGGACAGACCTGCTGGGTTTGTATCCAATTGTCCCATGCTGCTTGTAGAGGTTCGGACTCTTTGAATAGTTTCAGACGAGAGACGTCTTCTGGAGACGACATTTCCTCTGAGATCTGGGCAATAATTAGCAGTATTTCCACCCATGAAGGTCGAGTTCTGTACTTTACAGAGCAGCCGTTTCCTTTCCTCGACGCGTTTTTCGACGACCCTCAGCAATCGAGCATGTTTCTTGTCATTGAAATGCTTAGCATCATTGGATGGCGGTCTATGCAAGCGGTGAACTGCAGATAGCGTAAACGGGCGAAACTTTACTGCTGGGCATCGCGAAAGGAAGAACATGGAAATCTTTGTTTGTTTCCAACGAACATGACAAATATCCGTCCAACCATTGTCGTGCACGACGATGAACTCATTTCTTTCAGCTATCCTCGACGATAATGGCGATGACCACCAGCTTCCAGGACTTCCACCTATGCGTGCGTAGCTTCATCATCATCTTTGCCGCACAATAAATGAACTTTCCTACAGAAAAGTTCGAAGGACCATGGTTCATCACTCAACTAATCATTTCTACGACTATCGGAGCAGTCTCGTTCCTTCTTTTCTCGTATTGTCGCACACGCTGGCCCTTATCATTTGCTCCCAGGACAAAACTAAAAGGTGTGTTAACTTGCTTGGACATTATGATATCATGCCCACGCCCAGGCTAGGGTTTTCGCCTCATGAAGCACACGCACACCAAGCTTTTTTTGGTTGGATAATGCCTACCATTCGAACTTCTGAATTTACTGTCTTGCAAATCGTGGGCTTAGATGCTGCAGTCGTGAGTTCTATTGTGACAGTGATATTTGTAACCTGAAGATGTCCAAAGCTTCTGAACTTCTTCAAAATGGGCTTTTATCTATTTTCCGTGTGTTCTATTTTTGCAGTGACAATTCTTATGCCGATGAATTGGGCAGTATGTACCACGGCATTTAACGGCATTTATGATGATTATCCTCACAATTATTTATTTTCAGCACAACAAAGACATCGACTGGCCTGACGATGGAAATGATTGGCCAGTGCTCCTCGGTTCTCCTGCATCATTCGGGAATTATAGTTTGCCTGTGGACTGGCTCGATCTCATCAATGACGCAAATTCGTATCTTACCGTCCATCTTATATTCACCTATCTATTTACACTCCTCGCCCTCTACTTCGTCTACGAGAACTACCGCAGGTTCATCCGATCAAGACAGCTCTTTTCTCTGGAACTTGTCCATTCTATACCTGCACGCACCGTCTTGGTCACCAATCTCCCTCGCCACTTCCAGGGCGAGCGACCTCTGGCAGAGTATTTTGAAAACATGGGTTTGGCGGTGGAAAGTGTGACAGTGTGTCGAGAGGTATCAATGCTGAAAACATTGATAGAAAAACGAACCAAGGCATTGTTGGCTCTGGAGGAAGCATGGGTCCTTTATGTGGGCAATCCGAGCTCCGTGGAAGAGTATGATCCAGAGTATATCGGGTTCGTACCGTCGGTTCATCCCGATGTGGAAGATGGGTTGCCGAGACAGAGACTGGTTGTGCCTCATCGGAAGAGGCCGACATTGAGGCCCGGATGGTTCAAACCCAAGGTGGATGCCATAGAGTATTTGGAGAAGAAGTTCCTGGAGGCCGATGAGCTCTTGAAGAAAAGGAGGAGGACTAGCAAGTTTAAGGCTACGCAGGCAGCGTTCGTGACGTTTGAGAACATGTCTAGCGCGGTATGATTTGCCATCTAACTTTCCTTCTGTGATTATGCTCATGGTCTCACAGCAAATCGCCGTGCAAGTCGCACATGCTCCGAACCCTTCAGAGATTATAACATATCCTGCTCCAGAGCCCCGTGACATCGTTTGGGCGAATATGACGCCGTCTACAGCCAACATTCGTACCCGGGACATCTTCGTCCTCGCGTGCATGGGTCTGTTGTTGTTCTTTTGGATATTCCCTGTAACAGTGCTGGCGAGCTTGCTAAGCTACGAGGAGATCAAGAAAGTCATGCCGTGGTTGGGGCAGATTATCGATCGCAACGATAAAATTCGCGCGATTGTACAGAATTCCTTGCCTAGTGCAGCGATGATTACACTGAATGCACTATTGCCATTCATACTGGAGGGTGAAGTCCTTATTCAACTCATCCGGAAGCACGTAGCTAAATATCATCATGTAGCTTTGACATACATCCAGGGATTTCGCGCCAGGAGTTGGGTTGAGTATTCTTTGCTAAAGAAGTCTGTTCTTGTTGTCATGATACGCAGTTCTGTATCTAATTTCCCCCGCGTATTAGATATTTCTTGTTCCTTCTCCTTAGCGTTGTTTTTATCTTTCTCGTTGCTACCACATACTGGCAACTTGTACAAGATTTAGCCAATTCCCCAGCTAAAGTACCAGAAAAACTCGCTATTGCATTGTCGACGGGAAGAGCGAGGTGCGGTTTTCGCTATGGTGATGGCATGTTAGCTGAGTGTTAACATAGACATTTCTTTCTGTCTTATGTCATTTTGCAAGGTGAGAACAAAACCTAGAAGGGATTTCACACTTATCACTCGTCACAGGCTTTGGAATCATGCCGTTGCAGCTTCTGAATCTTGGTGTTATCGTACCTCGATTCTTCCTCCGCATGTTCCACACACGAACACCACGAGGTACCAATGCATTGTTAGACTATATTCATGATCCTGATGCTCTCGTAGACTTTGCTGAGCTCAATGCGCCACCTGTGATCAACTATGGTGTTGTCTACCCCCAGACGATCCTTATGTTCGTTATCATAATGCTGTACAGTGTCGTACAGCCCCTCATTGTCATTTTTGGGGCCATCTACTTCGGAGTTGGATACATAGTCTACAAGTACAAGTTATTATTCGGTATGTCCCTCCGTCCATTGTTTCACTCCTTGTCACAACTGCGTGATCCGCAGTGTTCTACAAGCCCTACGAATCTCGAGGTCAAGCTTGGCCTATCACATTCAACCGTCTCATTTGGGGAGTCGTTATCTTCCTCCTCTTCATGATCGGCATCTTCACGCTCAGGAAGTCGTACGTCCTCTCGTCGCTCCTTGCACCCCTATTAGTAGGCACAGTGTTCTGGTCGTGGTACATCGATAAAAGCCTGGCGCCGCTGAGTAAGTATGTGAGTCTCAGTTCTGTATTTGAGGTGCAGCGCGGGCAGGAGACGGAGGAGTTTGTGAGGCTGAGAGCGGGCCATCCGGTCACTTGGTCTCAGAGGTGAGTATTTCTTAGGATGGACTCTTAAGCGGGGGTGCTGATGGGAGACCTGCCTTCTAGTAATTTGAGCAAACGACGTTATGCGCAACATGACGATACACTGTATGTTGCGCCTGAGGACGAACGCACGGATTATGTATGTCTTCTTCTTCTGTTGTCTGTTTTACTAAGTGCCTCTGATTCAGTCTCAACCTCCCATGGCTAACTGGTATAATGGAGTTCTCAAGTACGTAACCCCCTGTTTGAGCTCCTGCTTATTAGCGTGACGTCCTCACTCGCTCTTTAGCACGGGAAAAAGGCGATATGGCCACCCGGCATTAAACGGTGTTCTACCGGAGCCGTGGCTTCCTCTTAAGAAGGGCCAGGCACTCGTGAACAATGACCACCGTCCTGACGCTCCTCGCGTCGGTCAGATCAACGATACCGTTGTGCTTACGCTCCGGAAACGAGCCAGCGTGGTACGTAATCGTGGCGGAAGTCGCGATGTTGGTAGTAGGACGCCAGGGGCATTAAGTGCAAACGGCGTTGAACAGGACCCTATCCATGTAGCGATCAACAGTAATCCATGGGAGGATACGCGCCCACAACATCTGAGATCAGGCAGCGGGAGTGGGGATCGCCGGTTGAGCTTTGATGTAGCATCTGGGGTGATCATGTTGCCAGATGATGGGGATTGGCTCGAGAATGACGTGGATAGTGATGAGGAGGATTACGGGATTAGGAATAATGGTGGGCTCGATCGAGCACTGAGCGTCACTGGCGATGAAAGGATTGTGAGTGTTATTGATGGAGAAAGGGAGGATGATGATGGTGGAGTGACACCGACGGCTCCTATATCGCCATCGAGGACATCGAGATATGGGACATACTTTCATCATCCGGAGAGAAGAAGACAAACAATTCCTGGCGCGTTTCCGGTGCGATAATGAGGGACGTTCATCCGAATGGACGTATGTACATTTCTCTATACTCCCGATTTAGAGTAACATAAAAACTGTTAAGTAATTTGTTCACGTTCTTTATACTTGAAATGCTACATGTTGTCAAATCAGGCTCAGATATACATACCTCCCTCCCCGATATCACCTCTCTTCTGCCCTGGGGTCGGGATATCTTTTCCTTTCGCGTTCTCCCATTTCGGTGGCGGAGGCTCGCCTATGACAGCGAACAACAGTTCCTGCGTGGTGTTTATTGCGCCATGTGACCATTCAAACCTGTCCTCGGAAAGGTGGGAGAAATTGGACGGCGAAAGCACCTTGGGGGGCGGATGGGGAACGTGAGGTGACGGTGTAAGAATGACTGTCCCAGGCGATGCGAGGGACATGCTAAGGATGGAAAGAAAAGCAGCAGAGGTGGATAGAAGAAGGTTTGGAGGAGAGAAAGAGACTGCTTTAGATTTCTATACAGAAACAGGCTAGAAGGGTCGGCGGTACGGAGAGTGAGATTTGCACTTACAATGGAGGGGAAGGACGAGGTTGAAAGATACCGTATAGGTGCGTCTTGAAACGACACAGGAGCTGCAGTGATGTATGTTGCGACTGGGTACGTGTCAAGGAGCGCTACGCTAAGGAAACAACCACGTCAGACCTTATTTATATGGCAGCAGAGAGCCAAAACACGGACCTGGTAGGCTTCAGCGTCTCGAGGATTGTGAACGCGTAATGAAACATTGCCCATAACGGTAATCTTGTCAGAACCTCCGAAATTATAACAGTAGCCTCTGTCCATTCCGGACGGAATGCGAGGCCGACCTAACCTGGCGTCACTGGATTGTACAAGGAATTATTGCAGTGTGGCCACACGCACTTGAATCCCATTGACGGCTATCATACCGCTCTGCTCTCCTAGATCTGCGCCCCTTGCCCAAAACTTCGCGATATCACCTGTGGCTATGACCAGGGAATGTGATGTTGGCAGGTCTCCGATAACTTCAACATCTGTGGTTTGGTTTGGTTCTACTGTCGCCTTGGTGTCAATCGGATTGTATTCATCCTCTTCGTCATCGGATTCAATGGCGTGGCGAGGTGGAATAGTATCTGCCAATGGATCTACGTCCTATGTAGGAGTCCTAATAAAATGAAGATATGAATGAAATAAAACTCTACATACCATGACGTTAAGAGGAGTAAGTTGGATTCAAGTCTCCAGGGACTTCGGGTTTGATTTATAACAACGGCATACAACCAAATCTATCCCTCTCTCGTCCTTCACTTACTACTGCCTGCGACGCGTTTCCTTCCTTTCCAACGATCCATTATGGTATGCAAACAATGTACCGTGATGAGAGCTCGTCTGATCGCGTCTGATGCCATTGTAGAGTGACAACGCTGGTCAGCGCTATCCATAACTATCAGCTTGGATAGGAGTGACTTACGCTACTTTCCTGGACGTGCACAGAATACAAAGAAGCCTTTGCGCTGTTTGATAAAAGGGGAAGAGGTGCTGTAGCCCGTGAAACACTGGGAGATCTGTTACGGGCGCTGGGACAAAATCCTACACAGGCGGAGGTGGCGGAGATCGTTGCGAGTGCTCCACGAGATGGTGCGTGGTACGCCTTTGAGCTCTTTGTTTAATTGGCGAACTTGGATCAACTCAATTGTCTGTACAGTTGACTATAAGACTTTTTTAACAATCCTCAACCGGCCTGATGGTTTCAAGCCCGCTGGGACACCTGGTATAGTGTGCTTCTCTGTACTATGCTAAGTTGCTTGGTTGACGACGTTCTGTCATCTTTATACAGAGGAGTTCATCCGTGGATTTCAGGTGTTCGATAAGGAGGGGAATGGTTTCATCGGTGCAGGAGAGTTGCGGTATGTGCTTACACAGCTGGGGGAGAAGATGACAGATGAGGAAGTGGATGAACTGATGAAAGGGGTACAGGTTGGCGCGTGAGTACTCAATCCTTTCAGTGGTAGACAATGCTGATATTCTTCCTTGGTGTTAGAGATGGTAACGTAAATTACGAATCGTTCGTGCGCACGATCCTCAACCAGTAGACTATGCCCCGTTTGTGCATGTCGGAAAGAGAAATACACGCGTGCGTATGTAGGATCTGGAAATCCGGTTTCGCATGCAGGTCTTGTTTACGTTTACAGATTACACTTAAGGCTAGCTATGACAATTCAACCGACAGTTTGAGCCTGGGAGCCACTTTCCTTCTGAAGCTTATGCTTCACTTTGTAATGACGGAGGCCTTGAAGGCCCACAAATGTGCATCTTTTTATCTTCTTGATGAACCACCCTGTGATGATGCGGCGGCAGAAGTTCACACTACTCATCAACCCAGAATACAGAATTTGAAGAGGTGGCCAAGATGCTATTGATATTTCACCCCAGAATCAAATAAGCAATGTTTGTATGGTATGGAAAGAGGGTAATGACACGGACAGCCTTAAGCAGACTTGAAATTGCCATTGAGAAGATCGGATTCCTGTGATAGTGCTTGCAGGCAACACAAGCAACATCTCGCGTACCAGAAGATATTTTTCCAACGTCACTAAAATATGATTCGGTTGCGAACATCACATATCTGTATTCGTATGTGTAGTATTATCTTGATTGTATTAGAGCAAGCTTTGCAACGATTGTTTTTATTCAGGTGATACCTGAGCAGGCGAATAAGCGAAAAACAAGCAAGAGGTATAAAAAGGACCAAACGTACTGTACTTCGGACCCCCTCCTCCTTCAGGAACAGTCCATGTGATATCCTGCGTGGGCACTTTGACGTCGCAGAACTTGCAGTGAATACAGTTCTAGCATTGATCAATGATATGCGGGAGAAACCCAATAAGAATATAGCATACTTGAGAGTTGATGATCAGCTTCTTGCCTCTCCACCCTTCTTCGCTCGTGCGTTTGTCTCCGATCTACGATTCCATCCCCAAGTCAGCAAGTTAAATAAATGAACATCTGAACTGACCTCTGCCTCGACGTACTCGTACACTCCCGCAGGACATGCTCGACCTAACAAACCCGCATATTCGTCGACGTTGACTTGCACATGCTCTCTGCGCCTCTCTTTGGCCCTATCTACGTTCATACCTTGGTTTCCTTCGTCTACCTCACGCATAAACTCCGGTGTTTTAACGACGCGCAGGTGCACGGGCTGGTCTTCTGCATGATTTGTCCCCGTAAGTGAGACAGACGTCATAAGGTCGGTGGAGAGTGGTGCTTCAAAGGGCGGGTAATCGATAGGTTTGTGTTTAGAGGCAGGTTCGGTATGCGAAGCGTCAAGAGAATTGCCGTTCTGTAGTTATGTAGGTAAAGAGGGAAATTAGAAGAACAGAGTTAGATGGTCACCTGGAAATCGCGAATATTGGATGTAGGTGTATGTTTGAATGTCCATGGGACCCTTCCCTTGAGCAACAGCGAGTCGATGCCAGAGTAGGCGATACCACCCCAAATTCCGAGACGTGTGTTGAACGAGGGACGAAGATTGCGCACTTCATACAAGTCTTTCCATACCCAGGACGAACGGAGGGCAGCGTCGTACGACGACATACCTGCAGACGGTTGTTCTGTCTGATTCTCGGTGGGGTGAACTGCATTATAAGCAGCATCGGCGGCGAGCATGCCACTCTTCATGGCATTGTGGGTGCCTTTTATCTTGGCGACATTCATGAAGCCTGCGGAGCAGCCAATAAGGGCGCCACCGGGGAAGTGTAATGTAGGAATGGATTGGAGCCCTCCTTCTGTGAGGACGCGAGCACCATAGGCAATGCGTTCAGCTGATGGTGATGAGAGGAGGGAGCGGAAGTATGGGTGGTGCTTGAGGCGCTGGATTAGAAGGGGGTTAAAAGTTAGGTAAATGGGGTAAGGGAAGGAGAAGACTCGCCTGCAGCTCACGATAGGGTGAAAGATAAGGATTTTTGTAATCCAAGCCGATCACTAAGCCAAGAGAGACAAGACCACCATCCATGTGATATACGAAACCTCCACCATATGTATGTGTATCCAAAGGCCACCCCAGGGTGTGTATTACTTGACCTGGCTTGTGTTTATCCGAATCGACACGCCAAACTTCCTTTACACCAATTCCGTAAGTCTGTGGTTGCACGTTCCTGGCGAGTTGATATCGGTGAATAGCGATCTTGGAAAGGGAGCCGTGAGCGCCTTCGGCGAGGAGAGTAACCTTTGCTCTGAAAGCCACACCCGGCTCGAAATTGGACTTTGATTGAAAATCTTTGGAGAGGCCGACTTCATTGGTGATGACACCAGATACATTATTGAGAGAATCAAAGAGGAACTGAGAGCCAGCGAAACCGGGGTAAATCTCAACGCCATACTCATTTTCAGCAATGGAGGCGAGCCAGCGAGTGAAAGCAGAGAGGGATATAATATAATTTCCCTTGTTAGACATTTGTGGTGGATGTGGGATTGGTATAGAACTGTTTGCGGTTAGGAGGAGCATTCGAGAGGACGTTGCGGGCTGGGATAGGGGATGGTCGTTACGATTACTCCAGTCTGGAATGAGTTCGTTCAAAGCCCTTGGTTCTATGACTGCGCCTGAAAGAATGTGAGAGCCAACTTCAGCGCCTTTCTCCAGCACAACCACTCGGATTTCGTTGCCCCGTTCGCGTTCCAGTTGTTTCAGACGAATGGCAGCACTGAGGCCCGCTGGACCACCGCCCACAATGCATACATCAACATCGTCTTTGATACGTTCGACATTCCTTGGATTAAAGAATTCTGGAGCGTAGCGTGTGGTTATGATACGATGAAAGGAACGAGACCGTAACATACTTAGCAAGTTAAAAAGTTCTCACGGTCTTCTTCACGACAGCTCACTCATGGATGCTCGCCAGCGTCATGCTCTTGCTCAACTTCAGGATCTCACCAATGCTACCGATGAAGATGTAGCAATCAGTGTTCTGGATAGTGTCGGTTGGGATGTTCAGGTTCATCATCCACACAAATTCCACTTATTTGTAACAGCTGACCCAGAGTAAGTTAGAAAGCTGCCGACTTGATTTTTGGCGTAACCTCTTCACAACCTGCAATGGAACCGTTCAATATAGACGACTCTCACCAACGAGTAAGCTTTTGTCCATATCTTTCCCATTCCAATCCAACTTATTGTCTATAGCCATCGTCGTCGTCGTCGTCTTCCTTGTATTTGGTTGCACGACCATTCCTTTCCATCTTCGCATTCCCCCTCCACATCCTCTCCAACGTCTTCCGCTTCATTTTTGGTATATTACGAATCCCCATCCCTCAATTTCGCTTTGCGAGCCTTGGCTTCTATAGACCACTACCACGTGGTCCGCGACACACGCACAGGGGAGGTCCCGACAGATGGGTCCGTGAACTAGAAGAAGAAACTGGTGCCGTGTGTATTGGCAGTACCAAGGGCCCTCGGGGCGTAAGCACCGCAACCGAAGGCGCTGGTCCGTCTACATTGACTTCTCGCCCGAGAACAGCCGAGGATGGCGGAAAGATGCTCCCTGACTTTACATTAGGGAGTTATGACGAGGTCTTGCGAACATGTCAACAAGAGGCAAGGATTGCTTGTATTGTCCTTGTCAGTGAAGAACACGATGATGTTGCAGAGTTCAAGAGGTCAGTCGATAACAACACATTCATTTGAACAATATTATTTAATGGCTTGTAGGTCTACACTCACAGATCCCACGTTCGTTAAGCTGTTGTACGACAACAATGTCATTGTTTGGGGTGGGGATGTCCGCGACCAGGACGCGTGGAGTGGTAAGCATGACCCCCTAGTTTATGGCATTTCAATATTTATCTCTTCCACAGCCGCAGAAAAACTACAAGCAACAACTTATCCCTTTGTCGCATTCCTTGCGCTTCAACCTCGTCGAAGTCCCAATGGTTCCTCGTCGCGGTCAGCTAGTAGCCAACCACCATCACTCACCATCTTATCTCGCCATCAAGGCCCTTGCACATCCTCTATCTCCACTCCTACACCCACATCAGCACAGTCACTTACGCACCACCTAACACACCAGCTCCTACCACGTGTTACCCCGTTCCTTGAGCGCATACATGCGTTACATAGGGAACGTGATCGCGATCGCCAGCTCAGAGAAGAACAGGACCGCGCGTTTAGAGACACAGCCAGAAGAGACAAGGAACGAATCGAATCGAAGATGGCGGAAGAGAGAAGGGAACAAGAGAGAAATAGGATGATGACAGAGGAGAGGCAGAGAAAGTTGAATGAGGCTGATGAACGAAGGAGGAAAGAACAGGTGAGAATGCAGTGGAGAAGATGGGCAAGAAAGAATGGGGCTGGAGCGGGAGTGGAAGGCCAGGTCAGGATTGCAGTCCGGTTGCCGGATGGCGGACGAGTGGTTAAGATGTTAGAGGAGACAACAACACTGACGGCGCTGTACCTGCTTGTGGATACCCATCTGATTCCGACTGAGTTGTCAATGCAGGATGATCCGTCGAGTCCGCCAGAGGAGGGCTGTGGAGCTGTTGGGGTGGAAGCTGCTATAGAGATGCAAATTGCAGCGGAAGACAGGAATGGAGATGACTGGTGGGGTTTTAGGTTAGCTCTTGCTTATCCAAGGATGGTGGTACCATGGGAAAAGGGCAGAAGGATTGGACAAGTAGAATCTTTGAGAGGAGGTGCGCAGGTGGTTGTCGAGATGCTCGGGACAGCTGGGGTAAACGACATTGATAATAGTGGAGATGATGATGATGGGTATCATACCGAGGACAGTGAGTGATAGATAGGATGCTATATTAGAAGTCTGGGACTAACAGGGAGAGCTGTTCTTGGCCTGGGATTCAAATAACAAGCCCTCAATGGTGGTTAGGACTCGTTCATTAAATAAGAGCCGTGTTACTACCACCAATGGTAGAGCATAGAAAGCAACAATGCATTCTCAAACTTCTATCCTTGCTTCTCTTGATTTCGCAGATGTTATTGGTAGCTGCTACTGTGTGCGTCCATCATCTCCGCGGCCACACAAAAAACTACATCAAGCCATCTATCACGTCGTAGCAATAGTAGAAACCAGACCTGCAGGACATGTTAGATGCGACAATAGTACACAAGAGATAAACATGCATGAAGCTCTGTGCAAGACACAGACTATGACATCGGTACAATCGGCGCACTGCCCTTCTCCAGCGCTGTCCGCAAACTATCGAAGCGTCACCAGCATCAGGAATATGGGCCAAATTAAGGCTGCAGAGGCCTACCTATAATCATCCCCATTTTGTGTTATGTACCTCACCCATGGCAGTGCCTGGTATCCGCTCTTCTCAACGATTTTTAGGTAGCGCACCTGAATACCCGAAACTGTGAAGTACGGGATCTCGAACCTCACGGTGATAGGTGCACGTTTGTCCATGTCTTGGTCTGTAGTGGTGACACCGTATGGTAGTAGAGATATGAATGAGGAATAGACGGCGGGAGGAAGACGAAACAACAACGCACCAGCTTTCACACTTGGTAGTCCGAAATGAGCCCTCATCAGGAACTCGCGACTCCCCCCCAGCTGCTTAATCTTCCAGACAAAAGCAGATTTGTCAGGTGCATACTGAACAGTTCCCGTTGATGCCTATACATTTTTTGATCACCTTTATCCTCCAAAATAAAACACTGCGCGAGCTCACTCTGAACTTTGGGCTATCAGCATCATCCGGGACGGGCACGTAAATTTCGACATTGTTGGCTGTGCTCCGTCTCTTGAACTGTGCTTTTACCTTCACAACATACTCCACCCTACTACCTTTGTGGCTCTCCACAGCTGCCTCAACCCACACCAGTGGCTTTACCGGTGTCGAGAGTCGATATGACATGAGTTCGAATTCGCCATCTGGCGGTATAAACGAGATAGTTCGGTCGTTCTCAAATCGTGATAGGCGCACGCATTGATGGAATTTCACATCCTCCATTTCGATGGCTTTGCCGCGGGCAGCTATGGACATGGGTGAAACGGCGATCAGGAAGGAGGGCTGAAGGGGCGGACTTGGAGCATAGACGTACTTCGACCTGTACTCTCGAACATGACTTTATCATTCAAACCGAGCCTAAGCTCCGGCATCCCTGACAAGTAGCACTTCATCTTCACAGCGCCTAATATCTCCGAGCGGACGACATTTCCATTGGCATTCACCTATCAGAGACTGGTAAGCACAAATAATAATCGGATACGAGGATGCAGAACAAACGCACAAGCATATTCACGCTCTCAATGACGTCCAAGAAGACCTCGTTTTTACGATACCGAATGCCCTCCGTCCGCCACGATACTGCATTTGTAACGGCCATTGGAGGGCGAACTTGGACCTCGAGCTTATGTGATTCCTGTGTAATGTACCTGGGGATGGTGCGAATATGGGTGAGAAGGAATGTAGCAAAAGGCCAATACTCACTCCTGTAGAATCTTACTCTCTGTCGTCTGTGGATATCCAAAATCCATCATCTCGTCCATGAGCTCGTATATAATGACAAAATTGTCCCTTATGCTCTCCTCCTCCAGTTCCTTGAAGTATTCAATTAGAACCTGGGTCAATCTGTGTAAAAACAAAATGATCTCGGCCGCGTTAGTGTTGCGTTTTGAGAGGGCGAGTACTGAACATGGAGATATTGAATACAGTGTATTTGAAAGGGATGAAAAGAACGTACGATATAGATTTGAATGACGGATATGCATGTAATTGACGCCTTGATTAGAGAAGCAGGGGGTGACCTGCTGACCAGAGTCCTCCTCGATGTCGAGGACGAGTGTAAGGAATCGTTCTACGTATGATGCGGGGACATCATCGCGATATGATCTCTGGATTAAAGGCTTTCCCTTGAGATCGAGGATTGCTATTAGACTGGCCATGATTCAAGGAATTCAATGTTCAGGTCAAAATATGGATGTGACGTGTGACGTCACGTGAGAATGAAAGCACAGCCTGAGACGCGTCGACCGTCCTTTCTCTTTCTTCCTTCCACTCACCATCTTACGACGCGTCAAAGACATGCTAGAAGCAAAACTTGCAGAGGCTGGTATACTAAAGAAACTTCTTGATGGTCAGTTTATCTATTTTCTCTCTTAGAAAACACAAAACTCAACAAGAGACCCTACAGCAATCAAGGAGCTCGTCACAGATGCCAACTTCGAATGCAACGAAGAAGGTATCAATTTACAGGCTATGGATAACTCTCACGTTGCGCTTGTTGCTGTACTCCTTGAGGCCACTGGCTTTAAACGCTATCGCTGTGACCGCCCCATGCCCTTAGGTGTCAATCTTACCAGCCTAACCAAAGTCCTCAAGTGTGCGAAGGACGATGATGAGTGCACTCTTAAAGCCGCAGACGAGGCTGATGTCCTTAACTTGGTTTACGAGGCAAAACGTAAGTCCATCTAGACATCTGTGCTACCTTTCTTCACACGTCTTGCTCTTCTATGAGTGCTCCTCCTCACTTGTCAACTTTATCTCTCTCTTTGTTTTCGTGCTTATCATTGTCCTTTGCTCCACCGCCCTAGACTCGGACCGCATAGCCGAATATGACATGAAACTAATGGACATTGACTCCGACACGCTTGGAATTCCCGACACCGACTATGACGCACGTGTGACTTTGGCTTCGAGCGAATTTACGCGTATCGTCCGAGACCTATCGCAGCTCGGTGAGAGTGTGCGAATCGAGGTAAGCAAAGAAGGAGTCAGGTTTGCGAGTGAGGGTGAAGCGGCGAACGGGAGCGTGTTGCTGAAGCAGTCGGAGAGTGGTGCCTCAAGTGGGGGTGGCTCCAGTTCAAAGAAAGGAAAAACCAAGAATGTCAAAGCACAAGGCGACGAAGCAGAAGGAGAAGGAGAAGCAGAGGATGTCGACGAGGGAATACGAGCTAAGAAGATCAACATAAAGAAGGAGAAGAAAGGTGACGGTGACGGTGATGTGGAGATGAATGGAGATGAAGAGGGAGAAGAGGATGAGTTTAAGCCTAAATCGGATGATGAGGGTGAGAATGAGCAGGACAACGAGGAGGACAACGAGGACGATGAGGAAGGTGGTGGGAAGAAGAGGAAGAAGAAGGTAAGTTCCTTGATTAATGGCAATCGACTCTCTTTCTAAACCGCACTCTCCCTTTCCACCCAGTCCTCGGCATCCAAGCCTTCCAAAAAGGTCAAAACCTCCAAGTCCAGCAAGGGCAAAAAGAAAACATCCGACGATGAAGGAGACTCAGACGACGATTTTACCGGTGTACGGATTGAAATGAACGCCCACGTCTCATTGACGTTTTCGCTCAAGTATCTCGTCAACTTTTCAAAGTCAGCGAGCCTGTGCAGCAAGGTACAGTTGATGATGAGCAACGATGTACCATTACTGGTGAGTGCCAACAACGCATTTTGTCCCTGTTCTTCCGTTGGATATACTTAATATAAACCTCTGTGATAGGTATCGTACGACTTCGGCCAGGGATATATCAGGTATTACCTCGCCCCCAAAATTGGCGATGACTAGGCTTGAACGATAAAACCTGGCTGTACCTCATTCGCTGTCCATCTAGTCTGTCGCACCACGCCTCTGTATATATACTCTTGACAACTTCTTGTGCCCTCAACCGGAATTCGACAACGTACGTAGTTCATTGTCAAAAAGGAAGAACCGGGACTTCTTTACTATATTTTTGTTGGCCAAAATGTCTAGTTTGTCCAGTCCTCTAAATCTTGATCTTCTATTTACTCCTCCCATAAATTTTTTCCAAAAAGCTTCTGAATACCTCTCTCTTGAGACCACCATGTGCTTCAACCTTGGTGCCTTTCTCATCTATGATCACACCCTCCTCCGGGATATCGTCAATCAGGTCATTGAGTTGCTTGTACACACTCTTTTCATAATCCGCATACACATCGCGCAACATCAGGTCTTCATACACCTGCTTTACGCGCTTCTCGCACTCGCCCCCTGCATCACGATCTTCATCACGATCTATCTTTTTATCATTGCTAGAGCGCTCGGCGCCGGCTTCGATGTCTCCTTTCCGACCATAATTCCTTTCCAGAATTGAACGCTGCTCCGCGTTACAGAGCACAAGCGCAGTATTTATGCACCACGAACATTTATTGTCGACGATGTCAGTACCGATCTTGCCCAAAACCTCTGGAGGTGCTGAGAAATCGAGGAAGTCGTCCTGAATTTGGAAGTATTCTCCAAGAGGTATGAGGATGGAAAGAGCAAGATCATATGCGCGGATAATCTTGGTTTCTTGGGAAGGGAGGCGAATGGTATACGTTTCTGGAATGCTGCACATGTACATTGCGAGTGCAACAGGGAGGTGGAAGGAGTAATATGCTGTTTTGTACTGTACGATGATGCGGTGTCTGAAGAGAAACAATTAAATTAAAATTAAGAACGTATACAAGGAGATGGAGGACAATAGAGTCCGACTTGGAATATAACGTACCTGTCCAGGGAGAACCTGCCCAAGTCGACGACGCCCTCAGGGGCTGTGATGACATCCACAAGTTGGCCCATCTCAGTTTTGTATGTGACATCGTGGAATATTTCAAGTAAATCCAGGTAGCAGGCTTGGTCACGGAAGTACGATTTGAGGAGGAAAAAAATCGAAGACTGGAGCATGATAGCGTCGTTCACGGCGATCATGCCAACCCGAGGGTGCTTGTAAGTGTTTGCGGTTTCTTGGGCGCCAAGGGCGGGCTGAACGGTGAAAGGGATGTGCGGGGTTGAAGGTGTGGTGACGACCGGAGATGGTGCGAGATACCAGCATGGTAGACCGCGCCGAGTGAGAGAGGAATCCATTATGTCGTCTGCGACAAGGAAATAGGCTTGAAGCTACCCCATGGAAGGGTGAGCAGCATTATCGATTCGCATAGATTACAACACACCAACTCGATACACCATCCCAAAACCGCTGCACGCAGGTACTCATCTTCAGTCAGAGTCCGACCTTTCAGAATTTCCACAGTATCGACAACGGACAAGCCACGATTGAGTTTACCCCCAGGGACATTGTGCTCGAGACTCTTGAGTAGAATGTCAGAAACACCACGAAAGGGTATCAGCTACGAACCTTTCGAAACCAAGTAATAGCTTCGGGTGGCATATTCTCGCTCTGGCAATGGGCAAGGATCTCATCGCGAAGCTGTTCAAAGACACCTTCAAACTTAGCACGACGAGCTGCTTTGGAAGTAGACATATTGTGTAACGAAGATGGAATGGATAGGAATCAGGATAAGGATCAGATTAAATACTTTCAAACCACGCTATCCCAATGTCAGATCCACTATAGTCGGAGTCCATCATGCAATCGTATGGCACGAAATCGTACCACTTTCGTTTATGTAAACGCCACAAGTCAGCCTCATCATTCATTCGCGCTTCCATGCTGCTCTCCAAAGAATGACCTGGTGTGTATATGTATAACGTCAACATTTCGTTTACTCATGAATTTGGGAATAGGACGGTGAAAAGGAGAAGTAGTGCAAACAGAGCTTGGACCACACTTGGCGGACCCCAAAATCGATTAGCTACGAGCTATAAAATACAAGGGAATAGACGAGAATCTACGTAGGAGGGCCGCGAAAACAAAACTCGATGATGGCTCGAATGATCGAACAAACCTGGATTCTCTGCGGGTATGTCGGAAATTTCCGACCGGGCTCAAAATCTAGCCGGGTCATAATGCCGGTTATCACTTGATTATCTTGTTATCACCTCGGTTATGATCATTGATACCGGTCAAAATCATTGATCCGATCATGATCGGTCATGATCGATGTTGATCTTGTCCTTGTACTTCGACACTCGCTATCGCTTGTATTCGTTGTAACACTATCTCTGTATACCTAGACTCTCGACATGCCGCCGAAAAACATGAAGACCTGCACAGGATGTGGGAAAGAATTCTCATCGCATGGCTTTCCCAATCACCAAAGAAAATGCCTCCATACAACCATGAGGCTTCAACAAGACCAGGAGTTTGAGTCAGGCCAAGAAGAACCGCATGAAGCAGGAGCCCCCAGTGAGTCTCAGTCATTCTGACTATCTTATCATCTTTCTGAAGCATCCCGGTCTCAGAGTATTCACTGCCGACATTCAAGAACTCGCAGGATCCACTTGGCAGGCAAAGTAAGTCTGCCTCATGCCCCATTATCTCCGCTTTCATTTGAATGATAACTGTCGGCAGGCAAGCCCCCACTTAGCTCAACTTCTGGCCCTCCAACTTCAGCTCCGGAACAACACACACTGCCGCAACTCAGAATCTCAGATGTGCAAGCTGTCGACACTACATGCATGGTTGGTGAGGCTGTTCGCCTACCCCGCCTAATGGCCACTATGCACGTGGCTGGCGAGGCTGTTCGCCTGCCATGCCTAACTTCTGGTCTTTCGACTTCAGCAGCGGAACGTGAGATGCTACCAAGAAACCATAAGTTTTTTTGATCTCTCGTGTATCGGCCTCTGATAATGTTTCAGGAAATACAGCAATGACCCACTGGCTGCCCCTACAACAGGTAGCTCATCACGAGGAGTGGGTCCTTTGCCTGCTGGTGTCAAAGACAAGGAGAATATCGATGATACGCCAGGCATCAATTGTAAGCTTCTTATATTCTCCTTCTATGCAAACTCAAGCATTTTCAGGGACCAATTCCAAATGGGCTGCAGTGCTGCGACAACCTCAGAAAGACGACATTCGGACGACCTACCACCCTAAATCTGGACGATCTGCTGTAGTCAAGGCTTTCGAGGAGTATGGCCTTGGCAAGCCAGCTCCTCCTCTCACTCTTCCTACTATCCCATGGCTACCCTTCAGTTCTGAGAGCAAATTTTCATTCGCTGAGGTTATCCTTGAATCTGCCATGTCCAACACCCAGGTCGACAAACTCATTCAAGTCATACATACACTTATCGAACGCAAGGAAACATTTAGAGTAAAAAATCATAAAGAGCTGAATAATCTCTGGATTGGGGCCTCTGACCCATTAACACCTGTATGTGTAATGTAGATGCTGTATGATAAATTCTGAATATTTCTCTCCACTGTTTTAGTTCGAAAAGAAAGTTGTCAAGGCAGAATATCGAGGCACCACCTGGATGTTTGACTTTTGGTCACGATCATTAATGGGCTGGGCTAGAAATGTTATAGAAGATCCTCTCCTTGCCCCACATTTCGAGTGGGATGGCCAGTGTCTTGAGAAGTTTGATGGTAAAAAATGGGTTCATTTTGTACATGAGTCATGGACAGGAAAACGTATGTGGAATGTGCAGGTCTGTACTTCAGTCTCTTATTCACTGTGAGGACAATGATAACATGTAATCAGAGCCAACTTCCTGAAGGTGGCAAGCCACTGTGCATCACACTCTATGCTGATAAGACTTGCCTATCTTCATTTGGCACTGCCCAGGGTTATCCCATAATGGCTCAGGTTGGTAATCTCCCCCAACACATTCGCAATGGGAAGGGGCTGGGCTCAACACAAATAGTTGGATGGTTACCCATTGTAAGCTTGTTGGTCTCATGTTATCATAATACTAATTCATATTCTAGGTTTCTGAGGAGGAGTCTGATAAAAGTGATGTTGTTGATTTCAAGCGAGCAGTGTGGCACAAATCATTTGAAATTCTCCTTGAAACCATATCACACTATTCAGTTACAGGATATCTTATGCAGTGTGGAGATGGTATATGGCATCGAGTGCATCCCTTTGTCTTTATTCTAGCAGCTGATTATGAGGAGCAGTATGTTATGTAGTAGTTTGTTTTTGTAATCTCACTCAAACTTTCCTTTTAGTACAGTCATGGCACTGACTCGTGGTGTCAATGGAAATTATCCCTGCCCAGTCTGCCTTGTTCCAAAATCTGAGCAATCACACATGTGGCAAACATATCAATTACGGACAGCAGAACAATCAAAGATGCTTGTTTTGAAAGCCTTGAAGGAGCCAAATACTAGTAGACGAAGTGAAATTGTAAAGGTAGAAAGCCTTTGTCCTGTTATGGTATGATTTTTCTCTGCTTCAAGTTGAGATATCTATCATTCATGTCCTTTCTTTGATACAGAATGCCTTTTGGGATGTCCAATTCTCTGATCCTCACAGAACAATCTCATTTGATGAAATGCATGCCAACGATCATGGTCTTGGTGGAAAGCATTTTTTTCCACAGCTGAAAGAATTTGTATCAGAATTGGGTTCAGCTGCACGCCAACAGGTTGATGACCAGTATGTAACTATAAGGGCAACCTAAGCCTCTAGCAAAGGGAAATCCAAAGAGAAAACTCTAAGGATCCCCTTGCTGATGCCCAGTATATGTGAAGACGACAAAAATCAAATATAACCTAAAGATAGAAAAAGGTGGAGATAGGCAGATCAAGGCCGCCGAATGACATCATACCAAGGGGTATGTGTCGGAAGGGGTACTCTGCCTCTAAATATAAAAGTGTCAACATGTACAAACATGATAGCAAGGGAAAATTAGTAATAAAATCCAGAAAAATCATAGAGAATGAAGAATAGAAGGAAATGAGGTGGGGAAAAATATAGGACGAACATAAAAAATAGGAAAAACACACAGGGCACCCCCCTAGTCCCCTTACAGTAACACCATGGCTATTGATTGGTCAATCCAAGATCTCTATATTTGCAGAATGAGAGTACTTCCACCATGGAGTGGCTTGAAAATTCAGGATAAAATTATGAACGTCAACTTCTCAGATGCAAACAAATTTTGGGACATATTAAAAGTTTGTGGTTTGTCTTGTTGATATTTCAGTTCAGCCTGAGCTCTTGGTAGATGTTCATATTTGTAAGCCACAATATTCTTACAGAAACAGAAAGCCCACATGGATACCACCTTCTCTGCTGTCTGCAAGCATACCTTGATTTAACCATGTGGGAGGCTCTTGAGGTTCACACAGATGAAACAATTGCAGCCAGTAGAAAGGCTGTAGACAGACTTGGAAAATTGCTTCAGGTGAGTAATTACTTCTATAACAAAAAGCCTAGTTAACTGTCTTATACTTATAGGAACATGCAAATGAACTTGAAAAGGATGGGCTCAATAAAAATTTTGACTTTCCAAAGCTCCATGCTCAGAGTCATGCATTTGATGACATTGAGCAAAAGGGTGTTCTTCACAATTTTTCTACCCGGCTTTTTGAACAACTGCATGGTACACTCAAAACTTGGTACCTGTCATGAACAAATTTCAAGGATGTGGCACCTCAGGTAGGTTGATTTAATCATTTATCAGAGCATTTCCACCTAAATATTTGCTACAAATATATCAGATTCTGCAAAATGAACACTGGTCGCTTACAGCTGCTATTATTCGAAGCTACATTGATGCTTCAAAGGCAGCCAATGAGGATAATGAAGATGATAATGATGCCGAGGATGCTCAACCTAGGTCTCAAACAAGAAATACATTCAATAATGTGTATCTTGGTGCTGTCCAAAAGCAATCCTCCATTTATCATGTTGAACAAATGCATTCAGAGAATCCAGCTTTCCTACACTTTCAAAGCCATTTCGAAAAGTCACTCAGTGAGATCCTCAGTCGCAGTGACAGCCCTGTACAACTTCAAAATGCTTGGGGATTATCAGTGCCAGCTGATGCTTTTGTATGCTGTAATCATCCTTGTTCCTGACAGTCTGCTAACAAATTTATGCATCAGATAACAGAGCATTGATTTATAAATGCTACATTTGAATCACTAGTTGATTGGCGGGCCCATACCGATTTCTTATGATGCAATCCCTCATTCTGGAAGGGCAAGGGACGATTTGATTGTGTCTTCATTGATACTGGTTCTCAACCTTACTTTGCTAAACTTCTTTTTGTCTTCACTTATCAAGTGAAGGCAAGTGAAGATGCAGTCATACCCAGTGGTGAAGCTGAAGTTACAATTCCCATGGCCCTAATCCAACCATTCAAAGAGATAACACCAGCACAGAAAAAGGACAAAGATCTTGGCTTGCATCGCCTGCAAGAAACACCACTGACAAAGGCTATTTTTGTCCCTGCTCGGTCATTCATACGTGGTGCATATATTGTTCCAGAGGACCTCACAAAAAAATTCTCACTGGCTGTAGATGTAGTTGACACAGATATGTTCCTTCGTATATGCAGGATGTACCCAGAGTTGTAGTTTTGAAAAGAGTAATTGAAAGATGTACAGTTCTATGACTTTCTGTCTTATGAAGCACATAGAGCAATCTCATTTGTAGGACCCCTCAAGTTGGTATGGAATACAGGCCAATGAAATGAAGACTGTAGTAATAATGGGGGGCCTGTCAATGTATAAGGGCTGGAAGGTGATTATCTATGGCTGTTTGACAACTGAAAAGCAGCCCACCATGTTCCATGACCAACCAAATTTACCAGCAACAAGCACACAAGGTGAGTCAGTGATATGGTTCGACACTAAGACCTTGACCTTGTCACTGAGCATGTGCTGATTATGTTGCTTGAGCCAGTGATGGTGGACACTAATGTCAGGGCCAGCCCATAATTTCATAGGAAGAGGTGCACCAACACAACATGTGTAAGGGGACTAGAGGGTGCCCCATGTGTTTCTCCTATTTTTTTATGTTCGTCCTATATTTTTCCTCACCTCGTTTCCTTCTATTCTTCATTTTCTATGATTTTTCCTTATTTTATTACTAATTTCCCTTTCTATCACATTTGTGCATGTTGACAGTTTTATATCTAGAGACGGAGTACCCTTCCAACATCTACCCCTTGGTATGATGTCATTCGGTGGCCTTGATCAGCCTATCTCTGCCTTTTTTATTATTTGATTTTTGCAGTCTTCACATATACTGGGCACTGGCAAAGGGGTCCTTAGAGTTTTCTCTTTGGATTTCCCTTTGCTAGGTGCGCCTCCAATCCCTGTACTATGTAGTATAATTTTAACTTTGGATTTCCCTTTGCTAGAGGCTGAGGTTGCCCTTATAGTAGAAAACTCTCTCCTAAGGCCCGAAATCGTGAACACACTGCCCAAGATTAGTGTTTGAAAGTCCGGTCTGGTCCGATTTTTTGGACCCCAGAAGGGGCAACCATGAACTGGACTGGTCCATACATTAGAGCAACCGGCAACTGAACCGACTACAACCGGTCCACATTGGTTCGGTTGCCTACAAAAGACCGGTTGCAACCGGTCTGTTGCCCAGTCTTTTCTTATATCCAGAAAAACCCACAAGTCAGGTCACCATGACTCATGGGTTCCTTTCCCGTGATGATATAACCTGCAAGTCAGGTCACCATGACTCGCGGGTTTCTCATTTCTGTAATAATTTCATATCTTTTCAACACATTATTATAGAAATGAGAAACCTGATTGCGAGAAACCCGCGAGTCAGGTCGCCATGACTGGCAGGTTCCTTTCCCGCAATGACATACCCTGTGAGTCAGGTCACCATGAGGTGTGGGTTGCTCAAATCTATAATAATTTTGTATCTTTTCAACACATTATTACAGATATGAGCACCCCATGCCTCATGTTGACATGACTTGTGGGGTATGTCATCATGGGAAAGGAACCTGCCAGTCATGGCAACCTGACTTGCAGGTTTTTCCCATGATAATCCATACAAAATACACAGGAGATCTGAGGTGCTCTGCCTTTTCTTGAAGCATTTTAGATAGACTGGTGGTCTGGTTGTAGACCAGTTTAGACTGGTCTTTTGCAGTTCAACTACTAATCTACAAATGAGATGGACTGCTGACAACTGGACCACTTTTGAACCAGCTAGGACTGCAACCATGGTCCATGTAGGACCAGTTGCAGTCCAGTTCGGTTGTCAGTCTTTTTGCAGTCCTATGGACTGGACTTTCAAACACTACCCAAGATAGGCAGGTACAGAGTGGACAATGCTTCCCAAAGCTCCACAGACTCCCTACACACCATTCCTGATAGTCCTGCCTTTAGTGCACCACCATTTTCACCAAACGCGCCCCCTAGTGACATGGATGCATCAGAGCGCCTTGACATGCATGAAAGTGATGTTACCAGAATATGTGCGCAAATCAATTCTCTTAAATCTACAATCAAAAACTTTGTTAGGACCCTCCAGACGAACCCTGTGACCAATATTTCCCCCATTGCAACTCCAAGCACACCCAACAGCAACACACCGCCAAACGTGCCCACTAAGGAGCGCACCCAGATCAAACCATCTCCCCCTGCTGAATTTAATGGTGCACATGCACAGGGGCATGCATTCCTTAATTCCTGTGAGTTGTACATCAGTCTCCAGTCGCATCAATTTGTTGATGAGGCTGCAAAAATTTATTGGGCCTTCACATACATGAAATCTGTATGTGCCTATCTCTATGTGGACCATATTCTGTGCCAAACTAAAGAGCTTGGTTCTCTACCTTTCTCCACTTGGGGTGACTTTTGAGCAGAATTTGTATGCCACTTTTGTCCCCTCAACAAGCACCACCGAGCAGTGACATGGCTTGAGTCAGGCTTATTCTAATGAGAAACCTGGGGTGCCGACTGAAACCCTGGGTTGCAATACTAACCTATTGACTTTTGTTGTGATCATATGGGTTGTCGTGATTTGTCCTCTGGCCAGCTACTCTGGCCATTTGTTTATTTGTTCATTGTGTGATATCTTTTTTTTCAGAATCATAGTTCCAAGTCACGATTTGACTTTGCCTTCCATGATGATGATGACTTCAACGGGGTGGTTTACAAAGCTCATTAGCGGTTTCATTGGGAAAAATATGACTAGATAGGGAGAATGGTATTAATTTGGTGTGTTCTCAACCCCTCACCCTGCAAGATCTCTCCATTCTAATCTCATTTATCAGCTTCTAGATTGCAACGTATATCTCCTGGTCTGTAGATCGAGAAACAAACATTCAATTGGGTTAGAGTCCTGCCTGATCAAGCCATCCATTACTTCTGGGTGCTTCCATGCCATCATGAATTGTGAGAAATTTTTTTGATGGCAAGATAGGTATATAAGTGAATGTGTGGCGAGGGTACTGCTGTTGGCATGACCACCATGAGCACCTTTTGGATGTACACAACTCCTTCCACATCTGCGGCATATTCTTCTCAGTTCTTTTGCAGTCTAACTTTCAATCAAAATGTCGGACATACTTACCCATCTTTCTTGCCACCAAACACAGTCACAACCTGGATGTTTACAGATGAAGTCCCCATGATGGCTAGAAGCACAATCATCCTGTTTGATGAGGTCATTCCTGATATTGCAGACCTCAATCCAATCATGTGCAGTCTGGAAGATGAATATAACAATGGCCAATGTTCTGTTGTACTAGTGTTCCATGATCAGTATTCAGATGTTACAACTGAACATTTGTGCCATTTTTCGAAGGTGTGTACCTACATTTTTGTGTTTTACTTGTTATCTCGGTATGATCTTGAAGTTGCGACTTTTTGTCAATTTGAACAATTAGCGAATACCTTGAGATTATGCATGTCGGCTTGTCACCCACCTGACTTCTGTGGCCGCTACATCCTTCCAATCTCATTCCCCTTTTATCTTCCTTCCAACCTCCTTCTTCAATGATGCTAAACATCTCTATAATCAGTCACCTCGGCTATATAGCCCAAACCTTATAGCCTTGAGGAACCGCCTTCATGTGGCCACACCACGTGCAATATTTGCCATTGCTTGCATTGATGACCACTATTCAGCATACTGCAGTGAAAAGAACAAGATGTGTATTGAGCATGGAGACTCCTTGGAATTTCCACCTGTAATGGAGGTCCTACCAATTCTTCAGTGGGTGCTGTCAGGCTTGAACATTGATTATTATGTACCCAGAAAAGTTATCAAAAGCGAGTTATCAAAACAAGGTCAGACTTCTGGTAGTTGCAGGATTGCAGCCAAGAATTTCATTGCTTCTCGTGCTGACCCCTCAATTCCAGCATAGTCCAATTCACTTTCCTCAGTTTTTCGCAACCTAGCTTTACAAAATATGTTGGTTTATCATTGTGCTGCATTAGGCAAAGGTGTACGTGTTTTCCATCTGTGTAAATTACACCATCTGACCAGTTCTTCAGTTGTATACTGATTGGGTGGTCTCATGGACCTCTCCCCCAACCATTGATGTGTCTGTCTCTGGGCCATTTGGATATAATGACTATAACCTTGATTCTCCAAATGTAAGTCCTCTGGTAGTTGCAAGGAAGCATGATCAGCTACTTAAGCAATATGCAGGCTTGGCACCCCATCCATCAGTTTTTAGCCAGCTTGTGAGATGAACTGAGGATTGATTTTCAGGCAATCAAGGCACCCATCAAATCTCAGCCCAGTTCTGAAATTATTGACTTGTCATTTTCAAGCCCACCTGCTCCAATCAAACAAGCACCTGTAATTGATCTTGTATCACCTCTCAAACCTACTCCTAAACCTGCACGTGTAAAATTTCCATCCCCAGACGTCATTATCCTTGGCCCACCTGCGAAATGTGTCAAAAACGAACCCGTTCTCACACTTCCTATGATGTCTGGGCCTGTTATTGTGCTTTCTGATGACTCTGACATTGAGGAACTCCCTGTGAAGCCTGACCTACATTCCAAGCTACTGTTGAATATCAATCTCAAATCAGCTCCTGTTGATGATGTAAAAAACACACCGAACTGAGCAACTCCACAGATGCTGGGGCAGGTCCTCATGGGTTCTGTGTACAATTCTATGGAGGCTGCTCATGATGTGGTATATGCACAAGAGAAAAAACTCGGCCATACCTGGCGAATGGGACAGTCAAAATGCTCTCCAGATGGAACTATCAAGAAAGTCACTTTGCATTGTAACCATCATCCCCTTGCACTTGGCATCAATTGATCCCTCGGATCACTGCCAAGGAAAAACAATCAAAACTGAATGCTTCACCCATGTCAATTTCAATTGCATCCAAGGGGGACTCTGGCATATAACAACTGTTGCATGGGAACACAATCACCAATGAGAAGTACCTCTTGGAGGTATTGTTTCATGGTCACCAACACAGGCTCAGCATGAGCTTGTTGCAAAATTTTCTGATCCAACATTTTCATGGGGAACACTCAAGACCATTTTTGCAGAACATTTTCCAACTCACATCCTTGAACCACACCAAATAACCAATCTACTCAATGATGCATGATGGGAAGCTCATGCTGCAGTTACAGCCCTTGGTGGTGATGCCTCAGCAATCTTGAATAGCCTTTGAGAAAAAGGTGAACATGAACATGGGTGGCAGTATCAGATCCAACTGGATGAAAACCAAGTTCTGATTGGTCTCTGGTGGCAGTCTCCTGCTCAAGTTACCCTTCTACAGCAGTTTTCTGATCTCCTGATCACTGATAACTCATATAATCATAACAAATATGGCTATCCTTTGAACATTGGTATTATCATTGATAACTTTGGAAAATCCTGAAATGCATGGTATGCATTCCATTGTTCTGAAGATATTGCAATGCACACTTGGGTCTTCCAATGTCATCTCGACGCTGCTGGCAAACATCCCAAAGTTGTTGCATCCGATTGCCATCCTTCTCTTCTTGCATCAGTTCCACATGTCATGCCATGTATACTGCCTTCACCATTTGAATGGCAATGTCACAGTACAACTATGAGCAGCTCTTGGGAGTGATTGGATCAACTTCAATTGTGAATTTTGGGCTACATACTGGGCAGTCTCCCCAGTGGAATTTGACCATCTTTGGGCTTTGCTTGTTTCACATTACCCAGCTGCTAAGCAGTATCTTGAAGAGGAGTTATATCCATGCAGGGAAAAATGGGCTTGGGCCTGGATCATGATGAAATTTACTGCTGGGGTTAGGACAAATGGCCATGCAGAGGCAGAGAACAAGACAAGCAAAACACTTGGCAATGCCAAAAAGACTCTCCTGCAGGTCTTTGATGCTCTCAACCAGTGCATGTTAGACCAGACAGATTATGAATTGATACAAACCCAAGAGGTAAATTGTGTTTTTAACTTGCGTTGCACTAGCATGCACTAACAAATCCACAACTTGAAGTCGTCCAGAAGGCAGCATAATACACAATTAGAATCATTGTTTCTTTTACCCCTTGCAACACTTCAAAAATATGTTGGGCCATTTGCACTTCACACCTGCCATCAACAAATGCAGCATAGCCTATTCTATCATACAGAAGTAGTTCAATTACCACCAGGAGTTCAAAAATGGGCAAGCTATCAGATTCCATTCTCAGCAGTTTCACAAAGTGCTGACAATATTCTTCAAATGACAGGAGGGACATAATTTGGTGACTGATAATATGGATAAGGAGTTCAGTTGGAAGTGTAAGGAAGAGGATGTAAGTAATAATTAACCTTTATATGACTTGAATTAATTGTCTTTGGTAGCGCATAATGAACAGTTTTGAAAATGACAATGCTTATGTCTCAACTCGCTGGCTCTTACAGCTCATCATGGGATGTGGGCTAGTCATTGAGCATCTGCTACGAATTGTGCATACTGCAACTGAAAAATCACACCATCTTGCTCTCCTACAAGATAAATGATACATCTGTGACTGCTGCATGGGACTTAACCTTGGTCTTCCATGCCATCATTACTTCAGGGCTTGGACAGATGTAAATGGTCTGCCATTTCGTATTGGACTGATTTGACCACAGTGAGTCAATGTTGTCATTATTAATTTCTCACCAAAGCTGGTACCAAAATCCATCACTAAATATCATGGACATCCCCCCTGTGACTTGAGAGCATGCATTAAGACCAGAGGAGCTGCCGTGTTCAATGGACAGCAGCAATTCCCACCTTCTGTTGAACCCACTAGATCTGACACATAGCTTCGCATCACCAGCTGCTCAACCTACGAGAACCCTCGGTGTGCATACCATTTATCATGAAGCACAAGCTGCACTTCACCCCCTTCTCACCAATGTCCAAACTCAAGAACAGCTTGACACACTTGTCGAGCATATTGGTGATATTTGGTCAGTAATAAACCCTGGTATAACTTTACAACAGCTCACAAAAAATCTACCACAAGGTGTGCAGAAAATGCCCAACATCACCATGAACATATTCATGATCCTCCAGTAATAAGGAATAAGGAAAGACCTCGGTCAGCATGCATTACTGGTCCACTTGAAGGTCAGCCATGTGGTGGAGGAGCAAAGGCAACAACAAGTTCGGCACAAGAAGACCATGATGCTAATGGTGCCATACATTCAGGCCAGGAAAATTGCAGGCATCGATGTGGACTGTGTCATCAAGAAGGGCACAATTGTTCAAATTGTCCATTAACCCAATCTTAAGTGTTTCTAGAAGGACTCTTTTGGTGATGATCGATGAGATACTTTTTGATGTGAACACGTACTTATCACAAAAACCTAATCCCCAGCCCACCCAAAATCTTGATGTTTAGCTATCTGCACCAACCCCCAGTTCCTTCCTCAGCACTCAATATGCCAGTGGTTTGCTGCACTCATCCTGTACTTAACACATTGTTATTCAATGGAGATCCTGGGTACACATAAAGTGGCCATGGCATATCTGCTTTCTGGAAGGCTACAGCATAGAGGTAAGGATTCAGGAAGAAGTAGCCTTTGGCAGTTGAGGACTGAGTGGCCACTGAGTGAGAGAAATTCAATGCACAGCCACACCAGTGAAGCTGGCCAACTGCACATCCTGGGGTTCTAAATAGACACGTAGGGTTTCAGTCAGCACCCTGGGTTTCTCATTAGAATAAGCCCTTGAGTCATCCTCTTACCACCAGGCACGTCAATCTGTGGACGATTATATCAATGAGTTTAAGGATTTGGTGGACATGGCAGGATATGGGAGTGGGCTACCAGTGGTGGTGAAGTTCTGATGGGGCCTCAATCGAGAAATCCAGGACCAGATTGCACAGATGTTGGAAGGGCACCCAGTGGATGATGATATCTATGCTTGGTATAAAGCTGCTTCACTCTGTGATGAGAACCAACTCACAAATGTGGTGTTTAATGCTGCATTCTGGGCTCCAACTACCACTCCTATGCCCCACACCTTCAATCGAACCCTCCCCCAATGTAATCCCATTCCTGTCTGTCAAACTCCCACACCAGCTGTCAATGTTCCAGTACCGATGGATGTCAATGCAGCCCGTAGCCATGCATGCAGGTTGAACCTCTGCTACTGCTGTGGGGAGACTGGACATATGGCTGGAGCATGCCCCCATCATCAGGATATCCACATGCTCACACCTGAGGGGCGAGACAAACTCCTTCAGGACCTGTTGGCGCTTGTAGATGTTGAGGAAGCAAAGGGTCAGGTTACAGAGGAGATCAAATCAGAGGTTGTAGAGGAGCAGGATTTTTCTATTTGCAGCAAGTGAATTGTACACCCTCATTGCCTGTCCATAACCACTTTGAAGTTTTGTCAGTTGAATCCCCAGAGAATGAATCTACTGTTCCCCTCTCTGACCCTTCGAAGTTGGCTGAAGATGTACCTGCTTTTCCTATCTCTCCCTCTGCCTTGCGTCCCAAAATTAAATCATGGGAGTGCAAATTACCACACAAATATATCATTGCATCCACTCCCTCTGCACATTCCTTGAACCTGGCAATCAAACTACAGACTACTGACACTGGACAGATACTTGGTGTCTCTGTGCTCCTGGACTCTGGTGCGACTGGCCTCTTCATCGACACCCATCTTGCACAACAACATCACCTGAACACTTGCTCACTCTCATGTCCAATACCTGTTTATAATGTGGATGGATCCCCAAACAAAGCTGATGCCATCCAAGAGGTTGTAGACCTGGTCCTCTGCTACAAAGATCACAGTGAGTGTGCCCTTTTTGCTGTCACTCAGTTAGGGAAGCAGAAGGTGATTTTGGGCTATCCATGGCTTCGAGACCATAACCCAGAGGTCAACTGGCATACCGGGGAGGTCACCATGAGCTGATGCCTATCCAGCTGTTGCACTTGTTTCATGAAAGCCAGACTAGAACACCATGGACAAAGGGCCTCAATACGATGCACCAAGAAGTGTCGTGCTGGACCCCTACCGGTGCCAGATGTGAAGTTGGAGGAGGTTCCTGATCTGGTGCCAGACTCAGATGATGATGTGGAGGAGCCAGAAGAAGTTGAGGAAGGTGATTGGAATTTCTACACTGTGATTTGTCTGTCGCATGAGGTGTGTGCTACATCGAACATATCCCAATGTCTCGCTGAGGCCTTCCACAAAAACAATACTGCTAAATCCTCTACTGATTCCTTACTTCCTCATCTCCATGAGTTTGAGGATGTGTTCTCCAAGGAATCTTTTGACTCTCTCCCTGTGCACAAGCCATGGGATCATACAATCGAACTCACCCCTGGCACAACCCCTTCCTCCTGCAAGGTCTATCCTCTCCCCCCCAAGGAGCAGCAACAGCTTGACCAGTTCATCAACAAACACCTAGCCTCTGGACATATTCAACCATCGAAGTCACCTATGGCCTCTCCCTTTTTCTTTGTCAAGAAGAAGGATGGCTCACTTTGACCAGTTCAAGACTATAGAAGGCTCAATGACATCATGGTCAAAAATCGCTACCCATTACCTCTCATCTCCAAACTTGTGAATCAACTCCATGGAGCCCAATACTTCACCAAGCTTGATGTCCATTGAGGTTACAATAATGTGAGGATAAAGGAGGGAGATGAGTGGAAGGCAGCCTTTCATACCAACCATGGTATTTTTGAACCGCTCATCATGTTCTTTGGCCTTACTAATAGTTCTGCCACCTTCCAGACCATGATGAACAACATCTTCCATGACCTCATCCACAAAGGCATCATTTGTATCCATCTCGATGACATCCTCATCTTCACTTGCACGGTTGAAGAGCATCATTGCATTATGCACCTCATCCTGGAATGACTTCAACAGTACAAACTCTACCTTCGTCAGGATAAGTGCAAGTTTGAGAAGACCAAGATCGAGTACCTTGGCCTGATTATCTTGGAGGGTCAGGTGGAGATGGATCCTGTCAAGGTGAATGGGGTCACAGCTTGGCCAACACCCATAAACAAGAAAGAGGTGCAGTCTTTCCTGGGCTTCATCAATTCTATTGGTGTTTTATCAAGGATTTCTCACATCATGCACGACCACTGTTCGACTTGACAGGCAAGGAGGCATGGAGGTGGGGCAATGCACAACAGGAGGCATTTGAAAAGCTTAAGGAGATGGTCACTTCTGCTCCCATTCTTACCTTTGCTGATGACTCACACCCTTTTTGTGTAGAGGCTGACAGTTCTGACTTTGTGACAGGCACCATGTTGTCTCAGCAGTCTCCAGAGGACCAGAAGTGGCATCCTGTTGTGTTCTATTCCAAAAGCCTTAGTGCTGTGGAGCAAAACTATGAGATCCATGACAAGGAGATGTTGGCAATAATGTGTGTGCTCAAGGAGTGGCAACACTTCCTCGAGGGTGCCCAACACAAGGTGGAAATTTGGATGGATCACAAGAATCTTGAGTACTTTATGATGGCCAAGAAATTGAACTGTTGTCAAGCTCATTGGTCCCTGTATCTATCCAGGTTTGACTTCTCCTTGCACCACCGGCTAGGTTGCAGCATGGGGAAGACTGATGCCCTCTCCCAATGCGTGGACCATGGGGATGGCGGTGACGACAATCAAGACATTGTGTTGTTGCAGCCAGACCTGTTTACTATCCCAGGATTGGAAGGCATCGCACCCCAGGGCAAGGAGTGGGACATCCTACACAATATTTGTTGTGCAAACCATACCAGTTTACATGAGGATGTCATGGACTGAGCTGTTAAAGAGCTGAGGAAGGGATCCATCCTCTCCTTGCATGCGGCAGAGTGGGCTGAAAAGGAGGACTTGTTGTATTTCAGGGATCACATCTACGTCCCCAACAACCCAGACCTTCATCAATGCATTATATCCCAACATCATGACTCACAGATTGCCGGTCATCCTGGATGCTGGAAAACCTTGGAGCTCACCTCACGGAATTATTGGTGGCCACAGATGTCACAGCTCATTGTTCAGTATTGCCATACTTGTGACCTTTGCTTACGCACCAAGATTCCTCGTTGCAAACCCATTGGTGAGCTACACTCTCTCCCTGTTCCAGAGAGTCATTGGGATGTTGTCGGTGTCGACTTTGTGGTGGAGTTGCCAGAGTCAAATGGGTTTGATGTGGTGATGTGCACAGTTGATTCCACAGGAAAATGCGCTCACTTCATTCCCACTCACACCTAGGGAACTGCATGGGTTTTACCCATGGGTTTCCCATGCTCTTATTTCCTAATTTATTCAATGAGTTTTGCATGAAAAATCATGAAAAAAATATTTTCTGGAAGCTTTTTGTTGGCTCTTTGTGATCTAACACATAAAATAATATTTGGGTGACATCTGTCATGTGACAAGGTTGAAAATAAATTATTTTGTCCCTTGTATTACAAGCATCCATTGAATAGCTATCAGAAAATCATTTTTTCATGAGTTTTCATGCAAAACTCATTGAATAAATTAGGAAATAAAAGCATGGGAAACCCGCAGGTAAAACCCATGCAGTTCCCTACTCACACCACTGTCAGTACCCTGGGTGCTGCCCGACTCTATCTCCACCATGTGTGGAAATTACATGGACTCCCTGGTGCTTTCCTTTCTGACCGTGGCCCTCAGTTTGTGGCAGAGTTTACTCGTGAGCTGTACCGACTTCTGGGGATCAAACTCCTCGCTTCAACTGCTTATCACCCGCAAACTGATGGCCAGACTGAATGAGTCAACCAGAAACTGGAGCAGTACATCCATGGCTTCATCAATGAGCACCAGGACAATTGGGACAATCTCCTGCCCTTGGCCGAGTTTGGATACAACAACCATGTCCATGCTTCCACTCAACAAACCCCTTTCTTCTTAGACACTAGACAGCATCCACACATGGGATTCAAACCTCACCAAGCCCCCTCGCACATTGAGACAGTGAATGAGTTCACGGAATGCATGAGGGACAATTTGGAGGAGGTGAAGGTGAAGGATGACATGGCATGCTTTTACAATCAACACCATTCTCCAACACCGCAGTACAAGGTTGGTGATTGAGTTTATCTTGACTCCAGTGACATCTCCACCACACTTCCTTCCAAGAAACTCGCCCATCGCTTCCTGGGACCTTTCCCCATTGTCAAGTGTGTTGGAATGCATGCCTATCATTTGCACCTCCCAGCCTCCATGTTGTGAAACTCCTTCCAGCTCCCCCAGATCCTTTCCCAGGACACCATTCACATCCACCACTGCCACCTACAGTGATTGAGAGAGAACCCCAGTACAAAGTCGAGTCAATCTTGGACAGCCGGTTGCATCAAGGGAAGCTCCAGTATTTAGTACACTGGAAGGGTTATGGGTACGAGGAGAACTCATGGGTCGAGGAGTCCGATGTGAATGTCCCTTGGTTAGTCAAGGAATTCCACCAATGGCACACTGCTGCATCACGTCACATTTGGGGTGATGTAAGAGGACTAGAGGGTGCCCCATGTGTTTCTCCTATTTTTTATGTTCATCCTATATTTTTCCTCACCTCGTTTCCTTCTATTCTTCATTTTCTATGATTTTTATTTATTTTATTACTAATTTCCCTTTCTATCACATTTGTGCATGTTGACAGTTTTATATTTAGAGACGGAGTACCATTTTGACATCTACCCCTTGGTACGATGTCATTCAGTGGTCTTGATCAGCCTATCTCCACCTTTTCTATTTTTAGATTATTTTTTGCAGTCTTCACATATACTGGGCACTGGCAAAGGGGTCCTTAGAGTTTTCTCTTTGGATTTCCCTTTGCTAGAGACTAAGGTTGCCCTTATAATGTGAGGTTGGAGATGGAGATAGTGAAAGCTCATTTGTACTCAGACTAATGAACAAAGGCGCTGGGATATTTATTAGCTATGGTTTTCTGTAGTCATCCTCTCAGCTCACCCCCCGTTCAACAATGATGGAATCCAAGGAGATGATCTCAGTTGTAAAACCTGTGTTTCCAATTACCCAGATTCCACCTAGTCGCTCCCACTCCCAGAACCATTAGTATGTTTACTCTTAGATCAGGATCTGTATCATTCTAGCATACTGCAAGGAATCAGATGTTCAATCAGTAGCAAAACAAATGTACCACAATCAGGCTGTGCTCTGCAAACCGCAGCATAAGATATTTAAATACACATACTGGTGACATAAAAGATCATAGAAGTTGAAATGCTATACTGCAAAACTGACCTTTTTCCCCTTTCCCTTTCCTGTTCCTGTTCCCATTCCTGCTTCTGTTCCTGCTTCTGTTCCCGCTCCTGCTCCTGTTCCCACTCCTGCTTCTGTTCCTGCTCCTGCTTCTGTTCCTGCTCCTGCTCCTGCTCCTACTCCTGCTCCTGCTCCCCTTCCCCTTCCCCTTCCCTTTCCCCTTCCCACTCCTGTTCCCACTCCTGCTCCCTTTCCCCTTCCCACTCCTGTTCCCACTCCCCTTCCCTTTCCCCTTCCCCTTCCCCTTCCCCTTCCCCTTCCCTTTCCTGCTCCTGCTCCTGCTCCTGCTCTCTTCTTGCTCACCACCTTGCTTCCTTCATGATGTAGCCCTGCTTCTGCTGGGGCAAGTTCTGGCTCCACCGCTGTTCCTGGAGGCAGTAAGGTAGGGTTGGGTTCTACAACTGTTGCGATCATGGGTGCTAAGGTAGGTTCAAAACCAAATAGGTAGCTAAAACCCTTCACTTACTGTTCTCTTCCTCATCCACTGGTTCAGCAGATAGTACATTGAACTGTCCTATCACTCCAACTATTGAGCCAGCATCGTCAGCCCTCTTCCTTTGAGATTGTTTTGCTTTTGATGCTCAGGTCTTCTTCGGAGGCATAGGTTCAGATAAATCAGATTCATCTGTACTAAGATCAAGGCCAACAGGGACAGATAGGGTACTCTTCTTTGGTGTAGCTGGTGCCGGCAGTGGGAACCATAAATTGGCTTGTGTTATACCAGAGTGTAATGCCTTGTTCGAAGATCTTGACTTCTTCTTTGGTGCCGGTGGTACTTGTGGGATAAGGGGTTGGGAAGGAGCTGGACTAGTATTCGTCAGTGTTGCTACTGGTGGATGGAGGGATGAGGGGTTGTCATACAAAGAGAAGGAATTAGGGGGTGGGAGAGTGTATGTGGAGGGACCAGTGTGAGACTGGTCATTGTGGTCAAGAATGGGGTTGAATGCAAAGTCCGGCAAACCCCACTCATCATTCTCCAGTTCATGTGGGTCGTCTTCATCATCGAGCGCCAATGCCTCCATCCCCCAATTGATTTCACTTTCACCACTGTCTGAAGCATTGTCCTCCATCTGATTACCCTTCCCTTTATCAGTCTGTCCACTAAAGACTATCTTCTGACACATATCCATGATCCGCTGAAATTCGGCTGTCTTGTGTACTGCATGGAATTGGACATGAAGAAAATCGTAATACTCTTCATAGTTTCTTCCAGTCCGGGAGCCCTCAGAGCAGAAGTCAGGATCCCCAGATATAATAAACACGGCCTTGACAATTACAACCATTCAGTAACAACCAGATCGAGAACATATAAAACTAGACATACCAATACTGAAAACAAAGGAACAGCATAAAATGGAAGCTTCTCCAATGATGTGATGCCCCATTGCTTCCCATATGTCGCAGGCCCCCCATGCTTCCCTGTCGAATCCAATGAGGCTAGGCCAAATAATACAGCTCTCATAAACTAAAAAATTATTGATGAGAAACAGGATACTATTTGGCTCCCTTTACTTACTAAAAACACTTCTGGTGATTGAAATATTTTAGTTTCATATCCTTTGATGCCTCTTTGTCGAACAGATGGAGGGTAGATAAGAGGTGGGAGCTTTGAATTGTGAAGCTTTATTGAAGAGTGCTTTGAATTTCTAGCAAAGTTGAGGAGCATCGTTAATTGAGGAACAGTATCGCGTTGAAATGACAGTTTAAAAATATCTGGAGAGAGTTTGAAAATCTGGGGTGCCGCCTTCCACATCCTATCGATGAGTGCACTTCAAAATGATTTTGATGCTAACCGGAACTGTGCAATTTTAGACAATGAGAGAGAAGAAGACAGAAATAATACATGCCTCAGCGTCAAATTCAGAGGACTGATGGACTAGTGGATGAAGTTCCACAGGCAGAAAGTCATAGAGCTCAGCAAGCCACCCTTCTCTCTGTGCCATAAGGTCATTGGTGCAGAATCGTTTTTCTGGGAGCAGCCACTCAGAAGAAGGCTTCAGACCAAAAAATAGGTTTGGGTCATTGTACATGCGTGAAAATGGTTCATAAAAGCAGGTCCATATCTTGGCAGATGTTTTGACCCTTTCCATTGCTGTATCGCGCATTGTACGTGTTGTTGTGGTGGTGGTAGAAAGAGTGTTTAGCTGTTCCTTGAGTTCGATGATCTCCTGTTTGAGCACCTTGTTTTTGATATTCAGTGCTTTGCAAATTGCTCGTGACTGTTGCAGCTCATGTTGAGTTGCTAGCAGGGCCTATACATATTCAGATATAAGTTGTCTTGAATATACCTAAAGCTGACCTTTTCATATGCCTTGCCTCTGGGAGTGTGTCGGAGTCTTGAATCAAACTCATCCGACGTGTGGCCTTCAGATTCAGAGTCAAAGACAATAGCATGACGGTTGGTAGGGCGCATTGCAAGACTATAGCTTGTGTGGGTCAAGGACATCAAACAAATTTACTGATCAATGACTTACTTAGTCAGTTATATGTGTGTTGCTTGTCACTTGTCATAGCCTGAGAATGGTTAACAGTGCGAAGAACATGTTTTACTGGAATCTACTATCAGCTGTCAGTGACAAGTGAAGGAGCTTATTGTGATCATCTGATTGTGAAAGATGGCAGACTACTATCAATAGTTAATGAATTAAACATGAAAAATGGATAGAAAACACACTGGTTCAAAGAGGCTCAGGGCCTCGTGCACAGGGTTCACGAATAGATGTGGACAAAACTGCACTTATCACGATTATCCAATCTAAAGATATCAAGATGATCCATGTACCTTTCAAGTTGCAAGGGCTTATGCAATCTTGAAGATGAAAACCTCGTTGCAGGATAGGCATTTGTGGAACAGACAGACTTTAATTTGCGAGGCATTACGCGGTCTTAATGAAACAGCCTGTCACATCGGACAAGTGTTTGGGAAACATTCAACGTTGTGCCCTGAGATATGAATGCAGGGTCATGTTGTCATGAAACTACAGCCTTTTAATGTCATACCACTTTGATACTTTAATGTATTGACTGGTCTGCTTAGGATAATATCGTCAGTATGGGCTCTGGAGAAAAATAATAGAATTACTTGCCTTGACCACATGCACATGCACATATTATCAAGATTCAGAGCCAACTCCACATTATATTACATAGTTGACACTCAAGCTTCGACTGACATGGTATCATTGTATGAGCAGAGATATTTACAAGTCCGAAATAGTACCTCACAAAGTATGAACTAGACAGCTAAGGCAGACGTGTAGGTATGACAGGGGCACAACCAAAAAAATGGAAGAAAGAGTCAGTGTAGAATCTAGTAATAGCATCCTCCAACTGCAGCACATCCACTTCAGAATAATCTGTCAAAGAAGTACAGTCCTGTAAAAGAAGTGGTGTCACTTTCATTCCATCCCAATCCTTCATCAGCTTCCGAAGTGCCAGCAAGCATGGCAATCTCTCACGCCAATTCACAGACCCCAACCCCATGTTTGCCTGTTCATAATCGACAACAAGAAGTGAACAGCTACCAAAGCAATCTTGAACAAGGTCTTGGCAAGTGTCCTCATCATGATTTGACTGACATGCACGTTTGTCCAGTGCCAATAGCTCGAAGCAAAAATTCAGTTCAGCTAGCTTCCAAAGAACTTTTTGAGCTTCGGAGTCTGGTAATGAAGGTGTAGTATTGATGGGTGGTGCCTGGTTGATCTGAATGTCCAATTCCTCAAGAGCAGAGCCAAGAAGACATTGTGCATTTTCCCGGGCCTGAGCTGATTTTGTGTTGGGAGATTTTGACTTTATATCTCCAATGAGGACATCTCACCACTCTTGATTTGACAAGGGGGTGACAGATGAGGACATGTATAGCCGGTAGATACATACTGGCTCAATGGCATTCCAAGTTGTAAAGTATGTAGCACGACATGCTTCATTAGCGGTAGCAAAGATGGCAGGTTCAGGGAACAGGTATTTGCGGTCATTGGGTGATCGATACCTGGGGTCAACTCAGGAGGGATCGCGATCCATGGCAGCTAAAGCCTCAACCCAGGAACTAATTGGAATTGGAAAGATGGGGCTATTTTTGACAGGGAGAAACTTGTCGCGGGTGGAAGGAGATGGCTGTGGACGACCTGCAAAATGTGAGAAATGGTCTGAACAAAGTAAAATGCACCATACCAAATTGATGTTGATTCTTTGAACGACCATGTTGATGGCTTTTTGATGTTGACCTAGAGTGGGCTGAGAAGTGCTGGGTGCTGGAGCTAGCAACTGAGGGTGCCTCCATCCTCTGGCGAGCTGGACTGTTCATGGATGGGGTGATGCACTCCAGATTGCTTGAAGTGTTGAAAGGATCAGGCACACGTAGAAAATTTCAGGCATATTGATGGATCAAGTGGTACTTTTCAAGTGATGATGCTGGACCAGTGAAGAGGACAGGATATGAAAATGAATGGGCCCTGAAACAGAGAGTATGCTTTGGATCTTTGGGTACAACTACTTTGTGAATGATCTGGTTGGTGAAGTCCGAGGCTGGACGGATGAGCCAGCATGGGAGACCTGCTGTAAAGAAGTCTTGGGTGACTCATAGATCATGCATGAAAATACCAATGGTGTTAGCAACTTCAGAGGCACTGTGAGCATGCCCATCCATCCGAGGCTTGTAAATTTCCATGTAGTCAAGAAGGGTGGTGAGCTCCAGCCAAGTCTGTTGCACATCTCATATGCTGAACTCCATCTGGCGAAAGTTGGTGTACACAGACTCCAACCAAGCAAGGCTGTGCACGAGCATCTTGACAAAAGGATGGAGTATTCGGGGTTGTCGCTCAGAGGAAGTCTTGGCCTGATAATTCTTCAAGCGCTCTAAGAGAGGATCGACAGATGCTTTCAGTTCAGCAAATTTTATATCAGAAAGTTTTCCTAGACCAGAGACCAGGGACGCTGGGTGCACATGATGGACAAAATGATCATGGGAGGGCATCCACCAGATTATTTGGTGCTCATAAAGCGAGTAGGGCTGAGGAATCACTCCATAGTGCAAAAAATAGGGGATAAATGGTTGCAGCCATAAGATAGGGTCATCATTGGCATAACATGAGTCAGAGTGAAGCTGTACTTGACGATGGCTTCTGAGAGGAGGGTAGGGAACATAATCTTGGCTTGATGATGTGATAAATGCATGACCATCGGAGATCATTGTGCCAACCTTGCCATCAAGGGGACCTATCCGGACTGTACAAAGTGCTAAAATCAGTAATGACATTTAGCATCAGAAAACTCTAGCAGCTGACCATAATGACTGTTGCACAGCAGAGTTTGTTCATCCAAGATAAGGGCCATTTTGATGATCTGAAGGACGCACATATTTTCAGTCAGCAAAAGAGGGGCAGAAGTGACATACCAAAGCAGGAAACTAATGGTAAGACAAGAGTGAAGCCCATAATATGAAGTTGTCCAAGTCAAGAAAGTAGGCCGCCAAAAGATCAAGTGAGAGGACTCCAAGGAATGTGCACCCAAAGATCAGGCGAGATTCGGATTCCAAGAAATGTGCACTGACACCAAGTCAGGCAGAAAGAGTGGACAGACACCAAGTCTGTTCCACAAGGGAGACACCAAGTCTACCCTGGAATGCTGAGGAAAGAATGCAACCCAAATGGACGAGGCAAAAGTGAGGTCAGACAAGGCAACTGGAGATTGAGAAAGGGAGATGGATGAGGCAACCAGAGAGGAAGAATGAGGTGAATGAAATGCCGAATAGAGTTATGACCAAGATTACAACCAGCAAGTGCTGATTATGTCAGATCATGATCTAATTATAACTCAGGTCATAATCCTCAGCTCTGATTAAGTGGGTCGCTTCAGTTATTGCCGGTTATATACCGGGTTGGCAAATTCCGACATTAGACCATGAAGATCTCCTCCAAGAATTCCTGCGATCCAGCCAAATCCAGGTCCCGTGATCTACCCACGACCCCATGCAAGTGGATATGAATTGCTACTACGCTGGCTGCTTACCTCCGCTGAAAGTCTGAAACTGCAATTATGATTTCTTATGTTACATAATGACTTGTTGACTTTATGTAGAAAAGTGATTCTAGTACAAATAAGATCGTCTCAGTCTCTGTACAAGTGACTTTATTCATGTATACTGTACCTAGTACAAATAAGATCATCTAATAGGTACAGTAAGTATAGGCATATAAGTAAGTGGTATAAACTGCACTCACCTCAGTCTCTGTACAAGTGACTGAGGTGGTAACTAAAGTATGTACTGTATATATATATGTATTGTGTATAACAAAGAGAATTAGAGCCCATCCAGCAACAAAATAAATTTTTCTATTTTGGATGTGGCAACTAGTGTCACAGCTGGTCATGCATTCCCATGCAGTTGCCAACAAACATCATGCAAACCCATAACAGCAGCCCACCGCAGGCTCCTGAGGCTTCTGGCAAGGCCCAATGGTCCGAGGCTGATGAGATCGTGCTCATCGAGTATATCACTGAGCACAAAGCTGAAGCCAGTGATGGCATGAAATTCAAGGCGTTGTTTTGGAGTGGTGCTGCCAAGGAGATGGTATCGCATAGTGTTTTGGGTGGCATGAAGACATCGCAGGGGTGTTCAAGCAAGTGGGACCGGGTGCGTACCAAACTATCTCAAGCAATCCTTCTACTGATACACATTTATCCAGCTCAAGAAGTCATACAACGTTGTTGGTATGCTCAAAGCCAATACATCTGGATTCAGTTGGAGCGAGACCAAGGGGCTCAACATCACGATCAATGAGGCCTGCGCATGGAATGAATATATTGCGGTACGTATGGTTGGCTGTGTAGCACCTGTTTTTTACTGAGTTATTCTAGAAAAACAAGGATGCAACACCATACAAGTCAAAAGGGTTTCCGCACTTTGATCGTATACAGGCAATCATGGGGACATGCACTGTGAGAGGTGTTACTGCCTTTTGCCCCTCAGATCAGACCTGTGGTGCCATTGCAAACTCTGCATTGACCGCTCCGAGCAGTACCACTGTTGTTTCCACTGGCAGAATGGAACCTCCTACTCTAGATGTAAACAATGCACTGGTAAACGACAGACCAGGGTCCAGTGATGATGATTTACCACCGTCAACCCCAGTCCAACCTTCTTCCATGATCTTCTCAGCCACTGGCATCTCGAAGCGCAAACACTTGGCACTTGATGATGACACTTCAGTCTCCTCATTCAGCAGCAAGCGAACACGCAAGTCTGCCTCCAGTGGTGCATCAGCATTGCATGGTATCAAAGATATGATGGCTGGTATTAGCTCATCTATGCACAATGGTCCATTGGGACAGCCTCGCCACCACAGGAGGTCTTCCACAGAACATAGAATTGAAGCAACAGCTCTTCTACAGGAGAAGGAGGATTTGACTGTAGACCAAATGGTTGCATTTGCTGACCTTTTTGAGCAGACCACAGCAAAGGCCGATACATACATGGCCCTCATATGCGATGATGTGTGGAAGCTTTGGGTTCAAAGGCAGTTGGTGGAACTTGGATTCCCTATGGTTGGTAGTGGTTCTGAGGCTTAACATTGCATATTTCAGACTACATACAAATTGTGCTATTATATCTAACTTCCTCATTTGTATTGCACCATATGTCTCGTCGCAGTGGTATGATAGCATTTCAAGCATGTTCTGATACTGTACAGTAGTTGGAAGCAGCTATTTAGACACTCAATGTGGCCCCTCATACTTGTAGTTCTGCCTGATACTGCTCCCACATTTTGGCTGCTATCCCATCTTGCCTTGTATTAGCCCATCTCTTTTCTGCCGTCCTCGTCTGCCCTTCTGCTAGCTCTCCTGCAAAAAAACCTGGATCTATATCATCTGCTTCAACAAAGCCTTCAAGCTCATCTGGATCATGGATATGGATGAAGTTGTGAACAGCTGCAAGAGCAGCAGGAATGCGAGCTTGATAGTCCATACTAATTTCAGCTGGATATATGAGAATCCGGAAACGTCATTTCAGGACCCCAAAGATACGCTCGATGACATTGCAAGCTGATGCATGTCGTAAATTGAAAAGCTCATCTGCATTGACAGGCCTGTGGCCAGATATCAGATACAACGATACTACAATAACATTGAATAAAAGAATCTGCACCATTGTTGGGCCCGGCCCCATTCTGCGAGGTGATACTGCACACCACATTTAGGAATAACAAGTGCATCGCATATGGGAAACCCAGCATCTGCAAGGTAATATTTATCTGCCAGGATATGGAGGTCTGTCATGCAAGCATCATAGAACATTGTTGAGTCTGCCGCTGATCCATCCCACCTGCTGAATATATAATAGAAGATGATATCAAACCCACAAATGGCCAGGCAGTTTTGTGTGACGCCGCCTTTGCGATCACAAGCTGCCTGACACATTTCTGCTGAAGCGCTACAGTTTATGTGAGTTCCATCGATGGCACTGAGGGCGTCCTTGAAAAAGGGGTAGTATTTAGGATTTTTTAGAATTATGGATGGTGTAGGTGTGCCAACAGGAGGTAGGTGAACGTATTGAGTGTAAACTGGTGGAGATGAGAAGAAGATGAGCATTTTCACAAAGTATCTGTGGGTTATATGTCATTCTGGTCCTGACGACGATGAAATATAAAAACAAACTTTGATGTGGTTTCATTTGCTTGCTGAACCCCAGTGAAAGGTCGGTTGAGCTGGATTGAGCTGATTCAAGCCAAATAGAAGCAATCGAGCCAAATTGAGCGCAAAATATTGTTGATCAACCAAAAATCAACTACTTTGTTCAAACTGGTTGACCAACTTGCCGTGTATTGAACATAACTTTGACGACTCTTCAACATATCAAGTCTTCTTGAAGCATGTGATATTCAATTACTTAAGCTTGCATCCCCACAACTGAGACTTTTCCCCCAACTTTCTCCTGACCGTCACAACAACACGTCCCCTTCCCACACGTACGCCTTGCACATGTCCCTCGTTCTGAAGATCTTGATACTCAGATGGAGGTGTCAATATGGAAGTTGAAGCACATAGCGACACAAGTCATACAGTCATGCACCAATCAGCAGCCCAATTGTAACTAGGTAAGTTAAACCTGACTATATGTGCTATTAATAATTATCCCAACCTGCAATGCTCATTTTTTTCCTTAGCATGATTTCAGGTCATATCTGTAATTGCTCAATGCTGCACCGCATGCATACTAACTTAATATCTATAGTTTCAACTTATATCACTCTTCTATCCCAACCACGAGCGCCACCATAATTACTGCCACCCCGAATTAATTGAAAAGGTATGTGGCTAATTCTCGTTCTAATAATGCTACTGAACTGTAATATCACAGGAGTTTGGGGCCGACTCCAAGTATTTCAGTCTCGGGGAAAGCAGCAGCAACAGGGGAAGCAAGGACAGTGGCAGGGGAGGCATCAACAGCAGGGAAAGCAGAAGGAGCGGTGGTGGCATGTGGTGGCAACATGTTACGGGAAGGGGGTAGGGGCTGCAGCACATGAGGGTAGTGCAGGGGTAGCGGTGAGGGTAGTGGTAGTAGTAGCAGCACCAATGTAGTATAAAATTGAGCCCAATCGAATACCTACTTTTGTATCACTGAAATGGCTTGATCTGGCTTGATTTTTGTCCGAGATTTCGAGCAAGGTCAAGCCATTTGGAATAATTTACAGGGGGCTCGTTTTTGCTCATTTCGGCTTGATCCAGCTCGACTGACTTTTCACTGGGGCTGAATGCTCAGATACATGATGGAGGGAAAGGCCAGTTACACATGTGTATAAAAAAATTGCAAGCTGCTCTTCGATGTAGACATGTTTCAACGATGTCACTCCATACTGTTCCAAGGCTGCGACAAGACCCAAGAAAACATGCTTGTGCACACCAAGCTCATTGCGAATGCGCTCTGGGTGACCATTCAGAAGCTCATGGACCCAGTCAGCTCCAGTCAATGCCAAAGTGTGATAGGGTGTTTTGTCATACAAAGGGAGACCATAAGCAAGTGCTGCAGCACCAGTAGCAAAGGTAAAGAGTGCCAGATACTGAAGCAGAAGCTGTTGTTCTTCATGCTCAGAGCCACTGCTATCCAACATGGGTGCAAGGGGCCAAGGTAGCTTATCGTCTGATAATCTGACAATCGTGTGGTAGGTCATTCACATTACTTCCTAAACAGGCAGCGTGACATATCTAATCATGTTTCCTGATGTGAAATAAAAATTATTTTGGTTTATTTTGTTGCCGGCTGCACTCTTAGAGATAAAGGGGAGGCTCAGTAATGGACTGTAGACATGCATCAAAGGGAAAGGCTAAATATAGTGCATGCATCAAAACGATACTCACAGTGTATTCTCAGTGCCGCAACCGCAGGCACTTGCATTCTCAACACTCCTCCTCACATGGAATCACATAAATGAAGGCCAAGGTAGTTGCAGAGATGTACAAATTGTTTGGTGTCCAATGCTTTGGTGAACATCTTGGCAACATTATCGCGGGTGTTCACATAGGTAATATTTAAGTCACCAAACTGGACACGCTCGCGCAGGAAATGATATTTGATGTCAATGTGCTTGACACGGGAGTGGAGTAGGGGGTCCTCTGATAGGGTTTTAGTGGCATTGTTATTGCAAGAGATAATTGTAGGCATATTTTGTTGGTAACCGATAGCATTATAGCCAAATGCATTCTTTTGCAGCTTCAAATGCTGTGATGTATTCTGCCTCACACATGGATGCTGCAACAACTTTCTGCTTATGAGCAGCCCAAGAGACTGCACCAGACCCAAGGGAGCAAATGTAACTGCCAACACTTCGACGCATATCAAGACAGTTGGCCCAATCTGAGTCAGTAAATGCATGTAAGGTGATGGGAAGGTGGCTGCCCAGGTGAAGTTTGAGATCCCTGGTGCCTTTAAGATAGTGTACCAGTCTTATAGTGGCATCCCAGTGTTTGGATGAATATGAATCTAGGTACTGTGAGAGCTGTTGGACTGCATAAGAAATATCCAGATGGGTAGAAATTGCTAAGTAAAGTAAGCACCCTACGAGAGAGTGGTAAGGGAGTTTAAGAAGAGAGTTTTTGGCTGTTGATGAGAGAGACCATTGATCAGTGCAGTGTAGTTTCGAACCAGGCTCAAGAGGAGCAGATACTGGGTAAGCGTCCTTTTGTCTGAATTGTTTGACAACCTTGTCAATAAGGGCCATCTGAGAAAGTGCAACAGTGTGTGTGTCACGGTCCCAAGTAACAGCAATACCCATAATAAAATGGGTCGTCCCTAATTCGGATATGGTCCACACCTCACGCATTTGATTCTTGAAACACTTGTTTTCCTCTTTGGAATCAGCAATGTCTAAAAAATTGTCAATGTGCACAGCAGTGATAATTATTCTGCCATCAGTTTTGCAATAATAGATGCAAGATTCGCAAGATAGACGAGTGAATCCCCAATGTAGCATCTGGGCATTGAGAGTTTGATTCCAGATATGGCCACTTTGTTTCATGCCATATAAGCCACGCTGGAGTTGCCACACCCAGTCCTCCTTTTGTGGTTCCTCAAAACCAGTGGGCTGTTGCATATATTGTACTTCAACATCTGGGAGTAAGCCATAGAGAAAGGCCGTTTTTATATTGATTGCTGTGCATCCCATCCAAAAGAGGCCGCAATATGTAAGAGAATGCGCCAATATTCCATGTGTGTGGTTGGTGAGGTAGTTTTGGTATAGTCCTTCCCATAAATCTGCTCATGACCTCTGAAGACGAGCTGTACTTTCCATCTAACTGCAGTGCCAATTTCATTGCGCTTGATGTGGAAGACAGGTTTCCCCTTCCAGATGCACTTACCCTGAGGGACATCTGAACATGGTATTAATTTGTAGACCCCCATTTCTTTTGGGGACTGCAGCTCATCACGGTAACCCTGTTCCCAGTGTGCAGCATTGGCTGAGTTCTTCACCTCATCCCATGTTTTTGGCTCATCCTCAAATTGAAGTGATTCCAGATCAAAATCGACCATCTCCAAGATCATGGCCTGGAGTTGATGCACTTGATCACCTAGATCAAGATCGTTGAATGATCGACAAAGATCTTCTATGACATCACGATCATGATCGATGGGTATTTGATCTGATCTGGTGGCAACATTGGTTGCTCTATGTTCCTGCTGTGCCTCTTTGATTTGAGTGGCACTCTCTTGAGACTCACAAATGGCGATTTCCATTCTAGTGATGACAAGACCCCCACTTGGATTTTTCTCTGTTGGTATCAGTACACAGGTGGATCAGCGTACATGGGGCTGGGGCAGTGTCAAATGATGTTCTGCATTATCAGGAGTAAGTGCCAAGGGTTGCGCTTGGTCATGAAAGGACTCATTGTCATCATCGTTATTCAATGATAGAGGAGTCAGAAAAGGCTGTGTGCTCTGTGGCTTGTCATTGGTATCATTGTCATCCAGCGCCGTGGGTGCAGGTGGCATGTGGCCATTGTGACTTTCCAGGAATCTAACATGATAGGAATTATGAACTTTGTGCATGGTACAATTATAACACCTGTATGACTTAGACCTTGAGTCATATCCAATCAGGACACATTCAATGGAACGTTCAAATATCTTGGGGTTATCCTTTTTTGGAATAAGGAGGAAAGCTTTGCACCCAATTTCTCGTAGATATGAATAGTCGGGTTTTTTTGCCATACCAAAGTTCCCAAGGAGTTGATCCTGCAAGTGAATGAGTGGTGGTCTTGGCATGTAGATGGGATGCAGTGAGATAAAACTCATCCCAGAGGAACGTGGGTAATCCTGCATATATATGCATTATATGGGCCTTAGCCATCAATGTTCTATGCATGCACTCTACTTGGCCAATGTGTGCAGAAGTGTGTGGAGCTGTGAAGCGTTGACCCATACCACGAGTCTTCAGCCAATTTTCCATCTCATGGGATTTAAGCTCGCCATTATTGGTGATATAAGTGCCGACTTTGAGTCCCATCTCATTTTCTCGAGCAAGTTCCCAAGCTTGTAACTCAGAGAAAGAGTCGTCTTTGTTATGGAGCGGTATAGTCCACAGAAAGGAAGTATAGTCATCTACAATGTCCATGATATAAAGATTCCCCGTATGCAATTTAACTGCATGGGGTCCAGACAGATCAACCCACACCTTCTCCACTCTCCTTGTTGCCTTGTGACCTGGCCCCTCTTTATGCTTCTTTGGGACAGGGGTCTTCGACTGTTTACCAAGCATGCAGGATTCACATTTGGACGGTCTTGGAATGGATGTAATAGGCATACCAGTGAGAGTGCCTTTTTTAGCCATATCCCAGATAGACTGGTAATTCACGTGACCAAGGCGTCGATGCCATGTCTTGAGGTTGGGAGATTTGTGTACGGTAAATGCATGATCAACCAAAGCTGTAATGATGTCAAGCATGTAAAGCTTCTTGGATATGCGTGAACCATGGGCTATGTTAGCTCCGGTATGTTTGTCAGTGACCCAGCATGTATCACTATCAAAATGCGCAACAGCATTTGAGTCATCTGCCAGCGTGCCCACCAAAATTAGTCAGACTGCTGAATTTGGAATATAGAGCACATTACATAATGTAATTGATGCACCTCAGGCTATTCTTAACTTTATGTCACCGACGCCCACAGCAGCTATAGACAAACCACCAACGCCTTTGACAGATTGGGGTGGAATGGGGTGGAGGTTGAGAAAGTCGGACTTGTTAGGCGAGATATGTACCGTTGCACCAGAGTCGATAATGAAAGGAAAATCATGAGTAGTGAGAACCGAGCGGCACGTCTGGTTGAGGGGCTCTACAGTGAGTGTGCTGTCAATGGGGGTAGAGGCATGGCCATTCCAGTTGACTGTGGTAGTGGGCTCCTCCTCAATGACGACCCAACCCTCATACTCATCCATGTCAGTAGAAGCTGTGGGTATAGGATCAGAAGCTAGGCCTGCAAATTCTGATGTGGGGGAAGGGGTGGTGTCCGAATCCACCATGACAGTAAACACATGGCTGTTAGGGCATGGCACAGGTATGGGTAACACTGTGTGTTTCTGGTCACGGGTATGCATGGGTACGGGTATGGGTATGGGATTGCCATATCCAGGCAACACCATACCCTTTTCCATGGTGTTACAGGTATGTGCGGGTATGCTGGTACCTGGATTTTGGTCAGGTGAGTGATCATCTGTGTTGAGATTTCGACTTTTTAATGACATATCATGGAAAAAACCCGCGAGTCATGGTGACCTGACTCATGGGTTTACCCCCTGTGATGAGATGTGAACATCTTTTTCAGCAAATTTCTATCAAATATCATGAGAAATAACAGTAAAAAATGCAGGGGTACTTTTTGATGACATATCCGCGAGTCAGGGTGACATGACTCATGGGTTTACCCCCCATGAGAAGATGCAAACATCTTTTCCTATCAAATATAATGAAAAATATCAATACCCATGAATAACCACGGGTAACCCACAAAAACCTGTGGTAACACCATACCCCTACCCATGCGGGTATGGTGTTCACAGGTATGGGTGGGGGTATAAGAAAATATACCCGAGGGTTACCCATGCCGTGCCCTAACAGCCGTTGATATCCTTGACTGTAATGGGAATCTTGGGAGGATTAGCAGTGAGTGGCTTCTTCTCACGTGCTGCTTTATGAGCAGCCTTCATCTCCTCAACAGTCTTCCCTGCCATACCATCCCCAGGTTTAATACAATAGGCTTTAGTATGCCCCTGTTTTCCACATACAGAGTTCTCGCAAATAGGTATATTGGTAGGGCTGCTATTTTTGGACTGTGCCATGAGTGCAACATGAGATCTCGAGTCATTTTGGTGTAGGGACTACCATGGATGGACCCGGGTCCATCCGGGTGAATATCCATGGATGACATACTAAAGTCCATGGATATGGGTGGCATCCATGGATCATCCATGGGTATCCATATGAATACTACTATTTTTAATGCTCTCAAATGCTCTAATATATGTACCATGGTCTATTAAAATGGTTTAGCAAGGTCAATTACCTGCTGGAGTGCCTTGTTGGCAGTTGGCACTAATATTGCCATGACTTCAAGTCAGACTTTTTGATTGCTGTATATCTCTGCAAGCACATCATCCTAGGATGTAAACTAATTGATGCAGGGTACATATTTATTACCACTATCAACACAAGGCCAGCCTCATAATTTCTCCTTTCTGAAATATAGTTAGAAATTTTTTGTGAAATATTATATTTGAGACTAAATTTCTACAAACAGAAATTCAAAAAATTACCCATTAGAAATATTGATTTTCAAAGTATATTTCTAATGGGTAATTTTTTGAATTTCTGTTTGTAGAAATTTAGTCTCAAATATAATATTTCACAAAGAATTTCTAACTATATTTCAGAAAGGAGGAATTATGAGGCTGGCCTTGTGCAATTGTGTGCCAACCTATGACCCATGTGAAGCTCAGATTGGACACATTGGAGGCTTTTGTGATGGGTCACCCTCATAATTTCTCCTTTCTGAAATATAGTTAGAAATTCTTCGTGAAATATTATATTTGAGACTAAATTTCTACAAACAGAAATTCAAAAAATTACCCAGTAGAAATATACTTTGAAAATCAATATTTCTAATGAGTAATTTTTTGAATTTCTGTTTGTCGAAATTTAGTCTCAAATATAATATTTCACAAAGAATTTCTAACTATATTTCAGAAAGGAGAAATTATGAGGCTGGCCTTGTGCAACATATCCAAAAATTACGTAAATCAGATCACTATATCTTGAGTTATTGACCGACTAAAATTCCAGCTTTTTGATGTACAAAGTTGGAATTTTAGTCGGTCAATAACTCAAGATATAGTGATCCAATTTACGTAATTTTTGGATTTGTTGATAGCGGCAATAAATATGTACCCTGCATCGATTAGTTTACATCCTATGATGATGTGCTTGCAGAGATATACAGCAATCAAAAAGTCTGACTTGAAGTCATGGCAACACTAGTTGGCACACATGATGTTATCTATTATACTGAGTAAAATTTGTACTTAAGACTGCTTCTTTTAATCAGGAAATGGTTTTACACCAATAAATATTACTTTGAAATACATCTGAAATACCATAGGAATTTGTACAATTACAATTCAAGTTCTCCAAAACCTGGATTCCTCATCTGTCTCTTCTACCTCATCTTCCAACTCAGTCTCATCAACTTCTTTCTAAGGTCCCACCTGCTCTTCACTTCCCATTTGCTTCTGAACAATCTTAATGGTTTCTGAAAGTCCTGGATAGAGTGGAGTTTTGGCCCAAGATCCAACTGCAACTTGAGCCTTGAAGGTCTGTGGGCTGGTGTTATGCTGAAGGTGATTGATCTCAAGCCTTCCAACTGCAAATGCACGTTCAGCATCCACTGATGATGCTAAAAGAGTGTCTGAGTAGAATCAAAAATGAGAATTATTACACTTACCTGGTGCTGAGCAAAAATCAAGCCCCATCTTTGCTAACCGAGGTCGCTGCTCAATGGCTTGATGCCAGTACTTCATGATTCCTCCAACCTCCTTGATAGTAGGTCACATGACAGTCATTTTCAAACTCAGCATGAAAAGCAGGTCAGAATGGTGTATAACAACACTTTTCAAAAGTTTCCCTTCAACATACTCTGATATGACACTAAATATCCTGCCAGGATATCTTGATGATTCCATATTTCACACACCAATTGGATTTGATCATGCAATAAAAGTGTGAGAATGACAAAAATACAAGAGGTATATCTTGATGATGCCTTAATGGCTTTACTTGATCATTCAAAGAGAGTGCAAGAATGTCAAGAAAAAGCATGTGAAACTCAGATTAAAAAATCTGGTCAAAATTGTATGTACCATCACTATGTTTTATATACAGTGTGTCACATGACTATGCAAGGGTGATTTTCAAAAATTGCAGTCAGAATGGTATATAACATCACTATGTTCTATATATGGTAGGTCACATGACTATGCAAGGGTGATTTTCAAACTCGGCTGAAAATTGTGGTCAGAATGGTATATAACATCACTATGTTCTATATATAGTAGGTCACATGATCAGGCAGATATCACTTTCAAACTCAGCATAAAATCCGGTCAGAATGGTATATAACATCACTATGTTCTATATATAGGTCACATCATACAGATGTCATTTTCAAACTCAGCATGAAAATCCGGTTATAACATCACTATGTGAGGGACTGTGAACTAAATTTAATCACCAAGTCACCTGCAAGCTAGGACTTTGCTCGGACTCTGCTCGGATTTTGATCTGACTTTTGTCTTTACAACTCTGAAAAAAATTTTACTAGGACTCTGCTCAGACTCTGGTAGGATTCTGCTCGGAGTCCATGGACAGCTAGGAGTCCATGCGGAGTCTGTGCAGATTACGTGGGGGACAGTAAAGTACTGTCATTCCTTACCAAGACTATACTTGTGCTAGAGGGCCATTGCGTTGCATGGCAATTCCGAGTTCTGGCTGGGGGCTTTACCCGCTTAGAGCATACACAGCCACTATTGCAGTGGCCAGCTGGCTTTGGCTTGGTTTTTGTAGAATCAGGGCCCCACTTTTGGCCATTCCATTTCGATCGATGTTCACGGGCAAAAAAGGGGAGGGGGGTTACTAAAGGGGCCTGGCAAGATCCGAAATGGATGAGAATCAAAATAGGCCACTCCGGCAATTACCGCACTAATAGATCAGATGAGACATCCAGCCAGCTCAATCGACAATACCTCATCTCAATAAATTGAGAACTCAGAATTACTCATTTATTTAAATTTAATAGTAACCATCCATTCATCCATGGATATCACCCATGCAATATCCATATTCATATCCATCCATCCATATATCATATCCACAGATGGTCACCCGGATGATGGCCATCCATGGTAGTCCCTATATTATATCAACCGCATCGAAACATCACCAGCGACATCAATCGTACCAAGAGACCACATCGCACAACCTTAGGACTACCTCGAAAGCCCCTAAGATCCCTCTAACCGACCATCGAACATCCCTGATCAACGTCAAACAAACCATGACTGCGATCAAACATCGTCAAGCATTATCGATTGATATCAAGAGACTGCAAGCGACATTGGGCACCACATTTGTTATCTAAATGGTGGAATACCATGTGCCAGGGAGTACTCCAAGTCATGCTCAAACCTGCTGATAATAGGTCAGCCTCGTTCCAAGTCCCTATCGTGTACAGAACCCACTGGATGGATTATTGTGAGACTTAGCGCAGTTTATACACAAAGGACAGTCTCTTTTTAGTTCTTTCCCTTTATTACTCCTTCATCATATGATACATCTTTCTTGTTCGGATTCCAGTCTCCTTTTTGGCCTTGTACCTTAACTCATATCTTTCGCCTCATGTTCTACACATGTTTCTTATACCATTTTAGGAAATTTCTTTAAAACATATAAAACTCTGTAGTATCTACTTGGAAATACAAGAAATTGTCTTCACCTATCGTCTCATATCAAGTTCTAAGAATCAGATCTATCCTCTAAAACAATCTAAGCTTCTACAAGTTTTCTCAATCAATGAGAAACCTCTGCGACCATCGTCATCCTCAATCTTCCTACGATCCTCTGATCGTTAGCACTAGCAACTATTCCAACACTTCCTAGCCATTGGCTATAGTCTTCGTATACTATCGACCTATTGAAAGGTCCTCAGAATTCACACTTTGACCATTGATGATAAAACTCGTTTGCCATCGATCTTGTCAATTGTCCTCAATATTGATCGATACCCCATCAGACCATGTCAAACACCTTCATCTCCTATAGAACTACCTTTATGACTAGTACCAACTAGTTGTCCTCCCATAGGTTGGACCACGAACATTCGGAACGTCTTGCAACCTTCCTCTGACTCATCGCACATATCATTGGTTGCCTCATCAGCTGTTTTGGTGGTTCTCCTGGGTTGAGTATCATCACCGCATAGACGATATACTCACCGACTGCAGGAAGGGAAAAATATTTGGCAAGATGGACATGACAAACTCCTTCTTCCAGACACAAGTACACCCTAATGACATTCACCTCACCGCCGTAAGAACACCGTGGGGACTTTATGAGTGGACCATCATGCCACAGGGTGGATCCAATGCTCTGGCCACACATCAGTGCTGAATGACTGATGCACTACAAGAACTCATCGGCAAGGTTTGCCATGTGTATCTTGATGATATCATCATATGGTCACAAACTCTGGAGGAACATGAACGAAACTGCGCCACTGTTCTTGAAGCCCTCTGAAAAGCCAGTATCTACTGCAATCAGGCAAAATCCAACCTCTTTGCCACCAAATTATGTTTCCTCGGTCATGTCATCTCAGGGACAGGTATCAAACCTGACCCCCACAAAACTGACCAAATTGCATCTTGGCCACAACCAATGACTGCCACTAATGTCAGGGGGTTCCTGGGACTCACCAGATACATTGCCACTTTCCTTCTGGCACTCGCTGAATATACAAGTGTACTCACACTGCTCACCACCAAGGAATGTGACCGAGAATTCCCCCCATGGACCACAGAACACCAGGCCACCTTTGAACACATCAAAGACCTGGTTCTTGGTGCCAACTGTCTCACCATAATTAATTATGAAGACAAGGCGTCAAACATCTATGTCACCACTGATGCCAGCGACTGCCGAACTGGTGATAGGTCCACCTTGTTGTTCAAGCTCGGAAAGCACATCTACGATCATTGTCGAAGCTCTATAAAGTTCTACAGACCTCTCCGAAGCTCTACGAACCCATACAAACCTCTCTGAACCTCTACAAACCTCTACAAAGTCATGAGAATGCTTCGAAATTCTTTGCAACACCTCGAAATTCTTTGTATGCCTTCGACCGCCATAATACAATTCCCCCGACCCTCCTACAGCTCAGGATATACACTTGGAACATCATCGATGAGTTCTGAACCAGTTTCAAGTAGTGTTTAAAGGTCCGGTCCTACAAACCAGAAAAAGACCGAAACCGGACTGAACTGAACCGAAGTCTGGTTCATCAGGTGGCTATTTATAGGACCGGTCTTTTGCAGTCCAGTTGCCAGTCTTTTGCTTTGGAAAATATCATTGAACCAATGAAAACCGATCCAAACCGGTTTCAACCGGTTTATAGGTCACGTGCACTATACCCCCTGATTCCCACACATAATGGCTTCAATTTCGCTCCCTGGACCATCAAAAACGGTTGAGAACTGAGAGAGATATGACAAAATACATTTTGATGTGAGTATTTTGATGTCATTTGAGCAGCTGTGACTGTACTGTTTATACCTTGTGCTACAAAAATGTTGGGCACAATTGGACATTATCCAAGGCAAAGGAATAACATACATAAACATCTATACCATGTGTATTTGATTCATTTAACAGCCCTAACAAGTTGTAACTACAAACTACAAACTACAACATGGAATACAATGTACTTTTGTTTTGGTCATATCTCTGTAAGATCTTGATGAAATCTCTTAAAGTTAGACCAGTCGCCAGGGAATTACAATATCTAACTGCTTGTGTAATGGTGAAATGGTCCGGTTAATCGTTGTTGAGAAATATATGGGTTATATTGGTACAACAAAGTTTACAACAAAAAGTCGGTTTGAACTGGTTTTTTTCGGTCCATGCACTGATATGGACCAGTCCTATGCAGTCCGGTTGCAGTTCAGCAATATCTTGGTCAGTCTTGGACCGGTTGCGGTTGCGGTTGCCCCATTTAGACATAAAAAATCGGACTGAACTGGACCTGTAAATGCTAGTTTCAAGCAATATCGCAGCAATATCGGCCTTCGAACGAGTCTGATATTTCATCGCAAGACTTCGAAAATCATTGAACATCGAAAATCGACATCAGACACTATATCGCTATCTGAATAATCATCGCACACATGCCAGATGTATTCCCTACCATTGTCGAACAATATTGCACCGATATCGAGCCATGAACAAAGTCCAAAGAAACTTTGAAAATCTTCAAAAAACATCGAACCTCGAAAAACATTGTTGGACAGAGTATTTCCTATTTGAATGATCTTCGGACGCATGCTGGACACATGGGACACTATATCGAGTATATCGAACACATTTCGACCGCATGTGCATGCATACAATCCACTCGAAGCAGTTTCCGATCTTTTATTCAATTTATAACAAGGACAGTCTGGTTTTAGCTATTCTTTCTTATTATTTCTTCATCATGTGTTATATTCACCCCTTCTAGGCTTGCTTTATTGTTCTGATATACTTATATTGTCTTTTGCCTCAAGTTTTCCACATGTTTGCCTCATGTTCTCTAGCCTTTTTAGGTACTTTCTTTATTTTATATAAAAAGATGTACTAGATACAAAGAAAAACAAGAAAGTCATTGTCTTCCTCCCAGATCACAGTGATTTGAGAGTTTGGTTTAGTCTTATTCAGTCTGAAGTTTGGTGTTTTACACTAAACTTCCTCGAAATTCCTCGAAATTCCTTGCATTACACTATTTTTGCTCTCGCTTCCCTCAATTAGCCTTTTCTTCACTTCTACTACTCGTCTAGTCCCCCGATCTTGCATCCGAACATATCTGCACACTCGAAATTCCTCGAGACTTCTTCGAAAAATATCGTGACATCCCAAAAAGCATCGCGACATCTCGAAAATCATTGCAACATCTTGCAAATCATCGCAACCCCTTGAAAATCATTGCAAGTCCTCAAAACACATTTTTTTAGCCTCGAACTGCTTTGACAAGAAGTTGTTTTATAACTATTTGATGGTCGGTCTGACAGGTGACCTCTTGAGGGCCTCACAACCTTCCTCTGACTTGTGTTATACCATCTGAAGCCTTTTTGTGGGTTTTGTTTGGGTTTCCAGGTTGAGTATCATCACCGGCGCCATGTTGAGTTTTGGTGCAACTTGGGAAACTGCAAGACCAGTCACCTACGACTCCTACCAACTCAATGACGCCGAGAAGAATTACCCTGGAACTCCTTGCTATTCTCAAGGCATTTAAGAAATGGAGATCCCACCTCCTCGGTGCCCATTTTGAGGTCTTCACTGACCACCGAACACTCGAATACTTCCAATCACAGAAGGAGATGTCAAGATGACAAATGAGATGGTCAATGTACATGGCCGATTTTGACTACAACATTACCTACATCCATGGTGAAGAAAACACTGCTGCAGATGCACTATCCCACATGCCTGATGTCACACCAGATGCATGCCTCGCTGCCTGGGTGATCACGTACACATGCAATGCACCGGCTACACACACCGCTGGCATACTAAACATCACCGCAGACCAGTCACTTCTCGATGCCATCATCACTGGCTATGAGACTGATTCCTTTGCCAAACAACTTATGAAGGATATTGACATGAGGAGCATCGAAGGGGCAACCCTCACCGATCAACTCCTCTATGTCAGCTGCTGACTTGTGATCCCACAAGATCTTAAGGTACGTGAACTACTCTACAACCTGGCACATGATACCTTGGGACATTTCAGCTTTGACAAAAGCTATGAATCTCTCTGTGGTTCTTATTACTGGCCAAACATGCTGGGACTTGGAAAATGCATACATCCCATCATGCACTGAGTGCCAGCAAAACAAAAACCGGACCACAAAACCCACCAGTCCCTTGCACCCACTACCAGTACCTGATGACCGCTTTGACACCATGGCCTGGATTTCATTGGCCCACTACCAGAGGAGAATGGAAAGGACACCATCCTGACCACGACAGACCTCCTCGGTGCTGACATACACATTGTCGGCATTCACTCCTCATATACCGCTGCTCAGGTCGCCGTTGTGCTCTTTGATGAATGGTACTGCAAAAATGGCCTCATGCTACACCTCATCTCTGACAGAGATGCATGTTTCACCACCAACCTTTGGACTGCACTCCACAAGCTCACCGGTGTTAAACTAAAAATGTCCACATCCTATCACCCTGAAACTGATGGCAGCAGTGAACAGACAAACAAAACCGTGAACCAAGCCATTCGGTACCATGTTGACAACAACCAGAAGGGCTGGCTAGCTAAACTCCCCCGTGTATGGTTTGCCATCATGAACACTATGAATGCATCCACTGGCTTCTCTGGTTTCCAACTCAAAACCGGCCGATCTCTATGCATCATCCCACCTATTGTGCCCCTCACCAAAAGTGCCACTGCTGAGCAGATCACTGCACACAACATCATTACACATGTCCACCTTGATGTTCAGGAAGCACAGGACAATCTCCTTGCTCCCAAAATTCGCCAGGCATATCACACCAACGAGCACCAGGCGCTGGAGGATGTCTATGAGGTCAGCAACCTTGTCATGCTCTCCACCGAAAATCGCCGCCACAATTACAAATGCAAAGGCAAAACACAAGTTGCCAAATTCATGCCGCAACACAATGGCCCCTACACAGTCACACATACCTTCCCTGAATGCTCTGAATACATTCTCAAACTTCCCAACAACCCCAACACCTTCCCTGGGTTCCATGCACACCTACTAAAATGATATGTCCCCAATGACCCACTCCTCTTCCCTGACTGGGAGCCAGCTCAGCCAATGCCAATTGTCACTGAAGATGGCACCGAGGAGTGGTACATTGACAAAATTGTGGATGCACAGCAATGTGGCAGGGGTGTACAATACCTTGTCCATTATGAAGGATACAGGAAAGAACACGATGAGTGGTGCCCCGGCTCTGAAATGGCCGACACTGATGCCCTTGACTGGTGGGAAGATGAAAATGGGACAGAGGTCTGAGACCCACACAATTTTTTCAAGTGGGGAGGAGTGTAAGTCTGGCCCCACAGACTCACGACATTATGACAAGTTAATTTACTTACACCGCCATTACACACTTCCACAGCGCCGGCACACCACACACATCGCCAACACAACCACCCTCGCTGCCAACACAGCCACCTATGACACATAAACAACTCACCAACACCAGACATACCAATGTCTGTGTTACATTACTACACCACCATTAAACACTTCCATGGTGCTGGCACAGCCACACACATCGCTGACACAACCACCCTTACCACTGGCAATAGCATAGCCACCTACGGTGCATAAACGACTCACCAACACCAGATATACCAGTGTCTGTGTTACAGTGAGTTATGGCCACCCTATGCCACCAACACACTCCCATGGTGCTGACACAGCCACACACATCGCCGACACAATCACCCTCGCCACCGGCACAGCCACAGGCGAATACAACAACAACAACTGGTGACATGCATCCTGGCAATGGCACCATACATCCTTATTACCCTTCTATCCACATCCAGCAGTGCCAACATTATCCTATTGATGCGGTACCTTCCTATTTTGTGATTATGCCCGATGTGGCCTTCCCAAATCACACACTATGCTTGATGCAGCCTTTTACTTACACGGTCGATCTTTTTCTTATATATTACTTATTTTTTATTCCTTAACCTTTGTTCCTACTTCTATGCAATGAAGGTATAGTAACTTCCTATTCTTTTATTTGTAGTAACTTATGGTTCCTACTTCTATGCAACGAAGATAATTTGATCCTGTCTTTTAGTAAACCTAAGTCTAGTGTAGGCTGCCAAACTCGGCAACCTTCCACATTCGGAGCAAAGCTCGACATCCTTCAGCTGGGTGCAGGGAATGGTGTACTCGAGTGAAAACAATGCAGCCATTTGTTCACTCAGATTCTCATACTCATCCAGACCTCCTTTGCATAGGTCCTTCCAGTTCAAGGCTCGACCAATGATTTGAATGAGGCCATCAATAAATTCTGTCTTCTCGTGCACATAGACCACTTTGGTGGTAACAGGTGGTTTTGCATTGGCACGCCTCTTCTTTTCACCAGCTTTGGGGTGCTGGAGAACACCAAAAAGCATAGCACTGATTTGAATGCCTTTTCCGTCATTGTGCAAGCTTACTGATTGATGATGGGTATCAGTAGTCAGACAGCATGTAGTACAAGGAATAACACACTGTTATCATCCTCAGCTTCACTGACATGGTCAGAACCATCATGAGTAGACAAGGAGTTGGTCATGGTGCTGGATGGATGAGCAGTGTTGAGTTGCGAAGCTTGGGCGCAATGCGACGCGACAAAACGTATTTTTATTTATTTACATGAGTGTCATTATTTATGAAAAGAGTCAGCCTCCTACCCATGCCCTCTGGAAGAGTCCGTGATCGCTCACCATAGTTTTCATTCTCAGCTTTCCCGCAGTTTGATTGTCCAAAACCTTCTTTTTTGTAACTCTTCCAGAGGGCCTGGCATCAAACATCTGTCAATAGACATCGCCACCGTTATGAGTGACTGATCAATGTCCATTTCAGTCGTACCGTGTTAAACTTTTTTTTGCTTATGTAAACTTAAACTTGGATTAACGTGTACAACTTGTAAATTTGGTCATGTTTGTACTTTCAATGGGAAATCTTCTGCAAGTCATTCCTCAACAATCATGCCACATTTTGGCATGATTCTGTAGTCTATCTTATACTACTAATTGAACTCTAGAGTCTCACACAATTTATCTATTTTTTGGTTGATATCTGTGAAAGTTAGGTTGACACCTGCCAATTATGTGTGTGCAAGCAATATCTCAAGAACTAATGGTCAGAGAAATAAGCTGAGGGCAGTGCAGTGTCAAGGGTGATATAGGTGATGGCTCCCAATGCAAAAAATGAGCCCATGGCCCTTGTGCTGGCTGAATGCTGCTTTGAAGTGTGATTGACAATTTGGGAAGCTACATACTTGGCATTGACACCCACCTACTGGCCACAAGGGCTCATTTCTTGCATGAGGATCTATTACCTATTATTCTTGACACTATACTGCCCTCAGCTTATTTCTCTGACCATTAGTTCTTGAGATATTGCTTGCACACACATAATTGGCAGGTGTCAACCTAACTTTCACAGATATCAACCAAAAAATAGATAAATTGTGTGAGACTCTAGAGTTCAATTAGTAGTATAAGATAGACTACAGAATCATGCCAAAATGTGGCATGATTGTTGAGGAATGACTTGCAGAAGATTTCCCATTGAAAGTACAAACATGACCAAATTTACAAGTTGTACACGTTAATCCAAGTTTAAGTTTACATAAGCAAAAAAAAGTTTAACACGGTACGACTGAAATGGACATTGATCAGTCACTCATAACGGTGGCGATGTCTATTGACAGATGTTTGATGCCAGGCCCTCTGGAAGAGTTACAAAAAAGAAGGTTTTGGACAATCAAACTGCGGGAAAGCTGAGAATGAAAACTATGGTGAGCGATCACGGACTCTTCCAGAGGGCATGGGTAGGCTGGAAAAGAGCAATAATTCTCTGATCAGTAGTGGATATCGGGTACGAGTCACTGGACCGACCAGGTAGCGAGCGATCAGGTACTGTCGATCCAGCATGGCAGTTCGCCAATGATCTAACTCTCCCGCAATTGATTGCCGTTTCTGCAAGGTAGGTACTTCAAAGTCATTCTATTTTCAGTTCACTTTACGCTGACTCTTTCACCCCCAAAGTTCTAATTGTCAAAACTGAGGTTTGTAGTTTATGCCAGCATCACCATCATTGTTCGTTCGCTGATAGATGCCAAAGGTGCGTAACATATATCATCCTTCACAACCACTATACGAGAATGGTAAGGAAACTACTTATGTTCTCACCATTATAAACTCTCCGTCGACTCAGCTGAGAAGGGGCTCACAGACTACCTCGCTAAATGCTAGATGAGTCTACAGAATATCAGTACCATATTTCTATGTAACTGTGCACTAATCCCAATTTCAAGGATTCGGGAATCCCTTGTACCAGCGAATAGCATGATGGACAGACAAGATAATCTAATCTAACTCTCCCACAATTAGTAGCTATAGTTAAATGAGAAGTCGACTTTCCAATAGGGAATATTCGGTCGGCTTAATATCCTGAAGCTATCCCGTTCTTTCTAGAATCGCTGGCAGCTGACATTAAAAAGTAAAAACAACATGTCTGCCGCAATTGTATACAGAACTCACCGGTGATCTTTCCATTCTGCTGCACAACCACTTGAACAGCAGCAGCAACCCTATTAATATCACGAACTGCGATCAAATCATCTCAAGTCAAAAATCCATAAGCCAAGGATCCATCCGTTTAAACGCACCTGTAACATTGTGACCACGATCTCGTAACCCATCAAGTATCTCTAGAGGATACACAGAATCGGCTTCTAAAATTGGAGGGTATAATTGATCATGCAGTCGTCCGAATTCTATCGCCTGGCTAACATCCAAGCCCAAATCTAGATTAAGAAGTGTTTGAAAAACGGCCCCGAAGATCTGCGAGCCACCAGATCCACCGATGGCCACAAAAAGCGAACCATCGGCATGCTCAATAATTGTTGGTATGGTAGACGAAAGTGGACGTTTTCCAGGCTCAGGGAAATTGTCTGCGCAAGTCGATCAGGGGCCATCATGTTAGGTATAGGGTACACGTACAAGGCGAAGGCAAGAGGTCGAATGCGTTAGGGATGCCGGGTATCGAGAAATCATCCATTTCATCATTAAGTATGATGCCAGTTACGGGGTCAAGGACTTGAGAACCAAAGACCAAGTTTACAGTCGAGGTCAAGGCAACTGCCATGCCATGTTTATCGACCACCGACGTATGACTCTGTATATATCAGTAGTGCAATGTATCCAAGGGCTTTACGAAGCTCACAGTGCCATGATCAATCTTGACACCGTAGTCTGGATTATAATATTCTGAGGGATGAGTACGGTCCTATCATGCTGAATGGTTCACAATATACGAACAAAAATACGTGTGGACTCACGTCTGTTATATTCCTAAAAATGGCATCGGCAAAGATCTTTGTCGAAATTTGATCTATGCGCGCTGTGTCGTTGTTGAAATCAGGATCACATATTTTAGTCCTGAAAATGTAACCATCAGAACATAGCCAAAAACATTCAACCCCACTTGCCGTGCTGCAAATCCAAATTTCATGATTTCTACGATTCTATGGGCGTTGAGGGCAGTCCGTTCCTTCATCCGATATCTCTCAAGCAAATTCATCATGTGCAAAAAGACTGTTGTTGTTGTTGTTATTATTGAAAGAAAGAATGAATATCGAGGTCTTTTCAACATACCTGGTCCTGATGTAGGTGCATGCGTAGCATAAACCTTTCTACCGCGATACGTCCCCTGCAACGCAAGGTCTACTTTGACGGAATAATTATCCAGATCCAAATGAGAAAGTATGCCTCCAGTTGAGCGAACTTTGTGAACCAGGGAATGCGCAATGGGGCCCTTAGTTCAGTGATGAATGGGCGAAAGATTCCAAGAGACAGATCAAAACACCTACCTTGTAGAAGGCGTCTGCGCCCTCCTGCGCAATCCTCCCAAGGGTACGTGAAAGATTTGTCCGCCGAATAAGCTCACCCTCACGTAAGAACCTTCCTTGAGGTTCGAATATAGCACTCCAATCTGGGTTATTCAGCATGAGATCCGGAAACCACTGAAGAAAGGATATATCAGTATCGATGTGAAAGAAAAAGAAAAAAAGGGACGACTATTGACTGGTATGCGTTTTCCCAATTCTTTATCCACTTCCCACCCTTCTGCCAAGGAGACACTCGGTTCGACTAGTCTTTTCCATGACAGTTTCCGGCTGCCCCATCTGCGATACGCCTCCTCAAGCCCCCGCACTTCTCCAGGAACCCCAACAGACAAACCACCATACTTGGCCAAGTCAGGGGATTTGACGTACATGGAACTGTTGGAGAGTGCAGGGGCAGTTTCTCGGAAGTCAATTGTATGTACTTCGGAGGGATGACCATGAGAATCAGGAGGTATCCGTACAATCATGAAGCCTCCACCTCCTACACCGGATCTAAGCATATTTGGATTTACGAGACGATAATAACCAAAGTATCATGGCGACACGCACGAAAACATGTTGACGACACCGACGCAAAATGTAACACTGATAGCAGCATCAATCGCGTTCCCTCCATCCTTGAGAACATCAACACCGATATCAGAACAGCGCTTATTCTCAGATGCGACGGCGCCGTGTTTAGCTTTTACGAGATACGCGGGGTTGCGTCGCTCACTGAGAGATTTGAGGATGTGCGACAAGGTCTTATCCTGTAAAGGATTCGAGAAGAGGAGCACCAGTGCAGAGAGAACTGTGAATCCTAGTAGCCATTGCTTCCATGGATGACGCTGCCTAGAAGAAGTGTCCAAGTCGGATAAGTAAAGATGGTCCTTGCGTTGGAAGCTGTGCATGCCAGTGTGAGTGTGACTCGGAGGATATGCCAATTGACGTCGTTGGAAGTGATTTCCTTAGCCGCCTGAGAGTCTCGAAGCTCGTTATAGAGAATGGGCATGCCAGAGGTGCCAGTGTGCCATATAAACCCTGTCGTCATCGTACGTTAGTAACGTTACCGAGTCCGCCGGGTGCCGGGTGAGCTTTCAGAGCGCCACAATGTTTGTTTGGAAATACGATGGAAGCTTGGCAGGATGCATGATGCTGGTGACATGGAAGTGGCGCATTCTCACCTTGACCTTGACCAACCCTTGAAAGCTTGATAAAACAGGCTCAAACGTCGAGTCGCCATCAATCTCAACTGACATTCCCTGCCGGCAATATTCCAAGTGCCAGTACCAGTGACAGTTTGTGTATACAGTCGACACCCTCTTAACCCATACCCCTTCCATGGACACTTCAGGCTATGGGTTATGGGGGAGTATGGGGTTCAAGGGTGGTGCTAAAAATAGGTCCCAAAATACTATTAAAATTCTGAAAAAATTTGGTCCTATGTCTTTCAAGTACATTGAGGTGGTGCGAAATAATGTCCCTCTCAAACAATTACACCTGTTGCAAGGGTAAGATATTGATCCTTGATGGGCATTTTGACCCCTTTTTTTAGCTTTGACTCAATCCTGCAAGATTTCAGCTGCTTTTCAAGTCTTGCAGCACCGAAATTTGAACGATTGAACCACTGGCAAGTGGTAGTGTCAGACAAAAAGCAAGTTTAAGCAATGACAAACACAGCTATGTTTGGTAAGTAATACTATAATTGCCAGTTGGGATGGTAGCGGTATAAAAAGTACCAAAAAAGTTACTCAAGTGCACCATTTACATAATATATTACCTATATATAGTAATAAAAGTATGGGTTTTGCCTCGAAAAAGGTATGGGTTATTGGGTATCAGAGAGTTATGGGTTATGGGTTCGAAATCCCCACCTACCGACTTGGTGGATCGAAAATCCTATGGGTTATGGGAGAGTATGGGTTATCAGGGGTATGGGTTAAGAGGGTGTCGACTGTAACTACTATAACATCGGCTAACTACCTAACCGGGGCCCACCGATGCCGGTGATGACAACAACAAACAAAACAAAAAATATAATATTCTATCTTGTCTTGCATAAATAAAGTTACAACCTGTTAAGTGAAATGTTGGGTCTTCTAGGGAGTCGGAGAGGATGGTGAACGCTATGAAGTAGTTGGCCTGTGGAGCGGGGGGTTGATGAAAAATGGATTGGGAGATGAAAAAAATGAGAGAAGCACAACGCAAAAAAACGCACCAGAACAAACCAAGAAAACACCAAATTGAAAAACTGATATAGCATCTCAACGTGTATCCACAATTTACGCATGAAAGAATGTGCAGAGCGGTAGATGTAGTAAAAGTGGACAGTGCTGTGTACTGCGGCGAAGAAGGACCCGTTGAGCCAACGTCGGCGTTGGGAGATGTTTTCTGGGACCTGTGCGTAGTGTAATTAGATATGCGTTAGGGATAGATGGGAGTTGTGGCGTACCTGATCTGGCACGTCGGTGATGGCGTAGGCGGATTTGACGTAGTGGAGTACCCATGACCCGCCCCGTTTGGAGACGAGCTCCCAGCATAGGATCTGTATCATAGGCGTTGGTTAATTGGCGAGGAATTGGGAGGGAGATAGGGAGGGAGGGGGGGAGGGGAATTTACTCTGTCTTCGGCTAGGTACATGTTTGCGGTGAATATATCTGCGCCTGCGCCATGCTGTGTGATGTGGTGTGGTTTTGGTTAGAAGAAGATTGGGAGGAGGAGGAGGTGACATACCATCTTCTCGCCTAGGAAGTATTTCTGGAGTGGTCCTTCGCCTATTGCGTCGTTTTGGAGGGCGATGTACTGAATGCGCCTGGTAGGACGGTGATGTAGCCGAATATAGATTCACTAGGAGGTGATTAGACGATAATGAAAAGGGAAGGACGGGATAGTGGACGTACAGAGGTTTGTCAAGTATATTCGACATCTTATACTCGAAATTCTGTGCAGCCACCAATGGATTAAGGAGATTCAACCCCCACTTTCCTTTCAGTGCGACGATTTCACCACAGGCGCCACCCACATTTGAATTGATATCGAACGCTTTCCATAGATGGTATATACTCGTCGGACCAGGCATAGTACCGACATCGGAGGAGGAGGCGGTGGTGGTGGTGGTGGAGTTGCGGACAAACAAAGTCAACAAATTTGATTGAGAGCATTTGGCAGGAAACTAACTTCAGATTTGGATTCAGCGGGTCGAAATACGTCCAAAAAACACACTCTCAGGTTTTTCCCACGCGGTTTTAGGAACGCCAAAAATTTTAGGGCAAATTTTTGTACGCTAGCTAGGGTTCAAAACAGCATCAATCGACATCATCGCCGTATTAGAAACCTGACGATGTTGTTTTTGCTTCCTGACAGCCCATGCAGCAGCATTTCATTGTCGTCGTCTTCCTGTCGTTTCCGCCGCATCGCATTACCGGGGCATTGGGCTGGTTCAAGTTCGGGTGGCACATGGCGGAAGATTTTTGGGGACATTGGCCGACTAGCTTGATCGCCGAACCGTGAGCTGATTTGAGGGCGGGTCTGATGATCAGGGGGATGAAAGATCAGCATGGAATGAACAATGAACACGCAGGGAATGAGAGAACAGGGAGAACGAGGGAGAAGAACAAGGAAGAAACAGGGGACAACGTTGAGCCTCGCTACCCAGGGGCTCCCACTGTAGAGGCTGGACAGCTCAGTCAACGCCGCCCCCCATTCATAGACATGAAGGAAAGAAGGAGAGAGGAGACGACACCAGCAATCAGCGACGCGACGCGCAAGCGAACTTGGCGGCGGAGACTAATCAATTACTGACTAATCACTATGTATGACATGCGGAAGACATGAGCTGGAACATGCCTCCGGTGGTACTCTGGCCACACCTGCCACATCCGATCTGAGCTAATGCAGCCCAACCTTCAGGAAGTTCAGATCATAAGTGACTACTGCATATAACTCGAGACCCACAGAGAGGCCTAAGGTCTTGGAAGCATACACAAGTCACCCAGTGTCAGCAGAACTGTCTCTTCTACTAACATTGTACATGAGACTACTGGATCTTTTCATTGCTGCCATTCAGTTCTGGCGCTTCTATTGCAGCTCTCGCCATTTCTAAGCGTCTCCTTTCCTCTCGTCGCTCGCGCCCACGGGTGACCATGGCTTTGGGTTCTAAATCAGCAAAGATGAATTTGCAGGCCTTCTCAAGAACCCAACATCCAACGAAATCAAGAATCATAGTAGCCGTTAACCGCACTTTAAACTTGCAAAGCAGTCAGGGTTGAAACACCACATGAGAACATAATCGCTCACTGTGCCTTCCATTTCAACAATTTGAAGCCATCGGTTCAACTCAGGCATGAAATCTGTGGCACCGGAAAAAGCAACTGCGCTGGCTCCCACGAGTCCCCACCATAAGGCCGAATTCTCTCGAATTCCTTCGCGAAAAGGGCGGCCCTGAAAATCAAAATGTTGAGGTCATACTAGCGACTCCTAAACGAAAAAATACCTGGAAATTGATGGCGAATGTTGAAACCTGCTGAGACAAACCAAGGAGATATATTGCAGTATTGAGAAGATTCGGTTCAAATTTGGCCTCCAGATCAATGGCACCCCGCCTAGAAAAATATAATTCACTGTGGGAATCCCAAAAATTATGACCTCGCTCACACTTCATAGCTGTGCGTTAAGTTTGTGATATACACCAACGACACGATGTGGAGAACGAATTGCAATAGAACGGACAGCAAGACGTAGAGGTTAAAAATGTTTCCCAAGGGCCGTTCTCGCGAGAGCTTTTCTGCTGGCTGAAAACGGACATCAGCACAGGAAAGCGTAAAGATTATAAACGACCTCCTACCTTTGCCCGAGATATGCACAAGAAACAAACGGACATTAACATGCCAGTTACCGTGACCTGGTAATCACCAAACTTTATTCCGTCAAGATACTGCACACTTAGACTGTATGCAGTGATAAGGCAGTTCAAGGCAAGGATCTTATACATTTGAATAGTGGCAACAAGAGTGCAACGGCCCTGGCGAACGATATGCGTAACTGGAACCAATCAGCACTCTGTTGATATTCTGGATGGAAGTGTGGGGCTCACTAGCCGAGACATGCGCTAATTTCGAGGTGAATGGTGCAGCGCAAGAGGCATCCCCAAGTTTGATTTTCGGCACATCATCATCGCCCTCCATTTCTGCCATCTTGTCAGTGATAGCCGACAAATCAAACTAGATGCAGAATCGTTGTTTAACCTGGACGACAACAAGTGGACTGCAGACAAACCTTCTCCATCGGATTTCTCTGACGTGCAACTTGCAAGTCTGCGGCAGCCCTCTGTTGAGCTTGCACTGCATCAGGTAAGAGATGAGCAATTGCTGGGGGAACTGGAGGGGGAGGTTGTCCAAAGCGAGCCGATATCTTGAGCTGGCTCTCGTAAACCTTTTTGACACGTTCGAGTTTCTGACGTTCGGCGATCTTTTGGAGATCTTCGATGGAACCATTAAGAAGTGCAACACCGATATGAGCTTGCTTTAGTGCCCCAACATCGTTTGTCCCATCACCAGCCATTAGAGTCGTGTAGCCGAGGGTCTTAAGAGTAGTGAGGATAAACTCCTTCTGGGATGGAGATACCCGTGCATACACCCAAGTGTTCTGAACAAGGTCATTCCAGCTTGGTCTGGACTCAAACTGCTTTAACGCCGCACCCGTGACGCAAATGTCATACTGTTCGAACAGTGACAGGTCGAGGGGCTCTGAAGGATCGACGGGTATGATCTTGCTTTCATCAACAGTACGCCAAACAAGATCTAAGAGGCAGGTGAATCATCAGTAACAGGGAGTGTCATTCAGCTATCATACCTGCGTCATGCTTTGGGTTCTCCTTCAAATCCAGGATTAGGGTGTCTCGATCAACAATTTCCACATCACGGGCAACATGCACTGCTGTCAAAGGGTTATCACCAGTAATCATGATGCACTTCACGGCAAATGAGAATCACAATCACGTGTAAACATCAAAAACATACACGATGTGACGAGTCGGCAAGCATCTTCAGCGCTTCTACTGCATCAGTTTTAAGAGGACAGTGAAATACCAAAAACCCGGCGAATGTCAACTTGCTTTCGACTTGGTCTCTCGCTAGTTTGTTGATCTATAACATCTCAATGGACCAGGTAAACCAGACAGGACTGTGTAACCACGGACCTTGTCTACAGAAGTCACTTCCATCTCTTTCATCGCAAGAGCCAGGACACGGCTTCCTTTCCTCGTGAACCACTTATATGTGTCATCATAATGCTCTGGAACGACAGACAACATTGTCTTAATGGTCTCGGGTGCACCCTTAACCGCAGCCACAGCCTTGCCTCCAGAAAGGACGGAAACAGTAGACATACGCTTCAGGGCTGAAGAAAACTGGAAACGACGGCGAATGAGCAATTGCATGCGGTGAGGTGCGGTGGCATTGGCGGGAGAAATAATATCGCCTAGGCACAATAAGCAAATATAACATCTGTCGCCACAACCAACACACCTTTTCCCAGAGTCCAGTCCAGGGATTCCAGTGTAGTTTTCTCCATTGGATCGCCCACTACAGTCCCATCGTCAAGCCTGACCAAAGCATGGGCAGCAGCTAGACATAGGGTAGTTTCTCGTGGTGTTTCTCTGACATTGACAAGTCGCCTGTGGTCTGAAGAACTAAATCGTACTTTTTTTTAAAGTTAATCATTTAAGAGGGGCAGGAATACTTACTCTATTCCCACGACTCCTTCAAGCACCAGATCCTCAGCAGTGATTGTTCCCGTTTTATCGAAACAACACACATCAACTCGTCCAGCAAACGGGATGCGAAAGGGTTCTGTACAGAAGATCGCTACATAAGCGCAATCAGCGAGTTGTCACATAGATGTCATGATGCCCTACCAAACTTCGACAATGCCACAAGAGACGCATTAACAGCCAAAGACAATTCCATGGGAAGTTCCGGAGGAACAACACTCGTGATAATTAGAATGCAGTCAAGAAGGAGCTTTGATTTTTTCAGATTTCTTTCAATGCCTTCGTGACAACGGTTCAACGACATGTCCTCAGTTTGCAATGATTATGACAGACCTTTGACCCAAACATACCAGCTAGCAGCAATAGCAAAGATCAAGAGGAACCCGATGAACAAGAATGATTCGAGATTATTCGCAGAAACACGCTCTGTCGAGAATATCATGGTCCGAACCAGTTGGCCTTGAGCAGTGCCGAAACCTGTGCGAAGAACAACTCCCAAGCAACCACCGTCGGGGGTCTTAATAGGGAAACTGATTTCACCTACTTCCAGATTTGGCGAAAGCCGTTGGAACATAGGAATAAGTTAACGCACCAGAAGTAGCTGCCTGGAGGATCTTTGTACCACTGAAAAGAACCGCACTCTTGTGAGAGCCATCGACGTCCAAGTTTTCGGAACCTTCCAACAGTTGGACGGACTCTTTCAGCAGAGGAGTAGATTCCCCAGATAACATGGCTTCGTTGACTATACAAGTCCCATGCACTAAGAGGATGTCGGCAGGAACGGTCGTTTCTGCCTGTTGACGAGCTGTTGTTCATAATTTTATTATAAACCCCCCATGTGGCTGTTGCGGACATACCAACGGAAACCAGGTCACCCGGTAATAGAGTATCTGTTTGAACCACTGTCCACTTGTTATCCCTATAACATTGGATGGGGTATGGAGCAACAGACATGGTTCTGAACTCCGTCAATGTCCTTACCCGCTGTGTACAGTCTGTCACTACTGCTCTACAACAGACGTCAAGGAAAACCAACCTGCCAGACGACGGTGCACTCGAACACAATCAACATGAAAAGTGTGAACAAACTGTAGTACCAGTACTCATCCAGGCACCACAGAGCGACGCAAAACACTTGGAAGACAAAAAATGGTGCGGTCGCGTGTTCAGTAAAGAGCTCGGAAAAAGACGGTATGGGGATGTTGAATTCGTTGCCTCCGTATAGGCTATGAAGGGACGGCAATTCAGCGGACCCCAGGCCAGTCGGTTTGTGGAAGCTAGAGAGAGGGGGACGGCTAGAGGATGGGTAAGGGAGACGGGAAAAGGTGATCGGCGACATAGATTCCATAGCGTAAGTATCGCGCTGATAACTGAACGCGTATGATGCAACATCTGCCACATCCTTCTTGTTTAGTCGCACGATGTCTCCTTGGCCGCGATGAGCATTTGGAACTATGCGAATGCAGTCCGCTTCATGCAATGAGTGTGCCTTTCCCTGAGGTCAAAACCGACGCAAACAGTATATGAATGCCCCACACCTTCTTAGTTGTGATCCATGCCCTTGCTCCAGCATTCCACTTAGTGATGAGAAAACTAAGGGCGTGTCCGGCTCCTAACGACACGCAGGCCAGAAATGTCCACTCCTCGCTCACGAGCCAATCGTCGTATTTGACGTAGTAGGCATACGCCAGGAACGGGTAGAGAGATAAAAATGGAAGAGTATAAAGGTGGGTATACCAAGGGAGCGAAACGTGCAAGCTGACTCTGGCAATTTCAGAAGACTTTACAGCGACGGGGACCCTAATAAGTAACAGCTAAGTCGCACAATCGAACGCTTGGAAAACTAAAGTTATACATTACGATTATTAAACCAATTTAGATGTTCTATATGGGGGCAGAGCGCGTTATTGAAATGAAGTGCCCGTAATGCGCAAAGCCAGGAGAGAAGTTCAAAGAAACGGCGACTTAGTCGACGTTCAGGTCGAAGTAAAAAAGTTACGTGGATGTAGGACATCACATGACTTACAACTATGTGTTAGTAAAACAGCCGCAGTATTCGATTTAACAACTTGATAGTTAGCTTGAATGCCGCTACGACATGAACTTGTGTCATTGCGTCACTTCAATTTTAAAAACATCTCCTTTGATAATTCCAGCGTTGATATTTCTGCCTCTAATGTCTTCCGCTATCGAAGCAAATCATCAATTAAACCGCCTTGTTAAATACTGGAACATTCCCACCTTGTCACTATTTGCCAGACGCACGCCGGCTGGCACAGTATCTTTGTAATCTGCCTGAGATTCCACCTTGATGATTTTTTGCAGATTAAGTTGTGCAAGGTCGAGTTTCTTCTCACACTTCTCAATCTCGACCCCAAGATCAACAACTCCCTGTAAATGTCGATGAGTGAAACGATACGTATCCAGACCGAATTTGCTTACTCGGACAAGAGTATGAACGGCAATTGTAGGCGTGACAACATCACCACCACAACCTGCCGGTATATCATTAAGATCACGAATGACCTTGGCACTCTTGCATCCTTTCGTGAGCGCGACAATAGTAGGTATTTGTGATTCGAACAGCGCTGCTTCTTCGTCTGATTGTACGTGTAAGAAAACTGATGTTCAAATAAGCTCTCATAACGAAAGGGACGTGGAACACAAGACAAACATTGAATGTCAGTCTGAAGATTGTATGACGCAGCCAATGATCGACCTGTTTTCAATGCCGAGAACACGAGATCAAATTGCTTGTCAGCTTCGCTAAACACGAAATATTTCTCCTAATCAATTCGCATGAATCAGTTGAGCAAGATATATGAAAATCAACGAACGAATACGGGGAATGGAGAAACCATGATTGATGGAGTGGCGTCATTGGGTCTCCGTGGAAGCCGTTGCCAGAGTTCTTCGGTGACGAATGGCATGAACGGATGCAACAGGCGTAAGCCATGGTCAAGACATGTGTATAGCGTTTGCTGCGCAGATTTCTGTGACGCAAGAGGAGCGGATTCGTCAGTCATGGGCTTCATCGCTTCCTACAATCCAACGGTGTCACACAGTAGTGTCTGTTAGTCGTAAAGGAGTATCTTACAATGTAAACGTCACACAGTTCATACAACCAGAAATTATATGCGGAAGTAGTCGCAAGCATGAAATTCCGATCAGCCAAATGGGTGTTGACCTCTGCCGCAGCGGTATTCAGCTTGTGTAAGATCCATTTTTCTACGAGACTCTCGTTTCCGGTGGGCTAAATGCACGTAGCATATTGAGAAAAGGATGAACGAAAATTTAGACTAATGACGTACGTTAGCCGTCAACTCAGGCACAAATGTCTCGTCAAGCTTAAGCATCGCAAATTTGGTAGCATTGAAAATCTTGTTGCAGAATTTGCGATACCCTTCCACTCGTAGAATCTCGAGATTTATGTCACGACCTGTAGTTCAGGGTAATCACTCAATTAATACTTTGGACAAAGATGTGCGTGGAATACTCACCACCTCCGGAATATGCACACAAGGCAAACCTCAACGCGTCTGTACCACACTGTGGAATTCCCTTCGGGAAATCCTTCTTCTGCCCAGCCTTCGCCTTCACGATCTCCTTCTCGTCCAGATTCCCCTCGTATAGCTTCTCGTGCAGAGCCTCCAGCTGCAATCCCTGGATAACATCCAACGGATCGATGACGTTCCCGAGAGACTTACTCATCTTTCGTCCATGCGCATCACGGATCATGGCGTGGCACAAGACCTCGTTAAATGGCACTTTCCCGGTAAGCTTGATACCAAGGAGGACCATACGTGCAACCCAGAAGAAGAGAATGTCCCAACCCGTTTCGAGAAGTGATGAGGGGTAAAAGCTTTGCAAGTCAGGAGTCTGGAAACACGAATTAAGCAAGCTGCGTATGAAAGGAAAACGGAAGGCCACACATTTTCGGGCCAGCCCATGATTGAGAATGGCCACAGTGCAGAGGAGAACCATGTATCCAGCACATCCTCGTCCTGCTCCAGCGTGAAGTTGGCACCGCCCGCCAGCACCTTAGCGCGCTCTGTAGCTTCCTCAAGTGTCCGGCCGACGACCCAGTTCTTTCCGTCGTTAGCCTGTGGCGTACTGATTCAATACCAAAAAAAGACAGGGATATAGAACGAAAGACTTGCATCTTGCACGTTGCCCTCGACATTAACAAAATATGCAGGACACCGATGACCCCACCACAACTGTCGTGAGATACACCAGTCCTGGATCCCGTCAAGCCATCTATACCAGTCGTTCTCCGATTGCTTAGGTGCAATGACCAGCTCGCCCGCTTTTGTGCGCTACACAACGTATATGGGAAGACCTATGAACGAGAAGATAATCCGGACGAACCTTGATCGCCTCCTCTGCAAGTGGCTGGCATTTTACCCACCACTGAGGCTTCAGCACCGGCTCTATGATGTCACCCGATTTACTGCCATCATCCTCAATTCTAACTCCACACTCGACGATGGTTGTGGCCTCACCTGCAAATTGGGATCTGCATGGGATTATCCTCCGTCTCCACAAAGAGTCCCATCTCCTTCAACGCCCTTACAACCTCTACCCTCGCATGGAACCTCTTCATTCCCTACGCGCCCACAAAATAAGATGATAATTCTGCCTCCAAAACTAGAGAATCAGGAGCACCGACCTCGAACTTCTCCCCAGCATTGCCATTCAACGTCCCATCATCATTTAGAATATTTACAAATTCCAGCCCATGCCTCATGCCGACGTCATAGTCGTTCGGGTCATGTGCAGGAGTGATTTTCACTGCACCCGTCCCAAACTCCATGTCCACGACAACCGCATCCGTTACGATTGGCAGCCGCCGCTGCAAAAAGGGGTGGACGGCGAACCTACCGTGGAGATGCTGAGTAGTCGCCGGTGGTGAGGAAGAGGATGAACCAGAAGGACAAATGGCGAACCTTGTACCGAGAGTCATCGGGATGTACAGCGATCCCTGTATCACCCAACATCGTCTCGGGCCGGGTAGTCGCTACCACAATTCTCTCATCTACAGCGCAGGAAAACGATCAGGGAAGTACCAAAGGAAGAAAGACAGAAGTGCACACCAGACTCCTCGATGACATAGGCAAAACTTGTGATAACGCCAAACTCAAATCTCTCTTTTGCCTCGTACCCAGGCACGTTTAAAAGCGTTCTACCGGCGAGTTGTTTCTGTTCTACCTATATATCCACAATAGTTGTGAGCACAACCCGTTTTTCTCTCGTCAGAGAAAACGATCAAACCTCGAGGTTGGATAACGTGGTGTTCAACTTGACACACCAATTGACAAGCCTATTAGCACGGTAGATAACTCCATCCTCGTGTAGCCGACAGAAGGTCTCTATGACGGCTTTCGAGAGACGCTATGTTTGCAGCATCAACATCAAGATATTCGATCAGTCGACATACACACCTCATCCATAGTGAATGCCGTGCGATCCCAATCATAGCTGCCCCCAAGTCGATGTAGCTGATTCGTGATCCGTGCTTGGTAGCTATCGCACATTCAGCATTCGAAGAGAACGGAACGGATGCACCCACTCATCTTTCCACTTGGAAACAGTCTCCACAAATTTCTCTCTTCCCAAATCATGGCGCGTCTTCCCCTCCGCCTTGTACAGACGTTTCTCCACCACACTCTGCGTCGATATACCAGCATGGTCGAACCCAGGCGCGAACAGCGTCGTTTTCCCCAGCATTCTGTTCCTAGAGCCAAGTCAATGCCCATATGGACAACAACACAAACGAAAGAGATATGGTGTAGAAAGAAACAAGATACTCACCAGCGAACCAACGTATCCTGAATAGCGACAGTTAACGCGTGCCCGATGTGCAAACTTCCTGTGACGTTTGGGGGTGGGGCAGGTATGACAAACTTTCCTCTATCTCCCTCCCTTGTGCCATTCTTGTTAAAAAAGCGACTCGATACTTCTGGCTTGAAGAAGCCTTGAGCCTTCCACCAGTCGTACCATGCAGACTCTATGGCGATGGGATTGTAGCCAGATGCCATTGGTTGCGAGAGGTCTGCATTATTTGTAGATTGAGGAGCACGCAGGGAGCTACTTTAGAAGGACATACTTTTCTTTTCCCCCTTGGGCGTCGTATTAACATACTCGATCTCGGCGTCCCTACCATCCCTCTTGGCCTTGTCGACTTTTACCTTCTTCTCAGCGGCAACAGGGCCTTTGGCAGCCTTCGCAGCAAGTTTAGTCTCTTTCTCGAGCCGCTTTGCTTCCTTTTTGGCTACGTACATTAACTATGCTTAACCATCACATAACAATCCAAGGAAACACACCAGCGCTTTTTGAATTTGGGATCAGAGCCCCTTCAACCGGAGTCGCAGCACCACCAGTTACATTCGCATCCGCGTCGGAAGCCATTTTTATGGCACGAATTAGGCGTTTGGATGAGAAAACACGACAAGAAGGAGATGAAGGAAATCGATGGAGAAGCGATTGGAATAGATATCGCATGTCGTGACTCGACCAAAAACTCGGAGTAAGATCTAATCTAATCTAATCCGATGAAGATAGCGAACTAAACGAAGCTGCTTGTATGTAGCCAACTTGTAGCTCATAGACATGTCGAAGAGATCCAGCTACATACTAGCAGTAAGTAGTGTAAGAATGTATGCAGTGTCAAGATCTCTATGGCATCCTAATCACATGATACGTGGTGTAGTTTCCGTGTGGCACCGAATTTCTCTCTCACTCAATCTCAGACCACCACTTTGCCACCACTATCCAATCGCAAGAATCATGGGTATTCTTGACATCGTACCTGTGAGTCTCACTCTTAAGCTCTGTTCAACAGTGAGGTTTCATATTGTGCATAGCCTGGTGTGTTGACCGGAGATAATGTCCGTAAATTATTCGAGTATGCAAAAGAGCACAAGGTGTGTTCCATCTTGACGCTGCACCCAATTATACTCACTCCGATCTCAAGTTTGCTATCCCAGTGAGCTCGTATTTTTTCTGAACACGAACCTCACTGATAATGTTATTTTAGGCCATAGTTAGTTATTCCATCAAGTTTTACATCCGAGTTTCAACTTGACCGCGATCAATTTCGTAGAATGTTACGTCCTCTTCAGTGGCGAATGGTGTCCTCGAAGCAGCCAGGTGATCTAATATTTCTCATGTCAATCAACATCATTCTAACAGGCCACGTAGAGACATCAAGTCACCAATTATTATTCAGGTTTCTCAGGGCGGAGCTGCTTATTTCGCAGGCAAAGGTCTTGCCAATGACAAGCAGCAAGCTTCGATCGCCGGCGCCATCGCCGCAGCCCACCACATCCGAACCATCTCCAAAGCCTATGGCGTGTGAGTGCTCTAGCTCTTCTTGCCTTCTTATGTTACCAATGCATTTCTTTGTTCGATTCACAGCCCCGTTGTCCTTCACAGCGATCACTGCGCTAAAAAACTCCTCCCATGGTTCGACGGTATGCTCGAGGCTGACGAGGCCTACTTCAAGGAACATAAAGAATCCCTGTTTTCTTCACACATGCTTGATCTTTCCGAGGAACCCAAGGAGGAAAATATCGCAACCTGTGTCAAGTACTTTAAGCGCATGGCACCCATTGGCCTTTGGCTCGAGATGGAGATCGGCATCACCGGTGGGGAGGAGGATGGCGTCGACAACACTGGTGTTGACAATGCTTCCCTGTACACTCAACCGGAAGATGTATTTGAAGTTCACGAGGCACTGAGTAAGCTCTCGCCGAACTTCAGTATTGCCGCTGCGTTTGGCAACGTTCACGGTGTTTATAAACCTGGAAATGTCAAACTGCAGCCGAACCTCCTAGGCAAGCACCAGCAGTACGCGAGCAGTAAATTGGGCGGTAATGTCGAAAAGCCTCTGTAAGCTTTAGGACACTTTGAGTATGAACCCGAAACAGATCCGTGTCTTTAGGTTCCTCGTCTTCCACGGTGGATCTGGTTCTTCGAAAGAAGAGATCAATACCGCTGTTGGGCACGGTGTTGTCAAAATGAACGTCGACACTGATACGCAGTACGCGTACACGGTGGGCATGCGGGCAAGTATCTCGCTCGGTACACCGTTTTGCGTACGTTTGACTCGAGTGTTCCCACAAACATAGGATTTCTTCGAGTCCAAGAAGGAATATCTCAAAGCACAGGTTGGAAACCCTGAGGGACCTGACAAACCCAACAAGAAGGTAATTTACACCCGCATCTTCGTATACTCTGAGCTCGATCTTTCATACAACGACAGTACTATGATCCTCGTGTGTGGGTACGTGAGGGTGAGAAGACTCTTGTTACTCGCGTGAAGGAAGCTTGCACCGACCTCGGCAACGTTGGTACGTAGACTGTTGTGTTTAGGTTGAGGTATTTACTAAGAGCGCTTTTTAGGTCGTTTGTAAGTTTTTATTGGAAGGAACGTAGTGAAGCATATTGTTATACATAGTGTCAATCAAGGTGTACTTACTACCTAGAGTGTGTGAATGACACGTGAATGGCAAACATCAACGTGCTACATTACATAACATCTATCACGTGTCAGGAGCGACGGCAATTTCCGATACGATATACATCACCAAGAAATAAGGTTTGAGCCACCCTCAGTCTTGTGCGCATCACCCTCAAGATTTTCAACAATGGTGAGCCTCATTCCTTCTATGTCTGTTGAAGAATCTAAGCAACTGACTAGAAATCTATAGCCTAAGGAAATTCGCGATATCAAGCAGTTCATCAAAATTACGCAGAGGAAAGATGCTTCTCGTTCGTCCACCTTCGTAATACTGCCCCGTTCTTGCCTCTAACAGAATTATCAGAGGCACGGATAAAGAAAATCGCGTCAAAAGTCCCCGGTGGTAAAACACAGACGAAGTTCAAGGTCCGATGTTCGCGATACCTCTACACGCTAGCAATAGACGACCCAGAGAAGGCAGATAAGCTCCAGCAGAGTCTCCCTCCCGGTTTGTTCGATCACCATCATCCTTGACTCACCACTGACATTTAATCCAGGTCTACTGATTATTGAAGTTGACCAATCGTCTAAAAAGAAGTAAATTTATGTTATTTGGGCAGATCACTCCTTGGGGGAGAGATGCGCAGGTCACTATGCAGATATATGGCGGTCGGTACCCTTATACATGCGTATAACAGTGTTATGCCTTACAACTATGATAAGACCTCGGGCATACTATATGGTTCGTTTTGATTCGTGTCGGGCAGTTTTAAAAAATTGCTTTCATTGTTTCAAGCACTATACAACCACCGAACAAACCTATTGTCACCTTTTGAACAATATTAGCTAACTGGTCCCTCCACCAATCACCTCTGAATCTTGTCCATTGCTCCCTAGGAAACTCCAAAGCTTCCAAATCGTACTCGTTGGTCGTTATGTCGTTGTTGAGACTCCATTTCATTTGCAGGATGGTTCTCAGGAAATGTGATCCGTCTAGCCAAGGCAGTGGTAGAAGATTGAAAATGTAGAGGGAGAGCGTGGCCATTATGAGGTATCTGAGCCAACCAGTGAGCTCATTAAGTATACAGATATCAGCATTCAGGGGACGTACTCCCAGACAACTTGACCCTGAGTCGGCATCCATAGAGGCAAGATATGCAACCGGGGCATGAGGGTTCCAATGTCGACTGCAGTTTTTCAATGAAAACAACTTCATGCATATTGAAGAATCATCATACCTTGTTCCCACACCTCTCGTAATGGTCCACTCCATAGCACAACATCTTCTTGATTAGGAAAGTTGGATGGCCGGTGAACGGTTAATCTCAGTAATTGGCCAGTTTTATCCGGTCGTACGCATGTAGAAACCCCGAAGCAGTCAGCGGCAAACCAGCACCGGCTGCCATTACCAGCCAAGATAGGTATGGGATCCATACAACCTCGGTGCGAGGGATCGTCCGTTGACGTAAAACAAGATAACCCTAGAGTCTTTTCATCTGCACAACATGATTCTGGATGGGCTGCCGAACAAGTTAGTCAGAGGTGCCATAGGAAATGCGCCATGTAACTACCCAACACTTCTACACACCATCCCATATCTTTCTCCCGTTTGTCACCAGCCCCGGTGAGATATGAAGTCCACATATCTGCTGAGGAGTTTCTTAATCCCAGAAAGGTATCATCCAACTTAGTAATGATTGTAGCCGGAGGGAGATAGGGGTGAAGAGGAGAGTTCTATGTTGCAGTCAGACGAATAACAAAGTCACGAGGAAATTGCCACTCACAGGATCTACTCGGACTACAATACTCCCAATGGCCGCCAAATCTCGATATCCAACTGCCCAGAGCACACTTCCCAGTCCCGTTTGTTGGACAGTTAGAAGCATGCACCATAACAATATATTGTGAAACGGTCCAGCCGCTATGATTCTCAGACGTCTGCGAGAGGTAAGCTCTGTCAGAGCGGTGGCAGATATCGTGACGAACGCCGATGGAATCAGAAGTGTAAACGATGCGCCGGAAAAAAGTAATGGAACCGATTCGCTGGAGCTAAGTTACTTTGTTGATAGTGGCATAGATAGGGAAAAATCCGTACAGAGCAGCAGCGATAGCATGGCCGAATTCGTGCACAATTTGAGTGAAGAAAACAGCAATCAGAATGATAGGCAGGTGTGCAAGCGGCACTGTGAGGCCAGGGATCTGAACAGTTGATTAGAACTGACAAGAACAAATAACAGTCACCTTACTATGGGTTTGATGAACGACTCGTATTTGGGTAGCGATGCAGCCGCGCCTTCGAGGCTCCTCCTAGCAAGCCCGGTAGTAACGGATCTTGGTATGGTGTTGGAATAGTTCGAGATTTTTGTTGCCAAAGATAGCGAAGAAAGACCGCAAGTCCATGATAACAAGATCAGGCCTATAAGCATACCAAGTATCCCGAATACGGATCCCAAGTCATAGAAGGTCATCAATGCCTTTGAGAGCATGCAGCTCCGTTGCCTTTTCAATTCCGTTGCCAGATTATCATGGTAGATATTCCAAGCAGTAGTCTGGAGTCGCAAATGAAATAAATTGAGGAAGACTTGAGTAGTGGATGTGTCCAAAAAACGGTTTCTTCTGAAGTGGTTGTAGGCAGAAGGCAGAAGGAGATTTGACCTCTGGATGGCATGTATAACAGCCCAGACAAGTGCTAATACAAGAATTGCACCGACAAATGACATGCAAAGTCAAACGACGGAGTGCGGGGCTCGGAACAGAAACGATGCGCCGACATTCCCACGCCTGCATTCCTCTCTTCGTCGTTTTGCACAACTGTCAACCTCTCTATCATGTCTTCCTCAGACCCATCTTGCTATACTGTCATATTCGAGTCCAGTGCTGAATGTCCTTCTGCGTCTGAGTTACGTTCAAGTCTTGAAAAAGGTTCTGATGAAGTCAAGCTCGACACGTTGCGCAAAATCATCATTTCCACAATCAATGGAAATCCTCAGGTAGGCCATTTTCTCGATTAATTCTAGTATTTCCTGATGAATGAATAGCCAACGTTGATGATGCCCATAATTCAATTCGTCATGCCTTCCAGAAACAAGCAGCTAAAGAAATTACTGCACTTTTACTGGGAGGTTTGCCCAAAATATGACGAGAGTGGGAAGCTCAAGCAAGAGATGATCCTTGTGGTGTAATTTTCTTTTTCCATCCTTTATGTTGCTCCTCTGATTTGTTCAAGTAACGCAATCCGGAACGACCTCGTACGTCTTCTATACATGGATATTGACACATTTACCAAACTTCCTGTTTCCCAGCAACATCCTAATGAATATATCCGCGGTGCAACTCTCCGTTTCCTTCAAAAGATTGCCCAAGACGCCGAATTACTCGAACCGCTTATCCCAACATGCCGGTCTTGTCTCGAGCATCGACATTCATACGTGCGCAAGAACGCCGTCTTCGCCATCTACTCTATCTACCGCGAATTCGAAAACCTTATTCCTGACGCACCAGAGCTGATGTACACGTTCCTCGTCGCGGAATCAGACTCAACCTGCAAGCGAAACGCGTTTGTCTTTCTGTCACACTGTTCCATGCCCAAAGCTGTGGAATATATCTTGAACATATATGATACGATCCCATCGTTAGACGAGTCCCTTCAGATGTGCATAATTGAGGTCATTCGGTTGGACTGCAAGAACGACTCCGCGCACAGGGTACATCACCTTTTCCATGCCAGTTGACCTTTTGTTGACTTCTGTCCTAGCCACGGTACATTCGATGCATCTTCGAACTCCTCGAAACATCATCGCATGCCGTAAAATACGAGGCTGCTACCACCCTGACAACATTGACACAAAACCCTGCGGCGGTGAAAGGTGCCTACTCTTGTGCTATCTCATGTCCCAGTCAAGCTGACTCCCAGCAGCCGCCGCATCATCCTTCATTAATCTTGTAATTAAGGAGTCGGATAATAATGTCAAGTTGATTGTACTGGACCGTCTCGACACCCTAAGATCAAAACATGGACATATCCTCGACGGGCTGATCATGGACCTCTTGCAGGTCCTGTCCAGGTAATTTCGAGGTTTCTTTTGCTCCCATTCGAAATCCACTTTCCATCTTTGTATCTAGTGCCGATATGGAGGTCCGCCGTAAGGCGATGGGCATCGTGCTCAGCATGACGTCGAGCAGGAACGTAGAGGAAGTGGTGCTTTTCTTAAAGAAGCAGCTGCTCAAGACACAGGAAGCAGATTTCGAAAAAGTATGTCATATATATGCTTTCGATATCTCAAATCTAAGCCCACCCGTAGGCGTCCGAATACAGACAGCTGCTCATCCAGTCTATCCATGTCATGGCCATCAAGTTCTCAGAAGTCGCCGCGAGCGTTGTGCATGCTCTAATGGAGTTTCTCGGTGATTCCAACAACCCTTCTGCTTTAGACGTCGTCTCGTTTGTCCGGTGCGTCTCTTACTCCCTACTCTCCTTCCTCGCTAATCTTACTATGCTATGTTGTTCAGTGAAGTGGTCGAGAAATTCCCTGCGCTGCGCAGCACCATCACCTCTAAACTCATATCCACCCTCCCCGAGATCAAATCCGGGAAGGTTTTCCGCGGTGTCCTCTGGATCCTCGGCGAATACGTGGAGGGCGTACCAGACATTCAGGGCACCATGCATGAGATCAAGAAAGTGCTCGGGGAGATACCAATTCTGGCATCGGAGCAGAGGCTGCTAGACGATTCTCCTGAAGAAGGTGCAGAGAGTGGGGAGGACAAGGAGAAAGAGAAAGCCAAGGCCGAGGGTGGGGGACGACCGCGAGTGCTGGCAGATGGGACGTACGCAACCGAGACAGCGTATTCCAGCACGAGTTCTGCGAAACTGGAGGCCGTAAAGGCTGCTGTGAAGCCGCCACTGCGGACATTGATTCTCGCCGGCGATTTCTTCACCGGAACCGTGCTGGCCACTGCGCTGACGAAACTTGTGCTAAGATTCGCTGAGCAAATGAAAGATGTGGATGCGTCCAATACGTTACGGGCGGAGGTTTGTTTGTTTCATTTTAGGATGCCGGACAAGACTGATGACGTGTTGGTCATAGGCGATGTTGATCATGACATCGGTCATTCGTGTTGGCCAGTCCAAGTTCGTGACCGTGCAGATTGACGAGGATTCAAATGAGCGGATCATGAATTGTATCCAGACATTGAGCGAGCTGGAGCAGCAGCCTGCCGTTCATGAGATCTTCTTGACAGACACGAGGAGTGCGTTTTCGAGAATGCTTGGTGCCCAAGAGGTATGGTTAGTTTGTGCGCTTGATGAGGGGTGTGCTGATAGACTGCGACAGAAACGAGCAGCGGAGAAAAAGGAAGCGGAAACGACAAAAGCAGTTGTTGTGCAGGTCGATGATCTTTTGACTTTCCGCCAGTTCTCGAAGAAGACAGCGGATGACGCGATTGATGTACGTTTGACTGACACAAGTGTGCATGACCACCGCTCATCAGACTTCTTGTCAATGACTAGTACGATGAGGATGTTGGCCGCGCTACAGGATCCGGAGAACAGCAAGAGGACTTCATGTCTAATCTCAGCCGAATATCGCAGCTCACGGGTAAAATACTTGTAATACAATTATTCCCCAATGAAGTTAACACCGTCGCGCAACAGGCTTCTCAGATCCCATATATGCAGAAGCGTATGTTAAAATGCACGGCTTCGATATCCTGTTAGGTTCGTCCTACTCGTGCGTCACTTTTGTCCACCTTACGACTTCGCCGTTCCTTGCTGTTCAGATGTCCTACTAGTAAACCAAACCGCCAACACACTACAGAACCTTTGTCTTGACTTCGCCACGCTCGGCGATCTCAAGATCGTCGAGCGGCCGTCGGTGTATACGATTGCGCCCCACGGCTTCCAGAGTATCAAAGCTACTATCAAGGTCTCGTCGACGGAGACAGGTGTTATTTTTGGGAGCATTCTTTGGGAGGGTCCAAATATGTCTGAAGCCTGTGTGATTTTGAACGATATCCATATTGATATTATGGATTACATCAAGCCAGCATATTGTAATGAGGCACAGGTAAATCATTCTACCATTTTGGAATAGAGACTTGACGGTCATGGGTTGCAGTTCAGGAGTATGTGGACTGAGTTCGAGTGGGAGAACAGGGTTAACGTGAATAACCCCATGTCGTGAGTCCTTCCTGTCCCTTGGTATGTCTGTTAACTCTTCGCATTACCAGTGATCCTCGAGAGTACCTGACACACGTCATGAAAGCAACCAACATGTCTTGCCTCACTCCCGAAGGTGCGATCTCGGGAGACTGCGATTTTCTATCTGTGAACATGTATGCTCGTAGTCTGTTCGGTGGGTGGACATCTAAGTGTGGAGGTGTAATTGTTTCTCACCGATTTCGGCATAGGCGAGGATGCACTAGCCAATTTGAGTGTTGAGCGAACCGAGGCAGGGACGATCACAGGCCATGTGAGAATTCGCAGTAAAACGCAAGGCATTGCACTGTCGTTGGGGGATCGCATTACGATGGGTAGGTTGCTTTCTCCATGGGTCAGTTTATATATTTTATTGATTGATCATCGTAAATATATAGCACAGAAGGATAGTAAGCCGGTGCCTATGTAAATTTTTCTAGTAGATGTGCATACGCTACACTGTTGCTGGCATCATAATAGCGCAAGTTTGATGCGTTCTACAAGAGCAGTGATGAATGGAATCAGCCTGGTCTTGGAGATTGACGTATTCAGGGGCGCGCCCGTACAGCCAATAAAGGGTGTAGATTAGGGCAGTAGTGAATAAATGTGGCATTACCTATTACCCGGTGGGCACGCCAAGTGTAGCTCGCTGTGGGATGAGTTAAGTGAAGGTAGCGAAAAGCATGGGATGAGTTACCAGTTGGATATAAGCTGATCGCTCTGTTGGAGGAAGGGCGTTAATCTGTTCAGAGGTCATGGATAACACGCGGATGATTAGTGCCTGTATGGACATGACATTTAATGACTATGTATACGACCATGATGAAACATACCCTCTGCTCCTCTGGGAATGCGGCCAGCGAATCGGAGAGAGCAGATTGATTAGGCTGAGCGGGATATTGTTGAGAATAAGCTTGGTACTGGGTATTATAGCCATATGCAGGGTTGGAATAAACACCGTTTGAGGATGGTTGTGAATAAGGTTGGGGTATGTCGTGGGCGTTGGGTGAGGGAGAGTTAGCGGTGGCATGCTCAGCCAAGGTTTTCTGAGAAAATGATTGAGAAAGTGAACGGGGAAAAGCTGAGATCGCACTTGAAAGACATCGATGTTGACGGCATTCATAGTGACCATCAAAGTTATCAAGGCATAGGCTATAGCTGGCTGGCTGTTTAGAATTTGACGAGCAGCAGTTGGAGTTGTTTTCTATAGAACTAAAGTATTGAGATGAATCTAGTCAAGACGTTAAAGACTTACTTTGAGTTGCAAGACAAGTTCTAGGAGCTGCTCAGCTGCAAAGGTAGTGGTGGCCATAAGTTGAATCGGTAATGACCGTCAAACCATCAACAACAATGCTTCTCCCTCTTTCCCTCATCGCCCTATGGCTAGCTCCTGTCTTCGCAGTCTCCCCTGGCTCTTTTTCCCAGCCTGGTCCTCTCCCAGTCAGCGCAATGATGGTCTGTCTCCTTCATTCTACCTTTTCTTTCTTTCTTTTATACCCTCCCAGATGTTCCTTGGTAATGAAGAAACAGTTTACATTCTTGACAAGGCAGAGGGAAATGCCGCTCAAATTAATGGTCATCCTGCCTGGGGTGCTGCCTGGTATAACTCATTCCTTTCCCTTGTCTTCTCTCCTGAAGCTAGCCATTCAGGGATATCAACACTTATACCTCAACTGTCATGGACGTAAGAACAAATACTTTTTGCGCATCTGGCATGCATCTTCCAAATGGATCCTATGTTACCTTTGGTGGCAATGGTGCCATAGGTCGTGGCGGCAAAATCGGTTCACAGCTCAATCCTTCTGGAACTGGTGCATGGGACTCCGTCTATCAGGATTTCGACGGCTCAAGATCAATTCGTATCATCAACCCGTGTTCATCTGCAAACTTAACCAATCAAAATGCAAATTGTCAGTGGTTCGATGACCCCTCCCTGTTATCCATGCAGAAGCAGCGTTGGTACTCTACTGCTGAGGCACTCCCAGATGGTACTATTGTTATGATCGGTGGCTTTGTCAACGGTGGATATATCAACCGGAACTTTCCCAATACTGACCCCGCATACGAGGGTGGCGCTGCTGAACCTACCTACGAATTCTTTCCCGCCAATGGTCGTCCGCCACAAGTCATGCAGTTCATGATCAAAACATCCGGCCTCAACGCATACGCCCACGCCTTTCTCATGTCTTCCGGAAAGATGCTTGTCCAGGCAAACTATTCTACTGGTCAGTATTGTTCTTCCCATTCCCTTCAATTCCTTACCATGTCTCTGCTAGTGCTCTGGGACGTCAACGCCAACGTCGAAACTCCTCTTCCAGATATGCCCGGTCGTGTAATACGTGTTTATCCCGCCTCTGGCGCCGTTGCCATGCTTCCCCTCACACCTGCTAACAATTATACTCCAACTATCCTCTTCTGCGGTGGCTCTGACATGCCCGACCAGGACTGGGGAAATTACGCCTCCCCCGCCATCAATACCTGGGAGTATCCGGCGTCTTCTGACTGCCAGCGCCTCACGCCTGAACCTGCCGACGGCTCTGCACCAGTGTATGAACAAGATGACAACATGCTTCAAGGCCGGTCCATGGGCCAATTCATCATTCTGCCCGACGGTAAATTGCTCGTTATCAATGGCGGACAAAATGGCACGGCAGGGTACTCCAGCAGCACACCTCAGACACCCTCGCCCTCCGACATGCCTTACGGTATGTCCCTTGCCTCTGGACCAGTTGGACAGCCCGCCATATACGACCCCACCAAGCCCAAGGGTCAACGGTGGTCTAACACGGGGCTCGGTACATCCCAGATTGCGCGGTTATATCATTCTTCTGCCATTCTTCTCCCCGATGCGTCTGTACTGATCGCGGGCTCGAATCCGAATGTGGACGTCAACCTCACAACCATCTTCCCCACCGAGTATCGCGCAGAGATCTTCTATCCATCATACTTCCAGGCCACTACGCGCCCTGCGCCCACCGGGATGCCCAACACGATATCGTACGGCGGGAACCCGTTCGACATCACAATTCCTCCGAGTTCATACAGTGGCTCTGCGAATGATGCGGCTAGTAACGCGACGGTCGTCCTCCTGCGTGGTGGGTTCACGACGCACGCGATGAACATGGGACAGCGATTCATGCAGTTAAACAACACCTACACTGTGCATAACGACAGCTTCATTACCCTTCACTGCGCTCAGGCGTACCCAAACCCGAATCTCCTCCAACCCGGACCCGCGCTGCTGTTCGTCACTATCAGTGGCATCCCAAGCAATGGCACCATGGTGATAGTCGGCAACGGTCAGATAGGACCACAGCCTACCTCCCCTCCAAGCGTACTTCCCGCCAGCGTGCGTGTAGATTCCGCCAGCGGTTCGGCCAACGGCGCAAATCACAACACTGGCAATGGTAACAGCACTAGCAGCGGGTCGACTTCCCATACGGGCACAATCATCGGCGCCGTCGTTGGTGCCATCTCCATAATAGGCATCCTTGGTGCACTGGTAGGCGTCCTCATCTCACGACGTCGCAGAGCGGCTGCTTCTGCTTCCACGTCTGCACCGTACCCGATGACCACTGACGGTGGCGGGCGAGCCGTTGCTGGTGTGAGGGGAATGCGGAGCTCGGATTCCAGCGCGTTTGTGCCACTCCAGCAAGAAAATCGGAGCCATGCGTGGAATGAGAGCGTGACAAGCTTAGCGGCGCCATACAAGGATTATGATGGGGGGTCTGGTAGGGGTGGGAGCGCTATTGGTATGAGTATGGATTATGATCCATACTCGAGGGAGCCGATGGGACAGGGAATAGGACAGTCTCACAGATATTAGGATCAAGGTCAATGGGTATTCTTCTGGATTAACTTTCCCCTCTTTTTTTTTTGGCTTTACTGGACAGTTGCTCGCTGAATTATGACACGAAGCCTTTCATATTTACATCGATATAACCAGCTCTCGGTTGCCGACCTGCCGTCCTCCTATTCCATACATATCCTTCCTTTCCTTTCTTTTCTGTTCGTCTGTGGGCGGCATGTTCATAATGGGCATCGTGCAGCACATCCTCTCTTTACGTTACGATTTCTACTTTACTCGTTCGTTGGGCAGACTGGGAAACCTTCAGATGAAGGACTTGGACATGGACGAGCCGTAGATAGATTCTCATTTATGACCACCACATGGCATGTATAGGAAACCATAATCGCAATGGAATTGCGCGTACTTAATTTCCTCGTTTTGGGGTCGAGCTATCTAGTGAAGTAACGTCACGCAGATCGCTTTATAGATTAAAATGCTGCGCCGGGCAGGAAGTTCCAATTGTCAAGTCCCAGAATAAAACTACACCATGTTCCCGTGCAATCCATGTGAATGGCCCGCCGGCGTGGTTAGATACCCAGCAGCCGGCGCCCCGGGGCCAAATGATGTGTAGGTCGTCACTGGAGCAGGTTGGCTAATCGAGTTGATCATCTGTTTCGTTTCCTTTATCGACATCTCGTCATCCAGCTGGTCGACATAGTTGCTGACTATGATATACGCGTCTGAAAGACCGAGGTTAGATGGTGAGGGGAAAAACTGACAGCAACTGACATATTATGAGCAACCACATGACGACGTACAAAGCAACGGCGACGCCTTTCATTATCGCAATCCCGTTGTTGCATACCTGTTTCGTAACATTGTCGGATACGCCATTCAGGCACTTGGTGATCTGCGCCTGGGAGTTCTGATGGAACAAGGCGTACAACGCGTAAATACCAGAGACGAGGCTGAGGACTAGATACAGCATAAGCCCACTAGCATAGGCGTTGACGAAATCTCGCTGTTTGATCAACGCGCCGACGAAACTATAGAATCATAAGTGACCGACCGCGTTGTAGACTTTTGGCCTGGGTCGCTTACCCGAATAGAGACAGTAATGCAAGGATAGTAAATAGGACGGAGTGCACATATAAAGCAACAGTGTCCGTAGTCGTCAGGGGGTGTTGCCCTAGTAGATTTTGCTCAGTAGGGTTTTCGAACAGAGGTAGTAACTTAAACACACTGAGCTGGCTGACTTGTATCCATCCCATGGTGCTAATCAGCGAACCCCCAGCCGTACCAACTATAGACAATATCTTCACCGTCGCCTGGTTAGTCGGCGAATAACGTACAGAACAAAACTTACGAAAACCCCAGCCCTCACGGGAATACAACATAAAAATTTACGAGAACGAACGTAAACCATGCTAAGAGACTTGACGTTCCAGACGCCGTTTGACAAAGGAAGAACGAAGGGTGGGGATGGTCGGGCGCAGCCACGATGAAACGACCATAAGTGCTAGTCACTGTTATTAAGTAGGTAAGTACTGGAATGGCCTCATCCCTTGATGGATATGACACTGTTTACAATTTGATATCTGTTGCGTCCAAGGCGGATTCGAGTTTCGGTGTAGTGCATGGTCTTCCCATAAAAGGATAAACTTTCCATATTGTTCGGTAGTAGTATCAGGTGAAACAGTGAAGACTCGCATATCCGCTCATATCCGTCGTCATCGATCTGAGACTATGTAGTCTCCTGTAGTCTCACGAGGCGCTGCTTGGCAACCATTTAAATTGACAGGTAGAGCTGCTAGCACATTACGGGGCGCGTGGTTCAAACAATAAATTTGTTGTAGCCGCTTACTTACATAAACTTATGACTACTTCCTGTTGTATGTATCGGTTACATAGATTTTCTCATTTTCGTGTTCCTCAAGTGTTCCTCTAATTGAAGTCAACATAAGGTTTGTTTTTGACCATACTCGATGTTAACATGTACATTCGACTTCTATGCATTTTTTCACTAATCATGTCAGAATGAAAACCAGAATTTCAGGCGCGTTCTAGCCGTAAATCTCGTAACTACTAACCACAGTATTCCTGCTACTTTAGTAGTGGGTTCTGGAGGACATCTGGGTATTAGAAATTCCCACAAGTCCAGTCCATCCAGTCCAGTCCAGTCCCCTTGGTGTTACTCAACCAAAGGGTTAAACAATAATCAAAGATGATATAATATGTATGTTCTATGCAAATTGCCCTAATACAAGCCCAATATATGTTGGCAAATTGTCAAGAAATGGGTTGATTATGTATTGTGACATTGGTCACAACTGTGACTGGTGTGTGTAAGTAAGGATGTTCTACTCTTCTCACAGACATTTTGAAGGTACATTTGGATGTAGTAACACAGGTCAGATATCAGTCATTAATTATAGTGAACTGATAGCAGGAGGGAGGCACAGTGCCTCAGACTGCTTAAAGTCATGTGACAAACAAAACCAATATAATAGGCAGATTATGAGCCTTTCCAATGTGCATAGATAGCTTAAAATATTTTGGGAAGATAAATGATATGTAGCAGGTACTCAAATACACAATTTGATAGTGGGTGCACTCATGGGACAGGACTGGATGGACTGGACTTGTGGGTATTGGCAGACTTTCTGGGGTTCTTGGGGTGCCAGCGAAAAACCACAACAGTGCCAATCCTAGGTCCTGTGAGCTGTTTACCATGACCACACATGCTGTCCCCCTGAGCTCAGCATAAACATGTCCAAGGGTAAGGAGAGTTTTCGAAGGCCTCTGAGCTTTCTTGAGGGGTACACCCACCTTTCAGCACCGAGCTCCGCTCACCCTACCTCACTACAATCATTGTGCTGTTTGCAGCTCAGTGCTAGAGTTCTAGCTGAGGCCTTGTTGTGAACAGTTTGGCATAATAGGAGATTTCTCCTGTACTGCTTTACTCTTGACTTCCACATCGCTCTGCAGTACAGGTGAGCACTTCGTGCATCTTTCCAGTTTTGATCTTACTTTCTCAAGACAGTTGTTATTATTGGCTTCAGGAGCTCCAGCTCTGCCATCAATTTACAGCAACTATCTTATGTCGATTCAACTGTGATCTTCTAGCTTCGCTACCATTTCTAGTTGAATCTTCATAAACTCTTCATGTGGCTCAGCTTCTTTTTTCATTGTATCTCTGCTCGCTTCACTCGCTATCTTACTCTCAATGTCTGATGCTGGAGATTTGTATGAACCTCCTATTCCTGCCATTCCAGTCAATTCACCTGCACCTTTGGACATCGTCAATCTTCCTGGACCACTTGAAAATCCACCTATGGCCCCCGACGAGGCTGAGCTCATTCGGGTCTGGACTGAGATCTGTCAGCACCTTGTCAAGGATGAAGTCTCAGGTCACACTTCAGTTGACGCCTTCCTCAATTTCCTCAATGAAACAGGGGTCTCTCCTGAAGAAGTGCAAGACTATGTGGATCAAGTGTTGCAGTGTTGCAGTTAGCAAAGAGCCCCAGGTCCTCCTCCACCAGCAGATCAGGCTCTTGCACCCCCTAATCCAATTGATGCAGCAAATGCCCTTGCTTGGGCTGTCCTTCAGGCAAAAGTCAACCAACTGCAGGGAATCGGGTCTCCCCCAGCTCCATCCCCTTCTTCCACTCTCCTCACCAATGAAGTCACCAACTTCCTGGGAATCCCAAATTCTAAAGGAGCCATACCTGCTGCTGTGCTGGCCAAAGCCCCTCATCTGGCCAAACTGGCTATCTCGGCAGAGGCTGATGCTCATCTGGAGAAGACTCAAGAGCTTCTTGTGGTCTTCAGTCCTCAAGCAACCCAAGAAGCCCTTGTCAATAAGGTGCAGTTCACTTCAGTGGCTGTTCCTTTGCCTTGGACAATTTGGCGCAAAATCATCCTTGATCATTTCGTTGATTTCAAGAAGCTATTCACATCTATGGAAAAAGGCTACAATCACCATGATGACCCCAAGGGTTTTGGAGCTGGCTACACACTTGTCAAGAAGGAGCAAGCTTTTTCCAAACTCAAATTATGCAGTGAAGCAGACTGGCTCCAAGTTTTTGATGCCTGGTCTGCTGGGACATCTTTTTTCTTTTGCCATAGAGAGAGGGAGCTTCAAGTGTATCACTCAATTGTTTTGGACCTATTCCAGGCTGTGCTGAACAATGCACAAGTTGCAATTGAGTTTGATGTTGAAGTTCACAACAAATATGCATGAAAGCCTTTCCATCTGGATGGCAGAGCTCAACTCAACCTTCCACTACTCGGTCAGATGTTCCATAGTCCCTCAACTACCTCGTCTTCTCACTCAGCTAATAAGTGCACTGCCCCATTTCCTTCCTCTGGCCAAGCTAAGGGAGCAGATGTGCCTTGTCACAACTGGAGTTTCAGCAATTGCAAGATGGATCCTTGCCCTAACAAGCATAAGCATGGGATCTGCTGCATTTGTGGTGAAGGACATCATGCCAAAGGCAATGAGCAATGTCTCACCTCCCTTCAATCTTGCTCTCAAGCAGGAGAAGTCAGCTAGTTATGACAGGGTGTCTTCATTTGTTGAGACCGGGCCTAGGACATTTACTACTTCTAATCCTACATTAAAACATAATTCCCATGATTTTCTAGACCCTCCTCGGTTTCATCAAGGTTTTGTTTGGTCTGATAGCTTTCAAAATACTATTTCTCTTGCTGCCCATTATACTGAGATTGCTCTGCCTCTCCCTTCTCTACCTCAACATCTTCTGGATGACCCTCAGCTTCAAGCCTCCATTCAATCTCTTGGGGATGCGATCAAAGTTGACACTCCTTTCAATGTTGACAAGATGGAGTTGCTCCTTTCTGACCACCCCAACCAACCATTTGTCCGTTCTGTCATGGAGGGATTCCAAGAAGGCTTTTGGCCATTAGACGACAGTGACTGGAAGATCGAGGTTGAAGAGGTGACAAAAAACTATCCTGCAAATGATCTGGATCAAGAGCAAATCTGAGCTTTCAAGGATAGGGAAGTTAAAGTGGGAAGGTGGTCTGATCCTCTTCCAGAGATGTCTCTCCTTCCAGGAATGAAAGTGTCCCCCATGTTTGTCGTGTGGCAACATGAGAAGCCATGGGTGGTTACTGACCACTCAAGTTCTGGGATCAATGATGGCATACCTCAGGCTGAAGCTAAGGTCAAGTATGAGGACATGTGATCCTTTGGGCAGACACTCCATGATGCTCGCAAGGCAAAATTAGGAAGGCATATCATCACTTTCAAATTGGACATCTCCACCACATTCCTTAATTTACTGGCACATCCTCTCTTTCAATTGCATCAAGTCATCAACATCAAGGGTATGTTGTACATTGTGTGACGTCTGGTGTTCAGCAACAGAGCGTCCCCTCAAATCTGGTGTGCAGTCTCTGGGTTACTGTGCTGGCTCGCAATGCACAAATTCAACATTCTTGGACTCCACATATATATGACAACTTTTTTGGATGGGACTTTGAAGACCATCTGATCGAAGTTTGGGGTGGACAATGGCCTCCTCGCCAGGTTCAGCTACTGATTTTGTAGGGATACATCTCATGCCCTTTTGAAGATAAAAAGCAAGATCATGGTAAGCTACTCAAGATTATTGGATTCTGGGTAGATGCAAATCAAGGGAGCATTTCCTTACCTCCTTCATCTGTGAGCAATTTAATCTTAAAGATTGACACCTTCCTTGCGACACCTGGCCATAATCCTACTCTCTGAGATTGGCAATGCCTCACAGGTCATCTCAACTGGCTACTAAATGTGCTCCCTTGGGGTTGCCCCACTTTAACTGAGTTGTACCGTAAGATGAGCAGTAAATCACATGCCTTTTCTGGCATCCCCCTCAATGGTGTCATCATTTCTGATCTGTCTTGGTTGAAATCCATCATTTCTTGCTCCATAGGCATTTGGTTTGCTGATTTTGGGTTGTGGTCTGACAATGAAGCCAACATTGTTTTGTGGACAGACACTGCTTTGACATCTGCCTTGTCCTTCGTCTTCACCAACCAAGGGTTTGTGTACAAAATTCACCCTGGTTCTGAGAAGGTCGACATCTTCTTCTTGAAATTAATGGCAATCCTATGCAGAATTCATCACATTGCATCCTTCGCTCATCCACCTTGCCGAGTACTTCTCTGGTCAGACAGTTTAGACTCTGTTCATGTCCTGAATACCCTTCATACATCACAGTCAATGCATAATGCTCCTCTCCTTGGGTTACCAGAGGTGGTTTTGAACTCTGGCATCGACTTATGTGCAAGGCATATTGAAGGGAAGAAAAACATCCAGGCAGATATGTTATCTTGTCTTCTCCTCGATGAGTATCATTGAAAATTCCCTGCTGACCACATCCATCCCTTCACCCCCCCCATGGGAGCTGTTGCCAGCATGATGGAGGAAGTGCTTTTGAGCACTCTGGGAGGCTGAGCCACCAGCATGCAGGTGACTCATCCTCCCATGGATCTGGTGGACCTGGATGACCAAGTATGTCATCTTCAAGCGAGTGCTATCGAGCGCTCAACTGTGAAAGGGTATGCCATGGGGGCTAGGGATTACATCAACTTTTGTACATCTCATGGATTGTCCCTGGACCTGACACCCCAAACCTTGTCATGCTACATTGCTTACACCTCTCAATTTATTACATCTGCACCAAAATACCTTACCAGAGCTTGCCATTTCCTCCATGACATTTATCCACATTTTGATGATAATCAGCTGCACCCCCTTGTCACCACAACAATACATGGTTCAAAGAAGCTGCGCGTGGACCCTGTAAAACATAAACTTCCATTGTGCACCACACACTTGCAGACCTTCCTGCAAGTAGCAGATTGCTCTGGCTCCTATGATGACCTACTATTTGCAACTATTTTGTTCTGTGCATTCTATGCATGCCATCACATGGGCGAACTCATGCAGAAAAATGATAAGTCTTTGTTTGATTGGTGGAAGATTATCAAGTGAGCAGCTCTCTGTTTCAGAAAAGGGCATGCACAGTATCATCTCTCTTACCACAAATCTGACCCCCTGTACTGCAGTACTGACATTTTATTCACGATGCAATCAATTGCCAATCCCATGGGCCTTCTCCACAGGTACACAAATAAATGCAACAGCTTGCATGGATCATGAGCAGCATTGTGGCTTCATCAAGATGGCACTCACCCCACTCAATCTTGGTTTGATAGAAAATTTTTTGCCATCCTCAGCCACGACTTTGGTGGACATTCACCCTGTTGATGGTGCTCAACCCAGAAACTCTACCAAAACCAACAAAACTGGTCTTAGGAGATATAACACGAGTCAGAGGAAGGTTGCGAGGTAGTACTGAATATCAGCGTCCTATCCAAAGGCCAGTAGATGTACTATGAAACATTGCAAAGCAGTGCTAGGTGGTGCAAAGTCCTGCAAAACTGTATGAAGTAGTACAAAACACTACAAAGTGTTTCAAAATGATATGAAAGGGTTTAACTGTGATGTGAAGGAATTCAAAAATCCTTGAAATGGTTTTGATGCATTTGGGAGATGGTGACAATAGGTGAAGGTGATGTAAAAGATGATGACAGGGTAGATAGACAATTGACAAAAGTTTTGAGAAACTTAGTAGCAAAATGACGTAGTTCACAGAATACTTGAGAGAGTTCAGACTAAGACTGAGCTAAGACTCAAGAGTAGAACCCTTAAGCCAGACAATATGTGATGTGGGAAGATGATTTCTTACCCCTGTCAACAGTAAATACACCAAACTATATATGTTCTAGAGAGATAGTACTAAAAAGGTAAAAGGCCATGAGGCAAAACATGTGGTAAACATCAGGCAGTGAAAAAGGTGTCAAAATCACGAAGTAAATGAGAAAATGATAAGAAGGAAACATGTAATATACATGATATATCAGATCTCCTTGTCTTGTGGTTCCAATAAATCATGAATACATTGAAAAGTGCCTCGATGCGCGCTAAGGTGCTAGCCATTGTGTCTCCTCATGTTTGTTGTGGCGGGAACATGATATGTCAGTGTGTGTAATGTTGGGAATGTGTGTTAAAGGTGCAGTACAATAAGAATACGATGGACAAAGTTGTTCAAAATGGTTTGAAGTCTTTCTAAACATTTTGAAGTGTCATGTCATTGTTTTGTGTGTTTGTAGGCATTCGTAAGCATTCATGAAATTGTAGGACATTGTGAAGAGTGTGTCCAAGTGTGATCTATTGTTTTCAGAGCTCAGCTGCCAAAGTGGACCTATCACCATGCAGGAGGTGCAACTTTTCTAGCTGCATTAGGTTTGTCTGAATCCATCATTCAAGCAATTGGATGATGGTCATCAGCTGCATGGAAGATATACATTTGGGAGAACCCTACTATCCATGCAGAACAGGAACTGGCTGCTGCACATTTGCAATGTTCTTATCCTTAACATTGCTTCTCTCATCACTCCACACCTCCACCATCCCCTCCTCACTCTTTCACCAGCATCCATCATTCATCCATCATTCAATAGCCTCTCCATTCCTTCATTTATCCATTTTTTGGGGTCCATCAGGACCTCTGACTGCGCTACCTTGGTCCATCTTGAGCCACACAGCAGAGGTCAGCATAAACATGGGTTCCAAGGGTAAGGAGAGTTTTTGAAGGCCTCTGAGCTTTCTCGAGGGGTACACCCACTTTTCAGCACTGAGCTCTGCTCACCCTATCTCACTCCGATCATTGTGCCATTTGCAGCTCGGTGCTAGAGTTCTAGCTGAGGTCTTGTCATGAACAGTTTGGCATAATAGGAGATTTCTCCTGTACTGCTTTACTCTTGACTTCCACATCACTCTGCAGTACAGGTAAGCACTTCATGCATCTTTCCAGTTTTGATCTTACTTTCTCAAGATAGTTGTTATTATTGGCTTCAGGAGCTCCAGCTCTGCCATCAATCTACAGTAACTATCTTATGTCATAAGATCTTTTCTGATTCCATTTCTATCTTGATAATCTTATTATCATCCTCACTTTCCAGGATTCAACTGTGATCTTCTAGCTTCACTACCATTTCCAGTTGAATCTTCATAGTGAGCTTCTCATCTTCTTGTTGCCTTCATTATATTTATCATGAGCACATATTGTGGAACTCTTTGTGTGGCTCAGCTTCTTTTTTCATTGCCCTCCCTCCACTCCCTTTGTATTATATAGATATCTACTCCTTGTCTTTTGTAGTATCTCTCATGTAGCCTCTCCATTCCTTCATTTATCCATTTTTTGGGGTCCATCAGGACCTCTGATTGCACTACCTTGGTCCATCTTGAGCCATGCAGCAGAGGTCAAATGACACTATTCTTGTTTTCCAGGTCCTGTGAGCTGTTTACCATGACCACATGTGGTGTAACCCCAAGCTAAAATAACACTATTCTCATTTTCCAGGTCCTGTGAGCTGTTTACTGTGACCACACATGGTGTACACCCAAGCTCAAATAACACTATTCTTGTTTTCCAGGTCCCATGAGCTTTTACTGTGACCACCCTCCCATGTTCTCATGTGAGCTCAATTGACGGCTATTCTCATTGTGCTTTTACCATGACCACCATTGCCAACTCCGCTGGATGAAACAGTTGCACTTGTTTCAAGTCTGCCCTATGTTTCAGTCAACTCTTCTTTCCTTCATGCTGTTAAGAACTGATCCTAGAAGCTGCTTCGGAATCTGACCGGACACTGCGGGTGATGATAGTGGGAGATTGTCGGGTCGATGCAGATTCTGCGGGAGGGGAAATGGAAAGGACTTGGCTTCAGCTTGTAAGAAGCTGTGCCCTTCACCTCATCTGGTGTCCTAATTTCAAGTTGAGGGTTTAGAGGTAGGAGCAGGAGAGTGTGGGTAAATGTGGGGAGGAGTACGGAGGGACTTAGGTTAAGTTCAGATGAGACTAGAACTTCAGAGGGAGACTAGAGGTTGAGTCAAATGGAGTTCAGACTCTTAGAGGACAGGAGTTGGAGTAGAAGGAGGTTTTAGATTGGCAGGGTAAAGTCGAGTCTATGTTGATATACAAACTCAGGAATACAAGGCGAAACTAACTAAGCTTAAATACTGTAGTCCATAGTGTTTAAAGGTCCAGTCCAGTCCGGTTTTTGACTTCCAAATGGGGCAACCAGCAACTGCAACCAGTCTAGGACTGACCCAGATATTGGAGGACCACAACTGGACCTTTTAGGACCGGTCTTTTGTCATAAAATTTATTGTGCCAAATAACCCATATGTATCTCAACAAATATAGCTATTACCTCATATATATTATATTCATGGATAGAGATCGTAATGCTCCGTAGACTGATCCAACATTTAAGCAATTCTGTCAAGATTTGACTGAGATATGGCCAAAACTGAAAGGACATGCATTCAAGTTGCGGTTTGTAGTTTGTAATTTGTACTTTGTAGTTGCACTCATTTGGGCTGTTATATGAATAAAATCCCATGGTACAGATAATTAGGTGTGTTGTTGTTACTTTTATGATGTCATATAGCTGTACAAAAAAAATTATAACTCAGGTAATAAGCAATGCAATCAAAGTTGTTCTGATACAACAAAATACTCATACAGAAATGTTTTTGGTCATATCTCAACCAATTCTTGACCATTTTTGATGATCCAGGGACCGAAAATGAAGTAAATATGTGTGGGAGTAAGGTCCAGCATACGTTGAGAAGAAAAACCGGTTGCAACCGGTTTTTCATTGGTCCTACTATATTTTTCAAAACAAAAGACCAGCAACTGGACTGAAAAAGACCAGTCCATAAATAGACCACTGGTCCGGTCCTAATCAGTCCAGTTCAGTTCAGTTTCAGTCTTTTTTTCAGTCCTACAGACTGAACCTTTAAACACTAGTAGTCCAGAATAATGTGGAACAGGAACGAAGATTGCGGCAGTGTCTCGACTGTGTAGATAAATTATCTAGTGGGAGCCGCACAGGAATCCATAGTTGAATTTGCAATAGAGATGGCAGCCTTGGAAAGGCAGCCATGGATGCTGTACAAGGTGGCCTGGTGCACAGCAGTGTGGGCAGTGCAAGGTGGCCAGGAATGAAATTGGGAGGCGTAGGCAAAAGTCATGTTCGACGTGTGGGAAAGGGTCGGATGGATGTGGGTTCTGATTGGGCAAGGAATGGTTCTTGACAGTATTTCCCCCTTAGTGCCGAGCCTATGAGGCACATGAGGGTTTGAGTCTGAATGAGGAAGTTGGTTGAATTTTCTGAATGCAGTAATTGGTTGAAAAAATTTTCACGTTCTTTCCTTCTCCCATCAACTATCAATTATGTCCCCTCCAGCAGTATCCGTGCAGATCAAATTGGCTGCGATGAGGGCCCAACACAAACAGAGGGAGCAGGCAATGAAGGAGCAGATGGAACAGGAGATGAAGGAGCTGGAGGAAGTGGTGAGGGAGGAGGAGTGCCGGGCGCAGGAGGCGCAGAAGGCAGCAGAGGAGGCTGCAAAGGCTGAGGAGGTGCGCCAGGCAGAGGCGCGAAAAAAAGAGGTATCAGCTGCAAGACGAGCAGAGAAGAAGCGGGTGGCTGCGGCCACAGGTTTGGAGGATGAGGCCGAGGGGAGCAAGTCCCCAAAGAAAAAGAAAGTCGCCAAGTCAAAGGCACAAGTGGGGTTGGAGGGGTTGGAGGGTCCAGTGCGGGTGCAGGCTGCATTGCCTTGCAAAAGGTGCATACTTGTTTCCCTTTTCAGTCTCTTTTTACTGACAAGTGGCCTAGATGCAAATATCAAAAGATCGCTTGTTTCAAGATGGGTGCGAAGGGACGCGTGTGTGACAACTGCATGCACATCAAACATAAGTGCGAGGAGGTAGTGTGGGAGGGGCAGGAAGCCCCTGCGGCAAAACTGGTGGGAACAACGGGGGCGACTGGGGAAAACCCGGAATTAATGCAACAAATGATGAAGTTAATAAGGAAGGGGTTTGCTGAGGTGGCTACTGCGGTGCGGGAGTTGATGGGGGAGATTCGGGACGCTATGAACCCAGAGTGGGTGGAGGAAGAAAGTGCCGGGGAGGAGAGCGACAAGGGTGACAAAGAGGTGGAGCGGGTGGTGCAAGAGTCCTGGCAGGAAAGACGCGGGATCCGAAAATCTGGAGATGACTGGGAGGCCTTCCAGAGATATCTGGAGAAAAGGCAAGCTGATGACGAGGAGGAGAGTGAGGATGAAGAAGAGGGTGAGGAGGGTGAAGAGAAGGATGAGGGCGGAGATGCAGGTGAAGTTGGGGGAGAGGGAGATGAAGATGGAGAGGGAGAAGTGGTGATAGTGTAGGGACCCAGTCGGGTCCAAAAAAATCTTTTTTCAATAAAATTTGTTCTGAGTTTGGACTGAGTGAATAAGTAATGTGAATAGTCTTTAAGTGGGTAATGGTCCAGGTTTCTGTGGGTAGTGGGTGTGAAAATCCACAAGGAGTTCTTGGGCATGGTCAAGTTCTGTAACAGGTAGCCAGGAAGTCTCTTTGTCGGTTCCCTGGTAACCTTCCCATCAGATGAGGTAGAGAATCTTGCAGCGACGTCGGTTGTTGACTTTGGAGTTGAGGACTTCGGCAATCTCATATTCGAGCTTGTCATTGATGGTGATCGGAGGAGGTGGAGGTTGTACTCAATTTGGAATTGTGTTCAGGGAGTGTTTCTCTAGTTGAGAGACATGGAAAACAGGGTGAATGGCCCGCATGTGATCCGGGAGCTGCAGGGTGACTGAGTGAGTGCCCGGGCAGGCAATGATTTCAAAGGGGCCATGGTGCTTTTCGGAAAGTTTCTTGGAAGGACGTGTGGTGCGGATATTTTCTGCAGTGATGTAGGCAGAATCACCAATGTTGAAGTCGGGTGTGGGTGCCCGATGTTTGTCCACAGGACCTTGATAACATTCTTGAGTGGCCGCAAGTTGTTTCCGAAGCTCCTGATGAAGGTCATCTAAGTCGATGATGAACTCATGGGCACGCTGTGAAGCTAAGTCGCATTCTGGAAAGACGGAAATGTTCAGGTGATAGCCTTTGTTGGCAAAGAAAGGGGATACACCTGTAGAGGCAGAAGGAGCATTGTTGTAGGCAAATTCGCCCAAGGGTAAGAGGTGAGACCAGTCGTCCTGCTGATAGTTGCAGAAGATCCGGAGGTACTGCTCCAAGGTCTGATTAAGTCATTCTGTCTGACCATCACCTTGTGGGTGATAACCAGAAGTGAAGTGGATCTGCATGTCGAGTGCTTTTCCGAGGGAGCGGAAGAAATGGGAGACAAACTTGGATCCCTGGTCGCAAGTGACATGCGATGGGACACCATGCTTGGAGAAGATGTGGAGGATGAACAGATTGGCTAGTTCTTGGGCTGTGATCTCATTGACAGTTGGGATGAAGATGCCTTGCTTGGTGAGATGGTCAACGATGACCAGGATAGCGGTGTGACCATCAGAGTTGGGTAGTTGTTCAATGAAGTCCATGGAGATGGAGTTCCAAGGTCGTTCCGGAACCAGAAGTTGCTTTAGAAACCCGTAGGGCTTGTGTTGAGGTGACTTGGATCATTTGCAAGTGGTACAGGTTTTGCAGAATTCCTGCACAAAGGTGCGGAGGTTTGGCCAAACATATTCCTGGCGGACAAGCTGCTGGGTTTTGTTTTGTCCAAAGTGGCCAGAGAGGATGTGATCGTGTTTGTACTGAAGGACCTTGAGGCGAAGATCCACGACATCCAGAACATAAATCCGGTCAAAGTGGCAGAGAAGACCTGCCTCATCTATGGTCCAGTTGGAGTCGACAGGTGTCAGAAGATGTGCAGATGATAAAGGGTCAAGGGGTAGGGAGGTGCGGATGTTGTGGTGGAGTTTCTCAACATCCATGATTACTGCTTGTCGAAGAATGGGTGTGGCGAAATAGGTGGCGCAGAGGGAAGAGGTGAGCTGTTCCTGTGTGAATACAGGTCGGAAGTTGGTTGGGTTTACGGAGGCAAAGTCGCTATTTCCCCCTTTGCAGTAGACGTCCCAACGTCTAGTGAATGTGTCTGGCTTGGCCCCTAGTTCTCCGGGGCGGAAGCGGATGACAAGATTGAATTGGGAAAGGTACTCAGACCAATGGGCCTGGTGATGGGTGAGCAACTTGGTAGTGCTGAAGTACTCAAGATTTTTGTGGTCGGTGACCACATCAACTGGGTTTGTGGAACCCTCGAAATACTGCCGCCAGTGTTTGAAGGCCTTGAAAATGGCCAAGAGTTCCTTATCATGGGTGTTGCAATTTAGTTCAGCAGGATTGAAGGAGTGGGAATGAAAGGTGACTGGATGGATTTCTCCATCTGCAGTGTAAACTGAAAGGATATCCACTAGGGCATAGTCAGAAGCATCAGTTTTGAGTACCATCTGTGAGTCAGGTACCCATTGTGTTAAGATGGGTGCGTGAGTGAATTCTTGTTTGAGCCTTTCAAAGGCATTGCAGCACTTCTTGTTGAAGTCCCAAGGTGCAGATTTCTGTGTCAAGCGGGTGAGTGGGATGACAATGTCTGAATAGCCATTAATGAAGCAGCAGTAAAAGTTGCAAAAGCCTAAGAAGGATTGAATATCCTTAACTTTCCTAGGCTCGGGCCAGTCAAGCATAGTTTTGACTTTATCTTCAGACATCCGCAGTCCATCCAGTGAAAGGATGAACCCTAAATATTTGATGGTGTCTTTGTGGAACTCACATTTCTGTGGAGAGGCGTAAAGTCCATTCTTCCAGAGACGGCAGAGGACTTCTTTGATGTGAGCCCCATGCTGGGACTTGTCATCGGAATAGATTAGGATGTTGTTGAGGTATACGATGACACAAACATCCAGCATGTCACTGAAGATGTTGTTCATAAACCACTGGAAAGCTGCGGGTGCATTAGTGAGTCCAAAGGGAACCACCAACCACTCGAAGGATCCATAGCGGGTGCAGAAAGTAGTTTTCCACTCATCATCATCAGCGATGCAGACTAGGTGATAAGTGTGCCACAAGTCTATCTTGGTGAATAAGCGGGCTTTTCAGGGAGAGTCGAGGAGGTCGGAAATGAGAGGAAGGGGATAGCAGTCTTTCTTCATAAGATGATTGAGTCCTCGGTAGTCGACACAAAGTTGGAGACTACTGTCCTTCTTCTTGACAAAGAGAATCAGAGTGCCATGCAGAGACTTGGATGGGCGAATGAAACCTGAGTGGATGTTTTTGTCAATAAAGACTCGTAAGGCTTCTAATTCAGAGGGGGAGAGAGAATACATGTGGCCCGGAGGTGGAGGAGTGTTGTCTTCTGTCTCTATCTTGAGGTTGTAAGACCGATGCGGAGGAAGGGTATCTGCTTTAGTCTTATTAAAGACATTAGCAAATTTGTGATACTCGGGCGGAATATCGGAAAGGTCAGAGGAGTTAGCAGAATGGGCAGAGCAGGCGGATAACCCTTCTGGAGTGAAGGTCATCTGAAAAGCTATTGCCCCAGGAAGTTTGCTAGCACGTGCATAAGCAGCAGCATTGATGAAGGAGATGTCGGGAGGTGTAAACTTAGGAGGAATGGGGGGTTCAGAAAGTGCAGAAGAGTCAAGGATTTCTACCAGAAGATTTGGGGACAAAGGTGACATCAGGGGTGCTGGACCTCTATGATCTGCAGAGTGGAAAGCGAGTTGGCTTGAAGACCAGTCAATCAACAGATTGTATTGCTTCAGCCAGTTATGACCAAGTACGGCAGAACAGGAAGAGTTGAGCGAGGTTACATAAAATGACAAATTGAATACTTCACTGGCAGGGAAAGTGACTGGAAGTTTGACGATCTGAGTTATGGTGGAGTTGCAAGTTCCATCAAAGAGTCATAAACTGATCGGGTTAATGGATTCCATGCTGAGTTGGTTATTCAACATGAAGGAGGAGTCAAGGAAGCAGTGGGAGGAGCCAGAGTTGATAAGGGTTCAGAAAGGGGCGGACGAGTTGGGAAAGGTTAAAAGAATGGTTAGGGAGTCAGGGTCGGAAAGAGTGGACACGTTGAGACAAACGTAGGCAGCCAAGTGGGTAAGGTCAATGCAACCCCCAGCCCCAATGGCTGTATCCTGAGGGTTGCGGACTATTTTTCTGAGTCCGTAGTCTCAGAAATGACAGTGGATGCACGGGCTTTTGCGGCTTTGGATTTCTGGCAGTTTCCTGCTACATGCCCTTCCTCACCGCAGTAGAGACAAAGTCATTCTCTCATGTGATGTTCTTGTTCCTCCCCAGTAAGCTTGCCATTCTTCCCCAACTTATTGGAGATGGATGACTTGGGCTTGTCCCGAGAAGTGTTCTTTGTCACAGAAGACTGCTGGTTGGAGGTGTTACCATGGGCAGAGTTTGAAGTGGCTTGGTTTGTCGGCAGGGAAGAGTCCTTCTGACTAGAGTTACTGGAATTCTTTGTTTCGAAACGGGATTCATCCTCCTGCATCCAATAGATATCATCGCAGTCCTGTGCTTTCAAGCGCAGTTCTGCAAGGGTGTTGGGTTTACCACCCCGAAGAACTTCTATGCAAAGTTGGAGCAGAAGACTGTGGAAATAGCGGTCATGAAGGGCTGCTTCGTTCCAGTTGACCCTAGAAGCTAATTCCCAGAAGTCAATGTTATATTTCATGATGTGACCACCTTTCTTCATTGCTAAGTCAGAGAGAGCTTTTTCCGTGTCTCCGACTGGGTTGTGCAGACCAAAGTTGCTTTCCAGCTTGGCAAGGAAAGCTTCATAGTCCCACATCCAGTGTGCAGAATCTGTCAGGTCATTCAGACCAGGCTCAAACCAACTGAGAGCTGATCCCTTAAGATAAGAAAGGATAAATATGATCTTTTTCTCATCAGAGGAAAATATGTGTGGACGGTCACGGAAATGAAGATTACACGAGACTAGGAAGTCTCTAAGTTTCTTTGGGTTGGAGCCATCAAAAGTGTTGGGATCGCAAACTTTGATTTTCTTGGTTTTAGGTGTGTTGTTTTGTCGGAGGGTGCAGATACTCTCCGAGAGGTTGTAAAGAACATCTATGAACCTATCCCCTGGATCAGGGTTTCCCCCTGCGGGAGGTTGATCATCAGGATCATTGGGATTGGGGTCACCCCCAGGGCTGTCAGGACCGCTAGGGTCATCGGGTCCACCAGGAGGTCTGTCCTCTAGACCACGATCTTCCAACCCATAGGGTTCAGGCTGGTTGATGCCCCCTACATACTCAAGGGGAGTTCTTGATCGAAAACCTTCTGGGTTGCCAGAAGGTTGCGGGGCATGGGCGGACATGAGATTGGCACTGATTGAGGGAGCTCCTGAGCCTATTTGTTGGAAGATGTTTGAGGGTCTGGAAGACACTCCAAAAGTAGTGGTGGGTCGAGGGTCAGGAAGAGTGGATTGCTGGATTGCAGAGATCCCTGGAATAGTACCAGCACATTGGGAATTTCTTGTTGTGCGCTGGTGGGTCTCAGTAGGGGTCATAGAGAGGAATGGACAAGTGAAGTGTGAGTTCGTATATACTGTTAAGAACTGATCCTAGAGGCCGCTTCGGAATCCGACTGGACACTGTGGGTGATGATAGCGGGAGATTGTCGGGTCGATGCAGATTCTGTGGGAGGGGAAACGGAAAGGACTTGGCTTCAGCTTGTAAGAAGCTGTGCCCTTCACCTCGTCTGGTGTCCTAATTTCAAGTCAAGGGTTTAGAGGTAGGAGCGGGAGAGTGTGGGTAAATGTGGGGAGGAGTATGGAGGGACTTAGGTTAAGCTCAGATGAGACTAGAACTTCAGAGGGAGACTAGAGGTTGAGTCGAATGGAGTTCAGACTCTTAGAGGACAGGAGTTGGAGTAGAAGGAGGTTTTAGATTGGCAGGGTAAAGTCGAGTCTATGTTGATATACAAACTCAGGAATACAAGGCGAAACTAACTAAGCTTAAATACTGTAGTCTGGAATAATGTGGAACAGGAATGAAGACTGCAGCAGTGTCTCAACTGCGTAGATAAATTATCTAGCGGGAGCCGCACAGGAATCTGTAGTTGAATTTGCAATAGAGATGGCAGCCTTGGAAAGGCAGCCGTGGATGCTGTACAAGGCGGCCTGGTGCACAGCAGTGTGGGCAGTGCAAGGCGGCCGGGAACAAAATCAGGAGGCATAGGCAAAAGTCATGTTCGATGTGTGGGAAAGGGTCGGATGGATGCGGGTTCCAATCGGGTGAGGAACAGTTCTTGACACATGCCTCCTTCTTGTCAGATTGATGGACTTCCCCTCCATGCTCTTTTCAAACCTGCTTCTTTGTATACTTTTGTTCCAGATTCCTGTATGATACCTACCTCTGGATTCTTGCTTGTCACTGTGCAATCATCAGGCAGTCTGTTTTCTTGTCTTGTTCATGTCCAGAAGCATCACAGCCAAGAGGTCCACTTGGGTGTAGATTGGTTTGCTGCTTATCATGAATATTTTATACTGAATGATGATCATCCACCTTCCATGGAATCCTTCACCCTTGCTCCTTTCAATGGCAATGAAAGCATGTTCCCCTATTCTTGTTTTTAGTGTTGTTGTCTCACCCAAGTTTGCAGGTAGTGCTCGTGGTTCATCAGGATCTGTTGAACGAGGTTCCACAGTCATCCACTGACTGCTCGCCTGATCTCGGCATTGTGTTCAGTACAATTTGTGATACAGAATCCCCATGTTTTGTTATGCATGGCTGCAGTACCCAAACCATTCACCATGCATTATCTGATCATGGTATTCCTTACGATGGTCTGTCATATGATCTTTGCAGACAGGCTTTATGTCATCATCTCCTCAATGGTCTATGTACATGGCAACAAGGTCATGTCTGTACTGTTGTTTCTGGTTCTTGTACTGTTAACACACTAGTCCCTGCTATCTCTATGCACTTTTTCGAATTATCTCAGAATCCCATGTTTTCATTGCCCCTTTTGCATGAAATTTCTGTTGCCTTGGGTATCTGCAGTCATGGCAATGGTGAGCGTGAAGTTTTGTTGGCTGCATTAGAAGTGTGCTGTGCCATCCTCACCACTTGTGGTGATGTCACTCTGCACTCTGCTTTGTATCATTTGGAGGCATTTTCAAAAGCCAATGCTCTTGCTTGTGCAGCATCTCATGGTTTAACCTGTTCTGGAATGGTGTCCTCTGTCAAGGCGGCAGTGTATGAGCATGTATTTGATGGTTCATGTATGATCACTGCTAACAATTTTCCTGCTTGTCATGATGTTCAGGATAGCCTGTCAATCAATGCCTTGTGGTACTGGTGTGGATGACTTCTAGGGCATGGCATGGGTATGGGTACGGGTATGGGATTGCCATACCCAGGCAACACCGTACCCTTTTCCATGGTGTTATGGGTATGTGCGGGTATGCTGGTACCCAGATTTTGGCCAGGTGAGTGATCATCTGTGTTGAGATTTCAACTTTTTAATGACATATCATGGGAAAAACCCATGAGTCATGGTGACCTGACTCATGGGTTTACCCCCTGTGATGAGATGCAAACATCTTTGTCAGCAAATTTCTATCAAATATCATTAAAAATAACAGTAAAAAATGCAGGGGTACTTTTTGATGACATATTGCGGGAAAACCCATGAGTCAGGGTGACATGACTCAGGGGTTTACCCCCCATGAGAAGATGCAAACATCTTTTTTAGCAATTTTCTATCAAATATAATGAAAAATATGAATACCCATGAATACCCATGGGTAACCTGCAAAAACCCATGGTAACACTGTACCCCTACCCATGCGGGTATGGTGTTCACAGGTACAGGTAGGGGTATAAGAAAATATACCTGAGGGTTACCTGTGCCATGCCCTAATGACTTCCAGATTTGTCTGCTGACTGTTGTCATCCCGCATGCACCTCGGCGGTTCTTGATCTGTCTCCTGGATTACAAAAATCTTGTGTATGACTCTACTATGAGTATGTCTCATTTGCAGAGGGTCCTTCGACAGTATGTGCAACACCTTGTCAAGGCAAAGGGTCATGCAGTTTTATACTAGCTGTCATCTGAATATGACACTCATCTACATGAGATTCACTCTGCTTGGCCTTCCTTGGTGCCTGATAGTGTGAAAGATAATCTCAGCTCTCTTTTTCATGCTGAGACATCAACAGATGCACTGAGAGAAGCTGTATGTGCTAGCTGTGCCAAATCTGTGTTACTGTCATTGTGTCATGTTATTCCTTCTGGGTCTATCAATTTAAACATTCTCAAGGTTCCATTACAGGATGGTGAAGGTTCTGCCAGCAGCTGTTCTGAAGATGGTTCTGAGGATGATGGTGACCCTTACTTTGTCAAGGATGGACTTGTCCCACCAGTTCTTCCAACATATTCAGGAGTGCTTGAAAACATATTGGTCTATCCAGATGGTGTCATCAATGGAGACGACGAGGTGACATTATGGCTGTGTTCTCCTTGTTCTTGCTTGCTCTGCTGTAATTGAATGCCCTGATATGCCTTGGCTAACTACACTTTTCTCGGTGATGTTCCTGATGCTCTCAAAAATCTCACCTTCATTGAGGAGTCAGCTATTGCATTGTGTTGTGCCAAGGCCTACATTGTTCAGCTCAAGGATGACATATTGAATGGGTCTGAACTGCCTAATCTTCAGAGAGGAGTTAAAGGTCATGTCATAATATACCTGCAGAAAGCTAATGTGATTGCAAAGAAGCTGCCATCATCTATTGAAGACATTGTCATGCCAATCTGTGTGTTATTTGTAGGTTCGACTGTTCCATCAAAAGAGTGGCTGCAGAAGAAAGCAACACTTCTGGCCATCCGTGGTGATAGAGTATGGTCTGCATTGCTATGGTTGAAAGAACACAATCCTCTGTACCAAGACATTGAGCTTGATGAATCAGCTTTGGATGAGCTGGACCAGACATCCTTCCTTCCCTTTCATATTGAACATGTGCTGCCCAGCCAGGCACAGTCTGCTCTTCAGTCATGGTATGATACTTTGGATCACAAAAAATTCACTGCCAGATTGGAAGCTGAAGATATTCCATTTCAGAATGTTGTGATTACAGATGTAGATGGCCATGCTTCATCCAATGAATTAACTGCAATCAGACATGTGAAGCAGAAAGGTGGGGGTTATCTCCAAATTTCTCATGATCCCAACCCTGTCAATGAGTTTAATAATCCAGCATTGTTTCCCATGATTTATCTGACACTTTGCCCTTACAGTCTTGGTGGGTTTGAAGATCATGCTTGCAGAACACCTCTGTTATTGAAGGCTCATGTGAAACATCTTTTGAGCCTGTGTGATTGTCAATTCCAACAGCACCCTTCCTTTCTGTTTTCAGCATTCAATATCCTCCAGCGAAGAGCCGTGTTACTTCAAACTAGCCTAAAGGTCAAGCATGCAGGATTTCTTGCTGTTGCACAGGTGTTTGCCACCATTTTTGCACTTGCTGTTTATTGTGTTGCAGAACATGTTGTCAAGGGCAACTTTGTCACAGCCACTGATGATGATAGACATTGATAATATGTTGGAGGAGGATGTGCCAAGATACTGGGATCAGGCACTGCTCATAGCAAAGAATCCTATCATTGGTGCCTGGTTTTTTAACATAATTATGAAAGCTTTCATAAAAAGTGTGTTGGGCTTTGATCCCAGCCATTGTTCTCTAGACAGTGGTGTGCTGGGAGTCATCAAAGGCTATTATGGATGTGTTAAATCCCAAGGATGTGGCACTTTGCATTGTCATATGTTAGTCTGGGTTGAAGGTGGGCTAAATCTGAATGAGATTCGTGACAAGGTTATGAAAGAAGAGGAGGAGATCTTTCATCAATGACTCCTGGCATTTCTGGATGACACTACAGTAGTGGACAAGCAAAGCCTGCTTGTTTTCTTGATGAATTATTTGGACAGCTGCAAGGGTCCAAATGGGTTCTAAATGTCAAAATATGGTAGTTTAGATGGTAATGATAAGATCTGCATGAGCTGATCATGCGAAACTGACAAATTTAGATTTTTACTCCAAGAAATTTGGCTGTACCTCTACTCTAGAACTAAAAATCACAGAAAATTCACTAATCAATTGCTTTTGATGAGTTGCATCTCAGCATGTTGAAAAACAATCAATGAACATGAATGGGATTGTCTAAAAAAATCTTGAAGTTCCATCTTGCACTCATGGCTAGAGGTCGACCCTTGAAGAAGTCTCAGCCCACACCCAACCTCACTGGTCTCAGAAATCAATCCAGACAGTCCTCTGTGTTCTCTGAGTCAACCCCACAACCCACTCCACCCAGATCCAGAGCCCTGAGCCCCGATGGTAATGAATCTGATTTGGAGGACAACAACGAGGATCTTGATTTGTTGATCCATTTTGATTCTCTGAAGATGAACCTTGCACATGTGGAAACTTGCCAAGACGAGGGAGAGGATGATGATAATGAAGAGTTGGAGGAATGGGAGGGATTTGGCAAGGAAGATCTTGCTGAGGTGATGATAGGCATGCTCGAGGTTGATGACCCATCTGATCTGGATTGGCTGCCTGAGAGACTGAAGAACAAGAGAAACAAGAGAAAGCAAGAGAAGAAAGGCATGGCCTCACAATCATTTTCACTTATCTCACTACTGATAATGCAACCAGAAAGACCCAAGACATATCAGAAAGGTCCAGATGTCATATCTAAATCAGAGCAGACCCAGTGGCAGCATGCAAGAGCTTTCTGAGGCCAGGGACAGCTGACAGGGTTCGGGTTCAAGGCCCCTTTATATCCAACAAGAGTTGTGGGGCCGAAGGCAAAAGCAAATCTGCCAGTGTCAACACAAGATCAGCCGATTGTGCAGCCACCATCGCCAACATCACCTGATGCTCAGATAGCCAGGCTGTTGAGAATGAGATCAGCATCTGTGCTCTCAGATCCATCAACAGATGACAAAGCTCAGACTGCTTTGGGGTTTGCAGATGTTGATGAGATGGATGCTGAGCCCAAAAAAAGTGACCTTGAATCTTTGGTGGATGATATCAATGATGAAGAGCTTGAGGATTGGGAAGCTGAGCTTGATGAGAGTGTGCAAGGTCTGAAGAGTCACATTCGGGACTGGACTGATCTGCAAAAGCAGATCAAAGATCACCTCAAAAAAAATAGCAAGATGTTAGCCTTGTCCCGACTGAACCAGCTCCTCATCATCTCAAATTTCACTACTCTGTGCCTCAAAGGCATTTCCCAAACTCAGGCAAGTCTTGAGATTGCACGACAATGGCACGAGGGGGAGGGCCATTGGTTTTTCCGAAGAGTTTGCGTGCTCGCAAGACATTACCAGATCAAGATTGTGGCTTTATGATGAGCAAGTCAAGACATGAACACGAGACTGGCTCACCTCGCAGAAAACAGGGGATGTCACACCCTGCCAACTTTGATATGCACTCAATGGAACAATATTTCCCAAATTGAATATCAATCTTGCAAAGGGAATCAGTGAGCGCACTGCTTGTTGGTGGTTGATCAAGCTTGGGTGGCATCAAACTGTTGTGCGGAAAGGAGTTTATATGGATGGCCATGAACGCGATGACATTGTGGAATATTGAAATAAGGTTTTCTTGCCAGCAATCATTCGGTTTGAAGCTCTTATGGCAAGACATGAGGGACCAGAATTAAAGAAAATCATGCCAGAGATTCACAAAGGACAGCATCAAGTTATAATTCAGTACCATGACAAGTGCTGTTTTCATGCAAATGATGAGGTGTGAAGCCTTTGGTTGTGAGAGGGCAAGCAGCCTCTTTGGAAAAAAGGCTGAGGCAGGTTAATCCATGTGTCAGATTTTGTTAACGAAGAAGATGGGCAACTTGTGCTCTTGGATGAGAGTGGACAAATCATCCGGGATGCCTGAAAAGTAATTTATCCAGGCACAAATGGAGATCCTTGGTGGGACACCAAACAACTTATGGATCAGATAAAATATGCCACAGTCCTCTGCCTATGCTTCTTTACCACCTGATGCACTCAAGGCTTTTGAGATGAATAAATCTGATGGCAGAAAGCAATGCAATACCACAATTCCTCAATCAAATCCTGACCCATGCTTCCAGGGACAGCCACAGAAGATGACAACATCATCTGGACAGCAGAAAGGCTTACAGGCTGTTCTTGAAGAACACAATGATAGGTTGTCTCCTTGGCTCAAAGGCCGATTCACCATTTCAACCACAATCTAATTACATCAGCTAACTCCTATGATGTCCCAGATGCAGTGCAACACAGTCTATCAATCGCAATATCATATTGACTGCGTTGAAACATCACCAGCGACATCAATTGTACTGAGAAACCACATCGCAGAACCTTAGGACTACCTCAAAAGCCCCTAAGATCCCTCTGAATGACCATCAAACATCCCCAATCAACTTCGAACAACCACGACTGTGATCAAACATCGTTGACCATTGTTGAGCACTATTGATTGATATCGAGACACTATGAGCAACATCGGGCACCACATTTGTTATCTAAATGGTGGAATACCATGCGCCAGGAAGTATTCCAACTTGTGCTCAAACCTGCTGATAGTAGGCCAGCCTCATTCCAAGTGCTGATCACATACAGAGCCCACTGGACAGATTATTGCGAGACTTAGCACAGTTTATACACAAAGGACAGTCTCTTTTTAGTTCTATACCCTTTATTACTCCTTCATCATATGATTTATCTCTTTCTTGTTTGGATTCCAGTCTCCTTTTGGCCTCGTGTCTTAACTCATATCTTTTGCCTCATGTTCTACACATGTTTCTTATACCATTTTAGAAAGTTTCTTTATAACATATAAAACTCTGTAGTATCTACTGGGAAAGAGGAGGAAATTGTCTTCACATATTGCCTCATACAAAGCTCTAAGTATCCAATCTGTTCTCTAAAACAATCTAAGCTTCTATGAGTTTTCTTGATTGACGAGAAACCTCTGCAATCATCCACGTCCTCAATCCTCTTTCGACCTTCTTATTGTTAGCACTAGTAGCCATCCCAACACTTCCTAGCCATCGGCTAAAGCCTTCATATACTATTGACCTATCAAAAGGTCCTCAGAATTCACACATCGACCATCAATGATAAACATTGCTTGCCGTTGATATTATTGATCATCCTCGATATCGATCGATACTCCATTGGACTGTGCCAAACACCTTCCTGTCTTGTAGAACTACCTTTACAACTAGTAACAACTAGTTGTCTTCCTATAGGTTGGACCATGAACATTTGGAACATCTCGCACCCTTTCTCTGACTCATGCAAATATCATCGGTTGCCTCATTGGCTGTTTTGGTGGTTTTCCTGGGTTGAGTATTATCAGTGGGTTCAATGTCTCATGCTTGATGGCAAAGTGCGCACCAGTGTGCCCATTTCAGAGCCAAAATTGTTGCATGGCTCAGCTTCTCTCTCAGCAGGAAGATTTTATGAATCAGGAATCAATGCTGGAGGCGTTTATCAAGGGTGCCAGCCATCAGTGCCTTTTCTTGCCAAAGTTTCACTGCAAGCTGAATCCCATTGAAATGGTAAGCAACAATCTGTTTATTGCCTACCAATCTAACAACTACTCTAAGTACTGGGGATGGTGCAAGTACCGATACTGGGAGCACCCTAAAAACAATTTTGCAGACGCTAAGACATGCACACTGGAGGTCTTGGATGTGTGCCCTGCAGAAGTCATTCAGAGATTTATTAACCGGTTGTGGAGATTTATTGATGCTTACAGAAAAGGTTTGACAGGTGAGGCTGCAGCATGGGCTGTATGCAAGCAGAGGAGCCACAGAGGAGTCTCAGAGATTGCAATGAAGGCACTGGAGGCATGATCCAAGCAATAAATTAGGTGCACAGAACCCATATATAGTATAAATTTTGTCCAAAATTTTGGCTGCCCCTCAAAACCCATGGGAAAATTAACCTGAGGCCTTTTTCAGGCATTACTGAGGGCTGCGAGTTCGAATTTGAGGTCAGTTTTAGGTCAAAAAATTTTCTCACCCCGCTAGCAAACTAGCGGGCTTTGGTTGTCCACTACTGTATTTCCATTTGTATCCCTCCCCAATGTGATGTAGGATTAGAGCCACCAGGTGTACTGTTGTCCCAGTTTCATCCTTGTACTATTTGTGTGCCCTTGCCATCCGACGCAACTCCAGATACCCCAAGACAAGAAGATCTTCATAACATAGTTACTGCTTGTCAACAACACAAACACCAGGCCACTTGCTTTAAATATTTGCCTGATAAGCAAGAGTGTTGTTTCGGGCTGAGCACTGCCAACTACAACCCCATCTCTACCGTTGATCCCAAAATAGGAGAGCTTCAATTATGCTGTCTTGATGGCCTGGTGAATAATTTCAATGCAACTATAATCCAGATCATATGATGTAATATGGATATCAAGTTCATTGGTTCTGGACCTGCCGCTAAAGCTATTCTATATTACATCACAGATTATATTTCCAAATCTCAGTTAAAAGCTCATGTTGCCCATGCAGCTTTGGAGTTAGTGATCCAGAAACCTTTTTTTTTTTTTTTGGTAACTGGTTTGAGCCCAAAGCCTGCGGTCAACTCTGACTATGCATAAGATGCACATATATGAGGACACCAGCTGAAGAGAATGCTTTTATGCACACCACTAATGTAGTGTGGGACTCCACTGTCTTTCAGCAATACCCACTAAACTCTTCAGAGGGATCAGGGTTCGAACCAAGAGTGCAAGGGTATGTCCCCCTGAAATGAGATGATGGAGTTAACCATTGAGCCATCTTTCCCCTAGTGATCCAGAAACTTGATGAATATGATCCAACTGAAGATCTGATGACCCTACATGCTAAGTGTTTACTGCAGAAATGTGTGCATGCTATGATCTCTCACCAAGAAATGTCTGGACAGTTTGTGGCCACATACTTGCTTGATCTTAAGGACCATTTCACGAGTCACATATACTGTAAGCTGTAATGGACCAGTTATGAAGCTCATATTGAGTTGGAATTACCAAGCCCTGAATGTTATGCTCAGGATGGGGTGATACATTCCTCACCAACAGAAGGTCCTGTAGAGGATGCCTCTTCACACACAGTTCACTTGGTTTCTGATCACGTCACTTATGAGATATTGGAAGCTGGTTTGACCACCATTGATGATGGCTTGTGTTGGGAAGATATGCCACATGTACAAGATGATAGTTCTGATCAGGAAGATGTGCTGCCTATACAAGATGATGAAGTGAACATCAGGGTCGATGACAATGGGTTCTTGGTGAAAATATTCTTGTATGTGATGGACTATGTTCACTGGGGCCCACAATTGGAGTCTCTATCCTTGTGGAATTTTGCAGCACAGGTAGACAAAGTCTGGACAAGAAACTGTCATCCATCTAAAAAGAATCCCATCAGAGACAATAGTGAAGAATCCAGTGATGAATCTTCTGTCATAGACCTAGAAACTATTGAGCAATTACTCACCATGAAGAATAGACTGTGACCCAAGTGTTCTTTTACATCTCAACATGAGGAGGTCGAGACCCACCATCTTTGTGTCTGACAAGCATCCACTTGTTATGTCATTGTACCATCAGGTCCAGCCATTCTGAGGCAGGACAGACCTCATGCATATGCCCATTACTGTCACCTGATGTTAATGTTGTTTAAGCTGTGGTGAACAGCAGGTGATTTGCAAGGCAGGGCAGAAACCTGGGTGGAGGCATTTCAGTTGTTTGTGACCTCAATAGGACCTGAGGATTCTGTTAAGCATGTCATGGATAACATGCAGATCTTACATGAGTGCAAAGACAGCCAAGATGACCATTTTTCCAAATGACGCTCTCACAGTGCAAATCTTAAAGTCTCATGGGAACTCTGTGGCGACTGTATTTTGAATGATGACTTTATGACCAAGAACATCAGTGAGGAGGATCTCCTCCTTCACATTGAATCAATTGATGTATGTCATAGTGTCAGAGAGAATGATCGACAGGATGTTGTTGATTCTTTATTTCTGCATGCTGAGAGGATAGGTCTGTTTACAAGTTCTGGGAGTCAGGGTAATACAAATTGTGTGATTGGGCCAGAGGAACCATGCACTGTAGAATGGGTTGCAGAGCATGAAAATTATCTGGAGGTGCTATGGGCTTCTGCATATGAGGAATGGAGGATTTTGAGTAAACAGAAGCGGCAGGCTGTTGGCAATCTCGAGGCAGACAAGGAGGCAGGCTATTCTGCAACTAATGTGCATTGGAGCCTTGCCTTGCCCAAATTATTGAGGTCATAGATCCTTACCATGAAGTTGACATGTCTGATGTTGTGAGAGTGTGGATGTTGAACCCAGAGCAGGAGAGGGCATTTCATATTGTGGCAGCTCACAGTTTAGGTAAGGGAGAAGGCAGTCTGAGGATGTTCCTAACTGGCCCAGCTGGGACAGGCAAATCATTAGTTATCAATGCTTTGAAGGACTACTTTGAGAAAAGGAACCAGATGCAGAGATTTCAGGTGTGTTCATACATGGGAATTGCAGCTTACAATGTCTCTGGCATGACTCTTCATGCTGCACTGGGAGTTGGGAAACATACTAAGTCTAGGATGACACAGGCTGCCAGCTGTGATCTAGTCACTGGATGGGAAGAAGTTGATTACCTCTTCTTGGATGAAGTCTCCATGATTAGCTGCTGTTTCTTGTGTATGATCAGTGAGCACCTATCCCTCGCAAAAGGAGATACAGGGTCTTTTGGTGGTGTCAATATGATCTTTGCAGATGATTTCATGCAGTTGCCACCAGTTGCAGAGATGAGACTCTATGCAAAGATCAATACCCACAGCATCGCTGGCACAGTACAGGGTCAGCGAATCCTCTTTGGTAAAATCCTATGGCTGAGCATGGACATTGTTGTTATTCTCTCTCGAAATCATTGGCAGGCAGGGCCTGAAAATGATGCCTTTGTCAGCCTGCTTGGCCGTCTACGTGAAGGGCGGTGTACAAATGCTGACTACAAGTTGTTGTCATTGAGATTTATGCATTCCAATAATTTTGACTCATGTGATGTGAAGTGGAAGGAGGCACCTGTGATTGTATCTGAAAATGCCTTAAAAGATGCTTTAAATGAAAAGGCGGCCCTTTGCTTTGCAACTGAACATGGGCAACATTTACACTGGTATCATGCCATTGACAGGCATCACCACACAACTGTTGTTGACGAGGTTCTCAAATCCAAACTGCAAGCCATGCACTCTGGAAACACAAAACAACGTCTAGGCAGAGTAATGCTGTGCACTGGAATGCCTGTATTAGTAGCCCAGAATTTTGATGTCGAAGGTGGAATTGCCAATGGCAACAGAGGGACTATACAACAGATTCACTATTTTTCAGATGAGCAAGGCATTCAATACATAAAAATATGTGTAGTCCATATCCAAGAATATGTTCCTGAATGTAGCCATGCATGATGTTCCAATCCTACCAGATGTCATAGATATGAACTTTATGCACCTGTACACCAAAAAGTCATGTATCATGTGCACACAAGCTCCCATTGTACCTGCATTTGCTATGACTGTGCACCATGCCCAAGGTCAAACAATGCAATGTGTCATTGTTGATCTCAAATCCTGTCATGGCACAGAGTCTCCATATGTCATGGTCTCAAGAGCCACCAGTTTAGATGGACTACTGGTGTTATGACCTTTTCAGCTCAGCAAAATCACATGTTGTCAATCAGAGGACATGCAAAAAGAAAATACCCATCTACACACACTTGAATTGTTGACATGTGCCAAGTACGGGAATGAGAATGAGCGCCAACAGGCAGAGAGAGAGTTGGCCATATACAGCCTCTCACACCCAGAGAACACCCACCCAGAAGTGTCCCCAGTGACCCTGGCACCTGGTTTTGGCCTATCAGATGTCTTAGACCAATTGCAAGGCATGCCTGTTGGAGGAAACATGAATGCAATGCCAGCTGTAAGAGCAAAGTGAGTCAAAATCCCATTGACAGTGGGAGAGGGTGTGTATCTAACCATGGCAGTCAGTGGACTGATCTCACCAGGATCCTCAGATTTCATTGCAGGCCCGCCACAAAAGAAAAGGAAAAAAAATGCACAGCTTCCTCTGTGTAGACCCAAAAAGCAGGAGTGTATTCAACGAGTCTTTGTTTCAGCAATGGAATTTGCAGGTGTCAGCAGCAGATAGGCAACTTGAAGGTCAGTGACAGTCAAGCAAAAAAATTCATTTGTTGTTCACTGGTTCCTTTAGTGGAGGTTCTTGAACCAGATGTGATGCCAACATGGGTTAAGAGAGTAAGCGTCCCCAACAAAGACATAGGTGCATACTGTAGGTTGTCTGCAGAGTCAACAGCGAGCTTATCGAACAAATAAGTGGAACCTTTATGAAAGAGAGCAAAGGGGGCGAGTGCATGACTGATTGGGTGTGACTCGATAAGATAGAGATTTGGCCAGGAACCTTGAATGAGTTTGCTGTGTCATCATGGAAGAAGCTGAACACCGTTCACGATGTGTTATGTCAGAATGGGAAACATAGGATCTAGTTCCACCAATGGGTTCAATGTGGAGGTGCAGATGAACAGACTGCCAATTTACTTCCATCTTACTCGCACACAGATGTGAATGTATTGGCTTAGGACCATCTTGGGCATGAAGCGAGTCAGAATCTTGCATGCAATGAACACTGGTATGTTGGGTCACTTTCACTATGGTTCTGAACTCACTGCCTACTGCCAGAGAGTTAAGCAGAGAGGCCACAAAAGAGAAGGAAGGATACTTAGGAGGAGAGTGTGAACAGATATACATTCCTTTGTGCTGTTCTGGGGTGCTTCCAGTCCACTCAATAGATTTGTTGTGTCAGGTGGTGTCAGGAACTCACTGGTAGTATCTCACTTGTTGGATATAAGTTGCTTGACTTAATGCTTTGTTCAGATAGCACTTCCCTTTTCCATTGATCATGTCTCTCTCAGATGTATATGAAAACAGATGCAAGAATGGTGTGTACAAGGAATTGATCACTGACATTTTGGCCATGGATCATCACTCCATGACTCAAGCTGAATACAATGTGGACTTCTTTCGACTGACAGAAGATTGGGCTCTGAACTATATCTACCATAACACTGACAGCTCAGATTTCCATACCAACATTATTGCTGAAATGCAGACCAGTGGTGCTGGCACTATCATAGCTGCAAGAGGGAATCATTTCTTGGGCCACAAAGGAGAGCCAGTGGGTCTTTCTGTTTTTTGCAAGTTTCTTTGCTAAATTTTCATCGCTTCTAGGTTCACCCAATCAAAGACGATAAGAAAATCAAAGATGTTCTTGTCATTGGGCCACCTTCACCAATTCATTTGAATCCATTGTACCACAATCAGGTTGCAGGACTGAATGCCATCAGAGAAGCAGATGAGCAGGAGGAACAGACTGATGTGCCAGTCCACGATTGGTCTTTTATTCCCACAATTTTTGTTCAAGTTCCACCTACAGAAGCCACTTGTGCATGAATGGATTTGCAACACCATGTCAGAAAACAGCAGAGCACCAAACTTGATCATGCTGCATATGGAACCAAAATATGCTGTGAAAGCATACAGTATGCTTATGTTTCATATTCCATTGCAGTCTAAGTTATTACTAGGTTTCTGAATCTGCTGTTCCCACTGGCAAGCCCAACGACTCACAGCGCATGCATCAGTTGACCCCATGACCACTGAAGAAGGGCCTTCAGACAACGACAACAAAAGCACAGAAACTTTACCAAGCACAGATGACAGTGCACCATGTTTGCAGTATTTCATTTTTGGTGTTTCTGATTTATGTCTGTAGAACCTACACTCAAAGTTGGAGGGTTCTACGAGCCTACCGTGCTCATCAATTATGGTGGCCCTTTATTTCAACATGTCAATAGCAAGCTTGTCCAGCTGGACATCACCAGTGTCGATGGGGGTCTTATTCCCCCCTTGGCAAATGCATGAGGCTCTTTGCCCTGGAACACTGATCATGGCAAATTGTTTGCTGCATTGTTTCATTATGAAAGATGAGGGTAAAGTGCGCAAAGCATGTCAATTTTCTTCTATCATCTGGCTTAATATAAGCCTCTTTGTTGGAAGGTTTATCAGATCAATGCGCATCACATCCAGATCCTGGATGACTCAAACGAGGAATTTGAGCTTCCTCATAAGGCAGATGTTGCCCCCCAGCCTGTTCCCAAACCCACAGGTAGTTCCAGTGCATCTAAATCTGGTAAATGAAGTGCAGCAGACTCCTTCAAAGATGTGTCTTTGGCTGCAAAACATAGATGACTTCGAGGACCCGGCAGCATGCCCCCCACTGTTTCTGGTGTTGAAGTTGGCACATCTACATCTTTGTCAGATGCCGTTGTTGTTGTGACTGCTCTAGAACCAGGGTTATCAAAGCAACCAGGCTGAAGTCATGAAGGAAAGAACTGTCTGCAAAGGCTGCAGGGAAACAAGCAATGTTACTGGAGCTTGAAGACATGGTTGTTGAATGAACCATTTAAGATTCTGTTCTTGTAATACAATTTGATTGTTGAACATTCTGGACTTTATGGACCTCTTGTAATACATTGTCTTTGATCCTTATTCAATCTTCAATCCTATGTAACATGCCCCTATTTATGTGTTCAATGACTACTCCCATGGACATCACAAGGCTAATTTTTAATGGCTATCCTGTATGTTGAATTCCAGCCTTGCTCTACATTCCTGACCAGGTTACAAGGGCCCAGCAGCCCTGTTTACAGGGTGCCTCTTCCACCATGACAAAATATTGAAACTATTTTGGTTGCAGTCCCTACTGACCTTGGCATCCATACCTTCAAGGGTGTTGATGACCTGTGTATTGAATATTGAGTTCCCAACACCAATCCTGGCCCACAAGTGGTTGATATATTGATCAGTCACTTGCACTTGACAGAGGTCCCTGAGACGGGAGAGTCAGCTGGCAATGGAAAGAATTGCTTTATGATGATTGTCCATTTCATGGACAACGAAACATTCCCAGTCCATTGCGATCCCAGACAGTTGCAATGCTGAATTATCCATTTGAGCTCCCAGTGCAAGTTCGGAAAGAGAAAGGGGGGGGCAACAGAATAGCAATGGTCAATGGAACATGTTGTGGGAAACCTGATGACGGTATGCAATGAGGATGTTTCTGTGTGGAATGCGGACTGGCAGTAAGAAGAACAATACAGATAAGTTGGCCAAAAAAAGGATCTATGCAATACATGGAGAGTATGATGCACATTGAGACATGGATAAGGATAGGTGTTCCACCGCAGTCCTATTCAGGAACATACAGAGAGACATTAATCAATTGTCTCATTGTCATGACAAAAAAAATTTGATTTCTGTGAATGGGTCACTCAATTTCAGCAAAATCATTGCACATATGAAGTGGAAAAGCTGCAAGTGCAGATAACTATGTTTCACATAAGCACCTGAGAAGGAATCATGACTCCTATGGAGGAATGAAGTTGGCAGTCCAGGGTGTGATTGACATGGATTGTGTCCAGAATGATCGTGTTTCCATGGAATGTCTGGGACAGTTGCATGAGAAGGTGATTCCAAAGTTGGCTGTCAATGAGTCTTATCACATTCATGACATTCCTGAGGCCCTTTGAGACCTCAGTTTGTTGGAACACCTTCTTCTCACCATCTGCTTGCCTTTACAGTACAGGATCGAGCTGTGAGTCACAGAAGGGGGGCATTCTTGGGTTAGTACTGATGTGGTGCCACAGGAGAGTAGCATCAGTGCATCTGGTGTGCCTGTCAAGGCTGCAAAACTTTGACAAATCTTGCATCTGGGTAGCTTGACATCACAAGAGCAAGCCCTGCTTAGGCCATTCCTTCGAGTATGCAAGGCAAGGATTGGGGGGGGCAATTGCATGGCTTCATATCTACAACTGTTATTACACCAACACAGAACTGAACACAGAGGAATTTTTGATGCTTCCTGTGGATGCTGTGCCAGAGTGGATCATACAGGAGTTTGCAGTGACACAAGGTAAGGGCTGTAGATGGTTACATAACACACAACACTGAGATGTTGTGATAGACATGACAGGAAGGGAAAGGTCATTCAATGGCTACATCCAATGTGCGTGAGAGGATGTATGTGATGACTAAACACTGACTTCTTCACAAGTCCGGTTGTAGCTGCAGAGACATTTGCAAAGGTGTTTCCCCACATTTTTGTCGATGGCTATACTCTGTTTGATCTGTCTGTCCCAGGTCAAGCACGATTGATGGCAAGATGGATGATAAGTCACAGAAGTAGGCACTTTGATAACCAAGTTGGGTTTTATCGCCTGCTATTGGAGACTTGTCAATGTGATGATGTTGCAATGGCTATGGAGAGGCTTCCTGAGCAATTGGAAGGTGCATGCTGGGAAGTGCACTTGAGCTTCATGAAATCCCTACTGGCAAACATTGTTGGAGGGGATACAGACTGCAGCGTCCTGCATGGAGAGAGTGCAGGTGTCTGTTTACGGCTTGGAGAACCATCTTTCATCATTTCATTGGAACCAGATGGCAGCCCTGTTTCAACAATGCAGGCCTCCAGCAACCTCAGCAAATACTTTGGAAGAATTGTCAAAGCACACAAGGAAATTGCAGGTGAACAGAGCCCTCAAGAAGTGGCACAAAAGTTTGAGAGATTGATCTGCATGTTTATATCTTGCATACTGCATGGTGAGAATCAGGAGCAGGGTGGATTGTTGGGCAAGACACTCACATATCTGGGGAAAGTGGAGGGGAGGGAGGGCACTGGGCTGGCTTTTGAGATGTTGCTATGGGTGGAGGAAGCTATCTGACCATCTTCTACAGGTTGTGGTGGGGCAGCTGTCTACAAGTGTGGTTCTGGATCCTTTTGTGCATGGGGATCAGATGCCCAACTGTTGGGAGACGACAAGAGGGTTTCGGGTTCACAGTTGTGTCACTTGAGTCACATGGCACATTTATGCTTGCCTCTTGAACATAATATGCACCATACATTCCACCGTGCACATCTTGGGGGGAGGACTGTGGAGACGACAATGGTGATGACCTCCATCAATGAATTCAAGGGGGTTACACAATGAGACAGGATCAAAGCAGCAGTTCGGGGCATGTTGCGAGGTGTAAAGTGGAGCAAGATGGAGATGATCAGATTGCTGAGCTCCAACTCTGAGTATTATCAGTAGTGTTTGAAGGTCCAGTCCATGGTTATGTAACAGTCTTTTGGAATTTTAAGATGTAATCTGCTTGTTAAAGCCCTACAACTTATCCTGGCATTTCAGGACTTTTTGTACACAATGTCAATATATGATTGAAAAGGTTTTGTCATTATGCCTCAGGTGTTTTTACAGAATTAAACATATTAAACATAAAACAATTTTTCCAGTGTATACATTTTCCAAGGTTTTGAGAAAAATGTATGAACTGGAAAAATTGTTTTGTGTTTGATATGTTTAATTCTGTAAAAACCACTGAGGCATAATGACAAAGCATTTTTGGTCCTATATTGACATTGTGTACAAAAAGTCCTGAAATGCCAGGATAAGTTGTAAGGCTTTAACAAGCAGATTACATCTCAAAATTCCAAAAGACTGTTACATAACCATGGACTGGACCTTCAAACACTAATTATCAGTCTCATAAGTTTGGGACCATGGATGCAGAGAGCATCAGGACAACATTGATGACAGCAGATAAGTGAGCTATATTAGTCTTTACCTACTTCACTTCTGATGATTCTATCATACAGGAAATTGTGGGGGAGTCTCCACAAGTGGTGGCATATAGGGCAAGAGAGCCTGGGTTCCAGAATTGGAATTTCTTGGAGTTTACACTGGCAGCATTGGAGGGAGGAAGTTACGGCCTGGATCATGCAGTCAGTGAACATACAATGATGCCCAGGTTGACAGGGACAGTACTGACTGCAGTTCATACCAGTCCAGAGGTGTTGGCATTCAGACTAGGTTTGTTGAAGCCATGGAGAAGGCGAGAAGACCTTTTTGGGTAGCAATCCACATGGATGGGCACGTGGGATGTGTTTAAATGTGTGGATTTGGATAATAGCTTTGCAGTTGATTGACTGGGAGGTAAGTGAATGGAATACATAACCTTGTGATGTGGAACACTGTACCAATATTAATGTAAGCAAACCTGAAATATAGGTTAGGATGTTGTGGATGCAATAAGCATAGATAACACAGATAGGCGCAAAACAAGGCAAACCAATGCTCGTCAGTCATTGGGGGAGTGGTAATTGCAACAAAATCTGAGAACAAATCACTGTGAAATTGAAGATATAAGAAATGGAGATGACATCTATGAACAATGAAAATTCAACAACAAGCAAGAAGGGCATCTGATGAAAAAGCGAGAGCCACCATCTGGCCATGGCCCGGCATAGCCAAGGCAGTATTGACTTATCATTGGTTGAAATGCATTCCACTCAGACTCCAGTTGGACTCCAGTTGGACTCCAGTGGGGGATTGAGCTCTACATGACTTAGTGTAGTTCAATTGGACTCCACTTGGACTCCGCTCAGACCCCAGTCAGTCTGGTCAAAGTCTACTAGGACAGGTGGGGGACTGTAAAGTACTGGATTCATTCAAAATGCATTACATTACTCGCCATTACCTCATGTTTGGAACTCCCTCCCAAATCATTCACTTTACAAATGGCTTGTATCCCTTATATCTCAATCATCATCTCCTATTTCTTACAACTTCATACATGGACATACTTTTTCCACCTCCTTACCTGCACTGGCCAATGCAGCCATTGACACTTGCGCATCCACTTCCTACTCTGACCTATTCCCACCCCCCTCTGTGCCTCTCCCAACATTCTTCATGGATGACTATACACCTCATCTCTCCTCCATTGGCTTCATTGAATGAAACTTCTCATCCCACCTGCAGTTTCAACTTGTCAACCACCCACCTAAAAGACCTGACTTTTGCACCAAGAACATTGCTGACACATGTACTATATGATCAGTGTCTGCCCCCTGCCTATCCCTACACCTGTTCCTCATCTGCCTATTCCACCATCGTCCAGTTGTATATCAGATCAGGTCAGCTGGACACATACCACCTTTGGGACAGTCACTTTGGCAACATCCAACCGTGGTGTTGATTTTTGTCCCTGGAACTGGAAACTTCTCACCATCTTTTTGTCAAATGTGTGAAGTTTCATTCTTTCATACAATCCGCTGTTACAGAAATCATGCACGACACTGAGACCATTCTTAATGGTTTCCATCTTCCTCATGACACACATACTCTGCTGGTACCTGTCACTCAAAACTTATTTTGAGATGGTCCACACTGGCCAATGATGAGATCTGCATATTACTGCGGGTTACTGCCAAACATAGGGGACTTAATCTATCATTCTCATCTTCCCATCCCTTCCATCATCCAAACCCATTTACATCACCAACTAGCCCATTCATGGCACACTACATCCATCCACCTCACCAGTCACATTTGGGAATTTGTGTGTTGATCATCAAAACCATGTTGTAACGATTCCTTTGCATTGTTGTTGCCTCCTCACCTATCACACCTCTTACCAATATCTTCTGTTACCAATGCCACTGTGTAGTTTCAAATGTGTTTTTCCTCTATACAAAGAACTGACAAGGTGCAGTACTTGTACTATACCTGAGTTGCTTATGTAACATGGTCGGTCAATTTTATTCCATTTCCACTTCCTATAACATATCTTCTCAAGATTCTTGACAAAGGCTGTCAGCTTTTTGATGTAATTCTTGCCTTCCTCAGTGGCCCCAAATAATTCCTTTAATCTGCCCAGTGTCAGGACTTGTGATCTCCATGATCAAACAATTTGTGCAGTCTTTTTCATTGGGCGATTTGGCCCTGTCAAGATCACCTGACAGAAGTCTGGACATCTTCCACACTCTACTCCCCACAAATGGTATGCAAGTCTCACCATGGAATTGGTGCCCATAACTCTTTTCTCTATGTTTGGTGGATTTTCTAGAGCTACAAGTGTAATCTGCTCGACTGTGGTGCAGTACATGATATGTCTGTGCAATGAAACAGTTCTGCAGGACACCAGAAACATTAATGCTGATGAATGACTTATTCATATGAATCACTCTAGTGTTCACAGGTCCATAGGACCGAAAAAAAGACTGAAACTGGACTGAATTGGACCAGAAAAGACCAGACCAAAGGTCTATTTATGGACTGGTCTTTTGCAGTCCAGTTGCTGGTCTTTCATTTTAAAAAATATAGTAGGACCAATGAAAAACCAGTTTAAACTGGTTACAACTGGTTTTTTGTCCCAAAGTGTGCTTGACCTTACCCCCACACATATTTACTTCATTTGCGGTCCCTGGATCATCAAAAATGGTTAAGAATTGGTTGAGATATGACCAAAAACATTTTTGTATGAGTATTTTGTTGGATCAGAGCATTGCTTATTACCTGAGCTATAATTATTTTTGTACAGCTATATGACATGATAAATATAACAAAAACACACCTAACCATCTGTTCCATGTGATTTTACTGATTCAACAGCCCAAATGAGTTGTGACTACAAGCTACAAATTACAAACTACAAACCACAACTTGAATGCATGTCCTTTTGGTTTTGGCCATATCTCAGTCAAATCTTGGCAGAATTCCTTAAAAGTTGGACCAATCTGTGGGGAGTTACAATATCTATCCATTAATTTAATATTATAAGTATTAATCATAATTATTGAGATAAACATGGGTTATTTTCTATGAAAAGTTTTATGACAAAAGACTAGTCCAATCCAGTCTTTTTTCAGTCCATGTACCAATTAGGACTGGTCCTAAATGGTCCAGTTGTAGTCCCCCAATGTCCAGGTCAGTCCTAGACCAGTTGCAGTTGCTGGTTGTTCCATTTGGAAGTCAAAAACTGGACTGGACTAGACCTTTAAACACTACTCCTGTGTTGTGAGACAGTAGATCATTCAGCCAGTGGTTGATCATACTAGTGGTCATGGTGGATTTGAGTGGAGAGATGGGGCCACCTTGTTTTGTTAATCCTGAAACTTGGAAGGTAGTAGTCAATCCATATGCAGTTTTGACATTGTAAGGTACCTCCAATTGCACAGATTTGTTGAGGTCCATGATGGATGAGGGAAGACCATATGCTGTTAAGGCATCATAGAAGCCTTCTGGCTCAAGCATATCAAATCCCTTCTTTTGATCACACTTAAGAACAAATAAAGGCTGATGCTCTCAATTTGCCCAAGCAACAATCATGGTGATGAAAGAGAGAATATCATGGGCCTGTACGCCTTGTTGGGTCGCTAGTTGCATAGGAGGAAGGATAGAGTGCCGGGTGATGTAAGGGAGAAGGAGGAAGTTCAGCCAAGTTGAGAAGAAAATTGCTACATGCAACACCACAGTAGTTAGGTAGATGTGTGCGAGAGCCTTTTTTGTGTATAGTGCATATGGTGGTGAGCTTTAGGCAAGCAGGAATGGTGGATGTTGTAATTTTGTAGTTGAGCAAGTTTACGACTAATTGAAGGGCACTGTCTGATAGCGCCTTAATCCACCACTTTTCCCAACCATCAGGTCCCAGTGCTGGCTTTTGTTTCCCATAAAGTAGCAAGAGCCACATATCAAGAGTGGTCAGGGGACAAGGCTATAAGAAGGGATCAGAATGTGTGTCTTGTTGTACTTGGGATATGGTGGAGGATGCAAGCCATGGCTTACGTGCAACATCATGTTGCCAGTGATGATATATGTTTGAGAAATACCAAGCAGTAGTTGTTTTGACTGCTTCTGGGGAGGTGACTAGAGACAGTGGATCATCTGTTTGTTGCACAGCCAGTGGTGGCCCTATGAAAGGATTAGAGTACAACATTTTAGTGGATGCACCCAAAAGGACAGTGTTATGCCCTCTTTTTGTTGATGCAGAGTCACATCTAACCAATTCAGTGTGTTCCTCTCGGTAACAGCACTTTCCCAAGGTGGATTGCAGCATAGTTGTAATGACATTATGTTTATTTACACTTATTTACTATCAGCCTTGGATTATATCCTTGGCCGTATCTGATAGAACAGACAGACACTGACCATCACCATCACCTTTATCACTAGAGCTCTTTTCTTATTAAAAACCACATTTCTTGCCTGTTTATACTCTGGTCAATGGTTTCAGTGAAGTGTGTGTCTCATAGAGGGCATACTTACACTTTTTTTTAAACATTGCAAGAGTCGTAGGGGGGTCCCTTAATATCACACAGGAGCTAAACATGAATAACATATATTTATCGTGTGTACTCAAGGTGGTAGTAAATAGATTGATTATGTAAATAGAAGGCTGGTCCCTTTATAGGGGCCAGCCAGGTCAATAGCAAAGAAATATATACAAATGCAGGGTCAAGCCCTGGGTTACCACACCCTCCCCCTTAGGCTTTGTCCAGGGGAGAAGCATAATGTTTTGAGTAAATAGACGATCTCGAAGAGAGCATCATCTGGTATGTGGGTATCGTTGGGGTATGATGAAAAGAATCAATTCATTCATTTATTAAAAAATGCAACGACCTTATTTAGTAGGGTCGTCGGGGATGTGGGTATCGTCGAGACTCAACGATGATATGTGGGACTTGTTGAGGGTCGACGAGGATTCGGGGAGGTTGACGTCAACTAACATACATCTAACTTCCTCTGGGGTGGTAGGTATGGGTACTTCGCGCTCATAATCGGGTGCAGAGGAAAGTAGGGTCATTTCATTGTTTGATGCCAATGAAGACAATTGGGATATGGGGGTCTCTGGGGTGTTCCCCAGAGCAGATGTGTCCATCGTCTGCCCTTCATCAAGAGGGAAACGGTCCTTGTCGATGGTGAACATTTCATCGTTGGATGAAGAGACAGAGTTGGTGGAATCACTGTTGTCATCAGGGTCTCTAATGACAAGACTGCCAATTTTTTTGTGGCTTGGTAGATGCAATGGGAGTGAGTTTGCTAATGGGCTTCTTGTGCCTGTTCAGAGGGATGTCGCCGGCGACTCTCCTTGCTCTCTTCAAGGCCTTCTTCTGGCCTTGAGTTGCCTTGACGATGAGGAGGGACCTGGACCATCCTGAGGTCAGATCGTTCTCCAGGGGATATACCTCTGGAGGAGGTGGATGCCAGCCGGACAGGTAAGAAGGCCTGGCATGGGCAGGAGGTTGGTTGTCCACATGAAAGGTGCTCGCATGCAGAGATGCAGATAGTCCAGCGGAGAATCTGGAGGACTGGGCAGTGGAAGTCATTGATTCAGGGCGGGGTCACCCTGAATAAGAGGGAGCTCCACCCCTGGTGGGAGCAGTGGAATCTCTTTTTCTTTTTCTTTGTGGCTCTTGAAGGGCCACATCGTTAGGCCTGGTGATCCACCACCATGGTTCAGACATCAGAGGGGCATCCTCTGAACAGGTATTGAAAGTTGCTGCAGACATCTGATGATATTGGCAGCGGTAGAAGACTCTTCCAAATGGGAGGAGTTGGCAGTAGCCATTGCTGTAAGCCAGCCTATGGCATAGTGAGAACCATCTCAGACTTCCTTGTCTGAGACTCCCATGGTAGTGAGGTGTCGTATGACATCCTTGAGGGAAGTTGAATTGGTGCTGATTGGCATGGGCTGCCGACAGTGCATGGGGGACAGTGGGAGGTGTTCACGCTCTCAAATCTGTCAGTACAGTCCCAGCATGGCTAGTCCCTCCACAGTATGAAGGTAGAGAAGTAGTTTAGCTTCAGGGGATAGCCCTGAAGGAATCTGTTGACAAAGCAGGAGTTGTCCCCTGACATGTGGGAGGGAGACCCTCTGTTTGTCCATCAGGGTACCAGGGTGGGATCGCCACTGGTACAGGTGTCAGTGCATGAACTGCGCCCATGTTTCAGCAGAGTCCAGGAGTGAGGGTTGCTCCAGGTGAGTAGGGTCATTGAGTTGGCATAATCCTTGCGCTGACTGCATCTGAACAGGGAGCCAACTGGGTAATCTCCAGTGGGCAAGGGCATAGGTCATCAGGGGTGTTTGAGCCCCTGGAGCAGTATCATTGACGAACCACATGTACTTGTGCATTCATTCCAACATTGGGTAGTTCCTGGAGGTGTGGGCCATCTGGGACCAGTTATCAAATTCCTCAGTGTTCTGAGGAATGGATGTAGGAACTTGGCCACGCAGCTTGGGAGCTGGTCTCCAGTTCGCCATCCTGGGAACATCAGGGCCTGAGAATGTATATCTCAGGGTTGGAAGGTTGGGAGGAGGTGGGTAGACCTCATTCATATTGAAGTCCTTGTTGGGGACAATGGGGTGGGGAGCAGGAGGTGGTGCAGGCCGAGAGGCTGCACCGGCATACAAAGTACCCTGGGGCCTCTCAGGGTGAGGAGAGGGTTCACAAGTACAAGCTCGTTTGGATGAACATCCATCGAGCTGCTCATGCAGGTGCTCATTCTCATCTTCCAGGTTCCAGATGGTCTCCTGGAGGGCAGCAATATCTTTTTCATATTCATTATAAACATGTTCAGCTCTGGTGAGAGCACCAGAGCTAATACCTGAGTCTCAATGATCTCTCACGTCAAAATATTCATCATTGTGGTCATACATGTGGTGTACACATGTAAAGGATAGTTCTTGCAAGTGTCGCAAGTGCCTTGGTGAAGGACAATGCCTTCACCATCAATCCTCCAATTTCTGGGGGTGGAAGAGCTGGTGCCCACACCAGCTCGCCAGTTTTGTTCTTCTCTAGCAGAATGTCTGCTAGCGCTGATGGCTTCTTCAATCTTGCCAGGGCTTGGCAAGCAATGGGGTTGAGTGTTGCTGCTCAAGCCCATGGGCTTGAGCTCTCTCTGCTTCTCCTTCCCCCTTTGAGACCGGCCACTAGGGCCCATCTCACGCATCCAGCTAGGTCTGTCGCTTTGATCGTCCCCCATGGGGTCATCTTTGTCTGGAGGAAAGCTTGCCATGGTAGTGTACCAAGCGATGAAGAAAAAAATGATTGAAACTCTGCACGATGTAAAGTTGCGGAGTGTGAAATCTGTTACACCCCCAACATGACTTGGACATTTCCAAGTTGTTAGGTCCATCGATGCACAGGAGTTCCTGCGTGTTTGGGCAATTCTTGCCAGTCTCTGGCACCCATCAGTGCCAGATAAGCGTCCAGGGCTGCAAGATTGTTGCAGTTCTCTAAAGGTTCCCAAGTGGTGTCTCCCAGACTCCACTTAACTTCAAACTGGATGGCATGGCCACACCACTTGTGTGCCGTGATCTCTTCAACATACCATTCAGTGTCATCTGGGGCACTGAAGTCATATGCGTCAGGATAACACCTGTTGGGAAACAACATGTTGTCATTAGGATGGTGAGGCCTTAGTAGGCTCACATGGAAATGTTGGTGTATACCCCAGCATTTCAGTTCTGTAGGAAGATCCAATACATAGTTGGATTTCTCTGGGAAAGCTTGTAGGACCTTGTAGGGTCCTACAAATTTAGGTAGCAATTTACTTGCGTGTCCTTTTGGTAACGCAAGGTTCTTTGTGGAGAGGTAAACAAGGTCTCCTTGTTTGACATCGGGCTCCTCGTGCCGATGCTTGTTTGCATAGTGTCATTGAAAGACTCTTTTGGCAATGATACTATCATGGGCTATGGCCATGTTCTGCAGTGCATTCATTGCAAAAGTATGCACTCCGGGAGGAATGCATTCTGTAGAAGGAAGTTCTTGCATCATACAAGGCAAGAATCCATAGTTGATTTCAAACAGGGCCATCCCCGTTGCTCTGTTAATTGTAGAGTTTATGGCAAACTCTATGAGAGAGAGGAACTTTACCCAATCTTTTTGACTGGATGCAACAAACACTCAGAGAATCTGAGCAATCAAACAATTCATGCATTCTGTTATTCCATCCATCTGAGGATGGAATGAAGTGGACATAAGTAATTTGACGTCCAAGATACGGTGGATTTCACGCCACCATTTGGATGTGAATTTAGAGTCTCGATTGCAAACAATTGAGCCAGGTAGTCCATGCAAACAGACAATCTCCTTCACAAAGATGGGAGATAGTTGTGATGCAGTCATCATTGTGTTCACCGGGATTAGGTGAACCATTGAAGACAGACGACAGATGATTACCCAAAGGTAGTCAAATCCTTTGGACTCTGGGAAGGGTCTGATGAAATCCATTCCAATTGACTCCCATGGTCTCATGGGTGTTGGTAATGAGTGCAGCTTGCCTCGAGGGGAGCAGTATTCCCCCTTTGAGCAGACACAATATTCACACAAATCACAGTATTTCTCGACTTTGTATTGAAGTTGAGGCCACCAATACCAACATCAGATGTATTCCAATGTCTTTAGAGGACTGAAATGCCCCACTAAGGCATGGGCTTGTTCGATGATATGACCATGTAAGGTCGTATCTTTGGAAGTAGAGGTGGGGATGCAAAGGACTTCTTTGCCCCCTCTGTTCCTTCTCCAAATGAAACCATCCCGGGTCTGGAAGTCTGGGTGGTTATTTGGATTTTCAAGAACCTTCTTGAAATGTTTGTTGTTCACATATCCCTTTTGGATATCGTCATTCAGAGGGTCTAACTCTGACATGTGAATGTGCAGGTAAGGCCCTTTAGCCTGAGAGGCGTAAATTGAAGGATCATCCTGCAATTGTCTGGTCTTTGAAGAAGGCATGGTTGTTTCTTCCACATTCACAGTCATTATGGCTGCAGCTGCCTCATGCTCTTTGACTCGTTCTCAAAGAGCTTTGAGTTGTTCACCAACTCATCTCTGCTGGGAAGCAGTGGAATGAGTTTCAATTACTCAATTTTTGATTTCGAGATGTCAATCCCACGGGAGATCCTCGTGGTTGGGATTGAGATGTACGTCTGTAAAGACATAGTGTTGGACTAATGGAGCATCTTCCCAAGAGTCAAATTGGTAGTAGCGGGACAGAGCGTCCGCTACTTTGTTCAATTTTCCTTTGACATAACAAATGTCAAAGTCAAAATGTGAAAGATATTCCATCCAATGTGTTTGCCTAGCAGATAGTTGGCGTTGAGTTTGGAAGAACTCAAGCCCCTGGTGATCGGTGACGACATGAATGCGTCTACCAATCAGTTTGTCTTCCCACTTCAGGAGTGCCTCAAGTATGGCAATTGTTTCATGCTCAAAGGTACGGTAGTTCCTTTGAGCATCAGAGAATTTCTTGGACAGGAGCCCAGCAGGCTGGCAAGTTTGCCACTCAGGTCCCTGACCATACATCGCTCCAGTCCCAAAGACTGAGGCATCACAGATCACCCATATCAGCTCAGGTGAATCTGGGTCGATCGGCTTCAGCACAGGAGTCGTGCAACAGATGTGTTTAATCATCTGGAAGCAATGATCATGCAACGGTCACCATAAAAAGGCTTGACCGTTTTTAGTCATCACAGAAAGCAGACTAGTGAAAGCACTTATATCTGGCAGGAAATGTGCCAGATACTGCATGAGTCCCAGAAAACACTGGACTTTGTGATAATTACAAGGAGTTTTCCACTCTCATATATGGGCCATTTTATTGCTATCTGCATGTAGGCCATGCTCATCAATCATATGACCAAGACACTCTACCTTTTCAGCATAGAGTTCACATTTCTCTGCACGGAGGTACAGAGAATGCTCGTGTAGTCTGTTAAACATGAGCTCCAGATGCTTCTGGTGTTCTTCAATCATGTCGCTGAACACAAAGATATTATCCAGGTATGCATGGACAAATATTCCAATGTAATCTTGGAATATAGAGTTCATCAACCTTTGGAAGGTTGAGGGTGCATTGCAGTCACCTTGTTGCATAACAAGACTCTCGCATACCCCTTGAACCATTAAGAAGGCGGTCTTCCAGATGTCTTCTGGGGCAACTCAGACCTGCTCATAGGCATTGGAGAGGTTGATTTTTGAGCAGTACTTAGCTCAAGCGACATCATGATGAATCAAGTCTTGATCAGGAAACAGTGTAACATCTTTCACCATGTTAGCCTTCTGTTTCACTGTGTTGATCACAGTGCAAAGTTTCCCAGTTTTCTTGGGAACTACTAGCATCAGAGTGGCTTGCTCCACATGGGCAGGATGCCACCAGCCTGCTTTGCAGTACTTGGCTATTTTCTTGGCGAGGGGTTTCCTCATTGAGTCAGGGCACTTTGGAAGATAGTAGTTATACTTCTTCTTCTCATCCATCAATGGGATGTGGTGGTTTATGTCCCTTAAAGGAGGTAGTTTGTCAGGAACCCCATTGAGGATGTCCTGACAAGATTGCTTCCACTCCTCTCGGAGGCGTGGAAGGTCCTTTTTTTAAAAGGGTCCTGTGCATTTAGCTTTATTGGCCAGCTCTTCGCAAATTGCGAAGAGTATGTCATTCAGGTCATCAACCTGATCTGGTGGAAGTACTGCAGGGGTAGAGGGGTCAAATCTGGGGGGTTTGAAATTGGGTCCCTTGGGGAATCTATCCCGAGTAAATTCCTGGATGATCTCTTCTAGATCGTCTTCTTCGTTGCTCAAGGGTTTGTCTTCAGGTCCTAAAAGGATGGGGTCCAAAGGTTTTAGTGTAGACCAACAATGTTTGTCAACATTGTCTACTTCCTCCATTTCAACATTCCTACGTCTAACAGATGGAGGTTGCACCTTCGTGGAACTTGGACCAGGCTTGTCTGGGTCTTTCTTCTTTTGCGCGGCCATGTGGCCGCTCTCATGTCACTCATCCTTGGGAGGTTGAGGATGCATAGCATGCCGACAGGCTTGCTTGAAAGTGTTAGGGCCCTCGATAATGGTATCGAGGTGTTTGCCCTTGATGCATACTTCGTCACATTCAAAGTCTAAAACTATACTGTGTTTCCTCATGAAGACAGTGCCTAGAATGGTGTCATATCTATCGATGTTAACAACATCAAAATAATGGGTGTTTTTTATTTCACTGATTTCAAAATCAGTGAATAGTCAAAAGTTGATCTTTGAATGGCTTCCAACGGTGCCTAATTGCAAGGGCACCAGTTCTTCCAATTTGTGGGCTTTAAGATTTGCTGACATGGCAAATTCTGGGGAAATCGAATCAGACGTGCAGCCTGAATCGAGGAGTACAAAAGCTTCAAGTTCATGAAGCTTCATTTTTGCCACAAAGCACCTGTTGTCCTTCTCAGAGTGAGGAGGACGGGTTATTTTCTTAGAGGACTTCCTCAAAGTGGTCGCACCTCTGAAGCGCAGCTTGTTTCTGAATAGTGTTAGGGCGACACCCACTATCTGCTAGCTAAGACCGTGTGGGTTCTCTCTACAAGAAGGGGGCGGGATCTGCGCACATGATGGGGTAATTGATGGTTTTGATATGAGGGGTTATTAATAGGTGAGTTTGTTGAGATAGGCCTTTCACACCAAAAACATAGGTGGAATACCTAAGAGAACACAACTAGGGTCCCCTAGGCGTGTATTTAGGGTTTATATACTATGTTACATATATTGTACATTGTTGTTACCAACGCACTCGTACATGCATGTACATATTGATGCATGTGAAATCAAATTCTCATGCTATCAAAGTGCAGCATCATTTGGCATCATTTAGCATAATGTAGTGTAATTCAACAGAATAAAATAAAAATGAAATTTTATTAGGTAATGGGGTGGTTTCCTAACATTACCCCCCTTTTGTGCCTCGACTTCCAGGCGAGAAAATATTGTGTTTGTCCCCTCTGTGAAATTTTGGTATGGCCAGAATCTCATCCCCTCATACACCATTCTCGCAATGCGATGTGGAGCATTCAGATTATGTTTAAAGAATTGGGTGATCGCATTGTGCACTCGCTTACAATTCTCTTTGGGCTCCCATGAATTATTTTCATTGGTATAGTTTTTCCACTTTATTAAGAACTCCAATTTGTTCCATTGAAAACATGAGTCTAGAATTTCTTCAACTACATATTCTGGAGCACCTTCTACTATTATCGGAGGTTGCGGAGTAGTTTGTTGACCAGGAATAGTGGGTGGGCAATAAGGGTGTAGGCAGGATATGTTAATCTCAGGATCAATCTTGAATGATTGGGGTAATTTTAGCACTACTGCATTAGGTGAGATTACTTTAGAGATCGCATATGGGCCAACTTGTTTCTCCATAAGTGTTGAAATTAATCCCTGATGCATGCTGTATACATGAGGCAATACATGCAGCATACATGAGGCGATACATGCAGCATACGCATGTTACTGCGCTTACTGTGCATACATGCGGTAAACACATTCCCGAGTCATGTGACATCCTTAATATTATGTATATAAGGAGAACCTGTACCGTAGTAGGAATACAGTGTTCTTACCTCTGCTAACCCTAGCTGTAAGTCTAACTAAACCCCAGGTAGGTTGTAAGGAACGTGTAGTCTCTTCCCCTGTGCAGCGTATATAGTCTGCTCCAACAGGTTATGGGCCCTGATGGGCACGTCGCGAACGCGCTTTAATTAGCTGCGAACGACGTTGACTTCATCGTCTCCAAAATTATAACCTTGCGCTCTTCGTGAGCTGCATTGCGCTCCCTGTGAGCTGCATATAAAAACCTAGGTTGACTAGGGTTAATCACTCTGAAGGAGTGTTTTCTCCTGAGAACGTTAAACGTGTTTTATTGAGTAAAAAGACTGATTGAGCGCTTTTAACAGCTGCCACCACAGAATCATGTCTTCAACTCTTGAAAAACTCGTTCAAACTTTCGATGGATCAAATTACATCTTATGGGCCGACTCTATGAAGGCGTGGCTCAGATCTCAGGGCCTCTGGCAAATAACTAGCGGGGCGGAGCAAAAACCGCCCCCGGCGCCTCCCTTGACGGCGACGAACGCTACCTTGGTAGCGGATGCTAATGCCAAGCTCCAGACCTGGAGCAACAAAAATGACCAGGCTATTGGTAGCCTAGTGCTCCGCCTGGCCCCCTCCATTCGGCAGCGTGCCAACACAAAGGACACTGCTGAGGAGGTGTGGGACCTCATCCGCACCGATTATGGTGTGGACGGCCCCTCCCAAGTCTTTTCGGACTTTAGGTCCGCAATAGCAATCAAAATCCCGGCTGCGAACCCTGCACCGGAGATTGCGAGAATGGCTGACAAATTTGAGCGCCTCACGGCTGCTAATGTTGCCATCCCCGAGCTAGTACAGGCGATGATTCTACTTGCTGCGATGCCGCGCGAGTACGACTCATTGTCTGCAACGGTCCTTAACACGACCGCCACTAGCGCCTTGACATTTAAACATGTCAAGGACTCCATTGTTGCTGAAGCCTCAAGGCGCACAGCAGTTGGAAAGCCCGCTGGCCAGCCTCAGGCCAACAAACTTTCCGCTGTTAAGCGCAAGGGGGGAAACCCCAAATGGCAGCCCAAAGAAGGGCAAAACAGCAACGGAGACTCGTCCCGAAAACGTGGACGACGTGGGGATAGAAAGACTAAGGAGGAGAAGCCAAAAGAGAAACATACCCACCTCGCCTCCAACGCCTTTACCACCATAAATGGTAATGGCACCATCATACCGCCGATGCCGCTCATACAGCGCATCGAGCGACGCGAACACACTCCCACAAGGGATCCTCGCCGCCGACCACCTGCACAGGCATACACGGGCGCGGCCTCCTCTTCTCGCTCGGTTTACACCGAATACCAGCAAGCTCGAGACACCCTCGAGCGCATGCAACTTTCGCGCAGCGCGAAAAACCTGCGACCGTTGGAAGAGCACCTCACGGTGCGAGAAGGTAAGAGAAGGAGGATAGAGCCAGAAACCGAGGCAACGATCGAGGAGGTAGAAGACGATACCGTCTCCCTCGGATCCGAACCTCCAGTAACTGACGAGGAAGTGTGGAAAGCCGTCGACGAAATGCTCGTCGATGAACCCCTTGACACAGGGGCGTATGATGACAGGTCAGTCCTTTTCCCTGCCACAAGCACTAAGATTAAAATTCCTATGAATACAGCAAACTTTTCATGTGAAATTTTACCGCTATTAAATGTATCATGGAATTATGTAGATCTTAATATATGTGCTATGTGTGCAAAGGGAGATTGTAAGAAAGGTGCCGACTGGATCATGGATTCAGGCGCATCAAAACACTTCACTGGTGAAATGAAAGATTTCGCTTCTTACGAGCCTTTACCGAGAAAGGACTCTACCTTGGTCCAAACAGCCACTGGTACTACTCATATAGTAGGAAAAGGAGCAGTCTTCATTAGACACCAGGTAGTATGTAATGGGAAGTCAGAGACGCGTGAAACGCGACTATACCCTGTCTACTACATACCCGACATTAATACTCGATTGATGTCAATGGGGGTCTTTTTACAAGACGGAAGTGATGTGCGTGGTTCCTCCGCATACATTTCATTCATCGAGCATGGAAACCCAATCATGCATTGTGTCCCTCTAAGGAGGAATGACACGATCTATTGGGCTCGGACTCATATATTGAGCACCAAAAAGGTTAATGTCGCGACCATTTATGTCGCTGACTACTTGACTTGGCATAGGCGACTTGGACACCCATCCAAAGAGGCGCTAGGGAAAATGCCTAAAAGCACCATAAAATTCCCAAGGAATTTAATTATTCCTAAAGACAAAATTATATGTCCAGGGTGTGCAGAAGGGAAAATGACCTCAAAATCTTTTCCCGAGTCAGACTCACGAGCTGACAAATCCTTTGAATTAATACATTCCGACCTAAAGGAACTCCCGGTACTATCGTACCACAAACATAAATACTTCATTGTATTTCTGGATGACAAAACGTCACATATTTGAGTCCAATGTCTCAGAAAGAAATCTGACGCTGCTGCAGCGATTAGACAATTTCTAGCAATGGCTAAGATCCAATATGGCGCTACAATCAAGCGCTGGCGTGTCGATCCAGGGGGGGAGTTCAAGGATCGTGAGCTACAAAAACAGCTCAAGGATTTAGGCATCAAAATAGAGATGTCTGCACCCCACGTTCATCAACAGAACGGGCGCGCAGAGCGCGCTATAAGGACAATAATGGAAAAGTCGCAAACCCTGCGATTCACCGCTTGTCTACCACAATCATGGTGGGAATTTTGCATAGAACATGCAACACATTTATACAACCGAACCCCAATAAGGCGCCTGAAATGGCTGACACCTTTTGAGGACCTGACAAAGGTCCGCCCAGATCTAAACAATCTGAAGGTTTTCGGTTGCGGTGCTTATGTCTATCTACCAAAGGAAAAACGTCCAACAACATTGTCTCCTCGATCGGAGCTAATGACGTACCTTGGAGTAGAAGACGGCATTAAAGCATATCGTTTCATGCGACGAAACGGCGCAATATTCATTGGTGCTACGGCACTATTTGATGAAACGATGTTCCCATGCTGTCCCGGAGCTAAAACTCCTGCCAAGACAGACCTTGGTGATTTTCCACCAGAACCAGAAGATGACGACCACTCATCTGGAATGGATGGCGATGACCCTATACCGCCACAAAATCCGCCCCTTCCTCCATCATCAGAAGATGATGATGATTTACCAAGCGAGCAAAAGGCGCATGACGATGCGACTAACGCTCCTCCTCCGCCGCCTCCAGTTAGCACTGAGGACTTTCGTCCAAGACGTGAAGATCAACAGGAATGGCAGCAATTGCCCCGTCGATCAGGCAGGCAGAGGAAAATCCCAAACCGTCCCGGCAATACCTATGGAGAACAGCGACTCCCCTCTGACATAGAGAGAGACATTGCGCGTGATCGATATTGGAAGAAGTCTGTGGGTCAAGATTCGGATCATAACCGAACACGACCACGACCTCAACAGCAAGAACCGGTTGCTGGACCGAGTTCGGCACCCCACGAGAGTGTGCCCGATTCCAATAATCAAGAACATGATCACCCAATGGGGGAACCGGACGAAGCAGGTTATATTAAAAAGATAACCAAGGAAGGTGGAGATGAGCTTATCCGCTGGCTGTTGTCAAAAGCAGTCACACCATCAAGCGGAAAAAGCCTAGTTCCAAACCAATTTCGCGATATTGCGCGCCTACCCCGGCAGCAACAACTTGAGTGGAAACAGGCTTGTCGTGAAGAGTTAGAGGCTCTTCGCAAGCGACAAGTCTATGACATCGTCGATCTTCCACATGATCGAAAAACGATCAAAAATAGATGGGTTTTCTCCGTGAAATCGGACGGAAGAAAACGAGCCAGACTCGTGGCCAAAGGCTTTTCACAAGTCGAAGGCGTTGACTTTGATGAGATTTTCTCACCAGTAGTCCGCTACGAGACCGTACGCCTCATGTTTGCCCTTGCGTCTCTAGAAGGCATGTATATGACCGGTCTAGATGTAAAAACCGCATTTTTATACGGCAAACTTGATGAGGAGATCTATATGGATCAACCCGAGGGTTTCAAACTCGAGGGTAAAGAGCGCAAAGTAATGCGCTTACGCCGAGCATTGTATGGCCTTAAACAGGCTTCACTAGCATGGTGGAGAGAGCTAGAGGCATTTATGCGCACCATTGGGTTTGTGCGCGCCAGCTCCGATGCCGGCATCTTCATACACAAGGATCCTAAGACAGGCAGCATCGTTATTGCGCTAGTCTATGTTGATGATGGCTTGTTCATGGGCAAGAACAAGAAACTTGTGGATGAAAAGAAGAATGCTTGCCTGAAGCATTGGGAGTGCCGTAGTACTGAACAAGTCACGGAATTCTTAGGCATGCGCGTCACCCAGACCGCTGCAAAAGTCAAACTCGATCAAACAGAATATCTCGCCAAAGTGCTTGAGAGGTTCGAGATGACAAATGCCAAGATTGCCCCCACTCCACTCCCGACTGGCTACAAACCGTCGGAGAACACAGCGACGCCAAACGCGGCGCTTAGATCAAAATATCAGTCTGTGATCGGATCTTTATTGTATCTGATGCTCGGAACGCGACCTGATATCGCTTACGCGGTAATCAAGATGTCGCAATTCTCGGCTAATCCTAGCCAAGAACATCTAGACAAAGCAATGTACATAATGCGCTATCTGGTGGGAACCCAGAAGTACAGTATGGTCTATGATGGAGAGAAATCCGAGGGGCTACAGGCCTTCACAGATTCTGATTGGGCAGCTGACACAGTCAAGCGCCGATCTACAACGGGTTACTTTGCTACTCTGGCGAGTGGCATTGTGTGCTGGCAGTCCCGTTTACAAAAAACTGTAGCACTGTCATCCACAGAAGCCGAATACATGGCTCTCTCCGACACTTGTCGGCAGATAGTGTGGATAGAGTCCTTATTCCAGGAACTTGGATATACACTGAAGCGCGTACCAATCTGCGCTGATAATCAAGGATCCATCTTTATTGGATCAAATCCAGTTCAGGAAAGAAGGACCAAACATATAGACATTCGCTACCACTACACCCGCGAATGCATAGAAAATGACAAAGTCACAGTCGTTTTCATTCCTGGAAGTGATAATCCGGCTGACATGTTCACAAAGAACCTTGGCGCCGTCCTATTCAGGAAATTTAGAGACTCTCTCGGAATTACTTTCGAGATTCAAACTTAGCTGCTTAGAGCGCTGTACAGTTTGAGGGGGGGTGTTGAAATTAATCCCTGATGCATGCTGTATACATGAGGCAATACATGCAGCATACATGAGGCGATACATGCAGCATATGCATGTTACTGCGCTTACTGTGCATACATGCGGTAAACACATTCCCGAGTCATGTGACATCCTTAATATTATGTATATAAGGAGAACCTGTACCGTAGTAGGAATACAGTGTTCTTACCTCTGCTAACCCTAGCTGTAAGTCTAACTAAACCCCAGGTAGGTTGTAAGGAACGTGTAGTCTCTTCCCCTGTGCAGCGTATATAGTCTGCTCCAACAATAAGTTTCCTCGAAGGTCGTGGAATATTTAGGTCCTTGGTACTTAGCCACACCAAGTCACCAATGTTGTACTCTGGAGCACATGCTCAAGTACAATCTGCGTGTCACATCATGTCATCACGTGCTTTCTTCAATGCCGCCTCTGCTTCCTCTCATACCTTTTGCATCTTAGATACAAAGTCTTCTACTGACTGTACTTTGACTTCCCTTCTGGGTTCTACTCCCATGCAAGGATGATATCCATAATTTGCAAAAAAGGGTGACATATGAGTAGCCGAATGGAATTTGTTATTGTGGGAAAACTTGGCAATTGCCAGCCATTCGGGCCAGTCGGTTTGTCGGTAGTTGACAAACATACGTAGGTACTGCTCCAACTCCTGGTTCATTCTCTCTGTCTGCCCATCAGTCTGCGGGTGATATGCCATAGATAATTTAGTTTGAATTCCCAATATGTTGTTCAGTTCTTGCATAAATGCAGAAGCAAATTGTGGTCTGCAATCAGAGATAACGGTATTGGGTAACTCATGTAACTGCCATACCTGATTTAGATAGAGGCGCACCAAGCCCAATGATGAGGTTTCTGTAGTAGTAGGAATAATATGGACCTCCTTTGTGAAGCGGTCGCATACTACAAATATTGCATCGTACCCTTGAGCCTCAGGTAATCCGGTAATAAAATCCACAGATATATCTCGCCACAGCGCTTTAGGTATAGGGTTCGGCATAAACTTTCCTGCAGGTTTCTCTGGAAATTTCTTCCCCCTCATGCATGTATCACATCCATCCACATATCCCAACACATACTTTGAAATTCCGGGCCACCAATAATTTCTCATTACTAATTCCAACATCTTCCATCTCCCTGGGTGTCCGGCAGTCGGTGTATTATGATGTAACCAGATGATCTCCCTTCGCAAATCCTGATCCTTCAGTACATACACTTTTCCTTGAAACAACACCAACCCTTGTTCCTCAGCCTATTCATCTCCTTTAATATTACCTTTCTTCTCTCCCTTCAGAGCTTTCATGGCTTCCACTACTTCATTGTCCATTTCCGAACATTGTCTAATTTTAGACAACATTTCTGTTTCCGAGCTATCTATTAATAGATGCCCTTGATGCATAACACAAATGTGAAAGTATTTGGGTTTGAGTAAGGTAACATTCTTATTGTCCTCCTCCACCCCCCTTTTATGATCAATACATCTGGATAATGCATCTGCTTTCCTCATTAAGCTTCCCACTTTGTGGACCAAATGAAAATTAAAACACGATAGAAATAGTGCCCAATGCGCTTGCCAGCGATTAAGCTTTTTAGCAGACATGAAGTATTGCAGATTTTGATGATCCATCCAGATCTCAATCTGATGCGTACATCCCTCCAAATAATGCCTCCATGCCTCCAATGCTCATATTATCCCCAACATCTCTTTGTCATGCACATCATAATTCCTCTCCACATCATTCAACCCTCGGGACAAATATGCACAAGGATGCCATTTGTCATCTTCACACAGCATTGATAATACCGCTCCAGTAGCAAAGTCGGATGCATCTGATTCCACTCATAAAGGGCATGTGAAATCTACTGGGGCTAATATTGGTCCCTCCACAAACTTCCTCTTCAACTCCTCAAACACTGTCTGCTGTTGCTCTCCCCACCTCCACACTACTCCCTTTCACGTAAGGTTATGTAAGGGTGCAGCAGTTTTGGAAAAATTGTGCACAAAGCGACGATAATAATTTGTGAGTCCCAAGAAGGCTTGAACCTCTTTGACATGGGTGGGTGCAGGCCAATCTGTGATTGCCTGTACCTTGATCAGATCCATTTTGATCCCATCAGGGCCAATCAATAATCCTAGGAACTCAATCTCGCTTGCCCCAAACACACACTTCTCCAGTTTCAAAAATAGATCATTCTCTGCTAACCTCTGTAACACCTCCTGCACTATCGCCTCATGATTTTCTTCATCCTCCGTGAATATCAGAATGTCGTCAATAAATATTATTACCATGCCTTTGTCTATTACATCCTTGAAAATGTTGTTCATCATATTTTGGAAGGTCAGGGGACTATTAGTCATCTTGAAAAACATGACAAGCAGCTCAAAGGATCCTCGATGCATGGCAAATGCAGCCTTCCACTCATCTCCTTTCTTTATTCGTACATTATTGTATCCCCATCGTAAATCCAATTTTGTAAAGACCTTGGCTTTTCCCACCTTGTCAATTATTTCTGAGATCAATGGCAGGGGGTATGCATTCTTCACTGTCCACTCATTCAGATACCTATAATCTGTACACATCCTCTTCCTTTGGTCTTTCTTTGGCACGAAGAATATTGGTGATGTTTGCAGTGATCTTGAAGGTCGTATGTATCCTTTGTGCAATTGCTCCTTCAGGAATGCATCCACTTCTTCTTGTTCCATTGGAGATAACGGATATACCTTCGACTTCTTTGGCACAAACCCTGGCTTCATCTCAATTGCATGATCCCATGGCTTCTGCACCAGCATTCGCTCAGACTTCTTCTTCTGAAACACTGACAGATATTCGTGATACAGTTTTGGCACCCATTCCTCCACTGGCTTCTCCACCTTCACAATATTCTTGTCCCATGACTGTCCTCCACAAATTGCTCTAAAGGTTTGCTTCTGCTCTTCTTTCTCGATCATGATTGGAACTTCCCCATTTGGCATTTCCTCATCCTCCACTTCCTCCATTGTAACAGAATACTTCCTTGGATGTTCTTTCTCTCTCTTTTTTCTTTTCTCCTTCTTTATCTTCCTCCCATACACATTACATTCCTTAGGACAACAAGTCATTGTACTTTCCCAGTTTTCCAATCAATTTTGGGATTATGCTTCCGTAACCATGGACATCCTATTATTAGATTGGTTTTCCCAAGATCACACACTTCGAATATGGCTTGCTCCTGATGCTCCTGATACTTTAGCACCATAGTCACCTCCTCCTTGATAGTTCCTCCACAATTGACTGTTCTGTCAATATTGTACACCATTATAGGTTGTGCCAGCTTGTGTGTGTTAATACCATTCCCAGTAATTAAGGATCGATTAATAAATAATCCTGTAGCACCACTATCAAGCAATGCTTCCACATCAATCACTGCATGCGTGTCCACTGTCTTCAGTCCCACAGTCAAGGTGATTTTGGGTTCTATTCACACAGAGTGAATAAAGAATTTAGGGGTTTTTGGAAATGACGCATGACAATTTTCTTTTCCACGTGATTGACAACAGTTGTACTCCTTTTTGTCACATGATTCAGAATGATTGTACTCCTCCTCGATTTCCTTTTCTGATTTGCTCTGGGTTTCCTCAGATACTAATACATTGTAATGATTCTGGGTCACCAATGGGGAAACCTTCACTGGAACTCTTCCACAAAATTCTTCTGCTTGCCTTCCTCTGGCTTCACTTCCTTGATTGTAGCTTCCCTAATTTTTCTTTTCTGCCTACAATTCCTAGAAATGTGTCCTAACTGCCCACAGTTAAAACATTTAAGTGGGGCTCGTCTCCCTGCTTGATCAACCTCCATTGCCTCTGCTGGTGCTGCTGACTCCATAACTATAGGTGTCACTGCCATGACTGGTGGCTGTGCCCTTGGAGCTTGCACCTGAGGTGCCTTTCCTTTCTCGGACTTTCCTCCTGATGACTTTCCAAATTTACTACTTCTGTACATCAACTTTGACTCCGCCTGTTCCTGCCGATATTGCTGGTAGGGATCTGCATGGGTTTGGCGACCCATGCGGGTTGATGGGTATGGGTACTCATGGGTATGGGTACGGGTCACAGCTAGGGTACCCGTGGACCTGCACCCAACCCACCACCATAGGTGCAGCAGGATGTTGCTGCAGTAGAATATATTTACAAGTCACATCACCACATTGATTGTGGGACATGGCCATACATTTACAAGTTGATTATTATACTATCATCTATCTACAGTAAGTACCACAAAGGGGGCAGAGCCCCAGGTGAGAGGTGACGAAGGAGTATACCACTTATATATGTTCACTTTTAGTGTTCAAAGGTCCGGTCCAATGGACTGGAAAAATCACTTTGTTGTGACATGTTTGTGTAAGTAAACGAGACGCGTTGACATGTCATGGTATTGACGCGTTGAACCTACCACTGCACTACCACAACCACCACCACCCTCCTCCTTGGCCTCTACGACAACATCATTTTTTTCTTCTATTCTTTTTTGTTTTATCTACTAACGATCAGATTTTTTATTCAGGATATTAAACTACATTCATAGAAATACCCACTGCCACGAGCAACTGCTTGTGGGGTGGGAATGGGTGCCACTTCAAAATGGCAAGACAATGGCAATGCCACCACCATGCCAAACGGAATGACAACAGAACGACGAGCCCGTGGGAGATGACTGAGGGGGAAAAAATGAGGAGGAGGCAAAGCAAGGGAAAAAAAGGCCCAAGGGTAAGTTTTTTTTTACTCCTGTTTCATTATTTTGATTCTACTGCTAACAATATTTTTTTGGTACTAACTAGGATACTACGACAACGATGACGACAGGACAATGAAGCTGACCAGCACCTGCCACCACCATTGCGAGCCCCTGCTTGCAAGGTGGATCACAGGTGCTCGATGACATGGGGAGAGGACAGGGGACATGCATCTCCTGGACAGTTTCTTTTTTTCTTTTTCTTTTTCTTTTTCTTTCTTCATTTCTCTGGGCTGCGATCCACCCCATGCCTATGAGTGCCTGCTCGTAGAGTGGTTTGATAATTGTAGTTAAGTATATAATTAAATATATGTATTTTTGTTACCTACACCCCTGACAAAACCCGTACCCACCATGACCCGTAGCTCATGACCTGCAGGTTGCGGGTAGGGGTAGACACGGGTATGGGTATGGGTATGCTCAAAAGTACCCGTGGGTTACCCATGCCATTGTTTAATTGCCAGTCAAGGTGCATTGCCCAATTATACCACTCGTCCAACTTCTCTGGCATAGAAGGTAGTTGGTAGATAGACTTGAATAAAGAGGGATTTAATCCTCCTTTCAAAAACTCTACCAATGCGGCTTCTCCCATATCCGTTTGCAAAGCTTCTGCTTTGAACTGCAAAATAAATTTGTCCGCCATTAGGGAACCTTGGCACATGGTCTTTAATTTAGCATTGGCTGTCGCCTTTGGATTAGGGTCTCCAAACTGTGCCTCCAATCTCTCCAGAAATTCCTTGAAGGTTGCAAAGGGTTTATTTCCTGCGGCAATTTGATTAATGGCCTCATTTCTCCAGAACTGTGCTTTCCCCCCCTGAATGTATGAGAGAGCAAACATAATCCTAGACTCAGCTGTATGAAACTCTGGCTTCCTCCCATGGATGTACAATACTATAGAGCTGATGAAGGATTTTGTAAGGGGACTAGGGGGGTGCCCTGTGTGTTTTTCCTATTTTTTATGTTCATCCTATATTTTTCCTCACCTCGTTTCCTTCTATTCTTCATTTTCTATGATTTTTCCAGATTTTATTACTAATTTTCCCTTGCTATCATGTTTGTACATGTTGACACTTTTATATTTAGAGGTGGAGTACCCCTTCCGACACATACCCCTTGGTATGATGTCATTCGGCGGCCTTGATCCGCCTATCTCTGCCTTTTTCTATTCTTAGGTTATATTTGATTTTTGTTGTCTTCACATATACTGGGCATCAGCAAGGGGATCCTTAGAGTTTTCTCTTCGGATTTCCCTTTGCTAGGTGTGTCCCCAATGCCTGTATTATGTAGTATAATTTTAACTTTGGATTTCCCTTTGCTAGAGGCTTAGGTTGCCCTTATAGTAGAAAACTCTCCCCTAAGGCCCGAAAATCGCGAACGCGCTGCCCAAGATAGGCAGGTACAGACTGGACGACACTTCCCAAAGCTCCACAGAGTCCCTACACACCATTCCAGATAATCTCGCCTTTATTACGCTGCCATTTTCGCCAAACACGCTCCCTAGTGACATGGACGCATCAGAACGCTTCGACGCGCTTGAAAGCGACGTTTCCGGAATGTGCGCGCAAATCAACTCGCTTAAATCTACGATTGAAAACTTCGTTAGGACCCTCCAGGCTAACCCTACAACCAATAGTTCCCCCTTTATGACTCCAAGCGCACCCAACAACGATGTTTTGCCAAACGCGTCCACTAAGGAACATGCCCAGATCAAACCGTCCCCCCCCCGCCGAATTTAATAGTGCACGTGCGCAGGGACGTGCATTCCTTAATTCCTGTGAGTTATACATTAGTCTCCAGTCGCATCAATTCATCGATGAGGCTGCAAAAATTTATTGGGCCTTCACATACATGAAATCTGAACACACCTATCTCTATGTGGACCATATCCTACATCAAACTAAAGAACTTGGTTCTCTACCTTTCTCCACTTGGGGTGACTTTCAAGCTGAGTTTGTATGCCACTTCTGCCCCCTCAATGAATGCCACCGAGCAGTGACACGACTTGAGTCATCCACTTACCACCAGGGACGTCGATCCATGGACGATTATATCAATGAGTTCAAGGATTTGGTGGACATGGCAGGATATGGGAGTGGGTTACCAGTGGTGGTGAAGTTCCGACAGGGACTCAACCGAGAAATTCAGGACCAGATTGCACAGATGTTGGAAGGGTGCCCAGCAGACGATGATATCCTTGCTTGGTATGAAGCTGCTTCACTCTGTGATGAGAACCAACTCACAAATGCGGCATTTAATGCTGCATTCTGTGCTCCAACTACCACTCATACACCCTACACCTTCAATCGAGGCCTCCCCCACCCTAACCCCATTCCTGTTTGTCAAACTCCCACACCAGCCATCAATGTCCCAGTACCAATGGATGTTGATGCAGCCCGCAGCTGTGCACGTAAGTTGAATCTCTGCTACCATTGTGGGGAACCTGGACACAGGGCTGGAGCATGTCCCCATTGTCAGGATATCCGCATGCTCACCCCTGAGGGACGAGACGAACTCCTGCAAGATTTGTTGGCACTTGTAGATGTTGAGGAAGCAAAGGATCAAGTTGCAGAGGAGATTAAGTTGGAAGTTGTAGAGGAGCAGGATTTTCCTATTCGCAGCGAGTGAATTGTATGCCCTCACTGCCTATCCATAACCGCTTTGAAGTCTTGTCAGTTGAATCCCCAGAGAATGAATCCATTTCTGTGACTGCTCCCCTCTCTGACCCTTCGAAGTTGGCTAAAGACGTACCTGCTCTCCCCATCTCTCCTTCTACTCCACGTCCCAAAATTAAATCATGGGAATGTAAACTACCACGCAAGTATATTGTGGCATCCACTCCCTCTGCACATTCCTTAAACCTAGCCATCGAACTGCAGATGACTGACACTGGACAGATACTCAGTGTCTCTGCGCTCCTGGACTCTGGTGCGACTGGTCTCTTCATCAATTCCCATCTGGTACAACAACCAACGCCACTCCCCAACCCCTCAGTACAAGGTTGGTGATCGAGTTTATCTTGACTCCAGTGACGTCTCCACTACACGTCCATCCAAGAAACTCGCTCATCGCTTCTTGGGACCTTTCCCCATTGTCAAGTGTGTTGGAACACATGCCTATTGTCTATGCCTCCCAGCCTCCATGTCCAGACTCCATCCTGTCTTCCATGTCGTCAAATTGCTTCCAGCTCCCCCAGATCCGTTCCCGGGATGCCATTCACACCCACCACCACCACCTACAGTGATCGAGGGAGAACCCCAATATGAAGTTGAGTCAATCTTGGACAGCTGTTTGCATCGAGGAAAACTCCAGTATTTGGTACATTGGAAGGGTTATGGGTATGAAGAGAACTCATGGGTCGAAGAGTCTGATGTAAATGCCCCTCGGTTAATCAAGGAATTCCACCGATGGAACACTGCTGCACTGCATTGCATTCAAGTCACGGACTTTGGTCGTATACAATTTCGAATGCATCGGGGCGATGCATCTTAGAGAGGGGGTGATGTAAGGGGACTAGGGGGGTGCCCTGTGTGTTTTTCCTATTTTTTATGTTCATCCTATATTTTTCCCCACCTCGTTTCCTTCTATTCTTCATTTTCTATGATTTTTCCAGATTTTATTACTAATTTTCCCTTGCTATCATGTTTGTACATGTTGACACTTTTATATTTGGAGGCGGAGTACCCCTTCCGACACATACCCCTTGGTATGATGTCATTCAGCGGCCTTGATCCGCCTATCTCCGCCTTTTTCTATTCTTAGGTTATATTTGATTTTTGTCGTCTTCACATATACTGGGCATCAGCAAGGGGATCCTTAGAGTTTTCTCTTCGGATTTCCCTTTGCTAGGTGTGTCCCCAATGCCTGTATTATGTAGTATAATTTTAACTTTGGATTTCCCTTTGCTAGAGGCTTAGGTTGCCCTTGTAGATTTTGTATTCTCCATGGTACCATCAAAGATTTGTGGGGATGTGTACTTAGGTAAGTGTGCTTTTCCATTTCCAGATTTCTCTGCCATCTCATCCTCCTGTGACATCCACTCCACCATCTCCTCCATCTCATCATCTCTTTCTCCTGTTGTCTCTGGCTGTACTTCTGCTTGTCTGGGCTGTGATGCTGCCAACACTGACACTAATTGGGACATTTGCACTGTAAGCACATCAATTTTTGCCTCTAGTGCTGGTGTGGGGACAGGATTAGGGCCGGGATTAGAAGTTGAGGGTTCGGACATAATTGTTAGATCTGTGATGAATCACTTTTTCGACAAATTCAAGATTTTTTTTTTGAGACCTCTCCAAATGTTTATGGGTCACGTGATGGTTCGTGAATCGTTTGTCATTCGTTCATCGTTCATCGGGTGCCTAATTTGACACTTTGGATCAATAACCCTTCCAACAGTGCCTGATCTCGGAGATAACACTGAATTCAGCTTGTAACTAAAATAGTCGTCCGAATAGAGTGATGTAAATTGTAACTAAACCAGATCCAATCGGTTGTCTGGTTGCAGCTGTCCTAACACTAGCAGTCGCAATGTAAGGTGAGGCCTGGCATCGACTTACAAAAGAAAAGGTAGATTATGTATATACAAGTACTTCCAGCTTGTGCCAAAAGGATGAGTAATCAGATGTGGCACAGTGGAACAATGACATATGCACAAGTAAGAGAAGGCGCACTGATATGGGCAGTTGTGTTCTTCTGTTAGGGCAACACCCACTATCTGCTAGCTAAGACCATGCGGGTTCTCTCTACAAGAAGGGGGCGGGATCCGTGTGTGTGATGGGGTAATTGATGGTTTTGATATGAGGGGTTATTAATAGGTGAATTTGTTGAGATAGTCCTTTCACACTGAAAATGTAGGTGGAATACCTAAGAGAACACAACTAGGGTCCCCTAGGCATGTATTTAGGGTTTATATACTATGTTACATATATTGTACATTGTTGTTACCGATGCACTCATACATGTGCGTACATATTGATGCATGTGAAATCAAATTCTCATGCTATCAAAGTGCAGCATCATTTGGCATCATTTAGCATAATGTAGCATAATTTGACAGAATAAAATAAAAATGAAATTTTATTAGGTAATGGGGTGGTTTCCTAACAAATAGGTCATCTATCATGACGCCTAATCTTTCAGAAAATGATGGAGAATTTCTCCCTGTCTCATCCTCAGAGTCTTCCTCTGAGTCGGATACTGACTGGGTGGATGGGCAACTGTCGGAGTCATACTCCAAAAGGATTTCTCAGATCGCACCAAAGTGTTCTGATCCAGAATATTCACTGGTGTCACCCCCAGTGTCAGACTCCAAGTTCACAGTTCACCTTCTGAACTGTACTGAGAACCATCAGGGTTCATGTCTGACAAGGCAGACCCATATTCAGAGCGAGAGTTATCCTCTGAGTTGCTGTATGCTGCGGCGAGTCTCTCATTCATCGCAGAATGTGAATCTGAGTCCCAGGTAGGACTCGGATGATGCTCACCATGCAGTTGAGCCTGGGAGGTTTGGGGATTAGCCATAGATGCTGATCCTTCTCAAGTGGCATACATCTTAGCCAATGGTTTGGGCTGTCTGTACTTAGGGCAGCCCTTATCTGTGGAGTAGTGTGGACCTCCACAGCTGTAACAAATTGGGTTCTTCTTGTCATCAGACCTTTTGTCTGATTTGGATCCAGAGTGTCTGGATGGTTTCCCTCCAGATGTGTGATGTTGAGTATCACAATGATCTTTGTTATGGCGATCACTATCGCCATGACTTCAAAGCTCCTTGGTAGGATACTTCGACCCCAGATATTTAGAACTATCACAATAGTTCTTATCGTGTTTATGAGAATGATCCCAGGATTGTTCATGAGACCATTCGGGAGAAGGGTCTTTTGTTTTGGAAGCTTTAGTCAAAGAGGATGCACTCTTCGACTTGGTGGAATCCATTATACACTTCTTTTCATTGAAGCATTTTCTCATCTTACTGATTTCCTCCGCCTGGCAGGCAAAGTGTAGGATATCTTGCACTGAGCTTGTCTCAGCGGAATATCCTTTGTCTAGTACAAAGGATATGATGCTTGTGGGCAACCTGGTCACCAATTGCATTTTGAACATAAATGGATTGGGTGCCAGTATCATCCTGGTAGCATAGCGCTCCAGTTTGTGGTAATAGCCCATAACGCCCTCATCGGCGTTATACTCGACGTGCCAGAACTTGTCGGTCATGTCGTGGGTTGCATTTTCATGCACAAACCGGTCATATAGGCCAGTGATGACTTCCTTGAAAGTCCAGGCAGATCGTTGATGGTATGCACCATCAACACTATCTTCAAACCAAGTGAGGGCGGTGTTCTCAAGGAACATTGCCATATATTCGATGCGGTCTGAGTCCAGTTCAGAGCACACCTTGTTCACCTTTAACCACTGAAGAAGGGCATTCATCCATCTTTCAAAGGCTTCGGTGTTGGGTAATCCACCATACTTCGATGGATTGGGAACTCTGGGACCGTTCTTGCCTCCAGTGGCAGGAATCTCTGTCAAGACAGAGACCTTGTTGTCGATCTGTCTATGTATCTTGGCATGAATGTCCCTCAAATATTTTGAGGGATGGCGAGAGCCTTTATCTCAATAAGAATCGGGATAGGAAGATGTAGACCAGTAAGGGCTACTTGGTTCTCGTGGGGTACCAGAACATCCAGATGGGGTATGTCTGGAAGAAGTGCGTGTTTGCGCTCCTCATTGGGGATTTGACGAGTATCTGCAGGACACCTCTTCCTCAAATCGGGAAGAATGTTCGGTACTTTCATTGCTCGACGTGCTATATGTCGAGTCACTATCACTTCCATTACCATCATCCCTGGACCCATCTCCATCTGGTGGTCCTCCATGGCCAGCATGACTCTGCACAGGCTGTCAGGAATTTACAGATGGTGGGCTCTCTCGCTTTTTATGGCGAGATGAAGGGTCATCCTTATCCCAAGGTTGACCATCTTTGTCGAAATGGATCCCCTGATTGGGGATCGAGGTGGGATGTCCATCCTGGATATTGCCATCGTGTATCCTCTGAAGGACAATCCTGTTGTTGTTGATATAGTGTACCTTCCTTTTAGAAGGTACTTCATGAGAAAACTTGGGCCTCTGTAGATGTGGGGAACCACATCTGTGGGTGGCAGGATTTTCTCGTTCTGCTGGGTTGGTGGAATGAGGTTGGGCAGGGTTGGGATCTCGTTCCATTGCTGTGGAATGAGGCATAGTAGGGTTGATTATTTCCCTACGGGCAAAGGGACTGGCATAACTTAACACCAGATCTTTAAGTTGGTTTTCCAACTTAATTGGTTCAAAATATCTTGCATCCATCCAATGGGTAAACATATCCGTTGTGATCTGAGCAAAATGCTCAGCTCCAAATTTGTCGTCTGATTCATCCTCTCAAGGTTTGGCCTCAAGGGGTCTTTTCTCTAGGCGTCAGCGCAGCTGATCGTCAGCGTTCATCGGTGTTGCAGGTGCCGATGCTGTTAAATCCAGCCATATGGCAGGGAATAATCCAGGTGTCTCGTACATCTGGTTGTTGCAGGGAATATCCATACCACTACCAGGGGTAATCCAGTGGTTGTTGGGCTCAGGGGTCAATTCATCCAGAGGAGAAAGCTTCTGCAAGCCAGGAGAAGGTCCTGGATTGGAACGAGTGTCTCCTCGACTGTTGTTTGATGAGACAGATTTTCTGGATTTGGGTTCACTGTCATCGGCGTCCTCGATGGTGGGCCATCAATGGTGTGGGCCGAGGGCAGAGGAATCGAGATTTCTCGAAGCAGCTGTATGTGCTTTGAGGGTCTGAAAGTCCCTAATAGGAGAAACATTGTTTCTTGAGGTGCTTGTATGCGCCTTGAGTGGATGGGATCCAGCTAAATCTTTTGGAGCACGCCAAGGAGAATCTGACCCTGATGGCAATGGATGAGATTTACCTTGCGCATCCTGCTTGGGAGCAGGCTTCAGCTTGTTCTTGTTCTTGGCCCTGGTCAAAACCATGGTCTCGTTCTTGAGGTACAATCTTCAGCAATGGAGAAAAAGAATTTCAGTCGTAGCAGCAGGCGAAAAGCAAAGAGTCAAGTGCAAAGAAACTTGATTCGGGTCCTAGTGATGGATATGCTTCCGTCGCTGATCACATTGAGAATTTTCTCCCTTTGCGGGAGAAGTTCAGGGTCATGTTGATGACGATCACTGATGGGGCAATGTCAAGCTTAACTCTATACGAGTTTGAGTGTTTAAAAAACTGTAGTGAGTCATAGGGGGGTCCCTTAATATCACACAGGAGCTAAACACAAATAACATATATTTATTGTGTGTACTCGAGGTGATAGTAAAGAGATTGATTATGTAAATAGAAGGCTGGTCCCTTTATAGGGGCCAGCCAGGTCAATAGCAAAGAAATATAATATATACAAATGTGGGGTCAAGCCCTGGGTCACCACAGTGTCTCATAGAGCACATACTTACACTAGTGAGGTAAGTGAGGAAGGATGATTGGGGAAGAAGGGTTGGAGTCATTGCAGGCGGCAACCATAGATTCTGATCATAGGCAAGGACATGTACACAACTCCAAGGATTATTGTGACAGAAGTAGAAGAAGATGTGAGGACCCTTGCAGACATGATATATCAAGTGGTTGATACATTTGTTTCATGTATGATTGCCCATATTGCAGGCGAGGTGAAGAGGGAAAAGGTTGTCAGCAAGAGGGTAAAGTGAATGAAGATGAGGCAGCATTGGATAGGATAGTAGAGAGGAGGTTGTAATGATGCTCAAAAGTGTCTTCAGAGGTGATGTCAGATTGAAGGGAAGGATGAGAGTTGATGTGTTGATCCACACTGTCAGCAAAATTTTGAAGTTCTGCTTTGCATGTGTGTGCAGATGGGTAACAATAATGGGGAGGATAAGGAGAGGGAGAAGGATGGCAAGGTAGCATCACGGAGGAGTGAGGAGGATGCAGTGTGATGGTGATGAAAATAGGGCAATGATCAGTAGCACTAATGAAATATGGGGCAACTTCAATAGAGCCCTCAAGTATGCCATCAATAGAATGGGCAGCACGATCAATGATGGAGCTGCCAAAGGTGTTGTGATAAGTGTAGTGATGGTGTATGTTTCGGTCAGGCTGATCAGTCCACAGGTCATGGGCGTGCGTTGCGGAGAGGAAGGATGAGTAACAATTGCGGTTAACAGGTGATGGAGAAAGGGAGGATGTCTCGCATGCAGCCAGAGTGGCATTGAAATCACCAATTGCTGACCAGGGGAAAGGGGAGGCATTACAAGCCTCAGTGCCAGCCAGAAAGTCCCGACATCAGGTCCCCCAGGATCCCAAGGAGTATATACGGCAAAAAGGCGATGAGGGAACCCAGAGCCGTTTGCGGTAGGGATGACGACATCAACAAGTTGAAGTAGGACAGTGCAATGGATTAAGCCTGTGATGTGCGGTCACGCGTGACATAAAAGACGTCTCTGCAGTCTGCTACGACGTTGATTCACTTACGACCCTAATACTATGAAGATCTTCTCGATATCCGTGGTGTTGACACCACCATCTGGCGCTTGTGCTATTCTCAGCACTGCCAATGACTTGTCTTCATTCTCATTCTATCAGAGAGGCTCTGTTGGCGAGTTCATGACTTTCTTCTCTAAAACAGTTGCGGAACGAACCCCGCAAGGTCAACGGCAAAGCGTGCAGGAGAATAACTATACAGCGCATGTATACAACCGCGGAGGCACAGAGCAACTGGCTGGTAATGAGACTTTATCCCTTCGATTCTGAACGCTCAAAGAAACTATTAGCGGTCATCATCACGGACCAGGAGTATCCCATTCGGCCCGCCTTCTCGCTATTAAGTAGACTTCTTGACGACTTCACTGCCAAAGTACCGCAATCGTCATTCAATAACTCGGCTGCGATATCATTCCCGGATATTACGACGTACGTTCAGAAGTACCAGGATCCCAGACAAGCAGATACTATCATGAGGGTGCAGCAAGAGTTGGACGAGACGAAAATTGTTCTTGTGCGTGTCCAACAACCCTTGGCAGTGTATATGTGTGCTGAACTGTTGCTGCGCAGCATAAAACAATCGAATCAGTTCTACAGCGAGGAGAGAAACTGGATAGTCTCGTGGAGAGATCGAATGCGCTCTCCACTTCAAGCAAAGCGTTCTATAAGACTGCTAAGAAGGTATATGTTGATGTCTTTTACCGCGCTCTGCTGATATTCATCATCATTCCACAGCAAAATTCATGTTGTGTCATCGTGTGAAATCCCCAGCTTCTGGATCCGTGTGGCTGATGTATACTCCTGCCGAGTCAGAACTGGATTAAGTTCAACAGTTTCATTCGCATCTGCCTGGCTTTAGATCCTGCACTGCGTTCCCTTACCCCCAGTCATGCTTGATTCTCCATACCCCTACACGAACTAATATTAATATATTTCGGTGAATGGAGGTGTTTACACACGCGTGGCCTTCTTGGGTGGCTTTCTCGGATGCCTATGCATCTCGTAAATCGGTCAGCGAGTTGGGCCGACGAGCTCCAACTCCTTTAAGTGAGGCACACAGTTTTCGTGGCAGTGAATCAGGCACGGAGTTTGAAACAGTTAACTGCCAATCTACAAGTCTCTCTGAAGAAAGTCCTTTTTGTCGAGGGCTCGTACCGCCTTGTATGATCATGGCTGAGCCTGTTGCTGTGATAGATTGTTGTCGACTATCTCAGGTTATCTTGCGACCGTCAATACTTTTTACATCATTTGATCGGCGCATCCTGCGTCTTGTCTAGAACCAGGTATCAGGGAGCCCTCAGCAGCCTCAAGGCGATTTGCTTCTTCCGACGCGCTCTAATCCCATCTTGGAGTAGGCGACAAGCCATGTTGACGCGGTTATTTAAGAAACTCTTTATTTCCCCACTCCCTCATATCATCCTCTTCTTTTCTACCCCACTCTTTAGGTTCATATCTGTAATGAACATCCTTAATCACTTTACCCAGGCAGTCGACTTCGTTACAGAATCACACGCACCATTGGACACCGACGCTGCGTGTCCTGAATCAGATGAATCCTTCAAGAAAGTTTCAGAGACGCTTGAATTATGGTCTCATCCCGCTGTCAAAATCTCCGATCTCGTGCGTTGATTTGTGTTACCGTCGAGATTTGTTGTCCCGATAATGTTATTTAGCCTGCATTTTGGGATGCGGTGAAGCACGGGAATACCATTGGTCTCGATGATCGCAAGCTGTTGGTGGGCCTTTCTTTCTGACGCGACTTAACATGGTTCTAATAATGAATCACAGCTGGAGAAGGTCCTCGTCCTGATGGCCCGATATAAGAACTCTGATCGCTCCATGCAAATTCAGCGTTATGTGATAGATCTTCGTAAGTCTACCACCCAAAGGTGACAGATATGCTAATCTCTGTTGGTAATTTTCAGTGTACAAAGACTTGCCTCATCCCCCCCGCAGTTATCTGTGTCCCCCCACAGGCGGCTCTGCAGTGGTAACTAATTCACTCGGCAACATAAAATACGCGTTTCGTACCGCCGACGGGTCCAATTACAATCCCTTATTCCCCTCTCTTGGCAAAGCTGGGTCTCCATATGCACGCTCAGTCCCTGGACTCCGTTTCGTACCAAAACACGTACTTCCAGATCCTGGTCTCGTGTTCGACACGCTACTTAGACGAGAGGAATTTGTTCCTCATCCTGGTGGGATCTCCAGCCTATTCTTCGCATTCGCGGACTTGGTCATCCATAGTATTTTCAACACAAATCACACGGATTGGACAAAGAACGATACTAGTAGCTATCTAGATTTAAGTATCCTCTACGGAAACTCTGAAAGTCAGGTGAATCAAGTCAGACGCAAGGACGGGACGGGCAGGCTTTGGGAGGACGTATTCGCTGACAGCAGACTACTTTTCATGCCTCCTGCTAGTTGTGCACTATTGGTATTGTTGAGTCGAAACCATAATGTTAGCCCTATTTTGACTATTCCGTGGTCTGTCGCTCACTATTCTGCAGTACATCGCTCAGAAGCTTTTGAACATCAATGAGAATGGTACATTCGTTTTTCCTGTCCCGCAAGACGAACAAGCGCGGCTCGCCCAAGATGATGAGATCTTCAATCGCGCACGAATGGTTAATTGCGGATTTTTCCTCCAGATCATCTTAGGAGGTACGTTCAACGTCTCTCTTCGAGGTAGTATACATGTCTGACGTCTTGCACATTTCAAAGATTATGTGGGTGCAATTTTGGGCCTTATTCGTGACAGGTCCGATTGGCGTCTCGACCCTCTCATGGTAATTATCTCAGGTCTTCTTCCTATACTATTTTGATTCACTCTTTCAGTCTATGCGAGAGTCAGACCACGAGGTTTCTCCGCAAGGCAAGGGAAACGTAGTATCTGTGGAATTCAATCTTCTTTACCGGTGGCATTCTACATTATCAGCGCAAGATGCTGAATGGACAACAAACACGTTCTCGAAGCTGTTTGAGGGCAGAGACTCGAGCCAGGTTAGATCTTATCGCTCTGCGAAGCTCTCCGCCTTCATTAGATAACAGATCACCGTCCAAGATTTCAAGCTGGCTGCTCACAAGTACCTGATTCCGCACACGGACGTTAGGACATGGGAGTTCAACGGGTGAGGACATCGACAAAGGCTCCGTGCTTTGCGGGAAGCTGATTCTTACACTCATAGTCTGAAACGAGAACCTGATGGACGCTTCAAAGATGATGACTTGGCGAGAACTATCCAAGACGCCACTGAACATCGCGCTGGAGCCTTTAAAGCTAGAGGAACACCCGAAGCTCTTCGTATCATTGAGATACTTGGAATTGAGCAAGGCAGAGCCTGGGGGACATGTTCGGTATGTAATTTTGACTCGCTACTTCGGCGCTTGTTGACTTTCTTCTTCCAAGCTCAACGAATTTAGAAAATTTTTAGGACTCAAGCGTAAGTCCATATCCCCTACCATCGAATCTTGCCCTAAAAGCTTGCAGCCTATAAAACGTTCAAGGAGTGGAACCCCGACGAAAAGATACATGTAGGTTAAGTGGCGAATTTCCTATGTATGTCGAAAGGTTGACTTTTCACCAGACTGCTGCAGCAGCTCTATATAAAGATATCGAGAATCTTGAATTACATGTCAGTATTTTTGTTCTCTACTGCCATCTTCTGAGGTACTGACAGCCATCCCAGGTCGGCCTTCAGGCAGAAGAAACAAAAGTCCCGGGACCTGGAGCAGGCTTATGCCCGGGTTACACTATCTCTAGGGCCATCTTGGCAGATGCTGTCTCTCTGACTCGGGGGGATCCATTCTTTACCACTGAATTTACTCGTCCGTGTTTATTTCTTTTAACTAGGTGCAGTCGATGCTTACGGGGTGCTCTTCTAGCGTTCAATTTGACCTCGTGGGGGTACGAAGACTGTCAATACGATACTAAGGACGGTTCCTATGGTGGAATCCTCACTAAGCTACTCTTCCGAACGTTGCCTGATCATTACCCGGCTGGATCTGCATATGCTCACTTCCCCTTCCTTGATCCAGTGTACATGAGGGAAATTCTCACCAAAGATGTGAACCTCGTCAACAAATACACATGGACCCGACCGCAACTCCCCTCTGTTACCGGCGTAATCAACAGTTTTAATGGTGTCAAGCAAGTCCTGTCCGACCCTTCTTTCGTGTCTGCCTACAACGACCGCATATTCGACATCATTACAACTCCCCCAACGGTACGATCTTTGGAATTTTGGGTATGAGATTTTTACTAAACTCGATTGTAAGGCCGACAAGGAAGACCATAAATTGACTATCTTGCACAAAACTCGCAGCGACTTCGTTAAAGGTCGCAAAAATGTCGAGAGCCTGCTTCCATATTCAGAGCCTCCTCATGAAACTTGGGCAGGATATTTTACGAAGGAAGTCAAAGCTCTGATTACAGAGAAAGCAGTCCACCATGTTGGAGATAATTCAAAATACGTTGACATAGTTGGAGACGTGATCAATCTGGTGCCAGTTCGTTGGGTTTCCGAGAAGATTGTGAGTGCTCCGCCTCATCCTGTACAGTCCTAATACGTCTCTCGGCAGCTTGGACTTCCGCTCAAAACTATCTCCAACCCCTCCGGTACTTTTTACGAACAAGAAATGTATAAGATGTTCGCGAATACGGCTCGGTCAGTTTTGAAAGCCACCCTTTCAATGTGGAATGTCTGAGCATTTTGACAGATATGTCTTCTTGAACATCGATCCCGCCCATGATTGGCATTTACGGGAGAGCTCTGTTGAAGCGTTTAGAAAGATCTTGAACGTCACGGAGGCTCATTTAGGCTGGGTACTTGTTTCGATTTTTTCTTCTTGTAATATTTCTTGCTGACAAGCGATAGGTGACACCGACGGAAATTCTCGACCATATAGCCATCAAAAACTATGATAGTCACCGGTTTTTGAAGCGAGTCCGCGAGGCTGGAACAGATTATACCACCAAAGAGTTGGCCGCACAAGTATTTTCCGCCGTGGTTCCTACTGCCGCCCTCTTCTCACAAGTCATTGCGCATGTGGTCGATTTCTACCTTGACGACGACAAGCGAAATGAACGAGAGGAGATTGTCAAGTTGGTTTCCGCGTGTCATGACAAAGAAACGGTCGCGAAAATTATGGTTTATGTTCAAGAAGCTCTACGTGGGTCCTGTCAGTATTTTGTAAGCTAAACAACGGTGCTAAATATTTTTCCAGGCCTTAATCCAACTGTAATTATTATTATTTCTCGTTCAGATTGCCAGCAGCTCAATTGTTACAGGTCTCGGGTGTATACCGCACGGCGGGCAAAGATGTTTCCATCGAACATTCTAGAGTTCAAGCTGGTCAGAGAATCTTTGCCAGCATTGTCAATGCCAATGTTGATGTGAGTGTGTGTTCTAAAACAGAGTTCTCGAGACCTGACAACTTTTCAGACTTCCAGATTTGGAGCAACTCCTACCACAGCAACCTACGACAAGCCTGATAATGCGGCTGGAATCTTTGGGTTTGGAGAGTATGGGTAGGATTTCCTCCTCGTTTGATCGATGCCCGTTCGTTATTCAATCGTCTTCGCCAGACTTCTCTCTGCTCAGTTTTTCGAATCCGTAAGTTCACCGCTTGACGCCGTGGGAGCACTTCCTGAAATGCAATAGACCGCTCCGACTATTCTAGGAACAGTGCTTGGACTGAAAAATCTCAAACGTGCCCCAGGACAGTCTGGAAGATTTGCTAGGTCCGTTTCGGTTACCCCTTCCTTGTAGTACATTCTCATAGTACGAGTCGGTCCGTAATAGGTTCACGGAAGAATTGCATGGTAGCCCGCAGCAGTGGTACATCAATATGCAAGGGAAGACTACCCCTTTCCCGGATTCCCTCGTTGTGCAGGTATAAGGAAATCTTGTATCTGTGATACAGTACCACTGATCCGATTACACACAGTTCGATTAACCGGCATCAGCGGAATTTCATTTTCCCCATCGTTGTAGTAAATTAAAGCATGCCAAAAACAAATAGTCTCTTATAGCGCTCCGAGTCTACCAACCACATTGCACACGCTAGCGCTAAACACTGTCTAGAATACTGTTTACGTACCCCGTATCCTTAGTCTATGTGAACCTGGCAGGCTGGTACCCAAACGTTTCGTGTTTTGTATCTAGTTCAGTAATTAATCCTGCCCTAATGTATGGTGCGCACCACCACAACATCACAACACCACTTTTCCACAGCGGCCAAATTGGTAGGAGCAAAAAAAAAGTTTACACCCCCTTAGAAGTTCTAAAATGATGTCAATTCGGTGTTATTCATTGGCCTTCCACAGCATAAACATGACATCGTGATCTAGCCACACCATATCTAGTCTCGAGCTCTGATGACAAAAAATTTAGCCCGTCAGTTTTAACTCTTGAGTATCTTGACAATTTAAAAGTGCTCTAACAGTTTTGTTATGTGTCATGACTCGGCGAAACTGAGGGGCATTTCTACTAGAGGAATAGGAAAAATAGGAAACCATTTTTGCTGTTCAAAAGTGGTGTTTACTAGGTGATGCGCACCTAGACTCGTTATATATAATTACCGTCTGTCTACGTTGAGTATTCTAACGCACGAAGTGGTCGCAGGAGCCTAATGTCATGGCATCTAATCTTATCTATACGATCCTGATTAGTGCATGTTGGTCCAAGTCAACGCGTGCACTGGAGTTTGTTGAACCACTGTGGACGCGTCTTTCTACACTTGGTCCCTCCTTCTTGCTTCAATAATCTTTATCCATACCCAATTAACGATACTAAGCCCTTGGTAGCTTTTCATTTTTTGCGTTGCTCTCTCGCTTGTAGTGATCTATACAGCTCCGACCGTTTCTTTAACATCACCAGGATCAACCTCTTCAACATTACACATGCCTGCATCGCAGAGTGCGGAGGCTGCCAGAGCTGCAGCCCAGCAAGCCGAATTCAATGAGAAGAAATGGGTCTGGGTTCCTGATGCAAAGGAGGGTTACCTTGCAGGATGGGTGCACAGAGAAGAGGATGACGCCGCTGAGGTTATCATGGCTGCTGGGGGAGAAGTATGATCTTCCCATGGCTTCCTACCTTTTTGCATGTTTGATGCTCTTCAGTTTCGAAGGGTTCCATTTGGGTCACTGTTCAAAATGAATCCTCCCAAATTCGACCGCGTCGAAGACATCGCGGATCTAACATTTCTCAACGAAGCAAGTGTTGTGCACAACCTTAAATTAAGGTATGGTTCAGGAGCCATCTACGTACGCCCTTCTTCCTGTCTATATACGATCCATGATTTGACTCTTGACAGACATACTCTGGTTTATTCCTCGTCGCAATTAATCCTTACCAGAACTTGCCTCTATACTCAGATGCAATTATTCAACAATATCGCAACACCCGCAGAGACGAGAACCCCCCTCACATATTCGCCGTTGCCGAACGTGCTTGGGTTAACATGGGAGAAGAGCGAGAGAATCAGAGTATCCTAATTACGTACGGCGTAAATCTCTCTCCTCATTCTTTATATGTTTAAACCTCATTATTTCGACAGAGGAGAATCGGGGGCAGGTAAGACGGAAAGCACAAAGAAGGTCATTCAATACCTAGCTGCTATTGCCACCGATGCACACCTCCCCTCTACACCATCACATTCTCGTTCCCCCACTCTCGGATCCTCATCCTCTCTTGCTTCTATGCCCGCTAGTGGCCTTCCCAGGAGTACTTCTGTGCGGAAGGGTCACTCTGTTTCTCAGTCCACATCAGGTCCCGTGCATATGACAGCCAAAGACCGCCTTGGCCTTCTTGAGCGGCAAATTCTTCAAGCGAACCCCATTCTCGAGGCGTTTGGCAACGCGCAAACTCAACGTAATAATAACTCAAGTCGATTTGGCAAATTTGTTCGAATCACTTTCGCACCCGATGGCAGTATAGCAGGAGCAACTATTGATTGGTATTTATTAGAAAAGAGCCGAGTTGTGGTGAGAAGCGAAGCGGAGAGAAGTTTCCACGTTTTTTATCAACTGATGGCGGGGGGAGGGACTTTGAAAGGTTGGGTAGAGCGAAGCATCAGAGATAGAGTCTAACATATATTCCAGATGACTTGTTATTGGGAGGTGAGGTCGAAGATTACGATTACCTTAATAAGAGTAGGCGAGAAGTAGATGGGGTTGACGACAGAGAGGAGTGGCTTGCATTGAAGGTCGGTCGGATTTTCTTTCAACTCACTGTTATCTAAATATGCAAACGACAGACCGCCCTTGACGTCGTAGGCTTCACTCCTGCCGAGCAATTCAACCTTTTCCGCATAGTGGCTGCTATCCTCCATATCGGTAATATCACAATCACTTCCAACCGTGCGGACGACGCCGTCATGCCTGAGCCTTCCCAAGCGGAGCGTGTGTGTCATCTACTTGGCATACCGGTCGCCGAGTTTACGCGTGCTGTTCTCCGCCCTCGAGCTCTTGCTGGGCGTGAGTGGGTGTCGCAAGCACGAACGAGACAGCAAGCTATTGACGAGTTGTCTGCTCTCTGTAAAACTCTCTACGAGAAGTCATTCGGTTTGCTAGTCGATCGTATCAACCAAGCTCTCGATCGGCCATCATCGAAATCGACTTTCATTGGTGTGCTGGATATAGCTGGCTTCGAGATTTTCGAAATCAACGCATACGAACAACTGCTGATCAACTACACGAACGAGAAGCTGCAGCAATTCTTCAACCATCACATGTTTGTCCTCGAGCAGGAAGAATACACAAGGGAAGGGATCAAATGGGATTATGTCAACTTTGGATTGGACTTGCAACCCACGATTGATCTCATCGAGGCAAGCGGAAGCGTGATCGGAATCCTCAGCTGCTTGGATGAAGAGTGTATCATGCCCAAAGCCACTGACCTGACCTTTACCAACAAGCTGAACTGGATGTGGGCCGGGAATGGCGAGGAAGAAGATGAGTTTCAACATCCGGGACGAGCTAAATATGAACCCTCCAGGTTTGAACAAGGTTTTATCATTCATCACTATGCTGCCAAAGTTGAGTATCGCACCGATGGATGGCTAGAAAAGAACAAAGATCCTTTGAACGACAATCTCACCCGAGTTCTTTCATCTTCCTCAGAGCGCTATGTTGCTGCTCTCTTTGCGGAATATGTGGATGTCCCTACTGGTCCCGGCGGTGCAGGGAACATGTTTACCTTGGGAAAGAAACGTGCCATCAAAAAGGGCGCATTTCGCACTGCCGCACAACGGCATAAAGAGCAGCTTTCCAGTCTCATGCAGCAGCTTCAAGCAACACAACCACATTTCATTAGATGTATCGTCCCCAACGGCAACAAGAAGCCCGGGCGTATCGACGTTCCGCTAGTCCTCGACCAGCTGCGGTGCAATGGTGTGCTAGAAGGAATTCGGATCGCTCGCCTTGGGTATCCAAATCGTTTACCGTTCGTAGAATTTCGTCAACGATACGAGATTCTCACTCCAGGAGTCATTCCTCGAGGATATATGGACGGCCGGGAAGCTTGCCGACGCATGGTGAGTACCCTGGAGTTGGACGACACGATTTACAAGATCGGGACATCAAAGATTTTCTTCAAAGCTGGTGTCCTTGCAGAACTTGAGGAACGACGCGATCTTTTACTGTTCGAGGTTTTCTCTCGTTTCCAGGCTGGGGCACGTATGTGGAGTGCTCGGAGGCAGATGAAGAAAATTTTGAATCGAGCCGTGGCAATTCGAACCATTCAACGAAACGCGAGGGTATACGGGGAGTTGAGAGATTGGCCATGGTGGCAATTGTACACCAAGGTACGTTTGCGATTAGCCTTCATTATCGGCTAATGTGGACAAATGCAACAGGTCCGCCCGCTGCTTGCAGCCACTCGCAATGACGATGAACTCCGAAGGAAGGAAGCAGAGTTGACTTTGATCAAAGAGCGTGCAGAACGTGATAAGCAGGAGCGGGAAGCGTTGGAAAACCTGAAGATGTCTCTTGAGGCACAGAAAAGAAAAATAGAGGACGAGCTCGAGGCCGAGCGCGCTCTTACCGTCGATAAGGATGCTTTGCTGGAACGAAGCAAAAAACGCGAGGGCGAGTTGGAAGATGAAGTCGCCGCTTTACAAGCTGATCTTGATCTACTCGATTCTCAACTTGATCGCGCTATGAAGCTCCAGAAAGAAAGCGAGGAGAAGTACGATTCCTTGCGGACGGTGTTTGACCAGGCTGCAGAACACCTGGTACGACTCGAGACAGATCAGAAGGAGTGGGTTGCGCGAGAAGTAGAGTTAACTGATCAAGTTGGTCTGGCACAAAACGAGATCGATGCTTTACGGGGAGATGTGGACGAGCTTCATAAACTCAGCGAAGAACTCAAGAATTTAGCACTACAGCGCGAGGAAGATCTTGCTAGAGTAAAGATGAGGATGGATGTAGCTGTCAGGGAGTTGGAAGGGAAATTGAATATAGAGCTTCGAAATAAGTCCGTTTGCTTTTTTGAATGCCACGTACGGGCCTCACTGACAGTTGTACTATAGGGATCTTATCAAAGGGAAATGCGACGACACTGAGAACGATGCACGACAGGCGAAAGAACAGCTAGCTGAACTGGCTCGTACCGCGACAGAATACTCTAACATGATCCAGAAGAAGGAGGAACAGGTCGCCCAGCTCGCGGTAGAACTGGATCTGTCGAAATCAATTCATGCTAAGTCGTTGAAAGACACGATTGAGCTACAGAGCGGTATTGATACTTTGATGGCCGAGCTCGACGCCGAGAAGAGTGACAGAGCACAACAGGCGACTGCTCGAAAGAAATTACAAGAAGAGGTGGACAGATTACGCTCTCTGATGGAAGCCAAAACTAGCGAGGAAAGTCGCAGGAACGAGGTTGAAAAGAGGAAAGAAGGAGAGCTCACTGATCTGCGTGCGCAAGTCAGTAAATTGCAGAAAGACTTGACCGACTCGCGTCGCGTGGCTTTGGAAGTGCAGAACAAACTAAAGATCGAGCTGGAGCACTCTATAAGGGACCATGATGCCCTCCAACGGAGTCATCAATCACTTTCAGAGAAGGAACGCGTTGCCCAAGACCAGCTGACCAAGAGTCTGGGAGCATTATCTGAGTTGGAGAAGACAAAACGAATCATGGAATCTGAGTTACAATCCCTCCGCTCTCGTCAACATGACAATGAAAGTCAATTGGCCGAAACGACAAAAGCAAAAGAGGTATGTTCTTACATGTTCAAGTCGTATCAAATACTCATACCCGCCCAAGGGCCTTGAACGCCAGCTTTCAACAGCGCAAGCCAAGTATCAAGATTTCGAAGATGTCGTCCTTGAATTCCAGCGTACTGAGGAGTCACATCATCGACAACTCGAGACGGTACGAAAGCAACTAGACGACGAATCTACTCGACGGGCACAGCTTGAACAGACGCTGTCAAGCCGGAAATCTGAGCTGGCAAAACTCAAAGACCGAAACGTGAAATTGGATCGTGAGCTGAACAAAGCTCTCGACGATCTAAAGACCCGTGAATGGGAAGTTAAGCAGCTGCAGTCCAAACAAGACAAGACCATCGTAGAGCATATCCATGTCTACGAAGAGGCGAAGCGAGTAACGGATCGACAACTGGAGGAAGCCAAAAAAGAGTTGCAGAACAACGCTGCCTACATACGGTCGCTTGAGAAGGCTAAGAATCGCCTTGCTAATGAGGTGGAGGATTTAGAGACGGCAAGAGAGCGTGTTGAGTTGCGGTCGAAGGAGAAGAATGCCAAGACCCAGGAAGACAAAGCGGCTCGAGCCCTGGGGGATGTTGAGAAGGAACGGCGGGGAAAAGAGGCGGCTGAGCTACAGTCACACCGTTTACAGATGGAGTTACGAACGGCCCACCAGCAGGTCTCCGAGCTCTCTGAACAACTCACCATAGTTCAGCGATCTAAGGACAATCTGGAAACGGAACTTGACAGGATAGCCGATGAAACGGAGAGTTCTGATTCTATGGCAAAAATGCAGCGTCAGTACGAAACAAGGATAGTGCAACTCGAAAATCAACTGAATGAGGCGGAGTCTACACGAGTAACTGTAGCCAAGATTAGAGAACGGGTTGAGCGCCAGCATGCCGAACTTCGTCAACTCGTGATGTCTAGGGGTCCTGCGGACGATGAATTCCAGGTCAGACTTCTTCGCGAGCTGCAGCTTGCGGACGATGCGTTGGAGAGGGAGATGTCGTCACGCTCCCAGAACTTTAGGTCGAGCAATGTAAACGAACTACACACCATGGCCAATGTGACACCTACCAGAAGGACTCCCGATTCAAAATCAGGTCCTCGCGGTGGCAAAGATATACCCTCTACACCTCGCACGTCTGATAAACAAGTTGCTGCTCTGAAACAGCAGGTCCAAGTCTTGGAAATTCAGATGGCCGCTTCAGAACGAGTTCGACGCCACTTAGAGACCTCTCTTCGTGAAATGACAGCTGATCTAGAGAACAGTGATGGCTCAAAACAATTCCTCCACCAATACCGCTCTCGTTTGACCAGGGAGAATACAAGGTTGTCGGAATTACTGGAAGAAGAAGCGGAAGCCCGCCGTGCTGCAGAGTCTGCCCAAATCGATGGTGTTCAGGCTATGTGGACCAAGTTCCAGAGTACTATAACGACCGAGCGGGAGAACTACGCACGACTAGAAGAATCTCGCAAAGCATTAGTAAGTTATTTAACATTCCTTCATTGAATATTCCATCAAGTCCACAGCTTGTTCAACAACGCACGGCGCAAGGGGAGCTAGACATGCAGCGTGGTCAAGTGCGCGAGCTCGCTCAGGCGAAGAAACAACTACAGTCAGAAGTCACCGAACTGCGCGAACAGCTTGAAGTTGCCAAGGACGAAGCATCCAGTTAGTGATAATTTTTCTCAAACAGTCAAGGTATTGACTCTTCGCCAGATACCAAGCGTCAGTTGCAAAAACGAATGCAAGAAGAGGATATCGAAGCATCCACATCATCTGCCACTCAGTCAGGTGTGTTACCAATGAGCAGTATTCTCCCATCCATATCTTATCGTAAAAACAGAGTTGCGAACTGTCATCGAGACTTACAAAGCCAAGGAACAATCTTATCAGGAACGTTTGGAGGCGGCTGAAATTGCTCGAGCAAAGGCAGCCCGGGGCGAAGCATATGGTGAGAACTTTTGCAACTCAAGGTTGTTCTTGTCTAATGCCAGATACCTTTCAGCCCGACGAACTCTTGTCGAAACTGAGAAGGGTCTGTCCGAAAATGCCACAGGACGCAAAGCAACTGACGATCGACTGAAAGTCGCGGAACAACGACTGAAAGAACTAGAAGCCAAGCTCGACGAAGAAGGCCGAGAATCTTCGGAAGTTGCAATTTCACGACAGCGGCTTTCAGAAGAACTGGAGGATGAGAGACAACAACATCAGAAAGATCTTGCAGAGCGCGACTTTACTGCCGACCAAACCAGGAAGAAATATCAGGGTAAGCCTCAGAGACAGACTTCCAGTTTCACATTTTAATTTGGAATATGCTTAGCTGAACTGGCGCAGTTAAGTGAAGGTGATATTTGTATCGGATGTGCCCCGGGTACCGCTCAGCGTTGATTTTCAGAGCTCCAATCCCAAAGGGACAGTATCAGCCGTCTCCGAGAGGACAATCGGAAAATTCGGTCAGAGTATGACGAGCTTCAACTCAGATATGACGACGAAGTGTATAACAGCGGAGGCTGGAAGAAGGAGAAGGAACGTATGGAGACGAAGATAGCCGACATCAACAAGGCATATGAAACGTCAACAGCTGCTCAGGCTGAACAGCAATCCCAGATTGTTGCATTACATTCCCAGGTAAGGGAGCTTCGTGGCGTGCTGGACGACGCCGAAGCCGATCGAGCCCTCCTTCAAAAAGCTCGGCGGGCCTTGCAAGCAGAACTGGAGACTATCAAGCTTGACCATGTGGACACTAACAAAATGTCGTCGGAAAGGGAGTTCCAGAAGCTGCAACTCAAGAAGCAGGATCTAGAACGCTCCTTGGAGGAACAAGAGGATCGTGTCACCAACGCATTCGACCGCATGAAAAAGGCTGAAGCTTACGCTAACGAATGCCAGGTAGAGCTAGGCAAAGTTCGTGTGGAGAACTCAGAGCTCGATAGACTGAATGTGTGTTGTGTTCCCGTTCTTCTGATCATCCCTGTTCTGACAGTACTCTAGGCAAACCTTGAAAAACAAATCAAAGAACTCAACGTGAGGATTGTAGACCTGGAGACTAAGTCTTACACAAATTCTCCGCGCGCATCGACGACATCACGACGAATGGAGAGTCGCATTGAAGATCTAACCAGTCAACTTAACCAATCACAGAAAGAAAAGAGTGACACCTCGCGACTTCAACGTTCGGCAGACAAAGTTGCCCGTGATGCCAAATTCCAGTTGGCCGAAAGTGATCGACAAAAAGCAAAGCTAGAGGAAGAGCGTAAGGCATATGAAGCTCAACTCCGAAACCTCCGTCAAGCGCTAGATGCTAAGGTGCCATTTGATCCTTTCTCTTCGCCGCCCAGTGTTCAGTTGATATTATGTCCAATCTGCTTAGCAAACCGAGGAAAACAGTCTTCAATCAGCGAAGCGACGCGCGGAGCGCGAAGCAGGAGATTATAGACAGAAAGCTCTTAAGTACGCCGCTAATCATAGCTACATGGTCTATCCTGATATTCTTCTGGCAGTCTTGAGCGAGAGCTTGAAAGGCTTCATAACCGCCTTGAGCGACCACCTTCAAGCCATTTAGATAGGAGCTCTCCCACTGGCTCCCCTCGCAAGTAGATCTCTACGAACATTACTCATACGATATCAGGGTTGGTATAAGTATTAGGTTCCGACTTCATCCTGTAGCAAACTTACCTATCCGAGTCACTCCCTGCACTGCTTTCGATCAAGATTGTATTTTATGCCGCGAGTTCTGGAGAGGTGGCGTAATGCTGTCTATGAGCAAATTCGACCATAGAGATTGTGGTCCCCGGGCCAGGTACCAATAACTACGTTAGATACAATATGTAGACGGCGAACATCGCGAGCCGCTGCGTAGTCACGGCGTGAGAGAAGCGCATAATTATAACCAAATTCGATTGTCTTGTCGCTGGGCGGCATCTGTCTATCCTGTTCTGTTCTGTCGTCCCCCACAATGTCTAACATGCCGTGGTCGAAACTCTCTTCCAAGAGTAAGTGCTGCTCGCCCGATCACTCTATTCGGATTGTACTAAACTCTATATATCGAAGAACCCAAGGACACTAGAGAGAACGGCGTCATCTCTAGATCAGTAACACCCATACCCTCTCGCCCAACAACCCCAAAGCCTCCCCATGGCGCCGACCAATTCCGGTCTGGTATGCTCACCATCCGGATCTTCTCAGGTATGTCCACTCCAGTTTTCTTATATACGATGTTGACCTCGAATAGGACGAGGCCTCGCTCTTGCGCCTGGTGTGCAAGTGCCCGATGTCATTCATAAAGCACTCGACTCTCTACATCCTACTCGCAAGTCTACCAGCAACCGCGAGAGTTTACAGCGTAAACGTTATTGGTGGCTTCCATATGTCGTTTTAGAGTTCGACAAAAATGAAATTCTGATCGATGCGATGGGTGGGGACCTTGCCAGCCCGGTGTGGAACTATCGAGCAGACTTGTGTGTCATTCATACCCTGGGTATCGCCCATGTTTCTCACATTCACTCTGCGCCTTTACAGCGATGTCTCGCGTACTTCAAATATATCTGTCTCATCGTATCTAAGAACTACTGTGGCTGGCCAGGATGACATGGGGAACGATTTACTTATGGCTCGTGTCGACCTAACCCCCATGCTGGAGGGACACGCAAGTGCTATCGACTTCTAATTCCTTATCGTTCCTTACTCTCCAATCCTGTTAGCACGCCTCTGATCAATGGTACAATGCCACTGCTGGATCCGGGTCATTCCATCTCAAGATTGACTTTAAACCCATCCGCAACGAGCTGCTGACAATTGAAGCTTTCGACTTGCTTAAAGTAATAGGAAAGGGTAGCTTTGGTAAAGTCATGCAAGTCCGGAAGAAGGACACACAGCGAATATATGCTCTCAAAACAATCCGTAAAGCCCACATCGCACAGCGTCCCGGTGAAATCACGCACATCTTGGCGGAGCGCACAGTGCTTGCGCTCGTGAACAACCCATTCATCGTTCCCCTCAAATTTTCGTTCCAGAATCCGGATAAGTTGTATTTGGTGATGTCATTCGGTATGAACCTGTTGTTGCGTAGACAATGTGTCTTCATTGATTTGTGACCCTTATCAGTCAACGGAGGTGAACTGTTCTATCATCTGCAGCGCGAGGGCAAGTTCGATCAAGATCGAAGTCGGTTTTATGCTGCTGAGCTTCTTTGTGCCTTGGAGCACCTTCACGGCTTCAATGTCGTCTATAGGTATTGCCAGTCTCCATTCCTTGCACATCCTTTATCTAACTGAGTTTTGCAGAGACCTGAAGCCCGAGAACATTCTGCTAGATTATACTGGCCATATCGCGTTGTGTGATTTCGGTATAGTGTCTTCTGTTCTCCGGAACACATTCTCATTGCTCGTCGCAGGGTTGTGTAAGCTGAACATGTCAGAGACGGAAAAGACAAACAGTGGGACGTGCACCTACTTAAACGTGCATCATTCTAACTTTCCTTTTAGCATTTTGTGGCACCCCAGAATACATCGCTCCCGAACTTCTGGAGAGTCAGGGTTATACCAAGACGGTTGACTGGTGGACGTTGGGTGTACTGCTGTACGAAATGATGGTCTGTCATTTCTTCATGGCTGGCGTTATGGAAATCTAAACAAATCATTACCACCTATATATAGACTGGTCTTCCACCGTTTTACGACGAAAACGTGAATGCAATGTATCAACGGATCCTCACAGATCCACTCAACTTCCCTCCGGATATGCCTCCTGAGGCGAGAAGTGTGATGACCGGCCTTTTACAACGGGATCCAGCTAGGCGCCTTGGGAGTAATGGGGGGGAAGAAATCAAGCGGCATCCATTTTTTTCTAAATATATTGACTGGAATCGGTAAGATAGACACCTCACTTATCTGCAATCTTTCACTATATTCTTGATAGATTGCTGGCCAAGAAGATTCAACCACCCTTCAAACCGAGTGTTGTGCGTGTCTACTCCTGCCTGTCATTTGCATGACCAACTCTTATGCACCTTTAGGAATCCGTTTTGGATGTAGCCAATTTTGACCCCGACTTTACAAACGAGGAGGCGCAAGACTCTGTCGTCACTGATTCTGCGCTCTCTGAAACTGTGCAGGACCAGTTCAGAGGCTTCACCTATAACCCTGCGAATGAACATCTAAGCGAGAGCGTTAGCTATCCTAGTGCCATGGGCTGAAGTACAGATGTGACATTCAATTTTCAATTCTGACACATTTCTACTCCTCGGTTTGGTATCCTGGGCAGCGCGTATAGGTTGGTCCCTTTTTTTTACTTTCGTTCTCTCCGCCTTTTAGTTACCTTTTCGGTCACCTCCTTGCACCCATATACCAATGGACTTATTTAAGGATCCATATCTACGTCAAGCTATGTACTGTATGCGTATAGTGGGTGGTCGCGAAATGTCAAATGACATTGTACTACTAATCCAAAAACTCACAGTAAGTGTGTGTGTGTGTATATGAAAAAGAAATGCATTAAGGGGGAATCGAACCCCCGGCGGGTCGAGTTAAGCTAAAGCTTCATGGCAACGACCCAGGTTACCACTACCCCATTAATGCCTACAAATGTAAGGAGGAAAAGAAAAGATAGATTGTTTGTCTGTGAAAGATATTAATTACATTGAAGCAAATCTCTGGTTTGTGTGACCGTTGACGACGACGGCGGCAAACGCGCTCTGACAGCAAACGCTTCGACGACCCACTTTTTACTAGGTGGGGTCCACACTACCTGCATTCCACGGCCAGCGCAGCTCAAAACGCGTCTTTCCTTTGCCCTTTTCCTTTTTTCTTTCGTTGCTGCTCACTTCTCCATTCCCATCCGACCTCTGCTAACCGGTAATAGAAGCATCGCTCTGTGATATCAGCTACTCGGGCTGTGATCAACTCGATCATCATGTCGATTTCGTCCTCGTCATCAACCTCGATACCACCATCTGCCAGCGCCGGCCCAAGTGGTCAGAATACCCATCCGTCAGTGGAAAACAATGATGAAAAGAACAGGTATGTTCTCATTTCTCCGTCTGACGCGTGGCACGTTAAGAATTTTACCATCGATCACCCCAGTGTTGTCATTAAAGTAGGCATGGTGGGAGACTCACAGATAGGCAAGACGAGTTTAATGGTCAAGTATGTGGAGGGTAGTTTTGATGAAGATTATATTCAGACGCTGGGCATGTCTTCATCTGTACTGCTTGTCCTTCCTCCTGACCACATTCCTATCCCCAGGCGTCAATTTCATGGAGAAGACAATCTCTGTCCGTCGAACAACCATCACGTTTTCCATTTGGGACTTGGGTGGGCAGCGCGAGTTTGTGAATATGTTGCCTCTTGTCTGCAACGATGCCGTTGCTATTCTGTTCATGTTTGATCTGTCACGGAAATCAACGCTGAACTCAGTGAAGGAGTGGTATCGCCAAGCACGGGGATTCAATAAGGTGCATCTCCATTCATTCCTTACGGTGATCATGACATGAACTGATCTCCTTTATCCCCCTCGCCTCAACACTCGTTGACTTCATGCTTTCCCATAATACAGACAGCAATTCCTTTTCTAATAGGCACCAAGTTTGACCAGTTTTCCACATTTCCTCGCGACGAACAAGAAGAGATAACAAAACAGGTGTGTATGGCTACACCGTATTATTTCATCTGGTTTTTAGTTTGGGTTAGGCGAAGCGGTTTGCCCGAGCGATGCATGCCTCACTGATATTCTGTTCGACGTCAGCATCAATAAACGTGCAAAAGATCTTCAAGATCGTTTTGGCCAAGGCGTTCGATCTAAAATGTGTGATTCCTGAGATTGAAGGGGTCGGTGAGCCAATACTGATCTATGTGGATGTTTAATGGAGGGGGGAAATGGCTCGTTGTTGGGCAGATTAGGAAGGAGAGTGTGAGGGGGTCTATGGATAGGGTGGAAACAGGAAATTATCAAGGTGTGACCTCCAGCCGGTGTTGACCCGGATCGTTGCTGATAAAATGTGTGTGAAGTTGGTGCCTTCAGATCTAGAGCTCTGGTGAATCGCGCTGTCGGCCGTTCTGTCCTCGAGGAAACGTTTCTTCCTCCTGTAATCGTGGACGCCGTAGCGTCCCCCATCCACCCTGTACATTCTTATTTCATTCTATGTCCTTCTTTTCATGTTCATCCCACGACTTATTCGCATGCTTTGTCCGCTCCCTTAATAATTGCGAGTTCTCGCCCTCCTCTTCATAGTCTTTCCTTTGATTACCTCGACCTCCTTCCATGTGCGCGTTCGCGTTATTTATTATGTCGTAATGCATTTGCAGTCCGAGTAAAAACATATGCCTCCACACGTGATCGAGGCTTACTTCCAGTACTACTACCTAAGCCGCTAAGCCTTTACATACGATGAAACATATCCTACTTGCATTCTCGGACTTTTTAGGTGTTTCGCTGCCTCGCTGTACTCTCTGTCACTCCGTCGAGCTGTGGACTGCTCGAGTTTTACTGGCAGCCTCGCATCTTCTCCCTCTAACAGTATCTGCACCGTCAGGATTCCCTTCTTCAGGCAATGGTTTATGGTTTACCAAGTCTGCGCACTCCTGGGTCAGAGAATGGCTACCTGTTGGCAATGGATACCTCGCAGGTGACCACATTCACTCACGCTTTCTGTTATTTTAATTGCTGACAACTGGCAAGCCATGGTACCTGGCGGAACGTTCAATGAAGTCACACAGCTCAACATAGAGTCCCTGTGGTCTGGTGGCCCTTTTGCTGATCCAGTACGTCTCTCTCAATATAATTTACCCTCTATTTATCCAATCTTGTGTCAGTCTTATAATGGCGGAAACAAGCAACCCAGCGAACAGTTTTCTACTGCGGAAGCCATGAAGAATATTCGTCAGGCTATATTCCAAAGTTCGACCGGCAAAATAGACAGTACGAATGGATTTAAGCTTGTGACTGATGTAGCCCATGTTTATTCGTATGCGGCTTAGACATTGAAGCATTAGGGACGGAACCAGGCGCATATGGTGCGATTTCCTTTGTCTTCCGAGGGTCATTTTTCAAATTTCGTCCGAAAGGCTCTTATGCCGGAGCAGGCCATCTCATCTCGAATATCAGTTTACAGGGGACAGTGTCTAACTATGCCCGGTGGCTCGACCTTGATCAGGGTATTGCTCGCACCAGCTGGTCACAGTCAGGGACGACATACCTTCGGCACGGTATATCCTTTTTCCTTTGTAACCATCAACTCAGCTCTTTCATTCCAGCTCAACCTTCTGCTCTCACCCGACCCAATCCTGCACTCAGCATATTACCTCAACATCCAGTGCCGCAGGTCTCCCTTCTATGTCCTATGCTTTCTCCTCGAGCATGGAAGAGGGTCTTCCAACACCCAACATAACATGCCTCGACTCAAGCACCCTCCGTATCCGGGGATTTGTTTCCACTCCAGGCATGCTCTACGAGCTCCTTGCCCGCGTTTACACCACTCCCTTCGTGTCCGGGTCTTCCTCCGCAACTCGATGTATCCGAATCCCTGTGGCCCCTGGTACGCCACCCAATGCCACCATCGAGGTCAGCGGCCGTTCTGTGAGCGAAGCATGGATCTCCTGGGTGGGCGAGACCGAATACTCACTTGAAGCAGGCGACCCCGCTCACGGATTTTCCTTCCGCGGGTCCGACCCGCACGACGCCCTTCTTGCCCTGCTTAATCAACCCACCCCCGTGCTTACATTCTCGGAGATTCTAGAACAGCATGTGAAGGACTACAAGGCAACGTTGATGGATAAATTTTCTTTGTCGCTCGGGCAGAAACCCAGGCTTGATGTACCGACGGATGTGGTGAAAGCGGGCTATAAAGTCGATGCGGGCGATACGTATCTAGAGTGGTTAATGTTTAATTATGGGAGATACTTGCTCGCTAGCAGTGCTAGGGGGTCGCTTCCAGCTAATCTTCAGGGCAAGTGGGCGAATTTGCATGTCAATCCTTGGGGTGCAGGTAGGTGAATTTAGTCTTTTCTGTGCTTTGTGTTGCCCATTTGCATTCCTATGATAGATTACCGTGAGAAGCTTCTTTTCAATACCTACGATCCTTGTGCTGAGTATGAATGGCTAGATTCGAATATTAACATTCAGATGAATTATTGGAGCGCGGAAATGACAAATCTCGACGTAACCCAGTCATTGTTCGATTATTTCCAAGTTAGAAACCTGTCTTTCCACCCTAGCCATATCCCTCACTTCTACTGTAGAAAACATGGGCCCCAAGAGGCGCATTCACCGCACAGGTTCTGTACAACATCTCCAGGGGATGGGTCACTCATAATGAGGTTCGTCATCGGTGATCAATTTCGAATTTCCGTCTTCTTGAGAACAGCAATTCTGACTTGCTCACCCAGATGAATGTAAGTTTTGCACTCGAACGGTATAAACCCACCACAAACTAGTGCCCAATAGATCTTTGGCCATACTGGCATGAAGGGTGTTGTTAACACGGCGCAGTGGGCTAATTATCCAGGTTGGTACACAAATGTGTCTTCCATTGACGTTGCGCTTATGTTTTCTTTCCATAGAGTCTAATGCCTGGATGGTATACTATGTTTATTTCACATTGACTGAAACTTACGCTAATGATCCTTTCTTACAGATGATTCACGTATGGGACCACTTCGACCATACCAACGACGTGGCATGGTGGAAGGCTCAAGGTTGGCCGCTTCTGAAGGTCGGTCTCGACAACATGTCTTTTCTCCCCATTTGCAACCTTTACACACTTAGGGAGCAGCGAGTTTTCATCTCGACAAACTTATACTAGATAGTCACTTCAATGATTCAACGCTGGTCGTCAATCCTTGTAACTCTCCAGAACAACCTCCCATTACCTTCGGTACATAGCACTGCTGACTTTTCATAAACCTTCCATGCTAATAATGAGATATTAGGATGTGCGCACTCGCAGCAGCTCATTTGGCAGATGTTCAACGCGGTAGAGAAGGGCTTCGCTGCTTCTGATGATACTGATACCGCCTTCCTGGAGGGTATGTTATCAGCGGAATATCCATTCGTTATGTATTGATTGTGCATTACACAGAGGTCAAAGCTAAACGTGCACAAATGGACATGGGCCTTCGCGTCGGATCATGGGGTCAACTCCAAGGTTCGTACTTACGATCTCTTGCCGTTACACCTACAATCTGTTCTCCGCAGAATGGAAAGTAGACACAGACTCTCCTACCGACACTCACCGCCATCTTTCACACCTCATCGGTCTATACCCCGGCTATGCCCTCGCCACATATGACGAAGCCACGCAGGGCGGACTCACCGTCAACGGATCATACATAACGTATACCAAGAAACAGCTGCTAGACGCCGCGACGGTCAGCTTATTGCACCGCGGGAACGGGAGAGGCCCCGATGCTGACGCAGGATGGGAGAAGGCGTGGAGAGCTGCGGCGTGGGCTCAGCTTGGGAATGCAGAGAAATTTTATCATGAGTTGTCGGTGAGTTCGTTGTTCGCAATGCTGGCGAGGCTGACGCTGATGATGTCAGTATGGGATATTTGTCAATTTTGGACTGAACTTGTTTAGTCTGTACGACGTGGGCAACCCCGATCCCATATTCCAGATTGATGCCAACTTGGCATATCCGGGAGTGCTTCTTGTAAGTCGGACTGCTGTACGATCTTCCATAAATTAAGTTTGTCCCCTAGAACGCATTGATACAAGCACCTGATGTCGCAAACTTCAATATACCTCTATCCATAACCCTTCTCCCGGCGCTTCCTAAGCAATGGCCCTCTGGCTCCATCAAGGGTGCGCGGATACGTGGCGGAATCACACTTGACTTGCGATGGGACAACGGCAAGCCGGCGAGCGTAGCTCTCAAGCTTGATGCGATTATTATCCCGAGGCCGGTGCAGGTCTTGTACGCCGGCAAGGTTGTGAGCTCGTTTACCACTTCATCTGGGATGGGTAGAAGCATCAATAGCTTTTGAGGATGGAAGGTCTGAATATTCAATTTTATAAATGTAGCTATTTCTATAGCGATGTGTAAGGGTGTAAAAAGTTCTGGAATCTTTCAGTTTGCCTGTCAAATTGACCGAGATTTGTTTCTCTGTTTTTTTTTGGTTTAGATTAGTCTACCGTATGCGCAGACCAAAACAAAGGAAGTGATCGTTCCTTATATGGTTTTAGATCAGAGTGCCTTTGTTCTCAGGTTCTCCGATCGAAGGGGATGGTATAAGTATTCCAAGAGATACCAAGTTAGCGAACATCCCTGGAAGTAATGGTGAGAACTCAACAATGGATGAAGCTTTGTTGTAGCTCAGATACTGTTATGAGGACTAGCTCGTTTGGAAAAATAGACTGATATATAAAGGGAATTATGTACAGTCAACTCCCTCATAACCCATACCCCTCGGTGGACACTCCAGGCTATGGGTTATGAGGGAATATGGGGTTCGAGGATGGTCCTAAAACTAAGTAGGTCCCAAAAAATCAGGAAAAATTGGGAAAAATCAGGAAAAAATCAGTTATGTATTTTTGAAGCATGTGGGGCCGTTTCGGGTGCCAACTTTAGAGTAGAACTATGTACGACTAATAATATAAACTATATACATCTAAAGTAACTATTTTTCACTTGTATATACTGTACTGATACAACCAACTCTTCGTCAAATGTTACGTGTTACCAAAAAAATTGATCTCTTCACCTCTTCATGGCCAAAATTTGAGCGTTACAGGGGAAAAAACTCTTCAGGATGTTGGAGCAGACAATCTATCGGTATCAAGTTCGTTATCCGCTTTTCTATTTTTAGTACTTACGATCACTTCCGCTGCCCGTCATCGCCGTCTATCCGACTCATATATACTCGCGTCGATTACGTGATACCTCCCTCCGACTGTCTACTACAAGGGGGTGTCGGGATGGGAATCCCAAACCAGACGTAGGGGGGGGGGTCCTGCCGGAGGCTGAATTTTTTTTTTTGACCATGGTGAAAACAATGCTGATAGGTGTCGTTTGAGTGGTGGTTTAACATAGTAAAGCCCTGAAAGGATTCGGTAAAGCACTCATAACATTGGATTGTGTCAATTACTACCTGGATGTAAGCGAGCGAGTGTGCTTACGCTGATCTCAAGATCTAGTTTGTTTATGTGTAGGGATCTTGAACTAAATAGCATCACGTCCAAGAAATCACGAAACAGTCGCGTCAGTGGCATCACATTCTTTAGAATCTTTCCGCGAGTCACGGTTGACGGATTAGGTATATCAAACTTTATTTTTTTTCATCAACATCGCTCACCACTTCAACATGTTTATCAAGACAACTCACATTGATGGACGGTCGACAGCTCAACTGTACCGTATTCAACTGTCAATCGTACGGCCATAACCATTGAACAGATGGTGTACAGCCCTAGTAATGAACACTCAGCCGGGGTCACCACTGGCCTGACATTGGTCCTGCAGCATCGCTGATTCACACATTGACGTCTGAAAGAAAAAATAACATGTACACGTGATTGAAACATACCATATATGGCAGGAAGGGGGGTCTCGAGAGCCGTGAAAAAAAATACCGACGTCATATGAAAAATTCCCATCCCGACACCCCCTTGGTCTACTACTCTCCGAGTGTCACTAGAGCTGAGGCGAGTATCCTAGTTATATGTACCAATAGCAAATTATACTTACCATTACCTATAGTTGTATCATTTATAGGTATTATACAGACTGTCTACTACTCTCCGAGTGTAGAGCTGAGTTGTATCATTTATAGCTTGTTATCACTCTTATACAGGAGACCCAATATAGTTAACCTGTATGACTAACCCAGTAGTACATATACCTTGTATGGTTGCGAAAAAAATGTTTAATTTTACCTGCCAAAAAATTAAATTTAAACTTGTTTGTTTACTTGTAGCTAATCACCGTGAGGGATCTTGACTACATAGCCGCCTCTGGATGTGCTGCTCACATCCTTCGCCCCTGTGGCCTTTCAGGGTACATGCCCCTTCTGCGGTATTCCTCTTGAGCTCCGAGCTCCCGATTCTGTCATAGTGCTCAGTGCATCAGGCTGCTCAGTAAGCCATCCTCGCTATGACGACATTACTGTCTCACATGCGTAAGATATGAACTCGCCCTGAGCACGAGTACCACTATCGCTTCCTCCTTTCACTACTCTCGTGCTCTGGGTGAGTTCCCTTTCCAATGAGACTTAATTCCTCCATTCACTACTCTCGTGTTTGTAGTTTCTTAGTTTGCACTCACCCACCCTCCCGCATCCGTGGTAGCTTTCCTTGTGCTCTGATTCCTTTTTTTCTCCCCACTGGTTTTTTTGGGCAGAGCAGAGGTTTTGATGCAACCCACATCAGCTTAGAGCACAAACATCTTTATCACTTTGTAGTTCATGCGCAATTCAATTGTAGGGCCCACTGCTGATTTCAGGGCATGCCCATTTCGGGCTATTCCTCTCAGGCTATCCCCGTCTCCTGAGTGAGTGATTAGTTGATTTTCATAGCCATTTGTTACGTGTTACTGTAAGAGAACCAATTTCTCTTACTACGAACTTTGGCTACAATGCACTTCATTATGCACATTACATCATCCACATGATCACATGACTACCATGAGCACAGGATTATCACATGCAACTACATTATATACACGAGTGGTTTGTAATAGTAGAGTAACTTTCCTTGAATCAATACCACATTCCTCACAGCTTGGTCCCTGAGTGTTGGGAGAGGATACTCCCTTCCACTTTTTTTTTGTGATGAGCGTGATTCATTCAACAATTGCGAGACCAAATCCAGGTACAGATTTCCCCTGTTATCTCCCCACATTATCTCCCCGTGTATCCCGCGACTTCTTGTTCAACTCACGCCACACCATGCCACGTCTACCACCAATAGAAAACACTGAGAAACCTATGTCACAAACCTCGCCAAGTCCTCACATCATCGCCCCTTGCGCATATAGTCCCCTTCATGCACATATATATATTGTGTTCCCTGTCCAATCTCAAAAACCACAACTTCTTCCTCGCCACCACCACCACAACCTGTCTTGAACACCTTCCACTTGTATCCCTCTCACCACCCATAGTAGGGCACGTGCACAAGTTTCCCCTGCAGCCTCTAGCCCCCTCACAACGCCGCCCAGTACTCTGACCTCTGACCAAGCACAACTCGCCTCGATAACCTCCAGTCATGAGCTCCCGCCAACCGCAACGCCCAGTCTAGTACATCCCCTGTTACCACCCGCCCCCTCTTCTTCTGTTCCTTCAGACTCTTCCTCAGAATCTTTGGACTCAGACTCCAATGCACCTTTTTCAATGGACAACCCCCCATATGCTCCCACTGTTGTGAAAGGCGGCAAGGGCAATCATGCTCCTATTTTATCAGCTGGGTGCATCACAATTGCTGTGGTACGTGTTTTTGAAAACGCCTGTCGACACTTTTTCCAAAACAAGAAGATACCTGAGGATGAGTGGGTTGTGGCAATCATCTACAATTTTGAATCTTCCTCGGTCCAATCCTGGGTCAACATGCACCATGATCGCCTCCTTCTCCTCACATTCTCTGCCTTCTTGTTGGAATTCAAGAAGAAGTTTCTGCCAGCAAATTGGCAAGATGATCTTGTCGCCACTCAGATTTCTATCCAGAGTTCTCAGTCATTCCTTGCGTGGACGGAGGCCATGCATGAGGCCAACTCCGAGCTGGGTATTGCTGGCTCCGACTATCACATTGCAGAAGAGAAACTTCAATCTCACTTTGTCCCCCATCTGTCGACTACCCTTAAAGCTTCTTACAATGCCAACAATACCCATGGCACGCTGGATGCCATTGTCATCCTCGAGGCTTGGATCCAGCGTGTCCATCTCCTCAACATCAAGAACATGAATAAGAGGGAAGAGTGGGTGAAGATCGCCTTGTCCATGGGCCACACAAATTCCAAGGTGACACATACAGGTGTGGGTGCTGGAAACAGTACAACTACCAACACGGTGACACCTACTACTTCTTCCAGCAGCAATGCGGTGCTCTTGAACACCACCAATATGACACAGCCTTTCACAGCTAAACTCACACAAGCAGAACATGATTTTCTCAGAGCTCACAAAGGATGTTTCCATTGCAGATTCTTTTATGCAGGTCACTTTGCACCTGACTGCCCCCTTGGAAGTAAAGGCAGACTGACTCTGGAGGCGTGCAAGAACATCACCTTGGCTGAGGTGCTCAAGGCCAAGGCTGCATTTGAGGGAATGGGTGCTACTGTGGTAGCAGCAGTGTTTGATGCTGAGAGTGATGATGACAGTTTCGAAATGTTGGAGGATGAAGCTTCAGAGTATGTGAACCAGCCTTTCTCCTTACCATCACATTTGTGGTGGGATTGTTGCATCAATGCTCTGTTAACATGTGCTCCTACACTGATTCAAGCCCTTATTGACCACGGTTCCCCTCCAGTGCTGATTTCATCTGAGCTGGTAGATGTTATGGGACTCGCGTGCTGCAAATTATTCAAGCCTTTTCCAGTTGCCGGTGCCTTCATGAATGGTCAGAGAAGTGCAGACTCTAGTTTGACAGAATATTGTAGATTACACCTCCAGTCCCGAGATGCAGTATGGAAATCCAAAGTTGTGAATGCAATCATTTCCCCGACGCTCCACACAGATCTGATGTTAGGTCTGGACTTCTTGACAAAGAACAAGATCGTCATGGATGTGGAACTGCAGACAGCAATTGCCAAGGATGCTCAGTATGATCTCTTACATCCAGCTCTGGTTGTGCTGCTGCGACCATTTGTTTCTGCCCAGGAGCAGCATAAGGCAGAGGCCAAATCTATTAAATCAGGACTGATAAATGCACACAAGAAGCATAAAATCGTGCATGATGAGCTTCTCTGTCTTTTTGCAGAGAATCTGGAACACTTTGATCTCGACGCACACACGACCACATCGCCTTGTGTTATTGCTGCCATTAGGGAACAGATTGAAGAACTGGTGGGGCAAGCGATCTTGGACAAGTTGGACAGTACCTACAAGGCTCGCTTTGTGGACCGATTCCCTATGGATATCCCTCATGCTAATGATTTGCCTACGAATGTTTACCACCACATAGAAGTGACCCCTGGGGCTCCAATCTCAGTGGGCCATGCATACTTGTGCCCGAGGAAATACAGGGAGGGTTGGAAAACCCTAATCAAAGAGCACTCTAAAGCTGGACGGATATGCCTGTCGTCTTCACCTTATGCCTTGCCGTCTTTCATTATCCCTAAGGCAGACGTCTTGGTGCTGCCTTGATGGGTAAATGATTACCGTAAGCTGAACAAGATCATGATCCCCAACAACTACCCACTTCCTCGGATTGACAATATACTGGCTGACTGTGCTAAGGGGAAGATTTGGGGTAAAATCGACATGACAAACTCTTTTTTTCAAACCCTGGTGCACCCTGACCATGTGAAATACATGGCTACCTTGACACCTTTTGGTCTATGGGAATGGGTCGTCATGCCCATGGGGTTGAGGAACTCTCTGGCGACACATCAACGACGTGTAACCTTGGCACTTTCTGAACTGATTGGGAGGATCTGTTATGTATACCTAGACAACATAATAATCTGGTCGACAACTCTGGCCAAACACAAAGCTAATGTGATGGCTGTACTTGAGGCTTTAAGGAAAGCACAACTGTACTGCTCAACTAAGAAATTGTCCTTGTTTACCACGCACATCAATTTCCTGGGTCACCACATCTCTGCAGAGGGGATTGAGGCCGACGGATCAAAAGTTGAGCATGTGCTGAACTGGTGAGCGCCAACCTCTGTTAAACAAGTACAACAATTCCTAGGACTGGTTAGGTACATTGGAACATTCTTGCCAGCACTGGCGGAGCACACCACAATTCTCACCCCTTTGACCAAAAAGGAGTGCAACTCGGTGTTTCCCAAATGGACGACAGAGCATCAACATGCATTCGAATCCATCAAAGGATTGGTGCTGGGTCGGGACTGCCTGACGATGATTGAACACCACAATCTGGGCGAGAAGAAGATTTTTGTTACCTGTGATGTGAGCAAACGACGCACAGGTGCCGTACTATCCTTCGGTAAGACTTGGGAGAGCATGAGGCCAGTGGCATTTGAGAGCAGGCAACTCAAGGGCACAGAGCTTCACTACCCAGTGCATGAACAGGAGATGTTTAGCATCATGCAGGCCTTGACTAAATGGAGAGTGGACTTATTGGGCATGCACATAAATATTTACATGGACCACAAGACAATCGAGAACTTTGATGGACAGCAGGACTTATCTCTACGACAGGTGAGATGGATGGAGTATCTGTCGCAGTATGAGTATACTATCACCTACATCAAGGGAGAAGATAACATGGTCGTGGATGCACTGTCAAGACTGCCAGACTCGGAAACCATGGCAATGACTGTCAATGCAGTTTTCCAGATTGAGTCTAACCCAAAACTGTTTGCAAGGATTTGCAAGGGGTACAAACGAGACACCTGGTGTGCTGGCATTCTGGACGACATCAAATGGCAGGTTATTGATGTGAAGCTTAATTTCTCACTGAAAAACGGGATGCTTTTTGTTGGGAACTGACTGGTGATTCCCAAGTACAAGGATGTTTGGGAACAGTTGTTCAGACTTGCTCATGACCATCTCAGGCACTTTGGAGGAGAGAAGTTGTATGCTTCTCTTAGGGAGGAATTTTATTTCCCAAACATGCAGAAGGACCTCATTTCTGCGTACATCCAGGGGTGTGGCCCCTGCCAGCGGAACAAGTCATCTACAGCTAAGGTACCAGGCCCTCTACACCCTCTTCCTGTCCCCGACAAGAGATTTGAGTCAGTAGTGATTGACTTTGTGGGACCATTGCCCATGGACGACAGTTTTGATGCGATAGTGATGATGACAGATCATTTGGGAGCCAACATCCAGATCGCCCCTTGCAATACCAACATGATGGCTGACAAGTTCACATTGGTGTTTTTGAGCATTGGTACTGTGAGAATGGATGCCCTCTGGAGATCATCAGTGATCGTGACAAAATTTTTGTCTTGAAGTTCTGGAAAGAATTGATGAAGATGAGTGGGGTAAAGCACAAGCTGTCAATGGCTTACCACCCCGAGACAGATGGATCATTGGAGAGGTCGAACAAAATGGTGGTACAGTGTTTGCACTACCATGTGGAGCATAACCAGAAGGGTTGGGCAAGAGCACTGCCCAAGGGTACATTTTGACATTATGAATACAGTCAATGCTTTGATGCAGGTGTCACCTTTTGTGCTAAAAACCAGTCACTCACCTCGGGTCCTGCCACCTCTGATCTCAGCCAAAATTGAGGAGTCTGAAGAGGGCAATGAAGTGATGTACAGTGTTTGCACTACCATGTGGAGCATAACCAGAAGGGTTGGGCAAGAGCGCTGCCCAAGGGTACATTTTGACATTATGAATACAGTCAATGCTTCAATGCAGGTGTCACCTTTTGTGCTAAAAACCAGTCGCTCACCTCGGGTCCTGCCACCTCTGATCTCAGCCGAAATTGAGGAGTCTGAAGAGGGCAATGAAGTGATGTGTGCTAGGGAGGTAATTGAGAGAGTGAATGGGGAGGTAGAGGGTGCCAGAGATTGCCTGCTGGCAGTGAAAGTCTCTCAAGCTCACCATGCGAACAAGGACCAGGCAATTGAGCCAAAATTCTCAGTGGGAGACAAAGTAATGCTTGGGACCACTCACTGTAGGAGGGAATACATGCAAAAGAAGAGTGGGCACATTGCAAAATTCATGCCCCATTGGGACGGACCTTATGAGATTACGGAGGCCTTCCCAGAATCTTCAATGTACATATTGGCCTTGTCTCCTCCTTCTACATGTTGCACTACCTTTCACGTGTCACATCTGAAGCCTCATGTTGAAAATGATGATGAGCTGTTCACAGGGAGGGCTATGGAAAGACCTGGCCCCATTGTGGGACCAGAGGGAACAACAGAGTTTTTCATCGAGCGTATCTTGGATGAGAGACCTCGTGGTAGGGGGAAGCAATATCTCATGCGATGGAAAGGGTACAGACCCGAATTGGATTTGTGGCTACCTCGTTCAGAGATGTTGGAGACAGAGGCCCTGGAATGCTGGGATTTGCAAGGTCAGTGAATATGGAATTTTTTGAAACATGAGAGAGTGTAAGAGAACCATTTCTCTTACTATGAACTTTGGCTACAACACGCTTCATTATGCGTGTTACATCATCCACATGATCACATGACTACCATGAGCACAGGATTATCACATGCAACTACATTATATACATGAGTGGTTTGTAATAGTAGAGTAACTTTCCTTGAATCGATACCACATTCCTCACAGCTTGGTCCCTGAGTGTTGGGAGAGGATACTCCCTTCCAGTTACACATCAAAAATCTCTTCACTTCACTGGCCAGCATTATGTGTTACATGAAGAGGTAGTTGTATCAGTACAGTATTGCTAGTAAAATTATTTGAAGATTATAAGCAATGAAAGTAGTCAGTGAGATGAGTAGACTTCATGGAATGAGACATCTCCAGCTGCATTTGACATCTAAAAGAATCTAAGACTCCCTTTGTTGAAGCAGACTCTACAAGAGTGCACATGTTCCTTATACTGTACCATTTCATTCAATTTGGCAGGCCCCGTGATGTGTGATGCCACTGCTGAAATTATGGTTTTGGCAGCCTGCTAAGTCCACCATGACATTGACATTTTTTTTGGCAGCTGCACAATTTTTGTTCAAGTTCCAACTAAGTTCAATAGAATATATGTGAACCTGCACTAATTTTCCAAGGCAGATGGAAGATGAAAAAAACATGCAATCAATAATTGTTGAGCATGATGAAGCAGTTGTATCAAATTTGTACCTAAATAGGGTATACTGGACTTGTATGGACCAGTGGCTAATTACATCGCTAAATTTTCAAATCTCATCATCGTCATCCCCATCGTTCTCGACAAGAATGGCCAAGTATCCTCAGCTGCCACAAATCCCATGCAAAATACAGAAAGAAATCCTCCCTGACAAGGACTTATCTGTCCTTGACATCTTTTGAAATCAATGGAAATCGATGTGGGAATGTAAACAGTTGGTCAGCATGTCTGGCTGTTTGGCAGCCACCTCCCAGTAAATGCTGACTTGACAAGCACATTGTCTGACACTTATTATTATTTCATCAAACATATAAATACAATGGAATAAGCTACCAGGGAAAAAATCCACATTTTAGGGTTTTTTTTTTTTTTTGAATTTCCAGATGATTTTGGCACTTGGTCCAAAGCTCCATGACATCTGTGACATTTAGGGATTTGGGAGGGGTCCATGATGCATGACTGCCAAATTGAATGAAATGGTACAGTAACCTACCTGTAGGGTGTAAGAGTATCTCTTACATCAGCAAGTCTTATCTACATTCGCACCCAGTATCACATGTTAGTCCAGTATTATATAGTCTACACTTCAACTACTTGTACCATAGCTTAGTTTCCTCCCCTAAAATATACTAAGTTCCTAACATGTTTCTGTTCCTCTGAGTCTCGAGTGTTGGAAGCTTCGGCTTCCTTCTATAGGGTTACTTAGACTTACTGCTAGAGTTAGACAGGTCCTACTATGGTACAGGTTCTTCTTATATACATAGATATAAAGGTGTCTGTAAGAGTGTCTCTTACATCAGCATCCTGTAAGGGGACTCTGTTCATCAAATTTGATATAACTTCATTTAGAGGAAACTAAAGGATTATCTGCTGATTTTTTCTCATTTAATTTTGTTTTAAATAAAAAATATAACTTATTAAATATGAGTTGAAGATTTTTCCTGCTATGCAAAACATAGGTGGACTTACTCTTATAAGAAAGTTTCCAGCAAATAGTCAAATAATAATAAAATATGTTACCATATCTAACAACACTAGAGAAGTATCTACATGTAAACCAACTGAAAGCATATGATGACTCCAAACTAAGAAACCTAAAATACCAATAGAGAACATAGTATATACCATACCAATGTAACCAAAAATAGATTTCCCTCAAAAGGTTGAAACTATGTGACAAACCAAACAAGAAAAAATTAAATAATAAAACCATTCCAACTTAAATAATACTAGAAGAAATATGCCTATTAATGATAAAAGAAAAAGAAAATATTTAATAGATGCAGGAGAAAAGAATAAAAAAGAATATATAGAAATAAGAAAAGAGGGTAAAAGCCTACCAAGCCTATGATCAAAAGCCATGTTTGATAGAGCAGATGGCCACATTGGGAATGGAAAGCCCCAAGTAGTGTATAACTACCAGCAGTCAAGAATATTAGTCAATGCTTGCAAGTATCTGTAATGCAAATACAACTGATTACCATTATCAGATTCCTCCTTTTTAAATTTATATTAAATTTATATTCTATTTAGGGGGGTGCCCTATGTGTTTCTCCTATTTTTTATATTTGTCCTATATTTTTCTTCACTTCATTTTCTTCTATTCTTCATTTTCTATGATTTTTCCTTATTTTATTACTAATTTCCCTTTCTATCATGCTTGTGCATGTTGACAGTTTTATATTTAGAGGCAGAGCACCCCTTCTGACATCTACCCCTTGGTATGATGTCATTCAGTGGCCTTGATCTGCTATCTCTGCCTTTTCTATTTTTAGATTCAGTCTTCACATATACTGGGCATTGGCAAAGGGGTCCTTAGAGTTTTCTCTTCAGATTTCCCTTTGCTAGGTGCACCTCCAATCCCTGTAATATGTAGTATAATTTTAACTTTGGATTTCCCTTTGCTAGAGGCTGAGTGAGGTTGCCCTTATAGTAGAAAACTCTCTCCTAAGGCCCAAAATTGCAAATGCACTGCCCAAGATAGGCAGGTACAGAGTGGACAACACTTCCCATAGCTCCATAGACTTCCTACACACTGTTCCTGACAGTCCCACCTTTAGTGTGCCACCATTTTTGCCAAACATGCCCTCTAGCGACATGGACACATTAGAGCACCTCAATACACTTGAAACTGACATTACTGGAATATGTGCGCAAATTGATTCACTTAAATCTACGATCAAAAACTTTGTCAGAACCCTTCAGACTAGCTCCATGACCAATATCCCCACCATTGTGCCTCCAAGTGTGCCCAACAATGACACACCGCCTAACGTGCTCACTAAGGAGTGTGCCCAGATCAAACCGTCTCCCCCCGCTGAATTTAATGGTGTGCATGTGCAGGGGCATGCATTCCTTAATTCCTGTGAGTTTGTTAAGAACTGATCCTAGGTAGGGTGTAGCACGGGTATGGGTAAACCCACGGTAAACAGCCCACAGGTTTGACGGGTTGCCAAAATGCTGGACCTGTGACATACCATACCCATTTTGGTGGTGTCACAGGTATCCATGGTTATTTGAGTCACTGGCTGTGAAAGATGCCAGATATTGATCATCACAAGAAATGATGACAAAATCATTGTTTGTAAGTATTTTTACTTTCTTTTTTCACAACTAACAGTTTTTTAGGTCCTACTCCAGTAACACGGAGCACATGAAATGGGCCCAAATGACTTTTATCATCGTTTGGGCCCCAGGTAAGTTGCTCTTTTGTTTTCCTTTATTCATCTAACTTCATTTTCATTGTTTACAGGTTTTAACTTACAACGATGTGACTACCATGACGACGACGATGACAACAGCCACCACCACCCCTACCACAGCACCACAGCACCCCCAACCGCCGCTGTGAGCAATTGCTCATGGGGTGGAAACAGGGAGCAACAAGATGGGATAGGAGGACAAGGACAAGGCACAGGCTCCAACAGTGTGTAGATACATGTCATTTGGGGGCACACCATGCTGAATGAATGAACAGCACATGGGGATAGGATGGGATGGGATACGAGGATGAGGCACAGGCCCAAATGACACATAGATATGCATCATTTGGGCCACAGGTATTTTTTCTTTCTTGTTTTCTTCATTAAAGTTACTTCTATTCTTATTATTTGCAGGTTTTATCTCACAATGATATGACCACCCCAACAAATACACCCATACCTCCACCTGCCAACTGCAACACCCTGAACCACCATTGCGAGCAACTGCTCATGGGGTGCATGGCACAATGCAACAGTGAGGGGATGGTGACCAGGAGATTACTGAACAACAACATGAGAGCCAGGGCCAACAACAGGAACAATGATGTGGATACAACAGGAAGTGGTAACAAGAATGACAAAGGTGACGAGGGCACAGAAATGATGAGGGGACAAGGAGGGGAAGAGAATGACAAGGAGGAAGAGAATGACAAGGAGGATGAAAACAATGAGGGGGACAACAATGATGAGGGGGAAGAGAATGACGAGGGGGATGAGAACAATGATGATGATAATGGGGAGGATAGGGACAATGTCGACAAAAATGAGCAGCCACCCTTGCCCCTTGCCCTCTATGCAAGGGGAGGGTGTCGTTTCTTTTGCTGACAGTACATGTGGTCATTCTTTGACTGGTGCACCCCTGCCTCTGTCCCCATCTCCCCTGCAGCCCCTGTGAGCTAGACAGCATGCAATAGCTTGCTGCTATGCAGCAGGGGCTTCCTTTGATGGAGAAGGGGTAGTACCTGAGGTGCCCAGTGCAAAGGAACCATGGAGAAATCCATGGTGTAAGTACACCATGGTATTCAGCCAAGCACCGTGGTAGAAACCTGTACCCACAGGTATAGTGTGGGAACAGGTGTGGGTTATGCAGGTGCAGGTATGGTGCATGGATTTTGACCTGCGGTGTGACCCGTGCTACACCCTAATCCTAGGTGTACATCGGAATCTGATCGGACCCTGTGGGTAATGATAGTGGAAGGTTGTCAGGTCATTGCGGATTCTGCGGAGGGGAAAATGGAAAGGACTTGGCTTCAGCTTGTAAGAAGCTGCACCCTTCACCTCATCTGGTGTCCTAATTTCAAGACAAAAGTTTGGAGGTAGAAGCAGAGCAGTGCAGGTAAACATGGGAAGGAGTACAGAGGGACTTGGATTAAGTTCAGATGAGATTAGAACTTCAGAGGGAGACTAGAGGTCAAGTCGAATGGAGTTCAGACTCTTAGAGGACTGAGGTAGGAGTAGGACGAGATTTAGATTGGCAGGTTAAAGTCAAGTCTATGTTGATATACAAACTGAGGAATACAAGGCAAAACTAACTAAGCTTAAATACTGTAGTCCAGAATAAAGGTGGAACAGAAATGGAGGCTGCAGCAGTGTCTTGACTGTGTAGATAAATTACCTAGCAGGAGCCACACAGGAATCCATAGTTGAATTTGCAAAAGAGATGGCAGCCTTGGGAAGGCAGCTGTGGGTGCTGTACAGGGTGGCCTGGTGCACAGCAGTGTGGGCAGTGCAAGGTGGCTGGGAACAAAAATGGGAGGAGTTGATGAATGTCAGGTTTGTTGGGCAGAAAAGGGTTGGATGGATGCGGGTTCTGATTGGGTGAGGAATGGTTCTTGACAGAGTTGTACATCAGTCTCCAGTCACATCAATTCATCGACGAGGCTGCAAAAATTTATTGGGCCTTCACATACATGAAATCTGAACATGCCTATCTCTATGTGGACCGTATTCTGCGCCAAACTAAAGAGCTCAGTTCTCCACCTTTCTCCACTTGGGGTGACTTTTGAGCAGAGTTTTTATGCCACTTTTGTCCCCTCAATGAGCACCACTGAGCAGTGACACAGCTTGAGTCATCCTCTTACCATCAGGCACATTGATCTGTGGATGACTATATTGATGAGTTTAAGGATTTGGTGGACATGGCAGGATATGGGAGTGGGCTACCAGTTGTGGTGAAGTTCTGATGGGGCCTCAATCAAGAAATTAAGGTCCAGAGTGCACAGATGTTGGAAGAGCACCTGGCAGATGATGATATCTATGCTTGGTATGAAGCTGCTTCACTCTGTGATGAGAACTGACTCGTGAATGCAGTGTTTAATGCTGCATTCCATGCTCCAACTACCACTCATGCACCCTACACCTTCAATCAAACCCTTCCCTGCCTTAACCCCATTCCTGTTTGTCAGACTCCCACACCAGCCATCAATGTCCCAATGTCCCAGTACCAATGGATGTTGATGCAGCCTGCAGCCATGCACATAGGTTGGATCTCTGCTACCACTATGGGGAAACTGGGCACAGGGCTGGAGCATGTCCCCATCATCAGGATATCTGCATGCTCACCCCTGAGGGGCGAGATTAACTCCTCCAAGACCTGTTGGCGCTTGTAGATGTTGAGGAAGCAAAGGATCAGGTTGCAGAGGAGATCAAGTCAGAAGTTGTAGAGGAGCAGGATTTTTCTATTCGCAGCAAGTGAATTGTACGCCCTCACTGCCTGTCCATAACCACTTTGAAGTCTTGTCAGCTGAATTCCTGGAGAATGAATCCATTTCTGTGACTGTTCCCCTCTCTGACCCTTCAAAGTTGGCTGAAGATGTACCTGCTCTTCCCATCTCTCCCTCTGCTCCACACCCCAAAATTAAATCATGGGAGCGTAAACTACCATGCAAATATATTGTTGCATCCACTCCCTCTACACATTCCTTGAACCTAGCAATCGAACTGCAGACTACTGACACTAGACAGATATTTGGTGTCTCTGCACTCCTGGACTCTGGTGCAACCGGTCTCTTCATTGATGCCCATCTTGCACAACAACATTGCCTGAATACTCGCTCACTCTCTCATCCAATACCTGTGTATAATGTGGATGGGTCCCCAAACAAAGCTGGTGCCATCCAAGAGGTTGTAGATCTGGTCCTCCATTACAAAGATCATAGTGAGCATGCCCTTTTTGCTGTCACTCAATTAGAAAAGCAGAAGGTGATTTTGGGCTATCTGTGGCTTTGAGACCATAACCCAGAGGTCAGCTGGCATTAGGGAACTGCATGGGTTTTACCCATGGATTTCCCATGCTTTTATTTCCTAATTTATTCAATGAGTTTTGCATGAAAAATCATAAAAAAAAGATTTTCTGAAAGCTTTTTGTTGGCTCTTTGTGATCTAACACATAAAATGATATTTGGGTGACATCTGTCATGTGACAAGGTCAAAAATAAATTATTTTGTGCCTTGTATCACAAGCATCCATTGAATAGCTATCAGAAAATCATTTTTTCATGAGTTTTCATGCAAAATTCATTGAATAAATTAGGAAATAAAAGCATGGGAAACCCGCAGGTAAAACCCATGCAGTTCCCTAACTGGAATACCAGGGAGGTTACAATGAGCCAGTGTCCATCCTGCTGTCACACTTGTTTCATGGAAGCCAGGCAAGAACATTGTGGACAAAGGGCCTCCATATGACATACTCAGAAGTGCTGTGCTGGACCCCTGCCTATACCTGAAGTGGAGTTAGAAGGGGTTCCTGATCTGATGCCAGACTTGGATGATGATGAGGAGGAGCCAGAGGAATTGGAGGAAGGTGATTGGATCTTCTACACTGTGATTCGTCCATCACACGAGGTGTGTGCTACATTGAACATATCCCAATGCCTTGCTGAGGCCTTCCACAAAAACAATGCTGCTAAATCCTCTACTGATTCCTTGCTTCCTCATCTCCATGAGTTCAGGGACATGTTCTCCAAGAAATCATTCAACTCTCTCACTGTGCGCAAGCCATGGGATCACACAATTGAACTCACCCCTGGTGCAACCCCTTTATCCTGCAAGGTCTATCCTCTCTCTTCTGAAGAACAGCAACAGCTTGACCAGTTCATCGATGAGCACCTGGCCTCTGGATGTATCTGACCATTGAAGTCACCCATGGCCTCTCCCTTTTTCTTTGTCAAGAAGAAGGATGGCTCACCTCAACCAGTTCAAGACTATCCACTACGTGTCCATCCAAGAAACTCACTCATCGCTTCCTGGGACCTTCCCCCATTGTAAAGTGTGTGGGAATGCATGCCTATCATTTATGCCTCCCAGCCTCCATGTCCAGACTCCACCCAGTCTTCCATGTCATCAAACTCCTTCCAGCTCCCCCAGATCCATTCCCGGGATGCCATTCACGTCCACCACTGCCACCTACAGTGATCGAGGGAGAACCCCAGTATGAAGTCGAGTTGATCTTGGACAGCCAGTTGCATTGAGGAAAACTCCAGTATTTGGTGCACTAGGGTTATGGGTATGAGGAGAACTCATGGGTCAAATAATCTGATGTGAATGCCCCTTGGTTAGTCAAGGAATTCCACTGATGGCACATGCTGCACCATGTTGCATTCAAGTCACTGACTTTGGTTGTATGCAATTTCAAATGCATTGGGGCAATGGATCTTAGAGAGGGGGTGATGTAAGGGGACTAGGGGGGACTCAGGGGGGTGCCCTGTGTGTTTCTCCTATTTTTTACATCTGTCCTATATTTTTCCTCACTTCATTTTCTTCTATTCTTCATTTTCTATGATTTTTCCTTATTTTATTACTAATTTCCCTTTCTCACATTTGTGTATGTTGACAGTTTTATATTTAGAGGCGGAGCACCCCTTCTGACATCTACCCCTTGGTATGATGTCATTCGGTGGCCTTGATCTGCCTATCTCTGCCTTTTTTATTATTTGATTTTTGCAGTCTTCACATATACTGGGCATTGGCAAAGGGGTCCTTAGAGTTCTCTCTTTGGATTTCCCTTTGCTAGGTGTGCCTCCAATCCCTGTAATATGTAGTATAATTTTAACTTTGGATTTCCCTTTGCTAGAGGCTGAGTGAGGTTGCCCTTATACATCCCTTATCTACATCTGCACCCTTTATCACATGTTATTCCAGTCTACTCCTTGATTACTTTGTATGATAGCTTAGTTTCCCCCCCTTCAAAATATACTAAGTTCCTTACATGTCTCAGTTCTCTTGAGTGTTGGAAGCTCCAGCTTTCTTCCACTTTTTTTTTGTAACAAACTTACTATCGATACTCTACTCTCTTACATGTTCTTTTCCCCGAAACCATACCAACCCTGAAATTACTGCAATGGTCAATTTTTTCACACCATTGCTTACCAACAATGCAACACCCACTCTCATTTTCTCTTCCTCTAGCTCTAGCCTCTGTCTTGTCTCTCTCATCTGCCCTGCCCTGTTGGTTCATTCACCCTCCCCGGGAGTCATGCAGCACTGTCTGGCATTGTTTGTTGTTGTTTTCATCTTCATTGCCTCTGTTCCACCCTTGCAATGCCTGCACCTCTTGTGTTGTGTTGAACAATGTGGCAAACTCCTCATTTTGCCAGTGCTGCCTCTTTCCACTGTACCTCATTTACCCACTGCTACCTCACTGTCCCCATCCTTGCTTACTCCCTCATCTCATTCCTGCCCCCCCTGCTCTTTTATTTCACCTGCACACAGACTCATTTGGTGCCATGTGGCATTGTTCAAGGTAGCTTGCTTGTTGCCCCCACAAAGTCAACTTGTTAGCAGACTTTCTGGTCTAATCTGGTCCTGCTCCTGCCCCTGGCACTTGTGCACCCCCACTCCTCTTGTGGTGAGACCTGTCATGTTTAGGTCATCATTGTTTTCAGCCTGCGGCCTCCTGAATCAGCCATGCCCCTCTCATTTTGGCAACAACGACTGGAACTGCCCCCCCACTCATCTCATTGCAGTACCCTGGTCTCTTGTGCCCCCATGTCGATCAGCAAAGGAGTCCCATCCACATTGTTACCAAACCCCTGCTGCCACCATCACCTGCCACATTGCCACTGGCAACACCCACACAGATGCCAACATCATGGACAATGGCCACCACCCTGTCCCCCCATACTTGCCCCCCTTGCCCCCATTTTGCTCAATGAGCCCACCACAATGCCACACATGTCCACTTGCCCATGCCCTGTCCCCTGGTGTTGCCCTCACCACCTCATCTATCCTGGCCAATGACACCTGTGTATTCCACTTCTGCCACATCTTCACTTCTGCCAGGACCTACTCCCCTCTTGTTGGCTTCCCCCCCATATTTTGGGACTGCCAGCATGTCTGAATCCCCCCTGCCACTGTTTACACCCCCCCCCCCATCTCTCATTGCACAGCCTTTCAAGCCCTGTACCACTGCCTCCAACACCTGCTCACCCATGTTGCTCCCCAGCCTGTCTCACAGCCTGTCTCGCCTCAAGCACTTGCCACATTGCATGTGATGACCCCAGTTCCCCCATGCCTGCCCCTCTCAGAATGGGACCAGAATGACATGCTCCACCCCCATCCATGCAAGTATTTGAGAAGAGGTGCATATTTTCATTTTTCTGTTTGTTTTTGAAGCATGAAGTGCTCACATTAGTCTACAGACATACTATGTACACAAACACCCAATCACCATCACCAGCATCCCACATCCTTATCCAGACCATCAAAATGGGTTTCTTAGGTGCACCAACAAGGAAGCTTGTAGAGGCAAAGGATTGGATAGATGTATAGGCTGCTCTGGAGATTGAATGATTGCAATGGGACAGAAGCGAGAGTGTGTCATACACCTCCACCACATGGAGATTAGTATTTGAAAGTCCATCCCGGTGCAGTTTTTTCCCCACCTCAGGGGGCAACTGTGGACCAGACCAGTTCATATATTTCAAATATTATATGCAACCATAGACTGGACTGGTCAGGACCATGTAAGAATACAAATGGTAGGCTATGTTAAACACTAAATAGATATTCTAAAACTATTATACACCCTGCAAGTGGAGGCTGGCAGCAGTGGAGGCCCTCCACTATACCAATTATTTGTGTAACTGAGATACATACAGAAATAAGAATAATACAAAACAAAATTAAAAAACAAGAAAACAAGTCCATCCACAAGCAGAGGCTCACGAGGCTGGACAGTGGTGCTGGGGAAGACACGTCAGTAGAAAATCACCCCTCCATCTCGCATTTCAAGTGAGGAAGGGGTGGGTGTTGCATTGTCGCTGTCTTGTGGTCCCCATTTATCCTCATTGTCATCCCCAATTGTTGTTGTCCCCTGCTTGTCATTTGTCATCATTGTTGTCCCTACTCATTGTTTGTCATTGTTGTTGTCCCCTGCTTGTCATTTGTTGTTGTTGTTGTTGTCCCCTGCTTGTCATTCATTGTTGTTGCTGTCCCCTGCTTATTGTTTTTTGTTTTTTGTTGTTGTTGTCCCTGTTAAGAACTGATCCTAGAAGGTATGTTGGAATCTGATTGGACCATGTGGGTATTGATAGCAGAAGGTTGTTGGGTCATGGTGGATTCTGCAGAAGGGGAAATGGAAAGGACTTGGCTTCAGCTTGTAAGAAGCTGTGCCCTTCACCTCGTCTGGTGTCCTAATTTCAAGATGAAGGTTTGGAGGTAGAAGCAGGGAAGTGCAGGTAAATGTGGGGAGGAGTATGGAGGGACTTGGGTTAAGTTCAGATGAGATTAGAACTTCAGAGGGAGACTAGAGGTCAAGTTGAATGGAGTTCAGACTCTTAGAGGACTGAGGTAGGAGTAGAAGGAGATTTAGATTGGCAGGTTTAAAGTTGAGTCTATGTCAATATATGAACTGAGGAATACAAGGCAAAACTAACTAAGCTTAAATACTGTAGTCTGGAATAAAAGTGGAATGGAAACAAAGACTGTGGCAGTGTCTTGACTGCATAGATAAATTACCTAGCGGGAGCCACACAGGAATCCATAGTTGAATTTGCAAAAGAGATGGCAGCCTTGGGAAGGCAGCCATGGGTGCTGTACAAGGTGGCCTGGTGCACAGCAGTGTGGGCAGTGCAAGGCAGCCAGGAACAAAAGCAGGAGGAGTAGACAAATGTCGGGTTTGATGTGTGGAAAAGGGTTGGATGGATGCAGGTTCTGATCGGGCAAGGAATGGTTCTTGACAGTATTTTCCCCTTAGTGCCGAGCCTATGAGGCACATGAGTGTTTGAGTCCAAATAAGGAAGTTGGTTGAATTTCCGAATGTGGTAGTTGGTTGAAAAAATTTTCACGTTCTTTCCTACCCCCATCACCTATCAAATATGTCCCCCCCCAGCAGTCTCCACACAAATCAAATTGGCCACAATGAAGGCCCAACATGAATAGAGGGAACAGGCAATGAAGGAGCAGATGGAATGGGAGATGAAGGAGCTGGAGAAAGCGGTGAGGGAGGAGGAACACTGGATGCAGGAGGCACAAAAGGCAGCAGAGGAGGCTGCAAAGGTGGAGGAGGTGCCCCAGGCAGAGGCACGGAAGAAGGAGGCAGCACTGCATGATGAGCAGAGAAGAAGTGGGCAGCTGCAGCCATGGGTTTGGAGGATGAGGCTGAGGGGAGCAAGTCCCCAAAGAAAAAGAAAGTCGCCAAGTCGTAGGTGTGAGTGGGGTCAGAGGAATCAGAGGGTCTGGAGCAGGTGCAGGTGGCATTGCCCTGCAAAAGGTGCATTCTTGTTTTCCTTCTTTGTCTTCTTTTACTGATAAGTGGCCTAGATGCAAATATCAAAAAATTTCTTGTTTCAAGATGGGTGCGAGGGGACGTGTGTGCGATAACTGCACATGCATCAAACACAAATGCAAAGAGGTAGTGTGGGAGGGGCAGGAGGCCCCTGCAGCCAAAATGGCAGGAACCGCAGTGGAAATGACAGGGTCATTGGGAAATAGCAGGGCAAATGTGGAGCTGATGCAGCAGATAATGAAGATGATGAAGAAGGGATTCAGTGAGGTGGCAGCTGTGGTGTGGGAATCCATAGGGGAGATCTGGGACACATTGGACCCAGAGTGGGTGGAGGATGAAAGCACCAGGGAGGAAACCAATGAGGATGAAGAAGAAGTGGAGCAGGTGGTGAAAGAGTCCCGGTGGATAAGATGCGGGATCCGCCAGTCTGGAGATGACTGGGCAACATTCCAGAGATATCTGGAGAAAAGGCGGGCGGATGACGAGGAGGAGAGCAAGAGTGGAGAAGAGGGTAAGGGTGGAGAAAAGGATGAGGGTGGAGAAGAGGGCGAGGTTGGGGGAGAGGGTGACAAAGAGGGTGAGGGAGATGGTGAGGGAGAAGTGGAGGTAGTGTAGGGATTTGGTTGGATCCAACAAAAAATCTTTTTGCAATAAAATTTGTTTCTGAGTTCTGACTGCATGAATGAGTAATGTGAATAGTCTTTAAGCAGGTAATGGACTGGGTTTCTGTGGGTAGCGGGTGTGAAAGTCCATGAGGAGTTCTTGGGTGTGGTCAAGTTCCATAACAGGTAGCCAGGAGGTTTCTTCATTGGTTCCCTGGTAACCTTCCCATTGGATGAGGTAGAGAATCTTGCAGCAACATTGATTGTTGACCTTTGAGTCAAGGACTTTGGCAATCTCATACTCGAGCTCATTGTCGATAGTGATTGGAGGAGGTGGAGGTTGTGCTTGATTTGGAATTGTGTTTGGGAAGTGTTTTTCTAGTTGGGAGACATGGAAAACAGGGTGGATGGCCCGCATGTGGTCCGGAAGCCGCAGGGTGACTGAATGAGTACCCAGGTGGGCGATGATTTCGAAGGGACCATGGTTCTTTTTGGAAAGTTTCTTGGAGGGATGGGTGGTGCAGATATTTCCTGCAGTGACGTAGGCAGAGTCACCAATATTGAAGTTGGGTGCGGGTGCCCAATGTTTGTCCACAGGGCCTTGATAATGCTCTTGAGTGGCTGCAAGCTGTTTCTGAAGCTCCTGATGAAGGTCATCTAAGTCGACAATGAACTCGCAGGTGCACTGTGAGGCTAAGTCATGTTTGGGGAAGACAGAAATGTTTGGGTGGTAGCCTTTGTTGGCGAAGAAAGGGGATATGCCTGTAGAGGTGGAGGGTGCATTGTTGTAGGCAAATTCACCCAAGGGTAAGAGGTGAGACCAGTCATCCTGCTGATAGTTGCAGAAGATCTGGAGGTACACCTCCAAGGTCTGATTAAGTTGTTCCATCTGACCATCATCTTGCGGGTGATAACTGGAAGTGAAGTGGATCTGCATGTCAAGTGCTTTTCCAAGGGAGTGGAAGAAATGGGAGACAAACTCAGATCCCCAGTCGCAAGTGATGTGCAACAGGACACCAGGCTTGGAGAAGATGTGGAGGACAAACAGGTTGGCTAATTCTTGGGCTGTGATTTTGTTGACAGTTGGGAAGAAGATGCCTTGGTTGGTGAGGCAGTCAACGATGACCAGGATAGCTGTGTGGCTGTCGGAGTCGGGTAGTTGTTCAATGAAATCCATGGAGATTGAGTTCCAAGGTCATTCCAGGACCAGAAGTTGCTTTAGTAACCCGTAGGGTTTGTGTCGAGGCAATTTGGATCATTTGCAAGTGGTACAGGATTTGCAGAATTCCTGCACAAAGGTGCGGAGGTTTGGCCAGACATATTCCTGACAGGCAAGCTGCTGGGTCTTGTTTTGTCTGAAGTGGCCAGAGAGGATATGATCATGTTTGTACTGAAGGACCTTGAGGTGGAGATCCACAACATCTGGAACATAAATCCAGTCGAAGTGGCGGAGAAGACCTGCCTCATCTATGGTCCAGTTGGGGTCGACAGGTGTCAGAAGATGTGTGGATGATAGGGGGTCAAGGGGTAAGGAGGTGCAGATGTTGTGGTGAAGTTTCTCAACATCCATGATTACTGCTTGTCAAAGGATAGGTGTTGCAAGGTAGGTGGCACGAAGGGAAGAGGTGAGTTGTTCCTGTGTGAATACAGGTCAGAAGTTGGTCAGGTTTATGGAGGCGAAGTCGTTATTTCCCCCTTTGCAGTAGACATCCCAATGTCTTGTGAGCGCATCTGGCTTGGCCCCTAATTTTCCAGGACAAAAGTGGATAATGAGATTGAACTGTGAGAGGTACTCAGACCATCTGGCTTGACGGCGGGTGAGCAATTTAGTAGTGCTGAAGTACTCCAGATTTTTGTGGTCAGTGACCACATCGATCGGATTTGTGGAACCCTTGAAATATTGCCGCCAATGCTTGAAGGCTTCAAAAATAGCCAGAAGTTCCTTGTTGTGTGTATCGTAATTTATTTTGGTGGGATTCAAGGAGCGGGAATGGAAAGTGACCAGATGGATTTCTCCATCTGCATGAGAGGATAGCTGCTAGGGCATAGTTGGAAGCGTCAGTTTTGAGTACCAGTTGAGAGTTGGGTACCCATTAAGCTTTTCAAAAGTGTTGCAGCACTTCTTGTTGAAGTCCCAGGGTGTGGATTTCCATGTCAAGTGGGTAAGTGGGATGACAATGTCAGAGTAGCTGTTGATGAAATGGCAGTAAAAGTTGCAGAAGCCTAAGAAGGATTGTGTATCCTTGACTTTCCTAGGCTTGGGCCAGTTGAGCACAGTTTTGACTTTATCCTCTGACATCCATAGTCCATCTGGTGAAAGGATGAAACCTAGATATTCAACGGTGTCTTTATGGAACTCACATTCCTGTGGGGAAGCATAAAGTCCATTCTTCTGGAGTCTCCAAAGAACTTCCTTGACGTGAGCTCCATGCTGTGATTTGTCATTGGAGTAGATTAGGATGTCCTCAAGGTAGATGATGACACAGACATCCAGCAAGTCGCTGAAGATGTTGTTCATAAACCGCTGGAAGGCTGCGGGTGCATTAGTGAGTCCGAATGGAACTACCAACCACTCGAAGGATCCATAGCAGGTGCGGAAAGTAGTTTTCTATTTGTCACCATCCACAATGTGGACTAGGTGATAGGTGTGCTGCAAGTCTATCTTGGTAAACAAGTGGTAATGATACTCAACCAGGAAACCCAAAGAAAACCCACAATAAGGGCTCAAATGGTATAATGCTAGTTAGAGGAAGGTTGCAAGGTGGTACTAAATATCACCACTGTTACCCAAGGCTATGAAAATGATTCTAGAGGGTGTCCGATGAAGTTCAATGAGGTTTGAGAGTATTTGAAGCGCTACAAAGGTGTTCAAGAGAAGTTTGATAAAGATTGAGAGTGTACAAAGCACTGCAATGACGTTCAAGGGAAGTTCAATGAAGTTCAAGAGTGTACGAAGTGTTGCAATGATGTTCAAAGAAAGTTCAAAGAGGTGCAAAGATGTTCAAAGAAGTTCAAAGGGCTTTATAGAGGACGAGGACACTTTTGATGATGGCTGAGGATAGACTATAGGGATGTAGAAAGGCGTTGAGAGGGGATAGACAATATGTGATAGTTTCGAGAAGCTAGTATGAGGAGTTTGAGGAAATTTGGCATAAGACACTGAACTTCGAGACTAAGTCGAGACACTTGGACTCAAGAGAATGGCTCTTAAATCAGATGATTGGTGTGAGAGGACAATCTATTCTGTCCTTCTAAGTAGCTAGTACAAGGCTATATATGTTTGGGAGAAGTGATACTAAAAAGGAAATAAAACATGAGGAATACATGAGGCAAGATATAAACAATAGAGAATCTTTGCAAATCATAGAATAAATGAAAGAAGATGAGAAGGGAAACATATAGAGTCACAATTTATTATGGGTACCTGTCCCCATTGATCCAATATATCATCAAGATGTCAAAGCACCACAATCACGTCCTAAAATCCCATCGTTGTGTCTCCTCGTGTCCAGTGGTGCTCGATATGCAATGCACTAACTCTTACAAGGTGTGCTGCATGTATCCAAAGGGCGGTGCAATAGGTATATGGTGGCTGAAGGCATTCGAAGTGCTGTGAAGTGTTGCAAAGTCATTCAAAGTCGTTTGAAATCATTCAAAATCATTTGAAGTAGTTTGGAGCAGTCTTGCGGGGTTCATAGGGGTTTGTAGGGGTTGGGAGCATGTGTGTCAATGTGTCGATGCATTTGGAGACATTCTCAGAACTTAGAGTGCACAGTGGACCTATCAGTGGCCTTTTCGGGGGGAGTCAAGGAGTTCGGAAATGAGCAGGAGTGGGTAGCAGTCCTTCTTCATGAGATGGTTGAGGCCTTGGTAGTCGACGCAAAGTTGTAGGCTGCTGTCTTTCTTCTTGACAAAGAGAATAGGAGCACCATGCGGAGATTTAGAGGGGCAAATGAAACCTGAGTGGACGTTTTTGTCAATGAAGACTCCTAAGGCTTCTAATTCAGAGGGAGAGAGGGATAGGGATCTGCATGGGTTTGGCAACCCATGTGGGTTGACGGGTATGGGTACTCACAGGTATGGGTATGGGTCACAGCTAGGGTACCCATGGACCCACGCCCAACCTGCCGCCATAGGTGCAGCAGGATGTAGCTGCAGTAGAATATATTTACAAGTCACATCACCACATTGATTGTGGGACGTGGCCATACATTTACAAGTTGATTATTATACTATCATCTATCTACAGTAGGTACCACAAAGGGGGCAGAGCCCCAGGTGAGAGGTGATGAAGGAGTATACCACTTATATATGTTCACTTTGTTGTGACATGTTTGTGTAAGTAAATGAGACCTGTTGACATGTCACGGTATTGACGCATCAAACCTACCACTGCACTACCACAACCACCACCACCCTCCTCCTTGGCCTCTATGACAACATCATTTTTTTCTTCTATTCTTTTTTGTTTTATCTACTAACAATCAGATTTTTTATTCAGGATATTAAACTACATTCATAGAGATACCCACTGCCACAAGCAACTGCTCGCGGGGTGGGAATGGGTGCCACTTCAAAACAGCAAGACAATGGCAATGCCGCCACCATGCTGTAAGGGGACTAGGGGGGTGCCCTGTGTGTTTTTCCTATTTTTTATGTTCATCCTATATTTTTCCCCACCTCATTTCCTTCTATTCTTCATTTTCTATGATTTTTCCGGATTTTATTACTAATTTTCCCTTGCTATCATGTTTGTACATGTTGACACTTTTATATTTAGAGGCGGAGTACCCCTTCTGACACATACCCCTTGGTATGATGTCATTCGGCGGCCTTGATCTGCCTATCTCCGCCTTTTTCTATTTTTAGGTTATATTTGATTTTTGTCGTCTTCACATATACTGGGCATCAGCAAGGGGATCCTTAGAGTTTTCTCTTCGGATTTCCCTTTGCTAGGTGTGTCCCCAATGCCTGTATTATGTAGTATAATTTTAACTTCGGATTTCCCTTTGCTAGGTAGGCTTAGGTTGCCCTTATAGTAGAAAACTCTCCCCTAAGGCCCGAAAATCGCGAACGCGCTGCCCAAGATAGGCAGGTACAGACTGGACGACGCTTCCCAAAGCTCCACAGAGTCCCTACACACCATTCCAGATAATCTTGCCTTTATTACGCCGCCATTTTCGCCAAACGTGCTCCCTAGCGACATGGACACATCAGAACGCTTTGACATGCTTGAAAGCAACGTTTCTGGAATGCGCGCGCAAATTGACTTGCTTAAATCTACAATTGAAAACTTCGTTAGGACCCTCCAGGCTAACCCTACGACCAATAGTTCCCCCTTTATGACTCCAAGCGCACCCAAGAACAATGTTTTGCCAAACGCGTCCACTAAGGAACGTGCCCAGATCAAACCGTCCCCCCCCGCCAAATTTAATGGTGCACGTGCGCAGGGACATGCATTCCTTAATTCCTGTGAGTTATACATTAGTCTCCAGTCGCATCAATTCATCAATGAGGCTGCAAAAATTTATTGGGCCTTCACATACATGAAATCTGAACACGCCTATCTCTATGTGGACCATATCCTATGTCAAACTAAAGAACTCGGTTCTCTACCTTCCTCCACTTGGGGTGACTTTCAAGCTGAGTTCATACACTACTTCTGCCCCCTCAATGAATGCCACCGAGCAGTGACACGACTTGAGTCATCCGCTTACCACCAGGGATGTCGATCCATGGACGACTATATCGATGAGTTCAAGGATTTGGTGGACATGGCAGGATATGGGAGTGGGTTACCAGTGGTGGTGAAGTTCCGACGGGGGCTCAACCAAATTTTCAGGACCAGATTGCACAGATGTTGGAAGGGCGCCCAGCGGACGATGATATCCTTGCTTGGTATGAAGCTGCTTCACTCTGTGACGAGAACCAACTCACAAATGCGGCGTTTAATGCTGCATTCCATGCTCCAACTACCACTCATACGCCCTACACCTTCAATTGAAGCCTCCCCCGCCCTAACCCCATTCCTGTTCATCAAACTCCCACACCAGCCATCAATGTCCCAGTACCAATGGATGTTGATGCAGCCCGCAGCCGTGCACGTAAGTTGGATCTCTGCTACCATTGTGGGGAACCTGGACACAGGGCTGGAGCATGTCCCCATCATCAGGATATCCACATGCTCACCCCCGAGGGATGAGATGAACTCCTGCAAGATTTGTTGGCGCTTGTAGATGTTGAGGAAGTGAAGGATCAAGTTGCAGAGGAGATTAAGTTGGAAGTTGTAGAGGAGCAGGATTTTCCTATTTGCAGCAAGTGAATTGTACGCCCTCACTGCCTGTCCATAACCGCTTTGAAGTCTTGTCAGTTGAATCCCCAGAGAATGAATCCATTTCTGTGACTGCTCCCCTCTCTGACCCTTCGAAGTTGGCTGAAGATGTACCTGCTCTCCCCATCCCTCCTTCTACTCCACATCCCAAAATTAAATCATGGGAGCGTAAACTACCATGCAAGTATATTGTGGCATCCACTCCCTCTGCACATTCCTTAAACCTAGCCATCGAACTGCAGATGACCGACACTGGACAGATACTCGGTGTCTCTGCACTCCTGGACTCTGGTGCGACTGGTCTCTTCATCGATTCCCATCTGGTACAACAACATCACCTAAATACTCGCTCACTCTCATGTCCGATACCTGTATATAACGTGGATGGATCCCCAAATGAAGCTGGTGCCATCCGAGAGGTTGCAGACCTGGTTCTCCATTACAAAGATCATAGTGAGCGTGCCCTTTTTGCTGTCACTCAATTAGGAAAGCAAAAGGTGATTTTGGGATATCCATGGCTTCGAGACCATAACCCAGAGGTTGACTGGCGTACCGGGGAGGTTACCATGAGCTGATGTCCATCCCACTGTCGGACGTGTTTCACAGAAGCCAGGCAAGAACGTCATGGACAGAAGGCGGCAATACGACGTACTCAGAAGTGTCGTGCTGGACCCCTGCCTATACCTGAAGTGGAATTGGAAGGGGTTCCTGATCTAATGCCGGACTCAGATGATGATGATGAGGACCCAGAGGAAGTGGAGGAGGGTGATTGGATCTTCTACACTGCAATTCGCTCATCGCATGAGGTGTGTGCCACATCGAACATATCCCAATGCCTTGCTGAGGCCTTCCACAAAAACAACGCTGCTAAATCCTCTACTAACTCCTTACTCCCTCATCTCCATGAGTTTGAAGACGTGTTCTCCAAGGAGTCATTCGACTCTCTTCTTGCATGCAAGCCATGGGATCACACGATTGAACTCACCCCCGGCGCAACCCCTTCATCCTGCAAGGTCTATCCTCTCTCTCCAGAAGAACAACGGCAGCTTGACCAGTTCATCAATGAGCACCTGGCCTCTGGACGTATTCGACCATTGAAGTCACCCATGGCCTCTCCCTTTTTCTTTGTCAAGAAGAAGGATGGCTCACTTCGACCAGTTCAAGACTACAGAAGGCTCAACAACATCACGGTCAAAAATCGCTACCCACTACCCCTCATCTCTGAACTCGTAAACCAGCTCCGTGGAGCCCGATACTTCACCAAGCTCGATGTCCGTTGGGGCTATAATAATGTGAGGATAAAGGAGGGAGATGAGTGGAAGGCAGCCTTTCATACCAACCGTGGTCTTTTTGAACCGCTTGTCATGTTCTTTGGCCTTACTAATAGCCCTGCCACCTTTCAGACCATGATGAACGACATCTTCCACGACCTCATCCTTGAAGGCGTTGTCTGCATCTATCTCGATGACATCCTCATCTTCACTCGCATGGTTGAAGAGCACCGTCGCATCACGTGCCTCGTCCTAGAGCGACTTCGATGGTACAAACTCTACCTTCGTCAGGACAAATGCGAGTTCAAAAGGACCAAGATCGAGTACCTCAGCCTGATTATCTCAGAGGGTCAAGTGGAGATGGATCCTATCAAGGTAAATGGGGTCACAGCTTGGCTGAAGCCCACGAACAAGAAGGAGGTGCAGTCTTTCCTGGGCTTCATCAATTTCTATCGGCATTTTATCAAGGATTTCTCACATCATGCACAACCACTGTTCGACTTGACAGGAAAGGAGGCATGGAGGTGGGATAATGCACAACAGGAGGCATTCGAAAAGCTTAAGGAGATGGTCACTTCCGCTCTGATCCTTACCTTTGCTGATGATTCGCATCCTTTTCATGTAGAAGCTGACAGTTCTGACTTTGCAACGGGCGCCATGTTGTCTCAGCAGTCTCCGGAGGACCAGAAGTGGCATCCTGTTGCGTTCTACTCCAAAAGCCTTAGTGCTGTAGAGCGAAACTATGAGATCCATGACAAGGAGATGTTGGCGATAATGCATGCGCTTGAGGAGTGGTGACACTTCCTCGAGGGTGCCCAACACAAGGTGGAAATTTGGACAGATCACAAGAATCTTGAGTACTTCATGACGGCCAAGAAATTGAACTGTCGTCAAGCTTGTTGGTCCCTGTATCTATCTAGATTCGACTTCTCCTTGCACCACCATCCAGGTCGCAGCATGGGGAAGACCGATGCCCTATCCTGACGTGCAGACCATGGGGATGGCAGTGGTGACAACCAAAACATTGTGCTGTTGCAGCCAGACCTGTTCACCATTCGGGCACTGGAAGGCATTGCACCCCAGGGCAAGGAGCAGGACATCCTACGTGACATTTGTTGCGCAAACCATAGCGGTTTACATGAGGATGTTGTCGCCCGAGCTGTTAAAGAACTGAGGAAGGGATCGACCCTTTCCTTACATGTGGCAGAGTGGGCTAAAAAGGAGGACTTGTTGTATTTCAGGGATCGCATCTATGTTCCCAATGACCCAGACCTTTGCCAGCGCATCATATCCCAACACCATGACTCACAGATTGCTGGCCACCCCAGATGCTGGAAGACCTTGGAGCTCACCTCATGGAACTATTGGTGGCCACAAATGTCACGGCTCATTGGTCAGTATTGTCACACTTGTGACCTTTGCTTATGCACCAAGGTTCCTCGTCGCAAGCCTATTGGTGAGCTACACCCTCTTCCTGTTCCAGAGAGTCATTGGGATGTTGTCAGTGTCAACTTTGTGGTGGAATTGCCAGAGTCAAACGGGTTTGATGCGGTGATGTGCACAGTTGACTCAGTGGGAAAACGCGCTCACTTCATTCCCACTCATACCACTGTCAGTGCCCTAGGTGCTGCTCGACTCTACCTCCACCACGTGTGGAAACTACATGGACTTCCTGGTGCCTTCCTCTCGGATCGTGGCCCTCAGTTCATGGCAGAGTTCACTTGTGAGCTGTACCGACTCCTGGGGATCAAACTCCTCGCTTCAACCGCTTATCACCCACAAACTGATGGCCTGACAGAGCGAGTCAACCAGGAACTGGAGCAGTACATCTGCCTCTTTGTCAATGAACGCCAGGATGATTGGGATGATCTCCTTCCTTTGGCCGAGTTTGGATACAACAACCATGTCCATGCTTCCACTCAACAGACCCCTTTCCTCTTAGACACTGGACAACATCCACACATGGGATTTGAACCTCGCCAAACTCCCTCACACATTGAGATGGTGAATGAGTTCACAGAACGCATGAGGGATAGCTTGGAGGAGGCAAGGGCAGCCTTAGCAAAGGTGAAGGATGACATGGCACGATTTTACAACCAACGCCACTCCCCAACCCCTCAGTACAAGGTTGGTGATCGAGTTTATCTTGACTCCAGTGACATCTCCACTATACGTCCATCCAAGAAACTCGCTCATCGCTTCTTGGGACCTTTCCCCATTGTCAAGTGCGTTGGAATGCATGCCTATCGTCTACACCTCCCAGCCTCCATGTCCAGACTCCATCCCGTCTTCCATGTTGTCAAATTGCTTCCAACTCCCCCAGATCCATTCCCAGGACGCCATTCACACCCACCACCACCACCTACAGTGATCGAGGGAGAACCCCAATACAAAGTTGAGTCAATCTTGGACAGCCATTTGCGTCAAGGAAAACTCCAGTATTTGGTACATTGGAAGGGTTATGGGTATGAGGAGAACTCATGGGTTGAAGAGTCTGATGTAAATGCCCCTCAGTTAATCAAGGAATTCCACCGACGGCACACTGCTGCACCATGTCGCATTCAAGTCATGGACTTTGGTCGTATGCGATTTTGAATGCATCGGGGCGATGCATCTTAGAGAGGGTGTGATGTAAGGGGACTAGGGGGGTGCCCTGTGTGTTTTTCCTATTTTTTATGTTCATCCTATATTTTTCCCCACCTCATTTCCTTCTATTCTTCATTTTCTATGATTTTTCCGGATTTTATTACTAATTTTCCCTTGCTATCATGTTTGTACATGTTGACACTTTTATATTTAGAGGCGGAGTACCCCTTCCGACACATACCCCTTGGTATGATGTCATTCAGCGGCCTTGATCCACCTATCTCTGCCTTTTTCTATTTTTAGGTTATATTTGATTTTTGTCATCTTCACATATACTGGGCATCAGCAAGGGGATCCTTAGAGTTTTCTCTTCGGATTTCCCTTTGCTAGGTAGGCTTAGGTTGCCCTTATACATGCCAAACAGAATGAGAATGGAACGATGGACCTGCGGGAGATGACTGAGGGGGAAACAATGAGGAGGAGGCAAAGCAAGGGAAAAAAAGGCCCAAGGGTAAGTTTTTTTTTACTCCTGTTTCATTATTTTGATTCTACTGCTAACAATTTTTTTTGGTACTAACTAGGATACTATGACAACGATGATGACAGGACAATGAAGCCGACCAGCACCTGCCACCACTGTTGCGAGCCCCTGCTCACAAGGTGGATCACAGGTGCTCGATGACATGGGGAGAGGACAGGGGACATGCATCTCCTGGACAGTTTCTTTTTTTCTTTTTCTTTTTCTTTTTCTTTTTCTTCGTTTCTCTGGGCCGCGATCCATTCCATGCCTATGAGCACCTGCTCGTAGGGTGGTTTGATAATTGTAGTTAAGTATATAATTAAATATATGTATTTTTGTTACCTAGACCCCTGACGAAACCCATACCCACTGTGACCCATAGCTCACGACCCACGGGTTGCGGGTAGGGGTAGATGTGGCTACGGGTATGGGTATGCTCAAAAGTACCCGCAGGTTACCTGTGCCATTGCCTAGAGAGGGAATACATGCGACCTGGAGGAGGGGGAGCATTATCCTCTGTTTCTATCTTGAGGTCATAAGGGCAATGTGGAGGAAGGGTGTCCACCTTAGTCTTATTAAAGACATCAGCAAATTCATGATACTCAGTAGGAATGTCGGATAAATCCAGCAGGGTGAAGATTGAGCAGAGTGGGTGGATAACCCTTCTGGAGCAAAGGTCATCTGGAAAGCTACTGCCCCAGGGAGTTTGCTAGCATGCGCATACATGGCAGCATTGATGAACAAAATGTCGGGAGGAGAAACCTTAGGTGGAACAGGGGGTTCTAAGAGTGTGGGTGAATCACAGGTATCTACTGGAAGGTTCGGAGACAAAGGTGACGTCTGGGGCACTGGGCCTCTATGATCTGCAGAGCAGAAAGCAATTTGGCTTGAAGACCAGTCAATCAATGGATTGTATTGCTTCAGCCAGTTATGACCAAGTATGGCAGAACAGGAAGAGTCTAGCAAGGTTACATAAAATGACAGATAGAACACTTCACCAGTAGGGAAGGTGACTGGAAGTCGGACAACTTGAGTTATGGTGGAGTTGTAAGATCCATCAAAGAGCTGTAATCCAATCAGGTTAATGGATTTTGTGCTGAGTTGGTTATCCAACACAAAGGAGGAATTGAGGAAACAATGGGAGGAACCAGAATCAATAAGAGTTCAGACTGGAGCAGATTTGTCAGGAATGGTTGAAAGAGTGGTTAGGGAGTCAGGGTCAGAAAGAGTGGACGTGTTGAGACGAATGTAGGCAGCCAAGTGGGTAAGGTCAATGCAACCCCCAGCCCCAATGGCTGTTTCTTGAGGGTTGTGGACTATTTCTCTGAGCCTGTAGTGTCAGGAATGACAGCAGAAGCAGGGGCTTTTGCGGCTTTGGATTTCAGGCAGTTTCCTGCTATGTGCCCTTCCTCACCACAGCAGAGACAAAGTCGTTCTCTCATGCGATGTTCTTGTTCCTCCCCAGTAAGCTTGCCGTTCTTCCCCAACTGATCAGAGATGGACAACTTGGGCTTGTCCTTGGGAGTGTTCTTTGTTGTGGAAGACTGCTGGTTGGAGGTGCTACCGTGGGTGGAGTTTGAAGAGGATTGGTTTGTAGATGGGGAAGGACTTTTGGAAGTGTCCTTCTGACTAGAGTTAGTGAAGTTACTGGAATTCTTTGTTTCAAGGCAGGATTCATCTTCTTGCATCCAGTAGATGTCATTGCTGTCCTGTGCTTTCAAGTGCAGTTCTGCAAGAGCATTGGGTTTACCACCCTGGAGAACTTCTATGTGAAGTCAGAGCAGAAGACTGCAGAAATAGCGGTCACAAAGGGCTATTGATCCTAGAAGCTAATTCCCAGAGGTCAACATTATATTTTGTGATACAACCACCTTTCTTCATTGTTAAGTCAGAGAGAGCTTTTTCTGCATCTCTGACTGGGTCGTGCAGGCCAAAGTTGCTTTCCAGCTCAGTGAGGAAAGCTTTGTAGTCCCACATCCAGTGTGCAGAATCTGTTGGGTCATTAAGACCAGGCTCAAACCAACTGAGAGCTGATCCCTTAAGATAAGAAAGGATAAATATGATCTTTTTCTCATCAGAGGAAAATACATGCAGACAGTCACAGAAATGAAGATTGCAGGAGACTAGGAAGTCTCTAAGTTTCTTTGGATTGGCGCCATCGAAAGTGTCAGGGTTGCAAACTTTGATTTTCTTGGTCTTTGGTGCATTGTTCTGACAAAGGGTGCAGATACTCTCCGAGAGGTTGTAAAGGACATCTATGAACCTATCCCCTGGATCAGGGTTTTCCACCCTGGGAGGTTGATCATCTGGATCATTGGGATCAGGGTCACCCCCAGGGCCATCAGGACCACTAGGGTCATTGGGTCTGCCAGGGGGTCTGTCCTCTAGACCAGGATCTTCCAACCCAAAGTGTTCAGGCTGGTTGATGCCCCCTACGTACTCAAGGGGAGTTCTTGATCGAAAGCCTTCCAGGATGGCAGAAGGGTGTGGGGCACAGGTGGACATCAGATTGGCACTGATTGAGGGGGCTCCTGAGCTGATTTGTCAGAATATGTTTGAGGGTCTGGAAGACACTCCGAAAGTAGTGGCAGGTCAAGGGTCAGGAAGGGTGGATCACTGGATTGCAGAGATCCCAGGAATAGTACCGGTGTGTTGGGAATTTCTGGTTGTGCACTGGCAGGTCTTGGTAGGGGTCATAAAGAGGAGTGAGACAAGTGAAGTGTGAGTTTGTATATACTGTTAAGAACTGATCCTAGAAGGTATGTCAGAATCTGATTGGACCCTGCAGGTATTGATGGCAGAAGGTTGTTGGGTCATGGCAGATTCTGCAGAAGGGGAAACGGAAAGGACTTGGCTTCAGCTTGTAAGAAGCTGCACCCTTCACCTCATCTGGTGTCCTAATTTCAAGATGAAGGTTTGGAGGTAAAAGTGGGGAAGTGCGGGTAAATGCAGGGAGGAGTATGGAGGGACTTGGGTTAAGTTCAGATGAGATTAGAACTTCAGAGGGAGACTAGAGGTTGAGTCGAATGGAGTTCAGACTCTTAGAGGACTGAGGTAGGAGTAGAAGGAGATTTAGATTGGCAGGTTTAAAGTCAAGTCTATGTCGATATACAAACTGAGGAATACAAGGCGAAACTAACTAAGCTTAAATACTGTAGTCCAGAATAAAAGCAGAATGGAAATGAAGACTGCAGCAGTGTCTTGACTGCATAGATAAATTACCTAGTGGGAGCTGCACAGGAATCCATAGTTGAATTTGCAAAAGAGACAGCCTTGGGAAGGCAGCCATGGGTGCTGTACAAGGCAGCCTGGTGCACAGCAGTGTGGGCAGTGCAAGGTGGCTGGGAACGAAAGCAGGAGGAGTAGACAAATGTCAGGTTCAATGTGCAGAAAAGGGTCAGATGGATGTGGGTTCCGATCAGGCAAGGAACAGTTCTTGACAGTCCCTCATTGTCCTTCCTCATCTCCTGCACCCACAGTCCACCCCATGAGCAGTGGCTCATGAGGCTGAGTGGGTGCTGTGTCATCAGTGTTATAATATACATAAATTCTAAGAAACAAACAAGATAATAATTACTTACAAATGAAAGGCAAAGAGTAAAAGATACTTACCTGGGGCACAAACAACAACAGATGTTGTTTGTGCCCCAGTTGTGGACAAGGCCATTGTTGTTGTGGGGAGAGAAACCAAGTTGCAAAATGCATTGTGGCTTGTGGCAATACAGTACAAATAAATGTAAACATATAAACAAAAGGTGTAAACATGTCAAAAACACATGAATGAGAGTACATCTGACCATGCAAACAGGTGCAAATGGTCAGTGCTATTTAAACAGCTTACTTTTCCCTCTATTCATTCAGGCATGCCCCAGTTTTTTCTCTACAACATAAGTAATTAGTACATAGATATATTTATTTGGTACTCTTATAGGGTATGTAATCTAAGTGTAAAAAGACCAGTTGTAACCAGTTACAACCAGTCTTATAACAGTTTTCAAATGTTTTCAAAATGAGTGAACCGGCAAACAAACCACGGTTTTGGTTACTCACTTTTTCAGAAAAATGGACCAAACCACAACATGGACCATGGTTCAGTCTGGTTCAGTCTTCAGTCCTATGGACTGAACCTTCAAACACTAATGGAGATGGTGTATATCTTGGATGTTGTAGTTATCTACTGTTTACACAGTGCTTGAAATAGATCGATTTTAGTGCATCTGTGGTATGATAAGCATGATTAAAAGACTTGTAAAGATATCATGTTAAGCCAAAGATCATCTTTGCAAAGCTCCATGTTCATCTTTGAAAGATTCTCAGAAGTCTCACAAAAATGACCAGGTCTCTGAAAGAATTTGTACCTGTCTCCCAAAAGATGTGAGGTCTTAATGTCTTTGAGATCTTTTGGTCTTGTAACACAGTGGGCAAGTTCCGAGGCAGTTGACTCATAGTTGACTCATGGTTTACTCGCAGTTTACTTGTGGTTGACACCTCATTACATAATCCTACCAAATTGAGATTGATGCTTGATTGATGCATTCTCTTAAGAACAAACTGTTTACAGCTGCATTGGCTATGGCCACTAAATCTTGCCTTTAGCTTGAGCAACAACAGCACCAAAATGACAGGATGACAACTGACAACTGGGAGGCGATGAGGACAAGGGAAACTGAACAAAAAAAGGCCCAAGAGACATCACAGGTATGTTTTCTGTCTTTTTTCTCATTTCATTTTCATTTTACTAACAAACTTTTTAGGTACTAATTTTAATTATTGACAACAATGAACAGAAAACATGAGCAAACAATGGGACAGAGGGGAGAACAACAACGGGACGAGGGGAGGGAACAAGTTAAGAACAACAGAACAATGGGGCAGGGAATGACAATGGGATGAGGGGAGGGAACAACAATGGAACAATGGGGTGGGGAATGACAATGGGATGAGGGGAGGGAACAACAATGGAACAATGGGGCAGGGAATGACAACAACAAGAGGAGCAATGAGGAAACCCAAACAGCACCTCCAACTGCTGCACCACCATGAGTATCTGCTCATGGGGTACAAGCAGGGTGAATCCTATAACAATGGAACATTAGTGTATCATATTGTAGTTCTGATTAGAAATATTAAAATTGTTTCAGTATCAAAGCACAAAATTCAGTTTTTCTAAGTGAAACTATAGCTATAGCATGAACTAGAAGATCAACATTCAGCAATGAATATTAATCATGGAATAGTCACTACAAAGGTACATTACATAACCACAAATGTCAAACACAAGTCAAACATGAGTTGCCAACAAGTCAACAACAAGTCAACTACAAGTCAACTGCCTCAGAACTTGCCTGCTGTGTGAATGACAGCTGAGTGTTGGCTGAGTGTGCAGATGTCAGAAGTGTCACACTGGCATGTACATACAACATTTCAGGCTAGTAAAAACTGTGCCTAAATTTACAATTTTAGTAAGTTCCCTGAAAATTTTCCTGAAACCTTGAAACTTCCCATTCCAGATGGCCTGAAATGATAAAATCTTCACTGAAATTATTGATTTCATTCCCAATCCTGAAATCACAAATTTCAGCAAAGTTTTTAGTTTGCCTAAAAAGTTGAATTTCCTGGTGTGTGTATACTTTACTCTATAGCTATATTTGGGCACATGGATCGTATTTTTTGAGAAGGCAACAGTCTCAAAGAAGCAAAATGTGCTTCTACAACAGTTTGGACTTTTAGGCAACATTCAGAGTGGCAAGCCTGAATTGCAGTTATGCAGTCAAATTGCTACCAAGGCAGACCAAGAAATCCCCCAAAGTCAAAGTGGCAAACCTTCTAGAACTATAAGCTTAAGGATGACACAACAGGCAAGTTTTGAGGCAGTTGATTCATAGTTGATTCATAGTTAACTCATGTTTGACTTGTGTTTGACTGGTAGTTGTCATTTGTAGTGATGTAATATACTTTATTAATAACAATTCATTTCATGAGTGATGTTGACACTGAATGTTTATCATCCAGTTCATGCCAAGTTCATGCTATAGTTTTAGCTGAAAACTTTATTCTGTATTTCAATAAACAATTTTATTATTTCTGATCAGAACTACGATACATTGCTGCCAGCTCACAAGCTGCCGTTTCCACCTCTGATCTATACTGCAAGCCATTGCTCAGGGCAGTAGTGAACATTTGTGGTGGTTCTGTTAGTAATTGAAAAGAATGCAAATAACAATGAAAAGACTTACAGATGTCAGGTGTTGAGGGTGTCAATAACTCAACATGGTGAGTTTGGCAGGTTCCCACACATCGCATGATCATGCTTGCAGCAATTTCAAGTTCCTTTGTTCTCAGCACATTTGCACATACTTGTCTTCTGGCTTGACTGGATACATGGACTCTTGATTCCATCATCTTCTATTGACTCTGAAACTACAATGGATCCTTGTGCAAGTTCTAGTTCAGGGGAGGCTGGCCCATCTCAGGCTGGACTTGGCAAGTGCAAGCATTCTCTGAGCAACATGAACCCTGGTTCAAGAGCTTTGCAAGCAAAGAAAGCCCACAAGGCCTTTGCAAAGCAACCCAAGAAGCCCAAGAAGCCTAGTGATTGGCACATGAGAAAAGGAGAGGTACCAAAGGAGGCTGAGAAGACAAAGGTGCACATTCATTGTATTCAAGCACTTTAAAGTCTAAATCACTTTCAGGCTGCACTTGAGCTTCATCTCCATGTCCTTTAAGGCTTACCACACCAGACTACTGTCCCCCCCAAGGTCACAGAAGATGACAAAGTACCCTTCACCCACCACTTTACCTCTGAAACACAGTTGCAGAACTCTGTCACAGCCAGTCTTGACAACAACTCAGCTAGCATTCAGGGCACCCAAATGAAAGTGCACGAGCTCCTTAACTCTATCTCAGACTCAGTTGGGATTATTGCCAACAATATCAAGTGCATTCTGGAATCCCATCTGTTGCTCATGTTCAGGTCAGTGGCATGCCTTGGGCTTCAACAGTGGGCACCTGATGTCTTGGGTGACAATCTGGAGTCCATGTATAATCTCCTTCATGAGCACATTGCCCTCAAGATATTTGAGCAGGTCTCAGATGCATTTGGATACTCTCACATGGGAACGAACCTGTCATGTGTCAATGATTTTGCACTTATGTGTAAACTTTATCAAAGCTTTGTTTTCTCATATATGCATGGTATTGCCAAGTCGGAGGCAAAGAATCCAGGAAGGGTTGCAAAAGCAAAGCAGATGACTGGAGTATGGAAACGACATAGTGTGGTATGTAATTCCTGGAATTCTGTATATGCCATTTGCAGATTGTATTTACTAATAAACCTTGATAGCTTGCTGATGGCAGGATGGACATATTCAGGGCACGTGGTTTCAATAAACACGTTGTGGCCTTGGCTAGAGAGAATGAGGCCCATTTGGATGATGAGTTGGCCGAATGGAATGCTGAGTCAGTTGATGGGGTGTACCACATCAAGGAGAAGGAGGGACATTTGACAAAAGTTACTGCATTCTTTAGAAAGGCTGATCAAGAGCGCAAGCAGATGAATAGAAGCAAAAGAAGACACCTTAAGTTGGCTGATCTTTGTTTTTCTTTTTACATTTGACTGATCCTATTTATCTGTAGACTGGAGTGACCCCGTGAAGACCCCCCCATGCCAAAGTTATCTGAGCTCACTGCTCTCCCAAAGAAAGTCCCAATTGATTGGTTTGATTCTATCTATTGGAACAATCTTTCTATCTGTGAACATGCCCAATATGTCAAGAATGGTACTTATGTTGCTCTGCCACCTGCAGAGCTCTGTGCCAGCTGGGATGAGTGTGAGAAATGGAAGAGTATGCCAGAGAAGGAGTTTATGGCCAAATATGGTGATGAAGTGCAGGCAGAATACCAAGCTATCTATGCCAGATGAATTGGAATGACTTGTTCAGCAGGATGATGAGGATGATGAAGATGAGCCAGATGTATCAGGTGAGGGGTTGGGAGATGAGGGGTCAGGTGATGAATGAGATATGGGTGTTGTTTAATACATATTCTGGTTAATGGTGGTAATTGATTTACTTACCTCTTCATATTCATGCTTGCCAAGTCACTTAATGTATTTCAAGTTAATACCATCTTTTCTATTTATCCAAAGCTATTGTTACAATCTGAGACACATGAGAGACAGATGTAGGGCAAAATGGACATGGGGAAAATCTACAACCTGATGAAAGACAACTGTTGCAATCCGAGACATGTGAGAGATATGGATGTAGGGTAAGGCAGATAAAGGGAAAATCTACGACCTGACAAAAGACAACCACATGAGTAGAGTGCAATATGTGCACAGAGTGAGTGAGCCATGCGGCAACATACAAGGGTGGAATGGACTTAGCTTCAGCTACACAAGTGTGGTGAGCTGTGCCTCCCTGCACTTATGTGTGTCCATAACTTTGAGGGGTGTTGTGCACGAGATGAGCAAGCTAAGAACTAATGCACAGGATTACAAGTTGCAAGTTGGTGTCAATTGAGTGCAATTATCAGACTAAGGTATTACAAACAATACTATAGACTTAAATATGCAGAAACAGAACATAGGTAGTATGCTAAAGATAGCACAGAATGGAATAAGGAAGTAGAAGCGGGACAAGATTTCAAGTTGGAAAGAAGTCAGAACAGGAAAATGAAGCATAGAATGAAGGCATAATTGCAGTTATAACAGCTATTTACACATTGTCAGGGATGCAAAATTATTGGTGCCCTCTGTTGGGAGCCCAACATACAACCAGGACCTTCCTGCCAATACCATAAGTGCCTGCTGGCTGCTGGACAGTTGTGACATGAGTGATAATATGGACAGGCTCAATAATACTAAGGTTGTTAGAGGGGAGTGCATCAACAATTTGTACCATAAATCCAGGGTGGTGTATGAATGGTGCCTGCCTCTCCTCTTGTGTAGATAGTGATTGATGTGAGCAGACTCTTATAAAGGTGTGCATTATTCCCTCCAGTGGAAGTCTCCAAATGTTTTGAATGAATCCTGTATCATGAGCCTGTGTCAATGGATTGTAGAACTTTATAGCACTGTTTCCTTTATGTGACTTTTCACAACTGAATGTGCACTCATCACGGTGCACCTGCAAAAGATGCTGGGCTTGTGGAGGGAGAATAATGGCATTTGGTGGATGGGGAAGATCAGAGTAAGCTCAGTATGGTCTTCCTGTCTGGTGAAGATAATTATGCAGATTGTTATAATCTACTTCAAGAAGGCAAGGTGGCTTTGCTAGAATATCTGCCACTTCTGTAGGCTGGAGAAGTACTGGATGGTCATCCATGGCCATGTCTCCTGGCTCAAGAATATCACATAATTCTTTTAAATGATCTTCACTGTGCAGTAAAGCATCTACATGTGCTTGATGACTCATCTGACAAAGCATTGTAAGATCTAAATCCCCTGATCTTGGTATTAGCTATCAATTTTTGAGCAAAATAATTGAAACACATATGGAGATGATAATTGGTGTTCATTTTTTGCAACTTTCCATTCATTCATTCACCTGGAAACTCACTAAAAGAAGCCAAAGGACCCCAATATTTGAGAAGAGCACCATTATGCATTGCATAATGATGGTTTGGCTTGTGTGGACAATGTGGAAAAAGTTGTTGAATAGCAATTTGATATTGAATATAATGCTGAGTATTGGCATCAGCATCAGCATTGGAGGTTTGATATGCAGCTACAATATTTGTTGCTGCAACAACATGATAGAAGCAGTAGAAGTGCTGGTGGTGGAAATTTGTGGCAGTAGTCATGTACCAGAATTCAGGAATAATAAGGGGAAAGATACATGTGAAGAGGGTGAGATATTCCTGAGCTTTGAGCTTGCCATGGCTTGGTTCACCAAGATTGGTTGGTGGTCTTTGTATCCATGTTGGAAGAGTGATATCATGAATGCAATTTCTTATTGCTTGTAGCTCTCTGTGAAGCTAAAAGGCAAAGGGTCAACAGGAATATAGTTATCATCATCATCATCATAATTGAAGTCATATGCATAGGATTTGTGTGGCTCTGTGTGGCTGTAGGTGTTGATGATGAGGATGAGTCTGATAATTCAGAAGAAGATGGTGAAGGAGACATAGGTGGTGGTGTATGGTGCATTGCCATTGCAGCCTCAAGATTATGTTTAGCTGCTTCTTGAAAAAGGTCATCCAATTCTTCAGCAGAATCTGATACATCTGCCTCACTCCACTGCTCATCCTTTTACACCTCTTTAACTTTTTGGCTTTCATCCTCATCCTGTCCAATTCCCCAGAGTGCATGAAGATCATGCTGTAAAACACCCTCAAGCCAGTTATGCATAAAACCTAGTACAACATGTTTGACTGGATCCCAATATGGAAGATTATGCAGTGGAGTCCATTGCACACCAGTTGTCTTTTGCAGAGCATTTCGACCAGCTTTGGTTGTCTGATGAAACCATGCCTCTGCCTGTGCACCATTACAGAGTTCCCAAGATTGAATATTGAGATCCTCTAGCTGATCACTGGTGCAGAGGCAGAAAGAACAGAACATTGTAGCACCATGTCCCACAAAGCCAGTAGCCTTGCAACTTCCCTCAAGATCAGCAATCACAGGTGCAATTTTTGCTTTCACAGAGATGCCATCAGGATGTCTAGATGTTGGCAAATTTTGGCCTGGTGCAGCACCATACTTGGCAACAGATTTAATAACAGGTTCAAGAAGATGAGAGATGGTTGTGGGGTCAGGAAAATGGGGAGGAGGTGCGAGACCAACAATAAATGTATTCTCAAATTGATACCAAAGATGAAAAGGTAAGTTCAAGCAACAAAGCAGGATTGCTCCACAAGACACTTTTTTGCCTATATATAAAATAAGCTGTGTCATAGTCTATGCAGAATTTGTTAATAACTTACCAGCAATCTTATTGGTATAAGGATTGAACCAATCAATATAGATTCCAAATATTAGATGATAAGGAGACTGTAGAAAACCCTGCAAGTCATCCCAAGCAGGACTATCCTGGATATCATTCATAGTGGCACCAAAGGCAGCTGGTATGTGGTTTCTGTGGTGGTTGAAAGCCTCATGAAGGCTGTCTTCAATGACCTTGGAAGATAAAAAGAACTGAAGCCAAGAATCAAAGGATTGTGTAGTGTATAGATGACATGGGACCCATTTAGGCCCATTTGGAGTATTCTGAGTTGTCCAGAGTTTTGTGTTACAGGATTGTGATCTTGGGGATGCCTTCCATGTTAAACAGAAAAGATGACCAGACTGGGGATTGAACCCAGGCCCTCCTGGACATATACCAGATGCTCTGACCAACTGAGCTATCAGGTCTTATAGGGTTCAACAGAACAAGGATACCATATAACCAGACATGGATTGCTACAACTATCACATCACTTGTGTGTGTGTGCAAACTATGGTCTGTTAAGCACTGATTAAGCAGTGACAGATTATATAATCCAACATTCCACTGACATTGCCAAGGAATAGGATGAGAAAAGAGGGAAAATCACTTGGGGCAGCATGCTGTCCAAATGATTTCTGGCTCTGAGCAGTGAAGCTGATATGCTGTATGGACATCATGAGGAAGTTTGATGTTTGGAAGCTTGACATTGAGTCCAGATGATGAAAGAGCAACCTCGACAATAGAGAGAGTCACAGAAATAATAAGTTGAAGTCCTTGTAGAATTTTGTTGGTGATAGAACAACTCACACCAGCTCTATTGTGGAGCCAGATGACAAGGAGGCAGATCATCTTTGTGATAAGTACTGTAGAAAAGTTGATATCTGCATAATTACTATTAGTCTTGATCTAACAATAACAATGTAGCACTTACCTGTGGGAGAATTAGAAGCTCTAGAACATTTTGGTGATGGGCTTGGGGATGATGATTGCCGCTTTCCCTTTGCCAGTTGTGAAACAGGCCATTTATCCTGTTTCTCATGCTTCAAATGGGTAGAACCATCAACATACTGTCCTGGCTGTTCAACACCATTGATGAAGATGGTTTTTGTGGTACAAATTGTGCAGTTACATATGACTGGAGGCATGGTGAACTTGGTGAAGCCTCAGTGAAGGAAAAGAGGGGGAAATAATGACAGCTGTTTTGGACCATTCTAATAGAAACATCAAAATTGGTTGCTATTGTAACTGATGTACATCCTCTAACCATCCCATGCAAGAGTCTGATGCCTGTCACCATAGTCACTATCATGAACCTATTGATTTAAACAGATATTTGTTCATAAAAGGACATCAATCCAAGTGCTCAATTTGGTAGGATTATGTAATAAGGTGCAAACTCCAGTCAACCATGAGTCAACCACAAGTCAACTACAAGTCAACCATGAGTCGACTGCCTCGGAACTTGCCTGTTGTGTAAGGGGACAGCCCCCAGGTATATATATCTCCCTACCTATCCTTTATACTCTCATTTCATTCTTACCTTATGTACCTATTTGCTATTGTTTGGCTACAGCCACATACCTGCCAGCTGGCAGTAGTTACTCTCCTTTAATCCAACATCTAAGAATTACCCCAGCTTATATAGCCTTGACTTCTGTCATTACAGACTCCTTGTGCCCTTGTGGTCCCTCTGTGCCTTTGTGCCTGTGATATCCTCATCTTCTGGGTCTTGCCCTTACAGGTCTTTCCAAAGACCCCAAAGATGCCCAAAGACCCTCATGCCATTTTCCTGATGTGGTACCCCTCAATGATTTGCACACATTTATTTTTTACTATAACAAGTGCTGTAAAGGGGGCCACAGCTACCAGGAAGGTCCCAAGCAACTTGTAGTATAGTATACCCACTGCTAGGTGCATAGTAATTAAATGTAACTACAGAATTCTAGGCAATTGCTAGCTTCTCCATGCATAAACTCCAACCATAGCCTGAATATTTCTGAGAAGACTAAGCTTAGACTTTGCCTGTACCATACATTGCAATATGCATATATTTCTAAGAGAATTGATCCACTTGTTCAGCAAAAGTACTTGTTACTGGCTTATTATCCATGCTTGGGGGCACAAAAAAAGCCATACTTAATTCATGGGTGGCCAATTGTGAAGAATTTCCCCAATTCATGTGTTTCTAACTATACAACTCATGAGGAAAAGGATCTATCAATTCTTTCTGATTTTTAGTCCTTTTTTTGCTATTTGCCTCTGTTGATACCCAGTAGAGTGATTGGAAAACTGAAAAGCCCACTCTGAATTGGATCAGAAAAATTGAGAACATCTGGGTATTAGAAAATGCCATGAGTGCCACCACCGCCACCACTGCCACCAGTCCCACAATTGTCAGCATCCAATCAGAGAGGTCTGTGAGCGATAGTGTTTGACCATCTTGATGTAATTTATGTTTCCCAACCAATTGCATGAGGGCTGCAACATGAGTTCTAACAGATCTATTTAGCCTCCCTCACTGAAAGCCAGGGAGGCAGCATTATATTACTAAGTACTGGGCAGCAAAACTAATTAAAAAGAGAAGAAAACCATCCTTAATCTTGTGTGAAGGGAGGGGTTCAAGGAACAGGTGATGCTCGTATCCATGGCATGACTCGGGTCACTACAGCCTCCCTGGCCTACATAGCTACGCAGGTGAGTCGGGAGTTGGCGCGCTAGTAATCCACTACTGATGACCAACCAGCTTCGCTTCGCATTATCATCCTCTTTGGTGTTCAGTAGGTCGGACGCCGTGATGGATTCCAAATGATTTTACGAAAGTGTCTTGGACTTCTTGGATGATCCAGAGGAGAAGGTAGAGGTGGGTGATCTGTTGAACTGGTGGAACTGGTAGGTGTCGATAAATTGCATTCATGGCAGCAGCTGATTCTCCTGATAGCCAGATATTTCCAAGCCATGTCATGCCTGAGCATGCAGTCATGAAACAGAGTGCGCTAGCCAAACTGAAGGAGCAAAGGGCGCTGAAGCAGGCGCAGTTGAATGGGGGGGTGTTGTAAAATACCAGCTAGCTTTAGATTTACAATGCAATTGGTTTTCTTACAAGCACCAAGCGAAATGAGAGTGACTGATCAGAGGGTAAATCACTGCCATGTACTGGTCAGTTCTCACAAGGATGAAGTGGGCTCATATTTCTTACCCATCTTACAGGATACGGAGTCCAGACAGCTGATGACTGATGGATGGCAGAATTGGTGCTTCAGACGATATATATCCAGTCTTTTTCTGAAGCCACAGATTTACATCTCCTGTATACCTTGTAATGTATGGAATTTGGAGGACAGTGTCTGAGGGATATCGATGTTGGTGCTTATGGTAGAAGTCACACAGACTTTCCCTTCTTACAAGTGTTGGGACTATGGGTAGTTTTTGCTCATTCTGTCATTAAATTTGCAGACCTGCCTTTCTGATGCATATGATCCATGCTAGCATTTCTTACAGACTTTCGCAACCAGTTGCTTCTGTGTAGCAATTTGTAAGGGCTGTCTTTCTGGCATAGGTTATGCATTTCACCACTCTTGCGCTATATCATAAAGGTTTGGACTATGGGTGGTTTATGGCCACTATTCTACACATCCCACAGGCTCAGCAGTCAGATATCTCATACCCTACATTCGCATCTCTTACAGACCTTCTCAAGCCACTGCTGTCAGACAACAGTTGATCTGCAGAGCCTTTCAGACATATCATGTAATCTCCTATCATTATGGGACTGTAGGTGTGTTTTCATCGATCTTTTGCCTATTGTGCTGATTTGTCACACTTTTACCAATTCCACAGGTTTGTCAACCTGATGTTCCTTATAAGCGTTGGGACAACAAGTGGATTTTCATTGCTCTTTTCTAAATTTCACAGAATTGTCGGTCCGATGCTTCAAGGCCTTTTCCTGCATGTCTTACAGAACTTCTGAAGCAACTGCTTCCTGGCAGCTGCTGATCAGCATCACCCACCTGATATAGCTGGCTGAATCCACCACCACTGCCATCCTTTATAAAGGTTGGGACCACAGGTGGCTTTCTGTCTGTCTTTTGCAATTTTTTCTGATGCACCATCCTTTTACCAATTCCAGAGGTTTGCCAGTCTGATACCTCATGGTCTATACTCACAATTCTTACAAATTTTCTCAAGTAATCACTTCCAGGCAGCAGTTGATCAGTGAAGCCATCCTGATATAGCTGGCGGAATCTGCCATCGCTACCGTCCTTTATAAGTGTTGGGACAACAGGTGGATTTTCGTCGCTCTTTTCTAAATTTCACAGATTTGTCAGTCTGACACTTCAAGGCCTGTTCCTGCATGGCTTCCAAATCTTCAGAAGTAACTGCTTCCTGGCTGCTGCTGATCAACTGTACCCACCTGATATAGCTGGCAGAATCTGCCGTCTCTACCGTCCTTTATAAGTGTTGGGACCAAAGGTGGACTTTTGTCACTCTTTTCTAAATTTCACTGATCAATCACACTTGATATCTCTGTTCATTAAATTTCACATCTGTATACTACTTGTTCAACTACTACCATAAATTTCAAAAGCTCAATTCTGAGTGCACTGTTGAAATTTGTCAACACTACCATCCTTTAAAAACCCTTTTCAGACCGTATATAAGAATTGCAAATATTATTGTTATTTTGGATATTTTAAGGGATTATCAAGCCTTAACCTTTTCAGCCCAAAACCCAGATGTGGTACTGTCATTTCCATTGTCAGCCAGTCACTTGTTCTTTTGCTGCCATTCTCCTCCCAGTCTGTAAGGGGACTAGGGGGACTAGGGGGGTGCCCTGTGTGTTTCTCCTATTTTTTACATTCATTCTATATTTTTCCTCACTTCATTTCCTTCTATTCTTCATTTTCTATGATTTTTCCAGATTTTATTACTAATTTCCCTTTCTATCATGTTTGTGCATGTTGACAGTTTTATATTTAAAGGCGGAGCACCCCTTCCAACATCTACCCCTTGGTATGATGTCATTTGGCAGCCTTGATCTGCCTATCTCCACCTTTTCTATTTTTAGGTTATTATTTGATTTTTGTTGTCTTCACATATACTGGGCATCAGCAAAGGGATCCTTAGAGTTTTCTCTTCAGATTTCCCTTTGCTAGGTGCGTCCCCAATCCCTGTAGTATGTAGTATAATTTTAACTTCAGATTTCCCTTTGCTAGAGACTGAGGTTGCCCTTATAGTAGGAAATGAAGTGAGGAAAAATATAGAACGAACGTAAAAAATAGGAGAAACACACAGGGCACCCCCCTAGTCCCCCTAGTCCCCTTACATCACCTCCTCTCTTATCGCCCCAATGCATTCGAAATTGCATATGACCAAAGTCCGTGACTTGACTGTGATGCGGTGCAGCAGTGTGCCATCGGTGGAATTCCTTGACTAACCAAGGGGCATTCACATCAGACTCTTCGACCCATGAGTTCTCCTCATACCCATAACCCTTCCAATGCACCAAATACTGGAGTTTTCCTTGATGCAACTGGCTGTCCAAGATTGACTCGACTTCATATTGGGGTTCTCCCTTGATCACTGTAGGTGGTGGTGGTGGGTGTGAATGGCATCCCAGGAATGGATCGGGGGGAGCTGGAAGGAGTTTGATGACATGGAAGACTGGGTGGAGTCTGGACATGGAGGCTGGGAGGCATAGATGATAGGCATGCATTCCAACACACTTGACGATGGGAAAAGGTCCCAGGAAGTGATGAGCGAGTTTCTTGGATGGACATGTAGTGGAGATGTCACTGGAGTCAAGATAAACTCAATCACCAACCTTGTACTGAGGGGTCGGAGAATGGCATTGGTTGTAAAAGTGTGCTATGTCGTCCTTCACCTTTGCTAAGGCTGCCTTTGCCTCTTCCAAGCTATCCCGCATGTGTTCTGTGAACTCATTCACCATCTCGATGTGTGAGGGAGTTTGGCGAGGTTCAAATCCCATGCATGGATGTCGTCCAGTGTCTAAGAGGAAAGGGGTCTGTTGAGTGGAAGCATGGACATGGTTGTTGTATCTGAACTCGGCCAAGGGGAGAAGATTGTCCCAATTGTCCTGGCATTCATTGACAAAGATGCGGATGTACTGCTCCAGTTCCTGGTTGACTTGCTCAGTCTGGCCATCGGTTTGTGGGTGATAAGCAGGCAAAGCAAGGAGTTTGATTCCCAGGAGTTGGTACAGCTCGTGAGTGAACTCTGCCATGAACTGAGGGCCACAATCAGAGAGGAAAGCACCAGAAAGTCCATGTAATTTCCACACATGGTGGAGGTAGAGTCGGGCGGCACCCAGGGCACTGACAGTGGTGTGAGTGGGAATGAAGTGAGTGCATTTTCCCACTGAATCAACTGTGCACATCACTGCATCAAACCCATTCGACCAACTCCACCACAAAGTTGATGCTGACAACATCCCAACAACTCTATGGAACAGGAAGAGGGTGTAGCTCGCCAATGGGTTTGCGATGAGGAATCTTGGTGCATAAGCAAAGGTCACAAGTTCAACAATACTGACCAATGAGCTGTGACATTTGTGGCCACCAATAATTCCATGAGGTGAGCTCCAAGGTCTTCCAGCATCCAGGATGACCAGCAATCTGTGAGTCATGGTGTTGGGATATGATGCGCTGGTGAAGGTCTGGGTCATTGGGGATGTAGATGTGATCCCTGAAATACAACAAGTCCTCTTTTTCAGCCCACTCTGCCACATGCAAGGAAAGGGTGGATCCCTTCCTCAGTTATTTAACAGCTCGGGCAACAACATCCTCATGTAAACCACTACAGTTTGCACGACAAATGTCACATAGGATGTCCTGCTCCTAACCCTGGGGTGCGATGCCTTCCAGTGCCCAAATGGTGAACAGGTCTGGCTGCAACAACACAATGTTTTGGTTGTCATCGCTGCCATCCCCATGGTCTGCACATCAGGAGAGGGCATCGGTCTTCCCCATGCTGCAACCCAGATGGTGGTGCAAGGAGAAGTTGAATCTGGCTAGATACAGGGACCAACGAGCTTGACGACAGTTCAATTTCTTGGCCATCATAAAGTACTCAAGATTCTTGTGATCTGTCCAAATTTCCACCTTGTGTTGGGCACCCTAGGAAGTGTCACCACTTCTCAAGTGCAAGCATTATTGCCAACATCTCCTTGTCATGGATCTCATAATTTTGCTCTACAGCACTAAGGCTTTTGGAGTAGAACACAACAGGATGCCACTTCTGGTCCTCCAGAGACTGCTGAGACAACACAGTGCCCGTTGCAAAGTCAGAACTGTTGGCTTCTACACAGAAAGGACGCTAATCATCAGCAAAGGTAAGGATGGGAGCGGAAGTGACCATCTCCTTAAGCTTTTTAAACACCTCCTGTTGTGCATTATCCCACCTCCATGCCTCCTTTCCTGTCAAGTCGAACAGTGGTCATGCATGATGTGAGAAATCCTTGATAAAACACCAATAGAAATTGATGAAGCCCAGGAAAGACTGCACCTCTTTCTTGTTTGTGGGCATCGGCCAAGCCATGACCCCATTCACCTTGATAGGATCCATCTCCACCTGATCCTCCAAGATAATGAGGCCAAGATACTCGATCTTGGTCTTCTCAAACTCGCACTTGTCCTGACAAAGGTAGAGTTTGTACCATCGAAGCCATTCTAGGACGAGGCACATGATGTGACAGTGCTCTTCAACTGTGCAAGTGAAGATGAGGATGTTGTCAAGATAGATGCAGACAATGCCTTCGAGGATGAGGTCGTGGAAAATGTTGTTCATCATGGTCTGAAAGGTGGCAGGACTATTAGTAAGGCCAAAGAACATGACAAGCAGTTCAAAAAGACCATGGTTGGTATGAAAGGCTGCCTTCCACTCATCTCCCTCCTTTATCCTCACATTATTATAGCCCCAATGGATGTCGAGCTTGGTGAAGTATCAGGCTCCACAGAGCTGGTTCACAAGTTTGGAGATGAGAGGTAGTGGGTAGCAATTTTTGACCATGATGTCATTGAGCCTTCTGTAGTCTTGAACTGGTCGAAGTGAGCCATCCTTCTTCTTGACAAAGGAAAAGGGAGAGGCCATGGGTGACTTTGATGGTTGAATACATCCAGAGGCCAGGTGCTCGTTGATGAACTGGTCAAGCTGTTGTTGTTCTTCAGGAGAGAGAGGATAGACCTTGCAGGATGAAGGGGTTGCACCAGGGGTGAGTTCAATTGTGTGATCCCATGGCTTACGCACAGGGAGAGAGTCGAACGATTCCTTGGAGAACACATCTCCAAACTCATGGAGATGAGGGAGCAAAGAATTAGTAGAGGATTTAGCAGCATTGTTTTTGTGGAAGGCCTCGGCGAGGCATTGGGATATGTTCGATGTAGCACACACCTCGTGCGATGGACAAATCGCAGTGTAGAAGATCTGATCACCTTCCTCTACTTCCTCTGGCTCCTCCTCATTATCATCTGAGTCCGGCATCAGATCAGGAACCCCTTCCAACTCCACTTCAGGTATAGGCAGGGGTCCAGCATGACACTTCTGAGTACATTGTATCATGGCCTTCTGTCCACAATGTTCTTGCCTGGCTTCTGTGAAACAAGTATGACAACGGGATGGACATCGGCTCATGGTAACCTCCCCAGTATGCCAGTTGACCTCTGGGTTATGGTCTCAAAGCCATGGATAGCCCAAAATCACCTTTTGCTTTCCTAATTGAGTGACACCAAAAAGGGCATGCTCACTACGATATTTGTAATGGAGGACCAGGTCTACAACCTCTCGGATGGCACCAGCTTCATTTGGGGACCCATCCACATTATACACAGGTATTGGACAAGAGAGTGAGCGAGTATTTAGGTGATGGTGTTGTGCAAGATGGGCATCAATGAAGAGACTGGTTGCACCAGAGTCCAGGAGTGCAGAGACACCGAGTATCTGTCCAGTGTTGGTCATCTGCAGTTTGATTGCTAGGTTCAAGGAATGTGTAGAGGGAGTGGATGCAACAATATATTTGCATGGTAGTTTACGTTCCCATGATTTAATTTTGGGGTGTGGAGCAGAGGGAGAGATGGGAAGAGCAGGTACATCTTCAGCCAACTTTGAAGGGTCAGAGAGGGGAACAGTCACAGAAATGGATTCATTCTCTGGGGATTCAACTGACAAGACTTCAAAGTGGTTATGGACAGGCAGTGAGGGCATACAATTCACTCGCTGCGAATAGAAAAATCCTGCTCCTCTACAACTTCTGACTTGATCTCCTCTGCAACCTGATCCTTTGCTTCCTTGACATCTACAAGTGCCAACAAGTCTTGGAGGAGTTCATCTCACCCCTTGGGGGTGAGCATGCAGATATCCTGATGATGGGGACATGCTCCAGCCCTGTGCCCAGTTCCCCCACAGTGGTAGCAGAGATCCAACCTATGTGCATGGCTGTGGGCTGCATCAACATCCATTGGTACTAGGACATTGGGACATTGATGGCTGGTGTGGGAGTCTGACAAACAGGAATGGGGTTAAGGTGGGGAAGGGTTCGATTGAAGGTGTAGGGTGCATGAGTGGTAGTTGGAGCACAGAATGCAGCGTTAAATGCCACATTTGTGAGTCAGTTCTCATCACAGAGTGAAGCAGCTTCATACCAAGCATAGATATCATCGTCCACTGGGTGCCCTTCCAACATCTGTGCAATCTGGTCCTGAATTTCTTGATTGAGGCCCTGTTGGAACTTCACCACCACTGGTAGCCCACTCCCATATCCTGCCATGTCCACCAAATCCTTAAACTCATCGATATAATTGTCCACGGATTGATGTGCCTGGTGGTAAGAGGATGACTCAAGTCATGTCACTGCTCAGTGGTGCTCATTGAGGGGACAAAATTGGCATACAAACTCAGCTCAAAAGTCACCCCAAGTGGAGAAAGGTAGAGAACCAAGTTCTTTAGTTTGACACAGAATACGGTCCACATAGAGATAGGTGCATTCAGATTTCATGTATGTGAAGGCCCAATAAATTTTTGCAGCCTCATCGACGAATTGATGCAACTGGAGACTGATGTATAACTCACAGGAATTAAGAAATGCACATCCCTGTGCACGTGTGCCATTAAATTCAGCAGGGGGAGACAGTTTGATCTGGGCACGCTCTTTAGTGGGCATGTTTGGCAGTACATCATTGTTGGGTGCACTTGGAGTCACAATGGGGGGAATATTGGTCATAGGGTTAGTCTGGAGGGTCCTGATGAAGTTTTTGATCATAGATTTAAGTGAATCGATTGGTGCACATATTCTGGAAATGTCACTTTCAAGCACGTCGAGGCGCTCTGATGTGTCCATGTCGCTAGGGGGTGCGTTTGGCAAAAATGGCAGCACAGTAAAGGCGAGACTGTCTGGAACAGTGTGTAGGGAGTCTGTGGAGCTTTGGGAAGTGTCATCCACTCTGTACCTGCCTATCTTGGGCAGTGCATTCGTGATTTCAGGCCTTAGGGGAGAGTTTTCTACTATTCTTCATTTTCTATGATTTTTCTGGATTTTATTACTAATTTCCCTTTCTATCATGTTTGTGCATGTTGACAGTTTTATATTTAGAGGCAGAGCACCCCTTCCAACATCTACCCCTTGGTATGATGTCATTTGGCAGCCTTGATCTGCCTATCTCTGCCTTTTCTATTTTTAGGTTATTATTTGATTTTTGTTGTCTTCACATATACTGGGCATCAGCAAAGGGATCCTTAGAGTTTTCTCTTTGGATTTCCCTTTGCTAGGTGCATCCCCAATCCCTGTAGTATGTAGTATAATTTTAACTTCAGATTTCCCTTTGCTAGAGGCTGAGGTTGCCCTTATACAGTCCTTCTTGCCACCCAAGCTGTTTTCCTTATCCACCATACAAGTTGTTGCTCACAGGTCAGCATGGCAGGTGCAGAGTCAGTTTGTTGCCTTGAGTTATTATCAAGCAAGTAATGGTCACTTGCTGCAGGGGGGGGTGTGGCTTGTCCTTGTCCTCACTGTTGAATTTGTCAGTAGATATCAGAACAGTTGGCAGGTATGGCTTTGGGCATTATCTGTTTCAATGGGTGGCTGATGGTAATGTGGCAGGAATATGGGATACCAGGTGCTTACTGTAAGGGGACTAGGGGGGTGCCCTGTGTGTTTCTCCTATTTTTTATGTTTGTCCTATATTTTTCCTCACTTCATTTCCTTCTATTCTTCATTTTCTATGATTTTTCCTTATTTTGTTACTAATTTCCCTTTCTATCACATTTGTGCATGTTGACAGTTTTATATTTAAAGGCGGAGCACCCCTTCCGACATCTACCCCTTGGTATGATGTCATTCGGTGGCCTTGATCTACCTATCTCTGCCTTTTCTATTTTTAGATTATTATTTGATTTTTGCAGTCTTCACATATACTGGGCATTGGCAAAGGGGTCCTCAGAGTTTTCGCTTCAGATTTCCCTTTGCTAGGTGCACCTCCAATCCCTCTAATATGTAGTATAATTTTAACTTCAGATTTCCCTTTGCTAGAGGCTGAGGTTGCCCTTATACTTACCTTGCAAGTATCCTGTGCAGATGAACCCTCACATCCTATTTGGGGAGAGGGAGGCTTATATAGGTGGCATGCTGGCCATCTCTCATTTGAAGGAGCAGACTCAGACTTGGTGGTGATGTAAGTGCCTTGGCACTGGTGGCAGTGGTGGCACCCATGGCAATTTCCAAAACCAGATTTTCTGGAAAATCTGGCAAATTACCTCATTCTCAATACTGAGAACCTTACCTATGTGATTTCCTCTATTATTATGCAAAGTGATTGTACCTCCCACAAAATGTCGACCATGTAAGATTCCCCCCGCACATGAGCTCCAGGGCATTCGCATACTTTTCCAAAGTCTCCAGGTCCACCCCACTGTAACGTGCCTTTGCCTTCTCCACAGCATCCAAAAACCTTTCTTCTAATTGCGAAACATACTCCCAAAGATACTTTATTGCTTCCTTCTCGTCCAAGTTCATCTCTTTCATGATGAGTACGACAGCATTCACGATGTTCTTCGAGATCTCGCCAGCACCTTTCTGGGACATAATTGACACTTCGCGTCGATATGAACATATGTCGTTAACGAGAGCCGCCTGACATCCTGCGGTGACCTCCACTAGTTTGACACTCGGATCCTTCCGCATGTACGCAGGGACTGAAAAATTTGAAGTCCAGCGCACCATAGCCATCGTTAATCTGAAATTGTGTGTCAGAATGATATTATGCATTCGGTTTACGACTCAACCCAAACTGTGGTGCTTACGAGGCGCCTGAATCAAAAAATCGATACTCCAAATAGGATTCAAGCTCATGTATATCGTTCGCCCGGCCGGTTCGCGTTAAAGTAGAGAACCAAGTACAGGTATAATTGCAAAAATCGGTGATAAGGTGATACGAGTTGCTTTCAGTGACTTCAGTATCACGGAAGCGTTTGTATAGGCTAGCAATAACCACTTCGACCTGGCTCTCAGCAGATGGCGCTGACGTGCCAAGTACTAGGCCCTGAAAGTGGCTACAAAAGACCTTGGCCTGTTGGCATGAGTCCAACTCTCTTCACGACAGCAGTATTATCATAAAACCTACCTGATCATGACTCCAATGGTCCATAATGTCATCGGTAAGAAATAACACGTCCAGGAGAAGAACGGCAAGCTCGATACGATCGTCGAGCGCATCAGGCATCGCGCAAAGTGTAAAGAGTTCTGCATCTTGTTTTATGAATTTGTCCTGTTGCTCAGGTGTTGTCCACGGCCAATTGACGGCAAAGTAATCTAGGACATTGGAAATCACAGCTTCTGCCTTGGCATATTTACGGGACGCGAAGCGAGATACGAAGGCTGGAGTATTAGATGCGGTTGTGACAGTCAATGTACAAGGGGGGGTGGAAGGAAGGGCAAGTTGCCGAGATGAGTCGGGCATCTTGCAGTGTGCACTAGCTATATGAAGTTTCGTGATTTTGGTCAACCTTTTAATTGGACGCGTTATCGGACAACTGGAGGTTCCCATCAGTCGCCAGGATGGATGTTCCTGACAATGCAGATAGGTTACTTACAAACAGCCGAGTGTAGCAAACAGGGTCATCGTGTCAAACAAACACGTAATGGTGTTCAGAGGTGGTAGATGCACGGAACTTTCTTGGCCCCATAAGTATGTTGCTACATAGATCGAAAATTGCGGAATTGTGTGTGGGCGTACATGATCCTAAAGTGGATGTGGCGCGCAAACGAACGTAAAATTACCTTCATAGCGTATTGTGCACAGGGGCACAGGATTTCGTTCTCCAGGATACATTACGTGCCAATGCACCACAGATCGATGTTCGGAAAATCGTGTGGAGGAACGTGATGGCCGTGGGTGGGCAGATACCAGCAGATACCCAATGACCTTCCTAGTCTTTTAAATTCCCAGGGCAGCAGAGCCATAGATCAATCGGTCCCAAATTTACGAGGAATATAAGTAACATGACCCTAAGGCAGCAGGCCGCAGCACTACGTGAAAGGGTGGAAGCTATCAGACAGGACCCTGGATTATCCCTACTTATCTAGGCTAGATGCCAATCCGGACAGATTTTGGACTTTTGGAGGCAAAAGGCCAGATCCCAGCTTGGTGGTGGTGTCCGGACAAAAAGTTCTAAGTGGCCTGATGCTACCGCCAGTCCGGACAGGATATGGAGGGTCGGACAGGATATGGAGGGTCGGACAGGAGAATTTTCTGAAAACCACTGCAGGCCCTCCAGAAAACAATGAAATGGCCATAGACAATGTCAAATTATGCATTTTCAATGTGTGGGAGACAAGTTCGGTTTAGTCCATCTATCAAAATTTTCCTTTTTAGGAAGGTGTGGAGCCCGAAAAGGCAATCGAAGGCTAGACGCAATCCGGACAGAAAACGCAAAATTACGACTTTTTGGGATCTAGACTCTATTTACACCGCCAGAGCTCAGATAAACCAGGATAAACCGTGTTTGAGCACATGTTTGGGTCAGCTCCTAGGATCCATTTTAACATTTATCCATGCTCATTGCAAATTGAAATATATGAAATCAGGTTAGGATCAAGGAAGGCCAGGACTTAACCCTTTGTAAACTAATCCCTGGGTTAAGTGTTGGACTCGACCTGTGTATCTATCTGAGGTGCATAATGTTGCGAAAAATGACCCAAAAAATTTGGCCACCTAAAACGTCCTGGGAAAAACTTTAGAGATATGTTTTTTGACGTATTTGAAGAGCTGAATCCAAATCTGAAGTCCATTTGTCCCAGAAAATTCATGATCATGAGATATCAAAGTTGTGGTGTTTGTTTGTCCGCAGTAGCCGCTACATTCGACGCGCTTTATGACTGAGTACTGAGCGCTGAGCGCTTAGATTCACGAGGTCTCCTTGATGTGACGGAATTTATCTAAATTTAGCCCGTGACGTCTGGACACAGCGATGGACGATCTCGCCAACTTGACCATTGTCCCAAACATGAAAAATCTGATGCTCATCAAAGTGTACTACGTTACCGCGAAGAAACATCAAGATATCAGCAGAGTCCTCACCCTCCAGTGCCATCTGAGACAGACCTAACTGAAGATGCACTTCGAAATCTTCTGGCCTCGTTCGCTGGCCCTTTTGCCCTTCCTTACCCTATGGCTGATCAACAGGGACTGTCACCACCTCACAGCGCAGGAATTGACTGGCACCTCTTTGAGGCAAATGAAATCACCGATCTAGCTCAATCAGCGGAACAACGAGGTGTCGCTCTAATCACGCAGGGATTCTTAGAACGACTGGATGAGCTCTCGATGAGTTCTATGGCGGACCTTGAGGAAAGGTCCGAGATTGACCAAGCTGAAAGCCAAGAACCTGTTGTCGCAGGTCAGTTTCGAGTTCGTGCTGTTATTGGCAGTATAATTCTTACATCTGTTTTAGTCGATGATGTGAATGACCATTTGTTAGAACAGCCACGGAAGCGAACCAGACTGAACGATCCACAAGAAACCTCCCATCATTGGAATCCCTGGCCAGATAAAATTGTAGGTCTGCCGCTTTGCATATCTGCTTTTTACTCAATTGTTGTTGTACAGTCATGCACACTCGATATTTTAATGCATCTCCCGCGATCAGTATTCTCTCATCGCCAGTTAGATCTATTTCTCTGGTTACTGAAGGTCAACAATGTCAATGACGTGCCGTCGGTCAAAGCAATGCAGAACATAAACGCTGCCTCGTGGCGAACTATGTGCGGCCGTATGAGTCTCTTGACCAGTGTGGCTTTTGACTACTAGATACTAGAGCAATGCGTGGAAAAGAACTGCAACGGGACCTTGTTGGTGGGCTGTGCAGATGTTGCTCAATGCTCAGGTTGAACCTTCATGGCCCATGCCTGGACGCCTGAGTGAGGGATCTAGGTCATGTCGAGTCTACGAGTTTGCGATCTTGTGGCAAAGAAAAGGCTTCCCTCGCGTATGCCCCTTAGACTAGGACTTGGAGGCTTAATTATGACTTGTTCGTCATGATGTCGACGAGGTGCTGGAGACCGGAGTCAAGGTGCCAACACTTTCCGTCACTTGTCCATTTATGAGTGCAACTGAAACTCTGCTGTTCCGGCTGTCCAATTGCATCCACGTCCTCGTAGTGGTCGAACGGATGCGTTTTTTCATCTCCAAGGAACTGTCACCTCAAGGCTCATGACCGTAAGTCTCTGATTGGAGTACGTTCACGTGATTTCTTGAGTTCACATGGTCACATACTACAACGCAATGGGAACTGTCGAGCAACTGTTGAGTCCGAGTACCTTTGGATAGCACCCGTGTGTTATCTGCCCTGGGATTGGTCTTTGCAATTGGCTGAAAGTAAGAGTTTCCATTTATAACCTGATGTACTCGCCGTGACTGTTCCTTCGCATGGTTTCGATGTCTCCTGATCAATTGTTTGCGTTGAATCTAAACCTTGGCGAGTTCAGTTAACTTCACATGTGCTGATTCTTCAGGATATTAAGGCGTCATGTCACAATGGCGCCATGCGTGTTCTCCCTGAAGCATGAAGTGGCTGGCAGTGATATCGGGAACACATAAAAGGCTTCTGGATCCATCGAGAATCTGTAAGCCACCCTCCTCCTCATAGCCTTTAGTGGATTCCTTGCAGAAATGGTTTCCCATGCTTCCTTCAAACATCTTTGTCTGATTGCAACACTTGCTTTTGCCGCTTTCCTTGCCGTCGGTGGCACACAGGTCATGAAGCGTCCCGACAACTACAAGGACGTTCCAAAGACGCCAAAGACCGAGCCGAATCCGAAGATAAACATCATCCACAAACGTGCCGGTAACAAGGTCTCGTTTGCCTATTTTACCAACTGGGGAATTTATGGCGCCAACTTCCGTCAGTCGCTCATTGCTAGTTGTTACTTCATTCGATTGGCTTCTCTTCAGAACCAACGGACATTGTCACCAGTACACTCACACGTATTTTCTTCGTATACTCTGTGGTCGTGTTCTTCTTTGACATGCCTGCAGATATTCTGTACGCCTTCGCTGATGTTGACCCCAGCAATGGTACCATCAAGCTCACTGATTTGTATGCTGATGAGCAGGTGAGAGTCTAGCCACACGCTGTGGTCCTTGTGTCTGAGCCGATATACAGAAACACTTCCCGGGCGATTCTTGGAGCGAGCCAGGAAACAACCTTTATGGATGCCTCAAACAACTATATCTCCTCAAGTTGAGTAAACGGAACTTGAAAGTCTTGCTTTCGATCGGCGGCTGGACATACTCGCAATCCGGTAAGTTAAGATGGTCGGACCACATTTTTAGACCGCATTTTCAGGCATACGATATGTTTAGGACACTTCGGCTTCGTCACATCTGCATCGAGTCGGGCTAATTTCGTCACCAGCGCCGTTCGATTTATCGAGGACTACGGCTTTGATGGCATGTGCGTCGAATTCTCATATATTTGCTACTCACCATTCAAGCTCTTGGTCCAACATAGAGATCTTGACTTTGAGTATCCTGCCAACGGTGCTCAGGGTCAAGGCTTTGCTGATCTCTTCACGGAATTGCGAACCGCGTTCACTCAGCTGCAATTTAATAAGGGCGATACTGTTCCTTACCAGCTTACTGCCGCCGTTTCCGCGGGACCCGCAAACTATCAGTTCCTCACGATCCCCCAAATGAACACGGCGTTGTCTTACTGGAACCTTATGGCACGATGCACTTTTCCGGCTAGTGTTCCAGGTACTAACGTCGTTGATTTTTCAGGCGTATGACTATGCTGGCTCGTGGCTCGCATTCGCAGACAATCAAGCTAATTTATATGGCGGTGCTCGAACTAATGTCAGCACTGATGCGGCCGTGAAATGGTTCACATCGCACGGCGCTGCTGCTTCCAAGATTAACATGGGTATGCCGCCGTTATCAAGTGATTATGCCCTTCGATCGAGCCTACTGTTCAGGTATGCCTCTCTATGGCCGTGCCTTTGAGAACACGACTGGCATTGGTCAACCATATAATGGCGTAAGCTCTAGATGATCGTCTTTCCGACACTGGTGCTGATACTGTTACACGAAGGTAGGACCTGGGACTCTGGCAGCTGGTATTTACTCTTATAAGGTCCTTCCTTGTAAGCAAACCATCTATACTTTGAGTATGGTGCCGTGAATGACCTACAGTCTTTAGTGGCTGGCGCACAGGTCTTCGAAAACACGACCGACGTCACTAGCTATTCTTATGATTTCGCCAAGAAGGAACTCGTTTCTTATGACACACCCAACATCGTCAAACTCAAGGCTCAATACATTAACAGTCAGAGTCTTGCAGGCTCTATGTTCTGGGAGGTGAGCCGTATTTTGTCGGTAAACGACCATATATCAATGAAAATGCGTAGCTATCGACCGATAAAGTTGGATCGGAGTCCTTAGTTGGTACGGCAGCTGGGGCTATGGGTATTCTTGACCAGACCCAGAACCATATCCAGTAAGCCAAGGTGAAAATGATGTTTCGCTGGTTCCTGACGTATGTCAGTTATCCGAATAGCAAGTGGGACAACATCCGTAGCAATATGGGTGCTAGCAGTACCACACTTCCGCCAACTGGTACAACCACCCCTCCCCCGACGGGTACAACCACTCCTCCTCCGGCTGGTTCGTGCAGCGGTGTGGCCTCCTGGTCATCTACGGTGGGTGTATTTCTGTTAAAATGCAATACATACCGACGTAGTCTCTACTACAGACAGTCTATAGTGCCGCAGGACAGAAAGTGACTTACGGTACGGAGCATTCATATAGCTGTTGTAGTCTTTGATATTCACCCTCTTTTTAGGCGGCCATCTGTGGGCCAACAAATGGTCTGGATTCATTTACGTTCATCTCTTGTTTCACTGACAAAGATGTTTTAGGTGGACTCAGGGCGACACGCCAGGAGGGGCTGGTGAGAGTTTATTGATAGCTTCTGCCCACTTGTCTGACGATGGCCGCAGCTGGTGTTTGGACTGATGTGCAAGCTTGCTGAAAGCTGCCATATTATTTATAATTATTCTTCTCACTATTCGACACACAATTATTCAACAAATTGGGGGAATGGATGATAACTATTTACAAGATGCAAGTTCTCAAGAAATGAACAGTACAGTTAACCCAGAAAAGCGACGTAAGTCTATTATAGCGGGAACATTGACCTGCTGTCCTTAGATTATGCAAAAGCTGTAGGATATCGCCTCAACCCACTTGTTCTTTCCGAAGTTACTGCATGAGGGGGGCGTATATTGTTGGGGACGATAGATTCAGAAACTAATTTGTCCTTGAAGTTCAGCAAGTCATATAGGGAGGCAATCTGGTCACCCTGGGAAGTTGAACAAACATAGTCAGGACGGTAAACCAAAATTTCTTCATAAATTCATAAACCTTCTGTTCCAAGATGTCTACCACTTCATGAAGATGTTGCGCAAGCATATTTCTCTTGGGTACGTCTGAGACCGGGTCCATATCTTTGTACTGATCTGCAAGTTCGACGTAGACACTGCAATGGTGGCCCAGTCAGCATGAAGAAAACGTGATTTGAAAAGGTCATTGAACCCACCTCTTGTAATGCGTGAAATCATCTTCAAGCTCTCTGATTACCCTAGCGACGACGGTCTGAGGAGGCAACCCTTCTCTTTGGGCCTGCTGCCTCCATGGTCCTGGCTCCCGAGAGAAGGTGACATGCACATGCTGCTTTCCATTCGACTTTTTCATACCACCTCTCGGATGCTCAGGTTCCTCGGAGCCCTCAACAAATCCTTCATCGTCCTCTGTCTCTTCTGTCTCATTATCGCTGTTATCCGACATCGCTCCCCTGAAACGAGATGGAACATATGACGGTGAAATATCGGAACGACGACGGCGTCGATGACACACAGTGCACGTTCTTGCGTTGTGTTCAGGTGCGGAGAAGAATAAGCGTTCCAAGTGCGCTCCCCGAATTTGAGGAAATGGCGTTTCGGGGGTGTTGGGCGCTTTTGGGTGGTGAGCCTTACTGCCCGATGATTGGCTAGAAACTGGTTCTGGCAGGCGAGATGTCGAAGCTTGAGGGGGATCGTGGACACCGCGGGAAAAAAGAGATGAAGGGTTAACATTGGAGGGAGGTGATCGCGGATGATCAGTATTGTGGCTAGCCTGTTGATCAACAGCGTCCTGGACCGTGGCTTGTCTGGTAATCTGGATGGGAGGAGGCTGGATTTCTTGGACTTGGCGTCGCTCTTCAACTTCTACTGAGATGCGTTCCAGCTCCTCAGAAGTGATCAGATGTCCTCTAGTAGATACACCCAAATTGCTGGATCCCTTCACCGTCCTGTCTGGGCGTGATGAGTTATGAATTGACTGGGGATCGAAAGGTTCTGGTTCGTCGTCTTCGATCTCGTAATCACCAATCTCATCCTGCTCGGCCTGTTCTTTCACAGCGTGGACCCCGTTCTGGTCAGCTGCAAAAGCATCCTCTTCATATTCGTCCGGATCCAATTCCAAATCCTCAGACATCGCAACGTCTGCAACCGACTGGACAACAGATACATCTCTCACAGCTCTTCTTTCTTTCAGCCCTTCCTCGACGACTCCTCTCAGCACCTCCACCTCACCTGCCAACCTCTCCACTTCCTCCTTGAGCCTCTCGATATCTGCACTCTTTTGTTTTAGCATGCGAGCGTCCGAATCACGGAGACTGCGAAGTTCCGCAAGTAGCTCCTGGTGTGAGGATAGTTCAGAGGTTAGGCGAGCCAGGTGGGTGCGCAAAGATGTGATGAGGGACTCCAAGGCTGGATAGCAGTAGTTTGATGTTGAGCTTCATGGTGTACTTCTAACAAGATAAGACAAACCTTTTTTCTCTTCGACGGCTTCCCTATATCTCTCATGAAGCTCTCCCTCAATGCTCACATCTTTGGCCCGACCTTTGCCCTTATGTCTTTTCGATGCAGCAATATAACTTGCGTCGCGTCGCTGCTGCACAATGGTTTCCTCTCTGTCAAAGACTCTCGTGCGCTCTCTGGCAACGTCTCGTTTACACACTTCAAGCTCCATCTCGAGCTCCCTCACCCTACGGCGAGAGATACCATTCTCCTGCTCGAGGTGCTGCAATTTCCTTTGAACAGCGTTTAGAGTCTTAAGCAAGTGCGCTTTGGAATTAATCAATAAAGCAGTATTAACGCGGATCTAGTAAAATTCACCTTCAACATCTCTTGGGACGCCTTCACCATGGTAAGGATTATACTCCAGTCCCAACTTAGCTGGCGACTCTACTGCGCTCGTTAACCCTGTCACATCAGGCAAATGGACCCTGCCTCGAAGTCTCTGGTGAGTTCCAGAGGGCGTCTTTCTTGCGGTCGATTTCCCTAGATCGAACGGATTCTTGTCCGAAACAGGCACCGATGCAGGGCGAGAGCTTTCTGCATGATTATGTGCATTTTGTTCATCCTCAATCTCCTTCGCCAGCCTCCGGGCCATTTTGCTGAACTTGGATCCCGCAGTTGACGGCGTTGGGGGCTGAAGGCGGACTTGTGGGTTCAGTGTTGTAGCCGCAGACGACGAGGGGTGGGATGGAAACAGGTTGGACCTCTTCGCAGGCCTCGGCGTAGGCATGTTGTACGATACACTAGGATTTGGATTTGGAAGAGAATTCGGTCTCGCGAGTGGGGAAGAGACAGGATGGTAGCGGTCAGCTTGGTTGGACTGTGCACTACGTGGCCGTTTGGGAGAGAAAGAAACACGACGCAGAGCATCTGTTATTCTTGGGCGAGTGGTCTCGGAATCAGAAGTGGAAGATGAACTAGAAGAATGGAGAGGAGAAAGAACACGAGGGGGTTGTGAAACAAATGCTGGTACATGACCTGACTGAAGAACGCGATCTAGCTCGGCCGTGCTCTCCACGACGAGTGGGTCAAACGTCACACTTCCGACTGCCTTGATTATTTAAGTTAGTGAATGCAGCGAGTGGAATATTAAAACTCACTGGGTATTTTGACCTCGACGGTTCCAGGTCGAAAGCACTAATCCTACTGTCAACACCATCGATCATCTCGCGCAGTGGTCTGTCCGGGTCGTACTCTGCCCCACTTAGGCTGATATCACGCCTGGCTCCCCGTCCTCCGCCCAACCCTGCGCTCAAGGTTAATGCGCTGGCGTGGTGAGCAGCAGTCGACAACGTCTCCCCGCCAAATGGATTGATGCCTTCTTCATCATCTACCGTGCGATATGACCATGGATGAATCTGGCTGTGCGTCTCGTCATCAAAATGGTCCCTAGACCGATGTTCGAATGAAGCAAAGTCTGAAAAATGGGTAGGCGCTGCATTATGTCGTGGGTATTCGACGCTATGGTTCTGGTTGTAACCTTCATCTTCACTCGCCGATAAACGAAGGGAGAGATCGGTATGTTGAAGGTTATTTTCTAGTCGAATTCGGTTGTGCTCCTGCTCGTCCCCACGAATGCTAATGTCCAAAACTGAGCCTTTAGAGCGTCGTGACATCCTTCCCGAATCGTGTACCTGTTGTACAGTATCAGAGAGCTGGATGATGGTGGCAGAATAATAATTTGAATTTCAATCAACAAGCACGCGTGAGATCATGTGATCATATACTAACACGTGCAGTACGTAACACATCACGCTCTTTTGTGATGCGCGTGACTTTTGACCATGTCCACCAGCACGGATGACCTGCTCTTCTTCAAGTCTTCCTTCTCGTCTGCCTCATCTCTTGTGGCTCTACAGCTTTTCTCTCGCCTCTTTACTTTTGTACTCAATCAAGCCTTGTTTCGATTGGCGTCACCGACTGCATATGGCATTGTCGCGATTCAATTTGAGCTTATGCTCAGCACTATCCTCTTCATAAGTCGTGAGGGTGTGCGGAACACCCTTCTTCGTGTCAAGAAACCGGGAGCTTCAACTTCCAATCTGTCAATGCTCCCTCTATCTTTTGGCGTCCCTCTAGCACTTGCCACATCTTACTTGTATGCATTCTCTGCTGGGAGCGATGTTCGAGATCAACGCTACTTCAATGCTGCAATTGGAATCTATGCCCTCGCGGCGGTGACTGAGCTCATGAGCGAACCTTTTCATAACCTGTATGTGAGTGCACTCGCGATACTGGAGGGGACCAAATCTCAAACTGAGCTGTGTATAGAGCAATGGCGGAGCTGCGAACAAAAGTCAGAGTGAGAGCGGAGGGCCTTGGTATCACTGGGAAGGCTCTTATCACGTTCTTCATGTTGGTGTATGACACGAGAAGAGGAGAGGGTCAAGGAGCATTGGCACTTCTTGCCTTCGCCGGGGGTCAACTGACATATGGAGTCATAGTTCTCCTCACTTACCTCACCTTTTATGGGGCAGGATATTTGCAGTCGAGGACCTTTCGAACCAAGTACGTGAGATGAGGTCAACTTGTTTCTATTCTGATGACTTCGATTGCAGAGGGTGGCATACTTTCGATTCTGAATTGCTACGACTCGCATTGACAATGACCTACCAATCTGTGGTTAAACTTTTGTTGACTGAAGGTGATAAAGTAATTCTGTCCTGGTTCAGTCCTTTGCAGGATCAAGGAGGATATGCCATTGCTGTTAACTATGGTCGGTGTCTATTTTAGCCGCCAGTCATTGCCTACCTAATAGTGATGCTCATCCATGTCTCCAATTAGGCTCACTTATCGCTCGAATTGTCTTCCAACCCGTGGAAGAGACTTCTCGCATCTATTTCTCAAAGGTTCTTTCCAGCACTCCTTCAAAATTAGTGACTGGTGCTCCCGATGATGCAAATTTACGCCAAGCCGCTACTGTCCTTATATCACTTCTCTCTGTGCAATGTTCTATGTCTGTTGTTCTAATCATCTTTGGAACGGCGTACATGCCGATTGCACTGCCCATCTTACTGCCTCCACAATACCTCTCAACCAGCGCACCGAAAGTCCTGTCTGCATGGGTGTGGTACATTCCAGTCCTCGCTTTCAATGGTGTATTGGAAGCCTTTTTTTCCAGTGTTGCTACTCCCCGCGATTTGAACAAGCACAGTCGGTAGGTCACTGCACCTGTTCACAACCCAAACCAGCTCTGATTTTGCGGACAGATGGATGGCAGGATTTTCAGTCATATATATCTCAGCGACCATCACATTATATGCTCTGCAACTGGGCGATGTCTCGCTCGTTTACGCAAATATTCTCAATCTCTCCCTACGCATCACATATTCAGCCTATTTCATTTCGTCTTTTTTTGCAAAACACAATGCGCTCGGTGTTCTGACGTGGAGCAGAGCCCTCCCGAGTTGGCCGGTGATTCTGGCTTCCTGTTTGTCAGCGGCTTTCGCCTGGAAAAGTGCAAGACGGTTGGAAGTACTGGAGGTGGTGAAAGACGGAGGGAGAACAAACTTGTTAAATTTGCCCATTGTGATTCACGTTATGCTAGGCGGTACCATGGGGCTAGCATGTCTGATTGTATGGTGGTTATCTTCAGGTCGATACCTATCCATTCCCTCCCATATGAAAGAGTAAACATATTGTCGTATGGTATGTCGTCAGGCCTTTGGTCGGTAGTTGATTATTACTTCACTCAACCTAAGTAGCCCCAAGCATCTTGGACAAGACCTTTACAATTGTTACGAAGCTCAGGGACCGGGCCTCATCCGTGTACCCTACAGATATAATGATGAGCAGAAAATGACGGAATTGGGTCGTTCAAGCATCTCCGAAGCCTTCTCGAACTTTTCTTTGAGCTCCGTATTACCAATGACTTTGGCAGCCTGCGCCATCTGCCGAAGGAGCTCTCCGAGACGACGAAAAACTCGGATGAGACTACCCTCAAACTGGTCGGTGAGCTGCAAAAAACGATCATCATCAAGCCGAATCCGACCATTGACAGCGGTCTTCGTCTACGAACCTTGCAGATTTCAGAAAAGGATGCACCCCGACACCACTGTACCACGGCATCCATGAGCTCAACTTTAAAGGAAGATACGTACTCGTCTTCGTTAACGACAAGCTTCGATTCCCTGGATACCTTAGCAATCCGCCGTGCAATCTCTTGCATCACACGTAATGGAGCAGCGAGTTCTTCCTTGAGTTTGGTCACTTGCTCGCTCTAACAGCCGCAGTCAATTGGTCGGTCCGATGACAGAAAGCGAACCACATGCCTTTTCGGTAAAAACAAAACAGCTCAGGATAGCAGCGCACTGCTCCGGCAACAATGAATTGAATGCACCGTTAAAAATGAGCTCTGTGAGCAGCAGCTCATCGCCTGAGCTGATCTCACAAGCAACCCTTCCTTTCACGTCCACTATATCGGAGGCTGTTGTGAATGCTAGCCGTCGAAGAACACGTTTCCGGCACTTCAGCTCTTCGAGCTGCAGAACGTCGTGAGTTGCCTGGATGCGCTTCTTTAAGCCTCGTATCCGTTCACTGCTTTCCTTCTTCTTCTTATACAGCGTGTACAGTTCCGGTAACCTGGGGTCCTTGTGCAAGGGACTCGAAAACATCTTCGCCTCCATACTATCAATCTTCTAAATCCGATAAATCAGCGAATCATGAACCAGCACAAGAGAGAGCATATACCTTGATGAGTTCCTTGAACTTATCATCCTTAATTCCCATGTTCTGTATTGGATCTAGTAGGGCAATTCCATCCGAGAAGCGTCGATGGACCTCTAAAACACTTTTCCACACAGTCTCCCTTGCTTGATCTGGCCGCAAGTCCTTGGGAAGGAACAGACGCAGATGGCTGATACCTTCGATCGTCGATAACAATACTGGGACAACGAGTGGGATACCCTTCTGCCCACTTGGACACGGCTGCACGCCACCCGGTGTGGCCGTCACATTGCTGCGGTCCTTGGATACAGTGCCACCTATTGCACAGTTGAGAAGAACGTCAATGATGTACTGTTCGTGGGGAGGTAATTCGTTAGGCTTGGGCATAGGTCTGTTCTGCGGCAGGAAGTCAATTCAAACGATGTTTAAAGGTGTATGAAGCATACCTTGGGAGGTAAACGTTTCTGATAATTTATTATCACCCCCCATCCAAAATCCAACTTTTCGTATTTAACTTTCACCAGGCGACCGGTCTGCAGGAAGGGCAAGGCGTAAGTAGGATGCGTGACCACTTCCCGGAAATCTGCTGCCATCTGGTCGAGTTGTTCCCGATATCCATAATACTCTGCTACGAGCTGTTCGCGTGGTATAACGGTTTTACTCCTAGATTCCTCTTCCTTCATTAGATCTAAGTGGATTCTGATCAGGGATGTATGAACTAAGTGAAGCATCACATACCGTTCTCCAGTTTGGGAATACCCGCACTACTTTGGAACTGGAAGAAACACCGCTCAAGCATGAATTCAGGGCTGATTCCCTCCACTTTCATCAAGTTCAATATCATGTTGTACCCCAAGTGGAACGCAGAATCAAGTCTATCAGCCTCTCCCTTCACCATCATCTTCGCAGATGACGGGTCCAGCTTCTCGTCGCACATCATAATCACTACTCCTCGATCGTCCAAACCACGCCGCCCAGCACGTCCAGACATTTGTATATACTCGCCTGAGGACAAGGTCCTGAACTCTCGCCCGTCAAACTTGCGCGTCGTCGTAAATACCACAGTTTTCGCAGGCATATTAAGACCGATCGAGAACGTTTCTGTCGCAAACAGCGCCTTGATCAACCCTTCCTGGAATAAGATCTCAATAACCTCCTTGAGGATAGGAAGAAGTCCTCCATGGTGAATGCCAATACCGCGACGGAGAAGTGGAAGGAGGTTTGTGATTTGAGGTAGCTGCCTGTCGTCGGGAGAAAGATTCTCGATAGCGTTGTTGAATATATTGGTAACAAGTCCCTGTTCATCCGTCGAGGTGAATTCGAATTTAGACATGGTCAATGCCAGCCCTTCGCATTCGCGTTTGCTAAAGGCAAAGACAATGACCGGATTGTAATTTTTGAGCATAATCATTCGAATAATTTTCGATATATCAGACGAGCCTATATATGGGATATAAGTGCACAACAAACAGAGTGACTTTCTGCTCACCCTTCTTTTCACCGCCTTTGTTTGTTTTTCCTTTCTTCCCTTTAGCTCCCTTTGGATCCGCAGGATCCTCACCCATGTTATCTTGCAATTTGCCCATTGCTTTTGAAAAATTATCCTCCCTGAACTCCCCTTTCTCGTTCACCACTAGGTATATGCCTTCATCACCAGCAGGAAAGAGATAATGTTGAAGAGGAGTCGGCCTAAAGTCCGTGTACACCACATGACAGGGCTGTTCATGAGACTTGCAAATCCATTCGGCGAACTCCATGGCGTTGGGGATGGTGGCGGAAAGAAAAACGTAGCGCACAGTATGAGGAAGTAGAATAATTGTTTCTTCCCAGACCACACCTCTTTCCTTGTCTCGCATATAATGGATTTCGTCAAAAATTACCCATGCAACTTCTCGCATGATTTCGGAACCGCGATAAAGCATGGACCTTAGAATCTAGCGATCAAGTTGAGTTAGAAGAATGCAGTTACAAAAACTCGCATACTTCAGTAGTCATCACCAAACATGTTGCAGATGGATTGATAGTCACGTCTCCAGTCATAAGCCCTACGTCGCCGAACTCTGCAAGCATCTCACGATACTTCTGATTGCTCAAAGCCTGCAAAAAATATTGGCACGACGTTCATTCAAGAAAAGCAACGCACTTTGATAGGACTGGTGTATATCACCCTCTGCTTATTATTCAAGCATTGAGCAATAGCATATTCCGCAACAACCGTCTTTCCTGCACTTGTATGGGCCGAGACTAAAACGCTCTCATTTCGCTGAATAGCATGTATAGACACTTTCTGGAAAGGATCTAGCTCGAATTTGTATTGGCGATCAGGTTTCATAGGCGGGACATGTTTGGATATCGGAGTGTAATTATAACCTTGAGGCACAACGACTTGGTGGCGCACCTGATTGAATCATACACCGTTTGAAAACAAAACTCAGTACAACTTGTACTAAGAGCGCACCTGGTGCTTAAGCTCTAATCGCGTCCCAGTATCCACATTGCCGGTCAATCCAGCACTCGCTGGCACCTCCCGCTTGGCTTCAGTCTCGAAATCATCCAACAACATTGGTTTCGGAGAGGCCATACGTGCTCTCTTGGGTGCCGAGGGGCCAGGATCGTTGTTGACATCTTGCATTATCACAGTATCCCCAAGTTGTGGTGGAACAACTGAAATGTCTCCATCTCCAGCAGATGACCTTTTGCGAGGAGCATTGGGCAACATTATTTCTCCCATTCGCGGTTTCTTATACACAGACTCAGGCTCGTCACCCACACCATAGACCGTGGTGTTCCCGTTCTTTGGCACATAACCTGGAAAGTCGTCATCTGACTCCGCCTTCCTCTTGTGGGCAGTGATAGTAGGCGACCGGGCAGGTACGGTCTCCAAGATATCTTGTTCAGAACCATGCTCGTCTTCTGGCGCGGTTTCACTGAGAAATGAGAACAGGTCTGTCGAGTTCATGATCAAATCGAGTCACGCTTCATCACCAGTCACATAGTTATTTATTTAAATTGATGAGTGAATTTCATCACAAACAAACAAAAAATAAATTATATAAACTTGATTTCACTAATGGGGCAAGGATACTTGCTTGATATCCATGCCAACTACATAATTGTAATATGAAAGACCTTCAATTCACCAGTTGTGGTCTTCAAAAGTGAATGTTGCAATGACAAGACCATGCAGTGGTAGTGTACTACTTACCTGGTACCGTTTCGAGTATGGGCTCGGTTTCGACAGTTCCACGTTCTTGTTTATGGCGTCTTGTATCGCTTCGTTTAGCGCTCTGAGTTTTTGTTGAAGCTCTGGATCGTGTGTATTTCTGTGGGCGGAGGGAGGTTAGCTAGGTTCACTTTTAGAGTTTTTACCAGTTCTGTCCAGTCCGCTCGTCTGAAATTGTGTCTGGGCGTTAATTTGACTCTTGGCACATAGATATCTATTCGTGTTACGATGGGGTAGTGGTCCGTTTTCACTGGGCGTGATTCGTCGTCTGTGTCGCATTTGACTATCGCATTCAGTAGGCCCGCACTGCAGAAGACGTTGTCCACTCTAGTGTGATTCCCCGTGTTGTGAGCTCGTAGTGTTGGGGTGTATGCCGGGAGGGCCATTTTCATATTGTGTCTTCCTAACATGTTGAGCAGGGGTTGTGTTAATTCTAGGTTTTCTCGCGTGAAGAGATGTGTGTTTCGGGCTTCGTCCCATAGGAGGTGGTGACGGTTGAAGTTGCCTAGCCACATGGTGTGTAGTGGGCCTGTGGTGTATCTCTGTTGTTCGCGGTCCCGCATGTATGCAGACAGGTGGGTTAGCATGCCATTATTGTTACCATCGTTATATATGTTGGTTATGCATAATGTTCCGAATTCCCCTATGAGTTCTATTGCTGTAATATCTGGGTGTTGAAAGTGTATCTGCTTCCAGGCATCTGTAGATATATTAGTATTAATTAGTATTGCCGCTCTCATTGCTTGTGGGTGGTCCTTGTGGGTATTGGGGTATACGGTAATCCACTGTTGGTTAGCTCGTGATTTGCCATTGAAGTCGATGTATGGTTCCTGTATTGCGCAGATGTCATATGTGTTGCGTCTTAGACTTACCAGTAAGTCCAGCTGGCTTATGAGTGATTTGTTAATGTTCTGTTGGCACATTTGGATGTGTCTTTGTCTGGTCTCAGCTTGTCGGTTTTCAGGCATCAATATATTCAATGGGGGAGGGCTCTCTGTTCGTGTGGCTTCCTTCAGTTTGTGTGAATGTCCTGGTATCGTTGTCCTGGTCTCCCCATCGGACTCAGTTCTGTGTTGCTGTTGGGTTTTGGAAGTAGGTTTCTATCGTGGTTTGGGCAGGTCTTGTCGGCCAGCCATTATCTGCAGTGCCTACATTAGTTCCCATGTGGACATCGTGTGACGCTCCTTGTCGTCTTCCCTGTGAAATGTGGTGTCTGCCTCGCTGTCGCTGAATTGTCTGCCAGTCTTCCATGAAGCGCTGTTGGTGTCTGGTGTCTGTGCTAGGGGGTCCGAAACCTGTGCTGTATTGGGGGATTTGACGTTGCGGTTCAGTTTGTGGTGCAGGCTCCATTAGTAGTCTCCATGACTGGGGGTCGTAGGCCATGGGGAAGAATTTGTACTTGTTCTCTGGTACTCGCATCTCTACTTTACCTTTTTCTAATGTAAAAGTTGGGCAGTTTCTGTCAGCTGCCCCATGTCCTTTTCTGGTCTTGCCCAAACAGTTCGCACAGTTAAATGCATCTTGGTCAGTAATTTTGCACTGTGAGGTGTGGTGGTCCCCGCTGCAGTGTGCACAGATGTCCTTTTCCACCTTGCAGTCTGGTATGTGGTGTCCAAACTTTTGACATTTGAGGCATCGTCTCGGCTCGGCAAGCATCTTCCTTACAGTTACGTGTTTGCCTTCTATGAATAGGCTGTCCCATATGGCAGTATTGGCCATGTCCCGATTGAGGAAGCCGATAGTTATGTGCGCTACCTTCTGTCCGCTCGTTCGCAGGTGTGGGGGCTTGATGTACTTTGAGAATGCGATTGAGCCTTCATTCAGCTGGTTTGTTTCTTCTAACTTTGCATGCATGAAACTGGATCCTGCATTGAAGGTGGTTGGGACAAATTCCACTATCCTGTAGTAGAGCTTATTCCGAATGTTCGAGGTGCCTCCAAAGTGCGCCATGAAGGATTTCTGCACATCTGGGCTTTGCAGCCACACCGCTGCTTCTTCTGAGTTCAGCTGGTAGATGATGTTTCTGTTCCTCAACTTCTTCGCCCCGATGAACGTTGTTTGATATGGTCTGTCGAGACTCTTGTAACCCATGAGATTGAGCACCGTGTTTGCCTTCGTTACCAGGTCCTTCTCTGTTAGGCTTTCAAGTGCGTTGTCAGTGATGTTTCGGTCTTTCTGAATGATAATTTGCTTAGCTGTGTTCTGCCCCTTCGCTATGATCGCAGTGCAATCTGGGTGAGTTGGTTGTTGTACCACCGCTGCATAAGTAATTGGTGTCTCTATTGGTGTGTTCGTTGCATTGTTAGTGGTGGTCATTGCTTTCTCCATGAGCTCCTGCGTGGCCTGGGCCAGCTGGTCCGCTGTCTCCTGGAATCCGTCGTTGAGTTCATCCATCTTACCCATGATCGACCTTGCTGCATTTGTTACATGTTCAACAGCATCTCTCATATCATCTATGCTCACGCCGAAGGCCTCCATGTGGTCAGTGAGTAGTGCTTTGACTCCCATGGCTACGTTATCCGTGATCTGTTGTATGTGTGCATCTTCCATGAGGAAAGCAACTGCTCTGATGCTGTCTGTCACGGGTTTTGGGAGTCTATTAGTAACCCCAAACTGTAGAAGGATGTGAGATAGTATATGTAGATCAAATTGTTTACCAGGTGTGATGTAGTCTCCTGCCGTTAAGTATGCGATGGCTTGTTGTTTCGATTGTATAGAGGTGTTGAGGCCATCGGCCTCTTCTAGATCTTTCCTGGGTTTTCTTAGCGTTGCTGTTGTGGTCTTCTGTCTGGTATTCGGAGCGGTAGGTATTGGTGATTGTGACATGGTAAAGAGTATAGAGTAAGTGGGATTTAAGTGTTTATTGACACTATGCTATCCTCGATATTCGCCCGTCTCCCCTCTCACAACGGTGTTCGTACCATGGGAAAAGTTCTAGATGGTGGCAGTACTGGATCAAGGAGCATCCCTAACAGTTAATGAACTGGTCATAGACCAGTTCATGAGTAGACTGGTCATAACCAGTTGCAAACCAGTCCAGACAGGGTACAAAGTGAGCTATATAAGTACATTACAATCATATTACTACTAAATTCACACCCTGCAAGCAGAGGCTTGCAGCAGTGGAGGGGTGCTATGGATAATAAAAGAAAGAAAAATAATAATCCCCTCACAGGATGTGTGAGGGGAGCACATGAAAAAAAAGAAACTACCCCCACCATCCCGTGTTTCAAATGAGTATGGGGGGTGGCAGGGGCATTGAGTGAATGTTGGAGGTGGAGGTGGGGGCATTGTCGGCATCATCCATCCCCATTGCACCAGTCATTGTTCATTCAGGCACTTCTGTGTCACCCTGTCATCTGTTGTTGGTGTGGTCCATTGTTGTTCTCCATCGCTGTTGTTCTCCATCACTGTCGTTGTTGACCACTGTCGAAAGTGGTAGTGACAGTCATCATCATCGTCAGCACCTCCATCTCCCCCTGTGAGCAGTTGCTCACATGCAGGGTGGTGGTGCTGTGTTGGGGCCTCCCTGCTGTCACATTTTCAGGATGTTGGCGGCATTGGTGCTGATGCTGGTGTTGTTGGAGTTGTCGTGGACTTCACTGTTGCTGGTATAGGGCCACATGTCATTGTTGCAGTGCTGTTTCCTATTTTGATGGGCAGTAGGGGGGGGTCAGTGATGATGTGGTGAGTTTACAGGGTTGTGATGTGCTTACTTTGCATGTATGCCACTGCACTGGCACCTTGACCTGTTCCTGGTGTCACCCCTGCTCCCCATAGTTGTTCAGGTGGCTGTTGATGACCTTGCATCCCATTTAGATGGGGAGGTGTCGTAGGTGCAGTGGGGTCATCATTGGTGATAGCAAAGTTTAAACCTATGATAAACACTGTTAGTAGTAAATAGAACAATGGAAGAACAAAAAGAAAGTTACTTACTATGTTTTGAGACCATGCAATATGGGCATCACTTGTCAAACACCTATAATGTGTATGATGTGGCATGTTTGGCACTGCGCATGTTGCCCTTTCTTCTGGTTGAAGGGGTGTAGGTAGTTGAGGTGGCAGTTTATGTTGAGGGGGACATATTAGACATGGTGGTGAGAGAGGTGGGAGAAGGGAGGTGGGGGAGATGGTTAGTGGTTGGCATTGTTTGTGGTAGCGATACAAGGCATGGATAAACAATGTGCAAATTACCACTTTGCACACAAACATTGGCAAATGGTCAGTGCACACCCAGACAGTATATAAACCCCTCACATTTCTTCCATTTTGCTTGGGCATGCCCACCCTCTACATTGTAATATATATTTATATAGATGATAAGGTAGATATATTATGTAGTTATTTGCATATTAAAAGACTGGTCTTTACCCAGTCTATAAATATTTTTAAAACCACACAACTGGCAACTGAACTGGTCCACAACTACTACAACCACACCTGCAACATGGACTAGACTGCAGTTTGGTTCGATTCAGTTGCCAGTTTTTTTTTTGGTCCATGCAACCGGACTTTCAAACACTAGAAAGGAGGTGTTAGGGTGACACTGTCAAGAATGTTCCTCGCCCGATCGGAACCCGCATCCATCCGACTCTTTCCTGCATGTCAAACATGACTTTTGTCTACGCCTCCCAATTTCATTCCTGGCTGCCTTGCACTGCCCACGCTGCTGTGCATCAGGCCGCCTTGTACAGCATCCACGGCTGCCTTTCCAAGGCTGCTGTCTCTATTGAAAATTCGACTATGGATTCCTGTGCAGCTCCCATAGGTAATTTATCTACGTAGTTGAGATACTGCCGCAGTCTTTGTTCCTGTTCCACATTATTACGGACTCTAGTATTTAAGCTTAGTTAGTTTTGCTTTGTATTCCTCAGTTCATATATCGACATAGACTCGACTTTACCCTGCCAATCTAAAACCTCCTTCTACTCCAACCCCTGTCCTCTAAGAGTCTGAACTACATTCGACTCAACCTCTAGTCTCCCTCCGAAGTTCTAGTCTCATCTGAACTCAACCTAAGTCCCTCCGTACTCCTCCCTGCATTTACCCACACTTCCTGCTCCTACCTCTAAACCCTCGACTTGAAATTAGGACACCAGACGAGGTGAAGGGCACAGCTTCTTACAAGCTGAAGCCAAGTCCTTTCCATTCCCCCTCCTGCAGAATCTGCATCAACCCAACAATCTCCCGCTATCATCACCCGAAGTGTCCGGACGGATTCCGAAGTGGCCTCTAGGATCAGTTCTTAACAGTATATATGAACTCCCACTTCACTCGTCTCTTCTCCTATGACCCCAACCAAAACTCGCCAGCGCACAACCAGAAATTCTCAGCACGCCGGTACCATTCCAGGGATCTCTGCAATCCAGCAATCCACACTTCCTAGCCCACGACCCGCCTCAACATTCAGAGTAACTTCCAGACCTTCCAACATTTTCCAACAAATCAGTTTCGGAGCCCCATCAATCAGTGCAAACCTCATGTCTACTCAAGCTCAACAATCTCCTGCAAATCTGGAAGAACCCTGACCCACGACTCCCATTGAGTACGTAGGGGGCATCAACCAGCCTGAACCCTATGGGTTGGAAGATCGTGGTCTAGAGGACAGACCTCCTGGCAGACCCAATGACCCTAGTGGTCTGGACAGCCCTGGGGGTGACCCCAATCTCAATGATCCTGACAATCAACCTCCCGCGGGGGGAAACCCTGATCCAGGGGATAGGTTCATAGATGTTCTTTACAACCTCTTGGAGAGTATCCGCACCCTCCGACAAAATAACGCACCCAAGACCGAGAAAATCAAAGTTCGTGACCCCGACACCTTCGATGGCTCCAACCCAAAGAAATTTAGAGACTTCCTAGTCTCGTGTAACCTTCATTTCCACGACCGTCCGCACATATTTTCTTCTGATGAGAAAAAGATCATATTTATCCTTTCTTATCTCAAGGGATCAGCTCTCAGCTGGTTTGAGCCCGGTCTTAACGACCTGACCGATTCTGCACACTGGATGTGGGATTATGAGGCTTTTCTTGCCAAACTAGAGAGTAACTTTGGCCCACACGACCCGCTCGGGGATGTGGAAAAAGCTCTTTCTGATTTAGCAATGAAGAAAAGTGGTTGCATCACAAAGTATAATGTTGACTTTTGGGAATTAGCTTCTAGGGTCAACTGGAATGAGGCAGCCCTCTGTGACCACTATTTCCGTGGTCTTCTGCTCCGACTTTGTATAGAAGTCCTTCGGGGTGGTAAACCTGACACCCTTGCAGGACTGTGCCTGAAAGTGCAGGACTGTGACAATATCTACTGGATGCAGGAAGATGAAACCTGGTTTGAAACTAAGAATTCCAGGAACTCTTCTAACCCTATCAAGAAGGACACCCCCAAAGGTTCCTCCCAGTCCACCAATCAATCCTCGTCGAGCTCTCCTCGGGGAAACTCCTCCAACCAGCAGCCCTCCACAACAAAGAACACTTCCAAGTTGTCCATCTCCGACAAGTTGGGGAAGAACAGCAGACTTACTGCGGATGAACGAGAACGTCGCATGTGGGAAAGACTTTGTCTCTACTGCAGTGAGGAAGGGCATGTAGCAGGAAACTGCCCGAAATCCAAAGCTGCAAAAGCCCGTGCATCCACTGTCGTTCCTGAGACTACAGACTCAGAAAAATAGTCTGCAACCCTCAGGATACAGCCATTGGGGCTGGGGGTTGCGTTGACCTTACCCACTTGGCTGCCTACATTTGTCTCAACGTGTCCACTCTTTCCAACCCTGACTCCTTAACCATTCTTTTAACCTTCCCCGAATCTTCCACCCCTTTGCAAACCCTTATTGACTCTGGCTCCTCCCACTGCTTCCTTGACTCCTCTTTCATGTTGAATAACCAACTCAGCATGGAATCCATTAACCCGATCGGTTTACGACTCTTTGATGGAACTTGCAACTCCACCATAACTCAGATCATCAAACTTCCAGTCACCTTCCCTGCTGGTGAAGTATTCAATTTGTCATTTTATGTAACCTCGCTCGACTCTTCCTGTTCCGCCGTACTCGGTCATAACTGGCTGAAGCAATACAATCCGTTGATTGACTGGTCTTCAAGCAAACTCGCTTTCTGCTCTGCAGATCATAGAGGTCCAGCACCCCTGACGTCACCTTTGTCCCTGAATCTTCCAGTAGAAATCCTTGACTCTTCCGCACTTTCTGAACCCCCCATTCCTCCTAAGTTTACACCTCCCGACATCTGCTTCATCAACGCTGCCGCTTATGCGCATGCTAGCAAAACTTCCTGGGGCAGTAGCTTTTCAGATGACCTTTGCTCCAGAAGGGTTATCTGCCCGCTCCGCCCATTCCGCTAACTCTTCTGACCTTTCCGAGATTCCGCCTGAGTATCACAAATTTGCTGATGTCTTTAATAAGACTAAAGCAGATACCCTTCCTCCGCATCGGTCTTACAACCTCAAGATAGAGACAGAAGACAATACTCCTCCGCCTCCAGGCCGAATGTATTCTCTCTCCCCCTCTGAACTAGAAGCCTTACAAGTCTTTATTGACGAAAACGTCTGCTCAGGTTTCATCTGCCCATCCAAGTCGCTGCATGGCGCCCCTATTCTCTTCGTCAAGAAGAAGGATGGTAGTATCCGACTTTGTGTCAACTACTGAGGACTTAACCATCTTACAAAGAAAGACCGCTACCCACTTCCTCTCATTTCCAACCTCCTTGACTCTCCCCGAAAAGCCTGCTTGTTCACCAAGATAGACTTGCGGCACGCTTATCACCTAGTCCGCATCGTGGACGGTGATGAATGGAAAACTACTTTCCACACCCGCTACGGATCCTTCGAGTGGTTGGTGGTTCCCTTTGGACTCACTAATGCACCTGCAGCATTCCAGCATTTTATGAACGACATCTTCAGCGACATGCTGGATGTTTGTGTCATCGTGTACCTTGATGACATCCTGATCTATTCAGATGACAAGTCCCAGCATGGGACTCACGTTAAAGAAGTCCTCCACCGTCTCTGGAAAAATGGACTTTATGCCTCCCCACAGAAATGTGAGTTCCACAAAGACACTGTTGAATATTTAGGTTTCATCCTTTCACCGGATGGACTTTGGATGTCCGAGGATAAAGTCAAAACCATGCTCGACTGGCCTCTAGGATCAGTTCTTAACAGTATATTTGACTGGCCCGAGCCTAGGAAAGTTAAGGACATCCAATCCTTCTTAGGCTTCTGCAATTTTTACTGCCATTTCATTAACGGTTATTCAGACATTGTCATCCCACTTACCCGCTTGATGCAGAAATCTGCACCTTGGGACTTCAACAAGAAGTGCTGTGATGCCTTTGAAAGGCTCAAACAAGAATTTACTCATGCACCCATCTTAACTCAATGGGTACCCGACTCACAAATGGTACTTGAAACCAACGCTTCCGACTATGCCCTAGCTGCTATCCTTCAGTTTACACTGCGGATGGAGAAATCCATCCAGTCGCTTTTCATTCCCGCTCCTTCAATCCTGCTGAACTAAATTACAACACACATGACAAGGAACTCTTGGCCATTTTCGAAGCCTTCAAACACTGGAGGCAGTACTTTGAGGGTTCCGCAAACCCGGTTGATGTGGTCACTGACCACAAAAATCTTGAGTACTTCAGCACTACCAAGTTGCTCACCCGCTGCCAGGCCCGTTGGTCTGAGTACCTTTCCCAGTTCAATCTCGTCATCCGCTTCCGCCCCGGGAAACTAGGGGCCAAGCCAGACACACTCACTAGACATTGGGACATCTACCGCAAAGGGGGAAATAGCAACTTCGCCTCTGTAAACCCAACCAACTTCCGACCTGTATTCACACAGGAACAGCTCACCTCTTCCCTCCACACCACCTATTTTGCCACACCCATCCTTCAACAGGCAGTAATCATGGATGTTGAGAAACTTCACCATGACATCCGCACCTCCCTACCCCTTGACCCTTTATCATCTGCACATCTTCCGACACCTACCAACCCCAACTGGACCATAGACGAGGCAGGTCTTCTCTGCCACTTTGACCAGATTTATGTTCCAGATGTCGTGGATCTTCGCCTCAATACAAACACGATCACATCCTCTCTGGCCACTTCGGACAAAACAAAACCCAGCAGCTTGTCCACTGGGAATATGTCTGGCCAAACCTCCGCACCTTTGTGCAGGAATTCTGCAAATCCTGTACCACTTGCAAACGATCCAAATCACCCCGACACAAGCCCTATGGGTTCCTAAAGCAACTTCTGGTTCCAGAACAACCTTGGAACTCCATCTCCATGGACTTCATTGAACAACTACCCAACTCCAATGGTCACACTGCTATCCTGGTCATCGTTGACTGCCTCACCAAGCAAGGCATCTTCATCCCAACTGTCAATGAAATCACAGCCCAAGAACTAGCCAACCTGTTCATCCTCCATGTCTTCTCCAAGCATGGCGTTCCATTGCATGTCACTTGCGACCGGGGATCTGAGTTTGTCTCCCATTTCTTCTGCTCCCTCGGAAAAGCACTCGACATGCGGATCCACTTCACTTCCGGTTATCACCTGCAAGGTGATGGTCAGACAGAACGACTTAATCAGACCTTGGAACAGTACCTCCGGATCTTCTGCAACTATCAGCAGGACAACTGGTCTCACCTCTTACCCTTGGGCAAATTTGCCTACAACAATGCTCCTTCCACCTCTACAGGTGTATCCCCTTTCTTTGCCAACAAAGGCTATCACCTGAACATTTCCGTCTTTCCAGAATGCGACTTAGCTTCACAGCATGCCTGCGAGTTTGTCGTCGACTTAGACGACCTTCATCAGGAGCTTCAGAAACAACTTGCAGCTGCTCAAGAGCGTTATCAAGGTCCTGCGGACAAACATCGGGCACCCGCACCCAACTTCAACATTGGTGATTCTGCCTATGTCACTGCAGAAAATATCCGCACCACACGTCCTTCCAAGAAACTTTCTGAAAAGCACCATGGCCCCTTTGAAATCATCGCCCACCCAGGCACTCACTCAGTCACTCTGCAGCTCCTGGATCACATGTGGGCCATTCACCCTGTTTTCCATGTCTCTCAACTAGAGAAACACTCCCCGAACACAATTCCAAATCGAGTACAACCTCCACCTCCTCCGATCACCATCAATGACAAGCTCGAATATGAGATCGCCAAAGTCCTTGACTCCAAAGTCGACAACTGACATCGCTGCAAGATTCTCTACCTCGTCCGATGGGAAGGATACCAGGGAACCGATGAAGAGACCTCCTGGCTACCTGTTACAGAACTTGAGCATGCCCAAGAACTTCTTGCAGATTTTCACACCCACTACCCGCAAAAACCTGGTCAATTACCCACTTAAAGGCTATTCACATTGCTTATTCACTCAGTTTGTCCTCAGAAACAAAATTCATTGAAAAAAGATTTTTTTTTGGATCTGACCGGATCCCTACACTACCTCTGCTTCTCCCTCTCTGTCTTCGTCACCCTCTCCCCCAACCTCGCCCTCTTCTCCACCCTCATCCTTCTCTCCACCCTCCTCATCTCCACTCTCGCTCTCCTCCTCATCATCCGCTCGCCTTTTCTCCAGATATCTCTGGAAGGCCTCCCAGTCATCTCCAGACTTTTGGATCCCACATCTTTCCTGCCGGGACTCTCGCACCGCCCACTCCACCTCTTCATCACCCTCGTCACTCTCCTCCCCAGCACTTTCTTCCTCCACCCACTCTGGGTCCATAGCGTCCCGAATCTCCCCCATCGACTCCCACACCGCAGTGGCCACCTCAGCAAACCCCTTCCTTATCAACTTCATCATTTGTTGCATTATTTCTGGGTTTTCCCCAGTTGCCCCGGTCGTTCCCACCAGTTTTGCCACAGGGGCTTCCTGCCCCTCCCACACTACCTCCTTGCACTTATGTTTGACGCACGTGCAGTTGTCGCACATGCGTCCCTTCGCACCCATCTTGAAACAAGCGATCTTTTGATATTTGCACCTAGGCCACTTGTCAGTAAAAAGAGACTGGAAAGGGAAACAAGTACATACCTTTTGCAAGGCAACACGGCCTGCACCCACACCGGACCCTCCGACTCCTCCAACCCCACTCGCACCTTCGACTTGGCGACTTTCTTTTTCTTGGGGGACTTGCTCCCCTCAGCCTCATCCTCCAAACCTGTGGCTGCAGCTGCCCACTTCTTCTCCGCTCATTTTGTGGCCGATGCCTCCTTTTTCTGCGCCTCTGCCTGACGCACCTCCTCAGCCTTTGCAGCCTCCTCTGCTGCCTTCTGCGCCTCCTGCGCCCAGCGTTCCTCCTCCCTCGCTGCTTCCTCCAGCTCCTTCATCTCCCGTTCCATCTGCTCCTTCATTGCCCGCTCCCTCTGTTTGTGTTGAGCCCTCATTGTGGCCAATTTGATCTGTGTGGATACTGCTGGAGGGGACATAATTGATAGTTGATGGGGGAAGGAAAGAATGTGAAAAATTTTTCAACCAATTACTGCATTTGGAAAATTCAACCAACTTCCTCATTTGGACTCAAACCCTCATGTGCCTCGTAGGCTCGGCACTAAGGGGGAAATACTGTCAAGAACTGTTCCTCACCCGATCGGAACCCGCATCCATCCGACTCTTTCCCACACATCAAACATGACTTTTGCCTATGCCTCCTGATTTCATTCCTGGTCACCTTGCACTGCCCATGCTGCTGTGCATCAGGCCGCCTTGTACAGCATCCACGGCTGCCTTTCCAAGGCTGCCATCTCTATTGCAAATTTGACTACGGATTCCTGTTCAGCTCCCATAGGTAATTTATCTATGCAGTCGAGATACTGCTGCAGTCTTTGTTCCTGTTCTGCATTATTCCAGACTCTAGTATTTAAGCTTAGTTAGTTTCGCTTTGTATTCCTCAGTTCATATATCGACATAGACTCGACTTTACCCTGCCAATCTAAAACCTCCTTCTACTCCAACCCCTGTCCTCTAAGAGTCTGAACTACATTCGACTCAACCTCTAGTCTCCCTCCAAAGTTCTAGTCTCATCTGAACTCAACCTAAGTCCCTCCGTATTCCTCCCTGCGTTTACCTGCACTTCCTGCTCCTACCTCTAAACCCTCGACTTGAAATTAGGACACCAGACGAGGTGAAGGGTGCAGCTTCTTACAAGCTGAAGCCAAGTCCTTTCTGTTCCCCCTCCTGCAGAATCTGCATCGACCCGACAATCTCCCACTATCATCACCCGAAGTATCCGGATGGATTCCGAAGCAGCCTCTAGGATCAGTTCTTAACAGACACCCACTATCTGCTAGCTAAGACCGTGCAGGTTCTCTCTACAAGAAGGGGGTGGGATCCACGCTTGTGATGGGGGAACTGATGGTTTTGATGTGAGGGGTTATTAATAGGTGAGTTTGTTGAGATAGGCCTTTCACACTGAAAATGTAGGTGGAATACCTAAGAGAACACAACTGGGGTCCCCTAGGCATATATTTAGGGTTTATATACTATGTTACATATATTGTACATTGTTGTTACCGACACATTCACACATGCACGTACATGTTGATGCATGTGAAATAAAATTCTCACACTATCAAAGTGTAGCATAATTTGGCGTCATGTAGCATAATTCAACATAATAAAATAAAAATGAAATTTTATTAGGTAATGGGGTGGTTTCCTAACAGGAGGAAGTGAAGGAGAAGAAGGAGCAGGAACAAGATGAGGCCAATAATGCATGGTTCACAAACCTGGAAGCTTTCCAAACCCACAACGCCACCCCCACATCACCCACTGCTGGAATCAGACACCAAATGAGCAGGATGACCATCGCAGCTGGACCCAACCAGAACAATGCATGCCCAATAAACCTCGCAGCTGACCCATTCAGTACTGGAGGCGGTCTACAGAAGTGCAGAAGACTGCTATATGCGTACACATTGCTGCATTTCCTATGCAACCGAACACACCAGTGGGAATCAACAACTACCATGACCAGTGCTGAGCCTGGCTCACCACCTTTGGAGCTAGCTAGAAGGTCACCAAAGCCACAGGCTTCCCACTGCTACCAGGAGGCATACACTTCTTTTTTGTTCCCTTCTATGCTTCCTACATGGCCCATTTCACTGTTTGCAATATTGACCTTCTGGTTTTGCTCCTCGCGTGTCACCATCAGCTGAGTGTCATATTTGGTGTCAGGTTCTGCCATGTGCTCATGCTTGTCAACCTGTTTGGTGATAACCTTAGGTTGGGGACCAAAGACTTGCCTCAAAGGGGGATTCTGGCCAGAAGGGCCCCCTTTTAGTGTTCCCCACTGCTTTGCATTGAGTGTGAGGCTTACACCTAGTGATTGCACATTCTGTGGCTTCTCCATTGATTTGGTTGGTCAGAGTGATAGTGCTGGTTTTTGAATGGATTTTGACAACATCTGTTTCAAAATTGTGGATTGCCGAGCTACTCACATGAGTGGCTTCCCAAACAAAAATGCCCAGCCACCTTTGCTGTTGAAGACTTTGAATTTGCCTTTGAACTTGGTGCCTCCCAGCATCATCACTCCTTTCCACACAGCTTCTGAGGAGACAATAACCCCATTGGCCATTCATAGTTGTTTCCTCGATGGTCCCCATCCTGTTAGTCTGTGTTTGATCACTTGGAATACTGATGTGCACATTGCTCCGACCATTGCACCGCCATCAAACAGTGCACTAACATGCACAACCTCCCCATGTGGTCCTTTCAGTTGTAGTAGCTGCTTGAATGGAGCCTTGTCCTTTCCTGCTTGAGTACTGACATGTGTCCCACTGAGTACAGGTCAATCAGGTTCACATTGTGCTTGTCAGTAGTTACATTGGGTTTGGCCATTGCAGCATTTGTACACTCCACCTCTTCTACTCGTGCACTTGGGGCCACCTGCTCTCCCTCTAGGCAGACAGCCCTTCCCCATTTCCCTGCTGAGCATTATCCTCAGATCCTACAGAGTGCATCCACCCAAAGTTGTCTTGGTTTGCAATGAAGTTGATGGGGGCTGGCACAGATCTGCCATGCTTGAGGACTGTTCCACATATGCTTCTCCACTGTTTCTCCCTGAACAGTACCTGCTGGTTTGCACAGTTGGCATGTATTTGACCCAGTTTCCTGCAGATGTAACATTCCCCTGAGCCAGGTGGGGGGGTGAGGGCAACACCCCCACAAAGGAAGTACCACTCCCACCCAGCATCACCAAATCACCACACCAGACTGATACACCAACAGCACAAGTGAACACTCCAAGCTGAACTGATGAAGATAAAGAAGACACGGATGGAGAAAAAACAGACAGCACCCTAGCAAAGGAGATTCTCATTGATGTTGCAGCAGACTGCTTATCCTATGAAAATGATGACACAAACCTATATACCTCAGAAAGTGGAAACCTGGCATATATTAAGTCCATAGGCACTGAAGCTGACAGCATCTTTACCCAACACACAGATCCCTTCAGGAAAGAATGTGTTGCCAAGATATTAGACAAGATGACACTAGGAGATGACCTCACAGATGAGCAGCAGAAAATAACCAGGTCAGTGGTGAAAGAATTTGCTGACTGTTTCCACTAGCTATGAGTGAGGTCAATGCCATCCCAGGTGTCTCCCATAGTGCTGGGTATTGTTCAGATTGGGCTCTGTATAATATGGTTGCCATGTAGTGGCCCACAAGGTGTCTTGTATCATTGGTATTTTTGGTATAATACAAGTGCCACAGGCCAAAAATTTTCTTGGTATAGATAGTATTATACAGGTATTATACAGCCATATAGTTGGTATAATTGGTATGATTGGTAATATACAGTAATGAGACAATATAGCAGAGGCTACAGTATGTATGCAGCCATAGGCTAACTATTACTTCAAAAAATTAAAATGGTGGAACTAGAAATCTGCATCCTTTGCTGCCCAGTCATCTTCAGTCCCAGCTGTTGCAGGTACACTGCTAGAAGGCTGTGCAGAGGGTAGCTGGTGTGAACTTGCTTTCTCAGAGGAGTCTGAGTACCGAGTGACAAGCTTCAAATTAGCAAGATCTATGAGCTCATCAATCTCAAGCTGTTCCACATCACATCCACGCATGATAATTGACTCATCATCTTCAACCTCTTCAACCTCTTCAAGGGCAGCCACATTATAAGGATCCTCCACAAAGAATGATGGCTCCTCATCATCTGGGATAGGCTGGATTGAGTAGGTCTTGCAAAGTTGGAGCTTTGGGAATCAATACCAAATTATACATGATTATTTACCCCCCCAGTGGTATAGATGGTATAATATGGTATAATACACTGTATAATATGACCTGTATAATACAACTGCCATCAAAACCCAGCACTAGTCTCCCACCAGCTGAAAATTCCAGAAGGCATGACATTCTGTACAAAAATTGGCCAACGATCAATAACACCACCCCAACGAAAGTTCCTGAACAAAAAGGTAGATGAAATGTTAGCTGTGGGAGTTGTAGCACTGATACACCCACAGGATGTCCACAACGTAGCACCCACAGTACTTGCACAAAAGGTGCATGAAGGTAATGGTGTACCTCTGGATGAACTCAAGCACTGCATCAACGATGAATGTGTCAGCCATGGCATACAAAGTGCTTTTGACATGCCACCCAGACCAGAAATACGAGAGGCATTCATCAACATGACAACATCCCAGAAGTGGTGAATTTGTCAAGACTTCAACAACCTCAACAAGGTCATGCAAATTGCCTCCATGCTGCAGGGGGACATATGAGCTAAGCAACTCCATTTGTCAGGACATTGCTACATTCACATTTTTGACTTCACAGCTGGATTCTCTGCCATTCTGATCCACCCAGACTCCCAGCCATACATCGTGTTCTATGTTGAAGGATGTGGATATCTGAAGTACCTCTGAATGCCATTTGGCATCACAGGGGGTCCATCTGAGTTTGGGGATCTAACAGCACAAAGAGTACACAACCTCATAGCGGAGGAAATAATTGAGCTGTTCATTGACGATGGTGGCTCAGCATCAGACACATTTGAAGAAGGTCTGTCAAGGCTATGGATCATATTGGAAAGGGTACATTGTGAGAAGCTCTCTTCAGCACTGAGCAAGCTAAAGCTGTTCATGACTGAGGCTGTATTTGTGGGAGCAATGGTCAGACTTAATGAAGTTAGTCCTGATTCTGCAAAGTTCACAGCCATCGTAAGTTGGCCCCAACCAGAGGATGCATCACACCTGAAAGGCTTCCTGGGTCTAACTGGACACTTTCAAGACCTGGTAAAAGGCTATGCAAAGGTACAAAGGCTGTTATGTGACATTCTGCAAAATGTCAACATGCCAAAAGGGATCAGGAAACAAAAGTATCAAAACATTATGAAGGCCTACAAGCTAACAGGTATTTGGACCAAGGAACACTCTAAAATGTTCATAAAGTTGAAAAGTCTACTCATCTCTGAACCCATCCTCCGACCACCATGTTTCGATGGAACACCATTCATTTTGACAACAGATGGATCAAAAGACACCTTTGCGGGCATCCTATCACAGAAAATCACAACAACATTGGTGGGAGGTAAGAAAGTCACATGCCTACACCCACTTGGGTTCGCATCAAAATGAACATCTGTCACAGAGGAGAAGTATAAGCCATTTCTCCTAGAATTTGCATCACTAAAATTTTGCTTTGATAAATTTGCAGATATATTATGGGGTATGCCTGTGGAGATTGAAACAGACTGCCAGGCCCTATGGGACGTCATCCTCAGTGACAAACTAAACACAACACATGCTTGTTGGCGAGATGGTGTTCTAGCATACAACATCGTTGATGTCCATCACATACCCAGTATCACCAACATAGCTGATGGCATCAGCAGACAGTACAAAGGAACCCCCAAAGGGTTTGGGGATGGGAGCAAGTGGACAGTTAGCCCAGACATCAATGACACTATTGGTGTCATACAGGACTTATTCCAAGTGGAAGTCTTGTTGGAAGCAGCTACACTCAGAGAACAGTTTGCCAATGAACCACTATTCCTAGATGTCATCAAGGCATTGTTAGAGCTGGACCATGGAGCAAAACTCCAGGAAAGAAAATGAGTGCAGCACTGAGCATCCCAATACACAATAGAGAATGGATGGCTCTGGTACATTGGAGGCGGCACAAGGATAAGAGCACAAACAAGACGGGAGTGCATAATGAGAGTGGAAGCAGTGGAATTGGCAAGACAGGAACATGAAGGAGGAGGTCACTGGCACCAAGACAGTGTCAAACTTGCCCTAACCGACTGCATCCTCTGCCCTGGACTGGATGGATGCATCATTTCTGTGATTCTTGACTGTGCACGTTGCAAGAATTTCAGAGGAACACACCTACATTCACTGCTCAACCCAGTCATGAGGTGCCACCCTTTTGAACTACTGGTAGGAGACTACCTGTCAATGCCTACCAGGAAAGGTGGGTTTAATAATGTTGGTTTGTATCTTGACACCTACTCACAGCATGTATGGGATTTCATGTCCAAGAAAGCAGGCAGTGGGGGCACAACAGTAAAGTCATTGACTAACATCTTCCATAACTTTGCACCATCAGAAAATTTTATGATGGACAGCAGACCACACTTCAAATGCGAGGAGGTAGAAAATTTCTGTGCTAGATGGGGAACGAAAATGCACATAGTGGCAGCATACTCACCATGGGTGAACAGTCTAGTTGAAGGTACGAACAAGCTATTATTATACATCCTAGCTAGGCTATGCACTCCTGAACTAGGTGAAGATGGATGGAACAACATGGGAGGATCTCCCATGGTCATGGACAGACAACTTTGACCAAGCAATTAGAATCCTCAACTGGCACATCCTCCCATCACTCAAGTTTTAACTGAAAGAACTCCTGCTAGGCCTCGTAGTCAATACAGTCAACACCCTACTAGAGGCGAGTGCATCTTTTCTACCACCCCAGGACATTGACGTACACTTTGCTTATGCAGCACAGCAATGACTTGACAGATACTCAGGGGCAGTCCAGCATGTGGTCCACTGCAAAGCTGCAGGAAAGTAATTAATTCTCAAGGAGGCCAGGTCACATTCACGAAAGGGCAACTGGTACAGGTACTGTACCAACACAATCAATTCATCAGGGGGTGTGACCTGTGACCAACCTGATGAAAAGTTATTTTTGTCAGGTTGCGAAAATTTCTGTGACCTGGGTGAAAATTTGGCCAGAAACACATGAAAATTGCCTTTTTTGGATGCTTTTGGCTCTCCCAAGTTCATCCATCATTGTTGTGACCCATGACCTCTGTGACCTTTCATTTCAACACAAAGGCCCATGACCCGTGACTGATGAATTGAATGCATTGGTACAGTATATAGGAGTGATCTTGCGCATACCCTGAGTACTGAGAGGAAGATCGTGCCCATGTGGTCACCTGTTACGATTTGTTATCTGGACCTGCAAGACCGGGCATTTCATTTTCCCCTTCTGACACGACATGACTCACTTCCGATGGAGACCCCCCCCCTGACCTGACTCCTGTCAATTGACATGCTGCACCGCAGTATTCCGTGACATCGGACTCCTTGACATCGGACCCTTGATATCGGATCCATGACATCGGATGCCTCATGCTTGGCATGAGGGTTATCTGCTATTGTTCTTCGACATGCTGCACCGCAGCACTCCGTGACATCAAATGCATCATGGTAGGCATGAGGCTTGCTGTTCTATTGTTCCTTCTATATTTACTTGACAAGGATCTCATATTCCAATTGGATGATAGACATTCTCTGAACTGTATATAAGCTACAGTAATACTGCCTGTATTCCTTAGCTTGACCTAATTCAAATAATGGTCTTAGACTCAACCAGAACACTCGACAGCTTAGGAAGCCCCTAGCTGTGATAACTCAAACTCAACAGCTGGAAGGCCTCCAACTGTGATACACAAACCGACGGTCTACTCAGAAAGCCTCTGAGTATGGATAGCCGTATCGACTTAGGAAGCACCAGGTCCCAAACAGAACCCGATACAGTAAGAAAGCTTCTTACTGCAAGAACCGATACAGTTGGAAAGCCTCCAACTGCAACATACAAAGACTAGACTGAGTTAAGACCTATAGTCTTAACATCACCACCATGACAGGTCACATCACGACTCACAAATTCCTATGCCCTTGAAACACTGGATGGCAAACCATTCAATGGAAAATTCAGCACATGGTGACTTCATGAGTTCATTCCAAGAGAGGGCACAAAACTGGCAGAAGAACAAAAATATTGGGTGGCCAAGACTGGGGATGAAGAATTGAGAATGGCAGAGGAAGAAAAAAAAGAAGTGGAACAGATGCGGGAGGAGGATCGAGAAGCACAGAAGACAGAGCAGATGGCAAATGATGAAGGACATAGAAGAAATGGGCCCAGAACAGGTATGGAAGGAGAGGAAAATGGATATGCAAGAGCACAAGATGGCATGGCAGCAGAGGGCCCAGATTGGGAAGGCAACAGTGGAGAAGAGCTGGGGGATGAACCACAGATAGATGATGAAATGGCCACCTTTTTCTACAAGGAAGGAGAACAAGAACATGTGGAAGAAGAAGACATCAGTATTGCAGGTCAGGTAAAAGCACGCCACATTACAGGTGGACATCAGGCGGCAGGGACACCACCATCTTAGAGGGGGGCAGATTGAGTCATGCCAAAGGCATGCCTCCACATGATCATGTGACATTGTAGATAGATTACATAGTGAGTCACATGTTGGTAGTTGACAAGTCAACATCATCCCATTGCACTTTCTGGGAAGGGAACCTCCTGCGTCTCCACCAGCACACCAGTCTCACAACTGGCTCAAGCTGTCACTACACACTAAAAACTCAGTATCTATCATGATGCCTGGTCCAGGACAAGGCAAATGAGCTCAGAAGAAGCAATGGCATGAAAACACAAGCCTAAATGCAAATATTGCAGCTGTAAACACTGTACTAATGGCATCAAGCACAGACACTCCAAAGGTGAGAACCACCATGTCAAAATTGTTGTCACCTAATGACGAGATCATTGCAACATCACTTGCAAGTGAAATGGCAGCCAAAACCACTTCATACATGGCTCTACAAGCTACTACAACAACCACTACAACTACCACAGTGGATGTGGCCCCAAACAACCCAAACAATGCCAATGATGTGATGCGTGTTGACACAGCCACAGCTGCATCATCAACAAACGATGTATCCTCACAACCACAGGCGTTTACTTACACACATGAGGAGGTACAGCAACTTCTAGACAATGCACAGCTCAAAGGATGGCAGTAAGGATTTGAGGAAGGATTTAAGATGGGGAAGAGGAAGGAGCTTGAGAACAGACAAAGGAGGTATGAGGAAGGAAAAGGTGATGGATTCAATGAAGAGTATGAGAGAGGACTCGAAGATGGTGCCCCGAGACACAACAACATATTCAAGATGCTTAGAGAAGAAGAAGAGAAGGAAGCTCAAGAGGCCAAGTATGCAAAAGGAAGGAAGAAAGGGAAAGCAGAGGAACAATGGAAATGGCTCACAGAGGGACATGGTGCTGGGCTCTGCCTATTGATGGGGGCCCATGCACGTGAACTATTTCACAGTGTCGTTCTCCTGGAGGAAGCAGAGACCCAGACTGACAACTACCCTGAGCATTGGTGTGCTGCCCTACAAACAGAACTGCCAGACAATGAGGGCCCTAACTTGATGAAAAAGATGCAGACAGTGCCCCATGTCAATTTTGGCACTCAAGCTACCTGCAAAACCAGAAACATTACTACTCAAACGGATAACAGCCCCCAACCAGATACCACAGCCCTCATCTCCAACACCCACTTCCCTGCCAATGCAGCCATGTCACCGCTGACAATGCCTGCACAGCTGCCACCAGCCATGTTGACATTGCCATCAACAACACCAACATTGTCGACAACCCCAGATTCAAAACAGCAAAATACAGCCCCAAAACAATGGCACTCCCTGCCAGGTCAATCCACAGCACTACAGTCGAGTCCACAGCCCCTCTTATTACACCCTGAGCCCCGCCATTCCACTGCCCCATCACCATCGACAACAACAACAACACCTGCTGCAAACACCTATGAAATGATGACCTGGGCCATTGTGAGCACCCAAATGGCTACCACCACCTTGGAGATGGCTACCTATGCAGTCTACAGCCCACAATAACAGTCTACAGCCCAGCAGACTGAGTCACACAATGACAAGCAAACACTCTCATTGAAACACGTTGTCTCCCCAACAGATGACTTCTGCCAGCTCCACCACCTCCAATGATGACCTGCACCACCTTTCATACCACCTACAACCCCCCAGCCCATTCCTCTGTTCCCTGCTGAGCACCCGGAGCCTACCCTGTTGTCTGCCACATCACAAACAACAATGATGATGTCCCCATGCTGCTCCATGTCACTGTTGGAGCAGACTATATATGCTGCACAGTGGAAGAGACAACACGTTCCTTACAACCTACCTGGGGTTTACTTAGACTTACAGCTAGGGTTAGCAGAGGTAAGAACACTGTATTCCTACTACGGTACAGGTTCTCCTTATATACATAATAATAAGGACATCACATGACTCAGGAATGTGTTTACTGCATGTATGCGCAGTAAGCGCAGTAACATGTGTATGCTGCATGTATTGCCTCATGTATACAGCATGCATCACTGGGATTAATTTCAACAGTCACCAACTGCATCACTGACACTGTCTATATGCAGAGAGACCCCCATTCACTATCTGTGCCCTCAGCACTGTCTGTGGACCCCACCCTGCCTCAGCTCACCTATAAACGAGCCATTTCAACCACTTCTGCTCCCTCTACAACTGCTGGTACATCCAAGCCCTCTGCAACTATTGTTCTATGCCCCTATCTGTTGTCAAATCCCCTCTAATCCCTGTATCACCATGTTTGACTGCACCTGCACATTTCAACTGGGCCGAAGACACTGCATCTATGCCAACTGCACCCTGCATGTATCCACAGGATCTCTCTGCTCTGAAGACAGGCCATACACAGCCATTCAGGACCCTATGATGATGGATGAGGTAACAATGAGCCCTACCACATTTTTTTTCACAGCCTTGAAAATATTTGCATTCAGCTTTGCCTTTTCAGTCTCAAGTTCAACCATTCATCACTTGACATCATCCCTATGGTATTGGACCAGACAAACCCATCATTGTCACCCCCTTTGGAGTAACACCCATACCTGCTCCTCGAGTTACAATGCTTGACTGGGATTGTGACCCCCACCTTGCCAACTTGAGTCAAGCCCTTTGAGCTTTAGGATGGACACCCCCCTGTTGAGTCTTTTATTAATTCAATTTTCATATCACCCATAGAATTTTCTGGTTACACTGTTTATATTATTTCTATACCTATTGTTTGCTTCTCTTTTTTTTCATGGCGATGAGGATGTTGCCTTTTTTGGAGGTGGGCAGATGGAGTAGGGTGTGTGGGCACCTACTCCAGTAGTCATGTGAATACATGCTCAGGCTATCACTAGAGCATCCACCACTTTGCTATAGGAGATGCATCTGGTGTCTCCACTACATCATCATAACAGTGCGGAGGTTTCCCATGGGTTTCCATGGGGACCATGTACTTCTCCAGGTTTGTGCTGTATCACATTGTGGTAGTGTGGTAATGTGGGCAGCAGGTTTCCTGCAGAAACCCAGTGGAGTCTTCATGGCTGAGTGTCCCCTTACACTTGCATTCCTCCCAGTGGACACAAGAAGCCCATTAGCAGTATCAAACCCATCATGTCTACCAAGCCACAAAAGGTCTGTGACTTGGATGACAATGGTGATAGCACCAACTCTGTCTCTGATTCCAATGGTGAAGCCCCCACTCTCTTCAAATCTGGTTTTGGCTCTGCCCCTCTCGACAAAGGGCAGGCCACTGATTACTCTGCTCTGGGGAACTCCCCAGAGACTCCTATATTGCAAGTCCCCTCATTGCCATCCAACAATGAGATGAATACACTTTCCTTTGTGCCCAATCATGAGCACAAGATCCCTGTCCCTTCCACCCTGGAAGAAGTTTGAAGAATGTTGATAGATACCAACATTCCTGCCTCTTCATTGCACATCAACAAAACCCAAATCTCCCCATTGAACTTCAATGATACCAACATTTCCAATGACCCACCCAAATAAGGTTGTTGCATTTTTTATTAAAAAACAATAAATGAATCTCATCATCAACTTGATGATACCCAAACACCCATGAATCTCTCAATGAGTTTGTTCTTTTACTCAAAATGTTGTGCTTCTCCCCCAGACAAAGCCTAAGGGGAGGGTGTGGTGGAGTAGTGTGATCAGGTCATCACATGACTTAGTCAGTAGAGTAGTCACACCTGTTGTAGTCACTCACACTATCACTACACCATCCCTGCCATAGCTATAGGCAGGAGACTCACTACGTCTCCATCTTGGTGATGAGAGCATGATTTGACACACTCACAGCTGCTTCTGTTCTTTTTTTGTCACTCTTGCTTTCATTCTTGCGCGCCATGTCACAACACATCAAAAGTCGTGTCTAGCTTTGCTTTCACTTTCCAGTCTCCAAGTCTGCAGCCATTGCACCCAGAACCTAGTATACAGAACCACAGAACCTAGTATACAGAACCACAGAACCAGTACCTTGTCAACAGAACCACAGAACCAGAACCAGAACCAGAACCAGAACCAGAACTAGTACTAGCATCAGTCTACCAGCAGTGGCCTACCAGCACCTGTCTACTGTCCGCTTTTGTGCACCCCATCACTATGGGAAAGAAACAAGCAGCGAAAACTGCACCAGCACCAGCATCAGCAAAGGAAGACCTCATGACCCAGGTCCTCTGCATGCAACAGCACCAGCCACAGCTCTATGAGGCTATTGTGGCACAAGGTCAGGAAGAAGCATATACCATGGTCAAAGAAGCAATTTCCAGGTCACCAGAAAAAGGGAAGGCGGCACTATTGAAGGAAGGATATGAGAAAGGACTGAAAGAGGGAGAAGAACATGGGAAAATGGCTGAATGCAAGGCCTGGGAGATGAGACATGGACCAGACAAGTGCAAGGAGCAATGGACATGGCTCCAGAGGGTCGAGGTCAATGCAGGTGTACAAACGGAGTCAACAACTCACAAAATGACAGATATGAGCACCCAGACTGCTCCCACTTCCACAGCCAATGCCAATACACAAACAGTAACCTACGATAAGCCACCACAACTACAAGAAAATGCCTGCACCCAAATGACGATGATCCCCACCATCGACTTCAGCACCCAAGTCACCCCCAATACCACAGAAAAGGCCATGCAAACCTTCGACACACACCCAAGCACTCCCCTCAATGTTGCTACATCACCACCATCAATGCCAGCACAGCCCCCATCAATATTGTCAACATCATCGACAATGACCACAACAACAACTTCCTCTGCCCCAAACCTACCCTCAGCACCTCAAAAACAATGGCACACTCTGCCAATTTGACTTACAGCCCCACAGAAGACCTCCCAGCCCTTCTTTCCACATCTGGAGCATCCCTGTGCCACTGCCACATCAACACCAACAATGGTGGCCACCCCTGCTACAACCACCTCAGAAACAATCACTAGAGCCGCTGTTAGCACCCAGATGGCTCCTACCACCTCAGAGATGACTAACCAGGCTGTAACAAGTGTCCTATGGCAGTCTGTCACCCAGCAAACAGTGATGGTACTCAAGCTGGAAACCCAAACAAAACCTACTAAATGGCTTTGGATGGTATAACACAATTTAGAGAAAGGATGCAAGGCCCTCTAGATGTCACCTGTCAGACTGACTGTCAAATAGTCATAAAAGGACTGCTTGTCGAAGCAATTCAAAGCTAAAAGAATGTGTTTCATGGAATTTCAGAGAATTTCATGGATAGATCAATGAATTTGGAGTGTGCAAATATGTTTGGATGCAAGATCAGGGGACTAGATGAGTAGTAGAAGCAAAACAAAGGCAAATCAAGGGAAATGAGAGCAAAAATAGCATAATGCGAGGATTTTCAAGGATTTCCAAGATTTTTGAAGATTTTTGAAGAAGTTTAGTGTAAAACACAAGACTTTGGACTGAATAAGACTAAACTGTACTCTCAAATCACTGCAATCTGGGAGGAAGACGTCGACTTTCTTCTTTTTCTTTGTATCTAGTACATCTTTTTATATAAAATAAAGAAACTACCTAAAAAGGCTAGAGAACATGAGGCAAACATGTGGAAAACTCGAGGCAAAAGACAATAGAAGTATATCAGAGCAATAAAGCAAGACTAGAAAGAGTGAATATAACACATGATGAAGAAATAATAAGAAAGAATAACTAAAAGCAGACTGTCCTTGTTATAAATTGCATAAAACATCGGAAACTGCTTCAAGCAGATTGTATGCATGCACATGCAGTCGAAATGTGTTCAATATACTTGAGATAGTGTCCCATGTGTCCAGCATGCATCTGAAGATCATTCAAATAGGAAATACTGTGTCCGAAGATGTTTTTTGAGGTTCAAGGTTTTTCGAAGATTTTCAAAGTTCATGGCCTGAAATTGGTGTGATATTGCTCGAGACTGGTTCAGAACTCATTGACGATGTTCCAAGTGTATATTCTGAGCTGTACAAAGTGTTCAAAGTCAATTGAAAGTGCAAAAACTGATATATCAGTGCTCAAACTGCACTGGGGACCTATTAACAGAGATCTTTGACTATGAAGAGACATGTTCATCAGAACACGTTGTATGCTCAACAGATGAGCCCTGCCAGCCCCACCATCATCAACAATGATCTAGAAGACCGCCTACACCTCCCAGCACCCCACAGCTCATGCCCCAACCCCCTGTTCCATACATTGAACTGCCCTACACTGCTGCCATGTCATTGTTGACAACGACCAAGTCCCCTGCTCTGCCCAACCCAGGACCACCCCCCGCAGCTCCAGAAGGATGACGTACACACCTAGAGCCTGCAGAATATCCCCAGGATATGTTCCAACCACCCAGCTTGCCCCAGGTCACCCAGAAACAAGTCATTTCACCCCCACTCACATCATGCACCCCTGCCATGTCACTAACAATGCTGTCGACACCTGTCGACACCCCCCATCTGCTGGCATCACCACCGGTACACCCCTGCCAACCTCATTGTGCACAGAAATGAGCCATTTTGCTACCTATGGCAGCACCAGATGATGAACACCTATGGCTACAAAAAAATGATGCAGCAACAATGGTACCACCCCCAGCCGCCGTTTTATGGCCCCCACCTCTTGTCTCACCTTTTTCAAGCCACATACCACCATGTTCAACACCTACGTGTTTCGACTGGGCAGATGACGCCATGTCATTACCAATTGCTCCCAGTACCCAGCCATGAGACCTCACTGTTCTGAAAACAGACTGTCGACAGCCATTTGGAACACTACAATGACAGACGAGGCAATGACGAGCTCCAACCACCCCACATATTTTTCTTCACAGTCTTGAAAGTCTTTGTCCAGCCTCACCATCTCTTTATTGGTCTCAATCTCAACCTTTTATTGCCCAATGTCATCCCTCCGGTATTGGACCAGGACAACCCATCATTACTGTGCCCTTTGGAGTAGCACCTGCACCTCCTGCTCCTATTGCCCTGAAGCTCAACTGGGATCAAGATCCCCGCCTTGCCAACCTGAGTCAGGCACTTTGTGCTTTGGGATGGACACCACTGTGTTGAGTCATTTCTTGTCATATTTTTTATCAACCATAGAATTTTCTTAGCTTCATTGTTACATTGTTTTTTATACCTATTGCTGGTGTCCCTCTTTTGCTGCAGCGATGAGGACATCGCCATTTGGGAGATGGGCAAATGGAGTAGTGTGATTGGGTCATCACATGACTTAGTCAGTAGAGTAGTCACACCTGTTGTAGTCACTCACACTATCACTACACTGTCCCTACCATAGCTATAGGCAGGAGACTCACTACGTCTCCAGTGGTGACCCGGGGCTTGACCCCATGTTTGTATGGTCCCTATATAGGGACCAGTCCACTACTTACATAAATGAGCTTTTTAACTATCATCACTACTACACGATAAATATACATTATTCATGTTCAGTTGTGTGTGATCCCCCCCCTCGACTCACTACAACATGTGAATGTATTGAAAATGGCAAGGTCACTGTCATATTCATACCAGGTACAGAAAACCTGGCTGATATGTTTACTAAAAATCTTGCATGCCAGCTGTTCAAGAAATTTAGAAGCTCCCTCACATTGTCTGGAAAAAATAAAGTTCTTGCTGCCCCTTGAGCTCCCTGGGAATTAATTTCCAGGTTCAAACTTAGCACTTTTCAGCTGCTGTACAGTTTGTGGGGGGGGGTTAGAAATCATCACTTCAGTTGTGCATGACCTGCCTCATGGAGTAAATACATGCACCTTTATGGCCTGCTGATTTACATTCCATGTGGTGCACTTGCACCTCATTATGAGCTCATTCTGATGTGCTTGTGCCCTCTGAGCATGTGACCATATACCTAGGCATATATAAACCCTCTGCATCCATAGCAGTAATACTCAGAGAGAGTTCTATGCCCTCTAACCTAGTTACTAGCACACTAACCTAAGCAGGTGGTCACCAGAACTCTCCAAGGAAAAGAAACAAATGCAACAACTGGCAGGTAGAGCAAAACACCAGCATGCGAACCCGAACCACTCCATCCATAATGAACATCGACAGCAAGGGAAAAAATATGCTGAAAAGATATGGCAGGCAAAGGCTGAACACTGGATAGAATGGTTAGAAGGGCTAGACAAAATGGACATATGGCAGGTGAGCAAGCTCATCACCTCGCCACGGTCAGACGCTGGTAAGATGAGGATCCCGACACAGCAGGTGAGGGACCCCACAACAAAAAGGATCACCAAGGAAGCAGCAGACAACGCCGCCAAAGGACAACTTTTATATGAGACCTTCTTCCCCCCAGAAAACCCAACACTGACTGCACCTCCAGATGACTACCGGTACCCACCACCATGATGGAAATTTCAGAACATCACCGACAAACAAATCCACAGGGCAATACAAAAAATGAAACCATTCAAAGTGAGCAGAAAGGGGACGGTCCCAAATTCAGTACTGATACATGCCAGAGAAGACCTTGTTCCACACCTCGCCCCACTCTTCCAAGCAACAAATACTCTGAACTATTACCCACAGGAATGGTTGCTCACAGAAACAGTTATCCTCAAAAAACCAGGGAAACCAGACTACACATCACCATCGGCATGGCGGCCCATTGTACTCTCCGATGGAATGGCCAGGCTACTCAACAGTTGCCAAATGGAAGATATCGTCACCATGTGCGAAATACATAACCTGCTACCCACAAACCATTTTGGTGCCAGACCCAGACGAACTACAACAGACTCCCTACACATGCTCACGAAGACAGTGAAGGATGCCTGGAGAAAAGGTCAAGTCGGTTCTGCCCTATTCTTGGATGTTAAAGGCGCTTTCCCTAGTGTAGACATCAAGCAGCTATTTCACAACATGCAGAAACGTGGAGTACCCAAGGAATATATCGAATGGATGAAAAGAAGACTCAGCAACAGATGCACCACAATATCCTTCGACGACTTCCAAATGGAAATCTTTGTGGTCCGAAACAGCCTAGACCAAGGGGACCCCTTTTCAGGAATCTGCTATCTTTTCTACAACACTGATCTGTTGAAGGTTCCAGTGATCAAGAATGGGGAACAGATGCTGCTGTATGTTGATGATGCAGCAATCATAGTCACCAGCACAGACTTTAAAGAAACCCACGATAAGCTAAGAAACATCATGAACTGCCCAAACAGTGTCCTCGAATGGGCAAAAATTCACAACTGCGAATTCGGAATGGAAAAGTTCCAACTGCTGGACATTACAAAGAAACTAATCCCACACCCAGTCAACCCCAAGAAGAAGATCCCAACCCCCCATAGCACGCTGATCCTAGGCAACCAATGCATTCCATCGAAGGAGACAGCAAGATTCCTGGGAGTCATGGTCAACAACAAGTTGAACTGGAAGGGACAATCCACAGCAGCGCTCGCAAGAGGTCAGGACTGGATAATACAATTCAGCAGAATAGCATGAGCATCGAAGGGCATACATGCTAAGTACTTCAGACAACTATATATATCTATTGCAATACCCTGAATGTATGCTGCTGACGTCTTCCTCACCCCAAAGCAGAATGCAGGCAAAAGAGAGGACAAAGCTGGAACGAAGCAAGCAATACTCACTAAACTGGCCTCAATACAACGCCGAGTGGCAGTCATGATAACAGGCGCCATGAAAACCACAGCCATGGATGCATTGGAAGTTATGGCAAACCTGCTACTGTTCCACATGATGGTGGACAAGCACAGACACCGGGCAGCATTACATTTAGCGACACTCCCTGAATCACACCCACTCCACAAGCCAATCAGGAATGCAGTGAACAGACTAGTGAAGCAACACCCCACCCCATTACACAATCTAATGCACAGATACGGATTAAAGCCAGAGAAGATTGAGACCATAAAAACAGTCAGATTCGAGACAAGATGGACACCCAGCATAATGACAGAAATTATAACTGACCCAGACAAGGCAATAGAGTCGATAATGAACGACAACCCAGATGTCAAGGTCTTCACAGATGGATCCAGGATGGAGAACCGTATAGGAGCCAGCACAGCCTTATACAGAAGAGGGAGGCTCAAGACATTACTACGACACCAGCTCGGATTACAATGCCAACACACAGTATTTGAAGGGGAAGGAGTTGGAGCCCTACTAGCCATGAAACTGATAAACAATGAGTGGGGAATATGATCAGCTATTATCTATATTGATAACCGAGCTTCCATTAAAGCAACCACACTGACAAAACCTTCTGCAGGCCATTACATCTTCAACGCCATCCACAAGAGCATCATGGCATTACAAAAAAAGCATGCAGGCATACGAATAAAAATCAAGTGGGTCCCGGGACACAAAGGGGTAGAAGGGAACGAGAAAGCGGATGAGGAGGCGAAGAGGGCAATCACAGATGGCAGCAGTCCTGCAGACAAGCTACCGAAGCTACTCAGAAGAAAACTACCACACAGCAAGTCGGCGATGGCACAAGCATATGGGGAGAAACTCAAGGAGAGGGCACAGAGAGCATGGACAACATCACAGTGGTTCAAAAGGATGAAGAAGACAGACCCCACAACCCCCTCCAACAAATACCTCAAGCTCATCACACCATTGCTGAGAAAGCTTGCCAGCATCCTCTCACAGTTGAGAATGGGACATGTACCTTTAGCTAAGCACCTCCACCATATCAGAAAAGCAGAATCACTGACCTGCCCAGCTTGTCAACAGACCGAGGAGACCGTACAACACCTCTTACTGCACTGCCCAGCACACAATGCAGCCAGACAAACCCTACGCAATAACACGGGAGGAAGAAGCATTGACATTACAAAGCTGCTCACTACGCAGAAAACTTTATGTGCACTTTTCTTATACATCGTGGAAACAGGGAGATGGCAGAGCACTTTCAGGGAGCTACCAACATTAGGGGAGGAATAGGAATAGAAGAGAGGAATGAGTAAAGCATCGACAAACAGCAGACAACACATCTACACTATACACAGCCACAGCACCACTTATTGCAGTGCAAAACAGCGCCCAAGTCCCACCAAGTGACTCCCTTCTGATGACGAGGAACTCAAATGATACGATTACAATCGGACTACTGCACAGTACATATTTAGTCTCTTACATATGGTTTGCCACAAAGGAGAATAAATGGGAAAAATAAATAAATAAACTGTTAAGCAACTGATTAGGACCGGTTTAGACAAGTCCAGTCCATAGTTGCATAGAAATTGAGAATGAACACAACCAGTCTGGTCTGCAGTTGCCCCTGTTGGGGTCAAAAAAACCAGACCAGACTGGACTTGTCAAACACTACTCCTTTCAAATGATGAAGATAGCGCACTAGGGGACAGCCAAGACAGAACACACATTGTATATATTTAGTCTCTTACATGGTATGCCACAAAGGAGAATAAATGGGAATCAAAAAAAAAAAAAAAAAAAAACTACTCCTTTCTCATCCAATTTCTCAGAGTGTTGATGTCGATAGCCTTTATCTCAGCACAAAACACCTCCCATGTTCCAACACTACCACTGATCTTCTCCTTGAAGACTTCTGGCAGGTTGTCACATACTCCAGTGAGTGAGCTCCTGGTTTTCTTGATCCTGGCACATTTGGCTAAATCCAGGGCCTTCTCTGCAAAGACAACATGGCTCCACACATCCTGTTTTTCATAGGCTACTGTAGTAGCCAGGGTCTTCCTATCTAGCCTCAGATTTGAAAACTCCCTCTCCAAATCTGCCAGTGACTTCTTTGCTTTCTGCACGCTGGGGAAGTGCATTTTGAATGCCGTTTTGAAACCTTCCCAGGTCGACTTGGTAGTTGTGGTGTCTTTGTCAGTGTGCCACTCTTCTGCTGGTGAATCAGTTTTCAGGTAGTCCCCAAAGGCTTTGATGAGGGCAGTGTCCAAGCTAACACATGCCTCATGCATTGCATGGTTGAACTTCTTGAGGAAGTCCATGGGCTGTTGTTTGTCACTTCCATTGCTGCTGAAGAAGTTGATTGATGAGCTGGATGCCATGATTGGGCATGATTGGCATTGTGGTGGTGGTGTGTTGACTGGCAAGGGTGTGGGAGGTGGCAGTGGTGGTTGTGCAGGTAGATCTGGTGTGCTAGGTGTTGATGAGTGTGTAGTACTCGGTAGGGTCCACTCAGTTGTGCTAGCTAGGGTTGAAGTGCCGTCTGATTTGGATGGGGGGAAACTTAGGTTTTTGCTAGCATTATCTGATGAAATTTGGGATGTGGCAACTGTGGCACTTGCTCCAGCTGGTGCAAAACAGCCGTTTACTCAGGGTTGTGTCTGCCAGTGAGCCAGGATTGGGTGTCAATTATCAGTAGATTAGTGAGTGTGTGTTCAAATGGATGCGGAGTTACAAAGATGGTACACAGGTTACAGTTTACGGGTTGTGGTTATGGGTTATGGGTTATGGGTTGATGGTAGCAGAATGGTGTGTTAAAGTATGAAAGATGCTCTCATCACCAAGATGGAGATGCAGGAGGTTCCCTTCCCAGAAAGTGCCATGGGATGTGTTGGAGCAGACTATATACGCTGCACAGTGGAAGAGACAACACATTCCTTACAACCTACCTGGGGTTTACTTAGACTTACAGCTAGGGTTAGCAGAGGTAAGAACACTGTATTCCTACTATGGTACAGGTTCTCCTTATATACATAATAATAAGGACGTCACATGACTCAGGAATGTGTTTACCGCATGTATGCACAGTAAGCGCAGTAACATGCGTATGCTGCATGTATTGCCTCATGTATACAGCATGCATCACTGGGATTAATTTCAACACCCCCCCTCAAACTGTACAGCGCTCTAAGCAGCTAAGTTTGAATCTTGAAAGTAATTCCAAGAGAGTCTCTAAATTTCCTGAATAGGATGGCGCCAAGGTTCTTTGTGAACATGTCAGCTGGGTTGTCACTTCCAGGAATGAAAACGACTGTGACTTTGTCATTTTCTATGCATTTGCGGGTGTAGTGGTAGCGAATGTCTATATGTTTGGTCCTTCTTTCCTGAACTGGATTTGATCCAATAAAGATGGATCCCTGATTATCAGCGCAGATTGGTACACACTTCAGTGTATATCCAAGTTCCTGGAATAAGGACTCTATCCACACTATCTGCTGACAAGTGTCGGAGAGAGCCATATATTTGGCTTCTGTGGATGACAGTGCTACAGTTTTTTGTAAATGGGACTGCCAGCACACAATGCCACTCGCCAGAGTAGCAAAGTAACCCATTGTAGATCGGCGCTTGACAGTGTCAGCTGCCCAATCAGAATCTGTGAAGGCCTGCAGCCCCTCGGATTTCTCTCCATCATAGACTATACTGTACTTCTGGGTTCCCACCAGATAGCGCATTATGTACATTGCTTTGTCTAGATGTTCTTGGCTAGGATTAGCTGAGAATTGCGACATCTTGATTACCGCGTAAGCGATATCAGGTCGCGTTCTGAGCATCAGATACAATAAAGATCCGATCACAGACTGATATTTCGATCTAAGCGCCATGTTTGGCGTTGCTGTGTTCTCCGACAGTTTGTAGCCAGTCGGGAGCGGAGTGGGGGCAACTTTGGCATTTGTCATCTCGAACCTCTCGAGCACTTTGGCGAGATATTCTGTTTGATCGAGTTTGACTTTTGTAGCGGTCTGGGTGACATGCATGCCTAAGAATTCTGTGACTTTTTCAGTACTACGGCACTCCCAATGCTTCAGGCAAGCATTCTTCTTTTCATCCACAAGTTTCTTGTTCTTGCCCATGAACAAGCCATCGTCAACATAGACTAGCGCAATAATGATGCTGCCTGTCTTAGGATCCTTGTGTATGAAGATGCCGGCATCGGAGCTGGCGTGCACAAACCCAATGGTGCGCATAAATGCCTCTAGCTCTTTCCACCATGCTAGTGAAGCCTGTTTAAGGCCATACAATGCTCGGCGTAAGCGCATTACTTTGCGCTCTTTACCCTCGAGTCTGAAACCCTCGGGTTGATCCATATAGATCTCCTCATCAAGTTTGCCATATAAAAATGCGGTTTTTACATCTAGACTGGTCATATACATGCCTTCTAGAGATGCAAGGGCAAACATGAGGCGTACGGTCTCGTAGTGGACTACTGGTGAGAAAATCTCATCAAAGTCAATGCCTTTGACTTGTGAAAAGCCTTTGGCCACGAGTCTGGCTTGTTTTCTTCCATCCGATTTCACGGAGAAAACCCATCTATTTTTGATCATTTTCTGATCATGTGGAAGATCGACGATATCATAGACTTGTCGCTTGCGAAGAGCCTCTAACTCTTCACGACAAGCCTGTTTCCACTCAAGTTGCTGCTGCCGGGGTAGGCGTGCAATATTGCAAAATTGGTTTGGAACTAGGCTTTTTCTGCTTGATGGTGTGACTGCTTTTGATAACAGCCAGCGGATAAGCTCATCTCCACCTTCCTTGGTTATCTTTTTAATATAACCTGCTTCGTCCGGTTTCCCCATTGGGTAATCATGTTCTTGATTATTGGAATCGGGCACACTCTCGTGGGGTGCTGAACTCAGTCCAGCAACCGGTTCTTGCTGTTGAGGTCATGGTCGTGTTTGGTTATGATCCGAATCTTGACCCACAGACTTCTTCCAATATCGATCACGTGCAATGTCTCTCTCTATGTCAGAGGGGAGTCGCTGTTCTCCATAGGTATTGCCGGGATGGTTTGGGATTTTCCTCTGCCTGCCTGATCAATGGGGCAATTGCTGCCATTCCTGTTGATCTTCACGTCTTGGATGAAAGTCCTCAGTGTTAACTGGAGGTGGCGTAGGAGGAGCGTTAGTTGCATCGTCATGTCCCTTTTGCTCGCTTGGTAAATCATCATCATCATCTTCTAATGATGGAGGAAGGGGCGGATTTTGTGGCGGTATAGGGTCATCGCCATCCGTTCCAGATGAGTGGTCGTCATCTTCTGGTTCTGGAGGTGGAAAATCACCAAGGTCTGTCTTGGCAGGAGTTTTAGCTCCGGGACAGCATGGGAACATCGTTTCATCAAATAGTGCCATGGCACCAATGAATATTGTGCCATTTTGTTGCATGAAACGATATGCTTTAATGCCATCTTCTACTCCAAGGTACATCATTAACTCCGATCGAGGAGATAATGTTGTTGGACGTTTTTCCTTTGGTAGATAGACATAAGCACCGCAACCAAAGACCTTCAGATTGTTTAGATCTGGGCGGACCTTTGTCAGGTCCTCAAAAGGTGTCAGCCATTTCAGGCACCTTATTGGGGTTCGGTTGTATAAATGTGTTGCATGTTCTATGCAAAATTCCCACCATGATTGTGGTAGACAAGCGGTGAATCGCAAGGTTTGCAACTTTTCCATTATTGTCCTTATGGCATGCTCTGCGCACCCATTCTGTTGATGAACATGGGGTGCAGACATCTCTATTTTGATGCCTAAGTCCTTGAGCTGTTTTTGTAGCTCACAATCCTTGAACTCCCACCCTGGATCGACACGCCAGCGCTTGATTGTAGTGCCATATTGGGTTTTAGCCATTGCTTGAAATTGTCTAATCGCTGCAGCAGCGTCAGATTTCTTTCTGAGACATTGGACCCAAATATGTGACATTTTGTCATCCAGAAATACAATGAAGTATTTATGTTTGTGGTACGATAGTACCGGGAGTTCCTTTAGGTTGGAATGTATTAATTCAAAGGATTTGTCAGCTCGTGAGTCTGACTCGGGAAAAGATTTTGAGGTCATTTTCCCTTCTGCACACCCTGGACATATAATTTTGTCTTTAGGAATAATTAAATTCCTTGGGAATTTTATGGTGCTTTTAGGCATTTTCCCTAGCGCCTCTTTGGATGGGTGTCCAAGTCGCCTATGCCAAGTCAAGTAGTCAGCAACATAAATGGTCACGACATTAACCTTTTTGGTGCTCAATATATGAGTCTGAGCCCAATAGATCGTGTCATTCCTCCTTAGAGGGACACAATGCATGATCGGGTTTCCATGCTCGATAAATGAAATGTGTGCGGAGGAACCACGCACATCACTTCCGTCTTGTAAAAAGACCCCCATTGACATCAATCGAGTATTAATGTCAGGTATGTAGTAGACGGGGTATAACCGCGTTTCATGCATCTCTGACTTCCTGTGACATACTACCTGGTGTTTAATGAAGACTGCTCCTTTTCCTACTATATGAGTAGTACCAGTGGCCATTTGGACCAAGGTAGAGTCCTTTCTCGGTAAAGGCTCATAAGAAGCGAAATCTTTTATTTCACCAGTGAAGTGTTTTGATGCGCCTGAATCCATGATCCAGTCGGCACCTTTCTTACAATCTCCCTTTGCACACATAGCACATATATTAAGATCTAAATAATTCCATGATACATTTAATAGCGGTAAAATTTCACATGAAAAGTTCGCTGTATTCATAGGAATATTAATCTTAGTGCTTGTGGCAGGGAAAAGGACTGACCTGTCATCATATGCCCCTGTATCAAGGGGTTCATTGATGACCATTTCGTCGATGGCTTTCCACACTTCCTCATCAGACACCAGAGGTTCAGATCTGAGGGAGACGGTATCGTCTTCTACCTCCTTGATCCTAGACTCGGGTTCTGGTTCTATCCTTCTTCTCTTTCCTTCTCACACCGTCAGGTGCTCTTCCAGCGGTCGCAGATTTTTCGCGCTGCACGGAAGTTGCATTTGCTCGAGGGTGTCTCGAGCTTGCTGATATTCGGCATAAACCGAACAAGAGGTAGAGGCTGCGCCCGTATATGCCTGTGCAGGCGGTCGGCGGCGAGGATCCCTTGTGGGAGTGTGTTTGTGTCTTTCGATGCGCTGTATAAGTGGCATCGGCGGTATGATGGTGCCATTACCATTTATGGTGGTATAGGCTTTGGAGGCGAGGTGGGTATGTTTATCCTTCGGCTTCTCCTCCTTAGTCTTTCTGTCCCCATGTCGTCCACGCTTTCGGGACGAGTCTCTGTTGCTGTTTTGCCCTTCTTTGGGCTGCCATTTGGGGTTTCCCCCTTTGCGCTTAACAGCAGAAAGTTTGTTGGCCTGAGGCTGGCCAGCGGGCTTTCCTACTGCTGTGCGTCTTGAGGCTTCAGCGACAATGGAGTCCTTGACATGTTTAAATGTCAAGGCGCTAGTAGCAGTCATGTTAAGGACCGTTGCAGACAAGGAATCGTACTCGCGCAGCATCGCAGCAAGTAGAATCATTGCTTGCACTAGCTCAGGGATGGCGATGTTAGCAGCCGTAAGGCGCTCAAATTTGTCTGCCATTCTAGCAATCTCCGGTGCGGGGTTCGCAGCCGGGATCTTGATCGCTATTGCAGACCTAAAGTCCGCGAAGACTTGGGAGGGGCCGTCCACACCATAATCGGTGCGGATGAGATCCCACACCTCCTCAGCAGTGTCCTTTGAGTTGGCACGCTGCCGAATGGAGGGGGCCAGGTGGAGCACTAGGCTACCAATGGCCTGGTCATTTTTGTTGCTCCAGGTCTGGAGCTTGGCATTAGCATCCGCTACCAAAGTAGCGTTCGTCGCCATCAAGGGAGGCGCCAGGGGCAGTTTTTGCTCTGCCCCACTAGTTATTTGCCAGAGGCCCTGAGACCTGAGCCACGCCTTCATTGAGTTGGCCCATTGAATGTAATTTGATCCGTCGAAAGTTTGAACAAGTTTCTCAAGAGTTGAAGACATGATTTTGTGGTGGCAGCTGTTAAAAGCGCTCAATCAGTCTTTTTACTCAATAAAACATGTTTAATGTTCTCAGGAGAAAACACTCCTTCAGAGTGGTTATGTAAGGGGACTAGGGGGGTGCCCTGTGTGTTTTTCCTATTTTTTATGTTCGTCCCATATTTTTCCCCACCTCATTTCCTTCTATTCTTCATTTTCTATGATTATTCTGGATTTTATTACTAATTTTCCCTTGCTATCATGTTTGTATATGTTGACACTTTTATATTTAGAGGCGGAGTACCCCTTCCGACACATACCCCTTGGTATGATGTCATTCGGGGCCTTGATCCGCCTATCTCCGCCTTTTTCTATTTTTAGGTTATATTTGATTTTTGTCGTCTTCACATATACTGGGCATCAGCAAGGGGATCCTTAGAGTTTTCTCTTCGGATTTCCCTTTGCTAGGTGTGTCCCCAATGCCTGTATTATGTAGTATAATTTTAACTTCGGATTTCCCTTTGCTAGAGGCTCAGGTTGCCCTTATAGTAGAAAACTCTCCCCTAAGGCCCGAAAATCGTGAACGCGCTGCCCAAAATAGGCAGGTACGGACTGGACGACGCTTCCCAAAGCTCCACAGAGTCCCTACACACCGTTCCAGATACTCTCGCCTTTATTGCGCCGCCATTTTCGCCAAACGCGCTCCCTAGCGACATGGACACATCAGAACGCTTCGACGCGCTTGAAAGCGACGTTTCCGGAATGCGCGCGCAAATCGACTCGCTTAAATCTACGATTGAAAACTTCGTTAGGACCCTCCAGGCTAACCCTACGACTAATAGTTCCCCCTTCACAACTCCAAGCGCACCCAACAACAATGTTTTGCCAAACGCATCCACTAAGGAACGTGCCCAGATCAAACCGTCCCCCCCCGCCGAATTTAATGGTGCACGTGCGCAGGGACGTGCATTCCTTAATTCCTGTGAGTTATACATTAGTCTCCAGTCGCATCAATTTGTCGATGAGGCTGCAAAAATTTATTGGGCCTTCACATACATGAAATCTGAACGCGCCTATCTCTATGTGGACCGTATCCTACGTCAAACTAAAGAACTCGGTTCTCTACCTTTCTCCACTTGGGGTGACTTTCGAGCTGAGTTTGTACGCCACTTCTGCCCCCTCAATGAACGCCACCGAGCAGTGACACGACTTGAGTCATCCACTTACCACCAGGGACGTCGATCCGTGGACGACTATATTGATGAGTTCAAGGATTTGGTGGACATGGCAGGGTATGGGAGTGGGTTACCAGTGGTGGTGAAGTTCCGATGGGGGCTCAACCAAGAAATTCAGGACCAGATTGCACAGATGTTGGAAGGGCGCCCAGCGGACGATGATATCCTTGCTTGGTATGAAGCTGCTTCACTCTGTGATGAGAACCGACTCACAAATGCGGCGTTTAATGCTGCATTCCGTGCTCCAACTACCACTCATACACCCTACACCTTCAATCGAAGCCTCCCCCACCCTAACCCCATTCCTGCTCATCAAACTCCCACACCAGCTGTCAATGTCCCAGTACCAATGGATGTTGATGCAGCCCGCAGCCGTGCACGTAAGTTGGATCTCTGCTACCGTTGTGGGGAACCTGGACACAGGGCTGGAGCGTGTCCCCATCGTCAGGATATCTGCATGCTCACCCCCGAGGGACGAGACGAACTCCTGCAAGATTTGTTGGCACTTGTAGATGTTGAGGAAGCAAAGGATCAAGTTGCAGAGGAGGTTAAGCTGGAAGTTGTAGAGGAGCAGGATTTTCCTATTCGCAGCGAGTGAATTGTACGCCCTCACTGCCTGTCCATAACCACTTTGAAGTCTTGTCAGTTGAATCCCCGGAGAATGAATCCATTTCTGTGACTGCTCCCCTCTCTGACCCTTCGAAGTTGGCTAAAGACGTACCTGCTCTCCCCATCTCTCCTTCTACTCCACGTCCCAAAATTAAATCATGGGAGCGTAAACTACCACGCAAGTATATTGTGGCATCCACTCCCTCTGCACATTCCTTAAACCTAGCCATCGAACTGCAGACGACCGACACTGGACAGATACTCGGTGTCTCTGTGCTCCTGGACTCTGGTGCGACTGGTCTCTTCATCGATTCCCATCTGGTACAACAACATCGTCTAAATACTCGCTCACTCTCATGTCCAATACCTGTATATAACGTGGATGGATCCCCAAATGAAGCTGGTGCCATCTGAGAGGTTGCAGACCTGGTTCTCCATTACAAAGATCATAGTGAGTGTGCCCTTTTTGCTGTCACTCAATTAGGAAAGCAAAAGGCGATTTTGGGATATCCATGGCTTTGAGACCATAACCCAGAGGTCGACTGGCGCACCGGGGAGGTTACCATGAGCCGATGTCCATCCCGCTGTCGGACATGTTTCACAGAAGCCAGGCAAGAACGTCGTGGACAGAAGGTGGCAATACAACAAACTCAGAAGTGTCGTGCTGGACCCCTGCCTATACCTGAAGTGGAATTGGAAGGGGTTCCTGATCTAATGCCAGACTTGGATGATGATGATGAGGACCCAGAGGAAGTGGAGGAGGGTGATCGGATTTTCTACACTGTGATTCGCTCATCGCATGAGGTGTGTGCCACATCGAACATATCCCAACGCCTTGCTGAGGCCTTCCACAAAAACAACACTGCTAAATCCTCTACTAACTCCTTACTCCCTCATCTCCATGAGTTTGAAGACGTGTTCTCCAAGGAGTCATTCGACTCTCTTCCTGCGCGTAAGCCATGGGATCACGCGATCGAACTCACCCCCGGCGCAACCCCTTCATCCTGCAAGGTCTATCCTCTCTCTCTGGAGGAACAACGGCAGCTTGACCAGTTCATCGACGAGCACCTGGCCTCTGGACGTATTCGACCATCGAAGTCACCCATGGCCTCTCCCTTTTTCTTTGTCAAGAAGAAGGATGGCTCACTTCGACCGGTTCAAGACTACAGAAGACTCAACAACATCACGGTCAAAAATCGCTACCCACTACCCCTCATCTCTGAACTCGTAAACCAGCTCCATGGAGCCCGATACTTCACCAAGCTCGATGTCCATTGGGGCTATAATAATGTGAGGATAAAGGAGGGAGATGAGTGGAAGGCAGCCTTTCGTACCAACCGTGGTCTTTTTGAACTGCTTGTCATGTTCTTTGGCCTTACTAATAGCCCTGCCACCTTTCAGACCATGATGAACGACATCTTCCATGACCTCATCCTCGAAGGCGTTGTCTGCATCTATCTCGACGACATCCTCATCTTCACTCGCACGGTTGAAGAGCACCGTCGCATCACGCGCCTCATCCTAGAGCGACTTTGACGGTACAAACTCTACCTTCGTCAGGACAAATGCGAGTTCGAAAGGACCAAGATCGAGTACCTCGGCCTGATTATCTTGGAGGGTCAAGTGGAGATGGATCCTATCAAGGTAAACGGGGTCACAGCTTGGCCGACGCCCACAAACAAGAAGGAGGTGCAGTCTTTCCTGGGCTTCATCAATTTTTATCGGCGTTTTATCAAGGATTTCTCACATCATGCACGACTGCTGTTCGACTTGACAGGAAAGGAGGCATGGAGGTGGGATAATGCACAACAGGAGGCGTTCGAAAAGCTTAAGGAGATGGTCACTTCTGCTCCGATCCTTACCTTTGCTGACGATTCGCGTCCTTTTCGTGTAGAAGCCGACGGTTCTGACTTTGTGACGGGTGCTGTGTTGTCTCAGCAGTCTCCGGAGGACCAGAAGTGGCATCCTGTGGCGTTCTACTCCAAAAGCCTTAGTGCTGTAGAGAGAAACTACGAGATCCATGACAAGGAGATGTTGGCGATAATGTGTGCGCTTGAGGAGTGGCGACACTTCCTCGAGGGTGCCCAACACAAGGTGGAAATTTGGACGGATCACAAGAACTTCGAGTACTTCATGACGGCCAAGAAATTGAACCGTTGTCAAGCTCGTTGGTCCCTGTATCTATCTAGATTCGACTTCTCCTTGCACCACCGTCTGGGTCGCAGCATGGGGAAGACCGATGCCCTATCCCGATGTGCAGACCATGGGGATGGCAGCAGTGACAACCAAAACATTGTGCTGTTGCAGCCAGACCTGTTCACCATTCGGGCACTGGAAGGCATCGCACCCCAGGGCAAGGAGTGGGACATTCTACGTGACATTCGTCGCGCAAACCGTAGCGGTTTACATGAGGATGTTGTCGCCTGAGCTGTTAAAGAACTGAGGAAGGGATCGACCCTTTCCTTACGTGCGGCAGAGTGGGCTGAAAAGGAGGACTTGTTGTATTTCAGGGATCGCATCTATGTTCCCAATGACCCAGACCTTCGCCGGTGCATCATATCCCAACACCATGACTCACAGATTGCTGGCCACCCCGGACACTGGAAGACCTTGGAGCTCACCTCATGGAACTATTGGTGGCCACAAATGTCACGGCTCATTGGTCAGTATTGTTGCACTTGTGACCTTTGCTTACGCACCAAGGTCCCTCGTCGCAAGCCTATTGGTGAGCTACACCCTCTTCCTGTTCCAGAGAGTCATTGGGATGTCGTCAGCGTCGACTTTGTGGTGGAATTGCCAGAGTCAAACGGGTTTGATGCGGTGATGTGCACAGTTGACTCAGTGGGAAAACGCGCTCACTTCATTCCCACTCACACCACTGTCAGTGCCCTAGGTGCCACTCGACTCTACCTCCACCACGTGTGGAAATTACATGGACTTCCTGGTGCCTTCCTCTCGGATCGTGGCCCTCAGTTCATGGCAGAGTTCACTCGTGAGCTGTACCGACTCCTGGGGATCAAACTCCTCGCTTCAACTGCTTATCACCCACAAACTGATGGCCAGACGGAGCGAGTCAACCAGGAACTGGAGCAGTACATCCGCCTCTTTGTCAATGAACGCCAGGACGATTGGGATGATCTCCTTCCTTTGGCCGAGTTCGGGTACAACAACCATGTCCATGCTTCCACTCAACAGACCCCTTTCCTCTTAGACACTGGACGACATCCACGCATGGGATTTGAACCTCGCCAAACTCCCTCACACATCGAGACAGTGAATGAGTTCACAGAACGCATGAGGGATAGCTTGGAGGAGGCAAGGGCAGCCTTAGCAAAGGCGAAGGATGACATGGCACGATTTTACAACCAGCGCCACTCCCCAACCCCTCAGTACAAGGTTGGTGATCGAGTTTATCTCGACTCCAGTGACATCTCCACTACACGTCCATCCAAGAAACTCGCTCATCGCTTCTTGGGACCTTTCCCCATTGTCAAGTGCGTTGGAACACATGCCTATCGTCTACGCCTCCCAGCCTCCATGTCCAGACTCCATCCTGTCTTCCATGTCGTCAAATTGCTTCCAGCTCCCCCAGATCCGTTCCCGGGACGCCATTCACACCCACCACCACCACCTACAGTGATCGAGGGAGAACCCCAATATGAAGTCGAGTCAATCTTGGACAGTTGTTTGCGTCGAGGAAAACTCCAGTATTTGGTACATTGGAAGGGTTATGGGTATGAGGAGAACTCATGGGTCGAAGAGTCTGATGTAAATGCCCCTCGGTTAATCAAGGAATTCCACCGACGGCACACTGCTGCACCGCATCGCATTCAAGTCACGGACTTTGGTCGTATACGATTTCGAATGCATCGGGGCGATGCATCTTAGAGAGGGGGTGATGTAAGGGGACTAGGGGGGTGCCCTGTGTGTTTTTCCTATTTTTTATGTTCGTCCCATATTTTTCCCCACCTCATTTCCTTCTATTCTTCATTTTCTATGATTATTCCGGATTTTATTACTAATTTTCCCTTGCTATCATGTTTGTATATGTTGACACTTTTATATTTAGAGGCGGAGTACCCCTTCCGACACATACCCCTTGGTATGATGTCATTCGGCGGCCTTGATCCGCCTATCTCTGCCTTTTTCTATTTTTAGGTTATATTTGATTTTTGTCGTCTTCACATATACTGGGCATCAGCAAGGGGATCCTTAGAGTTTTCTCTTCGGATTTCCCTTTGCTAGGTGTGTCCCCAATGCCTGTATTATGTAGTATAATTTTAACTTCGGATTTCCCTTTGCTAGAGGCTCAGGTTGCCCTTATAGGTTAACCCTAGTCAACCTAGGTTTTATGTGCAGCTCGCAGGGAGCACAATGCAGCTCACGAAGAGTGCAAGGTTATAATTTGGAGACGATGAAGTCAATGTCGTTCGCAGCCAATTAAGGCACGTTCGCGACGTGCCCAGCAGGGCCCATAACCTGTTGGAGCAGACTATATACGCTGCACAGTGGAAGAGACAACACATTCCTTACAACCTACCTGGGGTTTACTTAGACTTACAGCTAGGGTTAGCAGAGGTAAGAACACTGTATTCCTACTATGGTACAGGTTCTCCTTATATACATAATAATAAGGACGTCACATGACTCAGGAATGTGTTTACCGCATGTATGCGCAGTAAGCACAGTAACATGCATATGCTGCATGTATTGCCTCATGTATACAGCATGCATCACTGGGATTAATTTCAACAGGATGATGTTGACTTGTCAACTACCAACATGTGACTCACTATGTAATCTATCTACAATGTCACATGATCATGTGACTATATCTGTTGCTGTTCTGGTTCTGGTTCTGTGTGACTGAGGTGCTGGACAGGTACTAGGCTGAGGTTCTGAGGCTATAACTGTGTGCTGAGACTGAGGACTCAAGAGCTAAAAATAAGAAGCAGAAGTAGATGTGAACTTGGCATGTTATGATGTAGCACACGAAAATCAAAAGCAAGAGTACTGAAAATAGAACAAAGCAGCTGTGAGTGTGTCAAATCACGCTCTCATCACCAAGATGGAGATGCCAGATGCATCTCCTATAGCAAAGTGGTGGATGCTCTAGTGATAGCCTGAGCATGTCTATGTACAGGTGTGACTCTCTACTAACTATGTGGTCACATGACTACTGGAGTAGGTGCCCACACACCCTACTCCAGTAGGACAATGGCAGTAGGAGCAATGGCCCAGGGAATGTGTATATAAGCCCACACCCTGCAAAGGGGACCTTAGAGAATTCTCTTTGGTTCCCCCTTGCAAGCCTGTGCCATTGCCATGAGGTTGTCCTTACAGCAGTGGAGACGCTGGAGGTCTCCTTCCCAGAATCACGAGTGGGATGGTATAGCAACAATCAACTACTAACATGTGACTACCTACAGTTCTATCAACAGAGTCATGTGATCACCTGGAGTGGCGCCTCACACCACTCCATCCACCCATGTCCCAAATGGCGACGTCCTTGTCACCCAGCAGAAAAGCAAGCAGAAAGAAAAACAATGCAAACAAAAAAATTAAAATCTAAAATCTAAACTTTTGTAGCCAGAGAAAATCTATGGTTGATATAAAAAAATGAAATAGAATAAAACTCAACAGGGGGGTGCCCATCCCAATGCCTGAAGGGCCCTACTCAAGTTGGCAAGGTGGGGGTCTTGTCCCAGTCAAGTTTCGGGACAGGAGCAGCAGGTACAGGTGCTACTCTAACAGGAATAGTGACAACAGGTCTTCCTGGTCCTATACCAGTGGGATGTCAGTGAGTGATGAACAGTTGAGGTGAAATGTGAGATGGCAAAGCTGAGTGAAAAATTTTTTGAGATGAAAAAACTTGTGGGGGGGCTCATCATCATCTTGTCCATCGTCATAGGGTCCCAAACAGCTGTGGTCAGCCTGCCTTCAGACCCAAGATGTCTCGTGGTAGAGTGCTGGAGGCACTAGGTAATGACACAGCATTGTCAGCCCAGTCGAAACATGTGGAAGGTGGTAAAACAGCTTGTTTAGGGTCTAGCAGAGGTGAGCAGGGGCATGCAGGGGGAAATAGGGGTGGAGGCAGCGAACAGGGGGCATCAACAGGTGTTGACAGTGTCATTAGTGACATGGCAGGGGTGTAGGATGTGGGTGACAGCGAGATGGCTTGTTTTTGGGGGTTTTGGGGCAAGCAGGGTTGTTTGGATGTGTTTTGCAGGTGTTCTGGCAGGCCAGGTAGTGTATCTCATTGTTTTATAGCTGCCATTTGTGGTCCTGGGTGGGACATAGCCAGGGGTTCAACCATCATCAACAGACATGTTGACAATGACATGGCAGTCATTTTGGATCATTTGAGATGCAGAACAGGCAGGGGCACAGACTGGGGGGAACAGAGAGGTCTCAGAGGTAGTACAGGTCATCATTGGGGATTGTTGGGCTGGCAGGGTCATTCCATCAAGCAAACATCACATTTCGGCAAGCACAGCTGCTCATCATTGCATAACTCCAGCTGCTGGGCTGTAGATGGGCTCTGTGTATTGTTTAGGGCTCTGTGAGTAGTCTCTGGGGTGGTAGCCATCATTTTGGTATGAGACGAGACCCTAGTTGTCATTTTAGAGGTGGTTGCAACTAGAGTTGCCATCAACATTGTCAGTGACATGACAGTGGAATGACAAGGCTTAGGGCTCAAAAGGAGGGGCTGGGGATCTTGCTGGGGGTCCATGAGTTGACTCGGCAGAGTGTGCTGTTTTCAAGGTGTTTGGGGCTGGTTTGAAGCAGGGGATGTGATGGTGGTGGTGGTTGTCAACAATGTTGGCATCATTGATGGCAGCTGTGCAGGTGCTATTAGCAGTGAGATGGCAGTGTTGGCAGGGCTGGTAATGAGGGCAGTGGGAGCTGGGGGGTCTCTGCAGGTTTGTGAGGCTGTGTCACAGGTGCTAGGCAGCTAGTGGATGTCCTCATGTTGTTCAGTAGACACAGCAGTTCGTTGTTGGGTACCATTTGCATAGCGGCATTGGCAGTGGAGGTGGGTATCATTTATGTAGTCACTGACTGCTGTCACTGGTCGTCGTTTGCCTGTGTTGCTGTCTTGCAGGTGTTGGACCTTTTCAGGGCTTCCTTAGTCTTTACACCTTGTATTATCTTGTCGAACGCCTCTTTTGCAACCAGGTACCCTTCTTCTCGACCCAAGTCCTTTCCTCTCTCCATTCCTTCCTTTAGACCCAACTTTTTCCCTTCTATCATTCCCAACTTCTCTCCTTCATCCAATGCTTGTGTCCAGAGTAATCTAAGGTTCTCACTGTCACTAGTGGCAGCTGGCTAGTTGCAAAACTGGGCTATAGCCTTGCAGTCTGCTATTTTGAGAAAACGGTGGAAGTCATGGTGGGCTGATGTCGATTCAGATGCCATACTTGTGGTGCCATTTGCAGGTGATGCGATGGCTGCATTTGTTAAGACTATAGGTCTCAACTCAGCCTAGTCTTCGTATGTTGCAGTTGGAAGCTTTCCAACTGTATCAGTTCTTGCAGTAAGAGGCTTTCTTACTGTATCAGGTTCTGTTCAGGACTTGGTGCTTCCTAAGTCGATATGGCTCTCCATACTCAGAGGCTTTCTGAGTAGACCATCGGTTCATGTATCACAGTTGGAGGCTTTCCAACTGTCGAGTTTGAGTTATCACAGCTAGGGGCTTCCTAAGCTGTCGAGGGTTCTGGTTGAGTCTAAGACCATTATTTGAATTAGGTCAAGCTGGAGAATACACAGAGTGTAGCTACAGCTTATATACTGTTCCAGGACTATCTATTGTCCAATCGTCCAATCAGAAGGTAAGATGCTTATCAGGTAAATACAGACAAGAACAATAGAAACAATAGGCCTCATGCTTTGCATGAGGTGTCTGATGTCAAGGAGTGCTGCGGCACAGCATATCAGAGAACAATAAGAGATAAGCCTCGTGCCTAGCATGAGGCATCTGATGTCATGGACCCCATGTAAAGGGGTTGTCGTACCACAGTGTGTGTGGGAGTGGATTCGGGTGCATGGAGTCGCCATGCATCAAGGTGTCTCCCATCGGAAGTGAGTCGAGTCGAACAGAAAAATGAAGTGCCCGGTCTTGCGGGTCCAGATAACAAATCGTAACATCACCTCCCTTCTATCTTCGAAGTCACTGACTTCAAATTACTATCTGCTCCCCCCTAGGTTCTCCCGCATGGTTCTCTGGTCATATTTCCCATTGCATCGTTGTCAAAATTATCGTACCCCAATTCAAGGAAATCCCATTGCCTCTGCTCTTCCTCTTGTTCTTTCTGCTGCCTCATTGGGCAGTCGGGGCTGTAATGTCTGGGGCCTCATTGCTTGCAGTGCTTGCAGATATGTTTTTGGCAGATCAGGCTGAAGTGCCCAACCTGGTGGCAGATGAAGCATCTGGCGTTCCTCATGTGGGGAGGGGACCAAGGTGGCTGGGTCGACCATGGTTCAGGTTTGGGTGTCGTGAGGTTGATGATCTCTAAAGGTTGGGTCATCTGGTTGCTCGTAGAGGGGGAGGCATTTCCAGAGGCGGTTCGTGGTTTGTTTTTGTTTTTCTGCCCGTTGTAAGGCAAGGGCGAGGTCAGTCATTGTCTGTTTTGATCTATGGGGGTGTGAGGGTTTCTTTCAACTGCCTTCTGTCTGTCTGACCGTGGCATAGCCATGTCTTGGATCACTTGTTCAATTCCAAGGGTGTCAGCGTCGTTCATCGCTTCTTCCAGGTTGCATTTCATTCGATCAATTGTGCTTCGGTAGTAGAAACACATTCTTGCAAGGTGGTATTTCGAGGGGTCATGGGCAAGGTGGGTGCGGAGGGTTTCAGCATTTGCTGGGTTTCATAAGAATTGTTTGGTGAATCATCATTTGGGGGGTATTATGGGTGTCTGTTCTGCCATGGATAGGTGGGGAGTTTTCTGTGGTTAGTTCGGTGGGTGTCTTGGTCTTGGGGTTTCTACAGCTGTCATCGCTGTTTATATGCCCCTAGGATTGTCTTGGCATGTTTCAGGTTTCCCTTGGGCTCCCATGAGTTCTCTGAGGTCGGGTATCTGACCCACTTCACTAAGAAGTGCATGGTCCTTCCTTTCTTCTTATGTCCAATGATCGCTTCCACTTCATATTCTGATTCGCCTTCTATCAGATCGGGCAGCGGTTCTGGGAAGTTCGGTCCATGTGTCTCGGTTTCTTTGTATGGGGAAAGAAGTGCCACGTGGAATACCGGGTGTATTTTCCACTGTTCTGGTAACTTCAGTCGATAGGAGAGTGGGCTCAGGACCTTCTCGATAGAGAACAGTCCTTCTCTTTTCAGTGTGAGCTTCTTTGTTTGGTGCATCGTTCTGAGGTTCTTCGCTTCTAGCCACACTCTGTCTCCTTCTTTGAATGGGGTGAAGTGCCTTGTTGTTCTTTCCACCATCATCTGTCTGGCTAACTCGTGTGTTGCCTTTGCTTCGTCTTGGGCCCATTGCAGTGCGACAAGTCACTTTTCTATGGCCAGTATGTTTGTCTTTAGGTAGGGGAGGGGGATCACCTTGGGCTCATAGCCCATCATGAGGTAGAATGGGGAGTTCCTCTGTACTGAGTGTGTCCTCTGGTTGTGCGTGAATTCCGTGGTTGGGAGGAGGTGTTTCCAATTCTCCTGGTTGTTCGAGCAGAAGATCCGCAGGTACACTTCTACTTCTTGGTTCACCCGTTCTGTCTCTCCATCGGTCTGGGGGTGGTATGCCATACTCATTGCTAGCTTGATTCCAAGCAATCTTCCTAGCTCCTGGAACAGCTGCAAGGCAAATTGTGGGTCTCTGTCAGAGATGATCTTGTCCAGGAGGCCAAATTGTTTGTAGACGTTGTCTAGGTAGAGGGTGGCCACTCCCAGTGCATCCACAGTTTTCCTGCAAGGGATAAAAATTACCCCCTTCATAAGCCCATGGTCTACCATGACCATGAGTGTATCATAACCATCGGACTCTGGTAGGTCAGTTATGAAATCTGTCATCACCATCGCGAATGGTCTTGTCGCTTCGGATTTGATCGGTTGCAGTGGGGGTGTCATCAGGTGGGTATTGACCTTTATTTGCTGGCATGTGGCACATCCAGCGACATAGTTCTTGATGTATGTCATCATTCCTGGCCACCAGTAGTCTCTCCTGATTATTTCTGTTGTCTGCCATTGTCCCGGGTGTCCGCTGGTTACTCCTTCATGGTATTTTTGCACCAGCTTCCTCCGTAGATCTCCGTTGTCTGGGACATAGCACCTGTCTCGGAAGAATAGAAGGCCGTCTTCTATTTTCCAATCTTCCAATGCCGATTTGATTGGCGGCATTCCTTTTGTCTTTAGCACCTCGATTGCACTTTTTACCAGATCGTCTTTCATGATACTACCCGCAAGTAGATCATGCATTTCTGTGTCAATGAATTTCACAAATACTGTTTCTGGCAGCATTGTGACGTCTTCATTATCATTGTCTTCTTCCGGTATATGGTCCACTCTCCGTGATAGCGCATCGCTCTGTACCATCTGAGATCCAGGTACATGGACGAGTTGCAAGTCGAATTCCGATAGGAATAAGCTCCATCTTGCCTGTCATCTGTTCAGTTTCTGTGCCATCTGGAAGTACGTTAGGTTCTTGTGATCCGAGAGGATTACTACTGGGTGTTCTGAACCCAGCAAGTAGTGTCTCCAAGTTTCCAGCGATCGTACTATTGCCAGAGGTTCCCTGTCATATATCTCATAGTTCCGTTCTGTTGGTGTCAGTGCATGTGATATGTATCTGCACAGATGCCAGTCTCCATTCATATCCCTTTGTCTCAGCACTCCTCCTGTCGCATGTTTGAGGTGTCTGATTCGATCGTGAATGGCTTTGTCGGGTCTGGCATCAGCAGTACCGGTGCTTCTGCAAATTTCCTTTTCAGTGTCTGAAAGGCCTGTTTGCATTCGGTTGTCCAGTTGAATGTTTTGTCCTTCTTTGTCAGCTCATTAAGCGGTCTGCTTGTCTCCGCGAAATGTCCGATAAACTTCCTGTAGAAGTTTCCAAATCCCAGGAAAGATCTGACTGCCTTTACATTTGTTGGGGTTGGCCAATCCTGTATACCTGCCAGTTTTGTGTTGTCCATGGCAATTTTGTTGGGTCGGATGATCAGACCCAAGAACTCCACTTTGTGGACGTCAAACTTGCATTTCTCCAGCTTCAGGTATACATCATTTTCTGCCAGTCTTTGCAGTACTCTCTTTGTCCTTTCCTGGTGTTCATTCTGATCCTTGGAGAATATCAGGATGTCGTCCATGTAAATCACGAGCCATCCTTCTCTGATCATGTCGCGGAATATCTCGTTCATCATTGCCTGGAAAGTCGCTGGTGAGTTGCATAATCCAAAGAACATCACCGTTGGTTCAAACAGCCCCCGATTTGTCTTGAAGGCTGCCTTCCATTGATCCGTCCTTGATTCTGACATTGTGATATCCCCATCGGATGTCCAATTTTGTAAACCATTTTGCCCCTCTCAGTTTGTCCAACAGGTCTCCTACCAGTGGCAGCGGGTAGGTATTCTTGATCGTTCCATTGTTCAAATACCTGTAATCTTGGCAGGGTCATAGTGCATCCGAGTCCTTCTTTGCAACAAAGAAGAATGGCGATGCCATGGGTGATTTCGATGGGCGAATGTATCCCTTCTGTAGGCTTTCATCGAGAAACTCGTCGAGTTTCTTTTGTTCTGCTGGTGACAATGGGTAAACCCTGCAATCCTTTGCCATAAAGTCTGCTTTCAGTTCGATCGCATGATCCCAGGGTCTTGATTCTGGGAATCGTTCCGATGCTTCCTTTTCAAATATCCATCGGTACTCCTTGTACTGTCTGGGGAGTAGTTCATCTAGGGTCTTCTGTTTGGGGTCTCCTTCCTTCTTATGTGTCAGGTGTTGAGAGACCGATGTCTTTGCCCTAATCCAGATATTTTGTCCATAAGCATATCGCAGTGATCCTTTTGCCTTTACGATCCAAGAGATTGTCTTCATCGTCTGAGAATATCCATATCTTGGCTCGTCATATTCCTCTGTCAGTGGTGTCCTAGCTGGTTCGAATATTCCAATGACAGGTTCTCCTCGGATGTAGGCGACCAGTAGCTCATCGTCTTCGATCTTTAGTTTGGGTGTCCCTTCCAGTTGTTCCATTGCTTGTTCCTTTGCCTGTTTGTGGTTTTCCGGTGCTGGGTTTTCCTTCCCAGTGTCTTCTTCGTCTTGTGGCCCAATGGGCTCCACATCTTGAAGAGTCGTGACTGCAATCTCTTCATCCTCCACTTCTTCGATTGTTGCTCTCCTTGTTTTGGTGGGTACTGTGTTCTTTCCCAGCTTAGTCTGAAGGGCTTCTCCCATCTGCCTTGCTTTATCGGCAATTTTCTGGCATTTTGTTAGCCGTTCCTCATTCCTCCGTTTCTTTTCGAGGGCGAGCTTTTCTAGTTCTTTAGTGGCTAGGTGGCGCCACATAAGTCGCTCTTCTTCTTTTGCCCCTGTCTTGAGGCCCATCTTTTCTTTTGCTTGGGCGACCATCTTTTGTGCCCATGCCCATTTCTCCTCTCTTGTCATTTCTTTGAAGGGTTTCCCTTCTTCTTTGACTGTTCTCTGGCGCCAAGCCAGAGGTTTGTGGTCGGATTTCTCCATTTGCACCCTTCCAATGAGGGTTTTCCCTTTCCCAAATGAGAATTCTGGGTGGGTTCGGTCGGTCATTTGGAATTGGAAGGTTCCAATTCTCCAGTCGATCACTGGGTTGATTCTTCTGAGCCATGGTAGACCCAGGATAACTGATTCTTTCCCTAATCCTGCAATGAGGAAGGTTGTCGGGAATGATCTTCCGTTGATTGTTAAGAATCCTTTGGTGTAGTGGGAGATCTCCCCCTTCTTGTTTGGGGTTCCATCTACGTTCTTGACCCTGATTGTCCTTTCCAGGGGGTGTAGTTTGAATCCGCTGCTTTTTGCGAATTCGTGGCTCATGAATATTCCTCCTGCTCCTGAGTAAAGTAGGGCTTTGGTTTCAATGGTTTTCCCTCTGCCTGCTCCTAGCACTTTGATATCTAAACACATAGATTGATTCTTCAAAGTGGCTAGTAATACAGAGCAGACAGAGAGTTCGGTGGTACCTGGCATCGAGGCAGGCCACCTCTTTAAAAACCCTCGTCCCCTATTAAGGTGAGAGCTTTCTCCTTTCCTTCTTCGTCGAGTTCTTTCATGATCGCTCAGATCTTGAAGTAGGCTTCTCTGCCTTTGTTCTTTGGGAAAGGCCAGTCCTCGGTCCTTGTCTCCCCTTTCTTATGTTTGGTTGCTCTGTGTCCTGGTTGGTGGCACACAAAGCATAATCCCTTCTTCATATGCTCGATCCTTTCTTGATTGGAGAGTTGGTTAATCTCGAGTGGACCTTCCTTTGATTTGGAGTTGGGCAGCTTCCTTGCTAAGGCCTCTTGTGCCTTCCCAGCTATGGCCCTTGCTCTTCTCCATTGTCCGCCATACTTGGAGGCGGCGTTGATCATCTCTTCTAACGTGGTGGGGATTGTTTCCATGTTAAAGACTCTCTCGAGGAGTCTTGGGTTCAGCCCATCCATGAAGAGCTCAATGAGGGCGGTGTCGTCATTGATTCCTGCCTTCTCTCACAGGATTCGGAACTGCGCTATGTAGTCCTCCAGGTCCTGTCCCTGCTTCAATGTTTTCATGTCTGTCCTGGCTCTGCCAGCTTCGTCAATCAGTGTGAATGCCATTTTGAGCGCCACTTCGAAGGTCGACCATGTTCCTAGGTCTTCCTTCTCTGCCCATGTCTGTGCCCAGGGTGCGGCGGTTCCTCTGTTCATAAATGACAACGCAAAGATGATTTTCTTTTCATCGGTGTCATAGATTCCATGGTTCACTCTCAAATAGAGTTTTACTTCTTGTAAGAACTTTGCAGTTCTTGTTTGGTCCCCTGTGAAGTCAGAGGGGGTTCGGATTCTAATCTCCTTGGTAGATGTGGTGGGTTTGGTAGACATGTTGGCGTTGTCATTGGATAGGGAGAATGGATCTCGTTCTGGGGTTTCTTCTTTATCTAAGGGTCTAAAATCCTCTTCCTCGAGGTATCGGGGTTCTTCATCACTGGTTCTCCTTGAGAACCACTTCTGTGCTGGTTCCAAGTATTGTACTAGTCGACCCTGGTATCTATACCACGGGGTTCTTTCTGATGATGATGCTCCAGTTGGAGGTCTATCTGGGCTTTGTCTGCAAGATGTTGTGTCTGCACCTAGGTAGGTGGACGGTGTAGATGAGCTTGACCTTTTGTTAAGACTATAGGTCTCAACTCAGCCTAGTCTTTGTATGTTGCAGTTGGAGGCTTTCCAACTGTATCAGTTCTTGCAGTAAGAGGCTTTCTTACTGTATTGGGTTCTGTTCGGGACTTGGTGCTTCCTAAGTCGATACGGCTCTCCATACTCAGAGGCTTTCTGAGTAGACCGTCGGTTTGTGTATCACAGTTGGAGGCTTTCCAACTGTCGAGTTTGAGTTATCACAGCTAGGGGCTTCCTAAGCTGTTGAGGGTTTTGGTTGAGTCTAAGACTGTTATTTGAATTAGGTCAAGCTGGAGAATACACAGAGTGTAGCTACAGCTTATATACTGTTCCAGGACTATCTATCGTCCAATCGGAAGGTGAGATGCTTATCAGGTAAATATAGACAAGAACAATAGAAACAATAGGCCTCATGCTTTGCATGAGGCGTCCAATGTCACAGATCCAATGTCAAGGATCCAATGTCATGGACCTCATGTAAAGGGGTTGTCATACCACGGTGTGTGTGGGAGTGGATTTGGGTGCATGGAGTCGCCATGTGTCAAGGTGTCTCCCATCAGAAGTGAGTCAAGTCAAACAGAAAAATGAAGTGCCCGGTCTTGCAGGTCCAGATAACAAATCGTAACAGCATTGGGAGCAGTAGTTCACTTTTTTGAGGACTTCTTCTGATATCCAGGGCCAGGCATGTTTTTGAACTGTTATTCTATGGTTGTATAGTTTATGGTTTACGGGTTGTGGGTTATGGTGGACCAATTTCAGTGACAGGGTGGCCAGAGAAGATCAGAAGTAAATGAGAAAGCCTTAGAATAGACAACAGAACTTGAAAAAGCCCAAGAAAAGCCAAGAAAAGCAGCTTGTAGCATGTTGAAGCAAGAATACCACTCTCATCACCAAGATGGAGACACTGGAGGTCTCCTTGCCAGAATTGCGAGTGGGATGGTATAGCAATGATCGACTACTAACATGTGACTACCTACAGTTCTATTAACAGAGTCATGTGATCACCTGGAGTGGTGCCTCACACCACTCCAGCAGAATTCTCTCTTAAGAAACATGAACTGGGTTTCCCATGTATTTCCATGCAAAATTTTCAGTAGAGAACAACATGTCATAATGCAGACCTTCCATAATAACAGTACCAGAACAACCCTTTTGCCCACCATGCCAGAGACTCATGCGATGACTATTGAGAAACTAGAACAGAAACTAGAAACACTCAAGGGAGAAATCAGTGATTTGAAGGCCAAAAACCCCACCCTTGCCAATCAAGTACATGAATTAGCAGAAAAGTATGAGCAATTGATACTCACAAATCCAACAGGAAAACTGCAGAAAAAAGTAGGCCTTGGGCCTTCACCACCCAGCAAGTTCAACAGAGACCGCTCCAAGGGATGGGCCTTCCTCAACTTGTGCCAGCTATACATGTGATTGGCACCAGAACAATTTGAGCATGATGATGCCAGCATCCACTGGGCAACCACATTCATGAAGTCGGGACAAGCTGCACTTTTTGCTGACCCCATGATGTGACATGAAGCCAGGATGGGCAACCCCAAATATTGCACTTGGGCAGAATTCCATGATGCAGTAGTAGATGAGTTTTGCCCCAAGAATGAGGCACAACTATCACTCACGAAGCTAGAAACTGCTGAGTATCACCAAGGGCAGCAATCCATAGGTGACTAGTAACTATGTAGATAGTTTCCACAAGTTGATCAAATTAGGTGGGTACTCTGAAGGATTGGCAATTGTGGTCAAGTTCTGCTGTGGGTTACAATGAGAAATTCAGGACCAGATTGCTCTTCTGGGAATAGGTCAACCTGACAACAATGACCCCAAGGCATGGTATCAAGCCACTGTTAGGTGCAATGAGAATCTCACTACTAACACAGTCTTCCATGGGACCCTGCAAACTCAGCCTACCAGAGCTTCATCCACATCAGTATTCCCACAGAACCCACCACCATCTCAATGGGCTACAAACAAACCCTCATTCACCAATACCCCACCCCCTACTATCTGCTTCTAGTAACCCCACCCCAGTCAAAACAGAGGACACATGGAAAAAACCCTCCTGCTTCAGATGCAGGAGTAAAAACCAGACTGCCTGCAACCCTTCAATATAAGGTTCATGACACTGGAAGAAAAAGAGGAATGGCAACAGGACTTCAATCTGGCATGAGAATCAGACATAGCCCAGATTGACAGGGAGGACATTGCATAAGAGATGGGAAATGTGGTGTGCCCTCATTGTCAAATAATAGATTTCATTTGTTAAATATTGAAGAAGTCAACAAAGAAGTGTTAGACCACTCAGATCTATTAGATGTACAAAGCCAGCCTATGCAAAACCTGCACAATCCATGCCCCTGACTACCAAGTAGGGAGCAAAAACTCCCAAAGCAACTGACTAATCTGACACCCAAGCAACTCCCAGCCAAGTCCCCAGCCCTGTGTTTCACACCCTGAGCCACCCCTTGCCACCACCACATCACAACCAACAACAGCAAGGAAAGCTGTTACAACCACTGCCAAAACTACAACTAAAGTGATGTCTAGCACCCAAAAGAATAACACCACCTCAGAGACAGCTACTCAGGCAGGCAACAACCCCCAATGATGGTCTACAGCCCAGCAGACCAAGTCGCATGATGACAAGCAAACCCATTCATCAAAATGTGCTGTGTACTCAATGGAACCACCCTGCCAGCCCCTCCATCCTGCATGAAGCCCTGGGAAGCTGCCTACCACCCCCTGCTCCCCCCAGCCTGACACCTCCTCTCCTGTCAAACACCACCAATCGCCATACACCCCTACCACATCATCATCAATGTGTCAGTTGATGACAGTTGATCCCCCACTCTACCCCACTCTAGACCACAAGCCACAGCCCAGAAACAATGGAACTCACCACCCAAAAATGATGGCACACACTGCTAAGTTGACCTACAGATTTGACACCCCCCATCCATCTATCAACCCCAATCCTTTCCCCAGCCCTTCCTCTCATTGTTGGACCCCTGCATCGCACCCCCTTCTCAAAACATGCCACAGTTTCCCCAGGTGTTCATGTTTGACTATTTTCAATAATTTTTCTGATAACAGTGGACCTGAAACACTTCCCCCTCATTTCATCACTCCATGCTGTTCTCTTGGATCCTCCCATCATTCCCCATCATTCCCCCATTGTCACTGTTCCCTGCCCTCATCATCATTCCCTAGCCTTGTCACTATTCCTAACCTGAGTCACTGTTCACCAACACCCCCAACACCCTGTCATTGTTTCCTGCAACCAGTTATGAAATATCCACATCATCCAGGTCCTCAAACCACAGTTCTTGCTGGACCTCAGATGTGGGCTGGTCAGGATTATGAGGGTCCTCCACCTGAGAAGGCTCAGAAAGCAGACTGATGGGATCACTATCAGAAGCAGTAGTTGAGCTTACAGGGGGACTGGTAGTCATGGAGTTTCCCACTTCAGATGATCATGTACAAAGATGCTTGGCCTTGTAAAGCATGAACAGAACTTCAGGGAACTCTGAAAGTGGTGTATCTGCATGAGAGGGTAAAAGCTTGCTAGAAATGATATGACCAGGAATAATGATTGATGTAACAGTTACAAGTACTCAGGTTTTTGTACCATTGATGCCAAGATGTCTTGGTGGGCAGTCAGGTGTGACATGGCCATGTGTAAGGGGACTAGGGGGGTGTCCTGTGTGCTTCTCCTATTTTTTATGTTCATCCTATATTTTTCCTCACTTCATTTCCTTCTATTCTTCATTTTCTATGATTTTTCCTCATTTTATTACTAATTTTCCCTTTCTATCATGTTTGTGCATGTTGGCAGTTTTATATTTAGAGGTGGAGCACCCCTTCCAACATCTACCCCTTGGTATGATGTCATTCGGTGGCCTTGATTTGCCTATCTCCACCTTTTCTATTTTTAGACTATTATTTGATTTTTGCAGTCTTCACATATACTGGGCATTGGCAAAGGGGTCCTTAGAGTTTTCTCTTTGGGCTGAGTGAGGTTGCCCTTATAGTAGAAAACTCTCTCCTAAGGCCCAAAATCATGAACACACTGCCCAAGATAGGCAGGTACAGAGTGGACAATGCTTCCCAAAGCTCCACAGACTCCCTACACACTGTTTCCAACAGTCCCACCTTTTGTGCACTGCCATTTTCGCCAAATGTGCCCCCTAGCAACATGGACACATCAGAGCACCTTGACACGCTTGAAAGTGACATTACTGGAATATGCACACAAATCGATTTGCTTAAATCTAGGATTGAAAACTCTGTCAGAACCCTTCAGACTAGCTCCATGACCAATATTCCCCCCATTGCACCTCCAAGCGCACCCAACAATGACGTGCTGCCTAATGCGCCCACTAAGGAGCATGCCCAGATCAAACCGTCTCCCCCCACTGAATTTAATGGCATGCATGCGCAGGGGCATGCATTCCTTAATCCCTGTGAGTTGCACATCAGTCTCCAGTCTCATCAATTTGTTGATGAGGCTGCAAAAATTTATTGGGCCTTCACATACATGAAATCTGAATGCGCCTATCTCTATGTGGACCATATTCTGCGCCAAACTAAAGAGCTTGGTTCTCTACATTTCTCCACTTGGGGTGACTTTCGAGCAGAGTTTGTATGCCATTTTTGTCCCCTCAATGAGTGCCACATGGCTCAAGTCATCCTCTTACCATCAGGCACATTGATCCATGGACGACTATATTGATGAGTTTAAGGATTTGGTGGACATGGCAGGATATGGGAGTGGGCTACCAGTTGTGGTAAGTTCTGACAGGGTCTCAATTGAGAAATTCAGGACCAGATTGCACAGATGTTGGAAGGGCGCCTGGCAGACGATGATATCTATGCTTGGTATGAAGCTGCTTCACTCTGTGATGAGAACCAACTCACGAATGCGGCGTTTAATGCTGCATTCCATGCTCCAAATACCACTCATGTGCCCTACACCTTCAATCGAATCCTTCCCCACCATAACCCCATTCCTGTCCATCAGACTTCTGCACCTGCCATCAATGTCCTGGTACCAATGGATGTTGATGCGGCCCACAGCCATGCACATAGGTTGGATCTCTGCTACCGCTGTGGGGAAACTGGGCACAGGGCTGGAGCATGTCCCCATTGTCAGGATATCCACATGCTCACCCCCAAGAGGCAAGATGAACTCCTCCAAGACCTGTTGGTGCTTGTAGATGTTGAGGAAGTGAAGGGTCAGGTTGCAGAGGAGATCAAGTCAGAAGTTGTAGAGGAGCAGGATTTTTCTATTTGCAGCGAGTGAATTGTATGGCCTCACTGCCTGTCCATAACCACTTTGAAGTTTTGTCAGTTGAATCCCTGGAGAATGAATCTATTTCCATGACTGTTCCCCTCTCTGACCCTTCGATGTTGGCTAAAGATGTACCTGCTCTTCCCATCTCTCCCTCTGCTCCCCATCCCAAAATTAAATCATGGGAGCGCAAACTACCATGCAAATATATTGTTGCATCCACCCCCTCTACACATTCCTTGAACCTAGCAATTGAACTACAGACTACCAACACTGGACAGACACTCAGTGTCTCCATGCTCCTGGACTCTGGTGCAACCAGTCTCTTCATTGATGCCCATCTTGCACAACAACACCACCTGAATACTCGCTCACTCTTGCATCCAATACCTGTTTATAATGTGGATGGGTCCCCAAACAAAGCTGGTGCCATCCAAGAGGTTGTAGACCTGGTCCTCCATTACAAAGATCATAGTGAGCATGCCCTTTTTTCTGTCACTCAATTAGGAAAGCAGAAGGTGATTTTGGGCTATCCATGGCTTTGAGACCATAACCCAGAGGTTGACTGGCATACCGGGGAGGTTACCATGAGCCAGTGTCCATCCCGCTGTCACACTTGTTTCACAGAAGCCAGGCAAGAACATTGTGGACAAAGGGCCTCAATATGATGTACTCAGAAGTGTCATGCCAGACTCCTGCCTGTACCTGAAGTGGAGTTGGAAGAGGTTCCTGATCTGATGCCAGACTTGGATGATAATGAGGAGGAGCCAGAGGAAGTGGAGGAAGGTGATCAGATCTTCTACACTGTGATTCATCCATCACATGAGGTGTGTGCTACATTGAACATATCCCAACACCTCGCCAAGGCCTTCCACAAAAACAATGCTACTAAATCCTCTACTGATTTCTTGCTTCCTCATCTCCATGAGTTTGGGGATGTATTCTCCAAGGAATCATTTGACTCTCTCCCTGCATGCAAGCCATAGGATCACATGATCAAACACACCCCTAGTGCAACCCCTTCATCCTGCAAGGTCAATCCTCTCTCTCCTGAAGAACAGTGACAGCTTGACCAGTTCATTGATGAACACCTGGCCTCTGGACGTATCCGACCATCAAAGTCACCCATAGCCTCTCCCTTTTTCTTTGTCAAGAAGAAGGATAGCTCACTTCAACCGGTTCAAGACTAAAGAAGGCTCAACGACATCACGGTCAAAAATCACTACCCATTACCTCTCATCTCTGAAATTGTGAACCAGCTCCATGGAGCCTGATACTTCACCAAGCTTGATGTCCATTGGGGTTACAATAATGTGAGGATAAAGGAGGGAGATGAGTGGAAGACAGCCTTTTGTACCAACTGTGGTCTTTTTGAACCACTCGTCATATTCTTTGGCCTTACTAATAGTCCTGCCACCTTTCAAACCATGATGAATGACATCTTCCACGACCTCATCCTCAAAGGTGTTGTTTGTATCTATCTCGATGACATCCTCATCTTCACTCACATGGTTGAAGAGCACCATCGCATCATGCACCTCATCCTAGAATGACTTTGATGGTACAAACTCTACCTTTGTCAGGACAAGTGCGAGTTTGAGAAGGCCAAGATTGAGTACCTCAACCTGATTATCTTAGAGGGTCAGGTGGAGATGGATCCTATCAAGGTGAACAGAGTCACAGCTTGGCCAACACCCACAAACAAGAAAGAGATGCAGTCATTCCTGGGCTTCATCAATTTCTATTGGTGTTTTATCAAGGATTTCTCACATCATGCACGACCACTGTTCAACTTGACAGGAAAGGAGGCATGGAGGTGGGATAATGCACAACAGGAGGCATTTGAAAAGCTTAAGGAGATGGTCACTTCCTCTCCCATTCTTACCTTTGCTGACAATTTGTGCCCTTTTTGTGTAGAAGCCAACAGTTCTGACTTTGTGACAGGTGCCATGTTGTCTCAGCAGTCTCCGGAGGACCAGAAGTGGCATCCTGTTGCATTCTACTCCAAAAGCCTTAGTGCTGTAGAGCGAAACTACAAGATCCATGAGAAGGAGATGTTGGTGATAATGCATGTGCTTGAGGAGTGGCGACACTTCCTTGAGGGTGCCCAACACAAGGTGGAAATTTGGATGGATCACAAGAATCTCGAGTACTTTATGATGGCCAAGAAATTGAACTGTCGTCAAGCTCATTGGTCCCTGTATCTATCCAGATTCGACTTCTCCTTGCACCACCATCTGTGTTGCAGCATGGGAAAGACTGATGCCCTCTCCCAACATGCAGACCATGGGGATGGCAGCGATGACAATCAAAATGTTGTGTTGTTGCAGCCAGACCTGTTCACCATTTGGGCACTGGAAGGTGTCGCACCCCAGGGCGAGAAGTGGGACATTTTACACAACATTTGTGGCACAAACCATAGCAGTTTACACAAGGATGTTGTTGCCTGAGCTGTTAAAGAACTGAGGAAGGGATCCACCCTTTCCTTGCATGCAGCAGAGCGGGCTGAAAAGGAAGACTTGTTGTATTTCAGGGATCACATCTATGTTTCCAATGACCCAGACCTTTGCTGATGCATCATATCCCAACACCATGACTCACAGATTGCCGGTCATCCTGGATGCTGGAAGACCTTGGAGCTCACCTCACAGAATTATTGGTGGCCACAAATGTCATGACATATTGTCATACTTGTGACCTTTGCTTACACACCAAGATTCCTCATTGCAAACCTGTTGGTGAGCTACACCCTCTTCCTGTTCCAGAGAGTCATTGGGATGTTGTCAGTGTCAACTTTGTGGTGGAGTTGCCAGAGTTGAATGGGTTTGATGCGGTGATGTGCACAGTTGATCCAGTGGGAAAACATGCTCACTTCATTCCCACTCACACCACTGTCAGCACCCTGGGTGCTGCCCAACTCTATCTCCACCATGTGTGGAAATTACATGGACTTCCTGGCACTTTCCTCTCTGACTGTGGCCCTCAGTTCATGGCCCAGTTCACTCACAAGCTGTACCAACTTCTGGGGATCAAACTCCTTGCTTTGCCCACAAACTGATGGCTGGACTGAGTGAGTCAACCAGGAACTGGAGCAGTACATCTGCATCTTCATCAATGAGCACCAGGACAATTGGGACGATCTTCTCCCCTTGGCAGAGTTAGGGATCTGCATGGGTTTCGTGTACCCGTATGGGTTACGGGTATGGGTACATGTGGGTAGGGGTACGGGTCACGATGGTCCTATCCATGAGCTACAAAATGCACTAAAAATCAAGCAAAATGGTCAAGAATTGAGTGAGTTGTGATAGAAACAATCTTGTGTAGATTGTTTCTATCATAACTCACTCAATTCTTGACCGTTTTGCTTGATTTTTAGTGCATTTTGTAGCTAAGACCCATGGGTTCACGGGTAAAACCCGCAACGGATATGGGCACAGGTACAGTGCAAAATACCTGTGGGTTACCTGTGCAGATCCCTAGGCAGAGTTTGGATACAACAACCATGTCCATGCTTCCACTCAACAGACCCCTTTTCTCTTAGACACCGGATGACATCCATGCATGGGATTCGAACCTTGCCAAACTCCCTCACACATCACGATGGTGAATGAGTTCACAGAATGCATGCAGGATAGCTTGGAGGAGGCAAAGGCAGCCTTAGCAAAGGTGAAGGACAACATGGTGCACTTTTACAACCAATGCCATTCTCTGACCCCTCAGTACAAGGTTGGTGATTGAGTTTATCTTGACTCCAGTGACATCTCCACTACATGTCCATCCAAGAAACTCACTCATTGCTTCCTGGGACCTTTCCCCATTGTCAAGTGTGTTGGAACACATGCCTATCATTTATGCCTCCCAGCCTCCATGTCCAGACTCCACCCAGTCTTCCATGTTGTGAAACTCCTTCCAGCTTCCCCAGATCCATTCCTGGGATGCCATTCACGTCCACCACTGCTGCCTACAGTGATCAAGGGAGAACCCCAGTATGAAGTCGAGCCGATCTTGGACAGCCAGTTGTGTCAAGGAAAACTGCAGTATTTGGTGCACTGGAAGGGTTATGGGTATGAGGAGAACTCATGGGTTGAAGAATCTGATGTGAATGCCCCTCAGTTAGTCAAAATTTTTTGGCAAGGGTTTTTTCTGGCCCATGCCGATATTTGAAGAATTGCACTAAAATTTTGGTCAATGCAAAATCTGTTGAAAATGAAAAATATTGCACTGCGTTTACTTGTAGTCTGCTTCTTAATCTTGTATGTTGCCTCTGTTTATTAGTACATTGCTTGCCCCATGTCTATGATGTAGTCGCATTGATGTAAAAATGTTAATATTGTCATATTGTGTTCCCAGCACAATGTAAGTGGTATGAGCGTATGTACATGCTAAGCACGCGAAGGATTTTTAACCAGGCATGAAAATTTCCCTGTTGTGATGACCGTACATGCTCCAGGCTGCATGAACTCCTCAGCAAACAACAGGTTATTCACCTTCAACTTCCAGTTGTTCTGTGCCCTGTGTTCCTCACCACTGACACCCCTGTACCATGGATCCAACTCTGTAACTCCCCTCCCACAATTGACATGGGCGTGCGTGTGGTGCACACTGCAAAGGTAATGGGTGCATGAGGAATAGTATGAGGAGGCTCATAGCAGCTCTCCTCAGCAGTATGGCTGGGCGGGGTGTGGGATTCAAGTCATTCTCGAGCTTGCAAATGTGTAGGCCTGCGTAGGTGAGCGAAATTCCCCGGTGAGGTTATAGCATTTTGGCGAGGTTCGGACGCTCGGACGGTTCGGACCTTCGGATCTTCGGGGATTCCAACCAATATCGAGATGTCCAACACACATATTAAATTGAATAATTACATAAACTATGTAGTATGAGTCACAGGCATGGCGGCCGTTCCACATATGGCCGAAATTTCCTGGTTCCTGGAGCCAGGTCGAACACCTTCAAACACTCTTCGAACGCCTAATTTCGGCCAACACACGTCACAAGTCACACCCTGAACAATTACGGTACTTCTCCTGTCCTTGGCAACACACCTTGGTAGTCACTGACATGGTTAGCCATACTGTCTTTTAGACTCTGTACTTTCACTGGCGTTCGAGTCGTTGGTGGCTTCTCTCCGTTCGCGGGATACTTCTCGTTGACTCGTTGAGGGCCTATATGCTAGCGCTTGGACTTACGATGTACATTTCAGTTACTACTATGGCAAGGCAAACCAGCTGGTTGCTGTCTATGAACCCCTTGGAAGGCACAATGACTCCCGTTCTTCCGAGTCATGATCACCGTCCTCGATCTCGCGCTGGCCCTCGCGGAGTCAAATTGGCAACGTGGCTTTTGAATGCTCGTAATTGGAACTCCGTGAACAGTGTCCTCGAGTATGTACCACTGGCAGATCTTGTCTGTCTGGTGTCTTTGAACATGATAGTACCGCGAGGATCTCCGTTCAAGATTGAAGACTGATGGGGCTTCCACTGTATTGCTCTTCCGTTTCTTAAACCGCAGCATGAAATACAAATCTTACGAAGTTGTGATCTCGAGATACAGAGTCTGCGGCCTTGTGTTGTTCTCGTCGGTGTGTGCATGCCCGTCGATTGTCGTGTTGATCCGTAATGCTAAGCCCTAAGTCCTTAACAAGCGCATCTTAGGGCGCTCTTTGTTTCATGATATCAAAACCAGCAACTGATATGTCCAAACCGCATTGAGGCACTCAGCAGATCCAGAGCACGAGAAGAACGAAGTCTCATTATTCTACATAATCTTAATTCCCAACATAATTGTCGGCTAGGCGAATTTCTACAACACTGATGCTGTTAGTCCCGCGAGATGGATGCTATCCGCAACACTGTCAAACGATGGGAGATATGTACCTGGCGCAGCTGCAGGCAGAGGCTACTTAGTCTCGGAGAGCATCTGGTCGCACGAATACACCACGAAGATAGCTGATTGTGAGGGCGTTGGAGATGGGTCTCGGGCAAGCAGTGAGCTTTATCCCTTAAGCCTATGGATTAATCGCGATTTGACGACCTTACCTGCTCCATATCCGTTATTGTTCGCCGGTGTTCACCGGCACCGGTCGCCGGTCAAACCACGAGTAATGCTTGCTGATTATTTGGGGCTGACAACTTAGAATAGACAGAAGGATGACAAACAACAGACAACCACCAACCACGCGTCAACCAATTAAGAGCGCGAGCTCTTGCGTTGAAGGCTGAAACAGCGCATCGATGACTGAATAATAATTGATTCGAATGGTGCGACTTAAATTGCATCCGAGGCATTGCGGAATATTTGTCGACGCATTTGATTTGCAGTGAATTGCGGGAGGTGACAAGGTAATATCCATCGACCAGGGTAGGTCAATCGATATGAGTGCCGAGTAATCGATACTCTCACGGAGAATGATCTCCGCGGCCCATAAGGAAGCAGCGAAGTTTTGGGGACGATCGAGGTTTCCAATTGCGATCTTTGGTATGATATGGAAGCGCAAAGAATAAAGCTGCGGAGCAGTGCGGAGCTCGTGCTAGCTCCGGCATAGAGTTCGGACTGGTTCGGATATCAAATAACTAATAAATGGCTTAAAGCATGCAAGGATCTTCCTATGATCATGCGAACGAGGTTTAAACGTGTGTATCAGCTGATTCGACTAAGTTAAGTGAGAGCAGCCGTGGTGCCATCGGGTGCCGTTGACGTCGACATTAACTTGGAACAACACTAGAACAACAAACGTGACGCGATAGGAGTGAGTTTCCTTCCGTCAAATACAAATTTTAACAACAGCATTTCAAAATGCCGTGAAGGTACACAGAACGTTGGCCCCTGGTACGCCTTGGTTAGATCTGGGTTTGTAATGGTCACGTGTATAGACGGAGCGGCGTTGACGGGTCGCCCGCTTAATCAACGATATATAAAGCACAAATCACAACTTATCAGCCTTGCGTATCTTCTCTGTTTTCCAATACTCCGATCTGCAAAATGCCCTCTCAACAAATTTTCAGCACCAAAGATGGTGCCGTTTACACCACTTCCAACGGCGCACCCGTTGCCGAACCGTATGCCGCTCAACGCGCTGGTCATACAGGCCCTTTGCTCCTCCAAGGTTCATCTTTGCTTCATTAGAATGTCATAAAGCTAATTCTTCCAAGATTTCCACCACATTGATCTTCTGGCCCATTTCGATCGCGAACGTATCCCTGAGCGAGTCGTAAGTATTTTCACCATCGCTCCTATTTCTTATACTTATTCTTCTTCTCTACAGGTCCATGCTAAAGGAGCTGGAGCTCATGGTTACTTCGAAACTACCCATAATCTTAGTGACATAACGTCGCAGTCTCTTTTCCAGACTGTTGGCAAAAAGGTTCGTGCGACAGTTCGCTTCTCCACAGTGGGAGGGGAGTCTGGATCTGCCGATACCGCACGCGATCCCCGTGGATTTGCGATCAAGCTTAGGACTGAAGAGGGGAACTTGGATTGGGTATTCAACAACACTCCTGTTTTCTTCATCAGAGATCCTGCCAAATTCCCGCACTTTATCCACACTCAGAAGAGGGATCCTCAGACCCACTTGAAGGATGCTGACATGTTCTGGGTAAGCTGGTAGATTCTTAACTATTGTGAAGAATACTTATAGTGAACTGTACGATCTTTAGGATTACCTTTCTCAAAACCCGGAATCGATTCATCAGATTATGATACTCTTCTCTGACCGCGGAACTCCCGATGGTTATCACCGCGAGCACGGATACTCTGGTCACACTTTCAAGTGGGGCAAGGCAGATGGCTCCTTTGTCTACGTCCAAGTTCATGTCCGCGCTGATGGTGGCTTCAAGGTAATTTATCATACACATATGATTCCAGGCAGTTGACCAGTTTATCGCAGACCATCGACAACGCGACAGCGACTAGGCTGGCCGGGGAGAACCCAGACTACGCCACTCAGGCTCTATTTGAAGCGATCGAGCGTAAAGAATACCCTTCGTGGACCGTGTACATCGTGGGTCCTTACTGTTGCGAAGATCGACGTGATTGAGTTGTTATCTTACAACCACTGTAGCAAACCATGACTCCCGAGCAAGCTGAGAAGTTCCGTTACAACGTCCTTGATCTTACTAAAGTTTGGCCACATGGAGAGTTCCCCCTTCGCCCTATTGGGAAGCTCGTGCTTAACGAGAACCCGCAGAATTACTTTGCGGAGATTGAACAGGTTCGTTCTCTCTATGTCACACAGTTTAATACTAACTTCTGTGATTGAATAGGCTGCCTTCTCTCCTTCTCACACTGTTCCATTTTGCGAACCTTCTGCCGACCCAGTTTTGCAGTCTCGTCTCTTCTCTTACCCTGACACCCACCGCCACCGTCTTGGTGTCAACTACCAGCAGCTTCCTGTCAACGCGCCTGTGGCCCCTGTTGCCAACTATCAACGTGACGGTCAGGGCTACTTCATTTCTCAAGGCTCTCGTCCCAACTACCAGAGCTCTATCCAACCTCTTACGCACGCCGCTCCCAAGGGGAGCATTGATGGGGGCGCCAAGGATCATGAAAGGGCAGCCAAGCATGAAAGCTTTGTTGGTGTTGCTTGGAGAGACCTCAGCGAGATTACAGAGCGTACGCAAGATTTTGTCGGATGTTGAATTCTCATCTGAATAATTTTTTAGTTGACTTTGAGCAACCTCGAGCTCTGTGGAGTAAAGTCTGGGATGACCGTGCTCGGGAAGCTTATGTTCAGAACGTCGCTGGCCACTTCGGCGGCGTGAAGAGCCCTGAGATCAAGGCTAGGCAACGTGAGTTGTTTTTTTCCTACTTCGCATTTTTATATTTGCCTAGTATTGACGAATACTGATACGAATTTAACGTTGTAGTGGCTGTCTGGGCTGCAGTCGACCAGGGTCTTTCTGACCGCATTGCTAAGGCTGTTGGTCATCCTCCTGTCAAGCCCTTGAAGGTGAAGTCCGCGAGCGAGGCCGTCAGGTTCAGAGCTTCGATCGGGTTGTCTAACTTGCAGGTTCGCCGTGCGAGTCTCTAAAACTGTAATTCATTTGACTTATCGTTGATTTAGTAGGCTTCCGGATGTTGACAATGTGGAGATCAGAAGTAACCGAAGGGCGAGCGCAGGGTTATTATGAAGAAAAGAAACAATTATGCGAATGTTGTACATCTGATGTCACTTTTTAGCAAAGACTGTTCTGTAATGCATAGATATTCTGAAAGAATACGGGATATAGATAATGCATGTTCTAAATCATGATCGAGAAAATCTGTGATTGGCTGATTTTCCTTTTCTTGGACACGAGTAGCTCCTTCGTATGGCTTGAGCCATTTCAAAGCCGCCTGAATATCTCAGGAACCACTTCTCCGATCGTTAGAGTTGGCAGGAGACCAGCTTTTGATGGGATCTAGCTCCTCAAATATTTTAGTGATTTTATGTAATTTATTTCCCAAGATAGCAAAAAATGTGGCTTGAGCCATGGCAACACTACTCTGAGCATGTGACCATATACCTAGGGATATATAAACCCTCTGTATTCATAGCAGTAATACTCAGAGTTCTACACCCTCTAACCTAGTTACTAGCACACTAACCTAAGCAACCAGGTAAGTTAAGCATACACTACCACTGTGCAGTCTTGCCACTGTTACAGGTTATGGGCCCTGCAAGCGTCATTGCAGAGAGTGCCTTTGGGCAAACCTCAATGATGTGCACAGGTGCTCTACTCCTTCCTTCATCGTGACCTCAAACCCAACAACATTGCTGTGGGTGTCGGGCAGAAGGCTGGGATAGTATATCTCATCGATTTTGGGCTTTCAAAGCATTTCAGGGATCCAAACACGCACATGCACATTCCATATATTAACATGCATGGCCTCACTGGAACGGCTGTATTTGCCTCTATTCACAGTCACATCGGTTGGGAGCTAGGCAGATGGGACAATCTTGAGTTGCTTGCTTATATTCTGATCTACTTCCTCCCATGGTTCTTTGCCATGGAGGGCCATCAGGACGTTGAAGAAGATTTTGTGCTGAAACTCAAACAACAAATCAATGTGCATGACTTGTGCCACAACCTTCTGGTGGAATTTTGCAAATTCCTAGAATACGCATGCTCACTTTCTTTTGATGATAAACCTGATTACAACTACTTGTATGACCTTTTTGATGGTCTCTTGTCACAAGAGGGATTCCCAAAAGACTCATCATTTGCTTGGAGTGTCGATGGTGGGCAATCAGGCAGCAAGGATAGACACGGTGCATGCGATGCATACAACAAATCTGGCATACGTTGAACTGGGTAAGTGCTATACACCAACTACATTTATACTTGATACTAACAAGGAATTTCCACCAGACTGCGCTCTCAGGCTCGAAAGTGAGAGTGACGTAGCGAGATTGGCCTATCTTGACTTTGCTGGTGGTGCTAATGCTGCTGACATGTAGCAGTGGACTAATGAATTATCAAACCCCTTGTCTTGCATTTAGTTATATTCCTTAGCTATCCTTTATATCACTTCTGTAGCTATATAGAGTATACCCCTTTGATCATGGTATATAGAGTATACCACAACTAGCTGGCTTTCAGCCGAAGTCAGCCGAAAGCCAGCTGAAGTCATATCAATTAATCTTTGGCTGAAACTGGCTTGAAGTGCTGACTCAAGTCAAAGTTGCAGCTTCTGAATACAAACTTGCCAAAAGCTGGTCACATGTCAGAAAAGTCATGACTTTCGAAGTCAGCCTGGGACCAGCCAAGTCGCAGCAACACTACCTCTGTGGGAGTCTCAGACACTGAGGTCCAAGAAAGATCTCACTATGCCATTGGCTGGTTTACAGCGACAGCAACTGCCAACTCCCATTCAGAAAAGTCCTCCCTCGCTGCAGACATTGTGCAATGTCTGCGTCAATACCCCAACACCCAATCAGAGGATGCACCTCTGATGTCTGAGCCCTGGTGGTGGACTGCTGGAGACATAGCAAGTCTCCTGCCTATAGCTATGGCAGGGACAGTGATGGTATATCCTGAGCCTATATCTACATGTGACTGTCTACTGACTACATGGTCATGTGACCACCTGGAGTAGGTGCCCAAACACCCTACTCCACCACTGGGCCTAACGATGTGGCCCTTCGAGAGGCACATTGAAAAAGAAAAAGAGACCCTACCGTTCCCCCCCAGGGCGGAGCTCCTCCTCATTCAGGATGACCTCGTCCTGAATACATGACCTCTACAGCCCCATTCTCTGGGTTTTTCAGTGGACTTTCTGCCTCCCTGCACATGTGGACGATATGCCTCCCCCCAGGGCTGGGCCCTCTCACTGGCATGGCTTGACTGCTCCTCCTCTGGGGGAAACCTCTATGGAGAATGACCCATCCAATGGGTGGTCATTTCCTGTTGTTGTCAAGCCCCCTCCAGGCCAGAAGAGGGTGATGAAGAAGGCGAGGTGGATCACTGCTGGCATACCTCCTAATGGGCACAAGTGTAAGCCTGGCTTACATCATCTTATTGACATTCATTTGTACACAGACTTTATATACTACCATTTGGGAACATTAGTTCTTCCTTCCTTTTTTTCCCCTCTCGCTTCCTCTTTACAAACTGCTTTTGTATTATACCTCGCTCCTAAATACATGCCCTTATCTTGTTATTTTTGCGTGATTAGAAGTGAGTCTCTAATCTTTTCCTTTTCCTATGAGCCATTCTTGGTGTGGTGTATCCGAATACTGGACAGGCTTTCACTTTTTTTTAAACTCATAACGGCACATATTTAATGCTCATATCTCCATTGCTACAACAGCTAAAAGCTGTCTCAAATACCTTCTGTTCATATTCCCCTGACTACTTGTAGTAGGGCGAGAAACATGTTGCCTGAAGATGCTGCATTGACTGCCTTGACCTCTCCTGTTACAAACAGTAAGGACAGTGGTAACGTTGCGCCCACAACCAATCCTTCAACATCTGCCTCCATTGTAGCAAACAACATGCATACACCCTCTCCTCCTGCTGTTCCCACCTCTGTTGTAGTAAACAAACAATGTGCATAACAACTCAACAACTGTCCCAATACCATCTGCCTGCTGCAGATGATCATCATCCACTTCCTCTGATGAGTATCGGATAGTACATTCAAACATGAGTTCCACAACCTCCTCTGCTACCCTGAGCTTGAACAATGGTAAACCCGATGATCTCGGCAGGGAACATGACACCGGAACTACTCTGTTGCTTCAAGCATCACGCGCATGGATACTTACAAAACAAAGATGGCCTTGACAAAAAAAATTATGTCGACCACATCGTATACTCTTTTGAAGACCCACTCTTCTTGGACTGGTATCAGTCTCAACAAGACCTACTATCTGTACTCTCATTTGCCGACTTCATGGTCAAGGTTCAAGCACATTGGTTGCCTAAGCATTGGCAGCAAGACCTCACTCAAAAAGTGCAATCAACTAAACAAAACAAAAACCCTTTCGCAGAGTTCATTGATTTGTTATGATGCAATAATTTACTATTGAAGGGAATGCAGTTCCATCTATCTCCCACCCAGCTGCATACCCAAATTGAGTCAAACATCTCACTGGAACTAGCAGCATTGTTTGATCGGTGGAAGGATAATCACAAATCTTCTGATGAAGAGGCTGAAGTAAATGCTGCACCCATAACTGTGGTTGCAAAAGCAGCCACTGATGCATTGAAAGCAGAGAGCAGACTCCAGAACTTCGTCGATATGCTAACTAAGCTCAACCAGAAATTGGTTGAAGACAGAAATGCATGAAAACAGGACACTGAAGATGCTGCCAGAAGCTTAAAGCATTCCAGTTCTTCTGTAGGACTAGCTGATAGCTCTAGGAAGGCTCCCTATTCTTGAACTCAAGGATCTTCCAGCTCATGCAACCTCACCTCCTCCTCTACTGCACGTCTGCCCAAATTAAGTGATCGAGAAAGGAAATACCTCAAAACTTACAATGGATGCAAGAAATGCCACAGCTTCTACATGCTGGACAGGCCCTTGCAAGTTCCCAAGTGGAGAGAACTATGTTGAATGAACAATGCAGGCTGTAAACAAAGGTCAGAAATGCATGAAATTACCTACCCTGCCTGTCCCTTGTGATGAACAAACAACAACTGTTGGTGCTGTGTCTGCTCCACCTCAACCTAACACTGCACCTCCTGCCCTTCCCATCACTAGCATACTTGGGATGTCATTGTACCCAACTGCTGCCATATATGCACCAAATGACAGCTCTATTATCAGTGGGGGTGACAGCGACCTCTCGTGCGACTCCAATGACTTGGTAAGCATGCGTGTTGCCTTTTTCAAACCACACCTCCTGTGGGAATGCGCCATGGATATGTTCGATTCATCTGATTGCTCTCATCTTAACATATCTGCATTAATTGATCACAGATCTTCCACAGTTTTGATTGAAGAAGCTCTCGTTTCTTGTTTATGCATGACTACCTCACCCATTTCCTCTCTCCGGAGCATTCTTCAATAACTCTTCTCATTCATCAGATATCTTGCTGACCCATTGGGTCAAACTCAAGTTGCATGATCGAACAAACCTGTATTCCACTCGCACTGTCCGCACTCTTGTTGCACCAAAACTTTGCCACTCAATTATTCTCGGACTGCCTTTCCTGTCCCATAACCACATCATCATTGATGCAAAGTACAATACCGTAATAGATTACAACTGCGGATTCGACCTACTACACCCTATTCAGCATGTAATACCAAAAACACAGATACGTACTCGAGACCTGCTAGCAAATGTAAAAAATTATCGCAGGCTACTTATTGAACAACTAAAAAAACACTGTGAGACATGAGGACCTTGGGTCGATGTGAGATGTGAATGTGTCAATGGCATAGATATGGTAGCTGCTATCCATATATTTGTGTGGAACAGCTGGCAGCTGATGAAAAACTGCAAAAACTGAACACGGAAATAAAAGAACATTATGCAGATGTATTCAAACCAATCACCCATGTTGATGAAATGCCTAGTGAAGTGTTATGTAAAATCACATTGAAAGATGCAGGGAAAATGATCACTACAAGAAGTTATTCCTGTCCACAAAAATTTCGTGAGGCATGGAGCATCCTGATACAATGGCACCTGGATGCAGGACGCATCCATCCCTCATCATCCGCACACACATCACCAGCTTTCCTGGTCCCAAAAGTGGATGCTAGATTTGCCACACTGGGTCAACAATTATTGGCAACTCAATAGCAATACCATCACTGACTCACATCCACTGCCACATGTAGATGATATCTTGGTGGATGCTGGACACAGAAAGATTTGGAGTAAACTAGACATGATGGATAGTTTTCTTCACACAAAAATGGTCCTGAGTAGCATTGCATTGATGGCTGTGATGACACCTTTAGGTTTATATGAATGGTTATGCTGCAAGGACTGCGAAATGCACCTCCAGTACATCAATGACGCAAGACAGCCGCACTTTGACACTTCTTAGGTATCTTTGCACACATATACTTAGACGGCATTATTATCTGGTCGAATTCCCTAGAGGAACACATGAAACATATCAAACTGATTATGATGGCACTATGGGAGGCTTGGTTATATTGTAACCAAAAGAAATCACAATTTTACTTAACTGAGGTGACCTTCCTAGGACACTGCATATCTCAACAGGGCATTGAAGCCTGTTCATCAAAAGCTGTAAATTTTTTTAAATAGCCAACACCTAAAACAGCAACAGATGTATGCAGTTTCTTAGGACTGGTACATTATATCGCTGCCTTTCTGCCTCATTTGGCAGACTATACCATAGTCCTCACTCCTTTAACCATGAAAGAGTGCAAAAAAAAATTCCAGTGTGGACAGAAACTCACCAAACTGCTTTTGAGGCAATTAAAGCTCTTGTCATAAGCTGAGAATGCTTAACCATGATTGACCACACAGCGCCTGGAAATAATAAAAATTTTGTAACATGTGATGCTAGTGACTGGAGAACCAGTGCTATTCTAAGCTGGGGCCCAACATGGGAAACAGCGCAGCCCATAGCTTTTGACTCTATGATGCTCAGAAAAATTATCCCGTGCATGAGAAAGAAATGTTGGCTATTGTCCATGCTCTAAAAAAAATGGTGCTCGGACTTACTAGGAACACAATTCATAGTCTACACAGACCATTGAACACTCAAAAACTTTGACACCCAGAAAGACTTGTCACGACAACAGGCTCGATGGATGGAACATCTGTCCCAGTTTGACATGATGATTTATTACATTTGTGGAGAAGATAATACCATTGTAGATGCTTTGTCATGACTTCCCCCTGATATGCCAGATGAACGTGAAGGTTACAAACATGATGAATTCTGCTGTAAACTTGAAAACATGAGCAGCAGGAAGCCTGACATCCATAAAGTTAATGATCTTTGGTACCTGGATGACCACCTGGTGATTTCTCGATATGGTCATCTTTGTGAAGACCTGTTCCGCTTGGCACACGACTCATTGGGACATTTCAGCATGGATAAATCCTATGCTAGTATCCAAAATTGCTATTATTGGCCAAATATGCAGCGAGATCTCAAAATGGCATATGTTCCTGTGTGCAACGAGTGTCAGCAAAACAAAAGCAGCACTTCAAAAGCTAAAGGTCCTCTACACCCACTACCAATACCTGAGAAATGTGGTAACTCTGTAAGCCTTGATTTTGTGGGACCGCTACCCAAGGATGACAATTACAATTGCATCTTGACAATAACAGATAGGCTTGGCTCTGATATCCGCCTGATCCCTACCCGAACTGATATCATGGCACTGAGACTGGCACTGGTGCTCTTCAATGAGTGGTATTGCAAAAATGGCTTACCTCTTGAACTAATCTCCGATCGAGACAAATTGTTCATGTCAAAGTTCTGGAAAGCCTTACATATCCTGACTGGGGTGCATCTTAAAATGTCCACTGCATACCACCCCAAACTGATGGCACAAGTGAGCATATGAACAAAACACTTAACCAATGTGTTCAATTCCATGTCAAACATAACCAAAAAGGATGGGTTCGAGCATTGCCTATCATCTGCTTCCACATGATGAACTCAGTAAATGGATCAACAGGATTCTCCAGATTCCAGATCCACATGGGTCGCAGCCCATGAATAATCCCGCCTTTGATACCAACTTCAATTGTTGAACAGAGTTTGGAAATAATGGCCGCATGGGACATAATTGCACAAATTGAAAACAATGTTGAGGAGGCTAAGGATGCCTTGCACGGCACAAAAATAATGCAAGCATTTTTTGCCAACAAAACATGAGGAAATGAGGACACATACCATGTTGGTGATAAGGTCATGCTGGCAACTCTGAACCATTGATGAGAATTTAAAGCTAGGGACAAGTCTAGAGTGGCGAAATTTTTTCCACACTACAATGGTCCCTTCATGGTTACCAAAGCATTCCCTGAGATGTCATCATACACTCTTCACCTGCCTAACTCCTCAAACCTGTTCCCCACTTACCATGCCTCCTTGCTGAAGTGCCACATCAAAAACGACATGGAACTTTTCCCTTCTTGTGAACTGGAATGACCTGGGCCAGTTATGACCAAAAATGGCCTTGAGGAATACCATGTCAAGAAGATCATCAATGAATGAAAACGAGGTCAGGGATATCAATACCTGGTGCGATGGTCTGGCTACTCTGAAAGCAATGACCTGTGGCTTCCGCAATGTGAACTAGAAAACTGCAAGGCTTTGGATCGCTGGAAGGCTAGTAAGGCAGAGGGAACATGGTAGCTTTTTCCCACTGGGTTTTTTGATGCACCTGATGTTACTTGTTGATGTTGGGTTGATTTTTCAACTACACTAACCAATACATTTTTCAAAGAGTGGGAGGGTGTAAGCCTGGCTTACATTATCTTATTGACATTCATTTGTACATGGACTTTATATACTACTGTTTAGGGACATTAGTTCTTCCTTCCTTTTTTTCCCCTCTCACTTCCTCTTTACAAACTGCTTTTGTATTATACCTCACTCCTAAATACACAGCCTTATCTTGTTATTTTTGCATGATTAGAAGTGAGTCTGTAATCCTTTCCTTTTCCTATAAGCCATTCTTGGTGTGGCCTATCCAAATACTGGACAGGCTTTCAACAAGAAGCCCATTAGCAAATTCATCCCTGTCATGTCTAACAAGCCATGAAAAGTTAGAGACCTGGATGATGACAGTGACTCCACTGATTCTGTCTCTGACTCCTCAGAAGATGGTGAGACTCTCACCATTGAGCTGACCCGCTTCCCATCTGTCCCTTTTGATGAAGGGCAGATGACTGACACATCCACTCTGGGGAACTCCCCAGAGACACCTATCTCTCAGTTTTCCTCATTGGTTTCCAACCACGAGACCCAACTCCTGTCCTCTGTGCCCAACTATGAGCATGAGATTCCTGTTACCACCCTGGAGGAGATCCATGCAATGTTGGTGGACTCCAACCTCCCCGAATCCTTGTTGACCCTCAACAAGCCCAAAATATTGTCATTGAACCTCAACAATACCCACATCCCTGACAACCCTCCTGAATAAGGTGGTTGTGTTTTTTTATCAACAAACTGACTGTGTCATCATACCCTGACAATACCCATATCTTTGACAATCCTCTTTGAGGTCATTCTCTTACTCAAAACATCTTGCTTCTCCCCTGGATGAAGCCTAAGGGGGAGGGTGTGGTGACCCAGGGCTTGACCCCACATTTGTATATATTATATTTCTATACTATTGCCTTGGCTGGCCCCTATAAAGGGACCAGCCTTCTTATTATATAAAGTATCTTTTTTACCTTCACTACCATACATGAACAATATATGTAATTCGTGTTCCTTGGTGTGTGATCTTAAGAAGACCCCCCTCCAACTCACTACGCTTCAATCCCACAGTCAAAGTAATTTCAGGTTCTATTCGTGCAGAGTGAATAAAGAATTTAGTTCAGAAATAAAGTTTGGCAATTGTTTTTGTCACATGATTGACAATGGTTGTACTCCTCATCAATTTCCTTTTCTGGTTTGCCCTGAGTTTCCTCTGATACAAGTACATTGTAACAGTTCTGGGTCACCAATGGGGAAACCTTCACTGGGACTCTTCCACAAAATTCTGCTGCCTGCCTTCCTCCTGCCTCACTTCCTAAATTGTAACCTCTCTAATCTTTCCCTTCTGCCTGCAATATGTCCTAACTGCCCACAGTTAAAACATTTAGATGGGGCACATCTCTCCACTTGATCAACCTCCATAGTCTCTGGTGCTGCTGGCACTGCAACAATAGGTGTCACTGCCATGGCCAGTGGCTGTGCCCTCAGAATTTGTGCTACTGCTTGTACCTGAGGTGCCCTTCCTTTCTCAGACTTTCCCCCTGATAGCTTTCCAAATTCACTACTTCTGTACATCAACTTCAATTTGGCCTGTTCTTGCTGATATTAGTGATGTTCAAACATGTCCCTACTCTGCCCCTACTCCACCCCTCATCTGTCACTAGTTATGCCCAAACAAGGTTATTATTAAGAGTCCACTTGATATGACTAAGATGAACCAGGTGGATCATCATGACCCCATTTCAAAGTCCACTGTGATGAGTGACTCACTGAATACCTCATTGTTGAACCAGGTGTCAAAGCCCAATGATGCCCCTGCCTTACCCGACTGTCAACATGAAGAAGAAAGCCTCACAAGCCTCTAATTGCTCCCAGAAGAGGACAATATCACCCCCCCCATCCTCTCAACCCCAAAAGAAGACCACCTCACCAGCGCAGACAGCAGACACCAGTGAACCCTTGAAATTGAAGATCTCTTACAAAAAGAATGATTGCATAGACTGCATCATTGACTGGTTGATAGACAATGTTGATGATTGCACCCGGCTCTTCTCAGATAACATGCAAGATGCCTCTGCTGAAGGGAGGCAGATTTGAACTTTGAAAACAACAAAGATTGTCTACTACTGCAAGACAGTGAAGGCCATTTTTGCAAATGACAAAGAAGAGAAGGATAGCTATGCTTGTGACCCAGAAAGATATGTGAAATCTGTTGAGAATCACATCTGAGGGTACATAGTAACTGTTTTTCGCTAGAGCACATACTGAATCATTTATAGACTCAAACAAAAATATCATGAATTAAACTGGGCATTAGGTCAGACAGGTGCAGGGCTGTAAGGGGACTAGGGGGTGCCCCATGTGTTTCTCCTATTTTTTTTACATTTGTCCTATATTTTTCCTCATTTCATTTCCTTCTATTCTTCATTTTCTATGATTTTTCCTTATTTTATTACTAATTTTCCTTTCTATCACCTTTGTGCATGTTGACAGTGTGATATTTAGAGGTGAAGTACCCTTTCCAACATCTACCCCTTGGTGTGATGTCATTCGGTGGCCTTGATCTTCCTATCTCCACCTTTTCTATTTTTAGGTTATTATTTGATTCTTGCAGTCTTCACATATACTGGGCATTGGCAAAGGGGTCCTTAGAGTTTTCTCTTTGGATTTCCCTTTGCTAGTCCATTAATTAAGTGGCCTCTAAAGTTGCCCTTATAGTAGAAAACTCTCTCCTAAGGCCCAAAATCATGAATGTGCTGCCCAAGATAGGCAGGTACAGAGTGGACAGCACTTCCCAAAGCTCCATAGACTCCCTACACACCATTCCTGACAGTCCTGCCTTCAGTGTGCCACCATTTTTGCTTAACGCACCCCCTAGCACCATGGACACATCAGAACGCCTCAATGTGCTTGAAAGCGATGTTACTGGAATGCATGTGCAAATTGATTCACTTAAATCTACAATCAAAACTTCATCAGAACCCTTCAGACTAGCTCCACAACCAATGCTCTCCCCATTGTGACTCCAAGTGCACCCAATAATGATGTGCCACCTAATGCACCCACTAAGGAGCATGCCCAGATCAAATGGTCCACCCCCCCACCAAATTTAATGGCACGCATGCACAGGTGCATGCATTCATTAATTCCTGTGAGTTGTGCATCAGTCTCCAGTCACATCAATTTGTCGATGATGCTGCAAAAATTTATTGGGCCTTCACATACATGAAATCTGAACATGCCTATCTCTACATGGACTGTATTCTGTGCCAAACTAAAGAGCTTGGTTCTCTACCTTTCTCCACTTGGGGTGACTTTTGAGCAGAGTTTGTACACCACTTCTGTCCCCTCAATGAGTGCCACTGAGCAGTGACATGGCTTGAGTCATCCTCTTACCATCAGGCACATTGATCTGTGGATGATTATATTGATGAGTTTAATGATTTGGTGGACATGGCAGGATATGGGAGTGGGCTACCAGTTGTGGTGAAGTTCCAACAGGGCCTCAATCAAGAAATTCAGGACCAGACTGCACAGATGTTGGAAGGGCACCTGGCAGACAATAATATCTATGCTTGGTATGAAGCTGCTTCACTCTGTGATGAGAACCGACTCACAAATGCAGTGTTTAATGCTGCATTCCATGTTCCAACTACCACTCATGCACCCTACACCTTCAATCAAACCCTTCCCCAGCATAACCCCATTCCTGTCCATCAGACTCCTGCACTGGCCATCAATGTCCCAGTCCCAATGGATGTTGATGCAGCCCATAGCTGCATGCATAGGTTGGATCTCTGCTACCACTGTGGGGAAACTGGACATGCCCCCATCATCAGGATATTTGCATGCTCACCCCTGAGGGGTGAGATGAACTCCTCCAGGACCTGTTGGCACTTGTAGATGTTGAGGAAGCGAAGGACCAGGTTTCAGAGGAGATCAAGTTAGAAGTTGTAGAGGAGCAGGATTTTTCTATTTGCAACAAGTGAATTATATGCCCTCACTGCCTGTCCATAACCACTTTGAAGTTTTGTCAGTTGAATTCCCAGAGGATGAATCTAATTTAGTGTTAAGGTTAGGTTAGGTTCAATTTTTTGACCCTAAAATGGGTAGACCATAACCATAACCAGTCTAGGACCAACCCGGATATTGGGAGGACCTAACCAGACTGACTAAGACCAGTCTTTTTCAGTTAATGGACTGAAAAAAGACTGGTTAAGACTGGTTTTTTGTCATGAGATTTGTCGTACTATACAACCTATATGTATCTCAACAAATATTACCCAAAACACTTAACTGTTAGGCAGAAAATAGACATTGTAATTCCCTGGCATTTGATCCAATTTTTAAGAGATTCTGTCAAGATTTAACTGAGATTTGGCCAAAACAAAAGTGCAGTGTATTAGTTTGCAGTTTGCCATTGCAGTTTGCGATATGTGGTTACAACTTGTCAGGGCTGTTAAATGAATGGAATATACAGTGTACAGATGTTTATGTGTGTTATTTTTATGTCATGGATGATGTCTAACTGTACCCCACATTTTGTAGCACAACTACAATCAATGTTATGCTGATCACAAAAATATAATGGTATCAAAATGTATTTGGTCATATATTTCTCAGTTCTTGACCATTTTGGATGAACCAAGGGCTGAATTCAAGGTAATAAGCAGGGAAATTATATGAGATAGCTCATGTAATCAATAACCAGTCTTAACCAATTGAAACCAGTTTTTTTGCAGTTAACAATGTTTTTCAAATTTGAAAGACCTTAACCTTAACTGCTAAAGACCAGCCCTTAACCGTAACCACTGGTCCAGTTGATATCTGTCTGGTTAGGTTCAGTTAACAGTCTTTTTTTGGTCCTATAGACTGGACCTTTAAACACTAATCTAATTCCATGACTGTTCCCCTCTCTGACCCTTTGAAGTTGGCTGAAGATGTACCTGCTCTTTCTATCTCTCCCTCTGCCCCACACCCCAGAATTAAATCATGGGAGTGCAAACTACCACACAAATATATCATTGCATCCACTCCCTCTACACATTCCTTGAACCTAGCAATTGAACTACAGACTACTGACACTGGACAGATACTCGGTATCTCTGCACTCCTGGACTCTGGTGCAACTGGTCTCTTCATTGATGCCCATCTCACACAACAACATTGCCTGAATACTTGCTCACTCTTGTGTCTGATACCTGTTTATAATGTGGATGGGTCCCCAAATGAAGCTGGTGCCATCCGAGAGGTTGTAGACCTGGTCCTCAATTACAAAGATCATAGTGAGTGTGCCATTTTTGCTGTCACTCAGTTAGGAAAGCAGAAGGTGATTTTGGGCTATCCATGGCTTTGAGACCATAACCCAGAGGTTAACTGGCATACAGGTGATAGGTCGTCTCCTTGTCTCAAGGACCAATTCACCACTTTAGCATCATTCTAATCACGTCGGCTAACTCCTACGATGTCCCAGATGCAGCGCGACCCACTCTATCAATTGCGATATCATATTGACCACATTGAAACATCACCAGCGACATTGATCATATCAAGAGCCCACATCGCACAACCTTAGGACTACCCTGAAAGTCCCTAAGATCCCCCTACATGACCATCGAACATCCCCGACCAACTTCGAACAAGCCACAACCGCGATCGAGCACCATCAACCATCGTTGAGCATCATCAATCGATATTGAGAAACTACGAGTGACATCGGGCGCCACCTTCATTATCTAAATGGTGGAAGACCATGCACTAGGACATATTCCAACTCGTGCTCAAACCTGCTGATCATAGGTCAGCCTTGTTCCAAGTCCCTATCGTGCACAGAACCCGCTGGATGCATTATTGCGAGACTTAGCGCAGTTTATACACAAAGGACAGTCTCTTTTAGTTCTTTCCCTTTATTACTCTTTCATCATATGATATATATATCTTTCTTGTTCAGATTCCAGTCTCCTTTATGGCCTTGTGCCTTAACTCATATCTTTTGCCTCATGTTCTACACATGTTTCTCATTCCATTTTAGGAAGTATCTTTAAAACATATAAAACTCTGTAGTATCTACTTGAAAATAACAAGAAATCATCTTCACATATCGTCTTGTATACAGTTCTAAGCATCTGATCGACTTTCCAAAACAATCTAAGTCTCTGCGGGTTTTCTTGATCGACAAGAAACCTCTGCGACCGTCACATCCTCGATCATCTCGTCATTAGTTCTAGCAACCCTTCCAAACACTTCATAGCGGTTTGCTGCACCCTTCATATACCATCAACCAATCCAAAGGTCCCCAGAATTCACATATTGACCATCAACGATAAACTCGTTCGCCATCGATCTCATCAATCGCCCTCGATATTGATCAATACTCGATCGGACCACGCCAAACGCCTTCGTTTCTCATAACACTACCTTCACGACTAGTACCAACTGGTCATCTTTCCATTGGTTGGGCCACAAACATTTGGAATGACTCGCAACCTTCCTCTGACTCGTCACAAATATCATTGATTGCCTCATTGGCAGTTTAGGTGGTTTTCCCAGGTTGAGTATCATCATTTTTGGAGCCCACCGTGAGGGGTTTCTGAATCATTTCATTATTGGACCAACCTCAACTTCCTCGGCTTAGGCCAACACAAGCAAGAACCCTTTGTATCGATACTTGCCACGCCTTCAAATCTCTCGAACAATCGGGAGACATTCTAATTCCAGTTTCTGAAGCAGAATCTACTCATCGTAGACTATTTCCTTCACCTATATCATCGCCTTCCACATCGTCATCTACTTCTTCGTCATCATCATCGACCTCTTCATTTATCCTTCCAACAACTTTGACACCTCTACCATCTATTACACAAGTCTTAACCACTACCCCTAGAGTCATCGCATTCATGACTACCCAAACTGCGATGCCAGCTCGTGGGCACTCGACTGCTCCGAAATTTGACCCGACTCAGCCTCGAGAGCTTCGATGATACTTTGAAGAGCTTGAACTGTTATTCCTGACCTGCAGCGTTACTGAATCAAATCTAATGAAGAAACATGCTTGTCGCTACCTCGACATCGACTCTTCAGAACTCTGGGAATTGCTTCCAGAGTATCAACCCAGCACATCATTCAATGAATTTAGAACAGCAGTACACAAACTCTATCCCAGCTCAGAAGACGATCACAAGTGGAGCATATCGGATATGGACAAATTAGTGGGAGAACAGCTACGCATTGGGATATTCAACGCGAGCGATCTAGGAATGTATTATCACTCATTCTACAACATTACTCACTTTTTGCGAGCAAAGAATAGGATCTCGGAAGCCAAGCAAAGTAGAGCTTATGTTTGAGGATTCCAACCCGGCTTATGGACTCAAATTGCTCGATGACTCGAACTCAAGTTCCCCGACCATTATCCCGACGATCCATATCCACTCAACGACATTCACGACACGGCAAAATTTGTACTAGCAGGCTCCAACACATCGAACTCAGTAATCCACCAATCAACTTCCTCATCGCACTCGACATTGAACATCGGAAATATGGTCACCTCATCACCTGGAACTATTACAATTAAAACCGAAGATCTAAACGTGATGTTCGAACGATTTGCTAGCACCATTGCTATGCATATCACAGGTACTAAAAATCCTCGGACTAATTCGGCAGACAGACAGGCACACATTGATGCACTCCTTTGCATATTTTGCAGTTTATCAGGACATTTTATTCCTGACTGTATGGTTTGTCAGTCATACCTGAATGAAGGGAAGTGTAAGCGAAATGCAGAAGGAAAGATCGTACTTCCTAATGGACAATTCACCCCTCAAAGTATCCCTGGCAGGTTTATCAAGGAACGCATCAATGAATGGTGGAAACGCAACCCAGACGCAACCCCAGCAGCCACACTTTTATTCAGCATCACACCATCAGCACCTTCAACTTCGACTAGTTCAACCTCGGCTGCGATCACTTTGATAACAGAGTCAGACACCATTTCTATATTGGGATTGGAGACAAAAGGCATTTATCATAACTCGACGTTGACAGCTGACTCCGAAGATAGAATAGCGGCTCTTGAGCGCGAAATATTCACACTTCGAAGTGGTCGACCATTTTCACGTCTGAACAAAGAGGTTCAAAATTTGGTTCTGGCCACAACAACCCCCATCCCTGCATTGTCAACGTCTACTGCTACAGTCCCACCACCCTCAACATCTTCATCGACAATGGTCAACCCTTCGACTTCAACTACTGCTCCAACATCAACATCAACGTCTCCCGCATCGACCACTTCGCCATCGACCACCATACCCCCAACACAAACCTCGGTACACCCATACACGTCAGTCAGGGAGAACACCTATTTGCCACCACATGAAAGGAACTTCGCTGGTGCATCGAAGGGTAAGGAAAAAGACGGACCATCATATGCGACACAGGCACTGATACAGAACGAGAAAATTGCGCACGATATATTTGCGCGCTCAATGAAGACGCCAATCGTCATGCTGACATCTGAAGAATTACTCTCGCTTTCACCCGAGGTTCGAACAAAATGGAGAGAACAGGTCACACTGAAATGAGTCCCACAATCTGGAAACAATGCGACAAACATGTTTAGTCCCGACGCAATCATCATGCCTGACCCATACAAGACCTATATTAGCAGTCTCTGACCCAGTGAAATCCCTCAGCCTTTCGTCGTGGCTAAAGAAACTTCATTGATTAGATCAGTTATTATGGATGTCCATGGTAACAACCAGGTAGAAAGCACCATTGATCCCAGTTCCTCGATCATATTGATGGCTGAAGATGTTTGCCATGAACTCGGTCTAGCATACGACTCCTTGATTAGGCTTCCGATGCAGTCTGCTAATGGGACTGTGGATGAAACACTTGGTTTAGCATGCAATGTACCCTGCGATCTCAGTGGAATCACCCTATACATGCAGATACATATTATTTGGGACCTGGCTTATGATATTCTACTCAGATGACCTTTCGATGTCTTAATGGAAAGTGTTATTAGAAACTATCGGAACAAAGCACAAACCATCATGATATGCAATCCTAACTCAACTCAGACCACTACAATTCCCTTGATACCTCGATTGCACCATCGTCAAAAAGTAGTTCGAGAGGATTTTCAGCATTAGAGAATGAAATTTCGGAACAGTGTGCTTTTATCATCTCGTTCGACTCTTCTAACTCCTCTATATTTATCGAGTGCACTGCAAATATCCCCAAAATTGACTCCTCCGAAGAATTATCCATGACGCTTTCTGACTTATATTTATCTGCGTGTGACAAGTTCCACATTCCTCGAAACGCTTCAATGGTGTTTATACCTATGCAACCTTCTTCATCGTCAGTTTCCCCTTCCTCAGTTATTTCCGACAATCCACAGTCTAGTTATTTATCAACAAAGAAAAAGTATAAACCAGTCACACAGAAGGTCCATCCAATCGTGGCTGGACTACCTGATCATTTTAGAATTATTCAACACATCGAGGGCGATCCCCTCAAAGACATGCCTCCACTAAATCCCCATCCTCCGATATTCAAACCAACTCCTTGATATAACCTCGAACGCAAAAACATCATAGATTGAAATCATCCAGGCAATTTCTTATGGCCTCAAGAATGAGACCTCATGCATGACTTCATTTGAAACCAGCAAGCAGGGTTCGCATGGACTGAAAATGAACAAGGAAGGTTTCGACCCGATTTCTTCCCCCCTATCGAGTTCCCAGTCATCCCTCATACCCCTTGGGTTGAACACAATATCCCCATACTGCCCAGTTTGTATGAACAGATTTGCGAGATGCTGAAAAAGAAGATCAAAGCGGAGTCTACAAGTTGTCGAACTCATCATACCGATCACAATGGTTTTGCGTTGCGAAGAAAGACGCAAAATCGCTCTGAATAGTCCACAGCCTCAAGCCATTAAGCCAAGTTACAATTCAGCACTCAGGTGTCATCCCGATCCCCGAGCATTTAGCCGAACAGTTTGGAGGATGCACTTGTGGTGGAATGTTGGATTTATATGTTGCATTCAACGAAAGGCTCATATCTGAATCCTCTCGAGATCTAACAACTTTCCAGACCCCATTCGGTGCACTTCGAATCGTCACCCTACTGATGGGTTGGACGAACTCGGTTCCGATCCTACACGACGACATAACTTTCATCCTACAACCCGAGGTCCCTCACATCACGATCCCTTATATCGATGACACACTGGTGAAGGGTCCGAAATCGGAATATCGAATGATCAGTGGGTCTTATGAAATGATTGTCGACAACTCAGGCATTTGACAATTCATGTGGGAGCATTTTGAGAACCTAAATTGCATCGTCCAGTGCATGAAGTATTGTGGTGGGATGTTCTCTGGACTGAAATTATTTGCTTGTGTCCCCGAGATAATCATTTTAGGTCATCGATGCAATATTCAAGGCCAAATGGCTGACCCAACGCATATTGATAAGATCCAGAAATGGGGTCCATGTTGTACGCTCACAAAAGTTAAGGCATTCTTAGGAACGATTGGAGTTTGTCGAATTTTCATCCAGAGTTTCGCACATCGAGCAGCTGCGCTAATCAATCTTACTTGAAAAGATGTGCCCTTCAAATTTGGCCCATCTCAGGTAGTAGCGCAAGAAGATCTCAAGCATGTGCTCCTAAACTCGCCAGCAATTTGAGCCATTGACTATACCTCGAACACCCCAGTAATCCTCGCAGTTGACACATCAAGCATTGCCATTGGCTATTTCCTAATGCAATGTGACCGCGATAACCCTCAAAAGCAATACTACAGTTGATTCGGCTTGATCACGCTCAACAACCACGAATCGCGGTTTTCGCAACCGAAGCTCGAGCTTTATGGTCTATATCTCGCCCTTGGGGCACTTTGTTTATATTTGATAGGGGTACAAAACCTTATTGTCGAGGTCGATGCGAGGTATTGTAAGGGGACTAGGGGGGTGCCCTGTGTGTTTTTCCTATTTTTTATGTTTGTCCTATATTTTTCCCCACCTCATTTCCTTCTATTCTTCATTTTCTATGATTTTTCCGGATTTTATTACTAATTTTCCCTTGCTATCATGTTTGTACATGTTGACACTTTTATATTTAGAGGAGTACCCCTTCCGACACATACCCCTTGGTATGATGTCATTCGGCGGCCTTGATCCGCCTATCTCTGCCTTTTTCTATTTTTAGGTTATATTTGATTTTTGTCGTCTTCACATATACTGGGCATCAGCAAGGGGATCCTTAGAGTTTTCTCTTCGGATTTCCCTTTGCTAGGTGTGTCCCCAATGCCTGTATTATGTAGTATAATTTTAACTTTGGATTTCCCTTTGCTAGGTAGGCTTAGGTTGCCCTTATAGTAGAAAACTCTCCCCTAAGGCCCGAAAATCGCAAACACGCTGCCCAAGATAGGCAGGTATGGACTGGACGATGCTTCCCAAAGCTCCACAGAGTCCCTACACACCGTTCCAGATAGTCTCGCCTTTATTATGCTGCCATTTTCGCCAAACGCGCTCCCTAGCGACATGGACACATCAGAACGCTTCAACGCGCTTGAAAGCAATGTTTCCGGAATGCGCGCGCAAATTGACTCGCTTAAATCTACGATTGAAAACTTCGTTAGGACCCTCCAGGCTAACCCTACGACCAATAGTTCCCCCTTTACAACTCCAAGCGCACCCAACAACGACGTTTTGCCAAACGCGTCCACTAAGGAACGTGCCCAGATCAAACTGTCCCCCCCCACCGAATTTAATGGTGCACGTGCACAGGGACGTGCATTCCTTAATTCCTGTGAGTTATACATTAGTCTCCAGTCGCATCAATTCGTCGATGAGGCTGCAAAAATTTATTGGGCCTTCACATACATGAAATCTGAATGCACCTATCTCTATGTGGACCGTATCCTACGTCAAACTAAAGAACTCGGTTCTCTACCTTTCTCCACTTGGGGTGACTTTCGAGCTGAGTTCGTACGCCACTTCTGCCCTCTCAATGAATGCCACTGAGCAGTGACACAACTTGAGTCATCCGCTTACCACCAGGGATGTCGATCTGTGGACGACTATATCGATGAGTTCAAGGATTTGGTGGACATGGCAGGATATGGGAGTGGGTTACCAGTGGTGGTGAAGTTCCAACGGGGGCTCAACCGAGAAATTCAGGACCAGATTGCACAGATGTTGGAAGGGCGCCCAGCAGACGATGATATCCTTGCTTGGTATGAAGCTGCTTCACTCTGTGACAAGAACCAACTCACAAATGCGGTGTTTAATGCTGCATTCCGTGCTCCAACTACCACTCATACACCCTACACCTTCAATCGAAGCCTCCCCCGCCCTAACCCCATTCCTGTTCGTCAAACTCCCACACCAGCCATCAATGTCCCAGTACCAATGGATGTTGATGCAGCCCGCAGCCATGCATGTAAGTTGGATCTCTGCTACCATTGTGGGGAACCTGGACACAGGGCTGGAGCATGTCCCCATTGTCAGGATATCCGCATGCTCACCCCCGAGGGACGAGACGAACTCCTGCAAAATTTGTTGGCGCTTGTAGATGTTGAGGAAGCGAAGGATCAAGTTGCAGAGGAGATTAAGTTGGAAGTTGTAGAGGAGCAGGATTTTCCTATTCGCAGCAAGTGAATCGTATGCCCTCACTGCCTGTCCATAACTGCTTTGAAGTCTTGTCAGTTGAATCCCCGGAGAATGAATCCATTTCTGTGACTGCTCCCCTCTCTGACCCTTCAAAGTTGGCTAAAGATGTACCTGCTCTCCCCATCTCTTCTTCTACTCCACATCCCAAAATTAAATTATGGGAGCGTAAACTACCACGCAAGTATATTGTGGCATCCACTCCCTCTGCACATTCCTTAAACCTAGCCATCGAACTGCAGACGACTGACACTGGACAGATACTTGGTGTCTCTGTACTCCTGGACTCTGGTGCGACTGGTCTCTTCATCGATTCCCATCTGGTACAACAACATCGCCTAAATATTCGCTCACTCTCACATCCGATACCTGTATATAACGTGGATGGATCCCCAAATGAAGCTGGTGCCATCCGAGAGGTTGCAGACCTGGCTCTCTGTTACAAAGATCATAGTGAGCCTGCCCTTTTTGCTGTCACTCAATTAGGAAAGCAAAAGGTGATTTTGGGATATCCATGGCTTCAAGACCATAACCCAGAGGTTGACTGGCATACCGGGGAGGTTACCATGAGCCGATGTCCATCCCGCTGTCAGATGTGTTTCACAGAAGCCAGGCAAGAACGTCGTGGACAGAAGGCGGCAATACGACGTACTCAGAAGTGTTGTGCTGGACCCCTGCCTATACCTGAAGTGGAATTGGAAGGGGTTCCTGATCTAATGCCGGACTCGGATGATGATGATGAGGACCCAGAGGAAGTGGAGGAGGGTGATCGGATCTTCTACACTGCGATTCGCTCATCACATGAGGTGTGTGCCACATCAAACATATCCCAATGCCTCGCTGAGGCCTTCCACAAAAACAACGCTGCTAAATCCTCTACTAACTCCTTACTCCCTCATCTCCATGAGTTTGAAGACGTGTTCTCCAAGGAGTCATTCGACTCTCTTCCTGCGCGCAAGCCATGGGATCACGCGATCAAACTCACCCCCGGCGCAACCCCTTCATCCTGCAAGGTCTATCCTCTCTCTCCGGAAGAACAACGGCAGCTTGACCAGTTCATCGACGAGCACCTGGCCTCTGGATGTATTCGACCATTGAAGTCACCCATGGCCTCTCCCTTTTTCTTTGTCAAGAAGAAGGATGGCTCACTTCGACCGGTTCAAGACTACAGAAGGCTCAACAACATCACGGTCAAAAATCGCTACCCACTACCCCTCATCTCCAAACTCGTAAACCAGCTCTGTGGAGCCCGATACTTCACCAAGCTCGATGTCCATTGGGGCTATAATAATGTGAGGATAAAGGAGGGAGATGAGTGGAAGGCAGCCTTTTGTACCAACCGTGGTCTTTTTGAACTGCTTGTCATGTTCTTTGGCCTTACTAATAGCCCTGCCACCTTTCAGACCATGATGAACGACATCTTCCACGACCTCATCCTTGAAGGCGTTGTCTGCATCTATCTCGATGACATCCTCATCTTCACTTGCATGGTTGAAGAGCACCGTCGCATCATGCGCCTCGTCCTAGAGCGACTTCGACGGTACAAACTCTACCTTTGTCAGGACAAATGCGAGTTCGAAAGGACCAAGATTGAGTACCTTGGCCTGATTATCTCAGAGGGTCAAGTGGAGATGGATCCTATCAAGGTAAACGGGGTCACAGCTTGGCCGATGCCCACGAACAAGAAGGAGGTGCAGTCTTTCCTGGGCTTCATCAATTTCTATCGGCGTTTTATCAAGGATTTCTCACATCATGCACGACCACTGTTCGACTTGACAGGAAAGGAGGCATAGAGGTGGGATAATGCACAACAGGAGGCGTTCAAAAAGCTTAAGGAGATGGTCACTTCTGCTCTGATCCTTACCTTTGCTGATGATTTGCATCCTTTTCGTGTAGAAGCCGACAGTTCTGACTTTGCGATGGGCGCCGTGTTGTCTCAGCAGTCTCTGGAGGACCAGAAGTGGCATCCTGTTGCGTTCTACTCCAAAAGCCTTAGTGCTGTAGAGCAAAACTACGAGATCCATGACAAGGAGATGTTGGCGATAATGCGTGCGCTTGAGGAGTGGCGACACTTCCTCAAGGGTGCCCAACACAAGGTGGAAATTTGGACAGATCACAAGAATCTCGAGTACTTCATGATGGCCAAGAAATTGAACTGTCGTCAAGCTCGTTGGTCCCTGTATCTATCTAGATTCGACTTCTCCTTGCACCACTGTCCGGGTCGCAGCATGGGGAAGACCGATGCCCTATCCCGACGTGCAGACCATGGGGATGGCAGTGGTGACAACCAAAACATTGTGCTGTTGCAGCCAGACCTGTTCACCATTCGGGCACTGGAAGGCATCGCACCCCAGGGCAAGGAGTGGGACATCCTATGTGACATTTGTCACGCAAACCGTAGCGGTTTACATGAGGATGTTGTCGCCCAAGCTGTTAAAGAACTGAGGAAGGGATCGACCCTTTCCTTACGTGCGGCAGAGTGGGCTGAAAAGGAGGACTTGTTGTATTTCAGGGATCGCATCTATGTTCCCAATGACCCAGACCTTTGCCGGCGCATCATATCCCAACACCATGACTCACAGATTGCTGGCCACCCTGGACGCTGGAAGACCTTGGAGCTCACCTCACAGAACTATTGGTGGCCACAAATGTCACGGCTCATTGGTCAGTATTGTCGCACTTGTGACCTTTACTTACACACCAAGGTTCCTTGTCACAAGCCTATTGGTGAGCTACACCCTCTTCCTGTTCCAGAGAGTCGTTGGGATGTCGTCAGTGTTGACTTTGTGGTGGAATTGCCAGAGTCAAACAGGTTTGATGCGGTGATGTGCACAGTTGACTCAGTGGGAAAATGCGCTCACTTCATTCCCACTCATACCACTGTCAGTGCCCTAGGTGCCGCTCGACTCTACCTCCACCACGTGTGGAAATTACATGGACTTCCTGGTGCCTTCCTCTCGGATCGTGGCCCTCAGTTCATGGCAGAGTTCACTCGTGAGCTGTACCGACTCCTGGGGATCAAACTCCTCGCTTCAACCGCTTATCACCCACAAACTGATGGCCAGACGGAGCGAGTCAACCAGAAACTGGAGCAGTACATCCGCCTCTTTGTCAATGAACACCAGGACGATTGGGATGATCTCCTTCCTTTGGCCGAGTTTGGATACAACAACCATGTCCATGCTTCCACTCAACAGACCCCTTTCCTCTTAGACACTGGACGACATCCACGCATGGGATTTGAACCTCGCCAAACTCCCTCACACATTGAGACGGTGAATGAGTTCACAGAACGCATGAGGGATAGCTTGGAGGAGGCAAGGGCAGCCTTAGCAAAGGCGAAGGATGACATGGCGCGATTTTACAACCAATGCCACTCCCCAACCCCTCAGTACAAGGTTGGTGATCGAGTTTATCTTGACTCCAGTGACATCTCCACTACACGTCCATCCAAGAAACTCGCTCATCGCTTCTTGGGACCTTTCCCCATTGTCAAGTGCATTGGAACGCATGCCTATCGTCTATGCCTCCCAGCCTCCATGTCCAGACTCCATCCCATCTTCCATGTCGTCAAATTGCTTCCAACTCCCCCAGATCCGTTCCCGGGACGCCATTCACACCCACCACCACCACCTACAGTGATCGAGGGAGAACCCCAATACGAAGTCGAGTCAATCTTGGACAGCCATTTGCGTCAAGGAAAACTCCAGTATTTGGTACATTGGAAGGGTTATGGGTATGAGGAGAACTCATGGGTCGAAGAGTCTGATGTAAATGCCCCTCAGTTAATCAAGGAATTCCACCGATGGCACACTGCTGCACCGTGTCGCATTCAAGTCACGGACTTCGGTCGTATGCGATTTTGAATGCATCGGGGCGATGCATCTTAGAGAGGGGGTGATGTAAGGGGACTAGGGGGGTGCCCTGTGTGTTTTTCCTATTTTTTATGTTTGTCCTATATTTTTCCCCACCTCATTTCCTTCTATTCTTCATTTTCTATGATTTTTCCGGATTTTATTACTAATTTTCCCTTGCTATCATGTTTGTACATGTTGACACTTTTATATTTAGAGGCAGAGTACCCCTTCCGACACATACCCCTTGGTATGATGTCATTCGGCGGCCTTGATCCGCCTATCTCTGCCTTTTTCTATTTTTAGGTTATATTTGATTTTTGTCATCTTCACATATACTGGGCATCAGCAAGGGGATCCTTAGAGTTTTCTCTTCGGATTTCCCTTTGCTAGGTGTGTCCCCAATGCCTGTATTATGTAGTATAATTTTAACTTCGGATTTCCCTTTGCTAGGTAGGCTTAGGTTGCCCTTATAGGTATATCAAAGGCATGCTCTCAAATCCCGATATCATGCCTAGCGCTAGCATAAACCGATGGATAGTATCCATTCTAATGTTCCACTTCATGCTAGTTCATGTTGCAGGAATGCACCATGGGCCGGACGGCCTTTCACGACGTCCTCGACAAACCGAAGATGACAACGTCGAAGTAGAAGAAGAATTTGGCGACTGGATCGACAAACTACACAATTTTGTTCACCAAATCAACCCAATCTCGATTTGACCTTTCCCCTCTCACACGACTTATCCCACTTTCGCCCAAGCTTTGGATTTCAGTAAGGGGGAGGACGTTTAGTACGAAGACATACCTAGATCGGACAAATCAAAGAAAGAAGATGAATGACTACTGCTCGTTCATCGATGGTTAGATGATATGGTGCGACCCCCACATCTATCAGACACAGAGTACGCTACCTTCGTGCGATATTGCACCAAGTTCTTCATAGATTCCAGCAAACTATGGCAAAAAGATCATCATGGCAAACACAAGATCGTTGCAATTCCAGAGCGTCGCATCGATATTATCCAGTTGTCGCATGACCATATTGGCCACAAAATGATCTTCGCCACAAAGTCTCATGTCGCACTACGATTCTGGTGGCCAACCTGAAAGCTGATATCACATGGTACATCCGAACATGCCACTACTGTCAGTTGCAACAAACTCGAAATCTTCTTATTCCACCAATCGTCACCACACCCACTCCTCTATTCGGAAAAGTCTACATCAACACAATGCACATGCCGCCTTCCGGTGGATATTGCTATATAGTACAAGGTCGATGTTTGATATCGTACTGGCCGGAGTTCAGGATGCTTCACAACAAAATAGCAAAGACCATCAGCGATTGGATCTTTGAAGAAATCATTTGTCGTTGGGGCTCGCTTTATGAGATTGTTACTGACAACGGTGCAGCATTCCTTTCTGCTCTCGAGTATTTGTCAAAGTGATATCATATCAATCATATTCGGATAAGTGGGTACAATTCTCATGCCAATGGCCTTGTCGAACGAGCCCACTTCGATGTACAACAATCACTCTACAAGGCCGTCGATGGTGATCAAACTCGATGGTCAGTTGGGACCTACTCAGTCTTTTGGGCAGAATGGGTAACAGTTCAAAAACGAATGGGCTGTTCGCCCTATTTTGCAATCACAGGTTCTCATCCACTCATCCCTCTCAACATATCAGAAGTGACATATCTACAACCACCACCCAATTCGATACCCTCCTCCACTGATCGCATCACCTGACACACTATCACACTACAGAAACAGTTGACCGATCTCGAAGTACTCTACTCTAGAGTCTACACTGCTCGACGAGAAGCTGCGAAACGCTTCGAAGAAGTTCACAAGCAAACGATTCGAGACTACAATTTCAAAAAAGGTGACCTCATACTCATGTGAAACACACAAATCAAAAAAGCTCTTAATTGAAAAATGGGAGCTCAATATCTGGGCCCACTCATAGTCATTGCATGAAACTACGGTGGCGCTTATATTCTTTGCGAGCTCGACGGATCAGTTCTTCATTGACCAGTAGCAGCTTTCCAAATTCTACCCTATCTAGCATGGAAATTGATTCCCCTTCCTCCAAACTTCTTCGATATCGACGATTGTCGGCTCAAACAACTTCAAACAACATCGGACGTCAACAGAGACATCGACGAGGGCATTCCTGACCTCGACAAAGATGAATAAACCATTTTTCTTTTCTTTTTCTACTTGTGATATTGAAACAAACTCTCAATCTTATAACAGTGTACTATTACAAGTCACGATATCGTTTGAAATGTGTTTGCACAAGCTCGACAGGGTTTTTCGGCTATGAAGGAGTTCTGAGCCTTTCCTCTATGTCTCATTTTGATGAATCGTCCATCTTACTTTCTTTTTCTTTTTCTCTCCTATGTTTTTTGTTTTTTTTTTTGCATATATCTTACCTTTCCTGGCTTCGATCGCACACGATATTTCTCATTTCAAATTTATCTCACTCAGACACAAGAAAAACGATAAAATTTAAACAATAAAACAAAATTCTACTGGGACTCCTCCCATTTCCTCTCTAACACCTCGATCTCCTCCATCAGCACTTCCACTTCCAACTTTTTTCGCACCAGGACTTCTGCCAAATACTGACAATGGAGTCTTGCTGCATCATCTCATCCTCCACCGCCATCGACGCCCCCTCAACCATACCCACAACCTCGGGTTTGACTTCTCACGCTCTCACTTTCCCCTTCCCCTTCCCCTTGTCATTCTCAGCTGACTTTGCCTTCACCTTCGTCGTGCATTTTGGGTGCTTGTCGACTTTTGAGGGCCCGGCCTCCACGTTTTGGATGGGCTGGATAGCCTGGATGCATATCACTAAGTAATCATACAGATTAGCAATTGTATCGATTATGCAGAAGAATCACTTACTACATCTGGGAGTTGACACCTCTGTCGACTCTGCAGTACCCTTTGTAGCTCACTTGGAGCTCGCTGTTTTCCTCGACTTGCCTCGTCAGAGTCCTCGCCTCGACACTCCCTCCCAGTAGCACCCCTGTAGCCCTTGAGTGCATCACTTGCACTTTGGGGCGCCCTCCTCGACAATACACTCCTGAGTCGTCTTCAGTCCAGCGCAACGATCACACTAGAGCAATATCGAAAGCATAATTAGTCTTAACAATATCGACAAAAGAACGACAACTTACTGGCCCATGGAAGAGGATCAGATCACCCTCCTCTAGCTGCACCTGCTTTGCGACCACAGGTTCCTCATCGAGTTCATCTTTGCCCTCCTCATCCTCCTCGTCCATCTCATCGGCCTTCCTCTTCTTGATGATTTGCTTGGCGACCAGTAGGTCGTCGACCAGAGTTTCTTCATCCGCAGCCTCATCCTGATTGATCGAGAGGTGCATCAGCTCGAGCGCAGCTGTACAATTGCAGAATTCATCCTTTGAAATGGCTTTGGCCCAGACTTTGGCCAAGAAAGCTCGACGCGCCTCGACCAGTGCATCTTGTCGTTCCTTGATCCTCTTTGCTTTTGCCTTGACGGCCACCTGCCGAGCCTCCCTCTCCTCCTCTCTCTTCCTCTCTTCCTCGACTTTCCTTGAATACTCCACAAAAAGATACTTCCCACCCCACAAAACCCAATCCTCATGAGCAAATGGTGCGAAGAGGCCAGCTGCCTCATCTAACGTCGCCTGCACACATTCATCGCGTGCCTCGTCGAATGACCTGATCAGGTCGTCATATTCAGCCTATCAAATGAGATTAGGAAGCAGATAAATGAAAGAAAAGGGAAGGACATACCATTTTCTCACAAAAAGCATGACCCCACACCTCAAAGTCAAGTTCTTTGGCTTTGCCAGCCTCGGGCATCAATTTCGCATGTTCGAGGATGGGAAGAGCAAGTTCGGCGAGGATAGACATGTTGTCAAGGAGATGGATGGAAGAGATCGAATGAAAAGAGAAAAGTTCAAACCACAACGTGTCTTAAATCAATGATCAACAATGTCACATGACCCAGTTATTTCGGCTCGACTGACCGGGACGGTCAGAATTTCAGTAAGGGGGAGGATGATAGGTTGTCTCCTTGGCTCAAGGACCGATTCACCACTTTAGCATCATTCTAATCACGTCAGCTAACTCCTACGACGTCCCAGACGCAGCGCAACCCACTCTATCAATCGCGATATCATATCGACCACGTCGAAACATCACCAGCGACATCGATCATATCAAGAGCCCACATCGCACAACCTTAGGACTACCCCAAAAGTCCCTAAGATCCCCCTACATGACCATCGAACATCCCTGACCAACTTCAAACAAGCCACAACCGCAATCGACCATTGTCGACCATTGTTGAGCGTCATCGATCAATATTGAGAAACTACGAGCAACATTGGGCGCCGCCTTCGTTATCTAAATGGTGGAAGACCATGCACTAGGACGTATTCCAACTTGTGCTCAAACCTGCTGATCATAGGTCAGCCTCATTCCAAGTCCCTATCATGCACAGAACCTGCTGGATGCATTATTGCGAGACTTAGTGCAGTTTATACACAAAGGACAGTCTCTTTTAGTTCTTTCCCTTTATTACTCTTTCATCATATGATATATATATCTTTCTTGTTCGGATTCCAGTCTCCTTTATGGCCTTGTGCCTTAACTCATATCTTTTGCCTCATGTTCTACACATGTTTCTCATTCCATTTTAGGAAGTATCTTTAAAACATATAAAACTCTGTAGTATCTACTTGAAAATAACAAGAAATCATCTTCACATATCGTCTCGTATACAGTTCTAAGCATCCGATCGACTTTCTAAAACAATCTAAGTCTCTGCAGGTTTTCTTGATCGACGAGAAACCTCTGCGACTGTCACGTCCTCGATCCTCTCTTGATCATCTCATCATTAGTTCTAGCAACTCTTCCAAACACTTCATAGCGGTTTGCCACACCCTTTGTATACCATCGACCAATCCAAAGGTCCCCAGAATTCACATATCGACCATCGACGATAAACTCGTTCGCCATCAATCTCGTTGATTGCCCTCGATATTGATCAATACTTGATCGGACCGCGCCAAACGCCTTCATTTCTCATAACACTACCTTCACAACTAGTACCAACTGGTCATCTTTCCATCGGTTGGGCCACAAACATTTGGAACGACTCGCAACCTTCCTCTAACTCATTGCAAATATCATCGATTGCCTCATCAGCAGTTTAGGTGGTTTTCCCGGGTTGAGTATCATCACTGGGGAGGTTACAATGAGCCAGTTTCCATCCCACTGTTGCACTTGTTTCACAGAAGCCAGACAAGAACACCATGGACAAAGGGCCTCAGTATGAGACATGGTGGTGAAATATTGAATGACGCCATATGGTGCCCAGGGCAGGAGTGATAGATGACCTTGACAACACAGTAGAGTGCCACTCGAGTCAGGTGGGGATGTGATGAGAGGAGTGTTGGGGTCAGGATGGGACAGACAGGGTCAAAACCAGGGTTGTCACGAGCCAGACAAGATTGAATGACACCACACAGCACTGAATGAGTCAAGGGGAGGTTGAACAGAATGACTGGGGGGGGCAGGAAGGGGTTGAACCAGAGGAAAGTGAGCTAGGGGGTGGGGGGCAGAAATGCAAAAATGATGGACCATAACTTGGTGTTGCATTGTTGTTAAGCAAACTGTTGGTGTAAAAAGAATGACCATTTTGTGAGATGAGACAAGTTAAGGTGAGGGACCCTGGAGACAGTTGGGGTCGAGATAAACAGCATAAGCATGGCAGGGTCAAGGGCAGGTGTGGTGCATTGGAGGGAGCAGTTTTGGTGGTGGCACTCCAAGTCCCAACTGTGTTGCTAGCGATGCAGTGGCTGATGGTGGTGGTGGTGGTGGGTGTGCAACAAGGGGTGGAGGGGATAGGTCGGGTGGTCTAGGACAGGAGATCAGGGGGTGGGGGATCTGTTGGCAGGCTCAGGATCCAAGACAGGGGCATAGCAGCATCTGTTGGAATGTGGTAGGTGGAAATGAGATGTTAAAGCCCTCAAACTACCAAACAGCACTGAATGAGTCAACATGAGGGATCCAAGAGGTAGCACACATACATGCTGTAGTAGCCAGGAAGCCAGTGAGGACAGGGAAAGTGAATGTTGATTGAGTCAAGATTTGAACAATGTTACCTGAGAGGTGAGGCATAATAAGAGGAGCAGGGTGGGGGAATGACAGGAGCAGGGTTCAAAAGGAGTACGAACAACATTGAATAACACTGAGAAGCCACTCTGAAATCCTGTCGACAGAGGGGAACAAGGTTCATGACAAGTTAACCAATGCGCAGAATGCCACATGGTGCTGAACAAGTGCCAGATAGAACAAAAACACATGCGGGGGGGGGGGGGGCAGGAATGCAAGATGAGGGAGCATGGAAGCAGTGAGCATCATGTTACATCATTGTTAAGAGACAGTGTCAGTGTGAAAAAATTGATCGTTGTAGTAATTTCAGGGTCAGTGTGGTTTTGGGGGGAAAATGTGTGTGAGAGACTGTGAGAGAGTAGAGTATTGATAGTAAGTTCATCCCAAAAAAAAGTGGAATGAAGCCAGAGCTTCCAACACTCAAGGAGACCAAAACATGTTAGGAACTTAGTATATTTTGGGGGAGGAAACTAAGCTACAGTACAATACTCAGGGTCTAGACTATATACTATCAGGATAACATGTGATAGTACAGATGCTGATGTAAGAGGACACTCTTACAAAAACCAGTCCAAACCAGTCTTTTTTTGGTCCATTAACTTAAAAAGACTGGTCCTAGGCAGTCCAGTTCAGTCCCCCCAATATCTGGGTCAGTCCTATGGAGTGGGTCATCTAGTCACTGTAAGGGCAAGACCCTGCAGCAACAAGAGGAGACTCAATCAGAGAGAGAAGGGGCACTAAAGCATGGCCAGTGTATTGCTGTAAGCAGAGGAAATCCTAATAATAATGAACTAAAGAAGGGTCACTACTCCAACTGTCCAAGATAAGGCTGTAGCCAAATGATAACAAAGCTAGAGTAATGTAATGGAAAGGAATGTAGGAATGAGTCCATGACAGATATAAACATAGGAACTTACAGTCACTGCTACTTTTGTACAACAACATTGTGCCTGTAAAAATTTGTCTTTTTCTTATTCCTCTGGCCAAAGTGTTCCTTTTGATGAGAGCTATCGATTGGCCAGAGCAATTGATCTATTTCTCAAAATTGATGGAGTTATAAATGTTGGTCATACAATATTGAGCACTTGTGACATATTTATCCACATATAGCAGTTTTGTCACACAGTGTGAAATGTCTCTTGACAGAATCTTGGTAAAGAATTGTCTTTAGAATGTTTTTTATAGTAGTCTAATCTTACAGTACAATGATCAGCCTGGACCGTGACATCTCCTTCCCCGGTTTCTGAAACCGGCTGTCCCCATGCGAGTGATCTGCACATTCCAGACTTGTAGAGTTTCAAGCCTCTGCTTGCCTAACTCCCTCAAGTCTGCAAGCCTCTGTTTTCATGCTCTTACTTGATTTCTTTGAAATCAATCACGCTTGCATCTTTGACTTCTGTCGACACATACACTCATGTCTAATGAAGCAACTGGATTATAACCCCTATTCTTAGTGGACCTGGTATTGCAGTGTCTAACTTGAGCACCCCTGGCACTACAGGAATTTTTGGCTCTAGTGGCACTGCTGGCACAACTGTTGCAGGAAATCCACTTGAAGAGCCTATTGCTCACAAAGTTTTGGCGACTTGTGATGGCCATGTCTCAGACTACTGGAACCGCCACATCTCAAAAGCTGCTGCTCTTGCTTACATTCATACATCCCTCACCAATGTGCTTCCTGAGGGGAGTGAAGCTGTGGAGCATCCCTTTGCATGGTACATCACTATTCTTGAGAATCATAACCAATTCATTGCTGCAGTGGGGGTGCATGGAACAAGAGAACAGTCACCTTCTCCAGAGGGAGATAAGGAACATGAGGATGAAGGAGAGAGGGATGTGCACCACACTTGTAAGAGAGCTCGCCTCAACCCAAGGTCAGACAGCTCCAACCCCGTGTATCCCTGGAATATGGCAGATGGCAGACACATCATTTTGTCTGCCAACCTGGAGAAAACACGGATTCTCCTCAAACTCTACACAACTGACCCCAAAGGTGCAAAGTCTGACTTACTCAACCAGCCAGACTGCCCCGAGTTTCCAGATGGGGAGTGGAAGAATATTCTTGCAGGCCACGCAGTCAACCTCGATAATGTATTGTCTGGATACCACTCCACCTCCAACAACGATGATCACATTGAAGTCTTGGGTAACCTGGAGTTCAAGGTACCATCTGTCACCCCAAACAAGATTGTTGGTACTACTGGTGATTGGAGTATTGCATGGAACAAGACTGTTCAAGCTACCGTCTTTGCCTTCCCTCACAGATCAAGGGAGCTTGCTGGCTATGGTGAAACCATCATCAATCTCTTTGGGGCAACACATGTCAACTTCCACCTGCATGTCATCACTTTTGATCATGCAGTCCAGCATCAGGTGGGATCGCGCCATGATGTCGAACTCATGGACCTGCATGAATTCCTCGACCTGCAAACGAGTCATATGGATAACATTGGGGCAGCTGTCATTCATACCAGTGGAATACAGGCACCCAATACTCCTCGCAAGAAGAGCGAAGCATGCAATTGATGGAACCAAGGTATGTGCACCCTGGAGGACACTGTGTTGCCGGCTGCATGTATGCAATATCTGTAAAGAAAAGGGTCACAAGGGGCCTAGCTGCACCTCCAAGGCTTAGCTTTCAGTCTACTGGCAACTACACCTCATGGCATCTCCTTTCTTTCAACCCTGGTTCACAGAATTTATTTTCCCTACCCCCTTGAGGCATGCTGGGGGCTACAAAAAAATGATCGAGCTTACAGAGGGGTCTCGACAGCCTCTCCAAGAACCTTGGACTATGGATCATCTCATTCATGAGCGTGCCATTCTCCATCAATGAATCATCTAATCTAACTTATACATCTGCACTCAACTCTTACATCACTTTCTGCAGGCTGCACCATTTTCCTATTGAACCTACTGAAGAAACTCTCAGCTTCTTTGCAGTCTACATGTCGACCTTCATCACACCCAACTCAGTCAACTCATACCTATCTGGTGTCATGAACCAGCTAGAACCATTTTTTCCGGATGTCAGAACTCACCAAAATAGTAACCTTGTCAAACCTATGGTGGGCTGTTGCTGCTGCTTTGGTTCTCCTGTCAAGTGCAAACAACTGCTCTCAAAATCTGACCTCAGGGTCATGATTAAGAAGCTGGGCATGTTGCAATCACATGATGAGAGGTTGTTCCTGGCAATCCTTCTCACCAGTTTCCATGGGCTGATACACCTTGGAGAACTCTGCTTTCCTGACAGAATCACTTCAAGAAACTACAGGAAAGTTTCATTGTGTCACACAGTCAGTGCTAATGGGTTACACTACTCATTTTTCCTTCCTGGACATAAAGGAGACCGCTTCTACAAAGGAAACATCATCATCATCCAGAACACCAATACTATAACAAATCCCTACCCTCACTTCAACTCATATCTTGCATCACATGATCGTCTGCACCCTTTTCAACCTGAATTATAGCTCCAGGAAGATGGAGAGGTCCCTACACAGGGATGGTTTATGAGAAAGCTCAGGGGAATTTTCCCAAAGGACATCGGGGGCCAGTCCATGCATGCTGGGGCCACATCTCTCATTGAGGCTGGTGTGGCTCCTCCTGTCATTCAGGCTATCAGCCGGTGGGCCTCAAACTCCTTCCAAATCTACATCCAAAAGAACCCTGTTCTTTTTCAGGCCCTTTTTTGTTGTTGAGAATCACACCGTGAGTGCACACTTTGATGTGTGTGTTTGATGCATGTGCTATATTTGGAATGTCCCTTTGAGGTGCATGTTTGTTTGCATGCTGCTGATCCCTTTATACCTTGTCCTTTCTTTATTCCATGACACTTATATATACAGTATACATTTACCCAATCACCTCAGTCACTTATACAGAGACTGAGGTGAGTACCGTCATACTTAGATGTGAGTCTTTACTTACTGTACCAATAGTTTGATCTTGTTTACACTAGGATTGATTTTCTACACTTTTTGGGTGTCCTGCACACCAACCTGCAGCTTTTTAGTTTTGCCTTTTCTTATCTTTTCTTTCTCCCTTCTGTGGACTATTGACTTGCTTCCGAGCACAGACTTTTCTCATGGACTATATATGATGGACTATGGACTCCATTTTTGGACAGGTTGTGTATTTCTTTGCATTCCTGATCACTATGTTCAGCTTTTATCTTCTTATTCACCTCCTTAACTTTGCTTACTACTTTTTCCCTCCCATCCCATTCCCACTCTTGATAGGTTATAGGGATCCACACTCAAAATACATGCCTGCAGACCCGTTGGGATGGCTGGTGCTATGCACCGCCTCCTCATGGAGTCGTGCATTTCCCTATTTACCCTTTGTCTGCCTCCCACATCTCACGGTCCATACTCATCTTGGATGATTAGTCATCTTTAGAATGTTTTTTATAGTAGTCTAATCTTACAGTACGATGATCGGCCTGGACCGTGACATCTCCTTCCCCAGTTTCTGAAACTGGCTGTCCCCGTGCAAGTGATCCACACATTCCAGACTTGTAGAGTTTCAAGCCTGTGCTTGCCTAACTCCCTCAAGTCTGTGAGCCTCTGTTTTTGTGCTCCTGCCCACCTGCACCCTAGGTGTTGTTTTGAGTCCACCTTCTTGGCAGCAGCTGGTAGCTTTCCTTTCTGTTGATGCATTTTTTCCCACTGGGTTTTAATCAACAGAGAGTTTTTGATGCACCCTTGCTATGATGCCACATTATGTACATTAGCACACATGTATTGTCATAGGGATCCATGCTCAAAATACATGCCTGCAGACCCGTTGGGATGGCTGGTGCTATGCACCACCTCCTCATAGAGTCATGCATTTCCCTATTTACCCTTTGTCTGCCTCCCACATCTTATGGTCCATACTCATCTTGGACGATTAGATGCCATAAAAGGGTACAAATGAAATTTGTCCTTTGTTTGGATGCTTTTTGATGCCAAACACCACCTGGAAGGGTAAAAATTGGCATGTAACTTTCAAAAAAATTTCCAGACAATTTGAGCACTGTCCAAAAGTAGCGGTGACTAGATGTCCCACTCCATAGACTGGTTGCAGTTGTGGTTGCCCCATTTGGAAGTCAAAAAACTGGACTGGACCAGACCTTTAAACCCTATCCTGGATGACCATTCAGTAACTCTTGTACCCAAGCATAACCCAAAAGGATTGAGGTGTGATATGGCTCTTTCATGTGATAACAAAAGATCAGACACATAAGTATTGGCAAGAGAAGAGACAGTTGCAGTGTAATAGTAACAAGAGCAGATTCATCCTATGTGAAGGCCTCAACATCCAATTTCAAAGACCGACGGCAACAAAATCATGTTGTATCTTAACAGACACAAACCCTGAACGAGCTCTTACAATTTCACAGGCCGCTAAATCTGTCAGCAAAATTTCAACAATGTGCTAAAGATTTTGCAACAATTTTGGAGCAGTACAAAAGGTGCCAGCAGTGGAATGTGTTTGTGAAATGTTTTGAAACTTGTGCTTTTGAAACTCGCTGCACGTGATAGCACTCAGTATGCGGCAATTGCCGAGGAACTGTACATAACCAACAATGCCGTGGTCGGCACGAAACCTTATATCCCCAGTTTCGTGCCGACATCATTATCGCCTCAACGTTTGTGCAATCTAACACTTCGCGACTTCCGAAAGAATGGCAACTGCACGCGGTATGCACTGCACCTCTTCTATGTTCTGCTGATACTGACGTATATCTCCCAATCATCTTGAAATTCTATCAATAATGCTGACCGATTGGACATAAAACAACAGGAGGAGGAGCTTCTGGCACCAAATTCCGTCTAACTCTTGGTCTTCCCGTGGGCGCTGTCCTGAATTGCGCAGACAACAGTGGCGCAAAGAGCTTGTTTATCATTGGGCCGGTCGCATTCGGTGCCCGCCTCAACAGATTGCCAGATGCTGGTGTAGGGGACATGGTTGTTGCTAGTGTAAAGAAAGGGAAGCCTGAGCTGAGGAAAAAAAGTGAGTAGATTGTTTTCCACTGCATGTGAAGCAATGTCATTCTGCTTCGGGAGATTTGGACGATAAGATGATAAGAAATTCATTTTGCTGATATTGCATTATAGCAATGCCTGCAGTCGTTGTACGCCAACGGAAAGCATGGCGCCGGAGAGATGGTGTTTTCCTTCACTTTGAGGTGTGTTTGAGCAACTGACTTTACTTTTACTTGATCTCACAATGTCTTCACAGGATAACGCTGGTGTCATCGTCAATCCCAAGGGTGAGATGAAGGGCTCGGCAATTACTGGTCCCGTGGCAAAGGAATGCGTATGTCTTACACTTATCGACACTCCTTACTGTGGCTGACTTCATTCATCTATTGTAGGCAGATCTGTGGCCACGTATTGCGTCAAATGCCGGAACGGTGGTTTGAGCTGGTATCAGTCGCCTTACTTTCGCGTCTAGCATATGTTCATACTGCTTTTTTTTATAAATGACATCTTTTGACAAGCACAGTAGTCATATAGATATGATCTATGAGAGTTGTCAAGGATCATAACATGGCTCCATCCTCTGTTCAAGGTACATTGAGACAATTGATCCTTCCCTCCTGTTACGAGGCTCAGCGATTACAAAGGTATTTTGCAAAAGTTTCAATTTCTCTAGCCGCCCAAAATCAATCCGTCTCTGGTGGAGGCACCTGTCTTTCTTTCGGCTTGCCAATCTTAACGCCAACCAGCCTGCTAGATTTTGACTGCTTTGATGGCACCGATGGCACCCCCTTGACGCTCAACTGAGAAGCCGACTGTGATATTGATGGGGGAAGAATGGGAAGAGAAGGCAGGGGTGATTTTGGTTTTGGCGTTGGGCGTGAATGGGGCAGCCCGGTAGCGAAGTTGGTTGGGAGCGTTGGCGGTGGTTTGACAGGAAGTGACGGATGATGATGTATTGAGGTTGACCTTGATGTCGAAGCGGACCCAGCGGATGAACAAGATTTCGGGTTCGTATTTTCCATTTGCCGAAGTTTCGCCTCCATCATCGCTATCTTGTTCCCCGTGCTATAGTTTTGGAGTCAGCAACACTTCGTGATTAGAATGGCATGGAAGTGGATCATACGCGTCGTGTTTCCCACTCAACCCGGTCTTAAGCATACTCAATGTCGTGGGTCTCCCGGTTTCCATCATACCTTTCCTCTTTATTCCGATGGATGTACCACTTCCAGCCTGGTCGATGGGCGCTTGGTGCGCAAACGTGACAACCAACTTGCGACCGCGAAAGAGTTTATCGTGCGCCATGCTCAGAGCCTTAAGAGCTTCCTACACGCGATGGGGTTATGTTGTCAGTATAGTGAACCTGCAACCGTGATAGACAATAATATCCCGTCCCGGGTGACCTTTCGCTTCAAGTTGCCGATGGACAGGTAGCATACAAAATGACAAATGAAACAAAACGAAAGACCCGGGATGAGCTAGAGATTGAGATAAAGGTATGAAGGACGTACGTCGTTGCTTCCATATTCGATAAATGCATAACCACGCGGTTTCCCTTTCAAAGCTCCTGCTTTGTGGAACAGAAAGTCGAGCTTGGTGACTTTTCCGAACTTTGAGAAAATTTGGAGAAGAGAATATCTGTTAGGGGATACATTAGCTCCGGAGATGAAGTTGGAATGTGAGAACATACTCGTCGACTGTAGGATGGAGATTACCAATGTAAAGTCTATCTTTTAAGACTTGACGAGACTGCTGTGGCTGAATGGATGATTGTTCTGCATGTTCATTTGAGGATGCAGGGAATGAGAGATGTTCATTTGGCGAGGGGGAAGGAGACTTGGAAGAGATGACCATGGTTGATGCCAAAATTGGTGTGTGCCGCTTACATACGGAATCGGAACTCCTTGATCTTGACTTGTATGCCTCAACTATTCAGCTTGACACTACCATCTGTAGTCCATGGCCGCAACTACGAGCAAGATAGGCGATGCTGAGAGGGGCAAATCAGGCCCGCCAACAGTCTCGTTGTGGAATTATCTCATGACAGATGTTGACCCAGCTCAGTCTACCGCTCCCTTGGCCGCCTTCTGCTTTATGACTGGATACATGTACGTCTCATTCGAACCCTATTTCACTTAATGGGGGTCTGTCAACTTTCACTGAATTTTTTAGTGATGCAATCTCTTTCTCGGCTATCTTCGTCTGGTGTGGTTTTCAAACTGGTAATTTCATACAGGTACACCTCAAATGGCCTTTTCCTTCACTTGTTGCTGACCCTTGGAATCCGTATAGCTAGCGTTGGCTCTTGCTCGTCTGTTCGAAGGCCCTCCCGGTTTCCGAGACCTTTCATTTCACAAAGCGGATCAACAGGCCCTCTGTTCTCTCATCGCTTTCAATCTCGGTGCATTCGTTGGTCGCATTGGGGACCGGGTGGGGTCCTCAAAGCGCATCTGGCATGTTGCGGGTACTTTATTACAGGCCTTGTTCACGATGGCTGCTGCCGTTGCTCTGTGGAAGAGTGGCCAACCAAGCATCGCGAATAACAGAGGAGATCCTGCATGGACAAACGTATTGACCTTTGTTGCTCTTACGTTCATGAGTGCTAGCCTTGGTCTACAAGGGATACAAGGGAAGCGGTTGAATACACAGTTCGGAACTACAAGTGAGTTTTGAAACTTCGTTGTCGTTCCCGGATCCTGACATGAAAATATAGTTGTGTTGACCACTATCTGGGTTGAACTCATGTCTGACCCGCGTCTGTTCAACTTTCGCAACAAGGTCAAGTCGCGCGACCACAAAAGCATCGCCGCGCTCTCCTTGTTCATTGGAGGTTTCTGCGGCAGAGCGTTGTTGGGTCAGATCGGCTCAGCAGCCACTCTAGGCATTGGTGTGGGCTTCCGAATTCTCATCGCTATTTCTTGGATATTTGTCCGAGGCAAGTCGCCTAGTCAATAGGTGTTACTCTTTCTTCCAGATCTCATCTTTTAGAACAATGTATCCCCCATCTTGTTCTCGACTTTGTTTAGAATACTTTATAAAGTATCCGTGCATAATGCGACGTTTGTTTTTCTTGCGGAAAACACTAACCCTTGATGCGCGTATCGCACTGGAGCAGGTGGGTACTACGTGGTAAACTTATACTTTGACTGGGTCATGGATTGAACATAGGCATCATGTATGATCCAGATGAACCAATGCAATTAAAGTGAGTACGGTACAGCAAGCTTGATTCTACGAGAAAAACTTCCGATTCTCATTCGGGCCAAAGAGGTCTTTCCTGATCTCTGGGAGCATCTGAGTGGTAGAGGTTTATAAATTCCAAGACACGCAAGAAATGGACAGATGATTGATGCTCACTCTTTCTTCCAGTAATCTCAGCCGTTCATCCAAGGTATTGTTCAAAGTAATGCGCCGCGAACCACTGGCAAGTTTAACACCACCAGCACTACAAAGTAATTAGCCAAAAGTCGTAAATTTGATAGCGTACCAGCCTACCCATCATCGTCAAGCGTCCCCTGGACGTCAAATTCTATGTCCTTTCCACTGATGTCTTTGTACGTTCTTGCCGCACTCTCCGCCGCCCGTTTAGCGACATCTACATCACGTTTTCGCGAGTGTACCGTGACGCTAGGTTCCAGTATTTGCAAGAACCCTTGTACGATGACGCCCTCCAAGAACTGAATGTATCGACCCTCATCCTTCGCCAGAGAAAGAAGGGATGGTCGAGATAAAGCGAAGAGGTCTTGGAGATGTTCCTCGCGGCGATGTAGCAATTTCAGACGGGATTTGTTGGTCAACGTAGATTGCGCGCTAGACTGAATGTTGATCAATGGATCCAGGGAGACAAACGTATCCCACTGACATTTTCTGCGCGACTTCTGCACTTTTACGCTTTTTCTCATGCTGAGCGTCAATGGCATGTTGTTCTTGTTTGACCAGTTTCGCCTGGTGGATGCTGGTGTAGGTGAAGATGATAAATAATAAGGCTATCCCGAGCGTACCTTTTCAATCGCAAACTCTTCATCGGCCTTTACTCTGATTTCGCGCGCTTTCTCCAGTGCCTCCTGCTTTATAAAAGCAACCTGTATGAATCCGAGTAGGGATTAGACATTCCAGAAGCAATGCGCCGCGTTCTTGACCAGAATATGGGCAAGCATAGGATAGTGTTCGCACCATCTTGTTCATTTGATTGAGGACTTCATCGTCGTTCAATGGACGAGCAGACATTCTTGAATTTTGAGTATGGTTGTATAGTCAAGTATGTAAGGCTAGAAGTTATTTAACGACGTGCCAAACACGCAGCAATCAAGCTATCGAACTTGAATCTATATACTAAGCCCTTCAGCGAATGCCTTGCGGTTTCCAAGCTATAATCAACGGTGCTCGACCCTCTACTTTCATCAATAGCAAGACTAGGGGCTATTTGAAGTTTTTGTCACCAACTTGTAGTTGTCACTATGTCAGCCCACTACCACCCCTTCCATGGCTACGGGACTCGAGAAATCAACCAATTCCCGTCTATATTTTCTATATCACCACCTTGCACGGCCATCTAGCAGTGGGTGGAGTCCCGCGGGTAGCATATGGCTTGCGATTAACGCCTTGGCAGGACCTTCCATTATGATTACGACTTGCGATTCTGAATGGAAGCATCATCCTCGCTTCCGGTATCTTGACGAGACCAGCGATTGCCCCCTCGACGCTCGTTATCTCACCCGAATTTTTACAGCACCAGCTGAATTTCCGTTCAGGGGTGCAGTTGGTTGGGTTTGACAGTTGTACGTAGTCGATAAAACCTAGTACGACATGATGACGTTGAGTAGTACTTACATAAAGCAAGACGATAATGAGATACTATCATGTACGAGCGTGTATACCGTTTACATGATATCTAGTCTGTCCAAAAAAAGGTCAGCGTAGTCCAAGGATATACGGGTATAGATACAAAAACGGTCAACGTCTGAACAACTTGGATATCGTAACAAAAATGTTCATGCGGAAAGCTGTCCAAAGAAACACACGAAACAGTTCAACACACAGGTTCCATACTCCACATCTTCACCGACTGACTATTGGAAAAAATACTCAGCAAGAACGTGCCTCTTTGACCGAATCGAAAAACTCACAGTCTAAACGCTCTATCATCCGCGTTACTGGGCCACGTAGGGTACCACTTGTCCTGTGCCCTCGCAAAGTCGCGCATCGCAGCTAAAATTAACACCATCAACACCGACAACAGCAACGATAAAAAAACGGCAACATACTCAAAGACCCATCATACCATGGTTTGTTACCTTTATTATCCGGGAACCAGCCCGACGTCCCGCCCACCGCGAGGTTGATGATCAGGTAAAATCCTGTGACACATCAGTCCAAGGATCAGCCAGACTATAAATTGACATACGCTGATCAAAAGGCGCCGATGGTCCTCCCGCCGCCCAAGGGTTCGTCAGGACCACCGCAGCGCTACTCCCATTCTGCGCGGTTCCTGGGAATCTAAGCACCCCCCATCAGCCGAAACTCCAACACAAAAGAAGAAGAAAAAAACACCCACCCTCCTCTGTCCCAAAATCCCTTGCCGTTTTTCCCCTGTATATCCACCTCGAGAATAGTCCTTACTCGCGAGTCGACGTAGAACCGCATAAAACTGGCGTCCCACTCGATGGCATATGTGTGGAACCCCTGATCAAAGGAAGTGCGTTTCATGGAGAACCAGCCGTAAATTTGTCTCGATAGAGATGTGCCTGCGAAAAGGGTTAAGCAGACTCCAAAGGAGAAATGAATGCCTACCTTGGTTTGAAGTGGAAATGGGGGTGAGTTGACTGGAGAGGCCATAGTTAAGGGATGAGCGGACGTAATTACTCCCTTGTGCCGGGTACGAGAACGCGTTGCCCCGAGCTTCCAGGATCTGGACATGGTCATCAACAACGATGAGATGTCAAGCAACCAAGGACGCACGTCTATCTCGCCCGAAAGTGGCCACTTGCCATAGGTGTCGTTCTCTGGGAGCATCCAGACGGCAGGCCACAACCAATCCCTACATACTTTAGTAATAAAAATAAAAAAAGAAAAACCGGAAAAAAAAACATACCCCCGAGGTAACTTGGCCTTGATCTCGACCCTTCCATAGCGAATGCCCACTTTGCCTTTGGTGTTGATTCTGGCACTCATCACAGGATTAATGACAGTGCCAAGGGAGTCAGAGGTCGTTGCGGTACAAGCCGAAGTATTCAGTGTGGTGGGACCGGAAGCTCTCGACTCGAGATTAACGAAGGCGAGCTGTGTAGCGGCGACAGTTCCATTGGAAGAGGTAGTGGCAGTAGGACGAGTGCCACCTCTAGTGGTTGTGGTTGAATTAGTTGTGGTATTTGCAGATGTAGCTGGTGGGGCGGCAGGTTGAGTGGCTGTGCATCCAGGCAAAGTATAGTTTGCGCCGTTTTGCATAATGTTGCCCTGGATGGCAAGAGAGGAAAGAGTAGGAAGGATGTAGAGTTGACCATTGGAAAAGTAAAGGTTTGTATCCGAGGTTGTGGTCATTTCGAATTCGCCGTTACTGTATGAATGATTTGAGGAGAAAGACAAGGAAGGAGGAGGGAAAAATACCCAAAACCACCCAACTGGACATCTCTAGACCACCTTGTAGGATCCAAACCTGTACTCCAGTTCTCATCCATGACCAAACACAAATTGTTTGGATTGAGCATTCTTGATTTTACATCTCTTACGCCAGACCAGCATAAGAGAGCAGCGCCAGCGAGACCAGCGAACCAGCAAGCAAGGGTGACCCACCAAGCTGCACGAGCGCGTGTGTCTGGTTGATTGAGCCAAGGTTTTTCACTTTGAGAAAGAGGAGCGGCGAGTCTAGTGGAAGGAAGGGGTGGTTTTGATTTTGGAATGGAGATGGGGAGAGCGGTAGTGGAAGCGTTTGGAGAAGCAGTGTTTAGGAGATTATTACTTGAAGGAGGAGACCACAAGGAAGAATTAGGACGAGAAGCGGGAGACAAGAAAGGAGCACGGAAAACAGTAGGAGAGCTTGAAATGCGGGGAATAGAGGGATTGCCAGAGAGGTCAGGAGGCATCATGTTTGCGGCAGCACTGTTTCTGTAAACGGAATTGGAAGGAGAAGGAGTTGAATCAGCCATGAATGGAGCGTAGGGACGATGTAAGTCTGATAGACTACCAGAACGAGGAAGAGTATTGTTCTGATCAAGTACACCTAGAGCAGCATAAGAACGTTGAACAGCAGCAGTCATTGACTCTAGAGAAGGATTTCTGCGAGGACCAAGGCCTGGTATCGACATTCCAGGATCAGGGTTACCAGGATAAGCCTGGAAAGGAAAAGAAAAAGCGGAAGGAGGAGGACGTGTGCCAGAGGAATCGGAAGCTACATCACCAATGGAGAAGCGTCGGCGATATGGTCTAAAAGATTTGGATTCGACGTCAAGATCGTCTTGAACAATGTCAGGCATGTGGATTAAGAGGGTTCAAGGTGAAATGTGTCGTCGTCGACGTCGTCGTGGTCGACGCGGAGAAGCTATTATAAAAGTCATGTGATATCCCCATTCGTATATTTATTTAATGGAGTTAAAGTTCCGCATCACACAACGTAAAGGACCCCGATCACCTTGTATACTTGTCTTCCCCCCTAAAAAGCACGTCTCGCCACCTTTCGTATGGCCATCCTTCTCTTTCTCTCCTTCCTCCTTCATGGACTATGACAGGAACGATGCTCTCCTTCATTGGATCTTTCGTCAAACTCAAGGCGACGCTTGGTTCCGTCCAAATGAAGAGAACATTTCCTCTGGTGTCGCCCTTCGTGTCTCTGACCATGGTCTGTTTATCTTATTTTTTATATCTACCGTCGTCATTGAATACATCAACAATCACCCAGGTTCTGCTCCGGAATTCCGCGTTTTTCCTTACGAAAACGCGAGTCTTGAGCCTTTCGAGACCGCTGTCGCCGCCCTAAACCCTGTCGTCGCTGTAAAACTCAGGAGTGCTGCTGTTCATGCTGCTCTTGCAGAAGTGTGCGTGCCGCCTTTACTTGCATCGTGTCGAATCTCCCAAGATCCACGCCTTTTTCATCCTGTCAAACTTGCCGTCGGCAACCCTTATCCATTTTAGGTTATTTCGTGCCTGGTCCTGATCTTCACCCTTTTCTCAGTGGTCCAGACGAACAATGCATCTACATAGACGCCAATACTCGTATTCAGATCATCGACACCATGCTCATCCTCCCAACCGCCGACAAAGAGCAATGTGCCGCTTTCATCGTGCGTCTTTTTTTTTTCCCTTGTCGCGTTCCTCGTCCAACCCCCTCCTCAGCGCGACGAACGCGTCCTCATCATCTGGTCCGATTCCCTAGACCGTATTATCCCTACCTGCAACGACTTTGAAGACCGTCTCATTAAACTTCTCTGGAGATCTCGCCCCGCTGCACCTTCCACTCTCGCCTCTCATACCACCAGCCCAAGTATGCATTCCGCCAGTCCCAGTGCTGCAGGAAGCGTAGAGGTTTTACACGTTGCCCGCACGGGGACTCCAACAAGTAGGCCAGTAAGCTTCAGTGGTAGGGGACAAGTACCTAGACCACCCATGCCCCAGTCGTCGCAGTTGGCGGAGAAACCTGCTTCCGCCCCTCCCTCTTCTGAAGATGCTGCCATGGGAACGAGAGACGAGGAAAAGAGGTCCTCCACAGTCTCTCTCCACGCTCGCACAAGGGTCAAACGTAATTGGTATGGTAAAAAGATTGGCTTTGTCACGACCCCTCCATCTTCGCCTAGGATGGATTTGGAACAAGGACAGGATCCAGAAATGGAAGTGGAGGAAAGAGACAAGCGATCGGTCCAGATGTATTCACCGGTCTACAATGGACTGGCTGCAGCACTGGCTTTGGGTACGCTTCTTACCCCTTATTATTCTCTACCAAAGCTAATTTCGATACATAGTGTTCATCGGCAACGGAATGAGTACGCTTCTCTTTTTTTCTCCGTATTCATCTAATCATCGCTGTCAGAAATCATCTTCCAAGAATGGACCCTGGACGGTTCATACGCGAGGTTTGCACTCCTCGCAGTGTGTCCTCTTCTGTACTGTGTTTCTCTCGTTCGTCTCTCTTCTCTCTCTCATTTCCTCTCCCAAAACCACCTTTTCTCTTGTAACAGTTCTTCACCCTCCAACTCATCCAGAACGTGACCATGGTGTACGTAGTTTTCCTTTTCGCCTCGATTTCACCTGACTCGTACCCAGTATCGGTCCCATCGCGCACTTTTACACCAACTCCAAGTACTACTCCGCCATCAAACCGCGCTCCAACAAGGTCGTCGACAATGACTTACCCCACATCACCATTCAGATGCCCGTCTTCAAAGAGAGTCTAGAGACTGTCCTGTATGCCTCTATTGCTTTGCCGTTACCAAAAATCAACAAGTTGCCTGCAGTACTCCGTCGATCATGTCACTCAAGAAGGCAATGCAGACCTACGCGCGACAGGGCGGGACGTCGACAATTTTCATCAACGACGACGGTTTACGAGTCAGTATATCTTCATTATTTGAGCCATCATACTTTATAATACGTTGGCGACACAGCTTCTCCCCCCTGCCACGCGCGACGCGCGCCTTGCCTTTTATGCCAACCACAACATCGGGTGGGTCGCACGCCCGAAACACGATCCGTCCCCCGAGGGGTTCAAGCGAACAGGCAGGTTCAAAAAGGCATCAAACATGAACTATGGTTTGTTGCCCTACCTGTACTCGACGTCCACCTCTTGATTCCCAAGTTTGATACATGCAGCGCTCTCACTATCGCTGAAAGTAGAACAACACCTTGAAATACTTCTCGCCAACCTGCCGCAAACCCCAAACCCAAACAGAACCAACATAGCAGCCCCGCGTGGAAGCATGTCTACAACCGGTACGGCTGGAACTACTCCTCAAGTTCCAGCTCAACAAGGGGTTGGATACGGAATGCAATACCAGAGCCAGAACCTGTCTGGGGAAGATGTGGACGAGGACTCGGGGCTTCCACTCCCACCTCTACCTAGCAGTAGCAATAATACCAGCAATATGGCTGTTGCCGATGATGGGTCCGGCAGTGTGGAAGAAAAGGCGCTCCAGATGGCGATTGAGGAAGTGTGGGAGGAGAGTGGGCGCCGGCATCGTCCGTGGGCTGCGAATGGGCGCGCGACGAGGATGGGAGAGGTGGTGTTGCTTGTGGATAGCGATACGGTTGTTCCGGAGGTAGGTCTTTTTGCTGTTTGGTAGGCGAATCTAGGCTGATGGGGGATTTTTTTTTTCGGTAGGATTGTTTGAGAGATGCGGCTAGGGAGATGAGAGAGTGTCCTACTGTTGCGATTATCCAACATGAATCTGGTAGGTCCCATTTTTCTCTTTGTTGGGAAAACACTCATGCTCTTGTAGACGTCATGCAAGTCGCCCACCACTATTTCGAGAATGGCATCGCGTATTTCACAAGGCGTATTAACCGGTGTATCTCCATGGGTACCACATACCATCACCCTTCTCTCTGCCAACTGACCAATTGCACTTTCAGCGTGCGCAAACGGCGAAGTCGCGCCTTTCATGGGACACAACGCGTACGTCGTCTCCGTCTTCCTATTCCGCAGATCCTGAACTTTGTACTTAAGATTTCTGAGATGGAGGGCCATTCAAGACGCAGCCTTTGTTGATACGGCTGACGGACGGGAAAAGATCTGGTCCGAATCGAACGTCTCGGAAGATTTCGATATGGCGCTCAGGTTGATGATGAAGGGGTATACCATCCGGTTAGTCATTTCTGATATGCCTCGACTTGTTGTGCTCATCTGGTGGTTGGTTTGCAGCTGGGCGACATATTCGAAAGGTGGTTTCAAGGAGGGTGTGTCGCTTAGTGTAGATGACGAGTTGAATCGGTGGCAAAAGTATGCTTATGGTGAGAATGATTCATTCAAATTCTGCTTTCGAAAAAAAAAAAGGTCACGACGGATGGTTGTTTTGTAGGTTGTAGCGAGTGCGTTTTCTATTCTGTTCCAGCCTTCCACTTATTTCTGAATCAACTTTGTCAGACTATTATTCAACCCCTTTGTAGAATGGTTCCGCAAAGGACCCATCGCCCGCCAGATTCACAGATTCATGTGGTCGGATGCACCACTCCACTACAAGATTTCAATGCTTGCCTGTCCGTTGACCACATCTACCCCACTTCAACGCCACTATACTAACACCATCAATACAGACATGTTCTCGTACTATGGTATAGCGGCAGGCATCACGATCGGCATCATCAACTACATCCTCCTCGGCTTCCAGTTCCCTGTCGACGGATTCTACATTCACAGTTTCGAGATCTGGCTTGCGACGACCGTCATATTTTATGGGTCGGGGAACGTGGGATATACTTTATTGGAATACCGTCTTGGCCATAAACAGCTGGTGAGTGGTAGGCCTCCTGCCTACCCTTTCAGCGAGCTTACATCCCCCATCTTGCAGTGGCGTGGATTCTTTGAGAATCTCATGTGGATTCCGTTCTTGTGAGTTTATGTGGCGTTGCTCCACGTTGACAATTGTCTTCTCATCCCACCTCCTGTGCCCCGTAGCTTCTTTTTCTTCGGAGGGCTATCCATCCCAGTCAGTCAGGCTATCCTTGCCCACCTATTCTCGTACAATATATCCTGGTCGGCGACTATCAAGGAAGTCCAGCGTTCGAATTTCTTCAAGGAGATACCAAAGATTGCTAAAAGGTTCGTCGCCGCAAGTGTTTTTTTATTTTAAATTACAAACTTTAATCGAATTTCCGCATTACCTTAACCCGCCTATTAAATGTTTTGCTGTTTTGCTCCACAGATTCTGGTTCCCATTATCACTTTCTGTCATCCTTATCGCGGGCGTGGTTATCCTCTCCACCTCACTTGTTCCGATTCAGTGGCGCGTGGGCGGGAAAGAAGGCTGGGCTGTTATCTTCCCTGTTGCGTGAGTGTCTGCTTTTCTGACTTTATCTATCCGCTCAGCTCCTATATATCATCTTCTAGTCTCCTGTCGGGGTGCCATATCTTATTCCCGGTATGAGATTCCATTGCTCTCTTGTGCTTTGAGTTTCCCAATGAATGACGTATAGATTGTGCTGAACCCTTGGCTTATGGTATTCTCGTATTGAACCCAACGGACACCCCTTGCTCGACTTGAGAGACATTTCGTATGGTAATTAATGACATTGAACGTTTTTGAACCTTTACGCAGGATTCTTGGTGTTGTTCCTCGCTTTGGCTTGTAGGTTGCTTGCTATGTAGATTGCTCTCGTTTTGATTTGTAGTAGATCAATTTGTATACCTAGTCAGTTTCGACTAACATACAGGACGTACTTTTCTTTTTTTGTTATAGTTGACACGTGCACAGAGGAACATGATAGATATTTTTGGCGTATAATTTAGTTTTAAGTCGCCATAGCTATAGTCTGTGCTTCAAAAATTTCGGGATCCTACTTATACTGATCCTATCAACGGGATAGAAGATGATCGATGATATCATCGATGATCGGTGATCGATGACGATGATCTCTCAATTTTCAAAACTCCCGAACACGTGCTGACCCGGAAGCTTGAATCGCGATCTGTCACTAGGACCCCGGATAGTCTCGTGGAGCTCTGTCGGAGAGTGAAAATACACTCCACCACAACGCCACAACGTCTGGTTGCAGTTACATGCAGGACGATAATCAAACCTTGTTCCGTGAACACCACACTCCATAGTCCTTGATGCGTAACGGCCAGGGTGACGCGTGCGTCCTTTACGATAAACATGGAACATTGGCTTTCTCGAAGATATCATTTCGATGAGTAGCGGCCTGCAAAATCTCAATAGAGCATGTAAAATCCGTAGAGAGAAAAATATATATATAGAGCAACCTACAATCATCGAACGCAGGACCTCTAACAAGAGATGCATTCGGCAGTTTTACCACTAGACCAAACAGCCTTGAAGTTGTATACATATATGGATGTAGCCTTCCTATGTACAGCCCTCCTTGTCTGGTGACTGGATCTAGCTATACCCCCGTTTTTGCCTTGTTCTGTCTGGTTTGAAACTGACTGAAGGGCAAAAATTTGTCGGGATGAGCGAATAGTATCGAACACTACTTATGTAATTGAATCTCTGTTTATGGCTGTTGGTCAAGAAAGGCCCGGCAGTTGCCGAGAGAAAACTGTTCTAATCGGAGACGTTCAGCTCGTCGGCACTATCGATGGCTCAGCAACGGATGGCACTATGGGCAGCAGAGGCTGATATTGAGGAAGATGTGGGTTTGTCTATTGCCCTAGGAAATTACGGTCAAAATGGACATTACGATGATGGTGAGGTCGCTTTTGCCATTACTATTCCCTTGCAAGATTTTTTCATCTCCCTTTGTAGCACGTATACAGCAACCCCAGATCGACGAGTCAGCCCTCGTTGCTATGCAGCAGCACGTGGCGCACCAGACTGCCTTTTCTGCCATTCCTGATGCCGTGAAAGCTGTGAGTTGGGCTAGTGACGTTCCATGCTTATGAACTTCAGCTTCTATCAGTTTATCGTTCATTTCCATCAAGCTGTCCTCGACAATAACCTTGCCGAAATAACAGTCGCGTACGAGAGCGGATGGAATAAATGCACTGAGAAATTCTACTCCAGAACGGAATGGCCAGAAGCTGAGGTTATCGCACCATTGGTCAATGATGGTTGGTTGGTCTTTACTCATTTCACCCCAGTTGATTCATTTCATCTTCTTTATGAAGACTCCGTGTTCCTCATCCTGTATCGTGAACTTTACTACCGTCACGTATACTCACGTCTACAACCCAACATTGATGACCGCTTCCACTCCTACGAAAATAGCTGCGAGCTCTTCAATTACCTTCTCAGTAAGTTGTATTTTCCCCTTTCTATTAGTTACCGTATTTTAACAGTCTGACACAGACTCGGAGGGTCCTGTCCAGCTTGACCTTCCCGAACAGTGGCTGTGGGATATCGTTGACGAGTTCATCTACCAGTTCCAAGTGTTCTGTACATGGCGGTCGAAAGTAAAATCCAAAACTGAGGATGAGATTATGATGCTAGCCGAGGGTGGACCCGTTAGTATCTTTTCATCTTTTTGGATGTCTTGCTCTAATGAACAGTAGATTTGGAGTTCGTACAGCGTGCTCAATGTCCTCTACTCTCTAATTCAAAAGTCCCGAATAAATGAGTACATCATTGCTCAACAAGAAGGTAAATCACCGGAGGAAATTGCGTGGGTACACAGCTTTCGCCGCTCGAATGGAAGTCGCTCACACCATCCTGTAGCGAAATAGTAGACGAATATGGTCAACGTCCACTTTATAGAATGCTTGGATATTTCAGCATCATTGGCCTTTTACGTGTCCATGTTCTTCTAGGAGATTTCACTCTTGGCTTGAAGGTGATGGAAAACGTTGAACTCAACCAAAAAGCACGCCATGTCTTTCCTACAACACCCTGATAACACTGACGATCTTTTAGTCGCCGTTTACACGTGTAACAGCATGCCATGTCGCGACGTACTACTATGTGGGATTCTGTTATATCATGTTGCGCCGTTACCCAGATGCTATCCGCACATTTGTCACCGTGCTCAATTTCATCATGCGTATGCGACAATACCACACGAGAAGTTATCAATATGATCAGGTGTGTCTCTATCCTCTCTACTTACTAAACCTGTTGCGTACTTTGTTCTAGATCAGTAAAACTGCGGACCGTATGTATGCTTTGTTTGCCATGTGCAACGCTCTGTCACCGAGTCGGCTTGACGACAATATCGCCAACATTTCAAAAGAACGATATGGCGAGGAATTCGCAAAAATGTCACGTGGAGGGTGATTGTCAGTGTTGCTTCGTGAATGCTGGTCCTTGACGAGCTCTTATCTCACAGGGAGGACTCTCTGGCAGCGTTCGAGGAACTGTTCATTCGCGCATGCCCTAAATTCATTAACGCCAACCCGCCACCCTATGATGACCCGGCTGCACTTGCACTTCTCATATCACCTCCCTCGCCTACTGACTCTCCTAACCAATCTGCTGCCACAATAGCGGACCCGACACAACGCCACCTCAGCCTCTTCCTTGCCGACGTAGCCGCCCAAGCACCTGTTCCTACACTTCGTAGCTTCTTGAAGCTGTACACCAGCCTAGGTGCGAAGAAACTGGCAAACTTCCTAGATGAAGATGAGGAAGAGATGGTGCAAGAGATGATGATGATGAAGCAGGTCAGTAGAAGTATCAGTAGGGTTCCGGGGAGTGAGAAAGGTAGTTTGTTGGATGGGCAGACTATCACAACAAGCGATCTTAATTTCGTCATCGATGAGGTTAGTTTGATCGTCTATTCTATACACTCATGTCTAATCAGTTGCCCAGAACATGGTCCACATTGCTGAGTCAACGGTAGGCAGACGGTATGCAGGATGGTTCATAAAGAACGCAGAAAGAACGCAGAAAGTCTATGATGACCTGAGACACATGCCGCTGCCCATACCTCCCAAAGCTGCAAATCCCACTACCACTGGGGCTGGGGGACCTACTGCTGCTGGGGAGGCTCCTACGAAGGCGCCAAAGACTGGGCACAAGGTTGCATGGGGAGGAGTCAAGGTAGCTTGACCTGCATTCGGTCTGCACTTATTCATTCTGTACTTTGATGTTTTATCCGATAATTCGCTCATCCCGCGAAGGAGGTCTGCAGAAGAGTTCTGAAGTGGCATTTGTCTAGGTAAACCGTTGTGCGCAATCACGTGATAGGACGCGTGTCCCAAAAACGGATGGTGTGCTTCCACTGTGTCTAGTGCCTCTCGGCTCTTGCCTGTTTTCATACTCAAAACTAACGCTTAAACAGTCCTTGACGTGTGGCAGCTTGGTCGTGATCAGGCCATGTGCCATCCTCTCTGCCATTTTCCCGTGTCCACCACATGGGTTCATTTGGGGTACCATACTGCGAAGAAACGAATCATTGATGTATTACATTTCTTCCCACGATGAAGGTTATTTACTTTCTTTAACATGGACTAACATGGACTGGTTATATTTCCCCGCTCTCTGCACTCTCTGTCAGTCAGTCAAAATGTGGGCCACTCAGATGTTGTATGCGCTCTTCCATATCGTTACTCTGACGGTATCTGCACCGTCAGGATTCCCTGCTTCAGGCAATGGTCTATGGTTCACCAAGCCTGCTGACCCCTGGGCCAGCGAATGGCTCCCTGTTGGCAATGGATACCTCGCAGGTGATCACATAAACACATGCTTTCTGTTCCTTGGTGCTGAAAATTGGCAAGCCATGGTGCCCGGCGGAACATTCAGTGAAGTCACACAGCTCAACATAGAATCTCTGTGGTCTGGAGGCCCTTTTGCCGAACCAGTAGGTCCCTTTTTACTTTGAACTATCCTCCTCCTGCTTATTCAGTCCCGTGTCAGTCTTATAACGGAGGTAACAAGCAACCCAGTGAACAGTTTTCGACTGCGGAAGCCATGAAGAACATTCGCCAGACAATATTTCAAAATTCGACCGGCGAAATAGACAGTACGAACAGTTTTCAGCCTGTGACTAACATCGCCTTTGTTCATTGATGTGGGCCATAGACATCGAAGTACTAACGACTGACGCTGGCGCGTATGGTGCAATCAACATTCTTTTTATTATGATAGTCACACGCTTAAATTTCCTATGTAAGGCTCTTATGCCGGAGCTGGCTATCTCTTCTCGAACATCGGCGCAAATGGGACAACGTCCAATTACGCCCGTTGGCTCGACCTTGACCAAGGTATTGCTCGCACCAGCTGGTCACAGTCAGGGACGACATACCTTCGGCACGGTATATCCTTCTTTCTTTGTAACCATCAACTCAGCTCTTTCATTCCAGCTCAACCTTCTGCTCTCACCCCACCGAATCCTGCACTCAGCATATTACCTCACCATCTAGTGCCGCAAGTCTCCCTTCTCTGTCCTATGCTTTCTCCCCAGGCACCGAAGCAAACCTTCCAACACCCAACATAACATGCCTCGACTCCAGCACCCTCCGTATCCGGGGATTTGCCTCCACTCCAGGCATGCTCTACGAACTCCTTGCCCGTGTTTACACCACTCCCGTCGTGTCCGGGCCTTCCTCCACAACTCAATGCATCCAAATACCCGTGGCTCCTGGTATGCCACCCAATGCCACCATCGAGGTCGGCCGTTCTGTGAGCGAAGCATGGATCTCCTGGGTGGGCGGTACCGAATACTCACTTGCAGCAGGCGATGCCGCTCACGGATTCTCCTTCCGCGGGTCCGACCCGCACGACGCCCTCCTGGCCCTGCTTAACCAACCCACTCCCGGGCTCACATTCTCGGGGATTCTAGACCAGCATGTGAAAGACTACACGGCAGCGCTGACGGATAAATTTTCTTTGTCGCTCGGGCAAAAGCCCAGGCTTGACGTATCAACGGATGTGTTGAAGGCAGGGTATCAAATCGATGTGGGCGATACGTATCTAGAATGGCTAATGTTTAATTATGGGAGATATCTGCTAGCTAGCAGTGCCAGGGGGTTGCTTCCAGCCAATTTGCAGGGCAAGTGGGCGAACTTACGTGACAATCCTTGGAGCGCGGGCAAGTGAATTTCGTTTCTGTGCCTTTTGTTGCTGATTCCATTCTTCTTGCGATAGACTACCGTGAGAAGCCCATTTAATAGCCGTAACAATGTTGTTCTGAATATGAACGGTTAGACTCGAACATTAACATTCAAATGAACTATTGGTGCGCGGAGATGACAAACCTCGACGTCACCTTGCCATTGTTCGATTATTTCCAAGTGAGACGTGGGCTTTGGGAATCGAGCTCAGTCATCTAACACTCCTACAGAAAACTTGGGCACCAAGAGGGACGTACACCGCACAAGTGCTGTACAACATCTCCAGGGGGTGGGTTACCCATAATGAGGTTTGTCATCGATGATCGATTTTGAGTATCTCTCGGAACCGTCGGTTTGACTTACTTACCCAGATGAATGTAAGCTTTATGCTCGATGGTTGATGCAACCGTCACGAATTAATGCATAACAGATTTTTGGCCATACTGGCATGAAGGCCGGTGGAAACACTGCTCAGTGGGCAGATTATCCAGGTTGGTATGCAACTCCGTTTTCCACATTTTTACGGTGCTACTTTTTTTAATAAAAGAGTCTAACGTCTGGATGGTATATACCACTTATTATCAATCGATTGCGACCTTGCGCTGATGATTTTTTAAACAGATGATTCACGTGTGGGACCACTTCGACTATACAAACGATGTTGCATGGTGGAAAGCTCAAGGTTGGCCACTTCTGAAGGTCAGCCTCGAGTCCACAAGATGTCTTTTCTTCACTATCAATTCACAACCTTTCTGCATAGGGCGTAGCGAGCTTCCATCTCGACAAACTCATACCAGACCTTCACTTCAATGATTCCACGCTAGTCGTCAATCCTTGTAACTCTCCTGAACAACCTCCCATTACTTTCGGTGTGTTATTTGCTGCTGCCTGATTTGTATAACCCTCATGAGATGACAGGATGTGCGCATTCGCAACAGGTTATCTGGCAGATGTTCAACGCGGTAGAGAAGGGCTTCGCTGCTTCTGGTGATACTGACACCGCTTTCCTGGAGGGTATATTACAAAAGAGATATTTACTCGCTACGCATTGATTGTGCATTGCAGAGGTCAAAGCTAAACGTGCACAAATGGATAAAGGCCTTCGCATCGGATCATGGGGTCAGCTCCAAGGTCCGTACTTCTCATCCCTTGCAGAACACACCCCGTACAACTCGTTCTTCGCAGAGTGGAAAGTAGACCTAGACTCTCCAACCGACACTCACCGCCATCTTTCACACCTCATCGGTCTATACCCCGGCTATGCCCTCGCGACATATGACGAAGCCACGCAGGGTGGACTCATCGTCAACGGGTCGCGCACAACGTATACCAAGAAGCAGCTGCTCGATGCCGCGACGATCAGCTTACTGCACCGCGGAAACGGAACAGGTCCTGATGCTAACTCGGGATGGGAGAAGGTGTGGAGGGCGGCGGCCTGGGCTCAGCTCGAGAATGCAGACACCTTTTATCATGAATTGTCGGTAGGTTCGCGTTTTTGCATTCCAAGTTAGTGAAGCTGACGGTGCCCATGTGTAGTATGGGATTTTTGTCAATTTTGGACCGAATTTGTTGAGTCTGTACGATACTAGCAACCCGGACCCAATCTTCCAGATTGATGCCAACTTGGCGTATCCTAGCGTACTCCTTGTAAGCTGCCCTACCTTACACTCTTCCGTAAATTAACTTGTTAAACGTTTCCCAGAACGCATTGATACAGGCACCTGACGTCGCGAACTTCAATATGCCTCTCTTTATAACCCTTCTCCCTGCGCTCCCCAAGCAATGGCCCTCTGGCTCCATCACTGGCGCGCGCATTCGGGGCGGAATGACACTTGACCTGCAGTGGAACAACGGCAGGCCGACGAGCGTAGAGCTCAAAGTTGACGCAAATATCATCCCGAGGCCTGTGCAGGTGTTGTACTCTGGCAAGGTTGTGAGCTCGTTCACGACCTCGTCTGGGCTAAGCAGAACGATCAATAGCTTTTAAGGACGGAAGTAATCGTTGATCATTTATCTGATCACTTATGGAATGCATAGTGTTATTGTAGATATGATGTTATGACCTCTTAATGACTCTGATACGAAATGACAGTACGATACGATACGCATCTGTCGCGTCCTTCAGACGCGCTTCGCGAGTCACGGCTGTGACATTTCGCGAGACACTACAAACTTCATCTCATACCGCCTGTTACACAGAAATGACGGATCGATCAAATATTGACTACAAACCAATTCCAGAAGGTGATGTTGAGAAGGTGCTGAAACTGGAACAACAAAGTATGCACGGTCTTTAATCGATCTTCACAACCTAACCGAAAATGCCCAGGCTTTCCTGCTGATGAAGCAGCCATCCTTGAAACTCTTCGGTGTGTTAGCTCTGTTCTCATCAACCTCGTTCTTACATATACTAGGTTCCGCCAATCCAAGGCCCCTGGATTGTTCCTCGGAGCCTATATCGCGCATGAGCTCGTCGGATATGTATCCGCCACCCTGTCTTCTTCGACTACCTTGACACACGAATCTATGTCAAATCATAACTCAAAGGGAACTTCTGTGTGCATACACGGTGTATGTGTCGTCCCTGCACGCAGGAGGGAGAGGATTGGGCTACACCTCTTGGACGAATATGTTACTCGACAGGCTGCGAGCACGAATGAAGTTGGAGAACCCTTAGAACGCATTATTTTGATTACGCATGAGGAACTGCGTCCTTTCTATGAAAAGGCTGGTTTTGAATGGTTAGGGAAGAGCGAAGTTGTCCACGGCTCCCTGCCCTGGTACGAAATGCGAAAGATTCTGAGATCTAGTTCATCTGTCGACGCTAGATCCATACCAGGGCTCCCTCCCGCGCAAGTGCGGACTTCGGAGAGTCGAGAGTTACCTTCGGGGCTTTGGGAGATGCTACAGCGACCCAGATCTAACAAACCTGCCTCACGCCTATATGCATCATTCCCGAGTGGTATCACTGACCTCATACAGCCACATTCCCAACAACAGGGGGAATCCGTGAACAAATGTGATCTTCTGTGTCCTAGAAGCGGCTGCGGCAGTGTCATCCTCAAACATGGGGTTGCAAGCTGGGTCGAAAGAGCCAGCGTTCAGGTACAATCTTACCACCCGTCCGCTCGTATTGCTCATATCTAATATCTAAAGATGGAGCCAGAAGACCATCCAACTCACGAATTTCTAGGGAAACTTCCCGCCCCTCCAGAAACAACTCACTGGTGGTTGGTCACACCTTCGCCGATGCAGTTTGAGAATATTGGATTTTCTCGTTCCCTCCACGCTCAGGGCCCTTCTGGTGAGTTACTCTACATGGCCGGTATTTCATCGCCTATATATCATATTCTTGTTTAGGAAAACAAATGAAGCTTTTGGCATGCGCGGAGTGTAACCTGGGCCCTTTGGGTTGGAGTGAAGAAGGTGGTTCGGAATTTTGGTTGGCTTGTGCGCGGGTTGGGTATCTAATCTGATTGCTAGTACTGATTGCAACGTGGTCGCATTTTTGTCAACATGAATTGCGGAGACATTGTTTGCTCTGAGCTTTCCCGTATTGCTATTACCTGCTATTACCTGCTATTACCCTTTATGGAAAAACATTGTTAGCACACGAACTTAAGCACTCCAGCCAACTTGCTGCACACTCTCAGTGACAGGCTCAAGGCCGCACGATGTCCCTTCCAAAGCTCACCTCCCTTTCTACTCAAACTCTCTCGCTCTTGCTCGAACGCCAACGCCTACAGACTCTGCCGTCTTACTCGTCTTCGACAACTGATGCGCAGTCAACACAGTCCCAGTCACACCTCTCTCAGATATCCCAGAATCTTAATCGACTACGGACGGGTATTCTTGAGGTGGAGGCGAAAGAGGGTCGCTCAGAGGCCATTGGACTGCTGCGAAACCAGTATGAACGAATGCGCGATATGCTCGGTGAGAAGGGTAACATTCAAAGGTATGACATGTTCCTCGTTGCATTCCCGTCGGTTAAACTAGTTATTTTTTTCATTCTTAGTTTAGCTCCAGCTTCGGAAGACCCTGTAGGGTCTTCCCCGTCACCTCTGACTGTCCCGACGTTACCTCTACAACCCCCAGCAAAAGATTCAGAGCCCTTCTACGCCCCATACACCGATGATCCAGAAGCTGGGTATGGGCCAGGGATAATGCTACAGACCCAACGGCGAATGATCGACGGTTCGTGCGAGCTTACATTCTTTTGGGCTCATAAGTCTTATTCTTCAATCTGTCCTAGAACAAGATGAACAACTTGACAGACTCTCGCACTCCATCAGCCGCCAACACCATATCTCTCTCCAGATTAATGACGAGTTGGATGTCCACACAGGCCTCCTAGAAGAGTTAGACACCGAGTTGGACCGCACAGAAAGCAGAATGTCAAGTGCGCGGCGGAGATTAGACCAGGTCGCGAAAGGCGCAAAAGAGAATGGTCAGCTATTTCCGTGACACTCAGAACTCTATTGTTAATTTGGCATGCAATATACAGGATCTATTGTGGCAATCGCTGCCCTCATCCTAGTGCTCCTCATTCTTATCATCGTCTTCAAAACATAGATATTTGACGCAGAACGCTTGAGCTCTCTGCCTATTTCCGCACATCTAATTTGCCCTCACATTTTGGAATCATCTTCCCTGTAATTATACACTGGACTTTATCCATACACCTAGACCCGGGATTATGACAGTACACTATGATTAGCCCTGTAGCGAGCTGGGGTAGCACTTTAGGTAGGTTGTGGACTTTTAGATGGTTATCACATGATCACTTCTGCGAGTCACGCAACTGCTGCTACTTACTAATACCTGTAAACCATCATGAGATCAGAAACTGTTGCCGGGGGATGTGCATGTGAGAGGGGTGTTTGATAAGGTACCAGAAGGTACCTCGTTGCTTGTAGCTTCAAGGTACGCCTTGATTAAGCTTGATTTTCTAGAATTGAGCTGTTGCAGTGCTGTTGCTACCTCCTGTAAGGATTGATAATCAAGCCGATCGCCTGCATAGTCACGCGGCGTGTCTGTTCACCTCCCGCCTACTCGATACAATGTCAACGCGGAACACACAGACTCAAGTTTCAGGTTCCAGAAGAGCAAGAAGCGGCCAACTTGCTGGAAATGAGCGGCTAATGATGGGCCAAATTCCGACTAATGGAATAGGTATATCAGTAATTGACCATCTGGAATTCTAGAATGCACTGACTTGCTTGCACCATATTCTGCCACAGCGTCCAACTCGGACAATTGGCACAATAGAAGCAACTTTTCGATACGCGTCTTCTCATCAAGCAAAGCAGCGGACCTGCATCGATCTCAGCTTGAACCGATGACAATGGAAATCGCAGGTTTTAATATTTCACTTGACTCGATCTCAATAATCTCGTAAGAGCTTTCTAGCAGGAATTATTTAGCTCCATCCTCCTGTACACTAAGGTGTAACACCCAAGACACCCCATATTGCTTTCCCTAAGACATCAATTCCATGGTTCGGCCACTTCCTCCGCCTCTCAAAATCAGCAGCAGTGTCCGTGTCTATGATCCCGTTTGTCAAACGAAAATCGACGAGTCCAGCCATGATGCCTTCATCAAACTCTGGATGTCCTTGTAGCGCAAAGATCTGGACGTTCCCGAGGCCTTCCTCCTCAGGTTTAGTGCCAGTATAAAATCGAACCATGCCTTGATTGAAAGTAACAGGGGTTGAGCCAAGAAGGTGAAATCCCTCAGACGGCACGGTTGGGACGTGGTCCGTATGCATCTGTTGGACGTTCTGTTGGACAATGATTAAAACACTCCGAAGTGAGATGATTGCCAACGCACGAGGCTATCAACCCCAAACATTTTCTTCCCCAAGTCCGTAAGGTGTACGGTGGTTGGACCAATTTCCCACCTGTCGTTGAGAACACATCCACCTCCTAAAGCACGCCCGATGATTTGATGCCCAAAGCATATGCCTATATAAGATCGTCGTTAGTTGTGTTGGGTGGATAGTCGTCGAAGACTTGCCAATAATTTTGATGCCTGGTTTAACATTAGCAATATGCACGACATATGCGACGAGTTTGTTTATCCAATCCACATCCTTGTACGCCGACGCCGCTGTGTTGTAGCTCAGGTCTGTTACCATACTCTTTTAAATGAAATAGATAAATTTACCGGAGCCCGTGAGCACAATACCATCGTATGAATCCAGCATATCTTCTGGAGGGTATTCCATCTTCTGTACATCATATGGATCGAGCTTGAAGTCTATGTTCTTGGGTAGAGCGCTACGAAAGAAATTGTGAAAGACATTAGTGTAGTCGCCGTAGGTTTCGTGCAGGTTGGGGGTGAGGGAGCCGCAGACGAGGAGAGCAAGAGACTTGTAGGTAGACATGCTGAAGATAGATGATCTCACCTCATATCCGTCCCGCAATAGCCCGCAATGCAGACAACGGCCGAGTAGTCCTTCCGAGTCCGAAGAACATAAACCAAATGTAGTTAGGTCAGGGCAAAGAACGGATCACAGTGTGCCCTGTATGGGTGTTGAAGAGATTTGCGGTGTTTGAGAGTCATCTCATCTACTACGGCAGTCTATGTACGGCTACAATGGATAGTATAGCGTGCTACAGACAGATGAATATCAATGAAAGGGGGACACTCCACATACCAGCTGACTACATCCCATGATCCAGCGCCCTGATTGGCTCATCGGAGTCTGAAAGATCAAAACATACCGTGAACATCATCCAACAACGACGATCCTCTTTGCCACCATGGACGACGGCGACCACGGGGTTCCAACTGCTGCCATTCACAGCGACCCTCGCTTCCTTGTCGCTACAACTCTTGTTACCCTGGTAGTCGCTGGCTCCACCTACATCTGGCGGTCAAACCCGAGACGTTTACTTGCACGTTCAGACCACCGGGGTGAGAGTCTTCATAAAATTTATGTTCATACAGGAATAGCCGCCGACTGTCAATCCATAGGCGAAGAGTCATATAATAGTGAACACATGTCCGTGGCGGACGCTGGTAGTAGTGCCACGCTCGTCGTCAACGGCGACCCTAACAATCAGGCAAATGGCAAGGACCCTAAATCCTCTCGCTCAAAGGAGAGGCGGAGAAGAGGCAAGGACCCCTTGAAGGAACTTCTCAAAACTGGAAAGAAATCCAAGGTTCTGTCAAAGTCTATCAAACTTGCAGAAGTCGACGGCAATGGAGTTGGACCATCTAACATGCTCCCTGCCATTCAGGAGTTCACACGTTTACGCCATTCGCGTGAACGCTCTCTTACTACCTCATCGAGGTCTGTGTCTACAACCTCAACTTCGAATCGCAGGACGCCTCCCCCGAATTCTGATTGGGCCGGTCCCCCTTCCCCTACTCCAAACCAAAGTATCAGTGAAAGCGATGACGTGGGCGGCGCTGGGGATTTCTCCACACCAGATGTATCGAATTCACTCCCTACTATCTCTCAGAATCAAACCGTACCTGGTTCTCATCCATCCGATCATTCTTTGCAGCCGAACCCGCTCACACATCCACGATCACCCGACCGTTCGAATTTATGCCTTTCCACATCCTCGTCCACCTCACACTCAAGTTCAATGTTCTCCGATTTAAATGTAACTCCGAATACCTCCCCGACATTATCTCTCTCTGACAAGACCCCGACCTTGCAAGCGGAAAGCCCTCTACACGCGTCAGCTAACGCCATTACAACTTCGACAACCATGCCTTCCGTTCAGAAGGACGCTGGACCTCGGGCTTGGGATGCCGTTCCTTCGAGTTCTACTTCCGACAGTACACTACGGAAACCCCCTCGATTTCGCTCCAAATCGCGAGGTTCAGGACCTTTATCGGTATCGACTACAACCCCTTCTTCCAACAATACTACCACTTCCGACTCAGAGGCAACCTCCTTGCCCTCATTTGGATCTGCTCGGCCACATGATGATGCTTCTCATCCCGTTACGTTTCCCACACTGAACCCGTTGTCGAACTCGAGCAACCGAACAGTGAACCATGTCACTTCAAATGGCAATATCACCGGCGTTAGCAGCAAGGCGAATGGTCACCCTAATGGGTCTGCTTCCAAACATCCGTCAACTCCTCGCCGCCCACCCACGCCGTCTGGACCGAACATGCCTGGCTCTGTTTCGGCTCAAACGCAGCTAGCTTCATTGAGAGGTGCGCTTGAAGCTGCTCGCTTGCGAGAAGAAAAAACAAAGGCCGAAATTGAGAAGTACTCAAAAGAACTCGAGATGATGCGCTGGGAAAGCGCGACTTGGAGGCGGAGAGAAATGGAGGTAGGCAACCTACGTTCATGGCATATATTTCACTGACCATTATGAGTGCAGCTTCAAAATCAGATCCACCACTTAATGCATCAGATGCAGACCTACGCATCGCTGGTCACCTCGATGTCTGCCCAAACGTCACCAGTTGCTCAGCACCACCGTTCCAATAATAATAATAATACCAATGGGGTTGAGCCTCATTCGCCCACAAATGGGTACCAGTTCTCACCCTCCCCTAGCCCGCACTCTCCTCCTCCACACGTCCAGATCCCCCCAATGTTCTTAGCCAATGGTGTGCTTTCGCCAATGTCTATGGGTCACTCGCCTCACTCCCCATTCTATCCCTACTCGCCGCATTCCCCACACCCGCATCAACAACTCCCTCATCTACACGCTCAAGTGCAACAGACTCAATCCCCACACCAACGGTCCAATTTGATTTCCATGTTGTTCCCCCCCGGTGCTAGTGCGCTAGGAAGCGGGCCATCCTCCATTGCCGGCTCTTCTTCGGCAGGATCCCCTTCGCCTGACATGGCAGGGTCCCCTACACCCTCACCAACACTACCAGATCGTGGAAGGAGACGCACGCGGACAAGAACGCAAACTGCAGGTGCACGAATTGGCGAACGTGGCGGTCCCAGGGAAGACGGGGGAGAGGGTCGTGATGGCTGGATTGGCGTCGGTGATGACGATGCTGCCGACCTACCTTACGAGAGGACGGAAGGGGAAGATAGCGACGGCGACGAAGGCAGTGTTAGTGAGGTGCTCGCTGATGCTATATTAAAGCGGCCGGGCAGCATCAGGGGGCTGTCCTCAAAGAAAGGCAAGAGCAAAGAAAAGGAGCCTTTCATCGAACATACAGAGTTCACATTCCCCTCGCTCTCTGAGCTGGGGAACGTTAACCGTGGATACAGCCGTTCCATCGAAACACCGCATTCCGATGGGGAAGAGGTCGAATATGCCAAAGGCGTAAACGAGGTCGCTGAGACGACGATAGAGACGAATCAACTGGCTGATGCTGAAGCGGAAGTAGAAGAGTCCCATGATGATGCACACTGAAACGAAACTTTCTCCTTCACCCTCATTTTCCTTTCCACACCCTGACATTCGCATCGCATATCCATATTTTTAAACTATTCGACGGTCTTATCTTATTTCGCCATAGGACACCGATCTTCACACTCTTGCTTTTTTCCCTTCATTCACCCAAGTTTACATTCATTAATTCGTCTAAGCCTTTAAAAACAGAACCCTCCCGGTCTGTCAATACCATACCCGTCATCCCCTTCCTTTGAGCCGCTACCAGTAATTACGCAGTTTAAATAATGGTAGAACCGAGTTATAACGTACGCTCAACGACATTACCCCTTAGAGTGTTCAGATAACTGGTTGTAGTACACATTTCGTGATTTGTAGTACTGCAGCTAGTACCCCTATGATTGATTAGACCCTAGGCTGGTCATGGAATGCTCCGACAGACGAAATAGCGACTCGCGGAGGAGGATGAGCTTTTCGAAGGAAAATTATGGCAGCATGCACTATCTTTTTTTGGAGACCGCGACGGCGTGAATGATCTCTCTGTCTTTCAACATTCCTAGGCAGAAGCGTTGTTTGTTCCGCTTTGTCCACTTTTCTGTGAAGGGCGCTGAACAGCGATTCAGGTAATGAATGTAAATCTCCAGCGCTAATATCATCAGTAAACAGGATAGGGCTCTTTACGGAATAACGTCTTTTATGGGACCATCCAGAATTTCATTGAAAGATGAAGTGGTGCGTCCGTACTGAATGTAGTATGCACTATCATCTAAACGTCTATTATTACCCCTGTGTGCGCTAGATAAACAATCTAGAGGCCCAACTTGAAGCGCATAAAACAAAGATCGGTCTTCTGCAGCAAAGACTGATGTCCGCACTCGACACGCTAGATCGCCTTCAGAGTCAGTACTCACTGGAGCTAGACGCCGAGGCACACAAGCGGAGACATGCAGAGACCAAATTGAGAAGGTACATGGACACCGTGCAAGCTGCTGAAGTAGAAAGGGATGATTTGCGCGACGCGGTGATGAAACTGGTGATGAAAGGTGGGCATATTGTTTATTCCATCAAGACGACAGGTTGAGGCGTGTATATCATAACGTCAAGTTCTTGATCTGATTCTAACCTGTTATTTGGTAGTCGAGTCAGGAAATGATGATTTCAATTCATGGCCACGCAGTCATATGCGCATTTCAAGCCTTCTAGGTAGGTAGCTGGCACGACGTTGCTTACATGACAACCTTGACGTATGTTCACCTGCAGACCCCCTTGCGCCAACAAATAACACCCGGCTGGATGAGGCTGCCTCAAGGGATGTTTCTGAAGACCAATTATTATCATACGCTGGTGCCATCATCGACACCCTCAGACATGAGTGCGATCTTGCCAGAGTAACTCATGCACACTTCCGCGAGATGTTTGAAGATCGAATCCAAACTCTGGAAGCGCAGCTCGCACGACGTGATGCGGAGCTTGAGACACATGTCGGACATCTCGTGCTAGAGGCCAATGCAGCACCAAGAATACTAATGCAAAACGAAAAGAGATCCAGGAAAGAACCAGTGTCGATGGCTCAGGAGGAAGTCATGATAATATTGCAGCGGACCTCGGCTCGGAACAAGACCTTGGAAGAAGAAATCAAGGGTTTATTCAAACGGGTATGTATATTCGGTCACCTAGTTTGTTTTGCTGTATCGTTTCGTATGTCGTCTAGCTCGAACAAGTACGCATCACGAAGTCAACTACATCGCCGTCACTATCGCTTCCCGCTCAGCCATCTCCGCCACCTGCTGCTACCGAACTGCGAACTGAAACCAGCCCTGTTCAAGCTCCTGACGCTCAACTTGATCCACTTCCTGCGATCCCCGAACCATTGACGATGGACATTCATACACAATCTCTGCATAATCACGATGTAGCGACAGAAATGGCTGATCACAATAATTATGACCCTCGTCACCATCACCCGACTGTAGAACATCTGAACCAAGAAATCACCGAGCTCTCTGCCAGGATCAACGCCTTCAAGGCCGAGCGAGACGCACTATTGGAGGTCATTGCTTCCCAGCGCAACGTGGCAGGTGTCAGTTCAATTCACGTCTAAATACGCCTTTCCCTAACTTTGTGACACATTGGTAACAGTTGCCTTCCGCAACCCGTTACCAGCAACATTCATCCGAGCTTGAACTCGAGCCGGAAGCAACAGGCGCAATGATTCAACCTTACAATGCACTAGAGGATGAATGCATATCGTACGCATTTACGTTTCAGCCTACGATGTCTGACGTATTGATTTGTTATTCTCGATTGTGACATCGAACCCCGCAATATCTATCTCATACCGGTGTTTCAACCTAAATCCGAACCAGCCTACGGCATATTGTACAACTGCTCCGAGAGGAACTTCGTGAGGCCAAGATAAATGCGAAACGTAGGGAACAGGAATTGCTTGAGCGGATCGAACACATGGAGAGAAGGCAAGGGTTGGCAAACACAGTAGTAAGTTCAAACAACCCCACTTATTTCCACAGGTTTATCGTGCCCCTTCTCCAGGCGCCGAATGCCGATGGTGTGGCCGTCATGCAGGAGGGTCGCGTGCCAAAGACGGACGATCTACTTGACGCTTATGATGGCGAGATGTCCATGGAACTTGCCACGCCTCTCTTTCCTATATCCCTTTTACCGCCATCACCATCACCTCATCACACCCCATCACGACCACAATCCAGATCATCAAGGTCGCATACTCGATCGCCTCACTCTAAGTCTACGCTAATCTCTAGTGGAGAAGGGAGTGGGAGCCCTAGGATGATACCACCCCGGATTCTTTCATCTCCATCACCTTCCTGGTCACAATCATCGTCAAGTACTACACCACTGTCTCCCCCTCCCCAACCTCCTCCTGACGCTCCTCCGCCAACGTTCATTCAGGACTTTCCACCCACTCCTGTAGTGCAAACAATTCTTCCGCTCCCGCTCCCCGCTGATTCCATCTCGACCATCTCTGTGCAGCACCCAAGCATAGAGTGGGTCGAAAGAGAACTCGCTGCGGAGCAGCGCCGCCTTCAGGAAGGCGAGCAACAATTAGCGGAGCTTCGGAATATGCTGCATGATCTACATGAGCAGCATAGGATGTCAGGCCTGGGGTGAGGAGTCGTCAGTGTTTTGTGGGCATGCTCGCTTTCGTGCTTTCGCTCCTTCGCTGCTTTGTACCTGGTCTTATTCTTCATTACTACATCTATAAGGAATATATTGTTGTATCTGATGTATTATCTTCAATCGATCACTTTAGGGGTATAGTGGTCGACACCAGCCATTTTGGCAAATACAATCAGTTGGTCGAGCAATGGTGACACATCACACGCATCCAGCAGCAACGACTTCACAACCAAACATCCGGCCCCGCCAATAGGCGCCAAGTGGTCAGGAGACAAAGCGAAAGAGTTAAATAGGAAACATTACGTTTTATCTTGCATGACTCGTGAAATGACAATAAAGATTGAAATCCGTTCACCGAGGAAGAATGGCATCTAACGTCCCAACACCAGGTCAGGTCAATTGACAAATTTGCCAATCGAACAACTCACCTTTATGATGTAGCCCGTGGAGGAATTCGACAGTACTGCCTCCAGAGGTCGTCATTGACATGTCGTGTGGCTCACCGCCTGATTTCGGGGATGTTGCGAATCCAAGCTCTACCCTGTCATTTTTGTCTCTGCCATGAACGTTGAAACCTATAGACGTCTGTGTGCTAGATGCGCCGAAGTTGGTTTCCCCACTGGGTGAAGTAATGCCAAGACCGATTCGGATGATGACCATGGAGAATACAAGACCCTAGTTCAATGCATCAGGCCACGAGCATCAACTAAACGTCGGTACCGACCACGATGGGGGAAATCTAGATGATTGTGCATAATGCTTCAGTAAGACCCAAAATACTTATGAAAACTCAACACACCGCATCCAAGAGGACATACTGGAACCAAGATTGTTGCTTATAAAGAATGAGAAGAGTGGTAAGTGTTGCGGAGTATATTGCTCCAGATTCGATGACAAGCAACATGATCGGGCGCAGGCTAGATTTCGAAAAGACTATGCTTTCACGGTTGATAGCCCAGATACGGTACGCAACAAGTGCTACAGATGTGCAGCAGATGTCAACGTTGGGGCCAACAATGCACGAAAAGAAACTTCACCCACAAGTGCAAATGATATTAGTTGCAAGGGTTAGGGAGAAGAACGAAAGAATCCATTGCTGTAACTGCACGACGAAGATCTCCGCTTGAGGCACTACGCGGGCAAACGAATACAGAATGCCAATGCCACATGCTATTGCCAAATATAACGTTAGTATGAGGTAGATCACTTTCAGCAGCTACGTCACCTGTGCTTCCAAGGAGTAGGAGGAAAGGGAACAAAATGATATAGAACTTCCTACCGCAGACGACGTAACACCGCAGCAGCTATCTCAAGTCAGCGAGAACTGGGAGTGCTTAGATTCAAACTATTACTCACTACTACGCTATCACCAACCAAGGTCTGCGCCTCATAGATCGCACTCCCGAAGATCTGCGTAAATTCAGACAGCTGATTGAAATACGAAGCAGGGCCTCCGGGCGCGTTTCTGTAGGTAATGAACGCCCTGTAAATGCGCGTATAGTTGACTCCGATATGCTGATACGCGGGTCAGACCACGTTGCATGACAGAACCACGGACAGGCTGACCATAGTGGCTAGCACAAACATCGCAATAGAGATCCCGAGCATCGTCTTGCGAATTGGCTGGCCTCGGGGACGCCCCCTGGTCAGGACCCAGTGTGTGATCGTGAAGAGGACAGCATAGGCCCCTACATGAGGTCATCAGTGAAATTCAGATGGGTTTTCACGAGTAATTATGGTACCATATAGCAGAGTTTGGATGAAGATCGAGACAATCTTAGACTACGTCGACGTGAGAAATCGTCGGAACAAGTTAGCTTGGTTACACATACCTTGTCAGCTGTAAAGGCCATCGTAAGCAAGGTGTTCCTCTAAATTCTCGGGTGTATCTTTGTAGAACAAAGATCCTCCCCAAGAACGATAGAAAAAGAGGACTGCCGATTTATAAATCAATCAACCTCTGTCGGGTAACACAGATCTAAGGATTTAAGGCGGGGCTCTCTCACAACTGTCAGGAAGCGTACCACCCTGTGTCAGTGGTGAGATTTAGAGGCGGAGCACCGTATAGCACCCAGACCTTCTCAAACCGATGGTCGCAGAAGACAAGTTAGCAGCTGTGACAAAGTGCGGTAGTTTAGAGATTAAGCGACAGAGAAGCGCCGTCATGCCGAGACTCCATGGGGACTATCATCTTCCCTATGAATCAAGTTGAAACTCCGTTAATATGCCAACTTGAAGAAAACTCACTCACCTCAGTACAATTAGCAAAACTCCCTTGGGAACTGAGGATACCGACCGACAGACTCATTACGGTACCACTGATAATGAGGCAAGATCAGTCAGGAGTCATAGTTAACCAAGTTGTATGCCTGATGGAGTCGTGTAAAGATCAATACCAAACACGAATTGAATACATGCAGTTGACGCCAGTGAATGCATCAGCATCAACTTCTACACCACAAAACTGACAGTTCCGAACATTCAAGTTGCTTTTCCCAAGCTCAAGTTAATGCTATGATCGTAAGATGTTGCATGGTTCGATCTGATCGTGATTTTACAATATCAAGGTGTGGAGTGGTAGTGGTCATGCGAGATGATACATGCGCATCAGGAAGAAGTTCACCTTTTTAGGCCAACTAAAAACTTTGTGATTTCAGGATCAGGATGAATAATTTCAGTAAAGATTTCTTTGTTTTGTTCAGGCTGTTATATGTAGGCCACCTGAAGTGGGAAATTTCAGGGTTTCAGGTACAATTTCAGGCAACTTACTAAATTTATAATTTAGGCACAGTTTTCAGCCACGCCGCGTGCATTTGCAGGGCGGAAAAAGACGGACCTCGAGCGTGACAGCGCAAACATGATTGGCACACGACACGCAACGCATGATTCCTCTGTTAAGCATTTGAAGGCTTCGCGATACCACCCTCGGCCATATCCCATCCAAGTTGTTCGTACGTCCACCCAAAACACGACCCCCCAAGATCCGAGGAGTGAAACCCACACACGCTCCTATGCATACCCGGCTTTAGGTGTATTTCATCCAACCTGTGCATCTCATCAGGCGTTAGTTCTATCAGCTATTCAAAATGTCCGAGTAGATTAATATTCGAATCAGCGCGGAGAAGATTTACATGACTTACGGAAAGATTTTGCTTGAGCCTCGTTGGATCCACGCTCTTCGGCATGACCGCAGTACCGCGCTGGACGGCCCAGCTGAGTAATACCTGACCCTCCTTCACTCCTGTGCCCTTGTTGCGAGCAATATCTACAATATCCCTGTCGGAGGTAGCATATTTGTGTTTGCCCACAGGGGAATAAGCAGTAAGCAGGATTTTAGGCTCATGAGAAGAACAGAATGCCAGAAGCTCGTGTTGCGGGAGGCACGGATGTGCTTCTACCTGGTTCACGGCTGGCACGATCCGCGCGTGCTTGAGGAGCGTAGTCAGAGTCTTGATGCCAAAATTGGAGACGCCAATATTTTTGACTTTTCCTGTCATTTTTTTATTTGGGGTCAGTATTAGACAATGCAGTGGTCTGCAGAGTCGTACCTGAATCCAGAAGCTTCTCCATGCTCTTCCAGGTCTCAACAAATGTTGGGCTTTCGTCGGGTTGTAGCGCGTGACCTGGAGAGGCATTATATTCAATTACTTTGGTACAAGATGGGCATACCATTCTCCAGCAACGTCATTGGCCAGTGCATGAGGTACAGGTCGACATAATCAGTGCCGAGCTTCTTTAAGCTTTGATTGAGAGCAAGTTCTACATTTCCGTGATCTTCGCTCCTATTAATATTTGGGCATCAGCTCTAGTCATAGCTGAACGGAAAAGAACATGGGACGAACGCTAGCTTTGTGGTGAGGAAGATCTCGTCGCGTGAAACGTTGGATTCTTGAAGAGCTCTTCCGACAGATTGTTCATTACCTAGGTGAGGGTAAAAACACATGTTGATGAGGACATGATGAGGAACTCGCCATAGTTCGAAGCCTGTTCAAATCAGAGATTTATTTATTGTAGCAGTGACGCAGATGAGTTGAGGGGGCAGTTACAGTGTCGATATGGCGATATCCGAGGTCCAATGCCATGTTGACCATGTTGGTAACATGGTCACCTTCACCAACCCGTCCCATCCAACATCTGAAACAAAAGTGAGAACAAGTCTGGAGGGGTAATGGAGAACTAACCCAATGCCGACAGCAGGGATGTACGATCCTGTGTTGAGCTTGAATGAAGGTGTCATGAGAGTTTGATACATACATACGTAGATTAGATTAGATTACATTTTGTATAAATATTATGCCGACGGCCTTCTGTTCCCTCTCATGGCTACTTCATCCAAGAAACCAACAATCCTCGAAACAATCTACGCACAACGAGCCAGAGATGTTGAACTTGCAAAATCTACGCCAGGAACTACGCCTAACGATATAGACGCTCTGCTCGCAATCAACCTAGCTCCACCTCTCATATCTTTTGTAGATCGTCTCAAGCGCAATCCTTCTGCAAATGCATCCAGTACAACTCCTTCCATCTCTCTCATGGCAGAGATAAAACGCGCAAGTCCATCAAAAGGCCCAATCGCTCTCACAGCCAATGCACCTGCTCAAGCTCTTACATATGCACTCGCCGGCGCCTCCGTTATCTCCGTTTTAACCGAACCTACTTGGTTCAAGGGCTCCCTCCTCGATCTCAGACTCGCCCGTCAGGCCATCGACACCCTTCCTGACCGTCCTGCAGTCCTTCGCAAGGAATTCATCCTTGATGAGTACCAGATCGCTGAAGCCCGCCTTTACGGCGCAGACACTGTCCTACTCATCGTCGCAATGCTCTCCCCCGACCGCCTCAAGGCACTGTACACCTATTCACTCGGTCTCGGCATGGAGCCTCTCGTAGAGGTGAACAATGCTACCGAGATGAAGATCGCACTCGATCTGGGGTCCAAGGTCATTGGAGTGAATAACCGAAACTTGCATGATTTCAATGTGGACATGGGAACAACCAGCAGGCTAGTAGAGATGGTCAGAGAGCGTGACGTTATCCTCTGTGCGCTGAGCGGCATCTCCAGCCCGAAGGATGTGCAGGTGTACAAGGACGAAGGTGTTCGCGCGGTGTTGGTAGGTGAGGCGCTCATGCGAGCCCAGGACACCGGTGCGTTCATCCGCGAGCTCTTGCAGTGGCCAGAACCTGCACAGGAGAAAAACACACAAGAGAAAGTGTGGATCAAGGTCAATGGTATCACCAGCAAGGAACAAGCGACAGCCTTGGCAGACGCCGGAGCCAATATACTCGGTCTCGTTATCGGCAGTGGTAGTCCCAACGCCACCCCTGTCACCGTCCAGTCTGCCATCGAGATATCTCACGCCATCCATTCCTCGTTCTCCGCCACCGCCTCCACCACCACCACCACACCCACGTCTCCCCAACCATGGTTTACCGCCCAAAGACAGTATCTCAGCACCACCAACCGTCCCCTTCTCGTCGGCATCTTCCCAAACGCCACCGCCGCTTACCTCAGCTTCATCATTCAAACCACCCTCGTCGCCCAGTTTGATCTTGTGCAGCTGGATGCGTCCGCGCCTTCCGCGTTGATAGAACACATCCCCGTGCCCGTCATACGGGCCTTCTCTTTGTCTAGTGAGAGTGCAACCGAGAACGTGGACATTGCGCTTCCGGGCGTCCACAAGTTTGTCTTGCTCAACGTCGATCATGACCACATCGCTAGGGCAAAAGAAATCGTGGACAAGGGCGAGGTGCCAGGGTGGCCCATGCCTGTAATCCTGGGACTTGACGGGAAGGCGACGAAAGACAGCACCGTGGAGGCCATTAGGAACGTTGGGGCGTGGTGCCTTGATGTTGAGGCAGATGCGGACGTTGTAGAGCTCGTCAAGGCAGTCAAGAGTGCGTAGTCGTGTGCGTATGATTTTAGAACTCTGTTGAGTACCACATTTTATCTTGCCACCTACACTTCACAGTCCAACTTGTGTGAGAAGAGATCTTGTAGATTGAATAAGCAGAAAGAAAGCGAACTGAAATACATGCTATGCAAGATAAAATACTCGACTGCAGTCACATCCCGATTGACATGTGGACCATAGAAATCAGAATAATCGTGATCACGATTTTGCGCTCAGCACCTCGGGCGCTTTTTGCTGCTGCTGCTTCTCTAACAACCGCCTATCATACCGGCCCGATCAGCAGAAAGAAAACAGCAAAAAGAGGAGAAAAAAAACACGCACTGCCGGGCACTCAAAATCATCTTCGCTTTCCGCTCCCTCAGACTCGCTTCCCTCTTCTCGGGGCTATCCTCCCACGCTGCCTTCCCACCCCACTCGCCCTCCATCGCAACCTCCTCCTGGTTCCGCACCCGCTCCTCAAGTTGATAGCGCGCTATTAGGGTCTCCTTCGGGGGCTGTTTCGCTGGTGTTGCGGACCGTGCTCCCGGTGCTGAGCGTGCATGACTCCCAGCATTAGCAGAAGAGTTACTACTCGTGTTGGGGTTGGCGTCGTGGGGGAAGAGGGTGTAGTACGCAGGTGGGGGCTTATGTGGGCGTGAGTATGAAGATATTTTGCGAGAGGGAAAGGACGTACGGCGTCTAGGAACCCTCGTTCGAGGATCTTATTGGATGTCTGTTCGACGCTTCCAGTGCGTAGGAGGTCGTAGCGGACATTATCCCTGTTTGGACAGATTATATTAAGAAATTGTAGGATAGGTCACTGACGGGGAGGGAATGCTTACACAGGAATGTCGGGGAACATGTTTGATATAGTGTCAATCTGTATAATCGATCAGTTATACTCTGAGCCAGAAGAATATACAAGGGAAACCGTACCATATCCTGCGTGACAGGTTTCGGTCTAAACCCTAGTGTATCCGCAGCAGACCTGCGTTCCGTAGAGTCGCTGCCTGCATACCGTTATCCCAGAGTCAGCAATAGATTCGATGACAAGCACAGGCAGCAAAAGAGATGAAAGACTTAGGGGTAAACCCCGCAATTCAGGGAAGATACATACTGGCGGTAGCCCATCGGAAGATGAAGACGATGACGGCGAATGCAACGAGAACGTTGACGACTTCTCCCATGGGCAGCTTGTCAGTGCAGGACTGAGCTCCGAGTCAGGGTTGGATGATGAGATGGTAGTAGTTACACAGACAGACAGTCGGAGGGGGCTGTGGCACTTTGTCTTGTGATTTCCAATTTTGGTGCTCTGTGATCCCGCTTGTAAACTTGTAAAACGTATACGCCTTAGACGTCTAGACGTCTTGGACAGTTGGCCCAAGTTCTTCTACAAGATTCGTGAGGCAGAACCAAGACTGGGAGTGTAGTTCGAAAAAAAAAAGTGGGTTTCCTCATAATTCATATGTTTTACAAGAATGCGTCACTGAGTACTTGGGTACGTTACGTACTCCTCTCAAAGTTAAACTTTCGAAGCCAGTTTCTATGTCGACACCAGCCTCGGTTCTGCTTCTCGGAGCCCATTGGCAACGTTGGCACTCTCGTTCTTTTCTGGTAATTTCTCACCCGAGGTGTGCACAGCACCCGTTGCGGGGGTAAAAAATCAGCCGCCAACCGAGGCTTATCCATTGCAGGGCAGTCATATGCTTTGTACATTGCAGTGGCAGCTTGTAAGGAAATCGCCGTCCTGAAAAGTGCTAAAACGTATCACCCCCCGGCGATTACCTACGTTGGTTAGATCTACGAACACAAGTATTTTGACACATGTGAATATGACTCTGAATTCTGGCCGGCGTCTAGATCGTAGCCTTGACGCTGTTGAGTCGCACCACGAGCGGAAGAAGCGATACATTCTCGCTCGACGCGTAGAACTGTACACAGTCCAAGTGTATCTAAAGGAATCTACTGGTCAGCACGAACACATATAGACATAGAAATCATTTTACCTGAAACCTAGATTCCAAGACAGTGTTTAGACCGAGAAAGACAAACAACTTCAGCAATATAAAACTTACCAGTGGTTGAAATTCGTCTCAAACTTGCCCAAGAATTCCCACCTCTTCGCCATGGACTGGTCGCCACCCGCTGATTCCGAGGTCGCAATGGCATTATTTGCGGATTTCGTAAATGATGACGTATATAACGCAAACGTCGAGCACGTCACAATCAGCCGTGAGTAGGCCTACAACTCCGTCAACACCCTGCTCATGAAAAGCAAATCAACAAACCCACCTTTAGCAATTTCGAGCTCGTCAACATACATTCCTTCAAACAGGTATCCAAGAAATCTACATGATCCTTCAACAACTGATCCACTGTTGTCACCTTATCCAACTTGCTCTCTAGTGCGCGCCAATTCGGCTCAAGAACCTCAAACGTCGTGAAGGCCAATATCTGCTGTACGAACGCCAGCATGCGAGCGCGGAGGAGGCACACCCTTAGCCTCCATCTGTTGAAGTCCGGGTGGTGCGGCATAGCCCGGCGCCACGGAGGAGTCTTCTGCTCGATCCACATAGCGGTGAGGGATTGCTCGACGTGCTTCAGGTGTAGGAGGAAACGGAAGAGGAGCTGGTAACGCAGGATCGTCTTCCGAGAGATGACGAGAGAAAGTGGGAATTTGACAGTGTAATCGAGAGTAAGAACATCAATAGCTGCATGACATGGGGTGAGCAAAGCAGAAGGACACTATATCGGAAGATGGGTATCACCTGGCATGGATTTCTTTTCGTCCTTCTCCTTCTCCTTCTCCTTCTTATGCTCTTCATGGGCATGACCTCCTTCCCCATCGCCTTCCTCCCCTCCAATAACACCATTGACATTGACTATCTTCAAGAGGAACTCGTACAGCCCACTCTCGGCGATCGTGACCTTCACGTCTTCATGGAACAAGCCATCGTCTCCTGACATGTCTGTAGTCAGGGCTAAATCCAGGAGACTCTGGAGCTTCACTATCGATGCGGACTTGGCTGTCTTCCGCAGTTCGCTGTGTGAGAGGTCGAGCATGTGAGTGAGGAAGAATGACTGGGACAGGAAGAAGTATCGTTTGAGGGATCGAAGGCGAGGAATCAACTGCTGATCCCGCAGGAGTAGTTGCAGAAGCGTCCGATTGGCATATGAGTAGGCATCTTCTAGGAATTTGTAGAATCTACATCGCAGTTCACGTCGATGAAGACGGAAGAAGAGAAAAAGATTGAATGACACACACTTTTCATCATCCATCGACAGGTCATCCGTAGATTGACCTTGATCCCGGTTGACCTCGATCCCACATTCCCGGATGACGTTGAGGTATTTACCCGCGAGGAGGATTTTATGTTTCCACCCTTCCAAAAGAGGAGGAACACAAGCACCTCCAGGTAGGCGTCCACCCACGCTTCTCGGGGGTGGGACTCCAGCCTGTTGTCTTTTTGAAGGGGCAGATAATGTTGACCCATCTCTGAGCTGAGAAAAAAACTTTCAAGTATCAATCTCGCATGTAAAAACGTAGCAACACACCGTATACCTCCTCTCCCAATACTCATCTGTATAATCCATCTCCAAAATGCCCCGATTGATAAATTTGCTCTCTTTGACCAAGAGTTCTTCATACGGGTCGAACAGTCGCCCCATCGTAATCCACATTCTGATCATCGCGACATACGGCTTTCCAGCAGCTTTCAACAGTGTCCCATACAGGGTATTAGCAGTGGGGTCCCCGGACATATTCAACATCCGCTCGTACACAATGGTTAGGACCTCGCCACCTTTCACGGCGATGCCACTCCCGCCTGCCACGGCCAGGTCGTTCTTCTTCATTTCGGAGAGGACAGCTTTGAGGTTGGCTCCTCCCAGCCCCAGTGCCTCATTCTTTGCTTCATCTTCATCCTCGTCGGAAGACGACGAGGAGGATAGGTCAGCCGATGGGTCATCGGCGGTTGCGAGTTCCAGGATCAGTTGGTATATCAGTGATAAGGCATGTATTGTAGGATGGACATAGAACCAGAGTTTTTGGAGGGAGAACTGTGGGGACGCGTTGTACGCATGCTCCAATTGGGAGAGGAGAGTTTGGTAGTCCTACAGACATTAGCTAAGCGCCAGCGTTCAATTGGAAAAGTACCACGCGACGATGTTACCTTGAGCATATCCCGTATGGCAGCACATAACGCATGGTTAACAAGCCCAAAGTCTAGATCACTTCGAAGTTCAATAAATGACGAGATGGCAGTATAATACATTCCCAAAGGCAGAATGCGCTCGACCAAATCGCGGAGTGACGCGTCTGTCTTAGTTATTAGGAATCAGTGAAGAAATACACAAGGAAGAACCTGACCGAGTGATGAGGACACGACGAAACGAATTCCTTGTAACGGGTCATCGTCTTCTGCCGAATAATCGGGGTGGTGTGTGATATATATACCCTCGATTCCCTTGAGATTCATTTAGCCATGCGTGATTTAAGATGCAATACAGACATGGCGGACCATGAGCACGTATAGAAGGTCCTCAAGTATCATCGCCTCCTGGATTTCCAAAGGCACACGATCCAGAGACTCTTGTTTTGCCTTGCCCTTTGTCTTTGGAACAGCACCAACGGAACTGACACGAGAATTCAGGGGTGCTCGCACGAAGGAGGTCTCGGCAATAAATGAGGATTCGTTTTGGTCTGAAACAGGCATAAATTAAAGGATTCCAAAGCAGAACAAGTTGAGCACCTTTGGTGGAGGAGCGACTGTCATGCGAGGAAGGTACATGGGAGTCGTACTCATCGTCAGGATCGTGGTGGGGATGTCTGTTTCTGCGTACAGATGCAATTGTGCCGGTAATCTTTTATTTAAGAAAATCAAAGTCAGACATTGATCGATGTTTGACTAGAAAGAGCGACCTTGGTATACTCTTTCGCTGAGAGTGTCAAATTTTTCTTGCGAGCTCCAGGACGTTTCCTTGGAGTATACGGATCCATCATACATAGGTGATGGTTTGTGTTGAACTTGACAGGTTCCAGATTTGGAAGTGTTGTCGTCCTCCCTCCCTCCTAAGTACTACTTAGAGATATTTTAAATAGGGTCCGATTCTTGCCGTTGGGCAGATATGCTTCATACTGGATACCCCCATGTATTCCTTCTTGCCCTGTCGGGCGCGGGCGCGTTCGGAATAATGGTCGACGAAATTCAATTCGAAAGCGCCGCTCTTGACGGCGGTTGATGTTACAAAGCACGTGCGGCAAGTCGTTACATTTCTTAAATAAACTGACAGCACGACATATAGTTTCCTTCCACTGCAATGCAGTTTCATCGTGGCCGCGGTCTGTAAATCTCATTCTTTAAGCAATCTTCTAATACCTCATACCCTTAGCAATTCTCGCGAGGACATTATCACAGTCTAGGCCATTATCACGCCCACTTCATCCCAAAACACGCCTCGTAACCCGTACATCAAGCTCTCAGCAGCCTCATGAGTCGACCGCTGCTGTAAGCCTTATCAGTCATTAACTCACTTCCCTTGACTGACATCACGAGAAGCCTCCACCTCCCGCTTTTATAAGGCAATCAAAATGGAGAAATTTCCTTCAAGTTTTAGGCCGGACAACTTTAATAGCAATTTTTGGTGGCGTCGGTACCTTGTACTATATCGCACGACAACAGCGGCATCCAGGGAACCAGCTTCCGCCGGATCCTACGAAAAAGACAGTAGTGGTGCTAGGAAGTGGTTGGGGTGCAACAAGTTTGTTGAAGACTCTTGACACAACTGAATACAACGTTGTACGTCTACTTTCTGTGCGTACAGGCCCTTTCAAATGATATGACCTTACTTTGCAGGTCGTCATAAGCCCCAAAAACTTCTTCCTATTCACGCCGTTACTTCCAAGTGTTGCTGTCGGTACACTCAACCCACGTTCCATTATCCAACCAACGCGATACATCACTCGCCACAAAACGCGTGCAGTTACCGTCATCGAAGCCGATGCGCAGGAAGTGGATGTACGTCATAATACTGCGCCAGAATTATCATCGTCGCGTCTCATTTTTCTCACTCCACGTTAGCCTATCAATAAAACTGTCACCTTCACCGGTAAGTGGAGTTCTTGACGCGTCCCCACGTGACATAAGCTAACCTATCACGTTTAGACACTTCTGAAATAAAGGGGACCGTGTCATCGACAACAATCCCGTACAATTACCTCGTTTTTGCTGTTGGCGCCGAGGTACAGACGTTTGGCATTCCAGGCGTCAAGGAGAAAGCATGTTTCATGAAAGAATTGAATGATGCAGAACAGGTAACGTCTATGACCATTGGATCCCTTACCACAAACATTTGATTTTCATCTTCTAAGATGCAAAGACGTTTTATGGACTGTCAGTACATTTGAAGCAAGGTTCAGGAATGCTGCTGACTTCATAATGACAACAGGTATGGAAACTGCGGCGTTCCCTGGCCAGTCTCCCGAGGAAATCGACCGACTACTACATATGGTTGGTTCCTCTACCCACCCTAATCTACTTTGAAATAAAGCTTAATGTCCTACTCGTGCAGGTCGTGGTCGGTGGTGGTCCCACCGGTGTCGAATTGAGGTTTGTCATCTGACCATTTTATCTTTGTGAACGACACATCTCACGCCTTTCCAAAGTGGCGAATTGCATGATTTTCTCGAGGTCCTCTTTCCTATGATACATTTAAGCCCAAGTCACTTACACATCTCTGTATCTAGGATGACCTGAAGTCTTGGTATCCCGAGCTCGCACGCAGAGTCCGGATTACTCTTGTCGAGGCCCTTCCCTCTGTCCTACCCATGTTCAGCAAGCAGCTCATCGATTACACCGAATCGACTTTCAAAGAGAGCAAGATCGAGATCATGACGAAAACCATGGTCAAGGAGGTAAGCCCATGATCAAGTAGACACTCCAGTTCCGTGCCTAATATATCTCACAGGTTAAAGACCAGAGTGTGGTGCTGCAAATGCCCGATAAAAGTATCAACGAACTTCCGTGTGGCATGGTTGTCTGGGCTGCGGTGAGTATACCATATTATCAATGGCTCCCCTCCTGATCTTTTTATAGGGGAACAAGGGAAGGAAAGTTACACAAGACCTGATGGCGAAAATACCCGATTATCAGAAGAATAGACGGGGTATCACCGTCGACGGTATGTTGCATCTTCTGATAAATTAACAGGCTGCTGACTGACCCTTTCCATTCCAGATCACCTACGAATGGTAGGGACGGACGGCAGTATCTTTGCCATCGGAGACTGCACAGCCACGTCCTATGCACCAACTGCCCAAGTAGCCTCTCAACAGGGTGCATACCTAGCGCGCATGCTTGCCCAGATGGCAAAAAAGGATGTCCTTGAGAATAAACTCGTCACCCTTCAAGCTACTGCCTTGAATGTGACGAGTGACGAGGAGAAGAAAAAGATTGCGGAAGAGACGGAAGCTGCCGAGCGACAACTGGCAAAAACGAAGCTTAGGCCGTTTCACTATTCGCATCAGGGATCTTTAGCGTATGTCTTTACCCTCGCGTTAATGTGTAGCATGTGCTAACCAAAGTGGATAGGTACATTGGTTCTGAGAAGGCTATCGCTGATCTGCCATTCATGAACGGCAACGTAAGTCTGATTCTTCCATCGTGGATTCACGGTTCTCATCGTATTCCGTTTAATAGTTGGCGGTTGGAGGTGTAGCAACGTACTTGTTCTGGCAGAGCGCATACCTGAGCACGCTCTTCTCCCTCCGCAACCGCACCCTAGTCGCAACTGATTGGATGAAAGTTAAGCTCTTTGGACGGTACGTCAATCCTCTATTTCAGTGCGATCAGCTAACAGACAACGTGTCTGCCACAGTGATGTCAGCCGAGATTAAGCCGATTCCAATGATTCTATGATTTTTCAGTTCATCCCATCTCGTCATTAGCTTAACAACTATTTCTCTGGACCATTTCCCCTATAGAGTTTCTCCTTCAATAGACAGCAAAACCACACGTGCACTGTTCCTAGATCATAACGTACTCGCCTCTGCATTATAATGTTTTGGGGTCCCTTGAGGCTCCGTGAGTTTGTGCATGTTTGACTGGGCGTGTTCTTCGACATCCGTTATGACCTGCAGTCTACGGTATCCATTTGCTTGAGCGGGAAGTACACAGAACACTGGACAGATATGGACCCAACTGCGTCCTACGACATGCGTACTATGTTCTGGTAATGGAATCAGTTGACGAGCTCGGAGCGACTAGCTTAGAAGCGAATGTTTCAGCATAACAGAAGCCATACACCAGGCTGACATTCCTCGCTGCGCGGTGCGGAGAGAGGGTTGTGGTTGTTGAAGATCGGATCCTTTTACTACTAAAGGTATGGGTCATGAGTATTTTATTCTTATAATTACCGCTTTCACTTCTACTTATTACCACTAGTTACTGGCGTTAGGTCTTCGTGAGAACTCGTGGGAAGCAAGTTGTTAGTGCTGTCCGGTGCCAAACGTTAAAAGAAACGTTATCGGACGAATGGGTATACATTTCCCCGAAGCCTTTGGAACATGATTTCAGGGGGCATACCTTATTGTTGCCGAGCACGACTTTCAGAACTCGTTGTCTCAGGTTGCCTCCCGACCCGTTGCCCACCACTCTCCCAGACCAAAAACAAAGGTGACCATTGTTTCTGTGGGAGCCACGGGATACTATCGTGGCCAAAACAAAAAAAGGTTTCCAGATTGCTGGCGGGTTTTGCGTGGCGGTTATTGACTTGGCAGTAACGCCCCATTGTCGCGTGAAGGGGAGTGCTACATGCCTAATTTGGAAGTGATAGACTTTCGATCAGATGACTTCTGCCTCGCTTTCACCATGTGTATAGTAAGCGCTGCGCAAATTTTCCTATTATTTACTGGCCCTTCATTGTAGCAGCATGCACACGTCCCCGGGCTTATTACGTTCTCCCCACATCTCAAGAACGCGGGTACTTGGGGGCTTTGATTTCGTCATTTAAATCCAGTTGACCTGCCCCTTGACTTTCTCTTCGTCTGGACGAATACCAACCATGGCTTACATCGCACCTGGTGTGTACAATGGCACGATTTTCACTGCCGTGATACCTCTTCTGGATACGGTACACGCTGAAGCACTCGTGTTCCACGTCGACATATTTATCCTAGCCCTTATTGCGCTCCTGGTGTTACTAAGACTCCCGCGTGCTTTCGCTCGTCTGTGGAGTACATCAGAGTGGTGCAATGGTCACATTCTGCTGGACAGACCATACCAACGATCCACTATAGCACAGTCTTATCAGAACGCTTACCCTCCTCCAAACCCGAAAGAAGTTGCCACAGAGGATTCACACACTCTTTTCTCACACTCCAACCAACCTCAACGCATAGACAGTAAAGGCAGGCCCCTCACTGTATCGTATCCACCACATGTCGCGTCATCCTTACGTTTCTTACGACCTCTGATTTCGATGTGTCGCCACAGAATATCACCAGGGTTTTCTGCAGGTCAATTCCTTGTCCTCCTGTACTATTTTAGTGTCTTGGTCTACGCTGCATTCTACAAGTCGAGTCCATTTACGGATCCACTGCGTGCTGGCTGGGTAGCTATCGGACAACTTCCATTCGTCTTTGCGTTCGCCACCAAGAATAACATACTGGGTGCATTCTTGGGAATGAGCTACTCGCAGGTGAAACACAAGCTGTAACTATTACCGTACTTACCTGACCACTTTTCCTTATAGCTAAATTTTATTCACCGTTTTGTCGGACGATTGGTTGTTGTAGCTGCGAATGTTCACGGGATTGGTTATTGTAAATTTGCTCTTCTTTATCACGCTTGCATATCTTTAGTGATATGATATTCTCTTTTTCAGTCTATCAATGGTCTTTGGCCGGAAGTTTTATGCAACAGCTCAAAAACCCTTTCACAGCCTGGGGTCTTGTCGCGCTCGTTTGTTTGGATTGCATGTTTCTGTTTTCGACCTCAATATGGAGGCAGAAAGCGTATGTCTTCTTTCTGCCCACACACACTATTGGTGCAATTCTCGTACTCCCTGCGGTATGTGTCGCCGTTACCCAACTCACCAAGGGAATTGGTTTGATCTGTGCGTCTTCATAGCTATGGCTTCACATGCCGTCTATGCTGCCTTACGTCCTTGCGTGCGCCGGACTCTATGGTTTTGACTATCTTCTCCGCATTATCAAGACACGGATTTCCAGAGCTTTTATTCGTCCACTTCCGGAACTCAGCACAACACGGATCGAAGTACCAGGTATCAATGCCGGATGGCATGCAGGCCAGCACGTTAGGGTCCGTGTGATGTCATCTGGTATGGGCTGGTGGGGGTGGACTGAGGTCCATCCATTTACAATTGCTAGTGTCGCCAGAGGACACGAAGGACTCGTGTTACTATGTAAAAAGAGTGGGTCGTGGACAGGCAAGTTGTACGAGATGGCTAAGGTGAATGGATACACGGAGGGAGGAATTGGTAGGGAAGTCAGTATCATGATTGAAGGCCCTTATGGTGAGGAGTCTCGCCAGTTGTAAAAGAAGCTTTCTTTATCTGATCGTGATGACTTTCAAGGTGGATCCGGACACGCAATATTCGCCAGCTTTTCCGGTGTGGTAATCGTGGTGGGAGGCAGCGGGATAACGTTCGCCCTTTCGTTAGTTCAAGATCTCATCCAGAAGGATCTACAAGGTAAAAGCAAGGTAAAAGTAATCGATATATTATGGACCGTTCAAGATCCAAGTAATATTCCTAATTCAAATCTCCTAGGACTCCAGCTGACCTATTTTTCCTTCCAGCATCCCTCCTCCCCCTTGTCCCCCTTTTCATGTCCATTATACAGCAAAGCATTTTCACACCTGTCCGAATATCTGTGCATTATACCCGCGCGCCACTTGGCAAATTTCCTTTTAGACCCCAACCTGGACTCACATTAAGCGCTGGACGACCGCGTATAGCAAAGGTGTTGGACACTGCTATAAGCCGCGCAGTAAGCCTAGGCGCTGGCGCGAAAGATTCTGAGCGCATAACTGGTTTATTGGTGGCGATTTGTGGACCTGTAGGGATTGGTGATGAAGTTGCCAAGGCCGTGGGCCTCGTGGAGCCCTCTAGAAGGGACCAAGTCGGAGGTATAGAAATGCATGAAGAGTACGTATTTTTCTGTGCTTTTTCCCACTTACGCTGGCTGATCTGTGTGAACAGGGTTTTTGGTTTTTAGGTTCTTCGTCACTTTTGTAACTTATATACTGGATGTACCAATATGTATGGAATGTTCCATCCCACTACAGTACGCTGATACAAAATCAAAGCTTCATAGACACACATGCCATATAGATAAATTTAAAATCACACAATATCACCCAATGGAATATCTATATCAACGTCCATTTTTCTTTGCGAAGGGGGATGGTTTTGTTGGTGGCAATAAAGAGCCATTGCTCTTCACAACCCGGACCTTGTTCAGGATATAAAGTGGAGATGCAAGGACTCATTTCGAACCTATCGAGTTTATATAGAGGCAACTGAGCAGCCCGCAAACACTGCACACCTGCAGCCCTGTTATTAGCTCATACTCTACAGTGCGCACGCTCAGTTTTCATCAAATTGTAAACCGACATACGTCTCTGCTTCGTAAACTCGTTGCTCAAAAAATTTATTGAGTTGTAAAATTTGCCACCCAAGTACTAACTTATATATAAACCTTAGCAGGAAACGCCAATAGCAAATACGCGCACCGATGCAGGCTCCATTTGGGCACCATGGTAAATTTTTGGGACATTTTGAGTATCAGCATCAGTCATGAACACGGCTGGCACATGATGTTGAAGGCTGAGCTGACTCATGGCGCCACCAAGCATACCATTTTGAGCAGTTAAATTTATGGATGTATAGGTTATCAGCGAGTGTCCACTAGTGTCCAGGATAAATAAGGTCAGGCACTGGAAGTTGCTATAACTTTATCCTACACAGCGGCGCACTAGTGGTATATTGCGGCCTAGCTATATGGCACCTTCAAGTTTAATAATGTGTATATGGAAGGTTTACGCTGGCAGACCCGACAGTACCTACTTACACTAACGCTCTATGCACACGATGAACCAATGGCTGGGATGGGGGCGAAACAAAAAGACCGAGAAGTCAGCTGCAGGCCAGCTGAGTCAGGGGTGCTTAGTAGCGACTTACGCCGCGCGCCTCACACGAGTTATAACAGCGACCCTGTCATGTTTTCAAACTTGGGTGATTCCAAAAGTCCGACCGCTATTGACTTGCTACCGACTTCCGCTGTATGGATGAGCCCCAAAAAACTCCACACGTATCACATGCGTGTATACAGTAGTTCTTTCATATCTTACGTACCATCAGAATCACTAGGGCGTGACCGACGTTGATGTGAATAATACGTGGCAAGGCTAGCTACGAACTATTTGAGCAGGATATGAGTATGGCTGGTATGGCTGCGATGTACTGCAATGGAACGATCGGATAACATCGGGATGTAAGAACGGCGCAAGGGGAAAGCGCAGCACACGCATCGTATGGGTTTAATCAAATTGTGATGTCAATTTCCCTGGCGTAGTATATGACACATTTGCATCTGTAGTGCCGTCCAGCGCTCGCAGATGGCATGCCATTGCCATGCCACACCTATTTTCTGATCTCCCTTTCGCACAGGTCTAAGCATACTCTTTCGATTCCAAAGACGAGAAGATCTATTGTGAACTGATCATAGTAAAAGACAAATCACTTGACTTCATGCGGTCTAGCTATGTAGGAAGCCCACTCACATGCAAAGCAATATTACAGCTCCTTGGGCAGCTGAAAACTAATCATCTCGTCTATGTCGTGTCCCCAAAGATAATACACAGCCCGTCGCTGCATGAACGAAAGTTGTTTGGGAAGATATTTGAAGAGTCCAGTAATAATCAAGAAGGAGAGTATAGAAAAGATTGTCACTAAAACAGGGATAAATCATGTAGCACCTTTGAAGAAAACCACGATAGAACACGTACGAAGCAGTACCACTTCCCATGGTTCAAGCACTGAGAATGGGAATGCAGTCCAAACCCACATTTCCATTCGCCATAGAAAATCTCCAACTCTTGATCCAGGGGGACGGAGAGGTTTGTGAACGGGTCCAGACGGGGGCTGCTGTTTCTTACGGGATTCTACAACCATCGTATACAAAGACAAGGAGGGTATCAGGGGATTTGATAGATGAGACAAAATAGTTGGAAACAAATCGGAGCGGAAAGAAATTCGGTGTGAGCCGTACTTTCCTAAGGGAGCTAACTGTTTCAAGGTAGATTTGCAAAAATCCCATAAAAGAACCGTCGAGCATCTTTGATTTGAAGAAGCCCTCTCATGGAATCACAGGTGGACGTGGATCATGAATATGCGTCTCGCCGCGCAGTGGGACCTGCATTCTGATCGTAACAAACGTAGGGGAATGATGGACCTGCTTCTCGCCTGGCACTCACCACACTGTGCCACGTCGTGCCCCCGCATGGGACTAGTCAATGTAGAAAGCACAAATTACGCCCAACAGTGGTATAAACTTTAAAGGTATATGTTAATGAACTAGGAATGACATTTGCGGATGAGAGTTTTCGTACTAGCATAGCCTGGGAGAACTGACTCACAAGCAAAAGTAAGATAAGGCAGCTCATGGATCCTGATACCGTCTCCCTCTGATCTCTCTAAAAGTCACTATAATCCACTTCCTTGCCCCAGAGGTAATACGCAGCCCGTCGTTGCATGAAAACGAGTTGTTGCGGAAGGTATTTGAACAGTCCTGTGATAACCAGGGTGAAGAAAACGGAGAATATCGTCACTAAAAGAGCTATAAATCGGTAAATATCTTGGATACCGCACTAGGAAACGTACGAAGTAGGATAATCTCCCAAGGTTCAAGCATTGAAAAGGCGAAGGTTGTCCAGACCCATATTTTGCAGCGCCATAGGAAATATCCTGGCCTGGACCTTGGCATACGGAGAGGTCGGTGGTCAACTTCGGACGGAGGTATGTGTTTTATGGAGGGCTCTACTGTCATTAGGTAGACGAGGAACAGGAACAGACAGGAACACGTTGAATATTAACACTGGTTAGTAGACCCTGACCTCAGTCCAAAATATTTCTCACACGCCTTTTTAATAGAGGAAATTATATAAATTACTGTCTACTGTAGTAGCTACCATGGTCTACCGTCAAGAGTTATTATTTAAACAGGACTCATGGCATTCATGCGTTTTAAATCTCTACGGAATCTTCTTCTCTCCGACTCAATGTCCTTTATCATCGCCAACGAACGATCCTCTGGCATCCGTGCCAGCTGCTTCTTCGTCCTCACCCTTGTATTTCTCTGCATGTACCACTCCCATGCAAAACGAATAACCTCGCCATCCGCATCGTACGGTGTAGGAATTTCAGAGTAACCCGGGCGTGCTGTAGGATGGCGGACGTAGATGGCCGAGCATGTTGCGAAGCACGGCTCGATATAGGCAGGGATGAAAAGCCAAGGAGACGCGTATAGCGGAAGGTAGAATGGTGTGAGGGTAGGCTGTTCTGCGTCCGTGAACTTGTGTGCAAGTATCAGTTTACTAGATTCAGAGGCTTCAGAAGTTTGTCCGCCTTCTGAAGTCGGCGTGCTCCCGGACTTGCTGGTTTCAGTAGTGTTGGTAGACTCGAGGGAGCCTTGTCTTGCCTCCGCAGATGCATTAGTAGAGTTACTTGCCCTAGAAGACTCGCTCTGGGTTTCACTAACGATGGAGTCTTTCGGTTTGGCCCTGTGATGCAGTTGGTCGTATCCGTTCACGTCATAGTACGCGCCATTTTGAGCTTTGAAAAATCGAACGGCACTAGGATTCACAGACACCATATCACCTGGCGCTAACCGCGTATTTGCATTTTGATGCTGTGCGTTTATTTCGTGAAATGACAAGTGGCAAGTATCTCGAAGCTGACCTTCTTTCCATTGAGCAGGACATCCCCATGTATCACCAGCCTGCGTGCTTCATAGACACTATGAGCAAAACAGCACCGAAAGATGAAAACATCTATCCGCCTTTCGACCTCTGAAACCATCAAACTCCCAACGGGCGCCATTCCCTTCGTCTCTTCTTCGTGAGCAAAGTCCTGCTCCTTTTGTCTACGTAGGGCAAATTCCTCCAAAGAAGCTTGGTCGTTTCCGAGTAAAACCTTTCTTCGCGGTCGCACGTCAGGTAGGGTCTCGGGGAGGTACCATCGTTTAAATATCTTTTCGTTAATAAAGTCTCCGTGATATGCACGAACGACAGCTTTTGACTTCCATCGCTGTTGGAAAAGAGTAGAGTTGGTGAATCTGAATGTGATGTCTTGTCTCTTTTCACCGACTGTCCTAGAATAGAGGTTATACAAGTTCTTTGGCGACCAGCTCTGCTGAAAGTTAAGCGCAAGTCGTGAATAGGGGAGGATACGCACCATGCGAGGCAGTGCCTTCTTTATGCTGAAAATGCCAGCATCCCGCATATTCTAGAGCGTCCTGATGTGTACCCTCTCGACAAGCTATTACTTATAGTTGTCAAGTTGAAATCGGAGCGTGGAAAAGTTTTCTCATCAATATGACGGCCCAACACGATGCCGCCATGGTCAACCGGTCAACCTTGTGGCCTTTCACATATTCTGGTCAGTCTGCTGGAAAATAGGCAGTATTTTCCTCCAGGACAGTACAAATATATCTCCCAGGCTGGCTATATACACGGGAGGTGCAAGTTACCCTAAAGTGACACGTGACGACGGGATACATTTCTGCTCGTTTCTTGCATCATGCAGTGCCTTCAGTTCTAAGGTTCCAGTACAATGTCAACCTACACATCTCAGTGCTGTGACTGCGAATCTGACTTGCTTCTCGTTGAGAATTTTCTTGTTGATAGACCCCTGCGAAGTTTCCGCTCTGCTCACTGCTCAACATGGATAATCGGCGAGACTCAATTTTTCTGATCATGAGAGGCAAGTTTCTGGCGAACAAAACAGCGAGGTCCGTCTGCATACGCATGTTGAACAGGCTCTCAGCGGGATGTAAATATCCTCAGCTATTCCCAGCACAGTGTGACCTGTAGGTGGACAAGTTAAAAATGTAATGAAAGTAAAGTCTGGTCAGGTATTCGAGGGTCGTGCGCCGCTCGTCGTGAACGCAATATATGAGCTGAACAGTGAACGTGTTCACGCGCGCCTTGGCACGTGCTTATCAAACGCGATCACATTCTCGAGCTTCTCTCATAGTTTAGCACGATGAAATCTCGTATTCCTCATCCAAGATCTGCGGACGCTCATCAACTTGATAAACACCCCCAACAATCCCGTGATGACTCCTCTACTGTGTATGCCGCTCTCAAGCTATTGGGCGCCCCCCATATAGAACACGAAGAGTTTATTCGTCTCTATCGTGGCTCGCTAGCTGATGCACTATTCTTTGTGAGTGAGCATATGAAGGGGAGAAGACAGGTAGCCTTTGCGCGGGCTGAGATCCATCAGTAAGTTCGCCCTATGCATTCAGTTCAAGTACACGAATCGATAGGCACAGACTGCGAGAGCTGCGTTCCAAATCACACCTGAGGCAACCTCACGATACTGCCCGATCAGCAGTTGAGAAGGCTTCCTCATCGCTTTCTGGAGTCAGGCATACTGCTGAGATGTACAGGAAGCAGATGGACGATCGAAAAGCTAATGTTGCCAAATCCCGTAAGACCTTGTCGATATGTGATCCATTGTTTGACCTGGAATGAGTTCTAGAAACCCAGATTGACAAGTTGAAGGAGGGTCTACGTCAAAGACAAGAAGTAAACCTCTTGTTGGATATTTTAGAACATAAGGAGAAGTTACGTGTTCGGAGGATCCAGGAGATGATAGGAATGTTTAGCAACTTAAGGTATGACTAGGGAGCCAACCGTTCTAGGGCATTCATTCATTCAGTTGTCCTTTGAGATTAGAAAGGCTGTGGAGGAAGCCAAACTACTGGTAATCATGCCATAGTTCAAAACATTTTCTCCTATTCTGATTTCTACTCCCCCAAGTTCACGACCCCCCATTATCTCCAGCCAAGCAAGTTACTGACGTCAAGAAAGCCATCTATAATACATCGACCTCTGCGCTTATTCCATACACGCAATGCATTATCTGCGAGTCTCCAATGCATATCTTGTTATGGGGAAACGGTTGACGCCAAGATGCATATAGAATATGCGTGCGGACCACATCCGTCTTTCTCGTATCGCAAGACATCAACATGTCCCCAACTCGGAGTTGATGAAACCACTTCGAAAGAACATCGCTCGGAATACTGGAAGACCAGAAACAGACCCTGAGACAGGAGTGATTGTGTAAGTAGTGATGTCTTTCCCGGGTGGTGGTCATGCACGTAACTTCGTTGACAGAGACCAATGCATCTCAGTAGCACATCACCGAGCGACTCAAATGGTCGAAAACCATAATCGCTGTCTCGATGCGAATTCTCCCGTTTCCAAAGCCGACCTGGAAAATACGATGTTACAAATTGTGCGCACAAGAATATCTAACGCATCCGATCTGATCATGCCTTCACTGCAGAGAGCAAAGGAAAAGGAATTGCAACGATTATCGGACCTTTCTGTCGCTCTCGGTTTTTTATGTGAACATTTTATCACATCGGCATGTCTCTTCGACATTCCCAAAGTTTGCTTATGATTCTTACCATAATTCACCAGATCTCCATCTTTCTGGAGAGAACATCACAGGTCCTTCGATCGTGCTTGCAAGAGGAAGCTCCTTTGGCAAAGGCTTATGTCGATGTTCGGAGATCCTTGATCACGTCAAGACCAAACGGGAAATCTGATAGAGAGGCCTTTGCTCAGGCTGTTGTGAACATTTGTAAAATCAGGGGTGGCGTGCGTACAATTTTGTAGAATATGCCTTCGCAAATCTTCTGATCACAGTGCGATTCAGACACTTGATGCAATCATAGAACAGATTGAGCGACTCATTATCAATGGTGATACGTAAACTGTCCTCTAGAAATGCCGACACTGACACAGAGTTTAGCACATCGACAAAATTTGTTTTTGGAATCATCCGCCGCTCTCAATGTTACACCAGAGCAGACTGGTGAGCACGTCGTCACATGCCATATTCGGAATATAAGGAAGCATACAATTTTAGCCGCATGCGCGTCAGATACATGTAATGCCCAAGGGCGTGCAGTCAAGCTGTTGACCAGAAAAGTCGAGAAAGCTGAATTGGGTTACTCACTCGTCAAGGACATTGAGGCTCTTCTGCAAGAAACACGGATTATTGTTGGATAACTAGTAGATCCGCAAGGCCCTGTGTCAGGTGAAGCTTGAATGATGTCTATCGAGTCTGAGTCTGAGGTACTCGTACCTGGCTCGGAGCTCCGAGGCAGAACGGCAAGATAAGATATTCTCCCGCGGAATGAATTCTAGTGTACATGTCTAAACCGTCCTACATGTGCTTACGCGAATCGATACATGTGCTTATGCAGTAATCCGGCGTGACCATCTTTATTCACGTGCTAGGGCCGAATAAATTTAATTGGCTTCGGGTCCGGCTCTATCCGGCTCATTCAGACAAACTCTTCTTCGTCGTCGTCCTCGACGATGCTCAACCTTTCAACTAGAACCGCTAATGCCATGCGGGCGCTACAGCGGCTTGCCGCCGGTATGGCCACTGCTGTACCTCGCATTGGAGACACAAAAGTGCCCATGTCGCTGCTCGAAAAGGGCGCGTACATTAACTACCAACGAATCGAGGACAACCTTGCCATCGTCCGCGACAGGTATGCATACTCGTACGTTTTAGAGGCGTTGATTTACCTTTAATTCGTTAGATTGAGACGACCGCTGACGTTATCGGAAAAGATTCTGTATGGACATCTTGACGACCCTCATGGCCAAGATATCGAACGAGGTGTTAGTTACCTCAAACTCCGACCAGACGTGCGCCCATTCTATTTGTATATCACTGGCGGCGATGTAATATTGTCTCTAGCGGGTTGCTTGTCAAGATGCAACCGCGCAGGTAATTGTCAACATACGTCACCAATTTAAGCATGTCAACTGACATCATGTCGAGATGGCTCTTCTCCAATTCATGTCCGCCGGCATGGACACCGCTGCCGTTCCAACTACTGTACATTGCGATCATCTTATTGAGGCTCAAGTCGGAGGTGTCAAGGACTTGGCCCGTGCTATTGACATTAACAAGGAAGTTTATGACTTTTTGGCAACTGCGACCGCAAAGGTTAGTCATGGGCTGCCATAACCATGTACACATCTCCAACACGTTTGCAGTATGGTCTTGGGTTCTGGAAACCCGGTTCTGGCATTATTCACCAAATCATTCTCGAGAACTATGCTTTTCCTGGTGGGCTTATGATCGGTACTGACTCGCACACGCCCAATGCAGGAGGGCTTGGTATGATTGCGTGCGGTGTCGGCGGTGCAGATGCAGTGGACGTAATGGCAGACATACCTTGGGAGCTTAAGTGCCCCAAGGTGATCGGCGTTAACCTCACTGGCAAAATTGGTGGATGGACAACTCCCAAGGGTGAGGTCTGATGGTTTGGACTAAGAACATCAACTGATTCTTAATTCGTTAGACGTCATTCTCAAGGTTGCCGGTATCTTGACCGTCAAGGGCGGGACTGGCGCTATAGTTGAATATAAGGGTCCTGGTGTTGAGTCCTTATCATGCACGGGAATGGCAACAATATGCAACATGGGAGCTGAAATTGGTGCAACGACCTCTTTGTTCCCCTTCAACAAGCGTATGGTCGACTATCTCAATGCTACCAAACGTCCAGACATCGCAAAGTACGCTCAGCGCTTTGCCCACAACTTGCGCGCGGATGAAAGTTCCGAGTACGACCAGACCATTGAAATTGTAGGCTCACTTTCTGAAGTTCTCCTCCATGATTTGACTGTTCCCACAATAGAACCTCTCAGAACTTGAGCCCCATATCAATGGTCCATTTACCCCTGATCTCGCTACACCTATCTCCAAGTTCGCAGCAGAAGCTAAGAAAAACGGATGGCCCGATGAACTGAAGGTCGCTCTCATTGGATCGTGCACCAACTCATCGTACGAGGACATGTCTCGCTCCGCCTCTATTGCCAAGGAAGCTGCGGCACATGGTCTCGATGTCAAGAGCAAGTTCACCATCACCCCCGGATCTGAGCAAGTCCGTGCTACCATCGAACGCGACGGTCAAATCGGTGCCTTTGAGGACGTCGGCGGGCTTGTGCTAGCCAACGCCTGTGGGCCTTGCATCGGTCAATGGGACAGGAAGGATGTCAAAATGGGCGAAGCTAATTCGAGTATGTCATACTTTCGTCTCCATTTTCGTAGACTCACGCCTTCTGCTAGTCATCACATCGTACAATCGTAACTTTACCGGACGCAATGATGCGAACCCCGCTACCCATGCCTTTGTCGCCTCCCCCGATATCGTCACCGCTATGGCGTTCGGTGGAAGCCTCTCCTTCAACCCCCTTACCGACACTCTCGTTGGTTCCGATGGCAAGCCCTTCAAATTCTCTGGTCCCTCTGGAAACGAACTTCCTCCCCGTGGCTACGATCCCGGAAAGGATACCTTCCAGCCTCCGCCAGAGAATCGCGTGAGCGTTCAGGTCGCGGTTGACCCTAACAGCCAGCGTCTCCAGGTCTTGCAACCTTTCAAGTCTTGGGATGGGAAGACCCCCCGAGATTTGCCTATCCTGATTAAAGTTGCTGGCAAGTGCAGTACGTATCCACTTTGATCTTGTTGGCAATATCTAATCAATTGCGTTAAGCTACCGATCACATCAGTGCCGGTGGACCTTGGTTGAAGTTCAGAGGACATCTGGAGAACATCTCTCGTGCGTTTCAAGTTGAGATCGTCGTATGGGGTGATTAATGTCATGTCTCGCAGAGAACTGTCTGATTGGGGCAATCAATGCTGAGAACAATGAAGCGAACAAGGTCAAGAATCAACTTACCGGTGAATGGGATGGAGTTCCCCAAACTGCCACCGCCTACCGCGAGAAGGGCATCAAATGGGTCGTCATTGGTGACCACAACTACGGTGAGGGGTCGTCCCGCGAGCATGCCGCGCTCGAGCCTCGATACCTCGGAGGGCTTGCCATCATTGTGCGCTCCTTCGCGCGTATCCACGAGACGAACCTGAAAAAGCAAGGAATGCTTGCGTTGACATTTGCGGACCCGGCAGACTATGACAAAGTCAAGCCCAGTGATAGGGTAGACATCTTAGGGTTGGACACGTTTGCGCCTGGCAAGGATTTAACGCTTGTGTTGAAGCATGAGAATGGTTCCCAGGAAGTAGGTGTTGGCCGCGACAATCCACTGCAGGTATGTGCTAATCGAACGTATACAGGAGGTTCCCCTTGCGCACTCCTTCAACGAGGGTCAGATCAAGTGGTTCAAAGCTGGTTCTGCTCTGAATTTGGTACGTCTATTCATCCTCATCATTCAAATCGATAATAACATGTCTTTCTACGTTCACAGATGGCTGCAAAAGCAAAGGGTCTCTAGACACCCTAGCTGTTTAAAGGATCTATTGTAGCGTAAATTAGTCACTCACTTTTCGGACGTTGCTTCCGAATCGGCCTCCCATTCATTTCTCTTCTACGATTCTTAATTTCCACTTCGTGTCTGCTTTTAAGTCGACATCTCTTATCGATGTAGCTTACTCCATGAATAAAAAGAGGCTTTAGTATTGACAATGATACCAGGTGGAATATGGTGATATCATTATAAAACAGGCAGATTTCCTTTAACACTCGGCGAGATATCTGCCACGAATATCTTCGTTTCTGCTAGAATGACCAGCCGTCCGGGTCCAGCGAAAATCATGTTGGCAGACGTGGTTCCTAGGAAGAATTTTCCAATTAAGGTGCCCTCTTTATTCCACACCTACAGTCATGCTCAGCAATGAAAACAGCAATGACATGTGGGCACGCAGTGACAGACCTGTACCCCGTCTCCACAACCTGAGAACACGTTTCCGTTGAGATCAAGCTGAATACCATCAGGGATGCCCGTATCCGTGTAGGCGAAAATCCGACGGTTCTTAAAGGCATGTGTTAGAGGGTCAACATCGAAGGCGTATCTAGAAAAATATAGCGCCTCAGTGAGGTTCTTGAATTTGAAATGAAAACTTTAGTGGACTTGCATCGTCGCAGGCTCCGTTTGATTGTTCCCTAGCATACCTAGACCCGCCCCTGTATCCGTTCTGCATAGCAAACACCAAATAGCTTTATTTCATATTTCATATCGCTTGAATGTATGGCGCTCGTACTTACACGTAAGCAGTCTTGCCGTCCCCACTGAACGCAATACCGTTGGATTTGTCGAAGTCAGTAGCCACGACGCGAACTGCGCTTGTCATTGGGTCAAAGATATAGACTTGACTCGGCAGCTGCGGTTCTGGACGGAAGCTATACAGATATCCATATCTGAATATATATAATCAGCGTATGAATCCAGTTGAAGCTTATGTGGACGTACACAGTGTCCGTGAAGAATATTTTTCCATTTGGATGCACTTTAATGTCGTTCAACGAGTTAAATTGGCGACCGAAAAAGTTATCCAGCAACACAACAGTATTGTAAGGAGGGGTTGGCTCAATAAGTACCATTGATGGCGGCCTGGGCCCACGCCCAGAGTTGACAAACAAGAGGGACGAATTGTACGGCCCCGTTCCTCCATTCGTCATCTGAACGGTCTGTGGAAGGTTGAGCTGAATTGAACTTGTTAGTATTTCATGCAAGGATCACCAGTAAACATCTCGATCACACTCACGGGGGTAACAGTGATGTTGATGTTAGTTTGATTGGCAGCAAACGCAGTGTCAACATCCTTGAGGCTAATCTTCGAAACTACGTTGTTGGCATTTAAACCACTGTGTCCCAGTGGACTTCCGTCGTTGCTGACGAAGAAGACCTCATCTGTGGGAGGGTTATAGATGGGCGCCTCGTGAGCGAAGGCGAAGTTGGGATTGGAAGCAACCTCGCGGATGGAGGCATTTGGACCGAGGATCGATATGAAAGCCTTGTCGAAGATCTGGAAAAACGGAGGTTGCATCGAAGTTGGATTGAAAGTTGTGTTGAATGCATTTTGGCGGAACGTTCCATTTTCTCCGAGGACAGCGAAGGATCGAGGATCTATGAACTGCATAATAATAATGTGAAGTATTGTCAAACACTCTCGTCACCAATGGTTTAAAAAAGCTTACAATTGACTGTGGCGGCAGGTTAGGAGACGCGCCGCCACCCGCCGTCCAAGCATTTGCTCCATAAGCTCCAGCAAAGATAAAAAATGACGAGAAGATAGTTTTTGTCATGGCAGCTGAAGCCCTCGCCGTAGAGTGAGCAAGTTCCTTGGATTTGGGGGTCTCTTCCATCTTGGAGCCGGGGACTGAGTGTTTATAACCGTTCGGAACATATTAGGACATAAACGGCAAACGTTTCCGAGAAGAGTCAAGTGGTACATAATTATTGGAAGTTCGATAGAAGTTGGATAAATGTAACGAATGTATACGAGCACCAGACCAAGGTCGCCGGTCCGGCAAAGGCCGGCGATGTGCTATTATTGCACCCTCGTTCCCATTAAGAACCCGCAACTGAAAATTCTGAAGTATACACAGTGCTACCATAGCGAACGGGCTTTATATAATACCGACGCGACAAATATCCTACCTTCTGGTCCTCTCACGTGTCGTTAGTATCATCCCGAGAGGCCAGGCAAAACAACGAGGGAAATCTACTAGGTCAACCTGCAAGACGTTGAGAATTGGTTGAGAAGGGTAAGTCTCAAGGTACGCACGGTCCATAAAAGTAAGTGCTTGTTTACTTTTAACGTTTAACCTCAGTTTTACACCGTCTGATGGAAGTCATGCTTCGGATTCGGAACGAGAGGCATCTGTGCGCTATCGCTGGGACCTGTCAACCCACTTCATGTCATATATCATCCCTTCAGGGCTGGGAGGCTAAAAAAACGGAGACCCGTGGGCTGTGGTCCCAAAAATCTTCTCGTGTTTGATGCCTGTGTTATTTTAAGCGCCTCCAAGATATGGCGCTGATAGCAGCGATACACCGCCCACGATTTTGACAGACGGGCATGACCTGTTTATGCTTTACGACATCTTCTTTCTCTGAGCCTTCTTAAAGGAAAGCGGAGTGCGGTCTGCTATATCAAGTTATCTCGAGGACTGGCAAGACTCGGATGTGGTGATCACAAAGAGAATCATCTCCTCTAAAACTTGTGTAAGTCCGCTCTAAAATGCTTTATATCCTGTGTCGAAAATCTCGGAGCGCCCGACTCACAATTCATTTTCTTACTATCGAGCGTGACAACACTTTCAAAGTATACTGCTAGACCGATGCCTGTGCCCTTCAGTAACAACTTTCCACCAATCGTCGGTGTGCGCTGGTTCAATGTTTTCGTGCTTACCATCATCCCGATGATTGCGGGATATGGCTTGCTCGTTGCGCCTTTTCGTCGCGCAACCTTCGTGTACGCTATGCTATACTATGTTTTCTCTATGCTAGGTGAAATCTGTCTCGGTTGTTTTGCAGTTAGTCTGACAGCTCTACCGCTTCACAGGTATCACTGCTGGTATGATCTTTATTTGAAAACATGTGGCATTCTCACTATGTTTTTGTCCAGGTTATCATCGGTTATGGTCGCACCGGTCCTATAATGCATCCCTACCATTGCAAATCTTTTTGATTTGTGGTGGTACAAGTGCCGTGCAGGGCTCTTGTTACTGGTGGGCTCGGGCTCATCGGGCTCATCACCGTCACACAGATACCGACCTTGATCCCTATGACGCGACTCGCGGTTTTCTCTGGACACACATAGGTTGGATGGTCTTCAAGTCCAAGCTTTCCTCTGGAAGAGCGGACATCTCTGACCTTCGACAGAATTCTCTCATCCAGTGGCAGCACCGTTGGTATCTTTATCTTGCACCGATCTTTGGCATTGTCCTCCCCACGATCATACCGGGGCTCCTGTGGAATGATTGGGTTGGAGGGTTCTGCTTTTCGGGAGCATTGCGATTAAACATTGCTCATCATGTTAGTGTTCTGGTCAATGATCCAATTCCAACAACTAATGCGTTTGAAATTATACCGGCAGAGCACGTTTTTCATAAATTCTATTGCACATTCTCTGGGTTCTACTTCCTACGATGATGCTCTTACCGCTCGCGATCATCTGCTCTCTGCCATCTTAACAATGGGCGAAGGGTATCATAACTTTCACCACCAATTCCCGATGGATTACAGGAATGCTTTCCGTTGGTACCAGTATGATCCTACGAAGTGGTTCATTGCGATCTGCAGCAAGATTGGTTTGGCAACTCATCTACGAGTGTTTCCTTCCAACGAAATCGAAAAAGGTGCATTAACGATGAAGTTGAAGGAACTGCAAAGGTTACAGAATTCTTTGACATGGCCAGTACCATCGGAGCAACTGCCTGTCATTTCGTGGGAAACATGTGAGCTGCAGAGATCTCGATGTTCTGTGTCGATGAATAACAACTCTACGTCTACAGTTCGAAAAGAGTCCACAGAAAGGACTTTGATTCTAATTTCTGGGTTCATACACGATGTTTCATCATTCATTGACAAGCATCCAGGTGGATCTCGTTTTCTTTTGGAGAACTCAGGTGAAGATGTGACTGCCTCCTTTTTCGGAGGTATCTATGCACATTCGAATGCTGCACATAATGTATGTTCAATGTCATAGTCATTGATCTCATCTGAAATTTACCCTTGTTTCCAATAGCTGCTTTCAATGATGCGAATAGGCATTCTAGAGGGTGGTGTGGAAAAATTAAGTTGTACCAACATCCCAACTGCACAACGACTCTACATCGCAGAGAGATTAAACGAGTGAACGAAAGTATATATCTTACGAATGACGATTCCGACGGCCAAATAGTCGTGGTTCGTCATACATATGCAACTTGATGGGGGGTGAGAACATATATCATGTTGTTCTGCCAGTTAACGTGACTAATGGACGTAGAATATTAGAATCAATCGGTTCTCAGGATATGCTTAGAATCCTTGCTGTGGGACACGCCGAAGACTTGATTTATCCAGTATATATGCTGCTGGGCCACGCTCTGTTTGAATTCTGGAATTCAGATGTCGAGATCGTCATGTATTGTACAAGTTTTGTAGAGTGGCGGCGGCCTGCCATATAAATGGTGCCTCAATAAATTTCCGGTTCTCAAGGAAATTCCGAAAGACTCGGGAAGAAGGAAATAAACGGAAAACTTTATTGATCCTGACCGCTCCTGACCGGGACCGGTGACTGGAAGTTATCGTCAGCGCAGTCGTCATACACAGCTAATCTACAGACGCGTGCACATTCCGCGTGGCTCAAAAATAAACAAAAGAAAAGGTTGAGGAATCCAACAACACGAACTTGAAGGTATGTAGTACGCGACGAAAGAAGTGTACACTAGAATTAATGCAATCAAACGAAACAAATCACAGGTCGCTATATAGATACATTGGACGAGACCTATTGAACTTTCGTGAACTCGAAATAAACGGACGAGAAGCTGGATGACGCACAAAAACACAGCAAGGGAACTCAACACAATTATTGCCCAAATCACCGCTTCATACCTCCTAACCCTAAACTTGCGATCAGGGAGTTGACAGGTTGGCTGATTGTATTGCCCAGCCCACTAACGATACCATCGACCTTGATGAGACTATTTAAACCAAGCGATTTGAGGAGGTCCTCTGCGTTGATGCTGACGGGCGTAGACGGAGAAACGTGATTACCAGTCCCACCTGAACTAGAAGTAGGGCTGCCATGACCGTTACACCAGTTTTTAACGGCAAGTGCAGCCTTCACAATCTGTTCCACATCCTCCACCAAATGTCCCAATCCTAGATCATCAACGCATTCACACCCGCTTAGCGCGTTACCAAGCACAGCATTGATCTTGAGCAGAGCATCGACGTTGGAGAGGAGTTCAGAGTCTGTTGCTGAGTAAAGAAGGGACCCTGTAGCCTGGATAACTGCGTCGACCAGACCCTGACTGACAACCGCGTGGGGATCGTGAGGACCAGTGCTGGGGTGAGGCGGTAGCGAAGGAGACGAAGGAAGCGACGCCGAGTCACCCTGAAGATCGAGCACAACTTGCACCAACGAGTTGACAAAGCCTTGCAGCTCAACGTTCGTATCGACGTCGCCCTTCACGTCGAGTCCCAAGTCAGTCAGAAGATCTTCTAGGCCGAGGTCGATAGGAACTCCTAGAATGTCGTCGTGTCCATGGGCGTGAGGACTGGGCATGTTGCTTGACGGTCCAGACCCAGAAGACGGCCCAACAACAACAGGATGATGTGCACACCAGTCCTTCATCGCCAGCGTCGCGGCAATAACTTTTTCCAAATCTTCCACAAACTTCGCCAAGCCTAAATCGTCGACACATCCACAACCCGCAAGAGTGCTCGCAACAAGAGAATTGACATCGATCAGCATGTTGAGGTTAACGAGTAACGAGGAGACGTATGCAGATTTGAGGAGGCTTGCAGTCGCCTGAATGATAGCATCGACTAAGTTTTCGTCGATGGGTGGGACAGGTCCAGGTAGACGGCCGGGGGCGGCGAGAGCGACGGAAGAACTGTCGAAGGCAGGCGTAGGCAGTCGCGAATCATTTTTGAGCTGAATGACAAGCGTCGCGAGTGCGTTGATTTGGTTGAGAATAGCCTTATCTACCTGAACGTTGGTATTCAAGCTGACGTTCGTGGATGCCTGGTCCAAAGTCCGCGGATGAACATTTGCAGGCCCAATCTCAAGACTGTTCAGGAGATCATTCAAAGGCTTGTTCAGACCCGATCCCAGTCCCTCGACATCGACATGAGACTTGACCGAACTCAAAAGCAGACCAGCAAGAAGATCGTCCAGACCGAGAACTGTCGCACCGTTTGATGTATTTGGCGGGGTGGAAGAGCCATGGCCCGAGCCAGAAGGGTGTGCCGGCACCGTCATCGGGTTGTCTTCACACCATTTTTGTAGGGCAAGTGCAGCATCGATGACCTTATCCAGATAATGCACGAGCGAGCCTAGTCCAAGTGCATCAACACACCCACACCCACCGAGCAAATCCTTGAGAAGCGTGCTAGTATGCACAAGCTTGTCGACACTTGCAACTGTGGGCGATTTGAGGATATCACTAGTTGCCTCGTTGACGGCGTTGATAAGATGGGCATGATCTATGGATGGGGAAGAACCTGAACCTTGAGACGAAGCGCGTACATCTGAAGAAGCTTGATCAAGATCGAGAACGTGATTCACCAACGCCGTGAGCTGTGGCAACAAGGCCGAGTTGACGACAACACTCGCGTCGGTACTAGCTAGTGGTTCATCGCGTCGCCTCTCTCTCCTCATCCTCAGGCTCCCAGCACCCGGATTGATTGCTAGCTCAGGGACAAAGGACGCATTGACACATTCGCTGTTGTCGTGACTGAACTTCCAACTACCCACACACTGGCTGACAATACACTTGGAATTGGAGCACCTTGCTCCTAAGACGCCAGGCAAACGACCACAATCTATTCCTTTCGCTGTGGAACGATGAGATTCAAAAAATGGATGGGGTGTCATACAACCACCACCTGGCCGTGGAAGTCAGTCTCAGCAACACAAGAAATTAGGCAAACATACAGCTGTCCAAAGCAATTTTGGTATCAATACACTCAAATGACATCGTGTCTTCTCTGCCAACGATTCCACAAACGCTCTCGTTGGGCTTACAAGAATCCTGTGCTTCAGAAAGAGTGGTAATCGGAATTTTCCCTGGAACGCGTGTTCTTTTTTGCAAGCGAGGGACCGCAGAGCCACAACCCTATGAGACAAAGCATGGCGAATTAGCGAACATGTGAGGAGGTTGTCAAAAGTCAAGTATATGCGCAATAATGAATCGCCTCGTTTTTTTTTTCAAACGAGATCGTCGTTGTATGCGCTTTTACAACGAAGCACTGCGCAGATATATATCCAAAGCGGAACACCTACGCTTGGGAAACTACCACATTGCCCGTTGCATTCCATCAACGGCTGTTTGCAGACACAAGCATTTCCAACCTTGACGTAAGGCGGTTTGCATGTGAAAGCGCAAGGATCACCAGAGACACAGGCCCGGATGGCATGAGATGGAAGGATGCACTGCTGACCATGGCTTTTGTCGTTGATCTTTTGGGGTTCAGTTGAGTCCTAATACCAAGCAGTGAAGAGAGGAGTGCGCCTACGAGAAGTTTAAGGAAGGCTTCGAGTTTGTCCCTGCCGCCAAGGAGCTCTGAGAGGACCGTGGCCCTCACGTCGGTATCCAGGAAGATGTCCAGGTCCTAGGGGAACGGTCAATTAATGAAAAAAAAAACTGAGACGCGAGCTCAACAGGACCTTACTTTGAGACACAGACAGAGATGGAGGTCGATGTTTAAAGGTTTGAGAAGGTTGAAGACGGAGGCAAGAATGCCTGCGTCCAGAGAGATACAGCTGTCAATGAGGTCGCGCCGAGCGTGGTATTGACGTCGTGCGATAGGTTGTGGAGCGGGAGCCCTGAGACTGCCGTGTTTGCTGAGCCCCTTGGCGCGTGAATGATGGAGGGCGGAGGCGGGAGAGAAGGAAAACGTCACCACAGCAAGGATGGAGACAAGGAACGTGATAGCGAGACGCATCGGTCTGGCGTCAGACTGAGTCTGAAAGGGAAGTCTTTTGGATTGGTGGTGGCGATAACAGAGGGAAAGGTAAGAGGTGTGCAGGTTTATATATGTCACGGCGGGCAGCCTGTGAGGCGGAGTTTCGATTGCGACGCGTCAAACATCAAACAGTGTTATTCACAGAATTATTTACGAATACTAAAGCCGTAATTCACTTACTATATATAGCTTGTTATTACCATATACCATACTAAGTATCGCTCCACGATCATAAGCACGGTGTTTCCGGTCCTCTTCGACTCGAACTGTTGTTTTGTCGGAGGATGCACAGGGACAGAGAAAGATCTGAGCATTTCATCACTGGCGTACTATTCGCCGAGTTCTAGCAAAGGAAGTAGCGGGCCCTCTTCGTCCATCGTGCGCATCAATAACGCAAGAATCAGTAGTAATTTCGGGAAAGCAGCACTAGATATATCACAAATCTCGTAACGTTAATATTCTTATAATATCGACCGCAACTTATGATTATGTAGATATTGAATTACACAACACTCAAAGTACGTGATCGAGTTTATAAGTCACCTGACCGTGATGAGCTTTATTTCAAATTCAAATTCACGCGCTTCCCTCGTGTAGGTTGACGTCTTACTCTCTTCAAGATAATGAAGCGCTGTGGCCATCGACGCATATTTCACTTTCAACTAGAATTGTAGCCAGGACCGGATCTCGGGCACTTAGCATGGCAGGTTTCAAGCTTTGCCAGAGTATATTCCCATGGAGTGTTTTGAAATTAACTTGTGTCTAGTCAGTATAGCAAGTCTAAGTCTTGGCTTGTGATGTTAGGTTTATTTAACTGGCTAAAACGCAGCTCCGAGGTAAACAGATGTTTACATCATCTATACAACCAGTGATAAAAGGATGAAGTTACAATGTCGCTTAAGAATGCAGTAGGGATAGCGCATACTCAAAAGGAGGCAAGAGGCATGGGGGTGAAATTGGGGTGGACCCGACATGAAATCCAGTCATCTAAAAGTCTAGTTTAATCACCAGAGCCAAGCCGATAACAGCGAGGGAATATTAAACTCGGAAGACAGACTCTTGATGTTGCTTTATCGGCCGGGACCCAAATCCACCGACAACAAGCTGGTGGAGGTTGGAGCTACCGGATACACACACGGTTTTGTCAGCACTCGGCTGCAGGCCCTCTCTGCAATGCGAAACGACACATCGAGAATTAGAACAGCTAGCAGAGATGACGCCAGGCAGACGACCACATTCTACACCTCTTACTGTGGTAGGATATGACTCGTAAAAAGGGTGGGGAGCGAGACAACCGCCGCCTGTTATACGGGACGTCAGCGTATGTAAAAAAACGAAGTACACTAGACGAGTCCGACACGCACAGCTGTCCAGCGTTTCGCGAGTATCGACACACTCAAAGTCGAGTGTGTCTTCGCGTCCAGGGATACCACAGACAGATTCATATATATTACAGGTATGCTTAGCCTGAACAAGCGTCGTAATCGGGATGCTGCGGCGTTTGTGACGAGTAGAGACAGGAGCCGCCGTGCCACAGCCCTGGAGATAGATATAAGATCCGCACAGAAAATGACATTAGGGAACGTACGTTGGGGAAAGCACCGCATATGCCATTACAATCCTGGAACGGAAGCAAACAGGCACATTCGCCATCTTCTTCGGTGTAGTTATCTTGGCACTCGAATGCACAAGGGTCACCACTCCGACAAATGTGGTGCGCATGGGTGGGGAGGATACATTCCTAATGGAGATTACTCAGTAGAGTCAGGCAATCAAATGATATGACCATGTACCCGGGAGTCAACGCCGCCTGTAAACTATTTAAGATCTGTGGGTTAGTTTGTTCCAAGGATGAGGGGATTGCTTACTATCGTTTGGAGAATCTGTTTCACACGCGGTCTCCCAAGTACGCGGGTCAATCGTTTGGCGTCGATGTTGATATCAAGCCAGATATCGAGATTCTATGCGAAAAGGTGAGTCCTACGAGATCTCCGACACATTCAACACCCACGCTAAGACAGACACAAATTTGAATATTCTCTAGGGCTGCGTTGACAATTCTTTCCTGCGACAAGAACGTCGTGCTGGTAATAGAGATGCATATATCAACCTCAGCGCGACGGATCCGATGTTGGCGCTGTGCAATAACTCTAGAACGGGAGACAGAATTGCGGTTAGCATTAGGGCTAGTGTCTAGGATATACGAGGAAGCGATGGATGGTAAAGATAAAACCCCTGCGAATAAAAACAGGAGTGTGATAACTAGACGCATCTTGAGAGCGGGTGACGAGCAAGAAGGAAAAGATAGCGGGGCTTGAGGAGGCAGAACACAAGAAGTAAAAGTAGAGCTGGTGGGGCTTTATGTACTTTGCAGCAGTAGAATTCGCGCTATTAGGAGCGGAACACACTACGCGACGATCGCACTACGATTGCTCCATACCCAAGTGGTCAAAGATTTCAAAACGAGATGGAAAGGAACGCGGGTCGAAATGTCATGTTGGAGATACGTGATGGTGATCATAGACGGAAGCACGATCGATCGACAGACTTCTCTTCCATATTACTTTGTCGAATAAGTCAGACTTGTCCTCGGACCAAAGGTTATGGGTGGGCGGTGCAGCTGTTGAGATTGGTGAAAGGGTAAGCATCCATGTTTTCAGGTTAGATTTGGTTTAAAAGCAGTAAAATCATTTATGGATGGGTGCGATTGGAATGTTTTGGAAGCGCCCATCTTGGTATTGGATCACGTCAGATCTTAGCTGCCGTTGGAAGACAGACAATATCAAAACTGTCTCGAACTTTTCCTTGTCCTCAAAGAGAAGTCACAATGTGGCAACTATTATGTCATTATAGGTTATTTGAAGTTTCAATTAGAAAGAAGAGGAGACTCATTAGAAAGTGGCGCACCTCAATGTGCGAGGTTGCCACACGTCATGGACCTGTTCCATTTGGCATACCGGTGACCATTGGAACATCGTAACTTGTGCTGTTAGCAAGCGCCACCGCCATCCCACTCGACGGTGGCATTTGCACGGTTGCCGACGTAGGCGAATTGGTGCCATCCATCATAGAATGGACTAGCGCACCCTCCACTTCGTTTTCATCACTGCTTCCACCCTCAGGTGACTCCATCCCAACATCGCCGGTGCCGTCTTCGCCATTATCCGCGCCCATCTCGTCCTCGCCACCATTTACACCTCCATTAAGGTGATTGTCGGTATTGGTCTGCTGCATGTGAAGTCTGGGGTCCCATTCTAGCTCCTCTGGCTCTTCAACCTCGACCTCGACACGTTGCTTCCATTCGAATTTATCCCGCAACATGGTAACGGCCCTCACAGCCCGCTCGACGCGTCGGTCATGGGCACTACGTATTTCGTCACATTCCGCCAATACATCTTCGTACTCCACCTTCTTTGCTGCTCTCATCCCATTTGCATATCCATAGCCACTCGCTGTCATATCACGCGGAGAAGGCCCCACGCCATTAAGTACGCCAACCGATCCTTTCGTAACCATATGTTCAGCAAGGCACCGAACAGTCTCGTTCTCCATCCTCAGGACATCCATTGTCTGCTGGTTTCTCAACAACGGAATCACTTCTCCATCGAGCTGCGCGTCCGTCATGCTAACGTTTGGGTGTAACGCTATCTTCTCGAATGGATTTACCCGTCCCCCGGCAGGCGCTTGCAGAGAAGGGTTGCCCATGAGACTCGTAGAGAAACTGTGGGTCTGAGAAAGGAGAAGATTGTATTTGCTCAGAATATCAGGCCAAGCAGGCATGACAGCCTGGTGACCTGCTTCTATAGTGCGCTGGAGACCTTGAATAGAATCTATGATCTGATTTGCCTTGAATTTAAGAGATTCAAGCTGTGATATGGGGAGGGCCATTGAAATGTGTTGAAAATAAACACATCCAAACAGTGACCATAAACCTCCTGCCGTGCTTTTCAGATTTCAACCAACCCATCCATAAGTTTTTGTTTTTTTTATAATAACCACGACATGTTCTCGTTTATTGGTTTACGGTTCGGCGCTAGGATCATCTCTCCTACTCTCTCCGTAACTACACTTGCTTTATCGCGTCGTCTTTTCTTGTCTCACTTTCAGACGCGTTCCTTCTTGACTACATCACGTCTTGCTTTGGCCACTACTGGAACAGCAAAGAAATCAGTCGCAAAGGTAACACATACTGCTTCCAAGAAGAAATCTACATCCGAAAAACGCGTCACTGCGAAGAAGAAAACACCCACCAAGAAGAAAACACTCACCAAGAAGAAAACGCCCCTAAAGAAGAAGGCGTCTGTCAAGCCAAAGAGAGGTATATTTTATTTCTCACTTGCTCCCTTACCTGTATTCCTACTTCGGTTTAGTGATTATTCCCGTAACAACCGCCCGAAAGCCTAAACGATCAGCCAGTGGGTATGGTCTATACGTACAAAAACACATCACAGACGTATCGCCGACCACTAAATCCATGCAAGAGATATTCAAGGATGCTGCGGTCAACTGGAGAACCCTTCCAGAGCACGAGAAGCAGGTCAGCATTCCTCTCTTTCGCAACTTTTCTGGATGCTCGTGCAATGGTACTGACTGCCTCTATGCATGTCAGCAATATTCAGAAGATGCAGCTTCTCTGCGTGAACAGCGGGCGAAGGAGTCCTTGAAATGGTTCGACAGCATCGATCCCCGTATTCTCAAGGAAATAAACAGGCGTAGAGTAGCTCGTGGCAAGTTTAGGTTCCGAAAGCCCAAGGACCCCAATGCTCCCAAGATTAACCGCAATCCCTTCTTGCTGTCCGTATTGTCCTCACACCCTTTATTCCTACATCTCAAGGACAATTTCCAGCTTCCTCTCAGACTTGAGGAAATCAGACGAAGTGGCTGGATTCTCTATTGCGGCAATAGGCCGCCTTGGCGGAGAACGTTGGCGTGACATGTCTAGCTCACAGAAACAGGTCGGTCATGTTATCCTACACTTCCTTCTCTCACTCTTTATTGATGATCTTCGTCCGGATAGGTTTATCACGACAAGGCATGTTAACCTACGCTCCTCCCCTCTCACTCTTATTGATGCTCTTCGTCAAATAGGCCTATCCCGATAAGGCAAATGCCACAGGCCATTGAGGAGTCAATCAACAGAAGATTATAATAGCTCGATTCGTTCATTCTATCTTTCGACAAAGCCGAACCCTCCGTCAACACAAACAACACTTTCCTTCTAATGATCTCCGCACAGTCGAATTAACTACATAGTCTTTTACAGACTGCTTCCAAGTGCCTAAATTATGATTCTGATTTATGCAAATGTGTATAGCCCAAATTTTCACACTCATTGGACAGGCATGCACTGTCGACGTGTATTCTAACTGGTCTCAGCCTTGATTTCAAAACTTCTAGTTATATATGGTTCCACTAACTTACAGTGCAAGACGATACGGGGCATCTTTTAAATCTTCAGCACACTTCATAAGAGTCTGCCTTGCCCAAGTACGTTTTTCTTTCACAGATGTCCCTTCGTTGTCATCACCAAGTGTCGGCACACCATACTTGGTCAATATTACCAATGCCAAGAAAAATGTGTACCACAACCTCTTGGTCTGCTGTCTGGGAAACACGATTAACTGCTTACCGCCCCCTCCCAAGTAGCCTTCCATAAATGCAGCACTTGGCCTGTCTTCCGACTCTGATCCCTTTCCCATCATGAAGCACTCTAGCAGCGGGTCGCCCCACAGTGCATGCGCAACATTCGGGAGAATTGCAGCGATCCTTCCTGGTACCGCTGGTCCCTCAGGCGAGACAGTAATATATATATCGTCTTCTGATCCAGTGAACCACACGAGAGATGCCTCATCGACGTCCTCGAACAGAGACGCTCCAATCGCGCGTGAGAGGTACAGGCGGATGTCTTCATAAGGCAATCTGCAATCGTATTCGTCTTCGCGAGATTCGATTTGCGTTAGGAGGTCATCAAGAAGGGACGTGAAGGTCTCCTCCCATGTCTTCAACATGTCGCTGGGCTCTTTACCGTCAAGGAGGGGAAGGCCGTACCAATGGTTCTGAACGCCGCTATGGAGCTGCCCGAGAAACTGTCCAAGGAGAAGATCGATTGTGAGATTGTCGACGGTTGACAGGACTCCAGATCTGCGAGCCTCAGAGAGGGAGATTATGTTTTCAGATGTAGTGGGGCATATTGCGGAAAGCAAGTAGTGGTATGGTATTAACTCGAGAGATGTGTCGAGGGTGGATTCTGAGATTGGAACGTCTATTTGGGTGCGAATGAGGGTTAAGAGCTGGGCAATCAGAGGAAGAGAGTTGGAATGGTATAATCCTGTGGCCACTGTTGGACTAGATATCGAAAGGAAGCAAGAGCAGACTGGTACTGCAGTACTTTCTGTCCTTGGGCGGAGGTTTATCACATATGTTTTTAGATTTGGCTCATCGCTTGAAACATATCAGACAAAAAGTAGGGAACGAGTTGGTATTGAGAGTTACCTGTACCCGTTATTGTGCAGAAGAGCCAAAGATACGACCGATTGCGTAGGAAAATGTTTATCGATGATAAGCTGCGCTTCATCTAAATTGATTCTCATCGCTATGGCCTCTGTAGTCACTCAACACACACTACTTTGCAGAATTGTCTATCCCTCGTTGAAACAGAGAAAAGAATGCCGCTTGTAACACCGGAAGTTCCCGCAGTGAGTCTCTTCTTGGAACACATACTCTGTGACAACCCATGACTATGCATGACTAGGTATCTCCACCACCAGTATACGTTATGACAGTCGGCTGTATATAATACCCAAAGCGCCTTTCTTGTCAGCAGTTGTCAAAACGAGGCGCGCTTAGGGAGTCCTGGAACATAAATACCCCCGGGGCCCGGATTACCCCTATAGAGGCTAGGGTACTTGGTCGATTCCTGTCTAGCCTCGACTGCCTTTTCGGGCTCCACACCTTCCTAAAAACCAAAATTTTGATAGATGGACAGAAAAAGTCTGCTGAACTTGTCTCCCACACATTGAAAATGCATAATTTGATTGCTTCATTGTTTTCTGGAGGGCCTGCACTGATTTTCAGAATTTTTTCCTGTCCGACCCTCCATATCCTGTCCGGACTGGCGCCAGTAGCATCAAGCCACTTAGACCTTTTTGTCCAGACACCACCACCAAGCTGGGATCTGGCCTTTTGCCTCCAAAAGTCCAAAATCTGTCCAGATTACCATTGAAGTAGATCGACTACACCTTGAAATTTGTTGTCTGGCTACGGGAGACTAGGATAATCTAGGGTCCTTTGATCGCTTTTCTTGTCAGCAGTTAAAACCGAACAGCTTCTGCTTACCATACCCCGCGCGCTTAGGGAGTCATGTTCTGGAACATATATATACAAATTTGCAAGTGCCTCAACTCAAACAACGCCTCTAGGATGTCATCTTACATCCCAATTATTCAACAGCTATTATTCAGCGAGACAGACGCTCACCCTTCCAATGAGACAGTAGATCCGGCGTCGGCACTCTCAAATCATACAGCAGAAGCACTTACCATGGCAGGGGTGCCAAAAGATCTGACTACCTTCATCGGCCTCTTGTTTTCGTTTTCTGCCTTGAGGGACTGGCTGAAGCTCATTCTCATTGGAGGGTTTTTTGAAACCTGCCGACGTCTGGTATCTTCTACCTATAGCAAAGTCGTCGATTCTTTCTTCATAAGGGCCTCCTTTGAGCAGGGGGATGCCAGTTACAGTATGTCCTTTCCGTTTCTCTTGCGAGGTCCTTTCTCGAATTTCAACCTTTCAGCTTGGATTCTTGTCTGGTTGTCGAAACAGCCGTCGTGGAGTGAGTCTCGGATTCAAAGTACACTGCTCTAGTTGACACCCCTCCCTCAGGCACGACCCGTGATGTACAGATAAGCACAAGTTCTTATGAGGGTATTAGCCCTGCGGTCATGTTAGATGGCGAGGACGATTACGCAGATGAATGGTTCCAGACATCGCGTAAGATATCTTACCTCCCATCCGCATCTTTGACCTATTCGCTCTGGTACCAACGTCGGTGGCTAACCATCACACGTGTCCAAGAACAAATGTGAGTTCTGTATGATACCGGCCTTGATAGTTCGCCTTCTGACCATACCTCAGCGGCGTTTACGGGGACAAAGATAATACCTTGCACATACGGTAAAGATCCGCTCCTCCGCTTGAAGGCGAATGTTGAATATCATCTGTAGAATATTGACGCGAGATCACAAGGTGCTCAAGAACCTTCTCCAGGAGGCACGGAGGTTTTACATGGCCGGCCAAGAGCATTACATGTGTGTGTATGTTTCGGACAGGTGAGCCACACGATTATTTGGCAAACCATATATTTCTGAACCAAATGTAACCAGCATGAACCACTGGAATCAGGTCGCATGTCGAGCAAAGCGGTCAATGAACTCCATCGTCTTGGAGCCCGGTATTAAAGATATGTTGATTGGCGATGCTCGAGATTTCCTGAACAGCAAAAGTTGGTATGCAGAACGCGGTATTCCATTCCGTCGCGGGTATCTTCTCGTACGCATCCGATTGATAGTCACTGCACTCGGCAAGATCTGACGTCATTCATCATCTTCCGGTATGGTGCACCAGGCTCGGGAAAAACCAGTATGATTCACTGTATGGCAGGAGAGCTTGGTCTGGACATCTACGTCATCTCGCTTTCCAGAGCCGGGCTCGATGATACTTCATTGAATGAACTCATCAACTCATTGCCGGAGCGCTGTATAGCGCTGATGGAAGACGTTGACGCAGCCTTTACCCACGGAGTTAACCGTGCCGCAGACGTTCAGCCCACCGATACCAATGCTGCGAAGCCAGCTATACCAGGTACTCCAGCAGCTGCAGCTGTGTCGACGAGCAAGTGAATGCTTCCAGTCCCTATTGCTGCTGCGTATATTGATGAAGATGCATACAGGCTGAGTCTCAGCGGACTGCTGAACGCGCTGGACGGAGTTGGTGCTCAGGAAGGTCGTATCCTGTTCGCTACCACTAACAAATACTCCGCCCTTGATGCAGCCCTGTGCCGTCCTGGGCGGATGGATCTTCATGTTGAATTCAGGAATGCAAGCAAGTACCAGGCACACGAGTTATTCAGCCGCTTCTACCTCCCTAATGAAACTTCAACATTGGATGATGATGACGAGAAGAGTTTCGAGTCTGCCAGTGATAACTCCGGCCTTCAGCCCGCCCAATCTGAAGTCTCTATGGAAATGGAAAAATTATCGCCCATCTCCGACCTGCCGATCACTGGCATAACTCACATGGGACGTGCTCCCAAGTTGAGTCGCAGTCAGATAGCAAAACTGGCAGAAAGCTTTGCGGATGGCATACCCGAAAGGGAGTGTTCCATGGCGAGCCTGCAAGGGTATCTCATGGGGTACAAAATTCGACCCGTGGAGGCTGTCGACGAAGTTGCCGCTTGGGTAGAGAGTGAGCGAGCGGGTATGATCGCGAAGGAGAAAGAGAAAGAACCGGCGCAAGGGCCCAAGAAAGAATCGAAGGGAAAGGCGTTCTGAGAAGGATGTGAAGGAGTCACGCTGCATGCTTGTCAAAAAAGACATAGATTTGGGTAGCCATAGATAAACTCAATCCTGTATGATAACAAAGCCCGTTAGGACATATCACAGAGTTCATTCATGATCAACACAGAAGATTACGGCTCCAAGCTGTACGTGTTCTTCTCCAGCTGCAGCCAGGAGAAAAGTCAAGGTGAAGTATACGAATCCGGAGATACATATGAACGTACCTCAGCCTCCAGTTCCTGTCTAACCCTATACTCCTCATCACCCTTAATGACAAGATGGTAATCATCCAAATCCTCGATGACAAAACTCTGCTTCTCGTTCATGGTCAATAGAATTTGTTTTACGGCGGGATCACTGTCAGTCAACCAAGGTTAGCAACGATGTCAAGGTTATGAATCCGACGAACCAAATGAAGAGAACGCCTATGGCGAGGCGTCAGAGATATCAGACTATTTATTATGAAACCTGGACAAACCTTTGACAGCTTTCATCGTGGACTACACGGTGACAGCGCTAAGGAGCCGTCGGGAAGCCGCTGTTGTAAATTTCACCCGCTTGTTTCCACCAAGAGGGCCAGGTGAGAAGAATGTACCAGAATGTGCACACTATACGTAAGGCAAGGAAACTTGCATGTTGTTGATCAGATGCACATGGGTGGTCATCTCGCAACGCCCATCGCTGATTCGTACCACTAGTAGCCTGAGGAACATGCCTCTGCCGTTGCGACCGGAGATTTAGTACGTTCTCCCCCCAGAATTACCTGATGAGAACCGATGTCTAAAGGACCCGGTGTCTCCTTCGTCCCATCTCCACAACCCCAATTGCTTATGCTTATATATATCCCGACAATATCTTCAGCACACCTGCCGCTATAAGCTCTGGAATGGGGGTCCCTGAGGGTGAGGGTTTATTGCATGTCCCGAGTTAACACCCCTGACCCGTACTGGCAGAAACACGACCCAATGCTGCGCTTAAAACTCTGAGTGTAGTCGAAACATCGAAGAGGTTGGCAGCGTACACGGCCGTGGATCAACACGTCAAGCCAGAACATAGAGTGGGTGGTTGTAGCCCTCTAATTGTCCCCTTCTCAAATTCATAAAGATTATCGGTATTGGCTCGGGTGGGCGACATCAGCATCATATAGAAATATATTGACCGCTTTATTCTAGGATCTACTGTACCCTATGTTGTCGAACGGATCGTGCAGCAAGGAGCAGACGTGAATAAACACCGCGTATTCATCCCAACAGGTCGGTTGGTCTTCTAATCTCAGACCTTACGTTCACTGATTTCGTGTGTTTTCAGGATTCCAGTCCAAAGAACTCATCATAACCTCTGGTCTGAGTCTCGGAGACGTCGATCAATATCCTACGATCGATGTTACCGTCGACGGCGCTGATGAGTAAGCACCCAAATTCTATCAAACGGTACGCGATTTAACAAAGTTGTTGCAGAGTAGATTCTCAGCTGAATTGCATCAAAGGCGGTGGAGCGTGTCAACTTCGAGAGAAGGTTCTCGCAGAAGCGGCCTCGACGTGTGTACATCAACTGTCATGCATATCTCGCTTTTCTGAAGTAATTCCCCAAACCACAGCTTCGTTGTTGTCGCAGATTACCGCAAGAACGTCGAATGCCTCGGCACCAACGTGTGTTCTTGTTTTACATACTATCACACTGCGCCCTATCACGCTGGCTTCAGTATAGGTCTGGAGTGCCGATAGAAGTGGCTCCTTTTGCCTACGCGAAAGTTCTCCAAAACTTGCATCAGATTGTCGGGTCTCCGACCGCAACACTGAGGATGGCCGTTAAAAAAGGTGCGTAATCATGTGCGTTCAAAGCCAGACAAATAATGTTCCCTAGTTGGCCCTATTGTGACGGATAATGGGAATTTCATCATCGACGCACCATTCAACCCCGAAATAATGAAGGAACCTTTCAAGGTGAATGCTGAAGCATGACACTTGATATCTGTATTATTGACGCTGGAAATCACAGCTCCTGAAGCAGATCAAGATGTTAACCGGCGTCGTTGAAGTCGGGTTGTTCTGCCATATGGTGAAGGCTGCGTACTTTGGGAACGAGGTATGTTGCGAGCATCACGGTGAGCTTAGCATGGAGTTTGGCAACTCATTTCACCGTCCTGCCAGGATGGTAGCGTGACCATCAAGCAGGATGACGGCAGTGTCGAACAGCTTTCGGCGTCAAGCTAATTTGCGATGCTTGTCATCGTGCCTAAGTAGACGGAGTAAGCGAAGAAGTAGATGACGGATTGTACTTGCTACTTGCAAACAAAACCGGGCCAAGGTAGATATTTGTCGTGGCTGATTTTAGCAATACATAGATGCAATTTGAATCAGTTGGATACTAGCCTGCATCGAACACGTGACTGGTAAGTATCTTTTCGGAAAAGTTGAAAACATGGATCAGCGCTTAGCTTTGCAAGTTGCATAACCACTTCATCTCCCCGATGGCGACGCCAGACATTTTGAAGGTGTCGATTCTGGGAAGGGATTCGATCCACTGCGGATTCCATCTCATACCCTATATCGCTCACACAGTGCTAACAACCTTACCTTCTTCCACCTACGTCCTCGTAACCGACACTCACGTCGCGAACTTCCATCTCGGGGCCTTCGAGACAGAATTCGAAAATGTGCGAGCAGTTCTTCCTTCCAGCACGAGTACGAAACCGAGATTCATGAGTCATGTGATCCCTCCTGGGGAGACCTCCAAGAGCCGTGAGGGCAAGGCCAATATCGAGGATTTCCTCTTGTCGAATAGATGCACGAGGGACACTGTTATCATGGCGCTTGGAGGGGGCGTAATCGGTGATCTTGTAGGGTTTGTTGCTGCTACGTTGTGCGTATCGCCGCGTCGTGTATCAACACACGATCTTCGTTTAGTCAAGGGAATGCACCGCTGACACTGCCTACAGTATGCGTGGCGTGCGCTTTGTACAGATACCGACTACACTGCTGGCCATGGTAGACTCGAGTGTCGGTGGAAAGACTGCGATCGATACACCGCTTGGGAAGAATCTCATTGGTGCATTCTGGCAGCCCGAGTATATCTTCATTGATGCCTCATTCCTCGAGACACTCCCATCTAGAGAATTTTCCAACGGTATGGCGGAAGTAGTAAAGGTTTGTAAGATAAATGTTTTTTCAATTATTATCTCATCGTTTGGTTAGACTGCAGCTATCTGGAATGAAACAGAATTCAGTTCCCTGGAAGCTCGTTCGTCAGAAATCTTCGCAGCAATCCAAACACCCTCCATCAATTATGCAGGCCGCACCAAAAATACGCGATCTATCGCTCAAGATCTCTTACTCTCCGTTATTGTAGGATCTATCTCCGTCAAAGCCCACATCGTCACCATCGATGAGCGCGAGACTGGACTCCGCAACCTTGTCAATTTCGGCCACACGATCGGTCATGCAATCGAAGCTGTGCTGACCCCCACAATTCTACACGGAGAGTGTGTCAGCGTTGGTATGATCCTAGAAGCCGAAATATCTCGGCAGATGGGTATCCTGAGTCAAGTTGGCGTGGGCCGGCTCTCAAGATGCTTGAAGGCTTACAATCTGCCAATATCACTCTCCGATGCCAGGATTACCAGCGTACCAGCAGCGGAACTGCTCGCTGTTGATCGTCTTCTTGATATTATGAAGGTGGACAAGAAGAACAGCGGGGCAGAAAAGAAGATTGTTATTCTTTCCGCGATTGGATCCACATATGAGCAGAAAGCCACTGTTGTCCCTGATTCTATCATTGCGAAAACGCTTTCGGAAGCCGTCAAGGTAACTCCAGGCGCACCCAAGTACCATCCCGTAAGAATGACGACACCTGGCTCCAAGAGTATTTCGAACCGTGCGTTGGTTCTGGCTGCTCTAGGAAAAGGCGTATGCAGAGTCAAGAACCTGCTCCATTCTGACGACACTCAAGTTATGATGTCAGCTCTTCTTGAACTTAAGGTTAGGTAGTCCAACTGATTTATGCAAATATTATCTAACCGTCTCTTAGGGTGCCAGTTTCGCTTGGGAAGACGGAGGAGAGACTCTCGTCGTCAACGGTGGCGGGGGTACTTTATCCGTTCCACCAAAGGGCAAAGAACTCTACCTCGGCAACGCAGGCACGGCTGCGCGGTTCCTGACAACCGTCTGCACCCTCGTTCAATCTTCACCTAATGATACTGCGGAGGCAACTATCATCACCGGGAACGCACGGATGAAGCAGAGGCCAATTGGCCCGCTGGTCACTGCCCTTGAAGAGAATGGTAGCAAGATTGACTTCCTCGAGTCTGAAGGCTGCCTTCCCCTATCCATCGCTCCCAATGGCCTTCGCGGTTCGACGATTCAGCTGGCGGCCAGCGTTTCGAGCCAGTATGTGTCTTCTATACTGCTATGTGCTCCCTACGCTGTAAACCCTGTGACGCTGGAGCTCACCGGCGGACAGGTGATCTCCCAGCCCTACATCGACATGACCATTGCGATGATGAAAGAGTTCGGTGTCGAAGTCATCCGACGCGCCGACGCGACTACGGGAAAGCCCCTCGACGTTTACGATATTCCAAAGGCTACCTATATCAACCCCTCTGAATACAACATCGAGTCCGACGCCAGCAGCGCGACGTATCCTCTCGCTATCGCCGCGATCACAGGAACGTCGTGCACTATTCAAAACATCGGTTCGTCGTCCCTGCAGGGTGATGCTCAGTTTGCGAAGGAGGTGCTTGAGAAGATGGGGTGTCAGGTTACACAGACTACCTCGGCGACCACTGTACAGGGGCCACCCATTGGCCAGTTAAAAGCCATCGAAGAGATTGACATGGAGACGATGACAGATGCATTCTTGACTGCCACGGTGCTGGCTGCGGTCTCCAGCGGGAAGACGAGGATATTAGGTATTGCCAACCAGAGAGTAAAGGAGTGCAATAGGATACGCGCGATGATGGATCAACTTGGTAGGTCGTTTTTCTGTCTTTCTTTGCAATTCCATTTACAGTCCTTATAGCAAAATTCGGTGTCGAAACTATCGAACTCGACGATGGCCTCGAGATCATTGGGAAGCCTATAGCACAACCGAAGCAGGCTATCATTGTTCATTGCTACGACGATCATCGTGTTGCCATGGCGTTCAGCGTATTAAGCGCGGTGATAGAAAACACCATCATCGAGGAAAAGAGATGTGTAGAGAAGACTTGGCCTAATTGGTGGGATGACCTCGAAAACAAAGTCAGTCACTCGAAACCATCCTTTCCTTCCTCATCTACCCATTCACAATAATATTAGATCGGTCTCAAGGTAGAAGGCGTCGATTTGTCAAGTATTTCACCAAAGACATCAGCAAGCAGTTCTCAAAAACGTGACCCCTCTGCCTCCATCTTAATCATCGGAATGCGCGGTTCTGGCAAGACTTTTGTGGGCAACATAGCTGCATCGGCTTTATCCTGGACGTGCCTCGATGCTGATGCGTACTTCGAACAAAAGCTGAAGGTGGGCGTCCGGCAGTTCGTCAACGACAAGGGATGGGCAGCGTTCCGTTCTGAGGAGTTCTCGATTCTCGAAGAATTACTCGCGGAGAAGTCTACCAGGCATGTTATCAGTCTCGGAGGCGGCATCGTGGAAATGCCGTCAGCGAGGGAACTTCTGAAGACATATGCAAAGAAAAATGGCCCTGTGGTGCACGTCATACGGAATATAGATGATATCGAGGAGTATCTCAGTACGGAGGGTGCTCGACCTGTGTATGGTGAGGCTATCCAAGATGTCTTCCGTCGCCGTGAACCCTGGTTCCAGGAATGCTGCAGCCACGAGTTCGTGAATCATGTCGGGGCCTATGCTACGAAATACAGTGTTTACAATGAAGCCTCTCGCTTCTTCCGACACATTACTGGTCAGCAGCCAAACTTGGCTACCAATATTGCATTGGGCAGATGTTCATACTTCCTATCCCTCACATATCCTGATATTATGCAAGCACTTTCTCATGTGGACGCTTTGTCCGAGGGTGTCGATGCCATCGAACTTCGTGTCGATCTACTCCGGGAGTCGAAATATTATGAGTCAGGCTGCCCATACATTCCTTCCAGAGTGTATGTTTCAGACCAGGTTGCGGCTTTACGCCGTGTGACTTCCCTTCCTCTAGTTTTCACTGTAAGAACTGTGTCCCAAGGAGGATCCTTCCCTGATACGGCGGAGAAGGAAGCGATTGATCTTCTGGATCTCGCCCTTCGCTTGGGTATTGAATATGTCGACGTTGAAATCACACTCCCCCAAAAGAAGATCTGGGAACTTATCTCACGCAAAGGCTCTTCCCAAATTATCGCATCCTGGCATGACTGGAGTGGTAAGATGAAATGGAACAGCTCCCTGGTGAAGGAGAAGTACGGTATCGCCAATGGTTTGGGTGATATCATCAAGATCATAGGGAAGGCAATGACGATACAGGACAACTTCCAACTCTACGAGTTCGTCGAAAAGGCCAAGACCCAGTCGCAATCTAAGCCTATGATTGCTATCAACATGGGCTTGGAAGGGCAAATGTCTCGAGTGCTGAACACCACATTCAGTCCTGTCACACACCCCCTTCTCCCCATCAAAGCAGCCCCAGGGCAGCTCTCATTCAAACAGATTCAGCAGGCGCTCAACCTGTTGGGTTTGCTTCCTGCCCGGCGATTCTACCTTTTCGGCACACCTATAGCTCACTCAATGTCTCCAACATTGCATAACACCGCGTTCGAAATCCTAGGACTGCCGGACACATACCATCTTCTTGAGACCGCTGAAGTCGGTGAGGAAATCAAGTTCGCAATCGCAGCACCTGATTTTGGTGGTGCGTCGGTGACAATCCCATACAAACTCGATATCATTCCACTTCTGGACGTCCTGTCTCCTGCTGCACAAGCCATTGGGGCTGTGAATACCATCATTCCACAGGCAATTTCTGCCGACGGGTCAAGCTGGAAATTGCACGGCGATAACACCGATTGGATAGGAATCCGCGATAGCATCAGTCCTAGCGTACGGTCCATCCATGCAGCACTTGTCATTGGTGCAGGCGGTACTGCACGGGCTGCAATATACGCACTTCAAGCTCTTGATGCACAGCGCATCTATTTGTACAACCGCACTACCAGCAATGCGCAAGCTCTAGTCCTTGCTTTCCCGGACGCTCATATCCAGGTGTTGGAGGCGATTGAGGAGTGGCCAGCTGACAAAGCACCTCCCAACGTGATCGTATCAACTGTTCCTTCGAATGCGATGACGCTCGCGAAGGATAACAGCATCTTCCCCCTCTCGAGTAAGCTATTCAGATATCGGGATGGACCCGGCGTCGTTGTCGATATGGCCTATAGACCTGCCGAGACTGCACTTCTTAAGCTGGCCAAGGAGACTGCGGCGAACTGGGCCATTGTCCCAGGATTAGAAGTCCTGTTGGCACAAGGATATGTCCAATTTGAGAAGTGGACTGGGCGACGTTGCCCGAGGGCGACTGTGGCTCCAAAAGTCAGGAGCAAGTACAACGAATCTTAACTTTCCAATCCATGTATGTACTTTAGATCTATCAGCTCGATATCGGCAAGAAACTACTTGTAGATGCCGCTTCTTACTTCTTGACCCGAATGACTAATGATAAATACAGGCAATTGAACTGGTAACAACCGAGTATCAGAAAAATTAAAGAGCGGGATGGAGGAATAGCGTGTTCTTGGTGATTCTGAGATGCTGCAGCAGCGGATAGGGTATCCTAAAGGAGAGATGGATAAAACAATAAGGACAATAAGTAAACACAAAAGAATGAAAAAATGACGTGAAGTAATAAGAATTAGGGGGTTTATGTGTGAAGTTCATAAATCGTGATAAACAGAGCTAGAGAAGAGAAGCGCTAAAAGCATAAAAAGAAATACCACGGTAAACATCACCTAATCTCGGGGCATCCCATCTAAACAAGTCTCTCTCATTTTTCTCATTTCGTCATTACAACCGGTGCCCAGGGACAGCCCAGAAGATCATCGTCAAGGCTGTGACAAATATAGCAACCAGAACGCTGACCCAGATCGCCCTACCCAGTAGTAGCTTCTTTACGTAAGGCTCGCGAATGCGGAGTGTGCGAAATGGGGTTGTTTCTGATTGGCCGAGGAATACGAGGATAGGATCGAGTTCGTATTGATGAGATACCAGAAAAAGTATGGCAAACGCAAACGGGATGAAGAGCTTTTAAGAAAGATGTAAATTGTTATGTAATGTAGGAAAAGCAACAGAGCTACTCACAAAGAATCTCTTGGATTTAGGTTGTACATCCAAGAAGATGAGAGAGAAGCCAACGGCCAATGCTATCCAGAGGGTGATAAGTCCTGCAATGAGCCGTACAAGTGCAGATATAGGTGTAAGATTGCCGAACGCCTTGGAGCGAAGGAAACGAGGGAAGGCATCTTGTTCCATTGCTCGGAAACAATACTCCTTCTGAGCATGAAACATATCCGGGACTTGGGCCATCAGACTCAACTCTGTTTGAGTCTTAGGTTCGTGTGAGCTGCTTAGTGGGAAGCTATGGGTTCGGAGAGCTGGCGGAAGATAGATCTCATGATTCTCCTGTGAGTCTACAGCGTTACCTGCAGGAGATAGATACCTGTAGAAAATGCGCTCCGCCGACGCAATTAGGTCAAGGCGGGTAATAGCAGCAGAACGAGGAATAACTGTCGGTGCGCGAGATGCACGCCTCATGTTGAAAAGAGTAGGAGTACGGCCTGAGAGTGAGAAGGGCGTCGTTGAGCGAGGTGGTTGGCTCCCCTCGAAGGGATCATTGGGAGAGCCTGGGGAGGCTACACGCGTATTCTCTGGATGCCCAGCCGTCGGAGGGTGAGGACTAGTTGAGCGACGGCCTTTCTCGTCACCAATGGCCTCAACTGCGGCGAGATTGCGTTTATCCTGGTCAGTGATCAATTCCCCTGTGCTTTGCGTGCTCCGCTTCGTTCCTCCTCCATCAGGATTCAGCCCAACAATAGTTCCATAGATGGAGCCTCTTCTACGTGCGTAATCCCAGTACTGCGGCCAGTCTTCCTTGATCGTGCGGCCTGACTTTCGAACGTCCTTGAAATAAGCACGGCACAGATTTTCATGCTGTTGGACATCCAGCCAGAAATCGAGGATATCTTCCGCACCTTCGCGCTGTAAGAAAAGGCTAGAAAGGTGCTGAATCTTGGCAATCGGTTTCCGGGTGAGGACGGAATGTAAACGCACTAGAACATGAACAAATCTACAGGTGGTCTTGTTCTTCTTGAAAGAACCTCTGTAAACGACGGTAGCCTGTTCTTGCGGCCGTTCGCCCAGTCATCCTGTTGTCGTTTCTCGTCGTCGTCCATAACAGTCAGCAGCTGAAACGAATTTGCTGCTATGGGCTGTTGGTTGGCAAGGACGTTGATTTAGAAAGGCCGTGAGGTTCAACCTCGGAAGCAATCGCTGACGTAATTATCGTCAACCACCATGTCGTTCACCAAAGCTTTTTCACCAGCTATTCGTGAAGTACGCGTGCTTTGCTCACATTCTGGTGCTGCATCAGCTGGTACTCGGTCAGTAATATCACATCAACAGTAGTTTGCCTCATGCTCATTTGCCATGTTGCTTCCTGTCCGACATGACATCCTCCAACAGAGAATTCATACTTTCACGGTATCCCACAATCAAGAAATATAACCCAGACTTACCTGTGCTCATTCGCGAGGCATCCGGAACTCCTGCACGCGTATTTGCCCGATTTGGTGCGTTGGTAATCACACAACTCCTAAATAATTGTTTGAGAAACTCATCGGAATAGAACGTGGAGTCGAAAGACATGTTGAGCTAGACAATTTGTCTGCTAAGGAGGTGGAATCGAAAGTTGTACAGCTATTGGAGTCATAGCATGGAGCATCAAGTAGGAATCAAATCAGACATCTTTCTTGTGTCCAGCATTTGCAATTTAAAGGTCGAAGTCCTCGTGATTCGAATGTAAAACGCCATTTGTCGACAGGAAAGGCAGCCCGCTGACTGCTACATATTTCAAGCTGATAACCATTTATCTGGGTCTCGGTTATCCTCAGATCGCACTTTCAGGCTTTCAAGCTCATGTCAAAGCCCTGGAACGACTACTTTGGGCCGGCGTATCTACAACCAACGTCCCAGTCCCAAGATGGCAATGAAGTTCATTTCAGTGCTGCAAGGTTCCTCTAAACTGCATCATCACAGCCACCGTATGGCATCTCGCAGTGTACTCACGACAACAATCCTCCTCAGAATGCGTCTTGACTTCATTTATTCTAAACCTCGGCTTTTGGTGAGTCTCTAGCATGCATGGTTGAGGTGGTGATAGTGTGTATGTTGCGACTGAGATGGGTGAAGTGATTTGCAATGTTAGGCGCGAGCTCTTCTTCGGCCCGTAGTTGAGTGGACATCGTGTTAACGGCCAGAGTAGTAAACATCGGATGTGTGGTCGATTCACTGTTCGCTTTCAGGACTCGGCCTCCCACTTCGATTTGGACAATCATCATGGTGGGTGTGATTCCCTAATGACAGGGGAACCCAGTCAGCATAACTCGGTTATTCACATCTTGGGTGCACTGACAACCATCCGGTAAACAATAACGTTGAATATCAGCTGTACCCAAAACATATGAATGCACAAAAGACTATACAAATGTAGACGCACATTGTAAGGCTTGAACCATAGCATCACAAGGAGCATAATAGACAGGGCATAAATGGCTCCGGATTCAATTCTAGATTCACGCAGACTCGATGAAATTTAAAGGAGGTAGGCCAATCAAACGACCACTGACAGAATGACAATAGCAATTTTATAACTCCGGGTATGCTGCAGGCCCAGTGTCGCACGCGTTACCCGTGCTATCCACCACATACGCCCGGCTGCGAGGAAATTTAGTCATCCATTGCAGATGGGAAGACAAGTGCAAGCTACCTGTGGTGGCTGTTATGATTATGTTGATCGCGAACACGATCCAATAATAGAATGGTACTAGGACTTGCTCAAGGGTAAAAGTTTCAGCACTGTAGTAACCCAGAACTGTCGTAGATCAGCTAGACCGTGAAATTGCTTGATGGGCGTGAGCTCACTTGTTTCGGCTAATATCAAGGCGACGCAGCCACAACTCACGAATCTATTTCTATCCCAAACCAGGTAACACCGATACAACTGAAATCCGGAACACGTCGGTTCAATACAGTCATGGAGTATCGGAAAAGCGTACAAGGAGTGCGTCGGCAATTATACTAGGAGAAAAGTCAGATACATAGACTAAGCTTAGGAGAAACTCACTTATTCGTGACAAAGAGGGAGTGTTTTAATAGGACGTGCTTGACAAGAGTATTGGGGCTGAGTTCCAGCTTGATCACTGCTGGGATGTCGTGAAGAACCAAGTTAAAGGTCAATGCAACGTCCGCAGTCGCTAATGCAAAAATGGTGATCAGGGACAGCAAGATAATTGTTCTGAGAAGACTGCTTTTCCGAATAAGAAAGAAAGCGCAAAGACAGAGTAAGACCAAGTGCACTCCTGTGGCCTAGGCGTTAGTAGAGTGTGGGATTACACAGACTCACGAAAGCACACCATAAAGTAATATTTCCACCTTTAAAAAAATATACGATTGGCCACAACTTGTGTATCAGAAGAGCACCGAATGCAATCATGATTGAAATGCAACGTACTAGAGCAGCAGCAAATGCAGTCTTCATCAGAGAGCCCGAAAAAACAAACGTATCCTGCAAACTTGCTCGTGCACGGTATACTATCATTTACGATGAGAAGGTCACTTCGCGATGGCTCATTAGCGCTTTAGCCCTCAGGCTGTGGGACACACAGCACGTCAAACTAGACAAATTATTACTTGTGTAAATACATACATACTAGGTTAATTATTGTAATTACTTATAAATCGCCTTGGCCCGAATACGATTGAGCTTCTAAATATCAGTATGTATTACAATATAATACTTTGAATAATACTACAGTAGTATTGTGTATAGGATCTATGCCTGGAAGTAAGCTTTACTATTCCCGGTAATGAGAGCCTAGATATATCGCAGCAGCACATCAGCCGCTGACTCCCAGGTAGGAACTCAGTACGCAGGCTTCATACCTCATGATGCAGGTCTCGGTGGCAATGAGTCTGGGTTGAGATTCGTCCTAAACATCGCCATGTGGTGAGTCTTTGTCGCGTATCGGCAGGTTGGAAGTAGCCTCAATGTCACGGTTAGCGCAGAGATGAACTTCAGTGTCGGGGTGGAGTCCCTCAGTACATGATACCTGAGTAGAAATGGTATCTTCGGCCACCATGGTCAACATGATATTCGTCATTTCCACGGAATCATCGCCAGCCTTATGACTTCTGCCCCCTAGTTCAACTTGAACGATCATCCATGTAGGAGCAATTCCCTGACACAAATTTTGTTCAGACTATCACTGATTGCACAAAGAGACGGACAGACTGCAATTCGAGAAGCAATGGTGTGAATTATCATCTATGTTCAGATATGTCAAGAAAGCAATGTAGAGTTCCTATGGAACGAAACACATACTTTGGAAGGATGTTTCCAAAAAATTAAGAGCAATATCACAGATGTTGAATAAATAGCGCCAGACTCAATTCTATAGGCATCAGTTATGATCACACAGAGAGGCAAAAAACAGCGATATCACTGACAGAATGGCAATAGCAATGTTATAACTACGAACTAATTGATTTCCCAGTACAGAGCGCGATATTCGTGCCATCCACCATATACGCCCGGCTATGAGCGATTCTCAGGTCTTTTCAGCGCCAACAAATGAAGTCAGAGGATTACCAGTAGCCGTTGTCACAAGTATGTTGAACGCGAACACGCTCCAAAGATAAATAGGCGTTATAGCCTGGAAGTCTTCGAGACCATCAGTTCTAGCCACTAGATAGCCCCAAACTGTGACGAATCAGGAGCAGGGCTCATACAGACCTGTGAATGAGCTTACTTGTATCAGCAGCAAGCAAGACACTGCCGACGAAAGCGATGATTTTATCAAATTTGTGCCCTTTCCAAACCAAATAACACCGATACAACTAGCCACCCGGTTAATATCAGCATCGAGGATACCAGTAAGAGAATGGCAGAACACGTACGAGAAGTACGTCGGCGATTAAGCTAGATCAGTGGTTAAACACGACGCTGGTGAAGTTCAAAGGGACACACTCGCTTATCTGTTACAAATAAATAGTTCTTAACTCTTATGTGCGGAAGTAACTTGATCAGGCTGTTTCCAAACTGGAATAGCATGGCAGGTGGCAGATCGTTGACAGTCAGACGAAATGTCGATGCCACATCTGCGGTGGCCAATGCGAGCATGATGGCTGCGGACAGGAAGATAATTACTCCACCGCGACTTCTGTTCTGAACAAGGAAATAAGTGCAGATAGAAAATAACATCAGGTGTATCCCTGTAGGTCAGAATTTAGCCAGATCAGGCAGCCCACGAAAGTTCAAAGCGCACACCATAAAGTAAGTTTTCAACCTTGTCGCAACTTGAAGTCAGCATGTGGAAAATATTTGAATGCCACTGCATACCAGAGCAGCGGCCAGAACACTGTCCACCAACTGCCAGGAAAAGTCATTGGCGTTCCCTCGTGCTTCGTGCACAATCATTGCCGAGAGGTCACCGTCCTCATTTCGTGGATGGCTATGTAGTCATATATATGTTACTTTTTATACATATATTTACTCGCGATCATGATAAGTATTACCACGATTGTCAAGACAATAATAATTCTCATCATATGCCAGATATTGGCCAGATAACAGGACTCTGATCACTTATTTATGCTTTGTAGGGCAAGATTTTCCGCGCTTCTTGTCTGGACCACATTTCGTCGATTTCTATATATCCGGATTTCACAACCACAGCTTCCTATGTAAAAGTACTTTTTCGGCTGATGGCCAAGGGTTCATAAATTGTTTATGTAAAAGTGTTGAAAATGCTGAGAATATCGTGTTTTTGGATGTCTTTCGCAGTCATTTTGAAGTTTCGTGGAGCTTCTGGGATGTCTTCTGAATCTTCGTATGAGTGACCCACTAGTATATATCTTCAAGCTGTCGGGATAGGATCCAGCATTTGGACGACTGGCCCCAACTTTTGGACACCAAATCGGGATCTGGCTGGACCCTCAAGTGCCCCAAATCTGTCAGACTCTCATTAATGAGTCTAGGGGATAAATCCAGCGCCCTCATACATCTGTCAGCCTTCAGGACATTTGATAGAAGTGTATGAGGCTGTGAGGCCAGATGAGGCTGACGCTTTTAAAATGTTCTGCTGATAAATTATCTGTAACGGACCGGCATCGCGGTCTTCGACTACGTACTTTCTCGTTCAATGCCGTTGATGGAAATAGGGATCATGATCAAAACAAACACAAGTACCTAATCTTTGAGAATAGTAAGTACCGTATTCATATCCTAGTAGTCAAGAGACCACCAACTCATGGTCTACGATCTGACAGTGAGAGGATTGGATGACCAAGCGCGCAAGATACATTGCGATGGGCAATAATGTAAAAGCCGCTCGAGTAGCGTCCGGAAATTATGACTTGTTTAGTCGGTTGTCGCTTGACATGCTGTGCGCTGGAGCTTGTCAGAATGGGCGAACAGATATCCTGATGCAGAAATGCATGCTTTAAAGAGAATGAAATTAGTTCCCTTGCCGGAAGTGTTGGGGTGTCTTTGTTACATTTGATTCTGGCCAGGATCTCGTTGCTGTCAATATATGTACAAGGAGCAGAAGCTAGATGGGTATACCCGTTAATTATGGTTCGTAAATAGTCCGAGTCCCACTCCATACCGTCTATATCGCGTTGGTTTTGATCCCATGACCCACCTGGAGACCAGGATCACTGCAACCGATGTGAATGACAGAAACTTCTTCTCTCCCGCTGGGGGCTGGAGGGTCATTCGTGTTGCGCTGGACTGTAGAAGCAAGTGTTCCAGCCTCAAGCAATGAAGGCCTTGGAGATATCACACTTAGAACCGTCGAGTCGCCCATGATGGCTCGTTTGCCAAGTTCGACCTGAACTATCATCAGCGTCGGCATGATGCCCTGAGTGAGGATATTGTCATCAGCTATGAGGGCTTCCAAAAGGCTTCTTGCCAGACTTACCACGACCCGCATGACAACCGCGACAAAGATCAACTTAAACCTTTGGTCAATAACGTAGATGTATACCACAGTGATAAGTAAACCACACGGTAAGGTCGAGGAGGTACAACGACGAGCAGCATGACTGCGATAGAGTAAATCGCTCCAGACCCGGCGCTGATAAAATATTAAGATTTGAGCAAGATGGACAGAGAAGATGCTCACAGAACAGCCACAGCGGTATGGTAGCGTTTGACATCCTGCCTTCCAAGAATTACTTTAGCACTTTGTGCCAACCACCAAATCCGGCCAACTAGAAATATTCATTAGACTATTGCTTCGCAAATAGCAGCGTTCCGAATCACCAGTTACAATAGTCATGAGAATATTCATCGAGAAAACAATCCACAGATAGACTGGAATGAAAATTTTCTGCAAAGAGAAGACGGTATTCCTTGTACCTATGTAACCCCAGACTGCTGAATATTAGGCACTGAAAATACAGCCTGAAAGAGAGCTCAAACCGGTATCAGCAACAAGTACAATAGTTGAGGCAAGAAGGACGCATTTCTGTCCCCGCCAGATCACATAACATCGGTGTAGCTGAGATAGTTGCCATAGGTTAGGGCAAGGAATTTTTGGGCCACCGAACGCATACAAGGAGCCCATCAGCAACTAAACTAGACAAGGTTTGAAAATTTGAATAAGAAATATAACGATATAAAACATGTGACTCACTTGTTTGTGACGAAGAGCGGATTTTTCGGGTATACGTGAGTAAGAACAGCATTGATACCCATATTACCTTTGAGAACAGCAGGTACATCATGGATGATCAAGCGAAAAGATAGAGAGATATCTGCGGTCGCCAATGCAAACATGATGATGACTGAAAGCATAACCAGGAGCTGCGCAGGGTTTCTTCGCCTGAAGAGAATGTACGCGCATATGCAGAATAAAACGAGATGTATTCCTATAGCCTTACATCGTTAGACAAAAACTAAAGTATATGTTGCAGATCTGCGCACCGTAAAGAAACGTTTCCACCTTCACACACCGGAAGCATTAATAACCTGAATATAATATGTCATCCTGACACGTACTAGTATTGCTCCAAAGATACTGCTCAACAGCGCCAAGAAAATGCGTATGTTCTCGGGACTCCATTCCTGAGAAGGGTCAATTTAGATTGGATGATATAGACAGCTAAGTAATCTTCCTATATATACACTGCGGCGCTGTATTGGATCCGCAGTGGAGCAGTGCGAGCGCCCAACGGTGACTTGATTAAACCAACGGTCGAGATACACAATGTCCTTACAATGTCCGAAACACTCAGCTTTAAATTTGTGGACAAATGTGGATTGTGTATGTACCGTGCAGTGAATGTCAGTTCCCGAATTGTTCCAACGTTTCAGAGCCCTTCCACCTCTGCCACTAGTCACTAGCCTCTAAGCCTCAGTCACGGTGATATATGTAAGTATTATTGATGATTCACACAGCTATACATTTCTCCAGAGAAACATAGGAAGTCTGCAAAATATATTAACCAGCTAGCACTGACAAGAAGTTGTGAATATGACCAGACTGACGTGCGAGACAGCGTCCAACTAGTAATGCAAGCACTGCTGCATGGACAACAAAATTTCCGAGCCGTAAAGGTTGTTGTACTTTGTTGACGCGTTTCCAGGGGCGGCGATTGCCGCGATGATTCCCATAACCCTGATCGAGATCAGTATACTTACAAGTGTTCCATTTAGCTGCAGCGCACCAAGATAACTGCACCTTGTAACCACCTTTCCTAGCAATCTTCAGCACACAGCATGGCCGACCAATTGGTAAGGGCGATCTCGTTTTGCCAAGTCTTCATTCTCAGTAAAATCTTGAACTAGTCCGAAGGTACAGTTGTTTCACTTGTGTTCTTGTCCTCGACTTGAGGGTCTCATCGACGCGGCGAATGTTTGCCAGAGCAAATTGCCGGTGCGTATAGGTGTTTGATCTTGTGTAGATCAGCTATCCTACTGCTATTCCGCTTTAGAATTCAAGGAGGCCTTTTCATTGTTCGATAAGGGTGTGTGCACTGCCGAGTGTCTTTTCATTTGCTCCCACTCACAGCATTGGTGATAGATGGAGATGGTACTATCACCACTTTAGAGCTCGGCACAGTGATGCGTTCGTTGGGGCAGAACCCTACTGAGGCAGAGCTGCAAGACATGATCAACGAAGTGGACGCAGACGGCAACGGCACGATCGATTTCCCGGAGTTCCTCACGATGATGGCGCGGAAAATGCGCGACACGGATAGCGAGGAGGAGATCAAAGAAGCGTTTAAAGTGTTCGATAAGGACGGGAATGGATACATTAGCGCCGCTGAGTTGCGACATGTCATGACGAACCTTGGTGTGTCCTGGATAATCTACGCTTCATTTTGAGACATGCTGAGACATTGTGTGATAGGGGAAAAACTCTCGGATTTTGAGGTTGATGAGATGATTCGCGAAGCTGACATTGATGGCGACGGACAAATCAATTACGATGGTATGAGATTCCTCTTGAATATGTAAGCGTTGCAATCACACATCTCTCTCTGCGTAGAATTTGTCAAGGTATCTTCTGCGTTTGATGGTGATGTCTTGAGACTCATTTGAACCTGACGCAGATGATGCTGTCCAAGTAATTCGATACTATTTTTGATCGTGACCCGGAATTGCAGGCTATTTCGGAAATAAGAACAATTTACGACTCTAGCTATATCTTATTCTTGTACGTTACGCCAGTCGTTGAATTCCAGCATCATGACCAGAAACGTCACTATCGATGACGAATACATTGTCGACAGCTATGCCAACGCTGAAGGGAGTACGTCACTCATTGTGTGAATCAGCTCTATCGTACAAGCGCTCAAACATAACGCTCGGTGATTAATGATAAATATGGCAACTGATGGAAGGCTGGATTGTCTTACGTGACATCGTTCTTGACGTGCATCCTCAACGCGTTAACGTCGACTTCATTACCTGGATTCCCTGGGAATGGCTGAGCATTTGCCGTTGGTACGACTTGGCTAGTGAGGAAGACCTGACGTCACTAATATTTGACACAGTCAGAAGGTGGTGTATTGATCAGCAGACCCGAACCTTGCTGTGCTAACCTATGAATTAATCTCCACCCTGGTAGAACAAGTCAATGGTGCGCTCGCGGTGTGGTCCGCTATCTGCGTCAGTCTTAGTCATCATATTTCACCAGACTTCAAAGCAGCATTTTCGTCATTTGACAGAGGTGAGGCGAGGTGATAATCATGGTGCTTAAAACTTCTCAAGTTCAACTGAACGTGGAAACAAGACCACGATGGGACGATCACTACATACGAATTAGGGGCAGTGATGCAAGCTCTGGATATGCACCCTAACGAGGGGGAGCTCAAGAAGATGATCCGCGAGGTTGACCTCAACATGAACGGCAAAATCGAATTCAATGAGTTCCTTGTTCTGATGCAGAAGAAAATTCATGTCGATGGTGACGATGAGTTAAAAACTGAGTTCGCCGCGTTCGATAAAGATCACAGCGGTCAGATCAGTCCTTCAGAGTTGAAAAAGGTCATGGATGGGCTGGGTAAGCGATGTGAATGATCCAAGGATTCTTCCAGTTAACCTGATCGACCATCGACATAGGAGAGCGACTGAGTGATTACGAGATAGCAGCGATGATACAGGAAGCTGATGAGGATGGTAATGGGGAAATCAGTTTCCCTGGTAAGTCGAGTTTACTTTTTGAAATTCTCATATCATGTATCCTACCTGCAGAATTCAAGAAGGTGCCAATGTCCTGTGTAATTGTTGTTTTGATCAACCACTGACATGCTAGCGCTGGTCGTGTTTAGATGATGCACTGAAAGTGCAATTGGAACCCTGTAAATTTACGGCTTTTCTTTTGTATCACGATTGCGCTATAGGGATATCGATAGCTATAGGGTTGAAACGACCGGGTCATGTGGCAAGGGTCATGACGTCATCAGCGAACATACTTGATAATAGGAGACTACTGTTAGACTCGATCTTTATACCTCCCCGTCATGTCCTCTTTCTTCGGTAAACTCAAAGCCAAAGCCTCTGGCAAGTGCAAGAGTAGCAGTGGCCCAAGTAACGAGTCTGCCGCAGGCAATTCAGAACCAACGTTTTCCATACAACCCCACCCTGCCGTAAGTCCCCCAGTGTTCATCCATCTTGAACGATCAGCAACGGAATAATAGAAAAGTAATGATCCTGCTGATCTTCGGCATGTGCAGCAAGGCGGATTAGCTACGAGCAACCAGATGGCAGCTCACCATGCCAGGGACCCCCACGTCCCTACTCAGGAGATCCAGAATAATTTGGAACAGCCTCTGGTACGTTGGCTTTCCTTTATAACACAAGATCTAATAATCTTTTGTGCTTAGTCGCGGGAAGAGGTGAGGATGAGAGCTGAAGAGTTGAACAAGTAACACTCAGTTACTATGCTCTGATTGTTTGCTTCGTAGTAGCCTTACTTATCCCATACATATCACCTACCTCCTGTACTCGAGTAGACAAGGACTCAGCTTGCGCCAACATAATCATGGCTCAAACTCGATCAGGATCACAAGAACCATAAGATGCCGCCCATTATCTCTGAAAGGGAGAATCTCTAGTCTCCCGTAGGCAGACCAAAAAAACAGAATTCAAAACTTTTTTTATATGAGAGGACGTTGATGAATTCTTATGGCTTCAACGACGTTTAAGTCCCAACTGCGAGGGTCTCGCGAGCGCTTGCGAAAGTCTACCTATAATCTGATCCCTGTTCAGAAAAATGAACTTTACCTTCCATTTCATGAACAAGGTTTGCGACGCCCATGTTCGATTTTGTTGGATTAGCGCGATGAGAGCGGGGATGTAGGGTATCGTGTATATCATGCTCCCTGTGAGGGCGAGATACGATAACAGGTATATTGGAATAATTGTAAACGCTAACCTTCATACGCAAGAGTAGCAAAAATGAGGATTCACTGAGAACGGCAAATACGCCCATCCCTGCTCTTTTCTCGAATTGTACCAGATCCAAGCCAACCTTGGGATCAACGGTCCCTGGAACGTGTATCGCGCGGACAGCCTACTGAATAGTGTGTATACCCCTATCCTCGCCGTCATACATGAACAAAGGATGTTCTGAATTACTATGCTCGAGGTGGAGTCATATATCTGTTAGAATAGTCAGCGTGCCATGGCCCGGGGTAGAGACAAATGTCGGCTTGCGGAGTGGGGGGGGCTTGAGGATCGGCCGTCATTGTGCAAGCGAATCCACAGTCGGCTTTACGTGTGTAGTTTAGGCAGTCGATGACATGATGGGAACTTGTAGTACTTACGGTAGAAGAGATCATCTATGGTTTGATCTATGTTTGCAAGCCCAGGGTCGACATGATGTGTCCTTCGTCTAAGAGTGACAAACGAAAGCCTTAGCTTGCCTAAACCCTTGAACGTTCTTGGGAACAAGGAAAACAGTTCGATGGCCGCTGATTGGGATGAAGCAGTATAGTATAATATTTGAAATCCGCTGGGAAAAGGAAAGCTCGAACCCCCTGAGTCCGAATCATTTGTAGCTTGCAGACTCGGAAACGTCATCCTGGGATCAGAATGGAACTCCATCCATGTAAATCACGTACAAATGTACAGCTCGAAAATTGTAAAGGGAATGATAACAACAGAATACCAGAAAGGATCCCTGCGTTGCCAAATATACTGAAAGTACAACAGTAACACAGATGTGGGAGGAAATTAGTGTAGCTGGCATAGATACAACAAAAGGGTACGAGGTAACGAGTTGAGCGAGGGGGAGGGGTAAGTGTAGTAGTAGGAGGTTCAGCCTTTCGTGGCCTTGACGACTGAGACCACAATGATGACTATGATGACGGCTATTGCCACACCGATGATAATGCGCATCTAGCAAATACACTTAAGATGCGGAAGCATCAAGGGAATGAGAATGAAGCGCACCTTCATGTCTTTCCACCTAAAACCAACATGTCATGTGTCATTGGGAAGAGAGACATCGCAAAGAAAAACGTACCACATATTCTATGAAAGGTAGGGATGATGAGACAGAGATGCTTAAATGTGAGATAGAGAAAACGCACCTTGCGAACCCGATTTGCACCACGACGGAATCCTTGAGCAGAGACGGCGAGGTTGTCTAGGGAATCAATATTCAACCCCCAAGCCCAACCGAGGGAAATAAAGTCCATCCCAACCTGTCTTGTCTTGTAGAGAGTCCAACCTCTCTCCTCTTTCCGCCACCTTCGTAATGTTTTCTCTCATTATGCCCACAGTATCATCAATCTGCGCCTGGATGGCGGCTGTTTTCGGGTTTCCTTGGCTCGGGCCTGCGGGATTTGATGAAGAGCCATTACGCGGGACATATGGATCGTAAGGTTCGGACCTAGGACAGGACAGAGGGGTGAGTGTTATTGGAGTTGGACGAGATTGTGATACGAACATGACGGTAACAGGTGGATGATCTATATGCCCTGTTCTTAGTAACAAGTTGGGTCCTAAGAATGAGCGAATGTGCTTGCCGTGATAAACGATGGAAAGTGACGAAGGGATGGTCGCTGGCAACTTGCAACAGAAGGTGGCACACTTGTTTTCCCCACGGCGTAACCGCAGTTTATGCTGTGTTGTTTGTGACTGGCTGTGACGGCGTCACGGGCCACTGCATTCACCGATTCAACCGACGTTTCGAAACTTCAACTATAGTCTGTCTACTTATCATGTATACAGACATTTTTCTGGCATTTACTTTCCCTGTCAAAGCTCCAAGGGAATCGCAAGGAGTAGCCAATCTTGTTGCCTTAATATGTGGAATGCGACCCTAGGGTTTGCCATGCTGCGAGCGACGGCCTGCAGGACCCCTGAAAGCTCTGCCAAGTGCCTGATCCAGATTGTCGCGATTTTTAACCGCACAGATTCTTATCTGGAAATCGGCTCTTGCATCCAAATTTTTATCTGCACCGCCTCAGGCCTATGTGAAAATCTCTGCTGCGCGCCAAATTATCCTACATATGGCTAGACCGAGCAACTAGGCGTTTACCATATTCAGAATATGAACTACTGTATGGACTAAGGATCAATATTAATATTCAAACTCGTCAATATCATCAGGCACCTGAGACTTTTTCTCTACCTGCTAAAGAGGTAACTGCTGAATTGCAGTGTAAGAATGGCACATTTACACCTATTTACACATATTGACATTATCATTACATCTTATCCAGTAACCATCATCACCTTGTATCAAAGAGCTCTCATTATAAAAAACACCTCTTCTGCTCGTTCTTTCCTTGTCCCCTTTTCTCTCTAGCCTCGTTCTAGTGGACCTCACTCCGAGATTACACTTTTTCTGAACACCGCAAAGAGAAGTTTGACATCAACTGTTTGTTGTCAAGCTGCTGTTTTCTCACCTGCCATTTCTGACCCGCTGTCTCCCCAGATTGCAAGTTTGTTGTGACTTGTCATCTGCCAACCACTGTTATGTAAGAGAATTCCCTTATTCCTTACACTTTGACTGTGACATGAACTACAATTACTAATACACATGATCATGTGTTGGTAGGTTGATATTTCTTGTATGATGTTTTAGATTAATTACTCCTTCTTAGTGTTTTAAGGTCCACTTCGGTCCAGTTTTTCACCCCCAAAAGGGGCAACTGTGGACTACAACCGGTCCAAACCATTGCCCAAATTAGTTGCCCTCAAAAAACCTGTGAGCAGGCACTTGCAGCAGTGAGGGGTTATTCAGATTAAAAAAAAGAAAGACAATGGGACAAAAAGTAAAGGAGAAATGACCCCGTGCTCATGTTGGCGGGGTCATACTGTAATCGTTCCCTGTGTTCATCATTGTTCCCCCCTGTTCCTTGTTGTTGGCCCCCACATTTGTTATTCTCCTGCATTTGCGAATGTTGTTGTTGTTGTCCCATGTTTGTTGTTGATGTTGATGTTGTTGTTGTTGTCCCACATTTGTTGTCCCGTGTTCATTGTTGTTGTCCTGCCACTGTTGTCCCCCTCATTCTTCCTGGTTGTTCCCATTGTGCCTGCTGTCTGATACCCTGTTCCATCATCGTCAGCACCACCATTTCCCTCTATGAGCAGTGGCTTGTAGGCAGGGTGGTGGTTCTGTGATGTGGCATTGGCGTTGGCACTGGTGCTGGTGGTGGTGTCATTGTTGTCGGTGGCCACTTTCATTGGTGTTGCCAGTTGTTGTCAGCTGTGGTTGTTGTTGCATCAGCCAGAAATGAAACCCATTCCCACTCTGTGAGCCTCTGCTCACAGTGGCAGCATGGGAGTACATGGAAGGGAGAATGGTAATGGTAAGATACTAAAAAAGAAATCAAATGAGTTAGTAGAAGAAAAGAAAACAACAAAGATACAAACATACCTGTGGGCCCAAATGATGCCACTATCATTTGGGCCCTTGTGTGTCCTTTCCATTGTGGTGTGGGGTTTTTGAGGTTGGTGCTGTGGGTGTCATGGGTGGGTGGAGAGAGAGTGGTGGTGGAAGTGGCATCATGGTTCATTGGGAGTTGTGGGAATTAATTGGCAAGTGGTGCCACTTTCTTTTTTTCAGGGCGCAAGCATGACCAAATGGTCTGTGCACAGCCATGGGGTATATAAGCACTCATTTCTTCAAATGCTTTTTCCCCAGGGTTTGTCCCATTGTTCATTCCTTGACATATTATCTAGTATAAATAGTAAATAGTATTAATTTAGTACATATTAGTTGTATTTTTGTTGTAAAGTAGATACATTTATATGAGTATATAATACTGTAAGAAGACCGGTTGCAACCGATTGCAACTGGTCTTTGAACACTTTCATATATTTTTGAAATGAGGCAACTGGCAACTGGAATGACCCCAAATATGGGCAACTGCAACTGAACAAAAGACCAGACCGAGGTTCAGTCCAGTTCGGTCCTATGGTTATTTTCAGTCCTATAGACTGGACCTTGAAACACTACTCCTTGTTGAATACATACCAACTTCCTGTTTAACATTGCCCCCTTTCCCTCTAGAGGCAAAGTCCTTCCTTCATGCAGCATTCAGGTTCCTCTCTGGTTAGTTTAGGAACACAACTCCACTTGAGTATGTAGAGAATGTCAGACAACCTAATCCCTTTGACGAGGAAGGTCCAGGTAAAGAGGATGGACTTCCTGGCAGACCTGACTGCCCTGGGGATGACCCCAATCCTGATGACCCTGCTGATCCTCAACCTCCTGATGGAGGAAATCCTGATCCAGGAGATAGGTTTCTCAATGCTCTCTTTGACCTCTTGGATAGTCTCTGAACCCTCTGGCAGAATCAAGCACCCAAAACTGAGAAGATTAAAGTCCAGGAACCTGACACTTTTGATAGAGCCAACCCCCAGAAACTTTATGACTTCCTTGTCTTGTGCAACCTCCATTTCCATGATTGTCCACAGGTTTTTGCCTCTGATGAGAAGAAGATCTTGTTCATTCATTCATATCTCAAAGGGTCAGCCCTTAGCTGGTTTGAACCTGGTCTCAATGACCCAACAGATTCTGCTCATTGGATGTGGGATTACAGGGTGTTCCTCAGTGAACTGGAAGATAATTTTGGCCCTCATGACCCTGTCAGGGACATGGAGAAGGCACTTTCAGAACTCACAATGAAGAAAGGTGGGCGAATAGTCAAGTATAATGTTGACTTCTAGGAACTAGCATCCTGGGTTAACTGGAACAGGCTGCTCTTCATGACCGGTACTTCCATGGGCTTCTGCTCCACCTTCACATAGAAGTATTGTGGTGGTCAACCTGAAACCCTGGCATCCTTACATCTTAAAGCTTAGGATGCTGATAACATCTACTGGATGCAGGAAGAGGAGACCCATCTTGAAGCAAAGACCCCTGGAAATCCTGGAACCTCTGGGAAGAAGGATTCTAAAGGCTCATCCAACTCCAATTCAAATTCCAACACCCAGTCTAAACCTCAGCCTTCATCCAACCCCAATTGGACCAATCACTCTTCCTCTGGTAATTCTTCCAGAACAAAGAACTTCTCTCTGAGGGACAAACCAAAGGACTCCATCTCTGACAAGTTGGGGAAAAATGGTAAACTAACTGGAGAGGAACATGAATGCCGCATGAAGGAAGGACTTTGCCTCTACTGTGGCAAGAAAGGACATGGAGCCAGAAATTGTCTGAAGTCCAAGATAGCAAAAGCTCATGTTGCAGCCCAAGCCAGACTCTGCAGACTCAAAAAAATAGTCCACAACCCTTGGGAACATGCCATTGGGGCTGAGGGTTACATTGACCTTTCCCAGCTGGCTACTTATGTCTGTCTCAATGCCTCTGCTCTTTCCACTCCTGAATCCCTTACCATCCTCCTATCCCTTTCTGAAAATTCCATAAAAACCTGAACCCTTATCGACTCTGGTTCCTCCCATTGTTTCCTAGATTCATCTTTTGTGCTGGACAACCAATTCAGTACCAAAGCTATATCTCCAATTGGACTCCAACTATTTGATGGAACTTGTAACTCCACCATAACCCAAGTTGTGAAACTTCCAGTCACTTTTCCATCTGGTGAAGTGTTCAATCTGACATTTTATGTAACCTTGCTGGACTCTTTCTGTTCTGCAGTTCTTGGTCATAACTGGCTGAAGCAATATAATCTGTTGATTGACTGGTGTTCAGGCCAAATAACGTTCCACTCTGCAGTTCACAGAGGTCCTGCCCCCTCAATGTCCCCCGACTCTTCCATTTTGACTGAGTCACCTCCACCTCCAAACCTTCCAGTGGAAACCCATACAGCTCCTGTTGTCTCCAAACCCTTAAAACTCATACCTCCTGAAATCTCTTTTATCAATGCTGCTGCTTACATGCACTCAAGCAAACTCCCTGGGGCTGTTGCTTTTCAGATGACATTCTTCCTGGAAGGCCTTGGGGCTAAATCTTCCACCACATCTGGGAGCCCACCAGACCTTTCAGATATTCCAGAGGAGTATCACAAATTTGCAGATGTCTTCAACAAACAGAAAGCTGACACCCTTCCTCTGCACCATTCCTATGACCTCAAGATAGAGATGGAGGACAACACTCCCCCACCTCCAGGTTGCATGTACTCCCTCTCTCCCTCTGAACTAGAGGCCCTGTGAGTATTCATTGAAGAGAATGTTTATTCCAGCTCTATCCACCCCTCCAAATCTCCTCACAGTGCTTTCATACTCTTTGTCAAGAAAAAAGACAGAAGCCTCTGGTTATGCGTCGACTATTGGGGACTCAACCACATTTGGACCACTACCCACTTCTGCTAATCTCAGATCTTCTTGACTCCCTGGGAAATGTTAAGACTATAGGTCTTCTACTTAGCCTTGGCTATGAGTATTGCAGTTGGAGGCTTTCCAACTGTATCGGGTTCTGTCCTAGACTTGGGTGTTTCCCTAGTCAATACAGCTATCTGTACTTAGAGGCTTTCTAAGTAGACCATCTGTCATGTATCACAGTTGGAGGCTTTCCAACTAGTGTTGCCTTGACTGACTTGGAGCATTTTTGTATTCTTAAAATAACTTGACACAATGCACTCGGCCTGCTTAGTGTTGAGAGAGGACCCATTGACTTTTGGGGCTCCCCATGTATGTAAATATTTTCAGAATTCTATATAATTTATTGGAATTGATATTGCCTTTGACTTATTTTTTGCAAGTCAACCAGCAAAAATGAGTCAAAGGCAATATCAATTGTGTAAAATTCTGAAAATATTTACATAGGTAGGGAGCCCCAAAAGTCAATTGGTCCTCTCTCAACACTGAGCAAGCTGAGTGCATTGTGTCAAGTTATTTTAAAAATACAAAAATGCCCCAAGTCAGTCAAGGCAACACTATTTCCAACTGTTGAGTTTGAGTTATCACAACTTAGAGGTTTTCTAAGTTGTTGAGTGTTCTGGTTGAGTTTAAGACCATTGGTTGAATTAGGTCATACACAGAGTGTAACTACAGCTCATATATGGTTCCAAACTACCTATTGTCCAATCAGAATGTGAGATGCTTGTCAAGTAAGAATAGAATGAACAATAGAAAGATAAGCCTCATGCCTAGCATGAGGTGTCCGATGTCATGGAGTGCTGTGGCACAGCATGTCAGAGAACAATAGAAGATAGTCCTCATGCCTGGCATGAGGTGTCCAATTTCAAGGATCCAATGTCAAGGGTCCAATGTCAAGGGTCCAATGTCAAGGACCCAATGTCAAGGAGTCTCCCATTGGAGAGAGTTGAGTCAAATAGGAAAGAAAAATCAGGTGCCTGTGTAAGCTTACCTCAAATAGAGTTAAGCTTCACTGGATCAGACTGGACAGAATAGGACCAGAGTATATAATGAAGTGAGAAGTATAGGAAGACTACAGCAGTGAATGATGTGAGTGTAAGAGGAAAAAAAGGGAAGAAGGAAGAACAATGATGAGTTAGTAGTTATATATGGGGAATGTGACAGATGTCAAAATATGAGTAATGGATGAGTAAGCCCCAGGATTACATCCTCCCCCCCTCTGAAAAATTCCACAACATCAGTGAAGCAACAGAGAAAAGAGGAAGGTAGGTAAGTGTAAAAAAATAAAAAACTGCTCGTCGGGTGCATCAAAAACCCTCAAGGGAAAAGCTACTGGCAGCAGGGACATGATGAAAATGAACTGTACATGACACCTTCACCGTGTTCCTGCCAACCAGTTGTCCAACACTGCATTGTCTGTGAGTTCTGAGCTAGCGAGCCACTCATCTTCTTCAGGCCCATATCCTAGCCATCTAACAAGGTACTGCATGCCATGTCCATGTTTGCGAGCGTCGATGATCTTCTCCATGTAGTATTCTTGGACTCCTTCTTCAGTGATAATACTGCTGGGGCACGCTAGTTCATGGGAAGGGAAGAGCAACTAGTCATTCTCATTGAATGGCATGACTTCTGCCATATGGAATGGAATGTTGGGTACACATTTGAGGAGGGGGGAAGGTCAAGGGTTACTGTGGAAGCCTCATGGTTTATGTCCAAGATGAAGTAAGGCCCGTTGAATCTGGGCATAAATTTAGTGACTCGTTTTTCACCTTTGGCAGCATATTGCTGTTGCCTATTCTTAGTGGACAACATGACTCGGTCCCCAATGTCAAGCTCGAGGTCAGGGTCATGTGTGAGGTTCGCATAAGCAGCTTGTGATACTTTTGCTTTCAGGAGGTTGTCCTGTGCTTCAAAGACATCCTGCTGCAGTTTGTTAATCAGCTCCCATGCACGTTGCTCTTCTGGAGTCATTGTCATGATTGGCGTGATCAAGGGCAGAATTAAGCAAGGGCTTCATTCTAGTTGCAGCTGAAAGGGGGAGAAACCCATCAATTTGTTTACAGTATTCATCAGGTCAAAATGCACATGTGGCAGTGCCCATGCCCAGCCCTTCTGATTTTGTGCTACATGATATCAGAGTGCCTGATTCACAGTTTTGTTTGTCCTCTTGCTTGCCCCATCTGTTTGAGGGTGGTACACCGAGGACATCTTCAATTTAACACCAGTCAGCTTGTGGAGTGCAGTCCAGAATTTAGATATGAAAAGCTTATCACGGTCAGATACAATTTCCAATGACAATCCATTTTTGCAGTACCAGCAGTTGAAAAAGATGGCTGCAAGGTCTGGCGCTGTGATGTCCATTCTCATTGTGACAATCTGGATGTCAGTGTTCAGTTGGTCAGTCATTGTTAAAATACAGTCGAAACCATTATCTTCAGGCAGTGGTCCAATAAAGTCCATCACAACTGAGTCCCCCCATTGGTCAGGGATGGGTAAGGGGTGAAGTGGACCCACGGGTCTCGTCGTTTTGGATTTGTTGCATTGGCACTTGGCACAGCTAAGGACATAGGTGGATTCTAAGTCTTTCTGCATGTTTGGCCAGTAGTATGAGTTTTGCAATGAGCCGTAGGATTTTCAAATCCAAAATGGCCTAGTGAGTCGTGTGCTAGGTGGAACAGTGTCTCTTGAATGTTACCCGATGTGGGGATGACAAGCTGTTCCCCAATGAACATCAGGTTTTCCTTTTTGTGAACTTGGTGCAGCGCTATGTAGCTTCTTGCACCAGGAGTCTGTTTTGTATCCATCAATGATAGCCATGCATAGTTTTGGGTTTTGAGAGATGGACAGTACTGCGGTCATGGCCTGGGTTGATGCAATGTCTGTTTCAGCCAGCGCATGTGTGGTCAGCAGTGGGCAAGTGTGGGTTGCTGGCAGGATGGCATTGATGGTTTTTACGCCATCATCATCATCATCATCCAGACAGTATTTGTAAGGGGATCTAGCAGTTTGTATGGCTGTGTTACTAGATGGGGACAGTGTTACAGGTAGGCAGGACAAGACATCTGCAACAGTGTTATTTTCACCCTTGATGTACACAATCTTTGCATCGAATTGCGACATGTACTCCATCCACCGCGCTTGGCACCATGACAGATCTGGCTGGGTGTGAAAGTTTTCCAGTGTCTTGTGGTCAGTGAATATAGTGAATGAACTGCCAATGAGGTCTGCTCGCCACTTCCATAATGCTCTGATGATGGCCAACATTTCTTTTTCATGTACTGGATAGTTCAGTTCTGCACCTTTGAAGGTCATTGAGTCAAAGGCAACTGGTCGAGCTGTCTCCCAAGTTTTGCCAAAGGAGAGGACAGCCCTGGAGCAGAAGTTGCTGGCATCTGTGGTGACAAAAATGTTGTCTGTGGTGAGTGATCTATCATTGTGAGGCAGTCCTGGCTGACCACAATTGCTTTAATAGCTTCAAACACAATGATAGGTTGTCTTCTCAGCTCAAAGGCTGATTCACCATTAGGGTGTAGCACAGGTACAGGTGAACCTGTGGTATTCTGCCTGCAGGTAGCACAGGTGCAGGTATGGGTTTGTATATCTGTACCTGTGGCAACACCACACCTGTACTCATGGTGTTGCAGGTTGTCACAGGTTTGAGTTGGGATAGATTTCATATCAGGGTTTGTGGTTCCAAAATTTTTCTGAGCTCTTTGCTTTGAGTTAAAAGGACATGTATCTGCCTGGTACTGTGGGATCTTATGACATACAATGATCTAATTCAGTGAAGTTGATGTTATTTTGCATGGTGACTTGAGTGTTCCTTCCAAAAATTGGTCCTCTCATGCCAAAACTACTCTGCTGAGATAGAATGCAGCAAATTACTAGTTTCTTTGTGTTCTTCATGATGGATCAAAAAGGTTGACAGATGATTTGTTAAAGAATTGAACATTATATCATAATTTATATGTGGATTCAAGTGTTGAAGCAGTATAGAAAAGTTGGATAACTTTCTAGTATAGCTACCCTTATCTTTGTTTTAGCTATACATAGTTAATGCCATGTTACTCAAGTGCTACTGTACTTTTGAAACACCATACAAAACCTGTGCTTATAACCTGTACCTGCAGGTATGGTGTTTGTACAGGTATGGTGTCACAGGTGACAGGTATGGTGTTGCCAGTGAAACCCATGGTGTCACCTTGCTACACCCTATTCACCATTACAACCACATTATAATCACATCAGCTAACTCCTACAATGTCCGAGGTCTTTACACTCCCCCACCTTTCCCGTCGGACTCCAACTGGAGTCCGACTGGAGTCCGACTGGAGTCCGACTGGAGTCCGACTGGAGTCCGACTGGAGTCCGACTGGAGTCCGACTGGAGTCCGACTGGAGTCCGACTGGAGTCCGACTGGAGTCCGACTGGAGTCCGACTGGAGTCCGACTGGAGTCCGACTGGAGTCCGACTGGAGTCCGACTGGAGTCCGACTGGAGTCCGACTGGAGTCCGACTGGAGTCCGACTGGAGTCTGACTGGAGTCCGACTGGAGTCCGACTGGAGTCCGACTGGAGTCCGACTGGAGTCCGACTGGAGTCCACCAGGACTGTTCACCAGCCAACTGCCTGCAAAGTTGCCAGTCCAGTCCCAGTCCAGTCTGACTGGACTCTGAGTGGAATCCACTCAAACACCGGATTCCACTCGGACTGGTCCAGTGGAGTCCAATGGAGTCCAGTCAGATTCCAAGTGGAGTCCAGTCAGATTCCGCTGAAAAAGTGTGTAAGAAAAGAAATTGAACCCAGATCTCTGTAGGTTGCTTATGTAATCAATCATGATGCACAATATAACTGTTACACCACAGTACCTTGTGTGAGGCATCATCTACTTGCATTAGGTACCGTGGTGCGGCTGTGTATGACAAAGCATATTGCCGCGTCATCAAATGTGCCAGCTCATCACTCACCACCACCACCACCACCACCGTCGACACCGCCTCCTTCCCTCCTCTCTCTACCACCACCACCACTGCATGGACACCTACTGCCACCACTCCCACACCCAATCCGCCATCACGACCACCTGCAAACGAGCTGAATGGATGGAATGTGGGCCCAAACGACGCAGATTGTGTCATTTGGGCCCTACATAAGTTTTTTTTTCGTTTGCTTTTTGTTTTTATAAACTAACTAACCTGTTTTTTTAGTTTTCTAGGTTATAATCTACTGGAATGATGCCACCACTCGCAAATGAGCCAATGCAGGCCCAAATGATGCAGATCGCGTTGTTTGGGCCCTACATAAGTTTTTTTGTTTGGTTTTTGTTTTTATCAACTAACTAACTCATTTTTTGAGTTTTCTAGGTTATAATCTACTAGTAACGACACCACCACCCACAAACAAGCCAACACACCCACCCCACGCCTATGAGCCCCTGCTCGTAGGGTGGATCGTGAGTGTGTGCAGTCGACGATGACGATGATGATGCCGCCTACCAGCACCAGGACCCAGAATGACCCAGACCCAACGACACCCATGCCAGCCCCCTCCTCCCCATCCAAATGGGATGTGAGGGTGTCGATAAAGGATAGGAGACGGCAGAGGGGTACCGGGAGACCTGCGGAGCAGAATACCCACCTGGTAAGCACCCACCTACCCCCTCCCTTGCATGCCACATCACTGACCATTCCCCCCAACCCCTCCAAACTAGGAGACCCACAAAACTGACAACACACCCACCCCACGCTGACGAGCACCTGCTCGTTGGGTGGATGGCGGGTACACCAGGGTTACGATGATCACGGCACCCATCCCCATGCCTACGAGCCTCTGCTCATAGGGTGGATGATGGGTGCAGCTTGCTACGGCGATGGACACATGCGAGGAGGGGTGGGCGACGACACCCACCCCAGACCACATCCCCCAACCCCCCTTCCCCCACATTTTGCGTGGGGAGGTCTTTATTATTTTTAATTTATCTCTGCTCCCCCCTCGCACTGAATGCGAGGGGTATATATATTGTAGTACTTACAAATCCCCCCCTTGCGCCGAACGCAAGGGGTTTAGTTTTTTATGTACATAGTAATAATCCCCCCCCTCTCGCAAGATGCGAGAGGGGTTTTTTTTTGTTTATTATTATATTATACCCACTCCCTTGTGTCCTACACGAGGGATGTGGCTAATTAAAATTTTTTGATCTTAATTGTTTGAACAATGCCTCCTCAAAGAATATGAAAAGTTGAGTCATAAGTAAACCTTATATTGAACCCTAATAAATCTCCTGTGGCTCAAGTGGTTGAGCACACTTGTTTGGTTTGTCATGTGATTCCTTATGGTGAGGTCTTGAGTTCAATTCCTGCAGTACACAAATTTATTTTGTGGGTACTTTATGAAATTCACCAACTCCGAAGTCCTTTGAGCTCATATCTAATTGACTTATCATTTGGTTGAAATGCATTCCACTTGGACTCCAGTTGGACTCCAGTTGGACTCCAGTTGGACTCCAGTTGGACTCCAGTTGGACTCCAGTTGGACTCCAATGGGCAATTGAACTCTACATGACTTAGTGTAGTTCAATTGGACTCCACTCGGACTCCACTCGGACTCCAGTGGACTCCAGTCAGTCCGGTCAGAGTCCACTAGGACAGGTGGGGGACTGTAAAGTACTGCAATGTCCCAGAAGCAGCGCGACCACTCTTGACCAAGTCTATCAATTGGGATATCATATTGACCACATCGAAACATCACCAGCGACATTGATTGTACTTAGAAATAGTGATGTCATGGCTCAGCTCGGCTTGCCCACGGCGTGGCTCAGGCACTTGAGCTGATCAAAATGGCGTTGAGTCGCACTGAGTGGCTCTGATCCAGCTAAGCTGATTGAGATTGCCCAAAGTTGTGGGCTTGCAATCTGAGTTGTATTTATGCTTCAGTTATGTATTTTAATGGTCAAATAGGTTGTGTAGACTATTATTACAAAAGAAACAAGTCATACTATTGAGTTTTGCACAGATTGGTATCTTTGATGAGATTATTTGGCTATGTCTATCTCATACCTATTACAAAACATGCTCGAGAGATGGCTCTGGGGAGTAGGGTATAACAACATGTATTCAAAATGGCAGTAGGGACTCCTACAGAGTGTTTTATAGTGTTTTAAGAACATTTAAAGCCCTCCAGTTGCTCTGAATTTGAGGCAACTTAGGGCATGGCTTGAGTGGCTCTGGGCGGCTCTGAGCTGTGAGCCAATTTATTGGCACAGCTGGCCCAAAATAGCAGCTCGGCTCAATGGCTTGCAGCTCCAAGCTGCGCCGTTGGCAACACTACTTAGAAACTACATCGCACAACTCTAGGACTACCTTGAGACACCCTAAGAACCCTCCGAATGAACACCGAGTATCCCTGATCAACTTTGAGCAACTGTGACCACAATCAAACATTGTCGACCATCATCGACCATCATTGAGCATTATCAATCAACATCAAGAAACTATGAATGACATTGGGTGTCATGTTCATTATCTAAATGGTTGAATACCATGTGCCAGGGAGTATTCCAACTTGTGCTCAGACCTGCTGATAGTAGGTCAGCCTCGTTCCAAGCCCCTATCACATACAGAACCTGCTGGATGGATTATTGCAACACTTAGGGCAGTTCATACACCAAGGACAGTCTCCTTTTAGTTCTTTCTCTTTATTACTCCTTTGTCATATGATATATCTCTTTCTTGTTTGAATTCCAGTCTCATTTTGGCCTTGTGTTTTAACTCATATCCTTTGCCTCATGTTCTTACACATGTTTCTTATACCATTTTAGGAAGTTTCTCTTAAAACATATAAAAGTCTGTAGTATCTACTTGGGAATACAAGAAATTGTCTTTACATATTGCCTTGTATAAAGTTCTAAGAATCTGATCTATCCTCTAAACTATCTAAACTTCTATGAGCTTTCTCGATCGATGAGAAACCTCTACGACCATCATTGTCCTCAATCAACCTTTGATCAAATTATCGCTAGCACTAGTAACCACTCTGACACTGCCTAGCCATCAGCTATAACCTTCACATACTATTGATCTACCAAAATTCCTCTAGAATTCACACATTGACCCTCGACGATCAACATTGTTCGCTATCTTTCTCGTCGATCCTTGTCGATATTGATCGATACTACATTGGACCGCATCAAACACCTTCCTCTCTCATAGAACTATGTTTACAACTAGTATCAACTAGTTGTCTTTCCCTTTGGTCAGACCATGAACATTCAGAATGCCTCGCACCCTTCCTCTGACTTGTGCAAATATCATTGGCAGTTTTGGTGGTTTTCCTGGGTTGAGTATCATCATTTTTGGAGCCCACCATGAGGGTTTCTGAATCATTTCATTGTCAAACCAATCTCGATTTCCTTGGCTTAGGCCAACACAAGCTAGAAACCTTTGTATCAATACTTGCCACACCTTCAAATCTCTCAAACAATCAGGAGATATCCTAATTCCTGTTTCCAAAGCAGATTCTACTCATCATCAACTATTCCCTTCACCTATCTCATCGCCTTCAACATCATCCTCTACTTCTTCATCCTCATCATCTACCTCTTCATTTATCCTTCCAACAACTTTGACACCTCTACCATCCTTCACCCAAGTTTTAACCCCTACCCCTAGAGTCATCGCATTCATGACTACACAAGCCACTATGCCAGCTCATGGTCATTTGACCGCTCCAAAATTCGACCCTAGTAAACCTTGAGAGCTCTGACGATACTTTGAGGAGCTTGAATTATTGGTCTCGACCTGCGGCACCACCAAATCCAACCTGATGAAGAAACACGCTTGTCGCTACCTCAACATTGACTCTTCCAAACTCTGTGAATCGCTTCCAGAATATCAGCCTGGCACTTCATTCAATGAGTTTTGAGTGGCAGTACATAAACTCTATCCCAGCTCAGAAGATGAACACAAGTGGAGCATATCGGACATGGACAAATTAGTGGGAGAACAACTACGTGTTGGGGTATTTGATGCGAACGATCTAGGAATGTATTATTGGGCATTCTACAACATTACTCACTTTTTATGAGCAAATAATAGGATCTCAGAAGCCAAGCAAAGCAGAGCTTATGTTCAAGGATTCCAACCTGACTTATGGACTCAAATTGCATGATGACTCAAACTCAAATTTCCTGATCATTATCCTGACGATCCATATCTGCTCAATGACATTCACAACACGGCAAAGTTTGTATTGGCAGGCTCAAATACATCAAACTCAGTAATCCACCAATCGACTTCTTTATCGAACTTGACATCAAATGTTGGAAATACAGAAAGCTCATTGCCCAGAACTATTATGATCAAAGCTGAAGATCTAAACACAATGTTTGAACCATTTGCTAGCACCATCGCTATGCACATCACAGGTACTAAATCAACTACAGCTCCTCATGCTAATTCAGCAGACAGACAGGCACACATCGATGCGCTTCTTTGCATATTTTGTGGTTTATCAGGGCATTTTATCCCTGATTGTTTGGTTTGTCAATTGTACTTGAACGAAGGGAAGTGTAAGTGAAACACAGAAGGAAAGATCGTACTCCCAAATGGACAATTCACCCCTCGAAATATCCCTGGCAGGTTTATCAAGGAACACATCGATGAATGGTGGAAATGGAACCCAGACACAGCACCAGCTGCCACGCTCCTATTCAGCATCGCACCATCGGCACCTTCAACTTTGACAAATTTGGCCTTAGCTTTGATCACTTCAATATTGGAGTTCAACACAGCTTCTACATCGGCATCAGAAACGAAAGGCATTTATCATAACTCGATGTTGACATCTGACTCCGAAGATAGAATAGCAGCTCTTGAGCAAGAGATATTTGCGCTTCGAAGTGGTTGACCATTCTTGCATCCGAACAATGAGGTTCAAAGTCCAGTTCCGGCCATGACAATCCCCGTTCCTGCGTCTTTGACATCTACTGCCCCAGTACCAGCACAGTCGACATCTTCATCAACAGCAGTCAACCCTTTGACTTCAACTACGGCTCCGACATCAGCATCAACATCAACTTCTCCTGCATCTACCACCTCGCCATCAACCACCATACCCCCAATGCAAACCTCGGTACACCCTTATGCATTTGTCAGGGAAAATGCCTATTTGCCACCACACAAAAGGAACTTTGCTGGCACATCAAAGGGTAAGGAGAAAGACAGACCATTGTATGTGACACAGGCACTGGTGCAGAACAAGAAAATCACCCACGATATCTTTTCGCACTCGATGAAGATGCCAATTGTTATGCTTACATTGGAAGAACTACTCTCGCTTTCACCCGAGGTTCAAACAAAATGGAGAGAACAGGTCACACCGAAATGGGTACCACAAAATGGAAACAATGCCATGAACATGTTCAGTCCTGACGCGATTATAGTGCCCGACCCATATGAGACCTATATTAGCAGTCTTCAACCTGGTGAAATCCCTCAGCCATTTGTCATTGCTAAAGAATCTTCTTCGATTAGATTAGTTATTATGGATGTTCAGGGCAACAACCAGATAGAAAGCATTGTCGATCCAGGTTCCTCAGTCATATCGATGGCCAAAGATGTCTGCCATGAACTTGGTCTAGTGTACGACTCCTTGATTTGGCTTCTGATGCAGTCTGCCAATGGCACTGTGGATGAAACACTCAGACTAGCACACAATGTGCCTTGTGATCTCAGCGGAATCACCCTATACATGCAGATATATCCCCAAAATTGACTCCTCCAAAGAATTATCCACAATGCTTTCCGACTTATATTTATCTGTGTGCGACAAGTTCCACGTTCCTTGAAATGCCTTGATGGTGTTCATACCTATGCAAACTTCTTCATCGTATGTTTCCCCTTCCCCAGTTATTTCTGACAATTGCCAGTCTAGTTATTTATCGACGAAGAAGAAGTACAAACCAGTTGCACAGAAGGTCTGTCCAATTGTGGCCGAACTACCCGATCAATTTTGAATTATTCAATGCATCAAGGGTGATCCCCTCAAAGACATGCCTCCACTAAATCCCCATCCTCCAATATTCAAACCAACTCCTCGATATACCCTCAAATGCAAAAACATCATCAATCGAAATCATCCAGGTGATTTCCTATGGCCTCAAGAATGAGACCTCATGCATGATTTTATTTGAAACCAGCACATGGGGTTTGCATGGACCAAAAACAAACGAGGAAGTTTTCCACCCAATTTCTTCCCTCCTATTGAATTCCCTGTCGTGCCTCACACTCCTTGGGTAGAGCGTAACATTCCTATACCTCCTGGTCTGTATGAACAGATCTGCGAAATGCTGAAGAAGAAAATTGAAGCAGGAGTCTATGGGTCATCAAACTTGTCATATTGATCGCGATGGTTTTGCGTTGCAAAGAAAGATGCAAAATTGCTTCAAATAGTCCACAGTCTCAAGCCGCTAAACCAAGTTACAATTCAGCACTTCGGCGTCATCCCGATCCCTGAGCATTTAGCTGAACAGTTTGGGAGACACTGATGATACTCAACCCGGGAAAACCACCAAAATGGCCAATGAGGCAATCAATGATATTTGCAACGATTCAGAGGAAGGGAGTGAGACGTTCTGAACATTTGTGGTCAAACCTATGGGAAGATAACTAGTTGGTACTAGTCGTGAAAGTAGTTCTATAGGAGACGAAGGTGTTTGGTGTGGTCCGATCAAGTATCAATCGATATCGAGGACAATCGATGAGATTGACGGCAAATGAGTTTATCGTCGATGGTCGATGTGTGAATTCTGGGAACCTTACAATAGGTCGATAGTATACAAAGACTATAGTTGATGGCTAGGAAGTGTTGGAAGGGTTGCTAGTGCTAACGATCAGAGGATCATAGGAAGATCGAGGATGACAATGGTCGCAGAGGTTTCTCATCAATTGAGAAAACTCATAGAAGTTTAGATTGTTTTAGAGGATAGATCTGATTCTTAGAACTTAATACAAGATGATAGGTGAAGATGATTTCTTGTATTTTTCAAGTAGATACTACAGAGTTCTATATGTTTTAAAAGAAACTTCCTAAAAAGGTATAAGAAACATGTGTAGAACATGAGGCAAAAGATATGAGTTAAGGCACAAGGCCAAAAAGGAGACTGGAATCCGAAGAAGAAAGAGATGTATCATATGATGAAGGAGTAATAAAGGGAAAGAACTAAAAAGAGACTGTCCTTTGTGTATAAACCATGCTAAGTCTCACAATAATCCATCCAGCAGGTTCTGTATGCGATAGGGACTTGAAACGAGGCTGACCTATGATCAGCAGGTTTGAGCATGAGTTGGAATATGTCCTAGCACATGGTCTTCCACCATTTAGATAATGAAGGTGGTGCCCGATGTCGCTCATAGTCTCTCAATATCAATCGATAACGCTCAACGATATTTGATCGTGGTCGTGGCTGTTCGAAGTTGATTGGGGATGTTCGATGGTTGTTTAGAGGGATCTTAGGGGCTTTTGGGGTAGTCCTAAGGTTGTGCGATGTGGGCTCTTGGTACGATCAATGTCACTGGTGATGTTTCGATGTGGTCAATATGATATTGCGATCGATAGACTGGGTCACGCTGCATCTGGGACATTGTAGGAGTTAGCTGATGTGATTAGAATATGGTTGAAATGGTGAATTGGCCTTTGAGCCGAGGAGACAACCTATCAACGCGCTTGTGGTGGGACATTGAATTTATATGTCACATTTGACGAAAGGCTCGTAGCTGAATCTTCTCAAGATCTAACAACTTTCCAGACTCCATTTGGAGTGCTTCAAATTGTCACCCTACCAATGGGTTGGACGAACTCAGTTCCAATCTTACACGATGATGTCACATTCATCCTACAACCCAAAGTCCCTCATATCATGATCCCTTACATTGACAACACACCAGTTAAGGGTCCGAAATCAGAATATTGAACAATCAGTGGGTCTTACGAAATGATCACTGACAACCTAGGCATTCGACGATTTGTCTGGGAGCATTTCGAGAACCTGAATCGCATTGTCCAGCACATGAAGTATTGTGGCGGAACATTCTCAGGTCCAAAGTTATTTGCTTGTGTCCCCAAAATAATTGTTTTAGGTCATCGATGCAATATTCAAGGTCGAATGGCTGATCTGATGCACATCGATAAGATTCAGAAGTGGGGTCTGTGTTGTACACTCAAGGAAGTTAAGGCATTCTTAGGAACGATTGGAGTTTTTCAAATTTTTATTCAGAGTTTTGCACATTGAGCAGCTGCACTAATCAACCTTACTCGAAAAGATGTACCCTTTGAATTCGGCCCATCTCAGGTAGCAGCGCAAGAAGATCTCAAGCAAGCACTGTTAAATTTGCCAGTGATTCGAGCAATCAACTATACCTCGAACACCTCAGTTATCCTTGCAGTTGACACATTGAGCATTGTGATCGGCTATTTCCTTGTGCAATGCGACCCCGATAATCCTTGAAAATGATACTATAGTCGATTTGGCTTGATCATGGTTAACGACTGCGAATCCTGGTTCTTGCAACCGAAACTCGAACTTTACAGTCTATATCAAGCCTTTGGTGCACTTCGATTGTATTTGATAGGGGTACAAAACCTTATCGTCGAAGTCAATGCAAGGTATATCAAAGGCATGTGTCATGATCCATTCCTCACCCGCTCAGAACCCGCAACCTTCCGATCTTTTCTGCTTTTCCTAACTCAACTCCTACCACCTTCGATCCGGCCCCCTTGCACTGCCCACACTGCTGTGCACCAGGCCGCTGTGTACAGCAACCACGGCTGCCTTCCAAGGCTGCCGTCTAGTTTTGCAAATTTGACTATGGATTCCTGTGTGGCCTCCGCTAGGCAATTTATCTATGCAGTTGAGACACTGCCGCAGTTTCCATTTCCATTCCGCTCTTGTTCCGGACTCTAGTATTTAAGCTTAGTTAGTTTCGCTTTGTATTCCTCAGTTTGTATATTGACATAGACTCGACTTTACCCTGTCAATCTAAAACCTCCTTCTACTCCAACTCCTGACCTCTAAGAGTCTGAACTCCATTTGACTCAACCTCTAGTTCCCCTCTGAAGTTCTAGTCTCATCTGAACTTAACCTAAGTCCCTCCATACTCCTTCCCACATTTACCCGCACTCTCCCACTCCTATCTCTAAAACCTCTACCCAAAATTAGGACACCAGATGAGGTGAAGGGCGCAGCTTCTTACAAGCTGAAGCCAAGTCCTTTTTGTTACCCATCCACATAATCTGCTACGACCTGACAATCTTCTGCTCTCAAACACCCGCTGGGTCCGACCGGATTCTGATGAGCCCTTTCGGATCAGTTCTTAACAGTATATACGAACTCCCACTTCACTTGTCTCTTCTCCTCTTACCCCAACTGAAACTCGCCAGCGCACAACCAGAAACTCTCAGCGCGCTGGTACCATTCCAGGGATCTCTGCAATTCAGTGATCCACACTTCCTAGCCCACGACCCGCCTCAACATTTGGAGTAACTTCCAGACCTTCCAACATTTTCCGACAAATCAGTTTCAGAGCCCCATCAATCAGTGCAAACCTCATGTCTACTCAAGCTCAACAATCTCCTGCGAATCCGGAAGAACCCCAACCCATGACTCCCCTTGAGTACATAGGGGGCATCAACCAGCCTGAACCCTATGGGTTGGAAGATCGTGGTCTAGAGGACGGACCTCCTGGCAGACCCGATGACCCTAGTGGTCTGGACGGCCCTGGGGGTGACCCCGATTCCAATGATCCTGACAATCAACCTCCCACGGGGGAAAACCCTGATCCAGGGGATAGGTTCATAGATGTTCTTTACAACCTCTCAGAGAGTATCCGCACCCTCCAACAAAATAACGCACCCAAGACCGAGAAAATCAAAGTTCGCGACCCCGACACCTTCGATGGCTCCAACCCAAAGAAACTTAGAGACTTCCTAGTCTCATGTAACCTTCATTTCCGCGACCATCCACACATATTTTCTTCTGATGAGAAAAAGATCATATTTATCCTTTCTTATCTCAAGGGATCAGCTCTCAGCTGGTTTGAGCCCGGTCTTAATGACCCAACTGATTCTGCACACTGGATGTGGGATTATGAGGCTTTTCTCACCAAACTAGAGAGTAACTTTGGCCTGCATGACCCGCTCAGGGATGTGGAAAAAGCTCTTTCCGATTTAGCAATGAAGAAAAGTGGTCGCATCACAAAGTATAACGTTGACTTTTGGGAATTAGCTTCTAGGGTCAACTGGAATGAGGCAGCCCTCTGTGACCGCTATTTCTGTGGTCTTCCGCTCCGACTTCGTATAGAAGTCCTTCGGGGTGGTGAACCCGACACCCTTGCAGGACTGCGCTTTCAAGCGCAGGACTGTGACAATATCTACTGGATGCAGGAAGATGAAACCTGGTTCAAAACTAAGAATTCTGGGAACTCTTCTAACCCTGTCAAGAAGGACAACCCCAAAGGTTCCTCCCAGTCCACCAATCAATCCTCGTCGAGCTCCCCCTGGGGAAACTCCTCCAACCAGCAGCCCTCCACGACAAAGAACACTTCCAAGTCGTCCATCTCCGACAAGTTGGGGAAGAACGGCAAACTTACTGCGGATGAACGAGAACGTCGCATGCAGGAAAGACTTTGCCTCTACTGCGGTGAAGAAGGGCACATAGCAGGAAACTGCCCGAAGTCTAAAGCCGCAAAAGCCTGCGCATCCACTGTAATTCCTGATTCTGCGGACTCGGAAAAATAGTCCACAACCCTCAGGATACAGCCATTGGGGCTGGGGGTTGCATTGACCTTACCCATTTGGCTGCCCACATCCATCTCAACGCATCCGCTCTTTCCGACCCTGACTCCCTAATCATCCTCTTAACTATTCCTGACCTTTCTGCCCCTATCCGAACCCTCATTGATTCCGGTTCATCCCACTGCTTTCTTGACTTGTCTTTCGTGTTGAATAACCAACTCAGCACAGAATCCATTAACCCGATCAGTTTACGACTCTTTGATGGATCTTGCAACTCCACCATAACTCAAGTCGCCCAACTTTCAGTCACCTTTCCTACCAGTGAAATGTTCAATCTGTCATTTTATGTAACCTCGCTAGACTCTTCCTGTTCCGCAGTACTTGGTCATAACTGGCTGAAGCAATACAATCCATTGATTGACTGGTCTTCAAGCCAAATCACTTTCCGCTCTGCTGATCATAGAGGTTCAGCACCCCAGATGTCTCCTTTGTCCCCGAACCTTCCAGTAGAAATCCTTGAATCCTCCACATTTTCCGAACCCCCCATTCCTCCTAAGTTTACACCTCCCGACATCTCTTTCATCAATGCTGCTGCTTATGCGCGTGCTAGCAAACTCCCTGGGGCAGTAGCCTTCCAGATGACCTTTGCTCCAGAAGGGTTATCCACCCACTGGACCCAATCCTCAATCCCGCTGGATTTATCCGACATTCCCGCCGAGTATCATGAATTCGCCGATGTCTTTAATAAGAATAAGGCAGACACCCTTCCTCCACATCGTCCTTACGACCTCAAGATAGAGACGGAGGATAATGCTCCCCTCCTCCAGGTCGCATGTACTCCCTCTCTCCCTCCGAATTAGAAGCCCTATGAGTCTTCATTGACGAAAATGTCTGCTCAGGCTTCATCCGTCCTTCTAAGTCTCCGCATGGAGCTCCTATACTTTTTGTCAGGAAGAAGGACGGTAGCCTCCGACTTTGTGTCGACTACTGAGGACTCAATCGTCTTACGAAGAAAGACTGCTATCCCCTTCCTCTCATTTCTGACCTCCTTGACTCTCCCCGAAAAGCCCACTTGTTCACCAAGATAGACTTGCAGCACGCTTATCACCTAGTCCGCATCGCGGATGGTGATGAATGGAAAACTACTTTCTGCACCCGCTACGGATCCTTCGAGTGGTTGGTGGTTCCCTTTGGACTCACTAATGCACCCGCAGCATTTCAGTGTTTTATGAACGACATCTTCAGCGACATGCTGGATGTTTGTGTCATCGTGTACCTCGACGACATCCTGATCTATTCAGACGACAAGTCCCAGCATGGGACTCACGTTAAAGAAGTCCTCCGCCGTCTCCGGAAAAATGGACTTTACGCCTCCCCACAGAAATGTGAGTTCCACAAAGACACCGTTGAATATTTAGGTTTCATCCTTTCACCGGATGGACTTCGGATGTCCGAGGATAAAGTCAAAACTGTGCTCGACTGGCCCGAGCCTAGGAAAGTTAAGGACATCCAATCCTTCTTAGGCTTCTGCAATTTTTACGGCCATTTCATTAACAGTTATTCAGACATTGTTATCCCACTTACCCGCTTGACGCGGAAATCTGCACCTTGGGACTTCAACAAGAAGTGCCGCGATGCCTTTGAGAGGCTCAAACAAGAATTCACTCATGCACCCGTCTTAACCCAATGGGTACCCAACTCACAAATGGTACTCGAAACGGATGCTTCTGACTATGCCCTAGCTGCTATCCTTTCAGTTTACACTGCGGATGGAGAAATCCATCCGGTCGCTTTTCATTCCTGCTCCTTCAATCCCGCTGAACTAAATTACAACACACATGACAAGGAACTCTTGGCCATTTTTGAAGCCTTCAAACACTGGAGGCAGTACTTCGAGGGTTCCGCAAACCCAGTTGATGTGGTCACAGACCACAAAAATCTTGAGTACTTCAGCACTACCAAGTTGCTCACCCGCCGCCAGGCCCATTGGTCTGAGTACCTTTCCCAGTTCAATCTCGTCATCCGCTTCTGCCCCGGGAAACTAGGGGCCAAGCCAGACGCACTCACTAGACATTGGGACATCTACCGCAAAGGGGGAAATAGCGACTTCGCCTCTGTAAACCCAACCAACTTCCGACCTGTATTCACACAGGAACAACTCTCCTCTTCCCTCCATGCCACTTATCTCGCCACACCCATCCTTCAACAAGCAGTAATCATGGACGTTGAGAAACTCCACAACGACATCCACACCTCTCTTCCCCTTGACCCTATATCTTCCGTTCATCTCCCGACACCTGTTGACCCCAACTGGACCATAGATGAGGCAGGACTTCTCTGCCACTTCGACCAGATTTATGTTCTGGACGTTGCAGATCTCCGCCTCAAAGTCCTCCAATACAAACATGATCATATCCTCTCCGGCCACTTTGGACAAAACAAAACCCAGCAGCTTGTCCGCCGGGAATACGTCTGGCCAAACCTCCGCACCTTCGTCCAGGAATTCTGCAAATCCTGTACGACTTGTAAACGATCCAAATCGCCTTGACACAGGCCCTACGGGTTCCTAAAGCAACTTCTGGTTCTGGAACGACCTTGGAATTCCATCTCCATGGATTTCATTGAACAACTACCTGACTCCGCTGGTCACACTGCTATCCTAGTCATCGTTGACCGCCTCACCAAACAGGGCATCTTCATTCCAACTGTCAATGAAATCACAGCCCAAGAACTAGCCAACCTGTTCATCCTCCATGTCTTCTCCAAGCATGGTGTTCCGTCGCACGTCACTTGCGACCGGGGATCTGAGTTCGTCTCTCATTTTTTCCACTCTCTCGGAAGAGCACTTGACATGCGGATCCACTTCACTTCTGGTTATCATCCGCAAGGTGATGGTCAGACAGAACAACTTAACCAGACCTTGGAACAGTACCTCCGGATCTTCTGCAACTATCAGCAGGACGACTGGTCTCACCTCTTGCCCTTGGGCGAATTTGCCTACAACAATGCTCCTTCCGCCTCTACAGGCATATCACCTTTCTTTGCCAATAAAGGTTACCACCCGAACATTTCCGTCTTTCCAGAGCGCGACTTAGCTTCACAGCGCGCCCATGAATTCATCGTCGATTTAGACGACCTTCACCAGGAACTTCAGAAACAACTTGTGGCTGCTCAAGAACGTTATCAAGGTCCTGTGGATAAACATCGGGCACCCGCACCGGACTTCGACATTGGTGATTTCGCTTATGTCACTGCAGAAAATATCTGTACCACCTGTCCCTCCAAGAAACTCTCTGAAAAGAACCATGGTCCTTTTGAAATCATCGCCCACCCGGGAACTCACTCAGTCACCCTGCGGCTCCCGGATCACATGTGGGCTATTCACCCTGTTTTCCATGTCTCTCAACTAGAGATACACTCCCCGAACACAATTCCAAATTGAGTACAACCTCCACCTCCTCCGATCACCATCAATGACGAGCTCAAATATGAGATCGCTGAAGTCCTCGACTCCAAAGTCGACAACCGACATCGCTGCAAGATTCTCTACCTCGTCTGATGGGAAGGTTACCAGGGAACCGACGAAGAGACTTCCTGGCTACCTGTTACGGAACTTGACCACGCCCAAGAACTCCTTGCAGATTTTCACACCCGCTACCCGCAGAAAATCGGACTGTTACCCGCTTAAAGATGATTCACATTACTTATTCACTCAGTCCGAACTCAGAACAAACTTTATTGAAAAAAGAATTTTTGGATCCGACCGGATTCCTACACTACCTCCGCTTCTCCCTCTCCATCTTTGTCATCCTCTCCTCTGACTTCACCACCTTCCTCCGCTTCTCCACCTTCCTCCGCTTCTCCACCTTCCCCGCCTTCATCCTCCTCTTCCTCACCCTCGCCCTCCTCCATGTTGTCTGCCTGCCTTTTTTCCAAATATCTTTGGAATCCTGCCCAGTCGTCTCCAGACTGGCAGATCCCGTGCCTCTCCTGTCAGGACTCTCGTACTGCCCACTCCACTTCCTCCTCGTCCTCGTCACTCTCCCCCTCGATACTTTCATCTGCCTCCCACTCCGGGTCCATTGCATCCCAGATCTCCTCCATCGACTCCCTCACCGCTGTCGCCACCTCCCCAAACCCTTTCCTCACCACCTTCACCAGCTGCCATAGCAGCTCTGCCACTTCTCCGCTGTTTTCCGGTGGGCCCGCTGTTCCCGCTCCGGACCTCGCTTTTCTTACTGTTGGGGCCTCCTGCCCCTCCCACATGACCTCCTCACACTTGTGCTTAACGCGCGTGCAGTTATTGCACACGTGTCCCTTCGCACCCATCTTGAAGCATGAAATTTTTTGATATTGGCACCTAAGCCACTTGTCAGTCTGAAAACATTGAAAGAAAACCAACTACGCACCTTTTGCAGGGCAAGGCAGCCTGCACCCGCACTGGACTCGCCGATTCTTCTGACCCCACCCGCGCCCTTGATGTGGCAATCTTCTTCTTCTTTGGGGACTTGCTCCCCTCGGCCTTGTCCTCCAAACCCGCAGCTGCAGCTGCCCACTTCTTCTCCACGTGTTTTGTGGCCGAAGCCTCTTTTTTCCGCACCGCTGCCTGGCACGCCTCCTCTGCCTTCGCAGCCTCCTCTGATGCCTTCTGCACCTCCTGCGCCCGACGTTCCTCCTCCCTTGCTGCCTCCTCCAATTCTCTCACCTCCCGCTCCATCTGTTCTTTCATCTCCCGCTCCCTCTGTTCATACTGAGCCTTCATTGCAGCCAATTTCAGTTGAGTGGAGCCTGCTGGGGGGGACATTTTGTATAGGTGATGGAAGAAGGAAAACAACAAAATTTTTCAACCAATTGCCGCATTTGGGAGTCAACCAACTTCCTCATTTGGACTCGAACCTTCATGTGCCTCGTAGGCTCGGCACTAAGGGGGAAATACTGTCACGATCCATTCCTCACCCGCTCGGAACCTGCAACCTTCCGATCTTTTCCGCTTTTCCTAACTCAACTCCTACTGCCCTCGATCTGGCCCCCTTGCACTGCCCACACTGCTGTGCACCAGGCCGCCGTGTACAGCAACCATGGCTGCCTTCCAAGGCTGCTGTCTAGTTTTGCAAATTCGACTACGGATTCCTGTGCGGCCTCCACTAGGCAATTTATCTATGCAGTTGAGACACTGCCGCAGTTTCCGTTTCTGTTCTGCTCTTGTTCTGGACTCTAGTATTTAAGCTTAGTTAGTTTCACTTTGTATTCCTCAGTTCATATATCGACATAGACTCAACTTTACCCTGTCAATCTAAAACTTCCTTCTACTCCAACTTCTGACCTCTAAGAGTCTGAACTCCATTCGACTCAACCTCTAGTTCCCCTCTGAAGTTCTAGTCTCATCTGAACTTAACCTAAGTCCCTCTGTACTCCTTCCTGCATTTACCCACACTCTCCCGCTCCTATCTCTAAAACCTCTACCCGAAATTAGGACACCAGACAAGGTGAAGGGTGCAGCTTCTTACAAGCTGAAGCCAAGTCCTTTTTGTTACCCATCCGCATAATCTGCTATGACCCGACAATCTTCCGCTCTCAAACACCCGCTGGGTCCGACCAGATTCCGATGAGCCCTTTTGGATCAGTTCTTAATAGCATGCTCTCAAATCCTGATATCATGCCTAGCGCTAGCATCAATCGATGTATTGTTTCAATTCTAATGTTCCACTTCATGCTAGTTCATGTTGCAGGTATGCACCATGGGCTGGACAGTCTTTCGTGACATCCTTGACAAACCAAAGATGATGATATCAAAGTAGAAGAAGAATTCAGTGATTGTATTGACAAACTACATGGCTTCATTTACCAAATCAACCCAATTTTGATTCAACCTTTCCCCTCTCACATGACTTATCTGACTTTTGCCCAAGCCTCAGATTTCAGTAAGGGGGAAGATGTTTCGTACAAAGATGTACCTTGATCAGACAAAGCAAAGAAAGAAGACGAATGATTGCTGCTTGTTCATAGATGGTTAGACAACATGGTGTGACCCACAAATCTATCAGATACTGAATACACTACCTTGCATGTGATATTGCACTGAGTTCTTCATAGATTCCGGAAAACTATGGCAAAAAGATCATCATGGAGAACACAAGATCATCATGATCCCAGAATGTTGCATCAATATTATCCAGTCATTGCACAACCATATCAGACACAAAATGATCTTTGCCACGAAATCTCACGTTGCCCTAAGATTCTGGTGGCCCAACCTGAAAGCTGATATCGCATGGTACATCCAAACATGCCATTACTGTCAGTTGCAACAGACTTGAAATCTCCTTATTCCGCCAATCGTTGCCATCCCTGCCCCTCTATTCGGAAAAGTCTACATTGACACAATGCACATGCCGCCTTCTGGCAAATATCACTATATAGTACAAGGTCGATGTTCAATATCATACTGGCCAGAATTCAGGATGCTTCACAATGAAATGGCAAAGACCATTGGCGATTGGATCTTTGAAGAAATCATTTGTCGATGGGGCTCGCTTTACAAAATTGTTACTGACAATGGCCCAGCATTTCTTGCTGCTCTCAAATACTTGGCAAAGCGATATCATATCAATCACATTTGGATAAGTGGGTACAATTCTTGCACCAATGGCCCCGTCAAATGAGCCCACTTCGATGCATGACAGTCACTCTACAAGGCCATCGATGGCAATCAAACTCGATGGTCAGTTGGGACCCACTGGGTCTTTTGGGCAGAACATGTAACAGTTTGAAAACAAATCGGCTGTTTGCCCTATTTTGCAATCACAGGTTCTCATCCACTCATCCCTCTCGACATCTCAGAAGCGACATATCTACAGCTGTCACCTGACTCGATACTTTCATCCACCAATCTCATTGCCCAATGCGCTATTGCACTACAGAAATGCTCGACTGATCTTGAAGTACTCTACTCTAGAGTCTACACTGCTCAATGAGAAGCTGTGAAACACTTCAAAGAAGTTCACAAGCAAACAATTCGAGACTACAATTTTGAAAAAGGTGACCTCATACTCATGCAAAACACACAGATCGAGAAAGCCCTCAATCAAAAAATGCGAGCTTGATATCTTGGCCCACTTATTGTTATTGCATGAAACTACAGTGGCACTTATATTCTTTGCGAGCTTGATGGTTCAGCTCTTCATTGACCAGTAGCTGCTTTCTGAGTTCTTCCCAATCTAGCATGAAAATCAATTCCCCTTCCTCTGAACTTCTTTATCAACGATTGTCAGCTCGAACAACTTTGAACAACATTGGATGTCGACGGAGACATTGATGAAGGCATTCCTGACTTCAACAAAGACAATTAGAGCATTTTTCTTTTATATATTGAAATCAACTCTTGATTTTATAACAGTGTATAACTACAAGTCATGATATTGTTTGAAATGTGTTTGCACAACCTCAATGGGGTTTTTTTGGCTATGAAGGAGTTCTGAGCCTTTCCCCTATGTCTTGTTTTGATAAATTGTCTGTCTTACTTTCTTTTTCTTTTTCCTCTCCTATGTTTTTTTTGCATATATCTTACATTTCTTGGCTTTGAGCATATGTAATATTTCTCATTTCAAACTTATTTTGATCAGACACAAGAAAAACAATAAAATAAAGCATAAAAATAAAGCATCTACTGGGACTCCTCCCACTTCCTCTCTAAAACTTCAATCTCCTCCATCAAAATCTCCACCTCCAGCTTTTTCTGGATGAGGACCTCCGCAAGACAGCGATGTCAAACTCTTGCGACCTCTGATGGCATCATTCTGCCATTGATGGAAGTCTTGTCCACCCTCCCAGTAACACCCCTGGAGTCCGTGTGTGCATCGCACACACTTCAGCGCTCCCTTGATCATGATGCACTCGTGAGGCATCTTCATCCCAGCACAGCAATCACACTGATTCAAAATTGAAAGAAAAAGATTAGTTTGAAGGATATTGATGTCAACCAATGACTTACCAGCCCATGGAAGGTGATCAATTCACCTTACCCCATCCTAACCCGCTTTATGACTGCAGGCTCTGGGTCTAACTCATCCTCACCATTGCCTTTGTCCTCCATCTCATCAGCCTGACAATGTGTTCGATGAGCGGCGTGTTGGTAAGCTCCTCCTCTACTTTGGCCTCATCTCGATCAATTGAGAGGCACATCATCTTGAGCGCAGCAGTGCGATCATGGAATTTGTCCTTTGAAACACTCTTGGCCCAGACTTTGGCCAAGAATGCTTGACGTGCCTTGATCAGCATGTCCCATCGCTCCTCAATCCTCTTTGCCTTGGCCTTGATGGCCACCTGCCGAGCCACCTCTCCTCCTCTCTCTGCCTCTCTCCCTCAATTTTCCTTGAGTACTTCTCGAAGAGGTACTTCCCACCCCATGAAACCCAAGCCTCATGTGTGAAGGGCGCGAATAACAAAATAGCTTTGTCCAACATTGCCTGTAGGTGGTCGTTGCATGCCTTGTTGAACAACCCAATAACGTCATTGTATTCAGTCTATCAAATGATGTCAGAAAGTATACAGACCCAGGAATTTGAAAACATACCAGTTTCTCACAAAAATCTTGACCCCACACCTCAAAGTTGAGATCTTTGGCCTTGCCAGCCTTGGGCATCGATTTTGTGTGATCAAGAATGGGAATGGTGAGTTCTCCAAGGATAGACATGATGAGAAAAGAGGTCGATGGGGAAAGACAACTAATCATACAGAAGAAAGAAGTTTGAACCATGACACGTCTTATATCAATGATCAACAACATCACATGACCTGCTTATTTTGGCTTGGCTGACCGGGACAGTCAGAATTTCAGTAAGGGGGAGGATGATAGGTTGTCTCCTCAGCTCAAAGGCCGATTCACCATTACAACCACATTCTAATCACATTGGCTAACTCCTATGATTTCCCAGAAGCAGCGCGACCACTCTCGACCAAGTCTATTGATCATGATATCATATCAACTGCATTGAAACATCACCAGTGACATTGATCATACTTAGAAACTACATTGCACAACTCTAGGACTACCTTGAGATGCCCTAAGAACCCTCCGAATGAACACTGAGTATCCCTGATCAACTTCAAACAACTGCGACCATGATCAAACATCATCGACCATCGTTGACCATTGTTGAGCATTATCGATTGACATTGAGAAACTATGAATGACATTGGGCACTGCATTTGTTATCTAAATGGTGGAATACCATGTGCCAGGGAGTATTCCAACTTGTGCTCAGACCTGCTGATAGTAGGTCAGCCTTGTTCCAAGCCCCTATCATGTACAGAACCCGCTGGACGGATTATTGTGACACTTAGGGTGGTCTATATAGTGTTTTAAGGTCTGGTTCGGTCCGGTTTTTCGACCCCAAGATGGGCAACCGGCAACCGCAACCAGTTGCAACTGGTGCCCAACTTAGGGCAACTGCAACCAAACCAACTAGGACCGGTCCTAGTCAGTTTGGTTTTTCCAGCAATTTTCGATACATATTTTAATTTTACTATATATTAAATACAACTAATTACAACACACCCTGCGAGCAGGTGCTCGCAGCGGTGGGGGGTCATTCAGAGAGCGAAAATAAGAAAATAAGACGAAAGAAAAAGAAAACCTAAAAAAATGATGCCACTCTTGTGTTGGTGGCATGGGTAGGGTCATCCCCCGCATTCATTGTCGTTGTGGTTGCCCTGCATTCATTGTCATTGTCGCTGCCATTCGTTGTCGTGTTGTTGCACCCCCCTGATGCCATGTCGGCATCCCCACCATTGTTCCCCGTCGTCGTCGTCCCTGTTGTCCATCATCCCTGCATTCGTCATCCTCCCCATTCGCTGTCCCTGTTATACGTTGTCCCCAGTCGTTCGTGTTCGCGTTGTCGTTTGATGTCCCCCTGTTCCATCTTTGTGCTGTCATTCGTTACCCCCACCCATCTGTGTTGTCAGTCAGCACCACCATCACCCCCTACGAGCAGTGGCTCGCAGGCGGGGTGGCAGCACTATGTGACATGGCATTTGTGTGGCATTGTTGTCAAGAAATGGGGCCTATTGCGGCCCTGCGAGCAGATGCTCACAGCAGCAGCATAGGGCCAGGGAACGGTGATGGAGGGGGTGTACTTGGGGGCCACGCAATGTCATTATCAACAGGAAAAACATAAAAAGAAAAAGAAAGTTAGTTCATAGTAAGAAATGAATCATAAAAAACATACCATATGGCCCAAACGACATTTGTCGTCGTTTGGGCCCGTGGGGGTGGTGATGACGACACATCCATGTTGTTGTTGTTGTCGCTGTTGGCATCGGCTGGCATTGGTGGTGGCATTGCGTCGTGGGAGCATGGGGTGGTGGGCCCGACATCGTCATCAAAAGGTTAGAATCTGAAAAGGAAGAGTATTAGTTAGCCAAAAAGAATGATTTAAGAATGAAAAAAACATACCTGAGGGCCCAAACGACGACTAGCGTGTCATCTGGGCCCACTTTCTAGTAATCCAGCACAGTATTTTGAGGTAGGAGGTGTAGATGGTAGGGATGACGCGGCGTTGTGGGTCATTCGTGGTCGTGGGAGTTGTTTAGAAAGTGGTGCCACTTTCTTTTTGGGGAGCACAAGCATGACCAAATGGTCTGTGCACAGCCATGGGGTATATAAGGACTTGTGAAAGAAGCTCTTTTTGCCCTGGGTTCACATTGCCCTTTTGTATACTGTAAATATAAGTACAAGTAGACTACATTAGTTATATTTTTTCAAATACAGTACATAAATTTACTTAAGTAGTATGGGATATGTAGAACTGTAAGAAGACCAGTTGCAACTGATTGCAACCAGTTTTCGAACGGTTTTCAAGTATTCTGAAATAGAGGCAACCGGCAACCCAACTGCCCCCTGAAACCAAGCAACCGCAACCAACGGTTCAGTTGCATTCGGTTGGGTTCGGTTAGGTTGTGGTTTTTTTTCTGGTCCATTGGACTGGACCTTTAAACACTAGGTTTATACACAAAGGACAGTCTTCTTTTAGTTCTTTCCCTTTATTACTCCTTTGTCATATGATATATCTCTTTCTTGTTTGAATTCCAGTCTCATTTTGGCCTTGTGTTTTAACTCATATCTTTTGCCTCATGTTCTTACACATGTTTCTTATACCATTTTAGGAAGTTTCTCTTAAAACATATAAAAGTCTGTAGTATCTACTTGGGAATACAAGAAATTGTCTTCACATATTGCCTTGTATAAAGTTCTAAGAATCTGATCTATCCTCTAAACTATCTAAACTTCTATGAGCTTTCTCGATCGATGAGAAACCTCTACGACCATCATTGTCCTCAATCAACCTTCGATCAAATTATCGCTAGCACTAGTAACCACTCTGACACTGCCTAGCCATCAGCTATAACCTTCACATACTATTGATCTACCAAAATTCCCTTAGAATTCACACATTGACCCTCAATGATCAACATTGTTCGCTATCTTTCTCATTGATCCTCGTCGATATCAATCGATACTACATCGGACTGCATCAAACACCTTCCTCTCTCATAGAACTACATTTATGACCAGTATCAACTAGTTGTCTTTCCATTTGGTCAGACCACAAACATTCAGAATGCCTTGCACCCTTCCTCTGACTTGTGCAAATATGATGACATCGGTTGCCTCATCAGCAGTTTTGGTGGTTTTCCCGGGTTCAGTATCATCAGTGAATTGATGTCCTGCTGTCCAAGCTGGGAATGAACATGTTGTTTCAGCAGTTGTCAGTGGCATCAGCACAGCGGTGTGTGTTGCGAGATTCGGAAGGAATGAAGCTAAGTAGCATACTAGACCTAGGAAACAGTGGACATCGGTGGCCGAACATGGTCAGGGCCATGCCAGGATGCGGTCCACCTTTTGAGAATCTGCTTCAATTCCATTTTATGAGATGTGGTGTCCAAGAAAATCAATTGATGAGCAGTACAGGCATGTTTTCTTTGGGTTACAGTACAGGCATGCAGCATGGAGGGCGTTGAGGATGATCTGCACATTGCGGTGGTGTTCCTCAACTGTATTTGACCAGATGACAATGTCATCCAGGTACATGTGGCAGATTCTGCCAATGAACTCACAGAGAGCCACTGCTACTCTACGTTGATGGATCACAGGTGTGTTGTGAAGGCCCATGGGCATGACCAACCACTCATACAGTCCAAATGGTGTTGAGACTGCTGTCAATGGTATGTCGTCGGGGTGCATTTGGGTTTGGAAGAAACTGTCCATCATATCGATTGTTGCCCAGATCTTTCCTTTGGCACAGTCATTCAGTATATCATCAACTCTTGGTAGTGGGTGTGAGTCAATGATAGTGTTGGCATTCAGTTGTCAGTAGTCATTTACCCAGCGTGGGAGTACGGCGATATCAGCTTTAGGGATAATGAAGGCAGGTGATGTGCAGGGTGATGCAGACAGCTGTATGCAGCCTGCATCCAGGTGCTTCTGTATTAGCATCACCCATGCTTCACAAAACTTACATGGACACTGGTAAGTTTGTGTTTTGATCATCTGGTTGGCATCTTTCAGTTTAATACAGGCTTGGATGTCTGTCGGCAGTTGGTCCACATGTGGGATGGGCTTGAAAATTTTGCAGAATTCTGCTTTTAATTGATCTTCATGGTGCATCAGTTCTGCAAGGTGAGTGAGTGTTTCAACATGTGTGTTCACCATGTCCACAATGTCAATGGGTTTGACATAGTCAAATGACATCAGTCGCCTGTGTACACTCAGCACATATTTCAATTCTGCTAGTACTAGTCTTCAGTCAGCTCAACTTGCTTCAATTGCTCTTTCAGTTTAGTCTTTCTTCATTTCAGTGGCGGCAAGGGTACTGGATTCAACAAGTCATAATTATTACGTTTATCTATGCAAGTGCATGTGGCATGGTCGGTTACAATACTGTTGTGTATTAAGAATGGAAGTCCCAGTATAATTGAAGTGCAAAGGGGTGGGGCTATAAGAGTGCATATGGTTTGTGATGTCCATAGTTCATCTGGTGATGTAACAGAAAGCTTCACCCATTCAGTGAGGGTGGTTTGAAATAAGGTGTTTGATGATTTAACAGTGATGTCTATGGTTTCAGGCTTTGGCAGCAGTTGGCAGCATAAGCTGAGTTTATCTACTAAGTCAGTGTGTATGAGAACAATGTGAGCACCGTTGTCTAGCAGCATTGGTATGGTAATGGGAAGATCAGTGTTAGGCCTGCTTATGCAGGCCTTCCACCAAAGGTGAGGGGCATGGAAGGGGGCACTCACTTCATCAGCATTTTCGTCTTCAGTGTCTGAGCCCTTGCCCAGCACTGATGATGTGGAGGGGAAGGTTGAGACCTGTTTCATGGTATGGTGCTTCCAGTGCCAGAAACAGGGGCAATGATGACAGGGTTTGGTGCAGCTGGCGCCCCTGGAGGTGGTGGGTGTAAAGGATGGTTAATGAGTCCAGTGTATGTTGCTGCATCTGGGAAACCATTGGGGCAGTTCTTGGAGATGTGGTACACATTGAGTCAACGGCATTTTCAGCAGCCATTGTTGTTATTGAGTTGTTTGTGTTTGGCATCAGTGAGTGCGGCTAGATGGCGGATGCGCCTGCAATAGCAGTGGAGGTTGCAGCTGTGGCATTTGTGGTGTAGTTAGCTTTGCTGGTGTCCTCACATCTGTTGAACACTTCTTCCATGACCTCCTGAGCATGCTTCAGATCTGCTTGGCAATTCTTGTCATGGTGTTTGACTTCCAAAGCCCATGGCTGCAAGATGAGGATTTTGTCCACTTTGTTGGCATTGCAACGGTGCATCAGCTCTGGGTCAAGAGTTGGAGTCTGACTCAAGACCCACCTCCAGTGTTTTGCATGGAGAAGCATCTGAGAAGTGCAAGGAAGTGTTGGCAAGTAGGGAATTGAGAGATTGCATGTGTGAGAACCAGTCCCAGAATGACTGATTTTGCTTCAGGGTAGCAGCAAGAATATGGCAATGGACTGTGGGTTCCCAGTCTGGGTTGAGATAGTTTGCCCTGAGCTTGGCCATGAAGTCGGCGAAGGAGAGTGTGAGCAGCCAGTTGCAGTCACCACTAATCCAGTCATGGATTCTGGAGTCTCTAAAACAGCCGAGGATCTTTCAGACCTGGTCATCCACTTTTATTTCTTTGCAGTCAAAAAGGTCTAGGCAGCCCAGTTCGAACGTGTGCATGACAGCAGGATTGATCTCGCCTGCAAGCAGAATTAGTGACTTTGATTGGTGTACATGTTTGACAACAGCAAGTTGGTTGGGAATGAAAGACATGGCGAGTGAGGTGCGGGTCATGTGGGAAGTGAAGTATTTGTAGTCAGTATAAGGGCAACCTAAGCCTCTAGCAAAGGGAAATCCGAAGTTAAAATTATACTACATAATACAGGCATTGGGGACACACCTAGCAAAGGGAAATCCAAAGAGAAAACTCTAAGGATCCCCTTGCTGATGCCCAGTATATGTGAAGACAACAAAAATCAAATATAACCTAAAAATAGAAAAAGGTGGAGATAGGCGGATCAAGGCCGCCGAATGACATCATACCAAGGGGTATGTGTCGGAAGGGGTACTTCGCCTCTAAATATAAAAGTGTCAACATGTACAAACATGATAGCAAGGGAAAATTAGTAATAAAATCCGGAAAAATCATAGAAAATGAAGAATAGAAGGAAATGAGGTGGGGAAAAATATAGGACGAACATAAAAAATAGGAAAAACACCCAGGGTACCCCCCTAGTCCCCTTACATCACCCCCTCTTTAAGATGCATTGCCCCGATGCATTCGAAATTGCATACGACCAAAGTCCGTGACTTGAATGCGACACGGTGCAGCAGTGTGCCATCGGTGGAATTCCTTGATTAACCGAGGGGCATTTACATCAGACTCTTCGACCCATGAGTTCTCCTCATACCCATAACCCTTCCAATGTACCAAATACTGAAGTTTTCCTCAATGCAAATGGCTGTCCAAGATTGACTCGACTTTGTATTGGGGTTCTCCCTCGATCACTGTAGGTGGTGGTGGTGGGTGTGAATGGTGTCCCAGGAACGGATCTGGGGGAGCTGGAAGCAATTTGACGACATGGAAGACGGGATGGAGTCTGGACATGGAGGCTGGGAGGCATAGACGATAGGCATGCGTTCCAACGCACTTGACAATGGGGAAAGGTCCCAAGAAGCGATGAGTGAGTTTCTTGGATGGACGTGTAGTGGAGACATCACTGGAGTCAAGATAAACTCAATCACCAACCTTGTACTGAGGGGTTGGGGAGTGGCGTTGGTTGTAAAATTGCGCCATGTTGTCCTTCGCCTTCGCTAAGGCTGCCCTTGCCTCCTCCAAGCTATCCCTCATGCATTCTGTGAACTCATTCACCATCTCAATGTGTGAGGGAGTTTGGCGAGGTTCAAATCCCATGCGTGGATGTCGTCCAGTGTCTAAGAGGAAAGGGGTCTGTTGAGTGGAAGCATGGATATAGTTGTTGTATCTGAACTTGGCCAAAGGAAGGAGATCATCCCAATCGTCCTGGCATTCATTGACAAAGAGGTGGATGTACTGCTCCAGTTCCTGGTTGACTCGCTCCATCTGGCCATCAGTTTGTGGGTGATAAGTGGTTGAAGCGAGGAGTTTGATCCCCAGGAGTCAGTACAGCTCACGAGTGAACTCTGCCATGAACTGAGGGCCACGATCCGAGAGGAAGGCACCAGGAAGTCCATGTAATTTCCACACGTGGTGGAGGTAGAGTCGAGCAGCACCTAGGGCACTGACAGTGGTGTGAGTGGGAATGAAGTGAGCGCGTTTTCCCACTGAGTCAACTGTGCACATCACTGCATCAAACCCGTTTGACTCTGGCAATTCCACCACAAAGTCAACGCTGACGACATCCCAATGACTCTCTGGAACAGGAAGAGGGTGTAGCTTGCCAATAGGCTTGCGACGAGGAACCTTGGTGCATAAGCAAAGGTCACAAGTGCGACAATACTGACCAATGAGCCGTGACATTTGTGGCCACCAATAGTTCTGTGAGGTGAGCTCCAAGGTCTTCCAGCGTCCGGGGTGGCCAGCAATCTGTGAGTCATGGTGTTGGGATATGATGTGCCGGCGAAGGTCTGGGTCATTGGGAACATAGATGCGATCCCTGAAATACAACAAGTCCTCCTTTTCAGCCCACTCTGCCACATGTAAGGAAAGGGTCGATCCCTTTTTCAGTTCTTTAACAGCTTGGGCGACAACATCCTCATGTAAACCACTATGGTTTGCACGATGAATGTCACATAGGATGTCCCGCTCCTCACCCTGGGGTGCGATGCCTTCCAGTGCCCGAATGGTGAACAGGTCTGGCTGCAACAGCACAATGTTTTGGTTGTCACCGCTGCCATCCCCATGGTCTGCACGTCGGGATAGGGCATCGGTCTTCCCCATGCTGCGACCCAGATGGTGGTGCAAGGAGGGGTTGCGCCGGGGGTGAGTTCGATTGCGTGATCCCATGGCTTACGCGCAGGAAGAGAGTCAAATGACTCCTTGGAGAACACGTCTTCAAACTCATGGAGATGAGGGAGTAAGGAGTTAGTAGAGGATTTAGCAGCATTGTTTTTGTGGAAGGCCTCAGCAAGGCATTGGGATATGTTCGATGTGGCACACACCTCATGCGATGAGCAAATCGCAGTGTAGAAGATCCGATCACCCTCCTCCACTTCCTCTGGGTCCTCATCATCATCATCCGAGTCCGGCATTAGATCAGGAACCCCTTCCAATTCCACTTCAGGTATAGGCAGGGGTCCAGCATGACACTTCTGAGTACGTTGTATTGCCACCTTCTGTCCACGACATTCTTGCCTGGCTTCTGTGAAACACATCTGACAGCGGGATGGACATCGGCTCATGGTAACCTCCCCGGTACACCAGTCGACCTCTGGGTTATGGTCTCGAAGCCATGGATATCCCAAAATCACCTTTTGCTTTCCTAATTGAGTGACAGCAAAAAGGGCACACTCACTATGATCTTTGTAATGGAGAACCAGGTCTGCAACCTCTTGGATGGCACCAGCTTCATTTGGGGATCCATCCATGTTATATACAGGTATCGGACATGAGAGTGAGCGAGTATTTAGGTGATGTTGTTGTACCAGATGGGAATCGATGAAGAGACCAGTCGCACCAGAGTCCAGGAGTGCAGAGACACCGAGTATCTGTCCAGTGTCAGTCATCTGCAGTTCGATGGCTAGGTTCAAGGAATGTGCAGAGGGAGTGGATGCCACAATATACTTGCATGGTAGTTTACGCTCCCATGATTTAATTTTGGGACGTGGAGTAGAAGGAGAGATGGGGAGAGCAGGTACGTCTTTAGCCAACTTCGAAGGGTCAGAGAGGGGAGTAGTCACAGAAATGGATTCATTCTCCGGGGATTCAACTGACAAGACTTCAAAGCGGTTATGGACAGGCAGTGAGGGCATACGATTCACTCGCTGCGAATAGGAAAATCCTGCTCCTCTACAACTTCCAACTTAATCTCCTCTGCAACTTGATCCTTCGCTTCCTCAACATCTACAAGCACCAACAAATCTTGCAGGAGTTCGTCTCGTCCCTTGGGGGTGAGCATGCGGATATCCTGACAATGGGGACACACTCCAGCCCTGTGTCCAGGTTCCCCACAATGGTAGCAGAGATCCAACTTATGTGCACGGCTGCGGGCTGCATCAACATCCATTGGTACTGGGACATTGATGGCTGGTGTGGGAGTTTGACGAACAGGAATGGGGTTAGGGTGGGGGAGGCTTCGATTGAAGGTGTAGGGCATATGAGTGGTAGTTGGAGCATGGAATGCAGCATTAAACACCGCATTTGTGAGTTGGTTCTCGTCACAGAGTGAAGCAGCTTCATACAAGCAAGGATATCATCGTCCGCTGGGCGCCCTTCCAACATCTGTGCAATCTGGTCCTGAATTTCTCGGCTGAGCCCCCGTCGGAACTTCACCACCACTGGTAACCCACTCCCATATCCTGCCATGTCCACCAAATCCTTGAACTCATCGATATAGTCATCCACGGATCGAGCGGGTGACTCAAGTCGTGTCACTGTTTGGTGGTGTTCATTGAGGGGGCAGAAGTGGCGTACGAACTCAGCTCGAAAGTCACCCCAAGTGGAGAAAGGTAGAGAACCGAGTTCTTTAGTTTGACGTAGGATACGGTCCACATAGAGATAGGCACATTCAGATTTCATGTATGTGAAGGCCCAATAAATTTTTGCAGCCTCATCGACAAATTGATGCAACTGGAGACTGATGTATAACTCACAGGAATTAAGGAATGCACGTCCCTGCGCACGTGCACCATTAAATTTGGTGGGGGGGGACGGTTTGATCTGGGCGCGTTCCTTAGTGGACATGTTTGGCAAAACATCGTTGTTGGGTGCGCTTGGAGTCATAAAGGGGGAACTATTGGTCATAGGGTTAGCCTGGAGGGTTCTAACGAAGTTTTCAATCGTAGATTTAAGCGAGTCGATTTGCGCGCGCATTCTGGAAACATTGCTTTCAAGTGTGTCAAAGTGTTCTGATGTGTCCATGTCGCTAGGGAGCACGTTTGGCGAAAATGGCGGTGTAATAAAGGCGAGATTATCTGGAACGGTGTGTAGGGACTCTGTGGAGCTTTGGGAAGCATTGTCCAGTCTGTACCTGCCTATCTTGGGCAGCGCGTTCGCGATTTTCGGGCCTTAGGGGAGAGTTTTCTACTATAAGGGCAACCTAAGCCTCTAGCAAAGGGAAATCCGAAGTTAAAATTATACTACATAATACAGGCATTGGGGACACACCTAGCAAAGGGAAATCCAAAGAGAAAACTCTAAGGATCCCCTTGCTGATGCCCAGTATATGTGAAGACAACAAAAATCAAATATAACCTAAAAATAGAAAAAGACGGAGATAGGTGGATCAAGGCCGCCGAATGACATCATACCAAGGGGTATGTGTCGGATGGGGTACTTTGCCTCTAAATATAAAAGTGTCAACATGTATAAACATGATAGCAAGGGAAAATTAGTAATAAAATCCGGAAAAATCATAGAAAATGAAGAATAGAAGGAAATGAGGTGGGGAAAAATATAGGACGAACATAAAAAATAGGAAAAACACCCAGGGCACCCCCCTAGTCCCCTTACAGTCAGAAGAAGAGTTGGATTCGGTTTGGTGCTGATGAGGTGATGTGACAGGGGTGGTTGTATGCATGAAGGTCAGTCTAGACTCATTGTTGTCATCAGCTTCAACAATTGGTGTTAACAGCAAGGTCAATGGCAAGGCTGCACTAGGCAAGTGTGACGGTGCAGATTGTAAGTCTGGCCCCACAGACTCACAACATTATGACAAGTTAATTTACCTACGCCGCCATTAAACACTTCCATGGCACCGGCACAGCCACACACATCGACGACACAACCACCCTCGCTGCCGACACAGCCACCGGAGATAGCACAGCCACCTACAGCGCATAAACAACTCACCAACACCAGACATACCAATGTCTGTTATATTACTACACCACTGTTAAACTCTTCCACAGTGCTGGCACAGCCACACACATCGACGACACAGCCACCCTTGCTGCCAGAACAGCCACCGGTGATAGCATAGCCACATATGGCACATAAATGACTCACCAACACCAGATATACCAATGTCTGTGTTACAGTGAGTTATGGCCACCCTATGCCACCAACACACTCCCACAGCGCCGACACAGCCACACACATCGCTGACACAATCACCCTCGCTGCCGGCACAGCCACTGGTGAATGCAACATGCATCCTGGCAATGGCACCATACACCCTTATTACCCTTCTATCCACATCCAGCAGTGCTGACATTATCCTATTGATGCAGTACCTTCCTATTTTGTGACTATGCCCAATGCGGCCTTCCCAAATCACACACTATGCTTGATGTGGCCTTTTACTTACATGGTCGATCTTTTTCTTATATATTACTTATTTTTTATTCCTTAACCTTTGTTCCTACTTCCATACAACGAAGGTATAGTAACTTCCTATTCTTTTATTTGCAGTAACTTATCGTTCCTACTTCCATGCAACAAAGATAATTTGATCCTGTCTTTTAGTAAACCTAAGTCTAGTGTAGGCTGCCAAACTCAGCATCCTTCCACAGATGCAGTGCCTGATGGCTTGGTTGCTGTTTGATGGGAAGCTGGCATACTGGGAGCAGAGACAGTAGGCCGCAGACATGTAGATGCATGCGTTGCAGGGGTGGAAGATTTTTTTTGTGACAGTTTGAAAAGATAAAGAACAGTGAGCAGCTAGTATTATGACAGTAACAACAGGGCGGTTGGGATTCTGATCTGTATTCAAAAAAAAAGTGTAAGCTTACCTCAAATAGAGTTAAGCTTCACTGGATCAGACCGGAGAGAATAGGACCAGAGTATATAATGAAGCGAGAAGTATAGGAAGACTACAGCAGTGAACTATGTGAGCGTAAGAGGGAAAAAAGGGAAGAAGGAAGAACAATGATGAGTTAGTAGTTATATATGGGGAATGTGACAGATGTCAAAATATGAGTAACAGATGAGTAAGCCCCAGGATTACAGCCTGGTCTCACCAGTGCATGTCATCACAAGTTATGATAACAAAAATTGTAACAGGAAAAGCCCACGTGTTCACCAAAATTGACCTCTGGCATGCCTACCACTTAGTTCACATTGCTGAGGGAGATGAATAGAAAACCACTTTCCACATGTGCTACAGCTCTTTTGAATGGCTGGTGGTTCCGTTTGGGCTCACCAATGCTCCTGCAGCCTTTCAGCATCTCATGAATGACATCTTCAGTGACCTCCTAGACATCAGCATCATTGTCTACCTCGACAATATCCTACTCTACTCCAACAACATGAGGCTCATGTCAAGGAAGTTCTCTGGAGACTCCACAAAAACAGTCTCCATGCTGCTGCTCAGAAATTTCCACAGAGACAGCATGGAATACTTAGGCTTCATCCTCTCCCTGGATGGACTCTGGATGTCCAAAGATAAAGTCAAAACCATCCTCAACTGGCCTGAACCTCAAAAAGTTAAGGATATTCAATCCTTCCTTAGATTTTGCAACTTCTACTGACACTTTATCTGTGGATATTCTGACATCATCATCCCACTCACCCAACTAACCCAGAAACACACCCCATGGGACTTCAGCAAGAAGTGTGAAGAAGCCTTCAACAAACTAAAGGAAGAATTCACCCATGCCCCAGTACTCATACAATAGCTTCTGGACTCCCACATTATCCTGGAGACAGACACTTCAGACTATGTGCTTGCAGCTATCCTTTCCATCTATACTCTGGATGGAGAAATTCATCCAGTTACACTCTACTCCCACTCCTTCAAGCCAGCTGAATTGAACTACAGCACCCATGACAAGGAACTCTTGGCTATTTTTCAGTAATTTACAGTGCCCCACATGTCCTAGCGGACTCCGCATGGACTCCACACAGACTGTGTGGAGTCCGAGCTAGTCTGTATGCAGAATCTGGGTCAATTTGATATCTTATGAGTTCCAAGCTTTTCAGACTTTATGAAAGTTGTGCCTACAAAATATAGGTGTGCAGAGCAAGGATTGAACCCAAGACCTCCAAGTCATCACACAACAAACTAAAAACATGTGATCAACCAGTTGAGCCACAGGAGAATTATTTGGCAGTAATACATAGTTTATTTATGACACTCAAACTCAAACTCAAGTATTTATCTCTCAAAAATTGAACAAATAAATTTTATTAACTGCATCCCTTGCATCTAACGTGAGGGAGTATACAATACAATCAAAGAAATACAAAAAAAAAAATAATAACTACATTACAAACTATAGATTTAAAAAAAAAAAAAAACTCCCCCCAAAATGTGGGGGAGGGCTAAAAGAAAAAGAAGAAAAAAAACCCACCCCACGACCCCATGAGCAGTTGCTCGTGAGGCTGGAGGCGGGTGGCTTGTTGTCTTTGTCATTCCACCTGCAATCCACCCCACAAGCAGTTGCTCGTGAGGCTAGGGGTGGGTGGCTTGTCATTGTTGTCGTTCCACCCATGATCCACCCCATGAGCAGTTGCTCATGAGGCTGGGGGTGGGTGGTGCATTGTCATCGTCTCCTTTCCCTGCATCTGGGTGTCATTCCACCCACGTTCCACCCCATGAGCAGTTGCTCATGAGGCTGGGGGTGGGTGGCTTGTTGTTGTTCATTGCCATCGTCCCCTGTTTGGGTTTCTGTATTTTTATTTTTGAGGGGGGGGGGTTTGGGCACGTCAGTGCGACGTGGCGCGATTATGGAGGTTGGTGGGTGCTTACTAGGCAGGTATCCCCCTTCTGGGGTCTCCTGGCATCCCTGGGCACCCTCCTAGCCCGTGTCGACAGCCTCACATCCTGTTTGAATGGGGAGGAGGGGATCAGGTGGGTGTGGGCATTGGGCATGGGTTGTGCATTTTTTATCGTGGCAGGTCATCCCCAGTAGCATACAACCTAAAAAGCAATAAAATACAATTAGTTGATTGATGAAACAAAAAGCAAAAAAAAAACACTTGGGCCCATTGTGTCAGCTTGGCTCATTGGGTCCTGTTGCATCGGCTCAGCTAGTTTGCTGTTTGTTGCTGTTGGTGCAAGAGGCATTGAAGGCAGGGGCTGACTGGGCAGTGGTGGTGGTAGAGGGAGGTGGGAGGCAGTGGTGTCGAGAGTGATGGTGGTGATCAACATCAACAATGATTGTTGACGTGTCTTGAACTTGCACATGAGTCATGTGATTTAAATACGGTTAGATAATGGAATTGTTTGCACTTACTGACAATGGCTCTGTGGTGTAGTGGTTAACTGCACTATTTATCCTTGGCAACAAGGCTTGGGGTTCGATTCTACTTTAATACATAATTTTTCTGTAGTCAGCTAAGCCTCTGTTGTGCATCCATGGACTTGACTCAGACTTGACTTGGACATGTATCTGTCCGAGTCTGTCTGAGTCCGAGTAAATTGATGTTGCTCGGACAAAGTCCATGCACACTCCGAGTAAAAGTCCAAAAATAGCTCGGACTCCACAAAAGTCTGTGCGGACTCTCTAGGAGTCCAAGCAATATACAGGACATTTGAGCCAAATGAGTGGGTGCCAGTCCAAGCTAGTCTGTGCGGAGTCTGAGCTAGTCTGTGTGGAGTCCACCAAATTCCACGCGGACTGGCTTGGAATATGTGGGGCACAGTAAAGACCTCCTATTTTTGAAGCCTTCAAACACTGGTGACAGTACCTCAAAGGCTCTGGAAACCTGACAGATGTGGTCACAGATTGCAAAAACTTGGAATACTTCAGCACCATGAAACTCCTTACCCATCAACAAGCTCAGTGGTCAGAATACCTCTCACAGCTCAACCTTGCCATTCGCTTTTGCCCTGGAAAGCTAGGGGCAAAACCTGATGCACTCACTAGACATTGGGACATCTGCTGCAAAGGGGGAAATAGCAACTTTGCCTCTGTAAACCCAAGCAACTTCTGTCCTGTCTTTACCCAAGAACAACTCACATCCTCCCTCTGAGCCACTTTCTTTGCTACACCTATCATTAGACAAGCTGTTCTCATGGATATTGAAAAACTCCACAATAATATCTGATCCTCACTTCCTCTTGATCCCATCTCCTCCTCATACCTTCCATCACCATCCACTCCAAATTGGTCTCTAGATGACAGTGGACTCCTCTGCCATTTTGACCAGATTTACATTCTGGATGTTGTGGACCTCCACCTTAAAGTCTTGCAGCACAAGCATGACCATATTCTATCAGGCCACTTTGGACAAAACAAAACCCTCCAACTCTTCTGATGTGAATACATCTGGCCCAACCTCTGCACCTCTGTGCAGGACTTTTTCAAGTCTTGTACCATGTGCAAATGCTCCAAGTCACCCCAACACAAATCCTATGGATTCCTGAAGCAACTTCCGGTCCTGGAAAGACCTTGGAACTTGATCTCAATGGACTTCATTGAACAGTTACCTGTCCAACGATGAACTGATCTAGAAAGCCCTCGTGGTGGGCTCCAAAAATGATGATGCTCAACCCGGAAACCCAAATAAAACCTACTAAATGGCTTTGGATGGTATAACACAGGTTAGAGGAAGGATGCGAGGCCCTCTAGATGTCACCTGTCAGACCAACCGTCAAATAGTCATAAAAGGACTGCTTGTCTAAACAATTCAAAGCTAAAAGAATGTGTTTTGAGGAATTTTGAGGAATTTTGAGGCTAGATCAATGAATTCAGAGTGTGCAAATATGTTTGGATGCAAGATCAGGGGACTAGACGAGTAGTAGAAGCAAAGCAAAGGCGAATCGAGGGAAACGAGAGCAAAAATAGCATAATGTGAGGATTTTTGAGGATTTTCAAAGATTTTCAAAGATTTTCAAAGAAGTTTAGCATAAAACACCAGACTTCAGACTGAATAAGACTAAACTGAACTCTCAAATCACTGTGATCTGCGAGGAAGACAATGACTTTCTTGTTTTTCTTTGTATCTAGTACATCTTTTTATATAAAATAAAGAAACTACCTAAAAAGGCTAGAGAACATGAGGCAAACATGTGGAAAACTCAAGGCAAAAGACAATAGAAGTATATCAGAACAATAAAGCGAGACTAGAAATGGCAAATATAACACATGATGAAGAAATGATAAGAAAGAATAGCTAAAAGTGGACTGTCCTTGTTATAAATTGCATAAAACATTGGAAACTGCTTCGAGTGGATTGTATGCATGCACATGTGGTCAAAATGTGTTCAATATACTTGAGATAGTGTCCCATGTGTCCAGCATGCATCCAAAGATTGTTCAAATAGGAAATTGTCCGAAGATGTTTTTTGAGGTTTGAGGTTTTTCAAAGATTTTTGAAGTTTCTTTGGACTTTGTTCATGGCCCGAAATCAGTGCGATATTGCTCAAAACCGGTTCGGAACTCCTTGACGATGTTCCAAGTGTATATTTGGAGCTGTACAAAGGTTGAGGGAGTTGTATTATGGTGGCTGAAGGCATGCGAAGAATTTTGAAACATTTTCGTGACTTTGTAGAGGTTCGTATTGGTTTGTAGAGCTTTATAGAGGTCTGTAGAGACTCATAGAGCTTTGACAACAATCATAGATGTGTTTTCTGAGCTTGAATGACAATGTGGACCTATCAATGGCTGGTGTGGGAGTCTGATGAACAGGAATGGGGTTATGGTGGGGAAGGGTTCAATTGAAGGTGTAGGGCACATGAGTGGTAGTTGGAGCATGGAATGCAGCATTAAACACCACATTTGTGAGTCAGTTCTCATTACAGAGTGAAGCAGCTTCATACCAAGCATAGATATCATCGTCCGCCAGGCACCTTTCCAACATCTGTGCAATCTGGTCCTGAATTTCTCGATTGAGGCCCCATCAGAACTTCACCACCACTGGTAGCCCACTCCCATATCCTGCCATGTCCACCAAATACTTAAACTCATCGATATAATCATTCATGGATCAAAGTGCCTGATGGTAAGAGGATGACTCAAGCCATGTCACTGCTCAGTGGCACTCATTGAGGGGACAAAAGTGGCATACAAACTCTGCTCAAAAGTCACCCCAAGTGGAGAAAGGTAGAGAACTGAGCTCTTTAGTTTGGGGCAGAATATGGTCCACGTAGAGATAGGCACATTCAGATTTCATGTATGTGAAGGCCCAGTAAGTTTTTGCAGCCTTGTCGATGAATTGATGTGACTAGAGACTGATGTACAACTCACAGGAATTAAGGAATGCATGCCCCTGCACATGTGCACCATTAAATTCAGTGGGGGGGAGACAGTTTGATCTGGGTGCGCTCCTTAGTGGGTGTGTTAGGTGGTGTGTCATTGTTGGGCATGCTTGGAGGTGCAATAGGGGGGATATTGGTTGTGGAGCTAGTCTGAAGGGTTCTGACAAAGTTTTTGATTGTAGATTTAAGCAAATTGATTTGCATGCATATTCCAGTAATGTTGCCTTCAAGCACGTTGATAGGTCCACCAGCCAGTACAAGCTCTGAAATCAATTTTGTGGATTTGTGGATAGTCAATGCACAGCCACAAATATTCACAATCACCCCTCAATCATTCACATCCATTTTCGGCATCTTTTGAACCTTTTTTGACTATTTCTAGTGTTTAAAGGTCCAGTCCAATGGACTGGAAAAAAACCCGCAACATAACCGAACCCAACCGAATGCAACCGAGCCGTTGGTTGCGGTTGCTTGGTTTCAGGGGGCAGTTGGGTTGCTGGTTGCCTCTATTTCAGAATACTTGAAAACCGTTCGAAAACCGGTTGCAATCAGTTGCAACCGGTCTTCTTACAGTTCTACATATCCCATACTACTTAAGTAAATTTATGTACTGTATTTGAAAAAATATAACTAATGTAGTCTACTTGTACTTATATTTACGGTATACAAAAGGGCAATGTGAACCCAGGGCAAAAAGAGCTTGTTTCACAAGTCCTTATATACCCCGTGGCTGCGCACAGACCATTTGGTTGTGCTTGTGCTCCCCAAAAAGAAAGTGGCACCACTTTCTAAACAACTCCCACGACCATGAATGACCCACAACGCCGCATCATCCCTACCATCTACACCTCCTACCTCAAAATACTGCGCTGGATTACTAGAAAGTGGGCCCAGACGACACGCTAGTCATCGTTTGGGCCCTCAGGTATGTTTTTTTCATTCTTAAATCATTCTTTTTGGCTAACTAATACTCTTCCTTTTCAGATTCTAACCTTTTGATGATGACGTCGGGCCCACCACCCCATGCTCCCATGACGCAATGCCACCGCCAACGCCAGCCGATGCCAACAGCGACAACAACAACAACATGGATGTGTCGTTATCACCACCCCCGCGGGCCCAAACGACGACGAATGTCGTTTGGGCCATATGGTATGTTTTTTATGATTCATTTCTTACTATGAACTAACTTTCTTTTTCTTTTTATGTTTTTCCTGTTGATAACGACATTGCATGGCCCCCAAGTACACCCCCTCCATCACCGTTCCCTGGCCCTATGCTGCTGCTGTGAGCATCTGCTCGCAGGGCTGCAACGGGCCCCGTTTCTTGACAACAACGCCACACAAATGCCATGTCACATAGCGCTGCCACCCTGCCTGCGAGCCACTGCTCGTAGGGGGTGATGGTGGTGCTGACTGACAACACAGATGGGTGGGGGTAACGAACAACAGCACAAAGATGGAACAGGGGGACATCAAATGACAACATGAACACGAATGACTGGGGACAACGTATAACAGGGACAGCGAATGGGGAGGATGATGAATGCAGGGATGATGGACAACAGGGACAACGACGACGGGGAACAATGGTGGGGATGCCGACGTGGCATCAGGGGGGGTGCAACAACATGACAACGAACAGCAGCAACAACAACAACGAATGCAGGGCAACCACAACAACAATGAATGTGGGGGATGACCCTACCCATGCCGCCAACACAAGAGTGGCATCGTTTTTTTAGGTTTTCTTTTTCTTTCGTCTTATTTTCTTATTTTCGCTCTCTGAATGACCCCCCACCGCTGCGAGCACCTGCTCGCAGGGTGTGTTGTAATTAGTTGTATTTAATATATAGTAAAATTAAAATATGTATCAAAAATTGCTGGAAAAACCAGTGGCAACTGGTTTTTCGAGGGCAACTGAACCGACTAGGACCGGTCCTAGTCGGTTCGGTTGCAGTTGCCCTAAGTTGGGCACCAGTTGCAACTGGTTGTGGTTGCTGGTTGCCCATCTTGGGGTCGAAAAACCGGACTGAACCGGACCTTAAAACACTAACTATTTCGCAAGCTTCCAATCAAATTTCGGACATTTCGAAGATTTCGCATTTTTAGTTTCTACTTCGCACACTTCAGCATGGGCCCCCAACACTTCGCATGCTTCTCATCACTTCCCCTTTACATAATTGACTTTGATGAACCACATTTCGGCTATATTCATGCAGCACACATCACCTCGAGGCGCATCACGATGTTTTGTGATATTTTTGTGATATTTGCAATATTTAGCCAATTCTAGAACAAAAGAACAGTCTATATTTCAATTTATTGTCTCCCACACTCTCTAGACTCATGGTTATTGTTCCATATCAGTTATCACTTCATCCCTGAAGTCCATATGTTTTCTTTTGCCTCATGTTCTCCACATGCCCACTATTGCCTTTTTGGTACTATCTCTTTTTAACCTACAAAACCTTGTATTATCCACAATGAATAACAAGGGAAGTATCCCCAAGTATAGTATTAGTAGTGGAAAGCTAAAAACTCTCTTCTCATTGTTTGAGTCACAAGTTTTAGTCCAAAAATTCTTTGGATTTTGTTGAAACTTGTTCATCCTCATTTTGCCTCTCAATATTATCATCATCCTCTCATATTCATCATTGCTCACCTCTTGCATTGTTTATCAACCTTTCCATCACTCACCAATATCTTTGCAGTCCATTTCACAATCCCTAAAAATATTGCAACATCTTGAAAAATATTGCAACACCTTGAAACTACTTCGCACATCCCAAACTTTGTTTGGATCATCTAGTTTGTTATTATTGGAGATTGGTGAAAGTTTAGAACAAATTTCAACCTTCCTCTGACTTGTGTTATACCAAATAGGACCCTTTTAGGTGTTTTGTTTGGGTTTCTGGATTGAGTATCATCAGCATCAAGGTGCTCTGATGCATCCATGTTGCTAGAGGGTGTGTTTGGTGAAAATGGCAGTGCACTAAAGGTGGAACTGTCAGGAACAATGTGTAGGGAGTCCATGGATCTTTGGGAAGCATTGTCCACCCTGTACCTGCCTATCTTGGGCAGCACGTTCATGATTTCGGGCCTTAGGAGAGAGTTTTCTACTATAATGGCAACCTCAGCCTCTAGCAAAGGGAAATCTGAAGTTAAAATTATACTACATATTACAGGGATTGGAGGCGCACCTAGCAAAGGGAAATCCAAAGAGAAAACTCTAAGGATCCCTTTGCCAATGCCCAGTATATGTGAAGACTGCAAAAATCAAATAATAATCTAAAAATAGAAAAGGCAGAGATAGGCAGATCAAGGCCACCAAATGACATAATACCAAGGGGTGGATGTCAGAAGGGGTGCTCTGCCTCTAAATATAAAACTGTCAACATGCACAAATGTGGTAGGAAGGGAAATTAGTAATAAAATAAGGAAAAATCATAGAAAATGAAGAACAGAAGGAAATGAAGTGAGGAAAAATATAGGATGAACATTGATGATACTCAACCCAGGAAAACCACCAAAACTGCCGATGAGGCAACCAATGATATTTGCACAAGTCAGAGGAAGGGTGCAAGGCATTCTGAATGTTCATAGTCTGACCAAAGGGAAGACAACTAGTTGATACTAGTTGTAAACATAGTTCTATGAGGGAGGAAGGTGTTTGGCGTGGTCTGATGCAGTATCGATTGATATCAAAGAGGATTGATGAGATCAATGGCAAATGATGTTTATTGTCGAGGGTTGATGTGTGAATTCTAAGGGCCTTTTGGTAGATCAATAGTATGTGAAGGTTATAGCTGATGGCTAGGAAGTGTTGGAGTAGTTACTAGTTGTAAGGGGACTAAGGGGGTGCCCTGTGTGTTTTTCCTATTTTTTATGTTCGTCCCATATTTTTCCCCACCTCATTTCCTTCTATTCTTCATTTTCTATGATTTTTCCGGATTTTATTACTAATTTTCCCTTGCTATCATGTTTGTATATGTTGACACTTTTATATTTAGAGGCGGAGTACCCCTTCCGACACATACCCCTTGGTATGATGTCATTCGGCGGCCTTGATCCGCCTATCTCCGCCTTTTTCTATTTTTAGGTTATATTTGATTTTTGTCGTCTTCACATATACTGGGCATCAGCAAGGGGATCCTTAGAGTTTTCTCTTCGGATTTCCCTTTGCTAGGTGCGCCCCCAATGCCTGTATTATGTAGTATAATTTTAACTTCGGATTTCCCTTTGCTAGAGGCTTAGGTTGCCCTTATAGTAGAAAACTCTCCCCTAAGGCCCGAAAATCGCGAACGCGCTGCCCAAAATAGGCAGGTACGGACTGGACGACGCTTCCCAAAGCTCCACAGAGTCCCTACACACCGTTCCAGATACTCTCGCCTTTATTGCGCCGCCATTTTCGCCAAACGCGCTCCCTAGCGACATGGACGCATCAGAACGCTTCGACGCGCTTGAAAGCGACGTTTCCGGAATGCGCGCGCAAATCGACTCGCTTAAATCTACGATTGAAAACTTCGTTAGGACCCTCCAGGCTAACCCTACGACTAATAGTTCCCCCTTCACGACTCCAAGCGCACCCAACAACGATGTTTTGCCAAACGCGTCCACTAAGGAACGTGCCCAGATCAAACCGTCCCCCCCCGCCGAATTTAATGGTGCACGTGCGCAGGGACGTGCATTCCTTAATTCCTGTGAGTTATACATTAGTCTCCAGTCGCATCAATTCGTCGATGAGGCTGCAAAAATTTATTGGGCCTTCACATACATGAAATCTGAACGCGCCTATCTCTATGTGGACCGTATCCTACGTCAAACTAAAGAACTCGGTTCTCTACCTTTCTCCACTTGGGGTGACTTTCGAGCTGAGTTCGTACGCCACTTCTGCCCCCTCAATGAACGCCACCGAGCAGTGACACGACTTGAGTCATCCACTTACCACCAGGGACGTCGATCCGTGGACGACTATATCGATGAGTTCAAGGATTTGGTGGACATGGCAGGGTATGGGAGTGGGTTACCAGTGGTGGTGAAGTTCCGACGGGGGCTCAACCGAGAAATTCAGGACCAGATTGCACAGATGTTGGAAGGGCGCCCAGCGGACGATGATATCCTTGCTTGGTATGAAGCTGCTTCACTCTGTGACGAGAACCGACTCACAAATGCGGCGTTTAATGCTGCATTCCGTGCTCCAACTACCACTCATACACCCTACACCTTCAATCGAAGCCTCCCCCGCCCTAACCCCATTCCTGCTCGTCAAACTCCCACACCAGCCGTCAATATCCCAGTACCAATGGATGTTGATGCAGCCCGCAGCCGTGCACGTAAGTTGGATCTCTGCTACCGTTGTGGGGAACCTGGACACAGGGCTGGAGCGTGTCCCCATCGTCAGGATATCCGCATGCTCACCCCCGAGGGACGAGACGAACTCCTGCAAGATCTGTTGGCACTTGTAGATGTTGAGGAAGCGAAGGATCAAGTTGCAGAGGAGGTTAAGCTGGAAGTTGTAGAGGAGCAGGATTTTCCTATTCGCAGCGAGTGAATCGTACGCCCTCACTGCCTGTCCATAACCGCTTTGAAGTCTTGTCAGTTGAATCCCTGGAGAATGAATCCATTTCTGTGACTGCTCCCCTCTCTGACCCTTCGAAGTTGGCTAAAGACGTACCTGCTCTCCCCATCTCTCCTTCTACTCCACGTCCCAAAATTAAATCATGGGAGCGTAAACTACCACGCAAGTATATTGTGGCATCCACTCCCTCTGCACATTCCTTAAACCTAGCCATCGAACTGCAGACGACCGACACTGGACAGATACTCGGTGTTTCTGCGCTCCTGGACTCTGGTGCGACTGGTCTCTTCATCGATTCCCATCTGGTACAACAACATCGTCTAAATACTCGCTCACTCTCACGTCCGATACCTGTATATAACGTGGATGGATCCCCAAATGAAGCTGGTGCCATCCGAGAGGTTGCAGACCTGGTTCTCCGTTACAAAGATCATAGTGAGCGTGCCCTTTTTGCTGTCACTCAATTAGGAAAGCAAAAGGCGATTTTGGGATATCCATGGCTTCGAGACCATAACCCAGAGGTCGACTGGCGCACCAGGGAGGTTACCATGAGCCGATGTCCATCCCGCTGTCGGACGTGTTTCACAGAAGCCAGGCAAGAACGTCGTGAACAGAAGGCGGCAATACGACGAACTCAGAAGTGTCGTGCTGGACCCCTGCCTATACCTGAAGTGGAATTGGAAGGGGTTCCTGATCTAATACCGGACTCGGATGATGATGATGAGGACCCAGAGGAAGTGGAGGAGGGTGATCGGATCTTCTACACTGCGATTCGCTCGTCGCATGAGGTGTGTGCCACATCGAACATATCCCAACGCCTCGCCGAGGCCTTCCACAAAAACAACGCTGCTAAATCCTCTACTAACTCCTTACTCCCTCATCTCCATGAGTTTGAAGACGTGTTCTCCAAGGAGTCATTCGACTCTCTTCCTGCGCGTAAGCCATGGGATCACGCGATCGAACTCACCCCCGGCGCAACCCCTTCATCCTGCAAGGTCTATCCTCTCTCTCCGGAGGAACAACGGCAGCTTGACCAGTTCATCGACGAGCACCTGGCCTCTGGACGTATTCGACCATCGAAGTCACCCATGGCCTCTCCCTTTTTCTTTGTCAAGAAGAAGGATGGCTCACTTCGACCAGTTCAAGACTACAGAAGACTCAACAACATCACGGTCAAAAATCGCTACCCACTACCCCTCATCTCCGAACTCGTAAACCAGCTCCGTGGAGCCCGATACTTCACCAAGCTCGATGTCCGTTGGGGCTATAATAATGTGAGGATAAAGGAGGGAGATGAGTGGAAGGCAGCCTTTCGTACCAACCGTGGTCTTTTTGAACCGCTTGTCATGTTCTTTGGCCTTACTAATAGCCCTGCCACCTTTCAGACCATGATGAACGACATCTTCCATGACCTCATCCTCGAAGGCGTTGTCTGCATCTATCTCGACGACATCCTCATCTTCACTCGCACGGTTGAAGAGCACCGTCGCATCACGCGCCTCGTCCTAGAGCGACTTCGACGGTACAAACTCTACCTTCGTCAGGACAAATGCGAGTTCGAAAGGACCAAGATCGAGTACCTCGGCCTGATTATCTCGGAGGGTCAAGTGGAGATGGATCCTATCAAGGTAAATGGGGTCACAGCTTGGCCTACGCCCACGAACAAGAAGGAGGTGCAGTCTTTCCTGGGCTTCATCAATTTTTATCGGCGTTTTATCAAGGATTTCTCACATCATGCACGACCGCTGTTCGACTTGACAGGAAAGGAGGCATGGAGGTGGGATAATGCACAACAGGAGGCGTTCGAAAAGCTTAAGGAGATGGTCACTTCCGCTCCGATCCTTACCTTTGCTGACGATTCGCGTCCTTTTCGTGTAGAAGCCGACAGTTCTGACTTTGCGACGGGCGCTGTGTTGTCTCAGCAGTCTCCGGAGGACCAGAAGTGGCATCCTGTTGCGTTCTACTCCAAAAGCCTTAGTGCTGTAGAGAGAAACTACGAGATCCATGACAAGGAGATGTTGGCGATAATGCGTGCGCTTGAGGAGTGGCGACACTTCCTCGAGGGTGCCCAACACAAGGTGGAAATTTGGACGGATCACAAGAACCTCGAGTACTTCATGACGGCCAAGAAATTGAACCGTCGTCAAGCTCGTTGGTCCCTGTATCTATCTAGATTCGACTTCTCCTTGCACCACCGTCCGGGTCGCAGCATGGGGAAGACCGATGCCCTATCCCGACGTGCAGACCATGGGGATGGCAGCGGTGACAACCAAAACATTGTGCTGTTGCAGCCAGACCTGTTCACCATTCGGGCACTGGAAGGCATCGTACCCCAGGGCGAGGAGCGGGACATTCTACGTGACATTCGTCGCGCAAACCGTAGCGGTTTACATGAGGATGTTGTCGCCCGAGCTGTTAAAGAACTGAGGAAGGGATCGACCCTTTCCTTACGTGCGGCAGAGTGGGCTGAAAAGGAGGACTTGTTGTATTTCAGGGATCGCATCTATGTTCCCAATGACCCAGACCTTCGCCGGCGCATCATATCCCAACACCATGACTCACAGATTGCTGGCCACCCCGGACGCTGGAAGACCTTGGAGCTCACCTCACGGAACTATTGGTGGCCACAAATGTCACGGCTCATTGGTCAGTATTGTCGCACTTGTGACCTTTGCTTACGCACCAAGGTCCCTCGTCGCAAGCCTATTGGTGAGCTACACCCTCTTCCTGTTCCAGAGAGTCGTTGGGATGTCGTCAGCGTCGACTTTGTGGTGGAATTGCCAGAGTCAAACGGGTTTGATGCGGTGATGTGCACAGTTGACTCAGTGGGAAAACGCGCTCACTTCATTCCCACTCACACCACTGTCAGTGCCCTAGGTGCCGCTCGACTCTACCTCCACCACGTGTGGAAGTTACATGGACTTCCTGGTGCCTTCCTCTCGGATCGTGGCCCTCAGTTCATGGCAGAGTTCACTCGTGAGCTGTACCGACTCCTGGGGATCAAACTCCTCGCTTCAACTGCTTATCACCCACAAACTGATGGCCAGACGGAGCGAGTCAACCAGGAACTGGAGCAGTACATCCGCCTCTTTGTCAATGAACACCAGGACGATTGGGATGATCTCCTTCCTTTGGCCGAGTTCGGATACAACAACCATGTCCATGCTTCCACTCAACAGACCCCTTTCCTCTTAGACACTGGACGACATCCACGCATGGGATTTGAACCTCGCCAAACTCCCTCACACATCGAGACAGTGAATGAGTTCACAGAACGCATGAGGGATAGCTTGGAGGAGGCAAGGGCAGCCTTAGCAAAGGCGAAGGACGACATGGCGCGATTTTACAACCAGCGCCACTCCCCAACCCCTCAGTACAAGGTTGGTGATCGAGTTTATCTTGACTCCAGTGACATCTCCACTACACGTCCATCCAAGAAACTCGCTCATCGCTTCTTGGGACCTTTCCCCATTGTCAAGTGCGTTGGAACACATGCCTATCGTCTACGCCTCCCAGCCTCCATGTCCAGACTCCATCCCGTCTTCCATGTCGTCAAATTGCTTCCAGCTCCCCCAGATCCGTTCCCGGGACGCCATTCACACCCACCACCACCACCTACAGTGATCGAGGGAGAACCCCAATATGAAGTCGAGTCAATCTTGGACAGCCGTTTGCGTCGAGGAAAACTCCAGTATTTGGTACATTGGAAGGGTTATGGGTATGAGGAGAACTCATGGGTCGAAGAGTCTGACGTAAATGCCCCTCGGTTAATCAAGGAATTCCACCGACGGCACACTGCTGCACCGCGTCGCATTCAAGTCACGGACTTTGGTCGTATACGATTTCGAATGCATCGGGGCGATGCATCTTAGAGAGGGGGTGATGTAAGGGGACTAAGGGGGTGCCCTGTGTGTTTTTCCTATTTTTTATGTTCGTCCCATATTTTTCCCCACCTCATTTCCTTCTATTCTTCATTTTCTATGATTTTTCCGGATTTTATTACTAATTTTCCCTTGCTATCATGTTTGTATATGTTGACACTTTTATATTTAGAGGCGGAGTACCCCTTCCGACACATACCCCTTGGTATGATGTCATTCGGCGGCCTTGATCCGCCTATCTCCGCCTTTTTCTATTTTTAGGTTATATTTGATTTTTGTCGTCTTCACATATACTGGGCATCAGCAAGGGGATCCTTAGAGTTTTCTCTTCGGATTTCCCTTTGCTAGGTGCGCCCCCAATGCCTGTATTATGTAGTATAATTTTAACTTCGGATTTCCCTTTGCTAGAGGCTTAGGTTGCCCTTATACTAGTGCTAGCAATGATTTGATCAAAGGTTGATCAAGGATGATGATGGTTGTAGAGGTTTCTTGTCGATCAAGAAAACTCATAGAAGTTTTTAGACTTTTTAGAGGATAGATCAGATTCTTAGAACTTTATATGAAGTGATATGTGAAGATGATTTCTTGTATTCCCAAGTAGATACTACAGACTTTTATATGTTTTAAGAGAAACTTCCTAAAATGGTATAAGAAACATGTGTAAGAACATGAGGCAAAAGATATGAGTTAAAACATGAGGCCAAAATGAGACTGGAATCTGAACAAGAAAGAGATATATCATATGACAAAGGAGTAATAAAGGGAAGAACTAAAAGGAGACTGTCCTTTGTGTATAAACCGTGCTAAGTGTCGCAATAATCCATCCAGTGGGTTCTGTATGCAATAGGGACTTGGAACGAGGCTGACCTACTATCAGCAGGTTTGAGCATGCATTGGAATACTCCCTGGCACATGGTATTCCACCATTTAGATAATGAATGTGGTGCCTGATGTTGCTCATAGTTTCTTGATGTTGATTGATAATGCTCAATGATGGTCAATGATGGTCAACGATGGTCAACGATGTTTGATCACAGTCACAGTTGTTCGAAGTTGATCGGGGATACTCGATGTTCGTTCAGAGGGTTCTTAGGGCATTTCGAGGTAGTCCTAGAGTTGTGCGATGTAGTTTCTAAGTACGATCAATGTCACTGGTGATGTTTTGATGCAGTCGATATGATATTGCAATCAATAGACTTGGTTGAGAGTGGTCACGCTGCTTCTGGGACATTGTAGGAGTTAGCCGATGTGATTAGAATGTGGTTGTAATGGTGAATCAGCCTTTGAGCTGAGGAGACAACCTATCAATGTAAAAAATAGGAGAAACACACAGGGCACCCCCCTGAGTCCCCCTAGTCCCCTTACATGCACAACAACTGAAATGGTCAGCAAGGACAGCAAACTCACCATGTCCTAATAGGACATGGTGAGTTTGCTGTCCTCGGGTATGGGTACAGGTTTGGATTTCTGTACCTGAGGCAAAATCGTACCCGTACCCATGGTGTTACGGGTATCATGGTACCAGTCCAATGGTCACATGTTCTATCAAATGACTTTGTTGATCAACATCAACAACAACAACAATGGTTTAACAACGATGACAACTGCTACCAACATGCCCCCCTTGTTCTAAATGCGAGTGGGGGGTGTTTTTTCTACTAGACAATGACGACATGCCCCCCTCATTCTAAATATGAGTGGGGGGTGTTTTTTCTACTAGGCAATGACAACAACAACTACTACCAACACGCCCCCCTCATTCTAAATGCGAGTGGGGGGTGTTTTTTCTACTAGGCAACAATGACGACAATGGCCCCCTCTCATCAACAATGGCCCCCTCTAGTTGACAATGGCTGCGGCATCACCACCACCACCCCCTCTCACTCGCAAATGCGAGTCAGGGGTGTTTCTGGGTTTGTTTCACTTGGGAGCACCGCCACATCATGACTACCACCCCCTCTCACTTGCAAATGTGAGGTGGGGGTGGTTATTGGTCTGTTTCTCTTGCAACGGCCGCCACGTCATGACTACCACCCCATCTCACTTGCAAACATGAGGTGGGGGTGGTTCTTGGTCTGTTTCTCTTGCAATGGCCGCCACGTCACGACTACCACCCCATCTCACTTGCAAACATGAGGTGGGGGTGGTTCTTGGTCTGTTTCTCTCACAATGGCCACCACATCACCTCCACCACCCCCCCTCGCTCGCAATCGTGAGTTGGGGGTGGTTCCCCATTGTATTTAGATATATTTAGAATTATAATAAATTATTACTGTCATACTCATTGAAACCCACGGGGTACCCATGGGTTTTGACCAAAACCCCCCCATACCCACAGTAAAACTGCACCCGTAACCATAATGGGTATGGTGTTCATGGGTACAGGTATGGGTACATGAAATTATACCTGGGGGTTACCCAAGTCACGCCCTATGTCCTATGGGGAGGGGACTTCAACTGGCACCACCCTGTGTGGGACAGAGATGAAGACTCATGTCTATTCACAGTGAAAGCCCTTGAGGATGCAGGGGAGCTAATCGAACTAATAGCTGACCAAGAAATGTTCATGTTGCTACCCAAGGGCATCCCAACACTAAAACACATGGTAACAAAACACTTCTCCAGACCAGACAGCATTTTCTGCACTAACAGCCTTGCAAATCACATCCTGAAATGTGACATCATGCTGGAGAGACAATGGAAGGCTGCCAAGTTTGGCTGCCTACACTAACTTAGAGTGGACTGGAAAGACAGGACCAAGGTATCTTTGTTGCACAGGAGTAAGAGTCAGTACAATACATAAGGTAAAAATATATGACTACCTTTGTTGCACAGGAGTAAGAGTAAGGCAATGAAGGGGAAAAAGATGGTATATATATGATGCTCCCAGACCATGTAAGTACATGTCCACATCAAGTGTAGCTGTGTGATTTAGGAAGGCTGCATCAAGCATAGCCCAACAAGAAGATACCACATCAGAGGCCAATGTCCCATGTTGAGGTGTTGGTAGTATTGGTTGGTATACAGCTGAGAGGGTGGTCACATGACCATGTGACCACAGGTGGGTGGTATCTCTAAAGTGATGTGTATCTAAAATGTCATGAGTCTGTTGAGGCCAGACTTACACTCCTCCCTGCTTGAAAAATTTGAGTGGGTCTCAAACCTCTGTCCCATTTTCATCTTCCCATCTGTCAAGAGCATCTGTCTCAGCCATCTCTGAACTGGGACACCACTCATCATGTTCCTTCCCATATCACAATGGGCAAGTTCTGAGGCAGTTGACCCATGGTTGACTCATAGTTGACTCACAGTTGACTCATGGTTGACTCGCAGTTGAGCACCTCATTACATAATCCTACCAAATTGAGCACTTCAATTTATGGATCCTTTTACATAAGAACAAACATCTGTTAAGATCAATTGCTTCATGATAGTGACCAGTGACTGGCATCAGACTCTTGCATGGCATAGGAGATGATAGAATAAAGAGTCCAGATATCCAGTCAAGCCAGAAGGTGCGAACGTGTCAAGAACTGTAACAAGCATGATCATGTGACACATGGAACCTGCTGAACTCGCATCAACCCTCCCCATTTCACTCTATGTAACATCTGTAAGTCTTTTCACTGTTATTCTTTTCAATTACTAACATTTTTTTTCTATTCATCATTAGGTTATCTCATGCAAGATACAACAATGACACATGCTGCCTCCTCCCCATCCAAATTGGATGCGAGGAATTTTATTTTGGGTATGAAGGTTGTGAGGGGCGGTCGCTGGGGAGCCTACCCGCCAGGTTGGAGATGAGGGAGTGCTCAAAGCACTACCACCATGAGCTGACAACAACTGCCTAACACTGGCCCAGAAGATGTCAATCATCAATGTCTCTTGGGCTGTAGGTAAGTTTTTGTTATGATTCATTTTTGTAACAGTATCTCTATACTCTTACTGACCTTCATCCCTTCTCATGACCGACAATGATTAGTCATACACACAACGCACATGATTGTGTGTGCATGACTAATTGTTGTCAGTCACGAGAAGGGATGAAGGTCAGTAAGAGTATAGAGATACTGTTACACTCGCATATATCCTCTTGAAAAAAAAACCCACTATCACTGCTGATGCTCATTTTCCCATTTAGCTAATGCTTCCGTCTCCAAGAGTTCAGAATGAGGTAGCCACATGCTGTGTTCTGGTCCATAGCCAGTCCAACATACAAGGAACTGATGTCCCCAGCCCTTGCATGTTGTTCAAGGATTCTGTTGATGAAAAACTCTGTAGTACCATCTGATGTGACGAGTGGTTTTGGTGGATGTGACACTCATTGTGGGAAGAGGGTGTCATCATTTGGAATGCATGGTCGGAGATGGGCGATGTGGAATGTGGGGTGAGCTTTCGATGTTGGTGGTAGCACAAGTTTGCAACTCAAACTTTCTGGATATGCCTCTGTAATGTCATAGGGGCCATGTAATGCAGCAGGAACTTTGAAACACACCCATCCTTTGCCTGCATGTAGTCCTGGTGGTGATGTGCAGTTGCCAAAAGGACCTTGTCTCCAACTTTGTATGCGGGGTCGACAGTATGGTATTTGTTCGCTTCATGTGCCTGGTGTATTTTTGCAGTGACAAGACTGTCCTTTGTGGCATTCGTTTCCTCTTCCATGCTGTTGATGAACTCTTTTGCCCTGTTCTCATCAGGTGTCGCATTGTCAATTGGTGGTTGGAGGGATATGGTCAGGGGAGGGATGACTCGCAGTGATCATCCTGTTTTTAGTATGAATGGTGATACCCCTGTGGATGCATTAACCGTGTTCATGATGTCAAATCACCCCTTTGGTAATGACTTGGCCCACCCCTTTTGATTCCATTTGACGTGGAATCTAAGGCATTGGATGACCATTTTGTTCGAACGCTCCAATGCCCTGTCTGTCTGGGGGTGGTATGACATAGACATTTTGTGTTGTATACCGGTGAGCTTCATTAATGCCTTCCAGAATTTGGAAATGAAAACTTTGTCCCAATCTGAAATAATTTCTAGGGGGCATCTGTTCTCGCAGTACCACTTGTTGAAGAATAGAAATGCAAATTTGTCTGCTGGCATGGTTGTGGTGCATGGGATGATTTGAATATCAGCGCCTAGTCAGTCTGTCACAGTTATGATTGCATCATAACCGTCATCTTTCGGCAGGGGTCTGACAAAGTCGACAGCTACAGAGTTGAAACGTGCATCTGGAGTTGGTAATGGATGAAGGGGATGCTCCTTGATCTGGTACTGCCACCATCTAAACTTTTCCCATGGTATGAACACCATTGCGAGAGGGGAGACGGGTGAATATCGAGGGTAGCATAGCGTCAATATACACTTAAACCTCTCTTACTCTATACTCTATACTATGTCACAATCACCAGTACCTACTGTCCCAAATACCAGACAGAAGACCACAACGGCAATGCTAAGGAAACCCAGGAAAGACCTAGAAGATGCCAATGGCCTTAACACCACTATGCGATCGAAACAGCAAGCCATCGCATACCTAATGGCAGGAGACTATGTCACACCCGGTAAAAAAATTGATCTACATATACTATCTCACGTCCTTCTACAGTTCGGAGTTACCAATAGACTCCTGAAACCCATGACAGACGGCATCAGAGCAGTCACTTTTCTCATGGAAGATGCACACATACAACAGATCGCTGATAATGTGGCCACAAGAGTCAATGCGCAACTCACTGATCATATGGAGGCCTTTGGCATGAGTGTAGATGATATGAGAGATGCAGTTAAACATGTAACAAAAGCAGCAAAGTTGGTCACAGGTAAGATGGATGAACTCAATGACGGATTTCAGGAGACAGTGGACCAGCTGGCCCAGGCCACGCAGGAGCTCACTGAGAAAGCAACAGCCACCACCAACACTACAACGAGCACACTGATAGAGACACCAGTTATGTACGCAGCGGTGGTACAGCAACCAATTCACCCAGATTGCACTGCAATCATAGCTAAAGGACAGAACATGGCTAAGCAAATTCTCATTCAGAAAGACCAAAACACCACTGACAATGCACTTGAAAGCCTAACAGAGAAGGACTTAGTAACGAAGGCAAACACGGCGCTGGATCTCATGGGTTATGAGAGCCTTGACAGACCATATCAAACAACATTCATTGGGGTGAAGAAGCTGAGGAATGGAAGTGTCACCTACCAGCTGAACTCAGAAGAAGCAGTGGTGTGGCTGCAAAGTCCAGACGTGCAGAAATCCTTCATGGTGCACTTCGGAGGCACCTCAAACATCCGGAACAAGCTCTACTATGGGATAGTGGAATTTGTCCTGACCACCTTTGATGCAGGATCCAGCTTCACACACACAAAGCTGGAAGAAACAAACCAGCTGAATGAAGGCTCAATCGCATTCTCGAAATACATCAAGCCCCCACACCTGTGAACAAGTGGACAGAAGGTTGCGCATGTAACCATTGGCTTCCTCAGTCGGGACATGGCCAATACTGCTATATGAGACGGTCTATTCATAGAAGGCAAACATGTAACCATAAGGAAGATGCTTGCCAAACTGAGACGATGCCTTAAGTGCCAAAAGTTCGGCCACCACATACCAGACTGCAAGGCAGAAAAGGACACCTGTGCACATTGCAGCAGGGACCACCGCACCTCGCAGTGTGAGATTACTGACCAAGCCGCATTTAGTTGTGCAAACTGCATAGGTGAGACCGCAAACGGACACGGAGCAGCCGACAGGAGCTGCCCAGCGTTTACATTAGAAAAAGGTAAAGTAGAGATGCGAGTACCAGAGAACAAGTACAAATTCTTCCCCACTGCCTACGACCCCCAGTCATGGAAACTACTGACAGAGCCTGCACCACAAACCAAACTGCAATGCCAAATCCCCCAATATAGCACAGGGTTCGGACCCCCTAGCACAGACACCAGACACCAGCAGTGCTTCATGGAAGATTGGCAGACGATCCAGTGACAGCGGGGCAGACACCACATGTCACAGGGAAAATGACAAGGTGTGTCACACGACGTCCGCATGGGAACTAATGCAGGCACTGCAGATAATGGCTGGCTGACAAGACCAGCCAAAACCACAATAGAAAACTACTTCCAAAACCCAACATCGACACAGAACCGGGTCCAATGGGGAGACCTAGACAACAATACTGGGATAATCACACAAACTGAAGGAAGCCACATGAACATAGAGCCTTCCCCCATCAAATATATTGATGTCTGAAAACCAACAAGATGGACCGGACGAAGACACATCCAAATCTGCCAACAAAACGTCAACAAATCGCTCATAAGTCAGCTGGACCTACTAGTAAGCCTAAGATGCAACACATATGATATCTGCGCAATACAGGAACCATACATTGACTTCAATGGCAAGTCATGAGCTAACCGACAGTGGATTACCATATACCCCAATACCCACAAGGACCACCCGCAAGCAACAAGAGTGGCAATACTAATTAATACTAACATATCTATGGACACCTGGAAGCAGATACAATTCCAACACCCAGACATCACAGCAATAGAACTTACAGGGGAATTTGGAATGTTACACATAATCAACATCTATAATGACTGTAACAATAATGGCGCACTAACCCACCTGTCCGCATACATGCGAGACCACGAATGGCAGAGATATACCACAGGCCCGCTACACACAATGTGGCTGGGCGACTTTAATTGTCACCACCCCCTATGGGACGAGGCTTGAAACGCACACCTCTTCATGCGAGAAAACCTAGAACTAATGCAACCCCTGCTCAACATGTTAGGAAGACACAATATGAAAATGGCCCTCCCAGCATACACCCCAACACTATGAGCTCACAACACAGGGAATCACACCAGAGTGGACAACGTCTTCTGCAGCACGGGTCTACTGAATGCGATAGTCAAATGCGACACAGACGACGAGTCGCATCCAGTAAAAATGGACCACTACCCCATCGTAACATGGATAGACATCTGCACACCAAGAGTCAAAAGTACACCCAGACACAATTTCAGACGAGCAGACTGGACAGAACTGGTAAAAACTTTGAGAGCAAACCTCGCTAACCTCCCTCCACCCACAGAAATACCCAGCATCCAGAGCTTTGACGAAAAACTCAGAGCATTGAATGAAGCGATACAGGATGCCATCAACAAGAATGTGGAACTGTCGAAACTGAGCCCATACTCGAAACGGTGGTGGTCACCAGAACTCTCCAAGGAAAAGAAACAAATGCAACAACTGGCAGGTAGGGCGAAACACCAGCATGCAAACCCGAACCACCCTATCCATAATGAACATCGTCAGCAACGGAACCGATATGCTGAAAAGATACGGCAGGCGAAGGCTGAACACTGGATAGAATGGTTGGAAGGGCTGGATGAAGCAGACATATGGCAGGCAAGCAAGCTCGTTACCTCGCCACTGTCAGATGCTGGTAAGATGAGGATCCCGACACTGCAGGTGAGGGACCCCACAACAAAAAGGATCACCAAGGAAGCAGCGGACAACACTGCCAAAGGACAACTGTTCTATGAGACCTTCTTCCCCCCAGAAAACCCAACACTGACCGCACCCCTGGATGACTACTGGTACCCACCACCACGATGGAAATTCCAGAACATCACCGATGAATCCACAGGGCAATACGAAAAATAAAACCATTCAAAGTGAGCAGAAGGGGAACAGTCCCAAACTCGGTACTGATACATGCCAGAGAAGACCTTGTCCCACACCTCGCCCCACTATTCCGAGCGACTAACACTCTGAACTATTACCCACAGGAATGGTCGCTCACAGAAACGGTCATCCTCAAAAAACCAGGTAAACCAGACTACATGTCACCGTCAGCATAGCAACCTATTGTACTCTCCAATGGAATGGCCAGGCTACTCAACAGCTGCCAAATGGAAGACATTGTCACCATGTGTGAAATACATAACCTGCTACCCGCAAACCATTTCGGCGCCAGAAAAGACAGTGAAAGACGCCTGGAGAAAAGGTCAAGTTGCCTCTGCCCTCTTCTTGGACGTTAAAGGTGCCTTCCCCAGTGTAGACATCAAGCAACTATTTCACAACATGCGGAGACATGGAGTACCCAAGGAATACATCGAATGGATGAAAAGAAGACTTGGCAACAGATGCACCACCATATCCTTTGACGACTTCCAAACAGAAATCTTTGTCGTCCTAAACAGCTTAGACCAGGGAGACCCTTTCTCAGAAATCTGCTATCTCTTCTACAATGCTGACCTACTGAAGGCCCCAGTTATCAAGAATGGGGAACATATGCTGCTATATGTCAATGACACGGCGATCATAGTCACCAGTGTGGACTTTAAGGAAACCCACGAAAAGCTAAGAAACATCATGAACCACTCGAATGGTGTCTTTGAATGGGCAAAAATCCACAACTGCGAATTCGGAATTGAAAAGTTCCAGCTCCTGGACATTACAAAGAAGCTGATCCCACACCCAGTCAACCCCAAGAAGAAGATCCCAACCCCTCATAGCATGCTGATCCTAAGCAACCAACGCATTCCATTGAAGGAGTCAGTGAGATTCCTAGGAGTCATGGTCGACAACAAGCTGAACTGGAAGGGACAATCTGCTGCGGCACTCGCAAGAGGACAGGACTGGGTAATACAATTCAGCAGAATAGCCCGGGCGTCGAAGGGTATACACGCTAAGTACTTCCAACAACTATATATATCCATTGCTATCCCCCGAATGCTATATGCTGCTGATGTCTTCCTCACCCCAAAACAGAATGTAGGCAAGAGGGAGGACAAAGCCAGAACAAAACAAGCAATACTCACCAAACTCGCCTCAATACAATGCTGAGCGGCAGTCATGATAATGGGCGCCATGAAGACCATGGCCATGCATGCATTGGAGGTTATGGCAAACCTGCTACCATTCCACATGGTGGTGGACAAGCACAGACACTGGGCAGCATTACATTTGGCAACACTACCCAAATCACACCCACTCCACAAGCCAGTCAGGAATGCAGTGAACAAACTAGTGAAGCAACCCACCCCGTTACATGACTTAATGCACAGGTATGGGATAAAGCCAGAGAAGATCGAGACCATCGAAACAGTCAGATTCGAGCCACGATGGACACCCATCATAACGACGGAAATCATAACAGACCCAGACAAGGCAATAGAGTCAATACTGAATGACAACCCAGATGTCAAGGTCTTCACAGATGGGTCTGGGATGGAGAATCACATAGGAGCCAGCGCAGCCCTATACAGGAGGGGGAGGCTCAAGGCATCACTATGACACCGGCTTGGATCACAATGCCAACACACAGTATTTGAAGGGGAAGGAGTCAGAGCCCTACTAGGCATGAAACTGATAAATAACGAGTGGGGAATACGATCAGCTACTATTTACATTGACAATCAAGCTTCCATTAAAGCAACCACACTAACGAAACCCTCTGCAGGTCATTACATCTTTGATGCCATCCACAAGAGCATCACAGCATTATGGAAGAAGCATGCAGGCATACGAATAAAGATCAAGTGGGTCCTGGGACACAAAGGGGTAGAAGGGAACAAGAAAGCAGATGAGGAGGCGAAGAAAGTGATCACAGATGGCAGCAGTCCTGCAGACAAACTACCAAAGCTACTCAGAAGGAAACTGCCATACAGCAAGTTGGCGATGGTACAAGCATATGGGGAGAAACTCAAGGAGAGGGCACAGAGAGCATGGACAACATCACAGCGGTACAACAAGATGAAGAAAACAGACCCCACAACCCCCTCCAACAAGTACCTCAAGCTCATCACACTGTTGCCAAAAAAGCTCACATCCTTTCACAGTTGAGAATGGGACATGTACCATTAGCTAAGCACCTCCACCGTATCAGAAAAGCAGACTCACTGACCTGCCCAGCTTGCCAACAGGCTGAGGAGACCATACAACACTTCTTACTGCACTGCCCAGCACACAATGCAGCCAGACAAACCTCATGCAACAACACAGGAGGGAGAAGCATTGACATTACAAAGCTGCTCACCATGCCAAAAACCTTATGTGGATTTTTCTTATACATCACAGAAACAGGGAGATGGCAGAGCACATTTGGGAAGTTACCAACATTAGAGGAGGAATAGAAGAGAAGAGCGAGAAAAATGTTGACAAACAATGGACAATACAATTATAATATACACAGCCACAGCACCACTTATTGCAGCACGAAATGGCACCCAAGTCCCACCAAGCGACTCTTTCCTGATGACAAGGAATTTGAATGATACAATTACTATTGGACTACTGCACAGTACATATTTAGTCTCTCACATATGGTTTGCCACAAAGGAGAATAAATGGGGAAAAAAAAAAAATGGATGAAGGGAGCCGGGTGGTTTGGACATAGTCCCCTTGTATCTTTGGCAGTCAATGCATCCAGGTACATATCCTTTGGCCAGGTCACACCTCATGTTTGGCCAATAGAAATTGTCTTGCAAGTTTGCATAGGATTTTTTGGTGCCAAAGTGGCTGAGGTTGTCGTGTGCCAATTGGAACAGGTGCTCCCAGAGATGCTTGTATTTGGGAATAATTAAGCGAGAGCTGATGAATATTAATCCATGTTTTAGCGTGATGTTAAGTTTTTCATCCAACATTCCATGGTTTAGATCATCGAGAATGCCACTACACCAGGGGTCTGCACGGTAACCTTTCATAATCTGTTTAATAAGTTTGGGATCACTTTGGATTTCAAAAATGGCCACAGCCACAATCCTTGCAGGCTTTTTGTCCACAGAATCAGGTAATTGGGAGAGTGCATCCGCAACAGTGTTCATCTCGCCATTGATGTAAGTTATAGTGTACTCATACTGGGAGAGGTATTCCATCCACCACACTTGTAGTTGTGAAAGGTCCCATTGGAAATTGAAGTTTTGCAGGGTTTTATGGTTGGTCCGGATATGGATGTGTGTTCCCAGAAGATTGACTCTCCACTTTTTCAACGCTCGCATGATTGCAAGCATCTCTTGCTCATGCACAGGGTAGTTGTGCTCTGTACTATTCAGTTGCTGGCTTTTGAAAGCCACTGGTCGTGCTGTTTCCCATGAGGGCCCAAAGGCCAGTACTGCACCCATTCAATGTTTGCTTGCATTGCACATCACAAAGATTTTGTTGTTGCCTGGTGTTTTGTGGTCGATGGTGGTTAGGCAATCTCAGCTGACTACCAGTTGTTTAATGGCATCAAAAGCGTGCTGATGTTCCATTGTCCAGTGTGGTGTTAAATTCCTTGTCAGTGAGGGGAGTGAGAACTGCTGTATGCTCAGTGTTAGGGCAACACCCACTATCTGCTAGCTAAGACCGTGCGGGTTCTCTCTACAAGAAGGGGGCAGGATCCGCGCTCATGATGGGGAATTGATGGTTTTGATGCGAGGGGTTATTAATAGGTGAGTTTGTTGAGATAGGCCTTTCACACCGAAAACGTAGGTGGAATACCTAAGAGAACACAACTGGGGTCCCCTAGGCATATATTTAGGGTTTATATACTATGTTACACATATTGTACATTGTTGTTACCGACGCACTTGTACATGTGCATACATTTTGATGCATGCAAAATAAAATTCTCATGCTATCAAAGTGTAGCATCATTTGGCATCATGTAGCGTAATTCGACATAGTAAATAAAATGAAATTTTATTAGGTAATGGGGTGGTTTCCTAACACTCAGCAAGTGTAGGCAGGAAGGTCGCAATGTATCGTACCAGCCTGAGGAATTGTTGCACATGTTTTGCAGATTGTGGTGCTGGCCAACCAAGTATGCGAGCCAGTTTTGAGGTGTCTGCCTCTATCCCCTGTGCGGAGATGTGATGGCTGAGGAAGTCGATTTCGGTTGTGAACAGTGTGGATTTCATTGTCAAGCAGTACAGCTCTGATTTTTGTAAAGCCTCAAGAATGAGAGTTATGTTGGTTTGGTGTTTGCTCGACCAGATGATGATGTCGTCTAGGTATACATGGCAAATTTTACCAATATAATCCTTAAGCGCTAATGTTACATGCCGTTGGTGCATCACTGGCAAGTTCCTCATCCCCATGGGCATAATGACCCATTCCCAGAGGCCGAAGGGCATCAGGGTTGCTGTGTATTTGATGTGGTCAGGATGTACGAGGGTTTGGAAGAAGGAATTCGTCATGTTGATTTTCCCCCAAATCTTTCCTTTGGCACAGTCTGCCAAAATGTCATCAATCTGTGGGAGAGGATAGTTATCAGGGACTGTCAGGTGGTTCAAGTGATGGTAGTCGTTCACCCAGTGGGGAACAACTGTGGGGTCTGCCTTGGGGATAATGAACGATGGTGATGCATACAGTGATGAAGAGGGTCTAATGCGGCCAGCGGCAACAGAGCATTTTCCACCCTGCTCAGTATTTGCGTGGGCATCCATGGGTGATCTTACTATGCATCGCTTCTTAGATTCAGGGTCAGGTGGGTTTAGAAGATTGTTTCCTGTTTCTTTTGCTATTGCAGTTTGGAGGTCCGCATCAACCACAATCTTATTCTTAGCTAGAAAGTCCAGGCCCAATATAAGGTCTGTGTGGAGTTCAGGACAAATGATTGCGTTGATTGCACAGGAATGCCACAGGGTGTCTGGGGATTGGATTGATAATCTACAGTAATGAGTCAATGCTAAAACTTTGGGAGACTTTCATTTCTTTGTGAATGCACCAGATACAGAGAGTGGTTTGAACAGTGGGCAAGGTGTTAGGCATAACAGTTCTGCAAGGTCACTAGAAATCAAGACTGGGGAAGAACCATAATCAATAAGCGCTTTGACGGGAGTAGGTGCACATGTAGCAGGAGTGTCGAGACAACAGGTCCAGAGGAGGTGGGGAGGGAGGTCAAAAGGGGTGGTCACATTCATTTGTGTCTACCCACTCTTCTGCCTCTCCGTCACTCTCGCTGTCATCAAACATGGTTGCTCCTTCAAAAACAGCTGCAACTTTGGTTATGCTTGCTGCCTTCTTTTCATATGCACTCTTTGCCCTTGCTGCATGTGTTGCTGTGACCCTCCTGCAGTCTTTGGTGGTTGGGCATGGGTTGTTGCAGTTTCATCCCACATGTCCTGCATAAAAGATGCAACATTTGAAGCACCAGAGGTGGAGCCTGAGAAGATTCTTCTCGCCCTCAGTGAGGGGGCTGAGTGGGATGGTTGCTGAGGGCATCAATGAAACAGGTGTAGTAACAGTGGCAGGGATGGGGTTGGGGGTGTTGCTGGCCTTGGTCACTTTCATGACCCAGCCAGCTCCATGTGTTGCTTGGAGATCTTGCTCAAGCAGGTGAAGTCATTCCAACCAATCATCGAGGTTGGTAATGGTGTCTAAGGTTCCCTTGGTCACACCAGGGGTGGTGCTGTTGTTTGCCTTGTACAGGCATTTGAGGCTGTTGGAGAGGCGAGGGATAAGGTGATGGCAGAAGCTGTTGTTATCAATATGATAGTCTGAGCCAGCTGCACACAGTTTGTCATTGGCATTTCAAACAGTGTTGACCCAGGTGAGAAAATTTGTCGAGCCCTGCATGCTAATCTGGTCCTGCACCAGTTCATCCTCCCAAGACCTTGGCAAGAATTTCTTTTTCAGCTCCACCAAGAAGGCAGGAAACTGAAGTGCAATGAGGTGGGGTTCATCAGTTGAAACCCAGGACTGTACCGCAGATGATTCGAAGTTGTAAATGATTTTGCTGACACAGTCATTGGCGTTGATGTTTTTCAGGGAGAAATAGCGGCGGCAGGCATTTTCAAATTGGCACAGGACAGAGACAGTCAAGCGTTGATGATACTTGACCAGGAAACCCAAACAAAACCCACAATAAGGGCTCGAATGGTATAATGCTAGTTAGAGGAAGGTTGCAAGGTGGTACTAAATATCACCACTGTAAACCAGGGGTATGAAAACGACTCTAAAGGGCGTGCAATGAGGTGCAATGAGGTGCAATGAGGTTCAAAGAGGCTCAAAAGTATTCGAAGCGCTGCGATGATGTTCAAGAGAAGTTCGATAATAATTGAGGGCATACAAAGTGCTGCAATAATGTTTGAGGGAAATTTAATGAAGTTCGACAAGTATTTGAAGAGGTGCGATGAAGTGTGAAGAAGTGCGATGAAGTTTGAAGAAGTTCAAAGGTCTTTATAGAAGACGAAGACGCCTTTGACAGTGACTGAGGATAGACTATGAGGATGTAGAAAGGGGTCTAGAGAGGATAGACAATATGTAATAGTTTTGTGAAGCTAGTACGAGGAGTTTGAGGAAATTTGGTGTAAAACACTGAATTTCGAGACTAAGTCAAGATGCTTGGACTCAAGAGAATAGCTCTTAAATCAGATGATTGATGTGAGAGGACAATGTATTCTCTTCTTCTAAGTAGCTAGTACAAGGCTATATATGTTTGGGAGAAGTGATACTAAAAAGGAAATAAAACATGAGGAATACATGAGGCAAGATATAAAACAATAGAGAATCTTTGCAAATCATAGAATAAATGAAAGACGATAAGAAGGGAAACATCTAGAGACATGATTTATCACTGGTACCTGTCCCCATTGATCTAATATATCATCAAGGTGTCAAAGCACCACAATCGCGTCCTAGAATCCCATCGTTGTATCTCCTCATGTCCGGTGGTGCTCGATATGCGACGCACTAATTCTTACAAGGTGTGCTGCATGTATCCCAAGGGTGGTGCGATTGGTGTACAGCAGCCGAAGGCGTTTGAAGTGCTGCGATATCGTTTGAAGTCGTTTGAAGTCATTCGAAGTCATTTGAGATCATTTGAAGTCATTTGAAGTCGTTCGAGATCATTTGAAGTTGTTCGAAGTCGATTGAAATAGTTTCAGAGCAGTGTCATGGGGTTCGTAGGGGTTGGGAGCATGCATTTTGATGTTTTGATGCCTCTGGAGACAGTCCCAGAGTTTAGAGCACACAGTGGACCTATCAGCGAGGATAGGCAAAGCAGAGGGCGAGGACTGGTGTACTTCTGCCAGCCCATACAATGGGTCAATTGAGGGCAACATAGTGATTGTGGATGAAAGGGTCTGGGGGGTCGTGTCTGAGTCTGATGAGGAGTTGCGTTGGTGTATGCGCTGGGCGGTGTGGGGCAGGGACGATGCTGGGGTCAGGGTGAGTGAGGACAGGGGGCATGGTGTGATCAGCTGGGCCAAGTTAAGATGGGCTCTGCTCCAGGTAGTGAGTGGTGCTGGTCGAGAGGGGAGACAAGACAGGTTGTATGATGAAAGTGCAGTGGATGTGTAAGTTGGGGTGAGTGTCAGGTTCAGCGCTGCGCTCTGTACATATATACCACTCAAAATCATTGGGGTCTTTCACTGCTGATGTTCTGGGGTGATAAGGTCACCCTATGATGATGTGGGGCCACCTTTGGTGACAGCTTCTCTGTCTGAAGGGGTTGATTGTGTTCTTGGATTAGGCGATTAATTGACTGGGTTTGGCAGTTCATTGCAGAAAATAATAGGCGGGAAGCCTTGTGGTTTGAATTCTCGGGTCATTGGGATGTTTCAGAAGCAGAGGTTCCAAGTTTGTGTTTAAAAAAAAAGTGCAGAAGTACTCTTCTACTTCTGTCACTCAGAAACAGGGGAATGAAGTAAACAGGGGAACAAAGTAAACAGGAAGTTGGTGTGTATTCAAGGGTGAATGAATCTATATCCAAGACATGAGGGCATGTCAACATGAATGCACATGATCATGTGTATGACTAATCATTGTCAGTCATAAGAAGGGATGAAAGTCAGTAAGAGTATAGAGATACTGTTACAATTTTGTGTAACTAATCTTGTTCTTTTAATAGCTTCTTTAGTTCTGCCTACCATGATGGCTACACCACCTTCCAAACAACAGTGAACGATAACATTGCACCACTATGACAGGGTGTTGAATGCTGATGCAACCATGGAGATGGCAGAGAGATGGCGGAAACAGAACAGAAACGACAACAGAGCAACGCCAGGAGGCTTGAGCTACGGCAGTGTGTAGACAAGTAATGCAACCATGGAGATGGCAGAGATGCAGTGGAAACAGAACAGAGATGACAGAAGAGGAACACCAGGAGACTCGAGCAGCTGCCAGGTATGCCACCCTTGATCACGGGTGCTACTGGTGAATGCTCATGGGGTAGAATCCCCCAGTGCTATCGACCATTGACGACCATCACTGTGGACCTGGCATGGTAGGGTTTTGTCAAGAACCGTTCCTCGCCCGATCAGAACCCGCATCCATCCGACTCGTTCCCACACGTCCAACATGACTTTTGCCTACACCTCCCGATTTCGTTCCCGGCCGCCTTGCACTGCCCACACTGCTGTGCACCAGGCCGCCTTGTACAGCATCCATGGCTGCCTTCCAAGGCTGCCGTCTCTATTGCAAATTCAACTACGGATTCCTGTGTGGCTCCCGCTAGATAATTTATCTATGCAGTCGAGACACTGCCGCAGTCTTCGTTCCTGTTCCGCATTATTCTGGACTACAGTATTTAAGCTTAGTTAGTTTTGCCTTGTATTCCTCAGTTCGTATATTGACATAGACTCGACTTTACCCTGCCAATCTAAAACCTCCTTCTACTCCAACCCCTGTCCTCTAAGAGTCTGAACTCCATTCGACTCAACCTCTAGTCTCCCTCTGAAGTTCTAGTCTCATCTGAACTTAACCTAAGTCCCTCTGTACTCCTCCCCACATTTACCCGCACTCTCCCGCTCCTACCTCTAAACCCTCAACTTGAAATTAGGACACCAGACGAGGTGAAGGGTGCAGCTTCTTACAAGCTGAAGCCAAGTCCTTTCCGTTTCCCCTCCTGCAGAATCCGCATCGACCCAACAATCCCCCTGCTATCATCACCCACAGTGTCCGGTCGGATTCCGAAGTGGCCTTTAGGATCAGTTCTTAACAGGTTTTCAGCCATTTAAGTGCTAAAATATGAATTTCCTAACATAAATGGCTGAATTTGGGGTGGATGAATTTGGGATGAATTTTCATCCCATATATTTCAGCCATCCAAGGGATGGAGTTCATATGTGTTACCTTACAAAATTTTCATAACCTAATGGAATGAAATTTCATTTTACAAGGGGATGAAAAGCAGGGGGTGATTTTAATCCAAGATGAGGGTATGGATTTTCAACCATCTAACATATGAATTTTCATCAAGTTTTTCAACAATTTATGGGATAATATTTCCTGCCTCAAAGGAGTGGATTACAGAGTGTGTTTTTCAGCCTGAGATAGAATAGAAATTTCATACCATTATAAGATGCTTTAGTAGAAGGTTTCATCCATTAAAGATTGAATTGACTGTTTATATTTCATGACCTAAAGAATGTTTTTTGCAGGGAATCTCAGATAATATTTCGTACCACAAGAGGCTGAATTTCATTTTGTTGCCATCTATGCATTGTGGAAGAGTAAAGTTATCCCTACCTGCCCTCATGCAATCAGTCACATGACATATCTGGGCTACATATCTATATCTGACATACCTGACACATCAACTTCATGTGCAATATCAACCAGGTTCTCACATATTCACACACCCTTTCTTTCTCTTCCAACATTTGCGGTGGACAGCGCTGCCTCCCTCCTACCACCTCTACCACCACCATACCACTCACCACTTGCACCACTACCACCACCACTCCCCCACCCACTCCTAAAATGAGGCCCAAGAGATGTCGATGATGTCTCTTGGACCACAGGTAAGTTTTTTTCTTTCTTGTTCATTTTCATTTACTGGTATGTTTTTTTTAAATGTTCTTTGTTGTTTTGTTATAACTGACTCATTTTTCATTAATGATAGGTTTTATTTTAATCTCTAACAATGCCATGGCCCAAAAACCACATTGACAACTGACACAGCCACCACCCAAGAACCACCACTGCGAGCAACTGCTCGCAGGGTGGGAATGGGTGCAACTCCAAAATGACATGAATGGCAATGATGAGACACCAATGCAATGACAAGATGAAGACAAACCAAATGCAAAAAGGGCCCAAGAGATGTCGTTGACGCATTGATGTCTCTTGGGCCACAGGTATGTTTTTTTCTTCTTTCTCATTCTATTCTTTTTTTACTAACAAACCTTTTAGGTACATTGATGATGATGACGGGACAACAAGGGCGAACGAAGACACTGGGATGGCACAAGCGAACAATGGGGGAGGACAACAACAACAACAGTGACATGCCAATGCAACGCAGGCACGAGAAGGAAGAGAGGGATGGGGAACAACAAGGATGAGGATGGGACAATGACAACGACAACCGGGGAATGATAACAGGGGATGACAACAACAACAACAATGGGACATGGGGAGAGGGGGGATCAATGAGGCAAACCAAAAAAAAGGCCCAAGAGATGTCGTCAGTCTTGGGCCACTGGTATGTTTTTTTTCTTCTCATTTCATTTATTTTTACTAACAAACTTTTTAGTTACTAACTATGAAAATAATGACCACGAGCCACCACCTGCCACCCACCACTGCAAGCCCCTGCTTGCAGGGTGATCGTGGGTGCTTGATGATGAACCAGCAGGAGGGGGGAATGACAAGAGGGGAGAACAACAGGAAGGGGGAATGACAGGAAGGGGGAACAACGGGAAGGGGGATCAATGGGAAGGGGGAACAATGGGAAGGGGGAACAATGGGAAGGGGGAACAATGGGAAGGGGGAACAACGGGAAGGGGGATCAATGGGAAGGGGGAACAATGGGAAGGGGGAACAATGGGAAGGGGGAACAATGGGAAGGGGGAATGACAGGAAGGGGAATGACAGGAAGGGGGAATGACAGGAAGGGGGAATGACAGGAAGGGGGAATGATGGGAGGGGAGAACAATGGGAGAGGGGGACAACAATGATGGCAGGACAATGAGGCCACCCACCACAATGGGACGATGGGGGGACAATGACACAGGACACTGACAACACTGACACCAAGGGGCACAATGGACAACAATGAGGATGGGGAGATGACAAAGTGGAGGATGAGGGGATGACAATGGTGGTGGTGAGGACAACAAGGGAGAGGGGGGGATGGTACACTGCTGTGAGCAACTGCCTGCAGGGTGTATGAGGGGTGTGAGGATGGTGCAGGCACCGACAATGACAATGGGGACAACGGGGACAATGACAATGGGACAATGGGGACAGGGACAACAATGGGGCCATGATGGGACAATGGGCCAATAGGGACACGATGATGGGGCATCAGGGGTCAGGGGGATTTTTTCACTTCTTTTGGGTAGATTTTGTATCTTAGTGGCTTGAAATTTATTCTGATACATGAAACTATTCTATCAATGGTCTGAAAATTCCTTTGTAAAAAGAGAAATTCATCCAGCCAACATTCCTAATGGGATGAAAATACATTGTAGGCAGGTTCTTTCATTCCTCTTAAACCTCTGGAAAGTTGATGAAATTCAACCCAGGTAGAGGGGTGTTATTTATGCCCATATAAAGATGAAAACCATCCCATGGGATGAATTTGGTGTGGGATGAACTGGGGACAAAATGTGGGAGGTTTTCATCCCATTGACTCATCCCTTACAGGTAGGAAAAAGCATTCTTTTTCACTCCTCTTAGTGGTAGATTCTCATCCCAACTCCTGATGAAACTTATTCCATTTTGGGGTTTATCAATACATGAAAACTATACCATAAATATATCATTTTACACGATCTAAAGGTATGAAATGTGGAATAGTTTTCCTACCCCTTGGGCCCCATAGTGCATTAGCGACAACAGATAAGTAATTTTCTTTTCTTTTCTCTGTTCATTTTAATGTTGCTAATTAATGTTTTTAGGTGCTCATTCTACTATTTGATGCCAGCAACACCCAGAACAACAAAATCCCCCTGATAGCACCCACCCACAATGCTATGAGCAGCCACTTGTGTGCATCATGAGTGCTGGCAGCATAGGACAATGATCTTGAAGCCCCACAATGACATGGCACCCACCCCCAGCCCTATGAGCAACTGCTCGTGGAGTGGATCACTGGTGCTCGCATCAACAATGATGGTGATGCATGCTGGGCCCCAGGACAACCAACATAAGCAATGGTAGCAGCAGTGGAGAGCCCTACAAATGCACACCAATGAGGCCCAAGAGACATCAACACATCTCTTGGGCCACAGGTGAGTTTCTTTTATTCATTTCCTGGTAATTCCTAACTAATCTTACACTTTTTCATAGGATCTCTAGTCCTAGTTCCTACGACGACAACCAGCCTTCCAAACCACCATGATCATTCACTACAGCTTTAAGCAACTGCTCATGGCATAGATCAGGGGTGGAAACACACTATGCAAACACAGAAATGGCAGGGTGAGAGCTGGTAGCAACAGCAATATAGTTCTAATTAGAAATATTAAATTGTTGCAGTTCCAAGTACAAAATAAAGTTTTCAAGTGAACTATTCTTGACATCAATGAGCCAAACTGTCATGAAATGAATAGTTATTACTAAAGTATATTACATAACTACAAATGTCAACTCCCAGTCAAACACGAGTCAAACATGAGTTAAGTATGAGTCAACTACAAATCAACTGCCTCAAGGCTTGCCCATTGTGTATCCTTCATAATGGACAAGGTATTGCACACCCCAGCCATGCTGGCGGGGGCATCCACAATTTTGTCAATGTACCACTCCTCAGTACCATCTTCAGTGACAATTGGTTGTGGTCGAGCTGGTTCTTGGTCAGGGAAGAGAAGGGGGTCATTAGGAATGTATCATTTTAGTAGGTGTATGGAAACCAGGGAAGGTGTTGGGATTGTTGGGTAGTTTCAGGGTGTATTCGGAGCATTCAGGGAAGGTGTGTGTGATGGTGTAGGGGCTGTCATGTCTTGGCATGAATTTAGCAACCTGTGTTTTGACTTTGCATTTGTAATTGTGGCAGCGGTTCTCAGTGGACATGACAAGATCACTGACCTCATAGACATCTTCTGGTGCCCAGTGTTCATTGGCATAATATGCCTGACAGATCTTGGCAGCAAGGAGGTTGTCCTGCACCTCCTGAACATTGAGGGTGACCCAGGTGATGATGTCATGTGCAGTTGTCTGCTCAGCAGTTGCATTCTCTGCAAGAGGTGTAATCAGTGGGATGACATGTGGGGATCTCCCAGTTTTCAGTTGGAAGCCAGAGAAGCTGGTGGATGCATTCATAGTGTTCATGAGGGAGTTTAACTAGCCATCCCTTCTGGTTGTTGTCAACATGGTACTGAATGGCTTGGTTCATGGTCTTGTTGGTCTGTTCACTACTGTCATCAGTTTTGGGGTGGTAAGATGTTGACATCTTCAGTTTGACGCTGGTGAGTCTATGGAGTGCAGTCCAAAGTTCAGCAGTGAAGAGTGCATCTTGGTCAGAGATGAGGTGAAGCATTAGGCCATTCTCACAGTACCATTCATTGAGTACCATGGCAACTTGGGCAGCAGGGTAAGTGGAGTGTGTACCAGCGATGTGTATGTTGGCACCAAGGAGGTCAGTCATGGTCAGAATGGTGTTCTTCCCATCCTCCTCAGGGAGTGGCCCAATGAAATCCAAGGCAACAGTGTCAAAGTGAGCATCAGGCACTGGTAGTGGGTGTAGAGGGCCAGTGGGTTTCAATGTACAATTTTTGTTTCGCTGACACTCAGTGCATGAGGGGATGTATGCTTTCTCCAAGTCTCAACACATGTTAGGCCAGTAGTAAGAGCCTCAGAGGGATTCATAGCTTTTGTCAAAGCCAAAGGGGCCCAGAGTGTCATGGGCAAGATTGTAAAGTAGTTTGCAGACCTTGAGATGTTGTGGGATCACAAATTGATGACCAACATAGAGGAGTTTATCAGTGAGGGTTGCCCCTTCAATACTCCCCATGTTGATGTCTCTAGCAAGCTGTTTGGCAAAATCATCAGTCTCATAGCTGGTGATAATGGCATCAAGGAGGGACTGATCTGCTGTGATGTCTAATGTGCCTGTGGTGTGTGTGGATGGTGCATTGCATGTGTACACAATAGCACAGGCAGCAAGACAGGCATCTGGAGTGGCATCAGGCATGTGGGACAGTGCATCCACAGCAGTATTGTCTTTGCCATGGATATATGTGGTATCATAGTCAAAATCTGTGAGATACATTGACCATCTCATTTGTTGTCTCAACATCTCCTTTTGTGATTGGAAGTACTTGAGTGTTTGGTGATTGGTGAAGACTTCAAAGTGAGCTCCAAGAAGATGGGATCTCCACGTCTTCAATAGTGAGGAGTTCCTTCTCATGAACTGGGTAGTTCTTCTCAGTGTTGTTGAGTTGGTAGGAGTCATAGGCAACAGGGCGGGCTGTTTCCCAAGTTGCCCCAAAGCTCAGCACAGTGCCAGTATGGTGGTCACTGGCATCAGTGGTGACATATATATTGGATGCCTTGTCTTTATAATTAATTACAGTGAGACAGTTGGCACAAAGAACCAAACATTTGATGTGGTCAAATACTGCCTGATGTTTGGCAGTCCATATTGGGAATACTCAGTCACATTCCTTTGTAGTGAGGGGGGTGAGGACACTTATATATTCTGCAAGTGCTGGGAGGAAGGTGGCAATGTATCTGGTGAGTTCCAGAAATCCCCTGACATTTGTGGCAGTTGTTGGCTGGGGCCAGGATGCAATATGGTCAGTTTTTTGGGGGTCAGGTTTGATGCCTGTGCCTGAAATGATGTGCTGGAGGAAGCACAGTTTGGTGGCAAACAAGTTGGTTTCTGCCTGGTTGCAATAAATGCTGGCCTTCCAGAGGGCCTCAAGAACCATGGTGCAGTTCTGTTTGTGTTCCTCCATGGTTTGGGACCATATGATGATGTTGTCGAGATATACATAGCAAATCTTGCCAATTAATTCTCAGAGTGCATCTGTCATTTGATGCTGGTGTGTTGCAGGAGCATTGCATCCACCCCATGGCATGACAGTCCATTCATAGAGGCCCTATGGTGTTCTTACGGTGGTGAGGTGAATGTTGTCAGGGTGCACTCATGTTTGGAAGAAGGAGTTGGTCATATCCATCTTGCCAAAGATTTTTCCCTTCCTGCAGTTGGCAAGTATATCATCAACCTGGGGTAGGGGGAAATATCTCGTATGGTGTTTTTGTTCAGTGCATGGTAGTCATTTGCCCACTGAGGACCAACTCCTAAATCTGGTACCCCAGCAATGTATTTTGGGACACAGAATGCTGGTGAGGCATATTCTGAAGAAGATGGTCATATCCATCCTGCATTTAGATGATCATCCAGCAGTCTCTTCCAAGACTCTTGGTATTTCTTTGGTGCTGCATATCCCTTGCCATTATTGACCTTGTTGGGGTCTTTCAGCCAGATGCGGTGAAACATGTGGTCCAACCTTGGTGTTTACCAGCTGAAGCTTTTGTGCATGTCTTTTTATGCTACCAACATGGCATAGTGCATATGGCATAGCTTTCGACAAAGGACATAAAAAACATAACTATGCTACATGGGAACTGTTAAGCGATCGATGTGGAGAGAGATCGGCATTGTGTGTTATCAATACAGAGTAGTTGGCGTCTGAATCCCACCAAGGTTTCCTCAATCTATGTATACCTCTGCTGGGAATTGAGGTTCTATCCTGTGTTCTTCAGCTGTCTCTAGGTCAGGTGCGATTTCTTTCAGGAACCTGGAGGCACATTGCACTGTAAGCCCTCTGGAGAACTCTGACTATGTTTGTACTGACCGTGAGACTGCCCATAGCATGGCCATTCTTTCATGCCCCATGCTCAAATTAACATAGCTGTGATTCACCCCCAGCCTGCAAACCACCATATCTTCGGACCAGACGATGTCCCGATTAATTCCTCTGAGACCTTCATTCCTTAAGAATAGTCTGTGGAAGTGATATGCCAGTAAGAAGGAGAAAAAGTCCCCAAAGTACTGTAGTGTGATGATGGTTTTCTCAACAAGGTCATCGGTTATTTCTTTGATGGAGGCAACAGAGCTCACAGCTATATGACAGGTAATGGATCTCAAATGCAAGTGGGAAATGTCGCTTTGTGATGGTTTGAGTTTGGAGGGAGGTATAAAAGGACGGTTTAAATACTGACAGTCTTTGTTTGGATCGGCACGCGGTTAAGGACTTCAAGTTTGAAATCCGGCTAAGTGGCCAGGAACTTTGGTGGTGCTGTCAGGGAGATGGAGGGGGAAATGATCAGTGAACTTGAGTTTGAATTCAGCGTCTTTTGTCTTCAGGACTTCTTGGAAAGCTAGACCTTTGATTTGGTCTTGCACAGCTGCCATGATGGGTCCAGGGAGGAGGTAACTGGTGAGTGCTGGTGCTCCGGAGCTTTTGAGAGTTGGTAGTTTTGGAGCCTGAATTTTCTTCAGTGTAGGTGGAGGCATGACCCATGGTGGGCCCTGGGCTTGGCATGGATGAGCAGGTGGGTTTAGGAGGCCAAAACTGGTGCATTTTTCAATGGCTGTTTGCTCATGGGTGTCAATCACAATCTGCTCCGATGAAAGAAATGGCATTCCTAGTATAATAGGGAATGATAGTCCCTTATTTACTTTCATCTTATGCACTCCCAATTTCCATGTCTACTTGTCTGATTGTAGCTCTAGTTTGACATACTCCTCACAGTTGATCTTCTGCTGCATCAAGGATGACATGTTGTTCTCCCTTGAGGGAAGAGGGTATCATTGGAGGCCAAGATGCTCACAGAGTTTGAGACTAATCACTGTGCAGGGACAACCAATGTCCATTAGTGGATGGATTGGGATGGGAAATTCAGTAATGAGGGGACCAGTGGCATTCATAACTCAGTAATTATGCAACTATTCCTTTTGTAAACTCAGATTCCATACTGTAAATAGCATATCTACATTGTTCCCAAAGCACTAGTGGAATGGTGTAGCAGTTATATTATAGTATCCACCCCTTCCTCCTCGTTCCTCTAAAAACCCCATACCATCATAACTCAGTGATTATGTGACAATTCCTTTTGTAAACTTGGATTCCGCACTGTAAATAGCATATCTACATTGTCTCAAAAGGACTAGTTGAATTGTGTAGCAGTTATATTATAGTATCCACCCCTTCCTCATTCCTCTAAAAAACTTGTAGCATCATAAGTCAGTAATTATGCAACAATTCCTTTCATAAATTAGGATTTCACACTATACATAGCATATTTACATTGTCCCTACTGCACTAGTTTAATGGTGCAGCCATTATTTCTATAATAACCACTCTTTCCTCCTCACTCCCAAAAACCTACATCATCATAACTCAATAATGCCACTGCTTTGCCTTTTGTAACCTTGGATAATACACTTAATACTGTATATCTACACTGTCCCCAAAACACTAGTCCAATGGTGCAGTCATTCCTTTATGGCAAACACCTCTTCCTGCTCATTTCTCCAACATTTCTCTCAACAACTCTTAACACTGTGAATAAATAATTCTGCAGTTATTCCCTTCATCAACTGGTATTCTACACTCCATATAGTATCTTTACATCTACTTAAAAGCACTAGGCAAACAGTGCAATGGTTCATGCATGAGTACTTGCATGAGTACTTGTGCCTGCAAAAACTGATACTCGGATCCTCAAGGATCCATTCCCATGATGATCCAGAGCTGTGAGTGTGCATACCCATGGGTATTCCCACAGGTCAACCCACAGGTACCTGTGGGTGACCCAGACTCATGTTCAGCCTTAGAGAGCAGGCAGCCATTTCTTTTTGGTGATTTTGGGTTTACCAGCACCAGTGGAAGACAATGCACAGCTGCTGGTCGACAGTGCATTGGTGAGTCAGAAGAGTAGGTCTTTCTTCTCACCATGGTGCATAGCACAAATGGCAGCAGCGGTGTCAATGAGTTTCTGTGTATGTGTGTCCTTGGCCCTCATGCGGTCACCACATTCCTTGACTTCAAAAGCCCAGGTGGCAAGTAGTGAATGACATGGGTAACCCTGGGGTAAAAAAATCTGACCCATACCCTTACCCATGCATACCCATACCCATGAATGAAGGGTAAGGGTAAGGGCAGATAAGGGTCAAGGGTACAGCTAGTGGTCATCACGGGTAACCCATACCCTTACCCATGCATACCCATACCCATGAATGAAGGGTAAGGGTAAGGGCAGATAAGGGTCAAGGGTACAGCTAGTGGTCGTCATGGGTAACCCACGGCTGACTCAACCTCTACCTGCACCTGTACCTGCGTGAAACCCATACCCGCGCTCACAGGTATAGCCTATGTATGGCTACTTGCAGGTAGCGGGTATGGCAGGTTTTTTCTTTTTTTACTTACACATCGCCAATATTATATTTACTGGTTTTGGCACTCAGATGAGTGCCACAAACCCTTTATTTACTTATCTACTGTGTTTAGGTACTAATATACTTATTTTATTTGGGGGGAAGCGATGCCCCAAAGAAGGGGTAGCTTGTGGAAGGAGCATCTTATATATTGGTTGATGTTTATTACTGTAAACGAATATGAATGGCGACACGTGATGTGTTCATGTTCATTTACTGGAACCAAACAGTAATAAATATCAACTAATATATAAGATGCTGCTTCCATAAGCTACCCCTTCTTCAGGGCGTTGCTTCCCCCCAAATAAAATAAGTATATTAGTACCTAAACACAGTAGATAAGTAAATAAAGGGTTTGCGGCACTCATCTGAGTGCTGAAACCAGTAAATAAACACTAGCAATGTGTAAGTAGTCAAAGAAAAACCCACTGTACCCACCTGACCCACACCCATGTACCCGCGCAGGTTTGCAATCCCGTGATGACCACTAGTCTGGGCTCAGGCTGCCCGACTGTTGCCTCTTGGTGACGGGTACCAGGCATGGATCATGGGTACCCTAAGTGTGACCAGTACCCAGTGAACCCACCTGAGGGGTACAGATTTCTCAGGGGTACAATAATTTGTACCCGTACCTGTACCCTCACATACCCGTCCTACTTACCCGCGCGGGTCTGCATACCCATGTCATTCACTAGTGGCAAGCTCAGTGGTTAAGACCAGTTCAAGGCTGAGGTTGAGTCTCAGGTCAGGGTGGAGGTTGGATTGGAGTTGGACCTTGAGTTGGACCTTAGTGAGTGCTTTTGCTAGCACCAAAGTCATAAGAATTGCATTCAGATTCTCAACCTCAATTTTCCAATCCATGAAGGGCTGAGTGCCTTGAGAGGAGGAGACAATGGTTTTGAGAATGTCATGGGCCCAGTTTGTTTCAAGCACAAGTTGGGTGAGCTCCATGTCAAGGGTAAGAGAATTGATCTGAATTTGGTTAGCTTGGTACCATGCTACAAGGTGTGGTTCAAACATGCCCTCAGCAACATAACTGATGATTTCAGCATCAGTCTTCCCACTGTGCTTCTTGTAACATTTGAATGTGAGGGTCCATGATTGCATGATGAGCAGAGTGACCTTCCCAGCAGTGAGCATTGGACATTCCTTTGGACATTCCTTCATTTTCATGACCTTAACTTCAGTGAGGGGTTGTGTGGTGGTTGACATTGAAATTTGTACTGCAGGTGGTGCAGCATGGTGGATATGCTGGTAAGTGGTGCACTTTTGTTGGTGGACCAGTCAGTGTCAGTGGATGGGGATGGGGATGGCTGTGGAGGTACCAGGCTGATAGGCTGATGGTCTCGGTGAGTTGTTGGTGATGTCTGTGGTCTGGGAGTGGTGTCTGCATCAAGCAATCATTTTCTTGCACTCTGGGTGAGAAGTGGAGTTGGGGTAGATGGTTGTTGAGACAGTGTGACACACCAAGTGTAAGGGGAAGTGTAAGAGGAACAGAAAGGACTTGGCTTCAACTTGTAAGAAGTTGCACCCTTCTCCTCATCAAGTGTCCTAATTTTAAGACAATGGTTAGGAGAGAGATATGAGTTCCAGAGGTTTTCTGGGGAGAATGAGGTAAAGATCAAGGCAGACTTAGAAGAGGATTTGGGGTGTTTAACTTGGTTGGAATTAAGTTGGGTGACTTTGTTGATTTACAAACTGCCTAACACAAGACAAAAGTAGCTTGCTTAAATACTAAGGATCAGAAGTGGTTGGAGTTTCCAAGGCTGTGATAATTTACAAACTGGGCTCTGAGACAAATGACTTGAAATCATTTCATCAAATTGGAAGTAAGGGAATTTTATCTCCAGGCAGTGCTGCTGATAGAAGGTGAGCTGTGATGCAAGGTGGCCAGAAAAGATGGCAGAAAATGATCAGAAATCTGGTCAGAGGAATTGGTCTTGACAGTTTTTTTTTTTTGTGTTATTTAATGACCTCGCAGGGTATGCCCTATAATGGTCGTTACATTTGGAGTATCTACACAGGTCCCAGTGCCTTGCCCTCACCCCAGCCCTTACACCTCAGATGGCATGCCTGTGGCAATTGCTCCCCCCTGAGGTTCAGTTTGTGGCCATTTAGGATCTTTGACCTCTTCTCCCTCTGCTTGCTGGCTCATTCAGGTTTTTATATGGCTGGTTAATTGCCTGCCAATTACTGGCAGGCACATGGTGGATGGTATGTGTTGGCTGGTTCTTGTTTTCGATGTTGTCGTGTACCCCAGATGTCTGGCTAAAGTCCCCTGTGATGCAGGCTTGTGTATAAGTTTTGTGTTGGTAGTGTAGAACTCATGATGCATGTTGATGTTATGGCTGTTGGGATGCATGCAAGTAGTAGCTCTTCAGGAAATCAGATATTCACCTTTGGTGTGCTGTAGTCTCCCTGTCTTATCTATGTAGCTGATTAGTGCCTTGATGCCCTTCTCTGATCTCAGAAGGGTGGCAAGATTTCTTGAGTCCCTCCTCATCTTGTGGTCTAACTCATGTCATTCTCTGTTGTATGCCTCACATTCAAAGAGAAAATGTGTGATGGTTTCTTTGGTGGCTGGGCCCCTCTCCTTGCACATGTTGCAGTTGCTCATATTTGCTTTTTGGATCCTGTGTAGGTAAGAGTTCAGTGGAATGTGCCCTGTGCACAGTTGCATCATAAGACTGATTTGGTGCCTTCTTAAGTTGGACTAAATTTTAGTGTATCATTTGTATGTGAAGTCTGGGTCAAGGCAACTTAGCTTCAGATGATGTGGCGAGCCTAACCACATTGCTTTCCATCTGTTGTTTAGCTCATCATTGTACCTTTGTTTGGCTGCCACTACACTTCTCGGGAGTTTCCCTCATAATATTGGAGGGAGTCTGCAGGATGGGCTTGACTTGCCTTGCACTGCTTTCTTTGCTTCCTTGTCCACCCTCTTGTTCCCTTGTACTCTGCTATGTCCTGAGATCCATGCTAGGTGAAAATGTTTAGAGGTGGGGTTTGCATTAGCAAGGTTAACATTGTCTGCATTAGTTAGAAAATTTTCAATTAGATATTGTGCCATGGTAGCCTTGTGCAATTTGATTCTCTTGATGAATGCAAGTACTTTACACTCCCCCACCTATTCCGGTTGGATTCCGGTTCGTCTGGCCAGAATTTCTGGAATTTCTGGAATCTGGTGGAATTTTTTTTGTATGTAGTTTTCCCTATGCAGCACAATTCTGGTCGGAATAAGGATCCAATTTACAGCCGGAATCCCCAGAATCTGACTGGACTAACCTGAATAACCGGAATGCACATGCTTTCCCAAATAAAAGTTCGACACACATCAAGAATTGAACACTCGACCTTGGGTCTGCACACATAACAGCACACTTAACCACTGAGCTACCAAGCAATTATTCTTGGGCATACATTTAATACTTTTATTACCCAACCAAGGTACATAGTTAATCACAGCCATTAATGGAATAATTAATAAGTATGCATACGCATGACATGTGACACGTGACTGCCAGCTCACAACCACCACCACCACTGTCGCCAATGCCACCTCCTCCTCCTCTCCACTCTACCACCACCACTGCATGCGCACCCACCACCACCGTTCCCACGCCCAATGCCACCATCACCACCACCTTCAAATGAGCCAACTGGACGGAACGCGGGCCCAAACGACGCAGATCGCATCGTTTGGGGCCTAAGTATGTTTTATTTCGTTTGCTTCTTGTTTTTTCATACTAACTAACTTGTTTCATTTGTTTTATAGGTTCTACTCGACTGCCAGACATAACATGGGCCCAAACGACGTGATTGGACAGAACACAGGCCCAAACGATGCAGATCGCGTCGTTTGGGCCCTATGTGAGTTTTTTTCATTTGCTTTTTGTTTTTATAAACTAACTAATCTTTTTTTTAGCTTTCTAGGTTATAATCTACTGGCAATGATGCCACCACTCACAAACGAGCCAACGCAGGCCCAAGCGATGCAGATCGCGTCGTTTGGGCCCTACATAAGTTTTTTTTCGTTTGGTTTTTGTTTTAATAAACCAACTAACTCATTTTTTTAGTTTTCTAGGTTATAATCTACTAGTAATGACGCCACCATCCGCAAACGAGCCAACACGGGCCCAAATGATGCAGATTGCATCATTTGGGCCCTATGTGAGTTTTTTTCATTTGCTTTTTGTTTTTATAAACTAACTAACTCATTTTTTTAGTTTTCTAGGTTATAATCTGCTAGTAATGACACCACCACCTGCAAACGAGCCAACACACCCACCCCATGCCTGTGAGCCCCTGCTTGTAGGGTGGATCGTGAGTGTGTGCAGGCAACAACAACAATGACGCCGCTGTCTACCAGCACCAGAACCCCCCAGAATGCAAAGCATGGCTGCCAACAACGACGGACAATGATGACAGGGCCAACGACACACCACCTGTCTCCAGCCCCATGAGCCACTGCTCGTGGGGTGGATCATGGGTGGAATGATGCCCAGGTGCAGGGACAGGAGGTGACAATGACACACCACCCACCCCCAGCCTCATGAGCAACTGCTCATGGGGTGGATCGTGGGTGGAACGACAACGACGACAAGCCACCCACCCCCAGCCCCATGAGCAACTGCTCGTGGGGTGGATCGTGGGTGGAATGACGCCCAGGCGCAGGGACAGGAGATGACAATGACACACCACCCGCCCCCAGCCTCACAAGCAACTGCTCGTGGGGTGGATTGTGGGTGGAACGACAATGACGACAAGCCACCTACCCCAGCCTCACGAGCAACTGTCGTGGGGTGGATCGTGGGTGGAAGGACAGACAACAGCGGGGTCGCATCCCCTCCCCCTCCCCTGCACTTTGTGTGGGGAGGGATTTTTTTTGTACTTTTAATTATTTATTAGTATTGTGCCCCCCCTCCCCTGTTTTGTGTGGGGGAGGGATTTTTTTCTTCATGTTTTTACCTCCCCCCTCGCATTTGGCATGAGGGGTTAGCTTTTTATGTATATAAATAAAACTCCCTCTCGCATCTTGTGAGAGGGAGGATTTTTTGTTTATCTATGTAATCACAATCATCCCCACTCCATCGCATTCAATGTGAGGGATGTGGTTAATTAAAAAAATTTGATCTTTCACTACTCCGAAAAAAATTAGAGTGTCATGAATAAACATTATATTACTATCTAATAATTCTCCTGTGGCTCAACTGGTTAAGCACACATGTTTGGTTTGTCATGTGATCACTCTAATCAAGATGTTGTGAATTCAATCCTTACTCTGCACAAATATATTTTGTAGGCACTTTGACAACTCAAGACTTGAAATTTGACTATCCATTAGGGTATATACTCTAAGTTGAGCATCTGGAGTAACCAGAATCTGGTCGGAATAACTGAAATAACTGGACTCCGACCGGAATAACTGGACTCCAATCGGAATAACTGGACTCTGACCGGAATAACTGGACTCCAATCAGAATAACTGGACTCTGACCGGATTAACTGGACTCCAACCAGAATAACTGGACTCCAACTGGAATAACTGGACTCCAACCAGAATAGGTGGGGGAGGGTAAATTACAGATGAATGCCTGGCTGTCTGTTAGTACAGATATTGGTAGTTGCTCTGCTATATGCTCCATTCTGATGATCCATACCCCCATCAATGCTCCTGCAAACTCAGCTTCGAAGGATGTGTATGTTGCTGAGTCTCCTAGGTGGTATTTAAGCACCTTTGACAGTTCTTGCCTCCCCTTTCTGTACATCACTGCTGCTGCTCCTATACTCCCATTCAGACCTGACCCGTCTGTGAAGATCTTGATTTCTGGTGAACTGGTGGCTTCATTGTGCATGGATTCTTTGTGGTCTTGTGCTATCTCTGTGGTGAATAAGGATATGGTGTAGTCGGGGGCACAGGGGTTTGGTGTTATGGTTTCAATTCTTTCAGGGTGGATATCCAGGAAGTGGTCTAGCAGGATGTGTAGGGATGTGTGGTGCTTCTTCATGTGTACTGCATGGTATTGCCAGATGAGTTGTTGCAGCGGGTTAGATTCTGGTAGCATGCAAATTTGCAATAAAGACCTGTGGCATACTTTTAGCATAGTTAGTTCGAGTGGGAGTATACCTGCATGTAAGTCTAGAATGTCTGTCAGTGTGTTGTGCAAAGCTCCATTGATAGCCAGTGTAGCCATCCACTGTATTTTGGTTAGCTGGCATATGATTCTTGCTGACCCTGTCCTGTGTTTGGTGCCAGGGGTTTTCCATGGTGGGCTGTACCAGATCTCTGCCCCATAAGTTATCTTGGGTATCACTACTGACATGTAGAGTCATCAGAGGTCTTTACACTCCCCCCCCCCCAATCTGAGCAGACTCCACTTGGACACTCAGACTTTGCTTGGACTTTGCTTGGACTTCTTTGGCTGAAAGTCCTGCCAAACCAAATGTCCAGTCCGAGCTGAGTCCAAGCTGAGTCCTTGGACTGTCCAAGTTGCTTATATAATTGACTGAAAAATCAGTGGCTACCACAGGGATTGAACCCTCATAGTCACATGATAAAGTACAATTAAGGCAGCGATATAACAGTTAGACTAAAGCATCATTACAGGTAAGTAGTTATATCTCTCTATGTACCACCCTGGCTGTGATGACAAATCAACACAGCTGCATCATCAACAATGCTGGCAATGGCGCTGCCTCCTCCTTACCTCCTACCCCAATAACCAACAATGGGAATGAGCCCAAATGATGGCATTGTTGTTTGGGCTCACTTGTAAGTGTTTTTTTACATGATTTTTGTTGTTTTGTTTAACTAACTGATTTTCCCTTAATGATAGGTTTTATCTATGTTATAACAACGCTGCAGCCTCAAAACCACGACAACGGCTGACACAGCCACCACCCTAGGACCCAGAACCACCACTGCAAGCAACTGCACGTGGGGTGGGAATGGGTACAACTGCAAAACAGCAGGACAACGGACTTGGCCAAATGGAATGACAACGCAATGAGGCGACTGGAGACGACTGGGACTGGGAGATGGAATGATGAGGGGATGAGCAGGAAACAATGAAAGGAAGGCAAAGCAAATGAAGAAAAGGCCCAAGAGACATTGTTTGACATCTCTTGGGCTGTTGGTAAGTTTTTTTTTCCTTGTTTTTGTTACTAATGAACTTTTTTAGGTATTATCTAGTACTGCTCACGATGATGAGCACTCAGAACCACTGCTGCGAGCAGCTGCGAGCAGGGTGGGAATGGGTGCAACTTCAAAATGACAAGAATGGCAACCCTGACAGAACAACAAGACAACAAGACACAGCACCTGCCCCCAGCCCTCATGCCCACCACGCAGGATGCACCACCCACCTCCAGCCTCACGAGCAACTGCTCGTGGGGTGGATAGTGGGTGGAACAACAATGATTAGGGGAACAACGACAGCACCAGCCCCAGCCCTACAAGCCACTGCTCATAGGGTGGACGATGGGTGGAACAATGACAATTAGGGGAGACCCAAGAGACGTCAACATCTCTTGGGTCCTAGGTAAGCTTTTTTTTCTTTTCTCATTTCATTTTTTGATGCTAACTAACTTTTTATATAGGTACAAACTACTACTGGCAACAACGATGATGGGGGGACACCACCACCACCACTGCTGTGAGCCCCTGCTTGTGGGGTGGTTTGGGGGGGAGAAGAATGGGGACAGGAGAGTGAGATGGCCTGGGGATGGCCTGGGGAGAGACAAACGCCACCACAAGCAACTGCTCATGGTGGGTGTTTTTAATTTATTTTTATAATTGATAGTTATGGTGCCCTCCCCTCAAGCTTGCGAGGGGAGGGATTAGTATTATACATATTAATTACCCCTCGCACAGATGCAAGGGTCAATTTAATAATCTATTCATGATACATAAAAAATTAGATTTCAGTAATAAATAGATATAATGTATGTAACTTTAAATGACTACTTGGCTTAAGTGGTAGAGTGTGCATGTTTTGTCATCATGTGATTGCTAGTCCAGAAGGCTGTTGGTTCAATTCCTGCTGTGCACACATCATTTTGTGAGACTTATAAAACTTTCTCTAAGACTGGAACTTGGACTTTACTTGGACAGTACTTTAAAGGTGTAAATAAATGCACAATTGATGTTGTCCAAGTAAAGTCTGAGCAAAGTCCGAGTACAGTCCTTGGACTTTACTCAGACAACTCAGACAGTCCTAGGATAGTCCGAGTGTCCAAGCAGAGTCCGAGCAGAGTCCGAGTGAAGTCCAAGGACAGTCTGAGTGTCCGAGTGTGTCTGAGTGTGTCCGAGCGGAGTCTGCTCGGACTGGGGGGGGGAGTGTAAAGTACTGAGTCATCACATGTTTTTAGGTGATATTCCAGTGTCAATTTTTGCCAGGCATCGACATTGCAGCACCCACTTAGTGGCATTTTCTATGACTCTCTCTTCATGCTTTCTCCAAGTTAGTTTGTTGTCAATGATTATGCTGAGATACCTGTAGCTGTCTACTGTGTTTACCTCCCTCCCGTGTAGCATGAGTTTCAGTTTGGGCATCGGTCTCAGGTTGCCAGCTTGCAACTTGACTTTCTTCTGGCCGCATGATTGCTAGCTTACTGATTTCAAACCTGGAGTTGTGGTCACTCAACCACTTGAATCCACTATTTTTGCCTTCCATATGTTGCCATATGGTCTGGGTGGTCTCCTCGAAGTCTCTTCTGACTGCCATTACCATCACATCACCTATGTATCTGAGTGCCTGTAAAGTTTCATTCAGTTCGAGTAGATCTGCATTATAGAAATTAAATGATGGTAGCAAGATTGGGTCCCCTTGCCCTACTCCATTGTTGATGGGGATTGGGGCCAAATTATAATCATCAAACTTGAGTCATGTTGACCTTCCACTTAGTAGCCTTTTGATGAAGTCAACTGTTGCTTTTGGGACTCAACACTTCCTCATGTTGTGTAATAGTTGGTCCATTACCACATTAGGGAAGGCTTCCTCAATGTCTAGAAAGAGGATCAATACTACTTTCCCTCTTCTCCATGCTTCCTTGACCTTGAATTAGTAGATGTACCACATCAGTTGTGCTCCTACATGGTCTTCCTCTGAAGTGTGTGCTTGGTAGCAGTTGCTGCTACTCTGCTATTGCTATGAGATTCTCTGATACTATTGATGTGAAGACTTTTGCCATGGTGCACAACAGAGCTATAGGGCAGTAAGCTTTAGGTACTTCATAACTCAGCTTACCTGGTTTCCTCAAAACACATGTTGTGGACTCCTGCCAGCCATGGTAGTAAATTCCACATCTCATTATCAACCTGTAGATGGCAAGTAAGTGTGGTGTTAAAGTGTTTACCATCTTCTGTAATACAGTATTGGGGATTCCATCTGGTCCTGGGGCTTTGTAGGGTGACAGCTTTGCTATGTGTGCACATACCTGCTCTTCTGTGACTTGCAGTGCCGATGGTAGAGGGGGTGGGTAGTTAAAGTCTTGTGGGACTGTTGTCATTGTTGGTTTGGGCAGGAAGAAGGCTTCTCCCAGGACTTTGGCTTTGCCCTCATTCATATTTATTTCTTTAGCTTTAGTGTGTCCTCCCTCATCTTTTACCTTCAGTATAGGGACTCTCACCCAACCTCTGTCGCCTGTTGGGCTGGAAAGGTATTTGTTTATCATCCATATGTTGGCATCATCTGCATTCTCCAAATAGTTATTCCAGTGGTCTATTTTGGCCTTTGCAATTTGCTCCCCATATTTGCACTTGGCCTGCCAAGCATCCTGGTGGCTTGGGTGATCCTCTATGGCTCGGTATCTGAAGGATTCTGCGCAAAGTTGGTTGACCATCTGCTTGGTGTTCTTCAGTTCTTTTGTCCACCACCTTTTGGATAGTGGGCATGGGCTGTGTTCTGGGACTTTGTTGGTGATTGCCTTCTGAATAGCATTGGTGAGTCATTCAATTACTCTGCCTAGCTCTTCCTCAGTTTGTATCTCATCCAGAGTCATTATGTCTGCAAGCTCACCTGTGGTCACACAGTCATGTGACCACCCTCTCAGCTGTATACCAACCAATACTACTGACACCCCAACATGGTAACACCAGACATTTGCCTCTGATGTGGTATCTTCTTGCTTGATGCAGCCTTCCTAAATCACACAGCTATGCTTGATGTGGACATGTACTTACATGGTCTGGGAGCATTATATATATACCATCTTTTTCCCCTTCATTGCCTTACTCTTACTCCTGTGCAATGAAGGTAGTCATATATTTTTATCTTATGTATTGTACTGACTCTTACTCCTGTGCAACGAAGATACCTTGGTCCTGTCTTTCTGGTCCACTCTAAGTTAGTGTAAGCAGCCAAACTCGGCAGCCTTCCACTTTTTTTTTGACATCGACAACGTTCTTTTATTGAGCCTATTGCATCAGCAATGGTTGTTGATTTTGGAGTCAAGGATTTCTGAAATCTTGTACCCCAGTTCATCATCTATAATGACTGGAGGAGGTGGAGGTCAGATATGATTAGGAATTGTGTTAGGAGTGTCTTCTTCCAGTTGGGAGAGATGGAACACAGGATGGACAGCCCAAAGGTGATCCAGAAGCCAAAGGGTAACCCAGTGAGTATGCAGATGGGCAATGATTTAGAAAGGACCATAAAGCTTTTCTGAGAGTTCCTTGGAGAGTCAGGTTGTGTGTAAGTGTTTGCCCTTAACAAAAGCATAGTCTCCAATTTTGAAGTCAGGAGTGGGAGCCTGGCATTTATCTGCAGGTCCATGATAGCACTTCTGTGCTTCCACAAGTTGTTTCTGGAGTTCCTGATGGAGGTCATCAAGGTTAACCACAAAATGGTGAGTGTGTTGCAAGGCTAATTTGTGCTCTGGGAATACTGTGATGTTTGGGTGGTAACCCTTGTTGGCAAAGAAGGGTGATACTCCAGTGGAAGCAAAAGGCGTGTTGTTGTAAGTGAATTCCCCCAAAGGTAATATTTGGGACCAGTTATCCTGTTGGTAGTTGCAGAAATCCACAAGGGTCTGGTTGAGGCATTCAGTCTGTCTGTCACCTTCTGGATGATAACCCAAAGTGAAGTGGATCTTCATGTCCAGGGCCTGTCTGAGAGAGTGGAAATGGTGGGAAATGAACTTGGAACCCTGGTCACAGGTGATATGAGAAGGGACACCATGCTTAGAGAAGACATGCATGACAAACAGATTAGCAGGTTCTTGTGCAGTGATTTCATTTACTGTGGGGATGAAGATGCCTTGTTTGGAGAGTTGGTCTACAATGACCAGAATGGCAGTGTGTCCATTGGAGTCAGGTAACCATTCAATGAAGTCCATTGAGATCAAGTTCCAAGGTCTCTCTGGGACCGGAAGTTGCTTCAGGAATCCATAGGGTTTGTGTCGGGGTGACTTGGAGTGTTTGCACATGGTACAAGACTTGCAAAAGTCCTGCACAAAGGTGTGGAGGTTGGGCCAAACATATTCACATCAGATGAATTGGAGTGTTTTGTTTTGTCCAAAGTGGCCTGATAGAACATGGTTGTGCTTGTACTGCAAGACTTTAAGATGGAGGTCTGCAACATCTGGAACATAAATCTGGTCGAAGTGGTGGTCCACTGTTGTCTAGAGACCAATTTGGAGCAGATGGTGATGGAAGGTGTGAGGAGGAGATGGGATCAAGAGGAAGTGAGGATCAGATATCATTGTGGAGTTTTTCAATATCCATGAGAACAGCTTGTCAGATGATAGGTGTAGCAAAGAAAGTGGCTCAGAGGGAGGATGTGAGTTGTTCTTGGGTAAAGACAGGACAGCAGTTGCTTGGGTTTACAGAGGCAAAGTCACTATTTCCCCCTTTCCAGTAGACATCCCAGCATCTAGTAAGAGCATCAGGTTTTGCCTCTAGTTTTCCAGGGCAAAAGCAAATAGCGAGGTTGAACTGGAACAGGTATTCTGACCATCAGGCTTGTTGATGGGTAAGGAGTTTTGTGGTGCTGAAGTATTCCAGATTTTTGTGATCTGTGACCACATCTATGTGGTTTCTGGAGCCTTCTAGGTACTGTCGCCAGTGTTTGAAAGCTTCAAAGATAGCCAAGAGTTCCTTGTCATGGATGTCATAGTTCAATTCAGCCAGGTTGAAGGAGTGGGAGTTGAATGCAACTGGATGAATTTCTCTATCTGGAGTATAGATGGAAAGGATAGCTGAAAGTGCATAGTCTGAAGCATCTGTCTCTAGGATAATGTGGGAGTCCAGAAGCCATTGTGTGAGTACTGGGGCATGGGTGAATTCTTTTTTTAGTTTGCTGAAGGCTTCCTGGCACTCCTTGCCAAAGTCCCATGGGGCATGTTTTCAAGTTAGGCAGGTGAGTGGGATGACAATGTCAGAATATCCATGAATAAAACAGCAGTAGAAGTTGCAAAACCCAAGAAAGGATTGAATGTTCTTAACCTTTTGAGGTTTGGGCCAGTCAAGGATGGCTTTGACTTTGTCTTCAGACATCTGCAGTCCATCCAGGGAGAGGATGAAGCCTAAGTATTCCACACTGTCTCTGTAGAGCTCACATTTCTGCAGAGCAGCATAGAGACTGTTCTTTCAGAGTCTCCAGAGAACTTCTTTGATGTGAGCCTTATGTTGACTCATATCATTAGAGTAGATTAGGTTATTGTTGAGATAGATAATGACACTGACACCTAGGAGGTTGCTGAATATGTTGTTCATGAGGTGCTGGAAGGCTGCAGGAGTATTGGTGAGCCTGAAAGGAACCACCAGCCATTCAAAAGAGCCATAGCACATGCAAAAAGTGGTTTTCCATTTGTCCCCCTCAGCATTGCAAACTAAGTGATAGGCATGCTGGAGGTCAATTTTGGTGAACATGGGGGCTTTTCCAGGGGAGTCAAGAAGATCTGATATTAGTGGGAGTGGGTAGTGGTCCTTCTTTGAAATGCAGTTAAGTTCCCCAGTAGTCAATGCATAACTGGAGGCTTCCATCTTTTTTCTTGACAAAGAGTATGGGAGTGCTGTGAGGAGATTTGGAGGGGGAGCAGATGAAACCAGAGTGAACATTTTCTTGGATGAATATCCACAGGGCTTCTAGTTCAGAGGGAGAGAGGGAGTACATGCAACCCGGAGGTGGGGGAGTGTTGTCCTCCATCTCTATCTTAAGGTTGTATGACCAGCATGGAGGAAGGGTGTTGGTTTTCTGTTTGTTGAAGACATTTGCAAATTTGTGATACACCTCTGGAATATCTGAAAGATCCAGCAGGTTCCCGGATGTTGTGGAAGATTTAGCTGCCAGTCCTTCAGGGGAGAATGTCATCTGAAAGGCTACAGCCCCAGGAGGTTTGCTTGTGCACATATAAGTGGCAGCATTGATGAAAGAGATTGCAGGAGGTATGAGTTTTGAGGGTTCAGAGACAACAGGGATTTCATGGGTTTCTGCTGCAAGGTTTGGAAGTGTAGGTGACTCAGTCAAGATAGGAGAGTTGAGGGACATTAAGGGGGCAGGACCTCTACGAGCTGCAGAGCAGAAAGCTATTTGGCCTGAAGACCAGTCAATCAATGGATTGTATTGCTTCAGCCAGTTATAACCAAGAACTGTGGAACAGGTAGAGTCCAGCACAGTTACATAAAATGTCAGATTGAACACTTCACTAGATGGAAAAGTGACTGGAAGCTTCACAACTTGGGTTATGGTGGAGTTACAAGTTCCATAAAATAGTTGGAGTCCAATCAGAGAAATGGTTTTGGTACTGAATTGGTTGTCCAGTGCGGGAGGGAAGTCGGAGTTCTGGTCGGGTTCCGTTGAGGTCATCAAACTCTAGGGGATTTGAGTATGGGAGAACCATGAAAGGAGGTGGAAACAGGAGGAAAAGAGGGCTGACGTAGAACATCAGGGATGGATGGCCATGGGAGGAGGAAGTACAATGAATGGGAATAAATGTGTTTATGCGTAGGCATCGAAAGGCTGTGTAGACCACAATGTGGGGGAAAAAGCTAGAATAATGTTTTTTGAGACTTATTGTAGTTAAAAGAACCCAGACTTCAAGAAGACTGAGTTCTTGAGAGGTCTAAAAGGCAGGAAGTCAGCTCAAGGGGAAAGAAATACTTGTACTACACCTTGGTGTGTAGAAAACTTAATCCCCTCTTAGCAGGAGATAAAACTTAGGCTAGAGGATGATTTTTCAGTCAAAAGGAAGGGTGCTTATTCAAGTAGTGTGAGGACACCTAAATACAAACTTGAGAGAAAAATGGCACCACATGTGTACTCTCACACCAGTCCGACTGCAGATCAACAATTTAGAATAATTAGGTCGAAAAAGATCAAAATAGAAAGGCCTCGAGAAGATGACATCAAAAAGGAAATGTACATGCACGAGCTGAAAAACGAGGAGCTGGACAATGTCTCGGGGAGACGAACATTGCCCGTAGGTCCTATTGACTTGCATTGCCTGCCCCACCTCAAGCGCGGGACCCTCCGGACAACGCCACTCGACCCTATGTTCCAGACCCTAGAATCCAGCAAAGCACATATATGGTAGAGAAAAGGCCGGTCAATGACAAGCATAGAACTATAAGTGTCAAGAAGTTGATTAAACATGAAACACCTGAATTCCGAAGCACCGAATCCCATCGATCAAATAGTTCTTCTTTGGCTAGCCGATCCGTTCTTGAACTAGGAGGTTTTCGAGAGGATGTTGAAGGGAGTAGGGGATTCTGTTGTAATCTAGAGGACTCAGGGGGGATTAAAGACAAAGCAGAGTATTACAAGAGTACACAAGTAACAAAAGGTAAAAGAAATCAACAAACACATGTTCAACGTGTGTACCTACGTTAGGACTGGTGACAGGCATGGTCACGTGCTGATCATAAATCAGATGTGTAACACATTCAGCTGTCGAGTCTACGAGCAGAGCTATAGACTCTACAACAATTCACAGATTGTTCAAATGATGCCCCCATCATTCCTGCAAGGTAAACAAATGTAAGAAAATTGCAAGGAAAAAGAACAAAAATTAAAGTCAATGCATCAAAACAGGGTGGAAAGTTTATATCAAGCCGTCAATCACATTAACATTGCAAACATAAAATTTTGAGACAGTAAAAAAAAAAAAAAAAAAAAGCAAGGGAGAAAACAATGCTTCATGGATTGTTTGCATGAAGTCACAAGGTCAATAAGCAAAACAGAAATGCACAGCAGTACCCATCCCACGGTTTGTTCACACAATGAACAAATAGGGGATCAAAGCAAAAAGTCGAAATATGGAGACTTAGCATAACAGAAGCAATTTGTGAGTCCAATCATCAAGCTGTTCAAGTTCCAGACCAGAGGGATCTAACTGTGTGACCGTGAGTGGTGAGTACTCAAATTTGTTTGTGTCAAGGATGCCAAGTAGGTGAGAAGTCCTAGGATCAGTAAGGTTTCTGATAGGAGGGCACGCACGTAAACAGGTGACGTGACCAGGAGTCTGCTGAACATGCTCGAGTACAGGCATCCAAACAAGGTCCGGGTTGGGGTACCCACAAGTATAAATACCTTTCACAACAAGTATGCGGTAAGATTCGAGGTCGCCGCAACCATCAATGGTAACAAGTAGGTTAGCAAGGCGCTTGTGCCAGTCGACATTGGGATGCTGGATTTCCAAAATGCCATGGAAGGATGAATGAACCATTTGATAATGCTTCCTGTAGTAAAAGATCTTAAGTTGTGTCGCAAAGTATAACTCACGTTTGACAGTTCCATCCAATTCCCACAACTTGTATGTCTTATCACAAATCTTCTCATGAATGATGAAAGGGCCCATCCATCGAAGAGCGCCTTTGTTTCCGACTTGTGTATCCAGCCAAGTTTCATGTGCAAGAACCCAAGTTCCAAGTGTGAAATTGCTGGTAGAGAGTTGAGCCCGGTGTTTTTCATTGAATTCCTCCACGGCTTGCTTGCGGAGCGCCCTTTGCTGATCCAATCCCTGAACCAGATGATGATCACGTCGAGCAATCTGTTGAGCATGCATGCCAATAAGATCGGCAGTGGACTGTATGGTGTGCCAATCAAGCGTATCCCAAGTGCAGTCAGCGATGTCAAAAGCTAATAAAGGCAACCTGCCATATAGTAAGTAGTAAGGAGTAAAACCAGTCATACGAGAAGTGGTGCATCACATAGCCAACAAGCAAGCAGACAAAAATAAAGGCCACTTTGAAGAATCAGTCCCACATGTGCAAAAGAGTGACTCAACAAGTGTGGGATGTGCTTGTTCTGCAATGGCATTGTTGTGGGGACTGTAAGGACTTGCAATGATGGCGACAACACTATACTGTTTGAAGAGAATCTCGACCAGGCCCTTGAACTCTGAGCCACCATCAATGATGAAAAGGGGGATACAACCAAACCTGCAAATAATATCCTCGTAAAGAAACTTTGCCCATGAAGCTGAATCATTTACTCTTGATGCTCGCACCTCTGGCCAGCTAATCCCAGGTTCTGTTGCTTGAAGTAAAAATTTCTTTCCACTGTAACCATCTGGCATGTGGACGGTGTCCAGGTTGAAGTGTCGAAGGATCATGGAGTTCCAAGTAGATGAGTAAGGGACTTTGGGACATGACACTGAATGTAACTGGCAGATAACACAGGAGACCACAAAAAATGCCACATCATCAAATAAATTTGGCCAGTAAAAACAGTCCATAACATGTTTGAATGTAGCATCACATCCACGATGCCCAGCCTCCTTATGAGCCTCCGCGATGAGTTTCTGTCGATGCGCGAGATCAGTGATCACAAGACAGGGAACCTGACCTGTTTTGCCAATCTTCCAGAGTCGATTGTCATGGTGAATGAATTGACAAGCCCGAGTGGTGAATTTCTTGAGTGCTGCAGGGTTTGAATAACAGGGAGGGAGTGTACCATCTCTAAGAAATATTAGTAGATTGGACCAGAGTTCAGGGGACTCATCATCTTTCTTTCCAAATTTATGACCTATACAAGTCACGGCCATCCATTCCAGTTGGGGCAAGTCATAGCCTGTGCGATTGTCAAATTGACCCTCACCATTGGAGCTGTTATCATGTAAAGGTTCAGTAATATAACAACTTGAGTATTCAGAAATACAAATCAAAATAATCTCTACGCCCCAATTACAATCCACCACCTGCTCCATTTTGACCTTTCTGAAAAAGAATTCACGACCAACATAGCTTTCAGTATGGATAGCCGAAAGGAGGGATTGGGCAATCAAGGAGTTAGGGAATTATACGTGTTGCGCGTGGAGTCAATGACATAATTGCCAATGACATTCATGTTAACGCCCGTTGCATCTTGGTTATTTGGCACAGTCGAGTAGGAAATATCAAGCATGCCGGAAGTTGTCGTTTGATAGGTGATACCATGTCCAGGAAGCCTTGAGCATTGCATTTCAAGCCAGGAAGTAAAATATTCTGTAGGAAATGAAGGCACACCGTCGTAATCAGATAAAACTTCTGAATGGACAAAATGTTCAGCAAAAATGGCAGCAGATGAGCGGGAAAAGAATGTGGATGAGCCAATAAATGAATCAAGATAAGCCTCAGTGTCTTCATCGTCAGAGTCAAGGGGGGAAGGTTTTCGTCTCAAAAGTCCATCAGGGACTTTATGCTTTTCAGCGGGAATGTGAAGTAGATCAAAATTGAAGAGTTGGATTTATAGAAGCTACCAGGTCATTGGGGCATTAGGCAGTTTGGGAGTGTGGAGCATTTCAAGAAGGAACTTAGCATCAACTTCAATCCTAAAATAGATTCCCCATATGTGGTGCCAAAGTTCCTTCAGCGCTTGAAAAACACCATACAGTTCCGCCTTGGGTTGAGAATATCTAGATTCAGTCTCGCTGTAAGTGCATGAGCCAAAAAGAATTGGGTGCTTCTCTGCATTCTGTATCTGATAAACCACCCATCCCGAGCCATACTTTGAAAAATCAATCACGGCAATCACAAGGCCATCGTCGCCTGGAGGTCTGTAATGCCTGGTTGCTAATTTAGCCTTTTCATAGTCGAGACGTACCAAAACTGGAGCCGTTGTGATCAATTCTTTGATCTTTTGCTGAGCCTCACGTGCTTCTGGACCGAAGAAGAATGATTCTCCCAATGTGCGTGTCAGTAACGTTAGCGGTTTAACAATTAAGGAGAACCCTTTAATCCACTTTCTACCAACCCCTGCGGTTCCAAGGAATGATCACACATTGGAGACGGATTCTAAGTTGGGCCAGTTGAGGATCTTTGAAGCAATGCCATGCGACAGGTGCCAGCCATCCTTCGATACTTCGGTGCCCACAATGTGTAGTCGAGGGACTGCAAGTACCAATTTGTTTCCCGATGCGGTGATCCCAGCATAAATCATCCTGACTAAAATGTGGTCAACAGTGGTAGCAAATTCATATATGAACTTTTGAATTCCCGGGCTTATTTCTTCATCGTCGTAATTGCTGTATGGCCCCTTAGCACCTACATCGTCAATAAAAACATCTGCATGGTCTGGAATGTCACCAGAAAGGCAGTGGTTAGTACATTTACAAAATTCTGGAACCAAATTCATAGCTCCCTGTGGTAAACATGTCAGTCGAAGAGGGCCAATAATAGTACTCAACGTCGTCATAGGGCGAGACTTCACTGCTAAAACACGGCCATCGTAGCCTGCAAATAGATCAAATAAGCCATAAATGTGACGTCCAGCAAACCCTTCAGCAAAATCATCTATACGAGGTGGGAGTGCCGAATCGCGGATGGTGACTTTATTCAGTTCTTGGACATCTGCAACAAGTCGGCTTCCTTTGCCACAGCAAACATCAGGGAGCGATAGGAGGCAGTCGAAACTTCATACTTGCCCGCTGCTTTCTGTTCTTCGAGGATGCACCGAACATCGGCCTCAATTGCCTTTGGGACACAAATTGGTGGCAAGAACCAAGGAATATGCTCTATAACAGGAATCTCGTAGTCAGGGTAATATTCTTTGTCTCTAGAACGTAGGACAAAAATTAATAAATCAATTTCTCGAGAGGAAAGAAAACCATTGGGAACAATTTGCAAAATCTTATCAAGTCATTCTTGAGTCAGCCTTTCTGTAGGTTCAAATTCAGCATAAGCATGTGGATCAAGCAGAAGAGAAAGTAAAACAGGAATTTTGATGGGCTTAAACTCTTGCCCCAAGGGATCAGGCATGTAAGTAGGAACAGGCTGGACTTTACAGTCGACAGGCTTGTACTTGCATTTAGCAGCATTTGAATAACAGGGTGGCAGAGCCAATGCTCTAGCAGACCAAGGAGTCAATATGGGAGTAGCGGGTGCAGCATGAATCATAGTTCGAAGAAGGGGATCATAGCTTTCTGGAGGGAGTATCAGTTTCGAATGCTCAATCAAATCTTCATCATAAGTCACAAAACCAGCAAGACAAGAAATCATACGTCCTAATATAGGAACAGGAGCACCCCCCATCAACTGAGGTTCGGACTGTGCACCCATCACTAGTTTTCTGCATCTTCATCAGAAACTTCTTCAATTGTTGCACGGTGCGAGTGAGGCTGTAAAACTAGACGATCAGCATTTCATGGAGAATCAACAGGACATAACTGAATAGAAAGCGTTGGGGGAATGCGATGCTTGTGTTTGGGACAACACTGTTTGCCGCTAGCCCATAAAAGAAGGTGTACCCCCTCAGAACGGCTATATGAAATATCAGCGGCATACCATAACATCCAAAGACTGACCTAAAATTATTTCTTGCTTCCCAGTGCCTTCGGACGAAACAAAAAAATGGTGATCGAAAGAATGCCCCCTGATATTAACAGGGGAGTTCCGAACCCAACCTACAAGAGGCACTGCAGGACCGTTAATACCTTTGAGTGACCAGTGTCTCCCATCATGATCGAGAGGGAGGCTTGTTTGTTGATAAACTCTTCTGACATCAGGTTGAGTTCTGAGCCAGTGTTGACCATAAACGTCACTTTGTGGCCAGCCATATTACCTTCAAAACTGCCAGTGGACATCACAAATAGAGGGGCTGTATGTAGAGAGATGGCGGAAGTGTAACATTCAAGGACTTCTTGGACATCTTCATTCATATCATAGGAGAATTGTAACCTTGATTCCATCGTAGCTATTTCCTGGTACTCCTCATCAGTTGATAACTCAGAATCTGACTCACCTTCAGATCTGCACTCATCCTCACATTCACCCTGGCCATACAAAGCAGCCGCTACTTTCTGGGAATACTCCCGTCGAGTCTTCATTAGACCCACAAAATGTTTCTGTAGATCTGCAGACATGCCTATAATATCACAGAGCGGTAAACTAATCATTGTATTGAGGATTCATGACTGAACAACATCACCGTCTGCCATTTCTTGAATCGTCGAGGTGAAATGATATCCCCCTTTGCTTTTCGTCACATCTTGCATTTCCACATCTTGGTAATTGGCTTTCTTCAGAGCAGTCTTCTTCTTCTCTTTCCATGCATTGGCCATGTTCTAATAAGGTGGCTGAGGAGGTGGAGGTGCTGGTTCAACTTGCATGGCAGCCTTCGGAAGTTTTGTAGGTTTGGGGAGAGGAGGCACAGGTACAGAAGCTGGTGGAGGAGGAGCTGGGACAGGGACTTGAACGGCAGGTGCATGCTTTGGAGGGGGCAGAACAATTGGGAGTTTCTTTAGTTTGCGTTCAGGCTTCTTCAAGGTGTAAGGTTCTGTTTGGGGAAGTTCCTTCTGGGATTGAGTGACTGGATAGCTAGCCATCCACTGAGGTACAGAGGATATTGCATAGACATTGCAGCCAAGAAGGTCATGGCCATCGCATTGGATTCCTGCAGGTTGTGCAAAGTGAGGAGGCATTTCATGTTCTTTATCTTTTCATGAGGGACCAGGGTCGCTTTGACGAGCTTTCTCCTCCCAAAGGATCCTTGCGACACCACCAATACCACCCCCATTCCTAGGAAGGTCAGTACCATCAGGACGAACTAGCCTACCTACCGTGTTGTAGATTGCGAGGCCCTCGTTAATCAAGTTTCTAGTTTCTATGCAATTAGCAACTCCCAAATGATGAATGAAGGTTCCATCACAAATAAAACACTTTCATTCAGCAGGCAGTGCAGGGTTGCGTGTGTTCACCAATTCTTGGAGAAGACGTTGCTTTTCCATTGCTAGCTCCTGTACCTGTTGACTCAAAGTATCCACATCAGCCATAGGAATAGGTTCGACAATGGGAGCCGCAGGAACGATGTTAGATTCAAACTTAACAGTTTTCTTCTTCTTCATTGCAGGCTTGAGCTTTGTTTGTGCCATGGCATTGAGATCAGAGTCTTCGTCCTCTTTGTCTTCTGAATAATCATGTAAGTCAATCTCACGCACCTGAGCATCAAGATCGGTCTCATCAAACTCTCGTCGTAACACTCCCAAAGTCACATCGACATCTGGGGGATTAGTAATCTTCTGGTTGGTGGATGGCAGACCCTTCTTGATCTTCTTGTGAATTGAATCGGGTATCCCCTGGAAAAACAAAAGGTTGACATCGCGCTGAAGAATCTCCTGTTGTGCGATCAGGAAATCGGACTGTGTAATAAATCTGCGGTAGTATCTATCAATATCCTGTAAACGAGAGAACGCACCTTCATTCACATGTTTCTTAACCCAAGCTTAGAATTTGTCACTGGTAATAAGCAGGTCTTGATCCGCCAAGGCATATAACTTGACTAGAAAGGCACGAGCAGCAGCCCAATCATTCTTAGACCAAACGGCATGATGATGTATCATTTGACGAATCTTGTCACTACAGTAATGAGGAATGTAAGCAGGTAAATGAACATGAGAAAGACAAGCATTATCAGCATGATTCTCAAGCGCGTCAAGAAAATCCTTGACATGTGTCCCCTTGAAGTATGGCACATTGTTGGTGCCAGGTGTTGGCATGGGAATGGCTAGGGAATGAAGAGACGTAAACAAGGAGCCTGTAGAGCCTATATTCGAAGAGGTGGAGTCTGATGGAGTCATGTTTGATGGGGGAGGTGTCAGGCCTGGAGCACCCCCAGTTGTCTCTGCATCGGGCATAAAGGCAGGACCCACAGGAGGAGGTTCGGGAGGATTCAGAGCAGTTGATGAACTTGGCATAACTTGGTGTTGGTACAATAGATGAGCAATCCTAAGCCATCGAGCAAGAAACTGTTCTATGGTGGCTAAGGTTGCATTTGTCAAAGGTTTGGAGGTTGGCATTCAAGTGGAAAACCAGTCGATAAATGATACTGAACGTGGTGCAAAAGGATTTAAGAGGTCTAAGGCAGAAGAATAAATGCAAATGTTCGATGTGTGAGTCAAACGATGGATGGTGGAGTTTGAGCGGAAAACCAAATGATAAATGTCCCCCTGTCTCGGTATTGCGGGAGGGAAGTTGGAGTTCTGGTCGGGTTCTGTTGAGGTCGTCAAACTCTAGGGGATTTGTATGGGAGAACCGTGAAAGAAGGTGGAAACAGGAGGAAAAGAGGGCTGACGTAGAACATCAGGGATGGATGGCCATGGGAGGAGGAAGTACAATGAATGGGAATAAATATGTTTACACATAGGCGTCAAAAGGCTGTGTAGACCACAATGTGGGGGAAAAAGCTAGAATAATGTTTTTCAAGACTTATTGTAGGTAAAAGAACCCAGACTTTGAGAAGACTGAGTTCTTGAGAGGTCTAAAAGGCAGGAAGTCAGCTCAAGGGGAAAGAAATACTTGTACTACACCTTGGTGTGTAGAAAACTTAATCCCCTCTTAGCAGGAGATAAAACTTAGGCTAGAGGATGATTTTTCAGTCAAAAGGAAGGGTGCTTATTCAAGTAGTGTGAGGACACCTAAATACAAACTTGAGAGAAAAACGGCACCGCATGCGTACTCTCACACCGGTCTGACTGCAGATCAACAATTTAGAATAATTAGGTCGAAAAAGATCAAAATAGAAAGGCCTCGAGAAGATGACATCAAAAAGGAAACATACATGCATGAGCTGAAAAATGAGGAGCTGGACAATGTCTCAGGGAGACGAACGTTGCCCGTAGGTCCTATTGACTTGCGTCGCCTGCCCCAGCTCAAGCATGGGACCCTCCAGACAACACCACTCGACCCTACGTTCTGGACCCTAGAATCCAGCAAAGCACATATATGGTAGAGAAAAAGGCCGGTCAATGACAAGCATAGAACTATAAGTGTCAAGAAGTTGATTAAACGCGAAACACCCGAATTCCAAAGCACCAAATCCCATTGATCAAATAGTTCTTCTTTGGCTAGCCAATCCGTTCTTGAACTAGGAGGTTTTCGAGAGGATGTTGAAGGGAGTAGGGGATTCTGTTGTAATCTAGAGGACTCGGGGGGGATTAAAGACAAAGCAGAGTATTACAAGAGTACACAAGTAACAAAAGGTAAAAGAAATCAACAAACATGCATTCGACGTGTGTACCTATGTTAGGACTGGTGACAGGCACAGTCACATGCTGATCATAAATCAGATGCATAACACATTCAGCTGTCAAGTCTACGAGCAGAGCTATAGACTCTACAACACCAGCACAAAAGAAGAATCTAGGAAGCAATGGGAGGAACCAGAGTCAATAAGAGTTTGGGTTTTTAGGGAATTGAGATAGCAGGATGGTAAGGGATTCAGGATCGGAAAGAGTGGACACATTGAGACAGACATAAGCAGCCAGCTAGGAAAGGTCAATGCAACCCTCAGCCCCAATGGCATGTTCCTGAGGGTTGCAGACTATTTTTTTGAGTCTGCAGAGTCTGGCTTGGACTCAGTGACCACTGCAGCACAAGCTTATGCTGCCTTGAACTTTGGACAATTTCTGGCTCCATGTCCTTTCTTGCTGCAGTAGAGGCAAAGTCCTTCCTTCATACAGTGTTTTCATTCATCTCCAGTTAGTTTACCATCTTTTTCCAACTTATCAGAAATAGAATTCTCTGGCTTGTCCCTCTGAAAATTATTCTTCAATCCAGAGGAATTGCTGGGGGAGGATTGATTTGTGTGATTAGAGTTGGGTGAGGTTTGAGGTTTGGACTGAGTGTTAGAGTTAGAATTGGAGTTGGAAGAACCTTTAGATTCCTTCTTCCCAGGGTTTGCAGAATTTCCAGGGGTTTGCTTCAAAGCAGGTTTCATCTTCCTGCATCCAATAGATGTTATCAGCATCCTGAGCTTGAAGATGTAAGGATGCTAGGGTTTTGGGTTGACCTCCCCACAACACTTCTATGCAAAGGCAGAACAACCTTGGAAGTACTGGTCGCAAAGAGCAGCCTCATTCCAGTTGACCCAGGATGCAAGTTCCCAGAAGTCCACATTATGCTTGACTATTCATCCACCTTTCTTCATCGTGAGTTCTGAAAGAGCTTTCTCTGTGTCCCTGAGAGGGTCATGAGGACCAAAATTACCTTCCAACTCACTGAGGAATACTTCATAGTTCCACATCCAATGAGCAGAATTCATTGGGTCATTGAGCCCAGGTTTGAACCAGCTAAGGGCTGACCCTTTGAGGTAGGAAAGGATGAACAAGATCTTCTTCTCATCAGAGGCAAAGACCTGTGGACAATCACAGAAATGAAGGTTGCACAAGACAAGGAAGTCCCAAAGTTTCTGGGGGTTGGCTCCATCAAAAGTGTCAGGTTCCTGGACTTTAATCTCCTTGGTTTTGGGTGCTTATTCTGTCAGAGGATTCGGAGACTTCTGCCCAGTGACAGCTGCCCCGATGGTGTAGGAGCAGTAGAGAGAATAGTACCTGTTGAAATTGCACCGTGAGTCTTGCTTTTGATGCATATGATGTGTGTGCTATTTTTAGCATTTCCTTTGATATGCATGGTTGATCCGTGGCACAGTTCCCCCTTGTCTTGTTTTTATTCATACCCATCCTTTGTTACACAGAACACATATATATATGCTCAGTAGTTACATTACCACCTCAGTCAGACTGAGGTGAGCTTCATTAGTTACCTATTTATCAATCCATACTTACTGTACCTGCAGCATGATCTTGATTGTACTAGGTACAGTACACATTAATACAGTCACTTATACAGAGACTGAGCACAATCTTGTTTGTACTAGGATCCACTTTCTACAGTGCCACCCCAGTAGTAGATAAAGAACATGGGTGGGGTGGTGGAGCATTTTCAGGGGACACATGGATGATGGTGTGGATGACAGGGGTTGGAGCAGTGCAGATCTGCAGCGCATGGTAATGGTGTCATAGCATGCCTTGGCACCTTTGGTGTAGTCGATGAACTCCATTTCTGATTCACTGACCACCTGCTGCAGTGTGGCAACAGCCATGCAACTATTCATGACAAAGTTGCTGTGGGCATGGGGTTCCTCTGTAGCATGTGGATCCTGGATTAGAGGTGCGAAGAAGTAGCCATCCAAGTGATTTAGAGTGACAAATAGCATAAAGTCCCATTCCCATTTTTTGAAGTCGCCTTTGTCCCATTCAAGTTTGTTGCCAAGAAGGAGTTCCGGATATGGAGTAGGGGGATTGTGGGATGTGTGGCATCATTCAGATTGATCTTCGGTGATAGGTCCACCATGTGCACTAAGCTCTGGGAACATATCCAAAGGCATCAACACATCAACACACACACTCCCAACCCCTATGAACCCCTATGAACCTCACAAGACTGCTCCAAGACTATTTCAAACAACTTTGAACAACTTTGAACGGCTTTGAATGACTTCACAACACTTCGAGCAACTTCAAACAACTTCACAGCACTTTGAACGTCTTCGGCCGCCATATACCTATTGCACCACCCTTTGGATACATGCAGCACACCTTGTAAGAGTTAGTGCGTCGCATATCAAGCACCACCAGACATGAGGAGACACAACGATGGGATTTTAGGATGCGATTGTGGTGCTTTGACATCTTGATGATATATTGGATCAATGGGGACAGGTACCCATGACAAATCGTGACTCTATATGTTTCCTTTCTCATCTTCTTTCATTTATTCTATGATTTGCAAAGATTCTCCATTGTTTTATATCTTGCCTCATGTATTCCTCATGTTTTATTTCCTTTTTAGTATCACCTCTCCCAAACATATATAGCCTTGTACTAGCTACTTAGAAGGACAGAACAGATTGTCCTCTCACACCAATCATCTGATTTAAGAGCCATTCTCTTGAGTCCAAGTGTCTTGACTTAGTCTCAAAGTTCAGTGTTTTACACTGAATTTCCTCAAACTCCTCATCCTAGCTTCTCGAAACTATCGCATATCGTCTATCCCCTCTCGATGCCTTTCTACATCCCTATAGTCTATCCTCAGCCATCATCAAAAGCGTCCTCATCCTCTATAAAGCCCTTTGAACTTCTTTGAACATCTTCGCACCTCTTCGAACATCATTGCAACACTTTGTACACTCTTGAACTTCATTGAACTTCTCTCAAATGTCATTGCAGCATTTTGTACACTCTCGATCTTTATCGAACTTCTCTTGAACACCTTCATAATGCTTCGAATACTCTCAAACCTCATTGAACTTCATCGGACACCCTCTAGAGTCGTTTTCATAGCCTTGGGTAACAGCGGTGATATTTAGTACCACCTTGCAACCTTCCTCTAACTAGTGTTATACCATTCGAGCCCTTATTGTGGGTTTTGTTTGGGTTTCCTGGTTGAGTATCATCATTTTGGAGCCCACCGCGAGGGGTTTCTAAATCATTTCATCGCCTAATCCATCTCAAATCTCCCGGCTTAGGCCAACACAAGCTAGAAACCTACAAATCAACACTCACCACGCCTTCGAATCTCTCGAACAATCGGGAGATATTCTAATCCCTGTTTCCAAAGCAGAATCAACTCATCATCAACTATTCCCTTCACCAATCTCATCACCCTCAACATTATCCTCTACTCCTTTGTCTTCATCATCTACATCTTCATTCATCCTTCCAACAACTTTGACTCCTCTACCATCATTCATACAAGTTTTAACCCCTACCCCATAGAAACATTGCATTCATGACTACACAAGCAATGATGCCAGCTCATGGTCATTCCACAGCTCCGAAACTTGACCCTACCCAGCCACGAGAACTTTGCCAATATTTTAACAAGCTCAAATTGTGTTTCTCAGCATGCAATGTCACAAACTCGGAAGAAATGAAGAAGCACACTTGTCACTACCCTGATATCAACACTTCCAAACTCTGGGAATTGATTCCAGAATACGATGCTGGCATTTTGTTCCAGAACTTTCACATCGCTATTCACCAACTGTACCCTGGTTTCAAAGACGATCGGAAATGGTCAGTTTTGGATATGGACAAACTCATCAGCGAACAACTTTGCATAGGTATTTACAACACGAGCGATTTGGGATTACACTTTTGGTCATTCTACAACATTACAAAGTTTCTATCTACTAAAGGCAGGATTTCCGACACTGAACAAAGCAGAGCCTTTGTCTGGGGTTTCCAACCAGGTTTATGGGCTAGAATTGCTCGACGACTCGAACTAAAATTCCCCAATCACTACCCCAATGACCCCTACCCACTCAACAATATTCACACAGCGGCAAAATTCGTTTTAGCAGGATCTATCAGCTCGGATTTGACATCGCTACTCAGTTTGCATTCTTCAGCACCTTTGGCAGTTCCAACAACCTCGACATCTTTGCCTCAAATTAAATTGGAAGATCTTATGGCAATCCTCAAGAAATTCACAGCCACTCTTGTAACCGCTTTAGCAGGTTTGAAGACCACGAACATTACTCGACCTAACAGTGAATTTTGTTTGGACCAGCTCGAAACTTTGGTTTGCATCTTTTGTGGGCTTACAGGGCATTTCATTAGCGATTGCCTGGTTTGCCAGTCATATATCAATGAAGGAAAGTGTAAGAAGAACACTGAAGGCAAAATCATTCTCCCAAATGGTCAATTCACTCCTCGATGCATCCCTGGTCATTTTATCAAGGACAGGATTGATGAATGGACTCGATGAAACCCTCCATCTAATGTTACCCCTTCGCTAATGTATAATATCACACATTTGACAGTTTCTTCAATGCCATCCAGAGGTGTCTACCAAATTACTGACTTATCCACAACGGCTGAAGATCGTATTGCACAACTCAAACAAGAGATATATGCTTTGCAAAGTGGTAGACCTTTTGCACAAACTGATTCAAATGTGCCAACAGTTCCTACCTCATGGCCTTCAATCCCTTCTGTCCCTGTGCCGGTCGAACAGTTCATTCCACAACCACCTGCACCGTCAATATCGTCCACAGCAACCAACCCACCTACTTCGAATTCGGCACCATCTTTGACCTCCAAGAAACCATCGCAACCAGTAATACATCCCTACAACGGCGCTAAAGAAAATTTGTACCTACCTCCCCATGAACGCAACTCTGCATTGACAGGAAAAGCAAAAGATGGCCCATCATACCATACCCAAGCCCCCATTCAAAAGGACAAAATCACCAAAGACATCTTCGCTCGATTGATGAAAACACTGATTATTACTCTAACCCCTGAAGAATTACTTTTGCTATGGCCTGAGGTTTGTATGAAATGGAAGGAACTGGTCACTGCATGTCGTATCCAGCAACCTGAAGGAAATAACACTACAAATCTCCTTCACGATGACATTTTCATAATTGATGACCCTTACAAAACCTATATTAGCAGTCTTCACCCTGGAGAAATACCCAAACCTTTTATTGCAGCAAAGGAATCACACTCTATTAGATCAGTTATTATGAATGTCAATGGCAGAAATCCAGTTGAAAGCATAGTCGATCTGGGTTCATCGATCATCGCAATGTTGGAAGAAGTCAGTCACAAACTCGGTCTCGCATACAATCCTTCGATACACATCCCTCTACAATTGGCTAACAGTGGTATTGACCAGAGTCTAGGTTTAGCATGGAACATACCTTGCGAAGTCAGTAGCATCACCCTCTACATGCAAATACACATCATCTGCAATCCAGCATACAACATTTTGCTCGGACGACCATTTGATGTTCTCACAGAAAGTACAGTGAAGAATTATTGAAATGAAGCGCAAACAATAACCATATTTGATCTGAACTCGACATGATCCTGCACTATTCCGACTATCCCCCGATCTAATCATCAAAGAAGAGTAGTTCACGAGGATTTTTGCAACTAGAGGATAAAATCTTGGAGAATAACCAGTGCACCCTCATTATTTCTTTTGACCATTCTAATTCCTCTATAACTATTGAGTACACTGTGAATATTCCCGATATTGACTCCTCAAACTCTTTGAACACCCTTTCCTTTTCCTCAATTCTTGCGAACTTATATTTAATGGCTAGCCACCAGTATGCAACTTTCTTATCGGCCTCGATGCCCACCTCTATGCATGACTCTGCTATTATTTCCTCTCCCCATGTCTCGTCAACTGACTCTATATACCCAATCTTTGTAGCCTCAAAGAAGAAATACAAACCAGTTGCACAGAAGGTTTGACCAGTTATTACTGAACTACCTGATCGATTCCACATTATTCGGACAATCACTGGTGACCCTGAAACTCAATCCTTACCCCCCATTGTTTGTCCCTTCTCCCCAATATGCACTCGAATACAAAGCTATTATTGACAAAAACCATCCTGGCAATTTCCTATGGCCAGAAGAACAAAAGCTTATGCACAACTTTATTTGAAATCATAAAATGGGTTTCACATGGACCGAACAAGAACGAGGAAGCTTTCACTCCGACTTCTTTCCTCCTATCAAATTCCCTGTTATTCCTCACACTCCATGGGTTGAATGTAATATCCCTATACCTCCTGGTCTGTATGAACAGATCTGTGAAATGCTGAAGAAGAAGATAGAAGCAGGAGTTTATGAGTTGTTGAACTCCTCGTATTGATCATGATGGTTTTGCATTGCAAAGAAAGATGCAAAATCACTTTGAATAGTACACAGTCTCGAACCCCTTAATCAAGTAACAATTCAGCACTCTGGCATCATCCCAATCCCCGAGCATCTAGCTGAACAGTTTGGCAGATGTGCTTGCAGTGGAATGTTGGACTTATATGTCGCATTCAACAAAAGGAAAGTCGCAGAAACATCTCAAGATCTAATGATGTTTCAGACACCTTTTGGAGTGCTTTGAATCGTCACCCTACCAATGGGTTGGATGAACTCGGTTCCAATCGTACACGACGACATAACATTCATCCTACAACCCGAAATCCCTCATATCACCATCCCTTACATCGACGACACACCAGTTAAGGGTCCAAAATCAGAATATCAAACTATCAGAGGATCTTATGAAACAATCGCTGATAATCCAGGCATTCGACACTTTGTTTGGGAACATTTCGGGAATCTAAATTGTATAGCCCAACGCATGAAGTATTGCGGAGGAACATTTTCTGGTCCGAAACTTTACCTTTGCATCCCCAAAATAATTGTTCTAGGTCATCGATGCAATATCAAAGGTCGTATGGCCAATCCCACTCACATCGCAGTGGTTAGCAAATGGGGACCTTGTCAAAGTCTTACTGAAGTCAAGGCATTTCTAGGAACTATTGGAGTTTGTCGTATCTTTATTCGAAACTTCGCTCAACGTGCTACAGCTCTAATACACCTTACACAAAAAGATGTCCCTTTCAATTTCGGACTGAAACAAATCACAGCACAGGAAGACCTGAAGCAAGCATTGATCAATTCCCCAGCAATTCATGCTATCGACTACTCATCCGATGCCCCAGTTATCCTATCAGTCGATACTTTGTACATCGCTATTGGTTTCTTTCTCATGCAGTGCAATCCCAACAACCCTCGAAAACGATATTACAGTCAATTTGGCTTGATCACACTTAATGACTGCGAATCCTGGTTTTCGCAAGCGAAACTTGAACTCTACGGTCTATATCGCACTCTCAGAGCACTTTGGTTGTACCTAAAAGGGGTCCAAAATCTCATCGTTGAAGTCAACGCAAGGTATATCAAAGGCATGCTCTCGAACCCTGATATCACACCTAGTGCTAGCATCAATTGATGAATCGTCTCGATCCTCACTTTTCACTTCACGTTAGTTCATGTTGCAGGTACACATCATGGTCCAGATGGACTTTCGAGACATCCTCCACAAGATGAAGATGACCAGTTTGATAACAAAAATGATTTCAGAGACTGGATTGACTGTCTTCATGGTTTTGTACACCAAATCAATCCCATTACAACTTGACCCTTCACTTCCTATCGAGTTTTGACACTCTCCCTCTCCTCAGATCTCAGTAAGGGGGAGGATCTGACCTACGATGAAGTCCCATGAATGAAAAATGCGAAAAAGGAAGACAAAAGATTAATTCACGTTCGAAAATGGTTAGAGGAATTGGTACAACCTCCAGATTTATCAGATTCCAGATACACTACCTTCATTCGATATTGCACTGAATTCTTCTTAGATTGTGGCAAACTTTGGAGGAAGGATTCTCACGGAGCTCACAAAATCGTCGCAATTCCCAAGCATTGTCTCAAAGTTATTCATGCAGCTCACGACAATATCGGACACAAAATGGTCTTCGTGACAAAAGCCACTATTTCCCTACAATTCTGGTGGCCTAACATGAAAGCAGACATCACATGGTATATTCGCACTTGCCACCTGTGCCAACTATGACAAACTCGAAATCTCCTTATCCCACCTACTGTCGCCACACCCACACCTTTATTCAGCAAAGTCTACATCGATACCATGCAAATGCCTCCCTCGAGCGGATTCAAGTATATCGTACAAGGTCAATGTTCACTAACAACTTATCCCGAGTGGCGAAACCTTTGATGAGAAAATGCCACGACCCTCGGGGACTGGATCTTCGAAGATATCATTTGTAGATGGGGTTCACTATATGAAATCATGAGCGATAATGGATCAGCATTCATCGCAGCATTGGAGTACCTTTCAAAATGATATCACATTAACCACATTTGAATTAGCAGCTACAACTCTTGTGCAAATGGAATCATCAAACGAGCTCACTTCGATATTCGACAATCGTTATTCAAAGCAGTCAATGGAGATCAGAGCAAATGGTCAGCTGGAGCACACTCGGTGTGTTGGGCAGAACGAGTTATGGTTTGTAGACGCATGGGTTGCTCTCCTTACTTCACAATTACAGGATCACATCCCCTAATCCTCTGAAGCAACATACTTGCAACCCCCTCCTGATTCTATCTCATTGACAACCAATCTCATCACTCAAAGAGCAATAGCACTACAGAAATGATCATCTGACCTCGAAATTCTCTATTTGAAAGTCTATACTGCTCAACTTGAAGCTGTGAAACATTTTGAAACTCGTTCACAAATGAACAATGCACGACTACAACTTTGAAAAAGGTGACCTGGTCCTACTTCACAACACGAAAATTGAGAAATCTCTCAATTGCAAGATGCAACCTTGATATTTAGGTCCCCTCATCATCATTGATTGAAACTATGGAGGAGCCTACATCATCTGCGAACTCAATGGATCAGTATCTCATCAACCAGTCACAGCCTTCTGACTTCTCCCTTATTTTGCTCAAAAATCAATTCCCCTTCCACTGAACTTCCTCAATATCAACTCAGAACGCCTCGAAAAACTTCGAAACACTTCAAACATTGACGAAGATATTTCCAAAGACCTTCTGGACTTTGAAGACGAATAATTATTTCTTTTTCCATGTTCGCAATCACTTACCTATGACTTTGATTTCTTTTAGTGTACAATACAAGTTGCGCTATCGCATTATAGCATGGTCGCACAAACTCCAAAAGGGTTTTTCGGCCATGATGATCTACTGAGCCTTTCCCTTATTTTCTCTCTTTCTTTTATTTTCTTATCACTACTTTTCGAGACTCATGACATATTATTTCAAATAAAGGAAAATACCATGAAGTTTTTTTTGTTCTATTCTACTCTTCTAACATTTCCTCCACTACCTCTATCTGCCTACACAAGACCTCCAATTCAACCTTCATCCCTGCCAACTTCTTCATGAGGATCTGGTGATGCATCGCCCACTCCTCATCCACAGCCTCAGCCTCCTCAAATCCCCACACTTCCTTCGCTTTTGCCTTTCCCTTTCCCTTCGATGACTTTTTTTTCTCCTTCAAAGGTCTTGAGGGTCCTGCGATCAGTTCGACATTGGCGATGGGGCCTACAACGCAAATCCGAGGCACTTTCGATCCGAAAATAGGTTAGCATACACTACAAAATTATTTCGAATAAGTTTTGTACCTGGTTTTGGGTGCAAATCTGGTTTCGCAACCCCAAATCGTCTCACTTTGCCTTTGCGAAGTGAGCTCTTTACACTGCCCCACATATTCCTGGAGGAATCCTGGTAGTCCCTGCTTCAGCCATTGTCCACCAAATGGTTTATTCCTGGCAGTTTCTCTTCCAGTAGGATTCCTGGTGGATTCCTGGTATAATCCTGGTAAATTGGGCTCTTCCTGGTACCATTCCAGGAATTCCCCAGGACTTGGACTATGAGGGATCCAGGAGGATGGACCAGGAATCCAGTAGGATTGAACCAGGAGTCCTTACTACTAAGTAATAAAATAAATGACACAAGACAGAATTGAACCCTAGGCATTAGACAACAACATTTCAGCACAGCCAATATAATCACTACACCACATAGACTTACAAAGTGTGTCCACTAACTGCTCTAGGTACCATTGGGGCAGCTGTGCATGACAAAGCACACAGCAGCGTCATCAACACTGCCAGCTCATCAACCATCACCACCACTCTCAACAACACCGCCGCCTCCCTCCTCTCTATTCTACCACCACCACCACTGTGTGGACACCTGCTGCCACCATTCCCATGCCCACTCCACCATCACCACCACCTTCAAATGAGCTGACTGGATGGAACATGGGCCCAAATGATGCAACCTGCTGCATTGTTTGGGCCCTACATAAGTTTTTTTTCTGTTTGCTTTTTGTTTTTATAAACTAACTAATCTGTTTCTTTAGTTTTCTAGGTTATAATCTACTGGTAATGACACCACCACCCACAAACAAGCTGACTGCATGGAACATGGGCCCAAACAATGCAGATTGCGTTGCTTGGGCTGTAATTTACACTCCTCCACCTATTCTGATCAGACTCACTGGAGTCCACTGGATTCCGATCAGACTCACCAGAGTCCACTGGATTCTGTCAGATTCCATTGGATTCCGGTAGATTCTGGTTATTCCGACCAGATTCTGGTTACTCCAGATGCTCAACTTAGAGTATATACCCCCTAATGGATAGTCAAATTTCAAGTCTTAAGTTGTCAAAGTGCCTACAAAATATATTTGTGCAGAGTAAGGATTGAACTCAAGACATCTTGATTAGAGTGATCACATGACAAACCAAACATGTGTGCTTAACCAGTTGAGCCACAGGAGAATTATTAGTTAGTAATATAATGTTTATTCATGACACTCTAATTTTTTTCGAAGTAGTTAAGATCAAATTTTTTTAATTAACCACATCCCTCACATTGAATGCGAGGGAGTGGGCATGATTGTGATTATATACATAAACAAAAAATCCTCCCTCTCACAAGATGCGAGATGGAGTTTTATTTATATACATAAAAAGCTAACCCCTCCCACCGAATGCGAGGGGGGAGGTAAAAACATGAAGAAAAAAATCCCTCCCCCACGCAAAATGGGGGAGGGGGGGCACAATACTAATAAATAATTAAAAGTACAAAAAAAATCCCTCCCCACACAAAGTGTGGGGGAGGGGGAGGGGGAGGGGATGCAACCCCGCTGTCGTTGTTGTTGTTCCACTCACAATCCACCCCATGAGCAGTTGCTCATGAGGCTGGGGGTGGGTGGTGCATTGTCATCTCCTATCCCTGCACCTGGGCATCGTTCCACCCACGTTCCACCCCACGAGCAGGCTGGGGGTGGGTGGCTTGTCATCATTGTCGTTCCACCCACGATCCACCCCATGAGCAGTTGCTCGTGAGGCTGGGGGCAGGTAGTGTGTCGTTGTCTCCTATCCAGGCGCCTAGGCATTGTTCCACCCATGTTCCACCCCATGAGCAGTTGCTCATGAGGCTGGGCATGGGTGGCTTGTCGTTCTTTGTTGCTGTCATCCCCCATTTGGATTTTTGTCTTTTTTTTGGGGGGGTGGGGAGGGGAGGGGTTTGGGCATGTCAGTGCAACGTGGCACATGTACAGGGGTTGGTGGGTGCTTACTAGGCAGGTATCCCCCTTCTGGGGTCTCCTGGCATCCCTCTGCACCCACCTAGCCCGTGTCGACAGCCTCACATCCCATTTGAAAAGGGAGGAGGGGATTGGGTGGCTGTGGGCATGTGTTGCACATTTTTCATTGTGTGTTTTTCATTGCAACAGGTCGTACCCAGTAGTATATAGCCTAAAAAGCAATAAATAACAATTAGTTGATTGATAAAAAGAAAAAGAAAAAAGAAAAAAACTTATCTATGGCCCAAACGACAATTGCCATTGTTTGGGCCCGCGTTCCATCCAGTCAGCTCATTTGAAGGTGGTGGTGATGGTGGCAGTGGGCATGGGAATGGTGGTAGCGGGTGCACATGCAGTGGTGATGGTAGAGTGGAGAGGAGGAGGAGGCGGCATTGGCGACAGTGGTGGTGGTGGTTGTGAGCTGGCAGTCACGTGTCATGTGTCATGCATATGCATACTTATTAATTATTCTGTTAATGGCTGTGATTAACTACGTACCTTGGTTGGGTAATAAAAGTATTAAATGTATGTAGCAGCATAATTGCTTGGTAGCTCAGTGGTTAAGCATGCTGTTATGTGTGCAGACCCAAGGTCGAGTGTTTGATTCTTGTTGTACGTCGAAATTTTATTTGGGAAAGCACATGCAGTCCGGTTATTCCAGTTATTCTGGTTATTCCGGTTATGCTAGTTGCCGTGCATCTGGTTGATCTGACTGTTCCAGGTAAAAATGAGTCCGGGTAGATTCCGGGGATTCCAGAGGTAAAATTGACCCTCCAGTCCAATCAGAATTATGAATTGTGAGAAAAATATATGTGAATGGAATTCCCTGGAATTCCAGAAATTCTGACTGGAATAGGTGGAGGAGTGTAATGTACTCTGCTTGGGCCCTATGTAAGTTTTTTTTTGTTTGCTTTTTGTTTTTATAAACTAACTAACCTGTTTCTTTAGTTTTCTAGGTTATAATCTACTGGTAATGATGCCACCACCTGCAAACGAGCTGACTTCATGCAATGCGGGCCCAAACGATGCAATGTGCATCGTTTGGGCCCTACATAAGTTTTTTTGTTCACTTTTTGTTTTGATAATTTAACTAACCTGTTTCTTTAGTTTTCTAGGTTATAATCGACTGGTAATGATGCCACCACCCGCAAATGAGCTGACTGCATGGAACACGGGCCCAAACGACACAGATTGCGTCGCTTGGGCCCTACATAAGTTTTTTTTTGTTTGCTTTTTGTTTTTATAAACTAACTAACTTGTTTCTTTTGTTTTATAGGTTCTACTCTACTGGTCACAACGGCCAGACACAAGACAACCCAACACCCACCCCATCCCTGTGAGCCTCTGCTCGTAGGGTGGATTGTGAGTGTGCAGTCAACAACAACAACAACGCCACTGCCTACCAGCACCAGAACCCCCAGAACGTGAAGCATGGCTGCCAACCACGATGGATGATGATGATGGGGCCAATGACACACCACCTGCCTCCAGCCCCATGAGCCACTGCTCATGGGGTGGATTGTGGGTGGAATGGCGATGACGGCCACCATTACAGCAGCACCCCAATCCGCCGCCATGAGCAACTGCTCATGGGGCAGAAACGGGGAACCATTGGGATGGGGATGACAGGGAGATGGGGACAGGGATGGGGATGGGGATGGGGACAGGGAATGGGACCCATGCACCCACACCATGATGAGACACCACCAGGCCGCCCCCTCCCCTGCATTTTGCATGGGGAGGGTTTTTTTTTCATTTTTTTAATTTATATTAATGCCCTCCCCCTCGCCCATATTTTACAACGGTGAGGGGATTTTCTTTATTTATTCATAATTGTTGCCCTCCCCTCGCATTCAATGTGAGGGGATTTAGTTTTATCTGTAAATATTTTTAGGGCTCTCCCTTGCACGAGGTGCATGGGAGGGCTTTTTTTATGTAGTTAATTGTATTGTATCCCTTGCGTTAGATGCAAGGGATGTAGTTGATTAAAATTATTTGATCTTAATAGTGACTTTGAAAGAGATTACATGCTTGAGTTTGAGTTTGAGTCATAAATAAACTTTATATGGATAACAAATAATTCTCCTGTGGCTCAACTGGTTGAGCACACTTGTCTGGTTTGTCATGTGATTCCTCATCATGAGGTCTTGAGTTCAATTCCTGCTTTGCACAAATCTGTTTTGTGGGCACGTTGTGAAATTTCTGAAGTTGAGGCACTTGAACTCATAAGATATCAAATTGACTTTCCATTATGGTTGGATGTTTGGTAACATACCAGGAATCCTGGTAAGTCCCACTGGATTCCTGGTGAGTCCTGGTGAGTCCTGGTGAGTCCTACTGGATTCCTGGAGGATTCCTGGTCTTCCCAGTAGGACTACCAGGATTCCTCCAGGACTATGTGGGGCAGTGTAAAGTTCAGCCAAAGTGGATAGTACTAGTAACAAGGCCAGCTCTGTACCAAACACGGCTACTGGTGCCATGGTAATGCCCTCAAAAATAAGCACAGCCAATGTCACACACTGTGTCACTTTCCCAACTCTGGTCAATGCAAAAGCACTTATGTTGTACCAGCTGAAAAACAGCAGCTGCCCAAAAAGGTGAAGTTCTGCCACCAGCCTACTAATCTGTCTGGTCCTATTCAACTAACTGTTCCACTTGGCACTCAGTGGCAGAACAACAGCTGTGCATATGATGCCATAATCACTGTGCTTGTTAATATATGGTGTGAGGATCCGATGTCGGCAACTGCTTGCAGGATGTGTGGTGTGTTACATTTGATGCTCTTATTCAAAGGGTTCACACCCATGAGAGCTGTCAAGTTGAATCTTGGTTGTGGAAGGAAGCCGGAGCTTCCAACACTCAAGGACATGAGAACTATAAGGAACTTAATATAATTCGATGGGGGAATCTAGAATACAGTACAAGTACTCAAAGTATGGACTATATACTACTGGAATAACATGTGATAATACTGAAGCATGTGATAATTGTGTGATGATGTAAGAGGCACTCTTACACTCTCTCATACTCCAAAAAAATGACAGGGGGGGGGGGGCAGGTGGCAAGGTAAATGTGGTCAGATTAACCAAAAATATCTTTATGTGTTTGCAAGAACATTAAGTCATAAGTGCATTGACAATGTTGGGTGTTGATCAGGACTGGCAAGGACAAGAATGGGTGTGGACAAGGGCATGGACAGGGCTGGTGACGGGAACAGGGCTGGTGAAGCAAACAGGAATGGTGACAGGAATGGGGCTGGTGAATGGGGCTGGTGATGGAGGGGCTGGTGAATGGGGCTGGTGATGTGGACAGGGCTGGTGATGTGGACAGGGCTGGTGATGTGGACGGGCTGGTTATGTGGATTGGGCTGGTGATGTGGATGGGGCTGGTGATGTGGATGGGGCTGGTGATGTGGATGGGAGGACAGGTGGAATGAACATGGTGGCAGGAGGGGAGGAACCTGTAGAGGCCTGGCCATCGTCGACAGACACATTGATGGCGACATGGTGGTGACATGGTGTGGCTCGAGGTGTTCAGTAGGGGGACAGGGGAACAGGTTGGGGTGGTAGTATTTAAAGGTCCAGTCCAGTCCAGTTTTTGACTTCCAAATGGGGCAACCGGCAACCACAACCGGTCTAGGACCGACCCAGATATTGGAGGACTGCAACTGGACCCTTTAGGACTGGTCCTAATCAGTCCATGGACTGAAAAAAGACTGGTTTGGACCAGTCTTTTGTTGTAAACTTTATTGTGCCAAATAACCCATATGTATCTCAACAAATATGACCAGTACCTCAGATACATTATATTCATGGATAGATATTGTAATACTCCATAGACTGATCCAACATTTAAGCAATTCCGTCAAGATTTGACTGAGATATGGCCAAAACTGAAAGGACATGCATTCAAGTTGCAGTTTTTAGTTTGTAATTTGTAGTTTGTAGTCACACTCATTTGGGCTGTTATATGAATAAAATCACATGGTAAAGATAATTAGGTGTGTTGTTGTTACTTTTATGATGTCATATAGCTGTACAAAAAAAAATTATAGCTCAGGTAATAAGCAATGCAATCAAAGTTGTTCTGATACAACAAAATACTCATACAAAAATGCTTTTGGTCATATCTCAACCAATTCTTGACTGTTTTTGATGATCCAGGGACCGAAAATGAAGTAAATATGTGTGGGAGTAAGGTACAACATACGGTGAGACGAAAGACCGGTCGCAACCGGTTTAAACCGGTTTTTCATCGGTCCTACTATATTTTTCAAAATGAAAGACCAGCAACTGGACTGAAAAAGACCAGTCCATAAATAGACCACTGGTCCGGTCCTAATTGGTCCAGTTCAGTTCAGTTTCGGTCTTTTTTTCGGTCCTACAGACTGGACCTTTAAACACTATGGGGTGGGCTGAATGCTGAAGGTGGTTCTGGGGATGTCGAGAGTGCCATTGCTGACATGGCTGGGGTCTGAGGTGTTGGCAGTGGTGAGGCAGCTTGCCTATGGGGTGTCTGGGGCAGAGTGGTGTCTGCAGGCCATGCTGGGCATGGTGGCAGCCTCTGGGGAGCCGTCTGGGGTTCACTAGGTGCCATAGGGCACCGTTCTGGTAGTGACGGTGTAACGGGTACCACGTTACATATTACATACCCAACTATTCTTACTTACTGTTTACCTGTATTTGGGGGACAATGACTTCATAACTTACAATGTACACAACATAGCTACCAAATAGACTGGACTCTGCTCTGTTGGGTGCACTGTAAGTCATAAGTATTCAAAGCTAGTAACTAAGCATTACATTTTTTTGAGCTTACCAGCTATTGGAAGCCACAAGCTTACCAAATAGAAGTTTTAGAAGTTATTACTCATTTTAGATACACTCAACAACAACCAAATATAGCGATGTGACACCTTTGACAACAAGAAGAATGACGACCATGACAGCTATACAACAAGCAATGCAAGTGGAAGGAACACAACCACCTTCCACTCCTCAAAAAACACCTCAACAACCCAAACAAACAGTAGGAGAGTCGAGAGCAGGAGAGTCCCAGAGTGGACTCTCTAAAGGCAAAGGCACACGAAACCAGAACAAGAACAATGGTGTATGCACCATCATCATCAATACCAGTACCAACTGGATTCACTATGCAAGTACCCAAGCCACAGGGACTCGGTCAACAAGCAAGCGACAGATGCGTATCTGGCACGCCAAACCCCTTCACATCTGAACCTTGAAGGGAACCACTACTGCACTTCCCACTGGCCCCGGCATTTGCATCTTTGCATCAAACCCCCAAAACCCCAGAAGCTCAAACTGGAAGGCGACATTCGGTATCAGCTTCCTACTTACCTTGTATCCAAGAGTGCCTATGACCCCCTGTTGAAACCACTCATCTTGACACTGACAGGAATAGCCTATTGGATGATGACATCAAAGAAGAGGACCCAATGGACACCCTGAATTGGACTGAAGAGTTACTATGGGACGAATGCCCATTCACTAACCCCTACCTTCGCATCAAGATCAAACAAATGTCCCATAAATGGACAGTAGAGGTCCTAACCCTTGCTAAGAAAAAGGTGGAATTGGGGTCACCAGTGTACCAAAAGGTGTACCTCGACATCTTCAAGGCGCTCATTGCAAAATGGATTGCCTCAAAGAAAATGGATGCACTGACAGCGACACCATCGGTGACCAATATAGAGGACTACATGGGACAAAGCTTAGGAACCCCTCAACACCAACCTAAGCGCAAACCTGAGGAAACACAAGTGCCTTGGGACACTCAACCTGAACCTCTTTACCCAGACCCCGCCATTGAGAACGCCATTGCTAACATCAATGTGCCTCAACAGCTAGGAGAATCAAATGGCAAATATTGTCGACATCATGATGCAGCTGCCCGCCATCACCATGTTATGTTCAAGGAAATGACATTGCCTATGATCTTCCATCAGCCAGATCATACAGAAGATACAGACTCCACCTGCCCCACCGCATGGGGAACTTCTGAGGTGTCTGGGCCAATGATTCAGGTACCCCATGGGGCACAGATACCCATGGCTAACACTCTTGAGGACCGGTGATAGGTTGTCTTTTCGGCTCAAAGGCTGATTCACTATTTCAACCACATGTTAATCACATCAGCTAACTTCTACAATGTCCCAGATGCAGTGCAACCAAGTCTACCAAGCGCGATATCGTATTGACCGCATCAATCATACTTAGAAATCACATTGCACATCCTTAGGACTACCTCGAAAGCCCCTAAGATCCCTCTAAATGACCATTGAACATCCCCGATCAACCTTGAACAACCGCGAATGCAATCGAGCATCGTTGAGCATTATCAATCGATATCGAGAGACTATGAGTGACATTGGGCACCGCATTTGTTATCTATATGGTGGAATACCATGCACCAGGAAGTATTCCAACTCATGCTCAAACCTGCTGATAGTAGGTCAGCCTCGTTCCAAGTCCCTATCACACACAGAACCCACTGGATGCATTATTGCGAGACTTAGCGCAGTTTATACACAAAGGACAGTCCCTTTTTAGTTCTATACCCTTTATTACTCTTTCATCATATGATATATATCTTTCTTGTTCGGATTCCAGTCTCCTTTTTGGCCTTGTGCCTTAACTCATATCTTTTGCCTCATGTTCTACACATGTTTCTCATTCCATTTTAGGAAGTTTCTTTAAAACATATAAAACTCTGTAGTATCTACTTGGAAAAACAAGAAATTGTCTTCACCTATCATCTCGTATTAAGTTCTAAGAATCAGATCTATCCTCTAAAACAATCTAAACTTCTACAAGTTTTCTCAATTGACGAGAAACCTCTGCAACCATTGTCATCCTTGATCTTCCTACGATCCTCTGATCGTTAGCACTAGCACCCCTTCCAACACTTCCTAGCCATCAACTATAGTCTTCGTATACTATTGACCTATTGTAAGGTCCCCAGAATTCACACATCGACCATCGATGATAAACTCGTTCACCATTGATCTCATCAATCGGACCATGCCAAACACCTTTGTCTCCTATAGAACTACCTTCATGACTAGTACCAAGTAGTTATCTTCCCATAGGTTTGACCACAAATGTTCGGAACATCTCGCTCCCTTCCTCTGACTCATCGCAAATATCATTGATTGCCTCATTGGCCATTTTGGTGGTTTTCCCGGGTTGAGTATCATCACCGGATCACCTATTAACACCTCAGGAATGAAGATCTTGGACTAGGTGGTGGCTCACAGTACAACAACCAAGGAATAATATTTGAAGGACACCAACCAATTGACATATTGGACCCTCAATACACACACACAGCAAAATGCACATGAGCACCAAGTGACCCCAGTGGCGATGGTGATGGGCCCGATGACTGGACCAGCGCAAACTGTAAACAACCACCCGACCCACCTCAAACACCATGGAAAACCAACCAAGGCCATGTCCCTCACGAAAAATTGGGACATGGAGGAGACGGTGATGGTGGACCTCCAGATGATGGAGGCTCCAATCATGACAAAGATGAACCGGAAGAGCCAACCAACCAACATGCATTGCATAGGGGTTACTCTATGCCTCCCACGGATAGAGCCAGGTTACATACACCTGGCATAAGAGCAATGTCTGAACACCATCGTACCCAGATGCATGAACACTTACTCCGTCTCTGTCGAGAACATCTCACATATTGACTCAAAATCCCCAAAGGAACAAAAGTCCGTAGAGCTGATACCAGCTCTGTGGGACAGTACAGTGGATCACCTAAGTTTTCAGACTTAGAAAACTGACTCATCAACTTAGTCATAATGCTTCAAGCCATCCAATATGGAGGAGATGATAGAGACCAGGAATGCATGTTATGTGTTCCTGAATTCATATCGGGCGAGGCAAAAAAATGGTACTCCCAACATGTTATCCATGTGAACCGATCACAACTACACTGGACATTTGAGGATGTAATCATTGGCCTATATGATCGTTTCATGCATCCGACTACTATGCAAGATGCTCGCGAGGCATATGCCACCACACATTACTCAGATAAACTTGGCATTCAAGGATACTATGATACTCTTATTGATCATGCCCAGAACATGTCCATTTACCCAGATGCTTATAACATCATGGACACATTTCTGCATGGTTTACCTAAAGAAATGCATATGAAGATGCTCAAGAATGGACTTACTCTGGAAGCAAATACCATTGAAGATTCTGTATCTGAAGGCAAGGCATTGGAAGCAGCTATGAAAACAATGGAGCACTACAATCGATATTCAACAAGTGCTACACGTATGATGGACACACCAAGGACACAAACATGAGATGAGGACAAGGCAAAGAAAGTTGGTGTAACTTTCGTGAAGAGATCAGACTTGCATGGCTACAATGACGGATCAAAGCCTAGAGTCTTTGTAAATAATTGTACAAGCAACAATAGACCAAATTTCAAGACAAAAGTTCATGACGACCAACACATGACTAAGGCTCACAATGACAAACCCCATATATCTAGTGATAAGGACAGGCTCACCGCTATCCCCGCTGGGGAAGATGTGATTTGCTTCAATTGCGACGAACCAGGACATTACGCTAGGGATTGCAAGAAACCAAAACAGAATAAATTGCACATTTGAGCAGCCCACACTGCTATGGTCAACAATGAAGACAGCAGACAAGATGATCAAATATCAGAACATAGCGCTCAACAGTCCACTGGATCCCAAGGCTACCAGAATGACGAGGAAGAAATGGTTGAGGTCAAGGTATACAACAATAATGACTGGTATGATCACGTGTTGGACACCGAACACATGTTCACAATTGGAGAAATAGACCGAACTCCAGTCACTAAGTCACGCAAAGATGGACCAGCACAGGCCACAGACAAAGCCCACTTTCAAAAGGTACACCTATGCGCAGACAAAATGACAAGAGCCCAACCAGACTACAGACCTGGAGAAAAGGAGTGTCTAGCCACACTGGTATCCATCGGTGGATGCGAGGCATGGACACTCTGGGACTCAGGAAGTACGACGACAGGCCTTACCCCTGTGTTTGCTCAAGTCGCCAACATTTGAGTCTTCCCACTGACAAACCCTCACGTATTACAATTAGGAACTGTAGGAAGTCAAGCAACAGTGACCTATGGCACGGATGTCAAACTGGAAGCCCCGGGCATAAGTGACGAGACTTATGTGGACATCACAAACTTTGATTGCTATGATATGATCATTGGAACTCCATTTATGCACAGAAATAAAGTGATATTGGACTTCAAGAACAAGCAAGTCATCGTCAATGGCAAACCAACACCAGCTGTGAAGATACTATTGGACGACAGTGATGGATGACTACATCGGTATCATAGTGTCGACAAACATAATAATTGACTACATGATAGTAAACCAACCATGGAAGAAATACCAGATGATGACAACAAGAAAAACGGATGCACACTACCTGGAGGAGTTCATGCACTCCTCATAAATGATGAAGAGTTTAAAACTCTTCAACAGGGGGAAAAACTGGGAACAAAACTGCCAAAACTTAAGAAAACCCTAATGTTATGGAATGCCAACCCACATCTTCTAAAGTGAAAGTAGAAGATATGACCATGGACAAAGAGGAAAAGATTCCTGAGGGACAAATAATGTGACAACGAGTCGAAGCACTCGTTCATTTTGGGATAGACCAACACCTCAACCTCAACACAATTGGCTACATGATCCTAGAATGCTGGACAAATGGAACACTGTGATAGCATCCATGAGAGCCTACAAAGGAAATCATACATCACCAAAGGGAGAGCAGTACTGAGACACTCTCAAGGACGAGATATCCGAACCTTTGGAGTTCATGGAACAACAATCCAGCCCACTGGACTGTGTCAGGAAACAATTGTCCCTACAATTGAAGTCTCAGAAGACTGATTCAGAACAGGGCTTCAAGACCCTTTGTTCTAGGCTCCACCTGTAATTTACCCTCCCCCACCTATTCCGGTCAGAGTCCAGTTATTCCGGTTGGAGTCCAGTTATTCTGGTTGGAGTCCAATTATTCCGGTTGGAGTCCAATTATTCCAGTTGGAGTCCAATTATTCTGGTTGGAGTCCAGTTATTCCGGTCAGAGTCCATTCATTCCAATTGGAGTCCAGTTATTCTGGTTGGAGTCCAGTTATTCCGGTTATTCCAACCAGATTCTGGTTACTCCAGATCCTCAACTTAGAGTATATACCCTAATGGATAGTCAAATTTCAAGTCTTAAGTTGTCAAAGTGCCTACAAAATATATTTGTGCAGAGTAAGGATTGAACTCAAGACATCTTGATTAGAGTGATCACATGACAAACCAAACATGTGTGCTTAACCAGTTGAGCCACAGGAGAATTATTAGATAGTAATATAATTTTTATTCATGACACTCTAATGTTTTTGGAGTAGTGAAAGATCAAATTTTTTTAATTAACCACATCCCTCACATTGAATGCAAGGGAGTGGGGATGATTGTGATTACATACATAAACAAAAAATCCTCCCTCTCACAAGATGCAAGAGGGAGTTTTATTTATATACATAAAAAGCTAACCCCTCATGCCAAACGCGAGGGGGGAGGTAAAAACACGAAGAAAAAAATCCCTCCCCCATGCAAAACAGGGGAGGGGGGGCACAATACTAATAAATAATTAAAAATACAAAAAAGATCCCTCGACACACGAAGTGCAGGGGAGGGGGAGGGGACGTGACCCCACTGTTGTCTGTCCTTCCACCCATGATCCACCCCATGAGCAGTTGCTCGTGAGGCTGGGGGTAGGTGGCTTGTCATCGTTGTTGTTCAACCCATGATCCACCCCACAAGCAGTTGCTCGTGAGGCTGGGGGCAGGTGGTGCATTGTCGTCTCCTATCCCTGCACCTGGGCGCCGTTCCACCCATGTTCCACCCCACGAGCAGTTGCTCGTGAGGCTGGGGGTGGGTGGCTTGTCATCATTGTTGTTCCACCCGCGATCCACCCCATGAGCAGTTGCTCGTGAGGCTGGGGGCAGGTGGTGTGTCATTGTCGTCTCCTGTCCCTGCACCTGGGCACCATTCCACCCACAATCCACCCCACGAGCAGTTGCTCATGAGGCTGGGGGTGGGTGGCTTGTTGTCATTCGTCGCTGTCGTCCTCTGTCTGGATTACTGTTTTGTTCTTTTTTTTTTTTTTGGGGGGGGGGGGGGGGGGTTGGGTGTGTCAGTGTGACATGGCACGAGTACAGAGGTTGGTGGGTGCTTACTAGGCAGGTACCCCCCTTCCGGGGTCTCCTGGGATCCCTCTGCACCCTCCTAGTCTGTGTCGACAGCCTCACATCCCATTTGAATGGGGAGGAGGGGATCAGGTGGGCGTGGGCGTGGGTTGCATGTTTTTCGTTGTGGCAAGTCGTCCCCAGTAGTATACAACCTAAAAAGCAATAAATTACAATTAGTTAGTTTATAAAAACAAAAAGCAAATGGAAAAAACTCACATAGGGCCCAAACGACGCGATCTGCATCATTTGGGCCCATGTTGGCTCGTTTGTGGGTGGTGGCATCGTTACTAGTAGATTATAACCTAGAAAACTAAAAAAATGAGTTAATTAGTTTATTAAAATAAAAACCAAATGAAAAAAACTTACGTAGGGCCGTGTTGGCTCGTTTGCCAGTGGTGGCATCGTTGCCAGTAGATTATAACCTAGAAAGCTAAAAAAAAGGTTAGTTAGTTTATAAAAACAAAAAGCAAACAAAAAAAACCTTTCTTAGGGCCCAAACAATGCGATCTGCATCGTTTGGGCCTGTGTTCTGTCCAATCACGTCGTTTGGGCCCATGTTATGTCTGGCAGTCGAGTAGAACCTATAAAACAAATGAAACAAGTTAGTTAGTATGAAAAAACAAGAAGCAAACGAAATAAAACATACTTAGGCCCCAAATGACGCGATATGCATCATTTGGGCCCATGTTCCATCCAGTCGGCTCGTTTGAAGGTGGTGGTGATGGTGGCATTGGGCATGGGAATGGTAGTGGTGGGTGCGCACGCAGTGGTGGTGGTAGAGTGGAGAGGAGGAGGAGGCGGCATTGGCGACAGTGGTGGTGGTGGTTGTGAGCTGGCAGTCACATGTCATGTGTCATGCATATGCATACTTATTAATTATTCCATTAATGGCTGTGATTAACTATGTACCTTGGTTGGGTAATAAAAGTATTAAATATATGCCCAAGAATAATTGCTTGGTAGCTCAGTGGTTAAGCGTGCTGTTATGTATGCAGACCCAAGGTCGAGTGTTCGATTCTTGATGTGTGTGGAACTTTTATTTGGGAAAGCACGTGCATTCCAGTTATTCCGGTGATAGGTCCACCTTGTCGTTCAAGCTCGGAAAACACATCTACGATCATTGTTGAAGCTCTACGAACCCATACGAACCCCTCCGAAGCTCTATGATGCTCTACAAAGCTCTACAAAGTCACGAGAATGCTTCAAAATCCTTCGCAACACTTCGAAACTCTTTGTGACACCTCGAAATTCTTCGTATGCCTTCGGCCGCCATAGTACAACTCCCCCAACCTTCGGACAGCTCAGGATATACACTTGGAGCATCGTCGATGGGTTCCGAATTAGTATCGAGCAATATCGCAGTGATATCGGCCTTCGAACAAGTCCGATATTTCCTTGACCAACTTTGAAAATCATCGAACATTGCAAATCGACATCGGACACTATATCGCTATCTGAATACTCATCACACACATGCCAGATGTATCCCCTACCATCGTCGAACAATATCGCACCAATATCGGGCCACGAACGAAGTCTGAAGAAACTTCAAAAATCTTCGAAAAATATCGAACCTCGAAAAACATCGTCGGACACAGTATTTCCTGTTCGAACGATCTTCGGACGCATGCTGGACACATGGGACACTATACTGCGTATATCGAACACATTTTGACTGCATGTGTACACATACAATCCGCTCGAAGCAGTTTCCGATCTTTTATTCAATTTATAACAAGGACAGTCCAGTTTTAGCTATTCTTTCTTATTATTTCTTCATCATGTCTTATATTCACCCCTTCTAGGCTCGCTTTATTGTTCTGATATACTTATATTGTCTTTTGCCTCGAGTTTTCCACATGTTTGCCTCATGTTCTTCAGCCTTTTTAGGTACTTTCTTTATTTTATATAAAAAGATGTACTAGATACAAAGAAAAAGAAGAAAGTCGTCGTCTTCCTCCCAGATCACAGTGATTTGAGAGTTCAGTTTAGTCTTATTCAGTCCGAAGTTTGGTGTTTTATGCTAAACTTCCTCGAAATTCCTCGAAATTCCTCGCATTATGCTATTTTCGCTCTTGCTTCCCTCGATTAGCCTTTTCTTCACTTCTACTACTCGTCTAGTCCCCCGATCTTGTGTCCAAACATATCTGCACACTCGAAATTCCTTGAAACCTCTTCGAAAAATATCGCAACATCTCGAAAAGCATTGCGACATCTCGAAAATCATCGCAACATCTCACAAATCATCGCAACCCCTCGAAAATCATCGCAAGTCCTCGAAACACATTCTTTTAGCCTCGGACCGCTTTGACAAGCAGTTGTTTTATGACTATTCGACGGTTGGTCTGACAGGTGACATCTAGAGGGCCTCGCACCCTTCCTCTGACTCGTGTTATACCTTCTGAAGCCTTTTTGTGGGTTTTGTTTGGGTTTCCGGGTTGAGCATCATCACCGGTTAGTCTGGTTATTCCTGTTATTCCGGTTGTGATGAGTCCGGTCAGATTCCGGGGATTCCGGCTGTAAATTGGATCCTTATTCCGACTGGAATTGTGCTGCATAGGGAAAACTACATACAAAAAAAATTCCACCGGATTGCAGAAATTCCAGAAATTCCAGCCGGACGAACCGGAATCCAACCGGAATAGGTGGGGGAGTGTAAAGTACTCTGCTCCACAAACCTAAGAAACCCCCAGACCCACACAAAAAACAACACAAAGAACACCGTAGAGAGAAAGGCAAGTCCAGAGAGTTAGGACTTACTGAGGAAGACTACCCATGATTACGACAACAATGGTATGACAAATTTTCAGATATCCTAGGGGGAACTCAGGATCAACTACCACCCTGGAGAGAGGTGAATCATGAGATTCACCTTATTGATGATAAGAAGCAGGATCACTACCACCTACCAAAGGTACCAAACTCCTTACGTGAACAGTTCCACAAAAAAATCAACCAATATGTGAATGCTGGATGGTGGGAACCACAATCTGTGAACCAAGCAGCCCCAATGCTCTGCTTGAGCAAGAAGGATGGGAAACTACAAACCGTTGTGGATGCCCGTCAAAGAAATGACAATATGATTAAGGATGTTACGCCCTTACCAGATCAAGACATCATTCACGAGGATGTGGCCCAAGCCAGGATTGGTTCGAAAGTCGACTTATCCGACACCTATGAACAGGTCCGAGTACAGGAAGAAGATGTGTGGAAAACTGCATTTGCTACAATTGCAGGCACTGGGTGCAGGGCACAATACCCCTGATGGGGTATTATGTAAGTATCTTGGAAGTATTCCTAATACTGTCAAGATACTAGCCCTGAAGTATGTTGCAAGTATGGTGAATGTTGATTACCATACCTCCACATTAGTAACTTGTACATATTGTAGCTGTATTCTGAATGTCTTGGCTGAAAGATAATACAATATTTCCTCCCTACTATCACAATAATATTAAGATACTTCTAATGGAGTAGTGAAGTGAAAGATCAAAATATTTTTCAAGTACTGAGAAGGCAGTAACTTGGTGGTATTGAGGTAATGTCTTCAGTACTACCAAGATACTATCTACAATACTATCAAGGTGATATCACAATACTCTGCTTGGGATATGTTAGCAATGTGATAGAAAAGATCTAGAAAACCTCTGTGTCAGTATGCTTGAAATATCATGGAAGTACACAAACAAAAAGAGTAGTCATACACCCCATACCTTCACCATACTAAAGCCAGGGAATATTGGAAGTATTGAAGTGTTGTTTATTCAATACTGTCAAACTACTCTATGGGAAGTATATAAGAAGAAATTTGATAAATTGGGAAATTATTATTAGCAGATGTCTGCACATGCAGGTCTGATGTTGCAAGTATCCACTTCCATGTCTGAGCACCTACACACTGGCTGGACAGTAAGATACTTCTGAGAAGGAGTATTCTGGAAATAGTTCTAATACTGCTACCATACCCACCAAGGGATATTTTGCCAGTATGCATACCAATCTAGAATACTACTTCAGGACCTTCAGCACTATCAAAATATAGTACAATACTGTCAAAATACTTCCAGTGAAGTATGGTGACAATATTAGGAATACTGTCCAGATACTCTCACAGTACTTCCCAGGCAGTATTGTGCCTTGCACTCAGTGATGTACCTGAGTAAGTACTTGGATGTACAACATGGATGTGCAAGTGGTACTTGAGTACATACCTGGACACACAAGTAGATATCAAGTAGGTACTTGAATAAGTACCAGTCCAGTATGTACTTGAATAAGTCCTGGTATGTACTTGAATACATACTGGTATGTACTGGAATAAGTCCCGGTATGTACTTGAATAAGTCCCGGGATGTACTTGAATAAGTCCCAGTATGTGCTTGAATAAGTACCGGTAAGTACTGGTAAGTACCGGTATGTACTTGAATAAGTAACAGTAAGTACCGGTATGTAGTTGAATAAGTACCGGTATGTACTTGAATAAGTACCGGTAAGTACTGGTATGTACTTGAATAAGTCCCGGTATGTACTTGAATATGTGCCGGTATGTACTTGAATAAGTCCTGGTATGTACTTGAATACGTGCCGGTATGTACTTGAATAAGTCCTGGTATGTACTTGAATACGTGCCGGTATGTACTTGAATAAGTCCTGGTATGTACTTGAATAAGTCCCTGTATGTACTTGAATAAGTACTGGGAAGTACCAGTATGTACTTGAATATGTACTGGTATGTACTTGAATAAGTACTGGTATGTACTTGAATAAGTACTGGTATGTACTTGAATAAGTACTGGTATGTACTTGAATAAGTACTGGTATGTACTTGAATAAGTCCCGGTATGTACTTGAATAAGTCCTGGTATGTACTTGAATAAGTACCGGTAAGTACCAGTATGTACTTGAATATGTACTGGTATGTACTTGAATAAGTCCTGGTATGTACTTGAATAAGTACTGGTATGTACTTGAATAAGTACTGGTATGTACTTGAATAAGTACTGGTATGTACTTGAATAAGTACTGGTATGTACTTGAATAAGTCCCAGTATGTACTTGAATAAGTACTGGTATGTACTTGAATAAGTCCCAGTATGTACTTGAATAAGTACTGGTATGTACTGGAATAAGTCCCGGTATGTACTTGAATAAGTCCCGGTATGTACTTGAATAAGTACCAGTATGTACTTGAATAAGTACTGGTATGTACTTGAATAAGTCCCAGTATGTACTTGAATAAGTCCCGGTATGTACTTGAATAAGTCCCAGTATGTACTTGAATAAGTACTGGTAAGTACCGGGATGTACTTGAATAAGTCCCGGTATGTACTTGAATAAGTCCCGGTATGTACTTGAATAAGTCCCAGTATGTACTTGAATAAGTAACAGTATGTACTTAAATAAGTACCAGTATGTACTTAAATAAGTACCGGTATGTACCGGTTTGTACTTGAATAAGTACCGGTATGTACAAGTCCCGGTATGTACTTGAATAAGTATTGGTAGATACTTGAATAAGTACTGGTACAAACTGGTCCATACCGGTACTTATTCAAGTACATACAAGTACTTGTGCATACTGGTACTTATTCAAGTACAAACTGGTACTTATTCAAGTACCTACCGGTACATACCGGTACTTATTCAAGTACATACTGGTACATATTCAAGTACATACCGGTACTTAATCAAGTACATACCAGGACTTATTCAAGTACATACCAGGACTTATTCAAGTACATACCGGGATTTATTGAAGTACATACCGGCACATATTCAAGTACCTACCGGTACTTACCAGTACTTACCAGTACTTATTCAAGTACTTATTCAAGTACATACCGGCACTTATACAAGTACATACCAGTAGTTATTCAAGTACATACTGGGACTTATTCAAGTACATACCGGGACTTATTCAAGTACATACCAGTACTTATTCAAGTACATACCGGGACTTATTCAAGTACATACCAGGACTTATTCAAGTACATGCTGGGACTTATTCAAATACCTACCGGTACTTATTCAACTACATAACGGTACTTATTCAAGTACCTACCGGTACATACCAGTACTTACCAATACTTATTCAAGTAAATACTGGTACTTACCAGTACTTACCGGTACTTATTCAAGTACATACCGGGACTTATTCAAGTACCTACCAGTACATACCAGTACTTACCAGTACTTATTCAAGTACCTACCAGTACATACCAGTACTTACCAGTACTTATTCAAGTACCTACCAGTACATACCAGTACTTACCAGTACTTATTCAAGTACATACCAGTACTTACCAGTACTTACCAGTACTTATTCAAGTACATACCAGTACTTACCAGTACTTACCAGTACTTATTCAAGTACATACCAGTACTTACCAGTACTTACCAGTACTTATTCAAGTACATACCAGTACTTATTCAAGTACATACCAGTACTTACCAGTACTTATTCAAGTACATACCGGGACTTATTCAAGTACATACTGGGACATACCGGGACTTATTCAAGTACATACCGGGATTTATTCAGGTACATACCGGTACATATTCAAGTACATACCAGTACTTACCGGTACTTATTCAAGTACATACCGGGACTTATTCAAGTACATACCGGGACTTATTCAAGTACATACCGGCACTTATTCAAGTACATACCGGCACTTATTCAAGTACATACCGGGACTTATTCAAGTACATACCAGAACTTATTCAAGTACATACTGGCACTTATTCAAGTACATACCAGTACTTATTCAAGTACATACTGCCACTTATTCAAGTACATACTGGGACTTATTCAAATACATCCTGGTACTTATTCAAGTACATACTGGTACTTACCGGTACTTATTCAAGTACATCCCGGTACTTACCGGTACTTACCGGTACTTATTCAAGTACTTACCAGTACTTACTGGTACTTATTCAAGTACTTACCGGTACTTACCAGAACTTATTCAAGTACATACTGGGACTTATTCAAGTACATACCAGTACTTATTCAAGTACATACCAGGATTTATTCAAGGACATACCGGTACATATTCAAGTACATACTGGTACTTACCGGTACTTATTTAAGTACATACTGGTAATTACCGGTACTTTACTTACCAGTACTTACCGGTACTTACCAGTACTTACCGGTACTTACCGGTACTTACCAGTACTTACCGGTACTTACCGGTACTTACCAGTACTTACCGGTACTTACCAGTACTTACCGGTACTTACCAGTACTTACCAGTACTTACCGGTACTTACCAGTACTTACCGGTACTTACCAGTACTTACCGGTACTTACCAGTACTTACTGGTACTTACTGGTACTTATTCAAGTACACACCCCTACTTACCGGTACTTATTCAAGTACATACCGGTACTTATTCAAGTACATACCGGTACTTATTCAAGTACATACCGGGACTTATTCAAGTACTTATTCAAGTACATACCAGTACTTATTCAAGTACATACCAGTACTTATTCAAGTACATACTGGGACTTATTCAAGTACATACCGGGACTTATTCAAGTACACCCCGGTACTTACCGGTACTTATTCAAGTACTTACCAGTACTTACTGGTATGTATATCCAAGTACCTACTTGATATCTACTTGTGTGTCCAGGTATGTACTCAAGTACCACTTGCACATCCATGTTGTACATCCAAGTACTTACTCAGGTACGTCACTGGGTGAAAGGCACAATACTGCCTGAGAGGTACTGTGAAAGTATCCTGACAGTATTCCTAATATTGTCAACATACTTCACTCAAAGTATTTTGACAGTATTGTACTATATTTTGATAGTGCTGAAGGTACTGAAGTAGTATTCTATATTGGTATGCATACTGGCAAAATATCCCTTGGTGAGTATGGTGGCAGTATTAGGACTATTTCCAGAATACTCCTTCTCAGAAGTATCTTACTGTCCAGCCAGTGTGTAGGTGCTCAGACATGGAAGTGGATACTTGCAACATCAGACCTGCATGTGCAGACATCTGCTAATAATAATTTCCCAATTTATCAAATTTCTTCTTATATACTTCCCATAGAGTAGTTTGACAGTATTGAATAAACAACACTTCAATACTTCCAATATTCCCTGGCTTTAGTATGGTGAAGGTATGGGGTGTATGACTACTCTTTTTGTTTGTGTACTTCCATGATATTTCAAGCATACTGACACAGAGGTTTTCTAGATCTTTTCTATCACATTGCTAACATATCCCAAGCAGAGTATTGTGATATCACCTTGATAGTATTGTAGATAGTATCTTGGTAGTACTGAAGACATTACCTCAATACCACCAAGTTACTGCCTTCTCAGTACTTGAACAATATTTTGATCTTTCACTTCAATACTCCATTAGAAGTATCTTAATATTATTGTGATAGTAGGGAGGAAATATTGTATTATCTTTCAGCCAAGACATTCAGAATACAGTTACAATATGTACAAGTTACTAATGTGGAGGTATGGTAATCAACATTCACCATACTTGCAACATACTTCTGGGCTAGTATCTTGACAGTATTAGGAATACTTCCAAGATACTTACATAATACCCCATCAGGGGTATTGTGCCCTGCACCCAGTGAGGGACCTACATCAGCAATATCATGCAACAAGGAGACTGAAATGCACTGGCCACATTCCCATGACTTATGACATCCATATTCAGAGACGTCATTGGTAAATTCATCCACGTATACTTAGATGATATCTTCATCTATTCAGACACTCCTGAGGAACACGAAGCCCACCTTCATATTATTTTCGAATGCCTTAGGAGCAACCAGCTCTTCCTCAAATGGTCAAAGTGCAAACTGTATGCAGAACGGATTGACTGCCTCAGTCATGTTATTGACAGGAATGGCATACATGCGAATACTGACAAACTTTCTCATATTAGGGATGGCGAACACCATGGAACTACAATGACATCCAACATTTCATAGGCTTGGTAAACTACTTAGCCAACTTCCTACTGGATATCACACATTATATGGGACCATTGTTGGCTATGACACAGAATGGAACCCCCTTTCATTGGTGACCGATCCACCAATGTTGCTTCAACATGATCAAGCAAATATGCTGCAAGACACCAGTTATTGCACCTATCAAGGATCAGCATTAACAAAATGTTCATGGGATTCCTGCAACAAGATGTCATTGCCCAGGTAGTGGTAGGTCAGTTACTCGATAGGATTGAAGGTCTACAAGGCAAAGTTGACCGGGCCAAACGAACAACCATGGCCTTGGCCTCCCAAACGATGGTAGACTCCCACAAATGCCCAGCTTCCCCCACCATTGAAAACCCTGAGGATGTAGACCAATGCCCCCACAAGGTTTGTGGACAGGAACGACCCATGGAGGTACACCCTCCTCGTTCATCACAACAAGTGACTGCTGAGGATCGGTCACACCCAACCCCACTGGCATCTCCTCCATACCAAGGAGAACATTACTGCCCTCACTCTCCACCATGCCGTCGTGACTCTCCACCTCCTCGACGTAGGGGCTCACCCCCACCATGCCATCACGAATCTCCACCCCCTCGACGTAGGGAATCACCCCCATCACGACATCGCTCACCAGCTAGACAGAGGACACCACCTCCCATGCCGCGAGTCCTTAATGTACCTATCATCATGACATCTACCAACCAGAATACCCACCTGCATCTGCACCTGCACCTGCACCCACTCCTACACCTGCACCTATCATGGTTTGTATACCCAAGGCCTTGAAACCAACGTTAACTCGACCCAATGGACCCATCGTGGAGACACCACAACCAAATGAACACAAACCTGACTCTGATAGTTCAGATGATATCAGCTCTGACAATGATGGCAATGCAAAACACAAAGAGGCCAGGAAATGGGAATTTGCTGCCTCTCAAAAACGCTTTGCCAAAAGTCGACCCGGCCATATCCCAGATGGGTTGGGTGTAGTCATTGTTAACGAGAAGCCTTTGTGTAAGTAGACATCATCATTCAATATTTCTTGCATAGCTAGGTCCCAGAGCTCTGGTACAAAACCACCAGCGATGCAGTGGAATTCTGACAGCAACCAGTAGGCTTCAACGCGATCGACACTGGATTCCTTCATGTTGTTAATGAAGCGTACTCCTGGAGCCACCTCGTAAGAGTTCATGGGAAACCCTTGAGGTAGGTATGAATACAGATGTCGGTTGCCATCAGTCATCCATATGACCCTTGTAGTCGCTTGCTACTGCTGTGGTTTTGCCAGCATATACTTGGTTGGACCTGATAGAATAGAAGATGAAGCGGCTGGGCGTCATCCACAGTTCATTGTTTACAAGCCTTATCTCCATAATCAACAGTTGTGGGAAGATTTCCCCATCCACCAGGATGAAGACACGTTCATGGGTAATCAATGGAACAAGACTGGTGGTGCAGGACTACCCCCTGTACCTGTCAAGCAATTATTGGACATTGACCTAGTGGCCCAATACACAATGCACCATGGATGACTCGGTAGCAGCAACACTATTCACAGCATTGCTATGAACGTGGCCCTCCAAGCAGACCGTCGAAGCATGTTCAGGTACTCACTGGGATGCGCACTTGGTCCTCGTTCCATATCTTCCTGGTCCAATTTTATGAGACTCTATGGATGTATGGTGTCACTCCCTGGGTACTATCATGAAGTCATTGGCATCTGGAATGCATCCCATCCCAACGCACCTTTCATCAAGTGCTCTGGTGATACTCTCACCATTCAACCCTACAATGAAAAGCTGGTGCCCAGACTCACCATGGGATACCTCCACAATGGATTGACTATGCATATACCTTTGGCCTCCATTACTTAAATCATCAATCATATTTACGGGCCAGCCCCTTTCACAACCTCCACTATTGAATGGATTGCGAATGTCTGCAATGTTTGGAATCTGTAGGTGTACCTGCGGCTATACCGCAATGGGACAGTTGGTGGAGCCCCACCTATGACGACATCACCCATTCAGTATCTGATGAGTCGAGAAGATGATGGGACTGGTAGGTTAGGTTTCTTAGACTGTGAATGGCTCCTTGCCGGCGCCCCCGCAATTTTTCAAGAACTCACAGGACAGACGCTGCAGGCTCCTACCACCTCATCCAACTTGGGTGCAATCCCCAATGCTTCTAGCTTGCACAAGCTGCCAGTCATCTCCACCAGCATGTAACGTACTGAGTACTTGTACTCAGTAATTCCTTATGATGTGAAGTGTAGATTCCCTGGGTGGCAATCTCAAATGGGGGCATGTAACGGGTACCACATTACATATTACATACCCGACTATTCTTACTTACTGTTTACCTGTATTTGGGGGACAATGACTTCATAACTTACAATGTACATGACATAGCTACCAAATAGACTTGACTCTGCTCTGTTGGGTGCACCGTAAGTCATAAGTATTCAAAGCTAGTAACTAACCATTACAGACGGGGGGGCTATGTACAGTGGAAGGGGTGTAGAGGGCAGATGGTGGGTTTCCATGGGTGTGGACAGCATAGTGGGTGACATGGCAGGGGTGTAGGACATAAGTGACAGCAAGACCGCTTGTTTTTGGGGTTTGGGGGTGAGCAGGGGCATTGGGACGTGTATTGCAGGTGTTCTGCTGGGTCTGGCCATGTATGTTGTTGTTCCTGAGGTGTGGCTCACAGTCCTACATGGTGTGGAGCAGGTGATTCAGCTGTCATTGATGGATGCATCGACAATGATGTGGCAGTCGTGTTGGGTCATTCGATGTGTGGGACAGGGAGCAGGGGCACAGGCTGGGGGGAGCAGAGGGGCCGGGGCGGTGGTACAGGTTGTAGGGGGCAAATGGGGAGCATTTGCAGGTGCAGACAGGGTTGTTGGTGATGCCAGTGGGGTGTACCATGCCAGCGGTGGCAAAACGGCTCGTTTGCAGGGTGCCTGGGGCGAGCTGGGTGGCTGGAATGCATCCTGGGGGTGATCAGGTGGGTCTAGGTGTGTGTTCCATTGTTCTTCAGCTGCAACTCATGGTTCACAGGGGTGCACACTGGGGATACAGCCCTTGTCAATGAAGACATCAGTTGGTGACATGTTGATTCACGTGGACATGTGATGCATCGTGGTGGGCCCAGTGTGTGGAATGGGGGTCTGTGATGAGCTGGTGATGTGGACAGTGGACAGGCATGCAGGCCATTTTGGGGCGAACAGGGGACTGGGCAAGCTTTCATTGTCAGCTACGATGACGTAGCTGACCTCGTGGACATGTGACATATTGAAGCACAAAAACAATGCAGTGTAGTGCATAATGGGGGCAATTGGGCAAGCAGGGGGGCAACAGGGTGGTTCGAGCTGTTGAACTGGGGAGTGGTGTAGAAGCTGAGGTGAGCAGGGTGGTGTAGGAGGGTTCCAGGCTCGTCGTTGGAGCAGTGGGGCCAGTGGAGTTCGTCCGTAGAGCAGCAGACATGTTCTGATGAACACGTCCACGTGTAATCACCTAACATTGTTTTCTGAGTTGTCAACGGTGTTGGTTTGTTGTTTACAGTGTGGATCGGAGGAGAACAGCTGTGTAGGAGAGCATTGAGGTGGTGTATGTAGCTGGTGGGGCAGCCTGGGTGATTCTGTCAAGGATATAGGGTGTGACTCGGGTAACCCCAGGTATAATTTCATGTACCCATACCCGTGAACACCGTACCCATTACAGTTATGGGTGCAGTTTTACCATGGGTTTCAATGAGTATGACAGTAATAATTTATTATAATTCTAAATATATCTAAATACAATGGGGAACCACCCCCAACTCACGATTGCGAGCGAGGGGGGGGGTGGAGGTGATGTGGTGGCCATTGCGAGAGAAACAGACCAAGAACCACCCCACCTCGTGTTTGCAAGCGAGATGGGGTGGTAGTCATGACGTGGCGGCCATTGCAAGAGAAACAGACCAAGAACCACCCCCACCTCACATTTGCAAGCGAGATGGGGTGGTAGTTGTGACATGGCAGCCATTGCAAGAGAAACAGACCAATAACCACCCCCACCTCACGTTTGCAAGCGAGAGGGGGTGGTAGTTGTGATGTGGCGGTGCTCCCAAGTGAAACGAACCCAGAAACACCCCCGACTCGCATTTGTGAGTGAGAGGGGGTGGTGGCAGTGATGCCACAGCCATTGTTGACTAGAGGGGGCCGTTGTTGATGAGAGGGGGCCATTGTCATTGTTGTTGCCTAGTAGAAAAAACACCCCCCACTCGCATTTAGAATGAGGGGGGCATGTTGGTAGTAGTTGTCATCATTGTTGCCTAGTAGAAAAAACACCCCCCACTCATATTTAGAATGAGGGGGGTGTGTCGTCGTTGTCTAGTAGAAAAAACACCCCCCATTTGCATTTAAAACGAGGGGGGCATGTTGGTAGTAGTTGTCATCGTCGTTGCCTAGTAGAAAAAACACCCCCCACTCATATTTAGAACGAGGGGGGCATGTCATTGTTGTCTAGTAGAAAAAACACCCCCCACTCACATTTAGAATGAGGGGGGTGTGTTGGTAGCAGTTGTTGTTGTTGTTGAGCCATTGTTGTTGTTGTTGATGTTGATCAACAAAGTCATTTGATAAAACATGTGACCATTGAACCGGTACCATGATACCCATAACACCATGGGTATGGGTACGGTTTTGCCTCAGGTACGGAAATCCAAACCCGTACCCATACCCGAGCATACCCATAAGCAGAAACACATGGTGTTACCCATACCCGAGTCATGCCTTACAAGGATACAACATGTTCAGAGGAACACATCCATACCTCCTCGCGTAACAGTGTCAGGGCTCGACAGAGGGGGCTGTGGAGGGTGTAGGAGTAGGCTGGGTGATGTGGGAGTGTTGGCAGGGACAAGCGGTTGGCAGAGCAGCTTCTTCGAGTGTATGACATGTCCAGACAAATGCATCTGCCCAACATTGTGTAGCTTTGTTGTAGATGGCATGTGTACATCGATTATGAGTCTATAACACATTCAGATGAACATGTCCGCACGACCTCGTGTAGCTTCATTATTAGGGTGGTATGCAGCCTGTGTATTGCCGAAATTGTCAATTCGGGGCCAGTTGTATCAGATACTGTTGCCATTGTTGGTGGTGATGAGGTGGCAAAGTAGCGGGGTCCAGGGTGTGAAAAGACGGGTTGGTCATTCCACTGGAGTGCAGCACATCATTCTGCAGTCATGCAGGGTCATATGAGTTGAGAAGGGGTATAGGCGGTGTATAAACAAGAGTATGGTTTTGTAGTTCAGGGGGCATGTCCAGTGTAAAAAAATTGACCGTTTCAAGAATTTTCAGGGTCAGCGAGGTTTTGGGAAAAGAATGTGAGTGAGAGAGTAGAGTGTGTATAGTAAGTCCATTATAAAAAAAAAGTGGAAGGAAGCCAGAGCTTCCAACACTCAAGGACATGAGAACTATAAGGAACTTAATATAATTCATTGGGGGAATCTAGAATACAGTACAAGTACTCGAAGTATGGACTATATACTACTAGAATAACATGTGATAATACTGAAGCATGTGATAATGGTGTGATGATGTAAGAGGCACTCTTATAGGTTGCTGATATTTTCTTTGGAACAGATCAGAGAATTGTTCAGGCACCATCTAGCAAGGCTGTATGATGAATTCACCTTCAGTTCATATGCCAGTGTTCATTCTATTGCAGACCAGTTATTTCATACCCACAAACCTGTCACAACCTCAGAGGTCCTTTGCCCAAACAGACACAGTACAAACAGAGATCGATGGTTGTCAACATCTAATTGTCAGATAATCATCCTTGATGGCATGTAAAAATCTTTGCAAGCCTGCATGGATGACTTCACTCTTCAAATATCTGCTAGATGTGCCACTTGTGACACCCATCTGTTGAAGAACACCACTTTTGTTCAGACTCCACCTATTCTTGCTTTCAATGTGGGAAATGGCTCTGCCCCATTGTTGGATCCAGTTATTTGGATATTGTGTGATGGCTCCTGCATCCATTATGCCCTCAGAGGAGTTATCTATTTTGACAATCAGCATTTCACAGAATGTGTAATAACTACCACTGGTATGGTAGTATATGAATCTCAAGACCTAACATCAATCACTACAGATAATGCTGTTATGGCACTCTATACCTGATCCCCTCCCATGTCCTGAGGAACTCAGACATGCCATGCACAGCAGCAGCCCTCACAGCGCAAGTATTGCTGTGCTCACATGGTGAAGGTTGATTGTCCAGCCAGTCCATGGACAGGAAGAGACAATTGCAGTAGCAGAAAGAGAGGTAATAATTAAAGAGTGATAGTTGGATAATTAAAAGTAGATTAAGGAAGCAAACCAAGCTAGCAAGCGACTCTTGTGCTGTGTGTTGAGATTACACCGTGAGTCTCACTTTTTGATGCATGTACTATATTTAGCATTTCCCTTTGATGTGCATGAACAGTCTGTTACAATAGTTCCCCTTGTCCCTTTATTCCCTTTATCCTCTTTATTACACTTTATACATATATATATGGATCATAGTTACAGTACCACCTCAGTCACTTGTACAGAGACTGAGGTGAGCTTCATTTATATCATTCAATTGTAGATCAATACTTACTGTAACATTAGAACGATCTTATTTGTACTAGGTACAGTAAACATAAATATAGTCACTTGTACAGAAACTGAGAACGATCTTATTTGTACTAGGATCACCTTTCTACAGGTTATGGGCCACTCCCATTGTCATTGAACAATGGAAGAAAGTATCCTAGCCACTCGATGTTTTTCCTAGTCATTATTTTTGATCTGTCTCTCTGATCACTTAGATCAAATCCTATGTCTTTCACGAAAGTGTCTGGTATACCAGTGTGTTTCCCCCTTTCCCCTGTGACAAACTTTTGTCTACCATCAATACTTATCCACTATGGGCACCAATACTATTGAACATCCATCTGTCTCCCTCATCAAGCTCTCTGTCCAATAGACCAGGGAGAAGCTTGATAAGCTCAAATCTAACTACAAGGAGTGGTGTGAGAAAGTTATTATTGCCCTATCTCTCAACAGCCTTTATGAATATGTTCTGGGTAATATCCCCACACCTACCTCTACAGAGCTCCATGCTCTCATGAATTGGAAGGCCAATACCTGTCTTGCTTACACTTTTACTGTGTCCAGCATTCCACCTTCCGAGTGACAATTCCTTGACATCAAAAAGGGGCCTGACATCAATTGGAAGGCTCTCCAGGACTGCCATCAAAAGAAAGGGCTGGTTTGCCAGGTTCAGCTCCTACAGCAGGCACTCTCTGTTCAATGCACAAAGGCTGACCTCCTTTGTTGCATCGCTCTCCTTAATTCACTTAGTGACAATTTTCCCCATGCTCACTCCATAATTTCTCATGACATTGCTGCATCAACCACTGAAGCCCCATATGGTTCTAAGCATATTCATCTATTCCTGGAGAACAAACAGTCTTTACTTGAGAATGATCAGTGTAATGATTCCAGATCTCATGTTGCACTCATGGCGCAACCCAAGTCTTCCAAATCTCCTAATGTACCAACTTGTACAAGTACTTTACACTCCCCCACCTATTCCAGTTGGATTCTGGTTTGTCCAGCTGGAATTTCTGGAATTTCTGGAATCCAGTGGAATGTTTTTTGTATGTAGTTTTCCCTATGCAGCACAATTCCAGTCGGAATAAGGATCCAATTTACACCCGGAATCCCTGGAATCTGACCGGACTCATCCCAACCGGAATAACAGGAATAACCGGAATAACTGGAATGCATGTGCTTTCCCAAGTAAAAGTTCAACACACATCAAGAATTGAACCCTTGACCTTGGGTCTGCACACATAACAGCACGCTTAACCACTGAGCTACCAAGCAATTATTCTTCTGTATACATTTAATACTTTTATTACCCAACCAAGGTATGTAGTTAATCACAGCCATTAACGGAATAATTAATAAGTATGCATACACATGACATGTGACATGTGACTGCCAGCTCACAACCACCACCACCACTGTCGCCAATGCCACATCCTCCTCCTCTCCACTCCACCACCACCACTGCATGTGCACCCACCACCACTGCTCCCATGCCCACTACCACCATCACCACCACCTTCAAACGAGCCGACTGGATGGAACACAGGCCCAAACGATGCAGATCGCGTCGTTTGGGGCCTAAGTATGTTTTTTTTCGTTTGCTTTTTGTTTTTTTATACTAACTAACTTGTTTCATTTGTTTTATAGGTTCTACTCTACTGCCAGACAGAACATGGGCCCAAACAATGTGATTGGACAGAACACAGGCCCAAATGATGCAGATCACGTCGTTTGGGCCCTAAGTAAGTTTTTTTTGTTTGCTTTTTGTTTTTATATACTAACTAACTTGTTTCTTTTGTTTTATAGGTTCCCAGACAGAACAGGGGCGCAAACAACATGATTGGAGAGAATGCAGGCCCAAACGATGCAGATCGCATCGTTTGGGCCCTAAGTAAGTTTTTTTTTGTTTGCTTTTTGTTTTTATAAACTAACTAACTTGTTTCTTTTGTTTTATAGGTTCTACTCTGGAACATGGGCCCAAACAATGTTGCCGTCATTTGGGCCTTAGATAAGTTTTTTTTTCTTTTTTTCTTTTTCTTTTATCAATCAACTAATTGTAATTTATTGCTTTTTAGGTTGTATACTACTGGGGACGACCTGCCACGACAAAAAACCTGCAACCCATGCCCATGCCCACCCGATCCCCTCCTCCCCATTCAAATGGGATGTGAGGCTGTTGACATGGGCTAGGAGGGTGCAGAGGGATGCCAGGAGACCCCGGAAGGGGGGGGTACCTGCCTAGTAAGCACCCACCAACCTCTGTACTCGCACCATGTCACACTGATGTGCCCAAACCCCCCCCCCCAAAAAAAAAGAAAAAAACAGAAATCCAAACAGGGAATGACAGCAACGAACAATGACAAGCCACCCACCCCCAGCCTCACAAGCAACTGCTCGTGGGGTGGATCGTGGGTGGAACAATGCCCAGGCGCAGGGACAGGAGATGACAACGACACCACCCGCCCCCAGCCTCACAAGCAACTGCTCATGGGGTGGATTGCGGGTGGAACAACAACGATGACAAGCCACCCACCCCCAGCCTCATGAGCAACTGCTCATGGGGTGGAACGTGGGTGGAATGATGCCCAGGCGCAGGGATAGGAGATGACGATGCACCACCCACCCCCAGCCTCACAAGCAACTGCTCGTGGGGTGGATCATGGGTGGAATGACAATGACAACAAGCCACCTACCCCAGCCTCACAAGCAACTGCTTGTGGGGTGGAATGTGGGTGGAATGATGCCCAGGCACAGGGATAGGAGACGACGACACACCACCTGCCCCCAGCCTCATGAGCAACTGCTTGTGGGGTGGATCGTGGGTGGAATAACAATGACAACAAGCCACCTACCCCCAGCCTCATGAGCAACTGCTCGTGGGGTGGATCGTGGGTGGAATGATAGACAACAGTGGGGTCGCATCCCCTCCCCCTCCCCCACACTTTGTGTGGGGAGGGATTTTTTTTGTACTTTTAATTATTTATTAGTATTGTGCCCCCCCTCCCCTATTTTGCATGGGGGAGGGATTCTTTTTGGTGTGAGGGGTTAGCTTTTTATGTATATAAACAAAACTCCCTCTCGCATCTTGTGAAAGGGAGGATTTTTTGTTTATCTATGTAATCTGTTACAATTTGTCCATCACAACCCGCAAGACTGGGTACTTCATTTTTCTTTCTGACATGACATGACTCACTTCCGATGGAGACACCCCCTGACCTGACTCCTGTTGATCGACATGCTGCACCGCAGTATTCCATGACGTCGGACTCCATGATGTCGGACTCTGTGATGTCGGACTCCTTGACATTGGACCCTTGATATCGAATCCGTGACATCGGACGCCTCATGCTTGGCATGAGGGTTATTTGCTATTGTTCTTTGACATGCTGCGCCACAGCACTCCGTGACATTGGACGCCTCATGCTAGGCATGAGGCTTACTGTTCTATTGTTCCTTCTATATATATTTGACAAGGATCTTGTATTCCGATTGGACGATAGACATTCTCTGAACCATATATAAGCTACAGTAATACGGCCTGTATTCCTTAGCTTGACCTAATTCAATCAACGGTCTTAGACTCAACCAGAACACTCGACAGCTTAGGAAGCCCCTAGCTGTGATAACTCAAACTTGACAGCTGGAAAGCCTCCAACTGTGATACATGAACTGACAGTCTACTCAGAAAGCCTCTGAGTACAGATAGCCATAATGACTTGAGGAAGTACCCAAGTGAAGGCAGGAAGCCTGATACACTAGGAAAGCCTCCTAGTGTGATACCGATACAGTTGGAAAGCATCCAACTGTGACATATGAAGCCAAGGCTGAGTTAAAGACCTATAGTCTTAACAAAAGGTCAAGCTGATCTATGAAGTCCACCTACCTAGGTGCAGACACAACGTCTTTCAGACAAAGCCCAGACAGACCTCCAACCAGAGCATCATCATCAGGAAGAACCCTGTGGTATAGATACCAGGGTCGACTAGTACGATACTCAGAACCAGCACAGAAGTGGTTCTCAAAGAGAACCAGTGATGAAGAATCCCGATACCTCGACGAAGAGGATTTTAGATCCTTCAATAAAGAAGAAACCCCAGAATGAGATCCATTCTCCCTATCCAACGACAACGCCAACATGTCTACCGAACCCACAGGAGATTAGAATCTGAACCCCCTCTGACTTCACAGGGGACTGAACTAGAACTGCGAAGTTCTTACAAGAAGTGAAACTCTATTTGAGAGTAAACCATGGAATCTATGACACCGATGAGAAGAAGATCATCTTCACATTGTCCTTCATGAATGGAGGAACTGCTGTGCCCTGGGCACAGACTTGGGCAGAGAGGGAAGACCTAGGAACCTGGTCTACCTTTGAAGCAACGCTCAAGACAGCGTTCACGCCAATCGACGAAGCTGGCAGAGCCAGGACAGAAATGAAAACATTGAAGCAGGGACAGAACCTGGAGGACTACATAGTGCAGTTCTGAATCCTGTGAGAAAAGGCAGGAATCAATGATGACACCGCCCTCATTGAACTCTTTATGGATGGGTTGAACCCCAAGCTCCTCGAAAGAGTTTTCAATATGGAAACGATCCCAACAACCTTGGAAGGAATGATCAACACCGCCTCCAAGTACGATGGACAGTGGAGGAGAGCAAAAGCCATAACAGGAAGGCTGCAGGAGGCTTTGACAAAGAAGCTACCGAGCTCTAAAGCAAAGGAGACCCCACTCGAGATCAACCGACTCTCCTATCAGGAGAGGATCAAACACATGAAGAAAGGGTTGTGCTTTGTGTGCCACCAGCCTGGACACAGAGCAACCGAACACAAGAAAGGGGAAAAGAGGACCGAGGACCGGCCACCCCCAAAGAATAAAGGCAGGGAAGCCTATGAGTGATCATAGGAGAACTCGATGAAGAAGAAAAGAAGGGAGCTCTTGCTGCTATTGAGGATGAGGGTTTTTAAAGAGGTGGAGTGCCTCGATGCCAGGTACCACCAAACTCTCTGTCTGCTCTGTACTACTAGCCACTTTGAAGAATCAATCTATCTGTTTAGATATCAAAGTGCTAGGAGCAGGCAGAGGGAAAGCCATCAAAACCAAAGCCCTACTTGACTCTGGAGCAGGAGGGATATTCATGAGTCATGAATTTGTGGAGAGCAGCGGATTTGAGCTGCACCCCCTGGAGAAGGTGATCAAGGTCAGGAACATGAATGGAACCCCAAACAAGAAAGGGGAGATTTCCCACTATGCCAGGGAACTCCTGACAATCAACAGAAGAACCTTCCCGACGACCTTCCTCATTGCAGGACTGGGAAAGGAATTGGTCATCTTGGGCTTGCCATGGCTCAGAAGAATCAATCCAGTAATCGACTGGAAAATCGGAACCTTCCAATTCAGGACGAACGACAAGACCCATCCTGAATTCTCATATGGAAGAGGAAGAACCCTTATCGGTAGGGTACTGACCAAGAAAACCAACGACGAACACCTGTCATGGCACCGAAGGGGAACTGAAAATAAGAAGAACCTCCTTGACATGACAAAAGAAGAATGACAGGCATGGTGCTGAGGCATCATCACTAGAGATCAAGAAAGGCTCACCCTCAAGAAGAAGACTGCCGAGGAAGAACGAGCACGATGGAAAAAGGTAGCCACCAGAGAGCTAGAGAAACTGGCCGCCGAGAAAGAAGAAGGACGACTGGCAGTGGCCTGAATAGTCATGAAAGAAAGGGAAAAGACAGCCCTGAAAGACAAGAAAGCAGAGCTGGCAAAAGAAGAACGCCGAGAGCTATGCCAAAGAGTTGTCGCCAAGGTGAAACTGATGGGAGGAGTCCTCCATGAAGAACAAAAGAAAAGCAAGATGCCCATTGAGACAAGAAAAGCAACAATCGAAGAAATTGATGACAAAGAGATCACAATCACGACTCTTCAAGATGCGGAGCCCATTGGGCCACAAGATGAAGAAGACACTGGGAAGGAAACCCCAGCACAGGCAAACCACAAACAGGCAATGGAACAGGCAATGGAACAACCAAAAGAGACACCCGAACTGAGGATCGAGGACGACGAGCTACTGGTTGCCTACATCCGAGGAGAACCCATCATCAGAATATTCGAACCAGCTAAGACACTGCTGATGGAGGAATATGATGAACCAAGATATGGATATTCTCAGATGACGAAGACAATCTCTCAGATCATAAAGGCAAAAGGATCACCACAATATGCTTATGGACAAAATATCTGGATCAGGGCAAAGACATCAGTCTCACAACACCTAACACACAAGAAGGAAGGAGAACCCGAACAAAGGACCCTGGATGAACTACTCCCCGAACAGTACAGGGAGTACCAGCGGATATTCGAAAAAGAAGCATCGGAGAGATTCCCAGAATCAAGACCCTGGGATCACGCGATCGAACTGAAAATGGACTTTATGGCAAAAGATTGCAGGGTTTACCCGTTGTCACTGGCAGAACAAAAGAAACTCGACGAGTTTCTCAACAAGAGCCTGAAGAAAGGATACATTCGACCATCAAAATCACCCATGGCGTTGCCATTCTTCTTTGTTGCGAAGAAGGATTCGGATGCGCTACGGCCCTGTCAAGATTACAGGTACTTGAATAACAGAACGATCAAGAACACCTACCCACTGCCGCTGGTAGGAGACCTGTTGGACAAACTAAGAGGGGCAAGGTGGTTTACAAAACTGGACATCCGGTGGGGATATCACAACGTCAGAATCAAGGACGGAGACCAATGGAAGGCAGCCTTCAAGACAAATCGAGGGCTGTTTGAACCAACGGTGATGTTCTTTGTATTATGCAACTCACCGGCGACCTTCCAGGCGATGATGAATGAGTTATTCCATGACATGATTGGAGAAGGATGGCTCGTGATTTACATGGATGACATCCTGATATTCTCCAAGGATCAGAACAAACACCAGGAAAGGACGAAGAGGGTACTGCAAAGACTGGCATAGAACGACCTATACCTGAAACCGGAGAAATGCAAGTTCGACGTCCACAAAGTGGAATTCTTGGGTCTAATCATCCGACCCAACGAAATTGCCATGGACAACACAAAACTGGCAGGTATACAAGATTGGCCAACCCCGACAAACGTAAAAGCAGTCAGATCTTTCCTGGGATTTGGGAATTTCTACAGGAAATTCATTGGACATTTTGCAGAGACAAGCAGACCGCTCAATGAACTGATGAAGAAGAACAAAGTGTTTGACTGGACAAAGGAATGCGAACAGGCCTTTCAAATGCTGAAAAGGAAATTTGCAGAAGCACCAGTACTGCTAATGCCAGACCCAACGAAACCATTCACGATCGAATCAGACGCCTCAAAACATGCGACAGGAGGAGAGGGATACAAATGGGGACTGGCACCCATGCAGATATATATTGCATGCGCTAACACCAACAGAATGGAACTATGAGATCTATGACAGGGAGTTACTAGCGATAATACGATTGCTAGAGACCTGGAGACATTACATAATGGGTTCAGAACACCTGGTGGTAATCCTGTCGGACCACAAGAACTTGACGTACTTCCGAATGGCACAGAAACTGAACAGATGACAGGCAAGATGGAGCCTATTCCTATCGGAATTCGACTTGCAAATCGTCCATGTGCCCGGATCACAGATGGTACAGAGCGATGCGTTATCACGGAGAGCGGATCACGTACCAGAAGAAGACAATGATAATGAAGATGTCACGATGCTGCCAGAAACAGTATTTGTGAAATTCATTGATACCAAAATGCATGATTTACTCGCAGGGAGTATCATGAAAGACGACCTGGTGAAGAGCGCAATCGAGGCGCTAAAGACCAAGGGAATGCCACCGATAAAGTCAGCACTGGAAGATTGGAAAATAGAGGACGGCCTTCTATTTTTCCGAGACAGATGCTACGTCCCAGACAATGGAGATCTACGGAAGAAGCTGGTGCAAAAGTACCATGAAGGAGTAACCAGCGGACACCCGGGACAATGGCAGACTACTGAAATGATCAGGAGGGACTACTGGTGGCCAGGAATGATGACATACATCAAGAACTATGTTGCTGGATGTGCCACATGCCAGCAAATGAAGGTCAATACCCACCCGACAACACCCCCACTGCAACCGATCAAATCCGAAGCAACGAGACCATTTGCGATGGTGACGACAGATTTTATAACCGACTTGCCAGAGTCCGACGGTTATGATGCACTCATGGTCGTGGTAGACCATGGGCTTACAAAGGGGGTAATTTTTATCCCTTGCAGGAAAATGATAGATGCATTGGGAGTGGCCACCCTCTACCTAGACAATGTCTACAAACGATTTGGCCTCCCAGACAAGATCATCTCCAACAGAGATCCCAGATTTGCCTCGCAGCGGTTCCAGGAGCTAGGAAGACTGCTCGGAATCAAGCTGGCAATGAGCACAGCATACCACTCCCAGACCAATGGGGAGACAGAATGGGTGAACCAGGAAGTGGAAATATACTTACAGATCTTCTGCTTGAACAACCAGGAGAACTGGAAGCACCTCCTCCCGACCGCGGAGTTCACACACAACCAGAGGACGCACTCTGTACAGAAGAACTCCCCATTCTACCTCATGATGGGCTATGAGCCCAAGGCGATCCCACTCCCCTACCTGAAGATGAACATACCGGCCATAGAAAAACGAATAGTTGCACTGCAACGGGCCTGAGATGAAGCGAAGGCAACTCATGAGTTGGCCAGACAAATGATGGCGGAAAGGACGACAAGGCACTTCACCCCGTTCAAAGAAGGAGACAGAGTGTGGCTAGAAGCGAAGAACCTCAGAACAACACACCAAACAAAGAAGCTCGCACCAAAAGAAGGACCGTTCTCTATCGAGGAGGTCCTGAGCCCACTCTCCTACCGACTGAAGTTACCAGAACAATGGAAGATACACCCGGTGTTCCACGTGGCGCTCCTTTCCCCATATAAAGAAACTGAGACACATGGACCGAACTTCCCAGAACTGCTGCCCGATCTGATAGAAGGCAAATCGGAATATGAAGTGGAAGTGATCATTGGACATAAGAAGAAAGGAAGGACCATGCACTTCTTAGTGAAGTGGGTCGGATACCTGACCTCGGAGAACTCATGGGAGCCCGAGGGAAACCTGAAACACGCCAAGACAATCCTAGGGGCATATAAACAGCGACAACAGCTGTAGAACCCCCAAGACCGAAAACACCCACCGAACCAAAGAAACCACAGGATGCTCCCCCCTCCATTGACACTACACCTATCACAAACCCCAGCAAGGACTGGGCGAATGGTCATTGACCAATGACCACTGATGAACATACTCCCAGGCAGACCCTCATGGGTATGCCCGCATGGGATTCCCTTCTGGATAACAAGGGATGACTGGATAAGAAGGATGTCCTCAACCTGTCCCAAATGCTGCCTCTTTGCCCAGAGGAGCACGAAGGCGGACTACACCTGGGTGAGGACCCAATATGAAGAGTGGTGTTTTGAGGAAGAGCGAGACGGGGAAGACTACATCTCTGAGGACTTCTGCATTGACCAGACAGGGCTTCGCCCTGGTATGAGGCCACTGGCGGGTGTGAGCAGACCCCTATGGATCGACCTCCAGTGGAATGCCCACTATGATGAAGAGAGTGGATATAGCCTGGCGAGGAGGCTCCTACTTGGAGAGCACAGAGAACTAGGAACCCTACTGCGCTCCAACCAATTCCCTCAGACCCCGACCCACCCCACTTCCTGAGTGGAGAAAAGAATATGATGATCGAAGTCAGTGACTTCGAAGATAGAGAGAGGGTGATGTTACAATTTGTCCATCGCAACCCGCAAGACCAGGTATTTCATTTTTCTTTCTGACATGACACAACTCACTTCCGATGGAGACACCCCCTGACCTGACTCCTGTCGATCGACATGCTGCACCACAGTATTCCGTGATGTTGGACTCCTTGACATTGGACCCTTGATATCAGATCCATGACATCGGATGCCTCATGCTTGGCATGAGGGTTATTTGCTATTGTTCTTCGACATGCTGCGCTGCAGCACTCCATGACATCGGACGCCTCATGCTAGGCATGAGGCTTACTGTTCTATTGTTCCTTCTATATATATTTGACAAGGATCTCATATTCCGATTGGACAATAGACATTCTCTGAACCATATATAAGCTACAGTAATACGGCCTGTATTCCTTAGCTTGACCTAATTCAATCAACGGTCTTAGACTCAACCAGAACACTCAACAGCTTAGGAAGCCCCTAGCTGTGATAACTCAAACTCAACAGTTGGAAAGCCTCCAACTGTGATACATGAACCGACGGTCTACTCAGAAAGCCTCTGAGTACGGATAGCCGTAACGACTTGAGGAAGTACCCAAGTGAAGGCAGGAAGCCTGATACACTAGGAAAGCCTCCTAGTGCGATACCGATACAGTTGGAAAGCATCCAACTGTGACATATGAAGCCAAGGCTGAGTTAAAGACCTATAGTCTTAACATAATCACAATCATCCCCACTCCCTCGAGGGATGTGGTTAATTAAAAAATTTTGATCTTTAACTACTTCGAAAAAAATTAGAGTGTCATGAATAAACCTTATAGTACTAACTAATAATTCTCCTGTGGCTCAACTGGTTAAGCACACATGTTTGGTTTGTCATGTGATCACTCTAATCAAGATGTCTTGAGTTCAATCCTTACTCTGCACAAATATATAGTGTTTAAAGGTCCAGTCCAGTCCGGTTTTTGACTTCCAAATGGGTGAACCGGCAACTGCAACCGGTCTAGGACCGACCTAGATATTGGAGGACCGCGACCAGACCCTTTAGGACCAGTCCTAATCGGTCCATGGACCGAAAAAAGACTGGTTCAGACCGGTTTTTTGTCGTAAAATTTATTGTGCCAAATAACCCATATGTATCTCAACAAATATGACCATCACCTCATATATATTATATTAATGGATAGAGATTGTAATGCTACATAGACCGATCCAACATTTAAGCAATTCCATCAAGATTTGACTGAGATATGGCCAAAACTGAAAGGACATGCATTCAAGTTGCAGTTTGTAGTTTGTAATTTGTAGTTTGTAGTTGCACTCATTTAGGCTGTTGTATAAATAAAATCCCATGGTACAGATGATTAGGTGTTGTTGTTACTTTTATGATGCTATATAGCTGTACAAAAAAAATTATAGCTCAGGTAATAAGCAATGCAATCAAAGTTGTTCTGATACAACAAAATACTTGTACAAAAATGTTTTTGGTCATATCTCAACCAATTCTTGACAATTTTTGATGATCCAGGGACCGAAAATAAAGGAAATATGTGTGGGAGTAAGGTCTAACACATGTTGGAACGAGAGATGGGTTGCAACCGGTTTTAACCAGTTTTTCATCGGTCCTACTATATTTTTCAAAATGAAAGACCAGCAACTGGACTGAAAAAGACCGGTACATAAATAGACCACTGGTCCAGTCCTAATCGGTCCAGTTCAGTTCAGTTTCGGTCTTTTTTTCGGTCCTACAGACTGGACCTTTAAACACTACAAATATATTTTGTAGGCACTTTGACAACTTAAGACTTGAAATTTGACTATCCATTAGGGTATATACTCTAAGTTGTGCATCTGGAGTAACCGGAATCTGGTCGGAATAACCGGACTAACTGGACTCCAAGCGGAATAACTGGACTCTGACTGGAATAACTGGACTCCAACTGGAATAACTGGACTCTGACTGGAATAGGTGGGGCAGTGTAAATTACAGACTTGTACCAACACCAACTGTGGCAAGCCGGGACATACTAAGGAGTAATGTATTAAATCTGGCAGTGGTATGGCTGGAAAGTCAATTGAGGAGTCAAAAGCTGCTCACAGAGCTGCACGTGAGAAGAAGTCATTACCCACTAGTGCCCCCAAAATCCCCATTACAGTCAAGGATGTCAATGGACATGCCTTTACTGTCATGGTTGACCCTGATACTATGACCTTGTCTGCACCAGAATTTGTGGGACTTGCTCATGACCCTCTACCCCTTGATCCTACTGACATGATGGAATATGAGGGTTGGGTCATCACTGAGGAGGAGCCCACCACCATTGACTGGAAACATCACATTTTGCCCACTACTGATATTACACTCACTGTCAAGCCTTTGAACCAGACACAGCATTCCCATCTCACTTTAGATGATCTACCCTTTATTATCAACTCTGGTGCAACAGTCCATATATCACCTGACAGATCTGATTTCCCCACTCTATGACCTATACCACCCCAATCTGTCAAAAGCATTGGTGGTTCATCTATTGCCGCTGTCAGTGTGGGTGATATAAAGTTAAGAATAGCCCAAGGCACATCAATAATCTTACATAATGTTCTCTACATCCCTAACTCAGCAGTTCTATTGATCTTGGTGGGCACACTTGCAGACAACTCAAATACCATTGCACATTTTGATGCTAACACATGCTGGGTATCCAACAAATCTACTGGTGCACTCATAGCCCATGGTTCTCAGATTCCAAGAAGCTTTACATGCTCAACATCCAGTCTGCCACCATCAACCATGTGCTCACTGTCCACAAATCCCCTACTCTCAACTTGGCATTGTCATCTGGGACATGCTAATTACCAGTCCCTCTGGGATATGGCCAAGAAGGGTGCTCTCACAGGTGCACCGCTCACCTCTACACTAAACTGTCTAAATGCAAGTCATGTGTAGACAAAGACACATGTCCCAAAGAAGCTTGAGGAGGGACCAGGCCCTAAAGCCATGAGGAAGCTGGAAAAGGTGTGGGTTGACCTATCTGGACCACATGCTATGAAGTCGTGTATGGGCAACCTTTATGTTATGGATATAGTAGACAACTACTCTTCCTTCCCATGGTCTATACCATTATGAAATAAAGACAATTCATCCTCAGAGCTCAAAGCTTGGGAACTTGCTCGAGATAACAAAATGGGACTCAAAGTTGGAACCTATATCACTGATAATGGGGAACTCAAATCCCATGAAATGGAAAACTGGCTGAAAACAAGGGGTACTGACCAACATTTCATGGCCCCTCATACTTCTGCTCATATTAGTCATGTTGAGCAAATGCATAGAATGCTAATGCTTAAAGCACACACAATGTGAATTTATGCAGGCTTACCACCTTTCCTCTGGGACAAGTTTTATCTCACAGCTTCTCATTTACATGCCAAGACTACAACATGTTCCCTTGCAGGATTTACACCTTGGGAATATTGGTATGGCAGAAGGCCTGATTACTCATCTCTATGAGAAATTGGATGCAAGGCATTTGTGCTTATTCCCAAAAAGGATAATCCCAAGATCTTTGAATGCATCCTAATAGGTTATGACCCAAAATCTAAATCTTACCAATGTTATAACTGCACGATGCATAAAATCCACAGCTCTTACCATGTGACATTCCTTGAGAGCCATGACAGCCATTCACTGCCCACCCCTACTGTGCTAGAGGAAGATGGCAATATTAGCACCACTCAAAGCAGACCACCATTCCTAGGGAATGGCATGGGTTTGGCAACCCATGTGGGTTACAGGTATGGGTACAGGTCACACTGATGATGCTCAACCCAGAAACCCAAACAAAACCCACAAAAAGGCTTCAGATGGTATAACACAAGTCAGAGGAAGGGTGGGAGGCCCTCTAGATGTCACCTGTCAGACCGACTGTCAAATAGTCATAAAAGGACTGCTTGTTGAAGCAGTCCGAGGCTAAAAGAATGTGTTTCGAGGACTTGCGATGATTTGCGAGGTGTTGCAATGATTTTTGAGATGTTGCGATGCTTTTCGAGGAAGTCTCGAGGAATTTCGAGTGTGCAGATATGTTCGGATGCAAGATTGGGGGACTAGACGAGTAGTAGAAGTGAAGAAAAGGCTAATCGAGGGAAGCGAGAGCGAAAATAGTGTAATGCAAGGAATTTCGAGGAATTTCGAGGAAGTTTAGCATAAAACACCAAACTTCAGACTGAATAAGACTAAACCGAACTCTCAAATCACTGTGATCTGGGAGGAAGACAATGACTTTCTTCTTTTTCTTTGTATCTAGTACATCTTTTTATATAAAATAAAGAAAGTACCTAAAAAGGCTAGAGAACATGAGGCAAACATGTGGAAAACTCAAGGCAAAAGACAATATAAGTATATCAGAACAATAAAGCGAGCCTAGAAGGGGTGAATATAAGACATGATGAAGAAATAATAAGAAAGAATAGCTAAAACCAGACTGTCCTTGTTATAAATGGAATAAAAGATCGGAAACTGCTTCGAGCGGATTGTATGTGTGCACATGCGGTTGAAATGTGTTCGATATATGCAATATAGTGTCCCATGTGTCCAGCATGCGTCCGAAGATTGTTTGAACAGGAAATACTGTGTCCGACAATGTTTTTCAAGGTTCGATGTTTTTCGAAGTTTTTTGAAGATTCTTCAGACTTTGTTTGTGGCCCAATATTGGTGCGATATTGTTCGAAAATGGTAGGGGATACGTCTGGCATGTGTGCGATGAGTATTCAGATAGCGATATAGTGTCCGATGTCGATTTGCGATGTTCGATGATTTTCAAAGTCGGTCGAGGAAATATCGGACTTGTTCGAAGGCCAATATCGCTGCGATATTGCTCGATACTGGTTCGGAACCCATCGACGATGCTCCAAGTGTATATCCTGAGCTGTCCAAAGGTCGGGGGAGTTGTACTATGGCAGCCGAAGGCATACGAAGAATTTCGAGGTGTCACAAAGAGTTTCGAAGCATTGCGAAGAATATCGAAGCATTTTCGTGACCTTGTAGAGGTTCATAGAGGTTTGTAGAGCTTCAGAGGGGTTCGTATGGGTTTGTAGAGCTTCGACAATGATCATAGATGTGTTTTCCGAGCTTGAATGACAAGGTGGACCTATCAACACATTGAATACCCACAACCCACACCCATACCCACCACCAATCTCCTACCTACAGTTCTATTTACAGGTTTCAGCGCTCAGATGAGTGCCACAAACCATTTATTTACTTTACTTACTTGGACAGGAGCTGATTACAACATATATTACATATTAATTACAGGGGAAGTGATGCCCCCAAAGGGAAGGGAGTTGTGGAAGCAACATACTATATACAAGTTGATGTTTATTACTATTTGGTTCCAGTAAATGAACATGAATGATGTGTCGTATGCCACATTCATGTTTGTTTAATGAAACCAAATAGTGATAAACATCACCTTGTATATAGTATGTTGCTTCCACACCTCCCCTCCCTTTGGGGGTGTTGCTTCCCCCATAATTAATATGTAATATAAGTTAGATATGAGTTAGAACTGCCCAATTACATAGTTTATAAGTAAATAAATGGTTTGTGGCATTCAAATGAGTGCTGAAACCTGTAAATACAACATGTAAATAGAAAATTAATTGCTCACAGGGTGTATCCTACCCCAACCCTGACAACGATGATGACAATGACACCATGTCATTGTTGTAATCAGCTCCTGTACTTGAAGGAGCCCACAATTGCAGGTCTTCTTGCAGGAGCTGATGACATGGTGGAGACAGTGGGTCAGCCCGTACCCGTCTAACCCATGACTCATGACCCATGGGTTGCAGGTATGGGTAGGCATGGGTACAGGTATGGGTACAGTCAAAGTACCCATGGGTTACCCATTGATAGGTCCACCTTGTCATTCAAGCTTGGAAAACACATCTATGATCATTGTCAAAGCTCTATGAAGTTCTACAGACCTCTACAAAGCTCTACAAACCCATACAAACCCCTCCGAACCTCTACAAACCTCTACAAACCTCTACAAAGTCACAAAAATGCTTCAAAAATCTTTGCATGCCTTCAGCCACCATAATACAATTCCCCCGACCTTCATACAGCTCAGAATATACACTTGGAACATTGTCGATGAGTTCCAGACCAGTCTCGAGCAATATCGCACCGATTTCGGGCCACAAACGAAGTCTGAAGAAACTTTGAAAATCTTTGAAAAACCTCAAACCTCGAAAAACATCTTCGGACACAGTATTTCCTATTTGAACAATCTTCAGATGCATGCTGGACACATGGGACACTATCTCGAGTATATTGAACACATTTCAACCACATGTGCATGCATGCAATCCGCTCAAAGCAGTTTCCAATGTTTTATGCAATTTATAACAAGGACAGTCTGCTTTTAGCTATTCATTCTTATTATTTCTTCATCATGTGTTATATTCACCATTTCTAGTCTTGCTTTATTGTTCTGATATACTTCTATTGTCTTTTGCCTCGAGTTTTCCACATGTTTGCCTCATGTTCTCTAGTCTTTTTAGGTACTTTCTTTATTTTATATAAAAAGATGTACTAGATACAAAGAAAAACAAGAAAGTCGTCATCTTCCTCCCAGATCACAGTGATTTGAGAGTTCAGTTTAGTCTTATTCAGTCTGAAGTTTGGTGTTTTATGCTAAACTTCCTCAAAATTCCTCAAAATTCCTTGATTCCTTGCATTACACTATTTTCGCTCTCATTTCCCTCAATTCGCCTTTGCTTTGCTTCTACTACTCATCTAGTCCCCCGATCTTGTGTCCAAACATATTTGCGCACTCGAAATCCCTCAAAACTTCTTCGAAAAAACCTCAAAAAATATTGCAACACCTCGAAAAATATTGCGACATCTCAAAAATCATCACAACATCTTGAAAATCATTGCAATGTCTCGAAAAATATCGCAACTCCTCGAAAATCCTCAAAAGTCCTCAAAACACATTCTTTTAGCTTCAAACTGCTTCAACAAGCAGTTGTTTTATGACTATTTGACAGTCAGTCTGACAGGTGACATCTAGAGGGCCTTGCATCCTTCCTCTGACTTGTGTTATACCATCTGAAGCCTTTTTGTGGGTTTTGTTTGGGTTTCTGGGTTGAGCATCATCAACATAGGGGGCATCAACCAGCCTGAACACTTCAGGTTGGAAGATCCTGGTCTAGAGGATGGACCTCCCGGCAGACCTGACAGCCCTGGGGGTGACCCCAATCCCAATGATCCAGATGATCAACCTCCCATGGTGGAAAACCCTGATCCAGGGGATAGGTTCATAGATGTCCTTTACAACCTCTCAGAGAGTATCTGCACCCTTCGTCAGAACAATGCACCCAAGACCAAAAAAATCAAAGTTTGTGACCCTGACACCTTTGACGGTACCAACCCAAAGAAACTTAGAGATTTCCTAGTCTCATGTAATCTTCATTTCCATGACTGCCTGCATGTATTTTCCTCTGATGAGAAAAAGATCATATTTATCCTTTCTTATCTTAAGGGATCAGCTCTTAGTTGGTTTGAGCCTGGTCTTAATGACCCAACAGATTCTGCACACTGGATATGGGACTATGAAGCTTTCCTCGCTGAGCTGGAAAGCAACTTTGGCCTGCATGACCCAGTTGGAGATGTGGAAAAAGCTCTCTCTGACTTAGCAATGAAGAAAGGTGGTCGTATCACAAAATATAATGTTGACTTCTGGGAATTAGCTTCTAGGGTCAATTGGAATGAAGCAGCCCTTCATGACCACTATTTCCGTGGTCTCCCACTCCAACTTCACATAGAAGTTCTCCAGGGTGGTAAACCCAATACTCTGGCAGAACTGCGCTTGAAAGCACAGGACAGCGATGACATCTACTGGATGCAAGAAGATGAATCCTGCTTTGAAACAAAGAATTCCAGTAACTTCATGAACTCTAGTTGGAAGGACACTTCCAAAAGTCCTTCCCCATCTACCAACCAATCCTCTTCGAACTCTGCCCATGGTAGCACCTCCAACCAGCAGTCTTCCACAACAAAGAACACTCCCTGGGACAAGCCCAAGTTGTCCATCTCCGATAAGTTGGGGAAGAACAGCAAGCTTACTGGGGAGGAACGAGAACGTTGCATGAGAGAATGACTTTGTCTCTACTGCAGTGAGGAAGGACATGTAGCAGGAAACTGCCCAAAATCCAAAGCCGCAAAAGCCTGTGCTTCCACTGTCATTCCCAACACTGTGGACTCAGAAAAATAGTCTGCAACCCTCAGGAAACAGCCATTGGGGCTGGGGGTTGCATTGACCTTACCTGTCAAGAACTGTTCCTTGCCCGATCAAAACCTGCATCTGTCTGATCCTTTTCCGCACCTCAAACCTGACTTTTGTCTATGCCTTCTGTTTTCATTCCTGGCTGCCTTGCACTGCCCACACTGCTGTGCACCAGGCCGCCTTGTACAGCATCCACGGCTGCCTTCCCAGGGCTGCCGTCTCTATTGCAAATTAAACTATGGATTCCTGTGCGGCTCCCGCTAGATAATTTATCTATGCAGTTGAGACACTGCCGCAGTCTTCGTTCCTGTTCCGCATTATTCCGGACTACAGTATTTAAGCTTAGTTAGTTTTGCCTTGTACTCCTCAGTTCGTATATCGACATAGACTCGACTTTACCCTGCCAATCTAAAACCCTCCTTCTACTCCAACCTCTGTCCTCTAAGAGTCTGAACTCCATTCGACTCAACGTCTAGTCTCCCTCTGAAGTTCTAGTCTCATCTGAACTTAACCTAAGTCCTCCCTGCATTTACCCGCACTTTCCCGCTCCTACCTCCAGACCTTCAACTTGAAATTAGGACACCAGATGAGGTGAAGGGTGCAGCTTCTTACAAGCTGAAACCAAGTCCTTTCCATTTCCCCTCCCACAGAATCCGCATCGACCTGACAATCTCCCGCTATCATCACCCGCAGTGTCCGGTCGGATTCTGAAGTGGCCTTCTAGGATCAGTTCTTAACATTACCCATTTGGCTGCTGAAGCAATACAATCCATTGATTGACTGGTCTTCAAGCCAAATCACTTTCTGCTCTGTAGATCATAGAGGTCCAGCACCCCAGACATCACCTTTGTCTCTGAACCTTCTGGTAGATACCCATGGCTCACCTGCACCTTTAGAACCCCCCATTCCACCTAAGTTTTCTCCTCCCAACATTTCATTCATCAATGCTTCTGCATATGCATGTGCTAGCAAACTTCCTGGGGCAGTAGCATTCCAGATGACCTTTGCTCCAGAGGGGTTATCCACCTGCTCTGCTCAATCTTCAGACCCGCCAGATTTATCTGACATTCCCGCCAAGTATCATGAATTCGCTGATGTCTTTAATAAGACTAAGGTGGACACTCTTCCTCCACATCACCCTTATGACCTCAAGATAGAAATGGAGGATAATGCTCCCCCTCCTCTGGGTCACATGTATTCCCTCTCTCCCTCTGAATTAGAAGCCTTACGAGTCTTCATTGATGAAAATGTCTCCTCAGGTTTCATTCACCCCTCTAAATCCCCGCACGGCGCTCCTATTCTCTTTGTCAAGAAGAAAGATGGCAGCCTTCGGCTTTGCGTCAACTATTGAGGCCTCAACCATCTCATGAAGAAGGACTGCTACCCACTTCCACTCATTTCTGACCTCCTCGACTCCCCCCAAAAAGCCTGCTTGTTCACCAAGATAGACTTGTGGCATGCCTATCACCTAGTCTGCATTGCAGATGGTGACAAATGGAAGACTACTTTCTGCACCCGCTATGGATCCTTCAAGTGGTTGGTAGCTCCATTTGGGCTCACTAATGCACCTGCAGCTTTCCAGCGGTTTATGAATGACATCTTCAGTGACATGCTGGATGTTTGCGTCATCGTCTACCTTGACGACATCCTAATCTACTCCAATGACAAATCACAGCATGGAGCTCACATTGATGATGCTCAACTTGGAAACCCAAACAAAACCCACAAAATGGCTTCGGATGGTATAACACAAGTCAGAGGAAGGATGCGAGGCCCTCTAGATGTCACCTGTCAGACCAACTGTCAAATAGTCATAAAACAACTGCTTGTCGAAGTGGTTCAAGGCTAAAAGAATGTGTTTCAAGGACTTGCAATGATTTGTGAGACATTGTGATGATTTTCAAGATGTTGCAATGTTTTTTTGAGATGTCACAATATTTTTCGAAGAAGTTTTGAGGAATTTCGAGTGCGCAGATATGTTTGGATGCAAGATCGGGGGACTAGACGAGTAGTAGAAGTGAAGAAAAGGCTAAACGAGGGAAGTGAGGGTGAAAATAGCGTAATGCAAGGAATTTTGAGGAATTTTGAGGAAGTTTAGCATAAAACACCAAACTTTGGACTGAATAAGACTAAACTGTACTCTCAAATTACTGTGATCTGGGAGGAAGACGATGACTTTCTTGTTTTTCTTTGTATCTAGTACATCTTTTTATATAAAATAAAGAAAGTACCTAAAAAGGCTAGAGAACATGAGGCAAACATGTGGAAAACTCGAGGCAAAAGACAATATAAGTATATCAGAACAATAAAGCGAGACTAGAAGGGGTGAATATAACACATGATGAAGAAATAATAAGAAAGAATAGCTAAAACTGGACTGTCCTTGTTATAAATTGAATAAAAGATCGGAAACTGCTTTGAGCAGATTGTATGCATGCACATGCAGTTGAAATGTGTTTGATATACTCGATATAGTGTCCCATGTGTCCAGCATGTGTCTGAACATCATTCAAACAGCAAATACTGTGTCCGACGATGTTTTTCGAAGTTTGATGTTTTTCAAAGATTTTCAAAGATTCTTCGGACTTCATTCATGGCCCGATATCAGTGCGATATTGTTTGACAATGGTAGGGGATATGTCTGGCATGTGTGTGATGACCATTGGGATAGCAATATAGTATCCAATGTCGATTTGCGATGTTCAATGATTTTCAAAGTCGGTCAAGGAAATATTGGACTTGTTCAAAGGCCGATATCGCTGCAATATTGCTCGATACTGGTTCGGAACTCATCGACGATGTTCCAAGTGTATATCCTGAGCTGTCCGAAGGTCAGGGGAATTGTATTATGGCAGCCGAAGGCATATGAAGAATTTTGAGGTGTTGCAAAGAGTTTTGAAGTGTTGCAAAGAATTTCAAAGCATTCTCGTGACTTTGTAGAGGTTTTTAGAGGTTTGTAGAGCTTCGGAGGGGTTCGTAGAGCTTAGATGACAATCGTAGAGCTTAGATGACAATCATAGAGCTTAGACGATAATCGTAGAGCTTAGACGATGATCGTAGAGCTTTGACGATGATTGTAGATGTGTTTTCCGAGCTTGAACAACAAGGTGGACCTATCAATGTCAAGGAAGTTCTTCGGAGACTCCAGAAGAATGGACTTTACACTTCACCTCAGAAATGTGGGTTCCACAAAAACACCGTGGAATACCTAGGTTTCATCCTTTCACCTGATAGGCTGTGGATGTCCGAAGATAAAGTCAAAACTGTGCTCAACTGGCCCAAGCCTAGGAAAGTTAAGGATATCCAATCCTTCTTAGGCTTTTGCAATTTTTACCGCTGCTTCATTAACAGCTATTCAGACATTGTCATCCCACTTACCTGCTGATGTGGAAATCCGCACCCTGGGACTTCAACAAGAAGTGCTGTGATGCTTTTGAAAAGCTCAAACAAGAATTCACTCATGCCCCCATCTTAATGCAATGGGTACCTGACTCCCAAATGGTACTCGAAACCGATGCTTCCGACTATGCCCTAGTGGCTATCCTCTCGGTTTACACTGTGGATGGAGAAATTCATCCAGTCACTTTCCACTCTTGCTCCTTTAATCCTGCCGAACTGAATTACAATACACATGACAAGGAACGTCTGGCTATCTTTGAGGCCTTCAAGCATTGGCGGCAATATTTTGAGGGTTCCACAAACCTGATTGATGTGGTCACAGACCACAAAAATCTGGAGTACTTCAGCACTACTAAATTGCTCACCCACTGTCAAGCCAGATGGTCCAAGTACCTCTCACAGTTCAACCTTGTCATCCGCTTTCACCCCGGAAAATTAGGGGCCAAGCCAGACATGCTCACAAGATGTTGGGATGTCTACCACAAAGGGGGAAATAGTGACTTCGCCTCCATAAACCCAACCAATTTCTGACCTGTATTCACACAGGAACAACTCACCTCTTCCCTCTGCACCACCTACCTTGCAACACCTATCCTTTGACAAGCAGTAATCATGGATGTTGAGAAACTTCACCATGACATCCGCACCTCCTTACCCCTTGACTAGGGTGTAGCACCGGAAAGGGGGAAAACCAATCTATGAAACACCCAAAGCATACCGCCCTATAGCCCTACTATGCACTATGGCTAAAGTTCTCACATCGATAGTATCCGAAGGGCTAATTGCAGTGACAGAGAGGCATCAACTGCTACTGGAGACGCATTTCAGAGGAAGGCCCTGCAGAAGTACGATGGATGCGGTACACCTTCTGGTTCATCGGGTCAAGGACGCTTGGAGGAAAAAGAAGGTAGTATCAATACTATTCTTGGACATTGAAGGGGCCTTCCCAAATGCAGTAATGGACCGATTATTACACAACATGAAGAAGAGAAGAGTGCCGGGTTCAATAGTGAAGTTCATGGAGCGATTACTGGACAGAAGGAACACACGACTCAAATTTGATGACTATGTCTCAGATGCTATACCCATAGACAATGGAGTGGGCCAGGGAGACCCAGTATCACTCCTGGTTTTTAACTTCTATAACGCAGACTTGTTGGAACTAAATGACACCCTACAGGCTCTCGGGTACGTGGACGACGCAATGATAATGGCAACAGGCAAAAACTACAAAGAAGCCACCAAGGCAATACAAGAACACATGGAAGGAGAAGGCAGCGGATTCAACTGGTCCACCGAGCACAACTTGAGATTCGAAATCACCAAACTGGCAGTCCTACACCTCGGACACAAGAAAGAAAGATCGCCAAATGGAAGCGCGCGACAAATGCACAGGCCAAAACTATTATTGCAAGGCAAAGAGGTTAAAGTGGTGGACAGCTACAAATACTTAGGTATAGTCATTGACAACAAACTAACATGGAGGAAACATGAGGAGAGGGTCATAGACAATGCAACAAAATGGGTTCTGCAATGCTGGAGGCTAGTGAAAACAGACTCAGGTCTATCCCCAAAACTTATGTGACAGCTATACACGTCGGTAGCGATACCCAAGATGACTTATGGGGCGGAAATATGGTATGACCCCCCGAAGAGGAAACCAGGCACTAAAAGACAAACGGGATCAGCAAGGGTAACAAGACAGCTAACTACAATACAGTGAATGGCTACGATAGCTATAAACGGAGCACTACGCACTATGCCGACAGACATACTGGACATGCACGCAGGTATACCCCCCGTGGAGCTAAATATGCTGAAACCTTGTTACAGGTCTTTAATGTGTGTATGCACCCTCCCCAAAACACACCCCTTACACAGCTTAATACGTGAATACCGCCTGGTACATGCGAAGTGACATCGTACACCACTTCATAACCTTCTGGGTCACTTCATAGAAACAAATCCAGATAGAATCGAGAACATAGTGCCCAACACAACATCCTCAGCGATTGAAATAGTGACCTTCACAACGGAAATTGCACAGGATAGAATCACATCCATACAAAGCGAGGCGAACGACACCCCAGAGATCAAAATCTATACAGACGGCTCAGGAGTAGATGGAAATATAGGAGCAGCTGCGGTAATGTATAGGAAAGGTAGGGCTACTCCAGCAAAGATACTAAGATACAGATTGGGAACCTCAAAGGAATACACTTTGTTCGAGGCTGAAGCAGTAGGGGCAATTCTGGGAACGTGGCTAATAAGATCGGAACATATAGCAGGACAATTACCAATAACTTTACTAATGGATAGCCAATCACTCATCAGAAGACTACACACATGAAAGGCGAGCATGGCCCAATACTTAGTGGAGGAGTTCATCAGGCTAGCCAGAGGGATCAATTCGATGAACCTAAACCCAAATGCGAAGAGATTCCACATGGCCTGGATCTCTGGACACAGTGGTGTCCAAGGAAACGAGAGGGTAGATGAAGAAGCGAAGAAAGCAGCTCGAGGAGACGTCAGCGCTATTCACAGACTCCCACCTATACTACAGGAAACTCTACCAAGGAGCGTAGCAGCACTGAAACAGGACTTCAAGCGCAGGATCTGGGACAAATGGGACAAGATATGGAGAGACTCACCCAGGCAGCCAAAGCTGAGTCGACTCAATCCAAAATTCTCATACAAAAAATATGCTGAAACCCAGGCAAAACTCAAGAGGCGACAGATTAGCTTATTGACACAGATATGCACAGGACATATACCACTTAATTTCTACCTACACCAGATCAAGAAAGTAGATTCAAGCGACTGCACAGCTTGCGGAAGAGACGGCCTGACAACCAGAGAAACAATAACCCACTTCTTATTTGAATGCGAGGCATACAACGGAGCCCGACACGAACTCGACCACCAGATGAGAAGAGACTCAAGAGATCTCACTGCGCTAATGAGCTCAGAGAAAGGAATAATAGCCCTACTCAGTTATGTGACAAAAATGGGAAGACTGACAATGACGAAAGGTGAACACCCAGTTTCATAGCGAACACACACTGGCACAATAATTACAGGAAGAGATCCAAACAAGTAAAAATGGGAATACTGCGAACCCCACAAACTCAATCTAAATTGCCTGCGACACAGAGGACTATGGAAAATACTACGGGTACATGTACATGCAGAAATCGAAGAACAGTCGACACACATGCTCACATCATCCGCACTGTGCCTACCACAAGGTGGTCAGGCACCTATCAGACATATACCTAACATGATTGGGAAACGAACACACGAGCGAAGGGAAAAGGAGGTCGGAAGGAGGCCTGCAGTCCTAAATGGCTCCAGTGAACCAGACCTCAGGGGGAGTGAATGCCATGGGCATGCCATCTGAGGGGCAAGGACTGGGGTGAGGGTAGGCAAAAGGGGCCTTCATTTAGATACTCTAGTATGTAAGGACCATTATAGGTCTCGCCCTGAGAGGTCAAAAAAATAACACAAAACAAAAAAAAGGGTGTAGCACAGGTACAGGTGAACCTGTGGTATTCTGCCTGCAGGTAGGACAGGTGCAGGTATGGGTTTGTATATCTGTACCTGTGGCAACACCACACCTGTACTCATGGTGTTGCAGGTTGTCACAGGTTTGAGTTGGGATAGATTTCATATCAGGGTTTGTGGTTCCAAAATTTTTCTGAGCTCTTTGCTTTGAGTTAAAAGGACATGTATCTGCCTGGTACTGTGGGATCTTATGACATACAATGATCTAATTCAGTGAAGTTGATGTTATTTTGCATGGTGACTTGAGTGTTCCTTCCAAAAATTGGTCCTCTCATGCCAAAACTACTCTGCCCAGATAGAATGCAGCAAATTACTAGTTTCTTTGTGTTCTTCATGATGGATCAAAAAGGTTGACAGATGATTTGTTAAAGAATTGAACATTATATCATAATTTATATGTGGATTCAAGTGTTGAAGCAGTATAGAAAAGTTGCATAACTTTCTAGTATAGCTACCCTTATCTTTGTTTTAGCTATACATAGTTAATGCCATGTTACTCAAGTGCTACTGTACTTTTGAAACACCATACAAAATCTGTGCTTATAACCTGTACCTGCAGGTATGGTGTTGCCAGTGAAACCCATGGTGTCACCTGTGCTACACCCTACCCTTGACCCTCTATCATCCACACATTTTCCAACACCTGTCAACCCCAACTGGACCATAGATGAGGCAGGTCTTCTCCGCCACTTCGACTGGATTTATGTTCCGGATGTCACGGATCTCCACCTCAAGGTCCTTCAGAACAAACACAATCATATCCTCTCTGTCCACTTCAGACAAAACAAAACCCAGCAGCTTGTCCATCGGGAATATGTCTGGCCAAACCTCCGCACCTTTGTGCAGGAATTCTGCAAATCCTGTACCACTTGCAAGCAATCCAAATCGCCTCGACAGAAGTCCTACGGGTTCCTAAAGCAACTTCCGGTCCCAGAATGACCTTGGAACTCAATCTCTATGGATTTCATTGAGCAACTACCCAACTCTGATGGTCGTGGTCATCATTGACTGCCTCACCAAACAAGGCATCTTCATCCCAACTGTCAATGAAATCACAGCCCAAGAGTTAGCCAACCTGTTCGTCCTCCACGTCTTCTCCAAGCATGGCGTCCCATCACATGTCACTTGCGACCAGGAATCCGAGTTCATCTCCCATTTCTTCCGCTCCCTTGGAAAAGTGCTCGACATGCAGATCCACTTCACTTCTGGTTATCACCCGCAAGGTGATGGTCAGATGGAACAACTTAATCAGACCTTGGAGCAGTACCTCCAGATCTTCTGTAACTATCAGCAGGACGACTGGTCTCACCTCTTACCCTTGGGTGAATTTGCCTACAACAATGATCCCTCTGCCTCCACAGGCATATCCCCTTTCTTCACCAACAAAGGCTACCACCTGAACATTTCCATCTTCCCCAAATGTGACTTAGCCTCACAGCACGCCCGCGAGTTCATCATCAACTTAGATGATCTTCATCAGGAACTTCGGAAACAGCTTGTGGCCACTCAAGAGCATTATCAAGGCCCTGCAGACAAACATCAGGCACCCACACCCAACTTCAACATTGGTGATTTTGCCTATGTCACTGCGGAAAATATGTGCACCACCCATCCCTCCAAGAAACTTTCAGAAAAGAACCATGGTCCCTTCGAAATCATCACCCACCTGGGTACTCACTCAGCACCCTGCAGCTTCTGGACCACATGTGGGCCATCCACCCTGTTTTCCATGTCTCCCAACTAGAAAAACACTTCCCGAACACAATTCCAAATTGAGCACAACCTCCACCTCCTCCTATCACTATCAATGATGAGCTCAACTATGAGATTGCTGAAGTCCTTGACTCCAAGGTTGACAATTGACGTCGCTGCAAGATTCTCTACCTCATCCGATAGGAAGGCTACCAGGGAACCAATGAAGAAACCTCTTGGCTACCTGTTATGGAACTTAACCACACCCAAGAACTCCTGGCAGATGTTCACACCCACTACCCACAGAAACCTGGTCCATTACCTGCTTAAAGTCTATTCACGTTATTCATTCACTCAGTTAGAATTCAGAAACAAATTTTATTCAAAAAAAAATTTTTTTTTTGGATCCAACCGGATCCCTACACTACCACCTCTGCTTCTCCCTCACCGTCTTCGACATCCTCTCCCCCACCCTCGCCCTCTTCTCCACCCTCGCCCTTTTCTCCACCCTCGCCCTTTTCTCCACCCTCGCCCTTTTCTCCACCCTCACTCTCCTCCTTGTCATCCACTCGCCTTTTCTCCAGATATCTCTGGAAAGCCACCCAGTCATCTCCAGACTGGCAGATCCTGTGTCTTTCCTGCCAGGACTCTTGCACTGCCTGCTCCACTTCTTCTTCATCCTCTTCACTCTCCTCCCCGGCACTTTTGTCCTCCACCCACTCTGGGTCCACTGCATCCCTGATCTTCCCTATGGACTCCTGCACTGCAGTCGCCACCTCACCAAAACCCTTCTTGATCATCTTCATCAGCTCTGCATTCTCCCCACTATTTTCCGTTGCCCCTGTCATTCCCGCCATTTTTGCTGCAGGGGCCTCCTGCCCCTCCCACACTACCTCCTCGCACTTGTGTTTGATGCGCATGCAGTTATCACACATGCGTCCCTTCATGCCCATCTTGAAACAAGCAATTTTTTGATATTTGCATCTAGGCCAATTATCAGTAAAAGAAGATGGAGAAGGAAGACAAGAACACACCTTTTGCAGGGCAATGCCACCTGCACCCACACTGGACCCTCCAACTCCTCTGACCCCACTCGCACCTTTGACTTGGCAACTTTATTTTTCTTTGGGGACTTGCTCCCCTCGGCCTCATCCTCCAAACCCATGGCTGCAGCTGCCCGCTTCTTCTCCACTCATCATGCGGCCACTGCCTCCTTCTTCTGTGCCTCTGCCTGGTGCACCTCCTCCACCTTTGCACCCTCCTCTGCTGCCTTTTGCGCCTCCTGCACCCAGTGTTCCTCCTCCCTTGCCGCTTCCTCCAGCTCCTTCATCTCCCATTCCATCTGCTCCTTCATCGCCTGCTCCCTCTGTTTGTGTTGGGCATTCATTGTGGTCAATTTGATTTGCATGGAGACTGCTGGGGGGGACATATTTGATAGGTGATGGGGGTAGGAAACAACATGAAAATATTTCAACCAATGACCACATTCAGAAATTCAACCAACTTCCTTATTCAGACTCAGACACTCACGTGCCTCATAGGCTCAGCACTAAGGGGGAAATACTGTCAAGAACTGTTCCTTGCTCAATCGGAACCCGCATCCGTCTGACCCTTTTCCACATGATGAACCCAACATTTGTCAACTCCTCCTGTTTTTGTTCCCAGCCGCCTTGTACTGCCCACACTGCTGTGCACCAGGCTGCCTTGTACAGCAACCACAGCCACCTTCCCAAGGCTGCTGTCTCTTTTGCAAATTTGACTGCAGATTCCTGTGTGGCTCCCACTAGGTAATTTATCTATGCAGTCGGGACACTGCCGCAGTCTCTGTTTCCATTCCGCCTTTATTCCCGACTACAGTATTTAAGCTTAGTTAGTTTTGCCTTGTATTCCTCAGTTCATATATTGACATAGACTCAACTTTAACCTGCCAATCTAAATCTCACTTTACTCCTACCTCAGTCCTCTAAAGAGTCTGAACTCCATTTGACTCGACCTCTTAGTCTCCCTCTGAAGTTCTGGTCTCATCCGAACTTAACCCAAGTCCCTCAGTACTCCTTCCCACATTTACCCACACTTCCCCACTTCTACCTCCAAACCTTTGTCTTGAAATTAGGACACCAGACGAGGTGAAGGGCGCAGCTTCTTACAAGCTGAATCCAAGTCCTTTCCATTTTCCCCTCTGCAGAATCCACAGCGACCCGACAACCTTCTGCTATCATCACCCGCAGGGTCTGATCAGATTCTGACATACACCTAGGATCAGTTCTTAACAGTTGCGACACATCACGTGGAACTTATTGCAGTCCCTTTTGCCAGCTTCATGAAAGAATTATGCAAGGAATTCCTGTCTGATGGATGGGACGATGAACTTCATGCCTGTATATGCAATGCTTGCCTCAGGCCCTCTGACTCATTCTTGAGATGGGTCAACAATATCCATCACCTGAACATCATCTTATGTGGCACTCACTACCATTTCTCTGAGGACACCCTGTGTTTCCAACTCAATAGTCTCCTTGATGTCGACCTCCACACCCATTGCAAGAACCATAAAATAAAGGACCTGGTCAATGCTGCCATCAATGCGACATGTGAAAAGACCAGGGAGGCTCGCCTCTCCACCTGGATTGATGAAGTCCGCAAACTTGCAGAAGAACATCATCACAACACCAAACATTACCTCGAAGTGAGTGAGGATTTCCAGCGTGCTCCCAAATGCCAAGCTCTTGCAAATAATTCCCATACCCTTAACACCACGCCTACGAAGAGTCATAGCACTGCAATTTCCACTGCAGGTGCACAGACAAAGCTGCCTCATCTCATGGATAATGAATGATCCCTCCTACACAAGCACCAAGGCTGTATGAAGTGTCACCATGGTTATCAAAATCACCATGCCTCTGACTGCCCTTTCAAGTTCCCTGACCCTCACAACTATAGAGAGTTGACAGAAGAAATTCTGCTCAGTTACAAGCGTGGAGGCGCATCTAACAACAAGATGGTTGGTGTTGTAATGTCATCTTCATGAATTGAGAATACCAATGTCATCAATTCTTCCATTGTGGGGGCCATCATGCCGGTGTTGTAGAGTCTACAGTTCTACTTGTAGACTCGATGGCATAACATGTTATGCATCTGATTTGTGATCAGCACATGGCTGTGCCCGTCGCCTGGCGTAATGTTGGTACATGCATCAAACATGCGTTTGTTGAATCTTTTATTTATTATCACCTCTTTGCGCTACTGATACTCTGCTGAAATCCTTGCACCTTTGACTCCTCTAGTTTCTTGACAAAAATCCCTTCCCTGCTCAACATCCTCTCAATTCAAGATTGGAGCGACTAGCTGAGGAAGACATCAGTGGAAGGACCAGTTTCTTATTTTGGACTTAGAGTGCTTCATTCTACTTGCTCCACTTTGACGTCTAGTGCTTTGATCTTTTCATTTACTGTTGCCTTCTCTACTGCCTGAGTGCTGCTACAGGATCCAGACAGTTGGAATGTAGGGTCGAGAGCTGCAATTTGGAGGGTGCCACACCTGAAGTGGGCCAGGTGATGCAAGTCAATAGTGCTCACAGGTCTGTGTGCAACTCCCCGAGCCATAGTCCAGCTGTCTGTTTTCAGTATGCATCTGTTCATCTTCTTTTTCTCATCATTTCCTCAAACTTTACACTATCAATGCTTTTTCATGATTCCTTTGTCCCAATTAGTTTACATTGATGTTGCACGGTTCAACCAATGCGAGAGTATGCATGCAGTTGAGTTTTTCTCACTTGTTTGTATTTAGGTGTCCTCCCACCTCTCAAATGGAGTACCCTCCCTTTTGACCAAAAAACCTCTCCCTCAATACCTAAGTTTTATCTCCTATAAGAGGAGCCTAAGTCTTCTACACACAAAGGTGTAGTACAAGTATTTCTTTTCCCTTTTGCTGACTCCCTGCCTTTTAGACCCCTCAAGAACACAGTCTTCTCAAAATCTGGGTTCCATTACCTACTACAAGCCTCAAAAAACTCTATTCTAGCCTTTTCCCTCACGTTATAGTCTTCGCAGCCTTTCATCACCCATGTGTGAACACCCTTATCCCCATTTACTTTACTTCCACCTCCCACAGCCATCCTTTACTGTTGTTTCACATCAAACCTCTTTTCCCCCCATTTTCCCTTCCTTTCACGGTTCTCTCTTTCCTGACCTGTTGGAGTTCGATGACCTGAACTAGAACCCTGAGTATACTCTGATTCCCCATCAACAATACCAAGACAGGGGGTTGTTTATCACCAGTTTTCTGTTCAAACTCCAAACATTTGATGAATGCGTCAAATCTTTCCATTTAACTCTCACAAAAAGCTACAGAATACTATTTTTCAGAACCTTAGCCATCATAGAACAGTTTCTTGCTCGACGACTTAGGATTGCTCATCAACTGTACCAATGCTGAGTTATGCCAAGTTCATCAGCACCTCCAAATCCAAATCCTCCCAGATCTCCTCCTATGGGTCCTGCCTTAATGCCCAACATGGAGACGACTGGAGGTGCTCCGGGCCTGATGCCTCTCCAATCCGACATGACTCCATCAGACTCCACCACTTCGAATATTGGCTCTACAGGTTCTATGTTTATGTCCCTTCATTCCCTAGCTGTTCCCATGCCAACACCTGGCACCGACAATGTGCTGTACTTCAAAGGGACACATGTCAAAGACGTTCTTGATGCACTCGAGAACCATGCCGATAACGCTCGTCTTTCTCATATCCATTTACCTGCTTATGATACGCCAACATGCTGTTTGGTCTGGAAACAATTGGGTGGCTACACATGCCTTTTTGGTCAAGCTATATGCCTCTGCAGATCAAGATCTGCTCATAACCAGTGACAAGTTCCAAGTGTGGGTTAAGAAGCATGCGACTGAAGGCATGTTCACCCATTTACAAGATATTGACAGATACTACTGCAGATTTATTACACAGTCTAATTTTCTGATTGCCCAACAAGAGATCCTTCAGCATGATGTCAATGTTTTATTCTTTCAAGGGATACCCTATTCAATTCGCAAGAAGATCAAGAAGGGTTTGCTGTCCACCTAGTGTTTAAAGGTCCAGTCTGCAGGACCGAAAAAAAGACAGAAACTGAACTGAACTGGACCGATTAGGACCGGACCAGTGGTCTATTTATGGACCAGTCTTTTTCAGTCCAGTTGCTGGTCTTTCGTTTTGAAAAATATAGTAGGACCGATGAAAAACCAGTTAAAACTGATTGCAACCTGTCTCTCATTCCAACGTGTGTTAGACCTTACTCCCACACATATTTCCTTTATTTTCGGTCCCTGGATCATCAAAAATTGTCAAGAATTGGTTGAGATATGACCAAAAACATTTTTGTACAAGTATTTTGTTGTATCAGAACAACTTTGATTGCATTGCTTATTACCTGAGCTTTAATTTTTTTTGTACAGCTATATAGCATCATAAAAGTAACAACAACACACCTAATCATCTGTACCATGGGATTTTATTTATACAACAGCCTAAATGAGTGCAACTACAAACTACAAATTACAAACTACAAACTGCAACTTGAATGCATGTCCTTTTGGTTTTGGCCATATCTCAGTCAAATCTTGACGGAATTGCTTAAATGTTGAATAGATCTATGTAGCATTACAATCTCTATCCATTAATATAATATATATGAGGTGATGGTCATATTTGTTGAGATACATATGGGTTATTTGGCACAATAAACTTTACAACAAAAAACCGGTCCGAACCAGTCTTTTTTCAGTCCATGGACCGATTAGGACCGGTCCTAAAGGGTCCGGTTGCGGTCCTCCAATATCTAGGTCAGTCCTAGACCTGTTGCGGTTGCCGTTTGCCCCATTTGGAAGTCAAAAACCGGACTGGACTGGACCTTTAAACACTATGTCCACCAACCAAAAGATTACTAATCCCCCAGATGTTGATGTGACCTTGGGAGTGTTATGACGAGAGTTTGATGAAACCGATCTTGATGCTCAGGTATGCGAGATTGACTTACATGATTATTCAGAAGACGAAGAGGATGAAGACTCTGATCTTGATGCCACGATGTGAATGAAGCTCAAGCATGCAGTGAAGAAGAAGAAAACTGTTAAGTTTGAATCAAATATCATCCCAGCAGCTCCCATTGTTGACCCCATCCCTATGACTGACATGGATAATTTGAGTTGACAGGTACAGGAGCTAGCAATGGAAAAGCAACATCCACTTCAAGAGCTGGCAAATGCATGCAACCCAGCACCGCCAGCGGATCGAAAATGTTTTATTTGTGACGGGACTTTCCTTCATCATTTAGGTGTTGCTAACTGCATAGAGACAAGGAATTTGATCAATGAGGGCCTCGCAATATACAACATGGTAGGTAGGCTAGTCCGTCCTGATGGTACTGACCTTCCTAGGAATGGAGGTGGTATTGGCAGCGTGGCAAGAATCCTCCGAGAAGAGAAGGCTCACGAGAACAGTGCTGGCATGGCCCCTCACAAAAAGGTAAGGATTGTGAAACACCTCCCCGTTTTGCTCAACCAGCAGGTATCCAATGCGATGGCCATGATCTTCTTGGTCGTGATGTCTACGCGATATCCTCAGTACCCCAGTGGACATCTAGTTACCCAGTCACTTGATCCCAGAAAGAATATCCTCAAATGGAACCTTACACCTTGAAACAGCCTGAATGAAAACCAAAACAAGCTCCAATCATTCCACCTCCTCCAAAGCATGCACCTGCTGCACAAGCCCCAGTTCCAGCTCCTCTTCCACCCAAGCCAGTGAAAATTCCGAAGGCAGCCGCTAGAGTTGAACTGGCTCCTAGAGCACCTGCTCTGCCACTTCCTCAGCCACCTTACCAAAACATGGCCGACACATGGAAAGAAAAGAAGAAGACTGCTCTGAAGAAAGCCAACTACCAAGATGTAGAAATGCAAGATGCGACAAAAAGCAAAGGGGGATACCATTTTACTTCTACAATTTCAAGAGATGGCAGATGGTGATGTCGTTCAGTCCTGAATTCTTGATATGATGATTACTTTACCACTCCATGATATTATAGGCATGTCAGCAGATTTACAGAAGCGCTTTGCAGGCTTGATGAAGACTCGACGGGAATATTCCCAGAAGGTAGTGGCCACTTCACATGGTCATGGGGAATGTGAGGAAGAGTGTGGATCTGAAGGTGAGTCAGATACTGAGTTATCTACTGACAAAGAATACCAGGAAATTTCTATGACGGAATCAAGACTCCAGTTTTCCTACAATACAAATGAAGATGTCCAGGAAATCCTAGAATGATACACTTTGGCTGTCTCTCTGCATACAGCACCTCTATTTGCAATGTCTACTGGCAGTTTTGAGGGTAATATGGCTGGCCACAAAGTGACATTCATGGTCGACACTGGTTCAGAACTTAACCTGATGTCAGAAGAGTTTTATCGACAAACAAGCCTCCCTCTCGATCACAATGGAAGATGCCGGTCTCTCAAAGGTATAAATGGCCCTGCAGTGCCTCTTGTAGGTTGCGTTTGGAACTCTCCTGTTGATATTGGGGGGCATTCTTTTGATCACCATTTTTTTTGTTTTGTCCGAAGGCACTGGGAAGCAGGAAATAATTTTAGGTCAGCCGTGGATGTTATGGTATGCTGCTGATATTTCATATAACTGAACCAAGGGAGTAAACCTCCATTTATGAACCAGTGGCAAACAATGTTGTCCCAAACACAAGCATCGCATTCCCCCAACGCTTTCAATTCAGCTATGTCCTGTTAATTCTCCATGGAATGCTGACCATCTAGTTTTACAGCCTCATGTGCACCACGTGATGATTGAAGAAGTTTCTGATGAGGATGCAGAAAACTAGGGACAGGTGCACAGTCTGAACCTCACTCAATAGAGGGTGCTCCCATTCCTATTTTTGGACGTACAATTTCTTGTCTTGCTGCATTTGCAACTTACGATGATGAATTGATTGAATGTTCGAGATTGATTTTCCCCCCAGAAAGCTATGATTCCCTGCTTTGTATGATGATTCATGCTGTGCCTGCCTCTCCCATTTCAACTCCTTGGACTGCTCAAGCTTTGGCTCCTCCTCCCTTTTATTCCAGTGCTGCAAAATGCAAGTACAAGCCCATTGACAGAAAAGTCCGACCCATCCCAACTTATATGCCTGATCCCTTGGGGCAAGAATTCAAGCCCATTGAAATTCCAAGTTTACCACCTTTACCATTTGATCCACCAGCTTATGCAGATTTTGAACCCATGGTTAGATTGACTCAAGAACAACTTGATAAGATTTTGCAGAGTGTTCCCAACAGTTTTCTTTCCTCTCGAGAAATTGATTTATTAATTTTTGTGTTACATTCTAGAGACAAAGCTATTGCCTTCAAAGATTGTGAGCATGGTACATTTTCCCGTGAATACGAGATCCCCATTATAGAGCATATTCCTTGGTTTCTTCCGCCAATCCATGTCCCAAAAGCAATTGAGGCTGACGTTCGGCACATCCTTGAAGAACAAAAGGAGGCAAGCAAGTATGAAGTTTTGATGGCCTCCTATCACTCCCCTATGTTTGCTGTTGCAAAGAAAGAAGCTGGGCTTCGACTCATTGCAGATGTCCAGGAGCTCAACAAAGTCATGATCTGTGATTCAGCGCTTCCGCCTCGTATAGATGATTTTGCTGAAGGGTTTGCTGGTCGACATATTTATGGCTTATTTGATTTATTTGCAGGCTATGATGGCCGGGTATTGGCAGTGAAGTCTCGCCCTATGACGACACTAAGTACAATAATTGGTCCCCTTTGACTGACATGTCTACCACAGGGAGCTACAAATTCAGTCCCCGAGTTTTGTAAGTGTACTAACCACTGCCTTTCAGGCAAAATTCCAGAGCACGGAGATGTTTTTATTGATGACATGGGTGCTAAGGGACCATACAGCAATTACAATGATGAAGAAATTGCCCCCAGGATTCGAAGGTTTGTGTATGAGTTCACTACCACGGTTGACTGCATTTTGGTTAGGATGATTTATGCCGGGATCACTGCATCAGGAAACAAGTTGGTACTTGCAGTCCCTCGACTACACATTGTGGGTACCAAAGTCTCAAGAGATGGCTGGCACTTGTTGCATGGCATCACTTCAAAGATCTTCAACTGGCCTGACCTGGAATCTGTTTCTGATGTACAATCATTCCTCAGAACTGTGGGGGTTGGTAGGAAATGGATTAAGGGCTTCTCTTTAATTGTTAAACTGCTAACATTACTGACATGCACAATGGGAGAATCATTCTTCTTTGGTCCCAAAGCTTCCGAGGCTCAGCAAAAGATCAAAGAGTTGATCACAATGGCTCCAGTTTTGGTACATCTCAATTATGAAATGGCTAAATTGGCAACCAGGCACTATAGACCCCTGAATGATGGTGGCCTTGTGATTGTCGCAATTGACTCCTCAATGTACAGTTCAGGTTGGGTGGTATATCAGATACAAAACACAGAGAAGCACCCAATTCTTTTTGGTTCATGTACTTACAGCAAAACTGAGTCTAGATATTCACAACCCAAAGCAGAACTCTATGGCGTTTTTCGAGCATTGAAGGACCTTCAGCATCATATTTGGGGAATCTGTTTTAGGATTGAAGTTGATGCTAAGTTCCTTCTTGAAATGCTCCATGCTCCTGAACTGCCTAATGCCCCGATGACACGATGGGTTCTTTACATCCAACTCTTCAACTTCAACCTGGTTCATGTTCCTGCAGAAAAGCATAAAGTCCCCGATGGGCTGTCAAGACAAAAACCTTCCCCCCTTGACTCCAACAATGAAGACACTGAAGCTTATCTTGACACATTTATTGGCTCATCTACAGGTTTTTCCTGCTCATCTGTTACAGTGTTTGCTGATCATTTTGTCCATTTGGAGACGTTGCCAGATCACAGTGGTGTTCTTTCATTTTCTACTGAATATTTCACATCTTGGCAATGCAATGCTCAAGACTTCTTGGATGTGGTACCACCTATCAAATGACAACTTCTGACACACTCGACATTGCTTACTTTGCCACTGTTCTGAGTAATCAGGCTTTGACTGGTGTCAATGTAAATGTTATTGGCAATTACTTGATTAACTCAGTGGGTGATGATTATAAGTTACCTAATTCCTTGATCACCCATTCCCTGCTTTCTGCTAACAATGTTGAGGACTATATTGGTCGTGACTTCTTTTACAGGAAAGTTGAGATGAAGTGCATGGTTGATTGCGGTTGGGGTGGGGAGCTTATTTCAATTTGTATTTCCAAATACTCAAGCTGTTATATTACTGAACCTTCATATGATGACAGTTCCAACAATGGCACTCAATTCAATGATCGCACAGGCTATGACTTGCCGCAACTGGAACGGACAGCCATGTCTTGCATTGGACATAAATTTGGAAAGAAAGACGATGAGTCCCCTGAATTCTGGTCCAAACTACTGATATTTCTTAGAGATGACATGCTCCCTTCTTGTTGTTCTAACCTGGCTGCACTCAAAAAGTTTAATATGCAGGCTCATCAATTTATTCATCATGACAACTGACTGTGGAAGATTGGAAAAACAGGTCACTGATCTTGCATGTCAACAGAAACTCATCGCAGAGGCTCATAATGAAGCTGGACATCATGGACGTGATGCAACATTCAAACACCTTATGGATCATTTTTATTGGCCAAACTTGTTTGATGACATGGCATTCTTTGTAGTCTCATGTGTGATCTGCCAGCTACATTCTGCATCACATCCCAGGGTCCCTTATTCTTCAACCTGGAACTCTATCATCCTTTGATGGTTCGACTTGGATACTGTCCACATGCCTGATGATTATGGTGGAAAGGAATTTTTACTGCAAGTGACAGAACCTGGGATTGGTTGGCCAGAGGCATGGGCATCAAGAAAGAATGATTCAGCTTCATGGGCAAAGTTCCTCTATGAGGATATCATCTGCAGGTTTGGTTGTATTCCCCTTTTCATAATTGATGGTGGCTCCAAGTTCAAGGGCCTGGTTGGTGTTGTTGCCATTGTTGCAAGTCCCTACAGTCCCCACAATAATGCTGTTGCTGAATGGGCACACCCTACACTTGTTGAGTCTCTTTTTTGTGCTTGTGGTACTGATTCTTCGAAGTGGCCATTGTTCCTTTTGGCATGTTTATTGGCTATGCATTGCACAACTTCTTGTATGACTGGATTTACCCCTTACTACTTATTATATGACAGGTCACCTTTATTAGCTTTCGACATTGCTGACCGCACTTGGGATACACTGGATTGGCACACAGTTCAGTCCACTGCTGATCTTATTGGCATGTGCACTCAACAAATTCCTTGATGTGATCGTCATCTGGTTCAAGGCCTGGCTCAACAAAAGGTGCTCCGCAAGTGAGCCATGGATGAATTCAATGAGAAGCACTGGGCTCAACTCTCTACTGGCAAATTCAAACTTGGCACCTGGGTTCTTGCACATGAAACTGTTGGATTAGGTAATCTGACACATGTGTGAACGGACCATCAGGTGGCCTCTTACCTAAGCAGTCATTTGATATCACAAGGGTTGAGCATGATATAAGTCTTGCAAGGAGTATATGGTTACTCTGAGGGTAGAGCTTATCAGTTAGAAAGTGAATTCTACTGGTAAGGCCTGATAGCTCAGTGGTTAGAGCATCTGGTATATGTCCAGAAGGTCCTGGGTTCAATCCCCAGTCTGGTCATCCTCTTTTCAGAGTTTAATAGAAACTTGGCTCAACACACAAGTTGGGAACAAGGGCACGCTTCATTGGACTGGCCCCTTCATCATTCATGAGAAAGTTTGAGACAAGACATACAGGTTGAGGAAATTAGATGGAACTGTCAAACATGAGTTGTATTTTTCGACATGGCTGAAAATATTCTACTACAGGGAACATTCCCAAACGGTTTGTTCATCCTTCCATGGGAGCTTGAAAATCCAACATCCTGAAGTTGACTGGTGTGAGCCTGATGCTCATCTGATGGTTACCATTGACGGTTGCGATGACCTCAAATCATACCACATTGTTTTCATGAAGAGTACTTGTACTGGCAGTTACATCAACCCAGATCTCATTTGGACACCTGTGCTTGAGCACATTCAACAGACTCCTGGTCACATCACCCATTTATGTGCATGCCCACCTATCAGAAACCTTACTGATCCCAGGACTTCCCACCTACTTGGTATCCTTGACATGAACACGTTTGAATACTCACTACTCATGGTCACACAGTTGGATCCCTCTAGTATGGAACTTGAACGACTAGAAGATTAGACTCGTGAATTTCTTCTGTTATGCTAAGTCTCCATATTTCGATTTTCTTTACTTTGTTCTTCTTTTTGCTCATTGTGTGGAATGATGTGGGCATCATGCAAACAAACCGTGGGATGGGTACCGCTTTGTGTGTCTGTTTTAATTTCTTGTGAATTACTTATTGATCTAGTGGCTTCATGCAAACAATCCGAGAAGCATTCATTTTTATTTTATTTTAATTTTTCTTTCTTTTCTTTTACCTTCTCAAGAAAAATTTATTTTTAGATTTAAACCATTCAAGCCAATTTGAGCCATTTGAGCCATTTGAGCCAAACTTTACCTTCTCAAAAATTTTATGTTTTCAACATTACTGATTGATGGAATGATGGGGGCATCATTTGAACTAACCGTGAATTGTTGTAGAGTCTACAGTTCTACTCGTAGACTCAACGGCATAACACGTTACACATCTAATTTGTGATCAGCACATGGGTGTGCCCATCACCTGGCCTAACATTGGTACATGTGTCAAACACGCATTTGTTGAATCTTTTATTTATTATCACTTCTTCGCACTACTGATACTCTGCCAAAATCCTTGCACCTTTGACTCCTCTAGTTTCTCAATGAAAATCCCTTCCCTGCTCAACATCCTCTCAATTCAAGATTGGACCGAGGAAGACATCAGTGGAAGGACCGGTTTCTAATTTTGGACTTAGAGTGCTTCATTCTACTTGCTCCACTTTGACGTCTAGTGCTTTGATCTTTTCATTTACTGTTGCCTTCTCTACTGCCTGAGTGCAGCTACAGGATTCAGACAGTTGGAATGTAGGGTCGAGAGCCACGATTTGGAGGATGCCACACTTGAAGGGGGCCAGGTGACGCAAGTCAATAGTGCTCACAGGTCTGCGTGCAACTCCCCAAGCCATAGTCCAGCTGTCTGTTTTTAGTATGCATCTGTTCATCTTCTTTTTCTCATCATTTCCTCAAACTTTACACTATCAATGCTTTTTCATGATTCCTTTGTCCCAATTAGTTTACATTGATGTTGCATGGTTCGACCGATGTGAGAGTATGCATGTGGTCGAGTTTTTCTTGCTTGTTTGTATTTAGGTGTCCTCCCACCTCTCAAATGGAGTACCCTCCCTTTTGACCAAAAAACCTCTCCCTCAATACCCAAGTTTTATCTCCTATAAGAGGAGCCTAAGTTTTCTACACACAAAGGTGTAGTACAAGTATTTCTTTTCCCTTTTGCTGACTCCCTGCCTTTTAGACCCCTCGAGAACACAGTCTTCTCAAAATCCAGGTTCCATTACCTACTACAAGCCTCAAAAAACTCTATTCTAGCCTTTTCCCTCATGTTATGGTCTCGCAGCCTTTCGTCACCCGCGTGTGAATGCCCTTATCCCTGTTTACTTTACTTCCACCTCCCACGGCCATCCTTTACTGTCATTTCACATCAACCCTCTTTTCCCCCTGTTTTCCCTTCCTTTCATGGTTCTCTCTTTCCCAACCTGTTGGAGTTCGACAACCTGAACTAGAACCCCACGTATACTCTGATTCCCCACCAACACTGGATGCCATTTTGGGTGCAGGTTCTGAATCTGAGGAGGATGTAAGTGCTCCCTTGACTGTGAAACACCTGCATTGGACATGCTCCCTAGTGGGACCGTCTGTTGATGAACCGTTTACAGTAGACAGTATGCTGGACTGCGGAGCGCATCTCATACTCATCAACAAGGCCTTGGTTCACCTTTTGGGCCTCCATCGTTTCTGTCTTCATAAACTGCTCCCAATTTCTGTTGCTCTCAACAACACCACATCTTTTGATAGCCATTTGCATGAATACATCAAGATCGTGTTGTTCTCCCCTGACTCTGCTTATGTTTCACATATGATTAAAGCTATTGTTACTCCCTACCTTTGTGTTCCACTTCTCTTGGGACTGCCCTATCTAGCTGTAAATCATATTGTTGCAGACTTTGTTGCATGCACCGCCATTGATAAATGTTGTAATTTTGACTTGTTAAACCCTCCATTGGAAGCGAAACCAAAGCAATTTGTTGAGCCTGCGATGTCTGTTGTGGATGTGAAGAGAGAGAAGAAGATGATGCTACGGGACCTTGTATTAGTATGTAAAAAATGTTTACTGGATGCTGAATTCGAGTCCCAGAGGTTGCTAAACCCTTGGACATTGCAGCAATAGTGAGAGACCAAATTGAGATCCTAGCACTACAGGAAAAGTTTGGTTCTCTTGAGAAAGATTTTTTGTCAGAGTTTAAAGATGTATTTGAACCATTGCCTCATATCGATAAATTTCCCCGGAATGTCACAGCACATATTAAATTGAAAGATGCAGAGCAAACAATTAAGACTCATACCTATGCTTGTCTGCACAAATTCCACGAAGTGTGGCAAACCTTAATTCAACAACATTTGGATGTGGGACACATCCATCCTTTGTCATCTCCTCATGCTTCACCTGCATTCATAATCCCAAAATCTGACCCCTCGGTGTTGCCCTGCTGGGTCAATGACTACCAGCAGCTAAACAAAAACACTATTACAGACTCCCATCCCCTGCCTGGCATCGATGACATCTTGAATGACTGCCAAAGGGAAGATTTGGGCCACCATTGACATGACAAATAGTTTCTTCCAGACATGCATCCATCCAAACGATATTCCCCTAACAGCGGTATCTACCCCATTCAGCTTGTTTGAGTGGATGGTGATGCTGATGGGGTTGAGAAATGTGCCTGCCATCCACCAATGACACGTAACATCAGCCTTGCATCCTTATATTGGAAAGATCTGCCACATCTATCTAGATGATATCATCATTTGGTCTAATATGGTGGAAGAGCATTGTGAGAATGTTTGAATGATCCTAGCTGCTTTATGTGGCTTACAGTTATACTGTAACCCTCTGAAAACACATTTATTTCAGACCAAGGTGGACTTTCTGGGCCATCACATTTCCACTCGTGGTATCAAAGCTGACATGAGAAAGATGGATCGCATTGTGGGCTGGCCCAGGCCATGCAGTGCAAAAGAGGTTTGACAGTTCTGTGGACTCATATGTTACATTGCACACTTTTTGCCACAAATCACGGAGCACACTCAGGTTCTAACAGAACTCATAACTAAAGAAAGTAATACAACTTTTCCACCATGGACTGACGCACACGAGCAGGCCTTCAAAGTGATCAAGAAGGCCATCGTGGGTCATGATTGCTTAATGACTATCGACCACAATCAGATGCTGGACATGAAAATATTTGTGATGACTGACACTAGTGATTTCCAGTCTGGAGTGGTGCTCTCCTTTGGGAGAACTTGGGAATCAGCTCAACCTGTCGTGTTTGATTCTATGACCTTCAAGGGGGCAGAACTGAACTACCCAGTACATGAAAAGGAAATGCTGGCAATTATCCATGCTCTTGATAAGTGGTGCTCTGATCTCATTGGGGGCCCTGTACTGGTTTACACTGACCACAAAACCCTCAAAATTTTTGACACACAGAAGGACCTGAGCTGCTGCCAGGCAAGGTGGATGGAATTTATGTCTCAATACAACTGCAAAATTGTGTACATCAAAGGTGATGAGAATACGGTGGCAGATGCACTGTCTCATATGGACTTTGACCCAGACTTGCATGCTACGATCCCTTACCCACCACACCCAGAGGTTGTTGCACTGATCCTGGCCAAGGACAACAACCCTCTGTCATGTGCACAGGTGCTGGCTGACCCTGCAACAAACCCCATCCATGGTCCCATTGTTGCATCCACACTTTCAATCATGGCTGATGCTGAGTTACTCCCCTGCATCCAGAAAAACTACATTGAAGATCCATGGTGCAAATGTTTACTGGACACTGAATTCTTGCCACATGGCATCCATGAAACTAATGGCCTGTTATACACAGGGAACAGACTCATCATCCCCCGAGTGTCAAAGGTGTGTGAGTTACTGTTTCATTTAGCTCATGATGTACTAGGGCATTTTGGTTTTGCCAAAACCTATGGTTCACTCTGCAAATCGTTTTACTGGCAAAACATGCACCATGATTTGGAACAGGCTTATATACTGGCATGTGCTGACTGCCAATGGAACAAAGGAATGACTCAAAAGCCATTGGGTCCCTTGCACCCCCTTCCCATGCCAGATCAATGGGGGATTCAGTGGCTATGGATTTCATTGGACCCCTCCCAGAAGACAAAAGTTTTAACTGCATTGTCACCTTCACTGATCAACTCAACAGCAACGTGCAGATAATTCCAATGCAAACAGACATCTCAGCAGAAGATCTAGCCGTGATCTTTTTCAACCAGTGGTATTGTGAAAATGGGCTACCCTTGGAAATTGTTTCTGACCACAACAAACTATTCATCTCCAAATTTTGGCAATCTCTCCATGGTCTAATGGGTGTCAAACTGAAAATGTCAATGGTGTACCACCTGAATCTGATGGGGCAAGCAAGTGGTCAAACAAAACGATTAACCAATGTCTACAATATCATGTGGAACACAATCAAATGGGGTGGCGACATGCTTTGCCTCGGGTCTGTTTTGATATAATAAATACCATTAATGCTTCAACAGGTTTTTCCCCCTTTCAACTTTGAATGGGCTGGTCCCCACGCATGATCCCCCCCCCTCATCTGCTCTGGGGTTGAAAATCTTACTGACATCCATGCGACCGCCATAATTGAGAGGCTACAACTTGATGTATTGGAAGCCAAAGACAACATGCTTTGGGCTAAGATTTCTCAGTCCCTCACTGCAAATGAACACCATACTGATGCATTTCCATTTGAGAAAGGTAGCCGAGTGGTCCTATCCACACTGCACAGATGTCAAGACTACAAAGCAAAAGATGAGAAATGGGTTGCAAAGTTCATGCCTCATTTTGATGGGCCTTACTTGGTTACAGACACTGCCCCCAAGATTTTGACGGTTACAATTGATTTGCCAAACCACCCCAACACATTCCCCACCTTCCACACTTCCCAGGTTTGTCCCTTTGTCAAGAACAACAAGGAACTCTTTCCAGGCCGTGAGTTGGAGGAGTCACCTCCTGTATTTGTTAACAACAAAGAAGAATTTTTTGTTGACCATATAATACCTGGTATGTTGGCTTGGGTATGGACCAGAGGAGGATCGTTGGCTGCCCAGATGTGAACTCGACAACTGTGAAGCCCTTGACATCTGGTTGGCAAGAAGGAAATTGGTTGCTAGTATGTAGCCTTTCAATTTCTTTCACCAACCAGTCACTGGGGTTTTTAATGCACCTGCAATTGAGTACTTTACACTCCCCCACTTATTCCAGTTGGATTCTGGTTTGTCCAGCCAGAATTTCTGGAATTTCTGGAATCTGGTGGAATTTTTTTTGTATGTAGTTTTCCCTGTGCAGCACAATTCCGGTCAGAATAGGGATCCAATTTACACTCGGAATCCCCAGAATCTGACCAGACTCATCACAACCAGAATAACAGGAATAACCGGACTAACCAGAATAACCGGAATGCACGTGCTTTCCCAAATAAAAGTTTGACACACATCAAGAATTGAACACTCGACCTTGGGTCTGCACACATAACAGCACGCTTAACCACTGAGCTACCAAGCAATTATTCTTCTACATACATTTAATACTTTTACTACCCAACCAAGGTACGTAGTTAATCACAGCCATTAACAGAATAATTAATAAGTATGCATACACATAACATGTGACACATGACTGCCAGCTCACAACCACCACCACCACTGTTGCCAACACCGCCTCCTCCTCCTCTCCACTCTACCACCACCACTGCATGTGCACCCACCACCACCATTCCCATGCCCACTGCCACCATCACCACCACCTTCAAACAAGCTGACTGGATGGAATGCGGGCCCCAATGATGCAGATCGCATCGTTTGGGACCTAAGTATGTTTTTTTTCATTTGCTTTTTGTTTTTTTATACTAACTAACTTGTTTCATTTGTTTTATAGGTTCTACTCTACTGCCAGACAGAACATGGGCCCAAACGATGCAGATTGCGTCGTTTGGGCCCTAAGTAAGTTTTTTTTGTTTGCTTTTTGTTTTTATATACTAACTAACTTGTTTCTTTTGTTTTATAGGTTCCCAGATGGAACAGGGGCACAAACAATGTGATTGGACGGAACGCAGGCCCAAACGATGCAGATCACATCGTTTGGGCCCTAAGTAAGTTTTTTTTTGTTTGCTTTTTGTTTTCATAAACTAACTAACTTGTTTCTTTTGTTTTATAGGTTCTACTCTACTGCCAGATGGAACATGGGCCCAAATGACGTTGCCATCGTTTGGGCCATAGATAAGTTTTTTTTCTTTTTTCTTTTTCTTTTTATCAATCAACTAATTGTAATTTATTGCTTTTTAGGTTGTATACTACTGGGGACGACCTGCCATGATGAAAAATGCGCAACCCATGCCCATGCCCACCTGATCCCCTCCTCCCCATTCAAATGGGATGTGAGGCTGTCGACATGGGCTAGGAGGGTGCAGAGGGATGCCAGGAGACCCTGGAAGGGGGGGTACCTGCCTAGTAAGCACCCACCAACCTCTGTACTCACACCACGTCACACTGATGTGCCCAAACCCCCCCCCCCCAAAAAAAGAAAAGAAAAAAACAGAAATCCAAACAGGGGATGACAGCGATGAATGACAACAAGCCACCCACCCCCAGCCTCATGAGCAACTGCTCATGGGGTGGATCATGGGTGGAACGACAATGACAACAAGCCACCTACCCCCAGCCTCATGAGCAACTGCTTGTGGGGTGGATCGTGGGTGGAATGACAGACAACAGTGGGGTCACATCCCCTCCCCCTCCCCCGCACTTCGTGTGGGGAGGGATTTTTTTTGTACTTTTAATTATTTATTAGTATTGTGCCCCCCCTCCCCCGTTTTGCATGGGGGAGGGATTTTTTTTTCATGTTTTTACCTCCCCCCTCGCGTTCAGTGCGAGGGGTTAGCTTTTTATGTATATAAATAAAACTCCCTCTCGCATCTTGTGAGAGGGAGGATTTTTTGTTTATCTATGTAATCACAATCATCCCCACTCCCTCGCATTCAATGTGAGGGATGTGGTTAATTAAAAAAATTTGATCTTAACTACTTCGAAAAAAATTAGAGTGTCATGAATAAACCTTATATTCTAACTAATAATTCTCCTGTGGCTCAACTGGTTAAGCACACATGTTTGGTTTGTCATGTGATCACTCTAATCAAGATGTCTTGAGTTCAATCCTTACTCTGCACAAATATATTTTGTAGGCACTTTGACAACTTAAGACTTGAAATTTGACTATCCATTAGGATATATACTCTAAGTTGAGCATCTGGAGTAACTGGAATCTGGTCAGAATAACTGGACTAAATGGACTCTGACCAGAATAACTGGACTCTGACTGGAATAACTGGACTCTAACTGGAATAACTGGACTCCAACCAGAATAACTGGACTCCAACCAGAATAGGTGGACTCCAACCGGAATAGGTGGGGGGGAGGGTAAATTACAGCTGCGATCATGCGCCTTTTTTTTTTACCTATATTTCTGCTCACCTTGGAGAGGATTTTTCAAAAAAAAAAATTGGGGGGGAGGGTGTAGCTATGGCTCTTATTTACACATATTTACCACACACATGATAACAGACAGATGGGGGACAGCTACTCTTATCTACGAACCACCATCATCCGACTAGTAGTACTACCTAGCTCGCCACCTCTGTTTAATCCAAACCTTGAGCTCATTATATCCTGGTCTACTCCATTCTCCTGCCGAGTGATCTCTCATGTGACCACTGCATGGGGTTACAGATTTTTCCTCCTTGATCTGCCTATTTCCACCTTTTCTATTCTTAGGCTATTATTTGATTTTTGCAATCTTCATATATACTGGGCATTGGCAAAAGGCTCCTTAGAGTTTTCTCTTCCGATTTCCCTTTGCTAGGTGCGCCTCCACTCCCTGTAATATGTACCATAATTTTAACTTTGGATTTCCCTTTGCTAGTCCACTAATTAAGTGGCCTCTAAGGTTGCCCTTATAGTAGAAAACTCTCTCCTAAGGCCCAAAATCATGAACGCGCTGCCCAAGATAGGCAGGTGCAGAGTGGACAACACTTCCCAAAGCTCCATAGACTCCCTACACACTGTTCCTGACAGTCCCACCTTCAGTGCACCCCCATTTCTGCTTAATGCACCCCTAGTGCCATGGATGCATCAGAGCACCTCAATGCACTTGAAAGCAATGTTACCAGAATATGCGTGCAAATTGATTCACTTAAATCTATGATTGAAAACTTCATCAGAACCCTTCAGACTAGCTCCACAACCAATATTCCCCCCATTGTGACTCCAAGTGCACCCAATAACAATCTGCCACATAATGCGACCACTAAGGAGTGCGCCCAGATTAAACCATCCCCCCCCCCCCACCAAATTTAATGGCACATGTGCACAGGGGCATGCATTCCTTAATTCCTGTGAGTTGTACATCAGTCTCCAGTTGCATCAATTTGTCAATGATGCTGCAAAACTTTATTGGGCCTTCACATACATGAAATCTGAACATGTCCATCTCTACGTGGACCATATTCTGCACCAAACTAAAGAGCTTGGTTCTCTACCTTTCTACCCTTGGGGTGACTTTTTAGCAGAGTTTGTACACCACTTTTGTCCCCTCAACAAGTGCCACCAAGCAGTGACATGGCTTGAGTCATCCTCTTACCATCAGACACATCGATCCATGGACAATTATATTGACATGTTTAAGGATTTGGTGGACATGGCAGGATATGGGAGTGGGCTACCAGCTGTGGTGAAGTTTTGATGGGGCCTCAATTGAGAGATTCAGGACCAGATTGCACAGATGCTGGAAGGGCACCCAGCAGATGATGATATCTATGCTTGGAATGAAGCTGCTTCACTCTGTGATGAGAACTGACTCACAAATGCAGTGTTTAACACTGCATTCCATGCTCCAACTACCACTCATGCACCCTACACCTTCAATCAAACCCTCCCCCAGTGTAACTCCATTCCTGTCCATCAGACTCATGCACCAGCCATCAATGTCCCAGTACCAATGGATGTTGATGCAGCCTGTAGCCACATGCATAGGTTGGATCTCTGCTACCCCATGTTTGCAGGTCCAGTCCATAGGACCGAAAAAAAGACCAAAACTGGACTGAATTGGACTGGAAAACCAGAGGTCTATTTATGTCTTTTGCAGTCCAGTTGCTGGTCTTTCATTTTGAAAAATATAGTAGGACTGATTAAAAACCAGTTTAAACCAGTTGCAACCAGTCTTTTGTCCCACCATGTATTTGACCTTACACCCATACATATTTACTTCATTTTTGGTCCCTGGATCATCAAAAACGGTTAATAATTGGTTGAGATATGACCAAAAACATTTTTGTAGGAGTGTTTTGTACAACTTTGATTGCATTGCTTATTACATGAGCTACATTTTTTTGGACAGCTATATAACATCATAAACATAACAACAGCACACCTGACCATCTGTACCATGTTATTTTATTGATTTAACAGCCCAAATGAATTGTGACTACAAATTACAAACTACAAACCACAACTTGAATGCATGTCCTTTTGGTTTTAGCCATATCTCAGTCAAAGCTTGGCAGAATTCCTTAAAAGTTAAACCAGTCTATGGGAAATTACAATATCTATAATTGTTGAGATACATATGGCTTATTTCCTATGAAAATTTTTACAACAAAAGACCAGTCCAAACCAGTCTTTTTTCATGGACTGAATAGGACTGGTCCTAAATGGTCCAGCTGCAGTCCCCCAATGTGTGGGTCAGTCCTAGACCAGTTGTGGTTGATGGCTGCCCCACTTGGAAGTCAAAAACCGGACTGGACTGGACCTTTAAACACTACTGCTACCACTGTGGGGAAACTGGACACATGGCCAGGGTGTGTCCCCATCATCAGGATATTCCCATGCTTACCCCTGAGGGGCAAGATGAACTCCTCCAGGACCTGTTGGCACTTGTAGATGTTGAGGAAACAAAGGATCAGATTGCAGATGAGATCAAGTCAGAAGTTGTAGAGGAGCAGGATATTGCTATTCGCAGTGAGTGAATCGTACGCCCTCGCTGCCTGTCCATAACCACTTTGAAGTTTTGTCAGTTGAATTCCCAGAGGATGAATCTAATTCCATGACTGTCCCCCTCTCTGACCCTTCAAAGTTGGCTGAAGATGTACCTGATCTTCCTATCTCTCCCTCTGACCCACACCCCAGAATTAAATCATGGGAGTGCAAACTACCATGCAAATATATCATTGCATCCACTCCCTCTACACATTCCTTGAACCTAGCAATCAAACTGCAGGCTACCGACACTGGACAGATACTTGGTGTCTCTGCACTGGTGCAACTGGTCTCTTCATTGATGCCCATCTCACACAACAACATCGCCTGAATACTCACTCACTCTCGCATCCAATACCTGTTTATAATGTGGATGGGTCCCTAAATGAAGCCAGTGCCATCTGAGAGGTTGTAGACCTGGTCCTCTGTTACAAATATCATAGTGAGTGTGCCCTTTTTGCTGTCACTTAGTTAGGAAAGCAGAAGGTGATCTTGGGCTATCCATGGCTTCAAGACCATAACCCAGAGGTCAACTGGCATACCAGGGAGGTTACAATGAGCTGGTGTCCATCCCACTGTTGCACTTGTTTCATGGAAGCCAGACAAGAACGCCATGGACAAAGAGCCTCAGTATGATGCACTCAGAGGTGTTGTGCCAGACCCTTATCTGTGCCTGATGTGGAGTTAGAGGGGGTTCCTGATCTGATGCCAGACTCAGATGATGATGAGGAGGAGCCAGAGGAAGTGGAGGAAAGTGATCAGATTTTTTACACTGCTTCATCCAGCACATGAGGTGTGTGCTACATTGAACATATCCCAATGCCTCCCCAAGGCCTTCCACAAAACAATGCTGCTAAACCCTCTACTGATTCCTTGCTTCCTCATCTCCATGAGTTCAGGGATGCGTTCTCCAAGGAATCATTTGATTCTCTCCCTGCATGCAAGCCATGGGATCACATGATCAAGCTCACCCCCAATGCAACCCCTTCATCCTGCAAGGTCTATCCTCTCTCTCCTGAAGAACAGTGACAGCTTGACCAGTTCATTGATGAGCACCTGGCCTCTGGATGTATTCAACCATCGAATTCACCCATGGCCTCTCCCTTTTTCTTTGTCAAGAAGAAGGATGGCTCACTTCAACTGATTCAAGACTACAGAAGACTCAACAACATCACAGTCAAAAATCACTACCCATTATCTCTCATCTCTGAGCTTCTGAACCAGCTCCATGGAGCCTGATACTTCACCAAGCTCAATGTCTGTTGGGGTCACAATAATGTAAAGATAAAGGAGGAAGATGAGTGGAAGGCAGCCTTTCATACCAACCGTGGTCTTTTTGAACTGCTCGTCATGTTCTTTGGCCTTACTAATAGTCTTGCCCACCTTTCAGACCATGATTGAACAACATCTTCCACAACCTCATCCTCAAAGGCATTGTTTGTATCTATCTCGACAACATCCTCATCTTCACTCGCACAGTTGAAGATCACTGTTGCATCACATGCCTCATCCTGGAACAACTTTGACAGTACAAACTCTACCTTTGTCAGGACAAGTGCAAGTTTGAGAAGACCAAGATCGAGTACCTTGGCCTGATTATCTCAGAGGGTCAGGTGGAGATGGATCCTATCAAGGTGAATGGAGTCATGGCTTGGCCAACACCCACAAACAAGAAAGAGGTGCAGTCTTTCCTGGGCTTCATCAATTTCTATTGGTGTTTTATCAAGGATTTCTCACATCATGCATGACTACTGTTCAACTTGACAGGAAAGGAGGCATGGAGGTGGGATAATGCACAACAGGAGGTGTTCAAAAAGCTTAAGGAGATGGTCACTTCCGCTCCCATTCTTACCTTTGCTGATGACTCGCGCCCTTTTTGTGTAGAAGCCAACAGTTCTGACTTTGCAATGGGTGCCGTGTTGTCTCAGCAGTCTCTGGAGGACCAGAAGTGGCATCCTGTTGTGTTCTACTCCAAGAGCCTTAGTGCTGTGGAGTGAAACTATGAGATCCATCATACAGAAATGTTGGCGATAATGCGCACGCTTGAGAAATGGCAACATTTCCTCGAGGGTGCCCAACACAAGGTGGAAATTTGGACGGATCACAAGAATCTCGAGTACTTTATGACGGCCAAGAAATTGAACCATTGTCAAGCTCATTGGTCCCTGTATCTATCCAGATTTGACTTCTCCTTGCACCACCATCCAGGTTGCAGCATGGGGAAGACCAATGCCCTCTCCCAATGTGTGGACCATGGGGATGGCAGTGATGACGATCAAGACATTGTGTTATTGCAGCCAGACCTGTTCACCATCCAGGCATTGGAAGGCATCACACCCCAGGGTGAGGAGTGGGACACCCTATGCAACATTCATCATGCAAACTGTAGCAGTTTACATGAGGATGTTGTTGCCCCAGCTGTTAAAGAACTGAGAAGGGATCTACCCTTTCCTTGGGTGCAGCAGAATGGGCTGAAAGTGAGGACTTGTTGTATTTCATGGATCGCATCTATGTCCCCAATGACCCAGACCTTTGCCAGCACATCATATCCCAACACCATGACTCACAGATTGCCAGTCATGCTGGATGCTGGAAGACCTTGGAGCTCACCTCACAGAATTATTTGTGGCCACAAATGTCACAGCTCATTGGTCAGTATTGTCATACTTGTGACCTTTGCTTATGCACCAAGATTCCTCATCGCGAACCCATTGGCAAGCTACACCATCTTCCTATTCCAGAGAGTTGTTGGGATGTTGTCAGTGTTGACTTTGTGGTGGAGTTACCAGAGTCAAATGGGTTTGATGCAGTGATGTGCACAGTTGATTCAGTGGGGAAACGCACTCACTTTATTCCCACTCACACCACTGTCAGCACCCTGGGTGTCATCTGACTCTATCTCCACCATGTGTGGAAATTACATGGATTTCCTGGTGCCTTCCTTTCTGACCATGGCCCTCAGTTCATGGCAGAGTTCACTCGCAAACTGTACTGACTGCTGGGGATCAAACTCCTTGCTTCAACCACCTATCACCCACAAACTAACGACCAGACTGAGCAAGTCAACCAGGAACTGGAGCAGTGCATCCACATCTTCATCAATGAGCACCAGGACAATTGGGACAATCTTCTCCCCTTTGCTGAGTTTGGATACAACAACCACATCCATGCTTCCACTCAACAGACCCCTTTCCTCTTAGACACTGGACAGCATCCATGCATGGGATTCAAACCTCACCAAACTCCCTCACACATTGAGGCAGTGAATGAGTTCACAGAACGCATGAGGGATAGCTTGGAGGAGGCAAAGTGTCAAGAACCGTTCCTCGCCCAATCAGAACCCGCATCCGTCTGACCCTTTTCCACATGTCAAACCCAACATTTGTCTACTCCTCCCAATTTTGTTCCCAGCCACCTTGCACTGCCCACACTGCTGTGCACCAGGCCACCTTGTACAGCACCCACAGCTGCCTTCCCAAGGCTGCCATCTCTATTGCAAATTTGACTATGGATTCCTGTGCGGCTCCCACTAGGTAATTTATCTACGCAGTCAAGACACTGCCGCAGTCTTTGTTCCTGTTCCACATTTATTCTGGACTACAGTATTTAAGCTTAGTTAGTTTCGCCTTGTATTCCTCAGTTCATATATTGACATAGACTTGACTTTATCCTGCCAATATATACCTCCTTCTACTCCAACCTCAGTTCTCTAAGAGTCTGAACTCCATTCGACTTGACCTCTAGTCTTCCTCTGAAGTTCTAACCTCACCTGAACTTAACCTAAGTCCCTCTGTACTCCTCCCCACATTTACCTGCACTTTCCCACTCCTACCTCCAAACCTTCGACTTGAAATTAGGACACCAGACAAGGTGAAGGGTGCAGCTTCTTACAAGCTGAAGCCAAGTCCTTTCCATTTCCCCTCCTGCAGAATCTGCAATGACCCAACAAACTCCCGCTATTATCATCCGCAGTGTCTGATCGGATTCCGACGTGTCTTCTAGGATCAGTTCTTAACACAAAGGCAGCCTTAGCAAAGGTGAAGGATGACATGGCATGCTTTTGCAACCAACACCATTCTCCAACCCCTCAGTACAAGGTTGGTGATCGAATTTATCTTGACTCCAGTGACATCTCCACTATGTGTCCATCCAAGAAACTTGCCCATTGCTTCCTGGGACCTTTCCCCATTGTCAAGTGTGTTGGAATGCATGCCTATCATCTGCACCTCCCAGCCTCCATGTCCAGACTCCACCCAGTCTTCCATGTCATCAAACTCCTTCAAGCTCCCCCAGATCGATTCCCAGGATGCCATTCACATCCACCACCACTGCCTACAGTGATCAAGGGAGAACCCCAGTACAAAGTTGAGTCGATCTTGGACAGCCAGTTGTGTCTAGGAAAACTCCATTATTTGGTGCACTGGAAGGGTTATGGGTATGAGGAGAACTCATGGGTTGAGGAGTCCAATGTGAACGCCCCTCAGTTAGTCAAGGAATTCCACTGATGGCACACTGCTGCACCACGTCGCATTCAAGTCACTGACTTTGGTTGTATGTGATTTCAAATGCATCGGGGTGATGCATCTTAGAGAGGGGGTGATGTAAGGAGACTAGGGGGTGCCCCATGTGTTTCTCCTATTTTTTACATTCATCCTATATTTTTCCTCACTTCATTTCCTCCTATTCTTCATTTTCTATGATTTTTCCTTATTTTATTACTAATTTCCCTTTCTATCACATTTGTGCATGTTGACAGTTTTATATTTAGAGGCAGAGTACCCTTTCCAACATCTACCCCTTGGTATGATGTCATTTGGTGGCCTTGATCTGCCTATTTCTGCCTTTTCTATTTTTAGGCTATTATTTGATTTTTGCAATCTTCACATATACTGGGCATTGGCAAAGGGGTCTTAGAGTTTTCTCTTCACATTTCCCTTTGCTAGGTGCACCTCCACTCCCTGTAATATGTACCATAATTTTAACTTCAGATTTCCCTTTGCTAGTACACTAATTAAGTGGCCTCTAAGGTTCAATGCCATTTTTAAAAACTACCTCACTGACTGCACACATAGAATCTTGGCAAATTCTATTGCATATTGCCCCTTCTCTCATATGGGATGCACAACAGATTGACATAAAAACCACTTTTCTCTACAGCTTGCTTCCAGATGATGAGATACAATACATGCAACAGCCTGCAGGTTTCAAGGAACCAGGAAAGGAGGACTGGGTTTGGCAACTCCAATGTGGCCTATATGGTATGAAGCAAAGTGGATGTATTTGGAATCAGACCCTCAATGCACAAATGCTTGATTGGGGATTCACACATCTTTCATGCAAATCCTGTATATATTACTGCAAAACTGTCAAGACCGATGCTCTCAACCAGATTTCCAATTCTTTTCTGCCCCCCTTCCCAGCTGCCTTGCATCACAGCCCACCTCCTATCAGCAGCACTGCCTAGAGGCAAAATTCCCTCATTTCCAATTAGATGAAACAGTTTCAGGATTTGCCTTGGGAGCCGGTTTGCAAATTACCACAGCCTTGGAAACTCTGATTGCCTCTGACCTTTAGTATTTAAGCTAGCTACTTTCATTCTGTATTGCCAGTTTGTAAATCAACAAAGTCACTCAATTAATCCCACTCTAATTTTGCTCCAATTCATCTCTTAAGTCTTCCTCAAACTTTTACTTGTCCTCTCCAGAAAACCTCTGGTCCTCCGATCCTCCCCTCTCACCTTATCTGAAATTAGGACACTTGATGAGGAGAAGGGTGCAGCTTCTTACAAGGTGAAGCCAAGTCCTTTCTGTCCCACAACCCTTGCCTCGGAATTCCATCGGAATCCCGCTCCTATCAGACTCTCCCCTTTCAACTTCTACTGTCCAGGTACAACTGGAAATCTGATGTCTCCTTCCCTGAGTTTAAAACTTAACAAAAACCAACACAGGTACAATTATTGCTGCAGTGCACATTGATGACTATTTAGCCATCACCAACTCCAAGGATGAACATGAGCATTTTAAAAAACAAATGCATGAGGTATGGACGATATCTGAACTGGGAACAGCACATTTCATTATGGGTATTGCCATTACCTGGGACAGGGACACTCGTTGAGAGGTCCACCTTGTCATTCAAGCTTGGAGAACACATCTATGATCATTGTCAAAGCTCTATGAGTCTCTATGGACCTCTACAAAGCTCTACAAACCCATACAAACCCCTCCAAAGTTCTATGAACATGTATGAACCTCTACAAAGTCACAAAAATGCTTCAAAATTCTTCACAACACTTAGGGCATGGCACAGGTAACCCTCGGGTATATTTTCTTATACCCCTACCTGTACCTGTGAACACCGTACCCACATGAGTAGGGGTATGGTGTTACCATGGGTTTTTGCAGGTACCCATGGTTATTCATGGGTATTGATATGAATATGTATTTTAATAATCTAATTACACTAAATTGATATATAGAAAGTGACCCCCCTCTTGCCTTTGGAGTGAGGGGGGGGGGTGCTGCCTGTAGTCATCATTCGATCCCTGTTTCCACCCCATGAGCAGTTGCTCATTGATAGGATGTCTCCTCGGCTCAAAGGCTGATACGTCATTCTAACCACATTCTAATCACATCGGCTAACTCCTATGAGGTCCCAGATGCAGCGCAACCCAGTCTACCGAGCGCGATATTGTATCAACTGCATTGATCGTACTTAGAAATCACATTGCACAACCTTAGGACTACCTCAAGAGCCCCTAAGATCCCTCTAAATGACCATCGAACATCCCCGATCAACCTCGAACAACCATGAACATGATCAACCACCATCGAGCATTATTGATCAATATCGAGAGACTACAAGCAACATCGGGTGCTGCCTTTGTTATCTATATGGTGGAATACCATGTGCCAGGAAGGATTCCAACTCATGCCCAAACCTGCTGATAGTAGGTCAGCCTCATTCCAAGTCCCTATTGTGCACAGAACCTGCTGGACAAATTATTGTGAGACTTAGCACAATTTATACACAAAGGACAGTCCCCTTTTAGTTCTATACCCTTTATTTGTTAAGACTATAGGTCCTTAACTCAGCCTTGGCTTTGTATGTTACAGTTGGAGGCTTTCCAACTGTCTCGTATCGCACTAGGAGGCTTTCCTAGCGTATCGGGCTTCCTGCCTTCACTTGGGTACTTCCTCAAGTCGTCACGGCTGTCCATACTCAGAGGCTTTCTGAGCAGACCGTAGGTTTGTATATCACAGTTGGAGGCTTTCCAACTGTCAAGTTCGATGTTATCACAGCTAGGGGCTTCCTAAGCTGTCGAGTGTTCTGGTTGAGTCTAAGACCATTATTTGAATTAGGTCATACAGGCAGTATTACTGTAGCTTATATATGGTTCAGAGATGTCTATTGTCAAATCGGAATACAAGATCCTTGTCAAGTATAAATAGAAAGAACAATAGAAAAGACAGGCCTCATGCCTTGCATGAGGCGTCCGATGTTACAGAGTGCTGTGGCGCAGCATGTCAGGGATCAATAAGAGAATAGCCTCATGCCTAGCATGAGGTGTCCGATGTTACGGATCCGACATCAAGGATCCAATGTCAAGGATCCAATGTCAAGGACATGCTGTAGCACAGCATGTTGATCATGAGTGTCCGACGTCATGGACCTCATGTCAAAGGGCTGTCATATCACAGCATGTGTGGGAGTGGGTTCAGGTGCATGGAGTCACCATGCGTCAAAGTGTCTCCCATCAGAAGTGAGTCGAGTCGAATGAGAAAATTAAAGTACCCGGTCTTGCCGGCGTACGTCTGGTCGTCATGGGTTACAATAACAGAAAATTGTAACATTATTACTCTTTCATCATATGATATATATCTTTCTTGTTCGGATTCCAGTCTCCTTTTTGGCCTTGTGCCTTAACTCATATCTTTTGCCTCATGTTCTACACATGTTTCTCATTCCATTTTAGGAAGTTTCTTTAAAACATATAAAACTCTGTAGTATCTACTTGAGAAAAAAAGGAAATAGTCTTCACCTATCGTCTTGTATTAAGTTCTAAGAATCAGATCTATCCTCTAAAACAATTTAAACTTCTATGAGTTTTCTCGATCAATGAGAAACCTCTGTGATCATCATGTCCTTGATCTTCCTACAATCCTCTTGTCATCAGCACTAGCAACCATTCCAATACATCCTAGCCATTGGCTATAGCCTTTGTATACTATCAACCTATCGAAAGGTCCTCGGAACTCACACTTCAACCATTGGTGATGGAACTCGTTCGCCATCAACCTCGTCGATCATCCTCGATATCGATCAATACCCCATCGGACCTCATCAAATACCTTCATCCCCTATAGCACTACCTTTGCGACTAGTACCCACTAATCGGTTGGACCACAAACATTCGGAACAACTCGCACCCTTCCTCTGACTCATCGCAAATATCATTGGTTGCCTCATCAGCTGTTTTGGTGGTTTTCCCAGGTTGAGTATCATCATCGTGGTGGCAGTTGGGGGTGCTATCGTGGTGGTGGTCCTCGGATCCTCCTCCTGGTCATTGTCATCATTCCACCCACTATCCACCCCACGAGCAGTTGCTTGTGAGGCTGGGGTGGGTGGTGTGCTGTCATGATGTGGTGGCGTTGGCATGGGGTCGTTCCATGTGAGCTCCTCATTCTGAGGGAATTCCAACCTAGGAAATGAAAGAAACAAAATAGTTAGTTTACAAAAAAAGAAACGAATGAAAAAAAACTTACCATGGGCCCAAACGATGCAATCACATTGTTTGGACCTGGGTGATGTGGCACTGTTGGGTGTGTGTCGTTAGCTGTCATCGTCTGTCATTATCAGTAGTTTAGAACCTGAAAAAGAAGAAACATAATCAGTTAGTTTACAAAAAACAAGATATGAAACACAAAAAAACTTACTATAGGCCCAAATGATGATTCACATCATTTGGGCCATGCTATGGTGGTGGTTGGATCGTCCTATAGTTTAGAATTAGATGTGTCGTGAGTAATCAACAAGGTCAGATGATCACTCACCTGACCAAAATCCAGGTACCAGCATACCTGCACATACACGTAACACCATGGAAAAGGGTATGGTGTTGCCCGGGTATGGCAATCCCATACCCATACCCGTACCTGTGCCATGCCCTAACAACACTTCGAAACTCTTTGCAACACTTTGAATGCCTTCGGCCACTGTAATACAATTACCCCAACCTTTGGACACATGTTCCACACTTGCTACATGTTGCCACATCGCATCCCAAGCACACCAGACATGAGGAGACAAGACATTTCGCTTTTTAGGACACATTGCAGTGTTTTTGAGATTTCCATGATATATTGAAACAATAGGACAAGTACCTTTGATATATTATGCTTCTACACGTTTCCCCTCACATCATTTCTCATTTATTTTGTGATTTGGATACTTCTTTATTGTCTTATACCTTGCCTCATGGGAGCCTCATGGCCTTATTTCCTTCTTAGTACTATTTCCCCAAAAGCTTATATAGTCTTGTACTACTATATAACATGGAAGAAGAATATATTGTCACATCAGTCCCTCATATATCATATTAGTCTGACTCAGGAGTTTCCCTCTTGAGTTCCAGCACCTTGTCTTAGCTAGTGTTTAAAGGTCCAGTCCAGTCCGGTTTTTGACTTCCAAATGGGGCAACCAGCAACTGCAACCGGTCTAGGACCGACCCAGATATTGGAGGACCGCAACCGGACCCTTTAGGACCGGTCCTAATCAGTCCATGGACCGAAAAAAGACTGGTTCAGACCGGTCTTTTGTCGTAAAATTTATTGTGCCAAATAACCCATATGTATCTCAACAAATATGATCATTACCTCATATATACTATATTCATGGATATAGATTGTAATGCTCCGTAGACCGATCCAACATTTAAGCAATTCCGTCAAGATTTGACTGAGATATGGCCAAAACCGAAAGGACATGCATTCAAGTTGCAGTTTGTAGTTTGTAATTTGTAGTTTGTAGTTGCACTCATTTGGGCTGTTATATGAATAAAATCCCATGGTACAGATGATTAGGTGTGTTGTTGTTACTTTTATGATGTCATATAGCTGTACAAAAAAAATTATAGCTCAGGTAATAAACAATGCAATCAAAGTTGTTCTGATACAACAAAATACTTGTACAAAAATGTTTTTGGTCATATCTCAACCAATTCTTGACCGTTTTTGATGATCCAGGGACCAAAAATGAAGTAAATATGTGTGTGGGAGTAAGGTCCAACATACGTTCAGACGAAAGACCGGTTGCAACCGGTTTGAACCGGTTTTTCATCGGTCCTACTATATTTTTCAAAACGAAAGACCAGCAACTGGACTGACAAAGACTGGTCCATAAATAGACCACTGGTCCGGTCCTAATCCATCCAGTTCAGTTCAGTTTCGGTCTTTTTTTCGGTCCTACAGACTGGACCTTTAAACACTAGTCTTAGCTCTAAAATTCTGCAAATTGTCGTGAATTTCTTCAAAATTCATTGTACCATCTCTAAACTCTCTCCTATTGTCTCAATCATCTCTTGTCACCTTTGACTCCCATCACCCTTTCATACTATCCACACCCTATTCTCATCACTATCCTTAAAAATCTCCAAAACAACTTTGCACACACTCGAAATTCTTCAAACTTCTTTGCAAGCTTTCACAGTACTTTGTATAGCATTGCATCACATCACATTCACATTCATTGCCAATGGCAATATTTAGTACCACCTCACACCCTTCCTCTGACTCATGTTATATCATTTGAAACCATTTTATAGGTTTTGTTTGGGTTTCTGTGTCGAGTTTCATCATCGTACTGTCACACTCTCACAAACAGCACTTATTGACAAAATTGTAGAACAATTCAGTCAAAAGGATGCTCACCCAGTTTCTGCTCCTCTAGAACCTGGTTCAAAATCACATTGTCCTGACCAACAGTCTATGTCACTAGACACCAAAAACACTCTCCTCAAACTTCTTTACCACTCCCTGGATGCTTACTTTACTTGGCAATCTCCACTCATCCCAATATCTCATATGCAGTCCAGCAGCTCTCACAATATCTCGACTCATACTCATTTGAACACTGGGACACCACTATCAGTCTGGTTTGCTACCTGAAAGGCACTAGAGACTTAAAACTCTATCTGGGTGGTTATCTCCCCATTACCCTGTGGGCATTTAGTGATTCTGACTGGGCTAACTGTCTCGACACCCATCGCAGTGTTGGGGGTTATACATGTTCACTTGGCTCTGGTGTGGTATCTTGGGCAGCCCATAAACAGAAAATTGTGGCAGCATCTACTTGTGAAGCAGAATATATTGCAGCATTCAAAACAGCAAAGGAATGCATTTGGCTGCGAACTTTGCTTCATGCAATCAACTATCAGCAAAATTCCTCTACCACAATTTTCTGTGACAACAGCGCTACTAAAACCTTATCTGAGGATCCTTTACTTCACTCACATGTCAAACACATCAACATCAAATACCACTTTCTATGTGAACATGTTCAATCAGGTGACCTGAATACACTATGGGGCCCGAGGGGTAGGAAAACTATCCCACATTTCATACCTTTAGATAGTGTAAAATGATATATTTATGGTGTATTGATAAACCCCAAAATGGAATAAGTTTCATCAGGAGTTGGCATGAAAATCTACCACTAAGAGGAGCGAAAAAGAATGCCTTTTCCTACCTGTAAGGGATGAGTCGATGGGATGAAAACCTCCCACATTTTGTCCCCAGTTCATCCCACACCAAATTCATCCCATGGGATGGTTTTCATCTTTATATGGGCATAAATAACACCCCTCTACCTGGGTTGAATTTCATCAACTTTCCAGGGGTTTAAGAGGAATGAAAGAACCTGCCAATAATGTTTTTTCATCCCATTCATAGAATAGTTTCATCATGTATCAGAGTAAATTTCAAGCCACTAAGATACAAAATCTACTCGAAAGAAGCAAAAAAATCCCCCAGACCCCTGATGCCTCATTGTCGGCCTGTTGTCCCATCATGTCCCCGTCATCGTCGTCCCTGTCCCTGTCCCCCTCACCATGTCATCTCCGCCTCCTATGCACCAGCCTTACTCCCTACAAGCAGTTGCTTGTAGTGGAGGGGTCTGGTGCCGTGGCCTGGTCATCTCGGTGGTGGTGCTGGGTGCCGGGTTGCACTCATTGTCACCCTCGTCCCCATCGTCAGAGGATGCACCTGTGATCCACCCCATGAGCAGTTGCTCATGGACGTGTGGCGGGTGCTGGTTCATCGTGCCCTGGGGAAGGTGGTGGGGGGTCGTCAGTGTGAGGCGGCGGGTAAAAGAGGGGTGGGGTGCATACCTGCCCTATACGGGCCTCCGAGCACTGTCTCCTCCCATCGCCGTCTGTTCCCTGCTCCACCCCTCTTGTTTCCTCCTTTGTTCATCACCCGGGGTGTGGGGTGCCCATTTTCAGGGTGATTCCTCGAGTTTTTTCCCTAAAAAATCAATTAATCTAATGGTTAGTATGATTGAATAAGAAAGAAAGAAAAGAAAAAAACTTACATGCCCCAAATGATGATATGCATCGCATATCATCGGTTGGGGTCGGGGTGCCCATTTTCAGCATAGCTGGTCGAGTTTTTCCCTAGAAAATGAAGTAGAATTGTTTATTAGTACAATTGAATAAGAAAAAAAGAAAAGAAAAAAACTTTCAGTCATCGTGGGGCTCGTTTGCAGGTGTCGTTGTCATGCCCCCTTGTTGTCGTGTCGTCCCCCTCATCGTTCCATCACTGTAGATGCCCACAATCCACCCTACGAGCAGGTGCTCGTAGGCGTGGGGTGGGTGTCATCCCCCTCTATTGTCATGTCGTCCCCCCCGCTCTGTGTCCTGTTGTTGTCCTGCTGGTGCTGGTGTTGTCCCCTCCCTGCCCTGTTGTTGTAGACAGGCTGCACCTGTGATCCCACCCTACGAGCAGTTGCTCATAGGCATGGGGGCAGGTGCTGTGTCGTCCACAGCGGTGTGGTGTGGGGCATGGATGGCATTGGCGGTGAGCACCCATGATCCACCCCACAAGCAATTGCTCATGGGCATGGGGTGGATGTTTCTCGGATGTCATTGTCAAGCTCTGGGGAAGGAGGTGGGGGCATCGTCAGCATGACGTGGTGGGTAAACGAGGGGGTGGTGTACTTACCTGGTGGGTCCCGCTATATGGGCCTCCCGCTGCTGTCCCATCATCGTCATCGTCACCCATCTCCACCCCTCCCATTTGTCGTTTGTCATTCCCATCATTCCCATTGTGTGTCGTAGGCCTCATTTTTTCCCTAAACATAAAGTAATAGTTTAGTTAGTAAAATGAACACAAATTATAGAAGAAAAAAACTTACTATGGCCCAAATGATGATTCACGTCATTTGGGCCATGTTGTGAACAAGTGGTGGCCACAGGTGGTGTTGCCGGTGTTGTGTTTGTTGTCGTGGGAGTCAGCATTGATGGCATTTGGGAAGAGAGAGGAGAGAGGGGGGAGCATCGTCATTGTCGATGGTGGTGGTTGTGGTGAGGTGAGATGGCGGCATGGTGGTTATGGTTGATGTTGATGTGACGTGATGCTCAACATTCATCATGTGATGTGTTGAGGGTGGGCTGCAAATGACTTGTCAGTAAAACAATTACAACACAAATGAAAAATCCCCTTTTTTGGGATGAAAAAAATTCTCTTAACACTTGTAATCCTGAAGTGTGAAAAGTATCCTCTCATTCTGACTGAAAACAATAACAATAATACCTGAGGAAGGAACAGTCAATTCAATATTTAATGAAAGAAATTTCCCTACTAAAATCATCTCATAATAGTATGAAATTTGTATTTTATTTCAGGCTGAAAACACACCCTGTTATTCACACCTTTGTGGCAGGAAACACTATCCCATAAATTGTTGAAAAGTTTGATGAAAATTCACACATTAAGATGGTTGCAAATCCATACCCTCATCTTGGATTAAAATTATCCCCTGTATTTCATCCCCTTGTAAAATGAAAATTCATCCCATTAGGTTAAGAATATTTTGTAATGTAACACATATGAACTCCATCCCTTGGATGGCTGAAATATTTGGGATGAAAACTCATCCTAAATTCATCCACCCTGAATTCAGCCATTTATGTTAGGAAATTCACATTTCCAAATTTAAATGGCTGAAAATCATATTGTGCTAGGTCCACAGTGAACAATTTAAATACTTTGAAAGAATTGACAAGGTTTGGTGGTATTTCCAGTACAATGATGCCTTCATTATTATAATATACTAGGGAAGATCAGGAACAACACTGAGTGTGGGCTAGAGGCCAAATCTGCTGCATTGGGTGGGGAAACCAAGAGACAGAACATGTTTTGGAGCCAAATTTGCAGCTCTAGAGCACATTAAAACATGACCTGACCTTTCAAAACTTCAATGTCAAAAAAAATTTAGCGGGTCCTCTGGACCCCCCCACCTGATGTGTGGGATTTGGGTGCTGACACCCCCTTGTTGTAGATCAATACTTGCTGTACCATTAGAATATGACTTTATTTTTCATCAAATATTCCAGGACCTAGTGTTTTATCTAGATTGAGTGCCAACACTCTGGTTTTGCTAGGGGCTTATGTACAAAACCCACACTAGTACAGAGGTAACATGCTTGCTTCCCGAGTCGAGCATCATCCTTTGTTTGGTCCTGTTACTACCTGTCCATACCCCAAGGTCAGGGTTCAACCGTGTCACTTTCAAGATGCTAGCCCCAAATGCCTTTGCTCGGAACTCAGAGCTCAGATTCAGGCTCCTTGGCATCTCAGCATAAGTTGCCAGTATACAATATACGAGTGACTCTGCTGTCAGGATCCATCATAATTTCATGGTAAGTATACTCTCTTCAATTTTCCATACTCAAAATTTAACCACTTAGACAACATCATCCCCATGCAGCGCCCACCACATTGCCAACAGCTGCTCGCTTCCCCCCCATCAATCACCCATTGGCCATTATTCTTTCATCAGGTTTCTGAGTCCCCAAGGTTTGTACTCGAGGTGCACCTATGTTAGCTGGTGATGGGCATCAAACAAATGTTGGACAGCAGACTCTGTCATCAACAGTGACGATTACATAGTGTGGAATATTCGTGGAATTGTGGGCAATTCAAATAATGAGATAGTCAGGATGTCTCTTCCCAATCCCCAGCCATTGTTGTGTGTAAAGATTGGCAACATAGTTCTTGTATTATGTATTATTCTACACAGAAAAATGCACACCTTCTCTGCTGCACTACCATGTTACTGATTTCAAATTAAGTACAAGTGAAATAAACTAACTACAAGTAGCTGTTTAAAATCTTTTTTGCTGTTTGAATTTGATTCTGGATGATTGTGGCTGCTCATCGCTCTACTTCGTCAGAAGAATGTGGATTGGGTGCAATACCTGTCACAATAGTGGAGATGTGCCGAGTCTCCTAGGCTCTAGCTATGCCCAAGATGATGTAGTTGTAGTGATATTGTGACTATGTACATGTGTGACTGTCTACTGACTAGGTGATCATGTGACTACTGGAGTAGGTGCTCACACACCCAACTCCATCTGCCCGTCTCCCAAATGGTGACGTCCTCGTTGCTGGAGAAAAAAGAGAAACAAGAACAGTAGGTATAAAAAAATAATGTAGCAATGAAGCTAAGAAAATTCTATGGTTGATAAAAAAAAATATGACAAGAAACGACTCAACACAGTGGTGTCCATCCCAAAGCATGAAGGGCATGGCTTAAGTCAATGAGACAGGGGTCTTGATCCCAGTCGAGCTTTGGAGCAGGAGGAGCAGGAGGAGCAGGAGAAGCAGGTGCTACTCCAAAAGGCATAATAACAATGGGTCGTCCTGGTCCAATACCGGAGGGATGACATCGGGTAATAAAAGGTTGAGGTGGAACAAGAGAAGGCAGAGCTGAATTCAAAAAATTTCGGGATGGTAGATATTGCAGGGGGGCTTGTCATCGTCTTGTCCGTTGTCATAGTGTTCCAAACAGCTGTAGATGGCCTGTCTTCAGACCGGAGATATCTCGCAGCAGGGTGCTGGGGGCAGTAGGTAACAATGCGGTGTCGTCAGCCCAGTCAAAACATGTGGGAGGTGGTAAAATGGCTTGCTTAGGGTCCAGCAGAGGTGAGCAGGGGCATGCAGGGGAAATAGGGGTGGAGGCAGTGAACAGGGCAGCAACAGGTGTCGACAGTGTCGTTAGTGACATGGCAGGGGTGTAGGATGTGGGTGACAGCAAGACAGCTTGTTTTTGGGGGTTTGGGGGCAAGCAGGGTCATTCGGATGTGTTTTGCAGGTGTTCTGGCAGGCCAGGTAGTGTATTTCGTTATTTTACAGCTGCCATTCATGGTCCTGGGTGGGACATAGCCAGGGGTTCAACCATCCTCAATGGACATGTCGATGATGACATGGCAGTCATTTTGGATTGTTTGAGATGCGGAATGGGCAGGGGCATGGACTGGGGGGAACAGAGAGGTCTCGGAGGTAGTACAGGTCGTCGTTGGGGATTGTTGGGCTGGCAGGGTTGTTCCATTGAGCAAATGTTGTGTTTTGGTGAGCACAGCTGCTTGTCATCGCATAACTCCAGCTGCTGGGCTGCAGACCAGCTCTGTGTGTCATTTAGGGCTTTGTGAGTGGTCTCTGGGGTGGTAGCCATTTTTTTGGTATGAGACAAGACCCTAGTTGTCATCTTAGAGGTGGTTGCAACCAGAGTTGCCATCGACATCATCAGTGGTGTGACAGTGGAACGACGAGGCTTAGGGCTCAAGAGGAGGGGCTGGGGATCTTGCTGGGGGTCTATGAGTCAACTCGGCAGAGTGTGCTGTTGTTTTTGGAGTGTTTGGGGCTGGTTTGAAGCTGGGAAAGTGGTAGTGGTGGGCATTGTCAACGATGTTGGCAACATTGATGGGGGCTGTGCAAGCATTGCCAGCTGCGACATGGCAAGCAGCGGTGATGGTGATGGTGGGCTGGTGGGGGTTATGTCAAAAGGTGCCATTTGCATATCAACATTGACATTGGTGGTGGCATCAGTCTGGGTGCTAGAGTCATTCCGTGCAATTATTTCAGTTTCCTTCGATGCAATGGCCTTCACAACCTCCGCTATGAGCAATAGGCTCCCTTCTTCAGTCAATACACAGTGGCCATAGCCATGTTTCCAGCTGTCATCCTCTGTGTTGCTGTTTTTGTCGCATGTTTTGATTGCTTGGGTGCATCTTTGTGTCGACGTGCACATCCCAGGTCCATGTCCTTCTGCTAACCACTTTGCTCACTCCTCATCCTTCCTGAATTCATACCCCTTTAACTGTCCTTCCTTGTGTGCCCTTTCCTCCTTCTCCTTGCCCATCTTCTGTCCTGCCTCATAACCCGCTTCATGTCCTTCTGCCCACTTTCTACTTCCTTCCTTGTATCCCTCCTGCCATCCATCAAGCTGTGCATCTTCTATGAGTTGCTGAACTTCTTTGTGCATGTAGGTGAATGGCTGTTGTTGCAAATCGACGTGGTTCATTAATGATGTGGCTGTGGCTGTGTCGATTGTAGTGGTATCTGCTGTTGTAGCTGCTGTATCGTTTGTGAGTGGTGTTGCAATACTCTTGTTGCTAGGTGACAATGATGTTGACGTGGCAGTTCTCACATTTGGAATGGATGTGCTTGATGCTGTCACTATGGTGTTTACGGCCACAATATTTGCATCAAGTTTTGATGTGTTTTCATGCCATTTCTTCTTTTGGGTTTGTTTGCCTTGTCCTGGGCCTGGCATTGCTAAATAGAGGAACTAAGAAATAAATAAACTGAGGGGCTGGTACTGGTTCTGTGTAGCTGGTTCTGTGTCTGTGTGGCTGGTCTGGTAGCTGCAAGACTGAGGTTCTGAGGTTCTGGGGCTGTTACTGTGTGCTAAGGCTGAGGACTCAAGAGCTGAAAAAAAGAAGTGGAGCTAGATGCGAACTGGGCGTGTTATGATGTGGCTTGCAAGAATCAAAAGCTAGAGTGCCAGAAATAGACCAAAGCAGCTGTGAGTGCATCAAATCACACTCTCATCACCAAGATGGAGACGTGCTGAGTCTCCTAGGCTCTAGCTATGCCCAAGACAACGTAGTTGTAGTGATATCATGACTATGTACATGTGTGACTGTCTACTGACTAGGTGATCACATGACTACTGGAGTAGGTGCCCACACACCCTACTCCAATAGAACCAGAAGGGCACCACAAAAAAAATATTCCTCACCAGAGCATATAATGGTCATATTCTTGAGTGTGTTGTGCTATTGCGGACTTATCATCATCATGAGATTTACACAGTAGGTAAGAAATTACTTGCCTGGTGGATTACCCTTCCAATTATGGTGTGACAGGATTTCAGCCGCTCCATACCATCCTGACTTGTGATCAAATGAGGTGGGTGCCCAGCCAAAGTATTGTAGGGCTTCAGAAGCCTTCACTGTAGTATTTGAAAATTCTATAGTGGGATTGCCAGTGAGGCAAAATGGAAGTGAATAACCCATGCAGTTGAGGATTTGGCACATTGCATTGAAATTCCTAACTTTGAGGTAGAGACCTTTCAAGTGCCTTTTGTATATTGCCACCTGCCTCTGTTCATCTCGAATCACATTATGGAAAAGCAGAAGCTGGACCATTGAAGCTATCAGGGTTAATTCACTTTTGAAAGACATAGGGCCCAGAAAATCCAAAGCAAGCGACGACCCAACTGCACTATTCTGGGTGCCACTTTCAGAATTGGGAGGCAATGAACAAGTTGTGGATTGGAATGGTGGCAGAGATGGTAGCAACAATGGTGAAAATGAGGACAGTGCTCATGGTTGCAGTTGCAGGTACGGTGGCAATTGCATTTGGGGCTGTGGCTGTAGCTGCAGGAAGGAGTTGGGTGAATCACTGTGTGAGGTTTCAAAATGTGCAGAATTGAGGGATGAAGAGTTGTAGACAGGTGGGAAATGATGAAGTGGGGATCGGTGGCAAGGCAGCGTTTCATGAACATGCGGGGAAGAACCATGTTTGGAAGGGTCTGAGTTGCAGGTGGACTGAAGAGGTGGTGCTAAGACAATGCTCAGTGAAGCATTTTGGGATTGGATAGCACTGATTGAATCCAAAGGGCTGAGACTAAAGTCAGAGGGAGTAATGGCTCCCCGCAGTGAGGTGGGTATATCACTGGATGTTTGGACAGGATAGAAAATGATGTTGAAATGCGAATTGAGGTCAACACCCATGGGCTGGAAGGATTGGGCAAAATGTATGGCTTCTTGGTTATCAGTCTGCAAGTTAGATGCTAGGAGCTCATGATTGGGATGAAGGGCTTGAGGGATATCTTGCAGCCTCATGGTAATTGCACCAAGGCAACAGAGTGGCCAGAACCCATGGGATGGGCTCTGGAAACGTTTGCCAAAATCCGGTACACATGTAGTTGCAACGAGAATAGTGCTAGTGATTTCTTCATCCTTGTTGATGATGCATGCTAAAGTCATATTTGAACTGAAGCCACCACATTCAAGAGCCTGTTGAAGAAGAACAAAAAGACTTCCAATCATGATAGATTTGGCAGATGATCAGTTTCCAACCAAGTTGGTTGGAATACAGAGACCGCAGAATGTTTGCAATGCCAATGCACCATCATCATTATCAGCACACTGTTTGAAAACGACCGTACAGCTGACAATTTCATCTGAGAATATGGCCATATCAGATACCAGAAACTGGTGAGGGGGAAGAAATGCTTGCCACTTTGTAATGGTATGATAGAATTTGCCACTGCAGCAGTTCCATTAAGCACTGGAAGTTGTGTTGCCACTGGCAGTCACCGGAATTTGCAGGGGTCACATGAGAATGACAAATCCACTTCAAGTTCATGCAAGTGCCATTCTTCCTCCTTCCAGTCCTTCCTCCTCCCTCTTCACATGGCACAGGACAATGGTAGTATGCAAAGTGATAACTTACTAAATGCTTTTAGAGCACAATACCAGCATTTTTCCATTGCTATTCCTAGTGCAATCCAGTCCAACAGATTCTGTGGTTTTGGCAAGATTAGGGGATGATCTAGATGAATATTACAACCTGATTCAAGAGGTAAGGCATGTCTCATTTTACTGACATTTAAGTGCTAAATATCTTAGCATGGAACCATCTTTCTTCCAACTGAGCTTCAGATATTGATGCAAAACCTGGCTGTCATGAGAAATGACATCAGAACCCAATATGAAATGAGCCTCAGCACATCTCATTATGGCCGTCCCTCTGTAGTAGGTGTCCTGAGAACAGGCAGGCGAGGTAGACCCAGATTGGTCTTTGATCCTAATTTTCTGGAATGGGCTATAACACAGGCAAACTACCTCAAGGATTGCTTCTTTTCTAACAGTGGGCAGAACAACATTACACCAGGCAATGCTGGATTATGGCCTAGCTGAGCCTGGTGATAACCCATTTTTGCCAGAAGGCTCTATATCCTCAGAACTATCTGAGTCTGTGCTGGTGTCAGATGATGATGATATCCTGGAACCTGAACTTCCACTCCCCCATACTCTCCCTCAAGAAGTTGTGGATGCCACCCCAGTTGTACAAGATCCTACATCTTCCACAGCTACACTATCAACCATGATGGGTGACCAATTGGATGACTTGCTCTTGCAGCTCAAAACACACTTCAGAAGAGCAGGTGTAACAATGTTAGATGGTATGTTATGGTGGCTAGGCCATCGTGTGCCCAGAGACAGAATCTGAGCATCACTTCTTTGCATTGATCCAGTACATCGTGTGTTTGATCAGATCTGCATACACCGCCATGTTTACAATGTTCCAGGGCCCAACTCACTGTGGCATCATGATGGACAACATGGTGAGCTCAATAATAAAAATAAACAAATTAATTTTAATTTTAATTTTAAGGTCTTATTCGCTGGGGCATTGTCATCCATGGATTTATTGATGGTTATTCACGACTGATTACTGGCTTGCGAGCAAGCAACAATAACTTTGGATCAACAGTGTTGCAGCTATTTCTGGATGCAAGTGGAATTTATGGTGTACCATCACGCCTATGTGGTGATCATGGTTTAGAGAATTTGTTGGTTGCAGCATGGGTGGAAGAATTTAGAGGCATACAAAGTAGTTCCTACATTTGGGGAAGGTGAGATATCCTTTCTAAATGTATTTCTTGTTCTAAAATACAAGAAACAGGAGTGTTCACAATGTGAGAATTGAAAGGCTATGGGTTGATGTGACTGCCCAGGTTGGAGCAACATGGGCCAATCATTTTGTGATGCTTGAGCTGAGTTCTGGGCTCAACATCAATAACTCCAACCACATATGACTTCTCCATCATCTTTTTCTGCCTACCATCAACTCCCTCCTTTCTTTCTTTGCTCAATCATGGAATGAGCATAAGATTGAAATTAGAGATGGACCAAACAGGTCACCAACAGATATGTTTGGATTTGACATGCTGGTGCATGGTATTAGAGGAGATGCACTACCCAGTGATGATTTAAGTCGCGAGGAGTTGGAGGTTTTTGGAGTTGACTGGGAGGCTCTAAGAGATGAGAATATTCTCAGGTCCCAGAGAGATAACAATGATTTGCAGGAGCAACCAGATACCTGGCTAGGCAGAGTAGGTCCACCTCCTAACTTGAATGAGGTGCAGGTCAATGCACCTGTGGCTCCCTTGACACTTGCAGAGATTCAAAGCATTGACACTGTGGTATCTGCCTGGGTAGGATTGGGAGATGATCATAGTATTACACAAACATGGATTTATGGGTTAGCTACTGCATGGAATTTTAGGCCTGATCTCTTTTAGCAATGTTGTATTGGAATCCAAACTATAACATGAAACAAAGGATGTAAGACTATGAAAAGGACAAAGGTAAATTGCATTAGAAAGTCAATCCCTCATCAAATGGATCCATTTACGAGCAGAGGGGTCAGAGTATGGGCCCTCGGTTGACATAGGCAAAACACTAGATGCAAGTGTTCACTTTGTGACCTCCACATGAAGTGGAGCTGGCTTCTTTGTGGAGGGCTGAATCGGTGTGGCTGCTTGCACAGGTCTGGATTGCATTGTAAGCTCTGTAAGTTTGGCTTTGAGAATGTGGATGAAGGATTTGTGGGTGACTGTGTTTTGGCTGGCAGTTAAGTTTCTCCCCGGGAACATCACATCATACAGCTCCTGAGCCAAATCTGTAAACTCTTTAAAGAACTCTGTAAAATGTGGTAAAACCATATGCTCAAACTGTTGCATATGGAATTCCTTGGCTGTTTTATCTTCTCTCCATTTGTACATAGGTACTTCATGTGCATCTGTGCCAGTCACCTGGGTGCCAGACCCAGTGTAGAAGGTGCAGATCCAGAGAAAGACATAAAAAAACAATTCAAGATCATGCTGATATACATGATCAACAGTATCTTCACCAAGGATCTCCATTGACATGAATGGGCAAGTGCCCTAGTAGAAAGTGTAGGGCATGAGTGCACAATTGCCATAGCAAGATCATAACTCACTGTCTTATACTTATCTGAGACCTTACATGGTTTTGGTTTGCATTCTGTCTCCTCTGTCCTCATCCAAATAGCGTAGTCAAAATTGATAATGTACCCTGATCAAATAGCAGATAAACATTTTTTGCCATGCAGATGAGGCTCCTGGCAAGAGAGTGCAAGATTGTTTGGGCTGATATCACGATGAAGAATATGGGCTTTGACTAATTTTTCATGAGCTTCACAAGAATGTCAGCAGTTGTGAGGGTTTGAATGGACTGCTTGGCTCACCTTTTATTTGGTCAACCAGTGCATGCAGGAGCTCCACTTTTGATGCAAACTCCTGGATTGTCATGCAGATGGGTTGCAGAACTAACCGACGATGGACACGTTCTTCAACTTCTTCTACACCCACAGTGTTGGCTCAGCACAGGCAGGTAGAATCAGTAGATATATTCTCCATGTCTATCAGGTATACAATGTTCTGAATTTTATGATCCTTGCATGATTGTAAAAATTCACTCTCCTGCCACTGGCAGTGGATATCTGCCCAGGTGTCCTTTATTATGAATTGCTGGCCATCCCTCTCAACCAACCAGCAAGCCATACCTCTTCCTCTCAGGACAATGGCTTTGAAGATGCAATGAATGATGTGATATGATTTGTTGTTTACTCTGATCTCTGTTTCCCCTCCCAACATCTTCCTAGTCATCTCTGCCCACCCGATCTCTCGTCCTTCCGAGTTCCAACCCTCCTTGAGCTGCCATGCTAGCCATCTCCCATCAAGGATCAGTCCAATACCCCATCCTGTCGATGCATCGACAAATAAACTCGTATCTGGAGTCAGGGGACGGATAATGTCAATCCCCACAAACTGGTCCTGCAGGCGACGTCTCCACCAGCTGATGTCCTCTGATACCCCTGCTGATACCTTGTGTCTTACTTCTTCTGAACGCCCCGCCCTGAACCCCCCCCAGAATTTATACAATGTGACCATGCGTGAACGCCCCTCTGGGACAACCAGGCAGACGTGGTTCAGGGTGCCAATAATCTTCTCAGTGTCCTTCGCAGAGTGCAAAGACCCAGATGTCCAGTCTGAGATACGCTCAAGGTACTTTTGCTTCTTCTTCCCTGGGAGCTCCACCCTCTTCGCGGCAAGATCCCACCAGAATCCTATGTACATGAACGCAGTCGAAAAATCAACAAATTTTGAAGGGGCCCATGGCCAGCCTAGCTCTTCCGTGATCTTCCATATCAGGTCAGATGAGTAGGAATACTCGTGAGCACCGTCAACCTGCATCCCGGAGGAGTAGTGTAGAAATACGAAGTCGTCCACCCATTTGATCACAGCCTCAATGCCTCAACTCATGAGTATCTTGACCATTGCATCTGCAACCCTTCCAAAGATAGCCGGTGCTGGCGACGCACCAAAATTCAGGACATGGTCAAGATGAATCCAGCCTTTTATCATGATAGCCAGGAAACGGCGTGCCAAAGGGTGCATTGGAATATTTCTGAATGCCGCGTCGACATCAAAACCCGCTGCCTGAGTTCCCTCAGGAGCATCAGCAGCCAGGAGATAGCATTCCGAGAAGGATCCCCATGCACATTGGAACTTTTTCGAGTCTATAATCATGTTGATGGAGGTTTCGGTGGGATTGATGATGTAATTTTCAGATGAGTCCAGAAGGAGATTCTCGAGGTCAAGGGTACATTTATTCTTTGGGTATGAATGGTTTACAATAACTCGGCGTTTCATGAGACTCTGGTCAATAACTGCGAGGGGAGCTGTGCAAAAATGTCCAATGAGGGAAAAAAGCATGTCGGGCTCATAACCATGTGATAGTCTACCAAGTTCAATCTCCTCAGCGTATTTTGCAATAATGAAATCTTCATCTTCTTGTGAAACGTAGTGGTTCGGTGGAATGGATGTGCGAGATAAAGAGAAATTTTCCAAACTGCAGTAGAAGCCTTGCCAGAGACCCATCGGGATGTCAACAAACTCGTCAAGGATGCTCACATCCCTCAGGGCAGCTTCCCAAGCGTCCGCCTTGAGTTTGGTCATGATGGGGAAAATGCCTTCAGGTGTTGCATCTTGCTGATCCATGCATGAGGTCACCACACAAGGAACAGGAGTGGTTGTAGATGCAGGAGGGGCCTCGTCGACAGCCAAATGGGCTGACATTATATGCGATGCAGACGACTCTACTCCCGAGAAGCTTGTCCACCCACTTTCCCTGTTCGAGCACCAGTCGCTTCGCATTTCCTTGATGGTCCTTGTGGAGGTGGGGTTCTGCACAGAGATAACATTTGAGAACAGCGGGGGGCTGGTGGGAGCGAAAAGGGGGCTGGAAGGAGGGTGGAAAAAACTGAGTGTAGCCCCCCCCTTGACCAGGGGGAAACATGCCCCCCTCTTGCACCCCTCGACCCCTACCTCATATCCCTATTGAACTGCCTCCTGTGGAGCTACTAACACCCCTGTTACCACCATAGGTTGACGAGCCAGACAGAGGTTGCTTCAAGTGTTCCAGAACCAAAGGGATAATGTTCTTTATTTTGAATTTTTGGAATAAGCTCTCGTCGAAGATCAGACTGTAAGTATCGTCTCTCCGGCCAACCCATGAGGAGTAGGTCTCGATAAGGTAGCCCCTGTATGAAGACCAGTCGATAGTGAAGTCTGGCCTAGATGTGATGACACTGAAAAATTTGAGGAACATGTCTGTGCAATCCAGGGCCCTCGCACCGCCTGGGTCTGTGTCGACGCCCAGGATGAGGTACTTTCTCATTCCATGGATGAAGTTCTCATGAATCTCAGTAAAATAATCTGTCGTGAGGTAGTAGTCCCTTGCCGCAGTCAACGTCTTTTGCTTCAACCTGATTTCGCCCCTCTCATTCATCCCAATCTCTGTATCAAAGGCATCGGTAGCCCTGGTCGCATTCGAACAAACCTTGTGTGTGCAGAGTGCAAGTGGTATGTAGTTCTTGAAACCCCCTTTTAGTTCCTTGATGACGGCAGTCAGGAGTTCACTTGTAATGTTGGTGATTGTTTGTGAAAAATACTTCCTCGTTGTTCGGGGCGGCTCAACAGCTGATGTTACCCTCTCCCCATCTGTGGCCGATAATCCCTTTGAATTCTGAGGTGCTCCAACAATGCCCAGTGCCACAGCTATTGCCGCGATAAGATCTGAGTTCAACGTGAGTTGCGTCACTGTCGACTGTACAGGCTCTTCTGGTGCCCCCACCTCAGGTATGATTTTGGCGTAAGGTTGCGACTGCGTTGTTGTGAGAGAGCCAACCTGAGCGTATGCTGGGAGAGGAATGGATGGTGTGCCAAGAACAGATGTGTGTGTCTCTATGCATTGTGCTGCCATTTGCAAAGTGTGCAGTGTTGGCTGAATACATGTGAGTATGATAGAAAGTACGTCTTAATGCAGAAACAAACACTAAGCCTGAGAGAATGTGCCTCTGCAGGTAAGCGCGACTGAAGGTCCATATGCAGATTTTGCGACCCTAACTATATGCATGTCATTGCGGTTACTACCAAGATAAATGTGCTATGAACATGATGCAACTGGGCATGTGCATGCATAGCTGTCCGTGGGCTAGCCTGAGTGCAGAAAGGTTCAGAGGTGTGCGGGCTATGCAGCCTCGGCTGATTCTGCTTGAAATTGCCATTGCATGGACTATGCAGTCCTGACTGCAGTATTGTTGGCTATGCTGCCTTGGGTGATTCTGCTCAAGAGGGCAGTTGTGAGGACTCTGTGGTTCTGGTTGCGTTGTGACATCAAAAATGCAAGGAAGCTCGTGCGCAGCACTCTGATGCTCACCAAAGAGTTTCCTACTGGCACTCGCCATGCCCAGGCATTGAGATTGTGGTGAATGGACTTTGTATGTTATCTCCCCAACCAACTGAGCTGGAACAAAGCCTGGAGCATGAAAATTGTCTGTCACTGGAACTAATCCCTCCGCAGCCAGCCATGCCTTGTTGGTATTGCATGTGCGAAGAGTATTGGAGTGTCTTCTTGCAGGAGATGGTGTGTGAGCCTCAATAGCGCTAGCGTGATGAAGGAGAGGATTTTGAGAGAAGGGGCTAGAGCTGGGCAGCGTGTTAGGGACAACCGCCATTGGTGAAGCGGGGTTTTGGTTCCTATCCTGATTTTCCACCTCCTGTCCTTGCCAAGCATCAAGTAGTCCATCACTCCGAGGTTCCTCGAAATGAGTGGGCGAGAAATCGGCCACAGATGCAAGGTGTGTAGGGTTGCGGACTCAATCCTGGGTGCCAGGTGCATTGCTCGTTGCCGATTGTTTGCGACCCTTTAAGGCTGCCGTGCCAATCGTCGAACTTGCCCAAAGTAAGTTGGTGTCCCGAGAGCCACCAACGTTCCCAGATGAACCTGTTGACCTGCCCAGCTGCCCGTGACTCTTCTCACCAACATCCTCAGCCACAAGTGGTAGAACTTGATACTGGTAACCTGCCGCAGGTCTCACACCCGGGGGTGCCTTGATGATCACTGACTCTTCCACAGGCTGCTCAGGTTTTGACCTCACCAGAGCTACACGTGATGAACACCAAAGATCCGTCAAAAAGAGACCCGCACCAGCTGGGGCCTTGACCCGCCAGCCTGATTTCCTCATAGTACCTTTCTCCACCTTGACAGGTGCCAACTTGAGAGCATCAGAGAGTGGTTCAGACCCGTGACTGCTCTCGGAACTATTAGCTGTCATTCCTGAATGTGAGATCCGGGCAATGACTCCCGCTCCATGTCCCTCCGCATTGGCTGACATGATCTGAGAAATTGCAAGAAATTGATGTCGCAGTCGATGTGACAACTGAGAATGTAAGGAGCAAGAATCTATCCTGTAGCGGTGAAAGCAAAAGGTAAAGAATCAATGCTATCACATGATCTCTATGCATCATCATTCTCCTCGTGTGCAAAACACCGGTACACTACACTTGTGCCTTGCTCGTCTACCTCTACACACCTTACCTCCAAAAAATCTTGGGTGTGATACATATACCCTATCATGATACAATTAGATAAATTGCTAGGTGGAACCATGAGCAAGCGGGTTTTAACAGATGGGTGCAAGAGAGATGGTGGATGAGTGTGACATGGCAATGCAAGGTTGATTAAAACTCCGCTCATTGACAGGACTCTCGCATCTTGCACTCACCACAATGTAGAAAGGTGATCCTAGTACAAATAAGATTGTTCTCAGTCTCTGTACAAGTGACTATATTTATGTGTACTGTACCTAGTACAAATAAGATTGTTCTCAGTCTCTGTACAAGTGACTATATTTATGTTTACTGTACCTAGTACAAATAAGATTATTCTCAGTCTCTGTACAAGTGACTATATTTATGTTTACTGTACCTAGTACAAATAAGATCATTCTCAGTCTCTGTACAAGTGACTATATTTATGTTTACTGTACCTAGTACAAATAAGATTGTTCTAATATGACTGTAGTTTTCATCGGAAATTGCCGATGTTGTGATCCCAACACCCAAGGCCAGCACCTATAACTTTGATCACATATGTACTTAACAACATAGTAACTTTAAGTAGGGCCGCTGGCCCAACTTCAGATGGTCGTGATCTGGTGCATTGTTCGAACAGTGATTTGTCTGTGCCCAGATCATATCTGTCCCGCTTGGTTTCTGGACCAATGGTGTGTGGGAATATATATCCAGAACTTGTGATCTCAAACCACTGGTCATGATCTCTTGAGTCAAACTACGTTCACTAAGTGATACTACTGGTATACCAATGGTTTCTCTCGCTATATATTCCAGCTGTACAACCACCTATGGCCATTCTCCCATACTTGCTTGTTTCCTTCTTTTGTTTCTCATATCTTTTTCTAGTCACTCGTTTAGTTGCAAATCCTTCTCATTTTACCATCATTCATTTTATCTTTTCATCTCGCTCAACTGGCTTCACTGCTTCAAGATGAATCCACCTGAAGAACAACTAACTTTGCAAGACATACAATTCCTTTGCTCTCTGCTAGGCCGGTTTGGAAGCCAGGTAACCCAGCCCACACCTTCGATGCCAGGGCCACCACACATCCCATCGCCAGCCCAACCAATGTCACCACCCCCTCCTTCAGCCATGCAGCCTGCACCGTTGACTGAGCCACCGCCTCCATTACCCACTTTGAACCATGGTGTACTACATTCATTATTTCCACCACACCCTGGCCATCCATCTATTGTGCCTGCCATCATGCCCTATCACTCTGCCCTTCCAGGTGCACAAGGTCACCCATCTCGCTTAACAAGAATATCTGGTGCAGTTGAAAACATTGGCAGTGGGATTACTAGTCAAGTCAACCAACAGCGGTTGGCTGCAGCTGCTGTGAACCTTCCATCACATGTACCCCTTCTGCATTGTACAGCCCATTGCCGACATTGTGGACAAGTGATATCACCGCCTATGCTTACACCAACATCCTCTATGAACTCTGTCCTCTCCAATGAAGGGTTATCTCCTCTGATGAGGATAAAGATCAAGGTCTATCCTCCACAAGTGAGTATATCGTTGATGATGCTCAACCTGGAAACCCAAACAAAACCCACAAAATGGCTTCGGATGGTATAACAAGAGTCAGAGGAATGATGTGAGGCCCTCTAGATGTCACCTGTCAGACCGACCGTCAAATAGTCATAAAACAACTGCTTGTCGAAGCAGTTCGAGGCTAAAAGAATGTGTTTCGAGGACTTGCAATGATTTTCGAGGGGTTGCAATGATTCTCGAGATGTCGCAATGATTTTCGAGATGTCGCGATATTTTTAGAAGAAGTTTCAAGGAATTTCGAGTGTGCAAATATGTTCGGATGCAAGATCGGGGGACTAGATGAGTAGTAGAAGCAAAGCAAAGGTGAATCAAGGGAAACAAGAGCAAAAATAGTGTAATGCGAGGAATTTCGAGGAAGTTTAGCATAAAACACCAAACTTCGGACTGAATAAGACTAAACCAAACTCTCAAATCACTGTGATCTGGGAGGAAGACAACAACTTTCTTGTTTTTCTTTGTATCTAGTACATCTTTTTATATAAAATAAAGAAAGTACCTAAAAAGGCTAGAGAACATGAGGCAAACATGTGGAAAACTCGAGGCCAAAGACAATATAAGTATATCAGAACAATAAAGTGAGCCTAGAAGGGTGAATATAACACATGATGAAGAAATAATAAGAAAGAATAGCTAAAACTGGACTGTCCTTGTTATAAATTGAATAAAAGATCGGAAACTGCTTCAAGCGGATTGTATGTGTGCACATGCAGTCGAAATGTGTTCGATATACTCGAGATAGTGTCCCATGCGTCCAGTATGTGTCTGAAGATCATTCGAATAGGAAATACTGTGTCCAACAATGTTTTTCGAGGTTTGATGTTTTTCGAAGATTTTCAAAGGTTCTTTGGACTTTGTTTGTGGCCCGATATCAGTGCGATATTGTTCGACAATGGTATGGGATATGTCTGGCATGTGTGCAATGACCATTGGGATAGCGATATAGTGTCCGATGTCAATTTTCGATGTTTGATGATTTTCGAAGTTGGTTGAGGAAATATCGGACTTGTTCGAAGGCCAACATTGCTGCGATATTGCTCGATACTGGTTCGGAACTCATCGGCAATGTTCCAGGTGTATGTCCTGAGCTGTCCAAAGGTTGGGGGAATTGTATTATGGTGGCCAGAAGGCATACAAAGAATTTCAAGGTGTCACAAAGAGTTTTGAAGCATTGCAAAGAATTTTGAAGCATTCTCGTGACTTTGTAGAGGTTCATAGCACTTTGGAGGGGTTCGTAGCGCTTTGGAGGGGTTCATATGGGTTTGTAGAGCTTTGGAGGGGTTTGTATGGGTTCATAGAGCTTTGACAATGATTGTAGATGTGTTTTCCAAGCTTGAACAACAAGGTGGACCTATCATTGTTAAGCTTCTTTTTGGTTCATCTCAACTGACTGACCTGAACAGGAGGTACAGACTGAATATGTAACCTTCTATAGGTTTCATAAGGACTTGTTCAATGCTATGTTAGAACGATACGCGCTGTTACATCTGTATGACTTGCCTACCACCACTGTAGCCAACATTGTCAGACGTGTTGAAGACGACATGAACAACTCTGGTCTGCATTATGACTTTGTCAACTACCACACTCCAAACATCTTACATCATGAAGCTCTACCGCTCCTGGTGTTGCAATTCAGGAATAGAGCTTGAGTGCTACAGGGTGACAATGAAATCAAACTTTGTCGCACCCCTATGGATCCTAACCTCACTCTCCAAGTGATGTTTGGGAACAGAAGTCTGTACATGCCACCGATAGTTGGAAATTGTATTGAAGATGGATGGTTTGTCATTCATCTCAGTGCGTTTATCCCTTTCACAACATATGTTATTGTTTAATCTAATCTTTGTCTCAGTTGTGCATGAATATCCATTGACTGCAGTGACATCCTTCAATGACAGTCCTTCAAGGGTTCACAAATGCATCTCATGGAGGGTGTATGAACAATTTCCTGGGGATCGACATGCACCTAATCTAGCCGCTGACATCAACACATCCTGCAATGAATCGGAATCAGGATTGGATAGTGACATGGAGGATATCATATCTACCACTAGCTTGGCCGATATTGTTAATGTGAGTGCAGCATTATCTACATTGATCTCAAGTGTCATACTCATACCAGAAATGAAGATACCCAGCGATTTTAGAAGGTGGCATCCTAGTAGAGTAATGTCCAACCATGGGTTGCGTGGCCCTTCTCGCACTATGCACCATGAGCCATCAGCCACCCATAACAGCACCTCACTGACATTACTGAGAAACATTTCTGTCCCAAGTGCATCTGTCGCCTCACCAGATCAAACCCATCAGCCTCTCATTCGAATGGCATCCATTCCCAATGTTCTATGGGGTCAGCAATGGGTAGCACCTGTCTTTCCAGAAGACCAAACCATTCCTCTGGCTGAACTGAAGTCTATGGCATTTAAGGAAGCAACTGAAGGTTGTGATGTGGAGAAGCTTGATCTTTGGGGGTCAGATGTCCATGAGCTGGCAAAGGCATTTTCAAATCTACTGGGTGAGGCTGCTGTAAGTGGGGATTTTACATCAGTCCTTCTGCTGACATGTGATTTTGTTATGTGAGTCAATAATGCACTAGTGCTCATTTGCTTTCTAACTCTCATGATCTCTAGCATATGATGCACAGCTAGTGGAGGAGAAAGAACTCAGTCATTGGGGGAAGGTATCAAATGCGAGGTTCTTCAAATTGCCTTTCAAGAGTTTCAGAACCAACCTACTGTCTGGTTTTTGCAATGCCAAGATATGCATGCATCACTTGTGACCCTGGGTTTACAGTGCCAACAGGAATCATCCATCACACCGCATTCTATTAGCCTTAGTGTTCTTGGTGCTCTAACCAGTCTTTTACTCCTCAACAGTGTCCCTCCCATTCCACTATCACCTGTTCTTCTCCATTATTTCATTCACAACTTGGAATTAGATGCAATCTCTCCTAATCTGTTAGGAAATTGGTACCCAGACCTCAAAAAATTGATCCAAGATTGGATCCCTATTGGACCTAACAGCGATATTGAAGTGTTCGCCAGCCATTTTATAACATACCATGATACACAGGTAAGTCATTGTATGTTTTTCATTACATTTATTCATCTTTTTTCTCGTACAGATTTCCATGCTTGCTGTCCAAGATGAGCATACGCACCAATTTCTTGCATGCAAAATGCTCTATAGAGCAATAGTTGGTTCTGCACAGCTGGACCATCCTGATATTCAGGCTTTTCTGCAAGGCTTTCCTTGCCATGCCATAATGGATTTTATTTTACTGATGTAGGTGTATCTTGTGTGGTTCTTTCTTTTCCTTCATTTCACACTCACCTATTTTCCTAGTTTGTAAAACATGTGGGGGGAGGTTCTGAGATGCTCTTCAGCATCCTCTGGATCTCCAATATAACCTCTCCTGCTGGCCTCATCCCATATCTTCACACCAGGCCATCATCTTCTGATGTTGCATGCCAGCTTGCAGCAGCTGTTCCTGATCCCTCGATGACATTTTTATTCATAATCGAGCAGTTTCTTCAAGGCACTGGGGTGCCCTGTCCAGTCCTCTTTGAGGAAGCCAAACATCATTTCACAGCAAACTTGGTGGATTTGTCGCATATTGGAGTACCATCTTGCCGCTCAAAAATATTGGTGTGGGCAACAACTGGGAGTGTTTCGATCAGTACAAATGAAGGTCTCGGTATCAGTGTGAGTTCCTAGTCAGCTTTCATCCAATGATAACTGAAGTTGCATCAGGTGGTGCTTGTTCCAGATGATGATCACCTGTATTGCACCATGGAACATGATTGACCTGCTATGCTAGCAAATGGCACAGTCTGCTTCCGAACCTGTCTTAAAGAAGCAAGACTTCCATTGTCATGGTTGGTTAAATTATAGCATTGCTCATATCTGGGTAACACTGAGCCCTCATCCTTTGGTGCTGTGGTTGACCATTGGTTACTTTGTCAATGCTTCAATGCCATTGGCTCTCATTCTATTCTCTGAAATGATCTGTGTCATTTGCTTGTTCTATTTTCTATCCTGGTTTAGGATTATACCATTCCTTCTTTTGCTATCATCTTTTTGAGTGATACCTGATATTTTAGTATCACAAAGTTTAATCTCCTGGACACTTCAGCTTGCAGTTGACATCCTTACCTCATAGTCTAATACCTTTTAGTGGATGTGGATTTGGAGTAGCCCTAATTGCTCATTATTTTCACTGTGCCTATACTAAGTAGTCGATTACCAACCAAAAAGCCACCTGACTTCATCACAACTTATCTTGTTGATTGACTTCATTGAAGCAGAACCACCTCCTTGAAGGATGGACAGCCAAGGTCGCAAATGGACAATCCTTACCCTTACCAACACCACCCCCCATCGTGGAAAACATAGCACAATCAACATTCACAATGAATGCATAAAGGTCGAGCCACTAAATTGGATCCTCAACTCAGAACTAAAAGGTTCTACTCTTCAAGAGCAGTGCCTTCTGCAGTTCCTTTTCCCAGATAGTGTGTTAAGCTTTCCTATTGACCAAGTGACCGTATCTCAAAAAATTGGGTGCATTTGAATGCCCTACCAAAAGGGTTGTGCCAGGGAATCATGGTGAACTTTTCTTTCACAATGCAGTAAGGCACTGGGTCGATAACGAAGCCATGATGGCAAATCACTTGAACCTCACCCACACCTCGAGCATACGCAAGAGTGGACATCCCAGAATTGCTCCAATCCTGTGCCTGCAACCTATCCCCACAAGCCAGACCTTGCACTTTGTGATACCACTGTGCTTAAGGGCCAGGTAGTGGGGCTGTTGTCAAGCTGGAGCATAGTGCATTCGATCATAGAGATCAAGAAACATACCTCAAGCATGGTTCCTCCCCTCATTGTAAACACCATCCACAACAAAGCGTTACTGATCTTTGATGCTCAGCCAACACATTGCTATCTGATCACAGTTTGGATTACCTCAGTTGCTTTTGGCCTCATATACTTCGATCGCTCAGGTGAAATCTGAGCATCATGGTCATCGGGGTGCTGCACAGATTTTGTATGCCTTATTGCTGGTTTGGCATTCAGCCGAGAGAGCGTACTGGGGTATGACTCAAGTGGTGGCTGTGGAGTTGGCTGTTCGCACCTTGATTACAGGGAAATACTCAAACTGCCACATAATCGTTCATTCGGATAACAAAGGTGTATTGGGGGCAGGCAGATCATGGGGCACTCAGCAGAATGCTATATTGCAGGAAATCGTCAAACTCATCCAAGGCCACGAATTATGGATCTCCACTATCTGGGTACCGACGACAGAAAATATGGCAGATGCTCCTTCGAGGGGGGTTTTCCCAGGAAAATCCTCGCTATATGCTTTTCTGCCCAAGATACCTTTTCATTTAGAGAAATATGTACATAGAGCGGTGGACTAACATGACCCGAGAATTGCATAGGTTTCATTGATGTAACTTGAGATCGTGTCACGTTACGCGTGCTGTGTCCCATCCTGCCAACCACCACAAACTTCCCGGCGCGATGCCCCCTCTCAGGACCATCTCTCATTCGGACAAGCAGATGAGCAACCTACTCCAACTAGCACAAATTCACAATGGTAACTTTGCTCACCATCACAGCCGATCACCCCCATATGCCCCTCGAGTCCCAACGCCATGCAAGAAACCACCATTTTCAACCCTAGCTATGCCAGCCGAACTACTGGAGAAGATCAGCAATGTCCAAGATGCGGCAGTGAGCAAAGCGACTCAGTCCAAAGATGCCAGCAGGTTACGGGAATTCCGATCCTTCTGCAAAGCCCTCAACGTCCACGACAATGACATTTTTCCAGCCAGGGAGGATCTTCTCATAGCATGGGCATCATCCTACGCTGGGCATTTCGCAGGGAAGACGGTCAGCGCAAAGATAACAGCCATAAAGAGGGAACACGAGAAGCAGGGGCTGGTGTGGCAAGGCGGAGAGCAACTGCGTCGGGTCTTGAAAGGTGTGGAAGAGCTCAGGCCTGTATCTTCTTTCCGTGGCAAAAGGCCACCTGTTACTATTTCTATGCTTCGCGATCTCAACCGAGGCCTTAGTAGATCTTCGGGGCTGGACGTCTGTATCCGAGCCATATGTCTCCTCTCCTTTTTCTCCCAACTTCGCGGCGGGGAGCTATTACCACCAACACGGAATATTCAGAAATTCAACCCACTGCGCCATGCCATGTTTTCACACATTGCAGAGTCCACTGCGCAGAATGGCGCCTGCGGCCTTCACCTGCCATGGTCGAAGACACAGAAGGCCCGAGGAGATGACGTGTGGATCCCTCGCCAGGAAGCTCCGCTCGACCCTATCCATGCGATTCATAAGCACTTCATCTGGAACAGGCTCAACATCAACCATCCTATCGCCGCTTACCGCGATTCACATGATAATATAATCACACTCACTAGGTCCACATTTGTCCGACGAGTCAACAGAATCCTTCGAGCGACGAATAAAGGATACCCCCGCATTACTGGACACTGTTTTCGTATTGGGGGTACAACATTTTACCTAGTTTTGGGAGTGCCGCCTGATATGGTAAAGAAGTTCGGACGTTGGCGTTCCCAAGCCTTTTTGGAATATTGGCATTGTCTGGACTATCTGGGCGCCATGCACATTGAGATGCTCCCAACCAGCTTGCAACCACAACCACTATGGATGAGAAGCCTTCCCAAGGCTTGATGTGCATTCATGGGTGAGTCTTCGTCATGACTACGACGCGCCTTAGGCTTGCTTCTCACATGGGTTGCCGTAGTCATATCTCAGCTCACCCCGTTTTCGACTGGGATGGAATCCGAGGAGAGGTCTGCTTTCAGTTTTCTTGTCTTCAGATTACAACCAGTCGCATTCGCTCCCAGAAACATTAGTATGTCTATTTAGATTAGATTTGTACAAGTTTATTAGTATGACTGTAGGCAATCAGCTATTTCGACCAGTAGCAAAAGTGGAGGTAGACGAGCGAGGCACGAGTGTAGTGTACCGGTGTTTTGCACACGAGGAGAATGATGATGCATAGAGATCATGTGATAGCGTTGATTCTTTACCTTTCGCTTTCACCGCTACAGGATAGATTCTTGCTCCTTACGTTCTCAGTTGTCGCATCGACTGCGACATCAATTTCTTGCACCCACCCACCCACTACCTGCATCTTTCTCCGATCATAGCTTGTTTCATGTTATTGCAAACTGATTCTTAGGTATCTGTCAAGTTGTCAAGTAGTCACGCACACACATTAGTGGTGGCGCAGGCTATTTGAACTAAAAAATTTGTTTCGCAGATCAAAATCTAAATACTCAGACTAATGAGCGGGGATATAATTATTGCTTCCTATGTGGGTTGCCGTAGTCATATCTCAGCTCACCCCGTTTTCGACTGGGATGGAATCCGAGGAGAGGTCTGCTTTCAGTTTTCTTGTCTTCAGATTACGACCAGTCGCATTCGCTCCCAGAAACATTAGTATGTCTATTTAGATTAGATTTGTACAAGTTTATTAGTATGACTGTAGGCAATCAGCTATTTCGACCAGTAGCAAAACTTATTTACACGACCAAGTGTTTACCGATCACAAATGATCGTTGCAAGAGCCGTTTTTCGCATGTACTTATCTGATTTCTAACCACCTAAGCAAATCTGCTATCCCTTCGTTGTAGCTGAGGAATAAGGTCGTAATACATCTATAAGTATGCCTGATTTTGTGCTAAGGGATAGAGTGTTATGTAAACGAGAAAACTAAAATCTTGCACTACTGGGTCGTCTTGCACTACTGGGTCAGTCGAGTATGAATGACGACTATCTTACTAGTTAAGATCTTTTTGTTCCCTTAACTTTGTTTGCAGGCAGCACGGCCATACAAAGCCCTATTTTTTTGACTTTTCGAATGCATATTTAGCCTGTCTCATCAAACCCATAACCCCCGATGACCCATAGCTTGGGCCGTCCACCGAGGGTTATGAGTCGGCCCCGATGCTGGCGTGGGAGCTATTGAGACCACAAACACTAGTCTCCTGTAGGCAGACCGAAATATAAGAATTCAGAACTTTTTGATATGGGAGGACGAATTCTTATGCGCCATAATGTTTGTCTGCGACTGGAAACCTAAACGGCCGAAAGAGAGTTAACAGTCACTAGAGGTTCCCAATAAGGTAACCTGAAGGTCAAATTCTTCCGAAGCTCACATCTGCTCACATCGCGACGACACTCAATTCTATTAGAATTTACTAGTTCGTCAACTCGTTACTCAAATCTTTCCGAGTCGTCGGAAGGAGTTGCTAAGCAGGAAGTTGCCCGAGAGTCTTGATCAACGAGGTCGTTCTCTCAGGCTCCAATCCAGCCGCAGTTACTACGGGGTAGGAAATTGTTGAGTGGTACGCAGTTGATGATCAGAATACTGTACAGTTGACTCCCTTTTATCTAACCCATACTCTCCGTACCATAGGATTTTTGAGCCACCAAGTCGGTAGGCGGAACCCATAACCCATAACTCTGATACCCAATACGCCATACCTTTTTCGAGGCAAAACTCCATACTATACATAGGTAATATATTATGTACTTTAGTAACTTTTTTATACCACTATCAGGCCCTTCTTTGTCAACCTCGGGATAGCGGCTGGGTAGGAGATTGTGACTCTCTAGGCATCTGGAACTCAGATAACATCCTGTGAATTTAAATATATGCATAGCATAGATGACTTCTACAAAAAGCTCAAAATTTGGTGCAGAGAAAGGAAATTTTCACGAAAATAATCGTCAGGTACAGCTGCCATGCTGGCAAGTGCAACTGTTGGCAACACGAAGTTATTACACTTGCACGGTCGACCGCGCCCTCATTTTCCGATGGAACTGTTTCCAAATCCCCTAGTATACACCTCAATGCAGCAACCGTAGTGCTGGCCGTGTTATATTTAAGAGATATCTGCGTGCTTCTCAACATAATCGCATACGCTCATTAATCACCCACTGTCTATGATGCACTCTCTTTTCAACCTTGCTTTCCCTGTCATTCTTTTAGTTGCTTCGGTCTCTACGGCTCCATCCCAAAAGCTGGATAAGAGATATCTTGATACTTCTTCCTATTGCGGTATAATATTTTACAAATACTGATTGACTATCTAACCGTCAATGACTGATATAGGGCAGTGGGATTCTGTCTCGGCCGGCCCATACTCCCTTTTACTCGACCAGTGGGGAAAAACTGACGCATATTCAGGCTCTAGTCAATGCGCTTCGCTCACATCCTTCAGCGCTAGCAACAATACCATCTCCTGGAAGACTACCTACAATTGGGACGGAGGTTCTCAGGTAAAGAGCTTCGCGAATATACAGATGAACGACGGACTCGACAAACAGTTATCCACCATCCATAGCATACCCGTCAGCGACAACTTATTCCCTTTGTGCATCGATCTTCTGACCCATTAAAATTCCGCAGACGAATTGGGAATGGAAAAACACGGCTTGTACTCCCTTAGTTGCAGACGTTGCATACGATATGTTCACATCCACATCTCCTGGTGGCGCAAATAACTTGAAGGTCGAAGTCATGATCTGGCTTGCGAATTTTAACTCGGGCCCCATCTCCTATAATTACGGTTCTAATGGAAGGGCAATAAGTGTCGCAAACAGTATCCCCCTTGCTGGCCACAAGTGGTATAGTGACCTTCTATGTGTTGAGAGAGCTACGACCTCTGAAACATTGGCTTGGATCAGGGATATCTACTCCGGTACAAATGGCGTGAACGAGGTTTATTCCTTCCTGCCTGCCAACAACGACTTTATCAGCAGTTTCACCGGAGATCTTCTTATTTTCCTTCAGGTAAGTCTATCATCTCCTATCTAACGTCTACGAATATTAACAATCATTCTAGTGGTTAATGTCTAATCAATACCTCAGCTCTCACCAATATCTCACAACCCTCCAAGCTGGCACAGAAGCCACATCTGGGTGTGCGACCTTTGCCTCGTTAGTACTGAGCGTCGAATAGTTTATGAGCATGTCTGATCTCAATTCACCCCAGAAACTACAGCCTGGCTATCATTTAAAGTCAAAGCAGGGCGACGGATCTCGACAAGCGTTTAGCATATTTTTTGTTGCTGTACCTCTACAGTGTTTTCAACCCAAGGTCGCATGTCCTTTGCTCATGAGAATAAAACACTTAGACTGTGTGACGAGTCTTTCTCAGTGGCCAGTCGGCAGTAACGAGGCCTCGATCATGGGTCAATCCTTCTGGACAGCTTATAAGATGGCCAGTGCAAAAAACTCTTAATCCAACATTACTTCAGGAATCAGCATGCTGATCTCTTTGGTAACACTCCTCGTGTTTGATTGTCTTGGCTTACAGTCCGCGCCGTATGAAGACCTGAGCCTTAATGGAGACTTCGGAAAGTATCTGAGCTGATGGAACCAGATGGGCGTCGGCAATATCGTGTTCTGACAACGAGGCAGTTTGTAGGACTCATTTTTGAAGTCGTTCTGATCTTAGTATCATATGGCGTTGAATTTCTTGTATTGTCAGTGAAGGTATGAAACGGCCTCCAAGGACAGGGTAGTACTAGACATCTTTAAGGAAGACTCTTGTGCCGCAGGGTCATAAATTGATACGTCTGAATGTAAGTCATAAGTATATGAACTTCGAGACTATCTCTCAGTGCATGTTTGATGGTGTTGAGTGTTGGTTGTGCATCCTGGTTCTCTGCCATGATTTGGACTGCGTACTGGCAAACCTGGACCGCGGACTGTGGACAGGCGTGTATGTTCCCTCATAGACTTCTTAGCAGCCGTTCCCATATCTTATAGACACTTGCTCTGCGTATCACAGAACGCCCAAGACCAGTAAAATGTAGTAGTTCAAGCAACTGAAATATCTCTTCTCAGGGTGGTAAGATCAAGTGAGCAGGCGTGTTGGACCACACTCGCCATACCAGGAACAACACGGTCTCGACGACAGTCTCCTTGACGGAACTAACCTGCCAAAGATTGAACGGACGGAGGAACATAATATGTGGGCACGAATAGTTCCACAATTACCGTAACCCTTAGCGTTGATAAATTCATCGTTGGTAGTTTGCCAATGGATCGAACTACAGACTTCAACGCAGTAAGTATATATCGTTCAGTCGTACAAATCCTTTTGCCATCAGTGATCTGTATAGCAAAATTTCTTCTTGCGAGTTACATCATAACGATCACCATGTTGAATGTCGACGTCGACTTTCCTACTAATATATCAGCAAATGGCCAAGGCTGCCGCCCAAGAACTGTCCCTCGCATACCCTGTTTATAAGATCTCCTGCTTCAATGCGAGAGGGGAGTTGCATAGCAGTAGCATTCATCCTCAGACAGGCCGCTTGATTTCATTGGAAGATAGCCCGTACCTCCACTCTCGCGTACCAAGGTCGTAAACGATGACTTCAACGTTTATGTGGTATGAAAAAGTTATGAATCTAATGAAAGAAAGATACACATTCCTGTTCAATATTTCAGTAAGTAGCACAACACTGCACCTATGCGAATTTCAGTGGGCAACTCCAACGCCAGCACCTACCAACGGTCCATCAACCAAGATTATTCAGAATCCCAATCATCGTCATCGTCATCGTCATCGCTATCTCCCATGTTTTTATTCCTCTTCTCCAATGCGGTAATCAGCGCAGACGTCAAATCCGACCCAGCACCACCACCAACGCCAGCTGTTGCTGCTGCACCATTCATGTCAGAAGATGACTCGGAAGGTCCGGCTGGTGGAGCGTGTGCAGGCGACGAGTCTGAATCAACTTTCTTTAGTGCGCTTACCCCTCCGTGTCCAGCGATGGAGTCCAGTAGGGCGCTGCGGCCAGGCTGTGGGGGAGGCAGAGCACTCCCGGGTGCCGAAGGAGGTGGCGGGGGAGGGGGAGGGGGAGGGTGAGGGGATGGCGCGGCGCCCCTTGAAGGAGGCGCTGGAGGTGTTGCACCTGCTGGTGGGGGTGGAGGAGGCGGGGGAGGAGGCGCTGGTGGAGAAACGTATGCCGGCGGAGTAGGGCGTGACGGCGCTGGAGGTGGAGGAGGGGCTTGTGCCGCCGGCTTGGACGTCCGGGAAGGCGGCACTGGAGGGCCTGGTGGTCGGGAGACAGGCCGAACGGGAGGTGGTGGTGGTGCATTATTCTGAGGGGGAGGTCTGCGCAGAGGCTGTGGTGGGGCAACCGGCTGTGGAGGGACAACTGACTGTGGAGGGACAACAGGTTGTGGAGGAACAACAGGTTTTGAAGGAGCAACAGGATGCGGTTTCACAGGCTGTGAAGGTGCAGGCCGTTCAGGCGCTGGAGAACGAGGTGGCGAGGGAGGATGAGATAGACGAGAAGATCCACGTAATGAAGGGGGCGCAGGGGCCACGGGAGAAATTGGGGAGGGATCATTGCTATTCGCGTTATGGACGCGTCTGGCAGGTGGAGGCGGTGGTTTGGTCTTTCTCGGCTGGTTCTGTGGCGCCTCTTGTTGCTGGCGCACGAAGTCTTTGATGAAGTCCATTTCTTTTGCAATGACCTCTTTGGAAACGCCAGAGCTTTCCAATGAGCCAAGAAACGCCGTCCATGATGGATCAACGCCTTGAGAGGTAAATCCATGCTCAGCATCGTATCCCATGTGCGCAACATGAACAAAGGACCCTGATGTTGGACCAGAAATCATCGACTTATCAATTTTCCCTCTCTTGCTAACTTTCCGCTTCTTCTCTGATTTTGATTTAGCTGGTGTGAAGATGAGCAGTCATAAAAGTTAAATGGATCACAATGAACATACAACCCTTCAAGTCCTTCCCACTAACCACTTTCTTCAAGAGCATCTTGGCTTCAGACTCGCTCACAAACACAAAGCCAATCATACAAGCCTAAAACATTCTCAAGTTAAGCAGGACGGAAGAATTATTCACTCACGTCTCCTGCAAATGTGTGGAAGAATGCCCGGTCGGGATGATATTCCAATCCCTCATACAGTTCATGCTCCCATATAACTCCCCGCGTGCCGTCCAAATCGATCATCTTAAAACTCATAACATTCCTTGTCGTGTCCTTTACGAGCGAGAGAGCACCCTGAAGGCCTACGTACGACCATTTTTCTGGCTGCGGATACGCATAGTAAATGCGAGCGAGAGCACCATAGAGAATCTTGTTTGAGGACTCTGGAATTGCCGATTTCACTTTGGCTTTATCATCTGCGGAGAGAGTGGACTGAGAAGGCATTTGTCTAAGTTAAACTCCAAAAAGGATCCAGAATAAAGTGTTGGCTCTGATTTGACATGATCGTGGAAATATTGCATGTGACCAGCCACATGTTTTTTGAACGGGCTTGCTGCTGCCTGCAAGCAGACGAACTTTTAGAAATTCTATGGAAGATCTAGAAGATCTGGGAAGAAGAAATACTCATGCCATGAATGCATTTCCACTGAATACGTCCTGCAGGCTGGATTGTTCACTACATGGACGGAAGCTTCCAAGCAGACATCAGATTTACGTAGTTCTATCTTTATTGTGCAGTATATACTATAGTAACTATACCGCACTATAATATGATATGTTTGACGTTAGAAGCCAGCCTGAGCAGTCGCTCTTTCTGCAAAAGAACCCCTAGGTTCCCATGCCTTGACATGGTGGGCAGGGGGTTTCTTCGCATGGTGGGATTCTTCCTCTATGCCCCAAGCACCTCCGCCTGGGGTTTCGATGAGCAATCGATCTCCCTTCCCCATCCATACCGTAGCCTTTCCGCCAATATTAATTTCCCGTGTCTGGCTCTCATTCTGATCGTCTACATCGCCATCTTCCTCGCGCAGCTGCTTGATCCAGGTGTTCTTACCCAATGCACCTGGTCCGCCACCTTCCATGCCATAAGGTTGTTTTGTACGGCGCTGAAATTATATTATTTCCTGATGGGCCGGGATTTTAAATCGTGGAACTGTACCTCTGACAGAATAGACACCTGCATGGGCTCGAGAAATTCGAGCTCGCGAACAACACCTTCTCCGCCGCGCCACTTCCCTAAACCCGCCGATCCTTGTCGCAGGCCGAACTGGTGAAGCATCACAGGATATCGCCGCTCAAGAATCTCGACGTCCCCGATTCGAGTGTTTGTTATATGAGTATGCACGCCGTCTGTTCCGTGCCAGTTTGGCCCAGCGCCTGACCCACCTGCGATAGTCTAACGGAGGATATTCAGTGATGAACGATTGTCGCAAGTAAACGGATAGTCACTTCATAGTACCCCCATCCAGCAATGCTCTTGCCGTCTTTGCCTTTGCCTCCGGCACCGAATGTAAGGTTGCTGAGCAAGTAATCAGTTAGCCGAGAGATAGGGTATGGGATGATGATCACTTTGTGCAACCCTGACTAGCAGCGCAAGCGGTGAATGCTTTAAGGACAACATCAACAATACGTTGAGATGTTAGCACGTTTCCACCACACACTGCTGCCGTTCGCGAAGGCGAAAGCAGGGACTTGGGTGGGATTATGACTGTACAATTTGCAGGTCATCAGATATAGCACCGAACTGAAGGGTAAAGATGTACTCTTGAGGGGAACCAGACATCCCGCATTGAGAGGAATGTCGAGATCGAGCATCGACCGCATGCAGTATATAACGGCAGAATGGACAACAGAAATCGGAGAATTGAGATTTCCTCGGACTTCACAGCCCGTCCCAGCAAAATCAAGGACAGCAGATCCATCGGATTCATTAATGTCGACTCTGAGGCTTATCTACATGAGGAAAGGTTTAATCAGTAATACCATCAGGAGACAGCTGGGGCAACTTATTACAGGTGATCCATCATCCAGGTAGTCGATGGAAGTGAGAATGTTGCTCCCAACACGTTTGACGACGTCACGAAGGAGATTTCGGACAGCCATCTCGGCGTTGGCACGGATGTGATACATGTACTCTTGCACAGTCTTTAGGCCATAATCATCGATGACTGCAAGCAACACGTCAGCAAAATAGTTCCGGACAAGTAATAAAAAAAGCGCACTCTGATGGATGAGCTGTAATCCTTTATAATTGGCTGCGATTTGCTAAGGACAGACAATTAGAAAAACGACAGAGTCGAGTTAAAAGGACGTACGGCTTTAAGATCACTCTCAACATCTCGTATGTTCCTACAACCTGAGCTTCCTGGATACTGACTTGGCTTATCAACCATGAGCTCAACGAGCCCTTTTCGATCAAAGATTCCCCCATCGACGATCTTGAAGCTAACGATTTCAGCCCCTTCCTCGAATAAATTGACGGACGTTGGCGGCATAGAACCAGGAAGGATGCCTCCGATATCTGCATGATGACCTCTGGAAGCAGTAAAAAAGATAATTTCCTTAGTGTTCGAGTCGAACACTGGCGTTATTATTGTGATATCTGGAAGATGTCTGCCGCGGCATTACTGCACGATGAAGTACAGAAAGTCAAATGACATACGAGCCACCAGCATGAGGTGAATTCGTCATTAACACATCCCCTTCTTTGAGATCCCTTCCGTGCAGCTTCATTTGGTATTTGACTGCACTGCACGCGATATCCTCAGCCGATAAAAACTTAATATAAACATGAAGGAGGTCTCACAAACTCATGGATCCCAGATGGATTGGAATAAACGGTGCATTAGCTACCAAATCGCCGTCCGGTGCAAATAGAGCACAAGAGAAATCCAACCTCTCCTTGATATTTGTGCTGATGGAGGTCTGTTGCAGAGAACGACCCATAGCTTCAGCGACGCTCATAAAGCGATTTGCGAAGAGGGTAAGCAAGATGGGATCCGGTCCATTTGTGGTACTCTTGGACGAATCAACGCTAGGCATCGTTGGATCGTGCGAAGGATGTGCTATAACCCCTTGAGCTTGCGTACAAACGTTTTCCCCTCGGTGGTAGCGGCTAGAGAAGTAGGATATTCTGCCTGTACACTTCCGCGAAGTATGAGTTAAGTCAGAGGAAAGCGGGCCGATCACTGGCAAATACCGGCAAGCCAAATGAACAACCTTGAACAACACTTTACCGTGCCGCGTTGCAAAGACTTTTGTTCTCGAAGAATGGCCTCTACTCTAGCAGAATATATCGCCTCACAAGAAGAACTTATAAAAGAAGCCGCTCTAGCCCTGCCGCACCAATTTTCGCAATGTACATACACATTAGGGCCTCTGAGGTTTGGATTTCTCTGGCACACAGGCACATACAGAACGCGCTGAAATGCATTGCGAATAGACAGGCTGTATATCTTTGTCTTACTTGCTCTGATGCACGAGGACTATGTGGGGCATGCTCAATAGCGTGCCACACTGATCATGAGCAGATCGAATTGTAAAGCTTATTCCGAATGAGACTCCTTCCCTGATTCGAAGTTTGATCATAGGTTCCCCAAGCGGAATTTTCGCTGTGATTGCCCCACCTCAGCCATCTCTCATCCATGCACGCTTCATAAAATTCTGGAAGACGAGAATGTCTCCAATACGTATGGCCAGAATTTCAGAGGACTTTTTTGTCGTTGCGGAAAGCCTTATGACCCGAAGACGGAGAAGGAAACCATGATACAGTGTCTTTCTTGCGAAGTATGTTCCCCTGTATCGGTGCCCTTGGCGTCACTGATCACAATTGTGTCAAGGAATGGTACCACGAGTCATGTTGTAATCTTCGAGAACGACTAACACCAACAGAACCATCTCCAGCACAGCACCCTGAAAACATTGAACCACTTTCGGAGACAAATGACGATACTGTTTCTGAGGCATCATCCTCCGATCTTCCTCCACCGCTTATCTCGGGCACCGAGTACGAATGTTTCGTATGCGGTGCATGCGTATCAAAGAATGAAATCCTGAAGCGGTATTCAGGAACGCCTGGTGCCATAATGGTCATCCGAGATGATCCCGCCAGTCCTTGGAGGCGACTAGGAGATGACTTGTGCGTGGCAGATGAAAATATCGACGTGAATAATGGTTCTCCGGGATTCTCCACTATCGGTATCAAGCGTGCCCTCTCTCCCTCAGATGCCAATATCCCGGATGCAAAAAGGGTTCGTGGCTTCTCACAGGCATCTACTCGTCCGTCATCTTTGTGCCTTGGTCCAAAACACAACTCCGTGGCCCAAGCTATCATCTCAAACCGGAAAACCTCTCCCGAACAGTCGCTTGGGGCAGGTGATATATTTCTGACTGAAAACTTCCGAGAACGCTGGTGTCGTTGTGTTTCCGTGAGCTTGCCCATATCCACACCACGCCTAATCTCACGTAGTGCTGCTCGCTAGTGTCTGCCACATCTCGAAGCAATTCCTTATCTTGTGCATCCTGAAGAAACATATGAGCCCCCGGAAGACCCTGATTCAGGTACTACATCACCACTTAACGCTCGGAATCCGTGTTTCTCCCAGTCTTCTTCTGTCTAACTGATAGAACTCATTGTAGGCTTGTCATTGGAAGAACTAGGTATGCGTGCTCTAGAACGACTTCCGCGTGACAGGGCAATCGACGGAATTCACGCGTTCAATGGAATGAGGTTGGTCCTGCAGCTCTATACACCTGTTACCTCTAATTTAATTAATCTTTCGTTAAAGGGATGGTCTGATCAATTATCTCCGTCCTTTCGCACAACAAGGCAAGGTGGTAAATGAAGCTGATGTTCGAGGATTTTTTGCGTCTTTGTCGGAAGCTGCGAAGAACCGTCCTACTTAAAATACTTCCCCTTATTCCATGCTGTGTAACTAACCCCTCTTCCACATTCTTAACGCAGTTCCAAATACAACAATATTACAATCATGAATTGCATTCCTGCCTGTCAGCATTTCTTACGTCTCAAAAGTGCGTAGTCAATTCTCACCAGCCCAGCTGCACGCGATGTCATGCATAGCTATACGTACGTGTGCTTGGCCACAACCGCTTTCTTTATGCATAAAATAGCAAGAGTCTCTCAATTGTCATTGGCCAATCATGCATAAACTATTAAATCCTTACATAACTCATCCGCATGTCTAGTTCTCAGTTGGGTGGATCTTCACATCGATTGCAGCGGCGGGAAGGATAGCCGTACCATTCGTGTCGGGTGTAGTATGGACAGCTGTTCCGGTCAGGTCAATTACCAATGATCGATGCCACCCCACCTGCCAGTATGATAGAGAAAACGCACCTAAAGTTTGCCTTGGCGTGTTAGTTCGTTCCTGTATTTTCAGATACCTTTCTATTGAAGACTACACGTGGGTTCCGAAATTATCGCAAGGCTAGGATAAAGCCGCCCGGACCGTGGTGTGTTCGGCCGAGTACCACTTCTAGACCGATCAGTCTTTCAAAAGATTTGCATCATCTTCTACGAAGAGGTTCCTTATCAAGCCAGCGTTACCTGGTTCAATCGAAAGGTCTTTTCGTTTAGGACAATTTTCTATGGGCACAGACGGGGTGGGTTAGCCAGCCTGAGCCCCGGTGAATTATTACTGTGTTTTACATAAGTATACATATCGGTTAAAAAAGCATACATCGACACATAAGCTTAGTGATAGATAAGGGTCTAGGGAATACATCATTGGCTTGGGAAGTGGCTCAGTTGGTGAGAAAAAAAAACTTGTCCGATAATTGATCTCTAGAGCATAGCCTGCAAAGGCTCAACGTTGGGGATTGCTGTGCCACAGTGCACTGGCAGAGAACGCAGATATTCCTTCCATGCCACATCAGATACTATTGGCGCAGAAACGTATTTCTCGATGTTGAGTTGGGAGATATATGAGGCTAGGTCGGGGAGTATAGATGATATCGCTGCATCCTCGCGGATGCGTTGTTTCATTCGGGAAAGATAGGCTTCCTCTGAATACCACGCAGGGTCTTGGCGTATTACGGCGCATTCATATACATCAAGGATAGGCTGAGGTAACTTTGCTTTTAATGCCGCGGAGTATGCAAGCGCGTGACCAATGGCTTCAACCACATTTTGTGATTGTGGAAGAATCAAAGAGTTGAAGGAATCACTGCGATGATCGCCTTTGAGAGCCTTTAGCAACCGCATGTTTTCGTGGAGAAGCGAGGTAGCATGCCATGCCAACAGGGATTCTTCGGCATCGGGAAGAGGGACCTGATATCTTTGCAGAAGTAATTCGGAAAGAAGGCGTATGCATAGGGTGAGCACGTCGCCTTCCGCAATAATGACACCTTTCCCGTCGTTCTGAAATTGGGAGTAAGAGCTGCATCTTACTTGGAGTAATAAAAGACTAACCTCAATCAGGGCCATGTAGTTTTGCTCAAATGTCCCTTGTGCACCACATCGCTCGGCAACCTCGGGAACACATCGTTGAAAATGCCGACATATGGTTGTTTTTAGAATGACAGACATCGCATGCCTGATACGGGGATCTACGGTGCTTTTCATCGCCTCCTGAACGGCCGAGGGGTACCAGTTAGCCATTACCATGCCTACAGCTGTCGCATGTGCGACTGGCCATTGCTGAGTGCGGAAGCTGATGATTGGGACCGGCTCGTCGTGCTTCCCAGTGATACATCGATGCATCGAATAACAACCACCGATGTAGGCAACAGCCTTAATGGCTGATATCCACGGTGCGGGTACAGCCATGGTTCCAAGCTGGATTCTCCATACTTCGTCCCACCAGGCCTGAGGTGATTGGGAAGGCGGGACCGGACTCAGAATGTCTGCGCCTACTAGGGCAGTGGCAGGTAGATGGACATTCCTGAAGCGGGTGATAGAGAAGTCAAGAGGCCCAGTCCCACTGCGAGGAGGGAGTCTGATGGACTCAACTCCCTGAAACATCTCGTGCTCGTTGCATATCGGTACAATAAAAAATCGGCTACCGCGGTCATGCCCGTCCACAATGAGGCGTGCCATGACCAAAGCGACCTTGGGAAACCCAAAGGATGGCGTAGAAGGAGGCATAAACCTAAAGCAGATATCAATGATAGCAACGTTAGAGACGCAAACACGAACTTTGCCGCCTCTTCCCGTGGAGTGTTGAGAATGTAACCGTCGTTCGTTTTAATCGCTGTGGTCTCTATATTCTGAGCATCGAGTCCGTGGCCACGTTCGGTCAATAGGTAGATTCCGACAGTATCAAAGCGTAACAAACGGTTCACGAGCGGTCTGAGATCTGGACGCTGCTTCAAATAACGAGAGAGCGTTCCTATCGTTAGGCCGACGTGTGCAGCTAGGATGGTGAACATAGCGATGTCAAGCGAACAAATCGGGTCGTTCATCATGGCCCAGAAGTTCGAGGAGCAAAATTGTATATCAGACACAGTCAGACCTATACGCAGAGATCGGCGAGAATGAGCTCAACTATGTCTCAATGCAACAGGTGAAGACTTACGGTATGTCTGCATAACTAGCCTAGCTCTTTGGTAAGAAAGAGAGACACGTTCATCTGTAGAGAGGTGTTCGACTTTCGATTGGAAAAGAGGATGGAGGTAGAGTTCTGTTGCCATCACTATGTTGGGATGTGAGTTTAGTAGACCTGCAGCCTTTAAGAAGCTGGAGAAACCGGATCCAGGAAAAATATGTTGGATCTAGTTGAGGCTGGGGTAGCGATGTTTCCCAGAGGACTAATGAAGCATGCAGGACACGAATCCCAGAAAGATTGACGTACCTGCAACGTCTCGCTTCATGTCATGTGTAATATAATACTCGTAACAAGATCTGAGAATTCTGCCGGAAATCGATTAGTGAGATCGGCAAAGGTCTTCCGGGTTAAAGAGGTGGGTTCAACATTACCATGGGCAAGGCTCAATTTGGGCTACACCAAAGTTGACGCCCTGAAGCTGCCTTTAATCATAGTAACAGATTGTCTCGATGCAGGGTTGAAACAGAGTTCGATTCATCGCAGATCCTTGTGGACTAAGATGACATCTGGGCAACATCTTGGCCTAAAGATGTGTATACCGTTCCTAGCAGACGTCCGTGTGGTTGACAGGGTCACAATGCGTGCTGATAGTGGGAAAATAAAATGATTGAAATTCGAATCGGACTTGTAAGCCTCTGTCATGGGACACACGGTGATACGGACCATGCAGTTCATATTCCTACACCATCAGGAGGCTCCGAATAGGGCGGAACTACTTGTTCTAACTAGTAGGTCTTGAGGCAGCAATTTCATCCGGCAAGAGGCAGGGTGCGAGCCAAACTTTTCTGATCAATCTTAGCAATCATGATACGAAGCTGTCATCTGCTGTGCGTTACGTCGTTCATCACTTTCTTTCATGGGACCACGGAAGAATTAGACGACGGGAGTACTAGTGGGTATACTTAGAATTTTCATTTCACATCTAAGACCTCACTAGGCCTCACTGACTGCAGCCCTTCCGCTCAGTACTATGTAGTTGTTTTCGAGCAGGACATGTTTGTTCCCTATGCAAGATATTTAAGGAGTCCGGACGCGAGAAGTTAGGACCACACAAGTTTTGCACAGATCTCTGATCAAGGTTATCTTGTTGTTCGTTTCGCATTCTCCCGAACCGCTTCCAACAGTTTCTATTTTGTGTGCACCATGTCGCCCTTTTGAGCAACTCATCGTCATGACGGCATGCCTCGCGAGTTAAGATGATGCTGTCATCTAACAGTTCGGTGGGACCTTAGGGCCTTCCCGTCGAGCAAAACATCCAACTGCGGGGGTAGAACAGGAGGCTTTATCAATCAAAGTCCTGTGCACAACAGATGGTATTGTCACTATTGGCAGCTTGGTGGCACAAGCGTTTGCTGATTTTCATTTTCCAGGTGGTTAGGTTATTCGGTTGAAGTTAGCCGAGCCCCGTATGCACTAGACCATGGGAAAGTTGTTGTGAGATAGTATTATTCCTGCTTCGTGTCTTCTTTCATCATGTGTTCGTAGACAGGACATACTCAACTTCCTACCATGACGATCCCAGCGTCGAGAGCACCGCATGACGATGTAGGTCTGCCCAACGGAGCCACACGTTCCTCGAGCGAGGAGGGTTTACAACTTAGCATGTCGCACTCCAAAGAAGATATTGAGTCGACACGGCCAATTCCCGGGCCAGGTCAAACAGAACCGACAACGCCCCAGTTTCCCGAAGGAGGCCTCCAAGCATGGTTGACTGTGGTTGGGGGGTACGCACAGTCTCCAAGCTAAACATTCAGCCTAACAGTGTATGTGACAAATGTAGGATGATGGTGACGTTTTGTACATTTGGGGTTGTGCAGTCGTTTGGGGTCTACCAAGACTACTATACCGTCAGTTCCTACTTTTCCCTATGGCTGCGTCATTGTGCTGACTTCATACAGCGAATTTCATTGAAGCAGGAGACTCCTTCGACAATCAGCTGGATAGGATCTGTGCAGGTCTTTTTTGTTTTCGCTATTGGCTTACCAGCTGGAAGGTTGTTCGACGCGGGATATTTCCATCATTGCCTTATTGGAGGATCTGTTCTATATATCTTCTCGTGAGTATGATAGGGCAGGCACAGTTTTTCCGAGATGCTCTTGGTTCAATGTTCGCTACAAGGATATTCATGCTGTCGCTTGCGCAGCCTGACCACTATTACCAGAATTTTCTTTCGCAAGGGGTAGGGATGGGGATAGGAATGGGACTAATGTTCTTGCCGTCGCTGACAGTAACATCACATTACTTTCGTGCTCGACGATCACTAGCCATGGGGGTTGTAATTGCCGGTATTTCTAAGCCTGTTATTATCCACGATTTAATCGGTTAATTGTGTCCGTAATAGGCTCAAGTTTGGGAGGATGTTTGTACCCTATTTTGCTCAACAACGTGTTCAGTAAAACTGGGTTTGCAGTTGGCGTCAGGTAGGAGTATGCGTCTTTATTCTGTCCATGCCTCATTCAAGCCATTTTAGGGCCGTGGCCTTTATGGATCTTGGTTTTTTGATCATTGCTAACTTAATCATGAGAACGAGACTTCCTCCGAAGGCCCGAGCTGGCAAGGCATTACCACTAAAAGAAGTCCTTGACGTTCCCTACTTGCTGTTTGTATTCGGTTCATTCTTGGTAAGTTGGTTGGACTGGTCAAAACACAGCTTGACGAGAATTTACTATAGTTATTCTGGGGAATCTTTGTCCCGTGTGCGTATCAATGAAGTTGTAAAAGTTCGTTTGACTGAACCTCTGATGACAAGTCTTCTACCTGCAACTTCACGCTGCTGTTCATCTGGTTTCTCCGACATTCGTAAAATATTCGGTGCTGGTTATGATTTTCTTGTATATACACCTGCTGATTGGTGTTCAGATCACAGTGATGAATGCTTCTTCCATACTAGGACGGACAGTACCGAATTTTTTAGCCGATATTTATGGACCACTAAATGGTTGGCAATTTATTCAAGGCAATTCTATAGCTGACCTTTCTGAAGTCCTGATTCCTTCCGGCTTGATCTCTGGTGCGCTGGTATTCGCTATGTTAGGAGCTTCAACCATTGGTGGAGTCGCTGCATTCGGGATATGCTATGGGTTCTTTTCTGGCGGTAGTGAGTTACTCTCCTGTACTCACGCCATGTTCTTCATCTTTATCCCTGATATTTCCAGTTATTTCCGTTGTTACGCCTGCCACTGCGTGTTTTGTCACTCAGAGTGATTATTCTGATCTCGGGTGCATTTTCTTCTCACCTGGAATTTGTGTGATAACCAACGCGCCCTATTGTCAGCATGCGAATCGGACTGCTTTCATTTAGTTTAGCATTCGCAGTATTAACAGGGAACCCCATTGCTGGGGCTTTGCTATCACCTCCCCAATATCTGTGGCTTCACCCTCTTATATTCGCCGCCGTTGGTGTCTTCTTGTCTTCTCGATCTGTCTACTGAATTGCGCCACAGGTCGTGATATTCACAGGTGCATTCTGCCATATTATGGCCCGCAGAATCCTAGTCAAACGCAAAGGCACAAATATCATTTAGTTGCATGGTAAATTTGATACTTCCAGGCATTTGTCTGCTAACAGAATATCCACATCGATTTCATTGTTGGACACTTCGTTCTCTAGCAGTATCGTACATATGTGTAGTAATGACAGAACTGATACGACATCCGTCGTACTAAAGAGGGCGGACGAGTCTGAACGCGAATCGTAGATACCGCACGTCTGTCACCTATGTAGTTTCCACGAACGGTCGTCGTTCGGTAAAACACCGGCTAAAGGCAATATCTTCGTTAATGATTGTAATAGAACATCTGCACGGCTATAAATACGTTGATTGGCTGACAGAGCTCCACTTTGGAGTTACAGATACGGCTTTACGGATATTTAGAGCACAGATTGAATGGAATCTGATTGGCTCCCCTTGACACAGCTAGGGCTCTCAACCAATCAAATCCCATCCAATTTGCTGCACCAAAAACTAGAAATATGCTCTACCCGCATTTCCTCATACTGGCCATCGTCAGGTTTGGAGCTCTGTCAGGGATTCAAAATACACTACAGCCTGTACCGTTACTGCCAGCAGAATTGGCAGAACAGCATTGGAACAGCAAGTGGCAGAATTTGGCTGAACTCAGTTTTCGTTGTTCTACATTAACTTTAAACTAATACTATTGGCAGAGCTACCTTTCCACCTCTTTCCACATTCTAAGTATAGCTCGAGTCACAGTCCCATCAACAGTGATCACCTCAATATCTTCCCTCAGAACCCTAGTCAACCTGATCTAACTCATCAAAATCATAGACTTTGCCATCCAGATAGTCAACGACGACACCCACAAGGCTCTTGATAGTCTGAGCATTGGAAGGCTTGTGCCTATTTGGGTCAGGAGTGACAGCCATGATATGATATATGGCCATTGCCTTTTCCAGCAAGAAAGACATGTGCACAGCACATCTTTACACATGTTGTCAGGCGCCATTGGGATGTTTCCGGGAATCGGTGAGATGCTTCATGTGTTTGTTGTCACAGTCCTCGATCTTTGCACCTGGTGAAGTCTCGGGGCAGTAATTACATTTCCAGAAATAACAGCCTGATTTATTGGGTACAGATGATTACACCGTGAGTACCTTTGATGCGCGTACTATATTTAGCATCTCCCTTTGATGCGAGCGCATGCTCCATCATACAGTTCCCTTTATCTTTGTTACATACTTTACATATATATATATGATAGATAGTTCACTGTGGACCTAGCACAATATGATTTTCAGCCATTTAAATTCAGAAATGTGAATTTCCTAACATAAATGGCTGAATTCAGGGTGGATGAATTTGGGATGAATTTTCATCCCAAATATTTCAGCCATCCAAGGGATGGAGTTCATATGTGTTACCTTACAAAATATTCTTAACCTAATGGGATGAATTTTCATTTTACAAGGGGATGAAATACAGGGGATGATTTTAATCCAAGATGAGGGTATGGATTTGCAACCATCTTAATGTATGAATTTTCATCAAACTTTTCAACAATTTATGGGATAGTGTTTCCTGCCACAAAGGTGTGAATAACAGGGTGTATTTTCAGCCTGAAATAAAATACAAATTTCATACTATTATGAGATGATTTTAGTAGGGAAATTTCTTTCATTAAATATTGAATTGACTGTTCCTTGCTCAGGTATTATTGTTATTGTTTTCAGTCAGAATGAGAGGATACTTTTCACACTTCAGGATTACAAGTGTTAAGAGAATTTTTCATCCCAAAAAAGGGGAGTTTTCATTTGTGTTGTAATTGTTTTACTGACAAGTCATTTGCAGCCCACCCTCAACACATCACATGATGAATGTTGAACATCCATCAACCATAACCACTTCGACGACGCCGCCGCCCTCCCTTCCTCACCACTACCCACTCCATCAACATCCACCACCACCACTCCCACACCCATTCTCATGCCAGCAAGAGCCACCAATGGCTGCCAACAAACCCTCTTGGATACAATGCGGGCCCAAACAACGATTGCGTCATTTGGGCCTGAAGTAAGTTTTTATTTTCTGCATTCCTTGTTTTTATTGTCTAACTAATGTATTTTGTTAATTTTTTAGGAGTATACTACTGCCAGTGATGCGTGCTGACATGATACACCCACGACAACAAGCCAACAGGACCAGTACAACCAGCACCCACCCCTCGCCTGCGAGCCACTGCTTGCAGGGTGGATTGTGGGTGCAGATGTACCGGGGTGAGTAGGAGACGGCGAGGAACAGCCACACCCACACCACCTGCCTCCAGCCTCACGAGCAACTGCTCATGGGGTGGATGGTGGGTGGAACGATGATGACAAGACAGGATGACGGGGATGGCGAGAACAAGGGGACAAGGGAAGAGGAGGAATAAACACGACAACCCAGCAGGGAGGGGTGGCCACTATGATAGTACCAACAATGGTGATGAGGGGATGATGGGGAATGAGACAGCACCCACCCCAGCCCTACAACTGTGGATTGTGGGTGGAACAACGACAACAACAGCGATTAGGGGAGCGCGACGCCAACAACAACCAGCACCCCCCACAACTGCCATGAGCAACTGCTCGCGTGGTGGATGGGGATGCAAGGACGAGGGTGCCTGTAAGGGCAACCTTACAATCAGAGTCCTAAGAACTCGATACTTGCAAGGGAAAACCAAAGATTAGATTCAATAACTATTGAACAAGGAAAAGACCCATACCTTTCAAGGGAAAACCAAAGAGAAAACTCTAAGGAGTCTGGTGCAAGGCCAAAGCATATATATGGAAGGCATGCAACATTCTAAAATACTTGGAGCCCCTTCCATCCTAGCACTAATTCAGATCCAGGGTCGTGTTCCCATTTGGGGAGACAGCCATCAATCAGTGATAGTGTCCACATCAGGCCATACTTGGTAAGTGGTGTCTGCATCAGGCCATGATTGGTAATGGGCATGCAAAGACATCCTCGATCATTTCTGCAGGCGCAATGATTGTGCAACTGGTTTGTGCAAAGGCGCAAACTGCGACAACGGTTTGCACAGGGGTATTGACTGCGAGAATGGTGAGAGTACAATAGGGGCTGATGGATTGACATATCAGAATGTTTGTAGATGGTTGGCGCAAAAGGCGCCTCGTTGCGCAAACATTTGTGGGTGTGTGGAAACATTTGCAAATGTGCGCCAACCATTGTAGGGGCTTGTAAGGTGTTCCCCTTACAGTGCCCACAACAACCAGGAGGAGGGGGGGACAACGGGAGACCCAGGCCAGACAGGAATGATGAAAAAAGGCCCAAGAGATGTCGTTGACGTCTCTTGGGCCCCAGGTAAGTTTTTTCTTTTTTCTTTTTTTCATTACTAACAAACTCTTTTAGGTACTAACTAACTACCAGCCACGACAAGAGGCAGCACCCACAATGGCACCCCCTGAACACCTACAAGCAATGGACTACATTGGGCCCACACGATGACAATGTTGTGTGGGCCCCAGGTAATTTTTTTTCATGTTCTTTCTCTTTTTGTTTGATTAATTAATGTTTTCTTTCTTTTTTTATTTAGGTTCTAACTGCTATAATAATGAGACCGCACCAAGACGGCACACCCACACCCACCCAGTTTAACCCCCCACCTGCAAGATACACCACCACAAATGGCCGGCATGAGACAGCAACCAAGACACCACACCAGCACCCTCAACTGCCGCCATGAGCGCTTGTGGGGTGGGATGGGGAACAATGAGGCCAACGACAGGAATAACCCAGCAACTGCCCCCAGCCCTGCGAGCCACTGCTCACAGGGTGGATCACGAGTGCTAGCAGCTGATGACAAGGTATGATGGAATGGGGACAATGATGAACAGGGGATGGGGACATGAGGGATGACAAGGAGATGAGGAAATAGAAATATAGGTAAGTTTTGTTTCTTCTCTTACTTTGTACTAACCAACATTTTTAGGTACTATTTATGATAACCCACCCACCCCTACTGCCACGAGCCCCTGCTCGTGGGGTGAGGAGGGAGTGGGACGACAACAAGGGCTGGCACAATGACGGGACAGGGCACCACACCACACCATGACAACCTCAACTGCCACACCAGACGAGGGACACGACAGGACAAAGGGATGGATGCCGAATGTGGACAAACAGGGACAGGATGCTGAACAATGGGACAACGGGACAGACAGACAATGACGACGATGATGACAGTGACACGATGGGCTGATGGGGACACAATGATGGGGCATCAGGGGTCAGGGGGATTTTTTTGCTTCTTTTGAGTAGATTTTGTATTTTAGTGGCTTGAAATTTATTCTGATACATGATGAAACTATTCTATCAATGGTCTGAAAATTCCTTTGTAAAAAGGAGAAATTCATCTAGCCAACATCCCTAATGGGATGAAAATACATTGTAGGCAGGTTCTTTCATTCCTCTTAAACCCCTGGAAAGTTGATGAAATTCAACCCAGGTAGAGGGGTGTTATTTATGCCCATATAAAGATGAAAACCATCTGATGGGATGAATTTGGGATAAACTGGGGACAAAATGTGGGAGGTTTTCATCCCATTGACTCATCCCTTACAGGTAGGAAAAAGCATTCTTTTTCACTCCTCTTAGTGGTAGATTTTCATGCCAACTCCTGATGAAACTTATTCCATTTTGGGGTTTATCAATACATGAAAACTATACCATAAATATATCATTTTACACTATCTAAAGGTATGAAATGTGGGATAGTTTTCCTACCCCTTGGGCCCCATAGTGGTTACCTTACCACCTCAGTCACTTGTACAGAGACTGAGGTGAGTATTGTCTTATTACATAGATGTAGACCATTACTTACTGTACCCATAGTCTGATCTTACTTGTACTAGGTATGGTATACATGAATACAGTCACTTGTACAGAGACTGAGACTGATCTTACTTGTAATAGGATCAATTTTCTGCAGGTTATGGGCCACTCCCATCGCATCTAGATGATGGAAGAAAACATCCTAGCCACTCGACGTTATCTCTGCCATTTTTCTTTGATCTGTTTCCCCAATCATCTTGATCACAGATCAATTCCTTTGTCTTTCACAAGCATGACTTGTATACCAGCATGTTCCTTCCCTCCCCCTTTAACAATTCATTGCCTACCAACCATATCTATCTACCATGAGTACTGACACTGCTGTCCCCCCATCTATCTCCCTTGTCAAACTGTCTGTTCAATACACTGGCCAGAAGCTCGACAAGCTCAAACCTAACTACAAAGAATGGAGCAAGGAAATCACCATTGCTCTTTCTCTCATCAGCCTCTATGAATATGTCATTAGTGAAGTCACTGAGTCCATGTCATCCAAAGCTTGTGCCCTTACTCATTGGAAGGCAAATGGTTTCATCACTTCCAGTATCTCCCCCTCTGAGTGCCCTTTTGTCACAATGTCAAAGGGCCCCAATGTGAATTGGGGGGCTCTGAGAGCTCATCACCAGAAGGAAGGCCTGGTCCATCAGGTCCAGTTATTGCAACAGGCATTATGTATCCAGTGCACAAAGGACACCACTCCCAGAAACTGCCAAGAAGATTTGCACCCTTATTGAGTGAGCCTTTGCTATTTGTGACATCAAGGCTGACTTGCTCTGTTGTATAGCTCTCCTCAATTCTCTCAGGGACATCTTTCTCCATGTGTGCTCCATCATATCTCATGATATTGCTGCATCCACTGACTCCACCCCTTATGATTCTAAAGACATCCATTTATTCCTGGAGAATGAGCAGCCCCTACTTGAGAATGACCAGTGAGACAGTTCATGGCCCCCAATGGCCCTCACTGCACAGCCCAAAAGTAGCAGCCTTCAACTGTACCACTTTGTGCAAACTTGCATTGTGGCAAGTTGGGGCATACAAAGGTCTACTGCATTAAACCAGATGGTGGTGTGGCTGAAAAAACCATCAAGGAGTCAAAGGCTGCTTGTAAGGCAGCACAAGAGAAGAAGTCACCTACCACTGCCACTCCTAAAATCCCAATTATGGTAAAGGATGTTAATAATTGTGCATTCATGGTCATGGTCAACTCTGCTGCCACCTCTCCTTATGCAGAATTTGTGGGTCTCATATCTGATCCATTTCCTGCTGCAACTATCAATAATGTGGAATATGAGGGGTGGGTTGCTATTGAGGAGGAGGCAACTACTACCATCAAATGGGTTCACCATACATCTATATCTAGTGTTTAAGGGTCCGGTCCAGTGATAGGTTGTCTCCTCAGCTCAAAGGCCAATTCACCACTTTAACCACATTCTAATCACATTGGCTAACTCCTACAATGTCCCAGATGCAGCGCGACCCAGTCTATCGATCATGATATCATATTGACTGCGTCAAAACATCACCAGCAACATTGATCGTACTGAGAAACCACATCGCACAACCTTAGGACTACTTCGAAAGCCACTAAAATCCCTCTGAATGAACATCAAACATCCCCGATCAACTTTGAACAACCATGACTGTGATCAAACATTGTTGACCATTGTTGACCATTGTCAAGCACTATCGATCAATATTGAGAAACTATGAATGACATCAGGCACTGCATTTGTTATCTAAATGGTGGAATACCATGCACCAGGGAGTTTCCAACTTGTGCTCAAACCTGCTGATAGTAGGTCAGCCTTGTTCCAAGTCCCTATCATGTACAGAACCCACTGGATGGATTATTGCGAGACTTAGGGCAGTTTATACACAAAGGACAGTCTCTTTTTAGTTCTATACCCTTTATTACTCCTTCATCATATGATATATCTCTGTCTTGTTCAGATTCCAGTCTCCTTTTGGCCTTGTGTCTTAACTCATATCTTTTGCCTCATGTTCTACACATGTTTCTCATACCATTTTAGGAAGTTTCTTTAAAACATATAAAACTCTGTAGTATCTACTTGGAAATACAAGAAATCATCTTCACATATTGCCTTGTACAGAGTTCTAAGAATCTGATCAATTCTCTAAAAACAATCTAAGCTTCTATGAGTTTTCTTGATTGACGAGAAACCTCTGTGATCATCCTCGTCCTCGATCCTCTTTCAACCTTCTTATCATTAGCACTAGTGACTATCCTGACACTTCCTAGCCATCGGCTAAAGCCTTCATATACCATCGACCTATCAAAAGGTCCTCAGAATTCACACATTGACCATCGACGATAAACATTGCTCACCATCAATATCATTGATTGTCCTCGATATCAATCAATACCCCATTGGACCACGCAGAACACCTTCCTGTCTTATAGAACTACCTTTTACAACTAGTAACAACTAGTTGTCTTCCCATAGGTTGGACCACAAACATTTGGAACATCTTGCACCCTTCCTCTGACTCATGCAAATATCATTGGTTGCCTTATCGGCTGTTTCAGTGGTTTTCCTGGGTTGAGTATCATCATTTTTGGAGCCCACCGCAAGGGTTTCTGAATCATTTCATCATTGGACCAACCTCGACTTCCTCAGCTTAGGCCAACACAAGCGAGAAACCTTCATATCAATACTCGCCATGCCTTCGAATCTCTTGAACAATCAGGAGATATTCTAATTCCTGTTTCCAAAGCAGAATCTACTCATTGTAGACTATTTCCTTCACCTATATCATCGCCTTCAACATCATCATCTACTTCTTTGTCCTCATCATCAACCTCTTCATTCATCCTTCCAACAACTTTGACACCTCTACCATCATTCACACAAGTTTTAACCCCTACCCCTAGAGTCATCGCATTCATGACTGCACAAACCACTATGCCAGCTCATGGAGGACATCTGGGTATTGGAAAATGCCATGAGCACCACCACTGCCACCACCACCACCTGCCAAATAACAACCAACAGACCATGGAGATGCATCAAGAGTAACACAACACCCAATCCAATGTCCTCCCTGAAGCTGGAGGATGTCGTGGTCTTGAGCCAGCAGTACCCTGATCTGTCATTCAACACTGTCCAGCAATTCATCTCATTGGCCTCAAGATTGAAAGATGATATCCTCCTTGCACAGCAGTCCTCCATAGTTGTATCTGATCCCCCTGATGTATTACTACTGACAATCGTCGCTTTCTTGCAAGCATCATGTAGCATCTCTGAAGACTGTGTCAATAGCTGCTGGGAAGCCTTGAAATCAACAGTGTGGCTCCATGTGATGAGTGAGGAGGACAATGCCATCCTTGGTGACTTTGCAAAACATGGGCATTCTTGTGGGCTCTGTGCATTGATGATACTCAACCCGGGAAAACCACCAAAACAGCCGATGATATTTGCGATGAGTCAGAGGAAGGGTGCAAGTTGTTCTGAACATTTGTGGTCCAACCTATGGGTTGATAACTAGTTGGTACTAGTCATGAAGGTAGTGCTATAGGAACCGAAGGTGTTTGGCACAGTCTGATTGAGTACTGATCAATATCAAGGATGGTCGACGAGATCAATGGCAGACAATGTTGATCATCGATGGTCAATGTGTGAATTCTGGGGACCTTTCGATAGGTCAATAGTGTTTGAAGACTATAGCTGATGGCTACAAAGTGTTGGAATAGTTTGCTAGTGCTAACGATCAGAGGATCATAGGAAGATTGAGGATGACGATGGTTGCAGAGGTTTCTCGTCGATCAAGAAAACTCATAGAAGTTTAGATTGTTTTAGAGGATAGATCTGATTCTTAGAACTTAATACAAGACGATAGATGAAGATGATTTCTTGTATTTCCAAGTAGAAACTACAGAGTTTTATATGTTTTAAAGAAACTTCCTAAAATGGAATGAGAAACATGTGTAGAACATGATGCAAAAGATATGAGTTAAGGCACAAGGCAAAAAGGAGACTGGAATCTGAACAAGAAAGATATATATCATATGATGAAAGAGTAATAAAGGGTATAGAACTGAAAGGGGACTGTCCTTTGTGTATAAATCGTGCTCAGTCTCGCAATAATTTGTCCAGCAGGTTCTGTGCACAATAGGGACTTGGAACGAGGCTGACCTACTATCAGCAGGTTTGGGCACGAGTTGGAATCCTTCCTGGCGCATGGTATTCCACCATATAGATAACAAATGCAGCGCCCGATGTCGCTCGTAGTCTCTCGATATCGATCGATGATGCTCGATGATGGTCGATGATGGTTGATGATGTTCGATCACAGTTGCAGTGATGGTGCTCAACCCGGAAACCCAAACAAAACCCACAAAAAGCTTCAGATGGTATAACACGAGTCAGAGGAAGGATGCGAGGCCCTCTAGACATCACCTGTCAGACCGACCATCAAATAGTCATAAAACAACTGCTTGTTGAAGCAGTTCGAGGCTAAAAGGATGATTTTTGAGGTGTTGCAATGATTTTCGAGACTTTGCGATGATTTTCGAGACTTTGCGATGATTTTCGAGATGTCGCGATGCTTTTCGAGATGTCATGATATTTTTTGAAGAGGTTTCGAGGAACTTCGAGTGCACAGATATGTTCGGATGCAAGATCGGGGGACTAGATGAGTAGTAGAAGTGACAAAAAGGCTAATTGAGGGAAGCGAGAGCAAAAATAGCGTAATGCGAGGAATTTCGAGGAATTTCGAGGAAGTTTAGCATAAAACACCAAACTTCAGACTGAATAAGACTAAACTGTACTCTCAAATTACTGTGATCTGGGAGGAAGACGACGACTTTCTTGTTTTTCTTTGTATCTAGTACATCTTTTTATATAAAATAAAGAAAGTACCTAAAAAGGCTAGAGAACATGTGTAGAACATGAGGCAAAAGATATGAGTTAAGGCACAAGGCCAAAAAGGAGACTGGAATCCGAACAAGAAAGATATATATCATATGATGGAAGAGTAATAAAGGGTATAGAACTAAAAGGGGACTGTCCTTTGTGTATAAACTGCGCTAAGTCTCGCAATAATGCATCCAGCGGGTTCTGTGCATGATAGGGACTTGGAACGAGGCTGACCTACTATCAGCAAGTTTGAGCACGAGTTGGAATACTTCCTGGCGCATGTTATTCCACCATATAGATAACAAATGTGGTGCCCAATGTTGCTCGCGTTCGATACGATGCTCGACTGTGTTCGATGATGCTCCATCGTGTTCGACAATGTTCAATCGTGTTCGATACAATGCTCGACCGTGTTTGACAATGCTCGATCACATTCGATGATGCTCACGATGCTCGATGATGTTCAACGATGTTCGATCGCGTTCGATACAATGCTTGACTGTGTTCGACGATGCTCGCAATGCTCGACCGCGTTCGACACGATATCATGCTTGGTAGACTTGGTTGGGAGTGGTTGCACTGCTTCTGGGACCTCGTGTGAGTTATCCAATGTGATTAGAATGTGGTGAAAATGGTGAATTGGCCTTTGAGCTGAGGAGACAACCTATCAGCAGTTTGTTTGAAGATGATCGGGGATGTTTGATGGTTGTTAGAAGGGGTCTTAGGGGCTTTCAACATAGTCCTAAGGTTGTGCGATGTGGTCTCTTGGTACGATCAATGTCACTGGTGATGTTTTGACGTGGTCGATATGATATTGCAATCGATAGACTAGGTCGCGCTGCATCTGGGACCTTGTACGAGTTAGCTGATGTGATTAGAATGTGGTTAGAATGGTGTATTGGCCTTTGAGCCGAGGAGACAACCTATCATCCTCCCCCTGACTAAAATACTGACCTCAGTCAATCAAATCTGCGAAGGTAAATCGAAATGAAGCGATGCAAAATGAGTGTCAAAGCTGAAATGAAAGCTGTTGAGGCTAATCAAAGAATGTTGCGCATGGTGAAGATGAGTTCGATAAATAGAACGAGCTCGAAATGAAAAAGGCAAGAAAGGAAACAGGCGAATTTGATCAATGTCGAGAATGCTACCCATGATCGCTATAATCGGGTCGAGGAACTAGTTGAATATAGTTCGAACGAAAGATTGAGGGATCGAAAATGAGGTCGATGAAACTGTGGTTGACGATGGATGTAATAAAAATTTTGGGGATGATGACAAGGGTTGTGAGCTGAGGACTATGGATATATGATGGATAGGGAACCTCGAGCGATATATTGGACTTTGAGGGTGAATCCAAACATGAAGACGGTGATAAAATATATGAGGGCAAACACGATATCAAAATAGATGATGAAATGGATGATGGCACAGAGGATGAGATCGAGGACAAAAATATCGGGAGTGGCAAACACGAAATCGAGGTCGAAATGGGTGATGATGAGGATGAATATGACGAAGATATCGGAGGCGCGATCAAGCTAGATTGCGGAGGCGCAAACGGTGTTGAAGGGCAAGTTGCAGTCAAAAATGGTAATTCAAATATTTTGCGTTCTTTGGGCGATGTCAAAACTGTCGAAGCTGATATGATTGGTGCGATAGGCAAAGGCAAATTTATGAAAGATGAAACTGCTGTGAATGATGCGATGGACGAATGTGAAGCTGGCGAGACCAATGATGGCAAAGTTGATAGTAATGAAACAGGTAGAATGGGGTCAATCAAACTCAAAGCTGATGAAGCTGGAACTATGCGATGAAGACTGGGAGGCATGTCATGACAATTTCAAAGTGCGAAAATTTCTCGTTCAAGTGTAAGCTCTCTTTTGAGAGCTAGTTTGCATTTGAGCGCTGCGATACGAGCTTTTATGTTATCCGAAATGTTCGATCTGTGATGCGTACCATTGAATGTTTGGTTTGATACGGTTGAAGGTGCAATATTGGCAAAGAACAAGGTTGGGACAGAAATTTCAGATACTATTCTGGTCGGATGTGAAGCTGTGACAACCGATGCAAAGTTCGATGCAAAATGTTCAGGAATGTGCAAAATATCTTCAGAGTTGATTGATGTGTTAGACTGCGATGAATTTGAGGTCGAGATCGATTGCTGTGGAATGGAATACGAGTTTGAAGATGCTAAAACAAATTTCACAGTGTCATGGATGTCATTCAGAGCGCATGGGTCATCGGGATAATGATCTGGGAACTTAACTTCGAGACGATGTGCGATTCGAGTACATAAATCCGATTGAAAGCCTTGAACAAAAGCTCGACTTTGTTCAGCTTCCGAAATTCTGTGTTTCGAGTGAAGAAAATTTGTAACATTGTAGAAGGTCCTATAATAAACTCCTAGATCGTTTGAGTCGAAGATACCGATGCGAAGCTGTTCGCAAATGAGTGTGTCCATGTCTGAAATGCTGTATTTGTGTTCGTCTTCTGATCCAGGATAGAACTTGTGTACTGCGATGCAAAATGCATTAAACGAGGTGCCAGGCTGGTACTCTGGAAGTGATTCCCAGAATTCGCAAGAATCAATGTTGACATATCTGCAAGCATACTTCTTCTTTAGGTCCAGATCTGTAATACTGCAAGTCAAGAAAAGAAATTCGAGCTCTTCGAAGTATTTTTGTAGCTCTCTAGGCTGTTTTGAATCGAATTTCGGAGATGTAGAATGGCCACAAGCTGGCATAAAGGACGTCAACATGTTCGAAGTAAATTTCGGGGGCTGCAAAGTCAAAATTCGTGCGATATTGGGTTTCATGTGTTTAGAAGTTGAAGATGGTAGCAAAATAGTAAATGTGAAGGGTGAAAGAGTGCGAAATAATATTATCTATGGTCGAGATACTGTATCAAGACCTCCTGGTTGTTCAGGAGGGTCGGAGGCACTATGAGTTTAATGCAAAATCAAAATCGTTGAGCTTCCTTCAGCCAAAGGCCGAAAAACATGGTGGTGGAAAGGTGGGGAGGTCCGATGATGAACTGATTCAGAAACCCTCGCAGTGGGCTCCAAAAATGATGATACTCAACCTGGGAAAACCACCAAAACAGCCAATGATATTTGCGACGAGTCAGAGGAAGGGTGTGAGTCGTTCCAAACATTTGTGGTCCAACCTATGGGTTGATAACTAGTTGGTACTAGTCATGAAGGTAGTGATATAGGAACCAAAGGTGTTTGGCACGGTCCAATTGAGTACTGATCGATATCGAGGACGATCAACGAGATCAATGGCAGACAATGTTGATCATCGATGGTCAATGTGTGAATTCTGGGGACCTTTTGATAAGTCGATAGTGTTTGAAGACTATAGCTGATGGCTACAAAGTGTTGGAATAGTTTGCTAGTGCTAACGATCAGAGGATCATAGGAAGATTGAGGACAATGATGGTCGCAGAGGTTTCTCATTGATCGAGAAGACTCATAGAAGTTTAGATTGTTTTAGAGGATAGATCTGATTCTTAGAACTTAATATGAGATGATAGATGAAGATGATTTCTTGTATTTCCAAGTAGATACTACAGAGTTTTATATGTTTTAAAGAAACTTCCTAAAATGGAATGAGAAACATGTGTAGAATATGAGGCAAAAGATATGAGTTAAGGCACAAGGCCAAAAAGGAGACTGGAATCCGAACAAGAAAGATATATATATCATATGATGAAAGAGTAATAAAGGGTATAGAACTGAAAGGGGACTGTCCTTTGTGTATAAATTGTGCTAAGTCTCACAATAATTCGTCCAGCGGGTTCTGTGCACGATAGGGACTTGGAACGAGGCTGACCTACTATCAGCAGGTTTGGGCACGAGTTGGAATCCTTCCTGGCGCATGGTATTCCACCATATAGATAACAAATGCGGTGCCCGATGTTGCTTGTAGTCTCTCAATATCAATTGATGACGCTTGATGATGGTTGATGATGTTTGATCACAGTTGCAGTTTGTTCGAAGATGATTGGGGATGTTCAATGGTCGTTAGAAGGGGTCTTAGGGGCTTTCGACGTAGTCCTAAGGTTGTGTGATGTGGTCTTCTGGTATGATCGATGTCACTGGTGATGTTTCGATGCGGTTGATATGATATCACAATTGATAGACTAGGTTGTGCTGTGTCTGGGACCTCATGGGAGTTAGCTGATGTGATTAGAATGTGGTTAGAATGGTGTATTGGCCTTTGAGCCAAGGAGACAACCTATCAGCATTGTGTTGCTATCATAGATCACCAGGCCCATGTCAGCTCATCATCCTATCAACCTAGTCTTCCATACATTGTATCCTCCTCAGCAAATGTGTATCAACCCAAGTTGTTCATACAGCCAAACTGGAAAGTTATTGAAGAAGGAAGAACCATGTCAAGGGGTCTTATACACTCTTGATAAAGGAGCAGTCCCTGTTCGCTCTGTGCATTTGTACTGTGCAGGTATGAAATGTATGATGGATTGTACAATGGACACTGATTTCTCCCAAACAGCCTGTAACACAAATTACCATCACAATTTCCATGTCAAGAATGGCATCCAGATGTATTACAACAGCATTCCAGATATCATCCCTGTTGGCGAACATCAATTTGCTGAGAAGTGGCTGATTCAGCTTTGGATAACCTTGATGTTGGTTTCTTGGTAGGTAATTACATGTGCATTAGTGTAGAACCAGTTTATGATTTTCATGTACAGGACATTGGCTACAAATTGTGCATGCATATACAACCTCTCGTTCTCCAACTCTGTTCCACCAGATGGATGGGCATTTGGCTTTATGGTCACTACTGAGCAGGTTTGGGATGGGTTTGTCACCTTGGCCCTTCTTGATGACTGTCAGCAGCACTCAAAGGTCCTGGAGGTTCCCCACACTGGGGCACAAAGGGACCATTTCACCAATGCCATGTGTGCCCAGAATCTTCGGTTTCGTGTCCATGGCCAACCTGAATTATGCCACTTTTGTCAAAAGTGTCTATGAGTCTACAAAGATGGTAAAAAGGTCTGGGTTGTGGTCATTGATGGTGTCACAGTTGGATGTCCATGCTGCACAATCCATAATTGCAAGGTTCCTCTTCAAAATAACTGAAATCGCTTCTGTCCCAACCATGTTGCCCAGAACATGGTCTGTGCAATCATTGGCTGTGATTCTCCCATAACAACTGGCAGTCACACATGCTCAGAAGCAAGCCATCAAAAGGTTGAACAAATTTGTCATGAGCATGGCCAGGCACAGTTCCAGCTTAAGGAATGATTACAGCGTGCACATGTGGCTCATCCAAATGATGCGGTCACTGAAGACAGAGACCTCACTGAGCTTGCAGATGTTGATGACAAAACTGAGGAGTTTGAAGTTGGTAGTAACTCCCAGGTGACAAAGAATGAATGGATCCAGGCTCAGTTTGGATGATGACGCACACACAATGAGCAGATCATCATTGCTCCCTGTGGGATGATCATCGGTCATGAAACATTCTATGGGGCAGAGGGTGTTGGGACTGTTATTGTAAGAAAGTCAACTCCTGCATCACTAACAGCATCACTCACCAACCAACAGGAAATGATCAAGTGCATGTTTCACAAGGACATCAAACCAGATCATATTTTTTTTGACAACAACTGCATGCTTGCTAAAATGGTCAAGGATGACCTGTTCTTTAAGGATATTAGACTCACAGTCGACATCTTTCATTTCAAGTCAAAGCATTCCAAAGCAGATGTTTTCTGCCAAGAGCACTGCAATCCGGCTGCATACCCTGAGCTCATCTCCCAAGACAACCAGGGCTGGTATTTTAACTCATCGATCGCAGAACAAACAAATGTTTGGCTTGGGGGGTATCATGCAATTTGTCAGGAAATGCTCATAGATAAGTATGCGTTCTTCTTGGATGAGATGATTCTACGCAGGAACCAAATGACAAGACAGAAGCTTATGAAAGAAGGTTGATCCCCTAGCCATTGGCCATATCCTCACAGTGATGTAAATGTTTCATAGTAAAAAATGACAATACATGGATGAGAACGACTGTTCACAAATCTACTTGAGTCGAAAAGTACAGTAGTCACTCATCAAACTTTAACCCGACGAGAAAGACTGTTCACAAATCTACTTGAGTCAAAAAGGAAACAGATGTACAGTAGTCACTCATCAAACTTTGACCCGACAAGAACGACTGTTCACAAATCTACTTGAGTCAAAAAGGAAACAGATGTACAGTAGTCACTCATCAAACTTTGACCCGCTTGTGCTGGCCGCAAGCCTCATTCCGTGCAACAAATGCCAACCACAATCCAGCAGAGGTATGGCCAGCACATAACCCCACCTCTCAACTTGCTTTTGAAGCCCTCTCCAATTTTCTACAGTGCCAGTAAAAGGTCAAGCTCTTGAATGGAACACTGAAGCACTTGAAGAAGGCCTCCTTGACACTCTTGTGGCTCCTAGAGGCTTTCAAACACTTGTTGAAGCCATTAACCACATCCATGACATAAAAGTCAGTAGGCCAGGTATGCTCCACATCACTTCCATCAGAGCTCTCACTCACAGGACATGGGGACTGGAGATACCAAAGACATTTACGTGTGATGGGTGGGCAATGTTCATCAGAATCGGAGATGGTGAGATCGATAAATGTGGGCTCTGCTTTGATGGGCAGAGGAAGGTCCCTTGCTCCAAGTCCAGGCTCCAACTTGACTTTGTGTGTGGAATTGGGGCAATGGCCACATGCATGGCCTGTAGATGGTGTTGTGTCATCATCATCACCATCATCAGACATCGTAAGGTCAATCCTTGAGCATGACAGCTCAGGCATGAAGGTGCATGCAGGAACACTGAACCGCCCAGCAGACAGAACCATGGACAAGGCCTGAGACTGAGGCTTAGTATCTGTCCCCTTCCCCATTTTCCTCTCCTTCAATACCTGTCAGACATGGGCATGTTCATGTTGGAGATTGTTAGAGAAATGAGGAATGTGATGTTGACCGATAGTGAGGAGGTGGTCAAAGTCTGGGCAGTGAGCAACATTGTGTCCTTTCAGAAAAATGTGATCACCAGCCTTGAGCGTGATGACATGGCCAACCTGCACCTTTGACCATGTGTGTATAGATGGATGGTAAAGTTTGAAGCAGGCAGTCGCTTCTTCCGGAGTCCAAAGATCTGCTTGTGAGAGGATAGCGGTGGTGAGAGCAAAGTGTGGCCACTTAAAGCTGCCCTGGACTTTGATTATGGTTGCCTCGACATTGTCCTATTGAAATACAATGAGTTGGAAAAAGATGCTGCAGAGTCTGGAATGCACCTTAGGCCAGGCATAGATGATTACATGGTGCTTTGCTTTATTGATATTTGCAAGCCGCTCCATATCAGCCACTCTTTGTAGCTCCTCCTGATCCTGTTCAAGGGCATAATGCTTTGTGAATGCTGCCGTCATCTGGGATGCATATTGTGGATCTGCAAACATGTCCGTGGCAGTTGATGTGCTAGCTGCCGAGCATTCCTGAGGTGGCAGTGAAGGTGATGTCAGTGAATGTGTTGGGGGTGGGGGCATCTTTTCGTGCCCATCTCCCGATGTCACACTAGGCTTGGAGGTGGCACCATGGCCCTTTGCATGACATCCTGTGGCCTCTACGCAATGCCGACGACACATCCGGCGCATACAATCAGAGTGGAGTCGTGTTGATTTGCAAGGTGTCTTCACACAGTGTGTGGGTTTTGCTACTGTTCTAGGTGGTAGAGTTATAGTGAAAGGACGAGAGGGTGTTGGAGCTGGAAGGGTTGGAGATGGTACCAGAGAGGAAGAAAGGGATGATGAGGAAGAAAGGGATGGTGAGAGAGAGCCCCGGGCTCCATCCAGCCAATGATAGTAGGAGCATGAGGTTCCATTGTTGTGTTTTTTGTGGCAGGATACAAAGGCCTTGCCTGCATTTCCGTTCTTGTTGCTTTTGCAGATTCTGACCTCAAGCAAGCGGTGACAGGTGCTGCAGGCTAAGGGGCCTTGTGATGCCTGGCTCATGATAGATGACCTATAAAATAACTAAAGCTACTCTTGAGACATTGTTGAAGCTCATACTACATAGAGAGGCATTTACGAACCAATTAGTGTGTTCATCATGTGCTGTGGATAAAAAGACATGTTCATGTTGTTGAACAACCAGAACAGAGACTAGCGAGATGAGAGCTCACAGTGGTAGGCATAGTTGTACATACTTGAAGATGGGCCTTGTAGCGTGGGTGGGTGGCACGAGGGGAGTTGAATGTTGAGGGGATGGTCGTTGCTTGGGGTTCGAGTTGGATGAGGAAAGTGATGATGTAAGCCTACCAGCATTAGCGGCGGCGGTGGCATGTGTGGCAATTTCCAAATCCCAGATTTTCTGAGCTCGTGGGCATTCAACTGCTCCAAAAATTGACCCTACTCAACCTCAAGAGCTCTGACAATACTTCAAAGAGCTTGAATTATTGTTCCCGACCTGCGGCATCACTGAATCAAACCTGATGAAGAAACACACTTGTTGCTACCTCGACATCAACTCTTCCAAACTCTGGGAATTGCTTCCAGAATATCAGCCAGGCACTTCATTCAACAAATTTCAAACAGCAGTACATAAACTCTATCCTGGCTCGGAAGACAAATGCAAGTGGAGCATATTGGACATGGACAAATTAGTGGGAGAACAGCTATGTGTTGGGATATTCAATGCAAACAATCTAGGAATGTATTATCGGCTGTTCTACAACATTACTCACTTTTTGCGAGCAAAGAATAGGATCTTGGAAGCCGAGCAAAGCAGAGCTTATGTTTGAGGATTCCAACCCAGCTTATGGACTCAAATTGTTCAATGACTCAAACTCAAATTCCCTGATCATTATCCCGATGATCCATATCCACTCAACGACATTCACAACATGGCAAAATTTGTACTAGCAGGCTCTAACACATCGAACTCGGTAATACACCAATTGGCTTCTTCATTGCACTTGACATCAAACATTGGAAATACAGTCACCTCATCACCCGGAACTATTATGATCAAAGCTGAAGATTTAAACGCAATGTTCGAACAATTTGCTAGCACCATTGCTACGCATATTGCACGTACTAAATCTCCTCCTGCTAATTCGGCAGACAGACAGGCACACATCGATGCACGTCTTTGCATATTTTGCAGTTTATCAGGACATTTTATCCCTGACTGTTTGGTTTGTCAGTTGTACTTGAATGAAGGAAAGCGGAAGTGAAATGCGGAAGGAAAGATCATACTTCCAAATGGACAATTCACCCCTCAAAGTATTCCTGGCAGGTTTATCAAGGAATGCATTGACAAATGGTGGAAATGGAACCCAGATGCAACACCAGCAGCCACACTCTTATTCAGCATCGCACCAACGGCACTTTCAACTTCGACTAATTCAACCTCAGCTGTGATCACTTTGATAACAGAGTCTGACGCAGTTTATACATTGGGATCAGAAATGAAAGGAATTTATCATAACTCGATGTTGACAGCTGACTCCAAAGATAGAATAGCGGCTCTAGAGCAAGAGATATTCGCACTTCGAAGTGGTCGACCATTTTCATGTCTGAACAAAGAGGTTTGAAGTTTGGTTCTGGCCATGACAATCCCCATTCCTGCATCTTTGACGTCTACTGCTCCAGTCCCAGCACCCTCAACATCTTCATCGACAATGGTCAACCATTTGACTTCAACTACAGCTCCAACATTGGCATCGACATCGACTTCTCCCGCATTGACCACTTCGCCATCGACCACCATACCCCCAATGCAAACCTCGGTACACCCCTACGCATCGGTCAGGGAGAATGCCTATTTACCACCACATGAAAGGAACTTCACTGGTGCATTGAAGGGTAAGGAGAAAGATGGACTATCGTATGCAACACAGGCACCCGTACAAAACGAGAAAATCACCCACAATATCTTTTCACACTCGATGAAGATGCCAATTGTCACGCTTACATTGGAAGAACTACTCTCGCTTTCACCCGAGGTTTGAATGCAATGGAGAGAACAGGTCACACTGAAACGAGTACCACAAACCGGAAACAACACGATGAACATGTTCAGTCCCGACGCGATTATTGTGCCTGACCCATATGAGACCTATATTAGCAGTCTTTGACCCAGTGAAATCCCTCAGCCTTTTGTCATTGCTAAAGAAACTTCCTCGATTAGATCAGTTATTATGGATGTTCATGGTAACAACCAGGTAGAAAGTGTCGTTGATCCCAGTTCCTCGATCATTTTGATGGCCAAAGATGTCTGTCACAAACTCGGTCTAGCATATGACTCCTTGATTTGGCTTCCAATGCAGTCTGCCAATGGCACTGTGGATGAAACACTCAGTTTAGCATGCAATGTGCCCTGTGATCTCGGTGGAATCACCCTATACATGCAGATACATGTTATTTGGGACCCGGCTTATGATATTTCACTTGGACGACCATTCGACATCTTAACAGAAAGCATCATTAGAAACTATCGGAACAAAGCCCAAACAATTACAATATGTGATCTGAACTCAACTCGGACCGCTACCATTCCCTCGATCCCTAGATCACACCATCATCAAAAAGTAGTTCGTGAGGATTTTCAGCATTAGAGAATGAAATTTCGGAACAGTGTGCTTTCATCATTTTGTTTGACTCTTCTGACTCCTCTATATTTATTGAACGCACTGCAAATATCCCCGAAATTGACTCCTCTGATGAATTATCTGCAATGCTTTCTGACCTATATTTATCTGCATGCAACGAGTTCCATGTTCCTCAAAACGCCTCGATGGTGTTTATGCCTATGCAAACCTCTTCATCATATGTTTCCCCTTCCTCCATTATTTCTGACAATCACCAGTCTAGTTATTTATCAACGAAGAAGAAGTATAAACCAGTTGCACAGAAGGTCTGTCCAATTGTGGCCAAACTACCTGATCAATTTCAAATTATTCAACACATCGAGGGCGATCCCCTCAAAGACATGCCTCCACTAAATCCCCATCTTCCAATATTCAAACCAACTCCCCAATATAACTCGAACGCAAAAACATCATCAATCGAAATCATCCAGGCAATTTTCTATGGCCTCAAGAATGAGATCTCATGCACGATTTCATTCGAAACCAGCAAGTGGGGTTCACATGGATGGAAAATGAACGAGGAAGGTTTTGACCCAATTTCTTCCCCCCTGTCAAGTTCCCAGTCATCCCTCACACTCCTTGGGTCGAATGTGATATCCCCATACCGCCTGGTTTGTATGAACAGATCTGTGAAATGCTGAAAAAGAAGATTGAAGCAGGAGTCTACGAGTTGTCGAACTTGTCATACCAATCGCAATGGTTTTGCATTGTGAAGAAAGACGCAAAATCGCTCCGAATAGTCCACAGTCTTGAGCTGCTAAACCAAGTTATGATTCAGCACTCAGGCATTGTCCCAATCCCTGAGCATTTAGCTGAACAGTTTGGAGGACACGCTTGTGGAGGGATGTTGGATTTATATGTTGCATTCGACAAAAGGCTCGTATCTGAATCTTCTCAAGATCTAATGACTTTCCAGACCCCATTTGGCGCACTTCAAATCGTCACCCTACCGATGGGTTGGATGAACTCAGTCCCGATCTTACACGACGACATCACTTTCATCCTACAATCTGCAGTCCCCATATCATGATCCCTTACATCGATGAGACACCAGTGAAGGGTCTGAAATCGGAATATCGAATGATCGGTGGGTCTTACAAAATGATCACCGACAACTCAGGCATTTGATGATTCGTATGGGAGCATTTCGAGAACCTGAATCGCATCATCCAGCGCATGAAGTATTGTGGTGGGACATTCTCAGGGCCAAAGTTATTTGCTTGTGTCCCCAAAATAATCATTTTAGGTCATCGATGCAATATTCAAGGTCAGATGGCTGATCCGACATGCATCGATAAAATTCAGAAGTGGGGTCCATGTCGTACGCTCATGGAAATTAAGGTGTTCTTAGGAATGATTGGAGTTTGTCAAATTTTTATTCAGAGTTTCACACATCAAGCAGGTGCGCTAATCAACCTTACTCAAAAAGATGTGCCCTTCAAATTTGGCCCATCTCAGGTAGCAGTGCAAGAAGATCTCAAGCAAGCGCTGCTAAACTCGCCAGCAATTCGAGCAATCAACTATACCTCGAATGCCCCAGTCATCCTCGCAGTTGACACATTGAGCATCGTGATCAGCTATTTCCTAGTGCAATGCGACCACGATAACCCTCGAAAACGATACTACAGTCGATTCAGCTCGATCACACTCAACGACTGCAAATCCCGATTCTCGCAACCAAAACTCGAACTTTATGGTCTATATTGAGCTCTTGGTGCACTTCGATTATATTTGATAGGGGTGTGAAACCTTATTGTTGAGGTCGATGCAAGGTATATCAAAGGCATGCTCTCAAATCCTGATATCATGCCTAGCACTAGCATCAACCGATGGATTGTTTCCATTCTAACGTTCCACTTCATGCTAGTTCATGTTGCAGGTATGCACCATGGGCCAGATGGTCTTTCGCGATGTCCTCAACAAACCAAAGATGACAATATCGAAGAAGAAGAAGAATTCAGCAACTGGATCGACAAACTACATGGTTTCATTCACCAAATCAACCCAATCTCAATTCGACCTTTTCCCTCTCATGCAACATATCCGACTTTTGCCCAAGCCTCAGATTTCAGTAAGGGGGAGGATGTTTTGTATGACGACATACCTCAATTGGACAAAGCAAAGAAAGAAGATGAATGATTACTGCTCATTCATAGATGGTTAGACAATATGGTGCGACCCCCAAGTCTATCAGACACTGAGTATGCTACCTTCATGCGATATTGCACCGAGTTCTTCATAGATTCCAGAAAACTCTGGCGAAAAGATCATCACAGAGAACACAAGACCATCGGCGATTGGAGCTTTGAAGAAATCATTTGTTGATGGGGCTTGCTTTATGAGATCATTAGTGACAACGGCCCAGCATTTCTTGCTGCTCTCAAATACTTGTTGAAGCACTATCATATCAATCACATTCAGATAAGTGGGTACAATTCTCATGCCAACAGCCTCATCGAATGAGCCCACTTCGATGTACAACAGTCACTCTACAAGGGCATCGATGGCAATCAAACTCGATGGTCGGTTGGGACCTACTCGATCTTTTGGGCAGAACAGGTAACAGTTCGAAAGCAAATGGGCTGTTTGCCCTATTTTGCAATCACAGGTTCTCATCCACTCATCCCTCTTGATATCTCAGAAGCAACATATCTACAGCTGCCACCTGACTCGATACTTTCCTCCACCAATCTTATCACCCAATGTGCTATCGCACTACAGAAATGCTCCACCAATCTTGAAGTACTCTACTCTAGAGTCTACACTGCTCGACGAGAAGCTGCAAAATGCTTCGAAGAAATTCACAAGCAAATGATTTGAGATTACAATTTCAAAAAAGGTGACCTCATACTCATGTGAAACACAGATCGAGAAAGCCCTTAATCGAAAAATGCGAGCTCGATATCTTGGCCCACTTATTGTTATCGCATGAAACTACAGTGGCACTTATATTCTTTGTGAGCTTGATGGTTCAGTTCTTCATCGACCAGTAGCTGCTTTCTGAGTTCTCCCCTATCTAGCACAAAAAACAATTCCCCTTCCTCCAAACTTCTTTGATATTGACGATCGTTGGCTTGAACAACTTTGGACAACATCGGACATCGATGGAGACATCAACAAAGGCATTCCTGACCTCGATGAAGACAAATAGAGCACTTTTCTTTTCTTTTTCTTACTTGCAATATTGAAACAAACTCTCAATCTTATAACAGTGTACTATTACAAGTCAAGATATTGTTCGAAATGTGTTTGCACAAGCTCAATGGGGTTTTTCAGCTATGAAGGAGTTCTGAGCCTTTCCCCTATGTCTTGTTTTGATAAATTGTCTGTCTTACTTTCTTTTTCTTTTTTTCTCTCCCATGTTTTTTTTGCATATATCTTACATTTCTTGGCTTTGATCGTACACTATATTTCTCATTTCAAATTTATCTCGCTCAGACACAAGAAAAACAATAAAATTAAAACAATAAAACAAACGGCTACTGGGATTCCTCCCACTTCCTCTCCAACACCTCAATTTTCTCCATCAAAACCTCCACCTCCAGCTTTTTCCACACCAGGACTTCCGCCAGATACTGACACTGGAGTCGTGCTGCATCCGACACTGTCATCTCCTCCTCGACCACACCCACAACCTCGGGTTTGACCTCTTGTTCTCTCACCTTTCCCTTCCCCTTCTCCTTCTCAGCCGACTTTGTCTTTGCCTTCACCATTTGTTTTGGGCACTCGTTGACTTTTGAGGGCCCAGCCTCTGCATTCTTGATGGGCTGGATAGCCTGGATGCATACCGCTAAGTAATTATACAGATTGAGAACATTCACTTACTACGTCTGGGAGTCGACACCTCCGTCGACTCCCCAGTACCCTTTGTAGCTCGCTTGGAGCCCACCTTTTTCCTTGACTCACCTTGTTGGAGTCCTTGCCTCGACACTCCCTCCCAGTAACACCCCTGCAGCCCTTGAGCGCATCGCTTGCACTTTGGGGCGCCCTCCTCGATGATACACTCCTGCGATGTCCTCAATCCTGTGCAACAATCACACTAAAGCAATATTGAAAGCGTGATTAGCCTGAATGATATCGAAAGAAAATGACGACTTACTGGCCCATGGAAGGTGATCAGATCACCTTCCTCTAGCCACACCCATTTTGCGACCATGGGCTCCTGATCGAGCTTGTCTTTGCCCTCCTCCTCCTCCTCCATCTCATTGGCCTTCCTCTTCTCAACGATCTGCTCGACGACCAGTAGGTCATTGACCAGAGGTTCTTCTTCTTCTTTGGCCTCGTCTTGATTGATTGAGAGGTGCATCACCTTGAGCGCAGCAGTCGGATTGTGGAACTCGTCCTTCAAAACACTTTTGGCATGGACTTTGGCCAAGAAAGCTCGACACACCTTGACCAGTGCGTCCCGTTGCTCCTCGATCCTCTTCACCTTGGCCTCAACGGCCACCTGTCGAGCCTCCCTCTCCTCCTCTCTCTTCCTCTCTTCCTTGATCTTCCTTGAGTATTCCTCAAAAACATATCTACCACCCCAAGAAACCCAAGCCTCACTAGCAAATGGTGTGAAGAGGCCGATTGCCTCGTCAAATGTCGCCTGCACACAATCATCATGTGCCTCATCAAATGATCTGATCAGATCATCATATTCAGCCTATCAACGAGGTCAGGAAGCAGATAAATGAAGAAAAGGGAAAAACACATCATTTTCTCACAAACATTTTGACCCCAGATTTCAAAGTCCAACTCTTTGGCCTTGCCAGCCTCAGGCATTGATTTCACATGATCAAGGATGGGAACAGCGAGCTCAGCAAGAATGGACATATTGTCAAGGAGGTTGATGAAGGAGATCGAATAGAAGGAGAAAAGTTTGAACCATGACGTGCCTTAAATCAATGATCAACAATGTCACATGACCCAGTTATCTCAGCTCGACTGACTGGGACGGTCAGAATTTCAGTAAGGGGGAGGATGATAGGTTGTCTCCTCGGCTCAAAGGCTGATTCACCACTTTAACCACATTCTAATCACATCAGCTAACTCCTACGATGTCCCAGATGCAGTGCAACCCAGTCTATTGATCGCGATATCATATTGACTGCATCAAAACATCACCAGTGACATCGATCGTACTGAGAAACCACATCACACAACCTTAGGACTACCTCAAAAGCCACTAAAATCCCTCTGAATGAACATTGAACATCCCCGATCAACTTCAAACAACTGCGACCGCAATCAAACATCGTTGACCATCATTGACCATCATCGAGCACTATCGATCGATATTGAGAAACTACGAACGACATCAGGTGCCACATTCATTATCTAAATGGTGGAATACCATGCACCAGGGAGTATTCCAACTCGTGCTCAAACCTGCTGATAGTAGGTCAGCCTCGTTCCAAGTCCCTATCACGTACAGAACCTGCTGGACAGATTATTGCGAGACTTAGCACAGTTTATACACAAAGGACAGTCTTTTTTTAGTTCTATACCCTTTATTACTCCTTCATCATATGATATATCTCTGTCTTGTTCAGATTCCAGTCTCCTTTTGGCCTTGTGTCTTAACTCATATCTTTTGCCTCATGTTCTACATATGTTTCTCATACCATTTTAGGAAGTTTCTTTAAAACATATAGAACTCTGTAGTATCTACTTGGAAATACAAGAAATCATCTTCACATATTGCCTCATACAGAGTTCTAGGAAGCGATCTATTCTCTAAAAACAATCTAAGCTTCTACAAGTTTTCTCGATCAACAAGAAACCTCTGCGATCATCCTCATCCTCAATCCTCTTTCAACCTTCTTATCATTAGCACTAGTGACTATCCCAACACTTCCTAGCCATCGGCTAAAGCCTTCGTATACCATTGACCTATCAAAAGGTCCTCAGAATTCACACATTGACCATCGACAATAAACATTGCTCACCATCAATATCATTGATTGATACCCCATCGCACCATGCAGAGCACCTTCCTGTCTTATAGAACTACCTTTACGACTAGTAACAACTAGTTGTCTTCCCATAGGTTGGACCGTGAACATTTGGAATGTCTCGCACCCTTCGTCTGACTTGTGCAAATATCATCGGTTGCCTCATCGGCTGTTTTGGTGGTTTTCCCGGGTTGAGTATCATCACCAGTCCAGTCCAAACAAATGCTCAAAGTATCAAGATCACAACCGAACTGAATAGGACCAGTCCTATTCAGTTTGGTTGATCCAAAAAGACCAGTTTTAACTGGTCTTCAGGCTGTTTTTTCAAGTCAAACTAAATTACATTATATAGTAAATAAAACTAATTATATTTACACCCTGCGAGCAGTTGCTCACAGTGGTGTTGCTAAGAAACCAAAAGAAAAAGAACAAGAATGAGATAAGAAAAATTGCCCCACCATCACATTTGTAGCGAGGGGGGTCATTGTCTTGTTTGTCATCCCTTTGATTTGTTGTCATCATCCCCGCGGTTTGTCTATGTTGCTCCTGCAATTCATCATCTTTGTCATCCCCACGATGTGTCATTGTCATCCCTGCAATGTGTATTGTCATCCCCCTGATTCGTTGTTGTTGTCCCCCCTGATTCATTGTCCCCATCATCCCCGCTATTTGTTGTCGGCACCTCCATCTCCCCCTACAAGCAGTGGCTTGTGGGTGGGGTGGTAGTGCTGTGTGATGTGGCATTGGCAGTCGTCATTGTCCAGGAAAGGGCCCGTTGCCACCCTGCGAGCAGAGGCTCACAACGGCAGTGCCAGGCTTGTGTGCATTGTTTGATGGGTGGGTGGCGTCATTATCAAGATGCAAAAACCTAATAATGAAGAAAAACAAGTAGTTAGTAAGATAAAGAAGTAAACTTTAAAAACATACCCTAGGGGGCCCAAATGATGCTAGTTCATTGTTTGGTCCCCCACTGATTCATTGTCCCTGCTAGTCATCGTCAGCAGTCATTGTCATCCCCGCTATTTGTTGTCATCCCTGCTATTAGTGTATATCATGGGTACAGGAATACCCACAGTATTCACGTGACAGTGTACACAGGTATGGGTATGGTATCCAAAAAATCAAACCTGTAGCACACTGCAACCCATTGCACGGTGTTGCGGGTTTCAACGGATTTTGGATTCAGCTTTATTTCCACTTCCAAATGATCCAATATTTAGCCTACATGGTAGAGTATTTGCAAAGATAGAGACAGCTCTATCTGTGGAGTCAGATATTCCAGTGGAGAGGAAGTCGAGGGCTCTGAGTGTGGGTTGGCAAAGGGTTGAGTGGCGAGGGCACTACCTGAGGCAAATGAAGGATCATCACTGACAGCTGATATTGATCCTTGGAATTCAGAATCACTTGTGGCAGGGACAGGTCACAGCAGCCATCAGTCTGAAAAATGCATGAAGCAGCCCGTTCTGCTTTTCCTTGGGTTTCTGCCAGGCCTGATCCTTCCTTTCGTGTTCTGCTCGACAAGCCTTTGAACCACGGTGGATTTCGAGATTTTTAGAACTGGCTGTACCGACCTGAATATCTTGCTCGCAGTCTAGACATTTTAGTGTACTGGTATCAGTATATTTGACACCTGAGCCAGTGCTCCTGCATTTTTGTTGTTGTTATGCTCAAAGTTTAGAACAATTATTCAAACTTTACCTCGCTTTCTTCACCATCTTGCACAACCGATGCAAACTCAACCAAACCAAAAAGTTTCATCCTCAGCTGTCAGGTATCTATGGTATCTACTGGAGACTTCATAGGATAGCTTCTGAGGATTATTCAAGTAGGTACTTTGCCTATTGTGGCTTCACGGCATTGGGTAATATGTAAGTCCAAAAAAAAATCTCAGCCTCCAGTGAGACACCCCCCCCTTATGTCTGGTCTGGGATTCCCATCCTGCCACCCCCTTGAGTTTACCTAAGAAACCCGTCCCACAATATTTCCACAGTTCCTCAATGGATCCTTTTGCAAATTTGTATTTTACATCACATATAGTATATATACACCCTCCCCTAAGCATTAGTTGAACGATGTAACCATTCCTTTTTGGTATGCACCCCTTCCTCCTAGTTTACTTAAGAAACCCATCCCACCATATTTCCACAATGCCTTAATGGATTCTTTTGCAAACTTGTATTCTACATTATATATAGTATATGTGCACCCTCACTTAAGCATTAGTTGAACAACTCAACCGTTCTTTTTTGGTATGCACCCCTTCCTCCTAGTTTACCTAAAAAGCCCGTCCCACTATATTTCCACAATGCCTCAACGGATCCTTTCGAAAATTTGTATTTTACATTATATATAGTATATATACACACTCCCCTAAGCATTAGGTGAATTACTCAATCGTTCTTTTTTGGTATGCACATCTTCCTCCTAGTTTACCCAAAAAGCTCATTTACTGTATAATAGTCTGTATTTCAATGTGAGCAGTGTGAGTCAGGGCACCATCTATTGGGCTTGCATGCCCCCTAAAACCAAAGCAGTATGTAAATGGATGCATGTAGAGGTGGGGAGTGATGGAGGAAGAGCTATGCACCAGAGACCAGGTTGAACCAAGTAGTCCAAAAAAGGCAATAAACCAAATTCCCCTTCACAATGGTGCAAAAAACTTTGTATAACACTTGTATTGTATTACTCTATACTTAAACTGCCAATTACACACTATAGAACTTGAAAAATGGCAGGTAGTTACCATGGTGAATCAGACCTGTGGTGTTCTCAAAATAACCATGGTAAAAAACCAGCACCATGGTTGTGGTGTTCAAACGGGTGTGGTTTTGACAGGTATGGGTGCAGTGTGGGAAAATCTTACCTGCAGTGTGACCCGTGTTACACCCTACCTGCTATTTGTTGTCATCCCTGCTATTCATTGTTGGCAGTCATTGTTGTCCAGGAAAGGGCCGTTGCTGCCCTGTGAGCAGAGGCTCGCAGCGACAGCATCGGGTGCTGATATCGGCTGTGGTTGTCATGGACTAGAAACAGGCCCATTGCCACCCTGAAAGCAGAGGCTCGCAGTGGTAGTGCAGGGCTTGTGTGCATCGTTTGGTGGATGGGTGGTGTCATTATCAAGATGCAAAAACCTGAAAACCAGGTAGTTAGTAAAAGAAAGAAGAAGTAAGCTATAAAAACATACCTTAGGGGGCCCAAATGATGCTAGGTCATTGTTTGGGCCCCCTGCTTTGTTGTTCATTGGTTTGCATGGTTGTGGTTGCGGACCAGGGTGGTGACATGGTGTAATTGATGTTGTGGTGGTAGACATGGGAAGTCATTTGGCAAATGGTGCCACTTTGTTTTTGGGAGCACAAATGTGACCACATGGTCTGTGCACAGCCACAGGGTATATAAGTTACCCACCCAAATGACTCCTTTTCCCCTGGGCTTGTTCTACACTATGTAAATATACTATAAGTAGTAATAGCAGTGTTTATATTTTGTTCTTTTATATACTTTTATATACTTATTCCTGTATTTTGTACCTGACTTATACTATATATCTAGTAGTATAAACATATCTAAAAGACTGGTTAAGACTGGTTTCAACTGGTCTTACATTGGTTTTCGTGAGTTTACAAAAGTGATCAACCAACAACTGAACTGACCCCAACATTGGGTGAACTGGGACCGATGGTTCAGTCTCTTGCAGTTAAGTTTGGTTAAGGGTCCAGTCTTTTTCTGGTCTTATGGACTGGACCCTTGAACACTATCTATATCCAACAACAATGTGTTCACTGTCAAACCACTTAACCAAATGCACCGATTGACCATTCAAACTGATGATCTTTCCTTGGTTGATACCTCTGTGCAACAAAGATGATTCATTCTCTGAGCTTAAAGCCTGGCAACTTGGTTGTGAAAATGAGACTGGACTTAAACTTGGAACATTTGTCACCATAATGGGGAGCTCAAATTGCATGGTTGAAAACTAGGGGTACAGATCAATGGTTCACCACCCTGCACACTTCTGCACATATTGGTCATGTTGAATGCATGCATCGCACACTTACATATGGCTAAAGCTCAGACAATGAGAATATACTCGGACCTGCCCTCCTTCCTCTGGGACAAATTTTATTTGACAGCTTCACATTTACATGCAAAAACTACTACCCATTTACTGGCTGGTTGTACCACATGGGAACTGTGGCATGGTGGGAAACCTGATTACTCCTACTTATAAGAGATTGGGTGTCAGGCTTTTGTCTTAATCCCCAAAAACAAGAATCTGAAGATTTTCAAATGTTCTGTGGAATGTGTTCTCATTGGCTACAATCCAAAATCAAAGTCATATTGCTGTTATAATCATGCCACACCCAAAGTCCACAGTTTATATCATGTCCAGTTCCTTGAAAGTCACAATGGTCACCCACTGCCTGTACATTGTACTTCTCAAGATGATGTGCAGTTTGATGAACCTGGTCATCAGGAATATTTCTTGGGCCCTTGCCACTTGATGATGATGATGACCTTGATGAGTCATTTCATAACCCTGATTTGGTTGTTGATGTCCTGCCACAGGAGTATGCACCACAAATAATATTATCCCCCCACATCGCTCAACCCATGTACCAATACCAACTGAAAAAAATCCAAACATAGGCCCTACTATCACGAGGACTGCTGCTGTTCATGATTCTCAGGAGAGTGTTGCCCAGGTCAAAGAAGCATCTCAAGCAGTAGGACCCCTCACTGGGACAGATCACATGACGGTTCCCATTGATGCATAAACAAACAGTTGCTTTCCACTTGAAAGCTTCACCATTTGGCATGTCATTGCACCTGTTGTCAATATGTCACCTCACCTAGACTCTCCCCCACATCTCCCTGTCTTTGAGGTCTTTACACTCCTAGGACATTGATGATGCCTCCCTCCTCCTTCCTATACCACCACCACTCCATCATCACCCACAGCTGCCACTCCCATGCCAATCAACGATGAAGAAAGACAGAAACTGGGCCCAAAAGATGTCTAAGTATCGTCGTTTGCACCCTAGGTAAGTTTTTTCTTTTTTCTTTGTATTTCTTTTTGCTAACCAACTATATTTTAGGTTATGAAAATTATGGACCCACCCTAGGACACCCTGTGCTCAACCCTGGTACTCCACACCACTGCTGCAAGCCCCTGCTTGCAGGGTGGATTGCGGGTGCTAACAGGCAACAATGAGGGACAATGGGCGGGGGATGACAGGAGCAGGAAACACAATGGGGACAAACTTTTTTAGGTACTGGACAACAACGGGACAGTGGGGACCAAATGATCGAACCACCATGACACCCCCACACCACTGCTGTGAGCCCCTGTGATCAGGGTGGACGATGGAGCAACAATGATGCAATGATGATGGGACAATGAAGAACACAACAACAACCAGGTCCTTAGTATTCAAATGACATATATTGTTTTTAGCTTCATGTAAATCCTTAGTATTCAAATAACATGTGTTACTATAAATACCTCCCATGCACTGGTTTCACAACCTATACCCCCTCATACATACCCACCAGGGACTCCTTGGGGACTTCAACAAAGTTTGCAATGAAGTCATGTGATCTGTCCCAGTGAGGGGTCCTACTGCAGGTGTTCAAAGAAGCTAGGCAGAAATGTAGGGTGGCCATAATTGCAGCCCAAATTGATCAAGTACAGAATCTGTCAATCAATCATGATCATGATGTCAATGAAGAACTCTGGCAATCATTCCACAACCTCAATCTTGGTGATCAAGCACATCAACTTCATGCCCTGATCTCAAAAATGGTGGATTTTCATCTGGAATCACTTCAATTTGAAGATGAGCCCAAAACATGGGATGAGGCAAAGAATTCAGTTGATGCAGCACATTGGGAATGGGGCTATCATGATAAAAAACAACTGCTGAAGGACATGGGTGTCTATAAACTTATACCATGAGATGATGTCCCACTGGGCCACAAGGTAAACATGTCTGAAAGGGTTAACCTGTCTTCCACATCAAGCACAATAAGATAGGCACTGCGGTTGGATGGAAAGTGCATCTTGTCTTTGGAGGCCATGAGCATACTAAGAACCTCACCAACTGCATGCATGGAATCTTGGCACATCCTATTGCATATTGCAGCTTCACTTGATTGGGACTCACAACAAATTGACATAAAGACTGCTTTTCTCTATGGCTTACTCCCAGATGATGAGATACAATACATGCAGCAGCCTACTGGTTTTGAGGAGCCCAGAAAAGAGGTCTGGGTCTGGGAGCTTCAGCATGGATTATGTGGCATGAAACAAAGCAGACATATCTGGAATCAGACTCTTAACATGCAAATTACTCCATTGGGGATTCATGTGTCTTTCATGTGAATCTTGTATTTATTACTGCAAAACTGAAACTGGGATATTTATTGCAGCTGTACACATTGATGATTATTTGGCAATTGCTGACTCAAAAGCAAAAAATGAGCATTTCAAGAATCAAATGTGTGAAGTGTGGACCATATCCAAATTAGGGACAGCACATTTTATTATGGGCATTGCTGTCATTTGGGATAGAGATACACACACTGGTGCTTTCCCAGATGGCCCTCATTGACAAGGTAGTTGAACAATTTGGTCAGAAGGACGCTCATCCCATATCTGCTCCTCTGGAACCCAGTTCAAAATTATGTTGTCCTGGCCAACAGTCCATGTCCACAGACACAAAGACTGCTCTCCTTAAACTCCCTTATTGCTCTGTGGTTGGATGTCTACTCTACTTGGCGATCTCTACCTGTCCTGATATCTTGTATGCAGTCCAACAACTTTCACAATATCTTGACTCATACTCATTTGAGCACTGGGCCACTATCAAGGTTGGTTTGTTATCTAAAAGGGACTAGAGATCTCAAACTTCATCTGGGCAGCTATCTTCCCATTACTCTCCACACATTTACTGACTCTGATTGGGCTAATTGTCTTGACACTCATCATAGTGTTGGAGGATATATTTGCTCTCTTGGCTCTGGCACAATCTTGTGGGCAGCCTGTAAGCAGAAGGTCATGGCAGCCTCCACTTGTGAGGTGGGATATATCACAGCATTTAAAACTACTGATGGTACTCAACCCAGAAACCCAAACAAAACCTACAAATGGCTTCGAAAGGTATAACATGAGTCAGAGGAAGGGTACAAGGTGGTACTAAATATCACCAATGTCAACCAGAAGTAGGCAAATGAGATATGAAGAGGTTCAAAGATGTGTGAAAGTGTTTGAAGAGCTACAAAAAAGCTCAAAGAAGTTTGAAAAAGTTTGAAGCAGTTTCAAGAGGTCTTGTCAAGATTACAGACTATGTATGAAGGTGATGTAGATTGGTGATGACGATGCATGATGGTGACAAGATAGATAGACAATGGATGATAGTTTCAAGAAGTGAGTATGATGTTTTGAGGAAGTTTGCAATGATTTGCAGAACTTAGAGCTAGGGCAAAAGACTTGGACTCAAGAGAATTACTCTTAAATCAGATGATATATGAGATGTGAAGATGATTTCTTTCTTGTCCCCAGTAGGTATTTAGTACAAGGTTATATAGGTTTTTGGAGAGATAGTACTAAAAAGGAAATATAACATGAGGACAACATGAGGTAAGGCTAAAAGAATAATCTATATCACTGAAGAAATGACAAATGATATGAAAGATAGCAGTTGTAATCATAATATTTTTAAAAAGCACCTGTTTTGTTGTTCCAATAAATTATCTAAGTGTTGCAAAATGCCTCATTACATCCTAAGATGTGTGTTGCATTGTCATGCTGTGTTTGAAAAGCTTGCCATGTGGTGCCAGGATGTTGTGAAGTGTGGAAAGGGTGTCCATAGATAAGGGTACAGCAGCCAAATGTGTTTGAAGTGTTGCAAAGCTATTCAATGTTGCCCGAAGTAGTTCAAAGCTGTTTGAAGTACCGTGAAATATCTTTGAAGTAGTTTTGTGAAGTTCATAGACATTTGTAGGGGTTTGAAGTGCTGTAGGAGTGCAATACGAGATTGCTGTGATGTATGGAAGTGTGCCCAGAGCTCTAACCAAGAGGATCTATCACCACAAAGGAATGCATTTGGTTGCGCAACTTGCACACCTTCATGCAATAGACTACCAACAAAATTCCTCTACCATCATGTCATGCAACAACAATGCTACCAAGACCTTGTCAGAAGATCCACTACTCCACTCCTGTGTCAAGCACATTGACATCAAATACCATTTTCTACATGAATGTGTTCAATCTGGTGACCTCACCATCAATTATATCAATACCTGTGATAATGTTGTTGATATGTTCACAGAAGCCTTGGACATCAAACAATTTACCTACCTTAGGAATGTCCTTGGTCTCCATTATACAATTCCATGCAAGGAGGAGTCTACACAGTGAGGAGGAGTGTTGAGATTACACCGTGAGTACCATCTTTGATGCACATACTATATTTAGCATCTCCCTTTGATGTGAGTGCATGCTCCATCATACAGTTCCCTTTATCTCTTTATTATCTTTGTTACATACTTTACACATATATATGATAGATAGTTACCTTACCATCTCATTCCCACATATATATGGATAACATATCAACTCAGAAATCATTCCATTTATGCCTGGAAGTGGAGAAGACAATCTTCGTGTTGAAAACGATGGTTTCTGCAAGAGAAGATCAAAACTTCTTGATGAAAGCTGCTCTGGAGACAGGAGAAGCATGGAGACTCTCATCTCGGCCTTGTCCCACAGATTCTCATTATGAGTGTGAGCATGGGCAAGGGTATCTTCATTGATGGCCAGAGCTGAGATACCAAGCTTCTGGAATGTTTTCTCTTGCTGAAATCAACAGGAAATGTGTGAATATAGAGGTTAAGTGATTAAGGCTCACCATCTCTTCTTCGAGTCCCTTCATTGGATAAATGACAATTAGAACTGGGTTTTCAGGTATCCCTCTCTTCTTGCGAGAACAGAAATGGCATGGCAATCAGAATAAACAGACAAAATGCAAACACGTTCAGTCACATGCTGTTCGGCGAGTATCCAGCATTAGCATGGAGTTTGAATTATCGTGAGAATTGGGGGAAGCCCATCTTACCCGCGCGTCGAGTACCAGGCTACCCCCGAGAGATGTCGATATTTGGCGCATGTGACCGCTTTAGGGTATGCTTTTTTTAGCACATCTACAATGAAAGTCTTGTATCTCACTCATTTCTTGTCCGATTAGGTTCATTTAACTACAGATGGGAAAGTACATCATTGGCCAGTCATCGGGAGAGTATTTGGCATTGTTTGGTATTGTTGTCATGGCTAAATATAGTATCTCCTTCAGTTTTCATCCAATTTGCATGATTTAACTTGCAAATGAAAAGTATGCTGTTGGTCTATATCATTGGGAAATATTTACAAGTATTTGGGATTGTTTGTTTATAGATCAAAAAGATCCAATTACTATATCAGAGCCAGTATTTACTCAATTGAGTTTATTCAACTTGTGGAAGGGTATGAACTTGGACACTTTACCCTGTGCTGACAAAAGTTGTTTATATTTGTTTGTTAGATTATCAAAATACTGTATCTTGCTCAATTCTTGGCTGATTTCTTTTATTTAACTTGGAATGAGAAGATACATTATTGGCCAATCATTGGGAGGGTATTTGGCATTGTTTGGCATTGTTATCATGGCTAAATATAGTATCTCCTTCAGTTTTCATCCATTTTGGATGATTCAACTTGCAAGATAAAAAGTATACTGTTATTAAAAGATACTTACAAATATTTGGCATTATCTGTTCATATATCAAAAAATCAAAAAGATGATGTCAGAGCTGGTTTTAACTCAATTGAGTTTATTTAACTTGTAGAAGGGTGTAGCTTGGGCACTTTACACTGACAAAGGTTGTTTATCTTTAATTGTTAAATCATCAAAATACTGTATCTTGCCCATTTCTTGGCTGATTTGCTTTATTTAACTTGGAATAAGAAGATACACTATTGACCCATCATTGGCCAATCATCAGAAGAGTATTTGGTATTGTTTGACATTGTTGTCATGCCTAAATATAGTATCTCTTTTAGTTTTCATCCTTTTTGGATGATTTAACTTGAAAATAAAAAGATACTGTTGGTAGAATATTTACAGATGTTTGCTATTATTTGTTAATATATCAAGCAGATCAAAAAGACTATATCAGAACCAGTTCTAATTCAATTGAGTTTAACTTGTAGAAGGGTATGTAGCTTGGGCATTTTATACTATGTTGACAAAATTGGTTATCTTTATTTGTTATAAATGCTGTATCTTGGTCAATTCTTGGCCAATTTGTTTTATTTAACTTGGAATAAGAAGATACATTATTGGCCCATTCATTGAGATCATATTTGGTATTGCTTGGCATTGTTTGTGGTATCTCAGTTAGTTCTTCTTTAATCCAACTGATTTAACCTGCAAATAAAATATATACTGTTTGTATGGAGCAGGTTGCTTAGTCACCACTGCTTTTGGACAGTGGCCAAATTGGGTTGGCCCTGGTCACAAAAATTCAAGTGGGTGGTCAGAATAGCTGTGACCCTTTGCAACCATACATATATTGAGCAATATAAGTATGATGCAACGATCAGTGGTGCTCAGAAAAAAGTAGGGAGAATGTAAAATTGAATATTTGTGTACATATTCTCAATGCCTTGTCCTTCAAAACATGAACTAACTATTCTTTCTTTTTTCTAGGTTCTTGCCTGTTGATAATGACATCTCCCACCCACCCACACCTCTGACCTGTGTCTGGACAATGACAAATGACACCACATCACCCAGTACCATCGGGGGGTGATGAACAACATTGCAAGCGGGGCCAAGGCATGGCCACACAAGGAGGGGATGACAGATGACAGAGGGCTAAGGGGAAACAATGGACAACAACATGAATGGGCCAACTCGTGACGACATGAATGGGGAGGGAGAACAATGCTCAACAATGCAAACACAAGGGATGACAGGCAATGACATGAACAGAAGGCGACAACGCAAGCAGGAGGGGATGATGATGGCAATACATGACTACACAATGTGGTACTCCTGCCACAAACACAGGGAGGGCCTTTTTTTTTTTCCTTTTCATGCTAATATACTCCTTACCCTCCCTCCCCCTGAACTGGGGGAGGTGTTTTTTTGAGTCTCTTGTTTCTCATAGCTACCTCACCACTGCAAGCACCTGCTTGCAGGGTGTACATGTATTTAATTTAATTTAGTACAGAATAAACTTAGACACAAAAAAACTGGGAAAAACCAGTTGGAACCGGTTGTTTGGGGGCAACCAAACTGATTAGGACCAGTCCTAGTTGGTTTGGTTGTGGTCCTTCCATTTTCAGTGTTGGTTGGGACCGGTTGCAGTCCCAGTTGCCTCACTTGGAGGTTGAAAAACTGGACCAAACCAGACCTTAAAATACTAGTGGGAGTTTCTTGTAGTTCATTGAGTCTGTGATTCAGTGGGAGTCATAGAAGGGTTTTTTTATAAGATAGAATTTGTGATGGATTTGATGAGAGAAGTGGGAGTTTGTAAATACTGTTTGTAAATACTGTTAAGTCCTGAGCTGAACAAAGGAAGTCATCAGATTTCCAGTTGTACCCGGACAGTAGAAGTTGATAAGGATGGATCAAACAAGGAAGGGAACCCGACAGGATTCTGGGGCAAGGTTCACTTGATGTGCCGTACCAAGTGTGGGGACAGAAAGGACTTGGCTTCAACTTATAAGAAGTTGTGCCCTTCTCCTCATCAAGTGTCCTAATTTCAAGACAAGGGTAAGGAGGATGATCAGAGGTTCAGAGATTTTCTGGAGATTTTTGGAAGGGAGTTGAATCTCCCAACACTCAGAGAAGGGTTAAATGAGATGAACGTAGTATGAATTAAGAGAGATTAATTATACATGTGTTTTTGTAAGCTATAAGTACCAGGCATGTCATGTGATTGTGTAGTGCATGTGATAGTCTTGTAGTAAGAGGGAAGACACTCTTACACTCTCTCCATGATTGAAAAATTATGATGGTGGGGGGGGTGTTGTTTCCCACCTCTCTAAAGCTTCAGTCTCCAGCAATTCCAAGCGTGAAAGCCATAGGTCGGATTTGGGGCCATACCTGAGCCATCAATCAAGGTATTGTTTTCCATGGCTGCATGGACATTCATCCAGGATCTTGTCGATGAAGTATTCTGTGCTCCCCAAATCAGTGATGATTGGGTCAGGTTGTTGTAACTCACATGAGGGGAAAAGTATAGGATTATTTTCGATGTGCAGTCGTAGGTGAGAGACATGGAAGGTGTTCACATGTCGTAGATTTGGCAGGAGGTCTAGCTTGTAGGTTGATGAGGATGGATAGGCTTCTGTAATTGTGAAGGGTCCATCAAAATGGGGCATGAATTTGGCCATGCGGCCATCCTTCACTTGTAAATAGTCACAATGACAGTGGGCAGTTGAAAGCATGATGCAATCGCCTACAGCAAACATGGGGTCTGGAGAGCGGTGCAAGTTGGCATGATGTGCCTGTGAGATTTTTGCAGCTTCCATTGAATCTCGTGCACCTTGGACAGCCTCTTCAATTTCCGCAAGTAAGGTGTGGGTGCTTGCTTCTTCAGTTCCGGGGAGATGAGTGTTGGAAGATTCTGGAGGTATTAAGGGTGGTAATAGCCAGGGAGAGTGGCCAGTTTTAAGGAAGAATGGTGAGAAGCCGGTGGAAGTGTTGATCGTATTCATGATGTCAAAATGAACTTTAGGGAAAGCCTTTGCCCACCCCTTTTGATTGCACTCCACATGATATCGTAGGCATTGGATCACTGTCTTGTTTGTACATTCTGAGGCCCCATCTGTCTGAGGATGGAATGATGTAGAGGCTTTATGTTTGATCCCTGTGAGCTTCATGACCACTTTCCAGAACTTGGACATAAAGAGTTTGTCATGGTCACTGATGATTTCATGATTCCCCGAGGGCACCCGTTTTCACAATACCACCTGTCAAAGAAGATGTTTGCAAATTGCTCTGCCATGAGAGTTGTTGAGCATGGTGCGATTTGGATGTCAGCGCCCAGATAATTTGTCATTGTGATGATTGAGTCATGGCCATCATTGAGAGGTAAAGGACTGACAAAGTTGATTGCGATGGAGTCGAAACAGTCTTTTGGGATTGGTAGGGGGTGAAGGGGGCCCAGAGGCTTTGATGTTGATGATTTGTTGCGTTGGCAAGTGGCACAGCCCAGTATATATGCTGTCAAAAGATCCCTGCGCATATTAAGCCAATAGAATTTGTCCCTCAGACTTGCATATGATTTTGCACCACCAAAATGGCCGAGATGATTGTGGGCAAGTCTGAAGATTTGCTCCCAGAGGATTTCATATTTTGGGATGATGAGATGAGAGCCTATGAACAGGAGGCCATTCTGCAGCCTGATGTCCAATTTCTTGTCTATGATTTTTGCTTTCAGGTCCTCCAGGATTCTGGCACACCATGGGTCATGGAGATATCCTTTGTGGATTGTGGTCTGATTTGATAGAGAAGACTGCACTGAAGGGGGTGGGGATTGGGTCCTCTTCAGGCATTCGTGAAAGGGCATCAGCAACAGTGTTATCTTTGCCCTTGATGTATTTGATTGCATACTCGTATTGGGATAGATACTCCATCCACCTCGCTTGGCATAGTGATAGTTCTTTTTGCATGTCAAAGTTTTCAAGTGTCTTGTGGTCAGTGTAGATGTAGATGTGTGTACCAAGTAGGTCTACACGCCACTTTGCTAGGGCTTGGATGATGCTCAGGAGTTCCTGTTTGTGGACTGGGTAGTGTAGCTCTGCTCCTTTCAGTTGGTGGCTCTCAAAGGCAACAGGATGTGCTGTTTCCCAGGTGGGTCCAAAGGACAAGATGGCTCCTGTACGGTGTTTGCTGGCATTGCACATCACAAAGATGTTGTTGTTCCCAGGTGTCTGATGGTCGATTATTATGAGGCAATCTTGGCTGAGTATGAGGCCTTTGATTGCTTGGAATGCAGTTTTGTGGTCTGGCATCCACATCGGGAAAGCATTATTACACTCCTTTTCAATGAGTGGAGTGAGTATGGCTGTGTGTTCCACAAGTGCAGGCAGGAATGCACTGATGTATCGCATGAGGCCAAGGAATTGATGGACTTGTTTAGCTGAAGAGGGTGCTCGCCACTTCAAGATGCATTCGACTTTGATGTTGTCCACTTCAATGCCACGAGCAGAGATATGGTGACCAAGGAAGTCAACTCCCATTGCAAAGAGCATAGATTTCCTCAGTGAACAGTAAAGCCCAGCTGTTCGAAGGGCTCCTAGGACATGTGCGATGTTGTCTCGGTGTTCAGCGAGCGAGGATGACCAGATGATGATGTCGTCCAGATACACGTGGCAGATTTCTCCAATAAGTTCTCGCAATGCCAATGTAACACAGTGCTGGTGTGTTGCGGGTAAATTCCTGAGGCCCATAGGCATCACGACCCACTCCCAGAAGCCGAAAGGAGTGATGGTTGCAGTATATTTGATGTGATCAGGGTGTACCAACGTCTGGAAGAATGAGTTTGTCATGTTGATTTCCCCCCAAATCTTGCCTTTCGAACAGTCTACTAGTATGTCATCAATACATGGCAAGGGATAGTTGTCTGGTACCATCATCATATTGAGCCTTCTGTAGTCGTTCACCCAGTGTGGTAGGACCATAGTGTCTGTTTTTGGTACAATGAAAGATGGAGATGCAAATGGTGATGATGATGGTCGGATGCATCCTGCTGCCAAGTGTTGATCGATTAATGTCTTCCACCCAGCCCTCCATTTGCATGGGCAGGAGTATGCCTGGCCTACTGAGATTGGTAAGCCTGGCTTGAGTTCGATGTGGTGGTAGATGTCTGTTGGTAGATCTTTAGCGTGGGGGATGTCTGACGGAAAATGGTCCTCAAATGATTTCTTGAACTGAGCATCAAGTGAGTGGAGGATCTTCTCACCTGCAAGTTGTTCAGTCTGCCTGCAGATTACACTGATGATATTTGGCCCAGCGCTCATGTGTTCAGTCATGTCAAAACAATCAGGGTTTTCCAAAAAGACATTTTCTAGTTCTTCATGTAGCTGTAGTCATAGTGTGCAAGTCAGCTTCTGAGCTTGTGATATTGTGGTGCATTCAGTTCGCACTGCTTTCTTTTCCCTTATTCTTCGCATTGGTGCTGATTCTTTTTTTTGCCTTGGTGTGATTGGGTGGGGGTTTAATAAGTCATGGTTAGAGTCTTTAGCAATGGCAGTGCAAAGTTCGGCATCAACCACAATCTTATTTCAGGAGAGGAAATTGAGCCCTAAAATGAGGTCCGTGTGTATGTTTGGGCAGATGATAGCATTCACAATGCAGGATTTCCATTCAGAATCAGGTGACTGCAGGTGTAATTTACAATATTCAGTAAGAAACAATGTGTAGTCCATTTTGCTCTCAGAATCTACAAAGGCACCAGACACAGGGAACAGTTTGAAAAGCTTCCAGGGTTTGAGGAGCATGATCTCTGCAAGTTCAGACAAAATCAGCACTGCAGGAGAGCCATGGTCAATAAGTGCATGGTAGGGCATAGGGGCACATGTTGCAGGTGCATCAATGCAACAGTTCCACGATAGGTGATCAGGGAGAGGGATGGAATTAGGAGTGCACTCATCGGCTTCATTCTCATCCAACTTGAAAGTATCAGAGTCATCACTATCGGCTCTGAAAATAGCTGCAACGAAGGTTGTGGGCTGTTTCTTATTGAAATTTGCTTTCACCTTGAGCACATCTGTTAGCATGATGTTCTTGCGGGTGTCCATGGTGGGACATCCTTTGATGCCTAAGGGGCACTTGGGGGCAATGTGGCCCGCATAGAAAATGCGGCAACGGAAACAGTCTTGGTGGGTTTTTAAGAGGTCGTGTTCAACCTGGGTTAATTTGGGGATAAACACAGGTATGGTGGTCATAGCGGAAGATGAAGATGAAGACGTGGTGTTGGCAGTGCTTGAGTTGTGGAGGATGTTTGTACGAGTGTTTGGAGTAGGCATGCAAACTTTTTCCATAGCTAGCTTGAGCCATTCCTGACGCTTGTTTTGTAATTTGATATTGAGCAGGTGTACACACTCGATCCATGCGTCCAGATCCATGATCTTGTCTAAGTTGCCATGTGTGTTATATGCATTGTAAGATGTCTTCAGGTTTGGGGACAGTCGAGGGATGAAATGTGAGTTCAACTTGTCTTCTGCAATATGGTATTCTGATGTGGCAATGCCAAGTTCAGTGTTTGCCTCATAGACAGATTCTGTCCAGGTCAGGAAGGGGCTGAGGCCTTGTGACAAGATCTGAATGGACATGAGGTCATCTTGCCAGTTACATGGGAGAAATTTCTTTTTGAAGTCTAAGAGGAATTTGGAGAAGGCAAGGGCAGCCAAGCAGGTTTCGTTGGTGTTCTCCCAGGATTGTACTGAAGAAGATTCAAAGTTGTAAAGGATTGAAGTGACATGGTTGCCAGCATCAATCTTTTTGTTCTGGAAATAGTGGTGGCAAGCATTCTCAAAGACATGGACAGCAGCAATTGTGATGCATCCAGCAGATAAGACAGGTGCATGGCTGGGGGACTGTTGAATGACCGTGGCAGCAGCATAAGGTGGCATTGAAGACATGCTCAAGGTGGGGTGTATGCATGGTGGTAAACACAATAGTTCCATGTCTGAGCTGGATGAGTCCACAGGGGACCTTCTGGAGGCAGGTAGCTGGGGTGGAGTGGAGGATGAACTGGGCTGGGGCAGGCATGGCAATCATGAAATTGGGAGTGATGAGAGGGGACTTGGACTAGGAGCATTGTTAGGGATGTGTCATGCTTTGCTGTGTGTCATTAACGGGACCGAGGTAGAAGGCTGGCGAGGCAGTTTGCTGACTGGGGTGGGGGGTGAGGGTATACCATTTTTCAGGTAGAGTGACGACTGTGTGGTTTAAATATGTGGCAGTGTCTCAAAGTTGATGGTTCTTCTATGGGGTTTGGCGTGGATTTGACAGGGTTCTCTGGTGTGTCGGGCATTTCAGTGGTAGCTGTAGTGATCTTGCTTGGCCGTGATGTCACTAGTGTGGTTCGTGTGGTGGCATTACTGGGGTGGAGTTTCAAGGTTGGTGTGGCAGTGATAAGGGTGGGATGACAGCGATGATAAGATGTGTTGCCTATTCAGGTGTCCTGAAATTTTGATCTCAAAAAAAAAGTGGAAGGGAGTTGAATCTCCCAACACTCAGAGAAGGGTTAAATGAGATGAACGTAGTATGAATTAAGAGAGATTAATTATACATGTGTTTTTGTAAGCTATAAGTACCAGGCATGTCATGTGATCATGTAGTGCATGTGATAGTCTCGTAGTAAGAGGGAAGACACTCTCACAATTTTCCAGAGAGGATGAGCTAAAGTTCAAGATAGCCTTAAGAGGATATTTGGAGTGTAACCGGGTTGGAATTAAGTAGGTGACTTGGTTGATTTACAAACTGGCTAATACAAGACGAAAGTAGCTAGCTTAAATACTAAAGGGTGGAGGCGATTGGAGTTTTTGAGGCTGTGATAATTTGCCATTGTTGTTGTCCATTGTTGTTGTTGTTGTCCATTGTTGTTGTTGTTGTCCATTGTTGTTGTTGTTGTCCATTGTTGTTGTTGTTGTCCATTGTTGTTGTTGTTGTCCATTGTTGTTGTTGTTGTTGTTGTTGTTGTTGTCCATTGTTGTTGTTGTTGTCCATTGTTGTTGTTGTTGTCCATTCATTGTCATTGCCATTGTCCATTCATTGCTGTATTGTTGTCATCCATTCATATCATTGTCAGGACCTCCAACTCCCCCTGTGAGCAGTGGCTCACAAGCTGGGTGGTGTTGCTTTGTTGTCATCCATGGTGGTGGCAGTTGTTGTTGTAGCCCTCTCCAAAGCAGCTGTCAGCACCCATGCAAGCAGTGGCTCACAGCAGCAGGGGTGGGTGATGGGTTGGTGTAGGAGAGGTGGTAAGTGATGACAAGGCTGGTTTATGGAGTAGTTTGGGTGCTTACCTTGCATGTACCCTGCTGCATCGGCCTTCCAATCCCCCTCCCCTGGTTGTCCCAGTTCCCTGTAGTTGTATAGGTGCCCCCAATGGCCCCCTAGCTAGGGAAGAGGTGTAGTAGGCATCATTACATGTTGTTGGTAATTTTAACTAAGTACAGACCTACAAAAGAAGAACAAAATGATGTTGGTAGTAAAAAGAACAATGGAACAACAGAATAAACTTGACCTTTAATGTTCTGAAGCACTCTCAAACACAAGTGAACATGGGTGTCAGTTGTTGAGTGTGTGGAATGTGCATTACATGTGTGATGTGTGACATTTGCCACCATGTGTGTTGCCATGTGTGTTGCCATGTGTGTTGCCATGTGTGTTGCCATGTGTGTTGCCATGTGTGTTGCCATTGGTGTGGATGAAAGGGCATGGGGGTGGTCAAGGTGGGCTGTATATGGAGAGGGAGTGGTGGTTGTGAAGGAGGAAGGGTGGTGGTGGTTGTCATCATTGTGCAGCAATTTGCATGCAAACATTGGCAAATGCCCAGACAGTATATAAACCACTCACATTTCTTCCTTCATGCTTGGGCATGTGCCACCCTCTGTATATTGTAATATATTTATGTAGATGATGATGTAGATATATTGTATACTTATTTGTATACTAACAGACCAGTTGCAACCAGTTGTAACTAGTTATACCCAGTTTATAAATATCTTTAAAACTACACAACTGGGGACTGGACCAGTCCACAACCACTTCAGATTCAGCTGCGACATGGACCACTGTGGTTCAGTCCACTTCAGTTGCCAGTTTTTTTTTGGTCTATGCAACTGGCCTTTCAAACACTATGCCTGGAGGAGGATGCAAGAAGGGAAGAGGAGGAGTGTAAGGTGGAGGAGGCAGCCAGGGTGGAGGCAGCCAGGGTGGAGGCAGCCAAATTGGAGGCAGAGAAAAAGCTGGTGGCAGAGGAGTGGGAGAAAGTGGCTGCCACCAAGAGGGCAGAAAAGAAGCAGAAGGCTGAGGAAGCTGGGGCTGGGGTGGCAGAGGGGAGTGGGACTCCCCAGAAAAAGAAGTTGAAGGGGAAGGCACAGGTGGATGAAATTGTTGTGTCTCAGGATGGGGACCTGGGGGTGCATGTGTGGGGCCTGTATGAAGGCAAAGCACAGGTGTGAGGAGGTGGTGTGGGAGGGGCAGGAAGCCCCTGCAGGGAAATTGTTGGGGTCCAGGGAAGAAATGATAGAGTTGATGAGGGGGCTGGTGGGAGCAGTAAAGGGGGTGAAGAGCAAGCTGTGAGAGGAGGTCTTGGGGATCTGGGACATTAATCATGATAGTAGATGTCTGGGATGTGATGGATCCTGCATGGAAATCAGAGTCTGAGGAGGAGGAGTTTAGTGTGGAAGAGGCTCAGGGGGAGCTGCAAGGATTGAGAGAGGAAGATGAGGGCAAGGAAGGTGAGGGTGCAGGTGAGGAGTAGGGATTCGTTTTTCTTTATTAATTTTTTGTAATTTTGTTTGTATTGAATGAATAAGTTCTGCTTCAAACCCATGATGCCAGTTTCCTTAGGTTGTAGAACACCAATATCTTTCATTAGACTTGTGTTGTCTTCCAATACTATTGCAGGCATGATGAAGAGCCACCAGAGTGCATCAACACAAGCCATTTTAACATGAAATAGGCTGGGAACAAAGACAACAAATTGAAAATGGTTCTATGGAGACTTTTCAATGGAACTGTACAGCTGAATGGAAAGAATGTGGTCACCCATTCTAAGGTCTCCATGGCAAAAGATGATATACTGCATCCCATCTTTGACCTCATAGATAGTGTCAAGATTGTTTGGCCCTACTCTGCAGCTTCATGAGATCAATGATGGTGCTAATGTTTCCAGACATGGTGGAGTTTCTGGACTCCATTGAGCATGCTGGTATTATTAGAGTTTTCATGAGACAAATTTGGTTGATGGCCTCTGGTTGACCAAGCATGCTACAGAACTGGTTGAAATAAGTGGGACTGGTGACAAAGGTCATATAGATATTTCCAGGCACAAAATTGTGCCTGTCTGTTAAGCTGAATTTCATCGACAACTTTAATGGTGTCTGGGTGGACTTCCAAAATTGTGTCCATGAGATCTTTCCATGAGTATTTGGGATGGACATCCAAAATTTCTGCATCTGGATTGAGCTGAGAATGCTTCCAGAGATCTTCTGAGCATCTCAAGTCATCAAGGCAAACATCATGTTGCAATGGATATAAAATTGCAGAAGTGAGGTGATGAAGAGTAGATCCAGAATTTTGAATGGTGGGTGTGGATGACTTTAAGTCAACATCAAAGTTGTCATATGCCCATGCAACAAGTAATGACTGGCCAAATGCTTGTGTGTGATCAGCAGATTCAGCAGAAAATGATGTGACAGCAAGATGGATACTATGAACAGATATAGAGATTCTAAGGTGTGCAAGAACATTGATAACCTTATCAGGAGTTCTGCAGGAATGGAGAAACAGCCCCATCATTGTTTCAAATGTGTTTACTTTTTGGTTCTGGCTGTGGAGGATAATGGAAAGTATTGTCATGGCTTTCTAAGTAAATGGCTCAGCACAATCACAGTCAATAGTAAACTAAAAGGACAAGTAATAATTTTAAGATTTTCTTGTCCCTGGCCACCTTTCAGGCTTCCCATGTTGGCTTGTCATTGGTAAGTTCTTGTATCATGCCATCAAGATTAGTGTTTTAAGGTCCAGTTCAGTCTGGTTTCTTATGTCTAAATGGGGCAACTGCAACCAGTTCGGGACCGACCCAGATATTGGTGGACCACAACCAGTCCAAACTGGTTTTTCATCATAAAATTTGTTGTACCAATATTACCCCAAGGGGGTGCCAGCTTCAAAAAATAACAACTAGGATCATTTTTTTTTCTCGACAACTTTGCATGGACCTACCTACTATGTAATCAGGCACATTTCTATATTAGGAAGTTCCCATGCCCAAATTAGGCCAGGGCCTTTGTTTCTCCCAAGCTCACCATTTTCCTCCCCTTGCTGTCCCAGATGAAGTGCATGGCTCACAGATCCAGTTCCTGGGTGCTATCTCCAGAATGACACAGGCAAGATGATACTGTGAAGGAAAAGTGTCAAGGTAAGGCAACTAAATTTGTTGAATTTATTTACCCATTCAGTTTTGCAACCAGGTCTGTGACATTGTATTGCATCTGTATGTCCTGAATTCAAAACAGCCATCCCACAGAGACATTGTGATAAGTCACCCACATCTTGCACCTTGCACTTCCTCTGTGGGCATGCATCTGCCTGCATGCCAACCTCCACAAATGGAGACAGCCTCAACTCACATGCTACAAATGTGTCAGCTTGCTTTTGTGGTGTCTGAACTGGGGAAGCAGTTGGATAAGGCAGAATATTGGGCTCTGGCTCTGAAAGGATATCAGACCCATGTAATCCATGTGGTTGGAAGTCATTTGTGTGGATCAGATTGTGCTTGTAATCCACACTATTCTGTTTTTTCCACACATGAATGAGAGAATAGAACCATTTTTTTCTTCATCACTGCTTTGTCTCATCTGATCTTTGTTTCTATGTATTTTTTCTTGCCTCAGTGCCTTTTCTTGAGGTTTACAATCCCTCCTGGGCCACAGTTCACTCATTTGTGACAATCTGGACACTCAGCAAAACCCTCCACATCCACCTGTAATGTAGACTAGAACATCTCATTAGTGGTTATTTTGTATGATGGCCCAGAGCATATTAAGGTTACCATACATTTAGGGACATTCTGACTCTTTGAGCCAAGAGATGGTGCCTGCAGGGTTGACTTTACCATGTGGCCAGAACAAGACTCATTATTGCCAAGGCCCAAAAGTCATGTACAAATACTTGCCCAGCCCTCTTCCTGGCCAAAATCTTTGGGGGTAAATTTTTTCCAGGTCCGATCCTTGGACCTACCTACCAGCATCAGGTTTCAGATCATTATTCTGGTACCCCCTTGCCAATGTCAACAATATTCCTGAAGCTCATGCCATGATCAATCATTATATTGAATGTACAACTGGCACTCCAGGCATTTCAGATCCTGTTGTGCACATTAGCCACTTGAAACTTGATGATACAGTTTATACTGTTGTTGTCAAAACCCCAGAGATTGCTAACCACCTCCTCACCAACCCTTTCAATGCTTTCATAGACATCAACCTGCTTTCTAACCCTGGCAAACTGGCTTATTTGTACATCCTGAACTCCAAAGGTTTCCCTCCAATCTCTTTTGTTGATTGCTCCACCTTTCCCCCACCCAAATCCCCCTTGGTCCATACCCAACTTGACTTTCTCCACATATCCCTCAATAGTGTTTCTCAAACTGTTGGCAAGCTCATTACTGACCATCAAGGTCTTGTCTCTCAGTTATACAACTCTCAAGCTGCATTTCAATGAACATTGGTGACCTTTTCACCCTTATGCTTGCCAACTCTCAGCTCACCTTGGCTCAAAGTGAACATAACAACCTTTCTTCTTTGCTCTCCACTGCTAGCCTCTTACTTGCACTTACATCAGATGGTGAAGCCTGGGATGTAGTCTCACAACAGATTGCAGACCTTACTGCCAAACTTTCTCTTTGACACGCTTGCCATGCAAAGTTATGAGTCCAAGGTATGAGGACTTGTCTTTATAACCTGACATGCCATCAAAATATAACAGTTAACACAGGTGTCAAATAAACTTTTTTTGAAAGTCAGCCCCTACAGACTTTCAAAGTCAGCAGGTTCTTCCGACACATGGATTTTGGACTCAAATGGAAAGTAAGTCTCATGGTTCAATTTGAACTTTCAGCTCACTATACGCACCACTTCCATCTACCAGCCCATCTGCCAGCACCACCACTTCCATCCATAAGCACCTCTACTCCACCTACACCCAGCACCACCACTCCCATGCCCCACTCCCACAGCAGCAAGAACCGGTGCTGGCTGCAAACAAGTCATTTGAGATGCAACACGAGCCCAAACGATGCAACTGTCATTTGGGCCCTAGATATGTTTTTTGTTTTTGTTTTTTTGCTTGTGTTTATCGATCAACTAACTAAATGTTTTTCTTCATTTTTTGGGATCTAAACTACTAGTGATGACAGACCCAGACATGAGACACACCACAATCCCAGATGCTGGACTAACCCCCTCCTCCCCATCCAAATGGGGTGTGAGGCTGTTGACATGGGCTAGGAGGGTGCAGAGGGATGCCGGGAGACCCCAGAAGGGGATACCCACCTGGTAAGCACCCAGCAACCCCTATACATGCGCCATGTCACACTGACCCCCCAAACCCCCTCAAAGAGAGTTCCATGACAATGCCGAACACCACCCATCCCCACCACTGCAAGCACCTGCTTGCAGGTTGGGTAGGGCAAGTGGATGATGGTAGGCACTGATGATGACGAGGAATGAGCACCAGGGCCCCACCACGATGATGAACAACCCCAGGACCCCACAACAACAATGAGGCAATGACCCCAGGATGCCCAATGATGACCCCGGCACCGGCACTGGCACCAACACACCAAACAATGCCCCACAGGCCCCAGCACTACCCACCCAAGGCACCGGGTTCTGAACAACACACCACCCGTTTCCAGGCCCATGAGCAACTGCTCATGGGGTGGATTGTGGGTGGCATACTAGCTACGAGGGGAATGACAAACAGAGCCAAGGTGACACTTGCTGCACCTGCAAGCATGACCACAGCAGCATCCCGACCCACCACCATAAATGACTGCTGGGAATGGGGCAGGGACAACAACAATAATGACAACCACGACCACAACTATGATGGGAACAGTGAGGCAGGCAGGGTCCACAGGGATGACACAAGACAAGAGGGAAACAAAGGGGAGCAGGAATAAGGTCCAGGAGATCTTGACATCTCCTGGGCCATAAGTAAATTTTTTTCATTTTCTTTTTGTCCCTGCAATGACAGCAACCCAGCACCAGCACCAGATGACGACGCCCATAGCACCAGACCCCTCCACTACAAGCAACTGCTCATAGGGGGCAAGGCTGGTGCATATGAGCCAACGGCAGTGGGGAAGGGGAACAACGCCGAGAAACAACATGATGAAATGGCCCAAACTCAACGTGCAGCATTGTTTGGGCCATAGGTATTTTTTTCTTCTTTCTTTTTGTGTTTTGTTTTACTAACTTTTTGGCCCTTCTCCCTCCTCTCCCTCTCCTGCCCCCCCTCTTCCCTTCTCTGCCTTCCCCTCACTCTCTCCTCTCTCCTCTCTCCCCTTCTCTCTCCCCTCCCCCTTACTCCCTTTCACTTCATGCCTCACTCCCCTCTCCCTCACTCCCTTTTATACTCATTATTTACACTGTATATAATTTCAAATATAATGTCACTTTGAAATTCTCAGAGGATTGTTATGCTTTTTGCTAGTGATTGTAATGTAGGTCATTAATACTAAGTGTTAGCTGATGGAAATACCAGTTAAGACACAGGCACTACCTCCCTTTTGTACATGAACAGTCAACTAATTCCAGATGAAACTGATCACTTGTTGGTAGTATTTACTGTGAAGATATCATGCTCAAGACAATATTGGACATTTTAGATATTTGTTACTCTTTTGTCATTCTTTCATCATCTCTCTTAGTAGTAGTTACATTTGATTTGCTTAGTTTACTTCACCTGGCACCAAGGTAAGCCTACAACCTATGCACACACATATATAAGTAGATCTTAGAGGACTCGTTCATGCCAGGCTTTAGCCATGGCCCAATTGGACAAGTACCATTTTACCTCCACCACCTGCCGCTCCCCAACCTTCTACCTCTCCATCTGACCTTCCATCTAAGTGTGCCTGCCTTGACACTGATTCCTCAGACTCATCTGAGGGTCAGCAAGGTCATCAGCCTTTTATGGAGGCTGATAGTGGTATCCCCAACTCCTTTATCCTAAAATCTTTAAGCTGTATACTCCCATAGTAACATGTGTCTCTGCTTGCATCATTTGTCTGCCAAATTATGTTGGTTACTCTGGGAGTGTGGTGGCCTACATTATCTCTTTTTCTTCTTACCTTATGCCTATTTTTGTACTGCTTGCTATCCTTTCTCATTATAAACAATTATGAGAGAATATCTCTTCTCCATCTTTATTTTCTTTTTCCCTCCACATCATTCTATTCATATTTATTTTTCTGTCTGCTTCCTGTATCACCATATCAGCTTCTTTGCCTCTAGCCTCTTTTTGGGCAGTCTCTATTAATGGTAATGGTCTACCCCTGTCTTTTTCTGTGTTTCTGGGTGAAGTGGTTTTGGTAGGGAGGGGGCACACTGGATCCTCCCATCATGGGTTCTTTCCCATTCTTGTGGTTGGACGATCTGTGTCCTGGTTTGTGACAGGTGAAGCATAGCCCTTTTTGGAGGTGCTCCATTCATTCCTGGCTTGACAACCTATTGATGTCAAGGGATCCTTGTTCTTTCTTTTGCATTGTGGATTTCTTGTTGTAGTTCTGTCGGGTCTTTCCTAGTATCACCAAGGCTCATTTCCATTGGCCTTCATATTTTGAAGCTGCCTTTATCCAGCCTTTGAGAGTGTTGGGTACCATCTCCATTGTGTGTACTCTCTTCAGTAGTTCAGGGTGCAGCCCATCCATGAAATATTTGATCATGGCTGCATCTTCAGTGATTCCCATCCTGTCCTTCAGGATGTGGAATTTTGCAACATATTCTTTGAGTTCTCCTGAACCCTGTTTGAGATTCTTAATCTCTGTCTTTGCCATTCTGGCATCATCAGTCGGCAAGAAGGCCTCTAGGACCTCTCTCTCAAGTCAGTGTATTCACCAAGCCCCTCAGTTTGGTGTCAGTTCACAAATGCCTGTGCTCAGGCTGCTGCTGTTTCTTCATTCATGAAGGACAGGGTGAAGATGATCTTCTTCTGATCGGTGTTGTATATCTGACTGTTTATCCATAGATAGAGGTCAATCTCTTGTAGGAATTTGGCAGTTTTGGTTTGCTGCCTGGAGAAGTCAGTGGGGGCTCTGATTCAGATGTCCTTTGTGGACATAGGTCATTGATGTGGTGGGTTTGGTCATTTTGCTGTAGAGGTTGTCAATGTTGTCAAGGGGGTCTAGGAATTGGCTGGATGTTTTGGATGAGGATGTGTGCAGGTTCTGCTGTGGTTGAGTAATGGACTAGTCTTCTGTTGTATCAGTACCAAGATGAACCTGGCTGCAGTTCTGCTTCTCTTGGTGGTCAGTCTGGGGTTTGTCTAAACCCAGATTGCTGGGTGGTATCTCAAGACATATTGCCTACACCTAGGTAGGTGTGCTAGCAGACAGTTTAGATCTTATGTTAAGGGTGAAGCCTCAACCACTCAATCTAGTCAATGTCATTCCACAAGGTGCTTCCTCAATGGGTCATTCAGCACTAGTCTTACTTGGGGTGTCCAATGTAAGATGGATAGTGCACTCTAGCAGGTCCTCTGCATAGAGTCGATGGAGTTCACATACTAAGGTGCTTCCCTAGTAGTTTTGAGAGAGTTTGTAAGTTTGCAAGTTAAGACTGTAGATTGCCTAGATCTAAGCTAAGGACATTGTCACTACTTGTCACAGTACTTATACTAGGTAGGGTGTCCTTATCATCCAATCAGAATGTGAGATGCTTATCAAGTAAGAATAGAAAGAACAATAGAAAGGTAAGCCTCATGCCTAGCATGAGGTGTCCAATGTCAAGGATCCAATGTCCAGGGGCCAATGTCAAGGGGCCAATGTCAGGGAGTGCTGCTGCACAGCATGTCAGGTGTGGAAGTCTGGTGTCACAGATCCAATATCAAGGGATACTGCAGTGCAGCATGTTGGGGGTCCTTTCTGTCATGAAGGTGATTGTAAAGCATGGAGTCTGCATGTGTCAAGGGTGCCTCCTGTCTGGAGGTGGTTGTCAGGTCTGTCAGGTCTGTCAGGTCTCACATGTTACAAGGAAAATTGTACCAGACTCATTTGACTAGTACTGATTAGTTTTGACACTTTTGCATAGATGGAGAAGTACTGGAAGGCCAGACCAACTGCACAAAACCTAGTTGCAACACAATCCATGCCCAACACAGCTCAACCCAACAAAACTTCAATCCTATCTGATTTTGACCAACATTGTTTGGCCCTTCTTGCTAGTCAGGCAGATAATGAAGGGGGGCAGATGGAGCTATGCCAATATCTTAAGGATGTTCCTTCCAATGTCATGAAGGATACTAACATTGTGGAATAGTGGCAGTACGAGTACTCACTTCACTCTTGGGCCACATTTTGATATTGACCACTCATAGGACAATGGTTCCTTGTACCCTACCCTGCACCACATTGCCATTGACTACCTTGCATGCCAAGCCTCATCTGTCCCCTGTGAGCGGCTCTTTTTCAGCAGTGGCAAAGTCGCAACGAAGTGGCATGCACAACTGGGGGCAGTGCAGTTCAAGGAGCTGCAAGTTTTGAAATTTGCTTGGAGGAACAACATTGGTGATCTTGCTGCTGTCACGATCCGTTCCTCGCCTGCTCGGAACCCACAACCTTCCGATCTTTTCCACTTTTCCTAACTCAACTCCTACCGCCTTCATTCTGGCCCCTTGCACTGCCCATACTGCTGTGCACCAGGCCACTGTGTACAGCAACCACGGCTGCCTTCCAAGGCTGCCATCTAGTTTTGCAAATTTGACTATGGATTCCTGTGTGGCCTCCGCTAGGCAATTTATCTACACAGTTGAGACACTGCCACAGTTTCCGTTTCCATTCCACTCTTGTTCCAGACTCTAGTATTTAAGCTTAGTTAGTTTTGCTTTGTATTCCTCAGTTTGTATATCAACATAGACTCGACTTTACCCTGTCAATCTAAAACCTCCTTCTACTCCAACTCCTGACCTCTAAGAGTCTGAACTCCATTCGACTCAACCTCTAGTTCCCCTCTGAAGTTCTAGTCTCATCTGAACTTAACCTAAGTCCCTCCATACTCCTTCCCGCATTTACCCGCACTCTCCCGCTCCTATCTCTAAAACCTCTACCCAAAATTAGGACACCAGACGAGGTGAAGGGTGCAGCTTCTTACAAGCTGAAGCCAAGTCCTTTTCGTTACCCATCCACATAATCTGCTACGACCCGACAATCTTCCACTCTCAAACACCCGCCGGGTCTGACCAGATTCTGATGAGCCCTTTCGGATCAGTTCTTAACAGTATATACGAACTCACACTTCACTCATCTCTTCTCCTATGACCCCAACTGAAACTCGCCAGCGCACAACCAGAAACTCTCAGCACGCCAGTACCATTCCAGGGATCTCTGCAATTCAGCGATCCACACTTCCTAGCCCACGACCCGCCTCAACATTCGGAGTAACTTCCAGACCTTCCAACATTTTCTGACAAATTGGTTTCAGAGCCCCATCAATCAGTGCAAACCTCATGTCTACTCAAGCTCAACAATCTCCCGCAAATCTGGAAGAACCCCGACCCATGACTCCCCTTGAGTATGTAGGGGGCATCAACCAGCCTGAACCCTATGGGTTGGAAGATCATGGTCTAGAGGATGGACCTCCTGGTGGACCTGACGACCCTAGTGGTCCAGACGGCCCTGGGGGTGACCCTGATCCCAATGATCCTGATGATCAACCTCCCACGGGGGGAAACCCTGATCCAGGGGATAGGTTCATAGATGTTCTTTACAACCTCTCAGAGAGTATCTGCACCCTCCGACAAAATAATGCACCCAAGACCGAGAAAATCAAAGTTCGCGACCCTGACACTTTCGATGGCTCCAACCCAAAGAAACTTAGAGACTTCCTAGTCTCGTGTAACCTTCATTTCCGCAACCGTCTGCACGTATTTTCTTCTGATGAGAAAAAGATCATATTTATCCTTTCTTATCTCAAGGGATCAGCTCTCAGCTGGTTTGAGCCCGGTCTTAATGACCCGACCAATTCCGCACACTGGATGTGGGATTATGAGGCTTTTCTCGCTGAACTAGAGAGTAACTTTGGCCTGCACGACCCGCTCAGGGATGCAGAAAAAGCTCTTTCCAATTTAGCAATGAAGAAAAGTGGTTGCATCACAAAGTATAATGTTGACTTTTGGGAATTAGCTTCTAGGGTCAACTGGAATGAGGCAGCCCTCCGTGACCGCTATTTCCGCGGTCTTCCACTCCGACTTCATATAGAAGTCCTTCAGGGTGGTAAACCCGACACCCTTGCAGGACTGCGCTCGAAAGCGCAGGACTGTGACAATATCTACTGGATGCAGGAAGATGAAACCCAGTTCGAAACTAAGAATTCCGGGAACTCTTCTAACCCTGTCAAGAAGGACAACCCCAAAGGTTCCTCCCAGTCCACCAATCAATCCTTGTCGAGCTCCCCTCAGGGAAACTCCTCCAACCAGCAGCCCTCCACAACAAAGAACACTTCCAAGTCATCCATCTCTGACAAGTTGGGGAAGAACGGCAAACTTACTGCAGATGAACAAGAACGTCGCATGTGGGAAAGACTTTGCCTCTACTGCGGTGAAGAAGGGCACATAGCAGGAAACTGCCTGAAGTCTAAAGCCACAAAAGCCCGTGCATCCACTGTAATTCCCAATTCTGCAGACTCGGAAAAATAGTCCGCAACCCTCAGGATACAGCCATTGGGGCTGGGGGTTGCATTGACCTTACCCACTTGGCTGCCTACGTCTGTCTCAATGCATCCGCTCTTTCCAACCCTGACTCCCTAATCATCCTCTTAACTATTCCTGACCTTTCCACCCCTGTCCGAACCCTCATTGATTCCGGTTCATCCCACTGCTTTCTTGACTCCTCTTTCGTGTTGAATAACCAACTCAGCATGGAATCCATTAACCTGATCAGTTTACAACTCTTTGATGGATCTTGCAACTCCACCATAACTCAAGTCGCCCAACTTCCGGTCACCTTTCCTACCAGTGAGGTGTTCAATCTGTCATTTTATGTAACCTCACTAGACTCTTCCTGTTCCGCAGTACTTGGTCATAACTGGCTGAAGCAATACAATCCATTGATTGACTGGTCTTCAAGCCAAATCACTTTCCGCTCTGCTGATCATAGAGGTTCCCGAACCTTCCAGTAGAAATCCTTGAATCCTCCGCATTTTCCGAACCCCCCATTCCTCCTAAGTTTACACCTTCCGACATCTCTTTCATCAATGCTGCTGCTTATGCGCATGCTAGCAAATTCCCTGGGGCAGTAGCCTTCCAGATGACCTTCACTCCAGAAGGGTTATCCGCCCACTCGACCCAATCCTCAATCCCGCCAGATTTATCTGACATTCCCACCGAGTATCATGAATTCGCCAATGTCTTTAATAAGAATAAGGCAGACACCCTTCCTCCACATCATCCTTATGACCTCAAGATAGAGACGGAGGATAATGCTCCTCCTCCTCCGGGTCGCATGTACTCCCTCTCTCCCTCCAAATTAGAAGCCCTATGAGTCTTCATTGACAAAAACGTCCACTCAGGCTTCATCCGTCCTTCTAAGTCTCCGCATGGAGCTCCTATACTTTTCGTCAAGAAGAAGGACGGTAGCCTCCGACTTTGTGTCGACTACCAAGGACTCAATCGTCTTATGAAGAAAGACTGCTATCCCCTTCCTCTCATTTCCAACCTCCTTGACTCTCCCCGAAAAGCCCGCTTGTTCACCAAGATAGACTTGTGGCATGCTTATCACCTAGTCCACATCGTGGACGGTGACAAATGGAAAACTACTTTCCACACCCACTACGGATCCTTCGAGTGGTTGGTGGTTCCCTTTGGACTCACTAATGCACCTGCAGCATTCCAGCGTTTTATGAATGACATCTTCAGCGACATGCTGGATGTTTGTGTCATTGTGTACCTTCAATGACATCCTGATCTATTCAGACGACAAGTCCCAGCATGGGACTCACGTTAAAGAAGTCCTCCGCCATCTCCGGAAAAATGGACTTTATGCCTCCCCACAGAAATGTGAGTTCCACAAAGACACCATTGAATATTTAGGTTTCATCCTTTCACCAGATGGACTTCGGATGTCTGAGGATAAAGTCAAAACCATGCTCGACTGGCCTGAGCCTAGGAAAGTTAAGGACATCCAATCCTTCTTAGGCTTCTGCAATTTTTACCGCCATTTCATTAACGGTTATTCAGACATTGTCATCCCACTTACCCGCTTGACACGGAAATCCACACCTTGGGACTTCAACAAGAAGTGCCGCGATGCCTTTGAGAGGCTCAAACAAGAATTCACTCACGCACCCGTCTTAACCCAATGGGTACCCAACTCACAAATGGTACTCAAAACTGACACTTCCAACTATGCCCTAGCGGCTATCCTTTTGGTTTACACTGCGGATGGAGAAATCCATCTGGTCGCTTTTCATTCCTGCTCCTTCAATCCCGCTGAACTAAATTACGACACACATGACAAGGAACTCTTGGCCATTTTTGAAGCCTTCAAACACTGGAGGCAGTACTTTGAGGGTTCCGCAAACCCAGTTGATGTGGTCACGGACCACAAAAATCTTGAGTACTTCAGCACTACCAAGTTGCTCACCTGCCACCAGGCCTGTTGGTCTGAGTACCTTTCCCAGTTCAATCTCATCATCCGCTTCTGCCCCGGGAAACTAGGGGCCAAGCCAGACGCACTCACTAGACGTTGGGACGTCTACCACAAAGGGGGAAATAGCGACTTCGCCTCTGTAAACCCGACCAACTTCTGACCTGTATTCACACAGGAACAACTCTCCTCTTCCCTCCGCGCCACTTATCTCGCCACACCCATCCTTTGACAAGCAGTAATCATGGATGTTGAGAAACTCCACAATGACATCTGCACCTCTCTTCCCCTTGACCCTATATCTTCCATTCATCTCCCGACACCTGTTGACCCCAACTGGACCATAGATGAGGCAGGACTTCTCTGCCACTTCAACCGGATTTATGTTCTGGACGTTGTGGATCTCTGCCTCAAAGTCCTCCAATACAAACATGATCATATCCTCTCTGGCCACTTCGGACAAAACAAAACCCAGCAGCTTGTCCGCCGGGAATACGTCTGGCCAAACCTCCACACCTTCGTCCAGGAATTCTGCAAATCCTGTATGACTTGCAAACGATCCAAATCGCCTTGACACAGGCCCTACAGGTTCCTAAAGCAACTTCCAGTTCCGGAACAACCTTGGAATTCCATCTCCATGGATTTCATTGAACAACTACCCGACTCTGCTGGTCACACTGCTATCCTAGTCATTGTTGACCGCCTCACCAAACAGGGCATCTTCATTCCAACTGTCAACAAAATCACAGCCCAAGAACTAGCCAACCTGTTTGTTCTCTACGTCTTCTCCAAGCATGGCACGTCACTTGCAACCGGGGATCCAAGTTCATCTCTCATTTTTTCCACTCTCTCAGAAAAGCACTTGACATGCAGATCCACTTCACTTCTGGTTATCATCCACAAGGTGATGGTCAGACAGAACGACTTAACCAGACCTTGGAACAGTACCTCCGGATCTTCTGCAACTATCAGCAGGACAACTGGTCTCACCTCTTGCCCTTGGGTGAATTTGCCTACAACAATGCTCCTTCCGCCTCTACAGGCGTATCACCTTTCTTTGCCAATAAAGGTTACCACCCGAACATTTCCGTCTTTCCAGAGCGCGACTTAGCTTCACAGCGCGCCTGCGAATTTGTCGTTGATTTAGATGACCTTCACCAGGAACTTTGGAAACAACTTGTGGCCGCTCAAGAACGTTATCAAGGTCCTGCGGATAAACATTGGGCACCCGCACCTGACTTTGACATTGGTCATTTCGCTTATGTCACTGCGGAAAATATCCACACCACCTGTCCCTCCAAGAAACTCTCTGAAAAGAACCACGGTCCTTTTGAAATCATCGCCTGCCTGGGAACTCACTCAGTTACCCTGCAGCTCCCGGATCACATGCGGGCTATTCACCCTGTTTTCCATGTCTCTCAACTAGAGATACACTCCCCAAACACAATTCCAAATCGAGTACAACCTCCACCTCCTCTGATCACCATCAATGACGAGCTCGAATATGAGATTGCTGAAGTCCTCGACTCCAAAGTCGACAACCGATGTTGCTGCAAGATTCTCTACCTCGTCCGATGGGAAGGTTACCAGGGAACCAACGAAGAGACTTCCTGGCTACCTGTTACAGAACTTGACCATGCCCAAGAACTCCTTGCGGATTTTCACACCCGCTACCCGCAGAAAATTGGACCGTTACCCGCTTAAAGATGATTCATGTTACTTATTCACTCAGTCTGAACTCAGAACAAACTTTATTGAAAAAAGATTTTTTGGATCCGACTGGATCCCTACACTACCTCCGCTTCTCCCTCTCCATCTTCATCATCCTCTCCTCCGACTTCACCACCTTCCTCCGCTTCTCCACCTTCCCTGCCTTCATCCTCCTCTTCCTCACCCTCGCCCTCCTCCACATTGTCTGCCCGCCTTTTTTCCAAATATCTTTGGAATCCTGCCCAGTCATCTCCAGACTGGCAGATCCCGTGCCTTTCCCGTCGGGACTCTCGTACTGCCTGCTCCACTTCCTCCTCGTCCTCGTCACTCTCCCCCTCGATACTTTCGTCCACCTCCCACTCTGGGTCCATTGCATCCCGGATCTCCTCCATCGACTCCCTCACTGCTGTCGCCACCTCCCCAAACCCTTTCCTCACCACCTTCACCAGCTTCCATAGCAGCTCCGCCACTTCTCCACTGTTTTCCGGCAGGCCTGCTGTTCCCGCTCCAGACCTCGCTTTTCTTACTGTTGGGGCCTCCTGCCCCTCCCACACGACCTCCTCGCACTTGTGCTTAACACGCATGCAGTTATCGCACACGCGTCCCTTTGCACCCATCTTGAAGCACAAAATTTTTTGATATTGGCACCTAAGCCACTTGTCAGTCCAAAAACATTGAAAGAAAACCAACTATGCACCTTTTGCAGGGCAAGGCAGCCTGCACCCGCACTGGACTCGCCAATTCTTCTGACCCCACCCACGCCCTTGACGTGGCAATCTTCTTCTTCTTTGGGGACTTGCTCCCCTCAGCCTCGTCCTCCAAACCTGCAGCCGCAGCCGCCTGCTTCTTCTCCGCATGTTTTGCGGCTGAAGCCTCTTTTTTCCGTGCCGCTGCCTGGTGTGCCTCCTCTGCCTTTGCAGCCTCCTCTGATGCCTTCTGCACCTCCTGTGCCTGACGTTCCTCCTCCCTTGCTGCCTCCTCCAATTCTCTCACCTCCCGCTCCATCTGTTCTTTCATCTCCTGCTCCCTCTGTTTGTACTGAGCCTTCATTGCGGCCAATTTCAGTTGAGTGGAGCCTGCTGGGGGGGACATTTTGTATAGGTGATGGAAGAAGGAAAACAACAAAATTTTTCAACCAATTGCTGCATTCAGGAGTCAACCAACTTCCTCATTTGGACTCGAACCTTCACGTGCCTCGTAGGCTCGGCACTAAGGGGGAAATACTGTCACAATCCATTTCTTGCCCGCTCGGAACCTGCAACCTTCCAATCTTTTCCACTTTTCCTGACTCAACTCCTACCACCTTCATTCCGGCCCCTTGCACTGCCCACACTGCTGTGCACCAGGCTGCCGTGTACAGCAACCATGGCTGCCTTCCAAGGCTGCTGTCTAGTTTTGCAAATTCAACTACGGATTCCTGTGCGGCCTCCGCTAGGCAATTTATCTACGCAGTTGAGACACTGCTGCAGTTTCCGTTTCCGTTCCGCTCTTGTTCCAGACTCTAGTATTTAAGCTTAGTTAGTTTTGCTTTGTATTCCTCAGTTTGTATATCGACATAGACTCGACTTTACCCTGTCAATCTAAAACCTCCTTCTACTCCAACTCCTGACCTCTAAGAGTCTGAACTCCATTCGACTCAACCTCTAGTTCCCCTCTGAAGTTCTAGTCTCATCTGAACTTGACCTAAGTCCCTCCATACTCCTTCCCACATTTACCCGCACTCTCCCGCTCCTATCTCTAAAACCTCTACCTGAAATTAGGACACCAGATGAGGTGAAGGGCGCAGCTTCTTACAAGCTGAAGCCAAGTCCTTTTCGTTACCCATCTGCATAATCTGCTATGACCTGACAATCTTCCACTCTCAAACACCCGCCGGGTCCGACCGGATTCTGATGAGCCCTTTCGGATCAGTTCTTAACAGCTGCATGGAATTCAATTCAGACAGAGGATATTAATGAGATAAAGGAGTATTGGGACTTACTGGTTACAGACCTGGAACAAGATGAGTGGGACAAGATGGAGGATGAGACAGTTATGTACAATTAGAGTAGCACTTTATTATACTCAATTACTTTACACTTGTCTTAGCATACCTCACCTTCAAAATTAATGCTTATTTGTTCATGCACACATGTGAGTCCACTGCATCAAGTTGAAGAGCTGTATTTCATTTTGCTCATGTGATTGACATTGATTGTGGCCATGCAATCTTCAAGTTGTTGGCCATGGTGATGCATCTATTGATTTAGACTTATTGTTAAGACTATAGGTCTTTAACTCAGCCTTGGCTTTGTATGTCACAGTTGGAGGTTTTCCAACTGTCTCGGTATCGCACTAGGAGGCTTTCCTAGTGTATCGGGCTTCTGGCCTTCACTTGGGTACTTCCTCAAGTCATTACGGCTATCTGTACTCAGAGGCTTTCTGAGTAGACTGTTGGTTCATGTATCACAGTTGGAGGCTTTCCAACTGTCGAGTTCGAGTTATCACAGCTAGGGGCTTCCTAAACTGTTGAGTGTTCTGGTTGAGTCTAAGACCGTTGTTTGAATTAGGTCAAGCTAAGGAATACAGGCAGTATTACTATAGCTTATATACAGTTCAGAGATGTCTATCATCCAATCAGAATATGAGATCCTTGTCAAGTAATAATAGAACAAACAATAGAACAATAAGCCTCATGCCTAGCATGAGGTGTCCAATGTCATGGAGTGCTGTGGCGCAGCATGTCAAAGAACAATAGAAGATAAGCCTCATGCTGAGCATGAGGCATCCAACGTCATGGATCCGATGTCAAGGGTCCGATGTCAAGGGATGCTGCAGCGCAGCATGTCAAATGGTGGGAGTCAGGCACCAAAGCATCTCCCATCAGAATGAGTCAAGTCAAATGTGAAGGAAAAATGAAGTACCCAGTCTTGCCGGCATACATCTGGTCATCCTGGGTTACGATAATAAAATCGTAACATCACCTCCCTTCTATCTTTGAAGTCACTGACTTTGAATTACTATCTCCTTTCCCCTAGGTTCTCCTGTATGGTTCTCGGGTCATATTCCCCATCGCATCGTCATCAAAATCATCATACCCTGATTCAAGGAAATCCCATCACCTCTGCTCTTCCTCTCATTCCTTCTGCTGCCTCATCAGGCAGTCAGGGCTGTAATGTCCAGGGCCTCGTTGCTTGCAGTGCTTGCAGATATGTCTTTGGCAGATCAGACCAAAGTGCCCAATCTGGTGGCAAATGAAGCATCTGGTGTTCCTCATGTGGGGAGGGGACCAAGGTGGTTGGGTCGATTGTGTTTCAGGTTCGGGTGTCATGAGGTCGATGACTTCTAAAGGTCTGGTCATCTGGTTGTTTGTAGAGGGGGAGGCGTTTCCAGAGGCGGTTCGTGGTTTGTTTTTGTTTTTCCGCCCATTGTAAGGCGAGGGTGAGGTCAGTCGTTGTTGGTTCTGATCATGGCATAGCCATGTTTTGGATTGCTTGTTCAATTCTGAGGGTGTCAGCATCGTTTATCGCTTCTTCCAGGTTGTGTTTCATTCAATCAATTGTGCTTTGGTAGTAGAAACACATTCTTGCAAGGTGGTATTTTGAAGGGTCATAGGCAAGGTGGGTGCAGAGGGTTTCAGCATTTGCTGGGTTTTGTAGGAACTGTTTGGTGAATCGTCGTTTGGGGGGTATTATGGGTGTCTGTTCTGCCATGGTTAGGTGGGGATTTTCTGGTCTTGGGGGTTCTACAGCTGTCGTCACTGTTTATATGCTCCAAGGATTCTCTTTGCATTAGTCAGGTTCCCCTCAGGTTCCCATGAGTTCTCCAAGGTCAGGTATCCGACCCACTTCACTAAGAAGTGCATGGTCCTTCCTTTCTTCTTATGTCTGATGATCGCTTCCACTTCATACTCCGATTTGCCTTCTATCAGATCAGGCGGTGGTTCTGGAAAGTTTGGTCCATGAGTCTCAGTCTCTTCATATGGGGAAAGGAGCGCCGCGTGGAACACTGGGTGTATTTTCCACTGTTCTGGTAACTTCAGTCAGTAGGAGAGTGGGCTCAGGACCTTCTTGATAGAGAACGGTCCTTCTCTTTTCGGTGTGAGCTTCTTTGTTGCGTGAGTTGTTCTGAGGTTTCTCACTTCTAGCCACACTCTGTCTCCTTCTTTGAACGGGGTGAAGTGCCTTGTCGTTCTTTCCACCATCATTTGTCTGGCTAACTCATGAGTTGCCTTAGCTTCATCTTGGGCCCATTGCAGTGTGACGATTCACTTCTCTATGGCCAGTATGTTTGTTTTCAGGTAGGGGAGTGGGATCGCCTTGGGCTCATAGCCCATCATGAGGTAGAATGGGGAGTTCTTCTGTATGGAGTGCGTCCTCTGGTTGTGTGTGAACTCCATGGTCTGGAGGAGGTGCTTCCAATTCTCCTGATTGTTCAAGCAGAAGATCATAGGTACACTTCCACTTCTTGATTCACCCATTCTGTCTCCCCATCGGTCTGGGGATGGTACGCCATGCTCATCGCCAGCTTGATTCCAAGCAATCTTCCTAGCTCCTGGAAGAGCTGCAAGGTGAATCTGGGATCTCTGTCAGAGATGATCTTGTCTGGGAGGCCGAATCATTTGTAGACATTGTCTATGTAGAGGGTGGCCGCTCCCAATGCATCTACAGTTTTCCTGCAAGGGATAAAAATTACCCCCTTCATAAGCCCATGGTCTACCATGACCATGAGTGCATCATAACCATCGGACTCTGGTAGGTCAGTCATGAAATCTGTCATCACCATCGTGAATGGTCTTGTCGCTTCAGATTTGATCGGTTGTAGCAGGGGGGTCATCGGGTGCATGTTGACCTTCATCTGCTGGCATATTGCGCATCCAGCAACATAGTTCTTGATGTACATCATCATCCCTGGCCACCAGTAGTCTCTCCTGATCATTTCAATTGTTTGCCGTTGTCCTGGGTGTCCACTGGTCACTCCTTCATGGTACTTTTGCACCAGCTTCTTTTGTATATCTCCATTGTCTGGGACGTAGCACCTGTCTCTGAAGAATAGAAGGCCATCTTCTATCTTCCAGTCTTCCAATGCCAATTTTATCGGCAGCATTCCCTTGGTCTTTAGCGCCTCAATTGCACTCTTCACCAGGTTGTTCTTCATGATACTCCCTGTGAGTAAGTCATGCATTTCAGTATCAATGAGTTTTACAAATACTGTTTCTGGCAGCATCATGACGTCTTCATTATCATTATCTTCTTCCGGTATGTGGTCCACTCTCCGTGATAACGCATCACTCTGTACCATCTGTGATCCAGGCACATGGATGATTTGCAAGTCAAATTCCAACAGGAATAAGCTCCATCTTGCCTGTCGTCTGTTCAGTTTCTGTGCCGTTCAGAAGTACGTCAAGTTTTTGTGGTCCAACAGGATCACCACTGGGTGTCCTGAACCCACTAGGTAGTGTCTCCAGGTCTCTAGCAATCGTATTATCACTAGTAGCTCCCTGTCGTAAATCTCATAGTTCTGCTCCGTTGGTGTTAGCGCATGCGATATGTATCCGCACGGATGCCAGTCTCCATTTGTATCCCTTTGTCTCAGCACTCCTCCTGTCGCATGTTTTGAGGCGTCTGATTTGATTGTGAATGGCTTTGTCAGGTCTGGCATCAGCAGTACTGGTGCTTCTGCAAATTTCCTTTTCAGCATTTGAAAGGCCTGTTCGCATTCTGTTGTCCAGTTGAACGTCTTGTCCTTTTTTGTCAGTTCATTAAGCGGTCTGCTTGTCTCCGCAAAATGTCTGATAAACTTCCTGTAGAAGTTCCCAAATCCCAGGAAGGATCTGACTGCCTTTACGTTTGTCGGGGTTGGCCAATCCTGTATACCTGCCAGTTCCGTGTTGTCCATGGCAATTTTGTTGGGTCGGATGATCAGACCCAAGAATTCCACTTCATGGACGTCAAATTTGCATTTCTCTGGTTTCAAGTATAAGTTGTTCTCTGCCAGTCTTTGCAGTACCCTCTTTGTCCTTTCCTGGTGTTCGTTCTGATCCTTGGAGAATATCAGGATGTTGTCCATATAAATCACAAGCCATCCCTCTCTGATCATGTCATGGAATATCTTGTTCATCATTGCCTGGAAGGTCGCCGGTGAGTTGCATAATCTGAAGAACATCACTGTTGGCTCAAACAGCCCCCTGTTTGTCTTGAAGGCTGCTTTCCATTGATCTCCATCCTTGATTCTGACATTGTGATATCCCCATCGGATGTCCAATTTTGTAAACCATTTTGCCCCTCTCAGTTTGTCCAACAGGTCTCCTACCAGTGGCAGCGGGTAGGTGTTCTTGATGATTCTGTTATTCAAGTACCTGTAATCTTGGCAGGGCCATAGTGCGTCCAAGTCCTTCTTCGCAACAAAGAAGAATGGCAATGCCATGGGTGATATCGATGGTCGAATGTATCCTTTCTGCAGGCTTTTGTCGAGAAACTCATCGAGTTTCTTTTGTTCTGCCAGTGACAACGGGTAAACCCTGCAATCCTTTGCCATAAAGTCTGTTTTCAGTTTGACCACATGATCCCAGAGTCTTGATTCTGGGAATCTCTCCGATGCTTCCTTTTCGAATATCCGTTGGTACTCCCTGCACTGTTTGGGGAGTAGTTCGTCAAGAATCTTTTGTTCAGGGTCTCCTTCCTTCTTGTGTGTCAGTTGTTGTGAGACCGATGTTTTTGCCCTGATCCAGATATTTTGTCCATAAGCATATCGTGGTGATCCTTTTGCCTTTACAATCCGAGAGATTGTCTTCGTCATCTGAGAATATCTGTATCTTGGCTCATCATACTCCTCTGTCAGCGGTGTCCTAGCTGGTTCAAATATTCCAATGACAGGTTCTCCTCAGATGTAGGTGACCAGTAGCTCGTCATCTTCAATCTTTAGTTTGGGTGTCTCTTTTGGTTGTTCCGTTGCCTGTTCCATTGCCTGTTCTGTTGCCTGTTCTGTTGCCTGTTTGTGGTTTGCCTGTGCTGGGTTCTCCTTGTCAGTGTCTTCTTCGTCTTGTGGCCCAATGGGCTCCACATCTTGAAGAGTCATGACTGCGATCTCTTCATCTTCCACTTCTTCGATTGTTGCTCTCCTCGTTTTGGTGGGTGTCTTGCCCCCTTCCTGTTTAGTTTGGAGTGCTTCTCCCATCTCTTTTGCTTTAGCGGCAATTCTTTGGCATAGTGCTAGCTGTTCCTCATTTGCTGGTTTCTTTTTGAGGGCGAGCTTCTCTAGTTCTTTAGCGGCTACATGGCGCCACGTAAGTCACTCTTCTTCTTTTGCCTTTGTCTTGAGGCCCATCTTTTCTTTTGCTTGGGCGACCATCCTTTGGGCCCATGCCCGTTTCTCCTCTCTTGTCATTTCTTTGAAGGGCTTCCCTTCTTCTTTGACCATTCTCCAGCACCAAGCCAGATGTTCATCGTCGGGTTTCTCCACTCACATCCTCCCGATGAGGGTCTTCCCTTTCCCAAATGAGAATTCTGGGTGGGTTCTGTCAGTCGTTTGGAACTGGAAGGTTCCAATTCTCCAGTCGATCACTGGGTTGATTCTTCTGAGCCATGGCAGACCCAAGATAATCGATTCTTTCCCCAATCCTGCAATGAGGAAGGTTGTCGGGAATGATCTTCTGTTGATTGTTAAGAATCCTTTGGTATAGTGGGAGATCTCCCCTTTCTTGTTTGGGGTTCCATCCACATTCTTGACCCTGATTGTCCTTTCCAGGGGGTGTAACTTGAATCTGCCACTTTTTGTGAATTTGTGGCTCATGAATATTCCTCCTGCTCCTGAGTTGAGTAGGGCTTCAGTTTCTATGGCTTTCCCTCTGCCTGCTCCTAGCACTTTGACATCTAAATGCATAGATTGATTCTTCAAAGTGGCTAGTAGTACAGAGCAGACAGAGAGTTCGGTGGTACCTGGCATCGAGGCAGGCCACCTCTTTAAAAACCCTTGTCTCCTATTAAGGTGAGAGCTTTCTCCTTTCCTTCTTTGTCAAGTTCTTTCATGATCGCCCGGATCTTTGAGTAGGCTTCTTCACCTTTCTTCTTCAGGAATCACCGATTTTTGGTCCTCATCTCCCCTTTCTTATGTTCGGTCACTCTGTGTCCTGGTTGGTGGCACACAAAGCATAATCCCTTCTTCATACGCTCGATCCTCTCTTGATTGGAGAGCCGGTTAATCTTGAGTGGACCTTCCTTCGATTTGGAGCTGGGCAGCTTCCTTGCTAAGGCCTCTTGTGCCTTCCCAGTTATGGCCTTTGCTCTCCTCCATTGTCTGTCATACTTGGAGGCGGCGTTGATCATCCCTTCCAGCGTGGTGGGGATTGTTTCCATGTTAAAGACTCTTTCGAGGAGTTTTGGGTTCAGCCCATCCATGAAGAGTTCAATGAGGGCAGTGTCGTCATTGATTCCCGCCTTCTCTCACAGGATTTGGAACTGCGCTATGTAGTCCTCCAGGTCCTGTTCCTGCTTCAATGTTTTCATCTCTGTCCTGGCTCTGCCAGCTTCGTCGATCAGTGTGAATGCTGTCTTGAGCGTCGCTTCGAAGGTTGACCATGTTTCTAGGTCTTCCTTTTCTGCCCATGTCTGTGCCCAGGGCACAGCAGTTCCTCCGTTCATGAACAACAACACAAAGATGATCTTCTTCTCATCAGTGTCGTAGATACCATGGTTCACTCTCAGATAGAGTTTTACTTCTTGTAAGAACTTTGCAGTTCTGGTTCAGTCCCCTGTGAAGTCAGAGGGGGTTCGTATTCTGATCTCTTTGGTCGATGTGGTTTGGTAGACATGTTGGTGTTGTCGTAGGATAGGGAGAATGGATCTCGTTCTGGGGTTTCTTCTTTATCGAAAGATCTAAAATCCTCTTTGTCAAGGTATCAGGGTTCTTCATCACTGGTTCTCCTTGAGAACCACTTCTGTGCTGGTTCCGAGTATCATACTAGTCGACCCTGGTATCTGTACCATGGGGTTCTTCCTGATGATGATGCTCTGGTTGGAGGTCTGTCTGGGCTTTGTCTGAAAGACATTGTGTCTGCACCTAGGTAGGTGGACTTCATAGATCAGCTTGACCTTTTGTTAAGACTATAGGTCTTTAACTCAGCCTTGGCTTCGTATGTCACAGTTGGAGGTTTTCCAACTGTCTTGGTATAACACTAGGAGGCTTTCCTAGTGTATCGGGCTTCTGGCCTTCACTTGGGTACTTCCTCAAGTCATTATGGCTATCCATACTCAGAGGCTTTCTGAGTAGACCATTGGTTTGTGTATCACAGTTGGAGGCTTTCCAACTGTTGAGTTCAAGTTATCACAGCTAGGGGCTTCCTAAGCTGTTGAGTGTTCTGGTTGAGTCTAAGACTGTTGTTTGAATTAGGTCAAGCTAAGGAATACAGGCAGTATTACTATAGCTTATATACGGTTCAGAGATGTCTATCGTCCAATCGGAATACGAGATCCTTGTCAAGTAATAATAGAATGAACAATAGAACAATAAGCCTCATGCCTAGCATGAGGCGCCCAATGTCATGGAGTGCTGTGGCACAGCATGTCAAAGAACAATAGAAGATAAGCCTCATGCTGAGCATGAGGCATCTGACATCACGGATCCAATGTCAAGGGTCCAATGTCAAGGGATGCTGCAGCGCAGCATGTCAAATGGTGGGAGTCAGGCATCAAAGCATCTCCCATCAGAATGAGTCAAGTTGAATGCGAAGGAAAAATGAAGTACCCGGTCTTGCCGGCATACGTCTGGTCATCCTGGGTTACGATAATAAAATTGTAACACTTATTATACTTCCCTGTTGAACTAACACTTGTTCAATGTTCTTGTCCATGAGTCTGCCACTGTAAGGGGACATCTTGGTATGTACTATCAACATTCCCTATCATCCCTAACCACTCAACAACACCTCTGGCCCTTTACCTTCATTTCCCTCTCCATCTCCGATCTCAACAACTAGTGTTTGAAAGTCCAGTCCAGTCCAGCTTTTTGCCCACCTCAGGAGGCAACCATGGACCAGACCGGTTCATATATTATATCCAACCGTAGACTGGACTGGTATAAACTGGTCTGTCATGGTTGCCTAACAGTTGCTGGACTGGTCCAGACCAGTTTAGGACCAGTCAGGACCAGGTAAGAATACAAATGGTAGGCTATGTTAAACACTAAATAGATATTCTAAAACTATTATTCACACCCTGTGAGCAGAGGCTTGCAGCAGTGGAGGCCCTCCACTATACCAACTATTTGTGTAACTAAGATACATACAGAAAAAAGAATAATACAAAACAAAATTAAAAAACAAGAAAACAAGTCCACCCATGAGCAGGGGCTCGTGAGGCTGGACAGCAGTTCTGGGGAAGACACATCAGTAGAAAATCACCCCTCCATCTTGCGTTTTGAGTGAGGGAGGGGTGGGTGTTGCATTGTCACTGTCTCATGGTCCCCATTTATCCTCATTGTCATCCCCAATCATTGTCGTCCCCTGCTTGTCATTCGCCATCATTATTGTCCCCTGCTTGTCATTTGTTGTTGTTGTTGTCCCCTACTCATTGTTCGTCATTGTTGTCATCCCCTGCTTGTTGTTCATTGTTGTTGTTGTTGTCCCCTGCTTGTTGTTTGTTGTCGACATTGTCCCCTACTCGTCGTTTTTTGTCATTGTCCTCCCCTACTCATTGTTTGTCATTGTTGTCATCCCACATTGTCCTCATTGTCCTCATCTCCTGCACCCACAGTCCACCCCATGAGCAGTGGCTCGTGAGGCTGGAAGTGGGTGCTGTGTCATCAGTGTTATAATATACATAGATTCTAAGAAACAAACAAGATAATAATTAGTTACAAATGAAAGGCAAAGAGTTACCTGGGGCACAAACAACAACTGATGTTGTTTGTGCCCCAGTTGTTGTTGTGGGGAGAGAAACCAAGTTGCAAAACATGTTGTGGCTTGTGGCAATACAGTACAAATAAATGTAAACATATAAACAAAAGGTGTAAACACGTCAAAAATGCATGAACAAGAGTACATGTGACCATGCAAACAGGTGCAAATGGTCAGTGCTATTTAAACAGCTTACTTCTCCCTCTATTCATTTGGGCATGCCCCAGTTTTTTCTCTACAACATATGTAATTAGTACATAGATATATTTACTTGTTCTAGTTGGGCCATGGCTGCGCCTGGGATGTACGAGTCCTCTGAATCAATCATCTTCTTTATCACAGACATCAGAAGAACCCAAAAATCCAAATCCAAATTTTTTGTATGTTTAGTAGAAATAAGATATCTTAGTTTTCCCTTTCCAAGCTTGTAGATAGGGGGGTGTACAGGCCCTGATGATCTCTACTTGTCCATAACATTCACAGATGTGGAATCCAGCAATTCCAGTTGGACTCTGGCAATTCTGGTTGGAGTAACCAGATTCCAGGTACTTGACAAAAGTATACCATATTGGATAGTCAAATTTGATATATTCAAGTTCCAAGCTCTTTGAAACTTCATGAAGTGCCTACAAAATAAATTTGTGTGAAGGAAAGACTGAACTCAAGACCTTTTAATGGTATGATCACATATACTGTACAAGTGTGCTCAACTAGTTGAGATTACTAGTAATAACTATAAGGTTTGTTTATGACACTCACACTCAAAACTCTATTTTCATCTTCCTCAAGGGAGGTGCTTGTCACATAATCAAGATCAAAAAATTGATTAACTACATCCCTCACACAAGATGTGAGGAGGGAGTACTACAATTATATACAAACCCCTCGCCCATGCAAAATGCAGGGGAGGGGCATTAAAACAAAAACAAAAACATCCCCGCCCCACACAAAATGCAGGGAAGAGGGGGACGTGATCCTGTGCGTTGGCGCCAGTGTGTTGGCTTCATGAATGTGTCATCTTGGTGCATTATCCTGGGCACATGGGTCCCACTCCCATTGTCCCTGGCCGCTGTCCCCAGTGGTTGGGGGTGCTATGGTGGTAGCCATCATCATCATCTTGTTCTCCTCCCTGTCTCTCACTGTTGCCATCCCTGTGCCTGGTTGTCCTGTAGTCCAGCCTGGTCTTTGTCCCCACCATCTTTTCATCATCACTGTCGTCGCTATCCGCCTCCTCATTGTCATTGTCCCCGTAGCCCCCGTCCTTGCTGTGTTGGTCGGCCTTTCTTGCTTGTTGTCATCCTCACCGTTGTCAGTCCCTCGGTTTTGGTGGCAGTGGTGGTGGCAGTGGGTTTGGGAATTCCAGTCATTGTCATCAGTAGTTTGAGTTTGTAGTTGAACTTAACCCAAGTCCTTCCATACTCCTTTCTGCATTTACCTGCACTTCCCTGCTTCTACCTCCAAACCTTCATCTTGAAATTAGGACAACATACGAGGTGAAGGGCACAGCTTCTTACAAGCTGAAGCCAAGTCCTTTCCATTTCCCCTCTGCAGAATCCACCATGACCCGACAACCTTCCACTATCATCACCTGCAGGGTCCAATCGGATTCCAATGCACCTTCTAGGATCAGTTCTTAACAGTATATATGAACTCACACTTCACTCATCCCATTCCTCTCTATGACCCCTACCGAGACCTGCCAGTGCACAACCAAGAATTCCCAATGTGCCAGTACTATCCCTGGGATCTCTGCAATCCAGTGATCCACCCTTCCTGACCCTCAACCCACCACTACTTTTGGAGTGTCTTCCAGACCCTCAAACATATTCTGGAAAATCAGCTCAGGAGCCCCTTCAATCAGTGCCAATCTCATGTCTACCTGTGCCCCACACCCTTCTGCCAACCTGGAAGGTTTTCGATCAAGAACTCCCCTTGAGTACGTAGGGGGCATCAACCAGCCTGAACACTTCAGGTTGGAAGATCCTGGTCTAGAGGACAGACCCCCTGGCAGACCCGATGGCCCTGGGGGTGACCCCGATCCCAATGATCCAGAGAATCAACCTCCCGCAGTAGAAAACCCTGACCCAGGGGATAGGTTCATAGATGTATTTTACAACCTCTTGGAGAGTATCTGCACCCTTTGTCAGAATAACGCACCCAAGACTGAGAAAATCAAAGTTTGCAACCCTGACACTTTCAATGGCGCCAATCCAAAGAAACTTAGAGACTTCCTAGTCTCTTGCAATCTTCATTTCCACAACTGTCTGCACGTATTTTCCTCTGATGAGAAAAAGATCATATTTATCCTTTCTTATCTTAAAGGATCAGCTCTCAGTTGGTTTGAGCCTGGTCTTAATGACCCGACAGATTCCGCACACTGGATGTGGGACTACAAAGCTTTCCTCCCCAAGCTGGAAAGTAACTTCGGCCCACACAACCCGGTCGGAGATGCAGAAAAAGCTCTCTCTGACTTAACAATGAAGAAAGGTGGTCGTATCATGAAATATAACGTTGACTTCTGGGAATTAGCTTCTAGGGTCAATTGGAATGAAGCAGCCCTTTGTGACTGCTATTTCCATGGTCTTCCGCTCCAACTTCACATAAAAGTTCTCTGGGGTGGTAAACCCAATACTCTTGCAGAACTGCGCTTGAAAGCATAGGACAGCAATGACATCTACTGGATGCAAGAAGATGAATCCCATTTTGAAACAAAGAATTCCAGTAACATCACTAACTCTAGTCGGAAGGACACTTCCAAAAGTCCTTCCCCATTGACAAACCAAACCTCTTCAAACTCTGCCCATGGTAACACCTCCAACCAGCAGTCTTCTGTGACTAAGAACACTCCCTGGGACAAGCCAAAGTCGTCCATCTCTGATAAGTTGGGGAAGAATGGCAAGCTTACTGGGGAGGAATGAGAACGTTGCATGAGAGAATGACTTTGTCTCTACTGCGGTGAAGAAGGGCACCTGCCCAAAATCCAAAGCCGCAAAAGCCCATGCATCTGTTGTCATTCCCGACACTATGGACTCAGAAAAATAATCTGCAACCCTCAGGAAACAGCCATTGGGGCTGGGGGTTGCATTGACCTTACCAATTTGGCTACCTACGTTCGTCTCAACGCATCCACTCTTTCCGACCCTGACTCCCTAACCATTCTTTTAACCCTTCCCGACTCTTCTGCTCCTGTCCAAACCCTTATCGACTCTGGCTCCTCCCACTGCTTCCTTGACTCCTCCTTCATGTTGGATAGCCAACTCAGCACAGAATCCATTAACCTGATCAGTCTACGACTCTTTGATGGATCTTGCAACTTCACCATAACTCAGGTCGTCAAACTTCTGGTCACCTTCCCTGCCGGTGAAGTGTTCAATTTGTCATTCTATGTAACCTCGCTTGACTCTTCCTGTTCCACCATACTCAGTCATAACTGGCTGAAGCAATACAATCCGTTGATTGACTGGTCTTCAAGCCAACTCACTTTCCACTCTGCAGATCATAGAGGTCCAGCACCCCCGATGTCACCTTTGTCCCCAAACCTTCTGGTAGAAATCCTTGACTCCTCTGCACTTTCCGAACCCCCCATTCCTCCTAAGTTTACACCTCCCAACATCTCTTTCATTAACACTGCCACCTATGTGCATGCTAGCAAACTTCCTGGGGCAGTAGCTTTTCAGATGACCTTCGCTCCAGAAGGGTTATCTGCCTGCTCTGCCCAATCTGCTAACTCATCCGACATTTCCGATATTCCACCTGAGTATCATGAATTTGCTGATGTCTTTAATAAGACTAAAGCAGATACCCTTCCTCCGCATTGGTCTTACGACCTCAAGATAGAGACAGAAGACAATGCTCCTCTGCTCTGGGCCACATGTATTCTCTCTCCCCCTCTGAATTAGAAGCCTTACGAGTCTTTATTGACAAAAATGTCCACTCAGGCTTCATCCACCTGTCCAAGTCCCTGCATGGTGCTCCTATTCTCTTTGTCAAGAAGAAGGACAGTGGTCTCCAATGTTGCATCAACTACCAAGGCCTCAACCATCTCACAAAGAAGGACCGCTACCCACTCCCGCTCATTTCTGACCTCCTTGACTCCCCCCAAAAAGCCCACTTATTCACTAAGATAGACTTGCAGCATGCTTATCACCTAGTCCACATTGTGGATGGTGACGAATGGAAAACCACTTTCCACACCTGCTACAGATCCTTCCAGTGGTTGGTGGTTCCCTTTGGACTCACTAATGCACCTGCAGCTTTCCAGCAGTTTATGAATGACATCTTCAGTGACATGCTGGATGTTTGTGTCACCATGTACCTTGATGACATCCTAATCTACTCCGACGATAAGTCCCAGGGGCCAGAAGAATGGACTTTATGCTTCACCACAGAAATGTGAGTTCCACAAAGACACCGCTGAATATCTAGGTTTCATCCTTTCACCGGATGAACTATGGATGTCAGAGGATAAAGTCAAAACCACACTCGACTGGCCCAATCCCAGGAAAGTCAAGGATATACAATCCTTCTTAGGCTTTTGCAACTTTTACCGCCACACTATTCAGACATTGTCATCCCACTCACCCACTTGATGTGGAAATCTGCACCCTGGGACCTCAACAAGAAGTGCCGCAATGCTTTTGAGAAGCTCAAACAAGAATTCACTCATGCCCCCATCTTAACTCAATGGGTACCCGACTCACAAATGGTACTCAAAACTGACACTTCCAACTATGCCCTAGCAGCTATCCTTTTGGTTTACACTGCGGATGGAGAAATCCATCTGGTCACTTTTCATTCCTGCTCCTTTAATCCCACTGAACTAAATTATGACACCCATGATAAGGAACTCTTGGCCATTTTCAAAGCCTTCAAACATTGGCAGCAGTATTTCGAGGGTTCCACAAACCCAGTTGATGTGGTCATTGACCACAAAAATCTTGAGTACTTCAGCACTACTAAGTTGCTCACCCGCCGCCAGGCCCGTTGGTCTGAATACCTTTCCCAGTTCAATCTCATCATCCACTTCTGCCCTGGAAAATTAGGGGCCAAGCCAGACGCACTCACAAGACATTGGGATGTCTACCGCAAAGGGGGAAATAGCGACTTTGCCTCCATAAACCCGACCAACTTCTGACCTGTATTCACACAGGAACAACTCACCTCTTCCCTTCATGCAACCTACCTTGCAACACCTATCCTTTGACAAGCAGTAATCATGGATGTTGAGAAACTTCACCACAACATCTGCACCTCCCTACCCCTTGACCCCCTATCATCTGCACATCTTCTGACACCTGTTGACCCAAACTGGACTATAGACAAGGCAGGTCTTCTCCACCACTTTGACTGGATTTATGTTCCAGACATTGCGGACCTCCGCCTCAAGGTCCTTCAGTACAAACATGATCATATCCTCTCTGGCCACTTCAGACAAAACAAAACCCAGCAGCTTGTCCATCGGGAATATGTCTGGCCAAACCTCCACACCTTTGTGCAGGAATTCTGCAAATCTTGTCCCACTTGCAAACAATCCAAATTGCCTCGACACAAGCCCTATGGGTTCCTAAAGCAACTTCCAGTCCTGGAATGACCTTGGAACTCAATCTCCATGGATTTCATCGAACAACTACCCAACTCTGATGGCCACACAGCTATCCTGGTCATTGTTGACCGCCTGACCAAACAAGGCATCTTCATCCCAACTGTCAATGAAATCACAGCCCAAGAATTAGCCAACCTGTTCGTCCTCCACATCTTCTCCAAGCATGGTGTTCCATCGCACGTCACTTGCAACTGGGGATCTGAGTTCGTCTCCCATTTTTTCCACTCCCTCAGAAAAGCGCTCGACATGTGGATCCACTTCACTTCCAGTTATCACCCACAAGGTGATGGTCAGATGGAATGACTTAATCAGACGTTGGAGCAGTACCTCCGGATTTTCTGCAGCTATCAGCAGGATGACTGGTCTCACCTCTTACCCTTGGGCAAATTTGCCTACAACAATGCTCCCTCTGCATCTACAGGTGTATCTCCTTTCTTTGCCAACAAGGGCTACCACCTGAACATTTCCATCTTCCCCAAATGCGACTTAGCCTCACAGCGCGCCCACAAGTTCATCGTTGACTTAGACAACCTTCATCAGGAGCTTTGGAAACAGCTTGCGGCCGCTCAAGAGCATTATCAAGGCCCTGCAGACAAACATTGGGCACCCACACCCGACTTCAACATTGGTGACTCTGCCTACATCACTGCAGAAAATATCTGCACCACTCTTCCCTCCAAGAAACTTTCCAAAAAGAACCATGGTCCTTTTGAAATCATCGCCTGCCCAGGTAGGTACTCACTCAGTCACCCTGTGGCTTCTGGACCACATGTGGGCCATCCACCCTGTTTTCCATGTCTCCCAACTAGGAAAACACTTCCCAGACACAATTCCAAATCGAGCACAACCTCTATCTCCTCCGATCACCATCAATGACGAGCTCAAATATGAGATCGCCGAAGTCCTCAACTCCAAGGTCGACAACCAACGTCGCTGCAAGATTCTCTACCTCATCTGATGGGAAGGTTACCAGGGAACTGATGAAGAGACCTCCTGGCTACCTGTTATGGAACTTGACCACACCCAAGAACTCCTTGCAGATTTTCACACCCACTACCTGCAGAAACCTGGTCCATTACCCACTTAAAGTTGATTCACATTACTCATTCACTCAGTCAGAACTCAGAAACAAACTTTATTGAAAAAAGATCTTTCTTTGGATCCAACTGGACCCCTACACTACCTCCGCTTCTCCCTCTCTGTCTTTGTTACCCTCTCCCCCAACTTTGCCCTCTTCTCCACCCTCATCCTTCTCTCCACCCTCACCCTCATCTCCACTCTCGCTCTCCTCCTTGTCATCTGCCCACCTTTTCTCCAGATATCTCTGGAAGGCTGCCCAGTCATCCCCAGACTAGCGGATCCCACATCTTTCCCACCGGGACTCTCACACTGCCTGCTCCACTTCTTCATCACCCTCATCACTCTCCTCCCTGGCACTTTCATCCTCCACCCATTCTGGGTCCAATGCATCCCAGATCTCCCCTATCAATTCCCACACTGCAGTCGCCACCTCAGTGAATCCCTTCCTCATCATCTTCATCACCTGCTGCATCATCTCCACATTTTCCTTGCTAATCCCCGTTGACCCCATCGTTCCCGCCATTTTTGCTGCAGGGGCCTCCTGCCCCTCCCACACTACCTCCTCGCACTTGTGTTTGATGCATGTGCAGTTATTGCACACGCATCCCTTCATGCCCATCTTGAAGCAAGCAATTTTTTGATACTTGCATCTAGGCCATTTGTCAGTAAAAGAATACAAAAAAAGAAGATAAAGACACACCTTTTGCAGGGCAAAGCTGCCTGCACCCGCACCAGACCCTCCAACTCCTCTGACCCCACTCGCGCCCTCGACTTGGCAACTTTCTTTTTCTTCAGGGACTTGCTCCCCTCAGCCTCATCCTCCAAACCCATGGCCACAGCCACCCACTTCTTTTCTGCTCGTTGTGCAGCTGCTGCCTCTTTTTTCCGTGCCTCTGCCTGGCACACCTCCTCTGCCTTTGCAGCCTCCTCTGCTGCCTTTTGCGCCTGTGTTCCTCCTCCCTTGCTGCTTCCTCCAGCTCCTTCATCTCTCTTTCCATCTGCTCCTTCAGTGCCTGCTCTCTCTGTTCATGTTGGGCCCTCATCACGGACAATTTGATTTGCATGGAGACTGCTGGGGGGGACATAATTGATAGGTGATGGGGGTAGGAAAGAACACGAAAATTTTCCAACCAACTACCACATTCGGAAATTCAACCAACTTCCTTATTCGGACTCAAACACTCATGTGCCTCATAGGCTCAGCACTAAGGGGGAAATACTGTCAAGAACCGTTCCTCGCCCGATCGGAACCTGCATCCATCTGACCCTTTTCTGCACATCGAACCTGACATTCATCTACTCTTCCCACTTTTGTTCCCAGCCACCTTGCACTGCCCACACTGCTGTGCACCAGGCCGCCTTGTACAGCACCCACAGCTGCCTTCCCAAAGCTGCTGTCTCTTTTGCAAATTTGACTACGGATTCCTGTGCAGCTTCCGTGAGGTAATTTATCTACACAGTCGAGACACTGCTGCAGTCTTCGTTTCCATTCCACCTTTATTCTGGACAACAGTATTTAAGCTTAGTTAGTTTCACCTTGTATTCCCCAGTTCGTATATTGACATAGATTCGACTTTAAACCTGCCAATCTAAATCTCCTTCTACTCCTACCTCAGTTCTCTAAGAGTCTGAACTCCATTCAACTCGACCTCTAGTCTCCCTCTGAAGTTCTAACCTCATCTGGACTTAACCCAAGTCCCTCCGTACTCCTTCCCGTGTTTACCCGCACTTCCCCGCTTCTACCTCCAAACCTTTCTTTGTCTTGAAATTAGGACAACAGACAAGGTGAAGGGCACAGCTTCTTACAAGCTGAAGCCAAGTCCTTTCCGTTTCCCCTCTGCAGAATCCGCCACAACCTGACAACCTTCTGCTATCATCACCCACAGGGTCCAATCGGATTCCGATGCACCTTCTAGGATCAGTTCTTAACATGTGCCATTGTTGTCCTGCCCTGGTTGCTGCTGCCACCATTTTCATTTTGGTCATGTCGTCCCCCTGTCATTGTCCCGGGAGTTGTCATTGTTGTTGTCCCCATTGTTGCTGTGCCTTTGCCATGATTGTCGTCATCCTCCCATGTTCCTTGCTGTCCTTGCCATCATCCTTGTTGTCCTGGTTTGGTGCTGGGTCAGGGTTGTCATTGTTGTCCATAGTTAATACCTAGAAACTGTGTTAGCACCAAAAACAATGAAATGAGTAAGAAAAAAACTTAACTACAGCCCAAGAGATGTTGGCGATGCCTCTTGGACCCTTTTTGTTGTATGGCACTGCATCCTTTGCCTGCACTTTCCTCTTGTCCCATCCTCATCATCCCCCTCATTGTCTGCCGCAGTCACTATTTTTGTTGTGTCATCATCCCCATTCCCATGTCATGATCCATTATCCACCCTGTGAGCAGATGCTTGCACCAGTGGCACAGGTGTGGATCTGCTGTCTTGGTGCCATCTCATGGTAATAGAACTTAAAGATCAAATTAGAACATTAGTTAGTTGAAAAGAAAATAAAAGAAAAGAACTTGAAAACCATTACTTACTATCACTTACTGAGTGTTTTACCATGGGTACTAGTGTTTCACCACCACACTGATAACACTTTCTAAGCCCCAAAACATCTCCAACCATCTTCAAATTGATGATCTGAGAGGTTATAAGTATTAAAAACATTCCTCTGATTTTTCCCTAATTTTCGGTTGAGGTTGAGGTTGGTAAAAGCTACATTATGAGGGGTGAATCACATATTTCTGACATTGAGATATGAGGAGTGAACCAATCCTTCCCATTTTTTTTCTCAAAGCAATAATATCTATTTCCTATAGACTGAGAGTAGTTGCACCATGATCAAAGAGCAGTTTTTGGTTTTCTGGCTCACCGTGACATTTCACAGACAGAATTTAAACACTGACAAGTGTGCTATTTGGGGCAAACTCGATCAACAAATGTTTTTACAAAAACGTACTTCAGCTTGTCAGATGCCAACATTGGATCACAGAATTCTGCCATCAAAGGCGTTACTTTTGCATGACATGGTGGTGAAAGACTAGGTACTTTTTGACATGGGGGCTTGTTGTTGCTTCATCTTCACCTTTCATTGAGATAATCAATTTTTTTGGAAGCAATGAAGCCTATCTTTTGAACCATGTATGCCATCAGTATAATTTTGTAGTTGATGTGGTGTAATTTAGTAATCAGTAAATCATGGTGAAACACTCAGTAAGTGATAGTAGGGCCCAACAAACAACTCTTTTGTGCATACATCATGCTGCTGAGCTTTTTGAGGAAGTGTGACTCAACATGACAATTTCCTTTTTTTTTCAAAATCTGCGTGTCGGTAAAACCCACTGAGTGTGAAAGTCTATAAGGGGCTGAGTTGGACTGACTTCAAAATATAAGCCTGTCTTCAGACAGTGTTGAAACTCCGACATCTGCCGAGCAGCCATCAGACTTAATGTATCACTTTTGCTGGCTGGTTGGTCAGGTTAAAAAGACGAGTCCTCATACCTCGGACTCGTAATTTGGTACTCTTATAGGGTATGTAATCTAAGTGTAAAAAGACTGGTTGTAACCAGTTACAACCAGTCTTATAACAGTTTTCAAATGTTTTCAACACGAGTGAACTGGCAACCAAACCGCGGTTTCAGTTACTAACTTTTTCAAAAAAATGGACTGAACCACAGCATCGACCGTGGTCCAGTCTGGTTCGGTCTTTGGACCTATGGACTGAACCTTCAAACACTATCAACAACCATTGCCAACAATGTATAAACATGTGCAAACATCTGCAAACACATACAAACATCCATGAACATCTTCAAACACCTTTGAAGATCTCCAAATGACTTTGATGGCCTTTGCACATCCACAAAAGTCATCCCCAATCCCATATAGGGTACATCATGGGTTTTTGGCCCTTTTTGTTCCCACAGTCCATGGAACATAGAGTTTATGATGAAATTTTTCATTGAGGATCAAAACTGATGCAAACTTGATTGAGCTATATTTCCACCAGATCTCAACCAATTTGGATAATTTTTGGCTTGTTATAAAGCTGTTCTTTATCTGCACACCTGCGGGTACATGGGTACGGTGATTCACACGGTTATTCACTTCAAAATGCACCCAAAATCATCCACATTGGTCAAGATTTGGTTGAGATATAGCTTGATCAATTTTGGATCAATTATGACACTTAGTTGAGGAATTATTTGATGACATTGACTTTTCCAGGCCAATATACTGACCATGGGAACAAAACCTGTCAAAAACCCGTGATGTACCCTAATCCCATATGATGACTGCAGAGTACTTCAAAGTACTTCAAAGAACTTCATGACACCTTCACACATGTTTTGAGGTTTTGCTAAGGCCTAGGATGATCCCCCAGTACCTAGGGTATTGTCCCCTTCATTTGTTGAGCCTCTGTGGCCATGTTTAGTACCATCCTCAGTTCCTTTGTGATGTTGTAATGGCCTGTGTCCACTATAGGCTGCATTGGGATGCAGGGTCATATGTTGTAGAGTATCATTGTCTCACCTTGACAGTTGCAGGTCCCATCTTATTAGCATGAGTCATCCTTGGTAGTCTAGTTAAGTAGTTTCACCTTGCAAGGTGATCCTTGGAGTATTCTCTTCAGATTTCTCTTGCAAGGTGAGTAGGACTGTTGTATCCATAGTTCCTCAATCTGGCTTCGGATTTCCCTTGCAAGTATTGTGCCATGTTGCACTGATCATAAGGTTTCCCTTACAGCCACAGTAAGGTGAGAAACAGGTTTTGATACTAGTGCTATGACTGCTGCCGACTTGTGGCTTCAATTTGTATTTGCATCATGATAGTCAGTCTTGTTGACTATAATGCAATGGTATGATCTATACATCTCCAGCTCTTGCACATATTTATCATCTCAAACAACATCTGTGGTATGTTTTTCCACACCAATTCTTGCACTCATACTACAGCCTATCTACTCACCAGCGCATCTGATAAGATCAGATAGGGTTCTGAAGCAGAGCCACAAGAACAGTGTTTATGTGGCTTTTTTGTGTTGACTCCCATTTCTGTCACCTCTCTCCTGATTTCACCTACCATTCTTTTCTTCATCTCTATCCAAAACTTATTCTTCTTTCATGGATGAACTATCCCATATCTCCTTCATGGTGCTCACTGCTCAGGGCTCTCAAAAGGATGTTCATGCAGGTGTACTGGCCCAGGAATGGTGGCATGTATGTGCTGCTGTGTTCAAGTTACTGTCCATTTATCCTGATGCCACTCATGCTGCAGAATCACTCCCAAAAATTCCCTCTCCTCATAAAGTTAGCAATTCAACATTATGCCTCTGCTGAAGTCTCCTGTGCATGCTGCATCTTTTAGTTCCAAGGAAGGAGTGGGCTGATATGGTATCATGGTATGTGTATCTACAAGTTTGTGCACAAGTCCCATAATAACATTGAATTAGTGCCAGTTTAGATATACTATCATTTATATATCATGTTGCTTGTGTGTTTCAGTGGTTTATTTAATACTGTTGTCAAGCAGTATACAAGTAGTATACAAAGACCAGTCTGGACTGATAGTAAGACCAGTCCAGACAAGTCTTAACTGGTTACTGACAGGACTGGTCTACACCGGTTGGTGGACCAAGACTGAACTGATGGAGACTGGTCCCTGTCAGTTCAGTCCAGTTGCATGAGAATGTGGCTGCAGTCTGGACTGATCACGGTCTTGGTCTTTCTTGCCTAAGCTCAAAAGACCACACTCAACCAGACCCTTAAACTAAGAAGAGGTCTATTACAGATATAAGAGCTCTATGAAATATGATGATGATGGTTCAATGATAACATGAGTCCCCAGATCAGTCTGATGCTGCACTAAGGGTATATCCAAGGTCATAGGCAAATAAGTATAAATAAGTATCATCCTTACATCTCCAACCTTTTCTTGTCAAAAACATGATCTCCCTTGCTCATGGCTTTCTGCTTATTCAGCACTTAAAACACTGAATCTCTCCATTCATCACACCCATCTCTCTTACATCCTCTCTGCATATATCTCTCTCCAGCATCTCTATGATATCACATCCACACTTCCACACTGTCCTCATCTTTCCACCCAGCTCCTCTCATCTTTTGCAAAAAATGGTTATACATTCTTACATCACCTTGGTTATTGGTCCTATTCCTTGCACTTCCCTCTCCCATCCTCCTTCACCACCTTCAACCTCACTTTCCAAAAAACTCATCTCACCCATGACTGGCCAATAATTTCCTCTTGGCTTCTTTTCCTCTCCCTTCCCTACATCTCACATCCCCAACCACTCTTCCTATTACCTTCTTCAGGAATCAGCACAACAACAACTTGCAGAAAACTCCATTAGATGAATTGCCAATCTTCCATTATTATCCCACCATTATCCCGCCTCACCCATTTGCATCCAATGACTCAAAAGTTATACTTCCTCATAATCATCTTTCAGTTACATGTGCTGTTTTCAGCAATGACAATGTTTTTCCACTCTCCCTTCAGCCTTTTCATCACACCACTGATATTTATCTTGCTGAGTGTAAGTCTGCCCCCACAGACTCATGACATTACTAATGCAACACATGTAAAACACTGTAAAACACACTGCTGCCACTGGTGATTTACCATTGGTGATTTACCACTGGTGATTACCCCCAACCATTACACCACCACAACATGCACACATGATGACCATTATCCACATACATAATGGCCCTTATACACAGAAACATACTTCCTTACCCTGATACAAGTTACCAACACATGCCAACACACCTCCAGGATGCACAGACACCTAAACAACCCAAATCACTCATACAGACACCAAAACATTCCAATGCATGCATGCATCAATATTCACATCAAAGAACTACCAAATATGGAATTGGGCTGTGAAACAGCGCCCACTATGCATTGCCATCACATTGCCATCAATTCCCCATCAATCAGCACCCACTAAATATCCCCATCAAATTCCCATCAATCTCCCATCAATTCTGGGAATGACACATTCCCATCACTCCAATGTCCTGATGCAGCCCTTCTATATGTAGAAAGCCTTGATATGGTCATTTACTTACATGGTTATACCTGATGCATCCATTGTCAAGCTTGCTGGTCCTTGTATCTGTCCAGGTTCAATTTCTCCTTGCACCACCATCTGGGCTGCCGCAAGGGGAAAACTGATGCCCTCTCTCTACTTACATGGCCCACAACTGATATGGACATGCTTCTTACTTCACATATATAGCAAACTTTCCCCCTTCATTGCCTTATTCTTACTTCTGTGAAATGAAGGTATAGTTATTATTCCTCTCTTTTGTATAGTGCTGATTGCATTATTCTTACTTCTGTGCAATGAAGGTATAGTTATTATTCCTCTCTTTTGTATAGTGCTGATTGCATTATTCTTACTTCTGTGCAATGAAGATGACTTGATCCTGTTGTTCTGTTCCACTGATTAGTGAGGCTGCCCAACAAGGCAGCCTTTCACTGAGGCATATGGCATTCTAGTTGCCTTATTGCTTGCTCAACAATCTTCGCAATCCCTCTTCTTACCCCATGTAGAGAATCAATCCTAGAATAAACAAGGCTATACTCAGTCCTTGTACAAATGACTGTATTCAGATATACTGTACCTAGAATAAACAAGGCTATACTAGAGGTACAGTAAGTAATCATCATAATATGATGTCTAAGATCATATGTACTCACCTCAGTCCTTGTACAAATGACTGAGGTGGCAGATTGTCTATCTACAAGTATATATATGTTTTGCCAAGCAAAGAGAAAGAATGAGAAAGGGAACTAAGGTGTTTGTTCACACACATCAAAGGGATGCGCTAACAATAGCATCCACATCAAATGTGCCAACATTGCTGCATTTGGTGATGCATCATTCCACAGTGTGTTCCTCAACACTCCTCCTCACTGTGGTCCTCCTCGCATGGAATCGTATTTTCATAGGCCCAGGGAATTCTGTAGATAAGTGAATTGTTTGACATCTAGGGCTTTGGTGAACATATCAGCAACATTTTCTTGGGTATTGACGTAAGTGAGATGCAGATCATCGGACTGGACGTGCTTGCGAAGGAAGTGATATTTAATGTTGACATGTTTGACGCAGGAGTGGAGAAGGGGGTCTTCAGAGAGAGTCTTAGTAGCGGTATTGTCACAGGATATAATGGTGGGGGAAGTTTGCATGTAGTCAATAGAATTGAGTAGGGTTCGTAGCCAGATGCATTCCTTGGCAGTCTCAAAAGCTGCAATGTATTTGGCTTCGCATGATGAGGCGGCAACAACTTTCTGTTTGCGTGCCATCCAGGAAACTGCACCAGAACTGAGGGTGCATACATAGCCACCAATGCTATGGCGGGTATCCTGGCAGTTGGCCCAGTTGGAGTCGCTAAAAGCATGGAGAGATATGGGAGCATCACCCCCGAGGTGTAACTTGAAATCCCTCATCCCTTTGAGGTATTGGACAAGCCTGATGGCCACACTCCAGTGTTCAGAATTGTAGGAATCAAGGTATTGAGAAAGTTGTTGAACTGCATATAAAATATCAGGCCGGGTGGAGATTGCTAGGTATAGCAGGCAACCAACAAGGGATCGATAGGGGAGTTTATTGAGGTATAATCGTTCCTCAGGAGTGATGGATTGGGGGTTGGCACATCAAAGTTTGCAGCCTGGTTTGAGGGGAGCTGAAACCGGATGAGCATCTTTCTGGCTGAACTGTTTGATAATTTTGTCAATGAGGGCAGTTTGAGAGAGTGCAACTGTCTGAGTGGCCCTGTCCCATGTCACAGCGATACCCATGATAAACTGCGTGGTGCCCAATTCAGAAATGGTCCATACTTTTTGCATCTGGGTCTTGAAATGTTCATTTTCCTCCTTTGAGTTCACAATTGAGAGGTAGTTGTCGACATGAACAGCTGCAATAATGATCCCAGTGTCAGTTTTCCAGTAATAAATGCAAGATTTGCATGCTAGACAAGTAAATCCCCATTCAATCATCTGGGCATTGAGTGTTTGATTCCAGATGCGACCGCTTTGTTTCATACCATACAGGCCACACTGTAGTTGCCACACCCAGTCTTCCTTTCCAGGTTCCTCAAATCCGACTGGTTGTTGCATGTATTGTACCTCATCGGCAGGTAATAAACCATATAGAAAAGTGGTCTTCATGTCAATCTGTTGGGTGTCTCATCCCAAAGAGGCTGCAAGGTGCAGAAGAATATGCCAAGATTCCATGCACGCAGTGGGTGAGGTAGTTTTAGTATAATCCTTGCCATAGATTTGTTCAAAACCTTTAAAAACAAGATGTACTTTCCATCTGACCGCCTTTCCTGCTTCATCTCGCTTGATATGGAAGACAGGTTTCCCTTTTTGGATGCGTTTCCCAGGGGGTACATTGGACCCTTGAATGAGTTTGTAAACTCCCATCTCCTTCAGTGACTTCAGTTCATCCCTATACCCGGCTTCCCATTGTGTTGCGTCCGCTGAGTTCTTGGCTTCATCCCATGTTTTGGGCCTGATCACCGAGGTCTAGATTCTCAAAAGCTTGATGGAGATCATTTCTGATGTCATTGTGGGAGACGGATGCTTCATGATGATCGGGGAGTTGTTCTGTTGGCTGCTTAGCTGCTCTGTGTTCCCGGCACTGTTCTTGTACATGGGTAGCACTCTCACAAGATGCCTGGACAGCTGCTCCTATGCATGTGATGGTAGGGCCCCCATTGGGGTTACGTTCCATTGGTATGGGTATACAGGATGATCTGCGTGGAAGTTGGGGAGGTGCTGTGTTAGGGTGGATTGGTGGTATGACATATTCATTGTATTCATCATTGTCATCATGTGGCACCACAGGTGCCAGGGGTGTGGTATTTTCTAACTCGGGTTCAGCAGTATCTGGTAAAGTGACGACTGGTTCTGGGCCTGATGGGACGTCCTTCATGGCTCTCGATGAAGCGTACATGGTAGGAACTGTGTACTTGGTGGGTTGCACGATTGTAGCATCAGTATGCTTTGGACTTGTGTTCATATCCAATAAGCACACATTCAATTGAGTGCTCAAAGATTTTTGGGTTATCTTTCTTGGGAATTAGGACGAACACATGACAGCTGATTTTGCACATATATGAGTAATCTGGTGTACGTTCATGCCATAGTTCCCAGGGTGTGATCCCCTGTAGTGAGTGGGTCATAGTTTTGGCATGCAGATGGACAGCGGTTAGATAAAACTCATCCCAAAGGTATGTTGGCAGGCACGCATAGATGTGCATTGTCCGTGCTTTTGCCATCAGTGTCCTGTGCATGCATTCAACTCATCCAATGTGTGCAGATGTGTGTGGGGTGGTGAAGCACTGTTCAGTCCCTCGGGATTTTAGCCATGCTTCCATTTGATTTGACTTCAGCTCCCCATTGTCAGTGATGTAAATCCCGACCTTTAAACCCGTTTCATTTTCGTGGGCTAGCTCCCATGCCTTGAGCTCCAGAAACACATCGTCCTTGTTCTTCAATGGTATGGACCACAGAAAGGAAGTGCAGTCATCAACAATGTCCATCACATATTCATTTCCGGTGCATGATCTAACAGCATGTGGTCCCAACAAATCTATCCATACTTTCTCTGATTTTCTCATAGCCTTGTGTCCTTCCTCCGCCTCATGCTTCTTTGGTACTGGCATCCTCATCTGCTTTCCAAGGATACAAGCATCACATTTAGGTGGTCTTGAGATTGTAGAGACAGACACACCTGTGAGTGTTTCCTTTTTGGTCATGTCCCACAGGGATTGATAATTAGCATGACCGAGGCGACAGTGCCAGGTTTTGAGTGTGGGGGTACCATGGATGGTGAAGGTGTGATCAGCAGTTCCGGAATGTAGAGTGAGTGCATAAAGTTTCTTAGTGGAAAGAAGGGGGCCACGTGCAATGAAGGCACCCATAGATTTGTCGGTTATCCAACAGGATGATGAATCGAAATGGGCAATGGCATTGGAGTCATCGGTGAGGGAGCTAATGGAAATGAGGTGAACACTTGCATTTGGAATGTATAGTGTGTTATGTAAAATGATTGATGTGCCCTGCGCCATGCGTACTTTGATATCACCGACACCAATAGCGGAGATGGAAGATCCTCCGAGTCCTTTTACCAATTGCGGTTTAATGGGATGGAGGGAGATAAAGTCTGAGTGATCTGGGGATATATGAACTGAGGCGCCAGAATCCACAATGAAGGGGAAATTGTCAAGGGACATTTGAGTTTGCTTTGTCTGATTTAGAGGTTCAGCTGTGAATGCATTCTTGGCTGCTGGGGTGTAGTGTTGATTCCAATCTATAGATGTGACAGGCTCCTCCTCAACTACCAACCAGCCCTCGTACTCGATCTCCTCAATGGACACGGTAGGGACAGGATCACATGCGATGCCAGCAAATTCGGGCAGGTTTGAAGTGGTCAGTGGTGACACAGAGTCAATGAGTATGGTGAATGCGCGCCCGTTAACATCCTTCACGGTGACAGGGACCTTGGGCATGTCCATACCTAACCTCTTCTTTTTGAGCATAAGTCGTCGAGCTGCCTTAGAATCCTCAATTGTCTTCCCAGCCATGCCTCCACCTTGCTTAATGCAGAATTCAATGGTGTGACTGGTTTTCTTACAAACTGGGTTGCTACAAAGGAGGGAACTGGATGTTCTCAGGGTCTTGGTGCAGGCAGTGAGTGCGATGGATGACCTGCTCTTGGAGCATTGGTCATTCTCGATCAGGGACTGTTCGTTTTCCAGGAACTGTCTAATGTCGTTGGAAGTGTAGGGAAATGTCAAGGAAGAATTCGAAATATCGCAGGATATGATTGAATGGGCATGGGGGAAATGATCGCTGAGGGAGTTCAGGAGTGCTATGGAGCATAGGAGATCAGCCTTGATATCTCCCATGGCGAATGCGCATTCTATTAAAGTGCAGATCTGGTCCACAGTTTTGGGGAGTGGGGTATCTTTCGTGCATTGAATGGACAAAGCTTGTTGTAAGAGTTGGACTTGGCAAACGGGTCCCTCCTTCTGGTGACGGTCTTTGATAATTGTCCAGTTGGTACTAGGGCCCTTTGTCATGTTGAGGAAGGGGTGTTTGCCAGGGGCAATGCTGGATGCAAGGAAAGAATATGCGAGACAGGCATTGGTGGAGTAATTCAAGGATGCACACATCTCAGATGTTGGTGGGTGAGAAGCATCCCCAGATACATACTCATAGAGGCCGTTGAGGGAGAGGGCAATGGTAACATCCTCACACCACTCTTTGTAGTTGGACTTCAGCTTGTCAAGCTTGACTCCTGCATACTGAACTGAGAGTTTGATTAGGGGAACAGAAACTATGTTGGAGTCGGGGTCAGCAGTCATGATTATGAAGAGTAAAATGTCGTAGAGCGGTTGGATGTAAATATGAAAGTAACAAAGAGATTAGATGTGTACCAGAGTGGCTACCATAAGGGGAATTGCTCTGTGATCCAAGGCGAGATGATGATTGGAATCCAAAACAAATGACTGAGGTGGCAGATTGTCTATCTATGAGTATATATATGTTTTGCCAAGCAAAGAGAAAGAATGAGAAAGGGAACTAAGGTGTTTGTTCATGCGCATCAAAGGGATGCACTAACAATAGCATCCACATCAAACGTGCCAACATTTCCGCATTTGGTGATGCATCATTCCATGGTGTGTTCCTCAACACCCCAATCATCTACACAGATCATCTCAACTCTCTTAACCTCCTCAACAACCCTCTTCATAGCCTACAAGCTCTTTTCATGCACCTGGTGCAGTCCCTTTATTGGTGGATTTTGAAGATCATCTCAGGGGCAGTAGAAGAAGTTGAGGGCCACATTTTGAATGCAGGAATAGACAAAGAGGTTCTAGGGCCATCCAATCACCACCTCATTTCTTCTTCCTCCCTGTCTTATGTCCAGGCTCATACTTATCATGACACCATACCCTCCCAGTTAAACCACTTAGTGGATTATGTCACATCCCATTCCCACCAACATCAATGTACAGTCCCGCTGCCCCCTTGCCAATATTCACTATGGATGAATTTATGCCATACTCACCCCTCTTTGGGTTTTTTGGCTCATCAATCTCTCTCTTTGTCAAAAATGGCTTATCAAATCTCAACACTCCTTCTCCTCATCCATCCATCATCTCCTTTGACCTCTATGATCAACATTCACCCCCTGCTCACCCTTACACTTGAGTGCAATTTTCTGTGATCCAATTATATGTGTGCAGTGACCAGCTAGATTTGGCCTCAACCTTATCTACCTGACCACATAATGGTCTTCAGCCAGGGTGTCAATTCGGTTACCATGTCCTTGAATCTATGCATCACATTTTTACAGAATGCCCATGCTTTCAAACTCTCCATCACAATTCTGCACATTCTCTGCAAGACTGTCTCCAACACTTTGCAGACCATCACCACCAACACACACACCTTTGGCTAATGTTGGAATTCCTTTTCATTGATTCCATCCACTGGCCTTGTGCTTGAAGCCTCTTTTATCAGGGATTGATACCACCCATTGAAGGTTTCCTTGACAATTATAATCTTCAGCATTTTACTCATATGCAGGGGCAATCACTCAACATCTGGCAAATGACTGTCATGCAGCTTCCATTCACTTAGCAGCTCAAATTTGGGGTATAGTACATTGTGAGTTTGCTCACCATCACCCCCACAACCAAAAGAAAACAGTAACACTTCCTTCATTCTTATCTTCAATATCTCCATCCTCTTCCTCTCAGGTGCTCATAGCTTACACTTGAAGTGACTTGATATCATCCTATTTCCTCCTCCCTTTTCATGTCACTTTACTTTACCTTACTTCACTTTATCTCGGCGAGGTTCGGATTAAGTATGTATTCCGCACCTGAGTTAAGTATTACATAACGTGGTCGACCTATTAACAAATGACTTTGCCCAATTTGGAATTTGCGGAAAAAACGCTCCACGAGAGCCTGGGTAGGAGGCTGATGCCAGGCTCTTTGAAGCGTTAGCAAGTGACTTCGCCCAATTCGGAACTTGCGGGAAAATCGCTCCACGAGAGCCCGGGTAGGAGGCTTGGGAGAACTAATTCGGTCGAGTCAGAGCGATATGGGGTAACGAGATTGAGCTGTATGTCTATGACGCGAATGAGATTGGTGGACAAAACACGGACAATACTTATTCGGGCGCAGGTATCGAACCATGGGTTGACGTGAGACATTCAGGGACATAAAGTATGATCCCGTCATCAGCAATTACCAAAAGCCTACAGCCATGAGGCCGTGAAAATGGCAACACATTCGGGCGTGAGGTGGATGCTAGTGGATGAGAACGACAATGCATATGTTGCTCCTTCTCAAGAATATACAATTGACATACGATTTCTTGCAGGTGGGTCCATAGGGTCTGAGCGACGATCGGACTGTAGAAAGGAAGATACATATATCCGTAGGATGGGAAACCATGTGAACAACCCATAGCAAAACAAAATACAATTTGAAGGGTCGGTAATATCAGATCCACGGCGCCACGGCGAATAGACTGAACCGAAAGAAGCTTCGAAAATGAGTGACAGGGGGACATGTTCCACTGGGTTTTGGTTGTTTGTCCTGCAACGGGCCAGAGTAAGGTTCTGTAAGGTTGCAGGTGAAGTCGAGCCGTACACAACAGTAAGAGATATGAGGTGTTCCGTGCAGTCCGTAGCATAGATGTGGCGAGCGCTGGAGACCGGCTGTTCCTCATTGGGATCTCACCGGAATAAACTTAACTTTGAAGTACCGCCGGTACTACATCAGAGGCACATCAGAAGATATCTCTGGGATTCTACAGGATTCTACGGAAGGCTGCTGGACCCTGTACACGTTGTTTCTCCGAGGTTATGGAGGGTTATGGGCTTGAAAGGGTAGATTGCAGATAAAAAATGGCTAAAAGGGCCCAGACACCCGCACAAATCGGTGGCTATCGACAGCAAACCGAAACTTTGGTAATCCATGGCTGAATCGGTAGATTAGAAGTATATAGGATTAGGCTCACTAGATTCTGATTGGCAATTCGACTTCACGATCTCAAGCTCCAGAGTATCGGTTGGCGCGGAACGTCGGATTGGCATGATGACCTCACACAGCCTCACACGAGGCGCACATGGCAGAAACAGCCTGGCTCTGGAGATAGGAACATCTACATAAGCAAGCGTTTTTAGGTCAAGAACAGGTGACGAGTCGCGGCTTGAACGGACAAGCACATGACCATTGGGCAAGCCTACTTGAGTCTTGTAGATAGCCCTCTATTGATGGGAATAAGTAGCTATGTCCAAGGAGAGGTAATGTGCCCCCCTTTTTCTTCTTTCTTTCGTTGAAATTGCGTGCGTGAGAGTAGTGTAACTTCCCAAGGCACGCACTTCTGTATGTTGACGAAGATAATGATATGTAGCGCATGCTACTCCATCGCAGAGCAGCGGCGGAGATACCAGTGTTCGCAGTTCAAAATCAGAAAGCTACCTCAGGGATTATTGACTAAATAAATCACAGGCAGAATTCTTGACATGGCACCATGAACCGTTCGACTTCGCAGATTGACAAGTTGAACGACTTTGTAAGTGTGGGAAAGTGAGTACGATCACGTGCCTGGTCCTGACGCGTTGAAGCTTTCAACATCGCATCAACCTTAACAACGAGCAGGGCGACGACCAAGCACACACGTGGCTCTTTATGAGAAATGTCAACCCCGCCGACGTTAACGTCGCTGCTGAACTCACTGCACACACTTTTGCAATCACAAACACAACTTCTGCCGACCCTTCATGCCCAGCTTGGGCTTCCATCGACCGCTCTGGCAGATGAGCTCAGGACTCTCGAAAAGCAGCTCATGGAGAGTGTAGAGGGTCAGATAGACTCCCGCAGAAAGGAGGTTGATCAGTGGATGCAAAAATGTGATACGGCTGAGAATGAGTGTCTCCGATACTCGAAAGCTTTAGGTGGAAACATAAAAGCCACAGGAAGTAGTGTTGGAGAACTGAGGAAGGAACAGGTTTTACCGAAGAGGCATGAAAAGGCGCTGGAGTGCCAGGAAAGACTACGACAGGTGAGTGGCATGTCCTTGTACAATGTCGCAATGAAAGTTGACATCCAACTAACTAGTTGTACCACACCAAACTTGAACAACTGACAGCCTTGATGAACCGTCTTAATGCCCTTGCGCGCACAATGGGGCGCGATTACTTTGCACCGGACATCTTAGAACCCACATCTGCACCAGGCGAGAATCCACAAGACCCGGATGTGAATTGGGATGTTACTCAGGAAAGATTCTCTAAGCTTGAAAAGGAACTTGTGAGGGGGAAAGCAGAAGCGGTGCGTGATGTCCTGTCTTCTGATTCCAGAAATTCGACTAACAGCTCGTATGTCAGACAAAACGATTAAATCAACTGTCAACCACATTTATACAGATCGACTGGCTACACAGTGAGCTAGGCTTGGCACCACCGTCGCTGGAAGATCTTCCCTCTTCTATCACCAACTCCTTCAATGGATCCCTCTCCTTCTGCAACAGACCCTCATCTACGTCTTCGTCCGCCTCTGCAAGCCACGACCCCTTCGCTATCTCTACACCCACCCCCTCTTCACGGACGAGACCGTTGACACCTCTTCTTTTCCATGGAGACTTCCTACCACCTCCCGAGACGGAGTACCACCGTATCTTCGCAACCTTCGTTGCTCGGATTGAAGAAGCAGATGACGAGGGTTTACCTGAGAGCCAGACTATTCCTGTGGGTCTCGAGAGTGTCGAGCCCACGCCTGGGCTTTTGTCCTGGGCAGCTAATCTGCGCTCTTCGCTTGAAGAGACGAAACGGCGGAGGGAGGCACATATCCAAGCGATGTATGACCAGCTTGAGGGGCTTTGGCGGCGACTTGGAGTTGGCGAAGCAGACATGGATGCATTTGTGGAAGAACATCGAGGAAGTACGGAGGAAACGGTGAGGCAGTACGAGGAAGAGCTGGAGCGGATGTTGGAACTGAAGAGGGAGAGGATGGGGATGTTTGTAAGCAGCGCAAGGGAGGAAATTGAGAGGCTTTGGGATGATCTTATGGTTGGGGAGGAAGAGAAGCAAGCCTTTGCTCCGTTTGTTGATGGTAAGCGTAATTGTCCTGTCTTATAGCGACTGAAAAGAAAGGGTTTCCGCAGACGAACACACGGAGGAGTTGTTAACCATCCATGAAGATGAAATCAGGAGGTTGAAGGAGGAACGAAGGCTGAAAGCGCCTCTTCTGGCGAGCATTAAGAAGTACTTCGATATTTGTGAAGAGGAGAAGGAACTCGCTGCGGCTGCTTCAGACCAGACTCGTCTCCTGGGACGAGGCCGCGATCCAGGAAGGCTTCTTCGAGAGGAGAAGATGCGAAAGAGGGTTTCGAAAGAAAAGCCTCGTGTAAGTTCTTGACATCACATTATTAGAAAGTATCAAAAGACTTCTAAACAGCTCGAACAAGACCTGCTAGCAACGATACCTGCCTGGGAGCAAGAATCCAAACGGCCGTTCCTCGTGCATGGGGAAAGCATCCTGCACATCCTCATGCAGACTGTCAGCGCTGCCGATCAGGAAAACAAGAGGAAACCTGCGCGAGCAGGGTCGGTCCCACCCCGCTCGACCACACCTGTGAACTCTCTTCACGCTTATGTACCCAGCTCTAAGGCAGGGGTAGTCACACCTGCGGTTCGTCCTGGAACCGCCTCACAGTCCGTCCCGAACAAGAGGCGGAAGTTGGGCGAACCCGCCCCTGCAGGACACCAGCGACAGGGAAGTGGCGGGGATGGTAACGCGCATACATCGGGTTATGGTCGGGCACCGCTGAGTTCGTACAGGGGAGGCAACGTCGGTCTGAGTGGGAGAACGTCGCCTTCGAAACCGGGAAAGACGCCGCATGTGGGGCAGTCATTGCCACGATCCGCGACGCTCCCTATTCCGAAGCCAGGGACACAACACCATGCTCTGGGGCATGGGCGAGTTCCTAGTACTGCGGGTTATGCGGGGAGTTATGCGGCTGAGTCGAGGAGCGCATCATCGACGGCAGTGTTGAGGTCGAGTGTCTACGGTGCGAGGCATATGACCGGAGGGAATGAGAACTCTGTTGCAGGGGCGATGAAGAAAGCGACAAGGGCAAGGAGGGAGACATTTAAGCCAAGGCCAAGTATAGACGATCGAGATATGGGAATGAATGGTGGGAGATGGGGAGGGCTTGGGAGTAGTGTGAGGGAAGAGAATGAAGAGTATTGAGTGACCTCTGTTTGTGACATTCGATCTTTGTCTGTCTCTCTTTCATATCTCTTCCTTTTTATATTTTATTTCTGTCCTCGTTTTGTTCCCTCTCTTTATGTTAGAACACCAAAGACCACGATATTAACCATGACAAGCCAAGCAATGTATTCTATCCGTTTTATATGTACTTAGGGGTGTGACTTCTCAACAGGTGGCGTGTGACGATCGCGTTGTGTGACGGAAGTTCTTTCAGTACTTGGCCTTCGTCAAAACTTCAGGATGGCTAGAGGTCGCGGAACTTTTGGCCTGTCGTCAGCACGTGGAAGTGGGAGAGGTCGTGGGTCATTTCGAGGATTTCGTGCAGGTGGGTCATGGCGAGGAGGAAGGGGAAGAGGGCGGGGTGGTAACAAGGCATCTGGTGACACTGCCCCTCAACGCGAGGACGACGGTACTCAGCTTGCTGAGCGCTTTGAGAGGGTCACCATCAACGATGAGATTGATGAGAAGCTCGGTTTTGCAAGGGTGCAGGAAGGAGGAAGACGGGAGGGATGGCTGGTTAACATGCATCCTGCAAGTGACATTGATCCTTCGTGTGCTCTTTTCTAATAAGGATCAATAGACTCTTATGAAAGACCCAGATTGGCCTTCTGGAAAGTCGGCTGTTGACTTTTATTTCATTCAAGACGATGGCGGAATGTTCAAGTGCACTTTCCAATACGAGCCTTATTTCTGCATTTCTTGTAAAGTGTGTAGTTTTTTGTGTTGGCATCTCTTTAATGCTCACCCATGTTTGCTAGGGTGGCACGGAAACCACCATAGAGGAGTGGCTGAACAAGAAGTACGAGGGGCTTATCTGTCGCATCACACGGGAGAAAAAGGAAGACTTGAAATTACCAAACCACCTTATGGGTCATCGCCGCCTCTTCCTTCAACTCCATTTCAGGAATGTATCAGACCTTCTGACAGTGCGACGCGATATTATGCCCCTGGCGCTCGCTAATAGTGCTAGACGGGATGCCGTTGATGCTTACGCCGAAGTTATCAACTCTACTGCTGCTGGCGCGACAGTGGACATTGAAATAGAAGGGGATGAATGGACAGATATTGCTAATCGGACCGGCCAACAGGCTGTAGGGTCTAGGGACAAAGATCCCCGAGAAGGCATCATCGACATCAGAGAGTTCGATGTACCATATTACCTGCGTGTGGCTATCGACAACGATATCCGGGTTGGACTGTGGTACGCCGTCACATTTACAGCTGGCCAGCCTTCGTTCTCCCAGATTGTGGAGAAGGTGAAGCGTGCAGACCCCATTGTGTTGGCGTTCGATATTGAGACAACAAAGGCGCCACTGAAGTTCCCAGACCAGGCTATCGACCAAGTCATGATGATCTCGTATATGGTGGATGGACAGGGTTATCTTATCACTAATCGTGATATCGTCAGTGAGGATATTGACGATTTCGAGTATACCCCTAAAGAAGGGTATGAAGGACCATTTACCATTTTCAATGAGGCAGACGAGGTGATCCTGTTTGGACTGCCATATCTTTGCTGTCGTACTCATATAATCACTAGGCTGCTACAATCAATCGATTCTTTTCTCACATCCAAGATGTAAAGCCGACCGTCATTGCCACTTTTAACGGAGATTTCTTCGATTTTCCCTTTCTCGATGCGCGTGCCAAGGTGAACGGCATCGATATGTTTCTGGAGACAGGCTTTGCCAAAGACTCAGAGGATGAATATAAAAGCCGAACATGCGTGCATATAGATTGTTTCCGTTGGGTCAAGCGTGATTCGTATCTGCCTCAGGGAAGTCAAGGATTGAAAGCAGTCACTACCGCAAAACTGGGGTATACTCCTATTGAGCTCGATCCTGAGCTCATGACGCCGTAAGCTATCTTTAACGTGATCTGGTAGATCAGGGAGTTTCTGATTATCAGACTTTCAGATATGCCATGGAGCAACCTCAAATACTCGCGCAGTACTCCGTTTCCGATGCGGTTGCTACGTATTATCTTTACATGAAATATGTCAATCCGTTTATCTTCTCGTTGTGTAACATCATTCCTCTCAATCCAGATGAAGTGTTGCGTAAGGGAAGCGGAACACTGTGCGAGACCCTGCTGATGGTATGTCTCCCTTCACAGACCAGCATGCGTGGAATATCTAACTTGTGGGTATAGGTCGAAGCCTATCGTGGCCAAATTATCATGCCAAACAGGCATGAGGAAGCGCATGGCAAGATGTTTGATGGCCACTTGTTAGCATCGGAGACGTACGTGGGTGGCCATGTAGAGGCATTGGAAGCCGGTGTCTTCCGAAGTGACATTCCAACCGAGTTCAAAATTGTGCCTGCTGCCGTTCAGCAAGTACGTATCTTTTACCATATGTACGTATGCTTCAAGCTGATGAACATATTCCGAAGTTAATCGATGACCTTGATTCTGCATTAACGTTCTGCATTGTTAAAGAATCCAAGTCGACTATGGATCAAGTCACGAACTACGAAGAGGTTAAGGCCGACATTCGGGCGGCCTTAGAAATCATGCGAGACAACCCGAAGCGCATCGATAAACCGCTCATATACCATTTGGATGTCGCAGCCATGTATCCCAACATCATGTTGTCCAACCGACTGCAACCCGATTCGATGGTAGACGAGTCAGTCTGCGCTGTGTGCGATTTCAATCGACCAGGGAAAACGTGCGACCGTCGCCTTACGTGGGCCTGGCGAGGCGAATTCTTCCCTGCACTTCGAGATGAATACAATATGATCAGGCATGCTCTGAATCAGGAAAACTTCCCATCCAAACGTCCGGGCGGTCCCCAGAGACGGTTCGCCGACCTTTCAGATGCAGAGCAGACAGCATTTCTCCACAAGCGACTGGGCGATTACTCTCGGAAGGTCTACAAGAAGACGAAGGACACGCGCGTAGAAAATCGTGAATCCATCGTGTGTCAGCGGGAAAATCCGTTCTATGTCGACACTGTGCGGAGGTTCAGGGATCGTCGGTATGAATACAAAGGATTGCATAAAGCGTGGAAAAAAAATTTGGACACTGTCATGGCTGAAGATGGTTCCATCGCCGAGATCGACGAGGCGAAGAAGATGATTGTCATATATGATTCCTTGCAGCTTGCCCACAAGTGTATCCTAAACTCGTTCTATGGCTACGTCATGCGGAAAGGTGCTCGCTGGCATTCCATGGAAATGGCGGGTATCACCTGCCTAACTGGTGCAACCATCATTCAGATGGCGCGTGCCCTCGTGGAGCAGATTGGACGACCACTGGAGTTGGATACGGACGGGATTTGGTGCATGCTTCCAGGTGTATTTCCGGAGAACTTCAAATTCCAGCTTAATAACGGAAAATCTATCGCATTCTCCTACCCCTGCACCATGTTGAACCATCTCGTTCACGATCAATTTACGAACCATCAGTACCACGATCTTGACCCTGAAACAGGTGAATATACTATACACGAAGAGAACTCGATTTTCTTTGAGCTGGACGGGCCTTACAAGGCCATGATTCTTCCGTCCTCGAAGGAAGAGGACAAACTCCTGAAGAAGCGTTACGCAGTGTTTAATGATGATGGAAGCCTGGCGGAATTGAAAGGCTTCGAGGTTAAACGTCGCGGCGAGCTGCAGCTCATCAAAATCTTCCAATCGCAACTCTTCGAAAAGTTCCTCCTCGGTACAACAACACAGGAGTGCTATGCGGCGGTAGCCGAGGTTGCGGATCAATGGCTCGACGTGCTGTTCAGCAAAGCTGACAGTTTAGGAGACAACGAACTGGTGGAACTGATTGCCGAGAATCGGAGTATGTCGAAAACACTAGCAGAATACGGCGGGCAGAAGTCGACCTCGATCAGCACCGCGAGACGTCTAGCAGAGTTCCTCGGCGACCAGATGGTCAAAGATAAAGGTCTTGCATGTAAATTCGTCATCTCTGCTAAGCCTATAGGTTCTCCCGTCACAGAACGTGCTGTTCCTGTTGCCATCTTTTCAGCGGAGGAGAGCGTCAAACGGACGTATCTTCGCAAGTGGCTCAAGGACAGTAGTCTGACCACTTTTGACTTGCGGGCCATATTGGATTGGCAATACTACATTGAGCGTCTAGGTTCGGTGATTCAGAAACTCATCACTATTCCAGCAGCGATGCAGAAAGTTTCCAATCCTGTCCCAAGAATTCGACATCCTGATTGGCTTCATCGACGTGTTGCGGGTGCGATAGATAAATTCAAGCAGAACAAGATGACCGACTTTTTCTCCCGTGCAACCGAAGAGAAGCAAGGCGAAACGGACATTGTGGATATGGATATCGAGGACTTTGGGGACGAGAAAAAGCAGAGTGATAAACCTCGTATCGCTGTCGTCAATCGCAGGCGAAATCGCCGCCAAACCCCAGAAGCTAGCCCGGAAGTTCTTCCATTACCTGACCCGTCCACGAACTACTCTGCTTGGATCAAAGCAATGCGACCTCGATGGAAACAAAGGCAAGATGCTAGGTGGGGCGGAAGTTCGGCTACAAATGTCCCTGCAATGTTCAGGGGTTTGCAAGTGCGAACCCATCGCAGATGGGACATCGTCCAGATTCGTCCCAGCAAAATTCTGGGACGCTTTATTTTGTGGTTGTCTGTGGACTCAGAACTTATCTCAGTTCCCCTTCGGATCCCTCGCGAGTTCTACATTCATCTTAAGCAACCGAAGGAAGGCCTCTTCCGACCTGAATATTATACTTGCGAGAAAGTGGCACGTCACCTTCCCCGAGACCTTGCTTGCAACAACTTGTACAAGATTTCTGTTCGCGAGGATGTGTATCATGACATTCAGGAGCATTTTATTGATCTCACCAACGACTCCGCCGTTGATGGAGTGTTTGAACAACAGGTTTGTCAACGGATGCATTTATGTCTCCTGAAAAATTTTAACGTTCTTTAGGTTCCTCTTGTCATCCGAGGCGTCCTCAAGCTCGGGAAATCATGCTGTATTGAGGATTCTACCATGACATTCAATCGTGCACAGCACACCAGCTTTGACTTGAAACAACTGGATCGAGCTGGACCATCTTCGTCTCGTCAAAAGTACATGGACGGCGGGAGGGCGGGGAAATACATCGTCTTATATCATGCATGCTCCGCTAGTGCACCCCTTCATGTCTTTGCTACATTCCTTCCTGCCGGCCTCGTCAAGTTGCATATTGTGGACCCTGCTACTCATCGTCAGCCCCTAGGTCGCCTTCAGGAAATTTACTCCGAATTACTACAGAAACGACGCCAAAATTACGGAGATTCCAGCTCAATTGTCTATCCTGAGACATTGGAATTTACGACTACATATCACGGTAACGATGGTACGGCTTTGAAAGCTGTATCGCGAGAACTCGGCTTGTTGGAAGATAAATCATTCACATTAGTAATCTCTTCAAGCAAAGACCAGTCATACTTCGACGCCAGAATTCCCAAACTTGTGAAATTTCCCGTGCTGTCGATGATTAAAGCTAAAAACCCTCATACGTTGGATGTATTCCCGTGGCAATCGCATGTCGCTCAGAAAATGCTTAGCCGGTACCTATCAACGGGGGCATGGATCGAGCGGATGGCAGCCCTTGCTGATTATTATGATGTCCCCATTGGCCACATCGAAGGTGACCAACCACTCCTCATGACTGATATCTGTTTTGCACGCCGTTTGATACACCAAGACATTGTGCTGTGGTGGTCCACAGGTGATCATCCCGATTTGGGGGGAGTTGAGAATGACCAAAGGCCCACTGAAGAATTTCCGAACACCGAATTCCTCGCGCCAGGATCCTATGCAAACGTTTGCCTGGAGATCTCTGTTCGTAACCTCGCAGTCAACTCTGTTCTTCAATCCGTCATGGTCAATGAGTTGGAAGGAAGCGGAGGCTCTACTGCCTTCGATTCGGTTTCTCATACTTTGGACCAATACAAGAATGGAGAGAATCAACGAGATCTAACGTTGGGCGAATCACATGTATCGGCACAAACGTTCAGCATCTTAAAAGCAATGGTAAAAACATGGCTCTTGGATAAGATTCGCGATAACTTTGAAAGCCCCGCTACAATGACCATTGATCACTTCTGGAGATGGATCAGCTCCAGCGCTTCAAATATGTTTGATCCCAGCCTTCACAGATTTGTGCACGGCCTGATGCGGAAGACGTTTATCCAATTGCTGGCTGAGTTCAAACGACTTGGTTCGCATGTTGTTTACGCCGACTTCAGCCGCATTCTTCTCGCGACCTCGAAGCCTCCCGGAACGGCCCATGCGTATGCAACATACATCACGACTGCGATAACATCCCATGAACTCTTTCAGCATATTTATCTAAATACTGAGAGGTTCTACGACTTCCTTCTCTTCATGGATCAAGCTAACATGGGTGGTATTGTGTGCGAGGATCCCTTGGCACTCGAAACTCCCGAGGAACTTGCTATGGAGATGCGGTGGAACATCCAAGAATTTCTTCCCCTTGCCATACAGGACGATTTCTATGGGATCGTTCAATACTTCATCATCGAATTGTTCAAGATCAAGCAGAAAACTAATGGCGCTTCACGGGTGCCCTTGCGACTTTTAGTCAATGGCACTCTGGATTCAACGCAACATGATGCAGGAAAGGCAAACGAGATGGACGCCGTTCTTGAATTCATTTCCCGGAGTCTTACGCGAAAGTTACTCAAGATCATCGGCGCAGTACAGGAGAGGCACAAGGATGCCACAGTGCATGAGGAACTGATGGCGGAGTTCGCATTTCCTGTGCGTGCTGGCTCTCACCTTCAACTCAACAATCCCGTATTGGAATTGGTAAAATTCGTGTGTGCGACGTTTTCCTTGGCGAAGGAACATCAAGTGGAAATAGGGCTGCTGAAAAGGAACCTGCTGGATTTGATTGGCATCCGGGAGTTCGCTAACGAAGCAATTTTCCGAAATCCTTGCGAGCCTCTCAAGTTATCAAATGTTCCCTGCCGTCATTGCGACGCCCTTCGCGATTTCGATTTCTGCCGCGACTCTGAACTTATCCCGAATAACGTCGACGTCTCTCCGAGGTGGCTTTGCTTCAATTGCGGTGGCGAATATGATCGAACATCTATAGAATTTGCCTTGATGCAGCTCGCGCTCACCATCGAACGCTCCATCAGCCAACAGGACATGCGATGTTCCAAATGCCAGCAGATCCGATCGAACAACCTGTCACTTTACTGCCAGTGCTCTGGAACACAAATGTATACCGTTAACAAAGCTGATGTTCGGCGGAAACTGCGTACGATCGTCAACATTGCTATGGTACATAATTTGGGGCGGCTCAAGGTGTGTATCTCTCCTGTGTTCTCCCCTCTTGATATCTCACCCAACCCTTTACAGGAACGTGCCCAGTTTATGCTGGACAGCTGGTAAACTATGATGGGAGTCAATGAATTTCATTTGATCTTTTGCTGGTGTTGCCATGGCTATACTTTCTGTAAGTTATATCTGCCCTACCATGATAACGCACTTATCTGTACATCTAGGGCTGTCATATTCATGTTTGTTTTAAAAGTATAGATGTCTTGCTCAATGAAAGCCTGTTACTGACTGACCTTGATACTATACCTGATTCCGTCGTCACCCCATTTGATAAATGGCTTGATAGCATTATTTCTGAAGTACATTCAGAGTATACTGCGCTGTCGATTGAAAGATTATAATGTTACATTGATGTTAAGCTTGCTCATGATGAATGAGGTGTGTACTACGACGTGTACTGGATGAGTTTTGGATGTGTTTGTTGAATTGTTTATATAATCGCGTGATGATCACATGATCATGTCATGATCAATGTTACGAAGTCGAAAGCTGGTACTTAAACCAATACTTACACAACACCAAACACTTAACTTTATGGCACAATCATATGTAAACCTAACAAGCGCTCTGCGAACTAAACACTGGGGCTCATCAAAACTGGGGCTCATCAAAGTGCTAGTAGCACATAGAGACACAAACTTCACTGTATTTCGATCCGATGTCACTAAAAACTCGTGTGACACCTACGAATCGCTATCGAGCACCTGGCTCCAATCGCCTGAGACCATCAGCTTGGTTGTCAAGACGGACGGCTTTGATTTTGGCAGGGGAGCTGAGCCAATACCACCCGAACGCGCCCTTAGAAAAAAAGATCATTGAGTGTCCCCCGCTCATACCAGGTTGAATCTTGGGCTCATACTAGATAAAATTTCCCTGGTACACATCGCATCCATTGGCTCTGCGCAGCCCTCCACCTGGTAAGTGGCCAAAGTAGCATGGTCCATAATAGTTATTAGCTGCAAGTTTGGAACAGGATTATCTAGGAACTAAGGGATGTTTGCTGGTGAAAGAGTGGCCAGGGAACTAGATTTTATCTCCCAGCATTCAGGAAGTCATCATTTGATTCTCAAAAGTTTAGTGTGTAGTAGCAGTTTATATTAGTGTGTAGTAGCCTGTTCCTGAACGAGACCGCGATTATTTTTATCCAAGGCTTGGCGCTTAAGTACTGAGCAACTTACGCATTCTCCAGAATAAAGTGAACAATGGGAGAACTACACACCAAGACATATCAGTATGTTTCTTTGGTTTGTTCATAAATATTCCCAAGCGGAATATTCCCCTTTCGTGGTGGTGAGTGTAAGAGTGTAAGTACTATGTAGTCGTGAAATTCAAGAACGAGCGGAGATTTAATTGACACCTCTCTTCCTTACAACTTGCTCTTTGTTCCATCTAGAAATTTGTCTAACTGTATTGGATGTATCACATCCAATAATTTCTTGGAGGTAAAGTGCCTTAGTTACATGATCGAATGTTTGCCAATCATAATGATAGTTTCAAGAGCCGTTTTTCGCATGCCAGTCGCATTTGATTTTTATCCACCTCAGTAAATCTGCCATCTCTTCATTGTAGTTGATGAGTAAGGTTATAACACATCTATAAGTATGTCTTATTTTGCGCTGAGGGATAGGAGCATCGTGTAAATGAGAATACTAAAATCTTGCACTACTACTACTGGGTCAGTGGTATGTGCAGAGAATCAGTTATCCGATGATTGCGATCTGACATCGCTTTCGACTAACTAGATGGAAATTCAGCCCCAGGTAGTAGACCTCCGAACATAAGTAACAAATAAGTAACAGCAAGACATCGCTTTGGATCAAAAGCTGAAGAGATAACTTACCCACCCATTGCTTATTTCTCCATTTATGCAGCCATTTATGATGTCCTTGGCCGCCCATTCATCATGGCCAGAGAATGATCATCAAGAACCAAAAGATAAAAGTTGTGTCCTGGCAAGCTACGTACGCCAAGTGTCCCCATATTGCTTGCGCTCTTGACATATTGACATGCAGGACTTGTTGCCTGTATCATAATCTGTTCACTGTCGTGACTCGTTCTCCCAATTCCTTGAAGCAATACATCTGTTTCCTCCCTCTGCTTATATTCACCATCTTAATTTCAATGGCTAGCATCGTTCGTGATGACCCGCAGAGCCATATAGTGACCGGAGGGGGCTCATGGTCTACAGTTGCCATGGCGCGATTTTTCGGTGGTAGTGCTACGTGGCCTGCATTTGCCACTTTCCCAGATTTCCCTCAAGGGGACACCGGTAATTATGGATCACTCAGTATGCAATTTCAAGGTATATATTCTACCAACCTTTTACATCTCTGTTCATGAAATTTTGTATAGGGACATCGGTTACTTTTTTTGGCAACACACCATCTTTACCGGCCTCACAATGGGTGCTGGTCTCAATCGATGGAGGTATCCAATACAACTCATCATTTATGGATCCCGCGCCACCTAGCTCCAGGCAGTGGTTGAAGTCTCCTACTCTTCCTGACGGCACTCATTCCATCGACATATCTCACATTGCAGGTACTTCTGTAGATTTCGTGGTCATCACTGCAGGGCAAAACACACCGCTCTCTGGAGAGAAATTGATTGTAGATGATGGTGATCCGTCCATCACATATGCAGGCAGTTGGACGCTAAATACCAATACGTATACATCTCGCGATAATCCCCATACTGGCCTTCCTTACGGCAATGGAACTCGTCAAACGACCTCTACAGGTGCGTCTGCAACCTTTCATTTTAATGGTATGTTCTTGTCCAACATAAAGCATTTTAACGATAGCTTATGACAAGATAGGTAATTCTGTCGCTCTCTATGGAATATTCACTTTCAACGTCTTTGGTACAATATCTGTCACATACACTATAGACGGTTTTCCCGTCACCAGGACTTACTCGGTGGATGCTACTACGCCCGAATTCACGCGGGGCGTACTGCAACTCGAAAACTACTCTCTCCACTCCAATGATTCGCTCTCATCTGGGGATCATACTCTCCAAATTCAGGTCATAAATTGCGTGAATAAGGTGTTCAATCTTGATTACATCACGTACTCACCATCCTTTCTCACTTTGGCTTCGAAACCAAACATCCCCGGCCCTTCTCCAGGCCTGCAAAGTGGTTCTCCTAGCCCTATCCCCTCTAATGGCGGATCTCCTAACCCTCTATCCTCCGGTGGTAACTCTCCTGACCCTCTGTCCTCTGGTGGCAGTTCTCCTAACCCTCTTTCCTCTGGTGGCAGTTCTACTAACTTTCTATCCTCTTTCCAACCTGCAAACCAAACCGGTTCTGCCACTGAACTTCAAACCGGATCTTTATCCTCACTCCGATCACCAAGTACTCCCACACCCGGCATCCAGAAAAACGTCGGAGCAAGCAGTCCCCCACGTCCCATAGCTGCCATAGTGGGTGGCGTTTCGGGAGGTGTTGTCTTTCTTATTCTCCTCTTTCTTCTGGGGCGAAGAATCTTCAAGCGGCACACCATTTTGCGATCAACGGCAACAGAGGTTCTCAAAGGTAATTTTCCTTTGTCACGTTCAGTTGTGCATTTTCGATCTTTCCTAACCTAGATGGCCTCGGCCCATCCTCCATTCAACCTTTTTTGCTTTCGGCATCCAATATGGGCATGACTGCAGAGACTGGGACTGAAGCTACAACAGGCAGCGCAATATCTCCACAGCAGCGCAAAGCGGTTGCAGACGGTCTGTCATCTGATGCTTTCGTACCTCAAGCCACGCCCCCAGAACTCTTACCATTAAATCTTGCAGAAGGGGAAACGGACAGACTTACCGGTGCTCAAATGCAGCGGTTTCAAGTTCTCATTCAAAACTTTAACCGCGAAATTAGTGCAAGCAGCCTCCCTGGCGGCAGAAACCCAGGTTTTGACAGTGCTCGCATCGCGGAGCTGCATGGCCATATTGCAGACTTAATGAATGAGAATACAGAGCACCGCAATATTAATGAAGGTAGTTCCAGTGTGAATCCAGCGAGGGCCCTTCCACCGCCCGCATATGAAGAGGCTGGGACAGAGGAACAACAATATTCTGAGCCGAGGAACAGCTAGATCTCAAACGTGGATGGATCAAATTCGTCGTACATTTAGTGTCGACATCGGCATCAAAGATTGGCGTCCCTAGATACCCCGTCTCGACATCGGCCAGGCCACATTCCTTACAATAACGTATTGCATTGATATGCTTATAAGGTAAAATGCTACCGCGTTGTACTTATTTCGTGGGCACAGACAATTTAGAACTCGAGGATCATAGTCCTAGTAAAATATAGGAGATTTAGATTACGCTCTGTGTCCATGCAATCTATGTACATACGATGGTTGCGTAAATTCTTGACCTACGCAACGCGCCGACTGTTGAAACCATTCTGAACATGTTCCTAAACTGACGGTCATTTCAAGGTTATGTGATCCCTGAGGCCTGAGTCGCAATGCTTCTGAAAGATGGTTGGGATTTTCCAATCTGGGTTCGCACTCTTTCTTGCTCTGTGTTTAGTTCTATATTTTAATTTCGACGACAGAAAGTTAGAATTCAGCCTTTCGAGAACTCGTGAATGATGCCCGTCGTGGTTGCCATGTACACATGCCGGCGACTCAAACCCATCGCTGATGGACTGCGGAACGCAAAGAGATCTGGAAGTTTCTCCCCTTGATTTTTGATGAGTCTTGTCTTCTATGGAGAATTTTACATCACAGGAAGTTTGTCGATCCGAATTTATCCGCAGGTTAACCGGAACAAAATTCAGGATTTGAGGCGGACTTTGAAGTGCGTGGAATAAGCCTGCCAATTAAACTTGTCACCGACAACAGATCTTGCATGTATGTATCGATTAGGACGAAGCCAATGTCGTGGAAGACCAGAGTGCGGAGTGTCAGCCACATCTTGCAGCAAGAACTTGGGATGCCAGTGGCCAGATGATCCACATAGTAGATGCAACCGAGAAACTAAAACGAGGTGACCGCTGAGCGCTGAGCGCTGAATTGTAGTCGACATCACGGTAGAGTTGTGCTCTTACTGCAGCTGAAGATGGTTCGGCGACCAAAGAAATTTGATGAACATGTTTCCTTGGGCTGAGGACAAGTGGAGCTTTCTAGGCTGACATCCGTTGGACAGTTTCAAGTGCAATATTCATCGATTGCGATCCTGTATTACCAGCAACAGTGATAATTCCGCGACAAGTTGTGTTAGATGCTATGATATGGAAAGTCTCACGGTTACTAATACTATAGTCTACTACTTCTGTAGCGGCCTTGGTGCCCCAATCCTCTCGTTTACGTTCTAATGTCTCAAGGCCACAAACATACCCACTCTGTTACTCAGAACCACAAAGCACAGCTCGCAAATGCCTACAACGAACTCGGAAAGGAACTCACGTCTTCAAAAATACGAGTCGTTGGCAATTACACTCTAGGCAAAGTTATCGGCGAGGGCAAGTAGATGAAATTCTCCAACTAGTACCCTCTAACTCTAATCTAGGCGCATACGGGAAAGTTCGCATGGGAACACACCGTTTGACATCAACGCGCGTCGCCATCAAGCAGATCCCAAAAGCCATGTCCGCATCTCTAACCCGCGAGATCCATCATCACCGCCAGCTCCATCATCCACACGTTACTCAGATGTACGAAGTCATCGCAACCGAATCCTCCATCTGGCTCGTCACAGAACTTTGCTGCGGGGGAGAGCTTTTCGACTACCTTGCCGAAAAGGGTCGCATCGCAGAAGACGAGGCCCGCGTCCTCTTTGGCCAGCTCTGTCTCGCCGTAGCATACCTCCACGACAACGGTATTGTCCACCGTGATCTGAAGCTTGAGAATGTGCTGTTGGACGAACGTTGCCGTGTGAAGCTCGGTGACTTTGGGTTTACCCGGGAATTCGAGAAGGGGGCATTCATGGAGACTTTTTGCGGCACGACGGGATATGCTTCTCCTGAGATGTTGCAAGGAAAGAAATATTCGGGGCCAGGTCGGTGATTTCGCTGTATGTATGCGTTCCAAGCAGTTCATTCCCCCACAGAAGTCGATGTCTGGTCACTCGGTGTTATTCTATACTGCCTTCTCACGGGAACCCTCCCATTTGACGACGATGACGAAGATGTAATGCGTGACAACATTATCAAGGGTGACTTCGAAGACCACGATTGGCTTTCCATGGGTAAGCGCGACACAGATTACAACACGACTCCGCTAACAACCAGCAGAGTCCCGAGACTTAATCAAACATGTCCTCCAAAAGGACGTCTCTAAACGCTTCATGATCCCCCAGATCCTCGCTCATTCTTGGTTCACCGCCTCACAACTCTCTTATGAGGAAGACGATCACGATCTCCCCATGCCTCCTTTCATCCCAGTTCCCAGCTCCCCACCCTCTTCACAACACGAACACTCCGCTCCACCCTCTTCCGAAGAATCCATTACCTCTTCACCCTTCGTGACCTCATCATCCAACTTTGAGACATCCACCCCCACAACGCCAGACCATTCAAGCATTAAAGACAACCCATTCGAGCTCACCCCAGCGCCACCCGTGCTCCACCGCTACCCAAGTGACTCCACCATCCGCAAGCCCACCCCATCTCCCGATGTCGGCGTCTACTCCAAAATGTCATCTAGCACAAAACCCGAGACTGTACACGAAGAAAATGACGACATAACCCACGCAAGCCCCCATCTTGATTCCAACTCCCGCCCCAATCAAAGCCTCCGGAACCCCACGCCCCCGCCTCCGCCCATCCACAAGTCGCATTCCTCCAGCTCGCAAAAGCAACCTCCGACTTACCCCGTCCGCACTCCTGTACGCACAAAGCGGCGGTCCGTCTCCTCCACCCTTTCGGACGACGGGCCCTCTTCCCCCACCATCTCCACCTCCAACAACCCCCAGTCTTTCCCCATCACCACCGGGCGCGACCGGGTTGATTTTTATTCATTACTCAGTACACCAGCGCCCATTATATTTTCTACACCTATGGAGAGGGAGCTGTTGAATACACTTAGCATGCTTGGACTCGATACGGCACAGATTGTGCACAGTGTGTTGACGGACGCGTGTGATGCTGCGGGGGCGGTGTGGTGGATGCTTAAGAAGAAGGCGGAGAGGAGGGGATTGGGGATGGGGATGGGGATTGGAGCTGATGGACTGGGACTTGGGCTGCGGGAGATGACGAGTCTGAGTGCAGATGGGGAAGCTGAGAAGGGTTCGGTGCTTGGTGTAGTAGGAGTAGAGTCTCCAAAGGAGCTCGACTCCGTGGTGCTGGAGAAGCAGAACGTCAGGAAGAGAGGTGACACAGTTGAACAGAAATTTCAGCACCACGATCAGCCTCGGCACAAGGACAAGGACAAGGACAAGGACCAAGGCAAGAAACATCGCAAAATGAATACGGGGGTGCAAACCGATACCACCGAGTTGACAATCTTTCCCGCTCGCTCCGCCCCGCAGCTCGCATTCCTCCCGCCTACGCCCACGTTCGTGGAGCCCAGGACACCACCAGGGCGTCCCGAGACACCAACAGGCACAGGGTCACGCTCAGTGATGCTGTCACCGAGTACATCAACGGTGACCGACTCACATTCACATTCTAGTTCCAAACACTCATCCTCGAGCTCGAGGAGCCATCCGTCGACGCCTGCCGGGAGTTTGCGGGACCGAGAGAGGGAAAAGGGAGATGTACTAGGAGGGAGTGTGGGCAAGGCGCGGAAGGCGCGTTCGGGGAGTGTGAGTATCATGCAGCGTGCAACGACGGCGCTAGAGGCTGCAGGGCTGGTGAAGAAGAAGAGCGCGGAGGGTGTTAGGGAGGAGAGGGAGAGGGAAAGGGAAAGGGAGAGGGAGAGATCGAAGGAGATGGAGAGGAGGATGGCGGGGAGTAGCGGAGAAGAGCCGAGGACTTCACACGGAAGCGGAAATTCGTCGAAGTTGGCCAAGTCCCCACCGACAAAGGCGAAGGATAGGGACAGGGACAGGGACAGGGACCCCCCTGTGACGCCGCCGCCCGGCGAACTGCCGCAGATGGGTTCGCCATGGATGTTGACCGACCCTCGAGATTCCACCACCTCGCATCCACAGCACCAGTCGCATGGGAATACCCGTATCTCGACAACATCGCCTATCCCTACCGACACGCCCAGTGCAGGAGACAGAAGCGACGTTCCGCACTCTGTATCCGCGCCCAATGTCTCCACCAAACATCAAACGGAGGGTGTGCCCCAACCGCGCAACCGTGCGAACATCCTCACAGCGTTCAGGCTGTGGTTCAACGAAGATAGGAAGGGGAAACGGAAGGACACAAGCCAGGGCCTACCGGGGGTCAACACGCATGCTACGTATCGCCAGCAGCCGTATAGCACGGGCACAGCGAGCAAGCGGCGCGGGAGCAACTCGTCCGGGGGCAGGTTCGGCTCGCGAGGTGGAGGCCACCGCCATCGACCCTCCGCCTCATCACGGCGGTCAAGCAGCGTCAATTCACGACGGTCGTCAGGCACGTCCACACAGATGATCGTGCTGGATTCGCCGCAGATCCCGACAAGGCGCTCGCTCGGGAGTCACACTCCTAACTCAGAACGAGGGGAGTATTCCTCGCGCCCGTCTTCCGTCCGTAGTTTCTCCATGCAGGGCCAGTCCCAGCCTCGACACCGCAAGTCCCCATCCGCCAGCTCTGCGGGATCGACCCACCTGCGCACTGCGTCTCCAATGCAGAGGTATTCCCATCATGGCCACAATCATCGACGTGCGGGCTCTGGGTCGTCGACCACGACACGTGTGGTACGGCAGAACCAGACAACGCCTCGTCCACCACACATGCGCTCGAACTCTACCACATCGTCTCTCCACTCCCCGACCTCCTCTCGCCCAGCGTCTTTCTACGAGCTGTCTGAGAACGAAGGCCCGCGCACAGGATCACCGTTCAAACAACGGCAGCACAGGCACTCGAGGGAGGATGGTATTTCCACGCCCCGAAGGGGGTCCTCGAGTGGCGGTTCAACGAACACAACGTTCGTGGCACAGAAGCGGCATGGGCCATTTACCAGTCCCGTGGCTCACGGATATGCTGGAGGATACAGCTCATCATCGTATAATCGGACGAGTTGGAAGAAGAGTTGGGGATTGGAACCGCCTGGCTGGCGGTATCGCACTGCGCACCTGCCGGTGGAGGTGTCGGTGATATCTCCTGTGACGGAGCCCATGTCGCTTCGGGACGTGTTTTCTGGACGGCATTCGCTGAGTATGGGAGATGAGAGTGATTGGGTGGATGAGGATGACGATATTCCGGCGTTTATTGGGGGGTTGGGCCAGATGGGGATGGGGACAGGCACTTCAGGCTCGTTGTCTGGAATGACGCAGATGACTATGGAGCCCCCGCCGACTGTGACACTTTCATCTGCACCCAGGGGACATAGGTCCGCAAAACGGGGTAGTGGAAGCGGGAACAGGAATTCGGGGACAGGTGGGGCGACGTCGGGGAAGAAGCAGGCCCATTCGCCGGTTGAACGCGTTTCACCTAATCCGAGCGATGGCGGGTATGATGCAGCAGAGGCGAGGACAGGAAGACGGCAGTTACCTGCTGGCCGCTCAGGGCCGGCGTTTCGACATGCAATTCAGGAGGAGGATGAGGGAGAAGAGGAGTGATTGTTTCTGGGACAAGGATCTCTTCATTTCATTTTTCCACTGGTTTGCTTCCCCTTTTTTTACTGCTTATACGTTTCCTTCTATGATGACCACTATCATTATTCTGTACACACTGGACGATATCTTTCGCGGATATTATGTCGCTATATCTAGATTCCACATCCCACTTACTCACCAGCGATTGTGTAGTCGACTGTAGTCGATTCCTTTTTTCATCTGTGTTTGGCTTGTCCCACCGCATGTTCTTACAGTGGAATTTTTGTCCGAGTTTTGATCAACTTCCCAGGTTTAGTTCATTCATATACGGGAATGCTCAGTGCGGTACTGAAAGTTAAACGCACCCAACTGATTACCACAGCAGCTCAACAGGAACATGCTCCCTTGGGAATATCGGCCTTTCGGCTGTTCAAGCACAATACCGTGTGCAAACGGAGATGTATAGAAGGAAGTGTTCATCCCAACGTCCACCTGCCAGACATTCTCAAAGACGTCGACAAGCGATGCCAGTTGCAATTTGTAGAGACTCAATCCTAAGGAAATACTCATAAGTGACAGTCTGAGGTGTTCGGGTATGTATCTACTGTATATAAAGAAGAAAAGACACAAAGGTATCCGAGGATGCACTACGCACGCGTCATGGGGCTTGTGCACACTCACGATGTAATACTGAACACATTCAGGGCATCTTATGTATTTAGAACGTGTTTTCAGGTCAACCCAGCGGAAAGACGGCGACAGTAGCTGGGTCGCTCGCGATGATAGGTCGGCTGTGTTTATGTAAGGAATTTCCCTTTTTACATTCGCAACCGTGAGAATGGCGTTGAAACACTGCGGCTTACAACGACCACGACGACGACGACGAACAGATCAGCAATGGAAGACGGTACGTCAGCATCACACGCGCAGTCGCCAGCTCTCTTCTGTTACTTCGAATTCGGCATCGTGCACAAATTATCAGTACCTGAGTAGCACTAGTCTCGAACTCCACCACGATTTTGAAGACAATCGTTCAAAATGTTATGGAGAGTAGCACCATTCAGCTTCTCGACTCCAAACATTGTCATCAATGGTCGAGGTCAAGGCCAATACAGTTCTCCAATTTTTTGCGGTTTCCTGACCTCTGTTCTGATCGGCACAAAAAAATTGCGGCCTCCTCCTAGAACACCTTTCCTCTATCTCATCACCTCCCTCACCAGTGTATGACCTGACCATTTTCCACTCTCCTTTTGTTTCTTCTTCCGCATCCTACAGCATGGCAATCCCAAGATATAGCGCCCAGAGGCATCGGCATTCCCATGCATGATGCGGGGATGAACAATGCCACCATGGCCACCGATGAGCAGTGGTCCGCCAATGGCAATGGCAACAGTGGGCCTGCTCCCGAGCGAGACCCGTCCTCCCGTAGGTCGAGGAGTCCCGGCGGTGGTGGAGGGAAGGAGGGACGCGGTGAACGCGGTGAACGAGGTGAACGAGGAGAGCGAGGAGAGCGAGGAGAGCGGGGGTAGGTTTTTTCTTTTCTTTTTCCCTTGTGTTTCCCCCTCCTAATTGGTGCCATTATCTTTAGTGCCAATCCAGGCAATAACCTGCACGTCTCAGGCCTCAGCCAAAAAGTGGACACAAGGGAACTTGAGGCTGCCTTCGCCAAAATTGGCCGAGTACATTTTTACGTTGCTCTTCTCCCTTATGCTGTTCGTCTAACCTCCTAATTAGGTCCAAAAAGCCTCTGTCATGTACGATCCACACACGCGCGATTCGCGGGGGTTCGGATTTGTCACGATGGAGACGGCCGAAGAGGCCGATGCTGCAATCACTGCGCTCAACAGCACTGAGTTCATGGGAAAGGTGATGAATGTTGAAAAGGTCTGTTGCTTACCTTCTTTCCCTCTACCTTCCCCCTTTATTTTCTGTCTTCCGCGATATATAACGAATGTAACACAGGCTAGGCGCGGACGTGCAAGGACCCCCACTCCAGGGAGGTACTATGGCCCATCCAAACGGGGTGACGGTTCGTGTCCTGCCCCTCTTACCACTCACCTTCTTACTCCCCCCTCCCCCCCCCCCTAGCTCCAGCTGAACGCCCATATGACCCGCGTCCCTATGATTCGCGCTATTCTCGGGATCATGACCGGCGCGGTGGTGGTGGTGGTGGTGGTGGGGGGCGGCATGACGACTACCGTGGTGGTGGACGGGATAGGGACCATGACCGTGGTGGGTTTAGGGACTATGACCGTGGAGACAGGGACAGGGACAGGGGTGATAAATATGGGGGTAGAGATGGCAGAGATGGCAGAAGGGAGTACGGGGGAAGATACTGAAGAGGCGATGTTAAAAATGCTTCCTGGCTTTGCTCTATTTTATGGTTTATGGCCCCTTCCTTTTCACTATAAAAGTTATTCTTACTTGACTGATATGACGATAGGTATTGTCAGACCGTTGTAGTTGGTTTCGGTGAATTTCAGTTATCTCTTTTGCAGATCTTAGTCGTATAGAATTCTATAGAGTTTCAAAAATCTATGCGGTGGTCGAGATAGTATACGTAGAGATGTTGTCTGTCAAGGGTTTTACCTGGCTCCATGTATTGATTTGCGCATTTACTGGGATGTATGTACTAACGTGACATTGGTACTGTGTCCCTTGTGTCCACGACCCTTTCCACCGATTATTCTGCCCGCACCAACAGGAGTTCTTCAAGCCATGGAACTTATTCGTTTGTTAGCGCGTCCGCGTCAGAAGGGTGGGCGTATAATATTACATAATTGCGTATGCAATAAACAGCGAGGAATAAAGGAGATCCGTCTATGTAACTCTTATCCTATTCTAAGTAATCCCTTCAAGACGTTTTTTTCCCTGACATGACACACCTGCCATCTTTCAAGCTCACCAGCCCACCATCCGAGTCTGCGCATTTTTCTCCCCTCCAAATTCGTGCCAACGCTGAGACCATACGAGCTTGTCTTCTCCGATAGCTGCAGTCGTTACTCAAGTACCACTCGCGAATATTCTCGGGTCATTCCGGCCTACAAGGTTGGCATATACCTACCGAACGAAGCATGGTGCGGTAGAAGATGCAAGTAAGAGGGGAGGATCGAGCCCAGGGTATACCGGTCTCCTTTGAGATTGATCATACATATGAGGTCCGTGGACTTGGATACAACCATGTCACCCATCTTTTTCCGGTAGTCTCCGTGTATAATCCACCCTCTGTCGTCTTGGTCAGGCTTCTGTCGTATTTGGGCCTCAAATTCTTCAAGAGTCGATTCTTTCCTGCCAGGCTGCCAGTATAACTCGTCCCAACGAGATAAGCGGGACACCAAGCAAGCTGCCAGGCTGCCAAGGTGGCGCCGGTGGTGGTCTGTGTTCGTGCAGCGTAAGCTTCAGAAGTCCGGCTACAGCTACCTTGCCGGTTCCTGCGCGGTTTCCGAATCAGTCACCAACCTTGTTGTAAGAAGACCAAATTTACCGCTGTTTCCTATGAGATGGACCCTGCAACGACCTTTTCCGTCACCAAGCAAAGGTGCCATGCCAGTGGCGGGAAGCGCAAAAAAAATGGGCGACTCCGACTACTAAGCGCCCGTTGAGCGAGGACAGAACCACACAAATATATGTTCCCGGTTCAGGGCAAGAGACCCGTATACTTTAGCCTCGCAAGCCGGTCTTGTATTAGTGAGATAGCATAGTCATGTGATCATATGTGGGTGAGACTCTTTCGGTTGTTCATCATACGGTTTGTGTCGATCCTCCTACTGCCAGCTTGACTGGCTAACTGTATCTTCATCAGATCCCGCTGTCTCCGTTTCTGGTTCGTTTCTGGTCGTTATGTATCCCGTGAGATGAAACGCGCACAGCCGTTCCTGGGACTTATACAAGGGAGAATTGGAAACTAATTTATAGTTCCTACCATCTCCTACCATTTGAGCCCCCGCCATGTTTGTCGCCTTCCCAGTGCCCCTTAATCCTAGTACTCACTCCTCTGTACCAGGCCTGAACCTTATGATCCCCATTTACCCCCGAGTAATCTGTCAACGCCCTGGAATCGTCCAGGGTCTACTAGTCAAGGACCGTCTCGCAGTCCGAGAGTGGCTTCTGTGCAGGCACAGATCAATGACACTGTCGAACTGATGAGGGAGAACATTACTAAGGTCACGGAACGGCAAGAGCAGTTGGCTTCTTTGGAAGCTAGGACAGGTTCGTACGCCAAATGCGCATCGTGCTTACGTCATCACCTCTGTCTCCCTCCCTAGAGAGTCTTGCGGTGACATCCCAAGCATTTCGTCGCAGCGCAGATCGAGTTCGCAAGGCAAGTTTTAAACCCTATTCTCCTGTCTCGACGGCTCCAACTTACCTTTTTTCTAGAATATGTGGTATGTATCTACCTTCGTCTACTGATAGCATCCTTGACTTCTTGTTACCTATGAAGGTGGCAAGATATGAAGGCGCGTTTCTATCTTAATCTTCGTTTGTTTTCCTAAAGATATCGAATACACAGATGCGGATCATCATTGGCATTGCCATAGCAGTCGTATTGACTCTTATTATCATATCAGTTGTCCAAGCCGTAAAAAAACATTGACAAGTGATGCTCGTCACAATAATTGTAGAACAATTAGTAGCGCTCTCATGGCCAAAAAAAATTCCTGCATTCTCGACGAAGGAGAGGTTGTTCAACCTACAAATCACCGAAATATTTGGTGGCTCGTCAGGCGGGCGTGGATTTTGCGAGAAGATCGGTACCACACAGAACACTTTTGGAACTGAATTGTGTATCCAAACATTTCGCGCAGAAGATACAATTGCTAGAAAGGAAATGGGCTCACCAGAGACATAGCAAGGACCGCCTCTTCCATGTATCGCAAAATGCAGAACACAACTTCAGATAAACACTTCAGTGATAGTTTGCTTAGTCAGAGTGCCGACATCTGACTCTCCAACTGTGGAGGATTGCGCCGAAAAGAGATAAAGTTGGCGGGACTAAGAATGTCCGTAATAAGCGTCGCAACACAAGACGAGAAACCGCATCACACTGTCTAGTCGTTTAGAGACATGGATGATCGTAACTGAATGTTGAACGACGTCCATATGATTTTTTGTTCGTGGTGCACAGTGCGCATAGGTCATACAAACATAATCCCAATCTAAGCAACTCATCGCCCACCCTTGCCACCTTTCATCTGCTGCTTTGATACCTTGGGGCCGGAAGGAATGTTTGCACGTGTGACCGGCTATTGAAACAGTCTGAACCCAATCTACTGAGAGCATAGCAACGATGCAGCTGACCTTGGCCTTCTTAACCTCCTTCTCTTTCTTCTCCGACTTAGCTTTCGTGATGGCAGCCAACCGCTGTTGCTGACGAACGGCAGCAGTCTGATTCCGCTTAGCGGCAATGGTAGCGAGGTCGGCACCAACGATTCCACGCTGGTGCTTCACTGTTCGGCGAGAGCGTTTCTTGGCGACCTCCTCTGTAATACCCTTCTTGTGCATCCGGCGGAAGACTTGTGTCCATGCAATTTTGCGCGGGTTTTTCCGTTGCAGGAACAGAGATGCGTTCTTAGAGGAAGCGAAGCGGAAGACCTGGATTATTTACGCAGAAACTGAGTCAAAAGCGCCTGCGAAAATCATGGAAACGAGCTCGCACCTTGCTATCCCCCCGGACGAAAAGTTTTCCCTTGCTGGGGTAAATTTTGTACCCGGAAAACGAATCAAGTTCGATCTTCTAAACTCAGAAATAATTCAGGTAAGTCTGACGGGCTGAGAAGCGAGGTATAACGTACCATCTGTTAAACATCCGAGGTGACAAAGAGTCAGCAAGAAATCCTTTAGCGTAGAGTCACATCCAAAGCGTCTCAAGACCATCCAGCCCAAATATCATCCATAACTAATGTGGTTTACACCTCCACGAAGCCAAAGATCTCCATAATCCGCTCCTTGTTTCTCGAAACGTCTCCAGTCAGAAATTTGTGCTCACCTTGATGGGTTTTGTCAGATGGCGTAGACGTTGTGAGTATATGAGTTATGGGAAACTTTCGGAACGTGCCGCAATCATGCACAGCCACCTGAATCCGCGCTTGCCTTAGGAACGATGACTTGCCAACATTAACCTCAACGCTGTAATATTGTCTTCACCTATCTCATACAACCCACTCCGGGCCCCTCCACACGTCTGAATTTCTAGGAGACAATCGGTGCACCATAGAGCCACGATTTGAAAGTCAGATTCATGTATGGATCGAAAGTGAAGGGTAAGAGGAGACAGCGGTCCCGAAAGTAGAGCCTAGTTCTCACTTAGGCTCGAAATCACTCCATACAACTCCCAAACTCAAGCGCTTTTCTCATTTATCACGCACAATTACGGACGGCCTGCTGCTCGTCCAGCCCTCTTGGAACTCCGTCTTTCGCAATCATATTATTCTACCCAGGTTCTCCCCAGGTTCTCCCTACACTGCATTCACCAACTTCCAATGTTGGCCCAGTGTCGAATGTCGGGCTTTCGACTTAGCTCAATGCTCAGATTTGATCACACTGTAATATGCTGATGGTGAGTTGGACAACCCTTCGATATCCTCCCAATCCTCCTGTCAGGGATGCGAATCTCGCAGGAGATGGACGCATAACATGTCTTGCTTCTTTTCTTTCATCATGATATCTCCATCAGCGAGTATACAACAAGCGCACAGGTACTAAAAGTTCCAGCAACGCCCTCAAGAACGGCTAAACGCCGATTCGATTTTCATGATGAGAAACAAGGTCGTGTACTCCTTACTTTGGGACATTTGCGAATATAGTCCCGAATGTTACTCCATTGTATCTAGAATGAATATCGCTCAATCTCAAATTGTAGAGCCCAGATTCGATTAGTAGGGCTCACCCCATGAAGCTCCGGCCGGGATCAATGAAAGTCCTGAATAGAGTAAGCAATAGATCAGTCCTTTGCAAACGATCCGGAAGAGACATGACGAACACGTATCCACGATCACCTTGAATTCCTAATTTTGAACGGAAGAAGTCGAAAATGGCTTTGGAATATCTTTCGTTGGCCTCGGGGTTCAAGTTATCTAAGCTGGTCTGTGTTCATCCCATAAGTCATATCTGATCAAACAAGGAGATACTAGTACGTACGATGGTCAACGAGAACGTAGGGTCGAATGTACCACTGAAGGTCTGGAACTCGTTGTATTGAATAATGATTGAGATGTACATCTCCGGCTTCCCGAGAATCTCTGCACCGAACTACTTGGCTTTCAATTCATGAATCGACTGACAGCAGATTAGATTGTGAACCTTGGAGAACTCCAGCGTAAATGCTTTCAAGTCAGGTATCTTAGACAAGGCAATCAGCATCAGAATCAAAGAGTTGAAAGGCGGGTGACAGAGCTCAATTTTTGCTTTGAGAACACCTACCTTGACGTTGGTAGTAAGCTGAAGCGTAGGCATTCTGGGGGGATATAAAATATGAATCTCATGTCAGGCCGTTCACTAGCCGTTATAAACGCTTCTCAATCACGAGTTATAAAAAAGTGAGACTACACGGGACGGAAGCGGAAGAAATACATCTTGCCCAAATCTTGCCGGTTCAAGTTGAAGAAGTCGGAATCATTGTGCTACCTCGTGTCACCGTTCCAGTGACTTGGCTGCATCCGGGACGTGTGGGTAATCGTTTAATCGATAGGAGGCGTTCTATGTCAGTCATCTCTCGCTCTGACTATTCAGGAGATCATCTCGTGATTTTGCCTGCCTCTTTCAGGTAAGTGAAAACGCGCTGTTTGATTGCTTGCGCCCTATAGCTAATAGCGAATCGCTGGCAATCCATCGTTCATAACTGCATGAAATGCTTCCTTCCGATTTTATGCGAGTTGTTCGGGGCTGAATTCGGATGGAACGTATTTCTTCGCTGCTCAGATCAGGGTGCTCAAGGGTATATATTAAAGTCTAGTAACCAACCCTACAAAAACTAGTATTCAATGAAACGAGTCCATGCAGTCATCTCGCAATACTAAAAGTCCATACAATCATCTATGTAGCTCATAGCCTCGGCTCATGGGATCTTCGCGGGGCATATTTCGCCTGAAGATGAAGAGGTATAGCAGTTGGGCAGAATAATAGGGGCCATAACGCACCATTTCACACTCCTTCGTTTCGAACCCGCATTTTTGATAGAAAGCTGGCCATGTCAAATAAGCACACGGCGCCAGGGTGCAAACAAAAGACTCACGAATATTCTTATTTGCACAGTTCAAAATTGTCTTGTATGCGCCACTGTTCTCACTGATATAAACGAGCGCCTGGATTATCCTGAGCCCAAGCTTCTTTCCCTGCTGCTTCTCATCAACAACAATGTCTTCGATATGGCCAGCACTGCTTAGTCCCCTCTGGAATTTACGCTCCATAAACACGGTTCCCACCCCAACGATCATGTCCGTCGTCTTGTCAACAATGACAAGCGTGTAATATGTTCGTGGTAGGGAGCGCAGAGACTCGAAATGTGCGACCCAAGCTGCCTCACCCGGATCTTCAGCGCTGGTTAAGGTGGAAAGAACTGAAAGGTGACCACGTCTGTAATCCGTCGAAGCCAGCGGGCGCATCTAATTTCTTATGAGCACCAGCGTAATGTAATATGATATACAACGTACGTGGACGTCAGGATGCAACTGGCTCTTGACCTCCTGCGAGATGAAGTCAGAGGAGAAAAGGAGGTCTAGGTCGCTATCTGGCGTAAAGGGCGACATCGGATTCGCAAGAGCCAAAGGATGGCCAATAGATTAGAGTAGTATACTTAGTGTCGAGGTCGAGGGAGTAAGAGAGGTTGATCTAGAACGAAGTTGAAATGTGCGGCGGCGCGGGAGAGTGCCGGACGGAGTCAATTATCATTTTGCGTGCGGCAGTGTCGGGTCACAGCCATTGTCTCTAGTTGTGTTGTCTCTTCGCTTCTGGCCCAAATTTCTTCTGTCGACTTCGCTCGGTTTATGGTTCACAGACATCGTGGTCGGACTTCATCCATGTTGACATTTTTAATCAAGTGACCATGTGCATTAGTGCCTGACTCGGCTGTACTTATCGATGACCACTGACTGCAAGAACCTGCATGTCAGGCAAGTGACTGGCAAGGCCCGTATCAGTTCTGTTTCGGGCAATCCACACTGCCGTGGTGACGTTGTTGTGCGAGTGCTCTTGTTTCAACTTGACCTTGGCACTCGAACCATGTCACTGACTGCTTTCCTCACTGCCCCACACTGGCACCTCTTGAATACGTATACTCGTCGTCTACAATGCTAAGGAAACGTTTGCTTTTGGCATTTGGCATTTACTAATCTTAGGGCGTTTCCAATGCATGCTTTCATTCTGGTTGATGTCGGAATACGTGCCAGTTGTTGGGACGTACGATAAACTCCGGAATACTATGACATTGTCCAGTGACACAGCGTTTATGGATCTGCAGCACCCTCCTGTCTGTCATGGATATAAGCCTTCCATACAAGATGTCTTTGGCCTGGGTCATCTCAACTCTTTCTATGAGGCTCCCTACTGCATATAGGTGCGGGGTGGGAACCTCAAAACCTGGTGACCTTTCCGTAGAGTTGCGATCGCCATGGGCTACTGTAATCCCTTTGTGCTGGTTTCGTGAAGGGGCAGGCAGCAGAGGGGTTGCGGGAGGAGTCCAGAAGCGTTGGCGGACGCATCGAAATTCACATGGCTTCGCGGTCGATAAGTGCTGGGGATTCTGGGGTAGTATCAGGCTATGAACATTCAATGGGACTACAGGAAAGCTTTCGTGGATTCATTGGTTGTTAGGAACTTTATAGAGGGAACGCTATGGCACGGCGTTGGTCACACTGTGACACGGGCGTGTGCTGATCTGTTGTGTCCCTCCTTCAGTGGAAAACGTCTCTTGGTCGGGTTCATCATGGTTCATTCTCTTGTCCTGGACGTCTTCGCATGCCCCCAACCTCGTGTCCTTCTAAACAGGAAGGCTGACTGCGATTGCTCTGCTGTGCGTTAGTAACTCGACTCTCACCCTATGTCTTATATCTCGACGCTCTGTTTGCTGGCGAACTGTAGTGGTTCGATGCTTCTCAGTGCCATCCAGGTTCCTCTTTAAGGAGGAGAGCTACCTGTTCTACTCTTGAAAGCGAAGACCCATACCTTGCAGCCTTATCTGCGTCTTCGTTTTGATCTTCTACGCCTTGGTTTGTCTCCATAATTGTTCCATTTTGTGGATCGGTGCACTGGTCAGATTGATGACCCAGGCGCTGTGCTTTCCTCACTCCTTTGCTTCCATTGCTTCGAGTGGTCTGTCTACCAAGGATCTCCTGATACGCCCGTCACACCACTTTACTTCTGAAATTGTGACTCCTTCGGGAAAAGAGGCTCCCTCACGGAGAGCCTTGTTGCAATAGAGATTCGTTCTCGAGTACAGTTGTGATTGGTATTATATGATGGACTATCGGTGTTAAGAATCCTCTCTGGTTTGACATGACTCCTGCTGTGATGGAACTTGGGTGGGCGTGAACCACTTCACTGGTGAGAATGACAAGGCTGATCACTGATCGCGCGGAACCTCTTGCGACCAATGGTACACACAAGACGAAGCGAGGATCGTAATTTGATTCAGGTATGTCGAGCTTACCTCTTGCGCCTCGCGGAGAGGATCGATCGGACAGCACGGCTACCCGGAGGGAAGTAATACCATTACTATGGTAGTCAGCAGCCTACATTGGCAGGACAGTGCTGAATGACGGATATGCTAGAGCAGGGTGGATGGGAACCTCGTAGTTGTAATGTCTGTGAGGACCTCCCCGGAGCAGGAGTCGGGCCAACACACATGGTTGGTCTTTCGGGACTAGCATCGTAGCGGGGGAAGCCTATGGGTAATGTTCTGGGGGCTATACATGAGTTGGGCCCTCTGCGGACTGGTTAAGGACGTGGATGCCTTGGATTCGTCCACTACATTGACGAGGACGCCTGATGTCCGATGACTGGCCTGAATCAATTTTCGTGCACTTCCGCCTTCATGGTACCGGTGATTTCTTGCCCGTTTAGTACAACAACACTGCGTTAACGGTGACGGGCGCTCCTGCTCAATCAGAGTAATCTGTCAAAGCTAAGCGGCGAGTAACAAATATTTCCTTGCGAGAGCACCAGAAGCCTGACCAGTGACCACTAAAAACGGAAAACCTTCTGTAAACGGCAAGGTACGACACAAGAGTGGCCCGTTTACTCCTCTGTTGAGCTCCAATGCAGAAAACGTTATGATACTTGCATCTCACCCATAAGCATCGATCCCCGACGGGAAACCTCTATCACCGCAATATGTATGGATGTTACACGAAAAACAGCGCCCGAGCGGAAATCCAAATTCATCGGTACCTGCGGAGTTGATTGGGCATGCCATACTGTGAACAGTAAACAACGCGTTCTTCTGAACCGCCACGATCACCATTACTGTGTCATCTGCGTAAGCGAACTCTCTGAAGTACTCAGTGACCAAAGTGATGATCAAATTTCATACTGTCCTGATTAAGTTCGATAAACAGTTTCTTCACGAAGACATCATGGAGTCCACCCAGATAATTGGGAAGTAGCATCGTCCTTCTCCACCGCCATCCACGATGAATCCGTGCGAACGAGAAGCCTTGAAAAATCAGAGTCTATGTCAGACTTCTACATGCATACTACACTTTACTTATCTGCTTCCCGACAAAGATGATCCTGCTACGTGGCGATCTGGGCCATCAAATGGATCTGACATGATGTTGCTGCGAGGGGTGTAAACCTTGTTTCGATTTTATACGTTCCATATTCACTACCTTACAATGTCCGCCCGGTGAGGTCCGCACTAGACATTTTGCTCGATTGAGCTTGCTGCGGCTTCTCCCATGCTACCTGCTCGAGGTCTCCACTTACTTGCTATTTTTCTTTTTGCTCTTACAAGTTTAGTTGTAATTGGTCTTCGACACGGCCTCGTACATGGGGTTTGTACGAGGAAATTGATCCATCATGGACAAATGTGGGCTCCTGCTGACATGACGCCTTTAACGAATCATTCGTATGTTCATTCTTCGCATATTTATCGGGAGGATGGAATGCTGGTAGTCAACCCCGATGCCCCGCACCCAATATTTGATATCATCAATCGCGCCGAAGCTCGGTGGCATGCCAAGTTAGGTAGTGCCAGTCGAACATTAGAAGAAGCTGTGAGTGAGTATATCCGACGTTACAGAAGGGCTCCTCCCAAAGGATTCGATGCATGGTGAGCTCTGTTCTGGACTGTTGGGCCACTGGTTGCTAACTGCTACGTGCAGGTGGCGCTATGCCGAGTTACACAATGTTCAATTACCCGACGAGTATGACCAAATATGGTCTGATCTCGAACCGTTCTGGGGTATGGATCCAGTCGATCTGAATCGCCTTCAACTTCAACATGAGGGTCATATCGACAGTTTCACTTTGGGCAAAAATGAAGGGGAGAGTATCAAACTCCTGAATGTTTCAGTTTCTGATCCTTCCCACTGGGAAGACAAGAATCTGCTTCGTGGGGCCGAAGACATATTAGATTTGCTCCAAGATGTTCAACATCACCTGCCACCCTTTCGTGCGGTGGTCTCACCTCATGATAATCCTACTTTGTTCTCCGATTTTGATTCGAAGAGTTTAGCTTTGAAAGCCGCGTCCAAGCACTCTTGCAAGTTATCCTTTTGGTGTGGCTATCGAGTGACCATCTCACGTCATATGTTTAGATCTCAATTTGAGCAACATCGTACCTGATCAACGTATAGAAGAATGGTCGTCAGCATGTGCCCCGTCTTCTCCAGCTCGTCAATCGAAACGCAACGCAACCCTTTCTTCGAGAAAGACATTCATTCATCATCATCACAAAACTATGGACCCGTGCACCCACCCTCAGCTCCTTGAAATTCACGGCGAATTTCTGAGTCATTCAGAGCCGACCGCACAGAGCGTTATGATCCCCCGATTTGCATATGCGCCAACTACGCTTCACCACGATATTCGGATTCCGACGTTACTTTCGTGGGTTGATGATATTGTTCCACAGAGCGACAACCCCCCATGGGAGGGAAGACTTGACGAAAGTCTGTCGTGGCGGGGAAGCAACACAGGCATGTGGCATGCACCTGAAACACGGTGGAGGAATGCCCAGCGTGCACGACTGGTCGATTTTTCGAGAAATTTGAATGGTACCGTCAGAGTTCTGATACCGTCTGGATCCAGAGAAGCAAGAGTAGGTGAGGGGGTTGAGATAGGGCGCCAGAAAATTAATCCTGCAATGATGGATATCACATTCGCTGGAGCGCCAATTGGGTGCCCACCTCTATTTTGTGACGAGTTATTGCATATGTTCGAATGGAGGCAACGCCAGAACCCAGAGGAGGCTGGAAATTTCAAATATGTGATCGATGTAAGTCTAGTCTGCCCTCGAAGCCTGACCACGATGTGATCCATGACAGGTGGATGGAAATGCATGGTCCAGCCGATTCAAGCGCCTGATGACATCAAACTCACTGATATTCAAGGCCACTATATACCCAGAGTGGTGTGTAGTCTTCATTTCTGGCGACTCCGAGTCTCAATGAAGGGCATGTTCTTTCGTTAGGTTCTTGGACCGTATAGAACCTTGGGTACATTATGTTCCAGTACAAGTCGACTACTCCGACTTATACGATTTACTGACCTTTTTTCGTGGTGGTATGTATGGGGAAGGTGCCAATGATGATACTGCGCGAAAAATCGCGACCGCTGGACGAACATGGAGCAAATCATTTTGGAGAAAGGAAGACATCACCGCATATCTCTTTAGGTAAGATCCGCGCCAATCTCAATGTCCGTAACATGCTGAACATTTCACAGACTCTTTTTAGAGTATGCCCGCGTGATGAGTCTAGACAGGGATGCTATGTCATATGTCATGAATAGCTCGACATAGTATGGATTTGAACACGAATCGACTCATGCGGCGGGCCGCGGGGGACTTGAAGTCTTGCCATGTATATTCCCCAATTCCTTGCAGGTCTGAATCATTAAGGACAGTAACGAGAAATCCTTTGTAAACTTAGCTTTTCTGTATCCATCTGCCACGAATCTTGTAGTTCTTGAAGTATGAATAGATATTAGGACATACTGCACTGCAAAAGAGACACAAAATTGTTGGCGGGGAAGCAAGGGGGCGTCACGAAAAAAATTAAGCCCAAAAGAACTCTAACAAAGGCTGACTCAGCGAGTGGAACTGTGGTGTCTCACCTTTCGTCTCGACTACTTCCACTCGCTCTACCGGAATTTTGCTATCGGAGACGCTTTCCTGGATGATCTGACCCACAAGCTTCGCAGGTCCAATTGTTAGTTGCGTACTCGAGCCCTATGCACAGAAGATACTTGAGAGGGTGTAAGACTCACAACCAGGCCTTTCTACAACGAATCACATTATGCTCGGCAGGACTTCGTCCTGGGGGACTACAACTCCGCAAGTGCATTCCGAAAGCATTAGTAAATCCCGGGTCCAACATAAGCGACCGGCCTGTGTTGCAGTGCCTCTCGTGTGAATGGGTTCTGCTGTCTAGGTTCTACTGTCTAGGTTCTATGCTTGTTGCGTCTGAGGCTCGTTGGGATGGCAAGGTCTTGCATTTTGCATTTCTCGCTACCCTGGTGACGTGCCAAGTTGGGCATCCCAACTGATCCAAGCTTGACGCAATCTGGGCATTTAACGTTGTTGTTTACGTACATGGCTACATGTGTTCTGGTATCAGGAACTGAGTTAAGCAAGTTATATATGACTGTATCGCCGTGCAGCTTGATTCTTGTCCTGTTGTTTTGCTGCTGTGGCAATCGCAGGATGAGGAAGCGGCTCCACTTCATTGAAACATACGTTCAACATGTCGTAGGGTTTGGACATCGAGAATGATCTCAACTAGAAAAAATTGACCTCCAAAAAACCTTCAAGGACCGTTTCGAGGGGAGACCAAATTCATCACGTGACACTCTTGCGGGAATGTGATCACATGCTTGAGTTTGGTTTGCAACTCCGACCCTATCACCTCTCATGTCATGTACTCTGTGCCACTAGAGCTCGTCCGCGAAATTATCGAAAGTATATTCAATGATTCCACATCCCTTTCCGCCTGCGAAGAGCCTGGACGGACGACCAAACCGATTTGGTCGTCAATTGAATCAATTACCTTGGCTTCAAAATTATACCGAGCACTGGCCATTGAGCGCTGGTTTCGCACTCTTTTCATAAAGTCATCAAAGGACTTGTATCTCATGGATAATCTGTTTCCAGAAATGAAGCGGACTTGTGCAAGGTGGTCTTCGTGCGCGATTCCACCGTACATTTCCTAAGCTGATTTATCGCAAGGGAATTGCACTGCGTTCAACTTGCTTCATCGGATTTACAAGTCTGGAAACTTTGTGGTTTTGAACGCTTAGCTGGAATTCGCTTGGACTGGTTACCTCAAGCCATGATGCCACTCTATGGCTCGCAAGAATCAGAAGCCCTACTTCCGCTTACCCATGTGCCCTCAACAGTGACTGAATTGGATATTCGAGGACTCCCGTGGCCTTCGCCTCTTATCTTTTACAATATCGGCAAATTTTTACCAAAGCTTGAGGTCCTAAGGCTGCGACAGCAGAGAATATGGTGCTGCCTTTGTCACACATGTTCCAGAATAAGGTTCCATGCACCTGGTCCAGAGAAAATTATATACAAAGGTGGACTTGGATTACCGGTGCTACTCACTCTCTACTGTTAAGTATTGGGCGCTTATATGTCATATAGATGCACTATGCACGAGCGCTTTGCTCTCTGCCACTTCTGCACACTGTTTGCATAACTGTCGCTGATTTCGGTTTGGGACACAGTACACTGGCTGATGGCAAAGGTCAGAATGAGAATCTCTGGGCAGGCGAATGCGATAGCTGCATGAGAATCATGTATGAAGATGACGCCTTTCGAGATCGTTGGGTGGCAAGAAAGCAAGGAATTCGTAGTGAAGGTGGAAATAATGAGGTTGTATACAATCGTCCTCCTGCGCTGAGAAGAGTGGAGTGGAGGTTCTGGCAAGCCGGACCCGGGGAAGATCTAGATGAGCTAGAAATCGAAAATGAATCCTCTGGTTCTGAAGGGAATTGAAGGAGGTCTTGCTGTGTGTTTGGTTCTGGAACGCCTGGTTGTCATGATCACGAGTGAACATTGCATGACCCACACATTGGTGAGGCATATCATATGCCTGATTTACGGTATCATACACCGCGTCGACTTATCCTTATGACCTTCTCGGCTTTCCTTATGGAGGGAATCCTTATGGTAATCCACTGTCACGTGTACATGAAGGATCCTTTTGATGCCGCACAAGAAGGGGCCGTCAAAAACATCTCAGGTGGACTACTTTGTTTTAGCTTCGTTTATATGGTCGAAGGTGCAGCAGTTCCTTGGGACTTGTAGCGACCAGTCATCTTCCAGACTAATTCAGAGCAATAGTAACCGAATTCCCATCGGATGAACTCATAACGGCACGGCATAACAATTTCGTTGTAGCCTTCTTCGGCTGATCTACGGAATGGATCCTAATGGATCCTGACATATAAACCCCGCACAAGGACATGGATCTCTCTGTGGCCCCATCAAGAGAGACTATGGTTGCCTTTACAATTTTAGCTGGTGGCTACGACGTCTTCGTGGCGACGTATTTGTTCAACGCCGCCACCTGTTCTCTTTCTCTACTAGCCAAATCCCCAACAGGCCCCTCCCCATCCTGGATTACACTTCATCCAACTAACTCGAGCATTCTTTAGTTTGTACACACATCTCTACTATCATAAATTAACCGTTCAACTTGTTTCTCAGTGCGGTGAATGAGGTAGTTACAGGGGCGCTGCAGTCATTCAACATCAACACCAACGGTACCCTGTCAGATGCTGTTGACACCGTTCTCACTGGTGGGAGCGCTCCAGCTTACACAGCTGCACTCTCTACCGGTGAAGTCGCTGTCTTCAACTACAACTCGGGAAATGGTCGTATTTTACCAACAACTTCCTCCCCGTTGACCTTCGACAACTCGGCGCCCGAGATCGTCTTCCCTTTGACATCCACATCCCCCACTGCGGTTTCTCATCCACACATGGCCCTTGAGCACAACAACGAGGTCTTGGTTCCTGATCTAGTGAGTTTGCAGGCTGTATGAAAGAACTGCATATCCTGACTCGATTCAAGGGTGGTGACACGATATGGCGACTTGGGCGCACTGGAGGGCCGGGACAATACACGATTCACGGGTCTATACCTCAACCAGCAGGTAGTGGGCCAAGACATATCTCCATATACAGTAAGTTATTCGCACCACGTCACAGTTCTCTCCGTTTCATCCTTGTCAGATCATCGCCTCTTCACACTGCACGAGCTTAGCTCGACGCTTACCGTCCAGCGCATCCCCGAGGCACCTAACGGAACATCTTCCATCATCGCTTCTGCCTCAATAAAGCCTCCCAATCCACCCAAAAATTCCACCTTCGCAGCCGCGGAGATTCTCATTCCTACACCTACGGAGATGTTCCCCGTACCCTACATCTACGTCTCTAACCGCAACACTGGCACGCAAGACCCACGGGGCGACACAATTGCCATCTTCGAGCACGTCCATCAGGGAACGCCCTTCGAGGGCTTGAAACTAGTGAGACAAGTCTACACTGGCCTTGACCAGATTCGGGGGATGGAGATTGGGCCTGTGGATGAGAGGGGTGGCGAGAAATACCTGATTGCTTCTGGGTTTGCGGGGACTGCTGGTGTGCTTGTGTTCAGGAGGACCGAGGGTGGTCGGAACCTTGAGCTTGTTGCGAAAAATTTGGAGATCCCCACCAGGACATCCTTTGTGTGGCTTTGAATTACATGGACCATGAATGAAGTGCACAACAACGCTCTCCAGTTCGAAATCACGTAACCTAGACACTAGAAAGTACACTTGCATTGTGTGTGGAGAATGCAGCTACATATTACAAGGTATGGGATACATGAATGCACGTATCGGTGCAAAATCATCAGGGTGTGGAAGTCCGAATCTGGGAAGTGGTGCTGGTATTGTAGAGTAGCGTGGGAGGCTGGTTAAAGAACATCTGCAATCAGAGCAACGAAAGGGGAGTTCTGCGAGCAAGGAAATGCGACGTGGGATGATAAAGTACATAATAAATGATTACAACATGGAAGATACAACACACAAGGATTGAATTCCTGCAAGAGGGACGTTAAAGACCCTGTATCTGAACTATAAGGAACTGTTTCTCGTCGCTGAATTGTTCATCTAAGGTGTTTCGCTGGTTTACAGTTTCTGAAAAAGAGCCGAAGTACGTACCTTCCTTGTCATTATGGAATCCTTTAAGGAAAGTCAGAAGTTTCTCCTTATTCCGACGTAGAATCGCTTCTATTTGAGGTGGTTTCTTGGGGTTCGCAACGAATACCTGGCAAGTGAATGAGTGGACTACGCTCTCACGAAGACACGTCATACTTACCTTGAACACGTGGAACGCCTCGAACTGGATGTTCTTGCTCTTATCCCGCAGCAAGTTCATCATCATCTTCAGATTGGCTTCGCTGGCGATGTATCTCGTCATGACATTGAAGTTTGCGCGGTCGAGCAGAATCTCGCCCAGGAGTTTCAGAGACTGACGTTTCGTCACATAGTTGTTAGAAAGAATGAGTGTGGTAAATGATGAGAAGAACTGTTTTGGGCAACGATTATGAGTTGGTCACAAGGTGTAGCTAGCATGACTTGCCCGATCGTAGTTCTTATCTAGGTATTCCGCGACCATGGGTTTATGCCGTATTAGGGTCTCCTTGAGATTAGCGAATGCATCACAAGATATGCCAAATGTCGTTGTCTCGATGTAATGTGGAAATTTGTAAAACCTGCAATTCGCACTCCTTAGTTCAACGCTAGCACGGATAGAGTCAATGACTCACTGGTCAGAGTGAAGCAAGATCTTTGCTAGTTGCTCATGCCTGAGCATCTCCTTTAGCACCATCCCCGTATTCAGGGCGACTTCCTCATTCTCGTATCCAGCAAGCGCAGAGAAGATCACCTCGTGTTTGGCAGAGAGATATTCGACGGTCGGCCATCGCGAGCCAATCTGCCGTCGAAGTAGGTTGTTGAATATCTGTACTACGTCTTTTCGTGATTCAAACTCAAAACGAGCAATATTCTGGACAAGGAGGTGCAGGAGGTCCGTGTTGTACGTCTCCTGTGCGAGTTGCGCCACAAGTTCTGGTGCTGGGTCTGCAGGACCATCTCCGTATAGTATGGCTTTGATCTGCTGCAGATTCTTCGAGATATCTTCGTTCGCCTGATCGGTCAACAAGGAGACAACACTCGCATCAGATCGCAAGAATAAACATGAAAGGTTCGCGCACCTTCCGACGAGTCTCTGCCCCTGGGGCGCTTGTCTCTAGTCTTGGGATTACGTCCTTCAGCCCTCGAACCAGGTCTGGCGGTGTGCGGGGCTTTGTCTTGAAGAAATTCATATTCAGGACGTTGTAGAAAGAAGTGCGGGGAAACGAAGCAAGATCGGTAGTTAGCTGTAGTTAGGCGTTCAAGATCAAATCCGGTTGTCTCGGTCCGAGTGCCTTGACGACATTCAAGCAATCTCAGGCTACGCCCTGGGCATCCTCTTCAATGCAGTGAACGAATCTGTGGCATCCAGGTACTTAATCAGTGGTTCAATGCAATATGGCTGTGAACTTGAAGGCTATCGCTCCTCGGGTTCCACTGCTGACGACCAATATCTCTTACAGCGTGAGCAGAAATTTGAGGTTGTCCCAATTGTTTGCAGGGAACCGGCCGTTGATGCACGCCCCTCCATCATCAGCCTGGTATGCGATATAGAGGTAGCTGTCATTTGAAAACATCGTTCGAGAAAGTACATAAAACATGGTCAATCAACCTTAGCACCACCTGTGCATGCAAATTGTTCTGACTTCTCTATCACATTTCCTCGCTGCCAAAGGTGTTGTACTAGAGGGGCAAGAACTTGAAATCACCACGAAGGCGAAAGTGTATGAAAAATTGATTCGGGCATGAGTCATCGGACGTCAGGCGTCCTCGTCAATGCAGTGGACGAATCCAAGGCATCCACGTCCTTAACCAGTCCGCAGAGGGCCCAACTCATGTATAGCCCCCAGAACATTTCACGACACTCTCGAAACCCATAGGCTTCCCCCGCTACGATGCTAGTCCCGAAAGACCAACCATGTGTGTTGGCCCGACTCCTGCTCCGAGGAGGTCCTCACAGTCATTACAACGACGAGGCTCCCATCCACCCTGCTCTAGCATATCCGTCATTCAGCACTGTCCTGCCAATGTAGGCTGCTGACTACCATAGTAATGGTATTACTTCCCTCCGGGTAGCCGTGCTGTCCGATCGATCCTCCCCGCGAGGCGCAAGAGGTAAGCTCGACATCCCTGAATCAAATTACGATCCTCGCTTCGTCTTCTTGTGTGTACCATTGGTCGCAAGAGGTTCCGCGCGATCAGTGATCAGCCTTGTCATTCTCACCAGTGAAGTGGTTCACGCCCACCCAAGTTCCATCACAGCAGGAGTCATGTCAAACCAGAGAGGATTCTTAACACCGATAGTCCATCATATAATACCAATCACAACTGTACTCGAGAACGAATCTCTATTGCAACAAGGCTCTCCGTGAGGGAGCCTCTTTTCCCGAAGGAGTCACAATTTCAGAAGTAAAATGGTATGACGGGCGTATCAGGAGATCCTTGGTAGACAGACCACCCGAAGCAATGGAAGCAAAGGAGTGAGGAAAGCACAGCGCCTGGGTCATCAATCTGACCAGTGCCCCGATCTCACAAAATGGAACAACTACGGAGACAAACCAAGGCGTAGAAGATCAAAACGAAGACGCAGATAAGGCTGCAAGGTATGGGTCTTCGCTTTCAAGAGTAGAACAGTGAGCTTTCCTCCTTATAGAGGAACCTGGATGGCACTGAGAAGCATCGAACCACTACAGTTCGCCAGCAAACAGAGCGTCGAGATATAAGACACAGGGTGAGAGTCGAGTTACTAACGCACAGCAGAGCAATCGCAGTCAGCCTTCCTGTTTAGAAGGACACGAGGTTGGGGGCATGCGAAGACGTCCAGGACAAGAGAATGAACCATGACGAATCCGACCAAGAGACGTTTTCCACCGAAGGAGGGACACAACAGATCAGCGCACGCCCGTGTCACAGTGTGACCAATGCCGTGCCATAGCGTTCCCTCTATAAAGTTCCTAACAACCAATGAATCCACGAAAGCAAGCTTTCCTGTGCTAGTCCCATTGAATGTTCATAGCCTGATACTACCCCAGAATCCCCAGCACTTATCGACCGCGAAGCCATGTGAATTTCGATGCGTCCGCCAACGCTTCTGGACTCCTCCCGCAACCCCTCTGCTGCCTGCTCCTTCACGAAACCAGCACAAAGGGATTACAGTAGCCCATGGCGATCGCAACTCTACGGAAAGGTCACCAGGTTTTGAGGTTCCCACCCCGCACCTATATGCAGTAGGGAGCCTCATAGAAAGAGTCGAGATGACCCAGGCCAAAGACATCTTGTACGGAAGGCTTGTTTATATCCATGACAGACAGGAGGATGCTGCAAATCCGTAAACGCTGTGTCGCTAGACAATGTCGTAGTACGACACTGGAATGAAAGAACCAATATGCTAGAGCAGCAATGGGGAGAGCTCGACTACCTAGAGGAAGTCTGTATGTGTCCCCGCTAGACCGTCCGATCGACATCATCCAACTAGGACTGTGCGAAAACCACTCAGCCAAGAGCACAAGCCCCAAAACACGCTTCTCTGGTATCCTATTCCGGAGTTGATCGTACGTCCCAACAATGAAGTCCACGTGTTCCGACATCACCTATCCCTATTCATCGTCCAACCAGTGCCATCACCAGAGTGAAAGCATGCATTGGAAACACCCTAATATTCTGGCGAGGGAAGCAAAGGGCAGAGACCATGCAGCATCCTGTACGGATGGGTAAGTGGCCAGCTGGGCACGAGAACCGGGGTCCCGAGGCGATGCTGACGGGGCTTTGTACGTGGTCAAGATGCTAGACCAACTCATGAATCGAGAACAAGATACTTTTCCGGAGAGGCAATCGGGGTAAGGCTCGAGACTTCATTGGGGCGAGATTGTCCGAGAATGTCAATGTTCGATTGACGTATAACGTCCAAGCACAAAGGTTCAGTCATGACAACACGGCTTCATCGGTTGCTACTCTTCACTTAACCGCGGGAGATGCAGGCAAACCACCACCAAGCGATTGCAAGACGCACAGTGACCCAAAGGAACTTAGGGTTAGAATTCATTCCTTGGCAGGAATGGAATTGTGTTGGCTGGAAGCAGAGATTGACCGAGGGGAGGTAGCTAAAGACATATTGAACGGGAACCTGGAGCGATAAAGGTTTTGGAAAGACATGGAATCCGCAGAGTTGGCGTTTGGCACTTGCTGGAGAGACATGAAGTGAGCCAATGAGTGAGCAACATACTTAAATCAAGTAATGTACATAGATATCAACAAATAACGCGTAACTACGCGCAAATACCACCTGGTGGCGCTCGGGCGATGAGTCTATTTCAATGACGCGCCGACGAAACTATAGAATCATAACTCTTATGGAGATTTAACGTTTTACATTAGTCTGACTCTCTGCATTTCCTGTCAACTCAACATCACGTGGGACGAGAATTTTCTGTAATGAGGCCAAATGCGGACATCAATACCAGCGTGGGAATTCGATGCTGCTGCTGCCTCATCCGATTCCTCGGACTCGCCGTCTAACCAACTATCGTACCTTTGGGCTCTTGAACATTTGTGCCATGTTTGTAGCTTGAATAGCGGGAGGGCTCTTGAACATTTGTTGCCATGTTTGTAGCTTGCAAGTGTGCTACACCACAGTTATTCATCTGCAACGACGACGTGTCCCAGTGATTTTTGGCACCGCGGTCAAATATTGGAACTCTCATCATTTCTGCCACGCTATGATTGATTTGCCAGGTTAGTACGCTGATATCGATTGTTCCAATCACCCCTTACCAGTCACCAGTCAATCGAGCTACATGCGGCGTACCGCTGTCAGGGTACTTATACCAGGGTCGAACTTTCGCTGGTCATTTTCATTCCATACACATACCCTACACAAGGTGACCGTGTTGGTCCCGTGGGTTGGACAGTATGCTGACCCTCCTAGTAATTTCTCTCGCTCTTCTCCATCTCACACTTCCTGTCATTACTACTTCGACCTGCCGCAATGTGCCTGGCGATCCAGGGTTTCCTTCAACTAACGAATGGACAGCTCTGAACGCGTCCATTAGCGGAAGGCTCGTTCCCGTGGTACCCTCGGCAAAATACTGTCAGATCAACAATTGTACAACTGCACAATGGACCAGTTCAAACTTCCGTGTCAATAACATACCTGGCGCAATGAACCAAGTAAGCTCTCGCGATCTTGGATTATATTAAGTTGATTGACGAGGGATGCAGGTCAATTGGGAAGACGTATGCTTCAGCTCCTTCTCTCAATCTTCTTGCTTACTGGCACATGTCCATGAAGGATTTCGACTCTAATAATCCTTCTTTCTGCCTGCGGAACAGTTCCACGAAAGCTTGCGGCCAAGGCAATGTTCCGTTGTTTGCCGTTTTGGCGGAATCGGCGAGCGATATACAAGTAAGCAGTAGGAGCATAGCTATACACTACCCCGTCATTCAGCATTTCCATGCTTTCAGAAAGCAGTGCAATTTGCCCACTCTCATAATCTCCGCCTTGCCGTCAAAAGCTCTGGACACGATTACCTTGGTCGCTCAACAGCCAAAAACTCACTGCTCATTCATACTCACAAGCTCCAAAACATCACTTTCACAGATAATTTCGTTGTCGGCAGGAAAAGCAAAGGACCAGCTGTGACTGTTGGCAGCGGCGTAAATTTAAGTCAGCTGTACACAGAAACAGGCACACAAGGCAAGATCTACATCGGTGGCTTTGCCGCTACTGTCGCTGTCGCAGGAGGGTACGTTCAGGGGGCAGGCCACTCAGCACTTTCACCTTTCCTTGGTCTTGCGGCGGATAGTTGCTTTGGTGAGTTCCTGCTACCCACCCGTGTTCTACTTTCGTAACTTAAATATGGCAACCGCGATAGAATTTACCATAGTATTGGCTGATGGCTCGCTCGTTACCGCAAATGAGGATGAAAATCCCGACTGTGAGAGCTCTGACAGTTTCGTTAGTATACATACGTATCTGATTAACACCCACGTACATAGTATTTTGGGCTCTCCGGGGAGGAGGTGCCGGTTCGTGGGGTGTCATCACCTCTGCAACATTCCAGACATTCCTCACCTTCAACGCCACGTTCTCTAACATTACCATCAGTACCACATCCAACGCTATGATGAGCAAAGTTGTGGAGGCACATGCTGCCCATATCTTCGATTGGGATGATCTACACCCTGGTCAGTATTTCCAGGTCAGCGCCGGGGCAGGTGGACCTTTCATGACAATTCGCACATACTTCCCAAAAACCTCGACATCCGTGGCTGCCTTGAGGATGCTTCCTTTCATTAATGAGGCCCAAGCTGCAGGAGCTGTCGTACAGTCGCAGGTGTCTTCTCTCCTCATCAACAAAGCACTACTGTTCACCGACAATGTCGTCGCCACCAATACGGTACTAGGATCTCGATTGATTCCTGCAAGCGTCTATCATCATCCTAGGTTGGTGGGTGAAACATATAAGGAGCTGTTAGACGCTGGGACGCCATCGTACGTATTTCCATGATCATTACGATTTCTGTCATTGAAAGAAACCATAGCATCCATGGCAATCTTGTGGCAGGCGGTACGTTCAAGCTTCTGCTCTGCGCATCTTTGACCAGGACATAAGTTTCTCATTATTTACCTACTGACTCGCAGGGAAGGTCGCGCAAAACCACTATATTCGTTCTGCTGTGCACCCTGCATGGAGAACAGCAAAGACCCACGTGCGTTCTACTATTCGCATTGGCAAGACGCATACATTATAATTCGTTGGCAGGTGGATATCTTCAACACTTGGCAAGATGGAGCATCCATCAAGGATATTCATGCGATCGAGAATGTGTTCAGGAACAAGCAGCTGTCGATTCTCGAGAACATTGCTGGCAAATATGGCGCGGCATACTCCAACGAGGCAGATGTGCTTGAAAGAGATTTCCAGAACGTCTTTTATGGACCCAACTATGCAAGACTGAGTGAGATCAAGAGAACGTACGATCCTAATGATCTCTTCATCGTTCGCACCGGCGTTGGTAGCGAGAGATGGGACTCTGACGGGTTGTGCAAGGTTACTTAGCTTTCAGATGGCATAGGTGGTCGAATGGCTTTTTCTGTACCTGGCTTGATTGATTGATACAGCTACTTATCATGTGCTTGGAGTCCCGGAGGCGCGGGTAGATTTAATCACCTTTGGAACCCAGCGTTCCTCAATGGGACGATGCTGTGTAGCTACTATTGCTACTGCTACTGCTACTATCATTTATTTGCAATGTTGACGTTTCTGTCCTGTCAGTCATTTCCAGTGATTATGAAGTCCCCACTGACGTCCTGCATCACGATCTCATATGATGCAACGTTCAATCATTTTGAATTATTATTAATGGATCATACGACTACTTCAAGTGCAGGCTTCTGTAAGTCTTCATTGACTCCATCAAGCATACAACAACTTTAATCGTTAGCGCCACCCTTCCACCAATCATCATACGAAACACTCGCGTTCACGCCCTGACACATATACGTCGCCACTTGCCCAAGGTGCAAGAAAATAGAAAATCACTTACCATGGTGATGTAGCCAATCAACCCCTGTGAGAGAACCCCGCCGAGGAGATCAAGCTTGAATACTGGGTTGTACTTCCCTTCGGGCCCATGGCTATCCTGGAAGATGTTGAGCGAATCGCGCCAGTTGCGTGTGCGCCCATACGTGTCGCGTATGGGGTTCATAGTATAGGGGTGCATCTGCGATTGTAATCAGATCAGGTCGCGAGCATATGGCAAGATGGCTGAACAGAAGAAGGGAGACGAATAAACATGATACGCACGTGATCAATACGTAAATTTATCTCATCCTCGAAGAAGAATTGTCCGACATGTGCGAGTTGGCTCGACATGAACGTGCCATTGGGTAGCACCTTCCATGTGGGGTACACCTTTGTGTGGATATGCGTTGCACGTCCCGTGTAGTATCCCGGGAATATCGCTGCACAAATCGAGAACGGGCAAGTTGAGCAAAATCAATTAATGAGAAAAGAAAGGCAACGTACTGGTAAACTGTGCAACGCCTCTACGATCGGTTGGCCACGCTCCCCGCAGGAAGGTCTCTTCATCTACTGTACGAGGAAATGCGGACAATAAGCCGGCGCGTTTACCCCCGACTTGGGGTTTCTGGTTGACGAGGTCCGGGCGAGGGACCGGGTGCCCTAATGGATAGAGTGAATGGTGGAAAAGAGTGCGTGATAAAGCAAGAAATACCAGCATAGAATCCCGTGGAATTCGCTTGCCAGATATCAACGAGGACATTTGGGAGAGGCTGACATGTTTCGACATCAATCACGCCGATGTCTAGGAGCTGGTGAATTGTGTTGGATTAATGTTGTGGTTTCATTTGAGATACTCACAAGGAGAAGCCCATCCTGAAGCTCAGCGATATTCTGTCGTACGGGGTGTCCTGCTTTGTGATGGTAAGGCCCTTCCGTCACCTCAGGCGCCAGCACACAGGTATTATTTTGGATATGGGCAGCCTGCACAGGGGCACAGCTGAGCAATTGCTGGCCATCCTCGGCTGGGTTAATAGTCTTGTCTTCATACGTTTCCGAGGAGAACAAGTCTTGGTAACTAGGCAGAGATGGTTGTCCAGCCAGAACCTTCTGCGCCCAGGAACGTTTGCGAGATGCAGTGAACTCTGCTACTGCAGGTGCACACTGTTAATGGTAGATGTTACAATTAATCTGATAAGATTTGACATAATGCGAACATGATATGCTGCAACTTGTAAGGCCCTCTGCACCTCGATCTCCCTGGAGGTCTTGGGCTCCTTGTGGGCGAAACAGCTGGCGAAGAATAGTAGGAAAGCGAGAAGTAGGCGTAGGGGGGTCATGAGAAGTTGGAAGTCGGCAGCGAAGGGGCGGAATCTTTATAAGACGATCATACGAAGACATTAGGAGAGTTCGCCAAGCGAGTGGAACGGATTTCAGACGGATCTTGTCTGTACACCTAGTTTAGGGTTAGGGCTGGATCAACTGTTCTTCCAGACTCTCATCATGGAACCCTGGCAGGACATCTTCTCGTCGTTCAATGCAACGTCCAACGCTCAACCAATACACCACATTCTATTAGGTTCATTTCGTTCCCTTTCTTTGTTTCTTCTAGCCTTCTCCCCGCTCCAGCGGACACTCTCGCTAGTGCAAACAATTGACGCCTTCGGACCCCATCAATACCTCTCCACAAACGCACGGAAGGATCGTGTGTATACCACAAGTTGGGCCTTCCCACCTGTGCTTTCCAGTTGGGCAATTGAAAGTTCCGAAAGTCATCCGTGGAAAGTAAACCACATCAACAGCGTATCGATCAGTACGTCGTTCTTATTTATGTCCGTACTAGTATGGGAAGTTTCACTACTATAGCGGCGACATCGTCATATATAACGATACCACCTCCGTATACCCATATCTATTCAGCGGGAGGTCCAACGGGGGAGGTTCACCAGGTCGACCAAGCAACAGGCGGATTTGGGGACCAAATTCAACAGATCCTTTTCGTACCCGAAGATGAACTTGAATCAGCGGATAAAACGCGAGTTGCTCTTGCACGTACTAGTACTCTTCCCTTCCGATTCCAATTCACCTCATCCTTCTTCCCCGTCAAATTAGCGCTCCGGCTCCCACGGCGTTGAATTCAGCCTTCCGACTAATCGTGCGTTCATCCCTGTGCTCGGAACAAATAGCATAGAAATGTACACACGCGACATCCACACGGGCCTGCTGACACACATCTCCTCTATTCCCTCGCCGCGCGACGCGCACGATGGCCCTCGACACGTGAAGATCCACCCGAATGGAAAGATCCTGTATTGCGTAACCGAGCACAGTACGTCGTGTCATTTTCCACCTCATATCAGGTTGTTACTGGCTTATCATATTGCAGCAAACCTCGTTGACGCCTATCACATAACACCCACCTCCCTCTCTCACATCTCCTCGCGCTCCCTTCTGCCAAACACCACCCCACAATCCGAAATATCCCGCTTTCGAGGCGACACACTCCTCCTCGTGCCCTCAACGCAAGACGAGCCCACGCCTCGTGCGCTCTTCGCTACTACTCGTGGGTCTACAACGGCCACTCGTGGGTGGCTCACAGTCTTTGCCCTCGATGCAGATGGCCTTTACTCTGACGACGTGGAGGAGGAAAGATACGAAGCGCCAACATCGGGAGGCAAGGCCCACGCTATTGATCTACTGTCGAAATCCGTATCCTTTCCTAAAGATGATAGAAATAGGAACGGCGTGTGGATTGTGCTCACGGACGACGACGATCATACTGCATCTCCGGAAGGCGGGGGTGGCGTGAGGATACTGGAGTGGGATGGGTGGGGTGTTGGTGGGGTAAAGGAGGTCGTTGGGTGGCCGCATCCTTCCACGGAGGGCCATGAATCTGAAGCTGTAACTGAGGAAAGAATGGCTGGGGGCAGTCATGCGGTTTGGCTTTGCTGAAACTTCCTCCGCTGGTTTTCAAAGCATCATTGACAACATCCAAATTCACATAGTTGAGACTTCAGGCAAATTACAATTCAATCCTTACATCGCTGATTCAAATATGGATGCACTTTCCGGGCGAATTTGTTCAACTATAGAAGATCTGCACCGAAGAGTACCTAGGTGTATTGCAACTAAATTCCGCCCATACAAAATCAGCTGCAATGCGGCTGAATATTTTGGTTCTTGCTAAAGTGTGGACTAAGTATGTGTTAGAACGTGAAATCCATGCAAGGGAAAGAAAATATGTATTACACATCTAAACTCAACCCATTTAAATCAGGTTTACTGCACACTGTGATCAACTAGATATAAGATCACGACCTTAATTACATATTTATTACGTTAGGCTGGTGATTTTCATGTTTTTGGCTCTTTTGTTTTTATATGGCTACCTACTTTAAGTAGCCAAGGACATACTGAGGAGTAAGCCTCGATAGACCAAGTAAGTGAGCCGTACGCGTGTAGAAATATTCCTCTCGATGTGACAGGTTTCACGGTTACATAATATTGGGTAACTACATATTAGGTTAACCCTACCGTAACCGGCTACCGAAAAGGCCCTCAAGTCTTTGGTATACCTGCAACCAACCTGCAACGTTCAAATTTCCTTCAAAGTCCAATCACAGCCTCTACGAGCCCAGGTACTGCGTCATAGAAGTCGAGGACTGTAATACAGCAGAAAAAATAGTTGAGTAACATCCAAGCGGAAAGTAAATATACACACAAACAATCCCGAAACGTTTACCCTTCTGCGCCTGTAAGAATGGGAGGAGCTTTTGATTCATACCCGGGGTGCTCGTGCCATTACCCATAGCCATAGTCTACGTACAAGATAAACATGAAAGATGACAAGTGGGGAACCATCAACTACGCACGTGTGGGTTAACGGGAGGAGTGGCGAAATCGTGCTCGGCGCTGGCGAAGGTGATGTAGAGCTGATCCGGGCTGCTCTTCGTCGCTTCGACGATATGCGCCGTAGTCACGTTGTACTTCCAGATGATATTCTCCTTCGTGCTGGCGCTGGTGTATGGTTCGTAGTAATCCTGAATGTGGTCACAGTCAACGGTAGGAGCACCCCAAAAATTGGAAGCACGAACCTCGATGAATGCAGTCTGATTCTTAGCAGCATTATAACGAAGCTGAAACGAGGGCCAGTAGTTGTCGAGCCACTGCGATGCACTGAGGTGGATGCCGATGCGCTTGCCATCCTGGGGTGGAAGTAGGGTATAATCGAACCTCTGCAGTAGTGTGAGCATGCCTCTGGCCTCTCCTAGGGTACCAAACTGGAGGCCATGCATCGAGTGAGATCTATGATACTAGACAATGATACAAATAACACACAGTGCCGTTGGTTTGGAGCCAGTAACGCTTCGCCAGAGGGGTGTTGAATATATCATACAAGTGTGTCTGCAGCTGCGCATCATTGGGTGTGCCGGTGCCGCCTTCAAAGTTGATGGAGACAAGTACCGCCTCGGTAGGGTGGTTGTTCAGCCAGTTGTAGAAGCCGAATAACACATCCTCAAGGGTTGTGTGCGGTGCCAACATTGCATTAGCTGTACGAAATGTTCATCATAGGCTATACGGCAGGCCAAGGAAGCATACAGTGGTGGAAGCCGATGGTATCGTTGCCGGGGTTGTACGCGATGCGTAGATCAAACACACGAACTCCGTCGTTCAAGCTCTGGAGGATGGACTGTTCCTGGCAGCGGTAGAAAGTGGAGGCAGGGAGACTACGACATTATTTATCAACTATTAGAAGAACGGTTGTGCATTACTCTGCGACCACTCACGGTCCAGTGTAGTGTTCCAAAGAAGCTTGGGTCTCAGCCGAGTAGTTCCCTACATGCCATAAAATATGCGTCGAGGAGAAGTGCAGTGCAGTTTAGCACGTACAAGTGGCAGCATCGTGCGTCCCTGGGAGGTTCATGTGCACCAACATGGTGTTGTCAGGAAACTTGGCCATCCAGTCGCATGTCTTGCTCTGTTTTGAACAGCCCTTGTCGAAACCTGCAAGGTGCAAGGACACGTCATTCGAGAGCAATAACGTAGAGCATGAACAGCGTACCGAGGATGGGGGCTCCACGGGTTAAGATATCAGTCAACGCGTCGTTGGCTAGGGCAGCTTGGGAGTGACCGCTGTTGCCGTTGCTGCCATTGAGGCTACGGTGCGCATTTTTGCTGGTGGTACTGGTACCCGGCAATGCCAGAACGATTGTAGGAAGTAGGAAAGAGGCGACGAGAGAAACAGCGACCATATCTGTCTCCTCCTAAGGCGGCTCTTTGAAGTGGGCTTCCAAGGCGCAGCAAAGAAAAAGGGACTGGCATGAAGTAGTATCGAGGTCCTGGTGACTATCTTCTTTATCTCGTTTCTATGGCTCGTTTCTATCGCTATGTAACTGTTTATCGACATCCCATTCGACGATATGCTCTTATTTCCAATCCTAACGACAAGCTGAACTTTGTCTAGTTCTAGTTCTGAGACCTTTAAAAGCCTTTAAGCTGTCTGTCGAGTGAACTTGAGTGTGCTAGAACAACTGTGATTCGTCACATTTCGCCTCGAGCATGAGATCACGCAAATCGGGTTTGGTTACATCATGAACATACGATTTCATCTACATAACATTGTAGCTCGGTTTGCTAGGACTTTCTTCGCATTGCCCGTGTGCTAGGTTCTCGACAGAGAAAGTACTCAAGAGTCTAGCGATTCACGGTAGACGTTGAACTGGACTCGCTGTGCTCTGTGCTACACACGTGTGATGTCGTCACGATAAATACACTTCTTCTATATTCTGCAGACCCAGGCGCGTCTCTTCTTGAGACTCTGTTCTTCGTCATATCAAAATGCTTGCCACGGCTGCCTCCGTTTTGATCGTCTCCTTGGGCTCGGTAGCGAATGCTGCAGTCGTTCATTACCCCCCCATGGGAACTTACATTAACAACTTCACCTTCGTGATCCAAGGCAGCGGCGCACCAGGCATCTTCAATTCCTCTATCACTCCACCTGAGCAGTACGGGATATACAACTGGTGCAACATGCCTCATGTTCGTTCGGCTGAATACAAGTGAGTGTCAATCCATTTTGAGCGTGTTTCCCTGACCACGGAGTCGCAGGAAAATGCCAAAGGGCTACACCCTGGAATTTGTCGAAGTTATCCAGAGGCACCACAAGCGTACCCCTTATGCCTCCAACACCTTTTTCAAGGAGGACATCACATGGAGTTGCGTCGGACAAGGTCCCATCTACGGCCTGAAGGAGTGAGTTTATTTATTCTAGCGACACACTATCATATTGCTTAATTGTACGGCAGATCTAAGGGACCTGCTACGGACGCGACTGACGCTCAAGTTGGTCTATACCCTCTTTTGAAGTACTTCAGCTCATAGATCATTCCCAGTGGCGAGCGTACAGTAACCCCTTGAACCCGTTCACCAACACCGTCGGCCCTGGTTTCGTTGGAAGCACGTAAGTCTGACTTGATCACGCGACAATTCTATACTCACGATCAACGACAGTTGCCAGTTCCCGCAAATCACCGGCCAGGGTTTGGAAGACTCCCTCGCTCACGGCACGGTGAACTCCACTGGTTTATATACCATCTCCTCTCATCCTAATGTCTACACTTAGGACCTCCGTGCCGTGTACGCCAAACCCCTGGGCCTCAGCCAGCAATTCGACGCATCCGTCGCTCAAATTCGTAAGACAGAACTTCTTTCTACTCTCATCTCAACCCTCACTCATTCTCTCGTCCCAGGCGTGACCAATAACCAAATCACCTCTCAGGTCGCTAGTGGGCTCCTCAAGGGTCTCTTCCCCCAATCTTCTGACATCGAAGTCCTCATTCAATCCTCCAACTTCGACTCCCTGGAACCGGCGTACAGCTGCCCCAAAGCGAGCGCTTTGCAGAAGGCTGTGACGACTGGGAACAGCAACTGGACCAACCATCTTACGGCGACGGCGGGACTCTATGCGACGCTGGACGCAATCTCCGGAACTCCAAACCAAGACACGGGTGGGTGGCATGTTTCGTTTGACCAGTAAGTCCTGTTCAGTCTCTAATATCGTTGCGGTCCCCTGATTAGTAAATGGTTCATAGCTATTACGACAACATGAGTGCCAAGCAGTGTCATGGTAAGACGCTACCTTGCAATATTAATAACACAAACCAGTGCGTCACCCAAGCCGAGGTATGCTGCCCTATTTGGCCGTTAGGTCCTTGTGCTAACATGGCTGCATCAAGGCAGACAGAGTCTACCGCCTCGGTAATTATGAATACTCCTTGCAATGGCGTGACGCCCCCGAGTCTGCCCAGTACGCTGCGCTCAAGATCGGGGCCTGGGTGCTTGAGCTCAAAGGACACCTGCAGGACAAGATCGAGGGGAAGCTGAAGGTACACTTTTGTTCTTCATTCACATCTGCCTAAGCTCAATTTTACTGACGAACAACAAAATTTGTAGAACATGAAGTACATCCACAACGTCAGTCGCACCGAACATATCTCGTCTCCGGCGGTGTTCCTGTCATGTCCCAAATAGGAATACATACTTATCAATTGCGTCAACCCTAGATCGGGCACGATGGCTCCATTTCGCCTCTTCTCGGATTCCTCCAGATCGCTGAAATGGTTTGGCCCGGCATGGGTTCTGAGGCTCGTCCCCTTTCCTCATCTATACCTCCTTCCTTCTCTCCTTCCTGACATAAATCGCCATCAACAGGTCGTGTTCGAGCTATACAGCAGTGGCACCAATAGCAGTAATAAGACATACTTCGTGCGCGTTCTTTGGGGCGGCCGGCCGATGGTGACGTCCACACCTCTCGGAACTCTCAACAAGGTTCCCATACAGGACTTTTTTAACTGTGAGGGCCGGGTGTCTACTTAATTAGCAGTTACTAATGCTTGATTCCGGAGGAATAGATATCGACGGGATGGTGGGCAGTTCTGCCCAGCTCCTTGCTGATTGTTACAGCAACTGAGTTATAGATGGATGCTTCGCTTCAGACTTATTGTAAAGTGGGTTTCGGTTTTGACTTTTTATTGGTGAGGTTGCTTCTCGGGATTGAATACAATGGTTGTGTTTGTTGTTCGAGATATACTGTTGTGATACCACAATGGATGACTTGCCGTAGCGTCTGGAAACACAGATTCAAGTCGTGTTTGCCGAGCTGCCGGGTGATACGCGAGAGCGAGACCCTGGAAAATATTTCGCACTCAGCATTGTAAACTTTATATCTGAACGAGGCCCCTAGTAAATTTCCTTTCTAAACCTTTTTTCCATCTCCGACAACTAAGCGATGTCAACCTTATGGGTGTCATATCTAATATACAGTTGTGGACAAACAAAGTCAACTAATTTGATATCTCATGATCAGGAATTTTTGGCAACAAACAGACTTCAGATTCAGATTCAGCTTGTCAAAATACGTCAGAAAACATACCTCTGAAGTTTTTCCCACGACATTTTAGGGTGGCCAAATTTTTTGGGTCATTTTTCACAACATTGTGTACCCCTTTTGGGGGTCTGTATGGTAAAAATTATGTTGTGTAGTATGTAATTGATGATACAGAATCACATTTTGAGTGATTGGTACAGATATATATGTGACAGATGAATTCAAAATAATATATGCCTTCTGAAAATTACATACACACATTGCAGGGCTAAGTATTTGATCCCCAAAGGGCTAAAAATCACATCAGAGAATGTTGCCTACTGTTGGACCTCTCATGTAGCCTTTGGATGTCCAAAACACACTACAATACTATTGAAATTCCATGCTAGTACTCAATCACACTAGCAACTTATTAATAAAATGACCAGAAAAATAAATTAAGAATGTGACAAATTCTGATAATATCCATGCACCCATCCTAAGACTGCTTGTGCATTGGCATGCTTAGTAGAATGCCAGTATGCCCCCTAATCTCAGGCCAAGACTAGGTCTACCAAACATGCTTAGCATACCACATGTTGACATATTGGTAACCATGTGACATGTGGATGGGTGTTTTCCCACCTCTGATCTGCCCTTGCCGGCCTTGAGGACCTTCCAAAAGCCAATGTAAGCCTTAGAGGAGGCAAAGTAGTTGATCTGTTAGCTTAGTTCAATATTTGGCAAAGTTTATTTATTTTATTGTGGCCGACAGGCCCCACGTAACCTTAAAAATTTTACGGAATCAGACACAGCTAATCAAGAGGAGTTGAATGCACTATTTTTCAAGATTTTACTGAATTTTTTAGGGGGGTGGCCAAATCTTTCAGGTACCTGACCCAATTTTTTTCGAAATTGAGAAATTGGCTCATAGAAATATCTTCATTAGGCTCTATTATACATGTTTGGATGGTTTTTGAGGACACCAGATGTTTGTGCCAACCTCCAAAATTCAGTTGCTAAAATTAGTTGACTTTGTTTGTCCACAACTGTAGCTGTGCAATCTCGTTGGAAGATGTGGGCTTGTTGTGGGATGAGCTGAGGCAGTTGATTTGGGGCACCTACACTTTTGTTGCTCCATGTCTAGATCTGGTGATCCTCAAGTATGGACATGATCTGGGGTTAGCTGCAGACATGCTCTACCCACCCCAGCATTCCTGTGTTCAACCAGGGTGTTCCCGTGCATGTAGAGGCCTCTGTCTGAAGAAGATATATTATTGGAGAGTGGTTCTCTATACCCTTGGACATGGTGCTGTACCTGCTTATTCTGTTAGCCTCTATTGTGAAGGTTTGTCTTGTTTCCTGAGGGGGTGCCATCACATGCTAATCCACCTCAGACTGTAAAGTCAGTTATTATCACAACTACTATGTCAAGGGTGGCCACAGACACTATTACACCAATCAACTCTGCATCATCGAGGCCGGCGAAAATCAGTTTGTTGAACGAAAAGTTGTCGACATGTGGATTGACGCAATAGTCATATCTCATACATCTGCCACAAACTGTGCCCATCTCTATCACCGTTCCTTCTCTTGCGACAATATTCCTCCATCCGGCTGGCCTGTGGGATTTACACTGACAACCGAACATGTGTGGGATGCCTTTGTCATTGCATGTCTTCTCGATGACAGTTCTCAGCTCAGCAGCCAACTTGTTGTCCCAAATGCTGGCCTACAAAAAGATTGGTTTATGGAGGCTATGAAGGCATGGAATCTCCGCTTTTGTTTATACAGCCAGCTGGAACTAAGCCACCGATGCGACAAGTGTCACAGGATATTTCAGGGGGAGGAGGTGTGGGTAGTTGTGGTCGATGGAGTGACTGTCGGACACCCCTGTTGTGCTGTGCACAACTGCTTTGATCCACTGGAGAACCAATGCAACCACTTTTGTATGAGCCATGAAATGACTGAGGGGAGGGTTTGGGTGATCAAGGGGTGCACCCAACTTCGAGAGGCTCAGACTCACGTTTGCAGTGACCTGGACCACATTGCATCTACATCGAATGTGGCCAAGCACAGTTTCAGCTCAAGGAGCATCTTGAACGAGCATGTGTTTCCCATCCAAATGATAGCATTGTGGAGGAACATCCATTGGATGATGTAGTGGATGATGAAGTGGAGCAGGACATTGAAATCACTGTTGCCATTCAAGATGATGCACAGCATGCATCTTCTGAGTGGAAGTGGCTGCAGGCCCAATTTGGACGTTGGAGGATGCACAATGAGGAACTTATGGTGGTGCCTTGTGGTATCATTCTTGCTCGACAGACTTTTTATGGGGCTGAGGGTGTCAGTAGTGTTGCGGTATGTCACCAGCTGCGTGGCCTCTGCTCATCCTGACCTATAGAACCTAGAACTTCATGAAGAATGTTTTCAGCACTGGGCCCAAGCCACAACACATCTTTTTCAACAATAACTGCATGCTGAAAAGGATGGTACAGGATGATGCATTCTTGGCAGATATTGGACTCACTGTTGACGTGTTTCACTGGAGCTGCAAGCACTTGACCAGTGACACATTTTGCTGGCAGCACTGCAACCCATATTGCTACCCTGAGCTCCTGAATGATGATGAATGTTCATGGTATTTCAATTTGTCCATCACCAAGCAAACAAATGTATGGTTTGGGGGGTACCATGCCATTTGTCGCAAGATGGGTGTCCATAAATTCAACTTTTTTTTGGATGAGATGATTTACAGATGGAATGAAGATGTTCGAGAGAAGTTAGTGAAGGACAATAGGAACCCACATAACATACAGTTCTAGTGTAATTGATACAATTCTAATGTACTGGATCTCTAAAAAGCTACAAAGCGAATGGATGACAGTTCCAATGAAAATGAATCTCTAAAATGCTACAAAGTGAATGGATGACAATTCCGATGAAAATGAATGAGTGGAACTTGTGATCTAGGCTTTCTCCTTCTCAACCCGCCACCTCTTCCACCTCTCTTCCTTGTTCAGGTACCACGCCTGGGCAGTTAAAAAGACTTTCCATGACCCCTTTTCTGTCTGGCCATAGTCTGCATATTTTGTACAGAAAGCAACTGGCATTCACAGCCATAAATTGTAGTTGTCATAGAAGGTTGATTTCTTGAATTTCAGTCCAGGAAAGTGCTTCATGAAGGCAACCTTCTTGGAGAGACCACGGGGTGGTTTCTTGAAAACACTCATGACATCACAAACATGGTAGTCTTGAGGCCACTTTGGCCCTTCATCTACATCATTGCTATAGAAGATGCTGCTGCTGGCTGTTTCAGTCTCGCCACTTGAGCTCTCGATGCTGTCACTGGATAGTTGGCGGCAGCATTGCGTTGAAGAGTGGCTGTCCATCTCATGCTCCACCCCTGGCTCCTTCTTTATCCTGACTTCACATTCCTCAACCTTTGGTCCCTTCATTGCTAGGCCCTTCGCTGACACATCTTCCTCATCAGAGTTGAGAATGAGAATCACTTCCATGGGACAAGGTGCCAGCCGACTGCCAGGCTTCTCTGATGAGTGCGACAGGGGGACAAGAGGCTGGATGGGTGTTGTAGAGCCCACTTCATCATCAGAGGAAACAAGGATCATGTCATCATGCTGAAGGGAGGATGTCCAGTGGACACATGGCAGAGGAGCAGAGGATAGGGTGAGTGATTTCTTGCAGACAGCAGGTGGAGGCACGGATGATGGAGAATGAAATGAAGGTAGGGTGAGGGCAGTACGTTTCTGGCTGAGAATCTCCCTGACATAGCTTTGTTCCCTAGTCAAGTTCTCCTGCATATGTGGACCCTGTACTTGCTCAATACAACTCTCGAACCCCACACACTTCTTCACCTCCTGGCACTTGATGAAAAGCAGCGACGATGCGATTCGGCATCAAACACTTGACCAATCTTGAATCCGACCCATAGACCTTCAGCAGTGTCATACTTCTGTAGCCGGATGAGATCAGGCGTGACATCGCCTGCACAGATGAGTTCCAGGTCATGTAGCATGGGCTCGGTAACTTGAAAATTGCGTGAACCCAGGGAGAGTGTGAAGTCAAATGAAACAGGCTCACAGTCATCTTGACACCAGGCAAATGCCTGCACAATGTTTCTCGACTGAGATTCATTATGTCGTAATGTCGCTTGGAGGGCCCATCAATCAGCATCGGCATGCTGTAATGCTGCTTGCTGCTTGGTAAAGACTGGCAGCATCTGGACTGCATATAATGGGGCTGGGAGAGGGGGATCAGAAGGTGGAAGGGGATTGGGAGGTGGAGGTACAGCAGGTAGAGGTATGGGGATTGGTTGGGGCATTGAGGATGGATGTGTACGTAGTGATGGGTCAATAAGGGAATCATTGACAGTGGTAGATGTTGAGGAAGAGGGAACAGAGGGAAGTTTGCTGACATGGTCTTTCCGAGGGCAACCACCACTGAGTTGGCAGTGGGTTCGACACATATTGGGAGTGCAATCCTGAGCCAGCAGTTGTTTCCATTTGCAGCCCGTGAAACTGCAATAAGTTGGCAATTGGAATGGAAGTGGAGGTGGGAATGTGGTCGTGGTCGAAGCCAGTGCTGTTAAGGGAGGGGATGGTAGTGGTGGAGACAGCATTTAGGCAGCCATCGTCGAGGGTGAGGGTGTGCAATCCACCCAGCAGAAATAGCATTGATGTGACATCTTACCTGGCCCAAACTCACCCTCAGGCCAGGCAGTGCATAGCACATACTGGCATCCCAAGTTGCCATTTGTGTTCATCGTCATCATGCTGGGTGTCAGTTGACATTGACAGTAGGCACACTTGTAGGCCTGATTCATGACGAGAGATGAAAACGAGGTATCTAAAGGTGCAGTATACATCAGTTTTACACACAGTGGGAGCCTAGAAATTGTACTTACTGCCATAGCTGTGGCTGGCAACGTGTGGAAGTGGAAAAGGAGAGGAGTGGCTGTGCAAAGTCGGCCAGACAGCCAGACAAGAACAAGGAAGAAACAGGGGACAACGTTGAGCCTCGCTACCCAGGGGCTCCCACTGTAGAGGCTGGACAGCTCAGTCAATGCTGCCCCCCATTCATAGACATTAAGTGATCACTAGCTACTTAGTGTCGATGGCAATGCGTGGAAGTGGAAAAGGAGAGGAGTGGCTGTGCAAAGTCAGCCGGACAGTTGGACAGTTGGACGGACTTTCTGGAACACAGATTTTCTGGATTATGAGGCACCTGAGCAAATTTATGGGAGTGATGGGGAAGAACTCATGAGCAAGACTGAATATGGTTGTGAATTGGTGAGATTTATGTCCACATCAGTAGTCCTAGGTTATTATGAAGACTCATAGCAAGAAAAAAGGGAACGAAAAAGAAAGCGCGAAGTTACTGAGCAGCCAAAAAAATCAGCTCCACTGAAGAAGAGAAATTGTATTGTGGAGGATGAGATGGACATTGATTCTGGCACCGAGTCAGATGGAAAGGGCGCTTTGAGGGAGGTGGAAGTGAGAGAGGAACCCAAAGCAGCTCATCGTGGGCCAGGCAATGAAAGCTTGAAGCATTACTATGATCCTACCCCAGTTCTCAACAGATCCAAACAAAAGTGTTGGGAATTCTGGTGTCGGTCCTGTCCATTGTATGTTCAATTTAAAGATGCTAGCACAGAAAAGAACTTACTTTTAGTGCCAATGAACAGTACACGTACTGTTGCCAGGACAATTGATGGGCCAGATATTACCTTCGACATGGAGCCCAAGTTACCAAAGCTGCAAAATCTGGCTGGTCATGTGGCAGATTGCAAGGGAAAGAGTACTGAGAAGATCCAGGATGGGCCAACAAGTGAAGAAGCATTCAAGCTGAAGAAAAGTGCTGAGCTAATGGAGACCTTTCTCAAGGAAGGAGAGCTGAATCTGGAAATTGTTGCCACATATTCAGGATTCTTGCATATCTTTGCAGCATGGATCATTGATGAGAGTCTTCCATGGATGACTGGAGAAGCCCCAACGCTTCAAATGCTATTCAAATATCTCAAAATTACATACCAGCTTCCTTCCGACACAACAGTTTGAAACCAACTTGTCCACATTTTCCAAGAGCTTCATGGAAAGGTCGTGCAGGAATTTATGGTAAGAGCACTTTCCAAAGTGCTTGAATCAGATCTGACTGGCAAACTAGGTGGTTAAGTCCAAAATTGCATACAGTACTGATACATGGACTACACCTCAAATGGTCTATACATTTGCCAGAACAATTGGATGCTTCATCAATGATGACTGGGAACTTATTGAGCGTGTAATTGATTTCAAGCTGCTGGGGGAGAAGGAGCATCAAGGGTTGTATGGCGGGAAAGCTTTTGTTGATGTGATGCATGAGATCGGCGGTTTTGATAAGATATGTTTTGCCCTCGTTGCCTGAGAAATCATGACTGACCTTCAATGTATTTCATCAGTCTCACCCTCGACAATGCATCTGTGAACGATGTGATTGTTGCAACCATTGCTTGCTTCCTGTTGACCAAATATGGGATCCCGGAATTGCCCAATCAACATATTCGCTGCCTCTGTCACGTTGTCAACCTTGTTGTCCAATCAATCCTCGCTGCCCTTGGAGAAGCTGACAATCCTAAAAACAATGATCATTTCTTGCTCAACAAAGCGCAGCCTCTTCATCTTGACATCGACAATGACCCTGACCAGGTTGCCTTGGACCATGAAGAATTTGATGATGCAGATGATGACATTGAAGAAAGTGTAGGGGTAGAAGACGAAGAAAAACTTAGCACCATGTGAAGTCCTCTGTCAAAGGAATGTTTTCATTTATTGTATCTCTTAATTGTGCTCAAAATTATATCATGTTGTGTCAGCTCCATTTTATCACAAAAAAGTCCACGTTGAGTCCTCAACAGCGGAAATTTTTTGGCAGTATGCAATGGTGAGATACCCAAAGGAGGGCGATAGATAGGGCGTGACTCAGGTAACCCCCAGGTATAATTTCGTGTACCCATTATGGTTACAGGTGTGGTTTTACTGCGGGTACGGGGGGGTTTTGGTCAAAACCCATGGGTATGACATTAATAATTTATTATAATTCTAAATATATCTAAATACGATGAAGAACCACCCCCAACTCACAATTGCAAGCAAGGGGGGGATGTACTGGCCATTGTGAGTTAGCAAACTAAGAAACACCCCCACCTCACATTTGTGAGTGAGAGGGGGTGGTAGTTGTGACTTGGCAGCCATTGTGAGAGAAACAGATGAAGAACCACCCCCAACTCACATTTGCGAGTGAGAGGGGGTGGTAGTGGTGATGCCACAGCCATTGTCAACTAGAGGGGGCCATTGTTGATGAGAGGGGGCCATTGTTGTCATTGTTGCCTAGTAGAAAAAACACCCCCCACTCACATTTAGAACAAGGGGGGCGTGTCATCATTGTCTAGTAGAAAAAAGTCGTTGTTGTTGCCTAGTAGAAAAAACACCCCCCACTCACATTTAGAATGAGGGGGGCATGTTGGTAGTAGTTGTCGTTGTTGTTGCCTAGTAGAAAAAACACCCCCCACTCACATTTAGAATGAGGGGGGCATGTTGGTAGCAGTTGTCATTGTCGTTGAGCCATTGTTGTTGTTGTTGAATGTTGATCAACAAAGTCATTTGATAAAACATGTGACCATTGGACCGGTACTGTGATACCCATAACACCGTGGGTACGGGTACAGTTTTGCCTCAGGTATGGAAATCCAAACCTGTACCCATACCCGAGCATACCCATAAGCAGAAACACATGGTGTTACCCATACCTGAGTCATGCCTTAGCGATAGATGGAACTCTTTGGCTATGGTCAAGGATGTTCATACTTGGTGGAACTATACACATGTGATGATTCATCGAGCCCAACTAATTCAAGAGGTATGAACTCAAATGCTTTCTGTGTTTAGTGGCTCACACCCTCACATAGGCTGTCGATGACTATGTTTATCAGGCACCTGGCCTCCATGCTCTTCTGTTAACAGACAATGATTGGAAAACATTGGGGATGATTGCAGATATACTCAAGGTGTGCCGTGGTCAATCCTATGCCACCATAATTTTGCTAACACTAGAGTTTCACAGCCCTTCACTGAGGTCACCCTCCAGATGTTGCAAAACAAAGTACTGACCATCCCTTTTGTTTTACCTCTATATCACAAGATGGAACAGCATCTCGAAGCCATCTCGACTGACCCAGGTGTCATGTTCATGGTGCAGCATGCAGTTGACAAGGGCCTCGACAAACTCAGGAATACTCTGTTCCTGCTAAGCTACATCACTCATATATCATTGGAACCAGTATGTTTCTATGCTTGATTGATCTTATTGGTCTTATTAATTCTTCCGCACTCACAGTTCTGCACCCATGTTTATGCATCCACTGGTTCACATCAACTGCCCAACCTAACAATGAAGACACACAAAAACAAGTGATAGAGACCACAGAAGTTATTTTTCAGTACATTGCTGAATGTTATCTTGAAACGTCGACACCACTGCCACCCCAGCAATCCCACCACCGCCAGCTGCAAAACCAGTTGCAAAAACATCATCCTTTCTTGCCAGCACATGTGCATTTCAGCACCCTACCACTGCCATGTCATCTATGATCCGAAAGCGCACAGCTAAAGAAGAACTCATTGATGAATTGGACTGTTACCTTAGGTTTGATGCAGCACCAATCTCAGAGCAGGAATGGGATGAAAATACTCAGAGTAATGAAAATACTCAGAGTAATGAAAATACTCAGAGTAATGAGCTGTCTCAAGAGGAAGTATTATTAAATCCACTTCTTTGGTGGAAGGTGAGTGTTAGATTTTTCTTCTGTCCAATCTGGGTACTGAATACTGTTATGTTATTAGATCCATGCAATGGAATTTCCAACCATTGCATGGTCGCAATTCCAGCAACTAGCATCTCTGTGGAGCATGTCTTTTCGAAGTCCCAACATATCTGTACTGATCTGCAAAGCTCGTTGAAGGAAAACATTATCAAGATGGCCCTACTCACCAAGGTGTGGATATGCAGTGGACTATTTGAGATGATGTGGAGGAAGATTTTATGGCAAAAACATGGTGATAATGGCCAAAAAAAATAGTCTTCTAGAAACCATATATATACAGTGTATTAAACATATTTATACAGTTAAACTGTTTATCCAACCATAACTGTTTACCTTGCCTCTTGGGTGTAAACGGTTACTAAACGGTTGGAGCCTTAGATACTACCCAAATCCTAGTCTTGTCCCCATCTGTTGAGGTTGTATTGGAGCTCTGTCAGAGAGTGAAAAATGTGTGCAGAACTGTTGTGGTGGATTACAGTAGTGGACAACCAAAGCCCACTAGTTTGCTAGCAGGGCGAGAAAATTTTTTGCCCTAAAACTGATCTCAAATTCAAACTCATAGTGGAATGAATGGTGTCTTCAAACACTCAAGAAATGCAGGGGACAGAAGTAAACTGGAAAATAGTATGAATTAAAGAACAACCGAACGTAGACTACAATGATAACAAATGTGAACTACAAACATGTGCCTAACATGAGGTCATGACTAACATGTGATTGCAATGGTAACACACGTGAATAATGATGAATTGTAAGAGGAGATCTCTTACACCCACTATGTCCCTCAACAAAAGGCATCACTCACAGTTCTTGATTCTCATACTTCGCCAGTGCTTCTGTATCCAACAGCTCACTCCGCGGCAGCCACAAGTCATGCTCCAGCCCATAGCCTAACCACCACACCAAATACTGCTTTCCCCTCCCGCTTGGTCGTCTGTCTAGGATCTTCTCAATGTAAAATTCTGTGGTTCCCTCCGCCATCACCACTGGTCCCAGTCTCGCAAGTGTCCTTCCTGGAAATAGTTCATCATCATTGGCGATGTATGGTTGTAAGTGTGATACATGAAAGGTGTTTATTGCTTTAGATGTCACTGGTAACACTAGTTTATAGTCTGAAGTTGCTGGGTAGGCCTCTGTAATCTCGTATGGTCCATCGAACCTGGGCATGAACCTGGCTATGCGTCCACTTTTGGCTTGCATGTACTCTTGCCTCTGGTGACCGGTTGTGAGCATCACCTTGTCTCCTACCCAAAATGTTGGTTCTGCACTCCTGTGTGAGTTCGCGTGGTGTGCCTGTGATACCTTCGCTGCGAGCATTGCATCCTTTGCTTTATTTGTAATCAACTCCATCTGGTCTATCAGCTCTTTTGCTGCTGCCTTTTCTGTGTCTTCCTCTGATGTCTCCGCAGTTATTGTCCATGGCAGGATCAATCTTGGTGATTGCCCTGTTTTCAATACGAATGCAGAGTACCCCGTTGATGCATTTGGCGTGTTCATTATGTTGAAATGAACCTTTGGCAGCGCTTGCACCCATCCCAACTGATTCCACTCTACATGGAACCTCAGTGCCTGAATCACTGTCTTGTTCATCCATTCTGATGCTCTGTCTGTCTGTGGGTGATACACCGTTGACATTTTGTGTTTTATCCCTGTCAACTTCATCAGCACCTTCCAAAACTTGGACATGAAAAGTTTGTCTCTGTCGCTTATGATTTCAGTTGGGCATCCATTTTCACAATACCACTTGTTGAAGAAAACTACTGCAAAGTCTTCTGCTGTCATATTGCTTGTGCATGGCGCAATCTGCAGGTCTGTGCCCAGCTGGTCTGTCATAGTGACAACCATGTCATATCCTTTGTCCTCTGGTAACGGTCCCATGAAATCCATTGCCATGGACTCAAAGCGCTTGTCTGGGATTGGTAGGGGGTGTAGTGGTCCCAGTGCTTTTGTTGTCCTTGATTTGTTTCTTTGACACTCTGGGCAGGATGGCACATATCCCTCCATTAGATTCTTTTGCATGTGTGGCCAATAGAGATGATCTCATAAGCTTGCATATGACTTGCTTGCACCAAAGTGTCCCATGTTATCATGCGCGAGTTGGAAAAGGTGTTCCCTCAGGTGTTTGTATCGCGGAATGATCAGTCACGTTCCAGTGAATAACAACCCATCCTTGAACATAATTTGTAGTTTCTCATCTATGACATTTCTTTTTATGTCTTCAAGGATACTCTTGCACCAGCTATTGTGTCAATATCCCTTCTTTACTCTTCTGATCAGCTTTGGGTTGCTATCAATAGAGAACATGGATGCCACGTTCACTCTATCTCCTCCTAAGTCTGTTCCCACCCTATCTGGCAGTCACGACAGGGCATCAGCCACCATGTTCCGATCACAATTGATATACATGATTGTGTATTCATATTGGGAAAGGTATTCCATCCATCGTGCTTGTCATTGGGATAGATCTCTTTGATAATCAAAGTTCTGAAGTGTCTTATGGTCTGTGTAGATGTTAATGTGGCTCCCTAGTAGGTCTACCCTCCATTTGTGTATTGCCCTCATTATTGACAACATTTCCTGTTCATGTACAGGGTAGTTTCTTTCTGTGCTATTGAACTGCCTGCTCTCAAAAGCTACCAGTCTTGCTGTCTCCCACATGGGCCCAAACACCAGTACTGCACCTGTCCAATGTTTACTCGCATCACACGTCACAAAAATCTTATTCTCCCCTGGTGCTTCATGGTCGATTGTCGTTAGACAGTCTCTGCTCACTACCAATCTCTTTATCACTTGGAACACATATTGGTGTGTGTTATTCCAAGCTGGGAATGATGTGTTACATTCTTTTCTCGTCAGTGGCATCAAGACTGCAGTGTGTTCGGCGAGTGACAGCAAGAACTGTGCGGTGTATCGGACAAGTCCCAGGAATTGGTGCACATGCTTTGCACTCATCGGTGCCAGCCAGTTCAGAATGCGCTTCACCTTTCCTGAATCTACTTTGATCCCCCTTGTTGAGATATTATGTCCTAAGAAATCTACCTCTGACATTGGAGCCATGCGGTCTTTCAGGGTCTTGTCTACTACTAGATGAGACGGTTTGGACAGGGCTCGCATCTACTACTAGACGCGAGTCAGAAAGGATGCGGACAAGCAAAGATGATTTCTGTCTACCACATGCGCGTGTCTATCTACGAGGTCACGTGACCACTAAGGGGAATGCTGGACTCTGGCATGGCTCTGCTACGGACTCTGCTATGGGCACTACTGCCATGGCTACATGTACCCCCCTACACAATAGCAACACCCTCATTGCAATCTCAACTCAGGGAAGGAAGAGAGAATTATGTATGTACAAGGCACCAATGCCTTACCCTCACCTTGGCCCATGTACCCCAGGAGGAATGTCCATGGCAATTGCTCCCCCTAAAGGCCCAACATAGAAATGGTGTTTAGGCCACAGGTACCTTCTGGGACCTTGTCCATCATTGTAGTCAGCTCTTGGATTGGTCAGGGTTACTGGGTGTGCATCTTGTGAAGGCCGTAAATGAGCAGCCGGCAGGAAGTCAATGTCGGGTGGTATTGGGATAGCAAGTCATTCTTGAACTAGCTCTGGGTTGACAAAACTGGGTAACTCCCCCAGTTCGATATCGTCATATTCAGGGTCTGGTTGTAGTTGTTTTGATGTTAGGATGAAAGGGCTGAGGAATAGTGTTTTAAGGTCCAGTTTGGTCCGGTTTTTCGACCCCAAGATGGGCAACCGGCAACCGCAACCAGTTGCAACTGGTGCCCAACTTAGGGCAACTGCAACCGAAAAACCGGTTGCCACCAGTTTTTCCAGCAATTTTTGATACATATTTTAATTTTACTATATATTAAATACAACTAATTACAACACACCCTGCGAGCAGGTGCTCGCAGTGGTGGGGGGTCATTCAGAGAGCGAAAATAAGAAAATAAGACGAAAGAAAAAGAAAACCTAAAAAAACAATGCCACTCTTGTGTTGGTGGCATGGGTAGGGTCATCCCCCGCATTCATTGTCGTTGTGGTTGCCCTGCATTCATTGTCGTTGTCGCTGCCGTTCGTTGTCGTGTTGTTGCACCCCCCCTGATGCCACGTCGGCATCCCCACCATTGTTCCCTGTCGTCGTCGTCCCTGTTGTCCATCATCCCTGCATTTGTCATCCTCCCCATTCGCTGTCCCTGTTATACGTTGTCCCCAGTCGTTCGTGTTCGCGTTGTTGTTTGATGTCCCCCCATTCCATCTTCGTGCTGTCATTCGTTACCCCCACCCATCTGTGTTGTCAGTCAGCACCACCATCACCCCCTACGAGCAGTGGCTCGCAGGCGGGGTGGTGGCACTATGTGACATGGCATTTGTGTGGCATTGTTGTCAAGAAACGGGGCCCGTTGCAGCCCTGTGAGCAGATGCTCACAGCGGTGGCATAGGGCCAGGGAATGGTGATGGAGGGGGTGTACTTGGGGGCCACGCAATGTCGTTATCAACAGGAAAAATATAAAAAGAAAAAGAAAGTTGGTTCATAGTAAGAAATGAATCATAAAAAACATACCATATGGCCCAAACGACATTCGTCATTGTTTGGGCCTGCAGGGGTGGTGATGACGACACATCCATGTTGTTGTTGTTGTCGCTGTTGGCATTGGCTGGCATTGGTGGTGGCATTGCATTGTGGGAGCATGGGGTGGTGGGCCCGACGTCGTCATCAAAAGGTTAGAATCTGAAAAGGAAGAGTATTAGTTAGCCAAAAAGAATGATTTAAGAATGAAAAAAACATACCTGAGGGCCCAAACAATGACTAGCGTGTCATCTGGGCCCACTTTCTAGTAATCCAGCGCAGTATTTTGAGGTAGGAGGTGTAGATGGTAGGGATGACGCGGCGTTGTGGGTCATTCATGGTCATGGGAGTTGTTTAGAAAGTGGTGCCACTTTCTTTTTGGGGAGCACAAGCACGACCAAATGGTCTGTGTGCAGCCACGGGGTATATAAGGACTCGTGAAACAAGCTCTTTTTGCCCTGGGTTCACATTGCCCTTTTGTATACCGTAAATATAAGTACAAGTAGACTACATTAGTTATATTTTTTCAAATACAGTACATAAATTTACTTACAACCGTTTGCATAGAAGATGGCAGTAAACTGAAAATTTTGATCAATTACAAACAAATAAAATCTAGCTAGATTTTGGCACATCCCTTCATTGTGACTTGATTTATAGCTTCCACAACAACTTTCAGACCTCATGTTTGCTGAAGAACTTGTAGATAAATAGGGTAGGTACACAATATGTGAAGGAAAACATGTATTAATTTTTACTGTACCCTGTGTGATCATATTAATATATATTCTATCAATAACTCTTGCCCTTTAGGTCAGATGACACTTAAAATTATGTTATACTGCATGGAGTGTGAGCCTGTTCCATTTATCTACATGTTCTTCAGCAAACATGAGGTCTAAAAGTCATTGTGGAAGCTATAAATTGAGTCACAATGAAGGGATGTGCCAAAATCTAGCTAGATTTTGTTTGTTTGTAATTGATCAAAATTTTCAGTTTACTGCCATCCTCTATGCAAATGGCTGTAAGTAGTATGGGATATGTAGAACTGTAAGAAGACCGGTTGCAACTGATTGCAACCAGTTTTCAAATGGTTTTCAAGTATTCTGAAATAGAGGCAACCAGCAACCCAACTGCCCCCTGAAACCAAGCAACCACAACCGACGGTTCAGTTGCATTCGGTTGGGTTGGGTTAGGTTGTGGTTTTTTTTCCGGTCCATTGGACTGGACCTTTAAACACTACTGAGGAACACCATGACAATGAAGAATAGGGTATATCCAGAAAACCATCCATTATTCAAGGCTCTTGCATTCATTAGACTGAGTGTGGGTTGGGCAAGGTGGTTGAAGCGATATAGGGCCTCTAATATATAGGGAGTCAGGCTTAAAATGATCGGTGTTAGTCAGCAGCCAGGGCCATTGCTGAACTCAGCTCAGGGTTGATGGTTCCTGCTCTGCTCCATGCTCTATATCCTCCCAATCTGTATTGCTATCATCGTCGATCACCTGTCTTCCTTCTACCCCTTGCACAATGTCTTCTTCAGCTTCCTGCTTACTCCGCAGCTTTTCAATCTCTGCTTGTACTTCATGTAGCGCTGTGCCGCTACGTGGAATGAACCTTCATAGTCGCCTGGAGGAGAACCTGTTGCTAATAGGTAATCCTTCGAGAGTCTCCAACTTGTAAGAATTGCGGTCCCTGCTTGTTACTCAGCGTGGTGCTGACCACCTAGGCTCCATCTTCCTTTCTACCTTAGATGTGAAGTCCAGGTCACTCCTGTATACCTGTACGAGTTGTCCTGCTTTGAATATGACCTCTCTTGGAGCTTGGGCTAATAGTCTCCTGTCAAACGCCAGCTTCCGTTTATGGGCATGAGATAGTATGTGCTTGTACCCATCTAATCGCTGCTGTTCCATGTATGCCATCTGGACCCCCACTTCACCAGTTGACACTTCCTGTTCTGCTTGGTCCACTGGAGTGTGCTTTGTGTTGATCACGATGCCTAGAAGAAGTTCATTTGGTGAGAATTTGAGATTTGGCAGTATGCAATTATTAAGGGATTCAATGGCTTCCTCAAGGTGGTCAGGCCATGAAGCTGGTAGGTCCTTTGCATTGCATTTGTCTTCCCCTAGATTGGGGGAGTATAGCCTCTTCAATTTCCCCAACAATTTTGCATTCATCCCTTCTATGAGGCCATTGATCCAGGGGGAATATCCTGGGATGATCCACAACTCAACCTTACGTGTGGCGCATGCTTCACGAACAGCGTTGTTGTCAAACTCAGGTCCTCCATCAACCATGAGGGCTTCAGGTGCTGTGAATGTGGTACAAATGTTGTTGAATGTTCTGCATGTGGTTGCAGCTGTTGCAGCCATCTTGAGTTTATCTGCCCAAACATGTTGCGAGTAGATGTCTGCATATAATGCAATTTTCGTGAAACCCCCTTTTCCTTTTGGCATTGACAGTGTGTCTCCCACAAGCAGTTCAAATGGGTGTTGCCGCATTATGGGCTCTAGTAGTGAATGTAAGTGTTTCAGGCCATGTCCTTTGCACTTACCACAATCCATGATTGCCTTGGTGATGGATTGGTCTAGATGTGGGCTGGCTATCTTGTCCATTAGTGCGATCTTCACATTATCTTGGTGGAAATGTCCTTGGCTCTGGTGTACCTCCCATGCTAGTGTGACTGCCTCTGATTGTGGTACACATTCTACTCGTGGTTTTGCCCATGTAGATTTGGTGTCACCAATCCTCCAAAGCTTACTGTCTTGGATTACGTACCCTTCTGCCCGGTGCTTAGCTTGCTTCTGTTCCTTAATAATCCTCCTGTGATCTAGTTCAGCCAGTGCCTCTATAACATTTAGGAATGCTTTTTCATTAGCGAACTGGGTTTTGAGAGCATCATAAATGAGTGGTGACTCAATTTGGAATATGTCATTCTGAATGCCCGTTTGTGCTTCCCAATCTTCACTTACTGTCCATGTGTGACCATCGTTTTCTTCCTTGGGTAGGTTCACATATTTCCTGCTGATACCATCTGCTATGGGGTTTAGGTGGCCAGGTTGGTGTCGTACGTCCACAATTTGGTGGGCTAACACGCTGTCCCTCCAATGAGCATGGATGGAGTTGAGTTTGTCATTTAGCAGGTGGTCTCTGAGTGCCTGACAGCCTGTTTCTAGTTCCACTGGGTAGCCCCATATAAGGTCGGAGAATTTGTCTAAAGAGAACTTCAGTGCAGCAAATTCTAGTAAGTATGGTTTGTACTTCTCTTCTGTCTCAGATGTTCGTTTACTGCCAAATGCGACTGGATGTATATGTGTGATGTCCTTTCCATTTGGCGAGACCATAGTATGTCTTTGTGACAGCATGCCTGCAAAACCGTATTTGCAACCATCCATGGTAACAATGAAGGGTGTTCCATCAAATTTTGGTCCTTTCAAAACTGGTTCATTGGTTAAGGCAATTTTCAGTCCCAGGAAGGCTTTTTCATGTTCTTCCTTCCATAGGCCTGCCAGCAAGTGCCCTTTCATGGCGCGTCGATATGCTGCTTTACCCTTTCCCTTTGGAAGGTTGAGGCCTCTGGCTAGGTCGGTGAGGGGTTGGGCCAAGGCTGCATAGCCGTTGATTAGTGATCTAAAATAACCTGTAAGTCCTGTAAATGCCGCTAGATTCTGTAGATCTGTGGGCCGTTTCCAGTCTACAATGGCTGTTAGTTTTGTCAAGTCTGGTTTTATACCTGTTGGTCCCACTCTTGCTCCTGCAAAGGTGGCTTCAGTCATGAAGAATTTAAAAACAAAATTTGGTGATAGAGAGGGCCCTTTTTCTCTTACCCTGGTTAGCAATGTTCGAATGTTGGCCAATGTTTCTTCAAAATCATCTCCGGCCATTCCACCATCGTCTACGAACAGTTCAAAAAGTATACCTATGAGGTTGCCAAGTGCTTGAGCTGTCATTTCTGCAAAGGTAGAGGGCGCACCTGTTAATCCGAAGGGCATGCACTTGTAACAGAAGTACCCCCTTCCTTCCACATAGAAGCATACATATGGTTGGTCCTCTGGGCTGATTTCGCAAGCATAGAATCCTGCTGCAAAGTCGAATGTATTTACCCATCGGTGGCCACTCAGGCGCTGTTGCTTGGCCCATATGTCTCCTTGGGGCATAGGTGGTACCTGTGTTACTTTGTTCAGTTCGGCAAAGTCCTGGCACACTCACCACTTAGTTTGTGTTTCTTCTGGTACTGTGTCTGGCCATTCAGAATTTCTTGGTGGGAGGTTTTTGAAGGCTGAAGGTATTCTGGTGGTGATGCATTCATCATTGACCCAGTGTTGCAGTTCTTCTAAGTTTAGACCTATGCCTTCATGTGCTTTCTTTGCCAAGGTAGTTGCACCACAACACTTGACCGCACTGTGGCTGATTGGGGCAATTATACCTGCCTCTAGCATTTTGTTGAGCACACCATTGAAGTATTCCTTTTGAGGGCCACTGAGAGGATGTTGATTTACCTTCTTTTTAAATGTTGTGCCATTGGGTATGTGTAGTTTGTGTGTGGCTCCTGCTACTACCGTTACCTCACTCATGGATAGTGCAAAGCAGTCAGCGAACTCGCGGAGTAGGTTATCAATGCTTACGCGTTGTTTTTCAGTTAAATCATCACCTATAGTTAGTTCTGAGAGCACTGCATTCACACGCTCAACTTTAAATGGATCTGATGACCGGGTGAACACCACTTTGTCTTGGTCCCTGGAAAGTAATTTTTGCTCTGTGATGGTATTGATGTCATGTTCTTCTGAGCTGATGTTCCATATGTTGCCTTCGCTTGGTTTGGGGTCTGGGCTGTTGGGTATATTATTAGTAAGAGGTATTTTGGTGGAGGATGAAAGCTGGGCAGTTAGTCGTTTATCTTTCTGTAGTGATTTCCCTAATCTCTTGTGCTTTGCTGATGCACATTCTGCCCGAGACCTCCTTTCATGCAAGCCATTGGCTACTTGCCACTGGGCACGTTCCACTTTTGTACGTCTCTTGTTTCCATCCTGCATGAGTGGGTGTTGAGTTTGTGGTGTTGTGAGATTCTGGTGCATGTGCCTGTCCTGTGCCTCTGGATGCTCGGTTCTGGTTTCTTGATGACTCTCATGTTCTTGGGGGGGATGTGCAGAGATCCCCCTTGGAGTTATGCCCTGGTTATTACCGGAATTACCGTTTGCTGGAAACAGTGACTGGGTTCTTCCTTCCGACTTGTGCTGGTTCTGTAGCATGACCCAGTTGCCATCCTTGGGGATCCTTATGATGTCCAGGTCATAATCGTGCACCGCTTTGAACTTCTTCAGGAGGGGTTTCCCAAACAGCACTGACCAAGCCCCATTGCTATCAAAGACTTCAAAGGTACCTCGATGTGAGATGTCTGCTGCTGTGACACTTCCTGTCCATGTTCCAGCAGATGGTACCAGCCTACCATCCGCCATACGCATGATATGATTTGACTTCCCCAGTGTTTCGAGGCGGTGCTTGACAGTTCGGAATGTCCAGAGATCAACAGCGTTCACCATTGCTCCATTGTCGAATGTGCTATTTAGCCTCATGATTTCTCCTTGTGGTCCATGTAATTTGACCATGTATTGGAACGGTGTGGTTCTTGTTTCGTTGTCGTTGCTCTCCATGCAATACAGATCAATGATATGAGATTCTGCTTGGGCGGTGTACATGGTGGTGTCTGGTTTACTATTTGCATCTGTAAGTAAGAGTTTGTCTTCCTTCTCTATGGTAAACCTTGCGCTCAACGGCATTTCATTGTCCTTGGATGACTCCTTCTCACACCCAAGGACCGTTCCTCTGCTATCATGCTCATTTCCTTGGGTCGTCAGTGGGACCTCTTGTTCTATGCTGACGACCCCGGTCCTTTTCTCTGACTTGCTAAGTAGTTGGCGATCACTTGCTGGTCGTACTCTTCCCTTGATGCCCATGGACTGATCTTGTTGATGAGGTTGACGTTTCTTGTTACATTTGGTGAGCAGCTGCGTTTGATAGATGCAGCGATGGATCTCCAGCGACTTTCAGATCTTGGGACCAGCGTGGAGCTGTCGCAGCTGGGGCCCATGTGTCCTGGCAAGCCACACCTCCAGCACTCTCCTGATGCGACAGGCATGGTTCCAGGTGAGAGTGGGTATGGACGTGTCTTGCTCACTTGCTGTCCGGCGTATTCAGTGTGCCACTTCATGATCTGGGCCTTGTACAAAGGCCAGCTGGCTGGGGTGTTTGGGTGGATGGGGAGTGCGAGCCTTATGACATCGTTCATGCACTCAGCAGGGGTTCTGTTCTGCTGGTATGTTGGTTGGTTCAGTGTTTGGTAGGTGGTGCGTGGGGCCTGGTTGTTCGCATTGAGCATTGGTGCGGGGGAATAGTTTGGGGTGCTGGGTGGTTGTGTTCGGAGCATTGGGAATTGGGGAATGGGGGGTGGTGCATTGAGGGTGAGCTGTTGGAGTGCATTTGTGACATCTCGCGCAGATGTCTCGCATAGTTCCTGTAACTTCTTTACCTGCTCTTGTAACTCCTGTATTTCCTTCTCTTCCTCTTTTGCCTCGGTGATCTGGGTGACTGTAGCTGCATGTACAGCATTGCAGAATGATGCCCAGGTGGTGTGCCCTGATCCTGTTACCTTCTGTAGGACCTTTGGCATTGATCTGCAAATGGAGTTGACCAACAAACTGTTGGCATCTGGGATTGCAGCTGCGAGATGCTCTATCTTGTCAGCCCATACAATGTGCACAAGTTCTTCTACTCCATTTGTCACCACTCATTTCCCCACCTCTTCTTCGCTAATTGTGGTTTGCTCTAGCGCTGCCTGCTTCTCCTCGACGGTCTTCACAGTGGGTGCTTTGCTTGGCCACTTCCTCTTGAATGCACTGATGAGGTGGTCCCAGGTGTCGATGTCGGTGGTAGGTAGGTTGTCGAACCATTGTTCTGCTGCGGCGTTCGATTTCAGGTTGAGACCGAAGTTCTCCAGCTTCTGTGTGTCCGCGGCGTTGGTTTTGTTGAGGCCCCAGCGTTGCATCACTTTTAGGAAGTCCTGAGGGCTCTCCTCTGGATGTTCATCGTCGCCCCAGAATGGTTTGACATTCTCGGGCATGAAGTCATCATCGTCGGGTGGGGTTGTAGAGAGCTGAGGTGTAGACAGGGGTACAGGTGGTAGTATATACTTGAAGGTGGGAGTTGGGCTGGTTGCGAGGTCGGGTAATGATGGGAATATGTATGAGGTAGTTAGGGATGGTGCTTCACTCAGTGCAGTCGTTGAAGTGGCAGGCAGAAATCTGCCTCTAGGGTCACGTCGTACAGGTTTAGCCAGTGTTGCGGATGCGAGGCTCACCACGAGGCGGAGCAGGATGCACAACACGAGGTGCATAGGTGGGTGCATGTTGCAGGGATGCGATTGGGTGTCACAGATGTAGACAATAATGAATGTGGGTGAGCAATCAGAGGGCAACATTGAGCTGAAAAGGATGGTAACTGAGATAAATGAGATGAGAAGGAGCGACTTGTGGAAATGAAAGTGGTTGGCTGTGTGCATCGAGTTCGAATTCCCAGTTGTCACCAGATGGAGCCGTGTGGTCTTTCAGGGTCTCGTCTACTACTAGACGAGATGGTTTGGACAGGGCTCGCATCTACTACTAGACACGAGTCGGAAAGGACACGGACAAGCAAAGATGATTTCTGTCTACCACATGCACGTGTCTATCTACGAGGTCACATGACCACTAAGGGGAATGCCAGACTCTGGCACGGCTCTGCTACGGACTCTGCTATGGGCACTACTGCCACAGCTGCAACATGAACAGTGTTGACTTCTTCATTGAGCAGTAAAGGTGTGCAGTTGTAAGTGCCTTTAGCACTGCTCCCACATTTTTCTTGTGCTCATCTAGTGACGACAACCAGATGATGATGTCATCTAAGTGAACATGACAGATCTTTCCTATCAGCTCTCGCAATGCAAGCATCACCCGTCATTGATGAGTCACCAGCGAGTTCCTCAGTCCCATTGGCATAGCAACCCATTCCCACAGGCTGAATGGTGTCAGTGTGGCAGTATATTTCACATGGTCTGGGTGTACTAACATCTGAAAGAAAGAGTTTGTCATGTCTATCTTCCCCCAGATTTTTCCTTTGGTGCAGTCTGCTAGGATATCATCGATGTGGGGTAGGGGGTAGTTGTCCGGGACTGTCAATCAGTTGAGATGGTGATAATAATTTACCCATCTCGGCAGTACTGTGGTGTCTGCTTTTGGTATAATGAATAATGGGGATGCATACGGTGATGAAGATGGCCAAATACATCCTGCTTCCAGGTGTTGCTCAATTAGCATCTTCCACCCCGGTCAGTATTTATGAGGGCAACCATAAGCGCATGCCATGGACACTGGCGTGCCCAGTAATAGTTCTATGTGGTGGTATACATCTCTCGGTAAGTCACGTAGATGAGGAATATCTGATGGGAATTGATCCAGATATTTCGTTTTAAATGTTCGATCCAAATGTTGTAACTCGGCCAGCATGGCCAACTCTGCTATGCACACTTGTACTGCCGCTATCACACATGGTTCCTCAGTCATGTGCATCTCCATGTCAAATTGTCCTGGGTTTTTGTCAAAAAGTGCTCTTAGCTCTCCATGTACCTGTATCAGCCATGTCTTCATAACCTTGCATCCAATCATAATTTGCTTCCATTCCTCTCTGCGCTTTTTCCAGGGCGAGCATGAGATTGGTTTCTTACTTAGCTCTGGGTCCAGGGGATTTAGCAAGTCATATTTTGCTCCCTGAGCCATGGCTGTCCACAGCTTGGCGTCCACCATGATATGGTTTCTCACAAGGAAATCGAGACCAAGTATCAGGTCTGTGTGAAGGTCGGGGCAAATGACCGTGTTTAGAGCACGTGATTTCCATACAGAGTTGGGTGATTGAATATACAGTCTACAGTAATCTGAAAGTAGCAGTTTAGAGTCCATCTTCTTCTCTCCCTTCATAAATGCACCAGATACAGACATAGGCTTGAAAAGTTTCTTTGGTACGAGTCCCAGAATCTCCACCAGTTCACTCAAAATCAGCACTGGAGGACAACCATGGTCAATAAGGGCAGAGATAGGAGTAGGTGCACAGGTCATGGGGGCCTCCATGCAGCATGTCCATCTGAGGTGCCTGGGGAATGACAGAGAGTGAGATACATACTCATCATCTTCGCCTTGTGCACACTCCTTGAAATAGTTGTCATCATCGCTGTCACTGAAAACAGCCACAATGTGTGTGGTCACTCCCACATTCTGGGCTGTGTTGCTGTTCTCAAAGGCCGCCTTTGCTTTCAAAGCATTGCTGATTGTTACAGCCTTGCAAGCCTCCAGGCTCGCATGGAAGACCAGACAGTCTCATGACATGTGTCCCACATAAAAAACTCAGCACTTGTAGCACCCTCTGTGGACAGTCAGTAGCCTCTCTTCCTCCTCAATCAGCCTTGGTAATGCTGGCATGGTGCTCATGTTGGCGCTGGCAGCTCCTCTCATTGCGGTTGTCACATTCACCGCTTGGGTAGTTACTGTGCTCCTCACCTTCTTTGCAATGTCCGCCACCCATTGTCCACGTTGCAAGTTAAGATCTTCCTCTAAGTGTCGTACATGCTCACTCCAGTCTTCTAAGTCTTCAATTGCATCCAGGAGGCCTACAGTGCCTCCCACAGGAATGCTGTTATTACCATTATACAAATGCTTGAGTGCAGGATTGAGTCGGGGAATCAGATGAAGTTGGAAATGGTCAGGGATGATGCAGTAAGCCAATCCAGCTGTGTGCAGCTCATCATTTGCATTTTGCACCTTGTTAATCCAAGTGAGAAACACTGTGTTGCCTTGTAACGCGATCTGGTCCTGTACCAGCTCATCCTCCCACGAGCGAGCTAGAAACTTCAGCCTAAACTCGGTCAGGAATTCTTTGAAGGTCAGGGTCAGCAGACGGTCCTCATCTGCCATTACCCAAGACTGCACCGAGGCTGCCTCAAAATTATAAATGACCTTCTCGACTTGTTCTGCTGCAGTGATTCCCTTGTTCGCAAAGTAACATCTGCACATGGTCTCAAAACTGCATAGCATCTGGATGCTCAGTCAGCCTGTGGTCAGGATCAGTGCTGCATTTGCGGACTGTTGTTTTACTTCTGCAGGTGCATACAAGGGGTCAACAAGGGGGGGCATGTTGGTGTGTTGGACATGATCTTTGTCTTCAGAGTCTGCAGTCGGTGTTGGGCAATTTTTCTGCACTGTCGGTGTTGGGGTGCAGGATGGTGTGAGCGATGGAAGGGTGGAGGACAGGGAAGGTGCTGTAGTTGTGGGCAGGGTGGCTGTATGCGTGTTCGGGGTGGCTGTATGCACATTTGGGGTGGCTGTGTGCATGTTCGGGGTGGCTGTATGCGTGTTATGGGTGGCTGTATGCACTTGTGCAGGCGCTGTAGTCGTGTTTGTCTGTTGTTGTCCAGGACTATGAGTTGTCAATGGTATACTTGTGGATGGTTGGCGAGGCAGTTTGCTGACTGGGGGGAGGTATTCTTTGTGGAAGGGGAAAGGATGGGGGTTGGTGTCGTTTTCCATGGATCTAGCAGCCTTATATACCACAGTGCAGTTTTCTGTGGTGTTATGATGTAGTTCCCCTTGTCAGTGGTAGATCTTTGGGGTTGATGCGTTGGGCATGTCTATACCCTTTTTGGGGTGTTCCCTGGTTCCTGTGAGAGCTTCTCCTGCTTCTCGCTGAGCTTGGGGTTGGCCCTTAGCATTTTTCTTGTCACTGGTCGTCTTGTGGGTCTCCTTCTTTCTTTGAAAATTGACTGCCTAAGCGTCTGAGTGGGGTCGCCTGTGATCACAATTGTGTTGATTTTGTGGTTGTCAAATTGTATGTAACTGAGGTGTCGCAGTCTCTAGCATTTCTAGTTTTGAGTTTAAAAAAAAGTGGAATGAATGGTGTCTTCAAACACTCAAGAAATGTGGGGGACAGAAGTAAACTGGAAAATAGTATGAATTAAAGAACAACTGAACATAGACTACAATGATAACAAATGTGAACTACAAACACATGCCTAACACAAGGTCATGACTAACATGTGATCACGATGGTAACGTGCATGAATAATGATGACTTGTAAGAGGAGATCTCTTACACATAGCCCTCAATAATGCCTGAAAAAGGCCTCAGCTTAATTTTCCCATGGGTTTTGAGGGGTGGCCAAATTGCACTCTCTGAGACTCCTCTGAGACTCCTCTGCTTGCATACAGCCCATGCTGCAGCCTCACCTGTCAAACCTTTTCTGTAAGCATCAATAAATCTCCATGACCAGTGATGATACTTGACCAGGAAACCCAAACAAAACCCACAATAAGGGCTTGAATGATATAATGCTAGTTAGAGGAAGGTTGCAAGGTGGTACTAAATATCACCGCTGTTACCCAAAGCTATGAAAATGACTCAAGGAGGTATCCGATGAAGTTCGATGAAGTCCGAGAGTATTCGAAGCGCTGCGATGACGTTCGATAAAGATCAAAAGTGTACAAAGTGCTGGGATGAATTTCGAGGGAAAGTTTAATGAAGTTCAGGAGTGTACGAAGTGGTGCGACAATGTTCGGAGAAAGCTCGAAGAGGTGCGATGATGTCAAAGAAAGTTCAAAGGGGTGCAACAATGTTTGAAGTAGTTCAAAGGACTTTATAAAAGATGAGGATGCTTTTGATGATGGCTGAGGATAGACTATAGGAATGTAGAAAGGTGTTGAGAGTGGATAGACAATATGCGATAGTTTTGAGAAGCTAGTACAAAGAGTTCAAGGAAATTTGGCGTAAAACACTGAATTTTGAGACTAAGTCGAGACACTTGGACTCAAGAGAATGGCTCTTAAATCAGATGATTGGTGTGAGAGGACAATATATTCTGTCTTTCTAAGTAGCTAGTACAAGGCTATATATGTTTGGGAGAAGTGATACTAAAAATGAAATAAAACATGAGGAATACATGAGGCAAGATATAAAATAATAGAGAATCTTCGCAAATCATAGAATAAATGAAAGAAGATGAGAAGGGAAATGTATAGAGTCATGATTTATCATGGGTACCTGTCCCCATTGATCCAATATATCATCAAGATATCAAAGCGCCACAATCGCATCCTAAAATCCTGTCATTGTGTCTCCTTGTGTCTGGTGGTGCTCGATATGTGACGCACTAACTCTTACAAGGTGTGCTGCGTGTATCTGAAGGGCAGTGCGATAGGTGTATGGCAGCCGAAGGCATTCGAAGTGCTGCGAAGTCATTCGAGATCATTCGAAGTCATTTGAAGTTGTTTGAAATCGATCGAAGTAGTTTCGGAGCGGTGTCGCGGGGTTTGTAGGGTTTGGGAGCATGCATGTTGATGTGTCAATGCCTCTGGAGATGTTCCCAGAGCTTAGAGCACAGAGTGGATTTATCATCCTCCCCCTTACTAAAATCCTGACTGTCCCAGTCAGCCAATCGGAGTCACATGCAAAATGCGTGATCATGTTGAAGCTGTAAACAAAACTTGAAAACTTCTCATTCTCCTTCCTCAACCTCTAAACTCTTGACACTAGCTTTTCATTATGTCTCTCCTCACCGAACTCAATACTGACATCTTCGACTATGCCAAATCGATGCCTGAGCACAATGTTGCTGAAGATTTGGACTTTGAAGTGTGGGGGAAGGGTTTTTGCGACCAAATGGTATGTTTCTGCATTCATTTTGTTGTATGGGAGGCTAAAATGTTTGGTCTTAGCCTGAATATGATGAGCTCACCAACGATCTGGGCGAAGAGTGCAATGTGGCCGTTCAAAAGGTCATTGATAAAGTTTTTGAGCTTTATCAACCATTGGCCTTGCGCGAATGGCTTTCATGGGGTGCTGAGTTATTGTTTTTGGAGTTGCATGAAGAGGTGGAACGTGAAGATCGAGAAGCTGCTGAGGCGAAAGCATGGGCAGAGGCCGAGGAAGAGGGGAGGTGGATTTGGGAGGAGGAGGAACTAGCTTGGGAGGTGGCAGCTGCTGCTAAAAAGGCGAAACTGGACGATTGGAAGGCCATTCTTGTCGAGGCTCACAAAATGGCGCTAGGTGAGTTTCGCATAAAGACACTTTTGAAGGCCGAGTTGTTGCGACAAAATGAGCAACTAGCAGCCAAAGCTAAATTAATCGAGGAGGCCGAGGCAGGGGTTGAGGAGGAGGAGGAGGAGCTACCCGTTGTGTGGGTGACAAAACAAAAGGTAGTGGAGATCGAGGGAGGTGAAGATGGGGAGGATGAAGTCGAGGACTCCATGGAGTCAAAGTGAGCAAAGTTTGCAATGAGTGGACTGGTCGATTTTGAGGGTCTGGTGAGTTTTCATTTTGTTTTTGAAGGTTTTTCGGAGTGCTAATCATTTCGTAGTGCGATTGATGTGGTGGGATGAGATCTCAGCCATGCTGTGTGGTCAAAGAAGGGGCCCCAAAGTGCGTCAAGTGCACCGATGCTCTGCAGGGATGTTATTGGGAGAGGGTGTCAAGGAAAGGCTTTTGAAAAGGCGAGGCGAGGAAATTCAGGGCTGTGAAAGACATTTCGCAGTTGAAACCAGGTGTGTTTCTTGTTTGGACTTTGCGAATTTTTTCTAACTTTCTGATCGGATTATTTTAGCTCTTCGCATTTGAGTTGTTGGGCCAGTTGAGCCAGAGGAGACGGTTGCGGGACCATTGAAACCGTTGACGCCAAAATCAAAGCACAAAAAGCGGTCAAAAGGGAAAGGCAAAGAAAAGGGGGTATCGTCGAATGATGATATCGAGGTCGTTAGTGACAAATGGGTCATTCAACGAAAGATGCTTGCAGCCAAATTGGTGCAGAGAAGGTGGAGATGGAAGTTCTAGGTAGGGAGATAGAACTTTTAGAAGTTATGATAGAGGAGTAAAAAAAAGACTTCATTGTATTTTTGTATTTTTCTTTTTCTTTTCAATCTAAATCTTGTGAGTCTCGAAAAAGTATCGAATAAAAGTAGAAGAAAAAGAAAGAATGAAGAGAATAAGGGAAAGGCTCAGTAGATCATCATGGCCGAAAAACCCTTTTGGAGTTTGTGTGACCACGCTATAATGCGATATTGCGACTTGTATTGTACACTAAAAAGAGATCGAAGTCATAGGTAAGTGATCGCAAACAAAGAAAGGGGATAATTATTCGTCTTCGAAGTCTGGAAGGTCTTCGGGAATATCTTCGTCAATGTCCAAAGTGTTTCGAAGTTTTTTGAGACATTCAGAGTCGATATCGAGGAAGTTCGGTGGCAGGGGAATTGATTTTCATGCAAAATAGGGAAGGAGTTGGAAGGCTGTGACTGGTCAATGAAATACTGATCCATCGAGCTCCCAGATGATGTAGGCTCCTCCATAGTTTTGATTGATGATGATGAGCAGGCCTAAATATCGAGGTTGCATCTTGCGATTGAGGGATTTCTCAATTTGCATGTTGCAAAGTAGGACCAAGTTGCCTTTTTCGAAGTTGTAGTTGTGCATCGTTTGTTTGTGAACGACTTCGAAACGTTTCACAGCTTTGATTTGAGCAGTATAGACTTTTGAATAGAGAATTTTGGGGTCGGATGATCATTTCTGTAGTGCTATTGCTCTTTGAGCAATGAGATTGGTTGTTGATAAGATAGAATTGGGAGGGGGTTGCAAGTATGTTGCTTTGGAGATGTCGAGTGGGATTAGGGGATGTGATCCTGTAATTGCGAAGTAAGGAGAGCAACCCATGCATCTACAAACTGTAACTTGTTCTGCCCAAAACACCAAGTGTGCTCCAGCTGACCATTTGCTCTGATCTCCATCGACTGCTTTGAATAATGATTGTCAAATATCGAAGTGAGCTCATTCAACAATTCCGTTCACATGAGAGTTGTAGCCACTAATTTGAATGTGGTTAACATGATATCATTTTGAAAGGTACTCCAATGCTGCGATGAATGCTGATCCATTATCGCTCACGATTTTGTATAGCAAACCCCATCTACAAATGATGTCTTCAAAGATCCAGTCCCCGAGGGTCGTGGCATTTTCTCGTCAAAGGTTTTGCCACTCAGGATAAGTTGTTAGTGAACATCGACCTTGTACAATATACTTAAATCTGCTCAAGGGAGGCATTTGCATGGTATCGATGTAGACTTTGCTGAATAAAGGTGCGGGTGTGGTGATGGTAGGTGGGATAAGGAGATTTCAAGTTTGTCGTACCTGGCACAGGTGGCAAGTGCAAATATACCATGCGATGTCTGCTTTTATGTTAGGCCACCAGAATCATAGGGAAATAATGGCTTTCATCGTGAAGACCATTTTGTGTCCAATATTGTCATGAGCTGCACGAATGACTTCAAGATGACGTTCGGGAATTGCAACAATTTTGTGAGCTCCGTGCGAGTCCTTCCTCCAAAGTTTACTGCAATCTAAGAAGAATTCAGTGCAATATCGAATGAAGGTAGCATATTTGGAATCTGATAAATTGGGAGGTTGTACCAAATCCTCTAACCATTTTCAAATGCAAATTATTCTTTTGTCTTCCTTTTTCACATTGTTTGTTCATGGGACATCATTGTAGGTCAGATCCTCCCCCTTACTGAGATCTGAGGAGAGGGAGAGTGTCGAAACTCAATAGGAAGTGAAGGGTCGAGTTGTAATGGGATTGATTTGGTGTATGAAACTGTGAAGACGGTCGATCCAGTCTCTGAAATCGTTTTTGTTATCGAACTGGTCATCTTCATCTTGTGGAGGACGTCTTGAAAGTCTGTCTGGACCATGATGTGTACCTGCGACATGAACTAACATGAAGTGAAAAGTGAGGATCAAGATGATCCATCGATTGATGCTAGCGCTAGGTGCAATATCAGGGTTTGAGAGCATGCCTTTGATACACCTTGCATCGACTTTGACGATGAGGTTTCAGACCCCTATTAGGTACAATCGAAGTGCTCCAAGAGCGCGATATAGACCATAGAGTTTGAGTTTTGCTTGTGAAAACTGGGATTCATGGTCGTTAAGCATGATCGAGCCGAATCAACTGTAATATCATTTTGGAGGGTTGTCGGGATCGCATTGCACAAGAAAGAAGCCAATAGCGATGTACGAAGTATTGACTGATAGGATAATTGGGGCATCGGATGAGTAGTCGATAGCATGAATTGCTGGGGAATTGATCAATGCTTACTTCAGGTCTTCCTGTGGTGCGATTTGTTTCGGTCTGAAATCAAAAGGGACATCTTTTCGTGTAAGGTGTATTAGAGCTGTAGCACATTGAGCAAAGTTTCAAATAAAGATACGACAAACTCCAATAGTTCCTAGAAATGCCTTGACTTTGGTAAGGCTTCGACAAGGCCCCCATTTGCTAACCGCTGCAATGCAAGTGGGATCGGCCATACGACCTTCGATATTGCATCAATGACCTAGAACGATTATTTTGGGGATGCAAAGGTAAAGTTTCAGACCAGAAAATGTTCCTCCGCAATACTTCATGCATTGGACTATACGATTTAGATTCCCGAAATGTTCCCAAACAAAGCATCAAATGCCTGGATTATCAGCGATCATTTCGTAAGATCCTCCAATAGTTCGATATTCTGATTTTGGACCCTTAACTGGTGTGTCATCGATGTAAGGGATGGTGATATGAGGGATTTTGGGTTGTAGGATAAATGTTACATCGTTGTGTAAGATTGGAACTGAGTTCGTCCAACCCATTGGTATGGTGACGATTCGAAGTGCTCTGAAAGGTGTCTGAAACATTGTTAGATCTCAAGATGATTCTGCGACTTTCCTTTCGTTGAATGCGACATATAAGTCCAACATTCCACTGCAAGCACGTCCACCAAATTGTTCAGCTAGATGCTCAGAGATTAGGACAACACCAGAGTGCTGAATCATTACTTGATTAAGAGGCTCAAGACTGTGAATGATTTGAAGTGATTTCGCATCTTTCTTCGCAATGCAAAACCATTGCGATTGATATGACAAGTTCGATGACTCGTATACTCCTGCTTCTGTCTTCTTTTTCAGCATTTCGCAGATCTGTTCATACAGACCAGGAGGTATAGGGATATTACATTTGACCCATGGAGTGTGAGGAATAACAGGGAATTTGATAGGAGGAAAGAAGTTGGGGCGAAAGCTTCCTTGTTCTTGTTCGGGACATGTAAAACCCATTTTGTGATTTTGAATAAAATTGTGCATAAGCTTTTGTTCTTCTGGCCATAGGAAATTGCCAGGATGGTTTTTGTCGATAATAGCTTTGCATTCGAGTGTATATCGGGGAGAAGGGACAAACAATGGGGGGTGAGGATTGAGTTTTGGCATTTGCTCGATTGCTGCAAAGGTTGGATATTTAGAGTTGGTTGACGAGACGTGGGGAGGGGAAATGATAGTGGAGTTGTGCATAGAGGTGGCCATCGAGGCTGATAAAGATGTTGCATACTGGCGACTAGCTGTTAAATATAAGTTCGCAAGAATTGAGGAAAAGGAAAAGGGTTTCAAAGAGTTTGAGGAGTCAATATTGGGAATAATTGTAGTGTACTCGATAGTTATAGAGGAATTAGAATGGTCAAAAGAAATAATGAGGGCACACTGGTTATTCTCAGAGATTTTATCCTCTAGTTGCAAAAATCCTTGTGAACTACTCTTCTTCAACAATTAGATCAGGGGATAGTCAGAATAGTGCAGGATCATGTCAAGTTCAGATCAAATATTGTTATCGTTTGTGCTTCATTTCAATAATTCTTCACCATACTCTCTGTGAGAACATCAAATGGTTGTCCGAGCAGAATGTTGTATGCTGGATTGCAGATGATGTGTATTTGCATATAGAGAGTGATGCTACCGACTTCACAAGGTACATTCCATGCTAAACCTAGATTCTGGTCAATACCACCATTAGCCAATTGTAGAGGGATGTGTATCGAAGGATCGTATGCAAGACTGAGTTCATGACAGACTTCTTCTGAGATTGCGATGATTGATGAACCCGGATCGACTACGCTTTCGACTGGATTTCTGCCATTGATGTTCATAATAACCGATCTAATAGAATGTGATTCCTTCACTGCAATAAAAGGTTCAGGTATTTCTCCAGGGCAAAGACTGCTAATATAGGTTCCATAAGGGTCATCAATTATGAAAATGTCATTGTGAAGGAGATTTGTAGCATTATTTCCTTCAGACGACGCGCAGTGACCTGTTCCTTCCATTTTGTATGAACTTCAGGCAATAGCAAAAGTAATTCTTTGGGGGTTAGAGTGATAATTGGTGTTTTCATCGATCGAGTGAAGATGTCTTCAGTGATTTTGTCCTTTTGAATGGGAGCTTGGGTATGGTATGATGGGCCGTCTTTCGCTTTTCCTGTTGATGCAAAGTTGCATTTGTGAGGAGGTAGGTACAAGTTTTCTTTAGTGCCGTTGTAGGGATGTATTACTGGTTGCGATGATTTCTTGGAGGTTGAAGATGGTGCTGAATTCAAAGTAGGTGGGTTGGTCACTGTGGATGATATCAATGATGCAGGTAGTTGTGGGACAAACCGTTCGACCGGTGCAGGGATCGAGGGCCATGAGGTAGGAACTGTAGGCACATTCGGATCAGTTCGTGTAAAAGGTCTACCACTTTGCAAAGCATATATCTCTTGTTCGAGTTGTGCGATACGATCTTTGGCCATTGTGGATAAGTCGGTAATTTGGTAGACACCCCTGGATGGCATCAAAGAAACTGTCGAAGGTGCGATATTATACATTAGCAAAGGGGTAAGGTTAGATGGAGGGTTTCGTTGAGTCCATTCGTCAATCCTGTCCTTGATAAAACAACTGGGGATGCTTTGAGGAGTGAATTGACCATTTGGGAGAACAATTTTGCTTTCTGTGTTCTTCTTACACTTTCCTTCATTGATACAAGACTGACAAACCAAGCAGTCGCTAATAAAATGTCCTGTAAGCCCACAAAAGATGCAAACTAAGGTTTCGAGCTGGTCCAAATGAAATCCACTGTTAGGTCAAGTAGTGTTCGTGGTCTTCAAACCTGCTAAAGCTGTTACAAGAGTGGCTGCGAATTTCTCGAGGATTGCCATAAAATCTTCCGATTTAATTTGGGGCAAAGATGTTGAGGTTGTTGGGATTGCCGAAGGTGCTGAAGAATGCGAACTCAGTAGCAATGTTGAATCCGAGCCGATAGATCCTGCTAAAACAAATTTTGCCACTGCGTGAATATCGTCGAGTGGGTAGGGGTCATCGGGGTAGTGATTGGGGAATTTTAGTTTGAGTCATTGAGCAATTCTAGCCCATAAACCTGGTTGGAAACCCCGGACGAAAGCTCTGCTTTGTTCCATGTCGGAAATCCTGCCTTTAGTAGATAGAAACTTTGTAATGTTATAGAATGACCAAAAGTATAATCCCAAATCACTTGCATTGTAAATACCTATGCAAAGTTGTTCGCCGACGAGTTTGTCCATGTCCAAAATTGACCATTTCTGATCATCTTTGGAACCAGGGTACAGTTGATGAATAGCGATATGAAAGTTCTGGAATGAAATGCCAGCATCATATTCTGGAATTGATTCCCAGAGTTCGGAAGTGTCGATATCGAGGTAGTGACAAGCGTGCTTCTTCATATCTTCTGAGTTTGTGACATTGCATGCCGAGAAAAGCAATTCGAGCTCGTTAAAGTATCTGCAAAGTTCTCACGGGTGGGTAGGGTCGAATTTTGGAGCTGTGGAATGACCACAAGCTGGCATCATTGCTTGTGTAGTCATGAATGCAATGTTTCTAGGGGTAGGGGTTAAAACTTGTGTGAATGATGGTAGAGAAGTCAAAGTTGTTGAAAGGATGAATGAAGATGTAGATGATGAAGACAAAGAAGTAGAGGATGATGTCGATGGTGATGAGATTGGTGAAGGGAATAGTTGATGATGAGTCAATTCTGCTTTGGAAACAGGTATAAGAACTCCCAATTGTTCGAGAGATTCAAAGGCATGGCGAGTGTCGATTTGTAGGTTTCTAGCTTGTGTTGGCCTAAGCCGGGAGATTCGAGATGGATTAGGCAATGAAATGATTTAGAAACCCCTTGCGGTGGGCTCCAAAATGATGATACTCGACCAGGAAACCCAAACAAAACCCACAATAAGGGCTCGAATGGTATAACACTAGTTAGAGGAAGGTTGCAAGGTGGTACTAAATATCACCGCTGTTACCCAAAGCTATGAAAACGACTCTAGGAGGTATCCGATGAAGTTCAATGAAGTCCGAGAGTATTTGAAGCGCTGCAATGACGTTTGAGAGAAGTTCGATAAAGATCGAAAGTGTACAAAGTGCTGGGATGAATTTTGAGGGAAAGTTTAATGAAGTTTGGGAGTGTACAAAGTGGTGCAATGATGTTCAGAGAAAGCTTGAAGAGGTGCGATGATGTCAAAGAAAGTTCAAAGGGGTGCAACGATGTTTGAAGTAGTTCAAAGGACTTTATAAAAGACGAGGACACTTTCAACAATGGCTGAGGATAGACTATAGGGATGTAGAAAGGCGTCGAGAGTGGATAGATGATATGCAATAGTTTTGAGAAGCTAGTACAAAGAGTTTGAGGAAATTTGGTGTAAAACACTGAATTTCAAGACTAAGTCGAGATGCTTGGACTCAAGAGAATGGCTCTTAAATCAGACGATTGGTGTGAGAGGACAATAGATTCTGTCTTTCTAAGTAGCTAGTACAAGGCTATATATGTTTGGGAGAAGTGATACTAAAAAGGAAATAAAACATGAGGAATACATGAGGCAAGATATAAAACAATAGAGAATCTTCGCAAATCATAGAATAAATGAAAGAAGATGAGAAGGGAAACATATAGAGTCATGATTTATCATGGGTACCTGTCCCCATTGATCCAATATATCATCAAGATATCAAAGCACCACAATCGCGTCCTAAAATCCTGTTGTTGTGTCTCCTCATGTCCAGTGGTGCTTGATATGCGACACGCTAACTCTTACAAGGTGTGCTGCGTGTATCTGAAGGGCGGTGCGATAGGTATACAGTGGCCGAAGGTGTTCAAAGTGCTGTGAAGTCGTTCAAGATCATTCAAAGTCATTCGAGTCATTCAAAGTCATTCAAAATCGATCGAAGTAGTTTCGGAGTGGTGTCATGGGGTTCATAGGGTTTGGGAGTGTGCATGTTGATGTGTTGATGCCTCTGGAGACGTTCCCAGAGCTTAGAGTGCACAGTGGACCTATCACCAGTTAATAAATCTCCAAATGACTTCTGCAGGGCACACATCCAAGACCTCCAGTGCGCATGTCTTAGCCTCTGCAAAGTTGTTTTTAGGGTGCTCCCAGTATCAGTACTTGCACCATCTCCAGTACTTAGAGTAGTTGTTAGATTGGTAGGCAATAAACAGATTGTTGCTTACCATTTTGATGGGATTCAGCTCACAGTGAAATTTTGGCAAGAAAAGGCACTGATGGCCAGTACCCTTGATAAATGCCTCCAGCATTGATTCCTGATTCATAAAATCTTCCTGCTGAGAGAGGGTGGAGTGGGTTGTGGGGTTGACTCAGAGAAGGCAGAGGACTGCCTGGATTGATTTCTGAGACCAGCGATGTTGGGTGTGGGCTGAGACTTCTTTGAGGGTTGACCTCTAGCCATGAGTGCAAGATGGAACTTCAAGATTTTTTTAGACAGTCCCATTCATGTTCATTGATCATTTTTTAACATGCTGAGATGCAACTCATCAAAAGCAATCAATTAGTGAATTTTCTGTGATTTTTAGTGCTAGAATAGGGGTACAGCCAAATTTCTTGGAGTCAAAATCTAAATTTGTCAGTTTTGGTAAACTTTGCACTCCCCCCCGTATTCCTATCGGAGTCCTAGAAGTCCGAGTTTTCCGATAAGAGTCCGATCGGAGTCCTACTAGTCTGACACTAGTCCTAGGAGTCCAATAGGAATGTATCTTGATGACCATGTACTTTTATTTCCAAGAAATTCCTAGTAAATTCTGAGCAAAGTCCTATGCAATTCCAACAGGTAGTAGTTGGAATACCACACCATTTCGGAAGACTTAACTTGATGAAAGTGCTTACAAAATAAATGGGCAGAGCAGGAATTGAACTCTAGACCTTGGGATATAAGTGACATGACTACCAAACAAGTGCTCAACCAGTTGAGCCACAGGAGCATTAATAAATATGTAATATAAAGTCCATTTAAAGCACTTAGGATTAGTTCACTTATTTTTAACCTCTCTCACAAGAGCTCAAAAAAAAATTGTTGAGCCTTTGCATCTTCGCGAGGGAGTAGATAACTAATATAGATGTTAAAAAAACCCCCCACGCAAATGCGAGGGGGAGAATTAATTATACTATTTAATTATACTATTTTAAATTCTACAAAAAAAAACCCACCCCCCCATGAAATGGGGGGGTGGTGGTGCGTTGCGTTGGCTGTCTCATCAGCCCTGTCCCGTCGTTTCCCCTCCCTCTTGTCTCCATCATGTCTCGCCTCCCTCACCTCGCCTCCCCCATGGCTTCCCTCCCCTCCCTTGTCGTTCCACCCACTGTCCACCCCACGAGCAGTTGCTCGCGAGGCTGGTGGTGGGTGGTGCGTTGTATGTTGGTGGCGGTGTTTGTCCATCGTCCCCTCCCCCTCCCCTTAAACACCCTATGAGCAGATGCTCATAGGTGTGTGTGGGGTGGGTGTTGCCATTGTCTCCCCTTCTGGTCGTCATTTCCCTTTCCCCTTGTTGTTTCGTCACCCTTGTCATTCATCCCCCTCATTGTCTGCACCCACCAACCACCCTATGGGCAGCTGCTCATAGGCATGTTGTTTGGTGCCATCGTCGTCCCTCCACACCGTTCCCGTGTTCTCACACCCCATATACACCCCACGAGCAGTCGCTCATGGTGGTGATGGGGGGTGCTGGATGTCATTGGTGTCGTGGGGGGTCCATGCACTCACAATCCACCCTATGAGCAGCAGCTCGTAGGCATGGGGTGGGTGCGTTGTTGGTTCATCAGTGACATGGCTTGAGGGGAGGGGTTGGGTGGTGCTTACCGGGCGGGTATTCCCCTTCTGGGGTCTCCTGGTGTTGCTCCCTGTGCTCTTGACCATGATTGATACCCTCACATCCCGTTTTGACGGGAGGAGGGGGGTTGCCAGGGGCGTTGTTGGGTGTGGGTTTGGCTCGCGTCAGTCCATCGTTACTCATGTAGATTAGAACCTAGAAACAAAACAAATGAATTAGTTAGTTTACAAAAGTAAAAAACGAATGAAAAAAAAAACTTACTACAGCCCAAATGATGATTGCGTCATTTGGGCGTCGTTTGGCATCGAAACCAGTTATTTCCGGTCTTGGGGGCTCGTCTAGAGATGGGGGTGAAGTGGGAGTGGTGGGAGTGGTGGGAGTTGCTGGGTTGAGGTGGTTGAGGTGGGGGGGATGGAGGTGGCATGCTTGTCATCATTGGTGGTGGTGGTGGGAGTTGATGAGCTGGCAGGTGTGATGATGCGGCTATGTGCTTTGTCATCACACCCATGGGAATGGTATGTAGTGTAGTATGATCACTTACCTGTAATGACTGTTTAGCCTAATGGTATTGTTGTCAGTTTATGCTTACATAATCTCCTGTAGTCAAGTGTTCAATTCTCATCTGTGCATTTAATTTTTCATACTATATTACTAAGCAAGGCTGCTTTCATTCCTATCGGAATCCTATGTTGTCTGATGTCTTAGCATAACTTTGGACTAGTCCTATGTGATTTCTATGATTGGAAATTCCTAGGAAATTCCAATAGTCCGATCGGACTCTGATCGGACTACATCAGACTGGACTAGGACTAAATGTGCCATTTCATGTCAATTTGGCTGGTGAAAATGACATTGGAATATGGTTGGATTCCGATTGGAGTCTGATTGGAATCATCAGAATCATCGGATTCCTATAGGAATATGGGGGGAGTGTAAAGACCTCCAGTTTTGCATGATTGGCTCATGCAGATCTTATCATTACCATCTAAACTACTGTATTTTGACATTTAGACCCCATTTGGACCTTTGCAGCTGTCCAAATAATTTGTTGAGAAAACAAGTGGGCTTTGCTTGTCTGCTACTGTAGTCTAGTTCAATATAGAAGTGGCATGGTGTGTGGGGTCATTCAGTTAATTTGGTGATATTTTAGTGTAATAATCTGATTGGAAATGTTCAGACCTTATGTCATATAGTCATGTTCTTCCATCACATGTGCCCACAACATGAGACACATCCCACTCATGGCTTTCAATTGAAGGAAGGACTCGAATCTGTGGCATAGTTGAAGAGCAGATTCCACAATGGTGATCTGGACCACGAGATTTTCAAGTTGACTGCATCTCAAATGCAATCCAAAATCACCTTTAACTTCTCTGCTGAGCTATTCCTTTTCTTTGTCAATTGTGTTGCTGGTAGTGTTTTAAGGTTAGGTTAGGTTCGATTTTTTGACCCTACAATGGGTAGACTGTAACCGTAACCGGTCTAGGACCAACCCAGATATTGGGAGGACCTAACTGGACCAACTAAGACTGGTCTTTTTCAGTTAATGGACCAAAAAAAAGACTGGTTAAGACCGGTTTTTTGTCATGAAATTTGTTGTACTATACAACCTATATGTATCTCAATGAATACTACCTGAAACACTTAACCATTAGGCAGAAAAATAGACATTGTAATTCCCTGGCATTTGATTCAATTTCAAAGAGATTCCATCAAGATTTAACTGAGATTTGGCCAAAACAAAAGTGCAGTATATTAGTTTGCAGTTTGCAGTTGCAGTTTGTGGTATGTAGTTACATTTCCAATGCCAAGAGCTAGGGCTGTTCCATGTGCCAAGATTGTATCAATAAAGGCCATAATATTGGACTCGATCTATCCATCTGCTTCACAAAAGAAGGTGTACTCGTTCATACAGAAAGTGGGTATTGGTGCCCTGGGGATTATGTGTATGATTTTCTGAGATGATGAGGCATAGAAGTCAGCTTCATTGTTCATCTGTGCTTTGATAGTGTTTTTGACAGAATGGCCTGGTGTATATGTGATGTCAAGACTCTGATTCTGAGCAAGTGACAATATCCATCAGTAGTAGGATTGGCCATTCATCTGATGGAGTTGTGGTAGTTGGCTGATGGTCATCTTATTATCATTGACCAGTCTGACAGAATTAAGGTGATCTGTGAGTAGGCATCCAGGATTGGAACAGCCCAGCACCCTATCCAAGAGAACCAATGCCATTATCAGTCCCATTAGTTCACCATGAAGGATAGAGATGTTATGCCCTGGGAGTTTAAGCACCAAAGTCAATGGGCCTGCTACTGCACTGGTTACTGACTTCTCATCTAATACACCTGCAGATGCTGGCACCATTGAACCGTCAGATTCCCAGGTTCTCCCATCACCCCATCTCAATTGCTGAAATTGGCACACCACTGCAATCCCATATCTGAGACTCTCTGCATGTTTCCTTCACACCAAATGAGGTGTTGCTAGTTCTATTTGGACATCAATGACATAATCCAGTCAAACCATTTTCAATGTGTTGCCCAGTTTCTGCCAGTTGTTCCTCACAGTGAGTGACCATGTGTTGTCAAATGACAAGATGTGCATGTTGAATGTTACCAATCCATCCATATTCACCACCCATTCTCCAGCATCCTCCAGTCTGCAAATTCCTTTTATCTGAAGTAACCTAAGTGTTAAGAACTGATCCTGGAAGGTTCGTCGGGATGTGATCGGACCCTGTGGGTGTTGATAGCAGAAGATTGTCGGGTTGTTGCAGATTCTGTGGGAGGGGAAATGGAAAGGACTTGGCTTCAGCTTGTAAGAAGCTGCACCCTTCACCTCATCTGGTGTCCTAATTTCAAGACAAAGGTATGGAGGTAGGAGCAGGGAAGTGCAGGTAAATGCGGAGAGGAGTACAGAGGGACTAGGGTTAAGTTCAGATGAGATTAGAACTTCAGAGGAAGACTAGAGGTTGAGTCGAAGGGAGTTCAGACTCTTAGCAGACTGAGGTAGGAGTAGAAGGAGATTTAGATTGGCAAGTTTAAAGTCAAGTCTATGTCGATATACAAACTGAGGAATACAAGGTGAAACTAACTAAGCTTAAATACTGTAGTCCAGAATAAATGCAGAACAGGAATGAAGACTGCGGCAGTGTCTCAACTGCATAGATAAATTACCTACCGGGAGCCACACAGGAATCCATAGCCGAATTTGCAATAGAGACGGCAGCCTTGGGAAGGCAGCCGTGGGTGCTGTACAAGGTGGCCTGGTGCACAGCAGTGTGGGCAGTGCAAGGTGGCCAGGAACATAATCGGGAGGAGTAGACAAATGTTGGGTTTGATGTGCAGAAAAGGGTCAGATGGATGCGGGTTCCGATCGGGTGAGGAGCAGTTCTTGACAGTATTTCCCCCTTAGTGCCGAGCCTATGAGGCACGTGAGTGTTTGAGTCCAAATAAGGAAGTTGGTTGAATTTCCGAATGCAGCAATTGGTTGAAAAAATTTTCGCGTTGTTTCTTACTCCCATCACCTATCAAAAATGTCCCCCCCAGCAGTCTCCATGCAGATCAAAATGGCCATGATGAAGGCCCAACACAAACAGAGGGAGCAGGAGTTGAAAGCGCAGATGGAATGGGAGATGAAGGAGCTGGAGGAAGTGGTGAGGGAGGAGGAGCACAGGGGACAGGAGGCACAAAAGGCAGCAGAGGAGGCTGCAAAGGTGGAGGAGGTGTGCAAGGCAGAGGCACAGAAGAAGGAGGCATTGGCTGCACGGCAAGCGGAAAAGAAGCAGGTGGCTGCAGCCACAGGTTTGGAGGATGAGGCTGAGGGGAGCAAGTCCCTGAAGAAAAAGACAGTCGCCAAGTCAAAGGCACGAGTGGGGTCAGAGGAGTCCGAGGGTCCGGTGCGGGTGCAGGCTGCATTGCCCTGCAAAAGGTGCATACTTGTTTCCCTTCTCAGTCTTCTTTTACTGATAAGTGGCCTAGATGCAAATATCAGAAGATTGCTTGTTTCAAGATGGGTGCGAGGGGATGCATGTGCGACAACTGCATGCACATCAAACATAAGTGCGAGGAGGTAGTGTGGGAGGGGCAGGAGGCCCCTGCAGCAAAACTGGCAGGAACTGCAGCAGGACCGACAGGGTCAACGGGGATTAGCGGGGAAAATGTGGAAATGATGCAGCAGGTGATGAAGTTGATCAGGAAGGGATTTGCTGAGGTGGCAACTGTGGTGCGGGAGTCGTTAGGGGAGATCTGGGATGCTTTGGACCCAGAGTGGGTGGAGGATGAAAGCGCCGGGGAGGAGAGCGATGAGGGTGATGAAGAAGTGGAGCGGGCAGTGCAAGAGTCCCAGCAGGAAAGACGTGGGATCTGCAAGTCTGGAGATGACTGGGCAGCCTTCCAGAGATATCTGGAGAAAATGTGGGCAGATGATGAGGAGGAGAGTGAGAGTGGAGATGAGGAGGGTGGAGAGAAGGATGAGGGCAGAGAAGAGGGCGAAGTTGGGGGAGAGGGTGATGAAGATGGAGAGGGAGAAGCGGAGGTAGTGTAGGGATCTGATTGGATCCAAAGAAATTTTTTTTTTTTCAATGAAGTTTGTTTCTGAGTTCAGACTGAGTGAATAAGTAACGTGAATAGATTTTAAGCGGGTAATGGTCTGGGTTTCTGCAGGTAGCGGGTGTGAAAGTCTGCAAGGAGTTCTTGGGCATGGTCAAGTTCCATAACAGGTAGCCAGGAGGTCTCTTCATTGGTTCCCTGGTAACCTTCCCATTGGACGAGGTAGAGAATCTTGCAGCAACATCGGTTGTTGACCTTGGAGTCAAGAACTTCGGCAATCTCATATTTGAGCTTGTTGTCGATGGTGATCAGAGGAGGTGGAGGTTGTGCTTGATTTGGAATTGTGTTCGGGAAGTGTTTTTCTAGTTGAGAGACATGGAAAACAGGGTGGATGGCCCACATGTGGTCCGGAAGCTGCAGGGTGACTGAGTGAGTACCCAGGTGGGCGATGATTTCAAAAGGACCATGGTTCTTTTTGGAAAGTTTCTTGGAGGGACAAGTAGTGCGGATATTTTCCGCAGTGACGTAAGCAGAGTCACCAATGTTGAAGTCGGGTGTGGGTGCCCGATGTTTGTCTGCAGGGCCTTGATAATGCTCTTGAGCGGCCGCAAGCTGTTTTTGAAGCTCCTGATGAAGGTCATCTAAGTTGACGACAAACTCATGGGCGCACTGTGAGGCTAAGTCATGTTTGGGGAAGACAGAAATGTTTGGGTGGTAGCCCTTGTTGGTGAAGAAAGGAGATATGCCTGTAGAGGTGGAGGGAGCATTGTTGTAGGCAAATTCGCCCAAGGGTAAGAGATGAGACCAGTCGTCCTGCTGATAGTTGCAGAAAATCCAGAGGTACTGCTCCAACATCTGATTAAGTCGTTCCATCTGACCATCACCTTGCGGGTGATAACTGGAAGTGAAGTGGATCCGCATGTCGAGCACTTTTCCGAGGGAGCAGAAAAAATGGGAGATGAACTCGGATCCTTGGTCGCAAGTGACATGTGATGGGACACCATGCTTGGAGAAGATGTGGAGGATGAACAGGTTGGCCAATTCTTGGGCTGTGATTTCATTGACAGTTGGGATGAAGATGCCTTGTTTGGTCAGGTGCTCAACAATGACCAGGATAGCTGTGTGGCCATTGGAGTCGGGTAGTTGTTCGATGAAATCCATGGATATTGAGTTCCAAGGTTGTTCCGGGACTGGAAGTTGCTTCAGGAACCTGTAGGGTTTGTGTCGAGGCGATTTGGATTGTTTGCAAGTGGTACAGGAATTGCAGAATTCCTGCACAAAGGTGCGGAGGTTTGGCCAGACATATTCCCAATGGACAAGCTGCTGAGTTTTGTTTTGTCTGAAGTGGCCAGAGAGGATGTGATTGTGTTTATACTGAAGGACCTTGAGGCAAAGATCTGCCACGTCCAGAACATAAATCTGGTCGAAATGGTGGAGAAGACCTGCCTCATCTATGGTCCAGTTGGGGTTGACAGGTGTCGGGAGATGAGTGGATGAGAGCGGGTCAAGGGGTAGAGAGGTGCGGATGTTGTTATGGAGTTTCTCAACATCCATGATTATGGCTTGTCGAAGGATAGGTGTTGCAAGGTAGGAGGCGCAAAGGGAAGAGGTGAGCTGTTCCTGTGTGAATACAGGTTGGAAGTTGGTTGGGTTTATGGAGGCAAAGTCGCTATTTCCCCCTTTGTGGTAGACATCCCAACACCTTGTGAGTGCATCTGGCTTGGCCCCTAATTTTCCAGGGCGGAAGCGGATGATGAGATTGAACTGGGAAAGGTATTCAGACCAACAGGCCTGGTGGTGGGTGAGCAACTTAGTAGTGCTGAAGTACTCAAGATTTTTGTGGTCAGTGACCACATCAACCGGGTTTGCAGAACCCTTGAAATACTGTCACCAGTGTTTGAAGGCTTCGAAAATGGCCAAGAGTTCCTTATCATGGGTGTTGTAATTTAGTTCAGCGGGATTAAAGGAGCAGGAATGAAAAGCGACCAGATGGATTTCTCCATCTGCAGTGTAAACCAAAAGGATAGCTGCTAGGGCATAGTTGGAAGCATCAGTTTCGAGTACCATCTGTGAGTCAGGTACCCATTGAGTTAAGATGGGGGTGTGAGTGAATTCTTGTTTGACCTTTTCAAAAGCATTGTGGCACTTCTTGTTGAAGTCCCAGGGTGTGGATTTCCGTGTTAAGTGGGTGAGTGGAATGACAATGTCTGAATAGCCATTAATCAATTGGCAGTAAAAGCTGCAAAAGCCTAAGAAGGATTGTATATCCTTAACTTTCCTAGGCTCAATGTTAAGGGCAAAGCCTCAACCACTTGATCTAGTCGATGTTGTTTGATGAGGTGCTTCCTCGACAAGTCATTCAGCACTAGTCTTACTCGGAGTGTCCAATGTAAGATAGGTAGTGCACTCTAGCAGGGCTTCTGCATAGAGTTGTTCAGGTTCATGCACTAAGGGGCTTCCTTAGTGGTTTTGAGTAAGTTCGCGAGTTGCAAGTTAAGGCTGTAAATTGCCTAGATCTAAACTAAGGACATCCCTACTACAAGTCACAGTACTTATACTAGAAGGGAGGTCCCTATCGTCCAATTGGAAAGGTAGATGCATATCAAGTAACAATAGAAACAATAGGCCTCATGCCTTGCATGAGGCATCCGATGTCGCAGATCCAATGTCAAGGATCCAATGTCAATTGTGAGAGTCCGACGTCATGGACCTCATGTCAAAGTGCTGTTGCATCACAGAATGTATGGGTGTGGGTTTGGGTGCATGGAGTCACCATGCATCAAGGGTGCCTTCCACAGGAAGGGGATCGAATGCATGCTGTTGGCATGCATTGTAGGTTCATCTGGTGTCAAGGGCATGCCACAGGCATGAGTCAAGGGGTGCCTCCTGTCTGGAGGGGATCATTGGGTGCATTGGGTTCCATGAGTTACAAGGAAAATTGTAACATTACCCCCTCGCTATGGTCAAAAGTTCCACACTTCAACCTAAATCTTCATCTCTCCTTCATGGTCTGATCAGGTGTGGTCTGGTTATGTGGGTAGGTCAGGGTCGAGGGGTACAATGGAGGAGTAGTTCATGTCTGAACTTGGACCATGATCGGGTTCTTCTGGTTTGTGCTGCCCTAGGTAGCGGTGTCAAGGAGTCGGTGGTATCATTGAAAGGGGGGTGTTGCAGGATGGCAAATTCAATGTCTGTGATCAGGGGTTTGGGACTTGGTCAGAAGATGGCATAGAGGCAAAATGCAAAGGTGAGGGCTGCCACTGCAGCCAGGGTCGTGCCAACGATGATGGCAAGGATTGCAATCCCTGAGAGCATGGGTCTGTTTCTGTCATGCCATTGTCTTGGGTTCACCTTTTTAAATCCTCCCATAGGGTTCTCCTGTCATGTTTCCCATTGTGTCATCATCAAAATCATCATATCCTGAGTTAAAGAAGAGCCACTGTGTGTACTCAGCTTCTTTCTGTTCGATCTCTTGATCTTTCCGAGGTTTCTCCGGGCAGTTCATCCTATAGTGTCCGGGGCCTCGCTGTTTGCAATACTTGCAAACATATCATTGGCAAATCAGGCCAAAATGGCCTATCTGTTGGCAGATGAAACATCTGGCATGTCTCATGTGTGGAGGGGACCAAGGCAGTTGGGTGGTTTTCGGTTCGGGTTCAGGGGTGGTCAGATCAATTACTTCGGGTGCCCTAGGCATGATCTTCGGGTTCTTCATAGAACAGGAGGAGTCTCCAGAGGGAGCTCGTCGTTCATCTCTGTCACTCTGCTTGCTGAATGGTGAGAGCAAGGTCGGTGGTCATCTGTGTCGACCTAAAGGGGTGTGAGGTCTCTCCTCAGTTGTTCTTGGTCTGTCTGACCATGGTGCAATCATTTCCTGGAGTGTCTGCTCAATCCCCAGGGCATCTGCATTGTTCATTGCTTCTTCTAGATTTCTTTCCATCTGCTCGATTGTGCTTGCATAGTAGAAGCACATTCTGGCAAGATGGTATCTTGGTGGGTCATGGGCAAGGTGAACATGAAGGGTGTCAGCGTTTGATCGGTTTCATAGGTATTCTCGGGTGAATTGTCGTTCAGCAGGCATTTCTTTTGGAGTGTCATAGTGGGAAGGGGGGGTTTTTGGGTTTTCATCAGAGGTGGTGCCTCTTCTTATATGCTGTCAGGATCTCGGAGGCATTCTTTAAATTTGATTTGGGTTCCCATGTGTTTTTGGATGTCAGGTAGTCAACCCATTTCATGAGGTAATGGTGTGTCTTGCCGTGCATCTTGTGTGTGATGATCGCCTCCACCTCGTATTCATTTTCTCCTTCCATGAGGTTGGGTGGTGGAGTCAGGAAGTTTTGCCCATGAGTTTCATTCTCATAGTATCGCATGAGTAAAGCCGCATGGAATACTGGGTGGATCTTCCATCTTGGCAGCAGTTTCAATCGGTATGTCGTTCTCAACAGGGCATCTTCAATCACAAAGGGCCCTTCTCATTTTGGTGCCAATTTTCTCGTTGGGTAGCCAATCTTCAGGTTCTTGGAGTCAAGCCATACTTGTTCTCCAACCTTGAATGGTTCGTATTGCCCTTTCATTGGGTGGCCATAGCCTGTCTGGCTAGTTCGTGTGCAGCAAGAGCTTCCCTTCTCGCAGAGAGAAGTTCTTGGATTCTCTGTTCGGCAGCCGGCATGTTTGTCTTTTCATAAGGGGTGGGGATAGCACGTGGTTGATATCCCATCATCCAGTAAAATGGCGAGTGTTTTACTGCAGAGTGCGTCTTCTGGTTGTGTGTGAATTCTGCTGTTGGGAGATAATGCTCCCAATCTTTGGGTTTGTTCGAACAGAACATGCAGAGGTAAACTTCTAGTTCTTGGTTTACTTGCTCCATTTCTCCATCGGTCTGGGGGTAGTAAGCGGTGCTCATGGATAGCTTGATCCCGAGCAGTCATCCAAGTTCTTGGAAGAGTTTGGACGTGAATCAAGGGTCTCTGTCTGAGATGATTCTTCTGGGGAGTCCAAATCTTGTGTATACATGGTGCAGGTAAAGATCTGCAGTGCCAAGTGCATCGATCGTCTTCGCACAAGGGATAAAAATTACCCCCTTTGTAAGACCATGGTCTACCATGATGATGATTGAGTCAAATCCATTTATTATGGGCAGGTCCATAATGAAATCTGTCGTTACCAGCTCAAATTGTCTGCTGGCATCAGATGATATTGGTGTCGGGGGTGGGGTCATCGGGTGGGTGTTGATCTTCATTTGCTGGCACTTTGCACAGCCTTCAACATATTTCTTTATGAAGTTGGCCATTCCTGGCCACCAGTAGTCTTGTCAGATCAGTTCGATTGTTTTCCATTGTCCAGGGTGCCCTGTCGTGATGCTATCATGGTATTTCTGTATGATTGCTTGGCGGAGGGTTTTGTCCTGTGGCACATAGCACCTGTCTTTGAAAAAGAGCAGGCCATCTTCGCATTTCCAGTCCTCCAATGCAGACTTGATTGGGGGAGTTCCATTGTTCTTCAGGGCTCGTAAAGCGTCATTTACCAGGTCATTCTTCATTATTGCTGAGACCAGGGCTCCCTGGAGTTCAGCATCGATCGTTCTCACAAATAACTCGTCTGCGAGGATGGTCTTGTCCCCATTATCTGTGTCTTCTTTGGCTACATGATCTGCCCTCCTTGATAGGGCATCAGATTGTACCATCTATGATCCTGGTACATGTTGCAGCTTCAGGTTGAATTGTGACAGGTAGATGCTCCATCTAGCCTGTCGTCGGTTCAGTTTCTGGGCCTGACAGAAGTACATCAGGTTCTTGTGATTGGATAGTACCGTCACAGGGAATGGCGTCCCCTGTAGGTAGTGTCTCCATGTCTCTAGCGCTCGGATTACTCCCAGTAGTTCTCTGTAGTATATCTTGTAATTTCTTTCCACTTTGTTGAAAGAATGTGAGATGTAGCCACATGGGTGCCAGTCTCTGTTGGTGTCCTGTTGTCTGAGTACTGCACCTGTCACAAACTTTGAGGCATCAGATTCCACCACAAATGGCTTCGTTGCATCTGGCATCAGCAGCACTGGGGCTTTGTTGAACTTCCTCTTTAGTGCATCGAATGACTGCTGGCAGTCATTCGTCCATTTGAATTTTTGGTTCTTCTTCGTCAAATTGTTCAGCGGTCTAGCCAGATCCGTGAAGTGTCCGATGAATCTTCGGTAGAAGTTCCCAAATCCTAGGAAGGATCTTACATCCTTCACTGTCTTTGGCGTGGGCCAGTCTTGATCCCAGCCAGCTTCGTGTTGTCCATTGCAAGTTTGTCGGGCCTGATGATCATGCCCAAGAAGTCGACTTCCTGTACATTGAATTTGCACTTCTCTATTTTCAGGTAGAGATCGCATTGCTGTAGTTGTTTGAGGACCCTTTTGGTCCTTGTCCTGTGTTCTTCTTCCATTTTTGAGAAGATCAGGATGTTGTCCATATAGATGATGAGCCATCCTTCATCTAGCATGTCTTGGAAGAGATCGTTCATTATGGCCTGGAATGTTGCCAGTGAGTTGCACAGTCCAAAGAACATCACCATCGGCTCAAATAGCCCCCAGTTAGTCTTGAACACTGCCTTCCACTCATCTCCTTTCTTTATCTGTACATTATGATATCCCCATCAAATATCAAGTTTTGTGAAAATTTTTGCTCCCTTCAGCTTGTCCAAGAGGTCTCCAATCAGTGGCAGGGGGTAGTTGTTTCAGATTGTCCCTTCGTTCAGATAGCGATAGTCTTGGCAAGGTCGCAGAGTGTCAGAGTCCTTCTTCAACACGAAGAAGAATGGGGATGCCATGGGTGATTTTGATGGTCAGATGTATCCTTTCTCCAGGTTTTCATCTAGAAACTCATTGAGTTTCTCTTGTTCTTTCGGTGTCAGTGGGTAGACTTTGCAATCCTTTGGTACAAAGCCTTCCTTCAAGTTGATCACATGATCCCACGGTTTTGATTCCAGGAATCGCTCAGATGCGGCTTTCTCAAATACCTGTCTGTATTTTTGGTATTCTGGTGGCAGTAGGTCGTCCAGGGTTTGCTTGCTGGCCTCTTTTCCCTCATCCTGTTCATGTGCAAGTTGCTGGGAAATGGATGCCTTTGTTCTGATCCATGCACTATTTGAGAGTAGATATCATGGAGAGTCCTTGCTTTTCATGAGCCTGGAGATCGTGTTCATTTTCTGTGTGTACATATGGGTCAGTCCTCAGTGTTCGTTGGTCAGGGGTGGTTCTTCTGGTGGTTTGAATATGCCAATGACCGGTTCTCCTTGTATGTATGCAATCAGGATGTCCATTGTATCTTGTTCGTAGGTTTCTTCCATTGCTTGTATTTCCATGCCAGTATCTGCCAGTAGTTCTTCATCAGGTACTTCTTCGACCTTCACTCGAGGGGGAGTTTCCCTGGGCATAGGTACTTCAGCATTGATGGTACCATGATCTGGGGTCCTATAATTGTGGGTCGGTGTAGTCCTCTGTTGAGGGTCATTTGTCCTGTTTTGTGGTGTTGTTTTCACATTCCTTTTGCTGGTGCTTCCCTCCCCTGTGGAGGTTAGCAATTCCTTCATCCTTTGCATGATTCATTGTGCCCTGTCGCATTCATTGTTTTTGCCCTTTTCCAGTTGTTTCTTCTTCTGGTTCTCTCGGGTCTTGGCAACAGCACATTGTGCTGCTTCAAGGTTTCTGGCTTCTTTAGGAGTGTTGCTGCTCCTGGTCTTTGCGACAGCTATCTGGGCAGAATTCAGTTCTTTGGCTTTCTTTTCAGAAAGCCTTTCCTTCGTCTTTGCCACGGCTAGTTGTGCTCAGGCAAGGTTTCTCTCCTTCTCTTTGGAGAGTCTTTCTCTTGTTTTTGCCATGGCCAGTCTGGCTTGGGCAAGGTTCTTCTCTTTCTCTTCAGAGAGCCTCTGTCTCATCTTGGCCACGATGTGTCGAATTCGTGCCATCTTGTCGTTTGGCGCCTCCCTTCCAGTATCGACCCTGGGGAGGTTTAGGGTATTATGGAGGGCCCGTTTGGCTCTTCTCGTCTTCTCCAAGATTCGTTGGATTCAAGCCCATCGTTCTTCATCTCAGAACTCAAGAGTTCCTTTCTTCCAGTTGATGATCGGGTTCACCTCCTGCAGCCATGACAGGCCCAGGATTACTGATTCCTTGCCTAGTCCAGTGACTAGGTATTCCATTGGGTAGCTCCGTCCATTGATGTGGAGCCTCCCTTTCACATATCTTGTGATTGTTCCCTGCTTATTTGGGGTTCCATCTACGTTTGTGGCCCAGATGGTACGGCCTAAGGGATATGTTCTGATCCCTTCTTGTTTGATGAAGTTCGAGTCAATAAAGACTCCTCCTGCTCCAGAGTCGAGGAGCGCGTTCATTGCAATGTCTTTCCTGTTGTCTGACTCAGCTACCCAAATAGACAGGCACATAGATTGTCTATTCATGGTAGCTAAGAGTACAGATCCTATGGAGACTTCAGCGGTGACTGGCGTCATATCAGGCCACTGTTCTAAAAACCCAATTCCTCCATGAGGTTGAGGGCTCATTCTTTCTCTTCTTCATCTAGTTCATCCAGCATTGTGCGGATCTTCTGGTAGGTGTCCACCCCAGTCTTTTTCTGGGTGAAGCAGTTTCAGTAGGGAGGGGGTGCTGACCCCATCTGGGTGGGGTTCTTTCCATTCCTGTGGTCAGATGATCGGTGTCCTGGTTGGTGGCAGATGAAACACAATCCCTTTTGGGGGTGTTCCACTCATTCTTGGTTTGTCAGTCGGTTGATGTCAAGAGAGGGCTGTCCTTTCTTTGTCATTTTGTTTGTCTTCTGGTTCTGCCTGGTCTTTCCCAGGATTGCCATGGCCCATTTCCATTGGCCTTTGTATTTCAAAGCTGCCTTTATCCAGCCTTCGAGAGTGTTGGGTACCGTTTCCATTGTGTGTACCCTCTTCAGTAATTCAGGGTGCAGTCCATCCATGAACTACTCAATCATGGCTGCATCTTCTGTGATTCCCATCCTGTCTTTCAGGATGTGGAAGTTCACCACATATTCTTTGAGGTTCCCTGAACCTTGTTTGAGATTCTTGATCTCAGTCTTTGCCATTCCGGCATCATCGATTGGTGAGAAGGCCACTAAGACCTTCTGTCAGAAGTCTGCATATTCACCGAATCCCTCAGATTGGTGTTGGTTGATGAATGCCTGCACCCAGGCAGCTGCTGTCCTTCCATTCATGAAGGACAGTGTGAAGATGATCTTTTTGTCGTTCATGTCATAGATCTGGTTGTTGATTCACAAGTACAGGTCTATCTCCTGCAGGAACTTGGCGGTCTTGGTCCGCTCTCCTGAGAAGTCTGTGGGTGATCAGATTCGAATGTCTTTTGTGGACGTCATGGGTGTGGTTGCGGCAGGTTCAGACATCTCATTATAGAGGTCGTTGGTTTCATCTGTTAGGAAGCGGGTGGATATTTTGGGTGGGGGTGTGTGTGGTTGTTCAAAGTCTTCGTTGGTGAGGAAATCTCCTCTTTGTCTGTCAGTTGATCTGTAGAGCCAATGCTGTGCTGGGGTCGAGTAATGGACTAGTCTTCCATTGTATCGGTACCAAGATGAACCTGGCTGTGGTTCTGCTTCTCTTGGTGGTCGGTCTGGGGTTTGTCTAGACCCAGGTCATTGTGGTGTGTTTCGAGACGTATTGCCTACACCTAGGTAGGTGGGCTAGCAGACACTTTAGATCTTATGTTAAGGGTGAAGCCTCAACCACTCGATCTAGTCGATGTCGTTCGATGAGGTGCTTCCTCGACGAGTCGTTCGGCACTAGTCTTACTTGGAGTGTCCGACATAAGATAGGTAGTGCACTCTAGCAGGGCTTCTGCATAGAGTTGTTCAGGTTCATGCACTAAAGGGCTTCCTTAGTGGTTTTGAGTAAGTTCGCGAGTTGCAAGTTAAGGCTGTAAATTGCCTAGATCTAAACTAAGAACATCCCTACTACAAGTCGCAGTACTTATACTAGAAGGGAGGTCCCTATCGTCCAATTGGAAAGGTATATGCATATCAAGTAACAATAGAAACAATAGGCCTCATGCCTTGCATGAGGTGTCCGATGTCATGGAGCGCTGTGGCACAGCATGTATGGGTGTGGGTTTGGGTGCATGGAGTCACCATGCGTCAAGGGTGCCTTCCACGGGAAGGGGATCAAATGCATGCTATCGGCATGCATTGTAGGTTCGTCTGGTGTCAAGGGCATGCCACAGGCATGAGTCAAGGGGTGCCTCCTGTCTGGAGGGGATCATCGGGTGCGTCGGGTTCCATGAGTTACAAGGAAAATTGTAACACTCGGGCCCATCAAGCACAGTTTTGACTTTATCCTCAGACATCCATAGTCCATCTGGTGATAAGATGAAACCCAGATATTCAATGGTGTCTTTGTGGAACTCACATTTCTGTGGAGAGGTGTAAAGTCCATTTTTCCGGAGTCGGTGGAGGACTTCTTTGATGTGAGCCCCATGCTGGGACTTGTCATCGGAGTAGATTAGGATGTCGTCAAGGTACATGATGACACAAACATCCAGCATGTCACTGAAGATGTCATTCATAAACCGCTGGAAAGCTGCAGGTGCATTAGTGAGTCCAAAGGGAACCACCAACCACTTGAAGGATCAATAGCAGGTGCAGAAAGTGGTTTTCCACTCATCACCATCAGTGATGTGGACTAGGTGATAAGTGTGCCGCAAGTCTATCTTAGTGAATAAGCGGGCTTTTTGGGGGGAGTCAAGGAGGTCGGAAATGAGTGGGAGTGGGTAGCGGTCCTTCTTTGTGAGACGGTTGAGGCCTCAGTAGTCGACACAAAGTCGGAGACTACCATCCTTCTTGATGAAGAGAATAGGAGCGCTGTGCGGGGACTTGGATGGGCGGATGAAGCCTGAGCAGACGTTTTCATCAATAAAGACTCGTAAGGCTTCTAATTCAGAGGGGGAGAGAGAATACATGTGGCCCGGAGGCAGAGGAGTATTGTCTTCTGTCTCTATCTTGAGGTCATAAGACTGATGAGGAGGAAGGGTATCCGCTTTAGTCTTATTAAAGACATCAGCAAATTTGTGATACTTGGGTGGAATATTGGAAATGTCAAGTGAGTTAGTGGATTGGGTGGAGTGGGCAGATAACCCTTCTGGAGTGAAGGTCATCTGAAACACTACTGCCCCAGGAAGTTTGCTAGCACACGCATAAGCAGCAGCATTGATGAAAGAGATGTCGGGAGGTGTAAACTTAGGAGGAATGGGGGGTTCAGAAAGTGCGGAGGAGTCGAGGATTTCTACCAGAAGGTTTGGGGACAAAGGTGACATTGGGGGTGCTGGACCTCTATGATCTGCAGAGCGGAAAGCAAGTTGGCTTGAAGACCAGTCAATCAACAGATTGTATTGCTTCAGCCAGTTATGACCGAGTACAGCAGAACAGGAAGAGTCGAGCGAGGTTACATAGAATGACAAATTGAACACTTCACTGGCAGGGAAGGTGACTGGAAGTTTAATGACCTGAGTTATGGTGGAGTTGCAAGATCCATCAAAGAGTTGTAGACCGATTGGGTTAATGGATTTCATGCTGAGTTGGCTATCCAACATGAAAGAGGAGTCAAGGAAGCAGTGGGAGGAGCCAGAGTCGATAAGGGTTCAGACAGGAGTGGAAGAGTTGGGAAGGGTTAAAAGAATGGTTAGGGAGTCAGGGTCGGAAAGAGCGGATGCATTGAGATGAACGTAGGCAGCCAAATGGGTAAGGTCAATGCAACCCCCAGCCCCAATGGCTGTTTCCTGAGGGTTGCAAACTATTTCTCTGAGTCTGTAGTGTCAGGAATGACAGCAGATGCATGGGCTTTTGCGGCTTTGGATTTTGGGCAGTTTCCTGCTACATGCCCTTCCTCACTGCAGTAGAGACAAAGTTGTTCTCTCATGTGATGTTCTTGTTCCTCCCCAGTAAGCTTGCCATTCTTCCCCAACTTATCGGAGATGGACAACTTGGGCTTGTCCTGGGGAGTGTTCTTTGTTGTGGAAGATTGCTGGTTGGAGGTGTTACTGTGGGCAGAGTTTGAAGAGGTTTGGTTTGTCAATGGGGAAGGACTTTTGGAAGTGTCCTTCTGACTAGAGTTAGTGATGTTACTGGAATTCTTTGTTTCAAAACAGGATTCATCTTCTTGCATCCAGTAGATGTCATTGCTGTCCTGCACTTTCAAGCGCAGTTCTGCAAGAGTATTGGGTTTACCACCCTGGAGAACTTCTATGTGAAGCTGGAGCAGAAGACTGCGGAAATAGCGGTCACAAAGGGCTGCTTCATTCCAGTTGACCCTAGAAGCTAATTCCCAGAAGTCAACATTATATTTCATGATATGACCACCTTTCTTCATTGCTAAGTCAGAGAGCTTTTTCCACGTCTCTGACTGGGTCATGTGGACCAAAGTTGCTTTCCAGCTCGGCGAGGAAAGCTTCATAGTCCCACATCCAGTGTGCGGAATCTGTCAGGTCAATCAGACCAGGCTCAAACCAACTGAGAGCTGATCCCTTAAGATAAGAAAGGATGAATATAATCTTTTTCTCATCAGAGGAAAATATGTGCAGATGGTCGTGGAAATGAAGATTGCAGAAGTCTCTAAGTTTCTTCAGGTTGGCGCCGTCGAAAGTGTTGGGGTTGCGAACTTTGATTTTCTCGGTCTTGGGTGCATTATTCTGACAAAGGGTGTGGATACTCTCCAAGAGGTTGTAAAGGACATCTATGAACCTATCCCCTGGGTCAGGGTTTTCCACTGTGGGAGGTTGATCATCTGGATAATTGGGATCGGGGTCACCCCCAGGGCCATCAGGACCACTAGGGTTGTTGGGTCCACTGGGGGGTTTGTCCTCTAGACCAGGATCTTCCAACCCAAAGTGTTCAGGCTGGTTGATGCCCCCTACATACTCAAGGGGAGTTCTTGAATGAAAACCTTCTGGGTTGGCGGAAGGGTGCGGGGCCCAGGAGGACATGAGATTGGCACTGATTGAAGGGACTCCTGAGCCAATTTGTCGGGATATATTTGAGGGTCTGGAAGACACTCCAAAAGTAGTGGCAGGTCGAGGGTCGGAAAGGGTGGATCACTGGATTGCAGAGATCCCAGGAATAGTACCAGTGCATTGGGAATTTCTTGTTGTGCGCTGGTGGGTCTCGGTAGGGGTCATAGAGAGGAATGAGACGAGTGAAGTGTGAGTTTGTATATACTGTTAAGAACTGATCCTGGAAGGTTCATTGGAATCCGATCAGACCCTGTGGGTGTTGATAGCAGAAGGTTGTTGGGTCATTGCGCATTCTGCAGGAGGGGAAATGGAAAGGACTTGGCTTCAGCTTGTAAGAAGCTGTGCCCTTCACCTCATCTGGTGTCCTAATTTCAAGACAAAGGTATGGAGGTAGGAGTGGGGAAGTGCGGGTAAATGTGGGGAGGAGTATGGAGGGACTTGGGTTAAGTTCAGATGAGATTAGAACTTCAGAGGAAGACTAGAGGTCGAGTCAAAGGGAGTTCAGACTCTTAGTGGACTGAGGTAGGAGTAGAAGGAGATTTAGATTGGCAAGTTTAAAGTCGAGTCTATGTCAATATACGAACTGAGGAATACAAGGCGAAACTAACTAAGCTTAAATACTGTAGTCCAGAATAAATGTGGAACAGGAACAAAGACTGCGGCAGTGTCTTGACTGCATAGATAAATTACCTAGCGGGAGCCGCACAGGAATCTGTAGTCGAATTTGCAATAGAGATGGCAGCCTTGGGAAGGCAGCCATGGGTGCTGTACAAGGTGGCCTGGTGCACAGCAGTGTGGGCAGTGCAAGGCAGCCAGGAACGAAATCGGGAAGAGTAGACAAATGTCAGGTTCGATGTGCAGAAAAGGGTCAGATGGATCTGGGTTCCGATCAGGTGAGGAACAGTTCTTGACACTAAGCAAGGTTCCATTCAGGTGTTTGAAATGCTGGGGAGCATGGTGATGGCATGAATTCAATATATGAGCTAGTGATACATCACCTTGTGCCACTTTCGACTGATCAACATTCCACAGAGATAGCAAAAGCTCCTTCATTTATTTTTGTGCTGTTATCCACTCTGATGGGATAGATCGTGAGTAATGAGAAAAATCATGAGTTAAGCCCTGTGGATTAACACAACTATTCTTCTTGCACATCCAATCCATCATCATAATTTATGCCATTGACCTATATGCAGGAATGTGGTGATTGAGATCACAAGCTAACCCACTCAATGCTATACCAGCATTTATATGCACAAGTGATGGGAAACCAAAGCCATGGAGAGTGACAGGAAGGGTGGCAATGGACATTTTTGGTCAGAACAGAAACCCGAGTGCCACATGTACCTTCTCAATGATCAATTTATCCAACACCTCTGCATCAGTCTGCTTTACAGGTTGTAGATACAACAGTGCCCAGCAACGTGATACCACATTTTGAGCAACTATCTTCTAAAGCAGGGTGATAGGGAGTCATTCATAGATCCGAGGAAACTGAAAGGTGTCAATAATTTGAATCTCCTTGAACTGAGCACTGGGATCATCAACATGAGTTCTGAGAAACTCCAACTCATCTCGAACTAGTGACACCTCATGCTTGGAGATAGTCATAGGGTCAACATCAGGTCCCACTGACACAGATTGAAAGACGATCAATTTTGGATGATCCACAGTGCCATTGAGGAGATATGCAACAGATTTGCCCCAGTTTGTTAGCCAGCTGTATGCAGCCTGAAACTGCTCTATTTCAAGTGTGTTCTGCTGAAGAGAAGAGAGGGACTTAGCAAAAAGGTATGTGTCATCTGTTGCTTCAACCATTGGTACTGCTAGGCTGGACCTGGAGTCTGCCATGTGAGGATCGGCTTTCTCCAAGCTGCTCATCAAGATCACTAGCACATTGGGATCTTCTGCCAAAATATCATTGAGATAGTAATGGCTAATGGCCCATACTGGTGGTGAACATCAACTTTAATGGAGGAAGTGGGCCGCCTTGCTTAGTTACACCTGAAACTGTCAACGGTTCAGTAACTCCATAAGCAGTTTGGATAAAACACTGTGTATTTGTCTGGGCTGCCCTATCCAGATCAATTATTGAGGGGGAGTCCCTATGCATGTATCATGTCATAGAAACCATTGGGTGACAAGTAGTCAAAACCCTTCATTTGGTCTCTCTTGATTGCATATATTGGCTGCTTGTGATGTGCCAACCATGTTTTGATCCCAGCAAGAAAACTCATTAAGTCTCGAGTTTGAACTCCTGGCTGTGCTGCTACCTGTGTATCTGAGAGAATTTTCTTGTCTGCTGCATTTCGAATAAGACAGCCATTCAGCCACATCATTGGTGTGTTAGCAAGAAAGTTGGACAGCATCAGGCCCCTCCAATTCTTCAGATCTGTGTGGCAACCTCATTTGTGAAATGATGTTAGCCACATATCTTTAATATCTCCAGGAAACCAAGCATTAGCCACTTCATAATTATGAAGATCAAGAACCAGCTTCAGTGCATCATCAGAGAGAGACTTCACATTCCATTTTTCCCATCCATCAGGCCCTGGAGATGGACACGCATTTCCTCTCCATAACATGGCCCCAAAATCAGCTAGACTTGTCAATTGTGGCCACACAAATGGCTCACTAGCCACCTGTTCATGCACTTCCCTAACTGAAGGGGTTTTGAGCCATGATTTAGGCATATCTGGCTCCCTGCTATGATCATACAGTCTCCTGAAGTATTCTCTTGTTGTTGACTTGACCCCTTCAGGGTCACTGACAAGTTTATCTGGTTATCAAGATCATCAACAACAAGGGGTGGTGGAATATAGTCAAAGAATTGGACAAGTTTCTTAGTTGAGCCTCCCTTTAACACATCTGCAACCTTGAACCTATCAGATCACTTGGCACATAGTATAATCTCTTTTGCCTTTTCAGCACAAAGTTCCTTGTGCAGTTTTTGCCACAGGCCTCCAAGATATGCCACAATCTTGTCACAAGTAGCATGATGGGGGAATGCAGTGGTAGCTGAGTGATAGCAAGACATTGCCTTGAGCGATACATGTACAACTCCACCGGACTTCGCATGTCAAATTGCACCTCCAACTGAGTGAATATTACAAACGATACCTTTGATTTTATGATTTGTCAAAACTTCCACCTGCTTGGCATAGGGCTTGACGTGTCCAAAGACTTTATTGGTCATTGAAACAAGGATAACTGTCAGGTCAGTATAACACCTGAGAAAGGAATCATTGTCAACAACAGGATGTTCACTGATGAACTCAATGAGTTGTTGACCTATGGGGCCCCATGAGGTTCTGTAGGCTGTTGGTACCCTCCTCAATCTTTGCATGCAAGTTTGCCTCTTGTTGCTTGGGTTGTGCCACCATCTGCTCAAACTTCAATTGTTCAGCTGCATCAAACATCATCATCACCTCCATTTTTGCAATCAAACCTGCTGTCTGCAAATCTGAAAGATTTTGTGAGTACCCCATTCTGGAAGACTGGATAAGCGCCCATTGAGTGTCCATCACAGCCTTTCCAAGAAGTGATACAGAGGATGTTCATGTTCATCATCAGCATTGACAGCTGGAGCCGGGTCACCTCATTGTTCTGACAATTTTCCTTTTGCATTAAATTGATTTGTCGGTGCATTGCCTTCAAGCCTTCCTTCATTGAATCAGATCCCTTGACAAACTCTTCACAAACAGAGGCCCACCACCACAGGCCCTTGTTGTTCACAGAGTAAACTGACTGAGGTGCGACAAGTGACTTGTACTTGGAGAAGTCACATGCAAAGAGTTTGGCTGCGGCAGGGCTAAGGACCTTTGATGTAGCATCCCACATCATCATGTGGAACACAAACACTTCTGATTCATATGAAGGAACTCGAGTACAAGCCAGTGTAGACTCCCCTTCTGATACAAAATTGTCAGTCAACCATGCCTCAAGGAGGCCTCTATCCCTTCAAACTTGTCTGTTGCTCCCATGATTACTAATTTGAATGTGTTCAAGATTTCAATTTGACATCCCCAGGTGACTTTTAATGCCTGTGCAATGCCAGGGACATTCACCTCTCACATGGCTAGAATCACATTGACATGCATGGGAGAGGCCAAGGACAGTATGACACCTCCTTTATTCATGAAGGAGCTGCAGACAGGAGAGTTGGCAGCTTTGGCCCACAATCCATTGTTTCTTGCTGTTGTCCAGATGATCATGAATCATCCTCACAAACATCCAGGAAGTGGACCCACATCCTCTTATCAGTACCATGAACCATGGGCATCCATGCAACCTCCCAATCCCTATGTGCTTCACTAATTGCCACCCTCCATAAATCCAGCAGATCACATCTTGGTTCAGCACCAGCACCAGAGAGGGACTTGGGTTTGAATTGAGCATCAAAGGTAGCATGTGGAAGTCCAGTCACTCCCACAAGTAGGGTAGGGTCTGATTTTGAGGGGAATACCATGGAGGACTTCATTTGACTTGCGCAGATCATCGATGGTGTTTTGCATGGTTTCAACAGACTTGCCACATGGTGGAGCTGGAATCCCTTGAACAACTAACTCACACCCAGAAGCTAATGAAACTTCCTTGACCACTACAGTCCCAGAGCATGAGGCCATGAAGCTGGGGTAGGCAAGTGCTCTACAAGGAGAGAAAACAGGGGGGTTGGCCATTTGCTTTATTGGGGTTGTGGGCAGATTAGGCAGAGTAGTAGTTGTAACAGGAGGAGGAGGATTGGACATAGTAACACCCTTATCCATTCTAGATAACAAGGAAAAGGGGTTAGTCACATAAAACTCATGAGATATGATACTGTCAAAAATCAAACAAATAAAGGATGTGAAAAAGACAATTCTAAAAACAAGTAACTGGGAGATCAGACAAGATATAAGATGGTAATAACAAGATATGGAAAATGATATACGAGAGCTCATCACTTTCAAAGAAAGGAAAGGAAAGAAATTCAGCAATGTTTGAAGTCTATATCAAGACTATAGTGCAAATTTGAACAAGATTGTATGTATGATATGATCTCAAAAGGGATTCAGATTTGATGAGAAGTCTAATTGATAGGCTTTAGGGAGCTGGGTGGCCCATAAATTAAGGACCTTTGAATTTTTGGGTGGGGGTTGTTGTTGTTGTTGTTGTTTTTGATTCACATCAGTAGTACAGCCAATGCATGGCTCTATGACACCAAATGGAAGTTCACATTGAACACTCCCACCAGCATGACAATACTGTGGGGGTGTGCAAGCCAATGACAGGTTACAAACAATTCACCAAGGTCGCTGGCAGTTGCATCGTATGCCATGATACACATGAGGTTGAGATGAGCCATGTAGGTAAAAGCTCACCAAAAGGCATTGAAGTTCAATTGAAAGGAATACCCAACTAAGCATTAATGACATTGGGCAAAGATTTTGTAGACTGCTCAAGCCAGACAACTGAGGGTCAGCCTTCGATAGAGCATGCAAAACATGTCGATTAATCGAGGACAGCATATGAACTATACAACATAGGCATGCATAAAAGTCATAACATTGCATTGCAGGAAAGATGGGCATGCAGTATTCTGGAAAGGATGTGCCAATCCCAACACTGTGTGAATCTCATAAACACAGCCAGATTAAACATCTTAATGCAATGTGCCCAGAGACAGACAGTGTGAGTGGATCTGTAGGCACTACTGAGCTTCACACAGCATGACCTTATCAATACAACACACCAGTGGAATAGGGCAGATGACAGACAGTGTAGATGTGCCTTGCTAAACAAGACATGCCAAAAGCATAGGACAGGGGACAGACAAGGCAAACAGGACTTGCTAAACAAGACACACCAAAGGTGCAAGATATGGGACAGACAAGGCAGACAGGCCTCACTAAACAAGACACACCAAAGGCATAGGACAGGGGACAGGCAAGGTAGATGGGCCTCACTAGGTGCAATGCCCAAAGAGTGTGGAGCAGAAGACAGACAGGGTGTGGATGGCAGGAACACCACAATGAGGATCAGAACCTCAAGATGGTGAGCAGTAGGGTATACGTAGGAGTACTCCATCTGGGTCTGAGGGAGTAAAAACAAATCAAAAAACATATTGAAGCTGCAGGTCAGCAACATACATTTGTCAGACATGGAATAGATTGCTCAAGATGCAGAAGTCCATGAGCTACAACAGTCTGCTTTTGGGGGGAGAAAGGGTCAAAAGATCATATGAAAGAGGTTGCTCGATATACACATGGATGTGACATGGCTTTCAAAGATAACAGCAGTCCAAGGATGCTAAGCACAATGAGTGGGCAAGTTTTAACACCAGCATGGTGGTGGCAAGATTCAAGACAGGCAAGGGATGGATGGGAAGGTATTAAAGGGGTGACATGGACAAGCACACCTCACATCAAGAACCTTAGTTGTCTCATGCTCCAGAAGCAACATCTGCTGGTGTCAGTGCCTCAGGCAACATCTATTAGACAGAATCAGAGCTGTCAATGTTACACTAAGGGCCTCAAGGAAGCACACTCATACCTGTAGTGCGATGGAGCAGTGAATGAGACCTCCTGACATACTGTGCAAGGGGCAATGTTCATTGATGGGGAGATAATAAGGTTGTCATCAAGCAACAACAATGGCACATTGCATCACATTTGCTCACAGTCATTGCAGTTTGGCAAGTTGCACACTCCATCACAGACATTTTCCCACCATACCTCAAGTTGGGATACAGACATCATTCCATAAATGGAACTTGGAATTTCCTTTTTCAGCTGTGTCCTTACAATTGATGGGTTGAAAGGACAAGTTCCACACTGTTCTCTGCATTTCACACCAAGGCCCTCTGAGAATACACCACCCTGTAAAATTTGACCCCATTAGAGCTCAAGACATAATTGAATCACTGACACCTGAAACTCAGTCTGTAACAGTAGTATGTGGGACTACTGCCACTCAGAGGAGGAATGAGAATAAACTGGAATGTAGTATCTACATACTAGTGTATACTCAGAAAAATAAGCAATACATAGTATAGTATAAGGGGAAAAAAGTCTTACTGTGATGTTGTTGTTGTTTTTGTTGTCATTTCTGTCATTGTTGTTCTTGTTCAAGTTGTTGTTGTGGTCAGGTGTCGACAATTGTTTGCCAACATTTCCTTTTTTAGATGTGTTCACATGTACAGCCCATATATACGGTTTGGGTTCCATTCCCATGGATCCACTTTACTATGGAAGGTCGGGTAGTTGGCCACATAAGAGTCCAGGATGAAAGGAGATTGAATATGAATTACAGTATTATGCACACTGTGAATATTTTGCAGCAGAGACTGCCAAATTAAGCAAAACCAGCAAGTTGGCCAGGTGTGGGAAATTATGTTGATACACTGCACATTGTTGTTGTGGAAAGTGTCTTTGACTGCTAACAGGTCACCACTTTATATACAGAGGCATAATTGTATGCAAATATGCATTTCAACTCATATAAAGTAGTTTAATGCCTTAAAATGCATTTGAGTTGTCCCTCCTTCTCCTCGCAACATTATCAGCCCCCATCAATGCAGCAGAAGGAATGCAGCTCAGAGAAGCCTTCAAAATTTTCATAAATACATGTCCACATCTTATTATTCCATTATAGCCTCTGTAACTCCCTCTATGCTTCTGGTGCAAAAATATGGCTGAGGCAGCATCAGAGAGGGATGAGGTTGGCTGTTAGAGGAACAAGTTACCTTGGTTGGGTGCCTTGAGAGTCTTATAATAATATTTAATGATACAGCTATGTACCTGCATAGCCAATTTTTCCCCAATGTCACCCTTGGACAAAGACTTCATTTTGAAGTACAGGTATGCAAAAGATGGCATTTTAGTGTAAGTATGTCACATATGAGAGAACAAAAATATATAAAAATAGTGGGGTATCATTTAAAGGACAGGAATAGTGATGAGAACAACATATGAAGGTGGCAGCAGGTCCATGTGCTCGCAATCATCAACTCAAGGTCACAGTGATCTTAGGATCAAGAAACATGTTACCCAGCCTTATGATAAGTAACTAATGTTCCAAAACCCATAAATACATGCAAATTAAGAGCAGACTGGGATGTGATAGATGTGCTTGAGATGTGCAACAAGTTTTGAGGCAAGAGGTGAAGAAATGATGCTCGATGGGGTGAATTACCATATCAGGCACAAGCAGGAAATAAGAAAACACATCAAAATAACATTTCAGGACACATCAAGCCATCATATCTCGGCAACGGATCACAATCGGTGAATGAGGTGTGATATACACCTTTCTTAGGTCCAATTCTCAAAATTAAAACACATAACTATCCAAATTAGCAGCTATTTAATCATTAAATACATGTTTGGCTGAGTACCCAGTGTGGCCAAGTAGGTGACTGGTTATAGTAATGAAATTTAAACTTGCTTGTTTACTTGTAGCTAATCACCGTGAGGGATCTTGACTACATAGCCGCCTCTGGATGTGCTGCTCACATCCTTCGCCCCCATGGCCTTTCAGGGTACATGCCCCTTCTGCAGTATTCCTCTTGAGCTCCCAAGCTCCCAATTCTGTCATAGCACTCAGTGCATCAGGCTGCTCAGTAAGCTGTCCTCGCTATGTCAACATTACTGTCTCACTTGCATAAGATATGAACTCGCCCTAAGCATGAGTACCACTGTCGCTTCCTCCTTTCACTACTCTCATGCTCTGGCTTCTTAGTTTGTGCACAATATATATTCATACCTCACATCTCCCCCATTTCACATCACTGTTATGCAGCAACATGGTGAGACATCAGCTATCAGCACAACATTACCCAGCCAAGAGAGCGGAAGCATCCCAGAAACATTCAACAGAAAGATGTCATGGACAAATGCCTCAACATCATTCAACAATTCAGAGCAGATAAGATCTCCAAGCCCAAAGTGTCATTACTATTGCAACAGTTCATACCTCATGAGAGTACCGAAGATGACTCTTTTATCTCAACTTACAGATCCTATCTTGGGATGCTCAACAGCTTCAAGCAATACCAGAGCAGTGTGGCAAGAAGGGTCAGTGAGATGCAGAGATTACTTGAAGGGGACCAACCAGACACACAGCCTGAAGGGGAAGAGCACCTCTCCCATTGCTAGCTTGTCTAAGTGAGCCCGTTCACCAACAGGTGACTCAGACAATGAGGACGACAATAAATGGCAGACATGCTTGGACTTCAAAGCCTTACTGTGGAATGAATTAGCATCAGGTGACACAGTGATGATACTCAACCTGGAAACCTGAACAAAACACCTAAAAGGGTCCTATTCAGTATAACACAAGTCAGAGGAAGGGTGTGAGGTGGTACTAAATATCACCGTTGGCAATGAGCATGAATGCGATGTGACAGGATGCTGTATGAAGTACTGCAAAATCTTGCAAAGAAGTTCAAAGAATTTTGAGTGTGTGCAAAGAAGTCCAAAGAATTTTGAGGATGTGCAAAGTTGTTTTGAAGATTTTCGAGGATAGTGATGAGAATAGGGTGTGGATAGTACGAAATGGCAATGGGAGTCAAAGGTGACAAGAGATGATTGAAATGATAGGAGAGAGTTTAGAGACAGTACAACAAATTTTGAAGAAGTTCACAACAATTCACAGAACTTTAGAGCTAAGACAAGGTGCTGGAACTCAAGAGGGAAACTCCTGAGTCAGACTAATACAATATACGAGGGACTGATGCAACAATATATTCTTTTTTTTGTTGTATAGTAGTACAAGACTATATAAGTTTTGGGAAAATAGTACTAAAAAGGAAATAAGGCCATGAGGCTCCCATGAGGCAAGGAATAAGACAATAAAGAAGCATCCAAATCACAAATAAATGAGAAATGATGTGAGGGGAAATGTGTAGAAGCATAATATATCAAAGGTGCTTGTCCTATTGTTCCAATATATCATGGAAATGTTGAAAACACTGCAATGTGTCCTAAAAAGTGAAATGTCTTGTCTCCTCATGTCTGGTGTGCTCGGAATGCAATGTGGCAATGTGTAGCAAGTGTGGAATGTGTGTCTGAAGGTTGGGGGAATTGTATTACAGTGGCCGAAGGCATACGAAGAATTTTGAGGCATTGCAAAAAATTTTGAAGCATTGCAAAAAATTTCAAAGTGTTTCAAAGAATTTCAAAGAATTTTTGTGACTTTGTAGAGGTTTGTAGAGGTTTGTAGAACTTTGGAGGGGTTCATATGGGTTCATAGAGCTTTGTAGAGGTCTGTAGAGACTCATAAAGCTTTGACAATGATTGTTGATGATACTCGACCAGGAAACCCAAACAAAACCCACAAAAAGGCTTCGGATGGTATAACACAGGTTAGAGGAAGGTTGCAAGGTGGTACTAAATATCACCACTGTTACCCAAGGTTAGGGAAACGGCTTTAGAGAGGGTCTGATGATGTTCAATGAGGTTCGAGAGTGTACGAAGTGCTGTGATAATGTTTGAGGAAAGTTCAAAGAGGTTCAAAGATGTTTGAAGAAGTTTGAGGGGCTTATAGAGGACACGGTGATGATGCTCAACCCAGAAACCCAAACAAAACCCACAAAATGGCTTCAGATGGTATAACACGAGTCAGAGGAAGGTTGCAAGGCCCTCTAGATGTCACCTGTCAGACTGACCATCAAATAGTCATAAAACAACTGCTTGTCAAAGCAGTTCAAGGCTAAAAGAATGTGTTTCGAGGACTTGCGATGATTTGCGAGATGTTGCAATGCTTTTCGAGATGTCATGATATTTTTCGAAGAGGTTTCAAGGAATTTCGAGTGCGCAGATATGTTTGGATGCAAGATCGGGGGACTAGATGAGTAGTAGAAGTGAAGAAAAGGCTAATTGAGGGAAGCGAGAGCAAAAATAGCGTAATGCGAGGAATTTCGAGGAATTTCGAGGAAGTTTAGCGTAAAACACCAAACTTTGGACTGAATAAGACTAAACTGTACTCTCAAATCACTGTGATCTGGGAGGAAGACGATGACTTTCTTTCTTTTTCTTTGTATCTAGTACATCTTTTTATATAAAATAAAGAAAGTACCTAAAAAGGCTAGAGAACATGTGTAGAACATGAGGCAAAAGATATGAGTTAAGGCACAAGGCCAAAAAGGAGACTGGAATCCGAACAAGAAAGATATATATCATATGATGAAAGAGTAATAAAGGGTATAGAACTAAAAGGGGACTGTCCTTTGTGTATAAACTGCGCTAAGTCTCGCAATAATGTGTCCAGCTGGTTCTGTGTGCAATAGGGACTTGGAACGAGGCTGACCTACTATCAGCAGGTTTGAGCACAAATTGGAATACTTCCTGGCGCATGGTATTCCACCATATAGATAACAAATGTGGCACCCAATGTCGCTCACAGTCTCTCGATATCGATCGATGATGCTCGATGATGTTCGACAATGCTCGACTACATTCGATACGATATTCGACAATGCTCAATCATGTTCAATATGATATTTGATGATGCTCGACGATGCTCGACCGCATTCAACGATGCTCGACGATGTTCGATCGTGTTCGATATGATGCTCGATCACATTTGACGATGCTCGATGATGTTCGACGATGCTCGACCATGTTCAATACGATATCGCACTTGGTAGACTTGGTCGGGAGTGGTCGCGCTGCTTCTGGGACCTCGTGCGAGTTATCTGATGTGATTAGAATGTGGCCGAAATGGTGAATTGGCCTTTGAGCCAAGGGGACAACCTATCAACGGATGATTTCGACGAAGGCTGAGGATAGACTATAAGGATGTAGAAGGGCTTTGAGAGGGGATAGACGATAGACGATAGTTTCAAGAGGCTAGTATGAGAAGTTCAAAGAAGTTCAGCATAAAACACTGAACTTCGAGACTAAGTTGAGAGGCTTGGACTCAAAAGAATTGCTCTTAAATCAGACGATTGGTGTGAGAGGACAATCTATTCTGTCTTTCCAAGTAGCTAGTACCAGGCTATATATGTTTGGAAGAGATGGTACTTAAAAGGAAATAAAACATGAGGCATACATGAGGCAAGATATAAAACAATAAAGAACTTTGCAAATCATAAAATAAATGAAAGAAGATGAGAAGGGAAACATATAGAGTCACGATTTATTATGGGTACCTGTCCTATTGATCCAATATATCATCAAGACATCAAAGCGCCACAATTACATCCTAAAATCCCATCATCATGTCTCCTCATGTCTGGTGGTGCTCAATATGCGGTGCACTAACTCATACAAGATGTGCTGCATGTATCTGAAGGGTGGTGCAATAGGTATATGGCAGCCAAAGATGTTTGAGGTGCTGCAAAGATGTTCGAACCTGCTCAAAGTGTTGCGAAGTCATTTTTTGAAGTTGTTTGAAGTAGTTCTGGAGTGGTCTCACAGGGTTTGTAGGGGTTTGTAGGGGTTGTGTAAGGGGACTAGGGGGGTGCCCTGTGTGTTTTTCCTATTTTTTATGTTCGTCCTATATTTTTCCCCACCTCATTTCCTTCTATTCTTCATTTTCTATGATTTTTCCGGATTTTATTACTAATTTTCCCTTGCTATCATGTTTGTACATGTTGACACTTTTATATTTAGAGGCGGAGTACCCCTTCCGACACATACCCCTTGGTATGATGTCATTTGGCGGCCTTGATCCACCTATCTCCGCCTTTTTCTATTTTTAGGTTATATTTGATTTTTGTCGTCTTCACATATACTGGGCATCAGCAAGGGGATCCTTAGAGTTTTCTCTTCGGATTTCCCTTTGCTAGGTGTGTCCCCAATACCTGTATTATGTAGTATAATTTTAACTTCGGATTTCCCTTTGCTAGAGGCTTAGGTTGCCCTTATAGTAGAAAACTCTCCCCTAAGGCCCGAAAATTGTGAACGCGCTGCCCAAGATAGGCAGGTACGGACTGGACGACACTTCCCAAAGCTCCACAGAGTCCCTACACACCGTTCCAGATAATCTCGCCTTTATTACGCCGCCATTTTCACCAAACGCACTCCCTAGCGACATGGATGCATCAGAATGCTTTGACACGCTTGAAAGCGATGTTTCCAGAATGCGCGCGCAAATCAACTCGCTTAAATCTACGATTGAAAACTTCGTTAGGACCCTCCAGGCTAACCCTACGACCAATAGTTCCCCCTTTACGACTCCAAGCGCACCCAACAACGATGTTTTGCCAAACGCATCCACTAAGGAACATGCCCAGATCAAACCGTCCCCCCCCGCTGAATTTAATGGTGCATGTGCGCAGGGACATGCATTCCTTAATTCCTGTGAGTTATACATTAGTCTCCAGTCACATCAATTCGTCAATGAGGCTGCAAAAATTTATTGGGCCTTCACATACATGAAATCTGAACGTGCCTATCTCTATGTGGACCGTATCCTACGTCAAACTAAAGAACTCGGTTCTCTACCTTTCTCCACTTGGGGTGACTTTCGAGCTGAGTTTGTATGCCACTTCTGCCCCCTCAATGAATGCCACCGAGCAGTGACACAACTTGAGTCATCCACTTACCACCAGGGACGTCGATCCATGGACGACTATATCGATGAGTTCAAGGATGGCAGGATATGGGAGTGGGTTACCAGTGGTGGTGATGTTCCGACGGGGGCTCAACCAAGAAATTCAGGACCAGATTGCACATTACTTATCTTTAGTGCCTTCTTTCAGTCATCCTCCAAATTCTACCTTCTGATGACTGTCTTTGCTTGCTAATCATTGGTGTTGCTCATCACCCCTTTAATTGCTTTTATCTTTCATACTACCCTCTTTCTCTTTTGATAGTCCTCCGAATTCTACCAACACCTGCCTTTGCTTGCTACTGTTGCATTCTTCATTAGCGATGTCTACCCTTCTCTAGTTACAATACACTACGCAATATAATGTTTTTCACATGAGCAGACATGTGATATAAAAGCTATGATAGTGGAGACGGTTGCATGGCTCTTTCATTCCCACCGCGACCCCACTTAGTGCCTCAAACCAATCTCTTTGCCTTTTGTCCTCGTCTTTTGCCATTGTTATCAAATGTTTCAGTCACCTGGACCTTATGGAAATATACATAGCACCTTTGTGCCCTCTTGGAGTCTCAACCAGGTCCATGCTCGATCCTCACCACCACCAAATGGTCCAAATCTTTGCCCATCCAAGTCATCTAAACCTATTGCCAAGCTTAATATGCCTGCTAGCGCTCCTCAGCCCCATGCTGCACCTACTTTGAACCCATTGCATTCACCATCAATCTCCACTCCCCCCTCTAGTGACCTCATGTGCCCTGATCCTTTGGAGATGTGGAGTGACTCTGTCCCCCCTTGCATTTCCAATACTCCTGAAACCCCTACTGTATGTTCTATAGAGGGTATCTGTAAGGGGGGGTGCTCTGTGGAGTACCCCTTCTGACACCTACCCCTTGGTATGATGTCATTTGGTGGCCTTGATCTGCCTATCTCCGCCTTTTTCTATTTTTAGGTTATATTTGATTTTTGTTGTCTTCACATATACTGGGCATCAGCAAGGGGATCCTTAGAGTTTTCTCTTCAGATTTCCCTTTGCTAGAGGCTTAGGTTGCCCTTATAGTAGAAAACTCTCCCCTAAGGCCTGAAAATTGCGAATGCACTGCCCAAGATAGGCAGGTACAGACTGGACGATGCTTCCCAAAGCTCCACAGAGTCCCTACACACCGTTCCAGATAATCTCACCTTTATTATGCCACCATTTTCGCCAAACGCGCCCCCTAGCGACATGGACACATCAGAACATTTCGACGCGCTTGAAAGCGACGTTTCCGGAATGCGTGCACAAATCAACTCGCTTAAATCTATGATCGAAAACTTTGTTAGGACCCTCCAGACTAACCCCACGACCAATAGTTCCCCCTTTACGACTCCAAGTGCACCCAACAATGACGTTCTGCCAAACGCGTCCACTAAGGAATGCGCCCAGATCAAACCATCCCCCCCCCGCTGAATTTAATGGTGCACGTGCGCAGGGACATGCATTCCTTAATTCCTGTGAGTTATACATCAGTCTCCAGTTGCATCAATTCGTCGATGAGGCTGCAAAAATTTATTGGGCCTTCACATACATGAAATCTGAACGCGCCTATCTCTATGTGGACCGTATCCTGCATCAAACTAAAGAACTCAGTTCTCTACCCTTCTCCACTTGGGGTGACTTTCGAGCTGAGTTTGTACACCACTTTTGTCCCCTCAATGAACACCACCGAGCAGTGACACGACTTGAGTCATCCACTTACCACCAGGGACGTTGATCCGTGGCCAACTATATCGATGAGTTCAAGGATTTGGTGGACATGGCAGGATATGGGAGTGGGTTACCAGTGGTGGTGAAGTTCCGATGGGGGCTCAACTGAGAAATTCAGGACCAGATTGCACAGATGTTGGAAGGACACCCAGTGGACGATGATATCTTTGCTTGGTATGAAGCTGCTTCACTCTATGATGAGAACTGACTCACAAATGTGGCGTTTAATGCTGCATTCCATGCTCTGAATACCACTCATATGCCCTACACCTTCAATTGAAGCCTTCCCCACCCTAACCCCATTCCTGTTTGTCAAACTCCCACACCAGCCATCAATGTCCCAGTACCAACGGATGTTGATGCAGCCCACAGCCGTGCACGTAAGTTGGATCTCTGCTACCATTGTGGGGAAACTGGACACAGGGCTGGAGCATGTCCCCATCATCAGGATATCCACATGCTCACCCCCAAGGGACGAGATGAACTCCTGCAAGACTTGTTGGCACTTGTAGATGTTGAGGAAGTGAAGGATCAAGTTGCAGAGGAGATTAAGTTGGAAGTTGTAGAGGAGCAGGATTTTCCTATTCACAGTGAGTGAATCGTATGCCCTCACTACCTGTCCATAACCACTTTGAAGTCTTGTCAGTTGAATCCCCAGAGAATGAATCCATTTCTGTGACTGCTCCCCTCTCTGACCCTTCGAAGTTGGCTAAAGACGTACCTGCTCTCCCCATCTCTCCTTCTACTCCACGTCCCAAAATTAAATCATGGGAGTGTAAACTACCACGCAAGTATATTGTGGCATCCACTCCCTCTGCACATTCCTTAAACCTAGCCATCGAACTGCAGACGACCAACACTGGACAGATACTTGGTGTCTCTGCACTCCTGGACTCTGGTGCGACTGGTCTCTTCATCGATTCCCATCTGGTACAACAACATTGCCTAAATACTTGCTCACTCTCATGTCCGATACCTGTATATAATGTGGATGGATCACCAAATGAAGCTGGTGCCATCTGAGAGGTTGCAGACCTGGTTCTCCATTACAAAGATCATAGTGAGCATGCCCTTTTTGCTGTCACTCAATTAGGAAAGCAAAAGGTGATTTTGGGTTATCCATGGCTTCGAGACCATAACCCAGAGGTTGACTGGCATACTGGGGAGGTTACCATGAGCCGATGTCCATCCCGCTGTCGGATGTGTTTCACAGAAGCCAGGCAAGAACATCATGGACAGAAGGCAGCAATATGATGTACTCAGAAGTGTCATGCTGGACCCCTGCCTATACCTGAAGTGGAATTGGAAGGGGTTCCTGATCTAATGCCGGACTCAGATGATGATGATGATGAGGACCCAGAGGAAGTGGAGGAGGGTGATCGGATCTTCTACACTGCGATTCGCTCATCGCATGAGGTGTGTGCCACATCAAACATATCCCAATGCCTCGCCGAGGCCTTCCACAAAAACAATGCTGCTAAATCCTCTACTAACTCCTTACTCCCTCATCTCCATGAGTTTGAAGATGTGTTCTCCAAGGAGTCATTTGACTCTCTTCCTGCATGCAAGCCATGGGATCACGCGATCGAACTCACCCCCGGCGCAACCCCTTCATCCTGCAAGGTCTATCCTCTCTCTCTGGAAGAACAATGGCAGCTTGACCAGTTCATCGATGAGCACCTGGCCTCTGGACGTATTCGACCATCAAAGTCACCCATGGCCTCTCCCTTTTTCTTTGTCAAGAAGAAGGATGGCTCACTTTGACCAGTTCAAGACTACAGAAGGCTCAACAACATCACGGTCAAAAATCGCTACCCACTACCCCTCATCTCTGAACTCGTAAACCAGCTCCATGGAGCCCGATACTTCACCAAGCTCGATGTCTGTTGGGGCTATAATAATGTGAGGATAAAGGAGGGAGATGAGTGGAAGGCAGCCTTTCGTACCAACCATGGTCTTTTTGAACTGCTTGTCATGTTCTTTGGCCTTACTAATAGCCCTGCCACCTTTCAGACCATGATGAACGACATCTTCCACGACCTCATCCTCGAAGGCGTTGTCTGCATCTATCTCAACGACATCCTCATCTTCACTCGCATGGTTGAAGAGCACCATTGCATCATGCGCCTCATCCTAGAGCGACTTCGATGGTACAAACTCTACCTTCGTCAGGACAAATGCAAGTTCGAAAGGACCAAGATCGAGTACCTCAGCCTGATTATCGAAAGGACCAAGATCGAGTACCTCAGCCTGATTATCTCAGAGGGTCAAGTGGAGATGGATCCTATCAAGGTAAGGGGTCACAGCTTGGCCGACACCCACGAACAAGAAGGAGGTGCAGTCTTTCCTGGGCTTCATCAATTTCTATCAGCATTTTATCAAGGATTTCTCACATCATGCATGACCACTGTTTGACTTGACAGGAAAGGAGGCATGGAGGTGGGATAATGCACAACAGGAGGCATTCAAAAAGCTTAAGGAGATGGTCACTTCTGCTCCGATCCTTACCTTTGCTGATGATTCGCGTCCTTTTCATGTAGAAGCTGACAGTTCTGACTTTGGATGGGTGCCATGTTGTCTCAGCAGTCTCCGGAGGACCAGAAGTGGCATCCTGTTGTGTTCTACTCCAAAAGCCTTAGTGCTGTAGAGCGAAACTACGAGATCCATGACAAGGAGATGTTGGCGATAATGCGTGCGCTTGAGGAGTGGCAACACTTCCTCGAGGGTGCCCAACACAAGGTGGAAATTTGGACGGATCACAAGAATCTCAAGTACTTCATGACGGCCAAGAAATTGAACCATTGTCAAGCTCGTTGGTCCCTGTATCTATCTAGATTTGACTTCTCCTTGCACCACCGTCCAGGTAGCAGCATGGGGAAGACCGATGCCCTATCCCGACGTGCAGACCATGGGGATGGCAGTGGTGACAACCAAAACATTGTGCTGTTGCAGCCAGACCTGTTCACCATTTGGGCACTGGATGGCATTGCACCCCAGGGCGAGGAGCGGGACATCCTACGTGACATTCATCGCGCAAACCATAGTGGTTTACATGAGGATGTTGTCGCCTGAGCTGTTAAAGAACTGAGGAAGGGATCGACCCTTTCCTTACGTGCAGCAGAGTGGGCTGAAAAGGAGGACTTATTGTATTTCAGGGATCACATCTATGTTCCCAATGACCCAGACCTTCGCTGGCGCATCATATCCCAACACCATGACTCACAGATTGCTGGCCACCCCAGATGCTGGAAGACCTTGGAGCTCACCTCAGGGAACTATTGGTGGCCACAAATGTCACAGCTCATTGGTCAGTATTGTCGCACTTGTGACCTTTGCTTATGCACCAAGGTTCCTTGTCGCAAGCCTATTGGTGAGCTACACCCTCTTCCTGTTCCAGAGAGTCGTTGGGATGTCATCAGCGTCGACTTTGTGGTGGAATTGCCAGAGTCAAATGGGTTTGATGCGGTGATGTGCACAGTTGACTCAGTGGGAAAACGTGCTCACTTCATTCCAACTCACACCACTGTCAGTGCCCTAGGTGCTGCTCGACTCTACCTCCACCATGTGTGGAAATTACATGGACTTTCTGGTGCCTTCCTCTCGGATTGTGGCCCTCAGTTCATGGCAGAGTTCACTCATGAGCTGTACCGACTCCTGGGGATCAAACTCCTCACTTCAACTGCTTATCACCCACAAACTGATGGCCAGACGGAGCGAGTCAACCAGGAACTGGAGCAGTACATCCACCTCTTTGTCAATGAATGCCAGGACGATTGGGATGATCTCCTTCCTTTGGCCGAGTTCAGATACAACAACCATGTCCATGCTTCCACTCAACAGACTCCTTTCCTCTTAGACACTGGATGACATCCACACATGGGATTTGAACCTCACCAAACTCCCTCACACATTGAGACGGTGAATGAGTTCACAGAACACATGAGGGATAGCTTGGAGGAGGCAAGGGCAGCCTTAGCAAAGGCGAAGGACGACATGGTGCGATTTTACAACCAACGCCACTCCCCAACCCCTCAGTACAAGGTTGGTGATCGAGTTTATCTTGACTCCAGTGACATCTCCACTACATGTCCATCCAAGAAACTCGCTCATCGCTTCTTGGGACCTTTCCCCATTGTCAAGTGCATTGGAACGCATGCCTATCGTCTATGCCTCCCAGCCTCCATGTCCAGACTCCATCCCATCTTCCATGTCATCAAATTGCTTCCAGCTCCCCCAGATCCGGTCCCGGGATGCCATTCACACCCACCACCACCACCTACAGTGATCAAGGGAGAACCCCAATACGAAGTCGAGTCAATCTTGGACAGCCATTTGCGTCGAGGAAAACTCCAGTATTTGGTACATTGGAAGGGTTATGGGTATGAGGAGAACTCATGGGTCAAAGAGTCTGACATAAATGCCCCTCAGTTAATCAAGGAATTCCACCGACAGCACACTGCTGCACCGCGTCGCATTCAAGTCACGGACTTTGGTCGTATGCAATTTCAAATGCATCAGGGCGATGCATCTTAGAGAGGGGGTGATGTAAGGGGACTAGGGGGGTGCCCTGTGTGTTTTTCCTATTTTTTATGTTCGTCCTATATTTTTCCCCACCTCATTTCCTTCTATTCTTCATTTTCTATGATTTTTCCGGATTTTATTACTAATTTTCCCTTGCTATCATGTTTGTACATGTTGACACTTTTATATTTAGAGGCGGAGTACCCCTTCCAACACATACCCCTTGGTATGATGTCATTCAGCAGCCTTGATCCACCTATCTCCGCCTTTTTCTATTTTTAGGTTATATTTGATTTTTGTCGTCTTCACATATACTGGGCACCAGCAAGGGGATCCTTAGAGTTTTCTCTTTGGATTTCCCTTTGCTAGGTGTGTCCCCAATGCCTGTATTATGTAGTATAATTTTAACTTCGGATTTCCCTTTGCTAGAGGCTTAGGTTGCCCTTATAGGTTGGGAGTGTGTGTGGTGATGTGTCAATGCATTTGGAGACATTCCCAGAGCTTAAAGTGCAAGGTGTACCTATCATTGTAGATGTGTTCTCTGAGCTTGAACGACAAGGTGGACCTATCAGTGGCAATTGCATCCTTGACCTTATCACCATCCCTACAGAAAACCCAGTCTTTACTTGAGAATTTCTCTCGGGATATCAAAAGGACGAGATCATTGCTGCTCAACAGCAATTGGCCCATTCCTCAGTTCCCTCAGTCTGAGTGGCTCAGCCTCCTCAGTGGAAATGCCATCAACCTCGACCACGTCTTCTCCAACCTCTACACCATCACCCATGATAATTGTGAGACAGTCGAGCTTGGGAAACACATTGAGCTGTTACATGGCTCGTCCACTCCAGCAAAGATTGTCAAGTCCCATGGGAACTGGGTCATCGCATGGGAAGCCTTGGTTGAGGCCACCCTGTTCATCTTCAAGCACTGCCAACAGGAACCTCTCTTGTATGGCAAACATATCCAGCAGTTCTTTGCCTCCTTACCAGCCAAATTCCACTCTTGAGCCATCAGTTACAACCAAGCTGTTCGCATCAGAGTTGCACTGCGACGCGGCCTCAAATTGTCAAACCCCACAGAGTTCACAGATTTACAGATCCAGTGGATCCACAACCCAATCAATGCCTCCACGCTCTAACCTTCAGAGTCTAAACCTTGACAGCTCACCAACCATCGTCGCAGTGCACCCTGCCAAAGGTGGAATGAATGCAGGTGCCCTAATGCAGCCACCACCTGTAGCTACCTGCATGTCTGCTCCAAGTGCTCAAATGCAAGCCATGTCACTGGTGACTGCCCAAACCCAAACAAAAAGTAAAGCTTCCCCATTAGACTGTCATTGGAGTAGGTGGCCTAAATATGTTTGGGATTACATTTGGGGTACTGATGAATCTCCACATGTTTCAACTGTGTTCTCTAGTGAATATGCTCCTCCAGTCCCTTGTCTGCCTTGTAACAAACTCGTCAATGAGGTTGCACTTGCAACAATTTCTTCTCATCCTCATCTCTTCCATATTACTATGCCTATCAAAATTGAACATTTCCATAGCCTGCTTGTACTGCATCCAAATCAATCTTTGGTGGAATCTGTGTGTAGAGGTCTCAAAATTGGTTTTTGGCCCTGGGCCATTATGGAGTATTCTAATGTCCCTGATATTGTTGATAATGCATCACTACCAAAGATCAAAAATCCACAGCATCTTCAATTTATTCAAGAACAACGAGACAAAGAAATGGCCTTGTAGCAATATTCAGTACCCTTTGACACCTTGCTACCTGGCATGACCACCATCCCATTATGGGTTGTGCCAAAATCTCATTCAGACAAGCTTCACTTAGTCATTGATCAGTTGGCCAGTGTTTTTTCCCCAAACTCATTTATCTCATCTGAGGATGCATGAGTGCATCTGGATTCACTACATGTGCTTGGGGCAGCTCTCATTCGTGTTAGGGAATGATTTGGGCATGTACCCCTTGTTCTCTTCAAAACAGATGTGTCTCAAGCTTATCACCACCTACCGTTACACCCCTTATGGCAGCTACATCAAGTAGTTACAATTGATGGCAGGCATCATGTTGACAATAACAACGACTTTGGTAACAGGGGAGTGGGCCATCTCTGGGTCACATTCTTCAGCCTTGTTCTATGGATTGCTGTGGTGATCAAGTTTATATCTGACCTTTTTTCTCACATTGATGACTCCTTCTCATGGGAGTTTGCTGATCGCATGGAGTACTACATACCATATGGCAAAATGATGCCTACAAAGCAAGCCCACCTCTTGTTGCTCTTTGATGAAGTAGGAATACCTTATGATGAGTGAAAGCAAGTCTTTGGCTCACCATATTGTAGGTTACAATGTGGACCCCAATGCTATGACTATCACTATGCCTCTTGAAGCACGCTGAGATTTAGTCACAGCCATTCACACCTGTGCAAATCCTAAGCAGTGCCAATCCCTCAAGGACTTCCAGTGCATAGCCAGTTGGGTAAACTGGGCCCTGAATGTTTATCCCTTACTTCATCCAGGCTTATCAAACATCTATGAGAAGATGCAGCGTGGCTCCTCATATCAAAAATTATCATCAACAATGCAATTTGTAATGAACTCTGTTGGCTTGCGGACCACATCGAGCTTTCAGATGGTGTGCACATCATTGAAGCTCAAGAATGGTCAAGGTCGGATGCACATGACAGGTACCTTTCAGATGCTTGCCCTTTGGGCATGGGTTTCTGGTCACCAAGAACCTGTGCGGGTTTTCAATGCTCTATACAACCTGATTCTTGCAATGGGATCTTTTTCTTTGAAGCACTATCAGTCCTATCAGCACTTCATCATGTTTGTGAACATGTCAACCCTAAACCCCGCCATCTCGCAATACTCATGGATAGCTCTAACACTTTTGACATGTTCAATACCCTGCATGCATTGCCAGCCTACAATCCCATCCTTATCACTGCTGTCAACCTCTTATTAAAGTCCAAAGTTCAGCTTCATGTTTTCCATATTCCTCAAAACAAGAATAAGATTGCTGATGCTCTTTCATGGCTTGACCACATCACTGCTTGCCATCTGCAACCAAATTTGGTTGTCTCCAATTTCACACCCCCTCAATTGATGCTGGGGGAGGTGCTGTTATGATCCATTTGCCACAATCGTCCAGGCAACCTCATTGGGAGGCCTGGACAAGAGAGCATCTACTTTGGAAGTGTGCAATCGCCATTGCGAGCACTATTGAACCAGGCTCTGTTTCTTCATACTCCTCTGTGCTCAATTCCTACATCAACTTCTGTTCCATTCATGACTTCCCTATCAAACCGACACCTGACACACTCAGCCTTTATGCAGTTTTTATGTGCCATCACATCAAACCTAAATCCATCGACTCTTACCTTTCAGGTATCTGCAATCAGTTACACAAGAGGCAGAGCAATATATTACCCTGGAGAAAATGTTGGGAATAATGGGGGAAAAAGACACTTTTTCACTGGGGAAAAATAAAAGGAACCATCAGTAAAAATATATTATTTTTCCACACTTTGTCCTTTTGGTTGCTGCAGGAAAACAACTAATCTGTTTTCTGGAGAAAAACTTGTGAACATTAGGGGGGAAAAGGTCATTTTCCCAGTTTTTTCTCTGTGGAAAAATAACTAATCTGTTTCTAGGTGAAAAAATTGTGGAAGTCAGGAGAAAAAATGTTATTTTCACCAGATATAGAGAAAATGTGGAAAAAAAGATATATTTCCCCTCCATTTTCACCTGATTTTCTCCTGGGAATGGATGAGTTATTTTTGCTGAGCAAGAGCAAAGAGAAAAGTGTGGGAAAAAGAACATTTTTTTACTGATGGTTCCTTTTATTTTTCCCTATTATTCCCAACATATTCTCCAGGGTAATATATTGCTCTGCCTCTTGTGTTAGAACCTTTCTTCCCAGAGGTTTGTTCACATAGGTGGCACAGATTGGTCATCAAGACAAATCAGGGTTCCAAGAAGCTATGACCATCTGACCCATTGCACAAGCATCCTCTCACATGATCAGACTTGATCACCGCAACCCACACCCTTTCCTCCTCTCCTTCCTATGATGACAAGCTTTTCATTGTGCTGCTCCTTACTGGCTTCCATGGCCTCCTGCATCTAGGAGAATTGGTGTGGCCTGATCGCAAGATATTACAAGACTACTGGAAGATCATCATGCACAATACAATCCATTACAGCCAAGGTTCTTCAAGCTATCACCTTTATTTGCCAGGTCACAAAGCCAATCATTTCTTCAAAGGCAATGACATTATCATACAAGGTACTAAGGATGGTGACAATCCATTCGCCCCATTCTTACCTATATCACTGCCCAAGATCAATACTTCCCTTTCTGCCCAGAATTGTGGCTCAAAGAGAATGGCTGCATTCCCACTAGGTTGTGGTTCTTGAAATGTTTGTGACACCATTTCCCTACTGACTTTGGTGGTCACTCACTACATGCAGGAGGAGCGACTGCTCTTGCAGAAGCTGGAATTCCTCCCCACATGATTCAGATCATAGGCCACTGGAGTTCAGATGCTTTCCAAGTATACATCTGCTGCCATCCCACCTTTCTCATAGCTTTATTGTTTAACCTCCACCATCCTTCTTAATTGCGCTTACCATCATTCTTCACTTTCTTATTGAGCTTATTGTATTTGTACACTTTCTATCACTGCATTTGCCTTACATCCTACTTCTTCCTCTACTCTTGCCAACCCACCTCACCCCCCTTATGTATCTCTCCCCCCTCCATCCTTCATTCTAGCCTTTTAGTAGTTCACGCCCAATTCAATTGTAGGGCCCACTGCTGATTTCAGGGCATGCCCATTTTGGGCTATTCCTCTCAGGCTATCCCCATCTCCCAAGCGAGTGATTAGTTAAATTTAAACTTGTTTGTTTACTTGTAGCTAATCACCATGAGGGATCTTGACTACATAGCCACCTCTGGATGTGCTGCTCACATCCTTCACCCCCATGGCCTTTTAGGGTACATGCCCCTTCTGCAGTATTCCTCTTGAGCTCCCAAGCTCCCGATTCTGTCATAGCGCTCAGTGCATCAGGCTGCTCAGTATGCCGTCCTTGCTATGATGACATTACTGTTTCACTTGCATAAGATATGAACTTGCCCTGAGCATGAGTACCACTGTCACTTCCTCCTTTCACTACTCTCATGCTCTGGGTGAGTTCCTTTCCAATGAGACTTAATTCCTCCATTCACTACTCTCATGTTTGTAGCTTCTTAGTTTGCGCTCACCCACCCTCCCACATCCATGGTAGCTTTCCTCATGCTCTGATTCCTTTTTTTTCCCCACTGGGTTTTTTGGGCAGAGCAGAGGTTTTGATGCACCCACATCAGCTTAGAGCACAAACATCTTTATTACTTTGTAGTTCACATGCAATTCAATTGTAGGGCCCGCTGCTGATTTCAGGGTGTGCCCATTTTGGGCTATTCCTCTCAGGCTATCCCTGTCTCCTGAGCAAGTGATTAGATCAATACAATAGAGCTCAGCTGTAAAGAACGAGTCTCTTATGTAAACATAAGGAGACTCATATGGTGACCACAAGAATATTACAAAGAATATGAGGCCTCCAAATTTTCTCAGGCTCCTTAGTTATCTTGCCAAAATGCTCTATTTGATGAGGCAAATAAATCCCCAAGACAGAATTTTGATACAGTCAAAACTGAGGGAGATAAATTTTCAGAGGGGGAGTGATTTGGCCTACCTGCCATATATAGGCTGCCAAGCCTTCCTAAATAGGAAATATTGTGTGAAAAATGTAACCTATGTATCAAATGTTGCAAGAGTCTCTGGAACGCGACGATGGGATTTGTATTTTGTGGAACTGAAGGTTTTTACCTTTGCTTGTGCCTCTTGAGTACCAAGGCCCTCACGGTATGCATCCATCCATCTGTGCATGCGATGTTCCCATCGCTGTATTGTTGCAAGTTCAACTGAAGCGAGAGCAATGGGCATGTTTGCTTTCAGAGTGTCAAAGCTCATGTCACAATGCTCGCGCAAGTACCGACCGCTTTACAGCACCCCAGAAGAACCTGATATCCACATTCAGACTCGGAGTCAAAATCAACGAAAATTGGCGATGGTGGTCGAGGTGGTTCTGGTGACGGGGAGGGTCGCGTCGAAGGATCTGGGCTTGGTTCGAGGTTTCTCAAATTAGGATGGGCTGTGGGGTTCTCTGCGCTGGCAAACGAAGGTTTTCGAGCGTCTTTTTGCCAATGCTGTGGCGCGAGCTCAGACAGCTGCTTCTTTTAGGTACTTCTTCTTTGGGGGCATACCCCCGAAAAGTTGACCCTCGCTCAATATTCTTACTGTCAAATTGAACTTAAATTGTACATGAATGGAAAAAAAATTCGGCTGGCCGATTTGGCCACTGTCGGTGGTGACTAAGTGAACCGACTTCGCAAATTTTTTTTGAAACTTTCACGTGATTTTCTAAACAATCGATTATGTTAGATCTGCGTTCCCGTTTTATCTACAACTCTCTTTCCATGGATATAAAAGATTTTTTTCATCATACGTTGATTGGTTGACAGAGCTCCACTTTGGTGTTGCATTTTCTTGAATTGGGTCTCTGAATAGTAGACAGAACTCCATTTCGCCCAGATGCATGTTCAAGCTTCAGAGTTTCATTATGTGGCAGACCTGTAATGGCCGGGCCAGACTCGACAGGCTGCCGTGAACAGGAAAATATAGGTGCTTAGGAGTTTTGGGGTCTCAACTTGAACTTGCGGAGAGTCGCACCAAGTTCTATCTTACTAAACTGCTTCCCGGAGCAGTGTTGTCAACGAAATAGCCGCAGAAGACCAATAGAAGACCCATCGGCTCCGCCTCTTGTGGCGGTTCATTAGACACCACCACGTGGATGTCGATCAATGTCGATTTCTTTCCCATGATGCCCGGAGCGCAAGCGACTCCAATATGCCGGGGTTTCCAACTTGTTAGAGACTGGGTAGAAGTCCTCAGCATTAACTGCCTACCAATATCGCTAGGCTGGAGCCTCCAGAATTTCTCATGCAGGAGCTCTCAGTTTCTGGAATTGTATATAGAAGCCGTCGTCGAACTCCTGTTCAGGTGCTAGTTAACTCCATCCGAGTCAATGTTATCCTCATCAGATTCCCAGCCCAGATGACTTGTGGTATGCACAAAGTCTTCAAGGCACTGCCTAAATGAGTTACTTGCTTCAATGGGGTGCGTCATTATATTTGCTATCGATTCGTTGAGATTGTCAAACAACTTACCGTGACTCACCCTTCCAGAAACGTTCTCCAAATGTGCGTTCTGTGAAGAAGCGATGTCATACTTGGACGGAATTCCGACCTACACACAGCCCAGTGCCTTTCCTTGTTACGTGACTTACGTCATGACCTGTCCGTCTGTTTGGGACAAGTCTTCTCAAGACAAATCACCCCTCGGCACATGTGCACTTCTATCAGTTCCTCCACTTCAGTATAAGCAAGTGCGAACATTACTTCAACTGTCATTCGTCGCGGAAATCAAATGCTATATCCCGAGCCGGTAACGAAAACTTTTCATGTCATATTCTAGAGCAGGACATTAAATTGTCCCGGCTGCTATTCCGGACATAGCTAAGGTAGTAGGTCTTTGGCTACAGGATATTTGGTATAAAAAAGCTCGCGAGGACCAGGCAGACAGACCGCTCGACTCGCCCCTCACTTTCAAAGCATTTCAAACAACCACACTCATCTGTGCTATTCTGTGCTTTCTAATCAACCGTTAATGATTCCAACAACCGTTGCTTTTTTGCCCCATGCTCGCGGACCAGTAACTTCCACTGTCCAATCCGCCAAAAGTATGTGTCTCGCATTTTTTTCTACATCTTCTTATATTACATTGTATATTAGTAAGTGGCGAGCCATCCGTCTTGAAGCGCTTTCTGCACGGAATGGGATATTACACTCCCAATATCTCGGGTACCAATATAAAGCTCGAAGCTGCTATGCGCAATGAAATGTTCGAACACCAAATTCAATGCTTACAACTCGAGAAAACTCTCCATGTGGCTGCCAGCCAGATCGAGGTACGTCCTAAGTATAGCTACATGCTCATATAATTTATCTTCAGAATATGAAATTCCTATTTCCACGTAGCTGGTATTCCACGAATGCACATTCGAAGAGAAGAAACTTATTGCATTGTATAACTGGTATGTCAATCCCATCGTATAAGTGCTGTGATATATAGCTAAATTGGTCGCAGGTTCGTCATGTACGTGAACGACACGGCGTCCAAAAACGTCGCTGCTTTTTCCGCCTTCGAGCAGCGTTTCCTTCGCGGTCTGCCGCAGCTGGAACCTGTGCTGGCAGTTTTCGCAGAGGTCATCATCTCTCTGTGCGACCAGTACGATACCCTCGCCACCAGCAACATCCTTTCCGCGACGTTCGGATTTATCAGCTCGAACTGCATGAAGCCAGCGATTGAGTCGGTTCCTTTGATCCGAGATGCTGGACGCTTCCCTTGGTACCTGCGTGATCAGACAACAGGGATTGGGAAAGCGTTCGCGCTTATGGCATTCCCTAGGACAAAGGAATTGCCTGTCACGGATTATATCAGGGCTTTGCCTGACATGAACTATTGGATAGTTGCCGTCAATGATTTCTTATCGTAAGTCTCGTCTTCTTTGTCGGCGAGGGGATTTATTGGATTCCGGTTCTTCTAGATTCCACAAGGAAGAGTTCGTCGTGGGAGACGGGAATTACAATCATAGTCGCGCATATATGGAAGACAGTACTACCATGCTGGTTTTCACTGACGTCGCGCGCGCTTTGCTTGATGCGAGGGCCTCTATTTTTGATGTTCTAGCCAAGTCTCCTCGTGCCGCGGAAATTTGGCAGATCTTCGAACGTGGCTGCATGTGTGTATAAAAATAATTGCGGTGATAAAACTACTTACGACATCAATTTTGTAGTGCGTGGCACCTAAGCCAAGACTGCAACAAACTCAAGGTTCTGGGCTCATGACAGAACGAGCACGTCAACATGTCAACCTTTGAGTGTATATATCATAATCACATCATCTGTACGGTATATTACACTTGCATATGCACACTGGCTACAGGCCGTGACTCACGCGTGTAGTCCGCGCACGCGCCGCCGGACAAGCGCGTCACTAAAGTAAGCGTCAATAAGTACGAAAGTCAACGCACCTTACTGCAATGGTTTCTATACATGCTAACAATCCACAGTTGGCAACAATTTGCCCTATTGTACTATCGCCTTGCTTGCATGATTATCTAGCATGATGATAAATTGAACAGTTCAAGTTATCGGGTCACAATTGTTTGAGTGGACAAATAATAGTAGCAGTCAGAGTAGACGATTCAACGGCGATTCAGGGTGGCGATTCAACGACGATTCAGGTCCGATTCATCCGAGTGAATCGCCCTTGAATCGCGTGTGAATCGATATATCACTCTGACCGTCAACTTTCATACAAGCGATTCAACGGTCGATTCAGCTGCCTCCTGCACTTGTGTAGTACTTGAACCATTTCAATGTCATCTATATGATCTCTACTTTGTCTCCTGCCCATGGCTCCACGACGAAACGCTCGCGCAAAAAAGCTCGTATTGCAGAAGCATTTTCCGCTTCTTTCAAAGCTTTGGATGTTTTGGTTCGAGTGCGAGTAGGAGGCTTCTTTGCTCCTGCAGTGTCTTTAGGCTTGGGCATGTCGACAGTGGCAGATGGCCGTGGGATGTCTCATATTTAGTGATTACCTATTACAAAGTAAAAAGATATTTGAAATAGTAGTAAGGTTGAATCGTCTGAGTGAATCGCGATTCGACGATTCAAAATTTCGGGCGATTCAAGTGTTGATTCAAGTTGTTGAATCGGACCTTGAATCACCGTTGAATCGTCTACTCTGACTGCTACTACTGTACTATTTCATTCAATTCGGCAGGCCCCGTGACGCGTGACGCCGCTGCCGAAATTATGGTTTCGGCAGCCTGCTAGGTCCACCGTGACATTGACATTTTTTTCGGCAGCTGCACAATTTTCGTCCAACTAAATTCAATAGAATATATCTGAACCAGGTGTGTTAGCGAGCTATTGTTTTCGCAATCGTTGTATATATTCACAATTCGTAACGTACCATATTGTCCCTGCAGTTCTATCGCGGTGATGTCAGGGTGTTCGAAGTTGATTTGTTACTTGTTACTTGCTTGATATCCGCCTATGCTAACTAGAGCTAAGGACATGCCTCGACGGACCAATATTATGGACACCTCTTCAGATGGCAAACATATAAGTAGAAATTTGTTTCCATGAGTCTGTAGATAGGTTGGCATTGACGAGTATTACTGATCTTGTGTTGTCCGGATGTTGTTGGTGTGTGTTGGGGTATATGGTGATCCAGTTGCAGTTTGCCCTGGTCTTGCCTCTAAAGTCGATGTACGGCTCTTGGATTAAACATATGTCATAGTCGTTTCTTCTCAGGCCTTGGAGTAGTTCGAGTTGGCTTATTAGTGATTTGTTTGTGTTTTGTTGTCTGATGTGTATCGTGTGTCGTTTGTTTCCTGTGTGGTGGTTAGACATATTCGAGGGGGGGGGGGAGTTATCTCTTTGTGGGACTGGGCCTATGCCGTGGTCGTTCGGGTCCTGTTCGCTCCACCACCTGTTGTGTTGTCCTTGCAGTTGGTTGTAGTCGTTCGTTTTCTCCTGTGTTCTTGCGTTTCCAAAGTAGTTGTCTATGGTTGCTTGTGCTGGTCTTGTCAGCCATCCGTTATCTCTCGTTTGCTCCTCATACCTTGGTCTGTTTTGGTGTTGTTCGTAGTGTTCTCTGTTTTGGTTTTGCTCGTTTGCTGCGGGTTGCCTACCTCTGCGCCGTACTGTCCTCCATTCATTTGTGAATTCTTCATCTGTTCGTACGTTTCTGGCCGCCGTCGCCCAGTTCGCTCCCTGCTGCCATGCACGTTCCTGGTCATTTGCGTAGTCTTGCAGTTGGTTTAGCAGTTGCCATGTGCGGGGCTCGTTGGTGAGGAAAAACCTGTATTTGTTTTCGGGGATGCGCTCGTGAATCTTACCTTTTTCTTTGAGGTATGTTGGGCAGTTCCTGTCAGCCGCGCCGTGACCTACTTCATTGCTAGTACAATTTGCGCAGCGAGTTGCCTCTGTGTTCGGCGCCGTGCACTGCGCTGTTCTGTGTTTTCCGCTGCATCGTGCACATGTGTCCGTTTCTGCTTTGCAGTTAGCGATGTAGTGCCCGAATTTCTGACATTTCAGGCATCTTTTTGGCTCAGATAGAAGTTTGCGTACTGTTACTTGCTTTCCTTCAATGAACAGCCCATGTTCGATTGCTCGGTTTGCCGTCTTTCGCTCGTTGAATCCGATTATGACATGTGCTACCTTTTGGTTGCTTGCGCGAAGGTGTTGCGGCTTGATGTATTTGGAATACGCCATGGTGTCGGTCATTAGCGCATTGTCTTGTTCCACTCGTAGGTGCGCATAGTTGGTTCCCACGTCGAAGGTGGTTGGGACGAATTCGGCTACTGTGTAATATAGCTTATTTTGGATGTTTGACGTGCCTCCGTAGCGTCCCATGAAGGCTTTCTGTACCTCCGGTTGTCATAGCCATCTTGCTGCTTCTGCCGAGTCTAGTTGGTACAGTACGTTTCCGTTTCGTAGTTTCTTCGCGCCCACGAATTTTGTGTCTTTCGGTCGGTCTGCTGCTTCTATTCCCATCAGGTCTAGGGCCGTGTTTGCTTTCGCTACCAGGTCTTTCTCTGTTAGGTTTTCTAACGTGTTGTTATTAGCGTTTGTGTCCTTTTGAATCAGAATCTGCTTATCGTCGGTTTCTCCTCTTGTGATTACGGTTAGGTGTGCTACCGGTATGTGTTGTTGGGTGATTGTAGCGTATGTGGCTGGGCGTGCATTTTGTGTGATGTGGTCTTGCGTCGTGGCTTCCTGAGTTTTTTCCGCTAGGTCTTGTGAGGTTTGTGCCAGCTTTTCGGATGTTTCCTGGAATTCGTCCTTGAAATCGTTCATCTTGTTGGTTATCTCCTTTGCTGCGTCTGTGACATGTTCCACCGTGTCCCTCATGATTTCCATGTTTGCGTTGAAGCTTTCTAATTGTTCCTGTAAGTGTGTTTTGACCGCTGTTGTTACCTCTTCTGCTATGTGTTGTACCGTTGCATCTGCCACTACATCAGGAAAATGCGGTTACATTGACCATATTTTATTACACTATATAAAAGCTGGTATGATATAAAATGTCCAACACATCCATAAGTCTTGCAGGTAGGCTGCTAATGAATTTTAAAGGACAGTAGCCTTTGCCAAATTCATCGAGGGTAGAATAATGCCATTTACTTTCATGAAGCACCAACCAGACATAGTTTGAAGAAAGGATCATGAATGCAATTGAGCCAACCTAGGTAATGTTCATGAGCAACAGATTAAATCTGCAAATGTACAATAGCTGCATGAAATCTGAATTGTGATCAAGATATCTAAGAGACGGCCAGCTTTCTGTTTGTTACCATGCCTAGAAGAACCCCACCTGAGGCCATCACCCAGTATAATTGGACCAACTGCAAAGATCTTGAAGCCATTGATGACTTGTTGCAAATGGAGGAACTTGGGTGGATTGGATGTAGTGTGGATGTTGTGAAGACACAGAAGAAGATGACTTGTGCTTCATGTGCCAAAGAATTGTAACAAAATTGAAGTGGTAGGAATCCTGTCATGAGATGGAAGAACTCAAGCCATTGACTGTAGCAGAGTTATTTCAGAGCTTACACACAGCACCAGACATATCAGAAAGCATACCATGTTTCACAAGCAGAAAGGCCATTGACAACTTGTCACAAATGGAGGAACTCAGGTGGATTGGATGTAGTGTGGATGACATCCAGACACAGAAGAAAATGACTTGTGCTTCACATGCGGAAGAATTGTAACAACATTGAACCCTATCATGAGATGGAAGAAATCAGGTCATTGACTGTAACAGAATTATTTTTGGGCTTACGAGACATATCAGAAAACATATCATATTGCATAAGCCAGAAGAATTATTCATCTCAACAATGTTGAAAGGCTGTGGCAGATCTGGAGATGTGAGCATGGTTTTGTAGAATAGACAAAGATGGAAGGACCCCAGGTCAGGTCAGTCATATAAGAATTGTGAGGCTTGTGAACAATGCCTATATCTAAGCAGAAGAATAGCAAGTTGCACTTTTATTGAGTTCCTGGATGACCTGGATATGTGGTATACAGACAGAGATGTCCTGTGAAGTATTGGAGACACTGTCTCTGGCAGAAGAACTATAACACAGGCAGATGACACTGGGAAAGTAACAACACTTGCTCATGATGCAAAGGAAGAAAAGGGAGCAAATTTATGATGGGAAATATTATCTCATTGGCATACATGTCTAAAACATCGGATAACTATAACTCATGGTTTCGTGCCTTAAGTGCAGCCCTTTTCTCCTTTAGTTTTGCTGATGCACTATTTTTGGTGACAGGACATTGAGCAGAAGAGTAGGTGGGAAATATCTGGCTAGGTGACAGTGAGGAAAAGTTAGAGCTTGATTGGCTGGCAACTCACCGGTTCCACCAGATTAGCAAAGCGTCCACCTCATTGTTCTCATCTGCATCCTCAAGAAATTGAAGGATGCTGTTGTAAAAGCGCTCAGAATCCGTGATCGTATCAGACCGAGTAAATGTTGTGGAAGATGATAGTGTGAATCTGACCTGTGAGAGCTCTAATCACAACGAGAAGCTGATGAAGACAGTGCAGTGCCATACCTGAGTCGCAATGTAAGCGATTGACGCCATAGTGACCTGGGTCATTCCATGTATCTGGGCATTTCCGGAGCGCGTGGCCTTGGGTTCCTTTTCAACTGAACTTGGCGATGTGAATATGTATTTATAGGCCTTCAGGAAGGTAAAAATTAGTAGGTCACACACTTAGGGCTCGAGAACTCACCGAGACCAAGATGGCGCTTCGCAGGAGCCCATCCCAAGGATCCTCTGGGTCATACTTATGCTCCTTGTATAAGAGGATTGGCCATTGATCACCGGGCACCGTGATATCACTGCTACGCAGCTGTGCCTTGACCCTGACCAAAGTGCATTAGATGTCAACTGTGCAGCAGGTGAGAAACTATTTACTCTTCATCAGACCAGTCAAACTCCACTGGGCACAATAGTTGGCCAGTCTTGTCATGATTAAACCCACGACTTGACTTGACATTACGAGGAATAGGGGGAGTAAGTGAATCTCCCTGAGGGACGATCCAGTCAAGAACAGCACTTTTCAGGCCTTTAGTATCATCTGATCATGCACTTGATGCACCTTTCTGCAGCTTCAGATGTGATTCTTCATTAGCGCAGCACAGCCTATCAGAAGTTTGTTACAGACCAGATCTGCGATCATTCGCATTTCTTCATCTGAGCTGTTAACTAAACGCTCCTCTAAACCTGGAACCATGTTTAGAAGGGTCCTGTAGATGTGATACTCCAGCCTTTGTCTGGTGGGAATCATCAGCGGGGATATGAGGCTGGGAGAAGCACTTACTCTGTGGTAAAGGATTCTTCTGGGTCATCTGCGTGTTCACCGTCATGCAGAAGCCCACTAGTAATTAACGCATGAATGTTACACAAGGCATGCACAGTGCGGCCAAAGTGACGCCCATAGTGTACGAGAGGGTCGCCGATACAGCTAGTTATTCACAAGGAGTTTCGAGAACTTTAGTGAGATTAAAGATGGTAACAATGCTTATGGCCTTTTATGTGGTCCCAAATGAAGTGCGTTGTCCTGCTGTTGATGATGCATGGCAGAAGAAGTTTGGTGGTTTTCATCGTTGATGGGCATTATCAAGTGTCAAGCTGGTGAAGAGCGGCTAGGTCCCAGCCATAGCCTTTATATAGTCCAAGCTTCAGTCCAGAAGCTGACTAGTCAGGACTCCAAGTTGAGGGCCACAAGAGATCTGAGTGCTGAGTGCTGAGCTCTGGGAACAATTACAGCCGATATCATGTCAATGATAGGCCCCTGTTTTGTTGTTTGTTTGGTTCTACATATCAGCGATGAACCCCATGCCGAGCCCCTACGAAGCAAGATACAGGTGCAACTTTGCCACATACTCAGCTCGTCAGCATGTAGAGTTCCATCGCTGATAGAACCAAACAACAACTAAATAGAGGCCGTTGTGAAGGGGCTGTACCATAGTGACAGCCTGGTCAAAAAGCAGAATTGAGTGACATATGTCATGCCAGTATACTGTCAATTTTAGGCTCGATAGCAGTGTTTGTGGACACTCCAAATCCATCGAAAATAAATTTCCAAAAAGGAAAATACAAAAAAGGAAAGAGGGAAGATCAACAGCACCTCCTCATAGTAACTGTGCATCTCACCATTTAATAAAGTGGGTCACTGGACATGAATATATTTGTGCATGTCATGTGAAATACAGAATTAGACTAGTTATTTTGGCTTGCATACACTACACATCTTCAATTACAAAGTATATGTACATCACACATATAGGATTAGCATATGGATGAAAACCTGTTGAAATGAGGGATGGAGAAGCTTTCTGCAGTGTAATTAGTTGGGGTTAAGCACAAGATTGATAATGGATGGATGAATGTGTAACAAGAAAGTCAAAAATACAACAAATCTGGAAAGTGTGAGAGCAAAGTGAGGACCTAAAATTCCAGGACTAAGCACTCTGTATCAGCCTGTTATAGATTAAATGGCAGAAAGAACTAGGTAAACTGAGGGTATCCTGGTGGTGGAACAGGAAATTTTGAGGGACAAGATGCATGGGTTTCTTAAATTGAAGGATCACACATGGGGACTAATCATTGCAGGGAAATAACTCATTAATTAGAAAAAAAGATGACAGAAAACAAGGCAAGGGCAGAGGAGATATGGTGGTCCGAAGATTTTCATCGAGAGGGTGGCTGTGCACATGACAAAATTTTAAATTGTGTCGTGTCGAGACCCGAAATATTGTAGATCCCCAAGACTTCAAATATCCATCAGCGGGAATACTCAGAGTGCAGGTATGAAAAGTCACAAGGGGATAAGCCCAAGAAATAGAGAGAGAGCAGTGAGACACCGAGACATTGAGATCCAGAACAGCACAAGACAACATATCGAGGTGACCTCAGTGTAGCAATAAAAGGGATGATCACAGCTGACACTATAGTGGTATTTGAAGCATGGTGGCAGACCCAGAATACTGAACATTGCAGTGGTACTAGGCTATCGAGGCCAAATGTGGCCTCGATACTAGCGTGGGAACTCAATACCGGCTATCGAGACCACAAACACAGTTACCGCGCTGTCGGTCAATCTTCCCTCTTTCCTTTTTTGTATTTTCCTTTTTGGGAATTTATTTTCGATGGATTTGGAGTGTCCACAAACACCACTATCGAGCCACAGATGCAGGGATCATGGACTTGTTACTTGCTTGATATCTGCCTATGCTGACTAGAGCTAAGGATCTTCACTGGCACAACTCGCCCTACATAGTAAGGAATATTTTAACAGGTTCCCTATGTAATTTCTCCTCCTTTTCTTGTTCTTTTCACTACTAATAGTCTCCTTTGTTAGATCATAACTTGTATTCTCACAAGTCACCAGGTCCTTGCTTCCACCATCAAAATATGTAGTAAGTTTTTTCTTTCTCCTCAACTATAACTAGAAAAATGTTCTTTTCCATAGGTTACACTGCTACAGTGTTTTCAGCTCGACAACAGCCAACAATGCACGCAACACAACACCACCCCTCCTCCCCATCCAAATGGGATGCGAGGCTCTTGTTTGGGTGTAGGAGACCACAGAGGGGTGTTGGGAGACCTGAAGACTGCCAGGTATGTCCCCTATTTCCATCTCCACCCACCACAACTCACACCCCACCCCCAGATCATCGACCAACCCAGCACCTGCCACCATTACATTATAACAATGGAGACAGCAGACGAAAACAATGACAACAAAGGGAGGACAATGATGAGGACAACCATCAGGACAAGACCAACGCTCTAATGGACTGATGCTGTGGAAAATGACAGGAAGATGACAACATGGAGGACCACGCGGCCACTGCTCAGGCTACCACCACAACAACAGCAGCACCCCCAACCCCTGCAGCAAGCAACTGCTCGTGGGTGGAAATGGGGAGCAACAGGACAGGGGATGGGACAACTTCCAGACAGTAACCACCAGAAGAGGACAAACCACAAATGGTGGGGGAGAGCAAACAACCAGAAGCGAAGGTATGGGCACCACCACCACCACTGCATCAGCGTCAGATGAAGGATGCTAACACATACAGGGAAAATGGAGACAAGAGACATGGAAGTGGCAGCTCACCCAACCACCACCATGAGCAGCTGCTCACAGGGCAGCCTCCCTGTGAAAAGTGCAAGTTTTTTTGTTTTGATCATTAATTACTTTTGTGGCCCCTACTTTTGGGCCCCTTGCTTCATGCGAGAGAGGTTAGTTAGCTCAATAAAAACCTTGAACACTTTCATCAAATACTAATATTTTAAACTGTGTACATACTGAAGTTATTAAATGGCATATAGATGGTTATACTGTTTAGGCTACCATTTATGTATACTTGACCTTCGTTGAGTAAGCGTAAACTAAATGGTTGGAGCCTTAGCCAGTGCCATGTCCGAATCAACTTGTACTAGTATGAGAGTAATTTTTTTGCTAGTCTTCAACTTTCTCAATCATCACTACCTCTAGTACTTACTCTGTTGTACAACTGTATCAGGAAGGATTTTGAAATCAGATTTTGATTGCAAAGCATGGGGGATAGTAATTTGGGAGTAAAGCCATATTCAAGGTACACAACTGCCCAATGTTGAAATGTTGAAGGCATCAGGGTCATAAAAGTAGCGAGGTTGTAAAAAAATGGCAGGTTCAGAGACCTGTCGTGTGCAGTGAAAGCTGCTCCTAATAGGGAAGTGTAAGGGGTCCAGCCTTTCAGCTAGCCTTTTGTCGCTTTGCTATAGGATAAACATCAGTGAGCTACAGGAACTAAAGATAGGTCCAATCTCCACGTACAAGCATTCTCCTCTGCTGAATCCTCTCCTGAACCTCCTTCTGAGTGCCCATCCATTTCCACGTCCTGGTCTTCATCTTTGTCTTTGTCTTTGTCATTGTCATCATCTTTGTCATTGTCTTCAAGAGGGCCCATCTCTACGCTATCATCTGGGAACAAGTCAGCTTAATGATGTTTATACAAAATGCATGCAAACCAAATTCATCTGCAGGGAAACACTTCACAGGTTGTCTGATGGAGACCTCGAAGTTTGCATCTGTCCATGATAAGAACTGTTGGGAATGACTGTCATTGATGGTGTGCCATGCTCTCCAAAATAGTCGGTTGTTTTGGAAAACTCAGTAAATAGCTGCAACCACTTGCTCAGATGTACAGCCATCTTCCTCCGGCTTCAAGTTCACCTTTAATGCCCACTCAAGATAGAAGGAAATGGCCTTAGTTTGGCTAGCAAGACCTGTAAAATAAAAGATTCTCCATTTATCCCATGATCCAGCATGTTCCGCAAAGATGCTGAAGCTGTAGTTGTACCATAGCCAGTGCAGGAGCTCTCTACCCAGTTTATGGCAATGCTTCATGGCCTGCTGCTCTTTGTACGATAAGCCATTTCGAGTATACATCTGCCAATGCAAAACTTCTTCAAGTTCTATGACATTGACGAGATTGACAATTTCGACGACTCCTTCCCAGGTATTAAATGCAGGAAGATGATTCCCTACTGGGATCAGCTGCTCTGGAGTGGCTGAAAACCCACTTGCCACCGATTCCTCATAAATATGGATAAGGAGGCAGCAAAGAAGGGTTCTAGAATCGGCGGCATGTTCCATATTTGTCAGAGTCTGGCTGCCAACAAAGGTGTGGATGATGGAGTAGACTGTATGAGTGATGGTTCTGATGCTGTAGAAATGGCCACCTAAACAGATAGCGGACTTGGGAGTGAACACAGCATGCAATGTACTGGGCCTCATTCCTATCCATCCTGTATTATCATCCCAAATCCAAAAAGCAAAAAATGACTCACAGCTCCATGCCAGGTGTGAGGAGCACAGCTTCAAAATCATAGTTATCCACATCCACATCATCAACGCCAAAGCTCCCAGTGAACAACAGGGTGCTGGCAAGTGCCTGGGGATTTTTGGGAGTTGCAATGACCCACCATTTGCATCCCCCTTCACTGATGACCTTGATGTGGGTACCAAATCCATCAGCATCAAGGTGGAACTTATGATGGGCACCCGATGTCGCTGCCAGGCCCCAAGCTAAACTAGTGAAGGGAAATGGATGGTACGAGACCTTGCAGAACTGAGAATCTGCAGTCGCTCAGAAGGCATACTCATCACTTGCTAATGATGGCAGAGGCATGCAATCAATAGGTGGCAAGGGAAGTGGAAAGTGTAGGGCGTTGAGGATCTTCCCACCATCCCCCGCTCGGTGGCTTCATAGTAAATCTTCAGGGGTTCCGATGCGTAATGCTATCCTTCCCTCATCATCTTCAGGAAGGGAGTGATCTGTGAGGGTATTTAGTCTAGTAAAAGTGCGATGTGGAGTTACTGACCCTGAATAGTGATTCTTTTACTCAGCTTGGGTGAAATGGTGGACATGCCGCTTGCCTCAAATTGAACAATTTGCATAGGCTTGTCAGTGATGATGATACATTTATGGCTGAAGATATCTCAAATCACTTCCGGTGGCGTAGAAGCACATTCAGTTGACCACATCACATGAAAGATTGAGTGAGAGCTATTGGGTTGTAGCTGAGGGGGCAGACCATCTACAAATCCCCTGGAAACTGCATTCCATATGTCACAGAAGAACTTCAACACTGCTTTGGACTTCTTTTACATCAGTAAGGCTGACAACGCATGCCAACATGACCTACATGAAAGCCAGCTGTATAATTATATGGGATTGTGGATTCAGGCCCATACAGGGGAAGAGATTGAGGGGCCACAAACATCTAAAAAACGGTATGCTTAGGAGTAATAGCATCATTTACAGCCACATACCTCTGGAGGAATGTCCTCCCATGCAAAAGTAATATCAGGTTCAGACTGCTGTTCTGCATTCAGAGCCTAGTGGTGCAAGGAACGGGCAACAGCTCTCACCATGTCTTCCTTTACCTCTGCCAGAGTAAGGTCAATGAATTCCAGTAGCCTGCCATCTGGTTGTTCCTCAAAAGTGCTCCTCCCCTCTAATGCTTCCCATAGACCCTGGCTCTCTGTCCCTGTCCCCATCTGCTGTCTCCCTGTCTCTTGGCATATTTGCTTCCTTGTCTCCCACCTCTTGGCCTCAGTATGCTTTTCTTTCAAAGCCCCCAGCCTCTCTATCTCCTTGCGCTTCCTCTTCTTGGTATTCGAGGGGGACGTAAGTTCTGTAAGAGCACTTGATTGTGAGGAGTGTTTTCATTCAGAGCGTCGAAACACTAAGGGAGAGTCTGGCTTCACCTGTTGGCGTTCAATGCCAGCTACTTTTCCAGCCAGAATGTCCAGCAATTCTGACTCTGTGCAACAGTTGAGCTGGGCTATTTGTGACAGTATCTGCACATACTGATACCACCGTCGACATCCCTAGTGTCATCGGTATGTTCATGTCGGTCCTGTCCCATCATATGCGAGTTATCTTCATCTTCTCCATCAGGTGGCAGGTTGGAAAGCTGTCTCTGTTGCATTACTTGTGAATGCCCTGTTGTCCGCTGAGGGTGTGGTTGCTCAGAGAAGCGCTGCGGAGTTGCCAGATGAACAATCGGAAGGACTACTCCAGGACCCAGATCCTCCTCTGATGTTACGGGTGGAAGGCATGGCTCCTCCTCTTCATCCTCAACTGTTGCTTTCTTATGTGGGTTTCTTGATCCCTGGACGCCGCTACTACTTGGCTGCACTACTTGTGCACCATTCTCAGTGCCCAGCATACCCTGATGCAGCTCTCCAGTTGCACAACATCCTTCTCCTGCTCCTGCCTGATGCATCGCATGCCCGTCCTCATCTCTCCCATGACCATTGTCTTCATACTGTCCATCCTCCCCATCATCTCCATCATCTTCAGCAATACTTGACTCTGCATCTCACAACATCAGAAAGGTTACAAAATTGAAACAAGTATCTTACCTGGACCTCCTAGCCAGGATGCACATCTATCATCTTCAGTGCTTGACTGGAGGATCACAAGTGAGGCATCTATAGCTGCCCACAGGATATCCTCCAGGGAGTCAGGGGAATGTGCGGCTTGAAAGAGGGCTTTCCACAAGATCTTTTCAATGTCAGAAAGAATCTTGGGGCGATGAGTGCCCAGGGCTTGCCAAACCTACAAAACCAGTCAACAACGTAACAATTTCATAGATAGTACTTGTGTTAAAAATTGCTTTCTTGCTTATTTTTTGTTCAATCAGAGGCCTCTTTGTCAACAAGCAGAGAGGAGAAATCCCCAGTGCAACGCAGAGGGGGATCTCCATCAATGCAGCACAGTTAGTGCCTTTGAAGGCCAGTTTCAGATCTGGGCCAGAGCCATTCACTTGCCTGCAATATTATCATGTAACAAATATTCCAATACATAAATACCCATTAACTCATGGATAAAAGTTGTCCAATATGTCGTTCGTAATCCTAAGATGTCCCTGTGTAAGAAAAGAATGGTCCTTAGCAATTCACTGAAAGCTATCAACACTATCCACAAACATTTAACCACAGTGAAAGATCAAATGCCAATGCGATAAAGTTGTAAGACCTCCAGGCCACATTCTTGGTTGAGGCGGATTTAGAAAGGAGCTGGAAGCATGCTGCAGGCCCATTTTCCCCCATCACACCAACATTGCTAGCCAGACCCTGCACTTGGGCTAGATCCTGTCCTGCCTGCTCCAAGAGTTTTGGCCAGTCCGCGAAAACCCCTTTACGATCCCATAAAGTGCCCTGTTAGTACTGTCACATAATGGTGCAGAATTAAAAGCTACCAAGTGCGTTGGCATAGACACTTCAGCAGCCCTCTGCTTAGCTGGGGTGATCTTGTCAGGAAGGAGGTTGTAAACTGATGCTACAACATCCAACAGTTGGTAGTTGAATAGGGCCCCATAAACAATGGCTTGGTGCTTTGAAATAGGCTCTCCAGGGGTAGATGACTCGGCAAGATGCTTAAGGACTCGGCAAGCATGTTGAATATCAGACGTCGTCTCCAGTTGTTCCCAGCCTGTAGTAGTATCAATAAATTTCTGCAACACAATTTAAACTGTCAGGATAGGTATTGAAGCTGAAGTCTTGAATTCTTACCTGAAATTCTGGGTGACTTTGGCCCAAATGCTTTGTACCCTCTGGGTCAAATAAGATGGGTGTAAACCAGGCCATTGTCCAGAAATTTGCGTTGGATATCCTTCCAACAGCGAGGCTTTGCTGGTCGAAACCCTCTGAGCGACGCATGAGTGAGACAAGTAAGACAAGTAAGATGGAGTGATCAAGCTTCAAGTTCAAGAGTTGGGTTAGTACTTATATGGCCATATGTCACATGGGACGAGCTCAAAAGTGTGCATGCACACTTTTGCTCAAGGTTACATCATCAAGGTTACATCATCAATCAAGACTCTCAATCCAGAAAAAAATAAACATTCTGAGTCAGTGAGTTATTTCAGGTCGCCGTGGGCCAAATGACTTTTCACCTCTCTATTTTCAAAGAATCTGTGAATGGTACATGTCGACTGTCTCTAATGTGTCTGAGTCCAAATCCTCCTGCCAGGATTCCGCATCTGAAAGCTCTTTGTCAGAGGTCCCTCCTAGCGGTTCATTTTCTCTTTCATCGATACCATACTCCAGTGCATCAAGTCCCTCCACACCCTCTTCACCTCCGACTTCATTGTGTCCATGCTCTCCACATATCCACAGTTCAAGGCCATCAGCTTCATCATCCTCAGGCTGTTCGATTTGAGGCAAGGAGTCATGAGCAACAGGGTTTGAATCGCGACAGTAAGTGTGCCCGATGCCTTGGCCCCAGCAATAACACATCATCATGTCGCGATCTACAACCAAAGTCAGTGTCCTTATCAGCATGTTAAGCCTGCTTCAAGTTCTGATCCACTCACTGTCCCACATAGTACTCCTTCCAATCTTCACCATCTCAAGCACATTTGGAAAGGGCCACCCCGTCTGAGTGCCGCTTCCCCTTCGCAAATTGGGGAATGACATGACAGCTTCGCAGGACATCAGATGGATCAACAAAACCAAAGGCATCCTCGCTGGCCATGGGAGGGAAGGATAGCTGATCAAGATGGTGAGCCTTCCACCCCATTATGTCACTGCCATCGGCTACCTCCCAATGCTGATACCATCGCACCCATAGGAAATCAAGTTGTCTAGGGCTATAGTCGACCATTCCTGGCCCTACATAAACGATGTTTGCGTGATAAATGCACAGAATGCATGCGTAAAGATAAGGGTGGCATTGTTCCCCCGTACTATTTAAGAGCATGATGTTGTGGTGTGTTGTGTTTGGGTTCAGAACATCCTGGGCTTGGCGGACATCGTAGGCAGTGTAGTTGATTCAAACTAGCCGATGGTTATATATGCGGTCACTTTTGAATAGGACATGGTTGATGCCATTACTGCAAGGATCTCTGGATGAAGATGAAAGATGCAGTGCCGAGGAGGCTTCCTGCTGCACCATAAGCTGGATTCTAGGGAGAAGGTGGGCTTTCAATCTCAGAAGGAAGTCCTAGCAGCAGGGGCCTTAGAACGGATAAAGCAGTCTGCCAATCCTGCTCACCTTGACAGCAGGGTCACCGCGATTGTCCTGCAAAAATACTGGGAGAACTACTGGTTCGTTTTGTGATTTTCCAACACAGTATCTTGGCATTGGTGAGGATGCGTACTCTGCCTCATCATAGTGAGAGGCCTTTCCTGCATTCAGTCTCCTTCAAATTTGGTGAACATGGGCCTGGCGTCACTCAATCTGAGCCAGCTGGTTCAGGTAGTTCTTTTTGCTCATCTGCTTGTATCTGGACTTTGCGGTACAATGCTCCAGTTAACCCTGGTCAAGAACATGAAGTATAAAGATAACAAAGAGACTCATGTGCAGTGCTTACCAGTTCCATAGAGTATGATTCTGTTGTGCCATATTCTCTTATCATGTTAGCAACATCCCCTAGGGCGTGGTACTTGTAGGTGCTCATATTGAATTCCTTTAGCCCTTTACTCGCCTTTGCTGCATTGTCTTTCACTACCACAGCCCTGTCACCATTACCAGCCCCTAGCTCTTGGGTTGGGGGGGTTTTTTTGACCTGGGATGTTTTTTTCTGGGTGGCCTGCTTGCGCTTTCTAGCGCTCTCCTCCTTTTTAAGTTCACGAGTAGCGAGTCTTCATCTCGAACTTGTGGAGGGCCTGGCCTAGCGATGCCATCACACTATCCAAGATTGCTAGAGTTGCATCTGTGTGAAGACACAGTTTAGCAAGACCATGCCAATGGCCCATGAGGAAAAGTAGCTTCAAAACCCTTTTATTGTGAGGTTCTGGCAAAAGGCCTTCGAAGACTGGGATTGCACACTAAATAACTCCAGTAAGTAAGGGAGCCTGACTCTTTGGTAGCCTTAACCTGTAGGAGATCTTCGAAGTCACGAGCAGCAAGCTGCTTCATCTCAGAGCAGTTTGCCGAGAACTTTCGAATTGTGTCTCGAGAAAATGTTGGCACTTCCCAGTATCTAATCTGAGTGCATCAGTGCTGCAGCATTGTTATGATGATTTTGTGAAAGGCACTTCACCATCAATCTAGCTCACTAGTAAGGGTACTGTGGGTAGGCCCTGCACTTTCCAAGATGCATAGTAGGTGGATGAACAGGGATCTCCACATGCCCAGCTCCACCTCATGCATGATGTCAACAACGGCCATGGGAAACATGTCAAAGCCCAACGGAGCAAGTATGTCAGAAAATGTGTTCTTAAAATGATAAAAATTACCCCAGTACTCAAGAGAAGCAACCACTGGCAAGCATACCGCAGAGGGGATCATCGACTTGGCATCCATTAATCTCTTCACTGGAGCACTATCAATGGCATAGTTTCCCTCTTGGATGAACTTTTGGGCATCAGAGATGTGCCTTCAATGGGCTGCAGTGTCTCTCTGAGTGAGGGTCTGTCGCCTGATGGCATCATGGGCCATTCCAATTTTAAAGGCATTGGACAGAGGGATAAGACAGCGAGGGCATGGATGGCTCCCCAAGTTTTTTATGCCGACCTGCAAAATCCTATCAGTTGTGTTCAGTTATAAAGTGAAGGCATGAATGAAGTGGTGCTGAATAGCCTACTTTTGTAATCTGCCGAGTATGTGAATATCCGAAGGTAGAACCGCCTTGCAAGCCCATCTGCACATGTTACAATTACACCGTGGATGTATGCTTCAACAAATTCATCATCTAAGATGGCCTTCCATTGTGCATGGAACAACTCTTGATTACAGTATGGCATAAAAGCTGGGCTGAGGCCTTTGCCCCCAGTTTTAGAAGTGATGAAGTCCTTGAACTCGTCTGGAAGCTGGGAAAAAAGCTAAGGAAGCCCATCATCAAATGGGCTAAGATACTGACCTTACAGAAGTATGCAACATGATTACAAAGATGATGTGAGGGTTTCCCGTGACAGTATTTTGAGTCATTCCCAAAGAATAAATACAAAGGCCAAAGCTTTGTCTTGCCAAAGGAAGTAAGATGAGTCTGATCTGAGGCAAACATCAATCCAACAACAACATGTGGAAGGCTGCACCAAGGCTCTCCCTGCGATGCCTGCAGCTCCATATGGGCTTTAAGAAAGGCTGGTGAGGTGTAAAGCTCGCTGTGAACCCAGATTGATGGGTCCTCTTCCCTGATGGGCTGGCTGCCATTTGAGCTCGTAGGGTTCAATGTGGAAATGCTGGAACTTGTGATCATCAATCAATTTCTCTTTTAGGATTGATACAATGCTGTGATGGCGAAAATCATGAACAACATAGTCCTGAAGGCCTGGCGATGCAGTGAAGCGATGGAATGGGACTTGAATGGTTACAGATGTTTGCTGCCATCTGGGGGCCTAGTTGTCTTCATCCTCCCACATTGCCTCTCTGTCCCCACCTAGTTCATCATCAATAGAATCCCATTTGGTATCTCTGACATTGTTGGGGTGAAAGTCCGGCCTAGTGATGATGTCTATGAGGTTTTTAAAGTTTTTTTTTGTCTTTTGTACACTGTCACCCCAGTACCATTCCCCTAGAGCAAAGGAGCTGTGATTTGGGTAAGGCCCCAAGTCCACTTCATGACTCAGTGGGGGGTTGCTGACATCAGACAGTGCATTGAAGTCATTGAACTCCTCTGGATTGTGGGATGGGTACTTGGTGCTGTAATAGCAGCATGATAAACCGAAAGCATTGCAAGGCGATCGCAAGATTGGGTGGCCTGATTCCTTGTCCACCAAAAGATTGTTGCTTGTGGGAAAGCTACTACTGGCAGTAGAACTAGGACCTCCATCAGCTTCCTCTGGTCAGACGGTGTACAATTCACTCAGAGGAGGCAGTGAGGCAGAAGCCTGGGGCAGATCATCCCGGTATCTGTTCGGAATCCGCACCTGGCGCCATTGCCTTCTCTGCGCCAATGACAGGTGGCTGTCCACATCAGCCCCAGAAGGCATATGTACCTCCACTTCTGGTGCTGAGTGACTGGCTGGTGGAGGTGAACTGACAGGCAACTAGTCAATGCAAAAACAGGCACCGTTGGATCCAAGTCAGCCCTCAATTTGCATGAAAAAATCAATAAGACTCACTGGCACTGATGCTACAACTTCCTCATTGAAATTGAGAGCTGCCAGACTTTCTTCCTGCCGCTGCTGTTTTTGTTCTCTTCGCTCTCCAAATGCTTGCTTTGCCTTTGATAGCGCGCTTGTAATTTGCTTTTTGGCCTGGGTGCACGTCCGCATATGATGATTCAGAGCAGGGTGCTGCAAGAATGACTTGCCACAAACACACTGCAGTGCAGGGCTGGGAAACATCCACCTAGAATGAACACCGTATGGTTGCACAGTGATTGCGAGATGCGGAAAACTAGCATTGTCGAGAGAGTTGGGGATGCGGTCAAATTTGGATCATCCATCAAACACATGCTGCATAGTGCCAAGACTCAACTAATTCATGCGAGCCTAATTCTATATTCTGTCGGTGGATCAGCAGCCTGGTCAAAATCCAGCTTATGAATTGGCAGAGAATTCTGTGAGTTGCGCTACGCTTAGATGGGAAAATAATTGTGATGCTTGATGGCAATGTGACATACTCAGGAATTCAAGCAGTCATCTCCCTGATCCTCTGCTCCCTCGAATAGTCATTTCTCTGATTGCTCATTTAGTTTTCTACACATGGCTGAATGTGTATAAAGCTGGGGGCAGCCAGATTCACAAGACCTGCATATCTTCTTTGATGTCGCATTCTGCTACTTGGCCGTCCACTCCTATGACCAACTCCACAACTCAGATCATGTGCGGCCTCAAACACGAGTACACATTCATCATCGAGTCTTCTGACTTGATAGACCACACTCCCACGCCCCAAGGGACTGCTGTAGTTCGCGAAGGACATGTGCTACCAGCCAGTCTGATGCAAAACTCCAATTCAGAGGCACCACGGAGCCTTACCTTTGCAGTTCACGGTGTGTCAAAGCGTTAGGCTATTTTGTGAGTTCTCACCTTGACTCAGATGCCAAGGAGAAGATACCCCAGCATAGCATCCTAGTCCAGCAATGCTCCACTGTAAGGCCGTTCACATATGGAGGCATGTACTGCCGTGTTCATCCTTTATTCTATGCCTTAATAAATTTGTCTTTCTGTTTACTAGATGTAGCATTCGACACCTTTGACCCATCAAACGTGCCACTTCCCGACTATGCCCTTATATTACAAATGGATTGGGTGATTGATGCCGGTGTCACTTGGGAGCAGTTTTCCTCTCTCTTCACTCAGTGCGATGAGTGCCACACTTGTCTCCCAAGCCAGAACAAGTTCTATCATGAGTGCGAGCAGGTGCTTTCACAGCACCAGAAGGCACTTTCCCACACCAGCGATAAGGAGTACATCCTTCAACCACAAACATGTGGGCTTCCAATTGATAGATTCTCATCGCTCTTTGCAAATTGTGAATCTTGCAATAAGTTCATGACCCATGAGACTGCTCGCTTCCATGATTGTGTGATGGAGGAGCACTTTGTTTGAAACATATTTGATGGCAATACTAGTATATAGAAATTTGGCCATCCGATGTCGAGTTATGTAGAGCAAGCTATACTGCTGTGTATTTCCACATTCAGAGCCATTGAAGCCAAACTTGTATTGCCAAGCCTTGATAGTCCATGCCAAGAAAGCTGCTGAGACAATGCCTGCTGCCATGTGAGTCATATTTGGGATGCTTGGATTCATGTCGTTCGATGTTGATAAAGGAGTGAACTAGCAATAACTTTGGTAAACAAACATGATCACGCATGTCATGCATATCAATGTGACTAATTGATGAATTGGGAAAATTTCTCACCTTACTGAGTGTATGTGGTGTGACCATCTTGAGTGACAGATCTTGAATGTCACATTTCAACTTTCACTCAGTGCCCTGACTGAAGTCAGAATCAGACTGAGCACCTATAGTCCCTCCTATACATAAAGGTGTTGACCCACGTAAGTTGAGGTTTCAGCCTTCAGGTTATATCCTGCGACGTTGCCCTAGTAAGTTCGTGATACCCACTGCTTCACACCAAAATCCATTTATGAACCCGGCACTGAGGCAGATCACCATGGCTTCACCATCTCCCTCACAGGTGTGCTCTGGTTCGTCAGGGCCAGTCCGGTTCACACGAACATGATACTCCAAAGTTTTGGGATCTCAAACAGTTTATACAAAGATCAGGTCACCGCATCGGGCCTGCACAGTGGGTGTAGCCTTTGGTGTCCATTCATGGGTAACTGATTATCTCTGTAGTTCGATAATTCCTACTCCATGTTTGACAAAAAATCTCAACATCAAGAATTGGTGATAGCTTGGGCGATGTGGGATACACTGTTAAGACTATAGGTCTCAATTCAGCCTTGGCTTCGTGTGTTACAGTTGGAGGCTTTCCAACTGTATCGGTATTGCACTAGGAGACTTTCCTAGTGTATTGGGCTTCCTGCCTTCACTTGGGTACTTCCTCAAGTAGTCACAGCTATCCGTACTCAGAGGCTTTCTGAGTAGACCGTTCATTTGTGTATTACAGTTGGAGGCTTTCCAACTGTCGAGTTCAGGTTATCACAGCTAGGGGCTTCCTAAGCTGTCGAGTTCGAGTGTATCACAACTAAGGGACTTCCTTAGTTGTCGAGTGTTCTGGTTGAGTCTAAGACTGTTGGTTGAATTAGGTCAAGCTGGAGAATACACAGAGTGTAGCTACAGCTTATATACTGTTCCAGGACTATCTATCGTCCAATCGGAAGGAGAAATGCTTATCAGGTAAATATAGACAAGAACAATAGAAACAATAGGCCTCATGCCTCGCAAGAGGTGTCTGATGTCAAGGAGTGCTGCAGCGCAGCATATCAGAGAACAATAAGAGATAAGCCTCATGCCTAGCATGAGGCATCCGATGTCACGGATCTGATATCAAGGATCCGATGTCGATTGTGAGGGTCCGACGTCACGGACCTCATGTAAAGGGGTTGTTGTACCACGGTGTGTGTGGGAGTGGATTCGGGTGCATGGAGTCACCATGCATCAAGGTGTCTCCCGTCGGAAGTGAGTCGAATCAAACAAGAAAAATGAAGTGCCCGATATTGCGGGTCCAGATAACAAATTGTAACATCACCCTCTCTCTATCTTCGAAGTCACTGACTTCGATCAAAATCTCTTTCTCCTCCCTAGTCAGGAGGTGGGGTGGGATCGTTGGGTTTGAGGGAATCGGTTGGAGCGCAGCAGCATTCCCAACTCTCTGTGTTCTCCAAGCAGGAGTCTTCTCGCCAGACCATATCTGCTTTCTTCATCGCAATGGGCATTCCACAGGAGGTCAATCCACAGGGGTCTGTTCACACCTGCCAGTGGCCTCATGCCTGGACAAAGCCCTGTCTGGTCGATGCAGAAATCCTCCGGGCTGTAGTCTTCCCTGTCTCGCTCTTCCTCAAAACACCATTCTTCATATTGGGTCCTCACCCAGGTGTAGTCCACCTTCGTGCTCCTCCAGGCAAAGAGGCAGCATTTGGGACAGGTCGAGGACATCCTTCTTATCCAGTTGTCCCTTGTAATCCAGAAGGGAATCCCATGCAGGCATATCCATGCGGGTCTGCCAGGGAGTATGTTCGTCAGTGGTCATTGGTCAATGACTGTTCGCCCAGTCCTTGCTGGGGTTCGTGGTAGGTGTAGTGTCGATGGGGTGGGGAGCATTCTGTGGTTTCTTTCGTGGTTGGTTCAGTGGGTGTCTTGGTCTTGGGGGTTCTACAGCTGTCGTCGCTGTTTATATGCCCCTAGGATTGTCTTGGCATGTTTCAGGTTTCCCTTGGGTTCCCATGAGTTCTCCAAGGTCGGGTATCTGACCCACTTCACTAAGAAGTGCATGGTCCTTCCTTTCTTTTTATGTCCAATGATCGCTTCCACTTCATACTCCGATTTGCCTTCTATCAGGTTGGGTGGTGGTTCTGGGAAGTTCGGTCCATGTGTCTCGGTTTCTTTGTATGGGGAAAGAAGTGCCGTGTGGAATACCGGGTGTATTTTCCACTGTTCTGGTAACTTCAGTCGATAGGAGAGTGGGCTCAGGACCTTCTCGATAGAGAATGGTCCTTCTCTTTTCGGTGTGAGCTTCTTTGTTTGGTGCATCGTTCTGAGGTTCTTCGCTTCTAGCCACACTCTGTCTCCTTCTTTGAATGGGGTGAAGTGCCTTGTCGTTCTTTCCGCCATCATCTGTCTGGCTAACTCGTGAGTTGCCTTCGCTTTGTCTTGGGCCCGTTGCAGTGCAACTATTTGTTTTTCTATGGCCGGTATGTTCATCTTCAGGTAGGGGAGAGGGATCGCCTTGGGCTCATAGCCCATCATGAGGTAGAATGGGGAGTTCTTCTGTATGGAGTGCGTTCCCTGGTTGTGCGTGAACTCCGCGGTTGGGAGGAGGTGCTTTCAATTCTCCTGGTTGTTCAAGCAGAAGATCCGTAAGTATACTTCCACTTCCTGGTTCACCCGTTCTGTCTCCCCATTGGTCTGGGGGTGGTACGCCATGCTCATTGCCAGCTTGATTCTGAGCAATCTTCCTAGCTCCTGGAAAAGCTGCGAGGTGAATCTGGGATCCCTGTTGGAGATGATCTTGTCTGGGAGGCCAAATCGTTTGTAGACATTGTCTAGATAAAGGGTGGCCGCTCCCAATGCATCTATCGTTTTCCTGCAAGGGATAAAAATTACCCCCTTCATAAGCCCATGGTCTACCATGACCATGAGTGCATCATAACCGTTGGACTCTGGCAAGTCGGTTATAAAATCTGTCGTCACCATCGCAAATGGTCTTGTCGCTTTGGATTTGATTGGTTGTAGCGGGGGGTTTGTTGGGTGCGTGTTGATCTTCATCTGCTGGCATACTGCACATCCAGCAACGTAGTTTTTGATGTACATCATCATCCCTGGCCACCAGTAGTCTCTCCTGATCATTTCGGTTGTTTGCCATTGTCCCGGGTGTCCGCTGGTTACTCCTTCGTGGTATTTTTGCACCAGCTTCTTCCATAGTTCTCCATTGTCCAGGACGTAGCACCTGTCTCAGAAGAATAGAAGGCTGTCTTCTATCTTCCAGTCTTCTAATGCCGACCTTATCGGCGGTGTTCCTTTGGTCTTCAGCGCCTTGATTGCGCTCTTTACCAGATTGTCTTTTATGATACTACCTGCAAGTAGATCATGCATTTCTGTGTCAATGAATTTCACAAATACTGTTTCCGGCAGCATTGTGACATCTTCATTATTGTTGTCTTCTTCCGGTACGTGATCCGCTCTCCGTGACAATGCATTGCTCTGCACCATCTGTGATCCAGGCATGTGGATGATCTTCAAGTCGAATTCCGATAGGAATAAGCTCCATCTTGCCTGTTGCCTGTTCAGTTTCTGTGCTGTTCGGAAGTACATCAAGTTTTTGTGATCCGACAGGATTACCACTGGGTGTTCTGAACCCATCAGGTAGTGTCTCCAGGTTTCTAGCAATCGTATTATCACTAGTAGCTCCCTGTCGTAGATCTCGTAGTTCCATTCCATTGGTGTTAGCGCATGCGATATATATCCACACGGGTGCCAGTCCCCATTCGTGTCCCTTTGTCTCAGCACTCCTGTCGCATGTTTTGAGGCGTCTGATTCGATTGTGAATGGTTTTGTCGGGTCTGGCATCAGCAGTACCAGGGCTTCTGCGAATTTCCTTTTCAGCATTTGAAAGGCCTGTTTGCATTCCTTTGTCCAGTTGAACGTCTTGTTCTTCTTCGTCAGTTCATTAAGCGGTCTGCTTGTCTCCGCAAAATGTCCGATAAACTTGCCTGTAGAAGTTTCCAAATCCCAGGAAAGATCTGACTGCCTTTACATTTGTTGGGGTTGGCCAATCCTGTATCCCTGCCAGTTTCGTGTTGTCCATGGCAATTTCATTGGGTCGGATGATCAGACCCAAGAATTCCACTTCGTGGATGTCAAACTTGCATTTCTCCGGCTTTAGGTATAAGTCATTTTCTGCCAGTCTTTGCAGTATCCTCTTTGTCCTTTCCTGGTGTTTGTTCTGATCCTTGGAGAATATCAGGATGTCATCCATGTAAATCACGAGACATCCTTCTCCGATCATGTCATGGAATATCTTGTTCATCATCGCCTGGAAGGTCGCCGGTGAGTTGCATAATCCAAAGAACATCACAGTTGGCTCAAACAGCCCCCAATTTGTCTTGAAGGCTGCTTTCCATTGATCTCCATCTTTGATCCTGATGTTGTGATATCCCCATTGGATGTCCAATTTTGTAAACCATTTCGCCCCTCTTAGTTTGTCCAACAGGTCTCCTACCAGTGGCAGCGGGTAGGTGTTCTTGATTGTTCCATTATTCAAGTACCTGTAATCTTGGCAGGGTCGTAGCATGTCTGAGTCCTTCTTCACAACAAAGAAGAATGGCGACGCCATGGGCGGTTTCGATGGTCGGATATATCCTTTTTGCAGGCTTTCATCAAGAAACTCATCAAGTTTCTTCTGTTCTGCCGGCGACAATGGGTAAACCCTGCAATCCTTTGCTACAAAGTCCGGTTTCAGTTTGATCGCGTGATCCCAGGGTCTTGATTCTGGGAATCGTTCCGATGCTTCCTTTTCGAATATCCATCGGTACTCCTTGTACTGTTCGGGGAGTAGTTCATCTAGGGTCTTCTGTTCGGGGTCTCCTTCCTTCTTGTGTGTCAGATGTTGAGAGACCGATGTCTTTGCCCTAATCCAGATGTTTTGTCCATAAGCATATCGTGGCGATCCCTTTGCCTTCACAATCCGAGAGATTCTCTTTGTTGTCTGAGAGTATCCGTATCTTGGCTCGTCATATTCCTCTGTCAGCAGTGTCCTAGCTGGTTCGAATATTCCAATGACGGGTTCTCCTCGGATGTAGGCGACCAGTAGCTCATCGTCTCTGATCCTTGGTTTGGGTGTCTCTTTCGGTTGTTCCATTGCCTGTTCCGTTGCCTGTTCCATTGCCTGTTCCATTGCCTGTTTGTGGTTTGCCAGTGCTGGGTTTTACTTCCCAGTGTCTTCTTCGTCTTGCGGCCCAATGGGTTCCGCGTTCTGAAGAGTTGTGATCGCAATCTCTTCATTGTCTATTTCTCCAATTGTCGCCTTTCTTGTCTCGATGGGCATCTTGCTTCCTCTTGGTTCAGCATGGAGGGCTCCCCCCATTAATCTTGCCTTGGTGACAATTCTTTGGCAATCTGCTCGCCATTCTTTGTTCGTCAGTTTCTCTTTCTTCAGGGTAAGCATTTCCCTTAGTTTCGTGACTATTCGGGCTGATGCCAGTCATCCTTCTTCTTTTCTGGCAGCCAGTCTCTCCAGTTCTCTGGTGGCCACCTTTTTCCATTGTGCTTGTTCTTCCTCGGCAGTCTTCTTCTTGAGGGTGAGCTTTTCTTGATCTCTAGCAATGATGCCTCGGCACCATGCCTGTTGTTCTTCTTTTGTCATGTCAAGGGGGTTCTTCTTATTTTTGGTTCCCCTTCGGCGCCATGACAGGTGTTCGTCGTCAGTTTTCTTGGTCAGTACCCTACCGGTAAGGGTTCTTCCTTTTCCATATGAGAACTCCAGGTAAGTCTCGTCCTTCATCCTGAACTGGAAGGTTCCAATCTTCTAGTCGATCACTGGGTTGATCCTTCTGAGCCATGGCAGACCTAGGATGATTGATTCCTTTCCCAGTCCTGCAATCAGGAAGGTCATTGGGAAAGTCCTTCCATTGATCGTTAAGAGTCCCCTGGCACAGTGGGAGATTTCCCCTCTCTTGTTCGGGGTTCCATCCACGCTCTTGACTCTGATTACCCTTTCCAGGGGGGGCAATTCGAATCCACTGCTTTCTGCGAATTCATGGCTCATGAATATCCCTCCCGCTCCTGAGTCGAGTAGGGCTTTGGTTTTGATGTCTTTTCCTCTGCCTGTCCCTGCCACTTTGACATCTAAGCGCATAGATTGATTTTTCAAAGTGGCTAGTAGTACAGAGCAGACGGAAAGTTCAGTGGTACCTGGCATCGAGGCAGGCCACCCCTTTAAAAACCCTCATCTCCAATGGCAGCGACAGCAGTCGCTTTCTCTTCTCCATCGAGTTTGTTCAGGATCACTTGGATCTTTGAGTAGGCTTCTTTGCCTTTGTTCTTTGGGGATGGCCGGTCCTCGGTCCTTCTTTCCCCTCTCTTGTGTTCGGTTGCTCTGTGTCTGGGCTGGTGGCACACAAAGCACAATCCTTTCTTCATGTGTTTGATCCTCTCCTGATAGGAGAGTCGGTTGATCTCGAGTGGGGTCTCCTTTGCTTTAGAGCTTGGTAGCTTCTTTGTCAGAGCCTCCTGCAGCCTTCCTGTTATGGCTTTTGCTCTCCTCCACTGTCCATCATACTTGGAGGCGGCGTTGATCATTCCTTCCAAGGTTGTCAGGATCATTTCCATATTGAAAACTCTTTCAAGGAGTTTGGGGTTCAGCCCATCCATGAAGAGTTCGATGAGGGCAGTGTCGTCATTGATTCCCGCCTTCTCTCACAGGATTCGGAACTGCGCAATGTAGTCCTCCAGGTCTTGTCCCTGCTTCAATGTCTTCATCTTGGTTCTGGCCCTGCCAGCTTTGTTGATCGGCGTGAACGCTGTCTTGAGCGCTGATTCAAAGGCTGACCAAGTTCCTAGGTCCTCTCTTTCTGCCCATGTCTGTGCCCAGGGCGCAGCAGTTCCTCTGTTCATGAAGGACAATGCGAAGATGATTTTCTTCTCGTCGGTGTCGTAGATTCCATGGTTCACTCTCAAATAGAGTTTTACTTCTTGTAAGAACTTTGCAGTTCTTGTTCGGTCCCCTGTGAAGTCAGAGGGGGTTCAGATTCTAATTTCCTTGGTCAATGCGGTGGGTTCGGTAGACATGTTGGTGTTGTCATCGGATAGAGAGAATGGATCTCATTCTGGGGTTTCTTCTTTATCGAAGGGTCTAAAATCCTCTTCGTCGAGGTATTGGGGTTCTTCGTTACTGGTTCTCCTTGAGAACCACTTCTGTGCTGGTTCCGAGTATCGTACTAGTCGACCCTGGTATCTATACCATGGGGTTCTTCCTGATGATGATGCTCCAGTTGGAGGTCTATCTGGGCTTTGTCTGAAAGACGTTGTGTCTGCACCTAGGTAGGTGGACTTCGTAGATCAGCTTGACCTTTTGTTAAGACTATAGGTCTCGACTCAGCCTTGGCTTCATGTGTTACAGTTGGAGGCTTTCCAACTGTATCGGTATTGCACTAGGAGACTTTCCTAGTGTATCGGGCTTCCTGCCTTCACTTGGGTACTTCCTCAAGTAGTCATGGCTATCCATACTCAGAGGCTTTCTGAGTAGATTGTTTGTTTGTGTATTACAGTTGGAGGCTTTCCAACTGTTGAGTTCAGGTTATCACAGCTAGGGGCTTCCTAAGCTGTTGAGTTCGAGTGTATCACAACTAAGGGACTTCCTTAGTTGTCGAGTGTTCTGGTTGAGTCTAAGACCATTGGTTGAATTAGGTCAAGCTGGAGAATACACAGAGTGTAGCTACAGCTTATATACTGTTCCAGGACTATCTATCGTCCAATCGGAAGGAGAGATGCTTATCAGGTAAATATAGACAAGAACAATAGAAACAATAGGCCTCATGCCTCGCATGAGGTGTCTGATGTCAAGGAGTGCTGCAGCGCAGCATATCAGAGAACAATAAGAGATAAGCCTCATGCCTAGCATGAGGCATCCGATGTCATGGATCCAATGTCAAGGATCCAATGTCAAGGACATGCTGCGGTGCAGCATGTAGATTGTGAGGATCCGACATCATGGACCTCATGTAAAGGGGTTGTTGTACCATGGTGTGTGTGGGAGTGGATTCAGGTGCATGGAGTCACCATGCATCAAGGTGTCTCCTGTCAGAAGTGAGTCGAATTGAACAAGAAAAATGAAGTGCCCGATCTTGCAGGTCCAGATAACAAATCGTAACATACACTGCATTTAGAGCTGCAGGTTGCTTCAAATCGGGTGTTAGAGGGAGAATGTGTTTTGCAATCATTGTGGGACCAAGTTCAGATAGCTCATATTTGGGTGGAGGAAATGAGTGAGGACATCACTCATGAAATTGGGGATCCAGAAAGCAGCAATCAGGTGTCCACCTCCATGGATGAAGTTGATGTCCAGCCATCTGCTGGATGCATCTCTGAAGACGGCACTTCTGAGACCAGTCAGTCTCAAGGCAGTGAGAGAATGGCTATTGAGGATGCTCAAAGTGCTGAAGACACTAGAGATGTAGAAGTAATACTGACTCCTACTAGCACCACTACTCCCTTGACAGAGTCTGCCATAAAGAAATTAGCCGAAGATATCAAGTAGGGCACTGTAGAACCCAGAATGTAGTTTTATTGCATAAATGAAGCATTGCTTCAAGCTTCAAGTTCACTGATGAGATGAGATGTGGAAACCAGCATACATAACTATGCACAGGAGTATCCTCTGGTCATTCAATACCCAGATGAGGCTTAAGCACTGAGCCCCAGATTCAATGATTCATGACACGGTCAGTCGTCGGACTCAGTGGGGTCAGGATGGAGAGCACTCAGCTACGTGAGTACTTGAGCACTTGAGTGATCGATCAAGATCTATTTATAGGATAGGATTACTTCCCTGTCAATGAATGGCTCCCACAAGAGCATGTAAGGAAGAAAGTTAAAACATGTGTGCTATGGCTTGCTCTCTCTCTCTGTGAAAGCCTGCTGATTCAATTTATAGTAATTCAATCGATGGATTTGGAATGGCACTGCACTGATACCACTGGCAAGGTAATGATCAAAAGCACTCACCTCTTCTGACTGATCAGACCCTCACACCGAATAGTGGCTTTTATGACCATGGCAATCTTGAATAAGCTCTGCATCATGTTGCTCTCGCTGCAAGCTTCGGTCAAGTACTCACCATATCATTACAGATCTAAGACCACTGGCAGCTTGATCAGTATATGCAAGGTCAGCCATGGTCCTGACCTAAGGGCAAACAACGCTAAAATGTAAATTGTGCCATGCTGGTGGCAGGGGTTCCAGGGATCTGTCACCTTGACCCTAGACCCATTTGGTCATGATGTTAACTGCAGGCTGGTGAAGCACTGATGTCATGACAGACCTCCAGACCTCCAGGCAATGTCAGTCATGACACTGACTTGAGGTGAGGCTTGTGAGCAATGTGCAAACTCATCTCTAACTGGCACTTCCAACAGCAGTTCCTTCCCCTACTAAGAGTCAAAACCAAAGTCACACCGGTTGCCCCACTTTCAATGGAGATGGTTGGTGGAAAAGGGAAGTGGAGGCGGATCAAGGGAGGCTCCTCCTCATCCTCAGAGTCTGCAGGCTTGTGCCCTTCCAATGTCGAGTCATCTCAGAAGAGGTCAAGCAAATACAGGAAGGCAAGCACTGGGAAGACTGCTGCATCTGGGTCCTGCTACTCTCAGAAGGCAAAGATCAGCTCAGACATGATGGACTACTTTGAGTTAACTGCCAAAAATAGGATGAGTGGGCTTGCAATTGCGACCCTCGGCTTTGAGGACATGGCTGCATGGCAGGAGAGTGCAGTCGATTCACTCCGCTGGGTGAAGGTGGAGTATGAGCGGTTGAGACAAACTGGTAAGTGCCCGGCACTCCAGTTAACCGGTGTTTCGCTCATGAGTGTCAAAGTTGTTGAAGCAGATTCCACGTCTTGGCCCAAGGATATGGTCACTCGTATGCATCTAAATTCCGAGGACTCAGGGTATGCTTTTGATGCTAGCTACAGGTTGCCAAGCAGGTCCAGACTTCATGGACCAACATCTACAGCCTTGCAAGACAAAATGTGCACCGCTTCTACAAGCTGGACCTGTTGGAAGAGCAGGCTTCAGGGTGTTCAGAGGAGCAGCTAGCAGGAAAGAACGCCGAGCATGCCGCCTGCAAGGCAAAAGAATTACTTGACAACCAAGGCTACGTCTATGGGCTCGATGAAGAGGTAAGCTGAAGTTCATGCCATATGAAGAGGTTGGACCGAGCTTAACTATCGACAGGGAAAGGTCTTTGAGCTCTTTGGGAGCAATGGGCTGAAGGCTTTTGCAGCCAAGGTCATGAAGTCACCAGCTGTGATGTTGAACAAGGAGCTCTTCATGCTGCACCTGGGTTTTGGGTGCATCTCCTTTCTCACTATTTGCGTAGGTGCATGGGTCATGGATCACATTCTGTCACTCACCCCTGCTCAAGCTCTGCTCAGCATTGCAGGAGGTTGCTGAGAAAAACACTAGTTCAAAAGCAGCTGGTAAGTCCAGGGATGGAGACAAGTGGGTGAGTAAAAGGGGAAAGCCTTTGACTTACCTTAGTGGTGATAAATGGAAGAACAAGCAACATGTGCTAACTGAGCAGCTGAGGGCTCTTTGGGATGACCCAGAAGAGGAGATGACATGGAGGAGAATCTGGAACATGGGATACAGCAGGGATGAACCAGGCCCAGCCGTCGTCCCTTCAATGGGCCCATCCTCCCAGCCAGCTCCTGTTCCCACCGAGCAGCCAGACAGCTGGGCAGAGCCTTTCTCCGATAGTGGGCAGGCTCCATTTGACCCTGCCATGACTTTGCAAGGTGACATCCCAGGAATGCCTTCCAATCCTGGGGAGGCACCATTTCTTTCAAATGTGTACGGTGTGGCCAACTATACAATAGGCCCCAGCTACACCCCCAGCTTCATGCCTGCTTATGTTGATCCTAAGTACCAACAATGGTTGGCAGAGGATGGGTTTGTTTACCAGAATCCAGGACCATTTGATGCAAGTGCTAGCAGTACCGGCCAAGCACTCCCACCAGGTGACGGATCATTTGGCTACGCCTCTGGGTACTACCACCCGTACAGCTGAGGGGAGAAGGGTTGAGCCCTGTCTAAGTTGGGCTTAGTTTGACGTGCTGAAGTCATTTTTTCTGCTTGAATTTTATTTTAGCTGTCTCAATTTGGACAACCCCTAGCCTCCTGTATAGATGCACTGTGTCTTTTTGTCTGTTGTCTGGGAGGAGGGTGATACTTGTATATATGAGACGAAGAGCTTTCAGATGCAGAATCCTGGCAGGAGGATTTGGACTCAGACACATTAGAGACAGTCGACATGTACCATTCACAGATTCTTTGAAAATAGAGAGGTGAAAAGTCATTTGGCCCATGGCGACCTGAAATAACTCACTGACTCAGAATGTTTATTTTTTTCTGGATTGAGAGTCTCAATTGATGATGTAACCTTGATGATGTAACCTTGAGCAAAAGTGTGCATGCACACTTTTGAGCTCGTGTCATGTGACATATGGCCATATAAGTACTAACCCAACTCTTGAACTTGAAGCTTGATCGCTCCATCTTACTTGTCTTACTTGTCTCACTCATGCGTCGCTCAGAGGGTTTCGACCAGCAAAGCCTCACTGTCAGAAGGATATGCAATGCAAATTTCCAGACAATGGCCTGGTTTACACCCATCTTATTTGACCCAGTGCTTTGTACTTACAAAGCATCAGGTGACATTTTTACTGATTTGAAGAACTGTGACTGTTTCGTGTTGCGATCACGTGTTGAATGTACCCACTTATATCACACGATTTCTTTTATTTATCCTACAAACACCTTCCCCTGCCGAATTGCCATGCATGCTCCTCATTGCTGAGCTTGATGATGTGGGGGCCTCACCATCTTCCCCACCTCTCTTTTCACTACCACCACCATCTTCTCATCTCTGCCGGGATGGTGCCACAAGGGCAGCATCCTCCTCCTTGACTCCATCATCCCCCCCTTTCACAAGCACTGCATCACCTCAAGCACTTGACCCTACTCCAGAGAGAACACTGCTGTTAAATCAGATGAGGTGTGTGCAGGTCTTCAGTGGTTGAGTCTGTTTCCCTTGCTGAATCTCCTACAGCCCCCCTCCCCTCCTCTATGCCACACCCTGTCACCTACAAATGCTTCTCAGTGACTATGTTGCCTGCAATGAACCACTTTCTTGTGCAGCCACAATCAAGGCTCATGACTCCAAGATTAAAGATGATTTCCTGGCACTTCAATCCTCTGGCCTCCAACTTGGGACCCTGCTTCAGGAAGGAGCTTCGAAAGGCAGCTGTTTTGCCCCAGAGTCCACTATGCTCAAGCCTCAAAACAGGCAGCTGGTGGAAGAAGCCCTCCCCTGCATTTATGATTCAGACCTCAGTGAACCCAATCCCCCAGCTTTCCAGGTGGAGAGCCAGAAGCGTGCGCATGAGATGGGTGGGAATGCCAGTGGATTGTGGACGTGAGCAACTCAGGCTTCCTTTATCTCCTTTCACCCCTTTGCTAAGAGCAAGACAGCTATGGATCACCATGTGCCCCTCCATCCACAGCCCAGCAGTCCCCCAAGCTGCTCGCTGCAGTGCCTGCTCCAGTGCCGAAGAAGCGATGAAAGACTGTGCCAGCTTCAATTGAGGTGACTCAGCCCCTGGAAGTGGCTGCCCCCATGAGCAAAAGGGTCAGGAAGAGGGGCCTTGGGTCGAAGAGGCCAAGGGCAGGGAGAGAGAAGCAGGAGCAGAAGGTAGGCGTGAGTGAGGGCAGAATGCGCTGGCTTTGTGAGTGGACCTTCCAAGAGGGAGAAGTAGTGTGCTCGGATGAGTTCTCAATGCAGCAGCATGGCTCCGCATCTTCATCAGGTTGGCAAGGTCGGGCCCCACCGAAAAAAATACAGGAAGAGCTCAGGGGGTTGTATGAAAGTGGAGAGATCCTGCAGCTACTGCGGGTGTTCTTCCCCATCCCCTACCTGGTGCCCCCCAGGTAAGTAGAGCCCTTGTGTGTGGAAACTGCACTGATCACAGGGAAAGTGTTCCGAAAGAGCAGGGGACCTTCCTCATGGATGCCGATGGCTGCATGTTCACCTACCGCTCCTTTCAAGCCCAGTGGCTCCACTCTCAGGCCGGTGAGCTCTCCAAAGCAACACAGACACTACTCGGTGATGCCCTCATGGACCAATCACTAGAGAAGAAGTGCAAGCTCAGGCCCCGTGGGCCCCACTTCCCCTGTATTATTGGGCACCAGCGACAGTACAAATGGGTAAGCCCATCCATCCTGAAGCCCAAGGGGGTCTTCTGACACCCCCAGGATTTTAGAGTGCCAATCTCACCGCATTCCACAAAAACAACCTTGCAAAAGTTGAAGTCTTCATGAAGGCGCCCATCATAGTTCGGATAAAGTGAGCTGTTGGAGCACTTGGCTCCTCTCTTTCTGATGCCCACACAGCAGGTGGGTGGAGCAGGTCGTGCGGCAGGTTTTTCCTGGGGTTGCCAAGCGCTTTGATGAATCCTCCAGTTGGTACAAGAAGAGGGGCATTGTGCCTCTCTTTGGTGTGTATTGGAACCTGTGCATAAACGCCTCCTTCCCAAATCAGGTGTGAGTACACTGTGGCCCCCATGCAGACCGAAAAAACATAGTGGGCATCTGCACCCTGCTGGTCTACGAGCTTCCTGGCAGTCAGTGCACCTTTCTTTTGGAGACAGTTTGCTCACGGGGTGTTCAGCGAACTTCAACCACACAATGAGGTCCTGGCTTGTCATCTGGGAGGCAGGGGTTGTGATTGAGCTCCCACCCTGGGTGCTCCTTCTATACCCATCCTCCCTCCTATACCACTTCAACATTGACATTCATGGTAGGTCTCCCAAAGGGTTTTTTTTACCCATCTTACTGCACCCCAGCTATTCAGTTCCTGGCAACAGATGGTCTGCAGTGACCAACTCCTGCAAACTCCAGGCCTATCACAGCAGGTGATGAATGCAGTTGAGGAAGCCTGGTGTACTTCAACCAGGCAACCATGTACCAGACATCAGAGACAGGGTATGCAACAATTGGAGAAGCTGTTCATCTGGAAATCGGCGGGGGCCCGGTATGACTAGACAGATTTGATCAATGATTAACACTCTGCAATCAATAGATAAGATTTGAGCAGGCCTTACAAGATGGTCAAATAAATGTGAAGAGGGGTCAGGCACTGATGCTTTAATTAACAGGATTGTGCTGTACAATATTGTTATATCATAGCATACAATAACTCAAGCAAAAGAAATGATTTTAGCTGTCATTTCCTCTGAACATCATCATTTCTAGAGCTTATCCTGACTTTAAAAGGGGTTAAAACATCATCCAACCCAGACGACAAAGGGTCAGCCACTGACACTTCTTTAGACAGAATTGCAGTGTATGATATTATCATACAGGATCATGCAATTTTTCTACCCAATGGGATAATTTTACACCACCATTTCCTTGGTCAGTCATTCTTCCTGAGGTTTGTGACTTACTGACCAGATATTCTGATTCTTGCAGAAAAGATTCAGGAACTGGTGCTTACACTAGCACAATTATTATGTATTATTCTTGTTTATCATAATATACAGTTGTTCAAGTGGATAAAATCTGATTTGCTCCATATCACAATTTTTCCTGCAGCCTATCACTTGCTGATATTGGACCCACATCATGATGCTTGAAGCAAATGTTCACAAGCTGATGCTTCCATTCAGGTGTTCCAGTGAAAGAAATGATTTTATCAGCTACTCGTCATTCTTCCCAGAAAACAAGGGATCCAGCCTGATTGATCACAAGCAAGCAGCACAACAGGTTGAAGAGGCTGGGACAAAAACAGAGGCAAAGACTTAGGGTTGGAGAGCTGGAGGTGCAACTTGAAGGATTAACCCCGACGAGCATGCCATTTCTGGCATTGCTTTGAGGTACCTGGACATGAGGAAGATGAGTTGCCATGAGCAAGCGCTATCCTCCAAGTCGAGCTATGACCGCGACAGCGCAGTGTAAAGCTGATCATGATAGTGGGTGTGATGTCCACGATGCCTCAAATGTGAGGCAACCTGGGCCATCACACCACACTCACTGGCGATGCATTACAGTCTAGGATTTTTCAACTCATAAAACAGAAATTTATGAGGGGAGAGGATGACGGCTAGCGCGTCAGCTGTCGGAACGATGAGGTAATTGGTGTTTAAGTGTTAGACTCGAGCTGGGCATAGGGATCCTGAACCATGCCGGTGTCTGTCTGCAATGGCAGACATGTGCGATGGGACCACTGCACCATTGCACCCCCATTCAACTCAGAATGAGGGGTGGATGAAGTGATGAAAACTTTGACAAGGCAGAATCACAAGCATGCCTAAATGACTAGCAGCACTTCCTGTGCCTTCAGACGAACTGCTTACCTTGTTTCCAACAACCAGCGTGCTCGGAAGCACCCAACACTCTTTCCACCGGCTGCCAAGTGGCCATACCTTCAACACCGCCCTTCAAGCGGTTGGGTTCCTATCCATCTGAAACTTGAAAATACATCAAGGCAATGGATGCAGTTAACTAAGGCCGTTCGAACGCGAAAGTCCAGCGGTGGAAAACAACAAAATAAGTTGTTCAGTAACGCACCTAACATCCGACCGTGAATGCGCCTACGGCCCCAAAACGGCTGTCCTCCCAATCCCTCCCCCACCCGTAGTGCAAGGGGCTCTACGCATTCAAATATGTGTATCAGCTCCCCTGGCATGGGAGACAGTAGTGACCGTCAAAGTGAATGTCGTTGCACATTCATGAGCAATGAAATGCATTACAAAAGCATTTGGGTAGAGGGTGGGCAGTGCATTCTATGCCGCCAACAACAGGCTGCTTACCCATTTCCAAGCACCAGCTGCACTCAAAAGCGCATTGCATGGTTATCCTGACGTATGTTACTTAGGAGGTGGGCTGATGAAAAAAATGGCATTATATGACTCACTGCACACTTGATGGCACTGTCTCATACCCCAATTCAATAAATTCCAAATAGTTAGACTCCTGCTTTTAGCATCCAGTTTACAATCAAAATACAAATTTTATCTATCTGTGGAGTCTAGCATTAGATGATCGCTGAGGGTACCGAATGAAATATGATACTCACTTTCGATTGCGTAGTACATCCGAAAATGCGTGCACTGCCTCCGCCCCATCGTCGTTGAATACGACAAGAGCTCCAACACATTTTTGCTTCAAAAGAATGGTCAGAAAAAGTCAACGAGATATTATATAGACTTACCACCCATCTCTTCGGCTCGCCTTGTTTCTTAGGGCATTGGAGAAGCCGGTAGTCGTACCTTCGAAAGGTGGCTTTGCACCACTGTCGGTCCCTACAGACCTCAACCCGTTGGCCATGCTGTGAAGAGCTGACTATTACCTAAAGTAAAAATGGAATACAGCACCTACTTTGAAGGGCCGATCGTGCTCAACAATTGGTGTTCTAGAATTCCGGCGTGCCATTGGTGATAGTTGCGGTTAGAGATAGAGGGGGAGGACTGAAGTTGTGCTTAAAAGGTTGGATGTACGCAGGGCGGTTAGCTAGACGATGGTAGGAGTTAAGGTAGAGGAAAAACAAACCCCAGCAAGGCGGTGTTAGGGTAGGTGAGGGTGCACAGACTCTTGTTGGTTGTGGTGGTATTCCTAGCTTCGTTTGATGTTGTGTGTTCGACTTGAGCTAGGAGTAAGTTAGAGAAACCATGCCTAGTCCGCGATCAAATGAAGAAAATGGAATGAGGAAGCACTAGTCACCCGCCGTTCAACACCTCTCTCAATACATCCCCCAGCAGTCGAGCATCCCCTCGATACACCTCCTCGCCGTTCGAGGACTCTAGACAACCCGTCCATCCCTCCATGGCCTCGTGATATGCCTCTCAGACGTCGAACACTTCCCTGACATGCCTCTGAGCCTCAACACCTATCGACACAGCCTCCATCATTTTAACATCTCAATACGCATTCTTCAACACATCCCGGCATGCCCTCCCCACACCTGCGCCAGCGTTCTCCAATGGAAGCATAGCATACCCTTTCCCCCCTGCTCGATCCAAAACCCTGTGCCCTCCATCCCTGTTCTTTCCATCCTCACCTTTCGCATTGGCCTCCATTTGCACATCCACATTACCATGGCCAACACCGTCACCATCGACATCACCGCACCAGCAGCCTCGACATGCTCAATCGCACACAAGGCAATCATGGGTCACCAAACAGTGAGGGGACGGAGGTGCTCAGTGCCCGTCGAATTGTAACCAATGCCCTCACCAGCGAGGCTGTCCTAGGGAACATAGTTCAAAGCTACATGTTACTATACACACGAACTACTTCATGTGTTTTGTGAGTCCTTGCTCAGGCGCCTTGGTATCACAATATTGGTGCGGGAGCTACTATGTGGTAAGGTTGGCTCGTGATAGCTCACACCAAGGTAGGGGATAAAGGGGCAGGAAACAGCAACGAAGTGAGTCTGAGTCCGACACAAGAAATGCTTGTGCCTTTCTTGCAGCGGAATGGACTTTGGGATCACTGCCTAGGATAGAAAACACCTCGGCGTGTGTTTGCACAAATGTTGGCCTCACCAGATGCTCGGTGCACACACACGGAGGACAATGAGGTGGAATATTGCCAAGGAATCAAGGAGCCTGACGGTGGATATCGGTACGTGCACTCTATCTAACATCATAGGCACCCACCAATGTGGTACTCAATCTTTCGTAAGTCACCCCCCCAGTAGTACAGCTATGTGTCGCTTGTGCCAATTTCCTGGGCACGAGTGAAGGACGGGCATTGCATAGCCGATGGGGCTGGGGCCAGCCTGAGGCTCGGACGACACTTCATACGTGGTCTTCAGGACAAGTTGCTGATAGGATCCTGAACAGCCTTAGGCCAAATCCAACGTTGAGTGACGAAAAGTCAAACTCATGGCAGGTGATGAAAAGTCAGACCTGCAGGGGAACTAGTGGAGCACAAGCAAGATGGATCATGGTAGATGACTTTGGATGTAGTACTAGTAGTAGTAAAACCATGACTTAGTAGACCCAGACTCGGACTTGGACTAGGAAACTTGTTTCATTTGAAATTTTAATGGTTCAAACTTCTGAGATAAGCACCAATCAGTGGCACGTGCTGATCAGGGTGTGACATCATCATCATGATACCATGGGCTGCTGACCAAAAGTTGAACACTGGAAAGTTCAAGTTCAAGTTCAACTTACTATAAATTTGGGCCCGGGAAACACCCAGAACAAACAGACTCTGGAAAATTGTAACCCGCTCATCTGATCTGGAAATTGCGATGCGAAAGGGTGATGAGGAGCAATAGCCTTCAAGTTATCCTCTGTGCAGTGAATGCCATCAATTCTCATGAGGGGAAATGATGGGCTGTGATCGTGTCCATTGCTGGTGCCGTTGAGCGAGTTTGGGCAGGCCAAAATTGCGTGAACTTGCTCCAGAGATGCCAATGCATGTACTGCATTCCCCCCTCCAAGGCCAGGATTTTTTGAGTGAGTGGATGATGAGCAATTTGCATTTTTTGAGGCCGGGTGGATGAGATCACGAGAAAAATGTCACATTGCCACTTTTTATCTTGTTCACTCTCCTGTGCCTCACACAGTCAATAAAGAATTATGATATATTTACATACATGTAGCCCAGCATGTCTACTAGCTTACCTACAACTTTTCCTTCCCCTTCCCCCTTCAAATAGTGTGGTGCCTCGCAATTCTCCTTGCAACGTCGAAAACCATCAAAAGTCGGAGTTTAAAACTCCGACCTTTAAGCATCAGCTGGTGTTCACCACTCCTGCCAGTGTGTCCCATCACATTTTAAAGGTTGCTTTTAGTGGGTAGGAGTTGGTTACGTACATAGATGTTGACACATATTGAGAACGGTGACTAGTACATCCCAGTAAAGTCTTCAGGCTCTTCGATGACTTCATCTCCGTCATCACCATCCTCTACGTCATCCATTTCAATGTCATCCCAGCCTTCCAAGTCATGGTCTTCTAAACATAGCTCTGGGTTTTCTGACTCTGAGTCATAGCCCATGTCACTACCTCTGTCATTGGCTTGTGCAGGAGACTCTTCCGATGCCTCCTGAAGCTCCACATCTGGAACCTGAATATCCTGGGCATCTTCAGCCACATCGGAAACACAGCCCAAGGAGGATGCTGACTGATGTGCATGAAAGTGGCCAACACCTAGCCCCCAGTGGTAGCGCATAAGAAGATCCCGGTCAGAGAACCTGGGGGGATATAGTAACATGGAATCAGAACTGGCGAGTAAGTAATAAACCCACCGGCCAACAAAGTATTGATTGTAGTCTTTACCATCCTTGGCACAACATGAGATACCAACCCCATCCCTTTGTTGTTTGCCTTTTGCAAAGGCTGGTAGGATGTGGCACCCACGCAGAACATCTTTCGGATCCACAAAACCAAAAGAATGCTTCTCGTTCATAGGAGGAAAGTGGACCGAGTCCAGCTTGGAAGTACTCCACCCTGAAGACCCTGGGTTAACAACCTCAAACCATTGTACCCACAAAAAATCGAAGCGGCGAGCTTCAAAATCACGCATGCCAGGCCCAGTATAAATCACATTTACGTGATATGTGCCGAGGACCTGTGCGTACAAGAAATGATGCAGATTCAAAGAAATCACAGAGCCTCCCACATCATCAGCAAGAAGCATGACGTTGCAACGGGATGTCCCTGCGTTAATGATGTCAGTTCCACGCTGAATGTCATGAGTGGTGAAGTGGAATCGAATAAGTTTGTGGTGGTATATGCAGTCATTCTTCAAGAGCACGAAATTGCATGCATTTTCGTCGGGGCTATGACTCGGACTCAATGGCCCAGTATCTGACCCTGTTCTGATGCTGGACAGATCTGAAAGTGATTCAGTTTCCTGGAGAAGTGCTGTTTGGATTCGAGGAAGTAGATGCTCTCTTAACTTGGGTAAAAAGTTCTGCATCAGAGGGGTTAGTACAAATCAGCAGAGGAAGAATACGAAGGCTGCTCACCTTGATTGCGGGGTCACCTTCATTCTTTTGCAGGAATGTTGGTATGTGCACAGGACATTTCTGTGACTTTCCCATGTTGTACTGTAAGCCAGGATCATGTGTAACATCCTCGTGCTCTATTTCAAAGGGTGAGCCAAGTTGTGGACGATTCAGCCGCTCACGGATCATGCTGATACGGCGCTCTCGTCGCTCAACCCTTGATATTTGCTGTGGTATTGATCGCCCACTAGTCCGAAGTGACCGAGTTTTGGATGTTCGGTGCTCGAGCTCGCTCTGATGCCCACAATGACAGTAAGCAATATGATGCAAAAAATCATGTAAACACTTACTGGTTGAGTGGAATATGAGTCAGTTGTACCAAAGTGTCGGATGGTGTCAACGTAGTCACCGAGCGCATGATACTTATAGGTCATCAGATTAAGTCCCTTCTTCTTCCGTGCTTTACTATTGGGTGCGGTAGTTCTTTTTGATTTGGACGCCCCATTAGCCGCAGATTTCTCCTGACGCCATTGCCGAGCAGCCCGCTCACATTCCAACTCTCGGGTCTCAAATGCTGCACATGTCTTTTCCTCAAATGCGCGTAGACTGTTTCCCAGAGATGTAGTGACACAGGATAAAATGTTTAGAGTCATGTCCGTGTGCTTGGCAAGACCATGCCAGTGGGCTAATTCAAATAAGGGCTTGAGAACATACATATTGTGGGGTTCAGGCAGAAGACCATCAAAAATGGATATGGCACACTGCATGAATGATGTTAGCCAAGTTGAGAATCCTGGCAATAATACCCACTTGTAACATATCCTCATAATCATGAGCAGTCATCTTCTTCAGTTCTGACCAGTTCGACCTTATTTTTCATATTCCATCAACCCCGAAAGGAGGTATGTCTCGAAACCTAATAGAAATATCAGTACCAAGCCCTCTGAGGTTTCAAACGATGCTTGCCATCTATCCAGTTCATGCTTGAGGCTTTCATCTACACAATCTAGAATGCGTAGTAGATGTATAAAAAATGCCTTCCAGACTCTGAGCTCAACCTCGTGCATGAGATCCACAGCGAGCATGCTGAACATGTTGAAACCAAATGGTGCTAGCTTGCTTGAAAACGCATTCTGACAAAGCATGAGCATTGAAATCAATCATCATAGAAAAGAGAAGGCACATACCGCTGTTGGAACAAGAGAATCTTCTTGTAGGAGAGCTTCCACTGCCTTACTATCAACCACATAGCCCTTCTCATATATCTTCTCATGTGCCATCTCAACACGATTACGCCGTTTCACATGGTCAATCCGGGCGAGAGTCCTGCACTGTGCCATATCTCGACACATCCCCATGTTGGCAACACGATCTAATGGTATGAGACAATGGGGACAAGGGCACCGACCGAGATTACGAATGCTGGCTATAAGAATTCTGTGTAAATTTTCAGTAATAGCCACTGACATTCAAAAAGTCTGGGCTTACTTCTCTTTGTAGTCTGCAGAATATGTAAATATACGGGGGTAAAAACGACGCCAGATGCCATCGCAACACTTAATCACAATTCCATGCTCATATGCTTCCAGGAATTCATCATCAAGGATGATCGCCCATTGAGCGTGATAGACTTCTCGATGACAATGGGTCATGAATACACTGCTTGGGCCTTTTCCACCCAGATACTCTGTGGCGAATGTTTTAAATGCATCTGGGAGCTGTCATCCAAAAAGGAATGAGGATCACATACTAGCGCAAAGCTAATGAGATCCTTCTTACCATTTCCAGATAGGCGATGTGCTCAAAGGCTCGACAGGAGGGTTTTGTCCTTCTGTCCTTCGACTCATTCCCCATCGCAAGATAAATTGGCCATAGTTTAGCGGTGCTGAACGCCGTGAGCTGAGTGCCATCAGAGGCGAACATAAGACCCGCAACAATCCTCTGAAGGTCACATCCCGGCTCCCCAGGAGATTCCTGAAGGTCACGGTGAGCTTCGATGAATGCCTCTGAAGTGTAGAGTTCTCCCTGAGCTTTGACTGGCTCAGAAGCTTCAGTTGGTTGCCAAAACAGCTCATATGGTTCGAAATGGAGGTGTGGATGGCTGGAGGGGCGCATAATTTTTTCCTTAATGACCGAAACCAGCTTGCGGTGATGAAGGGTTCCCACGTCGAACTCCCTTTGCCCTGGATGCAGTGACCTTTTGTGGAATGGAACCCTGATCCTGATTGGGGTTTTGACCCAGTCGCCGTTATCCGCTTCGTCCTCCCAGTCTTCATCACTTGATGGGTTGCACAACCGATCTCCGCTCAGCTGCGCATCAATAAGCCGCCACTTTGTCCCTGAAACGTCCTCAGGTCGAAATGTTGGATGTCCGACTATCTTGATGAGATCCTGAAAGCCTGACTGTGTTTTCTTTAACCCGCCGTTCCAATACCATTCCCCTAGCAAAAACAATGACTGATTCGGGTATGGGTGGTAGGAGTCAGTTGGATTGCCAGAAAAAGTATCCGGGGATGCAACCATTAGGTCGTCGCACGTTATATTCTCGTTGGGATCGTGGTCTGGGAAGCGAGTTGTGTGATACTGCCGGAAAAGGCCAAATTTATTCCATGTAGATTTCAGCAGCTTCCTGTCACAGGAATAAATATTTGTGGGCTGCTCGGATGAGGGTGATGCTGATACAGTCGCTGGAGACGTGGCTAGCGTACATTCTGATGTGACTGGTTGGAGTGCTGGAGGAAGTGCCGCTGGAGGTTCGGGCAGTATATCCCGATAGCGCTTGGGTAGTTGGCGATTTTCCCGGCGACCCCTGCGCTCTGCCAGTGGTTGATCCAAGCCTTCGGTACTCATAGGGGCATCCTGACATGTACCATCTAATGAGCAATAAGTTGCACCAACATCATAAACCTCACCTCATGTAGCATGGCAAGCGCAATGTCGTTTGATTCTTGTTCGACGGCTACATGTTGGTCCGGAGGGTTTTCCACAGTTGGGGTTGGCATGGCTTCCATTTTTCGATGCTTCTTGGACTGCCAGACCTCTTTAGCTTTGTCCAGAGCGCTGGAAAACCGTTTCTTTGTCTTCAGGCAACTACATTTGTGGAAAGTATAGCCTTGTGGTGCAGAGAACGTTCGGCCGCAAACACAGACTTGACACCAAGCTGGCGACAAGTCCATGGCGTGGTAATGAAAATGGTGATGGGTAGAACTCTGCCGGTAGCACGGAAACCTCAGGGCTCAACGTGAGAAAACAATCACTGGATAGGTCAAATTTTTGATCAGCCATTACTATATAAGTTGAGATGATTATGCATGAGTCAGTTTATAAATTGAAATTCCGATGCTTGTAAATAAGAGTCGGCGAAGCAAAAAGGCGCGCTATAGTACAGGCGTTGTATTAAATGTTGATGCTGAGGGATGAGTGAGCTTCATACCTTTCAAACTTGTGCTTCAAGAAGTTTTCTATTTCAAAGCACCCCCAATCATCAATAATTGTAGGACCATACCTTTTGCTTTGGCATCAGAATATGGCCCATGCCAAAATGAGGAAGTTGGGACCATGCGGGTACTAATATAGCAGAGGAGCGTTCACAGGCCACAATATTCACAAAATAATAATTATGGCAGTCGGGTAGGAATGACGGCGGCACGGCCAAATAAACTATAGAAAGTCTGTGTGTAAAAACGAGCTATGTGAATCTCAAGTTGTTGGACATTTGCTTCGGTATACATATCAAGAGAGGCCAGATCAGGTAGCAAAAGGGGTGTCAGCTTCAGTCCATCCCAATCCCTCATTGATGCCCTCAGCGCCAGCAAAAACGGTAATCTTTCTTGCCAGTCACGAGCTTGCAAACCAGAATTTGCTCGCTGTACATCAACAGCGATCAGTGAGGGTACATTGAAGCACTTCAGCACCATCGCTTGCTGCTCGTGTTCGTCTTGTCGGGATGGCAAGGCTGAGGCACGCCTATCGAGGGCCAGAAGCTCGAAGCGGAAATTAAGCTGAGTCAACTCCCATAGAACTTTCTGAGCCTCGTCAACGGGCACTGTGGGAAAGTGGTTGGATGGTGGAGGGCAGGGGACGATCTGAAGCTCATCTAAAGCATCTGCAAAGATGGCTTTGGCTTGCTCACGTTGACGAACCAAAGTTGGTTCGCGGCTGTGTTCCAGAAGCCCATCAAGAAGGAAATCATGCCACTGCTGGCCAGACAAGGGAGATACTAAGCTGTCTGCTGAAAAAACACGCAAGATGCAGGCAGGTCGAAATACATTCCAAGTAGCAAAGAATTTTGCCCAGCGAGTTTCATTGGTGGAAGCAAAAATCGCAGCCTCAGGAAACAGATACCGCATGTTATAAGATGCCGGGGTTTCATCCCTCTTAACTGCCTTCAATGCATCACACCAGGAAGGGATCGGGAGTGGCATGAGGGGGCTCTCGTACACATCAAACTTGTCGCGGCCTGTGGGCAGATTCAAAGATTTCTGCTTGTTATCTATTGGAGAGTGAGATGACATATGAGAAAGCGAAGACCAGTCACTTACGAGCAACTCCTTTTCCTTTACTTCCGTACGGGCCCCTACCCTTGCTGCCACCATGTTGATGGCTAACACCCACAATGGTTCTGGGGCCTGGCCTGTCTTTTGACACTTGCGATTGGACTGAGGGCGCCACATTTCCTGATGAGGAAGTCTTGTTTTCGCTGGTATTGATGGCGAATGGATCTGGATAGCATAGGAAGTTATGAGCATAATGTAAGATTGCCTCATATTTTTGAGTGGAGGTAGCTGGTCCCTGATATATGGTAGGGTAGTTGAAGTGGTGTGAATCGAAGCAGATGCCGTTGTATTGGGGTATTGCAAATGGGACAGCAGCGAGTATATTTGTCTTGCCAAGATCTGAGGCCGGCCGTGTCAGCCAGAACGGAAGGCCGGCATGGAAAAAGTCCTGTGCAACGCGAATATCATTGGTGAAAACACCAATGGTATTAGCCACTTCGGCAGGCGGGGAGCCCACACCCAACCTAGCTGAGTCCATCCGGGGTTTATACACCTCCATGTAATCCAACGTCGCCATTAGATCAAGCCAACACCTCTGCACATCCCTCACGCCAAACACCATCTGACGGAAGTTGGTCCACACCGAACCAAGACGGACAAGGCCATGCTCAATCATTTTGATCATTGGGCCGAGGGTTGGCGGTACCCAAGATTTTGTCCGATTTGACGTGAATGCTTCCACCCGAGATAGCAAAACCAACACCGAAGACTTCAGCTTGCCCAGCTTTGAATCCGATAGCTTGCCAAGGCCGCAAATGGGGGAAGTTGGGTCCCTCAAGAGAATGAAATCCTGGCGTGCTGGCTCCCACCATATAATTAAATGGGCAGAAAGTGAGTTAGGCATCAGAATTGCCCCATGATGACAGTTAAATGTGTTGTAAGGCTGGGGCCAGAGGATAGGGTCGTCGTCTGCATAAAGGCTGTCAGCACGCATGAATACTTTGCGGTCTCCAACAGGCGGCTTGGGGATGGAGGTTTGATTAGGGGTGGTGATAAAATATTTGCCGTCGAGGAGGAGAGCCCCAACCCTGCCGTCTGTTGCACCAATGGGCCCTATAAAAACGGATTTAGCGGAAAAACCATCGTAAACCCAAAGTTCGACATACTGCCTTCAACGCGCCACCTCAGCAAATCATCATTCATAAGCACGACAGCCATTTTCGATAAGTTCCTACTAGCCGTGAGAACAATAAAGAGAAGGTGTAGGCAAGAGCATACCAGCAATATAAATATGGCCTTCAGTCAAGGGCTTCTGAGTCAGGTCGAGCCGGAGATGGATTCTTGAAGGGAAGGGGTTTAAGAGTGACGAAAAGTCAGACTCAAAGCAGGTGACAAAAAGTCAGACCTGCAGGTAACGAAGTTCAACGGGTGGGAATCAAAGTGGGCTTGTGGTCGTTGCCGCAAAAGATGGGTGCACTGGACCTCTGAGTCAGTACTTCAGTTGAATGCTCAAGAGTCAACGTGGGGCACTCCGAGGACGGTTGCAAAGGAGCCAAACAGCATCAAACTTGAAGTTTGGCAACCCCTAACCCTAGAATCTCTACATGATTGAAAAACCATGGCACGACTACCTGGGCCAGTCATTATGATATTACTAGGTGAATGGGTCCAATTATAACTTTACATGAAGTAGCATTCCTTGCCAGTTTACTAGTAGAATGCGGCTACTAAGTTAGATCGCCCCAAAACCCATTATTTTCTGAAATGTATTGTGTGACAAAATCAAAAAGCAAACTACAACACGGTTGAACCTCCAATGTCACATGTCCAGCCAGCGGCCGTAGTACAAGCCCCTGGTCTCACACTGAAGTTATGTTTACATAAGCTGGACAAGGCACTGCCAGTGCCCACTAAACTATGGTATACGACTTGCATCGTCGACACACAAAACCCACAGACTAGTTTTGCAGGAAAGTTGCATTTATTTATATTTTGAAGACATTGTCCAGAATACATTTCGTGTTTTCGCTTTTTTACACGAGTTATTAAAATCTACAAACATAAGAAAAAACAAATTTCAAAAGAAAATGTGGACAAAATCTTCTGATCACTTCAGCATCACCATTCCCACAATTTTTGATGCTATCAGAGGAGTGTGTCAACTGCTAGCGATGATACAAGATTGAAGTGATTAAGTGTCTTACGTAATTAATGCGTCCAGTCTGCAAAACGTGTCGTGTCGCGCTTTCGGTCCACAATCCGCCCATGCCACTGCCATATGGGCTGGAACCCAGCTAGAAGACGGTCAGAAGGCCAGATTGCCCGACTGAATGCTGTCCGCCCCATGAAAGGAGCTACTCATGTGCAAGAAAAGGAAAATCAGCCAATCACACATATTCTCCCCTCTCCACCCGCAACCCTGAGTCAGACTCCGAGGCACATTAATAATGCAACGATTACATTTGAAGATCAGGCACTCGCATCTCGATTACGAGCTGAGCGCTTTGAATGCCAGCTTCATAATGAAAGAGGAAAGTCAGCTGCTCGAGCAAAAAAAAAGGTGGATGTCGGACTGAACTACTAGTAGTACAGAAGTGCCATTCCAATATTCTTGTCATTGAGGGGAATGCCAGGCTGTCCGACCTGAAACTACAGCAAGAGCTAGCATGCACCCGGGATGCCCTCTCAAGATCCGAAGCCATGGTTAACAAAACACTTGAAGCACTCCTGCCAGTGGCACGCTCACAAGTGCAGGCATGCATAAACATGCTCCGAAAAAGAATGAACTCCCGAATAGGCCAGAGAAATTAGCTGCGTTGATAGCATGAAGCGCGAGGGAGTCGTCTGGAGAACCCCCAGGTGCAGATGCACCAGTTGTTGAGCCGATCTTGGATAACGATGGACTCATCGATCTTCTTTATGATGACTGGGAGATTGACCGTAAGGAATAGTGTCTTTATAATTTTGGGAACGACACATATAATTTCTTAGGCTATGTACTAAAACATACATATTGTGCACAATTTGGGTGAGCGGGGTGCTTGAGGAAGGTCTAACAGCCAGGATACGCATCGAGCGAAATTGTTATTGTGGCGGGAAACCAAACAAAAGCAAATAGGACAGAATTTGGCCAGTACTATCATGGGCCTAGTAGTGTTGCAAAATCACCTAGTATTGCAAAACTTTGAAAATGGGTGTTCCAACCCTCAACCACTTAAGTCTTGGACACAAGCCATTACAATAAGCCTCTCTGAACATGCTTTGCCACTTTTTCCTCCCCGCAGTTGAGAACTCCTCGTTGGGTCATCATTTAGAGTATGATCACGTGTTTTGCAACTCTAGGTGAATTAGTTCGGACTACGTATTAGATGATAACTAAGTTGTATAAAAAGGAACAGAAAATTGGGGCATAGTGAGGTAGTCCAAAGCTATATAATCCGGAATATCCGAGGGAGATACGTGGACGGGAAGTGGTAGAAATGAAATATTTTGCAACACTAGGGAAGTGATAGCCACTAGTAGGCCGAAAAAGGTCACACCGTGCTCTGCCATGCATACCACAACATTGTGTCATGCTGCAACAAATCATCATGAATCACTTCATTTTCTGCAAGGTTCATGGCTTTAAAGGCATCCCGCAGCATGTCTAAGATGGAGATGTGGGAGGGTGACACAAAGTCGATGGCTATTTTGAAGCAATTCGAAAGATTGGACACCTATAGGCAAGAAATTATAGGACATCACAAAGCATACAATAAGCTTACTTGATGAGGGCAACCAGGAGGAATAACAACAGCTTCCCCTGGTAGTTGGACTGCATGCCACCCACGGACACCACTCGTGAGAAAAGCGGTTTTGCCAACATCGGGAGAGATATAATTTGTTTCCGATACAATTGGTTGGCCCAGACAACAGCAGGAGTCGGAGGCAGAGCGATCCAATGCCTTTGATAGTGCAAATATACTGGAAGAAGGCCAGATATCCCAGCGAGCTCCCAAGACCTTGCCATTATGGTCTGGTTTGCTGTAAAACATTAAATTGATTGCCCCAGCCTTATCCATGTGGACCTTAGTTGTACCATTGGCTTCCAGATCTGCCTGTTCAGCGATGAGACCCAGAACAGTCTGACTGTGAGTAGCACTGACCTCTGACACATAGAGTTTGGGGCCTAGGCAAGGGGAAACAAACTCAGCAAATGCAACCTAAAATTGCAAAACTATACATACCAAGGTCAGGTATTAGACTTCCTTTCAGGAAATATGAAAATAGATTCAAGGGACCATGTGGCGAGATATGTGCTTGAAACATTTTTGCTACGCAATGCATGAAAATATCGTGAAGTTTTGGGTGAACTTTTTTGAGATCACCTTTGGGTGGGTAATCCTACACTGACGTAAGAGCAGAAAATGGGACAAAAATGGAGCATACCCTGATCTGAAGGGACCTGTTCGATAATTGGTCCTCCTTCCAAGTTTTAAAGTATGACCCCAGCGTTGATCTTGTTGTCTGCCATGCTTGCCCATCATAAAAGGTTGTCGTACAGTGTTTTCCTTTGTTTTTCTTCAAGTCAAGTAAGTCATCAGGGTTTGTCGAGTCTATGATTCCTGTCAAAATAAAAGGTTCCCGGGTGCTCCATTTTTCCAGGAAAAGATTCTCAGTTAGCTCTCCGACTTTATACTTGGACATGCTTTGTGTATATGACTCTGCGTGGCAGTCGGCTTCAGGAATAATGGGCTGCATATAGGCATGTGGATCCAGGCCCTTGGGCGGTGGTAAGGCTAAGGCTGTTTCCATCACACTGATTTGATCTTGAAGTACCTCAGTGGGGAAAACTGCCACTGGGCTTAACCATGTTTTGGAGTGATTGTCGACACAGGACATGGGTGGCTCTTTATTCAAAGTTGGGCATGCATTGTAGCATGAGCCGCATAGCTCAAATCCGCACCTTGAGCAGAACCACGACTGAAACAAGAGGCTATGAAAACATTTATCTAAAGAAAAATGTGAAACGGCGAGTTGAACAAGATAAGCAGGCAAACTATACCACATGCATATGTTATGCCTTTTGGAAAGGCTCGAAACTGGACCTGTGCATGCTGCACATGCGTCAACTCGGCCTTCAGCTTGGGCAACAAAGCCATGGCAGTGGCGTACTATGAATAATGTAAAATACAGAACTGAAAAAGCTCGTCAACCACACCTTTATAACTGCTATGTACTCTGCAGTCCGAGAAGGGTTCCAATCATAGTACTCATACATCCCAAATTCGGCTCGAGAAACGCTGCTTTCCAGATTGAAGATCCAACTTGAAGACCCATCTTGCTCTAGTCTCATCCTCTGAAAGCCAATGAAACGACATTTCTCTCAGATTGTGTTATGGCTAAAAGTTTGTGAAGAAAATCCAACACATGCTATGCACAGTGATGGGATAAGAAGCTTTCCATATTCTACGCATGCACGGTCTTGGACTGAATAGCCTTCCTCATGGGGCTCTGCTGATTTCATCTTTTTGGAAACAGACGTTCTTCTGATCGTGGTGGCCTTGCATTTCCCGGTTACCTGAGCTGACGACTCTTGACCAGCACCTTGATTATCATTAGGGGATGGAGTAGGTGACTTTTTATAGGCGGTGATGTCTTCAGAAGCTGGTAGAGAATCGTTAACTCCAGGTCGAGTATGAGCAGTGACTGAGTTATTGTGTAATGGTTAATATGTATGGCATAAAAGATACATGTGAGCACAAACCTTCAAAATGGAATACATGCATTGACCATCCATGTTTGTAGCGCTCTCCCTGCACACCCCATCCATCTTTAGGCATAACGGCTGCAACAACACGAACCAAACCTTTCTGCGGGAGAAAAACAGCCTGACAGGTGTAAGGGAAGTCGGGAAAACAACAGACTTTCGAACCTACATCTAATGCCCATACGTGCCCTTTAAACTTACTGTTAGCAAAATATATGTAGGAAGATTATGACTATCACCTACGTGCATCCTCGGCCGTAGAAATTTTTTTAGAGAATGACCGGGTGTCAATTAACTGTATTTTGTCTGAGGTAATGGGAAGTCAAAGCCATATAGACTTAAACATGCCCTTACCTTGGCTGCCTAGTATTGCAAATGGACTTCCTGGAGCGAACCCCACAGGAACAGACACACCAGGTGTCTTCGCCTCGAAAAATCCGTTTTGTGTTGGGTGACAAGTTTCCAGGTCATAGAACTGCACCCCAGTATCAACCTCATGAGCGAAAATCAAGCCTAGAAGGGGTGATACAGCAGCTGTTATACTAAAGCTTGTTCAGACAGGTTTCCATCACGATATTCTCAACATGTGCTTACGGACGATCCTGTGTAACCACCTCTCTTATGGAGGTACCGCTTGGGATGTCGAACTCGACGCTATTAAGATGACCAGAAGGTCAGTTATGGCAATGACTCCGATAGCAACCATTCGTATTCATGTACATTTTAGACTCTTGCATGAGAAAGACAAGGAGTCGCGTTCTTGACATGAGATGAAGGTGTGTGATCCGAGACTCATCAAGCAGCAGAAGATTGTTCGTAAATGAAGTGGCCGAGATGGTGGAATCTTTAGAGAGTCAGTTAATATAAGGGATAGTATAACAAGAAAAAACGTACTATGTTTCACGTCTCTCAGGAAGACTTCGGATCCAACAGTTGATGCTATGATTGATTCGAAGCATGTTATACTGCCATATTTAAAGGAGTGCTGGCTGGAATTGGCATTCATAGTTGATCCTTCGGTAATATCCCCGCAGGAGATGTGATTGCCAGTCAGACTCCCATTCTGGAACGTGGTAAACATTAGATGTTCTCTGCTGGTGGTCAACATGATAAGCATGACACAGGCAGTATCACGACACCACGTCATATCCAACACACCCGGGTCACCCAAACACAATTCCAGAGATCTAGCATGGATATCAGAGTTCTCCGGGTTTTGCGTGTCCCATATGATAAGCCGAGGGAAGCTGCCTGGATGTCTGTTCAACATATCACGAATGGTTGATGGGGGAAAATGACCTACCCCCAACGACAACAGTATCACCGTCATTGCAAAATAAAACCTTCCTAACTTTTCCGGTCTGTCTGCTCAGCAAGGATCCAGTCAAATTCTCCAAGTGAGATGCCATGTAGCACCAAAAGCCTGAGGATGCGAAGGAACACTTGAGGAACGGAAGTTTGTTGTATTGATTAGTGCTACATACTCGAGTCCGACTTTTCACACTGACAAGGATCAATAACGTTCAACCTTAAGAGGTATAGGCGAGGGCATACCAGCGACGTAAATATGGTGTTGAGCCTTCCGTCAAGGGCTTCTGAGTCAGGTCAAGCTGGAATGGATTGAGTGACTAAAAGTCAGACTCAAAGCAGGTGACGAATAGTCAGGCCTGCAGGTAACGAACTTAGATGGGTGGGAAACAAACTGGGCTTGTCGTCCTTGCCGCGAAAGATCAGTCACAGTGGCACTACAAGTAAGTTCAACGTTCAACGTTCAATGCTCAACTCTGCATGTGACCATTGCAAAAGGAACCAAACAGCGTCAAACTTGAAGTACTTGTAACTTAACCCTGCCTTGTCTATCCCTTTGTTCTGTTGCCCACAGGTTTGACTTTTCGTCACCCAGTGACTTGAGTCTGACTTGTCACTCAGTTTTTCATTGGGATCTGGAACCTTTGGGTGCACTGCCTAGGCTGTGACACTTCAACTTGAACAACGGTCAACCTTCAACGTTTCAACGTTCACCCATCATGCCCGCAGTCCGAGCTCCTAGTTTTGACCATTGCATACCTCCTCGTCCACCCCGAGCGCCTAGTTTTGACGATCCCATACCTCCTTGTCCACCCCGAGTGCCTAGTTTTGACAATCCCATACCTCCTTGTCCACCCCGAGCGCCTAGTTTTGATGATCCCATACCTCCTCACCCAGCCCGAGCTCTGAGTTTTGATGATCCCATACCTCATCAAGCTCGAGCTCCCAGTTTTATCGACCCAATACCTCCTCATGCAGACGGTACCCCCACTGGTAGAAAGAACTTGTCAAACCAACAACCGCACTCCAGCCCTCAAAATCAAATTTATATGCCTTTGATAACTACATCAAGATCCACCGCTCGAGTGCCACCCCTTCGCCATGTGAATGGTACGTCATCCAACTCGTTCTTCTATCAACTGTAGCTACTCTTTACATTATCCTTTCCATTACTTCATTGTGGGTATTGGCCGCTGCCTTGACCACATCGAAGATGTTTACTGCATTGTTCAATATGAGATTCCTAGAGCCTTTGTGGGTATGGGCCGCTGCCTTGACCACATCGAAGACGTTTACTGCATTGTTCTCTTTACAATATGACATTCCTATCTTTGTGGGTATGGGCTGCCGCCTTGACCACATCGAAGACGTTTACTGCATTGTTCTTTTTACAATATGACATTCCTACCTTTGTGGGTATGGGCCACCACCTTGACCACATCGAAGACGTTTACTGCATTGTTCTTTTTACAATATGACATTCCTATCTGTGTGGGTACTGGCCACTGCCTTGACCACTTCAATGAGCATATCCATGTTACGTTGAGATGTTTATCATGTTTCTCTCATATTTGTTTCATGTTCTTACCAATTAACCGTTCTTTCTATCAGCTGCTTTGCAACAACTACCAAAGTCTGCCAACAATGGACGCAGGGACCTCCGCTCTTAATAGATGAATCACTGACAATCTATCCTTCTAGTTATGCTTCTTTTGTCGCCAAGGAGGCTATGTACGCTCGTGTACTCTTTGCAAAGCTTTCGCATCATGCATAAGCAAAGGAGACCTCATAGGCTGTCTTCCTGAAAGATTTCTTGACGGAGATCAATTCATTTGCCCCGACTGCTACAAATCTACCGGACTTGCCCCGCAGGTAGTAGTTTTTAATTGACCCATGTGATTTTGTTGATATGACTATCTAGTATTCCATCCCCTCCCGTGCTACTGCACCATCCCATTCAGGTATAAATACCACCTCATTGATCATCTACATGGTGTATTTGGATGAAGGACCCCATTCTCGTGCGCCCGCTACCACCATTGATGGCCAGGTACGCAGCTATTTCCATGGCAAGGTAACTTAAGTAGGACACCCTTGGTTGATGACTTATTAACGTCGATTTGATGTAGGAAAACCAACTCCTCAGCCTTGTACATCCATTCAAAGACCTTTCGGATAGGAATGAGAAATTTCTTCTAGTCAAGAATGCTGGGTTAATCACTGCGTTTATACATGGTGCACCTGAGTGCCGTTTTGTATTATTACTGCAGACACATGCCGATCCTACCACTGGTTTACTTCATTTTTCCACCAAGAAGTGTACGGGGATTAATGTGGTTTGTACTAACTACTACAACTATCTAGACCTGTTATTAACCGCAGTTCAGATTTTGGAGTATATCTTGCCTTCATCAGTTCTCAAATAGCGTCCTACTCCTCAGCAGCTGTGGATATTTTGTCAGGAGACATTTCAGCTCACTTAGAAACGCTGTGTAGGTTTTTAGTTATGTAACTTCCAGCTGATAGTGTTGACATTGATATTTAGCACCGCCTTTGGCTTCGACTCGAGCTTGAGCTTTATGGGTTATGCCCTTGACCCTCTCCTCATTGCAGTTGCTCTGTATTATCATGTTTTTGACTTCCATGTTATGGGAAATGAGACTTTGCTGAAGGCACTTGAGCGATCAGCTTGTGTCTCACTTCTTACTAACACTTCTGTGGTTCTCCTTTGTGGGGATGATGCTGTATTGCTTTGTGGGGCAGCAATTCGATACAGGCCAAATGGGCGCTATGTTTCCTGTGACACTTGTCATCAGCCTGTTGGATACAGGAAGATGATAAGGGATGGACGCACTGCTCTTTACAAGTGTCCCGAGATTGAACACAAGGGCAAATCACGGTATCGGGCAGTTCCCCTCCTTCAGTCAGATGGAATGACAACAGTGGTAGGAGGGTTGAGGGAGCGGTGTCGATACATCATAATCAGGTCAGGATGTTTATTTTCCTCACTCACAATGTCAATCCTGATTGTCAACTTCTAGCATGCCATTTAATGTTGATGTACATTTCTGGAACGACATTTAGCATGTGTCATGCGTACAATTTTAATAATTCTGCGACTTCAATAGTGCCCTTTAATGGTACTTACTGATGAGTTCACCTTTTGGTCTGTGAGATGCAATTCAATGGACTGGACGTTGTAGTGTATAGCACACCTCATGAGGAGCTGCCAGTGGGCCTTTTCAGGTAGGCGCCTGTGTGCATGTCTATCTACATTCGTGGGGCGCCGTGATCAGATCATGTGCAGCTCCAGATTATTTGATCCCATCTCATCCAGGCAGTGAAAGCTGTCTCTACTAACCACTCCTCAGATGGCTCGGATTCTCACTCCATATGAAATCCGCTCTATTCATTACGGCGGTACCTTCCGTGGAACTGGCATGTAACATCAGTAGTACAAACCACATCAAGCAGTACAGTTCAATGTAATTGAAAGTAATACAATTGAATAATATAATCGTGCTGTCGCTTTGCTGTCCATACGCTGGGAATTTAAGAATCTGTCAGGTAAGCACTAGTAGTATCGGAGTCAGGCTTCCGCAGCATGTCAGGATTGCATGGCAAGTAGATCCACATGATTTACTCACAGGCGGGCCATCGCGAACAGCCTTTCTCCACAGATCGATGAAGAAATAAAGGGCTTGACCAGTTGTTTCATCGTCTAAGAAATTATATTGAGGAATTGTTAATTCGACATTGGGGCTCAGGCTCCGGGCTTGTAAACCTGCAGCATATGCATGTAAGGCCAGTAATCGCTTTGATGGCCAAACTGTAGAATCCACAGGAAACTGCAAGGCCTGCCCGTGGAGGTCGCCAAATGTTGCATTGAGTTCAGTCCCTCCGATCCCAAGAACTTCATCATCCTGTGCAGCTACCGCCTGTAATGAGCGAGCCTTGCTGGCCAGACGGACGTCACGGAGCTCTTCATCAAAAAGGTGAAAAAACATCCTGCCCACGCTGTCAACTTGGATGCACAGTTTTGCCCGATTAAATGCCCATGCGACTGGCTGGTAGAGCATCAGGCCATTACTCACATCATCGATTTCGTTCAATGATGTGAACTGCGGTAGAAATTTCTGCCACCTGTACGGAAAAATATGGGTCACCGCCACATCGGGAAAGGTTTCTCCAGTGGCCATGTCAAATCAGTTATTCTGATCAAACTGGCCATACTCTTGCAGCACGAGATGTTTGAAACGGCGCCGTCCCCCATAGAGACTCTGCAAAACAGATGTAATATTCTCGAAATTGAGAATGTTCGTCATGGTTATAGTCATCAACCAGGTGAGGGCATGATGTGGGGGTAGTGGAAATCACTCTAAGGCAGTAAGGTCAGGTACTGGATGGATTCGACAAAAGAAACTCACGATCTTCAGGGGGTAACCAAACTAGAAAATGAATTCTATCCGAATAATCAGGCTGCACAGTAAAAATATCGGACAAGGCTGTATCGCACGGGAGACTGTCCAGCTGCTGAGCCCCGGTACGAAGGTCAGTGAGATTGTGCTTTTTTATGTCATCCAGATCCCACAATTGCTGCAGTGGCACAATCTCCATAGGAGAATAACAGGCTTCACCGATAAGCATGCGTGCCTTAAGCGCCCTGCGTATGTGATCCTGTAACTCTCGGGGCTTTGCTGCTGCACGAACTTGTATGCCAATTGGGCTGAGAACCTCGACATGCATTGTGTAGTTGATGGGGTAGGTGAAAGGGATCTTACCTTGAGGGGACATCTGACTATTAAGTACCCAAGTGGCAGTGCTTCAACGTGATGATGACTGTAATGATCATAGTGCAGCCGCTCGGCACTTGCCCAGGTCCAGGAGCAGTGCAACCCCTTCACAACTCGGAAATTTAAGCTCATTCAACCTCCCTCGCCACTGATAAGTCAGCGGAGTAATTGTCGCGCTCACATTCAAATGCCACGAATGTTTTGATCAAGATTGAAATCCACCCAGCTTGTTGAACAGGACTGGGAAATTCGCTGTATCATCCAGCAAGAATGCCGCACTTTCTCCGTCAAACTATCAAGACATTATCATATTAGTGAGCTCAAATCGCTTGTTCTTGGGCACGGCTGTCATGGTGTGTTCTGAAACGTCGACAGCAAAGACCTATCCGTGTACAAAGTAAGCACCATTTTTCAGTCTGGTAACAATGCCTCAGTGCTTGATCAGGTGGATGTCGACCTGAATAATTTCAATATGGAGTCTCTTGTAGACCTGGTCAACACACCCGAAGTCAAGGGAGCAGCAGAGCTAGCGGAGTGGAAGAAAGTGTCCACCGTATGGCAAAGTCAGCTGCCAGATGATAGGATCCACCTTTTTGTAAAGCTGCCACTTGATGGTGAGCCCAAACCATTGTTGCGACCGGAGCATTGCTTAGAAGCCTTCTTCCTATTTAACTTGTTCCGTTGTTCTCTTTCTTATGCTCCAGCCCCTCGCCCCCTTGTCGATGATACAAGATATGCAATAAGCATCCTTCCTATCGATGAAGGAAAGATTTGCCCCCGAGTTAGGACCGACGTTAGGGCATCAGCAAGAATTGCAGACCTGCAGCATCACATACTCAAGATGCTTGAGGCGGAGATGTTTATCGGCCCTAACCTTGGCTCTCCTTTAGACATTTTGCCAATGCAGAGCATGCCGACTTTAGATGACCTAAGGGAGCAAGATCTCGCTGTTCTTCACACTGAGGCTCCTCAGCCGAAGGATCTTCCGGTCGATGCCGTGTGCGATTTTTTTCGTGCGTGTGATTTGGATAAAGTTCATTTTTTAGTCTGGTTGCCTCCAGCAAATGGTGAGCTCTTTGGTTGAATCTATCCAATGGCTGCCTGACCCTACAGCCTAAGAGCGTTTCCCGCCATCCACGCATAATGCCCTTGGCTGGCTGATGACGGTAACTATGATGGGCATACTCGACTTCAAGAGTGATACATCCATTTCGCACAGTCGAGCTGATGGATTGCTGAGTTTTCAGCATGTTGTGAAGCGAGAGTATGGCCAGTTTGATCAGGATAGCCTGTTCGACATGGCTACTGGGGAAGCCTTTCCGCGTGAGCATGTGGTGATGACTCACATTTTCCAGCCCAGGTGGCGGAAATTTCTACCACTGTTCACAGCATCGACAAGTATCGATGATGCGCCCAACAGTTTGATGCTCTACAGGCCAGTTGCATGGGCATTTGATTGGGGGAAGCTGTGTATCCAAGTCAACAGTGTGGGCAGGATGTCATTTCACCTTTTTGATGAGGACCTCCGCAACGTCAACCTGGCCAGTAAAGCTTGTGCATTACAAACTGTACCTCGACTGGCTGATGAAGCCATTGAGGAACTCGATTTAACATTTGGTGACCTCAATGGGCAGGAGGTGCAATTTCCTGCGGGCTCTACAATGCGGCCATCGAAACAATTACTAGCCTTACACGCATATGGTGCATGGTTAAAAGCCTGGAGCCTGTACCCCAATATCAAATTCCCAATTCCTCAACATATTTTCTTGGACGATGAAACGAATGGCGCAAATTGGCCTGACCTTGGCTTCTCCATTGAACAATGGATGTTGTCTGTTCATGCCAGCCTGCCTGTGAGTAAATCACATCAATCTCCATGGGATACAACTTTGACATGGCATGGAAGCCTGACATGCAACGGAGGCCTACTTCAGGGATATCTACTAGTAGTAGCGAATGCTTAACAGTTGCCTGATAAATTATTATATCCACGGCATTATGATCAATCCCTACCTCTACATAAATCCTTCTACCCATTTTTTTGACTGTATAAGCCCGGCAATACATGGTACCCTGTTTCGTACTCCCCTCACTTCCCCCTGTATCCCCTCTTCTCTTCTCATGTAGAGACATACGCAGTCACTTGTATATGAATACATAGTCCTCACATGAGGCACAGGCACCTCTTCATGAGGCTCTTATCGGAGTCGAGGGAGAGACTCGGAGCTTGTTATAGAAAATACTGATTATTAACAACATAGTATGTAGTACTATACTACATACATAAATGTTATTTACAAAAAAAAGCAAATGAGAAGGGTGAGAAATGAGTAGATAGCGTACTCGTCGTCGGGGATAACGAGCGCAACGAAGCTCAAGTTGACCGAAGCTGTGTCACACGGCGCATGTTCAACCAACTTGAACTTCAAAATGTAATGATCAACTACTACTTAGTAGTACCAGTAGCCTGAGGTATTGAATTTGACATTGTTGATCCGGCGGGCCGGTCCACTCCGACTCCGGGCAACCGTGACACTGGCACTGGCACTGGGCCGCCCGAAGAGCCTGAGTCACTTGGCAACTGCCATTCAAGTTTCTTGTGTGACCTAGTAGCACTCGTCTTCTCTGTGCTCCCCTGCAGGTCTGACTTTTCGTCACCTGCATTGAGTTTGACTTGTTGTCACTCAATTTTACGTTTGCATCGCCTTCAAGCAGTAGGTTGAGCATTCCTTCAGCCTGCTGGTGGTATCAGCAGCTCGCCCAAAAGCCCTTGGTGGGAACTTCAAGCATCAGACTCTGTCCCCTTGAAGTGAGAACCCCTTTGCATAAGCTATGAGCTACACAATGCCCGTCCTTTACTTGTGCCCGGGAAATCTGCACAAGCAATGTGTAGCAGTAGGGTGGGCTAATCATTTTGTAGGGGAGCAGCTTAGTGAATGGGTCCACAAGGCGCTAAAACTCTCTGTTCATCCATTTCCATCATTGTCACACTTCTATCGTCGCACTTCTATCTAACCACTCCTCATCAAAGCACCCAATCCACACTGCCCTAACCACACAATACCTGCTGGGTTGGATCTGTCTTGACATGATTTTGGAAGTCGTCCAGAAGAGGACGAAGGTGTTCTTCTAGACTATGGTCACTTACGTCGCTCAGATTGTTCTGGCTCTTCAAGTTAGGATGCACAGTCGCCAGGCGGGGCTTTTTTTCAGCCTGGCTTTTCATCTCGTGTTGGCCATGTTCAAGTTCTTCAAGCTAGGATTTAAGTGAGGCATTAGTACGGCAGGCGCTTATTAGACCATGCCCACGGCCGGGTTTATGTTTGTTGGGTTCATGCCAGCATTAGCTTCATCTTCACCCTCTTGAGTCGTTACTGACGATCAATTGAGACGATCAATCGAAAAAAGGCAGCATCGTTTCCGGCATACTTCAAGGCCCCAAGCCATCAAATGCCTGCCCAGGTATCATGCAGATACGATGCATCATTGAAAGGGAAATTAGGACGTTTTCCATCGAGGCAGAGGGCAGTGAGAAGATTGACAGTCTGAAATCAAGAATTCAAATACACGCCCGTCATGGCGCGCTGCGACACGTCGACAGCAAAGACCTATCTGTGTACAAAGTAAGCGCCATTTTTCAGTCCGGTAACAATACCTCAATGAATGTGCTTGATCAGGTGGATGTCGACCTGAATAATTTCAATATGGAGTCTCTTGTAGACCTGGTCAACATACCCGAAGTCAAGGGAGCAGCAGAGCTAGCGGAGTGGAAGAATGTGTCCATGGTATGGCAGAGTCAGCCGCCGGATGATAGGATCCACCTTTTTGTAAAGCTGCTGCTTGATGGTGAGCCCAAACCATTGTTGCAACCGGAACATTGCTTAGAAGCCTTAACTTGCTCCATTGTTCTCTCTCTTATGCTCCAGCCCCTCGCCCCCTTGTCAATGATACAACAAGATACACAATAAGCATCCTTCCTATCAATGAAGGAAAGATTTGCCCCCGAGTTAGGACCGACGTTAGGGCATTGGCAAGAATTGCAGACCTGCAGCATCACATACTCAAGACGCTTGAGGTGGAGATGTTTATCAGCCCTAACCTTGGCTCTCCTTTAGACATTTTGCCAATGCAGAGCATGCCGACTTTAGATGACCTAAGGGAGCAAGATCTCGCTGTTCTTCACACTGAGGCTCCTCAGCCGAAGGATCTTCCGGTCGATGCCGTGTGCGATTTTTTTCGTGCGTGTGATTTGGATAAAGTTCATTTTTTAGTCTGGTTGCCTCCAGCAAATGGTGAGCTCTTTGGTTGAATCTATCCAATGCCTGCCTCCCTGACCTTGCTGCGTAAGAGCGGTTTTTGCGGCAGGCGCAACCCTTCCCATGGCTGATGTCAATGCACTTTTTAGTTGCATTAGGCTTCGAGAACGTGACAAAGGGTTCCCAGGCAGCCAAGGGCGATCACCTAATTTTAAGGATGACATAAAGCTATTCTATGGCCTCCCTAAACACGGTGACCTGTTTGACATGGCCACCGGTCAAACACTTCGTCATGGTAGCGTTATTGGCGCCCATATTTTTCAATGGCGTTGGCGGAGCAGTCTCCCCCTTCTTACATCGTTCACCAACATTGATCATGTCCGCAATGCACTGCTTCTCTATAAACCAGTCGAGGATGCCTTTGACAGGGCATGGCTGTGTGTAGAAGTCAACGGTGAGAGCCTCCGGTTTCGACTTCTTGATGAGGCATACCGGATGGTGCAGCTTTCTGACAGGGCCGCCGAGTTGCAAACAAAGGGAAACCCCAATGCCGGGATGATGACTCAGGCGGAGATGGCAATGACAGCAACATTTGGCGATCTCGATGGGAGGGAGCTCTTCTTCCCTCAAGGATGCACCAATAGGCCATCAAAACATCTACTAGCGCTGCATGCCTGTGCTTCGCTTCTATTTGCAAAAGTAAATTATTTGGTACCTGAGGCCTGCATTCTTCACCTGGACCAAGAGATGAGTGTCTCGAGTGATCCGATAGCCAGTGATGCCCTCCAAAAATTATCTTTGTCTTGGTAAGTTTTTCCGCTTTTGCTTCCAGCTTCTACACTAATGCTATAAGGCCCAAAAGACTTGCAATATTATCTGCTGGTTGCTCATTCCGGCTGCTACGAGAGCAGCACTTTCGTTGCCATCCACAGGCTCAATTCCTGATACTGCTTTATGTGACGCACACATATACAGATGGATGTGAGCTGTGAAGATAGCGCCTGATCAAGCAGTAGCTAGATGGTCCTGCGCAGCTCGCCTCCCTGCCACTGCGCTAATTCCTTTTGGCAATCGAGCCCTCTGCATGGAAGGCCTTGACGGGCACATTTGAAGTAATAATTGGATTGAGCTTGCGTATTTCAAAAATACAGAGGGTATATTGTTTTAAAAGAATGTAGATGTGACTAGCTAGTAACCTTCAAAGCTATGGATGGCTATGATGGCTATGAAGGCATGCATTGAAAGGAAAAAAATCAAGAAGTCTTTTAGTACCGCTTTCATGGGCATGGGTGTGGTAGAGGGATCAAAATGAAGAAGGCGATAGCAACGGCATGCATGGCATATTTTGTCTCCTGCTCAGCTACTCCTGGTCGGTTAAGTCCAACTCATCCGCCATGTGCGGGTCACAGTGATGGCTACGGAACATGAGGTGTGTGGTGATGAGCACACATGCATCGCACTTGACAAACAAGCCCCAGAATTCATCTTTGGTTAACCCAGGCCCATCCATGCAGTCCAACTTAACGAACTTTCTCCAATCAGTTCGGCCACTCAAATCCCTTCCATTAAATTCGGGGGTGGAGGCAGGTGGGCTCATCAAGTCTACCCTCAAAGATCATGATTAGGCCCGCGCACTAATGAAAGCTTCACATACATGCAATGGCGTATGTCCTTTTCAAATGCCTTCCAGATTGGATCATCTCATGTTTGCTATGGTGGCAAACGGGTGCAGGGTAGGGCGTGCCGATGTCTTGAATCCAGGCTTGTAGTAAGCATCTAGCCATTGCATGTTGGAAAAGTCAGCAACTAACCACATAATAAATATTCCATTGCAGGAACCCCACACATCAGATATATTCTCTCTAATGGCACTGGATGGCGGTCCAGATTGAGTGCTTGCGTGCTAAAGGAAATCGAGACTAACCCAAAAACCCACACCGACCCGTAGCACATTCAGCAATGTATTCTCCCTGGTAACGACCGATTATTGTTAGTTATATCGCTGCTTCGGTAAATGCTCGCTCTTGGCTGAGTGGCTCCAACAGTGGACACAAGCACCCAGGCCCAAGGTACTGATGGGTAGCCTGGTAGCGATGCAACTCCGATGGCGGCACGCGCACACCCCCGCTGACTGGCCTGTGGCAACTTGAATGTGTCATCGATGCACTGCAGAAGCAATGGTGGTATACCAGTAATGTGGGACCAAATCCATCATGGCTGGGTCAAAGGACGTGACATAGCGACTTTTGTAGACGATGTATAGCATCTTTTGGCGGTAAGTTGGGAATGAGATGGCTGTCAGAGGCTGAGGGTTTCCGAGCATGTTGGCAATATGCGGCTTGAGGACAAACTTGAATTTCTACTATGAGATCTGCATTTAATTCCTGTGTGTCCAATCGGTACATGGTGCACTGCCCCCAGTGTCCTACAATGAGAACCCTGAGTCTGCCGCATCTGAAAGAGCTTGAAAATAAAGTAAAATGAGCCAAGAGACTCAATCCCATCATGGACTCAGGCTCCTACTAGTAGAAAGACCAAACATAAACCAAATAAACAAAACTTGGCATTCGGGGATCTCGGTGATCTCGAACATGCATCAGCAATCATCGATATCATCAGCCAAACATCAGCGCTACCGTTGTCGCTTGTTGTCACGAGTGATGAGCACAAGGCCCATACCCTCCTGTTCAAGTTTTACTAATTCATTTCCCTTTTTTTTCTTTTTGAATACATAAATATAGGGTATTAATACACTGTTATTCTGCTTTTCTGGCTAGTAATGACTAAGTTAAGTAGTGCATTTCTTACCATGAACTTGAAGAGAGGGGGGGTTTTGCCAGTGCACTGAGTTTGGGGGAAGTTTTGTTTATTTGGTTTATGTTTGGTCTCATTTGGTCTGATAAGATATGATTGTTGCCATGGGATTGAGCCCCATACTAGAGCAGTTCGAGCGAATGGTTTTAGGAGCCTGAGTGGACTCGGTGGAGTCTTCAAACTTCAAGATGTTTGAGTCGGACTTGGATGTTGTTGGGACATGTTTACACCTTTACATAATTTTGAACAAGTCACGGGAACTTGAAGTTCAAGTTGAAGTGGCAGTGCTTCAAGTTGAACAAAATTTCTGTCCCCCTCTTGCGCTACTGCTCTTACTTCCTGGCCCTGCAGGTATGACTTTCTGTCACCTGCCTGGTTGTGTTTGACTTTTCGTCATGCAACCCTACATTTGGGTTACCTCTGGCCCTTGAACCTGTCTGCTCGCTCGCCCTAGAGTCCTTGACAGGAATTTCTGTTCTTCCAAGTGTCAGATTTCCCCTTGAGGTGAGATCCCCCCCTTTACCTACCATATCAGCTATGCAATGTCCGTCCATTACTCGTGCCTGGGAAATCGGCACAAGCAGCACATAGCTACAGGGTGGCAGCCAATAAAAGATCGAGAACTGACGCATTTTCTACTCTAGTTCATCTCGAAGCCCATTCACCTATGCAAAGGTGTTGATCATGCATATATCCGACACGGTTGGCTGAAGTACTTTGTTCCAGGGGTGCCGGCCAGGCAGCTTGGCGGACATGCCTCCACGTATGCGCTGGTGTTGGCTTGGTTTCGCGGTGGTGATAAGCTTCTCAACGCGTCTGATGGCACCTCAAGGTGGGTGCCTCCTTTTTTACCCTGCCCTGTCAGGTATGCAACGCCTGCCCTTTACTCAAGCCTGGGAAATTGGCGCAAGTGACGTGTAGCTGTGCAGCGGCAGGCAATCAGCGATCGAGAGCCAACGCACTTTTTTATTTTAGCTCATCCCGAAGCCCATTCGCCTAGGCAAAGCTGTTAATGGTTCCTATATCTGAAGCAGCATTCGGTGTTCGGGGTATGTGCCAGTCTTGGCATGGTGTAGTGGCGATGGCAGGCTTCCCAATGCCTCGGATGGCAGCTCAAGGTGTGGTCCTCCCTTCTTACCCCGCCCTGTCCCATATGCAAAGCCTGCCCTTTACTCGAGCCCAGGAAATTGGCACATGCGATGCGTATCTGTACGGCCGGCAGCCCATTTGTGCCTCCTCTTGCACGCTGTCTTTTTTTACTTGGGGCGCTATGCGGCTACCCCTATAATTCATTGCCCCTTAATATACGAGGTGCTGTCGCAAGCGCCAGCATAAGCCTTGCTTACAGATATTAAAAAGCCATCATAGGGACTGAAAATGTGACACCCAGTACACCACTCGTCGTCAACCCTCGGTTGACTCCTCGCGGCATGGACTGGATCAGCCCCTGCATAAAATTTTAATAGGAGTGTTTGTACATGTTGAAACATGCATGAAACAATCATTGTCGGGTGCAGAGACCTTGCAAGCAAGGTAATATGTCATTCCAATGCATCAGGCCTGCTCATCCCCCAGTGCCCCACTTGGTCCCCACGGATTCTAAATAATTCATCAGTTGCTTTGTCTGTCCCCACAGTCAAAGCCCAGATATGGCATTAGTTATAGTTGAAAAGTAGCATTGATAAATTTATTATATCTAGCTTTTGACGCATGCTCATTGCAATGCATGCTAGGAAGTAAGGCGCGCTTCTCGTTTGCTTAAGCATTATTTTACCCTTATTCTAGGCCACGAGGAATAAAGCCCTAAGACTTTTGTGGGGTGCATGTTCATAATTTTCTGCTTTCTTGCATTGATGGGCTCCTGAGATGCCTATTCTCAGGATCATCCCCATGGCACTGATGGGGTAAATGTTTTATGAGGGCAGGGCCAAGCAACAGAGCTGTTTCGAAATCTAGAAGGGTATATATACAAAGTGATTGAAATGAAAAGTCTAAATGACGGTTGGTTTATCCATTCCGCCTTCCTTACTCTTGCTCAGTTAGCTCTGAATCATCCTCCGACTCATCATCCCTCGGCAGGCTGCAGTGGTGGCTACGGAATGCCTGGCGCGTTGTGATGAGCAAGCACACCTCGCACTTGGCAAACAGGCTGAAGAATTCAACTTCCATTAGCCCAGGCCTATCCATGGATCCAAGCTTCGAGAATTTGCGCCAGTCAGTTTCATAGCCAAGATCCACGTGCTCAGCAGAATGGGGCACTTCAGTTAAGTCTACACCTAGGCTTAGCTCGAATGTTTCGGGGCTGCTCTTCACTTACCTGCTTCCGCATAGGTCCGCTTCAACGGCCTTGGGATGCACTCTAATTCCCAGTGATGTAGGACTTGGGGAGGGCACAACATGTCGCTTTCTTCATAACATGCGGTAAGCACTTTGAGCTCCCGGGAAACCTCCCAACTTACCTCGAGGTGGAAATGTCCGCACTGGAATGCCATCCACCTGGTATACCCTCTGCAATGGCACTGGCCTGCTGTGAACACCTGCTGCATTCCTAGGTAAAGACGAAGACTGACCCAGGTATCCGCATCGGCTGTTTGCACATTTGGCAACGTACTCCCCTGCGTAGCGTCCAAAGACCGGTATGTATATGGCTGCTTCCGTGAAGGCTGGCTCTTCGCTAACCCATTGAAGCAACGGACACAGGCAGCTGGGCCCAAGGAATTGGTAATGTTCGCGATAATCATGCAGTGCACTCGGCACTACGCACTTCCTTGCATGGACGGGCCTTTATACAGCTATCAGTGGTGCAGCTGCAAGGTTCCAAGCTACGCACCAGTGCCATTTGGTCAGCTTCAGTGTAGCTGGATCGAGAGACCAGATGACATTCGTTGAGTTGTATACCTTGCTGAGCAATATCTGCTGGTACGTCGGGACGGTGGTCGCTGTCAGTGGCTGTGGGTGCCTGGGCATGAGGAAAGGAACCAGAGCTGGACAAAGGCGAGGAGTGCAATTCAATGCTGGGTGTTAAGTTGGACTTTGTTGGTTGAATTGACCAGGCATTTATAGGCTGCTAGCTTTGAAATGAGTCATCATTACTCCACCGTGACTCAGATTGACTGGCTCTGAGTCAGTGTGGTCGCTAAAAGGTGGCGCAGCAAGCAGCCCTGGATCTCATCTCCTTCCTTGGTGCCCCCCCCCCGTTGTATCCCCCATGCCGGACGAGAACTCTCCTCCAGACAATGCTACAAGTGCCAATGCCCTCAAGCTTGGGAACAGGAAAAAGCCGTGAGTCAATTGTATTTCCACCATGCCATGCTCTAATGCTACCGCTCAGCCATGCCAGTGATCCCTTTGTTCATTATGGGAGACATTTCGGCTGAACCATGCATGCGATGTGCAGCATCCAAGCATTGCTGACCAACGGCATAGTTTGCATGGGTGAGGAGGGGGAAGTCATAGAAGAGTCGCTCACTCCAGAGCAAGTATCATGCTTAATTACTAGCAATCTACTTCTCAGCTAATACATTCTTCTATGTTGCAGGGCCAGAAAAGAGCATAGAGTGTTCCAAAAACTCTTGCGCATAGTGCCCCATCTTCCGGAGCGCCTCATGGAAGCTTCTAATGAAGAGTGCATGGCGATAGCAGATTTAGTATGTTTTTTGCCCCATGAATCCATATACCCTTCCTCACCCATTAAAGATTCAAAAGGGCATATCCAGCGCAAGATCAGACGATACTAAGAGCTTGAAGGGCGTTGTTCTGGAGTGGATGAGCCCCCCTGGCATACCCTTAAACCCACCCCTCTCCCGGAACGTCAAGACAAACAGGGGCTATCACCATCCTGTCACTGGCGCCCTCCTCTGTCCTGCCGGTCTAGACTGGAACGATGCGGAGTCAGTGTTCCTTCTTTTGCATACGTTGTTTGCACCATTGATTCCCACATTTAGCATACGTGAAAAACTTTCTAGTGGCAAAATGCCCATCCGCGGTGATCAGTGGCCAATGCTGGTGTACGCAGACCAGGAGTATGATCCCCAAGACCCTTGGGAGGGGCTGTTTAGAAGCCATATTCTTATTTGGGTTTGGATGCATTTTTCCTCTTCATCCGTTATTGACTCAGTCGCGTGCAGGCGTTCAAGCACATCTTTACCTCACCCAGTTCAGTAGAGAAAGAGGTGAAAGCAACAAGATTGGGCAATGCTCGTATCCATGGCATGACTCGGGTCACTACAGCCTCCCTGGCCTACGTAGCTACGCAGGTGAGTCGGGAGTTGGCGTGCTAGTAATCCACTACTGATGACCAACCAGCTTCGCTTCGCATTATCATCCTCTTCGGTGTTCAGTAGGTCGGACGCCGTGATGGATTCTGAACGATTTTACAAAAGCGTCTTGGACTTCTTGGATGATCCAGAGGAGAAGGTAGAGGTGGGTGATCTGTTGAACTGGTGGAACTGGTAGGTGTCGATAAATTGCATTCATGGCAGCAGCTGATTCTCCTGATAGCCAGATATTTCCAAGCCATGTCATGCCTGAGCATGCAGTCACGAAACAGAGCGTGCTAGCCAAACTGAAGGAGCAAAGGGCGCTGAAGCAGGCGCAGTTGAATGGGGGGGTGTCGTAAAATACCAGCTAGCTTTAGATTTACAATGCAATTGGTTTTCTTACAAGCACCAAGCGAAATGAGAGTGACTGATCAGAGGGTAAATCACTGCCATGTACTGGTCAGTTCTCACAAGGATGAAGTGGGCTCATATTTCTTACCCATCTTACAGGATACGGAGTCCAGACAGCTGATGACTGATGGATGGCAGAATTGGTGCTTCAGACGATATATATCCAGTCTTTTTCTGAAGCCACAGATTTACATCTCCTGTATACCTTGTAATGTATGGAATTTGGAGGACAGTGTCTGAGGGATATTGATGTTGGTGCTTATGGTAGAAGTCACACAGACTTTCCCTTCTTACAAGTGTTGGGACTATGGGTAGTTTTTGCTCATTCTGTCATTAAATTTGCAGACCTGCCTTTCTGATGCATATGATCCATGCTAGCATTTCTTACAGACTTTTGCAACCAGTTGCTTCTGTGTAGCAATTTGTAAGGGATGTCTTTCTGGCATAGGTTATGCATTTCACCACTCTTGGGCTATATCATAAAGGTTTGGACTACGGGTGGTTTATGGCCACTATTCTACACATCCCACAGGCTCAGCAGTCAGATATCTCATACCCTACATTCGCATCTCTTACAGACCTTCTCAAGCCACTGCTGTCAGACAACAGTTGATCTGCAGAGCCTTTCAGACATATCGTGTAATCTCCTATCATTATGGGACTGTAGGTGTGTTTTCATCGATCTTTTGCCTATTGTGCTGATTTGTCACACTTTTACCAATTCCGCAGGTCTGTCAACCTGATGTTCCTTATAAGCGTTGGGACAACAAGTGGATTTTCATCACTCTTTTCTAAATTTCACAGAATTGTCGGTCCAATGCTTCAAGGCCTTTTCCTGCATGTCTTACAGAACTTCTGAAGCAACTGCTTCCTGGCAGCTGCTGATCAGCATCACCCACCTGATATAGCTGGCTGAATCCACCACCACTGCCATCCTTTATAAAGGTTGGGACCACAGGTGGCTCTCTGTCCGTCTTTTGCAATTTTTTCTGATGCACCATCCTTTTACCAATTCCAGAGGTTTGCCAGTCTGATACCTCATGGTCTATACTCACAATTCTTACAAATTTTCTCAAGTAATCACTTCCAGGCAGCAGTTGATCAGTGAGGCCATCCTGATATAGCTGGCAGAATCTGCCATCGCTACTGTCCTTTATAAGTGTTGGGACAACAGGTGGATTTTCGTCGCTCTTTTCTAAATTTCACAGATTTGTCAGTCTGACACTTCAAGGCCTGTTCCTGCATGGCTTCCAAATCTTCAGAAGTAACTGCTTCCTGGCTGCTGCTGATCAACCGTACCCACCTGATATAGCTGGCAGAATCTGCCATCTCTACCATCCTTTATAAGTGTTGGGACCAAAGGTGGACTTTTGTCACTCTTTTCTAAATTTCACTGATCAATCACACTTGATATCTCTGTTCATTAAATTTCACATCTGTATACTACTTGTTCAACTACTACCATAAATTTCAAAAGCTCAATTCTGAGTGCACTGTTGAGATTTGTCAACACTACCGTCCTTTAAAAACCCTTTTCAGACCGTATATAAGAATTGCAAATATTATTGTTATTTTGGATATTTTAAGGGATTATCAAGCCTTAACCTTTTCGGCCCAAAACCCAGATAAGTTGAAGCAGGGGACTTGGGTAAAGTGGACTACAGAATGAGTGCCCAAGCAGCGTTCACAAAGTATGCAAAGTACTTTCCAGTAAAGACAGCACCAAGTGCACATCAGCTGAACTTGGACAAATAGCACTATTACTATGGTTATCTGAGGACTAGCAACTGTTATAGGAGTCTTTCCTGCACCTGATAATCCCACCAATCACCTCTTATTAGAGGTGGAGCTACATATGAGGTCCTCTAATAAGAGGGAATTAAATGTGTATGGCCCTCCTCTGATAAACCTTGAATAAATATAGTGTAGACTCCTCCAAGACATCTACAGCATGTGCCAGACATCAGTACCTGCCATCAGTGTCATCGGCTACTGTCACCATCAAGGCCATCAATTTCTCCCATCACTGTCAGCTTATGTCCACCCACGTCGGCTAACGTTGTGCTCACTGTCTCTGACAGCGAGCTCACTATTTCCTTCATTCTGCCCTGTTTCCCTTGGTTTCTTTTGCTTACATTAACTACATGTGTACATAAAATGACTACCTGCCATCCTTTCCACTTTACCTGCCCTGATAAGCCTGCTAGAGCACTACCTTCTTGAAGTGAGAATGAGAGATTGTTGTACTTATGTTTGAGTGTTCTTCTTGATATATTACTCATCATGCACCAGCTTCCTTCCAATCGAAACACTACTAGACATGGTAGGAGAGCAAGGCCCTCCACAGCCACTCCCCCTCCATCCTGCACTGTGTCTTCTACAAGCAATTCTTCTACAGTGCCACCTACTCCAGCCACTGCACACCCTGCCCCACTGAGAAGGTTACCGTCACTTCCCACTGTATTGTGGTCACAACCATGGACCCCGACAGGTTCCCATTTTCCAGAGGCCATTACACCCAACTGCCTCAAAGAACGTGCCTACATCTTGGCTACAAGAGGTGTGGACATTGACTGTTTGAAGATACAGGGCACAGATGTTAAGGAGCTGGTCCAAAGTTTCAATAGGGCTCTTGCACTAGTGGCACGAACAAATGACTTCACTGATATTCTGGCTCCAGGGCAAGACTTTGTGATGTAAGTTTTATGAGTATATCACATTAGCTCAAAGTGGAATACTAACCAATTGGTTCTAGAATTCAGATAAATCAGGATGGATACAAACAAACACTCTCCATTGGCGAAGGAATTGAGAGGGAGGTTTTACACTTGGCGTTTCAAGAATTCCATGATGAATCCACCAAATGGTTCTTACCATGCCAGGATGGGCATGTTGCTATTGCCTCGACTCCTTTGACTGTCCCCACCTCTAGGTCCTCAGCTAGAGGTCCTTCAAGTTCTGCTCACAGCCAAAGTCTTGCTACATTGGGTGCACTTACCAGCCTCTTAATCATCAATGGCATTGCTCCAGTCCCTCTCTCTCCGGTTCTTCTTCACTATTTCATTCACCAATCTAATCTCAATGCTATCCACCCTTCATTCTTGGGTAACTGGTATCCTGATCTTCATCAATTGATTCAAAACTGGCTTGCCATTGGCCACACTGGAGATCCGACACCTTTTGAGTCCCATTTTATAATGTATCACGATATGCAGGTGCTTTGTTATCAATTACTAGTCTGTATACAATGTACTCATCAGCACTTCCAATAGGTGGGACCACTTCTTGGCTGAGACAAAGAAACTCATCAGTGGACAGCATGTGAAATCCTTTATCGAGCTATTGTTGGGCCCTCCCAACCAGATCATCCTGACATCTTAGCCTTTCTCTCAGGCTTCAGCTTCCCTAAGGTTCAGCTTTATTGTTGTCATCAGCATGGATACTTATGCAACTTTCTTAGCTGGTGAATTCTCTCGAAGGAGGTTTGGAGTTCCTCTTCAGTGCTCTTTGGATGTCAAACATCACATGCTACAAGGATTTGGAACCTTACCTGGCTGTGAAGACAGCCGACACAGAAGTAGCTGAACATTTTTCTTCAATTTGTCCTTCTATGACATTTGACTCCATTATCACATAGTGGTTCTGGTATTCCTTGTCCTAACTCATTCGAAGAGGTCCAAGGCCAGTTTTCAACATCGGTAGACCTGTCAACAATTGGTGAACCCTGTTTTCGACCAAAATTACTTGCCTGGGCATCCACTGGAAGTTCATCTGTCAATGTGAATGAAGTCGGGCAAATTATGGTATATGCAAATGCCATGATCTTACCCTTCACAGATAATGAATATTATACAGGTTGTTCTTGTAGATGATGATGGACTTGCCTATGGGTTAGACCCTGAAGTCTGGTCAGCGATGATAGCAGAAGGAACAATCAGCTTCAAGACCTGCTTGCAGGAAGCAAGGGTTCCCATTTCTTAAGGTAGGGCTCATTCGCAGCCAACATCATCACATGTAATGTGACCCAATGTGATGGATGTGTCATACTTTCTCAGCTCTCCTTCATGACGCGTCCAGATAATGATCATGTTGATAATCTATGTACTAGTAAAGTAATCTATGTACAATGTAAGATGTAATTATGCAGTTACTCAAGTATTATAAGATAGAAATTACTATAAGAGTCAATTAAGTGACATTAGCCTTTTCAAGATCTTGAAGGATTGAGTCAGGGATCATTTGATGACCACAGTACTTCTTTGCCACCCAAGCTGCCTGCTTGCCGTTTAGACCTTTGCGATATGCATCCATGAAATGGAGGGATCGAGTCGCATATCTACAAATCAGTTGCCATGGATACTCAAATCAATAACCAGATGGAAGGAAGCTTACCGCTGCATTGAGATGAGTGGTACATCATCCAAACAAGCAATTATGTTCCGCTCTAAATCCTCTTCCTTTGATGTCGGAAGGAGAAGACGGTATCGCTGCTTTGCATTACCCCAACATTGCTCGATGAAACTGGTCTCACAATGGAAATTGGGGAAGAAGTGGACAGGATAACCCCTATATCTGCAGCAAGTTTCTAGCAATGATTCCTCCTCAATGAAATTGGGTTCATTAAATAGGATGCGCCGGCAACAGCAGTCCTTTATGCCAACAGGGCAATCTGCAAAACTTTTCCCGCACTGCGCTTTCTTCTTTGACACATCATAACCATGTTCTGTTAGTATTGCAGCCATACCTTTGAAAATACCAGCCTTCTCATGACCTTCTGGATAGTAAAACTCTTGTTCCCTTCCATCAAATCTCCCATTCCGCATCCAAACCTTTTGCTTCAAGATCTTACCATCTGGTCCGTGGATTGGCTGGCCATCTAAACCAACAACATTAATCAGAACACCAAAGTTCTTCTCAGGCTTTGAAGGATTTTTTGGCATTTTAGTGGCTGAGAGTGCGTCGGCGGGTCGCGAGAGGTGAGTTGATGCATTGTCATAAATAAAGCAGTGATCCTCATCTGGATAGTTTCTTGAAAGGATTGCCATAGCATGATCTGCTTGTGCAAGAATATCTTCATTTGTGAAGTATCCTTCACGATTTTTTCCTGGGCAAAAAATGACGTGCGCTGATTCCTTTCCATCAGGCGATCGAAGCCAGCCATAATCAGCTGACACAAAGTCAGCAACCATCAATGAGATGCCTTCTCCTTTTGCATAAGGTTTTGCTGTTTTATCTTTGTGGTACCATGTGGTCTGATGGTGGTCATGTGCATAGAAAATTGATTCATCATGCACCCATGCAACAATAGGATGGTTGACCTCATGAGGTAAATCCCATCCATGCTCATCCACCCAGGTTTGCATCTGAGCCTCGTACTGTTCCATTGCTGGAAGGAAGACATTCTGCCAGTAGTGGACAACATCTGGCCATTCATGACCATCAACATACTGGCCCTTGAGATTTTTCTTCCAGTGGTATCCCATTTTTTCGAGCCATCTTTGTGCTGTTGCTAGTGAAATAGTCTTGGTGCGCTTCAAGCGAGCAAGGATCTCTGGTTTGGCACAGTACCGGACTATGTCTTCCACTTTAATGTATTTGCCAATCTGCTGGAGGTGTAGATGAATTTCTTGAGCCAAATCCTCATCATCGATTGCTAGTGTTGAAGGGTCCAGTCCATAGGACCGAAAAAAGACCGAAATTGGACTGAATTGGACCGGAAAAGACCGGACCAGTGGTCTATTTATGGACCGGTCTTTTGCAGTTCAGTTAGCAGTCTTTCCATTTTGAAAGATGTTGTAAAACCGAAGAAAACTGGTCTGAACCGGTTAGGACCAGTTTAATCGTGGAAACATATATTGGACCATGTTCCCACATAAAATCCGGAGAATTCGACCTCTGGTTCATAAAAAATGGTTAAGAATTGAGCAAGATATAACCAAATCTATTTTTGTATGAGTATTTTGTTGTATCAGATTGATTTTCATTTCATCTTACTCATATGTTGATCATGTGCTTGATTCTATTAATGATCATAGGACTAACATGTATAATAATACTCCCACCATTTGTCAATGCATGCTATGCATCACATAATTTATGGTTGTCACATTACATTTCTTGGTGTTCAGCACGAGTCATTCAGTAGATGTATTTTTATATTGATCATAGCCAAGTCAAATGTTGATGAAATGTCTTAAAAGTTAGATTGAATGATGGGGAATTACAATGTCTATCTATCTGTACAGTGGTTATAAGGTCCGGGTAATATTTGCTTAGATACATATGGGTTATATTAATACGACAAATTTCACAACAAAACATCGGTCTAAACCAGTCTTAACCAGTCTTTTTTGGTCTTTTAACCAGAAAGGACCGGTCCTAGGTGGTCCAGTTCGGTTCTAGCAGTATCTGGGTCAGTCCTGGACTGGTTTAGGTTGCGGTCTTTACATTTTTGGGTCAAAAAACCAAACTGGACTGGACCCTTAAACACTATCGATTGCTGATTTGCTACCGCGGCCATATCTATTCTCTGGGATCTCCTTTTGGTCGTTGATAAATGATCACGTCCACACGCAAAGCTTTCTGGCATGGTGCTTGCTCTCACAATGCATGGTAACCATCACATTGGATGCCTCTGTCCAGTTGCCTTGATGTCCCAGTCTGTCTGTCTCCAAGCAGATATATGTGGCCAAAAACATTCTCATCCCCTCAAGACAAGTGCATGTAACATTGTCAAGACCAGCACTTTTGTAACCGCATCCTTTCTTCCTCGGAGGCCGCAAGATATTTGTAATGTCCATGAAAGCTGCAGCTGCATCTTCGTGTGTTGGTGCAAATACATAAGCTCGAGGCTGTGAGTTGAAGGCTGCTTCCTCCATTGTGTCATCCTCCACATACACTGAGGTGTGATTTTCCTCATCTGCTTCCCACCCTTCTTCGCCCTCCTCACCCTCCTCACCCTCCTCACACATCCAGAATGTTTCCTCCCCACTCCAGTTTTTATCTGATGTTTTTGGAGCATCATTATCTACAATTTCTTCAATTGTAGGAGGGTGAAGGATTCTTGGAGTGGGAATTTCCAAGGCAGGCTCGAGTTCTGGTGTAGGTGGTACATAGTTGACGGCAGGATGAGAAGAACAAGAAATATTGAGATGTGAGGATGAGGTTGCTGAGTTTACATTGTGAACTTCATGCAGGGGTGAACTGCTGATTATTCTTGGGTCAGCCAGTGTGGGGTCTCTCATTTTCGCTTTTTTTGACGGATTGGCCTGTTAATTTATGCGTCAATAATTAATTGTCAAACACATAATGAGCAGTATACATTAACATTTTCCTTATCTGAATCAGGGCTTAATTTCCATTTGCCAGGGTGCGCGTGATGGCCAAGATTTGTGGAGCGCCAGGTCCACCTCCCCATAAACACTGCCCGTCTTTCATTTCTTTCATTGGCTCGCAACACGCTTGAGGTGCAGAGCAGCTATTTCCGAGAATTACCCAAAACAGAACATTATTGATGTATGCCTAATTACTTTCTTCTTCCACTGAAAATAGAAAATTGAGAACCTAGACCCTCTGGAGAATTATATTTTACATAGATCTTAGGTTTTACTTTTGCGAAAAAAGTGGAATTGAATGAGTAATTAGAAATACAGTGTTTTGTCACGATTTGTCACTCTTTAGTCATGTGATGATGTTGGCTGTGGATGAACCCTACCTTACTTGATGCATTTACACAATCTGGACTCTTCCCCCAATCGAGAAGCTCACACCTTTCAGGAAGCTGTTGATCACTGGCTTTTGTGTGAATGCCTGGGTGCCGTTGGTTCTCATTTGATTCTCTGATTTCACATTGATGTGTCTGATCGCTTTAATTACTTATCTTTAGTGCCTTCTTTCGGTCATCCTCCAAATTCTACCTTCTGATGACTGTCTTTGCTTGCTAATCATTGGCGTTGCTCATCACCCCTTTAATTGCTTTTATCTTTCCTACTACCCTCTTTCTCTTTTGATAGTCCTCCAAATTCTACCAACACCTGCCTTTGCTTGCTACTGTTGCATTCTTCATTAGCGATGTCTACCCCTTCTCTAGTTACAATACACTACACAATATAATGTTTTTCACATGAGCAGACATGTGATATAAAAGCTATGATAGTGGAGACGGTTGCATGGCTCTTTCATTCCCACCGCGACCCCACTTAGTGCCTCAAACCAATCTCTTTGCCTTTTGTCCTCGTCTTTTGCCATTGTTATCAAATGTTTCAGTCACCTGGACCTTATGGAAATATACATAGCACCTTTGTGCCCTCTTGGAGTCTCAACCAGGTCCATGCTCAATCCTCACCACCACCAAATGGTCCAAATCTTTGCCCATCCAAGTCATCTAAACCTATTGCCAAGCTTAATATGCCTGCTAGCACTCCTCAGCCCCATGCTGCACCTACTTTGAACCCATCACATTCACCATCAATCTCCACTCCCCCCTCTAGTGACCTCATGTGCCCTGATCCTTTGGAGATGTGGAGTGACTCTGTCCCCCCTTGCATTTCCAATACTCCTGAAACCCCTACTGTATGTTCTATAGAGGGTATCTGTAAGGGGACTAGGGGGGTGCTCTGCGGAGTACCCCTTCCGACACCTACCCCTTGGTATGATGTCATTTGGTGGCCTTGATCTGCCTATCTCCGCCTTTTTCTATTTTTAGGTTATATTTGATTTTTGTTGTCTTCACATATACTGGGCATCAGCAAGGGGATCCTTAGAGTTTTCTCTTTGGATTTCCCTTTGCTAGGTGTGTCCCCAATCCCTGTATTATGTAGTATAATTTTAACTTCAGATTTCCCTTTGCTAGAGGCTTAGGTTGCCCTTATAGTAGAAAACTCTCCCCTAAGGCCCAAAAATTGCAAATACACTGCCCAAGATAGGCAGGTATGGACTGGACGATGCTTCCCAAAGCTCCACAGAGTCCCTACACACCGTTCCAGATAATCTCGCCTTTATTACGCCGCCATTTTCGCCAAATGTGCCCCCTAGCGACATGGACACATCAGAACGTTTTGACACGCTTGAAAGCAACATTTCCGGAATGCATGCGCAAATCAACTCGCTTAAATCTACGATCGAAAACTTTGTTAGGACCCTCCAGACTAACCCTACAACCAATAGTTCCCCATTTACGACTCCAAGTGCACCCAACAATGATGTTCTGCCAAACACATCCACTAAGGAATGCACCCAGATCAAACCATCCCCCCCCCCGCTGAATTTAATGGTGCACATGCACAGGGACATGCATTCCTTAATTCCTGTGAGTTATACATCAGTCTCCAGTTGCATCAATTCGTTGATGAGGCTGCAAAAATTTATTGGGCCTTCACATACATGAAATCTGAATGTGCCTATCTCTATGTGGACCGTATCCTGCATCAAACTAAAGAACTCGGTTCTCTACCCTTCTCCACTCGGGGTGACTTTCGAGCTGAGTTTGTATGCCACTTTTGTCCCCTCAATGAACGCCACTGAGCAGTGACATGACTTGAGTCATCCGCTTACCACCAGGGATGTTGATCCGTGGACGACTATATCGATGAGTTCAAGGATTTGGTGGACATGGCAGGATATGGGAGTGGGTTACCAGTGGTGGTGAAGTTCCGATGGGGGCTCAACCGAGAAATTCAGGACCAGATTGCACAGATGTTGGAAGGACACCCAGCGGACGATGATATCTTTGCTTGGTATGAAGCTGCTTCACTCTATGATGAGAACCGACTCACAAATGTGGCGTTTAATGCTGCATTCTGTGCTCTGAATACCACTCATACGCCCTACACCTTCAATCGAAGCCTTCCCCACCCTAACCCCATTCCTGTTTGTCAAACTCCCACACCAGCTGTCAACGTCCCAGTACCAACAGATGTTGATGCAGCCCACAGCCATGCATGTAAGTTGGATCTCTGCTACCATTGTGGGGAAACTGGACACAGGGCTGGAGCATGTCCCCATCGTCAGGATATCCACATGCTCACCCCTGAGGGACGAGATGAACTCTTGCAAGACTTGTTGGCACTTGTAGATGTTGAGGAAGCGAAGGATCAAGTTGCAGAGGAGATTAAGTTGGAAGTTGTAGAGGGGCAGGATTTTCCTATTCGCAGCGAGTGAATCGTACGCCCTCACTGCCTGTCCATAACCACTTTGAAGTCTTGTCAGTTGAATCCCCAGAGAATGAATCCATTTCTGTGACTGCTCCCCTCTCTGACCCTTCAAAGTTGGCTAAAGATGTACCTGCTCTCCCCATCTCTCCTTCTACTCCACGTCCCAAAATTAAATCATGGGAGCATAAACTACCACACAAGTATATTGTGGCATCCACTCCCTCTGCACATTCCTTGAACCTAGCAATTGAACTGCAGATGACCGACACTGGACAGATACTTGGTGTCTCTGCGCTCCTGGACTCTGGTGCGACTGGTCTCTTCATCGACTCCCATCTTGCACAACAACATCGCCTAAATACTCGCTCACTCTCGTGTCCGATACCTGTGTATAATGTGGATGGATCCCCAAATGAAGCTGGTGCCATCCGAGAGGTTGTAGACTGGTTCTCCATTACAAAGATCATAGTGAGTGTGCCCTTTTTGCTGTCACTCAATTAGGAAAGCAAAAGGTGATTTTGGGATATCCATGGCTTCAAGACCATAACCCAGAGGTTGACTGGCGTACCGGGGAGGTTACCATGAGCCGATGTCCATCCCGCTGTCAGACATGTTTCACAGAAGCCAGGCAAGAATGTTGTGGACAGAAGGCGGCGATACGATGTACTCAGAAGTGTCGTGCCGGACCCCTGCCTATACCTGAAGTGGAATTGGAAGGGTGGAGGAGGGTGATCAGATCTTCTACACTGTGATTCGCTCATCGCACGAGGTGTGTGCCACATCAAACATATCCCAACGCCTTGCCAAGGCCTTCCACAAAACAACACTGCTAAATCCTCTACTAATTCCTTACTCCCTCATCTCCATGAGTTTGAAGATGTGTTCTCCAAGGAGTTGTTTGACTCTCTTCCTGTGCGCAAGCCATGGGATCACATGATTGAACTCACCCCCGGTGCGACCCCTTCATCCTGCAAGGTCTATCCTCTCTCTCCTGAAGAACAACGACAGCTTGACCAGTTCATTGATGAGCACCTGGCCTCTGGACATATTCGACCATTGAAGTCACCCATGGCCTCTTCCTTTTTCTTTGTCAAGAAGAAGGATGGCTCACTTTGACCAGTTCAAGACTACAGAAGGCTCAACAACATCATGGTCAAAAATTGCTACCCACTACCCCTCATCTCTGAACTCATGAACCAGCTCCGTGGAGCCTGATACTTCACCAAGCTCGATGTCTGTTGGGGCTACAATAATGTGAGGATAAAGGAGGGAGATGAGTGGAAGGCAGCCTTTCATACCAACCGTGGTCTTTTTGAACCGCTTGTCATGTTCTTTGGCCTTACTAATAGCCCTGCCACCTTCCAGACCATGATGAACAACATCTTTCATGACCTCATCCTCGAAGGTGTTGTCTGCATCTATCTCGATGACATCCTCATCTTCACTCGCACAGTTGAAGAGCACTGTCGCATCATGCGCCTCGTCCTAGAACAGCTTCGACGGTACAAACTCTACCTTCGTCAAGACAAATGCGAGTTCAAGAAGACCAAGATCGAGTACCTTGGCCTGATTATCTCGGAGGGTCAAGTGGAGATGGATCCTATCAAGGTGAACAGGGTCACAGCTTGGCCGATGCCCATGAACAAGAAGGAGGTGCAGTCTTTCCTGGGCTTCATCAACTTCTACCAGCATTTTATCAAGGACTTCTCACATCATGCACGACCACTGTTCGACTTGACAGGAAAGGAGGCATGGAGGTGGGATAATGCACAACAGGAGGCATTTGAAAAGCTTAAAGAGATGGTCACTTCCACTCCCATCCTTACCTTTGCTGACAATTCGCGTCCTTTTCGTGTAGAAGCTGTCAGTTCTGACTTTGTGACGGGCACCGTGTTGTCTCAGCAGTCTCTGGAGGACCAGAAGTGGCATCCTGTTGTGTTCTACTCCAAAAGCCTTAGTGCTGTAGAGTGAAACTATGAGATCCATGACAAGGAGATGTTGGCAATAATGTGTGCGCTTGAGGAGTGGCGACACTTCCTTGAGGGTGCCCAACACAAGGTGGAAATTTGGACGGATCACAAGAATCTCGAGTACTTCATGACAGCCAAGAAATTGAACTGTCATCAAGCTCGTTGGTCCCTGTATCTATCCAGATTCGACTTCTCCTTGCACCACCGTCCGGGTCGCAGCATGGGGAAGACCGATGCCCTCTCCCAACGTCCAGACCATGGGGATGGCAGCGATGACAACCAAAACATTGTGTTGTTGCAGCCAGACCTGTTCACCATTTGGGCACTGGAAGGCATTGCACCCCAGGGCGAGGAGTGGGACATCCTACGTGACATTTGTTGTGCAAACTGTAGTGGTTTACATGAGGATGTTGTCACCCAAGCTGTTAAAGAACTGAGGAAGGGATCGACCCTTTCCTTACATGCAGCAGAGTGGGCTGAAAAGGAGGACTTGTTGTATTTCAGGGATCACATCTACGTTCCCAATGACCCAGACCTTCGCCAGCACATCATATCCCAACACCATGACTCACAGATTGTTGGCCATCCCGGACGCTGGAAGACCTTGGAGCTCACCTCACAGAACTATTGGTGGCCACAAATGTCACGGCTCATTGGTCAGTATTGTTGCACTTGTGACTTTTGCTTATGCACCAAGGTTCCTCGTCACAAGCCTATTGGCAAGCTACACCCCCTTCCTGTTCCAGAGAGTCGTTGGGATGTCATCAGTGTCAACTTTGTGGTGGAGTTACCAGAGTCAAACGGGTTTGATGTGGTGATGTGCACAGTTGACTCAGTGGGAAAACATGCTCACTTCATTCCCACTCACACCACTGTCAGTGCCCTAGGTGCCGCTCGACTCTACCTCCACCATGTGTGGAAATTACATGGACTTCCTGGTGCTTTCCTCTCAGATCATGGCCCTCAGTTCATGGCAGAGTTCACTTGTGAGCTGTGCCAACTCCTGGGGATCAAACTCCTCGCTTCAACCGCTTATCACCCACAAACCGATGGCCAGACTGAGTGAGTCAACCAGGAACTGGAGCAGTACATCCACATCTTTGTCAATGAATGCCAGGATGATTGGGACGATCTCCTTCCCTTGGCTGAGTTCAGATACAACAACCATGTCCATGCTTCCACTCAACAGACCCCTTTCCTCTTAGACACTGGACAACATCCATGCATGGGATTTGAACCTCACCAAACTCCCTCACACATTGAGACGGTGAATGAGTTCACAGAATGCATGCGGGATAGCTTGGAGGAGGCAAGGGCAGCCTTAGCAAAGGCGAAGGACAACATGGCGCAATTTTACAACCAGCGCCATTCCCCAACCCCTCAGTACAAGGTTGGTGATCGAGTTTATCTTGACTCCAGTGACATCTCCACTACATGTCCATCCAAGAAACTCGCTCATTGCTTCTTGGGACCTTTCCCCATTGTCAAGTGTGTTGGAATGCATGCCTATTGTCTACGCCTCCCAGCCTCCATGTCCAGACTCCACCCCATCTTCCATGTCGTCAAACTGCTTCCAGCTCCCCCAGATCCATTCCCAGGACACCATTCACACCCACCACCACCACATACAGTGATCGAAGGAGAACCCCAATACAAAGTCGAATCAATCTTGGACAGCTGTTTGCGTCGAGGAAAACTACAGTATTTGGTACATTGGAAAGGTTATGGGTATGAGGAGAACTCATGGGTTGAAGAGTCTGATGTGAATGCCCCTTGGTTAATCAAGGAATTCCACCGACGGCACACTGCTGCACCGTGTTGCATTCAAGTCATGGACTTTGGTCGTATGTGATTTCGAATGCATCGGGGCAATGCATCTTAGAGAGGGGGTGATGTAAGGGGACTAGGGGGGTGCCCTGCAGAGTACCCCTTCCGACACCTACCCCTTGGTATGATGTCATTCGGCGGCCTTGATCTGCCTATCTCCGCCTTTTTCTATTTTTAGGTTATATTTGATTTTTGTTGTCTTCACATATACTGGGCATCAGCAAGGGGATCCTTAGAGTTTTCTCTTTGGATTTCCCTTTGCTAGGTGTGTCCCCAATCCCTGTATTATGTAGTATAATTTTAACTTCAGATTTCCCTTTGCTAGAGGCTTAGGTTGCCCTTATAGTATCCTTTCTGAGTTGAATCTGTTCTTGACACGAATGGCTGGTGCTCCAAACCATATATTAGTGAAAGGTATTGCATCTGAAACCTTTCAAACTCTGCAGCTGATGGCAGAAAAGGGTGAACTAGAAGGATGGGCACAGGCTCAGTGAGTTTAACACCTGACCCTTCAAAATTTTGACGGGTTATCTAATAATCTTTTAAGCACCAACTTTTCTGGCACTGACCTTATCGTGCATTTTCCTACCATGATTCATGAGTCTATCAGCCAAATCTTCCCAAGGATATCTGACGAACACATCCATGGGGTCAGTTTTTGTGGAGATACACCCAATGCCAGATTTAGTGGTGGATCTAATGTCTGGTTATCTGATGATGGAGAGAAGACCCCCGATTTTGCAATCTATGAGCAGCCTGACATACCTGATGCCTGGACCCATTATCCGACGATTGCTTGGGAAGTGGGTTACAGTGAAACAGCAAAAAAACTTGGCCAAGATGCTGCTAGGCTGGTGGCGGGTACTTTTGGTGGTATACAGCTTGTGATTACAGTTAATATAGAGGATAAGATTGTCAAAGGCATTGGAAGACAGTTGAAGGCAGTTACCGTCAATTTTTGGGAGCTTACAGAATCTGAACAACTCGAGTCTTGGGCTGGGAAAGACTCCGACCTCAATTGATGGTCTTGACGATTCAGCAAGGGTGGTCTTGGCATCACTTGCTGACAAGTATCAATACATTTTCTTCCAAAATGACATCAAAGTGTACTGGAAGTATGTTGTGTCATGAACAGAGAGATATCAGGTAAGGGACCCTTTACAATGGTTTACAACCTTGTGACTATTCATAAAAACAGATAATCCCAGGTTCAAGTGAGAATCACTATATCCGAATTCTGCAAAAGCACATCTTTCGGACAATCCCTCAAGGCAGGCATGGCGATGACTATGCTATCTCAATTCCATATCACCTCGTTCTTGACACAATCCAAAGCAATGTCGATTTGCAGACAGATGCTGATTTGGCAGCCAAGCACACTATGAAGCGACAGCAGCTGCAGGGTATGCTTGAGACAGCGAGATGAGCACTGTAACACAAACAGGAAGAGACCCAGAAGAGGAAGAAAGCACGATTGGAGTAGTCCCAATCCTTTGTACAACAAATGTGCAGCTTTTCACTTAGTTCACAAATTCGAGTACCTTTAGTTCACAAATTCGAGTACACTTAGTTCACAAATTCGAGTGGTGAGAATAAAATTGGTTGAGTCAACAGAGGGCACAGTTACGACAGCTATACTATTCAAGACAGAGTGACAAAGTGGCCTTGGAAGTAGAGAGTTGATTTTGGGTCACTCCAGCACCAAAGGCTTCATCGGGGTCAGTTGACCTTGCATTAGGGATCTGGCCAGTGGATATGGGACCATTAGAACTCCAAAGGTAGCATATGCCTCTCCAGAGGGAATACAATTTGTAGCTAGCCTCGTCCTTCCCTGTGGCAGATGTCAAAATATGCACTTTGCATGAAAAGCCTAGCTAGAAGGGGCTAACCTGGAATGAGTCCTTTCCATTGGCTTCTTGCTGCCACCTCAGCCCAGTCATACCAGCCGCATTTGTGGTCAAACGAAGTTGCTGCCCAACTGAAGTGATCCAAAACCTCTGAAGCCTGGAAGGTGAGACCATGGATGTCAATCTTACCACCTTTTTTGGGAAGAGGCACAGTGAAACCTAATTGCTTTAGTAGCAAAACCATAGCGCGATGGTTCCTAACCAAGTGTGTTAGGGTCCATCCCTGCTGACACTGAGCATTGACAACTTGTGGATCATTCGTGTCTATGCCCTTGAGTTGGAGCAACAATCCCACACTGTTTGTATATGTGGCTGCAGGCCTCTCAGAGCTTGTTGGAGAAACTTGCAGACGTAGTGTCAGGGTGGGTGGTGGGCCGTGTTCCCCCCATTCAGGGTTTGCAGCTGGGGGCATATCTGCTGGTGCAATGAAGAAAGTGTTTGGCTGCATCGTTCTCACAGAATTGAACATAAGACCCTGATTCCCATGAGAGCAAAGGTCTTCACTGTATGGGCGATCAGAGGAGGGAGAGAGGTGATTTTGCAGCAGGTTCCCAGATGTGGGTGAGGAGGGTGCTGGTAGGTGGGGAGAGGAGTGCTGGGATGATGGTGTGAGGGAGTGGAGAGAGGAACACCAAGAAAGCAGATGACTGACAGAGTCAGAAGGGCTTAAACTCAACTCCGAAGATGCCCTGGAACTGCAGCAGAATGTTGTAGAATGGATTGTGTTGGGGACATGAAAGACAATAAAAAAATGTTTGCTCATCTCTACCCCAAAAGGTGAATGAGAATGGGCAAAGCTGATGACACTCACGTGATCCACATCAGCAGCTAGTAGCTCAAAATGGGCCATGCGAGGGGCTGGAATTAAGCATTCATGTCCCACCTCACTTAACACACACAGGGTCCTATAGCAGTGTGTCGGGTTCTGCAATCCATCCCCAAACTCGGGGATACGAGTTGTCGCGATGATGACCTATAGATGGAGTTGCAGCGGAAGGGAGTGAGAACAGCGATGAAGGATTGGATCAGGAGCAGGAAGTCCAACATGAACCTGAACTCAACGAAGCCAATCTCTTAATCCCTGACAATGGCCCCACAGCTTGCTTCCCTGTGGGGTTCTTTACCGGAGGAGATATGCATCTATCTGATTTGGGGCTTACATTTCGGTAAGAATTTTCAACTGCTTTCAATGACATCTTAGCCTTTCTCTCTTTTACAGATATACTCCAGGTGACATCCTTATCTTTTTATCTGGCTGGCTTTACCATGCAGTACAGCTATGGCAGCCATCCATTCCACCTCCCGGAGAGCCTTTGACCTCTGGACGCATTGGTAATGTATTTTTTTCCCCCCACAACTCCTATTGTAGGCTGGAAGGAAAAGCTGCTGGGTGGAATAGAGATACTTTGACCGATAGATTTCCATCTTCTTCGGCTTATGCACACCATTAGAGGTTTAATTTGTATTCCTTCAAGTATGTCAAATATAAGTTGCTGTTTGTTTGACAATTTAGGGTACTATTGAATGTCCACCAAGGAGTCCAAACTAAGTAACTACATAATACAAAGTGGACAAGTCAATGGTGTGCATCCCACCATCAACACCTGCTCTCATTTGCCATTGTTTGCACTATGAAAGTAGTGGGCTCTGCCGCCGGCTCCCCGGCATGCTACGTGGTTATTCCAGAATCAGACATGAGTGTTTTGGTTGTTACCCGAGTGTCATAGCTGTAATTGCCAATAAAGCAGTATGGAGTGATAAACCAGAGCCGAGTCCAGAGCCTAAATATAACCATAACCGAACTAAGTAGCTGCATTTCTGAAACCAAAGGTTGCGACAAGGAAACCAAAGTTGTGACCAAGTTGTTGGATTAGGTTTCAGGCAATAGACCATGTGATCCATATAGCAGGACCTGGGAAAGTGCTCAATCTAGGACCTAATCACACGCTAATCCTGGACCTGGAATATTCCTCGAAAAATAAACTCATATCCGTCAGTTTCAACCTTTGATAATCTGACTACAACCTCTGCAGCTCTTGTCAATGCTCCTGCTACTGTGGCTCCTGTTGAAGCTCCTGCTACTGAAGCTCCTGTTGATGCTGCTGTTACCATCACAGTCCCTAGTGTGGGACTTGGGACAGGGAAGAAAGCTGGGACGATGTGGCCAAACCCTCATCCGACTACTGCCTGGTAAGTGATTGTATTGTAGAAGTTCTAGGTATAGACTAATGTTGCCTATTGATAACCAGAAACCTATGTGCTTTGGATTGGAAAGAGCATAACCCTCATGGTTCCATGAGTGATTTCAAGTAATATTATGATAACCTCTCTGCAGAGCAGAAGAAGGTCTGCGTGCCTTTGTATGTTCTTTAGTATCATGACTCACATAAATTACAGCACTGGAAGGATTGTGAATTCTCCATGGTAAGCTGTCCATATCTATGTGCCACAGTCCTAACTTCTTTTTTTGACCACAGAAAGCTGCAGGCGCTGCTCCTGGGGTGTCCGACTGATCAATCGATTACACATTTGGATAGATTGGAAATGCAGGAGGTCACAGCGCTGCAAACTGGCTCCGCAGGTTAGCGTCATAATTTCTATGTTTCTATGGGCTCTATATATGTTCTCGCAATATAATATGTCATGCATTTTGCCTTGAGAGATAGATCGGTATCGATTTGCCTTGATTATCATTGATTGATATTATTTGGAATAGAGCAAAATTGAAGCTTAATACAATGTCATTTTGACCCTATGTATATCTATCTAAAAACATCTGACTAGATCTGGCTGCATGTGCACGTGAAGCTTGATCAAAAGTATCTGAGAAGTGTCTCATTCCTTGATATATATGGAGTCATAGCTATTTACATACATTTACATCAGGACAGCAGTTTTTTTTTGTTCTAACTCAATCTAACCCTCTCTGATTCGACTGACTTTTGACTGGGCCTCAGTTCAGAGCATTCCAGCTGCAAATAAATTAATGAAAGAATTGGCTGGCCCTTCCACCACATTCCAAAGCATTGGAACTCTTTCCAAGCATTGAGCCTCAGTTCAGAGTAATGTCAGCATTCCAGCTGCAAATAAATTAATGAAAGAATTGGCTGGCCCTTCCACCATATTCCAAAGCATTGCAACTCTTTCAAAGCATTGTGAGCCTCAGTTCAGAGTAATGTCAGCATTCCAGCTGCAGATAAATTGATCAAAGAATTAGGTAGCCCTTCCACCACATTCCAAAGCATCGCAACTCTTTCCAAGTATTGTGAGCCTCAGGTCAGAGTAATGTCAGCATTCCAGCTGCAGATAAATTGATCAAAGAATTGGCTGGCCAGTGCACTACATTCCAAGACACTGCAATTCCTGCATCCATTGTTATGAATAGGTAACCCATTATTTACATCTGTCAAACTTGGAGGGTTTGGCAATTCCCATCTGGTTATATCTGTATCTCCACGTTTTCCTGATGTAGGAATGCTACTGCTTGTATACCGTCGGTTAGTGCTTTAGGCATTTTTGTGGCTGCATAGCTGAACTGAAACAGTATGTTTGAAAGAGTAGGGAGATCAGCTGGCTTGCCTGGTATTAAGTAGTCTCTAGCATGTAGGAATGCGAGTGCTTGCTCTTTTGTTCACACATCGGTGTTTATACCTTCCAGTTCTTTCGGATCTTTTTGTGTTTTGCTGGCCATTGCCACAGTACTTTTTTGCCTAGTTTGGGGTTGGGAAGGGGGTGGGGGTTGTGTCATAGTATGGTAGGTTATGTCACATTACAGTGTGGTGGTTCTATGCTATTCTATGTTCTTGGTTGTCTTTCCCTCTCGTCTCTTACATTCCTTGACTGTGAGAGTTTTTCGAGGTGGTGGCGGTACAAGGTCAAGGAGCGTCCCCCTTTCCTATTGGGTGCAAGTCTTTCACCTGTGACCACTGAAAAAGAAATGGCCAGATGCAGAGGAAAGTCTACAGAAACAGAGTCACAGCAAGCAGCATACCAATGACACAAAAGGATTGGTCAGCCAGGTCCAAAATGTGTTGGCATGTATTTCATGGGCTGGCGACATCAAGGGGTTTTCAGCTTCAATATTGGCTGTTCATCTTACAACATACCTGACATGCGAGTGGTTCACAGATGAACATCAGAACCAGATGCTTTATTTACTTCAGCAGGAAGTTTCAAGGGAGAGGAGAGAAGATGGAATTAGTGTTTGTGATACATTCTTCATAAAGAGGCTTATCAACTTACAGCAGGATGAGGATGGCCCTGACCGCTATGCTACAGGTGCCAACTATGCCTGGCTCCTAGAAAAGTGTAGTAAACTGGGAGGTAGACTTTAGCTTTCACGCAATACTAACACATATAATGTATATTGATGTTGGTAAGGTAAAAGTCTGTTGATCTAAATAAGAGCTGGCCCTTATAAAGGGTCTGGTACAAGGCTATCGAAAGGTAAAGTAAATATATATAAAGACTGACAACTAGTCAGCCACCACTACACTCTCCCCCTTTGGCTTGAACCCGGAGGGCAAGCCACAACCATCCCAAGATATCAAGAAGGAAATGTGATGCAAGAAGAATTACTTTTTACTCAGCCCTGGAGGGTTGAGCAGGGGGAACACTGGAGTTTCCAGAGGACCGACTGCCGAGGGGTTCATCCATATCCATTCCATTGTCTAACGGGAGGGACGAAAAGATGGGTGACTCTGTAGTAGACACCAGTGAGGCCACCTGTGAAATGGGAGTCACTGGGGACAATTCCATGGCAGCGGATTCGAAAAGCTGCTCTCCCTCTGGGCAGGCAGCGACTGGAGCATCTGAGTCATCTCTGGACTCAGAGACCGAGTCAGTGCACTTGGACTCAGAACCCTTGTTCTTTCGTCGACTCTGAGTAGGGCATGCAAAAAGTTGGAACTTGCCCCCTCCTGACCCTGCAGGTGGGGGTCCAGTCGCACCTAATTGCTCCTTCTTTTGTTCCCTCTTTGCCCTATTTTTATTGGCCTTGGCTTGACAGGGAGGACCTATGTAGGACCATCCTCCATCCACAAAGTCTGGGGTCTCCAGAGGTTGGGAAGCAGTCGACAGGGTTGGAGAGACAGGAGCAAGGGGAGTGAGGCTGGGAGAAGGTACCACCACAATGGGGAGCATGGTCGACGAGACAGGGTTAGAGGTTCCATGAGAGAGTCCGGGTACCCCCAGGTGTACACTGGGAAGCAATGGGTGGAGACTCAAGGACCGGAAAGTGGAGCTGGATGGCCCTGGGGCCGATGGCTCAGAGGATGTGTAGGCAGGACAAGAAGGCATGGCAGGAGTAATGAGAGGATCAACATGGCCTGCAGGTTGTGTAGTCAAGGTGGAAGAATGAGACACCGAGCTGGGGAGCATGGCATGAGTAGAGGAAGACAGTCCTAGCAGCCCCCCCAAAGGCTGGGGAGTCTCAGGTGATTCCCTGTCTCTCTTGTGCTAGGCCAGTGGGGGCTGAGTTAAACAGCATGCCCCAGGAGGAGGCAGCCACAGACAGGGTTCTGTCATCAGAGGGGCATCTTTGGGTGCAGGTTGAGCCACTTGACAAACATGTTGCAGGGTAGCATTAGCGTCTGTGGACTCATCTTCCCTGCGGGACTGAGTAGCCGCTGTCAATATTCCTATTCCATAGTAGTAGGCTTCCCAGACCTTATGGTCCAGGACTCCAATTGAAGCCAGATGTCAGACAACCTCCTCCACGGTGATGTTGTCAGTCACTGGGGACATGAACTGTCAGTCTTGGCACAGAGCAACGGAGACAGCCAACGATGATTGCAATCTTCAATACAATCCTGGGGTGGTGAAGACCTCTGCCAGGCACAGATTTAAACTGGACTTCTGTCGCTGAGACAGTCCAGGAGGGACTTGTTGTCATAATAAAAGCATTCCCCTTATGCGGGGAAGAGAAACTTGATGTTCATCTAGAACCAACCCAGAGGAGTTCTGGAATTGGTAGAGTTGTCGATGCATGAATTGGGCCCAGAATTCCACCAGGTCATTGATTCGGGGTTGAGCCATCCTGCCTGGCTCATGCAGTTGCTAAATCCCCTTGGAGGATTGTTGATCCATGGGGAGCCACTGGGGAAGTCTCCAGTTGGCAATGGCATAGCTCATTAAGGGGGTCCAGGTCTCAGAAGGGGTTAAGCTGGCATAGCGCACATAGGACTGCGCTTGCCATAGATAAGTCTCATTGCTGGGCTGCTGAGCAGCCACGGCCCATATATCGAACTCGGCACTGTTTTGCAGCAAGGTAGGGGGAACAGGATTACGGACTGGAGGAGCTGGGGACCAGTTAGCCAGTCGAGAAATATCCAGTGCCAGGTTGATCATCTGGGGCCCTGGAGGGGGAAGGAGAGGGTGCCCCCTCTCCTTCTCACCCTCGTCCACATCCATTGCCTCTGCTGGTTGAACCTTTGGGGCAGGCATGGCGGGCTTAGTGGAGGCAACAATGTAAGAACACTCCTGGACTGGAGAACACGGTCAGAGGGAAGGCTCACGACCATGGGGTTGTCTGGCCAGGCAATCCTTCAGACATTGGTCCAACTCATCCTCAAGGCGCTGAATTTGGGCCCTGAGTCTAGCTGTCTCATCCTCATAATCCTCCTGAAGTCATCTGGAGGCCGCTTGATATCTTGTGGTCATGGCAGTCCTTAGCATTGAGATAGTCAGGGTCCTGGTCAAACTCCAGCTGGTACACATGCATGGTGTACTGCTTGCAGATGTCACATCCAAAATGATGAACCACAATGCCCAAATGGGCATTGTTCCTCCATCCCCCATCCTCTCGTCCCATTCTCCTTTTGCCCACCAAAGGGTCTCGACCTCAGGTGTCTCTTTGATCTCACATTTCTTGCTCCCTTGGTCTCAGGCCTTGCAGCTCTCTCTCTGTCTCTCATCACCTCAAGCCTTGTGGCTTGAGTCCTCATCCTCCTTCCCTATTCCTCCTAACATCCTTCCCCCTTTGAGACTGGTCGTCAGTCTCAGAGTTACTGTCATCCATTGGGTTGTCACTGAAGAACCTATTCCCTCCCATCAACATTATGGGAGGCTGAATAGAAAAAAATAATAATCTCCACCTGTCCTACTGTACAGGATTGGAGTCTGAAAGGCCACAGCATGCGGTAACCTCCATGTTGAGCATCCCAGAATCCTTTTCCATACCAAGTTATTTACCAGCCTGAGTGTGTGCAGCTGCGTGCTTGGGCAGATCCATCCAGTCCTTGGCACCGACAAGGGCCAAGTATCCATCCAAGGCTGCAAGTTCATTGCAGATGCTCAATGGCTCCCAAGTGTATTCCCCTAGGCTCCATTTTACCAGGAACTCCAGAGCACGACCCTTCCATTGATGGGACATACCATTCGGCATCGTCAGTGTTAGGGCAACACCCACTATCTGCTAGCTAAGACCGTGTAGGTTCTCTCTACAAGAAGGGGGTGGGATCTGCACGCATGATGGGGGAACTGATGGTTTGATGCGAGGGGTTATTAATAGATGAGTTTGTTGACAAAGGCCATTCACACCACAAGTGTAGGTGGAATACCTAAGAGAACACAACTGGGGTCCCCTAGGCGTATATTTAGGGTTTATATACTATGTTACATATATTGTACATTGTTGTTACTGACACACTCGTACATGCACATACATATTGATGCATGCGAAATAAAATTCTCACCTATCAAAGTATAGTGTCATTTGGCATCATGTAGCGTAATTCAACATAATAAAATAAAAATGAAATTTTATTAGGTAATGGGGTGGTTTCCTAACATTACCCCCCTTTTATGCCTCGACTTCCAGGCAAGAAAATATTGTGTCTGTCCCCTCTGTGAAATTTTGGTAAGGCCAGAATCTCATCCCCTCATACACCATTCTTGCAATGCGACGCGGAGCATTCAGATTATGTTTAAAGAATTGGGCGATCACGTTGTGTGCTTGCTTACAATTCTCTTCGGGCTCCCACAAATTATTTTCGTCGGTATAGTTTTTCCACTTTATTAAGAACTCCAATTTGTTCCATCGAAGACGTGAGTCTAGAATTTCTTCAACTACATATTCTGGAGCACCTTCTACTATTATTGGAGGTTGTGGAGTAGTTTGTTGGCCAGGAATAGTGGGTGGGCGGTAAGGGCATAGGCGGGATATGTTAATCTCGGGATCAATCTTGAATGATCGGGGTAATTTTAGCACTACCGCATTAGGCAAGATCACTTTAGAGATTGCATATGGGCCAACTTGTTTCTCCATAAGTTTCCTCGAAGGTCGTGGAATATTCAGGTCCTTGGTACTTAGCCACACCAAGTCACCAACTTTGTACTCTGGAGCGCGCGCTCGAGTACGATCCATGTGTCGCATCATGTCATCACGTGCTTTCTTCAATGCCGCCTCTGCTTACTCTTGTACCTTTTGCATCTTAGATACAAAGTCTTCTACCAACTGTACTTTGACTTCCCTTCTGGGTTCTACTCCCAATGTCTCCCATGTGAGGATGATATCCATAATTCGTGAAAAAGGGTGACATACAAGTAGCCAAATGGAATTTGTTATTGTGGGAAAATTCAGCAATTGCCAGCCATTTGGGCTAGTCGGTTTGTCAGTAGTTGACAAACATACGTAGATACTGCTCCAACTCCTGGTTCATTCTCTCTGTCTGCCCATCAGTCTGTGGGTGATATGCCATAGATAATTTAGTTTGAATCCCCAATATGTTGTTCAGTTCTCGCATAAACATGGAAGCAAATTGTGGTCCACGATTGGAGATAACGGTATTGGGTAACCCATGTAACCGCCATACCTGATTTAGATAGAGGCACGCCAAGCCCAATGATGAGGTTTCTGTAGTAGTAGAAATAATATGGACCTCCTTTGTGAAGCGGTCACATACTACAAATATTGCATTGTACCCTTGAGATTTGGGTAATCCGGTAATAAAATCCACAGATATATCTCGCCACGGCGCTTTAGGTATAGGGTTCAGCATTAATTTTCCTGCAGGTTTCTCTGGAAATTTCTTCCCCCTCATGCACGTATCACATCCATCCACATACCCCAACACATACTTTGAAATTCTGGGCCACCAATAATTTCTCATTACTAATTCCAACGTCTTCCATCTTCCTGGGTGTCCGGCAGTCAGCGTATTATGATGTAACCAGACAATCTCCCTTCACAAATCCTGATCCTTTGGTACATACACTTTTCCTCGAAACAACACCAACCCTTGTTCCTCAGCCCATTCATCTCCTTTAATATTACCTTTCTTCTCTCCCTTCAGAGCTTTCACGGCTTCCACTACTTCATCGTCCATTTCTGAACATTGTCTAATTTTAGACAACATTTCTGTTTCTGAGCTATCTATTAATAGATGCCCTTGATGCATAGTGCAAATGCGAAAGTATTCAGGTTTGAGTAAGGTAACATTCTTATTGTCCTCCTCTACCCCCCTTTTATGATCAATACGTCTGGATAATGCATCTGCTTTCCTCATTAAGCTTCCCGCTTTGTGGACCAAGTGAAAATTGAAATGTGATAGGAATAGTGCCCAGCATGCTTGCCAGCGATTAAGTTTTTTAGTGGACATGAAGTATTGCAGATTTTGATGATCTGTCCAGATCTCAATCTGATGCATACATCCCTCCAAATAATGCCTCCACACCTCCAATGCTTGTATTATCCCCAACATCTCTTTGTCATGCACATCATAATTCCTCTCCACATCATTCAACCCTCGGGACAAATATGCACAAGGATGCCATTTGTCATCTTTGCACAGCATTGATAATACCACTCCAGTAGCAAAGTCAGATGCATCTGATTCCACTCGCAAAAGGCATGTGAAATCTACTGGGGCTAATATAGGTCCCTCCACAAACTTCCTCTTCAATTCCTCAAACGCCGTCTGCTGCTGCTCTCCCCACCTCCACACTACTCCCTTTCACATAAGGTTATGTAAGGGTGCAGAAATTTTGGAAAAATTGTGCACAAAGCAACGATAATAATTTGTGAGTCCCAAGAAGGCTTGAACCTCCTTGACACAGGTGGGCGCAGGCCAATCTGTGATTGCCTGTACCTTGATTGGATCCATTTTGATCCCATCAGGGCCGATCAATAATCCTAGGAACTCAATCTCGCTTGCCCCAAACACACACTTCTCTGGTTTCAAAAATAGATCATTCTCCGCTAACCTCCATAGCACCTCCTGCACTATTGCCTCATGATTTTCTTCATCCTCCATGAATATCAGAATGTCGTCAATAAATATTATTACCATGCCTTTGCCTATTACATCCTTGAAAATGTCATTCATCATATTTTGGAAGGTCGGGGGACTATTAGTCATCCCGAAAAACATGACAAGCAGCTCAAAGGATCCTCGATGTGTGGCAAATGTGGCCTTCCACTCATCTCCTTTCTTTATTCATACATTATTGTATCCCCATTGTAAATCCAATTTTGTACAGACCTTGGCTTTTCCCACCTTGTCAATTATTTCTGAGATCAACAGCAGGGGGTACGCATTCTTCACTGTCCACTCATTCAGATACCTATAATCTGTACACATCCTCTTCCTTTGGTCTTTCTTTGGCATGAAGAATATTGGTGACATCTGCAGTGATTTCGAAGGTCATATGTATCCTTTGCGCAATTGCTCCTTCAGGAATGCATCCACTTCTTATTGTTCCATAGGAGATAATGGATATACCTTCGACTTCTTTGGCACAAACCCTGGCTTCATCTCAATCGCATGATCCCATGGCTTCCGCACCCACATTCGCTCAGACTCCTTCTTCTGGAACACTGACAGATATTCATGATACACTTTTGGCACCCACTCCTCCACTGGCTTCTCCACCTTCACGATATTCTTGTCCCATGACTGTCCTCCACAAATTGCTCTAAAGGTTTGCTTCTGCTCTTCTTTCTCAATCATGACCGGAACTTCCCCATTTGGCATTTCCTCATCCACTTCCTCCATCGTAACAGAATACTTCCTCAAATGTTCTTTCTCTCTCTTTTTCCTTTTTTCCTTCTTCATCTTCCTCCCATACACATTACATTCCTTAGGACAATGAGTCATTTGTACTTTCCCAGTTTTCCAATCAATTTCAGGATTATGCTTCTGTAACCACAGACATCCTATTATTAGATTGGTTTTCCCAAGATCGCACACTTCAAATATGGCTTGCTCCTGATGCTCCTGATACTTTAGTACCATAGTCACCTCCTCCTTGATAGTTCCTCCATGATTGACTGTAGATAGACTTGAATAAAGAGGGATTTAATCCTGCTTTCAAAAACTCTACCAATGCGGCTTCTCCCATATCCATTTGCGAAGCTTCTGCTTTGAACTGCAAAATAAATTCATCCGCCATTAGGGAACCTTGGTGCATGGTCTTTAATTTAGCATTGGCTGTTGCCTTTGGATTAGGGTCTCCAAACTGTGCCTCCAATCTCTTCAGAAATTCCTTGCAGGTTGCAAACGGTTTATTTCCTGTGGAAATTTGATTGATGGCCTCATTTCTCCAGAACTGTGCTTTTCCCCCCTGAATGCAAGAGAGAGCAAACATAATCCTAGACTCAGCTGTACAAAACTCTGGCTTCCTCCCATGGATGTACAATACTATAGAGCTGATGAAGGATTTTGTATTCTCCATGGTACCGTCAAAGATTTGTGGGGATGTGTACTTATGTAAGCATGCTTTTCCATTTCTGGATTTCTCAACCATCTTATCCTCCTGCGACATCCACTCCACCATCTCCTCCATCTCATCATCTCTTTCTACTGTTGTCTCTGGCTGTACTTCCACTTGTCTGGGCTGTGATGCTGCCAACACTGACACTAATTGTGACATTTGTGCTGTAAGCACATCAATTTTCACCTCTAGCGCTGGTGTGGGAACAGGATTTGGACTGGGATTAGAAGTTGAGGGTTCGGACATAATGGTAAAATCTGTGATGAATCACTTCTTCAACAAATTCAAGATTTGTTCTTCGGGACCTCTCCAAATGTTTATGGGTCACATGATTGTTCATCAATCGTTCATTGGGCGCCTAATTTGACACTTTGGATCAATAACCCTTCCAACAGTGCCTGATCTCAGGGATAACACTGAATTCAGCTTGTAACTAAAATAGTCATCTGAATAGAGTGATGTAAATCATGACTAAACCAGATCCAATCGGTTGTCTGGTTGCAGCTGTCCTAATGACGAGCGCTGCCTCTCGATCACTGGCAGTCGCCATGTAAGGCAAGACCTGGTGTCGGCTTACAAAAGAAAAGGTGGATTACATATATACAAGTACTTCTGGCTTGTGCTGAAAGTATGAGTAATCAGATGTGGTGCGGTGAAACAATGATGTATGCGCAAGTAAGAGAAGGCACACTGATATGGGAAGTTGTGTTCTTCTGTTAGGGCAACACCCACTATCTGCTAGCTAAGACCATGTGGGTTCTCTCTACAAGAACGGGGTGGGATCCACACATGTGATGGGGGAACTGATGGTTTTGATGCGAGGGGTTATTAATAGATGAGTTTGTTGACAAAGGCCGTTCACACCACAAGTGTAGGTGGAATACCTAAGAGAACACAACTGGGGTCCCCTAGGCATATATTTAGGGTTTATATACTATGTTACATATATTGTACATTGTTGTTACTGATGCACTCGGACATGCGCATACATATTGATGCATGCAAAATAAAATTCTCACACTATCAAAGTGTAGTGTCATTTGGCGTCATGTAGCGTAATTCGACATAATAAAATAAAAATGAAATTTTATTAGGTAATGGGGTGGTTTCCTAACAGTCAGGGGTGCCGAAGTCATATGGGTTGGGGCCACGTCGGTTGGGAAACATGGCATCGTCACTTGCATGGTAAGGTCGCAACAGGCTCACATGGAACCTGTTATGCACTCTCCTCTGACACAGTTCCTCTGTAAGTTCCAAGTCATAGTTGGATTTCTTGGGTAGGCAAAGTAGGACCTTATAAGGCCCTATGAACTTAGGCAATAGCTTGCTGGCTCATCCCTTAGGCATCCTAAGGTTCTTCATGGACAGATACACTAGATCGCCTGGGCTGATCTTGGGTTCCTCTCACCTATGCTGATTGGCATAGTGTCGTTGGAATACTCATTCCATGATAATGCTATCGTGAGCCATGGCCATGTTGCGAAGTGCATCCATGGCAAATGTTTGTACACCTAGAGGGATTTGTTCGGGCAGTGGCAACTCCCTCATCATCTGGGGGAGATACCTGTAATTGATCTTGAAGGGTGCCATTCCTGTGGCCCGGTTGATGGTGGAGTTAATCACAAACTCCACCAATGCCAGAAACTTGACCCAGTCCTTCTGGCTCAAGGCCACAAAGGTTCGTAATATCTGGGCAATTGACCAGTTGGCTCATTCTGTGGCCCCATCAGTTTGGGGGTGGAACGAGGTGGACATCAGGAGTTTCACATCTAGTATCTGATGGACCTCTCTCCACCAGCGAGAGGTGAACTTCGAGTCCCAATCATATACTATAGATCCAGGTAGACCATGTAGGCGGACTATTTCTTTAACAAACAATGACCACAATTTGGTTGCCATTGTGGTGGGTTTCATGGGCACCAAGTGCACCATGGAAGTGAGTCTACATAGGACGACCCAGAGGTAATTGAATCCCTCTGACTTGGGAAATGGGCCCACAAGGTCCATACCTATCGACTCCCAGGGCTGGAGGGGAATAGGCAGGGAGTGAAGCTTGCCCTGAGGGGAAGCATACTCCCCCTTAGACTGAAGGCAAGCCTGGCATGAATTGCAGAATAGGTCGATCTCATACTGGAGGCATGGCCACCACTACCATTGTTGTACATATTCCGCTGTTTTCGCAGGTCCAAAGTGACTGACAATACAGTGAGCTTGGTTGATTATCCAGCCATGCAATGTACCGTCCTTTGAGGGGGCAGAGGGAATGCAGAGGACCCTAACTCCTTCCTTGTTCTTGGTCCACACCAGCCCATCCTCCACCTTGAAACTTGGGTGATCCCCTGGTCGTTTCATGATCTTACTGAAGAGCTTGTCCTGGGTGTATCCCGCTCGGATGTCCTCATCCAGCGGGTCATGTTCAGATAAGTGGACCTTCAGATCAGTCCCCGATGCCAACAAGTCATAAACCATTGGATTATCACTCCTGTTTAAGGCAGGGGTGACATCGTCCTCTTCAGGATGATCTGCCATTACGGCTGCCACTTGCTCCCACTCTTCGATCCTTTCTCTGAGGGTGGCTAAGTGCTCCTTCACCTGCTTGGCCTGGGCATGGGCCGAATGGTTCTCAATCACCTTGTTCTTGATTTCAAGATGCCTTTCCCAAGGGAGATCCTCATGCTTGGGATCCAACCTTACATCTGCAAACACATAATGTTGCACCAAAGGGGCCTCATCCCAGTTATCAAACTGGTAGTACCATGACAGAGCGTCAGCCACCTTGTTAAGGTTTCCTTTGATATATTGTATATCAAAGTCAAACCTTGACAGGTATTCCATCCATTGCATCTGCCTAGCTGATAGACAACGCTGCATCTGGAAGAACTCTAGGGCCTTGTGGTTGGTTACCACATGGAACCTTCATCCTATCAGTTTATTCTCCCACTTGAGTAGCCCCTCAAGGATGGCGATGGTCTCATGCTCAAAGGTATGATAGTTCCTTTGAGCATCCAAGAACTTCTTGGATAGAAAACCAGCTGGGCGACAATTTTGCCATTTGTCGCTCACGTGTTGCAACTTGCGCTGTTTACGTAATCCCATCACTCCAGGAGAACTCGGACCTGCCGTGCTGAAAGCAACGGCCCGCTCAAACCAGTAAATATGTCTGTTCGATTTAGGCCATTCATGGGGCATCAATTTTGTATGTACCATCCATTCCGCCACCAGTATTGAGCCCTGGGTAACTTCCAGTAAATGGCACTTACACGTCCATGCAGACCACCAGAACTGCTTGAATGTTTCCATGGTATTATGTATGTAATGTAATAAATAATGGTGATGCGAATTGATAGTGGTAGAAATGTCAGATGAGAATGGCATGGCTACGGAAACCTAAGGCCCAGAAAGAGAAATGCGAAGAAAAGACCTGTATGCGTCCGCTGAATCAACCCCAATTGAGCCCCAATCCGACTCTCGCGCGCCCACCCGCACTCACACCACTGTTAGTCACAGTACTGTGCCCTGCATCCCTATCGCCCACCTCGCTCTGACCCCCACCAGAGGTTAAACTCGGGCACCCCATCGCATTCGTACGCGCTCTAGTCATCCACGTCCCCGCCCGGATAAGCTCACTCAAGCGCGGGTGCCTTCTCGCCTCCATAAGGAACAACCCCGTGCCGCCGACACCCATACTCGAGCCCTGATCCGCAGAGGGAGAAAACGGTATTGCGCGCCATGGCGGAAGAAACATCTCTGCGGGAGGCAGAGGATAGGCATGGAACGGATCATCAGGGAAGGAAGATTCATAGGACCCATCGGAGAAAATGATGCGCTGTAGAGACGGGTTGGTGCTGATGGTGAGGATGGCGACGTTCCATACGGAAGGGAGCTGTGTTGTGAAAGTGTGTAGATTGGGTGCGTGGGCTAGGGCGGTGCTGAGCTGAGTAGTAGGGCCGATAGATGTGTGTTGGGAGGTCGGGGGTGTGTTATCGGCAGGAATGTGGACAGAAGGGTATGCGAGGGAGAATGAAGAAAAGACGGTGGTGGATGATAGGACGGGGGATGTCGGGGTATCATCTGAGAGTTTAAATGCGATGTTGGCTGTCCCCTAAAGAGCAGCATATTAAGTGAACAAGATGTTGGCAGAAGGAACGACATACAAGTTCAGTCCATCCCCCAATGGCTTTCGCAAGCGCAACCACAATATAACGCAGTCTGGGTAATGACTGGTACACATGGTATGGCTTTCGCACTGTCAAATGCCGTACCCCTACCAGCTCTCTTAGTCCTTCGGCGTATTCCCTGTCCTCCGGACCAGCCTCGCTGAAGCGTTCCAAGTTGATGTCCAAGTACCGCACCGCACCTTTGCACAAACTCATGATAAGTCCGCCTTCAGGCCACACGCCTAGCATAGTCAACGAGCAGACGTGCGGGGCTAACGAGGGGTTATTTTCGAGTGACCTGTGAAGGAGCCGGGCTTGTGTGCGTGTTGCGATGTGGATGGTCCTGTAGACGTGGCGTGTTGCGATGCGTACGAATTGATGAGAAGTGAGGAGAATAGGAAGATGAAGAGAAGGGCGAGTATGCCATGTTGGGCGAGGAGAAGAAGTAGAAGGAACTTTGTGAGAAAGGGCAAGAAATATAATACGGTCAAGGATTTCTTCCGGAAGTTGTTGTAGCATTGCACCATGCAGAGCACAAGTCACGTCCGTTATGCACTGACTTTTATATCGAACCCACGCTTCACAGGCATTACACTACAAAGCATCGTCCAATGCTTCATGATGAAAGAATATCCTGTAAAGAGATAACATATCTTTCGGCAGTTTGCCCTTTCGGGTATCCTTGTAAAACTGTACTCCTTCTCTCCGCTTCGACGCGTTCAATCACCTAGCCTTATCGAAATGTCATGAGCGTGACAGGTGCTACTACTGCTAGACTGTGCTAGATCGAAGGATTAGGGGTCACTCAGGCACCAGGTACGAGAGTATTACAGAATATGATGATCAGCCGTGGAACTGTTGTTCCTTATATATACGTACAACGATGGTAGAAGTTTGTAGAAGTTGTCTCAAGTAGGGCTGGGTCTGACAGGCGGTCGTATTATACGGGGCAGTGTATTAATGACTAGGTGCTGTCACAAGCGCCAGCATAAACCTTGCTAACGGATATTCAAAAAAAAACTGCCACAGTATATTGAAAACATGGCAACACTCCACTCGGACTGGTAATGTACCTCTAATCACACGCTCAGGAGTTGAATTGAGGGACGAATGTAGCCGAAACATGGTGCGCTCTGATAACAGCAGCGCGACCAATCGTGAATTGCGCGTGGACTGCTAAAAGGGCTTAAGGCAAACAGATTGACTACTAAGGAGTTGTGAGTTGAAGGAGACGACAGAAGAACACCAGATAGGGCTTACCCAGGGCACGAGAGTTGTGAGTTGAGAAATGTCTCGTGCTGTGGGTAAGGCTTATAACCTGGGACTAAGACAAGTGTCGTCATAGATCGGTAAGCATGGGATACAGAGCGGTATGCTAGCATACTGGCACTCTGAGGTAGGGCTACGGAGCCAGAGAGGAAGTACACGTAGTGTGTACGAGCACTCGGAAGTGCAGGCTATCGTCGCCGATGACACAAGGCCAGCCTCATAATTCCTCCTTTCTGAAATATAGTTAGAAATTCTTTGCGAAATATTATATTTGAGACTAAATTTCTACAAACAGAAATTCAAAAAATTACCCATTAGAGATATACTTTGAAAATCAATATTTCTGGTTAAATTTCTCATGACATTTCAGTGTAGATACTGGAAGTATTTCTGTAAGGCAATGTTTAACAATTGCCTGAAAGGCTTACAGAAATCAGTTATTTTCTGGTCATGCTTTCTAGGGATGGTAAGGTTCGGTTTGGTCTGGTTCTTTAAGGGATTTTGGAGAACCCAGAACTGGACATTGGTTCAGTCCATAGATTATAGTGAACCTTGGACCAGACCATTGGTTCGGTTCAAAACAGTCAGGTTCTGGTTCTCAAGTGGTCCAAACCATGAACCGGACATAGATATGTATTAAATGCCAGAAAACAAACCATTACATGTTAATCAAGTCAATACATGAGTTAGATATACAGCTAGGGATCAATAAGCTTCATCTTTGAGGAGGGCTTCCAGAGTTTCCTGATAATAAGCATGCATCTAAGGGAAGTAGGTTTTAAACAATGACGATGCATGCCCAGCAATTCTCTTGATGCTGGGGTCCCTGAACAGCTCTTCAAGGGCTAGTTGGTTTGCAGCAGTGTTCAACAGTAAAAAGAGATAGACAGTAAGACAGACAAAGCCCACCCCAATAGTTTCAGTAGAGTCCAAAGCTGGCCCTGCCTATTTCTACCAGGGTGAAGCAGAGAATGCATAGCAGCATAATGCAGCAGCCCACTCCAACAGTTTCAGCAGAGTCCAAAGCCTGCCCCACCTACTCCTACTAGAGCAGAGCAGGGAACACATAGGGAACACATAGAAAATGTGTAAGGAACATCTAGAAAACACGTAAGGAATGCGTAGAAGATGCACATAAGGAACACATAGAAAATGCGTAAGGAACACATAGAAAACACATAAGGAACACGTAGAAGAGGGGTGGAAGAGGAAGAAAACATGCATGGCTCATGGAAACCTGATGAGTGAATATATGGTGCTCTAAAGATATTCAACAAACAGGCAACACCAAATGAGAGAACAAGAAACCACTTGGCGTACATGCCAAGTGGATGATATGGTGTTCTAAAGATATTCAACAAACAGGCAACACCAAGCAATGGAAATGAGAGAACAAGAAACCACTTAGCGTACATGCCAATTGGATGTTATTAAGAGGCAGTAACTCTGTGGCGATTCCCTGTTCTTTAGCATAAAACACCAAAGACTCAAGTAAGTGGATGTGAAAGTTCTAGGTTGTATTCTGACTAATATTTGTACCAGCTTGATCTGTGTGCTGACACTGACGACTTGACTACACCTCCAACTATACAACATGTACATTGTATAGTTGAGGGTGGTGCCTTGCTACACGTTGTCTTACGATGCATAGCCGTTGGTCTGAGGAGTTACGCTTGCCTGCCTATCCTCCCAAACCTCCCAAACTCCCAAACTCCCTCGCCACTTTATTCCCTTGTCGGTGTTTACACTGACAAGTGGCACTCACGGTTGCATTTCCTGACCATGCATTCCTACCTGTGCAAGTGTGTGATCCATCCTGATGGACACATGGTCCAGAAAGTTGAAATGTTGATGCACAACCAGGTGGACGGGAGGAACTTTTGTTTGTGTTTTTTTTTTGCGTGTGGGTCATCAAGCTGGCAGTTCTCTGGTTGTAGGCAATTCCCCAAGGCAAGGGTATGGCCCATGGTTCTAGGGCTAAATGCAAAACCAGGAGAAGACATGTCAGCACGGTTGCCTGATCCTGCTGTGCAGGAACATCTCCTTGATCTGTATTTCACATATGTACACTTCCTTTCCAGTCATACACAAACCAGCCTTTTTCTAAGTGAAAAAAATGGGTAAGCATTCCCACATGCAATCAATCACCATCTCACTCTTCCCTGCAGTGTCGATAACCCACATACACCCGATGACATTCCTACTTCCACCACCAGCACCTCTTCCCCCTTCCACCAATGCAGACACTGCATCCCCGCCCTCCTCCTCACAATGTATGCTCTCGCCGCCTGCTTCACACCCTTCCCACCCCCCACCTCCCCCTCTTTTGCAGCCATTTTTGGATTTATGAGATTGTTGCCAAAACTTTGCGTGCCAGCCATACTGAAACATGTACAGAGTTTTTTCCATTTCTTTGCCCATTTAGTACACCTGAAACTGATAATGTTGGGTTTGCTGAAATCAATTCCAAAACTTGAAACCCTGATTGAGATTTCAGACAAACTGAAACATTTGATTTCTGACCCAGTTTTGGGTACCCTCAGAACACTACTAAATTCTGTAGTTTCAACATAAATTTACATTACACTGAAGCTGCTAGTTTAAGTATTGTTTTTAGCTGTCCTAATTTTTTTACAGAAGTTTCTAATTTCAGCAATGTTTTGAGTCAATCTGAAAACTTGAACTTTCTAGTGTGAGTTGCCAATTGTTCAGTGACATTGATAAACAGATGTAAACAATGTGTATGTGAGGACACATGATCTAGTAACATAAACAATGCGCCTAGATGCGAGCAGCATGATTTGCGGATTAACTTATAGTACCTACGTCCCATATACTACATACAATCTACAGATTCATTCAGGTTCAAACCATGGTTCTGAACTGAATGCTACCATCCATAATGCTTTCTGATCTGTAAAAGAATTTCTTTCTGGTTGGTCAAAGTCTGTGTGAAAGCGTGACTTTCACAAAGACTTTCAACAAGCTGTTCAGTTTAACATTCTGGGAGCAGAAAGGCTGGCTTTCAGTCTGCAGAAATAGTTTCAGAAAGGCTAGCTTTCAACCTTGTGATTGGTATAGTGAAAGTAATAATTTCACATCAGGTTTTCAAGATCGCGAAAGGCAAACATTCTAATAGGGATTTCACCACCTTGAAATATTAAATTTCATGGGCGGGCACTAGTAGGCACTGCCTTTCACAAATTTGAAATTTAATATTTCTAGGTGGTGAAATCTCTATTAGAATGTTTGCCTTTTGCAATCTTGAAAACCTGATGTGAAATCATTACTTTCACTATACCAATAACGAGGTTGAAAGCTAGCCTTTCTGAAACTATTTCTGCAGATTGAAAGCCAGCCTTTCTGCTCCCAGAATGTTAAACTGAACAGCTGCTGAAAGGCTTGTTGAAAGTCTTTGTGAAAGTCATGCTTTCACACAGACTTTGACCAACCAGAAAGAAATTCTTTTATGGATCAGAAAGCATGACCAGAAAATAAAACTTTCTGATCTAATTTCTGAAAGCCTTTCAGGCAATTGATAAGTTAAACATCACCTTACAGAAATACTTCCAGTATCTACACTGAAATGTCATGAGAAATTTCACCAGAAATATTGATTTTCAAAGTATATTTCTAATGGGTAATTGTTTGAATTTCTGTTTGTAGAAATTTAGTCTCAAATATAATATTTTGCAAAGAATTTCTAACTGTATTTCAGAAAGGAGAAATTATGAGGCTGGCCTTGTGTGAGATGTTCCTTCATGGTGATTAGTCTTACATATAAACAATAGTTTAAATTCAAAAAATAGGAGAGGTCTGTTTGCACATGTTGAAAAATGCATTGCAACAATATTAAATTATTTAATTATTAGGTGTTCACGGTAGCCATTCTTGGGCTATTTTTGGCTCATTTTCAAACTCATTTTTGGCTGTATTTGGCAGAGGAACAAACAAAAGGGAATGAAAAATGGAATGGAAAATGACATAAAAAATGGTTACCATGAACACCCTGGGAAGGAAAATTTAGAAAAATGGAGCAAAAATGCATTTTTCTCACCAGGCACAATGCTAAAAAGATGAAAAATGATCATTTTTCAGTTCGCTTTTTACAAAAGCAAGGGTAGGGTTCCATTTTACATTCATTTTATACATTCATTCTCAGTTCCATTCTTGCGAAAAATGGAATCAAAATGAAATAGAAAATGATTGAAAATGAGTGAGAAATGAACCAAAACTGCCAACTGTGAACAACCCTAAGCATTCATCAGCAAACTTGGGAAAATATTGTAGTACTGTAGTAACCTATAGCATGCCATAGTACCTGTAGTGCTGTAGGGCCATAGTACCTGTAGTGTCCTAGCATGCCATGGTCTACAGCAGGGTTCCATAGTCTACAGTAGGATGCCATAGTGAGGCCTATATTCACCCATCTTGCCCAATAAGTCTATGATATTCAAAATGTTACCATGAGGATAGAACTGTTGAATTCTTCATGTAAGACTCAGAAATATGTACATAAAGTTGTATCTAGTAAAGACAGGAGCTATAGGAATCATTGAGCCTCTGGCATGCACCACTCCTTGAGGATGTGAGCGCCGAGCAGCTCTGGCATCAGCTGTTGGTGTGGCTGCCTTAGCGGATGCTTTGAGTGTGAAATCAGCAGCATGGATGACTATGTGGGAGGTTTTTTAGGGTGGGTGTTATGGATATGCACTCTCCTTCTTGCTAGTTCTTGCATGAATGGGGTCCATAAGTGCTGGCAAGCAATGAGGTAGATGACAGCTGCACACTGCTATCAACTTGCTTGGGAATGCACCTGTCCATTAGAGATGATAGGGTCATCGTATTTGTGAATGAAGTACCCTGCAATGTGTACTTGTTCAGTCACCAATGTAAGATGGGGTTAAACAGAAATCCAAAGCAGGCATGAGGTTTATCACTCAGAGTTGGACTTGATTGAGATGACATGCAGCTGGCCTTGAAAGGTGGTGTATATTTTGTTGGCAGGTGTTGTGAGGTGTAGACCATGGGGTGGCTAGTATGATGAGGAGAAGGCAAGTGCAAATGAGCAGGGCATGACTCTGTGTCAATCTACACATCAAACCCATTTCCTATGCAAAATAAACATGGTGCACTGTGATGTGCTTGCCATTAAGCAAGCAAAAATTGACCATTAGGTGGCCACCAAAACCTCTCCCCATGGAATCCTGTTCCCCTGAAGAGAGCTTTGTTAGTATAAGGTGCAATGATGAGGATCAGAAGTGTACCTCACAATTGCCAACTTGACACCTTGCTGAGATAACCCCTTTTGCTCATAATGTGCTCAAATGCACCCCTCTGCATACCACCATAGGGTTTGCTGGGCTGTGTAGACCCTGTTCCAGCAGATTCTCTTGAGCAACATGTTTGGTGTGAGCAATTAGGAAAATGCTCAGTGTTAGGAAAACAAGAGGGTGTTGAGTAGGTGTTAGTAATTTGTACACAAAGTGAGAAATGAAACAAGAAACTAAATGAAACGTACAATCTTCAAGTTGTCAAACTCAAATGAGCCTTGTTCAACAAACAGCACCACATCTGTGTAATACACAAGTTTGGTGTCACTGCATAGGCATTCAATGTGCATCATTTGTCTGGAACTCAAACAAGCCTTGCTCAGCAAACAGTGCTGCATCTGTGTAATATGCAACTTTGGTGTCACTGTGTAGACATTCAGCTGCACACCTCCCTCTGCAGCAGCTGCAGCCTCCACTCTCCCCCTGTTTTTTCTACTCTGCCTTCCAGTCACATCTAAAAAAGAAATGTTTTCCTTGAGTAAATAAATGTCATTTATGAACCTAGACACATTTTTTCAGAGCATAAAATAGTTCTTTGTCAAAATACTTAGGGCCTGGTCGGCTGCACCAACATCAAATTGGGGGCACCTAATTCTGATTTTGATGAAGTGGTGAAATTGAGGTCATCATGGATCTCAAACATTTGTCACACATTGTCACAGTGATAAGATATAGATACAGTCTGCTTGTAAATTGTCCCTCATAATGGTCCACATGGCTTCTAGCACTACCAAATCTATCCAATCATCAGTAGCAGCTCGTCAGAGAGTGCAAAGAAAGGTTACTGCTATTGTATCTGCTCTAGCTGCTGGAGGATCTGCTGCTCAATATGTCACACCTCATATTCTCAAAACACCAATGTATAACTCTTGCTGCACTGGCTTACAATGGGTACAGGAGCTTCTTGCAGGACATGATCAGCAGTTCTATAACATGATGGGTTTGAACAAGCATGTGTATTGGCATCTTCTGCATGATTTTGCAATACATACTGGGCTTCGTGACTCAAAGCATGTACCAGCCACCATCCAGCTGGGAATTTTCTTGCAGTTCTGTAGATCAGGTGCCTCACACCACGAGATCTGAGAACAGCTCCAACATGGGCCAGATACCATTTCAAAGTATACACCTGCTATTTGCATTATCTATTAATTCATGATTGACAAACCTTCAATGATCTATAGGGTCTTCAAACGTATTCTGGACATGTTCACACACCCAGATTTCTATAACTGCTATGTCGAACTTCCTCCAGATGATGTAACTCACCCAGAAATCCAACACTATTGACTCGTGGGTAGCTGATGAAGACATGGCACAGTACCAGAATTGAAAAGGAGGCATTACCATGAATATCCTGGCTGGTTGCACATTTGATCTTTGGTTTTGCTATGTCCTCAGTGGTTGGGAAGGAAGTGCAGCAGATGGTCGGGTATTTGATGATGCTCGAAAGGTGGATTTTGCAATCCTGCCTGGGACATTCTATCTGGCCGATGCTGGATTCGCATCATGTGATTCACTTCTAGTTCCCTATCATGGTGTTCAATATCATTTGAAGGAATGGGGTCGAGCTCCATAGAAGTTTGCATTTATTTCTTCTATCACTTTCAAGCTACTGATTTCTGAGTTATGGTAGACCCCAAAATGAAAAGGAGCTAATCAACCTTTGACATGCACAAGCCCATAATGCAATTGAGCATATATTTGGAATTGTGAAGTGACAATTCCGCATTTTGGTTGCAGCACCAGAATATGATATCCAGACACAGGCTAAAATTGTTCTTGCAATTTGTGCACTTCACAACTTCATTCATATTCATGATCCTGATGATCTTGAAGGTGCAACTGATGAAATTGAATGCAGATCATCTAGGCGAGCAAGAGAACATTATGGTAGATCAATTGCAGAGGGTGAAAAGAATCAGGGAGATGAAAAGTGGGACGAGATTGCAAAGAAGATGTGGGATGATTATGTAGAATATATGAACACAATGGAAGGAGCATAAATGGGTATTTAAGGATGATTAATTACATTGCATTCTCAAGCTCTGATAAGATGAATGCAGTATGAAGTTCACTATCTTTAATGGCAAGGTATGTATCAGCAATGTCAATGTCTCGACAGAAGAGTTTCATGACCTTGATGCACTTGCTACATGTCAAACTGCCATCAGCTTCAACGGTCTCAATAGCAGCTGCACAGCAAACATGGTCAGAAGAATCCTTCTCAGATACTAATACTGATGTAGAAACAGCCCAAATGCTCTCAGCAACCTCAAAGAGGGCATCAGGACCAGACCAATGGCCTTTGCGAGGTCGAGGTGTATCAATGTCAGATGAGAGGGAGGGAGCATGAGTGCATTTTTGAGTGGTTTGAGAAGGTGCAGGTGGAGAACTAGGGGTCATCAGCGAGTCCTTATCCTAACAACATGAACATCAGTGGGTTCCAATCAAAATGATACATATAGTGTACCTCCTGGTCTTCTTCCCCATTTCCATCAGCATTATTGCCACCATGAGCCACAGTATCACCACCGTCACTTGAGGTCTGAGGTTGAGATTCTTGAGGTAAGGAACTGAAGGTCCACAGTGGAGACTCTTGAGATCCTGTGTCGATAACTCCAGGGATTCGGATGACACAGTCACCAGTAGTGTTTTAAGGTCCAGTTTGGTCTGGTTTTTTGACCCCCTGTGGACCGCAACTGGTCCAAACCATTGCCCAAACTTGGAGGACCACAACTAAACCAAATAGGACCAGTCCTATTCAGTTCGGTTGCCCCAAAAAGACCAGTTTCGGCTGGTTTTACTACTATTTTTACAGTATAAATAAATTTTATTATATACTTATTAAAACTAATTACATCACCCCGCGAGCAGGTGCTCGCAGTGGTGGGGGCAGTTGCTAATAGAAAGAAAAAAGAAAAAAGATTTAAGAAAGAAATAGAAAGCCCCCACTGTTTCATGTTTGTAGTGAGAGTGGGGCGTCATATGTCATCCCCCGGTATTTGTTGTTGTCAGCCTCATTGTTCATTGTACCCTGCGTTCACTTCACCCTGGCGTTGTTGTTTGTCATCCTTGTGTTGTCATCTGCCATCCTTGTGTTGTCATCTCCGCATTATTGTTTGTTGCCCTTGCATTGCCATTTGTTGCCCTTGCATTGATGTTTGTCATCCCCTCCCTGTTGTTCATCACCATCCTCCCCATTTTTGCCATAATTTGTTGTGTTGACATGGCACTGTTCATCGTCAGCACCTCCATTGCCCCCTATGAGCAGTGGCTCAGAGGCAGGGTGGTGGTGCTGTGTGATGCGGCATCCCAGCATCGTTGTCCAACATTGCGGCCCCATGAGCAGAGGCTCACAGTGGCAGCATAGGGGACAGGTAGGCATCATTGTGAACAAGCAAGAACCTAAAAAGAAGAAATAATAGTTAGCTAGTTAGTAAACACAGGAAATAAATCATAAAAAACATACCCTACAGCCCAAATGACACTAACTAGTGTCATTTGGGCTTACTTTGCAACATTATTGCTATCCTGTCAGCTGGCGTTGGCATCAGTACGGCGTTGGGAGGGGCATGGGGCAGGGCTCGGAATGCAAAAAACTAAAGAAAAAGAAATGTATTGTTAGTAGAAAAAAAGATGAAATGAACAATAAAAAACATACCTGGGGCCCAAACGACAACTAGCTCGTCATTTGGGCCCACTTTGTGGTTGAGGCATGGTGTTTCTAAGGTAGGCGGTGGGTACTGTTGGCAGTGAGAGGAAGTGGAGAGAGAGGAAGCAGTGTTGTGGGTTGTTGGTGGTCATGGGAATTGTTTGGCAAGTGGTGCCACTTTCTTTTTTCGGGGCGCAAGCACAACCAAATGGTCAGTGCGCAGCCACATGGTATGTAAGCACTCATGAAATGAGTGCTTTTCCTTCCCATTGCTCATTCCTATACCATGTATTTAGTATCAATAGTATTAATAGTATATATTAGTTGTATTTTCTTGTAATGTAGATACTTTTCCATGAGTATATACTACTGTGTGAAGACTGGTTGCAACCAATTGCGACCGGTTTTTGAATGGTTTTCAAATATTTACAAAATGAGGCAACTGGCAACTGTAACAACCCTAAATGTGGGCAACTGCAACCGAAAAAAAGACTGGACTGAGGTTCGGTCCAGTTCGGTCCTATGGTATTTTTTGGTCCTGTAGACTGGACCTTGAAACACTAGTCGCCAGTTGCGTGCTGCCCTTTGACCAGAGGAGAAATGTCATTATAGAGTGGGAATGGCTCATCACGCCACTGCCCTGCTGTGGGATGTGCCTATTGTGCATGAGAAGTAGACGGCAGCATAGTGAACATTATACATACCTTGATATATGCCTCCCAAACTCCATCCGGGGCAGTAACTATGTGTGTATCTTCATCCCAGCCCCAACCTGAGAGCCCTCGAAGCTTTTAACCACAATGAAATGACCTTTGAGCTTCAAAAATTAGATATGATTAGCTGACCAATGGAAACTGTGACTGTGAGCTGTTACATACTGTTTGCCAATGACTATTGCAGCTACCTGCAGTCTTTGGAGCTCCACCACTTCACTTCTCACTGCCCTTGAGCTTATGAGCTGCAGCAGTCCACACGAGAGATTTCCAGCCACTATCCAATTGGTTGCCAAGGGCTTGCTGCTTGGTCAGCACTTTGATCAATGTCTTGTCGTCAGCTGAAGACCAGCATGCATTCTTTGGCGGCTTCTTTGCTTTGGCTTTTGAGGGTTTGGCAGGTTTGAGAATATTGTCAAGGGAGCATTGGGTGTTGCAACAGGCAGGGTCTCAGATGGAGTGGATTGTGCATTCTCCTTGTTGCTATCTGCTTTCGATGATTTCCTGGCCATTGTGGCAGTTTAGAAGTGTATAAGAGAGTGAATATAGTGTAAGACATGTAAGGACTGTGATTATGTGTAGACGATGGTGAGATGGGATGGAAACTTATTGTCACACTAACCATCACTCTAAATTCGAGATTGAGTGCAGCTGAGCAGGGGTCTCAAAATATCATTGGGTGGGTTCAGGATTGAAATTTAGGGCTCTGATTTGGCTGAAGATTGAGGTACTTCAATTTGATGTTGGTGCAGCTGACCAGGCCCTTATTCAGCCAAAATTCTAAGCAATACTCCAAGACCATTTCTTTTGATGACTGCCTGACTGCCACTTTCCCAAAACATGGTACAAGACCCACAAGTGTTTGGAGTTGAGTTAAAGGCATGATATCTCCCATGATCAATCCATCATTCTGCTGGGCATGCTTCAAGACATACATTCCAGTAGTTGGTTCTGGATGCAGACCCCTCTCATTTGATTGTCTCTGGCCAGTTGGGTTCAACTAATGAACAATATTGAAGTGTTGAGCATACACCAGAAACAAATCTGTACCAGGAGAAAATGGGGCTCTTCTGGATGGAATGGCTCAAAAAATAAGACATAGCTGGGCAATTGCGTGATGTCCTGAAACCAAGCTGACATGTCAGCAAGATGAGGAGAATGACATCACAGTGTCCAGAGAGCCATTCCATTGATGGAGGAAGGGCATTAACTCTTTGAGCAGGAAGAATGTGATGTAGGGCATAATAAGCGCAATTCTGAAGTTGGACACTTGTCCAGACTTGAAGATTGTCAAAAGGTAACTGAGAGTCGACATTGGCAGCCTTACCACTACCAATTCTGAGAGGCTGTCCACTATTAACATGACCTAAAAAGTCAGCGAGAGCACCATGTAAATCTGGTTGAACTTGCTCATGATGTCATCAATTGTGATCTTCATAGAGGGATCTTGGGTTAGATGTAAAGCAGTCTCACCACATACAGTGGTCCTAAATGGAAGCGGGGCATGGGGATAAGAGCCCTGTTGGAGAGCACATGCATGCTCAAAGTAATCACCATTTTGCCAAATACTCGAGCAACAGTCTTAAGGCTTGCTATGACTCCGGCCATTGTGGTGGCGGGAGGAGAAGCATATCCTTCTGGATTTTCCTCGGGATTTTCGGAGCTATCATCATTGTCATCATCTTTGTGGTTAACATGAGACAGATTTAAAAAATCAGGACTGGCTTCACAAATGGCAGTAGCAATGTCAAACCACTAGCACTTCTCTGCAATCAAGATGGCAGCAGATCTGGGACTCGTAAGAGTGATTGTTAGTGTGGGCTGAGGGTTTCTTGATTTCAGTGACATGGCATCTTTCTGTGACATCTGCGGTCCATTGTATTGCTGCTCCATTCTGATGGATACTTGGAACAACACTTTGTAGGTTCAAGCTTCGGTATGTGCCAGTGTTTAATCAGTTTATGGGTTTTTCTGTTTTGTCCACCAGAGGATATGATCACCTGTTTATGATTGTGGAACTCCTTAAGTGCATTATTGATTTCCATGCACAACTGATCAGATAGTATAGGGGCCTGGGCAAGATATCTGAAGTCCATCAATGAGTGGATAGCAATCAAAAAGTCTTTTGGGACAGCATCAGCAATGACTGCTATGATGTAATGCTCAATGTCACAGTGTTCATGCCCAGTGACTTGATCAACTTTAGAGATGCCCTCACAAAATTCTTGAAACCCAGTGTGAGGGTGAAGAATTGAGAACCAAAAATGGATCTCAGTGTCACCAAGAATACAAATGCACCATTTAATGTCATGGTCCCAAAACATCTTGTGCCAGTGGTGGAGTGGCTTGGGTGTAAAGAATTTTGAAGGGTCTGAAAGAGGCCAATCCCTACTCCATTCAGTCTTTTCATCTTGGAAGCTTTGAGATATTTGTCAAGGTCCCAAGCATTAAATTCTTGCTCAAGGGCATGTAGTTGCACAAGGGTTGTTGAAGCTGTTTGTGGCTCATGCTGAAAAGGATCATTGAATTATTTGTAAGTTGCCATCGTAAGGTGCAACATTTTCCCACCAACCCCAGAAAGTGCTAATGTCTCCTGTATGTCAACCATGTATGTAGCAAGAGGGGTGAAAACATAGCAAAGAGAACTGACTGGATCCAACACCATGATGCCTGCTTCAGCTGCCTTTTTGAGTGGCCTCAGTATGAAGTCCAAGCATTTGTGCTGCAAACAATACCCCAAGATGCCATGAGTTCATTTGTCTCAGTGGATGAATTTGGGGACTGGGAGCAATGCAAGCAGAAGGAAAGCATGGTTTGAAGCCTTCATCTGAAAATCCATGAAAAGGTTTGCAAGACTTATGAGAAGTGGATGGGCAACATGTCTGCCAGTCATTGCTGAGATATTCATCCTATTGGAGGATAGAATAACACCATGAAGAGTGGCTCCATGAGGCAGCTCATCCTGTAGAGACATAAGGGAAGATTGGAGTAAATTCAACAAACGGAACTCACTTGCATTGACCATGTGATGTCAACAGTTAACCACTCAGTATAGATCCACATCGCCCTTGCTGCAGAGTCAAAGATGCATAACAGTGAGAATTTTAGATGGGGTTCCATAAGAGGGTTGGTCAGAATAGACTGTATGCAATTCAGTGGGTCACAATAAAAGAGATTGATTTTTTCTTTGTTGGATATGCCATGTTCCAGCATTTGCATTGCCATTCTGGTCCCTTGGGAAGCAGCTTGGCAAGGTCACATAAGCATTTAGTGGTACCAAACAGTAAATTTTTGCCTTTCAGAGAGCCAATGACTATACAGTGAAGGAGGCATGAGTGGTATGACACTCACCAAATTTAACAATAGATTCCATGCTGAGATTAGACTGGAGTAAAAAAGCAGCCAATTCCCATTTGTCCCTTGAAGCAAATGGATAATAGAGATTTTCATCACATTTTTCAGCATGGTTGTCACTGTTGAATTCTGACATAAAGGTCATGCCCCCATACACCTGGGCTGCTCCTTTGTATTCCTCAATGAATGATCCATTGTCAACTGAAGGGAGTCTGCAAGTGGTGGTTCATCATTGAAGGGACCTTGGTTTGTTGGTTCTACAGTGTTGTATCTATCATCCAATGAATGTGGGGGCTCGGGGGAATTTGAACATTGCAGTTGACATTTATGGGTGTTGTACTCCTGAAGATCATGGAAGAAGTCAGCTGCCTCCCAGACATAATTGTAACAAGATCTGAGAGGGTGGTTCATATGGCATAAGACCACTTTTCAATCTTGAAAGTTGCAACCACATTGTGGACAACACATGAGTCATTGTGTCATGTGCAAACCACAACAAACAAATTTTGACTTGAAACTGTGACAAGACCCAGTTATTGCAAAGGTGAATATGAGTGGTGGCCCTCTGCTTGCAGACTTGATATTCTTCAAGTTGTCCCATATAGATAATGGTTAACACTTGTCAAGAAGTGATGGTTCTGTATTACACAAGCAAAGATCAGTGCTGCAAATGTGAATGCACCCTGCAACATGCTCATGCTAATATACATTGCACAGTGCGGAGATACAACAGGGCTAAAAGATGGTTGACAAAAGCAGAGGTACAACTGGGCAAAGCACGATACATTGTCAGGAAAAGTGGCTTTGGAAGCATCCTGCAGGACAGATCTCACTTGCATGGCAACCATGACTGAATTAGGTTTCATGGTATGTCCCTACTCACCTAACCTTCCCACAGTACCTTATATATTAGTTGACATGATCCCATCATGTCATGCCTATTAATCTGTATCAGATCTACTGATTCCCCTTACCCACCAATATGTCCCTCAGATATTTTTGACTTTGAGAAGCGAGAATTTTCCTATCAGTGTCAGTATCTGTCCCGACATATCCCGCCTCTTCCCATTGTCAGGTACTATCGGCAAAACCTCGGTTCACCTTGATCAGCACCCATCACTGGTCATCATCTGGCTATTCTTATCCCATCCTCAGGTACAATCAGCATAACCTTGGTTCATGTCAATCAGTGCCCATCACTACCCATCATAGTGCCCATCGCTATCCAGTGCTCATTGCCATCCATTGCAGCGCCCATCCCGCTTCATATCAATCAGTGCCCATCACTATCCATCACGGTGCTCATCGCCATCCACTGCAGTGCCCGTCTTTCCCTTGGTTCACATCTGCAAGCGCCCATCACTGCTTTTGGAATCCAGGCACCTCTTTCCAAATACATCTAGGACTTGCCATGTCACACAGTTCAACCTCTGGGTGCTTCACCAACAACTACTACTGTTCCATAAATGCACTGAGGGATTCACAATGTTCTATAGTTAGTTATCTACTCGGAGCCAGAGTCAGAGTCAATGAATGAGGTGCTTCTGCCAGTGGTTCATCAACATTTTGTGGAAGATAGGCCCTTGGAGTGGTCCTCGCTGTCCTCCTCGTCATCCTCACTAACCTTGTTCACGGCCTTTCTCTTCCTCTTTTTTGTCCCAGCATCACTCCGTATTTTCCTTTCATGAGCTTTGAGTTCCCCTGTAGCAATCTTTGCCCTGTATGATGCCAGGTGCTCCCGATGTTCTTCTGTGGTCAGTTTTACAAATTTGCAGTCGCCTGTGTTGATGGCATCAACTAACTTGTGCAAAGGCTCCACCACTGTGCTGAGTTCACTCGGATTGACAAACTTCTCATAAGTCCATCCCGTTAACTCTACACCATAGCGTTGAATTATTCCTTCTTCATAGTTGACATACTGCATAACCGCATTAGGGTTGCCAGTGATCTCGACTAAGAGAAATCAGTGGTAGTAGATAGCTATAGTGTGAGGGGCATACCCAGCATTTCACTAATCTTCTCCCAAATTTCTCGTTTCAGATGATTGGCTTTCTGCTTGGATGTTTGAAGTAAATCTGAAGGGTCATAGTCAAATCTGTGGCCTTTTCAACGATAATATTGGGCTTTCACTCACTTACAACATCACATCCAGCAACTGCAAACACCTCCAGCTTCGTACCAATCTCTGTGGTGTCCCATTTCTTTTGAACGGCGATCTTCATATACTCCTCCAGTGCCGGTGATGTAAAAAACCAATGTGGCTTCATATGGAAGTCAGGAGAATTTCATACAATACAGAAAAAGCCTTCAATTCCAATGCGATATGTTAGGCCGGTCATCTATAGTCCATGTCACCCATGTAAGGATAATTTCTCTATGACTGCTCACCAGAAGTTGCATATTACGTGCCACATTAGCTACATCTTGGATGCACGTGCATGCAGTTGGTCGATGGATTTTCATGCCTTCCTGCTTATGGGTGTCAAATTCTTCAATAAGTTCATCCTTTTCTTCTTTGGTGAGTGCCTCGTATTCTTCTTGATATTCCTGCTGGAGTGCTACTAATTTTTTCCGGTGTCCTTCTGAAGTAGGAAGATTGTCAGCATGCAGTGGTACTCCAAATGTGATGGTAAGAAAAAAAAACCTTCATTTAAATCTGCTGCCTTCAAACTCTTGAATACGTTATATGCATTAGTCTTGTGATGGTGGTTCACCATCTTCACACCACCTTGAAAGAAAATATCAAGGAAGTATCTTTGGTTTTTTATTGAACCGCTTGCTAAGATTATCGGCCTTTGCTAGGGTATATGTATACCATTCACTGACAGCATTGTCCATCAGTCATTGAGTCTCCTGGCACACTGCAAGTTTTTCTCTGCGTTGTTGACTGGGAATTGGCAGTGGCTTCTGTGCTGGCAGCTTTCTCTGTTGCAGGGCGCTCACCATTTTCATGGTTGAGAACATTGGTGGCATGGTGAGTTTGTTCAGAGTGGAAAAGCTCAGGATGCAAGAACGCGAAGTAAAGATACATTGTGAAAGCAACCATACGGCGGTAGACAAGAGGAATAAAGTTGAAAAAACTGTGCGTAATGTTCAAACAGAGGTACTTGTTAGTGTGGTTCACTAAAGATCAAACATAAAACATATTTCTAGGTCATAAAAGGAAATATGAAACAGATACACATGTGGAATAACATAGATTTTTTTTAATCGAGCTTGTGGTGATGCAATTACTATTTCCTAATTTCCACCTTCATTTCCAGCCATCCAGTCACTTGTCAAGGCTTCGAGCAATAAACTACGATCTGTGTCAGACAGAGACAACGCAGCAAGCATTGTGCTCCACTGGGGAGCTGGGTTGTGCTGGACAACCAGAGCAACCATGGGTGCGATGTGGGTGAGATTATGAGCCACGATGAATTGAATGGTGGTGGGACCCAAATTGGTCACAGTGGCAAGTTCATCTTCCTTTTTTGGCTTAGCTTTGGAGCGTGGAGTCTTAGATGATCTGGGAACTGAAGGAGTTGCTGGTTCCAAATTCAGGGTAGCAGGTTGAGGGAACTTGGAAGGTGTAGCAGTGGAGGATGAAACCTTAGGCAGAACACGGTGCATTGCAAGATTTGGGGACTGTACGGAGTGAAAAGGTGAAGTGCGTTGAGGTGATGGCGAAGGAGGCTGCAAAGAACTTGATGTGCTCCCACCGCGGGAAGTATATTGTGCTAAAATAGCCTCTTGCTTCTGTAATTTGGCAAAGGTTTTTGCTAGTTCATTCTGTAAGTCCGCAATCTCGATTTGATACACCTCCTCCTTCTGGTCTGCCCATTCTAATCACGCTTTAAGAAAAGCTAATTGTTCTGTGGCGTCCATCAAAGCCAACGTCCCAGAGTCAGGTTCCTCGGCAAAATATATGTCCGAACTACTAGCCTGCAATAAAGGCAGTGCAACAGGGGGAGCGGTTGCAGATGAACTGACAGATGGATGCAGGATTGATGCAGAGGGTTGGGAAGGCATGGTGGGCATGGAAAGCGAGCCATAGGGATGGCCACGAAAATTGTAATGGGCAGACCCAGAACTGACTGGAGGGGGTATCAAGTGGGGATAATGGTTGGAAGGAGTTGAGACCAGTCCCTTTTGATTCAACGACCACCCCAAATTATGTGTGGCCCTTGACCATCGGTTGACTGTGGGAACACCAATTTCCTCGATGAAAGTTTGTATGATTGCAGCGATGGGGCAATGACAGTCAGGAGTCTCATCAATGAGATGAGGTGGCAGATAGACATTGGCCTTAAGATATTTGGGAAGAGGAGGAGCTCCTGGAATTGTTGTGCCCTCTACATGAAGAATAACAGTGGATCCTCCATAAGCCCGATCCCACATCGTGGCCTGGATTTTCATGTTAGTAATGAGTGGGAGGAAATTAAATGAGTATGGAACAGACACACCAAATCAAAGGTGAGTTGATGAAGATTGGTGCAAACACCATTATGAAGTTGATAGCCCTGTGGCCCAATAGGCAAGTTCTCTCTTGAGATTGTAAAGAGCAGCTGAAAGGTAATATGATGCTTGTTATCTTCAGAAGCACCTGCAGCAAACCAGGCAATATCGCTGCCAAGAAATGAATCTTTGTATCTTGTGAAAATACCTGGTTCCTTGGGCAGTGTTCCAAGGCACCGTCACAAGCTGTAGAGGCCCACAGGATTGAACTTAAGGTCTGCCCACGAGGGGAGAGGACCTTCTGCACCAGGTGGGGACTGGAGATGGACATTTGAGTTGAATGGCATGTCAGACAGCAGTGAGTTGAATGAAGCAAGAAGCTACTGAGAGAAAACAAGATATGTCAAGTTTATATCCGTTTGGCATTGATCAACCCTGAAGATTATCCAAACTAGGGACTTGGATGCGATATGACCTCATAGAATAATCAAGTCTACCAAGTCAGGCTATCTACTAAACCTGAGATACTCGACGGAATGATATTCAAATTTCATACCTGTAAGTTGTCAAACACATGTGAGGGTGATTTGAGAGTTTGAATGAGGTGTTCGTATGGGAACATTATTGCAGCATGCTAGCAATAGATCATGAGTACATTTGACAGGGCATTCAATAGAAACAGCACAATCTACCCTGCTGGATAGCCTGTGTAGAACAAGCAAATGGTGGAAGTTGGTGATATGTCCATCAAGCTGAAGGATAATGACAAGAATATACTTGAACTTCAGTTCTGTAACCTGCCGGTGAATCAATCGAGCAACAAGAATTCAGATAGTGATCAGCAGATATGGACAATCGAATTTCAGTCAAAGCAGTGTTCAACCTACCAGTATCTTCAACTTTGAAGTCTATATTTCAATACAACTATTGATTATTCATATCTGACCAATACCACAATGAAAACCTGGCTGGCCATTGTCTGAGTCAGGAATCACTTTGTCTCAGTTGCCCTCACTTACTTTTACCATTATGACATCATCTCTGAGTCATAATCTGAGTTTCGTTCCACGAAAAACATTCAAGTTATAGAATTAAAGTGTAATACAAGTAATTAGAAAGATTCACTATGTATATCTATATCGTCCTGAAGAGAAATGTTTTCGAGCAGCTGAAGTACTAAATCTGAGTTGGCGACCACTTCCTTTGGCAAATTCTCGTCGTTTTCTGTCTTGTCCCTCTTGTCATATGTCTCAACTAATCCAAAGATAGTCTCTACCCAACAAGGAGGCCTGACAGTGGTGTTGTAAATCAGATCTCACCCCTCTCGAGCACCAGGAAGTAGAGTACCAGTAAAACCCTTCAGTTGTGATGTTTGGTGAAGATGATAAGCAATCTGTGAATGGATTTGTTGCCAATACTCCCATTGAGAAGAGAGCTCATGAGCAAGAGCAGGATCAATGATCATGTTAGCAGCGATAGCATGGTAAAAGTCATGATGGTCATCAATCATGAAGGTGACAAGACGGCGAATTTCGATGTTCAGCCATAAAATTTCTTCCTTCGCGAGTTGGATGCTGAAATAAAAATTCATCGCCTCGCGGCGGGATGGCTGTGTCCAAGGCTGTTGACGTATATCTTGGCATGAGTCCCACAGTAAGTCAAATTTGGCCAATGTCGTAGTCTCCATGAGCTTTGCCCATGTGAGTTTTTCGCAAGGCAGGTTCAATTGTGCTGCAGCAGTATTGTAAGCCTTGAGTGCACATTGGATAGCTTCCGCTTGAGTCTTGAGTGCCTTGCCAATCTTTTCTCATAATTTGTATGCTACCGATGTGTGAGAAGTCAATCAAAGCCACAAAATATGTACTGACATACCAACACCATTCATTCCAAGTTTTGTTAGTTCAAGTAAGCGCTGAACAAAAAGTCGCTTGAGATCATTGAGTGCCTTCCGATACGTACGTTGGCTTACTATCACTAGCACATCATTATACTCAGGTGAGCTAGGAGACCAGCGCGTTTTGATCTGGTGATCCTCTTCAAACTGGCACACTTCTTCATTCTGGGCGAGCCATCGGGTGTAGGTTGTCCTATAGTGTGTCTTGATGTCGGCAGTTTGCTTCTGGGTGTAGTTGTTGTGAATAATATTGTAATCAAGCCGATTATATTCAACCTTTGCCTTATCAGATTCTCCCCTACACAGCAGAAAGACAATCAGTCAACTGCAACTCTTAAACAGGAGCTCAAAGGGCCTACTGGAGATGGTACAGCTTGGAGAGATGATCAATATAGTCAGCCTTCTGAACGACCTCCAGTGGCTCAACACATAGGTTCTGTAAATACTCACACTCACTTGTTAAATAATCCTCATAATCTTTGGCTGTGGTACCAAGCTTGGAAGCGAGTAATGCCAGTTGTTCGCTGCTGGTCTTGATTCTCTTGAGCGCCTGACGATAGTTCTGGAAAATGAAATTTCCTGATCATAATGTCATCACAATGTGCATTTTTATGAACCATGAAAAACAAACCTGATGCTGCGTGCTTATCCAAGTCGTGGAAGAAGAAGTGTTCATCGATTTGTTGTTGGCGATGGAAAGGGGATGCAAGACGGGTAATGGAGGCAAGTTCATTAGATTTGTAAAAGGTTCGCTCGCATTCTTCGAAATCTTCAAGTCCAACACCTTCCATATATATTGGATGCCAGTGAACCTGGCAACCTCAATTATGAGCATGGCCGTGGAATGCAGGGACGACACCCTGTAGATGTAACCCAGCAGTCTTTGCTCCCAGAGAACTTCTCAGCAGGGTCTTGATAAAGGCACACATGATGTCGTAACCAAGTCCAATGTCTTCGCCGTACTGATCAAGGAGCTGATTGATGACAGCTATGCAATATTTCATCCTGTCACCAGGGTCAATATATCATCAGCCAATCGGAGAGGGAATCTTGCACTTACAATTCTCCGCTATGTATCATGTCACAAATGACCAAGAGATGACCGTGGCAGCAAATGGCCACAAAAATTCCTGCTACAGCAAACAATGCGAACATCTTCTTTCTTGCCTCGGGTCCTGCACTTTGCCAGCACTCAACACAGATATTGATTATCTTCTGGGTTTTGTCATCCTCAGCAATATTGAGCCAGGCAATATCAGCATCTCTGGCATCCGAGTTGAGGTTAGGTGGGAATACGTCAGATGGACTTTTGGGTGCTGTTGATGGACCTGCATCTGGTATAGTTGCTGGAAATTGAGAAGTACTGGTAGAGGATACTTTTCATGCCAAGAGCTAAGGAAACCTGAACGTGGGAGAATGATGAACATGAAGGGAGACTCACATTATGACATGAGTTCACCACTTTGTCCTTGAACTGATCAATGTCTTCTGGTGTCAGCCATCGAGATGATGTTGAGGTGTGGTCATCTGTACGAGATGAACCCAAACAAAAAGTACTGTCCACAAGTTTCAGCGAGTTATTACCATCCATTGCCGCCAGCATGCTAAACTTCATTGGTGGCTCATCTGTAAGTTTATACATGCAGGGCGGGCAAAGGTGGCATGAGTTCCAATCTCCATCTCTAACCAGTGCTCGCTGCACATGCACGTCCACCACACGCAGTATCTCTAAATAGCAGTCGTACGCACTGCTGAGCTGTTCTGCTAGATAGGATTTCCATGGAACCTATGAGAAAGTATTTATGAGTGACAACACAATGAGAGAAAGACTTCTCACATGATGGAGGTGATTCAAACTTCTCGAAAGGGCATCAAGGCTTAAACGTGGACAGACACAATGTAACTGACAATATACTTCAAACAGCTGGAAAGAGAATGCAATGACAGGTTTTTCAGGAGAAGTGCCGATGAACCCATGGCAGGCAAGGGTCTCATTTGTGTAAGTTGTATCTGATGCATATGTAAATGAATGGGTCATGTATTCTGTCAAAGTGAACTAAGTCAGCATATCCTAACAACCTATTATGTGCACGTACCATAGAAATCAAGGATCACAATCTTCCAGATCAAATTTGTAGTGGGCTCGTCTACCATATCGACAGGCGCTGACATCGATGGTGCATCTGATTGCAAAGAGCAAGTGCGGTCCTTTCTCCACACAAGGTAAGCATTTACTAACAATGGTAGCTGCTTGCGCCACAAATTGATGCGCTCTTGTATCCTATTCTTCCGTGTATGTAGATCACCTCATTTGCTATAGATAGATCACGACAGATGTAAAGAGAAAATGAATGAAGGACGTACTGGGAATCAACACTGTCTATGATTTGTTGGAAGATTGTCTCTCCTCCAGCATGGCTGTGAAGCATACCTTCCTCTCCTGTTGGCAAGGTATACAAACCAGCATTCTCTCCTTCTATGTCCTCACATTCCTCACATTGTGCCTCTGTCTCAGCGTCATCAACATCCATGGCATCATCCAAAAACACCTCCCGGTGTGCAAAGCTAAGTGCTGAACAGGAAGTATTAAGCTACCACCAATGTATAGAGCATTAGCGCATACCAGCAAGTTGATCATAGAGGCTCTGCCTTTCCTTGCGAAGTTGTGTAGTGGTTTTATTCAGCCTGACGACAACACTGCATTGCACAGCATGGCGCCAAGAAGCAAAGTTGATCTTGATGCCACTTGATAGGCCTGTCGATGGCATAGCACATTGAAACAGTAGTAGTAGCTGGAAACAGGGCACAGAACTTGAACCGTGTGACATGGCAAGTCCTAGACGTATTTGGAAAGAGGTGCCTGGATTCCGAAAGCAGTGATGGGCACTTGCAGATGTGAACCAAGGGAAAGACAGGCGCTGCAGTGGATGGCGATGAGCACCATGATGGATAGTGATGGGCACTGATTGATATGAAGCAGGATGGGCACTGCAATGGATGGCGATGAGCGCTGGATAATGATGGGTGCTATGATGGGTAGTGATGGGCGCTGATTGACGTGAACCGAGGTTATGCTGATTGCACCTGAGGACGGGATAAGAATAGCTGGACGACAACTGGTGATGGATGCTGATCAAGGTGAACCGAGGTTTTGCTGATAGTACCTGACAATGGGAAGAGGCGGGATATGTCAGGACAGATACTGACACTGATAGGAAAATTCTCGCTTCTCAAAGTCAAACATATCTGAGGGACATATTGGTGGGTAAGGGGAATCAGTAGATCTGATACAGATTAATAGGCATGACATGATGGGATCATGTCAACTAATATATAAGGTACTGTGGGAAGGTTAGGTGAGTATATTATAACCTAGAAAGCTAAAGAAACAGGTTAGTTAGTTTATAAAAACAAAAAGCAAACAAAAAAAAACTTATGTAGGGCCCATCCATTCACCGCGTTTGCGGGTGGTGGTGATGGTGGATTGGGCATGGGAGCGGTGGCAGTGGGTGTCCACACAGTGTTGGTGGTGGAGAGAGGAGGGAGGGAGGTGGTGTCAATGGTGGTGGTGGTGGTGAGTGATGAGCTGGCACATTTCATGATGCGGCTATATGCTTTGTCATACACAGCCACACCACAGTACCTAACACAAGTAGATGATACCTTACACAAGGTACTGTGGTGTAACAGTTATATTGTGTATTATGATTACATAAGCAACTGACAGGGATCTGGGTTCAATTCCTTTTCTTACACACTTTTTCAGCAGAATCCAACTGGACTCCCAGTGGACTCCCAGCGGACTCCAACTGGACTCCACTGGACCAGTCCAAGTGGAATCCGGTGTTTGAGTGGATTCCACTCAGAGTCCAGTCGGACTGGACTGGGACTGGACTGGCAACTTTGCAGGCAGTTGGCTGGTGACCAGTCCCAGTGGACTCCAGTCAGTCTGGTCAGACTCCAGTTGGAGTCTACAGGGAAGGGTGGAGTGTAAAGACCTCCATATTTTGAACGCAACACCAACTCCCAAGCGCAAGTGCTTTCATTTTCTTCCTGATGTCTGTTGCATTCACTGTCATGGAAACCCTGCATTGTCATATTCTCCAAGAACCATAAACAGCTCTAGGTGCCTCAAGTTTGTGTTGTCTATTGTTGGCATTAGCACTGACATAACTTTGTTTGAGAGCCTCACGCACATATTGCATCAATTCCAACTTCCACTACCTTTTCTTGGAGCTTATCAGACACCTTCTTCACCCCCCATGCCAGTTGCTCCACACCATCTGCTTTTGGTAGGCCAAACACATCAACTTCACTTGAGTATCCTTGCAGCAGGATCTCTGCTGACCACAATTGTTGGACATCTCTCTTCCACAGGGTCTCACTCATTGTGGTCCAGGTGCTATATATCTGTGCACTTGTGACTTCTGGGAACAATGATTGGACTTTGGGCACCATTGCATTCGGTGTTGTCCATTCAGGATTTTCTTGTATAATTACAGCAGCTTCTGGTGGCATTGTGACATCATAGTACAGTGTGTGGGCCTCATGATGCTGGAGATAGATAGTGATCTGCCCTTGAGGTGGGGCCTTTGATTTCACCACATGAGATCCTGAGACAGCTTTGGCAGCTGTAGCAATGCATTCCCAGTGTATCACGATGCTTTGCACCTTCCTTCTAACTGGGGTGTGCCTTTTGTTTCCAATTGCTATCCTGGCAACACCAGTATCACATCTTATGTCTGCTTGTGAGAATCTTGTTTTCTTTTACTCTGTGATGATTCAGCAGTGCTTTTAGACTCTAGCTTGGGCTTGATACTCACTGGAACTGGTACCCAGAGACTTTCAAGACCTCATGTGCTGTCATCTGCATGCATTCTTTGTCTGTGATCAACAGATCTGCTGGCAAAGTATAGCTTGCATTAGATTAAATGACTTTCTTCTTGAATGTGTGTCTGAGACTTGAGAAAAGTTCAGCACTATTCTTATGTGCAATAGGTTTTGTGCTCTTAAATATGGTAGGTCAGTGGTTTATGGTTACTATTCTGAATGTAGATTACTCACCTCACAGTTGCTTTCATCATCAGATGTCCCAGAGTCTACTTCAATCACCTCTGAAGGGTTGTCATTGGCTGCCAGATGTGGATGCTTCTGTGCCTCTTTGCTCTCCTGGTCGCATTGTCACTTTTTTTGCTTTGCTAGCTTGTCATGTTCTCTACATCACTCACAGGATCTGAACTGGTATCCTGTGTCAAGGGTTTTTGCATTTTGATTGCGAGCATTGTCTTGTGGGTAGTGGTGGAGAATTTTTATCACTGTCATCCATGTGAGATGTTCCAGAATATGTTGCAGCTTGCCATGCTATTCAGTGAAATTGATTAATGTTTGGTGTGATACCATGTGCATCCCTTCCATTACCACAATTATCTACTTTAAATATCCAATTTAGTTCTAAAGTATATTTATGTGTATTACTGTAAATTACAGGATGGCATGATGAACAGAGTAAACAGTATTGTTAATGTTATGCTGCAAGTATGTGCACCTTTGTTGATATGCACAAACCTTATCACATGAAATCTAGCTTTTGGGGTGTTTTTTTGGTTTTGGCCAGTCACAATGACATGTCTGGGGATAGTGTTTAAGGGTCCAGTTCAGTCCCATTTTTTGACCTCTGAGGGGGTCAACCATGGACCAAGACTGGTCCATCGCGATGCCCAGCTCACCAAGACCTGTAATTTACACTCCTCCACCTATTCTGATTGGACTCACCGGAGTCCAGTGGATTCCATTGGATTCCATTGGATTCCAGTTATTCTGGTTATTCCGACCAGATTCTGGTTACTCCAGATGCTCAACTTAGAGTATATACCCTAATGGATAGTCAAATTTCAAGTCTTAAGTTGTCAAAGTGCCTACAAAATATATTTGTGCAGAGTAAGAATTGAACTCAAGACATCTTGATTAGAGTGATCACATGACAAACCAAACATGTGTGCTTAACCAGTTGAGCCACAGGAGAATTATTAGTTAGTAATATAATGTTTATTCATGACACTCTAATTTTTTTTGAAGTAGTTAAGATCAAATTTTTTTAATTAACTACATCCCTCACATTGAATGCGAGGGAGTGGGCATGATTGTGATTATATACATAAACAAACAATCCTCCCTCTCACAAGATGCGAGAGAGAGTTTCATTTATATTCATAAAAAGCTAACCCCTCGTGCTGAATGCGAGGGGGGAGGTAAAAACATGAAGAAAAAAATCCCTCCCCCACACAAAATGGGGGAGGGGGGGCACAATACTAATAAATAATTAAAAGTACAAAAAAAATCCCTCCCCACATGAAGTGTGGGGGAGGGGGAGGAGATGTGACCCTGCTGTTGTCTGTCCTTCCACCAACGATCCACCCCATGAGCAGTTGCTTGTGAGGCTGGGGGTAGGTGGCTTGTCGTTGTTGTCATTCCACCCACAATCCACCCCACGAGCAGTTGCTCGTGAGGCTGGGGGCAGGTGGTGCATTGTCGTCTCCTATCCCTGCACCTGGGCTTGTCATCGTTGTCGTTCCACCCATGATCCACCCCATGAGCAGTTGCTTGTGAGGCTGGGGGTGGGTGGTGTGTTGTCGTTGTCTCCTGTCCCTGCACCTGGGCATTGTTCCACCCATGTTCCACCCCATGAGCAGTTGCTCGTGAGGCTGGGGGTGGGTGGCTTGTTGTTGTTGGTTGCCATCGTCCTCCATTTGGATTTCTGTCTTTTTTTTTTTGTTTGGGGGGGGGGGGGGGGGAGGAGTTTGGGCACGTCAGTGCAATGTGGCATGTGTACGGGGGTTGGTGGGTGCTTACTAGGCAGGTATCCCCCTTCTGGGGTCTCCTGGCATCCCTCTGCACCCACCTAGCCCATGTCGACAGCCTCACATCCCATTTAAAAGGGGAGGAGGGGATTGGGTGGCTGTGGGCATGTGTTGCACATTTTTCCGTTGCAGCAGGTTGTCCCCAGTAGTATATAGCCTAAAAAGCAATAAATTAAAATTAGTTGATTGATAAAAAGAAAAAGAAAAAAGAAAAAACTTATCTATGGCCCAAACGACAATTGCCGTTGTTTGGGCCTGCATTCCGTCCAGTTGGCTCATTTGAAGGTGGTGGTGATGGTGGCAGTGGGTGTAGGAATGGTGGTGGCAGGTGCACACACAGTGGTGGTGGTAGAGTGGAGAGGAGGAGGAGGCGGCATTGACGACGGTGGTGGTTGTGAGCTGGTAGTCACGTGTCACATGTCATGCAATATGCATGTGTGCATATTCCGTTAATGGCTGTAACTATGCACCTTGGTTGGGTAATAAAAGTATTAGATGTATGTAGATGAATAATGACTTGGTAGCTCAGTGGTTAAGCGTGCTGTTATGTGTGCAGATCCAAGGTCAAGTGTTCAATTCTTGTTGCACATCAAAATTTTATTTGGGAAAGCACATGCATTCCGGTTATTCTGGTTATGCAAGTGCCGTGCATCCAGTTGATCCAACTGTTCCAGGTAAAAATGAGTCCGGGTAGATTCCAGGGATTCCAGAGGTAAAATTGACCCTCCAGTCCGATTGGAATTATAAATTGTGAGAAAAATATATGTAAATGGAATTCCCCGGAATTCCAGAAATTCTGATCAGAATGGGCATTCTGACTGGAATCCGACTGGAATAGGTGGAGGAGTGTAATGTACTCACCAAGACCACAACTGAACCGAATAGGACTGGTCCTATTCAGTTTGGTTGCCTCCAAAAGACCAGTTTTAACCAGTCTTACTGGTGTTTTTTTGAGTATAGCTTAATTCTATTACATACTAAATAAAACTAACTACATTTACATGCTGCGAGCAGTTGCTTGCAGCCATGGTGTATGAGCATGAAAATGAAAATGAAAAATGAAATAGAAAATGAAATAGAAAAAAGAAACAGCCCCACCATCTCGCATTTGTAGCAAGGGTGGGGGTCCTGCATTCCTGCATGTCATTGTCCCCAGTGTTCATCATCCCCTGTGTTTGGTTTGTCGTCCCTGCCACCTGTCATCATCCCCAGCATTCATCCCTGCTATTTGTTGTACCCAGCGTTTGTCCTCCCTGTTACAATTTTCCTTGTAACTCATGGAACCCGACCGACCCGACCGACCCGACGATCCCCTCCAGACAGGAGGCACTCCATGATTCATGCCTAGGGCATGTCCTTGACACCAGACACATGCACGATGCATGCCGACTGCATGCATTCGATCCCCTTCCTGTGGAAGGCACCCTTGATGCATGGTGACTCCATGCACCCGAACCCACTCCCACATATGCTGTGATATGACAGCTTCTTGACATGAGGTCCGTGACGTTGGACTCTCATGATCGACATCGGATCCGTGACATCGGACACCTCATGCTAGGCATGAGGCTTATCTCTTATTGTTTCCTGACATGCTGCGCTGCAGCACTCCATGACATCGGATGCCTCATGCAAGGCATGAGGCCTATTGTTTCTATTCTTACTTGATACACATCTATCTTTCTGATTGGATGATAAGGACCTCCCTCGTAGTATAAGTACTGCAACTTGTAGTAGGGATGTCCTTAGTTTAGATCTAGGAAATTAACAGCCTTAACTTGCAACTCACGAACTTACTCAAAACCACTAAGGAATCCCCTTAGTGCATGAACCTGAACAACTCTACACAGAAGCCCTGCTAGAGTGCACTACCCATCTTACGTCGGACGCTCCGAGTAAGACTAGTGCTGAACGACTCGTCAAGGAAGCACCTCGTCGAATGACATCGACTAGATCGAGTGGTTGAGGCTTCGCCCTTAACATAAGATCTAAACTATCTGCTAGCCCACCTACCTAGGTGTAGGCAATATGTCTTGATACACACCACAGCGACCCGGGTCTAGACAAACCCCAGACCGACCACCAAGAGAAGCAGAACCACAGCCAGGTTCATCTTGGTACCGATACAACGGAAGACTAGTCCGTTACTCGACCCCAGCACAGCGTTGGTTCTACGGATCAACTGACAGACAATGAGGAGATTTCCTCACCGATGAAGACTTTGAACAACCGCACACACCCCCACCCGAAACATCCACCCGCTTCTTAACAGACGAAACCGACGACCTCTATAACGAGATGTCCAAACCCACAACCGCCATTCGTTGACCAACACCAGTCCGAGGGACTCGGTGAATACACAGACTTCCGACAGAAGGTCCTAGAGGCCTTCTCACCAATCAATGATGCCGGAATGGCAAAGACAGAGATTAAAAATCTCAAACAAGGTTCAGGGAACCTCGAAGAATATGTGGCAAACTTCCGCATCCTGAAAGACAGGATGGGAATCACAGAAGATGCAGCCATGATCGAGTACTTCATGGACAGACTGCATCCCAAATTACTGAAGAGGGTACACACAATGGAGACAGTGCCCAACACGCTCGAAGGCTGGATAAAGGCAGCTTTGAAATATGAAGGCCAATGGAAACGGGCCATGGCAATCCTGGGGAAGACCAGGCAAAACCAGATGACAAAAGAAACGACGAAGAAAGGACAGCCCTCTCTCGACATCAACCGACTGATGAACCAAGAACACGTGGAACACCTCCGAAAGGGATTGTGTTTCATCTGCCACCAACCGGGACACTGATTGTCTGACCACAGGGATGGAAAGAACCCCACTCAGACGGGGTCAGCGCCTCCTCCCTACCGAAACTGCTTTACCCAGAAGAAGACTGGGGTGGACACCTACCAGAAGATCCACACAATGCTGGATGAACTAGATGAAGAAGAAAAGGAACAAGCCCTCAACCTCATGGAGGAATCAGGTTTTTAGAACAGCGGCCTGATACGATGCCAGTCACCGCTGTAGTCTCCCTAGGGTCTGTACTCTTAGCTACCATGAATAGACAATCTATGCACCTGTCTATTCGGGTAGCTGAGTCAGACAATGGGAAAGACGTCGCAACAAACACGCTCCTCGACTCTGGAGCAGGAGGAGTCTTTATCGACTCGAACTTTGTTGAACGAGAAGGGATCAGAACATATCCCTTAGGCCGCACCATCTGGGCCACAAACATAGACGGGACCCTGAACAAGCAGGGAACAATCACCAGATGCATGAAAGGAAGACTCCACATCAACGGAAGGAGCTACCCAATAGAATACCTAGTTGCTGGACTAGGCAAAGAATCGGTAATCCTGGGCCTGCCGTGGCTGCGGGAGATAAACCCAATCATCGATTGGAAGAAGGGAACCTTTGAGTTCTGAGATGAAGAACGATGGGCTCAAATCCAGCGGATCCTGGAAAAGACAAGAAGAGCTGAATGGGCCCTCCTGAACACCCTAAACCTTCCTAGGGTAGACGCCAAAATGGAGGTGCCAAATGACAGAATGGCACGAATTCGACACATCATGGCCAAAACAAGAAAAAGACTCTCCAAAGAGAAGGAGAGAAACCTTGCCCGAGCACGACTAGCCGTGGCAAAGACGAGAGAAAGGCTCGCTGAAGAAAAAGAGAGGAGCCTTGCCTGAGCCCGATTGGCCGTGGCAAAAACAAGAGAAAGGCTTTCAGAGAGGAAAGCAAAAGAACTAAATTCTGTACAGATAGCTGTTGCAAAGACCAGGAGCAGCAACACCCCTAAACAAGCCAGAGGCCTTGAAGCAGCACGATGTGCTGTCACCAAGACCCGAGAAAACCAGGAGAAGAAACAACTGGAAAAGGGCAAAAACAAAGAATGCAACAGGGCACAATGAATTGTGCAAAGGATGAAGGAATTGCTAACCTCCACAGGGGAGGGAAGCACCAGCAAAAGGAATGTGAAAATGACACTATGAAACAGGATAAACTACCCTCAACAACAGACTACCCCAACCCACGATCATAGGACTCCAGATCATGGTACCATCAACACTGAAATACCTATGCCCAGGGAGACCCCCCCTCAGGTAAAGGTCGAAGAGGTACCCGACGAAGAACTACTGGCAGACGCAGGCATGGACATATGGATGACAAACCAGACCCCCGAACGAGACACAATCGAGGATGACTCGGTGTTGATCACATACGTGCGAGGCAAACTGGTCATTGGCCTATTCGGACCAGACATAGAACTGCCCCTGACAGAGGAACATCGAGAGCCGACACACAGATACATCCAAAAAATGAACACGATCAGCAGGCTCATGAAAGGCAAGGGTTCCCCACGGTACCTACTCAACTCGGACATATGGATCAGAGCAAAGACATCCATATCCCAACGACTAGCGCACGAGCAAGAGGAGGGAAAGGAGACTAGCCAACGGACCCTGGATGATTTACTGCCACCCGAATACCAGAAGTACAGACAGGTATTCGAGAAAGCCGCATCAGAACGATTCCTGGAATCAAGACCGTGGGATCATGTGATTGACCTGAAGGAAGGCTTTGTACCGAGGGATTGCAAAGTCTACCCATTGACGCCGAAAGAACAAGAGAAACTCAACGAGTTTCTAGATGAAAACCTGGAGAAAGGATACATCCGAGCGTCAAAATCACCCATGGCATCCCCATTCTTCTTCGTGTCAAAGAAGGACTCCGATGCTCTACGACCTTGCCAAGACTATTGCTATCTGAACGAAGGAACGATCCAGAACAACTACCCCCTGCCACTGATCAGAGACCTCTTGGACAAGCTGAAGGGAGCGAGATTTTTCATGAAACTTGATATTCGATGGGGATATCATAATGTATGGATAAAGAAAGGAGACGAGTGGAAGGCCGCATTCAAGACTAACCGAGGGCTATTTGAGCCAATGGTGATGTTCTTTGGGCTGTGCAACTCACCGGCAACATTCCAGGCGATGATGAACAATCTCTTCCGAGATATGCTAGATGAAGGATGGCTCATCATCTATATGGACGACATCCTGATCTTCTCGAAGATGGAAGAAGAACACTGGATAAGGACCGAAAGGGTCCTCGAACAACTACAACAATGCGATCTCTACCTGAAAGTAGAGAAGTGCAGATTCAGTGTACAGGAAGTTGAGTTCTTGGGCATGATCGTCAGACCCAATGAACTTGCAATGGACAACACGAAACTGGCTGGGATCAAGGACTGGCCCACGCCAAGGACAGTGAAGGACGTAAGATCCTTCCTAGGATTCAGAAACTTCTATTGATGATTCATTGGACACTTCGCGGATCTGGCCAGACCGCTGAACGACTTGACGAAGAAGAACCAGAAATTAAAATGGACAAATGACTGCCAGCAGTCATTCGATGCACTAAAAAGGAAATTCAATGAAACCCCAGTACTGCTGATGCCAGATGCAACAAAACCATTTGTGGTAGAATCTGATGCCTCAAAATTCGTGACAGGCGCAGTACTCAGACAACAGGACGCCAACAGAGACTGGCACCCATGCGGATACATCTTGCATTCTTTCAATGAAGCAGAAAGAAATTACGAGATATACGACCGAGAACTATTGGGAGTGATCCGAGTGCTAGAAACATGGAGACACTACCTACAGGGGACACCGTTCCCTGTGACGGTATTATCCGATCACAAAAACCTGACATACTTTCATCAGCCACAGAAACTAAACCGATGACAGGCTAGATGGGCCATCTACCTGTCACAATTTGACCTGAAGCTACAACACGTACCAGGATCACAGATGGTACAATCTGACGCCCTATCAAGGAGAGCAGATCATATAGCTGAAGAAGACACCAATAACGAGGACAAGACCATCCTCACTGACGAACTGTTCATCAAAACGATCGACACTGAGCTCCAGGGAGCCCTGGTCTCAGCAATAATGAAGGACGACCTCGTAAATGATGCTTTACGAGCCCTGAAAAACAATGGAACTCCCCCAATCAAGTCTGCATTGGAGGACTGGAAATTCAAAGACAGCCTGCTCTTTTTCAAAGACAGATGCTATGTGCCACAGGATGAAACCCTCCACCGAGCGATCATATGAAAATACCATGATAGCATCACGACAGGACACCCTGGACAATGGCAGATGATTGAACTGATCCGATGAGACTACTGGTGGCCAGGAATGGCCAACTTCATCAAGAAGTACGTCGAAGGCTGCGCAAAGTGCCAGCAAATGAAAGTGAATACACACCCGACGACCCCACCGCTGACACCGATATCATCCGATGCCAGCAGACCATTCGAGCTGGTAACGACAGATTTTATCACAGACTTGACTGTGATAAATAGATTTGACTCAATCATGGTCATGGTAGACCATGGTCTTATGAAGGGGGTAATTTTTATCCCTTGTGCAAAGATGATCGATGCACTTGGCGCCGCAGACCTTTACCTGCACCATGTATACACAAGATTTGGACTCCCTGGAAGGATCATCTCAGACAGAGACCCTCGATTCGTGTCCAAACTCTTCTGAGAACTCGGACGATTGCTTGGGATTAAGCTATCCATGAGCACCACCTATCACCCCCAGACCGATGGAGAAATGGAGCGAGTAAACCAAGAGCTAGAAGTTTACCTCTGCATGTTCTGTTCGAACAAACCCGAAGATTGGGAGCATTATCTCCCAATGGCAGAATTCATGCACAACCAGAAGACACACTCCACAGTAAAACACTCACCGTTTTACTTAATGATGGGATATCAACCACGTGCTATCCCCACCCCATACAAAAAGATGAACGTGCTGGCCACCGAACAGAGAATCCAAGAACTTCTCTCTGTGAGAAGGGAAGCTCTTGCCACACACAAACTAGCCAGACAGGCTATGGCTGCCCGAACAAAAGGGCGATATGAACCATTCAAGGTTGGAGAACAAGTATGGCTTGACTCCAAGAACCTGAAGATTGGCTACCCAACGAGAAAACTGGCGCCAAAACGAGAAGGGCCCTTCGTGATTGAAGATGCCTTGTCGAGAACAACATACCGATTGAAACTGCCGCCAGGGTGGAAGATCCACCCGGTATTCCATGCGGCTTTACTCACACAATACCATGAGAACGACACTCATGGGCGAAGCTTCCTGACTCCACCACCCGACCTCGTGGAAGGAGAGAACAAATACGAGGTGGAAGCGATCATCGCACACAAGAAGCACGGCAAGACACACCGTTACCTCATGAAATGGGTTGACTACCTGACATCCGAAAACACATGGGAACCTGAATCGAACCTGAAGAATGCCCCCGAGATCCTGACGGCATATAAGAAGAGCTACCATCTCTGACGAGAACCCAAGAAACCCCCACTATCTGAACCAAACGACACCCCTGATACCCCCTAAATGACGATTGACCCACTGAACATTGATGCCCTTCACGTTCACTCCCACCCCCACCCCCCTTTCGATAAAGAACGAATATGAGAAGAACATGGCAACTGGACGACGAGTCATTGACCAGTCACCAAGAACGAACAGACTGCTGGGGCAACCCTCTTGGGAATGCCCACACGGAATCACATTCTGGATAAACAGAGACGACTGGATAAAGAGAATATCCTCGACTTGCCCAACATGCTGCCTCTATGCGCGAAGGAGCACGAAAATGGACTTGACCTGGGTAAAAGCACAATTTGAGGAGTGGTGCTTTGAAGAAGAGTTAGATGGTGGAGACTATCTCCCTGAACAATTTGTTGTCGACCGCGATGGTCTGACCCCAGGCAGGAGACCACTAGCAGGGATTGGCCCACTACTGTGGAATGACCTTCAGTGGAACACCCACTATGACAAAGAAAGCGGATTCGAGCTGGCAAGGCAGCTCTTATTTGGACGACATGGAGAACTGGGGACATTGCTGCATTCCAGCCAACACCCCCATACACCGACACCCTAGACTACTGAGCACAACTAGGTGCGAACTGATCGTCCGCAAAGACGTTAAACTACCAATCGTCTGCAAAGACGTTAAACTAGCGATCATCCACAAAGATATAAAACTACAGTGATTACCCTTGATACTGCGCAAACCCTACACACCCCTCCCCCTTCCGACGACACCACTGACTCTTTGACACCACTGCTAAAAGCAGTATAAAACGAAAAGAACCCGATCACAGTCCAAGCTTGGACATGAACAATTCCTCCATTGTACCCCTTGACCCCGACCTACCCACATAACCAGACCACGCCCAATCAGACCATGAAGGAGAGACGAAGATTTAGGTCGAAGTGTGGAACTTTCGACCATAGTGGGAGGGTAATGTTACAATTTTCCTTGTAACTCATGGAACCCGACTGACCCGACCGACCCGACAATCCCCTCCAGACAGGAGGCACTCCATGATTCATGCCTAGGGCATGTCCTTGACACCAGACACACGCACGATGCATGCCGACTGCATGCATTCAATCCCCTTCCTGTGGAAGGCACCCTTGACGCATGGTGACTCCATGCACCCGAACCCACTCCCACATATGCTGTGATACAACAGCTTCTTGACATGAGGCTTATCTCTTATTGTTTCCTGACATGCTGCACCACAGCACTCCATGACATCAGATGCCTCATGCAAGGCATGAGGCCTATTGTTTCTATTCTTACTTGATACACATCTATCTTTCCAATTGGATGATAAGGACCTCCCTTGTAGTATAAGTACTGCAACTCATAGTAGGGATGTCCTTAGTTTAGATCTAGGCAATTAACAGCCTTAACTTGCAACTCGCGAACTTACTCAAAACCACTAAGGAAGCCCCTTAGTGTGTGAACCTGAACGACTCTATGCAGAAGCCCTGCTAGAGTGCACTACCCATCTTACATCGGACACTCTGAGTAAGACTAGTGCCGAACGACTCATCGAGGAAGCACCTCGTCGAACAACATCGACTAGATCGAGTGGTTGAGGCTTCACCCTTAACACTCCCCATCATTCATCCTCCCTGGCATTTGTTGGCATGGCTGTTTGTTGGTGCAGCTGTTTGTTGTTGCGGCTGTTTGTTGTCATGGTTGTTCATTGCTAAGGTAGGGCTCATTCACATCCAACCACATCACATGGTTGAAGAGTAACAAGCTGTCACAAATTACTACTTCTCTAATTACTACTTCCCATAAGAGTTTCTCTCAAATGTAAAACCTAAAGTCAATAAAAAATTGTTTTATGAAGAAGCTCTAGGTGCTTGATCACTCAGTTTTAATGGAGGAGGAAAGTTATTAGAGTTGTAACGAGTGATTTAAGGTAGGGCTCATTCACATCCAACCACATCACATGGTTGAAGAGTAACAAGCTGTCACAAATTACCACTTCTCTAATTACTACTTCCCATAAGAGTTTCTCTCAAATGTAAAACCTAAAGTCAATAAAAAATTGTTTTATGAAGAAGTTCTAGGTGCTTGATCACTCAGTTTTGATGGAGGAGGAAAGTTATTAGAGTTGCAATGAGTGATTTACAGGTATTGCTAAAAATGGGTATATGATTGATCTAAACCCAATAACTTCCCACCTCTTTGAAAATTAAATGATCGAGCACCTAGAACCTCTTTGGAACACAATTCTGCAATGGTTTTAGGTTTTACATTTGAGAGAAATACTTACAGGAAACAGTAATTAGAGAAAGGTCATTTGTCACAATTTGTCACTCCTCAACCATGTGATGTGGTTGGATGTGAATGAGCCCTACCTTAGTGTTTTAAGGTCCGGTTTTTGACACAAGAGGCAGAGCAATATATTACCCTGGAGAAAATGTTGGGAATAATGGGAGAAAAAGACACTTTTTCACTGGGAAAAAATAAAAGGAACCATCAGTAACAATATGTCATTTTCCCACACTTTGTTCTTTTGGTTGCTGCAGGAAAACAACTAATCTGTTTCCAGGAGAAAAATTTGTGAACATTAGGGGGAAAAAGGTCATTTTTCCACATATTCCCAGTTTTTTCTCTGTGGAAAAATAACTAATCTGTTTCTAGGTGAAAAAATTGTGGAAGTCAGGAGAAAAAATGTTATTTTCACCAGATATAGAGAAAATGTGGAAAAAAAGATATATTTCCCCTCCATTTTTACCTGATTTTCTCTCACAAACGGATGAGTTATTTTTGCTGAGCAAGAGCAAAGAGAAAAGTATGGGAAAAACAACATTTTTTTACTGATGGTTCCTTTTATTTTTCCCTAGGGAAAAAGTGTCTTTTTTCCCTATTATTCCCAACATATTCTCCAGGGTAATATATTGCTCTGCCTCTTGTGTGATGTCTAAATGGGGCAACCACAACCGCAACTGGTCCAGGACCGACCCAGATATTGATGGACCCCAACTGGACCGCATAGGACTGACGAAAACCAGTCCAAACCGACTTTTTGTTGTAAACTTTGTTGTACCAATATAGCCCATATGTTTCTCGGCAACTATTACCCCGGACCCAGACAGTTTAACTGTTACTTAGGGAGTTGGATATTGTAATTCCCTGGTGATCAGTTTAATTTTTAAGAGACTTCATCAAGATTTGACTGAGATATGACCAAAACAAAAGTACATTGTATTACATGTTGTAGGTTGTAGGTTGTAGGTTGTAGTTGTAGTATGTAGTTGCAGCTTGTCAGGGGTGTTAAATTAATCAAAGATACATGGTACAGATGTTTATGTGTGTTATTTTTATGTATTGGATAGTGTCTGATTGTACCCAACATTTTTGTAACACAAGGTATAAGCAGTACAATCAAAGTTATTTTAATCACGACAAAATTCTTGTGCAAAATGTAATTGGTGATATCTCTCTCAGTTCTCAACCATTTTTGATGGTCCAGGGGGCGAAATTGAAGTCATTATGTGTGGGAATCAGGGTGTATAGTTCACGTGACATATAAACCGGTTGCAACCGGTTTTTATCGGTTTTTATCGGTTCAATGATATCTTTCAAAGTGAAAGACTGGCAACTGGACTGCAAAAGACCGGTCCTATAAATAGCCACCTGACGAACCGAACTTCGGTTAAGTTCGGTTCAGTTTCGGTCTTTTTCCAGTTTTTAGGACCGGACCTTTAAACACTATTCATTGTCGCGGCTGTTTGTTGTCACAGCCATACCTGCAGTTTGCTGTCCTAGCTGTTCGTTGTCCCCCATTCATGGCTACCATCATCGTCAGCACCTCTAATTCCCCCTACGAGCAGTGGCTCATAGGCTGGTTGGTGGTGCTTGTGATGTGGCAGTGGTGGCAGCCAACATTGCTGGTGGGAGGGTGGTGCTTGCTGGCCATTGCCGTGTAAGAACAGAACCTGTTACTGCCCTGTGAGCAGATGCTTGCAATGGTGGCATAGGGCATGAGGAGGGGAAGGAGAGGGCATGGGTGTGTCTGTTGTTATGTGGGAGCTGTCTTTATCAAAAGTAAGTTAGTAAAAGAAATAAATCAGATGTAAAAAAACATACCATGAGGCCCAAACAGCGATGAGCATCATTTGGGCCCACTTTGCAGGTGGTGTGGTGCCAGTGTCATTATCAAGATGCAAAAACCTAAAAATGAAGTAAGACAGGTAGTTAGTAAAAGAAAGAAGAAATAAACTATAAAAACATATCCTAGGGGGCCCAAACGATAAACTAGGATCGTTTGGGCCCCCTACTTTGTGTTCATTGGTTTGCGTGGTCATGGTTGCAGACCAGGGTGGTGATGCAGTGTGATTGATGTTGTGGTGGTAGACATGGGAAGTCATTTGGCAAATGGTGCCACTTTGTTTTTGGGAGCACAAACATGACCACATGGTATATAAGTACCCACCCAAATGACTCCTTTTCCCCCAGGCTTGTTCTAATTTATGTACATATACTATAAATAGTCATAGCATATACTTTTATTCCTGTATTTTGTACCAACTTATACTATATATCTAGTGGTATAAACATGTCTAAAAGACTGGTTAAGACCAGTTTCAACTGGTCTTACATCAGTTTTTGTGAGTTTACAAAAGTGATCAACTGACAACTGAACTGACCCAAATATGGGGTGAACCGAGACCGACAGTTCAGTCTCTTACAGTTAAGTTTGGTTAAGGGTCCAGTCTTTTTCTGGTCTTATGGACTGGACCCTTGAACACTATCTGGGGAGGTTGAGCTCGGTGTGGTGGTGGGCAATGCCTGCAAACAAAACAGCAACCATAGGACATTTGCTTAAGCAACCTGCCATCTAGATGCCAGACTTGCTTAAGTATCAGTCAGCTCAAGCACTGTATCTCCTGAAGCTCATTAAGCTGTTTGAACAATGCTTAATCCACATAAACTTTGAATCCAACTCAGACTTAGGCATCAATTTAGTTCATCAACTTAGTCAGGTGTTCAAAGTTGAAAGTTCACCACATTATGCTAAACACTGGTTATGCTGCCACTGCCTGCACCACAGAAGTCCACATAATATAGAATGAAGCAATTTGAGGCCATAATATCATGGTTTCAAAAGGTGGAAGTGTCAGCAGAGACATATTTATGTTATTGTCAGTTGTTTGGCACCTTAAGTAAGTGCTTAAGCTGTGCTTGTTATAAGCTAGCTCATGGAATGCTTAAGGTGCTTAAGGTGCTCAGTGCTTAGGCACATTAAGTAGTCCCAAATATTAAATATTATATTATATTTAAATAATGTTTATAAGCTGACTCATGGACTGCTTAAGATGCTTAAGGTGCTTAGTGCTTAAGCACATTAGTGTGCTTGAGTGGTGGATGCTTGAGTGGTGGATGCTTGAGCTGGGAGGAGATGGTTGAAACAGGACATGAGCTCAGGGTGCTTAAGCAGGGTGTGCAGTTATTATTACTGTGCATACAATATTACAGGCAAGACATGCTTAAGCTGACTTATACTTAAGCAAGCCATGCATATAGATGTTAGGTTGCTTAAGCAAATGTCCTATAGATTCATAACAAAATGTAACATTACATATGCAGGATTTGGCTAATTTGATGGCAACCTTGTAAGATAACCAATCCTCACCTGCTTGGAAATTGATGTCTTCCTGCATTTATGTTCTCCACATGCTCAGGACTCAATACCTTCTGACTATTCCCCACACCTTTCCCTGGCCACCTTGCACTGCCCACATGGCTGTGCACCAGGCTGTCTTGCACTGTGTTCATGGCTGCCATCTATTTTGCAAATTTGACTCTGAGACTCCTGTATGGCTCCCGCTAGTAATTTATCTATGCAGTCAAGACACTGCTGCAGCTTCCTGCTTCTCTTTCATATTCCACTATTTAAGCTTAGTTAGTTTCCACTTGTATTCCTCAGTTCATATATCGACATAGACTCAACACAGACAACAATCTCATTCTCCTCCTACTTCTGTTCCTTCTAAGAGTCCAAACTCCTTCCAACTCTACCTCTAGTCCTCACCCTCAAGTTCTAGTTCCATCCAAACTTACCTAAGTCCACCCGCACTTGTCTTCCCACATTTACCTGCACTTACCCACTCCCCTCTCTGATACCTTTGTCTTGAAGTTATGACACCAGATGAGGTGAAGGGTGCAACTTCTTATAAGTTGAAACCAAGTCCTTTCCACTCCTTCTGTTCTCCAACTGCTGAATCTGCTACAACCTGACTTCCTTCTGCCATCAACACCCTCTGAATCTGACCAGATTCTGATGCAACTCTAATTAGGTTCAGTTCTTAACAATAATCCAGTACAGTCCTCAACATGTGTTAGAGAATTAATTTAAAGATGTGAATAGACAGTAAATGGGTAATTATATGGTTTGCACACTTTAGGATGTAAGAAACTGGCCTTGAGATGACACCATATTCAAAAAGTTATGCCACTGTGCTGGTGGTACAGTCAATTCATCAATTTGAACATGTCACTGCTCAATATGTTGATTCTACATCAACTTTGCAACATCTACCCCATCATATTCTTCTAAGTCCATCATTGAATCTCATGTATTTGCAGTGCTAGCTCAGCACAATAGTTTAACAACATATCTAGTTAAGATTCTATAGGAAGCCTTCAAAAGGTATCTTCATTGCAAAATTCTATAGGAAGCTCCAATTTCACTGTCATAAGTTGCCAAATCTTACCAGCTTTAACATCAGGATAAAATCAGGGCAAAATAGCATTCAGAAATATGTCCAGAGTGCAGTAAGCACTCCATAAACAATGAAACATGTATTACATAATACTAATTAGCATGATGAGATGTGCTCATTAACCCTGGTCAACCAGCTGCTATGATCCCAATGTGAGAGTCTGGTATACATCTATCTGAGATTATACATGTATTGTATTTGATGGATTTTCAATATCTTATCTGGATTGGCTTGGAGGCATCTCACTTGAAACACTGAACATGCACATTTCCATACCTGGGTAAGATATTGAAATTCTGCCAAATACAATACATGTACATACTATTTCTTAACACTTTTTGTAGAGAATCAATCCTAGAATACACAAGTGTACACTCAGTACTTGTATAAGTGACTATATTCAATGAAGACTGGACCTAGAATACACAAGTGTACCTAGAATACACAAGTGTACCTAGAATACACAAGTGTACACTAAGGCATGTTGAGTGGTCTGTAGTAATAAATATGATCTAATACTCACCTCAGTACTTGTATAAGTGACTGAGGTGACCAAATATCTAACTACCTATATATATGCTCAGTCGAACAAAGAGATAATGGGAGAAAGGGGTCTATGGGACATTTGTCCGGGTGCATCAAAGGGATGCACTAGGAATAGAGCACACATCAAAGGGATGTGCTAAGGATAGGGCATGCACCAAATGTGCTGATCATGTATGATCACAGTGTGAATCTCAACACTCCTCCTCACCGTGATTACTCCTCCTTGCATGGAATCAGGCTAGCGCATGCTGAGGAAGTTCCAAAGGTAAGTGAATTGTTTAGCATCCAGAGCTTTTGTGAACATATTGGCTATATTTTCACGAGTGTTGATGTAAGGGAGGTGCAAGTCAGTGGATTGTATGTGTTCATGCAGGAAATGGTATTTGATATCAATGTGTTTGACATGGGAATGGAGCAGGGGGTCCTTGGATAGGGTTTTTAGTTGCGGTGTTGTCACAGGAGATAATGGTAGGGAGGTTTTGTCAATATCCAATGGCATCAAGTAGAGTGCATAACCAAATACATTCTTTGGCTGTTTCAAATGCCGCAATGTATTCTGCCTCACGGGAGGAGGCAGTGACAACCTTCTGCTTGTGTGTGGCCCAGGAAATGGTGCCAGATCCGAGTGAACAGACATATCCGCCAACACTACAGCATGTATCAAGACAGTTAGCCCAGTCCAAATTGCTAAATGTGTGAAGTGTGATAGGAAGTCCACCCCCAAGGTGCAATTTGAGGTCTCTTGTCCCTTTTAGGTAGTGAACAAGTCAAATAGCTGCCCCCCAGTGTTTGAATGAATAGGAATCAAGATACTGAGAGAGCTGTTGTACTGCATGAGAGATGTCTGGTCACATGGAAATTGCCAGGTATAGAAGGCACCCAACAAGGGATCAATATGGTAATTTTGCAAGTTGTAGTCGATCATTGGGGGATGGGGATGTCTGGTCAAGATGACAAAGTTTGGACCCTGGTTTAAGGGGCGCTGAAACTGGATGAGCATCTTTCTGACTGAATTGTTCAACAATTTTATCTATGAGAGCTGTCTGTGAGAGTGCAACAGTATGCGCCGCCCTGTCCCAAGTTATGCCAATGCCCATGATGAAGCGGGTGGTGCCTAGCTCAGAGATCATCCATACCTTGTGCATCTGGTCCTTGAAATGCTCATTCTTGTCCTTTGAGTCCACAATTGATAAATAGTCATCCACATGGACTGCTGCAATAACAATTCCTGAATTGCTTTTACGGTAGTATACACAGGACTCACAAGATAGTTGCGTGAAACCCCATTCAATCATTTGGGCATTAAGCATTTGGTTCCAGATGCGGCTGCTTTGCTTCATCCCATAGAGACCACATTGTAACTGTCATACCCAGTCCTCTTTCCTGGGTTCTTCAAAGCCAGTGGGTTGTTACATATATTGTACCTTGTCATCAGGTAATAGGCCGTAGAGGAATGCTGTCTTCACATCAATTTGTTGTGCATCCCATCCCAAGGAGGCTGCAATATGAAGAAGTATTCACCAAGATTCCATGTGTGCTGTAGGTGAGGTAGTCTTGGTGTAGTCCTTCCCATAGATCTGCTCAAACCCTTTAAAGATGAGGCATACCTTCCATCTGACCGCCTGGCCCATCTCATCCTGCTTAATATGGAATACGGGTTTCCCCTTTCAGATCCATTTCCCCTGTTTGTATACTCCCATGTCCTTTAGGGACTTCAATTCATTCTTATATCCCACCTCCCATTGTGTTGCATCCGCTGAATTCTTTGCTTCATCCCACGTCCATGGTTCATCCTCAAATTGGAGTGATTCCAGTTCAAGGGCACTCATTTCTGAGATCAGGGCAAGAAGTTCATGTGCCTGATTGCCCAGATCAAGATTCTTGAATGCTTGATGGAGATCAATGATGGCATCATTTCCAGAATTGGGTGTGTCGGGATGATTATCCTGTGTCACAGCACTCTGTTTGGCAGCCTTGCGTGCTCTGTGTGCCTCCTTGACATGTGTTGTGCTCTCCCTGGCCTCTTGGACTGCTGCTTCTGTATGTGTACTTGCAGGTCCACCAGCAGGATTGCGCTCTGTCGGTACAGGTACGCATGATGAGCGACGTTGAGGTTGTGGGGGCGGTCTGGTATCCGGGGGTGTGATGGGGGTAGGGTATTTGATATCCTCTTCCTCGTCATCATCAGGGGAAGGGAGAAGGGTTGGGGCAGTGGTATCCTCAGGGGTTGGATCGACATGTGATCATGGGGGATCCAGGATTAGCAGTTCATGACCTTTGTGGGTCTCAATAAAGTGGACATGGTATGAGCTATGTACCTTATGGGTATTGCGGTTGTAGCATCGGTAGGCTTGGATTTGGGCTCATATCCAATGAGAACACCCTTGATTGTCCTTTCAAAAAATTTTGGGTTATTTTTATTTGGTATAAGAACTTGGATGTGCAAGTAAGTACTTGAGTAGATATCTGGACACACAAGTATATATCAAGTAGGTACTTTGATATACAAGTAAGGACTAAAATAGGTAACAGTAGGTACTTGAGTAAGTACCAGGATGTGCAGGTGAGTACTCCAATAGGTGCCAGTACTAGGTACCTGAGTAAGTACTTGAATGTACAACTTGGATGTGCCAGTAAGTACTTGAGTAGATACCTGGACACACAAGTATATATCAAGTAGGTACTTGGATATACAAGTAAAGACTCAAATAGATACTAGTAGGCACTGCTTGGATATACAAGTAAATACTCAAATAACCACTGGTAGGTACTTGGAAATACAAATAAGTACTCAAATAGGTACCAGCAGGTACTTGAGTAAGTACTTGGATATAGTAACAGTAGGTACTTGAGTAAGTACTTAGATGTGCAAGTGAGTACTTGAGTAGATACCTGAACATGCAGGCAGATATAAAGTAGGTATTTGGATATGCAAGTAAGTACTCAAATAGGTGCAAGTAGGTACTTGAGTAAGTACTTGGACATACATCTTGGATGAATGTAAGTACCTGAGTAGATACCTGGACAGTCAAGTAGGTACTTGGATATACAAGTAAGTACTCAAACTTGAATAGGTTCCAGTAGATACTTGATTAAGTACTTGGATGTGCACTGGCAAGTACTAGTCAGTACTCAAATAGGTGCCAGTAAGTACTTGAGTAAGTACTTGGACATACAACTTGGATGTGCAAGTGAGTACCTGAGTAGATACCTGCCAGTGGACATGTAGGTACTCAGACATGGAAGTAGATACTTGCAACAGCAGACCTGCATGTGCAGACATTTGCTAATAATACTTTCCCAATTTATCAAATTTCTTCTTATGTACTTCTCATAGAGTAGTTTGACAGTATTGAATAAACAACACTTCAATACTTCCAATATTCCCTGGCTTTAGTATGGTGAAGGTATGGGGTGTATGACTACTCTTTTTGTTTGTGTACTTCCATGATATTTCAAGCATACTGACACAGAGGTTTTCTAGATCTTTTCCATCATATTGCTAACATATCCCAAGCAAAGTATTGTGATATCATCTTGATAGTATTGTAGATAGTATCTTGGTAGTACTGAAGAAATTGCCTCAATACCACCAAGTTACTGCCTTCTCAGTACTTGAAAAATATTTTGATCTTTAACTTCAATACTCCATAAGAAGTATCTTAATATTATTGTGATAGTAAGGAGGAGATATTGTATTATTTTTCAGCCAAGACATTCAGAATACAGTTACAATATGCACAAGTTACTAATGTGGAGGTATGGTAATCAACAATCAGCATACTTGCAACATACTTCTGGGCTAGTATCTTGACAGTATTAGGAATACTTCCAAGATACTTACATAATACCCCATCAGGGGTATTGTGCCCTGCACCCAGTGTAAGTAGATAATGAGTGGGGCCCTTCAGGTGGTGCAGCAATCAAAGGAAGCTCAGCTCAAAGCCGTAAGCCGTGGCCTGAGCTGCAACTTTCAGTGGTTGAATATATTGGACCTCAGCACGGTCAATGACTATACAGTTTATGTTGTTTGTTATTGTTTAGCATATCCACAATGATGTCGCATTGTTTCTCAATGTTCACCTCCAGTTTTGCTCACCTCTGCAGCCACTTTGCATCATGTATCCTTGCAGCTAGGTAAGCTTTTTTCTATCATCATTGGTCAATAGCTAACTATTATTTTTGTCTCCAAGATACTTACATCCCCATCAGGGGTATTGTGCCCTGCACCCAGTGTTAGTAATGCAAACCCGAGGAGAGTTCAAGTGGCTTGACAACTGGAATGCATTAATATTATGATACATGTTATGGGAGGACCCTAGATAATACCTACTGAGGCTGAGTCCTAATCCAGACATTTTTTGTCAAATTTGACTTGCCATCATTGACCCATTGTGCTGCCCCATTCACTCCCCCTTTCCACCCCACGAACAGTTGTTCACAGCGATGGGAGGGGATGTTGGTGGTGGTGGCCATCCCCTGCTCATCAAGACTGTCCCCATTATCTCATCGTCCCCTATCATCATCTTCTATACCCCTGTCATAGTGGTGTCAAAGTTTGGTTCTGAACTTTGGTTTGAACTGGACTTTTTGCAGAACCGAACCCTGGGTCCAGTTCAGAGTTCAGGTCTTGAACTGAACCAAACTGTTCTGGGTTAACCTGGAGGGAGATATTTAAGAACCACCCCAAACACATTTGAATGCGGTTCAAACCTCTACTTAGAAGGCATTAGACAAATTACACAGCCACTTGATCTGAGATCCTGACAGGCCAGGAGTTTGTCAGTCATATCATGATGTTCCCATGTTCCCCATGCAACAAATGCAAAAATGTACATCATGTGTGTGATTTCATGCCTCCATTTTTTCTTTCTTACAAACATGACATGTGGAAGGTACCAGCCTTCTGTATGCTTAGCTTCTCTTGTGGCAGTTCCCATGTCCCCCAGTGCATGATGCACAATGCAGGGCCATGTATAGTGTTTAAAGGTCCAGTCCAGTCTGGTTTTTGACTTCCAAATGGGGCAACTGGCAACTGCAACTGGTCTAGGACTGAGCCAGATATTGGAGGACCGCAACAGGACCCTTTAGGACCAGTCCTAATTGGTCCATGGGCCAAAAAAAGACTGGTTTGGACCGGTCTTTTGTCATAGAGTTTATCATGCCAAATAACCCATATGTATCTCAACAAATATGACCATTACCTTATATTCGTGGATAGAGATTTTAATGCTCCATAGACGGATCCAACATTTAAGCAATTCCATCAAGATTTGACTGAGATATGGCCAAAACTGAAAGGACATGCATTCAAGTTGCAGTTTGTAGTTTGTAATTTGTAGTTTGTAGTTGCACTCATTTGGGCTGTTATATGAATAAAATCCCATGGTACAGATGATTAGGTGTGTTGTTGTTACTTTTATGATGTCATATAGCTGTACAAAAAAAATTATAGCTCAGGTAATAAGCAATGCAATCAAAGTTGTTCTGATACAACAAAATACTCATACAAAAATGTTTTTGGTCATATCTCAACCAATTCTTGACCATTTTTGATGGTCCAGGGACCGAAAATAAAGTAAATATGTGTGGGAGTAAGTTCCAACATACATTGGGACAAAAGACCAGTCCAACCAGTTTTAACCAGTTTTTCATCGGTCCTACTATATTTTTCAAAATGAAAGACCAGCAACTGGACTGAAAAAGACCGGTCCATAAATAGACCACTGGTCCGGTCCTAATCAGTCCAGTACAGTTCAGTTTCGGTCTTTTTGTTGGTCCTACAGACTGGACCTTTAAACACTAGCCATGTACCATGTTGCCCTCACATAAATTATTTCATTGCATGATCCATCTCCATTCTATTTTTTTTCTTTCAAATATGGCATGTTGAAGGCAATAGGGTAACCTTCTATAGGCTTTTTTTGTGTGGATAGGTAATTGATTGAAATGGGGACCTGATTCATGGCACTATACTTACCACAGACAGCTAAATTGCAGGATTTCTCCTTCTATCACGCTCTTTGAATTACTACTTATGTACAATGGTATGTATATAATACACTTCACCCAGATCATCAACTGTAAAAACTGTGCAAGTCATACCATACTTCATGGTTCAGACATGATGCCTCCACTGCCCACCTGATCTTGGTTGTGCCGTTCATCCCGATGGCTCTCTCAAAGATGCTTCAGAAATTGAATGGCACTTTGACAAGGATGATGAAACTCCATTAACTGCAGCTGAAACGTCACCCAGTTCTGGTCCTACTCTATCCTCATCCTCTCAGACCAGGTAGGTAAGCTACATTGTATTGAGTGATACAGTCTATCAAATGTACACATTGTATCCAATGATTTGGTTCGGTGGACGCTGTTGAACATACTGTATATAACTGTACCTATGCATATTGTAACCAATGGAGTGCATTAGAGAGCATTCTGTGTGGTACATGAGCTGCTATTTAAGCACATATGGTGCATCAAACACATGGAAACCCAAGTTGTTGCATAGGTGATCAGCAATGGCAACAGCATGGCAACAGCAACAGGAATGGCAGTCAGGCAACCACTGAGCCCCAGTCTCATTGTTCCATTTTATATTAGTTAAATTGAGCCAGGTCATGAATTGATGACACCTTTAATTAAAGCCAATAACTTGAACTTAAAAACATCGGCATTGGCCAAGGAAAATGGTATCGGCCAAATCAGAGCATGAAAGTAGATACAGAAGATACAAGGTCATCCTAGCTATAATGTGTGATAGCCCCTTCTCATTGGGTGATGTCACACCTCTAGGAATCAGCAATGGCTTCACTATGCTTGTGGTATGGTGTTCTGGCCATAATGTCTGCCAACCTGCTTTCAAATGATTCTAGGGTATCCTCCACCCTTTCCTTCAAAGTCGCGTACATCTTCAAGGTGATATTTTGCTGTTTGAGCTTCTCAACCTTGGCCAAGTAGAGACAATGACTGGGATCCTTGTATGATATGCCAAATTGGTCTTGCAGGGCCTTCACTGCTGCATGGCAGCTCAACAATTCCCTGTCTGTCAAGGTCTGCAACAGCATGAATTAATTAATGACCAGACAGAGGTGACGACTTACCAGATTGGCAGGTAGCATCAGTTGTTCTCAGCCCATCATGAAGTATGGTGCATCTGATTTCAGCACTACAATTGGGTTTTGCATTAGCAATGGCATCAGCATCGGCCCCAAAATGCATGGCATTGGGCATGCATAGGGATGGCATATCAGTGTTCGAATGGATTGACTTACCCCCCCATCAGCATTGAACACATTGAATTCCATTTTTTTTGATAGGCTTAAAGGCCTGATTGGTAGTGGGAATCATGAAATGGGGCACTAGATATTGCTGCCCATTGTCACTGCTGATGCTGATGTAGCCATCCAGAATACCATCCATCCTGGTGTGCCACTGCTTGTTCATATCATCATATGATATGATTGATCACTTATCTTTGATGGTAATGTTTGTGTATAGTTATTGCTGTTATCATGTTTGTTGATCATAACATGTGATGGTTGAAAAAACATCATTTAACATCTATATCACCCATCCAAAGTAGACAACCATGAATGTAACATGGGAACAAGTCCTCGACCAAATCACTGACATCAAGAATGCGATCCGTGATGGCCTCCAGATGGATAACATTGGGGCCATGATGAAGGAGCAACATTGGGCACTGGTAAGTGATCAGCATGGAGGGGTGAGAATGGTACTTATAATGAATTAGAAAACCTTATTTACTTGGCAAAGAGAGATTCAGGCCAAGGATATACAGGCAGTATTTGCTGCTGTGAGCTTTTTGTGGGGCTTCATTTTGGCATGGAAGCAGTCAGGGAAAGATGCCTTTGTGGAGGAACAATGGAAGGCAATGAAGAGGTTTGACATAAAAAAAACAAAGGGGCAATGGGAATGGGAATGGCCATGGCAACTGCAATGGCAGGACCAGTGGCAATGGCAATGGGAGCACCAGGAGCACCGGCAGAGGCAGCACCAGTGCCAGGGGCAAAGGCAAAGGCAGTGCCAGCAGCAAAGGCAATGCCAGCACCAACAGCAGCACCAATGGCAATGAAAATGGGAACAGGAATGGGAATGGGAAGAGCATCGGCATCTGGGGGCACAGCAATGGTGCTGTCGACACCTCATTCTCAACCTGTTCCAGGCCGATTGACCCAGTGGTGGTCACATGACAACCCACAGTATCAGTCTCCACTTACACCTTACAGGCAATGGAGAGCGCTCCATCACCAGGAGAAAATGCTGGCCGCAAGGGCACCATCCTTCCCTGACATCATAATGGTGGCTGAGAGTGAGGATTCTGGGGATGAACATGGCCAGGAAGAGGATGAATTAACAGACAGTGCCAACAACCGGCAGAAAGAAGTCGCCCAAGTGAAACCTCAGTGCGGCAACCCAAGAGCAACGCCTTGCTCACGCTGTATTGAATTTGCACAGATTTGCTATGATCGGGTTAATGGCAAGTAAGCCTGTTATGATTGTGGTAAACACAAAGTTCATTGTGAGAGAGGGACGGTTGGTAAGGCATTGAGGCCACAAAAAGGTAAACAGGTGACGAAAGGAAAAGGAAAGAGGGCTCCAAAATTGAGAGATATTATCTCTGTTTTGTGTGATGAAGATAAGAGTTATCAAAGGAAGATCCATGTCAAAGACTCAGGCAGATCGAGGCTCACACAAGAACAGAAGGGGAAATGGAAGGGTGAGTTTTTCTTAATTTCCTGCATATCTCTCTCTAATGGTGGAATAATAGCACTTCCTGAAAGCAATATTGAGATGGCCGATGCTGGTACTGACACAGCATTGGCCCATGATTCTCACTCTGTCATTACATGTCTTGCCCAATTGGAGAAAGATATGTACAACCAATCATGCTGGGTGGAAGAGATGCTATCAGATTTCTCGGCCCAGCTTTGTTGGGTGGAAGAGCATGTAGAGGGTAGAGGAAGAGGTTGATGACACTTCAGAGAGATTGCACGACCTGGAATGCTACTTGGGGTTGCAGGATGGCAGTGCACAGCCAATGATGATGCTCAACCTGGAAACCCAAACAAAACCTACTAAATGGCTTTGGATGGTATAACACAAGTCAGAGGAAGGATGCGAGGCCCTCTAGATGTCACCTGTCAGACTGACTGTCAAATAGTCATAAAACAGAAGCAGTTTGAAGCTAAAAGAATGTGTTTTGAGGACTTGCGATGATTTTTGAGACATTTCAATGATTTTCGAGATGTTGTGATATCTTTCGAGGTGTTGCAATATTTTTCAAGGTTTTTTCAAAGAGGTTTCGAGGAATTTTGAGTGTGCAACATCAGGAAAATTACTTTCTGACCCAGACTTTCCCAGGGTTAAGGCTATTTCCCAGGGCACACTGAATCACCCTGTGATGCCCTGTGATAGCCTGTGATGCACTGCAACATGTCAGGGTTCATGAAATATGACAGGTGCAACACTATGTATATTCACTGTGGTTTTTACTCAATTTTTGCCTTCCTTTTCACATTCTCTATTGTTACATAGTGTATTTGTGTTGTATAGTTACTAAAGCACTAAATTTAATACCCCCAATATCCTGGTACAGACTAATACAAGTAAACTGAAAAGAAAAAAAATCCTGCCCCCACGCAAAGCGTGGGGCAGGGGTCATCTGATCATTGACACTGTTGTCTCCTTGTTGCCATTTCCCTGTGCCTGTCATCCTCATCGTGCCCTCTACCTCTCTGTCATGCCTGGCCTTACTGCTCCCCATTTGCACCCCATGAGCAGTTGCTTGTGGCAGTGGTTGGGGGTGCTGTAAAGGTGGTGGTGGTGATGATGGTGGCCATCCTCGTGCTGGTCTTCCTCTCATCGTCATAGTTGTTGGAGAGTTGGGGCTGCTGGGTCATGCCTGTCATTCTGGTGTCATCCCCCTCCCCATTGTTGGTGTCATTGTTGGTTTGCACATTTCCTCTCCCCACAAGGAGTTCCTTGCAGCGGTGATTGGCCATTGTTGTCCTGTTCTTCCACTGGTGATCCACCCCATGAACAGGTGAGAAGTGGTAGTGGGGTCATTATTTCTCCCCCTCATTCCCATTGTGCTCCCCATTTCCACCCTGCGAGCAGCTGCTTGTGGTGGCAATTGGAGATGGTGTCGTGGTGTCAGCTCATCCTGCTGTTCTTCATCCTGTTGTCCACCCTGCAAGCAGAGTCGCAGTGGTGTGGGCATAGGAGATTGCTGTCTCGTCACTCATGTTTTGTCAGCTGGGGAGGTTGCAACATGGCAGGAGGTACCTACCTTTTGGTTAGTTATCCCACTAACTGGGCTCTCTGATACCTCCTATTCAATCTCACATCCCATGTGCAAGGGGAGGAGAGCATGGGTGGGCTGGGACAGCCCTTGTTGTCAAAAAGTCCTAAAGAAGAGTAAAAAGGTGCAGTTAGCTGAATAACAACCAAAAGTTAAAAAAAAAACTTAATACCCCGACAAGCAGTGGCTCACAGTGGCAGGGGCAGGTGCTGGGTCATGGTCTCATCATCATCCCTCTCCTTTCCCCTCCCCCTCCCATCATTGTTCCCCTTCTGTTGTCATTTGTGTCATCTGGTCCTAGTCCTCACTCTCATTGTTCTCTCATCCTTCCCCTTGTCCTTGTCCCTGTGTTGTCATTGTTGTCTGGTCATTGTTGTTGTTGTTCCCCCATCTTCATTCTTGTCTCTTGTCTCTTGTTTCCCATCACCTTGCTCCCTGTTTCTACCCTGCGAGCAGTTGCTCATGGCTGTGGTTGGGGGTGCTTTGACATTGGTCATCATCCTTGTCCTCATCATCCCCTTGTCCTCCCCCTCTCGTCATTGTGTCCCTTCTCTTTCCCCTGCTCCTCCCCATAGTAAAGCTTTGTAACTAAAAACCCTGTTAGTAAAAAGAACATGAAATGAGCAAAGAAAAAAAAACTTACCGGTGGCTCAAGATGATGTCTCTTCCACCTTTTTTTCATTTGATTTACCTCCTCCCCCTTGTTACCCATCATCTCATTGTTATGTTGTCATTCCATTGTCTCCCTGTCATCTCATCGTTCCATTGTTCCATTTGTTGTCATTCCATTTCATCTGGTGCACGTTGCCGTTCCTGTTCCCACCCCACGAGAAGTTGCTCATGGCAGTAGTTCTGGGTCTCTTGTGTGGTGGCTGTGGCAGCCATCATTGTGGTTTTGGCATTGTGGTGTCATTGTACCATAGATAGAACCTAAACAAAAAAAAGAGTCAGTTTAAACAAAACAACAAAGAACATCTTAAACAATGTGACATGCCATTTACATTGAGGGTCGCATCTTGCATACCCATACCCCTACCTGCGCTGACCCTTGGTCTATACCCACATGGGTTGGCATACCCCTGCCATACACTAGTTGCCTTTGAAGCCCTCAAAACCTGTAAATTAATATAACTTAATTTAGTTGAAGTAAAAGAACAAGAAGTGAAGATAAAAACTTACAAGGGGCCCAAATGACAATGTTTAAGTGAATTAAAATACTGTGAGAATAGAGTGCCCCAAGGGGCACTCACGTGACTTATTCTATACAAGTGAATTAACTTAGAATAATAACCACCTTCAATGATGCTGCCATCCTCCCTTTCACCTCACTATTACCACCTTTCCACTCCATCAACATCCACCACCATGACTCCCATGCACATTCCCATGCCAGCAAGAGCCACCAATGGCCGCCAATGAACCCTCTTGGGTGCAATGCAGGCCCAAATGACAATTGCATTGTTTGGGCCCTAGGTAAGTTCATTTCTCTGTTCCTTGTTCTTTTCAACTAAATAATGTATTTTGTTCATTTTTAGGAAGTATACTACTGCCAGAGACATGTGCTGACACAATACTATCATACACCCATGACTGAGACAATGGGGATGATGGGATGATGGGGATGAGATGACATGGATGATGAGGAGGCCCCAGGGACTTTCTGTACATATTAGTTTTTCTTTTGTAGTTATTTTGTACATACGAAAGAACATATAAACCCTAATTACTCAAACTCAGTAGATAAGTTGTAAAGACCCAAAAAACTAGTATGCCAACAATAGTAATGAAGTAAGTAAACAATTGTAATGAAGTAAGTAAACAATTGTAATGAGGTTAGTAACAAGTCAATAACAGTTTGTAATGAAGTAAGTAAATAATTGTAATGAGGTTAGTAACAAGTCAATAACAGTTTGTAATGAAGTAAGTAAATAATTGTAATGAGGTTAGTAACAAGTCAATAACAGTTTGTAATGAAGTAAGGAAATAATTGTAATGAGGTTAGTAACAAGTCAATAACAGTTTGTAATGAAGTAAGGAAATAATTGTAATGAGGTTAGTAACAAGTCAATTACAGTTTGTAATGAAGTAAGTAAACAATTGGTATTGAGGCTAGTAACTGGTCAATTACCATTTGCAATGAATTCAGTAACACTTTTGTAATGGAGTCAGTAACAATTTTTGTAGTTGTAGGGACTTTGTGCATGAAAAAAGCCTGATGCAATATAGTGGACACCTAGTTTCACGCCTCGCAGTTTCCAGCCATAATACAACCATACAAAACCCCTTGCCTTCTACAAGAGAAGTACTGACTTCCTCTTTACTACTTGTCATTTTGTAAGTCTTTTGTTAGTAAATGTATTGACAGTTGGTAACAAATGTCATATTTACAGGCTGGTGGTATCAACAAGCTTCCAATACTGCACTACAAAGTTGTTTACTGACTTCAATACAAACAATTACTAACCATGACTGTCTCAATACAAACTTATTACAAACAATTACTAACTGCCTCAATACAAACTACAAACAGGTTACTGACTTCAATACAAACTATTACAAGTAATTACCAACTTCAATACAAACTATTACTAACAGATTACTGACTTCAATCACAAACTTGTTCAATACAAACCATTACTCATGAACCCAGGGACCCCCCTTTATGCTATACTTATAGTCTAATATAATAATATTAGTAGCTGCATCAACAAGCTGCTACTGCGCTACACTAACTTTGTAAGTCCTTTGTTAGTCAATGCATTTACAGTTTCAATTAATGTTATATTTGCAGCCTAATTCTGTCTGTGTATTAACAAGCTATTACTACTTAAACTCATGGATTTTTTCAAGTCCTGTAGTGACTGATGAAGAACTCATCAAGTTTGTAAGTAGTAATGGTTTGTATTGAAGTTAGTAACATATTTGTAACAATTATAATGAAGTTGGTAAAGAAATTTGTAATGATGTTAGTGACATCTTTAGGGCAGGCCTTTGTGCATGGGATATTTCTGATGAGGCTATCCAGGAAGCATATGAATCATACATTCCTGAGGTGTCCTGGAGCACTTTGGACTGAAATTCACTACCCTGAAGACTGGCAAATAATGGCACTTTACCTACAAAGTGCCCAGGGTAGACAATAGCCTTGGATGCCCTGGCATGTCCCAAGGCATCCTAGGGTAACCCAGGACACCCTGGGGACAAAAGCAATTTTCCTGATGAAATATGTTTGGATGCAAGATTGGAGGACTAGACGAGTAGTAGAAGCAAAGCAGAGGCAAATTGAGGGAAACGAGAGCAAAAATAGCATAATGCAAGGAATCTTGAGGAATTTCAAGGAAGTTTAGCATAAAACACCAAACTTCGGACTGAATAAGACTAAGCTGAACTCTCAAATCACTGTGATCTGGGAGGAAGACAACAACTTTCTTGTTTTTCTTTGTATCTAGTACATCTTTTTATATAAAATAAAGAAAGTACCTAAAAAGGCTAGAGAACATGAGGCAAACATGTGGAAAACTCGAGGCAAAAGACAATAGATGTATATCAGAACAATAAAGCAAGACTAGAAAGGGTGAATATAACACATGATGAAGAAATAATAAGAAAGAATAGCTAAAAGTGGACTGTCCTTGTTATAAATTGAATAAAACATCGGAAACTGCTTCGAGCAGATTGTATGCAAGCACATGTGGTCAAAATGTGTTTTATATACTCAAGATAGTGTCCCATGTGTCCAGCATGCGTCCGAAGATTGTTCAAATAGGAAATACTGTGTCTGAAGATGTTTTTCGAGGTTCGAGGTTTTTTGAAGTTTTTTGAAGTTTTTTTTGGACCTCATTCAGGGCCTGAAATTGATGCGATATTGTTCAACAATGGTAGGGAATACATCTGGCATGTGTTAAGAACTGATCCTAGAGGCCGCTTTGGAATCTGCTCGGACACTATGGGTGATAATAGCGGGAGTTTGTAGGGTCGATGCGGATTCTGTGGGAGGGGAAACAGAAAGGACTTGGCTTCAGCTTGTAAGAAGCTGTGCCCTTCACCTCGTCTGGTGTCCTAATTTCAAGTTGAGGGTTTGGAGGTAGGAGTGGGAAGGTGCGGGTAAATGCGGGGAGGAGTATGGAGGGACTTAGGTTAAGTTCAGGTGAGGTTAGAACTTCAGAGGAAGACTAGAGGTTGAGTCGAATGGAGTTCAGACTCTTAGAGAACTGAGGTTGGAGTAGAAGGAGGTTTAGATTGGCAGATTAAAGTCGAGTCTATGTCGATATATGAACTGAGGAATACAGGGTGAAACTAACTAAGCTTAAATACTGGAGTTCAGAATAACAGCGGAATGGAAATGGAAACTGCAGCAGTGTCTCGACTGCATAGATAAATTACCTAGCGGAGGCCACACAGGAATCTGTAGTCGAATTTGCAATAGAGACAGCAGCCTTGGGAAGGCAGCCATGGATGCTGTACAAGGCAGCCTGGTGCACAGCAGTGTGGGCAGTGCAAGGTGGCTGGGAATGAAATTGGGAGGCATAGACAAAAGTTGGGTTCGAGGTGCGGAAAAGGATCAGACGGATGTGGGTTCCAATCAGGTGAGGAATGGTTCTTGACAGCATGTGTGTGATGACCATTTGGATAGTGATATAGTGTCCAATGTCAATTTTTGATGTTCGATGATTCCAAAGTCAGTCAAGGAAATATTGGACTTGTTTGAAGGCCAATATCGCTGCAACCTTGCTCGAAACTGGTTCGGAACTCATTGACGATGTTCCAAGTGTATATCCTGAGCTATATGAAGGTCAGGGGAGTTGTAATATGGCGGCCAAAGGCATACAAAGAATTTTGAAGTATTGCAAAGAATTTTGAAGCATTTTTGTGACTTTGTAGAGGTTCATAGAGCTTTGGAGGGGTTTGTAGAACTTCATAGAGCTTCGACAATGATTGTAGATGTGTTTTCTGAGCTTGAATGACAAGGTGGACCTATCACAAATAACATTGTATGATGGGATTGTGGCCAAAAATGTTCACAAAATTAGGAGAAGTCGATGGTGGACACATGCAATGGAGGAGGACATGGCTGAACCTGTCATGGAGGTGCCGTTGACAGCTGCCAACATTGGGGCTGCATCAGGTTCAGGTTCAGGTAGTAGGGAGGCCAACAAAATTGTACCATCCGATGCAGAGCCCAGTAGCTCCACCTAATACAGCTTATACTATGTATCATACATAGTCAATTGACTAACTATACCTATGCATCATAGAGCTTAGTTTACCAACTTCCTAATCAGGAAGTAATCACTGGCAGGCTGTTAGAGCTATGCCAGTGCATCTCACGGTTACTCAAATAGCATGGCAACTAACCTTGCTTATCAATGGGCACTACCAGTGCCCATCAACATTGGGTGACACATCCCAAAATGGTAATTCCCACCTCCTTCCACTAAATCTCCATTTCCTTTGCTGCTCATCATCCACTGGTCCCACAACCTCCCCTCCCACAACTACCCCTCCCATATCACCACCTGTCATCGCCACCATTGCCACCATTGTGTCTGCCATTGCTGCCATTGTTGTCCTCCACCTTCACTGCTCTCCTCCCATGCCAGCCCCACCACTGTCATTGTCACCATTGTTATTGCTGCTGTCATCTTTGTTATTGCCCTCTGAGTCATCATTGTCATCATGCTCATCATCCTCCTGGGTGGACTCCATCATGTCTTCCAGTGGTGATTTCCAGATGCAACAAAAGTGGGTGGCTAGGAGGGTCTGGACATATGACTGTTGCATGGCATAAGCCCGCAGGCCTTCCCAAAGTGACAAATCCAATACCGACCTACACTCCACTTGTTGCAGCCACCAGTCTGCCTTCCAAGAAGGGAATACCAATACACAATGCATCTCCTCATGGAGAAGGATAACTTTCTCTGTTGCCCATGCAGTGTGCATGTGGCTCTTGGCCCATTCTGATCACAGGATATCATCATTTTGCCCATCCGCCAGGTTGACAGGCATTGTTGTCCAGATCCAAGAGAGGGTGCAGCGTGTCTCCCCTGTCCCATCCCTCTGCACATGGACATCGGGAAGAAGGTCAATGCTCCCTTCTCCCTGACCCTTCATGTCAACCACCACCACAGCCTCTATTTCTTCATCCTCCTGTGTTCCCTGCCTTCCACTCCCCTTTTTCATCTGGCTGGGATCGGTGTATGCACGTATGTCACTATCCTTGAGTGGCTGCAGGATAGCCTCCCAGTCACCACTCCCTACAAGTGCAAGCTTCACAACTTGCACTACATGGTATTTTTCTGCAAAGAGGCATGTGTGTGCGTGGACACGATCAATAACCACCCACGAGCATAATCCATCCCTCTGTCCTCGGACGTTCTTGTTCTTGAAATGCACCATGCATGCCTTGATGCAGAGGAGATGTCAAACACCTTTGAGCCCATTGTAACATTGGGCTGTCTGCAGTTTGTTCTCCATCTCCAGAAGCCCTTCAACGCATGTCGCACATTGCCTCTCTGGAGGTAGATTTGAGGGTAGCCAGAGTTCTACATCTTCAGGTTGGATATTTGAGGCAATTGCCTGTGGAGAGCCTGCAGTGAGGTCAGCCTGTAGCTGGAGGAGCCCAGGGATGTAGATTGATTGAAGCTGTTCCCAGTGTCCCAGCCTGGTATGTAAGACATTTTGCTGCTCAGCTAGTGAGGCTTCCTGATAGGTGGTGGAGCTGGACTTGACCAATATATGCAGTCGACATCTGGAGTGTACTTGTTAGCCAGTAGAGAGAATGATATGGAGTATATGTATATGTACTGGTTATCCTCCAATTCCGACCCCATCACCAGGAAGGCAGATGCACTCATAGAGTGGATTGTGATGCCCCCTTGCTCCAGCCTTGTGCCCTCCTCTTCTGCAAGTTCTTTCCACACCTGAGCTTCACTCAAACCTAGTAAAGAAGTCAGTATCGAACCCACTAAGCAGCAAAATCACGTACAGATGCCATCAGTGTGGTAGGGACTCTTTGACTGCTTTGGATATCCATCTTCATCCCATTCATTGCACATCTGCTCCCACTCACTCACTAACTCCTCTGGCAAGGATGTGGTAAAGCCATGATTAGTGTTTGAAAGTCTGGTCCAGTCCAGTTTTTTTGACCCCAGAGGGGGCAACCGCAGACTGGACTGGTTGCTCTTATTCAAGATATCTACACAACCGAGAACCAGACTGGTTTACAACTGGTCTGAACTAGGTATATACACTATGTAACAATAAAATAACTACATACATTTATTTTTAAGGTAGCAAAGGGGCTCTCGCAGGCAAGCCTGCAAGCAAGCATGTATATAATGAAATCAAAGTGTCACCTGTGGGCACGCACGATCCCCCACGCAAGCAGCAACTCCCAACCAAGGGCAGGTATGGGGTGGTAGTGTGGGGTGGTAGGCAATGATGTGGTAGCTGGGGGGGTGTTGCTTGCAGTCAGCAGGGACAGGGAGATGGGGGGTTTGGGTGCGTATCTTCCATTGTTGCTCGCTGTCATCAGAAGATAGTACCAATGATCCACCCTGCAAGCAATGGCTCATGAGGCTGGATGTTGGTGTTGAGTCGTTTGACTCCCTTTGTATTGTTACCATGCCGTGTCCTATTTCGACAGCAGTATGGGGGGTCAGTGATAACATGCCAGGTTTATGAGATTGGGGTGTACTTACCTCATGCATACACCACTGCATAGCATCCTGGACACCCTGCTGTCATCTCATCTCCCTTGTCATAGTCATCGTCTACTGTCGTTCGGCTTTGTTGTCGTCAAAGATAGCATCAATGATCCACCCCGCAAGCAGTGGCTCACGAGGCTGGATGTTGGTGCTGGGTCATCATCGTCTCTATTCGTTAGGCAGCCCAGTCATCCATTGTTGAAGACCCACCCCACGAGCAGTGGCTCGTGAGGCTGGGGTGGTGGCGTCGTTGTTATACTCAAACCTACAAAAGCAACATTAATAGAAAAGAGAATGATAAAAACAAGAAAAAAGACTTAATTATAATGTGTTCGAGCATTCACCAACACAGGCATTGGTTGTTGAATGCGTAGAACACAGGTGACGTGGCAGGTTTGCAGCCATGGTGTGCTGTTTGCAGTGGTTGAAGGGGTGTGGTGGGTCATCGATGTGGCCGTTTGTGGAGTGGTGGTGGAGGTGGAGTGAGCATGGCAGGTTGTCAATGTGGCCATTGTGGAGTGGTGGTGGAGATGGAGTGAGTGTGGTGAACTTGTGGTGGCTGTGGGAAGTCACCTGGCAATGGTGCCACTTTGTTTTTTGGGAGCACAAGCATGACCAAATGGTCCATGCACTGCCAACAGGTATATAAGCACTCATGAAATGAGTGATATTCCCATAGGCTTGTCCTCTCGCCCATAAATAAGAGTATAAATAGTATTTATTTTAATTTAAAATGTAGTATACATATAGTATTATATTTTTCATACCTTCCAAGTCTGATGCAACTGAAAGTCTGGTCCCCAACCGGTTGCGGTCAGTCTTTGGGCAGTCTACTAAGATGTTCTACCATGGATGAACCATGAACCAGACTTGTGAGAATGTTAGGGCAACCACAACCGATGGTCCGGTTGTGATCAGTCTGGTTCAGTTTGGTCCATGGTCTTTTTCAGTCCAATAGACTGGACTTTCAAACACTAGCCATGATGGCCTTCAGTTTGAACATTGCATTCATGGAGACCAGCCTTGTATTTCTGCATCAATGTCGTACCTACAAAAGAAAGTAAGTCAGCTGCTGTAGTTGCAAAAATACTTTACTCACCCATGCCAGTATACTTCATCCAATTCCAGTGCCCAAAGTGGTCATCCAGTACATCATGCCATGACCCAGGACCTTGAGTTTTTGTCACATTCCCCAATGTGTTGTGGCCAGCCCAAATACATTCAGGGCATTCCCCATCCATTATCCCCAGCCCTGGTGCATAGTTGAATGAATACTGCTCATGGCCAACCTTGTGGTGACCTGGTTCATGAAGCTTAGGAATTTGGGGGCACAGGGTAACTGTGGAGCCAACTTGTAGCCCTTCCAGCCAGTGATCTTCCATGTGCTTATCAAGGTTGACAAACCACTGGCAGGCAATATCGTAGCTGATGATGATCAAGAGAAGCATTGTGTTAAAGATGGCAGATGCAAAAATATAGTCCATATTAGCATATCTATTGAAAATTAGGTAGTGGACCCAAGAATGACATTCGTCACATACTGCTCCCCCTTTTGAAGATTCCCCACTGCCCTTGGCAAGATCATCTCCCCCCATCCACAAGAGACTGCACCCATGCCCATGTATTGAAGACCTTTTGAATACTTTGTGTTTGCCTTGGCAAGTGCTGCAAAGCCAACACAGGTACTGATCTATAGCAGCAGTCAGATACACTGGTAGCAGGCAACCAAAGGGAGAAACATGTACATCAGCATCACTCACCCAACTCAAGACATAACACTCATACGGAATTCTATCCACCATATACGCCATGCCAATACCCAGACCAGGATCACTTGAGTAAGAGGAGACAAGCTGGTTCTTCAGGCGGAAGTTGGTGTCCATGCAAATGATGAGTTGGTAGAGGAATCTGTGAACATATTAAGTTCAAGAAGTACATAGCAGGCAAGTAGACTGACCTCTTCTCAATTGGAACATCCTCCCACCCTTCTGGCAGGTTGATACCTGGATGCAGGCATGAGGGACAAAGTACAGCAAGCTCCCCACTCTGTGTACCCCCTATTCCTGTCGGATCATGACCCACCCCCCTCTTTTTAGCATCTTGATGTGTCTCCATTGTACCATACACAATAGAGCACAATACTGTGAGGGGGGCACAACACCATTGTTGTTCATAGACTTATTAAGGGCATGGTAGAAGTCATATGTAGAGCCTTTGGAACACAACATGAGAAGGTGAAGGTGATGGAGGAGTTGAAATGTTGCACAGGCCTTGATGATGGCCTGGCTGGAAGGGTAGAGCCCACAGTGCAGGACTTGAATGTGATGGGGCAGGGTTCACTCGCATCCACAGAAGTCAACAGCAACATCATGAATACCATTTGTGTGTAAAACTTGAAATTTCTCATGCAATGTGATAGGATTGGAGCAGCACATGCTAACATGCTGTAGTTGAACTCAAAGGGCAAGGGATTTTAGGGAGACCTTGTGAAATAACTTCTGTTCCACATCTACCCAACAATGAGAAATGAATGAACTAATAATTCAAAATATGCACCTCGATAACATGGAAAGGGTGTATTTTGTGGCATCATATACAACACAACTGGCACACCAAGTCAGGGAGGAAGCAATCTTGACACCTGTATTCCAATGATCCCACAGCCTGTACTTTCCGAGCCATGCAATCACAACACTTTGTTTCTCTGCGAAGGTCACCTCAACCCTCCCATCTCAGCATCTCATCCAGATAGAGGCTGCAATAGTTCTCCTTCCAAAATGCATGAGGCCTTTTCTGATAAATGGATTAGTAAATGGGAAGTATGACATCAATTGAGATGAAGCTCACTGAATGCATGGTTTTCTTCTTCTTTATTTTCCCAGCCGAAGGAGCATCTTGGAAGGCAGTAGTGTCAGTAATTGGGGCGTTCAGTTCAACATTGTACCAGTCGCCATCAGGATTGAGGGCAAATTTTGGGTTGTCCTTGGGAGCCCAAGAGACACCCGTTGTCCAGGTAGTATGTCCTTTCTAAGGAGAGTGGGGAGTTTCATGAGGCAGTTGCCCATGTTCGACAACTCAAACCTCACAAGTATGAACAACCTTGAAGTCATCTGAAAGGTCTACCCAATCATGGTGGGAGCCTTTATCGATGTGTCAGCACTTGAAGGATCATGCATCAGACATTGCAAATTGAAATTTGACAGAGACAAAGTAGGAATCAAGTGATCAACAAGAAATGTCACATGTTGATTGACTTGGACAACATTGATCAACAACTATATAGGTTTTTGGTGAACACATCTAATATCAATTACAACCACACAGACTAATTTGTTACTTATGGCTGAGATTCATCATGGTAAGTTTGTTTTCTTTTGGCCTCACATTAATCCCTCCAAAAGACACATTGTGGATCCTTGTGGCATGGGAGTCTGAGCGCATCTGGTTGGGAATATGCATGGCAACCAAAATTACAACTGATACTGATGACCTTATCTGCAGAGCCTGTTGTAGCTGATTTGAGTCATTGGGTGAGTCTTTGACTACCACCTCTATATTAAACTAATATTTTTCATGATTTACATTCAGATGCCCTCAGGAGTCATGTTTTCCTCCTGGACAACCCCTGACAACCCCACTTTTGATTTTAAAATGCTCATGGATGCTGCCATTGCTGCTGAAGCTGATGAACTGTGTATCCCTGACAATGACATGGCCTCCCCTTTGTCCTCCCCTTTGTCCTCCCCTTTGTCCTCTCCACCTCCATCCCCAATCCCGACTCCACCACGCAGCCCCTCACCTCCTCTGCCCTCAGTCACCAGTGTCCCTACTCACATCTCCACTATGAGTCAAGCAGTGTCCACCAACTCAGTGGCAGATGACATCTCCAAAGCTTTGTTCAGGAAGAAGGCAAAGTCACACAAGAATCAGACAAAGCACCAGCAAGCAGAAGTACACAAGATGGGTTATGCACCACACAGGGAGTCTGTTAAGAGGGTGCTTCATAAATGTGTCATGCCCTCCAACCCCATTGAAACCAACCTCTCCATCAAGAAAACCAACATGGCATCCACTGGGTATATCGGCCTCAGGGAGCATCGGCCTCAGGGAGCAGAAGTTAAAGAAGGATTATACATTGGAGGAGCTGGTGGGCATGAACTATAAGTTAGGCCTCTGCTTGATGGAGTGGGATGGCATGTAAGTCACCTTATATCCCTGGTCACCCCCAGCTCATGGTTGAATCAGAACATCCACCCCCATTCTGGACCAACAAGCCCGCATCATCTCTGTTTTAGCAGGCTGGGCAAGCCACAATTTATGGGACAGTGTCAACAATAAAGTTATGCAGGTGATTGAGCAGGCATGCTCCGAATGCAACTTTCCAAAGAAGGTGTTAAGGGTGAAGCCTCAACCACTTGATCTAGTTGGTGTCATTCGACGAGTTGTTCGGCACTAGTCTTACTTGGAGCGTCTGATGTAAGATGGGTAGTGCACTCTGGCAGGGCTTCTACATAGAGTCGTTCAGGTTCATGCACTAAGGGGCTTCCTTAGTGGTTTCGAGTAAGTTTGCAAGTTGCAAGTTAAGGCTGTTAATTGCCTAGATCTAAACTAAGGACATCCCTACTATGAGTTGCAGTACTTATACTACAAGGGAAGTTTTTATCGTCCAATCGGAAAGGTAGATGTGTATCAAGTATGAATAGAAACAATAAGCCTCATACCTTGCATGAGGCATCCGATGTCATGGAGTGCTGCGGCACAGCATGTCAGGGAACAATAAGAGATAAGCCTCATGCTTAGCATGAGGCATCCAATGTCACAGAAGTCCGATGTCACGGACCTCATGTCAAGAAGCTGTTGTATCACAGCATGTGTGGGAGTGGGTTTGTGTGCATGGAGTCACCATGTGTCAAGGGTGCCTTCCATGGGAAGGGGATTGAATGCATGCAGTCGGCATGCATCGTGCGTGTGTCTGGTGTCAAGGCCATGCCCTAGGCATGAATCATGGAGTGCCTCCTGTCTGGAGGGGATCATTGGGTTGGTCAGGTTGGTCGGGTTCCATGAATTACAAGGAAAATTGTAACAGTTTGTATGCAATAGCCAGTGAGCTGAGAGCTCTTCCCACTGCTGACTCCAAACCACACAGACAAATGAAATTCCAATTGTTAGAAACACCCAACAAACAGGAGGCAAAGAAGGATCGTGTGCATGAAGCTTCTGCACGATATCGCAAGTCAAACAGGGAGCAGTTGTGCATTGAAGCAAGAAACCAGTACTTTACACTCCCCCCCTAGTCCGAGCAGACTCCACTCAGACTCCACTCAGACTAGGACTGCTCGGACAGTCCTAGGACTCTGCTCGGACTCCACTCGGACTCTGCTAAGACTTCAAGCAAACTACATTCAAATCAACTTCATAATGAAAATTTACACTTCTGAATGATTGTCCAGATGTAGTCCAAGTTGCAAGGCTGATTATTACTCATACAAGCTAGACTAACACCATAATAAGCACTAAAGCAAGGTCAGTAAAGCTTTGCAACAAAGTCAGTAAACATGTTTGTAATAGTTTATACCAAGGTTGGTACAAAGTCAGTAAACAAGTTTGTAATGGTTTGTTTGTATTGAAGCCAATAACATATTTGTAATGGTTTATACCAAGATCAGTAATGGTTTGTATTGAAGTCAACAACAATTTGTAATAGTTTATACCAAAGTCAGTAAACAAGTCTGTAATGGTTTGTATTAAAGCAACAACACTTTTGTAATGGTTTGTGTTGGAGCAGACTATATACGCTGCACAGGGGAAGAGACAACACGTTCCTTACAACCTACCTGGGGTTTAGTTAGACTTACAGCTAGGGTTAGCAGAGGTAAGAACACTGTATTCCTACTACGGTACAGGTTCTCCTTATATACATAATATTAAGGATGTCACATGACTCGGGAATGTGTTTACCGCATGTATGCACAGTAAGCGCAGTAACATGTGTATGCTGCATGTATCGCCTCATGTATACATGTGTATGCTGCATGTATTGCCTCATGTATACAGCATGCATCAGGGATTAATTTCAACACCCCCCCTCAAACTATACAGCGCTCTAAGCAGCTAAGTTTGAATCTTGAAAGTAATTCCGAGAGAGTCTCTAAATTTCCTGAATAGGACGGCGCCAAGGTTCTTTGTGAACATGTCAGCCGGATTATCACTTCCAGGAATGAAAACGACTGTGACTTTGTCATTTTCTATGCATTCGCGGGTGTAGTGGTAGCGAATGTCTATATGTTTGGTCCTTCTTTCCTGAACTGGATTTGATCCAATAAAGATGGATCCTTGATTATCAGCGCAGATTGGTACGCGCTTCAGTGTATATCCAAGTTCCTGGAATAAGGACTCTATCCACACTATCTGCCGACAAGTGTCAGAGAGAGCCATGTATTCGGCTTCTGTGGATGACAGTGCTACAGTTTTTTGTAAACGGGACTGCCAGCACACAATGCCACTCGCCAGAGTAGCAAAGTAACCCGTTGTAGATCGGCGCTTGACTGTGTCAGCTGCCCAATCAGAATCTGTGAAGGCCTGTAGCCCCTCGGATTTCTCTCCATCATAGACCATACTGTACTTCTGGGTTCCCACCAGATAGCGCATTATGTACATCGCTTTGTCTAGATGTTCTTGGCTAGGATTAGCCGAGAATTGCGACATCTTGATTACCGCGTAAGCGATATCAGGTCGCGTTCCGAGCATCAGATACAATAAAGATCCGATCACAGACTGATATTTTGATCTAAGCGCCGCGTTTGGCGTCGCTGTGTTCTCCGACGGTTTGTAGCCAGTCGGGAGCGGAGTGGGGGCAATCTTGGCATTTGTCATCTCGAACCTCTCAAGCACTTTGGCGAGATATTCTGTTTGATCGAGTTTGACTTTTGCAGCGGTCTGGGTGACGCGCATGCCTAAGAATTCCGTGACTTTTTCAGTACTACGGCACTCCCAATGCTTCAGGCAAGCATTCTTCTTTTCATCCACAAGTTTCTTGTTCTTGCCCATGAACAAGCCATCATCAACATAGACTAGCGCAATAACGATGCTGCCTGTCTTAGGATCCTTGTGTATGAAGATGCCGGCATCGGAGCTGGCGCGCACGAACCCAATGGTGCGCATAAATGCCTCTAGCTCTCTCCACCATGCTAGTGAAGCCTGTTTAAGGCCATACAATGCTCGGCGTAAGCGCATTACTTTGCGCTCTTTACCCTCGAGTTTGAAACCCTCGGGTTGATCCATATAGATCTCCTCATCCAGTTTGCCATATAAAAATGCGGTTTTTACATCTAGACCGGTCATATACATGCCTTCTAGAGACGCAAGGGCAAACATGAGGCGTACGGTCTCGTAGCGGACTACTGGTGAGAAAATCTCATCAAAGTCAACGCCTTCGACTTGTGAAAAGCCTTTGGCCACGAGTCTGGCTCGTTTTCTTCCGTCCGATTTCACGGAGAAAACCCATCTATTTTTGATCATTTTTCGATCATGTGGAAGATCGACGATGTCATAGACTTGTCGCTTGCGAAGAGCCTCTAACTCTTCACGACAAGCCTGTTTCCACTCAAGTTGCTGCTGCCGGGGTAGGCGCGCAATATCGCGAAATTGGTTTGGAACTAGGCTTTTTCCGCTTGATGGTGTGACTGCTTTTGACAACAGCCAGCGGATAAGCTCATCTCCACCTTCCTTGGTTATCTTTTTAATATAACCTGCTTCGTCCGGTTCCCCCATTGGGTGATCATGTTCTTGATTATTGGAATCGGGCACACTCTCGTGGGGTGCCGAACTCGGTCCAGCAACCGGTTCTTGCTGTTGAGGTCGTGGTCGTGTTCGGTTATGATCCGAATCTTGACCCACAGACTTCTTCCAATATCGATCACGCGCAATGTCTCTCTCTATGTCAGAGGGGAGTCGCTGTTCTCCATAGGTATTGCCGGGACGGTTTGGGATTTTCCTCTGCCTGCCTGATCGACGGGGCAATTGCTGCCATTCCTGTTGATCTTCACGTCTTGGACGAAAGTCCTCAGTGCTAACTGGAGGCGGCGGAGGAGGAGCGTTAGTCGCATCGTCATGCGCCTTTTGCTCGCTTGGTAAATCATCATCATCTTCTGATGATGGAGGAAGGGGCGGATTTTGTGGCGGTATAGGGTCATCGCCATCCGTTCCAGATGAGTGGTCGTCATCTTCTGGTTCTGGTGGAAAATCACCAAGGTCTGTCTTGGCAGGAGTTTTAGCTCCGGGACAGCATGGGAACATCGTTTCATCAAATAGTGCCGTAGCACCAATGAATATTGCGCCGTTTCGTCGCATGAAACGATATGCTTTAATGCCATCTTCTACTCCAAGGTACGTCATTAGCTCCGATCGAGGAGACAATGTTGTTGGACGTTTTTCTTTTGGTAGATAGACATAAGCACCGCAACCGAAGACCTTCAGATTGTTTAGATCTGGGCGGACCTTTGTCAGGTCCTCAAAAGGTGTCAGCCATTTCAGGCGCCTTATTGGGGTTCGGTTGTATAAATGTGTTGCATGTTCTATGCAAAATTCCCACCATGATTGTGGTAGACAAGCGGTGAATCGCAGGGTTTGCGACTTTTCCATTATTGTCCTTATGGCGCGCTCTGCGCGCCCGTTCTGTTGATGAACGTGGGGTGCAGACATCTCTATTTTGATGCCTAAATCCTTGAGCTGTTTTTGTAGCTCACGATCCTTGAACTCCCCCCCTGGATCAACACGCCAGCGCTTGATTGTAGCGCCATATTGGGTCTTAGCCATCGCTTGAAATTGTCTAATCGCTGCAGCAGCGTCAGATTTCTTTCTAAGGCATTGGACCCAAATATGTGATGTTTTGTCATCCAGAAATACAATGAAGTATTTATGTTTGTGGTACGATTGTACCGGGAGTTCCTTTAGGTCGGAATGTATTAATTCAAAGGATTTGTCAGCTCGTGAGTCTGACTCGGGAAAAGATTTTGAGGTCATTTTCCCTTCTGCACACCCTGGACATATAATTTTGTCTTTAGGAATAATTAAATTCCTTGGGAATTTTATGGTGCTTTTAGGCATTTTCCCTAGCGCCTCTTTGGATGGGTGTCCAAGTCGCCTATGCCAAGTCAAGTAGTCAGCGACATAAATGGTCGCGACATTAACCTTTTTGGTGCTCAATATATGAGTCCGAGCCCAATAGATCGTGTCATTCCTCCTTAGAGGGACACAATGCATGATTGGGTTTCCATGCTCGATGAATGAAATGTATGCGGAGGAACCACGCACATCACTTCCGTCTTGTAAAAAGACCCCCATTGACATCAATCGAGTATTAATGTCGGGTATGTAGTAGACGGGGTATAGTCGCGTTTCACGCGTCTCTGACTTCCCATTACATACTACCTGGTGCCTGATGAAGACTGCTCCTTTTCCTACTATATGAGTAGTACCAGTGGCCGTTTGGACCAAGGTAGAGTCCTTTCTCGGTAAAGGCTCGTAAGAAGCGAAATCTTTCATTTCACCAGTGAAGTGTTTTGATGCGCCTGAATCCATGATCCAGTCGGCACCTTTCTTACAATCTCCCTTTGCACACATAGCACATATATTAAGATCTACATAATTCCATGATACATTTAATAGCGGTAAAATTTCACATGAAAAGTTCGCTGTATTCATAGGAATTTTAATCTTAGTGCTTGTGGCAGGGAAAAGGACTGACCTGTCATCATACGCCCCTGTGTCAAGGGGTTCATCGACGAGCATTTCGTCGACGGCTTTCCACACTTCCTCGTCAGTTACCGGAGGTTCGGATCCGAGGGAGACAGTATCGTCTTCTACCTCCTCGATCGTAGCCTCGGTTTCTGGCTCTATCCTCCTTCTCTTACCTTCTCGCACCGTAAGGTGCTCTTCCAGCGGTCGCAGGTTTTTCGCGCTGCGCGGAAGTTGCATGTGCTCGAGGGTGTCTCGAGCTTGCTGGTATTCGGTGTAAACCGAGCGAGAAGAGGAGGCCGCGCCCGTGTATGCCTGTGCAGGCGGTCGGCGGTGAGGATCCCTTGTGGGAGTGTGTTCGCGTCGCTCGATGCGCTGTATGAGCGGCATCGGCGGTATGATGGTGCCATTACCATTTATGGTGGTAAAGGCATTGGAGGCGAGGTGGGTATGCTTCTCTTTTGGCTTCTCCTCCTTAGTCTTTCTGTCCCCACGTCGTCCACGTTTTCGGGACGAGTCTCCGTTGCTGTTTTGCCCTTCTTTGGGCTGCCATTTGGGGTTTCCCCCCTTGCGCTTAACAGCGGAAAGTTTGTTGGCCTGAGGCTGGCCAGCGGGCTTTCCAACTGCTGTGCGCCTTGAGGCTTCAGCAACAATGGAGTCCTTGACATGTTTAAATGTCAAGGCGCTAGTGGCGGTCGTGTTAAGGACCGTTGCAGACAATGAGTCATACTCGCGCGGCATCGCAGCAAGTAGAATCATCGCCTGTACTAGCTCGGGGATGGCGACGTTAGCAGCCGTGAGGCGCTCAAATTTGTCAGCCATTCTTGCAATCTCCGGTGCGGGGTTCGCAGCCGGGATTTTGATTGCTATTGCGGACCTAAAGTCCGAAAAGACTTGGGAGGGGCCGTCCACACCATAATCGGTGCGGATGAGGTCCCACACCTCCTCAGCAGTGTCCTTTGTGTTGGCACGCTGCCGAATGGAGGGGGCCAGGCGGAGCACTAGGCTACCAATAGCCTGGTCATTTTTGTTGCTCCAGGTCTGGAGCTTGGCATTAGCGTCCGCTACCAAGGTAGCGTTCGTCGCCGTCAAGGGAGGCGCCGGGGGCGGTTTTTGCTCCGCCCCGCTAGTTATTTGCCAGAGGCCCTGAGACCTGAGCCACGCCTTCATTGAGTCGGCCCATAGAATGTAGTTTGATCCATCGAAAGTTTGAACGAGTTTTTCAAGAGTTGAAGACATGATTCTGTGGTGGCAGCTGTTAAAAGCGCTCAATCAGTCTTTTTACTCAATAAAACACGTTTAACATTCTCAGGAGAAAACACTCCTTCAGAGTGGTTAACCCTAGTCAACCTAGGTTTTATATGCAGCTCACAGGGAGCGCAATGCAGCTCACGAAGAGCGCAAGGTTATAAATTTGGAGACGATGAAGTCTACGTCGTTCGCAGCTAATTAAAGCGCGTTCGCGACGTGCCCAGCAGGGCCCATAACCTGTTGGAGCAGACTATATACGCTGCACAGGGGAAGAGACAACACGTTCCTTACAACCTACCTGGGGTTTAGTTAGACTTACAGCTAGGGTTAGCAGAGGTAAGAACACTGTATTCCTACTACGGTACAGGTTCTCCTTATATACATAATATTAAGGATGTCACATGACTCGGGAATGTGTTTACCGCATGTATGCACAGTAAGCGCAGTAACATGTGTATGCTGCATGTATCGCCTCATGTATACATGTGTATGCTGCATGTATTGCCTCATGTATACAGCATGCATCAGGGATTAATTTCAACAGTTTGTATTGAAGTCAATAACATGTTTATAATAGTTTATACCAAGGTCAGTAAAAGTTTGTAACAAAGTCAGTAAACAAGTTTGTAATGGTTTGTTTGTATTGAAGTCAATAACATATTTGTAATGGTTTATACCAAGATCAGTAATGGTTTGTATTGAAGTCAATACTATGTTTGTAATAGTTTATACCAAGGTCGGTAAAGGTTTGCAACAAAGTCAGTAAACAAGTCTGTAATGGTTTGTTTGTATTGAAGTCAATAACATGTTTGTAATAGTTTACACCAAGCTCAGTAAAGGTTTGTAACAAAGTCAGTAAACAAATTTGTAATGGCTTGTATTAAAGTCAATAACATTTTTGTAATAGTTTATGCCAAGGTCAATAAAGGTTTGTAACAAAGCAGTGAACAAGTTTGTAGTGAAGTCAGTAACATGCTTCTAATGATCGACTTAGTTAGTACTATAAATATATTGACTAAAAAACAACTTACAAAAGTCATTACTTAACTTGCAATAGGTCGTCAGGTTGATTTCACATTTAAGCTCAATATGCTTACCAAATGCCACAAAGTATTAACCTGTGAATATAAACATTAATTTGTTGTTTACACATTTAATGATGCAAGACTTACAAAAATGACGTGTGTGAATGAATGAGCCATTAGTATATCTCATACAGTTGGCAGTGTGAGTTGTTTGGTTGTGTTGTGTGCAGATACCACGAGGCATGAAAGTAGGTGTCCACTATATTGCATCCCTAATTTTTGTGCACAAAGTCACTGCAAACTTGTACTGACTGGTTTACAAGCTTTTGCCAACTTGATTATAAGCTTTTACTGACCTCATTGCACACATTGACTGACCTTATTTACATACTTTTACTGACTTGATTACAAACTGTTACTAACATCATACCATTACAAACTTTTACTGACCTCATTACAAAATTTCACTGATCTCATTACAAACTTTTGTGGACCTCATTACAAAAATTTGTTGACTTCATTACCAACTTTTACTGACCTCATTACAAAATTTCACTGAACTCATTACAAACTTTTGCTGACCTCACTACAAAATGTTGTTGACCTCATTACTGACCTCATTACAAAGCTTTATTGACCTCATTACAAAACTTTACTGACCTCATTACAAAACTTTACTGACCTCATTACAAAACTTTACTGACCTCATTACAAAGCTTTATTGACCTCATTACAAAACTTCACTGACCTCATTACAAAACTTTACTGACCTCATTACAAACTTCTACTGATGTCCTTATAATTGGCAAACTTCTCCTGACCTCATTACAGACCTTCACAGATATCCAAACTACTAATTTCTTTGGGGTATCTTTTATGAATAGTTTAATTGAATATAACTATAGATATCAAAGGACAAAAAATACAAAAAGGCCCCCCCTTTTTGTCTCCAGGGTGCTGTGGTGGGCCTCATCATCATTCCACCCATGGTCCACCCCACGAGCAGTTGCTCATGAGGCTGGGGGTGGGCATTGTCATTGTCCCCCCCTCTCGTCTCCATTGTCATCCTGTTGTCATGGTCATTCTCCCCCCCTCCCCCTCATTATCGTCATCCCCTGTTGTTGTCCCTGCTGCTGTCGCTGTCCCCTGTTATCATCATTGTCCACTGTCATTGTTGTTGTCCCTCCCCTCCCATTGTTGTTGGTTCATTGTGGAGCACCAGCAATCCACCTTGCGAGCAGGGGCTCACAATGGTGGTGGCTGGTGCTGGTCGTTGTCCTTCTCATTCCTCCTGCTGTCCCTTCCTGTCATCCCTGTCATCTGTTTTCATTGGCCCCTGCCATCTTGTCATCATTGTTATCAATAGTTTAAATTAGTACCTAAAAAACTTTGTTAGTAAAAAAAGAAAGGAATGAGAAAAGAAAGAAAAAACTTACTTGCAGCCTGAGAGATGTCCATTGACATCTCTTGGGCCTTTTCTCATCATTTTCTGCTGCTTCTTGTTTGTTGTTGTCATCCCGTCTCATCGTCCAGTCGTCTTGTCCAGTCATTGTCTCATTGTCCATCTTCCAGTTGTCTTGTCCTGTCATCCTGGTGCCCATTCCCACCCCATGAGCAGTTGCTTGCAGCAGTGGTTCTGGGTCCTAGGTTGGTGGCTGTGTTGACCATTGTTGTGGTTTTGAGGCTGCAGCATCATTATAACATAGATAAAACCTATCATTAAGGAAAATTCGAGCTCTTTACACTTAGGCACATATTCCTGGAATGATGTCATGGAATATAGTGATGTTATACATCATTCTGATCAGTTTTTCAAGCTGATTACGAAAATGGCATTCACATAGTCATGTGACCTACCTTATATGGAACATATTGATGTTATATATCATTCTGACTGGTTTTTCATACTCGGCTTGAAAAACTGGTCAGAGTGATATATAACATCAATGTGTTCCATATAAGGTAGGTCACATGACTATGTGAATGCCATTTTCGTAATCAGCTTGAAAAACCAATCAGAATGATGTATAACATCAATATGGTCCATATAAGGTAGGTCACATGACTATGTGAATGCCATTTTCATGCTCGGCTTGAAAAACCGGTCAGAATGATATATAACATCAATATGCTCCATATGAGGTAGGTCACATGACTATGTGAATGCCATTTTTGTAATCAGCTTGAAAAACCGATCAGAATGATGTATAACATCACTATATTTGGCGCTGTTGAGTGGTGAATAAATAACTGCAAACACTCTGAATGCTAGGACTGTCCTAGGATTGTCCGAATGGATGCAACTAGGACTGTCCAATCAGATGCTAGGACTCTACTAGGAGTCTGCTCGGACTGGACCTACTAATTTGGCAGGTGTCTCAGCCAACAAATTTCTAGTTGAGTCCGAGCGGAGTCTGCTCAGATTGGGGGGGGGAGTGTAAAGACCTTGCCCTGAGATACATTGGCATCAACCCCAACCCCTCGGCCCCAAGAAATGTCAGCATTGACCCCATGGCCTGACAATGACTCAATGAATGGCTCAAATGCAGAGCAACAGTGGGCCAATCTCCCGGCTGACCCATGGCATTGACCCCAATATACAAAGATGGATAGCACAAATGGAAGGCAATGATCATGCAGATGACACCCAGGCCAATGCCAATTTTTTTGCATGCCTTGATGCCCTCTTGCATGAAAGATAGGGCAATACTGAAGTTGGCGATGATGGTCTTCAAGACTTCATTGGTGGTGATGATGAATGTGAAGTGCAAGCCGCTGATGAAGACATTCTTGGCTTTGCACCATACTTGCCTAGTGATACACTGGTGGATCAGAACCTGGCTGATGCCAAGCCGACCAATGCCGATCATGGCACCGACTGCTGATGCCCTGAACAACACTTATGTCTGTGTGGTGCATACTAATGGAGTCCATCACTTAGCAATGGTAACCTGCAGTTGCATGGGGGAACACTGAATTCCATTGGACCTCGTGGCCAGTTGCTTACTTCCTACAAGTTTCACCAAAATATGGACTCTTTTCACTGTCCATGTCCTTGATCAATTTTGGCTCTGCAATCTGGAATTGAAGGCATCGGCATATCAATTTTATCAGCTGATTTGGTGCATCATGTTACCAATGCGGCCAGCTGAAGTCGTAAATCTCTACCATGAGCTTCGGTGCTTGTCCCGCCTATGGCGTTGGATGAAAAAATTGAAGTGGGCAGGGTATGGACACAATCAAAAGGATCCATTAAATTTTGAACCAAGATCACTGGCCAATTTCTGTCCAGCCTGTCCTCAGCCAGGCATAAATATACCAGAAAATTGGCAGGAAGATGTGAACTGGTGCATGACTACAATCAACCACTGCATTAGCATCAACAATGAATAAGGTAGAGGACATCCACAACCTGCCAACGTCACATGCCATTCCAAAACGGGCGAAGTAAGACAAAATTGCATTGTAAAAGTGACACAACACCTATATGGGTAATCTAGTCAATAAAAGTTGTGTTAATAGTGATAAAAAGGTGCCTGAGATAGGTAGTTTCATGTCAAATGTAGATTATCGAGTACTACTTCATGTTGATGTGTTCTGAGCACGTCGCGTCGCAAAATTCGAAATTAGTCATTCATTTTGTGTCAGCTTGCCTAAAGCTGTCGCACACAACCAATTCAGATGTATATAAAGAGATTTTATAGAGCAAATTTTGAATATCTTTTGTTTTTGTGTCTCCCAGCTTGTTCTTTGAATCATGAAAGATTCTGGGGGAGTTGTTGTAGATGATTGGTGGAAGATGTTCATCATTTGCTTTATAAAATCTCTTTATATACATCTGAACTGGCCATGTGCAACAGCTTTAGGCAAGCCAACATGAACTGAATGACTAATTTTGAATTTTGTGACGCGACGCACTCAGAATATGTCGACACAAAATAGCACTCAATAATCTACATTTGACATGAAACTACCTATCTCAGGCACCTTTTTATCGCTATTAACAACTTTTATTGACTAGATTACCCATATAGGTGTTGTGTCGCTTTTACAATGCAATTTTGTCTTACTTTGCCCGTTTTGGAATGGCATGTGATGTTGGTGGGTTGTGGATGTCCTCTACCTTATGGCATTCAGATTTGATTATAAACACATTTTCGTGGCTGATGGTAATTTCAAGGCTGACCATGTTTGGCAGAACAACTCCAATGATGTGTGGCTATGGGATGGAGCAGGCATGGCCCCAAACAAGGCTGAATATGAGCAGTTCCTCCTGTCTGCCATAGAATGCTTGACAGTATTACCACTCCCTTCCCAATGTCCAAAGCTGGCCTGATGCATATTTGCTTGTCCAGAAGGCTCCTTGTGAAAATAAATTCTGGGCCATTGCAAATGCCCTACAGGCATCAAAGGCCTGTGATATTACTGGGTTAGTGGCCATTGCATATGCACAGCATGGCTGTTATGCCCCCAATGCATTGGTAAACCTGTTTTGTGGAGAACAACAGAAGAATGTCAACTTTGCTTTCCTTCAAGCACTGAAGACCACCAGAGTTGACCCTCAACAGGGAGTCATGCTCATTTACGACATTGTCTGCCAGTACATTATCCACCTTCGGGAACATATTGGTGCCCATCTTCCAGCCGGCTTGACTGTTGACCAGGCCATTGGGCTTATGCATGTTCATGGCCACAAGGATGAATGCTTTTTTTGCTATGCTTTGTCTTTCATTCCAGGGTCCAGCATTGTAGCAGGCAAAATACTCAAGTCTCTGTGGTCGATGCTGAATTCCATTTCCCCCACAGTCAGAACAGCAACCTTGCCACATCAGGCAGAAATGCTTGATGATCATGCTACAGATTCAAATCACAAGAAAATGCTTGGAATGGCAATTACACTGTGCTCAAAATATTGAGAAGCCCTCGAGACCTCCACACAACTCAGCAAGCATCACAAACAACTCACAGCAACATCCAGCAACCAGGCTATCAGTCAATGGGAAGATGAAGTGATAGCTGCAGAAGCAATGAGGCTTGTTGACATAAAGGTGATGGATATTTATGCAACACAGGCACCGGCAATGGAAGCGGCATTGGCACCAGCACCAGCAATGGCAACAGCATTGGCATTGGACTCTGCATCAACAGTGGTTCAATCTGTTGAGGAGTGGATTGATTTTGCCATCAGTGTTGAAGAGATGCAGTATGTGGAATTGTTGACTGTATATCTCATCTCACCATTGTTCTGCAGGATTGACCTATGAGACCAAGTCCATCGGCTTGGTAAATCACCACAGGTTTCTGATGTGCAATGTGTTAAACATGAAAGACAAGCGCTTGCTTCCCACATGATAACATTAACACAATTACAAAGTGGTGCCAATGTTGCCAATCATCAGAATGCCCCCTCACATATCACCCCCAACAATGAAGCCGAATTTGACCTTTCAGATGAAGAAACTCCAGCTGCAGGCACTTCACAATTTTTGGATGTCACATATGCCATTCCAGTGGAAGAGCAACAAATACAACTACCATCTGATGGACATCTTGCTAAAGTGGAGATTCTGCTTCGGAAGAACCAGGCAAGCTGTTTGCTGAATCAGCTTGGGGAGCTCATTGCCAAAAAATCATTTCAATATTTGCATATCATTCGACTGGTGCCCAGTAAGGGTGTTTGCACCCAGGCCAGATCTGTGGTCAAGGAATTGGTAGACAACATTACTTTGCATGCCTGAATGTATATGCATTGCCAAAGGTGCTTGGTTGCTCTGTGATGTGATGCTGACATGTTAAGTATGTTTTGGCCATTAACGAAGGATGACCTGAAGGCTAGCACAGCTATTCTTAAACCCAATGCACCTGGTTCAACCAACCTTCATCTTTCCTGGATTTGGCGCAAGTCTTGCCAATCTGGTTATCTAGTAGGGGAGGCCGCATTTGGTGCTGATGCTGCTGCCAATGGTGGCCAACTCTGGGAATGTATGTACATTTTATGCCATTTATTTTCAATCCACTCACATCTCTCAGTCCGTTGAGTACATTGGCTTAGATCATGGGCTCAGAGAAATAGATGGAAGGAGGGACTTCTGCTGGTCACATACAAAATGCAGTGGACTGTGCGCTATTTCATGTATCACAGTCAGAAGTGGCGCTCTGCCTTGATCTCTGACAATACCCCTCCCGGTAGCCTAGCATATGCTCATCGTCAGCAGGCTGTCTGGTACAACTTAGCCTTTAGGGCTGACAAAGCATTCAGATCAACAAATGTTGATTATCATTCCCCTTTGTGACTATCCATTATGTAATCTAGATTATCTCGATAACTAACCACGATCAGTATGTCCAACAAATTGCTTGCTATCTTCAACCCCTTTTCATTACAATTGGGCCCAAAATGTGCCCTGCAAAATCAGACACAGGAGGTCATCTGGTATGAGGAGTCACAATTCTGGTGGGTATTGCTGGAGATCAAACAATCCAATCTGATAAAACAACAATGGATGCAAAAATGTCTGTATAATGAGCTTGTAAGATGTCACCCAAACATAGGGATCCTTGTAATTAAATATCACAGATGTATGTCATGTCCTGGATCGGCATCGGCAATACCATCAGCCTTATGATCGAGGTGCTGATCCTGCTTCAGTCCTTGGCTGACAGTCTGGCCAACATCAATATTGAACATTTGCCGCTCGGATTCCATCCATCTCTCTTGGCTGCCATTGGATGATGGTGTGGCGACCAAGGTGCCCATCTGACTTGTGGATTCATATGCATGCAATTGGTGGAGACACTACTGGGAGCCAGGACCTGAGTGCATTCTGGGCATTGCCCCCCTGGATGAGTGCCTCAATACCCATCGGCAATATGTTCTGGTGCCCATCACTAACTCATCTCACTCTGGTATCCAGGTGCCACCAAGTCAGCCTGATTGCCAATCATGTCTCAATCTCCAGGGTCTTGTGCAAGATAGTTTAGCCAAACTACGCAGCATGCATAATTTCATCAATGGTTGTGAATCCTCTGCTGACACTCCATTAAATGCAAATACCAGGCATGCAGCAGGGTTCCATTGGCTTCATGAGCTCACCATGCTCAAGGAGCTTCAGGCTCAAACACTGGCATTGGCAGCAGCCATGGCCCTGGCAGCCTCCTCAAAGGCATCAATAACAAGACAGTCAAACTGTATCGCAGCACACGCAAAGGCCAAACTCAAGCAGCTTCAGTCTCTTCCTGCCACATCCCACAAGTGGACTTGGGGTGTTGACCTCACAGAGAAGGATGTTTTGGGATCCAACCAGACAACCACGGGCAAAAGAGAAACACTGAACTCTGGGTACACATACTCTCTGCCTGATGGTGCTGACAGCAAGGAGAATTCAATCACAGCAAGTATCCCAACAGCTGCCTCTGCCAACTACAGTCCACCACCCGATGTAACTGGCCTTGACACTGCCCTTTATTTTACAGACACTGAGTCGAACAAGCCATTTGCTAATGCTAATGCAAATGCCATTGCCGATGTGGGCAAGGGTGAGGGCCACACCTATGGAGGTCTTTACACTCCCCCACCTTTCCCATTGGATTCCGACTGGAGTCCACTGGGATTGGTCACCAGCCAACTGCCTGCAAAGTTGCCAGTCCAGTCCCAGTCCAGTCCAACTGGAATCCACTTGGACTGGTCCAGTGGAGTCCAGTGGAGTCCAGATGGAGTCCAGTTGGAGTCTGGTTGGAGTCCACTGGGAGTCTAGTCAGATTCCACTCAAAAAGTGTGTAAGAAAAGGAATTGAACCCAGATCCCTGTTGGTTGCTTATGTAATCATAACACACAATATAACTGTTACACCACAGTACCTTGTGTAAGGTATCATCTACTTGTGCTAGGTACTGTGGTGCGGCTGTGTATGACGAAGCATATAGCCGCATCATCAAATGTGCCAGCTCATCACTCACCACCACCACCACCATTGATGGCCACCTCCCTCCCTCCTGTCTCTACCACCACCACTGCGTGGACACCCACCACCACCATGCCCAATCTGCCATCACCACCACCTGCAAACAAGCCGAATGGATGGGCCCTACATAAGTTTTTTTTTTGTTTGCTTTTTGTTTTTATAAACTAACCAACCTGTTTTTGTAGCTTTCTAGCTTATAATCTACTGGCAATGATGCCACCACTTGCAAACAAGCCAACGTGGGCCCAAACAATGCAGATCACATTGTTTGGGCCCTAGGTAAGTTTTTTTGGTTTGGGTTTTGTTTTTATAAACTAACTAACTCGTTTTTTTAGTTTTCTAGGTTATAATCTACTAGTAACAACACCACCACCCACAAACGAGCCAACGTGGGCCCAAACAATGCTGATCATGTCATTTGGGCCCTACATAAGTTTTTTTCATTTGGTTTTTGTTTTTATAAACTAACTAGCTTGTTTTTTTAGTTTTCTAGGTTATAATCTACTAGTAATGACACCACCACCCGCAAACGAGCCAACACACCCACCCCACGCCTATGAGCCCCTGCTCATAGGGTGGATCGTGAGTGTGTGCAGTCGATGACGATGATGATGATGCCACCTACCAGCACCAGGACCCAGAATGACCCAGACCTGACAACACCCATGCCAGCCCCCTCCTCCCCATCCAAATGGGATGTGAGGGTGTTGATAAAGGATAGGAGATGGCAGAGGGGTACCGGGAGACCTGTAGAGCAGGATACCCACCTGGTAAGCACCCACCTACCCCCTCCCTCGCATGCCACATCACTGACCCCTCCCCCCAACCCCTCCAAACTAGGAGACCCACAAAACCAACAACACACCCACCCCATGCCAATGAGCACCTGGTCGTCGGGTGGATGGTGGGTACACCAGGATTATGATGACCATGGCACTCATCCTCATGCCTACAAGCCTCTGCTCATAGGGTGGATGACAGGTGTGGCTTGCTACAGCGATGGACGCATGCGAGGAGGGGTGGGTGATGACACCCACCTCAGACCACATCCCCCAACCCCCCCTCCCCCGCATTTTGCAAGGGGAGGGGTCTTTATTATTTCTAATTTATCTCTGCCCCCCTCTCACATCTTGCAAGAGGGGTTTTTTTTGTTTGTTTACTATTATATTATACCCACTCCCTTGTGTCCTACATGAGGGATGTGGTTAATTAAAAAATTTTGATCTTAATTGTTTGAAAAATGCCTCCTCAAAGAATATGAAAAGTTGAGTCATAAATAAACCTTATATTGATCCCTAATAAATCTCCTGTGGCTCAAGTGGTTGAGCACACTTGTTTGGTTTGTCATGTGATTCCTTATGGTGAGGTCTTGAGTTCAATTCCTGCAGTACACAAATTTATTTTGTGGGTACTTTATGAAATTCACCAAGTCCAAAGTCCTTTGAGCTCATATCTAATTGACTTATCATTTGGTTGAAATGCATTCCACTTGGACTCCAGTTGGACTCCAGTGGACTCCAGTCAGTCTGGTTGGAGTCCACTAGGACAGGTGGGGGACTGTAAAGTACTGCACCTATGCCAATGTCGATGTTGCTCCCGATGATGATGAGGATATCAAAAGTGATGATGATGACAGTGATGATGATGGTGATGGAGAGAACAATGCTGTGGCCAATCACCCACTCAGTGTGCCCACAGCCTCTCAGGCTGCTATGGCATGGGATAGTGAAGATGGTGATGGTGACAAAGATGATTGGGAGGCAGGCGATGCTGTTGCCAATGCCAATGCCAATGCTGTTGCCATTGCCGATGCCATTGACAATGACAATGAGGACAGTGAAAGCAATGGTGATGACAACAGTGACGGCAATGGTGATGATGGTGATAGGAAGGACAATGCCATGGCCAATCGCCCACTGCTCACAGCCTCTCAGGCTGCTATGGCATGGGATAGTGAAGATGATTCACCTCGTGCTGACCAGCCAACTGGCCATGGCATGGCAGAGCGATGAAGATCCGTCCCCTCCTGCTTCTGGTATCACAGCACAATCCCTAACTGGCTTTGATGCCACTGCCTTCTACCTTGCTGACACCACCTCTTCAGCATCTGGCCCCACAATTTCCATTCCAACAGCAGTTCCCACTGTGTCTGATGCAGCAGATGTTTTCTTTTTGTCTTCAGAGACTGATTCCACCCATGAATCTAACAGTGAGGATGATGATGCATCCAATGCTGAGGTGCCTGATGTTGACTCCAATCTCTCTTGTACCATGTCCCCTACTAGCTCTCAGATAGACTTCCCCACTCCTTCTTGCATCACACTCCCATGTTCTGATCTCTATGGTCCTGTGGACTTCAGCTATGTTGATGTTACTTGGTTGTCTGGCTCTGATGACATGATGGCATTCTGCAGAGGGGAAATGGAAAGGACTTGGCTTCAGCTTGTAAGAAGCTGCACCCTTCACCTCGTCTGTTGTCCTAATTTCAAGATGAAGGTTTGGAGGTAGAAGCAGGGAAGTGTGGGTAAATGCCGGAAGGAGTACAGAGGGACTTGGGTTAAGTTCAGATGAAATTAGAACTTCAGAGGGAGACTAGAGGTCGAGTCAAATGGAGTTCAGACTCTTAGAGAACTGAGGTAGGAGTAGAAGGAGATTTAGATTGGCAGGTTTAAAGTCGAGTCTATGTCAATATATGAACTGGGGAATACAAGGCAAAGCTAACTAAGCTTAAATACTGTAGTCCAGAATAAAGGTGGAACAGAAATGAAGACTGCAGCAGTGTCTCAACTGTGTAGATAAATTACCTAGTGGGAACTGCACAGGAATCCATAGTCAAATTTGCAATAGAGACGGCAGCCTTGGGAAGGCAGCCATGGGTGCTGTACAAGGCAGCCTGGTGCACAGCAGTGTGGGCAGTGCAAGGTGGCCGGAAACAAAAGTGGGAGGAGTAGATGAATATTGGGTTCAACGTGTGGAAAAGGGTCGGATGGATGCAGGTTCCAATCAGGCAAGGAATGGTTCTTGACAGTTGCTCTGGTCATGCCATCCGCCCATCTAATCGTGTCATTGACCCTGATAACACGATGAATTCAGCCCCAGGATGATCATCTACAAGAAGCAAGGTTGTGACCAGAAAATGAAAGGCCCCTACTCAGAGATCTTCCTGTCACATTGTTCAAAAAACTGACCATACATCAGAAGACTCAAATGATGACAACTCTGATGGTGAGGATCACATGCCATCTCAGCCTATGCATGGCAAGTTGACTGACATTGAAGCAACTGACATTGAAGCAAGCAAGGATGCAGTAAGTGAACAGGAATATGCATTGCTAAAGGCCATGGCAGATGCTGATCACAAGGTGAGCACAACTTCAACTTCAAAGATTATCCACTTTACTCACTAATCTTGAGGCAATCCTCACAAAGCTGAAGAGTGATGCCACTGCTCATGTTCACACAATCTTCTGACAGGATAAAGAGTACAGGAATCCAGATACTGCAAAGGTCCAGGATGGACACTGGTGCAAGCTTTGCCTGTAAGCAACTAAATAGTAAACAGTCTGTGTTTCAATACAAGTAAATGATGTCTGACCATTAGGGATGACCCTGTGGTTGAATGGAAGGATTGCTTGTTTACAGGGAGTATGTTGAGCGTACAAATGCATATTGCTCAGTGAGTCTTTGGTGATTTATTGAACATCACAACTAATCAGATTACTGCAGAAAAAAAGGACATGTGAAGGTTTACCTTGAATGATGCAAGGCTGTGGGTATCAAACCACACTCAAGAACATTTCAGGGTTTGCATTCAGATCCAGTGATGGGTACCCAATTCCCAATGTTACGAGTCCACAACTGACCAGTAATATTGTATTACTAGGTTACTTCAAAGTAGTTTGGACTTGATTGTCAGTCATGAGCCAAAACAGCCACCATTTACTACACGAGGACTTCTTGACTACATTGTTGAGCTTATTGTGTGTGAGGATGAGGTACGTCTTCTCGTAATAAACAATTGTACATCAGGCAACACTGACACCAACACCAAATATAGTAGTAATGATGCACCCACAGATTATTAATAGCGGTACATTCTAATTACTGATTATGATTACCAATCAACACATCAAACACTTGTATAAATAGTAGTTGTAGATAAACACAATATGAAGTTCATTTTATAATATTACCAAGTCCTCAGAGTCTCAACAGGTTATGGGCCCTGAGCTTAACTGAATTTTCGCGTACACTCACTCTTAACACACTGAGCCACTTTTCAAAATGACAGATGCATCAAACATGCACACAAATGTTTACCGGATTGAACCCTTGACAGGAGCCAAGAATTATGCCACATGGAAGATCAAAATGATGGACATTGGAAGGTTGCCGAGTTTGGCAGCCTACACTAGACTTAGGTTTACTAAAAGATAGGATCAAATTATCTTCATTGCATGGAAGTAGGAACCATAAGTTACTACAAATAAAAGAATAGGAAGTTACTATACCTTCGTTGCATGGAAGTAGGAATGAAGGTCAAGGAATAAAAAATAAGTAATATATAAGAAAAATATCAACCGTGTAAGTAAAAGGCCACATCAAGCATAGTGTGTGATTTGGGAAGGCTGCATCGGGCATAGTCACAAAATAGGAAGGTACCGCATCAATAGGATAATGTCGGCACTGCTGGATGTGGATAGAAGGGTAATAAGGATGTATGGTGCCATTGCCAGGATGCATGTCACCGGTTGTTGTTGTTGTATTTGCCGGTGGCTGTGTTGGCAGCGAGGGTGATTGTTTCAGTGATGTGTGTGGCTGTGTCGGTGCCATGGGAGTGTGTTGGTGGCATAGGGTGGCCATAACTCACTGTAACACAGACATTGGTATATCTGGTGTTGATGAGTAGTTTATGCGCCGTAGGTGGCTATGCTATTGCCGGTGGCTGTGCCAGCAGTAAGGGTGGTTGTGTCAGCAATGTGTGTGGCTGTGCCAGCACCATGGAAGTGTTTAATGGTGGTGTAGTAATGTAACACAGACATTGGTATGTCTGGTGTTGGTGAGTTGTTTATGCACTGTAGGTGGCTGTGTTATCGCTGGTGGCTGTGTCGGCAATGTGTGTGGTGTGCCGGCGCCATGGAAGTGTGTAACAGCAGCATAGGTAAATTAACTTGTTGTAATGTTGTGAGTCTGTGGGGCCAGACTTACACTCCTCCCCACTTGAAAAAATTGTGTGGGTCTCAGACCTCCGTCCCATTTTCATCTTCCCACTGGTCAAGGGCATCAGTGTCGGCCATTTCAGAGCCAGGGCGCCACTCATTGTGTTCTTTCCCATATCCTTCATAACGGACAAGGTATTGTACACCCCTGCCATGTCGGCGTGCATCCACAATTTTGTCAATGTACCACTCCTTGGTGCCATCTTCAGTGACAATTGGCATTGGCTGAGCTGGCTCCTGGTCAGGGAAGAGGAGTGGGTCATTGGGGACATATTGTTTTAGTAGGTGTGCATGGAACCCAGGGAAGGTGTTGGGGTTGTTGGGAAGTTTGAGAGTGTATTCAGAGTGTTCAGGGAAGGTATGTGTCACCATGTAGGGGCCATTGTGTCACGGCATGAATTTGGCAACTCATGTTTTGCCTTTGCATTTGTAATTGTGGTGGTGATTTTCAGTGGAGAGCATGACAAGGTCACCGACCTCATAAACATCCTCCGGCACCCGGTGCTCATTGGCATGATATGCCTGGCGAATTTTGGCAGCAAGGAGGTTGTCCTGTGCTTCCTGAACATCGAGGTGGACATGTGTAATGATGTTGTGTGCAGTGATCTGCTCAGCAGTGGCATTTTTGGCGAGGGGCACAATAGGCAGGATGATGCATGGAGATCAGCCAGTTTTGAGTTGGAAACCAGAGAAGCCAGTGGATGCATTCATGGTGTTCATGATGGTGAACCATACATGGGGGAGTTTAGCTAGCTGGCCCAGCCCTTCTGGTTGTTGTCAACATGGTACCGAATGGCTTGGTTCATGGTTTTGTTTGTCCATTCACTGCTGCCATCAGTTTCAGGGTGATAGGATGTGGACATTTTTAGTTTAACACCAGTGAGCTTGTGGAGTGCAGTCCAAAGGTCGGCGGTGAAACGTGCATCTCTGTCAGAGATGAGGTGTAGCATGAGGCCATTTTCGCAGTACCATTTGTCAAAGAGCACAATGGCGACCTGGGCAGCGGTATATGAGGAGTGAATGCCAATGATGTGTATGTCATCACTGAGGAGGTCTGTCATGGTCAGGATGGTGTCCTTTCCATTCTCCTCTGGTAGTGGGCCAATGAAATCCAAAGCAACAGTGTTGAAGTGGTCATCAGGTACTGGTAGTGGGTGCAAGGGACTGGTGGGTTTTGTGGTCCAGTTTTTGTTTTGCTGGCACTCAGTGCATGATGGGATGTACACATTTTCCAAGTCCCAGTGCATGTTTGGCCAGTAATAAGAGCCACGGAGGGATTCATAGCTTTTGTCAAAGCCAAAATGTCCCAAGGTATCATGTGCCAGGTTGTAGAGCAGTTCATGTACCTTGAGATCTTGTGGGATCACAAGTCAGCAGCCGACATAGAGGAGTTGATTGGTGAGGGTTGCCCCTTCTATGCTCCTCATGTCAATATCCTTCATAAGTTGTTTGGCAAAGGAATCAGTCTCATAGCCGGTGATGATGGCATTGAGAAGTGACTGGTCTGTGGTGATGTTTAGTATGCCAGCAGCATGTGTAGCTGGTGCATTGCGTGTGTATGTGATCACACAGGCAGCAAGGCATGCATCTGGTGTGGCATCAGGCATGCAGGATAGTGCATCTGCAGCGGTGTTTTCTTCGCCATGGATATAGGTAATATTGTAGTCAAAATCGGCCATATACATTGGCCATCTCATTTGTCATCTTGACATCTCCTTCTGTGATTGGAAGTATTTGAGTGTTTGGTGGTCAGTGAAGACCTCAAAATGGGCACTGAGGAGGTGGGATCTCCATTTCTTAAATGCCCTGACAATAGCAAGGAGTTCCTTCTTGTGAACAGGGTAATTCTTCTCGGCGTCGTTGAGTTGGTAGAAGTCATAGGCAACTGGTCTCACAGTTTCCCAAGTTGCACCAAAACTCAACACAGCGCCAGTTCAGCAGTCACTGGCATCGGTGGTGACATAGATGTTTGATGCCTTGTCTTTGTAATTAACTATGGTGAGACAGTCAGTGCCAAGAACCAGGTCTTTGATGTGTTCAAAGGCAGCCTGGTGTTCTGTGGTCCATGGGGGAATTCTCGGTCACATTCCTTGGTGGTGAGTGGTGTGAGTATGCTTGTATATTCAGTGAGTGCCAGAAGGAAAGTGGTGATGTATCTGGTGAGTCCCAGGAACCCCCTGACATTAGTGGGAGTCATTGGTTATGGCCAAGATGCAATTTGGTCAGTTTTGCGGGGGTCAGGTTTGATACCTGTCCCTGAGATGACATGACTGAGGAAACATAATTCGGTGGTGAAGAGGTTGGATTTCGCCTGATTGCAGTAGATACTGGCTTTTCAGAGGGCTTCAAGAATGGTGGCATGGTTTTGTTCGTGTTCCTCCAGAGTTTGTGACCATATGATGATATCATCAAGATACACATGGCAAACCCTGCCGATGAGTTCTCATAGTGCATCAGTCATTCAGCACTGATGTGTGGCCTAAGCATTGCATCCACCCTGTGGCATGACGGTCCACTCATAAAGTCCCCACAGTGTTCTTATGGTGGTGAGGTGAATGTCATTAGGGTGTACTTGTGTCTGGAAGAAGGAGTTTGTCATGTCCATCTTGCCAAATATTTTTCCCTTCCCACAGTCAGCGAGTATATCATCTATGCAGGGTAGGGGGAAGTTGTCTCATACAGTGTTACTGTTGAGTGCTTGGTAGTCATTCAGCCACCAAGGGTCAACTGTTAAGTCAGGTACCCCGGCGATGTATTTCGGCATGCAGAATGCTCAGGCTGGTGAGGTGAATTCTGAGGAGGATGGCTGAATGCAGCCAGCCTTGAGGTGGTCATCCAGCAGTCTCTTCCAAGGTTCTTTGTATTTCTTGGGAGCTGCATATCCTTTGCCATTGTTGACTTTGGTGGGGTCTTTGAGTTGGATGCAGTGGAACATGTGGCCAGGAATATCTTTGGTGCTATCAGGGAGACGAAGTGGGAAGCGGTTGGCAAATTTGAGTTTCATTTTTGCATCCCTCTCTTTGAGGAGTTCTTGGAATGCTAGGCCTTCAATGTGGTCTCACACAGTGGCCATGATGGGTCCAGGGAGAAGGCATCCAGAAAGTGCTGGTGCTCCAGAGTTTTCCAGTTTAGGTGGTTTTGGAGTCTGAATTTTCTTCAGTGTTGGTGGAGGTGTAACCCATTGTTTGCCCCAGGGCCAGGGTGTTTGAGAGGGTGGATTTAGGAGGTCAAAACTGGAGCATTTGTCGATGGCGGTTCGCTCATGGGTATCAATCACGATCTGTTCTGATGAAAGAAATGGCATTCCTAATATAATGGGGAATGATAATCCCTTATTTACTTTCATCTTGTGGACTCCCAATTTCCATATCCCCTGGTCTCATTGCAGCTCTAATTTGACATACTCCTCACAGTTGATTTTCTGCTGGGTCAATGACAACATGTTATTTTCCTTTTTTGGGAGAGGATAACATTGGAGGCTGAGATGGTCGCAGAGTTCAAGGCTAATCACTGTGCAGGGGCAACCAATGTCCATCAGTGGATAGATTCTAATGGGGAATTTGATGATGAGGGGGCCAGTGGCATAGAGGGTAGGAAATAGACAGTAAAGGGGACATCAGCAGGGGGAGGGACATATGAGTCAGTTTCATTGTCCTTCACTGCTGCCTTTGTTGCCGCTGCCGGCGCCATGAGTGTAACATATGTCTCAGCGTTGGGCCAGGTGTTGTCTGCCTTCATGGGACAGTCAGGGTTCTTGTGGCTTGCATACAATTTCTGGCATCGTGTGCAGCCGGCATGTTTTTTGAGGATTGCCTGTTCTTTGAGTGTGAGGGCAGGGAGGCATTTCTTCTCAACCTGTTTTGTTTTGTTGGGGCCAGCAGAGGGAGAGTTTCTCTTTGCTGGTGGGTCAGTGAGTCAAGAAAGTAGGTCTTTCCTCTCACTGCAGCATGTGGCACATGCAGTGGCAGAGGCATCAATGAGTTTTTGGGTGCATGCATCTTCTGCATGCATACGTTCATCACATTCCTTTACCTCAAGGGCCCAGGGGGCAAGTTCAGTGGCCAGGACAGGCTCGAGACTGATGTTGAGTCTCAAGTCAGGGTGGAGGTTGGATTGGAGTTGGTTTTTGAGTTCGGCCTTGGTCAGGGCCTTGGCCAGTGCATAGGTGGCGAGGATGGCATTCAGGTTCTCAATCTCAATTTTCCAGTCAATGAAGACCTGGTCGCCTTGTGATGAGGAGAGGATGGTTTCGAGGATGTCATGGGCCCAGTTCTTCTCCAGAATGAGTTGGGAGAGCTCACCAAGGTATCCATCCAGGGAGAGGGCATCAATCCAAGTTTGGTTGGCTTGGTACCATGCCACAAGGCGAGGTTCAAACATGCCCTCAGCGACGTAGCTGACAATTTCATCATCTGTCTTCCCACCATGCTTCTTGTAGTGTGTCAAGAACCATTCCTCGCCTGATCAGAACCTGCATCTATCCGACCCTTTCCCACACGTCGAACATGACTTCTGTCTATGCCTCCCAATTTCATTTCCGGCTGCCTTGCACTGCCCACACTGCTGTGCATCAGGCCACCCTGTACAGCATCCCCAGCTGCCTTCCAAGGCTGCCATCTCTATTGCAAATTCAACTATGGATTCCTGTGTGGCTCCCGCAAGATAATTTATCTATGCAGTTGAGACACTGCCGCAGTCTTTGTTCCTGTTCCGCATTATTCTGGACTACAGTATTTAAGCTTAGTTAGTTTCGCCTTGTATTCCTCAGTTTGTATATCGACATAGACTCAACTTTGACTTGTCAATCCAAATCTCCTTCTACTCCTACCTCTGTCCTCTAAGAGTCTGAACTCCATTTTGACTTGACCTCTAGTCTCCCTTTGAAGTTCTAATCTCATCTGAACTTAACCCAAGTCCTTTCGTACTCCCTCCCACATTTACCTGCCACTTTTCTGCTTCCACCTCTAAATCTTCGTCTTGAAATTAGGACACCAGACGAGGTGAAGGGCGCAGCTTCTTATAAGCTGAAGCCAAGTCCTTTCCATTACCCCTCCACATAATCTGCTACAACCCAACAATCTTCCACTTCCAACTCCCTCAGGGTCCGACCAGATCCCAATGAGCCCTTACAGATCAGTTCTTAACATAGTGTTTGCATGCAAGGGTCCACAGTTGCATGATGAGAGGAGTGATTTTTCTGGCAGTGAGCATCAGGCATTCCTTCATCTTTGTGACCTTCACTTTGGTGAGGGGTTGTGTGGAGGGTGACATTTTGGTTCGAGCAGCAGGTGGTGCGGCCCAGTAGTAAGGATGGTTAATTGTGATGGTTGGTGTACTTTCATCGGTGGACGAGTCAATGTCAGTGTTTGGTGGTGGTGGTGGTGGTGATCAGCGGATGTGCCAGTGCTTTCATCGTGTGGTTGGTAGTGTCTAGAATTTGGCTGGTTGGCCAGAATCCTGTAAACTTCTTCTCGTGCTCCCGGTGAGGAGTGGGATGAGGGTGGAAGGTTGCCAAGACAGGGTTGGTTTGGTAGGTGAAGAAAGTTGTTGGTGTCAAAAAAAAAGTGGAAGGTTGCCAAGTTTGGCAGCCTACACTAGACTTAGGTTTACTAAAAGACAGGATCAAATTATCTTTGTTGCATGGAAGTAGGAACCATAAGTTACTACAAATAAAAGAATAGGAAGTTACTATACCTTCGTTGCATGGAAGTAGGAACGAAGGTCAAGGAATAAAAAATAAGTAATATATAAGAAAAAGATTGACCATGTAAGTAAAAGGCCACATCAAGCATAGTGTGATTTGGGAAGGCCGCATCGGGCATAGTCACAAAATAGGAAGGTACTGCATCAATAGGATAATGTCAGCACTGCTGGATGTGGATAGAAGGGTAATAAGGATGTATGGTGCCATTGCCAGGATGCATGTCACTGGTTGTTGTTGCTGTATTCACCGGTGGCTGTGTTGGTGGTGAGGGTGATTGTTTCGGTGATGTGTGTGGCTGTGTCGGTGCCGTGGGAGTGTGTTGGCGGCATAGGGTGGCCATAACTCACTGTAACACAGACATTGGTATATCTGGTGTTGGTGAGTAGTTTATGCGCTGTAGGTGGCTATGCTATCGCCGGTGGCTGTGCCGGCAGTAAGGGTGGTTGTGTCAGCAATGTGTGTGGCTGTGCCGGCGCCATGGAAGTGTTTAATGGTGGTGTAGTAATGTAACACAGACATTGGTATGTCTGGTGTTGGTGAGTTGTTTATGTGCTGTAGGTGGCTGTGTTATCGCCAGTGGCTGTGTCGGCGGCGAGGGTGGCTGTGCTGGCGCCGTGGAAGTGTGTAACAGAGGCGTAAGTAAATTAACTTGTCATAATGTCGTGAGTCTGTGGGGCCAGACTTACAGACATCTTGATGGGACAAGATTTGTGGGAATATGTTGATGGATTGACTATTCAGCCATCAGATGAGGCGGCAAAAGCAGCATAGGTAAAGAAGGATAGGATGGCACTATCTATGATCTGATTAAGGGTTGCCAACAAAATGTTGGTATACATCACAAGTTCAACAATGTCAAAGGAAGTGTGGGATGCACTGAAGTCATTATTGGAAATGCAAGGGGCACTTGGCATCTGGCTACCAGGAGGAGCCACACAACTTGGGACAGAAAATTGATGGGGAAGAATTTTCTATTATTCTGCTAAGCTCACTTCCCAAAGCCTGGAACAATTATATTGCCTCTATTGACCCAACAGCCTTAATGGACACCCCAAAACTAATCACATGCATCCTTGATGGATTAACATGTGTAATGCCAACAATACGGCCTTAATAGGCAAGCATGGGAAAAAGAAGTACAATCCCAATATCACATGCTTCAAATGTGGGGAAAAGGGGCATATAGGCTGGCAAATTAGTAAGAAGAAGTCCAAATCGGGAAAGTGGAAATCAGGGAAGCAGAAGGGCATGATGGAAGCGAATGCAGCAGCTGACAATGAATTTGCATTCTATGGGGATGATGGGAAGGATGTGGCACTGGCTGTCTCGCCAGACTCTTTATTAGCTGATTTGGCATGCACATCTCACATTGCTCAAAACTGAGAAATTTTTATTGACTACACCCCTACCCCTGGAAACCATATTTCCAGATTCAGAAAGGCACCTGTGCTTGGACAAGGTTCAATATGGCTGGAATGCACCATGGGAGGAAAAATATCCAGAATCACTCTCAAGGATGTGGCACATGCCCCTGATGTGCCATTCAACCTCATTTCAATTTCATGTGCACTCAAGGCTGGGGTAGCTGTTTTATTCATGGTGCCAGGAGTCAGATTCTGAAGGTATTGCCAAACATGACCAAGCATACACTGCCAAACATGGGAGAACATGGGACGAATGGCACAGAATTTTTGGGCATCTGAACATGGGTTCAGTAAAAATGCTCAAGGAAAAGGAAATGGTTTTGGGAATGGAGGTGGATAGGACAGTGGAACCAGCTTCGCAATGCCTGGCATGCATCACTGCAAAGCAACAAGTCTGGCCATTTCCCAAAGAAAGCAAATTGGAGATCAAAGAGATTGGGGATCTGATGGTTAGTGATCTGTGGGGACTAGTGTGCACTCAGGCTCCAGAGACCAGTATTTCATAACACTCACTGATGGCAAGGCACAATGCACAATGACCTATTTCTTGAAACAGTTCAAACAGTACAAGAGTTTCATCAAAACTCAAACTGGGTACAAACTCAAGAAACTTCACGTCGATGGAGGGGGGGAATTTCTTAGCAAGGAGTTCAAGAAATCTCTGCTAGACAATGGAATCCAACTAGATGTCACCACCCCTCACTCACCTTCCCAGAATGGAATTGCTGAATGATTAAACCAAATGCTGGTAGACCATGCATGCACAATGCTGCATCAGCATGCACTCCCACACTCTCTTTGGAAAGAAGTGATTGCTTACACAACCCATCTCAAAAATAGATCTCCCATGCAATCAATCAAGGATCATAAGGTACTGACAAAGTCTTCTGGGGAAAGAAACCAGATGTATCACACTTGAGGGAATTTGGCAGAATGTGCTGGGTTTTACAGCAAGATGGAAAAAGATCCAAACTGGATCTGAAATCATGCCAATTTATTTTTGTGGGAATAGCTGATGGTACAAAAGGATACAGGTACTATAATTCCCAAACCCATCAAACCATCACCTCTCAAAATGTGGTATTTTCAGTGGTGGAGGAGAAATATGAGGAAGTGGAGGTAACTCACCCTATACAGCTTGAGGGGGAGAGTGGAGAAAATGACAAGCAGACTTCAGGTGAGGGAGCACCAGGAGGGGAAGTAATGCATCACATACCTGAATCACCATCAAATCTCACATCACCATCACAAATTCCAGTACCCCAGGAAAGGTCAGCACACATCCTCGCACAACCACTCATAAATTACAAGATGCTTAACAACCCAAACTCATGCAGACCAAAGGAATGGCAACACCAAGTACCAGTAGTGGAGGAAGCTGGCTATATAATGGTGGACTATGCAATGATCAGGGCAACACTGGAGGATTATCCACTTACAGTAAAAGAAGCCAAAGATTGATCAGATTGGCCAAAGTGGAAGATGGCTATGGATGCCGAAATGATGCAATTAACCAAAAGAGGTACATTCAAATTAGTTGACCTACCCTCAGACTGCCAAGCTATTGCAAGCAAATGGGTCTATTGCATCAAATGCAATCATGCTGGAGAAATCACCAAACACAAAGCCAGACTTGTTGCGAAGGGGTTTTTCCAAATCCCTGGGATAGATTTCATAGAAACATTCACACCAGTCATGCGGCTGGAAACATTCCAGCTATTGATAGCACTTGCAACTGAACTGGACCTTGGGATCCACATGGTTGATGTGGTAGGCGCATACCTGAATGGGAAATTAGAGGAGGTGATTTTCATGATGCAACCCCCTGAATATGATGATGGCACAGGACAAGTTCTACAGTTATTACAGCCTCTCTATGGGCTAAAACAGGCTGGCCGAGCTTGGAACGATGAACTCAACCAGACATTCCTGCAGATGAATTTCACATGGCTATTCTCTGACCAATGTGTCTATATCAGGCATACTGATCAAGATCTGATCATCACCTCGGTACACATTGACAACATGACCATCCTCGGATCAGACATTGATGCCATTACAGGAATGAAAGCTGTTTCTCAATAACTATTACCCAGACAATTTAATCGTTATGTGGGCACTTGTACATTGTACTTCCCCGGCGATTGGTTTAACTTTTAAGAGACTCATCAAGATCTGGCTGAGATATGACCAAAATGAAAGTACATTGTATTACATGTTGTTGTTTGTAGTTTGTAGTTTGTAGTTTGTTGTGTGTAGTTACAACTTATCAGGGAAATGAATCAAATGCACATGGTACAAACATTTATGTATGTTATTGCTTTGCCTTGGATAATGTCCAATTGTGCCCAATATTTTTGTAGCACAAGGTATAAGCAGTACAATCACAACTACTCAAATCATGACAAAATACTCACATCAAAATGTATTTGGTCATATCTCTCTCAGTTCTTAACCATTTTTGATGATCCAGGGAGCGAAATTGATGGGATTATGTGTGGAAGTGTGGGAGTATAACCCACATGACATATGGACCGGTTGCAACCAGTTTAAACCAGTTGTCATCAGTTCAATGATATTCTTCAAAGCAAAAGACTGGCAACCGGGCTGTCCCAAGTGATTGCAATACCAATGATGAACCATGCTATTCTCAGATCTGAAATTGTCCAGACTTTTCACATTTGGTCTTTGAACCTTTCATTCTCTTCTTTCCAACTAGCAGTGGACAGGTAGTTATCAACATGGACCGCTGCTACAATAGTTCCAGTGTTAGCCTTACGATAGTAGATTCACATGAGAGTCTCATAAAACCCCAAGAAATCATCTGTGCATTCAGTGTTTGATTCCAGATGTGTCCACTCTGTTTTATACTGTAAAGTCCTTACTGTAACTCCCATACCCAATCTTCTTTCCCAACTTCTACAAAACCAGTCAATTGTTCCATATACTGAACCTCATCAGCCAGTAAGAGCCCATAGAGAAACATGGTTTTTGACATCAATTCGTTGCGTGTCCCAGCCAAGCGAGGCGGCAATGTGCAGGAGAATCCACCAAGATTCCATGCGTGCAGTAGGTGAGGTAGTTTTTGTGTAATCTTTGCCATAAATCTGTTTGAACCCTTTGGAAACAAGGTGTACCTTCCAATGCACTGGAGTGCCATCCTCATTTTGTTTGATGTGGAAGACTGGGTGACCCTTATGTATGCGGCACCCCTGTGGTATGTTGGCTCTTGGAACTAATTTGTAGGCTTGCATGTCTTTTGAGGACTTGAGTTCCTCACGGTAGCCTTCCTCCCAATGCTCACAGTCTGCCAAGTCCTGGGCTTCCTCCCAGGTATGTGGGTCATCTTTGAATTGTAGTGATCCGGGATCTATATCAGACATCTCTGAAATCAATGTGTGTAATTGATGTGCCTGATCACCAAGTGTAGGGTCTTCAATCAATTGTTGATCGGCTTGATCATGATCGACAGGTGTAGGCATGATGACATCACGGAGCCCTTCCAAGATTTGCTTCCATTCCATACATTGCTTCTTTATACACTCTGCGGATTCTTGTGAATCATGGATAGCTCAACCTAGTCTCATAGTGGCTGGGCCTCCATTTGGATGTTTATCAGTAGGAATTGGCACTCTGGTGGATCTGCATGGTTCTGAGGCTCCTGGCTCAGGAGTGTCTGTTGCAACAGGCTCATCTATGGGTAAGTCATCAACAGGTCCTGTGTTGGGTACAGTGATGTCATCATCATGGATGTTGACAATGATGAAAGTCAATGGAGGAGTCTCTTCTGTTTGACCCAGTGCATTGTGCAGTGCAGGCAATGGTACATGGCCATTATGGCTTTTGACAAAACTGACATGGTATGAGCTATATACCTTGCCAGTTTTCTGATCATAACAGCAATACACTTTTGATTTGAGCTCATAGCCAATGAGTACACATTCGATTGAACATTCATAGATTTTTGGGTCATTTCTGTTCTGGGTAAAAATGTATGGTTTACAACCAATCTCCCTCATGTAAGAGTAACCAGGTTGCCATCCATGCCATTTCTCCCAAGGGGTAGAGCCTTTTAGTGAACTTGTTGTAGTCTTGGCATGCAGGATAGAAACTGTTAAGTTTGTCCCAAAGATAAGGCAGTAAGTTAGCGTAAATGCACATGGTGCACACCTTCCCCATTAGTGTCCTGTGCATACATTCAACATGACCAATGTGAGCTGAAGTATAAGGTGCAGTAAATTTATGATCAGTTCCTCTCACCTTTAGCCAGGCTTCAACTTTGTGTGACCTGAGTTTGCTATTGTCTGTGATGTATGTCCCCACTTGCAGGCCAGTCTCCTTTTCTCATGCTAGCTCCCATGCCTTGAGTTCAGGAAATGCATCATCCTTATGCTTAAGTGGTATGGACCATGGGTGTGAGGTACAATCATCCACCATGTTCATGATGTATGAATTCCCAGAATGTGACTTTACATCATGTGGTCCCAAAAGATCTACCCAAACTTTTTCCAATTTTCATGTAGCCCTATGTCCTTCCCCCTCTGCACACTTCTTAGGAACAGGTGAGTGGGTCTGTTTTACAAGGATGCAAGATTCACATTTAGGAGGTTTAAAGGAGGATTGTGCAGGCATACCAGTGATTGTCCCTTTTCATGCCATGTCTTGCAAAGCTTGATAGTTTGCATGCCCTGGACAACAATGCCAGGTGATACTGTTAGGGGCTGAGTGGACAGCGAAGACATGTTTGGCAGAGGCAGAGTGTAGTAAGAGAGAATAAATTTTCTTGTTGGGTGACAGGATGCCTTGGGCTATGTGGACACCAGTGACTTATTTGTGATCCAGCATGACAATTCATCAAAATGCCCTACAGCATTCAAATCCTTTGTAAGCGAGCTAACTGAGATCAAGTGCACCACCGCATTTGGAACATAGAGTGCATCACATAAAATGATTGATGTGCCTTGGGCAATGCACAGTTTGATATCTCCCATGCCGATTGTGGAGATAGAAGATCCCCCGATGCCTTGAACTGATCATGGGGTAATAGCATGAAGTGTGATGAAATCTGATTGATCGAGAGAAATATGGATGGTGGCTCCAGTGTGTTAGGAAACCACCCCATTACCTAATAAAATTTCATTTTTATTTTATTATGTTGAATTATGCTACATTATGCCAAATGATGCTACACTTTGATAGTGTGAGAATTTTATTTCACATGCATCAATATGTACGTGTATGTACAAGTGCGTCGGTAACAACAATGTACAATATATGTAACATAGTATATAAACCCTAAATATACACCTAGGGGACCCCAGTTGTGTTCTCTTAGGTATTCCACCTATGCTTGTGGTGTGAACAGCCTATCTCAACAAACTCACCTATTGATAACACCTCACATCAAAACCATCAGTTCCCCAATCATGCATGTGGATCCCACCCCCTCTTGTAGAGAAAATCCACATGGTCTTAGCTAGCAGATAGTGGGTGTCGCCCTAACAGAAGAACACAACTACCCATATCAGTGCACCTTCTCTTACTTGTGCATACATCATTGTTTCACCGTGCCACATCCAATTGCTCATCCTTTTGGCACAAGCCGGAAGTACTTGTATATACATAATCTACCTTTTCTTTCATAAGCTGATGCCAGGCCTCACCTTACATTGTGACTGCCAGTGATTGAGAGGCAGCACTCATCATTAGGACAGCTGCAACCAGACAACTGATTGGATCTGGTTTAGTCACAATTTACATCACTCTATTCGGACGACTGTTTTAGTTACAAGCCAAATTCAGTGTTATCCCCGAGATCAGGCACTGTTGGAAGGGTTATTGATCCGAAGTGCCAAATTAGGCGCCTGACAAACAAATGAACAATTGATGAACAATTGATGAACATCATGTGACCTGTAAATGTTTGGAGAAGTCTCGAAGAACAAATCTTGAGTTTGTCAAAGAAGTGATTCATCACAGATTTTACCATTATGTCTGAACCCTCAACTTCTAATCCTGGTCCTAATCCTGTTCCCACACCAGCGCTAGAGGTGAAAATTGATGTGCTTATGGTGCAAATGTTGCAATTAGTGTCAGTGTTGGCAGCATCACAGCCCAGACAAGTGGAAGTACAGCCAGAGACGACAGGAGAATGAGATGATGAGATGGAGGAGATGGTGGAGTGGATGTCGCAGGAGGATGAGACAGTGGAGAAATCTGGAAATGGAAAAGTGTGCTTACCTAAGTATGCACCCCCACAAATCTTTGATGGTACCATGGAGAATACAAAATCCTTCATCAGCTCTATAGTATTGTACATCCATGGGAGGAAGCCAGAGTTTTGCACAGCCAAGTCTAGGATTATGTTTGCTCTCTCATACATTCAGGGGGGGGAAGCACAGTTCTGGAGAAATGAGGCTATTAATCAAATTGCCACAGGAAATAAACCATTTGCAACCTTCAAAAAATTTCTGGAGAGATTGGAGGCACAGTTTGGGGACCCTAATCCAAAGGTGACAGCAAATGCTAAATTAAAGACCATGCGCCAAGGTTCCCTAATGGCGGATGAATTTATATTGCAGTTCAAAGCAGAAGCTTTGCAAACAGACATGGGAGAAGCTGCATTGGTAGAGTTTTTGAAAGCAGGATTAAATCCCTCTTTATTCAAGTCTATCTACTGACTACCTTCTATGCCAGAGAAGTTGGACGAGTGGTATAATTGGGCAATGCACCTTGACCGGCAATATTGGCAGGAACAGGCGGAGTCAAAGTTGATGTACGGAAGTAGTAAATTTGGAAAGCCATCAGGAGGAAAGTCTGAGAAAGGAAAGGCACCTCAGGCGCAAGCTCCAAGGGCACAGCCACTGGCCATGGCAGTGACACCTATAGTTACAGAGTCAGCAGCACCAGCAGAGGCAATGGAGGTTGATCAAGCAGGGAGACAAGCCCCACTTAAATGTTTTAACTGTGGGCAGTTAGGACACATCACTAGGAATTGTAGGCAGAAAAGAAAGATTAGGGAAGCTACAATTGAGGAAGTGAAGCAGGAGGAAGGCAAGCAGAAGAATTTTGTGGAAGAGTCCCAGTGAAGGTTTCCCCATTGGTGACCCAGAATTGTTACAATGTATCAGTATCCGAGGAAACCCAGAGTAAATCAGAAAAGGAAATCGAGGAGGAGTACAACTGTTGCAAATCACATGACAAAGAGAATTGCCAAGCACTATTTCCGAAAACCCCTAAATTCTTTATTCGCTCTGCATGAATAGAACCCAAAATCACCTTGACTGTGGGACTGAAGACAGTGGACATGCATGCAGTGATTGATGTGGAAGTGTTGCTTGATAGTGGTGCTACAGGATTATTCATTAATTGGTCCTTAATTACTGGAAACAGTATTAACACATGCAAGCTGGGGCAACCTATAATGGTGTACAATATTGATGGAACAGTCAATCATGGAGGAACTATCAAGGAGGAGGTGACTATGGTACTAAAGTATCAGGAGCATCAGGAGCAAGCTGTATTCAAAGTGTGCAATCTTGGGAAAACCAATCTAATAATAGGATGTCTGTGGTTATAGAAGCATAATCCCAAAATTGATTGGAACACTGGGAAAGTACAAATGACTCATTGTCCTAAGGAATGTAATGTGTATGGGAGGAAAATGAAGAAGGAAAAAAGGGAAAAGAGAGAGAAAGAACATCTGAGGAAGTATTCTGTTACAATGGAGGAAGTGGAGGATGAGGAAATGCCAAATGGGGAAGTTCCAGTCATGATCAAGAAAGAAGAGCAGAAGCAAACCTTTAGAGCAATTTGTGGAGGACAGTCATGGGACAAGAATATTGTGAAGGTGGAGAAGCCAGTGGAGGAGTGGGTGCCAAAAGTGTATCATGAATATCTGTCAGTGTTCCAGAAGAAGGAGTCTGAGTGAATGCCAGTGCGGAAGCCATGGGATCATGCAATTGAGATGAAGCCAGGGTCTGTGCCAAAGAAGTCAAAGGTATATCCATTATCTCCAATGGAACAAGAGGAAGTGGATGTGTTCCTGAAGGAGCAATTACGCAAAGGATACATATGACCTTCAAAATCACTGCAGATGTCACCAATATTCTTTGTGCCAAAGAAAGACCAGAGGAAGAGGATGTGTACAGATTATAGGTATCTGAATGAGTGGACAGTGAAGAATGCGTACCCCCTGCTGTTGATCTCAGAAATAATTGACAAGGTGGGAAAAGCCAAGGTCTGTACAAAATTGGATTTACAATGGGGATACAATAATGTATGAATAAAGAAAGGAGATGAGTGGAAGGCTGCATTTGCCACACGTTGAGGATCCTTCGAGCCGCTTGTCATGTTTTTTGGGATGACTAATAGTCCCCAACTTTCCAAAATATGATGAACAACATTTTCAAGGACATAATAGACAAAGGCATGGTAATAATATTCATTGATGACATTCTGATATTCACAGAGGATGAAGAAAATCATGAGGCGATAGTGCAGGAGGTGCTATGGAGGTTAGTGGAGAATGATCTATTTTTGAAACCAGAGAAATGTGTGTTTGGGGCAAGCGAGATCGAGTTCCTAGGATTATTGATCAGCCCTGATGAGATCAAAATGGATCTGATCAAGGTACAGGCAATCACAGATTGGCCTGCACCCACCCATGTCAAGGAGGTTCAAGCCTTCTTGGGACTTTCAAATCACTATCGTCGCTTTGTGCACAATTTTTCTAAAATTGCCACACCCTTACATAACCTTACATGAAAGGGAGTAGTGTGGAGGTGGGGAGAGCAGCAGCAGACAGTGTTTGAGGAGTTGAAGAGGAAGTTTGTGGAGGGACCAATATTAGCCCCAGTAGATTTCACATGCCCTTTACGAGTGGAATCAGATGCATCCGATTTTGCTACTGGAGTGGTATTATCAATGCTGTGTGAAGATGACAAATGGCATCCTTGTGCGTATTTGTCCCGAGGGTTGAATGATGTGGAGAGGAATTATGATGTGCATGACAAAGAGATGTTGGGGATAATATGAGTGTTGGAGGTGTGGAGGCATTATTTGGAGGGATGTATGCATCAGATTGAGATCTGGATGGATCATCAAAATCTGCAATACTTCATGTCTGCTAAAAAGCTTAATCACTGGCAAGCACGTTGGGCACTATTCCTATCACATTTCAATTTTCACTTAGTCCACAAAGTGGGAGGAAAGCAGATGCATTATCCAGACATATCAATCATAAAAGGTGGGTGGAGGAGGACAATGTTACCTTACTCAAACCCGAATACTTTCACATTTGTGCTATGCATCAAGGGCATCTATTAATAGATAGCTCAGAAATGGAAATGTTGTCTAAAAACAATGTTTGGAAATGGACAATGAAGTAGTGGAAGCCATGAAAGCTCTGAAGGGAGAGAAGAAAGGTAATATTAAAGGAGATGAATGGGCTGAGGAACAAGGGTTGGTGTTGTTTCAAGGAAAAGTGTATGTACTGAAGGATCAGGATTTGTGAAGGGAGATTGTCTGGTTACATCATAATACGCCAACTGCCAGACACCCAGGAAGATGGAAGACGTTGGAATTAGTAATGAGAAATTATTGGTGGCCCAGAATTTCGAAGTATGTGTTGGGGTATGTGGATGGATGTGATATGTGCATGAGGGGGAAGAAATTCTCAGAGAAACCTGCAGGAAAATTAATGCCAAACCCTATACCTAAAGCACTGTGGCGAGATGTATCTGTGGATTTTATTACCAGATTACCCAAGGCTCAAGGGTACGATGCAATATTTGTAGTATGTGACCACTTCACAAAGGAGGTCCATATTATTCCTACTACAGAAACCTCATCATTGGGCTTGGTGCACCTCTATCTAAATCAGGTATGGCAGTTACATGGGTTACCCGATACCATTATCTCTGATCGCAGACCACAATTTGCTTCCACATTTATGTGAGAACTGAACAACATAGTGGGAATTCAAACTAAACTATCTACAGCATATCACCTGCAGACTGATGGGCAGACAGAGAGAATGAGCCAGGAGTTGGAGAAGTACCTGTGTATGTTTGTCAACTACCAACAAACTGACTGGCCCAAATGGCTGGCAATTGCTGAATTTTCCCACAATAACAAATTCCATTCAGCTACTCATATGTCACCCTTTTTCACAAATTATGGATATCATCCTCACATGGGAGTAGAACCCAGAAGGGAAGTCAAAGTACAGTCAGTAGAAGACTTTGTATCTAAGATGCAAAGGGTACAAGAGGAAGCAGAGGCGGCATTGAAGAAAGCACATGATGACATGATGCGACACGTGGATCGTACTCGAGCGCACACTCCAGAGTACAAAGTTGGTGACTTGGTGTGGCTAAGTACCTAAATATTCCATGACCTTTGAGGAAACTTATGGAGAAACAAGTTGGCCCATATGCGATCTCTAAAGTGATCTTGCCTAATGCAGTAGTGCTAAAATTACCCTGATCATTCAAGATTGATCCCAAGATTAATGTATCCTGCCTATGCCCTTACTGCCCACCCACTATTCCTGGCCAACAAACTACTCTGCAACCTCCAATAATAGTAGAAGGTGCTCCAGAATATGTAGTTGAAGAAATTCTAGACTCACATCTTTGATGGAACAAATTGGAGTTCTTAATAAAGTGGAAAAACTATACCGACAAAAATAATTTGTGGGAGCCCAAAGAGAATTGTAAGTGAGTGCATAACGTGATCACCCAATTCTTTAAATGTAATCCAAATGCTCCGCATTGCATTGCGAGAATGGTGTATGAGGGGATGAGATTCTGGCCTTACCAAAATTTCACAGAGGGGACAGATGCAATATTTTCAGGCATAAAAGGGGGGTAATGTTAGGAAACCACCCCATTACCTAATAAATTTTCATTTTTATTTTATTCTGTTGAATTACACCAAATGACGCTACACTTTGATAGTGTGAGAATTTTATTTCACATGCATCAATATGTACATGCATGTATGAGTGCATCAGTAACAACAATGTACAATATATGTAACATAGTATATAAACCCTAAATATACACCTAGGGGACCCCAGTTGTGTTCTCTTAGGTATTCCACCTATGCTTGTGGTGTGAACAGCCTATCTCAACAAACTCACCTATCAATAACCCCTCACATCAAAACCATCAGTTCCCCAATCACGCACGCAGATCCTGCCCCCTTCTGTAGAGAGAACCTGCATGGTCTTAGCTAGCAGATAGTGGGTGTCACCCTAACACAGTGTTACAATTTCGCTATCGGGACCCGCAAGTCCAGGGCACTTTATTTTTCTGATTTGACTCAACTCACTTCTGATGGGAGATGCTCTGATGCATGGTGACTCCATGCACCCAAACCCACTCCCACACATGCTGCGGTACGACAGCCCCTTGACATGAGGTCCATGATGTCGGACTCTCACAATCGACATGCAGCATGTCCTTGACATTGGACCCTTGACATCGGATCCATAACATCAGATGCCTCATGCAAGGCATGAGGCCTGTCATTTCTATTGTTCTTTCTATTTATACTTGATAATGATCCTGCATTCCAATTGGATGATAGGTATCTTCGAACTGTATATAAGCTGTAGTAATACTGCCTGTATTCCTCAGCTTGACCTAATTCAATATACAGTCTTAAACTCAACTCAACTCAAACAACTCAACAGTCTAAGAAGCCCTTAGCCATGATAACCCAAACTCGACAGTTGGAAAGCCTCCAACTGTGATACACAAACCAACCATATACTCAGAAAGCCTCTGAGTATGATCAACCATGACTGCTTGAGGAAGCACCCAAGTGAAGGCCAAAAGCCCAAAACACTAGGAAAGCTCCTAGTGTGATAGATGAAGACAAGTTTGAGTTAAGACCAATAGTCTTAACAAAAGGTCAAGCTGATCTATGAAGTCCACCTATCTAGGTGCAGACACAACGTCTTTCAGACAAAGCCCAGACCAACCTCCAACCGGAGCATCATCATCAGGAAGAACCCCGTGGTATAGATACCAGGGTCAACTAGTACGATACTCAGATCCAGCACAGAAGTGGCTCTTGAAGAGAACAAGTGACGAAGAACCCCGATACCTTGACAAAGAAGATTTTAGATATTTCAACAAAGAAGAAACCCCAGAACGAGATCCATTCTCCCTATCCAATGACAACACCAACATGTCTACTGAACCCACTGCATCGACCAAGGAGATTAGAATCCAAACCCCCTCTGACTTCACAGGGGACCAAATGAGAACTGCAAAGTTCTTACAAGAAGTGAAACTCTATCTGAGAGTGAACCATGGGATCTATGACAGCGATGAGAAGAAGATCATCTTCGCACTGTCATTCATGAATGGAGGAACCACCGTGCCCTGGGCACAGACATGGGCAGAGAAGGAAGACATGGAAACATGGTCCACCTTTGAAGCAGCGCTCAAGACAGCGTTCACCCCAATTGACAAAGCAGGGAGAGCCAGAACTGAAATGAAAACACTGAAACAGGGGCAGGACCTGGAGGACTACATCATGCAGTTCCGAATCCTGTGGGAGAAGGCAGGAATCAATGATGATACTGCACTCATTGAACTCTTCATGGATGGACTGAACCCAAGACTCCTCGAGAGAGTCTTCAACATGGAAACAATCCCCACAACACTGGAGGGGATGATCAACACCGCCTCCAAGTACAACAGACAATGGAGGAGAGCAAAGGCCTTAACCGGGAGAGCACAGGAAGCCTTGGCAAAGAGGCTGCCCAACTCCAAGACAAAAGAAGGCCCGCTTGAGATCAACCGACTCTCCAACACAGAGAGGATCAAACACATGAAGAAAGGTTTGTGCTTCATGTGCCACCAGCTGAGACACCGAGCAACTGAACACAAGAAAGGGGAAAAGGGGACTGAGGACTGGCCTTTCCCAAAGAACAAAGCCAGAGAAGCCTACTCAAAGATCTGAGTGATCATGCAAAACCTTGACAAAGAAGGGAAGGAGAAGGCTCTCACCTTGATAGGAGATGAGGGTTTTTAAAGAGGTGGCCTGCCTTGATGCCAGGTACCACCGAACTCTCTGTCTGTTCTGTACTACTAGCCACTTTGAAGAATCAATCTATGCATTTAGATATCAAAGTGGCTGGGGCAGGCAGAGGGAAAGCCCTTGAAACCAAAGCCCTGCTAGACTCAGGAGCAGGAGGAATATTCATGAGCCACAAATTTGCAAGAAGCAGCAGATTCGAACTACATTCCCTGGAAAGGACAATCAGGGTCAAGAATGTGGATGGAACCCCAAACAAGAAAGGGGAAATCTCCCACTATGCCAAAGGATTCTTGACAATCAATGGAAGATCTTTCCTGACAACCTTCCTCATTGCAGGACTGGGGAAAGAATCAATCATCCTGGGCCTGCCATGGCTCAGAAGAATCAATCCAGTGATTGACTGGAGAATTGGGACATTCCAATTCTGAACAACTGACAGAGCACACCCTGAATTCTCAATGGGAAAAGGAAAAACCCTTATTGGGAGGGTGCAGACAGAGAAACCTGATGAAGAACATCTGGCATGGCATTGGAAGACAGTCAAAGAGGAAGGGAAACCCTTCAAAGAAATGATGAAAGAAGAAAAATGGGCATGGGCCCAGAAGATGGTCACCAAGGCAAGAGAAAAGATGGGACTCAAACCAAAGGCAAAAGAAGAAGAGCAACTAACGTGGCACCAAGTGGCCACTAAGAAACTGGAGAAGCTTGCCCTCAAACAGAAACTGAGGAATGAGGAATGGCTAACAAAATGCCAGAGAATTGCCAATAAAGCAAGGCAGATGGGAGAAGCCCTCCACACTAAACTGGGAAAGAACAGAGTACCCATCAAAACAAGAAAGGCAACCATCAAAGAAGTAGAAGATGAAGAGATCACGGTCACAACTCTTCAAGATGTGGAACCGTGGAACCCATTGGGCCACAAGACGAAGAAGACACTGGGAAGGAAAACCCAGCACTGGTAAACCATGAACAGGCAATGGAACAGGCAATGGAACAACTGGAAGGGACACCCAAACAAGAGATCGCAGACGATGAGTTACTAGTTGCCTACATCCGAGGAGAACCCATCATCGGAATATTTGAACCGACCAAGACGCCACTGACAGAAGAGTACGATGAGCCAAGGTACTCATACTCCCAATCAACAAAGACAATCTCTTGGATTGTGAAGGCACAAGGATCACCGTGATATGCATACAGACAGAATATCTGGATTAGGGCAAAGACATCGGTCTCACAACACCTGACACATAAGAAGGAAGGAGACCCCAAACAAAAGACCCTGGATGAACTACTCCCCAAACAGTACAAGGAGTACCGACAGATATTCGAAAAGGAAGCATCGGAATGATTCCCAGAATCAAGATCCTGGGATCATGCAATAGAACTCAAATTGGATTTTGTGGCAAAGGATTGCAGGGTGTACCTGCTCTCACCAGCAGAGCAGAAGAAGCTCGACGAGTTCCTTGATGAAAGCCTGCAAAAGGGATACATCTGACCATCAAAATTGCCTATGGCATCGCCCTTTGTCTTTGTTGTGAAGAAGGACTCAGATGTGCTACAACCCTGCCAAGATTACAGATATTTGAACAATGGCACGATCAAGAACACCTACCCACTGCTACTGGTAGGAGATCTGTTGGACAAACTGAGAGGGGTGAAATGGTTTACAAAACTGGACATCTGATGGGGATATCACAACGTCAGAATCAAGGACAGAGATCAATGGAAAGCAGCCTTCAAGACAAATCAAGGGCTGTTCAAACCAACGGTGATGTTCTTCGGATTATGCAACTCACCGGCAACCTTCCAGGCAATGATGAATGAGTTATTCTGTAAACATGATTGGAGAAGGATGGCTTGTGATTTATATGGATGACATCCTGATATTCTCCAAGGATCAGAACGAACACCAGGAAAGGACAAAGAGAGTACTGCAAAGGCTGGCAGAGAATGACTTATACCTGAAACTGGAGAAGTGCAAGTTTGATGTCCACAAAGTGGAATTCTTGGGTCTAATCATCCGACCCAACGAAATTGCCATGGACAACACAAAACTGGCAGGTATACAAGAATGGCCAACCCCGACAAATGTAAAGGCAGTCAGATCTTTCCTGGGATTTGGAAACTTCTACAGGAAGTTTATTGGACATTTTGCGGAGACAAGCAGACCGCTTAATGAACTGACAAAGAAAGACAAGACGTTCAACTGGACAATGGAATGTGAACAAGCTTTTCAGACGCTGAAAAGGAAATTTGCAGAAGCACCGGTACTACTAATGCCAGACCCAATGAAGCCATTCACAATTGAATCAGACACCTCAAAGCATGCAACCAGAGGAGTACTGAGACAAAGAGATACAAATGGAGACTGGCACCCATGCAGATATATATCGCATGCACTGACACCAACAGAATGGAACTATGAGATATACGACAGGGAACTTCTGGCGATAGTACAATCGCTAGAAACTTGGAGACACTACTTGCTGGGTTCAGGGCACCCAGTAGTAATCCTCTTGGATCACAAAAACCTAACGTACTTCTGGACAGCACAGAAATTGAACAGACAACAGGCAAGATGGAGCCTATTCTTGTTGGAATTTGAACTACAACTCATCCATGTGCAGGATCACAAATGGTACAGAGCAATGCATTATTGTGAAGGGCCGCCAGAAGAAGACAACGACAATGAAGACATCACGATGTTACCTGAAACAGTATTTGTGAAATTCATTGATATGGAAATTCATGATCTACTTGCAGGTAGTATCATGAAAGACGATCTGGTGAAGAGCACAATCGAAGCACTAAAGACAAAAGGAACCCCGCCGATAAAGTTGGCATTGGAAGACTGGAAAATAGAAGACGGCCTTCTATTCTTCCGAGACAGGTGCTATGTCCTGGACAATGGAGATCTATGGAAGAAGCTGGTGCAAAAATACCACAAGGGAGTAACCAGTGGACACCCAGGACAATGACAGACCACCAAAATGATCAGGAGGGACTACTGGTGGCCAGGAATGATGACATACATCAAGAACTATGTCGCTGGATGCACTACATGCCAGCAAATGAAAGTCAACACCCATCCGATGACACCCCCACTGCAACTGATCAAATCTGAAGCAACAAGACCATTCGCGATGGTAACAACAGATTTCATAACTGACCTACCAGAGTCTGGTGGTTATGATGCACTCATGGTCATGGTAGACCATGGGCTTATGAAGGGGTAATTTTTATCCCTTGCAGGAAAACTGTAGATGCACTGGGAGCAGCCACCCTCTACCTAGACAATGTCTACAGATGATTCGGCCTCCCAGACAAGATCATCTCTGACAGAGACCCACGATTTGCCTTGCAGCTGTTCCAGGAACTAGGAAGATTGCTCAGAATCAAGCTGGTGATGAGTACGGCATACCACCCCCAGACCAATGGGGAGACAGAATGGGTGAACCAAGAAGTCAAAGTGTACTTATGGATCTTCTGCTCAAACAACCAGGAGAATTGGAAGCACCTCCTCCCAACCATGGAATTCATGCACAACCAGAGGACACACTCAGTACAGAGGAACTCCCCATTCTACCTCATAATGGGCTATGAGCCCAAGGCGATCCCTCTCCCCTACCTAAAGACATACTGGCCATAGAGAAGCAACTTGTCGCACTGCAACGGGCCCGAGACAAAGCGAAGGCAACTCATGAGTTGGCCAGACAAATGACAGCAGAGAGAAAAATGAGACACTTCACCCTGTTCAGAGAAGGAGATAAGGTGTGGCTAGAAGTGAAGAACCTCAAGATGACACACTTGACAAGGAAACTCACACCGGAAAGAGAAGGACCCTTCACTGTCGAAGAGGTCTTAGGCCCACTCTCCTACCAGCTGAAGTTGCCAGAGCAGTGGAAGATACACCCAGTATTCCACGTGGCACTCCTCTCCCCGTATAAAGAAACCAAAACCCACAGACTGAACTTCCCCAAACCACTGCCTGATCTAATAGAAGGTGAATAGGAGTACAAAGTGGAAGTGATCATTGGACACAAAAAGAAAGGAAGAACCATGCACTTTCTAGTGAAGTGGGTCAGATACCCGACCTCGGAGAACTCATGGGAACCTGAGGGAAACCTGACTAGTGCCAAGAGAATCCTTGGGGCATATAAACAGCAATGACCCCCAAGACCAGAAGAACCCCCCCCCACTTAACCATGGCAGAACAGACACCCGTTATACCCCCTAAACAACAATTCACCAAACAATTCCTATGAGACTCAGCAAATACTGAAACCCTCCGCACCCATCTTGCCCATGACCCACCTAGATATCACCTTGCGAGAATGTGCTTCTATTACTGGAGCACAATTGACTGAATGAAATGCAACCTAGAAGAAGTGATGAATGATGCTGATGCCCTCAGAATTGAACAGGCAATCCAAGACATGGCTACACCACGATCAGAACTGACAATGACAGACCTCCTTGCCTTACAATGGGCAGAAGAACAAAAACAAACCACAAATCACCTCTGGAAACGACTACCCCTCTACGAGCAGTCAGACAACCAAACCTTCAAAAGTCATCGACCTCACAACACCCAAACCTGAACCACGATCGACCCAACCACCCTGGTCCCCTCCCCACATGAGGAATGCCAGATGCTTCATCTGCCACAAGATTGGGCACTTTGGCCTGATCTGCCAAAGACATATTTGCAGGCATTGCAAGCAATGAGGCCCAGGGCACTACAGCCCTGATTGCCTGATGAGGTGACAGAAGGAACAGGAGGAAGAGTAGAGACGATGGGATTTCCTTGAATTGGGCTACGATGACTTTGACGACACTGCGATGGGGAATATGACTAGAGAGCCTTATGGGAGGACCTAGGGGGAGAAAGAGATTGTGATCGAAGTCAGTGACTTCAAAGATAGAGAGAGGGTGATGTTACAATTTCACTATCGGGACCCGCAAGTCCGGGGCACTTTATTTTTCTGATTCGACTCAACTCACTTCCAATGGGAGACACTCTGATGCATGGTGAATCCATGCACCCGAACCCACTCCCACACATGCTGCAGTATGACAGCCCCTTGACATCAGATCCATAACATCGGATGCCTCATGCAAGGCATGAGGCCTGTCATTTCTATTGTTCCTTCTATTTATACTTGATAATGATCCTGCATTCTGATTGGACAATAGGTATCTTTGAACTGTATATAAGCTGTAGTAATACTGCCTGTATTCCTCAGCTTGACCTAATTCAATATATGGTCTTAAACTCAACTCAAACAACTTGACAGTCTAAGAAGCCCTTAGCCATGATAACCCAAACTCGACAGTTGGAAAGCCTCCAACTGTGATACACAAACCAATGGTATACTCAGAAAGCCTCTGAGTACGATCAACTGTGAGTGCTTGAGGAAGCACCCAAGTGAAGGCCAAAAGCCCAAAACACTAGGAAAGCCTCCTAGTGCGATAGACAAAGACAAGTTTGAGTTAAGACCAATAGTCTTAACACACAGTGTCAACATAAAATGGGTGATTGTGGATGGAGATGGGAGTGTGTTGGGCTTGGTTGAGTGGCGACTGTAAAAGCATCCACAGTTACTGGTACGGAACTATCAGTCCAATTGACCAAGGTACAGAACTCCTCCTCGGTTGCAACTTTGCAAACCAACCTTCATACTCAACCTCCTCAATAGTTGCATGAGGAATGGGGTTGCTAGCCAGGCCAGCAAATTCTCCTGGAATTGTCTCAGCCATGTTCAAAGCAGCAGAATCAATCATGACAGTGAATGCACGACCTGTGTTGTCCTTCATGGTAATGGGGACCTTTGTGGTAGACTTGGGAGCTCCAGTATTGGATGTCTGTTTGTCGTATGCCTGCTTCCTTGCTGCTTTTGATTCCTCAATTGTACTTCCTTCCATACCGCCGCCTTTTGAGATACAATACTCTTTAGTGTGCCAGGGGCATTTACAGTTGCTGCAGATCGTAGTCCCAGGAGGCCTGACCAGTTTGGAGGTCACAGTTAGAGCAAGGGAAGGGAATGTATCAGTACATCGGTCATTGTCCTGGAGAGACTGTTCATTTTCCAGAAAAAGGCAAATATTCTTGGATGTGTATGGTGCAGACAGCATAGATGCAGCAATGTCATGGGGAATAATGGAACGCGCATGAGGAAAATGTGAATTGAGGGAATTCAAAAGCGCGATACAGCATAAGAGGTCAGAGGTAATATCTCCCATAGCAAATGCATGCTCAATAAGTGTGCAGATCTGTTCAGCCATTTTGGGGAGAGGTGTATTTGGCGTGCACTGGATAGTGAGTGCTTGCTGTAATAAAGTGACTTGCCTAACTGGTCCTTCCTTCTGATGACAGTTCTGCAGGATCTCCCAGTTCATTTTCACAGATTTTGAAGAATCTAAGAAAGAGCATTCAGACAACACTACCCCAGAGACAATGAAAGTGTATGCAAGGTGGGAATTAGCCTTCCAATTAGATAGAGCATGGGGTTCATTAGAGGCGGGCTCTGGTACTTCACCAGTGACATATTCAAAAAATCCATTGAGGGACAAAGTGATGCTGATATCCTCCTTCCATTCTTTGTAGTTGGATTTAAGTTTATCAAGCTTGTCCCCGGAGTATTGAGTGGAAAGCCATATAAGGGAAATGGACGGGGAGTGAGGTTTGGTGGATGCAGTCATTCTGGCAAGCAAAAAATAAAAGACAAAGACAAGATAGTAGGCGAGAGGGAGATTTGACTCGAGCAGGAGACAAAGGGATCTAACATGCACAATGCATGCTGATAAGATATTGATCAAACAATTTGATCAAAGAACACGCAACAGGGCACAGAGTGGTTGAGTGGCTAGGCAGGATATCTATTGTCACTATGCATGACAGAAGTGGCCCATAACCAATAGAAATCCAACCTAGATAATACATGAATAAGCTATAAATAGTACAGTAAGTGATCTGATCAAAGTGAGCACTAGCAAATCTACTCACCTCAGTCTGTGTATAATGGACTGAGGTGTCTATGTCTATCTAGTCGAATATATATACCATGAGTGTGACAATGGAAAATATGATAAAGAGACTATTAGAAAGGAATACAGACAAGGGGAAATACGCATCATTTTGTGTGCTATAATTAGCATGCTGCATCAAAGGGCACATTCACAGTGTAGATCTCAACAGGTTCAAGAATGGTCCAGTTATCAGTCCTTCCATTTGTAGATTAGTAGTTGAACCAGCAAAGAACCAGTCTAAGACCAATGGTTCAATGTCCATACATCATCACAGGGGGTAAACCCACCAGTCATGTCACCATGACTTGTGGGTTTTTCCCACAATATGTCATCAAAAAGTACCCCTGCATTTTTACTGTTATTTTTCATGATATTTGATAGAAATTTGCTGGAAAAGATGTCCATGCCTCATCACAGGGGATAAACCTGCGATATTTCATTAAAAAGTGCAGTTGCACTTTTTGCACAGTGGACCAGTTTAAACCAGTCTGGTCCATACCTTACCTGTTACATGGACTGGTCTTAAGCAGTTTGGTCTGGTTTTTCCAAGATATGAAGAAACTATGGACCAGTTCTGGTTCCGGTCCTTCCTCATTTGGGGTAAAAAACCAGACCAGACCAGACCTCAAAGCACTAATGGTCACCAAGAATCTGAGATACATATGGGTTATATAAGTACAACAAATTTTACAACAAAAAACCAGTCTTAACCAGTTTCTTTTTGGTCTATGAACCAAAAAAGACCAGTCTTAGTCAGTCCAGCTATGGTCCCCAATATTAGGGTCAGTCCTAGACCGGTTATAGTCACAGTCTACCCCTTTTGGCATCAAAAAACTGGACCTAACTGGACCTTAAATCACTAAGTGCAATCATTCAGTTTTCAAAACCTGAAATACCAGCATTAAATGCAGGATGGGAATTCTGAAGTATACAAAAACAGTGGTAAACATCAAGGGGGGATCACATGATGAATATCTGATATGGGGTTGGTTAGTCCCCCCCTCGAAGAGGTCCTTAAAAATGTTTTGGAGGTCATATTACTTGATGTCCTCTATATTTTCATGCAGCCCAGGCCATCCATGAACTGACAAGCTCACATTGCAAACCTATTTTAGATTTTTTGCTAAGTAAATCACATGTTCATACTAATTAATTACATGAAAATGAATGTTTCACGAGATGCCAATTCAATGGAACATCTTATTTAAAATTTGTTCACACCAAAAAATTGGAATTTACAAAATGAAAAACTTGGTGCAAACCAATTATTTTCTTATGATCCTGAATCTTCAGCATGTTCAATTCTTTGGTTTTGTAATGCTTTTGTCACCAAAAAGCATGTGACATTAGATGTATATGGAGTTCCTCAATCTTATTGCTATGAGATTATTCCTTTGTCTTTACACTAAATTGAGGTATAGAAGTTCTGTAGGCCTTGGGTGGGTGACTGCATTCCAATTCAATGTATTGATGCCTCACCCCTCTTTTACAGACTTATAGACCATTCCCAGGTGGTAATTATACTCACAATACATTGTTGGTTCTGTATATACTGCCACTAATGGTCCCCATGAGATGGGATAGAGCAACAAAATGAATAGGTGAGTAAGTGAAGATCCTACATTGTAGGATGAAGAATTGACTATGTGGATTACTTGTAGGCTATAAACAAAGAGGAAAGGACTATAAGGGTGTCCAGGAGGAGTTTTGGATGATAGGTAAAGTGTGTGACTCATGATGAGCAAAGTTCACTGCTGTTGATTGGGAACCCATGCCCTGGTGAGCCAGGACCTTCTCCCCCTCCCATAACTATTATTGACCCTCATTCTACTTTATTATTAGGCCTAGGAATCGAAGAAAGTGAGTGTTTTGGTGCCACAGATCTCACAGGGTAATCATACCTCTTCTTGACTCCATATTCACTTTTCTGGCTATATTAACAGCTGTAGGGTCTTTAGGGGGTCTATCAGACCATTTATTAGGACTATTAGACCCTCTTTTGAGGCACATTTTAGAAGTGGAATGTCCAGGGAAGTAGGTAAGTGATAAACTCTCACCCCTTTCCATACAGGTGCATTGACACCCAACCCCTGCCTCCCAACTCTTTGCATCACCCTTCCCCTGTCATTTGTATGCTATATATATCATTACCTGGCCTTGTACATGTAGTAGAGCCACTCAATGAAGAGAAGAGACCCTCCTCTTCCCCTTATGAAGGGAGAATGTTGATTTACAAGCTTAATATAGGTGAAAAAGCAAAAATATATGTTTATTAACCCTATATATGCACATAAAAGTGTTATCTACAAAATAAGCAAAGGAAAACATTGAGGAATGAGTGGAATAGTGTGCTCATTTAAAACGCTTCTTGATCCAGTACCGCCACCTCATACAAAAATTCCCATGGTTCAAAGGTTCGCCCTTTTTTGGATTGAGTTGGGGTTCTCTGATAAAGTCGTTTGCCGAAGTCCCAGTGTAGCTGCCGGTGTCTGATTGTCCGGCATTTTGGTTGCCGGGCACTGGGGTGTCATTCACTTTTCCTTTGCTTCAGTTGTGTATTTATGCTATTCTATGACCCAGGAGTGTAATTTCCTTTCGATCTGCCCCCTTGTGGTGATGACACCAGAACCATCCACCAAAGAGAAGCAACCAGCCCATTCACAGGTGGAGAAAGGTAGGATCACCAGATGAACGGGAGCAGTACCCCAAAGCAGAGCCAACTTGGGAGACATAACAGATGCCGAAGCAGGGCTCTCCTGGCTAGCGGCAAAGGGTCTAATGGCTCCATCAGGTTCAACCCCATCAATGACATCGTTGGCCGAGATGCTCTTCCAAGTTGGAGCCCTACCGAATATGCCTCTACAAATGCTAAATGGAATACAGGCAGTGGCTTTTCTACTCCAAGAACTAGAATTAATGAAAACAACAAGGGAAGTTACCACCACAGTGTCGAAGGAACTGATCCCACTTGTTGACATGATTCAGAACACGTTTAAAGAGAAAACGGAAGAGTTCATGGCCAGCCTACTCAAATCCACAAAAGAGGTAATAATGCAAGCAAAAGAAACAACTGAAGAACTAGGCAAAGCAACCGAAAAAATGATAAGTATCGCAGAAAAGGAAAAGACACCAGCCATGCCCTACAGGGACGCCCTGAACCAGGGTACAGTCGGACCACCAGTCCAAGTGGATCCAAGGGTCAGAGCAAAGGAAGGTATAAGGGCAAGGCAGTTCCTGTGGACCCTCTCAGTCAACATCCCAGAACTAAAAACACTGCTGGCACCACAGCTACTAAAACAGCTGAATGAAAAACTGACCAAAGCAGCAAAAACAACAAATGAAGAGTGCAAGCTCTGTTTGGCAATGTGGCTCAAAAATGGAGGGTTACTAATAGAGGCTGGAGATGACAAATTCACAGCATGGCTTCGCAGCGAGGCGAACATACTGCACATGGAATGTGAACTGGGCACCTCCATACTACCAGAAGCTCGCAACTTCAACACCATGGCATATTTCGTCCCACTGACTTTCAATGTATCAGAGAAAACACACATAGAGGAGGTAACGGAGTCCAACGACTTATCCAAGGACACAATTAGCAATAGCAAATGCAGGTGGGTGAAGGCCCCTGGACGGTGGAACCCAAACCAAATGGTAGGACATATGATCATTACGTTCACGGACCCGGATAGCACAAATAAAGCCATACTTGGTGGGCTAGTTATCTACAACAAAAAGGTATCAGTAACCAAATGCAAAAGAGAACCGATCAGATGTCTAAAGTGCCAGGGATATAACCATGTGGCGCACGAGTGCATTATCGGTAGAGACATTTGCCCTAGGTGTGGAGAAAACCACAGGACTAGCGACTGTAGCACGGTGACACTACTATGTACCCCATACAGAAAACGTGGACATGCAAGTAACAATTGGACGTGCCCCACATTCCTCAGAAAATGCAATGAGCATGATGAGAGGAACCCAGAGAATCTGCTACCCTTCTACCCTTCTACAGAGACCTGGACATGGGAAGCAGCACCCCCAAGTAATCAAATGGTGGCAACCACCACAGGACTGACAGATTTTGTGCGACCAAATAGGAGAGGACAGACATGGCAAACCCAACTAAATTTCCAACCTAGAAAGTTGGGACAGGCAAGAACCCAAAGTGAACTATGAATAGCGAGATGAACAAAGAACAAAAGCTAAGAGTCCTACAAATAAACCTGAATAAATCACTCACCGTGCACCTGGAGCTCATAAACAACTCACCAGCAGCACATTGGGACATCATACTAATACAGGAACCATACATCACCTTTTTCAGCAGCATTAGAACACCAAACCATTGCACAGCAGTAACCCCCTCCTCGAGGCGAACCCTAGACACACCAGTGCAATCTACGATCTGGGTAAATTCAGCGCTATCCTCAAACGACTGGAAAATACTAGACATTCCAGACACCAACGACATAGTAGCAATCAAACTAACAGGTGCATACGGCAGGCTTCAAGTATACAGTATATACAATGCATGCAGGAACTCACACACACTGGAAGCACTAAAGAGATACATGCACGACAGTGGGAATAGCCACCAAGGGCCCCAGGACACACACGTACTGTGGGGAGGGGACTTCAACCGACATCACCCAATGTGGGATAGGGATGAAGACACACACCTTTTCACTTCCAAAGCCCTAGAAGATGCAGGAGAACTGATAGACCTAGTAGCAGAATACAACATGCACATGGTGCTACCAAAGGGCATCAAGCACATGGTCTCGAAATGACACTCTAGGCCCAACAATGTGTTCTGCAATAGCAGTTTAGTGAATCATGTTGTGAAATGCAACACCATACCAGCCAGGCAACCAGGCAAAACCAACCACTACCCAATAGCAACAATACTGGAACTAACACAGGAAAAGGCGCAGACAAAGCTATCCCTAAACTTCAGGGAAACAGAATGGGGGGAATTCAATGTGCACCTGGGAAACGAGCTAGTGGTAATCCCAATACCGTCTGAGATCAGAACTGACGAAGACTTGAGTAGGGAAATAGAACAGCTCATGGCAGCGATACAGAACACAATCGAAAACAAAGTCCCAGTAAACTTCCCATGCCCTCTATCGAAGAGGTGGTGGACAAAAGAATTAAGGAAAACAAAAAAGGCAGTCAATAGGTTATGTGCCGAATCATATAGAAATCGAGCAGTGAACAAACACCCAAGCCACCAAGCCCTTCGCCAGGCCCGCCAAAGATACGCAGAGGACATCATCAAGGCCAAGATGGACCACTGGAATGACTACCTTGAAAATGCAGACAGCTCAGACATATGGACGGCAAACAAATTCATTTCTAACCCAATAGGTGATGGAGGACAGACAAGAATACCCTCACTAAAAGTAAAGAGAGGCGATGGACTACTAAGGGAGGTAAACACAAACGAGGGCAAAGCAAAGGCCCTCACAGAGGCCTTCTTTCCACCAAAGCCAACAGGAACAACAGTACCACAGGAATACCACTACCCAGACCCGATCCCATTACCAGCAACAATCACGGAGGAACAGATCCACATGTGCATAGCAAAGCTATCCCTATACAAAGCACCAGGACCAGACGACATACCAAACATTGTCCTACAAAAAACAGCCAACCTCATAGTCCCATACCTACTACCAATATACAGGGTGATACTGAGTCATGGAGTCTACTACCAGGGATGGCAGGAATCCATGATGTGCATACTAAGGAAACTGGGAAAACCAAGCTATGAAGTAACCAAAGTGTATCACCCCATCGCTTTACTATGCACTATGGCCAAGGTATTCACAGCGGTAATCTCAGAAAACCTGATCTCAGTTACAGAGCAACACCAACTACTGCCGGACACACACTTTGGAGGAAGACCCTGCAGAAGCATGACTGATGCAGTACATTTGCTAATCCACTGGGTCAAAAAAGCGTGGAGGAAAGGAAAAGTAGTATTGCTTCTCTTTCTAGACATCGAAGGGGCATTCCCCAACGCGGTAACGGAACGACTACTACACAACATGAAGAAGAGATGAGTCCCTGAAACAATAGTAAAATTCATAGCGTGACTGCTGAGGGGCTGGACAATGCGACTGAAATTCAACAACTACATCTCGGAACAGATACCGATTGACAATGGAGTAGGGCAAGGTGACCTGGTATCCCTACCAGCCTTTAACTTCTACAATGCAGATCTACTGGAGCTAAGTGACACTCTGCAAGCACTAGGATATGTCGACGATGCAATGGTAATGGCTGTTGGCAAGGATTTCGAAGAAACCACCCAGAGCATCCAAGAACACATGGAAAAAGAAGATGGAGCACTCAAGTGGTCGGCAGACCACAACTCTAGGTTTGAAATCAGCAAACTAGCAGTAATGCATTTAGGCCATAGGAAGACCAAGTCTCCAAACAGAGGTACACACCCACTACACAAACTGAGACTAACACTACAAGGTAGGGAAGTCAAGACAGTCTACAGCTACAAGTACCTTGGCATAGTCATCGATGACAAGCTAACATGGAGGAAACATGAAGATAGGGCCATAGACAGCACCACCAAGTGGGTGATGCAATGCCGACGCCTCGCAAGGACAGAGGTATGACTCTCGCCAAAACTAATGCACCAGCTCTACATGTCGGTGGCCATACCAAAAATGACATATGGGGCCGAGATATGGTACAACCCCCCAAGGATAATCCCGGGAGCAAAGCAAAGGACAGGATCAACGAGGGTACTGCACCAGCTAACCAAAGTACAGTGAATAGCCACCTTGGCAATAAATGGGGCACTTTGCACCACCCCAACTGACACACTGGATCTACATGCAGGCATTCTCCCACTAGAGCTAACTATGCTAAAGGCATGTCACAGATCTATAGTGCGAATATGCACACTACCAGAGACACACCCGTTACACCACATAATACGCGAATATTGTACTATCCACGCAAGGAAACATTGCACGCCTCTACACAAGTTGTTGGACCACTTCCTGGAGATACACCCAGACAGAATAGAGAGCATAATGCCCAATCCCCGCCCTCCCACATATACTCACACAACTTTCACCACAGAGATAGCTGAGGATCGAGACACCTCTATACGCAATGAAGCTGACAGCACACTGGAAATCAAAGTATTCACAGATGGATCGGGTATGGATGGACATATAGGAGCGGCAGCAGTAATGTATAGAAAGGGAAGGCACACACCGTCCAAGGTGCTGAGATACCACCTGGGAAGCACAAACAAGTACACATCATTTGAAGCAGAGGCAGTAGGGGCGCTATTAGGTATCTGGATGATCAAATCAGAGCACATAGCAGGACGACTCCCGATATCCATACTAACAGACAGCCAAGCTCTCATCAAAAGGATCAAGATGCACAAAGCTACCACTGCCCAATACCTTATTGAGGACCTACTGACTATCACAGAAAGTGTCAACGCAACCAACATAAATCCCAATACAAAGCACTTCCATTTGGTCTGGATATTGGGACATAGTGGGTGCAAGGCAATGAAAAAGTCAACGAAGAAGCAAAAAGAGCAGCCCAAGGCAAATCTAGCCCCCAGCACATGCTACCACCCATTTTATGAGGGAAGCTGCCAAGAAGTGTAGTGGCAGTAAAGCAGAGGTATCACCACAAACTAAAAGACAGAGGAAAGGAGATGTGGCTAGTGTCCCCACGCCAACCAAAGCTGAGTCGACTAGACCCAAAATTCTCATACAACTTCTACACTAAAATACAGTCAAGTCTCAAGAGACAACAGGCCAGTCTACTGACACAGATATGCATGGGACACATACCACTGAATTTCTACTTGCTTTGCATCAAGAAAATAGAATCGAGTGACTGCACAGCATGCCAAGGGCAAGGCCCACCAGCGAAAGAGACCATCATACACTTCCTCTTTGAATGTGAGGCCTACAATAAGGAATGGCACGAGCTAGATCGCCAAATGAGAAGGGACTCCAGGGACCTACCAGCGCTACTGAGCACGGAAAAAGGGGTAAAAGTGCTAATCGGTTATGTGAACAAAACAGGGCGGCTGCTCCCTGCCAAAGGTGAACACCACATATCATGAGGAACATATACTTGCACGCCACTTTACAGGGATGACCTCAACTCAAAACTCAAGAGTTAGCAACTACAGATGCCATGCATATCCCCAAACCAACAAAACAAAATAAAATAAAATAAAATAAAATTCTGCCTGGAACACAGAGGACTATGGAAATTCCGAAGCATGCGACTAAAGGTACCAGAATCAGACAAAACCCCACACCCACACTGTCCAACATGTGCCTGCCATAAGATGGCCAGGCAACTAACAGTCATGCAAACTCAACAGCAAGGACACCAAGCAAACAGAAGAAGAGGTTGATGAAGGGCCCACAGTCCTAAATGGCCTAAAGAACTGGACCTCAGGGGGAGCAATTGCCCAGGGCATGCTGTCTGAGAGGCAAGGACTGGGGAGAGGTCAAGGCAAAGGGGCCTTACATAGATACTCTAAGATGTAATGACCATTATAGGGTACACCCCGAGAGGTCCACAAAAAATAACACTAAAAAAATAAAAAAATAAAAAAAAAAGTGTGCTCATTGTTGGGAATGATGGCACATGGTTAGCTGAAGGTGTTGTGCAAACCATGGGAACACTGTTAGTAGTAGTAGTAGTAGTAGTAGTAGTATATTACTGGCATGGTCCAATTGCTGAACACCAGGGGTCCAAGAGTTTCCCGATGTCATTAAGTACAGGCAAGCTATCTAACTATTATACATCTTTGTCTTGGGCCCATGATCACAACTTCCAGTGGGTGAAATGGCCTTCGACATCAATCACTGGACAGCTATGACCATGGGTAAGGGGTGTAGTACCCTGCTGAGATTTTCTCTTTTTTTTTTTTGAAGTGGATGTATCATTCAAATACAGCATTCTCAGACACATAGACTGGTACAGCCTCAAAGAGCTCTAACACTTCATATGAAAATTTTGCAAGCAGTCTGATGGTTGTCCTTTCCTTCAAGATCATTTTGAATAGATCAATAGAAGAGACCATGGGACACCAAGGCAAATATGGTATCTCAGTGTACATTCTGTCTGAGAATTTCTTGTGAAGGTTATTCAGCTCATATGAGCCAGTGCACTCCAGCAATGCATGTTCAGGGCTCTCCACCAAAGACAGCATAATCTCCATTGTCACTGAACACATGGGCAGCGATGTTCTGGCCATCTTAGGCATTCTATAGCCAATGCATGCAAAGAGAGCAGGAGACTTTTCTATGAACACTGTTGGGTACACTGAGGTAATGTCTGAAATGAAGTGTCTTATGGCTTGGAGGACAATCTTTGACTGGTTCAAGTCTGTTTTGAAGAAGATACAATTTAGGGGAGGCCTCAAGTTCACTTTGGATATAGCCTTCTATCTTGACTTTAAAAAGCTTTGTCACCTCATCCACTTGAAGAGGTGTGATGCTTTCTAGGTCAGGAAGCAGGACATGGAATGGCAGATTTAGAAATATGTATTGTAGATCCATTGCCCATGATGATTTATTCTCCTTTGCAAGCATTACTGAGTCCATGTATGCCTTCTTTGCATAATGCTCAATGGGTAGGCTTGTGAGGTAGTGCAGATAACCAAGAGTGGGTATAATTCTCTGAAACCACAGTGGTACCAAAGAGGTCTCTGTAAACAGTGGTGTTATTATTGACCTTCTATGTAAACCCAGGACCCGGCATGATGTTTGCACATCAGAGAGTTTCTCCAGAAGAGGAAGGTCGACATCAAGTATGACCTCATATCCATGGATAACACAAGAGGCAAAGCAATATTTTGCCTAAGAGAATATGTTGAGAATAATGAGAGAAAAAGACACTTTTTCACTAGGGAAAAATAAAAGGAACCATCAGTAAAAATATGTTATTTTCCCATACTTTTCTCCTTTTGGTTGTTGCTGAAAAATAACTAACCTGTTTCCAGGAGAAAAACCTGAGAAACTTAAGGAGAAAAAGGTTATTTTCCCATACATTCCCACTTTTTTCTCTATGAAAAAATATCTAATCTGTTGCTAGGAGAAAATATTGTGAAATCAGGAGAAAAAATGTTATTTTCACCAAAAATAGAGAAAATGTTGAAAAAAAAAAGAGATATTTCCCCTATTTTGTCCTGATTTTCTCTCAGGAATAGATAAGTTATTTTAGTTGAGTAAGAACAAAGGGGAAAGTGTGGGAAAATGACACATTTTCACTGATGGTTCCTTTTATTTTTCCCAAGGGAAAAAGTGTCTTTTTCTCTTATTATTCTTGGCATATTCTCCAGGCTAATATATTGCTCTGCCTCTTGTGTAAGGTGGGGGTCAATCTGTGCCATATAGAGCTTCTTGGCCTCCCATGGGGGAAGAGTGCCTATAATAGACTCCATACCTAGCACTGTATTACCAACTGATCGAGCTTTGCTTGCTTTATTTTTGTAGTGTTTAGCAAAGATGTTGCATTGGGTAGACTGTAAAGTTATACCAACATATGTTTGCTCTGTCTTCAACATGACAGGTTTGTTGCCAAACAGGAAGAGAGGTAGTGTGCAGGGAATTGGTCCAAATATCATGATCAGAGATTTCACTGCACTGAGTAACATAAAATTGAGGCTACACCACTGCCATAGCACATTCATCTTTTTCTGAGCCCCCTTAGGACTTGTCGATATGAGTATAATGTCATCAGCCTGCTCCAGGTTTGCTACCGGCGAGTTTGATATCATCTGAGTCAGGATCCAGGTGAAAATCAGCCATATATAGTGTCCATAGGATTGGAGAGGAGTTGTCACCAATCAATATTCCTAGTGTCACAGAGAATGATTGAGACAACTCAGCGCAATGTTTCACCACATATGACATTCTTTGGTACAGCATTCGAAGCCAGTTGAAGACATGGCCACCTGCACCCATATTCCTCATCTTGAGCCATAAAGTGGCTTGTTCAGTAGAGGGGAATGCATTGCTAATATCTGCAAAAACCACATATAGGGAGAGACCTAGCACATGAGCCCACTCAATGGCACATCTCAGAATAAAGACATTGTCATTAGTCCTGAACCCCTCACAAAATCCATTTTGTGAGGGAGGGATAAGATCTTGGGCTAGGCACCAAGCAGTGATCCATTTGTGAATAATGAGTGTCATAAGCTTGAGTAGGACACTCTTGAGCCCAATTGCATGATATTCATTTGGATCATTTTTATCTTTTCCTCTCTTGATGATTGCAACAAGGGCAGCTGTTAATCAAGTAGAAGGGGCTTCTAAAGTGTGCAGGCACTTATTGAGTAAGAGACATAATTGGTCATTATTAATTTCCTCAATTTCAGCAAAGCCAATTTTATCCAGTCCAGGAGAGGTTGAAGTGGCAGCATGGTTATGGAAGTGCTCCTTTGCAGTCTCAATTTCTGCCTCTGTTATGGGGGCAGAGAAGAATTGTTCTGGAGTGGTATCAATTGTATGTCTTGGCATTGCACTGGAAACAGTGTGATTGAGCTCAAGTCTTTCTTTATTGAATGACAGTGGCATTGGAATAATGGGGTTCATCTGCAATTGAAACACCTCTTTAAGAGTTTCTGCAGATATGTCAGCCTGTCGTTGCTCTGAACCCATCATTTTTTTTGGCTGCCATCCAAAACTCCTTTTCTGTTTTGGCATCCAGAATTAGTGCTCTTTGCTCCATCTGGCGCTCACTAGCTGAAGTACAATTCCTGTGACTTTTCAAGACCTGTGGTTCTGGGTTGGGGGAGAGGACCTTTGGATTTAATGATCTGTATAGGACCTTGTCTGTTGTTACTGGAGTAGAACCAGCTGGGGGTAGGGCATGTTCAAGGGGGTGGTAAGGAGCAACTGGATTCAGGGTTGCCCCCAGATTGGCCAGTCTGTTAGCCTGATCATGTTTGAAGTTGCAGCTGTGTCCCTTGACCTGAATGAACATGACAGATGCTGATCTCTGATGGATCAGAGTGGCTATGTCTCTGAACAGATCACCATTGATAATTTTCCAGCCATGAGCTGCCTTTGCAGCAGCACAATTTGTGATTGTCTCCATTGCATACTCAGAGTTGCAGTATATATGCAAAGTCTCATCCTCATGGGCTGTCTGTAATGCTTTAAGGATAGCATAAACTTCTCCCCTGTTGTTTGTCTGTGCATCAGGGACTCTCAGTGCTGAGTTGTGCAGACTGTTTTCACCCCAGTATACACCACTGCCAGCCTGTGCATTGGGTTGGCCATTGTTATGACATGAACCATTGATGTAGACACAAGTTGGTGTTGAAGTCCTTGTGACATTCCCATAGAGACAATGTGTTCAAGACACCATGTTGCTCCTAGAGTCCAGCACACATTTTAGAAGTATGTCAATAGGACTATCTGATGGAAGTATATGGGGTGAGGTGGTTGCGCTTTCCGCAGTAGGTCTGGGTAGCTTCCTAGGACAAAGAAGTTCTAGATGCATTTCAATATCTAGTTCAAGTGGTGTATGATCTTTTTCATCATGGGCTAGACACATTACTTGAAAGTGTGATACCAGTTTTGCCCCCATATAATTTGTGATGACGTAGTCAATGATCAGATTTTCCATTGGTTGAATTGACATGAAGTCACCACTACCTCCATAGGTTGTGTTTCCATTCACTATTTCTAATGTGAGATCACAGCAGAGGTCTAAGAGTAGACATCCTCTTGTGTTGACCACAGCATCTGCTGTGATCCAGATATGTCATGATGGAGACAATGATGCAGTGCATGCATTCAGGTCTCCCAAAATATGGAGAGGTTTATCCATGCTACAAAGCAAGTGAACTGTCTCACAGAATTTTTGGAATGGATCAGTGTCCATAAATTGTTCCTACCTTGCCTCATCTGGTAGGATGTAGGCATTGATTACAATGAAATGATCACATTCCAGAACCATAATGTCTGGGCTCAACAGGTTGTTCCTCATGATGAGGTGAAGATTGTCCCTAACAAGGGCCAGAACACCACCCCAAGGATGGGAGAATAGGTGTTTATAGGGACATGGAAGTGAAATGGCATGATAGCCAGCAGGTATATCTAGTGTCTCATGCTGCTCTTGCATGAGATGAGTCTCCTGAAATAGGTTGACATGATATTTCTAGATAGTGCAACAGAAGTGAGGGCAGGTGAGTTCAATAGCAAGATGGCCACCAATATTCCAGGACTTAAAGAGTACATGGGAGGATGGCAACACTTCATTGACTATTGTTGTAGTACATGTGTTAGGTGGTCATGAACATAATATAAGGGCAACCTCAGCCTCTAGCAAAGGGAAATCCAAAGTTAAAATTATACTACATATTACAGGGATTGGGGACACACCTAGCAAAGGGAAATCTGAAGAGAAAACTCTAAGGATCCTTTTGCTGATGCCCAGTATATGTGAAGATGACAAAAATCAAATAATAACCTAAAAATAGAAAAGGCAGAGATAGGCAGATCAAGACTGCCGAATGACATCATATCAAGGGGTAGATGTCAGAAGGGGTGCTCCACCTCTAAATATAAAACTGTCAACATGCACAAACATGATAGAAAGGGAAATTAGTAATAAAATCCAGAAAAATCATAGAAAATAAAGAATAGAAGGAAATGAAGTGAGGAAAAATATAGAACAAATGTAAAAAACTAGGAGAAACACACAGGGCACCCCCCTAGTCCCCCTAGTCCCCTTACATCACCCCCTCTCTAAGATGTATCACCCCGATGCATTCAAAATCGCATACAACCAAAGTCCATGACTTGAATGCGACGCAGTGCAGCAGTGTGCCATCAGTGGAATTCCTTGCTAACCAAGGGGCATTCACATCAGACTCTTCAACCCATGAGTTCTCCTCATACCCATAACCCTTCCAATGCACCAAATACTGGAGTTTTCCTCAATGCAACCAGCTGTCCAAGATTGACTCAACTTCATATTGGGGTTCTCCCTCAATCACTGTAGGCGGTGGTGGTGGGTGTGAATGGCATCCCAGGAATGGATCTGGGGGAGCTGGAAGGAGTTTGAGACTGGGTGGAGTCTGGACATGGAGGCTGGGAGGCATAGACAATAGGCATGCATTCCAACACACTTGATGATGGGGAAAGGTCCCAGGAAGCAATGAGTGGGTTTCTTGGACAGACACATAGTGGAGATGTCACTGGAGTCAAGATAAACTCGATCACCAACCTTGTACTGAGGGGTCAGAGAATGGCATTGGTTGTAAAAGTGTGCCATGTCATCCTTCACCTTTGCCTCCTCCAAGCTATCCCGCATGTGTTCTGTGAACTCATTCACCATCTCGATGTGTGAGGGAGTTTGGCAAGGTTCAAATCCCATGTGTGGATGTCATCCAGTGTCTAAGAGGAAAGGGGTCTGTTGAGTGGAAGCATGGACATGGTTGTTGTATCCAAACTTGGCCAAGGGGAGAAGATTGTCCCAATTGTCCTGGCGTTCATTGACAAAGATGCAGATGTACTGATCCAGTTCCTGGTTGACTTGCTCAGTCTGGCCATCAGTTTGTGGATGATAAGCAGTCGAAGCAAGGAGTTTGATTCCCAGGAGTCGGTACAGCTCACGAGTGAACTCTGCCATGAACTGAGGACCACAATCAGAGAGGAAAGCACCAGGAAGTCCATGTAATTTCCACACATGGTGAAGGTAGAGTCAGGCAGCACCCAGGGCACTGACAATGGTGTGATTGGGAATGAAGTGAGCACATTTTCCCACTGAATCAATTGTGCACATCACCACATCAAACCCATTCAACTCTGGCAACTCCACCACAAAGTCAATGCTGACAATGTCCCAACGACTCTCTGGAACAGGAAGAGGGTGTAGCTCACCAATGGGTTTGCAACAAGGAATCTTGGTGCATAAGCAAAGGTCACAAGTGCAACAATACTGACCAATGAGCTGTGACATTTGTGGCCACCAATAATTCCATGAGGTGAGCTCCAAGGTCTTCCAGCATCCAGGATGACCAGCAATCTGTGAGTCATGGTGTTGGGATATGATGCGCTGGCAAAGGTCTGGGTCATTGGGGACGTAGATGCAATCCCTGAAATACAACAAGTCCTCTTTTTCAGCCCACTCTGCCACACACAAGGAAAGGGTGGATCCTTTCCTCAGTTCTTTAACGGCTTGGGCAACAACATCCTCATGTAAACTGCTACAGTTTGTGCAATGAATGTCATGTAGGATGTCCCACTCCTCACCCTGGGGTGCAATGCCTTCCAGTGCCTGAATGGTGAACAGGTCTGGCTGCAACAACACAATGTTTTGGTTGTCATCACTGCCATCCCCATGGTCTGCACGTCGGGAGAGGGCATCAGTCTTCCCCATGCTGCAACCTGGACGGTGGTGCAAGGAGAAGTCAAATCTGGATAGATACAGGGACCAATGGGCTTGACAATGGTTCAATTTCTCGGCTGTCATAAAGTACTCGAGATTCTTGTGATTCATCCAAATTTCCACCTTGTGTTGGGCACTCTCGAGGAAGTGTTGCTACTCCTCAAGCACACGCATTATTGCTAACATCTCCTTGTCATGGATCTTGTAATTTCACTCTACAGCACTAAGGCTTTTGGAGTAGAACACAACAGGATGCCACTTCTGGTCCTCCGGAGACTGCTGAGACAACATGGTGCCCGTTGCAAAGTCAGAACTGTCAGCTTCTACACAAAAAGGATGCGAATCATCAGCAAAGGTAAGAATGGGAGCAGAAGTGACCATCTCCTTAAGCTTTTCAAATGCCTCCTGTTGTGCATTATCCCACCTCCATGCCTCCTTTCCTGTCAAGTCAAACAGTGGTCATGCATGATGTGAGAAATCCTTCATAAAATTCTGATAGAAATTGATGAAGCCCAGGAAAGACTGCATCTCTTTCTTGTTTGTGGGCATCGGCCAAGCCGTGACCCCATTCACCTTGATAGGTTCCATCTCCACCTGACCCTCCAAGATAATCAGGCCAAGGTACTCAATCTTGGTCTTCTCAAACTCGCACTTGTCCTGACGAAGGTAGAGTTTGTACCGTTGAAGCCATTCTAGGATGAGGCACGTGATGTAATGGTGCTCTTCAACCATGTGAGTGAAGATGAGGATGTCATCGAGATAGATGCAGACAACACCTTTGAGGATGAGGTCATGGAAAATGTCGTTCATCATGGTCTGAAAGGTGGCAGGACTATTAGTAAGGCCAAAGAACATGACAAGTGGTTCAAAAAGACCACAGTTGGTACAAAAGGCTGCCTTCCACTCATTTCCCTCCTTTATCCTCACACTATTGTAGCCCCAATGGACGTTGAGCTTGGTGAAATATCAGGCTCCATGGAGCTGGTTCACAAGTCCAGAGATGAGAGGTAATGGGTAGCAATTTTTGACCATGATGTTGTTGAGCCTTCTGTAGTCTTGAACCGGTTGAAGTGAGCCATCCTTCTTCTTGACAAAGAAAAAGGGAGAGGCCATGGGTGACTTCAATGGTCAAATATGTCCAGAGGCCAGGTGCTCACTGATGAACTGGTCAAGCTGTTGTTGTTCTTCAGGAGAGAGAGGATAGACCTTGCAGGATGAAGGGGTTGCACCGGGGGTGAGTTTGATCACATGATCCCATGGCTTGCATGCAGGGAGAGAGTCAAATGATTCCTTGGAAAACATGTCTCCAAACTCATGGAGATGAGGGAGCAAGGATTTAGTAGAGGATTTAGCAGCATTGTTTTTGTGGAAGGCCTCAGCAAGGTGTTGGGATATGTTCAATGTAGCACACACCTCATGCAATGGACAAATTGCAGTGTAGAAGATCTGATCACCTTCCTCCACTTCCTCTGGCTCCTCCTCATTCATCATCCGAGTCTGGCATCAGATCAGGAACCCCTTCCAACTCCACTTCAGGTATAAACAGGGGTCCAGCATGACACTTCTGAGTATGTTGTATCGTGGCCTTCTGTCTATGACATTCTTGCCTGGCTTCTGTGGTATGACAGCGGGATGGACATCAGCTCATGGTAACCTCCCCAGTATGCCAGTCGACCTCTGGGTTATGGTCTCAAAGCCACGGATAGCCCAAAATCACCTTTTGCTTTCCTAATTGAGTAACAGCAAAAAGGGCACACTCACTATGATCTTTGTAATGGAGGACCAGGTCTACAACCTCTTGGATGGCACCAGCTTCATTGGGGACCCATCCACATTATACACAGGTATTGGACACGAGAGTGAGCAAGTATTTAGGTGATGTTGTTGTGCGAGATGGGCATCAATGAAGAGACTGGTGATGATACTCAACCTGAAAAAACCACCAAAACAGCCAATGAGCCGATCAATGATATTTGCGATGAGTCCGAGGAAGGGTGTGAGTTGTTCCAAATGTTTGTAGTCAAACCGATAGGAAGGTAACTAGTGGGTACTAGTTGCAAAGGTAGTGCTATAGGGAACAAAGGTATTCAATGAGGTCCAATGGGGTATTGATCGATATCGAGGATGATCAATGAGATCGATGGTGAACGATGTTGATTGTCAATGGTCAATGTGTGAACTCTGGTGACCTTTTGATAGGTCGATGGTATATGAAGGCTATAGCCAATGGCTATGAAGTGTCGAGATGGTTACTAGTGCTAACGATGACAGAGTTGAAAGAGGATCAAGGACGCAATGATCGTAGAGGTTTCTTGTCAATCAAGAAAACTCGTGGAAGTTTAGATTGTTTGAGAGGGTAGATCTGATTCTTAGAACTTAATATGAGACAATAGGTGAAGACAATTTCTTCTATTTCCAAGTAGATACTACAGAGTTTTATATGTTTTAAAGAAACTTCCTAAAATGGAATGAGAAACATGTGTAGAACATGAGGCAAATGATATGAGTTAAGGCACAAGGCCAAAAAGGAGACTGGAATCTGAACAAGAAAGATATATATCATATGATGAAAGAGTAATAAAGGGTATAGAACTAAAAGGGGACTGTCCTTTGTGTATAAACCGCACTAAGTCTTGCAATAATGCGTCCAGTGGGTTCTGTGCACAATAGGGACTTGGGAACAAGGCTGACCTACTATCAGCAGGTTTGAGCACGAGTTGGAATACTTCCTGGTGCATGGTATTCCACCATTTAGATAACAAATGTGGCACCCAATGTTGCTTGCAGTCTCTCAATATCGATCGATAATGTTTGATCATGTTCGATACAATGCTCGATCGCATTTGGTAGACTTGGTTGGGAGTGGTTGCGCTGCTTCTGGGACCTTGTGCAAGTTATCCAATGTGATTAGAATGTGGTCGAAATGGTGAATCAGCCTTTGAGCTGAGGAGACAACCTATCACCGGTTGCACCAGAGTCCAGCAGCACAGAGACACTGAGTATCTGTCCAGTGTCGGTTGTCTGCAGTTCGATTGCTAGGTTCAAGGAATGTGTAGAGGGAGTGGATGCAACAATATATTTGCATGGTAGTTTACACTCCCATGATTTAATTTTGGGGTGTGGAGCAGAGGGAGAGATGGGAAGAGCAGGTATGTCTTCAGCCAACTTCGAAGGGTCAGAGAGGGGAACAGTCACAGAAATGGATTCATTCTCTGGGGATTCAACTGACAAGACTTCAAAGTGGTTATGGACAGGCAGTGAGGGTGTACGATTCACTCACTGCGAATAGAAAAATCCTGCTCCTCTACAACTTCTGACTTGATCTCCTCTGCAACCTGATCCTTTGCTTCCTCGACATCTACAAGCACCAACAAGTCTTGGAGGAGTTCATCTCGCCCCTCAGGGGTGAGCATGTGGATATCCTGACAATGGGGACATGCTCCAGCCCTGTGCCCAGTTTCCCCACAGCAGTAGCAGAGATCCAACCTACGTGCATGGCTGCAGGCTGCATCAACATCCATTGGTACTGGGACATTGATGGCTGGTGTCGGAGTCTGACAAACAGGAATGGGGTTAAGGTGGGGAAGGGTTTGATTGAAGGTGTAGGGTGCATGAGTGGTAGTTGGAGCACGGAATGCAGTGTTAAATGCCACATTTGTGAGTCAGTTCTCATCACAGAGTGATGCAGCTTCATACCAGGCATAGATATCATCATCTGCTGGGTGCCCTTCCAACATCTGTGCAATCTGGTCCTGAATTTTTCGATTGAGGCCCCGTCAGAACTTCACCACCACTGGTAACCCACTCTCATATCCTGCCATGTCCACCAAATCCTTAAACTCATTGATATAATTGTCCATGGATCGATGCACCTGGTGGTAAGAGGATGACTCGAGTCATGTCACTGCTCAGTGGTGCTCATTGAGGGACAAAAGTGGCATACAAACTTGGCTTGAAAGTCACCCCAAGTGGAGAAAGGTAGAGAACTGAGTTCTTTAGTTTGATGCAGAATACGGTCCAGGTAGAGATAGGCGTGTTCAGATTTCATATATGTGAAGGCCCAATAAATTTTTGCAGCCTCATCGATGAATTGATGCAACTGGAGACTGATGTATAGCTCACAGGAATTAAGGAATGCACATCCCTGCGCATGTGCACCATTAAATTCAGTGGGGGGAGACAGTTTGATCTGGGCATGCTCTTTAGTGGGCATGTTTGGCAGTACATCATTGTTGGGTGTGCTTGGAGTTGCAATGGAGGGAATATTGGTCGTAGGGTTAGTCTGGAGGGTCCTGACAAAGTCTTTGATCATAGATTTAAGCAAATCAATTTGTGCATGTATTCCAGAAATGTTGCTTTCAAGCATGTTGAGGCACTCTGATGTGTCCATGTCACTAGGGGGTGCGTTTGGCGAAAATTGCGGTGCAGTAAAGGCGAGACTGTCTGGAATGGTGTGTAGGGAGTCTGTGGAGCTTTGGGAAGTGTCGTCCACTCCATACCTGCCTATCTTGGGCAGTACGTTTGTGATTTCAGGCCTTAGGGGAGAGTTATCTACTATAAGGGCAACCTCAGCCTCTAGCAAAGGGAAATCCAAAGTTAAATTATACTACATATTACAGGGATTGGGGATGCACCTAGCAAAGGGAAATCCAAAGAGAAAACTTTAAGGATCCCTTTGCTGATGCCCAGTATATGTGAAGATGACAAAAATCAAATAATAACCTAAAAATAGAAAAGGTGGAGATAGGCAGATCAAGGCTGCCAAATGACATCATACCAAGGGGTAGATGTTGGAAGGGGTGCTCTGCCTCTAAATATAAAACTGTCAACATGCACAAGCATGATAGAAAGGGAAATTAGTAATAAAATCTGGAAAAATCATAGAAAATGAAGAATAGAAGGAAATGAAGTGAGGAAAAATATAGAACAAATGCAAAAAAAAGGAGAAACACACAGGGCACCCCCCTAGTCCCCCTAGTCCCCTTACACATAACATATCCTGTAGTACTAGCTCACCCACCCCACTCAGTTTAATACACAGGCAGTAACATTTTGATAGGCAGCAGGGTGTGGTCCCACTGTCCAGATTGTAACAAATGAGATAGGGTCAAGGTTGGAGTTGAAGTGGACCTTCAGAAATCCTGGCCAAGCATGAAATGCACACAGTTGATGAGAGATGTGGCTGAGGTTGGGCATGAGACTGAGAAGGGCTTTGAATTCCCCCATGATGTTCTTTCCCCAGTCTACCAACCCCACCTCCACATAGACATTGGTGCTCGAGCCATGTGAATTGCCCAGCACAGCTGGGGCAGGAGGACCAAGTGATGGGGCAGGCTGCACAGCAGGGGCACCCGGGGCTGTTTCTGAAGCAGGGGCCCCAGGGGCTGACTGGGTAACAGCAGTCGGAATGGGGGCTGTGAGCTGGTGAGTGTGGCCCCTCACTATGGTAGGTAGCAACTGTATGAGGCACAGGCACAGGTGTAGCTTGGGGGGGGAAGGTAATTGGTGGGAGAACATGTCCAGCCTGAGTGGGACAATGGTTGCACTTGACATACATTTCTGTTTGCTCAAACGAAATGTTGGGGAGTCAGGCACAGTCAGGTCGAATGTGTCAGATATGCGGTCTAGATGATGGTCAGCATCATCCAGGGCATATACCATCTGGGCAAGATGAGCATCAGATGCAAGGACTGAGTCATGCAGCTGTTGGTTTTCAGCTCTGAGGGCCCCAATAGCAGTGACCATGTCATTGTTGGCATGAATGAGGTCACCGATTGCAACAGTGAGTTCAGAGGAGGGTGGAGCAGGTGCAGGCAGTTGGCTGGAATTAGCGACATCCACTGCGAGGCTGACGATATGGGCACACAGAGTTTGAAGCTCCTCCCTGAACTCAGCACTGCTACTGTCAATGCAAGCCATGAGGGCATTGTGGTTGATGTCAAAGCAACAGATCCCAGCAGTCACCATTTCAGCCTTCGCTGCCAAACACATAGCCAATGTAGTCTTTTTGGGGCTGGAGGGGCCAGCCCTGCTTTTCCCTTTCAACAGAGGCACAGAGGCAGTAAGGGCGCCATCTCCCATATCAATGAGGGGGGAGTCACAAGAATCTTCCAGGGACAGGATAAGGGAGTCCATTGAGTTTGCAGGGGAGATGGCGGCATGCGCCATGCACTCAGTCTGACAAGTCATGCGTTGATCAGACGAGGCAGTGGGAGTGACAGACACTGGAGTAGACAGAATCCCAGTGCTGCTGCCATTGTTGACAGCGAGTGATGCAGCAGCAGTGGCACCAGGGGCACTAGCATTAGCAAGTGGTGCTGCAGTGAGCACAGTAGAGACAGGTCCAACAGTGTGGATATCCATGAGCCCTATGGGAGACTAGGTTTTATCTGGTTTTTTGAGTTTCGATGGCAGTGGTTGGTAATATGGAAATGCCAGTCACCTGGAGGTTGTTTGATGGTCGGCTAACGGCTTTGCTGATCCATTGATCAAAAAAGGGGCTGTCCAACTGTTGCTATAATGTTGACATAATTCACTCTTAGAATCTCTCACTTCCTGGCTGCTGAAGCAACATCAAGTAAGTTTTGTTCCCTATCTGATATGTACAAATGTTAGTATGGTGATAAAGGATGGAAATGATAATGTTAGTATTTCAACTGTGTATTTCAAGTGTATATTAACAAGTATATAGATATATGGTTTAGACAACTGTTTATGTATACTTGGCCTTTGAGGAGTATACCATGACATAAACTAAACGGTTGGAACGTTGGAGCCTTAAAACTGATACTTGCTTCAAAGTAGGGTTGTTCATGGTTGGCATTTTTTGTTCACTTCTCACTCATTTTTCAATCATTTTCCATTTCATTTTGATTCCATTTTTCACAAGAATGGAACTGAGAATGATGTAAAATGGAACCCTACCCTTGCTTTTGTAAAAAGGGAACCGAAAAATGATCATTTTTCATCTTTTTAGCACTGTGCCTGGCAAGAAAATGCATTTTTGCTCTATTTTTCTAAATTTTCCTTCCCAGGGTGTTCATGGTAAATAGTGATGGTCCAATTGAGCTTGCGAGACTGGACCAACGTCCAGCTGAGCATATTGCAATCGGATGACTCATCCTTTGTAGTTGCCACTTTCTCATCCTTTCCACCATTAGTGTTCACAGTAGCTCATGTTCCCCAGCCTGCTACTCTACTCATTTCTTTGCTTTACACTACTCGTCTCAACTAATTTACCTTCACTCCTATATTTTGGCTCATTTCATTCTTTGTTTTGATTTTAATGTCTCATTTGAATTTACCTGCTGACCTGCCACAGGATGTGATGCCTGCCACCCTTGGCGCAGTGCCCAATTCTTCAACAACACTGGCAGGCATTGCGCCTGCCGAAGGCTCACCCATGTCAAATGCGATATTTGGGTTCGACACTGTTCCACCTGCTGGCGACACAGCTCTTACTGCGGGTGGCGGTGGAGGGGGGAATGGTGTTCTGCCTCCTGCTTCTGTCCAGCTCGCACTTCCTGATCCTGGCGAGGTGGCTGCTGTTCCCAGGACAATCAGCATCACTACAGTGAACCCTCTCATCGCCTCTCAAGCCGAGATAGATTGCACTAGGGTAGCAGCAACACTTTCAAAAGACGAGGGTTGTAAACCAGTGGTCTTGCCACCGATCACTCCCGGCTTCAAGAGTAATGCCCTTGACCTGCATGAGTACACTTCATATTTATTTGTCTATACTTGGCATGGTTCTTTTTCTTCCTCTCTCTCTTGGCTTGTTTGTGCTATGGGTGGGTTCCTTCATGACCCTCACATGCACACTTCTCGTCCCTCATCCCTTGTCATCGTTCATTGAGCTAGGCCTTTGCGGGCCATTGTCACTCGTCACCATAACCATTCATCAATGAGTGGCTATTTCAGCTATTGTGGTGACGAGTGTCATCTATTACATCACTCATCAATTTTCTTTGTCATTTGCTGTCGTGTTTTGGTGTTCACTTCATTTTTAAGTTGGCAATGCCTCTCAGTTACTGCTCTCCATCTTGTGTGCAGACTGGTCTTGTCCATGCCATCAGGATGGTTGCCATAGTGTAACCTTTCTTTTGGGATGGATTGGGACCCTGTTGTTCTTCAATTACAATAGGGCACTGCTTGTACTGGTCTACATGAGGCTGCTCATTTCCTTCACTCGTAAACCTTCTTTGGTTTCACAAGAATTTGTTCATTGCTCGTACCTTCCCATCAGTTAACCTCTTGTGTCTTCAGCTGTTCCTCTGAAGGTTGATAATGCCTTTCGCCTTTATTGTTATGTCCTGTACACTTCCCTCACCCAGCAAGCTCGTCTCAAGGCCCTGCATGGGGAGGAGGATTTTGTTGTGAATGTGGCTTGACAGCCAAAGGGCTGGATCGTTTGTCAGAAAAAAGTATTTCACTGCCAGACTGGCTTGCCATGGCTACTGTTGCCGAACAGAAAATTACTGAGTATCATGGCTCAATTCATGGCCAAGCCTTTGCTGCTCATCACAAGATTGTTGAGGGTCTGACATGCTCACATGGGCTTGGCATTGCCTTTGACTATGATATTCAGCAATGTGAAGCTGCTGCAAACAATGTATCCCATGATCTCTCTGGTTTAGACTCCACTGCACTGACATTAATCGCCACCTGAGCATTGATATCAACCTCGTCCACCACCCCTTCTGCTTCTTCATCTGCCAGGCGTCCTCCTCCCATCGGCGGGGCAGTTACTTCATTGCCCAACAAGAAGCCTTGCACTTCTGAAGGGGTGTGCTTTTGATGTGGCTGTGTTGGACACCTCACCGGCAACTGCATGGCCACCACTACCACTGCCGGCCATCCCATTGCAGCCATCACTACCAATGCCAGGAGTAAGCATGCTCTCCTCCATGCCTCCAGAAAGACTTTCTGTTTTGGCTGGGCCTTTGGGAGCAAATGCAAATTTGGAGATGCCTGCTCCAACTTCCATGGGTGCAGCATCTGTGGAGACAATCACCATGGAGCCCATGCCTGCACTCGTAGTGGATGATCCAAGATTTGTGGTTACACCACTGTTGCCTGATGCCATTGAAGACCATCTCAGGGACCTTGGTATTCTTGAGGACTGGCAGCACATAGTGGTCAGTTTACGAAGGGGTTTTGACACTGGAGCAGACCCTGTACTTTTACATACTTTGATTTTCCTGAACCATTCTTCATCTGGACTTGACCATTCCTTTATTTCCTTGTATATTGCATCTGAGCAGTTGTCAGGACGATATTCTCATGGGTACCTACCTTCTGATCTAGAGGACATCATTGGACCTTTTTGTACTTCACCTTTGGGCTTGGTCCCCAAGCCTCATTCAGACAAATTTTACCTGGTACAGGACTTATCTTATCTGCATAATAATGTGTGATTTTTCGGTCCATCTTATTGATTATTGTGCCTCATTTTGATTTAAGTCAACATTAGTTCAGTTAATAGTTCTATCAATTCTGATGACTTTCCGACTGCTTGGGGGACATTTGCTCAGACATCAGATCTTTTGTTATCTTTGCCCCCAGGTTGCCAGGCTGCAAGATTTGATATCTCTGCAGCTTATCGCATGACACCAATTCATCCAGATCAGCAACATCTCTTCTGCCTTTTTTGGGAGGGCTTGGCATACCTGGATCGTGCGGTTTGTTTTGGCATGTCCTCCAGTGCCAGAATTTTTGGGGCAGTGGCTGATATGCTGGTGGCAATTTATAGAGTCTCTGGGTTCCCAACTTTGTTGAAGTGGGTTGATGATTTCTTTGCGATTCGGTTGCCTGGGGAGCATTGGTCAGAAGATGATTTTGTCAAAGTGTCAGCTAGCCTTGGTGTTCCTTGGGCACACAAAAAAATGTGGCCTTTTGCATCACAACAGCGTTACATCGGGTTTGACTGGGATCTCGGAAAGAAGACTGTGTCGCTTCCCTTCAAAAAGTTGGAGTCAATCACTTCCCTCGTAAAGATGTGGTGCTTACCAAGGGCAAAGTTTTCTGCTCATGATGCATGGAAAACTTGTTCATATTTCTTGCATTTTTCCTCTGATCCGACCTTTTATCCATTCTGTTTCAAAATTCATGCTGCAATTTCTTTCTCCTCATGCCTGCTTACATCCTCCTCGACCTTTGCTCACCGACTTGGCTTGGATTCAGGACCTGCTTACACAAATGCCAAATGAGTTGCCTTTGTTTGCAAATCAGTCATTAGATGTTGGTTGGTGGGGAGATGCCAGCTCCTCCTTTGGTATTGGGGTTACTGTCGGACGATTCTGGGGTATTTAGTCCTGGCGTCCAGGCTTTACTGTTGGGCCCAATTGTCTTTTTGATATTGGTTGGGCAGAAGCAGTAGCAGTCAAACTTGGTCTGCTTATGGTTTTACATCATGGTCTCATCAACCTCCATTCCAACTCATCTCAAATCTTGGTCTGCTCAGACAATTCAGGTGTAGTGACGATTTTGAACAAGGGACGTTCACAAAGCGAGAATACCAATGTCGTCTTGAAGCACATTTACTCTACTTTGGCACAACATCATTTCTATCTCCGCGGAGAGCACATCCCTGGTCACGACAACATCGCCGACACTTTGTCACGCAGGGACATTTCTGGCTTTCTCACCAGATTCCCGGAAGCCTGTTGCCGCTCTTCCCTGGTGCTGCCTGCACACTTGCAGGGCTGTCTGACATCATTGTGATGCCTGCGCATGCATTTCAAATTTTTCCTGCTTCCTCTTTGGAGGAATACACATCAGTCATTCCTTTACCGCAGCTGCAGTTATGCACATCTCCACTTTGTCCACCCGTGTCGGCCAAGCAATGGATTTTCTTGGGGAAGGGAGTGAACATATCTCCTTCATCCACATTGAAGTTTCCAGTTATTCAACATCTGGCAGACCGAGCTTCTCATGCTTCTCTTCGGAGCACTGGCAGTTACAGTTCAGGCCTCCGAAAATTCCATCTCTTCTGCGACATTTTCTCTGTGCCGGAGTCTCCATTTGCCAGCTTCCTTTTCCACCCTGCATTCTTTCGCATTGTGGGCAGGGTCAGACCCGGATCCATTGGACCCTGCATTTGCAGACGGGACAGTGTTCGAGCCTGTTGCAGCCACTGTGGTTCAGAAATATTTGTCTGCAGTGCGAGCGTGGCATCTTGCTCAGGGCTGGCCACCACCATTGTCTGATGTTGATTCACAATGAATCAAATGGTCTTTGCGTGGGCTTGCCAATATCCAGTCCGAGCGACGTTCGCGGCCGCCACGACCTCCAGTTACCTTACCAATGCTGTCAGCATTGAAGGTGACACTAAATCTGGCAGATCCGTTTGATGCATGCATCTGGGCTGTTTGTACGTGCTCTTTCTTTGGATTGATGCATTTTGGCGAGGTGGCAGTGGCCGCACGAAGGGTCTTCTCTGGCTCATTACACCTCACACGGATCAATGCCGTTTTTGGCAAAGACCTTGATGGCAAAGAATATGTTCTACTGGATCTCCCTTCTGCAAAGACAGCTAAACCTGGAGAGATTCAACATGTATATCTTGTCACTGAAGGTGATTTCTGTCCTATCACCACTCTCCGAAATTTGGCCATAGTGGTCCCTGGGTCAGGTTCAGATCCACTGTTTTCTTGGCGGGATAACAATGGAGATGTTCGCCCGTTGGTGCGTGGGGCCGCTTTATCTCAAATCAATGCCATCCTTGGTGCTTGGGGTTGGGGAAATGCCTTTGGCCATTCTTTCCATATTGGTGGCACTTCGTTCTTCTTGGCCCAGGGTGTCAGCCCAGAAATCGTGCATATTGCCGGACGTTGGAAATCGCTAGCTTACCAGGTCTATATACGAGCATTTGAACTGGTAGCTTCTAGACACTTGGGAGGCTTGGCTAACTGGTCACACATTTCATTGTCACTGCATCACCCGTAGATTGGGTACATGGCGCACGTCCTGCCATAGTTTGTCTCGCAGCTCCTTTTGGGTAAGCGGCTTGACTTGCCCCGCGTCCGAGCTGGCTAACACCAGTCCTCACCCAACCTACTAGCTCACACCGTCAGTCCGTTGCCAGAGACGAGGCTGGAATAGTGATGGTCCAATTGAGCTCGCGAGACCGGACCAACGTCCAGCCGAGCATATTGCAATCGGATGACTCATCCTTTGTAGTTGCCGCTTTCTCGTCCTTTCCACCATCAGTGTTCGCAGTAGCTCACGTTCCCTGGCCTGCTACTCTACTCGTTTCTTCGCTTTACCCACCCACCCACCCGTTGGTTTCACAGACTTTGTATATACTAGTACTGCGATCGACATTTGTCTCTACTTTCCATTGTTGATCCACATCTCGTACCTTTTGTAACAACTGTGTATCATTCTGATTCATTCAGGCCTGTCACAATCTGACTAACACTGTGAGCGAATCGTGGAGCTCTGTCAACCCACCCACCCTAAGCGGCTTGACTTGCCCCATGTCCGAGCTGGCTAACACCAGTCCTCACCCAGCCTACTGTTGAGATATACACGCCGTGAACGGGTATCGTCATATCCGATGATGCGTTCATTTGATCCCATCACTGACATCCCTTTATGGCATGTCGGCATTATCAACAAGTCCTTTGGCACGTACCATTTATACTCGCTCTTTGGTTACCTTTATGACTTCTAGTATATATACCCCACAATATTAGTTAGACACCTCAGTCAATTATACATCGACTGAGGTGAGTAATGTTCCATAGAACCTTACATACAAGATACTAATAGTACCGTAGTCTATTCTTATCTAGGTACTATTCGCTCGTATACAGTCAATTATACATCGACTGAGTCTATTCTTATCTAGGATTGATTCTCTACACCTACTAGCTCACACCGTCAGTCCGTTGCCAGAGACGAGGCTGGACCATTTTTCATGTCATTTTCCATTCCATTTTTCATTCCCTTTTGTTTGTTCCTCTGCCAAATAAGCCGAAAATGAGTTTGAAAATGAGCCGAAAATGGCCCAAGAATGGCTACCGTGAACAACCCTAGTGTTGGACACATTCCTTTAATATTCCTCATCAGGAGACATCCCTTTTCTGAGGCAGGTGGAGCTTCAAAACTGTTACCTCCATGGGAGTCATACCTTCGTGTTTCGTTTAATTCACCAGATCCCTGTCCATGGACCAAATTCTGGCATGTCTCAATAGTACTATGTCTAGTCTCGAGTCCTTCCATCTTCGGCACTGCGCCTTCCCCACTTTTGGTCTTAATCTCCAGGGAATATCCTCCTTTGGAATGCCCTCCCACGTCTCGCAGATCTTTTGGTCGGATGTGGTTAATTATAGTCACGTACTCGTCCTTGTTTGGCTTCAAAGGCAAACGCGATCGCTCCATTCTTCCCACCTTGAAGTATTGGAGCGACACAGATCGCCTTGGTACGGGAAGAGCCCGTTCGTTGCCTGGATTTTCAGCGTCATTTCGGAGGTGTTGTCGTCATCGTATCGAGTCATCAAGAGGGACCAGGCAGACCATATGCACCCATACCAGTCAGAACACAGTACCTAAAGCTTTGGGCTTGTCGAAACCTAACGCCGATGGAATTCACTCAGTTTCGCTACAGCTAGAATCATTATGCGCGAATCGTCTAGTTGGGTTTGGGAAAAACTAAATGCTGGAGTGTTTTAGGAGCCTAGCGTTGAAGAAGGCGAATCATTGAAGCACTTCTATGCTGCACGCACTTTCATTCCTTGCACTGCGTGGTTTGATCGTTGGCGACTGGACTACAATTGAACGCATTTTCCGTCGCGATCTCAATCTGTAATGAAAGACAACAATGGTATAGGTAGTGTTACCCCAGGTGTACGAGAAAGAGCCGTCAACTGCGGGGCTCTTTTGAATCTGGACGTGTTTTGTTTTGACATAAGATGAAATACCAGAGATAAAATTCAGAGGGTCGAGAGCAACCACGGTTGCAAAGGCTCCTACATACCAAGCGACTTATCGTCTAAGAGATTTCGGAATCAAGCAGGGCCTGACATCCAAGTCTTGGATATCGTCTAAGAGCACAAAGCGAATGACATCAGTACTTTTATGTCACAAAGCAGTTCAAACCTGTAGTCACAAATGATTAGCCCTGAAGAACATTCAGGCTTTGTTTCGCTTCATATTGAATTGGACGACAACGATTATGCTTAATGATGCGGTTGAATGGCTATAGGTTACTCGGCGCACGTGTGATTTATCCCGCCCGCTACGGACCTATTGAGAATTTTTCGATGGATTTTCGTTTGCCCTCTCATCTTCGCTCTCGGGATCTCAGCTAGATGGATTCGCTCACAACTCCTTTCTGCATGAAAACAACCTCTTATGGTGGCCGTGGACTTTTCGCAATAGAATCTATTCCAAAAGATACCCTTCTTATCGCCTGCGACCCTCATGCGTCTGTTATCTACCGAAAGTTCCGTAAAGAAGTCTGTGGATACTGTTTTGCATACGCATTCGACTCGCATAGAAACTATTGGAACGTCAAGCTTGACAGTCAGACAAGTAATGGTGTCTGGTTCTGCAAAGAGGAGTGTCGGGATGCGTGGGTTGCGGAGCAGGATGTCGAAGGGCTGCAGGGACTAATGAACGCAGCTATAGACAAGCTGTCTAAACGCATGAAAAAGCCCAGCGCAAACCCCCATCTCTCTTTTGTCGAACAGATGCGACCCGAAAACATCACTCTTGAAATGCACGATCAAGCTTGGTCAAATGCTGAAGCTACCTGGGCACGCCCCGAAGTTGAAATCCCGTATTTGGACGAGTTGGAGCTAGATACCGCAAGATTCATCGTTTCTGGCATTATTCGAAGATATCTTGAAGACACCAAGCGTTCGAAAAGTACCTTGAGCTGGTCGGCCCTTTTAGAACTCCAGAACAACGAACTCTCGCATATCCGATCACGACCATACATGCTCGACTCCCACTTGCGCATTTACGGCTTCCTACGCAAAGCAATAATTTTGATTCTGCAGCCTTACGTGAAGACAAGCGAAAGTGTACGTGCTATCTTGTCCCGCGATCAAGGGAACGTTTTCGGCTTGTGGGATATGTCAACCGAGGGCGATAGCGAGATGTTGGGGTGGGCTATGTACGTTTCTGGGTCGTACTTCAATCACAGTCAGTTCTGCTTCCGACGGCACACCTGGGAAATAGGGAATTGACTATATAAATTGCCTAGATTGCGCACCCAATGTCCGTAAGGAACGAATCAAACGCTCAATGTGTTTCTTCACGAGTAGGGATGTGGACGCTGGCGAAGAGCTCTGCATCAGCTACGTTGATGTCCAGGATGACGTCGTCGTGCGACGGTCAGAGCTGCCTAGAAACTGGTATTTCGACTGTACATGCAAGCGATGTGAGGAGGAACTAGCCAACTTGGGGCAAATTTCAGTCACCGCGTCCTTCCAGAAAGTTTAGGTGACCCACTTCTTTTTCGAAGCATTGACCACGATACGATAGCCCTGTTCCTGGGCACTTTTCTTCGCTTTCTATCCCGCCTCGTGTTTCTTGATGGTTCTCATGCAACCTTGTTTGGATCATCTTTCATTCTATTATTCTAGAAATGTTGCATAGTTAAGCTCATCTTTATCTTCAGGAGTGTTTAGAGTCTTCCACGCTTATCATGTTTAGTTGGAATAGACGTGTCTCAGTATAGAGTCGTAGATGAGTGAAAGGATTTTCCCGTGTTACTTCACATGTGCACTGTGATCGGTGAAACTTCGTGTAAGTCGAGCAGATCCATTTCAACATGTCCCTCGTGGAGAAGTAAGTGGGTGGGCAATTTAGCGATCAACGACAACTACGAGGAGATAGTATCTTCCAATTTTCTTCCGTGTCCCCTGCTATGCGGATAAGCAAACGTGAGAGTAATAACGAGTAGATAGAAAACGTCACTCTGATAGACGTAATCCCGAGAATGTTAGTGATAACACTGGACGCTGAATATCATGCGTATCATTAATGATATCAGTTCAACGTGTGAACTGCAAGGATCAAAACAAAAAGATTGACTATTAGGATTAAAAACACACGAGAAAAATGAACTAGCGGCATTGTTCACAACCTGGAAAGGGATACGACGATAGGTGCCGACGTTCTGATCGAACAATGCAAGGCTGCAAGACATAGAATGGCCCAGAGACGCGAACCTAAGTGACAAAAAGCGATTACAGTGGTTCAAAGGGCAAGTAGCACCATGTTCTTGCTGGTCAACTCGGTAGTCAGCCAAAGCACAACTACAATCATTTGGACTAGCCTTCGCTTCTCACACGACTGGATGTACAGGTTTTCAGGTGAAATCCAATCGTTTGCTTCCACACAGAGGACGCGTGGTGGACGCACGAGTGGAAAGTATCTAAACACGCGGAAGAGGTGTTGATCAAGGCCACGCTAGAATCCCGACTAATGACTCCTCAGGTACAATGTTGACGCACGAACCGTTCGTCAACGGCATAATTTAACAACGAACTGTTCGTGTCGGACTTAAGCAGGCAGTCAAGGTAGGATCCGCAATAGAAGCTCCGAGAACGGGTTGAAAGCATCCGCTGGAGACTGAGAGTCGTGGACTGATTAACACGCTGGAACGACATCTTTGTCCACATGATGAAAACAGCGTTCAAGTGGAGTGCAGGTGGCCGGAAACCTTGGAAAGAGGGACATGCCTCTGAGGTCTCTCAAGCTTCCTATGGAGATGTCGGAATCGGACAGGACCTGTGTTGGAGAATGGGGTGGTATAGTATAATCAGGCGCCCCAAGAGCCATAATTTTGGTACAGCGCGAACAGTGAATAAAAATACCATGTAAACAACTGCCTGCTCAAATATCCCGCCCTCAATAGTATTACGCAACCCAACGACCATCCATACCTACTTCGTAAATGCCCTTATGACTTTTGCGGAGATGTGTAGAAAGAAGATGGATCCGATGAAGGAGAGAGATAGGACAAGGACGATGAAAGGGTCTCTGGAATTGAGCATTGCTGAGTATCAACACCAGGCCAAAATAAAATTCCGAGACTGACACTCGAAGGCCCGGGGAATCATCCGTGTAGAGTTTTAGCATAGTGTTTGATGAGCCTCCAGCACCAGCAGCACGAGATGAATTAGGCTTCGAGGCTTGCGTACCAGCAGCTCGTCGTCTACGATGTAGATTCAGCATACTACTTTGAGAACGACCATATGTAACGCACCGGAGTTGAGCACCAGGTGGTTTTGCTACGGTTGAACTTGTACGACTGCTACCATTGGCACGAGGGGAGTCCGAGTCCGACTGGGGAAAAAGATCAGTATAAGAGATGATGAAAGGACAATACAATACAAACCATTGTGCTCAGAAGAAAGGGAAGCTGGATGGTGCTGGCAATGAAGTGAAACGTCACACCCTAAATTTGTGACGTGTGATGGGCGTCTTGTGACTACGTGTAGGTCATGTGCTTCCTGGCATTCAGCTACCAATCATATCATATATCATATCATATTAAAGTTTATTTTCAACCATGTTGGGTCGAACAGTAGGATTGAGGCATAACATAGGTTCACAAGTGTGCCAATATCAAAGGTTAATTAAACATGAATGGCGAACTGCAACTAGTTCTTGAAGAACCATAAACATAGTAGAAGCTCCATGACGATAGAAAAAACGTTGAAGAAACCAGAAGGACGGAATGTTGTTCTCCATATCGTGCAGACTGCCAGAGAAGCATTCATACCTTCGTTGCCGGAAGTATTGGGATTGCCTTAGTAGCCGTGTGCTTGTGCGCTTGATAAGAGTCCCTAGGTGCACTTGATCCGGGTCTGCTACCGTGGCTCCGATGAGATGAATAGTCGGACGACACAGGCATGTTGGAGTAGACTTTGATCGGCTCCCAATGAGAAAAGGGATGAGAAGTAGAAGCAGTTGTTTGATGTCCTCGAACACGCTCGATATCAACTCGAGGACGGTCTCTCTCTGACTTCTCTTGTCTCTTTTCCAACTTCTCACTTTCCTGGAGTTTCTCCTGCTCTCTCTCTGCTATCCGTCGTGCCCGCTGCTCTCGCTGTGCTTTCTCCAATGCCATCGCAGCAGTACTTGCACTGGACACTGGACCAGATGTAGTGCCGAAAGAAGAAGGCGGTTTGACAGTGATGGAGGCATGTTCAGTTGAGCTGACCGCGTCCGAATATATTTTACGAGTTGGCTGAGCAATAGGTTGGGGTAGTCGCAACGATGCCGACCTAGAACGCGATGGGGAGCGTGAACTATGTATTCCACGTGATCGATGCGAATCGCGGGTGACGGAAGATGGGAAATGATTGGACATGTTCGGTAAGGAAGACGAAAGGAGGGGAGTTTCCATCAGCTCGTGAAGTCTGCTGATGACCGGAGCAGGAGGCACGACAGAAGTTGATGGCCCCTGATCCAAAGGTGATGGAATTCGGCTGTGAGCTTGCACGGATGAAACTGGCGCGGGAGGCGATGATGAACGGCTGCCAAGTTGAGAGGGTGAGCGACTATGGCTGGATTGCCGGGAAAGGGAACTGGAGCGTGAATAATTTAGAATGCCATGACCACCGGGATATGGAGGAGTGGTTGTATAAGAAAGATCGTTGTTTCGTTCAGAGGCAGAATCAGGAACCCTCTCGATGAATAAAGGACTGCGACTTGGAGAAGAGATTGCAAAGGAAGGCATTTCCGGGAAGGGTGGAATCTCATCAGGGCAAGTGACTGGACGGTCCAGAGAGGTAAAAGTCGGATCGCTTCCAACATCGGGAAGAGGACATAGGTCAGTGAAAGAGCGCGGCAGAACACTTGTAAACTGAGGTAAAGGGGAGATCAGAATTGAGTCAGGATTTGAGTTACCTGCCTCATGAGGATTGAAAGGTGAGGCAATATCGGAGATAAGGAAACGTATATCTTCGGATTGTGCATCGGATTGTGCATTCAGGATATGAGGCTCGCTCAAATGAAGACCACCAATCTTCGCTGTAAGTGCTGACCACTGTTTCATAACATGAGCATGCTGCTCGGAATGGATCAATTCATCGTCCACAATTGAGAAAATACTACTTACACGGCTAAGTGGGATGAAAATATTAGTATGTTGTCCCAATACGCAACGATTAAACTTACTCGGCCAGCTGCGCGTAAGTGGCGTGCGCTCGCGCACAATGATCTCTCAAGCTCATTTCGACCGCCAGCGCGGTTTCCTTCTCGTCTTTCCTCACCCTATTCAGTTTATCAATCTGTTGCTGCAACTCCCCGTTTTCATCCTTGAGTTGAGAGGCCTCCACACTAAGCTTCTCTAACTCTGACTTTTGTGACCGAAATTTCGCTTTGATATCGCACAGGTAAGCAATCATCCTATGGCTGATCCTGAGCTCGGAAAACTGTGGCGGGATCATGATCAACGTTCGGGTAAATGACCAAGGCCCGACTCACCAGCTCACGCGGTTGAGTGGCAAGAAAAGCCGTGGCTTCCGCAATCAACTGTCGCAGTCGAGGCTCAGTCGTGCCTTCGTTAGCAATACTAGCAATGGCCATTTGAAGTCGTCGAGCTTCCTGCCTAGCAGAGGCTCCCGACGATAGCGAATCGGATGACGAACCGTCCAGATCTACGTGCAGCTTGACGATGGCACGTTGGTCGAAATGTGTTCGACATAGCGGGCATGAACCTCGATTGATATTGTTAAGACACCTGGAACAAAGGTATGAACAAAGAAAGGCCAAAAAAGCCTGACGACTAACGCCTCGCAGAATACGTGGCCACATTGGATAGAGCAAGGAGTTTTATCACCAGGCCCGAATGAGTCTAAACAAACATCGCACATAGACGCCGGGGCTATGCTGAGCATACCGGAGAATGACGACCAACAACCAAAGTGTGAGGGATGGGTATTCGCAGCTCGAGGAGAGGACACAGCCTGGGATATAAAATGACAGGGAGGTGCAAGCAGGCCTCTTACACGTGCTCTCTCTCTTGATATTCTGGTAGAAGGAGGGGAATATGTCCTGGCATACTGGGAACAGCAAGGCCGGTATGACAATGGCGTTTAAATAGGCACGAGGCTGCCGCTAATCGAACGCGATCACTGGATAGATCAGAACTCATGTCAACCCGGCTTTCCAGGCCTTACAAATTGAGTTTCCGATAACGGTGCGCCCATTTGAGGGTTAAAGGTTAAATCAGCTGAGAATACCCAACCCAGTAACGAGGTCATCACGCTTCCTTTTGTGAACGAGGCAGGGTCCAGTGGCGCAAACCGTAGGTCCGAACAAAGTAAATCGAACCGGATGGACTTGTGGATTGAATTCGAACCGGTTTGCCAGGCAGGCATGAAGGACCTTGGTAAAAGCTTTGCCACATGATCAGTCTTCGGATCGACTGGACCTTTTGATTGACCTCGCGGTGCACAACAGGCAACTTGCAAGATTTTGGCCCCTTTTTATGAAACAGTTCCCTACTCCTGCATTGTCGTCCTCGTCAGACACAACACAAGGGAATGGCGTTAAGCTTCCATATCAGATGATCTCGTTAGTATCAACGTTGTAGCAACATACATTTGAGTGCTAACCGCAATATGAGTTATTCCCGGTCCTCCCGGTCTAATTGTTCTATCGATTATCTTGCATACATTCAGACACGACATAATTATGTGTTGATGAGCGGAGACCAACGTCCATCGCGATCTGCGGTGTCATAAGATTGCAGCTTAAATGTAGTCAGTGCGGCATCGAAGGTGTAGAGTTCGAGTTCGAAAGGTTCTGAAGTGTCACGGTATACAGGAACGTGACAAAATACGTGATCGGCCGCCCGATTGGCTTGCCAGCGTTCAACATACTCTTGTTCTATTTCATGATACAGCTTCTTCCTGCCTGCAACCCTTCAGTTGCGTGGGCTATTCATTGCTTTATTCATTGATAAGACAGAATACTTACTTAGGTATGAGGCTTTGCATAATGTTATGATAATGCATATTTGGTCATACTTATATCATGGTTTTTTAAATTTGGCTGTCCAACCACCATGTACTATGAGCAAGTCTGCCGTATGCACCAAACCCTCACATCCCATTGCGAGCGTGTGCTTGGCTTAACCAACAAGAGTAAACTTCATCGCAACTAAGCCCTAAATTAGAAACATGAACAGAGAAGACTCACTCACAAGAATGGTTAGTAATGACCAGGCATACTTGTGCGCTCTGTCAAGTTGATAACTTATCAGTGGGCTGAGGCCAGAACAACACTACACTACTGATAAGTCATGATGCACTGTGAGCATATAAGGAACGACTATCTTCCTTTGTTTTGATACTGTCCGAGACGTCCAGGACTCCAGGGACCATCGTCCCGTGATCGTTAACGCATGTGAGCCGAGCTCGTTTTCACTCTGTTATCGCCACCATCTATTGTTATCTGATGAACTGTCGGTCACTGAAACCAACGGCGAAAAAGAAGACGCGAATCTGATTGCGGTGCGCCTTCCTCCCTGATGACAAACTGGTGTTTTGTTCATGGTACAGTCGGTCTCTGATAGACAGTGATAGTCCTTTACTTAACTCCGAGTCCCCCTGTCGTGACAGACGCTGGAAAGATGCATGTGTTTCCGGCGCAATTTGTTGAACGATATAGGTAGCATGTAAATTCCACCGTGACCGATGACTGCAAGCCTGAGGCAATATCGAGATCGATACCCAGGGTCATGTCCATCACCATACCCGAGCTACCTGAGAGCGGGATGAACTTTGCAACAGAGGCAGAAGATGGTAATAAATAGTCTGGGCTAGTCTGCTGCTGCCCAGCTCTGCCTACGCACTGTCGTGCTTTGGATTCCTGCTGTCACTGTCCGCGAACTCGAAGAAAAAGTCTTGTAGAAGGTACCCCAATACTCCAGTGGCGGCCAACGAGTCAAGTTTCATTGAGTGTAATGAGGAGCTTGGATGCCTGGTCCACGTCTGTCAGCATGAACAAGGACCAGCCTGCGGATTTTGATGTATCATCCGATCGTCCATACTTGCAACGTTTGCCAAGTCATGATTTCATGTGTTGAGTCCCGCAGTCAAATAACGACGGTTCCTGATATAGCAGCATACTCCCCTACGAGCTGCCGGGGGTACTATAGCGAATTGCGACGTACATGGGTCACAGTGAGAGTGGCCTTCAAATCGAGAGCCAGGGAGGAATCGCAAAATGACCCACGATAATAGAGTCGACGAGTTGTCATAGATGAACTCGAGCAAGGAATGAGTACGTCTACTAGTGACGAAGGTCGGATACATAGCACAGATGTTACCCTCTTGCGGTCCTTGAGCGTTTGAACCCGGAAGGTTATCCGAGGTATGATCAAAGCAATCGTAAGGTGTCACAGGTTGGAAAACACAGAATAAAACACTATGTAGTAGACATGCTTCAGGAAATAGCGCCTTCAGATTTAGTGGACTTGAAAATGCTGTGTCTACGGTATGGAAAGGGATGGTGGAGAAAAGTAGCTGGTGCTCGTCTCTCATCCGGAATCCCAGGTTCGACTGAAAGGAAATCAATCAGTGCGTGTCGCAAGACTCTTTTAGCGACAGACATGCTACTCAGCAGTGTCTCAGCCACCAGGGCTAGCTCCAGGACTGAAGATTGTTGAACTCAAGAGCTTACAGCTGCAGTGGGATCTAGCGGAGAGTGACAGGAGGTGACGTCCACTGTACGTAATCATACCTCCCATCTATAACTTTTTTTATGTAAGTTGCCCAAGCGTTCAGAGATGCCGATTAGCTAGCAGGTAAAGAATGTTGAAGATTGTGCATTTTCGTGATTAGCCTTAAAAGTTAAAACAGAACGAGAGATAAGTAAGGACGAATGTTATGGTTTACGCCGGACCAGTGTTCCCAGAGGGTTCTGAGCGATGTGATCCATCTTTGAAAGGTTAACTTGTCTCTCGTTAGATGTACCCTCCACGTTGGTCTGTCTTTTAGTCAGCGGAAACAGGTTCCGGCATGTTGAAATCAAGTTGAAATGAAAACTTGTCGGCTCAAATGCTGCCATGATGTGCCATTGCGAAATGCACAACTCGATCACATGGAGATGTTGAAGTAACGAGGCATACACCTTTATGATCCGAGCGTTTCTATTCGTAGGGACGACACCGGGATAGCAGATGACGACCGAAGGCTGAGTATAGTGGAGCTTACCCACCGAGGTGCACTTGAGTATGAAGACGGCGCTGAAGACGGCGCGGAAACCAGAAACAGAGACTGGGTGGAGTCGGTAATGAATAATCAACTAATAGAGGCGGATAGGGAGATCTTGGATGGAGATCTCGCTCTCAGAAAGCATATTTGATACACCCGACATCACAGATGAATTAAGAGCTACAGTAGGAAGTGATTAAGGGTGTCCTCACGAAGTAAGATGTGAGCCAGCGGCAAATCACTGCTATGATTTGGGTCCACACTGATTCAGGCCGACTCCACAAAATTGAGCGACAATGATCCATAAGAAAATCTGGCGAATGTGTCAGAAACGCTTACAGGTTGCAAATGGTAGATAGAACACACTCACCAAAGCAACTATCACGGAAAGTGCCACAATCCTTCTATTTCTCCACCACATCTCTCTTCTCACATTTCGGGCACCTCGTCTGAATGCTGTGGCTTGGCCCGCCATGACGTCTGTCTTATCGACGAGTAGCTCGATTCGTTCACCCCTACTAAGGATTTGCTCAACGTTTTGCACCATGATGTCTTTAACTTGATTTAGCTCCGTTTGCGCGCGCGTAAGTTCATCGACTGGGGGGGATGTATTATAGGTGTGCATCAATGCCGATATGGTCGTTCCAAAGCTGCCTTGAAGTCCATGGGCAGGCGTTTCCTCTGACGACGTTGACGACGAAGGAGCAGAAGTAAACTGAAATGAAATGGTTGGCTCATGATTGCATCGAAAAGATATTATGCCCATGTACCTTTCTTTGAAGATCGCTCAAAAAGGCGAAGGGCATCCTCCTATAAAAATCTCGAATTTCAGTGACAATATATACAAATCAAAGCACTAACCGTCCTGCAGAGTCATCTGCCATTACTAAGTATGTGAATCCCCCTTCAGAAATGTAATGGAAGAGATATTGCTCCCAAACATATGTTAGTTTGCTGTTCAGCTTCGTGTTAGGTTTAAAACATCACTTCCAACAAAGAGGACGTTACCTGTTGTTCGGAGGAATCTTTGACAAGATAGTTTGCGTTGCTAGGTCGCTTTAGCGATAACTGAATTAAGGAACCTCGAAGCCACCTGCCTTGCGAAAAGTCTCGTTTCCCTGCTTGGTGCTCAGCAAGGATGGTTGGACCTCTGGCTACAAGCGCATGTATCTGACTGGTGTGAGAACGCTTACACTTCAAGAGATATTGCTAGCCTACCAGTGACATTTGGGAACTTAGTGATAAACGTCTTAGGAAGTGAGTAATCTGGGAGTAACCAATTACCCCACCTTCTCACGGCGCTTCTGACTAATCCAGCCAGTCCTCAAGACGCAAGGAAGTCTGGCCAGCGTCCCGTAATCACTCCCTCGTACATGCATGAGCGAGCGTCGATTGCCTACCCATCGATGATCGGCTTGCTCATGTACTAGGGGTTACCGGTCTAGGGCACCGGGACTATCCTATCGATCTTATCCGAGAACGACTCATCAGAATAACGAGAATAGGGTTTACAAGATTAGGTTACACCAGGACCTCCTGCGGGAGCCTGCGGGGTGCAACAGCCTGAGTCTTATCCGATGTCAACTTCGCTCAAGAAGTTAAGGCACCAGCAGTTTGGAACTTTTGAGCAAACCGATGAGGGCGCTACTTACACTCTCACATCACGCGTTCATTTACCGGGCGTCTCCTCTACTATGTAACATCAATCTGATTCTAGAATTTGTATACCACGCGAACGCTGTGGCGGGACTCCGGACCTGAGGATCCTTACGAGGCGAGAGCCATATCAAGTTAAATCAGTCAATCCCTCCCGAGGTTCTGCTTTATCTGGATGGCAGTAAGAATTGTAATGCCGCAAAATGGCGCCTCATGCGCATGCGTCGGATGATATGAATGAACGAGGGGGCGAGGAGATCGGATGTGTGAGTATACCGAATCAGTGCTAAGATCGGTCTCCTAGATTCCAAAATTTCGCCAGAAACTCGATATATCCAAAGAACGGGGTCATCGCTTCCTTGTGATCGATAAGGGTGAGTCATACCCTAGGAGGATTGAATAGTACACAGCCCAGATGATTCGGCCAATGCTATGATTCGTCTTCGACGTAGAACTGCAAGATCGATTATCGAACATCTAAATATGTTCACGGGCGGATTAAACTTACCCAAATGCTTCTTATGCAGGCGGAGCAATCGACCTAATCATAACAAGATGACCGTGCAGAAATACCGAATTAATCATTTATAAACAAGAGAGGCAGGGCTGCAGATCCATATTGATTCCGGTGAGAACGAGAGTGAGAGATAGCGGCTTCTAATAGTAGTTGTCGTGACTGAATGCTCGTAAAAATGCTTGACCTGAAAATAGCGGCGTCGGTGCTGATATCTGTGGCGAGCGATTCAACCGTAGACCCAGCGCATTGTCTGGCGATCGAGACAAGTGAAGACCTAGGGCATTGCCTCCCAATGACGGAGAATCACTTCTCGCATGGCTGGCGGCTGTCCACAAGGTTGCTTCCCTGGAGGTGATGTTATTATTCTCAGAGGAACCATCCACAGGTGGCGAGACTGGGAGGGGGCCAAAGGAAGCGTGATTGATGCCATACGAAAGTACCGCATTAGCGGTCTGTCTTTGTGCTGGAGGAACTGTCGTCACATAACGGGAGTTGTGCACCAGGGTTTCACTGGACGCGACGCGACGGTCACGAGGTCTCTCTGTCATGTGCGAACTGGCGGACACAGGGCGCACAGACTCCGATAACGAGGCAATCCTTGTTCGTGGCGTGGCGATGGCACCCACGGTTCTATCTACTGTTACTGTTTCTTCCTCATTTTCCCGTCCACTCATCCGACCATTCAAGGATAGATCGTAATGAGCGGGCGACGAAACACTGTGTGTACTCCCCATTGCTCCGCGACTAAAATCTGTGTGAACTGGCAAATCACTGACACTTATAGGAGGGTTTTCGCTGTCGACGGTACCCCAGGATGAAATACTATTTCTTGTATCCACACCGGGGGAGGCTCGCTCTTCCACAACTGCCACGGCGCCATCATGTCGGGCGCTCATGGCCGACCTGCGACGCAACGAAGCACCTATAGACTCATCAGATGCAGGAACCTCAGGTTCCGTCATATTTCCATGGTTCCGGACCGTCCTTCGCCTGTGAGAACCTGGCCTATTATTCTCGTACAGAATGTCAAGCCTCTGGGCTGACGTTATTGATGAAGACGTGGCAGATGAAGACGTGGCAGAAGTTGTCGGTTGGATTTGTTGAGACGTAGAACGCGATCGCCCATCCCACAGTGGCCTTATCCCGTCGATAACACTAGGCCCTGGTGCTCTGGGCGTCAAAACAGGCGCGGAAGATGGGGATGGTATTCGCTGAGCACGGGCATATTCTGGTGCAGCGTCCTGCGTCTTTCCAGACTCAAGATGAGGGGGGGCGGATGAGGGAGGTACCGATCGGTAAGAATCGGCAAGGTATCCGTCACGGTTTCCCTCTGCCATCCATCCCGACAGCCATTGACGATTCTGAGACGACCGGTTGTGAGGCCCTAGGGTGGGATCCAACAAGGGTGACTGAGTTGTCCCTGTTCCCCACACTTGATAGCTACGGGGGTTCAACGCAGCCTGATAGCCGGCCATATATCCGTCAGGATATGCAGACACAAACTCGCCTGTTAAAGTATATGGGTCAACATATTTCTGAGGATCCAAAAGATCTGGTAGATTGTCTCCCATGTCGGGAGGGGTTATAATCCCCGTAGTCATCTGAGTAGCATAGTCCTCAAACGCAGTCTTCCGCATAGGTACAACTCGTTGATCAGGCGCTGCCCCGGGAATAATTGCATTTCTATTGCCATTAATGAACGTCGCAGTCATCCCATTGACCATCGTATTGCTTCGCGGAACAAAGTCAGCGGAGCGATATATCTCGTAGGCTGGTCGTTCTCTGTCGTCACGGGCTTTCCCTTTCCCCTTTCGGTTTCTAACCCTCTCCCCGGGCTCTCTGGAGTGGAAGTGGCTATCCTCACCTTCACTTAGATGGTTGTAATAGGACTCATCAGCATTGACTAGATCCGTCGGGGGCCACAAATAAGAGCTTGATCCAGGGACAGCTGTTTGGGCCAGAGTGGGAACTCGATCGAGGGACACTGGTTCCGGTGGGGCAGGTAGTGGATTTTTCGTGTACCTAAATTTCGCGAGTTCTTCGCGGAGTTTCTTAATCTGACTTTCGTATAGAGAAACCTGCAGATGGCTTCATTTTCGGGAAATCATGAACACAAGAGGAGAGCCCACCTTCCTGAGGACAATATTTCATAACTATCAGAATCAGTCGATTAGTACTTAGACAAAGCATACACCTACTTGTGCAATTCCTCAGCTTGTGCAATCACGCTTTGTCCGACGGCATTTGCTGTATTTTTCTCGTCTATCGTCGCGCGAATCTCTCGCTTGAGGTGGCGTATGGTTCTTCGGTCATCATCCGTCTGTGTTTTGAGTCTGTGGTACATGCGAAGCGCCTCCCAAGCTTTCCGTAGTGGAAGGAGGGTCTGTCACATTTAACGCACGAATACATGAATGAACTGCCATTCACCAGGAGCTAACGTAACACTCACCGGGGTCTCTTGTCCATGAAGCCATGCTTCCACTTCTGTTGTTATTGCCACAAGCTGCTCTTCCGGAAGATCCCACGATATCGAAAGTCTCTTCAACAACTCGACTTCGTTGGCTTCTTGCGGAGGTAATTCACCAGTAATAAGTTTTTTCGACCGTTCAGGTAGAAACGCTTTCCGGCAGAGTGGACAAATCCTTGGATTTATTGTGTGTAAGCAGCTATAAACAAGGATGGATCTCAAACTACTGGTATGGCGGCGGAAGCAATGAACAAAACGTACTCTTTGCAAAAAATGTGGCCACAAGGAATGGCATAAGGTGGTTTTGGTTCGTCGTAGGTCAAAAGTTCTAAACAAACATCGCAACAACTTGAAGGGTGAATGATCAGCCCCATAAACCCTCTGATAAGCAACGCCCTAGTACGGCCCTATCGTAAGAAAGGCCTCCAATAGTGCCAGACAGGGCGGCCAGGACGTCAATGTGAAGAAACAACAAGTGATGCACGCACAGCCCTGCAAGATCAAGATTCCGTTTACGGTCAATTATGATATTGAATAAGTAATACAAAATATTCCCAATTTCGCATATATATATGTAGTCCCGTTACAAGTTATATGTAGATAGCACTCTCCATGCTGTGTGCAGATCATAGCCATATCCTAGTCTCCCGTAGCCAGACTATAAATTCGTGTCTATTGGTGGGGAGAGCACGACACTCAAACACCCATGGGGGTTGCTGAACATCACTGGTTTTATACACTTGTTGGGAAGAGGCAACAAAATCTAAGTAGATAACCAGGACAAACTCATCGATGACCAGCGGGCCGGTGACGGCAAAACTTAACTGCATTGCCTGAGCATCCAACGCCTGCGAAACAGTAATCCGATAATTTCAATGACGGTCTCACTATTATCCTTCTAATGAGCAACAGCTATTGACATGTTATTCAGCACGATGGGAGAACGCAATGAGACGAGAGGATCTTCAACGCAATCATACAACTGTATTACGTGAAGTTTTGCAAGTGAGCACTGTCCTCGAAGCGACTAGCGGATCTGATACAGATCAAGGTTGACCAGGGGATAACCAGGTTTGCTTCAACATATTGGAAGAAAGTTAGTATCGTGCAGAGAACAGCCATGAAGAGTAAAAAGGGGTGTGTGCAATCCACGCATATCAGGCGACGGAAAGCTCGTGGCCCAAATTAGAACTGCTGCAATAGAATGGACGACCGCGGGTCAGGTAAACCTGATGCGCGTCGAGCGGCGACATATATAATTGGCAATCAATATGCATACAATAATGGGAACTACCAATATTGCATTCTTTTTAAGTGAATACAGCCCAACGCCTGAAGATGGATCAGAGACGACGACCACGACGACCGCCCTATCCACGGATGGGTCAACAAGGATGAGCGTGGATGTAAGAAGATATGGTGTACCTTTCTCCTGGTAGAGTCTGTCGGCACGGGAGTGACATCCTCAATACGTCCAATACGCATTCCAGCACGTGCCAATGCACGGAGAGCACTCTGTGCACCTGGGCCTGGGGTTTTTGTACCGGTTCCCCCTGTAGCACGAAGTTTGATGTGCAGAGCAGTGATTCCGACTTCACGGCAACGAGTAGCGACGTCTTGGGCAGCCAGCATAGCAGCATAGGGGGAAGACTCGTCTCTGTCAGCCTTGACCTTCATTCCGCCTAGAAAGTTTTCTATTGAAAGAGATCTGAACGAGAATGAAGGGTTACATACCGGTGACACGGGAAATAGTTTCCTTGCCCGACAGATCAGTTATATGGACGAAAGTATCGTTGAAAGAGGCAAAGATATGGGCCACTCCAAACACTAGTTCTCCTTCGGCGACCTGAGGGCCGAGAGAAACGGTGTTGTCTTCCTTCGGTTGCTTGACTTTTTTGGGAGGCTACAACATCCAATGATTAGCGGTGCAATCCAACGTCGATAGCGGCGATTCGAAGCAGAATGATCGATGTACGCTTGAGAAACGGTACTCGAAACTGCACTGCAGAAGACATCACGTACCATAACGGGGAGACGAAGAGGGAGAACTTGAGGATGGACAGAGAACGATGATTCACAGCAGAGGACAAAACAAGGACAAATAGAGCTGTTGCTCACTTACAGCCAAAATGACTCTGCTTGCCTTTCTTTATGTCTTTCCACGTCACAGATCGTTCATCAACTGTGCTGAAAGTCTGTCTTCATCTGTCTCAACGTTTACCTGGCATGTTATGATGCCCCATGAGATATCTACCTAGGTAATCCCGTAGCAGCCCGTAGCCTATGCCGCTTGCGTATTCGATATTAACCCATGTCACCTGTCCATCCGCGATCTATTCTTGACTCTTTCTGGGCGCCAACGTATCATCTGATTGCCATCGGTTAACTATCAGCTGATCACCTTCGACACACTGTTGGCTGATTTCGTCATGATTCGCAACTCCGGTTCTACCCTTATAGCCCTTAAAGACCCTTCACTAGTACTACTACATCATACAAGTTACAACTATGGCCCCAGACCCTCAATGCTCCGCTGTCAAGGCTGCTAAGGATAGAACCGGTATGCGTGATCCATTCAGCCATGGAGACAAGCCGCCATGACTCATCTATGGCGGACAGGCCTCTCTTATGAAGTCATCGCGCAGAAGGTTGGCTCAACCGAGCAGCGTATCACGAACAGTGTGTATATTCCGACCTAAAGTGCTTTGAGATGCTAGTTGTTTAATCTACATATCAGTTTGTGTTGGTGCAGAAAAGCCGACCCCAGCAGAATTTACCGCGCTGGCTAAAGCGCTAGGCATCACGTCCCCTGTACGTCCTATTCCCAGCCGTGTTGCTACGTTCGCTCATTCTCTTATCGGGGCAGCTTCCTAAGGATCACACTGGGTAGATGTCATCGAGAAGTAAATTGCACAGTTACTTGTACGCAAGCGTTCAAGTTGTATATATTATCAGTATGTACCTATTAAGCCATCTTGATCTTATGAAAGTTGTTGGATGCACTCGGGCTCGATGATCTGGATCCGTCGGCGGTGACCTTCTCATTTCCTAATAAAAACTTTTACCTAGGGCTAACTTTTTCTGCCGACTAGAAGTTTGATGTATCTTGGAATGCAGGTTGGATATCTGTTACTGCCTCGGCACACTGGCCTCTGGTAGATATAAAAGCAAGTTGATCTGATAAGCGGAGTTTCAACTTCGTACCTTCCGGACCCCTTTACCACGAACCCTGGTCAAGATTTTCAGACTGGTCATTATCCCCATGCAGTTGCCAATACGGTTTCGATGGATAAGAATGTGCTATGAAGCCAGGTGAACCGCTTGCGCTAAATCTCTCACACGAGCGTTTGCCAATTTGGCGGCGGGGCAGAGGTGTCACGAATCACGATGATTTTCACATCCCTCTACCGCTGCTTGCGACGTAGCGACGGAGATATGCGAGCAGTGCGTTCTGGTCTCGTACAGTCATTGTCGGTCGCGACACTCTTATCAGTTTTTGACATTTCGCTGGCCTGATCCAAAAGCGGCTGATTGCGGTGTAGAACAATGCCTAAGGGTTCACTCACAGCGTGTCTTTGACGCGATTAAACGAGACACATACTTAAGTGGATCCACATAGAACCCGCTGCTGGCAATCCAAAAGATATCAGCGCTGGCGATCTTCGTGCGGCTATCCGCTACATAATAGGAGGCTGGACCTCTAACAAGTTCATGTCTTTCTGGATCTGCACATTGTTTTCCGCTCGCCCATTATTGCTCGAGACGATGGCTTATATCGTGCTTAACCCTTCAGGCAGCGGGGGACGGTGACAGCGGTTACTCCATCATCCCGAATACCAGGTCGTTTTCCATCTGGTCGACCTCCCTGAACGAGCACCACCACGTCTCCCCTTGTAGTCCAAATTCTCGCTCTGCCGCTTGCCTAAAGATGTCCATGTTGGCGGCACTTATCATTAAAGGGAGGTCGAGGTCCGACACTGGACGTCAGATTTCAGTGCTGCGATCCAACCCTCCGGCCAGCCTATCGTACAAGTGCTAACCTTGTGTGGGTAAGTACATAGGCGACAACTTTTTAATTTGGGGTATGATGTCTGCACAATAATACACGAAGCCGCTCGATATTTTCGCCCCAGGCACAACCCAGAGGGTCATCACAGCTCATTACTTTCGCCTACGACACGTCGAGGACCCGCGCAGCCATGAAACATAACCTATACCCCGTTTTCTGATTCCACCGGGCCTATGGGCATGAACTATACCTCAGGTTTTCTCCATGTCTGGCGCGGGGCGTGATCGGCCGATGGACCTTGAGGTGTCGCTGACGGATGATGGCATCTGGGCTGCAGGCAAAAATTTTACTTCCAAATGTACGTCCTTATAGACCACATGCGTTAATTGAAGCCGGTTCATTATTTTTTATCATATTGACATGCCCTCTGCCCTCCATGTGCATAACGCGTGGAAATCGGATAGCGCGCATGCTATCATACTTATTGAGCTTTGACGTTACCATCTGCATTGAGCAAGAAGCCGCAATTTCTGATCTTTCTCACATTAAACAAACTTATTGGATGTTCATGTCATTCATTAGCATGTTCACAGTTGATAACGAGGCGATTTTGGCTTCTGGGAGGTTGGCGAACTTCAAACGATTAGAGGACCCTGACACAGAAAACACGCGGTTGCCTCGATGCTACGGCGCTCCTACGTATCTCGCAAACAAAGATCTGTATTGGAAAATATAAAAGTATTACATCGTGCCGCTGTAGGTTAAAAGTACCTGAATAGGTATAGTAGACAAGATAAAGAAGGAAATGGTAATCGCTACAAGACTAGGCGCTGGAGCATGAGTGTCCAACTTCTATAGAGTTGAAAGATAGCTAACAAAAAGAACGAAATAGATGTAAATCGAAAGCGAAAGAAAGCAGCCGCTCTCTATAATGATTACGTTGCAAAACAAAAGAGTGACGATCAAAAGGAAGGTGAAAGTCACATCCTCGAAGGGTAACAAAGAAGATTATAGTATATGCAGAAAGAAGTGAAACTGTGCTAAGAGCTGCAGGCGCGAGGTAGGTGAGATAACAAGTCAGGGTAAGTAATATCCGAGCCTAGTACGTAGATAAATCTCAATAAGATAGATGCACGTGGAGGATTAATGAAGAGATTCCGAAAAGTAGTCCCATGCGAGTGTTTATGCTGGAGATGGAGACCTATAGCGCATAGAAGCAATTGAGCTACTGTACGATGTGGTTCGCGATGGCGGCCTCGAGGTAGAAGTATATTTGTACGGTTTCCCCGAGGTCGGCGAATGTCCTGGATCCACGGGAGGGAACCAGCGTTCATGGACTTCTGATTTCTCTTCAGAAGCGGAACGCATCATTTTTGGGGGTGAGGGCGTAGAAAGCCTACGCGGCTTGGGAGGGATGGGAGGCGGTGCAGGTGTTTGTAGACGCAGAGAGGTTGGTCCAGGTGTCGCATGACGCATTGGAAGAGCCGGTGTATAGGATCGTGGAGTCGGTGCATGAGACCGAATTGACGGAGTATGCGACCGAACAGAAGGTGTTTGCGATCTCAACGGAGGGCCTGGTGTATGTGATCGTGTCATGGGCGAAGGCGTAGCAGGCGTAGAGGGTCGTGAAGACATAGAGGCGGACCTCGCATGAACAGAATTGAATCGTGACAATTGTGAAGGTGACGGGGTATACGGGGGTACAGGGGACGTCGATGGGGTTGGCGGTGGCGAAGAAGCAGACTGGCGAAGCTCCGGCAAAGTGCCCAAGGTTGTCGCGAGTGCCCTTAGCCGACTCAGCTCTGTCCACATTGTCTGACATTCTTGCGCCTTCTGATTATATTGTGTACGCTAAATCAAAGCAAAAACGTCAGAGGCTTTCATTCGATGCATCAGTCAATGAGACGCACTTGTCTGGGTGACGAGAAATGATGAATATTAGGACGAGTAATTCAAGAGCGAAAGCACGAAAGGGCTCACTTTCGTAATTCGGATTCCAGTTTTTCGTTGGTCTCTTCAACATCGTCAAGTTTACCTTTGAGGTTCGCTTCAACGGCCTTTGCATTCCTACTGGCTTCGGAATGAGCAAGGTGATTCATAAGGATGGCCCGCAGCAACGCTGCACTGAGGTAAAGGGAAGTCTAAGAGAAAAATATTAATGCATGAACGATACAAGGGACGAACGACATACTTGATCATCCGTCACCTCATTCGTAAGCCAAGCCTCGAGTTCTTTGTGGAGAGAAGAAACTTCTTCCACTGAACATTTTTTAGCGGCCACTCGCGCTACTTTGTCTTCCAGTCGACGTGCTTCCTGCCGAGCGCGAGAGTTATTCTCTGAGAGCAAACGTTCAGTTCTTTTAGTCCATAGGTCTGAGAAATCGAGGGTGTTTGTCTCGATAGCAGGAAGCCTCCGTGGCGTGCTCCAGCCACTGGAAGGGAAGTCCGTACGAATTAATCGAACAGAGTCGCTCGTGAAAGATTCGCGACAGAAAGGACAGACAGGCGTAAGGCGCGAAGAGGTTTTTTCAACTATGGTACTGCTGCAACTCGCGCATAAGACATGTCCTGTTCAAAAAGCATCGTCGGGATCGTTAGAACAAAAATTTCTCATCTCCGAAAAAAAAAAACATGACTCACCGCACGGTATTGAGTGAGGTTGGCGTTGGAGGCCGTACTCCTCCGCGCAGACGTCGCATGATGAACCGGGAAGAAGAGTTAGCATTAGACCAGCCGTTGAAAGCACCGCTAGGGTGGTGGAAGAAGAAAGAAAAGGAATAGGGCGAAGGGGAAATTTTCGCTTGAAACGATGATGGATAAATATGGTTCACAATGGACGTAATTCCAGAAATGGCAGCTACTGTACAGCTTGGCATACAAACAAACCACGCAGTTTTCTTCTAACATGCGGTTTTAATTCCCTTTCATCTCGCGTCGCGTTCACCGATACCCATAGATAGATCTGCATCGATGCATCCCATTTTTATCTCAGAAAAGCTGAGAGATTCAAGCTGAACATAGCTACAAAACAAAACATACTAGGGTTAGGGCTTCGGTCGGAACCAAATAATACACCTCGTGGCACGTCGAGCTCGAGTCAGTCACATCTGATGGTTTCATCCAGACACACCGGAGCCATTTTGCTGATGCGCATCATTGGAATCAGCCAGCACTAGCCGAGACTCGCACTGGCTCCGTGTGTCCGCGGGGTGCTGGAGTTGGTGGAAGAACAGCGGGGCATCTTGGCAATTCCCTGAAGCAGGCCTAACTCGGACAGTACGGACAGTTACCATAAGCCGCGTTACCATCTACAGCTCCATGTGCTCGCAAACAATGGTGGGAACGGAGCGCGCCTGCGTTTGCGCGAGGCCGTGACACCGTGCACACCATGGAACGTGCCTTACTGTGCGGGTCTATTTGTGTCTATTTGAGTCAGCAACTCCGTTTATGCCCTGACTTTTATGATTTCACATGTCAGATACAAGTACTGCGCGCAATGGGGTTACGTGTGTCTTCTATCATTCCCTGCCGGCGCCATCGACATGCTTGTCACAGCGATACCGTCTTCTTGCCTAGACATTCATTTAAGTACACCGAAAATTTGCTATCGACAAACCATCGATAATCGCGACGTCTGTATGGGAGAAAACGCCGAAGGAGCTTGTCTCGGCGGGCAAATCCATCTCTCAACAGATCTTCGTTCTCCGGTGCCTTCGATCAGTCATCGTTATGTGATTGTAGATTGTGATAGCCTTAAACACGATCTTGGATTAGCTTACGGAACGATCTATAAGGCCGACGAATTATCTAGTAAGATACGTCAGAACACCTTTGTGAGCTAAGGAGACGTAACGTCCCTGCGCCGAGTTATGCAAAGAATGAACTAGAATAGGATATCAGCATCGCAGATAGCTTGCCGCGTACCCGAAGATCGATAAGCAAGGTAAGTATGTTCTGGTGTGTTCCCTACCTCGAGTGTTATCGCTGGTGTTTAGGCAGTTGAGATAAACGGCTAGATTACCGCCTAAATCATATGGCTCAAAATTCCACGCGACATACACGAGGCGAGAGAGTAGGGCAAAGGGCAGAGGGCAAAGGGCAAAGGGCAGAGGGCAAAGGGCAGAGGGCAAAGGGCAAAAGGGCGATACCAACTAACACTGTCGTTACTTGGTAAAACTTCTGGACTCTGCACAGAATGGTATAGAATCCCGGGGGGGGGTAAGCTCCTGAGGAGGGCATTCACCGTTCATTTTCGTATTTGACAAGATTGTATGCTATCTTTTCATACGCGAGTTTTTTCGGGACAACCGGGACAGGCTTGGGGAAGAGTCAACTGTAGAAGAAAGGTACTATAGAACAGCGTCTCCTCACGATAACCAGAAGGATTTCATTTCGGGGCGAGCTGGTCGATGTTTTCTTGTACCGATCAGCGGCATGAGCGGGTACTCGGGAGCTCTAAATCCACGGCACGGTAAGGTGAAGTGGTGCTCACATACTGCGCACCTCAAACACACGATCCATTCGTGCCAAAGTATCGAACACTAGTAAAGCCGAATTGGGTGAAAGTGCACCAGAAAGAGCGTTTCCCATATTAACTTCCAGGAAAGTCTGAGGGCGACCATGAGCCTGATATATTGACGAGTCTGCTATCTCAAAGACAGCAGCCTCTACCTGGGGATAATACCGAGTGAGGCAGGTGGGACGAAAACGCCTGTAACACGCATATGTGAAGGGCCTTCATCCATTGTCGGGAGCGCGGGGAATCATCTTCACACGAAAAAATACAAGGCTTCCACGAGAAAGCAGAGATTCGTCTTGCGCCCACTCAAGTTAATTTCGGGGGGCCATTCCGAGAGATAAGAGAAAACTTCTCGGAAAAGTGAAGGAAACCGACACTGGAGAAGGACCGACCACCTAAGCCGCGGGGTTGCAATTCTGATACATAGATAACCAAGGGTCACACTGAACGTGAATTTCATGAGCAAGATTGTCGAATATTTTATGGTTCAAGGCCACTATATCTTGGGTGGCATGAAGTCGAATGAGTCATGAAGGATGGCACGTTGTCCGAGGCGGGCCTGCGTTTGGTTTTGAGGATTCTCATGGACAATGCCTGACACTATGGAGTCAGCGTGGTTGACGTGCGTGTCCTGTTCGATTCCTGTACGTGGAAGTTGCAGGGCCGAGTTACGAAGTAGTGATCGATGAAACGAGTTTGCGCGTCATAGGAATGAGGCTTGGATCTCAGGGCAAAGATGTCGATGAAAAGTGGTGCAGATGTCATTAGGGATTAATTAAATGACACCCGTCTCCACAGTCGCGGGGCATGGTCGCAGGCGGTTGGAAGGTCCTTGGATGCTACGAGCTTGGTACTTGGGCAAAGAACCACGCTAAGTACTGACAGAGTCGAAAACAGTGACCTCTTGAGGAACTCTTTCCTCGAGCACAACACAGCTGCCACGAGATCAACAAAATTTCCTCCAAAGTAAGTATCAGCGACACAATCTAAGACACTCCTCCCCACCTGGTCCATGGGTTATTATCCGTTATTGAAATCTGTATGGATCACTTGGACCAATCGATCCCTTGTCTCGTTTCCCCCACTTGTCTCTAAGAGAATTATCTCCTTCTCTGTTTGTTTCCCAGCCTGATTTCCTGGTACATTTCGAGAACATCAGAAGATGCCGACACAGACTTGGATTTCCTCCCAACTTCCAGCAACTTGTGACGTCATGGCACCACGTCAAGTGACATGGTCGGATCGCATGCAAATCGACTCTGTTGGTCTCTTTTGCGTGCTCGTGGATCGAAGAGTCCATATTGATATACCCTGCGCGGCATCCACTCATGCCTGTGTACGCTATCGCGCTGCCCAGGTTTCTATGAACCGTTTGAAGTTGCGGAGGAAGAAAGACATAGAAGTCAAGCTTAAATATACGGAAGGAGCAGTGCTAGTTGAGGGTAAACTTGCAAGTAACCTTCAGTATTGGTCGATGATGTTATCCTCATAGTAGGCGAAAATCTTACCCAGGCCCTGGCTTCATGGCTGGGCTGATGATTACAATTTGATACCCGCCTACGTCCTTGATGCTTGTGACAGCCTCCAAGGACCCGAGATCGACTCTAGGTAAATCAGTATTCGAATCATTCACCTTCTCTCGTCACTCCTCCTTGCCATCTCCTTCTACACGTCTCCGTAAATGTAAATTCGTCGAATTGACATAACCTGCTAATCATCTGATAGCTGGTATGCGTCCCAAGTTGAAGTAAAAGTACGTCCGCAGAAGATGTGACTACGTGACTACGTGTATCAACTTAACGTTCGTAATGAATCTGGTCTTCGCGTCTAATACTTAATAGTACTTAGTCGGGTTCGTTTCATGTGCGTTGTATCATCGCCGCCTCGCCAGGTAACGTTACGGATACTGCATCTAAACCAAGTTGTTAATTTCGACAATTGGTTGTCAGGCTATTTCCCGGAATTCTCATAAAGTTCCGTCACCGTGATACCATAGGATACCATCATACACCGTATGGTATGTGATTCCTGACACCTGTATTATTTCTTATCCACGTCTCCAGCTGTAGCTGCTGTCATATATACCTCGCAACATAATCATGTGACTAGCAACATGATCGCCGCGAAATCCATCAATCCCATAACGATTCGGACAAGATGCGCAGGATCAGCACAGCCGGCCACGTTTACTTGATTCTTACAACTACCTCTACGAACAATATAGGCTCACTTTGTTGCTAACATGGCTTCCCCTTCGCCCAAGGACTGGCTTCTCACAGGACCTAAACTTCTCGCTAAGAAGTCTGCTGAACTTACAAAGAAAATACTGGTGGGTGATTCGAAGGGCGACCACACGTCACCTACACCCTTGCAGCCCGTTCCGCAACTCGGAACCGAATTCAAGATTCCCGATGTCCTGCTGCAGGGAACAGCCATGACTAAAGTCTCCGGGAAATCCCACAAGAAAAAAGTTTTTAAGCTTGACCCGGATGGGGGCTGTATTCTTTATAATAAGTCCGGCAAGACAGGCATCGGTATGTGCTTTGCTCTGTGTTTGCTATTCTCTTGCCCTTCCTGATTCGAAGTTTCCCTACGTCCCCTCAGTCCCCATTGAGACCATCACAGAGATCCGTTCGGGTTCAAACGCACGGTACGATCGCCTTCATTTCAAGCTCCCGGAAGATGTCGAGGCCCGATGGATCACGGTGATCTACATCCTCGAGGGCACGTACAAGACTTTTCACCTCATCGCCGAGACGCGTGAAATTTTCGCCATGTGGGATGCTGCCCTTCGCAAGCTCTTAGCCGTCCGTCATAGATTGATGTCTGGTCTTGGAAATGTGGAAGTCCGACAAGCGGTGTGGGAGAGGCAGTACTGGAAGGGCGCTGATCAGCAAGGGGATCAGAAGTTAGATTTTGGCGAAGTGGTGGTGTTGTGCAAGAGATTGAATACTTGTTTGGATGCGAAAGAGTTACGGAGGTTGTTTGATGTGAGCAAGTACTTTGTGCTTTGTATGACTGTCGGCTGATTGTGTGAGGTAGGCAGCGGATACTAAAGCGCAGGGTTATCTCAGCTTTGAAGAATTTCAAGTATTTGTCAAACTGCTGAAGAAACGCCCCGATATCGAGGTTCTGTATCAACAGTTGTGTAACACGGACAGCGGAAAATTCGATTTTGTTGCATTCGAGAAGTTCATGCGTGATACGCAGAAGGTTGGTTAGAAGTTCCTCATGACCGACCAATCGAGAAATCCTAACATTTCACCATCAAGTCTAAACTCAATCAAGACCAGCTCAAAGTCATTTTTGCCCGTCACGCTTCACCCCTCCCCATTTCCGATACACAAACGTCCCTATCAGCCTCTTCGGCATTCCCTACGTCTCAAGCGACCGTAACTGAACTAACCCTCGACGACTTCTCCAATTTCCTTCTTTCCCAGGATAATGCTCCGTTCTCGGATCATAGTACCGACATCTGGCAGGACATGTCCCAACCCATTTCTTCCTACTACATATCCTCTTCGCACAATACCTACCTTGTGGGTCACCAACTCGTCGGGGTCAGCACAGTCGAGGGGTACATCCGTGCCCTATTACATGGCTGTCGGAGTGTCGAATGTACGTCCTTGCCTGTGTTTCTTCAATATTCTACAAATGCACGCGCAATTGGCAGTGGATATCTATGACGGCGACCCTACTGTAGGTCCTCTCGTATTTCACGGCAATACACTTACCAGTAGTGTGTCCCTGCGCAACATCTGTTCCGCCATTGCGAGATACGCGTTCGTCACCTCCCCGTTCCCCGTGCTTATTTCCGCGGAGATACACTGTTCCATCGAACAGCAGGACATGATGGCGCGGATCATGGACGAGGTATTTGGAGACACCTTGGTGCGCGCGCCGGTGGAGGGGAGGGAGCCGATTGAGCGGCTACCGAGCCCTGAGGATCTAAGGGGAAAGATCCTTTTGAAGGTGAGATCCTTATCGGTTCTTCTGCCTCCCATAAATCTTGTTACCATTCCTCTAGGCGAAAAACCTGTATGTTGTGGCCGAAATCGAGGCCCTCCGATCCCAGAAACACCTATCGTCCCCAACCCCAAAATTGACCGCTGAAGTCGAAAGGCCTCCTTCACCCTCTTCATCTGCCTCCGATGAAAGCGATAGCAATGCCGGTTCAGGCAAGCTAGGCAAACTCAAAGCCAAGTTGTTGCACGTCAGCCGTCGCTCCCAGTCCAACCCCGCACCCAAGATGTCCTTGAAACTCGTGGCCTTCATAGTGTACACCGTCGGCGTACAGTGCCACGGCCTCAAACCGGAGTCGGGCGTCAAGTACGCCCCAGAGCATATCTTCTCGCTATCCGAAAGTTCGGCGCTTAAGATTTTAAAAGGCGATGGGCCGACAGGGGGGATGCGGGACTTGATCAAGCATAATCAAGGACATCTTGTGAGAATATATCCGGACGGGCTGAGGGTTGGCTCCACGAATTACGCACCACATAGATTGTGGGCGGCAGGCGCGCAGGTGGTGGCGATTAATTGGCAGACGTTTGGTCTGTTTCATTTAGCTTTCACCAAGTAGTATTCCTTAACTTTTGAAAACGCAGACTTAGGATACACAATAAACCAGGCGATGTTCCAGCGCAATGGACGCTCGGGGTATGTTCTGAAGCCGGCTGCTCTGCGAGAGGGCGGAGACGAGCTTTTGTCCAAGTACACCAAGCATTTTCTTGATGTCACTGTGAGCCTTCGGCAGCTGTATCGCTCATCTTAATTTCTTACTTTCGTTTGCTACGAACAGATAATATCTGCCCAGCAAGTCCCGCTGCCGAAGAATAGTCTCGGCCAGGAAATTGTGGAAAAGTCGGTCGTGGACCCGTTCGTGCAAGTCTCGGTCTATATTCCTGATTGGACCCACACCCCATTTATCCAATCCTCTGAGGATGCCCCACTGACGCTGACCTCCGCATCCGTGGAAGCACACACCGTCTCTGCCAGTAGCAAAGCAGTAAAGAACAACGGGTTCAATCCTGTGTGGCAGGAAAAGCTGTCTCTCCCATTCGACTGCGTTGGAGATATGCGGGAGCTCGTGTTTGTTCAATTTGCGGTACGCCAGGCGGGAAGTGCTGAGGAGCATGAGCCCCTCGCGATGTATTGTACGCCATTGAGATGTTTGGAAAGTGGTATGTCTGTCCTTTGAATTGTATTTCATGATGAGGATTGATGAGGATTTTTAGGATACAGACATCTTCCCTTGCATGATGCGCAACTGACGCAATTCCTGTTTTCGACGCTATTTGTAAAGATCGATGTTCGTGATGCTTAGCGTAGGCAGACATTACTAAGTACTCAAAGGTAACTAGCCCAACCAAACGTGGAACAATATTATTTTCAAAAATTCATTCATAAAGGGATGCACATAATTTATGGCTTGTTTTGAAGGTTTCTTTGGACGTAAAGTTCGATTACCATGTAACGAATTAAACTTGCTCACAAATGTCAAGAGTTCAATATATCCTCGCGCTTGTAAAATGTTTCTCCTGTAGTTCGAGTTTTTTGATTTTCCTCTTTGCCTGTGGCACCATTTTGACACATTTTTAGCTTTATAGGCTGTAGATTTATTAAGAGGGCATATTCCTCCGCATAACTCAGACAAATTTTCAGGTTGCGTACTGGATACATGAATCACAGCGTACATCATTTTTTCGAGCCTGAGTGTTACCCGTGGAAGATGGGCCAAAATATTCAGTTTTATATTTATCCAAGGGGGTGTCAGAAAAAAAATTTAAGCATACCAGGTCGGTTTTTTTTAAGCCGTCGAGGGAGGACTAACTAACTACGGGTGGGAACTAATTACCATATTAGGAAGGGAAGACATCAACCTCTCGCCCGTCGTTTCGTCGCTCGTCCCTGACCTCCTCCGCTCGCTCCACAGGCATCGCAAATCCACAAATTGATGCAGCATTCAACCCGAACACACGCCAGGTGGTACTGAATCCCTAGTCAGCGAGTCTTGTACACTGAAAAATTATTATTTGACCGACCCAACCCGTTTCACATCCAGCACGGCAGCACATGATGACGTCCCCGTTTTGCGATATCTTGCTCTCCAATACTGCCTGCCCACACGTACACACTACTAGCACGGAACGCAAGTCACGGGTTTTGCGCTTTCGACCTGCTCGGGTCTCCGGAGCGTCGACAGTGAACTGGTTCTCAGTTAAGGCATCGACGCGTGGTATGGGAGGTGCTGGCAAGGGAATTGGTGGGCTCAGTGTGGTGGAGGGACTTCCAGGAGTGGTTGAACAACCCCCAACTCGAGCCGATGTCGACATTCCGGTATCGCAGGTAAGTCGCCATTTTCAAAATACGACCGGCTGTGAACGGTAACTTGTCCTTCGTCGGATAGATATTCGAGATCCTCCTCCTCATGCCCCTCACCCTTCTCACCTCCACTTTCACTACTGCTTTCATTGTTGGGCACGTTGTCGATCTCCTGTAGCATGTGGCCAGACAGACTCAGAGTTTCCGAATCCGATATCTCGTCGTCACCCTCGTTGTCGTTAACGTCCCTACTACATCATCAATCCTCCATACATACAATGTAGATCGGAAAAACTTGCCGTAATGCCAGACGTGTGCTATGAGCTTCGGAAATGACCAACCCTGATGCACCCTTCCCCTTGGACTTGCGCGTCTTCTTCTGCTTGTGAACATAACCATCCTGTACCGTCAGTTCTGGGAGCTCCTCTGGATCATGTTCAAGGTTCCAACACATAATTACAGGGTTGATCTCACCAGGGACATCGCGCTCTTGATGCGCCTAGAGTGCCTTTTTGCCAAATGGGGGATGGTATACACCCTTCCCAATCGATCAACCCCTAGGTGCAAACCACGTGACATTCCAAAAAAATTCTAACGACATCCAGATTCCAGGCTGGACTAACTAACCATCCCTATATGGTATATTGAGCACGTGACACCCCTTGTATTTATCTACTCTTCAAACTTCAAGGTATGTATAATGTAGTTATATGAGAATGGTGTGCAAGAGATCTAGTTGCCAGTGTGCAGCTCAGATAATGCTTACAGTATACAGTACAGTAACTCTAGTCTCCTGTAGGCAGACCAAAAAACAGAATTCAAAATGTTACCCTGCTTGCAAGGTCTCTCCACCTGACAATGATTGTTTCATGTGCAAGCAGACCTCTCCTATTTTAAGTACATTAGGGGCAGATACAGTTCACGGTGCACTGGTGTTGCCATGTTTTCAGTACTCAGTGTGGCAGCTTTTTTTTGAATATCCATAGGCAAGGTTTATGCTGGCGCTTGCAAAATGTTTTTACATGAGAGGACATTGATGAATTCCCCGCATATCGCCGAAAGTGCTCAGCGATGCCACGTGGCGCGTGCTCATTCGACACTCCAATGAGTGACCCAAGCAATTTCAAGTACAAAAGCACCATTGGCTCGGAGCCACTTTCAAGAGCATTTAGTATACATGTACAATAGTTCTATCATGCTAGATGTTCAATAAAAGCTCTTGAATGTACATATCTCAGCAAACACCAGCCAAAAACCCCCTTCAAATAGGCTGAAAACTCAAACCTATACAACTCATTGTATACTGATCATACAGCCAAGGTCCTGGAGGCAACCCTTACTTATTTTTCGTGCTCTTCACGTTTCTGGAAGCCATTTCTGTAAAATAGTGCTTCTTCATCATGAAACACCCCATTCTTGGGTAGAATTTGCTGATTTAAATGGTTTAAATTAAAATTTTCGAACTTTTGTTTCCAGAGACCTATAGAGCACAAAATTTCGTTGGGACCACTCTCTCACACCTAAGCAATCCATGTACTCTATGCTGAGTTCTATTCCTTGGAAGGGTTACCCATCAAGCAGAGCCACTGTGGTGTGTTCCCACGGTCATATGTGGCAACAACATGCTGAAACTACATGGTACAAGCATGTCATTTCATATATCATGGTGGACAAACACCCCAGACTCATTTCTCCCTACCCAAACAGCTGTGTTACATTCATACAAACCTATGTAGTCTTTTGTAGTCCTCAACAAAGCAGACTCACTTGGGTGGTGCCAAGTTGAGAAAGGGGGTGCATGTCCTATGACTGCCCCATTCCAGACAACTGTGTGGACCTGGAATTAGCACATTTCTGTAGATACCAGAACCATTATATCCAAGTTTGTAGATACACATTCTCTTTTGAGTCTGAGCAGTTGTGGACCAGGTTGAAGGACAGGTGGTTATATAATACCATCTGGCAAAGAAGACAACCCGATATATTACTATAACCACATTTCTGCAATTTCCCACCAAAGGTACCCAAATTACATTATATTTGCATGCACTTAAACTAATAATAATCAAATCTAGATTATTCAATGACATGCCGGTATTGCTTTCTGAAGGAGGAATATAGCTGGATTCAATGCAGCCCAACTGGACCTACCAACCCAACATCTCACTTCTGATCTTGATGGTGGAAACACTGAACTTGCAGCACAGCTTTCTGAGGCATGGGCCACTATCAACACATTGCAAGCATCCAAACTGGGATTATCTAATCAAGTGTCTCTATTGGAGGCTGAACTTTTCAAGGCTTTAGAGGCTTTAAAAGTAGAACAATCTCAATCAGCTAAGCTTTACCGATGTTTCTGTGTTGAACATTGTGCTCACCAGCATGATGCAGCTTGCAAGGATTTTCTTGAAAGTAAAATAGAAATCCTTCAGGTGACTAATGCACAGCATCTCACTGAACAAGAGCAGCTAATTTGTGATACTACCTCATATGGTGAAACTCTGGCACAGCTTGAAAAGAAGTACTCCAATCTACAGTGCACATCACCACCTCACCAACACAGCTCGGGTTCCCCCCAAAACTTACCAGAATCTTGAAAGATTTTGTTTTAGGAAGGAAACCCATGAAAAGAATGCTTTTGCCACAATATTGTATTTTTTCCCATGTGTTTCACTTTTTTTGACCCAAATAAAAATAAAAATTACACACCTGTCTTCCACAATGCCTAAGCAAAATAAGTGTTTCCAAAAAGCTTGAGAACGTGAGGCCACCAAATGAGGTGAAATAACTCTGGTTATCTGCACATACACAAAAGAGATCAGTGCTGACCTCACATATGAAGATTCTGGAGATGATTTCAATGGCTCTGCATCAGAAGATTTCGAGATGGGGCCAGTCATTGCTAGGACACCAAGTACAATTCTGGATAATAATGCGATGGACTTGGATTGGACAGCAAACAACGTACGTCGGTTATTAAATCCTCTTGTGGTAATGATTTCAAGTTCTTTTTCTAGATAACAAACATAAGAAAATGACGATGTGAGGATGCTGATCTTTTCCATGATCACCCAGTTGATTCGAGTCTCACATCAATATGGTGTGAGGAGGAAGGAAAGACCAAAAAAGCAGTTAAGTAATCACTCATTTTTGCCTAATGCACCGCCTAGCACCATGGATGCATCAGAGCACCTCGATGCACTTGAAAGCAACATTAACAGAATATGTGCACAAATTGATTCACTTAAATCTATGATCAAAAACTTTGTCAGAACCCTTCAGACTAGCTCCACAACCAATATTCCCCCCATTACAACTCCAAGTGTGCCCAATACTGACATGCTGCCTAACGTGCCCACTAAGGAGCACACCCAGATCAAACCGTCCCCCCCCACCAAATTTAATGGCACACATGCGCAGGGGTGTGCATTCCTTAATTCCTGTGAGTTGTACATCAGTCTCCACACAAGGCCAGCCTCATAATTCCTCCTTTCTGAAATATAGTTAGAAATTCTTTGTGAAATATTATATTTGAGACTAAATTTCTACAAACAGAAATTCAAAAAACTACCCATTAGAAATATACTTTGAAAATCAATATTTCTGGTTAAATTTCTCATGACACAAAATATATTAGCCTGGAGAATATTAAGAGAAAAAGACACTTTTTCCCTTGGGAAAAATAAAAGGAACCATCAGTGAAAATGTGTCATTTTTCCACACTTTTCTCTTTGTTCTTACTCAACTAAAATAACTTATCTATTCCTGAGAGAAAATCAGGTGAAAATATAGGGGAAATATCTCTTTTTTTCAACATTTTCTTTATTTTTGGTGAGAATAACATTTTTTCTCCTGATTTTCACAATATTTTCTCCTAGCAACAGATTAGATATTTTTTCATAGAGAAAAAAGTGGGAATGTATGGGGAAATAACCTTTTTCTCCTTAAGTTTCTCAGGTTTTTCTCCTGGAAACAGGTTAGTTATTCTTCAGCAACAACCAAAAGGAGAAAATTGTGGGAAAATGACATATTTTTACTGATGGTTCCTTTTACTTTTCCCTAGTGAAAAAGTGTCTTTTTCTCTCATTATTCTCAACATATTCTCTTAGGCAAAATATTGCTTTGCCTCTTGTGTGACATTTCAGTGTAGATACTGGAAGTATTTCTGTAAGGTGATGTTTAACTTATCAATTGCCTGAAAGGCTTTCAGAAATTAGATCAGAAAGATTTATTTTCTGGTCATGCTTTCTGATCCATAAAAGAATTTCTTTCTGGTTGGTCAAAGTCTGTGTGAAAGCATGACTTTCACAAAGACTTTCAACAAGCCTTTCAGCAGCTGTTCAGTTTAACATTCTGGGAGCAGAAAGGCTGGCTTTCAATCTGCAGAAATAGTTTCAGAAAGGCTAGCTTTCAACCTTGTGATTGGTATAGTGAAAGTAATAATTTCACATCAGGTTTTCAAGATCACAAAAGGCAAACATTCTAATAGAGATTTCACCACCTAGAAATATTAAATTTCAAATTCATGAAAGGCAGTGCCCACTCTAGTGCCCGCCCATGAAATTTAGTATTTCAAGGTGGTGAGATCTCTATTAGAATGTTTGCCTTTTGCAATCTTGAAAACCTGATGTGAAATTATTTAATTTCACTATACCAATCACGAGGTTGAAAGCTAGCCTTTCTGAAACTATTTCTGCAGATTGAAAGCCAGCCTTTCTGCTCCCAGAATGTTAAACTGAACAGCTGCTGAAAGGCTTGTTGAAAGTCTGTGTGAAAGTCATGCTTTCACACAGACTTTCACCAACCAGAAAGAAATTCTTTTATGGATCAGAAAGCATGACCAGAAAATAAATCATTCTGATCTAATTTCTGAAAGCCTTTCAGGCAATTGATAAGTTAAACATCACCTTACAGAAATACTTCCAGTATCTACACTGAAATGTCATGAGAAATTTAACCAGAAATATTGATTTTCAAAGTATATTTCTCATGGGTAATTTTTTGAATTTCTGTTTGTAGAAATTTAGTCTCAAATGTAATATTTTGCAAAGAATTTTATTTCAGAAAGGAGAAATTATGAGGCTGGCCTTGTGCCAGTTGCATCAATTCATCAACAATGCTGCAAAAATTTATTAGGCCTTCACATACATGAAATCTGAATGTGCCTATCTCTACATGGACCATATTCTGTGCCAAACTAAGGAGCTTGGTTCTCTACCTTTCCTCCACTTGGGGTGACTTTTGAACAGAGTTTGTATGCCATTTTTGTCCCCTCAATGACCACCACTGAGCAGTGACATGGCTTGAGTCATCCTCTTACCATCAGGCACATTGATCCATGGATGATTATATTGACCAGTTTAAGGACTTGGTGGACATGGCAGGATATGGGAGTGGGCTACCAGTGGTGGTGAAGTTCCAACAGGGCCTCAACTGAGAGATTCAGGACCAGATTGCACAGATGTTGAAAGGGTGCCTGGCAGATGATGATATCTATGTGTTAGGAAACCACCCCATTACCTAATAAACTTTCATTTTTTATTTTATTATGTCGAATTACGCTACATGACGCCAAATGATGCTACATTTTGATAGCATGAGAATTTTATTTCGCACGCATCAAAATGTACGCGCATGTACGAGTGCGTCGGTAACAACAATGTACAATATATGTAACATAGTATATAAACCCTAAATATATGCCTAGGGGACCCCAGTTGTGTTCTCTTAGGTATTCCACCTACATTTTTGGTGTGAAAGGCCTATCTCAACAAACTCACCTATTAATAACCCCTCGCATCAAAACCATCAATTCCCCATCACAAGCGCAGATCCTGCCCCCTTCTTGTAGAGAGAACCTGCACAGTCTTAGCTAGCAGATAGTGGGTGTTGCCCTAACAGAAGAACACAACTTCCCATATCAGTGCGCCTTCTCTTACTTGCACATACGTCATTGTTTCACCATGCCACATCCGATTACTCATCCTTTTGGCATGAGCCGGAAGTACTTGTATATACATAATCTACCTTTTCTTTCGTAAGCCGATGCCAGGCCTCGCCTTACATTGCGACTGCCAGTGATTGAGAGGCAGCACTTGTCATTAGGACAGCTGCAACCAGACAACCGATCGGATCTGGTTTAGTTACGATTTACATCACTCTATTGGGACGACTATTTTAGTTACAAGCCGAATTCAGTGATATCTCCGAGATCAGGCACTGTTGGAAGGGTTGTTGATCTGAAGTGTCAAAATAGGCGCCCGACGAACGATGAACCATTGACGAACCTCGACGAACCTTATCACATGACCTGTAGATGTTTGGAGAGGTCTTGAAGTAAAATTTTGAATTTGTTGAAGAAGTGATTCATCACAGATTCTACAATTATGTCTGAACCTTCAACTTCTAATCCCGGTCCTAATCCTGTTCCCATACCAGCACTAGAGGCAAAAATTGATGTGCTCACAGCACAAATGTTGCAATTAGTGTCAGTATTGGCAGTATCACAGCCCAGACAAGTGGAGGTATAGCCAGAGATGACAGGAGAAAGAGATGATGAGATGGAGGAGATGGTAGAGTGGATATCGCAGGAGGATGAGACGGTGGAGAAATCCGGAAATGGAAAAGTGCGCTTACCTAAGTATGCGCCCCCACAAATCTTTGACAGTACCATGGAGAATACAAAATCCTTCATCAGCTCTATAGTATTGTACATCCATGGGAGGAAGCCCGAGTTTCATACAGCTGAGTCTAGGATTATGTTTGCTCTCTCATACATTCAGGGGGGGAAAGCACAGTTCTGGAGAAACGAGGCTATTAATCAAATTGCCGTGGGAAATAAACCATTTGCAACCTTCAAGGAATTTCTGGAGAGATTGGAGGCACAGTTTGGAGACCCTAATCCAAAGGCAACAGCCAATGCTAAATTAAAGACCATGCGCCAAGGTTCCTTAACGGCGGATGAATTTATTTTGCAGTTCAAAGCAGAAGCTTCGCAAACGGACATGGGAGAAGCCGCATTGGTAGAGTTTTTGAAAGCAGGATTAAATCCCTCTTTATTCAAGTCTATCTACTGACTACCTTCTATGCCAGAGAAGTTGGATGAGTGGTATAATTGGGCAATGTGCCTTGACCAGCAATATCGGCAGGAACAGGCGGAGTCAAAGTTGATGTACGGAAGTAGTAAATTTGGAAAGTCATCAGGAGGAAAGTCCAAGAAAGGAAAGGTGCCTCAGGTGCAAGCTCCGAGGGCACAGCCACCGGCCATGGCAGTGACACCTATAGTTACGGAGTCAGCAGCACCAGCAGAGGCAATGGAGGTTGATCAAGTGGGGAGACGAGCCCCACTTAAATGTTTTAACTGTGGGGAGTTAGGACACATTTCTAAGTATTGCAAGCAGAACAGGGGAGCTACAATTGAGGAAGTGAAGCAGGAGGAGGGGAAGCAGGAGAATTTTGTGGAAGAGTCCCAGTGAAGGTTTCCCCATTGGTGACCCAGAATCGTTACAATGTATTAGTATCCGAGGAAACCCAGAGTAAATCAGAAAAGGAAATCGAGGAGGAGTACAACTGTTGTGAATCATGCAACAAAGAAAATTGTCACATGTCATTTCCGAAAACCCCTAAATTCTTTATTCGCTCTGCACGAATAGAACCCGAAATCACCTTGACTGTGGGACTGAAGACAGTGGACATGCATGCAGCTATTGATGTGGAAGCGTTGCTTGACAGTGGTGCTACAGGATTATTTATTAATCAATCCTTAATTACTGGAAACGGTATTAACACACGCAAGCTGGTGCAACCTATAATGGTGTACAATATTGATGGAACAGTCAATCGTGGAGGAACTATCAAGGAGGAGGTGACTATGGTACTAAAGTATCAGGAACATCAGGAGCGAGCAGTATTCGAAGTGTGTGATCTTGGGAAAACCAATCTAATAATAGGATGTCCATGGTTACAGAAGCATAATCCCGAAATTGATTGGAAAACTGGGAAAGTACAAATGACTCATTGTCCTAAGGAATGTAATGTGTATGGGAGGAAGATGAAGAAAGAAAAAAGGAAAAAGAAAGAGAAAGAACGTCCAAGGAAGTATTCTGTTACGATGGAGGAAGTGGAGGATGAGGAAATGCCAAATGGGGAAGTTCCGATCATGATCGAGAAAGAAGAGCAGAAGCAAACCTTTAGAGCAGTTCATGGAGGACAGTCGTGGGACAAGAATATTGTGAAGGTGGAGAAGCCAGTGGAGGAATGGGTGCCAAAAGTGTATCATGAACATTTGTCAGTGTTCCAAAAGAAGGAGTCTGAGCGAATGCCAGTGCGGAAGCCATGGGATCATGCGATTGAGATGAAGCCAGGGTTTGTGCTGAAGAAGTCGAAGGTATATCCATTATCTCCAATGGAACAAGAAGAAGTGTATGCATTCCTGAAGGAGCAATTGTGCAAAGGATACATACAACCTTCGAAATCACCGCAGATGTCACCAATATTCTTTGTGCCCAAAAAAGACCAAAGGAAGAGGATGTGTACCAATTATAGGTATCTGAATGAGTGGACAGTGAAGAATGCGTACCCCCTGCCGTTGATGTCAGAAATAATTGATAAGGTGGGAAAAGCCAAGGTCTTTACAAAATTGGATTTACGATGGGGATACAACAATGTACGAATAAAGAAAGGAGATGAGTGGAAGGCTGCATTTGCCACGCATCGAGGATCCTTCGAGCCGCTTGTCATGTTTTTTGGGATGACTAATAGTCTCCCGACCTTTCAAAATATGATGAACGACATTTTCAAGGACGTAATAGACAAAGGCATGGTAATAATATTTATTGACGACATTCTGATATTCATGGAGGATGAAGAGAATCATGAAGCGATAGTGCAAGAGGTGTTACAGAGGTTGGCAGAGAACAATCTATTTTTGAAACCAGAGAAGTGTGTGTTTGGGGCAAGCGAGATCGAGTTCCTAGGATTATTGATCGGCCCTGACGGGATCAAAATGGATCCGATCAAGGTACAGGCAATCACAGATTGGCCTGCGCCCACCTGTGTCGAGGAGGTTCAAGCCTTCTTGGGACTCGCAAATTATTATTGTTGCTTTGTGCACAATTTTTCTAAAATTGCTGCACCCTTACATAACCTTACGTGAAAGGGAGTAGTGTGGAGGTGGGGAGAGCAGCAGCAGACAGTGTTTGAGGAGTTGAAGAGGAAGTTTGTGGAGGGACCAATATTAGCCCCAGTAGATTTCACATGCCCTTTGCGAGTGGAATCCGATGCATCCAATTTTGCTACTGGAGCAGTATTATCAATGCTGTGCGAAGATGACAAATGGCATCCTTGTGCATACTTGTCAAAAGGGTTGAATGATGTGGAGAGGAATTATGATGTGCATGACAAAGAGATGTTGGGGATAATACAAGCATTGGAGGCATGGAGGCATTATTTGGAGGGATGTACACATCAAATTGAGATCTGGATGGATCATCAAAATCTGCAATACTTCATGTCCACTAAAAAGCTTAATCACCGGCAAGCGCGTTGGGCACTATTCCTATCGCATTTCAACTTTCACTTGGTCCATAAAGTGGGAAGCTTAATGAGGAAAGCAGATGCCTTATCCAGACGTATTGATCATAAAAGGGGGGTGGAGGAGGACAATAAAAATGTTACCTTACTCAAACCCGAATACTTTCGCATTTGCGCTATGCGTCAAGGGCATCTATTAATAGATAGCTCGGAAACGGAAATGTTGTCTAAAATTAGACAATGTTCGGAAATGGATGATGAAGTAGTGGAAGCCATGAAAGCTCTGAAGGGAGAGAAGAAAGGTAATATCAAAGGAGACGAATGGGCTGAGGAACAAGGGTTGGTGTTGTTTCGAGGAAAAGTGTATGTACCGAAGGATCAGGATTTGCGAAGGGAGATTGTCCAGTTACATCACAATACACCGATTGCCAGACACCCAGGAAGATGGAAGACGTTGGAATTAGTAATGAGAAATTATTGGTGGCCCAGAATTTCGAAGTATGTGTTGGGGTATGTGGATGGATGTGATACATGCATGAGGGGGAAGAAATTTCCAGAGAAACCTGCAGGAAAATTAATGCCGAACCCTATACCTAAAGCGCCGTGGCAAGATATATCTGTGGATTTTATTACCAGATTACCCAAGGCTCAAGGGTACAATGCAATATTCGTAGTATGTGACCGCTTTACAAAGGAGGTCCATATTATTCCGACTACTACAGAAACCTCATCATTGGGCTTGGTGCGCCTCTATCTAAATCAGGTATGGCGGTTACATGGGTTACCCGATACCGTTATCTCCGATCGCGGACCACAATTTGCTTCTGCATTTATGCGAGAACTAAACAACATATTGGGAATTCAAACTAAATTATCTATGGCATATCACCCGCAGACTGATGGGCAGACAGAGAGAATGAATCAGGAGTTGGAGCAGTACCTACATATGTTTGTCAACTACCGACAAACCGACTGGCTTGAATGGTTGGCAATTGCCAAATTTTCCCACAATAACAAATTCCATTCAGCTACTCGTATGTCACCCTTTTTCGCGAATTATGGATATCATCCTTGCATGGGAGTAGAACCCAGAAGGGAAGTCAAAGTACAGTTGGTAGAAGATTTTGTATCTAAGATGCAAAGGGTACAAGAGGAAGCAGAGGCAGCATTGAAGAAAGCACGTGATGACATGATGCAACATGCGGATCGTACTCGAGCACGCGCTCCAGAGTACAAAGTTGGTGACTTGGTATGGCTAAGTACCAAGGACCTGAATATTCCACAACCTTTGAAGAAACTTATGGAGAAACAAGTTGGCCCATATGCAATCTCTAAAGTGATCTCACCTAATGCGGTAGTGCTAAAATTACCCTGATCATTTAAGATTGATCCTGAGATTAACGTATCCCACCTACGCCCTTACCGTCTGCCCACTATTCCTGGCCGACAAACTACTCCACAACCTCCGATAATAGTAGAAGGTGCTCCAGAATACATAGTTGAAGAAATTCTAGACTCACGTCTTCGATGGAACAAATTGGAGTTCTTAATAAAGTGGAAAAACTATACCGACGAAAATAATTTGTGGGAACCCGAAGAGAATTGTAAGCAAGCACATAACGCAATTGCCCAATTCTTTAAACATAATCTGAATGCTCCACGTCGCATTGCGAGAATGGTGTATGAGGGGATGAAATTCCGGCCTTACCAAAATTTCACAGAGGGGACAGACGTAATATTTTCTTGCCTGGAAGTCGAGGCATAAAAGGGGGGTAATGTTAGGAAACCACCCCATTACCTAATAAACTTTCATTTTTTATTTTATTATGTCGAATTACGCTACATGATGCCAATGATGCTACATTTTGATAGCATGAGAATTTTATTTCGCACGCATCAAAATGTATGTGCATGTACGAGTGCGTCAGTAACAACAATGTACAATATATGTAACATAGTATATAAACCCTAAATATATACCTAGGGGACCCCAGTTGTGTTCTCTTAGGTATTCCACCTATGTTTTCGGTGTGAAAGGCCTATCTCAACAAACTCACCTATTAATAACCCCTCGCATCAAAACCATCAATTCCCCATCACAAGCGCGGATCCTGCCCCCTTCTTGTAGAGAGAACCTGCACGGTCTTAGCTAGCAGATAGTGGGTGTCGCCCTAACACTATGCTTGGTATGAGGCTGCTTCACTCTGTGATGAGAACCAACTCACAAATGCGGCATTTAACGCTGCATTCCATGCTCCAACTACCACTCATGCACCCTACACCTTCAATCAAACCCTGCCCTGCCCTAACCCCATTCCTGTCCATCAGACTCCTGCACCAGCCATCAGTGCCCCTGTGCCAATGGTATAAGGGCAACCTTAGAAGCCACTTAATTAATGGACTAGCAAAGGAAATCCAAAGTTAAAAATATTACAGGGAGTGGAGGCACACCTAGCAAATGGAAATTTGAAGAGAAAACTCTAAGGACCCCTTTGCCAATGCCCAGTATATGTGAAGATTGCAAAAATCAAATAATAGTCTAAAAATAGAATAGGCAGATCAAGGCTGCTGAATGACATCATACCAAGGGGTAGATGTCAGAAGGGGTACTCCACCTCTAAATATAAAACTGTCAATGTGCACAAATGTGATAGAAAGGGAAATTAGTAATAAAATAAGGAAAAATCATAGAAAATAAAGAATAGAAGGAAATGAAGTGAGGAAAAATATAGGACAAACATAAAAAATAGGAGAAACACACAGGGCACCCCGCCGAGTTCCCCCTAGTCCCCTTACAAATAGTTGTTGATGCAGCCCATAGTCATGCACATAGGTTGGATCTCTGCTACCGCTGTGGGGAAACTGGGCAGATGGCCAGAGTGTGTCCCCCATCAGGATATCTGTATGCTCACCCCTGAGGGGCGAGATGAACTCCTCTAGGACCTGTTGGTGCTTGTAGATGTTGAGGAAGCAAAGGATCAGGTTGCAGAGGAGATCAAGTCAGAAGTTGTAGAGGAGCAGGATTTTTCTATTTGCAGCAAGTGAATTGTATGCCCTCGCTGCCTGTCCATAACCACTTTGAAGTTTTGTCAGTTGAATCCCTGGAGGATGAATCTAATTCCATGACTGTTCCCCTCTCTGACCCTTTGAAGTTGGCTGAAGATGTACCTGCTTTTCCTTTCTCTCCCTCTGCCCCACACCCCAAAATTAAATCATAGGAGTGCAAACTACCACACAAATATATTGTTGCATCCACTCCCTCTACACATTCCTTGAACCTAGCAATTGAACTGCAGACTAACACTGGACAGATACTTGGTGTCTCTGCACTCCTGGACTCTGGTGCAACTGCTCTCTTCATCAATGCCCATCTTGCACAACATCACCTGAATACTTGCTCACTCTTGTGTCTGAAACCTGTATATAATGTGGATGGGTCCCCAAATGAAGCTGGTGCCATCCAAGAGGTTGTAGACCTGGTCCTCCATTACAGAGATCATAATGAGTGTGCCCTTTTTGCTGTCACTCAGTTAGGAAAGCAGAAGGTGATCTTGGGCTATCCATGGCTTTGAGACCATAGCCCAGAGGTCAACTGGTGTACCAGGGAGGTTACAATGAGCCAGTGTCCATCCCGCTGTCGCACTTGTTTCATGGAAGCCAGACAAGAACACCATGGACAAAGGGCCTCAGTACAATGCACTCAGAAGTGTCGTGCTGGACCCCTGCCTGTGCCTGATGTGGAGTTAGAGGGGTTCCTGATCTGATGCCAGACTCAGATGATGATGATGAGGAGCCAGAGGAAGTGGAGGAAGGTGATTGGATTTTCTACACTGCAATTCCTCCATTGCATGAGGTGTGTGCTACATTGAACATATTCCAATGCCTCACCAAGGCCTTCCACAAAAACAATGCTGCTAAATCCTCTACTGATTCCTTGCTTCCTCATCTCCATGAGTTTGGGGACATGTTCTCCAAGGAATTGTTTGACTCTCTCTCTGTGTGCAAGCTGTGGGATCATGTGATCAAACTCACCCCCAGTGCAACCTTCATCCTGCAAGGTCTATCCACTCTCTCCTGAAGAACACGACAGCTTGACCAGTTCATCAATGAGCACCTGGCCTCTGGACATATTTGACCATCGAAGTCACCCATGGCCTCTCCCTTTTTCTTTGTCAAGAAGAAGGATGGCTCACTTTGACCAGTTCAAGACTACAGACATCACGGTCAAAAATTGCTACCCATTACCTCTCATCTCCAAACTTGTGAACCAGCTCCATGGAGCCCGATACTTCACCAAGCTCGACATCCATTGGGGTTACAATAAGGTGAGGATAAAGGAGGGAGATGAGGGGAAGGCAGCCTTTCATACCAACCATGGTCTTTTTGAACCACTTGTCATGTTCTTTGGCCTTACTAATAGTCCTGCCACCTTTCAGACCATGATAAATGACATCTTTCACAACCTCATCCTCAAAGGCATTGTTTGTATCTATCTCGATGACATCCTCATCTTCACTCACATGGTTGAAGAGCATTGTCACATCACACACCTCATCCTGGAACAACTTTGATGGTACAAACTCTACCTTCATCATGACAAGTGCAAGTTTGAGAAGACCAAGGTCAAGTACCTCGGCCTGATGGTCTCAGAGGGTCAGGTGGAGATGGAACCTATCAAGGTGAATGGGGTCATGGCTTGGCCGACACCCACAAACAAGAAAGAGGTGCAGTCTTGATTCTGATGACTCTGATTCTGATGATGCCAGTGACAATGAAACATCAAGTACACCATGGCTAGTCGAATATGAGCGGTATATGAATACAAATGATATCATCCCTCCTGGGATGACTATTGTGGTGAGGTGGGGGGTGTGTCAACTTTCTCGAGATTTGTTCCATGACAATGACTTGTTTCTTAGTTAAATGTGCCTCATTATCCTATCACTGCTTCGTTTGCCCAGGACTACCTTGCAGTCATGGCATCATCAGCATCAAGTGAGCATGCATTTTCTTTGGCTGGCCTTACCCTCAGCAAGCATTGCAATCGATTGCAAGGAGACATTATTGAAGCTTTACAGTGTTTGAAGTGTATGTATCACAATGACCTAATCTTTCAGGAAGTTGTTGTAGCTACAGAGGAGGAGGTAGACCTCAAAGGAATGGATCTACAATTGGCATGGGATGCTAGTGTGGTTGAAGAAGGGTTTACATGGGATCAGTTGCTTGCCAATGACGAGGATATGTAATACACTGATAGGTAGTGAACAGTCAGTTAAATTCTTCAATTTCTACACTTTTACAAGCAGGAAAGCCATGGCTTGGGCCTGAGCTGAGCCTAGCCGAGCCAAAGCCGCAGCTTTCAGGCTGAGCCAAGCCATCACAACACTACTCTGAGCATCAAACACTGCCATTGCACTATCCGCTCCATCCCTGTTTAGTTCCAGGTTGGCCTAATAGTTGTTCATTTCAAAAAAGCCTCTGTCGCAGTTACAATTATCATCTATCAGTGTGGCTAGCACTGTGGTTATAATACAAAGATCTGCTTCATCAGCTGCTTCATCATCATCAGCAACAGTCATGAGACCTGCAGGGATTGAAGTGTTGTCCATGGTTTAAACCAATAACAGACAGCTGGAACAGAAGTACTCTTGTACTTCTGTCACTCAGTTACAGAGGAACGATGTAAACAGGAAGTTGGTATCTATTCAAGGAGGAATGAATCTATCTAAGACATCCAAGCACATATTCAACATAAGGCACATGACTGTGTGTGTTACTAATCATCTGTCCATGGTAAGGAGTCCTGGTAAGAGAATAGAGATACTATAGTCTTACACTTGCATATACCCTCTTGAAAAGGATTGTGAACTCTATTTACGCTCGTTCTCCCATTTTGTGAGTGCCTCTGTTTCCAGCAGTTCAGAGCATGGTAGCCACATGTCATGCTCAGCTCCGTACCCTCTCCAACCCACTAAAAATTGATGGCCTCATCCTCTTGCGCACTGTTCGAGTATTTGCTTGATGAAGTATTCTGTGCTACCATCTGCTGTGATGAGAGGTTTCGGGGCTTGTGATGTGCATTGTGGAAATAGGGCATCATTGTTGGGGATGTATGGTCACAGATTTGCGACGTGGAATGTGGGGTGTGCTTTCGATGTTGGAGGTAGAATCAGTTTGTAGGTTGAGCTCTCTGGATATGCTTGTACCACATCATATGGTCCATTGTAACGTGGCATAAATTTTGCAACACGTCCATCTTTAGCTTGCATATAATCCCTCCACTGATGGGCCATTGCCAAGAGAACCTTGTCACCTACTTGGTATGCGGGGTCCACTGCATGGTCCTTATTCGCTTCATGTGCTTGGTGAATCTTTGTTACTAATAGACTGTCTTTCACTGGGTTGGTCTCTTCTTCCATGTCTTCGACAAATTTTTGTGCTTTGTGCTCATCTGGTGATGTGTTGGCAGGAGGGGTGGGTGGATTGGTGATGTTGAGTGGAGGTATGACCCAAGGTGATCGCCCTGTTTTCAATACAAATGGCGAGACTCCAGTGGACGCATTGATTGTGTTCATGATGTCGAAACCTACTTTTGGTAATGATTTAGCCCATCCTTTCTGATTCCATTTGATGTGGAACCTCAGGCATTGTATTATCATTTTGTTGGAACATTCAGAGGCACCATCAGTTTGAGGGTGGTAAGATGTCGACATCTTGTGACAGATACCTGTGAGCTTCATCAATGCTTTCCAGAATTTTGACATGAGGACCTTGTCTTGATCCGAGATAATCTCCAATGGGCACCCATTTTCACAGTACCACCTGTCAAAGAACAGAAACACAAATTCTTCCACTGTGGTGGTTGTGTTGCATGGAATAATTTGGATGTCGGCGCCTAGCCGGTCCATCATTGTTACCACTGTGTCGAACCTGTCATCTTTTGGGAGGGGCCCGATGAAGTCAATGGCCACCGAGTCAAAATGTGTGTCCGGTGTTGGTAAGGGGTGAAGTGGGCCTGGGGGTTTTGAAGTAGTCCCTTTGTTTCTCTGGCAGTCAATGCATCCGGGTACATATCCCTTTGCAAGATTGCGCTGCATCTTAGGCCAGTAGTAGTCATTCCATAAGTTTGCGCATGACTTCTCTGTTCCAAAGTGACCGATGTTGTTGTGTGCCAACTGGAAAAGGTGTTCTCGCAAATGCTTGTACTTGGGAATGATCAGCCATGATCCTATGAAGAGAAGCCCATGCTTCAGTGTGATGCTGAGTTTGTTGTCCAAAACGCTGTGGTTGAGATCATCGAGGATACTGCTACACCATGGGTCAATTCGGTAGCCCTTTGTGATTTGTTGAATCAGTTTGGGGTCACTTCATACCTCGAAGATAGCGGTGGTGGTCATTGGTGGGTTTTTTTCTCATCAACCGAGTCTGGGAGTCAGGACAGAGCATCAGTGACTGTGTTTTTCTCCCCGTTGATGTAAGTAATAGTGTATTTGTACTGGGAGAGATACTCCATCCATCGTGCTTGTTGTTGTGAGAGGTCCCTCTGGAAATTGAAATTTTGTAGCATCTTGTGGTCAGTTCAAATGTGGATGTGCGTCTCTAGTAGGTTGACTCTCCATTTCTTCAATGCTCACATGATCACGAGCATTTCCTGTTCATGTACTGGGTAATTATGTTCTGCGCTGTTCATGTGCCTGCTTTCAAAGGCAACAGGCCATGCGGTTTCCCATGATGGGCCAAAGGACAAGACTGCTCCAGTATGACATTTGCTGGCATCACATGTTATGAAAATCTTGTTTTCACCTGGTGTTTCATGGTCAATAGTGGTCAGGCAATCTCAGCTGACCACCAGTTGCTTGATGGCATCAAAGGCTAGTTGATGTTCGGTGGTCCGTGGAGGGAGTCCCGCATTGAATTCTTTGAATGTGAGAGGAGTCAGGATTGCAGTGTGCTCTGCTAGCGTTGGCAGGAAGGCCGCGATATATCTTACCAGCCCCAGGAATTGCTGGACATATTTTGCAGATTGAGGTTTTGGCCATCCAAGGATGCGAGCGACCTTTGAGGTGTCCACCTCTATGCCTTGTGCAGAGATGTGATGGCCAAGGAAATCGATTTTGGTTGTGAATAGCATTGACTTCTTCATTGAGCAGTACAATTCTGATTTTTGTAATGCTTCCAGGATGAGTGCCACATTTGTTTGATGTTTGGCTAGGGAGTTTGACCAGATAATGATGTCATCTAAGTAAATGTGGCAAATTTTGCCGATGTAGTCCTTAAGTGCCAGTGTTATGCATCGCTGGTGTGTTGCCAGGGAGTTTCGCATGCCCATTGGCATGATGACCCACTCCCAGAGGCCAAATGGTGTCAGCATGGCCATGTATTTGATGTGATCTGGGTGAACAAGCATTTGAAAGAACGAGTTTGTCATGTCTATTTTTCCCCAAATCTTTCCCTTCATGCAGTCTGCCAAGATGCCATCAATTCATGGGAGTGGATAATTGTCTGGGATTGTGAGATGGTTCAAGTGGCGGTAGTCATTTACCCAGTGAGGTAGGACAGTTGGGTCTGCTTTAGGAATGATGAAGGACTGGGATGCATATGGAGAGGAGGATGGTCTGATGTGTCCTGCAGTGGCATGTTGGTCTATAAGAGTTTTCCACCCAGCCCAGTATTTGCATGGGCAACCGTACACACGAGCCACAGAGATTGGTGCGCCTGGCCAGAGCTCAATGTGGTGATATATGTCAGTCGGTAATTTGGTTACGTGTGGAATGTCAGCTGGAAAACAGTCTGGGAACCATGCTTTCATTTTTAGGTCCAGTTTCTGCAAGGTGGCCAGTCCAGCGAGTTGCTTGATATGGACCTTGATCACAGCTATCAACTTAGGCGGACTGGTTGTGAAGGCATCTAGGTTGAACCATTCTTTGTTTTCCTCGAAGAGTGCCATTAATTCCATATGGACAAGGGTTCTGAGTTTTTTTGTCTGTTGCTGCCCATCTTTGATCTGACGTGCCTCAATTTTGTGTCTTTCAGCAGGTGATTTTACCACACATTTCTTTTTGGTTTCAGGGTGTGGCAGGTTGAGTAGGTCGTACCCTGTTTCTTTTGCTATTGCTGTTTGCAGGTCCACGTCGACCACTATCTTATTCTTAGCAAGGAAGTCTAGTCCCAATATGAAGTCCATGTGAAGTTCGGGGCATATAATTGTGTTGATTGTACAGGAATGCCACAAGGCGTCTGGTGATTGGATTGATAATTTACAGTAATGAGTCAATTCTAAAGCTTCGGGAGACTTTCTTTTCTTCATGAACATGCCAGAGACAGACAGAGATTTGAATAATGGATGAGGTGTTAGGCATAAAGCTTCTGCTAGGTCACTAGAAATCAATACTGGGGATGAACCATGATCAATAAGCACATTGACAGAAGTAGGTGCACACGTAGTGGGAGTGTCAAGACAGCATGTCCAGAGTAGGTGTGCAGGGAGATCAAAAGGTGAGGTCACATACTCTTTGGCCTCGTTTGCATCAATCCACTCATCCACCTCATCATCACTCTTGCTATCATTGAATGTTGCACCTCCTGCAAAAATTGTGGCAATGGTGGTGGTGTTGTCCTTCTTTTCATAGGCAGCTTTTGCTTTGGCCATGTGTGCCACCATGACTCGTCTGCAGTCATTGGGGGTTGGGCAGGGTTGTTGTAGTTTCAACCTAAATGGCCTCCATAAAAAATCTGACACTTGAAACAGCCGAGATGGAGCCTAAGTAAATTCTTCTTGTCCTCAGTGAGTGGACTCAGTGGGATGGTGGAGGGTGCATTGAAGATGTAGGGATAGGGGTGGTGATGGGCGTAGCATTGGGAACAGGGTTAGGTGTGTTGCCTGCTTTGGTTGCTTTTGCAACCCAAGCTGCTCCACAGGTCGCTTGGAGATCTTGCTCGAGCAAGTGGATTTGCTCCAACCAATCCTCAAGGTTGGTGATAGCATCTAAGGTTCCTTGGGTTGCGCCCAGGGCTGTACCATTGTTCACTTTATACAGGCATTTGAGCCCATCAGAGAGGCAAGGAATGAGGTGGCGGCGGAAGTTGTTGTTGTCAATGTGATATGCTGAACCCACCGCACGGAGTTCATCATTTGCATTCCGGATGGTGTTAACCCAGGTGAGGAAGTTTGTCGAGCCCTGCATGGTGATTTGGTCTTGTACCAGTTCATCTTCCCAGGACCTCAGCAAGAACTTCTTAAGTTGTATTAAGAATGCCGGGAAGGTCACACTGTGGACCTAACACAATATGATTTTCAGCCATTTAAATTTGGAAATGTGAATTTCCTAACATAAATGGCTGAATTCAGGGTGGATGAATTTGGGATGAATTTTCATCCCAAATATTTTGACCATCCAAGGGATGGAGTTCATATGTGTTACATTACAAAATATTCTTAACCTAATGGGATGAATTTTCATTTTACAAGGGGATGAAATACAGGGGATAATTTTAATCCAAGATGAGGGTATGGATTTGCAACCATCTTAATGTGTGAATTTTCATCAAACTTTTCAACAATTTATGGGATAGTGTTTCCTGCCACAAAGGTGTGAATAACAGGGTGTGTTTTCAGCCTGAAATAAAATACAAATTTCATACTATTATGAGATGATTTTAGTAGGGAAATTTCTTTCATTAAATATTGAATTGACTGTTCCTTCCTCAGGTATTATTGTTATTGTTTTCAGTCAGAATGAGAGGATACTTTTCACACTTCAGGATTACAAGTGTTAAGAGAATTTTTTTCATCCCAAAAAAGGGGATTTTTCATTTGTGTTGTAATTGTTTTACTGACAAGTCATTTGCAGCCCACCCTCAACACATCACATGATGAATGTTGAACATCATGTCACATCAACATCAACCATAACCACCATGCCACCATCTCACCTCACCACGACCATGACCATCGATGATGACGATGCTCCCCCCTCTCTCCTCTCTCTTCCCACAACCCCAATGCTGTCAACGCTGACTCCCACGACAACAAACACAACACCAGCAACACCACCTGTGGCCACAAACAAGCCACCTCGCTCACAATGCGGCCCAAACAACGTGAATCATCATTTGAGCCATAGTAAGTTTTTTTCTTCTATAATTCATGTTCATTTTACTAACTAAACTATTACTTTATGTTTAGGGAAAAAATGAAGCCTATGACACACGATGGGAACAACGGGAACAACAAACAACAAATGGGAGGGGTGGAGATGGGTGACAATGACGATGATGGTGACAGTGATGGAAGACAGGACAGCAGCGGGAGGCCCGTATAGCGGGACCCACCAGGTAAGTACACCACCCCCTTGTTTACCCGCCACATCATGCTGACGATGCCCCCACCTCCTTTCCCAGGGCTCAACAACAACATCCGAGAAACACCTGCCCCATGCCCATGAGTGATTGCTCGTGGGGTGGATCATGGGTGCTCACTGCCAACGCCATCCACGCCCCACACCACGCTGCTGCGGACAACACGGCACCCGCCCCCATGCCTATGAGCAACTGCTCATAGGGTGGGATCACAGGTGCAGCCTGTCTACAATGACACGGCGGGGAGGGGACAACACTGCCAGCACCAGCACCAGCAGGACAATGATGGGACGCAGGGCGGGGGGGACAACATGACAATGGAGGGGGATGACACCCACCCCACGCCTATGAGCACCTGCTCATAGGGTGGATTGTGGGCATCTACAGTGATGGAACAACAAGGGGGGACGACATGACAACAAGGGGGCACAACAATGACACCTGCAAATGAGCCCCACAACGACCAAAGGTTTTTTTTTTTTTCTTTTCTTCTTATTCAATTGTACTAATAAACAATTCTACTTCATTTTCTAGGGAAAACCTTGACCAGCTATGCTGAAAACAGGCAACCTGACCCCAACCGACGATATGTGATGTGTATCATCATTTGGGGCATGTAAGTTTTTTTCTTTTCTTTCTTTCTTATTCAATCATACTAACCATTAGATTAATTGATTTTTTAGGGAAAAAACTCAAGGAATCACCCCAAAAATGGGCACCCCATGCCCCAGGTGATGAATGAAGGAGGAAACAAGAGGGGTGGAGTGGGGAACAGATGGCAACGGGAGGGGATGGTGCTCGGAGGCACGTATAGGGCAGGTATGCACCCCACCCCTCTTTTACCTGCCGCCTCATGCTGATGACCCCCCACCACCTTCCCCAGGGCATGACGAACCAGCACCCACCACATGTCCATGAGCAACTGCTTGTGGGGTAGATCGTGGGTGCATCCTCTGACAATGGGGATGAGGGTGACAACGAGTGCAACCCAGCACCCAGCACCACCACCAAGATGACTAGGCCACGGCACCAGACCCCTCTGCTATGAGCAACTGCTCGTAGGGAGTAAAGCTGGTGCATAGGAGGTGGAGACAACATGGCAAGGGGGACAGGGACAGGGATGATGACAATGGGGACGTGATGGGACAACAGGCCAACAATGAGGCATCAGGGGTCTGGGGGATTTTTTCGCTTCTTTTGAGTAGATTTTGTATCTTAGTGGCTTGAAATTTACTCTGATACATGATGAAACTATTCTATCAATGGGATGAAAAAACATTATTGGCAGGTTCTTTCATTCCTCTTAAACCCCTGGAAAGTTGATGAAATTCAACCCAGGTAGAGGGGTGTTAATTTATGCCCATATAAAGATGAAAACCATCCCATGGGATGAATTTGGTGTGGGATGAACTGGGGACAAAATGTGGGAGGTTTTCATCCCATCAACTCATCCCTTACAGGTAGGAAAAGGCATTCTTTTTCACTCCTCTTAGTGGTAGATTTTCATGCCAACTCCTGATGAAACTTATTCCATTTTGGGGTTTATCAATACATGAAAACTATACCATAAATATATCATTTTACACTATCTAAAGGTATGAAATGTGGGATAGTTTTCCTACCCCTCGGGCCCCATAGTGTCAGGGCAATGAGACGTGGTTCATCCACTGTGACCCAAGACTGTACTGCTGATGATTCGAAATTGTAAATGATTTTGCCAACCCGATTGTCAGTGGCGATATCCTTCAGGGAGAAATAATGATGGCAGGCATTGTTGAACTGATGCACAATGGAGACAGTCATGGATCCTGCAGAGAGGATTGGGGCAGCAGAAGGTGAAGATTGACAGACTTCCACTGGGGCATACAAGGGGTCAAAGGCAGGGGACATGGCTATGTTAGACAAATGGACTGGGGGGGCTGTGTCTGAGTCGGATGACAAGGTGCATCTGTGTATGTGTGGAGCGATCAGGGGTGGTGACAGTGCTGGTGTGGGAGACAGGGGAGACAGGGGTGAGAGCAGGGTTGAGTGGGTGAGGATACACCTAGCTCTGCTCCTGGTGGTGAGCGGTGCTGGTCGAGATGGGCAACAAGACAGATTGTAAAAAAAAGGGGGGTTGTGAGGTACAATTGATTCTGTGCAGTGTTGCATCTATTATATATCTCTACATCCAAACAGTTTTGTTGGGGTGGGCGAAGTATGATGCACTGGGGTGATAGTGGGGTAACGGTTCTGACCAATGACATGAGGCCACCTCTAGTGGCAGCTTCTCACTCAGAAGGGGTTGATTGCAGTTCTGGGTGGGGCGATTAATTAACTAAGTTTGGTGGTTTGTCAGGTGGGGGGGGGGGGGAATTGATAGGTGCCAGAAGCAAGGTTCGAAATCTGGCTTTCCAGAGGTTGGAAACAGTGGGCCCAAGTTCGTGTTTAAAAAAAAGTGGAACAGAAGTACTCTTGTACTTCTGTCACTCAGTTATGGAGGAATGATGTAAACAGGAAGTTGGTATCTATTCAAGGAGGAATGAGTCTATCTAAGACATCCGAGTGCATATTCAACATAAGGCATGTGACCATGTGTGTTACTAATCATCTGTCCATGGTAAGGAGTCCTGGTAAGAGTATAGAGATACTATACTCTTACAACAGCATCAATCATGCAGGTATTTAAGGGTTTAAAAATTATTTACAATCTGAAGACATTGTGAGGATATCTTGTCCTTATGGTTTTCTAACTCCCAACTCTAAACCCATTTCCACCTACTTGAAAGTCTGCAGATTAAGGTTTCGATATAGAAAGTCAAGTTAGCATTACAGAAAGTCATCCACTCATATTGACAAAAACCTTGTTCTCATTACTGAGAACTCAGAATCTGTTTGCAAACCAATAAGTGGAAATAAGTGTCAATTTGAGGGCTAAGCAACTTATCCACGATCAATTTAACATGAACTGACTCAATTTAAGCTCAATTTATTTAAGGAGATTCAGCTCAGCTCTCAGTTAGCTGATCACTCAAGAGGTGACAGATCGTGGAATAACAGACGTTGGATCTGGATGGACCCTGGTCATGTGAACCAGCTGGCATACCCTTGGCAGATCAATCGCAGATCCAATTTGACATCGAGCACATCATGGCAATCATCGATAACTTATTGGAGAGAAAGACAGTATAAGTATGAGAATTATATGGAGATGATTATACTGACGATATTTGGTAACAGTTGTATGGGCTGGAAAAGTGAAGGGGGAATTCATGGAGGGCTGCCACTCCACCTGTTAGGAAACCACCCCATTACCTAATAAAATTTCATGTTTATTTTATTATGTTGAATTACGCTACATGATGCCAAATGATGCTACACTTTGATAGCATGAGAATTTTATTTCGCACGCATCAATATGTATGTGCATGTACAAATGCATTGGTAACAACAATGTACAATATATGTAACATAGTATATAAACCCTAAATATATGCCTAGGGGACCCCAGTTGTGTTCTCTTAGGTATTCCACCTATGTTTTCGGTGTGAAAGGCCTATCTCAACAAACTCACCTATTAATAACCCCTCGCATCAAAACCATCAATTCCCCCATCACGAGCACGGATCCCGCCCCCTTCTTGTAGAGAGAACCTGCATGGTCTTAGCTAGCAGATAGTGGGTGTTGCCCTAACAGAAGAACACAACTTCCCATATCAGTGTGCCTTCTCTTACTTGCGCATACATCATTGTTTCACCATGCCACATCCGATTACTCATCCTTTCGGCACGAGCCAGAAGTACTTGTATATACATAATCTACCTTTTCTTTTGTAAGCCGACACCAGGCCTTGCCTTACATTGGGACCGCCAATATATATATATTTGCAGTTATTTATTCACCACTCAACAGTGCCGAATATAGTGATGTTATACATCATTCTGATCAGTTTTTCAAGCTGATTACGAAAATGGCATTCACATAGTCATGTGACCTACCTTGTATGGAACATATTGATGTTATATATCATTCTGACCAGTTTTTCAAGCTGAGCATGAAAATGGCATTCACATAGTCATGTGACCTACTGTACATGGACCATATTGATGTTATACATCATTCTGATTGGTTTTTCAAGAAAGTGAAGGGGGAATTCATGGAGGGCTGCCACTCCACCTGGTTTCCTAACAGGTGGAGTGGCAGCCCTCCATGAATTCCCCCTTCACTTTTCCAGCCCATACAACTGTTACCAAATATCGTCAGTATAATCATCTCCTTTATTCAAGTCTATCTACTGACTACCTTCTATGCCAGAGAAGTTGGATGAGTGGTATAATTGGGCAATGTGCCTTGACCGGCAATATCGGCAGGAACAGGCGGAGTCAAAGTTGATGTACGGAAGTAGTAAATTTGGAAAGTCATCTGGAGGAAAGTCCGAGAAAGGAAAGGTGCCTCAGGTGCAAGCTCCGAGGGCACAGCCACCGGCCATGGCAGTGACACCTATAGTTATGGAGTCAGCAGCACCAGCAGAGGCAATGGAGGTTGATCAAGCAGGGAGACAAGCCCCACTTAAATGTTTTAACTGTGGGCAGTTAGGACACATTTCTAGGAATTGTAGGCAGAAAAGAAAGATGAGGGAAGCTACAATTGAGGAAGTGAAGCTGGAGGAAGGCAGGCAGAAGAATTTTGCAGAAGAGTCCCAGTGAAGGTTTCCCCATTGGTGACCCAGAATCGTTACAATGTATTAGTATCCAAGGAAACCCAGAATAAATCAGAAAAGGAAATCGAGGAGGAGTACAACTGTTATGAATCACGTGACCAAGAAAATTGCTGAGCACTATTTCCAAAAACCCCTAAATTCTTTATTCGCTCTGTGCGAATAGAACCCAAAATCACCTTGACTGTGGGACTGAAGACAGTGGACACGCATGCAGCTATTGATGTGGAAGCATTGTTTGATAGTGGTGCTACAGGATTATTTATTAATCGATCCTTAATTACCGGAAATGGTATTAACACACGCAAGCTGGCGCAACCTATAATGGTGTACAATATTGACGGAACAGTCAATCGTGGAGGAACTATCAAGGAGGAGGTGACTATGGTCCTAAAGTATCAGGAGTATCAGGAGCGAGCAGTATTTGAAGTGTGCAATCTTGGGAAAACCAATCTAATAATAGATTGTCTTGGGAAAACCAATCTAATAATAGGATGTCTGTGGTTACAGAAGCATAATCCCGAAATTGATTGGAAAACTGGGAAAGTACAAATGACTCGTTGTCCTAAGGAATGTAATGTGTATGGGAGGAAGATGAAGAAGGAAAAAAGGAAAAAGAAAGAGAAAGAACGTCTGAGAAAGTATTCTGTTACGATGGAGGAAGTGGAGGATGAGGAAATGCCAAATGGGGAAGTTCCAATCATGATCGAGAAAGGAGAGCAGAAGCAAACCTTTAGAGCAATTCATGGGGGACAGTCGTGGGACAAGAATATTGTGAAGGTGGAGAAGCCAGTGGAGGAATGGGTGCCAAAAGTGTATCATAAATATCTGTCAGTGTTCCAGAAGAAGGAGTCTGAGCGAATGCCAGTGCGGAAGCCATGGGATTATGCAATCAAGATGAAGCCAGGGTTTGTGCCAAAGAAGTTGAAGGTATATCCATTATCTCCGATGGAACAAGAAGAAGTGGATGTGTTCCTGAAGGAGCAATTGCGCAAAGGATACATACGACCTTCAAAATCACTGCAGACATCACCAATATTCTTTGTGCCAAAGAAAGACCAAAGGAAGAGGATGTGTACAGATTATAGGTATCTGAATGAGTGGACAGTGAAGAATGCATACCCCCTGCCATTGATCTCAGAAATAATTGACAAGGTGGGAAAAGCCAAGGTCTTTACAAAATTAGATTTACAATGGGGATACAACAATGTACAAATAAAGAAAGGAGATGAGTGGAAGGCTGCATTTGCCATGCATCGAGGATCCTTCGAGCCGCTTGTCATGTTTTTTGGGATCACTAATAGTCCCCCGACCTTTCAAAATATGATGAATGACATTTTCAAGGATGTAATAGACAAAGGCGTGGTAATAATATTTATTGACAACATTCTGATATTCATGGAGGATGAAGAGAATCATGAGGCGATAGTGCAGGAGGTGTTACAGAGGTTGGCGGAGAATGATCTATTTTTGAAACCAGAGAAGTGTGTGTTTGGGGCAAGCAAAATCGAGTTCCTAGGATTATTGATCGGCCCTGACGGGATCAAAATGGATCTGATCAAGGTACAGGCAATCACAGATTGGCCTGCGCCCACCTGTGTCAAGGAGGTTCAAGCCTTCTTGGGACTCGCAAATTATTATTGTTGCTTTGTGCACAATTTTTCCAAAATTGCTGCACCCTTACATAACCTTATGTGAAAGGGAGTAGTGTGGAGGTGGGGAGAGCAACGGCAGACAGCATTTGAGGAGTTGAACAGGAAGTTTGTGGAGGGACCAATATTAGCCCCAGTGGATTTCACATGCCCTTTACGAGTGGAATCTGATGCGTCCGATTTTGCTACTGGAGCGGTATTATCAATGCTGTGTGAAGATGACAAATGGCATCCTTGTGCATATCTGTCCCGAGGGTTGAATGATGTGGAGAGGAATTATGATGTGCATGACAAGGAGATGTTGGGGATAATACGAGCGTTGGAGGCGTGGAGGCATTATTTGGAAGGATGTATGCATCAGATTGAGATCTGGATGGATCATCAAAATCTGCAATACTTCATGTCTGCTAAAAAGCTTAATTGCAGGCAAGCACATTGGGCATTATTCCTATCGCATTTCAATTTTCACTTGGTCCACAAAGTGGGAAGCTTAATGAGGAAAGCAGATGCATTATCCAGATGTATTGATCATAAAAGGGGGGTGGAGGAGGACAATAAAAATGTTACCTTGCTCAAACCCAAATACTTTCGCATTTGCGCTATGCGTCAAGGGCATCTATTGATAGATAGCTCAGAAATGGAAATGTTGTCTAAAATTAGACAATGTTCAGAAATGGACGATGAAGTAGTGGAAGCCATGAAAGCTCTGAAGGGAGAGAAGAAAGGTAATATCAAAGGAGATGAATGGGCTGAGGAACAAGGGTTGGTGTTGTTTTGAGGAAAAGTGTATGTACCGAAGGATCAGGATTTGCGAAGGGAGATCGTCTGGTTACATCATAATACGCTGACTGCCGGACACCCAGGGAGATGGAAGATGTTGGAATTAGTAATGAGAAATTATTGGTGGCCTGGAATTTCAAAGTATGTGTTGGGGTATGTGGATGGATGTGATACGTGCATGAGGGGGAAGAAATTTCCAGAAAAACTGGCAGGAAAATTAATGCTGAACCCTATACCTAAAGCGCCGTGGCAAGATATATCTGTGGATTTTATTACCGGATTACCTGAGGCTCAAGGGTATGATGCAATATTCGTAGTATGTGACCGCTTCACAAAGGAGGTCCATATTATTCCTACTACTACAGAAACCTCATCATTAGGCTTGGCACACCTTTATCTAAATCAGGTATGGCGGTTACATGGGTTACCCAATACCGTTATCTCTGATCGCACACCACAATTTGCTTCCGCATTTATGCGAGAACTGAACAACATATTGGGGATTCAAACTAAATTATCTACAGCATATCACCCGCAGACTGATGGGCAGACAGAGAGAATGAACCAGGAGTTGGAGCAGTACTTTTCTCTGGATACATACCCTTGATCCATTGATCCTTCACGTATGTTTGTCAACTACCAACAAACTGACTGGCCCAAATGGTTGGCAATTGCCAAATTTTCCCACAATAACAAATTCCATTCGGCTACTCGTATGTCACCCTTTTTCACGAATTATGGATGTCATCCTCGCATGGGAGTAGAACCCAGAAGGGAAGTCAAAGTACAGTCGGTAGAAGACTTTGTATCTAAGATGCAAAAGGTACAAGAGGAAGCAGAGGTGGCATTGAAGAAAGCACGTGATGACATGATGCGACATGCAGATCATGCTCGAGCGTGCACTCCAGAGTACAAAGTTGGTGACTTGGTATGGCTAAGTACCAAAGACCTAAATATTCCATGACCTTCAAGGAAACTTATGGAGAAACAAGTTGGCCCATATGCGATCTCTAAAGTGATCTCACCTAATGCGGTAGTACTAAAATTACCCCGATCATTCAAGATTGATCCTGAGATTAATGTATCCCTCCTATGCCCTTACTGCCCACCCACTATTCCTGGCCAACAAACTACTCTGCAATCTCCGATAATAGTAGAAGGTGCTCCAGAATACATAGTTGAAGAAATTCTAGACTCACGTCTTCGATGGAACAAATTGGAATTCTTAATAAAGTGGAAAAACTATACTGATGAAAATAATTCATGGGAGCCCAAAGAGAATTGTAAGTGAGCACGTAACGCAATCGCCCAATTCTTTAAACATAATCCAAATGCTCTGCATCGCATTGCGAGAATGGTGTATGAGGGGATGAAATTCCAGCCTTACCAAAATTTCACAGAGGGGACAGACGTAATATTTTCTCGCCTGGAAGTCGAGGCATAAAAGGGGGGTAATGTTAGGAAACCACCCCATTACCTAATAAAATTTCATTTTTATTTTATTATGTCAAATTACGCTACATGACGCCAAATGATGCTACACTTTGATAGCATGAGAATTTTATTTTGCATGCATCAATATGTATGCACATGTACAAATGTGTCGGTAACAACAATGTACAATATATGTAACATAGTATATAAACCCTAAATATATGCCTAGGGGACCCCAGTTGTGTTCTCTTAGGTATTCCACCTATGTTTTCGGTGTGAAAGGCCTATCTCAACCAACTCACCTATTAATAACCCCTCACATCAAAACCATCAATTCCCCCATCACAAGTGTGGATCCTGCCCCCCTCTTGTAGAGAGAACCCGCATGGTCTTAGCTAGCAGATAGTGGGTGTTGTCCTAACACCACCGAGCTTGTAAATGGTGGTGGCCAAGTCAATCTCTAGCTTACTATAGTTTCATGGGCAATACATTCCCTTCAAAGCCATTTCCATCTTGCTCAGCAACATCTTGACACTCCAATTGAATGCCTTCACATTCCAAAAGAGGCAGTGCAAGCCAGGGATATCGCTCATTCCGGCAAGATCAAGTAACATGTGCCATGTCTTCTTATGGGCTCGGAGTCAAGACAACGCCTTCATAGTGTTCAGCTGCTGATAAAATTTATTAACATATGTTAGAAGTTGATCACTTGAACTCACCCTCAGACACTCGTCACATAGTTGCTTCTTGGCAATGGCAATCTTGCAACAGAGTTGATCGTGGTTCAGAAGAGCCAAATCAGCTTTGGGAGAGGATTTTCAGACATAATCATGGATGGATTGAATGTCTGTGATGGCATTGCGGCAGGAATTACAGGGACTCAATTGGGCAAGTGACAGTGCGCAAGAGTGCAACTTGATCTGACTGACAAAGGTGGATGCATCAATGTTCACCAGGGAATACTTCGACTTTTGTTTAGAGGCTGGACTGTGAACTTTGAATGGATAGGTGGCAAATGGACAAAATTAGTTGAAGGTTTCACTGAATCAAAATTTAGAATGTATGCACCAAGGTATTTTGCTTTACAATCCTTACTCTGTTGGTGTTGCTGGAGACATTCAAAGGACAACTTGGCCTTTCCTTGCTTCACAAAGGCTCCACATCGGTCACAAACAAATCCATTCCTGTTCGAGTTGGAGGCATTAGCGGTATCATAAGGTGATTGATTTTCTTTACTTAGTAGATAAACATGAAGAATAAACATGAAGAGAAGGAGTGTTTTGAGATAGTACACAATTTACAGTGTTAGATCTCCATCGTGGTAGCAGGTTAGAAAGGAGAATGTGCCTCTAGGAGTTCCAGAGACGCGAAAATATGATCAAAAATAGATAATGCGATAATGCGATAATGAGTCAAACTCCGCTCGCAAAAGGGCAGACTTCAAATTCCGCTGAGTGAGCCAAACAAGCCACGCAATGACCTTATATGGTATACCCCCTCCGTGGGAGCAGACGTCCGATCTGACACCTCTTGTGATCGCTGCCCATCACAGGAACCCGTTTTTCAGCGAAATCCGAACATTTGATGGTTCTCACGTCACACTACCTAAGGAAGACCGGCTCGAGGATTTCATCCTATTATGTATCAGCTTTACAACACCAGTGTAGATATATAGGTCCTAAATTATATACCACACTTAATACCAACATATTATGATTGTAAAAATGGATGGCCATCTCATCTGTTGACAGGATTTGGTCCATGAGATGCCTGGCATCTGAAATCAGAAAGATGCCGAAGGCTCGTCAGGCGGTATCAAATGGCAGAGGCGGCAACTCTGCAACGTCCTCAACTTGGCATCAAATTCCTTATATTCGATTTGGATATACACACTTTTGCTAGCCGGAGGTAACCGGTACGGGGATACTATGTCCCACTCCCGAGTGGCATCCATCACGTTTCGAAGCCAAGTTGAAGAGCTGAGCTGTCAAATAAAGCGGTTCTTTGTTCTCTCTCACACCTAGCTATCCAGCTAGCTATGCTCGAGCTGGTAGCCGACATAAGATATACAGAGCAAAAGGCTAGGCGCCTTCTTGACATGCGACGCGATTGTGATCTCTTGAAGTTGCCACATCCACCTAGGGCCAATATCAGGGAACCTACTTTGAATGGTGTTACCATTTCATGGAAAACCCAGAAGCACTCCGTGGGTGACACGACCTGCTTGCACTTGAGGGGTTGTTGAACCATCACATGCAGGTGTTGTACGACATAGTTACTTCCATCATAAGGAGTCAAGACTCGAAACCACACATGAAAGATGCGAAACTCCAGTGTCACATGTAACTATCCGAATTTTGAATATCGTGATTGGTCCCGGCCGCTAAATTGTGCTCCACTATAGCGAGAAGATCAGTCTCGAGGAACGGAATGGCGGTGACAGACATCCGCTACGCAGACTTAGGCGTGGCGCAAGTCGTTCACGTTCGCCGTCGCCTCGCCTGAGCTCATCACTCGAACAGAAGCGCGCAGTGGAGAAAATAGACACTGTCATAGAAAATTTGCGTAAGCTCAGTGGTTCTCTGAATCCGGAAGTAAGTGCTATATTTTTAACAGTACTTACCTATTCACCTACGCGAAAAACCTTCCGGGATCTGGCGCAAATCCCATTTCAGGTTCAAGTTGCTGTCAACTCTCTTCCTGCGCCACACCGTGACCTTCCCCGCTCTAATCGGGTTCGCAAACCCAGATCCGAGACCCGCCGTGAAGCTGAAAGTCGTCTGAGAAATGAACTGGCCAGGATTCAAGAAGAGGTGAAGGCGGCCGTCTTTAAAGCGGCAAGAATAGAAAGAGAACTCGAAGCATTCAACGTCGCCCTGAGCCCAGATACCTCCCATACAACAGATAGTATTTGTCATCACTTTCCGACTTTTATGCGTACCTGACATTACTAGCTGGGACAGGTGTCCGTGCTCAACTTGCGAGGGCCGTAACGGAGATGATCTTAGAGCAAAGGAATCGCAAAGAAATTGAATGGATGCTGGCGGATGTGGAACGAGAATGTCGGCATCCCGCTATCGTGCCGGTAATGTTGGAGGCCATGCATGAAATTCGGCTGTAATACGTTCAAGATATAACATCAGCAATCCCCGGGCCATCTACAGGGCCCTGTAGCAGTGCTACATAGATACTGTAGTGACCTATAGTGGCCAAAGATGCCATAGCAACGTTTCATCAGGAAAATGACATATGGTCTGACTGCCTTAATAAGCCGTTTTAAGATGCTTTAAGGCGAAATAAGACACCAGACATTCTGTCTTATTTAAGGTATGTCCATGTCTGAATCTGGGCGATTTTAAGATACCAGACACTGTTACGATTTATTCTGGACCTGCAAGACCGGGCACTTCATTTTTCCCCTTTCTGACACGACATGACCCACTTCCAATGGAGACACCCCCTGACCTGACTCCTGTCGATCGACATGCTGCACCACAGTATTCCGTGATGTCGGACTCCATGACATTGGACTCCTTGACATTGGACCCTTGATATCAGATCCGTGACATCAGACGCCTCATGCTTGGCATGAGGGTTATTTGCTATTGTTCTTCGACATGCTGCGCCGCAGCACTCCATGACATCAGATGCCTCATGCTAGGCATGAGGCTTACTGTTCTATTGTTCCTTCTATATTTACTTGACAAGGATCTCATATTCCGATTGGACGATAGACATTCTCTGAACCATATATAAGCTACAGTAATACTGCCTGTATTCCTTAGCTTGACCTAATTCAATCAATGGTCTTAGACTCAACCAGAACACTCGACAGCTTAGGAAGCCCCTAGCTGTGATAACTCGAACTTGACAGTTGGAAAGCCTCCAACTGTGATACACAAACTGATGGTCTACTCAGAAAGCCTCTGAGTATGGATAGCCGTGACAACTTGAGGAAGTACCCAAGTGAAGGCAGGAAGCCCAATACACTAGGAAAGTCTCCTAGTGCGATATGAGACAGTTGGAAAGCCTCCAACTGTAACATATGAAGCCAAGGCTGAGTTAAAGACCTATAGTCTTAACAAAAGGTCAAGCTGATCTACAAAGTCCACCTACCTAGGTGCAGACACAACATCTTTCAGACAGAGCCCAGACAGACCTCCAACCGGAGCATCATCATCAGGAAGAACCCTGTGGTATAGATACCAGGGTCGACTAGTACGATACTCGGAACCAGCACAGAAGTGGTTCTCAAGGAGAACCAGTGACAAAGAACCCCGATACCTCGACGAAGAGGATTTTAGATCCCTCGATACAGAAGAAACTCCAGAACGAGACCCATTCTCCTTATCCAACGACAACGCCAACATGTCTACCGAACCCACCACATCGACCAAGGAGATCAGGATACGAACCCCCTCTGACTTCACAGGGGACCGAACTAGAACTGCAAAGTTCTTACAAGAAGTGAAACTCTATTTGAGAGTGAACCATGGAATCTACAACACCGACGAGAAGAAAATCATCTTCGCATTATCCTTCATGAACGGAGGAACTGCTGTGCCCTGGGCACAGACATGGGCAGAAAGAGAAGACCTAGGAACCTGGTCAGCCTTTGAATTGGCACTCAAGACAGCGTTCATGCCGATCGACAAACCTGGCAGGGCCAGAACCGAGATGAAGACATTGAAGCAGGGACAGGACCTGGAGGACTACATTGCGCAGTTCCGAATCCTGCGAGAGAAGGCGGGAATCAACGATGACACCGCCCTCATTGAACTCTTTATGGATGGGTTGAACCCCAAGCTCCTTGAAAGAGTTTTCAACATGGAAACGATCCCTACAACCTTGGAAGGAATGATCAACACCGCCTCCAAGTATGATGGACAGTGGAGAAGAGCAAAGGCCATAGCAGGGAGGCTGCAGGAGACTTTTATGAGGAAGCTCCCAGCCTCTAAGGCAAAGGAGACCCCACTCGAGATCAACCGCCTCTCCTACCAGGAAAGGATCAAACACATGAAGAAAGGGTTGTGCTTTGTGTGCCACCAGCCCAGACACAGAGCAACTGAACACAAGAAAAGGGAAACAAGGACCGAGGACCGGCCTTTCCCAAAGAACAAAGGCAAAGAAGCCTACTCAAAGATCCGAGCAATCTTGAATGAACTCAATGGAGAAGAGAAAGTGACAGCCATCGCTGCCATTGGAGATGAGGGTTTTTAAAGGGGTGGCCTGCCTCGATGCCAGGTACCACCAAACTCTCTGTCTGCTCTGTACTACTAGCCACTTTGAAGAATCAATCTATGCATTTAGATGTCAAAGTGCTAGGAGCAGGCAGAGGGAAAGCCATCGAAACCAAAGCCCTACTCAACTCAGGAGCGGGAGGGATATTCATGAGTCATGAATTCGCAGGGGACGGTGGATTCGAACTGTACCCCCTGGAGAAGGTGATCAAGGTCAAGAACGTGGACGGAACCCCAAACAAGAAAGGGGAGATTTCCCACTATGCCAAGGGACTCTTGACAATCAATGGAAGGACTTTCCCAATGACCTTCCTCATTGCAGGACTGGGAAAGGAATCAGTCATCTTGGGCTTGCCGTGGCTCAGGAGAATCAATCCAGTAATTGACTGGAGAATTGGAACCTTCCAATTCAGGACGAATGACAAGACCCACCCTGAATTCTCACATGGAAGAGGGAGAACCCTTATCGGTAGGGTACAAACCAAGAAAACTGATGACGAACACCTGTCATGGCATCAGAAGGGAACCAAAAAGAAGAAGAACCCCTTAGACATGACAAAAGAAGAATGACAGGCATGGTGCCGAGGCATCATTGCTAGAGATCAAGAGAAGCTCGCCCTCAAGAAGAAAGCCGCTGAGGAAGAATGAGCACAGTGGAAAAAGCTGGCCACCAGAGAGCTGGAGAAATTGGCCGCTAGAAAAGAAGAAGGACGACTGGCAGTAGCCCGAATAGTCGCAAAAGAGAGGGAAAAAGCAGCCCTGAAAGGCAAGAAAGAAGAGCTGGCAAAAGAAGAACACCGAGAGCTATGCTGAAGAGTTGTTGCCAAGGCGAAACTGATGGGAGGAGTCCTCCATGAAGAACCAAGAAGAAGCAAGATGCCCGTCGAGACAAGAAAAGTGACGATCAAAGAAATCGATAACAAAGAGATCGCGATCACAACTCTTCAAGATGCGGAGCCCATTGGGCCACAGGACAAAGAAGACACTGGGAAGGAAAACCCAGCACTGGCAAACCATGAACAGGCAATGGAACAGGTAACGGAACAGGCAACGGAATGGACACCCGAACAAGAAATTGCAGACGATGAACTACTGATCGCCTACATTCGAGGAGAACCCATCATTGGAATATTTGAACCGGCTAAGATGCCACTGACAGAGGAGTACAACGAGCCAAAATACGGATACTCCCAGAAGACAAAGACAATCTCTCAAATCGTGAAGGCAAAAGGATCACTGCGATATGCATATGGACAGAATATCTGGATTAGGGCAAAGACATCGGTCTCACAACACCTGACACATAAGAAGGAAGGAGACCCCGAACAGAAGACCCTAGATGAACTACTCCCAGAACAGTATAAGGAGTACTGACAGATATTCGAAAAGGAAGCATCGGAAAGATTCCCAGAATCAAGACCCTGGGATCATGTGATCAAACTTAAACTGGATTTTATGGCAAAGGACTGCAGGGTTTACCCATTATCGCTGGCAGAACAGAGGAAACTCGATGAGTTTCTCGATGAAAGCCTGAAGAAAGGATACATCCAACCATCGAAATCACCCATGGCATCGCCATTCTTCTTCATTGTGAAGAAGGACTCGGATGCGCTATGACCCTGCCAAGATTACAGGTACTTGAATAATGGAACAATCAAGAACACCTACCCACTGCTGCTGGTAGGAGACCTGTTGGACAAACTAAGAGGGGCGAAATGGTTTACAAAATTGGACATCCGATGGGGATATCACAACATCAGAATCAAGGATGGAGATCAATGGAAAGCAGCCTTCAAAACAAACAGGGGGCTGTTTGAGCCAATGGTGATGTTCTTTGGATTATGCAACTCACCGGCAACCTTCCAGGCAATGATGAATGAGATATTCCATGACATGATCAGAGAAGGATGGCTCGTGATTTACATGGACGACATCCTGATATTCTCCAAGGATCAGAACGAACACCAGGAAAGGACAAAGAGGGTGCTGCAAAGACTGGCAGAAAACGACTTACACCTGAAACCAGAGAAATGCAAATTCGACATCCACAAAGTGGAATTCTTGGGTCTGATCATCCGACCCAATGAAATTGCCATGGACAACATGAAACTGGCAGGTATACAGGATTGGCCAACCCCGACAAGTGTAAAGGCAGTCAGGTCCTTCCTGGGATTTGGAAACTTCTACAGGAAGTTTATTGGACATTTTGCAGAGACAAGCAGACTGCTTAATGAACTGATGAAGAAAAACAAGACGTTTGACTGGACAACAGAATGCGAACAGGCCTTTCAGATGCTGAAAAGGAAATTCGCAGAAGCACCGGTACTGCTGATGCCAGACCCAACAAAGCCATTCACGATCGAATCAGATGCCTCAAAACATGCAACAGGAGGAGTGCTGAGACAAAGGGACACAAATGGAGACTGGCATCCATGCGGATACATATCACATGCGCTAACACCAATGGAACAGAACTACGAGATCTACGACAGGGAGCTACTAGCGATAATACGATCGCTAGAGACCTGGAGACACTACCTAGTGGGTTCAGAACACCCAGTGGTAATCCTGTCGGACCACAAGAACTTGATGTACTTCCGAACGGCACAAAAACTGAACAGACGACAGGCAAGATGGAGCCTATTTCTATTGGAATTTGACTTGCAGATTGTCCATGTGCCTGGATCACAGATGGTACAGAGCGATGCGTTATCACGGAGAGTGGACCACATACTGGAAGAAGACAACGACAATGAAGACGTCACAATGCTGCCGGAAACAGTATTCATGAAATTCATTGACACCAAAATGCATGACTTACTCGCAGGGAGTATCATGAAAGACAACCTGGTAAAAAGCGCAATTGAGGCGCTAAAGACCAAAGGAACACCGCTGATAAAGTTGGCATTGGAAGACTGGAAGATAGAAGATGGCCTTCTATTCTTCCAAGACAGGTACTACATCCCCGACAATGGAGAACTGCGGAAGAGGCTGGTGCAAAAGTACCATGAAGGAATAACCAGTGGACACCCAGGACAATGGCAGACTACCGAAATGATCAGAAGGGACTACTGGTGGCCAGGAATGATGACATACATCAAGAACTATGTTGCTGGATGCGCCACATGCCAGCAAATGAAGGTCAACACCCACCCGACGACACCCCCACTGCAACCGATCAAATCCGAAGCAACGAGACCATTTGCAATGGTGACGACAGATTTTATAACCGACTTGCTGGAGTCTGACGGTTATGATGCACTCATGGTCATGGTAGACCATGGGCTTACAAAGGGGGTAATTTTTATCCCTTGCAGGAAAACTGTGGATCCATTGGGAGCGGCCACCCTCTATCTAGACAATGTCTACAAACGATTCAGCCTCCCAGACAAGATCATCTCTGACAGAGATCCCAGATTTGCCTCGCAGCTGTTCCAAGAGCTAGGAAGGCTGCTTGGAATCAAGCTGGCAATGAGCACAGCATACCACCCCCAGACCGATGGGGAGACAGAATGGGTGAACCAGGAAGTGGAAGTATACCTATGGATCTTCTGCTTGAACAACCAGGAGAATTGGAAGCACCTCCTCCCAACTGCAGAGTTCACACACAACCAGAGGACACACTCCATACAGAAGAACTCCCCATTCTACCTCATGATGGGCTATGAGCCCAAGGCGATCCCACTCCCCTACCTGAAGATGAACATACCGGCCATAGAAAAACAAATAGTTGCACTGCAACGGGCCCGAGATGAAGCGAAGGCAACTCACGAGTTGGCCAGACAAATGATGGCAGAAAGAACAACAAGGCACTTCACCCCGTTCGAAGAAGGAGACAGAGTGTGGCTAGAAGTGAAGAACCTCAGAACAACGCACCAAACAAAGAAACTCACACTGAAAAGAGAAGGTCCTGAGCCCACTCTCCTATCGACTGAAGTTACCAGAACAGTGGAAAATACACCCGGTATTCCACGCGGCACTTCTTTCCCTGTACAAAGAAACCAAGACATATGGACCGAACTTCCCAGAACCACCGCCCGACCTGATAGAAGGCGAATCAGAGTATGAAGTGGAAGCGATCATCAGACATAAAAAGAAAGGAAGGACCATGCACTTCTTAGTGAAGTGGGTTGGATACCCGACCTCAGAGAACTCATGGGAGCCCGAGGGAAACCTGAAACATGCCAAGACAATCCTAGGGGCATATAAACAGCGATGACAGCTGTAGAACCCCCAAGACCAAGACACCCACCAAACAAACCACAAAAGAAACCACAGAATGCTCACCACCCCATCAACACTACACCTACCACAAACCCCAGCAAGGACTGGGTGAATGGTCATCGACCAATGACCACTGACAAACATACTCCCTGGCAGACCCACATGGATATGCCCGCATGGGATTCTCTTCTGGATTACAAGGGATGATTGGATAAGAAGGATGACCTCGACCTGTCCAAAATGCTGTCTCTTTGCCTGGAGAAGCACGAAAGTGGATTACAATTGGGTGAGGGCACAGTATGAAGAATGGTGCTTCGAGGGAGAACTAGACGAGGAGGACTACTTCCCAGAGGACTTCTACATCAATTGAGGAGGACTTGCCCCTGGCAGAAGACCACTATCAGGGGTAAGTGTGCCCCTGTGGAGAGACCTGCAGTGGAATACCCACTATGATGACGAGAGCAGATATAGCCTGGCGAAGAGGCTCCTGCTCGGAGAACATGGAGAGTTGGGAACACTACTGCACTCCAACTGATTCCCTCAAACCCCATGACCCCACCCCACCTCCTGACTAGAGAGGAGAAAGAGATTTTGATCGAAGTCAGTGACTTCAAAGATAGAGAGAGGGTGATGTTACAATTTATTATCTGGACCCGCAAGACCAGGCACTTCATTTTTCCCCTTTCTGACATGACATGACTCACTTCCAATGGAGACACCCCCTGACCTGACTCCTGTCGATCGACATGCTGCACCACAGTATTCCGTGACATCGGACTCCATGACATCGGACTCCTTGACATCGGACCCTTGATATCGGATCCGTGACATCGGACGCCTCATGCTTGGCATGAGGGTTATTTGCTATTGTTCTTCGACATGCTGCGCCGCAGCACTCCATGACATCAGATGCCTCATGCTAGGCATGAGGCTTACTGTTCTATTGTTCCTTCTATATTTACTTGACAAGGATCTCATATTCCGATTGGACGATAGACATTCTCTGAACCATATATAAGCTACAGTAATACTGCCTGTATTCCTTAGCTTGACCTAATTCAATCAACAGTCTTAGACTCAACCAGAACACTCGACAGCTTAGGAAGCCCCTAGCTGTGATAACTCGAACTTGACAGTTGGAAAGCCTCCAACTGTAACATATGAAGCCAAGGCTGAGTTAAAGACCTATAGTCTTAACAGACACGACCAGATGCATTTAAGATATGATTTTTTTAAGACACCAGACCTTTTTTAGGATGCCAGATGGCTCTAGAACATCACAATTTTCAGGTTATTTTCAGAATGGGGGGCCAGAAACATATTGTCATTTTGCCACAATATCATTGTAAGTGAGATGAGTGGCGATGGCCACCGGGCCTGAACAGAGGTTACTACATAGTGTACTACTAAGGTAGAGGAAATCCAATATCATTGTAAGCAAGACGAGTGGCGATGGCCACCAGGCCTGAATGGAGGTTACTACATAGTGTACTACTAAGGTAGAGGAAATCCATATGCATCCAGTGTCACCTGATTTGGCGTGATGAATGTGACAAAAGTGCAAAAATTTGCATATCAAAGAAAGCACATAAATTTCAAGCAATCTGCCACCACCAAAATTTTTTATTTTCACTTCATGATTTTTTGGTGGTTGTACATTTTTGAGACATCAGCATGAATAAGTGATATGTGTTTTCAAGAGATTCTACAGTGTCCAAGTGAAACAAACACGTGATCAATTTAGTGCATGCTAAGGTCTCATCACACATCAGTCACAACAGCTGACATTTTTTTTTTTTTTTGGATTAAGGATTTATTCCTTTTTTAAAAGGGCGCCCGAACACAATCCCCTGGAAGTAGGCTACACCTAAAGAACCCTCCTCATCGACAAGCACCTGAACCGCTACCACACCCTCTCAAGCTTGCAGGACTGGCTGATGCACTTCCTCCCACTACAGTATTCTATACTTCCCGAGCCCGCATGAGCACCGAGGCTTCCAGCTGTCAGTGAACTGCATAGTTGGTGTACAAACACAGGATCAATCATGGGAAGGCTTAACTTGTGCCTGTCGGAAAAGAAAAAATGATTGTGGTTAAACAAATGACTCTTGCCTTTACTCTGCAGTTCTGCCCCCCATCCCCCTCAACCGATACTCCCCCTGTTCCCCATCTATTCCTCCCATGGTATATATGTCTGTGGTCCACCCCTTGCCAATGAAGTCCCAAGTCAAGTATGCCAACGCTCTCCCAATAGGGTGTAGGCCATGCAGGGACAGTCCTATGATCAGCCATTGGCGACCTTCCACTATTGGTCTTCCTCCCTGAAGGTTGTAGGTCTCTACCCAATCAACAATGGATTGCGCCCTTGACACAAGGCCAAGGTCTGCACTAAGCAGAGCTGGTGGCAGTATGTTGAGGCCTCGAAAATGGTGCCTGAGTCACATTGAGGGTAAGATGGATAGCAGGGCATTCCTGCTGCCAGCAAGAGCATGTGGGGTCCACCATGCAAATCGTCGTGATGAACTCCGATAAGATAAAATGAAGGGGTAGTTTATAAAGGATGACGGCTCAAGCCATGAGAGAGGCCCAACAGTGATTAGTGAGGAGGTGTTAGGTAGAATAAAGCACAGTCATAGTGGGGGCACTGAATTCCCACGACCGGATGGTGGTGGTTAAAGATCAAGAAGCGGTGACAACAGCTGACATTGGATGTGTATGGATTGCCCCTACCTTAGTCACTGTCATCGTCGACAATCTGGTGGCAACGTGAGGGGGCGATGACAGGGTTCACTGGCATTTTCAGCTGATTTTGTTTCTTGGATTCAAGGTGGTAGCAGTTGGCCGTAGCGAGGATCTTGTTCCATTTCCAGCCCGGGGTTGCTAGCTCCTCAGAGTAGTGGGCTGTCGCTTCAGACCAAACTCCCGTAAATCCAGTGGTATCCTTGACAAAGAAGCCCGTCGACCAGCATTTCAGGGCTCATTCAACCTATGATGACAAGTGAGTATCTCAATAGTGCGCCTTGTGGGTTGTCGTCGATCTTGGACTCGGGTGCAAGATTGTTAACCATGGCAACATGATGCATGAAGGTTTCCATCACCATCTGTGACTGGAATGCGCCTTTCTACCTCTGTACAATATTAGCAAGGAAGCGAGAATAATTGAAAGTCACTCACAATGTCATTGGGATTAGCCTCATCAACACTCATCCAAAGAAAGGGGGAAGGGTCATCGAGGCCGGGTGGGACCACCCTGTGGTGAAAGTGTGACCAGTAGTTGCGGTTTCATCACACATTCAATTTGGACAGGAGGGATGTGATATAATGAAACTGGATTCTGAATTGTAAACTACAAGTACATAGAACATTTATATTGTAGGATAAATAGGGGTTCATAGGATAAATATAACACAGGAGCTCAGGGGTGAAGGCAGTACCATAGCCAAAGAAATGGTGGGTAAGGGGGGTGATGTAATAAATAAGAAACACTGTCCATATTGCAGTTGGTTAGGGTTGAGTTTGTCACATATGCCCTCCAGCGGTTGACGCAGCGAACCGCTTAGCTGGCTCCAGCAGCGGCTGGGGCGGAAGACTTCTCCTTACCCATGGCTTCTTTCTTCTTCTTGGAAGCACCCTTTGCAGCTTTGATAGCCTTGAGAATCTCTGGGGATTCAGTGTCCGAAATCAATTGCTTGTTGTCAATCTCCATCACGCTTGGGTCATTGCGGGCACTGTTTGCAGCAGCGCCAGTGCATTTCGCGGTGCATGCCTGTTGTCATTGGTCACTGGGGCAAATCTGAGGGGCCTTGGAAGGATACGGCGAGCCCCGTTTCGCACGTCGAGCTATGGTGGCATCTTTCCCTTTAAGAAACTGTGTGGCTGCATGCAACAACAAATGCATGATGGTAGCCTGTTCGTGGCTAGAGTATGTGGTTCTGCCATCGGGGTGGAACTCAATGGAAGGGGTGTAGCTAGTAGCATCAGTGGAATCGGGAGGGGCGTGCACCCACCTGTCAACATGCATGCCAAGCGCTGAGTACTTTGTTTCCCGAGTTGGAAAGATTTGTAAGTGGGTGCTATTCCTGTTGCCACACATTCCATGGTTTTCCGATTCATTGTGCTAAACTGTATTTGGCAGCTGCCAGCCGGACTGTTGAAGAATCAGGCAAATGTTTCATACCCTGCAGGTTCTGCAGTAGTGATGTTCCCGTTACAGATTTTCTGATCATAGTCAATGAAGCCACGTACGTCGCTATCAGTAGCAGTAATCAGATGGTTGGCATCATTGGGATTAGTGAGGGTGAAGGTCCCATCAGGTGAATGTCAGAGGTTGAGATGGGACATGGTGGAACGGTCAATGATGAGGGACATGAAGCTGAGAGTGAGGGAGGATGTTGAAGCAAGTCTGGGGTCTGTGGATGGAAGTGTAGGAGGGGGACCATATGTATTATCTGGTCCATTAGCACCTGTATTAGCCCCTGGTAGAGACGGGATGATCCTTGGTAGCTTATGAATTTTTTCAATTCCCAATAACTCAAAATATGCTCTAAGTGCATCAAGGTGTTCAATTTGATAATATGGCATCCAGGTGACATCTCCAGACTTCCACCTCATTTTGAAGATGGCATCAGTCCTAGCTCCAATGTGCTCTTCAATACGCTCAATGGCCCATTCACCATCAGGGGTGTCCTGGTTTCCTAATTGGGTATCTAAGCACCCCAGAAATAACTGATCATCATTCGGCACATGAATTCTTAACAAGGATGCATGGTATACATCATGCACACCTCTTTGCTTTAGGTGAGTAGGTAACTCAACCCTATAGGAATAATTGTCAAAGTCCTCTAGAATTTTGTAGGGGCCAATATATTTAGGTACGAGCTTGCGTGCATACCCTTTTGGGAAGGAGATATTTTTAGTTGAAATATAACACAAATCTCCAGTTACAAAGGGGCTCATATGGTGCCGTTTGTTGGCATCGTGGGTCTGTTTTACTCGTGCAGCTAATATGCTATCATGCACCTGTATCAGAGCTAGTTTGCATTGCAGGGCAAAATTCTGGACACCAGGATACTCATTAGGGCACGAATATTCCCATATCATTGTTCTTGGCATGCACCCGGCATTTAGGAAGAAAGGTGCAAATCCCATACTTTCAGATCGGGCGGAATTGATGGCAAATTCCACTGCAGGTAATTTTGTGACCCAGTCCCTTTGATCCAGGCCAATACATTGGCGCAACATTTGCATTACTGTTCTGTTTGCACGCTCAGTGGAGCCATCCATCTGTGGGTGGTAGGCACTTGACATTTTTAACTTTGTGCCAATTAGTTTGTGTAAGTGCTGCCAGAATTCACTAGTAAACAGCACATCTCTATCACTTATAATGTACTTGGGTAAACCATGTAGCTTATATATATGTTCAAACATGAGTTCAGCAATTTGCTGAGCGACATAATCTGTTCTACTTGGTATAAGATGTACCATTGCGGTCAATAAGTCAATTACGATGGTAATTGAGTCAAATGTTCCATCTCTATTTTTAGACTCAGGCAAAGGACCAATAAAGTTGACTCCAATTGATTCCCATGGTTGTGCCGGGATTGGAAGTGGATTCAGCAAGCCATATGGCTTTTGATTGGCCAGCTTGCTCCGCTTACAGGTTTGGCAAGTTTTGCAGTAGATTCTTGTGTCATTTACCATTTCTTTCCACCACATGTGGTCCTGAAGATAATCAAGAGTTTTGTGTGTGCCTAAGTGAGCTAGTAAGGAGTGTGCCTCTGATATTACAATTTCTTGGACATTCTGTCCGTTGACTGTCACTTTCGGTATACACACAAGTTTGTGTCCCTGAGTTTTCAAGTACACTAGTCCACTCTTAGTCACTTCAAAGTTTTTGAACTCTTCTTGGGTGTTCTGCTACATTCTTAAAGAATGGGTCTTCAATATATTTATTCTTTATTGCCTCTAGCAAATCTATGCCATCCCACCCTCCAGACACAGCTTTAATAAGTGAGGTTTCTGGAATTGAGTTGTCAAATTTGGTGAACTCATCATCTGGAAAGTTTGTTTGGTTATGTGTGGTCAGGGCAGGCGCCCTTCGATCAGAAGCGGCATTTTGTGTGGACAAAGACATCTGAGCACCTAACATGGAGTTTGAGGGACTTTGTGTATCTGTGATGTCGCCTCCACTTTCTGTACCATTCTCATGGCGTTGATGTGGCTTATGAGTTGTACCTTTACTTGGAGGTTTTTGGATGTGTGTGTGCCCACTCTCTGCACTATGCTCATCATGTTGTTGTGGTTTAGGTGTGCTACCTTTGCCCTCCTTTCGTACTCGTGGACCCAAGAGAATGAAATGGTCTTTCATGCATTGCGCAAATTCTGCCTCAGTTTCTGGACGACCCGTCTCGGCTGGACTAGGGAGTTTACGCATCCAAGGCCGCCTTTCAGCCACTGCCTCCAGCCCAGCCAGCAATGGCATGGAAATTCCATGGACCTCAACATTTACTCAACTATCATCGTGCTGGGTGTACTCTGCTTCAGAATGAACAGTCCCAGGTGCGTCATTTGAGTAGATGCGGCTTAGTGCATCTGCTAGCACATTTTCCACTCCTGGCACATAGATAACCTTGAAATCGAACTTGGATATCTTGTCCAGCCAGTGCACCTGATGTCCAGTTAGGTCTTTCTGATTCAAAAGGTGAATCAACCCTTTATGGTCCATTATCCATCTAAAATGTATTCCTTGCAAGATATCTCGATGCCATAGCATTGTCTCGACACCAGCAAACATTTCGATCTCATGGACCGCATAGTTCTGCTGTGCCAAATTCAGCTTAGCCAAGTAGAAAGCTGCTACTCTCATGCCGCACCAATCTTTACCTTGACTGACAAGTCCTGAAATGCCTGTAGCACAACCATCCATCACCATGTAGATGGGATCGGCCTCAGCAGCATAATCTAGCAGGATGCGATAGCGGCTCCTGCTTGCTGTAATTATTTGTTTTATTTGTTCGAAGGCATGTTGGTGAGTGAAATCCCAGTGAAATGGTACAGTGTCACCAGTCAACACCATCAACACTCCCATAGGCACTTGGACACTGGCAAGATCATCTGCAAGATAACCCATGGAACCCAGAAATCCACAGAGTAAGTCCCGATTCATTGGCACTTTCCACACTAAAACACTGCTTATTTTAGCAGGATCCATACAAATTCCATCAGTGTCAATGACATGGCTGAGGACCTTCAGCTCTTTGCACAGAAGCTGAAGCTTTCATTTACTAAGGTAAAATTTCTCTTTGGTTAGAAGGTCAATAACAGTCTTAACATGTCCGACATGTTCTCCAAGTGTACTAGAATAAATTATTATGTCATCTAGGTACACATCCATCCAGATGCCGATATACGCAGCGAAAATATGATTCATCAGCGCCTGGCATGTAGCAGGCACATTACAATCACCTTGCTGTACGACAAGGCTGACCATAGTTCCATCTGGCGTAGTGACAGCCATTTGAGGCACATGCTCAGGAATAATGCGGATCTGCTTGAACGCGTCTTTCATGTCCATTAATGACCAATGCATTTTACTGGCGATACAATGGAGGATCCCTTCAATATTTGGCAAAGGTGAGGCCATTTTTTTTGTATTTAGGTTTCTCATCCGAAAATCATTGACACAACGCAGGAGCAGCGGATTTGTTCCCAGCTTTATGATCAACAACATTGGAGCAGTGCTCATTACAGTCGACTGTTTCCACTGGCTAGTGCGGAGATATGCATCTTGCTTGGCAATCCACTGTGGCCTTAGTGCCTCTGGGCAGCGTGCCAGCCACCAAGGGTAAACCTTCTCTGCATCAAGTAGTGGAATTGTGTGATTGATTGCGCGTAGTGGTGGGAGTGGTAAGTCATGCCAAATATGCTCAACACATATTGGCTCAGCATACCTCAACAGCTCATCACGAACCCTGTCAAGTTGGTCATCATACGTATTCATCGCCCGAGAGGCAATTCTTGTTACTGACTCTCCCCTTAAAGGTCGAGCCTCAGCACTTTCAACTACTACTGTCGAAGGGTTTAGTCCAATTGTTATTTGATGCTGGAATAACCAAGGCATCCCCAGAATTAAATCATAGCTGGATATGTTAATAATATCAAAATAATGTTCTTCCTTGATATCTTGGTACTGAAACTGAACTTTTGTTCCAGCATTTACTTTTGATCTAGAACCCTGAACTGCCAATGGTAATGGTAAGGGTTTCACTAAATTTATTCGTCTCACTCTGAGCTGATCCACCAAAGTTGTAGACATAAAATCGCCAAGCGATCCTGAGTCGACCAAAGCACGGACACTTTGTCCATTAATCTGTGCGACAACTACAACTGGTTTTGGAACCACTCGCGTCGCGTCCCGAGTTATCGCAGCATTCCATTCAATAGCGGACAGCTGATCTCTGGGGATTTGTACTCCATTTAGCTCAAGCTCAATACCATCATCTGGCAGCATCAAGCATGATGATATCACAGCTGACACATTGTGATATATTTGGTTTACAATGTAGGCCCATTCTGGATCTTCGAGGGGTTCCTCAAGTACAAAGAAGAAGTCATCTTCATCCGGGAGTAAGAGGCTTTCTTTGTGTGGCTCTACCACATGTGGTTTGTTCAATTGCTTATCATACCACTTGAAGATATCAAAGTTGTGATCCTCAAGAAGATATCTGGGCACTTCAGTCTTAACGTTTCGCATATAATCTAGAATGAGATACTGTTTTTGGTTCCTTGGATCTGGTAAGACCTCGAACCATTTTTCAATAATGAAATGATATTCATCCCCGGGGTAGGGGCCTCCTTCCTGTAGCAACGAAGCTGCAGCATTTGCTAGTGTATTGTCGTTTACTAAATAGTGGAATCTATCTTGCAAGACCGAGGCCAAAGACATGTCTTGCCTCTCACACTCTTCAGCATACCACTTGGGCAACGTAAACCCTGGTGTACATAAATGTTCGGCCAAAATAAATGACTCTGTTCATTGTAATGAATCCTTTATCATATAATGACTCCTAGACACCCGTTTCACCTTGAAATGATGTTCCTTCAGCTGCCGTCCCCCATTATGTTTGTAAGCAGTAGCATCTCCAGGATACGGCTCAGCTAATGCAAGCATCTCAGTAGCCACTACAGCGAGCACATCCCCAATAGGTGTGTATTCTCGTAATACTTTACTCGAGAAGTAAGCAGGCTGCACGATGTTTCGTGTTCTACACTTCTCACTAATGTGCTTATTATACCACTGCAGGATTCTGAACTGTGGTTTGACCAGAAGGTTAATGCTCACCATAGTCAATGATGAAGCAGGTATGTGCTCATCTCTCAAAGCGGAAGTGGCTCAATGCTTCTTGCTCATCATCTGGCTGATTTATTGGAGCGGGGAATATGTTTACTGTGAGTTTTAGTCTATGTGCTAACATGTCAAGATAGACGTCACCCATACTGAAGTCATATATTCTGGGGTAATAAGCATTGGGCCTGGGTACTTGTGGAAACAATTTCTCAATAAGTTGATCCACATACCACAGGGGGCAGTTGAACTCTGGATCAAGTAACTGCTCTTTGTTTATTTCAATGCTATACCCTGCTGGATCATCAAAGGAATCATGTTGCAGGTCATTAATAAGCTAAACATTTTCCTTCTCTGGTATCCAAACTAGTACAAAATGATGATCTTCCATTACTGGTTTTTTCAGATCATCCCCTGGGTAAGGCTGCAGGCGTTGGAGCTGCGCCTCAGCTATAAGTGTGGGCACATCACCCATAATAGGAAAACATTCCTCAGAATTCTCAAGGTATGGATCCCTGTCGAAATCAAATGAGACTGCTCCACATGGTAGATCGTGCAACTCTTTTGTGGTATCTGCTAGCTCTCGCAACTCATCTACCTCAGCTAGGTTAATCCCAATTTTATATGAGGGTAAACCTGGGGCCTTTCCCAATTTGTCGGACTTCACAAAGGCACCCTGCGGGCAATTATGAGCTAGGTGACCTGGTTCCTTACACTTGAAGCACTTCCCGGTGGCTAACAGCTCATTTCTCTCCTTCTCACTCATTTGGGGTTTTGAAGGCTTAGACCTTTGAGAATTTGACTCAGATGGTCTATTATTAGCTGTATTTGACGACCTCGACTGGTTAGCTCACCAATTGCTTGGACGAAAGCCCTTCTGTTGAGGCGGCGAATTTTCATGGCTGTTCCCATTGTTAAATGGCTTTCTCTCACATTTGAAGTTTTGCGTTCTATTTTGGCGGCACCCTCCGTTTTCCAAAGAAAACCTTTGGGAGTTATTATTATTGTCACCATCAGACTGTCCCCTTTTGGACACTCCTTCTCTTTTGGACACTTCAAAGTGTTCTGCAGCTTCAACAACCCTTTTCCAGGATGAGACTTCAGGGTTCAACTTTTCCCACCACAAAGCCTGCCAGATATCTTGGTTGAGTCCTTTCCATAAGTTTAGAACTCGTTGCCGCTTGTCACTAACACCTATCATCATATGCAGCTCCTCAAGCTCATAGACATAGTTGTCAACGGACCGGTTACCCTGGGTACAGCTGTCTAGCTTGTCCCAAAGATCTGACCTAAAACTTATGGGGAAGCAGTAATCGAAAATTCCGCTAAAGAATTTCACTAGCATCATTTTATGCTCTTTTCGAGCCACTTTCTGTGTGTAATAATTTTTTGCCTTTCCTTTCAGATAATATGACAGAATGCATATTCTTTGACTTGAAGGCACCCACCCATCTACCAGGTAATCCATGCTTTCTTTCACAAATTGATGGAATAATCGGGGGTCCGCTTGACTGTTATACTCTTTGGGTGGTCGTGGTTTGATTCTAGTGGAACTAGAATGTGATTTATGATGCTTTGAGTGTCTTTTAGAGTGCCTGCTTCTATGACTTCTCGAATGAGATCTGGATTGTTTGGAGGAGGCTGTTGAGTCATCACCAGAGTCTGAACCCGAGTCTGAGCCGCTAGGACTCGACGAACTGCCAGAGTCTGAGGAATTGCTATGGCTGGAACTGGAGTCAGAGGAATCTGATGAGCTTGACAAAGACGACGAGGGTGAAGACCCATCAGCATCAACTGATCAGCTATCCTCCTGAACTTCATCCAAAATGCGACCAAGGTAACTCTTAGCTTCTACCTGGTCTAGAGGTCATAACGCATTGGCTCGACCTTTCTTAGTTTTACTAGGCTTGGATTTCTTGCTCAATCCAGCGAGCCGATCAGCTCCAAGATTGGCCAATGGACCCCAGTCACTAGACTTGGAGTCTTTCTTGCGAGCTTTCTCTTTTTCTTTCTTAGACTTAGCTTTCTGTGAGCCAGTTGGTCTCTTTCGGGGCTTTCCATTTTTGTCCCCAGGTGGTGCCAAGTCTTTCATTGACACTGGACCAATGTGCTCGTCTATAGACTTCTTTTCTTTAGAGGCAGCAGATCCTGCTTCCTCCAATTCGAGCTTCCTTTTCTGACTATAGTATTCATACTGATGTTTTTGCCTGTCAGCATCGAATTCTTCGGGGTCAATGCCAGTATTGCCCCAGTTTTGGGGGTCTGGTCCCTTTCCTTTCACAACAGAGGTACCTTCGACACATGAGGAAGCTGTTCCTTTGCTGGTTCCTAACACAGCATTATGTTTCCAGATATGCTCACACTGGTCTGGAGTCAAACCTTTCTCAGCCTCTTCTAACACAGGATCATCTCGATCCTGCTTAGCTTTGGCATGTTTGGATAGGAATCTGACTCTAATATTACTCTTCTTTAGAGATTCTAAACTATGGGACCTTCGTGGCTTAACTGTGACCCATGGTTCTCCGTCTTCCTCTTCTACACCAAAGAGGGATGACGCGAAGGCACTATGGCCTTTGTCATCATCGTCAGAGGGCATTTCACCAACTCTGGGGTTTATAGAAGTATTCGCTCCCTCCCGTGCGGTTAGGTCATCCAAGGAATTCCTAACACCGTCAAGAAATGGCGACGGGGATCTTGCCACAACCACATCCACGAAGGATCTGGCTGCTAAGGTGGAAGGTAAAGGGTGCATCGAGGCATCCCTGACAGACAAACCAGCATCTGTAGAAGGACAGATTGACTCACCTTGAACACGTCTAGTCATGCTGCGCAGCTTGTAGGACATTTTCTTGATTTTGATAAAAGTTGTAAAGAGTTTGTTGACAGAGGAAATAACAAGGGGCTTTCGTCGATAAGCAGTGAAGTCCGGGGTGATCAGCCACAGAGTATTGGAGTGTAAGGATAAAAGCAGAGAGAGGTTTTTCAGATAGTTTCTGTACTTGTCAAAATATGTGGTGAAAGTGTGACTGGTAGTTGTGGTTTCGTCACATGTTCAATTCAGACAGGAGGGACATGATATAATGAAACTGGATTCTGAATCATAAACTACAAGTACATAGAACATTTATATTGTAGGATAAATAGGGGTTCATAGGATAAATATAACACAGGAGCTCAGGGGTGAAGGCAGTACCATAGCCAAAGAAATGGTGGGTAAGGGGGGTGATGTAATAAATAAGAAACACTGTCCATATTGCAGTTGGTTAGGGTTGAGTTTGTCACACACCCACTCCACATAATTGCACTGCTTCTCTGGATCATTATAGATGGGATCTGAATCCCAGAAATTCTGGACAGTGGTGGCCGCCACATTCGCGAAGTTGCTGCACCATTTGTATGTCCTCTGCCTAAGCTGGTAGGCTGTCAATTAGAAGAAAAACTCATTGAATTGGACAATGTACCAGAGCAAAAAGCCGGTCCTTGGTAGCTGAGAAGACATGAGAATGGTTGGGGAAGATGTTGTTCCAGAGATTCTGCACCTCTGCGACATGGTTAACCAGGATCCAGGGATTGGCAGTTGTACCTATGAATTGGATCCATGCAGGTACAAAAACTGCATGCCATTCCCGATGGGTCCCAGCTGGTAGGTCCACATTGGTGATTGAAGAGCGAGGGGCCTTGCCTGCTTGAGAAAATGTGGATGTCGTATCCTTTTGACGACTGATGGCTGGTCCATTTCGGCAGACTTTTGCAAGCAACTAGCCAAATAATCAGTGTGGCAAGATGGAATTGCAATAATGATACATACATTCAAAACCTGGCTATCCTTCTCAGTCTTTATTGAGGAAACCACCAATCTCTCTTTTGTGTCATCTTGATCACTGTCAGGGGTGTAATCAATCTTGTCAACAACATTGGCGTCACGACTCAGAGCAGGGAGAGGGAGGGAAGCCTTAGCGAGAGGATCAGCAGGGGTGCACCGCACAACTGCTGGTTTCCAGTCTGGTCTCAGGCCTGCAGGCAGGGATTGTTTTCCCTTCTTGGACCTTTGGATTGATGAATGGAAAGTCTTCATCAGGGAGACAGTGGGAGACTCATGTTGCTTTGTCCTTCAGGTTCTCAGCGACTGCTTTTCTTTTAGCCCCAGTCACCGGCACCTCATCAGCTTCCACATCCAAGATCACTGTGATCTTCTTGGTCTTAATGGGGCTGCCAGGGTTGTATAGTAATTGGTAGTCAAACACGTTGATTGTGCTGGTACTTACCGGGTTTCTGCTGGTCCTTCCTCCAAACCAGTCAACTGTGGGGAAGTCTTCTCCTTCTTGATCCTAAGCCATGATCAGCTGATGTTGCTGACCAATTAGAATTATCATGGGCTTACTTTCTGGGATTCACATCGTCATCAGCCTTGCACTTTTGGATGACAACGATGTCATCGGAAAGATCCGATGGATCGCTGACTTGAATCAACAAAGCATGCCACTCTTTGTTGATTACCTCATGGCTGTTTACCTTTGCCTTCAATTGCTTCCCCTTTCCCTTCACCTTCATCACTCCTTCAACTGGTCAATCAACTGGTCCGTCCACAGGAATGTCTGCATATGGGTCCTGAGCATACTGCGTGAACAAGCTCCATGCAGAGGAAGTTTCTGTAATGCCTCAGTCCATCTCTGAAGTGCATTGAAAACAGTGCATAGTACCTGTTAATTCAGTTTCATCCTCACTTCCCATATCATTATCACTGAAGCCAAAGACAGTATGTTATAAATCCAGGTCTTCAGCAAGTATGGTAGACTCAGCACCTGCATCATTCTTGTCACCGAAGCTCAACAACAGAAACATGCCAACGTACTGTTGTCGACAACTGGCTTAGTGACTTTTGCAGTCTTCTTTGCAGGTGGATGAGCTGCATGAAAATTCAACTGGATGTCTTCCTCATGCATCTGGTTCTGCATGGCTGCAACTTTCTTCACACCGAGCGCTTTCTTTAATTCCTGTTCCTTATCAGCAGCTGCTTTATCTTTCTTTTTCTGAACCTTTTCCTTATTGTCAGCAGCTATCTGGGCTTTGGTGTGATAGGGCTTTGGAATCGGCTTGAGTAGTGTTGCCTTATCAACATTGGGAAGGCCAGGATGAGCAAGTTTATTTGATTGGCACATGATGTGAGTGGTTGGAGCAGGCTCCATTTTTTGTGTGGGATTTGGTATTGGTGGTATGTGGACCTTGAAAAAATTTAAAACTTGTTGGGCAATCCCGCTGATATACATGCATGCACAGACGTCCACAACTGGACTAAATGTGATCTTAGGAATTTGTGAAGTCAATATGTCCCATAGACCGCTCTTTTCTTTATCCTGCATCATCATTTAATCTCTACAACATTTCTCTCCTTTCTTTTGTTACAATCTTCACAATTTAAATGCCAAAACAATACCACCAACCTCGGATCTATGCATGCTCACTGGGAATGACAGCGATCTGCCGACAAGGGTTTTCTACCTTGTCTGGCATGAGCTGACACCAGGCGGCAGCTCACCCTCCTGCAACAAATCATGCTGCCCCACCATCACCATCACCACCATTACTGGATGCAAACTTCAATAATATAGTGGGCAGGGATAATCAAGATGATGTCAAACATAATGCTATGCTTGGTGAAGATAACATCATGCGCGGTTAAGATAATGCCACATGTGGTGCATGTAAATTATATCACCCAATCCTTGATGGTTAGTCAGTCTTATAAACCTGAACCTCGCACTGTTTGTTGATTTTCTCGATAGGCACACCATGTGACATTAATGGCAATGATCTACCCCCTCATACATTGCCTCCACCATATACGGCTCCAGATGGTGTAAGCTCAGATTTTGACAACTGGGATCCATTTAAGGATCACACCTCATTTGAGATGGCTGACTTTCTGTTTTGAAGGAACCAGATGCCTGTGACACAGATCAATGAACTCTTCGACCTGTGGGCTGTGAATCAAGAGCCTCCTTTTGCAAACCATGATGACCTTTATTCAACAATTGACTCTATTCCACTCAGCGACGTGCCATGGTCTTCATTAACTGTGAAATATGATGGAGATATACCAGCTGATGAAGAAGAAGTACCCCCTTGGATGGATGCTGAATATGAGGTTTGGTACTGAGATCCACAGTCTGTCTTCCGTTGCCAACTGGGTAATCTGGACTTTAAAGATGAGATTGACTATGCAGCTATACAGGAATTTGATTCTGATGGCCAGCGGACATGGTCAGACTTTATGACTGGAAATTGGGCATGGAAACAATCTGTATGCATATCTTTAGTTGTTCTCACCATCATTACTGACTGGTCTCCTAGGACAAGATTGCTGAGGATGAACAAACCCATGAAAGACTTTTTGTCCTGATTATTCTTGGAAGTGATAAAACTACTGTGTCAATAGCAATGGGCCAACATGACTACTACCCCTTATATGGATCAATTGGAAATGTATACAACAATGTTTGACATGCCCACCACAATGCCTTAACTGTTATCGCATTCCTTTCCATTCCCAAAAGTAAGTGATTAGTAACCTATAACATGTCTTCAACAGCTGACCAGGATACCAGCTGATGGAGAGTACAAGGATGATCCAAAATTCCAAAAATTCCACCGTCATCTGTTCCACTCATCAATGCAGGCAATTCTTGAGCTGCTGCATCCAGGAATGACCATTCTGGAAGTGACTCGCTGCCCTGATGGTTATTATCAGTGTGTCATCTATGATCTTGGGCTGTACATCACTGACTACTAGGAGCAAGTTATCCTTGCCTGTATTGTCCAGGGGTGGTGCCCACAGTATGCCATTGACTTTTCATGACATAGGAACTCTTTAAGTTTGCCCCAGATGTACTGCTTACTGAAGTGATCTCAACGGTGATTGCGAGCGGCAGTCCCATGAGCTGACACAGCTTTTAATGGATACTTTTGATTCCAAGATGCTCTGGGATGATCATGGCATCATTAGCGATGCTCTGGTAGGTCTACTGTTTCTGTACACTTCAAGACACCAACTTACAAGCCTATTCTGCAGCCTTTCACAGCAGCCTTTCCCCATGCAGACATACATGAGCTTTTAGCACCAGATTTACTCCACCAGATAATCAAAGGGACCTTCAAGGACCACCTTGTAATGTGGTTGGCAAATACCTAGAGCTTGAACATGGGCCAGCTTGTGCAGCCATGATCATGGCTGACATTGATTGTTGGTATGTCTGTTCCCTCACAACACCCATACTATTTGCTGACAATACCCCAGTATTGCTGCAGCTCCTTCATTTCCTGGACTGCAATGTGCATCAGTTTCCTGAAGGTCGAGAGTTCAAACAATGGGCAGGCGATGATTCAAAAGCCCTCATGAAGGTATTTCCTTTGCAAATCACTACAAGCATATATATTAGTAGCAGTCAGAGTAGACGATTCAATGGTGATTCAGGGTGGTGATCCAACGGCGATTCAGGTCCAATTCATCCGAGTGAATCGCCCTTGAATCGTGTGTGAATCGATATATCACTCTGACCGTCAACTTTCATACAAGCCATTCAACGGTCGATTCAGCTGCCTTTTACATTCATGTAGCACTTGATAAATTTCAACTGGATTTATATGATATTCTCACCTTTGTCTCCTGCAATGAATCCATGGCTCCATGACAGAACACTCGTGCCAAAAAGCTTGTATTCTGCTACAACAAACTGCGATGAGAGTATGATCACCGCATGCACAGGCGCATCTCAAGGCTCAGAAATCTTTTCCATCTTCTCAATTCCGGCAACCGTGCACTGAGTTCTATGTCTCAGATGTCCATGTTGTCTTCAGTTTCCAGTTTTGAAGGTGACGAGATGAGTGGTGACAGCTCAGACTTCAGTTCAGATGTCTCAGATGATGTCTGGGGAGAAATTTTGGGCCACAATTGGCAGGGAAAGACTATGCTAGGATCTGATACCTCCATCACATCTGGACCTTTTGCCACCAGTCTCTCTGACCTTCCCGAGCTCATTTCAGTTGGACGACATTCCTCCAGCTCATCAGGATATGGTGGTGATGAAGATTCAGACTTTGCCAGTGACATGTTGGAGATCTCGGGCAAGGATGGGGATGGGGACACAGGGCTAATGGGTGGTTCTGAGGACAGCGAGGAAGGTTACAGTCGGGGAGTTCTCAATCCTGGAGACCACTGGGTCCGTCTGCGACAATGGGTTCATCAGCAGATTGAACAGATATATGCAAATCGATATGAAGTGCCTCGCAATGAGCTTCCTTGAGGACCATCGACAATGCACCACATACTTATGACACTCAAAAGTGCCCATCCCAACAAATTCTGTGAAGAACTGCGGGTCACCCCTCTGACATTCGATGCTATTGTTGCTGCAATTGCACCAGATCCTGTATTCCAGAACAACTCCAATAACACCCAGACACCAGTGGAAGAACAATTGGCCATCACACTATATCGGTTTGGTCATGATGGCAATGTGGCAAGCCTTCAGAGTGTTGCTAACTGGGCAGGATGTGGGAAGGGAACAGTCTTACTTGTTACTCGGCGGGTTATGGCAGCAATTCTGAGGACAGAGTTCATGGATGAAGCGGTGCGTTTTCCCACTGCAGAGGAAAAGGAAGCAGCGAAGAAGTGGGTCCATAAGCACTCATGCAAAGCTTGGCATGATGGGTGGTGCTTCGTCGACGGAACTCTCATGCCACTTTCAGAGTGACCACACTGGTTTGGTGAAAGTTATTTTGATTGAAAGAATCAATACTCCTTAAACATTCAAGCATGTCATACTATCTATCTTACCCGAGACTAATCTAACTTGATTCAAAGATCATCTCGCTTCCTAACCTGCGAATTATTGATTTTGGATATGGATATACAGGAAGCACACATGACTCAACAGCATGGGGTGGAACACAACTCGCAAGTGACTACAAGGATGTTATGAAGGACAGTGAATGGGTATGGGCTGATTCAGCATATCCAGTATGTCTCCATTTTGAGCAGACCAGCAACATTCCAATGTCGGCTTAGATTGATGTCTGGATAGTGGCACCATACAAGAAGCCAGAGCGAGATCTTCCTGAAAACAATGCTTTCAATACTCAGGTTTCTAAGCTGCGCATTCGGTCTGAACATGCTATTGGGTTTCTCAAAGGACGTTTCCATTCACTCAAGAATCTCCACGTCAACATCCGTGACAAGGACAGCCACATACTTGCGACATACTGGGTTGCTGCTTGCATCGGTCTTCATTCATTTGCAATGCAGTGCAAAGAGAAAGAAAGAGAGCTTGACTCTGATAATTCAGGCTCAGAAGACCCATTCGTCACAGAGGGTTTGTCTTTCTCATCATCTGACTCTGATGTTGACCTAGCCCAACCTCAACCTCTGCGTGCTCATGCTCGTACAGCACGGCTCCGAGCAGGAAAGGCTTGACATGAAAACCTCTAAGCCAAACTTTTCTGAGCACAAGCACGCCATGCTGCACAATCATGCACGTGGCATGGTATTTCTTCTGGTTCTGACAGTTCTGTAGTATAACAGTCTAGTAGCGCCCTACAAAATTCTTACATACTTGTTCAATTATTAGTGTTGTTGATGTTGTCATAGGCACCAAAATTGAAGTTGTAAGGGTCGACCGGCGGAAGACTCAGATCCTGCACCTGTAGTTCTCCACCAAAGTAACCGGAGGGAGTTGTTGATCCTGCATCAGACCATCCACTGCTTGAGCTTGATACAGCAGCATTTTGTGAGAGCGAGGTGTGCCCAACACTGTGGTCATGGTCAATATGCCCCAGCTGAGCCATCTTCAACTTGTATTCCAACTCCATCTTCTTTACAGCTATATCTGCTTTCAGCTTATCTGCTTGCATCTTCACATCTGCCTTTGCTCTAAGCTTTGCCACCTGCTTCTCTGTCTCTGCCCTGACCTTCATCTTCTTTAGTTCCAGCAATTTCTGAGTAGTCTCCTCCTCCTTGACAGAAACTGCATTCATCCTCTCTGCACCTGTCTTTGACTTCTTCGATGCAGACTGAGTTGCAGTAGCTGGAGTTGATTTGCCCTTCTGGGTTGGCAGAGACAACAGGCTTTGCTTCTTCCAGTACAGTTGCTTTGCGCTTTGCACTTCCCTTGGTTACAATTTGAACTTCCTCCTCCGACCCTTCATCTCTGAGTCCATCATCAGTCTCATGACTTTTGTTGCCAACCTCCTTACTCCCAGTATCATCACCATCACCATCGACATCCTGCATGTCATCATCATCACCATCAACATGCTGCATGTCATCACCATCACCATCAACATGCTGCGTGTCATCAAAGCCTACAATTCCATCACTGGACATGTCACCAAGTTCTGAGGTATGCACGCTGGCCAGTAGAAATGATACATCATAATTCAATGTGTTATTTCCGATTCCAGCTGGAACCTGGTTGGGCCGCTCAGAGATGATGGCTTTCAACTGCCAGTACCATGGACATTTCATTTTGATTACAGCTAGTGGTGCCGGTGAGTGCTTATCAGTGCTTATGTTTTGGCAGTACTCTGAATCAAACAATCACCCCATTTGTTCGTGAAAGGATTACCAAGCTCCATGTTGATTTCCTCCTCACGAGTTATGCCAGCACCTGTCTCCCCCATTTCATTGCGGTATTTTCGTACATCCTGAGTCATCCTGGAACAAGCAAAATCTATCAGCACCGTCAGTGGAGAAATCACAGCATGGAATGATACTCACCGCTTGAGCCAATTTTTTATCTTACAGCCCCACACTCACTTTTCACTAGACGTTTTCGCCAGGGCAAATACATCCTTGTACTTTTCATGCTCTTCGAATATCTTCCTCACTTGTTCCCACTGGTACTCTGTCTTGGGCTTGCTACCCCCTTTAGCCAAGCTCTTATTGGGTCCTGGTAGCAGAAAGAGGCCCTGTTTGATTTCCTCATCTTCTTCAATTGCACCAATGAGAAGGAAGTTCAGATCCTCATCTTTCCAGCTGCAAATTCAAGTCATACATTCATATGACTGGGAAATGTTGAGAAGGGAAGTACTTACTCAACCTTTGGACCGTCCTCTGCCTCAGCACCTCCATCCGACTCTTCTTCACCACTAGCCTGAGAATCTTCAGTTACAGCTTTTTTTTTGGCTGCTTTTTTTGTTGCTTTCTTGGTCTTTTTATGGGGTTCAGGCTCAGGAGAGGTAGAAGCATGTTCTGCTTCTTTAGCTTTGGATGATTTGGTTCGAGTGCAGGTAGGAGGCTTCTTCACCCCTGCAGTATCTTTAGGCTTGGTTGGCATGTCAAGGCAAATGGTGGCCGTGGGATGTCTCAAGTGATTACATACTACAAGTAAAGGTACATTTGAAATAGTAAAGTAAGGGGGGTGAATCGTCTTAGTGAATCGCGATTCAAAATGTCGAATCGCCTCTGGATGCGATTTGATGATTCAAAAATTTGGGCAATTCAAGTGTTGATTCAAGTTGTTGAATTGGACCTTGAATTGCTGTTGAATCACCACCCTGAATCGCCGTTGAATCGTCTACTCTGACTGCTACTATTGATCAAGTCTCATGTCTACCTACCTGCCATTGCTGGCCACGTCCCTCTGCAGATGGTACGCGCAGTGAGCGCATTCCTCGACTTTTGCTATCTAGTCTGGCACAATGTCCTCAACGAGTCTATGCTCGATGCAATTGATGATGTGTTAGCACATTTCCCATGACAATTGGGTTGTTTTCAAAGAAGCTGGTGTCTGGACAGATGGTTTCTCCCTCCCCCCAGCAGCACTCCATGAAACACTATCGTTCTCTGATCCAAATGTTTGGCACACCTAACGGTCTCTGTTCATCAATTACAGAATACATCAAAGCTGTAAAGGAACCCTGGCACCGCTCCAGCAAGTTTGATGTGCTGGGCCAAATGCTTGTTACCAACCAGCAACTTGACAAGCTGGCTGTGAGCCATGTCCATTTTGCTGCACATGGAATGCTCAACAGTCCCTGCTTAGCTCAACACCTCATGCCTCTTCCTGTTCCCCCACCCTTGGACCACAGCAATATCAATATTGAGGCTGTTGATGGACCAAAAGTTAGTGCCAGTGTCTCTTTGGCACGGACTCGAGGTACGTGCCCTTCCTTTAAGGATATCTCTGATAACTGACACTATTAAACAGCCCGTGGTTATCCTCGTGATGTCAGTGGGCTTGCACAGAAGATCGGAGAACCTGACCTTCACAACCACATTCGCCACTTCCTATTTGGACAACTCTACCCCAATTTACCATTCCCATTGTTGCATCAAGACATCTCAACCTGTCCACCTTTTAATGGACGTGTTTCAGTTCTCCACTCAGCTGTCACCATGTATTATGCACCTAGTGACCTCTCTGGCATTGGCGGGATGCACTGCCAACACATACACTCAGTACCTCACTGGCAGAATGGTCCACCATGTTGGGACTGATCCTATGCAGCTTATCTTCCTCTATCTGCTCCTGCCCTCTGATTAGCAGTGTGCCAAGTCTCTGTTGAGCTATCTTTGGTTTATTGCCTTTTCGGGACTACTTGGTTGAACACACACTCTGGTGTATCCTATGGCCTCAACTCCTATCTGGATGGTCTACAACCTGAGAGAACCTGTCTTACTTTATTATGGTACTATTACTTCTGCACTATATACAGATCTAGAAGTCCTGCAGGCTGTAGGTGAGTAACTGCATTCCAACTCACTACATTGACCCTCCATCTCTTTTTTGCAGACTTGAGGACCATTCTATAGTGTAATTCTACCAACAGTAACTTGGTATGTATGTCTATAGAACAATTAGTGAGTTCTATGAGCTGGCATGGTGCAACAAAGAGATTAGGTGAGTATGTGAAGTTCCTACCCTGTAGAGTGAAGTATTGACTATATGGATCTCTTGTAGGCAATAAACGAGGGGCACAGGACTACTATAGATATATAGGAGGAGGTTTTGACAGCAGGTGAGGTGTGTGATGCAAGGTGAGCAAAAGTCTCCTCTCCTGATGGTGAACCCATGTCCTGGTGAGTCAGGACCTTATCCCCTGCCTTAACCTTTACTAACCCTCATTCTATTTTACTATTAGGCCTAGGAATCAAAGAAAGTGAATGCTTTGGTGCCATGGATCTCACAAGGTAAGCATACCTTCTCCTGGATGCATGTACTGTTTTATGTCTCTACCAATAACTGCAGGGCCTCTAAGGGGTTTATCAGGTCGTTTATTAGGACTGTTATACCATATTCCAATGCACATTTTGTCAGGGGAAGTCCTAGGATTGCAGGTAAGTAACAACCTCTCTCCCCTCTCCATACAGGTGCATTGACAATGAGCCCCTTGTTACAATCACTCCCTACATCACTCCCTACATCTACATACATCCCTCCACCCCTCTACATATACTTCTTTGGTTCTAGAGGGTGTGCAAGCCCAGTAGATGGTACACTGTCTCACACTCCTCTCACTCCTCCATACTTCCCTTCTTCCCCACCCCTGTACAGCCTTGCCCAGTCATGTATTGAGCTAAATAAATCATTTTAGAGTCCTGTATATGTAGTAGAACCCCTCAATAGCAAGAAGAGACCCCTGCTTATCCCTTGTTCAAGGGAGAATGTTGATTGCATGCTTAGACATAGGTGAAAATGCGAAAATAGATGTTGATAATCACTATATATACATTCAGAAGTACTATATACCAAAAAAAGCGAGGGAAAGTGGTCAGGAATGAGTGGTAAAGCATGCTCATCGTCGGGGATGATGAGCACGACGGTAGCCGAAGCTGTGATGTGTGTTGATCAACCGTGGGAGACATGATTGGACAGTGATCGGGGTGGGAACAGTGGTGGGAAGTTGTCCCCCACATCCCCGGAGCTATGCTTATGTGAGCATAGTGTATATGCTGGCCTTGGTGAAGATTAAATGGTGCTTGGGGAGGGAAATAATGCCGATGTTGGGGTTTTACAGAAATGAGCCTTATAATAGTGGGTGAGGCACCAGATCACCCACTATTATAAGACTGGGTTTGTGGGAAGATCAGGTGACCTGGAACCATGGAACCCCCCATATACACCCCCATGTCACCATCGACAACCATGACAACTACTGCTACAATGACCCCCAAAACAACGATCTGGGCCACTGCAATCATCCAAACAGCCACTGACACCTCAGAGACAGCTAACCAGCTAACCAGGCTGTAACCAACACCCAACAATGGTCAATAGCCATACAAATGAGGACAGTCGACGATGATGCCTTGCAGTCATCAAAAATGGCCTGGAACATGTCAAAACGAAGAGAAAACACCATGACTGGTTCCTACTCATCCCACTGTTCCCTACAACAACCCAGGAGAGGTTTCACACCCTCAAACACGTCCCAGTTCGCTACACACCCACCCATTCCACATTCCGAGTCACCACCATCGTCTGCCATGTCACAGATAATGACAACGGCATCCCTGGCTCTATCCATCTTGGAGAGAAGAACCACAGCCCTAAAGCAAAGCAACACTCCCCATACCATCCTTGTAAAATTCCAGTTAACATCATACAAATCTATAAACAGCCCAGCACAATGACAATGATGATGACAATCCCCCATGTCAAGAACACTCTGAGCTACGCACTAGAGCAGGCGTGGTGTGTCATGCTTCAGAGGGACGCCAATGAAGTAGCTGTCAGTTTTGATGAGGGCATTGTGGTAATCAAGGTGGGTCAATGTCCATCTTTTTCTTGCCAACGATCAGTCGCTAACAATCTTATCCTTAGCTTGGCTGGGATGAGCCCACATTCAGCATGGACCCCTCTGGCAAACTCATCTACACCCGCAACCACAACGTGCTTTCAGGCAACCTACAAATGATCTCTGAGGACTCCAACATCTCAGAGGGTGCCCAGGTACCTCTCTCCATCAAAGAGATTGGATCCACCAAAATCTTTGCACAATCCCTTATGTGCACCCTCCCATTGGATGCTTCGTCACCATTGTTGGAGACGGCGAGTACTTCACATACACCACCCTCGCTTGGTGGAACAAATCCCTCAGAAATGGCATCTACTTCGCATGGGCACCAGACTCTAATATGTATGCTGTGCTCCTGACAGACTTACAGCCCAACCCAATGGTGATGACAGCGAGAACGAGAATGAGATGGAATCTGAGGATGGAGCACCACGTTGGACGACAATGAAACACCCCATCACAGAGGTTCCATAAAGCTAGTCCAATCGCTCATTCCATGGATATGAATCATTGGCACATTAAACGTATTCTGTCACCAGCTTGGCATCTGCATAGTATTAGGCATTGGGACCATAATCTACTTATTTTATTTTATTCTAAATTTATCTTAAAACTGTCTTATGGTCTTAAAGGCATCTGGTGTCTTACAGAAAACAGGTCGTTTTAAGACATAAGACAAAATAAGACAAAATAAGATGAAATAAGGCAAATCAGACACATGAGACAATTTGTCATTTTCCTGATGTTATCTTCTGCATAGCACTATCATAGTTCTACCACAGTTCTACTACAGATCTGCTCTAGTCTCAGTGTATGCTTGACACAGAATCCGATAGCACTACATTGTTCTATGTAGTTTGTCCACAGTGATAACAGCCAACTAATAGTTGACTTGTAGCTCAATATATCTTTCCCATACATATGTCTGGATAGGATCTAAGATGGTCAAGGCCAGGACCAGATGTCTGGACAGTTCACCCAGCTGTTTTTGTGTTTACCCCCCAAAATGTCTGGAATTTCACCCAGCTGTTTGATCAAATTTGACAAAAAATGTCTGGATTAGGACCCAGCCTCAGTTTAGTAGGTATTATCCAGGGTCCTCTAACATGTATCATAATAGTATTAATGCATTCTGGTTGTCAAGGCACTTGAACTTTACAAAGTAGATAATGAGTGGGGCCCTTCAGGCAGTGCAGCAATCAAAGGAATGGTGGGTAAGGAGAATAACCAAGTAAGAGAGGCCATATAACAAAACAAAGGAAGTCTGCTGTGATTGAGGACAGCCATGATTGAGGAGAACCTTGAGGACAGCCTTGAGGTATTTCAGCAATGAACATTTGATGGCTTGTAGCACTCATGTGATAATCACCACCTGCACAGTCTGATTTCCTGCTAGTCTGTGCTAGAATGCTCACATGTTCTGAGTCAAATCCAATCAAGACTACTCGGACCAAACTTGGCCATTTTAATATTTAGTACGTGCATCATGGGGCACATACACTAGCTGCACAGCACAATGCTTCTGGGGAAGTATCATGTCAGTATTGTGGAAGTATTCTTAATACTGCCATCATACTTACCAAGAGATATTTTGCCAGTATTCATACCAATCTAAGATACTACTTGAGTACCTTCAGTACTGTCAAAATACTTCTGGCAAAGTCTGTTGACAATATTATGAATACTGTCAGGGTACTTCCACAGCACTTCTCCAGCAGTATTGTGCCTCTATTATGCCTTGCACCCAGTGATAGGACTCCTACTGAAATTGAAGAGGACTCATGCAATGGGCCAATGGCTGCAGCCCATCAGCCTTCACAGCCCAACTATATCCATGGAAGCTATACTCGTATTCATTTCTGAAGGTGTATTGCTTCCAGCTTGCCTGTTGGGGTCCAAGCCCAAATGACTCCTCAAATACTGAGACAAATCATCAGAGCTGGTCTCTAAGGCATGGCAGGGGTATGAAAAATGCATGGCAGGGGTATGGCTATAACTTCAAATATTATTACTAACTGCCTATCAAAAGTTTTATCCCAGCTGGGCAATATATAAGGCTTTGAGAAACCTCAAGTTTTTAAGCCATAAAGTAAAATTTGCATTTAGCAGAAAGGTAAGGGTATGCAAAAACCCATGAAAATCTGACCTTTTGATTTTTTCGTGGGTTTTTCCATACCCTTACCTTTCTGCTGAATGCAAATTTTACTTTATGGCTTAAAAACTTGAGGTTTCTCAAAGCCTTATATATTGCCCAGCTGGGATAAAACTTCTCATAGGCAGTAACAGTTTAGTGTTGCCATGGCTCAGCCGTGTTTTTTGCTACTTTGGGAAATAAAATAGCTAAAATTCCGAAAATATTCAAGGACCTAGATCACATGATAAGCTGAGGGGTCCTCTGCCAACTCTAAGTGATCTGACCACCGGTTCCCATGTTATTTAAGCGGCTTGGATGGTGGCTTGCTAAGCCGCATTTTAAGCTGCTTACATAACGTGGGAACCGGTGGTCGGATCGCTTAGAGTTGGCAGAGGACCCCTCGGCTTATCATGTGATCTAGGTCCTCAAATATTTTCAGAATTTTAGCTATTTTATTTCCCAAAGTAGCAAAAAAACACAGCTAAGCCATGGCAACACTAAGGCAATATTTGAAGTTATGGCCATACCCCTGCCATGCATTTTTCATACCCCTGCCATGCCTTACTGGTCTCTATTCTATTCTATCTGATTACTCTGTCATTTAAGACATGCTCGGTACCACAACTCTTCAACTCTATAGACTACTACATATTGCCATGCGATCAAACTCGATGTTCCATTTTGCCTTACTTGTCATTGTTTCTACCTTTATCATTTCTGCAAATGCTACAACAGTACCTGGTAACTCTCTCCAGGTATGTTGGTATAACTTATCCTGCTTGATCATCAGAGCAATAATCCCATCACCACCATGATAGTTTAATGGCAGAGATTTTGTCAGCAACATTGTTGAAAGGTGTGGCTTCTTTTACTGCTGTAATGAATCATGGCTCAAATTGGAACAAAAGAGAGGACAAGAAATCTCTACTTATGAAACAGGGGAACTCCATTGGGTACATGAGATGAGCTGTGTTTAGACCTCTAATTTTTTTTTTAGGATGAACCATGAGGACAAGGTGCATCTGAGTGATTGAACCACTTATACCTATACCTGAGGGCTCAAACCCTAAGGTTCAGAATAAACCTAAGGGCCAGAATAAACCTAAGGGCCAGAATGAACCTAAGGTCCAGAACTGGAATAAACCTAAGAAAGACATGAACCACCAATGGAAGCCGATGTGGGTCTCTAGACACAAAGTATAGTAGTGGTCAAACATCAAAATTCAACGGCGATCCAGATGGTGGATTCAGCGCAGATTCAGATGGTGATTCAATGACCTTGAATTGCCCATTTTTTTTGGATCATTGGATCGCCTCCAGAGTCACTTCACTTTTTTGAATTGCCATTCACTCATGAACAATCCACTCTCCCCCTCCACTCTCCCCCTCCTCTCTGTCACCCATTTCAAATTCAATCTTTGTAATCTATCCTGTAATTACAATTTTAAATAACATGCTACAGTTTTGTCTACTATCGTATAATCTGAGTCGCATACACTGAATTGATGGCTCCACCTCCCAAGGCCCTCGAAAAAACCTCCCTCCCATGTCCAAAAGCCCACTACCAAAGCCAAGGCTGCAAAAGAAGCCACTTCTGAAGATGATATTCCAGCCCCTAAGAAAACAAAGGTGTCAGCAGTAATTTACACTGCCCCATATGTTCTGCATGGACTGTGCGGAGTCCGACCATCTGGTGACCAAAATGAAAAATTACACCCCCTTTGGCACGGACTCCGCCCCAGTCTGTGCAGAGTCCACATAAGTGTTGGAGCAGACTATATATGCTGCACAGGGGAAGAGACAACACATTCCTTACAACCTACCTGGGTTTAGTTAGACTTATAGCTAGGGGTTAGCAGAGGTAAGAACACTGTATTCCTACTACGGTACAGGTTCTCCTTATATACATAATAATAAGGATGTCACATGACTTGGGAATGTGTTTACCACATGTATGCACAGTAAGCGCAGTAACATGTGTATGCTGCATGTATTGCCTCATGTATGCAGCATGTATCTCAGGGTTTAATTTCAACACCCCCCCTCAAACTGTACAGTGCTCTAAGCAGCTAAGTTTGAATCTCAAAAGTAATTCCGAGAGAGTCTCTAAATTTCCTGAATAGGATGGCACCAAGGTTCTTTGTGAACATGTCAGCCGGATTATCACTTCCAGGAATGAAAATGACTGTGACTTTGTCATTTTCTATGCATTCGCGGGTATAGTGGTAGCGAATGTCTATATGTTTGGTCCTTCTTTCCTGAACTGGATTTGATCTGATAAAGATGGATCCCTGATTATCAGTGCAGATTGGTATGTGCTTCAGTACATATCCAAGTTCCTGGAATAAGGACTCTATCCACACTATCTGTTGACAAGTGTCGGAGAGAGCCATATATTTGGCTTCTGTGGATGACAGTGCTACAGTTTTTTGTAAATGGGACTGCCAGCACACAATGCCACTTGCTAGAGTAGCAAAGTAACCCATTGTAGATCGGCACTTGACAGTGTCAGCTGCCCAATCAGAGTCTGTGAAGGCCTGTAGCCCTTCAGATTTCTCTCCATCATAGACTATGTTATATTTCTGGGTTCCCACCAGATAGCGCACAATGTACATCACTTTGTCTAGATGTTCTTGGCTAGGATTAGCCAAGAATTGCGACATCCTGATTACCATGTAAGTGATATCAGGTTGCATTCCGAGCATCAGATACAATAAAGATCTGATCACAGACTGATATTTTGATCTAAGTGCCGTGTTTGGCATCGCTGTGTTCTCCAATGGTTTGTAACCAGTCGGGAGTGGAGTAGGGGCAGCTTTGGCATTTGTCATCTTGAACCTCTCGAGCACTTTGGCGAGGTATTCAGTTTGATCGAGTTTGACTTTGCTTGCAGTCTGGGTGATGTGTATGCCTAAGAATTCCATGACTTTTTCAGTACTATGGCACTCCCAATGCTTCAGACAAGCATTCTTCTTTTCATCCACAAGTTTCTTGTTCTTCCCCATGAACAAGCCATCATCAACATAGACCAGTGCAATAACAATGCTGCCTGTCTTAGGATCCTTGTGTATGAAAATGCCGGCATCAGAGCTGGCGCACACAAACCCAATGGTGTGCATAAATGCCTCTAGCTCTTTCCACCATGCTAGTGAGGCCTGTTTAAGGCCATACAATGCTCGGCATAAGCACATTACTTTGCGCTCTTTTCCCTCGACTTGGGTTGATCCATATAGATCTCCTCATCTAGTTTGCCATATAAAAATGCAGTTTTTACATCTAGACCGGTCATATACATGCCTTCTAGAGATGCAAGTGCAAACATGAGGTGTACAGTCTTGTAGTGGACTACTGGTGAGAAAATCCCATCAAAGTCAACACCTTTGACTTGTGAAAAGCCTTTGGCCATGAGTCTGGCTCATTTTCTTCCATCTGATTTCATGGAGAAAACCCATCTATTTTTGATCATTTTTTGATCATGTGGAAGATTGATGATGTCATAGACTTGTCGCTTGTGAAGAGCCTCTAATTCTTCATGACAAGCCTGTTTCCACTCAAGTTGCTGCTGTTGTGGTAGGCACACAATATTGTGACATTGGTTTGGAACTTGGCTTATTTCGCTTGATGGTGTGACTGCTTTTGACAACAGCCAGCAAATAAGCTTATCTCCACCTTCCTTGGTTATCTTTTTAATATAACCTGCTTTGTCTGGTTCCCCCATTGGGTGATCATGTTCTTGATTATTGGAATCGGGCACACTCTCGTGGGGTGCCAAACTCAGTCCAGCAACCAGTTCTTGTTGTTGAGATCATGGTTGTGTTCAGTTATGATCCAAATCTTGACCCACAGATCTCTTCAAATATCGATCATGTGCAATGTCTCTCTCTATGTCAGAGGGGAGTTGCTTCTCTCCATAGGTATTGCCAGGATGGTTTGGGATGTTCCTCTGCCTGCCTGATTGACAGGGCAATTGCTGCCATTCCTGTTGATCATCACATCTTGGATGAAAGTCCTCAGTGGGCACTGGAGGCAGCAGAGGAGGAGCATCAGTCACATCATCATGTGCCTTTTGCTCGCTTGGTACATCATCATCACCTTTTTCTGATGATGGAGGAAGGGGCAGATTTTGTGGTGGTATAAAATCATCGCCATCCATTCCAGATGAGTGGTCATCATCTTCTGGTTCTGGAGGTGGAAAATCACCAAGGTTTGTCTTGGCAGGAGTTTTAGCTCTGGGACAGCATGGAAACAATGTTTCATCAAATAGTGCTGTAGCACCAATGAATATTGTGTCACTAAGTCACATGAAACAGCATGCTTTAATGCCATCTTCTAATCCAAGGTATATCATTAACTCCAATCGAGGAGCTAATGTGGTTGGATGTTTCTCCTTGGGTAGATAGATGTAAGCACCACAACTAAAGACCTTCAGATCATTTAGATCTGGGCAGACTTTATTCAGGTCCTCAAAAGGTGTCAGCCATTTCAGGCGCCTTATTGGGGTTTGGTTGTATAGGTGTGTTGCATGTTCAATGCAAAATTCCCACCATGATTGTGGTAGACAAGCGGTAAATCACAGGGTTTGTGACTTTTCCATTATTGTCCTTATGGTGCGCTCTGCATGCCCATTCTGTTGGTGAACATGGGGTGCAGACATCTCTATTTTGATGCCAAAATCCTTGAGTGTATTTTGTAGCTCACAATCTTTGAACTCCCCCCCTGGATCAACATGCCAGCGCTTGATTGTAGTGCCATACTGGGTCAAAGCCATTGCCTGAAATTGTCTAATCGTTGCAGCAGTGTCAGACTTCTTTCTAAGGCACTGGATCCAGATATGTGATGTCTTGTCATCCAGAAATACAATAAAGTATTTATGTTTGTGGTACGATAGTACTGGGAGTTCCTTTAGATTGGAATGTATTAATTCAAAGGGTTTCTCTGTGCGTGAATTTGATTCGGGAAAAGATTTTGATGTCATTTTCCCTTCAGCGCACCCTGGACATATAATTTTGTCTTTAGGAATAATTAAATTCCTTGGGAATTTTATGGTGCTATTAGGCATTTTCCCTAGCGCCTTTTTGGATGGATGTCCAAGTTGCCTATGCCAAGTCAAGTAGTCAGTGACATACATGGTTGTGACATTGACCCTCTTGGTGCTCAATATATGAGTCCGAGCCCAATAAATCATGTCACATCTCCTAAGAGGGACACAATCCATAATTGGGTTTCCTTCCTCGAAAAATGAAATGTGTGCGGAGGAACCACACACATCACTTCTGTCTTGTAAGAAGACACCCATTGACAGTAATCAAGTATTACAGTCGGGTATGTAGTAGACAGGGTATAATCGCGTCTCACACGTCTCTGACTTCCTGTGACATACTACCTGATGTCTTATGAAGACTGCTCCTTTTCCTACTATATGAGTAGTACCTGTGGCTGTTTGAACCAAGGTAGAGTCCTTTCTCGGTAAAAGCTTGTAAGAAGCGAAATCTTTCATTTCACCAGTGAAGTGTTTTGATGCGCCTGAATCCATGATCCAGTCGGCACCTTTCTTACAATTTCCATTTGCACACATAACACATATATTAAGATCTAAATAGTTCCATGATACATTTAATAGCGGTAAAAGTTCACATGAAAAGTTTGCTGTAATCATTGGAATATTAATCTTAGTGCTTGTGGCAGGGAAAAGGACTGACCTGTCATCATATCCTCCTGTTTCAAGTGGTTCATCAACGAGCATCTCATTGATGGCTTTCCATACTTCCTCATCAGAAACCGGAGGTTCTGATCTGAGGGAGACAATGTCGTCTTCTACCTCCACGATCCTTGGTTCTGGTTCAATCCTCCTCCTCTTACCTTCTTGCACCGTTAGGTGCTCTTCCAGTGGTCGCAGATTTTTTGCACTGTGCGGAAGATGCATTTGCTCGAGGGTGTCTCGAGCTTGCTGATATTCAGCGTAAACCAAATGAGAGGTAGAGGCCGCGCCTGTATATGCCTGTGCAAGCAGTCGGCGGCGAGGATCCCTTGTGGGAGTGTGGTCGCGCTTTTTGATGCGCTGAATGAGTGGCATCGGCAGTATGATGGTGCCATTACCATTTATGGTGGTAAAGGCACTGGAGGCGAGGTGGGTATGTTTCTCTTTAGGCTTTTCCTCCTTAGTCTTTTTGTCCCCATGTTGTCCACGTTTTCGGGATGAATCTCCATTGTTGTTTTGCCCTTCTTTGGGCTGCCATTTGGGGTTTCCCCATTTACATTTGACAGCAGAAAGTTTGTTGGCCTGAGGCTGGCCAGCGGGCTTTCCTACTGCCATGCGCCTTGAGGCTTCAGCGACAATGGTGTCCTTGACATGTTTACACGTCAAGGCACTAGTAGCAGTTGTGTTAAGGACTGTGGCGGACAAAGAATCGTATTCACGCAGCATCGCAGCAAGTAGGATCATCACCTAAACTAGTTCGGGGATGGCAACGTTGGCAGCTGTGAGGCGCTCAAACTTGTCAGCCATCTTAGCAATCTCTGGCGTGGGATTCACAGCTGGAATTTTGATTGCTATTGCAGACCTAAAGTCTGCAAAGACTTGGAAGGGGCCATCAACACCATAATCGGTGCAAATGAGGTCCCACACCTCCTCAGCAGTGTCCTTGGTGTTGGCACACTGCTGAATGGAGGGGGCCAGGCGGAGCACTAGGCTACCAATAGCCTGGTCATTTTTGTTACTCCAGGTCTGGAGCTTGGCAGTAGCATCCGCTACGAGAGTAGCGTTCATCGCTGTCAAAGGAAGCACCAGAGGCGGTTTGATTTCCACCCCACTAGTTATCTGCCAGAGGCCCTGAGACCTGAGCCATGCCTTCATGGAGTTGGCCCATTGAATGTAATTTGAGCCATAAAAAGTTTGTATGAGTTTTTCAAGGGTTGAAGACATGATTTTTGTGGTGGCGGCTGTTATAAGCGCTCAATCAGTCTTTTATCCAAGAAAACATGTTTCACAATCTCAGGAAAAAACACTCCTTCAGAGTGGTTAACCCTAGTCAACCTAGGTTTTTAAGTGCAGCTTGCAGGGAGCGCGATGCAGCTCACAAAGAGCACAAGGTTATAATCTGGAGACTATGAAGTCAACATCGTTCGCAGCCAGTTAAGGCGCGTTTGCAATGTGCCCAGCAGGGCCCATAACCTGTTGGAGCAGACTATATATGCTGCACAGGGGAAGAGACAACACGTTCCTTACAACCTACCTGGGGTTTAGTTAGACTTACAGCTAGGGGTTAGCAGAGGTAAGGAAACTGTATTCCTACTATGGTACAGGTTCTCCTTATATACATAATAATAAGGATGTCACATGACTCGGGAATGTGTTTACCACATGTATGCGCAGTAAGCACAGTAACATGTGTATGCTGCATGTATTGCCTCATGTATGCAGCATGTATCTCAGGGTTTAATTTCAACAATAAGTCCATGCGGAGTCCACATAAGTCCGCGCAGAGTCCACATAAGTCTGCATGGAGTCTGCATAAGCCTGCACAGACTCCAACCATGTGGTGACCCAAATGAAGAATTGAGGCGTGGGTTGATGGCATATGGGTGGGTTTGTTCTGCCATACAGGATAAACAAAAATTTATGTTATTTATTAACTATTTAAAATACTTTCAACATCAAAGAAAAACAAGGATGCCCCCACAACAGGGGACATTTTATTGGTAGTATTCAATACAAAAAAAGTTGCCCCCCTGCTGAAGAGGGGGGCAGTAGACTATAGAATAAAATAAATAACCCACCGTCTCGCTAGCATGTGAGATGGCAGGGGCAGGCATTCATCATCGGCCCTCTCTTGTGGCCCCCTCTTGTCCCCCCTCACCGTTCCCCGTTGGTCTGTACACACCCCCCTTCCTTGTTGTTGTTCCACCCGCGATCCACCCCACGAGCAGATGCTCATGAGGCTGGGGGCGGGTGGTGCACTGTCGTCTCCTGTCCCTGTGCCTGGGCGTCGTTCCACCCACATTCCACCCCACGAGCAGTTGCTGATGAGGCTGTGGGTGGGTGGCTTGTCGTTGTTGTTGTTCCACCTGTGATCCACCCCATGAGCAGTTGCTCATGAGGCTGGGGGTGGGTGGTGCACTGTCATCTCCTGTCCCTGTGCCTGGGCATTGTTCCACCCACATTCCACCCCACGAGCAGTTGCTGATGAGGCTGTGGGTGGGTGGCTTGTCATTGTTGTTGTTCCACCCATGATCCACCCCATGAGCAGTTGCTCGTGAGGCTGGGGGTGGGTGGCTTGTTGTCATTTGTCGCTGTTGTCATTTGTCGCCGTTGTCAATTGTCGCCATTGTCATTTGTTGCTGTCGTCCCCCGTTTGGATTTCTGTCTTTTTTTTTGGGGGGGTGGGGGGAGGGGTTTGGGGGCATCAGTGCGACATGGCCCATGTACAGGGGTTGGTGGGTGCTTACTAGGCAGGTATCCCCCTTCTGGGGTCTCCTGGCATCCCTCGGCACCCTCCTAGCCCGTGTTGACAGCCTCACATCCCGTTTGAACAGGGAGGAGGGGGATTGGGTGGGTGTGGGCATGGGTTGCATGTTTTTCATCGTGGCAGGTCAGCCCCAGTAGTATACAACCTAAAAAGCAATAAAATACAATTAGTTCATTGATAAAAACAAAATGAAAAATGAAAAAAAAACTGATCTATGGCCCAAATGACAGTTGCCATCATTTGGGCCCGCGTTCTCTCCAGTCGTCTCATTTAAAGGTGGTGGTGATGGTGGGAGTGGGCATGGGAATGGTGGTGGCGTGCGTGCATGCAGTGGTAGTGGTGGTAGAGTGGAGGGGAGTGAGGGAGGTGGTGGTGTTGATGGCGGTGGTGAGTGATGAGCTGGCAACGTTGATGACGCGGCTGTGTGCTTTGTCATACAAAGCCAAACAGCGGTATGTAGTGGCATCAATGCGACAACATAGCACTGGCTGTGTAGTGTAACGGTAATGTGCATCTGTACTTTATTAGTTAACCATGAGGCTACGAGTTCAAACACCATTTGTGACATTATTTTGCTAAGCTCAAATGGGCTGCTCGGATGCATGTGGACTGTCCGACCTGGTCCGACCTGGTTGATCATGGACACAGACGGATGAAATCTGTGGAATCCAAGTAAACTATGTGGAATCCGTGTTAGTCTGTATGGATCCGTGCAGACTGGCACACCCTGTTGCACAGCTAAAATGGTTTATTGTATGGATTGCAAATCTGTGTGGAGTCTGTGTAATTCCGCACGGATCCACATGGAACATATGGGGCAGTGTAAAGACCTCGGTGTCAGTGAAGAGCAAAGCTATGCGCAAGAGGAAGGGCTTAGAGGTGTCTGACAGTGGTGATGAAAAAGCCCCAAAAATGTCTGCATGAGCTGGAAAATCGACTCCTGCAGCTGCAACAGCAAGCCAACAAGCATCAAAGAAGCCAAAAACTGGGATCAAAAAAATCAATGCAATTGTGGCAAAGGAGGAGGAAACAAATCAGAAGGTGTTGGATTTGAAGAAGCTTAGGGTGAAGGGAGAAAACGACAAGGTATTGGCAAAGATCAAAGCTAAGGCTGACATGAAGATGCACCAGATAAAACTTTGGGCAGAGCTAGAGCAGAAGAAGATGGACAACAACTTCTGGTTGCAGATGGCTCAGATGTGGCATGCTTACTTGAGCTCTGAGGTTGGATCCAGCAGCATGGTCCATAACAACACAGCAGCTCCTGGTTCTGGCTACTCTGGGTCAGTTACTCCTTCAACCTACTTCAACAAGATGCCACAGCTTGACCTGAGCTTGGAGTTTCTTGGTCAAAACTCAGGCTATGACTTTAACCAGCGCTTCCCAGACCACGACTAGATAACTATAAAGACAAAGATCATATTTGATAGTATGTGATGTCCTAGTTATTCCATATCAGAATCAGAATCCAAGTTGGAGAGATGAACTGTGAGTCCATGTTGTTCAGCATGTGTACGTCTGTTACAATGGATGCGACGGGCTTTGGAACAAAAAAGCTTTTCCTTGAGCTTTTCACGATGAGCTTTGCTGGCTCGGAGACAATTGGCATGGGTACTAGTTTGTGAAGGAGCAATGGATGTTGCAACATCAGGATCAGAAGAGGAAGATAAACCCTCAGCTACAAATGGATCCTCGGGAGCTGAGAGGTCTGAATCAGAGTTGTTGAGGTGGCACTCGCTCTCCTCACATTGCATTGTGAATGAATGGACCCCAATGCAAGCAGCCACCCAATAAGTTGCAAGAATGTGAGTCCTCTTATTGCTTATGTTGAGACATAAGTTCTTTAGTGAATGAAAGCGGCCCTTGAGGAATACAATTGCATGCTCAGATCATATGCAAACCCTAGATACCTGTTTGTTGAATTCTTCATTATCAGGAAGATCACATTCTGGCTTCTTGTACAGTGAAACAATCCAGACATCGACCTTGAAAGAACCAAAAGTTGTAAATAATAGTCGAAAGTTGAGTGCATAAGGCAATGCTTACAGGATAAGCTGAGTCAGCCCATACCCATTCACCAGACTCCATCAAATTGTGATGCTCCTTTGCTGCAGGTGTGAGTCCAAGCTGTTGCATTGTGAGTGCTGCAGTGTGTCCATAAGAATCCAGAGATTGGGCAATGAAACAACCTTCTGAACAGATATGTATCAGAATGGGAGGCAAAAACATGCTTGTATGTTTAACGAGTAATGATTTTTCCAGTCAAAATAGCTTTCTCCAAACCAATGTGGTTGTTCTGCTAGGGGCACAAGGGTCCCATCAACCAGGCACCAACCATTATGCCATGCCCTACAGGAATGTCGATGAACCCATTTCTTTGCCACTTCCTTCTCTCGCATGTCTGGAAAGTGCACTGCTTCATTCATGAAGTTTGGCCAAAGGATTGCAGTCATGGCTCAACATGTCACCAGTACCACAGTTCCCTTTCCAATGCCTGCCCAATTTGCAACCCCCTGAAGGCCTGCAGCATTGCCATCATGACCAAAGTGGAAAAGGGTAATGGCCAGCTGCTCCTCTATAGGCATTTGGGGACAGCGTGAGTTATTTCCAAAGACAACATTGTACTGAAGTTTGGTGACAAGTATATCAAAGGTGTGAGGAGTTATGCACAGTTCTTCACGAAACTGATTGGGACGAGCAGATTTTAGTGTAAAAAGGACATGATGCATTTGGGGAGGCCCCCACAGTATTTTACTCTGTGGCATCTCATAGCAATTTTCATACATTTCCACAATGCTCTGATGCACCCATCTCCTCAACTGTGCCCAATGGTCCCCACCATATTCTTCATCTGCATCTTCATCATCTGACACCTCCAACCAATCACTTTCAAAACTCAATTCTGCATCACCACTATATCTGGAAGAGCTGGAAGAAAGGGAGTGGTCACCTTGTGAAACAAGCTCAGGAATGTCTGAGTTCTCGGAGGCAAAGGAGGTGTCAGAACCCAGAATTCTTCATCCTCGCCAATCTGATCCCAAAACTTCAGCCCAAGAATCCTCACTAGTAGTTTCATTCTCTGTGGTGTCACTGAGGCTGCAGCTGCTTAGAGAAGAGAGGGATGATAATGAGCTCAATGACAGATGTCTGGTGGATGAATGTGTAGTAGACAATATAACTGTTTGAGTCTCGAGATATGATGGCACTTACATTGTTTGTAGTGTTTAAAGGTCCGGTCCTACAGACCAAAAAGAGACCAAAACTGAACTGAACTTAACCAAAGTCCAGTTCGTCAGGTGGCTATTTATAGGACCAGTCTTTTGCAGTTCTTTCACTTTGAAAAATATCATTGAACTGATAAAAACCAATAAAAACTGGTTGCAACCGGTTTATATGTCACATAAACTATACACCCTGATTTCCACACACAATTACTTTAATTTCGCCCCCTGGACCATCAAAAACAGTTGAGAACTGAGAGAGATATCACCAAATACATTTTGCACAAGAATTTCGTCGTGATTAAAATTACTTTGATTGTACTGCTTATACCTTGTGTTACAAAAATGTTGGGTACAATTGGACACCATCCAATACATAAAAATAACACACATAAACATCTGTACCATGTATCTTTGATTAATTTAACACCCCTGACAAGCTGCAACTGCATGCTACAACTACAACCTACAACCTACAACCTACAACATGTAATACAATGTACTTTTGTTTTGGTCATATCTCAGTCAAATCTTGATGAAATCTCTTAAAAATTGGACCGATCTCCGGGGAATCACAATATCCAGCTCTCTAAGTAACGGTTAAACTGTCCGGGCAATAGTTGCCGAGAAACATATGGGCTATATTGGTATGACAAAGTTCACAACAAAAAATCGGTATGGACTGGTTTTCATCAGTCCATGGACCAATATGGACCGGTCCTGTGCGGTCCAGTTGGGGTCCATCAATATCTGGGTCGGTCCTGGACCGGTTGCGGTTGCGGTTGCCCCATTTAGACATCAAAAACTGGACTTAATCGGACCTTAAAACACTAGTTGTTCATAGCCTTGCCACAGCTTGGTGTACAGCTGCACCAGTGCCTTTGCTTGAGTGCTGCATTGGAGAGGCTTAGGCATGACAGGCATGGCAAGAGAGAGGTGTAGTTCCATTTCAAATTACATATTACATTTTGGCTGCACAGGATCAGCAAAGTGGATCGACAGTTGAATTGCCAGTTGAATCACTGTAAAAAATGTTGACGGTCAGAGTAACATGGCGATTCAGAGGCGATTCAATGACAATTCACTGATGAGAATCATTGTTGAATCTCTGCTGGATCGACCCTCTGAATCATCGTTGAATCCTTATGTTTGACTGCTACTTATGTTTCATGTTTTCACAGGCAACTACGTCCTTTTCATACATACAATGTACTGTAGTGACAGTCTATAGCTGTTACATGTGGGGCTGTCATTACAGGTCTACCTGATATATAACTGGGAGTGGGCAATCCCTGCATATCGCCGAAAGCACTCAGTGATGCCACATGATGTGCATGCATCATTCGACGCTCCAACAAGTGACCCAAGCAATTTCAAGTGGGCACAAAAGCACCATTGGCTCAGAGCCACTTTCAAGAGCATTTAGTATACATGTACAATAGTTCTATTATGCTATGTGTTCAATAAAAGCTCTTGAATATACATATCTCAGCAAACACCAGCCAAAAACCCCCTTCAAATAGACTGAAAACTCAAACCTATACAACTCATTGTATACTGATCATACAGCCAAGGTCCTGGAGGCAACCCTTACTGGTGTCTTGTGCTCTTCACATCTCTGGAAGCCATTTTTGTAAAATAGTGCTTCTTCATCATGAAACACCCCATTTTGGGGTAGAATTTGCTGATTTAAATGGTTTAAATTGAAAATTTCGACCTTTTGTTTCCAGAGACCTATAGAGCACAATATTTCGTTTTGACACTCTCTCACACCTAAGCAATCCATGTACTCTATGCTGAGTTCTATTCCTTGGAAGGGTTACCCATCAAGCAGAGCTACTGTGGTGTGTTCCCATGGTCATATGTGGCAACAACATGCCAAAACTGCATGGTACAAGCATGTCATTTCATATATCATGGTGGACAAACACCCCAGACTCATTTCTCCCTACCCTACCAGCTGTGTTACATTCATACAGAAACCTCTATAGTCTTTTGTAGTCCTCAACAAAGCAGACCCACTTGGGTGGTGCCAAGTTGAGAGAGGGGGTGTATGTCCTACGACTGCCCCATTCCAGACAACCATGTGGACCTGGAATTAGTATATTTCTGTAGATACCAGCAACATTATATCCAAGTTTGTAGATACACATTCTCTTTTGAGTCTGAGCAGTTGTGGACCAGATTGAAGACAGGTGGTTATACAATACCATCTGGTGAAGAAGACAACCTGATATATTACTATAACCATATTTCTGCAATTTCCCACCAAAGGTACCCAAATTTGCATGCACTTAAACTAATAATAATCAAATCTAGATTATTCAATGACATGCCACCAAAAGCAGGTATTGCTTCCCAAAGGAGGAATATAGCTGGATTCAATGCAGACCAACTGGACCTACCAACCCAACATCTCACTTCTGATCTTGATGGTGGAAATGCTGAACTTGCAGCACAGCTTTCTGAGGCACACAACACATTGCAAGCATCCAAACTGGCATTATCTAATCAAGTGTCTCTGAACTTTTTAAGGCTTTGGAGGCTTTAAAAGTAGAACAATCTCAATCAGCTAAGCTTTACTGATGTTTCCGTGTTGAATGTTGTCCTCGCCAGCATGGTGCAGCTCGCAAGAATTGTCTGAAAGTAAAATAGAAATCCTTCAGGTGACTAATGCACAGCATCTCACTGAACAAAAGCAGCTAATTCATGATACTACCTCATATGGTGAAACTCTGGCACAGCTTGAAAAGAAGTACTCCAATCTACAGGATCAACTTTTCCATACTATGGATAGGTCTCAGATAGAGCTGGCTAAAGCTAAGGGAAAGCTTGCTCTGGCACAGAAAAATCTCAAACAATCACGTTCTCAGGCTGTCTATTCAAAAGCATTGTGAAAGTGCTACTACCCTTCGACAGAAGGCTGTAATCCAGGCAAAAGAAAAAGCTTGTCAACAGGCCATTCATGAAAAATCCACACATTCACTTTTACACAAGGGTATTTACACTCAGGAAACTCAGAATCTTATTCATCTACTTGTCAAAGCTGGCTGTTCAAAAGAATATGTCAGTACAGTGATTATGGCCATTCTGAAAAGTGCTGGGATTACGACAAAAAGATCCATTAGCCATCGGACTGTTTCACGTATTCTTATGGAAGGATATGTTGCAAGCCAAATTCAACTTGGGTTTGAAATGGCTGATGCCAAAGCACTAACAGGAAGTGGAGATGGTACTAGTCATTGGAATGTGCAGTATTATTCATGGCATATCAATCTGAAGGCTAGTGACTATGAATCATCCAATGGAGCAAAACAGCATGTTACACATTTTTTGGGCATTACTCCATCCTTTGATAGCTCTAGTGAAGAGTCAATTAAGGATTGGAACCTAGTGCTTGATTCAATTGTTGATCTATATAATCGCTCACCCTTGGGAAAATGACATGGATCTCTTCTATGTACAGTTGATATCTTTGCCAAACTGGTTGGAATGATGACAGATCATTGTGCAAGGGAAAAGAAGGATGCTCGTATGCTGGAGGAGCTCAAAATGTCTGCTGTTTTACAGCAATTGGGTGAACAAAATATTCTTAATTTTGGTAATCAAGAACTTGATTACACAAAATACCATGAGGTTATTTCAAAGCTTGGTGGAACTGGCACATGGAATGCTTTGCCTCTTGAAACACAGCAAGCTCATCTGGCAAGAATGTCTGAAGATTTTGTTATTGATCTGGGAAAGGATGTTTATCAAATGATGTCTGATAAAGAAAAACAATATTTGACATACTTTGTCTGGGCTGGCTGTGGTTGCCACAAGGATTTGAATAGTGTTCAGGGTGGATATTTTGCAATGTCCAAATGGTGGGAGTGTAAGGGGACTAGGGGGGTGCCCTGTGTGTTTTTCCTATTTTTTATGTTCGTCCCATATTTTTCCCCACCTCATTTCCTTCTATTCTTCATTTTCTATGATTTTTCCGGATTTTATTACTAATTTTCCCTTGCTATCATGTTTGTATATGTTGACACTTTTATATTTAGAGGCGGAGTACCCCTTCCGACACATACCCCTTGGTATGATGTCATTCGGCGGCCTTGATCCGCCTATCTCCGCCTTTTTCTATTTTTAGGTTATATTTGATTTTTGTCGTCTTCACATATACTGGGCATCAGCAAGGGGATCCTTAGAGTTTTCTCTTCGGATTTCCCTTTGCTAGGTGCGCCCCCAATCCCTGTATTATGTAGCATAATTTTAACTTCGGATTTCCCTTTGCTAGAGGCTTAGGTTGCCCTTATAGGGAGGAACACAAGCAAACACCTCCTATTCTACTTGCAAACTGTGACAATGTTGGTGTTTTTGCTGATATGGTATCTGATAGTAATACAATCACACCAGCACAAGAACAAGCATTTGAGAGTACAGCACATGGAGGAATCAAAGCAACTCAATTGGCAGGTGCACTTTGCAATCACAAGGATGACAAAAAAGGGCATCACAATATTTTTTGCTTCTGGTGGCAAGAAAATGTTGGCAGTGAATTTACTTCTCCTGATACATCCAATACATGTTTTGGATCATACTGTGATGGTGCAATTGTTATTTTAGCACATCTTTCACAGTTTACAGCATATCTTGAATATTACCAACTTCAAAAAAGCACCAAGAAGTTCAATCATATGGAGCAGAGCTTCTGGAATGCAATTCACAATACTCCCACCCTTTCTGAGCTTGCTGTCTTATCACTCTATGCTCAAGCAATCTCTCATCCATATATGGAGAAAGTTCATACTCCTGGACAGAATGCACTTGAACTTGGCCCATACCATGCCAAGGTATTAGATCATATTGGGGCTGAACTTTACACTGCCCCACATAGTCCTGGAGGAATCCTGGTAGTCCTACCAGGAAGACCAGGAATCCTCCAGGAATCCAGTAGGACTCACCAGGACTCACCAGGACTCACCAGGAATCCTTCAGGAATCCAGTAGGACTCACCAGGACTCACCAGGACTCACCAGGAATCCTCCAGGAATCCAGTAGGACTCACCAGGAATCCAGTGGGACTCACCAGGAATCCAGTGGGACTCACCAGGAATCCAGTGGGACTCACCAGGAATCCAGTGGGACTCACCAGGAATCCAGTGGGACTCACCAGGAATCCAGTGGGACTCACCAGGAATCCAGTGGGACTTACCAGGATTCCTGGTCTGTTACCAAGCATCCAACCATAATGGAAAGTCAATGTGATATCTTATGAGTTCAAGTGCCTCAACTTCAGAAATTTCACAATGTGCCCACAAAACAGATTTGTGCAAAGCAGGAATTGAACTCAAGACCTCATGATGAGGAATCACATGACAAACCAGACAAGTGTGTTCAACCAGTTGAGCCACAGGAGAATTATTTGTTATCCATATAAAGTTTATTTATGACTCAAACTCAAACTCAAGCATATAATCTCTCTCAAAGTCACTATTAAGATCAAATAATTTTAATCAACTACATCCCCCGCATCTAATGCGAGGGATACAATACAATTAACTACATAAAAAAAGCCCTCCCATGCACCTCATGCAAGGGAGAGCCCTAAAAATATTTACAGATAAAACTAAATCCCCTCACGTTCGACGCGAGGGGAGGGCGACAATTATTAATAAATAAAGAAAATCCCCTCGCCGTTGTAAAATGTGGGCGAGGGGGAGGGCATTAATATGAAAGAAAAAAAATGAAAAAAAAACCCTCCCCATGCAAAATGCAGGGGAGGGGGTGGCCTGGTGGTGTCTCATCATGGTGTGGGTGCATGGGTCCTGCTCCCCATCCTCGTCCCCATCCCTGTCCCTGTCCCCATCTCCCTGTCGTCCTCATCCCAATGGTTCCCCATTTCTGCCCCACAAGCAGTTGCTCATGGCGGCAGATTGGGGTGCTGCTGTGGTGGTGGCCATCATCGCCATTCCACCCACAATCCACCCCACGAGCAGTGGCTCATGGGGCTGGAGGCAGGTGGTGTATCATTGGCCCCATCGTCATTGTCCGTTGTGGTTGGGGTGGTTGGTCCACCATTCGGATGTTTCTCAGTGGAGATAGGTATGCGGGATGAGCGGTGTGGGAGGGTGGGAGTAAATGTGTCTTGATCATCTCCGACGGGGTCATCCAACTCAGCAGTGTCCAGCGGGTGGAATGATTTATCGTCCTCATTGTTGTTTGTGGGTAAGAGGGTGAAAGTGGGTTCATCCCGAGTAGGTTCCCCAATGGTGTCTTCCGAGGGTAGTGGGGCAGGTGGGATATGTCCATCATGGCTTTCAAGGAAGTGGACATGATAAGAACTGTGGACTTTCCTTGTGGCCCAATTATAGCATCAGTAAGACTTGAACTTCGGGTCATATCCAATAAGTACACATTCAATTGACCATTCAAAAATCTTTGGATTATCCTTCTTTGGGATGAGAACAAAAGCACAGCAACCGATCTCATGCATGTATGAATAATCAGGCTTGCATTCATGCCAGAGTTCCCAAGGCGTGCACCCTTGAAGTGATCGTGTGGTGGTTTTGGTGTGTAAATGAGAGGCCATTAGGTAAAATTTGTCCCAAAGGTAAGCTGGTAAACCTGAATAAATTTGCATAGTGCGAGCCTTAGCCATAAGGGTATGATGCATGCATTCAATGCACCCAATATGGGCTGAAGTGTACGGGGCTGTAAATTGTTGTTCTGTTCCCCATGTCTTAAGCCAAGCTTCCATCTCGTGAGATTTTAATTCTCCATTGTCTGTGATGTAGATTTCGACTTTAAGTCCCATTTCATTTTCTCAGGCTAATTCCCAAGCTTTTAGTTCAGGGAACGAGTGGTCTTTGTTATGAAGTGGTATCAACCATGGAAAAGATGTATAATCATTGACAATATCCATAACATAAGAATTTCCGGTACGAGATTTGACTCCATGTGGACCCGATAAATCCACCCAAACTTTTTTTAACTTCCCCATCACCTTATGACTGATCCCCTCATGCTTCTTTGGAACTGGTGTCTTTGTCTGTTTGCCAAGAACACAAGATTCACATTTGGGCAGTCTAGATGTGGAGACGATGGGCGCACCTGTGAGTGTACCCTTTTTGGCCATATCCCAAAGGGATTGATAGTTTGTGTGGCCAAGATGGCGGTGCCAAGTTTCTAGATTGGGGGACTTGTGGACAGTGAATGCGTGGTCGGCAGCGGCTGAGTGCAGGTTGAGTGAATATAGTTTCTTGTTGGGAAGTAGGGTTCCATGGGCAATAAGTGCTCCGGTGGATTTATCCATGACCCAGCATGAGGAATTATCGAAATGCACCACAGCATTTGAGTCATCAGTGAGGGAACTGACCAAGATAAGTTGGACTGCTGCATTTGGGATGTAGAGTGCATTATGTAATACAATTGATGCGCCTCGAGCTATGCATAGTCTTATGTCGCCGACTCCTATAGTGATAATGGAGGATCCCCCAACACCTTTCACAGGGCGGGGTGAGATTGGACGAAGGGTAAGGAAGTCAGCCTTGTCCAGTGAGATGTGGACTGTTTAGTGTTGCCACTGGCTCAGCCGAGGTTTTTCAATAAAATGGCTATAGCATACCAGATAAATTTCCTAAATTCACTAGGATATTTGAGCATATGGACAGGCCCATAAGCCGAGGGGTCTTCTGCCAACATTATCTGACTGGATCCACCGTTCCTGACTTATTCACTCAGCTTTGATTTCAAGCCGAGCCATCAAGCCGAATGTTGTTTATTAAATAACTCAGGGACAATTGATCAGTTCAACTAATTTTGGCAGACAACCCCTCGGCTTATGGGCCCATCCACATGCTCAAATATCTTGGTGAATTTGGGAAATTTACCTGGCATGCTATAGCCATTTTATTGAAAAACCTCGGCTGAGCCAGTGGCAACACTAGGACTGTTGCACCTGTATCAATAATAAAAGGGAAATTGATAAGGGAAACCTGGGAGTGTTGAGTTTGGTTAAGTGGTTCAACAATGAATGTGCCTTCCCCAGGGGTTGAGATGTTGCAGGTCCAGTCAACAGTTGTGGTCGCCTCCTCCTCAATGACAAGCCAACCCTCATATTCCACCTCCTTGATTGATGCTATGGGAAGCGGGTCACTAGCGAGTCCAGTGAATGGGGTATAAGTGTCGGGTTGGGGCTTTGCAGGTTCGGAATTCACCATAACCGTGAAGGCACGTCCATTAATGTCTTTCACAGTAATTGGGACCCTTGGATTAGAGTTGTATGAATTATCAACCTTCTTCCCTTTGTCCCGAGCTGCTCTCTGTGCTGCCACAGACTCTTCAATCGTCTTCCCAGCCATTCCTCCCCCTGCCTTAATGCAGTATTCAGTCGAATGTCCCATTTTCTTGCAAATGGGATTCCTGCAAATGAGTCCATTGGACAGCTTTGTTTATTTAACATGTGCAGTGAGAGCCATGGATGATTGGGAGTCTGTGCAGTGGTTGTTCTCAAGAAGGGATTGTTCATTCTCCAAAAATAAGCAGATATCCTTTGATGTGTAAGGGGATTCCTTCGTGGAGGCAGCGATGTCACGAGAAATGATGGAATGCGCATGAGGGAAATTGTTGCTGAGGGAGTTCAAAAGAGCAATACAGCAAAGGAGGTCAGGTTTAATATCCCCCATAGCAAACACGTGATCAATGAGAGCGCAAATTTTGTCGGCCATTTCGGGAAGGGGGGTCTTGGTGGTGCACTGAATTGTGAGTGCCTGTTGTAATAATTGTTGACGAACTGGGCCCTCATTCTGGTGTCATTTATGGAGTGCCTCCCAATTTACAGTCATATCCTTTTCCATGTCTATAAAAGGGCATTCAGATGGAATGATGCTGGATGCAAGAAATGCATATGCAAGGTGGGAGTTGGCCTTCCAGTTGATTAATGCATGACTTTCGGAAGTAGCAGGTGCAGTGATTGTGCCAGTAACATATTCGTAGAGACCATTTAGTGAAAGGGCGATGGTAATTTCCTTGCACCATTCTTTGTAGTTTGATTTAAGTTTGTTGAGTTTCTCACCAGAATATTGAACTGAGAGTTTGATTGGAGCAACCGAGGGAGGGCTAGATTCCATCATGTTGGGTATAGACAGAGAGAGAAAATTAAGGTTTGAGGAGCAAGAGACCATCTACTAGGGATTGAATGCACAGAGGGCAATCCGTGATCCGAAATGGGATAGTGATTGGAATTTTGATCGAAAATATGACATAGAGTAAAACATTGAGTGGCTAGGAGATTGTCTACCATTGCTTAAAAGTGATGGGAGTGGCCCATAACCTGTAGAGAATCAATCCTAGATAAGAATAGATTCAGTTGATGTATAATCGACTGTATATGAGCAAATAGTACCTAGATAAGAATAGACTACAGTACTATTAGTAATCTTGTATGTAAGGTTCTATGGAACGTTACTCACCTCAGTCGATGTATAATTGACTGAGGTGTCTAACTAATATTGTGGGGTATATATACTAGAAGTCATAAAGGTAACCAAAGAGCGAGTATAAAGGGTACGTGCCAAAGGACTTGTTGATAATGCTGACATGCCATAAAAGGATGTCGGTGATAGGATCAAATGAACGCATCATCAGATATGATGATACCCATTCATGGTGTATATCAACATTTTTCCATCCTACCTAGGTGGTAGAGATATGTTACTTTGTTTACTTTGTTGTGCTTGTTGAATTAATGTTATGAAAGATGACATGACATTCTACATAAGGTAGGGCTCAAGCACAATGTGCCAACATCATGTGATGTGACAAAGTGTGACTTCACCAAGATCAGACTCCCTTAAATGATTGGATGCATGGTGAGACAGATGATTATGTAGTATTCTACTATGTAGGACATGGAATAATGCTAGGTGTTATCAAAAATGTTGGGTTCTGGGTTGTAGACTATAAATTCAGGTGAAGATTTGTGGAAGCCCTCTGGCCATTTTCTGGTATGAAGTATTTTCCCTCCTTGTTTTCCAGGCAATTCTTGATTATATGCATGTGTATTTTCCTTCCCTGGATTGTGTGTTTCAACAATAAAAAACTTCCCAGCATCAAAACTTGGGTGTTGCAGCATGTTGCAACACATTGATGTCCTTAATTAATGATGTGACACACATATTTTGCTAATGGCACATTAATGTGGAGGAAAATCCTTTGGGCTATGCTGATTTGTAGCTATTAACTATACCTAAAGACTGGTGGGGCTCAAATTCTTATTTTTGCAAAGTTGTGAGTGCCATTAAATTTTTGGTCAAAAGTCATCAAATTGTCATGCTTTATCATGTGACATTGGCATATTGTGCTTGAGCCCTACCTTACATAAGTGGGTTACATGAGGATTAGTAATCAAACATACCTTATAAGGCAGGAGGGAGGAGGGGGGGTTCCAGCAATGGCTTAAAAAGAAAACCAAGTGGATATCCTTAATTAGAATCCTGTCACCCCCTTGGAACGAGGTTATTCCCTGGAGTGAGGTATGGTGGGAAAATTCCAATCTAACATTGCGGCAAATGCCAACCTGTCTATTCATAGCACACAGCCAGAGTTGAGGTATTGTGGGAATAAAAATCTAACATTGTGGCAAATGCCTTGGGCATTCATAGTCAAGCAATTCATAGGATGCCCTGCATTGTGGGAATAAATTCTAACATTGTGGCAAATGCTATTAAATTTTTCCTCAGCAAGACATCTGACCATCATTGACTTTCTCTGTGTGATACTGCAACCAGGTAAGGCAGGAACTGGACAGAGCATGGATTGCAAGAGGGCACATACAGTGTATATACTATATACTATATCCTTATATCTGTGGTAATCATCATTCTTTTATTGAAGCTACTCTTTTTTGATTTTGATGTGCTTGGGGTTACCAAAAGTCTGTTATTAAAATACATTGAAGGATGTATTCAACAAGAAATCTACTTGTTTATTAGTAATTCTACAAAAAGGTAGGTATACTCTCAAAATAATGCCTGAGCTCTTCCATCGTGCTATGCGCACATTTGGAAAATATTGGATTATCTTCCACCTTTCCATGTGACAACACTCAACCAGTTCATGTCCGTTTATCACAACCCTGTTGTCCGTACTCTCTGAGTCATCTTTCTCTGCTGAATCCTCATCACTGTCTGGTTCCTCATTGCCTCCTGCTTTGTCTATGACCTCCACATCCTGCACATCCTCCTGTTCATTGGGCTGGGGTGATTTCGTCTTGTGGTCATTACCTTCATTACTCGCCACCTTTCCCTGTGCATTGTCAAGCCTTCTCTGCATTTTCTTGGTACACCATCCTGGGTAGATGATGCAAATCTCCTCTACCACAGGCATGCTAACGTATGAAAGATATTCCGTGATTCCCAGTTCAGGGATAATCATGAGTAATTTCAAAGAGGGCCAAATGATGGGTAGGGGCCAGGGAGGGTTTGGCTCAAGTCCATGGATGGCAAGTACTATCTCAGGGTAATTGATGATGAACCCCAGATCACCTCAATGAGTTGTCAAAGTTGGCTGTGAGGTTGTAACACATGGTGTTGAAACCACAAGAGGCTGGGAAGACACTTTCATTGAAGGTAATTAAGTGGGTGTCTTTGACATGGAGATGCACTGTCTTGAGGTGTGGACAAGCTTGAGCTGGTGCTGTGAGTCAACCAGAGTACTGCTTCCAATTATGGTGAGTTAAAGTGAATGCAGTGCCTGCTCCCATTCCATCTTCCTTGTCTTCTCCTGCTAACAGTTGACAGGCTTCAGCATAGATAAACAACACCCAACATCGAAATCCATGTCGCATTGATTGCTGTTCCCATGTGCAAAGCATTGAAAGTGCTTACATGTTGAGCCAACAGTTGACAGCCTTTGGCATAGATAAACAACACCCAATGTCAAAATCCATGTTGCGTTGATTGCCATTCCTGTGTGCGAAGCATTGAAAGTGTTTGACACATTGAGCCAACTTCTTCTCCACACCAACATGCTTCAGGAAATCCAATACAAAAAGTTCCCACTCATGTGTTTTGCTTATCTGGAGTCAAAGTGTCAGAAAGGTCTAGCTTTTGTTTGTGAGCATTGTGTTCTATACTGGTTGGGGTGTGTTGCTGTTGAGGGTACCAGACTATTGTTGTTTCCATGGTTGTCATTCAAGTTTGTTGTCACAAACAAGGTCACAAAAATCCTGTTTCTATTTAACAGGTTGAGAGCATATGGTATATGATGGATTTGCCAGAAGTTATTCCATGGCCAAAAATGTGAAACATATCTATGGACTGGCGAACAGTATGATAAACTGCAAGTTTGATGCGAGAACAGGCCCACTGTTGCCTGGATATGTGGCCATTGTGTATCCAACTGAAACTACTGAACCTAAAGGAACCTCACATGGGGCATTGCAGTAGACAGGCAGGAAGTCAAGTTTCTGAAATTGCCATCCATAAACGTAAACCCTGTCCACCCATTCTATAGCAGCCATTGTATACGGGAACTAGTGAAAAGCCATCAGTAAATGACACCCATGAACCATAGATAGACTGACTCAGGTCATTGAAAGACCTTGATGCCAGATAGTTGCCTGAGAAGAGACGGTGAGCAATGGTGAAGAAACAGATTTCACGCTGCTAATTTTTTTGACTTGGGGTTAGAGGGCCAGGTCTGGCAGGTATGAGTCCTTATGTTTTTTTTTAAACAAATTTATTTATTTTATTTAAAATCCTTTGTCTCCCTGTCATTATAATTCTTTAAAATTAAGACATTTGACATGAAAACTAAGTACTGAGATTAACTAATTAACTAGCTAACTAACTACTGATGTACACTGGCTGCACAGCAAGATACTTCTGAGAAGGTATGATGTCAGTATTCTGGAAGTACTCCTAATACTGCCACCATACTCACCAAGGGATATTTTGCCAGTAAGCATACCAATCTAGAATACTACTTCAGTACCTTCAGTACTATTAAAATATAATACAATACTGTCAAAATACCTCTAGTGAACTATGTTGACAATATTAGGAATACTGTCAGGATACTTTCACAGTACTTCTCAGGAAGTATTGTGCCTTGCACCCAGTGGTAACAGCTATTTTTTGGCATATATTGCCAACACTGCAACCTTGTTTTTACAGGACATATAATTTTTTTTCTGAAAAGCTAGTTGCATTACCTTCATTCCAGCACTTACTTTTTGTTGTTATTCCCTCATGATACCATACATTTTTGTCAGACATAATTCATGATGGAAAATGGAATTCTCCTGAGTAAACAACACCTTTCAAAGGCAACATATTATCTTTGTTATTATCACCCTTGATTCTCACTGTCTTGCTTATGGCTATTCCAGTCACATTCAAGCTAAACATAAGCATTTCTTGAGCCACAGAGAATTGGCAAAGAACCTTTTGACTTGATTGACATTGCACACAATTGCCTGCAGGCTCTTCTTGCCAATTCTGAAACCAACCATTAGTAAACTGCTGCTTGTTATATGCATGATATTTTCTGGTACATCAGATGGTTCTATCTTGTTGCATGTATCACAATGAAGTTTAGCATAACAAGGAGACTCAGGCCTAACCATTAACTGTCTAGCAAGTTCTGCAATATTGGTGCCAACTTGGCCATATGGGAACAATGGATGATTTGTTTCATATAATAACTTTCTGACATTATCTCTTGCCATCTCGAGTGTTTTTTTGCCTCTGAGAACTTCTCTGTAGTTATATGTTAGCATTTCCAATGGCTTACTTAACCAGTAGAACCACTTTGTCCATTTCTTGTGATCCTGAATCCATATGTCACATAGAATGGGAAACAAAGCATCATATGCACAGCTATAATTCTCAGAGTCCCATATTAAGCCAGCAGGGGAATCTGGTGCTGAAATAAATGTCAACTTGGCTTTCTTTTTCTTTGAAGGCCCAGATACTAGATCATCGTCCATGGTCTTGCGCTTAGTTCCAACAATCTGATCTGCATTGCAAATAGGGATTGTGCCTTTAGCAACAACGAATGCATGAGTATTAAGGTCTTGTTTAGTTTTTGTCTCAACATCAGGATCAACCTTAGATTTGTGTTTCTTTTTGTTGTCTTGAACAATCAGCCATGGACTATCTGTAACACAAGGAAGCCTATCCATAGGGTCCAATGAAGACCACTTGAGCTGACTTGGAACATCAGATGGTACAAAATCAGTCCCTTTGTAATGCTGGAATTGACAAATTTGTGCATTTCTCAGATTGCTGTTAGTGCTTAAAGGTCCAGTCCCAAGAACCGAGGACCAGACTGGACTGAACCGAAATTGTAACCAGTCCTAGAGGACCATCGGTCCCAGTTCAACCAGTTCCTGAAGTGGTTCAGTCCTCGGTTCTTATTCTTGTGACTACTTAATATAACCATTGTGAACTGGTGTAGACTGGTTCAGGACTGAACTCATGGTCCTTAACTTAGATGGTAACAAAAGTATGCATACATATAATTATTATATTATATATGTGACAACTTGGGGCATGCCCGAATGAAAAGTTAGTTGTTTAAATAGCACTGACCATTTGCATCTGTTTGCATGGTCACATGCACTTTCATTTATGCATTTTTGATGCATTTACATGTTTTGTTTATATGTTTATACTTATTTGTACTGTATTGCCACAAGCCACAATGCGTTTTGTGACTTGGTTTCTCTCCCACCCCCACAACAACAATGGCCTCATCCACAACTGGGGCACAAACAACATCTGTCGTTGTTTGTGCCCCAGGTAAGTACTCTTTTAATCTTTACTTTCATTTGTAATTAACTAATATCTTGTTTCTTTCTTAGATTTTATGTATATTCTAACACTGACAACACCCACTTCCAGCCTCACGAGCCACTGCTCATGGGGTGGATTGTGGGTGCTACTTTGCCAACAATGCCAAGTCCAGGTACGTCCCATATCACCCCAACGTTGCCACATCACTAACGACATGCAGGGATTCAGCACCCATGTCCAGCCTCACGAGCCACTGCTCATGAGGTGGATCGTGGGTGCTAACTGACTAATGACAAATGCAAGATGACAATGACAGGCAACAAACTGGAGTCAAATGGCGAATGCACAAGGGATGAGGTTCTGCGACTGAACAAGGGGACAACAAAGACAAACGTCGGCTGGGGATGATGATGATGACACCTGGCAGCCACAACGGAGACAACAACAACAATAACAATGACAGCCGCAACGGGGATGACAACAACAATGAGAGCAGCAGCCCCCTTCCTCACTCAAAGTGCAAGATGGAGGGGGCCATTATCTTTCCTTTCTGTATTAACCAGCCTTCCCCAGCACCCACATCCAGCCTCGCGAGCCACTGCTCATGGGGTGGTTTCTTTTTTTTTTCTTTTTTTTTTCTTGTTTTGTTTTATTAGTTTTTTGTATCAAATGTAATAGTATATAGTCCATAGACTGGTCAAAACCAGTCTATGAACTGATATGTAACCGATACAGACTGGCCCTGTAGGGTCTGGTTTGGTTTTCATAGTTTACATGAAATATAAGAACCGGTCTCGGTCCTGGTTCTCCCTCAAGGAGGGTAAAAACTGGGACCAGACCAGACTTTTAAGCACTAATTGCTGTCAATACACTCAGGCAAAGTACCTTTGTAAGATAGCTTGGTAATTTCATTAAGGAGCTCAAGCTCTCTAAACTCTTGAGTGGAAGTTGAAGGCCTGGGCCAGCATGACTGATGGAAGGAAAGCAAGCATGAAGGGTGCCACCCTGAACCAATGCCATCAGAGGGCCCCCCAGGCCCCCCAACCAAGCAGCCATGATGCCAAGTGTCCAGAAAATAGAAAAGTGCACCTGACTTATGCCAGCAATGTTGATTCACCCCTTAGCCACCCTCCAAAAAGGGTGGTACTGTAGAGAATTGATCCTAGATAAGAATAGACTCAGTCGATGTATAATTGACTATATATGAGCAAATAGTACCTAGATGAGAATAGACTATGGTACTATTAGTAATCTAGTATGTAAGGTTCTATGGAATGTTACTCACCTCAGTTGATGTATAATTGACTGAGGTGTCTAACTAATATTGTAGGGTATATATACTAAAAGTCATAAAGGTAACCAGCAGAGAGTGAGTATAAACGGGAACATTCCAAAAGACTTGTTACCAATAATGCTGACATGCCATAATGGGATGTCGGTGATGGGATCAATGACCATATCATCAGATATGATGATACCCATTCCTGGTGTACATCTCAACAGGTACACTTTACCCCTGCCCAGAATCCAAAGGCCCAGACCAGAGCTGCCAACAATGCCCCCCAAATGCAAAGGCCCAGGTGAGGTCAGTCCCCTGCTTAGCTGCCCAACTGGAGTTGTGCAGTACATAAAGTTTAGGGCACCCCTTGTGGGATGCCCTATTTGTGACTTTGGGAGTGTTTATCAGGAAGCTTTGCCTCAACTACTAACCTCTTTGATGCCAAGCTTGGCAAGCAGCTGCTGGTCTTCTAACTTCCTCCCCATTTGGTATATTGGGTGTACCCTTCATCTTATATGCATGGTCCTGAAGTAGGGGCATGGTCAACCAGCCCCCTTTTATGACTGTGTATTCCATGGGATCAGCTCCCATGTTGAGTGCAACACTCCACCCAGCTTTCCCACACTCCAGAGTGGATCTTCCCCAACTGGAGGCACCAACACCTTGGAATCAACTTAAGTCTGAACTCCTGGGTATTAGTTAGGAGTGAACCAACAGTGGATTTAGTCCTCTTGAGCCAGGTAGGGAGACTACCCCATCTGGCTATGGCTCACCAGTGGCTAACCCTAGACTGGCTTCCCATTTCCAGGCATGTGGTTTGCTGATGCCCAAAGGCACAAATCTCTGATATGTCCAAACTTCCAAGTCACTGTCTTGCCATGTGTCAACTGGTTGTGCTTAGAGAACCTCAGAAGTGGAGTTATTTCACCTAAGTGCCCCAAGGGCTACCATGCAGACTACTACAACCTGGCTAAGTAGGTATTTTTCAACTATCCCTCAGCATTGGCCATTGGATTTTTATCATGCCATATCCACACTTATTGTCAATTTGTCCCCTATCCTTTCAGTCCCTAGACCCATCAGCAACACAGGGCCTATATGGGCATCATCTTGCAAGGCTACTTGGGGTTACAAATCTTCAATTTTATAGTGGTTCTCCCCATGATCTCCATTGATCCAATTCATTGATCTGATTACCAGGATGCCAGTATCCCAGCTGCAAACCTGCTTTACTAAGGAAGGACCTCTTGCAGTTTCAGGGGTACCAGAACGAGAAGCTAGAAACAAATAGGTAGAACCTCAGTGGTGGTTAAACACTGTATTGGGTAGTAAGTACCTAGAAACAAATAGGTAGACTACTATGAATAAGTAAGGTTATAACAAAGTAAGATATAATGGGACTTACACCTCAGTGGTGGTTAAACACTGAGGTGGTATGATACCAGATAGATGAAATTATAGAAAGTGTTACATAAGCTATGCACATGTGCTCAACACACCCCCTCGAGATGGACATGGGATTAGAGGACACCAAGAAGGCTGCATAACTTCTTGAACTTGAAATGAGGAAGTGATTTTGTAAAAATATCCATGATCATGTTCATTTGTAGAACAATCACACAATATGATGTGACCAGATGTGACAGCTTGGTGAATGAAATGAAAATGAATGTTGATGTGTTTAGTCTGGTCATGGAAGGTGGAATCCTTTGCGAGGTGAACAGCACCTTGATTGTCACAGAAAAGAGTGGTAGGTACTGAAAAAGGAAAGATAGAAGAAAGTTCAGTAAGTAATTTATGAATCCATAAAATGTCCTTTGAAGAATGAGTAAGTGCCACATATTCAGCTTCAGTGCTTGAAAGAGTGATGATGGGTTGTTTCTTTGAGCTCCAGGAGACAGTGCAGATGCCAAGGAAATAGACAAATCTGGAAATAGAGTGATGGTGCATGTGAGAACCCCAGTCAGCATCCAAATACCCAGCTACATCAGAGTGTGACCCCCTGAGAACAAGTTTAAATTCTTTGGTACCACAAATTGGGTGTGAGGTTGACCCCAGCTTCCATAGGAGTAACAGCTGCCTGAGCATCTTTGAGGTCAAAATGTGCAAGGATTTGTTCGATGTAAGCTTGTTGTCCCAATGAAATGGTGTGGGTGGCTATGTCTTGGGTGATGCTGACACCGAGTAACCAGTTGATGGGACCAAGGTGAGAGATTTCAAACTGTTCTGGAAGTTGCTTCTGAATCAAAGTGTTAGTGCCATCTGTGGAATCCATGATGACAGTAAAATCATCTGTGGCGGCAGCAACAATTGTGAATTTGTCACTGTCAAATTTGTAAAAGACCACTTTGTCAGCAATGGAAACCATGTAACCAAGTTCGATGAAGAATTTCTTCACTTCGGCATACCAGTCGTGAGCTCCCTGCTTCAACCCATATACAGATATGAGCCACTTGGAGATGACATTGGGGTTCCCTTTGAATTCCAGCAGTAATTCATAGAAAGATGGGTAGTTTGGAGGAAGTTTTGAGTACAGTGTGATGCCATCTTGCAATCGGCTGTTGAGGTACACATTTTTCACATTGCATTGATGGACAACAGCATCCTTCTGAGCTGCAGAGGACAGGAGAATGCAAAGAGTGGACACATGAATGGTTGGAGCAAAAGTTTCAATGTAATCAACACCGTATTGCTGCATATATCCCTTGATGACAAGCTGAGTGTTGTAACGGACAACCATGCCATTCTGATCATGTTTTTGTCAGAATACATAGTGGCTGGTAGCCTGGGGATGATATTGGCCTTTGGTGATGGAATTACAGGGACCCAGGTGTTTACTTTCTCCATTTGGGTAAGTTCCACCTTAATCACATCTGATGAAGCTAAACTCTCATCACCGTTTAATGCCTCCCTCAATGTTGGTTCATCCTCACTTATTGCCAATGCATGCTCCATGGATTGTCCAAACCACTCTGCTTCATCTATGTCAAGCTCTACTCCCCCTGGTTCCAATGCTCCTTCCTCATCGCTCCCTCGATGGCATCTGCAAAACTAGCTGTAGTATGTGATGTGGCAGCATGTTTATGCTTTCCTCAGCCATATTCTGCTTTGTCGAATTCAGGTAGACCTTTAAGAGAGTTTCGTCTCATGGATCTTTGATGTGGATGTAGTGGTGGTGTGTTCTGGGTAGTTTCGGGTAGGGCACAGCATGGGTAACCCTTGGGTATATTCCCTCATACTCTTACCCATACCCATGAACACCGTACCTGCACAGGTATGGGTACGGTGTTACTGTGGGTTTCCATGGGTTACCTGTGGTTATTTGGGGGTTTTGAGAAGAATACATATTTTAATAGTAAATTAAGTTAATAGAAACCCCCTCGCTCACATTTGGAGTGAGGGAGGGGTGGACCTATTCTAATAAATAAATTACATTAAACTAATATAGAAAACCCCCCCCTCCACATTTTGAGTGAGGGAGGGGGTGGTGGTGCCTGTAGTCAATGAAAACATAACAAAAAACCCCCTCTCTCGTGTTTGGAGCAAGGGAGGGGGGTGGTGCCTGTAGTCACTGAGAACAGAATGAGTAACCCCCCTGCTTGCATTTGCAGCAAGAGAGGGGGGGGGTGCTGCCTGTAGTAGTCGATCCCCGATTCCACCCCACGAGCAGTTGCTCGTGGCGGCAGTTGGGTCCTTGGGTCCTCCTCCTGGTCATCATCATCATTCCACCTGCTATCCACCCCATGAGCAGTTGCTCGTGAGGCTGGGGCAGGTGGTGTGCCATCATGACATGGCAGCATTGGTGTGGGGTCATTCCATGTGAGCTCCTTGTTCTGAGGGAATTCCAACCTATGAAATGAAAGAAACAAAATAGTTAGTTTACAAAAAAAGAAACGAATGAAAAAAAAAACTTACCATGGGCCCAAATGATGCAATCACGTCATTTGAGCCTGGGTGATGTGGCACTGTTGGGTGTGTGTCATTAGCTGTCGTCATCTGTTGTTATCAGTAGTTTAGAACCTGAAAAAGAAGAAACATAATCAATTAGTTTACAAAAAACAAGAAATGAAACACAAAAAAACTTACTATAGGCCCAAACAACGATTCACATTGTTTGGGCCATGCTATGGTGGTGGTTGGATCATTGTATAGTTTAGAAATAGACATGTCATGAGTATTCAACAAGGTCAGATGATTACTCACCTGACCAAAATCTGGGTACCGGTGATAGGTCCACTATGGCAGCAGAGCTCTGAAATCAAGAAATCACACTCAGACACCTCCTTCCCAAAGTCCTACAATTTCATGAATGCTTACAAACACCTATGAATGCATGAAACAACAAAATGATACTTTGAAACGTCTCGAAAGACTTCGGCCACCATATTCCTATCATACCGAACCTCAAACACACACTCCCACCACCACAAACACGAAGAAACACAACGGCTAGCAACTTAGCATGCATCGAGGCATTTTTCAATGTATTCATGATTTATTGGAACCACAAGACAAGGAGATTTGATAAATCATGTATATGGCATGTTTCTTTCTTATCATTTTCTCATTTACTTCGTGATTTCAATACCTTGTTCACTGCCTCACATTTACCACATGTTTTGCCTCATGGCCTTTTACCTTTTTAGTACTATCTCTCTAAAACATATATTGTTTGGTGTATTTACTGTCAAGAAAAACAAGGAATTGTCTTCTCACATTGCCTATCGTCTGACTTAAGGGTTTAAACTATTGAGTTTTAGCTCAGTCTTCATCTGAACTCACTCAAGTATTCTGCGAACTACATCATTTCACCACATAGTTTCTCGAAACTCTCATCACATCGTCTACCTACTGTGTCATCATCTCTTACATCACTTTCAACTATTGTCACCATCTCCCGAGCTTGTGAAACCATTTCGGAGATTCTCAAACTTCTCCACATCGCTGCTAAACTCTCTCATATCATATTGAAACGCTTTGTAGTGTTTTGCATTACTTTGGATGGCTTGGCAGAACTTTGCACAGCCTAGCCTAATACTGCTTCACAATGTCTTACAGTACACCTACCAGCCTTTGGATAGCACAGTGATATTCAGTACTACCTTGCAACCTTTCTCTGACTCGTGTTATATCTCCTAAGACCTTTTGGTTGAGTTTCTGGGTTGAGCATCATCACTGGCATACCCGCACATACCCATAATGCCATGGAAAAGGGTACGGTGTTGCCTGGGTATGGCAATCACATACCCATACCCATACCCATGCCATGCCCTAGTTTTGGGGGTTTCTAGACTATCAGTGGGCAATGTTTTGACATTTTTGGGCTCAGGGCTATTGTCTGGAATGTTTTCAACAGGTTTTTGAACATCAAGAGAGGTGTTTGTTGACTGGGGAAGGTCTGAATTGGTGAATATATCATTTTCCCCCTCAATTGGGACTTCATCAGGCTGTAATGCCTCATCCTCATTGAAACAAACATCCCTCTCAATACTGACTCTGTTTTTCCCTGGCCAGTAGATCCTGTAACCCTTTGATTCAGTGTCTATGCCCACAAAATGTCCTTCTTCTGCTCTCATGTCAAGTTTCCCAATGTTGGGCTTCTTCACCCATACTTTGCAACCCCAGGCACATATACCTGATAAATCCGGCTTCTTGCCTGTCCCCATTTCATGCAGCATCTTTGAATTGGGAAGTGCACACATGGGTACACAGTTGTGAATCCATATGTGGTGGTGAATGGCTTCTGCCCAGAGATTCTTTGGCAAGCTGGCTGGATCCATCATTGCTCAAGTGCCTTCAACGTTACGTGGGTATGATTTGTTTGTTTGGCTCCACCATTAGCAGCAGGAGAGTCATGGACAGTGAGGTGTCAGATAGTTCCAGAGTTTTCAAGGTGTTTGGCAAACTCATTGCTCATGAATTCACCTCCCCAATCACAACTGGAAATTTGGATTGGAATTGTTCTCCCCCTCTGGACCTTAACCCATGCCTTGTACTTCTTATAGTCAGCGAAGGACTCAGATTTCTGCCTCAGGAAGTAGACTTTCTCCTCATGGCTATGCAGGTCCTGGAAAAGCAAATAATATTGCTTCCTCACTATCGACTCGACTGCAGCTGGTCCCCACACATTGGCTACAAGTTTATTGCCATATGCCTTGTACTTGGTCTTGCTCTCCTTCGGGAATGGTTTACGTGTAGCCTTTGCTTTAATGCAGGCCTCACAGAATTCAGGCTTCAAGTTCAAATCCAGGTTAATCCTGGTAACCATCCCCTTTTCCACTATCCTTCATAAGTCATCATGATTAATGTGCCCCATTTGATGATGAAGCTCACTGATCAACATCAGTTTTGAGGTGGTGGTTGCAACATGTGCACTTGATGAATGTGGAGAGTCACTGACATGGTAGAGCCCTCGAACTTTGGGAATATGACCAATAATGTTCAACTTTGGGCTTCGAATAACACAAAAGCCACCTTTGATGAAAAGAGAGTATCCAGCGGCCAGCCTTGTCAATGCAGGAGACAGACATTGAGGTAAAAGCCATATGTGGTGAATAGTATGGGTTCTTCAATGTAATTGGGGTAGGCTTCTGATCCCCATTTGGTAGCTCAATCTTGAGATCACCTTTGCCAAGCACGCTAAAGGTATGTCCATCTGTGGCTCATATAGGCTCAGCGTTGATTTCCTGATAATTTAGGAATCTTGAATGATCAGGTGAGAAATGTTGACTGGTGCCACTATCAAGGATAGTTCCATTAGATTGGGAGGCAGCATGGCTTCAGATTGAAAATCAGAGGTGCAGATGAGAGCTGTAGGGTCATTGGGAGTGGTATATGCAAGCATGGCAAAATTTTTGGACCCGTCATTTTTGGATTCCTTCTCTGTGACATTGGTGCTTGCTGATCCACCCTTCTTCTTCCACCATTCGGGTGCCTGGCCTTCTTTGCCTCCACCTTTTGCCCAGCACTGATCCTTTGTGTGCCCCTTTCTCTTACAGTTTGAATTTGTGCAGAGAATGTCCTTCCCCTTTGAGTTGTCCTTCCCCTTTCCATCTTTGGCTCTCATCATAGCTGCCATCATCGCGGTGTTGGACTTATTGATATTGTCCTCAATTTCAATGGAGTTCACCTCTTCAGTGAGATGCCAGATAACATCGGATGAAGTGAGTTTCTTCCCTGTTTGATGAGCAGTGGTACTCAGGGTTGTGAATAAGGTTCAGAAGGTGGGTGCAAGTGAGAGTGAGGTGCAAAGATATGATATGAAGGACTCATCGGATACCAGGGAATTCATCTCGGCTAGCCTTTCTCTGATCTCGGTCATCTTTGCAATGTGTTCCCTCATGCTCTGCCCCTCTGCATATCGAGCATTTTGAAGTTGAGTGAGGAGGTTTGTCAAGTACTTTACACTCCCCCACCTATTCTGGTTGGATTCCAGTTTGTCCAGCTGGAATTTCTGGAATTTCTGGAATCTGGTGGAATTTTTTTTGTATGTAGTTTTCCCTATGCAGCACAATTCTGGTCAGAATAAGGATTCAATTTACACCTGGAATCCCCAGAATCTGACTGGACTCATCACAACCAGAATAACAGGAATAACCAGAATGACCAGAATGCATGTGCTTCCCCAAATAAAAGTTCAACATACAACAAGAATTGAACCCTCGACCTTGGGTCTTCATATCACATTGTGCTTAACCACTGAGCTACCAGGTAATCATTCCTCTACATACATTTAATACCTTTATGACCAAACCAAGGTGCGTAGTTAACCACAGCCATTAATGGAATAATTAATAAGTATGCATACATGCATCACATGTGACACGTGACTGCCAGCTCACAACCACCACCACCACCATTGTCAATGCCACCTCCTCCTCCTCTCCACTCTACCACCACCACTTCATGTGCACCCACCACCACCATTCCCATGCCCACTGCCACCATCACCACCACCTTCAAATGAGCCGACTGGACGGAATGCGGGCCCAAATGATGGCAACATTGTTTGGGCAATAGATAAGTTTTTTTCTTTTTTCTTTTTTTTTTAATCAATCAACCAATTGTAATTTATTGCTTTTTAGATTGTATACTACTGGGGACGACCTGCCACAACAAAAAATGCGCAACCCATGCCCATGCCCACCTGATCCCCTCCTCCCCATTCAAATGGGATGTGATGGCTGTCGACATGGGCTAGGAGGGTGCAGAGGGATGCCAGGAGACCCCAGAAGGGGGGTACCTAGTAAGCACCCACCAGCCTCTGTACTCATACCACGTCGCACTGACATGCCCAAATGCCCCCCCCAAAAAAAAAAAGAAAAAAAAAACAGAAATCCAGACAGGGAACAACAGCGATGAACGATGACAAGCCACCCACCCCCAGCCTCAGGAGCAACTGCTCATGGGGTGGAACATGGGTGGAATGATGCCCAGGTGCAGGGATAGGAGACAATGATGCACCACCCACCCCCAGCCTCATGAGCAACTGCTTGTGGGGTGGATCATGGGTGGAATGGCAATGATGACAAGCCACCCACCCCCAGCCTCACAAGCAACTGCTCATGGGGTGGATTGTGGGTGGAATGACAGACAACACACCTAGCACAGTGGGGTTGCATCCCCTCCCCCTCCCCCACACTTTGTGTGGGGAGGGATTTTTTTGTACTTTTAATTATTTATTAGTATTGTGCCCCCCCTCCCCCATTTTGCATGGGGGAGGGATTTTTTTCTTCATGTTTTTACCTCCCCCCTCATGCCAAACACAATGGGTTAGCTTTTTATGTATATAAATAAAACTCCCTCTCGCATCTTGTGAGAGGGAGGATTTTTTGTTTATGTATGTAATCACAATCATCCCCACTCCCTTGCATTCAATGTGAGGGATGTGGTTAAAAATTTATCTTAACTACTTTGAAAAAAAATTAGAGTTGTGGAGTTTGAGTGTCATGAATAAACCTTATATTACTAACTGATAATTCTCCTGTGGCTCAACTGGTTAAGCACACATGTTGGGTTTGTCATGTGATCACTCTAATCAAGATGTCTTGAGTTCAATCCTTACTCTGCACAAATATATTTTGTAGGCACTTTGACAACTTAAGACTTGAAATTTGACTATCCATTAGGGTATATACTCTAAGTTGAGCATCTGGAATAACCAGAATCTGGTCAGAATAACTGGAATAGCTGGACTCCAACCAGAATAACTGGACTCTGACTGGAATAACTGGACTCCGATCAGAATAGGTGGGGGAGGGTAAATTACAGGATTCATCTCATACAAGCTGCCTTTACCAGCATGGATAGAGATCACTTTCTTCCACATGGCTGTGCCATCAGCCTCATTCTTGACTTGGAGGAATGTGGACCTGTCAATGGTCCTGTATGACCTTGTGAATGGCTGCTTGCATTTGATTGTAGCTATCCTGATCTTGTTCATGCTTCTCAAGCTCATTGTTGGTCAATGGGGCAGTTGCATGACATTTGTAAAAAGTCCCGTTATGATCATCGAGCTCTTCTGGCTTTTGTGCAGTACTCTGAACATGTCATTGAAGTCCCTTTGAGGTGATGTAGTTTAAAATCCACTCAGAGTACATTGCCCAGTTTGCACTGTCTCCCCAAAGTTTGGGAAGAGATAAAACTTAGCTGTTGGATGTAGATGACATGTCAGATATATCTGCAGGGCCCATAACCTCTCACAGTTGCAGGGGTACTGGAATAAGAAGCTAGAAACAAATAGGGAACCTCAGTGGTGGTTAAACACTGTATTGGGTAGTAAGTACCTAGAAACAAATAGGTAGACTACTATGAATAAGTAAGGTTATAACAAAGTAAGATATAATGGGACTTACACCTCAGTGGTGGTTAAACACTGAGGTGGTATGATACCAGATAGATGAAATTATAGAAAGTGTTACATAAGCTATGCACATGTGCTCGACAGGACCCATATGATTGCCTTTTCCCATTTTTCTTCCCATGTCAGGATTGAGATCCATCTGCAAGTCACCAGAGATACCATGTGGTGGCATGGTCTTTAGGGGACTTGAACCCCAGGTAACCACATCATGAGGGAATTGAACCCCCAACCTTTTGGTGAAGCACACCCACCACAGCAAAGTAGTGATTTAATAGCACAATAACTAAGGAAGATACAGCTTATTTTTATCAATAACAAATAATGCCAAATATATAATAGTATCTCTTGATGATGGTCCAATAGTATACATTTCTTTTCAGGACAGATTACATTGATTATACAAGAACTAACTGGAATAATAAATAAATAATACCAGATATGATTTCAATGATGGGCCCACAATGTAGTTACAGTTGAACTTCTCTTAACCCATACTTCTGATAACCCATAACCCCTGAGAACCCATAGCTCAGGCTGTCCACCAACTTGGTTCACAAGGAATTGCATAACATAATCTGTAGGTCCACAATAACCTATATCTCATACCCATCCATTGGCAAAACCCATACATTTGCCTACCATATTAGGCCTAGTCCCTTGATTCTACATAGTTATTCACTGATTTGTGATATGCCATTATGGAATACTTTAGAAATAAGGTTGTAACACATCACTGTGCTGCCAAATTGCTCAAAAAATAAACTTTTGAAAGCTGTCACTCAGATTATATGGCTCCTAAACCACTTGAAGTTCTTTAAGAAAGGTCTTTCTAAGTTCATGGATACAGTGAAGGTTTGCAAGAAAGAAATCAGTGTAAAGAGATGATGTCAATGAAGATGATACACCCATCAAGCCTCACCCAACTCCACATGACATTTTTGAGGCAGTTAGCAGATATGCTGAGGACTTAAAACCACCCCATTGCCTGCAAACTTGAAGCACTCTTGGGCTTGTTCAATAAGCGAATCAGGCTTGAAGAGGTCAAGAGTATGAAAAAAACTGTTTTAACTGATTTCTTTCAGAGATTATAGACAGTATCCCTCAAACTAATCTACACATATATTGATAGCATAATTTAGCATGAGGCAGTAGCCCTAAATATTTTCTATGATTTTTTCATGATTTTTGGGACTCTTTTTCAGCAAACCTCTCTCAACCCATAACCCCTCATAATGCATAGCCCAGGGTGTCCACTGAGAGGTATGGGTTAAGAGAAGTTCAACTGTACATAAAACAGATCAGAAAAGAATTGAGCAAGATACAGTATTTTTGATAATTTAATAACAAATATTAAATGACTGTTATTAGCACACTCTTTGCAGGTCAAATCAGTTAGATTAAAGAAGAACTAACTGAAGTACTAAGTTTATTCAATACAAACAATGCCAAACAATGCCAAATATGATCTTAATGATGAGCCAATAATGTATCTTCTTATTCTCAAGTTAAATAAAACAAATTGGCCAAGAATTGAGCAAGATACAGTATTTTGATGATTTAACAAATATAAACAATTGTTTGCACAGTATAAATTGCTCAAGCTAGATACCCTTCCACAAGTTAAATAAACTCAATTGAGTGAAAATTGGCTTTGATATATTATAGCCTTTTGATTTTTGATGTCATGAACAAATAATGCCAAATATCTCCTAATGATAGACCAACAGTATATTTTTCATTTGCAAGTTAAATTGTGTAAATTGGATGAAAATTGAAGGAGATACAATATTTAGCCATGACAACAATGCCAAATAATGCCAAATATGACCTCGATGATAGGCCAATAATGTATCTTCTTATTCCAAGTTAAATTAAATAAATTGGCCAAGAATTGAGCAAGATACAGTATTTTGATGATTTAACAAACAAATATAAACAACATTTGTCAGCACAGTGTAAAGTGCCCAAGTTACATACCTTTCCACAAGTTAAATAAACTCAATTGAGTAATCACCATCTACTGTCACATGATGAATCGTGATAAAGTGTGACAAAAACTCACCTGGCTTTCCCACAAACCCAGCCTAATAGTAGTGGGTGATCTGGCCCCTGACGCACTATAACTATACTCACTTCCATCAAAACCCAACACCAGTGTTAGCTTGTTCCCCAGCTTACCTTTAAACTTGTAGTATTCTACTCCTTCATTGTCGGCTGCTGCCCACAGGCTTCCATAGCATACCTGGTGCTTCCACCTCTTGTCCAAACAACATCAACATGTGCCCACACTGCTCTCATGCTCTCTCATGCTCTCTTGTCATTGTCGGCAACATTGGTCATGCAGCCCTTCCCTCAGCAGCTACTCGTGGGCTCCCATAGTATGCCGCCTCGACGCCTCCTTGTCCAAACAACATCAACATGTGCCCACACAGCTTCTCACGCTCTCTCATGCACTCTTGTCATCGTCGTCAACGTTGGCCATGTAGCCCTTCCTCAGCAGCTACCTGCACGCTTCCATAGTATGCCACCTCGACACCTCCTTGTTCAAACAACACAAACACACTTCTATGCTACTTCTCACACTCTCCAACCCTATCTCATTGTTGTCGCTCATCATCAAACTTTGTGGTTGCTATCCTTGCCTGCAGCTTTCAGATGCTTTCTCCCTTCCTGTGCATCTTCATACCCCTTCTATTCCCACACTGTGAACTCACTGTTGACATCTCAGCCCTATCTTGTTGTCATCACTCATCAACAATGTTGTTCTTCTGACCATGGGCTCCTTCCTTTCTTGTGCCTGGTGCTGGCGTCCTCTTCCAAACAACACTAACATGTGCCGCTATCATTGTCTGCAGGCTCTCATAGTGTACCCGGTGCTGGCACCCTTCTATCCAAACAACATAAACCCCTCCTACAATACCTCTCACACCTTCCAACCTACCCTCGTCATTGTTGATCACATCGTGGGTGTAGCCCTACTCAGTGCTGGCGCCTTTCCATCCAAACAACATGACCATCCACCTCACACCCTCCAACATATTCCAGTCATCATGATCCACATCAAGGTCAATATCACCACTCTTGCTGCCCATTCTATTTCCTTTTCAGCTCAATGGTGTTGCTGTTGATGCCACATCATCACATCGCTCTCATTGAGCACATCTTGCCACTGTTGATGCCACTGCTCATTTCACCTCAGCACTCCCAGAGTCCCAATCATCTAGAATAGCAAAGAATGAAGCTTTGACTCATACCCATATAATTACAAAATGAATGATAAGAAAGGCAAGGAGCCATATGGACCAATCCACTAGTGGCCATAGAAACACATATGTAGATAAGAGGCTGCACTAGAAGCAACAAGCAAGGTTAGTGTTGTTTAGATTCATATATACTATTGCATTTACAATATTGCTTTTTGGACATGCGAGTGTTTATCAGTGCAATTTTCATTATGTCATATTGTTGAATTGCCACATGGCCAGACAGCATTTGATGTAACTGTCGACATATGTGAGCTTAATCCCACCAAATGTCTCAAAGGTCCCAGCATCAAGGTCTCTCCAAAGCTATCCTTCATCATGGGTTTTGATGTGGCCAACAGCATGAAACAAATATTTTACAAGAAAGCTCAGCGATGAGCAACACAAATACAAGATCGTCAAAAAACTATACAAGGTGCGAGACACCATTGATGACATACTGAATAGCTGCATTGAACTGTTTACATACAGAACTCTCACAAGATGATCGAGATGCAGTGGAGAAAATGGACATTGATGCAGGCTATTCTGGCGAGGATGTCTCCACTATTTCATTTCATATACTGCCCCACCTGGAGAAGAAGCTCTGGACATCAGTCATGAGGGTGGAGAATATGAGGTTTTTGAAGATCTTGTAGAGATGCTCACCCAATCGACTGGATAGTAAGTCATCATAACCCTCAGCCACCTTTTTTTCTTGATTTTGTGGTGCCAGCCAGTGTGTTGATGATCGGGATCATTGAGATCATGTCAAAATCCAAACACACCAGTGGTCTCAGCAAATGTCAGCTCTGGTCAATGCCTATCTTGAAGGTCAAACATGGATCAATGACAAAGGCATTCCAAAGATACCAGATTCCTTGTTAACTACAATGCTGGGCCCTCCAATTAGCATTGTTGTCATCGATATTTTCTGTATATCATGCACTCTCATTTTGTACCATTGCTAATCTTTTTCCTAGTTCAACATGATGCTACTTTTCCTACATTTCCAGGCAACATCTATCCTAATGAAACTCTCCTATGCCATGGGTATATCAGATGTTCCCCCGTGCAACCTACTTTAGCCATCTCCCTTAGGACTTTAGCTGCCTACCAACAGTCCCACTGAACATGTCCACATTTTAGCATCAAAGCACAGTGCAAGATGCTGAGCGAGATGCATAATGTATGTTGTTGATTGTTGATGTTTCTGGAGAAATTGTTGATGCAATTAATGCCACTGGCTTCCAGGTACCTTATGTCCCTTACCTTTCCACACAATTTTTGATAGCATATGATGCATATCTTGAAATTTGCCAACGTCTCAAAAATCAAGCAAACATTGCCCTTGGACTTGATACAGCACAACTTTGTCTCAAACAATCCTGCCTGTGCTGCTTCAACAAGCTGGAGGATGAACCTGAATTGTATTTTTCTTGCTTCATATCCATTGACAGCAATAATTCCTTGAAACATCTTGGGAGTATTGTATGTAATGTCAGGGACCACCTAGACTCATGTACAATCACTTTGGATCACTGGATAAGTGTTGAAGAGGTTGACTGCTTCAAGGATGAAGTACCTAGGGTGAGTATCTGAGACATGTCATGATTGCATGTGCTGACCCTCTGACTAGTCAAATAGCCCACTTACTGATAATATTGACACCAACAATGATTGGGAAGAGGACACCCCAACTCCTGGCCCAGGTCTGCCCTGCACCAATCGATGGCGAAATGCTGGCCCAGAGGAACGCAAAAAAATGTTTGTGATGTTTGAGGAATCTGGTATCTTCATTGCATCATGCTGTCATTGATTTGTCCTGCTAGTGTGTGATATGGTCAGAAGTGGAGAACTGTACATCATCATCAATCTTGGAGGAACATCTACTCATGAGTAATTAAGTGCGAAGTACCCACTTGCAATAATCGATTGCCTAGTTGATCTGATTGGCAATGATATTGGTTGTGCTTATGACATCAGATGCTCTTTTGCAAAGACCTTTGAGGCCAGTAGTCTGGGTGCAAAAGCAAAGGATGTGCAGTTTTGCTTGATGGTCAGGGCATTCCCACAATTGAGCATGCCAGCTTGAGTGGCACCCTCTCTACATTGAAGGAATAGGACATAGTGAGGGCGAGGGGTGTGAGCATGTGTTTTCCTCATCAAATGATCTTGCTCATGGAACACAACATGCTACTCACTTCCATCGCCATCAAGCAATTGAGAAACATTTCATGTTTTGGGATGAGGACAAGTATGCGAGTCTGAGTATATTATTTCTCCCTTTTGCTACCAGAAGCTTATGACTGATTCCAATGACTTTCACAGGTCGGTTCATTCAGAATCATTATTGAGAGGCAACTCAAGCAATATATTCTCTTGAGATCAAGCTTGCCATGCGGTGTGAACAATTCAGAATTACTAATGATGTGTTTATTCAGTATCTTGCAGTGGAGAGAAAATACCTCCAAGATCTGACAGAACCATCTCCCATGACTACCCTGAAATCCCAGTATGTTCAAGCATTGAATGATCTTTCTCAGTGTCAGTAAGAGGTGTTCCTATCAAATCTGAATTATGCTATTCAGATTAAGATCAGGCAGGAATGGACTGCCGCTCAAACTGCCACGAATGAGGTTTTCACATCTATTGCTTCTGTGTCGATTCTTGCAGTGATTAATCAGACTCAGCACCATGTTGACACTGTGTATTCAAAACTGCAGAATGCTGAGTCGTATGTTGAGACCCTTGAGAATGGTCTTAATATTGAGGAACGGTGGACCGCAACCTCTGCTGAGTACCAAACCTTTTGTCAAGCTAATGTCCAGACAAACTACGAGCAAGCGCTGGACAAACTGGAGCGGTTAGTGGTTATGCAATTGTTTGAACTTGCAAAATTGAGCTGTTCAGGCCCTGGTATTTTATTTTATGAGCACATATAGTTTTTTTTTTCATTTTAAGGCCAGTCTTACAGGTTATAAGCTGCATCGTCAGCTTGGCAAGGCTCTGAAGCAACATTCTGAAGCTATTAGGAACACACTTAGTCGATACAATACACAAGCAGCAAAACTCATGCCACCTCATCCCTCACTATCATGGAAGGAGATTGTCGATTACAGATTTATAGGTGAATTTGACACCCTATGGCATTCTAGACCAGACATTCGCAATCAGCCATGGACACACACAACTCATCGTGAAGCAACAGTGAAGTTTTTCAAGCTATGTTGTGCATGCAAGGAGGTAATGAGACTGGACATTGAAATGTGATGGCTTCGTGTTTCTATCCACGATGAAGCCATTTGTTACAAACAGGCGATTTCTCAGCTTTTGTCGTCAGATCCTCCCTTAGCTGCTGAGTCATGCCAGGTGTGGAAACTTTGAAGCGCTGTGAATCGACTTCATATCCAATGTCTTGATGCCATTCAAAAGAGTAGTCCTTTTCTATGCACCAGAAGCATGTTGAACAAACAGATGGAGGGGGAGAGAGCTGTGGATGCTGAAGAGATTGTCAACGGAATTGGTAGCAATGGGGATCTTGAGGATGAAGACACCCATGATGAGCTTGAGAAACTTGCAGACTTTGAATTGTCAATTATGGACTAATAGTATTCAATTTATATCAAGTAAATGTAACCATTCTCATGAGGTTTACTATCACTAGCATAAATTAAAAGATTGCCAATGGAATTGGTAGTGATGGGGATCTTGAGGATGAAGACACCCACAATGAGCTTGTGAAGCTTGTAGACTTTGTATTCAAGTTGACAATTATGGACTAATAGTATTCAATTTATATGAAATAAATGTAACCGTTCTCATGAAGTTTATTTACTATGGCTAGCATAAATTTAAAATTGTCAACAGAATTGGTAGCCAAGGAGATCTTGAGGATGAAGACACCCACACGAGCCTGCTCTGAGTCAAGATTAACTCTCACGTATCTGTGCAATAGAATAGTAAGCATCTTCTCAGTATAGCATACCATAGATAATGCTTTATGCATATGACTTGAATAATGCACTCTTGTTTAAAGATTATCAGCAGGTTTGAGCACAAGTTGGAATACTTCCTGGCGCATGGTCTTCCACCATTTAGATAATGAAGGTGGCGCCCAATGTTGCTCATAGTCTCTCAATATCAATTGATAATGCTCAATGATGGTCGACGATGTTTGATCGCAGTCGCAGTTGTTCGAAGTTGATCAGGGATGTTCGATGTTCATTCAGAGGGATCTTAGGGGCTTTCAGGATAGTCCTAAGGTTTTTCGATGTGGTTTCTCAGTACGATCAATGTTGCTGGTGATGTTTTGACATGGTCAATATGATATTGCAATTGATAGACTGGGTCGCGCTGCATCTGGGACATTGTAGGAGTTAGCCGATGTGATTAGAATATGGTTGAAATGGTGAATTGGCCTTTGAGCCAGGGAGACAACCTATCAATGAGTAGATGGCTCATAGGAGTGTTATCTTACTGACATTGACTGTGTTTGCCCATGTTTAACTTGGAAACTATACTTAGCATTGTGCACTCACATTCTCTCATCCCATTGATCATCTCGCATACTTCAAGTACTATGTTGACTCTCAGCTCTACTAAACTATAAGGTCTTCCAAATGACTACTCTCCTTCAGTTGTTGGTGCTGTGTACAGTTCTACTCATGGCTCCACTTTCTCTACCTCGGAAAGAATGGCTGCTTCACATGCTGTTCTTCATCACCAGCAACACCTTAAAGATCATTCCAATACCAGGAAGCCATCTGGCTTGCATCTCTGGTATGTCTCACTCAATGGATTTGGGAAGGTTTTCTCGCAGGAACAGCAAGAAGTCTATCAGTTGCAAAAGGAAGCTTTGCACGATATCTTTGACTCAGTGCATTCTTTTTTTTATTATAAAAAAACAACACACACGATATTTTTTGCCCAGATCACAACTTTGGACAACATAGATGGGGGCCTTACTGTCTTACTTCACTGTCCAGGATACAGTGTACAGGGAGATCTGGCTGCTGAGAAGATAATGGTTGATACATACATCTCACCTAGAGAACTCAAGGAGGGTGGCAAGGAAATGAGTAAGCAGGTAGCACTCATTTTGTAGGCTTTTGGTGCTGAGCTGGCCATGCCTCACTTGCACTGTTGAAGGGCTTAATGCCACTGCTGCACCTAGTATGTGTTTACAGCTCAAGTATTTTGTTTGAACTTATGATGTTGGCTAGCACCGGAAAAGCAGCTAAAAGTTGATGGCAAATCCTATCTTCCTTCACCAGTTTTGAAAGACCACATATTCAGGCTTGGTGCTGTGTAGCTGGAACATTTGCACAGGGCATTTCCATTAATGCTATGTCTCGTTCATTGGCTCTCCCTCAGCTGTCTGCTGGCCCCAAGCCTGTCATCAAAACCGCTGACACCAAATCTTCCATCAAAAGGGTCGAGACTGACACCAAGTATGAAGCCAGCAATTTGGATCCAGGGTTCTGGGAATCTGCTGTCAATGTTGCTGCTGAAGACAATGATCCCCCTGAACTTTTAATCCATGGTAAACCTTTTATTTGTAATGACGAACAATGCTAAAGAAAATTTTCTTCACCATAGCTCCTCATAAAAGCACCATGGATGGTTTTGAGGGTACTATTATTAGCATCGGTGCTCAGACTGATGCCGTTCTCAACTGGTTCAAGCTAGATGGTAAGCTCATCCCTCGATTGCATGTCCTCACTTGCCAGGTTTGAAATACCCAGTGGGAGTCAGTCCTTAGGACACCTCAGTGGGGCCTGAGCTATGAGCAAGCTTCCAGCTTATCATGAGCAATGTTGGCTGACCTGAAATATGCTTCCCCACAAATGGTTCAAGTCAGTATTTTTTTTTTGACATACTTGGTCACAAATTGGCTGATTTTGAATAAGGTTTTGATGTCCTTTGGAATATTGTTCTGGATTTCTCTCATTTTGATCACTTTTTTCACAGCCAGTGCCATCTATGTTATCTGAATTTTATTGGCTCCAAAGTATAGACAAGTCCCTTATTTTTTTTTCTTAGTCTTTTTTCATGTTTGTGTATACCTTTTTTCATCTGACCCTTTATTTTGCTACTCGTGATTTCCGGTGATCTGTTATCTAAACTTAGGTGTTAGTCTGATCATGCCCACCCATTCATTGTTGATTTTAGGTGCACAATTCTGCTATGAACCTAATTGACATCTGTTAATGAGCTTGATAGCCCTGGGTTCAAATAAAAAATTTGGCAAACTGTGCACTTTTGGTATAACCTGTGTACTGACCCTAGGCACATATACAGATACTCCTGTGACAAATCTAATTTATCTTGCAGCAGCAATTTGGATATTCCAGATGCAGTGCTCTCAAGATTTGTGTCCCTTCTTTGGTCTTTATTTATTTTGTGGTGCATACCCTCTAATTTCCATTTCCTACTTAATTTTCAGAGGATCCTAGCTTGGCATACCTGTGCAATTTTGATAGTCAGCAGTGATATAAGGACTCTTCTTTAGGTCTATTTTATTTTGCTGGAGCAGTATGTTTTTTTTTTGGATTGAGAATGATGTGGTACCTTTGCGTGGTAGTGTAAACATCATTTACTATAGTTTTTGTGCTAATATCATTAATCTCACTTTGACATTGGGGTGTATCACTTTACTCTGCTCATTGTAATATTCTGCGATGAGGACTTGCTTCTATCAAACCTCCACAAAATCTAGCAGAACAACACTTGGAGTCAAGTGCAAGGTCAACTGCCCAAAATTAAGTGCAGATGCTTGAGCTGCCCTTCTTGCACGCCGCCGGCAAGCTTCACAAAATTACAAAAATCCACTGGGTGAGACTTTGGATACCATTGACAAGCTCACGGAGGACCTTGCTGTTGCCCATCACAAAAGCCTCCAATGTGTCCAATCTGAGCTTCACATGGGTCATAGGTTGGCACACAAGACTCAACAAAAAACCAATGCTTGGAACACTTTTACCTGGAAAAAATCACAAGACAAAGAGAACAGTGTGTGGTATGCAGAATTTGGATTTGATTGATGTATTAAGTTCTTGAATACCAGATCCCGATATAGCTTCCCTTACTGGGAAAGAAATATTGAAAGGATTGGTCCACGGCGCTCAAGAAGAATACAATGAACTATCAATGCAAGACCATAAGGAATTGGTCCATGAATTTGAAGAGCACAAGGCAACACAGACAAAGGCATTCCATGTCTCAACCAAGTCGCATATCAACAACACAACTCACACCCTTGCAGCAATTGAGAATGAGGTCATCTCTATTTTTTCTCTTCAATTATGCACCAGTGCCTAATGCTCTGTGTATAGCTTAATAATTTAAGATCACATACAGGTGTTGAGACTATGCTGTTCACTACACATGGGACAACTGACCTGCCTATGAAAGGTGTTGCATTTGCAACACCCAGTGTTGAGCACTTCCTTGAAGGAGTAATGAAGACAGATACACAAGACTTTCTAGGGAAAATGGAGGGATTTGCAGTACAAGGTATTCAGGGTAAGCCAATGATGCATATAATTTTGATTCATTGTCGATTAACATATATTGTAAAGGAGCAGCCAAAAATCACAAACAGTGAATCTCATCCATGTGCACAGATATACGGAATATTATTATTGACAACCTTAGTAAATTAACCACGCAATTCTTGATTGCACTATCTAATACTTAGATTATCTACAGGAGAGGTTACTGGTGATGAAAATGCATGGATGGAGTGGAAACATTACTGGCAAAACATTGTGAGGAGGTACTAAGTAATGATTGAGGGTTGGCCCAAAACAATACCTTTCTGCAACCTTAGCGAAACTTCAAATTCCCTAGCAAACCTTGAAACACTCCTCCAAAAGTGGCAATGTGGAAAGACCTATTGGAAGAAGCATACTGCTGCTGAATTAAAGGAGCTAGATCATGAACGTGATGAACAGATTGAGAGGGGTGAAGTAGAGACACATGGTCCCTGCTGCCACCGCTCTGACTTTGGTACAAAGTGCACTCGATCTAATATGGCTACTATGTAAGGGGACTAGGGGGGTGCCCTGTGTGTTTTTCCTATTTTTTATGTTTGTCCTATATTTTTCCTCACCTCATTTCCTTCTATTCTTCATTTTCTATGATTTTTCCGGATTTTATTACTAATTTTCCCTTGCTATCATGTTTGTACATGTTGACACTTTTATATTTAGAGGCAGAGTACCCCTTCCGACACATACCCCTTGGTATGATGTCATTCGGCGGCCTTGATCTGCGTATCTCCGCCTTTTTCTATTTTTAGGTCATATTTGATTTTTGTCATCTTCACATATACTGGGCATCAGCAAGGGGATCCTTAGAGTTTTCTCTTCAGATCTCCCTTTGCTAGGTGTGTCCCCAATGCCTGTATTATGTAGTATAATTTTAACTTTGGATTTCCCTTTGCTTATAGTAGAAAACTCTCCCCTAAGGCCCGAAAATCGCGAACACACTGCCCAAGATAGGCAGGTACGGACTGGACGATGCTTCCCAAAGCTCCACAGAGTCCCTACACACTGTTCCAGATAATCTCGCCTTTACTACGCCGCCATTTTTGCCAAACGCGCTCCCTAGCGACATGGACACATCAGAACGCTTCGACGTGCTTGAAAGTGATGTTTCCGGAATGTGTGCGCAAATCGACTCGCTTAAATCTACAATCGAAAATCTCGTTAGGACCCTCCAGGCTAACCCTACGACCAATAATTCCCCCTTTACGACTCCAAGTGCACCCAACAACGACGTTTCGCCAAGTGCGTCCACTAAGGAACGCGCCCAGATCAAACCGTCCCCCCCCGCTGAATTTAATGGTGCACATGCACAGGGACATGCATTCCTTAATTCCTGTGAGTTATACATCAGTCTCCAGTCCCATCAATTCGTCGATGAGGCTGCAAAAATTTATTGGGCCTTCACATACATGAAATCTGAACACGCCTATCTCTATGTGGACCATATCCTACGTCAAACTAAAGAACTCAGTTCTCTACCCTTCTCCACTTGGGGTGACTTTCGAGCTGAGTTCGTATGCCACTTCTGCCCCCTCAATGAACGCCACCAAGCAGTGACATGACTTGAGTCATCCGCTTACCACCAGGGACGTCGATCCGTGGATGACTATATCGATGGGTTCAAGGATTTGGTGGACATGGCAGGATATGGGAGTGGGTTACCAGTGGTGGTGAAGTTCCGATGGGGGCTCAACCGAGAAATTCAGGACCAGATTGCACAGATGTTGGAAGGGCGCCCAGCATACGATGATATCTTTGCTTGGTATGAAGCTGCTTCACTCTGTGACGAGAACCGACTCACAAATGCGGCGTTTAATGCTGCATTCTGTGCTCCAACTACCACTCACACGCCCTACACCTTCAATCGAAGCCTCCCCCGCCCTAACCCCATTCCTGTTCATCAAACTCCCACACCAGCCGCCAATGTCCCAGTACCAATGGATGTTGATGCAGCCCACAGCCATGCATGTAAGTTGGATTGTTGCTACCATTGTGGGGAACCTGGACACAGGGCTGGAGCATGTCCCCATCATCAGGATATCTGCATGCTCACCCCCGAGGGACGAGACGAACTCCTGCAATATTTGTTGGCACTTGTAGATGTTGAGGAAGCAAAGGATAAAGTTGCAGAGGAGATTAAGTTGGAAGTTGTAGAGGAGCAGGATTTTCCTATTCACAGCGAGTGAATCATACGCCCTCACTGCCTGTCCATAACCGCTTTGAAGTCTTGTCAGTTGAATCCCTGGAGAATGAATCCTTTTCTGTAACTGCTCCCCTCTCTGACCCTTCGAAGTTGGCTAAAGATGTACCTGCTCTCCCCATCTCTCCTTCTACTCCATGTCCCAAAATTAAATCATGGGAGCATAAACTACCACGCAAGTATATTGTGGCATCCACTCCCTCTGCACATTCCTTGAATCTAGCCATTGAACTACAGACGACTGACACTGGACAGATACTCGGTGTCTCTGCACTCCTGGACTCTGGTGCAACTGGTCTCTTCATTGATTCCCATCTGGTACAACAACATTGCCTAAATACTCGCTCACTCTCACGTCTGATACCTGTATATAATGTGGATGGATCCCCAAATGAAGCTGGTGCCATCCGAGAGGTTGCAGACCTGGTTCTCCATTACAAAGATCATAGTGAGCGTGCCCTTTTTGCTGTCACTCAATTAGGAAAGCAAAAGGTGATTTTGTGATATCCATGGCTTCGAGACCATAACCCAGAGGTCGACTGGTGTACCAGGGAGGTTACCATGAGCCGATGTCCATCCCACTGTCAGATGTGTTTCACAGAAGCCAGGCAAGAATGTCGTGGACAGAAGGCGGCAATACGACGTACTCAGAAGTGTCGTGCCGGACCCCTGCCTATACCTGAAGTGGAGTTGGAAGGGGTTCCTGATCTGATGCCAGACTCGGATGATGATGATGAGGACCCAGAGGAAGTGGAGGAGGGTGATTGGATCTTCTACACTGTGATTCACTCATCGCACGAGGTGTGTGCCACATCGAACATATCCCAACGCCTCGCCAAGGCCTTCCACAAAAACAACGCTGCTAAATCCTCTACTAACTCCTTACTCCCTCATCTCCATGAGTTTGAAGACACGTTCTCCAAGGAGTCGTTCGACTCTCTTCCTGTGTGCAAGCCATGGGATCACATGATCGAACTCACCCCTGGTGCAACCCCTTCATCCTGCAAGGTCTATCCTCTCTCTCCAGAAGAACAACGGCAGCTTGACCAGTTCATCGATGAGCACCTGGCCTCTGGACGTATTCGACCATTGAAGTCACCCATGGCCTCTCCCTTTTTCTTTGTCAAGAAGAAGGATGGCTCACTTCGACCAGTTCAAGACTACAGAAGGCTCAACAACATCACAGTCAAAAATTGCTACCCACTACCCCTCATCTCCGAACTCATAAACCAACTCCATGGAGCCCGATACTTCACCAAGCTTGACATCCGTTGGGGCTACAATAATGTGAGGATAAAGGAGGGAGATGAGTGGAAGGCAGCCTTTCGTACCAACTGTGGTCTTTTTGAACCGCTTGTCATGTTCTTTGGCCTTACTAATAGCCCTGCCACCTTTCAGACCATGATGAACGACATCTTCCACGACCTCATCCTCAAAGGCGTTGTCTGCATCTATCTCGATGACATCCTCATCTTCACTTGCACAGTTGAAGAGCACCGTCGCATCACATGCCTCATCCTAGAGCGACTTCGACGGTACAAACTCTACCTTCGTCAGGACAAATGCAAGTTCGAGAAGACCAAGATCGAGTACCTCGGCCTGATTATCTCAGAGGGTCAAGTGGAGATGGATCCTGTCAAGGTGAACGGGGTCACAGCTTGGCCAATGCCCATGAACAAAAAGGAGGTGCAGTCTTTCCTGGGCTTCATCAATTTCTATCGGTGTTTTATCAAGGATTTCTCACATCATGCATGACCACTGTTCGACTTGACAGGAAAGGAGGCATGGAGGTGGGATAATGCACAACAGGAGGTGTTCAAAAAGCTTAAGGAGATGGTCACTTCCGCTCCCATCCTTACCTTTGCTGATGATTCATGTCCTTTTCATGTAGAAGCCAACAGTTCTGACTTTGCGATAGGCGCCGTGTTGTCTCAGCAGTCTCCGGAGGACCAGAAGTGGCATCCTGTTGCATTCTACTCCAAAAGCCTTAGTGCTGTAGAGCAAAACTACGAGATCCATGACAAGGAGATGTTGGCGATAATGCGTGCACTTGAGGAGTGGCAACACTTCCTCGAGGGTGCCCAACACAAGGTGGAAATTTGGATGGATCACAAGAATCTCGAGTACTTCATGACGGCCAAGAAATTGAACCGTTGTCAAGCTCGTTGGTCCCTGTATCTATCTAGATTTGACTTCTCCTTGCACCACTGTCCAGGTCGCAGCATGGGGACGACCGATGCCCTATCCCGACATGCAGACCATGGAGATGGCAGCGGTGACAACCAAAACATTGTGTTGTTGCAGCCAGACCTGTTCACCATTCGGGCACTGGAAGGCATCGCACCCCAGGGTGAGGAGCGGGACATCCTACATGACATTCGTCGCACAAACCGTAGTGGTTTACATGAGGATGTTGTTGCCCGAGCTGTTAAAGAACTGAGGAAGGGATCAACCCTTTCCTTACGTGCAGCAGAGTGGGCTGAAAAGGAGGACTTGTTGTATTTCAGGGATCACATCTATGTTCCCAATGACCCAGACCTTCGCCGGCGCATCATATCCCAACACCATGACTCACAGATTGCTGGCCACCCCGGACGCTGGAAGACCTTGGAGCTCACCTCACGGAACTATTGGTGGCCACAAATGTCACGGCTCATTGGTCAGTATTGTCACACTTGTGACCTTGCTTATGCACCAAGGTTCCTTGTCGCAAGCCTCTTGGTGAGCTACACCCTCTTCCTGTTCCAGAGAGTCATTGGGATGTCATTAGCATCGACTTTGTGGTGGAATTACCAGAGTCAAATGGGTTTGATGCGGTGATGTGCACAGTTGACTCAGTGGGAAAATGTGCTCACTTCATTCCCACTCACACCACTGTCAGTGCCCTAGGTGCCGCTTGACTCTACCTCCACCACGTGTGGAAATTACATGGACTTCCTGGTGCATTCCTCTCGGATCATGGCCCTCAGTTCATGGCAGAGTTCACTCGTGAGCTGTACCGACTCCTGGGGATCAAACTCCTCGCTTCAACCGCTTATCACCCACAAACTGACAGCCAGACTGAGCGAGTCAACCAGGAACTGGAGCAGTACATCCGTCTCTTTGTCAATGAATGCCAGGACGACTGGGACAATCTCCTTCCTTTGGCCGAGTTTGGATACAACAACCATGTCCATGCTTCCACTCAACAGACCCCTTTCCTCTTAGACACTGGACGACATCCACGCATGGGATTTGAACCTCGCCAACCTCCCTCACACATCAAGATGGTGAATGAGTTCACAGAATGCATGAGAGATAGCTTGGAGGAGGCAAAGGCGAAGGACCACATGGCGTGATTTTACAACCAATGCCACTCCCGACCCCTCAGTACAAGGTTGGTGATCGAGTTTATCTTGACTCCAGTGACATCTCCACTACACGTCCATCCAAGAAACTCGCTCATCGCTTCTTGGGACCTTTCCCCATTGTCAAGTGCGTTGGAACACATGCCTATCGTCTACGCCTCCCAGCCTCCATGTCCAGACTCCATACCATCTTCCATGTTGTCAAACTGCTTCCAGCTCCCCCAGATCCGTTCCCAGGACGCCATTCACACCCACCACCACCACCTACAGTGATCAAGGGAGAACCCCAATACGAAGTCGAGTCGATCTTGGACAGCCGTTTACGTCGTGGAAAACTCCAGTATTTGGTACATTGGAAGGGTTATGGGTATGAGGAGAACTCATAGGTCGAAGAGTCTGACGTGAATGCCCCTCGGTTAATCAAGGAATTCCACCGACGGCACACTGCTGCACCGTGTCGCATTCAAGTCACGGACTTTGGTCGTATGCAATTTTGAATGCATCGGGGCAATGCATCTTAGAGAGGGGGTGATGTAAGGGGACTAGGGGGGTGCCCTGTGTGTTTTTTCTATTTTTTATGTTCGTCCTATATTTTTCCTCACCTCATTTCCTTCTATTCTTCATTTTCTATGATTTTTCCGGATTTTATTACTAATTTTCCCTTGCTATCATGTTTGTACATGTTGACACTTTTATATTTAGAGGCGGAGTACCCCTTCCAACACATACCCCTTGGTATGATGTCATTCAGCGGCCTTGATCTGCCTATCTCCGCCTTTTTCTATTTTTAGGTTATATTTGATTTTTGTCGTCTTCACATATACTGGGCATCAGCAAGGGGATCCTTAGAGTTTTCTCTTCGGATTTCCCTTTGCTAGGTGTGTCCCCAATGCCTGTATTATGTAGTATAATTTTAACTTTGGATTTCCCTTTGCTAGAGGCTTAGGTTGCCCTTATATACTAGGACAAAGAAGAAGCACCAGACATCTGCACAGGAGGTATCTGATACTGATGGAAGTGATGATGAGAATGCAGCATCCAATGTGGCCACTAGAATGAAGAAGCGCCGAATATCCAGGAGGTCTGATGCTGAGGAGAGTAATGAAGAGGGTGAGGCGGCATCTGATATGGCTCATAGAATAAAGCAACTTCAAAGGTCTACAAGAGAGGTGGTCGACAAAGAGGGAAATGGTACAGCGTTGAACACAACTGACAACTTGGAGCTGGCAGCCACCTGTGTACCTGACCCTGGCTCTGAAGCACCTGCTGCCCAACCCCCTTCCGAGCCTATAAATGCCCCACTTTCACCATCATCTGCTTAGCTGGCCTCAATGTTGTTGCGTAATGTGCCACAGCACTTGGTACCACTTCTTTCATGATTTTGTTCATTACAGTCCACTCTATGCCAGTTCATTTATGAAGTTATGTAGCTATGAATAGTATGAACAATATATTTATGCTATGGGTTAACAATATGTAACTTTGGGACATGCTCGACAATGGCTGCATGATGACATGGCATCTGTGGCAACACCATCAAATGGAGAAGAAAATATGGGATGAGGAGACAGTGATATGACAAGAAGGTGGTGAATGGGCAGCAGATATTGAGCAGGGTAAGAGGCATCAGGGATAGAGAGGATGACTTGACATTGGCCACAGTATTGTGAACGACAATGCACAAAGGGTGAAGTGTTGCATGGCTGAGATGTCAACAGTGAGTGCACAGTGTGGGAATAGAAGGGGTATGAAGATGCACAGGAAGGGAGAAAGCATCTGAAAGCTGCAGGGAAGGATAGCGACCACAAAGTTTGACGATGAGCGACAACAATGAGATAGGGTTGGAGAGCGTGAGAAGTAGCATAGAAGTGTGTTTGTGTTGTTTGAACAAGGAGGCGTCGAGGCAGCATACTATGGGAGCATGCGGGTAGCTGCTGAGGAAGGGCTGCATGGCCAATGCTGCTGATGATGACAAGAGTGTGTGAGAGAGCGTGAGAAGCCATGTGGGTGCATGTCGATGTTGTTTGGACAAGGAGGCGTTGAGGCAGCATACTATGGGAGCCCACGGGTAGCTGCTGAGGGAAGGGCTGCATGACCAACATTGCCAACAATGACAAGAGAGCATGAGAGAGCGTGAGAAGCTGTGTGGGCACATGTTGATGTTGTTTGGACAAGAGGCGGAAGCACCAGGTACACTATGGAAGCCTGCAGGCAGCAGCTGACAATGAAGGAGTAGAATACTACAAGTTTAAAGGTAAGCTGGGGAACAAGCTAACACTGGTGTTGGGTTTTGACAGAAGTGAGTATAGTTATAGTGCATCTGGGGCTGGATCACCCACTATTATTAGGCTGGGTTTGTGGGAAAGCCAGGTGCAAAAACCATGAAAATCAAGATGCCCCAGGAACTAGATATAGGGAACTGCACAGGTTTTACCCATGGGTTTCCCACACTTTTATTTCCTAATTTATTCAATGAGTTTTGCATGAAAACTCATGACAAAATGATTTTCTGAAAGCTATTCAATGGATGCTTGTGATACAAGGCACAAAATAATTTATTTTCGACCTTGTCACATGACAGATGTCACCCAAATATTCTTTTATGTGTTAGATCACAAAGAGCCAACAAAAAGGTTCCAGAAAATCTTTTTTTCATGATTTTCCATGCAAAACTCATTGAATAAATTAGGAAATAAAAGCGTGGGAAACCCGCGGGTAAAACCCGTGCAGTTCCCTAACTAGATATCTACGTAGAAATGTGTTCCTGCCAAAAGATTTGTTTTAGGAATTTAGAATTATTGGCATGGACTGATTTTTGATAATGTGTTGTGAGCAATTGGCATCTTGCAATCTTTGCTCTTCTGGTATAATATTATCAAAGGCATGTGATATGGGTAGTAAACATGTTGTGTCACATCAAAAATGAATTAATGGCTGGCCAGACCAAGTGCAAGCGCCCTCATATTCTCAACTTAGGAAGTTGGGCCGGCAATTGACACCACTCAATATGCAATGAGAGTGCATCAGTTTATGGATGCATATTACATGGGAAACAAGCTGCATGGGCAGCAAAAAAATACAAAGGTCATTGAGTGCTTCCTGACACTCTCATGAATGATCTTACAAAAGCAAAGATGAACTAATTAGTAAACTCCTTATAATTTGGTCCTTAGAACATAGTCACGGTCTTATAATCCACAGTACATAGTGTATATTACATAGAAGCTATATAATCACATTCTGCTATCCTGCCAGTCACAGTCATGTCACATCACCTGACATTGGTTGAGTATGTGTTTCATCTACCTTAGGATGCATAAATAAAACTGCCCATACAGTATTTGATCAGTCATGTGTACACTAAATCAATGTTTGGCTTCCTGTGAGAGACATATTGTCAGGGTCTGAGTTACATATGATAGGTAGGCATCGAAATATGTTGTGTATGCAACCTGGTATCCAGTCTGGATGCATGGTCATCACACTCTGATGGTACCTGAATTGACCAAAATGGCTCACTTGTATGCTTTTGCCAGAATAGCCTGTAGAATGGCTATAGTATATAATTCTGAGCTCTAAAAATTAAAACCAGTATTTCTATGCCTAATAGTATCAAAATATAGTCTCCATAGTCAGGTAATCAAGTACTACAGAATATAAAGCATGAAATGTGTACCTGTGACATATGTGACATATGCCACCCTTATCCTCATCATTTTGTGTAATCTGACTCATAGACATGATTCCATCATTTGTTAGTGAAGTTTTGCTGCTAAATATGTTAACAGGCTCTCATAGATTGGGTTGGGAAGTTTTCTTTCCATTCAAATAGTCCTTGTCATCACCAAGAACTGGGTTTCTATTTTTATGATCATGCACTAAACTGGATCAATCAACCACCCTAAAATGGCAAACCTAGATATTCACTACCAGCTGCTTCTGCAAAGTGCATAGATACTTGTTGGACCTCAGGAAGCAAAAATATGTATTCCCAGAGCCAATATGAGTAAGAAAAAGGCAAATGTACAAGTGACCCATGGTATACAAGTGACCAGTCAAATATTGTACATATGATATAATTTATTTAAAATTGCCTGTAAGTAATGCATGTAAATAATGTGTGTAAGCAAATGATGAATTGAAGCCCATCCCAATGGCATAGGACACTGACCTGGGTTTCCCACGGAAACACAGCCTCAGAAACATGTTTTAAGACTTCTGATTTGTATATCCTTTGGATATTCTCAAGATGTATTTAGAAGAAATACTAAAGAAATATTTTACATGTATCCAAGCTGTATCTGCAAGAAACAAAAAAGTGTATCCTACAATGTTTCTTTCAGATCCATTCTGGAAACATTTTTCATGTTTCTTTTGTGTAAGTTAGAGAAACTGTTAAGAACTGATCCTAGAGGCCGCTTCGGAATCCGATCGGACACTGCGGGTGATGATAGCAGGAGTTTGTCGGGTCAATGCGGATTCTGTGGGAGGGGAAACGGAAAGGACTTGGCTTCAGCTTGTAAGAAGCTGCACCCTTCACCTCGTCTGGTGTCCTAATTTCAAGTCGAGGGTTTGGAGGTAGGAGCAGGAAAGTGCAGGTAAACACAGGGAGGAGTACAAAAGGACTTGGGTTAAGTTCAGATGAGACTAGAACTTCAGAGGGAGACTAGAGGTCAAGTCAAATGGAGTTCAGACTCTTAGGGGACAGAGGTAGGAGTAGAATGAGATTTGGATTGACAAGTTAAAGTCGAGTCTATGTTGATATACAAGCTGAGGAGTACAAGGCAAAACTAACTAAGCTTAAATACTGTAGTCCGGAATAATGCGGAACAGGAACGAAGACTGCGGCAGTGTCTTGACTGCGTAGATAAATTATCTAGCGGGAGCTGCACAGGAATCCATAGTTGAATTTGCAATAGAGATGGCAGCCTTGGGAAGGCAGCTGTGGATGCTGTACAAAGCGGCCTGGTGCACAGCAGTGTGGGCAGTGCAAGGCGGCCAGGAACGAAATCGGGAGGCATAGACAAAAGTCAGGTTTGAGGTGCAGAAAAGGATCAGATGGATGTGGGTTCCGATCGGGCGAGGAACGGTTCTTGACAGTATTTCCCCCTTAGTGCCAAGCCTGCAAGGGACATGAGGGTTTCGATGGAGGAGGTCCAGGATGCAATGGACCCAGAGTGGGAGATGGAAGAAAGTGCCGAGGAGGAGAGTGATGAGGACAAGGAGGAAGTAGAGTGGGCAGTACGAGAATCCTGATGGGAAAGGCATGGGATCCGCCCATCTGGAGATGACTGGGCAGGTTTCCAGAGGTACCTCAGGAAGAGGCAAGTGGAAGTGGAGGAAGACGAGAGTGAGGAAGGAGGGGAAGGTGGGGAAGTGGGTGAGGGTGCAGAAAAGAAGGACGAAGATGGCGAGGGAGACGAAGAGGGAGAGGGGAACACCAAGGTGGAGGTGTAGGGATCCGGTCGGATCCAAAAAATCTTTTTCAATATAAGTTTGGTTCTGATATCCAACTGAGTGAATAAGTGACATGAATAGATTTTTAAGCGGGTAATGGACCAGGTTGCTGTGGGTAGCGGTTGTGAAAATCTGCAAGGAGTTCTTGGGCGTGGTCAAGTTCCATAACAGGTAGCCAGGAGGTCTCTTCATTGGTTCCCTGGTAACCTTCCCATTGGACAAGGTAGAGAATCTTGCAGCAACATCAATTATCGACTTTGGAGTCGAGGACTTCGGCGATCTCATACTCGAGCTCGTCGTCGATAGTGATGGGAGGAGGTGGAGGTTGTACTCAATTTGGAATTGTGTTCAGGAAGTGTTTCTCTAGTTGAGAGACATGGAAAACAGGGTGGATGGCCCACATGTGATCCAGAAGCCACAGGGTGACTGAGTGAGTACCCAGACGGGAGATGATTTTGAAGGGGCTGTGGTTCTTTTTGGAAAGTTTCTTGGAGGGACAAGTGGTGCAGATATTTTCCGCAGTGACATAGGCAGAGTCACCAATATTGAAGTCGGGTGTGGGTGCCCGATGTTTATCCGCAGGGCCTTGATAATGTTCTTGGGCAGCTGCAAGTTTCCTGATGAAGGTCATCTAAGTTGACAATGAACTCGTGGGCATGCTGTGAGGCTAAGTCATGTTTGGCAAAGATGGAAATATTTGGATGATAGCCTTTGTTGGCAAAGAAAGGGGATACACCTGTAGAGGTGGAGGGAGCATTATTGTAGGCAAATTTGACATAAGGGAAGGAGATGGGACCAGTCATCCTGCTGGTAGTTACAGAAAATTTGGAGGTATTGCTCCAAGGTCTGGTTGAGCCGTTCTGTCTGGCCATCTCCTTGCGGGTGATAGCCAGAAGTGAAGTGGATCTGCATGTCAAGTGCTTTTCCGAGGGAGCGGAAGAAGTGAGAGATGAACTCGGATCCCCGGTCGCAAGTGACGTGCGATGGAACACCATGCTTGGAGAAAACATGGAGGACGAACAAGTTGGCTAGTTCTTGGGCTGTGATTTTGTTGACAGTTGGGATGAAGATGCCTTGTTTGGTGAGGTGGTCAACGATGACCAGGATAGTGGTGTGACCATTAGAGTCAGGTAGTTGCTCAATGAAATCCATGGAGATGGAGTTCCAAGGTCATTCTGGAACCAGAAGTTGCTTTAGAAACCCATAGGGCTTGTGTCAAGGTGATTTGGATCTTTTGCAAGTGGTACAGGATTTGCAGAATTCCTGCACAAAGGTGTGGAGGTTTGGCCAGACATATTCCTGGCGGACAACCTGCTGGGTTTTGCTTTGTCCAAAGTGGCCAGAGAGGATGTGATCGTGTTTGTACTGAAGGACCTTGAGGCAGAGATCTGTGACATCCGGAACATAAATCTGGTCGAAGTGGCAGAGAAGACCTGCCTCATCTATGGTCCAGTTGGGGTCGACAAGAGTTGGAAGATGTGTGGATGATAAGGGGTCAAGGGGTAGGGAGGTGCAGATGTTGTGGTGAAGTTTCTCAATATCCATGATTACTGCTTGTTGAAGGATGGGTGTGGTGAAATAGGTGGCACAGAGGGAGGAGGTGAGTTGTTCCTGTGTGAATACAGGTCTGAAGTTGGTCAGGTTTACAGAGGTGAAGTCACTATTTCCCCCTTTGCGGTAGATGTCCCAATGTCTAGTGAGCGTGTCTGGCTTGGCCCCTAATTTTCTGGGGTGGAAACGGATGATGAGGTTGAATTGGGAAAGGTATTCAGACCAGTGGGCCTGGTGGCGGGTGAGCAACTTAGTAGTGCTGAAGTACTCAAGATTTTTGTGGTCGGTGACCACATCAACTGGGTTTGTGGACTCTCGAAGTACTGCTGCCAGTGTTTGAAGGCTTCAAAGATGGCCAAGAGTTCCTTGTCATGGGTGTCATAATTTAGTTCCGCAGGATTAAAGGAGCGGGAATGGAAAGCAACTGGATGGATTTCTCCATCTGCAGTGTAAACTGAAAGGATAGCAGCTAGGGCATAGTCAGAAGCGTCGGTTTTGAGTACCATCTGTGAGTCTGGTACCCATTGAGTTAAGATGGGTGCATGAGTGAATTCTTGTTTGAGCTTTTCAAAAGTGTCACGGCACTTCTTGTTGAAGTCCCAGGGAGTGGATTTCTGTGTCAAGCAGGTGAGTGGGATGACAATGTCTGGATAGCTGTTAATGAAGCGGCAGTAAAAGTTGCAAAAGCCTAAGAAGGATTGGATGTCCTTAACTTTCCTAGGCTTGGGCCAGTCAAGCACGGTTTTGACTTTATCCTCGGACATCCACAGCCCATCCGGTGAAGGGATGAAACCTAAATATTCAACAGTGTCTTTGTGGAACTCACATTTCTGTGGAGAAGCATAAAGTCCATTTTTCCAGAGATGGTGGAGGACTTCTTTAATGTGAGCCCCGTGCTGGGACTTGTCATCTGAATAGATCAGGATGTCATTGAGGTACACAATGACACAAACATCCAGCATGTCGCTGAAGATGTCGTTCATAAACTGCTGGAATGCTGCAGGTGCATTAGTGAGTCCAAAGGGAACCACCAACCACTCGAAGGATCCATAGCGGATGCAGAAAGTAGTTTTCCATTCATCACTGTCCGCAATGTGGACTAAGTGGTAAGTGTGCTGCAAGTCTATCTTGGTGAACAGGCGGGCTTTTTGGGGAGAGTCAAGGAGGTCAGAAATGAGAGGAAGTGGGTAGCAGTCTTTCTTTGTAAGACAGTTGAGTCCTCAGTAGTTGACACAAAGTCAGAGACTACCATCCTTCTTCTTGATGAAGAGAATTGGAGCACCATGTGGAGACTTGGATGGGCGAATGAAACCTGAGCAGACATTTTTGTCAATAAAGACTTGTAAGGCTTCTAATTCAGAGGGGGAGAGAGAATACATGCGGCCCAGAGGCGGAGGAGTGTTGTCTTCTGTCTCTATCTTGAGGTTGTAGGACCGATGCAGAGGAAGGGTATCTGCTTTAGTCTTATTAAAGACATCAGCGAATTTGCAATACTCAGGTGGAATATCAGAAAGGTCGGATGAGTTAGCAGATTGGGCGGAGTGGGTGGATAACCCTTCTGGAGCGAAGGTCATCTGAAAAGCTACTGCCCCAGGAAGTTTGCTAGCATGCACATAAGCGGCAGCATTGATGAAAGAGATGTCGGGAGGTGTAGACTTAGGAGGAATGGGGAGTTTGGAAAGTGCAGAGGAGTCGAGGATTTCTACTGGAAGGTTCGTGGACAAAGGTGACGTCAGGGGTGCTGGACCTCTATGATCTGCAGAGCAGAAAGCGAGTTGGCTTGAAGACCAGTGAATCAACGGATTGTATTGCTTCAGCCAGTTATGACCGAGTACGGCAGAACAGGAAGAGTCAAGCGAGGTTACATAAAATGACAAATTGAACACTTCACTGGTAGGAAAGGTGACCAGAAGTTGGATGACTTGAGTTATGGTGGAGTTGCAAGATCCATCAAAGAGTCGTAAACTGATCGGGTTAATGGATGTTGTGCTGAGTTGATTATTCAACATGAAGGAGGAGTCGAGGAAGCAGTGGGAGGATCCAGAGTCAATAAGGGTTCAGAAAGGAGTGGAAGAGTTGGGAAAGGTTAAGAGAATGGGTAGGGAGTCAGGGTCAGAAAGAGCGGACACGTTGAGATGAATGTAGGCAGCCAAATGGGTAAGGTCAACACAACCCCCAGCCCCAATGGCTGTATCCTGAGGGTTGCATACTATTTTTCTGAGTCCACAGATTTGGGAATCACAGCGGATGTGCAGGCTTTTGCAGCTTTATATTTTGGGCAGTTTCCTGCTACATGCCCTTCTTTGCCACAGTAGAGGCAGAGTCTTTCTCTCATGCGGTGTTCTCATTCTTCCACAGTAAGTTTGCCATTCTTCCCCAACTTATTGGAGATGGATGACTTGGAAGTGTTCTTTGTTGTGGAAGACTGCTGGTTGGAGGAGTTAACCCGAGTGGAGTTTGAAGAGGATTGATTGGTAGATTGGGAGGAACTTTTGGGGGTGTCCTTCTTGACAGGGTTAGAAGAGTTTCCAGAATTCTTAGTTTTGAATTGGGTTTCATCCTCCTGCATCCAGTAGATATTGTCGCAGTCCTGCGCTTTCAAGCACAGTCCTGCAAGGGTGTTGGGTTTGCCACCCCGAAGAACTTCTATGCAAAGTCAGAGCGGAAGACCACAGAAATAGCAGTCACAGAGGGCTGCCTCATTCCAGTTGACCCTAGAAGCTAACTCCCAGAAGTCAACATTATACTTTGTGATGTGACCACCTTTCTTCATTGCTAAGTTGGAAAGGGCTTTTTCTGCATTCCCGACTGGGTTGTGTGGGCCAAAGTTGCTCTCTAGCTTGGCGAGGAAAACTTCATAATCCCACATCCAGTGTGCAGAATCAGTTGGGTCATTAAGACCAGGCTCAAACCAACTAAGAGCTGATCCCTTGAGATAAGAAAGGATAAATATGATCTTTTTCTCATCAGAAGAAAATATGTGCAGACGGTCACAGAAATGAAGGTTACATGAGACTAGGAAGTCTCTAAGTTTCTTTGGGTTGGAGCCATCGAAGGTGTCGGGGTCATGAACTTTGATTTTCTCGGTCTTGGGTGCATTGTTTTGTCAGAGGGTGCAGATACTCTCTGAGAGGTTGTAAAGAACATCTATGAACCTATCCCCTGGGTCAGGGTTTTCCCCCATGGGAGGTTGATCCTCAGGATCATTGGGATTGGGGTCACCCCCAGGGCCATCAGGACCACTAGGGTCATCGGGTCCACCAGGGGGTCCATCCTCTAGACCAGGATCTTCCAACCCAAAGGGTTCAGGCTGGTTGATGCCCCCTACATACTCAAGGGGAGTTCTTGATCGAAAATCTTCCGGGTTAGTGGAAGGGTGTGGGGCACGGGTGGACATGATATTGGCACTGATTGAAGGGGCTCCTGAGCCAATTTGTCGGAATATGTTTGAGGGTCTGGAAGACACTCCAAAAGTAGTGGTGGGACGAGGGTCGGAAAGGGTGGATCGCTGGATTGCAGAGATCCCTGGGATAGTGCTGGCATGTTGGGAATTCCTGGTTGTGCACTGGTGAGTTTCAGTTGGGGTCATAGGAGGAGAAGAGATGAGTGAAGTGTGAGTTCGTATATACTGTTAAGAACTGATCCTAGAGGCCGCTTCGGAATCCAATTGGACACTGCAGGTGATGATAGCAGGAGTTTGTCGGGTCAATGCAGATTCTGTGGGAGGGGAAACAGAAAGGACTTGGCTTCAGCTTGTAAGAAGCTGCGCCCTTCACCTCATCTGGTGTCCTAATTTCAAGTCGAGGGTTTGGAGGTAGGAGCGGGAAAGTGCGGGTAAACATGGGGAGGAGTACAAAAGGACTTGGGTTAAGTTCAGATGAGACTAGAACTTCAGAGGGAGACTAGAGGTCAAGTCGAATGGAGTTCAGACTCTTAGGGGACAGAGGTAGGAGTAGAATGAGATTTGGATTGACAAGTTAAAGTCAAGTCTATGTTGATATATGAACTGAGGAGTACAAGGTGAAACTAACCAAGCTTAAATACTGTAGTCCGGAATAATGTGGAACAGGAACGAAGACTGCAGCAGTGTCTTGACTGTGTAGATAAATTATCTAGTGGGAGCCACACAGGAATCCATAGTTGAATTTGCAATAAAGATGGCAGCCTTGGGAAGGCAGCTGTGGATGCTGTACAAGGCAGCCTGGCGCACAGCAGTGTGGGCAGTGCAAGGCGGCCAGGAATGAAATTGGGAGGCATAGACAAAAGTTGGGTTCGAGGTGCGGAAAAGGATCGGACAGATGCCAAGGAACAGTTCTTGACAGAAACACTTTATATGTAATTATAGCTGTACCTGCAGAAAACACTCAACATGTAATTTTATTATGTGTTTTCTAGGGATACATGTGCAATGATGGTGACCCCTTTGTCCTTTGCATGTATCCCTAGAAAACACATAATAAAATTACATGTTGAGTGTTTTCTGCAGGTACAGCTATATTTACATATAAAGTGTTTCTCTAACTTACACAAAGGAAACATGAAAAATGTTTCCAGAATGGATCCGAAAGAAACATTGTAGAATACACTTTTTCTGTTTCTTGCAGATACAGCTTGGATACATGTAAAATATTTCTTTAGTATTTCTTCTAAATACATCTTGAGAATATCCAAAGGATATACAAATCAGAAGTCTTAAAACATGTTTCTGAGGTTGTGTTTCTGTGGGAAACACAGGTCAGTCCCAGCAGTGGGATAGGCAATCATGGCCCAGAGCCAGCACACAAGAGGACAGGTCTAACATTCAGCATGGAAAGACCAAGACATTACCCACAGTTCAACTGCAGGTAGCACCACAGGGGTGGTCAAACAAGGGCAGTTGATATGCCCCACTAGAGAAAGCACACCCTAAAGCAACATGTGACTGTAAGGGCAACCTTACAATCAGAGTCCTAAGAACTCGATACTTGCAAGGGAAAACCAAAGTTTAGATTCAATAACTATTGAACAAGGAAAAGACCCATACCTTGCAAGGGAGAACCAAAGAGAAAACTCTAAGGAGTCTGGTGCAAGGCCAAAGTATATATATGGAAGGCATGTGACGTTCCAAAATACTTGGAGCCCCTTCCATCCTAGCACTAATTCAGATCCAGGGTTGTGTTCCCATTTGGGAGATGGCCATCAATCAGTGATAGTGTCTGCATCAGGCCATGCTTGGTAAGTGGTGTCTGCATCAGGCCATGATTGGTAATGGGTGTGCAAAGACATCCTCAATCGTTTCCACAGCTGCAACAATTGCACAACTGGTTTGCGCAGGGGTATTGACTGTGAGAATGGTGAGAGTACAATAGGGGCTGATGGATCAACATATCAGAATGTTTGTAGATGGTTGGCACAAAAGGTGCCTCATTGCACAAACATTTGTGGGTGTGCAGAAATGTTCACAAATGTGCACCAACCATTGTAGGGGCCCATAAGGTGCTCCCCTTACAGTGACTTATTATGACATTGTTCGTATGATGTGTAGTTAAGAGGACAAAGCGGTCTATACATCTAATATAATACAATCGTGTGTGAGTAAAATACAATGGTAAGTACTAATTAATGTTGACTGCCAGTGATGTGGTGGTTTTGGTTAGCAGCCATGGCGATCAAGAGGGGGAAAGTTACCTGCAGTTCAACTGCCAATAATATTGCAATGTGGGGGGTTTAATGAATGTACGTGTTGAGAATGAACAAAGATGTAGCACTATTGTTGTGGACCAAAAAAAAAGAGTGTCAAGTGCAAGATACACACCAGCATAGACAATGACTGACAACCTCCCTCTATGGCATAGAATAGGCCATCACAGGCTAGAGCCAGCACATGAGAGGGCGGCCAAGGGTTGTCTAATGTCGAGCGCAAAATACCAAGACATTACCCACAGTTGAACTGCAGGTAGCAAGCACCAAGGATAGTCGATCACAATGTTGAACTGTCAATGCTGTTGGCAATGCACTTTAAGAATATTTTACCTCTTGAAATGTATGTAAGTTCAGGTCGTAGAATAGCCCAAGGAGGAACAACATTAAAATGTTCAAATAAAATCGAAATACTGGTAATTGATCAGCATGCAGGCAAAGGTTGAATCTAGTCAATTGTTAGATGGTCCAAAGCATTATTAAACTTTTGGAGCACTTATAACTATGAATCAGAATACAAGTCATTGTGACATGTTCTTCACAGACCTGGAAAATGTCACATCCTGAGCCATGGATAGCTGATTATAAGATGACCTGATGTATGCTGGTTTGGTGCTCTTTTTCAGGGCCATTGTGATTGTGGAGGGTGAAAGGAGATTGTTCAAAAGTGTCTAGAACTAAGACTTGTGTATTAAAGTTTTGAGTCAAGGACTGGTTTTGCCCTGAAATATGTTTGATGGGAAGTGTGTTGACATTAAAAATGTAATGGTTGTATTTGTTGCAAGACAATAGCATGTCAAAAGCTTCTGATTGACGTCTGGTAATACTTTGAAGAAGGGCTCCATAAGGGAGGTGGAAAAATGGGGCACTCGATGACTGTAGTTCTGATGTGACCATCAGAATTGACATCACCCAGGAGGTGTTCGATTCTCCCCAAGACCCCGACCAAGTGCATAAGGAAATACCAGAAGATGCAAGACATAATGTACAGCCTTCTGTGATATATCTGTGGAAAAAAGCATGGTGAGGATCCAGGGGGATGAAACAACAAAGATGTTATTGTGACAGCAAGTAGGGAGTAGGAAAGCACAGTGAGGATCCATGGGGGATGAAATGATGAAGATCATGCAAGGAGGGATGAGTTTGGCATCACTTGTTCTGTTATCAGAAACAGAAATGCCAGAATGCCAGTTTGCTGGTCAGTGAATAATCTGGAGTGATGATAAGAGTGCCTGTGCATCATACATCCACAGTAATTGAATGCCAGGCAGAGGAAGAACAGTGCCTTTGGTTATTCATGGATACAGGCACAAATTTTGGGTTCCAGTGCCAAGATGTAGGATGTAAATGAACATAAGTCGAGTAATCTAATGCTGAATAACTCCCCACAAATGAAAGTCTCCAGAAACGCTGTGCCATGATGTTCAAATTGTTGGACCAGAAAGTTGCAGGTAATTATTCATGAAGTGGAAGTTATAGCTCAACTTATAAGTCACTTAGGAAATACCCTGGAGCAATATGCAGTAGAAGTCAATGATAAAAGGGATAACCATTTAGCTGCTTTGCCAAAAGTCAGTATTTGCAACAGATAACAGTGCTTAATTTCTGACACACCATCGATGTAGGATTTCAATCATTTCTGGACAGAAAACAAGATTGAGGAGGTCAGTAACCCAACTTCATGGTGCATTGTAAGGCATGTTGGTGAAGGTAAAGGACACCAGATGGAGGATGTAGTCTTCACAGTTCTGGGCATTATCACCTCAAAAGACTTGCCCCTGTTATCAGAGAAACCTGGGTTTGTGCCACCAATGCTCTAGTGTGCATGGCCAATGATGTAACCAAACCAATTAGGTCTACCACTTTTCAATATAGGTTCCTTTGTCAGAGCATCTCCTTGACTGGCTTAGGAATGCCTACCTTCAAAAATGCCTGGTTGGCTGCAAAGAGCATCCACAGATGCTTTGATCGCCAATTTCCTGAAAAAGTGCTTGTGTTGTGGACAGATTCATTTGCTGATAACCCAGATATGTGTTCCATCAATATTTCAAATCAGTATTTCACACCGAAATTGGAGGGTCAAGGTATGGAGTCCCTCGACTTTCTTCCAGGTGTAGATCCTTGCGGCATATTGAGCAACATGGCAATCAGCGATGGAATTTCTTCATACATCCACACCAAAGATAACCAGGTGCAATACTTCAGGATGAATCAATGTGTGTCCAGGATTAACTTGTAAGCCTGCACCAATCTGCAACCACTAAGTTTTCATGCACATTAACAAGCTGGGGTCCAGGTATGCAACCTTTTGAGTGGGCAACTGGAAGGGTGCCAAGTTTGGCAGCCTACACTAGACTTAGGTTTACTAAAAGACAGGATCAAATTATCTTCGTTGCATGGAAGTAGGAACCATAAGTTACTACAAATAAAAGAATAGGAAGTTACTATACCTTCATTGCATGGAAGTAGGAACAAAGGTTAAGGAATAAAAAATAAGTAATATATAAGAAAAAGATCGACCATGTAAGTAAAAGGCCACATCAAGTGTAGTGTGTGATTTGGGAAGGCCACATTGGGGATAGTCACAAAATAGGAATGTACCACATCAATAGGATAATGTTGGCACTGCTGGATGTGGATAGAAGGGTAATAGGGATGTATGGTGCCATTGCCAGGATGCATGTCACTGGTTGTTGTTGTTGTATTCGCCGGTGGCTGTGCTGGCGGCGAGGGTGATTGTGTCAGCGATGTGTGTGGCTGTGTCGGTGCCATGGGAGTGTGTTGGTGGCATAGGGTGGCCATAACTCACTGTAACACAGACATTGGTATATCTGGTGTTGGTGAGTTGTTTATGCACCATAGGTGGCTATGCTATCGCCGGTGGCTGTGCCGGCGGTAATGGTGGTTGTGTCAGCGATGTGTGTGGCTGTGCTGGCGCCGTGGAGGTGTTTAACAGTGGTGTAGTAATGTAATACAGACATTGGTATGTCTGGTGTTGGGGTGTTGGTGAGTTGTTTATGCACCATAGGTGGCTGTGCTATCGCCAGTGGCTGTGTCTGCAATGTGTGTGGTGTTCTGGCGCCATGGAAGTGTGTAATGGTGGTGTAGGTAAATTAACTTGTCATAATGTCATGAGTCTGTGGGGCCAGACTTACAGCAACATTGTCGAAGCTCAGCTCTTGTTTGTTGTTGTTCCATTGAAGGGCAGGCAGCATAAGATGTTGACTGTCCTTCGCTCCCTGGCATTGGTAGATGGTAAATTTAGTATGGTATGTCTCAGAGGAAATATTTTGGCAGAGGTTGCTCACTGTTGACCAAGGTTGAGCAAATGCAGCAAATTGAAACAAAGCCAAGGGCCATAGTGTCTGTTAAATGCTGAATAGGATATGATGTGAGTGAAGGCTTTGGAGCTGGAAAGCAGAATAGAATGGAGGTCGACGGAGAAGGGTGCACTATCAATGCACCTATGATTCTAAGTGAGACTGTTGGCTAAGAGATGAGCAGTTTGATATTCATCCTAAGAGTTAAATGTACCTTCTTTTGATCTCAAATACTTCTTGTTGCTCTTTCTATAAACTAACCTGGCAGTTAGCCCATCCCATCCAGTGTAAATGTCCTCATGCTAGCAATTGCCAACTCAAGGGAGGCTTGGGGGAAAATGGAAAGAAACTTACAGAATAAGGTTACCATCAAGCCTTTTACTGGCGACCATGCAACCAAATACCAGTACACTTTTTTTTTTGCCCTTAAGGTTCCATGTTGTTTGACCCCATCCACATCATGTATCTCTCAGTACTTGCCTGGTTATGCACCTTGACTCCAGTTTTGTCTTATATGCAGGAATGTCCACCTACCTACAAGCTTCTGTGAGTGTCTTATCATCACTGATGCCCTTTGTCATTGATATGGATGTTTGCTAGGTCTGCAACTGTGGCAGAGCCTGTTAGAAGTCCATGTGGATGGATGGCATTTTACATATCTCAGGTATGTCTCCAGTGATATCAAAACCCGCCCTTTCATTGACTTCTGGGTGTATTACCTTCTAGTACAACTCAACAACCCTTTATGTATTTAAATGTGATGATACATGTCCCTGTCCCAATGTCCTTCCTTATCGTGTCTGTGCCCCTGTCACATGTCTTGCTCTCACAGCTCCACTTTGTGAATGCATCTATGTTGAAGCCTTGATAGATCCTATCCATGTAAACCCTGTCCAACTTGATGCCTCTGCTCGATATGTGATGGACACCATTTTTTGTCTCACCAATGTAATGTTTAATGCCTTCTTCTGGGCACACCATCACATCTTCAAGCTCCCTACCAAATTTTGGTGGGAGTTGTTGCATCGAGCTACTGATCCATGATGACATGAATCTCTTTTTCTCTTACATGCAAAATTATTTGAATTACTTCTCTATATGTCCTCTGTTCTGCTTATCCCTCCCTGTTTGCTTGCTCAACTTGTCTCCTTAAACCTTCTTGCTTCATCATGTTCAGACATGATTTTTTGGCAACACTTTCTTCTGGACTCACAAATTTGGTTAGGTCCTCCCAGTTGGCTAAGCTCTTGGCTGCTGACAACGATTGTTGTGTTTGCCTGCATGTTTTGTCTTCATTTCACTACAGGTTGACAAAGAACCTAGCCCTCTCCTGGCTGTTTCTGGCCATTGATCTCTCTGCCTTTCTTGATGCCTGCTGTACATCAGCTGATCCCTTTTGCTGTTTATCTCCTGCTCCATTTTCCACTTATCACCACAATGTGGTCTCGCCAAAAATCCTCCATGATGATATATATAACTGTAAGCCCTCACGACCTCTTGGTGGTGGCAGGGAGCATGTGTTTCCCTTTGCAAATCTTAAGCCCTATACTACCTCAGACATTCCTGCTGGTAGTGATCAGACTCTCAGGTTTGTAGATTACATAGTTTCTGAAACTGTTCAAGACACTTATCCAGCTAGCGATCAGTATGTTCATAGTCAGGTTCCTTTGGATTTGATCACATGTCATCTACCCCTGCAAGCTCTATTCAAGCTTGCAAAGATCCATGGCCTTCAGATCAGCTCCCACATCCCTAAGAGCTGCATACTCAACTCAATTTGCAACCTGTAATTCATGCAGCTTATATACTTCTGTCTTTGCAGTTGTCAATTCTCAGGGGGCAAAAGATAGGTTTCATACTCACTCTGAATGCTAGGACTGTCCTAGGATTGTCCGAACGGATGCAACTAGGACTGTCCGATCAGATGCTAGGACTCTACTAGGAGTCTGCTTGGACTGGACCTACTAATTTGGCAGGTGTCTCAGCCAACAAATTTCTAGTTGAGTCCGAGCGGAGTCTGAGCGGAGTCCGCTCGGATTGGGGGGGGGAGTGTAAAGACCTCGGTGCTTACTAGGCAGGTATCCCCCTTCTGCGGTCTCCTGGCATCCCTCTGCACCCACCTAGCCCATGTCGACAGCCTCACATCCCATTTGAAAGGGGAGGAGGGGATTGGGTGGCTGTGGGCATGCGTTGCACATTTTTTGTTGCGCGTTTTTTGTTGCAACAGGTCGTCCCCAGTGGTATATAACCTAAAAAGCAATAAATAACAATTAGTTGATTGATAAAAAGAAAAAGAAAAAGAAAAAAACTTATCTATGGCCCAAATGACAATTGCCGTTGTTTGGGCCCATGTTCCATCCAGTCGGCTCATTTGAAGGTGGTGGTGATGGTGGCAGTGGGCATGGGAATGGTGGTGGTGGGTGTGCACACAGTGGTGGTGGTAGAGTGGAGAGGAGGAGGAGGCGGCGTTGGCAACAGTGGTGGTGGTGGTTGTGAGCTGGCAGTCACATGTCACATGTCATGCATATGCATACTTATTAATTATTCCGTTAATGGCTGACCTTGGTTGGGTAATAAAAGTATTAAATGTATGTAGAAGAATAATTGCTTGATAGCTCAGTGGTTAAGCATGCTGTTATGTGTGCAGACCCAAGGTCGAGTGTTCAATTCTTGTTGTATGTCAAAATTTTATTTGGGAAAGCACATGCAGTCCGGTTATTCTGGTTATTCTGGTTATGCTAGTTGCCGTACATCTGGTTGATCCAACTGTTCCAGGGAAAAATGAGTCCAGGTAGATTCCGGGGATTCCAGAGGTAAAATTGACCCTCCAGTCCGATCGGAATTATGAATTGTGAGAGATATATATGTAAATGGAATTCCCCAGAATTCCAGAAATTCTGACCAGAATAGGTGGAGGAGTGTAATGTACTCCATTTTTGGCATGTGATACTGCCAGGCAGCAGCCTGGTTATTCCAGTGGTTCAGAGCAATAGCCTTGAGTGCTTCAACAGACTTTGTAGTCATCTGGTCATCCATCAGCCCATGAACAATAAATGGACAATCACCATCAGAGACACCAGTATCTATTCCACTGTCAAACATCCTCTACTTTATCTGTCACTGAATGCTGATACTCAATTGAAACAGGAGGAGAATCCTCTGGATATCTATTCAATGCTTCATAAGATAATTCTAAGTCAACATAATTGGAATGATTTAACTTCAACCACTCCAGCGCTTGGGCCACCTTGTCCTGTCTACCTAGTAATGGTGTTCACCAGAATTCTTTCTCCATCAGCTTACAAGGGCCAGTGAATAGCACTGCTAGTACTTCATCCAGGTCTTCCATGGGAGGCAGGAGGCGATGATATACCTTGGGCACAGGCAACTTGAACACAATGACGAAACCATTTTCCTCAATCCTGAAGAGGCTACATGAACAAAACAGTTGTTCACTCTTATGCATGGTATAAGCATCTTTTCGACAAATCTTAGACACACCAACTCTTTTGGGACTTCCCCAATCCATGTGCCATGTGCCAAAGTGTGTGGTGGGATTTGATTCTTTCTAATACTTTTGCAGCAACCATTGCATATCTGATTGCACTTATAATCCAGAACTAGACCTCAGAACTCGTGGATCATGTCAGAGGACTTGTGCCACTCTACCCTAGTAACATTTGAAGCTTGAAGCACATGCAGCTGGTTCTTTACTGCCTTCAACCTGGTAAGAAGGGGAGCAGGAGTTAACTGGCCACATATGGCGCAACCAGCTTCTTCCAAATTTTTTAGGGAAAATTCTTCACAAGCACTTTTGATGATGTCGCGCACAAGATGTAGGTCTGCAGGTTTTGGAGGGAATTCAGTGGAATCATTCATGGCAAAGGGAGAGTCTCCACCATCCACTGTTTTCTTTCCTTGGTCAGATTCAGGAGTTTCTACTTGAGAGCCAGTAACATTGTCATTCTTGACCCATCCTTGATTACCATCATGTGTCCTTTCCTAGCATTGACATAGTCATGTGACCTACCTTATATGGAACATATTGATGTTATATATCATTCTGACATCAATATGGTCCATGTACAGTAGGTCACATGACTACATGAATGCCATTTTCATGTTTCATGCTCAGCTTGAAAAACTGGTCAGAATGATATATAACATCAATATGTTCCATATAAGGTAGGTCACATGACTACGTGAATGCCATTTTCATGCTCGGCTTGAAAAACTGGTCAGAATGATATATAACATCAATATGTTCCATATAAGGTAGGTCACATGACTACATGAATGTCATTTTCATACTCAGCTTGGAAAACCAATCAGAATGATGCATAACATCACTATATTCCATGACATCATTCCAGGAATATGTGCCTAAGTGTAATGAGCTCGAATTTTCCTTAATGATAGGTTTTATCTATGTTATAATGACGCTGCAGCCTCAAAACCACAACAATGGCCAACACAGCCACCACCCTAGGACCCAGAACCACTGCTGCAAGCAACTGCTCATGGGGTGGGAATGGGCACCAGGATGACAGGACAAGATGACTGGAAGACTGGACAATGAGACAATGACTGGACAAGATGACTGGACGACGAGATGGGATGACAACGACAAACAAGAAGCAGCAGCAAACGATGAGAAAAGGCCCAAGAGATGTCAATGGACATCTCTTGGGCTGCAAGTAAGTTTTTTCTTTCTTTTCTCATTCCTTTCTTTTTGTACTAACAAAGTTTTTTAGGTACTAATTTAAACTATTGATAACAATGATGACAAGATGGCAGGGGCCAATGAAAACAGACAATGGGGATGACAGGAAGGGACAGCAGGAGGAATGAGAAGGACAATGACCAGCACCAGCCACCACCATTGTGAGCCCCTGCTCACAAGGTGGATTGCTGGTGCTCCACAATGAACCAACAACAATGGGAGGGGAGGGACAACAACAACAACTGTTAAGGGCGAAGCCTCAACCACTCAATCTAGTCGATGTCGTTTGACGAGGTGCTTCCTCGACGAGTCGTTCGGCACTAGTCTTACTCAGAGCATCCGACGTAAGATAAGTAGTGCACTCTAGCAGGGCTTCTGCGTAGAGTCGTTCAGGTTCACACACTAAGGGGCTTCCTTAGTGGTTTTGAGTAAGTTCGCGAGTTGCAAGTTAAGGCTGTTAATTGGAGTGCTGCGGCACAGCATGTCAGGAAACAATAAGAGATAAGCCTCATGCCTAGCATGAGGTGTCCGATGTCACAGATCCGACGTCATGGACCTCATGTCAAGAAGCTGTCGTATCACAGCATGTGTGGGAGTGGGTTCAGGTGCATGGAGTCACCATGCATCAAGGGTGCCTTCCACAGGAAGGGGATCGAATGCATGCAGTCGGCATGCATTGTGCGTGTGTCTGGTGTCAAGGACATGCCCTAGGCATGAATCATGGAGTGCCTCCTGTCTGGAGGGGATCGTCAGGTCAGTCAGGTTCCATGAGTTACAAGGAAAATTGTAACATTACCCCCCCGCTATGGTCAAAAGTTCCACACTTCGACCTAAATCTTCATCTCTCCTTCGTGGTCTGATCGGGCGTGGTCTGGTTATGTGGGTAGGTCAGGGTCAAGGGGTACGATGGAGGAATCGTTCATGTCCAAGCTTGGACCGTGATCAGGTTCTTTTCATTTTATACTGCCTTTAGCAGTGGTGTCAAAGAGTCAGTGGTGTCATCGGAAGGGGGAGGGGTGTGTAGGGTTTGCACAGTATCAAGGGTAATCACTGTAGTTTTATATCTTTGCGGATGATCGCTAGTTTAACGTCTTTGCGGACGGTTGGTGGTTTAACATCTTTGTGGACAATCGCTAGTTTAACATCTTTGCGGACAATTGCTAGTTTAACGTCTTTGCGGACAATTGCTAGTTTAACGTCTTTGTGGACGATCAGTAGTTTAATGTCTTTGTGGACAATCGCTAGTTTAACATCTTTGCAGACGATCGGTTTGCACCTAGTTGTGCTCAGTGGTCAGGGGTGTCAATGTGTGGGGGAGTCAGCTGGAATGCAGCAGTGTCCCCAGTTCTCCATGTCATCCGAATAAGAGCTGCCTTGCCAGCTCAAATCTGCTTTCTTCATCGTAGTGGGTGTTCCACTGAAGGTCGTTCCACAGTAGTGGGCTAATCCCCGCTAGTGGTCTCCTGCCTGGGGTCAGACCACCATGGTTGACAACAAATTGTTCGGGGAGATAGTCTCCGCTGTCTAACTCTTCTTCGAAGCACCACTCCTCAAATTGTGCTTTTACCCAGGTCAAATCCATTTTCATGCTCCTTCGCGCATAGAGGCAGCATGTTGGGCAAGTCGAGGATACTCTCTTTATCCAGTCATCTCTGTTTATCCAGAATGTGATTCCGTGCAGGCATTCCCAAGAGGGTTGCCCCAGCAGTCTGTTCATTCTTGGTGACTGGTCAATGACTTGTCGTCCAGTCGCCATGTTCTTCTCGTATTCATTTTTTATCGAAAGGGGGGTGGGGGTGGGAGTGAACGTGAAGGGCATCAACGTTCAGTGGGTCAATTGTCATTTAGGGGGTATCAGGAGTGTCGTTTGGTTCAGATAGTGGGGGTTTCTTGGGTTCTCGTCAGAGGTGGTACCTCTTCTTATATGCCATCAGGATCTCGGGGGCATTCTTTAGGTTCGATTCAGGTTCCCATGTGTTTTCGGATGTCAGGTAGTCAACCCATTTCACAAGGTAACGGCGTGTCTTGCCGTGCTTCTTGTGTGCGATGATCGCTTCCACCTCGTATTCATTCTCTCCTTCCACGAGGTCGGGTGGTGGAGTCAGGAAGTTTTGCCCATGAGTGTCGTTCTCATGGTATCATGTGAGTAAAGCCACATGGAATACCAGGTGGATCTTCCATCCCGGTGGCAGTTTCAATCGGTATGTCATTCTTGACAAGGCATCTTCAATCACGAAGGGCCCTTCTCGTTTTGGCGCCAGTTTTCTCGTTGGGTAGCCAATCTTCAGGTTCTTGGAGTCAAGCCATACTTGTTCTCCAACCTTGAATGGTTTGTATCACCCTTTTGTTCAGGCGGCCATAGCCTGTCTGGCTAGTTCGTGTGTGGCAAGAGCTTCCCTTCTCGCAGAGAGAAGTTCTTGGATTCTCTGTTCGGCGGCCGGCACGTTCGTCTTTTCATGTGGGGTGGGGATAGCACGTGGTTGATATCCCATCATCAAGTAAAACGGCGAATGTTTTACTGTGGAGTGTGTCTTCTGGTTATGCATGAATTCTGCTGTTGGGAGATAACACTCCCAATCTTCTGGTTTGTTCAAACAGAACATGCGGAGGTAAACCTCTAGCTCTTGGTTTACTCACTCTGTTTCTCCGTCGGTCTGGGGGTGATAGGCGGTGCTCATGGATAGCTTGATTCCAAGCAGTCGTCCGAGTTCTCGGAAGAGTTTGGACATGAATCAAGGGTCTCTGTCTGAGATGATTCTTCTGGGGAGTCCAAATCTGGTGTACACATGGTGCAGGTAAAGGTCTGCAGCGCCAAGTGCGTTGATCGTCTTCACGCAAGGGATAAAAATTACCCCCTTCATAAGACCATGGTCTACCACGACCATGATTGAGTCAAATCCATTTATTATGGGCAGGTCCATAATAAAATCTGTTGTTACCAGCTCAAATGGTCTGCTGGCATCGGATGATATTGGTGTCGGGGGTGGGGTCGTCGGATGGGTGTTGATCTTCATTTTCTGGCACTTTGCGCAGCCTTCGACGTATTTCTTTATGAAGTTGGCCATTCCTGGCCACCAGTAGTCTCGTTGGATCAGTTCAATCGTTTGCCATTGTCCAGGGTGTCCTGTCGTGATGCTATCATGGTATTTCCATATGATTGCTCAGCGGAGGGTTTTGTCCTGTGGCATGTAGCACCTGTCTTTGAAAAAGAGCAGGCTGTCTTCGAATTTCCAGTCCTCCAATGCAGACTTGATTGGGGGAGTTCCGTTGTTCTTCAGGGCTCATAAAGCTTCATTTACGAGGTCGTCCTTCATTATTGCTGAGACCAGGGCTCCCTGGAGCTCAGTGTCGATCGTTTTGACAAACAGTTCGTCAGCGAGGATGGTCTTGTCCTCGTTATCGGTGTCTTCTTCAGCTATATGATCTGCTCTCCTCAATAGGGCATCAGATTGTACCATCTGTGATCTGGGTATGTGTTGTAGCTTCAGGTCAAATTGTGACAGGTAGATGCTCCATCTAGCCTGTTGTGGTTCAGTTTCTGTGCCTGACAGAAGTACATCAGGTTCTTGTGATCAGACAGTACTGTCACAGGGAACGATGTCTCCTGTAGGCAGTGTCTCCATGTCTCTAGTGCTCAGATCACTCCCAGTAGTTCCCTGTCATATATCTCGTAATTTCTTTCGGCTTCATTGAAAGAATGTGAGATATAGCCGCATGGGTGCCAGTCTCCGTTGGTGTCCTGTTGTCTGAGTACTGTGCCTGTCGCAAATTTCGAGGCGTCAGATTCCACCACAAATGGTTTCGTTGCACCTGGCATCAGCAGTACTGGGGCTTCATTGAATTTCCTTTTTAGCGCATTGAATGATTGCTGGCAGTCGTTTGTCCATTCAAATTTCTGGTTCTTCTTCGTCAAATCGTTCAGCGGTCTGGCCAGATCCGCGAAGTGTCTGATGAATCTTTGATAGAAGTTCCCAAATCCTAGGAAGGATCTTACATCCTTCACTGTCCTTGGCGTGGGCCAGTCCTTGATCCCAGCCAGCTTCGTGTTGTCCATTGCGAGTTTGTCGGGCCTGATGATCATGCCCAAGAAGTTGACTTCCTGTACGTTGAATTTGCATTTCTCTATTTTCAGGTAGAGATCGCATTGCCGTAGTCGTTCGAGGACCCTTTCGGTCCTTATCCGGTGTTCTTCTTCCGTCTTCGAGAAGATCAGGATGTCGTCCATATAGATGATGAGCCATCCTTCATCTAGCATATCTCAGAAGAGATCATTCATCATGGCCTGGAATGTTGCTGGTGAGTTGCACAGCCCAAAGAACATCACCATTGGCTCGAATAGCCCTCGGTTAGTCTTGAATGCTGCCTTCCACTCGTCTCCTTTCTTTATCCGTACGTTATGATATCCCCATCGAATATCAAGTTTCGTGAAGAATCTCACTCCCTTCAGCTTGTCCAAGAGGTCTCCAATCAGTGGCAGGGGGTAGTTGTTCCGGATTGTTCCTTCATTCAGATAGCGATAGTCTTGGCAAGGTCGCAGAGTATCAGAGTCCTTCTTCAACATGAAGAAGAATGGGGATGCCATGGGTGATTTTGACGGTCGGATGTATCCTTTCTCCAGGTTTTCGTCTAGAAACTCGTTGAGTTTCTCTTGTTCCTTTGGTGTCAGTGGGTAGACTTTGCAATCCTTCGGTATAAAGCCTTCCTTCAAGTCAATTGCATGATCCCACGGTCTTGACTCCAGGAATCATTCAGATGCGGCTTTTTCAAATACCTGTCTGTATTTCTGGTATTCTGGTGGCAGTAGGCCGTCCAGGGTTTGCTTGCTGGCCTCTTTTCCCTCATCCTGTTCATGCACGAGTCGCTGGGAAATGGACGTCTTTGCTCTGATCCATGCGCTCTTTGAGAATACGTATCGCGGGGAGTCCTTGGCCTTTGTGATCCTGGAGATCATGTTCGTTTTCCGTATGTACTTATGGGTCGGTCCTCAGTGCTCCCTGGTGAGGGGTGGTTCTTCTGGCAGTTCGAATATGCCAATGACTGGTTCTCCTCATACATATGTGATCAAGAGGTCTGTCGCATCTTGTTCGTAGGTCTCTTTTATTGCTCGTATTTCCATGCCGGTGTCTGCCAGTAATTCTTCATCAGGTATCTCCTCGACTTTCACTTGAGGGGGAGTCTCCCTGGGCATAGGTACTTCAGCATTGGTGGTACCATGATCTGGGGTCCTATAGTCATGGGTCGGGGTAGTCTGTTGTCGAGGGTAGTTTATCCTGTTTCATAGTGTCGTCTTCATGTTCCTTTTGCCGGTGCTTCCCTCCCCTGTGGAGGTTAGCAGTTCCTTCATTCTTTGCACAATTTGTTGTGCCCTGTCGCATTCTTTGTTTTTGCCCTTTTCCAGTTGTTTCTTCTTCTGGTTTTCTTGGGTCTTGGCGACAGCACGTCGTGCTGCTTCAAGGCCTCTGGCTTGTTTAGGGGTGTTGCTGCTCCTGGTCTTTGCGACAGCTATCTGGACAGAATTTAGTTCTTTTGCTTTCCTCTCTGAAAGCCTTTCTCTTGTTTTTGCCATGGCCAATCAGGCTCGGGCAAGGCTCCTCTCTTTTTCTTTGGCGAGCCTTTCTCTTGTCTTTGCCATGGCTAGTTGTGCTCAGGCAAGGTTTCTCTCCTTCTCTTCGGAGAGTCTTTTTCTTGTTTTTGCCACAGCCAATCTGGCTCGGGCAAGGCTCCTCTCTTTCTCTTCAGAGAGCCTCTGTCTTGTTTTGGCCACGATGTGTCGAATTCATGCCAGTTTGTCGTTGGGTGCCTCCCTTTCAGTGTCGACCCTGGGGAGCTTTAGGGTGTTCGGGAGGGCTCGTTTAGCTCTTCTTGTCTTCTCCAAGATCCATTGGATTTGAGCCTGTCGTTCTTCGTCTCGGAACTCGAGAGTTCCTTTCTTCCAATCAATAATCGGGTTCACCTCCCATAGCCATGACAGGCCCAGGATCACCGATTCTTTGCCTAGTCCGGCAACTAGGTATTTCATTGGGTAGCTCCATCCATTGATGTGGAGCCTTCCCCTCACGTATCTCATGATCGTTCCCTGCCTGTTCAGAGTTCCATCTATGTTTGTGGCCTGGATGGTGTAGCCCAAGGGATATGTCTTGATCCCTTCTTGTTCGACGAATTTTGAGTCAATAAAGACTCCTCCTGCTCCAGAGTCAAGGAGCACATTCGTTGCAACGTCTTTTCCATTGTCTGACTCAGCTACCCGAATAGACAGGCGCATAGATTGTCTATTCATGGTAGCTAAGAGTACAGACCCTACGGAAATTTCAGCGGTGACTGGCATCATATCAGGCCGCTGTTCTAAAAACCTGATTCCTCCATGAGGTTGAGGGCTCATTCCTTTTCTTCTTTGTCTAGTTCATCCAGCATCGTGCGGATCTTCTGGTAGGTGTCCACCCCAGTCTTTTTCTGGGTGAAGCGGTTTCGGTAAGGAGGAGGCGCTGACCCCATCTCCATCTGGGTGGGGTTTTTTCCATCCTTGTGATCAGACGATCGGTGTCCGGATTGGTGGCAGATGAAACACAGTCCCTTTCAGAGGTGTTCCACGCATTCTTGGTTCATCAATCGGTTGATGTCAAGAGAGGGCTGTCCTTTCTTCGTTGTTTCCTTCATCTTCTGGTTCTGCCTGGTCTTCCCCAGGATTGCCATGGCCCATTTCCATTGGCCTTCATATTTCGAGGCTGCCTTTATCCAGCCCTCGAGAGTGTGGGGTACCATTTCCATCGTATGTACCCTCTTCAGTAATTCAGGGTGCAGTCCATCCATGAAGTATTTGATCATGGCTGCATCTTCTGTGATTCCCGTCCTGTCTTTCAGGATGTGGAAGTTCACCACATATTCTTCGAAGTTCCCTGAACCTTGTTTGAGATTTTTGATCTCGGTCTTTGCCGTTCCGGTGTCATCGATTGGTGAGAAGGCCCCTAGGACCTTCTGTCGGAAGTCTGCATATTCACCGAGTCCCTCGGACTGGTGTTGGTTGACAAATGCCTGCGCCCAGGCAGCTGCTGTCCCTCCATTCATGAAGGACAGCATGAAGATAATCTTTTTGTCGTTCGTGTCATAGACCTGGTCATTGATTCGCAGGTACAGGTCTATCTCCTGCAGGAACTTGGCGGTCTTGGTCCACTCTCCTGAGAAGTCTGTTGGTGATCAGATTTGAATGTCCTTCATGGACGTCATCGGTGTGGTTGCGGGTTTGGACATCTCATTATAGAGGTCGTCGGTTTTGTCTGTTAAGAAGCGGGTGGATGTTTCGGGTGGGGGTGTGTGCAGTTGTTCAAATTCTTCATCGGTGAGGAAATCTCCTCGTTGTCTGTCGGTTGATCCATAGAACCAACGCTGTGCTGGGGTCGAGTAACGGACTAGTCTTCCATTGTATCGGTACCAAGATGAACCTGGCTGTGGTTCTGCTTCTCTTGGTGGTTGGTCTGGGGTTTGTCTAGACCCGGGTCGCTGTGGTGTGTATCGAGATGTATTGCCTACACCTAGGTAGGTGGGCTAGCAGATAGTTTAGATCTTATGTTAAGGGCGAAGCCTCAACCACTCAATCTAGTCGATGTCATTCGACAAGGTGCTTCCTCAACAAGTCGTTTGGCACTAGTCTTACTTGGAGCATCCGACGTAAGATAAGTAGTGCACTCTAGCAGGGCTTCTGCCTCGAGTCATTCAGGTTCACGCACTAAGGGGCTTCCTTAGTGGTTTTGAGTAAGTTCACGAGTTGCAAGTTAAGGCTGTTAATTGCCTAGATCTAAACTAAGGACATCCCTACTACGAGTTGCAGTACTTATACTACGAGGGAGGTCCTTATCATCCAATCGGAAAGATAGATGTGTATCAAGTAAGAATAGAAACAGTAGGCCTCATGCCTTGCATGAGGCATCCAATGTCATGGAGTGCTGCGGCGCAGCATGTCAGGAAATAATAAGAGATAAGCCTCATGCATAGCATGAGGTGTCCGATGTCACAGATCCGATGTCAAGGATCTGATGTCAAGGACATGCTGCAGTGCAGCATGTCGATCATGAGAGTCCGACGTCACGGACCTCATGTCAAGAAGCTGTCGTATCACAGCATGTGTGGGAGTGGGTTCGGGTGCATGGAGTCACCATGCGTCAAGGGTGCCTTCCACAGGAAGGGGATCGAATGCATGCAGTCGGCATGCATTGTGCATGTGTCTGGTGTCCAGGACATGCCCTAGGCATGAATCATGGAGTGCCTCCTGTCTGGAGGGGATCGTTGGGTCGGTTGGGTTCCATGAGTTACAAGGAAAATTGTAACAACAACAGTGGACAACGATGATAACAGGGGACAGTGATGGTGGCAGGGATGACAACAGGGGATGACGACGATGAGGGGGAGGGGGGGAGAACAACCATGACAACAGGATGACAATGGAGATGAGAGGGGGGGACAATGACAATGCCCACCCCCAGCCTTATGAGCAACTGCTCGTGGGGTGGACCATGGGTGGAATGATGATGAGGCCCACCACAGCACCCTGGAGACAAAAAGGGGGGGCCTTTTTGTATTTTTTGTCCTTTGATATCTATAGTTATATTCAATTAAACTATTCATAAAAGATACCCCAAAGAAATTAGTAGTTTGGATATCTGTGAAGGTCTGTAATGAGGTCAGGAGAAGTTTGCCAATTATAAGGACATCAGTAGAAGTTTGTAATGAGGTCAGTAAAGTTTTGTAATGAGGTCAGTGAAGTTTTGTAATGAAGTCAGTAAAGCTTTGTAATGATGTCAGTAAAGTTTTGTAATGAGGTCAGTAAAGTTTTGTAATGAAGTCAATAAAGCTTTGTAATGAGGTCACTAAAGTTTTGTAATGAGGTCAGTAAAGTTTTGCAATGAGGTCAGTGAAGTTTTGTAATGAGGTCAATAAAGCTTTGTAATGAGGTCAGTAAAGTTTTGTAATGAGGTCAGTAAAGTTTTGTAATGAAGTCAGTAAAGTTTTGTAATGAAGTCAATAAAGCTTTGTAATGAGGTCACTAAAGTTTTGTAATGAGGTCAGTAAAGTTTTGCAATGAGGTCAGTGAAGTTTTGTAATGAGGTCAATAAAGCTTTGTAATGAGGTCAGTAAAGTTTTGTAATAAGGTCAGTAAAGTTTTGTAATGAAGTCAATAAAGCTTTGTAATGAGGTCACTAAAGTTTTGTAATGAGGTCAGTAAAGTTTTGCAATGAGGTCAGTGAAGTTTTGTAATGAAGTCAATCAAGCTTTGTAATGAGGTCAGTAAAGTTTTGTAATGAGGTCAGTAAAGACAATGGCAACAAACAACGACAAGCCACCCACCCCCAGCCTCACGAGCAACTGCTCATGGGGTGGAACATGGGTGGAATGATGCCCAGGTGCAGGGACAGGAGACAATGATGACACACCACCCACCCCCAGCCTCACGAGCAACTGCTTGTGGGGTGGATCGCAGGTGGAATGACAATGATGACAAGCCACCCACCCCCAGCCTCATGAGCAACTGCTCATGGGGTGGAATGTGGGTGGAATGACAGACAACAGTGGGGTCGTGTCCCCTCCCCCTCCCCCGCACGTCATGTGGAAAGGGATTTTTTTGTACTTTTAATTATTTATTAGTATTGTGCCCCCCCTCCCTGTTTTGCATGGGGGAGGGATTTTTTGTTTATGTATATAATCACATTCATGCCCACTCCCTCGCATTCAATGTGAGGGATGTGGTTAATTAAAAAAATTTGATCTTAACTACTTCGAAAAAAATTAGAGTATCATGAATAAACATTATATTACTAACTAATAATTCTCCTCTGGCTTAACTGGTTAAGCACACATGTTTGGTTTGTCATGTGATCACTCTAATCAAGATGTCTTGAGTTCAATCCTTATTTACTCTGCACAAATATATTTTGTAGGCACTTCAACAACTTAAGACTTGAAATTTGACTATCCATTAGGGTATTTACTCTAAGTTGAGCATCTGGAGTAACCAGAATCTGGTCGGAATAACCGGAATCCAGTGGACTCTGGTGAGTCTGATCGGAATAGGTGGAGTGTAAATTACTGAAAATTTGCTTCCAGACGGACTCGAACTTTTCTGCATCGTGATTGTCTTCAAGTAAGTCGACATCGATCTCCATAGTGAACAGTGCCGTTTTTGATTGACAGAGCATCTTGTTGATCCAGCCCCACTTAGGGTGGCATGCTAGGATTCTGAGGTGGCTCCACAACTTGGGCAGGTTCCTTAACAATGCGAGCAGACATGAGAACTTGAACTTGATCCAGCTGAGGTTAGTACTATACGACCATCACCCACATACTGGATAAGAGCACGCACGGTTCGAACACTCTGTTAAGGAATGTCGAGAGATGGTGTTCAAGTTATAACGTCGCTTCAACATACAAATGAAGACCTCTAGGGTCATTGATTCTTTGGTCAATATGACTCTGGGCATCCTCAGGCTCTCACTACTGGGGCTGACCTGTGTTTCCCACAGAAACACAGCCTTAGAAACTTGTTTTAAGACTTCTGATGTGTATATCCTTTGGATATTCTTAATATGTATGTAAAAGAAATGTGAGGGAAATATTTTACATGTATCCAATATCTGCAAGGAACATAAAAGGTGTATTCTACAATGTTTCTTTCAGATCCCTTCTGGAAACATTTTTCATGTTCCCTTTGTGTAAGTTAAAGAAACACTTTTTATGTAATTATGCCTATATCTGCAGAAAACATTTAACATGTAATTTTATTACATGTTTCCTAGGGATACATGTGTAACCATGGTAACCCCTTTGTTCTTTGCATGTATCCATAGAAAACACATAATAAAATATATGTCAAGTGTTTTCTGCAGATACAGCCATAATTACATAAAAAGTGTTTCCTTAACTTACACAAAGGGAACATGAAAAATGTTTCCAGAAGGGATCTGAAAGAAACATTGTAGAATACACCTTTTATGTTCCTTGCAGATACAGCTTGGATACATGTAAAATATTTCCCTCCCATTTCTTTTACATACATATTAAGAATATCCAAAGGATATACACATCAGAAGTCTTAAAACAAGTTTCTAAGGCTGTGTTTCTGTGGGAAACACAGGTCAGCCCCAGTAGTGTCTACAGCTTCGTAACTGCTGAACGCAGTTCCAGGCCGGCATGATCTAATGACGAATTTGTAACAGACTCAGGAAGTAAAGTATAGAACATTTCTCACCATACGTCTTTCCTTCCACTGAGTTTAGGTCTGGTGAACATTGACGATATTGAGGAACTTCGCTGTCGTGCGAAGTGCCTTCAAGATTAAGATGAGTGTCATTGGCAGACATTTTATATTTTCGTAACAATGCTATTCATTTCTAACAATGCCCAGCCTACTTACACAACGCGTTGGAGGGGTTACCAGAACTCTATACAATTGTACCTGACAAAAGAAACGTGCAGGCACCGTGTTTTGCTTATACCATTACAATTTGCTCGTCATCTTAGCATTGATAATTTCAACAAACTCGGGTTTGAGGGAAGCACCGCCAACGAGGAATCCATCGACATCGTTCAGAGTCGCTTTATGGAAAAGAGACGTCAGATATGCAGAAATGAACGAACACAACAATAACTCACATAGCTCTTTGCAGTTGGCAGCGTTGACACTACCACCATAAATAATTCGCGTCGAAGAAGCAACAGTGGACGAAACGGCTTTGGATAAATACGCTCTGATATCTGCATGCGTCTCCTGCGCTTGGGCAGACGTGGCTACCTTGCCCGTTCCGATTGCCCACACTGGCTCATACGCAACAACAATTTTGCTTAACGAAAGAATGAACCGTAGGTCACGACAGCTAATAGATCACTGTACCTCCAGTCCGATTCTTTCAGAACATCGATGACAGCCTTGAGTTGCTCTTCGCACACCTCTGCCGTCTTGCCTGATTCACGCTGCTCGAGCGTCTCACCGATGCAGAGAATAATATTGAGCGACGCGTCCAGCGCAGCGCGAGTCTTCTGTGCGACTATTTGGGAAGTTTCGTGGAAGAGCGTACGGCGTTCCGAGTGGCCTTTGATGGATTAAAGTTATCGGATGGGTGATAACGCGATCAGCATGAAGGATTTTACCCAGGATAACGTACGGGATGCCTGCATCGACGATTTGATCGGGACTATTATCAGAGTGGTTATACGCGCCGCGATTAAAAAAATTACAATGACCCACCTAATCTCACCAGTGAACGCACCCGACTCCTTGAAGTAGCAATTTTGCGCGGCAACTTGAATATCTTTTCTGAGAATGTCTTTCAAAGGGATAAGATAGATCGAAGGGGGGGCGATGACAACTTCTGTTCTCCAATAAAAACATAGATCAGATTTGCTTGGAACTTGCCACGGGTGAAGATTACCTGTGGACGGATCGAGTTGAGTGATGTTCAGGATTTCGATGATAGCCTTCTTCTGTTCTCTCGTGCTTGGGTTCATTTTGAAGTTTCCACCAACAAAGAATTGGCGAGCCATGATAACTTCCGACTGGAGTTCAAAGAAATGAGGGCAGGATATCAACGTCAACGTCTGCAGATACTAACAGGGACAAATAATGAATCGGAACCGAAACAAGGTTCGTCGAAAAGGCGGGTTCCGAAGGTTTTCGCAGGCCTCTGCGCCGCTTCAAAGAAATTGTGTGTTGGCCTCGCCGACGACATACACATCACTCATCCGTTCTCTGTGCCGCCTCGGCGGGGTGCTAAAGTTTAGCAGAGGCCTCGTCGGAGGATGAACTCGACACAGGGAATGTCTCACTCAGTGCTGCTTTCCTTCGTCTCATCTCATCATCAAGCAGCACAGATGAGCGCACCGCACACCACCTCCAAGCCACTGGCATTCTCACTTTTCAAAGTAGTTGGCTCTCGTGGCTTCGTCACTCAGGCATTCCTGTTCTAAAAAACAGTGACTACTTTTCATTGTGAGACTTTGTTTTACCTTGGGTGTCTCGCACGAAAAAACTTACTGTTCGCTTTTTACAGGATTCAACTGCCTATTCATTATTTTGGTGGTAACCAGTTGAGTCCTAAAAGTGAGCTTCATTCTTGGATGATCTTCGTGGTCTTCACACAGAGAATCCAGGTCTGCTCCATCGTTCGAGCTATCGTCAAGATTTCTTTTCGCGGCACTCCCACCTCTCCCTTTTCATACTACATCAGAGCTTCCTCTTGTATTTTTACTACGTACCAACGAAGCCTCGTAGCTTCGTCGCCCAATCAATTTTGGGGTTTGCCAAGTGCGGACCTCTGTTTGCGCTACTCTCTCTTTTGAGCCTCGCAGCAGAGGTCGTCGTAAAGGCGGGTTCCAAGGGTGAGGACCTTTTCGTAGGCCTCTGCGCCACTCCGAACGTGGCCTATCAACTAGTCTGCTTGGGGGATCATACTATCATGGTCGTCTTGCACTACTGGGTCAATGATAGTAACGGCTCTAAGCACCCGACGTAGGCAAGCAACAACTGGCGACGGCCACTGGATTTAAATGGTGCTAGTCTTTCATGGAAACGTCCAGCAACAAATGGAGATATACAGCGATATCGAGAATTGCATGGCAAGTATCAGGACTTAACCCAATACGTCGCAGAGCACAAATCGAATGACCAAGAACGGATATGTATACGAAACATTTGCAACCATGTGAATGAGGTCCAATGCATGGATACCCAGCGGGATTCCCAAAGGTCTGGAAGGAAGACCAGCACAAGTACACTTCTCAACTAGATTATACGTTGATACTACCGCATCCGATGCCACGGCTAGAAGACATCGCCATAACCACCTTATCTTCCCGGTTCCAGCTATGTAACACAACGTTGACATGATGAAACGCGATTCACAGGCCATATCGTACGATGATGTGGCACCGTAACAATCATAATGCGCTGGCAAATATTCCGTACGTGCCATCGTACGTACGAATGACGAGAGACTCAGAGAGTCGAACGTGCTTCCAGATAAGGGGCAGAGACGAAGGACGAACCGACTATGCACCAATCTGGACTTCCTTACGAGCGTTGATCATGCCCATACATTTCGAGTTGGTATCAATAGATAAGTATTCGAATGTTCTCATGGCCTTGCCAGTGGTCATACCTCGATCTACAAAGGACGTAATGACGTGTGCCAGTGGCATCTAAGTACCGATGTTCAATTTGCTATTGTCGTTGGCACTCCTTAGTTGTATTTATGTATATGAAATGATATAGAGATACAGTTTCTCTGAAAGGTGTCGAGTAATACATGTACATCTAGAAAACTTACACGACATATGCTCGACAAGTGGCATAGCGTCGACTCCAATATTTTCTTCTCACCCGGCCGCCGCTCCCCATTTCCTCGGATGACAGTTCTTTAATAACACCGGCGTATCCAGGCCTGCAGTAATGGCTAGAGTTAAGCAATATTATTGACTAACCAAACTAACTAATGCATAGTCTCGTGCGTACGTACGTACGTATGATGAAGATTCCCTGCAAGAAATCGTCGACAGCAAGCAGCGTGCCACATGACCAGCCGTGACGCTGATAATAGCATGGAGCCTAACTGGCCGCCATAACCCTCTCCACTTCTAACTGCACACGCACACGAGCAGCGGTACCCTCAGCGCTGTCGCCTCCGATAAATTTATCATTCCCCAACCCTACTGTTACGCCCTCATATATCAGGGACAACATCTTGTTCCACTGATGTCCGTAAACCAGTTTTGCATACGAGCCCAATACGTCCAGCGCAGCTAACATACGCGAGTCAGTCGAAAGATGTCAAGGAAAAGACAAGTCAACACTGACTATACAACAACTGCGCCGCGACAACCGATTCCAGTAGCGCCCTCTCACTCATGAGCCTTGCCACCCACACCCACAATCTATGTGCCTGAAACATCGGCTTCAATGGCTTCTGTGCCGGCCTAATCTGCAAAATATGGAAATACACCCTCATCACGCCCGCCACACGCGTCGTGTACTCCGCCGAGCCCTCCACATCGTCGTTCACCATGCTCTTCCTGTATCCCATCGCCTTCCAATGCGCCTTTTGGGTTTGCCATTTCTCGCCATTATGGTCTGTTCGTGGCACAATGATGGGTATAGGCCAACCTCCGACCCGCTGGACGAGCCGCGCGAAGAAGATCTCAGGGAAATTGTCGATATTGGCGAGTAGTGTGAATACGACTTGTGCAAGTGGCCCTGCACTCCGCTTCTCGGCGGTCACTTCTGTCTCGGCTTGAAGGATAACAGCCTTGGCGAGCGAGGAGAGGAGCGCAGTATAGATGACTTGGCTGTGTGACACGCCGTTGCGTGGTTTGATGATGTCGATCAGTTGTGTGGACTAGAATAATATTGATTAACTATTACCGGGAAAAGGAAGGACACGTACTATTCGGTTGATTTCCTGGGGATCATTTGTGAGTTGTCCGATCTTAGGAGTGATCTGTCGACGCCATTTTCCCCACTCGGCCTTAGCTGAAGGGTCGGACTTCACCACCTTCATGACCTCCGTCTTCAGTCTCTGAAGAACCCGCCCGTTAGACCATTGTGGCGACTCGATGCTTGACCACTTACATAGAGGTTGCCACGCGCAGTACGCCAATCCTCGTCAGCGGTAGTTAACCCTATCTGCTTTCTCCCCTCTTCCTCAGCCATCAACTTCTCAGCTTTTGCCTTCTCCTCCTCCGCTGCCCACTTCTCCTCCTCATCCTCCCTCTTCTTCTGTTCCTCCCTCGCCCTACGCTCATTGTCTTCTTTCTTCTTCTTCTCCTCTTCCTCCTGCTTCTTCTTCTCCTCGGCCAGCCGCCGCATCAACTCTTCCTTTTTCCTCTTCTCCTCCTCCTCTTCCCGCAGCTTTCTCTCCTCTTCTAACTTTGCTTTCACTTTGTCCTCTTCCAGCTTTATCACCAGTTCTATCCGTTCCCATAGGTTCTGATCCCGAGCCCTCCACCACTCTCTCATCTTGGACTCCTCTTTCTGCTGCTTCATCTGTAGAGCATCGAGATGTTGTCGCACCTCAGCTGCCTGCTGTGAATGTAACGCGGCTTGCCGCTGAATTTCCTGTATTCGGGCTCGGTCTTGCGCCTCGTGGAATTGGGACTGCGTCGCAGTTAGCTCTTTCCGTGCTGTTCTCTGAAGGGAGGAATCGTGAGCCGCTATCGGCCAAACATATGTATAGCCACGTACGAAAGCATCTTTTCGCGTTTGCTTCTCCCACTCCTCATAAGGGTCATGATGTCGTGTTCGTAATCGTATCGCAGCGATAGTTTCCTCGATAGTCCGAAGTTCAGAAGGACCTCTCGTATCATGTCTTAGTCTGCCGTCCATGCAACCATATGAGTTATTTGACAGGAAAGAGAAAGGATAAAAACACCAACTGTGGCAATATCGGGACTTCTGAATCCGATGCGTAGCAAAACGAATCAGAAGACGCCGATAATACCGATGAACTCAGAAGTGAATCCGAGTCCGAGCCTGAAGATGAGTCCAAGTCGAACTCGTCACTGTATTCAGAGTCGTCCAGGTCAGAGTCATCCGAGTCTGAGGGGACACCAAAGGTTGATCTTCCCCTCGATTTCCTGCAAGAAAGCCCGTCACTTGGATAAATCGTATAATATGGACTGGGGCGCACCCCCTGGTTGACGATGGCGAAAGAGATCTAGGTGCGCTGAACCGCATGATAAATGTTTCCCTGTTATGCAAATCTGCGGTAAACTAAAGACAAGAGTCACGAGGTAAAGGAGTTTCGTCCACGTGTTTAGCTACCATAACGCTAAGTACAGTCAGTCCTGCGATTCGTCAGATGAACCCCCTTCGTCAAACATATCCACTGAATCCGAGTCTAAAAACCCAAGAATTACCCTTGGAACAATCTTCTTTAATGCCACGATTTGACTTCTAGCCAAACCTGGGCATGCGCAGTGCTCCAATTGTAATTTGTGAATGCCCATCTGAAACTTGTGCCTCTTTTGGAGACAGCTCCTCAGGTTTTCGGAGCTTGTGCCATCAAACCTCCAGCACTCGATATCCAATTCACACAAGGCTGGGAAATAGAGTGTAGGTCCTGACAGTGTAGATGCATCCGGCAACACTTCAGATGCAAGAGCTGAAAGGAGATCAGCTTCACCGCGGTACCGATCGCAATCCGAGACAGAAATTTTCTTCAAGTTTGGAAGGCTGCCAAAGCAGTCCAGCCATCTATCTTCTCCCAGTTCCATAATATTGGCGATACACAAATGCTCCAGGTTCTGCAAAGACAATATCTTGCTCACAGAACGAACTACTTCCAAGTCAGAGAAGTTAACAAGTTCAAGCTTGAGACCCGAATCAGCTACAAGGGAATCTTCTCCCTCGCAAGCAAACGTCGAGAACATTATCCCAGCTCCAGTGAATTTGCAGAGCAAGCGAGTGATGACTGTATGCTGCTCAACACGAACAAGGTTGTCCCAATATGATAATGTGGGAAGAATATTTGAAACAGTACGTAAGGAGGCTTTGTGACATTGAAGGTTGAGCGACTTGAGTGAAGGCATGTGAAGCTGGTTTAGTACAGCAGTACAGGGAAGAAAGTTTGAGGTGACAGCAAGGCGAGTAAGACGTGGGAGGAGAATGGTTCGGTTAGACGCAGAGGTCGACCCATCAACTGGGGGGAAGAGGCGGTGAAGCTCAAGGGTTTCGACATCAGACAAGTTGCTGAGCATATGCAGCAGTTGACTCATCGAGGGAATAATACGTTCTTCGGGGAAGGAAAACGAAATGCTCAAGTGTTTCAGTTGCTTGAATAACGAAGACCCACAGTTCACTGGGCAATTAACAAGCGTCACCTGACGCAGGGCAGGAAGGTCCCCCGCGAAAAAATTATCAGGAAATCGCCTCTGAACAATAACTTCGACATGAGATAGTGCAAAGGCCTCCAACAAGGGTGCAGAAGAAGGATTCTCTGGCAGACAATCCTTTGACCAGGTAGAGCTCCCTGTGCCTGTAGTCGAGATACCAATATGGCGAATTCGGGAGACGTGTTGCCAGAGGGCCCTAAACTTCTCTACGCCTTGACGAGGATATAGCCGAACATGGGTAATCACCATAAGTGGTGCCTTCTTCGAGCGATGTAACAACTCCTGGAGCCCTGATATAGTCAAGGGGGGAGTGAAGATATGGTCCCACAAATCAAGACAGTTTATCGCGACAGCTCGCCAACGACTACACACATGCGTGACTGTAATCCACGTAAGGGTATATTGGTCTTCACTGTCTGATTGGATGACCATACGTGTGAATCTGAATATGTTGCTGAGAACTTCGGGAGGAAGTCGGGACACGAGCGAAATTGCATTACGACGGCGCTTAAGAACTCGAATGGCATCTCCCAACGTGTCGATCTCTTGATCGATTAGGCTCTGAGCCTCTTCCACAGCCTTTCGGCTGTTGAGCGCAGAAACTTGGAGCTCGGCTGTTGGTCATGTGATAAGGAAAAAGATCGACAGTAACAAAAGAGTCGTACTACCTGTCATTCGGATGCCTTTCTTTTGCAAAAATGAGGATGGATACACTCAATGTGAAAGGGGTAAGGATATCAGACTCCACAGTTCCAGCTTGATAAGGTAGACACATACTCAACCAATGTCAGGTGACGTGACATGATTGTGACTGGCAGGATAGCAGAACGTGATCTAGCATCTGGAACGCGATAACGATCGGATACACTGGTCTCGATATGAAGTAGCAATTATATAGCTTCTATGTAATATACACTATGTACTAAGACCATGACTATGTTCTAAGGACCAAATTATCCATAAACCAACTCGCTCTCATTGCATATCAAGCGGTGTCAATTGCTGGCCCAACTTCCTAAGTTGAGAATATGAGTGCACTTGCACTTGGTCTGGCCAGCCATTAATTTATTTTTGACATGACATGACATGTTTACTACCCATATCACATGCCTTTGATAATATTATACCAGAAGAGCGAAGATTGCAAGATGCCAATTCCTCACAACACATTATCAAAAATCAGTCCACACCAATAAAATTCTTTTGGTGGGAACACATTTCTATGTAGATATCTAGTTCCTGGGGCATCTTGATTTTCATGGTTTTTGTCACACTTTATCACAATTCATCATGTGACAGTAGATGGCGATGTGTTTCATCTACCTTAGTAAAACTTGATTCTTATGTGGCCCATGTATGGAGTAACAGAAGGTTAAGCTTTTAAAAGTTTCCAACTTCAAAAACCCAGCCATGTCACGTGCACCAACGACTGACAAACTGTGGTGAAAGCATGACCTGTAGTTACAGTTTCATCACACATTCAATTCGGACAGGAGGGACATGATATAATGAAACTGGATTCTGAATTGTAGACTACAAGTACATAGAGACTTTATACTGTAGGATAAATAGGGGTATATAGCACACACAATGGGCAAGCCTTGAGGCAGTTGATTCATAGTTGATTCGTAGTTAACTCATGTTTGACTCATGTTTGACTGGTAGTTGTCCTTTCTTTCACAAATTGATGGAATAATTGTGGGTCCATTTGACTGCTATACTCTTTAGGCAGTCGTGGTTTGATTCTAGTGGAGCTAGAATGTGATTTATGATGTTTTGAGTGCTTTTTCAAGTGGTCACTTCTATGACTTCTCAAACAAGATCTGGATTGTTCAGAGGATGCTGTTGAGTCATCACCAGAGTCTGAACCCAAGTCTGAGCTGCTGGGACTCAATGAACTACCAGAGTCTGAGGAATCACTATGGCTAGAACTGGAGTCAGAGGAGTCTGACGAGCTCGATGAAGACGACGAGGGAGAAGACCCATCACCATCAACCGATCAGCTATCCTCCTGAACTTCATCCAAAATGCAACCAAGGTAACTTTTAGCTTCTACCCAGTCTAAAGGTCACAGTGCATCAGCTTGACCTCTCTTAGCTTTACCAGGCTTGGATTTCTTGCTCAGTCCAGGAAGCCAATCAGCTCTAAGATTGGCCAATGGACCCCAGTCACTAGACTTGGAATCTTTCTTGCGAGCTTTCTCTTTTTCTTTCATAGACTTAGCTTTCTGCAAGCCAGTTGGTCTTTTTTGGGGCTTTCCGTTTTTGTCCCCAGATGGTGCCAAGTCTTTCATTGGCACTGGTCCATTGTGTTCTTTCTTATATTTATTTTCTTTAGAGGCAACAGACTTTATTTCCTCTAAGTCATGTTTCCTTTTGTAGTATTCATACTGATGTTTTTGCTTATCAGCATCTAGTTCTTCCTGGTCAATGTCAACATTGCCCCAGTTTTGAGGGTTTGGTCCTTTCCCTTTCATTTCAGAGGTACCATCTTCACTTGAGGAATTAGCTTCTTCGTGGGTTCTTACTGCAGCATCTCATTTCCAGATATGTTCACACTGGTCTGGGGTCAGACTTTTCTCTGCCTCATCCAATACCGAGTCATTACAACTTTGCTTAGCTTTAGCATGTTTTGAGAGGAATTTTACTTTTACTTTATTCTTCCTCAAAGAATCTAAACTATGGGGCCATCGTGGTTTAACTATAATCCACGGTTCTCTGACTTCCTCTTTTTTACCAAAGAGGGGTGATGCGAAGGCACTATGGCCTTCATCATCAGAGGGCATCTTGCCAGCTCTGGGGGTCATAGAAGCATTACTTGCTTCCTCCCATGCAGCTAAGTCATCCAAGGATTTCCTAGCACTGTCAAGAAATGGCGATGGGGGTCTCGCCACAACCACATCCGCAAAGGATCTGGCTGCTAAGGCAGAAGGAAAAGGGTGCATTGAGGCATTCCTGACAGACAAACTAGCATCTGCAGAAGGGACCTTGAACATGTCTTGTCATGCTGCACAGTTTGTAGGACATTTTCTTGATTCAGTAAAAAGTTGTAAAGAGTTTGTTGACAGAGGAAAATAACAGGGGAGGGCTTTGTCCAGAAGCAGTGAAGTCCAGGGTGATCAGCCACAGAGTATCGGAGCATAAGGACAAAAGCAGAGGTTCTTCAGATAGTTTCTGTACTCATCAAAATATGTGGCAAAAGTGTGACCTGTAGTTACAGTTTTGTCACACATTCAATTTGGACAGGAGGGACGTGATATAATGAAACTGGATTCTGAATCATAGACTACAAGTACTTAGAGACTTTATACTGTAGGATAAATAGGGGTTCATAGATTACATATAACACAGGAGCTCTGTTACAATTTTCCTTGTAACTCATGGAACCCGACCGACCCGACATACCCAATGATCCCCTCCAGACAGGAGGCACTCCTGATTCATGCTTAGAGCATGCCCTTGACACCAGACACACACATGACACATGCCAACAACATGCATTTGATCCCCTTCCCATGGAAGGCACCCTTGATGCATGGTGACTCCATGCACCCGAACCCATTCCCACACATGCTGTGATATGATAGCCCCTTGACATGAGGTCCATGACATGAGGTCCGTGATGTCGGACTCTCACAATTGACATGCTGCAGTGCAGCACTCCATGACATCGGATGCCTCATGCAAGGCATGAGGCCTATTGTTTCAATTCTTACTTGATACGCATCTATCTTTCCAATTGGACGATAAGGACCTCCCTTGTAGTATAAGTACTGCAACTCGTAGTAGGGATGTCCTTAGTTTAGATCTAGGCAACCTACAGCCTTAACTTGCAAACTCATAAACTTACTTGAAACCACTAAGGAAGCCCCTTAGTGCATGAACCTGAACAACTCTATGCAGAAGGCCTGCTAGAGTGCACTATTCATCTTATGTCGGATGCTCCAAGTAAGACTAGTGCTGAACAACTCGCCGAGAAAGCACCTCATTGAACAACATCAACTAGATCGAGTGGTTGCAGCTTTGCTCTTAACATAATATCTAAACTATCTGCTAGCCCACCTACCTAGGTGTAGGCAATACATCTCGATACACACCACAGCAACCTGGGTCTAGACAAACCCCAGACTGACCACCAAGAGAAGCAGAACCACAGCCAGGTTCATCTTGGTACCAATACAATGGAAGACTAGTCTGTTACTCAACCCCAGCACAGCATTGGTTCTATGGATCAACCAAAAGACAATGAGGAGATTTCCTCACCGACAAAGACTTCGAACAACTGCACACACCCCCACCCGAAACATCCACCCGCTTCCTAACAGACAAAATTGATGACCTCTATAACGAGATGTCCGAACCCGCCACAACCACACCAATAATGTCTGTGAAGGACATTCAAATCTGATCACCCACAGACTTCTCAGGAGAGCGGACTAAGACTGCCAAGTTCCTGCAAGAGATAGACCTGTACTTGCGAATCAATGACCAGGTCTATGACACAAATGACAAGAAAATCATCTTCACACTGTCCTTCATGAATGGAGGGACAGCAGCTGCCTGGGCACAGGCATTTGTCAACCAACACCAGTCTGAGGGACTTGGAGAATATGCAGACTTCTGACAGAAGGTCCTAGAGGCCTTCTCACTGATTGACAACACTGGAATGGCAAAGACAGAGATTAAAGATCTCAAACAAGGTTTAGGGAACCTCGAAGAATATGTGGCAAATTTCTGCATCCTGAAAGACAGGATGGGAATCACCAAAGATGCAGCCATGATCGAGTACTTCATGGATGGACAGCACCCTGAATTACTGAAGAGGGTACACACAATGGAGATGGTACCCAACACTCTCGAAGGCTGGATAAAGGCAGCTTCAAAATATGAAGGCCAATGGAAACGGGCCATGGCAATCCTGGGAAAGACCAGGCAGAACCAGAAGACAAAAGAAACAATGAAGAAAGGACAGCCCTCTCTTGACATCAACCAACTGACAAACCAAGAATGTGTGGAACACCTCCAAAAGGGATTGTGTTTCATCTGTCACCAACCAGGACACCAATCGTCTGACTACAAGGATGGGAAGAGCCCCACCCAGATGGGATCAGCACCCCCTCCTTACCGAAACTGCTTCACCCAGAAAAAGACTGTGGTGGACACCTACCAGAAGATCCATATGATGCTGGATGAACTAGACAAAGAAGAGAAAGAATGAGCCCTCAACCACATGGAGGAATTGGGTTTTTAGAACAGTGGCCTGATACAACACCAGTCACCGCTGAAGTCTCCATAGGATCTGTACTCTTAGCTACCATGAATAGACAATCTATGTGCCTGTCTATTCGGGTAGCTGAGTCAGAAAATGGGAAAGACTTCACAATGAATGTGCTCCTCGACTCTGGAGCAGGAGGAGTCTTTATTAACTCAAACTTTGTCGAACAAGAAGGGATCAGAACATATCCCTTAGGCCATACCATCCAGGCCACAAACATAGATGGAACCCCAAATAAGCAGGGAACAATCATGAGATACGTGAAGGGGAGGCTCCATATCAATGGAAGGAACTACCCAATAGAATACCTAGTTGCCGGACTGGGCAAGGAATCAGTAATCCTGGGCCTGTCGTGGCTGCAGGAGGTAAACCCGATTATTGACTGGAAAAAGGGAACTCTTGAGTTCCGAGACAAAGAATGACAGGCTCAAATCCAATGAATCTTGGAGAAGACAAGAAGAGCTGAATGAGCCCTCCTGAACACCCTAAACCTCCCCAGGGTCAACACTGAAAGGGAGACACCCAATGACAGAATGGCATAAATTTGATGCATTGTAGCCAAGACAAGACAGAGGCTCTCTGAGGAGAAAGAGAGGAGCCTTGCCTGAGCCAGACTGGCTGTGGCAAAAACTAGAGAAAGACTCTCCGAAGAGAAGGAGAGAAACCTTTCCCAAGCACAACTGGCCATGGCAAAGATGAAGGAAAGGCTTTCCAAAAAGAAAGCAAAAGAACTGAATTCAGTCTAGAAAGCCGTCGCAAGAACCAAAACAAGGGGTACTCCTAAAGAAGAAAGGAACCTCAAAGCAGCGAGATGCACCATCACCAAGACCTGAGAGAACCAGAAGAAAGAACAACTGGAGAAGGGCAAATACAATGAATGCAACAGGACACAACAAATCTTGCAAAAGATGAAAGAACTGCTAACCTCCACAGGGGAGGGAAGCACCGGCAAAAGAAACTCGAAAATGACACCACAAAACAGGACAAACAACCCTCGACAAGGGACTACCCCAACCCACGATATTAGGACCCCAGATCATGGTACCATCAATGCTGAAGTACCTATACCCAGGGAGACTCCCCCTCAAGTAAAGGTTGAAGAGGTACCTAATGAGGAACTACTGGCAGACACAACAGGCATGGAAATACAAGCAATGGAAGGGACCCACGAACAAGATGTGACAGACCTCCTGATTCCATATGTATGAGGAGAACCAGTCATTGGCATATTCAAACCACCACCCCTGACCAAGGAACACTGAGGACTGACCCACACATACATACAGAAAACAAACACAATCTCCAGGATTACAAAAGGCAAGGACTCCCCACGATATGTATTCTCAAAGAGCGCATGGATCAGAGCAAAGACATCCATCTCCCAGTGACTCACAGATGAGGAAAAGGAGGCCAACAAACAGACCCTGGACGACCTACTGCCACTGGAATACCAGAAATACAGACAGGTATTTGAGAAAGCCACATCTGAATGATTCCCAGAATCAAGACTGTGGGATCATGCGATTGACTTGAAGGAAGGCTTTGTACTGAAGGATTGCAAAGTCTACCCACTGACACTGAAAGAACAAGAGAAACTCAATGAGTTACTAGATGAAAACCTGGAAAAATGATACATCCAACCATCAAAATCACCCATGGCATCCCCATTCTTCTTCGTGTCAAAGAAGGACTCTGATGCTCTGCAACCTTGCCAAGACTATTGCTATCTGAACAAAGGAACGATCTGGAACAACTACCCCCTGCCACTGATCAGAGACCTCTTGGACAAGCTGAAGGGAGCAAGATTTTTCACAAAGCTTGATATTCGATGGGGATATCATAATGTATGGATAAAGAAAGGAGATGAGTGGAAGGCAGCATTCAAGACCAACTGAGGGCTATTTGAGCCAATGGTAATGTTCTTTGGGCTGTGCAACTCACCGGCAACATTCCAGGCCATGATGAATGATCTCTTCCGAGACATGTTAGATGAAGGGAGGTCTTTACACTCCCCCACCTTTCCCATCGGGCTCCAACTAGAGTCCACTGGGACTGGTCACCAGCCAACTGCCTGCAAAGTTGCCAGTCCAGTCCCAGTCCAGTCCGACTGGACTCCAAGTGGAATCCACTCAAACACCAGATTCCACTCGGACTGGTCCAGTGGAGTCCAGTGGAGTCCAGTTGGAGTCCAGTTGGAGTCTGGTTGGAGTCCAGTTGGAGTCTGGTTGGAGTCCAGTTGGAGTCTGGTTGGAGTCCAGTTGGAGTCTGGTTGGAGTCCAGTTGGAGTCTGGTTGGAGTCCAGTTGGAGTCTGGTTGGAGTCCAGTTGGAGTCTGGTTGGAGTCCAGTTGGAGTCTGGTTGGAGTCCAGTTGAATTCCAGTTGGAGTCCAGTTGGAGTCCAGTTGGAGTCCACTGGGAGTCCAGTTGGATTCCACTCAAAAAGTGTGTAAGAAAAGGAATCAGACCCAGATCTCTGTCGGTTGCTTATGTAATCATAACACACAATATAACTGTTACACCACAGTACCTTGTTTAAGGTATCATCTACTTGTGCTAGGTACTGTGTGCGGCTGTGTATGACAAAGCATATAGCCACATCATCAAATGTGCCAGCTCATCACTCACCACCACCACCACCACCATTGATGGCTGCCTCCCTCCTCTCTCTACCACCACCACTGTGTGGACACCCACCGCCACCGCTCCCATGCCCAATCTGCCATCACCACCACCCACAAACGAGCCCAATGGATGGAACGCGGGCCCAAATGATGCAGATCGTGTCATTTGGGCCCTACATAAGTTTTCTTTTTGTTTGCTTTTTGTTTTTATAAACTAACAAACCTGCTTTTTTATCTTTCTAGGTTATAATCTACTGGCAATGACACCACCACTTGCAAACAAGCCAACACAGGCCCAAGCAATGCAATCTGTGTCGTTTGGGCCTTATATAAGTTTTTTTCACTTGGTTTTTGTTTTTATCAACTAACTAACTCATTTTTTTAGTTTTCTAGGTTATAATCTGCTAGTAATGACACCACCACTCACAAATGAGCCAATGTGGGCCCAAACGATGCAGATCGCGTCATTTGGGCCCTATGTATGTTTTTTTCACTTGATTTTTGTTTTTATCAACTAACTAACTCATTTTTTTTAGTTTTCTAGGTTATAATCTACTAGTAACAACACCACCACCCGCAAACAAGCCAATGCAGGCCCAAATGACACAGATGGCATCGTTTGGGCCCTACGTGAGTTTTTTTCATTTGCTTTTTGTTTTTATGAACTAACTAACTTGTTTTTTTGGTTTTCTAGGTTATAATCTACTAGTAATGACACCACCACCCGCAAACAAGCCAACACACCCACCCCACACCTGTGAGCCCCTACTTGTAGGGTGGATCGTGAGTGTGTGCAGTCGATGACGATGACGCCTACCAGCACCCCCAAAACTGACAACACTCCCACCCCATGCCTGCAAGCCTCTGCTCACAGGGTGGATGGGTGGTGAGAGCCCATGCCGACGAGCAGCTGCTCATCAGGTGGAAGGCAGGCACACCAGGGATAAGACGACCATGGCACCAATCCCCATGCCTATGAGCAACTGCTCGTAGGGTGGATGATGGGTGCGGCTTGCTACAGCAATGGACGTGTGCGAGGAGGGGTGGGCGACAACACCCACCCCAGACCACATCCCCCAACCCCCCCTCCCCCGCATTTTGCATGGGGAGGGGTCTTTATTGTTTTTAATTTATCTCTGCCCCCCTGTGAGAGGGTTTTTTTTTTTGTTTATTATTATATTATACCCACTCCCTCATGTCCTACACAAGGGATGTGGTTAATTAACATTTTTTGATCTCAATTGTTTGAAAAATGCCTCCTCAAAGAATATGAAAAGTTGAGTCATAAATAAACCTTATATTGATCCCCAATAAATCTCCTGTGGCTCAAGTGGTTGAGCACACTTGTTTGGTTTGTCATGTGATTCCTTATGGTGAGGTCTTGAGTTCAATTCCTGCAGTACACAAATTTATTTTGTGGGTACTTTATGAAATTCACCAAGTCCAAAGTCCTTTGAGCTCATATCTAATTGACTTATCATTTGGTTGCACTCAGACTCCAGTTGGACTCCACTCGGACTCCAGTTGGACTCCACTCGGACTCCAGTTGGACTCCACTCGGACTCCAGTTGGACTCCACTCGGACTCCAGTTGGACTCCACTCGGACTCCAGTTGGACTCCACTCGGACTCCAGTTGGACTCCACTCGGACTCCAGTTGGACTCCACTCGGACTCCAGTTGGACTCCACTCGGACTCCAGTTGGACTCCACTCGGACTCCAGTTGGACTCCACTCGGACTCCAGTTGGACTCCACTCGGACTCCAGTTGGACTCCACTCGGACTCCAGTTGGACTCCACTCGGACTCCAGTTGGACTCCACTCGGACTCCAGTTGGACTCCACTCGGACTCCAGTTGGACTCCAGTTGGACTCCACTCGGACTCCAGTTGGACTCCACTCGGACTCCAGTTGGACTCCACTCGGACTCCAGTTGGACTCCACTCGGACTCCAGTTGGACTCCAGTTGGACTCCACTCGGACTCCAGTTGGACTCCACTCGGACTCCAGTTGGACTCCACTCGGACTCCAGTTGGACTCCACTCGGACTCCAGTTGGACTCCACTCGGACTCCAGTTGGACTCCACTCGGACTCCACTAGGACAGGTGGGGGACTGTAAAGTACTGGATGAAGGATGGCTCATCATCTATATGGATGACATTCTGATCTTCTGGAAGATGGAAGAAGAACACCGGGCAAGGACCAAAAGGGTCCTTGAACGATTACGACAATGTGATCTCTACTTGAAAATAGAGAAATGCAAGTTCAATGTGCAAGAAGTCAACTTCTTGGGCATGATCATCAGGCCAAATGAACTTGCAATGGACAACACAAAACTGGCTGGGATCAAGGACTGGCCCACACCAAAGACAGTGAAGGATGTAAGATCCTTCCTAGGATTCGGAAACTTCTATCGACAATTCATCACACTTTGCAGATCTGGCCAGACCACTGAACGATTTGACAAAGAAGAACCAGAAATTCGAATGAATGAACGACTGCCAGCAGTCATTCAATGTGCTAAAAAGGAAGTTCAATGAAGCCCTAGTACTGCTGATGCTAGATGCAACAAAACCATTTGTGGTGGAATCTGACACCTCAAAATTTGCAACAGGCGCAGTACTTACACACCAGGATGCCAACGGAGACTGGCACCCATGCAGATACATCTCTCATTCTTTCAATGAAGCAGAAAGAAATTATGAGATATACGACAGGGAACTACTGGGAGTAATCCAAGTGCTGGAAACATGGAGACACTACCTACAGGGACACCATTCCCTGTGACAGTACTATCCGATCACAAGAACCTGACATACTTCCATCAGGCACAGAAACTGAACTGATGACAGGCTAGATGGAGCATCTACCTGTCACAATTCGACCTGAAGCTACAACATGTACCAGGATCACAGTCTACAGATGGTACAATCTGATGCCCTATCAACGAGAGCAGATCATATAGCTGAAGAAGACACCGATAACAAGGACAAGACCATCCTCATGGACAAATTATTTGTGAAAACAATCAACACTGAACTCCAGGGAGCCCTGGTCTCAGCAATAATGAAGGATGACCTCGTAAATGACGCTTTACGAGCCCTGAAGAACAATGGAACTCCCAATCAAGTCTGCATTGGAGGACTGAAAATTTGAAGACAGCCTGCTCTTTTTCAAAGACAGATGCTATGTGCCACAGGATGAAACCCTCCGCCGAGCGATCATATGGAAATACCATGATAGCATCACAACAGGGCACCCTGGACAATGGCAGATGATCAAACTGATCTGACAAGACAACTGGTGGCCAGGAATGGCCAACTTCATAAAGATGTATGTCAAAGGCTGTGCAAAGTGCCAGCAAATGAAGATCAACACACACCCGACAACCCCACCACCAACACCAATATTATCCAATGCCAGCAGACTATTTGAGCTGGTGACGATGGATTTCATTATGGATCTGCCCATAATAAACAGATTTGACTCAATCATGGTCTTATGAAGGGGGTAATTTTTATCCCTTGCACAAAGACGATCGACACATTTGGCACCGCAGACCTTTACCTGCACCATGTATACACAAGATTTGGACTCCCCAGAAGAATCATCTCAGACAGAGACCCTCGATTTGCATCCAAACTGTTCTGAGAACTCAGATGACTGCTCGGGATCAAGCTATCCATGAGCACCACTTATCACCCCCAGACTGATGGAGAAACGGAGCAAGTAAACCAAGAGCTAGAAGTTTACCTCTGCATGTTCTGTTCAAACAAACCTGAAGATTGGGAGCATTATCTCCCAATGGCAGAATTTGTGCACAACCAGAAGATGCACTCCACAGTAAAACATTCACTGTTTTACTTGATGATGGGATATCAACCATGCACTATCCCCACCCCTTATGAAAAGATGAACATGCCAGCTGCCAAACAGAGAATCCAAGAACTTCTCTCTGTGAGAAGGGAAGCTCTTGCTGCACATGAACTAGCCAGACAGGCTATGGCTGCCTGGATGAAAGGGCGATACGAACCATTCAAGGTTGGAGAACAAGTATGGCTTGACTCCAAGAACCTGGAGATTGGCTACCCAATGAGAAAACTGGCACCAAAATGAGAAGGGCCCTTTGTGATTGAAGACGCCCTGTCAAGAACGACATACCAATTGAAACTGCTGCCAAGATGGAAGATCCACCCAGTATTCCATGCAGCTTTACTCATGCAATACCATGAGAACGACACTCATGGACGGAACTTCCTGACTCCACCACCTGACCTCATGGAAGGAGAGAACGAATATGAAGTGGAAGCGATCATCGCACACAAGAAGCACAGCAAGACACACCACTACCTCGTGAAATGGGTTGACTACCCGACATCCAAAAACATGTGGGAACCTGAATCGAACTTAAAGAATGCCCCTGAGATCCTGATGGCATATAAGAAGAGGTTCCACCTCTGACAAAAACCCAAAACCCCCCTTTCCTGAACACAACACAATGACACCCCTGACACCTGCTAGACAACAATTGACCCAAAACCCATTGAATGTTGATGCCCTTCATGTTCACCCTCACCCCCTCCATTGATAAATACAAAAAGAACATGGCAACTGGACAATGAGTCATTGACCAGTCACCAAGAATGAACAGACTGCCAGGGCAACCCTCTTGGGAATGCCCCCATGGAATCATATTCTGGATAACGAGAGATGACTGGGTAAGAAGAGTATCCTCGACCTGCCCAAAGTGCTGCCTCTATGCACAGAGGAGCACAAAAATGGATTTAAGCTGGGTAAAGGCACAATTTGAGGAATGGTGCTTTGAGGGAGAGTTGGATGATGACAACTACTTCCCCAAGGAATTCTACCTCGACCATTATGGCCTAACCCCAGGCAGAAGACCACTGGTGGGAATTAACTCACCACTGTGGAAGGACCTGCAGTGGAACACCCACTATGATAAAGAAAGCAGATTTGAGCTGGCAAGGCAGCTCTTGTTCGGACAACACAGAGAACTGGGGACATTGCTGTGTTCCAGCCAACACCCTCACACATTGACACCCCAGAACACTAAGCACAACTAGGTGTGAACCGATTGTCCACAAAGATGTTAAACTACTGATCATCCACAAAGACATTAAACTAGTGATTGTCCACAAAGATGCTAAACTACTGATCGTCCACAAATACATTAAACTACTGACCATCTGCAGAGATGTTAAACTACTGAACATCTGCAAAGATGTAAAACTATGGTGATTGCTCTTGATACTGCACAGACCCTACAGACCCCTCCCCTTCTGACAACATCACCGACTCCTTGACACCACTGCTAGGGGCAGTATAGAATGAAAAGAACCCGATCATGGTCCAAGCTTGGACATGAACGGTCTCTCCATCCCACACCTAGATGCCAGCACCATGACATACCCACACCACAACCGATTTGACCCCAGAGGAGGAATGAAGATTTAGGTCAAAGTGTGGAACTTTTGACCATAACAAGGGGGTAATGTTACAATTTTCCTTGTAACTCATGGAATCTGACCAACCTGACATACCCAACAATCCCCTCCAGACAGGAGGCACTCCTGATTCATGCTTAGAGCATGCCCTTGACACCAGACACATGCACGATGCATGCCAACACCATGCATTTGATCCACCCTTGACGCATGGCACCCGAACCCATTCCCACACATGCTGTGATATGATAGCCCCTTGACATGAGGCTTATCTCTTATTGTTCCCTGACATGCTGCAGTGCAGCACTCCATGACATCAGATGCCTCATGCAAGGCATGAGGCCTATTGTTTTTATTCTTACCTGATACACATCTATCTTTCTGATTGGACAATAAGGACCTCCCTTGTAGTATAAGTACTGCAACTTGTAGTAGGGATGTCCTTAGTTTAGATCTAGGCAACCTACAGCCTTAACTTGCAAACTCATAAACTTACTTGAAACCACTAAGGAAGCCCCTTAGTGCATGAACCTGAACAACTCTATGCAGAAGGCCTGCTAGAGTGCACTATCCATCTTACGTCGGATGCTCTGAGTAAGACTAGTGCTGAACAACTTGCCGAGGAAGCACCTCGTCAAACAACATCGACTAGATTGAGTGGTTGAGGCTTTGCCCTTAACAAGCTCAGGGGTGAAGGCAGTATCATAGCCAAAGAAATAGTGGGTAAGGGGGGTGATGAAATAAATAAGAAACACTGTCCATTTTGCAGTTGATTAGGGTTGCATTTGTCACATGAACCTTTCTTATTCTCAGTTCTGTATCCTTAAACATAGCTATGGTCTCTTTTCATTGCTGTTCAGGACACTGCTCAGATCTTCAACAGCACTTATCCTACTGAATTAGACTCAGCTGTGCTTTATGGTGATCGGGGGTGACTCAGACCATTCCTCATGATACACTGTCATGGGCAAGTAAAGACTGGCTCAGGCTGAACTGGACTCTGTGTCATCACAATTATGGTGCGCCAGGAGTGCCAGCCAGGATTTCAAGATCAAGATGAAATCTGTTGGCAACATAGGAAGTTCAAAGCATCAGAGTGACAGTTCAAATATTCATTAATGTTCATTTACCAGATCATGAAACATAAAAGCCAGTACACATATGATGCTTCATAATGTTATTGGTTAAATGCTGAACATATCTCGGTCATGATGTGACACCTAAGTGTCCCACATTAATGCATTGTGTAGCAGCGCAAGCACCAATCCCTGACTCTTAATTTTTCCCTTTTTCAATGGCTGCTATTGAATGTGTATAGACCAATACAAATGATCAAGAGCTAGAATTCTTCCTTCTCGACCTCCTCGACTACAAGATCTGCATTGTTTCCAAGTTCCTTGGCTTCAACCCCAATTTCCTCGGAACTCATTATAGCACTCGGTTCAATTGCAGAATCATACTCAGCTAGCAAGACAACATCTTGAATGTTGAAACTGAGGACCAAGCTGTCTGATCCACATGCCCAGCTGTCCTTGTAAGAGCTAATGGTAAAGATGACCATCACCGCTCAGTTAGCATCAAGCTCATCGTTATAAGGTCGCAGGGAGCTGTAGGTAGATAGTTTGAAAGGCTTTCTACCATCATACACAGGAACTGACCATATGTAAGACAATAGAACAATGAACAGGTACTAATCTCACTCACCATCTTCATTCAAGCTTCGTACAGGTGCTCCCCACACAGCCTTTGAACCAGAGCTGTTCTTAACAGGTGAAGGAGGTGGTACTTTTGATTTGGATGGTGAAAAGTTCACAGATTTTTCTTGTGTGAAGTGTTTCAGACACTTTTTCATAGACATTAATCACACTCTCACCAGTTTTCTTATAAGATGACAAACTAATACCACCCTGGTACATGTTCAAGACAAATTCCTTACAGTCCAGCACAGCTCCTAAAACTGCCATCGCACGGGGAAATGTCCGGTCAGAAAAAGCCACAGACAGTGAGCGTGCCATTGATCCAGACAACAAAGATGAGAACACTGTAATGCCAAGCAAAAAGAAGTGCATCGTATGCGAGTCTGTCTTTGAAATGACATAGTTGCCATGTGAATGGAGCATTGCTGGGTCTGCCATCGCCAAGTTGATGAAAGGTGCTGAGACAGGAATTATAGTGCCAAAAGCATTTAGTCGGGCAGCTGTTTCCACTTCGAAGGAAGATGTTAGTGAAGCAGACTGTTGATGGGACCACAAGTTTGCTGTTGGTTCTGTAGCAGAACCAATGAACTCGACACAAGGTTGTGACATCACTGTGGGAATTTTTCACAGTTGAACATTCTGTGTGTTGACACTACTCACATTTTTCTAGTTGCTGTTGTTGTGCTACTTTTTTGCTCGACCATCTCAGTGTTGCCACAGCTGTTTTGTTCAGTGTAAGTTGAGTTCATGGTCATTGATATTGATACTTACTCGTGTTTATCAACTTTTTGCTTCTTTTGACTTGTAGTGCTCAATGTGTCTTGGCTGTTGAACATTTCATTGCTACTCCATTTGCTGTGGGAAGTATATTCAACAACATGCAATCACAACAGGAAGGTATAGTGACTTACTGGCCAGCAACAGGTGCAATATCACTTGGGGAACCAATAGGCTGCTGTCCGTCTGATGAGTCATGGGAGCAACAGGTATGTGTTCGATAATCAGGATTTTAAAGTGGATTCTTATTTGAAATTCACCATGGCTGTTATTAGGAGTGTAGGATCAATCCAGTGTTTAATGGGTGTTGGCAATACTCGGTATGTGTTGATTGGGCCTTGTAACACAATTCTCGCTCATCAAGGACGGTGCAGCATCACATGCGCAAGCACACCTCCCTAGTTATAACCTCTCATTAACCAAAAGTAGGCGGGATTGTGGATGTTAGCTCTAGTGTGATTTCTTGCTCCTGTCTCCCATGGAGTCGTGATCATCACTTCTGTTATCTTCAAATGTTGTTCGGCATGGTCTTCAAAATTTGTCACAGGTGTTATTATAAGTGTAGGATCAAGTGTTTAGCGGGTGTCCATATGTGCTGACCACTAACACAATTCCCACACATTAATGTCAGGAGCATTCATCACATGTGTATGAATGTGCATTATGGTTAATTATGGTTATGGCGCACTCTGATATTACATTGGCTGCAGTGTCATCCCTTGCTCCTGCCTCCGATACAGTCCTTGATGCTGTTACCAATCCCTGTTGCATTACTTGTATGCATTCTGTCTGAGGACAAATGTGGTATGCCGAAACTGTATGCTTTACTGCAGCTCCTTACCACTCCCCTAGTGAACAGTTTGTCTAAGTGGGCACAGACACGTGTCGAGTCAGAGGTCTGCAGGAAACTCCAGCTTGCTGAGTATGATGATGATGTGAAGATCAGACGCTCGTTTCAGATCAACTCCATGCCTGGCAGATACACCTTCCCCATATGGAAGGATACCTCTGATGAAGTTGTTCTCAACATCACTGGATACATTGCCGATTATGTGTTACCCCCAGTCACCAAGAATACAAAGTAAGGACATTCCTATCTGTGCTTTACATTTTTTAAATTTGTCAGGTTTAATGCAAGTGACAATCAGTCAATCTTGTACAAGCTCAGTGTCCTGGGACCAGACGACCATTTGTTCAAGAAGGCACTCTCTGCCCTTCATCGAATTTATGCTTTTTTTGAGGAGTTGTTCCCTGAAGGTGTGATGTGACCTCATGTGCAATCTGTAGTTGGCAGTTTCGATGCTATCGTGGCCCAAACTCATTTCCTTATGCCCACCATGTATAATGTCTTTCCAGAAGTACCTGTTCTGCCACAATTTGATCCTGACCATGTATTGGCCCAGCTCATTGACACAGGCCACTTCAAGTTTACCGAAGACAACATTGTCTCTTTCTTTGAAATTATTTCAGATGACAATGGGTATGTTGTATAGTTTAAACAGGTCATGTATATTGTGGTGACAGGTTTCACAGAAAATTGTGCAAGGCTGAGGCAGTCCCCAGTATTTTCTGCCATGGTCATCTTATTGAAGCATCATTATGTTTTTGGTCTATCGCAATAGGATCAAGTCAAGTATTTCTTACCCAGCTTGATTCTATCCTTTTAGTAAGCAGGATTGGTGCACAGGCATGTATCTGGTTCGAGGATTTGTTTATTATACTGAATAAATAACAGCTGATCCAAGACCAACATGAACAGTTATGAACTACAAGCAGAATACAGACCAAAGTCATCAGCTGCAAATGTTGCATGGTCTCTGATGATCTTGTTGAGGAAGATCACAATGTTGCTAGTAAATGGGCCCGTGATGAGTAAAGTAAAATTTTAAATAGAAGTTAGACTGGAAACTTATGATCCATATATTAACTGGTACATATCTCTTTCTTCATAATGTAGCAGATGTGTCGCACACCATTCAGAGTTGCTTGTTTCAGTATAGAAATAAGGTCTCCCACCATTTTTTGCACTGTCATAGTTCCAAATGCTACTGCCAATGATGAGTCGAGCTGTAAAGTGTTGACTCCCTGTATAAATGATTGCCTGCAGATAATACAACTGCTCAGCCTGGGATGTTCTTAAGTACAGTTTTGTTAGGAAACCACCCCATTACCTAATAAAATGTCATTTTTATTTTATTATGTTGAATTATGCCACATTACGCTAAATGACACCAAATGATGCTAAATGATGCTACACTTTGATAGCATGAGAATTTTATTTTGCACGCATCAAGATGTATGCCCATGTATGCATGTGTCAGTAACAACAATGTACAATATGTGTAACATAGTATATAAACCCTAAATATACACCTAGGGGACCCAGTTGTGTTCTCTTAGGTATTCCACCTACATTTTCGGTGTGAAAGGCCTTTCTCAACCAACTCACCTATTAATAACCCCTCGCATCAAAACCATCAATCCCCCCATCACAAGCATGGATCCCACCCCCTTCTTGTAGAGAGAACCCACACGGTCTTAGCTAGCAGATAGTGGGTGTCGCCCTAACAAGTTTCAGTGATGGAATTGTTTTAGGCTGGAGTTGAGGATTGATCTCAATTGTCCACAAAGGTGGCAATCTCTTTTCAAAGTATATGGTCTGTTCCATCACCTTATCACACAGTAATTCATGTATATTATGATGCTGTAGAATAATTGTAGTATCATGTTGGGCAACATGATACAAAGCATGCTGCAGGAGGATATTGATCCAAGTTTCTGAAGTAGTCCATGTAGCATTAAGATCTTGACCAACATTTACTGCATTTGAAGCCCACAGGTCTGGAGCTGGGATATAAGATATCCTCATAGCCATCGGAGTTTGAGCATTATATCCACACACAGCACAAGAACACCCAAGAACCATCTGTTCAGAATCATGTATCTCTATTAGTTCAGTGATGTGAGTTATATCCACCAAAGTTGGACCTGTTCTGGGAAATTTGTCATTGTTAACTGAACAGAGATGGTCTCTAAAGTGATCTCTTGCATTATTCATTGCACCAGATGTTAAACCCTGACAGTCCTGGAGTAGACAATTAAATAGATTAGCCATTACTTTTGTGCAAGGAGACATGTTGCTCCAAACTGTTTGCATCACTGGATGGAGTTGGAGATACAGACTAAAGTATGAAGTAAACACAGAATCATAAGAACAAGACCAATCATGACTTGACCATTGACATGAATAAGGGATTAAGTTGCATAATACAGTAGAATTTATATTACTGCTCCCTGTGCCCTCAATTTTTTGTTTCTTTTTGGCTGCTGGATTTTTAATATTGACATTATTGACATTGTGCCTTTTTTGTGGTGTGTGAGAAATTTGGCTCAAGATGACTTTCTCTCTAGGGAATTTTTTGGAATGCTCCTCCTCAGGATCTGGAACTGAAATTAAATTTCCAGCTTTAAAGCCATATCATACAAGTGTATTATGCTCCATGATCTCATGTCATTTTGCCTCTTGTATCAAGTCATATGGTAATGGTTTGTTCAAGTCAGAAAGTGTTACTTGCTGAATGATAGCAAGTCCATGACAAGATCTTGGATGTGATGCAGCAACATATGCAGCAAAACCTCCTTCATGTAACCATGCTAGAACTTTTAGTAAGGTTTTGCCTTGAGCAGAGTGCCCAGTTGATGCAAATCCAGGTTCAAAAGGCATTTGACTACATTGGATTCTTGCTTTTACTACTTGCTCATTATCATCATATGTTTTCATGATTATGGTAGAGGTAAATGTCCATTTCATAGGTTCCAAGGGAAACAACATGGGAGGCAGTTTTTGTAAAGCAACTATTTGGAAATTCAACAATTGCACCAGTGCAATATGTAAAGCCAGAAGGACATATTGCAGTTGAAAAACTTCTTAAAATACCTTGAGACCCATTAGTTACGCCCAATTCAGTTGATATGTTTTTTCTGTGTAAAATCACAGGCATACCATTGTACAATGGAATAAAGCCAGGAAGAGCTCCCTCATTATCCAACTTTGACACATCAGCATTTAGTAGATTTGATCTTGATGGTTGAGGTATCACAGCTCCATTTACAGTATCTATTGCAGCACACAATATTGGTTGATCATCAGGACAATTTGCCTTTGCTTTTTGCATATTAATAGCTTGACGCAAAAGATTTGTTGCTACAATCGCTGTTGCATTTGTATTTTCTTCTGCACTCATGTCAATGCCTTGTGGATATTCTGGTGACCGAACAACATGGCTGTTGAATAAATCAACATCTGCAGCAGTACATTGGCATTTATGTAGTCTCAGCACAGCTTGACCATACTCAGGATCTTCTCTCATTCTTTCCTGTTCTTCTAATATAACTACTTCTGTCACAGACTTCCAAGCCAAATGTCCCAAGCACTTCAAAAGCTCTTGTTCAGTTGCTTTAGCATAGTCCTTGATTGGAACATGTAATGGACTGCCAAAGATGGGTGGATACTGATAAAAATCACCTGCAAATATCATGATAATACCTCCAAAATATTCATTGTTACCTTTTGCATATTGCAATGCATGATCTGCATTGGACATAAGTTGACTGCTTAGAAGAGATCATCACACATAACCAGAATTACATCTTTGAATTCTTCCCGCACACTTTTGCAGTCAGCAATGTTAATTAAAACACTATAGTCTTCTGCTATATCACCTGCAACATGATTTCCTTTGCCTTTGCCTGGTTTCTGAACCTTGATTGATAAGCCCTTATGAATTGTCATACCATCAATGAGTGATGCAGCAGAGCCACTAGGTGCTAAGAAGCGAATGTTATGGTGGTAACCATATATCTTCATAACTTGCTGAACAGCATTTACCACATGTGTTTTACCTGTACCACCAGGACCTGATAATAAAGTTGAAGATATGGCTTGAAATTTGGTTCATTTGCTTGGTTGATTTTTTTTTCCTGATCATCTACATATCTAAAAAATTCACCTGCAATAATTTGGAAGGCAACAACTTGCTTTGCATTTAGGGTATCTTTAGTTATAATACTTTGTAATAATTGTTCTCTGGATTGCACAGGTGACTTTGGTCCAAAACAAACCTCAGAACCTGGTACTGTGTTTTGTTGAGTATGAGTTTGATTTGGAACACAGTTCTCCCCATTTTCAGTGTGTGGAACAGCAGAATCTACATCCATTTGATTGCTTATATCTAATGCATTGTGACGTGTTCTTTTAAGAATGCTTTCTTGTTGAACAATTTCAGCTTTCCACTGCTTCATTTGTTGTGGTGTAATTGTTGGCAGACTACTATCAACACTTATATCAGAAGCTATGCTGTTGTGGATAGCCAGTTTATCCAACCACCTTGATTGTATTAATTTCAAAAGCTCACAGTTGACCTGAAAGTCCTTTTTGGCAGAATGCAAACCTTGTAGATCAAGCTCAGCTAATTCATCATCAAAGTTGGCAGTTATAGATTTTGTAAGCACTTGTGATTCATGAGTCAATGCTTCTTTTTTTTCAGCTGTTCTGCATCATGCTCATCTTCACATTCATTAATTGCTTCCCAGTTTCTCATAACTTTAAGTGCATAATCAGAAAACAAAATGATGAGTACAAGTTCTCAATAGTATCAGTTGAAGTGAGTAAAGGAATATCAGTATGAAAAGGTTTGAAATGACTCAACATAAATAGCTTATAAATGGATGCAGTTGGCCGTGGTATGGACATGCCGATTATGGCTGGGACAAGGCTCTGTCTGGATATATGATGATCCTCATCTGTATGTTGCACGATTTGGTGTGTGTCATGTAATGGATGAGGAAACAGCAACTCATATCTGATGTAAGTTCCTAATCTTTTTGCTGGTTGATGAGGAAACTGTTTACCTTGTTTACCTTGTTTTTCAATGTTAAAACAGCGTGCAAATTCATAAAATGAAATGTGATCAAGATTGTGGTCCTTATAAATGTAGTTATTGATTTGTGTGTGCTTCAACAGTTTACCATCCTTGTTCACATGCATGCAAAGGTGCATAGCTTGTACTTCATCATCTTCATCATCACCAATATCAGTATCCATCCTATCATGCATCTCAGCATTACTCATCTTCTGTTTTATGTACATCAATAGCATATTAGAAAGGATTGGAACTGTTTTGTGAGATCCTTTACCATCTGCATGACCATGTATATATCACACAGCTTGCTGAGCATGGATCTGTTGCTGCTTGTTAGATTGAGATAAGCATTTATGCAGTAGGTTTTTTGCTTGCTCTTTTGTGGATTTTCCATTGTTTGATTCAATGGCACGGAGTACTGCTTTGGACAAAAGAGATAGAACTTCATAAGTTTGCAGATCTTGTTTTGTAATATAGTCCATAATATAAAACATTGCAGCTTTAGCAGCTTTACCAGACAATATACATTTTAAACCATGATTATGATGGTAGTATACTAATATAAAAGGGTTGTGGACCAGGTTAGTGTTGCCACTGGCTCAGCCGAGGTTTTTCAATAAAATGGCTATAGCATGCCAGGTAAATTTCCTAAATTCACCAAGATATTTGAGCATGTGGATGGGCCCATAAGCCGAGGGGTTGTCTGCCAAAATTAGTTGAACCGATCAATTGTCCCTGAGTTATTTAATGAACAAAATTCAGCTTGATGGCTCGGCTTGAAATCAAAGCTGAGTGAATAAGTCAGGAATGGGGGATCCGGTCAGATAATGTTGGCAGAATACCCCTCGGCTTATGGGCTCGTCCATATGCTCAAATATCCTAGTGAATTTAGAAAATTTATCTGGTATGCTATAGCCATTTTATTGAAAAACCTCGGCTGAGCCAGTGGCAACACTAGTTGTGGTAGGATCCAAACAGACCAAGTATATTGAATTAGTTTCATGATCAAACGATGATAATTGTACAATTTCATGTGGAAACTGAAAATGGCATGTGTCAGAGTTTCCATACTTGTGGCATACTTTGCGGCAAGTATGTCTTTGTAATACTTCACCACATTTCTTGACCTCATTCAAAAATAACAACTTCCAGCTATCAAAGTCCACATCAGTTCTGACACTTTGTATGGCAGGTGCATGTGGTGGACATTGTGTTCTTGGTTCAAAGTCTTTATCAACAACAATATCAATGTCAGGTAAATCATGCTTAATAATCCCTTTCAAATATGTAAATAATTTCTTCTCAAATGCAGAGTCAAATTTCAGTCATGCATGTAAATCAGCAGGATTTAATGCACCTACAAGCCAAATAACAAAATGACCATGTAGACCACCTTGTTCTGTACATTCTGTGGTTCCATAAAAAGCCTGTACATGTCCTAATATCCCACCATGATCACTTGATCGTCCAACAGTAAAGTCCCATCCAAATAGATGTTCAAATAACATGTTGATTGAAAACTCAAAAAAGTCAGCAGCCGCAACAGGATCTTTGGCTAAATGCAAGGCACATTCTGTACTAGACACAAGAGCAGGAAATCTTTCATTAAGATCAACAGTCATATCACCACACATCACCTGAAATATAGGGCTATGTGCAGCATTAGGATTTGCAGTAAAGTACAAAGTTGGAATACCGAAAAATCCAGTATAGCTGTGAATAGTATTTCTGCAATAAATCTTTGAGGCTTGTGAGCCTGGAATCTTGGCAGCTATTGTATTGACTTGTTTTAACAAATTCATCACATTTCTTTGTTCATCACTCAACTGTGCAATGTTTCCCTCATGCTCCAGATGATTTGCAACTGCAGCAAGAGAATCATGTGACACGGAAACAAGCTTTTCAGCCACAGAATCAAACTGAGAGCTTTTGACTCTAAAATGTGTCTGAAGATGAGCCATTCTACGTTCAATAATGTTCCATATAACAAAAATAAAAGAATGATGATATTTAAAGAAAAAATCAGACAATGAAATGCAGTAATTTGCATGTTGTTGAAATGATACTGGTACAGGGCGAGCTGGATCTTCAAAGCCACCAATTCCAAAAGGAAAAAGAGTTGGGTACATAGGAGACTAGGATTATTATATTCTGAGATAGCAGAAGCTCCATGATGAATAACAAGATCAGGTCAATCAGATGGATTATGTATAAGGTTGTGCAATGCAGAAGAGGTAAATGTATGACCTTGTATTTTGACACTCTCAGGATCTGAAACCCCCATCTTTTCCAGAAATATGACAGACTCATCTTTTGCAACATCACTTGTGTTCAAGTTCAAGGCAGGATGGTCATCAATACCAGCTGTTTCCTGATCAAAGGTAGATTTTACATTAGATTCTGTATCATGCACAACATGTTTGTCTAATCCAGGCAAAGTGTCATCATCTGGATACAGATCAGCATTGCATGGATCAAGGGTGATATTAGCATACAGAGGATTTTTAGCAACATCCTTCAACCATACCAAGAAATCCCATACTTTTTTTTTCCAAATGTGAAACATATTTTTTAAGCAGTCTTTTTTATATTTTCCAGGTCCAATAAATACAACTGATAACATTTCATTAACATGATCAGGTGTTCTGGGTAGCACAGATGCAATTGATACAATATTCATATCATGAGCACATGCATTACCATGAAATACACAGGGTTGTGCAGGATCAGATGACTGGTATAAACATGATACATGAGCAGTACACTGATAAATAGCACAGGTCATTTCTTCAATCCAGGTCAGGTCTTTAAACTGTTCAGGTAATTCTCCTCAGAACATGTTGTTAGCCAAAGCAAAGTGAGGCATTTTGTTTTTCTGTAGCTGTGTGTGACAGTCTTGATGTAAGTGCAATATTGACAGATCAAATTTGACAGTATCTTCCACCACAACTTTCTGTGTCACACCTTTGATATCAAGCATAAGATGCTGCAAGTGCTGAGGTAACACCACAAGATATGAGGGATTATTACATTGGAGAAGATGCAGATTAAGTAAGTCATAAACTTCATTGAAGTTTTGAAGTAACACATCTTCCATAACTGGCTGGTTTGACCTGCTGCAGCAAGCACAAGTCCTGAATATGGACAAATTTGTGGCATTGCGATATGACTGTAAACAGTCATAGATTACTTCATCATCAGGCAATGTAGGCCAGTTGTTAACAATGTTGTCAGTATTTTTAGTGTTTGCAACAACACGATTGTGGAGCTCTTTTGCACAACTGGTTTTCAAGTTTTCATTTCAACGTACATTTGCAGGCTTGGTCAATGCAGTAACAATAACAGGACTATATTCTAGATTCAACAAGTATATCACTGCATCCCTGAAGGAGAAAGAACCAGATACTTGAAAATGAGGCTCAAAACATCTGATGTATTCAATAACCTGAGTCAAAGTGCAAGGCAACAAGTTCTTGCATCTGTCTCTGAAACTTTGTACTATAGCCCCAGCATAAGAAGCATGTAAATTCTGAAACAATGGCTGGCGTGACACATGTACTCGACTCAAAACAGATTTCAGAGAAGCATTAGAGAGTGTTCTTGTGAAAGGGTTGGGATTGCTATTTGTCAGTGACAGCAGTCGACCTTCTAGCTCAGATTCATATGGAGCAGTAGAAATTGAACTGCAGTTGTGATGCACATTTTCAGGAATCAACAAGGCATTAATGACTGTGTTACCAAATTGCTTCCTAAAGATCAAGTAGAGCAACTCAGAGATGGGTGAACTTGCAGACACAGTTTCACCAAGGCAGTTCTCAGAGATCAGCTGTGCTCTAGATCTTATCATGCATTTATTTCTACAACTTAAGAATCTTTGGAATATTTTAGAGCTCATTTCAGATTTGGTTAACTTGGTATAGGGAATGCCAATAGACTTTAGGCAGGAAAGCAGCTCATGTCTTGTCAGTTGCAAAAGAGAGGCTAGGTAATGATTCTTCTGGTAATAGAACCAAACAGGATGATTCAGAGCAGAGGACAAGAGATCAAAGTTTTCCAACAAACTCCAAGGGTGGAAAAGATTTGCAGAGATGTCCAAACCACAAAGTCTAATTGTAGACCTATGAGCCAGATTGCACACAATAAACTCATTGCATGAGAAGTAGGTCATAAATGGCACATTTTCAGCAGATACTGCAGAGAAAACAGCAGAAAGCCAGTCACATACAGAATCAGAAGAGTGGAAGAACTCTGAATACAAATCAGGATGATAGAGGGCATCAATAGCAGGAATGACATCCTCAGGAGGGACATAGGGATAGCAGCATACAAGCTTGGTAAGAGGCAAAAGCACTGGAGTGGTAGTTCACCCATAATTTTAGAGGTAGTGCTCATGGTAGTTCACTTTTACAGTGTGGTAGTTCACTTTTAGCAGTGTGGTAGTTCACTTTCACAGTATGGTAGATCACGTTTAAGAGGTAATTCACAACAAAAAGTACAGGAGAACACAGCTTTGACAAGGAACGGTGAGAAGTTCAGTGCAAGCCGAACGCGATTAATGACGTGGCAATACGGCGATCAACAGAGCCAAACATGGTCACGTGAAAAGTGCAACGGCCTTTGCAGGTATGACTGCAGACTATGACGGTTCCTTTGTACAAATATTATTTTCCGCGCGCGAAGGGATTTTCCGCGCGCGAAGGGATTTCCCGCGCGTGCAACGGTGTTTCTAACATCATGCACTATCATGCATCATGTCAGCCCCCATGTGCCTGTTTCCCATCATCATTGATCATTCATCTGCTGACCGTCTCCCACGGTCCATCACCATGCGCCACAGCATCCCGCTCATCGTGTGCGACGACGAGCAAACTATTCAATGAAGTACGAATCATTTCCGTTCGCTTTTTTCATTTATTACATAATTTCCAATTGAATTATTACCTTACACCTGCTTGAAAAGATGGATCATGCCATTCCAACTGATAATAAATATACATTTTCAATTTTCATAATACTAAGTAGTACAGCATATAACTATTAGATACTTTGCAGTGGAAAGGCATGCCACGACTTCGAGCATCGTTCGATCAACGTTAACCGTGCACGTGGGCTGAAATGATCGATGATCGATGTCTGAGAAGCAACAAGAATTTGCTATTCGGGATCCCACAGTTTCTTTGTTGATTCCACTATGGCCTTACTGCCAGCTTTCTGCTCACTCAATCTTGCCCTCCACCCGAACTGGCTGATGGCATTGTCAGTACTCAGTTACATTAGAGGTACATTGCAGCCTGAGAGGACGAGGTCGGAGGGCACGCTAGGATGGGGCTTGATATTAGGTGGAGATAAATAGATAACAACAATTGTGCGTGCGCGGGAAATCCCTTTGCGCGCGGAAAATAATAATTGTACAAAGGAACCGTCATACACTATTACCGCACCTCAACGACTGGCAACACTTGTAAATGTGGCTGTGTCAGCACTTCGGCATGTTCAAATTATACTCACTCAAGCTATTAATAGTATAGTGAACGACTTCGTTTGGTATACACGAGGAGGCATTGAGGATACATCGTAATCAAATATTATACTACTGAACTCTCATGGACCTCATTCAATGTCTGGACAATGTCCAAATTTGCTTGCAACAGAATGGCCTCACTATTCCAACATATATCCGAGGGGTTCTGACAGTCCCAAGCTCAGATATAACCTTCCATGAAGCCCTTCTCTTCGACGCGGAAGGTATTTGCTCAGACCTATCTCGGCATAGTACTTCTGATTCTGTATTTTCGTGGGCATTTGAGATTGTCAAGACCAAACTGTGTCAAGAAGTTGTAGCATTGACACAGCAGAAGAACGGCTTGCATTTCAATCCATCTAAAACAACATCTGAGTATCTAGAGGGTTCGTTTATCCAAATAGCAGCCCAAAAGATCAAGGAGACTGCACCATACCTATGGACCCTTGTCAATGCGTTTTTGGATGCAAATCCAGCATGCCGACGAGCAATGCCATCAAGATCAAATGTTATGTTAAACAATTTTGAGGTAAACTTCTTCGAACTCCAAAGGTTCCAAAAGCGATTATCCTTCATGATCTTCTCGGGACTGACAATAATAACACGATACTTTCCAGCTTTGATCTCCTGTTCCAGGTCAGCTATGCACCAAGCCATGAAAGCGGGTAACTGCACCTTAAACAGCTCATCTGTTGCACTATCCCCCGTGATATTTGCGGCACTTATATCCAACTTCTCAAGTTCAGCAACATTCTTGTCACCCAAGATGTTTAGAGCAGTTACAGTGATGATGATTCCGCCGTTATTGAAGAGCAGTGGTATCCAGAACGTCAAAGTCTTTCCAGAACCTGTAGGTGAGATAGTGACACAGTCTTTTTGCTCTAGCTGTGCTAGGGCAGCATGGGCTTGGAAGATACACGGCTGGATATTAAACTTCTCCTGAACTACTGTACACAACTCAGTAAGCGAAGGGACGGCAAACTTTAAGCTGGACATTGGCGATGATGTCAGGTTTCCGAGAAAGGCAAGGAAAGTTCTCAAATAATTCTACACTATTAATAGCTTGAGTGAGTATAATTCGAACATGCCGAAGTGCCAACACAGCCACATTTACAAGTGTTGCCAGTCGTTGAGGCGCGGTAATAGTGTGTTGGAAGTTGCGGTCTTTGAAAATGTGGGAAAAAACTTTTACTGCGCGCTCACGAGTCTGGTATGACTGCACATTTCTCAACCCTCCTCTTACTTACGTAAGAGAGTCGGGGATTACCTAACATACTAGTTGAGATCAATGCCGCTTACCTGTGAAAAGCACCTTGCCCTTCGAAATGTTGAATGGTGTTGGCTCCTCCTGCCAACATCCCGCCCATCATACCGACATCAAACTGTTTCCCACACCTTGTCAACACCATTTCGACGCCTCCTGCCCATCATCCTTGACATCAAACACTTCCCACAGCCTGTCAACACCTTTCCCGGACATCCTGCTTGTCATACCGACATCAAATGCTTTCCCACAGCTTGTCAACACTATACCGACACCTCCCGCCCATTGTGCTCGACATCAAATGCTTCCCACAGTTTGTTCAACACCTTCCTGCCATACCCGCTCATTGTTCTTCATCCCATTCGCTCCCACTGTCCTCCCATGTCATCAATGTTATTTGATATTGCTGCTCGTCATTCCCCATGCTATAGATACCCTTCCCCCATTCTTCTCATGCTCCCACACATTCATTGATTTCTCCCGCTCCCACCATACCCGCTCGTTGTTTTTCATCCCGTTCGCTCCCATCGTCCTCTCATGATCTATTTTCCATGTAGCCCCACTATCTCCATTCTTGTCATGCTACCACGCATCCATCGATATCTCATGCTTTTTTCATTGTCGCAATCATGGTCCTCAGGCTCCAACGCTTGAGCATTGTGTTATGCAGTAACAGCAGGTGGCAGCAGCATGTGGATTCCTTGATAGTGATATATACACTAGTTGACTAAACGATGGCGCTTCCGACTGGCTTCATCATCCGAACTGCTAGAACTGTTGTCGTCTGAATCACCTCCGCCATTGCTCCTACCACCATTCTTCGACTTCCCCTTCTTTCCAGCATCCTTTCTCGTTTTCCTCTCGCGTACTTGGACTTCCCCGGATACAGCTTTCGCACGATAATCCTTTTTGCGTGCCTTACGCTGCTCTCGTGAAAGTTTGACGAATTTGCACGATCCACCATTGATGGCATCAAGCAATTTTTGCAGCGGAGGAAGTGCCGTGCTAAGTTCGCTTGGGTTGACAAACCTGTTGAACATCCACCCTTCAAGGACAACCCCGTAATGGCCTCTTCATAGTTTACATACTGCATAACAGCCTTTGCATTTCCAGTGATCTCAACTGCTGGCACCAAACGTCATCAGTGATGTGATGCAATGATGCTTTATTGACAACACGCACCGAGCATATTGCTTATTTTTTCCCGAATAGCCACTTTCAAATGATCAGCTTTCTGCTTTGAAGTTCGAATCATGTCTTTCACATAATAAATGTTTCCCTGTTATGCAAAACTAAAGACAAGAGTCACGAGGTAAAGGAGTTTCGTCCACAGTCAGCCCTGCAATTCATCAGATGAACCCCCTTCGTCAAACATATCCGCTGAATCCGAGTCTAAAAACCCAAGAATTACCCTTGGAACAATCTTCTTTAATGCCACGATTTGACTTCTCCATCCCACGATTTGAGTTCTAGCCAAACCTGGGCAGTGCTCGAATTGTAATTGGTGAATGCCCATCTGAAACTTGTGCCTCTTTTGGAGACAGCTCCTCAGGTTTTCGGAGCTTGTGCCATCAAACCCCCAGTACTCGATATCCAATTCACACAAGGCTGGGAAATAGAGTGTAGGTCCTGACAGTGTAGATGCATCCGGCAACACTTCAGATGCAAGAGCTGAAAAGAGATCAGCTTCACCGCGGTCCCATTCGCAATCCGAGACAGAAATTTTCTTCAAGTTTGGAAGGCTGCCAAAACAGTCCAGCCATCTATCTTCTCCCAGTTCCATAATATTGGCGATACACAAATGCTCCAGGTTCTGCAAAGACAATATCTTGCTCACAGAACGAACTACTTCCAAGTCAGAGAAGTTAACAAGTTCAAGCTTGAGACCCGAATCAGCTACAAGGGAATCTTCTCCCTCGCAAGCAAACGTCGAGAACATTATATCAGCTCCAGTGAATTTGCAGAGCAAGCGAGTGATGACTGTATGCTGCTCAACACGAACAAGGTTGTCCCAATATGATAATGTGGGAAGAATATTTGAAACAGTAGGTAAGGAGGCTTTGTGACATTGAAGGTTGAGTGACTTGAGTGAAGGCATGTGAAGCTGGTTTAGTACAGCAGTACAGGGAAGAAGGTCTGAGGTGACAGCAAGGCGAGTAAGACGTGGGAGGAGAATGGTTCGGTTAGACGCAGAGGTCGACCCATCAACCGGGGGGAAGAGGTGGTGAAGCTCAAGGGTTTCGACATGAGACAAGTTGCTGAGCATATGCAGCAGTTGACTCATCGAGGGAATGATACGTTTGTCGGGGAAGGAAAGCGAAATGCTCAAGTGTTTCAGTTGCTTGAATAACGAAGACCCACAGTTCACTGGGCAATTAACAAGCGTCACCTGACGCAGGGCAGGAAGGTCCCCCGCGAAAAAATTATCAGGAAATCGCCTCTGAACAATAACTTCGACATGAGATAGTGCAAAGGCCTCCAACAAGGGTGCAGAAGAAGGATTCTCTGGAAGACAATCCTTTGACCAGGTAGAGCTCCCAAATGTGCCTGTAGTCGAGATACCAATATGGCGAATTCGGGAGACGTGTTGCCAGAGGGCCCTAAACTTCTCTACGCCTTGACAAGGAAATAGCCGAACATGGGTAATCACCATAAGTGGTGCCTTCTTCGAGCGATGTAACAACTCCTGGAGCCCTGATATAGTCAAGGGGGGAGTGAAGATATGGTCCCACAAATCAAGACAGTTTATCGCGACAGCTCGCCAATGACTACACACATGCGTGACTGTAATCCACGCAAGGGTATATTGGTCTTCACCACTGTCTGATTGGATGACCATACGTGTGAATCTGAATATGTTGCTGAGAACTTCGGGAGGAAGTCGGGACACGAGCGAAATTGCATTACGACGGCGCTTAAGAACTCGAATGGCATCTCCCAACGTGTCGTCGATCTCTTGATCGATCAGGCTCTGAGCCTCTTCCACAGCCTTTCGGCTGTTGAACGCAGAAACTTGGAGCTCGGCTGTTGGTCATGTGATAAGGAAAAAGATCGACAGTAACAAAAGAGTCGTACTACCTGTCATTCGGATGCCTTTCTTTTGCAAAAATGAGGATAGGATACACTGCAATCAATGTGAAAGGCGTAAGGATATCGAGACTCCGCAGTTCCAGCTTGATAGTAAAACTCGATTCTTAAGAATGCGAGAACAGAACGACATGTGGCCCGTGTATGGCCGCGACCTGGAGTAACAGAAGATTAAACGTTAAGCTTTTAAAAGTGTTCCAACTTCAAAAACAGCCATGTCACGTGCACCAACGACGGAGGATCACGAACCTTTCTTATTCTCAGTTCTGTATCCTTAAACGTAGCTACGGTCTCTTTTCATTGCTGTTCAGGACACTGCTCAGATCTCCAACGGCACTTATCCTACTTAATTAGACTCAGCTGTGCTTTATGGTGATCGGGGGTCAGACCATTCCTCATGATACACCGTCACGGGCAAGTAAGGACTGGCTCAGGCTGAACTGTCATCACGATGGCCGAATTGATCGGCCTTCGTAATGAAGAGCCGTTTGGGTCGAAACCGGTAGGGAAGGCTCTGAGTCCTGGCCCACATGGAAGTGGAGAGAGCAGTGCCGAAGAGCTAACCCGTACAGATATTCTGCATCGGATGATAGATTGCCCAGACACAAAAGCCCCTGGATGATCCAGAAGCTCCAGAAGCCCTACATGTGAACAGGTCGTCAGAACGTTCATCGATGGAAAGATTCGCATCGGCTCTATGCGGGTGCGTCCACAAGCTGAAACCTCATGGGTGCCACTGGGGCCGGATTGGAACCAACCGCCATAAAATCTCTTGACCTCCTCTTCCTCACGTGGAGTGCAATACCTGAACAAACAAGTAATTAAAAAAAGTCGCGTCCTCGTTTTGACGTAGACTCGTGACCACTCCCTCGTACATGTATGAGCGAGCGTCGATACCTCTACATCGAGACTTGCTCATGTACGAGGGATCGGTCACCGGTCTACCCCTTTCCAAACGCTCTCCCCAACGCAGCGCCATCTACCTTGCACTTTCACTAGCACCATCTCGCTCACCACAAACCTCTAACAAAAGTTTCCTCAGCCCCACACGACTCAACACCACCTCCCTCAGCATCCCGGCATACATTCCCCCTACCAGCTCCCTAAACACCTCATACTCCTCCATAATCCTCTCCTGCACATGCTGCACTAGCACCCCCACCGTCCTATTATCCTCCAGATACAGTCGCAGCTGCACGACCTTCGCCCGGAGCTCGTTCTCGCATGCGGTCCGAAATTGGATGTCAATCGCCTCCGCCGCGGACTGGTTGCTCCATTCCTGGGCGGCAAGGGGTACAGGCGAGGGAGTATCACCCAGGGTTGCTGGTTTGTTGCGGAAGGATTGATACTCGTAGATGCGGTCTGTCCATGCCCGGAGCGGTTGGCAGATAGGATCAGCACACTGCGAGATAACGTCTTCGCAGGCGCGTCGAAGCTCGTGGTCAATACCCTAGGGCCAGAATTAATTTCTTCACGAACATATCAAGTGGGAAAACTCCTAACGTGTTTAGCCTCCCGTATAGTATCCTCGCTCCGCGGCATTCCAAGTGTCGCAAACAGTGCATCGGGCAACAAGGACGTAGTTCTGCTTAGCATGGACGCCAATGTATCTGCATAGGTATATTGAGTCAAACAGCGTTCGTTACGCTGGCAAATAAACATACCAGTGACACTAGTAAAGTTGATACTAGGATCAACGTCCTTCTGGACCAGATCGAGATTTTGGGTAATCTCCTTGAGGATAAGTAGATGTCGTACAAGGAAGAGCTGGGCGTCTAAATGGCTCGTTGGCGGATTCCGCTTCCTCAACATGTCTCCAGCGGCAACGAGCGATTGCCGGCACAGGCTGACGGCCTCCTGCGCGATGTCCTCGAATATTACCGGCTGTGTACATGTTCTCAGTTAGTGAGATCTCCAAAAGGACAAGCGAATGATCCACCTTCACGTAATCGTGTAGCTGAGAGAGGACCCACACGGTTTTGCGTAAAGTCGGATACCATGTATCTTGCTTGTCAAGCGAAGGGAGACGGAATATCTGGCTCACACTCTCCTTCTCCCTGATCTCCATCCCCAGCGTTGGCCTTCGAGCAGCTATACATCCAGAGCAAAATACAAGAACACCCTCAAGGTCGGCGCTTCTTGCTGATGAAAACACCACGCACATATCAAAATATCAGGATAGGCTAAATCTTCTTGCTTCGGGGCATAATATCTAATGTCACTGTGGATAACCGACTGCGCCTTGAATGTCAGCCTCGTCTGCGCATCCTGTAGAACCATCTGCAGCAGATGGCTGATATGAAGTTGTCCTAGCCCTTTTGTCTTCTTTCGGGGTTGGTCCAGGTCAACGGGTAGTTCGTCAGTCGACTCGTCTGCATCTTCATCGTCGGGCAGCGCTGACACATCTAGGACCATAAGCGCCTGCAAGACAGTGCAGACCTCGCAGAGTGCTGTAAGGCGTGGTTCATGAAGGATACGCGGGCGCAGGTCATCGTAGAGATAGTCGCACAGGTTTTCGAGGTATTCGCTATGTACAAGTAGGAATTAGCATTATCACGAGGGTTAGATTTTAAGGAGAGACTAACTATAGTTGTTGCTCTCCTGTGTTAAAAAAGCTCTTGTATAGATCAAACTCGTCCATGCATAGCTGCTTCAAGTAGCTACATCCTGCTCTCGTCTTCAGAGAGAGTCAAGCTTGGATAAGAAGTTGAAACTATTTGTTCACATACCAATTCAACCAATTCCGTTCTGGCTGGATCCAGTCCCTTTATTTCTACCACCAGTCTATTTACAAGAAGCGACTTGCGAGCTGAAAAGTACGCGGCATGACATTCAGCAAGAAGCGCTGACAATTCTTGTGGATGGGCGTCAGCTCGACGTTCAAGTTCGGCTAGAAGCGGCAGTAGTTGCGAAGAGACTGATTTGAACCTGGTGTAGAGGAGGTGCATCTGGGCTGTTGGCGAGACGTCCTGCATGGTATCGGTTAGTCCCGCGCTTGGAGTCAGACACAAATGAGTACCTTTTCGGATAGTCGTTTAGAAACGTCTGCAGACAGCGCACGAAGAGAGCCCACGAAATACATTTTGATGAGTGTCATACCGCGAGTCATGCATTGCTGGAATCGGAACAGATAGATTTCGGCTTCTCGATAATGTCGCTGATACACAACATAAGACCAGCTGACGAGCACAGGCAGAGGGACGGTAAACGTACGTGCGCCTTGAGATAATCAATGCAGATGTCCACTCGTTCAACCATATACAAAAAGTCCGTTTGTAAAACCAACGATTCGCCCGGATGGTTAAGCATACGCGTCGCGTGTTCAAGCTCCTGGAAGTACTCTAATCGCGTACCGATGTCGTCCGTCAGCTCCAGAAATTTATCCTATCGCCCTACCAGTTGAATAAGATTGCAGAAATCCAAGAAAACTAAAAACCTACGCGTTCTTCGAGCAACTTCTCGCAAGCATCCTTCAAGCTTTTCCCTCCCTCTTCAACACTCCTCCACTCCTTCAACATTTGGTCAACCTCATTATCGACCTCATCAATCTTCTCGACCAGTAGATCGCAAGTCTTCAGATGCTCTGATACATTGGCAACGTGTGCACGGAAATGTGCTTCCTGGCTATGCGCAACTGACCGGTCTATTAGTGCGAACCAGTCATAAAATTGCTGTGGAGTTTGAACTGGCTGCTTAGGGTGTAGTGCATGTGTCGCCATTGTCGCCGCTGGACGTGTAGAAATTGACAGTGGTGTTCCCGGCCGTGAGCTTTGAGAAAGCTTATTGCGCTGAATCTGGCTTGGTGTAGATGGGCGAGATGGACCTGCATTGTCCGAGCTGAACTTGAAGACATTAAAGCCATTGATACAAGAATGTTGGATAATTAGAAAACTTACCTTTGCGGGGAGAGGTACATTCTCGTTAGCTGCCTTGATGAGATTGATACTCCGTATTTCAAGGTCACTTAGAGGTGCTTTAGCTTCCCAATCCTCGACGCTGAGTGTGTTTTGTATCTGAGTCGTAAGTTGGACAGGAGGAGTATCACGACGTTGAGCAGGACGATTGGAAGCCATTGTAGGGTGGCTGTGTAATTGTCAACATCCGTTTACTTGTAAATGCTAGAAGGTATAAAGTACAGGAATGAGCAGATATCCGTGTCGTTGAACTGATGATGGTATTAAATCTAGTCAACGGACTACCTCAGACCTCCATCAAACACAAAACTTGTGCGAGCTGCAATCTCCTCATTCCTCGCAATCTCGGCTAAGTTGCGCCCTCCTTCCACTCTGCGGTACATGGAAATTCCACCCTCAGCAGCGGCACCCGCTATCAAGAACTCGTCGCCACCATTTTCTATAGGCCCAATACTCATGCTCCGGATTTGCTTGAGCGGAGTAAACACCTGAGCGACAAGGTTGAAGCAATAGCCACTCTGTCCAGAAGCCTGGCGCTTCGGATGGAAATTCAGGGATGGCGCTCTCATCCTGGATGGAGAATTGCAAGGAGATTTTCCTCCAGTGCCGGTCCCAGTCTCACGGACAAACTCAAAAATAGCGATAGAATCTCCCGGCGCATCAGGTTGTTGGTCGAGGTTCCTGTTGCTCACATAGATCAAAGGGTCGGGGAACATCTGTGAGGGGGTGGATATGATGATTTCACCAGCAGCAAAGTGCGGGTTATGTGCCGATGAGGGGATGATGGAGACGTTGGCCATTAGAGGTAAGGTAGTTCCATTGGGCGCGGGCGGAATGTTTTGGGCAGTGAGGGTGGATCTTTTCTCGTTCAGAGTAAAGAGGATATTGTCTTCGGCAAAATGTGTCATATTACACAAAAGGAGATGAAAATACAACGAACCACGAATAGCAATATGGCGAGGTCCAGAACCAGGTTCAACGTCTATCTGTCCTTGGACCTTGTATTTACCCGCTCTGTCCTTACCAAGTCTCCATATCTTGTCTGCACCCTGTGATATATTTCATTAGGGGAAAACAAATGACCGCCGACAGCGATACAAACGCACCAAATCCGGTACGTAGACCTCACCGCCGAACTCAAGCGACATATGTGGATGGGAAGGTCCATTGCCGACAGGGAATTCAACAACGAGAGGATCCTTTTGAAATTGAAGTGGGTCTCCGGGAATGGTCGCGATGATCAAGCAATTGGGAGAGCCGAACTAGAGGTGTTTCATGTTTATGGGTATGGCAAAGAAGGCGGCTGACACTTACGTTCACCGCGGTCACCTCGCCGGTGGAAAGTGGGGACATGAATGTAGGACTATCGCCACGAGAGGACACAGTGTCGATGAGCGTAAGTCCGCCACCAGGATTAACGATAAATGATTGAATATTCCCAACGGGCGAGATTTCATTCACAGCACTATATTTTCAAATTGTCAGCAATTCGTCAACGGCGCAGAGTGGAGCTGGTGAGCACTAGAGAATACTGGTGTTCTGAGGATGGGACGCGATCCACGAAGGGTTCTCGCCGGTCTGTGTTTGGGTTACGAGTGTAAGAGTGCTGGCGTCCGAGTCGAAGAGGTAGCTGGCAATGAACGAAGAGAAGCCGCCGGCAAGAATGGTGAATTTAACCATCGTTGTCGCCTACTTGAAGAACAATGAAAGGAAAGTCAGAGCGCTCTAGGCTGGGTGGGGGGTAAGATGATTGAAGGGTAGAAGGAAGAATAAAATCGAATTTTTAAAGTGTAGGGGAACCTTAAACAGCCCGGCCCAGACTTGGCGTGAACAATTTCGAATTCAACGCATCGAAGTATTGGACGTCGACGAAGGAAAGGAGGGCAGGAAACAGTGTGGTGGATCCGTTTTGTATGTGTGTCCAATTGAAAGTTACGTGTAGCATGGTTTCTGCGGGGTACCCCGCTCCGAGTCGGACACCATGGCCAGCTGTGTGCTGAATCCACATGTACACCCATCAAGTCTGCATTGAAAGTCTTTGTGGTGCCAGTGGTTCTCCGATGTTCAGTACACGGTCATGGTTGACGAGATGTTGCTTCGGTCGAAGATGGCACCTCTCACGGTCGGAGTACATCTTCAATCTGAGCCCGCTGTTAAGGAAGATATGGACGCGAATGCAAGAATTACGCACTAACAAGAGACGTTTAGCGTCCTGCCAGTGCTTCGATATTGGAAGTTGCATCACCCAGTCTATCAATCTTCGGCTGGCTGGTCCTTGATATGGACTTGGCGACAGAACGCGTTGGAGATGAATTACGACCGCCTTTGACTCGATATCCTCAATCTCGAGACCCTCTGCAAGTTCTCCCGAGTGTACAATCTTCCTCTCACATCTAACCGTATCAGACGTCTTTAGTTGTAGTCGTGTGCTCGATCACCTCATGTTTACATCCCCCTTTTTCTCGCCCTCATATGCGGTGTTAGCAGTAGTGATGGCGCTCACAATATCCTACCTCGTTATTTTGGGACGTGCGGGAATAACACTCCCTCCATCACTTGGCAAGTGTAATATTATAATATGGGAGCAAGCGTGATTCTGCAACACACGAGGGCCGAGGCAAATAGGCATTCAAAAAAAGCTGCCACATATACTCAATCTTTGTTGAATCGCATAGCCATGCTTATGAGATTTTACATGGCCAGCTAGTAAGGAATGATGGAAGGATTCCAGAGAATGATCTTGACAAGAACATCATGCGGACACCTTAACGCACTTTCCGCATCTTACGTTTTCGACCAATTAGAGAACCAATCTTGCTGCCAGGTCTGATAATCTTCTCCGTTTTCTCAGGTGTAGACTTGTCTTCGGGGATGCGACGTTTCTTTGGAGGTCGTTCCTCAGATTGTTTCTCCGCAGGAGACTTGCCCTTGGGCTTTTTATCGTCAGGCTGTAATAGACAAATAAGGAGAGCCACTGAGAATGATCAAAGAAGAGACATACCGGAGCATTACGCTGTAACACATTCCGTCGCTTCACCACCTGTATGTTCTCGATTGAGAATTCAACAATGAGCGATCCCTTGCTCTTCTTCGCGCCGGTCACCGTGACCTTTTCAAGTTCATCATTCAACCTTTTCAACCTCGCGTCGTCCCTCGCCTCCTTCCCTTTCTCCAGCTTCACCAGATCCCCAAGCTCCTCCTTCCACCACTCCTCGAACAGCGGGCCTACGTCTGGGTTGTTATTAGCCCACCGTAGCACCCGCAACGCGTCACGGTGCGTGTTCATTTCGATGAACCCATACCCTTTACTTTTGCCTTTCCCAGTGACGGGATCTACGCGTTCCTGCTGCCGGACAATCTTCGCTTGCTTCACGCGAGAATTCCTCCCGGCGTACTTCTTCTGTTTTTTCTTCTCATGTTTGTGCCCCTCTTCCCGATTTTCCTCTTCATCTGGCCGTTCGACCACAACTGAAAGTTCATCCGCGGTAAGGCCAGGTCGTTTGCCCTCTTTCACTTCATTTTCGAAAGAGCGTACTGCGTGAATCGCGAGGCGTTTCAGAAGTCGTTCCGTGACGAATATCGGGATTTGGCGGACGCTGAGACGTGATTTTGAGATGAAGAGCGAGGGATTTGACTTCAGTAGTGCGCGACGCGCATTGAACGAGGCAGTTCGTCGCTCTACCTCGGCAGGCGTGAGCCCTTCAGCAGTAGGTGAGTTCGGTAGGATAACTGGATAACATGAGATCAGGGTTTGAGCATGAAAGAGGATGGTGAACAACATACCTCCTTCTCTGAGAAGATACATATTCCGTTTATCAGCCTTTTCGCGCATCTTCTCGCCTGCCTCCTTCAGCTTTCCAGCTTCGTCTCGTGTAACGGCTCGCACAACATCGAGCGTTCTTCCATGCAAGACGAGGTTCTGTGCCAGCGTGGAAGAGGGATCCGGGGTGAGGATAGACGGCATTATGAACGGGTTCTTCTTCGGCTGAAGAAACCTGGTGAGACAGGGTCATAGAACAAACAGTGAATGCACTGAGCCTACCATTGCGTTACCTGTCGTCTCCATCTTTAATATATCACTCTGTTCCACAACCTTGTCAGCATCCTCTTTATTCCAGAAACATGCAAAGCCGGTGCCGCGCGAGCGACCAGTTGCGTGTTCGATTGTAAGTCTAACATATCGCAATGGGCCGAAGGCGCGGAACCTGCGTTCAATTAGATTAGAGCGACAGTGACATGAAATCAGAAGAGATTTACAATGTTCGTAGTTCATCTTCTGTCGCTTGAAATGGGACGTTCCGAATGAATAACGTGGTCCCAGCCTCAGGAGGTGGGAGTGTAGGTTTTACCGGCTCTTCCATGTCTTCGTCTTCATTCTCATCATTATCCTCATCATTCTCATCATCCTCACTATCTCCGCTTTCGTTGTTGTGCACACCCAACTCTCCTCCCTCGTCGTCACTATCCTCGCCATCGTCGTCACTTTCTTGCGCAGTAGCCTCAGAACTCGAAGCATCGTCCGAGTCCTCCGCTGTTTCCTCAATCTTTGCCTTCTCCTCGTTCCATTTGTCCTTGCTCAGTGCCCAATCAACGGCGATCGTCCTCTCCACAGCTCGCTTATCTTCGCCTAGCTCGTCTGCTTCGTCACCAGCACACTCTCCTCTTGTAGCAGCATTCGACCTCTTTTCCTCTCGCCTCTGCTTCTTCCTCTTCTGCTTATCGGATGCTATCGAATCAGCGGTCCCAGCGCGAACCACTATCCCATTACATCCCTCGATCGCCTTCTCCGCATCCTTCTTGCTCAACATCCAGACGAACGCGAACCCCTTCGTCCTGTTTTTGCTCCCCTCGCCATGTCCGTCATTTTCAGCTTTCGGTATATGGATCGAATAAATTGGTCCGTACGGCAAAAAGATGGCACGCAAATCTTGTTCCGTTGCTTCGAATGGCAAGTTTCGTATAATGAGCCGGCTGGCAGGGTTTGGAGCTGCCTTGGTAGGTTTCGGGCCCTCCGATGCAGCTTCAGATTGATTGCCAGGTATGGGCTTGAAAAGCGTGTCCAGTCGCTTCTTCAGCGTCACGGAAAGTAGACATCCCTTGAAGACGTGTGCATGGAGTTTGTTGACGGCTTCGGAGGCAGCAGCGGGTGTGGTGAACAAGACGTGAGCTAAAATGTACAATTTACAATATGAAAATTGACAATAGGGTACAAAGGACGCACCTGTGCTAAGGTCATCGTCTCCATTGCTTACTTTGATCGGCCAATCGAATTTCTCTGCTCCTTCGTACTTCCTAATCTTCTTCCAAAGGACTTTCGAGTCAATTGATGGAGGAATTCCAGATACAACTATCGTCCGGATTGCCAGAGGGTCTTGAGGCAAGCGAGGGTGTGAAGGACGCGGAGGTTTCCGTTTTGACTCTGTTTTGATGGAATCTCCTTTTTCTTTGGGCTGGGAAACATCAATGGATCCTGACCGGTGTATGAGGGCATGATAGACATACCTTGTTTTCTGCCCATTGTACCCTGAGGTTCCTGCCAACGAGAGTAATACCCTCTTTAGTTATTTTGTCGAAGGTTGATTGAGCATCCTCCTTGATCGCGAATGAAACGTATCCGACACCTTTGGACACGCCAGTTCCGTGCTCGGTTACAACAAATGCTGTTCTAACAGGCGCTATATCAGAGAAAAGCGTTTGAAGATCAACAGAAGTTGCTGTGTATGGTAGATTAGACACAAAAAGTGTTGACCTGAACAACGACCGCGTTTCAGCGCCAAATGAAACAAAAAAGATCAGTTGAGGGGTTACCCGTGATGCTTTACCAGTGTCGTTTCCCCCTCTCTATGCTTTCGTTTTCCTAGCGTCGAGGTCATCGACTCCAGTCGAAATTTGTTCAGAAAGTAGTAAGGCGGTTCAAGCACGAACAAATACAATTACTCGGAAAGTAACGCTTGTACTGGTACTTTTTTTTTTACACCATCATGTACCCTCGAGTCAACGATCGCCATCATGGATTCAGACGACCAAATCGTGTACTCCAAATCCCACACACCAAACACACCAAAGAGTCTCGCAAGAAACCACAAATCTCTGGTAGTGTTCAAGAGGGACAAGGATCAAAGTCTCAGTCGGGAAAGCTTCGCGGGCTTGAGAAGGATTCACTCGAAGTCAGACTCTCGAAAACACTATCGTGGCTTCTACGGCATGGCGCAAAGAGTGAAAGGCTGCCGATGAGGGCAGATGGATACGTACGAGTGGCAGATTTAGTGTGTATCCTTTTTCAGTTCTTCGCTTAGGAATCAAGAAAGCTAAGGATTGCTTCGCAGCTTGCGAACCCTAGAATAAAATCCAAAGCGCTCGATCTGGTGAGGTTGCAGGAGATCGTGAAAGCGGATGCGAAGCAGCGGTATGAACTTGTGCTTGAAGGTCTTGATTCTGGTGCGGGTGAGTGGTGGATACGGGCTAATCAGGGGCATTCTATCAAAGTATGCATCGTCTATCTACTTCGGCATGTTCCCTGATTGCTCCTAGTCAGTGAAGTTGGAGCTGAAGCCGATTGTAACTGTTCGTGATATACCCACTGGCGTTGCAGTCCATGGGACGTCGAGGAAGGCTTGGAACGCAATCTGTGAGTGTTTCTTGCGTGATCGGCCTTTAGTCTTCTTCTCATTGCATGAACAGCTAGAGAAGGTCTATCCAAGATGACACGGAATCACATTCACCTCGCACAAGGTGTGGTAGGAGAAGGGGTTATAAGTGGTAATGGAAACATTTCATCTCTTACCGCTACATCTCACTTAAATCTTCAATCAAGGTATGCGAGGTAGTTCTCAAATTTTCATTTACATCGACGTCCAAAAGGCACTTGCTTCAGGAATTGAGTTTTTCTTGTCGGACAACGGCGTTGTTCTCACCGAGGGAGATGAGAGAGGGCTTTTGAAACCGGATTTATTTGATAGAGTTGAGGACGCGAAGGGATTCCCTGTAACCGGCTGGGAAAGGGTGCAGATGCCTGCCGTTGTTGCTGAACCTCCGATGGGTGAATTGTCGTAATCGTGGCTGTCGACCTGGTCCGTGTTTTCAGCCGTCGGTCTTTGCTGTTGGCCCAACGTGTAGTTTCCTACCCTCAGATCGTCAAGCTATTTTTTTTTGTGTACCGTATAGGTAGACGCGTAAACGCGTCGAATCTGTAAAATCTGACATTGTCCTCGGTCACTCGTACTCGGTTGATCACCAAGTCTATCCAACGAATTCTTGTGCAGTGTACTTATGTCGAACTTCAGTTTATTCTTGGTTTCCGCGAACACCGTGCTTGTCCAAATCAGCGCTCAGCACAAGATCAGAGCTGCGCACGTCAAATCGAAAGCCGGAGTTAAATTAGACTGTGACTTCTGATAAGCGATAAAATGAAGCTCTTTCTATGACTGGCACGACAGCGGGGGTAGCCGCAGTGCACATGTTTCTTTCCCTCATGTAGTACTTACGGAAGCCAGCTATTCCTTTAACGGGACCGCCCTGGTAACTGAGCGCTCGTACTGAGCCTTGTAGAGCCTCAAGCCGGTTGGTCACAACACTGTCACAACGTTAACTTGTCGGAGTCACCGTCAACGGTGCCGCAAATAATATGTTGAAGTAATAAGAAGAACATCTGAGCAACTTGAATCCCAGCAAACACCCTCAGTTGCAACCTCACGGTCCCTGTTTGAATGCGGAATCTCTTCAAGCCTCCCCCAGCTCCAGCTGCGTTCGGTGCAGGGAAGGTTCTTCCAGAGAGAGATGCATCGTATGTAATTTTCATGCTGCAACTAGCCATCAACTCTGATGCCAGTGACTTGTTTGATAGACTCTTCTCTAGGCTAATTTTTCACTGGCTTAGTCCCTTTTTAAATGTTGGCTTTTCGAGGCCACTAGAACAGGATGGTACGCGTCATGTATGTTCGATGAAATTACTTCTTATGAGGCCAGCAGACTTATGGTCACTTCCAAATGATCGACTGGCAGCTGTGATCACTGACCAGGTTGAATTGAACTTCTTTTCTCGTTGTGAACCTGGGACACGACCTCTGCTCTTCCAAGAGCCTGAGTCTAATCCCTCATCGTCCGGTAAAGTCAATGAGCAGTCGGAAGACGCGAATGTGAATGACGAGAAATTTATGCCTTCTGAATCCGAGCCGCATGCACAGACGCAAAGGCGACGGTGGTTCAGCAAAGGCTCCGATAGGCAGAAGATTACTTACGACGCATCTTTGGTTCGAGCTTTGCACAGAACATTTTTCTTGCGTATATGGGTGGCCGGGATGCTCAACTTGGCCTCTGGTGAGTCTGTGTTCTTATACCCTTCCATACTAAGTTTTGTGCAGACACTCTGAAAACGACTACTCCACTTCTGACCAAAGTCATTCTCAACTGGCTTGTCAATTCGTACGTCTATAACCGTTTGTCAGACCAAGAAAAGGCTTCTGGGATCATCCCAAAGCCCAAAGGAGTTGGTTACGGCATCGGTTTGGCGTTTTGCCTATTTGTTATGCAAGGGAAGCGCGTTTGACTAAATTAGATTTGATGAACTCACTAATGATATTTCCTATAGAAGCTGCTAGTTTGGTGTGTACGCTTTCATGTCTTTTTTTTTGCACTGTTAACTCGTTTTTTAGATGACGAATCATTATATGCAAAGTAAGATCCTTTTTGCTGACAATGCTGCCAACTGAGCGTTATGTGTTTTCGACAGCGGGTATGACCACAGGCTTGTACATTCGGACAGGGGTTCTTATTCTGTGATTTATTCTGCTTGATCTGCCACTCACTTAAAAACTAGCTGATCGGGAACATATTTCGTAAATCTCTGCGACTATCCGGACGCGCAAGGTTGGAACATAGCGTGGGGCAAATAACAACTATGATATCAACAGATGCAACGCGACTTGACGAGTTCTCCACCTATGCCCACCAGTAAGCACCATACCAACAAGTTCTTCAGTCAGCCTTCACTGCTCTTCACAGGCTGTGGGTATCTCCGATCCAGGTAAATGTATGCTAATTAGTGTGGTAATTTACATCGCTGACCTAGCAAAGATTGTTCTTGGCATCGGTCTTCTTATCCAGACTGTTTGTATTCACGTTTCGACATGGACTGAATTGTAAATGACGAGTTTTTGGTTCAGCTTGGATACTCGGCTTTGGTCGGGCTCGGGGTGAGCCTCAATTTCTTATTTCACATGTTATAGTGGCGTCCGATGTGTATTACTTATGGGTTACATAGGTCATGATATTTGGATTTCCGGTGCAAATGGTCCTCGTTATCATCATGATCAAACAGCGCCAAAAGGGAGTCGAGATCACCGACACCCGAGTGAGGCTTACAACCGAGGTTTGCCCATTGCCAAGCAGTGTTGTATTCCTTTGTCTTCACATGTGATCTAGATTTTGCAAGGAATCAGGCTTCTAAAGTTCTATGCTTGGGAGCCTTTTTACATAAACCAGATTGTAAAGCTACGGACTAGAGAAGTAGCGACAATTAGAACATCTGCGTAAGTCGCTATTTGGTCTACAACATACTTTTCTCAACAGGTGGTTCAGCATCGCACAGTCTGGTCTGATTGCTTCCGTTGGTTTTATACCAGTTCTATCGGCAATCCTGTCTTTCGTAAGTAAACGCACCTGTCTTTGCAGCCAAACGTTTTACATGCCTTTAGATTACGTATGCTCTCAGTGGACATAATCTCAACGTCGCAGTCATTTTTTCATCCCTTCAACTCTTTAATGTTCGTCTTCTCCACCTGCATTTAATACGTGCCACTGGTAAACCCGTTGATTTACAGATTATTCGAACCCCTCTCATCATGCTCCCCTTCGTTCTCTCCAGTCTATCTAACGCATTAGTTGCCGCCAATCGTATTTCCAAACTCCTTGCCGCAGAAGAGCTTGCAGAACCTTATCTGATTGACGACTCACTTGAAGCTGCTGTCATCGTTGATGGTGATTTTACGTGGGAGAAAGCTGGGAACTCTGCTGGTTCAGATGTTGGTCCAGGTGCTGGGCAGGTGAAGGAGAATGCATGCAAGACTGACAAGAAAAAGGAAGTCAAGCAGGAACAGACCAAGCCTATATTACCGACAACTGCGACGGAAGTGTTAGAGAATCAAGCCCCAGCAGAGGGATCGCAACATGACGATAATCCATTTGAATTGAAAAAACTCAAGATGAACATCCCGAAAGGTTCTTTTGTAGCTATCGTCGGACAGATCGGCTCTGGGAAGGTAGTCTTGGAGAGGTTCAGACTTTACTAGTTAACTCATACATCTTTCAGAGCTCAGTTCTTCAGTCATTGATTGGAGAGATGCGTCGAACGAGGGGCCAGGCAAGCTTCCTAATTTGTATTGTCTTTTAAATCTGATCAGATAATAGGTAGTCTTTGGTGGGACTGTGGCCTATGTTCCACAGTCATCGTGGATGCGCAATGCGACGCTACGGGAAAATGTCATATTTGGCCAAAGGGACGATGAAAAAAAGTTGTGCATCCATTCTTTCCTCTGTCATCCTAAGATGTTAAACTGCTTGTGCCGTAGATTCAGCGAAGTTATACGAGCTTGTCGTTTGGAGCGTGATCTCGATATGTTGCCTCACCGCGAGCAGACTGAAATTGGAGAGAAGGGTATCAATTTGAGTGGTGCGTCATTCGAACCGTTATGCAGTGTTACGGTATCACTCGCTCAACGACCATCACGAACCCAGGAGGACAGAAGGTATATGCAGACTCATGGCAAACAAGTAGTGTAGACTCATTTTTTCATCTTAAGGCCCGCGTGTCTCTGGCTCGTGCAGCGTACTCCGAAGCGGATATCGTTCTCCTCGATGATCCTATTTCTGCAGTGGACGCATACGTAGGAAGAGCTATCTTGGATGAATGTCTACTCACTGGCCCCCTCGCCAATCGAACTCGCATTCTCGTCACACACGCTCTGCATGTTCTTCACAAAACAGACTACATTTATGTTATGGACAACGGCATCATTACAGAAGAAGGGACCTACCAGGTAGTCCTCAATTTTTTTGCCCTCTCTCTTGCTTCATACAATTATCCCAGACGCTACTGAAGGACAGCGTTGTTTTCGCGAGTCTAATGGAAGAGTATGGCCGTGCTGAACAACAGGCGGATCATAAAGATCTGAGGAAAGCACAAGCCAAGGTCACTGCCGAAATTTATGGCAGCGTAGACAACAACATCATAAATGCTACGCTAATGCAAGCTGAAGAACGTCATACAGGGGCGGTCCCGTGGAGCGTTTACAAGAAATACTTGACATATGCCGGTGGCATTGCCTGGGCACCGATTATCATTGGTCTACTGCTCCTTGATGAAGCTGCACGAGGTGTGTTACCTTCAATCAAATTTTATCCACTTACATTTCACGCTTGCAGTCGGGTATAACCTATTCCTTGGATTCTGGACTTCGGGCAGTGTTCATGGCTTCCGTCAAGGAGATTACATGGCGGTATACGCCGGATTAGGTACGGTTGTGCTCACATCCGTCAATCTTCTTCCTTCATTGTAATGTGCAGGCATTGCGGACGCCCTGTTCTCATTTCTTCTAAGCTTTTCTTTCTAGTGAGTGTAGGAAGTCTGTGCCCCTCAGGTTGTTCTGAGCTTGTGCACAGCGCAATGTGCTTGATCGCTAGCTTGAGAGTTTTCAAAGCGGCGTTGTCAGGTGTATTACGGTCTCCGACAGCATTCTTCGACACCACTCCAATGGGCAGGTAATTTCCCGGGTCGGTGTCTGTCAAATTAATTTGCATCACAGGTAGAATATTATCACGATTATCCAAGGACCAAGATACCCTCGACTCGGAGCTTGCAATCACTTTATGGGCGGTACGTTTACCTGCGAACACCTTAGTTGGGACACATGTTCAGCCTCCATTCTAGTTCCTATCAACATCTGGATCAGTGTTGGGAATCATTGTTCTGGTCTTCTACACGTTCCCTTATCTTGGGATTATCTTTGTGCCCATGGCGGTCCTATACTATCTTTCCGCTGCGTATTATCGACGCTCTTCTGTTGAGACGAAGCGCCTTGATGCTTTACTTCGTTCAACTCTCTATGGCTCATATTCTGGTACGTTATAGCTCATTGCATTGAGGCATTCTGCTAGACAAATTTTGCAGAAACATTGACTGGCCTATCCACGATTCGGGCCTACAGGCAACAGGTCAGCATCCAGATATGTAACCCGTTTTTACTACTAATTGTCGCAGAGCATCTCCGTAAAACGTGCTGAACACGGCCTGGACCAGGAAAATCGAGCATATTATATGACGATCTCCATCTCCCGCTGGTTCTCTGTTCGGCTGGATTTTTTCGGAAATCTATTGATTCTTGGTATTGCACTGTTCGCTGCAGGACTTCGCCACAGCGTCAACCCAGCCAAGATTGGTGTAGTCCTTTCGTATACATTGGGCAGTGAGTGTCTATGGGGTCTAGAACCTGAATGCAAGAGTCTGATGCTTCTGAAGTCACACAGTCTTTTTGTAGATTGATTGTTTCTTTTCATACCATCTTCCGCTAAACTGATTCGGAAAAATAGCAGAGATGATATCGCAATTTGCTAAAAATGAACAAAATATGAATGCCGTTGAGCGGGTTCTACACTATACTGAGCTGCCTGCAGAAGGCGCAGTTACCACTTCCAATGATCCACCGATGTCGTGGCCTGACCGTGGCCAAATCTCTTTCACCAACGTCGCAATGGCGTATCGTGAAGGCCTACCCTTGGTTCTGAAAAATGTAACCTTTGGGGTAAAGCCTGGAGAGAAGGTCAGTCGACACTGAATCACCCTACCTATAGCAGTCTAATACATTAGCAAGGTAGGAATAGTTGGTCGTACTGGAGCAGGTAAATGAACGTTTTTCCTATCAATATCTCCTTATTTCTTTTCTAGGCAAAAGCTCGTTGTTGCAGGCTCTATTTAGGTAAGAACTTTGTATACGTCTCTTTCTCTGTGCTACATCACACCCATTAGGGCTGTCGAGCTTCATAATGGGAAGATTGAGATCGATGGATACGATATCAGTTGTATTGGTCTTGACGTTCTCCGAGGTCGGCTAGCTCTAGTTCCTCAAGATAACATACTTTTTCTCGGAACGTTGCGTGAAAATCTGTGAGCATCATCGACGCCTATGCCTTCTGCTTATTTTCATATTCATCCCCCAGTGATCCCCAAAATCTGCGGACGGATGCTGGATTGATCTCTTTGTTACAGAGAGCACAATTACTTCCTCGAGATTCTCCAGATCCGACAGCTGAAAAGAAATTCAGCTTAGATTCGACAGTGAGTGATGAAGGTTCGCTCTATTCAGTCTCTTACCACATGACATCATGATGTTCTGACGCGCGTAAAGGGTCAAACTTTAGTGCTGGCGAGAAGCAACTTCTTGCCCTTTGCCGCGCCCTTGTCAAGGACAGCCGTATAATTGTTCTCGTGCGAAACCACAATTTATCCCCTGCTGTCACGTTCTGAACTCTCGACAATACAGGATGAACCGACCAGTAACGTTGATGTTGAGACAGATGCGAAATTACAGCGAACTATTCAGACCGAATTTGCATCTTCGACCCTGTTGTGCATTGCGCACCGTCTCAATACCATTGGTAATTTCTTTTCCAATATATGCGTACTGAAGAGATTGAGCACGTCATTCCCAGCCTACTATGATCGTGTCCTGGTGATGGATGCAGGCGAGATCGCTGAATTTGACACTGTCCTCAACCTTTACGACAACGAGGCTTCGATTTTCAGATCGCTTTGTAATGAAGCTAACCTCCAAAGGGCAGACATTCTGCACATACGTGCAGATCAAAGTGGTACTCCTACTTCTCTCAACTAAAGACGTTAACTTAGACAATGACCCTCGCATCTATCCCCCCAATCAACTTTTTTTATCCCCCGCTTAGTTCTAGTCTTAGCGTATAAATCAAAAAAACATTTGTTTTGAGATATAACTCACTTCAGGCCGGTTGCTTTCTTTATTAGTAGCAGTCAAACATGAAGTCGACTCAGATTGACGGTCAGAGTACACAGCCGATTCAACAACGATCCTCAATTGTGGATCTTCACATGAATCGTCGCTTGAATCGACTCCTGGATCGTTGACTACCACTGTTTTGCACTACCAATTGTGGCTTTCCATGCTGCCCTACTTCCGTCCTGTCAGCTTAGCACCATGCGTAAAGCCCACTTTACAGTTTTGGGCTAATGGTATTCAATCATTCTCATCGTCGACGTCTAGCCCGAGCTTAGAACTTCAGAAGCCCCTTTGTGGCACCGTCCAGTCGCACAGGTCTTCCATCTTTCTTCACACAGCTGAGCCTCCTGCAACATTTCCTGCAAGATTATCCACGCCAATTTGGCGAGCCCTGCAGCTCAAGGCATCAAAATGGGGAGGAATAGTCAACTTTTGCTGGCTCGGCCACAAACTGCGGTCTGCGGGTCAATCTCAATCTGCCACTGCATTTTCAGCTCTTGGTGGACGCCTAGAAATACCCGAAATAACTTTGGAAAACTTAGACGAAGTAGGGGAGAAGCTGAGGAGACATGCAGAAGGAACACTGGTGGAGTCTGTTGCAGAAGAGCTCCACCTTTATGTGTGCACACATGGGGCGAGAGATTGTCGTTGTGGGACCATAGGAAGGGATGTCGTCAAAGTCCTTCGGCAAGAAGTGAACGAGCGTATGAAGCGGGATCCTGATGGGCTGGTCAAGCGAATTCAAATAGGCGAAATAGGACATGTTGGGGGGCATCAGTTCGGTGACTTCTCTTCTCTATGTGGACGCTCTTAATGTATTCCAGGTATGCTGCAAACTTGTTGATATTCCCTCACGGTGAATGGTACGCCTTGTCTTTTCTGACGAGTCCGATTCAGACTGATAGTTAATCTGTTCTAGGCTAGGATTCCTAAAGCCTGACGACGTCCCTGCTGTGTTGTCAACCATACTTCACGATAATGCAAAACCTTTCAACAAGGATAGACCCCCACTGTGTCCACCACATTGGCGAGGACGTATGGGTTTATCCAAAGATGAACAGCTACACCTGTTCTCCACCTATTTAACGCCAGACAGGATTGCTCCTACTTAGTGAAGAATAGTCCTTGTATTAACCCGGGCTTCGCGGGCCGGTAATTCACCGAAACGACTGCAGCGCATCCGGCACTCGACTTTCATTCTATGACCATTCAGCGACTTCTCCAACCAGAGCAAGTTCTCCGGTCCCACCCTTCCATTCTTCCCAATGTAGCTCCTATCGCTCGCTGGGACTGTGAGTCTGACGTTCTCCAACGGGAGGGGGCGAATCGCTTGAGAAGGTTGTCAATCAAGTGAAAAAGAAGTCTGCTTCAGTCTGAGTGTACAGGTTTGATACAAAACTATCTGTTCTCAAGCTCAGTGGAAGTCTCATTTCTAGCAGCCTATCATCGCATGTTAGGCCCCTTCTACTCCTTTATCTATATATGCATGCTCTGAGATACGTGTCTTTTGTACATCCTATATCGCGTGTCGCAGTTACATTCGAAGCACCGTCCTATTGCTGCCTACCTTGACAGCAAAACAGATGTCGAAGTCGAAGTCATCAGGTCTGAATGCAGACGGGCAGCGGACTTTGCGACTTAAGAGTCTACGCAGATGTGCACCGGCGATGACAGTGGCATTGTCTGGGTAGGATTAGGCTCAAAAAACGTCGATAAGGTGGGTACTGATTAATGAACATCTCACATTCTCATTGCTACTTTTTGAGGCCTTCAGATCGTTGAATATATAATCGACGAGTGATAATGAAAACGGAAACGGAATCTTACCCTTCATTGATAGCAATCAAGTGGTTTCATCAGCACCTGCATCAGCACCGTCCTCGTTGCCGTCCTGGTCCAACTCCAACTCCAACTCCAGCTCCAACTCCTTCTTACTTTTCCTCTTTGGCTTTTCCTTCCCTTTAAGCTTCGCTTTCACTTTTGGCTTCTCCTGTTTGTTTCCCCTTCCGTCCATATCTTCTTCCATATCTTCATCACTCCCTGTCTTCGTCTTTCTCCTCTTTCCCCTCGGTACCCTTGCTCTCGGTGCCACCTTCCCTGTTACCCGATCCACCATCTGTGGGTCTCCTCCCCGTATGATGGCGATCTCGGGTTCATCATTCCCCTCCACCGCTTTGCCTTTGCGTTTACCCTTGCTCCTGAATTTTTCATTCAATGGGCTGGACGGAGCCGATCTGGAGGGACCTTTTGGAACGAGTTGGACCTCTCGGAACGAAATGCGTTGTGAGGTGCTTCCAGTGAACGTGATTGACCGCTTTGCTTTATCTATGTCTTGGAGTCCGAAAAAAAGTGGCGTAAGCAAGACAAAAACAATGAAGAAGGAAGACGCGCACCGTTTCCATCTGTAAAAAGCAATTCAGTACCGAGAAGGGAGTCGTGTCTTCCTCTGAGGATTGTTCCAGAAAGTTGCAGGAATGGCGTCGGGGTGTCTAGTCCCTGCCATTTATCATTCATTATATACAAAGCATTTGAGAAAGTAAATATCTGAGACTAACAATAAGACGGTACGTGGAGGAACTGGGAACGAGCGTAGGCTCGATGTCGCCCAGGTCGAGCGTCACATACGAAACGTCTTCTTCATTGTCATCGGAGTAATAGTCGTCGTCAGGACTGAACGCTTCAACTTGTTTGTATCCGGGGCAAAGAGAGGTTGGCGGTGTGAACGTCGAAGACAAGGGAATCGTAGCGGCGGATACAGACGAAGGAGAGGACGCGTCGTCCATGAGAGAGGGGAATGAATGTTTGGATGAGAAGCGATAAACAAACACATTAACGGCTCCGACCCATTCGGGTCTTTATTGGAGGGCTACATGTGTCATCTCATCGCTGTGTGCCACTTCAAAAGAGCCTTCGCTAACAATGTATAATATATCAAGATATTGGTAGTACAACTCTGAAAAAAAAGGCGATAAAGATAAAATAACTATCCATTGATCAAAGAATCTCAATGCCGCAATCCATGCCACATAAAACTCACGCTGGACAAACTACGAGTTTCACTTATTAAAAAAAGCTCAAGCACCAAACCCATAGAGCGTGCGTCCAGAGCGTTTCAGAGCGTAGACGACGTCGAGCGCTGTAACAGTTTTGCTGTGCAGATAAGGGTGCAATAATGAGCGCACGGACCATATCAACAAGGAAGAGACTCACCGTTTAGCATGCTCCGTGTAAGTAACCGAGTCCCGGATAACGTTCTCCAGGAATATTTTCAGTACTCCGCGTGTCTCCTCGTAGATAAGGCCTGAAATACGCTTCACACCACCACGACGAGCGAGACGGCGAATGGCAGGCTTCGTGATACCTGAGTGGGATTGTTAGATGTGAAGGAAGTGTCAATGATTGAGAAGGGACAACATACCCTGTATGTTATCACGCAGAATCTTGCGGTGACGCTTGGCTCCACCCTTTCCAAGACCCTACCGTACATCGTATAACTAGCCTTCGTTGGCAGGAACAGAATAACTGACCTTTCCACCTTTTCCACGTCCGGACATTGTTGCTAATGAGTTGATGAAGTTGAGCTAGTGGATGGTTGGCGGTGACGATGATGGTGGTGAAGAACAAAAAGTGTTTGTTGATTGGACGCGCTTCAATTTGCCTTTGTTGCGCGACTGTTGGCAGTGTTTGGTATTATTGTTGTGGCGTGACAGTGTGTTCACGTGGTAAGTGTCGGCAATGTCCGCGCCTGTCTTCCGAGCCTAAGTTACTAGTACTCTCAAACCATCCTCACTCAGCCATTTTTCACGACGCCCCTCACACCTCTACCACCACCACAACAGAGGTCGTTTGGGCTCTAGGTAATTTATTTTTTCATGTTCTTTTCTTTTCAACTAACTAATGTTTTTGCTTTTTCTACGTTTTATCTATTTACCATGAGACGGCGCCAAGATGGCACACCCACACCCATGCCACCGCTATGAGCACCTGCTCGTGGGGTGGAACGAGCGACTGGCACGGCGAAGATGAGGAGGGCGCAACGACGAAAAGAAGAGGAGCGACGACAAAAACAACGTCACAGGACGACACCGACAACGACAACGAGGAGACAGATGGCAACAACAACAACAACGGGGATCAGGAGACGAAGAACAACGACGAGGAATTCGACGAGGAGGACAACCACCACAAGACGACGACAGGGACGGAGCCACAGACGGACAACGACAACGACACGACCAAAACGGCGGCGGCGCACGACGAGGGGGACGACGAGCACAAGAACAGATGGCGCAGGCGATGGATACAGCGCCGTACGACGAGGAACACAAAAAGGGCCCAAGTGACGTCGTAGACGTCTCTTGGGCCGTAGGTAAGTTTTTTTCTTTCATTTCATTTCTTTGCTACCAACAAAAATTTTAGATATTAACTATTGACGACAACAACAACTACCCGGCCCAGCGGAGAACAGGGAAGGGTACCGGGAGACCCGTGGAGGGGACACCCGTCAGGTAAGCACTAGCCAACCCCCCTCTCGGTGCCACGTCACTGATACACGACGCCTACAACGTGAATCATTGATCCAGCACCCCCTTCCAGCCCTACGAGAAACTGCTCGTAGGGTGGATCGTGGGTGCAGCTTGGCTAGAACGCCAGGCGCGCAGAGACGACGAGAATGAGACCGCAGCCCAGCACCCCTCTCACCACTGCGAGCCCTTGCTCACAGGGCGGATCGGGTGCTAACGGCCCCGTCACACCTCCACGATGATGAGCGCCCAGCACCCACTCCCATGCCTACGAGCCACTGCTCGTAGGATGGATTGTGGGTGTTGCTGGGAACGATGACATCTGCGAATGGAGATGATGACAGGGACCCCGGGGAGACGATGAGATGACAGGCAGCAGCCAAACCCCTCATGCATGTTGCGCGAGGGCTTTTTTTGTTGTTGCTATGGATGATGAGGAGGGGTGCTCGGGTGTGACATGGGGGGAGGACAAGGACAACAAAGGGGTGTCCCGACGACAGGACTGCTTTCCATGCCTAGTAATTTTTCTTTCGTAGTTATTTTTGTAAGTAGTATGAAAGAATATATATACTTGTAAACCCCATTGCTCAATTGTGAAAAGCTTGAAAATATACTAACAGTGAGGTAGTACCTATAAACTTTACAATAATATTGTCACCAAGTCCTTTGTGGAGGAGTTTGAATGTGCCGAGCACTGCCGGAGGTAGGTAAAATGCATTTTTGCTTCATTTTCAGGATGTTTGCATTTCATTTTTCACGTCATTTTTGACTTCATTTTTTGGTCCATTTTGATCCTTCTGGCAAACAACCAAAAATGATGCAAAAATGAAGCCAAAAATGAGCCAAAAATGGCTACTGTGAACAACCCTAATATTAGGGATGTTCACAGTTGGCATTTTTGGTTCATTTTTCACTCATTTTTCAATCATTTTCTATTTCATTTTGATTCCATTTTTCTCAAGAATGGAACTGAGAATGAATGTAAAATGGATGTAAAATGGAACCCTACCCTTGCTTTTGTAAAAAGGGAACCGAAAAATGATCATTTTTCATATTTTTAGCACTGCCTGGCGAGAAAAATGCATTTTTGCTCCATTTTTCTAAATTTTCCTTCCCAGGGTGTTCACGGTAACCATTTTTCATGTCATTTTCCATTCCATTTTTCGTTCCCTTTTGTTTGTTCCTCTGCCAAATACACAAAAATGAGCCGAAAATGGCCCAAGAATGGCTACCGTGAACAACCCTATTGTCACCTAACGACCAACTAACGACGATAGTTTTCTAGTTTCAGTAGTATTCGGGGCGAACGTCTCTTCAACGTTTGTCACTTTGATACTAACTTGATGTCTATGATGGCGATAGCATTATCTTATTTTCTATTATTATTTTATTTTCTCTTACGCTGAGATTGGCGAGGGTCAGGAAATCTGATCGGCCGGGAGGTTCGTTCGCGAACATTGTTCGCAGCAAGGGGTGTGCGAGAAATTTTTCAAGTATATGACCTTGGTTTATACGTCCAAGGGTACTTCATACCCTCCCCCTTTATGTCCAAATAAGGAAATAATTACATAATTTAATAACGGTCCGTCAGCCCGATCACTCGCCTTTCTCCTTAATCTCCTCGTCGGCGACGTTTGCGACCACTTACTCTGAAACCCGCATTCCTTTTACACTCGTCGTCACAAAACCAACCCCCAGATGGCTTTTCAATGAGTCCACGACACGTTAGATGATACTATATGGTCACAGAAGATTAGACAGTAGCGGTGAGTAAATGTGAAATGAACCGACCACCAAATAACATCCAGGGGAGTCGCATCTCAGAAGGTCAACATCGCTAATGAGTGTCTCACACCCAGGGTCATTGCACACCAACTCGTCGTCAACAGGCGCAGTGCGATGCCCACGTTTTCGGGACGATATTACCATTGCTGAAGCTGTCGGATTTGCCGCATTTTCGACAGACGAAATGGCTGTGCCTTCCGTCCCTGTAAACAGTGGTTTAGAAAGACATGAACTGTCAATTATAGCCGAAATTTATTGCTGTCACCTGTTTCTGGACACTCCAGCTCATCATTAGAGATTCGGCATCGTGATGGGCATACATAAGTGAGTGGATGATACCTTCTTTGATTTCGCCATCGGCGATAACGTTACGATAACGTCAAGCTAGCTGAGTGGGGAAAGATTTCGGTGATGATGGCTGTTAATGCATCCAGGGCTCATGTGACTGGTTCAGAACAGGTCCCGTTGCGCGATGAAGAGTCTCATTTTGAATTTCGACCAGTTCTGAACGTTCTGAACCCAAATAAAATTTATTTGTTTAAGAGGCATCCTGCCCCCCCCCCCCCTCCCCAGCCTGTGTGCTCCGGCAAATTCTGACACACCCCTTGGTTCGCAGACATGTTTGTGGCAGGCATTGCTTAGGCAGCAGCCTGTGGACATAATATAGCACAATAGCACGTGTTGCGTGTTGAGAGTGTCGTTGTCCACCGCATCAAAGCTCACCAATGCTCAGTGCAATCTCCTTTCCACTGTGCTTTGGCTCCACTGTGCTTTGGCATGCTCATCTTTGCCCTTCCAAGTCTCTGCATATTTAGTCAGTCATGTTGGCACCCATTTCACCACTGGATACAACCACACTATGGATGACCCCGAACCCATCATCACGCCTCAGCTCCTGTGTTCGAGTGTGTCATGCAGTCAGCCTATGGGCCCCTTGAGGGTATACCAAGGTGCTGGTGACCCAGGGAAGCGTCATCTCAGAGGTGCAATATGCCAATCAGTGAGTAGTAGGATGTTCAAAGAATTGCTTTAGACTGACTTTTGATCAGTGCACTTCTTGTCACTGGACAAAATTCCACACCAAAGTGTATGTTTTTGAGGATGCTGAACACCTTCTATTGTGTACAGTCAGCCCTACTCATCCTGCTGCTTTCGCTCCTCTTCAATTGCATGCTGCCTTACCCCCTGCAACAGCTCCACCTCCTACACTGACAGGCTGAATCGATTGCACAACTCCAGACTGTTTTACAAGGAGCGGGCTACATACTTAGGGTAGTAGGACATGTATTGAATACAAATGCAAGTCTTGCTGCAATGCGGCGGCAAACAGAGCTCATCAAGATGGACAGGGACAAGCACAATGCAATGCTCATAGTCTAGCTGGCATACAGGTACTTTTTTATATGTCATTAGCTTATTCCCTTGGCTCAGCATTATTAACAGGCTCGCCCTTCTCCTGCTTCACAGCCCCAGACTTGCATGATCAAACCGATTTCTATTGGGTCCAGCCACAATCGAAACCCAGCACAGCAGCCTCATTCCCAACATGTTATGGCACCTCATCAGGTGGCACCCCCGCCTCTGTCCCAGTCCCATGGAATTACTGTTATGCAGCCCTCGACCTCTTCTCATCCCAAACCCGTCACCACTCCACTTCTGCCCCAGCCCCAACAAGTTGCCATTACACAGACACAGGTGCATCATTGCAGTCGGCAAATGTATCAGGGAATGCACCTTGCTGAGCACTGGTGCAGCCGATACATCCTGAGTGGGGAGCAGCTCATAGCATTGCTGTACAGGAGCGGCAGTCTATCAAATCACTCAAGATCCAACAGCAGGAGATCCAGGGGGAAAAGAAGAAGTATGTCATGTTGATAGTCTGGCACAAGGTACATTCTTTCTGTCACTTCTTTTTGACATGTACTTACTGTGATATATAGAATGGGATGAAGCCATTACGGATGAAACTCTATGTTGATACCTTCCCTCAACTCTGGCTTTCTGCATCATCAGACCTCATGGATGGACTTAGCCTGACTGCCACAAGCTGGATTGATCTCTGGGAAGGAGAGTGGACCACAGTCAGGATGAAAGATCCTCTCGATGTGGTAGGGTGATGAGTCCCACTCATCAACCCCACCCTTTTCCTATTTTCTCTCCAGTCTTGATATCTTGCCTACAGAGGGCCCTTTCAGTCCCTTTACTTGATTTTGATACAGTTCCTTCGTGATTTGCATCACTGACATTCTTCATTCTATTTTTACTTTTCAGATTACACAATTCTCCTCGATGAAGACACACCACCCATGTGATGCATTAGTCACGCGTTTGCTCACATTTCCCAGCTTCCTCGGCCTCCGTGTCGACAGCACAGTACCCATTCCAAAGGATCAGTACTTGGCATTTCATTTCATTTTTATTTTCCTTTTATAGTCTTATTTTCATACCTTAATACCTCAACAATCCGCAATGTCAAGCATCAACATAATTCGGCCACCTAAAATCCAACTCAATGGGTCTAGCAACTGGATGGTAGGGTCGAGAGGTTGCATTTGAGTGCTCTCCACACTTGCTGGGGGCACAAGTCACGTCCCGCAAATAGAGAGTCTCAACAATGAACCTTTCCCTGAGTAATTCCCAGCCTGTGAAACCTGTAATTTACCCTCCCCCACCTATTCCAGTTGGAGTCCAGTTATTCTGGTTGGAGTCCAATTATTCTGGTTGGAGTCCAGTTATTCCGATTGGAGTCCAGTTATTCCGGTTATTCTGACCAGATTCTGGTTACTCCAGATCCTCAACTTAGAGTATATACCCTAATGGATAGTCAAATTTCAAGTCTTAAGTTGTCAAAGTGCCTACAAAATATATTTGTGCAGAGTAAGGATTGAACTCAAGACATCTTGATTAGAGTGATCACATGACAAAACCAAACATGTGTGCTTAACCAGTTGAGCCACAGGAGAATTATTAGATAGTAATATAATGTTTATTCATGACACTCTAATTTTTTTTGAAGTAGTTAAGATCAAATTTTTTTAATTAACCACATCCCTCACATTGAATGTGAGGGAGTGGGGATAATTGTAATTATATACATAAACAAAAAATCCTCCCTCTCACAAGATGTGAGAGGGAGTTTTATTTATATACATAAAAAGCTAACCCCTCGCGCCGAATGCAAGGGGGGAGGTAAAAACATGAAGAAAAAAATCCCTCCCCCACGCAAAACGGGGGAGGGGGGGCACAATACTAATAAATAATTAAAAATACAAAAAAAATCCCTCCCCACACAAAGTGTGGGGGAGGGGGAGGGGACATGACCCCACTGTTGTCTGTCCTTCCACCCATGATCCACCCCACGAGCAGTTGCTCATGAGGCTGGGGGCGGGTGGTGTGTCATTGTCATCTCCTGTCCCTGCGCCTGGGCGTCATTCCACCCACGATCCACCCCACGAGCAGTTGCTTGTGAGGCTGGGGGTGGGTGGCTTGTCATCATTTGTTGCTGTCGTCCCCTGTCTGGATTTCTGTTTTTTTTGGGGGGGAGGGGGGGTTTGGGCGCATCAGTGCGACATGGCATGAGTACAGAGGTTGGTGGGTGCTTACTAGGCAGGTACCCCCCTTCCAGGGTCTCCTGGCATCCCTCTGCACCCTCCTAGCCCGTGTCGACAGCCTCACATCCCATTTGAATGGGGAGGAGGGGATCGGGTGGGTGTGGGCGTGGGTTGCGCATTTTTCGTTGTGGCAGGTCGTCCCCAGTAGTATACAACCTAAAAAGCAATAAATTACAATTAGTTAGTTTATAAAAACAAAAAGCAAATGAAAAAAACTCACATAGGGCCCATGGTGGCTCATTTGCAGGTGGTGGCGTCATTACTAGTAGATTATAACCTAGAAAACTAAAAAAATGAGTTAGTTAGTTTATTAAAACAAAAACCAAACAAAAAAAACTTATGTAGGGCCCAAACGATGCAATCTGCATTGTTTGGGCCTGCGTTGGCTCGTTTGCAAGTGGTGGCATCATTGCCAGTAGATTATAACCTAGAAAGCTAAAAAAAAGGTTAGTTAGTTTATAAAAACAAAAAGCAAACAAAAAAAACCTTACTTAGGGCCCAAATGATGCAATCTGCATCGTTTGGGCCTGTGTTCTGTCCAATCACGTCGTTTGGGCCCATGTTATGTCTGGCAGTTGAGTAGAACCTATAAAACAAATGAAACAAGTTAGTTAGTATGAAAAAACAAGAAGCAAATGAAAAAGACATACTTAGGCCCCAAACAATGCGATATGGGTCGTTTGGGCCCGCGTTCCATCCAGTCGGCTCGTTTGAAGGTGGTGGTGATGATGGCATTGGGCGTGGGAATGGTGGTGGTGGGTGCGCATGCAGTGGTGGTGGTAGAGTGGAGAGGAGGAGGAGGCGGCATTGGCGACAGTGGTGGTGGTGGTTGTGAGCTGGCAGTCATGTGTATGCATACTTATTAATTATTCTGTTAATGGCTGTGATTAACTATGTACCTTGGTTGGGTAATAAAAGTATTAAATGTATGCTCAAGAATAATTGCTTGGTAGCTCAGTGGTTAAGCGTGCTGTTATGTATGCAGACCCAAGGTCGAGTGTTCAATTCTTGATGTGTGTCAAACTTTTATTTGGGAAAGCACGTGCATTCTGGTTATTCCTGTTATTCTGGTTGTGATGAGTCTGGTCAGATTCTGGGGATTCCGGCTGTAAATTGGATCCTTATTCTGACCGGAATTGTGCTGCATAGGGAAAACTACATACAAAAAAATTCCACTGGATTCCAGAAATTCTGGAAATTCTGGCCGGACGAACCGGAATCCAACCAGAATAGGTGGGGGAGTGTAAAGTACTCTGTGAAACCCCAAGACAAGGACCTGACACTGCCAATCTGACATCACCCACCTCATGAACCATAGCTTTATTTTGAATTCTATCAATACTCCTCAAAATGGACACTTCCCTTTCTTTTTAGTTTCTCTTCTTGTTGTTTAGTCCTGTCAACGCAAGACAATGTGTGCGACATCATAGCTACCTTGTTTGTATTTAGGTGTCCTCCCACCTGTCGAATGGAGCATATTCCTTCTTCCTCCCACTTTTTTTTATGCCCTCCATCTAAGTTATTCCTTAAAGTCAACTAAGTCTCTCAAGTTTCTACACACCAAGGTGTAGATTATAAGCTAAGTATTCAAGTTACCCATTGAATCCCTTCTCCCCCTGCTCTTATTTTCCCCTGATCTCCGAGATCACGCTTACCTCCTTCTTCGCGATGTGACAACCATCATCAACAAACTCCCAGTAGACCATCTTCCCTGCCACAAGTGGTGACCGAGACAGGGGCTAAGTTATTCCTTAAAGTCAACTAAGTCTCTCAAGTTTCTACACACCAAGGTGTAGATTATAAGCTAAGTATTCAAGTTACCCATTGAATCCCTTCTCCCCCTGCTCTTGTTTTCCCCTGATCTCCGAGATCATGCTTACCTACTTCTTCGCAACATGATGACCATCGTCAACGAACTCCCAGTAGACCATCTACCCTGCCACAAGTGGTGACTGAGACAGGGGACAGGTTTTCCATTCACCGTCGCATTTCCCAACCCAGATAAGCTTCCAACCCCATAAACTTACTGATTTGTCATTGTAGGTCATTGGTTCATCAAAACTTACACACGACACCATCTAGAATTGACTTCGCATCATTCTAGCTTCTAAAACTTACACAACGACAACGGATTTCCCGTTTACTGTCCAGTCGCTAAACCCAGCAAAACATCTCCTGATTTGCAGCCACTGTCCTTGAGTCGACATGGTTTGCCAGTGTTCACGACTCTTCCCCACAATCTTGTTCTGGGCTAGCCCCAAACGAGACACTCTCCCTCAAAACCGTCGATCATCAAGTTTGGCACTATTCAAACCTAAATAAAATTTCCCATCAACGCTCGTCAAATGCGGTGTCCCCCATTAATCCGAAATTGGCTATGCGCCAAGGTGTGGTCTCAAGTAGAACTCTACGAGTTCATTCAAGTTTTACAAGTCTCCTACATGCCAAGGCATAGTTTGTAGTCCCAAGTCTCCAACTCACAAGTCGGCTATGCACCAAGGCGTAGTCTAAGTCAATAAATTTTCAACACCTTCCACCCATTTCGATGGGTATCCCAAGATTATTGGAGTCTACAAGACTACAAGATTATTCTAGTTTTACAAGTTTACTATGCACCAAGGCATACTCATAAGTTGCTAAGTACCAGATTACTACAAAATTGGGCTCTCGAGATCCTCTACTGCTAATGCCCCTTTTATCTTACCACTGCGAGGTTGACTTGTAGTCGCTCGCCAAGAGTAGACCTGGAGTTGCTTTTGTTCTCTCAAGTTTAACTTGTCCTCAAGTTTCTGCCCAACAAGAAATTTTGAAACCAAGTATATGTGAAGTTGCCTCTGCCAATTTGTTTGACATGGCTCAACAATCAATACACTACATTTATCCTATGCCGATCCCAGGCACCCCAAACGCCCCACTCTTCAAAGGCAAAGATGTCAATAATTTTTTAGATACTCTCGAAGTGCTCGCCTCCTCATCGCAGACTCCTTTCGATGAACTCCCAAGATATGTTCCTCGTTATTGTCATTGACGAGTCCGCTACATCATCAAAGCTACACCCATCTGGACTCAAAACAACTGGCCTGCAGCCCGCGCTTATCTTGTCAAACTTTATGGTTCAAATGATTGCAAGCCTTGCATCACAATTGACAAGTTTTGAAAATGAGTCAAGCACCACTCTCATGATCAAGATTTTGAGTCACTTCAAGATGTCAACAAGTATTATCATGAATTTATCGCACAGTCCACCCCCCTTCTCAATACACAGTTCTTCACAACACACAAAGCTAACCTACTTTTCTTCACAGGAATTCCAAGGGCACTGCATCGGGATATTTGGGATCAATTACTAGAGACTTACAGGATAGTACAGTCCCCACCACCAATTGACATTGTTTTAGCTCTTCTCTGGGACAATTTTGATGAGGATGACATTATCATTAGAGAGTCGAGACAACGTGGATTTCTCATGCAACCTTGATGAAAGCAACTCCGGCTTCTTTGATGCCAATTGCGACAAGACCCCACAGAAGTTAGAGAAAAATGTTAAATGTAGCGCTAATGCATGCTTTACAGTCTTACCACCTGCCACCATGCCTTTCCTGTGCATTCACCACTCAAGGATGCAGAAGATGATTTTACAGGGGGTAAGCTTCCCAAAAAGCCTACTGACATCAAATTTCAGTCTCTCCCACCTCCATTGACACTGTCAAAGAAAGTTCCTCTGGTAGACCCCCAGCAAGAACTCGATCAAGAGCCTACACCAATTTCTCTCCCAGTACACGTTGAGCCAATTCCTTGTGCCCATCCAGGTCTCTCCTTACCATTGAAACAGTGTGTTCTGATGACGACAAATTCAACAATGAAGACTCCATCACCGCCCTGGATTCCCAATCAACTAGAAGCTCATACTGAAAATTCCAGCTTGGCCATTCAAGATATGATTGGCGGTAATGTGGCACAAAATGAAGCTCTCGACACACTGATTACACTCCCCCTGAGTAAAATACTAGGCATGTCCATTAGTCTGCAGGAACAAGCGCTCAAATGCATGAAGACTCAACAAGAATGTTACTCAACACCAGTTTCTACACCCTTGGACAACATTCCAACAGTTGCATTTGATGATTTCAAGGAATTTGATGTGTCAAGATCAGCAACTGCACCCCCAGTCCATGAGTACCATGAGGAAAAATTGGATGACAACACAATTTATTACTGCCTGGCCCTCAAAGTTCTAGCGAGACGTCAAGCTACCGGTTGTGCTACCAAACGCACAGAATTTCATTTCATTTCTTTGTTCAAGTCCCCATGCACTAATGACATCTTTTTCAGGAGTTCGTTCTATGCAGTTTCAAGATCATCAAGCCTTCTTTTGTTCAGCCAAGAAGTTCAACGTTGCCGTACTCCCATGGCCAATCACCCTGCTAACACCTCTGGACAGTCGGACATCGATGTAAACCATTCAAAAACAACATGGATAGTAGTTACCAACAAGGACGACAAAGAATTCATCACAAACTCCTCCCCAAAGATTTCCTGTCTCGACAAAGAAGCCCAATGTCTCAAGACCTCTGTTAAGTTCCTTCTCCAAGTGCCCCATTCAACGTCAAGCACTCTAGTCAGATTTTCTCGGCTTACCCCATCATTGAAAACCAGTTGGCATCCTCATTCCACATCAATGCTAAGTGCCATTTACTGCACTATGTTACTAATTACTCGACCACAGGGATTACTGCCAGCTATTCCTCAATGCCAGAGTGGCAAAGACCCTCCACCAACCCATGGTTCAAGTTCTCCCTCTGCCCAAGCATACAAAGCAGTTGGGTTCCCTGTAGTTCAAAGTTCCGACACTGCAAGCAAGGCTCAGGCCCCCATCTTCTCGATACTGCAGCTTCTCGCCAGTTTGATCATTATCTCCTGGGGCTTCATTTTCACTTGTTTCTGCAAAGTATACTTACTGCTAGACATGTTTAAAGTTCAGCGAGACATGCTAGCTCGCACAAATCCACGATCTCCTATCCTTCCCCAAGCAACAAGATATTTAATGCTTACCTTTGACATCTTCCTCCTGCACCCAAATCTCATGTTTTTTGTGGACAATGAAGAGGCAGTACATTGTGATGGTGCCACCAAAGAACTAACAGGTTGCTCCCATAGTAGTAAACTTGATGCACCACTCCATCATTCAAGCAAGAATCTTTGATGCCTCACCCTTGGTCACCTGCTCTGGTTCAATGTCAACACTAACTTTTTTCTAGACTTTGTTGACTTCTTCAACTTTGCCACATTATCGCACCTCTTCAGGTGTTTCCATTGTTATTCTGTGCATGATGAGGGCATCATGCAAAATATCCCCCACCTGTGGTAGGGTGACGAGTCCCACTTGTCAACCCCACCCTTTTCCTATTTTCTCTCCAGTCTTGATATCTTGCCTACAGAGGGCCCTTTCAGTCCCTTTACTTGATTTTGATACAGTTCCTTCGTGATTTGCATCACTGATGTTCTTCATTCTATTTTTACTTTACAGATTACACAATTCTCCTTGACAAAGACACACCACCCATGCGACGTGTGTTAGGAAACCACCCCATTACCTAATAAAATTTCATTTTTATTTTATTATGTTGAATTATGCTACATGACGCCAAATGACGCTACACTTTGATAGCGTGAGAATTTTATTTCGCACGCATCAAAATGTACGCGCATGTACGAGTGCATTGGTAACAACAATGTACAATATGTGTAACATAGTATATAAACCCTAAATATATGCCTAGGGGACCCCAGTTGTGTTCTCTTAGGTATTCCACCTACGTTTTTGGTGTGAAAGGCCTTTGTCAACAAACTTACCTATTAATAACCCCTCGCATCAAAATGATCAGTTCCCCCATCACGAGCGTGGATCCCACCCCCTTCTTGTAGAGAGAACCCGCACGGTCTTAGCTAGCAGATAGTGGGTGTCACCCTAACAGAAGAACACAACTCCCCATATCAGTGCGCCTTCTCTTACTTGTGCATCCGTCATTGTTTCACCGCCCCACATCCGATTACTCACCCTTTCGGCACGAGCCGGAAGTACTTGTACATACGTAATCTACCTTTTCTTTTGTAAGCTGACGCCAGGCCTCGCCTTACATTGCGACTGCCAGTGATCGAGAGGCAGCGCTCGTCATTAGGACAGCTGCAACCAGACAACCAATCGGATCTGGTTTAGTTATGATTTACATTACTCTATTCGGACGACTATTTTAGTTACAAGCCGAATTCAGCGATATCTCCGAGATCAGGCACTGTTGGAAGGGTTATTGATCCAAAGTGTCAAAATAGGTGCCTGACGAACGATGAACGATTGACGAACCTCGACAAACCTTATCACGTGACCCATAAACGTTTGGAGAGGTCTCGAAGAAAAAATTTTGAATTTGTTGAAGAAGTGATTCATCACAGATTCTACAATTATGTCTGAACCTTCAACTTCTAATCCCGGTCCTAATCCTGTTCCCATACCAGCACTAGAGGCAAAAATTGATGCGCTCACAGCGCAAATGTCACAATTAGTGTCAGTATTGGCAGCATCACAGCCCAGACAAGAGGAAGTACAGCCAGAGACGATAGGAGAAAGAGATGATGAGATGGAGGAGATGGTGGAGTGGATATCGCAGGAGGATGAGACAGCAGAGAAATCTGGAAATGGAAAAGCGTGCTTACCTAAGTATGCGCCCCCGCAAATCTTTGACGGTACCATGGAGAATACAAAATCCTTCATCAGCTCTATAGTATTGTACATCCATGGGAGGAAGCCAGAGTTTTGTACAGCTGAGTCTAGGATTATGTTTGCTCTCTCATACATTCAGGGGGGGAAAGCACAGTTCTGGAGAAAAGAGGCTATTAATCAAATTGCCGTGGGAAATAAACCATTTGCAACCTTCAAGGAATTTCTGGAGAGATTGGAGGCACAGTTTGGAGACCCTAATCCAAAGGCGACAGCCAATGCTAAATTAAAGACCATGCGCCAAGGTTCCTTAATGGCGGATGAATTTATTTTGCAGTTCAAAGCAGAAGCTTTGCAAATGGACATGGGAGAAGCCGCGGTGGTAGAGTTTTTGAAAGCAGGATTAAATCCCTCCTTATTCAAGTCTATCTACTGACTACCTTCTATGCCAGAGAAGTTGGACGAGTGGTATAATTGGGCAATGTGCCTTGACCAATATCGGCAGGAACAGGTGGAGTCAAAGTTGATGTACGGAAGTAGTAAATTTGGAAAGTCATCAGGAGGAAAGTCCGAGAAAGGAAAGGCGCCTCAGGTGCAAGCTCCGAGGGCACAGCCACTGGCCATGGCAGTGACACCTATAGTTATGGAGTCAGCAGCACCAGCAGAGGCAATGGAGGTTGATCAAGCAGGGAGACGAGCCCCACTTAAATTTTTTAACTGTGGGCAGTTAGGACATATTTCTAGGAATTGTGGGCAGAAAAGAAAGATTAGGGAAGCTACAATCGAGGAAGTGAAGCCGGAGGAAGGCAAGCAGAAGAATTTTGTGGAAGAGTCCCAGTGAAGGTTTCCCCATTGGTGACCCAGAATCGTTACAATGTATTAGTGTCCGAGGAAACCCAGAGTAAATCAGAAAAGGAAATCGAGGAGGAGTACAACTGTTATGAATCACGTGACCAAGAAAATTGCTGAGCACTATTTCTGAAAACCCCTAAATTCTTTATTTGCTCTGCACGAATAGAACCAGAAATCACCTTGACTGTGGGATTGAAGACAGTGGACACGCATGCAGCTATTGATGTGGAAGCATTGCTTGATAGTGGTGCTACAGGATTATTTATTAATCGATCCTTAATTACTGGAAATGGTATTAACACATGCAAGCTGGCGCAACCTATAATGGTGTACAATATTGATGGAATAGTCAATCGTGGAGGAACTATCAAGGAGGAGGTGACTATGATCCTAAAGTATCAGGAGCATCAGGAGCGAGCCATATTCGAAGTGTGCAATCTTGGGAAAACCAATCTAATAATAGGATGTCCATGGTTATGGAAGCATAATCCCGAAATTGATTGGAAAACTGGGAAAATACAAATGACTCATTGTCCTAAGGAATGTAATGTGTATGGGAGGAAGATGAAGAAGGAAAAAAGGAAAAAGAAAGAGAAAGAATGTCCGAGAAAGTATTCTGTTACAATGGAGGAAGTGGAGGATGAGGAAATGCCAAATGGGGAAGTTCCAATCATGATCGAGAAAGAAGAGCAGAAGCAAACCTTTAGAGCAATTCATGGAGGACAGTCATGGTACAAGAATATTGTGAAGGTGGAGAAGCCAGTGGAGGAATGGGTGCCAAAAGTGTATCATGAACATCTGTCAGTGTTCCAGAAGAAGGAGTCTGAGCGAATGCCAGTGTGGAAGCCAGGGTTTGTGCCGAAAAAGTCGAAGGTATATCCGTTATCTCCGATGGAACAAGAAGAAGTGGATGCATTCCTGAAGGAGCAATTGCGCAAAGGATACATATGACCTTTGAAATCACCGCAGATGTCACCAATATTCTTCGTGCCAAAGAAAGACCAAAGGAAGAGGATGTGTACAGATTATAGGTATTTGAATGAGTGGACAGTGAAGAACGCGTACCTCCTGCCGTTGATCTCAGAAATAATTGACAAGGTGGGAAAAGCCAAGGTCTTTACAAAAATTGGATTTACGATGGGGATACAACAATGTACAAATAAAGAAAGGAGATGAGTGGAAGGCAGCATTTGCCATGCGTCGAGGATCCTTTGAGCCACTTGTCATGTTTTTTGGGATGACTAATAGTCCCCCGTGTTAAGACTATAGGTCCTTAACTCAGCCTTGGCTTCGTATGTTACAGTTGGAGGCTTTCCAACTGTCTCGTATTGCACTAGGAGGCTTTCCTAGTGTATCGGGCTTCTGGCCTTCACTTGGGTACTTCCTCAAGTTGTTATGGCTATCCCTACTCAGAGGCTTTCTGAGTAGACCGTTGGTTTGTGTATCACAGTTGGAGGCTTTCCAACTGTCGAGTTTGAGTTTATCACAGCTGGGGGCTTCCTAAGCTGTCGAGTGTTCTGGTTGAGTCTAAGACCATTATTTGAATTAGGTCAAGCTAAGGAATACAGGCAGTATTACTGTAGCTTATATACGGTTCAGAGAATGTCTATCATCCAATCAGAATACGAGATCCTTGTCAAGTAAATATAGAAGGAACAATAGAACAGCAAGCCTCATGCCTAGCATGAGGCATCCGATGTCATGGAGTGCTGCGGCGCAGCATGTCGAAGAACAATAGCAGATAACCCTCATGCCAAGCATGAGGCGTCCGATGTCATGGATCTGATATCAAGGGTCCGATGTCAAGGAGTCTGATGTCACGGAGTCCGATGTCACAGAATACTGCGGTGCAGCATGTTGATCGACAGGAGTCAGGTCAGGGGGGGGTCTCCATCGGAAGTGAGTCATGTTGTGTCAGAAGGGAAAAATGAAATGCCCGGTCTTGCGGGTCCAGATAACAAATTGTAACACCCTGACCTTTCAAAATATGATGAATGACATTTTCAAGGACATAATAGACAAAGGCATGGTAATAATATTTATTGACGACATTCTGATATTCATGGAGGATGAAGAGAATCATGAGGCGATAGTGCAGGAGGTGCTATGGAGGTTGGTGGAGAATGATCTATTTTTGAAACCAGAGAAGTGTGTGTTTGGGGCAAGCAAGATTGAGTTCCTAGGATTATTGATTGGCCCTGACAGGATCAAAATGGATCCGATCAAGGTACAGGCGATCACAGATTGGCCTGCGCCCACCCGTGTCAAGGAGGTTCAAGCCTTCTTGGGACTCGCAAATTATTATCGTCGCTTTGTGCACAATTTTTCTAAAATTGCCGCACCCTTACATAACCTTATGCGAAAGGGAGTAGTGTGGAGGTGGGGAGAGCAGCAGCAGACAGCATTTGAGGAGTTGAAGAGGAAGTTTGTGGAGGGACCAATATTAGCCCCAGTAGATTTCACATGCCCTTTGCGAGTGGAATCCGATGCATCTGATTTTGCTACTGGAGCAGTATTATCAATGCTGTGCGAAGATGACAAATGGCATCCTTGTGCATACTTGTCAAAAGGGTTGAATGATGTGGAGAGGAATTATGATGTGCATGACAAAGAGATGTTGGGGATAATATGAGCATTGGAGGCATGGAGGCATTATTTGGAGGGATGTACGCATCAGATTGAGATCTGGATGGATCATCAAAATCTGCAATACTTCATGTCCACTAAAAAGCTTAATTGCTGGCAAGCACGTTGGGCACTATTCCTATCACGTTTCAATTTTCACTTGGTCCACAAAGCGGGAAGCTTAATGAGGAAAGCAGATGCATTATCCAGACGTATCGATCATAAAAGGGGGGTGGAGGAGGACAATAAAAATGTTACCTTACTCAAACCCAAATACTTTCGCATTTGCGCTATGCGTCAAGGGCATCTATTAATAGATAGCTCGGAAATGGAAATGTTGTCTAAAATTAGACAATGTACAGAAATGGACGATGAAGTAGTGGAAGCCGTGAAAGCTCTGAAGGGAGAGAAGAAAGGTAATATCAAAGGAGATGAATGGGCTGAGGAACAAGGGTTGGTGTTGTTTCAAGGAAAAGTGTATGTACCAAAGGATCAGGATTTGCGAAAGGAGATTGTCCAGTTACATAACAATATGCCAATTGCCAGACACCCAGGAAGATGGAAGACATTGGAATTAGTAATGAGAAATTATTGGTGGCCCGGAATTTCGAAGTATGTGTTGGGGTATGTGGATGGATGTGATACGTGCATGAGGGGAAAGAAATTTCCAGAGAAACCTGCAGGAAAATTAATGCCGAACCCTATACCTAAAGCGCCATGGCGAGATATATCTGTGGATTTTATTACCGGATTACCCGAGGCTCAAGGGTACGATGCAATATTCGTAGTATGCGACCGCTTTACAAAGGAGGTCCATATTATTCCTACTACTACAGAAACCTCATCATTGGGCTTGGCGTGCCTCTATCTAAATCAGGTATGGCAGTTACATGGGTTACCCGATACCGTTATCTCCGATCGTGTACCACAATTTGCTTCCGCGTTTATGCGAGAACTAAACAACATATTGGGAATTCAAACTAAATTATCTACGGCATATCACCTGCAGACTGATGGGCAGACAGAGAGAATGAATCAGGAGTTGGAGCAGTACCTATGTATGTTTGTCAACTACCGACAAACTGACTGGCCCAAATGGTTGGCAATTGCTGAATTTTCCCACAATAACAAATTCTATTCGGCTACTTGTATGTCACCCTTTTTTGCGAATTATGGATATCATCCTCGCATGGGAGTAGAACCCAGAAGGGAAGTCAAAGTACAGTCGGTAGAAGACTTTGTATCTAAGATGCAAAAGGTACAAGAGGAAGCAGAGGCGGCATTGAAGAAAGCACGTGATGACATGATGTGACATGTGGATCGTACTCGAGCACGTGCTCCAGAGTACAAAGTTGGTGACTTGGTATGGCTAAGTACCAAGGACCTGAATATTCCATGACCTTCAAGGAAACTTACAAAGAAACAAGTTGGCCCATATGCAATCTCTAAAGTGATCTTGCCTAATGCAGTAGTCCTAAAATTACCCCGATCATTCAAGATTGATCCCGAGATTAATGTATCCCGCCTATGCCCTTACTGCCCGCCCACTATTCCTGGCCAACAAACTACTCCGCAACCTCTGATAATAGTAGAAGGTGCTCCAGAATACATAGTTGAAGAAATTCTAGACTCATGTCTTCGCCAGAACAAATTGGAGTTCTTAATAAAGTGGAAAAACTATACTGATGAAAATAATTCGTGGGAACCCAAAGAGAATTGTAAGCGAGCACGTAACGCAATCCCCCAATTCTTTAAACGTAATCCAAATGCTCCGCATTGCATTGCGAGAATGGTGTATGAGGGGATGAAATTCCGGCCTTACCAAAATTTCACAGAGGGGACAGACACAATATTTTCTCGCCTGGAAGTCGAGGCATAAAAGGGGGGTAATGTTAGGAAACCACCCCATTACCTAATAAAATTTCATTTTTATTTTATTATGTCGAATTATGCTACATGACACCAAATGACGCTACACTTTGATAGCATGAGAATTTTATTTCGCACGCATCAAAATGTATCGCATGTATGAGTGCGTCGGTAACAACAATGTACAATATGTGTAACATAGTATATAAACCCTAAATATATGCCTAGGGGACCCCAGTTGTGTTCTCTTAGGTATTCCACCTACATTTTTGGTGTGAAAGGCCTTTGTCAACAAACTTACCTATTAATAACCCCTTGCATCAAAACGATCAGTTCCCCCATCACGAGCGCGGATCCTGCCCCCTTCTTGTAGAGAGAACCCACATGGTCTTAGCTAGCAGATAGTGGGTGTCGCCCTAACAACGTGTTAGTCATGCATTTGCTCATGTCTCCCAGCTTCCTCGGCCTCTGCGTCGACAGCACAGCACCCATTCCGAAGGATCAGTACTTGGCATTTCATTTCATTTTTATTTTCCTTTTATAGTCTTATTTTCATACCTTAATACCTCGACGATCTGCAACATCAAGCATCAACATAATTCAGCCACCTAAAATCTGACTCCATGGGTCTAGCAACTGGATGGTAGGGTCGAGAGGTTGCGTTTGAGCGCTCTCTGCACTTGCTGGGGGCACAAGTTGCATCCCACAAATAGAGAGTTTCAATGCCAAACCTTTCCCTGAGTAATTCCCAGCCTGTGAAACCCCAAGACAAGGACCCGACACTGCTAATCTGACGTCACCCACCTCACGAACCATAGCTTTATTTTGAATTCTATCAATACTCCTCAAAATGGACACTTCCCTTGTCTTTTTAGTTTCTCTTCTTGTTGTTTGGTCCTGTCGACGCAAGACAATGTGTGCAACATCATAGCTACCTTGTTTGTATTTAGGTGTCCTCCCACCTGTCGAATGGAACATATTCCTTCTTCCTCCCACTTTTTTTTATGCCCTCCATCTGAGTTATTCCTTAAAGTCAACTAAGTCTCTCAAGTTTCTACACACCAAGGTGTAGATTATAAGCTAAGTATTCAAGGTTACCCATTGAATCCCTTCTCCCCCTGCTCTTATTTTCCCCTGATCTCCGAGATCATGCTTACCTCCTTCTTTGCAATGTGACAACCATTGTCAATGAACTCCCAGTAGACCATCTACCCTACCACATCGATGTCATTCATGGACAACAACTCCTCCTCCGTCTCCACCCTAGCCTTCTCAAAGAACTCACTGACTGCCCTGGTCTTCATGATGAGTTGTCTAAACAGCCCAAACATCGACCTACAGGGAGCAAACAAGCTGCAGAGGTGTTAGTTTCACCATTGAAAAAGGTGGCTTGGAACGATATTGCCTCTCATTGCAGGCCATCTTCACGAAGCTTGGGCAGGCTCGACACTCCATCTACTCCTTCACGATCGCCTTCTCCCCAATGTACAGCTCTCTCCCTGTCTCACTCTCCCCATCATGGTTCCTCCCATCAGCTGCCCTCTTGTAAACACCAGAAGATACCTTTTCCTTCTCGACATGTGACAACATTGTCATCCAAGTCTCAGGGATGCGAAGCATGTAGAAAGCCAAAGACCATTGCTTGGCCCCACAATTTTTATGTCTGTGATATTAGCACTGGGATGGCCAAGCTAGATAAACTTTGTGCAAAGGGCATTGGTTGCGAGAAGGCATTCTGCACATCATTCCTGAATGCAAAGTGCAGCAGAACCACTCATTGGAAGTACTGAAGGCAATGGAATGAGATGGATGCAGATATTAAAGAGAAATTCATAAACTATGGTGAAATACCAACAGGTCTATTTTGGCAGCTGCTTAAAGCAATTGAAAACCCACACCTTCTAGAAGACACCTCTCTCAGCCCGCAACTGTTGTCGTGCTCTGTCACCCGTTCCCGCTCATGCTCCCCCTCTCACTCCTCTATTCATTCCCGGTCTCGCTCCCCAGGATCTGTTCATTCTTGGTCTGCCTCCCCCATCCATTCTTGATCTCTGTCACAGTCTTCCATTCACTGCTCTGGGTTCTTAATCTCAGCATCCACTAGTTTACTCTGCAAGTTCTGTGACCAGCCAATGCCCTCCATACAGTCTGCAGAACTCATTGCAATGCAAAAATGCTTGGAAGATGTCACTTGGCCTGAGGAAAGTCCAGACAACCTTAATCATTGTGAGGCTCAGAGTTTCATGGTGTATGTGATGTACTGCGAGCAACACTGATTTGAGCAGGAGCTTCTTCCTGAAGCAGAGTGAGAGGGCTGGCCAAAGGATATCAATTTTGACAAGCTTCACAGCTGCATCCTCAGCCATCAGGAGGTGATTGAGCTAATTATGATAGAACCAGTGGAGAGTGAGTTCTTTGAACTGGCAAAGAAGGCTCATCTCTCAAAGCAAAAAGGGAAGAACACAAACACTTTCACAGAACAATCTGCTGAATAGTGAGTATTTTCTGACTTATATTCTGTTTGTCATTGACTGACTGCCTCCTAGTTATGGATGAGAGGGATATCAACTGATTGTCCTTACACTCCAATCTATGTTTCCTGAGAAGACACTTGAACCATATGACCTATTGCCACTTGGGTGGAATGAAATTATCTTTGAATTTCTGCTCCCTGAAGTTGCTGTTCTCCTCATTCAAGATGACCTTTGAGTATCACGAGAAGATGCAATTGACACATTACATCGCAGTCGAGTTTTTGGAACATTAATGCATCCACTGGAGGATGAAAACATGGTGGTTGAGGACCTGGTGTGGGAGCAGGCTCAGAGGCACAGGAGTATGGCGAGGAAGGCTGGTACTCCTGTTAAGGTGGAACAACCTGATGTTTCCATGGCTTGGAAGGTCAACGGAGAAGTAATCGACTTGACATTGGATGATGACTAATAAAGGACATTTTGCAACTTAACAACTGTGATGATTAATGAATCTATTGTAACTATAGTCTAAGCAGTATCTGGCCTAAGAAGTATATGACAAGGAATATTATATGGCGCTTTCAACTTACGTTTGAGCTCCTGGACTGTATGCTGATTCTGACATTTTATCATCTCATCGAGGAAGAACCCATAGTGGTCAATTTGCATTTATCTCACGATAGCTTGAAATCCACCAAACTGTGCATTAATTTGCTCAGCTGCAGATGAGTTGAAACACCAGTTTCCTTCTGGAGTACGGAGTTCTGGCCATATGTAGGGGTTGCAATATGTGCCACAGGTGATATCTAACTCCTTGTGCTTCGACTTGAAGTGGAAAATGTCAACAGGAAGAGCAACATCATCAAAATAGGTTTGGAGGTAAGGATCTTCTTCTGCCTGTAGCATGGCTTGAATTCGACAATTGTTGTCATGCCAAATGACACCCAGGAGGGATGACTTCATGGGGAAAAGCCACATCAAAAAGGTCTAACGAGAAATTGTCAGAGGAAGGCCAAGATATAATGTTGGGATGTACTTGAACACTATTGGGAGCTTCAGAACCATAGAAAGTTGCACGGCCCAGGATTACACCACAAGATGCCACACATAGCTCTTCATTGTGAGTCCGTCGGCGCCCAAAGCATGCTTGAAGAGTTCTGTTGCCAGTTTCAGGCTTCCCATCACAAACACCATTCACATCAATGAGCACTGGTTCATCAGAATATGGGAGTGATGCATGTGCAGCATTGTCAAGGGAGTCAGACAAGTCAGAAGATGCATCTGGCTGAGAGAGCTTGAGGTGAGCAAGGCAGTGTTTGAGCTGAAACATTGCCTTATTCTGCTCATCCTTATAGCTCTCTAGTTGGCAATGAGATGGGAGGGAGCATGTACAATAGCCATCATCAGCCTTTGCTGTACATGATGTGACAGCACATTCATCAGCCAAATCATTGTGGTCAGGGCAAAAGTGGTCATTCTGAGATGCAAGCGGCACTACATAATCATGAACATCACAGCAGGGGCAGCCTATTGTATTGATGCCATCAATTACGACAGAATGAACACACCCTACAAAATGATTGAATAGTTCGGTGCATGTGATGATAAAAAGTCTTACCTATCTGCTCCAGGTCTGTGTCATTAATCCAGCAGCATGCATCGCAAGCATGGCTCCATTCTTCTTGACCTGTACCCAAAACTCAAAGGTTACGCACTCGTAGTGCAGGTTCAAGCCTGTGAGCTTGAGATCCTGCCTTGTGATCTAACTCTAGGATTGTCCCCTGCTCCTGACAATCTAGAAGTAGCCAGTAGAGGAACAGCAAGTTCCAGACATCCTCCACATCAAGCTTTAGGCTCTTTGAGTATGCAGCAGGAAGCAAAGGAGTCGACTTGTGTACTCCGATGCCTTCATTATAGATCCTTGCACAGTTTGTTGCTGATGTCCTATTCATTATAGTAGCTCAACAGGATATAACAGACCATGAAGAATGTACCATACCAAGCATGTGCCATCATCATTGTGAACAGCTCACATGTTTGTGAGGCTATAAAAACATGGGTAGCAATTTGTATAAAGTCAAATGACCCCCTGTAGTATGTCCTCTTAGATGCATTCTCATGGACATAAAAATTAGCAAAATATCGAGTTTTACATTCTGCTAGAATATCAGAACCCAGCATTGTGGAATGGAATAAATGCTCACGATGGCAATACATAGAGGTAGATTGACCTGGTATGGGTCCAGAATCTTGTGTGAAAACTGTAACAGCAGCAGTGATTGATTTGATGAGGTTGCATGGCCAAGTATCCCCACTAGCACCTCGGGCCTTGAGGACAAGGACACAGTTTGGCTCCATGCAAACATGGCTTGGTGGGCATAAATGTTAGTAGGCTAGCTTGTGTGAGACATTTGGAGCAAGAATCCAGAGTACAGCTGAACATACTGATACCCCGACACAGCCCATGATCAATAAAGAGCTGGAGACCGCCTTCCCAGTTCTCGGACACCCTCTATGTTTGGGTCAAAGTCCCAAGCAATTTCCCACAATGCCTCCCAAGCAAGCTTCGTGAGGTCATCATCAAATTCCATTGAGGCCTTGAGGAACTCATGGACATTCACTGAAAGTTCTTCTGGTGGGTTGGTGTTGTGGGAGGGCTGTAAAGTTAATAAAAACGGCTTCAGGAGGCTGATGATTTGAATGAATCTAGTCAATGAGGTGATGTCCAATGCTTTTGCAAGATGAGGATTAGCAACGAGAATTGAGAGGAGGGTTTCAAGAGAGGGCCCAGGGAACATCTTTGCAAAAAGAATATATTACAGAAAGCGAAGCATAAATACATGGGTGGTACAAAAGGGCTTGTTGTTGTTGTCGCTGTCAACACAGCTGTAATTGTCAGTGCTTGGTCTATGATGGTGTAGCAAAATAGGTCAAACAATGCCCACTGGCCACATTGTTTGGCAGATGCATTCACAAATGTTTGTCCCAGTCGATCACTTGTCCTCACGAGGGTGGACATACAGCGCTAGTATTTTCTACACCGCCAAATGTCTAGAAACTGATGGTCACATTTTCAAATCCTGCCTAGGGCACATGTCAATCCACATCTGAGTCATGGAAGCTAGCTCAGGTGCAGCTGAATATTTTGATTTTCTCTCAGCTGTAGACTATATGTTACAAGATGAAATGGGTGTAGGTGAAAATGTGTAATGAAGATCTCATCTCACCAACTGGTCAGCTCCACTGTGCACTACAGTCAGCTGTATACTCACAAGCTTCATTTTCATGAGTGAAACATGAGCCTGAGGTGGTCACACATATTGGGTCACGCTGCCTGTATTATTTAGCCCAAGGTGCCAACATGCGAGGAATGAGTGGATTGGCAGCAGCGTCCCACTGAGCAAAGTAGCTAAGCAGTAGTCACGTGCCTGCAGTTTCTTTTCTTCCTTACTGCTACATTGAGACTCAAAAATCTCACTAATCGTAATCTTTCTTGCTCCTTATTTTTGACCTGACCCTCCCTCCCTAGTAGTTGTGTTTTATAATCAGATTTGATATTAGTTCCTTTAGTTCTACCTAAGTGCAGAGTCACGAATCAAGCATTTCTTGCTTGCTGATCCGATCCGAGCTAACACTCAGATCACAGCCCAACCTTCAGATCATTGTTGACTACTGCACATAGCTTGAGACAAAGCTGGATAATAATACAATGAATTCAAAGTCATATTCACATCAACAAACGTCCAAAAACCAACAGTCAGAGTACATAGTAAAAAAAAAAAAATTTGTCAACCTATCTACATAATACCATCTGCACCAATTTGCACCTCCAATCATACCGATAATATGTGACAGTTTGAATAGAAAGGGATAATGATAAAATGAAACACAACCATGCCATCAAAACCATTTGAGCTGGACAAGAATGAGCCTGAGCTTGAGGATAATCAGCATCCTCGACTTCACACTGCCATCAAAACTAGGGTGCAGCACAGGTCACACTATGGGTAAAGTTTCACACACCGCACCTGCACCTGCACCTGCCAACACTGCACCCATCCTAACACTGCAACCACAGTGACAGGTTTTCACCATGGTCTGTTGTGAAACACCATGGGCATGACACCATGTGTATACACTGCGTTTTTGACAATATTTTTGCCTTGTATTTGATGTTCTATCTTGTTAAATATTGTGTATTTGTACTGTATAGCCCCTTGACTAACTTGACTACACCCTGTATACAATACCTAAGCTACAGTGTTTTTTTACACATGATGCAAAGGGAGATATGAGTACTAAAATTTATTTGGCCTCTTGCTCGCAGAGTCCAGACACAAGGAAGACACAGGTATTAATTTTTTTATTAAACTACCTAACCTCCTCACATTTGTGAGAGAGGGTACATCCTAAGTACTAAAAAATCAGGCCCCCCCATTTTGCATTTCATGTGAGGGAGGTGCTGGTGTCGTCGTTTTTGTCTACTGCTCATCCTCGTCATTCTGTCTCTTTGCTCCCCATTTCCACCCTGCAAGAAGTCGCTCGCCATGGTTGGGGGTGCTGTGGTGGCAGTGGTTTCTCATTGTCATTGTTGTTCTCACTCCTCTGTAACCAATGAAAATGGAAGTGAATTGAATGAGGAAAAACAAGAAAGGAACATAAAAAAACTTACTGAGGGCCCAAATGACCAGAGCCTCATCCTTGTCCTCATAGCCCCAGCCCAGTGTTCATCTTCCCTCCATTCATTTGATGGTGGTGACCATGTGGTCTCCCTCATCATCATCATCATCCCACTCCTCGGGTCTCTGGGTCATTGGGTCATCAGGGCATTGAGCTGGTTGTCATTGTCATCCCCATTGTCTTTGCCCTGGTGGTTCTCCTAGTTGTTGTCCTCCCCGTCATTGTGGCCATCATCAGTTCCATTGGTTTCATTGGTTTCTGTCTCTGTCTCCATCCCCTCTCCATCCCCATGGTCTCCTTGTCATTGCTCCCCATAGCCCCATCATGTCCACATGCTCATCTGGCCCTCATTGTTGTTGTGCTTTCTCTTGGCCCTTTTCCTTGGGTTGTCATCCTCATCCTTCGATGTTGGTAGGTTGGGATGGGTGTTGGGTTCATGGTTGTTGTCCTCAGTCTTCACATGGTGGCAGGTGGTTGGTTCACAGTTGGTCCAGGGGTGAGGTGTGAGTTGGGGTGGGCAGAGATGGGATGAGGGCATACCTAGGGATCTGCATGGGTTTTGTGTACCCATACAGGTTATGGGTACAGGTACATGTAAATATTGGTATGGGTCACAATAGTCCTACCTGTGAGCTACAAAATGCACCAAAAATCAAGCAAAACGGTCAAGAATTGAGTGAGTTGTGATTGTTTTTATCACAACTCACTCAATTCTTGACCGTTTTGCTTGATTTTTGGTGCATTTTGTAGCTAAGACCTGTGGGTTTACGGGTAAAACCTGTCACAAATATGGGTACAGGTACAGCGCAAGATACCCAGGGGTTACCCATGCAGATCCCTAGGCATACCTGGCATTGGGCGGCCGTTCTTGAGCTGGAAACATTGTATCCTAGAAAAAAGATGAGGTGAGTTGGGGTGTGTGGAAATGCAGATAAGGGGCACACCTTGCAGGTCTCCTGATACCACTCTGCCATCTCCTATGCCCAAACGAGAGCCTCACATCCTGTGTGGATGGGGAGGAGGATGGGGTTGTGTTGTGTGTGTTGTGTAGCTGTTTGAAAGGAAGCCAAAGCTTTCAACACTCAAGGACACAAGAACATATAAGGAACTTAGTATATTCAAGGGAGGAGACTAAGATACAGTACAAGTACTCAAAGTATAGACTATATACTACAGGAATAACATGTGATAACTGCAATGACATGTGATAAGACTCACTGATGTAAGAGACACTCTTACACTCTCTCATACTCCCAAAAAATTGACTGGGGTGTGGGGGTTCAAGGGCAGGGAACAGTGACAGGGTAGGGGACATGACAGGTTGTGGGCAATGGTGACAGGGTACTGGGAATGGTGACAGGGTACTGGGAATGGTGACAGGGTACTGGGAATGGTGACAATGGTCAGGGAATGGTGACAAGGCATGCTTTACACATTGGTGAAAACATTGAGTTGCCGGGTACTGGATCAATGATGACAGTGGGTGATGATGGTGAGGACAGGGGGCGTTGACAAGGACAGTGGGCATTGATGGGGATGGTGGGCATTGACAAGGATGGTGGGCATTGATGAGGATGGTGGGCATTGACAAGGACAGTGGGATGGTGGGCATTGACAAGGATGGTGGGTGATGACAAGGATGGTGGGTGTTGCTGGGACAGTGGACGTTGCAGGGATGGTGGACAATCCTATGAGCTCCAGATGGCTGGTACTCAACGGTTTCCATGGGTGGTGTGCCCCCGTCTTCCTATGTGTCTGTTGTGTACAGCCTGTCTTCAGATGTGAGAGATCCCATGGATACATGCTAGGGGTGGTTGGCATGGACGTTGTGTCTTCTGCCCAGCTGAAACACGGGGTACAGGCACCAATTGTGATGGTACCAGGCTCGGAGGTGGTAAAGCAGGGGATGGGGACTGTAAAATGGGGGCTGTGGAAGTTGCAGATGGGTTGGCAGCTGTCAAAAATGCCAGTTCATTTATGGTCGAGCTGAGGGGAGACAGGGAGCATAGACTCTTTTCTAAGGGAATGAGGGGGTCTAGGGGGTGGTGTAGTCATCACTGTGTGGGGTTTTTTTTTTTGTAGCTGTTGGTGTTCATTGTCGAGAATTGCTATAGGTAACGAAGCAGCATGTTTTTGTGCATACAGGATTTGGCTGGTGAGTACAGGCAGAGATGGGAGCGTAGACAGTGTCGACAGCAACACGGTGGGTGACAGAGGGGGTGGGGGATTCAGCTGGGGCGAACCATAGTTCTTCTTCTGTTTTTTTTTTTTTTGGGTTCTTCTGACAAGCGAGAGGGCTTGTGTCAGTCAACAGTGGCCTGTAACATGGTGGGTGTGTGAAACATTGTGTATGATGTAGGATACAGGTGACAGAGAGACAGCTTGTTTCTGGGGTGAGCTGGCAAGTGTGGCAGGTGGTATAGGTCATCGTTGCAAATGGTGGGGCTGGTAGAGTCATTCCATCAAGTGGACGACACATTCTGGTGAACACATCAGCACTTCCTTGTGTACCTCCATTTTCTGGGCCGTAGACAGTCTCTGTACATTGCACACAACCCCATTGATGGTCTCTGGGGTGTTGATGGCTGATTGAGTGCTCGCTGCGGCCCTGGTCTTTGTTCCTGAGGTGGTTGAAGTAGAAGCGGCCACCGTTGTTGACAGTGACATGGCAGTGGTGATGGGCGGTTCAGGTTCTGTGCCATGTGGCATCTTTGAATTTGGGGTGGGGTCAAATCAGTCCAAGCTAATGACATCAAACAACACCACATGGCAATGAATGACCCTTAGGGAGGTTGAAGTAAAGGAGTGAGTGAGTGTGGAGATAGTGGGTGATGTCATTTATAGAGGGTCATGTCGCATTTTCAAGGTGGAGGGGGTGGGGAAGCTGCAGTCATCATGTGTGACATGGTAGTTGGATTGCATAGCTCAAGGTGTTCAATGGGAGTGAAGGGGATGAGCTGGGGAGGGGGGGAACAGAGGGGTATGGGAGGTTGCATGGGTCATCATTGGGGATCCTGGAACCAGCAGAGCCATTCCATTGAGCAGCAGATGTGTTCTGATGAATGCATCCATGCATAGATGGTGTCCATGTCATTAGCATAGATGTAGGCGATGGGGGGGAAAATGAAGAGAGTCTGAGAAGCTGTGGAAACAAAAGAGGAATCCTGAATAATGGCATTAGGACTTGAACTGCACAGGATGCTGTTCCTGATGTGAAGCAGAGGGGGCATGAGTCTTTTTGGTTTGGTGTGTGGGCATACGGGTGTTGGGGGTGCAGGAGTTGTGGATGCACTGTGTATTGGGAGTTTGGTGGGTTTGACAGAGGGGTGCACCAAGTCGGCAGTGGTGATGGGGGAGGATGGGACTGGTGGCAAGACAATGAAGGGTGGGGGGCAGCACTTCAGTTTTAGGACTACATGAGGAGGGATATTGAAGGTTGAGTGAACAGCGGTTGGGGGTGGAGGAGGGATATTAAATGATGTTTGCACCTTGAGGCCGAGGGTGGTGGCCTGACCTCTTGCGGAGGACTGGCTTTAGGGGTGAGGTGTTGAGAGGGATCTGGGTCATCTGGCAAATTGGAAGTAGACAAATCTTCAGTCTCTGTGCTTATATTGGGAACTGAGATAAGTGGAGGGGTGGGGTCAAGACAGGACAGGTGGGGCATACACAAGACTGGTGGGGTGGAAACAAGAAATCCATGGCACCGCATGGCACTGAACAAGTCAGGTAGGAACCTCAGAATGGGAGGTGCAGGGGTCGAACAGGTTGAAGGGAGGTTGAACCAACAGAGCAGGCTAGACAAGAGAGAGAGAACAATACAGAGGAAGAGAACACGAGTGGGCATTGTGTTGTTGTCAAGTAGTGTTTCAAGGTCCAGTTGGGTTGCAGTCTTTTGCAGTCTTTTTAAAATTTAAACTGCCTCCTACTACCTCAAACAATAAGATAAAATCATGAAAATATTTGAGCAGATAGATCTGGCCAAAGACCGGGGGCATCATCTCTGGAACATAAGGATTCTGGTCAGTGATTATCAATATAATCACAAAATTTAATCATAGATAGAGAAGTGAAAATACTGGGGGGTCCTCTCTTTGACAAAATGATTTCATCCAGTCATTTCTGAGATACAGCAAAACAGCAAAAGACTGGACCTTGAAACACTATTGTCAAGTGATGGTGTCAGTGTGAGAAAATTGACTGTTGCAGTAATTTCAGGGTCTGCATGGTTTCAGAAAAAAGAACGTGTGTGAGAGAGTAGAGTGTGGATAGTAAGTTCATTATAAAAAAAAAGTGGAAGGAAGCTGAAGCTTCCAACACTCAAGGACACAAGAACATATAAGGAACTTAGTATATTTAGGGAGGAAACTAAGATACAGTACAAGTACTCAAAGTATAGACTATATACTACAGGAATAACATGTGATAACTGCAATGACATGTGATAAGACTCGCTGATGTAAGAGACACTCTTACACTGTTGTTGAGCTAAAAACACTATAAGCTAGAAAAAGAACATCATTTCAACATTATTTTTGTTTAATTGAAGAGAGAAACAACAACTTACTGTTTCAACAGTGAGAATACAAGTTATAAAATGGTGATCAACATTGATCAAGTTCCATCAACTGTTGTCAGTTGCATTCCCATGGTCTCAGTTTCTTGTTATAGATATCAAATTGAAAACACTGTAAAGTAAGGAAGATTGGCATGTAAAATAAAATCATAGTAAGTTACTAGCTACTGGGCCCAACTTGGCACTACCCGTGAAAACCCACAACATCAGGAAAAGAGCAGCAGTCAATGTAGTGCTATGTTGCAAATAATAGCACTGGTAGTCCCATTGCTTGTCCCCTATTTTATAGCACACTGTAGCATCCCCTGTAAACTTGGTAGTGATAAGTAGTAAGCTATAGTTCGGTAGCTCCATATCCTCATAGTACACTGTAGCAGATATATCCTTCATTGTGCAAGATAGCCACACCGCATCACAATAGATAAATAGGTAAAAATCAATTTTTATTCAATCAGTACGACATACATACATGAAACCAACAAATCATGCACAAAACTCAACCCACTCATACATAATCAACAAGTAATGTATAGGGACAACATGCACAATTTGTGGTGCCATCTGGGCACCACGCGGCCTCACATCATTCCACAATCCAGGCCCCAGATGCAACCCATACACATGCCCGTAGATGACCTCTTGGTATGTGGGGGTCAGTCCTCTCCTCCCTTCATTGGTGACCAGTGGTCGTCCCCATCATTTGGTTCCATTTTGCCATCTGGTGTCGTCCCTGTTGTCTGGTGCTCCCAGCAGTGGTGGTGGGTGGTGCTCGTCTGCCCTCCATCTGCCCTGTTGTTAGTGTTTGAAAGTCCAGTTCATCGAACTGGAAAAAAAACCAAAACTGGACCGAACCAAACTGCGGTTCGGTCTTTTTGCGGTTGTGGTTGTCCTCATTTCCTCAGTCCATCAGTTGCAGTTGTAATGAATTGAATAATTATTTAAAACCAATCAAAACCAGTTCTAACTGGTTGCAACTGACTATAATCAATGTAAGTAGTATAATTTAACCATAAGTAAATGTATAATAACTAAAGTTAAATTGAAACAACGGCCAATGGAAGGAAACGCAAAAAGCAAGGGTTTATATACCCTGAGGCTGCACATGGACCATTTGGTCACATTTGCACAACCCAAACAAAGAAAGTGGTGCCACTTTTTTTATTATTCCCATGGGTGGCAAACCAACAATGCCGCAACAACCCACATCCCCATCATCATCAACATCAACCACCACCACCCCCTCGACACTGCCACTACTGCTCCCCTCCTCTGCCTCCTTCCACCAACACCCCTCCATCAACCCATGGTGCTACTCCCATGTCCCTGACATCACATAACACTATCAAATGCCCCAACAAACCATGTAAGGCCCAAATGATGACAGATGTTCATTTGGGCCCAAGTTATGTTTTTTACAGTTCTTTTTTCAACTAACTAATGTTTTCTTGTCTTTTTTTAGGTTCTAACTATGTTGTAACAATGAAACAGCATCAAAGACATGACCCACATCCACCCACTTTGTGCCCACCCCACTGCTACAAGCCTCTGCTTGCAGGGTGGTGCTGGGTCCCACTCTGGATGACCCCACTTCAGAACCAACACACCACCCTCACCTCTGCTGCAAGCAACTGCTCATGGGGTGGATGAGGGTGGTGACAACAGACAAATTACCAACATGGCCAACGGTCGACGATGGACGCAAATGCTAATGCTGGATGCCAACACCAACACCAACGCCGGACACCAACACCAACACCAGACACCAATGCCAACACCAACACCAACACCAGACACCAACACCAACACCAGACACCAACACCAACACCAGATGCCAACACCAACACCAGACACCAACACCAACACCAGATGCCAACACCAACACCAGACACCAACACCAACACCAGATGCCAACACCAATGCCAGACACCAACACCAACACCAATGCCAGACACCAATGCCAATGCCAATGCCGGACGTCAACACCAGATGCTGACACCAGCAGACCAGCAAATGACAACAATGCCCCCTCCCTCTTGTGTTTGCTCACTCGGTGGGTGTATTTTTTCTTGCCTATTCTGCTTGGTAGTACTGTTTTATTTTATTATGCAAATGCTTGCTCATGGGCCCCTGCCCTGTGAGGGGCTTCATGTTATTTTAAAGTAGTAGTATTACTCTTAACTACATATGTAGAATTACGAGATGGTTCTGACCGACTTTAGGTCAGTCAATAACCGGTTGTGGCTGAACTGGCCCAAACCAGTTATTCAACTGGTTAGAACTGCAATAAACTGGTTGTGGTTCGGTTTTAAGTAGATTTTGAATTGAATTGAACCAGTTACGGTTTCGGTTTTGTCCCAAGATGGGAAAAAACTGGACTGAACCAGACCTTCAAACACTACCTGTTGTCCCTGCCATTCTCACACCTTGTATTCACCCTGCAAGCAGTTGCTCACGGTGGTGTTGGGGGGTGTTGGTTGTCATCAGCATCATGGGGGTGCTTCAAGCCTTCCTTGCAACTACTGATGTTGTAAGGGGACTAGAGGGTGTCCCACGTGTTTCTCCTATTTTTTACGTTCGTCCTATATTTTTTCTCGCCTCGTTTCCTTCTATTCTTCATTTTCTATGATTGTTCCCTTATTTTATTACTAATTTCCCTTTCTATCACATTTGTGCATGTTGACAGTTTTATATTTAGAGACGGAGTACCCTTCCGACATCTACCCCTTGGTATTATGTCATGTGGCGGCCTTGATCAGCCTATCTCCGCCTTTTCTATTTTTAGTTATTATTTGATTTTTGCAGTTTTCACATATACTGGGCACTGGCAAAGGGATCTTTAGAGTTTTCTCTTCGGATTTCCCTTTGCTAGGTGTGCCCCCAATCCCTGTATTATGTAGCATAATTTTAACTTCGGATTTCCCTTTGCTAGAGGCTGAGGTTGCCCTTATAGATGTGAATCTGTACTAAATCATCTATTAGTAGGTTGAGGGGTCAACAACATGCAAAAACCTGACCTAAGGCAATTGGCTAGTAGGCTGAGGGGATGACAGCATGCACATTAGTTGCTCACAAGATAAACTATATTGTTTTGCATGTGCTTACCAGACAAATCCAGCCCAATCAACCTGATTAGAGACCCATACAATAGAAAGCTGAGTCACAAATGCACATTGAATCAAATCAAATTTTACATTGTAATCCTGCAGTGGCTTGAGGTTGAGGAGGAGGAGTGAATGAGATGGGAGATGGAAGGAAAGAGATGTTGTTGACTGTTTGTACAATGTTGAACTTTGAAAGCATGATTTCGGATAACACGGAAGCAGAGTTTGATCTGCCTTGTGGTTTAGCATTCATTGACTATCAATCATCCATCGTCGATGTCCACGCCCAACTCCATGAATGTGGCAAATTTATAAGTAGTATTTGCATTGGTATAATACCTCTCTGTAGACACCACTGCCAGATGTCTTGTATATACCAATATATACCTCCCATTCATAACTATAGCACATTACTCTCATTAGTCCTATATGAGCTATGGACAGTGAGCAGTGTTCTACAGAACCTATGGATGTGACACACTCATTGTGCATGCAATGATGCCCTATGTGATCTGCCCTCATCACTATCACACAGCCATATGCCTGGTATAGCTACCAAATATTCAGGCACTGATGCAGAGCAGAAAATAGCCTACATGTGGCTATCAAATCCTGGTGGGGAGCTACAGCCTGAACACTTTTTCCTGATGAACACCGTGTGTACAGGTGTGGTATGACACAGGTTCAGAATTCCAGGCACCATACCCATACCTGTATACCCCATGACCTAAACACCACAGGTTTACCTGCACCCATGCTATTCCCTAATCAAAACCAATTCACTGCCAAGCTGGATGAGAATGAGCCACCAGATGAATACTAGTCTTCTCTATAACTGAAGGAAAATCTCCTTCTTCACTGGGAGTTGGGGAATGGCCAGATGAACCTCGAGATGGACTTTGCACATCCACTTGTGGAACTCTGCTCTTGTGCAGCTCTAGAAGCCTCAGTCCCAGAGGATAAGAATTTTATCCCCAACTCTCTTATGTAAGTAAGAGGAGGGTTTTGTCAAAGAGATATGGCTTTGATGTCCTCTAACTGTGATACACTACTTTCTCACGACTCTCCCTGGTATTTTCCGTGTATGTATTTGCCTCTGTTGACTACCTTGCCATGTCATATTGTTGCCACGCATTCATATCTGAACTCTCGCAAATTCTCTGCTGTTACTGTATGCTTGTTGTCTCTGGTTACACTGTGTCATTGTTGCACTCTGATTTGCTACTGTTCTCCTGCTCTTTTGTCTGTGAATTACCACTTATAAGTGACCTACCACTTGCAAATAGTGAACTACCACTAAAACTATGAGTGAACTACCACTCCGATGCTTCTTTCCTCTTACCCAGCTTGTCTGTTGCTATCCCTTTGTCCCTCCACAGCAGGTTACTCCTGCTATTGATGCTCTTTATCATTCTGATCTTCATTTGCAGTTCTTTGTTTGTTCTGACTCCATATGTGGTTGGCTTTCTGCAGTTTTTTCTGCTGCTTCTGGCAATAATGTACCTTTCTTGAGTTACTTTTCATGCAATGAATTTACTGTATGCAATTTGGTTCACAGGTCTCAAATCACACTGTGTGGTTTAGACATTTCTGCTACCTTTTTTCATCCATGGAGTTTGTTAGAAACTTTCCTTCCCTTAAGTTCTGCCCACCATCATCCTGTCTGGTTCTATTATCAAAAGAATCATTATCTTGCTTCTCTTATGCAACTGCAAAAAACTGAGCTTATAGCTTGCTTGAAGCATCTAGGCATTCCAATAAGAGGGCTAACCAAAGCTGAGTTGAGCTCTAGAATTGTTCATGAATTTCTTGCTTGCAGACACAAATGCTTGCTGAGGTCTACAACAGATATAGTTTCTGAAGTTTGCTTGACTGAGACAGTCCCTCCATCATCACATAGTTCTGTGTTCTACTATTTATTTCTCAAAAACCAGTTTGGCAATACTGTCACAACCACTTTGCTAGTGCCTGAAAATGTATACTACAGCCCTTCTCAAAGGTCTGCTACTCTGCCTGATTCAGAACTTGAACAAGGGTTGCTCTCATTGATAAATAGTGCTGATTTTATTCCCCTACCACCCTCATCATCATTTCCTAAGACTGCTTTGAAGGGTACTTTAAGTCACATACATGTGTCACAATGACCATCTTTCCAGCATTCACATGCTAGCTATGTCACTGCTATAGTGCAAAGCTTCGTACATAGGTGCAAGAACTTATTGCATTGCAATTTGTCCCTCATTATAGATTATATTATGTGCTTTGAACCGTTTTTTCAACCATCTGCTGAATTATCATTCAAGCATGCTGTGATATATTTGCTTAACTTAGAGTATGGTCCTGCCATTGTTTCTGCATTAACCAAACCCCACAATGTACGTCTGAATGAGAATAGGCAGTATAAATGAGCAAAACAGCTTCATGATTGTATTTCATTGAATGCCAAGAATGGTGATGACATTGTCAAAAACTGGCCAACCTTGCCTGATGATGAAGTGGTATATGACTGTTTGTGTGCATATCATGATGCTACTAATTTGTCTGAGTCTACTTTTCAAACATGTGCTTGCTGTAGTAGATCAAACAACTCAATTATGGAACATATTTCACTGAAGAACTTTGATGATGTTTCTGACACTCTCAATTTGCACCTTCTGCAATGTAAAAATCCTTTGCTCATACCATCATTTGCCCTACTGCCCCATCCATTACAACATTTTATGCTTGATATCAATGGCATTACAATTGTGTCAAATAATTTGAGTGATTCAATATTACACATTTGTAAAGACTGTCATGCTCAGCTGCTAAAAGATAAAATGCCCCACTTTGCACTTGCAAATAATCTGTTCTGGGGTCTTTTACCGGAACAATTTCAGGATTTAACATGGGTTGAAGAAATGACATGTGCCAACTGCACATGTATCACATTTATATCAGTCCTCAGATCCCATGCAGCCTCATGTATTTCATGGTAACACTTGTGCTCATGATATGAATGTTATTTCCACTGCATCTGTCTTACCTAGAACTCCTGATCATGTTAACCAAATGTTGTCAGTTGTATTTATTGGTCCTGGCAAGTATAAGACAGAATGTTTAAAAAACATGTTTCACAATCAAAAAAACAAAATATGGGACTTTTTAGTTTGGCTCAAGGATGAAGCCAAAATCCCTTGTATGCTAATATTACTCTTGATCCACACAATGCTGAGTTGTATCCTGATGATGATATTCTGCCTGGATTGGAACAACATGTAGTACATGATACAGAGTTAGATGTAACATCAACTTTCGATCAGGAAACTGCAGGTATTGACAATCATCCAGCTTTGAGTTTAAATGCAAAACATGTTGCAGAGGCAAAATCTGTTATATTTTTAGAGAAGATGGGTGTGGCTGATCCTGAAAGTGTAAAACTACAAGGATGTACCTTTACTTTGTCTGCATTGCGCAATCTCATACACAATCCTTCAGACCGACCTGACCTTGTTATTCATCATGGTGCTTCAGCTGTATCAGAATATAACAATCCTAGTCTGTTACTAGGAATGTATCCAACACTTTTTCCTTTTGAAATAGGTGGGTTTGAAGATCCAACTCAGCCTGTACCTATATCATTTCAGCAGCAGGCTAATTACTGTATATCTCTGTCTGACTTTTCTTTCAGATATCATCATTCATTTATATTTGTAGTATGGAACATTATTGAACATAGAATGGCTCATCTTCAAACATATTTCACAGTAAAAAGTTCTCACTTTGATTCAGTTGCTGACAAACTGGTAGCTGTATCACATGATACTCTTACAACTGTTGCAAATCATTTGGAAAAGGAAGGCAGTTTGGCTGAATTGAGTAATGAACAAAAAAGTGTCATGGATCTTTTAAAACAAGTCAATTTAATTGCTGCAAAGACCCCTGGCTCAAAATATCCAGTAGAAATACTATATGAAGTTATGCTGGCTTTTTTGGTATTCCTTCATTGTATTTTACTGCCAATCCAAATACTGCACATAGTCCTCTGTTTCAATTGATGTGTGGTGATCTATCTGTAAATTTGGATGACAGATTTCCTGTTCTTGTCTCTAGTACAGAGCATGCCTTGCGACTTGCCAAAGATCCAGTTGCAGCTGCTGAATTTTTTGAATTCTCTGTCCATGCTTTGTTTGAACATATATTTGGTTGGAACTTTGATTTGGGCCAGTCTAGTGAGCATGGTGGAATATTAGGTCACTTACAGGCTTTTTATGGTACTACTGAATGTACAGAAAGAGGTGGTTTGCATGGACATTTTATGATATGGCTTATAGGTGCACTAAACCCTACAGATCTATGTACATGCACGACTTAAATCTGATCCTGCATTTGAACAAAAAATGTTTACATATTTAGAAGGAATAATCAAGCATGATTTACCCAGCATGGATATTATTGTAGACAAAGAATTTGAACCCTGAATACAACACCCACCACATGTGCCTCCACCAAAGCATTTAAGAAGTCACTTCGATCTAAATATGTAACTGGAAGTTATTGTTTCTTAATGAGGTAAAATTGTGTGGTGAAGCTTTACAGAGACATACATGTCATGATGTGTGCCACAAATATGGACATGCCAACACATGTCGATTTTAGTTTCCACATGAAATTGTCAAATCATCCTGGTTCGACTCAGAAACAAACTCTATTTACCTATTGTGTTTAGATCCAAATGTAAATTACTACAATCCTTTTATATCAGTATATTGCCGGTATAATCATGATCTGAAATTCATATTATCTGGAAAAGCTGCTAAAGCTGCAATGTTCTACATTACTGACTACATTACAAAAAATGATCTAAAAACCTATGAAATACTATCTCTTTTATCCAAAGCTGTATTGCATGCTACTGAGTCCAACCATAGCAATATGTCGACAAAAGAGCAGGCAAAAAATCTTCTACACAAATGCTTATCTCAATTTGGAAAACAGCAGCAGATTCATGCTCAGCAAGCTGCACGTTATATACAAGGTCATGCAGATGGAACCGGCTCACATAAAATAGTGCCAATGCTTTCTAACATGTTATTGCTATACATTAAACAGAAGATGAGGAATTTGAACATACATAACATACCCAGTTCTGATACTGATATTGATGCTGGTGATGAAGCCAATGTTGATGAATCTGATGATGTTGAATCTATGCCAATTCGTATACATGTTAACAAGGAAGGTACATTGCTGAAGCATACACAGATTGACAACTACATCTATAGAGATCATGACCTTGATGAAGTATCTTTTTATGAATTTGTATGCTGCTTCAGAATAGAGGAAAGAAATAAAAAGAATTCTGATGAGACATATACAAGATTAGGAACATATTGTAGGTACAATCTTCTATTTCCACATCCACTGCATGATAGTCATCAGATTGTTGAGCATACTAATCATAAACACCATATAACTAGACAGACACTAGTTTTAGGAGTGATTGGCATGTCTATACCTCAACCCACAGCATCTGTGTATAAATTGCTTGTGCTAAGTCACTTCAAGCCTTTTCATAATGATATGCCATTAAGGTAAGGCAGGGGTAGGGGTATACCCTTGTGTTTTTGGGCTAAGGGTATGAGGGGTAAGGGTAGGGGTTTGGAAGTTCATACCCTTGCATACCCCTGTACCCTTAGTAAGGGTACAGGGGTATGCCAGGGGTATGCTTATGTAAGAATATCATTTGATTTTTTCAGCTACAAAGACTCATATTCAAGATTTTCATCAATTAAATTCAGATTTTGGGATTGTCCAACATGATAATGGCTTTCATATGTTAATAAGAGGTATTAATATGTGATATTAATAGTAAATACAATAGTTACCAACACTATTCAAATGAATTTTGCTCTAAATATGTTGATTTTGTGCCAAACCCTTGTACCCTTGACAAACCCTCCCATACCCTTGGCAACCCTTATATGTTTCCATACCCTTACCCCTAAGGGTAGGGTGTTCAGGGGTAGGGGTAAGGGTATGAGATTTGACACCCAGGGGTAACCCCTGCCTTGCCCTATATGCCATTGATTGTGTCAGATGATACTACTGTTGAAAACCTATACTCATCATATATCTTTCCTGATTATGCACTACAAGTTATGAAGCACTGGGAAGCAATTCATGAATGTGAAGATGAGCATGATGCAGAACGATTAAGAAAATGTGAAGCTTTAACACACAAATCACAAGCACTTACTAAGTCTATATCAAACAACCTTGATGATGACTTAACTGAACTCAATATCCAGGACCTTAATCAACCTAAGAAGGACTTTTATGTCAACTGTGAGTTACTAAAATTAATACAATCAAAGTGGCTTGATAAGCTGGGCATGCACAGCAAGCCATTATCAGCTGACACAGCATTTGGTAATGATTTGTTGCCCAAGGTCACACCACAACAAATGAAGATATGGAAAGCTGAAATTACCAAACACGAAAACATTCTTAAAAAAATATGCCACAATGCATTGGATGTAAGCAATCAAATGAATGTGGATGCAGCTGTTCCAAGTACTGAAGGCTGTGATGATATCATTATTGATCAAAGTCCGATGCTGAAGAGTGCTATACCAAATTCTGAGGTGTATTTTGGACCAGCATTACCTATACAATCCAGAGACCAACTTTTGCAAAGTATTATATCTAAAGAAACCTTGAATGCAAAGCAAGTTATTGCCTTTCAAATTATAGCTGGAGAATTTCAAATATATTGAAGACAAAAAAAAAGATGTCAATAAGCCAACTGAAGCAAACTTCAAGCCATATATGCGAATGTTATTATCTGGACCAGGTGGCACTGGAAAAACACATGTTGTAAATGCTGTTCAACAAGTCATGAAGACATATGGTTATCAACATAGTATTCATTTTTTAGCTCCTAGTGGATCAGCTGCATCTCTAATTGATGGTATGACGATTCATAAAGGGTTATCAATCAAGGTCCAAAAGCAAGGTAAAGGTAAGGGGAACCACATTGTTGGAGATGTAGCAGAGGACTATAGTGTTTTGATCAATATCGCAGATTGTAAAAGTGTACGAGAAGAATTTAAGGATGTGATTCTTATCATGTGTGATGAAGTTTCACTTCTGAGTAGTCAACTCATGTCTAATACTGATCATGCATTACAATATGCTAAAGGTAATAATGAATTTTTTGGTGGTGTTATTATGATATTTGCTGGTGACTTCTACCAGTATCCATGTGTTTTTGGTAGTCCTTTGTACTCACCTATTAAACAGTATGCCAAAGCTACAGAACAAGAACTAATGAAGCGTCTAGGTCACCTGGCTTGGAAATCGGTTACAGAAGTCATAATATTAGAAGAACAAGAACATATGAAGAATGATCCAGAGTATGGTGAGGCAGTACTTAGATTACACAAGCAACAGTGCACTGCTGATGATGTTAAGTTATTCAATAGCCGTGTTGTATTGTCACCAGATAATCCACAAGGCGTTGATATGAGTACTGATGAAAACAGAAATGCAACTGCAATTGTTGCAACAAATCTTTTGTGACAAGCTATCAACATGCAAAAAGCAAATGCAAACTGTCCTATTCATGAACTAACTATGTGTGCTGCATTAGATACTGCAAGTGGTAAGATTGTACCACAGCCTTCAAGGTCCGACCTCCTAAATGCTGATGTATCCAAGTTGGGTAATGAAGGAGTTCTACCTGGATTTATTCCAATGTACATTGGGATGCCAGTTATACTACATAAGAAAAACATCTCAACAGAATTGGGTATAACTAATGGATCTCAAGGTATTCTGAGAAGCTTTTCAACTGCAGTATGTTCTTCAGGTTTTACATATTGCACAGGTGCCATTGTTGAGTTTCCAAGTAGTAAAGCTGCATTGCAGAAGTTACCTCCCAAATTATTTCCACTTGAACCTATGAAGTGGTCATTTTCATCAAATATCAAATTGCAGGAAGACAATGATGAACAGATAGTAAAAGCAAGAATACAACATAGCCAGATGCCTTTTGAACCAGGGTTTGCTTCAACTGGTCACTCTGCACAGGGCAAAACTCTGCAAAATGTTCTGGCATGGTTACATGAGGGTGGCTTTGCCACCTATGTGTCAGCTTCTCAGCCCAAGTCTCACAATGACCTTGCTATTATTCACCCAGTTACACTTTTAGATCTAAATAAACCATTACCTTATGATTTAATACAAGAAACAAAGCAGCATGAAGTTTTGCAGCACAATACTCTAATATGACATAGGTTCAAAACTGGTAGTCTACCTGTAGTCCCTGATCCTGAAGAAGAGCGGAACAAAAAAATAATTAAAGGAAAGGTAATTTTCAATGAGACTGGCAAGAAAAGAAAGAAGCAAGATAGTAGCTGTGATGCTGATAGTCCAACTGCCAAAAAGAGAAAACAGAGTCAGAGCCATGCTTCTACTGTCAATGTTATTGTGTGTGACTTAATTCCATACTCATGCCAGTGGTCAAGTAGTGACTGGTCTTGTTCATATGACTCTATATTTACTTCCTACTTTTGCCTATACAACCAACTTCATTCAGACATGCAAGTCATTTGGAGCAATAAATCTCCATGCACAAAATTGATGGCTAATTTATTTGATCAGCTTCAAGATAAACAAACATCTAGTACAATGAATAATGGCAGAGACCAGTTCAGAGACTATCTTTTCTCATGTAATAATACTATGTTTCCTAGGTCTGGGTCCAGATTGGTTGATATAACTGAAATCATAAAGTTAATTGCACATAATTCTGAACAGATGGTTCTGGTATGCTCTTTTACTACTTGTGGCTACAATGTACAGGTACCAATTGCAATGAGAATAACTTACATCCCAACTCCTGGTCTCTGGACCTCAAATGCAGTGAATCTTGGTCTGTGTAAATGCTCCCTGTACTACATCAGAAACCTGGCTTAAAATGCTCCTACAACATGCTCTGACCAACAAAGGACACAATGAGGCTGCTACTATCTTGGACCACTGCACTATGCATCAGTTACATTGTAATCAGACTATTCAGCAGACCATTTGTTTTGAAAGTATGTTACTTGCCTCTTGGGCAATTGAGATCAATCCTGAACTGCAACCAGTAACAATTCCATCATTGAAACTCAACTTGAGAACAGTGCAGGGTGAACAGTGGTACCATTTGAGAGCAATCATTTATGTAGGAGGTCAGCATTTTACAGCTCGACTTTTCATAGGTAATACAATATGGAATTATGATAGCGCAAAAAATAATGGTAGACCTTATTTTTATACAAACATAATGACATGTGGTGAATGGAATGCAGAGCAGCTGCTGCAATATGATGGAAGAAATATGTATCTGTTAATATATGGATCATAAACTTTGGTACCAAACAGTGCTTTGGAAAATTTAAATCACAGTCATTCATCATGCAGTTGTTTACCAATAACATCTTCCTCAAGAAGATCATCAGAGACAACATGACATTTCCTACTAGTGTTGCCACAGCTTAAGCTGACTTAAGCCAAGGTTTTTTGCTATCTTGGGAAATAAATTATGTAAAATTACCGAAATATAGGAGCTAGATCCCATCAAAAGCCAAGGGGTCTCCTGCCAACTCTAAGCAATTGGAGAAGCCATTCCTGAGATATTTAAATGGTTTTGAAACAGCTCTAAAATGGCTTGGCTTGAGCTATTTCAAAGCCGCTTAAATATCTCGGGAATGGGTGCTCCGATCGCTTAGGGTTGGCAGTAGACCCCTTGGCTTTTGATGGGATCTAGCTCCTCAAATATTTTGGTAATTTTATGTAATTTATTTCCCAAGATAGCAAAAAACCTCGGCTTAAGTCAGCTTAAGCCATGGCAACAACACTATTTCCTACTAATCACTTCAGCTTCCATGCTACTGTGCTCCACAACTGTTCACGTTGGTCTTTGAACAGCTAAAAAATTCTTTAGGATAAACTGACACCCTATACCATTGAACGAACCTGAGCACCAATCTGACTAACTAACATAACAGAGTCAAGCCCTGTGAGGAACACTTGGCTTGAGCCTACTTTGATAGAATGAAAACATAATGAGGCCTCAATGAGATGACCACACCTGAAGATGCTAGGCATAGCCTTGACTTTGTGCAACTTCCTAAAAGTACGGTATAATGTTATATATAATAAGAGACATCAAAGGTATCAACACACTCATCATCATCTGAAATTACTTCAAAGAAAGAGACTAAGTTGTCATCTGTAAACTTGAAATGGCTAGTCGCAATGAGATCAGCCAATACATGATCAGGGTCAAACTCCAGGAGGATGGGCACTTTGGAAAACACATTGTATGTGCTCAGCGTAATGAACCTGGTCTGAGCGAGAATGGCATCTGAAGTACCAACAACATGGCCAACATAAGGTTGCATGGCACCTTCCGCAAAAGAGTCCTCAAAGAAAGTGTAGATCCGTCAAAGTGCAGATATGGCCTTTTTGAATAAGACTTCATCAGGTCCTATAATACTGAGCTTGTACAAGAGTGACCAATTGTTGTTCAGGTTGAGGGGGGAGGTTTGGCAAGTTGTCAGCATGTATAGAACACATACATGACTAGACAAACTTTGTTTTCTTTGTAATGGGAGGTAACAAATAATCCACAATGTATCCAGTGACATCAAGAACAACTTCCTCAAAAGTATCCTTCCAAACAAGAAAGGTATAGCCACCAGGCATAGTGTTGATCCGAAATGTGCATCTGATCTTAGTGTCATCATCATATTCAGACAGTTGCAGTTTCCTGCGAGCTTCTGACTCAACACGTGTGTTTGCCCACTTCATCAGGCTATTCACTGTTGATTGTGATGAGAAACAAGAGGAAAAGATACAGTTTTGACATACCACAATTGTCCTCCGATAGTGTGCAGACTAGTAATGCAACAGGAATTGATGAAGCCATGCAGAACGGTGATAGTACTCGACCAGGAAACCCAAACAAAACCCACAATAAGGGCTCGCTTGGTATAACGCTAGTTAGAGGAAGGTTGCAAGGTGGTACTAAATATCACCACTGTAAACCAGGGGTATGAAAACAACTCTTAAGGGTGTGCAATGAGGTGCAATGAGGTGCAATGAGGTGCAATGAGGTTCGAAGAGGCTCGAAAGTATTCAAAGTGCTGCGATGATGTTCAAGAGAAGTTTGATAATAATCGAGTGCGTACCAAGTGCTGCGATAACGTCTGAGGAAAATTTAATGAAGTTCGACGAGTATTCGAAGAGGTGCAATGAAGTGCGAAGAAGTGCGATGAAGTTCGAAGAAGTTCGAAGGTCTTTATAGAAGACGAAGATGCCTTTGACGGTGACTGAGGATAGACTATGAGGACGTAGAAAGGGGTCTAGAGAGGATAGACAATATGCGATAGTTTTGTGAAGCTAGTACGAGGGGTTCAAGGAAATTCAGCATAAAACACTGAATTTTGAGACTAAGTTGAGATGCTTGGACTCAAGAGAATAGCTCTTAAATCAGATGATTGAAGTGAGAGGACAATATCTTCTATTCTTCTAAGTAGCTAGTACAAGGCTATATATGTTTGGGAGAAGTGATACTAAAAAGGAAATAAAACATGAGGAATACATGAGGCAAGATATAAAACAATAGAGAATCTTTGCGAATCATAGAATAAATGAAAGACGATAAGAAGGGAAACATCTAGAGACATGATTTTTCACTGGTACCTGTCCCCATTGATCTAATATATCATCGAGGTGTCAAAGCGCCACAATCACATCCTAAAATCCCATCGTTGTATCTCCTTGTGTCTGGTGGTGCTCGATATGCAACGCACTAACTCTTACAAGGTGTGCTGCATGTATCCCAAGGGTGGTGCGATTGGTGTATGGCGGCTGAAGGCGTTTGAAGTGCTGCGATATCGTTCGAAGTCATTTGAGATAGTTTTGGAGTGGTGTTGCGGGGTTCATAGGGGTTGGGAGCATGCATTTTGATGTTTTGATGCCTCTGGAGATGGTCCCAGAGTTTAGAGCGCACAGTGGACCTATCATCCTCCCCCTTACTGAAATCCTGACTGTCCCAGTCAGCTGATTGGAGTCACGTGTGAAATGCGTGATCGTGTTCAAATTGTAAACAAAACTCGAAAAACCTCTCGTTCTTCTTTGTCACCTCTCCAAACCTTTGACACTATTTTTCATCATGTCTCTTCTTGCCGAACTCAACACCGAAATCCTCAAATATGCCAAATCGATGCCCGATCATGGTGTCGCTGAAGACCTCGACTTTGAAGTGTGGGGGAAAGATTTTTGTGAGAAGATGGTAAGTTTCCGATTCCCATTTGATATTTGGATTCTAACGCAATATGTTCAGGTGGAATACGACGAATTGGTGGACGATTTGGGTGAGGAATGCAACTCGACTGTGCAACAGGTTGTCGATGAGGTTTTTGAGCTTTTCAAACTAATAGCTCGACACGAATGGCTTTTGTGGGGGGGAGACTTTTTATTTGCAGATCTGAGTGAGCAGGTGGAGCGAGAGCGAAGGGAAGAGGAAGCGAGACGGGTTCGGGAGGAGGAGGAGGAGGCTCGCAGGGCAGAGGAAGATGCGAAGAAGGAGAAGATCGAGGCTTGGAGGGGGGCATTAGTAGATGCTCAAAATGCAGCCCTTGCTGAGTTTCGTGCTAAAACTTTGTCAAAGGAAGAACTGCAGCGACGAAATGCGGAGCTTGCAGCAGAGGCGCAAGCGATCGAGAGGCTAGAGGCTGGAGAGGAAGACAAGGAAGAAGATTTAGGAGGATTGCTGATAATCAGGATTGGGAAGTGTAAGGTATTGGAGATTGAGGGAGGTGAGGATGATGGGGACGAGATCATCGAGGACGGGGTAGAGAGCAAGTGGAGGAGGTTCGCTGAGGGCGGACTTCTCGACTTCAAAGGCCCGGTGAGTTTTTGCTTTGTTTTCGAAGGGTTTTCGGGCTGCTAATCAATGTTGTAGTATGATTGATGTGCTAAAATGATATCCCAGCCATCATGCATTGTCAAGGAGGGAGCCCCGAAGTGCACAAAGTGCACTCAGGCAGCGCAGGGTTGCTACTGGCAAGGTGTCTCGAGGCAGGGACTTCGCAAAGGTGAAGCGAGACGATTTGGGGCTGCAAAACCAGATTTGCACCCAAAACCAGGTATGAGTGTCATTCGATGTGTTTCGAGCTCTCTAATCAATCGTTTTAGTCATTCGAATTCGTGCGGTGAGGGCGATCGAGCCCATTGAAAACATTGCGGGACCTTCAACGCCGTCAGGGGATAAGGCGAAGGGAAAGAAGTCGAAGGGAAAGGCGAAGGTGAAGGAGGTTCGAGAGGTGGAGGATAGCGAGGCGATGGACGAAGGGGTAGCAAGATTGGTGGAGAGGTGATTGATTTGGAGATGTTGTTAGATGAGATAGAGGGGTTGGAAGGGTTGCTGGCTGAGTAGGACAGTTTTTTTTTTGTGTTTTTGTGGACTTTGTTTTGTATTCTATCTTTTTAAATAAAACTTCGTAAATAATCGAAAGAAAACGATAAGAAAGAGGAAAGAAACGAAATATGAAAATAAGGGAAAGGCTCAGTAAATCATCATGGCTGAAAAACCCTTTTGAGTTTGTGCGACCACGCTATATGGCGATATCGCGACTTGTAATGTACACTAAATGAGAACGAAGTTATAAGTTCAATGTTCGATACAAAGGAAAAGAATAGCTAGTCGGGTTTGATATCTGGAAAATTTTCGTCTATGTCGGAGTCAATGTCTGAAGTCTTTCAAAGTCCTTCGAGATGGTTCGAGTCGATGTCGAGGAAGTTCAGGGGAAGAGGGATGGACTTTCTGGCGAGATAGGGGAGGAGTCGGAATGCGGCGACGGGTCGATGAAGTACGGAACCATCTAATTCACAAAGGATGTAAGCACCACCATAATTTTGTTCAATAACAATGAGTGGGCCTAGGTATCGTGCACGCATCTTTTGATTGAGTGATTTCTCGATCTGTGTGTTTCAAAGTAGAACGAGGTCACCTTTCGCAAAGTTGTAATCACAAATCATTCGCTGGTGAACTTGTTCGAAGCACTTTGCAGCTTCAAGCCGTGCCAAAAAGACTTTCGAATGAAGGACTTCAAGGTCTGAGGATCTCTTCTGTAGGGCGATGGCACGTCTGGCGATGAGGTCGGTAGTCAAGAGGATCGAAGCGGGAGGGGGTTGCAAGTAGGTGGCTTCAGAGATATCAAGTGGAATGAGGGGGTGCGATCCTGTAATAACGAAGTAAGGGGAGCAACCCATACATTTATGAACTGTAACTCGTTCTGCCCAAAAGACTGAGTGCACTCTGTTCGACCATTTGCTTTGGTCTCCATCGATGGCTTTGAATAGTGATTGGCAAACGTCGAAGTGGCTTCGTTCGACGAGTCCCTTGGCACGAGAGTTGTAACCACTAATGCAAATGTGGTTAATATGGTAGCGCTTGGAGAGATACTCAATTGCAGTGATGAAAGCGCTTCCATTGTCGCTAACGATCTCGTAAAGAGAGCCCCATCGACAAATAATGTCTTCGAAGATCCAGTCGCCGAGGGTTGTCGTGTTCTCGTGTCGAAGCTTTCGCCACTCTGGATATGTCGAGAGTGAACATTGGCCTTGGATGATGTACTTGAATCCGGCTGATGGAGGCATTTGCATAGTGTCGACGTAAACTTTGCCAAATAGAGGAGCTGGCATCGCAACTATGGGGGGAATTAGAAGGTTTCGCGTCTGACGAACCTGGCAGAGATGGCATGTTTGAATATACCAAGCGATGTCAGCCTTCATGTTGGGCCACCAGAATCACAAAGCGATCAGGGACTTTGTAGCGAACACCATCTTGTGTCCGATGTTGTCGTGAGCTGCACAAATGATTTTGAGGCAGCGTTTGGGGATGGCGACAATTTTGTGAGCGCCATGGGAGTCTTTTCTCCATAGTTTGCCTGAATCTATAAAGAATTTGGTGCAATATCGGACGAAGGTAGCATATTCTGCGTCTGATAGATTGAGAGGTTGTACCAAGTCACCTAACCACTTTCGAACACGAAGTAGTTGTGCATCATCCTTTTTCGCATTGTTACTTCGTGGGATGCCTTCGTAGGTAACTTTGTTCTGCGGAGCGATATCGGAGGAGAGGGCGAGTATCAGTTGTTGATGGCAGGGGAATGGCCAAGTCGATATCGGGTTTATCTGGTGTACAAAGCCGTGAAGTCGATCTATCCAGTCTCTGAAGTCTTCTTCATTATTGAGCTGGCTGTCTTCGGCTTGTGGTGGACGTTGTGAGAGTCCGTCGGGACCATGATGGGTTCCTGCAACATGGACGAGGGTGAAGTGAAAGGTGAGTATCGAAACAATCCAACGGTTTATACTAGCACTAGGTGCGATATCGGGGTTCGATAACATGCTTTTGATGTACCTCGCGTCAACTTCGATGATAAGATTGCGAATGCCGATAATATAAAGTCAAAGGGTGCCGAGGGCTCGATAAAGTCCATAGAGTTCGAGCTTTGGTTGCGAAAATTGGGATTTGCGGTTGTTGAGCATAATGGAACCGAATCGGCTATAATAGCACTTTCGAAGATTGTCGGGGTCACATTGGGCGAGGAAAAAGCCAATGGCGATGTGCAAAGTGTTGACCGATAGTATGACTGGTGCGTTGGATGAATAGTCGATGGCACGAATGGCTGGCGAGGTGATAAGGGCTTGTTTCAGGTCTTCCTGTGCTGCAATTTGTTTCAGTCCGAAATTGAAAGGGACATCTTTTCGCATAAGGTGTATTAGAGCTGTAGCACGTTGAGCAAAGTTCCGAATAAAGATACGACAAACTCCAATGGTTCCTAGAAATGCCTTGACTTCAGTAAGACTTCGACAAGGCCCCCACTTGCTAACTGCTGCGATGCGAGTGGGATCAGCCATACGACCTTCGATATTGCATCGATGACCTAGAACAATTATTTTGGAAATGCAAAGGTAAAGTTTTGGACCCAAAAAGGTTCCTCTGCAATACTTCATACGTTGGACTATATGATTTAGATTCCCGAAATGCTCCCAAATGAAGTGTCGAATGCCTGGATTATCAGCGATCATCTCGTAAGATCCTCCGATAGTTCGATATTCTGATTTTGGACCCTTAACTGGTGTGTCGTCGATGTAAGGGATGGTGATATGAGGGATTTCGGGTTGTAGGATAAACATTACGTCATCATGTAAGATTGGGACCGAGTTCGTCCAACCCATCGGTAGAGTGACAATTCGAAGCGCTCCAAAAGGCATCTGAAACGTCGTTAGATCTCGAGATGATTCTGTGACTTTCCTTTCGTCGAATGCGACATGTAAGTCCAACATTCCACCGCAAGTGCGTCCACCAAATTGTTCAGCTAGATGCTCTGGGATCGGGACGACGCCAGAGTGCTGTATTGTTACTTGATTAAGAGGCTCAAGACTGTGAACGATTCGAAGTGATTTCGCATCTTTCTTCGCAATGCAAAACCATTGTGACCGATATGACAAGTTTGACAACTTGTATACTCCTGCTTCTATCTTCTTTTTTAGCATCCTGCAGATCTGTTCGTACAAACCAGGGGGTATAGGGATATTACGTTCGACCCATGGAGTGTGAGGAATAACAGGGAATTCTATAGGAGGAAAGAAGTCGGGGTGAAAGCTTCCTCGTTCTTGTTCGGTCCATGCGAAACCCATTTCGTGATTTCGAATAAAATTGTGCATAAGCTTTTGTTCTTCTGGCCATAGAAAATTGCCGGAATGGTTTTTGTCAATGATAGCTTTGCGTTCGAGTGTATATCAGGGAGAAGGGACAAACGATGGGGGGTGAGGATTGAGTTTTGGCATTTGCTTGAGGGGGTTGCAAGTGATTTTTTGAATGATACGAAATCGATCGGGTAGTTCAGTAATAACTGGCCGAACCTTCTGTGCAACTGGTTTGTATTTCTTCTTCAATGCTGTGAAGATTGGGTATATAGAGTTGGTTGACGAGATGTGGGGAGGGGATATGATAGCGAAGTCATGCATAGAGGTCACCATCGGGCCCAATAAAGACGTTGCATACTGCCGACTAGCCGTTAAATATAAATTTGCAAGGATTGAAGAAAAGGAAATAGGGTTCGAAGAGTTTGAGGAGTCAGTATCGGGAATAATCCCAGTGTACTCGATAGTTATAGAGGAATTAGAATGGTCAAAAGAAATAATGAGGGCACACTGGTCATTCTCCAAGATTTTATCCTCTAGTTGCGAAAATCCTCGTGAACTACTCTTCTTCGTCGATTAGATTGGGGAATAGTCGGAATAGCACAGGATCGTGTCAAGTTCAGATCAAATATAGTTATTGTCTGTGCTTCGTTTCGATAATTCTTGACCGTACTCTCTGTGAGAACATCGAATGGTCGTCCGAGCAGAATATCCTATGCTGGATCGTGGATGATGTGTATCTGCATATAGAGAGTGATGCTACCGACTTCACAAGGTACATTCCTTGCCAAACCTAGACTCTGGTCAATACCACCATTAGCCGATTGCAGAGGGATGTGTATCGAAGGATCGTATGCGAGACCAAGTTCATGACAGACTTCTTCCGACATCGCGATGATTGATGAACCCGGGTCGACTACACTTTTGACTGGATTTCTTCCATTGACGTTCATAATAACCGATCTAATAGAATGTGATTCCTTTGCTGTGATAAAAGGTTCGGGTATTTCTCCAGGGCGAAGACTGCTAATATAGGTTTCGTAAGGGTCATCAATTATGAATATGTCATCATGAAGGAGATTCGTAGCGTTATTTCCTTTGGGTTGTTGTGTACAATGTGCAGTGACCTGTTCTTTCCATTTCGCACAAACTTCAGGCAATAGCGAAAGTAATTCTTTGGGGGTTAGAGTGATAATCAGCGTTTTCATTGATCGAGTGAAGACATCTTCGGTGATTTTGTCCTTTTGAATGGGAGCTTGGGTATGGTATGATGGGCCGTCTTTTGCTTTGCCTATCAATGCAAAGTTACGTTCATGAGGAGGTAGGTACAAGTTTTCTTTAGCGCCGTTGTAGGGATGTATTACCGGTTGCGATGATCGCTCAGAGATCGAAGATGGTGCCGTATTCGAAGTAGGTGGGTTGGTCACTGTGGACGATATCGATGGTGCCGGTGGTTGCGGGACAAATTGTTCAACCATTGCAGGGATCGAGGGCCATGAGGTAGGAGCCACTGGCACATTTGAATCAGTTCGCATAAAAGGTTTACCACTTTGCAAAGCATATATCTCTTGTTCAAGTTGTGCGATATGATCTTCAGCTGTTGTGGATAAGTCGTTAATTTGGTAAACACCCTTGGATGGCATCGAAGAAACTGTTGAAGGTGCGATATTATACATTAGTGAAGGGGTAAGGTTAGATGGAGGGTTTCATCGAGTCCATTCATCAATCCTGTCCTTGATAAAATGACCGGGGATGCTTCGTGGAGTGAATTGACCGTTTGGGAGAATGATTTTGCCTTCCGTGTTCTTTTTACACTTTCCTTCGTTGATATAAGACTGGCAAACCAAGCAGTCACTAATAAAATGTCCTGTAAGCCCACAGAAGATGCAAACTAATGTTTCGAGCTGTTCCAAAAGAAATCCACTGTTAGGTTGAGTAGTGTTCATGGTCTTCGAACCTGCTAAAGCTGTTACAAGAGTGGCTGTGAATTTCTCAAGGATTGCCATAAGGTCTTCTGATTTAATTTGGGGCAAAGATGTCGATGTTGTTGGAATTGCCGAAGGTGCTGAAGAATGTGAACTAAGTAGCGATGTCGAATCCAAGCCAATAGATCCTGCTAAAACAAATTTAGCCGCTGTGTGAATATCGTCAAGTGGGTAGGGATCGTCGGGGTAGTGATCAGGGAATTTTAGTTCAAGTCGTCGAGCGATTCTAGCCCATAAGCCTGGTTGGAAACCCCTGACAAAGGCTCTGCTTTGTTCCACGTCGGAAATCCTGCCTTTAGTAGATAGAAACTTTGTAATGTTATAGAATGACCGGTAGTATAATCCCAAATCGCTCGTGTTGTAAATACCTATGTGAAGTTGTTCGCCGACGAGTTTGTCCATGTCCGAAATTGACCATTTCTGATCGTCTTCAGAACTGGGGTACAGTTGGTGAATTGCGATGCGAAAGTTCTGGAATGAAATGCCGGCATCATATTCTGGAATTGATTCCCAGAGTTCAGAAGTGTCGATATTGAGGTAGCAACAAGCGTGTTTCTTCATATCCTCCAAGTTCGTGACATTGCACGCCGAGAAAAGCAATTTGAGTTTGTTAAAGTATCTGCAAAGTTCTCGCAGCTGGGTAGGGTCGAATTTCGGAGCCGTGGAATGACCACAAGCTGGCATTGTTGCTTGCATAGTCATGAATGCGATGTTTCTAGGAGTAGGAGTTAAAACTTGTGTGAAGGATGGTAGAGGAGTCGAAGTTGTTGGAAGGATGAATGAAGATGTAGATGATGAAGACGAAGAAGTAGAAGATGATGTTGAGGGCGATGATATTGGTGAAGGGAATAGTCGACGATGAGTTGATTCTGCTTCAGAAACAGGTATAAGAATATCTCCTGATTGTTCAAGAGATTCGAAGGCGTGATGAGTGTCGATCTGTAGGTTTCTAGCTTGTGTTGGCCTAAGCCGGGAGATTCAAGATGGATTAGGTGATGAAATGATTTAGAAACCCCTCGTGGTGGGCTCCAAAATGATAGTACTCAACCAGGAAACCCAAACAAAACCCACAATAAGGGCTCGCTTGGTAGAACGCTAGTTAGAGGAAGGTTGCAAGGTGGTACTAAATATCACCGCTGTAAACCAGGGGTATGAAAACAACTCTTAAGGGTGTGCAATGAGGTGCAATGAGGTGCAATGAGGTTCGAAGAGGCTCAAAAGTATTTGAAGTGCTGCGATGATGTTCGAGAGAAGTTTGATAATAATCGAAGGCGTACCAAGTGCTGCGATAACGTCTGAGGAAAATTTAATGAAGTTCGACGAGTATTCGAAGAGGTGCGATGAAGTGTGAAGAAGTGCAATGAAGTTCGAAGGTCTTTATAGAAGACGAAGACACCTTTGACGGTGACTGAGGATAGACTATGAGGACGTAGAAAGGGGTCTAGAGAGGATAGACAATATGCGATAGTTTTGTGAAGCTAGTACAAGGGGTTCGAGGAAATTCAGCATAAAACACTGAATTTCGAGACTAAGTCGAGATGCTTGGACTCAAGAGAATAGCTCTTAAATCAGATGATTGAAGTGAGAGGACAATATCTTCTATTCTTCTAAGTAGCTAGTACAAGGCTATATATGTTTGGGAGAAGTGATACTAAAAAGGAAATAAAACATGAGGAATACATGAGGCAAGATATAAAACAATAGAGAATCTTTGTGAATCATAGAATAAATGAAAGACGATAAGAAGGGAAACATCTAGAGACATGATTTTTCACTGGTACCTGTCCCCATTGATCTAATATATCATCGAGGTGTCAAAGCGCCACAATCACATCCTAAAATCCCATCGTTGTATCTCCTTGTGTCTGGTGGTGCTCGATATGCAATGCACTAACTCTTACAAGGTGTGCTGCATGTATCCCAAGGGCGGTGTGATTGGTGTATGACAGCCAAAGGCGTTTGAAGTGCTGCGATATCGTCACAAACTCCCATGGATTTGGCAAACAAACAGCTGCCCAACAAGACCTTGGTCACCCAAGACTCTCCACAGTAAGTACATATCAATACACATTGTGTTGACATGCAGACATATCCTGCGACAGAAAACAAACTAGCGATAAGAGTTTTGAGGATGAGGGTACTACAGCAATGGCAAGTCAGAAAAAACAAAGAGTTGACAAACATAAGTAAGAATGCACTTCGTTGATCACACGTACTTATTTGTTCTGACAAAAATGTAGACAGAGCGAAGAATACTGTAGGCAAGTCAACTGAGAAAGTGAGAAGCAAGTGAGTATCAATCTGGCCGCCAAGTCCAGCTGTCACTTACATACAAGAAGTTTCCACAGTGATGTCAGAACCTTGCCTTGTGTTCAATGGTTCTGCTACAACAACAATAGTGAGCTTGTTGTGCCTTCAACAATCTGCTTCAGTAATCTGTTTGAAGACGAAATGGTTGCTTGCCTTAATGCTCTTGATACCATAACTCCCACTTCAGCACCATTCATCAACCTTGTAATGGCTGACCCAACAACAATATGGTCACAGGGTACTTACATTGTGTCAAAGGCAGACTCACATACAACACATTTTTTTTTGCTTGGAGTAACCATATACTCATCTCTGTTATCTGGTACTACTGCACAATCCCTGTCAGTTGTGTTTTCAGACTGTATGTATGTTCCTGTGAGCAATTGCTGTTTTGGGAGCAGTTTTGGACCATAAGAAATTCGTGGTAAATATGTATCAGGGTGGTATTAGTTTGTCCTCATATAAGAAAACAGGTAAGAGATTTGCTAACTTATACCAAGATCTATAACTGAATACCTCATCACAAGAGCAATCTTCAAACTTCTCTCCGTCCAGGTCTAAGGTTCCACCTCCTTCACCAGTTAAGAATGTGTCTAGCTCGAAGTCTGTTTGGGGAGCTCCTGTACGAAGCTGGAATGAGGATGGTATGTAACAATGACAGTACATGTTGTGCCACCTCACTTACCTGAAAATAGTTCCAGTGTATGATGGCAGGAAACCATTCAAACTTTCCACATATGGATCCCTATGCAATTTCCATGATGAACTCGATGCTAACTCTGCAGTGATGGTAATTTTTACAATCAGCTCATATGAAGACAATTGAGGCAGAGAACCGGATGACTTAGTTCCTAGCTTCAACATTCAAGATGTGATCTTGCTAGCTGATTACAATCCTGCTACTGAGCCGAGTGCTATAACATTTTCTGATGTGATTGGCATTGAACCAGAGGAGGTTGCAAAGAATGCTGATCTTCAGGATGTGCTCGAAGATTCTGAAGAGGTGGATGAGGAAGAAGTTTAAGAACTATTCATGTGTATTCTGTACAACTTCAAGACTCGCATTCAACTTGAATCAAACATTACCGAGCTTAAGAATTGCAAGCAAGAAAATTACAACAGCACCAGAGTCAGGGATTGGTGCTTGCGCCGCTACACAATATACACCAATTGCCCTCAGTTGTCCCCAAAAGGTCGATCATCGGAGGTCACGATGACTGTGACAAATATGAAGTCACAGTGATATATATAATATGCACATGGGCCACTGAATCATGTTGAGTCACCTAAACACAATGGGCAAGCCTTGAGGCAGTTGATTTGTAGTTGACTCGTACTTAACTTGTGTTTGACTCATGTTTGACTGGGAGTTGACATTTGTAGTTATGTAATATACTTTAGTAATAACTATTCATTTCATGACAGTTTGGCTCATTGACGTCGAGAATAGTTCACTTGAAAACTTTATTTTGTACTTGGAACTGCAACAATTTAATATTTCTAATTAGAACTACAATACATGATATTGCTGTTGCTACCAGCTCACACCCTGCCATTTCCGTGTTTGCATAGCATGTTTCCACCCCTGATCTATGCCACGAGCAGTTGCTTAAAGCTGTAGTGAATGATCGTGGTGGTTTGGAAGGCTGGTTGTCATCATAGGAACTAGGACTAGAGATCCTATGAAAAAGTGTAATATTAGTTAGGAACTACCAGGAAATGAATAAAAGAAACTTGCCTGTGGCCCAAGAGATGTGTCAATGTCTCTTGGGCCTCATTGGTGTGTGTTTGTAGGGCTCTCCACTGCTGCTACCATCACTTATGTCAGTTGTCCTGGGGCCCAGCGTGCATCACCATCATTGTTGATGTGAGCACCAGTGATCCACCCTATGAGCAGTTGCTCATAGGGCTGGGGGTGGGTGCCATGTCATTGTGGGGCTTTGAGATCAGCATCCTATGCTGCCAGCACTCATGATGCACACAAGCAGCTGCTCATAGTGTTGTGGGTGGGTGCTATTGGGGGGATTTTGTTGTTCCGCATGTTGCTGGCATCAAATAGTAGAATGAGCACCTAAAAACATTAATTAGCAACATTAAAATGAAAAGAGAAAAGAAAAGAAAATTACTTATCTGTTGTTGCTAATGGTCGTCAATGGTCAATAGCACCAGGGGATTCTACCCCACAAGTGTTCGCCAGTAGCACTCGCGATCCACCCTGCGAGCAGTTGCTCGCAGCGGTGGTGGGTGCTAGGTTCAAGGGGAATGGGGAGTGAAGCAGGGGTGAGGGTGGCATACCTGGCAGCTGCTCAAGTCTCCCGGCATTCCTCTTCTGTTGTCTCTGTTCTGTTTCCACCGCATCTCTGCCATCTCCATGGTTGCATCACTCGTCTACACCCTGCCATAGCTCAAGCCTCCCGGTGTTGCTCTGTTGTCATTTCTGTTCTGTTTCCACCATCTCTCTGCCATCTGTTGAGAATTACACTGTGATAGGGCGATGACCAATGCGTGTGATGCGATGATCAATGCGTGTGATGTGTATGCTATTCTTAGTGCACCCCTTTGATGCACTTAAACAAACATTCTTTCCCTTTATCCCTTTGCTTCTTTATCTGACAGGACTCGTATATATACAGGAGATAGTTGCTCAACCACCTCAGTCACTTATACAAGGACTGAGGTGAGCATCAACTCTCATACTTTTCATATGGTTTGCTTACTGTACTTGTAGTGTATTCTCATATATTCTAGGTACAGTACACATCGAATATAGAGTCACTTATACAAGGACTGAGTGTATTCTCATATATTCTAGGAACCGATTTTCTACAGGTTATGGGCCATTTTCATCGTTGAATTGACGGTAGAAACTTCCTAGCCACTCGACGTTTCTTCGTGATGTCAATTTTTGATCGATCGATCACCTTTGTGCCTTGGACCCTATACAGTCATGTAGACCTCCTTTGTTGCCTAGCACATCCCTCCACATCTCTCCCCTGCTATACCCAAACCTCATTTGATCATGGCTGCCAACTCTGAACCCACTACTGTCTCTGTTTCACCTATCAAACTATTGGTACAATACTCTGGGGAGAAACTCGACAAACTCAAGTCTAACTACAAAGAATGGTGCGAAGATGTCACCATTGCTCTTTCACTCAACGGTTTGTATGAGTATGCCACTGGGGATATTAAAGCCCCACCAACTACAGAACCTCGAGCACTTTCCAACTGGAAGGCCAACTCGCACTTGGCATATGTGTTCCTTGCATCGAGTGTGTCTTCCTCTGAACACCCTTTCATGGATATGACAAAGGGTCCCAATGTCAACTGGACGACTCTTCGGGATCATCACCAGAAGGAGGGCCCAGTTTGTCAGGTCCAGCTGCTCCAACAGGCTCTCTCCATACAATGTTTGAAGGAAATTCCACTTCTGGAGACTGCTGACAAGATTTGCACACTGATTGAGCGTGCATTTGCCATGGGGGATATAAAAGCCGATCTCCTCTGTTGCATAGCGCTCCTTAACTCCCTTAGTGAACATTTCCCTCATGCATGCTCCATCATTTCCCGTGATATTACCGCCTCAACCAAGTCCACACCTTATACCTCTAAAGACATTCGCCGTTTCCTGGAAAACAAACAATCCCTACTTGAGAACGACCAGCATGACGCATCCCGATCAACCATTGCCCTCGTTGCCTGCATCAAACCAACAAAATCATCTAACGCACCCATTTGCAGAAACCCCATTTGCAAAAATCTGGCCATACCACTGATTTTTGTATCAAACCGGGAGGGGGTATGGCTGGGAAAACAATTGATGAGTCCAAAGCTGCCCAGAAACTTATGATCGAGAAGAAGAGGCAAGGTACTGATTCTTCCAAGGTTCCAGTAACCGTGAAAGATGTCAATGGACGTGCATTCACTGTAATGATCGACTCTGCCCAGGTGCCATCACCTTCCTCCACTCCAGAATTCACTGGATTAGCCACTGATCCTCTCCACAATTGACAAAGTTGAATATGAAGGATGGTTAGTAATTGAGGAGGAGCCTGTCACTTCGGTCAACTGGGATGAGCATCACACTACAGCTATCAATGGCACATTCGCCGTCAAACCTCTGAACCAATCAAACCGCAGCCAAATATCCCTCATGGATTTTCCCTTCATTGTTGACACAGGCGCCATGGTTCACATATCACCCAAACATTCTGACTTCCTCTACCTCCATCCCATTCAACCCCGCTCAGTAAAAGGCATAGGGGGATCTTCCATCACCGCTATAGGTGTCGGCGACATCAAACTAAGGGTGGCACGGGGCGCATCAATCACCTTATGTAATGCACTTTACATCCCAAATGCGACAGTTTGCCTCATTTCCGTCGGGTCCCTCACTGAGGACTCGAATGCCATAGCTCACTTTGACTCCTCTTCCTGCTGGATAACCAATAAATCCACTGGCACCCTCATTGCCCAGGGCCCTCGACTCTCCACCAAGAAACTCTATGCGCTCACCTTACACTCCACCACCACTGACCACGCTTTCACTGTCCACAGTTCGCTGAACCTTGAAACCTGGCATCGTTGCCTTGGTCATGCCAACTACCAGTCCCTATGGGACATGGCCAAGAAGGGTACACTCACAGGTGTGCCGATCTCTTCTGTTTTGAGACCGCCCAAATGTGATGTATGCATCCTTGGAAAGCAGACAAAGACTCCGGTCCCCAAGAAGCACAAAGAGGGGGAGGGGCATAGAGCAACAAGGAAGCTAGAGAAGGTGTGGGTCGATTTGTCAGGTCCGCATGCTGTCAAGTCCCATACTGGAAATGAGTATGTTATGGACATAGTGGATGATTGTACTTCATTCCCCTGGTCTATACCACTTAAAAATAAAGACGACGTGTTTCCGGAACTCAAAGCCTGGGAGTTGGCACGCGAATCCGAAACTGGTCTGAAAGTTGAAATCTACATTATGGACAATGGTGAACTGAAGTCCAATGAAATGGAAGCTTGGCTCAAATCCTGGGGGACAACCCAACATTTCACGGCACCACATATGTCTGCTCATATTGGGCAAGTTGAATGAATGCATCGGATGCTCATGGCGAAAGCACGTACTATGCGACTTTATGCAAATTTGCCAACATACTTGTGGGATGAGTTTTATTTGACGGCTGTTCACGTACATGCCAGAACTACTATGCATTCATTAAAAGGGGTTACACCTTGGGAACTTTGGCACAAACGCAAACCCAACTACTCATACATGCGCGAAATTGGTTGCTGCGCATTCGTTCTAATCCCTAACAAACACAACCCCAAAATCTTCGAATGGGCAATTGAATGTGTCCTTATTGGCTACGAGCCAAAATCAAAAGCCTACAGATGTTACCACCATACTACCCACAAAGTGTACAGCTCATATCATGTCCGCTTCATTGAGAGTCATGAAGGACACACACCACCAGCCCTAGATATGCAACCAAACCACTCTGATCCCAATCCTGCTGCCCCAATGCCTATCCTTCCACACGAGGATAATGATGATGAGGTTGGACCTCTTGTGCCTCCCACACCTCCCAATCTGGACATTATCACACAACCAGCGCCCAGACCCCTGCGCCATTCCTCCCAGGTACCTATCCCAACAGAATGGAACCCAACTGGTGGACCCTCTACTACACATACTGAGACAGCCATCCAAGAATCCAAGGAGAGTGCAGCTCGTGTCAAAGAGATGCATTGAGAACGTCGGGCCGCCAAACACGCCGGATCCCAAGACGATCACCTGAACATCTCTACTGATGGGAATGACATCATTGATGATCTTCGACTCGTGTTTGAGAACCTTGATCTTGGTGATCAGGCACATGATCTCCTGGCTATGATCTCGGAGATGACTGATTTTGATCCAGAATCACTCCAATTTGAGGATGAGCCACAGACTTGGGATGAAGTGAAGAACTCAGCGGATGCAGCACACTGGGTGGCAGGGTATAAGAATGAGTTAAAATCCTTGAAGGACATGGGGGTCTATAAACTCATTCCCCAATCTGAAGTTCCACAAGGAAAACATATCCAAAAGGGGAAACCGGTATTCCACATCAAACAGGATGAAATGGGACAGGTGGTAAGATGGAAGGTACACCTTGTTTTTAAAGGTTTTGAGCAGATCTATGGTAAGGATTACACCAAAACAACCTCACCTACTGCACGCATGGAATCCTGGAGAATTCTTCTCCACATCGTGGCCTCCTTAGGTTGGGATGCCCAACAGACCAATGTGAAGACGGCATTCCTCTACAGCCTCTTACCCAATGATGAAGTACAATACATGCAACAACCCACTGGTTTTGAGGAACCAGGAAAGGAGGACTGGGTATGGCAATTACAACGCAGCTTATATGGCATAAAACAAAGCGGGTGCATCTGGAACCAGACACTCGACACCCAAATGATCAAATGGGGATTCACCCGCCTTTCTTGCGAGTCCTGCATTTACTTCTGCAAAACTGGCTCAGGGATTGTGATTGCCGCCGTTCATGTCGATGACTATTTGGTGATTGCCGATTCCAAAGATGAGAATGAGCACTTCAAAGATCAAATGCGCAAGGTGTGGACGATCTCCAATTTGGGAACCGCTTGCTTCATCATGGGTATTGCGGTGACTTGGGACAGGGCAACTCGCACTGTTGCACTTTCACAGATGGCTCTCATTGATAAAATCATCAAACAATTTGGGCAGAAAGATGCCCACCCGACATCTGCTCCCCTCAAGCCTGGATCTAAACTTAGACGTGCCAGCCACGATTCCATTCCCCCTGATGAACAACTTCAGCTCAATAAATTACCATATTGATCTCTCGTCGGCTGTCTACTCTACCTGGCAATTTCCACACGTCCCGATATTTCACATGCAGTCCAACAACTATCTCAGTACCTTGATTCATATTTGTTTGACCACTGGAAGGCAGCACTTTGACTTGTTCGTTACCTCAAGGGGACTCAGGACCTCAAATTACACCTTGGGGGTAACCATCCCATTACACTTTTTTTTTTTTTTCTTTTTTGAATCCTCATTTATTGTCCTTTGTGGCGAACCATATGGTAGACAAAAACACACCCATAACTACATATCTAATTAATTGCCCATGAAAAGAGGAGTTCATCGCATCAGCTATGGGCATCGCAGAGCAACACCCATAGCAGGGGTCCCGCATGAAATAGTAGACGTAGTGTCAGGTCGCTGTAGTATATTAGTAAGTGAGAGGATATTTGTGGGTCCATTATTGAGTGGGCTGGTCAGGGATTTCCCCAAAGACGGACCGCATGCGTCCGCTGTGGCCGATAAAACGGAAGAGGTGGGGGAACAGCTTGGATAAGTCTCTCACTCCTCTTCCACCTGCTCGTATCATCTTGTGTCTCGCGTTTTTGTGGGCTGGGCAGTGCATCACGTAGTGCATTACTGTTTCGTTGTATTGATGGCAGCAGGGACAAATTGGGGAGTTGGCTTTTTGGATGTGGTGCAAGTGCTTGTTCAAGGGGATGTGTCCTGATTGCAACTGGAACAGTAGGCTTGCGTGTTTGCGCAACATTTTCGACATTTGTTTGCTGAACTTGTCAGATGGTAGTGCTGGGTCTATCTGCTTCATCCGCTCAAACCGTGGTGACTTCTGCCACACCTTCGCTGCCGCTTGCTTCAGTTTTGCATGGTATGCCTGCTGGACCACTGATTTGCTGCATGGTAGTGTTTTCCGTAACTGCACAGGTAACTTTTGGTTTGGACTGGATCCGTGTTTGGCTGCCGCTTTAGCTTCTTTGTCGGCTTCCTCATTCCCTTCGATGTCGATGTGTCCAGGCGTCCACCTTATCAACAGGTCCATGTCTTGGTGTCTGTCAGACACCATTTTCAGCTGCCAGTGGAACAAGTCCCACAGATAGTGTCCTGGCCCTGGTTTGATTGAATGCGTTGCAGTGATGGCTGCTGTGTTGTCGACTCCCATCAGTATCATCCTGTTTGCATGTTGTTCCTCTCTGATCAGCTCTAGACCCAGAATCATCCCTACCCCCTCCCATTTATATACAGTGTGGTGCCATATGGAGCCTAGCCTCAATCTCCTTCTACTCCTAACTGCGCCATCTCGGTATAACACCGCCACTGCTCCCACCTGTCCCTTGTACCCTGAGCCATCCGTAAACACTTTCACCCATGACTCATCTGCCTCTTCTTCTTCCTTTGCTTGCTCCTTGCTTTCTGCGATGTGTAGCATCATGTTGGGCTTCCACTTTGGCCCTTGTTGTACTGCTGAAATCTTCTCCATTAGGTCTGGTTTCAGCTTGAATGTGTGCATCATTTTGTGTAGTGGTGTGTGGTGTTTCTTGACGAATCGGTTGGCTGCTTGTTTTACTGGGTTATGTAGTGGATGTGTGATGGGGAGTGTTGCCAGGCATAGCGCAGCTTGGAACCGGACTTTGTTGACTAGAAGATGGAACGGTAAGAGATTGGCATGTACATCTAACATATCTGTTGGTGATGTGTGCATCCTGCTGACAATGAGTATTGCTGCCCTCCTCTGGATCGCAGCTAGTTTGTTGAGTGCTGCCCGCCCACCTTTGTTGACCTTGAAAGATGCACTCCGTAGCGCTGGTCCGAGGAACACGTCCGCCCCATATAACATTCATGGTCTCACCACTGATAGGTACAGCCAACGCATGTGTTGCCCTGATATTCCCCCTGATGGCCTTGCAATCCTCCCGCATTGCCCCAACCAATCCTGTCCTTTCCCCAGTGCCACTGCCATCTGCTCCTCCCACCTCAGCTCTCTGTCGATGTGTAGCCCCAGAAACTTGACTGTTGTGGTTGATTCGATCTGTTGGCCATTGAGTATGAGTGCTGCTCGTGGGGTTGGTATTCATTTGCGTGGCCAAAAAGGGTCCCATATCTTTCGTTGTGACAGGTCAACGAGCTGGAACTTCTCAATTCCAAATGAGCAATTGTGTGCCGCAGCCCACTCCAAAATCCCTCCTTTGCGGTTCATGATGTCCCTCAGTTTGTCGTTGGTTATGTGGAAGTCTGCTCCAGTCACCAATGCTGCTGTGTTGTCAACATATAGAAGCCCAGTCTCCTTTGCCAACTTCTGGAAGATTTGCAAAATTAGCAGATTGTAGATGATCCATACAATCAGTGACTGGGCGTCACCCTGATCCAGCCCATCTTCGATGTCAAAAAGCTCAGACCGGTAGTCATCGAATACGAGTGTTGTCTGCCTGCCCTCCAACCGTCTCCCCAGCCACTCCACATGTCCCTCTGGCACCCCGTGTTGACACAACATGTCCACTGCCGTGCTCAGAAAAGCTCCCTTCACATCTAAACACAACAGTGATGCCACTTCCCCTTTCCTCCACGCGTCCTTCACTGTCTTCACCATCAGGTGTATCAAGTCAGTAGTCGCCCTTCCCAGCCTGCCTCCAAAGTGGTTGGGAGGGAGAATTCCTGTCTTTTTGCACATTAGCACCAGATCTTCTGTTTTACACCCATTTAGTAATCTCACATAGCCGTTGGATAACACTATGGGTCTCCATGCATTTGGTGAGGTGTAATCTGCTTTGCCTGGCTTCTTCAGTACTGGTGTTTTGGTCACTTTCCAATCACTTGGATAGACTTTGAGAGTGTCCATGGCTTGGAAAATTGGACCTAGATGCAGAATTAACAGTTCCCGTGCATGGACAAATACTGAGTTTGGGACTGTGCCCGATCTTGTGGCTTTCCAGGGTTTCATCTTCCTTATCACCCGGCAAATCTGCTCATCCATGACTGGTTCATATTCCCACTTTGCTGGGGGATAAGGCTCGGTGGGTGCTGTGGCTGGCGGTGCTGTCCAAGTTGGAAAGAAGGTTTGGTAGAAGAGACTCCCCTTGTCTTCGTTGGTGCATGCTTCTTGTGTGACCACCTTTGTAATTGGATCTTTCACCTGTAGCGTTGGCACTCAACACCTCCCTCCATCTGATGCTGGTCCAGTTACTAGCCAGTTTGCTGCCCACAACTCCTCCCCATCCAAGGACTCCAGCCACTCTGTCCAGTGTTCTGCCTGCGTGGTTTGGATCACCTCAGAATAGTTGTTCCTTGCCTGCCGGAACGCTTCATGTATTGGATCCCCATCCCCTGCTCGCCTCTCATATGACCTTCTCGCCAGCTTCTCCTTCACCTTCTTTAGTGCAGCTAACTCTTTCGACCACCAACACTTTGAGTATGGACTGGGTTTTGACATTGGTACATGTTTCGTGATGGCTGCCTTGATTACCAGGTCTAGCCATTCGAGTGCGGTGTGGAACTGCGCTATTGTGGTGAGTTCCTCTGGTACCAGCAACACTGCGAGCCCAGCTTCCAAAGGCTCGTGGAATTCCCCCCAGTCTGTTAATTTGTAGTTGAACCTCACTTTGAAATCTGTTCGACCTGGTGTGATCTCTAGCTGACTGAGTATCAGCATGTGGTCCATCTTCTGCGGTCGTTGCTGTGGGTCTGTGTTGCACGTAACAAATGCATCGAGCAGCATTGCGGAACAAAAAATGTTGTCCACCCATGTATAATTTTTGGTTGAACTGGCTTCCAGCATTGGTATGTCCTTTGGCAGTGCCATCTTCATGTTGTACCTTGTGATCATATTAAGCAGGGGCTGGGTCACTTCCAATGTGGCTGTCATGAAAAGGTGTGCATTCCACTCCTCATCCCACAATGGGTGGTGTCGGTTGAAGTCACCTAGCCATATGTACTGCACTCTCTCTCCCTCCACCTGCTCCCGCACTCTCCCCCTCATGTACTCCTTCACCACCTCTAAGCTTCCATTATGTTCGCAGTCATTGTATATGTTGATAATATGAATTATACCGAAATCTCCACAAAGTCGGATCCCAGTCATGTCTGGCAATGGGAAGGGTATCTCGGTCCAGTTGTTTGAAGTTAAGTTTTGGTTTACTAAAATGACGGAGCACGTGGCACTTGGGTTTGCCAAATGCTGCTTGGGGTATATGACTGTCCAGTGCAGGTTCAATCTTGTCCTTCCTAGAAAGTCTATATGTGGTTCCTGTAACATCGCGAGGTCGTAGTCCTTGGCTCTCAGTGATTGGAGTAGATTGAGTTGACCCTCCAGAGAACGATTCAGGTTTTGCTGCCATATCCTCAGTCTTCATGGTTCATGTATTTCTGGTGTATCAGGCATAGGCTGTGGGGTTGGCTTGTTGACTGCTAGTGCCCCTCGTCTCGCCCAACTGTGCATGGGCATTTGCCGCTATGTTCACATTCATCTGGTCTGCCCACGTCCTGTAACCTCCAGTTGCCCATGAGTCAAGCATAGACTGCACTGGTCTGCCAGCTCTTTGTGTTTCCTGCCTATAGTTCCGGTTCACTGCCCCTCCTCGAGTTCCACCTGCTCCAAATCCCCCTCTTCCCATTTCCCTGCTCCCGCCTCTATCCACTGCCTCTCCCCTTAGTCCCTCTGTCCATATTCCTGCCCACCCATTATCCCCTGCTCCCTAGCTTTCTCCCTCTTCCCTTTGACCTCCTGCCAACTGACCTTGTCCTCCCCCCTGATTGTGTGGTGTGTTCCCCTGGGTCCACCCTCCCTGCCAGTTCCCATCTCTCTCCCATGATGCATCCTGAAAGTTCCTGTGTACCTCCCCACCCTCGAGTGTCTCCCATGTCTTTGGATCAGCCACACAGAAGAATCTGTACTTGTTTTCACGGCACAAATGGTTCACCCAATCTATACACTCTAGGAATACTGGGCAGCAACGATCCAAAGTGCCATGTCCTCCCTGCTTCCCATTGTTTGCCATTTTGCAGTTGGAGCATGTAAACACGCCCTGGTCCATCTCCTGACAGTCGCTGGTTCTGTGCTGCTTTCCACACCGCCCGCAGACCTCGTGTATCGATGCACATTTTGCTGCCCTGTGTTCCCCAAAGCATTGGCATTTGAGGCAGCATCTAGGCTCCTGCAGTTGTTTCCTCGCCCACACCTTCTTCCCTTCCACGAATAAGCCGAATCCGATCGCATGGTTAGCGCCCTCATGTGTGGAGAACCCAAATATGGCAAGTGCCATCCTCTGTCCTGGAGTCCTCAAGTGTATTGGCTTGATCCACTGTGCCTCACGGATTGCTGCCATCTGCAACCCACTTGCTTGTTCTATCGATTCCAGTGCTCCCATCTGGCCCATGTCCAGCGTCGTCAGAACCCAATCCACCACCACTTCATATGTCTGTGCCCTGTAGTCTGCCATTGACCCCATCTTTGCTATGAACACCTTCATCACCTCGCCACCTTTCAACCATTCCGCTGCCTCTTCTGAGTCCATCTCGTACATCACCCCTCCCGCTCCATTCAACTTGCTCACCCCCACAAACTGTGTTCCCTCTGGTTTGTCTTCTGCTTGCAGCCCCATCAAGTCTAAAGCCACATTGGCTTTCTCCACCAGTTGCTTCTCTGTCAGCTCTGCCATCCCATCTCCCTCCAGTCCTGCAGCCTTCACCAACCGCACCCGTCACTTCTGCATCTCCCCTTGTGCTATAACCACAGCATGCATCGGTGGCAGCGATGCCATGTTCCTCCTCACTCGATCCACATATGTTCTCTCTCCCGCCGGCACCAGACTCTTCTCTCTTCTCTCATCCGCTCGTCTCCCTGGTGCATCTCTGATCACTTCTACTATCCTCCATTGCTTCCTTGAGTTCTGCTGTGAGTCTTTGACATTCCTCCCAAAACTTGTCCATTGTGTTGGTTGCAGATATCGCTGCGGATAACAGATTGTCTGAAGCTTCCTCCATGGTCGACTTAGCATGTCCTAGCATGGTATTGAGTGATTTCTCCACTAGATCTGTCATCATCCCCCCAAACTGCTTCTGGTGAGCATCATCTATCAGGAAAGCTAGTGCTTGGAAGGCTTCCATCGCAGGGTTTGGCAATTTCTGCATTTGGGAGAGTTGCAGCGCAACCATGCTCAACATGTCCATACTAGTCTCTGCTCCCTCAACCATGTAGGCCCCATGCATTAGATGCGCTCTTGCTGATTCCACATCCTTGACTTCCATACCTGACATCTTTGTGATCTCGTCTCGTGTTTTTGGCGTCAGTGCAACAGTTGCTCTTGTACTGTGTGCTGCCGTCACTGGAGGCAGTGGCGACATCTTACTATTGGACTCTCAGTATTCAATATCCTAGGTACAGTTTATGTGGTATTTTCTAAGCAGCAAGAATGACGCGGACGTCCTGTGGTCATCAAAATCAACAATTTCTTGGGTATTTTTCTGGGGTCCTTGTTGGGGTGCCACATGGTTGTTGCCTAAGAGAGTCCCATCCCATTACACTTCATGCATTCAGCAACTCTGATTGGGCTAATTGCCTTGACACCCGCCAGAGCGTTGGAGGTTATGTCTGCTCCCTCAGTTCCAGAGCTATTTCCTGGGCCACCCAGAAGCAAAAAGTCATTGCTGCATCCTCCTGCAAGGCCGAATACATTGCAGTATTTGAGGCCGCCAAGGAATGCATTTGGCTACATACTCTACTCGATGCTATTGGCTATGGTCAAACTACTCCTACTACAATTTCCTGTGACAACACGGCAACCAAGACCCTTTCTGAAGACCCTCTTCTGCATTCCTGCGTGAAGCATATCAATATCAAATACCACTTCCTTTGTGAGCGAGTACAATCTGCCGACTTGCACCTTACCTACATTAACACCAAATACAATGTTGCCAACATGTTCATGAAAGCCTTGGATGTCAAACAATTCACCTATCTTCGAAATTTCCTGGGCTTGAAATGACCGATTCCATGCGAGGAGGAGTAATCACAGTGAGAAGGAGTGCTGAGAATTACACTGTGATAGGGTGATGACTGATGCATGTGATGCGATGATCAATGCATGTGATGCATATGCTATTCTTAGCGCACCCCTTTGATGCGCTTAAACAAACATTCTTTCCCTTTATCCCTTTGCTTCTTTATCTGACAGGACTCATATATATACAGGAGATAGTTGCTCGACCACCTCAGTCACTTATACATTGCCTATGGTACTTGTAGTGTATTCTCATATATTCTAGGTACAGTACACATTGAATATAGAGTCACTTATACAAGGACTGAGTGTATTCTCATATATTCTAGGAACCGATTTTCTACACCGTCTCCGTGGTTGTGTCAGTGTTCGACACCCTGTTGTAGTGGTGCAATGTTATCATTTGCTGTTGTTCAGAAGGTGGTGTAGCCGTCGTGGTAGGCAGAACTAAAGAAGCTACTAAAAGAACAAGATTAGTTACACAAAATGAATCATAACAAAAACTTACCTACAGCCCAAGAGATGTCTTCTGGGCCGGTGTTAGGCAGTTGTTATCAGCTCATGGTGGTAGTGCTTTGAGCACTCCCTCATCTCCAACCTGGCGGGTAGGCTCCCCGGTGACTGCCCCTCACAACCTTCAAACCCGAAATAAAATTCCTTGCATCCAATGTGGATGGGGAGGAGGCAGCGTGTGTCGTTGTTGTATCTTGCATGAGATAACCTAATGATGAATAGAAAAAAAATGTTAGTAATTGAGAAGAATAACAGTGAAAAGACTTACAGATGTTACATAGAGTGAAATGGGGTAGGGTTGATGCAAGTTCAGCAGATTCCCATGTGTCGCGTGATCGTGCTTGTTACAGTTCTCGACATGTTCACGCCTTCTGGCTTGACTGGACATCTGGACTCTTTATTCTATCATCTCCTATGCCATGCAAGAGTCTGATGCCAGTCACTGGTCACTATCATGAAGCAATTGATTTTAACAGATGTTTGTTCTTATGTAAAAGGATCCATAAGTCGAAGTGCTCAATTTGGTAGGATTATGTAATGAGGTGCTCAACCGCGAGTCAACCACAAGTCAACTGTGAGTCAACTACGAGTCAACCATGGGTCAACTGCCTCAAGAGGTGTCCGATTCACCGATCGCGGCCATGGCTCCTACGGTGGGGTGGGGGGACCCCCCAAAAAAGGAAACTAATGTAAGCAAAGCAAGAGAACGGCGACGCAAGCGAGATTGCTCGGCAAGGTCGGCATCTCAGATGGCTTTTGCGATAAGCCTTCATCTCGACTGACGGTCTGGACGCGTATCTTCAGACGCGTCAACGTCAACACACTTTCTCCAGGTTTCAATGCAGTATCCATGTGGATTCTGCGCCCAATCAAGTCTCAACGGGGCATGTTCAGTATGCATTCAAACTGGCAAGGCTATTTCGACATGCTCTCGCGCTTATGATTTCAAGATCTCTCCCGCTTCAAAGATCTCAAAGCAGAAGGCATGCACAAATGTTCCAATCCAATGCAAATTCTGTCCAAATATCCATTGGAAGTACAACATGCACCGACACCTTCAGGAACGACACCCTTCTTGGGAAAGCAATGCGGCCTCAGAGCTCAATGAATTCCGTGAAAAGATCACCATAACCAACGAGGAGGAGAATAGGCTAAAGATACCAGAAAGTAAACAAGGTTGGTCCACAGTCATATACACTGATGTGTATGATTTACGTCGTCTGAACCACCTCCCATTTATCCACAATGGTCGGGGAGATTCTCCACGAAGATCAAGGCAAACATCCTTTGTGCCTGCTTCTCTTGAACCATTTCCTCCGATTTCTCTTCTGGTCCCACCCAGACTTAATTACACTTCAGGAATGCATGGTAAAGATGTGTTTTCCTAGATTACTTGTCATATATAATCTTTCATATTAAACTTACCAGTGTTGGACTCGGAACGGAGTTGATTCAAATTTGATGGCAAGGATCTATGCCGTGCACATGCCGTGTCCCGGAAATCACCAGTCGTGCTTTGTCATGAATGGATCTGACGGCCATGATCGGTGGATCTGACACCTCTTGAACTGCCTCGGAACTTGCCCGTTGTGAAAGGCCCTGCAGTATCTGCATCGTTGACCACTCGTCTTCAATGTCTGAAGTTACCAATACTCAAGCAGTAGAAACCATGTCACAGCCAAGTTTCAATCGCAGCACCAAGGCACAACGCGATGACTTCCGTCATATCCTGCATTGGAAACCCTCGTTCAGCGATTCAGAGGATATCTACAACAAGAATTCCAACTCATGATTCACAAATGGCGTACGAGTCACGCCGAGACACGTACTGGCCGCACGCCATCCGGACAAAGCGATTCCGCTGTCAGCGTCGTAAAGCAGGTTAGTATAATGACAGATCTAAATCTGCGTTTGTGATATCCCCCGCTGTTGTCCCATACTACTGCTTGTTGTATTTATATGTCGGACTGAAAATGTCATTTTTATGCTTGCCGCACTGCGAGATACACTTTGGCAAAAGAAACAAGAGCTGGGGGTTACTCGGACTCGGAGTCACTGAATCTTGGCGGACCGCAGACTCCGAGCATTGGCAACATAATAACATAACCAAACATCACAAACTTGTTCCTATGTATACAATGTGTCAAGCTGGTTGGGTTCTTTTTTTCGGGCTCTTCCCGACTCACACCTCCTACGTCCATGTCAAATCACGAAAACTATGTTGTTATTGGGGGATCTGGTTTTCTTGGATCTTACATCGTTCAAGCTCTCGTGGATCGTGCTGAGCCTTCTGTCGCAGTATATGATCTTGACTTGCCGAGCGGAACAGACGTTATAAATGGCGCCACTTATTATGCTGGCGATATTCTAGACGAAAAGAAGCTGACAGGTGTTCTGAAGGAGGTGTGGAACGTTTGGGAGACCTATGTTCTTTTGGTCTAATTTTTTGTGCTGCAGAGGTCTTGTACCGCTGTCTTCCATACTGTGTCACCAGTACACGGTCTCAAGGATTCGATTTACTTTCGCATAAATCAACAAGGCACAAACAGCATACTATCGGCTTGCCAGTCCGCTGGTGTCAAAATCTTGGTGTTTACTTCCAGCACCGGCGTCGTTTGGTCAGGTAAACCCATCAGATGTGGAAATGAAGAGGAGGTTCAAATACCTGAGATCGCCACCGAAGCTTATAATCACACGAAGGCGGTTGCAGAAAAGATGGTGGTTTCTTTCAATGTCAACCACGTTCAAAACGACTGACAAGCGCTAATTAGGTGATAGACGCAAACGGTAAAAACGGACTTCGAACAGCAGCCCTAAGACCGTGTGGCATGATAGGGTAAGCAGCTGCCACCTATGTAAGCTTGGATGTACACTGAGGATGCTTTTCAGACCTCGAGACAGACAAGCTATGTGGAGGCTGGCAGACGCCTATAACAATGGCCGGAACACCATGCAAATGGGTGATAATACGAACCGTGTGGACTTTGCATATGCCGGAAATGTGGCCGACGCGCACATTCTTACAGCGGACCGCCTCAAGTCGGACTCAGCCGATCTCGTCGCTGGACAAATATTTTTTATCAGTAATGGTACCCCATTACCTTACTGGAATGTACCCAGGATGATCTGGAGGGAGATGGGAGACGATGGAAAGCAGAACGTCACGGCTATTCCAAAGCTGATCATGCTCATTATAGCATACATTCTGGAGTTTTGGTACGGAATCATGGGTGGGGAGCCGCCAGTCCGTGTGTTTGACGTGCAGTTTACCACGACTGAGCACTGGTACAATATCGACAAGGTATATGCGAAAAAGATGTGGCTTGAACTGTCTCATTGATCTTCTCAGGCGCGGAAACTGTTGGGGTATGAACCACGCGTAGGTCTTGAAGAAGCGTCCCAGATGATGGTCAAGGTCGGTTATGACTTGATCGTCGCACGTGTGAACGACTACTTACGAATGCTATAGTGGTGGAATGACCGAGGTGCACGGGAACATGCGGAGATGATGGAAAACAGGAAACGTAAATAAGTGAGAGATTCTTCGCTGTCGTCCCAAATGTCAACAAGATGACGTAGCTTGGCATTTACTGTCTTAGAGCTTGAACTTACATTACTGGCTCTGGCACCCTATCTATCGAAGCTGACACCACATGTAACATCCTTCCACTCATCTAGCACATCCAATATCTTGTGGGACTTGATTCTGATATCCTGCTCGGCATCCTCTCCTAAGATAAGGTAACGAGGGTATGGTCTACCCTCGGCAACACCTTCACCTCTGACAACGTCTACCACAACTTGCATAGCTTTGTCAGGGTCGCCTAGCTGTGCGCCTGCGATCGAATTGAATCTATCTGCAGTGACTTTTCGCAAGTCGTCGTAATATGGAATGGGATTACCGGTGAAAAGCTGACTGCTGTAGATGCCTTCAGTGCGGAAAGCGCCAGGCGCTACTAGAAGAACACGGATTCTCGGCGCTAATTCAATAGCAAGTGTCTCTGTCAACGCTGTGGAGACCAATCATCACCATGAGCCCTGATATTCACGAAACAGTCAACTTGCCATGGACAGCTGCCTTTGAGGATGCATAAGGACCTGCATATGGGATAAATCAAATAGAATAGGATATCTAGAACTAGGTTTACCCATGGCCTAGAAGTACAACGTGTTAAATTGGACTCATCATGCAAAGCAGTGATACCTACAGCTAGCTCCGGTTTCCAGGCCGAACGACTTCCAACTACTACCAACGTTGGGTCTGATGTACTAGACCGCAAATGGGGTAAGAAAGCAGTTGTTACATCTATGACTCCGAAGACATTTGTCTCGAACTGCTTTCGGAAAAGAGCAGATCTGCGAGGAACTTGACCATTAGTAACATATGGACTTCAATGATTGCGATAACTCACCCGCCCTCTTCTACGAGGCTTCCAATCCCAACTCCTGAGAATCGTGCATGACTGACGCTATGCAAGATTTGGTGATCTAAAACTCACCAGCGTTGTTCACGAGGACATCAATCTGACCCCAAAAGGCAGCTGCCTTGTCTGCTTTGGCTTTAATACTGGTCTCCCCCTCCGTAACGTCCAGCTGAATAGTCCGTAGGTTATTGCGAACACCCTTGTCAAATGTTTGGGCCAACTCTTCAAGCTTTTCTGACGTTCTTGCGGTGGCGATGACACGGTCACCTCTTGCAAGAACCGAACTGACCAGGCGTCGTCCAAAACCAGAGGTAGAACCTGCTTGACGCGAGACAAGAAAGCTCCTTCAGATGTGTGGATTAAATCAAAAGAGGACCTGGAACCTGTAATAAGCCAAACTCTAGACGTCATCACTATAGTACTTCGATGTTGTTGTTGAGACAGCGCAGGAGCCCGTGTACAGGAATTCCAGTGAGTCAGCCTAGATATATACGCTCGGTGTTAACTTATCGGCGTAGGTTCTTACATTCGAGTCACTGCGGAGTTGATGAGTAGAGCATATGTACATTTTTGATGCCCGTGTTGCATATGTCATATGTGCATTGATACTCTGCTCGCTCATCTCCATAGAAACGACTTGGGAGTCTATCAGGGGGTCACTTCCGCATACAGTTGCGGACAAACAAAGTCCACTAATTTATGTAATATCTCATGATTGGGAATTTTTGGCAACAAACAGACTTCAGATTCGGATTCAGCTCATCAAAATGCATCAGAAAACATACCTCCGAAGTTTTTCCCACGACATTCTAGGGTGGCCAAATTTTTTGGGTCATTTTTCACAACATTGTGTACCCCTTTGGGGGTCTAAGAAGTAAAAATTATATGGCTTGGTATGTAATCAATGACACTGGGTGCAGGGCACAATACCCCTGATGGGGTATTATGTAAGTATCTCGGAAGTATTCCTAATACTGTCAAGATACTAGCCCAGAAGTATGCTGATTGTTGATTACCATACCTCCACATTAGTAACTTGTGCATATTGTAACTGTATTCTGAATGTCTTGGCTGAGAAATAATACAATATCTCCTCCCTACTATCACAATAATATTAAGATACTTCTAATGGAGTATTGAAGTTAAAGATCAAAATATTTTTCAAGTACTGAGAAGGCAGTAACTTGGTAGTAATTTCTTCAGTACTACCAAGATACTATCTACAATACTATCAAGATGATATCACAATACTTTGCTTGGGATATGTTAGGAATATGATGGAAAAGATCTAGAAAACCTCTGTGTCAGTATGCTTGAAATATCATGGAAGTACACAAATAAAAAGAGTAGTCATGCACCCCATACCTTCACCATACTAAAGGCAGGGAATATTGGAAGTATTGAAGTGTTGTTTATTCAATACTGTCAAACTACTCTATGAGAAGTATATAAGAAGAAATTTGATAAATTGGGAAAGTATTATTAGCAAATGTCTGCACATGCAGGTCTGCTGTTGCAAGTATCTACTTCCATGTCTGAGTACCTACATGTCCACTGGCAGGTATCTACTCAGGTACTCACTTGCACATCCAAGTTGTATGTCCAAGTACTTACTCAAGTACTTACTGGCACCTATTTGAGTACTGACTAGTACTTGCCAGTGCATATCCAAGTACTTACTCAAGTATCTACTGGAACCTATTCAAGTTTGAGTACTTACTTGTATATCCAAGTACCTACTTGACTGTCCAGGTATCTACTCAGGTACTTACATTCATCCAAGTTGTATGTCCAAGTACTTACTCAAGTACCTACTTGAACCTATTTGAGTACTTACTTGCATATCCAAATACCTACTTTATATCTACCTGCATGTTCAGGTATCTACTCAAGTACTCACTTGCATATCCAAGTACTTACTCAAGTACCTACTGTTACCATATATTCAAGTACCTGCTGGTACCTATTTTTGTGTGTCCAGGTATGTACTCAAGTACCACTTGCACATCCAAGTTGTACATCCAAGTACTTACTCAGGTACCTAGTACTGGCACCTATTGGAGCACTTACCTGCACATCCTGGTACTTACTCAAGTACCTACTGTTACCTATTTGAGTCTTTACTTGTATATTGAAGTACCTACTTGATATATACTTGTGTGTCCAGGTATCTACTCAAGTACTTACTTGCACATCCAAGTTGTACATTCAAGTACTTACTCAGGTACCTAGTACTGGCACCTTATCCAAGTACTTACTCAAGTACCTACTGATACATATTTGGGTACTTACTTTCATGTTCAAGTTGTATGTCCAAGTACTTTCTAAAGTACCTATTAATTAGGTATCTGGATATCCAAGATAGTCACTTAAATAGGTACTTTGTCATGGATGTAGTTACTAGTACTCAGATATGTACTCAGACATTCAAGTAAGTACTCAAGTAAATACCTGGTCATGGAAGAAGGTACTAGTACTCAGATATGCAAGTAGGTCAAGATGGTACTCAAATAGGTACTTCAGGAAGTGCTTGGATGTACAACTTGGATGTGCAAGTAAGTACTTGAGTAGATACCTGGACACACAAGTATATATCAAGTAGGTACTTTGATATACAAGTAAGGACTCAAATAGGTAACACCAGGTACTTGAGTAAGTACCAGGATGTGCAGGTGAGTACTCCAATCGGTGCCAGCACTAGGTATCTGAGTAAGTACTTGAATGTACAACTTGGATGTGCAAGTAAGTACTTGAGTAGATACCTGGACACACAAGTATATATCAAGTAGGTACTTTGATATACAAGTAAAGACTCAAATAGGTAACAGTAGGTACTTGAGTAAGTACCAGGATGTGCAGGTAAGTGCTCCAATAGGTGCCAGTACTAGGTACCTGAGTAAGTACTTGGATGTACAACTTGGATGTGCAAGTGGTACTTGAGTACATACCTGGACACACAAAAATAGGTACCAGCAGGTACTTGAATAAGTACTTGGACATACATCTTGGATGAATGTAAGTATCTGAGTAGATACCTGGACAGTCAAGTAGGTACTTGGATATACAAGTAAGTACTCAAACTTGAATAGGTTCCAGTAGATACTTGAGTAAGTACTTGGATATGTACTGGCAAGTACTAGTCAGTACTCACATAGGTGCCAGTAAGTACTTGAGTAAGTACTTGGACATACAACTTGGATGTGCAAGTGAGTACCTGAGTAGATACCTGCCAGTGGACATGTAGGTACTCAGACATGGAAGTAGATACTTGCAACAGCAGACCTGCATGTGCAGACATCTGCTAATAATACTTTCCCAATTTATCAAATTTCTTCTTATGTACTTCTCATAGAGTAGTTTGACAGTATTGAATAAACAACACTTCAATACTTCCAATATTCCCTGCCTTTAGTATGGTGAAGGTATGGGGTGCATGACTACTCTTTTTATTTGTGTACTTCCATGATATTTCAAGCATACTGACACAGAGGTTTTCTAGATCTTTTCCATCATATTCCTAACATATCCCAAGCAAAGTATTGTGATATCATCTTGATAGTATTGTAGATAGTATCTTGGTAGTACTGAAGAAATCACCTCAATACTACCAAGTTACTGCCTTCTCAGTACTTGAAAAATATTTTGATCTTTAACTTCAATACTCCATTAGAAGTATCTTAATATTATTGTGATAGTAGGGAGGAAATATTGTATTATTTCTCAGCCAAGACATTCAGAATACAGTTACAATATGCACAAGTTACTAATGTGGAGGTATGGTAATCAACAATCAGCATACTTGCAACATACTTCTGGGCTAGTATCTTGACAGTATTAGGAATACTTCCAAGATACTTACATAATACCCCATCAGGGGTATTGTGCCCTGCACCCAGTGTGACATAGAATCACATTTTGAGTGCTCTCAGGTACAGATATCCATGTGACAGATGAATTCAAAATAATAGACCCCTCCCGAAAATTATATGCTAAGTTTTTGATCCCAAATTGTACCATAGAATGTTGCTGCTTACAGGGTTTTGCATAATAACTTGCAGTTGCAAATTTTCAGCACATTATTTGGCACTGTTTAGACATCATATTCTGCCACTTTGAAAATTCATCCCAAACCTCTTGTGTGGGTTGAGAGTGTTTGGAAGCTTCGACAATGTCCCTGGACACACTCTGCTTGCATTCAACCTATTGATGGGAGGAAATAATATGACTGGCATGTCGGAATGTCCTGAGATCAATAGCCACAAACAAGTTCACTACTGCAGGTTTTTATGCAAAACCCAGTAGTACTGCCAGACTTCTTGTGTTGCTTTCAGATGTTCAAATATGTTACAATACTATAGAAAAAATAAAATAAGATTGTGACAAATTCTGATAATAGCCATGTTCCCATCATGATCTGGGCCATCCCCTGCAGAATGCAACACCAACCTCATGCCAAAACTAACACACCAAACATGTTTAGCATGCCACTTGACATTTGGGGTGTGTTTTCCCACCTCTGATCTGCACTTTGTCAGTCTCGAGGACCTTCCAAATGTTAGGGTAAGCCTTGGAGAAGGCAAACAGTCAACCTAGTAGCAAATATTTCCATATTTGGCAAAGTTTATTTATTTTATTGGAGCTGATCAGTCCCACCTAACCTTAATATTTATATGGAATCAGACGCAGCTAATCAAGGGGAGTCGAATGCACTATTTTTCAAGATTTTACCAATTTTTTTAGGGGGGTGGCCAAAAGTTTGAGGTACCTAACCCAAATTTTCGAAATTGAGAAATCAGCTTGTGGAAATATCTTCATTAGGCTCTATTATACATGTTTGAATGGTTTTTGAGGCCACCAGATGTTTGTGCCAACCTCCAAAATTTGGTCACTAAAATTAGTTGACTTTGTTTGTCCGCAACTGTAGATTCAACATTAGTTATGTTACACCTAATTATAAGGACGGAAGGTTGCCGAAGGGAAATGTTTCATCATATGAGGCATGCACCCTGAGCTCATGGAAGTGGGCAGCACCTGCCAAATTCTGTCTTACTTGTATTTGTTTGGTCCTCTGCAACTGACATTTTGGTGCAGCCATCTACAGCCCATTTCATGACTTGTAGACACAGTTTGTTTAGAATTTGACTCTTTAGATATTGTCCAGGGTAGAAGCTTACAGCTGATTGCATAATTGTTGGCACTAGTGTATCTACAAAAGTAGTCAACTTAGAAATATCTTGGCATGCACTGTATCACAGCCTGTCCCTCTCTATGCCATACCGCTGAATCAGTCGAGATCTCAAACTCACAGCTATCAACCTTTATGAACATAAGCTTATCCCTCTTTATGATATCCTTGATTGTGTCAGCTTCTCAAGGAGGACATTCTTTCATATCCTTGCACAATGGAGACAAACTATACATATGGTCTACATGGCCATCCTCACCTACTCATGTTTGATAATCTTCAATACCTCTTGTGTCTTGTTTGACACTGACCAGACTAGTTCATGGATGAACTTGTGGATCTTCTCTGGGAAAATCATTTTGTTTCTGTTCATTTTGTCACCATACTTTGCAAGCTCAACCATGCTGGTCACTCTGTGAAGAAACTAAGGTGGATTGCAGCAGAGTGAAGTGAAGAGAAGCAAAGCACTTTTGTCTACCACATGGGCCAATACACAGGTCAATTTGGGTTCCTTGATGAAATTTTGAAGGATGAGAAGATGCTTGTGTCTGTCAGGAACTGTAGGAATGCAGAAAAGATGACCAGACTGGGGATTGAACCCAGGCCCTCCTGGACATATACCAGATGCTTGTAAGAATAACTATATGAAAGGTATGTTAACTCAGTGTTTGCACATGGGAGCATGAGCCACATGACTGTATTCACCTATATGAAAGGTATGTCAACTAGGTGAATGTAAAGTAAGTAACGAGAATATAAGGAAAGTAAGTAAAAGTATTCACCTCAGTGTTTGCATGCAGGAGCGTGAGCCAAACGACTGAGATACAAGTACAAGAGCTATTTGACTTTTATACTACAGGAGACCATCTGTATGGCTACAGTACTTATGATGAATAATAAGTTAAATGCTTATAAATAGCATGCCAAAGTGGGATAACCTTAGGCTAATAGAAAGAAGGGAGTCTGAGAAGTGAAAGTTCAGATCAGCACAGGTTGCTATTCCATCCCCCTCAAGCTGTCGAGAGTCCAAGCTGAGATGCAAAATGTTTGACTTTAGCAGAAGGCAGTGCTTTCGTGAGAGTATCAGCAATCATGTCATTGGTGGGACAATAGACAAGACAGAGTGAGCCTTGTTTGACGATCCAACGAATGAAGTGGAACTGGATGTCGATGTGCTTGGTATGAGCATGGTATTGATGGTCCTGAGTGAAAGTGATCACTGACTGATTGTCTGAAAAAAGTGTTGTAGGGTCAAGGTTGATGGAGAAAAGCTGTGTGATGAGTGAGCACAGCCACAAAGCTTCCTTGGCAGCATGGGTAGTGGCAACGTACTCACTCTCAGTGGTAGAGAGGTAAATGATCTCTTGCTGTTTAGCACTCCACAAAACAGCACCGCCATGAAGAAGAAAAGCATACCCTGAAATGGCATGATGATCTTCAGCCATATTCCCATCAGCATCAGCAAAACCTGTTAACTCAGCTTGAGTTCCTCCATATGACAACCACAAATCATTTGTGCCTTTGAGGTAATAAAATATTTGTTTAACAGCTTCCCAGTGTGCCGAGCCTGGCTTAGTTGAGAAATGTGAGACTGTTTGGACAGCAAATGAAATATTGGGGTGAGTGCCAAGTGAGTTATATGTACATCAGTGAGCCAACAGCCTCATGGTATGGAACATCACACATTTGGGCAAATTTGGCAGTTGTAGAGGGAGACTGGGTGGAGGAAAGGCAGAGGATGGGCATAGAAACAGGCTTCAAATCTTGGAAGTTGTAACGATGGATAATAGAGTCATTGTAAGAGCGTTGTGAGAGGTGGATGGAGCGGCATTTACAGTCACAACAAATTTCAATGCCGAGAAGCCAGTGGAGCTCACCAAGGTCAGTGATCTCAACATGCTCTGAGATTTTTTGTTTGAAATCTAAAATGAGCTTGATAGTGGATGCAGCTATTGTGCAGTTGTCAACGTAGACAAGAACAATGACAATGTTACTCCCCTCGTGATGAAAGAAGACAGCCTGATCAACATCCCATCTTGAAAATCGCAAGCACTCGAGCATAATCTTGACAAGCTTGAAATACCAATGATGAGCTGACTGTTTCAAGCCATAGAGGGTCTTGAGAAGGTGCCAAACTTGGCCAGAGGAGTTAAGTGCAGGGTAGCCATGGGGCTGTTTCATGTAAATCTGCTCTCGAGAGGTGAGTTTGCTGTTTAAGTATGTGCCCTTGATATTGATCTGATGAAGCTCGAGATCCAGGTGGGCAGCCATAGCGAGGACGGTGCTGATAGAGGCAAGTTTAGCAATGGGAGTGAAAGTGTTGAAGTAGTCAACACCGGGGACCTGGGAGAAACCTTGTGCGATGAGACGAGCCTTGTAACGGATGACCTTTCCAGCCGCGTCCTTCTTCGCTCAGAAAACCCACTTCAAACCAATGATGTTTGCACCATCAGGTGGATCAACAAGCTCATAGGTGCCAGTCTCCTTCAGGAGTGCCAATTCCTCATGAATGGCTTTCTCCCACAGTGGCCAATTGGGACGGTGCTTTGCTTCAGCTAAAGATCTGGGCTCGAGTGCCTCCACCTCACTGATCTCAGCTGCCATTGCATACTCTTCCACAAAATTGGTTGCCATCATCCAATCAGCCATTCCCTCCCCCTCAAAGTTGACAGTCTTGTTGACGGTTGGTAACTGGACACCCAAGGTGACTTGGGGATCAGAAGGGCATGTATATGTGACTCCACAGCCAGCAAGAATGTCCTGGACACATTGACTGGGTCTTTGAATATGCCTGGAAGGGGTTTCTTTGACAGCTGGTGCTTGAGGCTGGGCTGGTACAGGACTCAGAGATGATGCTGAAACTGTGGGAATGGGAGGGGTAGAAGTGGATTGAGAAGTAGTTGCTGGTGTCAAGGTGAGTTTGTCAGGGGACATTTCGACAAAATCCCAATCCTCCCCCTCGAGATGTTCCACTGATGCATGTGTCAAAGTGTACATTCCATTCCATGGTGACAGTCTGCTTATCTGGCCAATACACCCTGCAACCATTGCTCCTCTCATCTATACCAAGCCAACGACCCTCTTGCACACACCCACCTAGCTTTATTCCACCCTCCATACACACCCAAACTTTCTCACCCCATTCCCGCACATTGCTGAGGTTGGGCTTCTTTCCAAAAGTGGCCTCAAACAGGGTCTTCCCATCAACAGCTTTTGTCGATGTGTGGTTCATCAACCAGACAACATGATGTGCCACCTCGCCCCACATTGTCCTTGGTAGACCACTGGCATGTAACAATGCTCAAATATGCTCGACAATGGTGCGATTTTGGTGTTCTGCAACCCCATTCTCCTGTGGCATGTCGTGGACAGTAAGTTTCTGTTCAGTACCTTTCGACGTAAGGTACAGTACAAACTCCTTCCCCATAAATTCACCACCACAATCTGAGTGCAAAACCTTCACAGGCTTTTTCATCTGCATGTTGCACCATGCTTTATACTCCTTGTAGGCATTGGGAGTGTCAGATTTCTTGGCAAGAAGGTGGAGATGAGTGAGTCGACTTGAGTCATCAACAAATGTAACATAGTAACACTTTCCACCTTTTGTAGCCACAGATGCGGGACCCACACATCAGAGTGGATTTTGACACCAAATTCAGTTGCCTGTTCACCTTTTTGAGCCTTAGCAACAGGCTTCCTCATAGCCTTGGCATACACACAAGATTCACAAAAGAACTCTTTGCCCATTGGGGTAGTTTCCAGCTGAAGACCAGTGATGAAGCCATCCTTGGCAAGTTTTTGAGCCATGGTAACTGATATGTGGCTGAGGTGACAATGGAATTGATCTATCGTGAGCACTTCCTCTGCCACACCTGCAGATTCTGGCTCATGATCAACCCAATAAAGTCCATGATGATTTTTCAGGACCTCTCCAACTCTCTTCCCATCAGGCCCAGTAATTGTACACTTCCCACCTGAGAAATTTGCTGAGAAACCTTTCTCATCTAAATGGCCAATTGAGATCAGTGTGTACCCCACTTCCAGAGAATACAACACTTCTGAGAGTCGTAACTGGGAACTGTCAGCACCATTCGGTACATCAATTATTAGCTCCCCCCATTCCAACTGCAGAAAAATTTAATTTGTTTGCAGCTCGGAATGTCTTTGGGGAAATTTGGGTGAACTTCTCAAAGTCTTCATGAAATGGTGAAAGATGATGTGTAGTACCAGAATCATAAACTTCAGTATGAGGTGAGTTTGCAGGATCATGGCCAGCAGCAATGTGAGCTGCAATATCCTCTGCAGCACATTCCAAGTCTGAGTCAACACTGACGAGCAAGCTGCACTCACTCCCATCAGTCTCAGATAACTCCTCAGAGAATCAGCTGCAATCAACAATCTCATCATCACCCACTTCCGAAAAAAGATCCTTGTCATCATTGGAATTACCCATCACATCTGATTGATCAGAAAATTCGGATACTGTTACTAAATCAGGCATTGAGTCCACAGTGTCAGAGTCAAAGTCCTCTTCAATGAAGAAAGCTCCACTGATTTCAGAATCAGAGTCTGACTCAGCAGCAACATTTGCTGTGCCACCCTTCTTCAAGAGATTTCCCTTCTCACTGCTTGACTCCTTGGGAGGTTTATTGCACTTGTCCTTAAAGTGGCCTTTCTCCCCACAGTTCCAACACACACTCCGAGGTTTCTTTGACTTGCTCTTCCCAGGAGTGACTGCTAGAGCTTCATCATCAGTCTTTGCCTTGCTGTGATTTGAGCAATGTGTGATGTGGCGCTCATATTCCTCAGAGATAATGGAGATAAGGGTGTCAGGTTTGACTTCTTTGGTAGAATCATTGACATGAGCAGCAGCAATGAGACTGGAGGCAAAATTGGCTAGGGCAGGGGGTAGGCAACTGATAATGGTAGAGCAGTAGTCTTTCTCCTCAATATTGACCCCTACAGTAGCTAACTTCTTGCATTCAACTCAAAGCTGATCAAGGAACTTGCAGATGTTGCCTTTCTCAGGGCACTTGGACTGCAAAAACTGAGAACATAACTCTGTCTGTGCAAATGTCCCCTTTGCCGAGTATTCTGCAACAATAGCAGCCCAATTATCCTTCACGAGTTTGTGGCTGTGTATGAGGATCAACGCCGAGTCGGGAATCTTTTGGGTGAGGAGCGACTTTGCTGTTTGCTTGTTCTTCATCCACATTTCAACTGCTTCAGCCTGAGTTTGTGTAGGAGGGGAACTGGTAATGGGGCAGGTAGACAAGCCATCAAAATGGCCCCAGAAACCTTTCACATCAAGGGCATCCTGAAAATGAAGCTTGAAGATAGTCCAGTTCAGGCCAGTTGGTTTGAGCTTAGGCACAGATGAAGGGAGCAAGTCAGTGGTGGTCAAGGAGGTAGACATGATAACCAGTACAGCAGGGAATGCAGGGCCCAATAACCTGTAAGAATAACTATATGAAAGGTATGTTAACTCAGTGTTTGTGCATGGGAGCATGAGCCAAATGACTGTGTATTCACCTATATGAAAGGTATGTTAACTAGGTGAATGTAAAGTAAGTAATGAGAATATAAGTAGAGTAAGTAAAAGTATTCACCTCAGTGTTTGCACGCAGGAGTGTGAGCCAAACAACTGAGGTACAAGTATGAGAGCTATTTGACTTTTATACTACAGGAGATTGTCTGTACAGCTACAGTACTTATGATGAATAATAAGTTAAATGCTTATAAATAGCATGCTGAAGTGGGATAACCTTAGGCCAATGGAAAGAAGGGAGTCTGAGAAGTGAAAGTTTGGATCAGCACAGGTTGCTATTCCAACAATGCTCTGACCAACTGAGCTATCAGGTCTTATAGGGTTCAACAGAACAAGGATACCATATAACCAGACATGGTGTTAGGAAACAGCCCCATTACCTAATAAAATTTCATTTTATTTTATTATGTCGAATTACACTACATTGCACTGAATGATGCTACACTTTGATAGCATGAGAAATTTATTTCGCATGCATCAATATGTACATGCATGTACAAGTGCGTTGGTAACAACAATGTACAATATATGTATATAAACCTTAAATATACACTCAAGGGACCCCAGTTGTGTTCTCTTAGGTATTCCACCTACACTTGTGGTGTGAAACACCTTTCTCAACAAATTCATCTATTAATAACCCCTCACATCAAAACCATCAATTCCCCCATCATGCCCCACCCACACGGTCTTAGCTAGCAGATAGTGGGTGTTGCCCTAACAGAAGAACACAACTTTTCATATCAGTGTGCCTTCTCTTACTTTTGCATACATTATTGTTTCATTGTGCCACATCTGATTATGGCACGAGCCAGAAGTACTTGTATACATGTAATCTACCTTTTCTTTTATAAGCTGATGCCAGGCCTGGCCTTACATTGCGACTGCCAGTGATCACAGCTCTAACCGTCATGTCTGAACCCTCAACTTCTAATCCTGGTCCTAATCCTGTTCCCACACCAGTGCGAGAGGCAAAAAGTGATGTGCTTACAGTGCAAATGTCACAATTAGTGTCAGTGTTGGCAGCATTACAGCCCAGACCAGCAGAAGTACAGCCAGAGATGACAGGAGATAGAGATGATGAGATGGTGGAGATGGTGGAGTGGATGTCACAGGATGATGTGCAGGCAGCAGAGAAATCCAGAAATGGAAAAGTGTGCTTACCTAAGTACTCGCCCCTGCAAATCTTTGATGGTACCATGGAGAATACAAAATCTTTTATCAGTTCTATAGTATTGTACATCCATGGGAGGAAGCCAGAGTTTCATACAGCTGAGTCTAGGATTATGTTTGCTCTCTCATACATTCAGGGGGGGAAAGCACAGTTCTGGAGAAATGAGGTTATTAATCAAATTGCTGCAGGAAATAAATAGGGTGTGACTCGGGTAACCCCTGGGTATAGTTTCATGTACCTGTACCCATACCTGTGAACACCGTACCCATTATGGTTATGGGTGTGGTTTTACCCCATGGGTTTCAACGAGTATGACATTAATAGTTTATTATAATTCTATATATATCTAAATACAATGAGGAACCACCCACAACTCATGATTGCAAGTGAGGGGGGGTGGTGGAGGTGATGTGGTGGCCATTGCAAGAGAAACAGACCAAGAACCACCCCTACCTCATGTTTGCAAGCAAGAGGGGGTGGTAGTCATGATGTGGTGGCCGTTGCAAGAGAAACAGAGGAAGAACCACCCCCACCTCGTGTTTGTGAGCAAGAGGGGGTGGTAGTTGTGATGTGGTGGCACTCCCAAGTGAAACAAACCCAGAAACACCCCTGACTCACATTTGCGAGTGAGAGGGGGTGGTGGTGGTGATGCCGCACCCATTGTCAACTAGAGGGGGCCATTGTTGATGAGAGGGGCCATTGTTGACAAGAGGGGGCCATCATTGACAAGCATTGCCCAGAAGAAAAAACACCCCCCACTCGCATTTAGAATGAGGGGGGTGTGTTGGTAGCGGTCATCATCATTGTTGCCTAGTAGAAAAAACACCCCCCACTCGCATTTAGAATGAGGGGGGCATGTTGGTAGCAGTTGTCATCCTTGTTGCCTAGTAGAAAAAACACCCCCCACTTGCATTTAGAACATTGGTAGCAGTTGTTGTTGTTGTTGAGCCATTGTTGTTGTTGTTGACATTGATCAACAAAGTCATCTGATAAAACATGTGACCGTTGGACCAGTACCGTGATACCCATAACACCATGGGTACAGGTACAGTTTTGCCTCAGGTACAGAAATCCAAACCCATACCCATACCTGAGCATACCCATAAGCAGAAACACATGGGGTTACCCATACCTGAGTCATGCCTTCGAAATAAACCATTTGCAACCTTCAAGGAATTTCTGGAGAGATTGGAGGCACAGTTTGGGGACCCTAATCCAAAGGCAACAGCCAATGCTAAATTAAAAACCATGCACCAAGGTTCCCTAACAGCAGATGAATTTATTTTGCAATTCAAAGTGGAAGCTTCGCAAACAGATATGGGAGAAGTGGCATTGGTAGAATTTTTGAAAGCAGGATTAAATCCCTCTTTATTCAAGTCTATCTACCGACTACCTTCTATGCCAGAGACATTGGATGAGTGGTATAATTGGGCGATGTACCTTGATTGGCAATATCAGCAGGAACAGGTAGAATTGAAGTTGATGTATGGAAGTAGTAAATTTGGAAAGCCATCAGGAGGAAAGTCCGAGAAAGGAAAGGTGCCTCAGGCACAAACTCCGAGGGCACAGCCACTGGCCATGGCAGTGACACCTATAGTTACGGAGTCAGCAGCACCAGCAGATGCAATGGAGGTTGATCAAGCAGGGAGATGAGCCCCATGTAAATGTTTTAACTGTGGGCAGTTAGGACACATTGCTAGGAATTGTAGGCAGAAAAGAAAGATTGGGGAAGCTACAATTGAGGAAGTGAAGCCAGAGGAAGGCAGGCAGAAGAATTTTGTGGAAGAGTCCCAGTGAAGGTTTCCCCATTGGTGACCCAGAATTGTTACAATGTATTAGTATCCGAGGAAACCCAGAGCAAATCAGAAAAGGAAATTCAGGAGCAGTACAACCATTGTGAATTGCGCAACAAAGAAAATTGTCAAGTGCCATTTCTGAAAACCCCTAAATTCTTTATTTGCTCTGTGCAAATAGGACCTGAAATTACCTTGACTGTGGGATTGAAGACAGTGGACACGCATGCAGCGATTGACCCTGCCATTGATCTCAGAAATAATTGACAATGTGGGAAAAGCCAAGGTCTTTACAAAATTGGATTTATGATGGGGATACAATAATGTACAAATAAGGAAAAGAGATGAGTGAAAGGCTGCATTTGCCACATGTCAAGGATCCTTTGAGCTGCTTGTCATGTTTTTCGGGATGACCAATAGTCCCTCAACTTTCCAAAATATGATGAACAACATTTTCAAGGATGTAATAGACAAAGGCATGGTAATGATATTTATTGATGACATACAGAGGATGAAGAAAATCATGAAGCAATAGTGCAGGATCATGAAGCAATAGTGCAGGAGGTGCTATGGAGATTAGCAGAGAATGATCTATTTTTGAAACTGGAGAAGTGTGTGTTTGGGGCAAGCGAGATTGAGTTCCTAGGATTATTGATTGGCCCTGATGGGATCAAAATGGATCCGATCAAGGTACAGGTGATCACTGATTGGCCTGCGCCCACCCATGTCTAGGGTAAAGCACAGGTATGGGCCAACCTGTGGTATATAGGTGGCGGGTTTGATGGGTATGGGTATGGTTGCCAAAATGCCATACCTGTGACACACCATACCCATTTTGGTGGTGTCACAGTTATTAACAGTATTTGAGTCACCAGCCGTGGAAATTGCCAGACATCATTTCAAGATCTGACTTTCCATCACCAACAATGACAACATCGTCATTTCGCCCCTATATAAGTATTTATACTTTCTTATTTTCACAACTGACTGTTTTTTAGGTTCTAAACTACTGCTCACACCAGCAAATGACATGAAGAGAACAAAACGGGGCCCAAATGACATTATTATTGTTTGGGCTCCATGTAAGTTTTCCTTTTCTCATATCTTGTTTTGCTTATGCAGCTAACTTTATTTTCATTATTTACAGGTTTAAAATGATGCAACTACCCAGCTAATGTGCCCACACCTGCTGACTGAAGAATACCTGCCCACCAACAACCACAACCTGGAGGAGATGATGATGGCCACAATGATGATGGCACACAACACAAAGTGAATGAAATGGGGCCCAAACGACAACACCAAAGAAGACTACTACTGCCACCATGGGGATGACAGGGGAGGGGACAGCCACCATGACACCACCACTGCTGCGAGCAACTGCTCGTGAGGTGGATGGGGGGGTGCAAATGTATGGGAACACCAGGTGGATGACAGGGGCCGACAACAGGAAATGATGTGGACACAAAGAAGATGACAGGAAGCAGGAGCAATGGGGGGAACAAACAAACAGGGGGAACGAAGGCAACAGGGAAGGGGAGGGGCCAGCCGCATCACACATGAGATGGGCCCCAATGACGTCTATCGTCGCTTTGGCCCCAGGTGAGTTTTTTTATGTTTGTTTCTTATTTTTCTTTTGACTAACTTAGGTCTTCATTAATTATAGGCTATACTTATGTTACAACCATACAGCAACCGATGACCCTGCCATCTACCACCCTTGCAGGGTGGTTCAGTGGGGTGATGGGATGACAAGGGAACAACACGACTGCAACAGGGAGAACTGGGACAACAGGACAATGGATACAGCGATGGGACAGGGATGCAAATCACACGAAATGGGCCCAGGTATGTTTTTTTTCTCTTCTTTTTTTCCCATTCAACTGACGACAGCACCTTCCCCCAGCCCTGCAAGCAACTGCTCGTGGGGTGGATTGCAGGTGCTAACAGCATAGGATGACAATCATGAAGCCCAGAGCCCCTCAATGACGACACAGCACCCATCCCCAGCCCTATGAGCAACTGCTCATAGGGTGTGCGCCAGGAGTGCTAGCAACCAACACCACCACAGAAATGGGCCACATGGACGACAAGGATGACAACAATGAGGAACAAAGTGGGACGAACAACAAATGATGGGAGGGAAATGGATGAGGACACCAGGGAAGATGGGGAGCAGGACTCTCCCTCGCAAAAAATGTGCTGGTGGTTTTTTTCTGTTTCTATCATTAATTAGTTTCGTGTTAATTAGTTTAATGAAATTTTTTAATATTTGTGTTGCACCCTCATGCATCAAATGTGAGGCATTCTTCAAAGAAAAAGCCTTATTGTCTGTCACTTAGATATGTGTACAGGGTGTAGTTTAATTAGTTGAGGGTTATACAATACAATACACTATATTTAACAATGTAGAACATCAAACTAGGAGGCAAAAAAGAGTCAAAACCACAGTGTATATTTGTGGTGTCATACCTGCAGTGTTTAACAACAGACCATGGTAAAAACCTGTCACTGTGGGTGCAGTGTTAGAACGGGTGCGGTGTACACAGGTATGGGTGTGGTGTGTGAAAATGTATTCACTGTGTGACCCGTGCTACACCCTACCTGTGTCAAGGAGGTTCAAGCCTTCTTGGGACTTGCAAATTACTATCATCGCTTTGTGGATAATTTTTCCAAAATTGCCACACCCTTACATAACCTTATGTGAAAGGGAGTAGTGTGGAGGTGGGGGGAACAGCAGCAGACAGTGTTTGAGGAGTTGAAGAGGAAGTTTGTGGAGGGACCAATATTAGCCCAGCAGATTTCACATGTCCCTTACGAGTGGAATCAGACACATCCGACTTTGCTACTGGAGCAGTATTATCAATGCTGTGTGAAGATGACAAATGGCATCCTTGTGCATATTTGTCCCAAGGGTTGAATGATGTGGAAAGGAATTATGATGTTCATGACAAAGAGATGTTGGGAATGATATGAGCATTGGAGGTTGGAGACATTATTTGGAGGGATGTATGCATCATGTTACGATTTTGCTATTGTAACCTGTGATGACTAAAGCATACTCCGGCAAGACTGGGTATTTCATTTTTCTTTCCCTCCACTCACAACATGACCCAGACCGATAGGGACCCTCCGATCTGACTCCCACTGATTGACTGGCTGTCCCATGACAGTCCTTGACATTGGACCCTTGACATTGGATCTGTGACATCAGACGCCTCATGCTTGGCATGAGGCTTATTTGCTATTGTTCTCTGACATGCTGCGCCGCAGCACTCCATGACATCAGACACCTCATGCCAGGCATGAGGGTTATTGTTCTATTGTTCTTTCTATTATTACTTGACAAGGATCTCATATTTCAATTGGATGATAGACATCTCTGAACCATATATAAGCTACAGTGATACTGCCTGTATTCCTTAGCTTGACCTAATTCAACCAACGGTCTTAAACTCAACCAGAACACTTGACAACTTAGAAAGCCAGTAAGTTGTGATAACTTGAACTCGACAGTTGGAAAGCCTCCAACTGTGATACACGAACAGATGGTCTACTCAGAAAGCCTCTGAGTATGGATAGCCGTATCAACTTAGGAAGCACCAAGTCCTGAATAGAACCCAATACAACTAGGCTGAGTTGAGACCTATAGTCTTAACAAAAGGTCAAGCTGATCTATGAAGTCCACCTACTTAGGTGCAGACACAACGTCTTTCAGACAAAGCCCAGACAGACCTCTGACAGGAGCATCATCATCAGGAAGAACCCCATGGTATAGATACCAGGGTCGATTAGTACGATACTCAGAACCAGCACAGAAGTGGTTCTCAAAGAGAACAGGAGACAAAGAACCACAGTATCTTGACAAAGAAGATTTCAGATCTTTAAACAAAGAAGAAACCCCAGAACAAAACCCATTCTCCTTACCCAACAACAACATGTCTACCGAACCCACCGCATCAACCAAGGAGATCAGAATCCAAACCCCATCCGACTTCACAGGGGACCAATCTAGAACTGCAAAGTTCTTACAAGAAGTAAAACTCTACCTGAGAGTGAACCATGGAATCTACGACACCAACGAGAAGAAGATCATCTTCGCATTGTCCTTCATGAATGGAGGAACCACTGCACCCTGGGCACAGACATGGGCAGAGAAGGAAGACCTAGGAACCTGGTCAACCTTCGAATTGGCACTCAAGACAGTGTTCACGCCGATCGACAAAGCTGGTAGAGCCAGGACAGATATGAAAAGCCTGAAGCAGGAACAGGACCTGGAGGACTACATTGCACAGTTCCGAATCCTGTGAGAGAAGGTGGGAATCAATGATGACACCACCCTCATTGAACTCTTTATGGATGGGCTAAGCCCCAAGCTCCTCAAAAGAGTTTTCAACATGGAAACAATCCCTATGACCCTGGAAGTGATGATCAATGCTGCCTCCAAGTATAACGGACAATGGAGAAGAGCAAAGGCCATTACTGGGAGAGCACAGGAGGCCTTGGCAAAGAGGCTGCCCAGCTCTAAATCAAAGGAGGGCCCGCTTGAGATTAACCGACTCTCCTACCAAGAGAGGATCGAGCATATGAAGAAAGGGTTATGCTTTGTGTGCCACCAGCCAGGACACAGAGCAACCAAACATAAGAAAGGAGAGATGAGGACCAAAAATTGGTCATTCCCAAAGAAGAAAGGTGAAGAAGCCTACTTGAAGATCTGAGCAATCATGAAAGAACTTGACAAAGAAGGGAAAGAGAAAGCTCTTGCCTTAATCAGAGATGAGGGTTTTTAAAGAGGTGGCCTGCCTCGATGCCAGGTACCACCGAACTCTCTGCCTGCTCTGTATTACTAGCCACTTTGAAGAATCAATCTATGCATTTCGATGTCAAAGTGATAGGAACAGGCAGAGGGAAAGCCATCAAAACCAAAGCCCTGCTCAACTCAGGAGCAGGAGGAATATTCATGAGCCACAAATTTGCAAAAAGCGGCAAATTCAAGCTACACCCCCTGGAAAGAATGATCAAGGTCAAGAACATAGATGGAACCCTGAACAAGAAAGGGGAGATCTCCCACTATGCCAAGGGATTCTTAACAATCAACAGAAGATCTTTCCTGGCGACCTTCCTCATTGCAGGATTGGGAAAAGAATTGATCATCCTGGGTCTGCCATGGCTCAGAAGAATTAATCCAGTGATTGACTGGAGAATTGGAACCTTCCAATTCCAAAGGACTGACAGAACCCACCCTGAATTCTCATTTGGGAAAGGAAAAACCCTCATCGGGAGGGTGCAAATGGAGAAACCCAACAATGAACATCTGGCATGGCACTGGAAGATAGTCAAAGAAGAAGGGAAAACCTTCAAAGAGATGACAAAAGAAGAAAAATGGGCGTGGGCCCAGAGGATGGTCGCCAAGGCAAGAGAAAAGATGCAACTCAAAACAAAGGCAAAAGAAGAAGAGCGACTGATGTGGCGCCGGGTAGCCACTAAAGAATTGGAGAAGCTTGCCCTCAAAAAGAAACCAGCAAATGAGGAATGGCTAGCACTATGCTGAAGAATTGCCGCTAAAGCAAGGAAGATGGGAGAAACCCTCCAAACTAAATGGGGAGAGAACAAGATGCCCATCAAAACAAGGAGAGCATCAATCGAAGAAGTAGGCGATGAAGAGATCACCATCACTACTCTCCAGAATGCAGAGCCCATTGGGCCACAAGACAAAGAAGACACTGGGAAGGAAAACCCAGCACCAGCAAACCACAAACAGGCAATGGAACAGGCAACAGAACAACTGGAAGGGACACCCAAACTAAAGATTGCAGATGACGAGCTATGAGTTGCCTACATCCAAGGAAAACCCATCATCAGAATATTCGAACTGACTAAATCACCACTGATGGAGGAGTATGACAAACCAAGGTACTTGTACTCCCAAGCAACAAGGACACTCTCTCAGATTGTGAAAGCAAAAGGATGACCACAGTATGCTTATGGACAAAATATCTGGATTAGGGTAAAAACATTGGTCTCACAACACCTGACGCATAAAAAAGGAGACCCTGGATGAGCTACTCCCGGAACAATACAAGGAGTACCGATGGATATTTGAGAAAGAAGCATCAGAAAGATTCCCAGAATCAAGACCCTGGGACCATGCGATAGAACTCAATTGGACTTCATGGCAAAGGATTGCAGGGTGTACCCACTGTCGCCAGTGGAACAGAAGAAACTTGACGAGTTCCTCAATGAAAGCTTAGAAAAAGGATACATCCAACCATCAAAATCACCCATGGCATTGCCATTCTTCTTCATTGCAAAGAAGGACTTGGATGCCCTGAGACCATGTCAGGACTACAGGTATTTGAGCAATGGCACGATCAAGAACACCTACCCACTGCCACTGGTAGGGGACCTGTTGGACAAACTGAGGGGGGCGAAATGGTTCACAAAACTAGACATCCGATGGGAGTATCACAACGTCAGGATAAAAGATGGTGATCAATGGAAAGCAGCCTTTAAGACAAACAGAGGGCTGTTTGAACCAATGGTGATGTTCTTCAGATTATGCAACTCACCAGCGACCTTCCAGGCAATGATGAACAAGATCTTCTGTGATATGATTGGAGAAGGATGGCTCGTGATTTACATGGACAACATCCTGATATTCTCCAAGGATCAGAACAAACACCAGGAAAGGACAAGAAGGGTACTGCAAATACTGGCAGAAAATGACCTATACCTGAAGCCAGAGAAATGCAAGTTTGATGTCCATGAAGTGGAATTTTTGGGTCTGATCATCTGACCCAACAAAATTGCAATGGACAACACAAAACTGGCAGGTATACAGGATTGGCCCACCCCGACAAACGTAAAAGCAGTCAGATCTTTCCTGGGATTTGGGAATTTCTACAGGAAATTCATTGGACATTTTGCAGAGACAAGCAGACCGCTTAATGAACTGACAAAAAAAGACAAGACATTCAACTGGACAACAGAATGCAAACAGGCCTTTCAAACATTGAAAAGGAAATTTGCAGAAGCACTGGTACTGCTGATGCCAGACCCAACGAAACCATTCACAATCAAATCAGATGCCTTGAAACACACTACAGGAGGAGTGCTGAGACAAAGGGACATGAATGGGGACTGGCATCCATGCAGATACATATCGCATGTACTAACACCAATGGAACAGAACTACGAGATATATGACAGAGAACTACTAGCCATTGTGCAATCGCTAGAGACCTGGAGACACTACCTACTGGGATCAGGACACCCAGTGGTAATCCTGTCGGATCACAAGAACCTGACGTACTTCCAGACAGTGCAGAAACTGAACAGATGACAGGCAAGATGGAGTCTATTCCTATCAGAATTTGACTTGCAGCTCATCCATGTACCTGGATCCCAGATGGTACAGAGCAATGCATTATCATGAAGAGCAGACCACATACTGGCAGAAGACAATGACAATGAATACATCACAATGCTGCCAGAAACGGTATTTGTGAAATTCATTGACACCAAAATGCATGATCTACTCACAGGAAGCATCATGAAAGATGATCTGGTAAAGAGTGCGATCGAAGCACTGAAAACCAAGGGAGCACCGCTGATAAGATCAGCATTAGAAGACTGGAAGATAGAAGATGGCCTTCTATTCTTCCAAGACAGATGCTATGTCCCCGACAATGGAGAACTACAGAAGAAACTGGTGCAAAAATACCACAAAGGGGTGACCAGCGGACACCCAGGACAATGGCAAATGACTGAATTGATCAGAAGAGACTACTGGTGGCCAGGGATGATGACATATATCAAGAATTATGTCGCTGGATGCACAACATGCCAGCAGATGCAGGTCAACACCCACCCGACAACACCACCACTACAGCCGATCAAGTCCAAAGCAATGAGACCATTTGCGATGGTGACAACGGACTTCATAACTGACCTACCCGAGTCCGGTGGTTATGATGCACTCATGGTCATGGTAGACCATGGTCTTATGAAGGGGGTAATTTTTATCCCTTGCAGGAAAACTGTGGACGCATTGGGAGCAGCCACCCTCTACCTAGACAATGTCTACAAGCAATTCAGCCTCCCAGACAAGATCATCTCCAACAGGGATCCCAGATTTGCCTCACAGCTTTTCCAGGAGCTAGGAAGATTGCTTGGAATCAAGCTGGTGATGAGCACAGCATACCATCCCCAGACTGACAGAGAGACAGAACAGGTGAACCAAGAGGTGGAGGTGTACCTCTGGATCTTCTGCTTGAACAATCAGGAGAATTGGAAGCACCTTCTCCCAACTGCGGAGTTCATGCACAACCAAAGAACACACTCTGTACAGAAGAACTCCCCATTCTACCTTATGATGGGCTATGAACCCAAGGCAATCCCACTCCCATATCTGAAAACAAACATACTGGCAATAGAGAAGTGAATTGTTGCACTACAATGAGCCCGAGATGAAGTGAGTGCAACACACAAGTTGGCCAGACAAATGATGGCAGAAAGAACAATGAGGCACTTCACCCCATTCAAAGAAGGAGACAGGGTGTGGCTAGAAGCGAAAAACCTCAAAATGACACATACAACAAGGAAGCTGACACCGAAAAGAGAAGGACTGTTCACTATTGAGAAGGTCCTGAGCCCACTCTCCTACCAACTGAAGTTACCAGAACAGTGGAAAATACACCCGGTATTCCACATGGCACTCCTTTCCCCATATAAAGAAACCGAGACACATGGGCCAAACTTCCCAAAGCCACTGCCTGACTTGATAGGAGGCGAATCAGAGTACAAAGTGGAAGCAATCATCAGACACAAGAAGAAAGGAAGGACCATGCACTTCCTAGTGAAGTGGGTCGGATACCCAACCTTGGAGAACTCGTGGGAGCCCAAGGGAAACCTGAAACACGCCAAGAGAATCCTTGGGGCATATAAACAGTGACGACAGCTGTAGAACCCCCAGACCAGAATGCCCACCAAACTGAATACAAAGAAAACACAAGATGTTCCCCACCCCATCATCACTGCACACACAGAATCAACTATGAACCACAGCGAGGACTGGACAGGCAGTCATCGACCAGGGACCACGAATGAACGTACTCCTAGGCAGACCCTCTTGGTTATGCCCACATGGGATTCCCTTCTGGATAACAAGGGATGACTAGATCAGGAGGGTGTCCTCAACCTGTCCCAGATGCTGCCTCTTCACCTGGAGGAGCACGAAGGTGGACCTGACTTGGGTGAGGACACAGTTTGAGGAATGGTGCTTCGAAGGAGAACTTGATGATGAAGACTATTTCCCTGAGGACTTCTACGTCGAACGGACGGGGCTTCGCCCTGGCATGAGGCCACTAGCAGGTGTGAGCAGACCCCTGTGGATTGACCTCCAGTGGAACACCCACTATGATGAAGAGAGTGGATATGGCCTGGCAAAGAGGCTCCTGCTCGGAGAACACAGAGAACTGGGAACACTGCTACGCTCCAACTGATTCCCCCACACCCCAATCTGACAAGATAGTAATTGAAGTCAGTGACTTTGAAGATAGAGAGAGGGTGATGTTACAATTTTGCTATCGTAACCTGCAATGACTAAAGCATACTCTGGCAAGACTGGGTATTTCATTTTTCTTTCCCTCCACTCACGACACAACCCAGACTGATAGGGACCCTCCGATCTGACTCCCACTGATTGACTGGCTGTCCTGCGACAGTCCTTGACATTGGACCCTTGACATCAGATCTGTGACATTGGATGCCTCATGCCAGGCATGAGGGTTATTGTTCTATTGTTCTTTCTATTATTACTTGACAAGGATCTCGTATTCCAATTGGACGATAGACATCTCTGAACCGTATATAAGCTACAGTAATACTGCCTGTATTCCTTAGCTTGACCTAATTCAACCAACGGTCTTAAACTCAACCAGAACACTCAACAACTTAGAAAGCCTCTAAGTTGTGATAACTCAAACTCGACAGTTGGAAAGCCTCCAACTGTGATACACGAACAGATGGTCTACTCAGAAAGCCTCTGAGTATGGATAGCCGTATCAACTTAGGAAGCACCAAGTCCCAAATAGAACCCGATACAACTAGGCTGAGTTGAGACCTATAGTCTTAACACATCAGATTGAGATCTGGATGGATCATCAAAATCTGCAATACTTGCATGTCCGCTAAAAAGTTTAACTGCCGGCAAGTGTGTTGGGCATTATTCCTATCATGTTTTAATTTCCACTTGGTTCATAAAGCAGGAAGCTTAATGAGGAAAGCAGATGCATTATCCAGACATATTGATCACAAAAGGGGGGTGGAGGAGGACAATTGGAAATGTTGTCTAAAATTAGACAATGTTCAGAAATGGACGATGAAGTAGTGAAAGCCATGGAAGCTCTGAAGGGAGAGAAGAAAGGTAATATTAAAGGAGATGAATGGGCTGAGGAACAAGGGTTGGTGTTATTCTGAGGAAAGGTGTATGTACTGAAGGATCAGGATTTGTGAAGGGAGATTGTCTGGTTACATCATAATATGCCAACTGCTGGACACCCAGGAAGATGGAAGATGTTGGAATTAGTAATGAGAAATTATTGGTGGCCTGGAATTTCTAAATATGTGTTGGGGTATGTGGATGGATGTGATATGTGCATGAGGGGGAAGAAATTTCCAGAGAAACCTGCAGGGAAATTAATGCTGAATCCCATACCTAAAGTGCCATGGTGAGATATATCTGTGGATTTTATTACCAGATTACCCAAGGCTCAAGGGTACAATGCAATATTCGTAGTATGTGACCACTTCATGAAAGAGGTCCATATTATTCCTACTACTACAGAAACCTCATCATTGGGCTTGGTGTGCCTCTATCTAAATCAGGTATGGCAGTTACATGGATTACCGGATACCGTTATCTCCAATCGCAGACCACAATTTGCTTCCACATTTATGCAAGAACTAAACAACATATTGGGGATTCAAACTAAATTATCTACAGCATATCACCCACAAACTGATGGGCAGACAGAGAGAATGAACCAGGAATTGGAGCAGTACCTACGTATGTTTGTCAATTACTGACAAACTGACTGGCCCAAATGGTTGGCAATTGCCAAATTTTCCCACAATAATAAATTCCATTTGGCTACTCACATGTCATCCTTCTTTGCTAATTACAGGTATCATCCCCGCATGGGAATAGAACCCCAAAGGGAAGTTAATGTACAATCGGTAGAAGACTTTGTATCTAAGATGTGAAAGGTACAAGAAGAAGTGGAGGTGGCATTGATGAAAGCACATGATGACATGATGCGACACACAGATTGTACTCAAGCTTCTAGGAAACTTATGGAGAAACAAGTTGGCCCATACACAATCTCTAAAGTAATTTTGCCTAATGTGGTAGTGCTAAAATTGCCCTGATCATTCAAAATTGATCCTGAGATTAACATTTCCTGCCTACACCCCTACCACCCACCCACTATTCCTGGCCAACAAACCACTCCACAACCTCCGATAATAGTAGAAGGTGCTCCAGAATATATAGTTGAAGAAATTCTAGACTCACATCTTCGACAGAATAAATTGGAGTTCTTAATAAAGTGGAAGAACTATACCAACAGAAATAATTTGTGGGAACCCAAAGAGAATTGTAAGTGAGTGCATAGTGTGATTGCCCAATTCTTTAAACATGATCCAAATGCTCCATGTCACATTGCGAGAATGGTATATGAGGGGATGAAATTCTGGCCATACTAAAATTTCACAGAGGGGACAGATACAATATTTTCTCGCCTGGAAGTCGAGGCATAAAAGGGGGGTAATGTTAGGAAACAGCCCCATTACCTAATAAAATTTCATTTTATTTTATTATGTCGAATTACGCTACATTACGCCGAATGACGCTACACTTTGATAGCGTGGAAATTTTATTTCACACACATCAATATGTATGTGCATGTATGAGCATGTCAGTAACAACAATGTACAAATATAGTGTTTGAAGGTCCAGTTTGGTCCAGTCTTTTGACCCCCAAGAGGGGCAACCGGCAACTGCAACTGCAACCGGACTGACCCAAATATGGGGCAACTGCAACCAAACTGAGTAGGACCAGTCCACACCAGTTCGGTTGCCCCCAAAAAAATGGCCAAGACTGGTCTTACCCCCAAACGTCCATGTCATGAGGTGCAGGGTTTTTTCTCACCAAATTTCATATGCAAAACATGCACAGGTCAAATAGTGTCGACCTGCAAACCAAATGCAAGCTTAAGAAATGTCTGCAAGTCAAACAATGTTGACCTGCACTGTTTTTTTATTAAATATATTGTACTTTCTATTGTAATTACAGGCATGAAAAACATGCACAGGTCGAATAGTGTTGACCTGTGAAGCAAATCAGTGCAAATACAAGCCTACAAAACATGATTTCGAGGTCTTCACTGACCACTGAACACTCAGATACTTCCAACCACAGAAGGAGATGTTGAGATGACAAATGAGATGGGCATTGTACATGGCTGATTTTGACTACAACATTACCTATATCTGTGGTGAAGAAAACACCACTGCAGATGCACTATCCCACATGCCTGATCCCACACCAGATGCATGCCTTGCTGCCTGCGCGATCGCATACACACACAGTGCACTGGCTACACACGCTGCTGGCATACTAAACATTGCCGCAGACCAATCACTTCTCGATGCCATTGTCACCAGCTATGAGACTGATTCCTTCACCAAACAACTTATGAAGGATATTGACATGAGGATCATCGAAGGGGCAACCCTCACCAATCAACTCCTCTATGTCAGCCACCGACTTGTGATCCCACAAGATCTCAAGGTACGCAAACTACTCTACAACCTGGCACATGATACCTTGGGCCATTTCGGCTTTGACAAAAGCTATGAATCCCTCTGCGGCTCTTATTACTGGCCAAACATGCGCCAGGATTTGGAAAATGCATACATCCCATCATGCACTGAGTACCAGTGAAACAAAAACCAGACCACGAAACCCACTGGTCCCTTGCACCCACTACCAGTACCTGACAACTGCTTCGACATCATTGCCCTGGATTTCATTGGCCCACTACCAGAGGAGAATGGAAAGGACACCATCATGACCATGACAGACCTCCTCAGTGCTGACATACACATCACCGGCATTCACTCCTCATACACCGCTGCCCAGGTCGCTGTTGTGCTCTTTAATGAATGGTACTGCAAAAATGGCCTCATGCTACACCTCATCTCTGACAGAGATGCATGTTTCACTGCTGACCTTTGGACTGCACTCCACAAGCTCACCAGTGTTAAACTAAAATGTCCACATCCTATCACCCCGAAACTGATGGCAGCAGTGAACGGACAAACAAAACTGTGAACCAAGCCATTCGGTCCCATGTTGACAACAACCAGAAGGGCTGGCTAGCTAAACTCCCCCATGTACGGTTTGCCATCATGAACACCATGAATGCATCCACTGGCTTCTCTGGTTTCCAACTCAAAACCGGCTGATCTCCATGCATCATCCCACCTATTGTGCCCCTTGCCAAAAATGCCACCACTGAGCAGATCACTGCACATGACATCATTACATGTGTCCACCTCAATGTTCAGGAAGCACAGGACAACCTCCTTGCTGCCAAAATTTGCCAGGCATCTCATGCCAATGAGCACCAGGCGCCGGAGGATGTCCACAAGGTCAGCAACTGTAATGGGACTAGGGGGGTGCCCTGTGTGTTTCTCCTATTTTTTATGTTTGTTCTATATTTTTCCTCACTTCATTTCCTTCTATTCTTCATTTTCTATGATTTTTCCAGATTTTATTACTAATTTCCCTTTCTATCATGTTTGTACATGTTGACAGTTTTATATTTAGAGGTGGAGCACCCCTTCCAACATCTACCCCTTGGTATGATGTCATTTGGCGGCCTTGATCTGCCTATCTCTGCCTTTTCTATTTTTAGGTTATTATTTGATTTTTGTCGTCTTCACATATACTGGGCATTGGCAAAGGGATCCTTAGAGTTTTCTCTTTGGATTTCCCTTTGCTAGGTGCATCCAATCCCTGTAATATGTAGTATAATTTTAACTTTGGATTTCCCTTTGCTAGAGGCTGAGGTTGCCCTTATAGTAGAAAACTCTCCCCTAAGGCCCGAAATCGCGAATGCACTGCCCAAGATAGGCAGGTACAGAGTGGATGACGCTTCCCAAAGCTCCACAGACTCCCTACACACCGTTCCAGACAGTCTCGCCTTTACTGCACCACCATTTTCATCAAATGCGCCCCCTAGCGACATGGACACATCAGAGTGCCTCGACCCGCTTGAAAGTGATGTTTCTGGAATATGCGCGCAAATCAATTTGCTTAAATCTACAATCAAAAACTTTGTCAGGACCCTCCAGACTAACCCTATGACCAATATTCCCCCCATTGCGACTCCAAGCACACCCAACAATGACGTACTGCCAAACGTGCCCACTAAAGAGTGTGCCCAGATCAAACTGTCTCCCCCTGCTGAATTTAATGGTGCACATGCGCAGGGACATGCATTCCTTAATTCCTGTGAGTTATACATCAGTCTCCAGTCACATCAATTCATTGATGAGGCTGCAAAAATTTATTGGGCCTTCACATACATGAAATCTGAACGCACCTATCTCTATGTGGACCGTATTCTGCATCAAACTAAAGAACTCGGTTCTCTACCTTTCTCCACTTGGGGTGACTTTTGAGCCGAGTTTGTACACCACTTTTGTCCCCTCAATGAGCGCCACTGAGCAGTGACACAACTTGAGTCACCCTCTTACCACCAGGTGTGTTGATCCATGGACGATTATATCAATGAGTTTAAGGATTTGGTGGACATGGCAGGATATGGGGGTGGGCTACCAGTGGTGGTGAAGTTCCGACGGGGCCTCAACCAAGAAATTCAGGACCAGATTGCACAGATGTTGGAAGGGCACCCAGCGGACGATGATATCTATGCTTGGTATGAAGCTGCTTCACTCTGTGACAAGAACCGACTCACAAATGCGGTGTTTAACACTGCATTTCATGCTCCAACTACCACTCATGCACCCTACACCTTCAATCAAACCCTTCCCTGCCTTAACCCCATTCCTGTTCGTCAGACTCCTACACCAGCCATCAATGTCCCAGTACCAATGGATGTTGATGCAGCCTGCAGCCATGCGTGTAGGTTGGATCTCTGCTACCGCTGTGGGGAAACTGGGCACAGGGCTGGAGTGTGTCCCCATTGTCAGGATATCCGCATGCTCACCCCCGAGGGGCGAGATGAACTCCTCCAAGACTTGTTGGTGCTTGTAGATGTCGAGGAAGTGAAGGATCAGGTTGCAGAGGAGATCAAGTCAGAAGTTGTAGAGGAGCAGGATTTTTCTATTTGCAGCGAGTGAATCGTATGCCCTCACTGCCTGTCCATAACCACTTTGAAGTCTTGTCAGTTGAATCCCTGGAGAATGAATCCATTTCTGTGACTGTTTCCCTCTCTGACCCTTCGAAGTTGGCTGAAGACGTACCTGCTCTTCCCATCTCTCCCTCTGCTCCACACCCCAAAATTAAATCATGGGAGCGTAAACTACCCCGCAAATATATTGTTGCATCCACTCCCTCAACACATTCCTTGAACCTAGCAATCAAACTGCAGACAACCGACACTGGACAGATACTCGGTGTCTCTGCACTCCTGGACTCTGGTGCAACCGGTCTCTTCATCGATGCCCATCTCAAACAACAACATCGCCTAAATACTCACTAACTCTCGCATCCGATACCTGTGTATAATGTGGATGGGTCCCCAAACAAAGCTGGTGCCATCTGAGAGGTTGTAAACCTGGTCCTCCTACAAAGATCATAGTGAGCATGCCCTTTTTGCTGTCACTCAATTAAGAAAGCAAAAGGTGATTTTGGGCTATCCATGGCTTTGAGACCATAACCCAGAGGTTGACTGGTGTACCGGGGAGGTTACCATGAGCCGATGCCCATCCCGCTGTTGTACTTGTTTCACAGAAGCCAGGCAAGAATGTTGTGGACAGAAGGCTGCAATACAATGTACTCAGAAGTGTTGTGCTGGACCCCTGCCTATACCTGAAGTGGAGTTGGAAGGGGTTCCTGATCTGATGCTGGACTCAGATGATGATGATGAGGAGCCAGAGGAAGTGGAGGAAGGTGATTGGAACTTCTACACTGCAATTCATCCATCACACGAGGTGTGTGCTACATCAAACATATCCCAACGCCTCGCTGAGGCCTTCCACAGAAACAATGCTGCTAAATCCTCTATTAATTCCTTGCTCCCTCATCTCCATGAGTTTGGAGATGTGTTCTCCAAGGAATCGTTCGACTCTCTCCCTGCACACAAGCCATGGGATCACATGATTGAACTCACCCCTGGTGCAACCCCTTTATCCTGCAAGGTCTATCCTCTCTCTCCTGAAGAACAATGACAGCTTGACCAGTTCATTGATGAGCACCTGGCCTCTGGACATATTCGACCATCGAAGTCACCCATGGCCTTTCCCTTTTTCTTTGTCAAGAAGAAGGATGGCTCACTTTGACCGGTTCAAGACTACAGAAGGCTCAACGACATCATGGTCAAAAATTGCTACCCATTACCTCTCATCTCTGAACTCGTGAACCAACTCTGCGGAGCCCAATACTTCACCAAGCTTGATGTCCATTGGGGCTACAATAATGTGAGGATAAAGGAGGGAGATGAGTGGAAGGCAGCCTTTCGTACCAACCGTGGTCTTTTTGAACCACTTGTCATGTTCTTTGGCCTTACTAACAGTCCTGCCACCTTTCAGACCATGATGAACGACATCTTCCATGACCTCATCCTCAAAGGTGTTGTCTGCATCTATCTCGATGACATCCTCATCTTCACTCACACAGTTGAAGAGCACCATCGCATCACGCGCCTTGTCCTAGAACGGCTTCGATGGTACAAACTCTACCTTCATCAGGACAAGTGCAAGTTTGAGAAGATCAAGATTGGGTACCTCGGCCTGATTATCTCAGAGGGTCAGGTGGAGATGGATCCTATCAAGGTGAACGGGGTCACGGCTTGGCCGACACCCATGAACAAGAAAGAGGTGCAGTCTTTCCTGGGCTTCATCAATTTCTATCGGTGTTTTATCAAGGATTTCTCACATCATGCACGACCACTGTTCAACTTGACAGGAAAGGAGGCATGGAGGTGCGATAATGCACAACAGGAGGTGTTTGAAAAGCTTAAGGAGATGGTCACTTCTGCTCCCATCCTTACCTTTGCTGATGATTTGCGTCCTTTTCATGTAGAAGCCAACCGTTCTGACTTTGCAACGGGCGCCATGTTGTCTCAGCAGTCTCCAGAGGACCAGAAGTGGCATCCTGTTGCATTCTACTCCAAAAGCCTTAGTGCTGTAGAGTGAAATTACAAGATCCATGACAAGGAGATGTTGGCAATAATGCGTGTGCTTGAGGAGTGGTGACACTTCCTTGAGGGTGCCCAACACAAGGTGGAAATTTGGACGGATCACAAGAATCTTGAGTACTTTATGACAGCCAAGAAATTGAACTGTCGTCAAGCTCATTGGTCCCTGTATCTATCCAGATTCGACTTCTCCTTGCATCACCGTCTGGGTCGCAGCATGGGGAAGACCGATGCCCTCTCCCAACATGCAGACCATGGGGATGGCAGCGATGACAACCAAAACATTGTGTTGTTGCAGCCAGACCTGTTCACCATTTGGGCACTGGAAGGCATCGCACCCCAGGGCAAGGAGCGGGACATCCTATGTGACATTCATCGTGCAAACCGTAGCGGTTTACATGAGGATGTTGTTGCCCAAGCTGTTAAAGAACTGAGGAAGGGATCCACCCTTTCCTTGCATGCCACAGAGTGGGCTGAAAAAGAGGACTTGTTGTATTTCAGGGATCGCATCTACATCCCCAATGACCCAGACCTTCACTGGCGCATCATATCCCAACACCATGACTCACAGATTGCTGGTCATCCTGGACACTGGAAGACCTTGGAGCTCACCTCACGGAATTATTGGTGGCCACAAATGTCATACCTCATTGGTCAGTATTGTCGCACTTGTGACCTTTGCTTATGCAGCAAGATTCCTCATCGCAAACCCATTGGCAAGCTACACCCTCTTCCTGTTCCAGAGAGTCATTGGGATGTTGTCAGTGTCGACTTTGTGGTGGAGTTGCCAGAGTCAAATGGGTTTGATGCGGTGATGTGCACAGTTGATTCAGTGGGAAAACACGCTCACTTCATTCCCACTCACACCACTGTCAGTGCCCTGGGTGCCGCCCAACTCTACCTCCACCATGTGTGGAAATTACATGGACTTCCTGGTGCTTTCCTCTCCGATCATGGCCCTCAGTTCATGGCAGAGTTCACTCGCGAGCTGTACCAACTCCTGGGAATCAAACTCCTTGCTTCGACCGCTTATCACCCACAAACCGACGGCCAGACTGAGCAAGTCAACCAGGAACTGGAGCAGTACATCCACATCTTTGTCAATGAATGCCAGGACAATTGGGACGATCTTCTCCCCTTGGCCAAGTTTGGATACAACAACCATGTCCATGCTTCTACTCAACAGACCCCTTTCCTCTTAGACACTGGACGACATCCACGCATGGGATTTGAACCTTGCCAAACTCCCTCACATATCGATACGGTGAATGAGTTCACAGAACGCATGTGGGATAGCTTGGAGGAGGCAAAGGCAAAGGACAACATGGCACACTTTTACAACCAACGCCATTCACCGACCCCTCAGTACAAGGTTGGTGATCGAGTTTATCTTGGCTCCAGTGACATCTCCACTATGCATCCATCCAAGAAACTCACTCATCGCTTCCTGGGACCTTTCCCCATCATCAAGTGTGTTGGAATGCATGCCTATCGTCTACACCTCCCAGCCTCCATGTCCAGACTCCACCCAGTCTTCCATGTCATCAAACTCCTTCCAGCTCCCCCAGATCCATTCCCGGGACACCATTCACACCCACCACCACCACCTACAGTGATCGAGGGAGAACCCCAATACGAAGTCGAGTCAATCTTGGACAGCCGGTTGCGTCAAGGAAAACTCCAGTATTTGGTGCATTGGAAGGGTTATGGGTGTGAGGAGAACTCATGGGTCAAAGAGTCTGATGTGAATGCCCCTTGGTTAGTCAAGGAATTCCACCAATGGCACACTGCTGCACCGCGTTGCATTCAAGTCATGGACTTTGGTCGTATGTGATTTCGAATGCATCAGGGCAATGCATCTTAGAGAGGGGGTAATGTAAGGGGACTAGGGGGGTGCCCTGTGTGTTTCTCCTATTTTTTATGTTTGTTCTATATTTTTCCTCACTTCATTTCCTTCTATTCTTCATTTTCTATGATTTTTCTGGATTTATTACTAATTTCCCTTTCTATCATGTTTGTACATGTTGACAGCTTTATATTTAGAGGTGGAGCACCCCTTCCAACATCTACCCCTTGGTATGATGTCATTTGGCGGCCTTGATCTGCCTATCTCTGCCTTTTCTATTTTTAGGTTATTGTTTGATTTTTGTCGTCTTCACATATACTGGGCATCAGCAAAGGGATCCTTAGAGTTTTCTCTTTGGATTTCCCTTTGCTAGGTGCATCCCCAATCCCTGTAATATGTAGTATAATTTTAACTTCGGATGTCCCTTTGCTAGAGGCTGAGGTTGCCCTTATAGCAACCTTGTCATGCTCTCCACCAAAAATCACTGCCACAATTACAAATGCAAAGGCAAAACACGAGTTGCCAAATTCATGCCACAACACAACAGCCCCTACATGGTCACACATACCTTCCCTAAACTGTTAAGGGCGAAGCCTCAACCACTTGATCTAGTCGATGTCGTTCGACGAGGTGCTTCCTCAATGAGTCATTCTGCACTAGTCTTACTCAGAGCGTCCGATGTAAGATAGGTAGTGCACTCTAGCAGGACTTCTGTGTAGAGTCGTCCAGGTTCACGCACTAAGGGGCTTCCTTAGTGGTTTCAAGTAAGTTCGCAAGTTGCAAGTTAAGGCTGTTAATTGCCTAGATCTAAACTAAGGACATCCCTACTACAAGTCGCAGTACTTATACTAGAAGGGAGGTCCTTATCGTCCAATCGGAAAGGTAGATGCATATCAAGTAATAATAGAAACAATAGGCCTCATGCCTTGCATGAGGCGTCCGATGTCATGGAGTGCTGCGGCGCAGCATGTCAGGAAACAATAAGAGATAAGCCTCATGCCTAGCATGAGGTGTCCGATGTCACGGATCCGATGTCAAGGATCCGATGTCAAGGACATGCTGTGGCGCAGCATGTCGATCGTGAGAGTCCGACATCATGGACCTCATGTCAAGAAGCTGTCGTATCACAGCATGTGTGGGAGTGGGTTCGGGTGCATGGAGTCACCATGTGTCAAGGGTGCCTTCCACAGGAAGGGGATTGAATGCATGCAGTCGGCATGCGTTGTGCGTGTGTCTGGTGTCAAGGACATGCCCTAAGCATGAATCATGGAGTGCCTCCTGTCTGGAGGGGATCGTCGGGTTGGTCGGGTTGGTCGGGTTCCATGAGTTACAAGGAAAATTGTAACATAAACACTCTGAATACACTCTCAAACTTCCCAACAACCCCAACACCTTCCCTGGTTTCCATGCACACCTACTAAAATGATATGTCCCCAATGACCCACTCCTCTTCCCTGACTGGGAGCCAGCTTGGCCAATGCCAATTGTCACTGAAGATGGCACCAAGGAGTGGTACATTGATAAAATTGTGGATGCACACCAACGCAGCAGGGGTGTACAATACCTTGTCCATTATGAAGGATATGGGAAAGAACACAACGAGTGGCACCCCAGCTCTGAAATGGCCAACACTGATGCCCTTGACCGGTGGGAAGATGAAAATGGGACGGAGGTCTGAGACCCACACAATTTTTTCAAGTGGGGAGGAGTGTAAGTCTGGCCCCACAGACTCACAACATTACAACAAGTTAATTTACCTATGCCACTGTTACACACTTCCACAGCGCCGGCACACCACACACATCACCAACACAGCCACCTACAGCGCATAAACAACTCACCAACACCAGACATACCAATGTCTGTGTTACATTACTACACCACCATTACACACTTCCATGGCACCGGCACAGCCACACACATTGCCAACACAACTACCCTTGCCACCGGCGATAGCATAGCCACCTATGGTGCATAAACAACTCACCAACACCAGATATACCAATGTCTGTGTTACAGTGAGTTATGGCCACCCTATGCTGCCAACATTATCCTATTGATGCGGTACCTTTCTGTTATGTGACTATGCCTGATGTGGCCTTCCCAAATCACACACTACACTTGATGTGGCCTTTTACTTACATGGTCAATCTTTTTCTTATATATTACTTATTTTTTATTTCTTAACCTTCATTCCTACTTCCATGCAACGAAGGTATGGTAACTTCCTATTCTTTTATTTGTAGTAACTTATGGTTCCTACTTCCATGCAACAAAGATAATTTGATCCTGTCTTTTAGTAAACCTAAGTCTAGTGTAGGCTGCCAAACTCGGCATCCTTCCATATCCTTTGCAGTAATTGTAAAAGGGAAGGCCACACTAACAAATATTGTATTTCACCTGGGGGAGGCATGGAAGGAACGTCTATTGAGGAGTCCAAAGCTGCTAGAAAGAAGGCAACAGAGAAGAAGAAACCCAGCACTGGTGCATCTAAGACTGGCACTAAAGTCCTGATTACCATGAAAGATAGCACTGGCCATGCATTCATGCTCTTTGTTGATTCTAGTGTCCTCACCGATGCACAGCTGGCTCCCAGTGACTTTGCAGGACTTGCGAGCGACCCACTTCCTTCCTCAGTTATTGAAGAAGTCAAATGTGAAGGGTGGCTTGCAATTGAGGAGGAGCCATTTACCTCTATCAACTGGACTGAGCATTCCACTCCAGCCAGTGAGGATGCGCTTACAACCACCCCCCTGAACCAAACACAGTGTACTCCTATTTCACTCAATGACCATCCCTTCTATGTTGACACCGGCCCTACAGTCCACCTCTCTCTGGACCAATCTGACTTCATCAATCTCTGCCCAATTGCTCCAAGGCTAGTAAGGGGTGTGGGAGGTTCAGCCATATCGGCAATCGGCATGGGCAACATCAAGCTAAGAATAGCACATGGTGCATCAATTATCTTATGGGATGCACTCTATATCCCTAATGTGGCTGTACATCTCATCTCTGTGAGCACCCTTGCCTGCAATTCCAATGCAGTAGCCCACTTCGATGATGCAACTTGCTGGATCACAGACAAATCCACTGGAACAACCATTGCTCAAAGCTAACTTCTCACCAACAAGAATCTTTACTCCCTCACCCTGTGCACCGCAACCACTGAGCACATGATGACCATCCACAATGCACCAAATATAGTCACCTGGCATTGCTGCCTCGGTCATGCAAACTATGAGATATGAGGAGTGAACCAATCTCTCCCATTTTTTTCTCAAAGCAATAATATCTATTTCCCATAGACTGAGAGTAGTTGCACCATGATCATAGAGCAGTTTGTAGTTTTCTGGCTCACCATGACATTTCAAAATTCATGGACAGAATTTAAATGCCGACAAGTGTGCTATTTTGGGCAAAATCGATCAACAAATGGCTTGTCAGATGCCAACATCGGATCACAGAATTCTGCCATCAAAGGCATTACTTTTGCATGACATGGTGAAAGACTAGGTACTTTTTGACATGGGGCTCATCCTCACCTTTCATTGAGATAATTAGATTTTCTGGAAGCAATGAAGCCTATCCTTTGAACCATGTATGCCATCAGTATAATTTTGTAGTCGATGTGGTGTAATTTAGCAATCAGTAAATTGTGGTGAAACACTCGGTAAGTTAAGATAGAGGAAATGCATATGCATTTAATGTCATGTGCTTTTTGGTGACAAAAGCATTACAAAACCAAAGAATAAAAGATGCCAAAGATTCAGAGCCTCATAAAATAGATTGGTCACCACCAAGTTCTTCATTTTAAGAATTCTGGAATTTTGGCGGTGATGGATTTTGAATAAAGTGTTCCATTGAACTGGCATCTTGCAATATGTTCATTTTCATGTATTAATTTATTCAAGGAAGTGTCAGGACAGGAATCCCAAACCAGACGTAGGGGGGGGGGGTCCTGCCAGAGGCTGAAATTGCTTTTTTGACCATAGTGAAAATGATGCCAATAGGCATCATTGAGTGCTATTTTGTTGTGGTTAGGGTCCTGGAACAACCAAATAGCATATATCACACATATTATCTATTACTACAAGTAGTATTCCACCAGAAGTTTGAACTGAGTATATATAAATTCAAAGTTAAAATGACTCTCGTAAGTAAAATAGAACTTATACCACCCAGTGAGGATGCTGCCCACAAATACTGAGCACCAGTGGAAATTTAAATGGACCTCCTTGGCAACCTGGTCACTGACATCAGTCATCACCATTCTCAATAGGCCAGAGATCTTATCACCGTTATTGGGTTCAGTTCCTGCACTGTCTGACTCGGAGTCGATATGAACATACTCACGCTTCAGGATGTTGTCATCCCAGTGTTAGGTGCTGCAGGCTTGCCATCCTGGCTAGTTGGATTGTTGTGGATGATTGTGGTACCTGTCTCATGGCCCCGGCATTGTCATTGTCATCGTGTGATGCAGGGCTATGAGCACCCCAGTTGCCTGCCTGTTCTGAGATGCAGGGCAGTAAAAGGTGGTTGCATGGGTGTAATGCGTACCTCACTCATAGTATCCCACTCCACAAGCCTCCAAGAAGCCTCCCATCATATTTCCTGTTTAGACAGGGAGAAAGTGGCCACGTGGGCATTAATTGTTGTAGGTAACAGCAGCTTGTAACCTACAGAAAAAACATTGTGATTAGTTAAAAGAGTCAGTGAATGAAAAAAACTTATTTTGTTTTGGACCTTGGGTGATGCAGGCTATGGTCTCGAATTTGCAAACCACATTTGAAGTGGCACATTTGTAGCCATGGGGTTTGCTATTTAGCCAGGCCAAAGGGTGCAGCAGTGGTTGAAATGGCCAGTTACAAAGAAGATGGGATGGTGGGCATGATGGGGAGAGTGGGGAAGGATGCAACCACATCGTCGTTGGATCATGGGATTGTTTTCAAACAGCACGTGATCAAAACATACCATATATGGCAGGAGGGGGGGGCTGGCGAGCTGTGGAAAAAAAAAACCGATGTCATATGAAAAAAAAAACTGACACCCCCTTGAATTTATTATGAACACGTGATTTACATACGAGACAGCAAATCGCGTCGCGTCGAATAATAATTTATGGCTGGCCAGAAAAAGAAAATTCCATTGCGAGCTAAATTTCATCGAGAAATGCTTGGGCTGCACGAAAATATGGAGGACATCGAGTAATACCAGAATCTCTCATGGATGATCTTATGAAGGCAAACCTAAGCTAACTCTTATTCATATCTTTTAGCCTTATTAATAGTTTACAGTTTATAGTACATAGTTCATAGTTCAAATTGTAGATAAACACGATGATGCGATAATATACTACCTCGCTAGAATAGCTACGACACTTACGCGTTGATCAGCTCGCGCGTGTTTGCTAACCTCCTGGTCACAGATATGTCACATCACATGACATTAGATGCGTATGCATTTCCTCTATCTTAAGTAGTAAATTTGCCTGATGGGCTTACTAAGCGGCACTATAGTTATCAAGCGGTAGGGTTCAGTTAAATATTCCTTGAGACCAAGCACACACTTCGATTGGTGGTACTTCAATGCGTCATCAAGGCGATCACGTTTCCTTCTCAGAATCTCGTAACTCCACGCGTCGCGTACCCAAAAAGGCTTCTAATGGTCCTATTACCTAATATCAGACAGGGATGAGTATAACCCAAGTATAACCCGACTACTTACGGCGGGTGCCAGTGAAAATATGGAAACAGGATGGAACGTAAATAATTGAGAGACCCAGCTTGGCCTGTCGAGGTCTCTACCAGACAAAATGTAGATTGTGATATAAGTACTGTCATAGAGCAAGTTTACCCTCAAATGCAAGCTGGACGTAGCTGACTCTAAACACTACTGACTCTGCACCCGATCGAAGCTGACACCACATGTAACATCCTTCCACTCATCTAGCACGTCTAATATCTTGTTAGACTTGGTTCTGACATCCTGCTCCGCATCCTCTCCTAGGATAAGGTAACGAGGGCATGGTCTACCCTTTACAACACCTTCACCTCTGACAACGTCTACCACAGCTTCCATAGCTTTCTCAGGGTCACCGAGCTCCGTGCCTGCAATTGAATTGAATTTCACTACAGTGGCCTTTCGTAAGTCGTCGTAAAATGGAATGGGATTACTAGTGGAGACTCCATGTCTGTAGATGCCTTCAGTGCGGAAACTGCCAGGCGCTACCAAAAGAACACGAATTTTCGGCGCTAATTCAACAGCAAGAGTCTCCGTAAATGCTATGTAAAAACATCACGACGGGTTATACTCTTCACGAATGATTAACTTACCATGGACAGCTGCCTTTGAGGATGCATAAAAACCTATCGAAAGTTCTCAGATTTAGAATAATTTTTCTCTAAAACAAAATTAGTTTTACCGCTTCCCTGGAAGAGCAATGCGTGAGGATTGGATATCAGTAAAACTGTGACCTTACGGGGATATCTGTTTTCCAGGCCGAACGACTTCCAATTACTACCAACATAGGGTCTAATGTGCTCAACCGCAAATGCGGTAAGAAAGCGATTGTCACGTCCATTAACCCGAATACATTCGTCTCATACTGCTTTCGCAAATGTGCAGATCTACGAGCCACGCTTATGAGAGTCGATAAAGATCCTTTAAAGGATGCACGCCCACCCGCCCTCTTCTATGAGGCTTGGAATGCTATGTCCTTAAAATCGTGCCGCGGCGTCAACGAAATGCGAGGATTCGATTGTCTAAAACTCACCAGCATTGTTCACGAGAACATCAACATGACCCCAAAATGCAGCTGCCTTGTCGGCTTTGGCCTTGATATTGGCCTCCCCTTCTGTGACATCCAGCTGAATAGTCCGGATATTATGGCGAACACTCTCATCACATGTTTGGGTCAACTCTTCAAGCTTTTCTGAAGTTCTTGCGGTGGCAATAACACGGTCACCTCTTGCAAGAGCTGAGCTGACCAGTCGTCGTCCAAAACCAGAGGTAGAACCTGCGTTGCGCGCAGTAGATCAATCGATACGGCGTGAGAGACGATTGCGAGGATGGAACTTTCCTTTGAATGAAACCACCTTCAGATGAGTGGTGATAGATCAGAGGAAGGCCTAAATCTCACCTGTGATAAACCAAACTCTGGATGTCATAACTACAGACTATAGTTGCTCAACGGTATACTCAACCGGTACCAACTCCCTGAGATAGATCATAGATCTGTGGGTTGCCTATGTCCAGATTAAGGCTGCTAACTGTAACCAGCCATGTACGTTTGCGGCAGACACTCTCCCCGTGACGGCCTCTTCCGCAACTTAACAGCTTCTGGTCAACTGCCTCTTGATTTAATGTATAGGATAGTCACCTATAGCCAGCCTGGCAAGCCCGGCTTATGAAGATTCAAGATAAGTACCCATACCCCTTCTTTGCTAAGCCATTAGTGTGGGAATGTAGCTCCGGGACCGGCATCTGGTTAATTTTGCTTTCGTTCCATGCGTATCTACGTATCTGTAATCTGGATACAGCCATTTGCAGAACGATGGGCCCTTTCGAAAACGACTTGTTTATGTCTTTTTGTTTGTTCCATCAGTGATGTGATGCATGTGATGTGCCATGGGTGTGCCGGTAGCGAGCAAGGCTGGTCAATGTTTATCGGCACATCGGCATTTGGCTAGCATCATTGATGGGACCAAATACGGCGTATAAACAAGCGTTTTGCCAAAGGGCCTATCGTTCTGCAAATAGCTGTAATGTGCCGAGGAAGATGTGTCAAGCCACGGCTAGGCTTGCGTGGCTTGCCGGCGTCAGAGAGTTTCTTAGGGGCTTCCTATGTATAACCAATTCTCCTCCTGACCACGGTGTTCAATGAAACTCAACAACCCATTCAACCCTCCACCAGCCCCACCTTCGTTCGGCTCAGGCAAAGTTCTTCCTGAGGGCAACGCACCGTACGTTTTTTTCCCGCACGATCATTTTCATGATCATGATCGCGCGACAGTCTACTTTCAAGGCTAATCTTTCAGTGGCTCGGACCGTTCCTAAGTGTCGGATTTTCGCGACCTCTGCAAAAAGATGGTGAATCTCCCAACCAATTCAACCAGCGGTTCCTGATATGTTGGGAAATGATTAGACCTATGGGAACTTCCTTATGCCCGCCTGACTGGGACGATCACCGATGCGGTCGAAGCAAACTTTTTTTCACGTTGTGAACCGGATAAACGGCCTCGTCATTTGCGTGACAAGCTTGGTGATCTGAGTGCAAGTGCCAATTTCTCGCCGTCTTCTACCAAGGAAGAGGATGATGCGATAAGCATTGCCAACTCTGAGAAAGTCGATCCATCTCCAATTCTTCCAAAATGGTACAGATCGTGGTTTCGGCGAACAAAAACTCCAGGAACACCGAAGTATGATGCGTCGTTAGCTAAGACTCTGCACAACACTTTCTTCTTCCAGATTTGGACAGCTGGATCGCTGAAATTATTTTCTGGTAAGTTACAATCCTTCTTGATTGCCATTAAGCTCTTAACGTGATGTTTAGATACTCTCAAGACTACGACACCTCTCTTGACCAAAGTTATACTGACATGGCTGACAAACTCTTATATATACTATCGTCTCTCAGACGCTCAGAGAGCCTCTTCTGATATCGCACAACCGCAAGGAATCGGGTATGGTATCGGATTAGCAATAGGATTGTTTGCTATGCAGGGTACGAAAGTGTCGTAAAAGATGACTAAAACATTACTGAACATCCTTTGTCTAGAGGTTGCTAGCTTGGTAAATCTACTTTCATTTACTCGAGATTATTTCATTAACGTTACCGATAGATGACAAATCATTATATGCAAAGTTCGCTCACATAGCATGTCTTTTGCGTTGTCTAATATATTTCGCTCCCTCATAGCGAGCATGACGACTGGCTTATCCGTGCGGACAGGGGTATGTACCTTCCACTATGCAAGAAACATGGGTCCACCCTCATCTCGTTAGGTTATCGGAAATATTTTCCGTAAATCTCTCCGGTTATCAGGGCGCGCTAGATTGGAGCATAGTGTTGGCCAGATCACTACCATGATTTCGGCGGACGCCACTAGATTGGATCGATTTGCGGGTTATGGACATAAGTACTTGTTTTTTCTGGCATTATAATGTCGAATCCTGCCTCACCAATACTTTTGCTCTTAGTCTTTGGGTATCTCCAATCCAGGTGCTTATTTTCAGATTCTATTGGAATATGCTACTCCTGAACCTTTTCTTTTCCAGATCTGTATTGGAGTGGGTCTTCTCATCGGAAATGTGCGTCCTATACGAGTCTAGATCGATATTTCTAATAGATTTTCAACTTTTTATCGCATTATAGCTCGGATATTCAGCCTTAGTTGGCTTAGGCGTCAGTCTTGAGCGCCTTTATTCTATCGATCTACAGTTTTCCTGATTATACTTACTAGGTTTTACTCCTCGCATTTCCCATTCAGATGGTCCTTGTAAAAGCAATGTTTGCACAGCGAAAGAAGGGAGTAAAGATTACAGATAAACGTATTAGACTTACGACTGAGGTCTGCTTTTCTCCGCTCAGATGCTCTTACTGGGTTGATGGCAAATCTGATCATTTCGCGCCCGCCTTCAGGTACTTCAAGGCATAAGGCTCATCAAGTTCTATGCTTGGGAAAACTTTTACACCAATCAGATTGGAAGGCTTAGGAAAGATGAAATCACTACAATTCGGAAGGCCGCGTATGTACCTCGTCACTGTGTTTTTTTCTGCAGGAGTTGACACACGCATGTCAGGGTTGCGCGATCAGTTTTGATTGCGTTAGTTACATTCATCCCGATGCTTGCGTCCGTCCTCTCATTCGTCAGTTTGTCAGTTAGGTCACTTGACGGTGTTTAGCTGACCTTCCACACCAGATCACGTACGCACTAAGTGGACACGACCTAAATGTTGCCATCATCTTCTCTTCCCTCCAACTTTTTAATGTTAGTGGCCTTTTCCGGGTTCGTTCTACTTACTAACAGTAACGGCAATATATTTTATTTTAGATCATCCGTGCACCCCTGATGTTCATTCCCTTCGTATTTGCAGCTCTTTCTGACGCACTTGTCGCGCTCAGCAGAATATCTAAGTTCCTCAATGCAGAGGAACTAGCAGAACCGTATACGATTGATTATGAACTGAAGAATGCTGTTACAGTCAATGGAGATTTTACGTGGGAGACAGCTGGAAAGCTAGAGGGCAATAAGTTCTCGGCAGGTACCCGGGAGGGCGGAATGGACGGGGGATGGACTGGACGGAAAGGAAAGAGACCAAAGGGGAAGGGCGAAGCAGCGTTGCCAGTGAGTGTTTCGGCCAAGCAAGTGGGAGGTGCAGAGATGGAGGATTCCCCGAAGAAAGCGGATGATAAACCGTTTGAGTTAAGGGATGTGAAGTTCAATGTTCCGAAAGGCGCCTTTGTGGCTATTGTTGGACGGGTCGGGTCAGGGAAGGTAAGTTTGCTGACCCCCGTACAATTATCTGGATCGCAAATATCCTTCATTCTAGAGCTCTGTACTTCAAGGGCTTATTGGAGAGATGCGTAGAACGAGAGGAGAGGTATACTTTCATTGAAAACTTTCGAATCGACTGATGACTCGCCGTGTGGAGGTTGTTTTTGGTGGAAGTGTTGCATACGTACCCCAGACGGCTTGGATTCGAAACGCGACCCTACGAGAGAACATTGTATTCGGTCAGGCGGACGATGAACAAAGGTTGGTCCTCTCGTTGTGACAACGGGCGATTGATTGCTCATCAAATACAGGTTTCGTGCGGTTATTCACGCATGTGGCTTGGAGCATGATCTGGATATGCTTCCACATAGAGAACATACGGAAATAGGGGAGAAGGGGATTAATCTTAGTGGTAAGCACATCGCCGTCTTACGGCAAGAACATAATTTTGACAATTCATAGGTGGCCAGAAGGTATATTTCAAAGCCGGGTAAAGATGATTTACTGATACGTCTTGTCTCAGGCTCGCGTTTCCTTGGCTCGCGCTGCATTCTCACAATCTGATATCGTACTTATGGATGATCCGCTTTCTGCCGTAGACGCTCATGTCGGCAAAGCTATCTTAGATCAATGTCTGCTCAACGGACCTCTCGCTGACCGCACACGAATCCTTGTTACTCATGCCCTTCATGTGTTGGACAAAACGGATTATATATACGTAATGGAGAATGGCGTCATCACAGAGCAAGGCACATACGACGTATGCCCAACCATTGCTTAGTTTTACATACCTGTTGATACCTTGATTTCAGTCTCTTATGAAAGACAGCGTAGTCTTCTCGCACCTAATGGACGAATACGGCAGCCTGGACCAGGAGGATGAAGTCGAGAAGAAAGGAAATAACAAGGAGGGAGCGACGGCTCGTGCTCCAGAAGATATGAACGATAAGAAGGCGGCCGCGCTTATGCAGGAAGAAGAACGCAACACGGGATCGGTGACATGGGGGGTGTATACAAAGTATTTACATTTTGCAGGGGGGATCATTTGGGCACCTGTTATCTTCCTTCTGCTGACTGTCACTCAAGGGGCTCAAGGTAACATATGATATCTGTTTTGGATGTGCGGGAGCTGACCCTAGCATCCTTAGTTGGGAACAACCTATTCCTTGGGTTTTGGACTGCGCAAAGTATCCCTGGGTTCCGACAAGGAGACTATATGGCGGTTTATGCGGCACTTGGTGGGTAGGACAATGTCTCGTCATATTCTGAAGCTCATTTATCCACACAGGCGTTGCACAAGCACTTTTCTCGTTCATCCTCAGCTTTCTCTTCTCGTGCGTGCCGTTTCTGTCTACGTCTGGGCACCTTCGCTCACGTTTCCTCTGAAGATTTGCAAGTTTAATAGCAAGTTTGAACCTCTTTAGAGCTGCGTTATCTGGTGTCCTCAGGTCACCCACATCATTCTTTGACACAACGCCAATGGGTAATTGGTCATAACTAGGAAGGACAAGGTTCTAATTTTGCTTTGCAGGTCGTATCTTGTCACGGCTTTCGAAAGATCAAGACACGCTAGACACGGAGCTTGCCACTACATTATGGCAGGTGAATTCCGCCAGATTTCCATCGTTAGCTGTGTATTTACATCCACTCTTGCAGTTCCTCTCGACGTTCAGTTCAGTCATCGGGACAGTTGCACTCGTGTTTTACACATTTCCTCTGCTTGGCGTAATCTTTGCGCCCATGTCTGCTCTATATTATCTAGTATCTATTTACTATAGACGTTCGTCGGTTGAGACTAAACGCCTGGATTCCTTGATGCGTTCGGCGCTCTATGGATCATATTCCGGTATGCAGTGAAACTGTTCATCCCCAGTTTTCTGTTAATCTTTATATTCAGAGACGTTGACGGGTCTTTCTACAATACGGGCATACCGTGAACAGGTGAGTTTGAGTAAGCTGTCTGTCTAATTTCCCTTTCTTATCAATCGGTAGGTCAAATCCATGAAAAGCTCTGATGCAGGGCTGGACATGGAAAATCGCGCATACTACATGACAATCTCCATTCAGCGCTGGCTTGCGATCAGATTGGACCTGTTTGGAAATGTCCTAATCTTCGGGATAGCCTTATTTGCTGCTGGTTTCCGCAAGACGGTGTCCCCATCGAAGATTGGCGTAGTTCTATCCTATACACTCAGCAGTAAGCGGACCTGTGGATTTTGAGGCTCTTTATAATCGCATAATCGCATTTCAGTCACACAGATCTTTTGTAAGTTGCTGTTTTGGCAATCACTTTTATCACTTTTATCAATATGTCTATAGCCGATATGATATCCCAGTTTGCGCAAAACGAGCAAAACATGAATGCCGTTGAGCGGGTGCTCCATTACAGTGAGCTCCCGCCTGAAGGCGATGCTTCTACTCCGGGCGATCCACCGATGTCATGGCCAGAAAAAGGACATATTTCTTTCACCGATGTCAAAATGACTTATCGGGAAGGTCTACCGCTTGTTTTGAAAGGCATTACTTTCCAAGTTCATCCTGGTGAGAAGGTAAGATCGATATCTGCTCCTGTGGGCTAGGTCGGTGCTTATATCTGTCCAGGTGGGGATTGTCGGACGCACAGGCGCAGGTAATCCGATTATGTCGCGCTTATCCGTCCAAATGAGCTAAACATCTCATTACTAGGCAAGAGTTCCTTGTTACAGGCTCTCTTCCGGTAGGAATGACACTTCCAGTGATTTTCAGTTTTGACGTATTTGCAACAGGACGGTCGAACTGCAAAGTGGAAAAATTGAAATCGATCAATGCGACATCAGCCGCATCGGTCTGGATGTTTTACGGGGTCGTCTAGCTTTGGTGCCCCAGGACAGTACTCTGTTTCTTGGGACATTACGCGAGAATCTGTATGCTGTGATCCCTGGTCAACGCTGATGTTTGGCTTATGATGATCTCCCCGCAGCGATCCTCAACGATTACGCACTGATGCCGAGTCAATTTCAGTACTTCAGCGAGCATGGCTATTGCCAAGCGACGGATATTCAGACCCTGTTGCCGAAGCAAAATTTAGTCTGGACTCAACTGTCGGTGATGAAGGTAAGTTGATTACGGACTCCGAATCCGCTTGCACTGTGCTGACGGATGGTAAGGGTCTAATTTCAGCGCGGGCGAAAAACAATTGTTGGCACTATGCCGGGCCCTCGTCAAGAACAGCCGTATCATTGTTTTGGTCAGTTTACCGTATCTACCTAGGCCTTTCATAACATGTTTATATCGCAACAGGATGAAGCCACCAGCAGTGTAGATGTTGAAACTGATGCAAAACTACAGCGCACTATTCAAACAGAATTTGCATCATCGACGCTGTTGTGCATAGCACATCGTTTAAACACGATAGGTAGTTACCGTCCTAAGTCTAAAGAGGCCATGATTCTGACTTTTTCTAGCCTATTATGATAGGGTTATTGTGATGGATGCTGGAGAGATTGCGGAGTTCGACACGGTCCTCAACCTTTTCGACAGAGAAGGCTCAATCTTCCGATCATTGTGCAACGAGGCAAATCTGCAGAGAGCCGACATTTTACGTATACGGGCGGATCATAAAGCAATCTTGAGAACATAGTACGGAAAGCGCATGCATTCGGAATCTCATGTGGAGATGGGAATACATGAGCGTAATTTTGAAGAAGTCTCCACCGATCGGCGGAAACCAGTAAACCAGTTAACTAAACGTGTTGAGTACACTTGAGTACATCACTTGAACTATGAGTAAACGACGTGTCGTATGATATATTGGGGCACTAGGGGTGCTCGATTCTACGCTATTTAATACTAGCTGTCGCCTTCCGGAGCCTTTATCTTTCGTCTGTATTCCATCTCCGTCATTTGATTTCCATCTGTGTTCGAAGATGATCCCGCGTAATCTGGAAGGGGATTGAAGCTGTCTGCTGCACGTTTTTGTTCACCATGCGAGGGCGTTGGTGTCACCGCCCGTGGGCGATAAGGCCCTTTACGTTCGCGATTCCTGTAAGAGCTCTTACAAGTTTTTGGACTCGCAGAGCGTAACATCACAATCTGTTCGATCATCCCCGAGAAATGAATCTGCTCGTTCTGATTTCAGAAAACAAACGACCCCTTTAATTTGCCATTTAATAATTTGGGTGGTACGATCTCGCCATCGATATCGAAAGCCATTACCGACTGTACTTGGTGGGCGTATTTGATCTCCTCCCATAAATCCCTATTTTGATACGGTGCAGGCCAATTTTCAGTTTCGTCGTCAACGTCTGCAACATCATCAGACTTCTTTTCAATCAATAGGTATCGTGCTTACCTCTACTTAATAGGAACATCCTTCATTAGTTGACCTTTTTCTTTATCCGACATAGCAAAGCCCTCACTCTGTATGCTCGCTCCAAGGCGAAGGTGTGTTACATCCTTTTTAGTTTCCATGAGATTCTTACACTGGTTTTCAGCTATAGTCCACAGAGTTCGTTCGAGCGCTTTCAAAGCCACTGGCCAATCTGGTCCGAAACCCTTATCGTCAAGTCTCGCCAACGTCAAGCTAAATTTTGCCTTCTTCAATCCGTATTCGGCCCACCAAGATCCCAATGGACCCATGAACAACACAGAAGTTGGCGGGACGCGGGGAAACGACTCGGCTTCAAGTCACCGCCGATGGGAATGCAACGTCCAATACCGAATTCACGAATATTGGGGTTGCGAGGGGTTGCGACGTATGTTTCTTTCAGCCGTGCAAGCCTGTTCCGAGCCATCGGCCCACTATATATCACCTGTGTGGTCAATAACTTTTAAGTCAATGTCACTATATAACTAACTGATGAGATGCAGTTACATAATGCTAATTAAGAAACCAAACAGATACCAATGGTACGCAACGAATATGCCACCAGCTTCTTGTTTGGACAGTGCGACAGAAAGGGCGCGAAACTCGGACGAATGAACTTCATAGGGCTTCTGCGTCTCCATTCGAGGATATGTGGGGCTGGGACCTCAAGTTGGAAACGTGGCGAAGAGAGGCTCGCTGGCGATCTCCCCCAGAAATGGTTTATATAACTCCATCATGTACATGCTCTCGAACGGATTCCGTTCTCACATGGACTGTGTTCAGAATGACAAGTTGGATCGAGTGATCGTGTTTGGGGGCTACAACCCTTGCCTGCCAACATTCATCGTCACGAAAAGGTCAACAACTCAAGTACTCGTGTGCTATGACATGTACATGCCGCTTGATCCTACATCTCTCCCTGTGTCTACGCTCTTAACGAATCCAAAGCCGGAGGACAGGAGAGCCCAAGTGGAACCAAATAATGACGAGAGATTTCCCAACGTACAGGTGGTGGCAGGCTCAGCTCACATGGAATCTCGATGCTGGGAAAACTTATGGTTTACGAAGGAGTCCTTTGGAGATGTACATGTCTGGCAACTGCGAATCGATGAGTCTGGACACATGATGATACACGGCATACGTCCAGATTGTCTACGCACATTGCTAAAAACCGATGCGTAAATTATGACCAGCAAAGAATTACTACTGAGGGACCAGGAGGACGACTACCATACGGTCCACGGGTGACCGGTCATAAGGACAGATAGGAGACATTTGACAGGGACCGGATATATTTTTTTGGTATAGCCGTCAGTGGGCGGGAAGCGGCCGGACCGCGCTTGGAAAAAGATCTGATCAAGAATCATTCTGTTGGCAAGACAAAGTTCAAGCAGCAGGATTTTATGAATCGCACATGCTCTATCAATATTCTCCGGAGTATCTCCTCGACAGGAGTTAACATGTTAATGAGTTGTACGTATATATAAGAATGGCCTAAACGTTTCGTGCATATTTCCCCAATGTCTTCAACCGTTGCCCTTCTCTCGCTCTTCAGCTGGTCAACCCAAGTCTTGGCTCAGTCTCCCGCACTCTTTACTGCTGTCACCTTCCCGACTGCATTCCCTAAAGCGAGCTTTCCGCCCCTGGGATCTATCTCACGAGATTATTCTCCCGTGGGTTTTGAACAGTTATGGAATGTGGTATGAGCCTTCTTTTTCCCATCCCGACATTGCTGTCACTGATCGTGTGACCTTAGGTAGGACCTGTTGGACCTCCACCGTTTACCACTACTCGGGTCCCAGAACTTCCCATTGCTCTTCCCTCCGCTCCTCCTGCGCTCTATCCATCGTGGTTTGCTCATGAGCCAAAAAATATCTTGCCAAATCTCAAGCTACCCAAAGGCTTCAAGTTCGGTGTTGCAACTGCTGCATACCAAGTCGAAGGTGCAGTGAAGAATGAGGGCAAGGGGCCTAGCATGTGGGATTGGACCAGTCGCCAACCGTTTGCAGTCATTGATAACTCATCTGGTTTGCACAATTATGGCGTTAGTACACCTGAAAGAGTGCTAATGAATATATATAGCTGATGTCGCGGATCTGCACTATTACCTGTACAAGGAAGATATTGAAAGGGCCGCCGCTCTCGGTCTCAATGCTCATTCGTTCTCGTAAGTCCCGCTCCCGAACTGTTTATTCTGTTCGGGGTTTCAAATCCTTTCTAGTATTTCCTGGGCTAGGATATTCCCATTCGGAACCGCTGATTCGCCTATAAACCAAGCTGGATTGGATCATTATTCTGACGGTAAACAATCCCAGTGACTTGTTTTCCATGCTTAAGATACTCATAATGTAACTTTAAAGTTATCGACTATCACAACGAAGCTGGTGTAGAACCTGTGGTCACCTTGTGTCAGTTTTTGGCCTTCGTATTCCCATATCATTGACTGATATCTATTCTTTAGTCCATTGGGATTGTCCACTAGCATTACATGCATACTATGGTGGTTTTACTTCCCCTAATATCGTTGACGATTTCGTCCAGTAAGTATCAGTCTAAGCAATTGCAAGTTATGCAACCTTACCTATCGCGATCAGTTATGCTACGACTGTGTTCAAAGCGTACAATGGTCGGGTAAAAACATGGTATGCATCTCTACATGCAAGATAGGACCAACCTAGACACTTTCATAGGTATACATTCAATGAACCACGCGTCTTTTGTGGCCAGGCCGGCTCATATCCTTTCAGTGCGTGTTTCTCCTCTCTCGCTGGTCATCTCGCCTTACAATTTTATGAAGATGCTTCACTTGCAACCGGGGTCAATTCAACTGCAGCCCCGTACCATTGCTCATATAACATACGTACGTCAACACACTATTCAGGAGGTCTGATCATATTAACGGCCGTCAACAGTCAAAGCTCACGCGGGAGCGGTGAAAGGTGTTCATTTTACCTTGTCATACGATGGATACATTGATGCCAACCCCAAATCATCAACCAGCGTTCAGAGCCATGAAAATTCAAGGCGAAATAGCATTCAAGAGTGACGACTATATGTACGTCTTCTTTCTCTAAAGCAGATCCCTTAATAACTTGGCGATTAGTGGGACCCCGTGGCGTGCCAATAGTACAGACGACGCAGCAGCGGTCGAGCGACATGCTGCGTTTCGGCTGGGGGTATTCGCGGATGCTGTATACACTACGGGTGACTGGCCCAAGATCATGACAGACACGCTGTCACCTGCCTATCTGCCACGGTTCACGGAGGCGGAAAAGCGAGACATTCTTAGTATGCCCTTAAAACCCCCACGATTTCTTTTATTGCTTGGGCTAAACCTCTTCCATAGATACGGCCGACTTCTTCGCCATCGATGCCTACCGTACTCAGTGGATAGCTGCTCCCGAAGATGGACTAGCTGCCTGTGTGCATAACACCTCTCACCCTATGTGGCCGGAATGCAACACTCCTGTCCTTTACGACTCGGGTGCGGGCTGGGCGGCAGGTGCAAGTCCTGACCCGTTAGCTGCCATATGGCTGCAGGCTACACCAAATGGACTAAGGGCTTATTTGAGGGAACTCCAAAAACGCTGGCCGACCAAAAAAATGGTTTTTACACCTTTTCACGTCTTGCGCAACTACAATCGGAAAATCTGATGCTTGGTATAATAGTACATCTCTGAATACGGCTTCGTGGAGGCTTTCGAATATCTCTGGACAGATTTGTTCCGCATCACGGAGGATATCACCAGAACGAGTATGTCCTAGTTCGTCTTGTTTCTGGCCTGGCACTTAGACGATCATTATTCAGACTATTTCATGACATACCTCGGAGAAATCCTTCTCGCCATTCACGAGGACAAGCTCCCTATTGAAGGCGCTTTTGCGTGGTGTCTGTGTTTCCTCTCCTACTTCTTATGCTCTTGCCTTCCCCTCATAGCTTTTTCCACAGCGCTGATGAACAATATGGAATGGCAATCTGGGAAAAGCGCCATGTACGTTATGTCACAACTATGTATACCACGAAGCGTGGCTTATCGTTCCTGGATACAGGTTCGGCATCCAACATGTGAACTATACGACACTTGAAAGAACATACAAACGATCGGCGTTTGCTCTCTGTATGTTTTATTTTCTAACCTATTTGCGAAACGTGTACTAATTATTTGGCTTTAGCTGAGTTTTTTGCGTCCCACAAACAGGACTGAAAGATAGTGATGCTTGCCTTACGCAACTTTTAAAGTTCTCGTTCTGTTGTTTTCAATTGTCTCTTGTCAAAAACAATCGCTCTTGTCACAGATACCAGTTAACTTTGAGTTAACTTTACTCATTCAAAGTTGTTGATTTTCTTTTTTGGTCAAAATTGAGCTCCTTGAGTGTAACACTGACCGAATTGACCTCGCGCGATGAAAGGCTTGCGATCAGTTGAAATCGATAGTCGTTAGATACGGAACGTTTACGACCGGTTATGTACAGGTGACCCCAAGGTGACCCTGAAGTTTGCCTTTATAATAGTGAACGACTATCTTCACTAATACTACAAGACGGCTTGCCAGTCTAAAGTTTGCCGACGATCCACGTGGGTACTTTAGGGCAGCCAAAAGCGTGTCTGGCGTTGTGGACCCTCCCCAAAAGTCACCTTCATGGACTGGGATGACCAGTATGACCTTCTAGCGGCTGGCGGAGGAAACTCTGGTCCTTCATTCATAAATCGTGTTAGAAATGCTCCTGCCGATGATGACGATTTAGATCATGTCGTCAGGCCTGTTACTGCAGCTCCTCTCCTTCATACAGACGAGCCGGAGACACCTCTCGAACAACTAATGCGGCATTGGACAAACGAAAGACACTCCCCAGATATATTACCGGCACAAGAAGAACTTCTGGCAAGCTTGCTAGATCACCTCCGCCGACAGGTGCGCGTGTTCCCAAGCTTCGTCCAGATCGGGTAATGTAACCCAAAGCACACCACTAAGTCAGAAACGGTACAACTGCTTCGTGGAGATGCATCAACATCCGAAGAAGAGCATATCAGAATAATGCTCGCACAGACAGAGGTTGAACGGGTGAAATTCATCGTACGATCATATGTGCGCACCCGGCTCTTCAAGGTGAACCTACATCTACCTTTGTAACTCGAACTCATTAATTTTTACTCAGGCAATCTTTTAGATCGAGAAATATGCTCGATTCATAACCACCAATGCCGATGTACAGAAACGATTGACGGCGGCAGAGCGAGACCATGCAAGCAGGTATCTCTTGTCATGCTAATTTTTCTCCTTCCCTTTTTTGACAGTCCTCGCAGACAAGCTCATATGCTAGATCGTCATCTATTCGTATCTGTCTTGCAAAGCCTGCCTCCAGCTCAAGCACATCTCGATGACACTCCAGTCTTTGTTCCTTCCATGAGTGCGTTCTTTGCATTCTACTCTTACCTTGACCATGTGTGTCCCCCAAATTCACAGTTACCGAGCCGGACAAAACACGACCTGTGTTCGTTCACGCTTTACGGAGGTGTCCACCCATTCGTCTTCCAGAGTAGGCTACGATTTACTTCATAACAGCTCTCACTAATCCTGATGACCAGTGGTACAGCGTTAGAGATGGAGAAAGGCCACATTTCATTGGTGCCATATTCCGTCGTAGAGCAGCTTGTAGCAAGAGGAGAAGTCGAACTTGTGTAATGCGAATGTATGGATCTATTGTACGATAACTTACATAACTTAAACCGTTTCTGCTCCATGTGGGGTCTTGGAGCATTGTTATTTGGTTGCAAAATCGACATCATCGCCTAGGCATGAACGGCTTGTCCTCTGACGCATCCTCATCCTCACTGCCCATACTCCGGGGTGGCCTATATCCTGCTTCGCTGTTCTTTCGACGAATTCCTTGGTCTTCATGCATGGCCACATCTCCGTCATGTTCCACTTCCGACCTCATCTCCCCATCTCCCTCTCCAGATCCCTCAGCTTCAGCCTCCACCTCCCCTTGTTTCTTTCTCCGCCTCTTTGTAGACGGTTCTCCTGTAGCCCCAACCCTCTTACCCTTCCCTCTCTTCTTCTTTGTAGCATCTGCATTCTCGCTCTCCACGTCAATTGTACCACCAGCCGATGGGTCCGGCACAGTTTCGACAATCTCCTTGAGAAAGTCCAGCGTTTCTGTCGTCTCAATGGCGTGTTTCCTTTGATAAGTGATTGCGAAAGTAAGATCCCTCGCGAATAGAATACAATATGGTTACAGAAGAACAACGCACAGATGATAAGCCTCCACTTTCTTCGAGCCCCGATCTGCAGTTACTTTGTGCGCCTCTTCAATAATCATTCCGAGAAAAAGTTCAAGAGCTTTCGCTACAGACCAGTCGTTCGCAGCAGGTTCATCAAAGAGTAAACGTCACACACATATGACAACCGGAGTGGCTTGCGCAACTTTCCCCACCTCCTCGTCCTTCTGCATGATCTTTTTTATGCGCGCCTGGATCTCGATCGTTAGACGTAATTGTTTGGTCGTTCATTCAGTACTCACCACAGGGAACTTTGTCTGCTTGTTCTTGTTCTTCATCTTGTAAGCAGTCGGTGTATGCCTACAAGTGAGGATGGACCAAGGGGGTGCCGGAGTGCGGGTAAAAAGATTAAGGATACCGGTTCGAATGTTTTTTAACGACGGGTAGGAACTAGTAACTGGACTGGTGCGGGAATATATTACCAAGTTTGGAATGTTTAGTCAATAGCTTATCCGCTGTCAACTTACATATTACAAGCCTTTTGAATGTGCCTTCGGCACATGGGTGATATTTATATTTATATCTACACATCTTTAAATATGTGCTATGATACATTATTGTACTGTGCTCTATCTATACATTATCTAGTAGTACTTCATTATATACAATATTTTTTGTTATTGCCTCCTCACTTGTACTTGTCCAGATGGCTTTGATGTTGTAAATTGATGTCACCCAAGAGATTGCCACATAGAACTGCCCATGTGTAAAAACTGGAGTCCGCAGGTCAAGACCAACATGTCTGACAGACTGGCCCTGTGACTTGTTGATTGTCATCACAAAGGAGAGCTGCACTGGAAACTGCCTCCTAGTGAACTCAAAAGGCATTTGATCCTCAGTTGGTTGCAGTGTAATCCTTAGAATGAACACAGTCTCTCCAGCATGATCCCCAGTAAGAAGCTGTACCTCTAACACCCTGTTTCTCATCCTTGTGAGAATTCCTCTGCTCCCATTGCAGACACCATGCCCAGGATCCAGGTTCCAAAGCACCATCACTGGACAACCAATCTTGAGAGCAGTCTGAGCCAATGGCAGTCCCAAGCAGTTGATCGAGTTCAGGTACTCCACAGGGTACATGAGCTCTCCCTGGTCTTGTGTGTTGTTTGGAATTGAGTCAGCACTGTGAAACACCCTCTGCTGTCCAGGGAACTTGTGAAGGATATAAGCATTGAGGTCATCCACATCATTGTTGTGGCTTGAGAGGATTGTCCGATCTGAGAAGTACTGGTCTGAGTGCTGTTGTGGATGATGGATGTCAGGATAGATGGTATCCATGAGGGAGGGGACTGAGTTCTCTAGGCACTTCAAATGGTCAGGAAGATGGATGTTGGCCTCATTGTCTGTGTGCATTCCATGACCAATCTCCAGCTGCCACCTTGCAAAGTTGTGCTCCTCTGCAACATCTCCACTCAAATGCATGTTCTGCTTGAGCTGGAGCACCTGGATATTCCCCCAAAGAGCAGAGTGCTGCATGGAGGCACTGACAGTCTGAGGACATGATCCTCTGATGATAACAGGCAGAATCTGCTGAAAGTCCCCTCCAAAGACAATGGAGAGGCCACCAAATGGCTTGTCTGATCCACAGACATCATGGAAGGTGCGATCAATAGACTCATGGATGTGATGATGCTGCATGGGGGCCTCATCCCAAATGACCAAGTCTGCTGCACATATGAGCTCTGCATGCTTAGAAGTCTTTGAGAGGCCACATGTGGAGGACTCATGGATGGGAATGGGAATCTTGAATGTAGAGTGTGCAGTACGACCACCTTTGAGAAGAAGGGCAGCAATGCCTGAGGATGCAACACAGAGAACAATCTTAGCCTGGGAGCAAAGCCTGTAACACAGAGTATTGTAGACATATGTCTTGCCAGTGCCTCCAGGGCCATGAAGGAAAAAGGTCTGGCCAGACTGAGCATTGACTGCAGCAAGAATTTCATCAAATGCCACCCTCTGATCCTGATTCAACCTTGCCTCATGCTCAGCTGCCAACACTGCTTGCTCCTCAGCATTGTACAACCTCTGCTCATTGATGAGGTGGTTGCCAACCATGGCTTGCCAGTCCTGGGTATACTGAGGCATAGTGGGCCAATCAGCGAGGGACTTGTTGGTGTGAGAGAGAAGCCGGTCAATGAGGAAGAGGCCATAGTCCTGGACATCATCATCAGTGGGGTTGAGGCAGTTGTAGTCATGCTGAAGGCGGTAGTGCAGGTCATCACAGATGTGAATCCAAAAGGTGTTCCAGAGTGCAGCAGGGTCAGAGGGCAGACAGTCGCAAAGGATGGTCACAAACAAATGGCAAAGCTGCTGACCTGTCTGCATGGACCTGGCCTCCACTAGACACTGATGCCACTCCTGATCATCTTCTAACTGTCCATGGGCAAGGCAGGCCTCTCTAAAAGATGGTGCCTGCACATCTTGGAAGGTGAGGAGGTTCTCAAATGATGTTGGGCCCCTGACAGAGGTGAGGAGAAGGCAGAGATAAAAGTGCTTGCCAGCAGTGGGGTGGACATAATACAGCCTGCCAACTGCAAAGCCACATTGCCTGGGTTTCCACTTGCCAGTACTCTTGTGATACACAAACTTGGAGGGATAGTCCTGGTACAGAAGGTCACCTCCAACCTCTGGATACTCCAGGATGGCCTTGAAGAATGCAGTGAGAGTGGTGTCTTTTGTGGCTGCTTGCTGCTGCACAGTCTCCACTCTATCCTCACTCCTTGTGACATTTTGCTCATTTGGAAGGTGGACATGGAGGCAAACAACATTGGGAGAGGCACCATGCATGACAAAGTGGAAGAGACACCAGAAGGACTCACAGGCAGAAACATAGTGGGCATCCAAGTACTGCCTAACCTCATTATCACAGGTGCCAAACTGCATGGTGACCCAATCATGGCCCTTGTAAACATACTTGTAGATGTACTTCAAGGCCTTGATGGAGGAAATGACCTTGACATTGATGTGGCAGCAATACTTCCATATGAGATAGACACAGTAAGTGATGACCCAGCAATTGTCAACCTGCTTCCCCAGACCTCAAAGGTCTGGCCAGTGTTGGGGTGCCTTGAAGAGGCATAAGAATCATCAGAGATGGTAGTGTGCTCTCTGAAGGGCTTGGGAAAGTTCTTGGAGCACTTGCCATTGACCAAGCATGGGGCATCAGCATTGTCATTTTCAGCACTGCAGGGCTTGTGGACCATATACTGCTTGATCAACTCAAGGAGCTCAGGATCATTAGCAGGGAACTCGCAGGAAAGAAGGCTGTCCATGTCCTCTGGTGTGCAGAGCTTGGAAGCCTCATCAAAGAAGATGATGCAGTGCATGTGGGGAAGGCCACACTTCTGGAACTCAATTATGAAGACATGACCAACAGCTTTGCCAAAGATGCCATGCTCAATGTCCTCGATCATAATAAAAGCTCAGCTCATTGGGGACAATGATTAGATTAGATACTACCTAATAAAAGCTATATACATTAGTGGTAGTAAATTAAAGAGAGACTAGAGTAAACAAGAGTGCATACCTCAGCTCATTGGGGACAATGACTGAGGTATGTGAATATATCGCAATCAACAGTATAAACAATATCACATGGAGGAACATGATTGTACCCACTCATACCTAGATCACAACACTCCCACTCGAGTGATGTTCCAACATGTGAGTATAGCTCCCACTGAATCCGACTGGAGGCCAAGGTTAGAAGACATGAACATCATCATTGTCACAATGAGATTTAGCTCTGAAATCCTCCCAAAATGAGGCAGCAAGTTTAGCCTGTTCTGAATCATCATCAGTGAGATTGGAACATTCACCCTTTTCTTTCATTTTGGCCCACAATTTGTCCCTTTCGATATCCCTTCTGAGTTCCCAGCACTTTTCACCAAGATGTCCAGAACTAGTGTTTAAAGGTCCAGTCCAGTCCGGTTTTTGACTTCCAAATGGGGCAACTGGCAACCGCAACTGGTCCAGGACCAACCCAGATATTGGAGGACTGCAACCGGACCCTTTAGGACCAGTCCTAATCGGTCCATGGACCGAAAAAAGACTGGTTTGGACTGGTCTTTTGTTGTAAAATTTATTGTGCCAAATAACCCATATGTATCTCAACAAATATGATCATTACCTCATATCTATTATATTCATGGATAGAGATTCTAATGCTCCGTAGACCGATCCAACATTTAAGCAATTCCATCAAAATCTGACTGAGATATGGCCAAAACCAAAAGGACATGCATTCAAGTTGCAGTTTGTAGTTTGTAATTTGTAGTTTGTAGTTGCACTCATTTGGGCTGTTATATGAATAAAATCCCATGGTACAGATGATTAGGTGTGTTGTTGTTACTTTTATGATGTCATATGTCATATAGCTGTACAAAAAAAATTATAGCTCAGGTAATAAGCAATACAATCAAAGTTGTTCTGATACAACAAAATACTTGTGCAAAAATGTTTTTGGTCATATCTCAACCAATTCTTGACCATTTTTGATGATCCAGGGACCGAAAATGAAGTAAATATGTGTGGGAGTAAGGTCCAACATACGTTGGGACAAAAGATTGGTCGCAACCAGTTTTAACTGGTTTTTCATCAGTCCTACTATATTTTTCAAAACAAAAGACCAGCAACTGGACTAAAAAAGACTGGTCCATAAATAGACCACTGGTCCAGTCCTAATCGGTCCAGTTCAGTTCAGTTTTGGTCTTTTTTTTGGTCCTACAGACTGGACCTTCAAACACTATCCAGAACAATGACAGTAGTCACATTGCTGAGTCAAGCCTGAGTGTGATGACGATGGCAAATTGGAGGATGTGGACTTGGGTTTGGATGGTGAATGGTCTCAGGAATATGATTTCGAGGCATTATGATTGTCATGATGGGCAAGGAGAGCTGAAGAAGAGCTGAGAGAACCGTCATGATCTTCATTGAGATGTTGTGCTTCAGATAAAAGATGGGCTGTGACATTAGTGACAGTGAGCTTGGTTGAGTTTTGGAGGAGAGAGACTACAAGAGTCTCCCATGTAGTGTGATGGGGAAGGGACATGAGGATGAGTTGAGCCATAAACTCATCATCGAAAGCTTTGTCACCAAGCTTCTTGTTCTCCAGGATGAGGTGGTTGAGGTGAGCCTGCATCAATGAAAACAGAGTCTTTGAACCAGGATCCACACCATCAAGGTTGAAACACTTTTTGATGATCCCACGTTTGATGAAGAAAGCAGCAAGACCAGTATTTTTATTCTTGTGCTCCTCTTTGATTTTGTCCCAAAGCACTTTCGATGTTAAACCTTCAGAAGTGAATGTTTGTTGGTGATTTTTGTCGAGGAGGCTGATGATGATGCCAATTGCACAGTTGTTGCAATGGAGCCATGCCTGATGATCTTTAAGGTCGGCCTTGTATTCATGTTTGGTGGCAGCATCAGCATCGGAACTCAGAGTTGTTGGAGTACCAGGGTCAGGATCAGCACCTGAAACATTGAGCCATACTCCTGCTTCGTGAAGTTTGGCAATGGTGGTGGGTGCCCAAAAATGATAATTGCCTTGCGAAAGGATCTCGAGACCAGTTGTTGAGTAGGAATAGGTTTCGGTCATGGTCAGATAGTGAAAGGAATGGATAGTTGCAATGAGAATAAGCCAAATATCAACACATAAGATGTAAGCAGATGATGCGCAAGGGAGTAATGTGCCAGAATCAAGGGGAGAAAAAAATGAGAAAGTACTTGTAGGTCAAGGAATCAAAGAGTGCCATTGAGGAGGGAGTGAGGAGATGGGGCTCAGAGAGTGCCACAGGAAGAGTGACCACCAGAGCTCATGGAGCATTGCAAGCACATTGTAAAAAGATGGGGTGGGGTTCGTAGAACGCTGCATGAAGGTTGGCCGATGGGGATCATAGACTGCCACAGATCATACTGAGAGGAGATGGGTCCAAGGAGGCCATTTAGTGATGGGGCTCATGAAGTGCCGCTGGTTGCCACAGTTGTTTTGGTACCACAGAAAGGGTGTATACTCCAGGAGGAGGAGCCATGAGAGAGATTCAAGGAAGGGGAGGCTGTAACATGTGCAGCAGTAACATTTCGAGAGGCTGATGTGTGCGTAGATGATGATCGAGGCCTTGAGATTGTTGTGAGTCACAGCATGTAGCCAGGGCCCATAACCTAATAAAAGCTCAGCTTGTTGGGGACAACGACTAGATTAGATACTACCTAATAAAAGCTATATACATTAGTGGTAGTAAGTTAAAGAGAGACTAGAGTAAACGAGAGTGCATACCTCAGCTTGTTGGGGACAACGACTGAGGTATGTGAATATATTGCAATCAACAGTATAAACAATATCATGTGGAGGAACACGATCATACCCTCTCATACCTAGATCACAACAGATCAGCTCCTTGTGCTTTGCCTCAAAAGCCCAAACTGCCAAGTCAGGACAGTCTGTTGGATCCTGATCTGGCAACAGGGCATTCTGGATCTCTGGCCAGTTGGGGTTGGCAGTCAAAGTGAGAAAGAGGTCACCACCTTTGAAGTACCAATTGATGGCCAATGAATCCTGGAGGAGCTGCTGCATGTGGCGGGTGCTTCCAGCAAAGGAAGATGGCAAGATAGTCCTCAAACTGAGAGCCCTGGGGTCTGCATCAATGTTGGCTGCAACAGCATCTGTGAGCCCAGAATACACCTCACTGGGAAGTCTGCCCTGGCTGGACATGATATACATCAGGCAATCCTGCTCACAGGTGGCCCAATGGTCGCACACATACTGCTGAAAGAGCTTTCCTGCCTGGAAGATGTGCTGGGGCTCAATGTTGGGAGGGCATGGATGAAGGCAATAGTGATAGAACTCTGACTTGGTGACATGCTTGTGCTTTTGAGGCTGGCCCTCAGCAGGAGGCTCCACAGCACCATCCTGATCATCGACGTCCTCACCGCCTCTGTACTCGAGCTGGGGATGCCATGAGAGCTGGCCAGTGGGATGCAGCAGCACATAGTGGAGGGCAGGATAGAAAGGATGGCACTCAGAGATGCTCTGGAGGCCATTCCCATGCTTGCGGTAGAGGACAATGTCACAATAGCCCCCTGGCTGGTCTCCATCCCCTGGAAGAATAACAGCGATCTCATTTCAGCTAGCATCAGGAAGGTTGTACTGACAATGATCACAGCCCTCATCAAAGTGAAGAGCGATCTTGCACTGCTGCTCAGGTGGAAAGTCTCAGGTGAGCTCAAAGACCTGTCTGTAGAGTGCAACTCCTGGATGGTGGTTGTGAAGCATGGCCTGAAGATTGCTCAAGATGTCTGGTTGCAGATAGGTGTTCTGTCTGTGGTTGCAATGATGGTCAAGTGCCTGAGCAGGATCATAGATGTAAAGCTGGGAGTACACAGGATTCTCACCTGTGAAGGGGAGAAGGGAACCTGCTTTGTGGGACAGCTCAACATGGAGCCTGAAGATCCAGGGCCCATTGCCATTTTTCATGGAGTTGTCCAGCTTTCAGCCAATGGAGGTCATAGCAAGTGCATTGTTGTAGTTGCCTATGTACTCACGGAACTCTTTGCTGAGATGATCCTGGCCATTGAAGAGTTGGGACAGCTCATTGGGGAGGTCATGGAGACGGAGGAGATCAACTTTTCCACTGAAGCAGCACATGCCAAACTTGGGATTTATCAGAGAAGACTTGGCAGTTTTCTCTGCCATCCAATGAGGTGCATGGCATGAAGGACATTGGATATCCATACTCCCAAGACTGGACAGGCCAGTTGAGATTGAATGGCTGGTGGGCAACAGGAAGGGGCTGAACAGGTGCAGGAGCAGGAGGCTGAGCAAGAGCAGGAGCAGGTGGCTGAGCAGAAGCAGGAGCAGGTGGCTGGAGTGGATTCAAAGGAGGCATGGCAGGGAAGGGCTGGTTGTTCAAGCATCAGCCATGAAATGTACATACAAAATGGTGGAAGGAGAATACCCACCACAGAAACAGGAGCTCCTCTACTTCTACCTTTACCTCTACCTCTACCTTGATGTCCATGCACAGGAGCAACTGGCAAGGGTGGAAGAGCTGCATGCTGGGCCATGAGATCAGCCATAGGCAGTGGAGCAGGAGCAGCCCCACAACCTTGAGCCCCATGACCATAACCTCATCCTGCATTGACAGGAAGTGGTGGAAGAGCAGCATACTGGGCCATGAGATCTGCAAATGTGAGGGGAGCAGGAGCAGGAGCCTGGAGTGGGGGAACACCAAAAGGGTCAGAGTTATTAGCAGCTGGACCAACCATGGGAGGAGGAGGAGGAGGGAGTGGGAGGCCAATTGGAGGAGGGGCAAAGTGCAGTCAGTGGGCATGATGAGGGGTGCAGTGATGCTTAGGGCTATCCAGGACACGCCAGTCTCATTCACTTAGCTGGGCAGCAATATGCATCTGCTGAGGAGTGTTGGGAGGGGTTTGATCCCTGCAGAGGTAAGGATGAGAATAGAACAAAAGAAGGAAAGAAATCAGGATGTACTGACATGGTTAAGAAGCCCAGGTGAATGGAGATGGAGCACTCTCCTGCTGCAGCTGTGCACTCAGATTCTTAAAGAAAGCAGTGAAATTGGTGTAAACAGTGGTAGTTGACAGTGGAGTGACTTCCAGTGATGGAAGGGGAGGCAACTGCATACCTGCCAGCCCAATCTCCCTACACACTGTGCCCAGAGAGAGGTCCAGGCCCAAAATCAACTGGCAGACACTCCTTTGTTGAAAAGGAGAAGCCAGGGAGGCAGGACTTCACTGGTCTTCACCTTGGTCTACTGATTCCTCAAGAACCCAATTGCAAAGGCAACTGGAGGAGAGAAAACACCAAACCCTACTCACCTCACTCAAAAGGCAGGTCCAGGCCCAGGTCCAGGCCAAAAGCTGGGAAGAGAAGGCCATCAGCAAAAAAGAGAGGATGGCAAGGGAACACCCAACAAAAATCCAGGTGCAAACAGGCCTAGAGGGACAGATACTATGAGAAACCAAGAGGTAAGGCAGCTGACTCACCAAAAGAAGGATAGCCAAAAACTGAAAAGACAGCAAAAACCCTCTAAATGGCAGAAGCCAGGGGCTGCAGAACCCCCAAAACAGTGTCAGATGGTCAGCAGGACCCAATGACACCTAAACCTACCTTTGTGGAAGGCAGAACACAGAGGGAGAAAGGCAGGGAAGAAGAGAGGTTGGGCATGATTAGGCAATAGCATGGGTATGGGTAACCCATATGGGTCACGGGTACGGGTACAGGTTGTGGAATACCAACCCACAACCCATGCCCTACCTGTCACCAAAAAGGAGGTAATGGCTTGAAATATAACATATAAGTCTATTTAAAATTATTAACTACATATTAAAAATGAAAGTGGGGTGAGCCCAGCTCCACCAGTAGAAATGGGAGGGTTTATATACCCCTGGGATGCACATGGACAATTTGGCCTTGTGTGCACACAGTAATTGCGTCTTCATTGATTCTTGATGCATTATTTACATTTATTTGTAATCATTTGTGACAATGACTCGACCATCCCAGGCTGCAACAAGGATGACCAGGATGACCAAACGAGCAGGGCCCCCACCCAGCAGACCAAAGCAAGGGCCTAAGAAACATGGACAACGTTTCTTGGGCTGTATGTAAGTCTTTTTTCTTTCTCTTTTCATTTTATTGTTATTAACTAATGTTACTAACAAATGTTACTAGATCTGGATTCTGATGATGATGACAAACCCAACCCTGCCACTGCCATGAGCCCCTGCTCGTGGGGTGGCTGGCCCAGGCTGGGTGGTATGAAGTAACCCAGATCAACAATGGATGACGAGGATGAGGACAGGACAACACAACAACAACAACAAAAGCAAAAAAGGCCCAAGAGACGTCAACGACGTCTCTTGGGCTGTTGGTAAGTCTTTTTCATCCTCATTTCATTTATTTGTTGCTAATGATCATTTTTAGCTACTGACTAGTTCAGAACTACCGATGACAACAAAACAGCAACAACAGGATGACGAAGCCGACCCAGCACCCGCCACACCACTGTGAGCCCCTGCTTGTAGGATGGATCGCAGGTGTTTAATGATGAACCAGGGGAGACAGAGGGCGACGATGACTAGGACCACAATGACCAGGACTATGACAACCAGGACCAGGACCAGGACCAGATGACAATGACACAGGACACCAAGGAGGGGGATGAGGGGATGATGAGGAGGAGGAGGGAACGACGGCACCAACCCAGCACCCACCCCCACCACTGGGCCATAAGTTTATTATGTTTCTTGTCTTTTTTTTATATTCCTACTAACTAATGTTACTAGCATGAAGTCATGACCACCACCCCCCTCTTGCTCACAAACACGAGGTGGGGTGGATTTTAGTACACTTAGAATACTTAGTTTAGATACAATTAATTTATATAATTTATATACTTGGCCTGGGGGTGCTATGAAACCCATGCGGGAATCAACACCTGCTGGTACCTGCCTGTACCCACTGCATATCAACCCACAGGTCGATGGGTTTCTACCCATGTGGGTATGGGTATGGGTAGAGCTCTGGGTACCCATGGGAGTACCCATGCTATTGCCTATGGGTGACAAATATTTTGATTCATGATGCACTGGGATGGGTTTTGCCAGCATAAAACAGCACAGTCTGCTTAGTCAAATTTAACATAACATTAAAATTTTCTCGGGGTCAGCTGACTGACATGACTTTATTACATATATCATGTCATTGACCCAGTAGGGGGGCTCTTGAACTTGTACTACCATATACAAAGTACAGTGGTGCTGATACTCTGTGTCGCTGGACGTCTCTCTACCACAAAACAGAGATGTTTTTCAACCTTGAATGCACCAATGTGCTCTAATAGCCACCTTGGCAGCCCCCATTTTGCCATAAGCCTCTCCAGAATCTTGAGAGTCACCCAGCCACTCATTAACTGAGCCAAGAGTACAAACACTCCCCCCACCAGTGACAAACCTTTGAACAAAGGGATAAGTGCCACCCCCTGATGTAGCCGGCCCTAATGTGTCACATGCCCAAGAAATGCCACAATCAACACGCTCCAATGCTCAAAGGGATCACCCCCATCTTTAGCACCACAACATGCATTCTCAGCATCTGACGACCCAGTGACTCATCTCGTACAAAAACTCCCCAATCCACAACTGTGGCCCCAGCCTCTTCCTTCTATCTGCAACAATCTCCACAACCCTTCACACGAGCTTTCCCATGCCTCCCTCCAAGTTTATGAACACCAACTCTGGCCCCAATAAATGTGGCCATTCTGGAAGCCACTTGGATGCCCACATTGAGAAAGCAGCCAAAGACAAACAGGGTGCCTCCGCCTCCTCAACAGCTGATAGCCACTTGGCTAATGAACCAAGTGCTGCCCCTCAGGTATGTCATCTTGCACTTCCAAAGTCTCTACTCTGACCCCACCAAAGGATGACTCCTCATCCCCCCCTGCGAGGATCCCCCAAACAATTGAATGCCGGCCTCCCCACACCTGTCCCCCCTTTACCTTACAGGGTGAAATACATAACGGCACCATGACACTCGATAATGGTCTCTGGATCACTGCCCCCCCCTCTGATAGCTTCCCCACACCACAAATCTGCCACCCTGTCTGGCACAATGTGTCAGACGAGCTAGTCTTCCACTGGTCTCCCAAGCCTGGCCCAAAACTCTGGGCCCGCCCATGGTGCGCTCACTATGAGGAAAATGCCCAGGGTGTCGTAGGGAGGATCCTCTCTCTTATTTCCAAGATTATCGCTCCTCAATCCTCCAAAGATGTAATTGTTAGCCCCCCATCAAACAAGTTTGACAATGGGGAATGTCTCGCCTCCCCCTGGTACTTCTTTGTTATGGGCCTCTCCCAGGATGTCGTCGATGCTCTCACCCAGCTTGCAGTCTGCTCAACCGCTGAGCTCACCATCTTCTTCACCCCCTTCCAACAAGTCCTACCCTCTTACATCTGCACTGTCAAAAACCTAACTTACCTGAATGCTCCCAAGAGCAATGTGCTGGTTGTAGCCCTCATTCGCTCCACGATAACCTCGAACCCAGACATCTCCTCTTTTATTCACAGCAGGCTCCCTGATCCTGACACAGAGGTGGCCATCAAAGTTCTCTGCTCCATCTGTGTCTCAAGCTTAAAAATTGCCATTTCCCCTGACAATCTCTGCACAATCTGGAACATCTACTGTGATGACCCCCCTCACCTATCCTTTGATGACTTCCATGCCTGGACTGACCTAATCAGAAACCTCTGTTTTGACTCCCTTGACTACGGTGTGGGTGCCACCCGCCATTTTGACAACCAATTCTTTTGTTTGAACTGCAAATCCTATGACCACCCCTCTGGTCTCTGCCCCTTCCCCCACCTTGTGGGATGGCTTGGCCCATCTGCCAGCATCAAAGAAGATACCGACATCTACACTGTAACCTCCCCCAAATCACCCCCTGCCTGATACAAGAACACTGGCTGGGTCCCTCGCACCCCTGTCAGAGGAAGGCATGGAAGGGGTCATAAATAAGATTCCATACATAATATATACCTTTGTTGAAACCTTCCACACTATCATGTCCCTTTATGTCATACAGTTTCCAATACATGAGCTCGATCACCTTATCGCAACAACTGCCTTTTCATGAGGGAATCAGCACCTTGCTCAAGAAATAGAAGGAATAGTTGTTAATCATGGTACTGCTGGGGGGCCTACATTTACTGGTCATTAGCTTGCTAATGGGACAGGAAAGCCCCTGGGTACAAACAAGTAAACAGTGACCTTGAGGTCAATGGACGAGCCGTGCTGAGAAGCTGAAGTCCTAAGGATCAGTAAGTAATGCCTCACCCCTACTAACAGAATCCTTTGACGCAAATGAGATTTTGCGCGTCCCGTAATCAAGGTTGTAAAAATGGGTATGTAATTGTTCAACTGCTAATAATACAGAAAATTGCACGGGAGGATTGTATGGCCCGAACCCCAACCCAGCTTTGTCCAGAGGGGTTCAGGAAGCTGTCACCCATCACCCTGATGATGTCAAGCTGGGAACCCAGATGGCTCCCAGGTGAGTGCCTCACATACTCCTCAGACTGATGCCCCCCCACAGAATGAGCACACCGCTCCTCCCAAAATTACCCCAAGGGATTCAGGAACAAACTCCTTAGCCCCACAAGCTAATAACAGACCACATCGGTCTAGACGACGGAGACACCATCTGTCCCAACTCTCTCACCAGGAGCAACTTCCCCAGACATTCCACAAAAGGACTAAAGCTTCACTAAAATTAGCCTCACTAAATATGAGAGGACGCTGGCATGGCAGCATTGACAAATAGAATCATGTTAACCAACTTGTCTGAACAGAGAAAATTGGTATTCTAGCCCTCCAAGAAACTCATCTCACCCCCGTTGCAGAAATGAGCCTTAATAATTTATTCAAACAAAGACTTCACATCATTTCTTCCATTGATCCGCAACACACCATCTCTGGTGGTGTTGCAATTGTGCTAAACAAAAATATTGCTAATGTCCACAACATCAGTACTTTACAGTCCCCCACCTGTCCTAGTGGACTCTGACCAGACTGACCGGAGTCCACTGGAGTCTGAGTGGAGTCTGACTGGAGTCCAATTGAACACTAAGTCATGTAGAGTTCAATCCCCCATTGGAGTCCAACTGGAGTCTGAGTGGAGTCCAAGTGGAGTCTGAGTGCAACCACATGATAAGTCAATTAGATATGAGCTCAAAGGACTTCAGACTTGGTGAATTTCATAAAGTACCCGCAAAATAAATTTGTGTACTGCAGGAATTGAACTCCAGACCTCACCATAAGGAATCACATGACAAACCTAACAAGTGTGCTCAACCACTTGAGCCACAGGAGATTTATTGGGGATCAATATAAGGTTTATTTATGACTCAACTTTTCATATTCTTCAAGGAGGCATTTTTCAAACAATTAAGATCAAAAAATTTTAATTAACCACATCCCTCATGTAGGACACAAGGGAGTGGGTATAATATAATAATAAACAAAAAAAAACCCCTCTTGCATCTTGTGAGAGGGGGGCAGAGATAAATTAAAAATAATAAAGACCCCTCCCCATGCAAAATGCAGGGGAGGGGGGGTTGGGGGATGCAGTCTGGGGTGGGTGTCGTCACCCACCCCTCCTCGCACGCATCTGTCATTGTCGCAAGCTGCACCCATCATCCACCCTATGAGCAGAGGCTCGTAGGTGTGGGGATGGGTGCTGTGGTCGTTGTAGCCCTGGTCTACCTGCCATCCACCCGATGAGCAGGTGCTCGTTGGCGTGGGGTGGGTGTGTTGTCGGTTTTGCGGGTCTCCTAGTTCAGAGGGGTTGGGGGGAGGGGTCAGTGATGTGGCATGCAAGGGAGGGGGTAGGTGGGTGCTTACCAGGTGGGTATCCTGCTCGCAGGTCTCCCGTTACCCCTCTGCCATCTCCTACCCTTTATCCACACCCTCACATCCTGTTTGGACAGGGAGGAGGGGGCTGGCATGGGTGTCATTGGGTCTGGGTTGATCCCCGTTGTTCCATGTTGGCATCGGTGTTGCCCTGTCATTGTTTGCCATCATCACCTCCATTCCACCCATGATCCACCCCCTGAGCAGTTGCTCAAGGGGCTGGAGGTGGGTGGTGTGTTGTTGGCTCCATTGCTTCGCGTTCTGGGGGTCCTGGTGACACTCATGATCCACCCTACAAGCAGGGGCTTGCAGGCATGGGGTGGGTGTGTGGGGTTGTCTTGTGTCTGGCCATTGGTCATTACCAGTAGAGTAGAACCTACAAAACAAAAGAAACGAGTTAGTTAGTTTATAAAAACAAAAAGCAAATGAAAAAAACTTATGTAGGGTCCGCATTCCATCCAGTCGGCTCATTTGTGGGTGGTGGCATTGTTACCAGTAGATTATAACCTAGAAAATAAGAAACTGGTTAGTTAGTTTATAAAAACAAAAAGCAAATGAAAAAAAACTTACCTAGGGCCCAAACAATGTGATCTGCATCGTTTGGGCCCACATTCCATCCATTTGGCTCGTTTGTGGGTGGTGGTGATGGCGGATTGGGTGTGGGAGCAGTGGCAGTGGGTGTCCATGCAGTGGTGGTGGTGGTAGAGAGAGGAGGGAGGGAGGCGGCGTCGACGGTGGTGGTGGTGGTGAGTGATGAGCTGGCACATTTGATGACGTGGCAATATGCTTTGTCATACACAGCCGCACCATGGTACCTAATGCAAGTAGATGATGCCTTACATAAGGTACTGTGGTGTAATGGTTATATTGTGCATCATGATTGATTACATAAGCAACCTACAGGGATCTGGGTTTGATTCCTTTTCTTACACACTTTTTCAGCGGAATCCGACTGGACTCCACTTGGACTCCACTTGGACTCCACTTGGACTCCACTTGGACTCCACTTGGACTCCAACTGGACTCCACTTGGACTCCACTTGGACTCCAACTGGACTCCACTTGGACTCCACTTGGACTCCACTTGGACTCCAACTGGTCTCCACTTGGACTCCACTCGGACTCCACTTGGACTCCAACTGGACTCCAACTGGACTCCACTGGACCAGTCCGAGTGGAATCCGGTGTTTGAGTGGATTCCACTCAGAGTCTGGTCGGACTGGACTGGGACTGGACTGGCAACTTTGCAGGCAGTTGGCTGGTGACCAGTCCCAGTGGACTCCAGTCAGTCTGGTCAGACTCCAGTTGGAGTCCACTAGGAAAGGTGGGGGAGTGTAAAGACCTCCACAACATTAAGAAATATGTACTCATCCCAGGCCGTGCCATGCTAGTATCAGTCCCATGGCACTGAAGCATGGAGATTCACATCTTAGTTATTTACACCCCCTATTCTGCAAATGAGAACCAACAATTCTGGTCTGACATTGTGTCCAAACTGAGAGATCCTCTAATTCCTCCCCCAGATATTTTGCTAGGTGACTTCAATTTTGTAAAAGATGCCCTTGACAGGCTCCCCTCCAGATGTGACAGTGAAAATATAACAGACTCCTTCTCGGTGCTCAAATCAAACCTTGACCTCCATGATGGCTGGCATCAAGCAAACCCTGACAATATTACATTCACTTATTCCCAATCCCCTGCACAAGGTGGTAGCAGCTCCCAAATTGACAGAATCTATCTGCTTGATGCCCTAATACCATTCAGCAATGACTGGGACATTTCAGCCCCAGGAATTATGACAGACCACCAGCTAATATCAGCAAGAATCTCTGATAACTGCATGCCCAGTATAGGGAAAGGTAGATGGACACTCCCACTTTTCATTCTGAAAGACAAAAACCTAACAAGAGAAATGATATCCCTTGGTGTAGACTTACACAAATCTCTAGAAGAAAATACTAACAACCGCACAGCATTGGAAAACCCCCAAACTATTTTCAAAGACTTTAAGGATAAAGCCCATACTACTTGTAAAGCCTTTGCCAAAAAGGCGATTCCCCAAGCAAAAATTGAGATCAAGAAAATGCGTGATAAGATGAAAAGCTCCCTAAGAGACCCATTTCTTGACACAGAAGAAAAATGTCTATTACATGCCACTCTGCAAGAGAGGATAAACCAGGAAGAGTGCAACCTCCACCAATCTGTATGGGATAATTTAGCAGCCAAAATGCAATATGAGGATGAAAATGCTGCCAGCAAATTTTGGGCTCATAGTGTAAAAGAAAAAAAACCAAGAGACACCATTCTTGAACTTCAAACCCTAAACTCCCCAGACAACCAACCTATATATGAGGCACAATCTAAAAAGATGGCCAACCTAGCAAAAACTTTCTATGAAAATCTCCAATCAGCTGACTTAGCAGCAGAGCCCCAGCGCACTGCTGCAACTGAGGAAATCCTTAGTAATGTTAATGCAAGACTGACAACTGTCCAGCATGACTACCTTAACCAGCCAATCACTGGTGATGAAATTGCAATGGTCCTGAAAATGCTACCAAACAATAAAGCAACAGGTATTGATGGCCTCCCATATGAATTCTGGAAGTGGCTAAATGAAACTGCAAAAACCCGCACAGATGAACAAGAAACAAATCCCCTTGACATTATTAAGTGCCTCACTATTGTCTTCAATGACATTGAAATCCACGGAGTTGATCCTGAATCTGGATTTTCAGATGGGTGGCTATGTCCATTATACAAAAAGAAAGACCACTGCAAAATTGAGAATTATTGCCCCATAACCCTCCTAAATGGAGACTACGAAATCTTCACCAAGATCTTATCTTTATGACTAGCCAAAACTGCACCTGATGTAATTCATCCAAACCATGCAGGTTTCATACAAGGCGAAAGCATTACAGACCAAATAAGACTTATACAGATGATCCTTAACTATGCTGAAGTAGAGAACCTCAATGGGGCAATTATAGCACTTGACCAAGAAAAAGCCTATGACAAGATTGCACATGACTATGTGTGGAAAGTCCTTTCCCATGGTAACTTCCCCCCTCATTTCATAAACACTGTTCAAACCTTATATGCCTATGCTGAAACAGTAGTAATCATCAATGGAATTTGAAGCTCCCCTTTCTGAGTTACTAGAGGAGTAAGACAAGGAGACCCACTATCATGCCTCCTCTTCAACCCTGCAATTGAACCCCTAGCAGAAGCACTACATAAATCTAATCTCCAAGGCTTCCAAGCCCCAGGCATGGAATACTGCACTGTAGTTTCCATGTTTGCAGATGACACTACTGTCTATCTGACAAAAGACGATGACTACACTTCCCTCCAATCCATTTTACATAAATGGTGTACTGCATCTGGTGCCAAGTTCAATACAACTAAGATGGAAATAATCCCAATTGGCTCACATGACTACCATGAAAACTTATACAACACACGCATACTTAATCCCAACCATCCTCCCCTACCAGCAAACCTCCAAATTGCAAAAGATGGCACTGCCATAAGAATCCTAGGTGCCTGGCTAGGAAATAATGTAGATGAAAATACATCTGGTCCCCAATCCTAGAAAAGATTGACAAATGTTTAGGAAGATGGGAAAAAAACCACCCATCGGTTGATGGGAGAAAAACTATAATACAATGGACAATCGGCAGCATGACCCAATACCTTATGAAAGCACAAGGTATGCCAAAAATTATTGAACAAAAACTTGAATGGAAAATCAAAGCTTTTATCTGGGATGGTCAAGGAAAACCTCTCATCAGCATTGAGACAATGTATGCTCCTATAGACAAAGGAGGGAAACAAGTCCTCAATTTAGCACAGTGCAATGATGCCATAGAACTCACCTGGCTATGCGATCTCCTAGCTCCAACAGCTAAATGCCCACCTTGGGCCTTTTTTGCACATGCTCTGTTTAACCACTTTGCACAGAAATCTCCCATTGTCTGTGAAGAAGCAAGGGTAAATGTTTTTGCACAAAGCTGGACACCACAACTCCGCAGCTTGCCCCAGTCACTCCAACAAATCACCTGTGGTGAATTAGGTGCTCTAATATGTGCTCTCCGATCAACCCCTCCACATCTCCCACTAAAAATATACATACAGCAAAAAACAATCCTATCAGAGATTACCATTAACCTCACAAGAAATGAGGACTCTGATTGGGCACACACCAACAACAAGAACCTTTACAAATCCCTTGTCTCCAACCTCCACCAATGATCAGCCCCAACCAAGCTCCAACAATGTTCTACAATGACCCCAGCAGATGGGAAAGCAACTGCCCAACACCTTGCAAAAGCTGCACTTGAGAAGCCACAATGCAATGAAATTGACATTAGTACTGACCATAAATGGACCTTGGCAGGGATGAAACTAAAGAATGGCACCCAACGCTCCCTATACCAAGGTATCACCAAATGGAAACTAGCAAACAAGCCTAGATGACAAACAGAGATACAACTGGCAACTACAACTTACACTGTCCAAGATCTAACAGGTGAAACACCAACACCTGATAAAATATGGTCAGCAATCCATAAATGTGACCTCTCAAAACAGATCAGAAACTACCTCTGGAAAAGTTTACATAATGCCTATAAAATAGGCAGTTTTTGGAGTAGAATCCCTAACATGGAACACCATGACAGATGCATACTATGTGGAGAGTCTGAATCAATGGAACACATCACCATTGAATGTCCCAATTCAAATGCCATTAGTATCATCTGGAATTTAGCAAAAAACCTATGGTTAAGACGTGAAGAATCCTGGCCAGAAATACAGTTTGGAACCATCCTAGGTTGTGTACTAGCAGACTTCAAAAGTGAAAAGGGCAAGAAGCTCCATGGCAAGAACCACCTTTTTGAGATCCTCATAGCTGAGTCAGCACACCTGATATGGAAGCTACGATGTGAAAAAGTCATTAAATTTGAAGGGGTTCCAGACAAGTTCCACTCATCAGACAAGATCCACAATAGATGGGTAGCACAAGTAAACCGATGACTACACTTAGACATCCTGTCCACAAACAGGAAGCTGCAAGACAGAGGTGCTCTGACACAGGGAATTGTACTCCAAACCTGGAGTGGAGTCCTAAAGGATGAAGACAGTCTGCCAAATAACTGGATCTGGCAGCAAGGGGTTTTAGTTGGTATTTCATCTCGCTGCCCTCCAGGGCGGAATAGATAATAGTTTAGGGCCATGGCCCTATCCTATAATCTTTGAGATGGCAAGTCCAACACTGCTGGCACATGGTAGCATATGTAAAGGTATTTCCCCTAGGTGATATTCTTGGGTCTTCAGCAATGATTTCCCTAACTCAATGCATCCTCCCATGCTGACCTTGTCAGTTGTCGGAGTTGACCGGAGCTTTGGGCTCAAGCATTCCACCAAAAAAAAAAAATCATTGACCCAGTAGTGCAAGAATCTTGCACTCGCGGCCTAACTTTTCAACATGAGCAGATCTCTTCCCACTTCCAGTCTATCATGTATACTATACCATCTCAAGATTCCATTAGCAATTTTTCCTGATTTTTTGAAGAAAGCTAAGCAGACTTGTACTGAGATGCAAAATAGGGTTACAAATCCCTGCCAAATTTGGAGGTCTTTACACTCCCCCCCTCAATCTGAGCAGACTCCGCTCGGACACTCGAACAGTTCTAGGACTTTGCTCAGACTTTTTTGGCTGAAAGTCCTGCCAAACTAGATGTCCAGTCCAAGCCCAGTCCTTGGACTGTCCTAGGACTGTCCGAGTTGCTTATATAATTGACTGAAAAATCAGTGGCTACTGCAGGGATTGAACCCTCATAGTCATATGATAAAATACAATTAAGGCAGCAATATAACTGTTAGACTAAAGCATCATTACAGGTAAGTAGTTTTATCTCTCTATGTACTGCCCTGGCTGTGATGACAAATCAACACAGCCTCATCACCAACGATGATGCCAGCTCATCATTGATCATCACCAACCACCACCACCACCACCACTCGATGACACCACCTCCCTCCTGCATCCCACTGCTGCCACCACCCCCTGAACACCCCACAGCCACAGGTCCCATGCCAGCACATGACAGATACCAACCGCATTGCACATGAAATGGGCCCAAATGATGATACAGTCGTTTGGGCCCCAGGTGAGTTTTTTTTTTCTTTTCTCATGTTTTCTTTAAGCTAACACATATTTTCATTAATTATAGGTTATATCTATACTGTAGCAGCACAATGACCCCCAAACCACCAGACGAGGAACAACAATGAGACCACAACCCAGCACCTGCCCCCACCAGTGCATTTCAGTAATAAATAGATATAATGTATGTGAATTTAAATGACTACTTGGCTTAAGTGGTAGAGTGTGCATGTTTGGTCATCATGTGATTGCTAGTCCAGAAGTCTGTTGGTTCAATTCTTGCTGTGCACACATCATTTTGTGAGACTTATAAGAATTTCTCTAAGTCTGGAACTTGGACTTTACTCAGACAGTACTTTAAAGGTGTAAATAAATGTACAATTGATGTTGTCCGAGCAAAGTCTGAGCAAAGTCCGAGTGCAGTCCTCAGACTGTCCTAGGACTTTACTCAGATGACTCAGACAGTCCTAGGACAGTCCAAGTGTCTGAGTGTGTCTGAGCAGAGTCCACTCGGATTGGGGGGGGAGTGTAAAGTACTGCAAATTTGGCTGTGTTTGTGATCTCACAAAATGAGGTTTTTCTTTGCTTGCTCTGCTCACACTCAACATACATGGCTATGGGTTTTGGAATATGTATATTAGATATGACACCCATATGTAAAAAATTCCATGAAGGGAGAGGTTGACACTGAGCCACTTAAATGTCAAATCTTGCACTTCTTGCACTACTTGGTCAATGATAGTAAACATTGGTTCCTGACCATATCATGCAATAGTAGACATGTCTACAGAAGACATTAGTTTCACTGGAGGATGCTATGAAGCCGAATGTAAACACTTTGAGGAAAACATGCTGAACTATGGTCTCAAGTCATATACAGCTAACTTGAGGTAGTAGGCCATTGCTGTGCATGGCTAAGGCTCCGACTGTTTAGTTTAGTAAACATAAACAGTAGTCTAAACAGTATATACCGTTAAAATATTAGTATTTGATGAAAGCATTGGAGAATTTTATTGAGCTAACTAACCGTGGCATGAAGTGAGGGGCCACAAAAGTAATTACTGATAGAAACAAAAAACCTTGCATTTTGCACAGGGGAGGCTGCCCAATGAGTGGTTGCTCATGGAGGTGGTTGCTTCCATGTCTCTTGTCCCCATCATCCCTGTCCTGTGTTAGCACCCTTCATCTGCTCACAGTGGTGGTGCCCTCCTCTCCTAGTTGTTCACCCTTGCTGGTTTCCCCCCACCATTCATGGTTTGTCCCCTTCATTTGTCATTGTCATTGTCCGAGTCCCTGCTGTCCCCATTGTCATCTGGTCTCTGCCTTGGTCCTGGAGTCTTGATTGCTGTCGTCCTCATCATCCTCGTGGTTGTTGTCAACTCATGATCCTTGTCACCCATCCCTCATTGCTCCCCATTTCCACCCCACAAGCAGTTGCTTGTGGCAGCGGTTGGGGGTGCTGTGGTGGTGGTGGTGGTGGCCATGACCATGTGGTCCTCCTGGGTGTTGTCTTCCTGTCATGTTCTACAGTGTCAGTTTGTTGGGCTCATCCTAGTGGTAGTTGTCCTCCTCATTGTCCTCCCTGTTGCCATCATTGTCCTCCCCATTGTTGTTGTTTTTGTCTGTTGTTACCAGGCAATGGGGTGCTGGGTTTGTGGTTGATGTGGGGGTGGATGTGAATTGGGGTGGGTGGAGATGGGAATAAGGGGTGTACCTAGCAGATATCCTGCTCCTCGGGTCTCCCGACACCCCTCCATGGTCTCCAATGCCCAAACAAGAGCTTCACATCCCATTTGGATGGAGAGGGTCATTACATGCATTGTTGGCTGTTGAAAACACTGGGAAAAGAACATTTGGCTATTTATAGTTGAAGAGAAATAAACAAGAAAACTCACTATATTGATGGTGGAAGTTGTCATGGTAGCTCTGGTGACTCATGAGAATACAAGTTATGATAGAAAATAAAAAGGAGATTATTAGTAGTGAAAAGAACAAGAAAAGAAGGAAGAATTACCTATTAAAAGTATATTTACTATGGCAAGTGTCATGATGTAATAACAATGATCATCGTGGAGTCGATCATCATTAGTCGCATTCCCATGGTCTCAACATGTCACATTTTTTGTGTGTATTGACTCTATTGAGCATTTCCTAGATATATTTAAGCCATTTGTAGGTAGTATGTAGCAAGTAGTGTGTCAGACCACTACTCCTACTTAACCTATGTAACCATCTATATACCATTTAACTACTGTATACGTGACTTTGGTGACAAGAGGTATACATATATGTAAACATATACAGTATAAACCATGTAAAACAGTTATATAGATAGAACAGTTGGAGCCTTATGCATGGCAAATCCGAGTTCTCTCAGGGGGTAATCAGCTACTAATTCACCAGTTAAGATCCTGACTACAACTCATTTATTGAAATATAAACTTATTTAAATTCATCCATTTGAAAGAACTAATTCACCAGTTAAGATCCAGACTACAATTCATTGGATAGCTACTTTGTCATCAGTAGAATTGGCCTTTCCATCCTTTTCCTCAACCTATCCTCCTACCCCAAATATTACTCATCCTTGTAATATTCCTAGTGTTTTAAGGTCTGGTTTGGTCCAGTTTTTTGACCCCCAAGAGGGGCAACTGGGACCACAACCAGTCTAGACTGACACTCAAACTTGCCCCCAAAAGACCGGTTTTGACCAGTCTTTACTACTATTTTTCAATTCTAACTAAACTCTATTATATACTAAATAAATGTAATTATATTTACACCCTGCGAGCAGTTGCTCACAGCGGTGTGATGCTAGGAAAGTAAAAAAAATGAAATGTGACAGAAAAACCCCTCCCCCACCTACAGGAGGCAGAGGAGGGGGGGTAGGGGTCTGTTAATGGCAAGAGCAAATGAGAATAACAAAGAAAAAAAAGGTCCCACCATCTTGCATTGGTAGTGAGGGTGGGCACTGCTGCTCATAAGTCGTCCCCCTCAATTTGTTCCCCCCTTCGCGTCATCCATTGTTCCTGTGTTTGCATCATCCGTCATTCCTGCATTTGCATCATCCATCATTCCTGCATTTGCATCATCCATTGTTCCTGTGTTTGTTGTCCATCATTCCCCTGTTTGCGTCATCTGTCGTTCCCCTGTTTGCATTGTTGTCTGTTGTTCCCCCAATCGCATTGTCATCCACTCTCCTCCCATTCGTCCCTCATCATCTTGCTGTGTGTCATCCCCCCTGTTTGTATTGTCATTCTGCACTGACATGGTTGGCTGCCATTGTTGCATTGTCATAGTCCAGAATTGGGTGGGTGCTAGGTGTTGGCTGTGGTCATTGTGGTGGTCCAGAAACATGCCCATTGCCACCCTGAGAGCGGCAGCTTGCAGTGGTAGCATAGGGCTTGGGTGTGAGTGGGCAACATTGTAATCAAACAGCAAGAACCTAATAACAAAGAAAAATGATTTGATTAGTTAGTTAGGAAGTAAAGAAAGAAAAAAAACTATAAAAAAATGTAACATAGGGCCCAAACAATGCTAGTTCATTGTTTGGGCCACCTCCTTTGTGTTCGTTCATTGGCAATGTTTCAGGGGGTGATGAGTGAACATTGATGGTGGGTGTTGTGCGCCACGGACTTGTTTGTTGTCATGGGAGTCAACTGGCAAATGGTGCCACTTTTGTTTTTTCAAGCACAAATGTGACCACATGGTCTGTGCACAGCCACAGGGTATATAAGCACCCACCAAACAACTGCATTTCCCCCAGGCTTCTCCTTCTTCATGTAAACACAAGTATAATAGTATAAATAGTTATAATTATTACTTATATTCATACTTTTTTATTAGTATACATGTATGTTTTAGTATATATATTGTACTTTATATATACCATGACAAGACCAGTTGCAACCGATTGCAACCAGTCTTTGAATGGTTTTCAAATATTCCTTAAGTTGAGGCAACTGGCAACCCAACCAACCTTGAAATGGGGCAACCACAACTGATGGTCCAGTTGCTTTCAGTTGCATTCGGTTTGGTTTTGGTTTTTTTTTCTGGTCCTATGGACCAGACCTTTAAACACTAAATATTCCAGGCCATCACCTACAGAGATATCCTCATCCTCAAAGTTGCCGGCTCCATTGTAGCCACCAGCCCCATCATAGCCACCAACTCTGTCATAGTCACCAGCCCTGTTGTAGCTACTGGCCCTGTCATAGTCACCATAGTCACCAGCCCTGTCATTGTTGCCACCCTGGTCATTGTCACTGCCTGACTCGTCACTGGCCCCCACTGTTGCTGCCATTGTTGCTACCAGCTCCATCATTGCTGTTGTTGCTGGCCCCCTCATCACCATCATTCCCATTGTTGCTTCCTTTACTTCCTTTGCTTTCTTCACCACCATTGTACCCTTCCCTATCATGATTTGTCTGATCTCCCAGATATCCTTGTTTGCATGCATACGTGCATTTGTTCTTGAGATTCAATTTGAGGAATTCTTCGATGGGCCAACCATGTGGGAGCTTCTTGAAATAGCCATGACACTGTCGTGCCTAGAGTATAATATTTTTAGGAAGGAAGATATGATGTGTAAAAAGTTAAAAGTAAAAGGGAAGGACATATATGGCTCCAATAATCTTGCTGATAAGTTCTTTGGGATGGCAGTGCCACAATACTGCATAGTCGAGCCCTGCTTTAGCTGATAGGTCATGGACAGCACACTACAATCATGAGCAAGAAATAAGTGCACACACTTGTAGGACTCACTCAAAGGAGGTTGTATGTCTCCCCATCATCCACAAGCCCCATGGCCTCTTGGAGGTTGAATCCATTACTGGCAACTCCTTTTTCTGGGCATGGTATTGTTGTTGTAACACATTCCTTCACAGCCAGAGTCATTTGCAAGGCATTGTTCTCAGCTACAAACAGGAAAGAAGTGCAACAATAAGTGCAACAAATGGTACATAGATATTGACATGCCTTCCAGTTTTTTCAATTGCGCATCATATGTACTGGAGGATACAGCTATGTTTTGAATGCAATAAGTGATCATTGTGAGAGAGACAACAAAGTACTGACCTCATTTAGAGTTCTTCAGCAATTCCTGCTTAATCTTGTGGTTTTCCTTCATGCTGGGGGGGTACAGCTATGATTTTGTGGATGCAATAAGTGATTGTTGGGCAGGAGGACAAGTACTGACCTGGTTTATGACCCTTCAATAATTCCTGTTTGATTTTCTTGTGGTTTTCCTTTGCGCTAGGAGATACAGCTATGTTTTTTAGATGCAATAAGTGATCATCACACAGGAAGACAAAGTACAAGACCTGGTTTACAACCCTTCAACAATTCCTGCTTGGTTTTTGTAGCAGATGTGCTTGATGTTGATTTCGCCTTGGAGCCAGATGCAGGTTTAGCTGAGTGAGACTTTGGAGCCATTGATCTTGTCATGGGGAACAACAAGGTGAAGCCAGTTTATAAGCATGAGCAGAGATATGTTCCATCGATAAGCCATACATTGATGGGGAAATTGTCCATGCAGTTAGTTACCAGCAACACTTCTAGCATGAGGGTCATTTTAACCTGAGAGTGGCTGTGACCTGCATTTACATACCCAATGAATTGAGCAGGAATAATTATCATGCAACCACTTGGCATGGATCTTGCATAACATACAGAACCTGCCTGTATCCATGGTGAAAAGGTTCTAGTGCAAGAACAGCAGTGATTTAAGCATCGACAAGACATAATTTATGTACCAAAGATATTCAGCAGAAATGGTTGACATCCAACCACTTAGGGTCAGATCTTGCATGATGTATGGAACCTGTGTACCTATGCACCCTGATGAAAAGGATTAAACACAGTTCTAGTGCCAGGGGAGTGTTAGTGGATGTAATTGGATAGTCGGATCATGCATGTAAATGGGCCTGTCCATGCCCATGCTTGCAGTGAAAAGGGGTACAGCTTCAAAGGGATGATGCTGGCTTTGAGGGCAACAGCTGCAATAGAAGTGGGCTTGGAAGCATCCAGTGGTTTTGTTATGAAAGGAGAGCTGTAGCAGAAGAAATGACACATTACTTATGTGGCACCCTTGATTGTCCCTGGATGAAATTATGATGTTAGCACTATTAATTCATTCAGTGATACAACAAGTTTTAAGATGCAACTGGATCTTGAAGATAAGTTGCAAGGGCATGGACAGCAAGGATAAAAGTTGTCAGTTCAGTCAAGAAGTAAATCCCAACACCTACCAATGCACAATGCCCTCTGGATGTTTTCAGCCAGCAATCTCCTCCACGCCTCTTCCTCCAGTGAGGCACTTAGTTGTCATCAACAGTGAGACCAAACCTGAAAGCAAGGGCCTATATCCAAACAATGACAACAAATTTGTGTCAGTTATTGAAAATTAAGCTGGATTGCCTGAATTCCAGCATGGGGCCATCAACTCAAGCCCTCCATCACCAGCCAGCAACAATGTCAACCACAATGGGTCGAACAACAATGGTGAATTTTTTCTCAGGGAAAGATGTGCAAGAACTGAATTCTTGGTTAGCCAAAGCAGCCTGCAGAGCTCAAGTCAGTGTGGATGAAGGGAACACTTCTGGGGTGACAAATCCTGACATTGTATTGTCACTGGGCAACAAGGTGAGAAGAAATTCATTATAATTATCATGATGCTGACCTATAAAATCATTTCAGGAAACAACAAAGATTGAAGTCCACGAAGGCTTGTACCATTCTGATCCAACCATCAACATCAATGTCGAACAAGTGCAAGTCAGAGGGAGAAAGCATGAGCAGGAAATTGGGGACTATGAAGAGAGAACAGAAATTCATGTCCAAGTAAAGAAGACTAAGAAGTAGTCCATGGCAATGAATGTACACAATTGCAAGTCAAACATGTTGATTTTTTCTGTTGGTTGCATAAACAAACCATGGGGTTCAAATTGATGATTGCTATGCTTTGACACTTATATCTCAAAATGATGCATTGCTTGCATGTTGGGCCACTAGTGACATCTGAACAGGAACAACGGTTTATTTTAAAATACAAACAAAACAAAAAATCTACAGTGATATCAGCAAGGTTATTCATCATGGGTGAATAAGAGATATGTACAGTCATTAAATCCTAATATCAGTCAGGTCATAAGCAGTATTTGGGTTGTTGTCGACAATGGTAAGGCCTCAAGGATAAGAAACATGGCGTAAAGAGGCAGCATGGGATAGACATTGGGGAGTAATGGGAGCTTGTCCGAAATGGTCATAGAAGGTCTTTACATAAAAATGAATAATCTCACCCTCAAGGTCTTCAATCTCCCATTCTGTCCATTGCATTTTCTTTGCAAGAATGGTTGGGGGAACTTCTCCTTTCCATGTCATCATCACCTTCTTCAACACACATAAATATACTAGTGTTTAAAGGTCCAGTCTGTAGGACCGAAAAAAAGACTGAAACTGAACTGAACTGGACTGATTAGGACTGGACCAGTGGTCTATTTATAGACCAGTCTTTTTCAGTCCAGTTGCTGGTCTTTCATTTTGAAAAATATAGTAGGACCAATGAAAAACTGGTTTAAGCCAGTTGTGACTGGTCTTTCATCTCAACATATGTTGGACCTTACCCCAACACATATCTACTTCATTTTCGGTCCCTGGATCATCAAAAATGGTCAAGAACTGGTTGAGATATGACCAAAAACATTTTTGTATGAGTATTTTGATGTATCAGAACAACTTTGATTGCATTGCTTATTACCTGAGCTATAATTTTTTTTGTGCAGCTATATGACATCATAAAAGTAACAGCAACACACCTAATTATCTTTACCATGTGATTTTATTCATATAACAGCCCAAATGAGTGTGACTACAAACTACAAATTACAAACTAAAAACCACAACTTGAATGCATGTCCTTTCAGTTTTGGCCATATCTCAGTCAAATATTGATGGAATTGCTTAAACATTGAATCAGTCTATGGAGTATTACAATCTCTATCCATGAATATAATGTATCTGAGGTAATGGTCATATTTGTTGAGATACATATGGGTTATTTGGCATAATAAAGTTCACGACAAAAGACTGGTCCAAACCAGTCTTTTTTCAGTCTTTTTTCAGTCCATGGACCGATTAGGACCAGTCCTAAAGGGTCCGGTTGCAGTCCTCCAATATTTGGGTTGGTCCTAGACCGGTTGCGGTTGCTGGTTGCCCCATTTGGAAGTCAAAAACTGGACTGGACTGGACCTTTAAACACTAAAATATACAGATCTGGGCTCCCAATGCACATTCCTGAGACCATGATTGGCTGTGCCCAAGTCTGCCACCAGCAATGATGCAGATGCTCCACCTGGAAAACAGGCTCTGATGAGTTCTTGATGATCATTGCTGGTGCTGGTTGTGACTCACACATCAAGAGCAAGGAGCTCAAACCTAAAGCTAAGCTCAGCCAGTTCCCAAAGAATTTCTTCACACTTGTGGTCACCCAATGAATTGATGATGCTACCATTCCATATCAGTTGACCACCATTTGATTCTGTAAAGTCAACTCTGTCTGCCATCAAAGAATCATCCATAAATCACTGTGTGGTCTCCCACATTTTGCTGCTTTTTGTACTCAAAGAGCCCACTTTCTTTTCACTAATGAGCTTGAAGGTGAGAAAGTTGCACCAAAGACTATTAGGGCTTGTCAATGCAGTGGAATTGTAAGTGCTGAGCTGGTAGATCATAACTGTACAAAATTTGAGCCAGCTTCAGAAATAGGCATCTTGATGTTCTTTGTTTTGAACCACAATGAACAAAGCAGGCTCAGGAAAGATATAACCCTCTGCCATTGCGGGTGGAGGATTTCAGGGAGTAAAATCCAAAAGAGCCTTTCACCAGCTCAGAATCAGTGGTGGTAAGAACGGGCTTTCGAGATCTTCAATTTATTCTGCCCACTTGGTGGCATCTTGAGAACATTAGAATTCTTTTTGGCATCTGTAGCCATGTAAGCCAAAATACTTATTCATTACAATAGAAACCTACATGGGCTATAAAGCTGCCTGCATACTTCACGGTTAGAGATCTCTTTGCATGGCAGTGGAGTGATACTAGTTTTGGTGTGGATGGACCAAAATGGATTTTGATACCACAGATAATGTTGGACATGTCTTGCTATTGCTCAATATTTGTCAATGTGATCACCATTTCCACAATAGATAGTGGGATGCAAAGGATGAGTGGCTGAGCCGAGAGGGATGAAACCTCCTGGAGTTTGGACAGGTGCAAGTGCCCTCATGCGAATTGAGGACAGCATTGAGAATGGCCTCACAAGCCAAACTGGGATGCCAGCCCAAAAAAACCGATTGCACATGGTAAGATCCATAGTAAAAACCCCCATGACTTTTGCTGTGGTAGGAGGATATGTCTGCATGGGTGTGGGCAGTTCATTCATTGAGAGGATGGAGCAAAAATAGTTGTAGTAATTGAGAAGAGCCATTAACTCAACAAAAATCCTCTACATCTTGCATACAGTGAGTTGCATGTGATGAAAATTCATTGAGATGAATTTGAGGCAATGTAAAAGATTCTCCAAAAATGACAATAAGCTAGGAAATGAGCACTGTGAGATGGGTGGGGTATGGATTTCAGCTGTTCAAGTAAGAAAATGGGAAATATCTAATGTAAATGGATGGATATATGGTGGATGAACTTGAGATGAATTTTCATGCTGTAGATTTCAAACCTCAAATGGATGGAATTCAGACATATTTTATTACAACTTTTTCATAAGTGAATAGGATGAAATTTCTTCTTGTAAATGAATGAATTATAGGGGAGGTTTTAATACTGTAGATTTCAAACCTCAAATGGATGGAAGTCAGACATATTTTATTACAACTTTTTCATAAGTGAATAGGATGAAATTTCTTCTTGTAAATGAATGAATTATAGGGGAGGTTTTAATACTGTAGATTTCAAACCTCAAATGGATGGAAGTCAGACATATTTTATTACAACTTTTTCATAAGTGAATAGGATGAAATTTCTTCTTGTAAATGAATGAATTATAGGGGAGGTTTTAATACTGTAGATTTCAAACCTCAAATGGATGGAAGTCAGACATATTTTATTACAACTTTTTCATAAGTGAGTAGGATGAAATTTCTTCTTGAAAATGAATGAATTATAGGGGTGCTTTTAATACTGTAGATTTCAAACATCAAATAGATGGAAGTCAGACATATAATATTACAGGTCTTTCATGAATAAACAGGATGTAATTTCTTTCCAGAAGTGATTAAATCCTGGGGATGAATTCAATCTCAGTGCAAGGGGTGGACCTTGGGCAGGAGGTGGTGATTTCCATGGGTGTTTCTCAGATATTTAGGGATGGATTAAAAATATGTTGACCATTCTATTGCAACATATGGTAGGGGACTCCAGTCAGTCCAGTCAGAGTCCACTAGGACAGGTGGGGGACTGTAAAGTACTGCCTGTTTTGTAGTGTCGTTTTCATGTTCCTTTTGCCAGTACTTCCCTCCCCTGTGTTCTTTCATCTTTTGCACGATTTGTCATGTCCTGTCGCATTCATTGTTCTTTCCCTTCTCCAGTTGTCTTTTCTTCTGGTTTTCTCGGGTTTTGGCAATGGCATGTCTTGCTGCTTTGAGGTTCCTGTCTTCTTTAGGAGTGTCCTTGGTCCTGGTCTTCGCAACGGCTTTCTGGACTGAATTCAGCTCCTTTGCTTTCTTCTTGGAAAGCCTTTCCTTTGTTTTTGCCATGGCCAATTGGGCTCGGGCAAGGTTTCTCTGCCTTTCTTTGGAGAGTCTCTCCCTGGTTTTTGCCACAGCTGATCTGGCTCAGGCAAGATTTCTCTCCCTTTCTTTGGAGAGTCTTTCTCTGGTTTTTGTCATGGCCACTTTGGCTTGGGCGAGGCTCCTCTCTTTTTCTTCAGAGAGCCTTTGTCTTGTTTTGGCCACAATGCGTCGAATTCATGCCAGTTTGTTGTTGGGTGCTTCCCTTTCAGTGTCAACCCTGGGGAGCTTTAGGGTGTTTGGGAGGGCTCGTTCGGCTCTTCTTGTCTTCTCCAAGATCCGTTGGATTTGAGCCCATTGCTCTTTGTCTTGGAACTCAAGAGTTCCTTTCTTCCAATCAATAATCTGGTTCACCTCCCATAGCCACGACAGGCCCAGGATCACCGATTCCTTGCCTAGTCTGGCGACTAGGTATTTCATTGGGTAGCTCCATCCATTGATGTGAAGCCTTCCCCTCACATATCTCGTGATCATTCCCTGCCTGTTCAGAGTTCCATCTACGTTTGTGGCCCGGATGGTGTAGCCCAAGGGATATGTCTTGATCCCTTCTTGTTCGACAAATTTTGAGTCAATAAAGACTCCTCCTGCTCCAGAGTCGAGGAGCACATTCGTTGCAATGTCTTTTCTGTTGTCTGACTCAGCTATCCGAATAGACAGGCACATAGATTGTCTATTCATGGTAGCTATGAGTACAGACCCTATGGAAATTTCAGCAGTGACTGGCGTCGTATCAGGCCGCTGCTCTAAAATCCCGATTCCTCCATGAGGTTGAGGGCTCGTTCCTTTTCTTCTTCATCTAGTTCATCCAGCATCATGCAGATCTTCTGGTAGGTGTCCACCCCAGTCTTTTTCTGGGTGAAGCGGTTTCGGTAAGGAGGAGGCACTGACCCCATCTGGGTGGGGTCTTTTCCATCCTTGTGGTCGGACGATCGGTGTCCGGGTTGGTGGCAGATGAAACACAATCCCTTTTGTAGGTGTTCCATACATTCTTGGTTCATCAGTCAGTTGATGTCAAGAGAGGGCTGTCCTTTCTTCATTGTTTCCTTCATCTTCTGGTTCTGCCTGGTCTTCCCCAGGATTGCCATGGCCCATTTCCATTGGCCTTCATATTTCAAGGCTGCCTTTATCCAGCCCTCGAGACTGTTGGGTACCATTTCCATCATGTGTACCCTCTTCAGTAATTCAGGGTGCAGTCCATCCATGAAGTACTCAATCATGGCTGCATCTTCTGTGATTCCTGTCCTGTCTTTCAGGATGCAGAAGTTTGCTACATATTCTTCAAGGTTCCCTGAACCTTGCTTGAGATTCTTGAACTCTGTCTTTGCCATTCCGGCATCATTGATCGGTGAGAAGGCCTCTGTCGGAAGTCTGCGTATTCACCGAGTCCCTTGGACTGGTGTTGGTTGACGAATGCCTGTGCCCAGGCAGCTGCTGTCCCTCTATTCATGAAGGACAGCGTGAAGATAATCTTCTTGTCATTTGTGTCATAGACCTGGTCATTGATTCGCAGGTATAGGTCTATCTCCTACAGGAACTTGGCAGTCTTGGTCCACTCTCCTGAGAAGTCTGTTGGTGATTGGATTTGAATGTCCTTCACGGACGTCATTGGTGTGGTTGCGGGTTCAGACATCTCGTTATAGAGGTTGTCGGTTTTGTCTGTTAAGAAGCAGGTGGATGTTCCGGATGGGGGTGTGTGCAGTTGTTCAAAGTCTTCGTTGGTGAGGAAATCTCCTCGTTGTCTGTCGGTTGATCTGTAGAACCAACGCTGTGCTGGGGTCGAGTAACAGACTAGTCTTCTGTTGTATTGGTACCAAGATGAACCTGGCTGTGGTTCTGCTTCTCTTGGTGGTCGGTCTGGGGTTTGTCTAGACCCGGGTTGCTGTGGTGTGTATCGAGATGTATTGCCTACACCTAGGTAGGTGGGCTAGCAGATAGTTTAGATCTTATGTTAAGGGCGAAGCCTCAACCACTCGATCTAGTCGATGTCGTTCGATGAGGTGCTTCCTCGACGAGTCGTTCGGCACTAGTCTTACTCGGAGCGTCCGATGTAAGATAGGTAGTGCACTCTAGCAGGGCTTCTGCATAGAGTCATTCAGGTTCATGCACTAAGGGGCTTCCTTAGTGGTTTTGAGTAAGTTTGTGAGTTGCAAGTTAAGGCTGTTAATTGCCTAGATCTAAACTAAGGACATCCCTACTACAAGTCGCAACTTATACTAGAAGGGAGGTCCCTATCGTCCAATTGGAATGGTAGATGTGTATCAAGTAACAATAGAAAGAATAAGCCTCATGCCTTGCATGAGGCGTCCGATGTCAAGGAGTGCTGCAGCGCAGCATGTCAGGGAACAATAAGAAGTAAGCCTCATGCCTAGCAAGAGGCGTCCGATGTCATGGATCTGATGTCAAGGATCTGATGTCAAGGACATGCTGCGGCACAGCATGTTGATTGTGAGAGTCCGACATCATGGACCTCTTGTTAAGAGGCTGTCGTATCACAGCATGTGTGGGAGTAGGTTCAGGTGCATGGAGTCACCATGCGTCAAGGGTGCCTCCCTTGGGAAGGGGATCGAATGCATGCAGTCGGCATGCGTCATGCGTGTGTCTGGTGTCAAGGTCATGCTCTAGGCATGAATCATGGAGTGCCTCCTGTCTGGAGGGGATCGTTGGGTCAGTTGGGTCAGTCGGGTTCCATGAGTTACAAGGAAAATTGTAACACTTTTGTTACAGAAAATTGTCACTTGAGTCTTGTCAGTGGATATCAGAAGTGGGACAATTGTTCCTCCAGGCAATTCTTTATTGAGCAAAGTCTAACTTAACAATTCAGAGAAACAATTGGCAAGAGTTATTATGATATAAACCTGAGTTGACCACCACCAATTCCCCGTATGCATTTCATCATACCTTCATATTGTCTTATCTGGATCTAGATAATGGCACTCAGGTGCAGTCTTCAAGTGTTGCGACAATTCAGGGTCCCCAAAAAGACCATGGACACATGCCACGACATCTCAGAAATAAACATCAAATGCCTGACCATCAACAACTACTTCTTGGCATTTGAATGGTGGATGACCAGGCAACTTCTTATCAATGATGTTGTTGAGCTCTTGAGTATTGGAGTAAGAGAGGCCAAGTTTCTCGACAATCTGATCAAACTTTCTTCTCAGCACAGCCATTTGAGAATCTCACAAGATCAATGTAGGTATTTTGAGCAATTCTGAAAAGGCTGTTGAACTTGGCCCTCAAAGTTTTGCCCTGTGAGCAACTCCCCAGTTGATCTCCAATGAGAATGGAGTATATGGGTTTGGGCTTTCCCCTAGCTTTGCCTGGTAGATGTCATTTGTTGATTGTTGATGTGTTTCAGAGTCATTGGATTGCATGGGGGTGCCAGCTAATGGATTTGAGTAACATGTGATATAGGGTTCTGTATGAGTAAGGCGGTAGTATGGATTTGAGCATAATGTGATAGGCTCATCATCATTCTTGTCTGAGAGCACCATAGCTGGTGAAGAAGACCGAGAGCTGGGGGTGGAACGAGAGGGAGATGGGGTAAAAACAAGGGGAGGGGATCCTACAAGAGAGGCTGGGGAAGGAAGCAGCAAAGTTGGGCCCCAGTGATAGTCAGGGATTGCCAGTGACAACAGCCATGATGACCAGCTGTTATTTCTAAGTTCTGGCTCCCAGCCTCGTTCACACTTGAGGGCAGCTGTGGCATTGTCAAGCTCATCACGCTCTGAGCCTAGTGTGTCTACATCTGAGTCAGAGCCTGAGATATATCCACTACACCCAGCATCATTGAGACTTGGATCTGCAGCAGGAGATTCATGACCCACATAGATATGGGAGGAAGCAAGTGTCTGCAGACCCCATTTGTTGTCAACATTCTCCAAAATAGTTGCCTTGAGGTTCTATTGGTATGTTTGCATCTGAAGACATTTCCAAGTTGAAGCCAAACTGCTCCGTGAGGCCAAGCTCAAGATTGGGTTCAGAGGGTTCTCTAGCACTTGAAATGTAGAGGCCTTGACATTGTGTCCTTGTGGTCTGGCACAGGTGAGACTGGAGCCCAGCTTCAGTTCTGAACATGCCACAGCAGCCGGGGCAGCAGAATGATTCAGACATTGTGGAGAAAAGAGTGCTAGAATATTTCATGGAGAAAGAGTGTGAGAATTTGCTGTGAGAATATCAAATTATCCGATCTGGCTGCATAAATAATTTGAAATAGCTCAGATGCACCCAAACAGTTCCACATCCCCACCTTGCAACATATCCCCACTCCTCTCAACTATGATCCAATCTCATCACCATTGCTGCCCTCAGTTCTGAACATGCCATTGCAGCCTGAGCAGTGGAATGATTTGGACATTGGTGGGCAAAGGGTGCTAGAATATCAAATTGTCATATCCAGCTGCATAAATAAATAGCTCAGACGAGTCACGCTCACCTGACTGTTGAGCTTGAACCATATCAACAATCCCATTCCCGCCTTGTGAAGTATCCCTACTCCTCTCAACAATAACTGAATCCCATTGTGACTATCCCTACCAGCATTGCTACCCATGCCTGCAAAGCCCCATGGGTCAAAAGCTCAGAGTGAAACAGTGCATAGTAATGCCAAATGCGGTGCTGGGCTTGAGAAGCTTCTGATGCAGGACCATCAGGGTCTGAGCAAGTGTCTCTGTGAACAGAGTCCTGACTCTGATCAAACAAGTTAGTCAGCTCAGTTTGCATATTGAATAATAAATAGTACTTACATGTCATGTTGAGAGGAACGCACTGTGAAAATCAAATGCATTAACAAGAAGGGTAGGTGGTCATGATGAGAGCTTTGAAGTGGTTCATATCTCTCTTCTGATTATGGAACAGTGTGGTATGAAGCAGAGCAGAAACAAATACCCTAGCAAAAGGTTTCTGCAGAGATAGATCCATCAATCAATGTGATTGGTGAGACTGAAGACAAGAAAGGTGAGTGAGCCTTTGAAGCACCAAAATAGCACTAAATACATACCTGTCCCCCAGAAGATGTCCATTCAAACACACCAGCCCGAAGACCAACCTGTGCTGCAACCAAGTCTCAGACTTGAGCAAGCATACTCACTGAGGATGAAGATAGCATCCAAATTGAATCTGAAGACAGTGAAAAAAGTGGTGAATTTAAAGATGAAGATGTTGAAGAGGAGGGCAATGATGAAATGAATGGTGATGAGATGGATGACAATGAGGAGAATGATGATAATATGGACAACAATGATCTGCAAAATGAGGTAAGGTTTCATCATGAGGTCAAGAATTGAATCAGGTACTTACCAGACCTGGCAGCGAGTTGTTGCCATCTACACGAAGAAAAATGTTTCAAAAGGGAAACCTACTATGCAGTTGGCATCAAGCAAGGGAGGTAAGAAAGCAAAGGGGCAAAAGATAATCAACAAAGCATGTAAGCCTGACATTGTCACACCTATCACTCACAGTCACATATTTTGATGGTAGCACCTATGGTCATGCTGAATGATTTGGAGGAGGAACATTAGATCACTTTTGTTCCTCTACATGCCAAAGGAAAGAAAGCTAAGGTATCTGTTGAGAATTAATCATAAGTTGTTCATGACATGGACTCGGGCACAGACATCATCAACTAACTCAGCAAATACTCAAGTTAGAGTGAAGTACCATGAAGATGAGGTGAGTATTTCAGGACTTATGTCTTCAAATCTGCTGGTCATCCTGGTATTCCATTAGAAGATTGACATCGGATGAGACATCCAGCTCACCAATATCAAGGCTGAGAGGTTCACCATAAGTCCTGTGCAGTGTTGATAACTCCACTCGCTCACATAACTCAAAGCCAAAGAACTTGAACAAAGGTTATGCAGAGGAAAGGTGGCTTGTTTTTCCAATGAAGAATGGTCTCATCTTGAAGTTGAAGCAGTCTGAAGACATCCAAACTTTGTTAGACCATGGCATCGACAATCTCATTGGGCTAAACCTATTCCTGGATGGCATGCCAGCTGACTCAAAAAATCAGTGTTTCAAAGCCATTCTCAAACCATGCGAGGATATGGGCCTGGACAAGATCAAGGAATGAATCAAAAATGATTGATACTACCTTTGATGCCTCACCAATTATGTACATGCTCCACCCATTGACTCAGCCCTTGTGCTCTCCTGATGTCACCGGTTTACAGTGTTTCAATTGTCTCAGCCACTTGCACAGGAATTTAAAGGAGGGTATTCATGAGAAATTTGTCTTTAGATATACAATGCGCTCCTTGACTGGTCCACTGGATATTATGTGGAGAAGAATTTTAAACCGGATGAACTGTGAATGCAATATGACAAGAATTACTGCTTCCTCCAGGTCTTGTCAAAGAACCCAGCTAAATACCACAGGATGATGGTAAATGTGTACAAATTAGCTCAGTGAGTTGTCTCTTCCAGTTCTAGCTCTATTTGATGATGCTTCTCAGAAATATTCCATGCCCAGCTCAAACTGCCCTGAGTGATAATTCAGATCTGCCCAATGTGGATATGGAGAATATGGCACTGTAGGGGCCTAGACTCATGATCTATGTAGTTGTATTAGGTACTAGTAGCACCCCAATGCATGCCATTCCAAATATAGTGGCTTTTTACTCAACTATTATTGTGTGATTATGGACTGATTATAGTACATGTTCTGTGGCACCTGCTATAGTGACATATAATTATACCCTTTTTATAATATAATTATGGAATCCAGTTTTTCCAGATGTGAGCCTGTACTGCAGATGGCAGCTGCTGATCATCCAATAATTGATGACACAAGAGGCAGAGCAATACATTACCCTGGAGAATATGTTGGGAATAATAGGGAAAAAAGACACTTTTTCCCTGGGGAAAAATAAAAGGAACCATCAGTAAAAAAATGTTGTTTTTCCCACACTTTTCTCTTTGCTCTTGCTCAGCACAAATAACTCATCCATTCCCGGGAGAAAATCAGGTGACAATGGAGGGGAAATATATCTTTTTTTCCACATTTTCTCTATATCTGGTGAAAATAACATTTTTTCTCCTGACTTCCACAATTTTTTCACCTAGAAACAGATTAGTTATTTTTCCACAGAGAAGAAACTGGGAATATGTGGGGAAATGACCTTTTTCCCCCTCATGTTCACAAGTTTTTCTCCTGGAAACAGATTAGTTGTTTTTCTGCAGCAACCAAAAGGACAAAATGTGGGAAAATAACATATTTTTACTGATGGTTCCTTTTATTTTTCCCCAGTGAGAAAATGTCTTTTTCTCCCATTATTCCCAACATTTTCTCCAGGGTAATATATTGCTCTGCCTCTTGTGTGAACAATGTGGATAACAAATCCACATCCTCACCTCCACTCAGCAACAGCCCAAGTTGGGCCCACAACTTCAATACCACCATAGAACCCAGGCACAACCAAAATCCATTAATGGCCCCAAGATATGATATGATATGATGATTCAGGTCGACTACATTACATAAGTAACTCAAGGTGGAAGCTGTACCTTGCCAACTCCAGGTAAGTAAAGTAAAGTAAAGAGTAGAGTAAAGTAAGTTAGGTAGTAGATTAGGTAGTAGAATGCACAATGGAGAGATGAGAGGTGGGTGTGGAAGTGATGTGAGAGAGGTTAGGTGGTAGGTGAACAATTTTTTGTTTGGTGCTACTAGGGTCAGTATGGTAAGGTGAAAATGAGCGATGCACAATTCCCAAAATGTGACCTGCAAGGTGAATTGATATTGCATGGCAGTCATTGGCTAGACGATGGAGGAGTCATTGATGCTGCAGTGGTGTGAGGTGTTTGAGGGAGGCATCATTGAGAATGCTGGCCACACAAGGCACTAGACCCATATAATAGACTGATGGAGTTGATGGCCAGACTTTATTATCAGTAAAGAGGGAGTCGAGGAGTGTGCAGAAGTGTGGGTGCTGGTCAAGACTGCTCCTGAAGGACTCCAATGTGATGGTTACATATTGGTGGAGGTTTTGGGTAGAGTTATGATGCAGCTCTTCAAAATGGGCATTGTTAAGGGCGAAGCCTCAACCACTCAATCTAGTTGATGTTGTTCAATGAGGTGCTTCCTCAATGAGTCATTCAGCACTAGTCTTACTTGGAGCATCCAACATAAGATGGATAGTGCACTATAGCAGGCCTTCTGCATAGAGTCATTTGGGTTCATGCACTAAGGGGGCTCCTTAGTGGTTTTGAGTAAGTTCATGTACTAAGGGGCTTCCTTAGTAGTTTCGAGTAAGTTTGCGAGTTACAAGTTGAGACTGTAGATTGCCTAGATCTAAACTGAGGACATCCCTACTACAAGTCGCAGTACATATACTAGGAGGGAGGTCCCTATCGTCCAATCAGAAAGGTAGATGCATATCAAGTAAGAATAGAAACAATAAGCCTCATGCCTAGCATGAGGCATCCAATGTCAACGATCCAATGTCAAGGAGTGCTGTGGCACAGCATGTCAATCATGAGAGTGGGTTCGGGTGCATGGAGTCACCATGCATCAAGGGTGCCTTCCATGGGAGGGGGATCGAATGCATGTTGTTGGCATGCATCATGGGTGTGTCTGGTGTCAAGGGCATGCCTCAAGCATGAATCAGGGAGTGCCTCCTGTCTGGAGGGGATTGTTGGGTGCATTGGGTCGGTCAGGTTCCATGAGTTACAAGGAAAATTGTAACAGGCACAGTGTGTGAAGATATGATGGGTGGATTCAAAGGTACTGCAGCCAAAATGGCACCATGGCTGGTGGCCATTGTGCAGTGATCACTTCTGGCATAGGATTACAGCTGAATATGTGGATCAAGCCTGAAAGTACAGGTATTCTGGCAGTGGATGAGGATTGTATAGGGCCTTGGAAATGACAAGAGGGTGTGGTGGGGGTGTCAATTTTTCATCCAAAGTATTCTCAACGAAAATAAAAATGGAAGCATCAATGAATCCAAGGGTGTGGGTGTAGGGTGTATAGTGGTCCATCATAAAGGTTGGTAATGGGGCAGCAGGAGGGGGGCATGAATGACAGTAGTCATGGGATGCAACATAGTCCACCAGGCAGTTCAGCAGTGAGGGGGTTGAGGCATTGTCAGTATGAGCCCTAACATATGAAAGCAGAGGAGAGAAAGAAGCTGTTGAATCCAAAGTCTCTCACAAGGCCAGCCTCATAATTTCTCCTTTCTGAAATATAGTTTGAAATTCTTTGTGAAATTTAGTCTCAAATATAATATTTCACAAAGAATTTCTAACTATATTTCAGAAAGGAGGAATTATGAGGCTGGCCTTGTGATTGTGTGCCAACCTATGACCCATGTGAAGCTCAGATTGGACACATTGGAGGCTTTTGTGATGGGCCACCCTCATAATTTCTCTTTTCTGAAATATAGTTAGAAATTCTTTGTGAAATATTATATTTGAGACTAAATTTCTACAAACAGAAATTCAAGAAATTACCCAGTAGAAATATACGTTGAAAATCAATATTTCTAATGAGTAATTTTTTGAATTTCTGTTTGTAGAAATTTAGTCTCAAATGTAATATTTCACAAAGAATTTCTAAATATATTTCAGAAAGGAGGAATTATGAGGCTGGCCTTGTGTCTTCTGCAGCATCTTTTCCTGTAGTAGATTTTATACCCTCATCATCTGTTCTTGCCTCTGAGTTGAGAATATTCAAAATCCAATGATAGAGTGACTGCGCCAGTTGTAGGAAGAGAGCTTGGGAAGTAGTTTTCAAAGGTTCATTGAGAAGTCTGATGGAGTTTAGGTGGTTGGAAAGTATGAGGGGTTGATTATTACAGGTAGTTGCTGATTCATGAGCGAGAAGCAGTTGACAAAGAATGTCATAAGCTTCTGCAAGGAGGATATTGGTGCTTTGATGGAAAGAGTGGAGTGAGAGAGGAAAAACTTTTCAGTTTGCAAAGGTAGCAAAGGCCACTTGCAGCTGGCTATCATTGGTGGTGAATAAAGCACCATCAGAGGCAAGATGGTGAGGAGGTGCATCATGGGTATGGGTCAGAGTTGGAAGGGTGGATAAGTGAAGGATGGTGTTTTCTGCCATTGATTGTTGGGTGGCACGGGTTACAAGGAGCAATGGGTGGGGATGAGCAAGGGTGGATAAGGTGGCAGGAAGGGAGGTGAGCCAAGCATGAAGGAGGGGCCAATCATGGGTAAGCGTCTATTGGTGGTTTGGGAAGGTTAGTGTCTAAAGGTCCAGTCTGTAGGACCAAAAAAAAAGACCAAAACTGAACTGGACTGATTAGGACCAGACCAGTGGTCTATTTATGGACTGGTCTTTTTCAGTCCAGTTGCTGGTCTTTCATTTTGAAAAATATAGTAGGATCGATGAAAAACCGGTTAAAACTGGTTGCAACTGGTCTTTTGTTCCAAGGTATGTTAGACCTTACTCCCACACATATTTACTTCATTTTCACTGAACTTTACACTGCCCCACACAGTCCTGGAGGAATCCTGGTAGTCCTACCAGGAAGATCAGGAATCCTCCAGGAATCCAGTGGGACTCACCAGGACTCCAGTGGGACTCACCAGGAATCCAGTGAGACTCAGTACCCTAAAGTCATACCACTTTGGACTTCATGAATTTCACAAAGTACCTACAAAATAAACTTGTTCAGAGCAGGGATTGAACTCTAGAACTCATGATCAAGAATCACATGACAAACCAAACAAGTGCTTAACCAGTTGAGCCACAGGAGAATTATTAGCTGCCAATATAAAAGTGTATTTATACCCTCAAACTCAAACTTGGGTATTTCTCTCAAAGCTCACAATTAAAGATCAAATAAGATTTATTAACTACATCCCTTGTGTTGGACATGAGGGATACACCATTAACTACATAAAAAAAAACCTCCCCCACACAAGGTGTGAGGGGGAGTCCTACAAATATATACATATACAACTAATCTCCCCTCACGTTTGACACAAGGGGAGCACTACAATTATAAAGAAAAAGAAAGAAAAACCCCTCACCCATGTAAAACGCAGGCAAGGGGGAAGGTATTACCATAGATAAAAAATGAAAAAAACCACCCCATGCAAAATGCAGGGGCAGCCTGGTGAGTTGTGCCTGTTGTCCTGTCCCCATCGTCCTGGGTGCTGGGCCTTTGTTGTCGCTGTCCTCATTGTTGCCATCCTGGGCATCATTTCCATGCTGGTCCTGGTCATTGTTGCCATCCTGGCCATCTCCCGCTGTTGCATTCCCTGGTGCTGGTGTCCTGTCATTGTTGCGTGGTCATCTCTGTCCTCACACCCCCCTTCCACCCTGCGAGCAGTTGCTTGCAGCGGTGGCACTGGGTGCTGGGTCATGCTTGTCATCCATTGTCCTCCCTGTCCCATTGTTTTTGTGGTCATCCATTGTCCTCCCATCCTTGTCTTGCCACCCTGCTGCTCTCATCGTTTTGGGTCTTGCCACTGTGTTGCTCTTGTTGTTTGCATCTCCTCATCTCCGTCTCCATGGTCCTCATTGTCACTCCCCATTTCCACCCCGCAAGCAGCTGCTCATGGTGGTGGAGGGTGCAGTGGTGGTGGCAGGTTGCATCATACAATAAGAAACTATAAAAATTCAAAGAAAACTAATATTAATCAAAAAAGAATGAAACAAACAAAAAAAAAACTTACATGGGGCCCAAATGATGATGTATGTCATTTGGGCCTGTTTTCTGGTGTGTTCATTGTTGGCTAGAGGGGTGGCAGTTGGTAATGGCATGGTGGCAGTGGTGGTGAGAGAAAGGAGGGAGGCAGGGAGGCAGAGGGGGCATTGTCGGCAGTGGTGGTGGTGGTTGAATTATGAGCTGGCAATGTTGATGACATGGCTGTAATATGTATGCTTTGTCATACACAGCCACTCAATGTGGTACTTAGATCAACTTATCTTATATATTAGCATGGCACTATGGTCTAATGGTATATTGCACCTGTTTAATTCAAGCCTGAGGTCCCAGGTTCAATCCTCAAAGGTTCCCTTTTTAACAGTAAGGACTCCTGGTTAAATCCCAGTAGAGTCCCCAGGATTCCTAGTGTTTTGAAGTCAGGTTAGGCTAACTGGAAATAACTGGAACCGAACCAAACATGACTGAAACTGACTGAACTTTCGGTCAGGGTCAGGGCCTTCTGATGCATGTCACAGTCAGGTCAGGGCACTATGGTGGTACCAAATGAACCGGTCAGAACCAACTACAACTGGTCAGAACCGTTTGCAAACCCACACAGGTATGCAGGTGTGCAGGTGGGTATGGTGGGTCTATTCCTTTTCTACTCACACACCTGTTAATCCCACCAATGACCTCTTATTAGAGGTGGACCTACATATGTGGTCCTCCTCTAACAAGAGTAAGTTAGATAGCTACAGCCCTCCATCAATAAACCTTTGGTAATGTTCAAGGAACTTAAGATAATCTCCTCAGAATGTGCCAAGCATCACAGTGGCTTTGTTTGGCATCACCATCATTGGCATCAATAGCGCCCAGACAGCGCCCATCATGACAGGACACATGGCGCCCATCAATCAGTTGTCTTGTCACTGTTATGCCCACACTCCCACCCTCCTGCTCATTGTCTCTCAATGCGTTTGCTCAGATTTGCTTGGATGCCCACCATACTTTGCATCCACCTTCTCACACAACATCCTAGCACAATTATTCTCCCTACTCCAGTCTTCCTGTCTGCAATCATAAGTGGGGCTTCTATCTGTAAATCACCTGTTACTCCTCATCCATCTCAACAGTGCCTGGATAGTGTAAATACAATGCATTCTATGATATACAAGATTTACAGGAGAGGGTGCAGTAGGTATAGAAAGAGGAACAGCTGGCCCCAGGCATGGTTCAGTCTGTAGTGAGTGGTAAAGCCAGTGATTCTGTTGAATCATCCTTTGCTGCTGTACTCATTGCTGTTGACGATGAACTTGCGGCTCTTAGGACCAGGTGGGAGTTTCTTTGTGGCATTTGCCATTGTTGCCATACCACTCCTTCACTTCTTTCTAGGTGGCTGCTTCTCCGCATTCTTGCCATCTCCATCACAATTGTCACTGTGCCCTTCTTGTTTGCTGTTATGCTCATCTTGTGTGCACTTCCTTCCGCTAGTGCCTGCTGCAGAATCCTTAGCACCCTTTTTCCTTGTCTTGCCTTTGTCCAATCTCTCCTTCCTTTTCTTAATGCCTGGCTCCCCAGCAGCTTCTCTTGCTGCGAGCTTCTCTGCATGATCTACCTGCTGCCATCGCAACTGTGCCACCCACTTGCACTCCCTGACCTTGAGCGCCTGCCGTAGTTGTCGTATATCACCAACCATGCCAATCTCGGAGGGATTAGTAAACTTTACAGCTATAGGCCACCCAAGCAACTCAACCTTGTACTTGGTGACAATATCACGTTCGTACTTGATGTAGCTCATGCTGATGTTCTTCCTATTTAAGATTGTGCCTGTAGGGTTGCATCAGATTGTGGCAGCTAGCTGTGTGAACAGTCTGATCGCTCACGAAGGCCATCAATTATTAGGTGCATGCAGTCAATCCAGAGACTTTGTAGATTCTCTTGGGGACTCTCTGATGATTGGTTGTTAGGGTTCTTCTGACAGTGTTCGAGACATGGGACACACCTCTGTTTCTAGTGCAGGCCCATTGCTCGAATCTTGCAAGGAAGTCCATTGGCTCCAGCTTCAACACCTTGGAAAGGAAGGCAATAGTGTCATCAGAGTCGCTCCAGGAGGGCAGGGTGGTATCGCGAAGATGTGTATGGGTGAAGAATACCAATGTGCATACACCGGTGCATTCTGACAGGTTTCTTATCTGAACAACATCAGTCGAGTCTGAGACTCACCCAAAGTGTGCATAGGTACATACCTCTTTGGCCACCCTATCGACAACTCCCCGGCAATCCAATGTGGCTGATACATTTGATGGGCGCACCCCTGTTCTCTTCAACTCCTGATGGGCCTGCAGATCATCGATGAATTTCTGCTGCTGGAGTTTGGATAGGTCCTGCATCTCAGTGTCATTGTCTACAAGATGCTGGATATCTGCAAGCTTCAGGTGATCACCAAGCTCACGATCTGAGGAATGTACATGTTAACACATATGAGCATGTTCATCCAGCACAGCCTACTTACCTGCATTTATTTCAAGCCCTTTGGCATGAACTAATGTTGATGATACTCAACCCAGGAAAACCACCTAAACTGCCAATGAGGCAATCAATGATATTTGCGATGAGTCAGAGGAAGGTTGCAAGTCATTCCGAATGTTCGTGGTCCAACCGATGGAAAGATGACCAGTTGGTACTAGTCGTGAAGGTAGTGTTATGAGAGACGAAGGCATTTGGCATGGTCCAACCAAGTATCGATCAATATCGAGGGCGATCGACAAGATTGACGGCGAACGAGTTTATTGTTGATGGTCAATATGTGAATTCTGGGGACCTTTCAATAGGTCAATGGTATATGAAGGGTGTGGCAAACGGCTATAAAGTGTTGGAAGGGTTGCTAGAACTAATGATGAGAGGATCAAGGGAGGATTGAGGATGCGACTATCGCAGAGGTTTCTCATCAATCAAGAAAACCTGCAGAGACTTAGATTGTTTTTTCGAGGTGCATTGAGCATTTTTGGCCAAAGTCCAAGCAAAATGCATGTTGAAGGATGAATTCCGTGATTGTACAGCTGCACTTGAGCTGATGCACCTCTCGATCGATTGGGATGAGGCCACAGACGAAGCAGCGCATCTGGTCGATGACCTACCAGACGTTGAGCGGATCGTTGAGAAGAGGAAGGCAGACAAGATGGACGATGAGGAGGAAGGTGAGGATGAACTGGATGAGGAGCCCATGGTCACAAAGCGGGTGTGTGTAGAGGAAGGTGAGCTGATCTCCTTCCATGGGCCAGTAAGTCATCATTTTCTTTCGATATTGTTCAGGCTAATCACACCTTTGATATTGCTTTAGTGTGATCAATGCGCTGGACTAAGGACAACTCAGGAGTGCATCATCAAGGAGGGCACCCCAAAGTGCAAGCAATGCACTCAAGGGCTACAGGGGTGCTACTGGGAGGGAGTGTCGAGGCGAGGACTCTGACGAGGCGAGTCGAGGAAGAAGGCGAGCTCCAAGCAAGCTACAAAGGATAATGCGGAGTCGATGCAGTTGTTGACTCCCAGACATAGTAAGTGATTCTTCTGCATAACCAATACAATTGCTAATCTGTATGATTACTTAGCGATACGCTGTAGCCATGGCAGTAGTGCCCATAGCAGAGTCCATAGCAGAGCCGTGCCAGAGTCCAGCATTCCCCTTAGTGGTCACGTGACATTGTAGATAGAGATGCATGTGTGCAGATAGGAATTCATCTTTGCTTGTCCATGTCCTTTCTGACTCGCGTCTAGTAGTAGATGCGAGCCCTGTCCGAACCGTCTTGTCTAGTAGTAGACAAAACCCTGGGAGATCACATGGCTCCATCTGGTGACAACTGGGAATTCGAACTCGACGCACACAGCCAACCACTTTCATTTCCACAAGTCGCTCCTTCTCATCTCATTTATCTCAGTTACCATCCTTTTCAGCTCAACGTTGCCCTCTGATTGCTCGCCCACATTTGTTATTGTCTACATCCGTGACACCCAATCACATCCCTGCAACATGCACCCGTCTATGCACCTCATGTTGTGCATCCTGCTCCGCCTCGTGGTGAGCCTCACATCTGCAACACTGGCTAAACCTGTACAATGCGACCCTAGAGGCAGATTTCTGCCTGCCACTTTGATGACTGCACTGAGTGAAACACCATCCCTAACTACCTCATACATATTCCCATCATTAACTGACCTCGCAACCAGCCCAACTCCCACCTTTGAGTATATACTACCACCTGTACCCCCATCTACACCTCAGCTCTCTACAACCCCACCTGACGATGACGACTTCATGCCCGAGAATGTCAAACTGTTCTAGGGTGATGATGAACATCCAGAGGAGAGCCCTCAGGACTTCCTAAAAGCGATGCAATGCTGGGGCCTCAACAAAACCAATGCCATGGACACACAGAAGCTGGAGAACTTCGGGCTCAACCTGAAATCGAACGCCGCAGCAGAACAATGGTTTGACAACCTACCTACCACTGACATCGACACCTGGGACCACCTCGTCAGTGCATTCAAGAGGAAGTGGCCAAGCAAAGCGCCCACCGTGAAGACCGTCGAGGAGAAGCAGGCGGCGCTAGAGCAAACCACAATTAGCGAAGAAGAGGTGGGGAAACGAGTGGTGACGAACAGAGTAGAAGAACTTGCCCACATTGTATGGGCTGACAAGATAGAGCATCTCGCAGCCACAATCCCAGACGCCAATGGTTTGTTGGTCAACTCCATTTGCAGATTAATGCCAAAGGTCCTACAGAAGGTAACGGGATCAGGGCACACCACCTGGGCATCATTCTGCAATGCTGTACATGCAGCCACAGTCACCCAGATCGCCGAGGCAAAAGAGGAAGAGAAGGAAGCACAGGAGTTATGAGAGCAGGTAAAGAAGTTACAGGAACTACATGAGACGTCTGCGTGAGACGTCACAAATGCACTCCAACAGCTCACCCTCAATGCACCACCCCCCCTTCCCCAATTCCCAATGCTCCGAACACAACCACCCAGCACCCTGAACTATTCCCCCACACCAACACTCAACATGGACAACCAGGCCCCATGCACCACCTACCAAACACCGAACCAACCAACATACCAGCAGAACAGAACCCCTGCCGAGCGCATGAACAATGTCATAAGGCTCGCACTCCCCATCCACCCAAACACCCCAGCCGGCTGGCCTTTGTACAAGGCCCAGATCACAAAGTGGCACACTGAATACGCCGGACAGCAAGTGAGCAAGACATGTCCATACCCACTCTCACCTGGAACCATGCCTGTCGCGTCAGGAGAGTGCTGGAGGTGTGGCTTGCCAGGACACATGGGCCCCAGCTGCGACAGCTCCATGCTGGTCCCAAGATCTGAAAGTCGCTGGAGATCCATCGCTGCATCTATCAAACGCAGCTGCCCACCAAATGTAACAAGAAACGTCAACCTCATCAACAAGATCAGTCCATGGGCATCAAGGGAAGAGTATGACCAGCAAGTGATTGCCAACTACTTAGCAAGTCAGGGAAAAGGACCAGGGTCATCAGCATAGAACAAGAGGACCCAAGGAAACAAGCATGATAGCAGAGGAATGGTCCTTGGGTGTGAAAAGGTGTCATCCAAGGACAATGAAATGCCATTGAGTGCAAGGTTTACCATAGAGAAGGAAGACAAACTCTTACTTACAGATGCAAATAGTAAACCAGACACCATCATGTACACCGCCCAAGCAGAATATCATATTGTTGATCTGTATTGCATGGAGAGCAACAACGACGAAACAAGAACCACACTGTTCCAATACATGGTCAAATTACATGGACCATGAGGAGAAATTGTGAGGCTAAATAGCACATTCGATGATGGAGCAATGGTGAACACCATTGATCTCCAGACATTCCGAACTGTCAAGCACCGCCTCGAAACGCTGGGGAAGTCAAATTGTATCATGCGTATGGTGGATGGTAGGCTGGTACCATCTGCTGGAACATGGACAGGAAGTGTCACAGCAGCAGACATCTTGCATTGAGGTACCTTTGAAGTCTTCAATAGCAATGGGGCTTGGTCAGTGCTGTTTGGGAAACCCCTCCTGAAGAAGTTCAAAATGGTGCATCATTATGACCTGGACATCATAAGGATCCCCAAGGATGGCAACTGGGTCATGCTACAGAACCAGCACAAGTCAGAAGGAAGAACCCAGTCACTGTTTCCAGCAAACGGTAATTCTGGTAATAACCAGGGCATAACTCCAAGGGGGATCTCTGCGCATTCCCCCCGAGAACATGAGAGTCATCAAGAAACCAGAACTGAGCATCCAGAGGCACAGGACAGGCACATGCACCAGAATCTTGCAACACCACAAACTCAACACCCACTCATGCAGGATGGAAACAAGAGACGTACAAAGCCCAGTGGCAAGTAGCCAACGGCTTGCATGAAAGGAGGTCTCAGGCAGAATGCGCATCAGCAAAGTGCAAGAGATTAGGAAAATCACTACAGAAAGATAAACGACTAACTGCCCAGCTTTCATCCTCCACCGAAATACCTCTTACTAATGATATACCCAACAGCCCAGACCCCAAACCAAGCAAAGGCAACATATGGAACATCGGCTCAGAAGAACATGACATCAATACCGGCACAGAGGAAAAAATACTTTCCGGGGACCAAGACAAAGCGGTGTTCACCCAGTCATCAGATCCATTTAAAGTTGAGCATGTGAACGCAGTGCTCTCAGAACTAACTATAGGTGATGATTTAACTGAAAAACAATGCGTAAGCATCGATAACCTACTCCGCAAGTTTGCTGACTGCTCTGCACTATCCATGAGCAAGGTAATGGTAGTAGCAGGAGCCACACACAAACTACACATACCCAACGGCACAACATTTAAAAAGAAGGTAAATCAACATCCTCTCAGTGGCCCTCAAAAGGAATACTTCAATGGTGTGCTCGACAAAATGCTAGAGGCAGGTATAATTGCCCCAATCTGCCACAGTGCGGTCAAGTGTTGTGGTGCAACTACCTTGGCAAAGAAAGCACATGAAGGCATAGGTCTAAACTTAGAAGAACTGCAACACCGGGTCAATGATGAATGCATCACCACCGGGATACCTTCAGCCTTCAAAAACCTCCCACCGAGAAATTCTGAATGGCCAGACATGGTACCAGAAGAAACACAAACTAAGTGGCGAGTGTGCCAGGACTTTGCTGAACTGAACAAAGTAACACAGGTACCACCTATGCCCCAAGGAGACATATGGGCCAAGCAACAGCACCTGAGTGGCCACTGATGGGTAAATACATTCGACTTTGCAGCAGAATTCTACGCTTGCGAACTCAGCCCAGAGGACCAACCATACATATGCTTCTATGTGGAAGGAAGGGGGTACTTCTGTTACAAGTGCATGCCCTTCGGATTAACAGGTGCACCCTCTACCTTTGCAGAAATGACAGCTCAAGCACTTGGCAACCTCGTAGGTATACTTTTTGAACTGTTCGTAGACAATGGTGGAATAGCTGGAGATGATTTTGAAGAAACATTGGCCAACATTCGAACATTGCTAACCAGGGTAAGAGAAAAAGGGCTCTCTCTATCAGCAGCCAAATCAAAATTCTTCATGACTGAAGCCACCTTTGCAGGAGCAAGAGTGGGACCAATGGGTATAAAACCAGACTTGACAAAACTAACAGCCATCATAGACTGGAAACGGCCCACAGATCTACAGAATCTAGCGGCATTTACAGGACTTACAGGTTATTTTAGATCGCTAATCAAAGGCTATGCAGCCTTGGCCCAACCCCTCACCGACCTAGCCAGAGGCCTCGACCTTCCAAAGGGAAAGGGTAAAGCAGCATATCGATGCGCCATGAAAGGGCACTTGCTGGCAGGCCTATGGAAGGAAGAACATGAAAAAGCCTTCCTGGGACTGAAAATTGCCTTAACCAATGAACCAGTTTTGAAAAGACCAAAATTCGATGGAACACCCTTCATTGTTACCATGGATGGTTGCAAATACAGTTTTGCAGGCATGCTGTCACAAAGACATACTACGGTCTTGCCAAATGGAAAGGACATCACACATATACATCCAGTCGCATTTGGCAGTAAATGAACATCTGAGACAGAAGAGAAGTACAAACCATACTTACTAGAATTTGCTGCACTGAAGTTCTCTTTAGACAAATTCTCCGACCTTATATGGGGCTACCCAGTGGAACTAGAAACAGACTGTCAGGCACTCAGAGACCACCTGCTAAATGACAAACTCAACTCCACCCATGCTCGTTGGAGGGACGGCGTGTTAGCCCACCAAATCGTGGACATACAACACTGACCTGGCCGCCTAAACCCCATAGCAGATGGTATCAGCAGGAAATATGTGAACCTACCCAAGGAAGAAAACGATGGTCACACATGGACAGTAAGTGAAGATTGGGAAGCACGAACAGGCATTCAGAACAACATATTCCAAATTGAGTCACCACTCATTTATGATGCTCTCAAAACCCAGTTCGCTAATGAAAAAGTATTCCTAAATGTTATAGAGGCGCTGGCTGAACTAGATCATGGGAGGAGTATTAAGGAATGGAAGAAAGCTAAGCACCAGGCAGAAGGGTACGTAATCCAAGATGGTAAGCTTTGGAGGATTGGCAACACCAAATCTACACAGGCAAAACCACGAGTAGAATGTGTACCACAATCGGAGGCAGTCACACTAGCATGGGAGGTACACTGGAGCCAAGGACATTTCCACTGAGATAATGTGAAGATTGCACTAATGGACAAGATAGCCAGCCCACATCTAGACCAATCCATCACCAAGGCGATCATGGATTGTGGTAAGTGCAAAGGACATGGCCCGAAACACTTACATTCACTACTAGAGCCCATAACATGGCGACACCCATTTGAACTGCTTGTGGGAGACACACTGTCAATGCCGAAAGGAAAAGGGGGTTTCACAAAAATTGCATTATATGCAGACGTCTACTCGCAACATGTTTGGGCAGATAAACTCAAGACGGCTGCAACAGCTGCAACCACATGCAGAACATTCAACAACATTTGTACCACATTCACAGCACCTGAAGCCCTCATGGTTGATGGAGGACCTGAGTTTGACAACAATGCTGTTCATGAAGCATGCGCCACACGTAAGGTTGAGTTGTGGATCGTCCCAGGATATTCCCCCTGGATCAATGGCCTCATAGAAGGGATGAATGCAAAATTGTTGGGGAGATTGAAGAGGCTATGCTCACCTGATCTAGGGGAAGACGAATGCAATGCAAAGGACCTACCAGCTTCATGGCCTGACCACCTTGAGGAAGCCATTGAATCCCTTAATAATTGCATACTGCCAAATCTCAAATTCTCACCAAATGAACTTCTTCTAGGCATCATGATCAACACAAAGCACACTCCAGTGGACCGAGCAGAATAGGAAGTGTCAACTGGTGAAGTGGGGGTCCAGATGGCCTACATGGAACAGCAGTGATTAGATGGGTACGAGCACATATTATCTCATGCCCATAAATGGAAGCTGGTGTTCAACAGGAGACTATTAGCCAAAGCTCCAAGAGAGGTCATATTCAAAGCAGGACAACTCATACAGGTATACAGAAGTGACCTGGACTTTACATTTAAGGTAGAAAGGAAGATGGAGCCTAGGTGGTCAGCACCACGCTGAGTAACAAGCAGGGACCGCAATTCTTACAAGTTGGAGACTCTCAAAGGATTACCTATTAGCAACAGGTTCTCCTCCAGGCGACTACAAAGGTTCATTCCACGTAGCGGCACAGCGCTACACAAAGTACAAGCAGAGATTGAAAAGCTGCAGAGTAAGCAGGAAGCCAAAGAAGATATTTGCAAGGGGTAGAAGGAAGACAGGTGATTGACAATGATAGCAATACAGATTGGGAGGATATAGAGCACGGAGCGGAGCAGGAACCATCAACCCTGAGCTGAGTTCAGCAATGGCCCTGGCTGCTGACTAACACCAATCATTTTAAGCCCGACTCCCTATATATTAGAGGCCCTAGATCGCTTCAACCACCTTGCCCAACCCACACTCAGCCTAATGAATGCAAGAGCCTTGAATAATGGATGGTTTTCCGGATATACCCTATTCTTCATTGTCATGGTGTTCCTCAGCCCTTTCATCCTAACATCAAAACAACTACAACCGGACCCTGAATATGACAATATCGAACTGGGGGAATTACCCAGTTTTGTCAACCCAGAGCTAGTTCAAGAACCACTTGCTATCCCAATACCACCCAACATCGACTTCCCGCCGGCTGCTCATTTATGGCCTTCACAAGATGCACACCCAGTAACCCTGACCGATCCAAGAGCTGACTACGATGATGGACAAGGTCCCAGAAGGTACCTGTGGCCCTAAACACCATTTCTACGTTGGGCCTTTAGGGGGAGTGATTGTCATGGACATGCCTCCTGGGGTACATGGGCCAAGGTGAGGGTAAGGCATTGGTGCCTTGTACATACATAATTCTCTCTTCCTTCCCTGAGTTGAGATTGCAACGAGGGTGTTGCTATTGTGTAGGGGGGTACATGTAGCCATGGCAGTAGTGCCCATAGCAGAGTCCATAGCAGAGCCGTGCCAGAGTCTGGAATTCCCCTTAGTGGTCACATGACATTGTAGATAGAGATGCATGTGTGCAGATAGGAATTCATCTTTGCTTGTCCGCGTCCTTTCTGACTTGCATCTAGTAGTAGATGCAAGCCCTGTCTGAACTGTCTCATCTAGTAGTAGACAAAACCCTGAGAGACCACACGGCTCCAACGCATCCGGGCTATCCAGCCTATCCAAAACGCGGAGGCTGGGCCCTCAAAAGTCGACGAGTGCCCAAAATGAACGGTGAAGGCAAAGCCAAAGACAGCTGAGAAGGAGAAGGGGAAGGGAAAGGGGAAAGGGAAAGCATGAGAAGTCGAACCCAAGGTTGCGGGTATGGTCGAGGAAGCATCGATGGCGGTGGAGGACAAAATGATGCAGTCAGATGCAGCAAGACTCCGTCATTGATATCTCGCGGAAGTGCTGGTGTGCAAGAAGTTGGAAGTGGAAGTGTTGATGGAGGAAATAGAGGTGTTGGAGAGGAAGTGGGAGGAATCCCAGTAGAATTCTGTTTTTATCGTTTTAATTTTATCATTTTTCGTGTGTCTGAGCGAGATAAGGTTGAAATGAGAAATATCGCGTGCGATCAAAGCCAGGAAATGTAAGATATATGCAAAGAAACATAGGAAAGAGAGAAAAAAGAAAGTAAGACAGATGATTCATCAAAACGAGACATAGGGGAAAGGCTCAGAACTCCTTCATAGCCGAAAAACCCTGTTGAGCTTGTGCAAACACATTTCGAACGATATCGCGACTTGTAATAGTACACTGTTATAAAATTGAGAGTTTGTTTCAATATCACAAGTAGAAAAAGAAAAGAAAAATGGTTTATTTGTCTTCATCGAGGTCAGGAATGCCCTCGTCGATGTCTCTGTCGATGTCCAATGTTGTTCGAAGTTGTTCAAGCCGACGATCGTCGATATTGAAGAAGTTTGGAGGAAGGGGAATCAATTTCCATGCTAGATAGGGTAGAATTCAGAAAGCTGCTACTGGTCGATGAAGAACTGATCTGTCGAGCTCACAAAGAATATAAGCGCCACTGTAGTTTTGTGCAATGACTATGAGTGGGCCCAGATATCGAGCTCACATTTTTTGATTAAGAGCTTTTTCGATCTGTGTGTTTTGCATGAGTATGAGGTCACCTTTTTCGAAATTGTAGTCTTGAATCATTCGCTTGTGAACTTCTTCGAAGCATTTTGCAGCTTCTCATCGAGTGGTGTAGACTCTAGAGTAGAGTACTTCGAGATCGGTCGACCATTTCTGTAGTGCAATAGTGCATCGGGCAATGAGATCAGTGGAGGAGATTATCGAATCGGGTGGTGGTTGTAGATATGTCACTTCTGATATGTCGAGAGGGATGAGTGGATGAGAACCTGTGATCGCAAAATAGGGCGAACAGCCCATTCATTTTCGAACTGTTACCCATTCTGCCCAAAAGACTGAGTAGGTCCCAACTGACCATCGAGTTTGATCACCATTGATGGCCTTGTAGAGTGATTGTCATACATCGAAGTGGGCTCATTCGACGAGGCCATTGGCACGAGAATTGTACCCACTTATCCAAATATGATTGATATGATATCGCTTCGACAAATACTCGAGAGCAGAAAGGAATGCTGCGCTGATGTCAGTAACAATCTCATAAAGTGAGCCCCAACGACAAATGATTTCTTCAAAGATCCAATTGCTGATGGTCTTTGCTGTTTCGTTGCAAAGCATCCTGAACTCCAGCCAGTACAATATTGAACATCGACCTTGTACTATATAGCGATATCCGCCGGAAGGTGGCATGTGCATTGTGTCGATGTAGACTTTTCCGAATAGAGGAGCAGGTGTGGCAACAATTGGTGGAATAAGAAGATTTTGAGTTTGTCGCAACTGACAGTAGTGGCACGTTCGGATGTACCATGCGATATTGGCTTTCAGGTTGGGCCACCAGAATCGTAGTGCAACGTGAGACTTCATGGCAAAGATCATTTTGTGGCTGATATGGTCATGCGACAACCAGATAATATTGATGCGATGCTCTGGAATCGTGACAATCTTGTGTTCGCCATGACAATCTTTTCGCCATAGTTTGCTGGAATCTATGAAGAACTCAGTGCAATATCGCATGAAGGTAGTGTACTCTGTGTCTGATAGATGTGGGGGTCGCACCATATTGTCTAACCATTGATGAACAAGCAGTAATCGTTTGTCTTCTTTCTTTGATTTGTCCAATCTAGGTATGTCTTCATACAAAATGTCCTCCCCCTTACTGAAATCTGAAGCTTGGGTGAAAGTGGGATAAGTCTTGTGAGAGGGGAAAGGTCGAATCGAGATTGGGTTGATTTGGTGAACAAAACCGTGTAGTTTGTTGATCCAGTCGCCGAATTCTTCTTCTACTTCGACATCGTTGTCTTCAGTTTGTCGAGGACGTTGCAAAAGGCTGTCCAGCCCATGGTGCGTACCTGCGACATGAACTAGCATGAATTGGAACATTAGAATGGAAACTATCCATCAGTTTATGCTAGCGCTAGGCATGATATCGGGATTTGAGAGCATGCCTTTGATATACCTCGCATCGACCTCGACGATAAGGTTTTGTACCCCTATCAAGTATAAACGAAGGGCCCCAAGGGCTCGATATAGACCATAAAGTTTGAGTTTCAGTTGCAAAAACCGCGATTCGCAGTCGTTGAGCGTGATCAAGCCGAATCAACTGTAGTATCGCTTTCAAGGGTTATCGCGGTTGCATTGCATTAGGAAATAGCTGATGGCAATGCTCGATGTGTCAACTGCGAGGATTACTGGGGCATTCAAGGTATAGTCGATGGCTCAAATCGCTGGCGAGTTTAGGAGCGCATGCTTGAGATCTTCTTGCACTGCTACCTGAGATGGGCCAAATTTGAAGGGCACATCTTTTCAAGTAAGATTGATTAGCGCAGCTGCTCGATGTGCAAAACTCTGGATGAAAATTCGACAAACTCCAATCATTCCTAAGAATGCCTTAACTTCTGTGAGTGTACAACACAGACCCCATTTCTGGATCTTATCGATACATGTCAGGTCAGCCATTCAGCCTTGAATATTGCATCGATGACCTAAAATGATTATCTCGGGGACACAAGCAAATAATTTCGGTCCAGAGAACATCCCACCACAATACTTCATGTGCTGGATGATGTGATTTAGGTTCTCGAAATGCTCCCATATGAATCGTCGAATGCCTGAGTTGTCGACAATCATTTCATAAGACCCACCGATTGTCTGATATTCCGATTTCGGACCCTTCACTGGTGTGTCATCGATATACGGGATCATGATGTGAGGGACCTCGGGTTGTAGGATGAAAGTTACGTTGTCGTGTAGGATCGGAACCGAGTTTGTCCAACCCATCGGTAGGGTGACGATTTGAAGTGCGCCAAATGGGGTCTGGAAAGTTGTTAGATCTCAAGAGGATTCAGATATGAGCCTTTCGTCAAATGCAACATATAAGTCCAACATTCCACCACAAGCTCGTCCTCCAAACTGTTTGGCTAAATGCTCAGGGATTGGGATGACGCCTGAATGCTGAATTGTAACTTGGTTTAGCAGCTCGAGGCTGTGGACTATTCAGAGCGATTTTGCATCTTTCTTCACAACACAAAACCATCACGATTGGTATGATGAGTTCAACAACTCGTAGACTCCTGCTTCGATCTTCTTTTTCAGCATCTCACAAATCTGTTCATACAAACCGGGTGGTATGGGGATATTGCATTCGACCCAAGGGGTATGAGGGACGACTAGGAACTTGATAGGGGGGAAGAAATCAGGTTAAAACCTTCCTGGTTCGTTTTCGGTCCATGCGAACCCTGCTTGCTGGTTTCGAATGAAGTCATGCATGAGGTCTTGTTCTTGAGGCCATAAGAAATTGCCTGGATGATTTCGATCGATGATGTTTTTGCATTCAAGGTTATATCGAGGAGATGGTTTGAATATCAGAGGATGGGGATTTAGTGGAGGCATGTCTTTAAGGGGATCGCCCTCGATGCATCGAATAATTCTAAAATGATCAGGTAGTCCGGCCACGATTGGACAGACCTTCTGTGCGACTGGTTTATACTTTTTCTTCGTCGATAAATAACTAGACTGTGGATTGTCAGAAATAACTGAGGAAGGGGAAACATATGATGAAGAAGTTCACATAGGTATAAACACCATCGAGGCATTTTGAGGAACATGGAACTTGTTGCACGCAGATAAATATAAATCAGAAAGTGTCGCAGATAATTCTTTGGAGGAGTCAATTTCGGGGATATTTGCAGTGTGCTCGATAAATATAGAGGAGTCAGAAGAGTTGAATGAGATAATGAAAGTGCACTGTTCCAAAATTTTATTCTCTAACACTGAAAATCCTCTCAAACTGCTTTTCGACGATGGTGCGATCGAGGTATTGAGGGAATAGTAGCAGTCTGAGTTGAATTTGGATCGCATATCGTGATGGTTTGTGCTTTGTTCCGATAGTTTCTAATGATGCTTTCCGTTAAGACATCAAAAGGTCGTCCGAGTAGAATATCGTATGCTGGGTCCCAAATAATATGTATCTGCATGTATAAGGTGATTCCACCAAGATTGCAGGGTACGTTGCATGCTAAACCGAGTGTTTCGTCCACAGTCCCATTGGCAGACTGCATCGGAAGCCTAATCGAGGAGTCGTATGCTAGACCGAGTTTGTGACAAACATCTTGGGCCATCAATATGATCGAGGAACTGGGATCGACGATGCTTTCTACCTGGTTGTTACCATGGACATCCATAATAGCTGATCTAATCGATGAAGTTTCTTTAGTGACAACGAAAGGCTGAGGGATTTCACAGGGTCGGAGACTGCTAATATAGGTCTCATATGGGTCAGGCATGATGATCGCATCAGGAGTAAACAGGTTCGTCACATTGTTTCCAGATTGTGGGACTCGTTTCAGTGTGACCTGTTCTCTCCATTTTGTTTGAACCTCGGGTGAAAGCGAGAGTAATTCTTCAGATGTCAGTGTGACAATCGGCATCTTCATTGAGTGCGATTTTCTCATCCTGTACTGGTGCCTGTGTCGCATATGATGGTCTGTCTTTTTCCTTACCCTTCAATGCACCAGCGAAGTTCCTTTTATGTGGTGGCAGATAGGCATTCTCCCTGACTGACATACCAAGCTTTGCGTTGGGGGTATGGTGGTCGATGGCAAAGTGGTCGATGCGGGAGACATCGATGTCGATGTTGGAGCAGTAGTTGAAGTCGAAGGGTTGACCATTGGTGATGAAGATGTCGAGGGTGGTGGGACTGGAGCAGTAGACGTTGACGATGCAGGGATGGGGGTTGTCGTGGCTGGAACCGAATTTCAAACCTCTTTGTTTGGACACAAAAATGGTTGACCACTTCGAAGCACGAATATTTTGCACTCGAGAGCCGCTATTCTATCTTCAGAGTCAGCTGTCAACGTTGAGTTATGATAAATGCCTTTCATCTCCAATCCCAATATAGAAACAGCATCTGACTCTGTTATCGAAGTGATCACAGCTGAGGTTGAACTAGTCAAAGTCGAAGGTGCCGATGGTGCGATGCTGAATAAAAGTGTGGCTGCTGGGGTTGCATCTGGGTTGTGTTTCCACCATTCATCGATCCGTTCCTTGATAAACCTGCTGGGGATACTTCGAGGGGTGAATTGTCCATTTGGAAGTATGATCTTTCCTTCCGCATTTTGCTTACACTTCCCTTTGTTCAAGTACAACTGACAAACCATACAGTCAGGAATAAAATGTCCCGATAAACTGCAAAATATGCAAAGGAGTGCGTCGATGTGTGCCTGACTGTCTGCTGAATTAGTCTGAGGATTTTTAGTACCTGCAATATGCATAGCGATGGTGCTAGCGAATCATTCGAACATCACATTTAGATCTTCAGTTTTAATCATAATAGTTCCAGGTGACAAGGTGACCATATTTCCGACGTTCGATGTCGAGTGCGATGAGGAAGTTGATTGGTGGATTACTGAGTTCGATGTGTTGGAGCCTGCTAGTACAAATTTTGCTGCGTCATGAATGTCATTGAGTGGATATGGATTGTCAGGATAATGGTCGGGGAACTTGAGTTTGAGTCGTTGAGCGATTCGAGTCCATAAGCTGGGTTGGAATCCTCGAACATAAGCTCTGCTTTGCTCGGCTTCCGAGATCCTATTCTTTGCTTGCAAAAAGTGAGTAATGTTGTAGAAGATGTTGAAGGGTGATTTTTCATTGATCAATGCACTATAGGGCTGTGACCATAGCACAGACGAGCAGCTTCCCTGATGCTAGTCAACTTGGTTATCGGACACGCAAAGCTGCTCAGGATGCATGGGATCATGCCCTCACCAACCATGCCGTAGGTCCTCCCGGTTCTTCCCAACATGCACCTGCTGCTGCTTCCATTTTTCATCTCAGTGTTCGTATGCCCCCAGCTCCTCTGGCTACAGCCCGACAGCATCCAGCCCATGTTCAACCTCCCCCAAGTGTTCATGCTCAGAGTGCAGGACATCCGATTACCCCTCATTGCCACATGCTGAAGTGCCACAGAGCCCATCATCCGTCCCGCCTGCTCCTGCTCAACTGTTCCTGCCGCTCCCCTCGGTACCTGTGACTCCAAGGTCGTCTGTACTACCTGTGACCCCAAGATGCATCTTGACTCGATGCTCTCCTATGACCCCTGAATTCAGGTTAAGTGATGAAACCGCTTATTGGGTTGTCACAAGCGGTGCCAACCCTGGTGTTCATCTCAGAAAGTAAGACATCTTTTTATGATTTGGCTGAAGCTAAATTGTTCTTTTCAGGGCTGCAGCATCTGCTGCCTTAGGTTCTCACAGTCCTCGCAGGCTTACCAAGGTTGGGAATTGTGAACAAGCTGATCATGCATTTACAAGCACCTACATGTGAGGTGAAGTTGTTGAAGTATATGAGGTGTAGTATGCCCAATGTACGATATATCTACAGGTATGTGTAGTTGACTGTTAGTTAGTTTGGGTCTCATCTTGCTGTGATAATGCCTGCATCGTGTAGTTTTTTTAAAAGACCTTTGGTATACATACTGTGATGAACTCTGATCATGATCTCCTTGTGGCATTGGATGAGGCTTGAGTTGAGACTTGAGCGGTGAGCAGAAAATGAGAGAAGGGTCCTATGTGAAGATCCCACTTAGCTTGAGACTTTGACCGAGAAATAAACATATAAGCATAAGGCTACCAAGTTGAACCGATACATAAAGAAAATATAGTATGCAAAGATTCCTGAATGCTTTGGATGCTACTTGACTACTTGACTTTGACCAAGAGAACCATATAAATAATAAGGATACAAAGCTTGTAGATACATGAAGAAAATATAGTAGTTGCTCAAAGGTGTTAGTTGAGCGACTTATTTGTTAATGAAAAGTTTGGAGATCTCATATGATGAAGTCATTTAAGCAATCACAATGTACATATATAGCACTTCAAGTCGTGAACTGACACTGATATGTTTAAAACTATTGCATTATCATGATCTCTGTTGGACTACAGTTTATTGCATGATACTCGTGTCTTACCTATCTAGTTCTTTGCTGGCTAGTACAATAACCCTTGTGATAGTAGTAGAAATGTGTCGCTATAATTTAATAAATTAGTCGGCCATGACCAGCCATGACCACAACCTTATCATGTGACTCTGAAGTCCTCAACAAGGTTCCGAATCATCAACGTTCAATGCTATGGTGGTTGGAAGAGGATCCTCATCATCCAAATGGGTTCGCATTCTACACTCCACAAATACCAAGAAAGGCCATGTTGATCTACAGAAGACTCTGAATTGCAAAGGTGTTTGGGATTTTCGGTCTAATGCAGAAGCTAAACTGCAGGCAAAGGTTGCTGGTGAGATTCAATATTTTGCCTGTTAAAGCAAGCACTGCTTAAATAAAATTGTAGCTATGTCAGAAGATGACTGCATTACATATGATGCAGCATGGGACATACCTGAAGACGAGGATGATGGCTACATTACTGATACTGGTCAGATGAACATCAACAATGTTCTTGATGGACTTGGAACAGCTCAACTGGATGTTAGTCATGCTGGTGGTGAGTTCCAACAGATCATAGAGGAGGAAATCCAACAGCGAACATGGCAAGTGCCCAACATTTTTTCCTGTAATATCTGCTGCTGACATGTCAATGCATCAACAGTTGTTCTCGCATTGATCCACAATCTCGCATTGATCCACGAACTCGCCAAAATTGCACTGAGCTGTGCAACCAAGGTTTCAAGAGTCAACATGTGGATATTGTCGATGCTTACATCGCCTGGCAGGAGATCATTGGGGATCAAAGTTTAAACACCACTTTACCTTCTGTGCCTGATGGATTGCTACAGGGCACCTATAAAATTCAAGTCATGGATGTTTTCAGTTAGTACACACCCTGCATTTTCTGTTTTGACATCTCATAAGATGATTTAGCTACAGATTCTGTGGATGCCAAATTAGCAGAAGGAGATCGAGGAATCGCAGCTGCATTAGTTCACCAGGGCCTCATTCCTTGTGCTCCATTTTCTCCGACCCTTGCCATTGCCACATGTCTACTGGAACTCTATCGAATTAGCCACCTTCGCTGCCCCCATCTTGCTATCCAACCTTTCGTTAAGGCCCTCTGCGACTTGCATGGTATCCCATTCTGGCCCTACCTCAGCCAGCAATTTTCAATTTCGTACGATCTTTACCTGTCTCTACGCGAGGATGTCCAATGGTGCGTCGATGTTGTACTCCAACATGATTCACCCAACTGGCGCATGCAGCACACGTGCCCTGCCTGTTCATACAAGTTCAGCAATGAAGGAGATCTGGTGTTCAAGATGCTTGTTACTATGGACAGAAATGACTCGTTGAAGTGGATCCTTCGATGACAGCCATTGACTGATCCTGTAGAAGGGGAACCTGAGCCTGAAGGTCCACAGGTTGGGATTTCAAAGGAACTACCTGACTTGAGGAAAGTAGGTGGTGATTATCTACTTTCTAGGGAGAAGGTTGATAGGTGGGCGAAGGACTTACTTGGGGGGATGCGGCCTGGATCTGTGCATTATTTTTGCTTCACATTGATTCAAACTGATCTCGATGGATTAGGAGGATGATGATGATGAAGAGAACCCCTGTGCTGGGTGGTGGACAAACATGATTCATGGGCTAACAGCAAGAATGTGGGGGATATTTGATGAGACAGGTATTTTTTTAGCTTTGTGTCAGCATGGCTTTGTTTTGGTAGTGGCAGATATGGTCCAGAGCAGAGAGCTGTGTGTCATTTCCTCTTTTCTTGTTATGCTGGCTGACTACTCCCACAGTGCCAAGTATCCACTAGCTATTGTAGAGACTTTGCTAGATGTCTTTGGTGCTGGAATAGGGGGTGGATATGACATTGGTTGCAAATTTCAGATGACGCTTGCATGTAGTGATCTAGGCCCTCATGCCCAAGCCTTGGACTATAATGCATTAGTAGGAGCTTTCCATGGACATGCACACAACCAGCTCTGTCAACTCCGCTTTCTTGCAACCTATGTTAAAGGGATGGGTCTTGAGGACCTGGAAGGCTGCGAGCGCTTCTTCTCAAAATCAAACGTGCTTGCTCCCTCTCTGCATTATGCCAGTGTATTCCACTGGCAACAGAAGATGGTTGAGTTTATGAAACATATGGACAACTTCGAGACCTATCCTAACCTCAGTAAGTTGCACTATGTCTTGTTGCTGCAGATGACTCACTAGTTATAGGTGAATTTCTTGTGAACAACTATAGACAGGCTATTGATATCTTGAAGGGTGAATCCATGCTCAAGATAACCATGGTTGACCTAGGGGTCACTGACACAAGTGTTTTTGCAGTGTGGCTGGTGGAAGAACGGGACTACTTAAAGGGACTATCGAAGGAGCCGCTTCGAGAGACACAGGAAATGGAGTATTACCAGAAGCTGGTTAACCTATGTGCTAGTGAGTAAGTGCTGTATTTATGGTATGCATTACTGAACTAACACATGTGCAGAATTAAGCTTGATGCTGCACAGTCTGTCTGGCAGAACCTCACTCCTGAAAACCCTACTCTCTCTGCATCAGCTACGGCTCTTGAAACAAAGCATCACCATGCTCTCAAAACCAGGGATAAGGACCTTCTTGTTGTTCAGGATCTGGAGGTAAAGCTTGGTGTTGATGTGAGATGGTGCCCAGATCAGCTTCAGTGGAAAGCGGCGGCGATCTTGGTGGGCCAACTATGTTTGGATGAGCTTGAAGGCTGGATTGTCTCATGTATGTTCGAACTTACGAAGATGAACATGTCTCAAACAGGTGCATATTTTCGAGTCTACATGGTTCACTGGCTCATGTAGATGTTTGTAGGATACAAACTCCATAAACACATTGCTACGGCTCTGCGAGTGTGCTCCCAAGCTATACGCGGTGCGCTTGAACAATGTAATACAGCTGCTTCCCTGGTCTCACCCCCCCACCCACATCTATCATGGAATGATGTTGTCGAGTATGCTTTTCTTGCAGATTTTGACCTTCTGTGTGAATCTCGGCAGGATGTTCATGATTGCCCATGGTCAAAGCCTGCCTTTCATGTCATGATGGACCAATACTTCAAGCTTCAGTGTGCACAGAAGAAGATTCACTGCCTCAATATTGAAATCCCTCATGTAATTACCTACTTACGAGATGAGGATCTGTTCCTCCAGCAAAAGGAAGTTGAAGTGAGGGTGGACAACCCTGGACTAGCACATCAGGTAGAAAAATACAGGATGAAAAGGGGCCACTTCAATGAGCAGCACATGCATAGGTTCAGGAAGCTATCCTCCTTGCCAGGGTTTACTGGTAGCCTCATGCCTGGGGTCGCCATCAAGTCTGACAGTGGAGTAGTACTTATGGATGTCGATGAACCTTCCCACCCACTAGACCATCAGATCAATGGGGATGAAGATGAGGAAGAAGATGAGCTCGAGGCAGATGCGGACATTGCAGCCACCATCTCTGCCCTCATGCTCCTCACAATAGATGGTCCTCAGGTACCAACTCTCAAGTAGGGTGTACAGATGGCAGAGGCATGTTTAGATTGTATAGCCCATAAATCCCATTGCAATGTACTTTATTATGGCAGGTGCATGACTTGATGTTGTGTGAGAAGGTGGATACAAAGTATGGTGGGCATCCAAGCAAATCTGAGTGAACACGTTGAGAGATGATGAGCGGGAGGGCGGGAGTGCAGGCATAACAGTGACAAGACAACTGATTGATTGGTGCCATGTGTCCTGTCATGATGGGCACTGTCTGGGTGCTATTGATGCCAATGATGGTGATGCCAAACAAAGCCACTGTGATGCTTGGCACATTCCGAGGAGATTATCTTAAGTTCCTTGAACATTAATGAAGGTTTATTGACAGAGGGCTGTACCTATCTAACTTACTCTTGTTAGAGGAGGACCACATATGTAGGTCCACCTCTAATAAGAGGTCATTGGTGGGATTAACAGGTGTACTCACATGTTGCCAGTGGTATATTTACCAGTTTTGGCACTCAGATGAGTGCTGGAAACCTTTTATTTACTTATCTACTGTTTGTAGGTACTAATATACTTATTTTACTTAGGGGGAAGCGATGCCCCGAAGAAAGGGGAGCTTGTGGAAGCAGCATATTATATACTAGTTGATGTTTATTACTGTTTGGTTCCAGTAAATGAACATGAACGCATTGCATCATGTTCATGTTTGTTTGTTTGTTTGAACATGAACATGACGCAACACGTTCATGTTCATTTACTGGAACCAAACAGTAATAAACATCAACTAGTATATAATATGCTGCTTCCACAAGCTCCCCTTTCTTTGGGGCATCGCTTCCCCCTAAGTAAAATAAGTATATTAGTACCTACAAACAGTAGATAAGTAAATAAAAGGTTGGCGGCACTCATCTGAGTGCCAAAACCAGTAAATATAATAAAATATAAATAGATAATCTCTTTTTAATTATGGTTCTCTGGTCTGGTGACTGGTCAGAGCTGCTTAGCACCGGTTCTATACCTGAACCTGACTGCTCCTGACTGGGTAGGGGCAGTTCAGTTAGGTTCTTAGGCAATTTGAAAGGCCAATGAACCAGTCAGGGTTCAGTTAGGCTAAAATAGGGCCAAAAACTGAACCTGACTGAACTTTCAAACACTAAGAATTCCTGGTGAGTCCTGGTGAGTCCTGATGAGTCCTACAGAGTCCTGGTTAGTCCTACAGGATTCCTGGTCAGTCCCCCCAGATTCCTGAGAGTCCAAGTCCTGGGGAATTCCTGGAATAGTACCAGGAAGAGCCTGATTTACCAGTAATATACCAGGACTGAACCAGGAATCCCAGTGGAGGAAAAACAGCCAGGAATGCAACATTTGGTGAACAATGGCTGTGGCAGGGATAACCAGGATTCCTGGAGGATTCCTGGAGGAATACATGGGGCAGTGTAAAGACCTCCATTTTTGGTCCCTGGATCATCAAAAACAGTCAAGAATTGGTTGAGATATGACCAAAAACATTTTTGTATGAGTATTTTGTTGTATCAGAACAACTTTGATTGCATTGCTTATTACCTGAGCTATAATTTTTTTTGTACAGCTATATGACATCATAAAAGTAACAACAACACACCTAATCATCTGTACCATGGGATTTTACTCATATAACAGCCCAAATGAGTGCAACTACAAACTACAAATTACAAACTGCAAACTGCAACTTGAATGCACGTCCTTTTGGTGTTGGCCATATCTCAGTCAAATCTTGACAGAATTGCTTAAATGTTGAATCAGTCTATGGAGCATTACAATCTCTATCCATGAATATAATATATATGAGGTGATGGTTATATTTGTTGAGATACATATGGGTTATTTGGCACAATAAATTTTACAACAAAAGACTGGTCCAAACCAGTCTTTTTTCGGTCCATGGACTGATTAGGACCGGTCCTAAAGGGTCTGGTTGCGGTCCTCCAATATCTGGGTCAGTCCTAGACCAGTTGTGGTTGCCAGTTGCTCCATTTGGAAGTCAAAAACTGGACCAGACTGGACCTTTAAACACTAGGGAAGGTAAGCAGGAGGGGGGAGAAGGAGGTGGGGAATGGGGAAAACTGTGTGTAGTTCCATGTTCCAATGTGGTGGAGTGAGTGGAATCCATGCTTGGCAAAGTTGGATAGGAGGTGGGGAGACAATTTTTGGTTCAGAAGGGAGGGGGAGGTGAGGTTGTAGAGATGAATGAGGGAGACAGTTCCAGACAGAAAATGACTGAGGTCAGTCACCTGAAAGGAGAGACCAACAGTCTTCATCATTTTATGGGCTGTCAGCCAGGAGCTAGGAATGTGTTGTGTTTGATGCACAAAGTCTGGTAAAGAGGGAGATATTGTCAGTGGGGCAGCACAGTGATTGATTTGGCAGGTCCAGTCTGCTAATGTCACCTGAGCAATGTTACAAAAGACAGAAACATAGTGGTTAAGATCTCTCTGGAGACCAGTGACTGCCAATGCGCTGTTTATTTGGGCAATGGAGGGGAACCCAAAACCCCATAGATGGATTGGGAGAAGGAGGAGTGTAGAATTAAAATGGAAAGGCATACCAAGGTAACATGAATCTTGTGAGCAATTTGCATGTCAAGAGTGGCAGCCTGAGCATATGTGAGCAGCTGGAAGCTCAGCAATGGCCAGAGGCAAGAGATTAGTTTGAGAGAGAGGATATGTCATAATGCTGTTAGAGGCAGTGGTTGTGGGTGAAGAGGAAACAAAAAATGGAAGACGAGATCCTGGAGGTGTTGGAAATGGATCTCAGGCTGATTAATTGGGACCTGTAGGAAAGTGATATAATCAGTGTTGACTTTGACTGGATTTTCAAAGGTCTGAGGTGAGGAAGGGTTAGTGTAATTTACAGAAGAGATCAAGAAAGTTCATTGTTCAGTTGTGGGTGGGAAATCAGGAGCCTGAAAAGCATACAATATGCTCTTTGCCCATTCAGTTTCCCAGCCATACATTCTCTGGAATCTGTCAGCATGTTGAGCAAGAAAAAGAAGCAAGGAGAGGGAGACAGAGATGAGTAGGGTGTCATCCATTGCCTCAACTATGGTGATAGGTTGTTGTTGTCTAGGCTAGAGTGAGGTAAGTGTTTGTGGGCTTGTTCAGAGGATATGACAAGGTGGTGTAGTGAATGAGAAGTGAGGTCAGAGAGCCAGCAATCACACATGCTTGTTGTTAGAGTGCATTTTAGTGGTGACAGTGAACCTCCCTGTTTAGTAACACTATTAACAATGGAGATCAATGCTTTTCTCAAAACATTTCCTGATGCAAAGCATCAACTCTGTTTCTGGCATTGTTTGTCTACAATTAAAACATGGCCTGCAATTCTTTGCCGATGACCAAAATTTTACAAGGCAAGGATTCAAGATCAGGAATATTCACAGTATGCTCAATAAATACAGTCAAAGTTGAACAGTCAAAGGAAATGATGAGTGTGCACTGACTGGTCTCTGAAATGTCATTCTCTAGTTGCAAAAATGCTTGTGAACAACTTTTCGACATTTTGACAATCTAGGGAAGGTGGGAATGGTTGAGGAGTATGTTGAGTTGGGATCATATATGGTGATGGTCTGAGATTCATCACTCCCTGGTGGACAATGATCTTTCTTTACTAGGAAGAAGGTGATGAACAGCCAGGTATGGTTGGGGGCTTGATTCGAGGGTGAGGACAACTTGGCCTAAATGACATTGAGTTGTCTTGGCTGGCTGGATCCATCTAGTGCATAATCAGTTATCGATAAGTATCTTCCATTACTGTGAGTGGTTTGATATAATTTGTAAATGTAGCCTAGGTGGTGCAGACTAGTGATGCCACAGCTTGGCTTGGCTCACCTGTGGCATGGCTCAGGCACTTGAGCTGATCAAAATGGTGCTGAGTCATGCTGAGTGGCTCTGAGGGTTGGCCTAAGCTGGGGAATATGAGATGGATTAGGCGATGAAATGATTCAGAAACCCCTCGTGGTGGGCTCCAATATGATGATGCTCAACCCAGAAACTCAAACAAAACCCAAACAAAAGGTTCCAAATAATCTAACACAAGTCAGAGAAAGGGTGCGAGGTGGTACTGAATATCACCACACCAAACCAAGAGGTAGGAATGAAGGGCAAAGGCATTTGAAGTGCTGCAAGGTACTGCAAAGCTCTACAAAGATATGCAAATATGTTTGCAAGGTCGCAAATGAGTTTTGAAGGCAATAATGGGTTCAGAGAATATCGAATGGTGATAGGATATGATAATGATGAATGACAATAATGATGATATAACAAGAGATGAGAGACAATAGTTTAGAGATACCAAATAGCGGAATGAAGAAGTTCGTGGTAAACCATAGAGCTTTGGACTAAGACTGGAGCTAAAATGTAAGAACTGAACTCTTAAATCAGATGATGATGCTCTTTGAACTAGTACCACCACTACCCCTAGATTTCCCATGATCTCAGCACCAGGGAACTGGAAAGTGGAGGCAGCTACAAGGATAGAATAGTGTCAATACATTATCTATACACCTTCACATAGCCCTATTTACACCATGTCACAATCTGCTGGAGCCCCAGCCCCAATGACCAGACAAAAATCCAACTCAACTACATGATCACAAAAGGAGTTGGAGGAAGCTGAAGGACAGAATACAGATGTTTGGTTGAACAAACAGGCTATAAACTTCCTGATGATGAAACAATTTATAATACCTGGTAATTATATAGATATGCAGAATCTTGCTTACATCCTCCTACAGATAGGAAGCATGATGACCAGAGGACAGAAACAACTAATGGATGCAATCAGAGCGGTTGCATTCTTACTAGCCAATGCAAGTGCGCAGAGGATAGTGGATGAGGTCTAGGGCATGGCACAGGTAACCCTCGGGTATATTTTCTTATACCCCTACCCATCCCCGTTGATGATGCTCAACCTGGGAAAACCACCAGAACTGCCAATGAGGCAATCAATGATGTTTGCGATGAGTCAGAGGAGGGTTGCAAGACATTCCAAAAGTTTGTGGTCAAACCTCTGATAAGATTACTAGTTAACACTAGTCGTGAAGGTAGTGTTATGCGAGACAAAGGCATTTATTGTGGTCCGATCGAGTATCAATCAATATCGAGGGCGATCGACAAGATCGACGGTGAATGAGTTTTATCATCGATGGTTGATATGTGAATTATGGGGACCTTTTGATAGGTCGATGGTATACGAAGGGTGCAGCAAACTGCTATGAAGTGTTGGAAGGGTTGCTAGAACCAATGACAAGAGGATCGAGGGAGGATCGAGGATGTGACGATTGCAGAGGTTTCTCGTCAATCAAGAAAACCCACAGAGACTTAGATTGTTTTTTATAAAGCTGATTGGATGCTTAGAACTGTATATGAGACGATATGTGAAGATGATTTCTTGTTATTTCCAAGTAGATACTACAGAGTTTTATATGTTTTAAAGAAACTTCCTACAATGGAATGAGAAACATGTGTAGAACATGAGGCAAAAGATATGAGTTAAGGCATGAGGCCATAAAGGAGACTGGAATCCGAACAAGAAAGATATATATATCATATGATGAAAGAGTAATAAAAGGAAAGAACTAAAAGAGACTGTCCTTTGTGTATAAACTGAGCTAAGTCTCGCAATAATGCATCCAGCAGGTTCTGTGCACGATAGGGACTTGGAATGAGGCTGACCTATGATCAGCAGGTTTGAGCACGAGTTGGAATATGTCCTAGTGCATGGTCTTCCACCATTTAGATAACGAAGGTGGCGCCCGATGTCGCTCGTAGTTTCTCAATATCGATCAATGACACTTGACAATGCTCGATGATGCTCGATTGCGGTTGTGGCTTGTTCAAAGTTGGTCAGGGATGTTCAGTGGTCGTGTAGGGGAATCTTAGGGACTTTTGGGGTAGTCCTAAGGTTGTGCGATGTGGTCTTTTGATACTATCGATGTCGCTGGTGATGTTTCGATGCAGTCAATATGATATCGCGATCGATAGAGTGTGTCACGCTGCATCTGGGACATCATAGGAGTTAGCCGATGTGATTAGAATGATGCTAAAGTGTTGAATCAGTCCTTGAGCCGAGAAGACGACCTATCACTGTGAACACCATACCCGCATGGGTAGGGGTACAGTGTTACCATGGGTTTTTGTGGGTTACCTGTGGTTATTCATGGGTATTGATATTTTTCATTATATTTGATAGGAAAAGATGTTTGCATCTTCTCATGGGGGGTTTTCCCCCAATATTTCATCGAAAGTACTCCTGCATTTTTTACTGTTATTTTTCATGATATTTGATAGAAATTTGCTGAAAAAGATGTTTGCATCTCATCACAGGGGGTAAACCTTTAACCCACGGGTCAGGTCACCATGACTCATGGGTTTTTCCTGTGATATGTCATCAAAAAGTCGAAATCTCAACACAGATGATCACTGACCTAGCCAAAATCTGGGTACTAGCATACCCACACATACCTGTAACACCGTGGAAAAGGGTACAGTGTTGCCCAGGTATGGCAATCCCATACCTGTACCCATACCCGTGCATGCCCATGACTGGAAACACATGGTGTTACCCATACCCATGCTGTGCCCTAATGAGGTCACAGAGATGGTCAAGAAACAGCTACAAGAACATATGGAACAATTTACTGTGGGAGTAGAAGACATATGAGACGCCATCGAGCATGCTACTACAGCTACAAATACAATGACAGACAAGATAGATGAGGTCAAGGACGGGCTGCATGAAATGATGGAACAGGTGACTCAAATGGCACAGGAAATTGTCAACAAGACAACTGAAAGCTCAAACAAAGCAACAATCCACATGGAACCCATGCCCCAACTGATGACCTACACAACAGTAGCGCAACAAGAGCCACACCCCGACCACACAGAGGTAATAACAAGAGGACACACTACTGACAAGCAGGTTATGATACAGAAAGACAAAGATGCCACTGAGAACGTACTAGACACACTGACAGAGAAGGACTTAGTCATCAAGGCAAACACTGCACTGGACCTCATGAGAATGTTGGGCATGGATAAACCTTGGCATACGGCATTCATAGGGGGCAAAGAAGTTGAGAAACAGAAACATACTATACCAGCTGAACACCAAGGAAGCGGCCACCTGGCTACGAGCTCTGGAGGTGCAGAAGTAGTGTTTAAAGGTCCAGTCTGTAGGACCGAAAAAAAGACCGAAACTGAACTGAACTGGACCGATTAGGACTGGACCAGTGGTCTATTTATGGACCGGTCTTTTTCAGTCCAGTTGCTGGTCTTTTGGTTTGAAAGATATAGTAGGACTGATGAAAAACTGGTTAAAACCGGTTGCGACTGGTCTTTCATCCCAACATATGTTAGACCTTACTCCCACACATATTTACTTCATTTTCGGTCCCTGGATCATCAAAAACGGTCAAAAATTGGTTGAGATATGACCAAAAACATTTTTGTACGAGTATTCTGTTGTATCCAAACAACTTTGATTGCATTGCTTATTACCTGAGCTATAATTTTTTTGTACAGCTATATAACATCATAAAAGTAACAACAACACACCTAATCATCTGTACCATGGGATTTTATTTATATAACAGCCCAAATGAGTGCAACCACAAACTACAAATTACAAACTACAAACTGCAACTTGAATGCATGTCTTTTTTGGTTTTGGCCATATCTTAGTCAAATCTTGATGGAATTGCTTAAATGTTGGATCGGTCTACGGAGCATTACAATCTCTATCCATGCATATAATATATATGAGGTGATGGTCATATTTGTTGAGATACATATGGGTTATTTGGCACAGTAAATTTTACAACAAAAAACCGGTCCAAACCAGTCTTTTTTCAGTCCATGGACCGATTAGGACCAGTCCTCCAATATCTGGGTCGGTCCTAGACCGGTTGTGGTTGCCAGTGGCCCCATTTGGAAGTCAAAAACCGGACTGGACTGGACCTTTAAACACTATGCAGAAGGCATTCATGGAAAAATATGGTGGGACCTCCAACATACATAACAAACTACACTACATAATAGCAGAGTTTGTCCCAGTCACCTTCAAAGCCGGATCCAGCTTTGCACATGCAAAAGTGGAACAAGATAACTTTGCAGGCTTGGCCTTGATAGCATTCTCAAAATACATCACACCAGAGGCAGAGCAATATATTACCTTGGAGAATATGTTGGGAATAATAGGGAAAAAAGACACTTTTTCCCTGGGGAAAAATAAAAGGAACCATCAGTAAAAAAATGTTGTTTTTCCCACACTTTTCTCTTTGTTCTTGCTCAGCAAAAATAACCCATCCATTCCCGGGAGAAAATCAAGGGAAAATGGAGGGGAAATATATCTTTTTTTCCACATTTTCTCTATATCTGGTGAAAATAACATTTTTTCTCTTGACTTCCACAATTTTTTCACCTAGAAACAGATTAGTTATTTTTCCACAGAGAAGAAACTGGGAATATGTGGGAAAATGACCTTTTTCCCCCTAATGTTCACAACTTTTTCTCCTGGAAACAGATTAGTTGTTTTCCTGCAGCAACCAAAAGGACAAAGTGTGGGAAAATAACATATTTTTACTGATGGTTCCTTTTATTTTTCCCCAGTGAAAAAGTGTCTTTTCTCCCATTATTCCCAACATTTTCTCCAGGGTAATATATTGCTCTGCCTCTTGTGTCAAGCTGCCACATCTCTGGAACAATAGCCAGAGGGTAGCGCATGTGATCTTTGGATTCACAGAGCGAGACAATGCCAACAAAGCCATCAGAGCGGGCTTATTCATTGAAGATAAGCACTCTAATGTACAAAAAATGCTAACAGAACCGAAGAGATGCCTCAAATGCCAAAAGTATGGCCACTACATGTCAAACTGCAAAGCTATGGAGGACACCTGCGCAAGATGTGGAGATCAACACTGGACTGCACAATGCATGGCCAATGTCACAGTTGGATACTGATGTGCCAACTGTACTGGCGACGAAGTGGTAGGGCATAGGGCAGCAGATAGGGAATGCACTGTGTACAAGGAGCAGTGTTGTAAGATGCAGGAACGTACACTGGAAAATAAGTATAAGTTTTTCCCGACCTCAGCCCCCGCAACCTGGATACTACTAAACGTGACAGAACCACACATATATAGGACACAACTGACACAACACCACAATGGATGGCTACAGACAGAGGCATCAAACCAACAACACCAACAGTGCTTTATAGAAGACTGGCAGACAGCATGCAGACAGTGGAGGTCTTTACACTCCCCCACCTTTCCTAGTGGACTCCGACTGGAGTCCACTGGGACTGGTCACCAGCTAACTGCCTGCAAAGTTGCCAGTCCAGTCCCAGTCCAGTCCGACTGGACTCCGAGTGGAATCCACTCAAACACTGGATTCCACTCAGACTGGTCCAGTGGAGTCCAAGTGGAGTCCAGTTGGAGTCTGGTTGGAGTCCACTGGGAGTCCACTGGGAGTCCAGTCAGATTCCACTGAAAAAGTGTGTAAGAAAAGGAATTGAACCCAGATCCCTGTAGGTTGCTTATGTAATCATAATACACAATATAACCATTACACCACAGTACCTTGTGTAAGGTATCATCTACTTGCATTAGGTACCGTGGTGCAGCTGTGTATGACAAAGCATATCACTGTGTCATCAAATGTGCCAGCTCATCACTCACCACCATCACCACCACTGTTGATGCCACCTCCCTCCCTCCTCTCTCTACCACCACCACCACTACATGGACACCCACTGCCACTGCTCCCATGCCCAATGCTCCATCACCACCACCTGCAAATGAGCTGAATGGATGGGCCCTAGGTAAGTTTTTGTTTGTTTGCTTTTTGTTTTTATAAACTAACTAACCAGTTTCTTTAGTTTCCTAGGTTATAATCTACTGGTAATGATGCCACCACCCACAAATGAGCCAACTGGATGGAATGCAGACCCAAATGATGCAGATCGCATCGTTTGGGCCCTATGTAAGTTTTTTTCATTTGCTTTTTGTTCTTAGAAACTAACTAACTCGTTTCTGTTGTTTTGTAGGTTCTACTCTACTGGTAACAATGGCTGGATGCAAGACAACCCCACATACCTACCCCACGCCTGCGAGCCCCTGCTTGTAGGGTGGATCATGAGTGTCACCAGGACCCCCAGAATGTGAAGCACTGGGGCCAACAACACACTACCCACCTCCAGCCCCTTGAGCAACTGCTTGGGGGGTGGATCACAGGTGGAATGGAGGTGACAATGGTGAACAACAACAGGGCAATGCCAATGCCAACACGGAATGATGGGGATCAACCCAGACCCAACAACATCCATGCCAGCCCCCTTCTCCCCATCCAAACAGGATGTGAGGGTGTCAATAAAGGGTAGGAGATGGCAGAGGGGTACTGGGAGACCTGTGGAGCAGGATACCCACCTAGTAAGCACCCACCTACTCCCTCCCTTGCATGCCACATCACTGACCCCTCCCCCCAACCCCTCTGAACTAGGAGACCCACAAAACTGACAACACACCCACCCCACACTGATGAGCACCTGCTCATTGGGTGGATGGTGGGTAGACCAGGGCTATGACAACCACGGAACCCATCCCCATGCCTACGAGCCTCTGCTCATAGGGTGGATGATGGGTGTGGCTTGCTACAGCAACAGATGCATGCAAGGAGGGGTGGGCGATGACACCCACCCCAGACCACATCCCCCAACCCCCCCTCACACCGAACGCAAGGGGTTTAGTTTTTTATGTACATAGTAATAATCCCCCCCCTCTCGCAAGATGCAAGAGGGTTTTTTTTTTGTTTATTATTATATTATACCCACTCCCTCATGTCCTACATGAGGGATGTGGTTAATCAAAAATTTTTGATCTTAATTGTTTGAAAAATGCCTCCTTGAAGAATATGAAAAGTTGAGTCATAAATAAACCTTATATTGATCTCTAATAAGTCTCCTGTGGCTCAAGTGGTTGAGCACACTTGTTTGGTTTGTCATGTGATTCCTTATGGTGAGGTCTTGAGTTCAATTCCTGCAGTACACAAATTTATTTTGTGGGTACTTTATGAATTCACCAAGTCTGAAGTCCTTTGAACTCATATCTAATTGACTTATCATTTGGTTGAAATGCATTCCACTCAGACTCCACTTGTACTCCAGTGGGGGATTGAACTCTACATGACTTAATGTAGTTCAATTGGACTTCACTTGGACTCCACTTGGACTCTGCTTGGACTCCAGTCAGAGTCCACTAGGACAGGTGGGGGACTGTAAAGTACTGAGACAGTGAGGCAGGCCTGCCCCACAAGCTCAAATGCAAGACAATGGATGGCCGGTAAGGCCGACACAAAGAACTATCAATGAGTATCTGGGGAACTTGCAGAGACTAGGATAGTGTTTAAAGGTCCAGTCCAGTCCAGTTTTTGACTTCCAAATGGGGCAAATGGCATCTGCAACCGGTCTAGGACCGACCCAGATATTGGAGGACTGGTCATAATCGGTCCATGGACTGAAAAAAGACTGGTTTGGACTGGTTTTTTGTTGTAAAATTTACTGTGCCAAATAACCCATATGTATCTCAACAAATATGACCATCACCTCATATATATTATATGCATGGATAGAGATTGTAATGCTCTGTAGACCGATCCAACATTTAAGCAATTCCATCAAGATTTGACTGAGATATGGCCAAAACCAAAAAAGACATGCATTCAAGTTGCAGTTTGTAGTTTGTAATTTGTAGTTTGTGGTTGCACTCATTTGGGCTGTTATATAAATAAAATCCCATGGTACAGATGATTAGGTGTGTTGTTGTTACTTTTATGATGTTATATAGCTGTACAAAAAAATTATAGCTCAGGTAATAAGCAATGCAATCAAAGTTGTTTGGATACAACAGAATACTCGTACAAAAATGTTTTTGGTCATATCTCAACCAATTTTTGACCGTTTTTGATGATCCAGGGACCGAAAATGAAGTAAATATGTGTGGGAGTAAGGTCTAACATATGTTGGGATGAAAGACCGGTCGCAACCGGTTTTAACCAGTTTTTCATCGGTCCTACTATATCTTTCAAACCAAAAGACCAGCAACTGGACTGAAAAAGACTGGTCCATAAATAGACCACTGGTCCAGTCCTAATCGGTCCAGTTCAGTTCAGTTTCACTCTTTTTTTCAGTCCTACAGACTGGACCTTTGAACACTAGACTAGGAGGCATGGGAAACGGTGCAGCACAACACAACATGTTTTGGGGAGACAGCAACCCCAACGAGGAAGGACCGGGGCCAAGACCAGATGCCCTGCTACGGAGGAGAGAATACACACCCCTCGAATATGTCTGAAGACCCCAATCAGGACAACTCAATGAAGCCCATTTAAATAAGACAGCAAAATGTTAACAAGTTACTGATAAGCCAACTGGACCTACTCCAAAGCCTCAGATGCAACAACTATGACATTTGTATAATACAAGAACCCTACATCGACTTCAGAGGCAAAATGAGAGCCAATCAACAATGGTCTACAATATACCCAAATACCCATGACAAGCATCCGGACAAGACCAGATCTATCATACTCATCAACACTAACCTTGTTACAGATAAATGGAAACAACTACACTTCCAGCACCCAGACATAACCACCATAGAACTCACAGGTAACTTTGGTACATTATGTGTCATCAATATCCACAACGATGGCAACAATAACGATGCACTGACACAAATTTCAGCATTCATGCGAGACCAAAACAGACAACAACAGATACCAGGCCCCATCCACACAATGTGGGCAGGGGACTTTAACAGACACCACCTGATATGGGACAAACCAAGAAATGAGCATCTATTCACATGAGAGAACCTGGACCTGGCACAACTGTTACTAAACATGTTAGCACACCATGATATGAAAATGGCATTACCGCCATTCATCCCGACCCTATGGGCCCACAGCACAGGAAACCATACAAGGGTTGACAATGTGTTCTGCACCAAGGACCTCATGAACATGATCATCAAATGCAACACAGATAATGCAACACGGCCAGTCAAAATGGATCATTACCCAATCATCACACTCCTCGACATGCACACAATGAGAGCGGCTTGAGAACCCAGACTGAATTTCAGACTAACGGTCTGGGGCAAGCTGGTCAAAACTCTGGAAGAAAATCCCTATGCCTACAGAGATCGAAAACATCCAAGACTTCAACGTAGCTTTGGATAGGTTGAGTCTCGCAATTTAAGTCGTGATAGCACAGCACATCAAAACTACAAAACCAAGCCCATATTCCAAGAGATGCTGGATGACAGAACTGGCCAACAAAAAGAGGATGATGCGACGACTAGGTGGAAAGTCAAAATACCACAGGGCAAACCCACAACACCCCATTCATGAAAAGTACTGGCAGCAGAGAAACCAATACTCGTGGATGATCCATACAACAAAAGCTGAACACTGGGTTGAATGGCTAGAGGGCCTAGATAAAATGAGTATCCAGCAGGCAAGTAGATTAGTCACTTCACTGGCTACTGATGCAGGAAAGGTGAAAATCCCAACAATACAAGTCAGAGACCCTATAACAAAGCAGGCAATCAGAGAAGTCATAGACAACTGAAGCAAGGGCCAACTCTTTTATGAGACCTTCTTTCTACCCCTGAACCCGGATCTGGAAGCCACACCTCAAAAGTTCTGGTACCCACCCCCATGGTGGAACTTCAAGAATATCACAGATGCCCAGGTACACTGCGCTATAAAAAGGATGAAACCTTACAAAGTCAGCAAGAAAGGATCAGCACCAAATTCCATCTTAATACACACTAGAGAACAGCTTGTTCCATTTCTCAGGCCACTCTTCTGCACCACCAACATGCTGAAATACTATCCACAGGAATGGGCATGCACAGAAACCCTGATCCTCAAAAAGCCTGGCAAACATCACATCCACATGGCGACCAGTTGTACATATTATCAGATGGCATCTCCAAGCTCCTCAACAGCTGCCAGGCAGAGGACATGACCACCATGTGCGAGATACATGACATTCTCCCAGCCAACCATTTCGGGGCAAGACCAGGATGGACTACTATGGACTCCATTCACCTGCTCCTGAAAACAATTAAGGACGTGTGGCATAAGGGTCAGGTAGCCTCAGTCCTATTCCTCGACATCAAAGGGGCCTTTCCCAGTGTGGACATTGACCGGCTCATCCACAACATGAGGAAACGAGGAAAGGGAGTATACAGAATGGATGGAGAGATGACTGAAAATCAGAAAACAGTACTATTCTTTGACAACTACCAGACAGACACTTTCGAAGTGCTGAATGGACTGGACCAGGGAGACCCCCTCTCAGGCATCTCATACCTCATTTATAATGCTGACCTACTAAAAATCCTGGTACTCAAAGCAGGAGAACAGGTATTGCTATTCATAGCCGATGCAGTGGTCATAGTATGTGGCAAAAACTTCAATGAAACACACAACAAACTATGGGACATCATGAATCATATGGGAGGAGTCTTTGAGTGGGCCAAAACACACAACTGCAAGTTTGGAATTGAGAAGTTCCAACTGCTCGACACAACGAGAAAACGAGTCCCCAACCCAATCAACACAAGTGAAAGAATCCCAATGCCAAGACAAGCACTGATGCTAGGTAACCAGCACATTCAGTCAAAGGATACAGCACAATTCTTGGGTGTAATAGTGGACAACAAGCTAAACTGGAAAGCACAGTGTGCAACAGCCCTCACCAAAGGGCAAGACTGGCTCATACAATTCGGACAATTGGCCCACACATTGAAGGGAATGAATATGGCAATTATACCTCTCCATTGCAGTCCCTCGTATGCTATACACAGCTGACATATTTCTTACCCCACAGCAGAATGTGGGCAAAAGAGCAATGTATGAATGTGCTAGCCATGTGGCAATCAATAAGCTCACAACAATCCAGAGATGAGCCGCAATTATGATGATGGGAGCCATGAAGATGACTGCCACAGACGTCATAGAGGTTATGGCCAACCTACTCCCCTTTCACCTACTTGTCAACAAACACCAACACAGAGCAGCCATGCACCTAGCAACCCTCCCAAGATCTCACCCCTACACAAACCAATCATAAATGCAGCAAACAGACTGGTAAAATGACACTCAATGCCTCTACACAACCTTATGCATAGATATGGAATCCAACAACAGAAGGTGGAAACTGTGGAAGCTGCATGCTTCGATACGAGGTGGAAACTGGGAGTAACCACAGAGGTGATAGCCAATACTGAAAGAGCAATAGAAAGTATACAGAATGACAACCCAGACATCAAAGTCTTCACTCATGGCTCAGGTATGGAGGGTAAAATCGGAGCAGCAGCTGTATTATACAGGAATGGGAACCTCAAGACCAAGCTGAGATGTCAGCTCGGCCTGCAATGTCATCACATGGTATGCAAGGGAGAGGAGTAGGCGCCCTATTAGGAGTCAAACTTATCTCTAATGAGTGGAACATACAGTAGGCAAACATTTACGTCGACAATTGAGCTGCCATCATGGCTACACAGCTAATGAGGCCAAGCCCAGGGCATTATATCTTTGATGCACTTCAGGAGAGTATAGCAGCAATATGGAAGAAGCATCAGGGTATAACAAGTGGGCACCAGGTCACAGAGGAGTCAAGGGTAACAAACAAGCAGATGAGGAGGCAAAGAAAGCAGTCACAGAGGGGAGCAATGAGGCATGCAAACTCCCAAAACTCCTGAGAATGACCCTACCACACAGCAAACCCACTATTACATGGATGCACAATGAAAAACTCAAGCAACATGCACAAAAGGGTTGGAAAGCCTCAAAACGCTACACCAGGATGATGAAGATGGATCCCTCAACCCCATCCCACAAGTGTATTGACCTTGTAAGTTGTTATGAGGCTCCCAAGAAAGCTAGCTAGCATCCTTGCACAGTTGAGAATGGTACACGCACCCTTAGCTAAGCATCTATTTCACATCAGAAAAATGAACTCACAAATCTGCCCAGCATGCCTACAGAATGACAAAATGGTACAACACCTACTGCTGCACTGTCCAGCAAACCAAGCGGCAAGACAAACATTGCAAAACAGCACAGGTGGCAGGAACATTGATGTCACAAAAATCCTCACATCCAGGAGAATGCTAGAATGCTACAAGCCTTGTTTAGATTCCTGGCAGAGATGAGATGGATGCATGACATGTTTGGGGAGCTACCAGAAATGGGAGAACACAAGAGAAATGAATGAGAGGGAAGATAGAAAACTGATGCAGACACACATCATACCTTACCCTCAGACTCAGCACCACTTAATCTAGTGCCAACAGCACTTCAAGGACCCTCTGGGCCCCTCCAAGCATATGTCTAAGGAGATATTGCATAGCAGAATGGCTCAAAATGACATACTACAGTACATATTTAGTCTCTCACATATGGTACACCACAATGGAGAATAAATGGGAAAGAAAAAAAAAAATTCAGACAATAGACAATCAGTGAAGACGATTTCTTCCTGAGACAGGTAGATAGTACAAGGTTATATATGTTTTTAAAGAGATAGTACTAGAAAAGGAAAAAGGATGAGGAAGAAAATGTGCAAGGTCATAATATATCAAAGCCCTTGTCCTGTTGTTCCAATAAATCAAGAAAACATTGAAAAGCACCTCGATGCACTCTAAAGTGCTAGCCATTGTCTCTCCTCATGTCTGGCATGCCCGGAATGTGATGTGTAAATGTGTAGAATGTTGGGAACGTGTGTCCAAAGTGCAGTGCAATATGAATACGGTGGCTGGAGACATTTGAAGTGTATGAAGTTGTTCAAAACAATGCGACATTGTTTTGTGTGTTCATAAGTGTTTGTAAGTGGTCGCAAAATCAGAGTATATCATGGGGAATGTGTCGGAGTGTGTTGAGTCATTTTCAGAGCTTAGCCACAAGGTGGACCTATCACCACACATCCACCACATCTCATTATTCAACTAAATGGAGTCATCTGTAGTTTAGTTCTGATTCCAGAGTGCTCTGATGACAATAACTCAGAGGACAAGAAAATGAATGATGATGGGACAGTAATGAAGAGATGAAGATGGATATGATGATGAAGATGAAGACAATTTATTGAATGAGGTAGACAGATACTGCAAAAAGGCTCAAAATAATGATCAGGATGCTGAAGATGGCCCTGACTGGATGTTTGATGCTGATAAAGTAACTTCAAAGGATCCATCCTATGTCTTTTGTCCTGCTGCCCATCAACAGCAACTCCTTCATTTGTTTACAAAACATTACTGTCAGCATCCACTCTTTGCTGAACAAGATGGAAAGTGGGACAAGGAAAAGATTCATTGAAATGCAGCTTATGAGATGTATAATTTCTGCTATACAAGAGGTCATCGAGAGGTCTGGGGATACATGTGGGCAAGCTGGTATGCACCAAAAATGTGGGGTCTCTGGGCATGTTCAACATCACCATACATTTCATGCCTTTGCACAACAATAAATGTTGAGAATTTCTGGCATCAGTTGAAACATGATTGATTACCTTCACCATGTTGCTCAACCCTAGCTAGATCATCTTGGATGGGTACTTATCTACAAGGTTACTCAAGGTCTTTACACTCCCCCCCCCAATCTGAGTGGACTCCGCTCAGACACTCAGACAGTCCTAGGACTGTCCGAGGACTTTGCTCGGACTTTGTTTGGACTTCTTTGGCAGAAAGTCCTGCCAAACTAAATGTCCAGTCTGAGCTGAGTCTGAGCATCCGAGTGGACCAGCACTCGTACAGTCCTAGGACTGTCTGAGTTGCTTATATAATTGACTGAAAAATCTGTGGCTACCACAGGGATTGAACCCTCATAGTCACATGATAAAGTACAATTAAGTCAGCAAAGTAGTTATATCTCTCTATGTACTGCCCTGGCTGTGATGAAAAATCAACACAGCGACATCATCAACAACGCTGGCAATGGCACCGCCTCCTCCTTACCTCCTACCCCAATAACCAACAATGGGAACAAGCCCAAACAATGGCATTGTCGTTTGGGCTCACTTGTAAGTGTTTTTTTACATGATTTTTGTTGTTTTGTTTAACTAACTGAAATTTCTGTAATGATAGGTTTTATCTATGTTATAATGACGCCACAGCCTCAAAACCATGACAATGGCTGACACAGCCATCACCCTAGGACCCAGAACCACCACTGCAAGCAACTGCTTGCAGGGTGGGAATGGGTACAACTGCAAAACAGCACGACAACAGCGACGTCGACTTGGCCAAATGGAATGACAACGCAATGAGGTGACTGGAGATGACTGGGACTGGGAGATGGAATGACGAGGGGACGAGCAGGAAACAATGAAAGGAAGGCAAAGCAAATGAAGAAAAGGCCCAAGAGATGTCGTTTGATGTCTCTTGGGCCATTGGTAAATTTTTTTTTCTTGTTTTTGTTACTAACAAACTTTTTTAGGTATTATCTAGTACTGCTGACGACGACGACGATGAGCACTCAGAACCACTGCCATGAGCAGCTGCTCATGGGGTGGGAATGGGTGCAACTTTGAAACGACAAGAACGGATACGCACACCCACCATGCAGGACACACCACCTGCCTCCAGCTTCACGAGCAACTGCTCGTGGGGTGGATGGTGGGTGGAATGATGATGATGGAAGGGAACAATGACAGCACCTGCCCCAGCCCTACAAGCCACTGCTCGTAGGGTGGACAATGGGTGGAATGACCACAATTAGGGGTCCTAGGTAAGTTTTTTTTTCTTTTCTCATTTCATTTTTCGATCCTAACTAACTTTTTATAGGTACAAACTACTACTGACGATGATGACAACGACGACACCACCACCACCACTGCTGCAAGCCCCTGCTCGCAGGGTGGAAGGTGAGGGGGAAGAGACAAGGGGGAAGGAGACAAGAGGGAAGGGAGACAACAATGAGAGTGGGGACACCCACAATGACACCTGCCCCATGCCTATGAGCATCTGCTCGTGGGGTGGTTTGGGGAGGAGAAGAATGAGGACAGGAGAGCAAGACCGCCAGGGGACGACCCAGGGAGAGACAAACACTGCCACAAGCAGTTGGGTGGGTGTTTTTAATTTATTTTTATAATTGATAGTTACGGCCCCCTCCCCTCAAGCTTGTGAGGGGAGGGCTTAGTATTATACATATTAATTACCCATATTAATTACCCCTCGCACAGATGTGAGGGGGTCAATTTAATAATCTATTCATGATATATATAAAATTAGATTTCAGTAATAAATAGATATAGTGTATGTCACTTTAAATGACTACTTGGCTTAAGTGGTAGAGTGTGCATGTTTTGTCGTCATGTGATTGCTAGTCCAGAAGGCTGTTGGTTCAATTCCTGCTGTGCACACATCATTTTGTGAGACTCATAAGACTTTCTCTAAGACTGGAACTCAGACTTTAGAAGGTGTAAATAAATGCACAATTGATGTTGTCCGAGCAAAGTCCAAGTGCAGTCCAAGTGCAGTCCTCAGACAACTCAGACAGTCCAAGTGTCTGAGCAGAGTCCGAGCAGAGTCTGAGTGAAGTCCTCGGACAGTCCGAGTGTCTGAGTGTGTCCGAGCAGAGTCCACTCAGACTGGGGGGGGGGGAGTGTAAAGTACTTCAATGGCAGCTGGCTTTGAGGTGTTCATCTTCTCAGTGAGGGTTTTGGCTTTGGCTGTATATGCTGCTGTAACATGTTTGCAAACTTCTAGGGTCAGCTGGTCTCCAGTGCATGCACACAAAACATTTCCAGTGTAAAAGATTCAGCACTTGAAGCACCTGGCGTGCTCTGTGAGGAGGCATTTCTTGTCATCAGTGAGGGGGGGTAGAGCAGGCCATCTGGTGGTGGAGGCAGCAGTGTTTGTAACTGAGGAGTCATGAAGAATATTATTGGTTTTCTTGGCTGCTTCAAAGGATGTCCATTCGTCACAGTCAGCTTGGAGGTCCTGCTCAAGCAGGACCAGGTGGTCTTGCCATTGATTCAGATCAGTGATGGCATCCATAGCACTGACTGTTAGCCAGTTGCTTTGCCATTCTGAGCACAGTAGAAACATCTCATCACTGAGATGAGGGACAAAGTGGTGGCAAAGGTGGGCAGGGTTGATATGGTACACAGAGCCTACAATCCCAAGCTTGGTGTTCATGTCGTGGACTTTACTGACCCACAACAAGAATCCTTCTTTGCCTTGCAAGGAAATCTAGTCAGCAATGAGCTCATCCTCACACGATCTAGTCATCAGAGGGGTGGTGCTAGAGGGGAGGCAAGACAGTTTGGGGGGATTTATGTGGACATCCTGTGTATGAAAAAAAATGGATGGGCAGTTTTGCCATGTTTGTCACCAGTTTGCTTTTGTATCTGGTAGGTGGCAATTTTGTCAGTTCTGTGGGGCACAATAAGCAAAATAACAGTGTGGTGATGCAGTTTGGACACCAGTGGCTGTCACCAAAGTTGTTGGTGGAGTCGTCCTTCTGAGTGTATTTGGTAAATGAATTTGGTTGTGGTTAAATTGGCAGGTAGATTAAATGGATCAAGGATCAAGGAGGTTGGTCAGGTGTAGGCAGTGATATAGGTGGTTCTCTGTGAAGGAAAAATGCCCTAGATATTGAGGCTTGAGTTGAAAAAAAGGTATAACAATAGTATGTGGGACTATTACCACTCAGGAGAGGAACAGAGATAAACTAGAATGTAGCAACAGATATTGACTAATACAGGAAATGATATGATAATGAACCAAGATACACTGTCCAACTCATACACATGATTGTGTATCTTACATAAGCAGATATTTGATCGATTGTTGTAAGAATAGTGGTACTCTTACAGTAGTCAATGCAGTTTTGAGAGGTGATAAAGACATTGCTTTCATAGTGAGGACTGGCATGGGCAAGACTCTTACCTTCTGGATGCCACTGTTGTTTCGACCTCCCGGTAAAGTCCAGAAAATCTTCACACCACTGGACATTTTGGGCAAACAGAATGTTGCTACTCTCACCAAGGCTGGCTTCATGGCTATTTTTATCAGTGCTGTTACAGCCACTGCAGAGAACTTTTGCATAAGTTTTGTCCTTCTTATGCATGAAAGGAGGACATAGTGTTTTGTATGACTCAAGGCTATTGAGAATCTGGAGTATCATGCAGTCATTATTAATCCTGAACAGCTGATGAAATCAGATGGAGGTTTTGAATGGCTTGCTATAAATCCTTGTTTTACAGATTAAATCATCAGTTTGGTTTTCGATGAGGCACATTGTATCAGTGCTTGGGGAGATTTCTGCTCTGAATACAAAGAAGTTGGATGTCTCCAGTTTGTACTCCCGAGAAGTATTCCAATCATGATCACTTCTGCAACACTCCCACCTTTGTTATTCAATGATGTCAGATCCATTCTTCAGCTCCAAATGGAAAATCTTGCTGTCTTCCACCAATCAAGTGACCATCCCAATATCCACATGTGTGTATGCCAAACACTCAGTCCTCTAGGTAGCTTTGTTGATCTTGAGTTTTTGTTGATCTTGAGTTTGTGCTATGCAACTGGAAGCTGGGAGACACACTGCCACCCAAATTTTTGGTCTTCTTTGATGACATCAATGAAGTGATACATGCATGTAATCATCTACAATCACTCTTACCACCAGAATTTTGAGACAAGATCAAGTGGCTCAATTCTGACATGTCAGATGTCTTTAAAGATGGTGAAGCTACTCAATTTGGTGGAGGCCATACATGGGGTTTATTCACAACAGATTCTTTTGGAATGGTGAGCTAGTATGATCACATGATATATATATATATATTACTTATGAGAAACTAGGGAATGGATGTTCCTGATGTGGAATTAGTGGTACAGTGGAAAACAACATGTACCCTGTCAATGTTATGGCAAATATTTGGAAGTGCAGGTCAGAATCTGGCCCTTGAGGCTACTGCTGTGTTTCTCATAAAAAAAGGAACATTTTGATGAAATATGCAACAAGAAAGAGGAGACAAAAAAATGCAAGGCAGGAAAAAGTGTGGCATCCTGACTAAATGGTGTCATAGAATTGAGGGTACCCAGGGCATGACCATGGTATTGCAGGTTGAGGAATCTGTCAATGTTGAAGGATCATCAGATGACTCAGCAGATGAATGCAAAACCAAACTGGAGGAGATGCATGTAAGGTACTTGGAACTAGCCAAGAAACCACAAAAGAAGGAAATCAACAAAATGCACCCTTGAACCAGTCATGGATGACTTCATTAATGCAGGTCCTTGAAGGTTTCATTGTTGATGACTCCACTCAACATGTACTTCAAGAATGGCAAAGCTGGTCAGTACCTTCCATTTGTGGATGCTTTGATGTGTTGTTGATCTTCTATCTTCTCACCATGACACTGGCAGTGTCAGATCACCAGCAATGCAATCCTACTGTCCCTGAGAGTTGTTCTCATTGTGCTCTTCCCATCTCATGGCTTTGCTGTGACCTTCATAATCCAACATCATTTGACTTCTTCAAAGTCCCACCTTGAAAGTTGGATCAACTCCTACCTTGGTCATGGTTGGAGCTGGGGTACAAGATGGCAGCTGATGATTGCAAGCTGGGAGAAGCATTAGAAGATTGGTGGGAGAATGCAACAGCTGCTCACTATGGATGCACCTCCATGACCTTGGACCAACATTCATCATGCTGAATGAGGTGCTTAACCACATTATTGATTGTGCACACTACCACAAGATAAATTTGACCATGGAGCTGAAAACAAAAACTCGATGGGATGAGATTGAGCAGTGTGGGGACAAGGTACTAGAGATCATCTGACACTTATGTCCCCAATCAGCTGCAGCATCTCCCCTAACTACCACTCCAATGAGAACACTTCCCACTTTGATGTGCCTGTCAACAGCTGCCTTGAGTACTACATCTCTATCAACATCAACTGTTACAATTTTCCTTGTAACATGCAAGACCTGACAGACCTGAGAGACCCAACGACCACCTCCAGACAGGAGGCACCCTTGACACATGCAGACTCCATGCTTTACAATCACCTTCAGACAGAAGGCACCCCCAACATGCTGCACCACAACACCCCTTGACATTGGATCCATGATATCAGACTCCCACACTTGACATGCTGTGCAGCAGCACTCCTTGACATCAGATCCTTGACATCAGATCCATGACATTGGATGCCACATGCTAGGCATGAGGCTTATCTTTCATTATTCCCTGACATGCTGTGCTGCAGCACTCTGTGACATCAGATGCCTCACACTAGGCATGAGGACTATTGTTATGCTATTCTTACTTGATAACTATAAGGGCAACCTTAGAGGCCACTTAATTAATGGACTAGAAAAGGGAAATCCAAAGTTAAAATTATAGTACATATGTATTACAGGAATTGGAGGCACACCTAGCAAAGGGAAATCCAAAGAGAAAACTCTAAGGACCCTGTGTTTGCCAATGCCCAGTATATGTGAAGACTGCAAAAATCACATAATAACCTAAAAATAGAAAAGGTGGACTGGACCTGCAAACACTAGTTGTTGCAGAGATTGGTTAATCCCTGCAATATCATTTTTGAATTGCTTTTGCCAATCATTGGATTTCTCCATTGCCATTTGAATCTTTTTTTTTTGGAACAGGAAGAAAGGAGTGGAGGGAGGATAACAGTGACAGATTTGAAATGATTATTGTTACTCTAGAGATGAAGGCAGCTGCTTGGCAATTCAGACACCATAAGCAAGTGCTGATGGACTTTTTCTTCCACTTGAGCTCTTCTGCTAATTCTAATATCCTGATCATGTTCATTCTGTTCACAGCTAGAGACATGGCTAAGGCAACCAACACAGACTATAACACAACACTCTTGACTTGGTTGTTTGGAATTCACATTCACAAGGCTAAAATGGGCACAAATGATCTGGGTGAATCTTTCAACTTTTGAATTGGGAACACAGATAATGACCCATGCAAATGGTCAGAACTCACAGCTTACTGGCCAGGGATACTTCTTCTTCTGCTCTGCATCTTCCATGTATGGCAGGCCTGGCAAAATAAATTGAATAGATCACTTGGACCTGTTCCAAAAGGCAAGGATTGCAAGGCTGTGTGCTCAAGACTTGGCAAATTTCTTTCCATCCAACTCCAGGATGTCACTGCATATACCAAGGCAGTGCAGCTCTATCACAATGAGAAACAATACTGGGAGAGTCTAGGCAGGAAGAGAAACACAATCTCAAAGGCTCAATCAAAGGCAGTACTCACATTCCTTGCCTACTTCAATGGATACATCAGTGTTGAGGTTTATTGGCATTCATGGTCTCTTGCTAGCATCAAAGCTTCTCAAAGACTGAGTATTCCAATCTCAGCAGTTGCATGTACAATGAACCCACTTGAATCATTCAATGGTCATATCAAAAATGATTACTTCCCCCCATTTCAGCACTGTGGAAGGCTCCCTCATATTGGCATGTGGATCCTCCTGCTGTTGAAATATACACCGTGAACGGGTATCATCATATCCGATGATGTGTTCATTTGATCCCATCACTGACATCCCTTTATGGCATGTTGGCATTATCAACAAGTCTTTTGGCATGTCCCCTTTATACTCATCTTTTGGTTACCTTTATGACTTCTAGTATATATACCCCACAATATTAGTTAGACACCTCAGTCAATTATACATCAACTGAGGTGAGTAACGTTCCATAGAACCTTACATACAGGATTATTAATAGTACCATAGTCTATTCTTATCTAGGTACTATTCACTCGTATAGAGTCAATTATACATCGACTGAGTCTATTCTTATCTAGGATTGATTCTCTACACCTGCTTGTCACAAAAGTAATTCCTGAAGGTTTTGAGAAGCTTCATCATTCCCAGGAGATGAAGGACTATTGTACAAACCTGTGCATCATCAAACTCTGAGTCAGACAGACACAATTGGCAACTTCATCAGGGTCATCCAGCCTTGGGAATAACAACTCCCTGTCAACTGAATCCATGTCTACACACAGCCTCCCTCCCCTCAGCTTCTGACTCCTGAGCATGACAAGCACATTAAAAAATGGCTTACCAGCCTCGAAAATGATCCTGATCTCTCTGAAGATGAAGCTGACTCTTCCAACAAGGACATGATTGAAGACAGTGACCTTGGTGACAAAGAATCCTCACCCACAGAAGATCAATCTTCATCTTCATTGGACAATGCTCCACCTCATATTTTGCAGGAATTGTCATTGTGCCATCAAACAAGGGTACCAGAACATTGTCAAGAGCAAAAAAAGGTGCACCAAATACATATATGGACTATTATCAAAGTTAAACATTATCAGCGACATACTTGCTTCCATTCACCATACTCATCTGATGTGGTCCCAGATTCAACAATTCAGTCTGATCCACAGGATGCAGGCCATGAATTGGATGTGGAACTGCTGGCAGAATGTTCCAACCATCAGAACCATAAAACCATTGCTTACCTTGACAGACCCAAAATGCAAGCACTCAATGACACTGATCTTGTGACAGCTCTGATGGAATGGCAGGTGGTGGAGGATGCTATCGCACGTGCACTCAAAAAGATTACAGCAATCTTGCTAGGAATGAAGGTTCAAATGGTGCAGTGCATTCAAGAGTGGCTTAATGCAGTTGAAGGAAGTCAATGTAAGTCTTGCAATTTATTCAGAGGATTACAATCTCAAAGTACATATTTATCATGCAGTCCATGATTCATTCAAACTTGGGACAAATGAGGCAACTGTGTCAAGTGGCAAGGTGGCACATGGTTTGAATGAAGAGGGTGCTGCAGGCTTGGAAAGTTCATCTCAGAATCAACAACATGATCTCATTCAATTTCAACCACAGTGGAAAGAAAAGTGTAAGGAATCTTATAAGATGCATTAGCCCTATTAGAGATGATAACCAAAGCAACAATTAATTAGAATTGAAGAGAATTGAAGTTGAATTAATGTATAATAAGCATTGTGTAACAACTATAATAATGCATGCATCAAGCTGCACCACTGGCTGGGGTGGAGAGATGAGGTTTAGGGCTTGTTGATGCTGAGGAAGTGGAGCCATGTCCAGACAACCGAGACACAGAACTCAAAATAAACATGATGCAGTTGCATTGAGTGCCAGACCTGGAGAATGATGGAAGTTGTCAAAAAATTGTCAGTAAACAATCCTCCTGGAGTTCTGACAAGGCACACATCTGGTTTCCAACAACCTATGCCCTCAAGAGTGCATAATGATTCCTCCAACATCCCCAAAGCACCCATCCTACCAATCCATCAACAACTACCTGAGGGATCGATGCACAGTTGTCCTGAAGGTGGCAAGAGTTTCAAGAATGACAAAAAACATTGTTCTAAAAAGGAGAGGGTATTGAGGTGCCGCAGGCAAAGGAAAGGGGGTTGAGGGGTCCCCCGATGCACTGCAAACAACACCCTAAAATATTTGAATCATCAAATTTTAATTTCTATCCTACTTACAACTTCACGAGCACAACAAAATATACATGCTAGAATCAACAAGCTGCATGACATTGACTACTAACAACACATAACAGCTGAGGAAATACAGTGATGACACTGACATGGTGACAACAACAATGACAAATGTCAGATGTACAAAATTGGATATCACATAAGCTCGGCAGTGTGTGTTCACTGTCCCAAGTATTGCATCTACTCTTTGAGTGGCTCACTGGTTTCACTGGAGTTGTTGATGTTAAGGGTGAAGCCTCAACCACTCAATCTGTCAAGTCTTGAGGTGCTTCCTTGAGAGGTCATTTGTCACTGGTCTTACTTGGAGCTTCTGATGTAAGGCCAACAGTGCACTCTAGGAGGCCTTCTGCATAGAGTCATTTGGGTTCATGTACTAAGGGACTTCCTTAGTAGAGTTCGTGAGTTGCAAGTTAGAGCTGTGATTTGCCTAGATCTAAACTAAGGACATCACTACTACTACTCACAGTACTTATACTAGAGTTGAATGTCCTTATCAACCAATCGGAACATATGATGGTTATCAAGTAAGAATAGTCCTCATGCCTAGTGTGAGGCATCTGATGTCATGGAATGCTGCAGAACAGCATGTCAGGGAATAATGAGTCCAATGTCATGGATCTGATGTCATGGATACAATGTCAAGGAGTGTTGTGGCGCAGCATGTTGGGGGTGCCTTCTGTCTGAAGGTGATTGTAAAGCATGGAGTCTGCATGCATCAAGGGTGCCTCCTGTCTGGAGATGGTCATTGGGTCTGTCAGGTCTGTCAGGTCTCACATGTTACAAGGAAAATTGTAACATTACCCCCCTGTTATGGTTGAAGATTCCAAATCTTGACCTATATCTTCATTTCTTCTTCTGGGTCTGATGGGTGCAGTCAGGAAATATGGTTGGGTCAGGGTCAGGGTATGCAGTGGAGGAATAGTTCATGTCCAAACTCAGACCATGATTAGGCTCTTCTGGTTTGTGCTGCCTCTGGCAGTTGTATCAGGGAGTCAGTGGTATTGTTAGAAGGGGGTGCCCCTCTAGGGTGTCATAGAATTGAGAATTCAATATCAGTGATCAGGGATTTGGGTCATGGTTGAAAGATAGCATAGAGGCAGAAGGCAAAGGTCAAGGCTGTTGCTACAGCCAAGGTTGAGCTGATGACAATGGCAATGATGTTGATTCCCATGAGCATTAGTTTGCTTTTCATGCCATCATCCGAGGTCTTTACACTCCCCCACCTTTCCCATCAGACTCTGACTGGAGTCCACCAGGACTGTTCACCAGCCAACTGCCTGCAAAGTTGCCAGTCCAGTCCCAGTCCAGTCCAACTGGACTCCGAGTGGAATCCACTCAAACACTGGATTCCACTCGGACTGGTCCAGTGGAGTCCAGTCAGATTCTGCTGAAAAAGTGTGTAAGAAAAGGAATTGAACCCAGATCTCTGTAGGTTGCTTATGTAATCAATCATGATGCACAATATAACTGTTACACCACAGTACCTTGTGTGAGGCATCATCTACTTGCATTAGGTACCGTGGTATGGCTGTGTATGACAAAGCATATTGCCACTTCATCAAATGTGCCAGCTCCTCACTCAATACCACCACCACCACCACTGTCGATGCCGCCTCCTTCCCGCCTCTCTCTACCACCACCACCACTGCATGGACACCCATTGCCACCACTCCCACGCCCAATCCGCCATCACCACCACCCGCAAACGAGCCAAATGGATGGAATGCGGGCCCAAATGATGCGATCTGCATTGTTTGGGCCCTACATAAGTTTTTTTTTCATTTGCTTTTTGTTTTTATAAACTAACTAACCTGTTTTTTTAGTTTTCTAGGTTATAATCTACTGGCAACAATGCCACCACTCACAAATGAGCCAACATGGGCCCAAACAATGCAGATAGTGTCGTTTGGGCCCTACATAAGTTTTTTTCATTTGGTTTTTGTTTTTATAAACTAACTAACTCGTTTTTTTAGTTTTCTAGGTTATAATCTACTAGTAATGACACCACCACCCACAAACGAGCCAACATGGGCCCAAACAATGCAGATCGCATTGTTTGGGCCCTACATAAGTGTTTTTTGTTTTGTTTTTGTTTTTATCAACTAACTAACTCATTTTTTGAGTTTTCTAGGTTATAATCTACTAGTAATGACACCACCACCTGCAAATGAGCCAACACACCCACCCCATGCCTATGAGCCCCTGCTCGTAGGGTGGATTGTGAGTGTGTGCAGTCGATGATGATGATGACGATGCCGCCTACCAGCACCAGGACCCAGAATGACCCAGACCCAATGACACCCATGCCAGCCCCCTCCTCCCCATCCAAACAGGATGTGAGGGTGTCGATAAAGGATAGGAGATGGCAGAGGGGTACTGGGAGACCTGCAGAGCAGGATACCCACCTGGTAAGCACCCACCTACCCCCTCCCTTGCATGCCACATCACTGACCATTCCCCCCAACCCCTCCAAACTAGGAGACCCACAAAACTGACAACACACCCACCCCATGCCGATGAGCACCTGCTCGTTGGGTGGATGGTGGGTACACCAGGGTTACAACGATCACGGCACCCATCCCCATGCCTATGAGCCTCTGCTCATAGGGTGGATGATGGGTGCGGCTTGCTACGGCGATGGACACATGCGAGGAGGGGTGGGCGATGACACCCACCCCAGACCACATCCTCCAACCCCCCCTCACACTGAACGCAAGGGGTTTAGTTTTTTATGTACATAGTAATAATCCCCCCCCTCTCGCAAGATGCAAGAGGGGTTTTTTTTTGTTTATTATTATATTATACCCACTCCCTTGTGTCCTACACAAGGGATGTGGCTAATTAAAAAATTTTGATCTTAATTGTTTGAAAAATGCCTCCTCAAAGAATATGAAAAGTTGAGTCATAAGTAAACCTTCTATTGAACCCTAATAAATCTCCTGTGGCTCAAGTGGTTGAGCACACTTGTTTGGTTTGTCATGTGATTCCTTATGGTGAGGTCTTGAGTTCAATTCCTGCAGTACACAAATTTATTTTGTGGGTACTTTATGAAATTCACCAACTCCAAAGTCCTTTGAGCTCATATCTAATTGACTTATCATTTGGTTGAAATGCATTCCACTTGGACTCCAGTTGGACTCCACTCGGACTCCAGTTGGACTCCAGTTGGACTCCAGTTGGACTCCAGTTGGACTCCACTTGGACTCCAGTTGGACTCCAATGGGCAATTGAACTCTACATGACTTAGTGTAGTTCAATTGGACTCCACTCGGACTCCAGTGGACTCCAGTCAGTCCGGTCGGAGTCCACTAGGACAGGTGGGGGACTGTAAAGTACTGTTTAGTCTGCAGAATATGTGAATACATGAGGGTAGAACTGCTGCCAAATGTTGTCACAGCACTTAATAGCCATTCTGTGCTCATACACTTCCAGGAATTCGTTGTCAAGAATAATTGCTCACTGTACATGGTAGATTTTTCTGGAGCAATGCACCATGAATGCACTGTTGGGCCCCTTGCCACCAATGTGCTCTGCTGCAAAGGTTTTGAAGGCATCTGAGAGCTATCATTCAAAAAAATTGAGGGTCCACACAGAAAGCCAAAGAAGTCTCATGCACTGTCTCCAGGTAAGCAATGTGTTCAAATGCCTGACAGGATGGTTTCGACCTCCTATTCTTTGACTCATTCCCTATTGCAAGATAAACAGGCCATAGTTTGGAGTTGCTGAAATTCATGAGCTGAGTACTATCAGAGGTGAACATAACACTGAGTACAACCCTCGGGAGATCGCATCCCAGCTCTCCAGGGGAGTCCTGAAGGTTGCAGTGAGCCTTAATGAAATCCTCTGATGTGTAGAGTTCTCTGGGAACTTGGACTGGTTTGGAAGCTTCATTTGGTTGCCAAACAACTCATAAGGCTCGAAATGGAGGTGGGAGTGCATAGATGGTCATATGATCTTCTCTCTGAGCACTGAGACCAACTTGTGGTGATGGAGGATTCCTGCCTCAAACTCCTTTTGGCCTGGATGCAGCATTCTTTTGTGAAAAGGGACATTGAATTTGATAGGTGTTTTCATCCAGTCTCCATCATCTGGTTTGTCTGCCCAACCATCTTCATCATTGGAGCTGTCACATGCATGCTCTCCACTCAGTTGTGCATCAATAATCTGCCAGTTGTTTCCTGCAATATCCTCAGTCAAAAACCTGAGTGTCTGACTATCTTGATGAGTTTCTGGAAGCTAAACTGTGATTTCTTTACTCCATCATTCCAATACCATTCTCCCAACATAAATGATGATTGATTTGGATATGGATAGTAAGAATCAGCTCGATGAGTGGAAGAGATATCCAGTGATACATTTGTCAGGTTGTCAGGCATTTGATTCTCATCAGGATCATGATTAGGGAAGTGAGTTGCATAGTACTGTCAGAAAAGCCCAAAGATATTGTGCATAGATTTGAGGATCTTTTTGAATGGAGATAGATGCACACAGATTTCCAGTGATGGAGAGAGCACAGTAACCTGAGAAACAGCTGTATCCATCTGATCAAATGGCAACATAACTTGTGAAGGTGCTGGAGGAAGTGAAGCTGGCAGTCCAGGCACTATATCTCAATAATGCTTTGGCAGCTGATGATGTTCCCAGTGACCTCTCCACCATGCCAGGGATTGATCCAGGTCTTCATAATTCATAGTGGTAGCCTCCACACTCTAACAACCCATCATCAGCAATAGAGCTCAATAAATGAGAAGGCTAACCTCTGGATGGATGCCAGGCAAGCGAGCATCATTTGAAAGTAGTTCAGCAGCCACATTCTGGTGTGAAGAGCATTCTGCAGCTTCCTCATGTGACATTTGTTCCATTTTTCAACACTTCTTTGCCTCCCAAACCTCCTTGAACTTTTCCAGAGTGCAGGAAAGCCATTTCTTCATCTTCTGGCAACTCTGCTTGTGGTACCGAGAATACTTGTCCACAGATGCAGTCTTGAGACCAGGTAGGTAGCATGTCCATGGCATAGGCATCCATACTTGAAGCATCCTGGGGAGAAGAGGGTGGGATGTCATCATTGAATCCTAACTTATGAGTCCGAGTGATTTGACTCATGGCTCCAATCATGACTCAGATCTGAGTCATTGTCTAAGTGACATAATTTGGTATGATGGCTTCACCCATCTCTGGTGAGGGTGTAATTCAAAGATCATTGATGGTGAATGGACATCACTATGGTTAAAGGGACCTGTGAAGCAAAAACTCCCTCATCCTCAGTGTCACCATGGTTATCCCAGTTGTCTGTCCCATCAACACATCATCACCTCCTTCATGCATCCCCTTGAGCACCTGCAACCATATGGTATTTAATTAAACAATTGTCTGTGTAGATACCCACTATTTCAATCCAGTTAACAAACAAGTTTAATTATTGTCATTCTAGTCAGTAGAGATAATAACCATGAAGTTTGAATAATAGTGCAAATTGAGACAGATAGCTTTCAAGATGGGAGGCAAGCATTAAGGGGGTGCAACAACATCATGTCTTGGAAGAAAATGAATGCCTTGTTGTGGACAAGGGGCTTCCTGTTGATAAGTTACAGTGCCAGTAAAGATCTGGAGGTGGCAGCCTCAAAGTGGCAAGGGCTTATGTGATTTGCAGGAGAAATGACTCATCACCAGGGTGAGCATTAGGGGGATGCAACTGCATCACACCCCAGAACCCAGAAGAAAAGGTGAATGCCTCGTTGTGTCGACAAGGGCTTTCCAGATGAAGAAGATCCAGTGCCAGTGGAGATCCTGAGATGGCAGCCTCAAAGCTGCAGGGGCTTATGCGTTTTTCAGGAGAAATGACTCGCCACCAAGGGCAAGCATTAGAGGGAGGGATCCAATGCCCTGAAAGAATGTCTTGTTGTGGATGAAGGGTTTCCCATTGATAAGGTTATAGTGCTAGCAAGGATCCGGAGATGGCAGCCTCAAAGTTGTGAGGGCTTATACGATGATAGGTCCACCTAGTGTTTGAAGGTCCAGTCCTATGGACCAGAAAAAGACCAAAGACCACACTGGACTGACACTCGGTCTGGTCCATTTTTTGGTTGCAGTTGCTCACTTTTAGAGGCAGTTGGGTTGCCAGTTGCCCAGTTTAGAAGATATTCAAAAACCATTACAAAACCAGTTGCAGTTGCAACTGGTCTTTTCATAGTATACAGAATGCACTACATATACACATAAAGTTTTGTAGATAAGAAGAAAAAAGAACTAGTATAAATACTAATCATAACTAATTATACTATTTTGCTAGGTGGTACGAGACCGAAATATTAGTTGTTCGGTGGGTGTTTATATACCCATGGATGTGCACAGACCATGTGGTTGTGTTTGTGCTCCCAAAAACACAAGTGGTGCCGCTTGCCAAAAAAACTCCCACAACCACTGTTACCCACAATGCTGCCCACCTCTCCCCTGTCCACCCATCTACTGCACCACAAGTGAACAAATGCAAAGTGGGCCCAAACATCGCTAGTCATCATTTTGGCCCATAGGTATGTTTGTATTTTTCTTGATTTCTTTTTTTTCTACTAACCATTTTGTTTTCTTTTTTAGGTGTGATATCGGTGGGCGACAACAACAACAACAACAACAATGTGGTACCACCACCCTATGCCGCCGCACCACTACCAATGCCACATCACATAGCACCACCACCCCGCCTACGAGTGTTAAGAACTGATCCTGGAAGGTTCGTCGGAATCCAATCGGACACTGCAGATGTTATTTACAGAAGGTTGTCAGGTCATTGCAGATTCAGCAGGAGGGAAACAGAAAGGACTTGGCTTCAGCTTGCAAGAAGCTGCGCCCTTCACCTCGTCTGGTGTCCTAATTTCAAGTTGGAGGTTTGGAGGTAGGAATGGGAAAGTGCGGGAAAACATGGGAAGGAGTACAGAGGGACTTAGGTTAAGTTCAGATGAGGTTAGAACTTCAGAGGGAGACTGGAGGTTGAGTCGAATGGAGTTCAGACTCTTAGAGTACTGAGGTTGGAGTAGAAGGAGGTTTGGATTGGCAGATTAAAGTCAAGTCTATGTCGATATACAAACTGAGGAATACAAGGCAAAACTAACTAAGCTTAAATACTGTAGTCTGGAATAATGCGGAACAGGAACGAAAACTGCGGCAGTGTCTTGACTGCATAGATAAATTATCTAGTGGGAGCTGCACAGGAATCTGTAGTCGAATTTGCAATAGAGATGGCAGCCTTGGAAAGGCAGCCGTGGATGCTGTACAGGGCGGCCTGATGCACAGCACTGTGGGCAGTGCAAGGTGGCCGGGAATGAAATTGGGAGGCGTAGACAAAAGTCATGTTCGACGTGCAGGAAAGGGTCGGATAGATGCAGGTTCCAATTGGGTGAGGAATGGTTCTTGACAATGAGCCACTGCTCACAGGGGGAGATGGAGGTGCTGACAACAGTGAGGGGATGACAAATGACAACACAAATGCAGGGGGGGATGATGAACAGCAACACGAATGGGAGGGCCCCTTCCACCACATCAAATGGCACTGAATGGTGAGACACATGGCTGGAAACATGCCACATCATGCACATTGATGATACTCAACCCGGGAAAACCACCTAAACTGCTGATGAGGCAATCAATGATATTTGTGTTGAGTCTGAGGAAGGGTGCAAGTTGTTCCGAATGTTTGTGGTCTAACCAATGGGAAGATAACTAGTTGGTACTAGTTGTGAAGGTAGTGCTATAGGAATCAAAGGTGTTTGCCATGGTCTGATTGAGTATCAATCAATATCGAGGAAGATCAATGAGATTGATGGCGAATGAGTTCTATCGTCAATGGTCGACATGTGAATTTCAAGGACCTTTTGATAGGTTGATAGTATACAAAGGGTATAGCAAATGGCTATGAAGTGTTGAACTGGTTACTAGTGCTAGCAACAAGAGGATCAAAGGAGGATCGAGGATGCAATGATTGCAGAGGTTTCTCGTCGATTGAGAAAACCCATAGACTTAGATTGTTTTAGAAGGTTGATTGGATGCTTAGAACTGTATACAAGACGATAGGTGAAGGCTATTTCTTGTATTTCCAAGTAGATACTACAGAGTTTTATATGTTTTAAAGAAACTTCCTAAAATGGAATGAGAAACATGTGTAGAACATGAGGCAAAAGATATGAGTTAAGGCACAAGGCCAAAAAGGAGACTGGAATCTGAACAAGAAAGATATATATCATATGATGAAAGAGTAATAAAGGGTATAGAACTGAAAGGGGACTGTCCTTTGTGTATAAATCATGCTAAGTCTTGCAATAATTCATCCAGTGGGTTCTGTGCACGATAGGGACTTGGAATGAGGCTGACCTACTATCAGCAGGTTTGGGCACGAGTTGGAATCCTTCCTGGTGCATGGTATTCCACCATAAAGATAACAAATGCGGCGCCCGATGTCACTCATAGTCTCACGATATCGATCGATGATGCTCGATGATGGTCAACGATGGTCGACGATGTTCGATCGCGGTCGATATGATATCGCAATCAATAGACTTGGTCGGGAGTGGTCGCGCTGCTTCTGGGACCTCGTGCGAGTTAGCCGATGTGATTAGAATGTGTTTAGAATGACGTATTGACCTTTGAGCCAAGGAGACAACCTATCAATGTTCAAGGTGAGTTTCGTATTATTATTATTCTTACTACTAACCATGTTGTTTTGTTTTATAGGTTTCAAGTCTGTTACTACCTCCCCAAAAGCACCGCTAATGAACACAAAGCCCAGTGGCCTAAACAACAGCTTGCATTGTTTGGGCCATAGTTTATGTTCATTTTTTTCTTTTACTAACTATTCTTATTTTTTTTTGTAATGATGTCGACTCACAAGGTGGCAAAGGCCAATTCCTGGACATTGACAACCACAGCCACAGCCACATCATAGCGATGCAGCTGGGGATGATGACAATGACGACTAATGGAGGACTGCAAATGATGGCTAACGACATTACTCACCCACCACACGACACCCCCAAACCACCCCCATGCACCACCCATGCCCGCGAACAACAGTGGGGATCAGCAATACCACAACAACATCATCACGCCACCTGGCCACACAATGCCCACCCTTGCTGCAAACGCAAGCCGGCGGGCAGTTTTCTTTTCTTTCTTTTTCTATGTCTAACATTGTTTTTGTGTTAATTAGTGTGAATGTAGTTGGTGTATGTAAAGTATACAATAGAATTTAGTTAGTATTGACTTGTAGTACTAAAAAACTGGTCTAGACTGGTTCTAGGACCGGTTTCAACTGGTCTTGACCAGTCCTGTAGAAGACCGGTTGAAATCAGTTGGTGGACTGCAACCGGACTGATATTGACCGGTTGTACATGGTCCAGTCCAGTCACCTGAGATGGGGGTCGTGGTCTCAACCAGTTGCAGTTGCAGTTGCAGCCAGTCATGGTCAAAAAACTGGACCAAACTGGACCTTCAAACACTAGGTCCACCTTGTCGTTCAAGCTTGGAAAACACATCTACAATTGTTGTCGAAGCTCTATGAACCCATACGAACCCTTCCAAAGTTCTACGAACCCCTCCAAAGCTCTACGAAGCTCTATGAACCTCTACAAAGTCACGAGAATGCCTCAAAATTCTTTGCAATGCTTCAAAACTCTTTGTGACACCTCAAAATTCTTTGTATGCCTTCGGCTGCCATAGTACAATTCCCCTGACCTTCGTACAGCTCAGGATATACACTTGGAACATCGTCGACGAGTTCCGAACCAGTTTCGAGCAATATTGCAGTGATATCGGCCTTTGAACAAGTCCAATATTTCCTCGACTGACTTTGAAAATCATCAAACATCGCAAATCGACATTGGACACTATATTGCTATCCAAATAATCATCGCATACATGCCAGATGTATCCCCTACCATTGTCGAACAATATTGCACTGATATCGGGCCACAAACGAAGTCTGAAGAAACTTCGAAAATCTTTGAAAAACATCAAACCTTGAACAACATCGTTGGACACAGTATTTCCTATTTGAATGATCTTCGGACGCATGCTGGACACATGGGACACTATCTCAAGTATATCAAACACATTTCGACCACATGTGCACACATACAATCTGCTCGAAGCAGTTTCCGACGTTTTATTCAATTTATAACAAGGACAGTCTGCTTTTAGCTATTCTTTCTTATTATTTCTTCATCATGTGTCATATTCACCCTTTCTAGGCTCGCTTTATTGTTCTGATATACTTATATTGTCTTTTGCCTCAAGTTTTCCACATGTTTGCCCCATGTTCTCTAGCCTTTTTAGGTACTTTCTTTATTTTATATAAAAAGATGTACTAGATACAAAGAAAAACAAGAAAGTCGTTGTCTTCCTCCCAGATCACAGTGATTTGAGAGTTCAGTTTAGTCTTATTCAGTCTGAAGTTTGGTGTTTTATGCTAAACTTCCTCGAAATTCCTTGCATTACACTATTTTTGCTCTTGTTTCCCTCGATTTGCCTTTGCTTCACTTCTACTACTCATCTAGTCCCCTGATCTTGTGTCCGAACATATTTGCACACTCGAAATTCCTTGAACCTTCTCCGAAAAAACCTCAAAAATTATTGCAACACCTCGAAAATTATCACAACATCTCCAAAATCATTGCAACATCTCCAAAATCATCACAAGTCCTCAAAACACATTCTTTTAGCTTCGAACTGCTTCGACAAGCAGTCCTTTTATGGCTATTTGATGGTCAATCTGACAGGTGACGTCTAGAGGGCCTTGCATCCTTCCTCTGACTTGTGTTATACCATCCAAAGCCATTTTGTGGGTTTTGCTTGGGTTTCCGGGTTGAGCATCATCAACAATGTGCAGGAGAAATGACTCATTGCCAAGGGTGAGTGTTAGGGGGATGCAACTACATCACACCCATGGAAGAAAATGAAGGCTTTATTGTGGATGAGGAGTTTCCCATCAATGATGAGGTTCCAGTACCAGTGAAGATCCTGAGATGGCAGCCTTGAAGTTGTGAGGGCTTATCCATTTTGCAGGAGAAATGACTCATCACCAAGGGCGAGTGTTAGGGGGATGCAACTACATCACACCCTGGAAGGATGAATGCCTCATTGTGGTGACGAGGGCTAGTGTCGATGACGATTTGGTGTAGGAAGTGATCACCATGATGGTGGGGGTAGGAAAGAGGTAATCCGAGTCTGATCTATTGAGAGAAGACAAAGCAGTGGCCAATAACCATGTTATGGAAAATACTTGTAATGTAAAAATAAATAAAAATCACCTGCAATATAGTCAAGGTATTGACCAATAGCAGATGGAACACAGTCAAGGCAGTGGCCAATATCCACATTATGGAAGAATCTTGTAATGTAAAAATGGAAGTTGACCAACTCACCTGTTTCCCTTTTCATGATGAAACAAGCAGTGGACATTGAGGTGGTTACTGGAGGCGGCCTCTGATTGGCACTGGCACTGGAAGTCTAGAGCTATGAGATGCGGCCTTATTGCTCATCATTCAAACATTCAAGTTCAAGGTAACCATGACAAGTCACAAATATCAACATATCGCATGACTGTGGAATAACTAGTAAGTATTGGCACTACATCAGAACTCTGAGAGTCAGCAAGGTAGAGTTGGAGGTCTTAGTAGTTTAGTCAAAACATTGTTGGTGAAGGAAGCATCTGAACTGGCATATCAAATCATGGTAGTAGTACACATACAAAACCACAACTTGTTGAACATGCATGTGGATAAAGTGAAAATTGTAGCAAATACTGCAAGGACTCAGAGGTATAGACAGTAAAGTAAAGCAAAGCATGACTCAGAGAAGACAACCCACCTTGCTATTTCAACACACCTATCATTGTAAGTACCTGAGAGCCACAATGTAGTGGAACTGCAAAGCTACATACCTCAGCATTATTCACACATCTGTCAAACATCACCCTGGACCACATTGGCATCTATGGTGGTCATGGATTAGATGCTCATGCCAGAATCACTATGGAGAGAAGTATTGTGGCTGTGCACAAAACCTCCCACATCTGGAGCCTGCATCTCTTGAGGTTGAATGTGTACATAACATCTGAAACATTTTATCATCTTCTCCAAAATGTCCCTTGGCAGCAATTGTGGCAGTTCCATGTCATAAACCATACTGTGATGGCCATGGACTTCAAAGGGATGGGTCTGGTCCAAGTCATCCTGTAAATCACCTAACATTTGTATAAAATCCCAGCAAACAGGGCAGCAGAGCTTTGACACTGAAATCCAGTACAAACTCTGCATGATGGATCAACCTTCAAATGAAGCACAAGGTAACTTGAAAGACGCCAAAATACCTGATGGAGGTTTAGTAACTCAGTCATGGCTTCTACATTATCCACCTTGCATAAGGTCATGTCAAGGAATAGGATAACAGCTGCCAGAATGGCTTCACAATGTTTGTCCCCTTTAAAATTTGGCAGTTCACCTGATTTATCTGACTTGGATTGGTTGTGCCAACAGATTGCCAAAAACACATCAAATATGAAATGATAGCTTGAATGATTGGTAGCAGAAGCATATATGTTGAATCCTCTTCATGTACTTCCCCACAGTCAAAGCAACATCTGATGGTGAATCATCACCCATCACCATGAGATAAATTAGTTGCTGAATGTAATCCCAAGAACCAACCAGTGCTGTCGACCGTGGCATAGCAATAAGCTTGAACTTGACATCAACCATCCATGGGAGTTTCGCAATGTGTCATTCCAAGATATTGTAAGGGCAACCTTATGATCAGAGTCCTAAGAACTCAATACTTGCAAGGGAAAACCAAAGAGAAAACTCTAAGGAGTCTGGTGCAAGGCTGAAGTATATATATGGAAGGCATGCGACATTCTAAAATACTTGGAGCCCCTTCCATCCTAGCACTAATTCAGATCCAGGGTCATGTTCCCATTTGGGGAGACAGCCATCAATCAGTGATAGTGTCTGCATCAGGCCATGCTTGGTAAGTTGATTGTGACCATACCCAGCCCACTTCAATCTTTTCATCCAACACCATAAGCAGGACATGCACTGAAGCTCATGGTAGAGGTTGACCACTTCTGCAGGCCTCATTGGCAATGTGATGCACCAAATCAATTGGTAAAACTGGTAGGCTGATGCCTTAAATTCCAGATTACAGAGCCAAAAATGATCCAGGACATGCACGGTGAAAAGAGTGCATATTTTGTTGAAGCTGGTGGGTAGCAAGTTACTGCTTACCAGGTCCAAGGGAATTCTGTGCTCCCCTTGACACTGGCAGGTAACCATCACCAAGTGATGTATTCCATTCATATGCACCACATGGATGTAACTGTTGTTCAAGGCATCAGCAGTGGGTGGTCTGAATGTAATTTCAGCATTGGCATCAGGAGCAGGAGTGGGAGCAGCATCAGTCCTCATGCATTCACCTGTTCCAGTAGCATTACCTGAGGTTCTTGCATATCCTATTCTGGAGCAAGACCTAGATTGTTGTGGATACCAGCTGAACTTGATTCACCACATTCTTCTGTAACTGGAGGCAAGGGAACCTTGATATGCTTTGTTTTTGGTCCATGTCTCATGTTGACCTCAACTTCCTTATGTGTGACAGTATCCACTGCACCATCATCATCCTCACACAGGGTGGCATTGTTCTTTGATCATCTCTTTTGCTTGTAAGGAGCTCTTGTCAGGCTCATGATGATTGGGGGGAATCAATTGTGTTGATGGGCTATTTATTGTACTATTGACCTCATGTTATCCTCGTGTGACCCTCATGCCAAATGACAAGTGAAACCCAATGGCAAGAACAATTCCTTCTTCCACATCAAGCCACCTGAGCCATCAGAGAACCCAGGACACAGATGGTGGGGAGCCGATAGGTGGTCGAAGAGTGGAAGATCATCAAGCCTTATAAAGATGGATTCCAATCTCAGGAATCAAAAGCTGCCCGATTGCAAATACTCAAGACTGACATTCTCCCCACCATATTTAATTACTGGGCATCAATTGAGATGACCCCAATAGATCCAGAGGAGAGTCACATGTGTGCCAAGGTGGGGTATCATCCCATTCAATGTTGTATTATTGATCACATTGCCAGGAACTAACAAACTGGCTTTCGAACAACTGGCGAATGACGAAAGGCTCCTCAAGGAAGTCAAACAACTTCAAAGTGAAGCGATCAGAAGTGATCTGGAGCTTACACCAGGACTGAGTTTGGAAAGAGATCGGAGATATTTTAGGTGTTCAGGATGCATCCACAAGTATGCCTGGATGGTTCCAGAACTGACTACCAGCCATCATGAGGGTTTTTGAAAGCATGACTGCAGAGGAAAAGGCAGTGCTTGAGGCTGAGCAGGAGAAAATGGAGGGGGAAGGTTATCCAGAGAAAATGAAGTGAATGTATGTTAACCCATTGCCATTGCTGTTTCTGTTGCTGTTGCCATTCCCATTGCCATTGCCGCTGCTGATGATATTATTGATGTTTTGCAGTCGAGTAGAGAAGAACCTGGTTAAGTGTGTGGAGGAGACTGCACAACAACAGTGGCTAGAAATGGGGGTGCTTTCTGTGACATTCACGGCCTACACTGCACCTGATGGTTTGATGGTTGTTGATGCGTGAGTGAAAATCTTCCGCTGCCATTGCTGATCCTGCTCCCAATCACAGTCACAAAAATGTTTCATCGTTGATGGCCACCCCTGCACGATCCTTCATAGACACATATAATAATGAGATCACAGAGCTCAAGCGCCACTTCATGGGTTATATCAAGGCTTTACATGCATCAGATGTTGCTTCAAGGTCAACAGTGCATGGTGACTCAACACAAATCTGACTTGAGATGACTAGCAATGGGTTCCCCATCCTACCCACACCATGGAAAGGCTCACTGTACAAGAAAAAAGAGCTGGAGGAATGGTTTAAGTTGTATGTTGGGCAGCATTACAGTATGATCACTTCCTTTTCAATGAGTTGTTACTTATCTGCATGCAGAACTAGCGAACAATGGTCGTACTTGCCATGTCCCATTCACAGCAATTGCGGAGCACACATTGACATTCATCAATCCAGAATATCTCCCAGCCAGGTTCAAATGGACAGACCCATGGAACATGCAAAAGAGTGTCATAGAAGACTTCTTCAACCACATTCTGCAGCAGCAAATGGCACAGGGCCCTGAGAGGGCATTCAGGTTCAAAAGAATCAAGCTACATAATGGTAGTGTCTCTCCTGCACAATATCCTAATGATTTGAATAGCCCTACACCTTCTTGATGGATGCGCAAACACACTGGCCAACATAATGCAGATGCCACTGTTGTGCCCGATGTAGACTCCCCCACTGCCATGCCCAGTGCAGACAACTCAGTGGCCAGTGCTGACTCAGCCACTCCCGCTCCCATGCCATGCCCATGCCCGACCCCAAAATCCCAAGGCTTAGCTGCATCTTCTCCCAACCCGCATTCACAATCAAGAGCCATAAAAGCTGCAAAAGGCAAATCCAAGCCAAAGAAACCTGGCCAAAGGTCAACAGCAGAACAGGCACACAACTCAAACACAAGTGCAACTCTGTTGAACGGTGTACAAGTCCATCAAATGATGATGGACATACTCTGTAGAGCTGGCGTCGCTCAGCCACAGCCAATTAATGGTCCAGGTGAAGGTGAACTGCAGTATCTTATACCTCGAGACACATACATGAGGTACATGGGACCCATGTCAGGCAACAATGTGAATGACCCCGCTATTGATCTGTCCCTGTTCCGAAACAACAACTCCACTCTGCCTCCTCAACAAACATCACAATGTCCTAAACCTTGCCCCCTTTTTGGTGGCCAGGACACAGGAGCGGCCAGCACAGGAGTGGCCAGCATACCCAACCTAGGATTGTTAGTGGTTAGCTATCAACCAATGACCCCACCCCCATCCCAACAAAACCTGACAATCAACCAATCAGAGGGTCAACACCAAAAGACAGCTGATGACCTTGCGCAACAGAAGGCCATTTTAATCACAACCCTTGGTAAAAGAGAGAAGAGGAAAAATGTGAAATTTTCAGACTAATTATACAACAATATTTCTGTATGAATGTGAAATAAAATGGTCCAACCATTACTTTTTTCTGCCTCGTTTGACCTCCTCTCTGTCCTTGGATGTTCCCACTCTCTTCTTCAGGTTTGGCTGAGGGCTGGTACTTCTCAAAGGCTGGGCGGGTGACAAATGGCGAGGGGATTGGCATAATTGTGGAGGAGGAGGGGAATGTGATGCCAGCGGTGAAGGAGGGGCAGGTGGTATGAACACATTGCTGGTGGATACCATTACCAGTTCCACAGGGTCAGCATTGGGGATTGAGGGGGGTTGAAGGAGGGGAGGAAGGGGCACATCCACAGAGGTCATATGTTGAACTGATTCATGAGAATCTTGCAGCGTGGCGGGGATGACCTTGATTTGAGGACCATGTCCTTCTTCCTCAAGCCCAGTGGGAGTGGGAGTGGGAGTGGCATGTGGCAGTGTGGGAGCGGGAGAGGGAGCAGGAGAGGGAGTGGGAGCACTTGATGCATCATCTTGGCCTTGCCAAGTGGGCTGGCTGGCTTCTGCATCGGGCAAGGCATTGGGGACAGGAGCAGCATCAGGAACGGGAGTGGGAGAGGGAGTGGGAGTGGGAGTGGGAGCAGCAGGTGGGGGTGCAAGTGCAGGAATGGGGGTGGGAGCAGCAGGTGGCAGTGCAGGAGCAGCAGGTGGGGCATCAGGTGGAAGTGCAGGAATGGGAGTGGGGGTGGGAGTGGGAGCAGGGGTGGGAGTGGGAGCAACCTCGCATCCATCTTCCTCAGGCCAAGCTGCCTCATGTCTATCTTCCTCACTACCAGCATCAGCAGCAGCAGCCCTGTGCCAGTGATCCTCCCAAACAGTGTCCCCAGCATCCTGCTTATCCTTGTCAACCTCCTTACCATACCTTTGCCTATAGCTTGGACCCTCTCCAAGATAGTGCACCATTGTACAACACAAGGGGTTGTGGGTGGAACCCCATGTACTCTTCCATCTCATCCATCCACCTGCTCAAGCTGGCCATATTCTCCCATATGTTGGCCATTGCTCTGAGTTCTGATGGAGCCAATCACCCTGATTGTACAGATGATGCTCCAGTTCTTGTATACAGTTGTTGAAGTCACAGAGCTCCCCAGCAGTAACGGGAGCAGGAGAGGGTGAGGGAGAGGGTGAGGGTGGGAATTTGTGCACGATGTCGGAGGAATATGTTGCTGTGGTCAATGTTCAGTGGTTATTTGTATGGTGATACATAGTACTTACCCTTTGATTTTCCTTTTTCTTCCCTCATGAACCTCCATGAGGATCCAGACTTCTTCACCTTTCTTCTGGCTGCACCCTTTCCTTTCTCTGGATTGTCCCCTCCATGACCATCTTTCATTTTGTCGCACTTGACATTGCCCTTCCCACATTCAAAACATGCGCCCTTCCCATTGACCTGTTCATGACATTGTCACCCAAGCTGGAAGCATCGTATGCAGGGAGTGGGCCTTACTGCCCCATGCACTGGTTGTCACCATTGTTCCCTTTGCTCCTTTCACTCCAACAATCCATCTCCATCGCTTTCCATCCCCTCTGATTCCCCATCATTTTCTAAATCCTCACCAGAGCTCCCACTGCTGCTCTGAAGTCATCTGGTCCTGCCACTCCCACTTAGTCTTGCTGGAGTGGTTGGGGTGGGTGGTGCTGATGGGCACGCATCTGGGCATCAATTTTCTGGCTGGCATGACCTGGATCCTGATGGCTCCACTGGTGCCTGTGGTTTCCTTCGCCTGGTCTCCCCTTGAGCTCCTGCTCCTGCTCCCGTTCCCATCCGTGGTCCCATTCCCATCCCCATCCCCATTCCCATTCCCATTTCCACTCCTGCTCCCACTCCCTTCCCTCGTCCCACTCCTGTTCCCATTCTCATTTCTGCACCCCCACCTGCCGCTCCCACTCCTTGTGGTCCTGCTCCTGATCTTGAAGGACCAGCGGCCACTCCACCTCCCACTCTTGATGCCAAAACCCCTGAGGTTCCCACAATCCCACCTTGCTCATCAAATTTCTTCATCATGTGCAGCTGACCTTCCATGAAAATCTCATCTCCCGTTCTATCAGAACTTCCCCATGCTACCAAAAAACCCTACAAGAAAGACTTGGCACTGAATGCTGCTTTCAAATCCTCCCCGAGATCCTGTCTTTGCCATGAAAATAATGTGTTCTACAGTATATTAGTCCCCCTGTCATCCTGATAGTATTTTACTTACAAGTGCCCATTTTTGTTCCCTCATGACAGCCTTGATGTTTTGTGTTTGAAGGCCATTTCAAATGGCCTACTTGATGTGGCTGATGTGGCTGAGGACTTGTTGAGCTGTAACATTCATGTTGAGATGAGTCGGGGTGGGGACAGGAACAGGGACAGGAGTGATGGGGTTTGAAAGTCAACAAAAGTTGGAATGATGAAAATCAACCATCATGTGTGTTTGTTCATCAAGGCCAAACAAATAACATCAATATCTGATCACTAGATTAGATGGACATTATACCCTCTGTTACATTGATCCATCCACAATGTTCTAGATGGCTGCATCCCTATCCGAGCCGACAATGGGCACCACTATTTAGTGCCCCACTTTATGATTCCCACCACTCATCAGGCAATGAATGCCTATCACCAGAAGTTGGAACTTGATGTCCGTAATGCAGATGGAGGGGTAAGCTTTGTTTATTTCAAATCAGGTTGAAGTTAAGGGCTGTTGCCATGTCTCTGGCCACTGCTGTGTCTTGGCCACTCCCATATCCTGGCTGCTCCCATTTCTCTATCCACTCCCATGTCTTGTCTATCCCAATTGACATTATGATCAATTTGCAGTCTGGCAACATGACCGCACTGCCATACTACCTGGTGGCCCGCAACCAGCTCACCCTACCTGCCAATCCAGTAAGTGTCATCCTCATTTGTGTTTCTACATTAGTTCATCCTGTTGGAGGACTTGACAGACAGGGAGTTGTTGAGCTGCCATGCTGAAGTGAAGGCCCTTCAAGACCAGCTTGGCATATTGTACAAGGATGCCAGTCATCATCTGTACATGGCTGAGGTGGAGAAGCTTGAACAACAAGATATAACATTGAAAACATATGCCATTTTGAAGGAAAGGGTTGAAAATAAGTTGAAATCATTCAAAAGGAGGTTCTCAGAAATTACGCCGTCATCCCACTCAGATGCTATGGCTGATCCCCCTGCTGATTCCCAGTGATGTGGAAGGATAATTAATACCTTACTCATTATATATATATCTATGTAGCTTTTGTCTGTCTTCTGTTCTTAATGCACATCATTGTAGTAATATCATTGTTTAAAAAGATGTACTAGATACAAAGAAAAACAAGAAAGTTGTCATCTTCCTCCCAGATTGCAGTGATTTCAGGGTACAGTTTAGTCTTATTCAGTCCAAAGTCTTGTGTTTCACACTAAACATCTTTGAAAATCCTTGAAAATCCTTGCATTATGCTATTTTCACTCTCGTTTCCCTTGATTTGCCTTTGCTTTGCTTCTATTACTCGTCTAGTCCCCTGATCTTGTGTCCGAACATATTTGTGCACTCCGAATTCATCGATCTAGCCACAAAATTCTCTGAAATTCCATGAAACACATTCTTTTAGCTTCAAATTGCTTTGACAAGCAGTCCTTTTATGACTATTTGATGGTCGGTCTGACAGGTGACATCAAGAGGGCCTTGCATCCTTCCTCTAACTTGTGTTATACCATCTGAAGCCATTTAGTAGGTTTTGTTTGGGTTTCTGGGTTGAGCATCATCAACATCAAGTGACCATCTGACTACTACCACTATCACTGAGATTCAAGTTGTCTCTGCTCTCTCACTTCCCTTGTATCCTACTCTGTATGTTCTTTTGTTCTTCATTCTATCACACCAACAACTGATTCTCATTTGATTTACTTCAGCCTTATGTCATTCCCTATTTTTGCTATTCACAAGTTCCTGCCCAGATTTTCCATTGTTCGCTTTCTGGCATACTGGCACATCCATACAGCAATTGGTCAATACCAGGCCCACATTACCTCTCATATTGGGAATCCAGGACTTTTCCACTGGGTTATTTGATATGTTGTTCATTATTTCCTTCGTTTCTTGGATCTAGATGGCTCCTTAAGCCATAATCTGCACAAATCACCCATGGATTCATGGAAGGTGAGGCAGTGCTGCCACTGGACAGTGTGAACATTTCAAGGAGGATGCTCCCACTTCACCCTCCACATCTACCCTGTTGTCTTGTCACCTGAGGCATACCCAAATGGTGGATGGTACTGGGCTTCTCACACCCTGTTTTGCAACCAATACTGTAGGCTTTGATTGGTGTGAGTTATTCATCCATCTTTTGTTTAATTTACTTATCATATATTTTCTTAGAAAACCATGGAGTGTACAAAAACCATGATTGAAAGGAGTGATATTTGTGAGTTTCACTCGATATACAGTTAGAATCCTCTTTCTGACCCTGAATTTCAAGTTTGCATGTAGATGATTTTGTAAATTGATATTACTAGACATTAATCATTATGATGAGAGGGTCCACAAATGCAAACATTATGATGGCGGAGTGTTAATCATTGATCAAATCTGTCTAGTCATACCGGACCCCTGCCGATTTCCAGATGAAGACCAAGTCCTCAATACTGAGAACTCGGAACCAATATATTCCATAACACTAGTATAGTTTCAAACTCTGACCTAGGGGTGAAGTTCTAGTATACTACTACTTAAATATGGCTACAAGTCCCCTCCTCTTTCGGAACGAATTTCCAAAACAATGCAAGAGCAGTAATAATGTTCAAGAGGCATGTGTTGTCCACTGCCAGTTGTTTTTATCTTTCCTGTTGGTACTCACGTATTAGTCTCAATCGATGACTATTAAACAACATACTAACCTTGTCTGCTGGTGCTGGGTAGGCATAATCGGTCTTTGACACAGTCTGTATATGAATGCTGAGCTCCTTGTTCCCTCCTTTATGGTTCGTCATTTGCGAAGTGGCGGGGATTGATGATAGCTGAAGGATCGCATCGCGACTGGCGATTTGCTCACGGAGAGAATCCCGACTATTGAGGCTATACGGCATCCAAAACGTGAGGATGAGGCAAGTACAGGGCGAGGAGATCACTCAACGATGATAGTAAGGAGTTGACATAGCCTGGATACGTGTTTCTTCGAGTGATGCCCGTACAACTGGTGTAAGGATGGACGTACATTTCCCAAGAATCCAAAACAACGCCTGCCAGACGTTGCTCCCTGGTAACGTTGCAAACTTTTATGATGATCAGAATCTGCGGAAAAGAACATTATCTGTACTAACTGTGACAAGCGAGAGGAAGGCAAGAACACTGCACGACAATGAATATGTACAAGCCACACGACATTCAACTAATGGACGAACCTCGTAATTGAGCCTGTCGTTAGACTGTACATGATTAACGTCGTAATAATCGAGTTTGTTCTATGAATCTGTCAAACTCTACTTGGACCGAGTTTCCATATGAAGCGTACCGTTCGAATCCGGTGCGATTTTTCAAGAGATAGTAGCACAGAGCACATGCAATAATCATATCAGCGGCAGCAGCGCTTCCTAGACCCGTACTGGTAGCCCACTGCATTTCATGAACCATCAGTATTCTAATCAGATTGATATTACGATAACTGTACAATTAATTTCCTAAACATCTTTGTATCGACAAGGATGAAGCTAGCGAAATCCTCAGTAAACGAAGTTGGCACTATGAAATGAGTCCTCACCCTTCTACAGTGAATACTGCGATTAAAGGTTGTAAGAGCGTTGAGGGCACTGTCTCGATAGTAAAGCATACCTACACCGAGACCTACAGAGGTTGATGAGCCAATCATTCGTACTAACGAATAAAATTGCACATACTGAAGTGCACAAAGGCCAGAATTACCTATCCAAGATAGACTTGTTAGATTGTACAATTGGAATGACTAGCATCGTACAATAATAACGGTAATCCATATGTTGCCTGATACTGTAAAACAAGGGGAGATGAGTACAGCAGCCAGGAGAGATGGAAGGGGAACATACGACGCCAGACACGTCGAGCAAAGAAACTTTGAATGAAATCAATTAGCTTGACTCTCTTCCCGGTACAAGCATTTATCACTACCATTGGACGAGAAGACCGATGAGACCCTGTGGCAAAAGTGTGGACATTTAGTTTACTCGCCCAATAGATGACGTACATTACAATCAATTTGTACCTGTGCATCGTACTATTGTAAGACTCCACAAACATCACATATTGGGGGACTCACATTAGAACTCCTAAATGTTTTATATCAGGTAATTTATAAAGAACAGAGCGCCGACAGGACGCTGTAAAATTCACCATGTTGCCTTGCCCAAAACTTCAGGCTTGTTGTAGTTTGTTACCAGATTCCTTTCTCTGGGGCCTTAACAGGGAAATACCTTTTGGCCTGAGTGAGACTTACCAATAACTGTCAATGGTGATAAGCACAAGTTGCGCTGTGTCGAGAAACCTGTCGACGTTGCAGAATATTTGTACGATTGATGTTGAGAACTACATACCATACAACAAAAACCTAAGATGATACGTATTAATATTAATTCATTTGCTGATGAGTAGAGTACGAGGTACACACCAGGCCTTTAGTGAAAAAACTGTCTCTAGGATATTGCCTGTGCACTGAGCGTTACGAAGACACGAGTTTCTGATTACGAGATAGGGTACCTGTAATAAAAGAATCTTCACAGAAACGTTAATGAAGCAGAATGTCGTGTCGAATTGAGAAGGCTCACATTTGCAGGAGTGTTACACCATATAATCTAAATCGTGAATGACGTTAGCCACCGTGGATATGTACAGTCGAAGCACGCGAACACTGAAGCGAGGATAAGACCAATCAAGTTGGCTCCGTATGTAGGACCGATATCGATATCCATTAGTATGTCAAAGACGAGAAATGGGGTGCCTCAATTTTCAAACAGCGGGGGAAATTCAGTCGGTTTAGCATCCTGAGCTTCCTCTTAAATTTGAGGTCAACATAGAAATGCTCCACATGCAGCGTGGAATTTAGCCGATGATGCATCAAGAGACGTCAAAATTGTATGCAACGAGAAAATATAGTAACCAGTAACCAGCTCTGGTCACCAGGCTTCACCAGGAAACTTTGCCGAAAATTATAGTTTCAGGGGAGAGTTTCGGACCACCCGAAATATCTAATTCGTCCAATTTCAGTCACATGACATTTTCAGTTGCCCTGAAAAGTTGATGCTCCCGATGTGAATATAACCTCCGGACTTCTCGCGAGTTCTCGTGGCCCGCTAAATTTGCTATTGAGGCTTCAGCATTTAGCGAACCATCACCTTCAAGAACTCTCAAGTCGACGTCAGGAGCTCGAGGACGTATGACTGATAAAAAGTTGATAAATTTAAAATGATGGATGGCAAAAGACCGACTTGTGTCGTTAACGCTTGTTGGCTCTTTATCGAAGCTTTATCGGTTCTGGATCCAGCGGAGTTCAGCAAAATATTTGGTCGTAACGCACCCCCTGGATTCACAGCTGGGGCTGGCCTGTGTTTCCCATGAAAACACAGGCCTCGGAAATGTGTTTTGTGACTTTGATGTGTGTTTCCTTGAGAAACACCTTATGTAAGCACTGCCAAAAAAGGTGATTACGTAATGGTTATCCCAAGGAAACATGGATTAGAAGTCACAAAACATGTTTCCGAGACCTGTGTTTCGCATGGAAACACAGGTCAGCCCCAGCTGTGATTGGGACCACGATAGGACGCAAATTCCTTAGCTCCGAATCACACCCCGACAGCTCGGACTACGTAAGTAATGCTCGTGGACCCCCGGATTGCCTGGGTCAGAAGTTCTTTTTTGTCCAGACAAAAGTGCCCTTTCCCAGCCTCCTTCCCGTGCCCAACTTCGCGGTTGAGAGGAAATCGGTACTTTGGGCTTTGTCCGAATACTGTACCATTTCGTCAACATTTCGTTCAATTCGGCAGTCACGCATCACGGTGCTTTTCGAATCGCCGAAATGTCATGATTGTCACAGCGATTTTAGCTGGGTTGCCGAAACAGCCAAAAAAAGGTTGAAAAATGATTTAAAAATCGCGAAAGAATTCTCCGTAGTGTATTTTAATGTATTTCAACTTCTGTGGGTAGTAATTTCAATAGAGAAGTATTTACAAATTGGCATTGAAGCTCGAAGTCCGATGTCACTGAAGCCAAATAGGGACGCATTGCCGCATTTCGACCGCTCAACCATCGATAAGGTGCACGCTATCGTCCTTCCAATCGTCTTTGTCATCGTGCCGCCAAAATGACCTTGCATCGTACATCTTGTTTGTGTACTTCGTCCGTTTTCATCTTCCACTTTCTCCTGGTGCCACTGGCAGCTCCTTTGCCTTCTCAGGAATTTCAACACCCAAGGTAGTGGCTGGAAGATTCTCATTGTTATTCTCTGCATCAGCAAGAGATGTCAATCCAGTTTTTTGAGTGTCCACAATAGGAGGTATGTGATCCTTCATCGTTGCCATGACAAGAGTTTCAACTGATAGATCACTATCATCCACATCTTTGTCTTAAGGTGGGTATATCTTCTGGCAAGGTTTCAGTGGGAGCGGGAAGGTGCTGGTTGTCATTTTAGCCTTTGGTAAGCTCTTCCTAAAACTCAGGGTTCATGTTCTTCATATTTTGCAGTGCGTCGCACACCTTGAAGCTCATCAAGCAGGCATATGATAAATCCCACCCATGCACAAGACATCCTTCAAATGCCTGGGACATTTTCATGTAGGAATGCAGAAAAGATGACCAGACTGGGGATTGAACCCAGGCCCTCCTGGACATATACCAGATGCTCTGACTGACTGAGTATCAGGTCTTATAGGGTTCAACAGAACAAGGATATCATATAACCAGACATGGATTGCTACAGCTATCACATCACTTGTGTGTATGCAAACTATGGTCTGTCAAGCACTGATTAAGCAGTGACAGATTATATAATCCAACATTTCATAAGTAAGGCAGAGACTGATTGAACATTGATATACCTTCTTAATGAACCCTTTGTTTTGTAGTACCTGATATGCATTCCACATCCACTGAATGCTGTGATCACACAGGACTCCAAGGGTGTCTTTGAGGATTGGTGTAGAGTCACCTGCAGTCAGCACTGACAGGAATTCATTGACAATATCTTCATGGTATGATTTCCTTATCAACAGTTTGAGTGGCTGTTGAATACCAACATCACAGGGCTGGTGAACACCAGTGCAGCTGCTTGGCATGTAATCAAGAACATCAGCAATATGGCAATTTAGTTTCCATTTTTTTTTTCAGTTTTTATGGTTTCCTGGGTTGTGCAAAACCTGGGAACCAGGAAGCTGGGAAACCATCACAGGCTGCTCTGGTTGTCTTTCCATAGGTTGGACCATGAACATTCAGAATGTCTTGCACCCTTCCTCTGACTCATGCAAATATCATTGGTTGCCTCATTGGCTGTTTTGGTGGTTTTCCTGAGTTGAGTATCATCATCGTATCTCTTCCTCAACCTACTGTCATGGCTAAAGCTTCAACAGCGAAATCCAAACAAATTGCGAAGGCAAAGTTAGCGTCGACCACTAGCAGCCAGAAAACAAAAGAGAATTTGATCAGGAAGCCCAGTGCTGTAAGTTAGTATTGTACTTTGTTTCCATCGAGGCCCTTATTTATCACTTCACTTGAATAGAGGCAAAGTCAAATAAGTGAGGCAACACTGCCATTAGCAAGACAGTGAATAAGGAGCTGCTCAAGAAGCAAAGTTCCTGAAGTGAGTATTTTATTTCTGTTGAGACTTTTCCTTATTGCTTCACTTCAATAGGTGAATCAAATGAAGAAGTCTTTGCCACCAAGATCAAACAACTTACAGGTGAGTCCCATTGCTCTCCTCTGTGATATACCATGTTGACCCTTTTAGCTGAGAATGCAGCCTTGCATAAGGCCAATGCCATGAAAGAAAATGTCAGTCCAATGATACCATGGCCAGAGAAGGGCTCTGCTGGCAATGGATTCAGCCTGTGGGCTAAAATGGGCCTTGCAGATGATGATGAGTTATATGGTGCCCTTTGAGTGAGTTACTTTCTTTTTTTACACTTATTCTTATCTGAGGATTTGCAGCGCTGTGTTCAAGATGCAGTCAACAAGGCTGGGCTTGACTATAGGATTAAATGGCACTGCCAACTCAAGCACCTTATTGCCCAGGTCATTGGGGTGGTATGTTGTTGATTGCCAATCTTGCATAAATTCCCTTTCACCTAGATCCCCTAGGCTTGAGAACACCATGAGTATTTCAAGCAATTCCCACATGGGTGGGCAATTGAAGAATTCATCAAGTCTAGTCTCAAGAACAAGAGCGCTTATGCACATAAACAGGGATATTTCCAAGAACTTGGTAATGCAAACAATGCAGGGAGAAATGGTCGTGAGGAGTCTCTAAATGGTGACATGGGTGATGACAAGGCTGAAGCTAGAAATGGAGAATTTGAAGGCAATGTTGAGGATGAAGAGCTTGAAGCTGAAAATGGGGAATTCAAAGGTGACATGGAGGATGACAAGGCTGAAGCTGGAAATGGGGAATTCAAAGGCAATAATGAGGAGGATGCCTAAGTATTTTTGTTGCATATGAGTGGGTATTTTCTCATTTGCAAGATGTTGAATTTTTGTCATTAAAGGTGACATTTCCTGTATTAAACTGGATGTAATTCAACTCTAATTTTTAATGGTTACTGTCACAAGAATTGCCCCTAAGTGTTTGAATAATTTTCACTCCACTGTTGTGAAAACTCATCGTTAGATGTATGAATAGTTTCAGTTGGCAAGTTATGAAAATACTTCATTGACAGCATGAAAACTCACTATGGCATGATGAAATAGCCCTGCAAAGTGGATGGATAACCACTTTCCTGACCCTCTGAAAATCTCACAAAAAAAGGGCAAAATCCAGCTACTTGAAATGTAGTTAGTTACTCCATTAAAAAGATGGAAGTCATACCCAGGGATGAATTTGATGGGGTATGAATACAGACAAATTTCGAGGTGTTTTCAACCTCTTAACTTATCCATTCTGAGGGAGAATTTTTACAACTTTTAAGTGGTGTTTTTCTCCAAAAACCAGATGATTTTTATTCTTTTTCAACAGCCATAAAGGACGAAAATTCTACCCTAAATGGATTACTTTCTACTCAATTTCTTCATCTCAGTGGCTGAAATACCAGATGATTTTCCACATCCGATGGTCTCACTGTGTGAGGAGTTCCTTTGAAAATTTTGATTTTACGGTGCATTTGTGAAGAGCAATACACAGCTGTTGCATCTCAAGGAACTGGGAAGGGTGGAGTTTTCCTATTTCTGTGAGGATGCCATTATCCATAATGAAATCATGATGATCTGGCATCCACATGATCGATAATGGGTTGGTTTGTGCAGGGACAAGTGGTATTCATGGAAGGTGAGGGTAGTCAGGTACCCATGCATGTGGCCATTGAAGCAGGTCATCATCCCTGAAGCAAAGGTTTGCCCTCACGAAAAGACTATGATCACCACCCAGAGGAGGATAAAAGATGGTATTTGCATTTGGACTGGTAACTATATACTCTCCATCACATATGACAGCACCAACTAAACCATCGGATGGGACTATAGCTACAGGAACAAGTGATCAGGCATACCATTGGTCTAGCCAGTGAACAATGTTACTTATGAGACAAGAAGTGTTTATTGTGTAACAATAGAGAAGGATTTCACATAAGCTTTTTGGGAGTGATGTTGATGAGGGGGGCCATAAGAACTTATACCGCAGCTAGCAAAAAACTGAAGCAAATGACATGAGATTGGGTAACACTTAGATTGCATGAATGGATACCTCAGTGATTGTTCAAACAATAATAATCTAAAGCTAAAGAAAAAAATGCAAGGGCCATTCCATGCTTGAGAGGATGGCAGATGTCTCACCCAGCAGGATAAATGAACGACATCCAAGCAGAGATGAGGGTTGACGAGGAAGTGACTGATGCCAAATCGAGTCATTAGGGAGACGTAGAACATCTCACCCAAGGTGCAGGAAACCTGAGATCCAAAGAACAAGCAGAACCGTGGATGCCTCGATGGTTTGATGTGGGCTGACACCACATGCACAAGAGTTGGAAAAAACAACTGATGCCAAATTGGGTCATTAGGGCGACATAGAACGTCAACCCTACAAGAGAGGGCTATGGCCAATGGAGGCTTGCAGAAGGCAAAAGAGAGATAAGAAAAGAAAACAAGAGGGAAACTCACCATTGGTTGATGTTGAAGAGAAAATGAATGGCTGAGTCATGACTGAAGTCAACACATTACATTGTTACTGCCTGCCCTAAATTCTTAGGGTTAGGGTTAACTGCAGGCAAATGTTACACAGCCACACCTGCATGGAACTTTGTGAAGATCAACAGAAGTCATTGTTACCTGCCCTAAACTCACCTGCCATGTTCAAGCTTCTACATGTGCCCAAGCTCTCTCACTTTCTGCAAGCCTCTGTTTTCTTATCTCTCTCTAACCCTCTGCAAGACTCCATTTCCCATATCCCCTCTCACCTTGGGTAGATGTCATACATCACCCTAATGACCCAATTTGGCATCAGTCATTTTTTCCAACTCTTGTGCATGTGGTGTCAGCCCTCATCAAACCATCGAGGCATCCATGGTTCTGCTTGTCCTTTCGGATCTCAGGTTTCCTGCACCTTGGGTGAGACATTCTATGTCTCCCTAATGACTCAATTTGGCATCAGTCATTTCTTCTCCTCATTCGGTGTCAGCCCTCATCAAGTCTAGGTGTCCCCAGTTATCCTTGGATCAGGACCTTGTTCCTGGGTTGGCATCATTGTTTCATTCTCCAGGCCTCTGGTGGTTTTCTGATGTTTCCAGTGTGGCCTATCATTTGCACATTCATTTCAGTGTGTTTCATTAATATTGGTAAGTAATCCTCATATTCCTCATGAAATTCCTGTTGATTGACTATGGACACTGCTTTCAAGCTTTGAGTTTGTTTCTCAACCTTGAGTCTCGACTTCCATCATTTGGCATGCATGTTGACAACGATTGTGCACGGAATCTATGGACCAGAGTTCCCCATCTCGAGCTTCACAAGACAATGGTGGAGCATTGCACAAGGAAGGAAATATTCAAGGAGAAGACATCAAGAGCAAAATGTATGCATCTTTTTCTTTCTTATCTTACTGTCATTTCTGTCTTCTCATCTAACATTTCCCACACACAGCACTGGATCCTTCAAATGACCTTTACCCTCATTCTATTATTCATATTTGCAAGCTCTCCTGGTCCAATACTTTCAGGTGCCTTAAATCACCATTTTCTTTCCTGGATCTTAGTTTGACTAGTCTCAAAAACAGATCATAGTCCTGATGCTTCCCTGAATGTCTTTGTTACAAAATAAAACTGCCATCCCTATTTTATTCTCTTTTATGGCCTCATGGCTCCATCTCCTAAGCATCTATGTGCATGTGGTTGCTCTCTTTATGTAACCCGGAAACTTGAACTTGGACATCTGAATGGATAGAGATCAGCACTGTTGGCAGCCAATGTTCTTTCTCAAAATTGTTCATTATTATGTAGTTGTAAGCAAGGCTCCAAAGTCCAACAAATGTCTCCTGCTCACCATGCTGGGAAGCAGGAGCTCATTGGGCACCCTGCACCAGCTCATCAAGCATTTTTGTCAAGAAAAGCTTTCTGGCCAGACAGACCTTCATCCGAAAAACCCTCAGGTGAAACTGGAGAGACATTTTTTGAATACAATGACTTTTCTATGAGCAAGGCAGGGCCATCTTGGGTCTGCCATGATTCTCCATCTGTGGCATCACCTTGCACCATCAACCTTGATGAGTCCTTGTCAGCATGGCATTCCCCAACACCTGTAACACAAGAACTACCTCCTCGTTCTTCTCCAATGCCCTTCCCACCTGATCCAGGTCACCTCTCTCTCCCTGTTCTTCTCCAATGCACTTACCAGATGATGCAGACGGCCATGATCAGTACAGCTTGTCGATGGTGCACCAATCCTGCCAAATCACAGAGCGCATTGAGCGGATTGGTTGAGTATGCTGGGAAACCAACCATGTCCAATTTATCGAGTGGGAGGAGAGGGAGGAAGATGAAGAGGAAGTGAGCATCACAGAAGAGAACTTGAACATGGAAGATGAAGAGGAGGTAATTGTTAAAGCTTATGACAAATTCTACTAGTGTATAACACTAGTCAGCAACTCAATTCAACTGTCTGCAACACACTTATAACACAGGTTCAATAATAGTAATGTGTATTGCACTTTATCCAAATCAATCTCGTGTCTGGTTTCCCAGACATAGTAGGATTTTGCTTTTGTTTGTTCCTGTTGTGCCAGGAAACTGCGAGGCGTGAAACTAGGTGTCCACTACATCGCGTCTGTGTTACCCCCTACGTCTGGGTCCAAAAATCTAAGCAATAGCTATAGTATGAAGCGAGATATGAAGTAAACAAATTTCAGTCATAATATCTACAATCTAACAAGTATAGTAATAAGTCTGTTGAACTATGTAGCAAGTGTTTCATCACTGTATTCAACAGTAATGGGGCATTATCACTGGTTGTCCAGGAACTTCTCCAGCCTGAAATTGGAGTCTCGGCATTCAATGCACTCTTGTGGTCGATTTTCATTCTCCACACATTTTTAATTGTCATTTTTGGTGATATTCCAGCAGTCTTGTTGATTATGCATATGAAGGGACATAACACAATTGCTCCATGTCGAATGTGTGAAATTTGAGGGATCTGCAAACCTGGCACAAAAACACATTACGTGCCCTTGGATCATTCTTTCTTTCCAGGCTCTCAGGATTCATACAGCCCATCTGCTCTTCTGCTCTGCAATCATGCATCATTCCTTGAACAAGCAGAGATGGTTCAATCTGCTTCAACTAGCAAAGATTTCAATAAAATTTCCACTAAGTTTGGCATCAAAGGCATGCCATTGCTCAGTGCATTAAGCTCCCTCTCCTTTCCAACTTCATTCCCCTACAACTTCATGCATCTCATCTGGGTGAATCTAATCCCTAATCTGGTTCTCCTGTGGACTGGGAAATTCAAGGACTTGGATCACGATGGGCAGGACTATGTGATTATGAAAACTGTCTGGGAAGCAATTGGAGAGGCAACCATTCATTCAGGCTGGGGAAACGATTCCTGCTGCATTTGGGTCCCACATCCCCAACATTGCGTTAGAGAAGGTGCAAATGATTGCTGTGTTATACCTTGCACCCATGCTTCTTAAAGGCCACTTCCTGAATGAATGCTATTTCAACCATTTCATGAAACTCATTCAACTGCTTTCACATCACATTGACCTTGAAATCATGCATTATTGCAGCATGAAGAAATTGACAACCTCAACCAGAATTTCCAGAACTGGGTTCAAGACTATGAGTGGTATGTGCTTTGCTTCCACCTCTCACTTCAATAAAATTTTGTTTAATTTTTGTTTAATGGCTTGCCAGGTTCTACTGTCTAGATGATCCAGATCATGTTTCATGCTGCCCACTCACTGTTCATGCCTTGCTGCATATTGCTCCAACAATCAGAGCTATGGGCCCAGTCTGGGCCTATTGGGCATTCCCAATGGAACACTATTGTGGCAACATCCTTCACAACATCAGGAGTCAATGGTTCCCCTACCCAAGCATCAACAGATATATTACATTGCATGCACAGTTAACCCACATCACCCTCCTATACAATCTGGATGAGAAACTATGCCTTCAACCACCTACATCTCATGACTGGAATTTAACACTGCCTTTATGTATGTCTTCTATCCCTCAACAAATCCACAAATTTACATTAGTTTCAGATCTGCTATATGTTCTTACTCCTCCAATGCAATCCACTGATTTTATCAACCACTCTCTATGGATGAAACTTACTGTGTTGCTTGCAACTTGCTTTGATGTAACTGCCCAAACAATTTGTCAGTTCATCCCAAAGGATTCTCAATTTATTCAGTATGGCCAGGTATACCAGCTTGAAGGTGGGGATGTTATGCATGCTCGTGAGCTTAACCCACTCCAATCTGATAGCCATGTCATGTCATTTGTCCAGGTATGTGTTGATGTATCTGATATGGTACACATTGATATATTTCTATTTTAGTATCAGCTTTTGGTTGATAAATTCGCTCATCAATGACACCAAACATCTGAGTTTGAACTGTGTGACTTCTTTGGCCAACTACTTCACCTTCTTATCATCAGCATTCCTGAGTTGCAATATGACTGAGTCCAGCCCCAAATGCTTGTCTATGCACTTATCAAGTCAGTTAAACTAATCAACCCCACTGTGGATGGGATCAAATATTATGAAGACTTTGGATCCATGGAATTCATCAACCTCAACCAGGTGAAATGTGTCATTGGACGGATCATGGATTGTGGGAGGTGGGCCATTGTCAATCACAGCACATCTTCTGCATGGCCACATGTTACAAAATGACTCCACATTGTATTTGTATAGCTGTCTTAAATAAAGTTTCTTAGTTGTTTCTCAAAGCATCGAGAACATGCCACCAAGCCAAAATTCAGCCCAAAATTCAATGCTTAAATTCACCTGGCCCAAATTGTGTGAAATTCCTATCATTGTTGAAGTGAAAAATCATCCCATATATTTCAGCCACTCCTGGTATGTTATTCCACCACACCGACTTGGCATAAAAAGTAGAAATGTACTGTATATGAAATTCATACCCTAAGTGTTTGGAACATTGCAGCTGGAAAGTCATCCCAAATTCATCCACCCTTAATTCAGCCATACATATATATTATAAAATCTGGGTTTCCTGAACTAAACAAATGAAAAACAGGCCCCACCAGGTCCACAGTGGTTGTTGCAAAAGTAATGATCATGTTGTTACTATACCAACATGGAACCAAGTGCCAGAAGAAAGCTTGATGTGAGCGGTAAAATGGTTGTCCTGGTGGTGTATTATTCCTCTCAGAATGTACCTCACAGTCATGGTGTTTACCACAATGGTGATAACTTCATCTAAGTCAGGGATTTCATTGTTTGACCATTCAAATGCAAGAAGTGGAGGGTGGTGCTTGAACATGGTGCACCTTATTTGTGGTTGGGCACATATTACACATCTTGAAGGCAATGAAAGTGTGAAGTTATTTAGATGATTTTGCAAACTTTGCTGTTGAGCTGGTAATGTAGTAATCAGACAGGTTCTATTGTTTGTTTCTGTCATTGCATGGTGGTTCTCTTCAGAACATGTTTGCACAGATGAAGTTATTGTTTGGTTATGTTTCAGAAGATGGATTAGGACTGATGCAATGCTTGTGAAGTGTCCAAACTCAAATTCAGTAGACTTTCAAATAAGCCCTCTTCTCATGTAATCTTGTACATCTTTTAAAGAGAGATGACATTGACCAGGAGCAGGTCTGTTAGCATGGTTGTTGAATCCATGTATTAGTGCTGCCATTAAGTTATTGTTTATTTCAGCCCATGACACTGAATGAATCATAGGTTGTTCTCTCCATGCATTGAAAAGAACAGTTACTATGGCATCATAAGCACAGCTGTTATTTGACCATTGAGTTACTTCTGGTTGCCAATTGCTTAAACCAGGATTAACAATTGGGGACCGTACTTGATTTTCATCAGCTGGTTTTCATGGGCCTTGTTAAACAATCTCAAACAACTTCAAACAACTTCAAACAACTTCAAACAACTTTGCAGCACTTTGAACGCCTTTGGCTGCTGCACACCTATCGCACTGCCCTTCGGATACATGCAGCACACCTTGTAAGAGTTAGTGCATTGCATATCGAGCACCACCAGACATGAGGAGACACAACAATGGGATTTTAGGACATGATTGTGGCACTTTGACATCTTGATGATATATTGGATCAATGGGGACAGGTACCAGTGAGAAATCATGCCTCTAGACATTTCCCTTCTTATCTTCTTTCATTTATTCTATGATTTGCAAAGATTCTCTATTGTTTTATATCTTGCCTCATGTATTCCTCATGTTTTATTTCCTTTTTAGTATCACTTCTCCCAAACATATATGGCCTTGTACTAGCTACTTAGAAAAGGGGATACATCGTCCTCTCACACCAATTGTCTGATTTAAGAGCCATTCTCTTGAGTCCAAGTGTCTCAACTTAGTCTCAAAATTCAGTGTTTTATGCCAAATTTCCTCGACCTCTTTGTACTAGCTTCTCGAAACCATTGCATATTGTCTATCCTCTCTCGACACCTTTCTACATCTTTATAGTTTATCCTTGGCCACCATTGAAAGCATCTTCGTCTTCTATAAAGGCCTTTGAACTTCTTCGAACATCATCGCACCTCTTCAAACTTCTTTGAACATCGTCGGACCTCTTTGCACACTCTTCAAACTTCATTACACTCTTTGCACACTCCCAAACTTCACTAAAATTCCCTTGAACGCTGTCGCAGTGCTTTGCACACTCTTGATCATTATTGAATTTCTCTCGAACATCATCACAACGCTTCAAATACTTTCAAACCTCATTGGACTTCACTGCACACCCTCTAGAGTTGTTTTCATACCCTTGGTTTACAGTGGTGATATTTAGTACCACCTTGCAACCTTCCTCTAACTAGTGTTATACTATTCGAGCCCTTATTGTGGGTTTTGTTTGGGTTTCCTGGTCAAGTATCATCACTGTGGGTAAACTTTCACACACCGCACCTGCACCTGCCAACACCGCACCCATCCTAACACCACAACCATGGTGACAGGTGTTTTCCATGGTCTGTCATGAAACACTGCAGGTGTGATACCATGTAATATACACCATGGTTTTGACAATATTTTCCCCTTGTATTTGATGTTCTATGTTGTTAAATATCATGTATTTGTATTGACTAAGTCAGACTAACACCCCATATACATACCTAAGCTACAATTTGAATAATACCAAGCCTTATGCTACTTATTCACATGCAAAAAAAAGACACCCCCACTCAAGATGAGAGACAGAGGGATTTATTTATTTAATAATTGTATAGAATACTAAAAAGAGAAAACCCCACCCCCACACAAAACACAGGGGAGGGGGTTGTGATGTGGCCATTGTCACCCTATTGTTGTTGTAGTCCCATCGTGTCCTCCCCATCCTCCCTGCCATCCTGTTGGCCCCACCCTCCCCACTGGCACATTGTCATCATCATTGTTCCCCTCCCCTTCCCACTGTTGTGGTGGGTGCCTCTCCATCCTCGTCCTTGTGCCTGTCATCTGGCCCTCCCCATTCTTGTCTGCCTGTCCCACCATCTCGATGTTGTTGTCCCACTCCCTGTCATCGTCCTCCCCTCATTGGCCCGTGGTGGTGGTGGCGGTGGTGGTGGCTCCTCATTGCTGCTGCTGTTGCTGCTGCTCCCATTGCAGCTGGTGGCTCATCTTCCCCATCCCCATCCCCATCCTCATCCCATCGTTGCTCCCTGTTTCCACCCTGTAAGCAGTTGCTTGTGGCTGTAGTTGGGGGTGCTGCTGTCGTGGGCATATTGTGGGTGTATGGTCTTCCTACCACCTAACCACCCCATGAGCAGGGGCTTGTGGCAGTGGTGGGGGGTGGGTCAGGGGGTGCCAGTTGTCATCATCAATGGTAAAATCACTACCTAAAGTTGTTTCGGTTAGTAACAGGGAAATGAAAGGAAAAAAACTTACCATGTATTCATTGGGGTGGTCATATTGTTGTGAGATAAAACCTGTAAATAATAAGAATAGAAGTAACTTTAATGAAGAAAACAAGAAAGGAACAGAAAGAAAAAATACCTGTGGCCCAAACGACGAGTATCTACGTGTCATTTGGGCCTGTGCCTTATCCTCGTATCCCATCCCATCCTATCCCCATGTGCTGTTTGTTCATTCGGCATGGTGTGCCCCCAAACAACGTGTATCTACACGTCGTCAGAGCTCATGCCTCATCCTCATCCTCCTATCCCATCTCATTGCTCCCCATTTCCACCCCATGAGCAGTTGCTCACAGTGGCGGTTGGGGGTGCTGTGATGCTGTGGTAGGGGTGGTGGTGGCTGTCGTCATTATCGTCATTGTGGTAGTTGGGTCATTGTAAGTTAAAACCTGTAAACAATGAAAATGAAGTTAGATGAGTAAAGGAAAACAAAAGAACAACTTACCTGGGGCCCAAATGATGATAAAAGTTGTTTGGGCTGGTTTCATGTGCTTCGTGTCACTGGAGTAGGACCCAAAAAACTATTAGTTGTGAAAAAAGAAAGTAAAAATACTTACAGATGACAATTTTGTCATCATTTCTCACGATGATCAATATCCAGCATCTTCTATGGCTGGTGACTCAAATAACCATGGATACCCATGACACTGCCAAAACAGGTACGGTATGTCACAGGTCCAGCATTTTGGCAACCATACCCATACCTGTCAAACCTGTGGGCCACTTACCACAGGTTTACCCATACCCGTGCTACACCCTAACTGGCAATATTGGAGAACATGCCAAAACAAAGAAGCACATCCATGCACATATAAGGAACCTATATCATTAGTAATGTACCATCACCAAGATAAATAAAGGTGATAAACACACCAAAACCTGTTAAAAACATAATCCTACACTTATAATAACACCCACAACAAATTTCAATCAGCACCATGCCGAACATTGTAATACAATTCACCTGATTAGTGGAAGCTAAACCAACAAGAAACAATTTAAGATGCTTGTTATTCAACACATATTTTAGCCTCTGATAAGCTCAACAAATGAGCAGCCCCCTGTAAATCCTCCCAATAATCCTCAGCCTCCTATGAATTCAGCAAATGAACAGCAGCCTGTTAATTCGACCAATGTTCTGGCTCCTCTTGCTGGCCAGTAAGTGCATGTCAGTAAAAGTTCTTATTTAACCTTTGTTGACCATACCTTTACACAGAAAACATGACAGTGATGAAGAGATATTCACAGCTGCTAGTCAAAAGAAACCAAGAATTGATAAACAAAAGTATGTGAATACATCAACAATCACACATACCAGCTTATTTCATCAAAACTAGGGCCCCTCTACCTTCAAATGACAATGTTGAAGAGAGTAACAAGAAAAAGATTGGTCAGATGATCATGACTGAAATCAAGTAAGTGCCAATACACATGAAAACACTGGCAATGACTCACTTGTGACAAATTCCAGGGATGTCACTACTTTGCCTCATATTCAGTGGTTCTGTGACAACACCAATAATGAGCTTGTATTCCCCTTGACCATCTGCTTCAGTAATCTCTTCCTTGCAAATACAGCTGCTCAACTTAATGCTCTCGACACTACAATTCCCATCTCAACACCATTCATCAACCTAGCTATGGCTGACCCAACAACACTACATTTGCATGGCAACTATGTTGTGTCAAAGACTGACATGCACACCACTCGCTTCTTTTTACTCAGGGTCACAATATTCTCATCCTTGTTATCTGGCTCAACAGCACGCTTGTTGTCAGTAGTGTTCTCCAACCATACCTTTCTGCATGCAATTGCAGTTTTAGGAGCAGTTTTAGAGTGTAAGAAAGTTATATTGAACATGTTCCAAGGTGACATCAGTATCTCATCCTATAAGAAAACAGGCGAGAAATGGTTAACCTTTATAAAGACTACATCTAAATATCCATCACAAGAAAAATTGGTGAACTTCTCACCATCAAAGTCAAAAGTCCTACCATCTTCACCAGTTAAGAGTACTTCAACTTTGAAATCCATGTGGGGGCCTCCTGTGTGAACCTGGAATGAGGATAGTATGCAACAATACTATCTCTTATTGTTTCTCTTACCTTATGTGCAATTAGTTCCTACATACAATGGTAGAAAGCCATTCAAACTGTCAACCTATGACTCCTTGTGACCCTACAACAATGAGCTTGATGCTAACTTGGTGGCCATGGTGATCTTCACCATCAGTTCTTACAAAAGGATCCGAGCCAATGAACCTGATGAGTTGGTCCTTAGCCTCAACATTCAAGATGTTGTCTTGATTGTTGATTACAATTTGTCTGCAGAACCCAGTACTACATCAAGTTCAGAACCAATTGGGGTGGATGCAGAACAGGTAGAAGAGAATGTAGATGTTGTAGTTGAAGATGTTGATGAGGAGGAAATCTAGGCATCTTGTATTCTGTACTTCCTACAAATTCAACATGTTTCTTGCCAAAAAAAAAATGCCAAGAGTCAGGGATTGGTGCTTGCGCTGCTACACAATCTATAGTCAACCATTGGGAGGTAGAAGAATGTCTGTAAGATAGGTGTCACATGTTTCCAGCACCTGTTTATGTAAGCAAAAAGTTGTCCTCCCGCAATCATCCTTTACTCCCACAACATTGCACTTCTGGCACATTCAAGCCTGGAGAAAGGTAGGGAGGAACCCAATGGCCAACATTGTGCAAAAATATGTCCAGAATTATTTGTTCCTATTGAGGAGAGAGGGTCACAAATTTATATTTTATTCTAACTGAGTTTTATGAGTATCCTAAACCGATTTCTTGAGTTTGAGAATTTTTGTCTACCTACATTTGGCCACATCAGGTAACCAACACATAATATGTTAGTCACATGTGGAGGCACATGATAGGCCATTATCACTGAGCAATGCCTATCAGTGAAAAATATGGCACATTTAGCTTGTGTTTAGCTATCATTATATTCAAGGCATTAGTAGAACATAGATGTAAGGGGACTAGGGGGGTGCCCTGTGTGTTTTTCCTATTTTTTATGTTCGTCCCATATTTTTCCCCACCTCATTTCCTTCTATTCTTCATTTTCTATGATTTTTCCGGATTTTATTACTAATTTTCCCTTGCTATCATGTTTGTATATGTTGACACTTTTATATTTAGAGGCGGAGTACCCCTTCCGACACATACCCCTTGGTATGATGTCATTCGGCGGCCTTGATCCGCCTATCTCCGCCTTTTCTATTTTTAGGTTATATTTGATTTTTGTCGTCTTCACATATACTGGGCATCAGCAAGGGGATCCTTAGAGTTTTCTCTTTGGATTTCCCTTTGCTAGGTGCGCCCCCAATCCCTGTATTATGTAGCATAATTTTAACTTCGGATTTCCCTTTGCTAGAGGCTTAGGTTGCCCTTATAATAGATCCACTATAAATAATCACTTTTTGCATCAAAAAAGTTTCAAAAAAATTCCATGATCCAATATTTGGCTGCTCTTGGTGCTTACTAAGCCGATTACATAAGGGTACTGGAACTGTGTGACACCTATCTCAATTCCATGGGATGTGGTTGACTCATTTCTGGTTAACACTCCAAACATTGAAAATGTTGCAAGTGTAGGGCTCAGTTTTGAATGCCACATGGATGAAATGAATTTAAATACATATCCTGTAAAAAAGAATTTTGTACATGCAAAAGTGCCATTAGTTAATTTGGTGCCATATTTGAGCATCAAGAGTATTTATGAACTTGCCAAAATACACAAGATAAAATTAAGAACAAGAACCAAGAAAGAGGAACTTTGTAAGAATTTTGATCACCACAATTGCATTGCCTGTAACTTATTTACCTCAGTTTTTAAAGTCATACAAACAAGATCTACAACATATCAAGAATGGCAACAACATATTAGAAAGGAAACAAAAACTGAGGCTCACAATACCAGCTCAGACAGATACAATGTATTTCATGCAAAAGAAAACAAGCACTTTCCTCCTGAGCCTTTGAAACCTGAACTCAGCCACAAAATTATCAGTGGATTTTGTAAAGAAGCATCATATGAGCTTTTACAGGAAAGTGGATGTGCAGTATGTGGACAACTGACATCACAAACAGAACTCATGAAATTAAAATCTTTAACTAATCAACTACATGTGTTACATGCAGAGGGAGTTACAAGTAAGGAGAGGGAAAAGTTAAGTGAAAAAATTGAGGATTTAAATGGCCCAATTTTAGCCAATAATTCTGATCAGGTTTGCAATTCTTGTCAAAAAGTCATACATTCAGGTAAAATTTCTCATCATGCATTAGTAAATAGTTTGTGGCTAGGTGAAGTACCAGAAGAACTTCAAGATCTTAGGTATATTGAAAAATTATTAATTCAAAAAGTACATGTCAAGGGGTGTTTTATTCATGTTGCATCTTCTGGACTCTGAAAAATGGTGTCACATGCAGTCACATTTGAATCACCAGTGGCCAAAGTGTACTATATATTGCCTCCTCCTATAGAAGACTTAGATGAAGTGCTAGCTGTTTTATTTACAGGACCTTGTAAACCAACTAGAGAAGAGTTTCAATGAACTCCATTGCTAGTGAGAAAAAAGGCTGTAGCTTGTGCACTTGAATGGTTAAAATCAGCTTACTCCAACTTGACAATATCATATGACGAGCTTGAGAAATATCCAGAAGACATACATACCCCCCAGTAACTGTGGAGTATAAACAAGCTCAAACAAATAAGGACTAGCACATTTGACCAAACACTGGAAGATGGTGTACAAAATGGCCCTTGCCCATTTGTAGTGCATGGTATCACTGGAGAACAACTGACTACTAAAACAGTCAATACCATCAAAGGCATTGCATTGAAACACTGGAATAATAAAGGGGCTGCTTTAGCAGTTGGACAAAGTGCAGATATGGAATCAATTTACAATAACCCAAACTTATATCCCCAGATATTCCCATGGCTTTTCCCATATGGTTGTGGAGGAATTGGCACTACCAGATTATCTGACAAAGCTCACAAGAAGTTTTGATTGATGTACCATGACAAATGATTTCAGAAGGATATTGCATTCTCATTTGTAGCATTTAGCCATGAGCAAATCAAAGCTACAGCTACTAGTGCTTTTTTGGTTGCAGATACCAATAAATTTGCTAACATCTCAGAACATTTGCTAAATGTTAACCAAGATGTTCTGGCAGATATTGCAAAAAGAATGTCATCTGGAGAGACCATAAAACCTGCAACAAGGGACAAAGACTTATGTTTTCAAGTTATAAAAGATCTTGATGATGTGAGTGGAAAAGTACACAGTTCAATTACAAGCAAGAAATACATGCATAATGAAATATGGTCTTTGATTGCATATCTAGGAGCTCCTTTGTGGTACATCACACACTCTCCTGCTGACAACAAACATCCTATATGTTTATATTTTGCTGGCAGCAACAAAAAATTTCAACTTGGTTCACTCTCAGATGATATTACATATTGTCTTATTGCTGAAAACCCAGTGGCTGGAGCATGTTTCTTTTATTTCATGGTAACTATGTTTATAAAACATGTACTTGGTGAAAACACAGATGAAGAAGGAATGTATGGAAAAACATTGGGGTATTATGGAACTGTGGAACAGCAGGGATGACTGACACTTCATTTGCATATGCTTCTATGGATCAAAGGAACATTGACACCAGAAGAAATACAAAAAATAATTTTGGAACCAGATTCTAAATTTAGGACAAGCTTGATTGATTATCTGGGAAAAGCACATGCTGGAGAGTTTTTGACAGGCTCAGAAAGTGAAGTAGAAGAAAATGTAAGACAAATGGCAACAGAACCTGGATATCAAAATCCTACAGAAACTATGCCAGATGCCCCACCATCTATGAGATGTTCAGATAAATGTGGTCAATGTAACAACTGTACTGAACTGAGCACCTGGTGGAAAAGATTCAGGAGTACAGTTGATGACTTTATTTCTGTTACTTGTGCACTGATGGTGTTTAAATCAAACATCCATTGGTGCACAAGTAACAGAAATAAAGATGGATCACAAAACAAAGCTCAATCATTTACTGATTGTCTAGACAATCCTAATGGGACATGCAAAGCACATTTCCCAAGATCAATATTTCAAACAACACAGATAAATGAAGAGACAGGACACATCCATATGAAAAAAAGAGCACAATGGATTAACACATTTTCATATGTTGTTACATATTTATTTCACTGCAACACTGATGTCATTAGTCTGTGATCTGGAACAGCCATCAGAGGTGTTCTTTTATATGTAACAAATTATATAACAAAGCCTGCTTTAAAAACTCATGTAATCTTTGACACAATATGCTCTGTTTTCCAGAAAAACCCTGACATTATAAGTGGATCAGAACCATGACAACAAATTGCATGAAAGTTAATGACAAAAATAGGGAAATCACTGAGCATCAAAATGGAATATGGCTCTCCTCCCATCAACATGCATTTGTTGAAAAACCCAGACCATTATTGTAGCCACAATTTTAATAATGTTTATTGGCAAGCATTTGTAACAAGAGTGAGGGCACCATGGGTTGTCAATGAACTTGTTAACAAAGAAACTTTTGACTGGAACTACTGATAGATTGACTGTCTTCAGACAACATAATTGTGTTGTTGGAATTTCACCTGTGCTAGATTACATGTGGTGCCCATCAGAGCTGGAAAAATTAAATCTTTACAACTGGATATGTCATTGTGAACAACAAAAGAAAAAAAAAACACTAAACAAACCAACTGCAGACTTACCAATAGAGATTGCCTTGGACAATAGAGCTCTGAATAATGAAGAAATTACACAAGCTGATAGCTCATCAAATACTTTATTATCATTTTTACCTGAACATCCATTAGAAGCTTCACACAGTGTACATTGGCTGTCAGAAGAGCAAAAGAAAGTTCCAAATTTGATAGGTTCTAACTTGCCAAGGTCTAATTTAGGAGACAGGGATTATTATTGCAGTACAATGCTTACTCTGTTCAAGCCATGGCAAACTGGACTTGATTTAAAGATTGATATAGAAACATGGGAAGAGACATTTGATAAGCACATTTTTTCATCACAAGCCAATGAAGTCATGCAAAACTTGAACATTCACTATGAATGTTTAGATTCTCTGGATGACTTTCATGCTCAAATGAAGAAAGGAGCAGTGGCCATGCCAAAATGGGCAGATAATGACCATATATAGCAAGACTTAAACCAAACTACAATAGATGACTATGTGGATACTGAAAACACAGGGACAATGTGGGAAGATCTAGTGATTCCAGAAAGCTCTTGGAAAAAAGGGAAAAAAAATCAAAAAAACATCATGAGTAGCATAAGACAAATTTTAATTGAATGTGGATGGACATGATGCAATTCTATTATGTTACCTGCTGACTGCAATCTGAATCCAGCATTGCCAACAATTACATAATCTCCTAGCCAATGGAAAATGGCTGTTGCAGCTTGTTGAGCCCAAGTTTTAAAAGATTGTCCCAAGAACCAGGTGACTAACTCAGGAAATAACAAGCACTCAAGTCAAGATTTTACAGCTAATGAAGTTAAAATTGTGAATAAAGATCACCTTAAAAGTTCATATACTAACAAACAATAGCAACCAACAATTGACCCAATTGCAAAAAAGTTTCTACTCAACAAAGAACAAGAACATGCTTACCACATCATTACTAATCATTCATGCAGTGAAAGTCCTAACCAGCTATGTATGAACATGGCAGGAATGGCTGGAACAGGGAAAACATGAGTATGGCTTGCACTAATAGAATTATTTACTCAAAAAAATGAGGCTCATCAGTTAGTAATTGTAGCTCCTACTGGAAGTGCAGCAGCACTTTTGCAGTACTTTACAGTCCCCCACCTGTCCTAGTGGACTCCAACCGGACTGACTGGAGTCCACTGGAGTCTGAGTGGAGTCCAAGTGGAGTCCAATTGAACTACACTAAGTCATGTAGAGTTCAATTGCCCATTGGAGTCCAACTGGAGTCCAACTGGAGTCCAAGTAGAGTCCAACTGGAGTCCGAGTAGAGTCCAACTGGAGTCCAAGTGGAGTCCAAGTGGAATGCATTTCAACCAAATGATAAGTCAATTAGATATGAGCTCAAAGGACTTTGGAGTTGGTGAATTTCATAAAGTACCCACAAAATAAATTTGTGTACTGCAGGAATTGAACTCAAGACCTCACCATAAGGAATCACATGACAAACCAAACAAGTGTGCTCAACCACTTGAGCCACAGGAGATTTATTAGGGTTCAATATAAGGTTTACTTATGACTCAACTTTTCATATTCTTCGAGGAGGCATTTTTCAAACAATTAAGATCAAAAATTTTTAATTAGCCACATCCCTCGTGTAGGACACAAGGGAGTGGGTATAATATAATAATAAACAAAAAAAAACCCCTCTCACATCTTGCAAGAGGGGGGGATTATTACTATGTACATAAAAAACTAAACCCCTCACGTTTGGCGTGAGGGGGGGTTGGGGGATGCAGTCTGGGGTGGGTGTCGTCGCCCACCCCTCCTCGCATGTGTCCATCGCCGTAGCAAGCCGCACCCATCATCCACCCTATGAGCAGAGGCTCGTAGGCATGGGGATGGGTGCCATGATTGTCATAACCCTGGTGTACCCACCATCCAGCCGACAAGCAGGTGCTCGTCGGCATGGGGTGGGTGTGTTGTCAGTTTTGTGGGTCTCCTAGTTCGGAGGGGTTGGGGGGAATGGTCAGTGATGTGGCATGCAAGGGAGGGGGTAGGTGGGTGCTTACCAGGTGGGTATCCTGCTCCGCAGGTCTCCCGGTACCTCTCTGCCATCTCCTATCCTTTATCAACACCCTCACATCCCATTTGGATGGGGAGGAGGGGGCTGGCATGGGTGTCGTTGGGTCTGGGTCGTTCTGGGTGCTGGTGCTGGTAGGCGGCGTTGTCATCGTCGTCGTTGACTGCACACACTCACAATCCACCCTACGAGCAGGGGCTCATAGGCATGGGGTGGGTGTGTTGGCTCGTTTGTGGGTGGTGGTGTCATTACTAGTAGATTATAACCTAGAAAACTCAAAAAATGAGTTAGTTAGTTGATAAAAACAAAAACAAAAAAAAAAAAAACTTATGTAGGGCCCAAACGATGCTCGTTTGTGCCTGCATTGGCTCGTTTGCGAGTGGTGGCATTGTTCCAGTAGATTATAACCTAGAAAACTAAAAAAACAGGTTAGTTAGTTTATAAAAACAAAAAGCAAACAAAAAAAAAACTTATGTAGGGCCCAAACAACGTGATCTGCATCATTTGGGCCCGCATTCCATCCATTTGGCTTGTTTGCAGGTGGTGGTGATGGTGGATTGGGCATGGGAGTGGTGGCAATGGGTGTCCATGCAGTGGTGGTGGTGGTAGAGAGAGGAGGGAAGGAGGCAGCGTCGACGGTGGTGGTGGTGGTGGTGGTGGTGGTGAGTGATGAGCTGGCACATTTGATGATGCGGCAATATGCTTTGTCATACACAGCCACACCACAGTACCTAATGCAAGTAGATGATGCCTCACACAAGGTACTGTGGTGTAACAGTTATATTGTGCATCATGATTGATTACATAAGCAACCTACAGAGATCTGGGTTCAATTCCTTTTCTTACACACTTTTTCAGTGGAATCCAACTGGACTCCACTCGGAGTCCAGTTGGACTGGACTGGGACTGGACTGGCAACTTTGCAGGCAGTTGGCTGGTGAATAGTCCTGGTGGACTCTGGTCAGTCCGGTCGGACTCCAGTCGGAGTCCAATGGGAAAGGTGGGAGAGTGTAAAGACCTCCACTTTTGGGTGGCTCAACCTATCACTTTATGTTTGGTATTGACACTGATGGATGCAAAAGTACAAACACTCAACTGGCTTTAATAAAAAGCAGGTTTCAAGGAGTTGACTATGTATTTTTGGATGAAGTGTCTATGCTTTTTTGTCAAGACTTGTATCAAATCAGCAAAAGATTAGCAACAATTTAACAATCCTGAAAGCCCTTTTGGTGGCACAGATATGATTTTTTCTAGAGACTTTGCTCAACCACCTCCCCCAATAGGCAAAGAACATGCTGCTTTGTAAAGTAGAACAGCTGGTATGAATGCAACCTCATTGCATGACCAAGAGGCAGCAATGGGAAAAGCCTTATGGCATCAGGTCACCATAGTAGTAATTTTGCAACAAAACATGAGACAGGTTGCCAACACAATGGAAGACAAATTGTTTTGCACTGCTCTGACTAATATGCATTATGAAGCATGCACTCCAGCAGATATTGCATTTTTTTTAAACCAGAATTTCTGCTAATATCAAAAATAGACTAAGTATCATCAACCGAAGTTTTAGAAACATGTCTATAATTACTGCATGTAATGCTAAAAAAGATGAAATAAATTGATTGGGAGCAATAAGATTTGCAACAGAAACTAAGCAAACATTGATAAAGTTTGTGTCAAATGATACTGTGGCCCAGGATGATCCAGATTTACAAAGTACAAAATGGTGTTCTCAAAAAAAGAAGGGATGAACATATGCACAGGTACAAATTTCAACTCATGTACAGAAACTTTTGTGGAATCAACCACCTTGTGGAAACACAAAACTAATTCCAGGAAGACTGATGTTATGCATTGGAATGCCTGTCATGATCTCTGCAAATTCTGCCACAGGAAGCAGTGGTCCACTCTTGGGATTATACTATGAGAGACAATGGGGAACATGTGCTGGAAACATTATTTGTGTGATTGTTGAAGCTGCTAACTTCAGATGTACAAATAAATGGCCTTCCACTTCATGTAATTCCACTGGTGCAAACCTCAACAACAACAACTGTTTGGCTGCCAGATGACACCCAGCTCACAATATCTTGTAACCAAGTGGAAGTATTGCCAAACTTTTCAATGACTGATCATACTTCACAAGGGAAAACACATGCTTTTAATGTAGTTGATTTAAGTCATAGTGAGACCCACCAAGCATATTACACTGCCCTTTCAAGAGGTTCTACTGCTGCAGGCACACTGAAATTAACAGGGTTTCATCCCCACAAAATTCAAGGAGGAGCATCTGGAGCACTCCAGCAAGAATTTCGTGAATTAGAACTGTTGGATTCAATGACAACTTTGCAGTTCCATGAAGATTCAAACATAGCAGAACAACAAAACACTCTACTTACATGTTTTCATCAAAAAAGAGGAAAAGACTACATTCCACCTACAATGCATACAGCTTTATACTGGAATTCCAAAGATCCTTACTTGGAGTGGCCTCAGAATGGAACAAAACCTACTAATAAATATGTATTAACCATGAGTAAATGGCAATGCTTCAAATAAAACCAAATGATGTTTCCTGAGATTGTTCGAAATTGATCGAAGTAGATCGAAGTAGATTGAAGTAGTTTCGGAGTGGTCTTGCAGGGTTTGTAGGGGTTGGGAGTGTGCGTGTTGATGTGTAAATGCCTCTGGAGATGTTCCCAGAGCTTAGAGTGCACAGTGGACCTATCAATGATGTGACCTGTGCTACACCCTATCACCAGTCATGAAATTCACCATCAAACATGTGCTCACTCTGTAGTTCTTGTGTCAGGATATCTCTTGCTTTTGCTGCCCCCACATCTGTCCATGGCAACACCAATCCCTGTTGCATTACTTGTATGCACTCTGTCAGAGGACAAATGTGGTATGTCTAAACTGTAACTCTTTGTGTTGCTTCTTATTATAATTATAGTGAATATTTTGACTAAGTAGGCGCAGACACACATTGAATCAGAAGCTCATGGGAAACTACAGCTCTGCAAATATGATGATGACACTAAGATTAGACACTCATTTCAGACCAACGCTATGCCTGGGGGATATATGTTCCTCATGTGGAAGGATACATCCAATGAAGTTGTTCTAGATGTTCCTGGATATGTTGCCAATTATGTATTACCTCGGATTACACAGAAAACAAAGTAACTCCTGTTTCATGTGTTTTACACTCTAAAAAAGCTATGTTAGGTTCAGTCAAAATGACCACCAGTCCATTTTGTACAAGCTCACTGTTGTAGGACCAGACGAACATTCCTTCAAGAAGGCTGTCTATGCTCTCTGTTGCATTTATGCTTTTTTTGAGGAGTCATTTCCAGAAGGTGGTATGTGACCTCATGTACAGTCTGTAGTTGGGACTATTGATACTATTGTTGCCCAGACTTGGTTTATTACACTGAGTGAGCATAGTGTTTTTCCTGAAGTACCTATTTCAGTACAGATTGATCCTGAAAACATATTGGCTGGGCTTGTCAACACCAGCCACTTCAAGTTCACAGAAGATAATGAGGTATCTTTCTTCAAAATTATTGTGGAAGATGATGGGTATGTAGAATGGTTGAGTTTGTGTTGTATATAATGTTGTACTTGTTCTGCAGGAAATTATGCAAGGCTGAGGCTGTTCCTAGCATTTTTCGGTGTGGGCATCTCATTGAAGCATCATTATGTTTTCAGTCTATTGCTATAGGCAGAAACCAAGTGTTTCTTACATGGCTTGATTCTATTCTGTTGATTAACCACATTGGTGCTCAGGTATGCATGTAGTTCTCACATATCATGTTTATACTAAAAAATTCCAGCTCTTCCAAGACCAATGTGAAAAGTTATGAAGCATGAGCAGAATGGAAACTGAAGTCATTAGTAGGAAACATTGCACTGTGTCTTATGATCTTCTGGAGGATGAAGTTACTAGTAAATGAGCACATGAGGAGTAACTTATGAATCATATATTAACTGGTACATATCTCTTCCTTCATAACATAACAGTTGCTCTGCATTCCATTTCAAATTGCTTGTTTTTGTACAGAAGTAAGGTTTACCATTATTTTTTGCACCATCATAATTCCAAAGTTATTGTCTATGATAAGTCAAGCTGTGAAGTGTTGACTTCCAGTGTAAATAATTGCTCTCAGATAGTATAATTGCTCACCATGAGATGTTCTTAAGTGCAGTTTTGGTGATGGAATTGTTTTAGGCTGTAGTTGAAGATTAATTTCAATTGTCCATGAAGGGGGTAAGCTGTTTTCAAAACATACAGTGAGTTGAATAGTATGATTACAATGAGATTCATGTACAGTGTGATGTTGTGAAATAATTGTAGCATCTTCTTGAGAAATGTGCTGCAAAGCATGTTGCCGAAGGAGATTAATCCATGTTTCTGAAGTTGTACATGTAGCATTTATATTTTGACCAACACTCACTGCATTTGAAGTCCACAGATCTGGAGTTGGGATATAAGTTATTCTCATTGCCATTGGAGTTTGCACATTATATCCACACACAGTACAAGAACAGACAATGGTCATCACATATATCTATTAGTTTTATTATTTCTGTTATATCTACTAACCTTGAACCTGTTCCCCCAGTTTTAATTGACCAAGCTCTGGTCTCCCACCTTTGCCTGCCTATCTGCCTACTGTCTCACCCATTCTTTGTCTCTGGTGCATTCTTTGATAAGTCTTCCAACTCTCCACATGTCTAACTGGGTTAAGCTTAAATTGCATGATCATAATAACTGGTATTCTGCCCATACTGTTGAGGTCTTTACACTCCCCCCAAGTCTGCTCAGACACTTGGACAGTCCTAGGACTTTGCTTGGACTTTGCTCAGACTTTTTTTTGGCTGAGAGTTCTGCCAAATCTGCAAGTCCAGTCTGAGCAAAGTCCTAGGACTGTCCAAGTTGCTCATATAATTGCCAGAAAATCAGCTACTGCAGGGATTGAACCCTCATAGTCACATGATTAAGTACAATTAAGGCAACAATATAACCATTAGACTCAACAGTCATTACAGGTAAGTAATTTTAGTTGTCTATGTACCGTGGCTGTGATGACAAATAAACACAGCTGCATCACCAATGATGCCAGCTCATCACCAACCAGAGAACCATGGTCAATCAATGCAGAAACAGGACCATGAGATAAACAAGAGGGGATCATGGCTCTCAACTGCACACTCCCATACAAGGTGTGGTAAGAAGAAGGGTGCATGCATGCTCACTGAGTCATTAGAATCATGTGGCAGATCACTATCCCCCCCCACCCAGGACAGAACTTTTGTTCAGCAGGTACATGGATGTGATAGGATGTGATGACATTCCAAGCAGGGCAGCAACAGGCAGGGCAGGAGGGGCCAATGTGAGTTGAGGGAGAGCACATGTGTACAAGGACACCTGGGGATGGGCAGGTTAGATAACTTGATCCACTTATGGGCTTCATTCACAGTTGTCATCATATGCTCAACATATCCCTCACCAGTTGGGAACTCACAAGAGTGTCCCTCAGGCATGTAAAAATTTTGGTGTTTCTTACATCCATTACTTGTTCTAGTTGGGCCATGGCTGCACCTGGCATGTACAAGTCCTCTGAATCAATCATCTTCTTTATCACAGACATCAGGAGAACCCAAAAATGCAAATGCAAATTCTTTGTATGTTCAGTAGAAATAAGATATCTTAGTTTTCCTTTTGCAAGCTTGTAGATAGGGGGGTGTACAGGCCCTGATGATCTCTACTTGTCCATAACATTCACAGATGTGGAATCCAGCAATTCCAGTTGGACTCTGGGGATTCTGGTTGGAATAACCAGATTCCAGGTACTTGAAAAAAGTGTACCATATTGGATAGTCAAATTTGATATATTCAAGTTCCAAGCTCTTTGAAACTTCATGAAGTGCCTACAAAATAAATTTGTGTGAAGGAAAGACTGAACTGAAGACCTTTTAATGGTATGATCACATATACTGTACAAGTGTGCTCAACTAGTTGAGCCACAGGAGATTACTAGTAATAACTATAAGGTTTGTTTATGACACTCACACTCAAAACTCTATTTTCATCTTCCTTGAGGGAGGTGCTTGTCACATAATCAAGATCAAAAAATTGATTAACTACATCCCTCACACAAGATGTGAGGAGGGAGTACTACAATTATATACAAACCCCTTGCCCACACAAAATGCAGGGGAAGGGTATTAAAACAAAAACAAAAACATCCCCACCCCACACAAAATGCAGGGGAGAGGGGGACGTGGTCCTGTGCATTGGCGCCGGTGTGTCGGCCTCATGGATGTGTCATCTTGGTGCATTGATGCAGGTGCATTATTCTGGGCACATGGGACCTACTCCCATTGTCCCTGGCTGCCGTCCCTAGTGGTTGGGGGTGCTATGGTGGTAGCCATCATTGTCATCTTGTTCTCCTCCCTGTCTCTCGCTGTTGCCATCCCTGTGCCTGGTTGTCCTGTAGTCCAGCCTGGTCTTCATCCCTGCCATCTTTTCATCATCACTGTTGTCACTATCTGCCTCCTCATTGTCATTGTCCCCATAGCCCCCATCCTCACTGTGTTGGTTGGCCTTTCTTGCTTGTTGTCGTCCTCGCCATTGTCAGTCCCTCAGTTTGGGTGGCAGTGGTGGTGGCAGTGGGTTTGGGAATTCCAGTCATTGTCGTCAGTAGTTTGAGTTTGTAATACCTAAAAAGTTGTGTTAGTAATAGGAAAATGAAATGAAAGAGAAAAAAACATATTACAGGCCCAAGAGACATCTCTTGGGCCTGTTTCATCGTCATATGCAGTACTTTACAGTCCCCCACCTGTCCTAGTGGACTCCAACCAGGCTGACCGGAGTCCACTGGAGTCCAAGTGGAGTCCAAGTGCAAACAAATGATAAGTCAATTGGATATGAGCTCAAAGGACTTCAGACTTGGTGAATTTCATAAAGTACCCACAAAATAAATTTGTATACTGCAGGAATTGAACTCAAGACCTCAGCATAAGGAATCACATGACAAACCAAACAAGTGTGCTCAACCACTTGAGCCACAGGAGATTTATTGGGGATCAATATAAGGTTTATTTATGACTCAACTTTTCATATTCTTCGAGGAGGCATTTTTCAAACAATTAAGATCAAAATTTTTTAATTAACCACATCCCTTGTGTAGGACACAAGGGAGTGGGTATAATATAATAATAAACAAAAAAAAACCCCTCTTGCATCTTGCGAGAGGGGGGGCAGAGATAAATTAAAAATAATAAAGACCCCTCCCCACACAAAATGCGGGGGAGGGGGGGTTGGGGGATGTGGTCTGGGGTGGGTGTCGTTGCCCACCCCTCCTCGCACACGTCCATCGCCGTAGCAAGCCGCACCTGTCATCCACCCTACGAGCAGTTGCTCGTAGGTGTGGGGATGGGTGCCGTGGTCATCTTATCCCTGGTGTGCCCGCCATCCACCCGACGAGCAGCTGCTCGTCGGCATGGGCTCTCACCACCCATCCACCCTGCGAGCAGAGGCTCGCAGGTGTGGGGTGGGTGTGTTGTCGGCTTTGGGGGGTGCTGGTAGGCATCGTCGTCGACTGCACACACTCACGATCCACCCTACGAGCAGGGGCTCGCAGGCGTGGGGTGGGTGTGTTGGCTCGTTTGCGGGTGGTGGTGTCGTTACTAGTAGATTATAACCTAGAAAACTCAAAAAATGAGTTAGTTAGTTCATAAAAACAAAAACCAAGTGAAAAAACTTACATAGGGCCCAAACGACGCAATCAGCGTCATTTGGGCCCGCATTGGCTCGTTTCCGAGTGGTAGTGTCATTACTAGTAGATTATAACCTAGAAAACTAAAAAAATGAGTTAGTTAGTTTATAAAAACAAAAACCAAGCGAAAAAAACTTACATAAGGCCCAAACGATGCAGATCGCGTCGTTTGGGCCCGTGTTGGCTCGTTTGCGAGTGGTGGCATCGTTGTCAGTAGATTATAACCTAGAAAACTAAAAAAACGAGTTAGTTAGTTTATAAAAACAAAAACCAAGCGAAAAAAACTTACATAAGGCCCAAACGATGCAGATCGCATCGTTTGGGCCCGTGTTGGCTCGTTTGCGAGTGGTGGTGTCGTTGCCAGTAGATTATACCCTAGAAAGCTAAAAAAACAGGTTGGTTAGTTTATAAAAACAAAAAGCAAACGAAAAAAAAACTTACCTAGGGCCCAAACGACGCGATCTGCGTTGTTTGGGCCTGCATTCCATCCATTCGGCTCATTTGCAGGTGGTGGTGATGGCGGATTGGGTGTGGGAGCGGTGGCAGTGGGTGTCCACACAGTGGTGGTGGTGGTAGAGAGAGGAGGGAGGCGGCATCGATGGTGGTGGTGGTGGTGGTGAGTGATGAGCTGGCACATTTGATGACGCGGCTATATGCTTTGTCATACACAGCCGCACACAGTACCTAGCACAAGTAGATGATACCTTAAACAAGGTACTGTGGTGTAATGGTTATATTGTGTGTTATGATTACATAAGCAACTGACAGGGATCTGGGTTTGATTCTTTTCCTTACACACTTTTTGAGCGGAATCCGACTGGACTCCCAGTGGACTCCAACCGGACTCCAACCAGACTCCAACCAGACTCCAACCGGACTCCAACCAGACTCCAACTGGACTCCAACTGGACTCCACTGGACCAGTCTGAGTGGAATCTGGTGTTTGAGTGGATTCCACTCGGAGTCCAGTCGGACTGGACTGGGACTGGACTGGCAACTTTGCAGCAGTTGGCTGGTGACCAGTCCCAGTGGACTCCAGTCGGAGTCCAACGGGAAAGGTGGGGGAGTGTAAAGACCTCATCATATGGGCCATCTCTGTCTCCTGTGCCTTCCTTGTGTGCTGTTGTTGTCCCACCCTGGTCGCTGCTGCTGCTGTTTTTGTTTTGGTTGTGTTGTCCCCCTGTCATCATCCCGGGAGTTGTCATTGTCATTGTCCCTGTTGTTGCTGTGCCTTTGCTGTGATTGTCATCATCCTCCCATGTTCCTTGCTGTCCTCGCCATTGTCCTTGTTGTCCTGGTTTGGTGCTGGGTCAGGGTTGTTATTGTTGTCCATAGTTAATACCTAGAAACTTTGTTAGCACCAAAAAAAATGAAATGAATAAGAAAAAGACTTAACTACAGCCCAAGAGATGTCAGCGATGCCTCTTGGACCCTTTTTGTTGTACGGTGCTGCATCCCTTGCCTGCACTTCCCTCTTGTCCCATCCTCGTCATCCCCCTCATTGTCTGCCGCAGCCACTATTTTTGTTGTGTTGTTGTCCCCATCCCTATGTCATGATCCATTATCCACCCTGCAAGCAGATACTCACAGCAGTGGTGCAGGTGTGGATCTGCTGTCTTGGCACCATCTCATGGTAATAGAACTTAAAGATCAAATCAGAACATTAGTAAGTTGAAAATAAAATAAAAGAAAACCGTTACTTAAGGCCCAACAAACAACTCTTTTGTGTGGCTGCTGAGCTTTTTGAAGAAGTGTGACTCAACATGACAGTTTCCTTTTTCATTCAAAATCTGCATGTCAGTAAAACCCACTGAGTGTGAAAGTCTATAAGGGGCTGAGTTGGACTAACTTCAAAATATAAGCCTGTCTTCAGACAGTGTTGAAACTCCAACATCTGCCAAGCAGCCATCAGACTTACGTATCACTTTTGCTGGCTGGTTGGTCGGGTTAATACGATGAGTCCAAGGTATGAGGACTCGTAATACATTTCCAGGTGCTTCCTCTTGCAATCTGTCAACTTTGGGGGTCATGCAGTTGATGACAATAAGGCTGGTACTCAGCTGGTGGATGTTGTTTGGCTACATGAGTAAGGGGCACAGTGCATGCTTTCTGAAAGGCCAATGCTGTTACAATTTTCCTTGTAACTCATGGAACCCAACGCACCCGACGATCCCCTCCAGACAGGAGGCACCCCTTGATTCATGCCTAGGGCATGTCCTTGACATCAGACACACACACAATGCATGCCGACTGCATGCATTCGATCCCCTTCCCGTGGAAGGCACTCTTGATGCATGGTGACTCCATGCACCTGAACCCACTCCCACACATGCTGTGATATGACAGCCCCCTGACATGAGGTCCATGACATTGGACGCCTCATGCTAGGCATGAGGTCTATTGTTTCTATTCTTACTTGATATGCATCTATCTTTCCGATTGGACGATAAGGACCTCCCTCATAGTATAAGTACTGCAACTCATAGTAGGTATGTCCTTAGTTTAGATCTAGGCAATCTACAGCCTTAACTTGTGAACTCGCGAACTTACTCGAAACCACTAAGGAAGCCCCTTAGTGCATGAACCTGAACGACTCTATGCAGAAGGCCTGCTAGAGTGCACTATCTCTCTTATGTTGGATGCTCCAAGTAAGACTAGTGCAGAACAACTCGTTGAGGAAGCACCTCATCAAACGACATCAACTAGATCAAGTGGTTGAGGCTTCGCCCTTAACATAAGATCTAAACTATCTGCTAGCCCACCTACCTAGGTGTAGGCAATACATCTCGATACACACCACAGTGACCTGGGTTTAGACAAACCCCAGACCAACCACCAAGAGAAGCAGAACCACAGCCAGGTTCTTCTTGGTACCGATACAATGGAAGACTAGTCTGTTACTCGACCCCAGCACAGTGTTGGTTCTACGGATCAACTGACAGACAACGAGGAGATTTCCTCACCGATGAAGACTTTGAACAACTGCACACACCCCCACCCGAAGCATCCACCCGCTTCTTAACAGACGAAACCGATGACCTCTATAATGAGATGTCCGAACCCGCAACCACACCGATGATGTCCATGAAGGACATTCAAATCCAATCACCAACAGACTTCTCAGGAGAGCAGACCAAGACCGCCAAGTTCCTGCAGGAGATAGACCTGTACCTGTGAATCAATGACCAGGTCTACAACACGAATGACAAGAAGATCATCTTCACGTTGTCCTTCATGAATGGAGGGACAGCAGCTGCCTGGGCACAGGCATTTGTCAACCAGCACCAGTCCCAGGGGCTCAGTGAATATGCAGACTTCCGACAGAAGGTCTTAGAGGCCTTCTCACTGATCGACGACGCTGGAACGGCAAAGACAGAGATTAAGAATCTCAAACAAGGTTCAGGGAACCTCGAAGAATATGTGGTGAACTTCCACATCCTGAAAGACAGGATGGGAATCACAGAAGATGCAGCCATGATCGAGTACTTCATGGACGGACTGCATCCCAAATTACTGAAGAGGGTACACACAATGGAGACAGTGCCCAACACGCTTGAAGGCTGGATAAAAGCAGCTTTGAAATATGAAGGCCAATGGAAATGGGCCATGGCAATCCTGGGGAAGACCAGGCAAAACCAGATGACAAAAGAAACAACGAAGAAAGGACAGCCCTCTCTCGACATCAACCGATTGACAAACCAAGAATGTGTGGAACACCTCCAAAAGGGATTGTGTTTCATCTGCCACCAACCAGGACACCGATCATCCAACCACAGGGATGGAAAGAACCCCACTCAGATGGGGTCAGCGCCTCCTCCCTACCGAAACTGCTTCACCCAGAAAAAGACTGGGGTGGACACCTACCAGAAGATCTGCATGATGCTGGATGAACTAGACAAAGAAGAAAAGGAATGAGCCCTTAACCTATTGGAGGAATCAGGTTTTTAGAACAGCAGCCTGATACGATGCCAGTCACCGCTGTAGTCTCCCTAGGGTCTGTACTCTTAGCTACCATGAATAGACAATCTATGTGCCTGTCTATTCAGGTAGCTGAGTCAGACAATGGGAAAGACATCGCAATGAACGCGCTCCTTGACTCTGGAGCAGGAGGAGTCTTTATCGACTCGAACTTCATCGAACGAGAAGGGATCAGAACATATCCCTTAGGCTGCACCATCTGGGCCACAAATGTAGATGGGACCCTGAACAAGCAGGGAACGATCACCAGATGTGTGAAGGGAAGACTCCACATCAATGGAAGGAGCTACCCAATGGAATACCTAGTCGCTGGACTAGGCAAAGAATCGGTAATCCTGGGCCTGCCATGGCTGCAGGAGATAAACCCAATCATTGATTGGAAGAAGGGAACCTTTGAGTTCCGAGATGAAGAACAACGAGCTCAAATCCAATGGATCTTGGAAAAGACGAGAAGAGCCGAATGATCCCTCCCGAATACCCTGAAGCTCCCAGGGTCAACACTGAAAGGGAGGCACCCAACGACAAACTGGCACGAATTCGACACATCGTGGCCAAAACAAGACAGAGGCTCTCTGAAGAGAAAGAGAGGAGCCTTGCCCAAGCCAGATTGGCCATGGCAAAAACAAGAAAAAGACTCTCCAAAGAGAAGGAGAGAAACCTTGCCCAAGTACGACTAGCCGTGGCAAAGACGAGAGAAAGGCTCACCGAAGAAAAAGAAAGGAGCCTTGCCCAAGCCCGATTGGCCATGGCAAAAACAAGAGAAAGGCTTTCAGAAAAGAAAGCAAAAGAACTAAATTCCATCCAGATAGCTGTCGCAAAGACCAGGAGCAGCAACACCCCTAAACAAGCCAGAGGCCTTGAAGCAGCATGATGTGCTGTTGCCAAGACCCGAGAAAACCAGAAGAAGACGCAACTGGAAAAGGGCAAAAACAAGGAATGCAACAAGGCACAATGAATTGTGCAAAGGATGAAGGAATTGCTAACCTCCACAGGGGAGGGAAGCACTGGCAAAAGGAACATAAAAACGACACTACGAAACAGGATAAACTACCTTCAACAACAGACTACCCCAACCCACGATTATAGGACTCCAGATTGCAGTACCATCAACGCTGAAATACCTATGCCCAGGGAGACCCCCCCTCAGGTAAAGGTCGAAGAGGTACCCGATGAAGAACTACTGGCAGATACTGGCATGGAAATATGAGCGATGGAACTGACCCCTGAATGAGATGTAATTGAGGACAACTCAATACTGATTGCATACACACGAGGTGAACCAGTCATCGGCCTATTTGAACCAGCCATAGAACTGCCCCTGACAGAGGAACATCGAGAACCAACACACAGATACATCCGAAAAATGAACACAATCAGCAGGCTCACGAAAGGCAAGGGCTCCCCACAGTACCTACTCAACTCAGACATATGGATCAGAGCAAAGACATCCATATCCCAACGACTAGCGCACGAGCAAGAGGAGGGAAAGGAGACTAGCCAATGGACCCTGGACAATTTACTGCCACTGGAATACCAGAAGTACAGACAGGTATTCGAGAAAGCCACATCCAAATGATTCCCAGAATCAAGACCGTGGGATCATGTGATTGACCTGAAGGAAGGCTTTGTAACGAAGGATTGTAAAGTCTACCCATTGACGCCGAAAGAACAAGAGAAACTCAATGAGTTTCTAGATGAAAACCTGGAGAAAAGATACATCCAACCATCGAAATCACCCATGGCATCCCCGTTCTTCTTTGTGTCGAAGAAGGACTCCGATGCTCTACGACCTTGCCAAGACTATCGCTATCTGAACAAAGGAACAATCCAGAACAACTACCCCCTGCCACTGATTGGAGACCTCTTGGACAAGCTGAAGGGAGCAAGATTTTTCACGAAACTTGATATTCGATGGGGATATCATAACGTATGGATAAAGAAAGGAGATGAGTGGAAGGCAGCATTCAAGACTAACTGAGGGCTATTTGAGCCAATGGTGATGTTCTTTGGGCTGTGCAACTCACCGGCAACATTCCAGGCCATGATGAACGATCTTTTCTGAGATATGCTAGATGAAGGATGGCTCGTCATCTATATGGACGACATCCTGATCTTCTTGAAGATGGAAGAAGAACACCAGATAAGGACTGAAAGGGTCCTCAAATGACTATGACAATGTGATCTCTACCTGAAAGTAGAGAAGTGCAGATTCAATGTACAGGAAGTCGAGTTCTTGGGCATGATCGTCAGACCCAATGAGCTTCCAATGGACAACACAAAACTGGCTGGGATCAAGGACTGGCCCACGCCAAGGACAGTGAAGGATGTAAGATCCTTCCTAGGATTCAGAAACTTCTATCGATGATTCATCGGACACTTCGCAGATCTGGCCAGACCGCTGAATGACTTAACGAAGAAGAACCAGAAATTCGAATGGACAAATGACTGCCAGCAGTCGTTTGATGCACTAAAAAGGAAATTCAATGAAGCCCCAGTACTGCTGATGCCAGATGCAATGAAACCATTTGTGGTGGAATCTGACGCCTCAAAATTTGCGACAGGCGCAGTACTCAGACAACAGGATGCCAATGGAGACTGGCACCCGTGCGGCTATATCTTGCATTCTTTCAATGAAGCCAAAAGAAATTACAAGATATATGACAGGGAACTACTGGGAGTGATCCGAGCGCTAGAAACATGGAGACACTACCTACAGGGGACGCCATTCCCTGTGACGGTATTATCCGATTACAAGAACCTGACATACTTCCATCAGCCACAGAAACTGAACTGATGACAGGCTAGATGGGCCATTTACCTGTCATAATTTGACCTGAAGCTACAACACGTACCCGGATCACAGATGGTACAATCTGATGCCCTATCGAGGAGAGCAGATCACATAGCCGAAGAAGACACCGATAACGAGGACAAGACCATCCTCGCTGACAAACTGTTCATCAAAACGATTGACACTGAGCTCCAGGGAGCCCTGGTCTCAGCGATAATGAAGGATGACCTCATAAATGATGCTTTATGAGCCCTGAAAAACAATGGAACTCCCCCAATCAAGTCTGCATTGGAGGACTGGAAATTCGAAGATGGCCTGCTCTTTTTCAAAGACAGATGCTACGTGCCACAGGACAAAACCCTCCGCCAAGCAATCATACGAAAATACCATGATAGCATCATGACAGGACACCCTGGACAATGGCAGATGATCAAACTGATCCGACAAGACTACTGGTGGCCAGGAATGGCCAACTTCATCAAGAAGTATGTTGAAGACTGTGCAAAGTGCCAGCAAATGAAACTGAATACACACCCACTGACCCCACTGCCGACACTGATATCATCCAACGCCAGCAGACCATTCAAGCTGGTAACGACAGATTTTATCATGGACTTGCCCGTGATAAACAGATTTGACTCAATCATGGTCATGGTAGACCATGGTCTTATGAAGGGGGTAATTTTTATCCCTTGCGCAAAGATGATTGACACACTTGGCGCCGCAGACCTTTACCTATGCCATGTGTACACCAGATTTGGACTCCCCGGAAGAATCATCTCAGACAGAGACCCTCGATTCATGTCCAAACTCTTCCGAGAACTCAGATGACTGCTCAGGATTAAGCTATCCATGAGCACTGCCTATCACCACCAGACCGACGGAGAAACAGAGCGAGTAAACCAAGAGCTAGAGGTTTACCTCCGCATGTTCTGTTTGAACAAACCCGAAGATTGGGAGCGTTATCTCCCAACAGCAGAATTTGCGCACAACCAGAAGACGCACTCTGCAGTAAAACACTCGCTGTTTTACTTGATGATGGGATATCAACCATGCACTATCCCCACCCCTTACAAAAAAACGAATGTGCTGGCCGCCGAACAGAGAATCCAAGAGCTTCTCTCTGCGAGGAGGGAAGCTCTTGCCGCACACGAACTAGCCAGACAGGCTATGGCTGCCCGAACGAAAGGGCGATATGAACTGTTCAAGGTCGGAGAACAAGTATGGCTTGACTCCAAGAACCTGAAGATTGGCTACCCAATGAGAAAACTGGTGCCAAAACAAGAAGGGCCCTTCATGATTGAAGATGCCTTGTTGAGAACGACATACCGATTGAAACTGCCACTGGGATGGAAGATCCACCCGGTATTCCATGCGGCTTTACTCACGCAATACCATGAGAACGACACTCATGGGCAAAACTTCCTGACTCCACCACCCGACCTTGTGGAAGGAGAAAACGAATATGAGGTGGAAGCGATCATCGCACACAAGAAGCACAGCAAGACACGCCATTACCTTGTGAAATGGGTTGACTACCCGACATCCGAAAACACATGGGAACCTGAATCGAACCTGAAGAATGCCCCCGAGATCCTGACGGCATATAAGAAGAGGTACCATCTCTGATGAGAACCCAAGAACCCCCTCCTTCTTCCCACAACGACACTCCCCAATATGCCTGCCGAACGATGATTCACCCGAGACTACCTATGAAACCAATTGAATGCTGATGCCCTTCATGTTCACCTCGCCCACAATCCACCAAGATACCATCTGGCCAGGATGTGCTTCTACTATGCTAGCACTATCGAGCAGATGGAACGAAATCTAGAAGAAGCAATGAACGATGCAGCTGCCCTGGGGATCAAACAGACGATCCAGGAGATGATTGCACCACGGTCAGACAGACCGAGAATGACTGAGGAGAGACCTCACACCCCCTTAGATCGGTACAGATGACCACCGACCTCGCCCTCGCCATTCAGCGAGCGGAGCAACAGAGATGAATGACGATCTCCCTCTGGAGACTCCTCCCATTCTATGAAGAACCCGAAGATCGTGCCTAGGGCACCTGAAGTAATTGATCTAACCACCCCCAAACCTGAACTGAAAACCACCCAACCGCCTTGGTCCCCCCACACATGAGACATGCCAGATGTTTCATCTGCCAAGAGATAGGCCATTTTGGCCTGATTTGCCCATGATATATTTGCAAGTATTGCAAACAGCGAGGCCCCGGACACTATAGGATGAACTGCCTGGAGAAACCTCGAAAAGATCGAGAGACCAATGAAGGAGAAGCCGAACAAAGACAGCGGCTCTTCTTTAACTCTGGATGCGATGATTTTGATGACGACACAATGGGAAACATGACAGGGGAGCCATATGGAAGGATTTAAAAGGCAGAGCTCAAGACGATAGCATGACAAGACATACCCATGCTCACAGGGATTACGATCCTCGCCATCATCGTTGGCACAACCCTGGCTGCAGCGGCAGCCCTAACCTTTGCTTTCTGCCTCTACGCCATCTTCTGAACAGAACCCGAACCCCCGATTGCAGACATTGAATTCGCCATCCTGCAACGACCCCCTTTCAATGATACCAACGACTCCTTGACACCGCTACCTAGGGCAGTGTGAACCCAAAGAACCCGATCATGGTCCGAGTTCAGACATGAATTATTCCTCCATCGTACCCCTCAACCCCAACCCACCCACATAACCAGACCATGCCCGATCAGACCACAAAGGAGAGACAAAGATTTAGGTCGAAGTGTGGAACTTTTGACCATAGCAAGGGGGTAATGTTACAATTTTCCTTATAACTCATGGAACCTGATGCACCCGACGATCCCCTCCAGACAGGAGGCACCCCTTGATTCATGCCTAGGGCATGTCCTTGACATCAGACACACACACAATGCATGCCGACTGCATGCATTCGATCCCCTTCCCGTGGAAGGCACCCTTGATGCATGGTGACTCCATGCACCTGAACCCACTCCCACACATGCTGTGATACGACAGCCCCCTGACATGCTGCACTGCAGCACTCCATGACATCGGATGCCTCATGCAAGGCATGAGGTCTATTGTTTCTATTCTTACTTGATATGCATCTATCTTCCGATTGGATGATAAGGACCTCCCTCGTAGTATAAGTACTGCAACTCATAGTAGGGATGTCCTTAGTTTAGATCTAGGCAATCTACAGCCTTAACTTGTGAACTCATGAACTTACTCGAAACCACTAAGGAAGCCCCTTAGTGTGTGAACCTGAATGACTCTACACAGAAGGCCTGCTAGAGTGCACTATCTCTCTTACGTCGGATGCTCCAAGTAAGACTAGTGCAGAATGACTCATCGGGGGGGCACCTCATCAAACGACATCGACTAGATCGAGTGGTTGAGGCTTCGCCCTTAACAAATGCTGGAGCCAGACCATTTGAGGCTTCTAGCAGCCTCTTTGGCATCACATTTATGGGTGTTGTGGTCCTTGATCAGCTTCTGATCCAGCTTTGTTAGAGTATTAACAAAGGACAGAAGCTTTGTCTCAGCCTTCAAAGTGTCTGACACCAACTTTATGATGCCAGCAGCAGCAGCACCAGCACCAGCAGTCTCTGGGTCAGCAGGTGCATCATTCTCCTTTTCTGATTCATTGGGAGGATTTGTGGTTGTCTTCCCACCAATTGAATGTGGCAGAAAACTCTGGGGAGATGTTCAACTCAATTTGCACATGAAGCTGAAGAGGGGAGAGGTGGAATTGAGAGCCTTTCAATAAAAGGTTGTCTTGGTGGAGGGAGTCAATAAAGTCTAAGAATGGAGTTTTGTTTTGCTTAGTTGAGTGAACCTTTCAGGCTAAATCCTGTTGCCAGTGTTTAGGCAACCAACAAGCACATACCTTTGCCATGAAGTCAGTGAAGGATAGGGTAGACAAAAGTTCATGTTGAGACTGGTACCAATTGGAGAACAATGGGTCCTTGAAGGAATAGACAATGTTCTCAACATACTTCTTGGCCTTGAGACCATCCTTATTCTGAAGATACCCATGTGCATGATGTTCAAACTGGTGCAGCAGTTCAGGTGTCATGGCTCTGGCAGAGACTATGCTTGCTGTTATTGAGGCTGAGGATGGCAGTAGATGAGGTGGACGCCATGGATTTTGTTAGTGTAACAACATAGTATTTGTCTGCAGAGGATGTAGAATCCTGTCAATGTTGGGGTCTGGTTATGGGAGAATGGTCAGCTGGCAGTGATGATTCATGAGGTGGAGGTGATGAGGGAGGATTGGAGAGCATGGAAGGGGTGGATGGAGTGGGGTTGTTTATGATGATGGTGGTATGGAGGCAGCCGTTTATAACAATGGGTATAAGGCCACCATTGGTCATAAGGCTGGATGTAAGTATGTTGTTCAAGACAATGTTGTTGACAATGGGGGTAAGGTCAGCATCAGATGTAAGGCTGGATGTATGCCTGTTGCTCAAGACAATGGATGTGGAGTGACTCGGAGGGGATGTATGCATGTTGTATGTCACAATGGAAGTTGTGGTGGGTAGCGACACAGAGTTAGTTACATCATGGGTGAGACAAGTCAGGGCTATCAGAGAGCTCACAGTGTTTGTTTTCCTTGCCCTACTACAAGTAGTAACGGGGACAGCAAAGGATGCACTGTGGACCTGGCATGGTAGGGTTTTCAGCCATTTAAGTGCTAAAATGTGAATTTCCTAACATAAATGGCTGAATTCGGGGTGGATGAATTTGGGATGAATTTTCATCCCATATATTTCAGCCATCCAAGGGATGGAGTTCATATGTGTTACCTTACAAAATTTTCATAACCTAATGGAATGAAATTTCATTTTACAAGGGGATGAAAAGCAGGGGGTGATTTTAATCCAAGATGAGGGTATGGATTTTCAACCATCTAACATATGAATTTTCATCAAGTTTTTCAACAATTTATGGGATAATATTTCCTGCCTCAAAGGTGTGGATCACAGAGTGTGTTTTTCAGCCTGAGATAGAATAGAAACTTCATACCATTATAAGATGCTTTAGTAGAAGGTAGGTTTCATCCATTAAAGAATGAATTGACTGTTTATATTTCATGCCCTAAAGAATGTTTTTTGCAGGGAATCTCAGATAATATTTCATACCACAAGAGGCTGAATTTCATTTTGTTGTCATCTGCATTGTGGAAGAGTTAAGTTATCCCTACCTGCCCTCATGCAATCAGTCACATGACACATCTGGGCTACATATCTATATCCAACATACCCAACACATCAACTTCACATGCAATATCAACCAGGTTCTCACATATTCACATGCCCTTTCTTTCTCTTCCAATGTTTGCAGCGGATGGTGCTGCCTCCCTCCTACCGCCTCTACCACCACCATACCACTCACCACTTGCACCACTACCACCACCACTCCCCTGCCCGCTCCTAAAACGAGGCCCAAGAGATGTCATTGACATCACTTGGACCACAGGTAAGTTTTTTTTCTTTCGCGTTCATTTTCATTTACTGGTATGTTTTTTTAAAATGTTCTTTGTTGTTTTGTTATAACTGACTCATTTTTCATGAATGATAGGTTTTATTTTAATCTCTAATGACACCACGGCCCAAAAACACAATGATGACCAACACAGCCACCACCCATGAACCACTGCTGCAAGCAACTGCTCGTGGGGTGGGAATGGGTGCAACTCCAAAACAACACAAATGGCAATGACAAGATGCCAACGCAATGACAAGACAAAGACAAACTGAATGCAAAAAGGGCCCAAGAGACATCGTTGATGCTGATGAAACTCAACCCAGGAAAACCACCAAAGCAGCCGATGAGGCAACCAATGATATTTGCAATGAGTCAGAGGAAGGGTGCAAGTCATTCCAAATGTTCGTGGTCCAACCGATGGGTAGATAACTAGTTGGTACTAGTTGCAAAGGTAGTGCTATAGGAGATGAAGGTATTTGATGCGGTCCAATGGGGTATCGATCAATATTGAGGACAGTCGACGAGATCGACGGCGAACACGTTATATTGTCAATGGTCAATATGTGAATTCCAAGGACCTTTCGATAGGTCAATAGTATACAAAGGCTATGAAGTGTTGGACTGGCTACTAGCAGAAGGGACAAGAGGATCAAAGGAGGATCGAGGATGCAATGATTGCAGAGGTTTATTGTTGATCGAGAAAACCCATAGAGACTTAGATAGTTTTAGAAAGTTGATCAGATGCTTAGAACTGTATACGAGACGATAGGTGAAGATGATTTCTTGTATTTCCAAGTAGATACTCCAGAGTTTTATATGTTTTAAAGAAACTTCCTAAAATGGAATGAGAAACATGTGTAGAACATGAGGCAAAAGATATGAGTTAAGGCACAAGGCCAAAAAGGAGACTGGAATCCAAACAAGAAAGATATATATCTTATGATGAAAGAGTAATAAAGGGAAAGAACTAAAAGAGACTGTCCTTTGTGTATAAACTGCACTAAGTCTCGCAATAATCCATCCAGCGGGTTCTGTACGTGACAGGGAGTTGGAATGAGGCTGACCAACTATCAGCAGGTTTGAGCACGAGTTGGAATACTCCCTGGTGCATGGTCTTCCACATTATAGATAACAAATGCAGCGCCCGATGTCACTCGTAGTCTCTCGATATTGATTGATAATGCTCAATGATGGTTGACAATGTTTGATTGCAGTCGCGGCCATTTGAAGTTGATCGGGGATGTTCGATGGTCATTTAGAGGGATCTTAGGGGCTTTCAGGGTAGTCCTAAGGTTGTGCGATGTGATTTCTAAGTATGATCAATGCAGTCGATATGATATCATGCTCAGTAGACTTGGTCGGGAGTGGTTGCACTGCTTCTGGGACCTCATGGGAGTTAGCTGATGTAATTAGAATGTGGTTGTAATGGTGAATCAGCCTTTGAGCTGAGGAGACAACCTATCAACACGTTGATGTCTCTTGGGCCACAGTATGTTTTTTTTTTCTTTCTCATTCTATTCTTTTTTTACTAACAAACCTTTTAGGTACATTGATGACGATGACGACAGGACGACAAGGGGGAACAAAAACACTGGGATGGCATGAGCAAACGATGGGGGAGGACAGCAACAATGACAGCGGCATGCCAATGCAATGCAGGCATGAGAAGGAGGAGAGGGACAGGGGAACAACAAGGACGAGGATGGGACAACAACAATGACAACTGGGGAGCGACAACAGGGGACAACAACAACAATGACAACAGGACACAGGGAGAGGGGGGATCGATGAGGCAAACCAAAAAAAAGGCCCAAGAGACATCATCAGTCTTGGGCCGCTGGTATGTTTTTTTTCTTCTCATTTCATTTGTTTTTACTAACAAACTTTTTAGTTACTAACTATGACAATAACGACCCCGAGCCACCACCCGCCACCTACTGCTGTGAGCCCCTGCTCACAGGGTGATCATGGGTGCTTGACAACAAACTGGTGGGAGGGGGAGGATGACAAGAGGGGGGAATGATGAGAGGGGAGAACAACAGGAGGGGGGAACAACAGGAAGGGGGAACAATGGGAGGGGAGGACAATGGGAGAGGGGGACAACAATGGGGGACAACAATGATGGCAGGATGATGAGGCCACCTGCCATGATGGGATGATAAGGGGATGACAACACAGGACACCAACAACACTGACACCAAGGGGCACAACGGACAACAATGAGGATGGGGAGATGACAAAGTGGAGGACAAGGGGACAACAATGGCAGTGGCGAGGACAACAAGGGAGAGGGGGGGGATGGTACACTGCTGCAAGCAACTGCGAGCAGGGTGTATGAGGGGTGCAAGAATGGTGCAGGCACCAACAATGACAATGGGGACAACAGGGACAATGACAATGGGACAATGGGGACAGGGACAACAATGGGGCCACAATGGGACAATGGGCTGATGGGGACACAATGATGGGGCATCAGGGGTCAGGGGGATTTTTTTGCTTCTTTCGAGTAGATTTTGTATTTTAGTGGCTTGAAATTTATTCTGATACATGATGAAACTATTCTATCAATGGTCTGAAAATTCCTTTGTAAAAAGGAGAAATTCATCCAGCCAACATTCCTAATGGGATGAAAATACATTGTAGGCAGGTTCTTTCATTCCTCTTAAACCCCTGGAAAGTTGATGAAATTCAACCCAGGTAGAGGGGTGTTATTTATGCCCATATCATATAAAGATGAAAACCATCCCATGAGATGAATTTGGTGTGGGTTACAGGTAGGAAAAAGCATTCTTTTTCACTCCTCTTAGTGGTGGATTTTCATGCCAACTCCTGATGAAACTTATTCCATTTTGGGGTTTATCAATACATGAAAACTATACCATAAATATGTCATTTTACACTATCTAAAGGTATGAAATGTGGGATAGTTTTCCTACCCCTTGGGCCCCATAGTGATGGCATACAAGACAGTGTTCTACTGTTGTAGGTGGAATATGTCAGCACAGTAAAAAAAATTATTTTCAGCATTGTCATTGTTAAAAAAAAATGGAAACCTATCCCATAATCAAGGAATGGGCAACACTGGTGAAGCAGAGGGAGGAGGACAGAATGAGGACTCGCTACTAATCACATGATAGACAGGACAACAACATTGAATTAGGAGCAAGTGGGGGTACAAAAAGCAAGAGTCTAGGGGGAACATAATGGGGAAAGGGAAGAATGGGGAATCCTATGTGGCAATTAATAAAGTGGGTCATGTACAAACAGCTTTCAATGGTGTTATGTAAGCCAGGCTTACACTGGGCTGTGATAGTATGTTGGACCTGCATAACTCAAACAAGCAGTGCCAGATCCTCAGATCTTCTCTGGATCCAGTGCATGCTGGACACACGTGAGGCTTTTTTGGGTGATGTCCATCACTCAGCAGACCTTCAGCAACACTCCACCACCAGGAAGGACTGCAAACATTGAAGCAGCAAATCCTAGGATCATGACTTCCTACTGTATGTAAGAGATTTATACGAAGGAAATGCCTTGGAAGTACAATGAACAAGTGACTTTAGACTGGAGAAAGGGGTATGGTATCCTGTACACAGTGAAGCAACATTGTATACTTAAGGCTGTCATTCCAAAGGAGCACCATGGGTTCATTAATGCTGGGCTGGATACACATGACAGGCATTGTGTGCCAGCCCTGTGACCAATGTATGTTGTCCAACTGGGTCCTTGGGTATCTATAGATGGACTTCCTCATCTGTTGAGATGGTGAGGGGGTAGGCAAAATGTGTCTATCATTGACTGGAAGACATCAACTCCCTCCCTGTTGTTGCTGCCATGATGGATGCCATTCTAGAAGATGTTGATTGATATTGTATATCCAGTGTATCTCAGAACAGAAATGACAGGCAATCAGAACATTAGTGCAAGGTAACTTGTGGTTTCAGCATGTGACAGAAGGAGGCTCAGTTCCTTCACTCCTGGAGGCTGGCTCCGATGTAGTCTCATACCCATCCATGCAGTCCTCCGGGCAGTTTGGCAAAGATTCAAAATACAGACGCAGAAGTTCTGGTGTGATCTCTGCACTGTACAACTGATGGACCACTTGCACAGGCACAACAACAGCGAGGAGATGAATGATCTTTCCCTTCTGCAGTCCTGCCTAGGTTCCGATGGGAGGGCTCAGAGTTTCTAAAAATGTTTGCCCCCTACAGGTGGGTTGCTAAATGTACCCTGTCATATTCTTCTGACTTTGGCTAGATCCCCCCCCATTGGCACTGAATAGACTGCCTCTCAAAACGCTCGTAGAATTCCTGGCTCCATCAATGTGAGATGAAGGACACGGAAGCGAGATGGATGCTCATGTGATTCAAACTCGGGTAACGGAATGCCAGATGTGAACCCGGTTAGTTAGTCCAGCCTCTAGGCTGCGGAAAAAAAATCCTTATTTGGATCAAAATCTGGCTCGATACTGATAGGGGTGAAGGATAGCGATTCTGATTCTGAGCTTGAAAGTTCACGTGTGATGCCGAGCATGTGATTGTGCCGGGTGGCTGAGCATTTATCGATGAAGAAAAATTCAACGAAGCAAGATGCTTTCCTCAACAGCTTTCATGCCATTGATGTAGTGTACTAGCCACCTCACCTCACCTTCCTCGAGGTTTTTCAATAAATTTGTTTCCCGGAGTACCTTTGTTATATGGATTTTTTTGTACTCTTCACAAGGGGGTGGCGGAATGGGAATCCCAAACCTTATGTAGGGGGGGGGGTCCAGCCGGAGGCTGAAAAAAAAGTTTGGTCTTGTGTACTTAGGCAGCAACAGGCCACATAATTACTCTTGAGAAGTACTCGAGCATCATAGGAAGCCATAGGAAGCTATCATCGACAGTTAACACCTAATAGTAGACAGTTAATACCTAATAATAATTCATTCTACTTCGTGAGCAACACAACGGCAAAAAAATGCCAAAGAAAAAAAGGTAAAACATCTAGAGGCCCAAAGGTTGATCTAATGTGTCCTTTAGAACGACGGGTGAATTTACCCCGGAGAGCATGCTTGAGTGTCCAGACTGTGGAAGCGACGTCCAAGTTGGCACAGGCAGACAAAAAAACCTTGATATCCACCGTGCATCAAAGCCTTGCCATGCTGAGAGAGAGTGAAAAAAAGCATGTAGCTGGCCCAAGCCAGAGGCAAAGCCGAATCAGTCACTCCATTCGTTTTTCAATGCTAAGGCTGCCCCTAATCCTCCCCTTGTATCTGCACCAGCCCCAATCCATGCTCCCAAAGTCGGCACTGAAGTGACTGAACAAACAGTCAATGTAGATGATAACCTGAGGCCATTAGAGGTCATGCAAAGGTCCGATTCGACAACGGACAAGGCAGAGTGAGTCATCAAGAAAATAATCACCCAGGCAGCTGATGATTTTCGGTCAGTATCATCGCGACTGCATGTGATATGATATGATACCTAAGAATTGGTCCTGCCGAAGTTGTAAATTGAGCGCCACTGGCACAAAACGGCGCCGTACTTGATATTATTGTACCATCATAAGAAAATACAATTTCTTGAGCGAATGTGTGATCGAACACGTGATGTAAAATTACCATATATAGAAGGAGGGGGGAGCTATTCCACGCTGAAACAGAAGTTCCGACTGTATATATGAAAGTCCCGTTCCGCCACCCCCTTGACTCTTCAAGATGACTGTGTCACTGTGACTGAGACATTGTCGAAAGTCAGTGCACTTTTCGTCGTCTGCGTCGCTAACAGCACTCATCTAGATTGGATCACTCGCTTCGAACTAGGCCGTTAGTGCATCAGACAGGGTCCTCAAAAAATCACACACAACTGGCAAAACTACGCTATTTTTCTCATAGCTATGGACATTGACATCGAAGAGGACGAGTTCAACGCGTGTTGGGATGCGTTTACTGATGAGGAAATTCAGGCCATCGATGACTTCAAATTAGGCAGCTTTACATGGTAGACCTTTTTTTTTTTTTGCTGCGCTATATTCATATTCAAGATTTTCAAAATCTGAGGTTGCAACGTCTGTATGATGCATTAGCAAGGATAGTTTGAGTATATTAAGGACTTTTAAGCCTAGAATTACTTAAATACGGACAAATTTGAAAATTTTAGGCTTAGGTAATTGAAAAAACAAAAAACAAAAAAAAAACATTCAACATTGGACCTACGTAACGCGGCCCACTGCTCTGATGTCATTTGTAAAGCAGGTATGTAATTTACTAATTCATGGGGATGTTCTGCTACTAATTATAGCCCGGGATAAATCAGGCAGTCCTCGACGCACAGGGATATGCAGAGTGTCCAGATTGCGGAGCTCGCATACATTGCGGCACAGTTGGGCTTCCAAATCTTGAAAAGCGACATCGGGGCACAAAGATTTGCATTGAATCCAAAGCAAAACGAGATAAGAATGCGAAAATGAAGAAGAATGGAAGCATACTTAGCTTTTTCAACCAGCCAAAGCCAACCTTGGTACCATCAACAATCCCAGGTGTACGGCCAGTCCAGAGTCATGCCTTACCTCGGGAGAAGGTGCTTGATACCAACTCGACAGCAGCTGCATAGGAAGATGAACCTATTCCAACGATAACACCAGCCGGAGTCAGCCAATTTATTGAAAAGCTCACGAAGCTCACGAAAAACCTGCCAAACACAATCCCAGAGGCTTCCGGCGACGACAATAAAAGAACCACGACACGCCACCAAGTGGTCTAAGTTTCCGTGAAACCTCCACCAATTTACAACTCAACACAGAAGTCCCACGGGCAGGCCCAGAAAGCGAAGAAGTCATTGATACGTCGGGCCGCAGTAGGCGTAAGAGAGCCCCTCGTGATATTGGCGCCCTCAACGGGTGTTTGTGCGGACGCGTGGTGAATCTTGATTTTGCCTTGGACAGGCCCGCAATCGAGTGTCGACAACCTGAATGCGAAACTCGATGGGTATGTTGAATGTTCTATACTCACAAAGCTATAAATGTGACTCACATGTTTTACAGTATCATCTTGAGTATATAGGTCTTGAACAGGCCCCAACGAAGTGGATTTGCGGGGCTTGTGAGGCGTCTGGACCAGCACGGGCAAAGCGCCCACGGAAATGATGTCATATTACTATATTAGGAATTGTGCCTGATTACGTAGTTAGTTAGTCCAGCTAAACTGGCCTTAGCAAAAAAATCGACCCCGTATGTGATGTGATTGGGAAACGTAATCAGAATTCATCTATATCTATAGTCGTCTCCTCCCCCAACAAATTTATAATCTATTTACAGGAGGAATGCCGCCAGCTTTCTTGATCGTCTTTACAGAACTTGGAGAAACAGTCACAATCGAGGAATTCCAAGGTTAGACACTCGAACACACATATCTCTTCACACCCTACCACCTTTCGCAGATTGGTACAACAACGAACATGTACCTCTACGCATGCACCTCCCATCCTTCCTCACAGGTGCCAGATTCTTCTCTTTAGATTTACTCAAACCGTCATGGGTTGCCATGTACGACATCGACGACACCGCGACGTTCGGGCATGAGAGCTACACTCACTTGCGAGGGAATCGGAGCGCTCGCGAGGCGGACCTTGTGAAGCGGCTGGAGATTCTGGATCGAAGGTTGTGCGAGGTCGTATGGGACTCGGGGGTGTCAAAGGATACATCGTCGTTGGGATCGACGAACCCTACCCATTTTGTTCTTACGCATGGAGTAGGTTTGTATGATGATGCCCAGATGGACACCTGGGCGCGGGGTATGTGGGATAAGTCGAAGGATGTTGATGGGTGGTTGAGGATGAGAATCCTCAAGTGTTTTGAGAGTGGTAAAACAGGGACGGGTGTCGGAAGTGGACCGGAGGAACAAATCGTGCCAAAGTACCTTGCTGTACATGGTAGGCAGATGTGTTTCCCAATTATGCCCCTCCCCCCAATGACGCTATCTTTTCAGAATTCGCTTCAGACTTTCTGACGGCGGTAGATGACGTAGTTCACAAGACCAGCGCCGAGATAGTCGAATGGAGGAGATGGAGGCTGTATAAGGCATATACCGGAATTGCGCAGGGAAATCTGGAGTGACTCTGGAAGAACGAATCGTTGTGAAATGACAATTTTTTTTAAATGTCATTTTCACGACCTCTCAGTGTGCCCTATAATGGTCTTTACATTTTAGAGTATCTACTCGAGGCCCCGTTGCCTTGCCCTCGCCCCAGTCCTTGCATCTCAGATGGCATTCCCTTGGCAATTGCTCCACCTGAGATCTGGTTCCTCGAGCCGTTTAGGACTGTGGAACCTCCTTCGACCTCTCTGTTCCTTCGCCTGGCGTTTTGTCTTATCGGGGTTTTATATGTCTGTTAAGTGCCTGGCCAGTTGCTGGCAGGCACGAGGTGGACGGTGTAGTTGTGTTTATCGGCTATCTTGGTTCTCTTGGTTCTCGTAGTCATCGTGTACTTCATATTTTTATCTGGAGTCCCCTGTGTTGCAGGCTTGCATTTGTGATTTGAGTTGGTAGTGAGAAATGAGGCTGCATCACTGTATTGCTGTAGTGGTATGCCTCGCATTCGAAGAGGAAGTGGGTGATAGTTTCTTTGGTGGACAGCCCTCTGTTTTGGCATGCATCGCTGTCGGCTTTCTTGATCCGGTGGAGGTAATAGTTTAGTGGTATGTGTCCTGTGCGTATTTGAGTTAGGAGGCTGACCTGGTGCCTTCATAATTTGGACTGTATCTTAGTGTACCGACTGTACGAGAAGTTTGGGTCAAGACGACTTAGCTTTGGTTGTCGTGGTGAGTCTAGCCACATATCTATTCCCATCAGCAAGAGTGCACAGACTGGGTATCGCCAGGTGAACCATATATTTTCCCACAAATATTAGTAGCGGTCAAAGTAGGGCGATTATCCGCGGATTATGTCCACGATTTTTGGGACGCGGATAATCGCAGAATCGTCGAATCGCCTCCGGGGACGATTCAACGATTATTTGCACCATTATCGAAGGCGATTAAGGTAGACGAAACCCATCCCCATCTTATGTCACATGATCAAGCGTGATGAATCGTGACAAAACCTTCAAAATCGAAGATGCCACAACACAGAGATGTGCTTTAAAAAATGTGTTTGCGACAAAAGTTTCATTTAGTGAATTCAAAATTTTTGTCGCGGGCACATTTTTTCTTTAGTGTCGTGATGAGCTGGCATCTTATTATTATTAGTATTTCTAGAAATAAATTCATTTGACACGTGATTCAAAATTATTACTTAGTGCGCGACGTGAGCGAACGCGCTGTCAAAAATGGCTGGCCAAACCAAGCGTAAACTTGGACGTATCCTCAACCTCGGAGGTTTGGCTGGTAAAAAGAAAGCCAGACTTTCACCTAAGGGGGATGTTGAAAAGGAGAATGTCTGCATCTAAAAGTCATCTACTATGCATGAGCTTTAGTAGCTGCTTTACTAACATTTCGGGCAAGGTTGATCCCAGAACGCAGAGCTTGTCAATAGCAGATTCTACAATAGGTTGTATTTCTGGGGATATTATTAGAAAAAGCAGATGACATTCGAGAAGATACCATCATGACAGCCCCATCAAGTGTCATGGAAATGCATATAGTTTTAGTACATAGTCCCCTTTATAGATACTTACTCAACATTTGTCGCGATGTCGCGTCTATGAATTACTTAGATCACGTTCTGTGAGTCACATCACCTGACATTGGATGAGTATGGGTTTCGTCTAAGATAGATCTTATTCAGAACAAATGTGATCACGTGAAATGGGTGACATTGGACTAGATCATAGTTGGCAGTCATTTTGATGACACTTTTGAGACTTCTGGCTGCACAGAGTTGTTGAAAATCATTTTTATTAATGATCTGTTACTTTAAATTCTCCAAAGGTGTTGAGGCTGAGGAGTCATTAGGTTTGCAAGTGCTGAATCTGGATGCTGTGACCATGTAGTCACAATGTCAAGTTCCTGCTTTCAGAAACCTAATGGCAACTTCTACAGTCAAGTTTCTCCTATTGTAAAAACAATATAACCTGGACATGTATGATTTAAATAGCTTTGTGGAAATGGATTTTTTTAAAATGTGCTGTGAAGTGAATTTAGCAGAAGTCTATTCAAATGTCACACATTTCATGTGATCACATTTGTTCTGAACGAGATCTATCTTACCTTATTTGACATGCTTACATTTTTGCTTACATCACGCAGAAGATCATAGATCTGTCAAAATAATTGTGTCCCATAATCGCCCCATAATCGCCCTGTAATTGCCATTGATAATTGTCATGGTCAAGGTGGCTTGGATTATTGACACGATTTTTGATTAATAATCGTCAATAATCGCACTATTAATTGTGCAATAATCACCCTACTTTGACTGCTACTATTGGTGTACCTTGGATTGTGATCGGCTACTTTTCCGCAGCCAGGTATTGTACATCCAATTCTTGTCACAACTAGGTATTCTGTCCAAAATATGAGCTAGCCAGGTATAGTAGGATTAAGATGCAGATCAATAGGGATAGACTGGAACTAACTGGGAAAATTCTTGTATACCTTATCAAACTTTTTGTTGCAACTGCAAGGTAGCTCGCAATTTGATCACGACCATCTAAGCTTAAGCAAAGTTTGGTGCTACTTTGAAAGGTTATATTGAATTGGAACACCAATCCAAATCTCAATCATTTAACTGTCTAGTATCACAATTCAGCAAATCCAGTCATGTCCACATCATCATCATCCCAGCCCTCTTCACCATCTTCTGGACCCAGATTTCCATCATCTTCCACTCCCTCATTGTCCTCCTCCTCTTCTGAATTGACATCATCAAGACCTGCTGGACTGTAGCCATAATCCTCTTCCTCACTTTCATGGTTGTCTGACTCTGAGTCTGTTTCCATGGGCATGCTTTCTGAGCCCCCGTCATGGGTATCAGTGAGTTCTTGCAAATTCTCAGCCATCTCATTGGAAGGTCCAAGTGGTACTGAATTCACACTCCATGTTGCTTTGTGACCAATGCTGCCACCACGGAAACACATTACAGACCTTTCAGAAATTCATGTCCCACATGTTTTTGAGTGACTGAAAAATATAATAAAATAAAAAAATAGAAAAAATAGACAAAATTTATTCTTGCTGAATCTCCTGTACAAACGACATGCGTCGACATCCAGACATAATGGGATATCAAAATATTAGTGCTGACATGAAGCAATGAGCCCTACAACTGATTGATGAAGGGTGGGAGATGGCAGAGGTTGCGGAGGTGCTAAATGTTTCTTCAAAAAGCATCAGGTGCTGGGACCACCACTATGAGATTCATGGATGTGTTGATCCCCCATCTGCTCTTTGAGGACAACCACAAGTTATGAATGCCAAGGCCATTGAAGATTTGCATGAGCTAATTCATGAAACACCCTCGCTATTCCTGGAACAAATTGGTGAATGGCTGGCGCTATATCACGACCTCCCAATCTCAACCACCACTTTACATGACAACCTACGGGAACTTGGCCTAACATTCAAGTTGTTACGGAAAGCTGCTGCAGAATGGGATGAGGTTTCCCAGGCAGAATGGCTGCTCGAAATCACCAATTTTTACACAGCTGATCAGTTTGTTGTTCTCGATGAATCGAGCAAAGATGGGAAGACAATGCTGCAGAGGTATGGATGTGCACTGAGTGGAGAGGATCCTTTTGTGGAAGTTACCCTTGACTGAGGCATCCACTATAGTATTCTTCTGGCACTTACAATTGATGGCTACCTTGCAGTTTGAGTTGTTGAAGGGTCTATTGATGGTGTGGAATTCTATGATTTTGTTGTAAATGATGTGGTACATCTGCCCTTGAATAACCTTCCTTCTGACATTTTCTGACCTGGCATGCTACCAGTTACCCTGTATGAATCCCTTCCCTGGTCCCAGAAGCATTATGCTTATTGACAACTGTTCAATGCATAAGAGTGAAGCTGTGCAAGAGGCTGTGGAAGCTTCAGGTTTGCCCATGTTCCCTGTTTCTGTTCAGTAGTCTGTTAACATGTTGTATAGGTTGTTTATACATCTTTCTTCCTCCATACTCACCTGATTACAGTCCAATTGAGGAGAGTTTCAGTTGTTGTAAGCTACATATACAGTCCTGTGGTGCTGTTTACCTAACTTACTCAACAGTAAAGAAGTACCTTCACCATCATCATCGGCACTTTCAGAATAGCCTGTTTTCAGCAAGGGATCTTGCTGATGCATGTTTTGCAGCGATAACAGCAGACAAAGCTCAAGGCTGGTTTTGGGACTGTGGGTATCTTTGAACAACATTAAACAGTAGTATATTTTACAGATTAACTGGTATATGTAGCAACTGGAGTAGCTAGGTGATGAAGATAGGATGTTTCAAAGAAGAGTTACTGTTAGAATCAAAGTATATGAAGCTGAAAGAATGTAGGCACATTAAATTGCATTTCTGACCTGTTCGGCACTATATGCAGTAAGAATACATTGTTTGTGAAGTGGCCCGAGACCAACCCATTCCCACTCTGAAGCCGGGAGAGTAACTAAGTTATCATCGCCAACATGAAACCCTAGCTTTATCAAACCTTGGCATTCTTCATTTCTGAGCTTGTGTTTGCTGCACCAATCTTCGAGGCTTGGCTGAGCTGCAGGACCAGGGATTATAGGACCAGCAGTAACAAGACTGACAGGTGAGGCATGACTCACTGCATAAGCATGCATTGGCACTGCAGCATTAAGTTGAGGTCCTGGTGTGTGAGGTTGTGGCATAGGAGGGTAGCCCCATGGCATCGGTGGATATCCAGGAGGTGTAGCCTGAGCTGGGTAGGGATAAAAGTGTTGAGGGACGCCGGCTGGGGCTGCAAAATTTGGGTACCCATGTGGATTCCACAGAGAGTGTGTAGTGTGATATCTGGGTGGTGGGGCTGGGGTATGTGGGGCTGGATTGACACTATCCAATTGCACATTGAAACCAATCCAATCACTCACATGGAAGAAGTTACTGCCAATGAGTGGTTTTCCATAATCAGTCATTTTCCTCAGCTGAAACAATTACATGAGCAATACAAGCATGTGTGTAATGAGAAGATCACTTACGATTTGGTTAGCCCAAGCCTGCAATCAGAATCAGCTCAACTCAAAATGCCAATTGTTAGTGGAATAAAAAAAGCATCACAAGTCGGGATGGGCAGTGCATTCACCAATCAGATGGTCTTCTCAAGCTTCAGAATGATTGGAGCAAGCTGTTCATCAAGCGACAACTGTCACAAACTGTGAGTACGATGCTGTCAACAACTGTGCCATAAATTGTAACCAACCTTTTGACCCCAACATGAATTGTCCTGATCCACATCCTGATCTTCATCTTTGTCTTGATCTTGCCTCTGACGATTGTGCTTAGGCACTTGGGGGATTGGTAAGTACACCATGATGATCATAGCAAATGGAACCCTTTGGGCAGTGATCTGTTTAAGCATTGCCATATATCCAGCATGGCTGGCCAGAGGATACCATGTTTTCTTTTGCAGACCCCATTTCATGTCTTCAATTAGCAAGTTTTCCAGGTCCTCATCGATGGTGTCTGAAATGGCAGTGAGGAAAGCTTTCCATGTCATTCTGCAAGTCAATGTGAACAGCCCTTCCATCCTCGGCTCCTGTTTCTCCATCTTATTACCCTTGTGAGTCCTTCCTAGCTTGAGTTTTGGGGGCACTGCTATTTTGACATACACAGGTACATTCAAGCTTGTATGGGACGAGGGAGTTTCTTCATGTATCCTGCATGGGTGGCCATGTTTCTTTGTCACTGCGACAGGATCTTTGCTAGGTTCTTTATGGCTACCATGACTGCATTTGGCCTGGGGAGGATGGCTGTGACTTGGAGATTGAGCTACACCTGTCAATTCTTTCTTGCTAGACTCCTCCATGTCCTCTCCTCCACTGGTGAGCTGGGAGTGTTTCTGAGCATGCTTCTGCTTAGGTTTTGATTTGATCTTCTCTTTGCACTGTGGTAACTTCTGTGGACTGCCAGCAGGACATTCGGATTCAGACTCTTCCGAGGTCTCATCTTCATGCACTCTTTTCTTGGTGTCTGCCTCAACCTGATCCTTAGCCTGGACCAATGCTTTTTGAGCGGACTGTGCTGGAAGCTTGATCTTTAATTTGAGACCTGCTTGTCTTGCCTCCTCTGTTGCACATGTGTCAGCCAGATATGAAATGAAGATAAAACCCATACCTTGTAAAGCAGGGTCTGTGTCACTTTCAGCATCTATCTCCTGGTTCTCCAGGAACCTTTCAGCATGCTCAGTGCTTTCAGAGCCATCAAGTTTAGTGTCTTTGTCACCCCATGAGAATGGTGACTCAGACTTGCAATCTCCATCGAAAAAATGGTCTGAAGATGATTTAATGGATATAACTCCATCTGAGAAGTATCCAGACATTAAAATAGCTGCCAAACGAGTGTGTAGGGACTGTGTAGAAGTCAATAGAATGGTGTTTGAACTTTTTTGAATTTTTTGATTTATATTATTTATTTTGATTTTTCGATCACTTGAAAACATGTGGGACATGAATTTCCAAAAGGTCTGTACCATATCACAATCCACAAATCTTTCAACACAAATAAATAGAGTAGAAGATATGAAAATGACAATCCCACTCACATAGAGACATAATAGTACACCCAATCTTCATCATTTTTGCATTGTTGTTGTGCAATAGATGGGCCAAGAAATTCAGAAGTAGTACTGTAAGCAAAAGCTGGAATCATATGAACCCCTTGAATGACATCTGCAGGGTCAAGGAAGCCGAATGCTCCTCATCCTTCCACAAATCCTATGCGATGCAGATGACGTGCCTCCCAACCTGCATGATGAGAAAGATCTCAGCCAAACCATTGTACCCAGAGAAAATCCATCCATTTCGGGTCACTTGATGAGGATAATGGTCCAACATACCATACCTCAGTGTGGAAGATCCCAATCACACGACCATACCAGTATGGATGGGGATCACTGGCTTCCCCATTGTCTTCATGGGATAGTGTCATGATATTGGGATGAGTATGGGGATTAATGGAATCCTGAGAACACCACATATCATATGTATGGTGCCATTCACTTGAGCACCACTACTTGTGTGCAACTGCCAATCTGACCCCAGAAAAAAAAAATTCAACCCTAACCCCTAATTTTCAGCTGCCAATTACTTAATAGAACTGTGAGAGGTCACAAAATAGAGAATTTTTTAAATTGGGCATCAAGTGTTTGAGCATCACTACAATCCATGGCTAAAGGGTATCACAAAAATAACCTCACAAAAAGCCAGAAATTTCAGTACAGCACTCCTGATGCTGATTTGCAATCATCAGAAACAGATTCAGAGTCAGATTGTGGGTATGAGGGTGGAGTTGACTGCGAGTCATCAGATGATGAATATGACCCCGCTGATGAAGATGGAGATTGGTCAGATGACAAAAGCTTTGCTGAGCTTGAGGGAGATGAATTAGAGGCCAATCTGCATGCTCTGCATGAGGAGGTGGAATCTTTGGATGCTCCCACTGTATTCAGACAGATGATGGTTGCCAAGAATGCAAAAGAATGGAAGAAAGTAGAGGGAAATTGGGCTCTTGGTTACACAAAGAATTCCACTCGCACCTGGGAAAGGAGGAGAAAGGAGGCTCAAGAACAGGCAACATTTCGAGAAAAGGCCAAAACCTCGTAAGCTTTGCTTGTGTGGGACAAAATGCTGCACCACTCACTGAACACTCAGTGACAATCCTCAGATTGTCATGATGTGAAACATATTTCCAAAAAAGCATGTTGAATATGAGCAGCCAGTCACTGTAATACCTCCCAACAAGTCCAGAGGGTTGTCATATGCTGAGACTGTCAGATACTCATCTGATGAGAGCAGCTCCAACAGCGAATCAGAATCAGATGATGACACCAGCAATGGACCATCAAGGCTCACATCACTACACCAGGCTACTGCTCCTGCTCAAAAATGACAATGATGAGAAGTTCCATACTGAATTGAGAGACTCGGGAAGAGAAAGAAATCCAGGGCAGAATTTGAAGATGCACTGAGAGACTTGCAGAAATTATTGAAATTGAAAAAGACTTGTTTGGTGGCTGGCCCAAACAGTCTGCAGGCCCATCACACTGCTGCTATGGAAACCCACTTGAGACTTGTCATTGCAAATGGATGACCTTCAATTGATGCCTCAGAATGTGCAGCTGAAAGTCATGGCTTTGCAGCCAAATGGGGTGGTTGTCAGGTTCGCAAATGGACTCATCATTATGTCAAGACAAGAGATTTGCTGAAATCATGTACTGGGCACCATGCAAAGGTATTTTCATTGCTTTCAGATCCTGCAATTGCTGCCGAGCTCCGGGCATATGTCTGTTTGAACAAATGTGCAATGGATCCTGAAAAACTCTCCAAATTCTTGCAGGACAAGCTTGTTCCCAATGCTGCCAATAAATACTTGCAACACATCACTCAGAATGAAATGCCATGTGGTCTGAAAAGATACATGGAGTATGAGTTGTTTCCCCGAATTCATTTGTGAGTGGGCCATGGCATCTCATTGGCAACTGCTTGGAGATGGCTTCATAAGGAGGGCTTTAAATATATCCACCACAAGAAAGGCCTGTATTTCAACAGGCACCACAGGCCCAATGTGGTTGAGTACTGCCAAGAGCATTTCTTGCCAGCCATGAAAGCATATGACCACGTCTTGTGCATTATGTTGTGGGTGATGTGGACCAGGAGCTAGTAATTCCATGTGAAAATTATGTTGAACGTCGATTGGCACTTCTCATGCAGGATAAAATGATGGCCCAAGCCAATGACATCACATCCAAAATGTGGGTCTTTGAAGACCAGCATCGTCTTCAAAAAAAAAATGTTGGCCATGGTCTTCACCAGAGTGATACATTGTGTTCAATGGTTGGATGGCTGGACAAAGGTACACAGACTTTGGAGTATGGCAAAAACTATGAAGGTTATTGGACTGGTGAGCTTTTTGTCAAGCAGGTAAATTTAATCAATCACTATGCAAGAATGCTCTGATGATGTGCACATGAAGATCCAGGAAAAAATCATTCCTGATTTTGAGCATGCCCATGGCACAGGTTACCAGGCTCTCATAATGGTGGACAACTCTCAGGGCCACTCAGCTTACTTGTCAGATGGCCTATTGGTGTCTCGAATGAATGTGCATCCTGGTGGCAAGCAGGCACGCATGCATGATGGGTGGTTTTTCTGTGGTGGATCCAAAGTCATGCAGTCAATGGTTTATCCTGCTGATCATCTGATGAATCTGAATGCTGCGAAGGGCATCAAAGCCATTCTGATGGAGCACAGCCTTTACACAGAGTGCCTGCGAGGCAAATGCAAGAAATGCACATCAGACATTTGCTGTGACAAGTGGATTCTTGAACTTCAGCCAGATTTTCGGCAACAGAAATCACTTGTGCAAGAGGTAATTGAAGCAGCTGGTCACCTTTGTATTCTTTTGCCAGAATTTCACTGCAAGTTGAACTTTATTGAATTATTTTGGGGTGCTGTCAAGAAATACCTCTGTGACAACTGTGATTACACATTTGACACTTTGAAGGATAACATGCCAAAAGCCTTGGAGTCTGTGCAGTTGCAAACAATCAGATGGTGGGAACATCAGATGTATTGATGGATGGATGCTTACAGGGCGGATATGGGGACCATGGATGCTCAAAAACAGGTCAGGAAGTTTAGCTCCACAAAGTACAAATCACACAGGTGTATTCCGGCGAACGTCGCTCGCACTTTTGACCAGTAATTACAGATTTTGGCCATTGTTCCACAATTGATACCAAAAACATAATAATTCACTCAATTTTTTTGATATCAACTTTTTGTCAATAAAATCTCTTCAGAACACATAAAAGAGTGTTTCTACTGAAGGAATAACAGCCAGGGATTTTTTTGCTGGCTGTAGAGGCCAATGTGTCCACACCCACCAATTTGGCATGTGCTCAAGAAAATTTCTCACTCAATTTTGAAGCTATTGAAAATCCATCAATAGGATATCTTTGTATGACTAAAGGAGTGTTTCTATGAGAGGACCAAGAAAACAGCTACCATTTGAAGGGTGAAGAATTGTTGCACACAAGTGGCGGTGCTTAAGTGAACAGCACCATAGTGTAATTGATCCAAATTACTTTGTGGCAATAGATATGATTATTGATGAAATGAATGGTGCTGCGCTCCTCATCTGAGTAGATATGCTCATCACTGTCAAATATGTGGCCCAGTAGACGAGATAACAGATGGTCCTTAAGATTGGGCAAAAAATTCTAATCAGAATATTCAAAACTTGATGCTGAATCAACTCAAAAATGTATGCTAAGTGCAGGATCTGTTACAATTTGTTATCTGGACCCGCAAGACTGGGCACTTCATTTTTCCTTTCTGACATGACACGACTCACTTCCGATGGAGACACCCCCTGACCTGGCTCCTGTTGATTGATATGCTGCACCGCAGTATTCTGTGATGTCGGACTCCATGACATTGGACTCCTTGACATTGGACACCTCATGCTTGGCATCAGGGTTATTTGCTATTGTTCTTTGACATGCTGCGCCGCAGCATTCCGTGACATTGGACTCCTCATGCTAGGCATGAGGCTTACTGTTCTATTGTTCCTTCTATATTTACTTGACAAGAATCTCATATTCTGATTGGATGATAGACATTCTCTGAACCATATATAAGCTACAGTAATACTGCCTGTATTCCTTAGCTTGACCTAATTCAAATAACAGTCTTAGACTCAACCAGAACACTCGACAGCTTAGGAAGCCCCTAGCTGTGATAAACTTGAACTCGACAGTTGGAAAGCCTCCAACTGTGATACACAAATCAACGGTCTACTCAGAAAGCCTCTGAGTACAGATAGCCATATCGACTTAGGAAGCACCAAGTCCCGAACAGAACCCGATACAGTAAGAAAGCCTCTTACTGCAAGAACCGATACAGTTGGAAAGCCTCCAACTGCAACATACAAAGACTAGGCTGAGTTGAGACCTATAGTCTTAACAGGATCACCTGCATTCTTGGTCAACCACTCAATCACATTCTCCGGGTAACGACAAGAATTTGACAAGTGGTGATCAGCTGGAGAAGTCAAAGGGAGAGCCTCCTCGTCCTCAAATGCCAGCACTGGGGATTTTGTAGTGTCTGACATGTGACTATGAGATGATGAAGCGACAGGGAGAAAGGATGAAGCGGTGGGGATGCAAGATGCAAGATTGAAACCTGCATGGTTACATATGTCCTGACTGCACTGATGGATTCTTCAAATAATGCGTTCATGGCATTGATCCTTTTTCTCCACTGTGACTACCTGTAACATCGACCTTCAAGGGTAAAGCCTACTTGCACTTAGTGGTCAAAGTAGGGCCAAGAATTGAGCAAGAGGGGCTTGCAGCAGTGGCACAGTGAATGAATTTGACCTTGAAGAATTCTGTTACATTTATTTATGTTCTACTATGTTCTTAATGCCCCAACATGTTTCTGTCACACAATTCATAGTTGGAGATCAGAATTTCAAGCTTCAAAACCATGCAGCACTCAAGGCCAAAGGCCTTTGCAATGGACTCTGGGTGGCAGGAGAGGGGCATTTGACTATGCTGTTGTTGATGGGAGACCCTCTAGCAGTAATTGTTCTGGGAACACTTGTCACAAAAATTTCTCTGGGTATCAATTGATATCGAAGAGCCCCCCCTACCAATATCCACAAGTTCAAGATGGTAGGAGGCCATATTGAATTTGAGATTCCAGCTTTGAGAATGCAGGTGAATCTACTAAATCATGACAAAGCTCAGGTTTGAGATGTGTGCCAGTAAACAAGAGTAAAACAGGCTCATGATGCAGGCTTGTCAGGATTATTTTACCACAAATTATCTGCTTCCCCAGAAAAAAAAAATCTGATTCATCATCTGCCCTTTGAATTCAATCTGGATGCAGCAAATTCTCCACTGGTAATATGCCACCCATCATTCCTCACACTGTTTGATCAAAACTCTGACTGTGTTTTGGCCCCTGCACAGCAGAAGAGAACCCAGTCCTTTTGAGCCAGAGTCAAAAACACAGCCAGTTTCTATGATTCCATGAATTCACATCAATCACGTATTTCTATCACCAAAAAATGATCATGTCCCAAACAATGTATTCCTGTGAGGATGTGACATGTTACTTACCTGATGGTCAGTTTGGTGTGGACAGGATGTCTAAGTACACTGTGAAAAATGTCAGAGGTTGTCTCTATTATTTGTAGTCTATGAGAAATTCACATCAATTACATTATGTTATATTGGATCAATAGTGCTTGGACTGTGCTTGTCTTCTCGACTGGTTGGCTTACTTTTCACCGAATGTAGATTTGATTTTACATTTTTGATGCACCCCCCTCAGAGCGGTTGCCATTCCTGTCCAGGGTCGAAAATTTAGGCACCTCCATTGGCCTGGCTTAAATCCCAAGACAAGCGATTTCAAATGAGGGAAATTTATTCCATAGGGAGCCAATAACTCATCCTAGAGAAATTTCTCTGTGCTTAATCATCTTTGTTTGACAGGCCTGGGGAAGATGAATATTGGGGTGGTGTTTGTTTATCCATCTCTTTTCAGAGCATCAGAAGAATCTTGGTTCATCTTTGATCATGACAGAAATTTCCCCAAATCAAATTCATTAATAACCCAGAGAAATTGATCAGCTATGGGGTTTAACAAGGAATCACTTTTGTGGGAGGTGTGTCAAAATGTGGGATGCTGAGTTTGGCAGATGTTTTGTAATTTGAGAGGTGAAAGTCTTGAGTTTGTTAGTGCAGGCATAAAACTGTTTTACCCATCAATGCTCAAGTTCACCCTGTGTGTTGAAAATCAAAATGTTTTGGATCTTTGACAATTAATAAAACTTATGACTTGAGTTGAGTAATTGCCAGTTGTCCCAAAAAGCTGGATTGATGCTACATAGTCACCAAGTGCATGAAGTTTGTATGTACACATGTTGAAAATCTTTGGCAGTGGGCCCTCTCACTTTTTACCTTTTCCCTGTGACTTTCCTTTGGTCACTGCCGCAGCTTCGGGCCAACCTCTAGCAGCCCCTTCTCAGGGTAGTTCTTGAGGGTGAAAAGCACTACATGTCATTTTGCCAAAGTAGCGCAGTGCCTGTCCAAGTGCTTTTGTAGATTTTTCCAGAAACAGAAGGGTGGATTCTGTATGCAGGCAAAGTTTGGCAAATGCATGCCATGTACACAATGTGAACAATAAATCCATTATGATTTTGTTATGTGGAGTAGGGAGCAATTCTTCGAAAACAGGCAATGCACACTACTGATCACCATCAGTATGGTCTGTCCAATGAAGAGCTTGCTAAACACCACCTGAAGCAAATCTTTGAAGTCTCGTGCTGCAAGTTTCTTCATTGCAGATGTGTTGTTGCTGAACCGACAAATAGTTCCCCTACCAAAAGTTGGAACCTGTCGATAACTAGATCTGAATCCCATGGATAAGAGTGATTCGACCTATATAAGAAAGAAACATACTGCTTATTGAGAGTTTGTATACGATCACCACCAGCTGCATACAGAATATGTATAAGATGGGTAAAGATGGCTTTTCAAACCCCAAGTTCAAACTCATGGAGCAAGTCTGGAACAAACATTGAGTGGAACTCAAACCCAAATTTTGATAATCGCATGGAGAATGCATTCTGATTATATACTACCATGAGATACAAATATATAAACATTTATGATAACTCACTTGAGTAGGAATCATCGATGTTGGCTTGAGAATGTTCTCCACAACCCTTCTCAAATATCCATGAGTGAGCCGCATCAACATCACATTGTCTCTTGCTGTTGTCAACGTGTACATGTTGTCATCGCTGCATATCAACTGTTGTACCAAGTGCACCAATATCATTCTTTTTAACCAAACAATGTGGACAGGGGTAGATTTCCAGGTATTAAATGGTAGCCAGCAGGACTCTACGAGAGTGGCTAGCAACTTGAATTGAAATCAAGCTTATGTTGGCATACTTTTCTGGATAATCAGCCAAATATGTGAAGAAACATGGAAAGAGACGTCACAGGATGCCATCAGCACATTCAACTACAATTCCATGGATATGCATGCATAAACTCAGGGTCAAGAAGTAACTCCCAGATGGCATGCATGAGTTCATGCTTGAGGTGCATGAGTGTCTCCTTGGAGGCTATCATTCCATGGAAGATCTGTGTATAGATATCCTGAATGGTATCAGGGAGCTAGAATTTGTTTGCATTAAAAAAACTACACAAACTTGAAAAGTAGTAAACAAACCGAGGGGATGTACACAATATGATGAGCTGCATAGCTTGTTGGTTTTGAATGGGAGTACTTTGATTGGTTCCCAAAAAACCCATAAATTGGCCAAAGTGATGCAGTTCCAAAGTTAGGGAGATGTGTGGAGTCTGACCATAACATGATCACAGCAATACAAGTTTCAAGTTTGCACCCTGGTTCATGTGGCTGTGTCTGAATTTTTTCATGTTCCTCCAGAAAGCATCTGAGTTGTAGAGTTCTGTGATAATGTGCTCTGGTGCACTATTGGGTGTTGGTTTCCACCAGAGCTGAAAAGGTGGGTAGTGGAAGGATTTTGCACTTATGTCTTGAAATACAGTCTTGATGACTTCTAATAGGCTTCTGTGATAAACACCTTTGACTTTGAACTCTGGTGCATGATCCTCGGAGACATTTCTGACTTGTTCAGCAGGAAGTCTGATCTTGACCAAAGCTTGCCTCCAACCATTTTCTTCAGCAAATGTTGAAGACTGTGGGTCATCCATATCGAGACACTTTAGCTCACGAGTCACATTAAAATTCATTAGATGTGTGACATCAAAATTATCAGCTAGTATCACATTGTTGACCAGGGCATACAGACTTCATGTTCGAGCCACTGTAAAGCCAGTCCATCAATCTAAAAATTGTTGGGTTTAAAAAGGGTGCATAAATATGATCTCTTGTTGCGCGACCAATCTGGCCCAAACCACTTCACCAGTGCTTCATTTGTGGCTGTGGTGCAATTCCAAGACCAGGGGAATTGCAAAGATCATCAAGATCTTGCTCATTGTCAGGATCACATGTTGGATAACTGGTGTACACACGATACATGCCAAACTCATTGGCCTCTGTCTCATAAATTGTAGGTTCAGGATTTTCCTCAAGCTGGAGAGGTGACTGTGGAGATGGAGTAGGTGAATGAAAAACTGGTGGAGGACTGTGATGACGTTGAGGCATGTGTGGAAGTGATGTTGAGAGCAATGGTAGATAGTCTTGAAAATGAGCAGAAAACCTGTGTTGATGGCCAGACATAGTTGGGGCAATTTCACAGTGTGGGTTATGTGGGTATTGATCCACATTTTTATTGATAACCATGGTATCAATGTCCATAGAGTTGAGATCTTGAAGTTGAGACTCCTAGTGGAGAATTCCAAGTCAGGAAAAAATCAATGAGAACATTTCAGAAGTAAATCACCTCAGGCTGTTGTTCTAGCGGGTATTTTTCCACTTTATGCCTCCATTTTATGATTTTTAAGACTTCATTTCGTTTGTTGAGTAATTTTGTTGAGTTCTGAAGAGCAAGCTGGCAAGTATTGCAGTGTTTTGTTAGTCCTTGGGTGTTCTTGAAATCCCTCTGGCATCCTGTGCAGATGACCATCACAATAAAGACCCAAAAAATGTTCATGGCATGAACCCAATTTGTGAGGTGCGAGTGGGTGCAACTGGATGCATCATGCACATGACTCCCATGCCATGGCAATTTATGACAGTTCTTGATAACAACCTTTGCCTTTCTCTTCATCTCAAACTATCATGTCTGCCTCCTCCTCCTCCTCCTCCTCCTCCTCCTCCTCCTCCTCCTCCTCCCTCTCTTCTGTCTCCCCCTCTTCTGATCATCAAGGATCTCCCAAACATCAGTCCAAGAAATGAAAGAATGATCTGTTTGAACACCTGAGCAGATCCTGCAAAAAGTGCTGGTATGTTGATCGAAGTTTGAACAATCTGGCTTGCTACTACCATGGAAATAGGATAACACCAGTGGACTCCTACAAACATTTTGCTTGGTGGACTGCCTGATATGAAAATATGTTTGCTGATTTTACGGCTGTACTCGAGGCTGGGCTGAAGTTGGAGGTTAATTATTTTGACAACAAAGATGTGTATGCAGCATAGGCAAAATCTCGGTCTCTCAACATACCTGACTGTTAAAACCTCTCCCAAGGTTCATGAAGAGTAATGAACAGGCACTCTACCACTATAATGCGCTGACACACAAATATGGATTCCATGATGTTATGTGCAAGATGGTGAAGTGACCAGAACTGGTAGACAAGCTTGCAGGGGAGGTAAGTGACTATCATTGTTGTCCCACTTCAAGTGCATACATCCACTCACTACTTCTTTGTGTATGTGAGATGATTAGCGTGTGCTTGCTAGATGTGTCATTAGTGTTTTCTAATTTTTTTTTTCAAGGTCTTCAAACATATTTTCACATCGCCTTCTTCTGTGATGCATGATGAGCCTGGACACATGAAGATGAAGGGAAGCCAGGCGAGACTCAATGGAATGGACTCTGTCAGCACTACATCAATTGCTTATGCCACACTTCAGGTATGACACTCCTTTGAAGCAATTTGATCTAATCTGTCTGGTCAGTTCCATTGGTGCCACTCTTGTGGTGAGGACTGGTGGCTCAATGATGTGAACTTTGACTGTGAAAAGTTCTATTCTATGATTGCAGTGCTCTTCAATGATAATGATGCTGATGACACTTCGGAGAGTGGGGAAGTGAGCTGGGCTGAAGATACAATGAGGTGGTGGATTTCCTTCATCTTATTCTTGCTGCTTGACATCCATTATATGCAGAAAGGTTTTCAGGAAAAGCTCAAAGAATGCTGTAAAGGAAGAAGATCAGGTCCCAAATGATTTTGAGGTTGCCATGGCTCAACAAGGAGCACACAAGGAAAAAAAGAAAGCCCTTGTTATCAAGCTACCAAACCCCTCCACACCCCACCAGCACAGTCATTCACCTTCCAAATTACTGTCATCACCTAATCACCATAACAACACACCCTTGTCACCTGCCCCTGGTTCACATCATACTGATGCTTGTTGTTCTTGGTCTCAATCCCATCATTCTGATTCTCATGGCCTGGATTCTCATTGCTCTCATTCTCAGTCTTGCTCTCAGGATTCTTGTGGCTCTCACTCTTGGTCTCGTTCTTGTGGCTCTTGCTCTTGCTCTCATCACTCTCAGCCTCATTCTTGTTGCTCTCGTTCTTGCTCTCATTGCTTGCAGTCTCATTCTTGTTCTCATCACTCTCAGTCTCGCTCTCATTTCTCTCAGTCTCGCTCTCATTGCTCTCAGTCTCGTTCTCGTCAATCTCAGTCTCCTCATGCTCAGTCTCATCAATCTCATCATCATCATCTCTAAACTGGCCGTAGTTCTCCATCTCTTCCCCCAATCCCATCTCATCTTGCAGTATCTCCAACCTCCCCAAACAAGTGCTCTACTACGGATCCGATTGCATCTACCTCATCAATGAAAATGTGAGTGGTATGTCATTGTTTTGTGGGTGTACTGTTGAGGGAGTTTTCCAGGCTTGCCATGGTACCTTTTCCTCGCTTACTGCTCACCTTTCAAATCTTGACCACAGTTTCTACTGATGTCTTTTGTATCATCGTAACACATGTTCTCTCACATGTATTTGTATTACTGCTCATATTAATAACCATCATGTCGAACCAATTCAGAAGATTGTATATGACTTAAGCAACCTTAGTTAGTGAAGTAGACCTTTTGTTGAATACCTGGTTATACTAAGATTAGTAAACCTTACCATGTTGTCCAATATGATATCACTTTGCATGACCATCAATTTTTTTCATGGTACACCTGTATATGTTGTTAGAGTATTACCAGGTAAGGTGGTGTCACATCTAGGTGGACCAGGTGGATCAGGTGGACCTTTTATGACCTTACCTAGCTGGGTATAGAAGCAACACTTTTGCTGATGCCTCAGGTCATCATGTTGCTTCTGCTTCACTGCCACTATGCTTCTTGGGAGTTCCCCTCATAGAATTGGAGGGAGTCTGGGAGGGGGGCTCGAGTTGCCTTGCGCCACTTTTTTGGCTTCCTCATCCACATTTGCACCCATGAAATGACAATACACATAAGTAAACCTTCAACCAACCAAACATGCTTTCTGGTCACTGTTGGTAACCTACCAAACAAAGGCATGCCCACATGCAGATGCACATCACCACATCAAGCACGCTAATAGGATCCCTCCCAATCCCCTCAATGTTCACAAGCCAACCAGTGTCATCCAACCAGCAGTGATGGCAATGGCAGGATGGGCCACAGTGCAAATGTAGACAGTAATGGGCATGTGCTTATAGGCCCACCTCATTGTCCAAGCTCTGAAAATGTTCCCACACACTCCAACACTTCCCCTTCCACAACCCATTGTTCTACAAACATGAATGAACCTCTGTGAATGCACAAAATGTCTACAAAACACTTCACAATGCTCCAAACTACTTCGCACCACTTCGCAGTACATCGCACGCCCCCAGCCACCATATTCCTATTGCACCGCACTTCGGACATGCACAGCACATGTTCCACATGCTGATGTGTTGCACGTTGAGCACACTGGGCATGAGGAAACAAGAAACTGAGCCTTTTAGGATGCATTCGAGATGCATTGCAACATTTTTCAATATATCTGTGATTTGCTGCAATAACAACATGAAGGGCTCTGATATATTATGACTTTGCATGTTTTCTTCCTTATCATTTCTCATTTACTTTGTGATTTAGGACACCCTTTTTACTGCCTTATGTCTTCCTCATGTTTGCCTCATGGCCTTTTTCCTTTTCTAGTACTATCTCTTTAAAACATATATAACTACCTGTATCAACAAGAAATCATCTTCACATATTGTCTATCATCAGATTTAAGAGTTCTGCTCTTAAGTTTTAGCTTTAGTCTTAGTCTGAAGCTCTGTGGTCTTCCACAAACTTCTTCATTCTGCTACTTGGTATTAGTGTTTAAGGGTCCTGTTCGGTCCGGTTTTTTGACCCCCAAGGGGGTCAACCGGAGACCAAAACTGGTCCAAACCAATGCCCAGATTAGATGGACCGCAACCAATGATGATACTCAACCTGGAAACCCAAACAAAACCCACAAAATGGCTTCAGATGGTATAACATGAGTCAGAGGAAGGTTGCGAGGCCCTCTAGATGTCACCTGTCAGACCGACCATCAAATAGTCATAAAACAACTGCTTGTCGAAGCAGTTCAATGCTAAAAGAATGTGTTTTGAGACTTTGCGATGATTTTTGAGATGTTGCAATATTTTTTGAAGAGGTTTCGAGGAATTTCAAGTGCGCAGATATGTTTGGACGCAAGATCGGGGGACTAGATGAGTAGTAGAAGTGACAAAAAGGCTAATCAAGGGAAGCGAGAGTGAAAATGGCATAATGCGAGGAATTTGAGGAATTTTGAGGAAGTTTAGCATAAAACACCAAATTTTGGACTGAATAAGACTAAACTGTACTCTCAAATCACTGTGATCTGGGAGGAAGACGACGACGTTCTGGTTTTTCTTTGTATCTAGTACATCTTTTTATATAAAATAAAGAAAGTACCTAAAAAGGCTAGAGAACATGAGGCAAACATGTGGAAAACTCGAGGCAAAAGACAATATAAGTATATCAGAACAATAAAGCGAGCCTAGAAAGGGTGAATATAACACATGATGAAGAAATAATAAGATATAATAGCTAAAACCGGACTGTCCTTGTTATAAATTGAATAGAAGATCGGAAACTGCTTTGAGCAGATTGTATGCGTGCACATGCGGTCGAAATGTGTTTGATATACTCGATATAGTGTCCCATGTGTCCAGCATGCGTCCGAAGATCATTCGAATAGGAAATACTGTGTCCAATGATGTTTTTCGAGGTTCGATGTTTTTTGAAGATTTTTGAAGATTCTTCTGACTTCATTTGTGGCCCGATATTGGTGCGATATTGTTTGACAATGGTAGGGGATATGTCTGGCATGTGTGCAATGACCATTGGAATAGCGATATAGTGTCTGATGTCAATTTTCGATGTTCGATGATGTTCGATCATGTTTGATACAATGCTCGACGATGTTCGATGATGCTCAACTGTGTTTGATATGATGCTCGTGATGCTCGATGTCAGTCGAGGAAATATTGGACTTGTTCAAAGGCTGATATCACTGTGATATTGCTCAATACTGGTTCGGAACTCATTGACAATGTTCCAAGTGTATATCCTGAGCTGTCCGAAGGTTGGGGGAGTTGTACTATAGCGGCCAAAGGCATACAAAGAATTTCAAGGTGTTGCAAAGAGTTTCAAAGCATTGCGAAGGATTTTGAAGCATTCTCGTGACTTTGTAGAGCTTTGTAGAGCATCATAGAGCTTCAGAGGGGTTCGTATGGGCTCGTAGAGGTTTGTATGGGTTTGTAGAGCTTCGACGATGATCGTAGATGTGATTTTCTGAGCTTGAACAACAAGGTGGACCTATCACCAAACCAAATAGGACCAGTCCTATTCGGTTCGGTTGACCCCAAAAGACTGGTTTTGACTGGTCTTTGGGCTGTTTTTATGAGTCTAACTAAATTATAATATATCGTAGATAAAACTAATTATATTTACACCCTGCAAGCAGTTGCTCGCAGTAGCCCCACTGTCTCGTGTTTGTAGCGAGGGTGGGGGGTCGAGAGTGGTTGTCATTTGTCATCTCCTCCCCATCATGTGTTGCCCTCTCCCCTGTTCTTGTTGTCGTCCGTTTTCCACTCCCTGTCATTTGTCAGCCCCTCCCTGTGTGCGTTGTTGTTTGTCATCAGCACCTCCATTACCCCCTATGAGCAGTGGCTCATAGGTGGGTTGGTGGTGCTGTGATGTGGTGTCAGCCATTGTCCCTGGCTGCTGTTGCTGTTGCTGTCTGGAAGTGGCGGTACCCATTGCCACCCTGTGAGCAGAGGCTTGCAGCAGTGACATAGGGCATGGGTGGTGTATGGCACGGGCCCAGGTGCATTGTGTGGTGGCTAGGCAACATCGTTAGCAAAAGATAAGAAACTAAGAAAATAATTGTTAGTAAAAGAAATAAGATTAAACAAAAAAACATACTCGACAGCCCAAATGATGACTAGTGTCATTTGGGCTGTCTGCAGCAGGGCCCCCTGATTTGTCCTTGTTGTCCCCCCTGATTTGTCCTTGTCCCCCTGATTCCTTGTCCTCGTCATCCTGCTATTCGTTGTCATCCAGGAAAGGGCCTGTTGCCACCCTGCAAGCAGAGGCTCGCAGCGGCGGTGTTGGGTGTGGTTGTTGTGGTCCAGAAGCAACCCAATGCTGGCCTGTGAGCAGTGGCTCACAGCGGCAGCAAAGGCATCGTTCAGTGGGTGGGCAATTTCATTATCAAAATGAAAAGTACCTAAAAAAGAAGAAAAAACTATTAGTTAGTTAGTTAGTTAGTAAAAGAAAAGAATCAACTATAAAACAATGTACCCTAGGGCCCAAATGACCCTTGTTCATTGTTTGGGCCATCTACTCTGTGTTCACTCAGTCATTGTGGTCATTTTCATGGAAATGGCATCATTGGTGTTGTTGTTGTGGTTGTGGGAAGTCATCTGGGAAGTGGTGCCACATTTGTTTTTGGGTGAACAAATGTGACCACATGGTCTGTGCATGGCCACAGGGTATATAAGCACTCACCAAATGACTGTTTTTTCTCCTGGGCTTGTTCCACTTTATGTATATATGCCATAAATAGTAATAGTAGTATTTATATTTTGTTCTTTTATATACTTTTGTATACTTATTTCTGTATTTTGTACTCAACTTATGCTATATATCTAGTAGTATAAACATGTCTAAAAGACCAGTTAAGACCGGTTTCAACTGGTCTTACATCAGTTTTCGTGAGTATACAAAAGTGATCAACTGACAACCAAACCAACCCCAATATGGGGTGAACTGAGACTGACAGTTCGGTCTTTTGCAGTTAAGTTCAGTTAAGGGTCTGGTCTTTTTCTGGTCTTATGGACTGGACCCTTGAACACTACTTGGTATCTTGAAACTACCATCTCTTGCCTATTGTATTCATTGTCATTATCGTCCATTGTCACTATCATATCCCATTGCATTTTGACATCATCCAACTCCATTATTACCTTCGAAAACTATTCATGACATTGCAAACACCTTTGCACAGCTTTGCAGTGCTTCGTAGTGCATCACAGCACTTCACAGAACCTTGTACACATTCACCTTTCATACCCACCCCTTGGTTTAGTGTGGTGATATTCAGTACCACCTTGCACCCTTCCTCTGACTCGTGTTATATCTTCTAAAGCCAGTTTGTTTGGTTTTGGTTGAGTTTCTGGGTTGAGCATCATCATTTTGGAGCCCACCATGAGGGGTTTCTAAATCATTTCAATACCTAAACCATCTTGAATTCCTTGGCTTAGGCCAACCGCAGCTATAAACCTTTGTATTGAAGCTTGCCAAGCCTTTGATGTTCCCAAACATCCGGGAGATATCTTGATTCCAGTACATGCTGAACAATCCACCCACCATCATCTATTTCCATCTCCTACTGCTCCACTTTCTATCCAACCACCACCTCCATCTCTTCTTCGACTACCTTTGACTCTGAAACCTCTTCCATCTATCACTCAAGTCTTAACCCTAACTTTGAAAGTATTCATGGCCACAAACATGACTACTATGCCTGTGCATGGCCATTCCACTGCACTGAAATCAGCCTCAAGAACTTGTGTAGGTATTTTAATGAGCTCGAATTGCTTTTTCCAGCATGCAATGTTACCAACTCTGAAGAAATGAAAAAGCACGCTTGCCGCTACCTCAACATCAACACTTCTGAACTTTGGGAATCAATGCCAGAATACGACACCAGTACTTTGTTCAATAACTTTTGCATCACCATCCATAAACTGTACCCTGGTTCTGAAGGCAATCATAATTTGGGCCCCAGGTGAGTTTTTTCTTTTTTCTTTTCTCATGTTTTCTTTAAGCTGACACATATTTTCATTAATTATAGGTTATATCTATACTGTAGAAGCACAATGACCCTCAAACCACCAGACGAGGAACAATGACAAGACCATGACCCAGCACCCACCCTCGCCCCCTGCCAGTGCGAGCAACTGCTCACATGGGGGAGAGCAGCTGCTAATGGTGACAATGATGGCAGGGAACAATGACAGCACCTGCCCCAGACCTACAAGCCACTGCTCATAGAGTGGATGATGGGTGGAACAATGACAATTACGGGAGACACCAATGACAGCCAGCACCCCCCATAACCACTGCAGGCAACTGCTCACAGGGTGGATGGGGGGTGCGAGAGTGCAGGTACCAACAGGGAGACAAAAAAGGCCCAAGAGACATCAACATCTCTTGGGTCCTAGGTAAGTTTTTTTTCTTTTTTCATTTCATTTTTTGATGCTAACTTTTTTTAGGTACAAACTACTACTGGCAACAATGATGACAGGGGGACACCACCACCACTACCACTGCTGCGAGCCCCTGCTCACAGGGTGGAAGGTGAGGGTGAAGAGATGAGGGGGAAGGGAGACAATGATGAGAGTGGGGACACCCACGACACCTGCCCCACACCTATGAGCATCTGCTTGTGGGGTGGTTCGGGGGGGAGAAGAATGGGGACACAGCCAGGGGACAACCCGGGGAGAGACAAACACCACCACAAGCAACTGCTCATGGTGGGTATTTTTAATTTATTTTTATAATTGATAGTTACGGCCCCCTCCCCTCGAGCTTGCAAGGGGAGGGCCTAGTATTCTACTTGTTGTACCCCTGGCACAGATGCGAGGGGGTCAATTTAATAATCTATTCATGATATATATACATAAAATTAGATTTCAGTAATAAATAGATATAATGTATGTAAATTTAAATAACTATTTGGCTTAAGTGGTAGAGTGTGCATTTTTGGTTGGCATGTGATTGCCAGTCCAGAAGTCTGTTGGTTCAATTCTTGCTGTGCACACATCATTTTGTGAGACTTATAAGAATTTCTCTAAGTCTGGAACTCAGACTTTAGAGGGTGGTCAGCAATAGAAATATATATTTCTTCTCACATATATTTTGTGATGTGATATGTTGGATCTTGAATAAATATGATGCAGAATGAGGAATGTGATGTGTTCCATCTCAGTGGGATTCTTGCAATTCATCGTAGTATGTAGCATTGGCACAAAGACTGAATGAGAGTTGCATTTGATATAATGATATTCTCCATAACAACCTCTATCATCAGCTAAAAGACTCAGGGAGAGCCATGCTCACCTGATTGTTCTTTATGATCATGAGGAGAGCCGTGTTCAGTACCCTCATGATAAAGATTCAGCTTATAAGTGTGATGATATCTACTATTTATCAACTCACCTCACATATCATGGATCGGGAGCAATGCAGGCGATTTCTTACTCAGTCATCAACTTAGTTGCATGTGCTACATTGGCCTATGGTACTCCACAGTTTGACCAAATCCCATATCATGACTCTGCACTGACTGGTGCTGATTGGGTTAAGGAGTTGATGGAGGGCCATCCAGAGCGAATTTGTTGTGAACTTGGTGTCCACCTGCATGTATTTAAGATATTGGTAGCATATCTCCAGGAAAAACTCTCCAGGGATGTCTTCCTTGAAGAACAATTGGCGATCTTTCTGTACCGATGTACAACTGGGCTGTCAATTTGTCATGTAGGCAAATGCTTCCAATGAGACAATGAGACAATCTCAAAGTACATCTTCTAATATTGCATATCAATTGATTGCTTACACTTGTCCATGCCAGATTTTTTTAAAGATGCTGAATATCTTCTCATCCAACCCATTCTATGCCGACTATGTACACTTGCCTGGCATCAATGACCCAATTTCTAAATACATCACAGACAATGACAAGTTCTATCCATTTTTTGCAGGTGCAATTGGTGCATTGGATAGGACCCATTTTGACTGCTCAGGTACTCCAGAACAATGGGCAATTGCTTGTGATCATAAAGGCCATGTTACACAGGATTGCCTTGCTGCTTGTGACTTTTCACACAGATTTGTGTATGTCTTCAGTGGATGGGAGGGATCTGTTACAGACTCAACAATGTTTAATGATGCCTGCATCACAGACTTGTGTGTTCCAACAGCCAGCAATCACTATTACCTTGCTGATGCAGGCTTTCCCAACTCACTTTCCCTTATGCTCCCTTATCGAGGTGTACGGTATCATCTCATGGAATGGAGCCGTGCAGAACTTTGGTACTGTATAGTTCCAAGACTCCATATCATCTGATTCTTACATTTGTGATAGCCCTGCCAGTGCTCAAGAGCTGTTCAATCTGCATCATGCATCAGCATGCAATATTGTCGAGCACATTTTTGGCATCTTGAAGAACCGGTTCGCAATTCTGAGGAGCAATCCCAACTTGGATGTAGATACACAAGTGAAGCTTGCTCCAGCACTTGCTGCCATTCACAATTTCATTAGGGAGTATGATGATGAGGACATACAGGAGCTTCTCAATTGTGATGCTGCTGATCAGGCAACACTGCCAGGACATGGTGTAGACACTGGAGATTTGGCATTGGGACCCACCAGGACTGCAGAGCGCCAAGTTGCAGATAGTAGGAGAGATCTCATTGCTAGTGCAATGTGGCAACAGTATCAAGCTGAACTGAGACAAAGAGGAGCCATATAACTACAAATATTATTTTACATGTAGTAGTCTACATATCACTTGTGAGCAATGTTCATTTGGGGAATACAGATGTGAGAATAAAAAATCAAGCCATTGTGGTGATGTCAGCAGGAATCCCGCAGTGCTCCACCAACTGCTTCTCAAGCCACTTCTTACGTAGAACGTCGCACTGCAGTGACATATATGTATCTGCTTCTGTTGTGTCAGCTTTGAACAGGTCAATCAGTGTGATCATGCATGCATCATCCAAGTGCGTCTCGATCTCCTGGAGACGAGCCATGGCTTTAGCACAATGTTCTGGAGAGGTATCGCGGGTTGTACAAGACTACGCTTGATCGTTTTGTTAAATGTGTCCAATGACTCCTTGATGCCATTCAACACAACTGCGCCTGGAACAGTGGAGTGCTGTTTCTTTCCTGCCACTGCTGAGGACCAGCCTGATTGGCTGGCATCCAGTGCCAAGTATTTACATTTTGAGGAGGTGGATGAAGATCCTGTGGTGTGTTTGATTTGTCGTAATGAAGATGGAGGTGGCAGGTCATGATGACTGGATCCAACAGATGGTGGAGGTGAAGAAGGTGGAGGTGGTGTAGATGAAGGAACAATAGGAGGCTGAATAACAGGTGTTCACAGAGCAGATGTATCAACAGGAGTCTCCTTGTCACTGATTGGTTCAGGAGGCATAGTTGAAACCACACTAGAAGCACCCTGTGTTTGATCAGATGGTCGGAAAGCATGGGTTCCCTTTCCAAGGCCAGGCATGAGTGCCGACATGATATGGTAGAGAGGAAATCCCTTGTTTGTGTACATCTTGGCACCATCATGTTTCTGCAACTAAATCAGTGGCACAATCAGACAAGATTAATGTACAATGTACCGTAATGTATGCCTTCCAAGCATCCGCTTCACCTATGCCAATATTCATTCCTTTTTCATCATCCCAATTAAAACTGGATAACCCTTTCAGAGTTGTGACAGTGTTGTAGGCAGTCCAAAGCTGGAGAGAATTGGTTGATCATTGAAGATCAAGGAGTCAGGAGAACTGTACACACCTGTGAATATTTAGATTTACAGGCTTTGGCAGTCTTAGGAGCACCCATTCCATGATGCAATGCCATCTCTGCAACCAGCACATTCCAGACAGCTGGCTTAAAGTTGGTGCCATCTGCCATGGCATCCTTTTAGAGCAAAGGAAAGTGATCATCCTTTCCTCATCAGCAGGGGACCAGTGACACTGAGGGGCAGCAGCAGCAGCACTGGCAGCAACATTGGCAGCAGGCAGAGGCCTAGGGGGACTGTTAGATGAATGGCATGTATGCATGACGACAAGTTGTTCAACGCAAGCCTGAGTCAGCATGTGGCTGATGTTCACATGCCATCATATTTGGCATCACTTGGCAGATGATGAGGTCTGTGAGAGTTTGCCGAATGTGTGTCCAAGCAGAGTCCAAGTGAAGTCCGAGGACAGTCCGTGTGTCCAAGTGTGTCTGAGCAGACTCTGCTCAGATTGGGGGGGGGGAGTGTAAAGTACTGCCTCTGCTCAAATTTGGAGCCAGGGAGGGGTTGGCACAGTTGGTGTCGATGAAAACAAAACAAAAGACCCCCCCACTCATATTTGCAGCAAGGGAGGGGGTGATGGTGGTCACTGTCAATGAGAACAATACACAGGACCCCTCTGCTTGCTTTTGGAGCGAGGGAGGGGTGGTGGTGGGTGGTTGTGGGCGAGAGGAGGGCTCTCCTCACAGTTGAGGCCACAGAGGGGTGGTGGTGGCCATTTGTGGATGAGACAAGCCCCCCACTCGCGTTTGAGGCGACAGAGGGGTGGTGTTGGCTGGCATTGCCCAGAAAAGAACAACAGAACCCCCCGCTCATGTTTGCAACAAGGGAGGGGGTGGTGGTGGTGGGGTCATCATCGTCGTTGCCCAGAGCCAAAAGATAGCCCCCTCCAACTCATGTTACACATGAGGAAGGGGTCATTGTCATTGTCATTGCCCACAAACCAGAAGATATCCCCCTCCAGCTTGCATTTGATGTGAGGGAGGGGTTGTTGTCATTGTTTCCACCACCCAGAACAGAGCCAAGAACCCCTCCACTCACATTTGGAGCGAGGGAGGGGGTGGTGGCCATGGCCATAGTCATTGTTGCTGCTGATGTTGTCATTGATCATGTTGTTGTTGCAATCAACAACATCATATGATCAGGCACATGACTGGCTGTTGGTACCCATAAACCCATGGATAAGGGTACAGTGTTGCCTTGGGTACAGAAATCCAAACCTGTACCCATATCTGAGCATACCTGTGACCACAATCACCATATTATCATGGGTTTACCCATACCCATGTCATACCTTAGTCACATCAGTGTTGCAATGGAAAAGGTACATTACCAAATACAAAAATGTATTAATCTACTTTGGCCTTTTCTTCATATGAATGTGACCCGATTCATCATCAATGTATGTTCTTTCAACAATTGGCCTGGGAAAACATGCTTTGCATTTCCCCCACACATTATCTAGAGTGTTTTATCTTCAGATTTCCCTTTGCTAGGTGTGCCTCCACTCCCTGTAATATGTACCATCATCTTAACTTCAGATTTCCTTTTGCTAGTCCATTAATTAAGTGGCTTCTAAGGTTGCCCTTTGTTAAGTTCTGAGCTGAATGAAGGAAGTCGTCAGATTTCTGGTCATAGCTGGGCAGTAGAGGTTGATAAGAGAAGGATCAAACAGGGAAGGGAACCTGATGGGATTCTGGGGCAAGGTTCACTTGATGTGCCATACCAAATGTGAGGGACAGAAAGGACTTGGCTTCAACTTATAAGACGTTGCTGGCTTCAACTTATAAGACGTTGCACCCTACTCCTCGTCAAGTGTCCTAATTTCAAGACAAGGGTAAGGAGGATGATCAGAGGTCCAGAGGTTTTCCAGAGAGGATGAGCTAAAGTTTGAGATAGACTTAGGAGAATATTTGGAGTGTAACTGGGTTGGAATTAAGTGGGTGACTTTGTTGATTTACAAACTGTCTGATACAAGACAAAAGTAGCTAGCTTAAATACTAAGGGCTGGAGATGATTGGAGTTTCCGAGGCTGCGATAATTTGCAAACCAGCCTCCAAGGCAAATATCCTGAAACTGTTTCATTGAATTGGAAATGAGAGAATTTTATCTCTAGGCAGTGCTGCTGATAGGAGGTGGGCTGTGATGCAAGGTGGTGGCAGAAAACAATCAGAATTCCAGTTGGGGAATCGGTCTTCACACCCTTATACTGTGTAAGCAAAACCAAGAGGACAGGATCCTCAAGGCAGTGATAGAGACAAGATTCCTGAAAAGAGAAAATGAAGCAGGATTGGAAGGTGCATCCAGGACCAACAAAGGCAAACAGCAGATGATGTCTTGATTCTGACATCATTAATTTACTATCAAAAGTACATCCTCATGTCAGGAGCAAAGCAATGGTGCAGGCACAGGGACACCATCAGAACAGGGCACACAGCACTGCAGGTTAGCAAGAAAAGTGCATGAAAAAATGATATTAGCACTTCCCAAAGATTTTAGACATTGATTCCAAACTGCCCACACATGAATGAAGCATGTAAGTCTTCAGTGGATCAACAGTGGCTTTGGATCCAATTCATCTCAGGACAGGCAATGTGCTAGAGCAGAGTATGGTGGAGTCATTGGGGGATCAATATGACAACTGCCTGGCAAGTCTGGTCAAAGAAAGTGGTGAGACCACAGTGAGCAGTGAGAGCAGCAGAACTAACACCCATTCCAAAGCAGGAAGAATGCACTTTCTGGGACCAGAACAAGATAGAGCAGCTAACAAACCCAATATCTTGGCAAATACTAAAACAATTGGATGATGGCACTGCAGCTGAGGAAGTTATCTTCACCATACAAGGTATTATTATTATTTGGGTCAAGGATCTACCACCTGTCATGGAATAGCCTAGGTGTATCTAGGAGTGGCTGGAAAAGCAAAGGCTCACATTACTCAGGATCGCAAGTCAGCAATACAAGTACTTATGACAGAGCATATTGCTGGGAGGCCTGGGAAGCCCCACATTCACTGTAGTGTTTGAAGGTCTGGTTCATCAAACCAGAAAAAAACCAGAACTGAACTGGACTAAACCATGGTCTGGTCTTTTTGCAGTTGTGGTTGCCCTTATTTTGGTACAAGGTCAGTTGTGGTTTGACATATTGTATATTTATGTTGAACTGTTCAAACCAGTTGCAACCGCAAGGCCATCACATTGTTGGCTACTGATGCTCACACCAAGGCTGAGAGGGACTGGCAGAAATATCCAAGGGACAGGTCTCACCCCTCATTTGAAACTCTGGTCCATAATGTCTTGCGCCAGCTCATGGACATCTGGAAATCAGTTTAACCCAGAGAGAAGGGCAGGGAGGATGGGATTATGGAAACTCATCAAGAAGCATATGAGCATGCAGAGAGAGAATATGGAGTCATTTCGAAGGAAAAAAGGGTGAACTCATGCTTAGGAAAGGTTCAGTTGCAGCACTTATCCTCCTTCTCAGAGAGTTGGGTGATGCAAATGTTGAGGTCTGGCAATGCATCTACCACATACTAAATTAGATGGGTAAGGATGGCATGAGCTCTGAGGAAAGTGGCAATGAGAATGGCCATCATGTCATGCATGTCCATTATTTCAATTGGAGGAGGAAGGACACCACTGATATGATGCAGCTCATTGATTCAATTCAAACTCTTCAACCCAACCTGTTCAACCCCAACAGAGCCAAACCAGTTGTGGGGGTCAGGATCCTGGAGCCATCCAATGACCACCACCAAAGCTCTATCTGAAGAGTTTCTACAATTTGGCATGGTACAATTCACTCAGTTATGGGGAAAGGATGGATCTTCGAGTGCATAAAGAGAAGGTGGAGTGGCCGGTGCCTTTACCAGTGGTGCACAGAGCTTAGCAGTTTCTGTGTCACACAATGATATAGATGACTTGATTTGATATTCATATGCTTCCTCTCAAAGCAGGGGTTGTAGTTTTGTAATTGTCTACCTGTATAACTGTAGCTCCAGCAATTGAACAATTAATGCTGCCTCCAAACCATTACCCATCATCGCCATGAGGGTCGGCTGTGGCAGCAGTTGAGCACAGGCCCACAAGCTATCAAGTAAAGACTGGCACTCATGATGACCTGCCCATAATTCTGGCACGTGTGGAGTCGAACAACACTGGGATGCTGAAGTTCCTAAAGGGCCACAGGCAACAGATACATGAGCTTGCACACTGCAACCTGTTCTCATTCAGCAAGCATGATGATGTGTGCTGCCATTGGTGAACAGCATGCTATGAACAGCTACATCAAATTAACATGAAGATAGAAAATAGTTACATACAGTGGGGGTGGAGGGGAGGTTGGAGGTGGCCATCCTCCATATAGCCATGTTTGGGTTGAGAAGGCAAAAGAGAGGCATAACATAGGGCCATCAAGTCCTGGATGGTATAGAAGATATTTAGACCCCAGTATTGAGATAAACAAAAGTGAACACTGACATTAAAATGCATGCAATGGTAAGGCCTTGAGTCCATTACACCAGCAGGTAATCCAGCCTCAAGACTCCAGGAGAATGCATCACATGTTCTATGGTGGGCAGATCTATATTGTCATGATTGGCATAATACAGATGAGCAGTGGACATCAAATCCATGGCAATAATATGAGAGGAATGAGAAATCAATGCAACCTGACTCCATATTTATGACTGTTGAGCACCTTTGTTGAAAGGATTTCAAAATCGATTATGCAATCCTGTGCCTATCATTACATAACAAAGCAAATCAGCTTGTATCTGAGTTGCTCTTTTGGAGATTATTTAAACATGCATATCGAACAAATTTCCATCACAAAAAAGAGGCTGAGTGCTTGAAATGCATGATAACACCTAAGGATTCTGTGAGTAAAAGTCAATTATCTAAACAGCCATGTGGCTGCTCACTGTAAAGATTCAACTGTGAAAGAAAGCAAAGTTGTTTATAAGAGAAAGAGTGAAGCTCCAAGGCAAGGCCTAATAAGCAACTACCCCGGAATGTGAGAAGAGACTGAAGAGGGTGTGCGAAGTGCTTACCTGTGCTGCTTGTTGACAAAGATGAAGATCAAGAGGAAGCAGCATGAGGCAAAATCCCCTATTCATGCTGAGACTGTCTATGACCAGGCCTCTGCTAGAACTCTAGCACCCAGCCACAAATGGCATAAATGACCAGAGTGAGAGGAATTTTTGGATGATGCCGAGAGTGGTGATGGTGACAAAATGGATATTGAGGAGGCGCAGAGGCCTACAAAAATGCTCCTTACCCCTGGAACCCACTGAACATGTATATTGAACAAATTTCCATCATCTCCTCACCTGCCAATTATCATAAAATCTATGAGCAGCTCAACTTCTATAATTGATCTTACTGAGTTAGAAGAAGAAATCAAAGGACCTTCAAGTCTGTCCCTGTGTAATGGGCACCCCATTACATATTACATAACCCAGGGACTCTAATATTACCATGTTGATACTTGTTTAGATCATTACTTCTTTACTTACAACATACACAACATAGCTTCCAAATATACTGGATTCTGCTCTGTTGGTTACAACGTAAGTCCTGAGTACTCTAAAACTAGTAGCTAACTGTTACATTTTTTGAGCTTAACAGCTATTTGGAAGCTATGAGCTTACCAACATAAATAAACAGAATTTTATTAACCCTTTAGACAATAAACATAGTGATGCAATGATGAGAATGATGACTGTGACCACTATACAACAAATGTCAACACAAGCCGATGGGGTACAACCACCCTCTACTCCTCAAAAACCACCTCGACAACCTGAACAGACCATAGTAGGAGGATCAAGGGTAGATGAGAGTCCCAGAGTGGACTCTCTAAAGGCAAAGGCAACCAAACCCAGATTGAAATCAACAATGCATACACCTGTGTCAACAATACCAGTGCCAACCAGACCCACTATGCAAGTACCAAGGCCACAGGGATCCCGACAACGAGTGAGCAACTGGCACGCATCTGGTATGCTGAACCCCTTCACTCCAGAACCCCAAAGGGAGGTACATCCTCAATTCCCACTGGTGCCGGCATTCGCATCCTTACATCAAGTCCCCAAAACTCCGGAAACTCAAGCCGGATGACAATGTGCGACTTCAACCTCCCATTTACCTCGTATACCTGAACACTTACGACCAACTATCAAGACAACCCACCTTGACGCAGACGAGAATGAAGCATCAGATGGGGAAATAGAAGTTGAAGACCCCATGGACATACTCAACCGGTCTGAAGGTTTAATATGGGATGAATGCCCATTCACAAATCAATACCTGCATGTTAGGATCAGGCATGTAGTGCACAACCAAACAGTAGAGGTCCTAACCCTCGCAAGGAAGAAGGTGGACCTATCGTCGACAGTATACAAGAATATGTACCTCGACATATTCAGGGCTCTTATAGCGAAATGAATTGCCTCAAAGAAAACAGATGCAATCACTTCAACGCCATCTGCAACAAACTGGGAGGACTACATGGAACAATGAGCGGAGGCCCCTCAACGCCAGCTTAAGCATGAACCCGAGGATATTTGAGTACCCCAGGATACACAACCAGAATACCCTTACGCGGACCCTGCTGTTGAGAATGCAATCGCTAGTATCAATGCATCTCAGCAAGTTGGGGAATCAAATGACAGCTACCGTCACCGTCATGATGTGGCTACCTGACAACATCATGTTACATTCGAAAAGACACCCTCCCCAATGACCTTTCACCAGCCAGCACCGACTGAGGACATGGACTCTACTCGACCTGCCATGCAGGGAACCTTTGAAATGTCCGGACCAACAATTGAAGTACCTCATAGGGCATGAATTCCTATGGCAAGTACTATTGAGGACCAAATCACGTACCAATGCCTTAGAAATGAGGACCTCAATTTAACTAGGGATTCATTATACAATGATCAAGGAATAATGTTCAATGGGCATCATCATATCAATATGTTAGACCCCTGCTACACACAGATAACTGGACCGACTCGACCACCTAACACTTATGATGGTGATGATGATGGGACAGATGACCGACTTGATGGAAATCAAAGACGACCCCCATCCCGCGTGACTCACCCCAACACCATAACCCCTATGGTACAACTGGGAATGGAGGAGGCAGCAGAGGTGGTGATGGCGAACCTCCCAATGGTGGAGGAGGTTTTGACCCTGGAGGGGAGGAACCCGATCAACCAAACAATCGATGCCCTTTACATAGGGGTTACTCCATGCCACCCGCAGATTGGGCCAGGTTACATACACCTGGCATATGCACGACATCTGAACACCACTGCACACAAATGCATGATTGGTTGCTACGATTATGCAGAGAACATCTTACTGTTTGCCTCAAGATCCCTGAAGGGACAAAGGTTCACAGAGCTGATACTAGTTCTGTAGGACAATACCATGGATCGCCCAAGTTCTCAGACTTGGAGAATTGGCTCATCAACGTAGTTGTAATGCTCCAAGCCATTCAATACAGAGGAGATGACAGGGATCAAGAACATATGCTGTGCATACCTGAATTCCTGGATGGTGAGGCAAAGAAATGGTATTCATGACATGTAAACCAATCCCAGTTGCATTGGACATTCAGGGATGTGATCATTGGCCTTTATGATCGTTTTACACACCTGACCACTATGCAAGATGCCCGTGAGGCATACACTGCCAACACGCTATTCAGACAAACTAGGCATCCAAGGATATTATGACATCCTCAGAGATCACACTCAGAATATATCTGTATACCCAGATGCATACAACATCATGGACACCTTCCTGTGTGGCCTACCTAGGGAAATGTGCACAAAGATGCTGGAGAATGGTCTTATGCTGGAGGCAAACACCGTCGAAGACTTTGTATCTGAAGGAAAAGCATTGGAAGCGGCTATGAAAACCATGGAACACTACAATCGACATTTGACAAGTACTACGCATACTACAGAAACACCAAAAACTCAGAGTCGACATGAGGACAAAGCATGGAGAGCTGGAGTAACATTTGTGAAGAGACCAGAACCGAACCAGGACAACAGCAGATCGAAGACTAGAACCTTCATAAATAACCGCTCAAGCAATAATTGGCCAAACTTCAAGCCCTGAGTTCACGATAACCAACACACACCTAAGACATATCAAGATAAACCCCAGGCACATCAGGATAAGGACAGACTCACCACCATACCTGCTGGAGAAAACATGCTTTGTTTCAACTGCGATGAACTGGGACACTATGTGAGAGATTGTAAGAAACCAAAATGGGATAAATTACATGTTTGAGCAGCTCATACCACCGTGGTCGAGGATAAAGATGACAAGAATAATGTGCAGGAGGATTAGACCTCAGAACACAACCTTTGACAATCCACCAGATCCCAAGATCATCAGAGTGATGAAGACAAGATGATTGAGATCCAGTACTTTACATTCCCCCCCCCCAGTCCGAGCGGACTCTGCTCGGCACACTCAGACACTTGGACTGTCTGAGGACTTCACTTGGACTCTGCTCAGACTCTGCTTGGACACTCAGACTCTGCTTGGACTCTGCTCAGACACTCGGACTGTCCTAGGACTTTGCTCGGACAACATCAATTGTGCATTTACTTACACCTTTAAAGTACTGTCCAAGTTCCAGACTTACAGAAATTCTTATAAGTCTCACAAAATGATGTGTGCACAGCAGGAATTGAACCAACAGCCTTCTGGATTAGCAATCACATGACGACCAAACATGCACACTCTACCACTTAAGCCAAGTAGTCATTTAAAGTCACATACATTATATCTATTTATTACTGAAATCTAATCTTTTTATATATCATGAATAGATTATTAAATTGACCCCCTCGCATCTGTGCGAGGGGTAATTAATATGTGTAATACTAGGCCCTCCCCTCGGGGCCGTAACTATCAATAATAAAAATAAATTAAAAACACCCACTATGAGCAACTGTTGCTTGTGGCGGCATTTGTCTCTCCACAGGTCGTCCCCTAGCTGTCTCACTCTCCTGTCCCCATTCTTCCCCCCCCCAAACCACCCCACAAGCAGATGCTTGTAGGTGTGGGGCGGGTGTCGTCGTGGGTGTCCCCACTAGTTGTTGTCTCCCTTCCCTCTTGTCTCCCTTCCCTCTTGTCTCCCTTCCCTCTTGTCTCCTTCCCTCTTGTCTCTTCCCCCTCACCTTCCACCCTGCAAGCAGGGGCTTGCAGCAGCAGTGGTGGTGGTGTCATTGTTGTTGTCGTCACCAGTAGTAGTTTGTACCTATAAAAAGTTAGTTAGGATCGAAAAATGAAATGAGAAAAGAAAAAAAAACTTACCTAGGACCCCTAATCATCATCGTTCCACCCGTTGTCCACCCTACAAGCAGTGGCTCATAGGGCTGGAGCGGGTGCTGTCGCTGTTCCCTGCCATCGTCATCATTCCACCCACCATCCACCCCACAAGCAGTTGCTCGTGAGGCTGGAGGTGGGTGGTGTGTCCTGTGTGGTGGGCATGAGTAGCCATTCTTGTCGTTTCAAAGTTGCACCCATTCCCACCCCGCGAGCAGCTGCTCGTGGCAGTGGTTCTGAGTGCTCGTCGTCGTTGTCATTGTCGTTGTCATCAGCAGTACTAGATAATACCTAAAAAGTTTGTTAGTAACAAAAACAAGAGAAAAAAACTTACCAACGGCCCAAGAGACATCAAACAACGTCTCTTGGGCCTTTTCTTCATTTGCTTTGCCTTCCTTTTGTTGTTTCCCACTCGTCCCCTTGTCATTCCATCTCCCAGTCGCGGTCGTCTCCAGTTGCCTCATTGCATTGTCGTTCCATTTGGCCAAGTCAGCATCACCATTGTCTTGCTGTTTTCAGTTGTACCCGTTCCCACCCTGCAAGCAGTTGCTTGCGGCGGTGGTTCTGGGTCTTAGGGTGGTGGCTGTGTCAGCCATTGTCATGGTTTTGAAGCTGCGGCGTCATTATAACATAGATAAAACCTATCATTAAGGAAAGTTCAGTTAGTTAAACAAAACAACAAAAATCATGTAAAAAAAGACTTACAAGTGAGCCCAAATGACAATGCTGTTGTTTGGGCTCATTCCCATTGTTGGTTATTGGGGTAGGAGATAAGGAGGAGGCGGCGCCGTTGCCAGCATTGTTGATGACACAGCTGTGTTGATTTGTCATCACAGCCGGGGTGGTACATAGAGAGATATAACTACTTATCTGTAATGATACTTTAGTCTAACTGTTATGTCGCTGACTTAATTGTACTTTATCATGCGACTATGAGGGTTCAATCCCTGTGGTAGCCACTGATTTTTCAGTCAATTATATAAGCAACTTGGACAGTCCTAGGACTGTACGAGTGCTGGTCCACTCGGAATCCACTCAGATGCTTGGACAGTCCGAGGACTCAGCTCGGACTGGACATTTACTTTGGCAGGACTTTCAGCGAAAGAAGTCCAAGCAAAGTCCTCATGTGCAACCAAAATGTTTGCATATTTGGATAGCTTGAACAATGGGCTATGATGACACTCATTAAGACCATAATAAAAACCCAAAGTGATCACACAGACCCAATACAGGTGACCTGTGTGGGTGTAGTTTAATGCTTGATGAGAGCACTCAACACCCCAAGCTCTTCCACTGTGAAGCAAAATCCCTGGAGATGAACATTTTGCTGGCTGTAAGAATAAGAATTTACTATGTGAGATGAACTTGGTGAGTGCCATGCTCAGAAGGAGCCTTGTTGTCGCTTGCCCACAACCATGCTTGATCCAATGCATGCATATCATCCAGGTTGTGTACATGAATGCTGTCCCAAGTACTTTCATTCCCAAAGAGTTGGGTCCATAATTGTGATCATTGCTTGACCCTTCAGGTTGAGGTCAAGGATCATTGCAAAGCTAGGTATTGTCACATGCATTCACTGAGTGTTGATCCTGCAACCATGTGTATTTCTTTTTGATTTGTCTCAAGTGACTCTAGCCTGGAGAATTTGCCATGGCAAATGATGGATAATGCCTATGATCATGCCTGATGCACTTGAGACTAGATAATCCAAACGTGTATATGGTTTTCAATTCGCCTGTCTGAAGAGATTCTGGCCTAAAGAAATCACTATTGCAAACATCATGTCAGGACTGCAATCATGCTTGACCCAACACATGACATGTAAGACTACTTGGAGCAATAGCCAAGTAATCCAAAAGTAGATTTTAGTGTGTTCAAGGGTCGCTTTGAATGCCATCCCAAGTATCTTCATTCACAAAAAGGTGGCCCATAACCATAATCATTGCGTAACCCAATGCATACAGGTTGCACAGTTTGAGGATCATTGCGAAGGTCACCTACAGTTGTCATATGGCATTGAGGTTGCAACCATGCATGTTTTGTCTCAAGTGACTCTAGCCAGTACTTTACACTTCCCCCCCCCAATCCAAACGGACTCCGCTCAGACACACTCAGACACTCAGACTTTGCTCAGACAACATCAATTGTCCATTTATTTTATTTACACCTTTAAAGTACTGTCCAAGTAAAGTCTGAGTTCCAGACTTAAAGAAATTCTTATAAGTCTCACAAAATGATGTGTGCACAGCAAGAATTGAACCAACAGACTTCTGGACTGGCAATCACATGATGACCAAATGTGCACACTCTACCACTTAAGCCAAATAGTCATTTAAATTTACATACATTATATCTATTTATCACTGAAATCTAATTTTTTATATATCATGAATAGATTATTAAATTGACCCCCTTGCATCTGTGCGAGGGGTACAACAAGTAGTACAAGGCCCTCCCCTCACAAGCTCGAGGGGAGGGGGCCATAACTATCAATTATAAAGATAAATTAAAAACACCCACCACAAGCAGTTGCTTGTGGCAGCATCTGTCTCCCCCCGGGTTGTCCCCTGGCCATCTCACTCTCCTGTCCCCATTCTTCTCCACCCAGAGCCACCTCACGAGCAGATGCTCATAGGCATGGGGCAGGTGTCATTGTGGGTCTCCCTTCCCCCTCGTTGTCATCTCCCTTCCCCCTCGTCATCATCTCCCTTCCCCCTCATCATTGTCTCCCTTCCCCTTCAACTCTTCCCCCTCACCTTCCACCCTGCAAGCAGGGGCTCGCAGCAGTGGTGGTGGTGGTGTCCCCCCATTGTCATTGTCACCAGTAGTAGTTTGTACCTAAAAAAAGTTAGTTAGCATCGAAAAATGAAATGAGAAAAGAAAAAAAAAACTTACCTAGGACCCAAGAGACGTTGACATCTCTTGGGCCTTTTTTGTCTCCCTGTCAGTACCTGCACTCTCACACCTCCCATCCACCCTGCGAGCAGTTGCCTGCAGCGGTTATGGGGGGTGCTGGCTGTCATTGGTGTCTCCCCTAATTGTTGTTGTTCCACCCATTGTCCACCCTACAAGCAGTGGCTCATAGGGCTGGGGTGGGTGCTGTCATTGTTCCCTGCCATCATTGTTGCCGTTAGCAGTTGCTCGGACTGGCAGGGGTGGGTGCTGGGTCATGGTCTCATCATTGCTCCTCATCTGGTGGTTTGGGGGTCATCGTGCTGCTACAGTATAGATATATCCTATTATTAATGAAAATATATGTTAGCTTAAAGAAAACATGAGAAAAGAAAAAAAAAAAAACTCACCTGGGGCCCAAACGACAATAGGACTCAGTCGTTTGGGCCCATTTCATTGTGTGCTGGCATGGGACCTGTGGCTGTGGGGTGTTCAGGGGGCAGTGGCAGGAGTGGGACATGGGAGGGAGGCAGCGTCGTCGAGTGGTGGTGGTGGTGGTGGTGGTTGGTGATGATCAATGATGTCGATGAGCTGGCATCATCATTGGTGATGTGGCTGTGTTGATTTGTCATCACAGCCAGGGCGGTACATACAGAGATAGAACTATTTACCTGTAATGATACTTTAGTCTAATGGTTATATTGCTGCCTTAATTGTACTTTATCATGTGACTATGTGGGTTCAATCCCTGTGGTAGCCACTGATTTTTCAGCTAGTTATATAAGCAACTCAGACTCCACTCAGATGCTCAGACAGTCCCAGGACTCAGCTCGGACTGGACATCTAGTTTGGCAGGACTTTCAGCCAAAAAAGTCTGAGCAAAGTTTGAGCAAAGTCCTAGGACTGTCTGAGTGTCCGAGCAGAGTCCGCTTGGATTGGGGGGGGGAGTGTAAAGACCTCGACTCTAGCCTGGAGAATTTGCTGTGGCAAATGACAGATCAGGCCTATGATCATGCCTGACACACTCAAGACTAGATAATCCAAATGTGTATGTGGTTTTTGATTTGCCTGCCTGAAGAGATTCTGGAGTAAAGAAATCACTATTGTGAACATCATGTCAGGACTGCAATCATGCTTGACCCATCACATGGCACTTGGCGGGAGTCAAAGACAATGTGTATGAATAAGTGCCCATCCATGAGAGATCTAGATAGACATGATAGAACATCTCACATAAGTGATAGTTCAAAAGTCATAAGGTATAAGGTCCTTAGGCTGATATTGTATTCCATGGGCATGCATACACAGGTTTGAAACATGAGTTGCAAGTGTACCATAGTAAGGGATACAGGAGGAAGGCATTGAGGTATGCCAAGGACATAGGTGTAATAACATTGAAGACAGGATGGGCTCAAGTTGACAGGTAGTGCTTGCAGAGTTCAATCATTGTAGAACAAACTAGGAGCAACTCTGAGGAGGATCTGTTAGCACAATAACAATTTTAAAACAAGGGACATACTTGGGATGTTGTGTATAGAGTCTCCTAGGTATGTTCCCTGATGCTTTTGGGACAGTGATTGGTAGGGGCAAGTAGTAGCTCGGTAAGCATCTTTTGACATGTCAATGTGTAAGCGCTCCATGTATTCAGTGTTACAATTATCAAGGGCCCCAAAGTCCCTGATAGATGCAATGAAATGATTAAGACCTTTGGAAGTTGAAAGTGATCCCTGATTTCGAGGTTGATGAAAATAGTTTTGTTGGCTTGAAAGGAGTCCAGCTTGCATATCAGGGAGCATTTCCTCACTGTGTTCGGGATATCATGCAAGATAGAGAAAGTCAAAAAATTCACAAAGGCATGCAACAAGTCTTCTGCTATCCATGCCATTTGGCAATGGCAGGTCAATGATAAATCCAAGCAGGAATCGTGACATCTCCTCATGCTCTTGTTGAGTGACTCGTGTCAAGGTGCTGATACCCTTCATGAGAACCCAGATATTGTGATTGGGAGGTAGTTGGCAACATTGTGCATCAATTTCAATTGCCCCATATGCAGAGATTATCCATGACTTGAGATGCTTCAGAATGCCTTGGTAAAGCTGATGAAGTATGTCTGGGGTTACAGATTGAAAGATATTGGAATATGGAAGCTTTTCCCAGAAAGGCTGGAAGACAGGCTTAATACCAGCCTCCTTGCAAGCCTGGCAGAAGCATGGTATGTCACTGATGAGAGACAAGGCATCAAGAATCTGTTCCAGATCTCAGAATGGATATAAATTCTCGCTTTCTTCCCCCACTTTGCATCTTGGGATTGTACACTTTGGACATTATCCATTTTTGCAGCAGCATACAAGAACTTGCTCAGGGTAATCACAAATGTAGCATGCCAAAAGAGGATGACAGTGATAACACACTCCTTCTCCTGTAAAGAGGACTTTCCCTGAAGTACCAGCTTCTTGTAATGGGGCAGTAATGATATCCATTGCTGCATGAAAGAGATTGGCAAGACAACACCTTCGCTTGGCACAATTTGTGATATGCTCAAGATTGGTGGGGAGATATCCAAGGAGGACATATGCATGACAGGAAGGTTCATGATGGATCTCCTTTGGTATATTTCCAATTGTAAGATACACAGGATAAGCACTTTTTGTTTAGGGCAAACCTCAACCACTCGATCTAGTCGATGTCGTTCGACGAGGTGCTTCCTCGATGAGTCGTTCAGCACTAGTCTTACTCGGAGCGTCCAGCATAAAATAGGTAGTGCACTCTAGCAGGGCTTCTGCATAGAGTCATTCAGGTTCATGCACTAAGGGGCTTCCTTAGTGGTTTTGAGTAAGTTCACGAGTTGCAAGTTAAGGCTGTTAATTGCCTAGATCTAAACTAAGGACATCCCTACTATAAGTCGCAGTACTTATACTAGAAGGGAGGTCCCTATTGTCCAATCGGAATGGTAGATGCATATCAAGTAACAATAGAAAGAATAAGCCTCATGCAAGGCATGAGGCATCTGATGTCAAGGAGTGCTGTGGCACAGCATGTCAGGGAACAATAAGAAGTAAGCCTCATGCCTAGCATGAGGCGTCCGATGTCACAGATCCAATGTCAAGGACATGCTGCACCGCAGCATGTTGATCGTGAGAGTCCGACGTCACAGACCTCTTGTCAAGGGGCTGTCATATCACAGACCTCTTGTCAAGGGGCTGTCGTATCACAGCATGTGTGGGAGTAGGTTTGGGTGCATGGAGTCACCATGCGTCAAGGGTGCCTCCCTCGGGAAGGGGATTGAATGCATGCAGTCGGCATGCATCGTGTGTGTGTCTGGTGTCAAGGTCATGCTCTAGGCATGAATCATGGAGTGCCTCCTGTCTGGAGGGGATCGTCGGGTCAGTCGGGTCAGTCGGGTTCCATGAGTTACAAGGAAAATTGTAACATTACCCCCCCCCCCCCCGCTATGGTCGAAAGTTCCACACTTTGACCTAAATCTTCGTCTCTCCTTCATGGTCTGATCGGGCATGGTCTGGTTATGTGGGTAGGTCGGGGTCGAGGGGTACAATGGAGGAATAATTCATGTCCGAACTCAGACCATGATCGGGTTCTTCTGGTTTGTGCTGCCCTAGGTAGCGGTGTCAAGGAGTCGGTAGTATTGTTGAAAGGGGGGTGTTGCAGGATGGCAAGTTCAACGTCTGTAATCAGGGCAAAGGTTCAATCCAGTAAATGTTTGTGTGCATGTTTGATGTGTCTGTCATTTTGGAAAGTGGCTTGGTGTGTTAATAGTGAGTGTACCCGAAAGTTCAGTTAAGCTCAGGGCCCATAACCTGTTGAAACTCTGAGGACTTGATAATAGTATAAATGGACTTATTATTGTGTTTATCTACAATGACTATTTATACAAGCATCTGATACATTGATTGGTAATCATAATTGGTAATTAGAATGTCCCAGCTATTTATAATCTGTGGGCACATCATTACTACTATATTCGGGGTCAGTGTCAGTGTTGCCTAATGTTACAATCGCTTATTCAACACATGTCTAGTATGATAAAATAGCATGCTATGCAGAAACCAGTTGAAACTACCAGGTGTCATTTTCTTTAACATTGATTCATATCCTCCCATCCATGCATTTAACTGTTCACAAGCCTGTTTGTTGCATGTTAGTCAAGTATTGTTGTTACATGAAACAAGTATCAAAGCTTCCCTGTGTTGAATGCATGTCTGAAACAAGATTTACCTTGTTTATCTTTGGCTTCAACAACCAGATTAGGTGCAGAGCCATCTGCTGGTGCAGGATTACACCCATTTCCTGCAAAGTTCATCATCATCTCGATGGTTGATGTAATGATAAGCATCAACAATAAATTGTGTTGTCTTTCCCATGCCCTTTCCCATGATCCATTCCTGAGAGCAGTTCAAAGTACCAGGCATGCTTTATTAATGCAAATGTAATCTGGTCTGGACTCTTCAGTATGAAAAACCTTCTCCAACAGTGCCAAAATATTGGTTGGTGATTCAGCCTGTGGAAATTGTGCCCAGGCAACCACAACACCACATGGTGCACATATTGTTTCAACACAGTAAAATCTAGGAGCACTGAAATAGTTTTTATGCTCCATTTCCTCCATTGGTTCATGGTGTGGTTGTTCTGTTTGCTCATTTGTTGAGATCTAAGGCAGATTTTCAGCTGGCCTTTGTGTAATTCTTCAGAAACCAGGTGCAGATTGTCTTTTGTGTTGAGTAATGCATTTCTTCTATTGCTGTGGATGCTGTTGACAAGCTTGTATTGCTCTGATTTTTTCATTGTCACAGTTGCAAACATGGCATTTTGCACCATGGGTTTGTTCATGTATTGCACAAAAGATGGCACCACAATAGTTTATGAGATCATCTGCACAAGTTTTATAAGCACAGTGCTTTGGCCCAAAGCATGTTCCATCAACAACCACCATCTTTACTGGTGCTTTGTCAATGTCCATGCCATCTTCAGAGGTGGATGCAGATCTTGAACCAGAAGATGATGAACCAGAAGATGATGAAGAACTGTAATCAACAGCTTGTGGAGAGGCTTGTTCAACCTCACCAACTCCAACTACAGCAGCAGAAAGAGCAGTTGGAGTAGGGACTCAATTAGCCAAGCTGACACAATGGGCCCCAGTAAGTTTTTTTTTGCTTTTTGTTTTATCAATCAACTAATTGTGTTTTATTGCTTTTTAAGTTGTATACTACTGGGGATGACCTGCCACAACAAAAAACATGCAACCCACACCCACACCCACCCGATGCCCTCCTCCCCATTCAAACAGGATGTGAGGCTGTTGACACTGGCTAGGAGGGTGCCAAGGGATGTACCTGCCTAGTAAGCACCCACCAACCTCTGTACTTGCACCACATCACACTGATGTGCCCAGACACACACCCCTGCCCCCCCCCCCAAAAAAAAAAAAAAAAACACAGAAATCCAAATGGGGGATGATGGCAATGAATGATGACAAGCCACCCACCCCCAGCCTCATGAGCAACTGCTCATGGGGTGGAACATGGGTGGAACAATGCCCAGGTGCAGGGATGGGAGATGACAATGCACCACCTGCCCCCAGCCTCATGAGCAACTGCTCATGGGGTGGATAGTGGGTGGAACAACAATGCAATGAGAGGGCAAGGATTGACACCCAAAGAGAATGTGCCAATGCCAACACACCAGGACAGCACCCCCCTGCATTTTGCATGGGGGTGGGTTTTTTTTTCTTTGTTTTCTTTTAGCCCTCTGGAGGAGTTTTGTTTTAAAAATCTATAGTTTGTTAACTCCCCCTCATGTGTGGTGCAAGGGGTTGAGTTTGTAATGTAGTTATGATTAGTCTTTTTTGTATTTCTTTGATTGTATTGTATACTCCCTCGCATCTAACATGAGAGATGCAGTTAATAAAATTTATTTGTTCAATTTTTGAGAGATAAATACTTGAGTTTGAGTTTGAGTGTCATAATAAACTATGTATTACTAACAAATAAATCTCCTGTGGCTCAACTGGTTGATCACATGTGTTTAGTTTATAAAGTCTGAAAAGCTTGGAACTTGTAAGATATCAAATTGACCCAGATTCTGCATGGACTCCATACAGACTAGCTCAGACTCCACACAGTCCATGCAGAGTAGCTTGTACTCCAGCAGAGTCTGCTAGGACATGTGGGTACTGTAAAGTACTGGGATTTTTCTATTCACAGCAAGTGAATTGTATGCCCTCATTGCCTGTCCATAACCACTTTAAAGTTTTGTCAGCTGAATCCCTGGAAAATGAATCTGATTCCATGAGGGTCCATTTGGGACCATAATATGGTGAGAATATGATATTATTGATCCATATTACTATTAGGTAACCATCAACTGACTAAATATGTGACAATCAGGAACAGGTCAGGCCAGCCAGGGCCGCTCCTCATGCAAGTTTGATCAACTTTTAAAAAACATTCTGAACACTGCTGATGACTTTTCTCATCGTTGCCAATGTCAACCATGAGGTTGTTCACAGTTGTCTACTGAAACCTGGATACTTCAATGTGAACAAAATAAGTTTGTCTTGAGCTCAGACTGTGCTGTAACCTCCCTACATTGAAATTTTCACTTTTGATGCAGTCTATTTGCTGTTTGAAATGATGACCAGGATTCATTGGCATTGATGAGAACATCAGTAGTCGTCTGCCAACAGTCAACCCACCAATCTCAACTGAGGTGAAGATTGATGCAGATTGATATGTCACATCAAGTCACAAGCTGACCTAAATTGTGATGAACTTTGCCTTTACTTACAAAGGAAATAATATGGCATCAAAATATCATATTCTCACCATATTCTGTTCCTGAATGGACCCTGACTGTTCCCCTCTCTGAACCTTTGAAGTTGGCTGAAGATATACCTGCTCTTCCTATCTCCTACTCTGCCTCATGCCCCAAATGAAATCATGGGAGTGTAAACTACCATGCAAATATATCATTGCATCCACTCCCTCTACACATTCCTTGAACCTAGCAATCAAACTACAGACTACTGAAACTGGACAGATATTTGGTGTCTCTGTGTTTCTGGACTCTGGTGCAGCTGGACTGTTCATTGATGCCCATCTCACACAACAACATCACCTGAATACTTGCTCACTCTTGCATCTGATACCTGTTTATAATGTGGATGGGTCCCCAAATAAAGCTGGTGCCATTTAATGGAAGCCAGACAAGAACACCATGGACAAAGGGCCTCAGTATGATGCACTCAAAAGTGTTGTGCCAGACCCCTGCCTGTGCCTGATGCAGAGTTAGAGGGGGTTCCTGATCTGATGCTGGACTCAGATGATGATGAGGAGGAGCCAGAGGAAGTGGAGGAAGGTGATCAGATTTTTTACACTGCAATTCATCCAGCACATGAGGTGTGTGCTACATTGAACATATCCCAATGCCTCGCCAAGGCCTTCTGCAACAACAATGTTGCTAAACCCTCTACTGACTCCTTGCTTCCTCATCTCCATGAGTTCAGGGACATGTTCTCCAAGGAATTATTTGACTCTCTCCCTGTGCGCAAGCCTTGGTATCATGTGGTTGAACTCACCCTGGTGTGACCCCTTCATCCTGCAAGGTCTATCCTCTCTCTCCTGAGGAACAGCAACAGCTTGACCAGTTCATCGACGAGCACCTGGCCTCTGGACATATTTGACCATCAAAGTCACCGATGGCCTCTCCCTTTTCTTTGTCAAGAAGAAGGATGGCTCACTTCAACCAGTTCAAGACTACAGAAGGCTCAATGACATCACGGTCAAGAATCACTACCCATTACCTCTCATCTCTGAACTTGTGAACCAGCTCCATCGAGCCTGATACTTCACCAAGCTCGATGTCTGTTGGGGCTACAATAATGTGAGGATAAAGAAGGGAGATGAGTGGAAGGCAGCCTTTCATACCAACCATGGTCTTTTTGAACTGCTCATCATGTTCTTTGGCCTTACTAATAGTCCTGCCACCTTTCAGACCATGATGAATGACATCTTCCATGACCTCATCCTCAAAGGCATTGCTTGTATCTATCTCAATGATATCCTCATCTTCACTCATACAGTTGAAGAGCACCGTCACATCACATGCCTCATCCTGCAACTACTTTGACAGTACAAACTCTACCTTTATCAGGACAAGTGCAAGTTTGAGAAGACCAAGACCGAGTATAGCCTGATTACCTTGAAGGGTCAGGTGGAGATGGATCCTATCAAGGTGAATAGGGTCATGGCTTGGCCAACGCCCATGAACAAGAAAGAGGTACAGTCTTTCCTGGGCTTCATCAATTTCTATCAGTGTTTTATCAAGGATTTCTCACATCATGCACAACCACTGTTTGACTTGACAGGAAAGGAGGCATAGAGGTGGGATAATGCACAACAGGAGGTGTTAAAAAAGCTTAAGGAGATGGTCACTTCCACTCCCATTCTTACCTTTGCTGATGACTTGCACCCTTTTTGTGTAGAAGCCAACAGTTCTGACTTTGCAATGGGCACCATGTTGTATCAGCAGTCTCCAGAGGACCAGAAGTGGCATCCTGTTGTGTTCTATTCCAAAAGCCTTTGTGTGGTGGAGTGAAACTATGAGATCCATGACAAGGAGATGCTGGCCATAATGCATGCACTTGAGGAGTGGCAACACTTCCTCAAGGGTGCCCAACACAAGGTGGAAATTTGGATGGATCACAAGAATCTTGAGTACTTTATGATGGCCAAGAAATTGAACCTTGTCAAGCTTGTTGGTCCCTGTATCTATCCAGATTAGACTTCTCCTTGCACCTCTGTCTGGGTCACAGCATGGGGAAGACCGATGCCCTCTTTTGACATGCAGACCATGGGGATGGTGGCAACAACAATCAAGACATTTTGTTGTTGCAGCCAGCCAAACCTGTTCACCATCCAGGCATTGGAAGGCATTGCACCCCAGGGTGAGGAGTGGGACATCCTATGCAACATTTGTTGTGCAAACCATAGCAGTTTACATGAGGATGTTGTTGCCCAAGCTGTTAGAGAACTGAGGAAGGGATCCACCCTTTCCTTGCATGCAGCAGAGTGGGCTGAAAATGAGGACTTGTTGTATTTCAGAGATCACATCTATGTCCCCAACAACCCAGACCTTCACCAGCACATCATATCCCAACACCATGACTCACAGATTGCCAGTCATTTTGGATGCTGGAAGACCTTGGAGCTCACCTCACGGAATTATTGGTGGCCACAAATGTCATGGATCATTGGTCAGTATTGTCATACTTGTGACCTTTGCTTATGCACCAAGATTCCTCATTGCAAACCCATTGGCAAGCTACACCCTCTTCCTGTTCCAGAGAGTTGTTGGAATGTTGTCAGTGTCAACTTTGTGGTGGAGTTGCCAGAGTCAAATGGGTTTGATGTGGTGATGTGCACAGTTGATTCAGTAGGAAAATGCGGTCACTTCATTCCCATTGGAATGTTGTCAGTGTCAACTTTGGGGTGGAGTTGCCAGAGTCAAATGGGTTTGATGTGGTGATGTGCACAGTTGATTCAGTAGGAAAATGTGGTCACTTCATTCCCACTCACACCACTGTCAGTGTCCTGGGTGCCACCCAACTCTATCTCCACCATGTGTGGAAGTTACATGGACTTCCTGGCATTTTCCTTTCTGACTGTGGCCCTCAGTTTGCAGCAGAGTTCACTCACAAGCTGTTCTGACTTCTGGGGATCAAATTCATTGCTTTAACTGCCTATCACCTACAAACTGACAGCCAGACTGAGTGAGTCAACCAGGAACTGGAGCAGTACATCCACATGAGCACCAGGACAGTTGGGACAATCTCCTCCCCTTGACTGAGTTTGGATGCAACCATGTCCATGCTCCCTCACACATCAAGATGGTGAATGAGTTCATGGAACATATGAGGGATAGTTTGGAGGAGGCAAGGGCAGCCTTGGTAAAGGCAAAGGATGACATAACATGCTTTTACAATCAACGCCATTCTCCAGCACCTCAGTACAAGGTTGGTGATTGAGTTTATCTTGACTCCAGTGACATCTCCACCACACATCCATCCAAGAAACTCACCCATTGCTTCCTGGGACCTTTCCCCATTGTTAAGTGTGTCGGAATGCATGCCTATCATTTGCACCTCTCAGCCTCAATGTCCAGACTCCACCCAGTGTTCCATGTTGTCAAACTCCTTCCAGCTCTCCCAGATCCATTCCCAGGATGCCATTGACATCCACCACCACCACCTACAGTAATCAAGGGAGAACCCCAGTACGAAGTTGAGTCAATCTTGGACAGCTGGTTGTGTTAAGGAAAACTCCAGTATTTGGTGCACTGAGAGGGTTATGGGTATCAGGAGAACTCATGGGTCGAAGAATCTGATGTGAATGCCCCTCGGTTAGTCAAGGAATTCCACTGACAGCACACTGCTGCACCATGTCGCATTCAAGTCACTGACTTAAAACTTTGGTCATATGCGATTTCAAATGCATCTTATAGAGGGGGTGATGTAAAGGGACTAGGGGGTGCCCCATGTGTTTCTCCTATTTTTATGTTTGTCCTATATTTTTCCTCACTTCATTTCCTTCTATTCTTCATTTTCTATGATCTTTCCTTATTTTATTACTAATTTTCCTTTCTATCACATTTGTGCATGTTGACAGTTTTATATTTAGAGGCGGAGTACCCTTTCTGACATCTACCCCTTGGTAGGACCCCGGATTATGCCTGTGGAGCCTAGATACCAAAAGTCTGAGTTTTGGCCATTTTTGTCTGGACAGATTTTTGTCTGTTTTGTCTGGAATGCATCTATCCTACACAATGTTTTTCTTCCTTGTCTGGAAATGGGATCTACCCTTCTGGAGGCCAAAATTTGTCTGGAATCAGTATCCAGCCTCTCTGAGCTGGAATTTTGTCTGGAAACTGGTATTTAGCCTCCCGGAGCACTTGTAAATGCTTTACTGCTCTGCAGAATCACCTCAAACACATGAAAATGTATTCTACACTGTTCTAATATAGATCACTCTGAGTATGACACAGTATTTATTCGTCCTCCTCCTCCTCTGCATTCTGCTTCCCTCAACCATGTGGTTGGGACAAGCACATCACCTCCTTGAAATTTTGCTCCCCTGCAGATAAAATCTTGAAGCGTTCAACATCCTCTTGAGCAAGTTCTATTCCAACTGCAGTGGTGTTCAGTGTTGATGACAGCAGGCAAAGAAAAGCAATGGAGTTTAATAAAGCAAATTGCTTTGTTTGAAGAAGTGATGTTGCCTCTGGAATGGCACAGAATTGTGTACTCAAAGATCTGAACAGCAATGTTTGAGATGTTTGATGAGTCAGAAATTGACTCATGTTTTCCCTGTTTTTGAGTACAGGGCAATTACTAATGGTTAACCAAAGACCAGTGATTCTGAGTCAGTGTAATTAGGTCATAAAAACCTCATTTCTAGGGGAGTATCTGTAGTTGGGTACTTTTTTCCAATCACAATCCATTCACTTTTGATGAATGAGGGAACAGCAGCCAAATCCAACAAGCTATCACCTATATGGGAAATGAGTGTGTGACTGATGTGCGAGTGATGTGCAATGCCTGGGCACTTGAGCTGCGAGGCTGATTCAAAATGTTACTTATGTCAGCTGACCCTGTAAAGTGAGGCCAAACAATAAGACTAGGGCCATGGTTTGAACCCAAAGACTAAGCATTAGCAGACAAGACTCATAACACACATCTTAACCACTAGACCATATATATGACTTTGTCTTTTGGGTATGGAGGGAGCCCTTGTCTGGTACATTTAATACTTTTATTACCCAACCAAGGTACATAGTTAATCACAGCCATTAATGGAATGATTAATAAGTACACATATGCATGATGTGTGACACATGACTGCCAGCTCACAACCACCACCACTGTTGCCAATGCCACCTCCTCCTCCTCTCCACTCTACCACCACCACTGCATGCACACCCACCACCACCATTCCCATGCCCACTGCCACCATCACAACCACCTTCAAACGAGCCAACTGGATGGAATGCGGGCCCAAATGATGCAGATCACGTCGTTTGGGGCCTAAGTATGTTTTTTTTTGTTTGCATTTAGTTTTTTTATACTAACTTGTTTCATTTGTTTTATAGGTTCTACTCTACTGCCAGACAGAACATGGGCCCAAATGACATGATTGGACAGAACACATGCCCAAACAATGCAGATCACATCATTTGGGCCCTAAGTAAGTGTTTTTTGTTTGCCTTTTGTTTTTATATACTAACTAACTTGTTTCTTTTGTTTTATAGGTTCCCAGATGGAACAGGGGCACAAACGACGTGATTGGATGGAATGCAGGCCCAAATGATGCAGATCATGTTGTTTGGGCCCTAAGTAAGTTTTTTTTTGTTTGCTTTTTGTTTTTATAAACTAACTAACTTGTTTCTTTTGTTTTACAGGTTCTACTCTACTGCCAGATGGAACACAGGCCCAAATGACGTTGCCATTGTTTGGGCCATAGATAAGTTTTTTTTTTCTTTTTTCTTTTTTCTTTTTTCTTTTTTCTTTTTTCTTTTTTCTTTTTTCTTTTTTCTTTTTTCTTTTTTCTTTTTTCTTTTTTCTTTTTTCTTTTTTCTTTTTTCTTTTTTCTTTTTTCTTTTTTCTTTTTTCTTTTTTCTTTTTTCTTTTTTCTTTTTTCTTTTTTCTTTTTTCTTTTTTCTTTTTTCTTTTTTCTTTTTTCTTTTTTCTTTTTTCTTTTTTCTTTTTTCTTTTTTCTTTTTTCTTTTTTCTTTTTTCTTTGTTCTTTTTTCTTTTTCTTTTTATCAATCAACTAATTGTAATTTATTGCTTTTTAGGTTGTATACTACTTGGGATGACCTGCCACGACAAAAAATGTGCAACCCATGCCCACACCCACCTGATCCCCTCCTCCCCATTCAAATGGGATGTGAGGCTGTTGACATTGGCTAGGAGGGTGCAGAGGGATGCCAGGAGACCCCAGAAGGGGGGTACCTGCCTAGTAAGCACCCACCAACCTCTGTGCTTGCACCACGTCGCACTGATGTGCCCAAACCCCTCCCCCCCCAGAAAAAAAGAAAAAAACAGAAATCCAAACAGGGGATGACAGTGATGAATGATGACAAGCCACCCACCCAGGCCCAGGGACAGGAGACAACAATGACACACCACCCGCCCCCAGCCTCATGAGCAACTGCTCGTGGGGTGGAATGTGGGTGGAATGACAGACAACAGCGGGGTTGCATCCCCTCCCTCTCCCCCACATGAAGTGTGGGGAGGGATTTTTTTTGTACTTTTAATTATTTATTAGTATTGTGCCCCCCCTCCCCCATTTTGTGTGGGGGAGGGATTTTTGTCTTCATGTTTTTACCTCCCCCCTCACATTCAGTGCGAGGGGTTAGCTTTTTATGTATATAGATAAAACACCCTTTCACATCTTGTGAGAGGGAGGATTTTTTGTTTATCTATGTAATCACAATCATCCCCACTCCCTCGCATTCAATGTGAGGGATGTGGTTAATTTAAAAAATTTGATCTTAACTACTTTGAAAAAAATTAGAGTGTCATGAATAAACCTTATAATACTAACTAATAATTCTCCTGTGGCTCAACTGGTTAAGCACACATGTTTGGTTTGTCATGTGATCACTCTAATCAAGATGTCTTGAGTTCAATCCTTACTCTGCACAAATATATTTTGTAGGCACTTTGACAACTTAAGACTTGAAATTTGACTATTCATTAGGGTACATACTCTAAGTTGAGCATCTGGAGTAACTGGAATCTGGTTGGAATAACTGGACTAACTGGACTCCAACCAGAATAACTGGACTCCAACTGGAATAACTGGACTCTGACCGGAATAACTGGACTCCAACTAGAATAGGTGGGGGAGGGTAAATTACGGCCTACTGGGATCAGGACACCCAGTGGTAATCCTGTCAGATCACAAGAACCTGATGTACTTCCAGACAGCACAGAAACTGAACAGATGACAGGCAAGATGGAGTCTATTCCTATAGGAATTTGACTTGCAGCTCATCCACATACCTGGATCACAGATGGTGCAGAGCAATGCATTATCATGAAGAGCAGACCACATACCAGCAGAAGACAATGACAATGAAGATGTCACAATGTTACCCAAGACAGTATTTGTGAAATTCATTGATACAGAAATGCATGATCTGCTCACAGGGAGCATCATGAAAGATGATCTGGTAAAGAGTGCAATTGAAGCACTGAAGACCAAGGGAATGCTGCTGATAAAATTGACATGAGAAGACTGTAAGATAGAAGATGGCCTTCTATTCTTCCGAGACAGATGCTATGTCCCCAACAATGGAGATCTATGAAAGAAGCTGGTGCAAAAGTACCATGAAGGGGTAACCAGTGGACATCTGGGACAGTGGCAGACAATGGAAATGATCAGGAGAGATTACTGGTGGCTGGGGATGATGATGTACATCAAGAACTACATTGCTGGATGTGCAATATGCCAGCAGATGAAGGTCAACATGCACCCAACAAATCCCCCACTACAACCAATCAAGTCCAAAGCAACAAGACCATTTGCAATGGTGATGACATATTTCATAACCAACCTACCAGAGTCTGATGGTTATAATGCACTTATGTCTACAAGTGATTCAGCCTCCCAGACAAGATCATCTCTGACAGAGATCCCAGATTTGCCTCACAGCTCTTCCAGGAGCTAGGAAGATTGCTCAGAATCAAGCTGGCAATGAGCATGGTGTACCATCCCCAGACCAACAGGGAAACAGAACAGGTGAATCAAGAAGTAGAAGTGTACCTATGGATCTTCTGCTCAAACAACCAGGAGAATTGGAAGCACCTCCTCCCAACCGCAGAGTTCACGCACAACCAGAGAATGCACTCCATACAGAAGAACTCCCCATTCTACCTCATGATGGGCTATGAGCCCAAGGCAATCCCACTCCCCTACCTGAAAATGAACATACTGGCAATAGAGAAATGAATTGTCACACTGCAATATGCCCAAGATGAAGTGAAGGCAACACCCAAGTTGACCAGACAGATAATGGTGGAAAGGACCACAAGGCACTTCACCCCATTCAAAGAAGGAGACAAGGTGTGGCTAGAAGCAAAGAACCTCAAAATGACATATGCAATGAGGAAGCTCGCACTGAAGAGAGAAGGACTCCTCATTATCAAGAAGGTCCTGAGCCCACTCTCCTACCAACTGAAGTTACCAGAACAGTGGAAAATACACCCAGTATTCCACATGGCACTCCTTTCCCCATATAAAGAAGCCAAGACACATGGACCAAACTTCCCAAAACCACCCCCTGATCTGATAGAAGGTGAATCAGAGTATGAAGTGGAAGCAATCATCAGACACAAAAAGAAAGGAAGGACCATGCACTTCTTAGTGACGTGGGTTGGATACCCGACCTCAGAGAACTCATGGGAGCTTGAGGGAACCTGAAACATGCCAAGGATATCTTAAGGGCATATAAACAGCAACAATGGCTGTAGAACCCCCCAGACCAAAACACCCACCAAACTGACTACTGAGAGACCAGATGATGTTCCCCATCCCATCACCACTACCAAGACAAAACCAAATACAAACCACAGCAAGGACTGCATGAGTGGTCATTGATCAAGGACCATTGACAAACATACTCCCAGGCAGACCCTCTTGGATATGCCCACATGGGATTCCCTTCTGGATAACAAGGGATGATTGGATAAGGAGGGTGTCCCCAACCTGTCTGAAATGCTGCCTCTTCACCTGGAGGAGCACAAAGGTGGACCTGACTTGGGTGAGGACACAGTTTGAAGAATGGTGCTTTGAAGGAGAACTTGACGATAAAGACTACTTCCTCAAAGACTTCTACATTGAGCAAACAGGGCTTGCCCCTGGCAGGAGGCCACTAGCAGGTGTAAGCAGACCTCTGTGGACGGACCTCCAGTGGAATGCCCACTACAATGAGGAGAGTGGGTATGACCTGGCAAGGAGACTCCTATTTGGGGAACACAGAGAGTTGAGAACCTTGCTACACTCCAACAGATTTTCTTCAACCATGACCCACCCCACTTCCTGATTGGGAAGGAGAAAAAGGATTTTGATCAAAGTCAGTGACTTCAAAGATAGAGAGAGGGTGATGTTATGATTTTTGACATTGTAACCCAGGACAACCAGATGTATGCCAGCAAGACCAGGTACTTTATTTTTCCAACTCAACTCAACTCATTCTGATGGGAGACCCTTTGACATCTGACTCCCACTGATCGACATGTTGCACTGCAGCATTCCTTGACATTGGGTCCTTGACATCAGACCCTCGACATCAGATCCATGACATCAGATGCCTCATGCTCAGCATGAGGCTTATCATCTATTGTTCTTTCTATTATTACTTGACAAGGATCTCGTATTCTGATTGGACAATAGACATCTCTGAACCATATATAAGCTACAGTAATACTGCCTGTATTCCTTAGCTTGACCTAATTCAATGAACAGTCTTAAACTCAACCAGAACACTCAACAACTTAGAAAGCCTCTAAGTTGTGATAACTTGAACTCGACAGTTGGAAAGCCTCCAGCTGTGATACACGAACAGATGGTCTACTCAGAAACCCTCTGAATATGGATAGCCATATTGACTTAGGAAGCACCAAGTCCCAAATAGAACCCAAATACAACTAGGCTGAGTTGAGACCTATAGTCTTAACAGGTGTAGCTATGAGAAGGTGGAAAAAGAAAAAGAAAAATCCATATGGGTAACCCATGGGTACCACTGCAGTGACTGACCATACCCATACCCATACCCACAACCCACAGGCTCATGAGCCATGGGTCAGTGGGTATGGGTAGACCCACCATCTCCCATCATGTAATAGCTCCTGCATCTGGGAAGACCCACAATTGTGGGCTTCTTTGAGCACAGGAGCTAAAGATGACAATGATGATAGTGCATCATCGTCATCATCACTGGGGCTGGGGCCAGGGTAAGGATCCACCCCATGAGCAGTTACTTACAGGTGTGGGTGCTTTGCATTTGCAAGTGAGGGGTGGTGGTGGTGATGTGGCAGTCATCCAGAGTGAAACAGATCCACCCTGCGAGCAGTTGCTCGCAGGTATGGATGTCGTGTTGTAAGTGGTGATGTAGGGGATCCACCACCCCACGAGCAGTGGCTCACAGCAGTGGGTTTTGTTAGCAGGTGAGGGTGGCAACTACAAAAAGAAAACATGCTGTTAGTGAATAAAACAAAGCAAAGAAGAAGAAAAAACATACCGGGGGGGCCACCTTGCCCTCATCCCCTTGTTCTCCCTTCTTGTCACATTCCATATCCACCCCATGGTGTGGGTGCCAAGCATGCCAGGGGCTTGGGACATGTCCAGGGGGTCTGTGACACACCTGGGGGCATGCTCATTCATTCCTGGGCCATGGTCTGTGTTCCAGAGAGGGGAAGAGCAGGAGGTATAGCCATCGTTGATGAACATGTCATTGATGATGTGGTGGGCTACATAGATGCATAAGGTGTTGTTGAGGGCTCATGGGGCAAAACGGGGGCAAGGGGGTAGAGCAGGGAGGGACTGGGGGGTGCAGACAGCTTCCCAGAGCATCTTTGTAGGTCCTGGAGCTGGCAGCAAGGTTCATCCAGAGAGCAGACAATATGTTTGATGAGCATGGTTGCTCATTGTCTTGAGACTCTGTTTCCTTGGCAGTAGACAGGCCCTGTGTGTCATTTACAGCCTCATTGACCATCTCTGGGGTGTCAGTGGTCATCTGGGTGGCCCTAGGTGTTGTTTCACAGCAGGTTGTAGCAGTAGTTGCCACCGTTGCTGGGGTGATGGAGCAGGCGACGGTGTGGTGCTTGGGGTGCAAACAACCCCCTGACATCTCATTTGGACTGGGAGGAGGGGTGTGCACATGCATTGCATGTTGTTGTGGTAGTAGATAAGCTAAAAATAACAAAAGAGCAGTTAATATTTGAAAAAAGAAAGAAAAGAACAATTAAACACTTTATTTACATGCAGAGGGGCCTCAGGCTCCTCCCAGCTACATAGAAAACATCTCACATCCCTTTTGGAGGGGTGGAGAAAACTGCATGATGCCAGGTGTAGTCATTATGAAGATATGCAGAAATCTAGAGTGGGAGAGAGAAGAATCATCAGTTGGGCTGATCACAAGGATAAGAAAGTCAAAAACATGCTTACTTTCATGTTACAAGGGTCCCAAGTGCTAGATGGCAGTAGAAAACAAAAAGGGATAGCATAGATGAAGAGAGGGAGAGCTGGCAATGCAGGATGAATGGCCAGCACAATAGCAACTGACATGTGCTATATTTGGATGGCTAGCTCTGGAGCCATGAAAATCAGCTCAGCTTGTGAGCCAGAGCCACAAAATTGGCTTAGCTGCATGAGCTGAGCCATGGCAACACTATTTCCCCATCACACGGGTGCATCCTGCCCCCTTCTTGTAGAGAGAACCCACATGGTCTTAGCTAGCAGATAGTGGGTGTCACCCTAACAGGTGGCACAGCAGGTGCTCCAGGTCAAAACCACTTCATCATGTTTTCCTTTGCCTTTTTGGCCCTCTCTGCAGATTTCTGCTTCTTTTTATTTGCTGCACACTGGGCTATTCCATGATGGTGTTGCAGAAAATTCTGCACCCCACCATTCCCAGTTCTGACCCATGTTCTACAGTCTAGACAGAGAATGCATCCATCCTCATCCACCATTAGTTCCTTCTCTGTTTTAGTACCTTATGTCCATGCTTAATAGAGCAGTCTCTACTGATCACTGTGATTAGTCATTCTGCATGCTTCTGACCACTCAGTTGGCACCTGCCTTCCAAAAGGGGGCTTGTCATAAGCTTTTTTTTGCCCAATAGGGCCCTCAGGTAGAATTATCATGTGACTTCCAAAAATCAAGAGGCTCGGGGTGGGGACTAACTAACCATCCTGATATGGTAAATTCAAACTCCGACACCCCCTTGTTTTTATCAACACCTCAAAAGCAAAATTTCTCCAATTTCAACTCACAATTTATCCATGGGAAGTTTAAGCTCATGCCTGCAGTGACAGGTAATCATAAGGCTGAATGCTGTATACAACCCATATTGTGTAACATCCTTTTTTTTATATCAACGGCAGTGGTTATGGGACCTGTACAAATACAGCCATTATACAGTGACAGCATGCAGCCCTCTCCCCAAAAGCAAGATGTTCTTTATAATTATTATGGACATAAAAAAAAAGCAAAATTAGTGTTGCATTGTCATCACATCCATAGTTATTATATATAGGAATGAAGAGAAAGAGCCTACAGTCAACTCTGTCTTAAACCATACTCGTGACACCCCATAACCTGTAATAACCCATGGGTTTTGGGCATCCACCAACATTACCAGTAAAATCCATAAACCTCTGAAATCCCATAACCCATAGCCAAATCTTGTCACTATAACCCATACTAGCCTATATTTGGTTAATATGATATGTATTTTCATGCTAGAAACTAAGCTAAGAATGCTATGGAATATCTATTCTGCACAGATACTGGCTGCTTTAGTAACCACATTGTTTTGCAATGCCAAAAAATCCTCTGGACATGCTGAAATCTGGTCTTACAAATCTCAAGAATCTCATGAAAACTAGAAAAGATGACCTTTTGGCATGCCAGCACAGGAAGGAAAAGATTTCAGCCAAGGAGGAGGAATGGTTGGATAATGCTGCCAACCTGGTTGATGAAGAAGCTGTTGTCGTTCTGCTAGAAAATGCTTCCAACTATGAACAAGGCTCAACTCACAGCAGAAACCTTTGGTTGAGAAGCTGAAGGAACTTGGTGAGAAGGTAGTGTTGGCAGGAAAGCAGAGAAAAAGTACAAGGTGCATTTTTCCCACCAAGATGAAGCTAACTGACAGAAACAGGACCTGAAGAATGCAAACAAAAGCCACAAGCAGACAAGAAGAAAGCTAAGCCTGTCTTTACAAAAAAAGAAAACATGACACTCGCACATGCGAGAAGAATCAGAGCAAGATGGTGACACACTGGGATCAGATTTACCCAAACTTGCCACTCAAGCAGCCAATCATATCAGCTTGGCTTAAAGAGGAGAAGTGGTGAGCCCAATGGGCCAAGGTGGAGAGCAAGGGGCAGGCAGGCAGGCAGGTCAAAGTGGGCAAAGCAGACTGAATACCCAGAAGTCAATGAAAATGCTTGAGTTGTGGGTCACAAAGGCCATGGCTCAAAATGTTCCTGTGAACGGAGAGATCCTGCAACAGAAGTAGACATGCTTTGCTGATCTAGTTGGGGTTCCTGAAGATGAGAGGCTAAGCCTGAGTGAAGGATGGCTGGCATCATTCAAGAAATGCTGTGGGCTGAAGGAGTTTCGATGTCATGGAGAAGCAGCATCTTCTGATCCAGCTGATGTGGAAGAGGAGTTAGCACATATGCATGAGCTGATTGCGAAGCACAAATATCACTTGAAGGACATATTCAACATGGATGAGACAGGGCTCTTCTATGTGTGAGTGTTGCCTTGAATCAGTTTGGACTGAATCCTCAACTCACTTCTACCCATGACACATAGTGCTTTGAGGTCCAGTCCGGTCTGGTTTTTTTGCCTTTTTTGGGTGAACTGATAACCGGACTGGTTATCTATAAAAGGAAATGGCCAAATAACTGGACCAGGACCGAAAAAAACCACAAAAAACTGACCATAACCAGTCATGACTGGTTTGTAACTGAACTGTGGTGCACACCGGTAATAACCAGTCATAACCACCTTTTTCACACGTTCCCCTACAGGATGCGAACAAAAGATTCAAAAAGTTATGCATCAAACTTGCATTCAAAGTCGGTTTTGATGATATCTCACTCAATTCTTCACCAACTTGCTTAAACTTTTGGTCATTTTGTAGCCCCTGAATGTGGCTATGTATGGACATAGCTGAACTGGTCTAAACCGGTTAAGACCGGTTTATTTGACCCAGTTTTCTGTGGTTTCTTTGTTTAAATTTAGCTACAACTGTAACCAGCAGTCCTATATAACTGGTTATGGTCTGGTCCAGTTTCTGGTCCTTTTCCGGTCCTTAGGACTGGACCTCAAAGCACTAATGACACAGGATGCCACCTGACTATGGACTCATGAACAAACATACATCAGGGACAAAAGGAAGCAAGAAATGGCTCATGTATGTGCTTACTGCCAATGCTGATGGGAGTGAAAAACTCCCACCATTTGTAATTGGAAAATCTGCTTGGCCTCGTATTCCAGAAGAAAACAGGTGCCCAGCTTGGTTTTTATTATTGGAATAATGCAAAGGCATGGATGGTAACAACAATATATCAAGAGTGGCTTCATGACTGGGATGAGGAATTACAACAGCAAAACAGACACATCCTCATGCTCCAGGACAACTTCAGTGCACATATCAAGCCAGATGGTCTAACAAATGTCCATGTCAAGAACTTCAAAGCCAACCTCACTGCTCATGTCCAGCCTAATGACACCAGCATTATTCGTTGCTTCAAGGTGCACTACCACAGCAAGTTTGTTAGCTGAGCTATTGACCAATATGACAATGATGTACCCCCTGCCCTCATCTATGAGATAGACCAACTCAAAGCAATGTGTCTTGCTGATGTTGCGTGGTGCAAGGTGGACACATCAACAATCTGGAACTGCTGGCACAAAGCAGGCATCTTACCTGATCCTTTGCATGAAACAGCAGCGACCTCCACTCCCTCTGTACCTGTTTCTTCCCTTTTAAACTCAGAGCCACTTGAGGGTGTTGACTGTGCCGAGAAGGACATTACAGACTCACTGAATCAGCTGGAAGAGCAGGGTGTTTTGCAGAACAGGAACTGGATGGAGCTCAATAAACTGCTGAATCTGGTGTCAGAGCAGGGGCTCATGGATGAGACAGTATCAGATGAAGAGATCTTCTGATCTGTCATGGACATGCATGAGGCTGAACAAATGATAGAAGTCAGTGGGGGATATGATGGTGACAATGATGCTGTCGACCAAAAGCCTATGCATAAGGAAGCTCTTACAGCTGCATTCACCCTCAGAAGTTACATCACTGACATAAACAAGCCATTCACACATAAGTTGGAAGGCATTCTTGCGAGTTTTGGATGACAAACCTGTTTGGAGGAAACTCAGTTGTTGGAACCGACTCATATCACAGATTATTTCACTTGTAAATAGCCTAACTTTCATTTTTTGTAGTATTTACATCCATATAATGAATCTACAACCACTAGAGGCATGCTATAATGACCTCTTTTGGAACCCATACTCTGTGAAAACCCATGATTTATGATGTCCACGGAGGGGGTATGGGTTATGGCAGAGTCAACTGTATAATCAAGAGAATAGCATGATTGCTGTTGAAGATGCCAAACATGCATAGCTGGATTAGATAATTGTAAACTCTGATTGGAGTTTCTGAGGTCTGCTGTTTGCCCTACTTGCTGTTGCTTAGAAATTGCGGTATATACCGAAAAAAGTAAGCTGGCCATCCCACAAGACCAGCCTCATAATTCCTCCTTTCTGAAATATATTTAGAAATTCTTTGTGAAATATTACATTTGAGACTAAATTTCTACAAACAGAAATTCAAAAAATTACTCATTAGAAATAGTTAGGGTGTAGCACGGGTATGGGTAAACCCACGGTAAATGGCCCACAGGTTGGACAGGTACAGGTACGGTTGCCAAAATGCCGGACCTGTGACATACTGTACCCATTTTGGCGGTGTGACGGGTATTGACGGGTTGCTTGAGTTGCTGGATCCAGCAGTTGCCAAACTACCAATCGACTTCAGATTTCCAGTTCCTCTTCACCCATGGGCATTGCCCATTGTAATAGTAAGTTTTTTGTTTCTTTCAACTAACTAAATGTGCTCTTTTCTAGGGTACAGTGTCAGCTCAACAACAGTAAGTTGTTTATTTCTTTCAATTAACTAACTGTTTCTTTTTTCTAAAGGTTCTATCTATGTTGTAACAACGAGATGGTGCCAAGACGCCTAGGACGACGACCCAGGATGGGACCAGGAGAACCCACTGCTGCGAGCCCCTGCTCGCAGGGTGGATAAGTTATGAAGGAAGCAATGACAAATGGCCCAGCACCCACCCTAGCCCTGTGAGCCACTGCTCATGGGGTGGGTTGCAGGTGCTAGCAGCTGATGACAAGGGACAATGGGAAGGGGAATGACAAATGACGAATGGGAGACGGGGATGCAAGGGACAAAGGGAGGAGAATGACGAAGACAATGACGAACCATGCGGGGCAGAGGATGATGATGAGGATGATGAGCGACAAGCGACAAACCACCACCACCACCACCACAGCACCCCCATCTGCCGCCGAGAACGACTGTTTGCGGGGTGGAAATGGGGAGCAATGAGATGGGACGACAATGCCAGGGGACAGGGACAGAGAGGGGGATGAACGACCATGACATGGGTGGCAATGACGACGATGGCAATGAGGAAGAGGATGGTGATGGGGCAAAACAAAAAAAAAGGCCCAAGAGACGCTGCCATCTCTTGGGCCATAGGTAAGTTGGTTTTTCCTTTCTCATTTCATTTTCTTGTTACTAACAACAAAGGTTTTAGGTAGTGATTTTACTATTGATGATGATGAGGGGGGAGGGGACGAGAATGGTCAAGAACAACAGGGAGAACAAGAATGAAGGGGGGGGACAAGGGGGGGATGAGACCAGGGAGGACGAGAATGACGGGAGATGAGAATGATGACAACAAACCACCAACAAGTGGGAAGGGCACCACCATGATGACCTCTTGCCCCTTGCCATCTTGCTGCGAGTGAGACGGTGGTTTTTTCTTTTTGTAGTATTGTATAGAATTATTAAGTAAATAAATCCCTCCATCACTCGAGATGAGGGACAAGGTGTATTTTTTTGCATGTGGATGATAAGCATGATTAAATAAAATTCCATTGCTCATGTTATTCAAATTTTAAAAAGTATCTATAGCTTAGGTATTATGTACAGGGTGTAGTTAAGTTAGTTAAGGGCTTATACCATACAAACACAGGATGTTTAATAGCATAGAACATCAAATTCGAGGCAAACATCCATGGTGTATATATGTGGTGTCACACCTGCAGTGTTTCATGACAGACCGTGGTAAAAACCTGTCACCGCAGTTGCGGTGTTAGAACGGGTGTGGTGTTGGCAGGTGCAGGTGCAGTGTGTGAAATCTTACCTGCGGTGTGACCCGTGCTACACCCTAGAAATATTGATTTTCAAAGTATATTTCAGAAAGGAGAAATTATGAGGGTGGCCCATCACAAAAGCCTCCAATGTGTCCAATCTGAGCTTCACATGGGTCATAGGTTGGCACACAACACAAGGCCAGCCTCATAATTCCTCCTTTCTGAAATATAGTTAGAAATTCTTTGTGAAATATTATATTTAAGACTAAATTTCTACAAACAGAAATTCAAAAAATTACCCATTAGAAATATACTTTGAAAATCAATATTTCTAATGGGTAATTTTTTGAATTTCTGTTTGTAGAAATTTAGTCTCAAATATAATATTTCACAAAGAATTTCTAACTATACTTCAGAAAGGAGAAATTATGAGGCTGGCCTTGTGTCCCTGTTGCGATACTACCTTATAAGGATTTCGGAGGAGTTAGGCAATATATCTATTTGAAGCCACCGCTGATCGTGGTGTCAGTAATATGTTGTCCATCAGGTTGTGTGCTCTACAGTCTTCAGTTTGATTCTTGCTTACACTCACTCCGAGTCGCCTATTTCATTTTGGGGTCCACCTTGGCGGACCTCTGTTTCCTGCTATTACCTCACCTTGAGCACACAGCAGAGGTACCTACACAATAAAATTATAAAAAACATTCGGTCTGATAACTATTAATACATTCCACGGGAACTAAAAGGAAATGTTTGGCGCGTCGGGTGGGGGAGACGTGGGTCAGCCCAACTTCGTCGACTCTTCTAGCCTTGGTAAAGGCGGTATTCGTGGCCACTTGCACAGGGAATGCGATAGGAAATGGCACAGACGATGCCCCAGCTATTCTTAAAGCCTCTGAATCTCCAATGTGAATCGAAATCGCGACGAATCGCTGGTTGTTAACAAAAAAAATAATTACGATACGTACGAATCACTATGTGAATCGATTACTTACTGCATCGAACTTGAATGTAAATATTACTGATGCCATTCCGAGATCAGACTTTGACCAGACTCTAGAATTGAAATGGGGGCTGCGGCAAGCATAATGACAAGGTATACTACTGTGAGATAGAGGCAGGTACATGTCGAGCAACAGAAGGCAGAGATTCGAAGCACTTAGCAGAATAAGACTCAGAATTCACAAACTTTCTTCCAGATACACACGGAGACCGACTTGGGTTCTTTGTTCCCCATCTCGCAAGGACATTAGTGAGAGCCAATTTGTATTTGTTCCGAATCACTTTACACTTTCATTTAACGATACAAGTGTCCTTCATCACCTTCTACTCCCTCAGTTGATGGGGTCGAGACTCTGGAAAGAGATGGCAGGTGCATTTGCAGTGCCTGTAACAGCGTAGAGAGCCTGATTCTTGGAGTTTTGGGTGTATGTGAACAGCGTTGAGTCAGTGGATGCAGCCGCTTGACCGGATACAACTCTGGCTTGAATCTTCCCGCAGAGTCAGTATATGGTAGGCAACATTGGAAAAATAAAGGACTGACTATATCGCCGTTGTTCAGACCACGGACCTTAGTGAGGTCGAAGGTGACTGTCAATCCAGCTGCGGCCTGAGGGCTCAAAGCGTAGGGAGTGCCGGCGCCTGTAATAACATAAATGCTCGCGTCGAACGCTCCATTGTTGGAGACCTGGAATTGGAGAACCTTTGGATATCGTCAACGAACTCCTCATCAAAGAGGGATGAGCACGTAGGAACGTACGTTTCCAGTGGACATGTTGAGAGCGATTGAGTGTGTGAGGTATTTGAAAAGTCTTCAGAGGGTTGTGGAGGATGTAGACAGCACCACAGGTCGCTTTTATACGATGGAGGCCCAGGAACCGAACAGAAGTGAGGCTCCTATACGCGCTTATCAAAGGAGCTAATGGAGCAGATACAGCTCGTGTCAGAGTCAGGGGATATGATGAACGACGGGGCAAGTTGCAAGTGTCACTTTCTTGATCGCGGATAACAAGTTCAGCAGGAACCGAACAGAAGCGAGGCTCCTATACGCGCTTATCAAAGGAGCCAATGGAGCAGATAAGTACAGCTCGAGTCCAGGGATATACTGCGTTTGAAAGAGACTTTCAATCTCCGTTAGATCACCTCATCACAAGATCGAAAGCAACGCCTCGTCGTGCTTTGTTGTGGTGTGACACGGCGGTTTGGCGGGGGAAATGGAAGATTGAAATTCTCTTCCCAAAGCGGCAAACAAGTCTGGGTGACAAGGAAGATAAATTGTAGTAAACACCTTTGCACTGCAACAGTCGTTTTGATATCACCGGTCGATCTAAGTGCCAGCAGGCGAAGCCAATATACTTATGTTTGTCGTTAATCTCTGGGGTGGGAGACAGGAAGATAAATTGTAGTAAACATATTTGCACTGCAACAGTCGTTTTGATATCACCGGTCGATCTAGGCGCAAGCAGGCGAAGCCGTGTGGTATATGTTCATGATTCTCTAAGATTCTCTCAGAGAGAGCGGAAAAATATGATATGGATGTAGCCTGGGATCCACGGACAGCCCCCGATTACACATGAGCTAGCGGGCACTACTGCATATGGCATATCTGAGTTCTCACGGGTATAAATAGCCATGATTGAGCCATATGTCGCCATTGACCTCAAGTCTTGGGACTCGTAAACTTGCGCTGTGAGGGCCGCTGCTCCGCACGGCATGTCCTAGTTCCTTCAGGCTTGGGGGGATGAAAAGTAATGCGGGGAAGGAATGTATTTGAAGCTCGTGGGCTTACGAGATCATAAAGTGTAGAATGCCATGACTGCGCCATCGGTACTGATCGACGCTACATCTTGAGACTGAAATCAACCTGACCCCAGTCAGCAACAATATTGGATTCATCATAGTTTGAGAGGAGAAGATGTTGAAATTAATCCCTGATGCATGCTGTATACATGAGGCAATACATGCAGCATACACATGTATACATGAGGCGATACATGCAGCATACGCATGTTACTGCGCTTACTGCACATACATGCGGTAAACACATTCCCGAGTCATGTGACATCCTTAATATTATGTATATAAGGAGAACCTGTACCGTAGTAGGAATACAGTGTTCTTACCTCTGCTAACCCTAGCTGTAAGTCTAACTAAACCCCAGGTAGGTTGTAAGGAACGTGTTGTCTCTTCCCCTGTGCAGCGTATATAGTCTGCTCCAACAGAAGAGCATGAAACCAGCCACTAAGGTCCACAATCGCTTTCGAGCAGACAATAACAACTCCCTTTTACGTCCGCAGGAGGCAGCCTAACAACAAGATCGCCAGTCAAACACTTTGAAAAGAGGAAATGTACCTGCTTGTGGCATTGCATGATAGCGACCCCCCGGGCTGAAGCCATAGGCCAGGTCCTCCGATGTTCGGAATCAAGAAAAACAAAGTTCACATGGTGTGAATGAACACCTGTGCAAAGATGAGAAAGGAAGACATGGAAATGGAGTTACGTGTGAATGAGTATTGTAAGGATAGGACTCAGGAATTGAAAAATATATATACAGGGTCAATTTTTTTTTTAAGGCCAGTTTCAAGCCAGTTTCTCTAACTACATAATCAGGCACAATTCCCAAAATGGTAATATGATGTCACTTCTGTGGGCACTTTGCCCGTGCTGGCCCAGATGCCTCACAAGCCTCACAAATCCATTTTGTTGGAGCTTGTTTGAGCACTATGCACTCAAGGTTGTGCATCCCTTGTGTTGCCATGGTATTGGGTGCACTTTCTCGATGTAATGCAGGACACTGTACCAACAGAACACTGGGTATTGTTGAAGGCACCAAGCTTGCCTTTGGCCAGTTGAAAAAGCTAAGAAGTGGTCCATTTTTCTTCAAGTTTGCATCCTTGTCCCATTTTGCTTTAGATTCTAGACAGATCTTTGATCCTCAATGCCACTTTTTGAGATTTTGAAGCCCAACCATGCCACAATGTATCCGAGTGGAAGCTTACCTCAGCTGGAGTTAAGCTTCACTCGAAATCAGCCAGGAAACAGAAATAAGGCCAGAGTGTATATGAGAAAGCAGCAGTAGGCAATATACAATAACTATCAGAATGAGAGTAGGAAAAGGAAAGATGGGGAAAAAGGGTCCATGATTGGTATATATGGAGGAAAGCCAGTATGTAAATAGTCACCAATACGATGAGTAAGCTCCAGGATTACACCCTTCCCCCCTCCAAAAAATTTGACAACATCTATTCAACCAGATAGAAAAAAAATGTAATAAAATAAAATAAAAACTGCTCACAGGGTGTGTCAAAAACCCCATAGGGAAAAGCTACCAGTGGCAGGGACAAGAAGAAGGTGAACAGAACAATGCCCTCAACCATTTCCTGCCAGCCAGTCATCCAACCTGGAGTTGTCAGCCAATTCTCTGCCTGCGACCCACTCATTGTCCTCTGGGCTGTAACCAAGCCAACTCACCAGGTATTGCATTCCATGACCATGCTGCCTTGCATCAAGGATCTTCTCCATGAAATGTTCTTCCATGCCCTCCCCATAACAATGGGCCCAGGCCTCCCCAGCTTCCATGAAGGGAATAATTGGTGGTCATTCTGATTATAACAAAAAACTTCAGATGTGTGGAAGCATGAATTTTGCCATGCACTTTTCACCCTTTGCAGTGTACTGGTGGTGCCTTTGCTTGGTGGACAACATCACCCTGTCATCAATATCTAGTTCTGGCTCATCACCACATGTCTGGTTCACGTACACCACCTGTGTAACTTTCGCCTTCAGCAAGTTGTCCTGAGCTTCCCAGACATTCAGTTCCAGCTGTGCAATTAATGCCCATGCACATTCTTGTTCAGGAAGCACAGGACCCACAGTGGCCATCAGCAGAGGGATCAATCTTGGGCTGCAGCCCATGTGCAGTTGGAAAGGGGAAAACCCTGTAGATTTATTCACTGTGTTCATCAAGTCAAAACAAACTTGTGGTAAAGCCCACTCCCAGCCTTTCTGCATCCATGCAACATGGTACTGCAGTGCTTGGTTAACTGTCTTGTTTGTATGCTCTGATGAGCCATCTGTCTGTGGGTGGTACACTGTCGACATCTCTATTTTCATGCTCATCAGTGCATGCAATGCCTTCCAGAATCTGGACATGAAAAGCTTATCATCGTCCGAGATGATGTCTAGTGGCAGTCCATTTTTGCAGTACCAGCAGTCAAAGAAAGTCCCTGCCAGATCTTCAGCATTGATGTCTGTCCTAGTAGGTATTATCTGAATATCCACTCCCAAGCAGTCAGTTATCATGAGGATACAGTTCCACCCATTGTCCTCCAGTAATGGTCCAATACAATTCATAGCCACAGAGTCCCCCCGATGATCTGGCATGTGGAGTGGGTGCAGAGGACCAGTAGGCTGAGACATTTTGCACTTGTTACATTGGCAGTCAGAACAGCTAGGTACATATGCCATCTCCAAATCTCACTGCATGTTTGGCCAGTAGTACAATGTACAAAGAGACCCGTAAGACTTTTCAAAACTAAAATGGCCAAGTGAGTCATGAGCCAGTCTGAACAGAGCCTCCCGGATTCCATTTCCAGCTGGTATCATGAGACGGTCATTGATGAACAGTAATTTGTCTTTCTTCTGCACAATCAGCATCCCAGGTGCAACTTCAAATGGTTTTTTGCACCAAGTTGGTTTCATACCCAGTCACAATAGCCTCTAGCAGCATTGCATCTTGTGTAATTGACAGCATGGCCATCACTGCCTGAGTCATCATAATGTCAGTTTTGGCCAATGTGTGAGTGCTTCATAGCTAATGGCTGTGCAGTTGTTGCAACAGTTGGTAGGATATTTTTTTGGTTAGTATTTCAAAAAAAAATGGAAGCTTACCTTGGCTGGAGTTAAGCTTCACTCGAAATCAGCCAGGAAACAGAAATAAGACCAGAGTGTATATGAGAAAGCAGCAGTAGGCAATATATGATATCTATCAGAATGAGAGTAGGAAAAGGAAAGATGGGGAAAAAGGGTCTATGATTGGTATATATATGGAGGAAAGCCAGTATGTCAATAGTTGTCAATATGATCAGTAAGCTCTAGGATTACACTGAGTTCCACAATCAGGACACTCTGCATACCCATCTCCATCGAGAACTATCTGATTACCCCACCACTGATAATTAATAATAGAACCTTGTGATGAAGAATTAATGTATTATGTACCTTCTTTACTGATGACATCAGAGCAAAACATTGTGTAGGCTCAGGAAGAAACTTATGTTACCCTAACCCTAAATTTGGTAACTTTTGGAAAGTTTACACAATTTTGCCTGTATTTAGGTGCTTTAGTTATAATTTGATGATGGTACATCAATAATATATGTCTACAGTGTTTAAAGCATGCATAAGGCAAATGTTATCATGTCCTGCAAAGTGTGCATGGTAAATAAAGCAAAAGTGTGTGGTAAGAGACTTGGGCTGTGACCAGAGAACCAAACACAATTGGGACACCAGCCAGAAGGTTACTATCCACAAGTCTATGTACACAAGGCTTTGTGGGTCACCAATGTTGGGTAACAAGACCAATGACTGCCCACCAGAGCATAGTTCCACCACTGGTCAAAGTTCCCAACAGAGCTATGCATGGAACAGGCAAGAAGAGGAAGGTTAAGTGAAAACAGAAGAATATTATGATGTCATGAATAAGCCAAAATACAGGACAGAGGCAGTACTACATTGTGAGATCAAAAGGTAGATTCAAGGAGTCATTTGTAATACCAAATGTTTTAGCAAAGGGTTTTGGTGAGCCTCCCATGCATGCACATGTAATAGCGGTGGGAACTATGAGCTCCAGATAATGCCAGTAGAGTAGGAAACACAAGGAAGTCCAACCACCAAGCTTCATAATAAGTTCAGGTGTGACACCAATGGAGAGAACCTCCAATACAGTAACTATGTCCAAGGACAAAGTCAAGGTCAGTGAATTTCTAGATATCTATGAAGGATAGTGAGTGAAGAAGAGGTATGAGATGTCATTACAACCATACCAGAAGTGATGAGTAAGAACTTATGCTTAGTCAAGTGGGACCAAGAATCTACATTGCGAAAAAAGAGGAACATTGTGATCTGCAATGTTGTTGATACAAAAATGGTTTTTGAGGGCCCAAATGGGGCAAAGAAGATCATTGGTAGCAGTCAAGATGCATTCACCACTGCAAATGCCAGTAGTCTTAGTCCAGACCAAGTGGAAGGTGGTGACTTTGTGACCATTGCAAAGTGATGTTAAAAAATTAGTGTGATGAGTAGTATTGTGTTGGAAGGAGAAGGATTGTGCTGAGCGAACAAGTAGTTTGCCCAAATGCTGACAGCCCCCAAATGCAGCTAAAGCAGTAAACCAAATAGCGGCATCTACAGGTGGGGAAAGAATGAGATGACACCAAAGAAACAGCAAGTGGGAACAAGTTACAGGGTGATGAGGAGGACATTTGAAAGGAATATCTTCCTTATCTGCAGACTTGGACAAGGAAGTAATCCAAGAATCATGACCTAATCACTCTGCATGGTTGTATAAGTGCCATAGATGTAACCCATTCAACCAGTTGTGAATGCACTGTCCTGTGCAGGTGCCAATGGAATCAGCAATGAAAGAGGCAAGCAGAATAACAGAAGCAGGCATCTGAAGTGATTCTGAAATTTGCTCGCAATCACAAAATTGTGTGAAACTCAACAGCCCTGCACCATATGATTGTTGAGTGACATCCATGGTAGCAGAAAGGAGTTTTTTGAATATCTTCTGGTGAAGACACAGTGAAACTTGCAACTGGAGAGAGGAGTGCAGTTGAAGAGAGTGGGGGGTTGTTGAGAGGATGACACATTGATCAGCAGGAACAGGTGGGCATATTGAACTTGCAGAGTACCTGTTTCCAGGTTGGGGATGATGTGAGAGATGTGGGGGACAACATCCTGCTGCTGCATGATGAATATCAGTGAGAGAGGATGTTAGGGGATGTGAAGCAGCAGGTGAAAGGCACAGGAAAGGCAAGGTAGGTAGGGGGTGTACAGGTGTAGAAATAGAGACATAAGGATTACATGTGGTAGAGGTAAGATGATCGCATGGAGAAGGCAATGTTAGATTGGTTGACATGGTAGGAAAAGGTGGTGGAAATGGGGGAGTGGAGATGCAAATGTAAGGATTAGGTTGTGAAGAAATTTCTGGCAAAGACTTGCATGGAAAGCCAATGTTGACAACCTCATGGGATGTTGTGAGCAGACATGTATTACTGATCATTGAGAAAGAGGGCTGCAGTTCTCAAGGCATATCAAAATGCTGCAAGAGAAAGATATGAGATGGAGAACCCAATTCCCCACATGAGATTGGATCAGCAGGATTAAGTTCAGATGCAATGTAGATGAAGTCAGACAAAATAAGGTGTTCGATAAGGGCTGCATAGGTGCGACAAACGCAAAGATTGATGGGAACATTAGGGCTGCAGTGTTTTGTATGTGCCCTGATAGCCCCATTGTTGTCAGAATGAATAATGATGTGAGTATTCAAAAAGTGAAGCTGGCTGAGGAAATACACCATGAGTTCCAGAGCAACAGCCTCAAGCCAACAAATATCATGACCAGTGACTTTCCAATCAGGCCTGAGAGGGAAAGCATGCCAAAAATCACCTATGATAATGCCAATACCCCAAGAAGTTGAGGCATCAACAAAGATGTGGGGATCTTGAACAGAACCAATAGGATGTAGTTGCCAATAAGTAGAGGAATTGGCAAGATGTGAAAGCCACCAATGTAAACTCTTCACAAAAGAATCAGACAAGCAATGCCTTACAAAATTGTCTGCATGATAGCCTAGTACAAAGTCAGAGGATGCAGAGAGTGGAGAAGAATCAAATAGGAAGACAAACCTGTCATGGAGTTAGAGACAACAGGAAGTTGAGAAGAACCATTGGGAAAGATGAAAGAAACATGGATGAGAGTGCCATGAAGAACTTGTATGCAATGAAGATTGAATTGTTCTCCACTTTGTGATCGGAGAGCATGGAGGTAACTCAAGAGAGGTACTTGAGACACTTCTCCTCTGGGAGAGAAACACAGTGAAGTGGTAAATTCCATTGAAAACCAATAAAAGTGGAGATGGGCATGAAATGAGTGCCAGTCTTTTCAGGATGCCAAGGAATGTGGAGATCTGAAATGAGAGCCATAGCTGAATCACAATCATGGACATAATTAAATTTACCATCATGAAAGAAGCCAGCAGGATTAGGAAAGCAGAAGTTCTGAATGTCATCCTCATACTTGAAAAGACAATTCTCAAAATGCAGCTCAGCCTGCCAGATGTCAATGGCAGCATCAAATCATACCAGCATTACTACTGGCTGGGCAAGCACCAAAGGATGTATACATGATCAATGTAAAATCCCCCCCTGAAGCAAACCGCAAGCCATGGCAGCATCAAATCATACCAGCATTACTACTGGCTGGGCAAGCACCAAAAGGATGTATACATGATCAATGTAAAATCCCCCCCTGAAGCAAACCGCAAGCCATGGTTTGTGATCAGGAAGAACAGGACAAGTATGATGGAAAGATTTGATGTTGAATGCCATTGCCTGTGTGCCAGGTGGAGTGTTAGCCACTGAGAAGGAGACAGAGATAAGTTAAAAGAATATATGAGATTGAGGTAGAGAGAGTGAAAGTGAAGCACATGCAAGAGAGGAGGGAGAATAATATCAAGATGACAGAAGAGAACCATGTCAAGATGATGCAAGAGTAGAGTGTCAAGATGACAACATCAAGATGATGCTGGAGTAAAATGTCAAGTTGACACAAGAGTAAATTGTGAAGATGACAAGGGAGTGAAATGTCAATATGACATAAGAGTAAAGTAAAAAGGTAGTGGAATCAGGAGGAACAGGATGAAAAGAAGGAAAACTCATGGCTTCAGCTACATGACAAGACATATCAAAGTTGGTAGGGAAATCTTCCTTGGATATGAAACTGTTGACAGAACCCATACCCAGGATAGGATCATCCTTGGACAAGTTACAACAGACACAATACTTGGGAGCAACCCATGGTCCCTGGTCTTGCTCATCAACAATAAATGTGGAGCATTAAATAGGTCTGTGAAGAATACATTCTGTTTCAGAAAGAGAGAAAGGCCCAGACATATGACAAAGTGTGATTTCACCAGAGATATATTCCTCCACCAAGGCAGGTAAATGGTCAACTGAAGAATGATTTTTGATAATAACAGATTTTTGAAGGGGAGGCATTGAACCAAGAGGAAAGCCATGAGAGAGGTTGTGTACAAGAAGGGGGTAAGAGGAGGTGAGATCATGCTTGTGCAAAGCAGCTTTGAAGGCTGAGGTATTGTAAGGATGGACAACATGGTCAAAAAGCTCAATGTCAGAAGGAGAGGTGTTAGAAAGGCAAGGACGATGGTAAATGGTGTCCAAAAAATCATGGCAGGGAAAAGGAAGGTGATGTGGCAAAAGAGGGTGAGAAGAAGAGGAGGAGGACTCAAACATGGATACAACCATCTGTAACATGGGAACAACGGGTGTTACATTCAAGGGTGGTGTGGTTGCCACTGCAGAGACTGCAGATATGGATACAGTTGGCTCCATGCTGGCCATTGCAGGACTTTGAGATGTTCCAAATGGTGCAAATTCATTTGGGGAGGAGCCTTTGAAGGGTTTGACAGTCCACAATACAGCATCTGTGTAGCGACAGAAGAGCAGCTTACCATCCTTGAAAGAGGTGGAGGAGGAGGGATGATCACAATATTGGTGATCTCTCCCACACAAAAGGCATGTGGGAGTCATGTTCCAAAAGGATGCTCAAGTAGAGGAGATATCCACAGAGGAGCGATACCTGGGACCTTTTGAAAGACATGTGTCGACATCAACAGGATGTTTGACACCCAAGAAAGAAGAACTAGAACTTCAATGCATAAAGCATAAACTGTCCAATTGAACAGAACACCCTTCATGATATCCCAGCAAGATTCAAGCTTGAAGGAATACCAAAGTTGAAACAAGCTCTCAAAGTCCTGCTGCTGGATGAAGAAGTCATGATGCTGCTTAAACTCCAAAGTGTAGAATGTCGATGTAGGTTCCTGGTCCTCATTAGAGCTGCACAGGAGCTCCAGAGCTTGTAAAAAATTAGTGGAAGCTTCAGTATAGTGAAGGGGTGTGAGTAAGGCTCCAACTATTCTATCTATATAACCATCTTATACAGTTTATACTGTATATGTTTATGTTTATGTATGGGGCTTGGGCCTGAAGGTGGTGTACACAGTAGTTATACAGTATATAAATGGTTAAACAGTTTGCCTAGTGTGATCAATGGCAATAATGAATACAAGGATGTCACAAGGGGTGGCAGAACAGGAAAAACACATATCCACTTGCATTTTTTTTGGTTGATCTCTTTCTGCCATATATGGTAATTTCCCATTGCGTGCAGTTCTTTTTCCCAAGCAATTTTCACAGAAAGGTTCATCACTGTATAGTATACAGACTTCCTTGCATGCAATTCCTATGCTTCTTACTAGGCTAGCTGTGATTTTGAACCCATGTAACACTGGCAACTTCAATATTTTGTATGTGTTGACACAATGTTGACAAGAAACCATGCCACATCATACCCAACTTGCTCATGACACTCTGTAAAAATGGAAATTTCCGAGAGTCACGTGACTGTTAGGTGCAAGTCAACAAAGTCAGGTAAATGTTAAAAAAATGGTCAAAAATGTCAGGTCAAAGTCAGGTCACGCATTTTTCTGACATGACTTTGACCTGACATTTTGACTGGTTTTTTAACATTCACCTGACTTTGTTGACTTGCACCTAACTATCACATGACTCTGAGAATTTTCCTTTTTTACAGAGGATGACATGTCAACAACTTCCCTTGGCAACCTTCTTAGCAACATAACACACATTTTCAGTAAATCTACAGTTTCTATTGGTTCAGGGGCTATTCTACAACCATCCTCAGTGATTCCTGCACAAGCAAAGCCATTTTTCATAATTTACACGTCTATAGAACCCATTTGGTGGCTCAATGACACCTATCAGCATTGTATATACCCTAGTATAATTATTGTTTTCAGTGGTTATGTTGATAAAGGAAGGAAACAATAATGTTAGTCTTTCAACTGTGTATATCAAGTGTATAGATGGTTATATGGTTTAGACAACTGTTTATGTATATGTGGCCTTCAAGGAGTATACATAACCTAAACAGTTGGAGCCTTAGGTGTGAGGCAAGAATGGTGATCATCTGAACCCCAGAGAGAGACCATTTTAGGCATGTCGAGTAAAGGAATCTTCTCTGAAGCAGTATCATCAGCACCCCAAGGACAAGACAGCTTCACATGTACATCCTGAGGTGAGTGATTGATGGTTTTGATGTGGTCGTTGAGGAAGAAATTTAAAGGAGGGCAAGCCTTGTTCTTGATACTTGTTAGGGCAACACCCACTATCTGCTAGCTAAGACTGTGCAGGTTCTCTCTACAAGAAGGGGGTGGGATCCATGCTCATGATGGGGGAATTGATGGTTTTGATGTGAGGGGTTATTAATAGGTGAGTTATGTTGAGATAGGCCTTTCACACCGAAAACGTAGGTGGAATACCTAAGAGAACACAACTGGGGTCCCCTAGGCATATATTTGGGGTTTATATACTATGTTACACATATTGTACATTGTTGGTACCGACGCACTCATACATGCGTGTACATTTTGATGCATGCGAAATAAAATTCTCATGCTATCAAAGTGTAGCGTCATTTGGCATCATGTAGCGTAATTCGACATAATAAAATAAAATGAAATTTTATTAGGTAATGGGGTGGTTTCCTAACATTACCCCCCTTTTATGCCTCGACTTCCAGGTGAGAAAATATTACATTTGTCCCCTCTGTGAAATTTTGGTAAGGCCAGAATTTCATCCCCTCATACACCATTCTTGCAATGCGACGCGGAGCATTTGGATTACATTTAAAGAATTGGGCAATTGTGTTATGCTCTCGCTTACAATTCTCTTCAAGTTCCCATGAATTATTTTCATTGGTATAGTTTTTCCACTTTATTAAGAACTCCAATTTGTTCCGTCGAAGACGCAGGTCTAGAATTTCTTCAACTATGTATTCTGGAGCACCTTCTACTATTATCAGAGGTTGCGGAGTAGTTTGTTGGCCAGGAATAGTGGGCGGGCAGTAAGGGTGTAGGCAGGATACATTAATCTTGGGATCAATCTTCAATGATCGGGGTAATTCTAGCACTACCGCATTAGGCGAGATTACTTTAGAGATCGCATATGGGCCAACTTGTTTCTCCGTAAGTTTCCTCGAAGGTCATGGAATATTCAGGTCCTTGGTACTTAGCCATACCAAGTCACCAACTTTGTACTCTGGAGCATGTGCTCAAGTATGATTCACGTGTTGCATCATGTCATCATGTGCTTTCTTCAATGCCACATCTGCTTCCTCTTGTATATTTTGCATCTTAGATACAAAGTCTTCTACTGACTGTACTTTGACTTCCCTTCTGGGTTCTACTCCCATGTGAGGATGATATCCATAATTCGCAAAAAAGGGTGACATATGAGTAGCCAAATGGAATTTGTTATTGTGGGAAAATTCAGCAATTGCCAACCATTCGGGCCAGTCGGTTTGTCAGTAGTTGACAAACATACATAGGTACTGCTCCAACTCCTGATTCATTCTCTCTGTCTGCCCATCAGTCTGTGGGTGATATGCCGTAGATAATTTAGTTTGAATTCCCAATATGTTGTTTAGTTCTCACATAAATGCAGAAGCAAATTGTGGTCTGCGATCGTAGATAACGGTATTGGGTAACCCATGTAACCGCCATACCTGATTTAGATAGAGGCGCGCCAAGCCCAATGATGAGGTTTCTGTAGTAGTAGGAATAATATGGACCTCCTTTGTAAAGTGGTTGCATACTACGAATATTGCATTGTACCCTTGAGCCTTGGGTAATCCAGTAATAAAATCCACAGATATATCTCGCCATGGCACTTTAGGTATAGGGTTCGGCATTAATTTTCCTGCAGGTTTCTCTGGAAATTTTTCCCCCTCATGCATGTATCACATCCATCCACATACCCCAACACATACTTCGAAATTCTGGGCCACCAATAATTTCTCATTACTAATTCCAACATCTTCCATCTTCCTGGGTGTCTGGCAATCGGCGTATTGTGATGTAACTGGACGATCTCCCTTCGCAAATCCTGATCCTTCGGTACATACACTTTTCCTCGAAACAACACCAACCCTTGTTCCTCAGCCCATTCATCTCCTTTGATATTACCTTTCTTCTCTCCCTTCAGAGCTTTCACGGCTTCCACTACTTCATCGTCCATTTCCGAATGTTGTCTAATTTTAGACAACATTTCCATTTCCGAGCTATCTATTAATAGATGCCCTTGACGCATAGCGCAAATGCAAAAGTACTCGGGTTTGAGTAAGGTAACATTTTTATTGTCCTCCTCCACCCCCCTTTTATGATCAATACATCTGGATAATGCATCTGCTTTCCTCATTAAGCTTCCCACTTTGTGGACCAAGTGAAAGTTGAAACACGATAGGAATAGTGCCCAATGCACTTGCCAGCGATTAAGCTTTTTAGCAGACATGAAGTATTGCAGATTTTGATGATCCATCCAGATCTCAATCTGATGCGTACATCCCTCCAAATAATGCCTCCATGCCTCCAATGCTCGTATTATCCCCAACATCTCTTTGTCATGCACATCATAATTCCTCTCCACATCATTCAACCCTTTTGACAAGTATGCACAAGGATGCCATTTGTCATCTTTGCACAGCATTGATAATACCACTCCAGTAGCAAAATCAGATGCATTGGATTCCACTCGCAAAGGGTGTGTGAAATCTACTGGGGCTAATATTGGTCCCTCCACAAACTTCCTCTTCAACTCCTCAAACGCTGTCTGCTGCTGCTCTCCCCACCTCCATACTACTCCCTTTCGTGTAAGGTTATGTAAGGGTGCGGCAATTTTAGAAAAATTGTGCACAAAGCGACAATAATAATTTGTGAGTCCCAAGAAGGCTTGAACCTCCTTGACATGGGTGGGTGCAGGCCAATCTGTGATCGCCTGTACCTTGATTGGATCCATTTTGATCCCGTCAGGGCCAATCAATAATCCTAGGAACTCAATCTCGCTTGCCCCAAACACACACTTCTCTGGTTTCAAAAATAGATCATTCTCTGCCAACCTCTGTAGCACCTCCTGCACTATTGCCTCATGATTCTCTTCATCCTCCGTGAATATCAGAATGTCGTCAATAAATATTATTACCACACCTTTGTCTATTACATCCTTGAAAATGTCGTTCATCATATTTTGAAAGGTCGGGGGACTATTAGTCATCCCAAAAAACATGACAAGTGGCTCGAAGGATCCTCAACGCATGGCAAATGCTGCCTTCCACTCATCTCCTTTATTTGTACATTGTTGTATCCCCATCGTAAATCCAATTTTGTAAAGACCTTGGCTTTTCCCACCTTGTCAATTATTTCTGAGATCAACAGCAGGGGGTACGTGTTCTTCACTGTCCACTCATTCAAATACCTATAATCTGTACACATCCTCTTCCTTTGGTCTTTCTTTGGCACAAAGAATATTGGTGACATCTGCGGTGATTTCGAAGGTCATATGTATCCTTTGTGCAATTGCTCCTTCAGGAACACATCCACTTCTTCTTGTTCCATCAGAGATAATGGATATACCTTCGACTTCTTTGGCACAAACACTGGCTTCATCTCAATCACATGATCCCATGGCTTCTGCACCAGCATTTGCTCAGACTCCTTCTTCTGGAACACTGACAGATGTTCATGATACACTTTTGGCACCCATTCCTCCACTGGCTTCTCCACCTTCACGATATTCTTATCCCACGACTGTCCTCCATGAATTGTTCTAAAGGTTTGCTTCTGCTCTTCTTTCTCAATCATGATTGGAACTTCCCCATTTGGAATTTCCTCATCCTCCACTTCCTCCATCGTAACAGAATACTTTCTCAGACGTTCTTTCTCTTTCTTTTTCCTTTTTTCCTTCTTCATCTTCCTCCCATACACATTACATTCCTTAGGACAACGAGTCATTTGTACTTTCCCAATTTTCCAATCAATTTTGGGATTATGCTTCCATAACCATGGACATCCTATTATTAGATTGATTTTCCCAAGATTGCACACTTCAAATATGGCTCGCTCCTGATGCTCCTGATACTTTAGTATCATAGTCACCTCCTCCTTGATAGTTCCTCCACGATTGACTGTTCCATCAATATTGTACACCATTATAGGTTGAGCCAGCTTGCGTGTGTTAATACCATTTCTGGTAATTAAGGATCAATTAATAAATAATCCTGTAGCACCACTATCAAGCAACGCTTCCACATCAATAGCTGCATGTGTGTCCACTGTCTTCAATCCCACAGTCAAGGTGATTTCTGGTTCTATTCGTGCAGAGCAAATAAAGAATTTAGGGGTTTTTGGAAATAGTGCTCAGCAATTTTCTTGGTCACGTGATTTGTAACATTTGTACTCCTCCTTGATTTCCTTTTCTGATTTACTCTGGGTTTCCTCGGATACCAATACATTGTAGCGATTCAGGGTCACCGATGGGGAAACCTTCACTGGGACTCTTCCACAAAATTCTTCTGCTTGCCTTCCTCCAGCTTCATTTCCTTGATTGTAGCTTCCCTACTCTTTCTTTTCTGCCTACAATTCCTAGAAATGTGTCCTAACTGCCCACAGTTAAAACATTTAAGTGGGGCTTGTCTTCCTGCTTGATCAACCTCCATTGCCTCTGCTGGTGCTGCTGACTCTGTAACTATAGGTGTCACTGCCATGGCTGGTGGCTGTGCCCTTGGCGCTTGTGCCTGAGGTGCCTTTCCTTTCTCGGACTTTCCTCCAGATGACTTTCCAAATTTACTACTTTTTGTTGTGTCATTGTCCCCGTCCCCATGTCATGATCCATTATCCACCCTGCAAGCAGATGCTCACAGCAGTGGCGCAGGTGTGGATCTGCTGTCTTGGTGCCATCTCGTGGTAATAGAACTTAATGATCAAATTAGAACATTAGTTAGTTGAAAATAAAAAAACTTGAAAACCATTACTTAGGGCCCAACAAACAACTCTCTTGGGCATACATTGTGCTGCTGAGCTTTTTGAGGAAGCGTGACTCAACATGACAGTTTCCTTTTTTGTTCAAAATCTGCATGTTGGTAAAACCTGCTGAGTGTGAAAGTCTATAAGGGGCTGAGTTGGACTGACTTCAAAATGTAAGCCTGTCTTCAGACAGTGTTGAAACTCCGACATCTGCTGAGCAGCCATCAGACTCAATGTATCACTTTTGCCAAACTTTTGCTGGCTGGTTGGTCAGGTTAAAAAGATGAGTCCTTGTACCTTGGACTTGTAACAAGAAAAGATGAGCACGGTGAATAAGAAGAATGTCTTAATAGCTGCACATGCAACCTCCAACTTCAAGTAAAACATCTGAGTTTAATCAGCTGAGTTGGTGGCATGTGGAACTCATGTAATCGATTGCCTTATCTGCCACTTGGTCTAGCCGGCTTCGCACGTAGACCCAGCTCACATCCAGATATCAAATTTTGCCCAAAGTTTGGGGGTTCCACAAGGGGGTGGCAGAACGGGAAAAACCGACATCCACTCACCTTTTTTTTTCAAGCCCTCAGTTGACCCCCTCCCCCCCCTCCTGCCATATATAGTAATTTCCCATCACATGTATTGATTTTTTCCCCAAGCAATTTCCCAAAAATTTTCATCACCGATGTTCCATACTGCCCAATACTCGCCACATTTAGATTGATCCCCACCTCAGTGCCACGGCCGACAATGATTCGTCGGGGACTGCACCCACAGTCATTACAGAAGGAATGGGGCAGTGTTGAGGAGTCAGGGGTGGTGTTGCGGTCGCTAAGGGATCCAATGACATTGTAAACTTTCTGGGGATGGTGTCATCCATATTGTATAGTATGGTAAATATCAGTAGTAGTTGAATACTGTCTACTTTATTAGCTGTTGAAATATGAGCCGTGAGGAAACTCAGAAGCGTGAGAACAAGCCTCAACAAATTTGCGCATTGCACATGCTCACACAACCCCTCGGCTATTAACCTGCAAATTTCATGAGTGGCCACATGAGTTATAGAAACTCACTCATAGCAAAATGACTGATGGTGTCATTTGTAACATGGTATTATTCATTTGGTGCCATGAGAATCTCAGAAGTGCAAGAACAACATCCAAAGTAAATTCATGTTTGACCTCGGTGGGCTCAAGAGGAAAATGGATGAGTGCTACAACTACCTATATAGACTACACAACAGTAGAAGTACGAAAATAGGCAAGAAAAATATGTGTAACCAAAAAGGGGCATTGCGCATGCTCGCATCATGGCCCGGTCAATCATGATATTTCGGTGGATGTTTACTTACTATGATAATTTATGATAAAACTGTGTATACCAATACAAACCATATTAGATAGCTATTCTAAGTACTTTGGGGCCAAATGAAGCTGTTCTGCATCATTTAGGTGTAGGCAAGGCTGGTGGAACAGGAAAATAACATATCCACTCAGATTTTTTTTTCAGCACCCATTTGAACCCCCCCCCTCCTTCTATATATGGTAATTTTTCGTCACGTGTTTATGTTATTCTGAGAATTAGTAATCAAAAAATTGCCCAATGCATTCCACACTCCCACATGTGTTATCTCTTCTCTTCTCCTGTTCTTCACTCTTACAAAAGCCCTCAAGTCAATTCCCTCAAGATGCCACCATCTTTTCCAGGTCTTGGGAAGAAAACATGTAACCACAATCGTGCGACTGCCACATCACCCACAAAACCGGTATGGGGCCGTCAAGAGGTGTAGGAACAACGATGGATGCAGGGTGGTGACAGCAGTGTGCAGGGAGGCCTGTGGAAGAGGGTACACCCAAGGTAAGCACCAACAACATCCAACCGTCAGCCCACAGTCCCACACTGAATGTTGAATGTTGTGCACCTTACACCATCGTGACAGAGCCAGCTGTGCAAGTCCGTCGCTGCCACAAGAGAATTGGTGGGGATGCTGGTTAGTAATGGTAGCTTGGAGTGGGGGGGTGCCAATCCGCTTGCTCTTTTTCTTTGTGCGCAGATGCAGAACCGCTTGGGGTCAATGTGACATTTCATGAAGTTAGTTGTGTCTCGCAGTTCTCATGATATTCTTCGACAAGATCGACAGTCTTGCGCCCTGCTTTCGTGTTGCATATATCGTAGTTGAATATTGAAATTTGAATATAGTTTGATTAATGTTCAAATAGATAAGTTTATGACAGAGTTATGACTCCCACAAAGTTCCCAAAGTACCACGAGCAGTTATTCTAAATGTTTCATGGCCAAGCGACGCCATTCTGCATCATTTACATGTAGGTCATATTTTTTTTTTCAGCCTCCGGCGGTACCCCCCCTACCCGCGGTTCGGGATTCCCGTTCCGCCACCCCCTTGGGGTTCCATTTTTTTTTCGCCGCCTGGGGCCGGACTAACTAACCGGGTCCACGTCCGGCATTTCCCGAGCACCTTTGGCACCGGCATGCCGGGCATGGCGGGTGAGAAAAATAATTGTTGTGTTGAACGGTTCAAGTACCTGGGGTGGGACGAGGTCCGTCATGAGGAGCTAGCAAAAGCTTCTGAGGCTAATCGGAAAAGGAAACTCACTGTGCGGGCTCAATTCTTTGTCCGAGTGCAAATTTATCAAACGGGGTTTACAGTAGTTTCCGTGTAGTTTCTGAATGCTATACAATTATTCGGTGTAGATCGACACTGTTAGTCTGTTCCTTTCTTCTCTCTATCAATCGTCTTTGCGTAAACCATGAGCAACGATTTGAGCTTAGGAAATGTACGTAGAAGCTTTTAGGACTGGCACTGAACGGTCTAACCCCATCATCGATGACTGCCCTCTATCACCTCAGGTTAAGCACCTGCTGCTCAGAAATCAATCTCCATTTGATGCCACTCTACAACTTGTCGACCTCTCCGTGTCAGGTTCTTCCTTTCCTCTCGGTCCAGACCTTCGAGCTGGCGATTCCATCGTCTTCCAGCTCGCAACAGTACCCGGACTTACCAGTGGAATCAATGTAAGGAAGAATTTGCCAGATACCTTTATCACCTAATTCGTGTATTAGTTCACTGTTCAGCTTGTCACCAAAGTCGCACATATAATACAAAGTACAGCAAAACTGACTTACACCAGTGCTGCTCCACCCGTCCGCAAAGCCAAGTTCGTGGTTGGCGGTTCAAGGGATAACCCACGGCTGGACTACGCTGGGCTCACTGATGTCGAAATACCTGATGAGATCCTCGGAGATGTTGACTTCCGAACTTACTATGGGCAGGTAAATATTCTATTTCTCTGTATGGTCGTAATCGATGGCGTACATACCATGCACCTAGGTCGACTATAAACCAATTCCAGATCCAGATCCTTTGTTGACGGAAAAATTCCGATGGATCCAGTGTGTCGTGAAAAATCAAACACAATTTCCAATACAAGTGCAAGGTCCTCCATATCTCGACTCCGGCAGGTACTGGACCCCGCCGACCGACGTCGAGCCGTTCGATCAGATGGTTTTCTCTTGTTGCAACGGAGATTATAGCGCGGCGGGTGCTACTGGTGGAACTGCTTTCCGAATCACTCTTGATCCTGTAACGTTTTATGACTTTGCGGTTGTATGTCGTCCATCATGTCATTTCGTGCGATCTCCTTGCTGACGAGGTTCGTGTCAGGGATGGACTAATTCTTCCATCGGTGGGTTCAAGTCATCGATAGTTAAGTCGGATAATCCTAAAGACGCGTATGAACAAGCTACGCTCGAGGGCAATGCACTTACTTCGGAGGGAGTGTTCCGTGGGTTTCAGAAAAGTGGCAATCCGGTCGAACGGCATATATATATGTCGGCGGCAGCTGGGCAATACATGATCTATGTTATCACGGAGGTTTGAAAGGGGCGTTATTAAACTAGCACTAAGTGTACTTTTATAGATGTGCGCACAGAGGATGAATCTTCGTCTACCATACCCGCATATCCAAGCGGCCCAGTGTCCTTCAAATAGGCATTCGAAGTCAGGCCGGAGATAATTGTTCGAATTAGAAGTGTGAACTACGCGACTCGGACTTCGTTAATGGTATAAACTATGGTGCTACCTGCTGCTGCCGACATGTTAAGGGTCCACTCTCCACTCTTTCCGTCGGTATTGATGCCTTTGAGCTTCAAGTCAGATTTGAGGGCGTTACCCTCACCCGAAGCGCAGCCGTACCCAGCTTTCGGATCAATAGAGTGGACTATTCCTGCCTTAATAGAGCCGAAGCAAGGATTAGTCCATCCCTAACGTTCTTGGTCAGATGGAAAGAAAGAATGATGGCAAAATGACGCACAACAGCAATATTGTACCATGTCACAGGATCCAGAATGAGTCGAAAGGCAGTCCCGCCAGTTGCACCAGTGAACCGAGTATTATCACCTTCACAGCAAGTGAAAATCATCTGGTCGAATGGTAGGATGTCCGAGGGTGGCTGCCAATATCGACCAGAGTCAAAGTATGTATGCAGGTCTTGAAGCACGATTCGGAACTGTGTCTTATTCTTGACGACACATTGGAGCCATCGTGATTTTTGTATCAAGGACTTGGGCGGCGCTGGGATCACCTTACCTGCAACCTGAGGGAGATAAATGCTGCGGAGATATTCTCCAAATTGACGATGCAGCTCACCAACTTGCTATAATCCCTGAGTTCCTGGTCAGTAGGAAAACTAAACGGAAGCTCGTCGGCATCGTAGGGTCCCGCATAAACTATTTTGGGTTTGTCCTTGGTGCCCTGAACAAGATACTTGGCTTTTCGAGAAGTCGCAGCCCTGCTGAATGTCAAGATGGAATTGTCACGCCCTGTATTGAGCTCATATATCACTTGAGCCTGCAGCTATCATGGATGCGGTGAACGCATGTCATCAATCGGAATTCCGATACATACCTCTGTTCCATTTGGAATACCATCTTCTTTATCCAAACGGTACAACCAAGAATGCCCAGCCGAGAGGTCTGGACTGAGTACGTAGACTCTGCCATTCGGGGAATGCTCCACCACCTGGATTGTTACATCGAATGGTGATTCATTTCTTACAAGCAGGTGCTTGAACTAGAAGCATCGCAATCAGACGAGCTGAAACACCCTCGAAATCGCTAGCGCATGTACCTGGTCTTGTTTTAATGCCATGAAATGATCTCCAATACTAGAATTAAAAACAAGAGAATGATTCCGCAAGAGGCGAGATGAAGGGTTATCCGTGCAAGTGAATCAAGGATATATCACACCGGAGGCATCTGCCAGCTCATGTCAAAACGACATGAGTTCAGTTCATGTCTTCTGCACATCTCCGGAAGTTGATCTGTATGTCATACATAGTGATTAGTCAGTAATTGATCTCGCGGAAAATGTGCCTCGATAACAAAGTCTCCTTCCTTTTTGGTATATTATTATTATTATTATTACCAGGTACTGTGCCTGGTCAGGTACTCGGCCATACTAGGTACTCGGTCAGTTGCCTGTACATCTCCATATTGTTTTTGTGTACATTTTCTGTAGTACAGTTGAATAGACCATACCTGGGGCTACACCCATGCCAACTCTTGGGCCTTCAATGTCCCTTCATTATGAGCACGGCCTATTTTGATAAGTGATCAGTCAGGTATTACCGCATTTCGCTGTGGGAACTGCAGTACCTAATCTGGTCAAATGCCAGTTCTCTTTTAAATTACAAGTATTTTCCATAACATGGTTATTGGCCACTGCTTTGTCTTCTTTCAATAGATCAGACTTGGATTACCTCTTTCCTACCCCCACCATCTCCTACACCAAATTGTTGTCAACACAAGCCCTCATCACCACAACAAGGCATTCATTTTTCCGGGGTGTGATGTAGTTGCATCCCCCTAATGCTCGCCCTTGGCAATGAGTCATTTCTCCTGCAAAATGTGTAAGCCCTCAGAACTTCAAGGCTGCTGTCTCAGGATCTTCACTGGTACTGGAACCTCATCATAGATGGGAAACCCCTCCTCCACAATGAGGCCTTCATTTTCTTCTGTGGGCATGATGTAGTTGCATCCCCCTAATGCTCGCCCTTGGCAACGTCTCAATTCTCATCCAGGACAGAATAATTGGATGAAGTATAAGGTATGCTATGCCCTTCAATCATTCTTATGCTGGAATAATGCCCATCACATTAAGAGACTCATTGCGAGACTTATACATTTTCTGAATATATTTATACCATACTATGTCAGAAATTTCTGGATGGCATTATAACCTCACCTAGATTATATGTGGATTATCACTCCCTCTCAGCTAGTATACTGGGCCCTAATGTGGAAAATCTATTACCTACATATGTAAACTACATTATTGAACTGAACCTGAGACTTGGTAGCTAGCTTAACATCAGTTCTGAGTGTCGATTTTAATGGGTTATGGCGGTTACGTGGGTCATGTGGGTCATATTAGGTTATACTGCATTACATAATTTTGTGACATAAGGAGGTGTGTCCATCCTCACTTGGTCTATTGATGTTGCAAAAATGAAATAACACTATGCAGAAAACTCATAAATTCAAACGAAGGAGAACAGTTTATTTGCTGACCTGAATAGTAGGTGCCACATTCATACATTGTTGAGAAAGAAGCCATACATGACACTGCATGAAGTCACCAACAGGAGATTGACAAGCTGTAAATACTTATCTACAGCATGTACTTCCTATTCTAGTGTAAGGACATCATTTTCTGATAGGTCGGCAACTTACTGTTTTGCCCAGGCATAGGGAGATGATGATGTGATCTTCTCCATTCATTTCTTCTATCCACCATTTGGTTTCAAGATGCTGTTAATAAAAGTTCTATAAAAGCTGCCAAAACAAAAAACCTGCAAATTTTACACACCACACGAAGGCCTCAGTCAACACTAAGATCAGCTAGTTCCACATTTTCCAACACATAGATTTGTTGTTGCCATGATAAGTTCATGATACTGGCAGTCTCACATAATGATGGCCTTCCTAAGAGCAGAACAATGTTTTCTCCATCTGAATCATTTGTTTAATTTCACCAATGTAGTAGCCGCTTGCTCGAAAGTCCAGATAGCAATTGACTCAAGGGCTCTATTATACAATGAAGTGTGTGCCACCAAGAAGATCAGGATGCCATGCCAGTAGACCACATGAGTGAACCTTTGAAAAGATCAATTGAAGATTATGCTCTGGGATGTGGGCAATATTGAGGGCAATCTTATGAGTCTGGCACCAGATTGCATTGTCTTTGAAGTTCCATGATTGAATCAAGGGCTGCTGTATCCATTGCTTGAAACTGAGCATTATGTGTATTGCCTTTGAGTAAAGCATTTATTTCCCCAGAAGAGGTGAATCATTGTGAAAAGATATTCAAGGTATGATTATCAGGGGCCTCAGGAACTGATGTGTTGGTTACAGCACCCATGAGTACACGAAGGTGGGTCTCGAGGGCAAGCTGGGTTGTGCCATCTCAGAGCTCAGGATAAAATTAGAATAGTCAAAGAAACATGCACTTTAAGTTGGCTGGCATCATCAGATATATCTGTCTTCTTCAGATGATGACTATCTTCTTTTGCACTCCTCTCCCCTTCCCCAGGAACAAAGGCCTTTGCCCAGATGCTTTGAGGTTGATGATTTGGATGCCTGGGGTCTTTTATGTATAGAAGACTTTGATGGGGGGGACAGTGGCATAGCTGGGATAGTAAAGAGAATTTAATGACCAGAAGGTGAGGAAGATATGTCAATGGAAGAAGACAAAGAACAAATGTCATGCATGAGGCTTCACATATGGTCACCTGACTAAGTGAGTCTTGACATGATGCAACTGAGATCACCTGACAAGACAATTTTCTGGACAGCCATAAGGAAAACAATCTACATTGTAGTTCTCTCTGTCCTCACAATCTCTTCTGGTCTAATTGTACTTTAAATTTATTTACTGTCCTACCCTTAAACACTCACATTTATGCAGGTATTTAGTGTAATCTAGGGTAATATTGTCTGAGGTCATGTGACCTCCAGGACCCATTTTTTCTGTCACATGACATGACAGAAAAACTGAAGGACTGAGCACATTATACTTATAACTGGTGCATATTTAGTTCTTAATTTCTTTTTGAATTAAATAATAATAAAATACCAAAAAGGAAGGAGACTATGAGGCACATTTTCCATGAGATCAATTACTGACTAATCACTATGTATGACATACAGATCAACTTCCAGAGATGTGCAGAAGACATGAACTGAACTCATGTCGTTGTGACATGCCTCTGGTGTCAAGATGTTGAGGGCTTTCAGAATCTGACCCAAATAGGTGTCTTCTGGGTGGAAGGGCGAGTGCATAGAATGTGGCTACTACTAATAGTAGTATCCATGATATGGAATCTGGATAGCCCTGTGAACCCATGTGATGTGTGATGACTTTGTTTAATGTCAATTCATTACTTAACTTTACAAGTGGCACTGCTTGCACTCTGCAGTGTCTCTCAGGAATGGTTTGGTGTTGTTGTGGATAATTTTATCAGTACAATTGATTCAGTTTGGAGAGTGTGGTGTATTTTGTCATAGGTAAAAGTGGTAGTTCACTATGGAGGAGGGTGAATGATGACAATCAGAAGTAGAGTATAATAATAAGTAGAAGTATGGAGTGAAAATTGGAGAAGGTGAACTTGTGGTTGTTAGACCTCTTCATGGGTCTTTTTTTGACGTTTGGACAAAGATGTTTCCTCCATAGGTGTGGTGTCAGAGGAAGAATGGTTGACAACCATTTTTCTCTTAGATCGAAGTTGGGTTGATGGTTTCCCTAGGTTGATGTGTATTAGGTCAAGGAGTGATGATGTTTGACAATATCTTACTTTGAATTTGGTGGTTCTGCTGGAGTCTTTGATGAAAGCCATCTCATTGTAGTTCCATTGGGATAGCCTTGACTCCGCCATGAAGTGTTGTTTGTTCAGCAGAACCTGTGATGATGCATGTGGCAGAAATAGTAGAAGCATTGTTGGGTGTGCATAAGTTCTGAAAACAGGGAGTTTGTTGGGGAATGTTGATGATGTGAGCCATCAGTCTAATTTGACCAGTGCAGTATTGATTGACTCTGATATTGAAATTGTCGTCTGTCTTCTGACCAGTCTAAGAATAATGTTAGTGAAGAAGTGTGAATCATATAAAGAGTTAGCCATATTCTGCACATGGTTACAATGGGAGGGATTAGCTTATTCCATCCAGGCATCAGTGTCATCTAAAAATCTTCATCTTTAGTAATAGAAAGAAGTTATTTTCACAACAAACCACAAAAGCATCTAATTCGAGATTGTAGTCCTTAACATTTTGGTCATCACCAACTACAGTGTCATTTTTGATAGAAATAATTTTGCCAATGACAAAGTGGTAGACGTCTTCCTCAGGTTCCATTTCTCCCTTCAAAATGAAGAAGTGGATGATCACATTGATGAACTGATCTTCATCATTGTCATCTTTCCCTAATAAGAGCTCTGCATTGTAGGTGATTGTTTTCTTCTTTTCTTCATCAAGAATGCAGCAATTTGTGAAGCAGAAAACTGCAGTTAAGATGGATGAACCAGCCATGGTGGTCAATGTGTAAGACAGGTGAGGTTGGAGTGATGTCACAATGTTGCAGATGTGTCAGCAGAGATTACAGCAGCAGTTCCTTCCAAACGACATTCTTAGTTGTTATAGAATTATCATCCACTGCTTTAAGAATCAGCACATTTTGAGAGTTAGGTACATGGGTCATAGCTGCATATAGTTGTCCATGAGAGAATACTGATTGCCTGAGATTGAGAACTAATTGTTCAACTGTAAGTCCTTGACAACCATTGAAAGTGGTAGCATAGCAGAGAGCAAGAGGGATTTGTTTTCAGTGAACGGTGAAGTTGTAAGCAGGAGGTTGAAAATGTGCATCAATATGGGGAATCGGTATGGTTACCTAAGTTGAGGGTAGGCTTAAATATAAGAATTTGAACTGCTGTAGTATATATACTGCTTCTATAGTTTGACCAGTGACAATGTTTGGTAGCATTTGAACTTCAACAGAGTATTTCAGCAGCTTGGTGATGATCACATGTGTGTTCTTGGTTAGTCCTTTAGATGCATCAAAGTTTCTTGTGAATCGGCAGATGCAACTGACTTTTCAAGTCAGCTCATGTGGTGGAATACCAGGTTCCTCCAAAGAATTTAGGAGATCAGGTGTTGCAATGGATTGCTTGACATCATCTTGATATCAATCTGATTCAATGTAGTCAGTACTCCAGTACATTTGGCTTTCACCAGGCAGATGGTCCAAGATTGTAGAGTTAAATTCATCGACAAAGACATTAAATGGGCTAAAGATAGCTCATTTGATGCAGAGGTGTGGATTTGATACGATGTTGTGAGGGAATACAAAATCTAAGATGGTGTTGACTGAATGGTAGTGAGAAAGAAAGCTGAGATCAAGAGTATCAGGAAGATAATTGTCTCCAATGTTGTTTAAGAAGTTTGTGAAGTCTGGATCTGTAGACTGTCGTATCGGGGTTGGAGTATCCAGATGAAGGATTTTGAAGTGAGAAAAGATAGGTTGTGTGTGAATTGAAGCCTTAGTGATTGCAGTATGGCCTCCATAATGTATGACAGGTGCATTCTTGTATAGTGATGTCAAAATAAGAAGAAGAAAAACTCAAAGCTCACCTGGCAAAAATCACCCAAGGTGATCAACATTCGACCTCCCCATACTTGATATCTTTGCTGTGTGAGTGTTCTCATAAGCTGATCTGTGCAATTGAATGCCTTGAAATCCAAAGAGCCAATTTTGGCATCCATGAGCTGGAAGGGAGCCCAGGGGAAGGTGATGGCAGTTGGAGAGAAGGCAGACGTGAGGTGTTAGGCTGAGATAGTCATTGTCCTCGCACTGGCAGGGGCCATGGAGCAGAATCCAAAGTGGGGGGGATCAGAATCTGGGACAGGCAGTGAGAGACTAGCTTGCTGGGCAGTCTGAAGTGGTGGCCACTGCACTGAGTATTGGGCCAGCGCTGTCAAAGGGTTTCTCATGCCCAAGCCGACATGCACCCCAAGCGGTGGGTCAGAATCAGGGACCTGGGGCATTGATGAAGATTGGTGTACCCCTCTGTCCATGGAAGGTGCCATGGTGACAAGTGCTGGAAAATTGGAGGTGAGATGCTGCATGTGGTCCATTGAAGTCAGTGGCTCTGCAGTGGTAGAGCTCTGTGATGCACCTGCCATCACCTGCAGCATTGCCTAGACCTCTATCTGTATAACACTGCAAATCTCTCCCACCAGTGTTAGGAAACCACCCAATTACCTAATAAAATTTCATTTTTATTTTATTATGTCGAATTACGCTACATGACGCCAAATGACACTACACTTTGATAGCATGAGAATTTTATTTCGCATGCATCAATATGTACACACATGTATGAGTGCATTGGTAACAACAATGTACAATATATGTAACATAGTATATAAACCCTAAATATATGCCTAGGGGACCCCAGTTGTGTTCTCTTAGGTATTCCACCTATGTTTTCTGTGTGAAAGGCCTTTGTCAACAAACTCACCTATTAATAACCCCTCACATCAAAACCATCAATTCCCCCATCACACGCACAGATCCCGCCCCCTTCTTGTAGAGAGAACCCGCATGGTCTTAGCTAGCAGATAGTGGGTGTCACCCTAACAAAAGAACACAACTGCCCATATCAGTGTGCCTTCTCTTACTTGCACATACATCATTGTTTCACCACACCACATCCAATTACTCATCCTTTTGGCATGAGCCAGAAGTACTTGTATATATGTAATCTACCTTTTCTTTCATAAGCCGATGCCAGGTCTCACCTTACATTGCAACTGCCAGTGATCGAGAGGCAGTGCTCATCATTAGGACAGCTGCAACCAGACAACCGATTGGATCTGGTTTAGTTACAATTTACATTACTCTATTTGGACAACTATTTTAGTTACATGCCAAATTCAGTGATATCTCCGAGATCAGGCACTGTTGGAAGGGTTATTGATCCAAAGTGTCAAAATAGGCCCCCAATGAATGACAAACGATCAATGAACGATCAACGAATGATTGATGAACCATCATGTGACCCATAAACATTTGGAGAGGTCTCAAAAAAATAAAAATAAAAATAATCTTGAATTTGTCAAAGAAGTGATTCATCACAGATTTTACCATTATGTCCAAACCCTCAACTTCTAATCCTGGCCCTAATCCTGTTCCCACACCAGCACTAGAGGCGAAAATTGATGTGCTTACAGTGCAAATGTCGCAATTAGTGTCAGTGTTGGCAGCATCACAACCCAGACAAGTGGAAGTACAGCCAGCGATGACAGAAGAAAGAGATGATGAGATGGAGGAGATGGTGGAGTGGATGTCACAGGAGGATGAGATGGCAGAGAGATCTGGAAATGGAAAAGCGCGCTTACCTAAGTACGCGCCCCCACAAATCTTTGACGGTACCATAGAGAATACAAAATCCTTCATCAGCTCTATAGTACTGTACATCCATGGGAGGAAGCCAGAGTTTTGTACAGCTGAGTCTAGGATTATGTTTGCTCTCTCATACATTCAGGGGGGGAAAGCACAGTTCTGGAGAAACGAGGCTATAAATCAAATTGCTGCGGGAACTAAACCATTTGCGACCTTCAAGGAATTTCTGGAGAGATTGGAGGCACAGTTTGGAGACCCTAATCCAAAGGCGACAGCCAATGCAAATTAAAGACCATGCACCAAGGTTCCCTGATGGCGGATGAATTTATTTTGCAGTTCAAAGCAGAAGCTTCGCAAATGGACATGGGAGAAGCCGCATTGGTAGAGTTTTTGAAAGCAGGATTAAATCCCTCTTTATTCAAGTCTATCTACCAACTACCTTCTATGCCAGAGAAGTTGGACTAGTGCTATAATTGGGCAATGCACCTTGACCAGCAATATTGGCAGGAACAGGCGGAGTCAAAGTTGATGTACAGAACACAGCCAATGGCCTTGGCAGTGACACCTATAGTTACGGAGTCAGCAGCACCAGCAGATGCAATGGAGGTTGATCAAGCAGGGAGACAAGCCCCGCTTAAATGTTTTAACTGTGGGCAGTTAGGACACATCATGAGGAATTGTAGGCAGAAAAGAAAGATTAGGGAAGCTACAATCGAGGAAGTGAAGCTGGAGGAAGGCAAGCAGAAGAATTTTGTGAAAGAGTCCCAGTGAAGGTTTCCCCATTGGTGACCCAGAATCGTTACAATGTATTAGTATCCGAGGAAACTGTAAGCCTGGCTTACATCATCCTATAGACACTTGTTTGTATGATCATACTATTCAGGTGATATATACTATTACATATGGGGGATTCCCCATTCTTCCTTTTTTCCCCTCTCGCTTCCACTAGACTAGCTTTTGTTCTACCCCTTGCATCTTAATACATGTTGTTGTCTTGTTATTTTGTGTGATAAGTAGTGAGTCCAAAAGCTTTTCCCTTCTCTCTCTCTCTTCCCCAGTGTTTCCTATCCCAATTAAGGGATAGGCTTTCACTTTTTTTTTAACTCAAACGACGATGCATATTTGTATTGCTGATAACTCTGTGATAATGACAGTCAAACACTGTCTTGAAAACCAACCATCTCCATCCTGCTTACTACTCATAGTAGAGCACGGAACACGTTGCCAGTGGACACCGCGTGTTCTTCTCTAGCGGTGCTCGTAATCTCAGATGATGATTCCCACACCAGTTCTGCTGTCCCTGCCTCCATTGTAACAAACAACGTGCATATACCTACTCCTTCTGCCTCCATCGTAGCAAACGACGTGCATATAGCCCCCACCTCCATTGCAGCAAATGACGTGCCTATCCAACCTCCTCACACCACCGCTGTTTCAAACGACGCACCTTTTGGAACTCCTCCCATCATAGCAAATGACACTCTCCCCTCCACCCCACCTAAATGCTGATGCACTTTGTCTGCATCTTCCGATGATTACCATGTCATCTCCTTGAACACTGCCATGTCTTCCACCATTTCTACCACTGTGCTAAGCCTCAACAATGGCAAATGCCCCATGATCTCTGTGGGGACTATGACTCCTGAATTACTGCACTGGTTCGAGCACCACGCATGTGGTTATCTCCACAACAAGGAAGGACTCAAAGCTAAAAACTTTGTCAACCACATCGTGTACTCCTTTGAAGACCTGCTCTTCTCAGACTGGTACCAATCCCAGCAGGAAATTTTGTCTATGCTCTCCTTCATTGACTTTATGGTCAAGGTCTGTGGGCACTGGTTGCCTAAGCGCTGGCAGCAGGAGCTGGCATGGAAGGTTCACTCTACTAAGCAGGGCAAGACTCCATTCTCAGAATTCATCGACTCTATGCGCCATGACAACCTTCTGCTCAAAAACTCCCAGTTCCATCTCTTGCCTACACAACTTCGCACACAAATTGAATCAAATATCACATCTGACCTCGCCGCCTCATTTGACAGTTGGAAAGACAATCACAAATCGTCTGATGAAGAGATGGATGACAGGGTCGATGCAGCTGCTGATCCTGATGCTGCGGCTGCTGCAGTTGTCACTAAAGCTGCTGCCGATGCATTGAAAGCTGAGAATAAACTGCAGAGGTTCATCGACACTTTGACTAAGCTGGACCAGAAGCTCATCGAGGACAGGACTGTGCACAAACGAGATGCTGAGGACGCTGCTAGAAGCTTGAAACAGTCGAGTTCTTCCGTGGGACTGGCTGAAAGCAATAGGTGGGCACCTTTCTCCCGTGTGCAGGCAACATCTTCTTCGCATACCACTACCTCTTCTTCCACTGTGCGCCCTCCCAAATTAACTGACTGTGAGCACAAGTACCTCGAAACCTACAATGGTTGCAAAAAGTGCCGTGGATTCTATATGCCTGATGGGCATGCTTGTGAATTCCCGTCAGGAGATGGTTATGTTGAATGATCAATGACTACAGTTAACAATGCATGTAAGCATATCAAACTACCTATGTTGCCTATTCCTCGAGATGAGCAGGCCACAATGGTAAACGTGATCACCTCGTCAAGCAATGTTTACAACAATGGGCCATCTCAGCCCAACACCATTCCTCCTGCTCTACCCATCGCAAGTGTTTTGGGCATGTCTTCATATCCTATCGCCGCTGTTTACCCACCCAACGATAGTTCAATTATCAATGGAGGTGACAGCGACCTCTCGTGCAATTCCAATGATTCGGTAAGCAAATGTGTCCCTTTCTTCAAACCCCACCTCATGTGGGAGTGCGCAGTGGATACGCTAGAAGTTTCCACCTTGTCTTGTGTCGAGATTTCTGCATTAATTGACCATGGCTCTCCTGCAGTTCTGATCAAAGAAGATCTCATCTCTCGCTTAGGTCTAAAAGTTCGCTTGTTGCCCCGCCCGTTCCCTGTCTCTGGAGCTTTCTTCGATAACACTTCTACCTCATCTTACATCTCGCTCACCTATTGGGTCAGACTCAAGTTGCATGATAGAAATAATTTGTATTCAGCCCACACTGTTTGCGCTCTTATCGCACCCAATCTTTGCCATCCTGTAATTCTAGATCTCCCCTTCTTATCGCACAATCACATAGTTGTTGATGCCCGTAACAATACAGCAATAGATTACAACTGTGGCTACGACTTGTTAGACCCTGTACCTCCCATAGTTCCTGCTGTCAAACAAGTTGATCGTGATACACATGAAGACTTGAAAATGAACCGAGTGCCGATGATAAAAGAACTGAAAGATGTTTGCAAACACCAACGACCTTTGGTTGATGCAAGGTGCGAGCACGTCTTCAGTGTGGACATTGTAGCTGCGATCTGAGTACATGTCAAGCAACTTGCAGCTGATGAGCAGCTGCAAGAACTCAGGGCAGAAATCAAGGATACGTACGCAGATGTTTTCAAACCAATTCCCCATGTTGATGAGATGCCAAACTCAGTACTCTGTAAGATCAGTTTGAAAGACGCTGGAAAAACTATTACAACTAGGAACTATTCTTGCCCACGCAAATTCCGCGAGGCCTGGAGTATCCTGATACAAAAACACTTGGATGCGGGACACATCTGGCCATCCTCTTCTGCCCATGCTTCACCTGCCTTCTTAGTGCCAAAAGCGGACGCAACAGCCCTCCCACATTGGGTTAATAATTATCATCAACTCAACAGCAACACAGTTACTGACTCCCACCCTCTTCCATGTGTAGACGATATCCTTGCAGATGCCAGGCGCAGAAAAATCTGGAGTAAACTAGATATGACAGATAGTTTTTCCACACAAAGATGGATCCGGAGAGCATACTGCTGACTGCAGTGACAACCCCGCTCGGACTCTATGAGTGGATGGTGATGCCACAAGGGCTACAGAATGCGCCACCTGTACATCAGCAGCGGGTAACAGCTGCCTTGCGATGCTTCCTGGGCATATTTGCGCATATCTACTTGGATGATATCATTATCTGGTCAAACTCTCTGGAAGAGCACACTGAGCACATCAGGAAAATTATGGATGCGCTTCGTGAGGCGCATTTATATTGCAACCAGAAGAAATCAATTTTTTACCAAACAGAGTTGATCTTCCTGGGACACCGCATCTCCCAACAAGGCATCGAGGTGTGCTCCTCAAAGGTCGAGAAAATATTGAACTGGCCAACACCGAAGTCAGCTACAGAAGTCCGCAGCTTCTTAGGACTTGTGCGCTACATCGCTGCGTTTCTTCCTCACCTAGCTGATCACACTGGTATCCTCACCCCATTGACTATGAAGGAGTGTGAAAAAGAATTTTCCACTCTGGTCTGAGGCGCATCAGAACACCTTTGATGTGATTAAAAATTTGGTGGTGAGCAGAGAATGCCTGACAGTGATTGATCACAGTAATGCGGGGAATAATAAAATATTTGTAACATGCAATGCTAGCGACTGGAGAATGGGTGCTGTCCTTAGCTGGGGACCAACCTGGGAAACAGCACAACCTGTTGCATTTGATTCCATGCAACTTAAGGATGCACAGAAAAATTATCCTGTACATGAGAAAGAAATGCTGGCGATCGTGCAAGCGCTGAAAAAGTGGTGATCAGATCTGCTTGGGTCGCAATTCATCATATACACAGACCACTGCACACTTGAAAATTTTGATACACAAAAGGATCTATCCCGGTGACAGGCCCGGTGGATGGAACATCTGTCACAATTCAACATGAACATTTATTACATCTGGGGTGAAGACAACACCGTTGCAGATGCACTTTCATGCTTGCCAGCTGACACTCCTGATGAAATTTCAGAGGATATTGATGTATCTGACTTGCCCTTGCGTTGGGACTGTTGGCTTAATGAACCAACCTCCTGCAATGCGTTGCTGATGATCAGCACAGACGAATCTTTCCTCAATGATGTTTGGAAAGGATATGAGCATGATGATTTCTGCAAGAAACTAAAAAGTGTGGCTGGTGGCATACCTGATATCCACATGGTGAACAAGCTCTGGTACTTGGGAGATCGCCTGGTGATACCTAGGTTTGGGACACTGCATGAGGATCTTTTCCGACTTGTGCACGACTCACTAGGGCACTTCAGTGCTGATAAATCATACACCAGTGTCAGGAACTGCTATTATTGGCCGAATATGCGAAGAGATCTTGAAAGCGCATATGTCCCTGCATGTTCAGACTGCCAGCGAAACAAGGGCAGCACTACAAAAGCCAAAGGACTGCTACATCTGTTGCCAATCCCTGAAAAGAGAGGTGACTCTGTATGTCTGGACTTTGTGGGACCACTCCCCGAAGACAAAAATTTTGATTGCATTTTGACAATTACAGACAGACTAGGTTCTGACTGATTTCTGACCATGACAAATTATTCATGTCAAAATTCTGGAAGGTGCTACACGTGCTGACCAGTGTGCATCTCAAAATGTCCACAGCATACCATCCTCAAACTGATGGTGCAAGTGAGTGCACAAACAAAACACTGAACCAATGCATGCGGTTCCATGTAGAACACAACCAGAAAGGATGGGTTCAAGCATTGCCGATCATCCAGTTCAACATGATGAACTCTGTTAATAGTTCTACAAGTTTCTCGGGATTCCAAATCTGCATGGGTTGCAGTCCGTGCATGATCCCACCTCTGATCCCTGGGATTGGGTGTGACAACACCCCGGAGGAGACTGCTGTGCAAGATATTATCTCTCAGATTGAGACGGATGTGGCTGAGGCAAAAGATGCCTTGATTGGCGCTAAAGTCATGCAAGCCTTCTTTGCGAATAAGACGTGAGGTCACAAGGATGCGTACCTTGTAGGTGATAAAGTGATGCTTGCTACACTTCACCGCCATCGAGAATTTAAGGCTGGGGACAAGTCCAGGGTGGCAAAATTTTTTCCACAATTTGATGGGCCGTTCTTGGTAGTGAAGGCTTTCCCAGAGATGTCGTCGTACACTCTGCACCTTCCAAACTCGCCGAACATGTTCCCCACTTATCATGCCTCCTGAATCCCTTAATAATTGCATACTGCCAAATCTCAAATTCTCACCAAATGAACTTCTTCTAGGCATCGTGATCAACACAAAGCACACTCCAGTGGACCGAGCAGAACAGGAAGTGTCAACTGGTGAAGTGGGGGTCCAGATGGCATACATGGAACAGCAGCGATTAGATGGGTACGAGCACATATTATCTCATGCCCATAAATGGAAGCTGGCATTCGACAGGAGACTATTAGCCCAAGCTCCAAGAGAGGTCATATTCAAAGCAGGACAACTCGTACAGGTATACAGGAGTGACCTGGACTTCACATTTAAGGTAGAAAGGAAGATGGAGCCTAGGTGGTCAGCACCATGCTGAGTAACAAGCAGGGACCGCAATTCTTACAAGTTGGAGACTCTCGAAGGATTACCTATTAGCAACAGGTTCTCCTCCAGGTGACTACAAAGGTTCATTCCACATAGCGGCACAGCGCTACACAAAGTACAAGCAGAGATTGAAAAGCTGCAGAGTAAGCAGGAAGCCAAAGAAGACATTGTGCAAGGGGTAGAAGGAAGACAGGTGATTGACGATGATAGCAAATACAGATTGGGAGGATATAGAGCATGGAGCGGAGCAGGAACCATCAACCCTGAGCTGAGTTCAGCAATGGCCCTGGCTGCTGACTAACACCAATCATTTTAAGCCTGACTCCCTATATATTAGAGGCCCTAGATCACTTCAACCACCTCGCCCAACCCACACTCAGCCTAATGAACGCAAGAGCCTTGAATAATGGATGGTTTTCCAAATATACCCTATTCTTCATTGTCATGGTGTTCCTCAGCCCTTTCATCCTAACATCAAAACAACTACAACCAGAGCCTGAATATGACAATATTGAACTGGGGGAGTTACCCAGTTTTGTCAACCCAGAGCTAGTTCAAGAATGACTTGCTATCCCAATACCACCCAACATCAACTTCCCGCTGGCTGCTCATTTATGGCCTTCACAAGATGCACACCCAGTAACCCTGACCGATCCAAGAGCCAACTACAATGATGGACAAGGTCCCAGAAGGTACCTGTGGCCCTAAACACCATTTCTACATTGGGCCTTTAGGGGGAGCGATTGTCATGGACATGCCTCCTGGGGTACATGGGCCAAGGTGAGGGTAAGGCATTGGTGCCTTGTACATACATAATTCTCTCTTCCTTCCCTGAGTTGAGATCGCAACAAGGGCATTGCTATTGTGTAGGGGGGTACATGTAGCCATGGCAGTAATGCCCATAGCAGAGTCCATAGCAGAGCCGTGCCAGAGTCCAGCATTTCCCTTAGTGGTCATGTGACATTGTAGATAGAGACGCGTGTGTGCAGATAGAAATTCATCTTTGCTTGTCCACATCCTTTCTGACTCACGTCTAGTAGTAGACGCAAGCCCTGTCCGAACCGTCTTGTCTAGTAGTAGACAAAACCCTGAGAGACCACGTGGCTCCAATGCATCTGGGCTATCCAGCCCATCCAAAATGCGGAGGCTGGGCCCTCAAAAGTCGACGAGCACCCAAAACAAACGGTGAAGGCAAAGCCGAAGACAGCTGAGAAGGAGAAGGGGAAGGGAAAGGGGAAAGGGAAAGCACGAGAAGTCAAACCCAAGGTCGTGGGTATGGTTGAGGAAGCATCGATGGTGGTGGAGGATGAAATGATGCAGTCGGATGCAGCAAGACTCCGTCATCGATATCTCGCGGAAGTGCTGGTGTGCAAGAAGTTGGAAGTGGAAGTGTTGATGGAGGAAATAGAGGTGTTGGAGAGGAAGTGGGAGGAATCCCAGTAGAATTCTGTTTTTATCATTTTAATTTTATTGTTTTTCGTGTGTCTGAGTGAGATAAGGTTGAAATGAGAAATATCGCGTGCAATCAAAGCCAGGAAATGTAAGATATATGCAAAGAAACATAGGAAAGAGAGAAAAAAGAAAGTAAGATGGACGATTCATCAAAATGAGACATAGGGGAAAGGCTCAGAACTCCTTCACAGCCGAAAAACCCCGTCAAGCTTGTGCAAACACGTTTCGAATGATATCGCGACTTGTAATAGTACACTGTTATAAAATTGAGAGTTTGTTTCAATATCACAAGTAGAAAAAGAAAAGAAAAATGGTTTATTTGTCTTCGTCGAGGTCAGGAATGCCCTCGTCAATGTCTCCGTCGACGTCCGATGTTGTTCGAAGTTGTTCGAGCCGACGATCGTCGATATCGAAGAAGTTTGGAGGAAGGGGAATCAATTTCCATGCTAGATAGGGTAGAATTCAGAAAGCTGCTACTGGTCGATGAAGAACTGATCCATCGAGCTCACAAAGAATATAAGCGCCACCGTAGTTTTGTGCGATGACTATGAGTGGGCCCAGATATTGAGCTCGCATTTTTCGATTAAGAGCTTTTTTGATCTGTGTGTTTTGCATGAGTACAAGGTCACCTTTTTCGAAATTGTAGTCTCGAATCGTTCGCTTGTGAACTTCTTCGAAGCGTTTCACAGCTTCTCATCGAGCGGTGTAGACTCTAGAGTAGAGTACTTCGAGATCGGTTGACCGTTTCTGTAGTGCAATAGTGTGTCGGGCAATGAGATCGGTGGAGGAGAGTATCGAATCGGGTGGTGGTTGTAGATATGTCACTTCTGATATGTCGAGAGGGATGAGTGGATGAGAACCTGTGATCACAAAATAGGGCAAACAGCCCATTCGTTTTCGAACTGTTACCCATTCTGCCCAAAAGACCAAGTAGGTCCCAACCAACCATCGAGTTTGATCACCATCAATGGCCTTGTAGAGTGATTGTTGTACATCGAAGTGGGCTCGTTTGATGAGGCCATTGGCATGAGAATTGTACTCACTTATCCGAATATGACTGATATGATACCGCTTCGACAAATACTCGAGAGCAGAAAGGAATGCTGTGCCGTTGTCAGTAACAATCTCATAAAGCAAGCCCCAACAACAAATGATTTCTTTGAAGATCCAATTGCCGATGGTCTTTGCTGTTTCATTGCAAAGCATCCTGAACTCTGGCCAGTACAATATTGAACATCGACCTTGTACTATATAGCGATATCCGCCGGAAGGCGGCATGTGCATTGTGTCGATGTAGACTTTTCCAAATAGAGGAGCGGGTGTGGCGACGATTGGTGGAATAAGAAGATTTCGAGTTTGTCGCAACTGACAGTAGTGGCACGTTCAGATGTACCATGTGATATTGGCTTTCAGGTTGGGCCACCAGAATCGTAGTGCGACATGAGACTTCATGGCAAAGATCATTTTGTGGCCGATATGGTCGTGCGACGACCAGATAATATCAATGCGATGCTCTGGAATCGCGATGATCATGTGTTCGCTGTGACAATCTTTTCACCATAGTTTGCTGGAATCTATGAAGAACTCAGTGCAATATCGCATGAAGGTAGTGTACTCTGTGTCTGATAGATGTGGGGGTCGCACCATATCGTCTAACCATTGATGAACAAGCAGTAATCGTTCGTCTTCTTTCTTTGATTTGTCCAATCTAGGTATGTCTTCGTATGAAATGTCCTCCCCCTTACTGAAATCTGAAGCTTGGGCGAAAGTGGGATAAGTCTTGTGAGAGGGGAAAGGTCGAATCGAGATTGGGTTGATTTGGTGAACGAAACCATGTAGTTTGTTGATCCAGTCGCTGAATTCTTCTTCTACTTCGACATCGTTGTCTTCGGTTTGTCAAGGACATCACAAAAGGCTGTCCGGCCCATGGTGTGTACCTGCAACATGAACTAGCATGAAGTAGAATGTTAGAATGGAAACTATCCATCAGTTTATGCTAGCGCTAGGCGCGATATCAGGATTTGAGAGCATGCCTTTGATATACCTCGCATCGACCTCGACGATAAGGTTTCGTACCCCTATCAAGTATAAATGAAGGGCCCCAAGGGCTCGATATAGACCATAAAGTTCGAGTTTTGGTTGCAAAAACCACGATTCGCAGTCGTTGAGCGTGATCAAGCCGAATCAACTGTAGTATCGCTTTCAAGGGTTATTGCAGTCGCATTGCGTTAGGAAATAGCTGATGGCGATGCTTGATGTGTCGACTGCAAGGATTACTGGGGCATTCAAGGTATAGTCAATGGCTCGAATTGCTGGCGAGTTTAGGAGCGCATGCTTGAGATCTTCTTGCGCTGCTACCTGAGATGGGCCAAATTTGAAGGGCACATCTTTTCGAGTAAGATTGATTAGTGCAGCTGCTCAATGTGCGAAACTCTGGATGAAAATTTGACAAACTCCAATCGTTCCTAAGAACGCCTTAACTTCTGTGAGCGTACAACATGGACCCCATTTCTGGATCTTATCGATACACATCAGGTCAGCCATTCGGCCTTGAATATTGCATCAATGACCTAAAACAATTATCTTGGGGACACAAGCAAATAATTTCGGTCCAGAGAACATCCCACCACAATACTTCATGTGCTGGATGATGCGATTTAGGTTCTCAAAATGCTCCCATATGAATCATCGAATGCCTGAGTTGTCGACAATCATTTCATAAGACCCACCAATTGTCTGATATTCCGATTTCAGACCCTTCACCAGTGTGTCGTCAATATATGGGATTGTGATGTGAGGGACCTCGGGTTGTAGGATGAAAGTTACGTCGTCGTGTAGGATCAGAACCGAGTTTTTCCAACCCATCGGTAGGGTGATGATTCGAAGTGTGCCAAATGGGGTCTGGAAAGTTGTTAGATCTCAAGAGGATTCAGATACGAGCCTTTTGTCAAATGCAACATATAAGTCCAACATTCCACCACAAGCTCGTCCTCCAAACTGTTTGGCTAAATGCTCAGGGATCGGGATGATGCCTGAATGCTGAATTGTAACTTGGTTTAGCGGCTCGAGGCTGTGGACTATTCAGAGCAATTTTGCATCTTTCTTCGCAACACAAAACCATCGCGATTGGTATGATGAGTTCAATGACTCGTAGACTCCTGCTTCGATCTTCTTTTTCAGCATCTCACAAATCTGTTCATACAAACCAGGCAGTATGGGGATATTGCATTTGACCCAAGGGGTATGAGGGACGACTGGGAACTTGATAGGGGGGAAGAAATCAGGTTGAAACCTTCCTGGTTCATTTTCGGTCCATGCGAACCCTGCTTGCTGGTTTTGAATGAAGTCATGCATGAGGTCTCGTTCTTGAGGCCATAAGAAATTGCCTGGATGATTTCAATCGATGATGTTTTTGCGTTCGAGGTTATATTGAGGAGATGGTTTGAATATCAGAGGATGGGGATTTAGTAGAGGCATGTCTTTGAGGGGATCGCCCTCGATGCATCAAATAATTCTAAAATGATCGGGTAGTCCAGCCACAATTGGACGGACCTTCTGTGCAACTGGTTTATACTTTTTCTTCGTCAATAAATAACTAGACTGTGGATTGTCGGAAATAACTGAGGAAGGGGAAACATATGATGAAGAAGTTCGCATAGGTATAAACACCATCGAGGCGTTTTGAGGAACGTGGAACTCGTCGCACACAGATAAATATAAATCAGAAAGTGTCGCAGATAATTCTTCGGAGGAGTCGATTTCAGGGATATTTGCAGTGTGCTCAATAAATATAGAGGAGTCAGAAGAGTTGAACGAGATAATGAAAGTGCACTGTTCCAAAATTTTATTCTCTAACACTGAAAATCCTCTCGAACTGCTTTTCAACGATGGTGCGATCGAGGTATCGAGGGAATAGTAGCAGTCCGAGTTGAGTTTGGATTGCATATTGTGATGGTTTGTGCTTTGTTCCGATAGTTTCTAATGACGCTTTCCGTTAAGACATCGAAAGGTTGTCCGAGTAGAATATCGTATGCTGGGTCCCAAATAATATGTATCTGCATGTATAAGGTGATTCCACCGAGATCGCAGGGTACGTTGCATGCTAAACTGAGTGTTTTGTCCACAGTCCCATTGGCAGACTGCATCAGAGGAGTCGTATGCTAGACTGAGTTTGTGACAAACATCTTTGGCCATCAAGATGATCGAGGAACCGGGATCGATGACACTTTCTACCTGGTTGTTACCATGGACATCCATAATAACTGATCTAATCAATGAAGTTTCTTTAGCGACGACGAAAGGCTGAGGGATTTCACAGGGTCGGAGACTGCTAATATAGGTCTCATATGGGTCAGGCATGATGATCACGTCGGGACTAAACAGGTTTGTTGCATTGTTTCCAGATTGTGGGACTCGTTTCGGTGTGACCTGTTCTCTCCATTTTGTTTGGGCCTTGGGTGGGGGTGGGGGTGGTTCTTCAGATGTCAGTGTGACGATCGGCATCTTCATTGAGCGCGATTTTCTCGTTCTGTACCGGTGCCTGTGTCGCATATGATGGTCTGTCTTTTTCCTTACCCTTCAATGCGCCAGCGAAGTTCCTTTTGTGTGGTGGCAGATAGGCATTCTCCCTGACTGACATACCGAGCTTTGCGTTGGGGGTATGGTGGTTGATGGCGAAGTGGTCGATGCAGGAGACATCGATGTTGATGTTGGAGCAGTAGTTGAAGTCAAAGGGTTGACCGTTGTTGATGAAGATGTCGAGGGTGGTGGGACTGGAGCAGTAGACGTTGACGATGCAGGGATGGGGGTTGTTGTGGCTGGAACCAAATTTTGAACCTCTTTGTTCGGACACAAAAATGGTCGACCACTTCGAAGCACGAATATTTTGCGCTCGAGAGCCACTATTCTATCTTCAGAGTCAGCTGTCAACGTCGAGTTATGATAAATGCATTTTGTCTCCAATCCCAATATAGAAACAGTGTCTGACTCTGTTATCGAAGTGATCACAGCCGAGGTTGAACTAGTCAAAGTCGAAGGTGCCGATGGTGTGATGCTGAATAAAAGTGTGGCTGCTGGGGTTGCATCTGGGTTGCATTTCCACCATTCATCGATCTGTTCCTTGATAAACCTGCTGGGGATACTTCGAGGGGTGAATTGTCCGTTTGGAAGTACGATCTTTCCTTCTGCATTTCGCTTACACTTCCCTTTGTTCAAGTACAACTGACAAACCATACAGTCAGGAAGAAAATGTCCCGATAAACCGCAAAATATGCAAAGGAGTGCGTCAATGTGTGCCTGACTGTCTGCCAAATTAGTCCGAGGATTTTTAGTACCTGCAATATGCGTAGCGATGGTGCTAGCGAATTGTTCAAACATCACATTTAGATCTTTGGTTTTAATCATAATAGTTCCAGGTGACAAGGTGACCATATTTCCGATGTTCGATGTTGAGTGCGATGAGGAAGTTGATTGGTGGATTACTGAGTTCGATGTGTTGGAGCCTGCTAGTACAAATTTTGCTGCGTCGTGAATGTCGTTGAGTGGATATGGATCGTCGGGATAATGGTCGGGGAACTTGAGTTTGAGTCATTGAGCGATTCGAGTCCATAAGCTGGGTTGGAATCCTCGAACATAAGCTCTGCTTTGCTCGGCTTCCAAGATCCTATTCTTTGCTTGCAAAAAGTGAGTAATGTTGTAGAATGCATTGAAGGGTGATTTTTCATTGATCAATGCACTATAGGGCTGTGACCATAGCACAGACGAGCAGCTTCCCTGATGCTAGTCAACTTGGTTATCGCATGGGATCATGCCCTCACCAACCATACTGTAGGTCCTCCCAGTTCTTCCCAACGTGCACCTGCTGCCGCTTCCATTTTTCATCTCAGCGTTCATATACCCCCAGCTCCTCTGGCTACAGCCTGACAGCATCCAGCCCATGTTCAACCTCCCCCAAGTGTTCATGCTCAGAGTGCAGGACATCCGATTACCCTCATTGCCACATGCTGAAGTGCCACAGAGCCCATCACCCATCCCGCCTGCTCCTGCTCAACCGTTCCTGCCGCTCCCCTCGGTACCTGTGACTCCAAGGTCGTCTGTACTACCTGTGACCCTGAGATGCATCTTGACTCGACGCTCTCCTATGACCCCTGAATTCAGGTTAAGTGATGAAACCGCTTATTGGGTTGTCACAAGCGGTGCCAACCCTGGTGTTTATCTTGGAAAGTAAGACATCTTTTTATGATTTGGCTGAAGCTAAATTGTTCTTTTCAGGGCTGCAGCATCTGCTGCCTTAGGTTCTCACAGTCCTTGCAGGCTTACCAAGGTTGGGAATTGTGAACAAGCTGATCGTGCATTTACAAGCACCGACATGTGAGGTGAAGTTGTTGAAGTATATGAGGAGTAGTATGCCAATGTACGATATATCTACAGGTATGTGTAGTTGACTGTTAGTCAGTTTGGGTCTCGTCTTGCCGTGATAATGCCTGCATCGTGTAGTTTTTTTAAAAGACCTTTGTTATACATACTGTGATGAACTCTGATCATGATCTCCTTGTGGCGTTGGATGAGGCTTGAGTTGAGACTCGAGAGGTGAGCAGAAAATGAGAGAAGGGTCATATGTGAAGATCCCACTTAGCTTGAGACTTTGACCAAGAAATAAACATATAAGCATAAGGCTACCAAGTTGAACCGATACATAAAGAAAATATAGTATGCAAAGATTCCTGAATGCTTTGGATGCTACTTGACTACTTGACTTTGACCAAGAGAACCATATAAATAATAAGGATACAAAGCTTGTAGATACATGAAGAAAATATAGTAGTTGCTCAAAAGGTGTTAGTTGAGCGACTTATTTGTTAATGAAAAGTTTGGAGATCTCATATGATGAAGTCATTTAAGCAATCACAATGTACATATATAGCGCTTCAAGTCATGAACTGACACTGATATATTTAAAACTATTGCATTATCATGATCTCTGTTGGACTACAGTTTATTGCATGATACTCCTGTCTTACCTATCTAATTCTTTGCTGGCTAGTACAATAACCCTTGTGATAGTAGTAGAAATGTGTTGCTATAATTTAATAAATTAGTTGGCCATGACCAGCCATGACCACGACCTTATCATGTGACTCTGAAGTCCTCAACAAGGTTCTGAATCATCAATGTTTGATGCTATGGTGGTTGGAAGAGGATCCTCATCATCCAAACAGGTTCGCATTCTACACTCCACAAATACCAAGAAAGGCCGTGTTGATCTACAGAAGACTCTGAATTGCAAAGGTGTTCGGGATTTTTGGTCTAATGCAGAAGCTAAACTGCAGGCAAAGGTTGCTGGTGAGATTCAATATTTTGCCTGTTAAAGCAAGCACTGCTTAAATAAAATTGTAGCTATGTCAGAAGATGACCGCATTACATATGATGCAGCACAGGACATACCTGAAGACGAGGATGATGGCTACATTACTGATACTGGTCAGATGAACATCAACAATGTTCTTGATGGACTTGGGACAGCTCAACTGGATGTTAGTCATGCTGGTGGTGAGTTCCAACAGATCATAAAGGAGGAAATCCAACAGCGAACATGGCAAGTGCCCAACATTTTTTCCTGTAATATCTGCTGCTGACATGTCAATGCATCAACAGTTGTTCTTGCATTGATCCACAAACTCACCAAAATCGCACTGAGCTGCACAACCAAGGGTTCAAGAGTCAACATGTGGATATTGTCGATGCTTACATCACCTGGCAGGAGATCATTGGGGACCAAAGTTTAAACACCACTTTACCTTCTGTGCCCAATGGATTGCTACAGGGCACCTATAAAATTCAAGTCATGGATGTTTTCAGTTAGTACACACCCTGCATTTTCTGTTTTGACATCTCATAAGATGATTTAGCTACAGATTCTGTGGATGCCAAATTAGCAGAAGGAGATCGAGGAATTGCAGCTGCATTAGTTCGCCAGGGCCTCATTCCTTGTGCTCCATTTTCTCCGACCCTTGCCATTGCCACATGTCTACTGGAACTCTATCGAATTAGCCACCTTCGCTGCCCCCATCTCGCTATCCAACCTTTTGTTAAGGCCCTCTGCGACTTGCATGGTATCCCATTCCGGCCCTACCTCAGCCAGCAATTTTCAATTTTGTATGATCTTTACCTGTCTCTACACGAGGATGTCCAATGGTGCGTCGATGTTGTACTCCAACATGATTCACCCAACTGGCGCATGCAGCACACGTGCCCTGCCTGTTCATACAAGTTCAGCAATGAAGGAGATCTGGTGTTCAAGATGCTTGTTACTATGGACGGAAATGACTCATTGAAGTGGATCCTTTGATGACAGCCATTGACTGATCCTGTAGAAGGGGAACCTGAGCCCGAAGGTCCACAGGTTGGGATTTCAAAGGAACTACCTGACTTGAGGAAAGTAGGTGGTGATTATCTACTTTCTAGGGAGAAGGTTGATAGGTGGGCAAAGGACTTACTTGGGGGGATGCAGCCTGGATCTGTGCGTTATTCTTGCTTCACATTGATTCAAACTGATCTTGATGGATTAGGAGGATGATGATGATGAAGAGAACCCCTGTGCTGGGTGGTGGACAAACATGATTCATGGGCTAACAGCAAGAATGTGGGGGATATTTGATGAGACAGGGATTTTTTTAGCTTTGTGTCAGCATGGCTTTGTTTTGGTAGTGGCAGATATGGTCCAGAGCAGAGAGCTGTGTGTCATTCCCCCTTTTCTTGTTATGCCGGCTGACTACTCCCACAGTGCCAAGTATCCACTAGCTATCATAGAGACTGTGCTAGATGTCTTTGGTGCTGGAATAGGGGGTGGATATGACATCAGTTGCAAATTTCAGATGACGCTTGCGTGTAGTGATCTAGGCCCTCATTCCCAAGCCTTGGACTATAATGCATTAGTAGGAGCTTTCCATGGACATGCACACAACCAGCTCTGTCAACTCCGCTTTCTTGCAACCTATGTTAAAGGGAAGGCTGTGATGCTTCTTCTCAAAATCAAATGTGCTTGCTCCCTCTCTGCATTATGCCAGTGTATTCCACTGGCAACAGAAGATGGTTGAGTTTATGAAACATATGGACAACTTCGAGACCTATCCTAACCTCAGTAAGTTGCACTACATCTTGTTGCTGCAGATGACTCACTAGTTATAGGTGAATTTCTTGTGAACAACTATAGACAGGCTATTGATATCTTGAAGGGTGAATTCGTGCTCAAGAAAACCATGGTTGACCTAGGGGTCACCGACACAAGTGTTTTTGCAGTGTGGCTGGTGGAAGAACGGAACTACTTAAAGGGACTATCAAAGGAGCCGCTTCGAGAGACGCAGGAAATGGAGTATTACCAGAAGCTGGTTAACCTAGGTGCTAGTGAGTAAGTGCTGTATTTATGGTATGCATTACTGAACTAACACGTGTGCAGAATTAAGCTTGATGCTGCACAGTCTGTCTGGCAGAACCTCACTCCTGAAAACCCTACTCTCTCTGCATCAGCCGCAGCTCTTGAAACAAAGCATCGCCACGCTCTCGAAACCAGGGATAAGGACCTTCTTGTTGTTCAGGATCTGGAGGTAAAGCTTGGTGTTGATGTGAGATGGTGCCCAGATCAGCTTCAGTGGAAAGCGGCGGCGATCTTGGTGGGCCAATGATGTTTGGATGAGCTTGAAGGCTTGATCATCTCATGTATGTTCGAACTTACGAAGATGAACATGTCTCAAACAGGTGCATATTTTTGAGTCTACGTGGTTCACTGGCTCATGTAGATGTTTGTAGGATACAAACTCCGTAAACACATTGCTATGGCTCTGCAAGCGTGCTCCCAAGCTATATGCGGTGTGCTTGAACAATATAATACAGCTGCTTCCCTGGTCTCACCCCCCCACCCACATCTATCATGGAATGATGTTGTCAAGTATGCTTTTCTTGCAGATTTTGACCTTCTGTGTGAATCTCGGCAGGATGTTTGTGATTGCCCATGGTCAAAGCCTGCCTTTCATGTCATGATGGACCAATACTTCAAGCTTCAGCATGCACAGGAGGAGATTCACCGCCTCAATATTGAAATCCCTCATGTAATTACCTACTTACGAGATGAGGATCTGTTCCTCCGGCAAAAGGAAGTTGAAGTGAGGGTGGACAACCCTGGACTAGCACATCAGGTAGAAAAATACAGGATGAAAAGGGGCTGCTTCAATGAGCAGCACATGCATAGGTTCAGGAAGCTATCCTCCTTGCCAGTGTTTACTGGTAGCCTCATGCCTGGGGTCGCCATCAAGTCTGACAGTGGAGTAGTACTTATGGATGTCGATGAACCTTCCCACCCACTAGACCATCAGATCAATGGGGATGAAGATGAGGAAGAAGATGAGCTTGAGGCAGATGCGGACATTGCAGCCACCATCTCTGCCCTCATGCTCCTCACAATAGATGGTCCTCAGGTACCAACTCTCGAGTAGGGTGTACAGATGGCAGAGGCATGTTTGGATTGTATAGCCTGTAAATCCCATTGCAATGTACTTTATTATGGCAGGTGCATGACTTGATGTTGTGTGAGAAGGTGGATACAAAGTATGGTGGGCATCCAAGCAAATCTGAGCAAACACGTTGAGAGATGATGAGTGGGAGGGCGGGAGTGCGGGCATAACAGTGACAAGACAACTGATTGATGGGCACCATGTGTCCTGTCATGATGGGCACTGTCTGGGTGCTATTGATGCCAATGATGGTGATGCCAAACAAAGCCACTGTGATGCTTGGCACATTCCGAGGAGATTATCTTAAGTTCCTTGAACATTAACAAAGGTTTATTGATGGAGGGCTGTAGCTATCTAACTTACTCTTGTTAGAGGAGGACCACATATGTAGGTCCACCTCTAATAAGAGGTCATTGGTGGGATTAACAGGTGTACTCACATGTTGCCAGTGTTATATTTACCAGTTTCGGCACTCAGATGAGTGCTGGAAACCTTTTATTTACTTATCTACTGTTTGTAGGTACTAATATACTTATTTTACTTAGGGGGAAGCGATGCCCCAAAGAAAGGGGAGCTTGTGGAAGCAGCATATTATATACTAGTTGATGTTTATTACTGTTTGTCTACTGGAACCAAACAGTAATAAACATCAACTAGTATATAATATGCTGCTTCCACAAGCTCCCCTTTCTTCGGGGCATCGCTTCCCCCTAAGTAAAATAAGTATATTAGTACCTACAAACAGTAGATAAGTAAATAAAAGGTTGGCGGCACTCATCTGAGTGCCAAAACTGGTAAATATAATAAAATATAAATAGATAATCTCTTTTTAATTATGGTTCTCCAGTCTGGTGACTGGTCAGAGCTGCTTAGCACCAGTTCTATACCTGAACCTGACTGCTCCTGACCAGTTAGGGGTGGTTCAGTTAGGTTCTTAGGCAATTTGAAAGGCCAATGAACCAGTCAGGGTTCAGTTAGGCTAAAATAGGGCCGAAAACCGAACCTGACTGAACTTTCAAACACTAAGGATTCCTGGTGAGTCCTGGTGAGTCCTGATGAGTCCTACAGAGTCCTGGTTAGTCCTACAGGATTCCTGGCCAGTCCCCCCAGATTCCTGAGAGTCCAAGTCCTGGGGAACTCCTGGAATAGTACCAGGAAGAGCCTGATTTACCAGGAATATACCAGGACTGAACCAGGAATCCCAGTGGAGGAAAAACAGCCAGGAATGCAACATTTGGTGAATAATGGCTGTGGCAGGGATAACCAGGATTCCTGGAGGATTCCTGGAGGAATACATGGGGCAGTGTAAAGAGCTCCATTTTCGGTCCCTGGATCATCAAAAACAGTCAAGAATTGGTTGAGATATGACCAAAAACATTTTTGTATGATTATTTTGTTGTATCAGAACAACTTTGATTGCATTGCTTATTACCTGAGCTATAATTTTTTTTGTACAGCTATATGACATCATAAAAGTAACAACAACACACCTAATCATCTGTACCATGGGATTTTACTCATATAACAGCCCAAATGAGTGCAACTACAAACTACAAATTACAAACTGCAAACTGCAACTTGAATGCATGTCCTTTTGGTGTTGGCCATATCTCAGTCAAATCTTGACAGAATTGCTTAAATGTTGAATCAGTCTATGGAGCATTACAATCTCTATCCATGAATATAATATATATGAGGTGATGGTTATATTTGTTGAGATACATATGGGTTATTTGGCACAATAAATTTTACAACAAAAGACTGGTCCAAACCAGTCTTTTTTCGGTCCATGGACTGATTAGGACCGGTCCTAAAGGGTCTGGTTGCGGTCCTCCAATATCTGGGTCAGTCCTAGACCAGTTGTGGTTGCCAGTTGCTCTATTTGGAAGTCAAAAACCAGACCAGACTGGACCTTTAAACACTAGGGAAGGTAAGCGGGAGGGGGGAGAAGGAGGTGGGGAATGGGGAAAACTGTGTGTAGTTCCATGTTCCAACATGGTGGAGTGAGTGGAATCCATGCTTGGCAAAGTTGGATAGGAGGTGGGGAGACAATTTTTGGTTCAGAAGGGAGGGGGAGGTGAGGTTGTAGAGATGAATGAGGGAGACAGTTCCAGACAGAAAATGACTGAGGTCAGTCACCTGAAAGGAGAAACCAACACTCTTCATCATTTTATGGGCTGTCAGCCAGGAACTAGGAATGTGTTGTGTTTGATGCACAAAGTCTGGTGAAGAGGGAGATATTGTCAGTGGGGCAGCACAGTGATTGATTTGGCAGGTCCAGTCTGCTAATGTCACCTGAGCAATGTTACAAAAGACAGGAACATAGTGGTTAAGATCTCTCTGGAGACCAGTGACTGCCAATGCACTGTTTATTTGGGCAATGGAGGGGAACCCAAAACCCCATAGATGGATTGGGAGAAGGAGGAGTGTAGAATTAAAATGGAAAGGCATACCAAGGTAACATGAATCTTGTGAGCAATTTGCATGTCAAGAGTGGCAGCCTGAGCATGTGTGAGCAGCTGGAAGCTCAGCAATGGCCAGAGGCAAGAGATTAGTTTGAGAGAGAGGATATGTCATAATGCTGTTAGAGGCAGTGGCTGTGGGTGAAGAGGAAACAAAAAATGGAAGACGAGATCCTGGAGGTGTTGGAAATGGATCTCAGGCTGATTAATTGGGACCTGTAGGAAAGTGATATAATCAGTGTTGACTTTGACTGGATTTTCAAAGGTCTGAGGTGAGGAAGGGTTAGCGTAATTTACAGAAGAGATCAGGAAAGTTCATTGTTCAGTTGTGGGTGGGAAATCAGGAGCCTGAAAAGCATACAATATGCTCTTTGCCCATTCAGTTTCCCAGCCATACATTCTCTGGAATCTGTCAGCATGTCGAGCAAGAAAAAGAAGCAAGGAGAGGGAGACAGAGATGAGTAGGGTGTCATCCATTGCCTCAACTATGGTGATAGGTTGTTGTTGTCTAGGCTAGAGTGAGGTAAGTGTTTGTGGGCTTGTTCAGAGGATATGACAAGGTGGTGTAGTGAATGAGAAGTGAGGTCAGAGAGCCAGCAATCACACATGCTTGTTGTTAGAGTGCATTTTAGTGGTGACAGTGAACCTCCCTGTTTAGTAACACTATTAACAATGGAGATCAATGCTTTTCTCAAAACATTTCCTGATGCAAAGCATCAACTCTGTTTCTGGCATTGTTTGTCTACAATTAAAACATGGTCTGCAATTCTTTGCTGATGACCAAAATGTTACAAGGCAAGGATTCAAGATCAGGAATATTCACAGTATGCTCAATAAATACAGTCAAAGTTGAATAGTCAAAGGAAATGATGAGTGTGCACTGACTGGTCTCTGAAATGTCATTCTCTAGTTGCAAAAATGCTTGTGAACAACTTTTCGACATTTTGACAATCTAGGGAAGGTGGGAATGGTTGAGGAGTATGTTGAGTTGGGATCATATATGGTGATGGTCTGAGATTCATCACTCCCCAGTGGACAATGATCTTTCTTTACTAGGAAGAAGGTGATGAACAGCCAGGTATGGTTGGGGGCTTGATTTGAGGGCGAGGACAACTTGGCCTAAATGACACTGAGTTGTCTTGGCTGGCTGGATCCATCTAGTGCATAATCGCTTATCGATAAGTATCTTCCGTTACTGTGAGTGGTTTGATATAATTTGTAAATGTAGCCTAGGTGGTGCAGACTAGTGATGCCACAGCTTGGCTTGGCTCACCTGCGGCATGGCTCAGGCACTTGAGCTGATCAAAATGGCACTGAGTTGCACTGAGTGGCTCTGAGGGTTGGCCTAAGCTGGGGAATATGAGATGGATTAGGCGATGAAATGATTCAGAAACCCCTCATGGTGTGCTCCAATATGATGATGCTCAACCCAGAAACTCAAACAAAACCCAAACAAAAGGTTCCAAATAATCTAACACAAGTCAGAGAAAGGGTGTGAGGTGGTACCGAATATCACCACACCAAACCAAGAGGTAGGAATGAAGGGCAAAGGCATTTGAAGTGCTGCAAGGTACTGCAAAGCTCTACAAAGATATGCAAATATGTTTGCAAGGTCACAAATGAGTTTTGAAGGCAATAATGGGTTCAGAGAATATCGAATGGTGATAGGATATGATAGTGATGAATGACAATAATGATGATATAACAAGAGATGAGAGACAATAGTTTAGAGATACCAAATAGTGGAATGAAGAAGTTCGTGGTAAACCATAGAGCTTTGGACTAAGACTGGAGCTAAAATGTAAGAACTGAACTCTTAAATCAGACGATGATGCTCTTTGAACTAGTACCAACACTACCCCTAGATTTCCCATGATCTCAGCACCAGGGAACTGGAAAGTGGAGGCAGCTACAAGGATAGAATAGTGTCAATACATTATCTATACACCTTCACATAGCCCTATTTACACCATGTCGCAATCTGCTAGAGCCCCAGCCCCAATGACCAGACAAAAATCCAACTCAACTACGTGATCACAAAAGGAGTTGGAGGAAGCTGAAGGACAGAATACAGATGTTTGGTCGAACAAACAGGCTATAAACTTCCTGATGATGAAACAATTTATAATACCTGGTAATTATATAGATATGCAGAATCTTGCTTACATCCTCCTACAGATAGGAAGCATGATGACCAGAGGACAGAAACAACTAATGGATGCAATCAGAGTGGTTGCATTCTTACTAGCCAACGCAAGTGTGCAGAGGATAGTGGATGAGGTCTAGGGCGTGGCACAGGTAACCCTCGGGTATATTTTCTTATACCCCTACCCATCCCCATTGATGATGCTCAACCTGGGAAAACCACCAGAACTGCCGGTGAGGCAATCGATGATGTTTGCGATGAGTCAGAGGAGGGTTGCGAGACATTCCAAAAGTTCATGGTCAAACCTCTGATAAGATTACTAGTTAACACTAGTCATGAAGGTAGTGTTATGCGAGATGAAGGCGTTTGTTGTGGTCCAATCGAGTATCGATCAATATTGAGGGCGATCGACAAGATCGACAGCAAATGAGTTTTATCGTTGATGGTCAATATGTGAATTATGGGGACCTTTTGATAGGTTGATGGTATACGAAGGGTGCAGCAAACTGCTATGAAGTGTTGGAAGGGTTGCTAGAACCAATGACGAGAGGATCGAGGGAGGATCGAGGATGCGACAATTGCAGAGGTTTCTCGTCGATTGAGAAAACCCACAGAGACTTAGATTGTTTTTTAGAAAGCTGATCAGATGCTTAGAACTGTATACGAGACGATATGTGAAGATGATTTCTTGTTATTTCCAAGTAGATACTACAGAGTTTTATATATTTTAAAGAAACTTCCTAAAATGGAATGAGAAACATGTGTAGAACATGAGGCAAAAGATATGAGTTAAGGCACAAGGCCATAAAGGAGACTGGAATCCGAACAAGAAAGATATATATATCATATGATGAAAGAGTAATAAAAGGAAAGAACTAAAAGAGACTGTCCTTTGTGTATAAACTGCGCTAAGTCTCACAATAATGCGTCCAGCAGGTTCTGTGCACGATAGGGACTTGGAACGAGGCTGACCTATGATCAGCAGGTTTGAGCACGAGTTGGAATATGTCCTAGTGCATGGTCTTCCACCATTTAGATAATGAAGGCGGCGCCCGATGTCGCTCATAGTTTCTCAATATTGATTGATGATGCTCGATCACAGTTGTGGCTTGTTCAAAGTTGGTCGGGGATGTTCAGTGGTCATGTAGGGGAATCTTAGGGACTTTTGGGGTAGTCCTAAGGTTGTGTGATGTGGTCTTTTGATACTATCAATGTTGCTGGTGATGTTTCGATGTGGTCGATATGATATCGTGATTGATAGAGTGTGTCACGCTGCATCTGGGATGTCGTAGGAGTTAGCCGATGTGATTAGAATGATGCTAAAGTGTTGAATTGGTCCTTGAGCCAAGAAGACGACCTATCACCGTGAACACCATACCTGCATGGGTAGGGGTACGGTGTTACCACGGGTTTTTGCGGGTTACCCATGGTTATTCACAGGTATTGATATTTTTTATTATATTTGATAGGAAAAGATGTTTGCATCTTCTCATGGGGGGTTTTCCCCCAATATGTCATCGAAAGTACTCCTGCATTTTTTACTGTTATTTTTCATGATATTTGATAGAAATTTGCTGGAAAAGATGTTTGCATCTCATCACAGGGGGTAAACCTTTAACCCACGGGTCAGGTCACCATGACTCATGGGTTTTTCCCATGACATGTCATCAAAAAGTCGAAATCTCAACACAGATGATCACTCACCTAGCCAAAATCTGGGTACCAGCATACCCACACATACCTGTAACACCGTGGAAAAGGGTACAGTGTTGCCCAGGTATGGCAATCCCATACCTGTACCTGTACCCGTGCATGCCCATGACTGGAAACACATGGTGTTACCCATACCCATGCCGTGCCCTAATGAGGTCACAGAGATGGTCAAGAAACAGCTACAAGAACATATGGAACAATTTACTGTGGGAGTAGAAGACATATGAGACGCCATTGAGCATGCTACTACAGCTACAAATACAATGACAGACAAGATAGACGAGGTCAAGGACAGGCTGCATGAAATGATGGAACAGGTGACTCAAATGGCACAGGAAATTGTCAACAAGACAACTGAAAGCTCAAACAAAGCAACAATCCACATGGAACCCATGCCCCAACTGATGACCTACACAACAGTAGCGCAACAAGAGCCACACCCTGACCACACAGAGGTAATAACAAGAGGACACACTACTGACAAGCAGGTTATGATACAGAAAGACAAAGACGCCACTGAGAACATACTAGACACACTGACAGAGAAGGACTTAGTCATCAAGGTGAACACTGCACTGGACCTCATGAGAATGTTGGGCATGGATAAACCTTGGCATATGGCATTCATAGGGGGCAAAGAAGTTGAGAAATGGAAACATACTATACCAGCTGAACACCAAGGAAGTGGCCACCTGGCTACGAGCTCTGGAGGTGCAGAAGTAGTGTTTAAAGGTCCAGTCTGTAGGACCAAAAAAAAGACCAAAACTGAACTGAACTGGACTGATTAGGACCGGACCAGTGGTCTATTTATGGACCGGTCTTTTTCAGTCCAGTTGCTGGTCTTTTGGTTTGAAAGATATAGTAGGACCAATGAAAAACTGGTTAAAACCGGTTGCGACCGGTTTTTCATCCCAACAAATGATAGACCTTACTCCCACACATATTTACTTCATTTTCGGTCCCTGGATCATCAAAAACAGTCAAGAATTGGTTGAGATATGACCAAAAACATTTTTGTATGAGTATTTTGTTGTATCCAAACAACTTTGATTGCATTGCTTATTACCTGAGCTATAATTTTTTTGTACAGCTATATAACATCATAAAAGTAGCAACAACACACCTAATCATCTGTACCATGGGATTTTATTTATATAACAGCCCAAATGAGTGCAACCACAAACTACAAATTACAAACTACAAACTGCAACTTGAATGCATGTCTTTTTTGGTGTTGGCCATATCTCAGTCAAATCTTGACAGAATTGCTTAAATGTTGAATCAGTCTATGGAGCATTACAATCTCTATCCATGCATATAATATATATGAGGTGATGGTCATATTTGTTGAGATACATATGGGTTATTTGGCACAGTAAATTTTACAACAAAAAACCGGTCCAAACCAGTCTTTTTTCGGTCCATGGACCGATCAGGACCGGTTGTGGTTGCCGGTGGCCCCATTTGGAAGTCAAAAACTGGACTGGACTGGACCTTTAAACACTATGCAGAAGGCATTCATGGAAAAATATGGTGGGACCTCCAACATACATAACAAACTACACTACATAATAGCAGAGTTTGTCCAAGTCACCTTCAAAGCCGGATCCAGCTTTGCACATGCAAAAGTGGAACAAGATAACTTTGCAGGCTCGGCCTTGATAGCATACTCAAAATACATCACACCAGAGGCAGAGCAATATATTACCTTGGAGAATATGTTGGGAATAATAGGGAAAAAAGACCCTTTTTCCCTGGGGAAAAATAAAAGGAACCATCAGTAAAAAAATGTTGTTTTTCCCACACTTTTCTCTTTGTTCTTGCTCAGCAAAAATAACTCATCCATTCCTGGGAGAAAATCAAGTGAAAATGGAGGGGAAATATATCTTTTTTTCCACATTTTTTCTCCTGACTTCCACAATTTTTTCACCTAGAAACAGATTAGTTATTTTTCCACAGAGAAGAAACTGGGAATATGTGGGAAAATGACCTTTTTCTCCTGGAAACAGATTAGTTGTTTTCCTGCAGCAACCAAAAGGACAAAGTGTGGGAAAATAACATATTTTTACTGATGGTTCCTTTTATTTTTCCCCAGTGAAAAAGTGTCTTTTCTCCCATTATTCCCAACATTTTCTCCAGGGTAATATATTGCTCTGCCTCTTGTGTCAAGCTGCCACATCTCTGTAAGGATAGCCAGAGGGTAGCGCATGTGATCTTCAGATTCACAGAGTGAGACAATGCCAACAAAGCCATCAGAGCAGGCTTATTCATTGAAGGTAAGCACTCTAATGTACAAAAAATGCTAACAGAACCGAAGAGATGCCTCAAATGCCAAAAGTATGGCCACTACATGGCAAAGCTATGGAGGACACCTGCGCAAGATGTGGAGATCAACACTGGACTGCACAATGCATGGCCAATGTCGCAGTTGGATACTGATGTGCCAACTGTACTGGCAACGAAGTGGTAGGGCATAGGGCAGCAGATAGGGAATGCACTGTGTACAAGGAGCAGTGTCGTAAGATGCAGGAACGTACACTGGAAAATAAGTATAAGTTTTTCCTGACCTCAGCCCCCGCAACCTGGATACTACTAAACGTGACAGAACCACACATATATAGGACACAACTGACACAACACCACAATGGATGGCTACAGACAGAGGCATCAAACCAACAACACCAACAGTGCTTTATAGAAGACTGGCAGACAGCATGCAGACAGTGGAGGTCTTTACACTCCCCCACCTTTCCTAGTGGACTCCGACTGGTCACCAGCTAACTGCCTGCAAAGTTGCCAGTCCAGTCCCAGTCCAGTCCGACTGGACTCCAAGTGGAATCCACTCAAACACTGGATTCCACTCAGACTGGTCCAGTGGAGTCTGAGTGGAGTCCAGTTGGAGTCCAGTTGGAGTCTGGTTGGAGTCCACTGGGAGTCCACTGGGAGTCTAGTCGGATTCCACTGAAAAAGTGTGTAAGAAAAGGAATCGAACCCAGATCCCTGTAGGTTGCTTATGTAATCATAGTGCACAATATAACCGTTACACCACAGTACCTTGTGTAAGGTATCATCTACTTGCATTAGGTACCGTGGTGCGGCTGTGTATGACAAAGCATATCACTGTGTCATCAAATGTGCCAGCTCATCACTCACCACCACCACCACCACTGTCGATGCCGCCTCCCTCCCTCCTCTCTCTACCACCACCACCACTGCATGGACACCCACTGCCACTGCTCCCATGCCCAATCCTCCATCACCACCACCTGCAAATGAGCCAAATGGATGGGCCCTAGGTAAGTTTTTGTTTGTTTGCTTTTTGTTTTTATAAACTAACTAACCAGTTTCTTTAGTTTCCTAGGTTATAATCTACTGGTAATGATGCCACCACCCACAAATGAGCCAACTGGATGGAATGCAGACCCAAATGATGCAGATCACGTCGTTTGGGCCCTATGTAAGTTTTTTTCATTTGCTTTTTGTTCTTATAAACTAACTAACTCATTTCTGTTGTTTTGTAGGTTCTACTCTACTGGTAACGATGGCTGGATGCAAGACAACCCCACATACCTACCCCACACCTGTGAGCCCCTGCTTGTAGGGTGGATCATGAGTGTCACCAGGACCCCCAGAATGTGAAGCACTGGGGCCAACAACACACTACCCACCTCCAGCCCTTTGAGCAACTGCTTGGGGGGTGGATCACAGGTGGAATGGAGGTGACAATGGTGAACAACAACAGGGCAATGCCAACACCAACACGGAATGACGGGGATCAACCCAGACCCGACAACACCCATGCCAGCCCCCTCCTCCCCATCCAAACAGGATGTGAGGGTGTCAATAAAGGGTAGGAGATGGCAGAGGGGTACTGGGAGACCTGTGGAGCAGGATACCCACCTGGTAAGCACCCACCACCCCCTCCCTTGCATGCCACATCACTGACCCCTCCCCCCAACCCCTCTGAACTAGGAGACCCACAAAACTGACAACACACCCACCCCATGCTGATGAGCACCTGCTCATTGGGTGGATGGCGGGTAGACCAGGGCTATGACGACCACAGAACCCATCCCCATGCCTATGAGCCTCTGCTCATAGGGTGGATGATGGGTGTGGCTTGCTACAGCAACAGACGCGTGCGAGGAGGGGTGGGCGACGACACCCACCCCAGACTGCATCCCCCAACCCCCCCTCCCCCGCATTTTGCATGGGGAGGGGTCTTTATCATTTTTAATTATCTCTGCCCCCCCCCCCCCTATAAGGGCAACCTAAGCCTCTAGCAAAGGGAAATCCGAAGTTAAAATTATACTACATAATACAGGCATTGGGGGCGCACCTAGCAAAGGGAAATCCGAAGAGAAAACTCTAAGGATCCCCTTGCTGATGCCCAGTATATGTGAAGACGACAAAAATCAAATATAACCTAAAAATAGAAAAAGGCAGAGATAGGCGGATCAAGGCCGCCGAATGACATCATACCAAGGGGTATGTGTCGGAAGGGGTACTCCGCCTCTAAATATAAAAGTGTCAACATATACAAACATGATAGCAAGGGAAAATTAGTAATAAAATCCGGAAAAATCATAGAAAATGAAGAATAGAAGGAAATGAGGTGGGGAAAAATATGGGACGAACATAAAAAATAGGAAAAACACACAGGGCACCCCCTTAGTCCCCTTACATCACCCCCTCTCTAAGATGCATCGCCCCGATGCATTCGAAATCGTATACGACCAAAGTCCATGACTTGAATGCGACGCGGTGCAGCAGTGTGCCGTCGGTGGAATTCCTTGATTAACCGAGGGGCATTTACGTCAGACTCTTCGACCCATGAGTTCTCCTCATACCCATAACCCTTCCAATGTACCAAATACTGGAGTTTTCCTCGACACAAACGGCTGTCCAAGATTGACTCGACTTCATATTGGGGTTCTCCCTCGATCACTGTAGGTGGTGGTGGTGGGTGTGAATGGCGTCCCGGGAACAGATCTGGGGGAGCTGGAAGCAATTTGACGACATGGAAGACGGGATGGAGTCTGGACATGGAGGCTGGGAGGCGTAGACGATAGGCATGTGTTCCAATGCACTTGACAATGGGGAAAAGTCCCAAGAAGCGATGAGCGAGTTTCTTGGATGGACGTGTAGTGGAGATGTCACTGGAGTCAAGATAAACTCGATCACCAACCTTGTACTGAGGGGTTGGGGAGTGGCGCTGGTTGTAAAATCGCGCCATGTCGTCCTTCGCCTTTGCTAAGGCTGCCCTTGCCTCCTCCAAGCTATCCCTCATGCGTTCTGTGAACTCATTCACTGTCTCGATGTGTGAGGGAGTTTGGCGAGGTTCAAATCCCATGCGTGGATGTCGTCCAGTGTCTAAGAGGAAAGGGGTCTGTTGAGTGGAAGCATGGACATGGTTGTTGTACCCAAACTCGGCCAAAGGAAGGAGATCATCCCAATCGTCCTGGCGTTCATTGACAAAGAGGCGGATGTACTGCTCCAGTTCCTGGTTGACTCGCTCCGTCTGGCCATCAGTTTGTGGGTGATAAGCAGTTGAAGCGAGGAGTTTGATCCCCAGGAGTCGGTACAGCTCACGAGTGAACTCTGCCATGAACTGAGGGCCACAATCCGAGAGGAAGGCACCAGGAAGTCCATGTAACTTCCACACGTGGTGGAGGTAGAGTCGAGCGGCACCTAGGGCACTGACAGTGGTGTGAGTGGGAATGAAGTGAGCGCATTTTCCCACTGAGTCAACTGTGCACATCACCGCATCAAACCCGTTTGACTCTGGCAATTCCACCACAAAGTCGACGCTGACGACATCCCAATGACTCTCTGGAACAGGAAGAGGGTGTAGCTCACCAATAGGCTTGCGATGAGGGACCTTGGTGCATAAGCAAAGGTCACAAGTGCGACAATACTGACCAATGAGCCGTGACATTTGTGGCCACCAATAGTTCCGTGAGGTGAGCTCCAAGGTCTTCCAGCGTCCGGGGTGGCCAGCAATCTGTGAGTCATGGTGTTGGGATATGATGCGCCGGCGAAGGTCTGGGTCATTGGGAACATAGATGCGATCCCTGAAATACAACAAGTCCTCCTTTTCAGCCCACTCTGCCGCACGTAAGGAAAGGGTCGATCCGTTCCTCAGTTCCTTAACAGCTCGGGCGACAACATCCTCATGTAAACCGCTACGGTTTGCGTGACGAATGTCACGTAGAATGTCCCGCTCCTCGCCCTGGGGTACGATGCCTTCCAGTGCCCGAATGGTGAACAGGTCTGGCTGCAACAGCACAATGTTTTGGTTGTCGCCGCTGCCATCCCCATGGTCTGCACGTCGGGATAGGGCATCGGTCTTCCCCATGCTGCGACCCGGACGGTGGTGCAAGGAGAAGTCGAATCTAGATAGATACAGGGACCAACGAGCTTGACGACGGTTCAATTTCTTGGCCGTCATGAAGTACTCGAGGTTCTTGTGATCCATCCAAATTTCCACCTTGTGTTGGGCACCCTCGAGGAAGTGTCGCCACTCCTCAAGCGCACGCATTATCGCCAACATCTCCTTGTCATGGATCTCGTAGTTTCTCTCTACAGCACTAAGGCTTTTGGAGTAGAACGCCACAGGATGCCACTTCTGGTCCTCCGGAGACTGCTGAGACAACACAGCGCCCGTCGCAAAGTCAGAACTGTCGGCTTCTACACGAAAAGGACGCGAATCGTCAGCAAAGGTAAGGATCGGAGCGGAAGTGACCATCTCCTTAAGCTTTTCAAACACCTCCTGTTGTGCATTATCCCACCTCCATGCCTCCTTTCCTGTCAAGTCGAACAGCGGTCGTGCATGATGTGAGAAATCCTTGATAAAACGCCGATAAAAATTGATGAAGCCCAGGAAAGACTGCACCTCCTTCTTGTTCGTGGGCGTAGGCCAAGCTGTGACCCCATTTACCTTGATAGGATCCATCTCCACTTGACCCTCCGAGATAATCAGGCCGAGGTACTCGATCTTGGTCCTTTCGAACTCGCATTTGTCCTGACGAAGGTAGAGTTTGTACCGTCGAAGTCGCTCTAGGACGAGGCACGTGATGCGACGGTGCTCTTCAACCGTGCGAGTGAAGATGAGGATGTCGTCGAGATAGATGCAGACAACGCCTTCGAGGATGAGGTCATGGAAGATGTCGTTCATCATGGTCTGAAAGGTGGCAGGGCTATTAGTAAGGCCAAAGAACATGACAAGCGGTTCAAAAAGACCACGGTTGGTACGAAAGGCTGCCTTCCACTCATCTTCCTCCTTTATCCTCACATTATTATAGCCCCAACGGACATCGAGCTTGGTGAAGTATCGGGCTCCACGGAGCTGGTTTACGAGTTCGGAGATGAGGGGTAGCGGGTAGCGATTTTTGACCGTGATGTTGTTGAGTCTTCTGTAGTCTTGAACCGGTCGAAGTGAGCCATCCTTCTTCTTGACAAAGAAAAAGGGAGAGGCCATGGGTGACTTCGATGGTCGAATACGTCCAGAGATCAGGTGCTCGTCGATGAACTGGTCAAGCTGCCGTTGTTCCTCCGGAGAGAGAGGATAGACCTTGCAGGATGAAGGGGTTGCGCCGGGGGTGAGTTCAATCACGTGATCCCATGGCTTACGCGCAGGAAGAGAGTCGAATGACTCCTTGGAGAACACGTCTTCAAACTCATGGAGATGAGGGAGTAAGGAGTTAGTAGAGGATTTAGCAGCGTTGTTTTTGTGGAAGGCCTCGGCGAGGCGTTGGGATATGTTCGATGTGGCACACACCTCATGCGATGAGCGAATTGCAGTGTAGAAGATCCGATCACCCTCCTCCACTTCCTCTGGGTCCTCATCATCATCATCCGAGTCCGGCATTAGATCAGGAACCCCTTCCAATTCTACTTCAGGTATAGGCAGGGGTCCAGCATGACACTTCTGAGTTCGTCGTATTGCCGCCTTCTGTCCACGACGTTCTTGCCTGGCTTCTGTGAAACACGTCCGACAGCGGGATGGACATCGGCTCATGGTAACCTCCCCGGTGCGCCAGTCGACCTCTGGGTTATGGTCTCAAAGCCATGGATATCCCAAAATCGCCTTTTGCTTTCCTAATTGAGTGACAGCAAAAAGGGCACGCTCACTATGATCTTTGTAACGGAGAACCAGGTCTGCAACCTCTCGGATGGCACCAGCTTCATTTGGGGATCCATCCACGTTATATACAGGTATCGGACGTGAGAGTGAGCGAGTATTTAGACGATGTTGTTGTACCAGATGGGAATCGATGAAGAGACCAGTCGCACCAGAGTCCAGGAGCGCAGAGACACCGAGTATCTGTCCAGTGTCGGTCGTCTGCAGTTCGATGGCTAGGTTTAAGGAATGTGCAGAGGGAGTGGATGCCACAATATACTTGCGTGGTAGTTTACGCTCCCATGATTTAATTTTGGGACGTGGAGTAGAAGGAGAGATGGGGAGAGCAGGTACATCTTTAGCCAACTTCGAAGGGTCAGAGAGGGGAGCAGTCACAGAAATGGATTCATTCTCCAGGGATTCAACTGACAAGACTTCAAAGCGGTTATGGACAGGCAGTGAGGGCGTACGATTCACTCGCTGCGAATAGGAAAATCCTGCTCCTCTACAACTTCCAGCTTAACCTCCTCTGCAACTTGATCCTTCGCTTCCTCAACATCTACAAGTGCCAACAGATCTTGCAGGAGTTCGTCTCGTCCCTCGGGGGTGAGCATGCGGATATCCTGACGATGGGGACACGCTCCAGCCCTGTGTCCAGGTTCCCCCCAACGGTAGCAGAGATCCAACTTACGTGCACGGCTGCAGGCTGCATCAACATCCATTGGTACTGGGACATTGACGGCTGGTGTGGGAGTTTGACGAGCAGGAATGGGGTTAGGGCGGGGGAGGCTTCGATTGAAGGTGTAGGGTGTATGAGTGGTAGTTGGAGCACGGAATGCAGCATTAAACACCGCATTTGTGAGTCGGTTCTCGTCACAGAGTGAAGCAGCTTCATACCAAGCAAGGATATCATCGTCCACTGGGCGCCCTTCCAACATCTGTGCAATCTGGTCCTGAATTTCTTGGTTGAGTCCCCGTCGGAACTTCACCACCACTGGTAACCCACTCCCATACCCTGCCATGTCCACCAAATCCTTGAACTCATCGATATAGTCGTCCACGGATCGACGTCCCTGGTGGTAAGTGGATGACTCAAGTCGTGTCACTGCTCGGTGGCGTTCATTGAGGGGGCAGAAGTGGCGTACGAACTCAGCTCGAAAGTCACCCCAAGTGGAGAAAGGTAGAGAACCGAGTTCTTTAGTTTGACATAGGATACGGTCCACATAGAGATAGGCGCGTTCAGATTTCATGTATGTGAAGGCCCAATAAATTTTTGCAGCCTCATCGACGAATTGATGCGACTGGAGACTAATGTATAACTCACAGGAATTAAGGAATGCACGTCCCTGCGCACGTGCACCATTAAATTCGGCGGGGGGGGACAGTTTGATCTGGGCACGTTCCTTAGTGGACGTGTTTGGCAAAACATCGTTGTTGGGTGCGCTTGGAGTCGTGAAGGGGGAACTATTAGTCGTAGGGTTAGCCTGGAGGGTCCTAACGAAGTTTTCAATCGTAGATTTAAGCGAGTCGATTTGCGCGCGCATTCCGGAAACGTCGCTTTCAAGCGCGTCGAAGCGTTCTGATGCGTCCATGTCGCTAGGGAGCGCGTTTGGCGAAAATGGCGGCGCAATAAAGGCGAGAGTATCTGGAACGGTGTGTAGGGACTCTGTGGAGCTTTGGGAAGCGTCGTCCAGTCCGTACCTGCCTATTTTGGGCAGCGCGTTCGCGATTTTCGGGCCTTAGGGGAGAGTTTTCTACTATAAGGGCAACCTAAGCCTCTAGCAAAGGGAAATCCGAAGTTAAAATTATACTACATAATACAGGCATTGGGGGCGCACCTAGCAAAGGGAAATCCGAAGAGAAAACTCTAAGGATCCCCTTGCTGATGCCCAGTATATGTGAAGACGACAAAAATCAAATATAACCTAAAAATAGAAAAAGGCAGAGATAGGCGGATCAAGGCCGCCGAATGACATCATACCAAGGGGTATGTGTCGGAAGGGGTACTCCGCCTCTAAATATAAAAGTGTCAACATATACAAACATGATAGCAAGGGAAAATTAGTAATAAAATCCGGAAAAATCATAGAAAATGAAGAATAGAAGGAAATGAGGTGGGGAAAAATATGGGACGAACATAAAAAATAGGAAAAACACACAGGGCACCCCCTTAGTCCCCTTACACCCCCCCCCCCTTGCACTGAATGCGAGGGGTATATATATTGTAGTACTTACAAATCCCCCACTCGCGCTGAATGTGAGGGGTTTAGTTTTTTATGTACATAGTAGTAATCCCCCCCCCCCCCCCTCTTGCAAGATGTGAGAGGGGTTTTTTTTTGTTTATTATTATATTATACCCACTCCCTCATGTCCTACATGAGGGATGTGGTTAATTAAAAGATTTTGATCTTAATTGTTTGAAAAATGCCTCCTCGAAGAATATGAAAAGTTGAGTCATAAATAAACCTTATATTGATCTCTAATAAGTCTCCTGTGGCTCAAGTGGTTGAGCACACTTGTTTGGTTTGTCATGTGATTCCTTATGGTGAGGTCTTGAGTTCAATTCCTGCAGTACACAAATTTATTTTGTGGGTACTTTATGAATTCACCAAGTCTGAAGTCCTTTGAACTCATATCTAATTGACTTATCATTTGGTTGAAATGCATTCCACTCAGACTCCACTTGTACTCCAGTGGGGGATTGAACTCTACATGACTTAATGTAGTTCAATTGGACTTCACCTGGACTCCACTTGGACTCCGCTTGGACTCCAGTCAGTCCAGTCAGAGTCCACTAGGACAGGTGGGGGACTGTAAAGTACTGAGACAGTGAGGCAGGCCTGCCCCACAAGCTCGAATGCAAGACAATGGATGGCCGGTAAGGCTGACACAAAGAACTATCAATGAGTATCTGGGGAACTTGCAGAGACTAGGATAGTGTTTAAAGGTCCAGTCCAGTCCAGTTTTTGACTTCCAAATGGGGCAAATGGCAACCGCAACCGGTCTAGGACCGACCGAGATATTGGAAGACTGGTCATAATCGGTCCATGGACCAAAAAAAGACTAGTTTGGACTGGTTTTTTGTTGTAAAATGGATTGTGCCAAATAACCCATATGTATCTCAACAAATATGACCATCACCTCATATATATTATATGCATGGATAGAGATTGTAATGCTCTGTAGACCGATCCAACATTTAAGCAATTCCGTCAAGATTTGACTGAGATATGGCCAAAACCAAAAAAGACATGCATTCAAGTTGCAGTTTGTAGTTTGTAGTTTGTAGTTTGTGGTTGCACTCATTTGGGCTGTTATATAAATAAAATCCCATGGTACAGATGATTAGGTGTGTTGTTGTTACTTTTATGATGTTATATAGCTGTACAAAAAAATTATAGCTCAGGTAATAAGCAATGCAATCAAAGTTGTTCTGATACAACAGAATACTTGTACAAAAATGTTTTTGGTCATATCTCAACCAATTCTTGACTGTTTTTGATGATCCAGGGACCGAAAATAAAGTAAATATGTGTGGGAGTAAGGTCTAACATTTGTTGGGACGAAAAACCAGTCGCCACCGGTTTTAACCAGTTTTTCATCGGTCCTACTATATTTTTCAAAACAAAAGACCAGCAACTGGACTGAAAAAGACCAGCCCATAAATAGACCACTGGTCCACTCCTAATCGGTCCAGTTCAGTTCAGTTTCGCTCTTTTTTTTGGTCCTACAGACTGGACCTTTGAACACTAGACTAGGAGGCATGGGAAACGATGCAGCACAACACAACATGTTTTGGGGAGACAGCGACCCCAACAAGGAAGGACCGGGGCCAAGACCGGATGCCCTGCTACGGAGGAGAGAACACACACCCCTCGAATATGTCTGAAGACCCCAATCAGGACAACTCGACGAAGCCCATTCAAATAAGACAGCAAAACGTTAACAAGTCACTGATAAGCCAACTGGACCTACTCCAAAGCCTCAGATGCAATGACTGTGACATTTGTATAATACAAGAACCCTACATCGACTTCAGAGGCAAAATGAGAGCCAATCAACAATGGTCTACAATATACCCAAATACCCATGACAAGCATCCGGACAAGACCAGATCTATCATACTCATCAACACTAACCTTGTTACAGATAAATGGAAACAACTACACTTCCAGCACCCAGACATAACCACCATAGAACTCACAGGTAACTTTGGTATGTTATGTGTCATCAATATCCACAATGATGGCAACAATAACGATGCACTGACACAAATTTCAGCATTCATGCGAGACCAAAACAGACAACAACAGATACCAGGCCCCATCCACACAATGTGGGCGGGGGACTTTAACAGACACCACCTGATATGGGACAAACCAAGAAATGAGCATCTATTCACATGAGAGAACCTGGACCTGGCACAACTGTTACTAAACATGTTAGCACACCATGATATGAAAATGGCATTACTGCCATTCATCCCGACCCTGTGGGTCCACAGCACAGGAAACCATACAAGAGTCGACAATGTGTTCTGCACCAAGGACCTCATGAACATGATCATCAAATGCAACACAGATGATGCAACATGGCCGGTCAAAATGGATCATTACCCAATCATCACACTCCTCAACATGCACACAATGAGAGTGGCTTGAGAACTCAGACTGAATTTCAGACTAACGGTCTGGGGCAAGCTGGTCAAAACTCTGGAAGAAAACCTAGCTAACATCCCTATGCCTACAGAGATCGAAAACATCCAAGACTTCAACATAGCTTTGGATAGGTTGAGTCTTGCAATTTAAGTTGTGATAGCACAGCACATCAAAACTACAAAACCAAGCCCGTATTCCAAGAGATCCTGGATGACAGAACTGGCCAACAAAAAGAGGATGATGCAACGACTAGGTGGAAAGTCAAAATACCACAGGGCAAACCCACAACACCCCATTCATGAAAAGTACTGGCAGCAGAGAAACCAATACTCGGAGATGATCCATACAACAAAAGCCAAACACTGGGTTGAATGGCTAGAGGGCCTAGATAAAACGAGTATCCAGCAGGCAAGTAGATTAGTCACTTCACTGGCTACTGATGCAGGAAAGGTGAAAATCCTGACAATACAAGTCAGAGACCCTATAACAAAGCAGGCAATCAGAGAAGTCATAGACAACTGAAGCAAGGGCCAACTCTTTTATGAGACCTTCTTTCTACCCCTGAACCCGGATCTGGAAGCCACACCTCAAAAGTTCTGGTACCCACCCCCATGGTGGAACTTCAAGAATATCACAGATGCCCAGGTACACTGCGCTATAAAAAGGATGAAACCTTACAAAGTCAGCAAGAAAGGATCAGCACCAAATTCCATCTTAATACACACTAGAGAACAGCTTGTTCCATTTCTCAGGCCACTCTTCTGCACCACCAACATGCTGAAATACTATCCACAGGAATGGGCATGCACAGAAACCCTGATCCTCAAAAAGCCTGGCAAACCAGACTACACCATCACATCCACATGGCGACCAGTTGTACATATTATCGGATGGCATCTCCAAGCTCCTCAACAGCTGCCAGGCAGAGGACATGACCACCATGTGCGAGATACATGACATTCTCCCAGCCAACCATTTTGGGGCAAGACCAGGACGGACTACTATGGACTCCATTCACCTGCTCCTGAAAACAATTAAGGACGTGTGGCATAAGGGTCAGGTAGCCTCAGTCCTATTCCTTGACATCAAAGGGGCCTTTCCCAGTGTGGACATTGACCGGCTCATCCACAACATGAGGAAACGAGGAATCCCAAGGGAGTATACAGAATGGATGGAGTGATGACTGAAAAATCAGAAAACAGTACTATTCTTTGACAACTACCAGACAGACACTTTCGAAGTGCTGAACGGACTGGACCAGGGAGACCCCCTCTCAGGCATATCATACCTCATTTATAATGCTGACCTATTAAAAATCCCGGTACTCAAAGCAGGAGAACAGGTATTGCTATTCATAGCCGATGCAGTGGTCAGTATCTGGCAAAAACTTCAATGAAACACACAACAAACTATGGGACATCATGAATCATACGGGAGGAGTCTTTGAGTGGGCCAAAACACACAACTGCAAGTTTGGAATTGAGAAGTTCCAACTGCTCAACACATCGAGAAAACGAGTCCCCAACCCAATCAACACAAGTGAAAGAATCCCAATGCCAAGACAAGCACTGATGCTAGGTAACCAGCGCATTCAGTCAAAGGATACAGCACAATTCTTGGGTGTAATAGTGGACAACAAGCTAAACTGGAAAGCACAGTGTGCAACAGCCCTCGCCAAAGGGCAAGACTGGCTCATACAATTTGGACGATTGGCCCGCACATTGAAGGGAATGAATGCCAAATACATATGGCAATTATACCTCTCCATTGCAGTCCCTTGTATGCTATATGCAGCTGACATATTTCTTACCCCACAGCAGAATGTGGGCAAAAGAGCAATGTATGAATGTGCTAGCCATGTGGCAATCAATAAGCTTGCAACAATCCAGAGATGAGCCACTATTATGATGATGGGAGCCATGAAGATGACTGCCACAGACGTCATAGAGTTATGGCCAACCTACTCCCCTTTCACCTACTTGTCAACAAACACCAACACAGAGCAGCCATGCACCTAGCAACCCTCCCAAGATCTCACCCCCTACACAAACCAATCATAAATGCAGCAAACAGACTGGTAAAATGACACTCAATGCCTCTACACAACCTTATGCATAGATATGGAATCCAACCACAGAAGGTGGAAACTGTGGAAGCTGCACACTTCGATACAAGGTGGAAACTGGGAGTAACCACAGAGGTGATAGCCGATACTGACAGAGCAATAGAAAGTATACAGAACGACAACCCAGACATCAAAGTCTTCACTGATAGCTCAGGTATGGAGGGTAAAATCGGAGCAGCAACTGTATTATACAGGAATGGGAACCTCAAGATCAAGCTGAGATGTCAGCTCGGCCTGCAATGTCATCACATGGTATGCAAGGGAGAGGGAGTAGGCACCCTATTAGGAGTCAAACTTATCTCTAATGAGTGGAACATACAGTAGGCAAACATTTATGTCGACAATCGAGCCGCCATCATGGCTACACAGCTAATGAGGCCAAGCCCAGGGCATTATATCTTTGATGCACTTCATGAGAGTATAGCAGCAATACGGAAGAAGCATCAGGGTATAACAAGTGGGCACCAGGTCACAGAGGAGTCAAGGGTAACAAACAAGCAGATGAGGAGGCAAAGAAAGCAGTCACAGAGGGGAGCAATGAGGCATGCAAACTCCCAAAACTCCTGAGAATGACCCTACCACACAGCAAACCCACTATTACATGGATGCACAATGAAAAACTCAAGCAACATGCACAAAAGGGTTGGAAAGCCTTGAAATGCTACACCAGGATGATGAAGATGGATCCCTCAACCCCATCCCACAAGTGTATTGACCTTGTAAGTTGTTATGAGGCTCCCAAGAAAGCTAGCTAGCATCCTTGCACAGTTGAGAATGGTGCACGCACCCTTAGCTAAGCATCTATTTCACATCAGAAAAATGAACTCACCAATCTGCCCAGTATGCCTACAGAATGACAAAATGGTACAACACCTACTGCTGCACTGTCCAGCAAACTAAGCAGCAAGACAAACATTGCAAAACAGCACAGGTGGCAGGAACATTGATGTCACAAAAATCCTCACATCCAGGAGAATGCTAGAATGCTACGAGCCTTGTTTAGATTCCTGGCAGAGATGAGATGGATGCATGACACATTTGGGGAGCTACCCAAAATGGGAGAACACAAGAGAAATGAACGAGAGGGAAGATAGGAAACCGACGCAGACACACATCATACCTTACCCTCAGACTCAGCACCACTTAATCTAGTGCCAACAGCACTTCAAGGACCCTCTGGGCCCCTCCAAGCATATGTCTAAGAAGATATTGCATAGCAGAATGGCTCAAAATGACATACTACAGTACATATTTAGTCTCTCACATATGGTACACCACAATGGAGAATAAATGGGAAAGAAAAAAAAAAAAAAATTCAGACGATAGACAATCAGTGAAGACGATTTCTTCCTGAGACAGGTAGATAGTACAAGGTTATATATGTTTTTAAAGAGATTGAACTAGAAAAGGAAAAAGGATGAGGAAGAAAATGTGCAAGGTCATAATATATCAAAGCCCCTGTCCTGTTGTTCCAATAAATCAAGAAAACATTGAAAAGCACCTCAATGCACTCTAAAGTGCTAGCCATTGTCTCTCCTCATGTCTGGCATGCCCGGAATGTGATGTGTAAATGTGTAGAATGTTGGGAATGTGTGTCCAAAGTGCAGTGCAATATGAATACGGTGGCTGGAGACATTTGAAGTGTATGAAGTTGTTCAAAACAATGCAACATTGTTTTGTGTGTTCATAAGTGTTCGTAAGTGGTCGCAAAATTGGAGTGTATCATGGGGAATGTGTCAGAGTGTGTTGTGTCATTTTCAGAGCTTAGCCACAAGGTGGACCTATCACCACACATCCACCACGTCTCATTATTCAACTAAATGGAGTCATCTGTAGTTTAGTTCTGATTCCAGAGTGCTCTGATGACAATAACTCAGAGGACAAGAAAATGAATGATGATGGGACAGTAATGAAGAGATGAAGATGGATATGATGATGAAAATGAAGACAATTTATTGAATGAGGTAGACAGATACTGCAAAAAGGCTCAAAATAATGATCAGGATGCTGAAGATGGCCCTGACTGGATGTTTGATGCTGATAAAGTAACTTCAAAGGATCCATCCTATGTCTTTTGTCCTGCTGCCCATCAACAGCAACTCCTTCATTTGTTTCCAAAACATTACTGTCAGCATCCACTCTTTGCTGAACAAGATGGAAAGTGGGACAAGGAAAAGATTTATTGAAATGCAGCTTATGAGATGTATAATTTCTGCTATACAAGAGGTCATCGAGAGGTCTGGGGATACATGTGGTCAAGCTGGTATGCACCAAAAATGTGGGGTCTCTGGGCATGTTCAACATCACCATACATTTCATGCCTTTGCACAACAATGAATGTTGAGAATTTCTGGCATCAGTTGAAACATGATTGATTACCTTCACCATGTTGCTCAACCCTAGCTAGATCATCTTGGATGGGTACTTATCTACAAGGTTACTCGAGGTCTTTACACTCCCCCCCCAAATCTGAGTGGACTCCGCTCAGACACTCAGACAGTCCTAGGACTGTCCAAGGACTTTGCTTGGACTTTGTTTGGACTTCTTTGGCTGAAAGTCCTGCCAAACTAAATGTCCAGTCTGAGCTGAGTCTGAGCATCCGAGTGGAGTCTGAGTGGACCAGCACTCAGACAGTCCTAGGACTGTCTGAGTTGCTTATATAATTGACTGAAAAATCTGTGGCTACCACAGGGATTGAACCCTCATAGTCACATGATAAAGTACAATTAAGTCAGCAAAGTAGTTATATCTCTCTATGTACTGCCCTGGCTGTGATAACAAATCAACACAGCCACATCATCAACAACGCTGGCAATGGCACTGCCTCCTCCTTACCTCCTACCCCAATAACCAACAATGGGAACAAGCCCAAACAATGGCATTGTTGTTTGGGCTCACTTGTAAGTGTTTTTTTACATGATTTTTGTTGTTTTGTTTAACTAACTGAAATTTCTGTAATGATAAATTTTATCTATGTTATAACGACGCCACAGCCTCAAAACCATGACAATGGCTGACACAGCCATCACCCTAGGACCCAGAACCACCACTGCAAGCAACTGCTTGCGGGGTGGGAACAGGTACAACTGCAAAACAGCAAGACAATGGCGACATCGACTTGGCCAAATGGAACGACAACACAACAAGGTGACTGGAGATGACTGGGACTGGGAGATGGAATGATGAGGGGATGAGCAGGAAACAATGAAAGGAAGGCAAAGCAAATGAAGAAAAGGCCCAAGAGATGTCGTTTGATGTCTCTTGGGCCATCGGTAAATTTTTTTTTCTTGTTTTTGTTACTAACAAACTTTTTTAGGTATTATCTAGTACTGCTGACGACAACGACAACGAGCACTCAGAACCACTGCCATGAGCAGCTGCTCGCGGGGTGGGAATGGGTGCAACTTTGAAATGACAAGAACGGCTACGCACACCCACCATGCAGGACACACCACCTGCCTCCAGCCTCACGAGCAACTGCTCATGGGGTGGATGGTGGGTGGAATGATGATGATGGAAGGGAACAATGACAGCACCTGCCCCAGCCCTACAAGCCACTGCTCGTAGGGTGGACAATGGGTGGAACAACCACGATTAGGGGTCCTAGGTAAGTTTTTTTTTCTTTTCTCATTTCATTTTTCGATCCTAACTAACTTTTTATAGGTACGAACTACTACTGATGACGATGACGATGATGACACCACCACCACCACTGCTGCGAGCCCCTGCTTGCAGGGTGGAAGGTGAGGGGGAAGAGACAAGGGGGAAGGAGACAAGAGGGAAGGGAGACAACAATGAGAGTGGGGACACCCACGACAACACCTGCCCCATGCCTATGAGCATCTGCTTGTGGGGTGGTTCGGGGAGGAGAAGAATGGGGACAGGAGAGCAAGACCGCCAGGGGACGACCCAGGGAGAGACAAACACTGCCACAAGCAGTTGGGTGGGTGTTTTTAATTTTAATTTTTATAATTGATAGTTACGGCCCCCTCCCCTCGAGCGTGTGAGGGGAGGGCTTAGTATTATACATATTAATTACCCATATTAATTACCCCTCGCACAGATGTGAGGGGGTCAATTTAATAATCTATTCATGATATATAAAAAATTAGATTTCAGTAATAAATAGATATAGTGTATGTCACTTTAAATGACTACTTGGCTTAAGTGGTAGAGTGTGCATGTTTTGTCATCATGTGATTGCTAGTCCACAAGGCTATTGGTTCAATTCCTGCTGTGCACACATCATTTTGTGAGACTTATAAGACTTTCTCTAAGACTGGAACTCAGACTTTACTTGGACAGTACTTTAGAAGGTGTAAATAAATGCACAATTGATGTTGTCCGAGCAAAGTCCAAGTGCGGTCCAAGTGCAGTCCTCGGACTTTACTCAGACAACTCAGACAGTCCTAGGACAGTCCAAGTGTCTGAGCAGAGTCCGAGCAGAGTCTGAGTGAAGTCCTCGGACAGTCCAAGTGTCTGAGTGTGTCCGAGCAGAGTCCACTCGGACTGGGGGGGGGGGAGTGTAAAGTACTTCAATGGCAGCTGGCTTTGAGGTGTTCATCTTCTCAGTGAGGGTTTTGGCTTTGGCTGCATATGCTGCTGTAACATGTTTGCAAACTTCTAGGGTCAGCTGGTCTCCAGTGCATGCACATGAAAAATTTCCAGTGTAAAAGATTCAGCACTTGAAGCACCTGGCGTGCTCTGTGAGGAGGCATTTCTTGTCATCAGTGAGGGGGGGTAGAGCAGGCCATCTGGTGGTGGAGGCAGCAGTGTTTGTAACTGAGGAGTCATGAAGAATATTATTGGTTTTCTTGGCTGCTTCAAAGGATGCCCATTTGTCAGTCAGCTTGGAGGTCCTGCTCAAGCAGGACCAGGTGGTCTTGCCATTGATTCAGATCAGTGATGGCATCCATAGCACCGACTGTTGAGCCAGTTGCTTTGCCATTCTGAGCACAGTAGAAACATCTCATCACTGAGATGAGGGACAAAGTGGTGGCGAAGGTGGGCAGGGTTGATATGGTACACAGAGCCTACAATCCTGAGCTTAGTGTTCATGTTGTGGACTTTACTGACCCACAACAAGAATCCTTCTTTGCCTTGCAAGGAAATCTGGTCGGCAATGAGCTCATCCTCCCATGATCTAGTCATCAGAGGGGTGGTGCTAGAGGGGAGGCAAGACAGTTTGGGGGGATTTATGTGGACATCCTGTGTATGAAAAAAAATGGATGGGCAGTTTTGCCATGTTTGTCACCAGTTTGCTTTTGTATCTGGTAGGTGGCAATTTTGTCAGTTCTGTGGGGCACAATAAGCAAAATAACAGTGTGGTGATGCAGTTTGGACACCAGTGGCTGTCACCAAAGTTGTTGGCGGAGTCGTCCTTCTGAGTGTATTTGGTGAATGAATTTGGTTGTGGTTAAATTGGCAGGTAGATTAAATGGATCAAGGATCAAGGAGGTTGGTCAGGTGTAGGCAGTGATATAGGTGGTTCTCTGTGAGGGGAAAATGCCCTAGATATTGAGGCTTGAGTTTAAAAAAAAGTATAACAATAGTATGTGGGACTATTACCACTCAGGAGAGGAACAGAGATAAACTAGAATGTAGCAACAGATATTGACTAATACAGGAAATGATATGATAATGAACCAAGATACACTGTCCAACTCATACACATGATTGTGTATCTTACATAAGCAGATATTTGATCGATTGTTGTAAGAATAGTGGTACTCTTACAGTAGTCAATGCAGTTTTGAGAGGTGATAAAGACATTGCTTTCATAGTGAGGACTGGCATGGGCAAGACTCTTACCTTCTGGATGCCACTGTTGTTTCGACCTCCCGGTAAAGTCCAGAAAATCTTCACACCACTGAACATTTTGGGCAAACAGAATGTTGCTACTCTCACCAAGGCTGGCTTCATGGCTATTTTTATCAGTGCTGTTACAGCCACTGCAGAGAACTTTTGCATAAGTTTTGTCCTTCTTATGCATGAAAGGAGGACATAGTGTTTTGTATGACTCAAGGCTATTGAGAATCTGGAGTATCATGCAGTCATTATTAATCCTGAACAGCTGATGAAATCAGATGGAGGTTTTGAATGGCTTGCTATAAATCCTTGTTTTACAGATTAAATCATCAGTTTGGTTTTCAATGAGGCACATTGTATCAGTGCTTGGGGAGATTTCTGCTCTGAATACAAAGAAGTTGGATGTCTCCAGTTTGTACTCCCGAGAAGTATTCCAATCATGATCACTTTTGCAACACTCCCACCTTTGTTATTCAATGATGTCAGATCCATTCTTCAGCTCCAAATGGAAAATCTTGCTGTCTTCCACCAATCAAGTGACCATCCCAATATCCACATGTGTGTATGCCAAACACTCAGTCCTCTAGGTAGCTTTGTTGATCTTGAGTTTTTGTTGATCTTGAGTTTGTGCTATGCAACTGGAAGCTGGGAGACCCACTGCCACCCAAATTTTTGGTCTTCTTTGATGACATCAATGAAGTGATACATGCATGTAATCATCTACGATCACTCTTACCACCAGAAGTTTGAGACAAGATCAAGTGGCTCAATTCTGACATGTCAGATGTCCTTAAAGATGGTGAAGCTACTCAATTTGGTGGAGGCCATACATGGGGTTTATTCACAACAGATTCTTTTGGAATGGTGAGCTAGTATGATCACGTGATATATATATATATATTACTTATGAGAAACTAGGGAATGGATGTTCCTGATGTGGAATTAGTGGTACAGTGGAAAACAACATGTACCCTGTCAATGTTATGGCAAATATTTGGAAGTGCAGGTCAGAATCTGGCCCTTGAGGCTACTGCTGTGTTTCTCATAAAAAAAGGAACATTTTGATGAAATATGCAACAAGAAAGAGGAGACAAAAAAATGCAAGGCAGGAAAAAGTGTGGCATCCTCTGACTAAATGGTGTCATAGAATTGAGGGTACCCAGGGCATGACCATGGTATTGCAGGTTGAGGAATCTGGCAATGTTGAAGGATCATCAGATGACTCAGCAGATGAATGCAAAACCAAACTGGAGGAGATGCATGTAAGGTACTTGGAACTAGCCGAGAAACCACAAAAGAAGGAAATCAACAAAATGCACCCTTGAACCAGTCATGGACGACTTCATTAATGCAGGTCCTTGAGGGTTTCCATGTTGATGACTCCACTCAACATGTACTTCAAGAATGGCAAAGCTGGTCGGTACCTTCCATTTGTGGATGCTTTGATGTGTTGTTGATCTTCTATCTTCTCACCATGACACTGGCAGTGTCAGATCACCAGCAATGCAATCCTACTGTCCCTGAGAGTTGTTCTCATTGTGCTCTTCCCATCTCATGGCTTTGCTGTGACCTTCATAATCCAACATCATTTGACTTCTTCAAAGTCCCACCTTGAAAGTTGGATCAACTCCTACCTTGGTCATGGTTGGAGCTGGGGTACAAGATGGCAGCTGATGATTGCAAGCTGGGAGAAGCATTAGAAGATTGGTGGGAGAATGCAACAGCTGCTCACTATGGATGCACCTCCATGACCTTGGACCAACATTCATCATGCTGAATGAGGTGCTTAACCACATTATTGATTGGACACACTACCACAAGATAAATTTGACCATGGAGCTGAAAACAAAAACTCGATGGGATGAGATTGAGCAGTGTGGGGACAAGGTACTAGAGATCATCTGACACTTATGTCCCCAATCAGCTGCAGCATCTCCCCTAACTACCACTCCAATGAGAACACTTCCCACTTTAATGTGCCTGTCAACAGCTGCCTTGAGTACTACATCTCTATCAACATCGACTGTTACAATTTTCCTTGTAACATGCAAGACCTGACAGACCTGAGAGACCCAATGACCACCTCCAGACAGGAGGCACCCTCGACACATGCAGACTCCATGCTTTACAATCACCTTCAGACAGAAGGCACCCCCAACATGCTGCACCACAACACCCCTTGACATTGGATCCATGATATCAGACTCCCACACTTGACATGCTGTGCAGCAGCACTCCTTGACATCAGATCCTTGACATCAGATCTATGACATTGGATGCCACATGCTAGGCATGAGGCTTATCTTTCATTATTCCCTGACATGCTGTGCTGCAGCACTCTGTGACATCAGATGCCTCGCACTAGGCATGAGGACTATTGTTATGCTATTCTTACTTGATAACTATAAGGGCAACCTTAGAGGCCACTTAATTAATGGACTAGAAAAGGGAAATCCAAAGTTAAAATTATAGTACATATGTATTACAGGAATTGGAGGTGCACCTAGCAAAGGGAAATCCAAAGAGAAAACTCTAAGGACCCCATGTTTGCCAATGCCCAGTATATGTGAAGACTGCAAAAATCACATAATAACCTAAAAATAGAAAAGGTGGACTGGACCTGCAAACACTAGTTGTTGCAGAGATTGGTTAATCCCTGCAATATCATTTTTGAATTGCTTTTGCCAATCATTGGATTTCTCCATTGCCATTTGAATCTTTTTTTTTTGGAACAGGAAGAAAGGAGTGGAGGGATAACAGTGACAGATTTGAAATGATTATTGTTACTCTAGAGATGAAGGCAGCTGCTTGGCAATTCAGACACCATAAGCAAGTGCTGATGGACTTTTTCTTCCGCTTGAGCTCTTCTGCTAATTCTAATGGCACTTGATGACAATGACAAGGGCATCCTGATCATGTTCATTCTGTTCACAGCTAGAGACATGGCTAAGGCAACCAACACAGACTATAACACAACACTCTTGACTTGGTTGTTTGGAATTCACATTCACAAGGCTAAAATGGGCACAAATGATCTGGGTGAATCTTTCAACTTTTGAATCAGGAACACAGATAATGACCCATGCAATGGTCAGCACTCACAGCTTACTGGCCAGGGATACTTCTTCTTCTGCTCTGCATCTTCCATGTATGGCAGGCCTGGCAAAATAAATTGAATAGATCACTTGGACCTGTTCCAAAAGGCAAGGATTGCAAGGCTGTGTGCTCAAGGCTTGGCAAATTTCTTTCCATCCAACTCCAGGATGTCACTGCATATACCAAGGCAGTGCAGCTCTATCACAATGAGAAACAATACTGGGAGAGTCTAGGCAGGAAGAGAAACACAATCTCAACGGCTCAATCAAAGGCAGTACTCACATTCCTTGCCTACTTCAATGGATACATCAGTGTTGAGGTTTATTGGCATTCATGGTCTCTTGCTAGCATCAAAGCTTCTCAAAGACTGAGTATTCCAATCTCAGCAGTTGCATGTACAATGAACCCACTTGAATCATTCAATGGTCATATCAAAAATGATTACTTCCCCCCATTTCAGCACTGTGGAAGGCTCCCTCATATTGGCATGTGGATCCTCCTGCTGTTGAAATATACACCGTGAATGGGTATCGTCATATCCAATGATGCATTCATTTGATCCCATCACCGACATCCCTTTATGGCATGTCAGCATTATCAACAAGTCTTTTGGCACATCCCCTTTATACTCATCTTTTGGTTACCTTTATGACTTCTAGTATATATACCCCACAATATTAGTTAGACACCTCAGTCAATTATACATCGACTGAGGTGAGTAACGTTCCATAGAACCTTACATACAGGATTATTAATAGTACCGTAGTCTATTCTTATCTAGGTACTATTCGCTCATATAGAGTCAATTATACATTGACTGAGTCTATTCTTATCTAGGATTGATTCTCTACACCTGCTTGTCACAAAAGTAATTCCTGAATTTTTTGAGAAGCTTCATCATTCCCAGGAGATGAAGGACTATTGTACAAACCTGTGCATTGTCAAACTCTGAGTCAGACAGACACAATTGGCAACTTCATCAGGGTCATCCAGCCTTGAGAATAACAACTCCCTGTCAACTGAATCCATGTCTACACACAGCCTCCCTCCCCTCAGCTTCTGACTCCTGAGCATGACAAGCACATTAAAAAATGGCTTACCAGCCTCAAAAATGATCCTGATCTCTCTGAAGATGAAGCTGACTCTTCCAACAAGGACATGATTGAAGACAGTGACCTTGGTGACAAAGAATCCTCACCCACAGAAGATCAATCTTCATCTTCATTGGACAATGCTCCACCTCATATTTTGCAGGAATTGTCATTGTGCCATCAAACAAGGGTACCAGAACATTGTCAAGAGCAAAAAAAGGTGCACCGAATACATATATGGACTATTATCAAAGTTAAACATTATCAGCGACATACTCACTTCCATTCACCATACTCATCTGATGTGGTCCCAGATTCAACAATTCAGTCTGATCCACAGGATGCAGGCCATGAATTGGATGTGGAACTGCCGGCAGAATGTTCCAACCATCAGAACCATAAAACCATTGCTTACCTTGACAGACCCAAAATGCAAGCACTCAATGACACTGATCTTGTGACAGCTCTGATGGAATGGCAGGTGGTGGAGGATACTATTGCACGTGCACTCAAAAAGATTACAGCAATCTTGCTAGGAATGAAGGTTCAAATGGTGCAGTGCATTCAAGAATGGCTTAATGCAGTTGAAGGAAGTCAATGTAAGTCTTGCAATTTATTCAGAGGATTACAATCTCAAAGTACATATTTATCATGCAGTCCATGATTCATTCAAACTTGGGACAAATGAGGCAACTGTGTCAAGTGGCAAGGTGGCACATGGTTTGAATGAAGAGGGTGCTGCAGGCTCGGAAAGTTCATCTCAGAATCAACAACATGATCTCATTCAATTTCAACCACAGTGGAAAGAAAAGTGTAAGGAATCTTATAAGATCCATTAGCCCTATTAGAGATGATAACCAAAGCAACAATTAATTAGAATTGAAGAGAATTGAAGTTGAATTAATGTATAATAAGCATTGTGTAACAACTATAATAATGCATGCATCAAGCTGCACCACTGGCTGGGGTGGAGAGATGAGGTTTAGGGCTTGTTGATGCTGAGGAAGCGGAGCCATGTCCAGACAACCGAGCCACAGAACTCAAAATAAACATGATGCGGTTGCATTGAGTGCCAGACCTGGAGAATGATGGAAGTTGTCAAAAATTGTCAGTAAACAATCCTCCTGGAGTTCTGACAAGGCACACATCTGGTTTCCAACAACCTATGCCCTCAAGAGTGCATAATGATTCCTCCAACATCCCCAAAGCACCCATCCTACCAATCCCTCCACAACTACCTGAGGGATCGATGCGCAGTTGTCCTGAAGGTGGCAAGAGTTTCAAGAATGACAAAAAACATTGTTCTAAAAAGGAGAGGGTATTGAGGCACTGCAGGGAAAGGAAAGGGGGTTGAGGGGTCCCCCGATGCACTGCAAACAACACCCTAAAATATTTGAATCATCAAATTTTAATTTCTATCCTACTTACAACTTCACGAGCACAACAAAATATACATGCTAGAATCAACAAGCTGCGTGACATTGACTACTAACAACACATAACAGCTGAGGAAATACAGCGATGACACTGACATGGCAACAACAACAATGACAAATGTCAGATGTACAAAATTGGATATCACATAAGCTCAGCAGTGTGTGTTCACTGTCCCAAGTATTGCATCTACTCTTTGAGTGGCTCACTGGTTTCACTGGAGTTGTTGATGTTAAGGGTGAAGCCTCAACCACTCAATCTGTCAAGTCTTCTTGAGGTGCTTCCTTGAGAGGTCATTTGTCACTGGTCTTACTTGGAGCTTCTGATGTAAGGCCAACAGTGCACTCTAGGAGGCCTTCTGCATAGAGTCATTTGGGTTCATGTACTAAGGGACTTCCTTAGTAGAGTTTGTGAGTTGCAAGTTAGAGCTGTGATTTGCCTAGATCTAAACTAAGGACATCACTACTACTACTCACAGTACTTATACTAGAGTTGAATGTCCTTATCAACCAATCAGAACATATGATGGTTATCAAGTAAGAATAGTCCTCATGCCTAGTGTGAGGCATCTGATGTCATGGAATGCTGCAGCACAGCATGTCAGGGAATAATGAGTCCGATGTCATGGATCTGATGTCATGGATACAATGTCAAGGGGTGTTGTGGTGCAGCATGTTGGGGGTGCCTTCTGTCTGAAGGTGATTGTAAAGCATGGAGTCTGCATGCATCAAGGGTGCCTCCTGTCTGGAGATGGTCATTGGGTCTCTCAGGTCTGTCAGGTCTCACATGTTACAAGGAAAATTGTAACATTACCCCCCTGTTATGGTTGAAGATTCCAAATCTTGACCTATATCTTCATTTCTTCTTCTGGGTCTGATGGGTGCAGTCAGGAAATATGGTTGGGTCAGGGTCAGGGTATGCAGTGGAGGAATAGTTCATGTCCAAACTCAGACCATGATTGGGCTCTTCTGGTTTGTGCTGCCTCTGGCAGTTGTATCAGGGAGTCAGTGGTATTGTTAGAAGGGGGTGCCCCTCTAGGGTGTCATAGAATTGAGAATTCAATATCAGTGATCAGGGATTTGGGTCATGGTTGAAAGATAGCATAGAGGCAGAAGGGAAAGGTCAAGGCTGTTGCTACAGCCAAGGTTGAGCTGATGACAATGGCAATGATGTCAATTCCCATGAGCATTAGTTTGCTTTTCGTGCCATCATCCGAGGTCTTTACACTCCCCCCTGTATTCCTATAGGAATCTGATGATTCTGATGATTCCGATGTCATTTTCACTGGCCAAATTGACATGAAATGGCACATTTAATTCTAGTCCAGTCCAATGTAGTCCAATCAGAGTCCGATCAAACTATCGGAATTTATTAGGAATTTCCGATCATAGAAATCACATAGGACTAGTCCGAAGTTATGCTAAGACATCAGACAACATAGGATTCCGATAGGAATGAAAGCAGCCTTGCTTAGTAATATAGTATGAAAAATTAAATGCACACACGAGAATTGAACACTTAACTACAGAAGATTATGTAAGCATAAACCGACAACAATACCATTAGGCTAAACAGTCATTACAGGTAAGTGATCATACTACACTACATACCATTCCTGTGGGTGTGATGACAAAGCACATAGCCACGTCATCACACCTGCCAGCTCATCAACTCCCACCACCACCACCAATGATGACAAGCATGCCACCTCCATCCCCCCCACCTCAACCACCTCAACCCAGCAACTCCCACCACTCCCACTTCACCCCCATCTCTAGATGAGCCCCCAAGACCGGAAACGATTGGTTTCGATGCCGAACAATGCCCAAATGATGCAATCGTCGTTTGGGCCATAGTAAGTTTTTTTTTTCATTCATTTTTTACTTTTGTAAACTAACTAATTCATTTGTTTTGTTTCTAGGTTCTAATCTACATGAGTAATGATGGACTGACGTGAGCCAAATGCACACCCAACGATGCCCCTGGCAACCCCCCTCCTCCCCATCAAAACAGGATGTGAGGGTATCAATCGTGGTCAGGAGCGCAGGGAGCAACACCAGGAGACCCCAGAAGGGGAATACCCACCCAGTAAGCACCACCCGACCCCTCCCCTCATGCCACAACATGATGACATCCAGCACCCCCCATCACCGCTGTGGGCAACTGCTCGTGGGGTGTATATGGGGTGCGAGAGCATGGGAACAGCATGGAGGGACGACGATGGCACCAAATGACATGCCTACAAGCAGCTGCCCATAGGGTGGTTTGTGGGTGCAGACAATGAGGGGGATGAACTACAAGGGTGACGAGGGGGGGGGGGATGAAACAACAAGGGGAAAGGGAGACGACAACCAGAAGAGGAGGGAGGGGAGATGAGGGAGGGGAGGGAAGCCACAGGGGAGGCGAGGTGAGAGAGGCGAGACACAATGGAGACAAGAGGGAGGGGAAATGATGGAAAAGGGCTGATGAGACAGCTGACACAACACACCACCATCCCCCCCCTGTTTCGCCAGGGGGTGGGTTTTTTTTGTAGAATTTAAAATAGTATAATTAAATAGTATAATTAATTCTCCCCCTCACATTTGGTGGGGTTTTTAAAAAAAAATCTATATTAGTTATCTACTCCCTCGCGAAGATGTGAGGTCTCAACAATTTTTTTTCGAGCTCTTGTGAGAGAGGTTAAAAATAAGTGAACTAATCCTAAGTGCTTTAAATGGACTTTATATTACATATTTCAAGTTAAGTCTTCCGAAATGGTGTGGTATTCTGACTACTACCTGTTGGAATTGCATAGGACTTTACTCAGAATTTACTAGGAATTTCTTGGAAATAAAAGTACATGGTCATCAAGATACATTCCGATTGGACTCCTAGGACTAGTGTCAGACAAGTAGGACTCCTATCAGATTCTGATTGGACTCTTATCAGAAAACTCGGACTCCTAGGACTCCGATAGGAATATGGGGGGGAGTGCAAAGTTTACCATCATCCAGGATTTGCCTGCTTCTTAAATCCTCCCATGGGGTTCTCCTGTCATGTTTCCCATTGTGTCATCATCAAAATTGTCATACCTTGAATTGAGATAAGACCAGTGTCACTGTTCTGCTTCTCTTTGATTGGCTTCTTTGTTTCTCCAAAGTTTCTCCAGATAGTTCACACTGTAGTGTCTGGGTCCTCATTGTTTGCAGTGCTTGCAAACATGTCTTTGGCAAATCAGGCCAAAATGGTTTACCTGGTGGCAGATAAAACATCTGGCACATCTCATGTGTGGAGGGAACCAGGGTGGCTGGGTGGTCCTTGGTTTGGGTTCAGTGGTGAGATCTATTATCTCAGGTGCCCTAGGCATGATCTTCCAGTTCTCCATAGGATTGTCTGCTTGATCCCCAGTGCTTCTGCATTGTTCATTGGATTTTGTTCCATCTGGTTGATTGTGCTCTGGTAGTAGAAGCACATCCTGGCAAGATGGTATTTTGGTGGGTCATGGGTGAGGTGAATGTGAAGGGCATCAGTGTTCAATCAGTTTCATAGGTAGGCTTGGGTGAATCATTGCTCAGCTGGAATTGGGGGTGTTGTTGTTGGTTGTGGTTCTGTCAAGAGGGTAGAGGCATGTAGCTTCTTCCTACAGGCAATGTCTTTTCTCATATGCCATGAGGATCTTGGGTGCATTCTTCAGGTTGGATTTGGGTTCCCATGTGTTCTTGGATGTAGGGTAGCCAACCCATTTCACAAAAGGTAACAGTGTCCTTTGCTGTGCTTCATGTGCATGATGATCACTTCCACTTCATATTCATTTTCTCCCTCCACAAGGTCAGGTGGAGGAGTCAGGAAGTTTTGTCCATGAGTATTGTTTTCATGGTATCATGTGAGTAAAGCCACATGGAAGACTGGGTGAATTTCCATCTTGGTGGCAGTTTCAATTGGTAAGTCAGTTTTGACAGGGCTTCTTTGATCTTGAAGGGCCCTTCTCATTTTGGCACCCATTTTCTTGTTGGGTAGCCGATCTTCAGGTTCTTGGAGTTGAGCCATACTCGCTCTCCAACCTTGAATGGTTCATATTGCCCCTTCATTTGGGAAGCCGTTGTTTGTCAGGCCAGTTCATGTGCAGTGAGTGCTTCTCTTCTTGCAGATAGAAGCTCTTGGAGTCTTTGTGCAGTGGCCAGTACATTTGTCTTTTTATAGGGGGTGGGGATAGCATGTGGTTGATATCCCATCATCAAGTAGTCAAGTAGAATGGTGAGTGTTTTACTGCAAAGTGCATCTTCTGGTTGTGCACAAATTCTGCTGTTGGAAGATAATGTTCCCAATCCTCTGGTTTGTTCGAGCAGAACATGTGGAGGTAAACCTCCAGTTCTTAGTTTACCCACTTGGTTTCTCCATTGGTCTGGGGGTGGTAGGCAGTGCTCATAGATAGCTTGATTCCAAGCAGCTGTCTGAGTTCTTGGAAGAGTTTGGATTTGAATTGGGGGTCTCTGTCTGAGATAATTCTTCTGGGGAGTCCAAATCTTGTGTATACATGGCATAGGTAGAGGTCTGCAGCATCCAGTGCATTGATTGTCTTCATGCAAGGGATAAAAATTACCCCCTTCATAAGACCATGGTCTACCACAACCATGTATCCATTTATCATGGGCAGGTCCATAATGAAATCCATCATTACCAGCTCAAACAGTCTGCTGGCATCTGATTTTATCAGTGTTGGTGGTGGGGTCATCAGGTGAGTGTTCACTTTCATCTGTTGGCATTTTGCACATCCTTTGACATACTTCTTTATCAGGTTGCCCATTCCTGGCTTGTCGGATCAGTTTGATTATTTGCCATTGTCTGGGGTGTCCTGTCATGATGCTGTTATGGTACTTTTGTATGATCACCCATTGCAGTTTTTCATCCCGTGGTATGTAGCATCTGTCCTTGAAGAAGAGCAGCCCTTCTTCAAATTTCCAATCCTCTAATGCAGATTTGATTGGGGGGGGTTCTGTTGTTCTTCAGGGCTCATAAGGTGTCATTTATGAGGTTGTCCTTCATAATCACAGTTACCAGGGCTCCCTGGAGTTCCATGTCAATTGTCTTCACAAATAATTCATCAGGGAGGATTGTCTTGTCCTTGTTATCAGTATCTTCTTTGGCTATGTGGTCTGCCCTTTGTGACAGGGCATTGGATTGCACCATTTGCAATCCTGGCACATGCTGTAGGTTTAAGTCGAATTGTGGCAGGTAGATGCTCCATCTACTAGCCTGTCATCAGTTCAGTTTCTGTCCCTGTAAGAAGTACATCAGGTTCTTGTGATCAGATAGTACCATCACAGGGAACACCATCCCCTGTAGGTAATGGCACAGGTACTCCCATGGGTATGCAGAGCTCTACCCATACCCATACCCACATGGGTAGTAACCTGCCAACCCATGGGTACTGGTGGGTACTGGTGGGTGTCAATTCTCACAGGGTTTCATATGACTCCCAAGTATATATACATTATATTATATAAATTCAACTACATTAATAACTATTTATTATACTAAGAACCCCCCACTTGTGTTTGCAAGTGAGAGGGGGGTGGCAGTCATGACATCATGCCAGTCTTAATTAGAACCTAAAAACATTAGTCAGTAAGAATAAAAAATAAATAAATAAAAAAGAATATACTTACAGCCCAAGAGATGTTGATGTCTCTTGGGCGCACCTCCTGTCATTGTTGTCATTGTCATCCCATCCCCATCCGTGTCCTTGTCATGCCATTGTGGTGGTGTTTGCTGCCCTGCCTGTCCCCTTGCCAATCATCTCCTCCTCATTTGTTGTTGGGTGCATTATCATGGTGGTGGTAGGTCCTAGGTCAGGGGGGTTAGGTGGGGTTAGTGACATGGCATGGGTAGGGGGGTGTTTACCTGTTGGGTATCCTCCTCTAGGGGTCTCCCAGAATCCCTCTGTGCCTTCCTAACCCCACCATATCCCAGTTGGATGGGGAGGGTGGGTGTGGTTTGTCACCTGTCAGTGTCCATTGTTATCATTAGATTACATCCTAAAAAATCAAAATAAAACACTAGTTAGTTGATAAAAACATGAAATGAACAAAAAAAAAACATACCTGGGGCCCAAACAATGCATTTGGGCCCACGTTGCTTCCAAGAGGGTTTGTTTGTGACCATTGGTCATCACCCTGCCATCCACCCTGTGAACAGGGGCTCACAGTGGTCCATAGGGTGGGGTAGCCAAGTTGGGCCCATTGTTACAAGATGATTATAACCTAAAAATGAAAGCAAAGTAGTTAGTAAAAAGAACAAAAGAAAAAGGCCCAAACACTGATGTATGGCATTTGGGCCCATTTTCTGTCTGTTGGCTGTGGCTGTGTTTGGCATGTTAAATGGCATGGGGGCAGTGGCAGTTGGGGTTGAAGGAGTGGTGATAGGTCCACCTTGTACTCTAAATTCTGGAAATGTCTCCAAATGCATCAACACATCACCACACATGCTCCCATCCCCTACGAACCCCACAAAACTGCTCTGAAGCTATTTCGAATGACTTTGAATGACTTCGCAGCACCTCAAATCCCTTTGGCCACCATATGCTTATTGCACCACCCTTCAGACCCATGCAGCACACCTTGTATGAGTTAGTGCATCACATATTGAGCACCACTGGACACAAGGAGACATGATGACAGGATTTTAGGATGTGATTGTGGTGCTTTGATGTCTTGATGATATATTGGATCAATAGGACAGGTACCCATGGTAAATCATGACTCTATATGTTTCCCTTCTCATCATCTTTCATTTATTTTATGATTCTTTATTGTTTTATATCTTGCCTCATGTATTCCTCATGTTTTATTTCCTTTTAAGTACCATATCTTCCAAACATATATAGCCTTGTACTAGTTACTTGGAACAACAGAATAGATCATCCTCTCACATCAATCATCTGATTCAACAGCAATTCTCTTGAGTCCAAGCCTCTTGTCTTAGTCCTGAAGTTCAGTGTTTTATGCCAAACTTCTTCGAACTTCTCATACTAGCTTCTCAGAACTATTGTCTATTGTCTATCCCCTCTCAAGGCTTTTCTACATCTTTATAGTCTATCCTCAGCCTTTGTCAAAATCATCCTTGTCCTATATAAGCCCCTTGAACTACTTCAAACATCTTCAAACATCCTCAAACTTTCCTTCAACTTTATCGCAGTGCTTTGTACACCCTCAAACCTCATCAAACCTCATTGGACCCTCTCTAAAGTCATTTCCCTAACTTTGGGTAACAGCAGTGATATTTAGTACCACCTTGCAACCTTCCTCTAACTAGTGTTATACCATTTGAGGCCTTATTGTGGGTTTTGTTTGGGTTTCCTGGTCAAGCATCATCAGCGGGTGATGGTGGTAGTAGGTGGATGAGGGAGGGAGCAGGTGGTGTCATCAATGATGATGGTGTAAGAACAAAGCAGGTACAAATTAGGTAAATAACATATCAACAATCAACAAAGATGTGGCTTGGTGCACACAAGGCCAAATGGCCTGTGCAGATCCCAGGGCATATAAACCCTCCCTTTTCTACTCAATGAGCTGGGCTCACCCCACTTGTATTTTTAAATATGTAGTTAGTTAAATAATTTTACATAGATTAATATTAGTTACTACGAGCTGCTTTCTTGGTGATGGATGGGTAGGTCACAGGTTGCAGATGATGGATCCATGACCCATACCCATACCCATGCTATAGCCTAATCCCCTGTAGGTAGTGTCTTCATGTTTCCAATGCCCAGATTACTCCCAGTAGTTTCCTGTCATATATCTTGTAGTTCCTTTCTGCTTTGTTGAAGGAGTGTGAGATGTACCTGCATGGGTGCCAGTCTCCATTAGCATCCTGTTGTCTGAGTACCATGCCTGTTGCAAATTTCGAGGCATCAGACTCTACCACAAATGGTTTCATCATGTCTAGTATCAGTAGTACTGGGGCTTCATCAAAAATCTTTCTTTAGTGCATCCAACAATTTTTGACAGTCACTTGTCCATTCAAATTTCTGGTTCTTTGTCAAGTCATTCAGCAGTCTGGCCAGATCCGCAAAGTGTCCAATGAATATTTGATAGAAATTTCCAAATTCTAGGAAGGATCTTACATCCTTCACTGTTCTTGGCATGGGCCAGTCTTCAATCCCAGCCAGTTTTGTTTTGTCCATTGCAAGTTCATCAGGTCTGATGATCATGCCCAGGAAGTTGACTTCCTGTACATTGAACTTGAATTTAGATAGAGATCACATTGTTTGAGGACCCTCTTGGTCCTTATCCAGTGTTCTTCTTCTGTCTTTGAGAAGATCAGGATGTTGTCCATGTAAATGATGAGCCATCCTTCATCTATCATATCTTGGAAGAGATTGTTCATCATTGCCTGGAATGTTGCTGGTGAGTTACACAGCCCAAAGAACACTACTGTTGGCTCAAACAGCCCTTGGTTAGTCTTGAATGCTGCCTTCCACTTGTCTCCTTCTTTTATCTGTACATTGTGATAACCCCATCAAATATCAAGTTTCATGAAAAATCTTGCTCCCTTCAGCTTGTCCAAGAGGTCTCTGATCAGTGGCAGAGTAGTTGTTCTGGATTGTTCCTTCATTTAGATAGCAGTAGTCTTGACAAGGTCACAGGGCATTAGAGTTCTTCTTTGATGCAAAGAAGAATGGGGATGCCATGGGAAATTTTGATGGTCAGATGTATCCTTTTTCTAGATTTTTGTCTAGAAACTCATGGAGTTTATCTTGTTCTTTCAGCATCAGTGGGTAGACTTTGCAATCCTTTGGTACAAAGCCTTCTTTCAAATTGATCCCATGATCCCATGGTCTGGATTCCAGGAATTGTTCAGATGCAGCCTTTCCGAATACCTGTCTGTACTTCTGGTATTCCTGTGGTAGCAGGTCATCCAGGGTCTGTTTGTTGGTCTCCCTTCCCTCTTCCTGTTTGTCTGTCAGTCATTGGGATATGGATGTATTTGCTCTGATCCATATGTCTGAGTTGAGTAGGTATTGTGGGGAGTCCTTGCCCTTTGTGAGCCTGGAGATTGTGTTCATCTTCCATGTGTACTTGTGCATTGGTTCCCAATATTCTTCAGTCAGGGGTAGTTCCATGGGCAGTCCAAATAGGCCAATGACTGGTTCACCTCACACATATGTGATCAGTATCAAGTCATCCTTGATCACATCTTGTTTGGGGGCTTCTTCCATTGCTCATATTCTGTGTCTGTGTTACCTAGTAGCTCTTTGTCAGATACCTCCTCAATCTTTACCTGAGGGGGTGTTTCCCTTGGCATGGGTTCCTGTTTCAGGGTCCAGGGTTTTGTAATCCCTATTTTCATCTTGGGCATCATATCCTGTCTAGGTGTCCTTTGTGATTCAGTCTGGGTGGTCAGTGTTGATGTTCAGTTGCCAGGGCTGCACTTTGATCATGAAGCCAGCAGTTCTTTTATTTTTTGCAGTGTGCCCCATGTCTTGTCACATTCATCCAGTTTATCCAGTTGCCTTGCCCGTTGACTTTCCTGTGTTTTGGTGACTATGCACCATGCTATTTTGAGGTTCCTGTTTTTCTTAGCAGTGCCTCTGTTCCTTGTTTTTGCAATGGCTTTTTGGGCTGGGATAATCCTTACACGACGTGTTCAGCCTCAAACGTATCACCGTGTTCTATTCACCTTCTATCCCCTCCCAAACAAGCTAAAGGCCCGTCCACTCTGTCCAAAACCCTAATACTGCCGTCCCCGCTTAGCTGACCTCTTGCAACATGACCATGCAGTCAACAGACTACCAGCAGACTACATTCCCTGCCACAAGTGGTGACCAAGACAGGGGAATTGTCAAAAATTGGTTTTTCATAATATCATCGCATTTCTCAGCCCAGGTAAGCCTACAATGTCGTTAAATTTGCTGATTGATCGGTTACAGAACCACCAATCTTCAAAAACTCACGACAAATCAATAAATCTCCTGATTCAGACCTTATTCCAACCCTCACACAATCTTGTCTTGGGCTAGCACCAAAGCAAGATATTTTCCCTCAAAACGGTTGATCATCAAAATTGGCGCTTCCTAGTTTTACGAATGTCCAAAGTCTTCAAGCAGTGCATTGAGACCATATTGCTAAAGAAACCTCCATCCAAGACCCATCAGTGTCCATCAAACTGTCTTTACAAAAACCAATGGTACCAACACCTCTCCTAACCCACAACAGAGCCTCCCAACAAAACTCTGCAATACAAGCCCCGATGAACCTAATAGCAACCTCTATATCGACAATGGCTCAACCTCTACAGTTGACTAACACCCAAATGCCAGCTAACACTCAAGAACAAATGGGGGTGCAGCCCCATCCGGAATTGGCCACACGTTTTGCCATGCCTATGCCTACTCCAGGCTCTCCGCATGCTCCTCTTTTTAAAGGCGAACGTGTTACTGATTTTTTAGACTCACTAGAAGTTTTCGCAAACTCTGCTCAAGTCAACCTCAATAATCTGCCGGTGTATGTACTCTGCTACTGCAACCACCACATCAGGTATGTTATAGAGTCTGCTTCCATTTGGTCGTAACATGACTGGGCAGCAACATGGGCTTATCTCATAAAGCTCTATGGATAAATGGACCAAGAAACAATCAGGAAAGAAGGCCTTCACCCATTTACAAGATGTGGACCACTATTACCATGAATTCACAGCTCGGGCTTTGAGCCTTGTTACAAGTAATCAACTCACCGAAAATGACGCTAACATATTATTTTTCAGAGGGATACCAAAAGCACAACAGAAGACGATCCAATGCAAACTACTGGCTGACAAGACTAAGATACAGTCCCCCCCAGCTAGGGACAACATTTTAGTACTATTACAGAAAGAGTTTGATGAAGATGATATTGCAAACGATAAGTACGATACTGACTCTTCCACAGGCTCGAGCGAGGAAACCAACAGTTCCAATTTGGATGACTCAGATCTGGATGAAGATGACCCACCAGTGAAGGCAACTCGAAAGACAAAGAAAAAGGTAAAGTCCAGTACTAATAAAGATACTACAGCCCTGACAACGGACACTTCGGTACCATCAAGTATTGAGTTACTGGCCAAACAAATGCAGGAACTTCAGCTAGGTCAGACGCATTAAATACAAGAGCTACAACAAGGACAGGCAAATATCCTCTGTGAACTAGCAGCGGCAAGGGCGACAGGAAGTAATGCAGTACTAGCCAAAAGAAAGTGTTTCATTTGCAATAAAGCTAATGCCCATAGATTAGGTATACACAACTGCCCCAAAGTCCGGGTACTAGTCGATGAAGGGTTGGTAGCCTACTCCCCAGATGGATGGCTAGTGCGCACTAATGGCAATATGCTCCCACACGGTGTTCCTGGCGGGGGTGTCACTAAAGCTCTAAGAGATGAACAAATGAACTCAGCAGCATCCTCAAGTAATTTAAAAGGTAATGGTTGGGGGGATCATGACCCACCTCCCCACATGGCTGCTATAGCAGGTCTTCAGTCTTATGGCTGAGACATCCTCGATAACGACACCTATGGCATGTCCTCTTTCCCAACCACGCGTTCACAAGTCAAAGACACAAGGAAAGGTAACACCACTAGTAAAAAATCGGATACAGACAGTAGGGAACAAGTAGTCCAAGCACCAAAACTACAAGTGCCATTGCCTCGACACCAAGAGCCTCACATACAACACCAGCCTGCAAACCTTTCATCAAACCCCCAGCCTCATCCAGTGAATACTGAAGAAACTTGGTGCCAATGTAAAACCATCCCAAAGCCGAACCCGACAGGTCAAGCTTCAGGAAGAAATGACACAGATACACATGACCCCAACAAGATTGTGAAGCCTACCAGCAGCTACCATTTTACCTCAATGGTTCAGGAGATGGTTGACGGTGATGCGGTCCAACAAAAATTTTTAGATACTATGATTACCTTGCCACTAAAAGAAATTCTAGGAATATCCCCTGACCTCCAGAAGCACTTTGCAGGTCTGACAAAGACTCGGTGCAAGTACACTTCAAAGCCAATAGTTGCCACCTCCCTAGATGACTCGACACTTACCGATTCCACAATGAACACTGATGAAGACCCCCAAAATGGGAACGAAAATTGATTCTCCAACTCAGAACTCCTCTTATCATATGACGAAGATAGTGAGAACGTAGATGACATCCTCCTCTGGTACTCCTCAGCTGTCAAGATACACACCAGTCCTCTCTTTGCCATGACAACAGGTCGTTTTGAAGGGAAGATAGCCGGATGACCAGTCATTTTTATGGTTGACACAGGCTCAGAACTCAACTTGGTCTCAGATGAACTATATTGACAAATGAACTTGCCACTTGATGTCGATGGAGTGTGCTGGTCACTCAAGGGGATCAACGGCGGTGCGGTGCCCCTCGTGGGGTGTTGTCATGATGTTCCGTTAGTCTGCGGTGGCCACCACTTCGATCACCATTTCTTTGTGAGCCAAGAGGGAACGGGCAAACAAGATGTAATACTTGGGCAACCTTGGCTGCAGTGGTATTTAGTTTCACTATTGTACTCATGGATGGGAGTAGTTGAGATGTGTATCTGGAAAGATGGAGATAGGGAGCAGGGAAAAATGCCCATGCTTTCAATTCAGCTCATAGCTGCTAATGTACCATGCAACACTGATAAACTGACCTTCCAGGGAAAACCTTCTGCGATTGAAGATGTCTCTGACTCGGAAAACTGAAGCCAGGTGTGCATTCCATGCCTGACAAGTTTTAGGATGCACCTGTGCCCTATGTTGGATGATCCTTGCAATGTTTAGTAGGTGAATGTGAAGATGAAGATTCCAATTTGATTTCCTTGCTCTCTCCACCCAACGCTTATGATTCCCTCCTTAGAAGTTTTTATTTTGCAGCCCCCTCCTCTTCAATACCACTGAATTCATCATGGACTCAATGAGCTTTGGCTGATGACCAACCGCAGTATACAAATGCAGGGAGAAGGTATAAGCTGGTCGATCGCAAAGTTTGTCCAGTACCAACCTACATGCCGGATCCCACAGGACAAATCTTCAGACCCATAATTATTCCCAAACTTGTCAAATTGCCTATTGATCCCCCATTTCTTGTAGATTTTGAGCCTACAGACCGTTTGTCATGAGAGTGCCTCGACTTTATGCTTGCAATGATTCCTGAAGGTTTTCTCTCTAACCGTGAAATTGACTTACTAGTTTTCATGATTAGGACTCATGACAAAGTGTTCACATTCAACGACATGGAAAGAGGTACCTTTTCTCGTGAATATTTCCCTGACTATGAAATCCCCATTATAGAACACACACCCTGGGTACAACCACCTATTCACATTGATAGGTCATCTCCTTGGCTCAAGGACTGATTCACCACTTTAGCATCATTCTAATCACATCGGCTAACTCCTATGATGTCCCAGACGCAGTGTGACCTAGTCTATTGATTGCGATATCATATCAACCACATCGAAACATCACCAGCGACGTTGATCGTATCAAGAGCCCACATCGCACAACCTTAGGGCTACCCCAAAAGTCCCTAAGATCCCCCTACACCACCATTGAACATCCCTGATCAACTTCGAACAGCCGCAACCGTGATCAAGCGTCATCAATTGATATCAAGAAACTATGAACGACATCGGGCGCCACCTTCGTTATCTAAATGGTGGAAGACCATGCACTAGGACATATTCCAACTCGTGCTCAAACCTGCTGATCATAGGTCAGCCTCGTTCCAAGTCCCTATTGCGCACAGCACCTGCTGGATGCATTATTGTGAGACTTAGTGCAGTTTATACACAAAGGACAGTCTCTTTTAGTTCTTTCCCTTTATTACTCTTTCATCATATGATATATATATCTTTCTTGTTCGGATTCCAGTCTCCTTTATGGCCTTGTGCCTTAACTCATATCTTTTGCCTCATGTTTTACACATGTTTCTCATTCCATTTTAGGAAGTTTCTTAAAACATATAAAACTCTGTAGTATCTACTTGGAAATAAGAAGAAATCATCTTCACAAAGCATCCGATCAACTTTCTAAAACAATCTAAATCTCTACGGGTTTTCTCGATTGATGAGAAACCTCTGCAATTGTCGCGTCCTTGATCCTCCCTCGATCCTCTCATCATTAGCTCTAGCAACCCTTCCAACACTTCATAGCCATTTGCTGCACCCTTCATATACTATTGACCTATCGAAAGGTCCCCAGAATTCACATATCGACCATCGATGATAAACTTGTTTGCCATTGATCTCGTCAATCGCCCTCAATTTCGATCGATACTTGATTGGACCATGCCAAATGCCTTCATCTCTCATAACACTACCTTCACGACTAGTACCAACTGGTCATCTTTCCATTGGTTGGGCCATGAACATTTGGAATGACTCACAACCTTCCTCTGACTTGTCACAAATATCATCGATTGCCTCATTGGCAGTTTAGGTGGTTTTCCCGGGTTGAGTATCATCAACGTTCCAAAGGCTATCGAAGATACCATCTGACAGATGCTCCTGGACCAGAAGGTGGCGGGAAAATATGAGTACTCGATGTCATCCTACTGATCTAGAATCTTCACAGTGCTGAAGAAGCTTGGTCTGCGCATTGTCCATGACATTCAAGAACTTAACAAAGTTATGGTGTGTGACTCAGTGTTACCTCCACACGTTGATGATTTTGTGGAGGGCCTAGTTGGTAGGGTTGTCTATGGCTTGGCTGATTTGTTTTCAGGTTACAATGGGTGTGTCCTAGCTATAGGGTCACGCCCACTCACTACATTCAACTCTATGATTGGCCCGCATCAACTCACAGTTCTTCCCCAAGGTGCTACAAACTCAGTTCTGGAATTCCAGTGGTGTACAAGGCACACATTACAAGAATAAAATACTGGAGAATAGCGATGTATTTATCGATGATGTAACCTTTGTAGGAGGGACTTCTACCTATGACAATGAAGAGATATCACCCAGAATCAGGAGGTTTGTTTATGAGTATCCCACAGCCATAGACCGCATACTGCTTAGGTTCATCATGGCTGGCATAACAGCCTCAGGATGGAAGACTATCCTGGCTACCCCAAGGTTTGGCGTGGTAGGCACTATCGTATCAAGAGATGGTTGGCACTTGGCTCATGGGTTGGTAACAAAAATTCTCAATTGGCCTGAACCACATAACCTCACAGAGGTCCATGGGTTCCTCGGAACTGCTGGAGTCAGTCAGAAATGGATAAGAAATTTCTCCCTCATCGCCAAGCCTCTGACGCTTCTCACAAGGCTTACTGACCAAGACTTCTATTTCGATGATATAGCATGAGAAGCTTTGGAAATAATGAAAAAATCAGTCTCGAGCGCCCCAGTTTTAGTGCATGTAAATTACGAGTCTGCGAAGCTGATCGCCCCCCAACCTAGGAGTACTGATGAGGGCCTGGTTATTGTGGCCATCGATTCTTGTTCCAATGGCGCTGGATGGGTCATCTACCAAAATGTAAAAGGGGAGAAGCACCCCGCACTTTTTGGCTCCTGCACGTTCAGCGAGGTAGAGTCCCGGTATTCACAACCAAAATGTGAACTCTTTGGCGTTTTTCAGGCAATCAAGGATCTGCGACGCAGAATCTGGGGTATACATTTCTGTCTAGATGTGGATGCTAAATTTCTGATAGAAATGATGAAGTCTCCTGATCTGCTGAACGCGCCAATGACGCGTTGGGTAATGTACCTTTCTCTCTTTGATTTCAAAGTTAACCACGTTCCAGCGGATAAGCACCTCACACCTGATGGGCTGTCACAAAGAAGACAAAGCACAGAAGATTCTGATGATGAAGACGTGGAAGAGTACCTCGACAAATTTATAGGAAGCTCATGCATAGACCAACAACCTCTCGTTTTACCCCACAATTCCTCTTTCATCCCCTCATCCTCTGAAATACTGAACATCGCTGCTCACAAATTGTTCTATTCCATGGCAGCTTCCTTACGCCCTCAACCAGGCATGGTTTTCGGAGACTACCATTCACCCATGACTCTATCGACAATCGCAGTGCCTGTATTCGACGAACAAGACTTTCTGCATGACAAAGATGTCAAATGGATCAGGGAATACAACGGGTTCAACTTCGACCCCATGCAAACGATGTCAGCTCAAGCTAAGGAAGGTCTAATTGTGGCATCATTACTCAAGAGTATGGATGCTCTGACATACACGGGACATGAATTTGAAAACCGACACACGCCGACCTATGAAATGGTTGAGATATCACTTGGCGACGAGGTATTCAGGATGGAAATTACAGTATATGGTTATGAATTCATGTCAAGCCAAGTGAAAGGTGCGCTCTGGCACACTGTGTCTAACCCAAGTTCTGGCTATGGGAGGCACTCAACTCCTAGTGTTGATATCCATTGTGGCTATGAAGATGTCAATGCGGAGGGGTACATAGCCTGTATTTCGCACACTTACAGGGTAAAAGACCTTGAATCGCCAGAGCTTTGGCGAGAGATGTTGGACTATCTAAAGGATGGCATACTGCCAACACGCTGCGAGAATCTGAAGGAAAAGAAGCAGTTCTTGTCAAGAATGCAGACTTATGTGGTTTACAAGGAACACCTTTGGAAGCTTGCGAGAGGTGGAAAAAATCCACGTCTAGTCATTACTGACATTGAGAAGTGAAAATCCCTTTTAGCGCAGGTACATAACGAAGTGGGACACCGTGGGTGTGATGGAACTTACAAGCTTCTGGCAGAACACTATTACTGGCCGAACCTCTATGACGACATTGCTTACTTTGTTCGCTCCTGCTATGGATGCCAGTTACATTCAAAGAGGCGTCCCAAAATCCCCTTCTCACCAACATGGAACTTGTCTATACTTCGTTGCTTCCACCTGGACATGATTCACATGCCCAAAGGACATGGCAGGATGCACTACTTACTACAAGCGGTGGAGCCAGCTGTGGGTTGGCCAGAGGCTCGAGCAGCGAGGGAGAACAATTTGAAGACTTGGGCAAAGTTTATCTATGAAGAGATCATTTGCAGGTTTGGTTGCATCCCATACTGTGTTGTGGACAATGGTTCCAAATTTCAGGGTGCCACAAAGATTCTTTTTGATCGGTATGGCGTTACGGTAATTTTTTCTTCTCCTTATCATCCACAAGGTAACGCTGTTGTGGAATGGGCACACCAAGTCATCGTCAATGCCCTCCTTCGCGTCTGTGGCTCCAAGACAAGCAAGTGGCTGAGCTTGTATGCCATACTTTTGGCGATCCGCTGTATGGTCTCTCGCATGACAGGGTATACCCCATATTTCCTCCTTTATGGACGTAACCCCCTTTTAGTATTTGACATTTCGGATCGCACGTGGGAAACTCTAGACTGGGATAAGGTTGTCAACACCAAGGACCTCATCACGATTTGGACTCTGCAAATCAGCCAATGTGACGCTATACTACAAAATGCGCTAGAGCGACAGAAGCATGAATGCCAACATTCCATTGATGCATTCAATAAATGGTATGAGAAGTATTTCATTGAGAATGACTTCAACATAGGAACTTGGGTACTGCTTCATGAGACGTGGCTCGATAATCAACATGGGAACAAGGGGATGCCTCGTTGGTCAGGGCCCTTTGTGATCCACCAGAAGCTGAGCGACCATTCGTATCGATTAAGGGAAATTGACAACACAGTGAAATGGGGTAAAGTAGCAAAAGATTGGCTGAAATATTTTACTACAGGAAGGAGAATCAGACAATCAAATCCATGTCCTCCTCGACTGCCATTTGTCCCTACCCGATCACTCAGGTTCCCCTCGACAGTCCAGTTTGGCATGGGTATTGGATGCTGCCTTACAACAATGGCCTCATCAAATACCCCATATTTCGGATTGGGCAATGGTCGGAGTACACTGCTTCGATGATTGGGGAACTAGACGACCTTCTTGGAACCATGGATGCTAAAGAATGTATACTTTTAGATCCCATGTTCCCAGCTCCACTGCCTTACATCGAGACTGCCCGCTGCACACACAACATTTCTGACCTCATTGAGATGACAAACCGCTTCTTAAACTCTTCTGCTAGTATGCTTCACTGAATTTATTTTGCAGGTCATTCTTCTGGTTCCCTGCATGATGGGGGCATCATGCAAAGTACCCCCCACTTGTGGACAGGTCAGTTGGCCTGTTTGCCAACTTTCCCATTCACGGGAACTTTGTCACAGCCACACCATCGCACACCAGAACAGCTGGGCTCTTGTATACTTGCACTATTCCTCACATTCATCAATATTTCATGTTGCTAACTTTCCTTTTATTACTTATAGTTTATTATCTGATCCCTTCTGACATGACAATGACAACTTCCACATGCAATGCGTCAATCATGCATCCCTTCAAGTTTTGATGCTTCCTCGAAGTTTTGATGCTTCCTCAGTACCTCATGCCGACAGCTCCATTTTTGACGAGAAGAATCGGAGCTGGTTTTTTTTTCATTTTCATTTTATTACAATTCTTCCCAGTCTAAAAATAACCTTTTACCATGACAATCCGGCTATCGACCCAAATCCCCCCTTTAGTGGCAAGTCAACATCCAGATCGATGGGTTGATCAACTGGACAGTAGGGTCGAGGGTTCGGATTTGCGTGCTCTCCGCGCTTGCTGGGGGCATGAGTTGCGTCACGTCAATAGAGAGCCTTGAAGACAGTCTCTCCCCAAGTCATTCCCAGTTAGTGAAACCCTGAGATGAGGACTTGACGATGCCACCCCAATATCATCTGCCTCACAAACACCACGACAATCTTGAAGATCATCAACGCTTCCCAGATCTGACTTTCATGCTTCTTAGATAGTTTATCATTCTTGTTGATTGGTCCCATTGGCGCAAGAGAACACGTGCGATAAGGGTTTTTCATTTTCAGTACCATTGATTTGTATATAGGTGTCCTCCCACCTTTCGAATGGAGTATCCAACTTTTTACTTGCAGTTTACATCTCTACTTAATTCTCTCCTCGAGGAATACAAAGTCCTTCAAGTTTACTGCACACTAAGGTGTAGAATATTAGCTAAGTAGTTAAGTTTCAAGTCTGTCAGCTTAGGTTTCCCTGTTTCCCCAAAGTTTTATCATTACAAGTTATATTCCAAGGAGCACAGTTCTTTTTTTTATCCATCCATTGAGCTGTTGCTATTCGACGCACCCATTCCTCATATTTGACGACATTGCCACGTGACCCTGTTGATCGTGTTTCGACCGCATTTTCGATAATCCTTACACGACATGTTCAGCCTTGAATGTATCACTGTGTTCTATTCACCTTCTATCCCCTCCCAAATGAGCTAAAGGCCCATCCACTCTGTCCAAAACCCTAATACTGCCATCCCCGCTTAGCTGACCTCTTGCAACGTGACCATGTGGTCAACAGACTACCAGCAGACTACATTCCCTGCCACAGTGGGTGCTGTTGTCGTTCCCTGCCATTGTCATCATTCCACCCACCATCCACCCCACAAGCAGTTGCTCGTGAGGCTGGAGGCGGGTGGTGTGTCATGCGTGGTGGGTGTGTGTAGCCATTCTCGTCATTTTGAAGTTGCACCCATTCCCACCCCGCAAGCAGCTGCTTGTGGCAGTGGTTCTGAGTGCTTGTTGTCATCATCATCAGCAGTACTAGATAATACCTAAAAAAGTTCGTTAGTAACAAAAGCAAGAAAAAAAAACTTACCAACAGCCCAAGAGACATCATTTGTCTTCGTTTGCTTTGCCTTCCTTTCCTTGTTTCCCACTTGTCCCCTCATCATTCCATCTCCCAGTCCCAGTCGTCTCCAGTTGCCTTGTTGCATTGTCGTTGCATTTGGCCAAGTTGACATCGCTGTTGTCTTGCTGTTTTTCAGTTGTACCCATTCCCACCCCGCAAGCAGTTGCTTGCAGCGGTGGTTCTGGGTCCTGGGGTGGTGGCTGTGTCAGCCATTGTTGTGGTTTTGAGGCTGCGGCGTTGTTATAACATAGATAAAACCTATCATTAAGGAAATTTCAGTTAGTTAAACAAAACAACAAAAATCATGTAAAAAAACACTTACAAGTGAGCCCAAACGACAATGCCGTCGTTTGGGCTCATTCCCATTGTTGGTTATTGGGGTAGGAGGTAAGGAGGAGGCGGCACCATTGCCAGCATTGTGGATGATGCAGCTGTGTTGATTTGTCATCACAGCCAGGGTGGTACATAGAGAGATATAACTACTTACCTGTAATGATGCTTTAGTCTAACTGTTATATCGCTGACTTAATTGTACTTTATCATGTGACTATGAGGGTTCAATCCCTGTGGTAGCCACAGATTTTTCAGTCAATTATATAAGCAACTCAGACAGTCCTAGGACTATATCAGTGCTGGTCCACTCAGACTCCACTCAGACACTCAGACAGTCCTAGGACAGTCTGAGGACTCAGCTCAGACTCAGCTTGGACTGGACATTTAGTTTGGCAGGACTTTCAGCCAAAGAAGTCCGAGCAAAGTCCAAGCAAAGTCCAAGCAAAGTCCAAGTGTCTGAGCGGAGTCTGCTCAGATTGGGGGGGGGGGGGGGGGAGTGTAAAGACCTCCTGCCATTGTTGCAGCAGTTTTTGAGGAGGAGACTGAGAGCAATGACTCTTTCAAGAGCATGCATGTGGAAGAAGTAAATGAGCACATCCACCCTCATTTTTCTTTCCCCAAACACCTCAAATGGACATGCACCATTGATGCACCAGCCACATGCACCCCCACCCCTGTATTGGCTCTTATTGATCATGGTTGCTCCCCAGTGTTGATTTCAAACGATCTCATGGAGCTGCTCTGCCTTGAACCCCATCAACTTTTCAAATCACTTACAGTGTGAGGTGTCTTCATGAAGAATAAGAGAGAAACAGACTCCAACATGGTTTTATTGCAATATTGTAAACTAAAGATCCAATCCCCAGATGCTGTATGGCAGTCTTGTACAACACCATCATTTGTCCTGGACTCTATACCAACCTTATCTTAGGTCTAGAATTCCTTGTAAAGAATAAAATCATTGTCAATGCAGAACTGAGAAGGGCAGTCACAAAAGAAAGTGGTTACGACTTGTTAAATCCCCCTGACCCTGAACTAAACAAAAAGAAGATCAATGTGTCTCCTTTTGACAAACAGAAATGAGAAGCTCATGCCATCAAACAAGGCCAGAGTGAAACAAAAAAAAATGCATGCTTGTACACATGGAGCTGATGTCCTTATTTATGTCCTTATTTGAGGAGAACCCAGGGAATTTTGACCTAGATAAATTCACATCAGGCCCTCCTAACATCATTGCAGCCATCAAAACTCACATCGAGGAATTGGCTGTGATTGCAGACCTACAAACATTCAACAAAGACTACAAACAACAATTCAAAGATTACTTCCCACTGACATTCCCCATGTCAAAGACCTCCCACAAGATGTATACCATAATATCAAACTCTCTCTGTCACACAGTCTTATAAATACAGACTCAGATGGAAAATCCTGATTGAACAACACCTGGTGGCTGGCCAAATAAGACTGTCATTGTCACCATATGCATCACCATCCTTCATCATACCAAAAGCAGACCCCAATGTACTCCCAAGATGGGTAAACAACTACTGGAACCTCAACTGGCTGACAATCCCCAATAACTACCCATTACCTCAAATCAATGACATTCTCATGGACTGTGCCAAGGGAAAAGTCTGGGGGAAAATCAACATGACAAACTCCTTCTTCCAGACTCTTGTTAACCCTGACCACATCAAGTACATGGCCACACTCACTCCCTTTGGCCTTTGGGAATGGGTCGTCATGCCCATGGGCCTCCAAAACTCACCTGTGACCCACCAGCAGTGTGTCACACTTGCACTCAAAGACCTAATTGGCAAAATGTGTCATGTATATCTAGATGATATTATTATTTGGTCATCATGTACCACAGAACACCATAAGAATGTCACAGCTGTCCTCGAAGCATTTCAAACAGTGGAGCTATACTGCTCATCAAAGAATTCAACACTTTTCACTACAGAAATTGAGTTCCTGGGACACCACATATCCAAGCAAGGTATTGAAGCTGATGCAAGCAAAGTAGCAAGGATCCTTAACTGGCCAGTGCCCAAATCAGCTAAACATGTTCAGCAGTTCCTAGGACTGGTGAGACATTCCTACCAGCCCTTGCTGAGCATACCTCCATCCTGACCCCCCTGACAAAGAAAGAGTTTAACAATGATTTCCCCCCCTGGACAAACATCCACCAGTACACCTTTGATGCTATCAAGTGACTGGTCATGAGCTGTGGACAACAAAATCTTTGTCAAATTTGATGCAAGCAAACATAGGACAGGAGCAGTTCTCTCCTTTGGAAAGACATGGGAAATGGTGTGACCCATTGCCTTCAAAAGCTGACAACTCAACAGCACCAAATGTAACTGCCCAGTGCATGAACAAGAAATGCTGTCCATCATGAGAGCCATACAAAAATGGCAAGTAGGCTTACTCAGAACCCACATCAACATCTATGCAGACCACAAAATGTTACAAAATTTTGATTTCCAGTGTGACCTATCACAACACCAAGCAAGATGGATGGAGTACATTTCCAGGGTCATTCTCTATTGAGAAGATTGCACCAACAATGTTTGCCATGGGTGTTGATTCAGGTAGATGTGATAGTGCATCTGTTACTGCATTCTTGTCTCCATTGATGTAAGTGATCATATATTCATATTGAGATGTTACAAGAAATAAAATATGGTTACCAAGCTGACTCTTGATGCAGAGGGATCCTGGACAGCCAAAAGAAGAATCTCTTTGACAACAAACTGAACTTCTCCCTGAAACATAGACTACTATTTATTGGCAACTACCTGGTCATTCCATGACATGGCAACCTTCAGGAACATTTGTTCCACCTTGCACACAACAGTCTGGGTCATTTTGGCTGTGGAATGTCATACACAGCATTGAGGGACAATTTTTATTGGCCCAACATACATAAAAACCTAGCTAATGGATATGTACCCTCATGCCATGATTGTCAACAAAATAGATCAACAACCCACAAACCAGCTGGCCCATTACACCCCCTACCAATCCCAGATAAAAGATTTGACTCAGTAGCTATCAATTTCATTGGGCCCCTGACACCGGACAATGGTTATGACAGCATCATAACTATGATGGACTGCCTCGGGGCAGACATATAGATCATACCCTGCAAAACCAATATCACCACTGAGGAATTTGCATCCTTATTTTTTGACCACTGGTACTGTGAAAATGGATGCCCAACAGAAATTATCAGTGACAGAGACAAATTATTTGTTTCAAAAATTTGGTGAGCATTGATGAAGCTCACTGGAATAAAACATAAACTATCTACTGCTTACCACCCCCAGATGGACGGAAGCTCAGAACAGTCAAACAAAACCATAATTCAATGTTTGTGATATCATGTGGAAAAAAATCAATGAGGGTGGGCACAGGCTGTTAAGGGCAAAGCCTCAACTACTCGATCTAGTCGATGTCGTCCAGTGAGATGCTTCCTTGTTGAGTTGTTTGGTACTAGTCTTACTTGGAGCATCTGACGTAAGATGATAGTACACCTCTAGCAGGCCTTCTGCATAGATTTGTCTGGGTTCATGCACTAAGGCACTTCCTTAGTGGTTTCGAGTGAGTTCATGTACTAAGGGGATTCCTTAGTAGTTTTGAATGAGCTTGCAAGTTAAGGCTGTAGATTGCCTAGATCTAAACTAAGGACATCCCTACTAGAAGGGAGGTCCCTATTGTCCAATTGGAAGGGTAGATGCATATCAAGTAAGAATAGAAACAGTTAAGCCTCATGCCTTGCATGAGGCATCCAATGTCACAGAGTGCTGTGGCACAGCATGTCAATCGTGAGAGTCCAACATCACAGACCTCATGTCAAGGGGCTGTTGTATCACAGCATGTGTGGGAGTGGGTTTGGGTGCATGGAGTCACCATGCATCAAGGGTGCCTTCCACAGGAAGGGGATCAAATGCATGTTGTTGGCATGCATTGTATGTGTGTCTGGTGTCAAGGGCATGCCTCGGGCATGAGTCAGGGAGTGCCTACTGTCTGGATGGGATCATTGGGTGCATCAGGTCGGTCAGGTTCCATGAGTTACAAGGAACATTGTAACATTACCCCCTTGCTATGGTCAAAAGTTCCACACTTCGACCCAAATCTTTGTTCCTCTTCTGTGGTCTGATTGAGTGTGGTCTGGATATGTTGGCAGGTTTGTGTGGTATCATTGTATTTTTACATCTTTGCGGATGATCAGTAGTTTATTGTCTCTGCAGACAGTTGCTAGTTTAATGTCTTTGTGGACAATCAGTAGTTTAATGTCTCTGCAGACAGTCAGTAGTTTAACATCTTTGCAGATGATTGGTAGTTTAACGTCTCTGCAGATGGTTGGTAGTTTAAGGTCTTTGTGAACGATTGGTAGTTTAATGTCTCTGCAGATGGTTGGTAGTTTAAGGTCTTTGCGGATGATCAATAGTTTAACATCTTTGCAGACAATTGGTAGTTTAACATCTTTGCAGACAATTGGTAGTTTAACATCTTTGCAGACAGTTGGTAGTTTAATATCTTTGCAGACAGTCGGTAGTTTAACATCTTTGCGAACAATTGATTTCGCACCTAGTTGTGCTCAGTGGTCTGGGGTACTGATGTGTGGGGGTGTTGGTTGAAACACAGCAGCGTCCCCAGTTCTCCATGTTGTCCAAATAAGAGCTGCCTTGCCAGCTCAAATCTGCTTTCTTTATCATAGTGGGTGTTCCACTGAAGGTCTTTCCACAGTGGTGGGTTAATTCCCACCAGTGGTCTTCTGCCTGGGGTTAGGCCATTGCGGTCAAGGTAGAATTCTTCAGGGAAGTAGTCATCATCATCCAACTCTCCCTCGAAGCACCATTCTTCAAATTGTGCCTTTACCCAGCCTAAATCCATCTTTGTGCTTCTCCATGCATAGAGGCAGCACTTTGGGCAAGTCGAGGATACTCTTCTTACCCAGTCATCTCTCATCAACCAGAATATGATCCCATGGGGGCATTCCCAAGAGGGTTGCCCTGGCAGTCTGTTTGTTCTTGGTGACTGGTCAATGACTCGTCGTCTAGTCACCATGTTCTTTTTGTATTTCTCAATGGGGGGGGGGGGGGGGTGAGGGTGAACGTGAAGGGCATCAATGTTCAATGGGTCTCAGGTCAATTGTTGTCTAGTGGGTATCAGGGGTGTCATTGTGGGGTGTTTAGGAAAGGGGGGTTTTCTGGGTTTTCATTAGAGGTGGTACCTCTTCTTATATGCCATCAGGATCTTGGGGGCATTCTTCAAGTTTGATTTGGGTTCCCATGTGTTTTTGGATGTCGGGTAGTCAACCCATTTCATGAGGTAACAGCGTGTCTTGCCGTGCTTCTTGTGTGCAATGATCGCTTCCACCTCGTATTTGTTTTCTCCTTCCACAAGGTCAGGTGGTGGAGTCAGGAAGTTTTGCCCATGAGTGTCATTCTCATGGTATCATGTGAGTAAAGCTGCATGGAAGACTAGGTGGATCTTCCATCTCAGCAGCAGTTTCAGTCAGTATGTCATTCTTGACAGGGCGTCTTCGATCACGAAGGGCCCTTCTTGTTTTGGCACCAATTTTCTTGTTGGGTAGCCAATCTTCAGGTTCTTGGAGTTGAGCCATACTTGCTCTCCAACCTTGAATGGTTCATATTGCCCTTTCGTTCGGGTGGCCATAGCCTGTCTGGCCAGTTCATGTGCGGCAAGAGCTTCCCTTCTCGCAGAGAGCAGTTCTTGGATTCTCTGTTTGGAAGCTGGCATGTTTATCTTTTTGTAAGGGGTGGGGATAGCACGTGGTTGATATCCCATCATCAAGTAAAATGGCAAATGTTTTACTGTGGAGTGCATCTTCTGGTTATGCCCAAATTCTGCTGTTGGGAGATAACACTCCCAATCTTCTAGTTTGTTCAAACTAGTGTTTCGAAGTCCAGTCCAGTCCAGTTTTTTGACCTATTTTTGGATAGACCAGACCTTAGACCGGTTGCCTAATAAGGAAATAATCAAAAAGACTGGACCGGACCATGGGAAGACCACAAAAAACCGGTCTAAACCAGTCTAAACCAGTTGCAACATGGACCAGTCCAGACTGCATTGCAACCAGTCTAGACCGAGTTTTGTGCAACTTTTTGCAATCAAATATGGTTATAAACTATTAATTTACATGCGCTACAGTCATATATAAATAGTAGACATCAATAAACACATCACAAAAGCCATTCAAAGACAAAAACATTGAATACACTATAAAAATCTGTTAAAAACCATGTAAAATAGTGTTTGGGGAGGGTTTTTTAGGGTTTAAAGTGGATAAATATGTGGCTGTGCTAAGACCGGTCTATGACTGGTTGCAACCGCTTTATTTGGACTGGTTTGGACCGGTTTTTTTGTCTCCGAGATGGATGGACTGGCAACCATTGGTCTATGGACTGCAGTTGCAGTCCAGTCCAGTCTGTGGTCTTTTTGCAGTCCATAGGACTGGACTTTCAAACACTAGTTCGAACAGAACATGCAGAGGTAAACCTCTAGCTCTTGGTTTACTCACTCCATTTCTCCGTCGGTCTGGGGGTGATAGGCAGCGCTCATGGTTAACTTGATTCCAAGCAGTCGTCTGAGTTCTCGGAAGAGTTTGGACACGAATCGAGGGTCTCTGTCTGAGATGATTCTCCCAGGGAGTCCAAATCTTGTGTATGTGCACTGGGACTGTTGGACAATTTAGTGCAAAGGATTATCAGAATGGGCTGGATTGGAGGTTGCAGGAGGAGAATGAGGTGCTCATGGATAGATTGAGGAGGCTTGAAGAGGAGAAAAAGGCAGGGCCAATGGTTGTTGCTTCAGCTTCCACTGGTGGCAGAGGGAGAAGGGCAAGTGCTGGTGCAGCTTTGGGGGATGTGGAGGAAGATGTTGGAGGGCAAGTGGGGCAAGCACTGCTATAGTGTGCACTGAAACCCTCGATGATGAACTCACAGCAAAATCCAGACAGTGGCTGCAGCCGAAGAGCAAATGTGAGATAGAATGGTTTGCGAACAGGATGTAAGTGTCTTGTAAATTGTAATCGGTCAGCTCTGATACTTCATTGTTTAGAGTGTGGATGAAGGAAAAGGCAGAATTGGAAGATATGGTGGATGCACTTAAGGAGGAGGTGGCTAAATGCATAAAAGAGAAAGATGAGACTGAGAAGGCACTGAATGAGGAGATGGAAGAGAGGGCAAAGAATAAGGAGCAATGGAAAGACCGGATGGTTGAGGAAGCGATCATCAAAGAGTTGGAAACTTGGAAGAGAAAGCAGAGGTGGCGGAGAGGAGGACCAAGGATGTAGAGGAAGATGGTGCTCATGCCAGACAGCTAGAGAAGAGGCTGGCTGAGGCAGAAGGGGAACTCGAGCCATGGAGAGCTGAAAAGGCTGAATGGGTGATTGGCAGTGAGTTTTGGGAGGCCAACAAGCGTGTCGCAAAGATCATGGGCGACCTCCAAACTGCCAATTCACAGCTCAAAGAGCTTGAGGAAACAAATGTGGATGAGCTAGCAACTAAAAAGGAATGAATAAAGCAGATGGAGAAGGTGGTACAACAGGCTGATGAAGAACTGCACGCTGCCAAAGCTTATGTTGCTGAGGCGGAAGGGCTGAACAATACTACCACCCCCTTAATATCTCCATTGAACATGAAAACCATCTGCAACAAGAAAATAAATGTAATTACAGTTGGATGACCATTGGTGTGGCATAAACACCTCTGCCCTAAACTGATGCCTGTCATACTTCAGCAAAACAACAACAAAAAATGCAAGCAAGAACACCTGCTATGCCGATCGGTGTACAATCCAGGGACACATATATTCCTCATAATAGAGAGCATAAACAGATCTCCAGCATGTATAGCAACACATACGATGCAGATGGGTCTACATTCACTTTGGAGCCAGCTAATCATACAACATTGTTAGCACAAATTTGAAATCATCTGCTAATATGTAGCACTTACTATGACTTATCGCCTATCGACTCAAAGTTGACACTGCCCAACTGTCCGCCAAGAGTTCCCATAATTTGAACTGCATTTTGCAGCCTTATGGTCGCATCCAAATCGACAACATCACTCTTTTGTTGCATCTAAAATGGATGACATCACTGATTCAAGGAAAGATCAAGGAGGACCTTAAATAATGAAATGACAGAAATCCAGGGTCTGTGACTCAGCAAGAGTAGCAGGACGGAACACTTCTAAGGTGCAATTCTTTTTCTGACCTTGGTATGAACATCCTGTCGATGATGTGACTCAATCGATAAAAATCATTGGCCTAACAAAATAGAACAACAAGTGAGGATTGATAATAGGTGAAAATTATTGAGGGACCAAACACTTTCCCCTGGAGAGGAACAGCAAACAAGGCTGTCTCCATGTCTACCTGAGAGAACGGGAGGAGAAGTGAAGATGTCACTCAATCACCACGTAAGACCAAAAGCATAAAGCGGTGGTCAGGATCTTGAAAAACTTTGCAGCAGTAGTGGGAATATCCAGCAGGTGGAGGTATTGCAGCCCTAGTGAAGTGCGAAAAAAAAAAAAAAAAAGCACGATGAGATTAAAGTGATGGAAGAGCGATGGCAGAAATGTTCCTATGATTGTGATTTCCATAATGTCTCCCTCAAAAACTAGATGGATTGACAAAGCAGAGAAACAATGACATCGGCCACATCCTGAAAGAATGACGACCACAAGTGGGTGGGCAGGCAAAGAAGCGCAAGCAGTGAATATATCTTGATCCAAATAGTCTGCACAACAAAATGACCAGGCTGCAAAGTTAGATGGGCAACAAGCATATATACCCAAACAGAGGCTCAGCTCATTCATCCGACATGGGAAGAGAAGTTGAGCCTTGCAAAGGCTTGCACAAGACCAGCAAAAGGGAGTTTGGCAGCATCCTGAGATGCATGAGTGAAATCGAGCCTCATTCATTCAGCATGAAACACCATGCGAGGCATATAGAGGGCATCACTAGATGACCATGTGTTCAGAAGACAAGGCTTGTTCATCTGACATGGGAAGAGAAGTTGAAACTTGCAAAGGCTTGCACAAGACTAGTGAAAGGGGATTTGGCAGTATCCTGAGATGCGCAAGTGAAATCAAGCCTCGTTCACTTAGCATGAAACACCATATGGATGGCATCACTAGACAACTGTGTGTTCAGAAGGAAAGACTTGCTCATCTGACATGAGAAGAGGAGCTGAGATTTGCAAGAGCTTACACAAGACTAGCAAAAGGGAATTTGGCAACATCCTGAGAGATGCAATTGAAATCAAGCCTCGTTCACTTAGCACGAAACACCCTGCAAGGTATAAACCTTGCAAGAGCTTGCGGAAGACTAGCGAGAGGGAGTATGGCATCATCCTGAGACACACAATTGAAATCGAGCCTCATTCATTTAGCATGAGACACCCTGTGAGGCATACAGAGGGCATTACTAGACAACTGTGGGTTCATTAGCTGTCAATACCAGTGGGAATGAGCTTGGACTTATGATGTTCATTGAGAAGGATAGATGTGAACGTTTGAAGCCAAGTTTCATCCTAAATAACCTGCGGAGAGATCTCTCCTGTGGTTCTCAGGGTGAAAACCTGATTCTCAATGTTGAAGCTGAAGGGAGTTGTGAAGAACGACAGTGACAGCTTCAAGTTCAAGTTGTTGTGCCAGTTACAACATTACATACTGGGCTTAACAACAATAAACAAGTAAACATTGAACGTTCAACTTCAACTTCAACTTCTTCAAGTCATCCAAGTTGTTATTGTATTACCCCCAAGTCAAGCTTAACTTTGTTGAGTAAAACCATAGGAGAGAACTCTCTGCAGGTCTTTCTGGACAAAGGTTATCTTCTGGATATGTTATCTTCTCTGCCATCCTGGATTGCATGAAGGTATGCATACCATGCCTATCGATTGATATCATATCTCACCAAACTAGCAAGCGAAAGCCTTCTTCTTACAGGCTTCATCGTAATATTGTGTTTCTCTCTGATTTCTTGTTTAGGATTGATAATCTTCCTGCCTAGATTTGGAACACCACCTGCATGTCTTTTGATGCTGCCAATCTCTATGCTCCTCCTTTGTTCTCTATGCATTGTTTGGAAACAGGTAGCTCATGTTGTCACAGAGCTACTTCCTGTGCCTACCAATGTGCATCCTTCTGATGCTGCCACCACATGCTATCCTGTGTTGCAGAATAATTCTACTTTTATTTATGCCCACTTGTCAAACAATGTCTGACCTTGGTGTTTACCAGCTGAAGCTTTTGTGCATGTCTTTTGATGCTACCAACATGGCATAGATGGCATAGCTTTTGATGAAGGACATAACAAAACATAACTACACTACATGGGAACTGTTAAGCAATCGATGTCGAGAGAGATTGGCATTGTGTGTTATCAATATGGAGTAGTTGGTGTCTGAATCCCACCAAGGTTTCCTCAATCTATGTATACCTCTGCTGGGAATTGAGGTTCTATCCTGTGTTCTTCAGCTGTCTCTAGGTCAGGTGCAATTTCTTCAGGAACCTGGAGGCACATTGCACTGTAAGCCCTCTGGAGAACTCTGACTATGTTTGTACTCACCGTGAGACTGCCCATAGTGTGGCCATTCTTTTGTGCCCCACACTCAAATTAACATAGCTGTGATTCACCCCCAGCCTGCAAACCACCATATCTCCAGACCAGACGATGTCCCAATTAATTCCTCTGAGACCTTTGTTCCTTAAGAATAGTCTGTGGAAGCAATATTCCAGTAAGAAGGAGAAAGAGTCCCCAAAGTACTCTAGTGTGATGATGGTTTTCTCAACAAGGTCTTCAGTTATTTCTTCGATGGAGGCAACAGAGCTCATAGCTATATGACAGGTAATGGATCTCAAATGCAAGTGGGAAATGTTGCTTTGTGATGGTTTGAGTTTGGAGGGAGGTATGAAAGGATGTTTTAAATACTGACAGTCTTTGTTTGGATCGGCATGCGATTAAGGACTTCAAGTTCGAAATCTGGCTGATAAAGACAAAGGGTGAAAGATTGCTCGTCCACTTTTGGAGAAATCCGAGCTGTTTTTTGTGACTTCATAGTCGTGGTTGTATTGGTGACCCTTGGTGAAATGGCATCTATGCATGAATTGCGATCGCGACTGCAAGCAAGATCTAGATACCTTGCAGGGTGTTTCATGCTAACCAATGACTCGATTTCATTTGCGTGTCTCAGGATGCTGCCAAACTCCCTTTCCCTAGTCCTTTGCAAGGCTCAGATGAACAAGCCTTGTCTTGTGAGCACATGGTCATCTAGTGATGCCCAGTGTTTCATGCTGAATGAATGAGGCTCAATTTCACTTGCACATCTCAGGATGCTGCCAAACTCCCTTTTGCTAGTCTTTTGCAAGCTGTTGCAAGGCTCGATGGTGATGCCCTCTATATACCTTGCAGGGTGTTTCATGCTAAACAAACAAGGCTCAGTTTCACTTGCACATCTTAGAATGCTGCCAAACTCCCTTTCACTCATCTTGCATAAGCTCTCACAAGGCTCAGCTTCCCTTCTCTTGTTGGATGAGCAAGTCTTTCCTTCTGAACACATGGTTGTCTAGTGATGCCCTCCATATGGTGTTTCATGCTAAATGAACAAGGCTTGATTTCACTTGTGCATCTCAGGATGCTGCAAAATTCCTGTTTGCTAGCCCTTTGCTAGACTCAACTTCTCTTCCCATGTTAGGAGAACGAGCCAAGCCTCTGCTTGGGTATAGTGATGCCCTCTGTTTGCCACGCAGGATGCCTCATGCTAAATGAATGAGGCTCAATTTCACTTGTGCATCTCAGTATCTGCCAAACTTCCTTTTGCTATTCTTTCGCATGCTCTTGCAAGGCTCATACAGTGATGGCCTCTATATACCTTTTCAGGGTGTTTCATGCTAAGTGAATGAGGCTCAATTTCACCTGTGCATCTCAGGATCCTGCCAAATTCCCTTTCGCTAGTCTTGCATAGGCTCAGCCCATGTCTCAGGATGCCCTTTCCCTAGTCTTGCACAGGCCTTTACAAGGCTCAACTTCTCTTCCCATGTCAGGTGAATGAGCCTTGTCTTCCAAACACACGGTCATCTAGTAATGCTCTCCTATAGAACCCATCCCTATACTACCTGTCATCCACAATTATGCAGCACACCCTCCACAACATATGTTCATGTTCTCTATTATGAGGACTATATGTGCCTTTGACATTGTGTTCTTGCCTTGTGTTTGTTTTGTTTTGCCAACTTGAGTAATTGTTACTTCATTCAATTATGCTGGGCATGAGTTCAGGGCAGACTGGCGGCAGCGCCTCCACCAGTGTAGTAACCTGATCATTCCAGCACAACAGCTCTTCTATTTGCTCGGGGTCCTCCAGCACCAGGGTACCTGTCACCAGCTTGGCTTTTACTTTGCCTTTCATGGTGGCTCATAGCAATCGGGAGGATGTCTGCGGCAGATTCAGTGGGCAATCAATGCTGTGAACAATTCTTTGACATTTCCCAACAGCTTTCATTGGTAAGCAGAGCTATAATCTATTGATTTGTTCATTTTCACTATGAGATGCTGCACTGTGGTTTCAACCTGGAGAAAGGATGGCTTCTGCTCACATCCTCAGCTGCTCATCAGAACCCTGCTGTAAAATGAATCCATCCTTGTCAGGCAGCATCTGTGGAGCATTTTGTGGAACAGTTTCTTGTATCTCGACTCATAGGTGGCTCTCAGTTCTCCATGCGATACCATGCATCAACAACCTTTTCACAGCTGGGTTTGCAGCCTCATAGAGCATGAGAGCCCAGTTCTTTCTAACCCTACACACTCCTTCAACCGACACTCCTTCAACTGAAGATTCGACAACAGTGACATGTTCTCTCACATTCAACACCTCTCCGTTCCATGAATGTGGGACTTTGATGACAACATAAGCAGTGCTCAAACATGTTCTAATCGTGTGAAAGTGTGCTATGATATGTTAAAGGCGCATAGTCATCTTGTTTTCTTACTTCTACCACATCAAGGCATAGGAAGACTTTTGCTTGTTATCAAGGCATGTATTGTTTGTACTATCAGTAGCTAGATACCCTGATTATACTTTTTCTTCCAGAACCATGCCAATCCATGTTGCTGTCCTCCATGCATTCACATTTGAATCCATTGCCATGGCCTTTTTGGCACGCTCACGCATTCTTTGGGCAATTCATCAACATCTCATCTTGATTACTGCCCATATTGGTGATCCAAGACACTACACTTGGGTCATATGGTACGCTACTTCAATTCTTCTGCTCCTTTGTCGACTGTTGATTCTTTCACAAGTCATGACCTTCATTGCTCACCACATGGATCTTATCGGGCCATGCATTGCCGTCACTGGACAGTTCATGCTTTCTGTGGTGGGCACTCTCATTTTATGCTGCATGTATATCTGGGGTTATGACCAGAGGTGTATCCCAATGGTGGATGGTATTGGGCGACAAGATACCTTGGTTCAACAGAATACGCACCTATCCTTGGAGGTGAGTCTGCCTTTACTTCCACAACTTGCTGATTTGGAATCTGACTTCTGTTTTCATAGCCGCTAAACAAGTTGTATTGCATTTGAATAGTATAGATTTGTTGTAAACCCTCCTAGTAGTTCACATCAAACCTTTCTTTCAAAGATAGATAGCCAACTTAAGTGCTCCATTACATTTCTGTGCTTTTGTTTGCTAATAAATCAAATTTCAGATCAAAACCCAGGACACTGCCATACAATGTCATCTTGCCACACTCAGCAAGGCCTTTTATTGTAAATTGAGTTCACTGGTGACAATCTTCCAGATTGGTGTGGTCCAGAGTCCAGACTGTCCAGTTGAGCAGATGTACTGCACCTTACAAACACCACTACCACTTCATGGACAGGCTGATACAAGGCCTCCCCATTCTCAGTAAGCATAAATTTTATGTTGCCTTACGTCCCTCACTGCAGTGTTGAACTTTCTATGTTCTAGGCCAGCCGATTTTATTGTGGATTGGCTAATGTGTGTACCTTCTCATAGTGAACAAATTAACAAGATGTTCACTTGGAGTCTTTCTCATATAGGATGTGTTCTTATTTCATCTCTTGATCTTTCAATGACATGGATGATGATGACAGGAACAATAGGAAGAATGAGCACCAGGAAATGCAGGGAGGAGCATAACAACGATGCAGACCCAGCACCCATCCCCACCACTATGAGCTACTGCTCGCAGGGTGGACTACAGTTGCTACAGATGACAACAACAACACAAGGAAAAGGAAACCAAGCAATGATGAGGGGATGACCAGGGACAACTAGTGTTTCAAGGTTCAGTCCATACGACTGTAGACTGAACCGGACCAAACCACAGTCCATGCATTGGTCCAGTCCATTTTTCTGAAAAAATGAGTAACCAAAACCACAGTTCAGTTAATGGTTAACTTGTTTTGAAAACATTTGAAAATCATTATAAAACCAGTTTAAACCAGTTCAACCAGTCTTTTAGCATTCAGACTACTTAAACTACAGGAAAGTAAACTAATGTAAATATTTCTAATACTGCCATTATAAAATGAAATGGGACAAGGCCGGGGAAAAAGAAGTCATTTGGTGAGGGTTTATATACCTTGTGGCCATGCATGGACCATGTGGTCATGTTTGTGCCCAAAAAATAAAAGTGGCGCCATTTTCCAAGAATCACGCATGTGTGATTGGTAGTGTTTGAAAGTCACCACTGGCAGATAACAAGCCACCTCGCACACAATGCAGGCACCAACAAGGATTACATTGTTTGTGCCCCAAGTAAGTTTTATTCTTTCTTGTTCCTATGAAATTACAAACTAACTTTTCATTATAATTTAGATTCCATTGTAGTGGTAACGAAGGACACTGACAGGACACCACCCACCCATGGCCACGGCCACCAAATCCCCTCCTCCCTGTCTAAATGGGATGTGAGGGTGTTGTTTAGGGTCAGGAACACAGAGAGCGATGCTGGGAGACCCTGGGAGGGGGATACCCACCAGGTAAGCACCCAACTAGCCCTGTAGACACACTGTGTCATGCTCACCCGCCCAAACCCCCCCAAAACAGATGATGACAATGGAAATGAGCACCAGGGCCCCACCACAACCACCCATGGCAACGAATGACACACCACCCACCTCCAGCCCCATGAGCAACTGCTTGGGGGGTGGATCGTGGGTGGAACACCAATGACAATGAAGGGGAGGGGAGACAAAAAGAAGGGAGATGACTACAACCACAACACCAGTGCCACCAGCGAAAAATGGCCACAGAACACCCCAACAACAACATTGGCGAGCACCAGGCCAGGAATGAGCCACTGTCAACAATGACAATGACAGGGATGTGGATGGGGAGAAAATGATGAAAATGATGACAATGACAATGGGGAATGGCAGGGACAATGAATGTGGGGATGACTAATGGCAACGACAAACACAGGGATGATAAACAGCAGGGATGACAAATGCAGGGACAATAAACAGCAGGGATGACAAACATGGGGACGACGAATGGCTGGGACAACACAATGACCCCACCCTTGCTACAAATGCAACACAGTGGGCTGTTTTTTTTTCTTTCTAACTCTTTTTCTTTTTCTATTCTCTTAGCAATACCCCACCGCTGTGAGCACCTGCTTGCAGGTTGTGATTGTTAAATAGTTTTATTTACTATATATTAGAATTTATTTAGCTCATAAAACCAGTTGAAACCAGTCTAAACTGGGTAACTGAACTGATGAGGACCAGTCTTCATCGGTTCGGTTACGGTCCATATGACTTATGGTAATGGTCTAGACTGGTTAACCCTCTTAGGGGTCGAAAAACCAGACTGAACCGAACCTTAAAATACTAGGGACGACCAGGGTGGCAAGGCCAGAATGAGCTGGCCAACAGACCCCACGACAATGGGATGGTTATGACACAGGGCAACAAGTGCCACAAAAACAACAAGGCCGACGACTACCATAACTAGGACAGGGACCAGGCAATGATGTGGAGGACAGGGACAACAACAACAATGAACGAAGTGGAATGAACAACAAACGATGAGGGGAAATGAGCAGGGCGAATAACTCACATTTTTTGCAAGGGAGGTTTTTTTTGTTTTCTATTGTTCATTATTTTGTAGTCCCTCACTGCGTGTGAGGGTGGTTAGTTATGTTTATCTCAATGAAAATCCCCAACATTCGTATCATCCCCCCTCGCATTATTCAAATAAACAAAAATGAAAAACACTCTAGGATTCTCATTGCTGCATTGTTTACTACCCTACTGGAACATTATATTTAATTTTGTGTATTATTATATTTCCATAAACCATAATACGGCAGTATTAGGTTCAAGTTAACCGTGGGCAGAATACACCTATATGATACTTTTTCAAATGAGCAAGTGTGTCTGGCCTGTTTACTGATTATAATGTCCATCTGGTTATATCAACATACACTCAAGTCCAAGAGGGATCAGAACCATAAGAACTGGGGCAGATTTCAACCCTTGGCCAATCCTCAATTAAAAGCATTCTGAGAGCTCGTCACACAACATCGCCTTTCATCTCAGGAGTAGAACGCAGTGAACAGATCCATGTTGTTGTTCTCCAGAGAGAAGTTTGTTTTACACCTGGACAATCTGCTGGGATTTGAACGGTACCATGTTACAGCCTGAGGTACTAACATCTATGCATCAATAACTCTCTAATTTCACTCACGCATTCCTGTCCATTGCATGACACCTTCGTTGTTCCTCTCACATCTTGTCTCCAGCTGGTGTGGGGGACAAACCCTACTTTCATGTTGATTTCTCTCTGCAAACATTGATATGTAGCTATCAGCAGTGAACATGAAACATGATGACCTTGTGCTTCAAGCTGTTTGTCTTTCTACATTTTCCTGCACATTTTTCACTCGTTGGATATGCCGATGCTTTTGATGCTTTTAGAAACAAGGAGATTCCTGATCCAACCAGCTTCTTTCCCGAATATTTATACTCATGGTGTTGTCATCAATAAGCGTAATTACCAAATATAGTTCAGATAATATGACCATACCTACCTTCAGTGTAAGCAGGTACCTGGTGCATATGGTGAGCTGTATGTTTTTGGTTGATCACAAATTTTCACTGATGTCGCATGACTAGCCACCAACCAGTTCTCTTGCAGTTCAAACCTTTGTGTCGCTTGATAGGGAAACTCTATCAACCACAATTCATGCAAGTCACCTATACAAGGCACATTCAATATTCATATCCCCCCGCACCCTTTTGGCCGATGTGTGCCGCAGTTTACATTCAATCTCTGTGCATCCTAGATGTCTCCTTCCATTCTCTCAGGTGAGATGGAGACAGCCTCGCAAGGGGGAAACCCTTGGTCCTCAATATAAGTCCATCTGTTATCAATCCTCACTTGTCATTCTCTTTCATCTGCCCAATGATTTCCATGTCATGAACAAGATGTTATTATCAAGTACAAAAAGAATTGTACTGTACATGTTCAGATCCACTGCCTGCAGTATGACTCTTCATATAGTATGGTCATGATGCACCTGAGGTTGCTCCAGCAATAACAAAAGCAATAAAAAGGAGCAGTAAGCATATAATGATTGTTCTCACTTGGGTGGGATCCAGGAACACAGGGTGAGTTGGAAGAGTAGGTGGAATAGATTCTGCTTCTGACTTTGTCAAGTCAGTGTGTCTGAGTCAGTGTAGCCCTATATACTATGCATGAGACAGACCTACTGGAATGTTTGACCAAATGTTAATCACTGGGCATCTATCATCAGGATCAGATGATGCACTTGCAATGTAATGTCTGTTATGCTGGGGTGAGAGATACTATAGAACGGAGTCATGAGGTCAATGTGATTTCCTTGTTCATTTCTTGTGCTTACCAAAACAATTTGGACAAAATGGACTCCTGAAGTGTCGAAGTCAGCTGGGATTCACAGAGTAGTGTACTGTGCCTAACCTCCACTTTGGATTAAGATCTGGTCTGGTTTGGCAGATTTGAGATCCCAAATAATTACCTCCCCATTATCAGTACCACTGATTGCATATTGTCCCTTAACCCCAAAGGCAACTTGAATTACAATGTTCTGTCTGATCGAGACTCAGAGTTTCTTTATCCAAACTGGTCTGTCTATGACATGATATAGATCAATGCCATCAGCAAGGTTCCAAACTAGAAGCATGCCCATTGAAGTTGACCATGCTGTATTTCCACTGTTATGGACATTTGATCAGGCGAGCTAAGAAATGGTTGGTTCACGTTGCAAACACACATATGGGTTGCCAATTTATGCCTCCACAATCTAGCCCATGGGGAAAGACTCCAAGCAATGCTGCACGTGTTGATTAAGTATGTGCAGGGAAAAAACCGGACCACCAACTTTCCACAATTTAATAGTTCCATCTGCTCCTCCCGAGATAAAGCAATGAGTCTGAGAAATGTGAGGATAATTCAACCACTGCAACGTGATGATCAGGCCTTGCTTTGGGCTAATTTGTTGCTTCAGCAGCCCATCTGATAATGACCAAAGGAAGATGTATTGGTCATCAGCTAGGGAACAATGAGCATATGACCTGTGCGTTTGACATGACACTTGTGGTCATGCCCTCAGCACATGGTATCCAGCTCGTAAAGAAATAAGCGGGATGGATGACTATCTCAAATACTGATAGTATTCACCTCTAGTAGCCAGAAATGTGCCATCTTCTGAAAACTGAGCACAGTTAATCTTGCAAGTATGGCCTTCAAGTATGTGCTGAAGATGATACTGGGGGATGATGTCCATCATGAAATCAAATTGATGGTAAGTACTGCCAGTAGTGAAGTTACTAATAGTCTAGTGCTCAATCCATTATGATTTGTCTATGATCGGATCAAAGGTCTGAAACTTAGAGATAAATCAAATGAGGTTTACATGTGGCCGGGTCCCGAGCTGTCAAGTGGGGATATCAAATGAGACCATGATCCCATAGTATAATAGCTAGAAGTTGACATGTGTTTAGATGTGTTGTTCTCAAATGGCATTGGGTTGTTGGTCCTTATAGGTCCCATAAATTCTTAACAACCCATAACAACCACTGACTGGTCATATTAGCATTTGATTATTGAAACAGATGGCTTAGATGTCATATAATTGCGTCCCTGCACACTCTTAACCTTCCCCATGGCCATTTTCCGAAAAACATGTGTAGATGGCATCCCTTGATGGTTTTATAATGCCATGGTCATGAGTCAATCTTATCCGAACCGATGTGGAGACACTACCACCTCTATCCTGGCTGATCCTAGCCTATTTTGGCACATCGAAGTGGCCTGGTGGTATTATGACATGCTTGGACTCCATGCAGCTTTCGGGTGCAAATGACTGGAAGGGTCTGATTGTGAAAGACATTGAATTTTTGTCATAGGTGTCATTGGCCAAGCTTCAATTTATCCTCCTTACAAGCAAACATCATACAATTTTTTTTTGATTCTGACTGCTTCTCTAAACTCTCAGTTTCTACTTGATTTCTACCTCTCACTTATTTGGCACTACAAATCCCAATGTGATTGTTCATCCCAAGTGTTTTGCAATTTCATTCTCTGCTAGCTCTAAAAAATCATTAAGGAAATATGGAGCTGTAGATTTGGACATCTTTGAATCCCATCATATAAACTGTCAAGATGGATGGATGCCTGCGATTTTGTTATCTTGCTCAAGATGTCTCATTGTGCCAACTCTGTGGTCAGAGTTCGTCCTTGCACCAATGAGCAGATAGTTTCAAATTTCTATCTCTAGAGAGTTGTTTGAACCTTGTACTATCCCAGTGGTGAGTTTGTGCCAAAACACACCGATATTTGGGTATTTGTACCTCCACACTCCATGAACATCAATGAGCCTCTGGTGGTTGGCAAGTTGTTGACCCCAGACAACCCTACCATCCAAATCTACCAAACATCTATCTATGTCACCGATGAAAAGCAGAAGCAATGGAGATTTGTTATTGTGCACTGCTATAACCAGAGCCTCCTCGCTAGAAACCAGAGTCTAAGGAGTGTTAGAAGAGAAATGGTCTGGCATACAGATCTTTTGCTGATCAAGCAAGGGCCTAATGGTTATGCAGATTTACAAGCTGAAGAGGAGATCAAGGTGGCAAAGGATGCACTGAAAGTGTATGTCTCAATTTCTTCATGCCAATTGTAATGGAAAATGACATGCTTTACAAAGTTTCCTTGACACTGCATCTCAAGCAATCCAGGCTGCACCAACTCCAGCTCACATACTATTTCCAGCAGAAGTCATCTATGACATGTAACTATGACTCATGATTTGCATAAACAAATCTCTTTCTCCATATCTGAAGTATGATGTTATATTTTTGTGATGCACTGCATATCTTTTTTCACTCCTTACCTGCCATCATGACCACCAAACTTCTGTTACATTGCCCCCCGATTACAAGACATGCTCTAGTTCGGTTGGAAAAACAACAAGCTTTGAGTTTCAACGCTTTGCAGATGTGCAGCAACATTCAAAAAGCTAATGTCGGGGTCAGCACTCCAATTCATCATTGGAAATATGGGTCATACCACTGAATGGCTTGCTCTGCTATGTAGTGCTGATACCAGCCTTGCAAATTCACTAGATCTTTCTGTTGACCCCCTTGCATAACAACTATGTTGCCAGACCAGTGTATGTGGTGGTGAAAAGGTTTCATGGCCATATTATGGCCGAAGCATTCATCGTAACAAAAATATATGACAAAGGTATGAATGCAACCATCTGTGTCAGTGATGTGAACATCAGTCCTCTTGATTGGGACTTTCGGGTAGTGGGACAGGATGACATTAGTGAGTGGCGATTGGTGGTCGGTGTCAGACACAAAGGTAGGGACCTTGGCAATCTTCGCTGCTGGATGGTCTAACAGACAGTATAGTCCTTTGATTTCAACAGGTTTGCTGCCCTGATGCATGAACAGTTAGCTCAGTTGACATAATGGTATAGGGAAACGACAGCTTACAGTGAGCGCAGTAGCCATAAGTATCATCATGAAGAAATGCCTTGAAGAAACTTGAAGATAGAGTCTGAGTGCAAGCTGGAAACTTGCTTTCAGTCAGTTTCTTTGTCAAAAACAGGCAACTGATGTCATGGAGGATGATTGTGGCTCTGATGCCTTTAGTAAACCTTAATCGTACTGTGGGGAAACATAGTATACATAGACAAAGACAGGAGCTCAATTGTATGAACGTCTCTTCCTATCGGTGGCATGTGGAGGTGTTGATAAAGGTGCAAATGACAGAGGGGAAGGAGAATAATAGCATGATTTACTATTTGTAGGCAAATCATAGCATTATATTGTTGTTCCAGACATGCATGAGAAACCGTACACAGGTTGGTTGTTGAATAGTCCAACGACAAGAATGGATGGATTGGCAGCATCCGAAGATGCACAGTAGAATGCACCAAACACAGTTCTCTGGAACCTGGTTAACTGTGCTGTGAGCTACTAGATCTTCCAAAAACATGGTATCTGGCACCCTGAATGAAGGAGATCTAGGACGGCAAGGAATATCTGACATCCAGAAACTACACTTTGTCCGACATGTTCTGCATAGATCCTATGGCCATCAACCTCAAGAATTGAGACCAAATGTAGATGGAGAACTCAGATAGATCCAGACATTATCCTTTCCATCCAACAAACGTCGCTCGAAGTTAGTAACCATGGCCATTGTGCATGATGGCTACAACAGGATCCCCATTGTCGCTACCATCCTCAAAGGCCACCCCCACATCCCTATCAGGAAAACCATCATCACACTAGAGTACTTTGGGGACTCTGTCTCCTTCTTACTGGCATATCGCTTCCACAGACTATTCTTAAGGAATGAAGCTCTCAGAGGAATTAATCGGACATTGTCTGGTCTGGAGATATGGTGGTTTGCAGGCTGGGGTGAATCACAGCTATGTTAATTTGAGCATGGGGGATGAAAGAATGGCCACACTATGGACAGTCTCACAGTGAGCACAAACATAGTCAGAGTTCTCCAGAGGGCTTACAGTGCAATGTGCCTCCAGGTTCCTGAAAGAAATTGCACCTGACCTAGAGACAGCTGAAGAACACAGGATAGAACCTCAATTCCCAGCAGAGGTATACATAGATTGAGGAAACCTTGGTGGGATTCAGACACCAACTACTCCATATTGATAACACACAATGCCAATCTCTCTCGACATCGATTGCTTAACAGTTCCCATGTAGTGTAGTTATGTTTTGTTATGTCCTTCATCAAAAGCTATGCCATATGCACTATGCTGTGTTGGTAGCATCAAAAGACATGCACAAAAGCTTCAGCTGGTAAACACCAAGGTCAGACATTGTTTGACAAGTGGGCATAAATAAAAGTAGAATTATTCTGCAATGCAGGATAGCATGTGGTGGCAGCATCAGAAGGACGTGCATTGGTAGGCACAGGAAGTAGCTCCGTGACAACATGAGCTACCTGTTTCCAAACAATGCATAGAGAACAAAGGAGGAGCATAGAGATTGGCAGCATCAAAAGACATGCAGGTGGTGTTCCAAATCTAAGCAGGAAGATTATCAATCCTAGACAAGAAATCAGAGAGAAACACAATATTGCGACAAAGCCTGTAAGAAGAAGGTTTTTGCTTGCTAGTTTGGTGAGATATGATATCAATCGATAGGCATGGTATGCATACCTTCATGCAATCCAGGATGGCAGAGAAGATAACATATCCAGAAGATAACCTTTGTCCAGAAAGACCTGCAGAGAGTTCTCTCCTACGGTTTTACTCAATGAAGTTAAGCTTGACTTCAGGTAATACAATAACAACTTGGACGACTTGAAGAAGTTGAAGTTGAAGTTGAACATTCAATGTTTACTTGTTTATCATTGTTAGCCCATTATGTAATGTTGTGACTGGCACAACAACTTGAACTTGAAGCTGTCACTGTCGTTCTTCACAACTCCCTTCAGCTTCAACATTGAGAATCAGGTTTTCACCCTGAGAACCACAGGAGAGATCTCTCCGCAGGTTATTTAGGATGAAACTTGGCTTCAAACGTTCACATCTATCCTTCTCAATGAACATCATAAGTCCAAGTTCATTCCCACTGGTATCGACAGCTAATGAACCCATGGTTGTCTAGTAATGCCCTCTGTATGCCTCACAGGGTGTCTCATGCTAAATGAATGAGGTTCGATTTCAATTGCATGTCTCAGGATGCTGCCATACTCCCTCTTGCTAGTCTTCTGCAAGCTCTTGCAAGGCTTATACCTTGCAGGGTGTTTCATGCTAAGTGAACGAGGCTTGATTTCAATTGCGTCTCTCAGGATGTTGCCAAATTCCCTTTTGCTAGTCTTGCATAAGCTCTTGCAAATCTCAGCTCCCCTTCTCATGTCAGATGAGCAAGTCTTTCCTTCTGAACACACAGTTGTCTAGTGATGCCATCCATATGGTGTTTCATGCTAAGTGAATGAGGCTTGATTTCACTTGTGCATCTCAGGATACTGCCAAATCCCCTTTCACTAGTCTTGTGCAAGCCTTTGCAAGGTTCAACTTCTCTTCCCATGTCAGATGAATGAGCCTTGTCTTGTCAATCCATTGTGACATGCAACATTGTTTCTAATCTTGGATTAACTATTTCACATCACATTTTGAATGCTCCTCTGAGTATCCTTCGTATTCTTGGCAACAGTCTAGGCTATCGATCTGAATCACATGTTCTTGACCATCAACAACTTTCATGTTGGATGCAAGCTCACCATAATTCCCTTCAGGGAGCTTCCTATCCAGGTATACAGAATTTTAGGGAAAAACATCGTCCATGGCAACAATGCATAGACTTGTAAGTATGAAGACAATACTTACTAGCAAGCAATTGAAACATTCAATATGTCACCCCCTTCTCCCGCCACCATATCCTCCAGTGCTCACCACAACAACCAAGATCAGGTAAAAAACAAAACTATATCTTGCACCGTATGTATAAGTGCTCTCATTATTTAGACCTAGATTGTAGACACAGTGAAACATCATTTTCGATGAAAGTCATGAGTCTCAGTATCACAGTCACACATTTTCTGTCATCTGCCAGTGTGCATGCAGCTGGGAAAAACTCCCAGGATGCTACTTGAGACCAGTCTCCACCGACGGCCTCTCACCAGCTAGCTGGGACACAAGGAGTGAACTGTAGGAAACTAAAGTGCTGAGATCGGTGCTCCGCAGTTCACAGGGCTTTTAACCCTACTATTGGGGGGCTATGATCAGCTCAGCCTTTGTCAGGACCTTGTCAAGTTATAGAGGGTGCTAGTGGCTCTGGGGTAGAGATCTGGAGGGAAGGGGGCAGGCCCCCCCACTGGTTGGGCCAGTGGGGATTGCCACATAGCAGTCAGCCACCACAGATTCAGATTGTATTAATAGATTTCTAACTTGCTTATACTTTCTAGTCTTCTCATTGGTACATATTTTCGCTAAACCTGTCCTTTGCATATCCATAAATTACAACCCTATTCAAGATGCTGATGAGTACAATGACGAGCTCGTAGGAGAGGTTTGTATACTTTTCTCTTTGCTTCTAACACATATATGGGCTTCCTTTCTCTACATGCATTCTGCCGGTCCAAAACCAATGTGTATATGACATCCTATCCCAGCGCTGCCACACACAATCCATTCTCAACCAACTCAATACCCTCTCCACTGTGCACGAGGCCCTCACATCAAATTACAACATGCACTAGCAAGAAATGGTTTCAGCCCAACAAGTAGGAGAGACTAATCCAGATCATCATGCTTCAACTTTTACATTATGATCATGATCACAGGTTACAATCAATGGGGGAATTCTGAATTCATATATAGGATTTTTTCTCTTTCTAGATGAAGTGTTATTTAGAACTTAATTTGGTTGACTATGCGACCTGTGACTGGAGTTTCTGAGGTTGTTTCAATGTCGATTAAAAGTTTTACGGAGAATCTAAATAGACAAATATTGGCCAAAAATATTAACTCTGTCATGGTGTTAGATAGCAAGATTATGGTATGTAGAGAACACCACTCACATGATCCAGGGAAAGCACAATCCTCAAGCCTTCCTCAATGGCATCTGTCTCAAATGGCCAGCTCACAAAATGGCTAACAATGTCATCTAGAGAGATGACATCTACTTCCGAGGAAAGATTATCATGGCAAAGGCATACATCCAGGAGTGGGTATTTTTAGTAGGGATCGAACCTAGCCTCATCATGTGACAGCTCCTCGTACTTCTTGACAGCCAATAAGTACTCTCTTATTGCATTACTGTTGGGCCCTGATCTTTCATGAACAAATATATCCTGAATTTGTCCTGCAAAGATGGGACCACCATCTTGTCCACAACGATAGAGAATCTGGGTGTTGCCTTTAGACTTCTGAAATGTTGCAAATTCCACACCATTGGCCTGTACACAATGATGATATTGGACCCCCGACTCCAAAGGAATGGATGATGATCACTCTGGTGATATAAAGGAGTGGAACTTTGGTGAAAGTGAGTGACGGTTGATACATTCCACCAGTTGATCATACATTGAGTTCAGGAGATCAGTTGCCTTTTCTTTGACATCCCAAACCTATGGTTGTTGCAGCTCTCCCTGTGCACCTAGAACTAAGAGGTCATTCAGAAGGGTTCCTCAGAACTCGGTGCCAAATCATTTTTCAAATGCGGGCTTGATATCATTCAAAACCTCAGGGATGCCTTCATGCGACATCAAGGCTTTCAGTTGTCCACCTCAACAGAAGGTTCTCATGAATGTTAGTTCAAGCTCCCATACAGTGTGGAAACGTGAGACGACAATTGACTTGACAATAGATATTCCATACCAAACTTATTGTTTGTATTATGTCGCTGGATGATGCCGTTGTATTGTTTGAAAGGAAAAGCCCACCAACCATGAACCGGTCCAAAGTTGTGGATGCACTCAGCAAGATGAAGGGAAAGGTGTTGATTGGCCCATATTGCACTCTTCCCAAAAAGTTGCACTAGTGAGTGTAAGTATTTCTGTAACTGATCCTCAAGAATTTTGATATGCTCCTCAGACATTGAGCGTTTGGTGGCCCAGCGAACTGCTGTTACCAATGCCAAGAAGTTATCTAGAAGGGCGGCTTGGTGAGATGTTGCTTCAGGATTTCCCCAGAGTCAGATCAAAGTGATAACCAGATTTACCAGGAATAAGGTTTGCCACTGATCTGCTGAAACCTCCCAGAGCCTTTAGACCCTAGGCCTTTGGGACCATGTGCAATCCAGGATGGTTGAATTGTATTAGCCATGTCATTCCAAACTTCTTCCAGGGTGGGCCCATCAAGAATGACAGGAGGTTCTTTAGCCTTTAGCAAGTCAACCACATCTTCTGTATGTGTCACCAGGACTTTAATTTGGATATTCGGATTTGCAATTCACTAGTGTTTGAATGAGAAGTGATAAGAAAAATAGCTAAGCTTCAACACACCCATGCAATGAGCCCTTCCACATATTCCGCTTTTGTCGGCTTCGACTTTGAATTTGTGGGGATATGGACCGAGTTTTCTCTCGAGAACACAATGAGGTAGGTATGGCAAGGCTCCTTCAACTTGTTGCAGTGTTTCCCAACTACCACATCTAAGACCTTCTGCAATTCTTCCTTCTGCTTGGCTGGGGTGTGGGGTTTCATTGTCTTATGTGGAGCAATGGAACTATCCATGCCCCATAATGTGCGACAGTGATGTGGTATGTCATTCAAGAAGATGTTGTGCATCGCATCCAGCATGCTGAACTTGATGGGATCCCAGTACGGCAGATGCAAAAGCTCTGACAAACGGACTTGATTTTTCTCAAATTCCACATCCCTGCTCTTGCGCAATGAAGCATCTCTCCACTTAATGGCAGCTGACATATGTTCTTGATAAGTCCATCACTTCCAACTCATAGTATCAAAGTTTGTCCTCTCTGTCTTCAGGAGTCTGCAGAAAGAGCAGAAATGGTCTGCACTAATCGATGCAAAGCCAGCCACCCTTCGAATGGCACCTAAGTCACATATCACCGCAAGCAGCATGCACCACACTAAGCAACCCACAGCACTGCAGTCTGTGAGAAATGAACCCCAGGATGCCAAAAGTGAAAGAGGTCGTCCACAAGAGGTCAAAGAAGGTGATTAAGTTGATGAAGTGAAGGTTTGTTAGGCCCTGGGATGATGCCCACAAGATATACATTTTTGACTCAATACCAAAGATGGATTGGAAGGTTCATGCAAACCATATAAATGCCCCCGACTGAACAATGTCTATCTGATATCTTTCTGCCAAATGGGTTAAACCAGTCGATGTTCAAGTTGAACACCAGTGGCAGTTCATTTGGATTCTTCGACATATCCAGAAATCGAGTTTTCTTGTCCGGACCAAGAAACTCCTGTAAGACTTTACCACCAAAAATGTCACCCCAAACGTGAGTGGGGTTTTTCCATAGATGCTCGGTGATACACATGGATTGAATAATGCCCTGTTGGGAGAGAAACCTTGCCAACCATGATCCGAATGGTTGATATGCATAGGGATGAAGTGCCACAGTAGGTTTTCCTGGTTCCTTCTTGTGAATGAGCTGATGACCGCATCTTCTTTCGCTGCTGAATTCCTGGTATTTACAGAATTCTGGATATTGTGGATTGGATTTTGTCTTTGGGCAGTATAGACTATAGCAGCTTGGACAGCATGCATAGACCACCAGGTCTGGCATAAGATCAAATGTGTCCATTGCAGTATGAACATCCATCGGCCAAAGCCATTTTCCACCAAGTGCATTCAGTGGGTTGGGAAACTTGCCTCTAATGCCACAAGCTGCCACATACATGATACAAGATGATGACACAATGGTCTGCATAGCTACCAGCAGAGAATTGGACCTGGACCTGGATAGACCAGGTAGCAGATGTAGAATGATAACTGTAATCAAGCATGCAATGAGGGGTCCAGGCATCTCCCTTAATTGCATGAATTTTGCTTGGATTAGAACTATCACAAAAAGGTTTGGACAATGGATAGGAAAAGAGATAAACTCACAGACATCGACAAACTCAGGCACATTAGGATCTTTGGGCCCATCCACCATTTTCTTCTTCATCCATGGATTGCATATGTTGGGATCAAGATTTAATGGCAGGCATGAGTCAGACAGTGTGGGTGTAGGTTTTGTCTGGTTCTGATACCTCTAGTCATGTGCTTCGCATTTTCCATAGTCCTCTGTGTTACAGGCAGAAATTTATTTGTTTTGTTGGTTTGGGGAAATGTGTGGCATCAGGCATTGCTAGCTTGTGTGTTTGAATTGGAGTCATCCCTATAAGATTTTGTGCAAGTATATGTTCCTCATGATATGTGGTGTTCACCTTTGGAAGAGAGCAGTCACCCTGTTTTGTTCACATAGCTGATTAGCACTTTTACCCCTTTTTCTGTACTCAGTAGTGTGGGTAGGTCCCTGGAGTCCCTTCTCATTTGGTGATCTAGCTCATGCTGCTCCTTATTGTAGGCCTCGCATTTGAAAAGGAAGTGTATAATGGTCTCTTTAGCTGATGGTCCTTGCCCTTGGCATGCTGCACAGTCGCTTAATTCTATTTTCTTGATGCGATGCAGGTAAAAGTTCAGCAGTATGTGTCCTGTGCATATCTGTGTCAGTAAACAGGCCTGTTGTCTCTTAAGACTTGACTGTATTTTAGTGTAGAAGCTGTACAAGAATTTTGGGTCTAGTCAACTTAGCTTTGGTTGATGTGGGGATGCTAGCCACATTTCTTTCCATCTGTCTTTCAGTTTGTGGTGGTATCTTTGCTTTACTGCTGCTACACTTCTTGGCAGCTTTCCTCGTAAGATGGGTGGAAGCATGTGCTGGGGGCTAGAGTCACCTTGGGCTGCTCTTTTCGCTTTTTTGTCCACTTTTTTGTTGCCTTGCACCCCGTTATGCCCTGATATCCAGGCCAGGTGAAAGTGCCTTGTATTAGGGTTTACATTGGTCGCTGATAGGTCCACCATGCGCACTAAGCTCTGGGAATGTCTCCAAAGGCATCAACACATCAACACACATGCTCCCAACCCATAAGAACCCCTATGAACCTCACGAGACCGCTCCGAGACTATTTCGAATGACTTTGAACAACTTTGAACAACTTTGCAACACTTTGAGCAAGTTCAAATGACCTCACAGCACACTTTGTAAGAGTTAGTGCATCACATATCAAGCACCACCGGACACGAGGAGACACAATGATGGGATTTTAGGATGCGATTGTGGTGCTTTGATGTCTTGATGATATATTGGATCAATAGGACAGGTACCCACAATAAATTGTGACACTATATGTTGGCCTTCTTATCATCTTTCATTTATTTTATGATTTGCAAAGTTATTTATTGTTTTATATCTTGCCTCATGTATTCCTCATGTTCTATTTCCTTTTAAGTACCACCTCTCCCAAACATATGTAGCCTTGTACTAGCTACTTAGAAGGACAGAATAGATTGTCCTCTCACACCAATCATCTGATTTAAGAGCCATTCTCTTGAGTCCAAGCATCTCAACTTAGTCTCATCAATAAGGCATGGCAGGGCTATGAAAAATGCATGGCAGGGGTATGGCCATAACTTCAAATATTATTACTAACTGCCTATTAAAAGTTTTATCCCAGCTGGGCAATATATAAGGCTTTGAGAAACCTCAAGTTTTTAAGCCAAAAAGTAAAATTTGCATTCAGCAGAAAGGTAAGGGTATGGAAAAACCCATGAAAAAATCAAAAGGTCGGATTTTCATGGGTTTTTCCATACCCTTACCTTCTGCTAAATGCAAATTTTACTTTATGGCTTAAAAACTTGAGGTTTCTCAAAGCCTTATATATTGCCCAGCTGGGATAAAACTTTTGATAGGCAGTTAGTAATAATATTTGAAGTGATGGCCATACCCCTGCCATGCATTTTTCATACCCCTGCCATGCCTTAAGTCTTGAAGTTCAGTGTTTTACGCTGAACTTCCTGAACTTTACACTGCCCCACATAGTCCTGGAGGAATCCAAATCAACCATTTGGTGGACAATGGCTGAAGCAGGGACTACCAGGAATCCTGGAGGAATCCTGGTAGTCCTACCAGGAAGACCAGGATTCCTCCAGGAATACATGGGGCAGTGTAAAGAGCTCTGAACTTCCTCGAACTCCTCATAAAACTATTGCATATTGATGCCTTCCTACATACTTATATTCTACCCTCAGCCTTTGTCAAAATTGTCCTTGTCCTCTATAGAGTCTCTCAAACCTCTCTCAAACCTCTCAAACCTCTCAAACCTCTCTCAAACACCTTTGTAGCACTTCGAATACTCTCAAATCTCTTTGAACTTCATCAGACACACTCTAAAGTTGCTTCCCTAGCCTTGGGTAAGAGCAGTGATATTTAGTACCACCTTGCACCCTTCCTCTAACTAGTGTTATACCATTCGAGCCCTTATTGTGGCTTTTGTTTGGGTTTCCTGGTTGAGTATCATCATTTTGGAGCCCACCGTGAGGGGTTTCTAAATCATTTCATTGCCTAATCCATCTCAAATCTCCCAGCTTAGGCCAACACAAGCTAGAAAGGTACAAATCGACACTGGCCATGCCTTCGAATCTCTTGAACAATCAGGAGATATTCTAATCCCTGTTTCTGAAGCAGAATTGACTCGTCGTCGACTATTCCCTTCACCAATCTCATCGCCTTCAACATCATCTTCTACTTCTTCATCTTCATCATCTACCTCTTCATGCATCCTTCCAACAACTTTGACTCCTCTACCATCATTCACCCAAGTCTTAACTCCTACCCCTAGAAACATCGCATTCATGACTACACAAGCAACTATGCCAGCTTGTGGTCATTCCATGGCTCCGAAATTCGACCCTACCCAGCTGCGAGAACTTTGCAGATACTTTAACAAGCTTGAATTGCTTTTCTCAGCATGCAATGTCACAAACTCAGAAGATATGAGGAAGCATGCTTGTTGCTACCTCAATATCAACACTTCCAAACTCTGGGAATCGATTCCAGAATATGATGACTACATTTCATTCCAGAACTTTCACATCGCTATTCACCAACTATACCCTGGTTCCAAAGACAATCAGAAATGGTCAATTTTGGACATGGACAAACTTGTCAGCAAACAACTTTGCATAGGTATTTACAACACAAGCAATTTGGGATTATACTTTTGGTCATTCTATAACATTACAAAGTTTCTATCTACTAAAGGCAGGATTTCCGATGCTGAACAAAGCAGAGCCTTTGTCTGGGGTTTCCAACCAGGTTTATGGGCTAGAATCGCTTGATGACTCGAACTAAAATTCCCTGATCACTACCCCAATGACCCCTACCCACTCAACAATATTCACACAGCAGCAAAATTCATTTTAGCAGGATCTATCAGCTTGGATTTGACATCACTACTCAGTTCACATTCTTCAGCACCTTTGGCAATCCCAACAACCTCGACATCTTTGCCTCAAATTAAATTGGAAGATCTTATGGCAATCCTCGAGAAATTCACAGCCACTCTCATAACCACATTAGCAGGTTCAAAGACCATGAACACTACTTGACCTAACAGTGGATTTCACTTGGACCAGCTTGAAACCTTAGTTTGCATCTTTTGTGGGCTTACAGGACATTTCATTAGTGATTGTTTGGTTTGCCAGTCATATATCAATGAAGGAAAGTGTAAGAAGAACACCGAAGGCAAAATTGTTCTTCCAAATGGTCAATTCACTCCTCAAAGCATCCCCGGTCATTTTATCAAGGACAGGATTGATGAATGGACTCGACAAAACCCTCCATCTAACATTACCTCTTCGCTAATGTATAATATCACACCTTCAACAGTTTCTTTGATGCCATCTAGAGGTGTCTACCAAATTACTGACCTATCCACAATGGCTGAAGATCATATTGCACAACTCAAACAAGAGATATATGCTTTGCGAAGTGGTAGACCTTTTGCATGAACTGATTTGAATGTGCCAACAGTTCCTACCTCACAGCCCTCGATCCCTGCACTGGTCAAACAATTTGTCCCACAACCACCAGCACCATCGATATTGTCCACAGCAACCAACCTACCTAGTTCTAATTTGGCACCATCTTCAACCTCTGAGAAACCATCGCAAACAGTAATACATCCCTACAATGGTGCTAAAGAAAATTCGTACCTACCTCCCCACGAATGCAACTTTGCATCAACCGGAAAAGCAAAAGATGGCCCATCATACCATACCCAAGCCCCTATTCAAAAGGACAAAATCACCAAAGACGTCTTCACTCGAATGATGAAAACACTGATTATCACTCTAACCCCTGAAGAATACTTTTGCTATCACCTGAAGTTCATACAAAATGGAAGGAACAGGTCACTGCGCATCGTATCCAGCAACCCAAAGGAAATAATGCTATGAATCTCCTTAATGATGACATTTTCATAATTGATGACCCTTATGAAACATATATTAGCAGTCTTTGCCCTGGAGAAATACCTGAACCTTTCATCGCAGCCAAGGAATCACACTCTATTAGATCAGTTATTATGAACATCAATGGAAGAAATCCAGTCAAAAGCATAGTCAATCCGGGTTCATCAATCATTGCAATGTCGGAAGAAGTTTGTCACAAACTTGGTCTTGCATACGATCCTTCAATACACATCCCTCTACAATTGGCTAACAGTGGTATTGACCAGAGTCTAGGTTTAGCACAAAATGTACCTTGCGAAGTCGGTAGCATCACCCTCTATATGCAAATACACATCATCTGTGACCCAGCCTACGACATTCTGCTTGGACGACCATTTGACGTTCTAACAGAGAGTATGGTAAAGAATTATCAAAGCAAAGCACAAACGATAACTATTTTTGATCCAAACTCAACCCCTTTTACTGTGCTATTCCAACTATCCCCTGATCTAATTGTCGAAGAAGAGAAGTTTGTGAGGATTTTTGCAACTAGAGGATAAATCTCAGAGAATAACCAGTGCGCACTCATTATTTCTTTCGACCATTCTAATTCCTCTATAACTATTGAGTACACTGCGATTATTCCCAATATTGACTCCTCAAACTCTTTGAACATCCTTTCCTTTTCCTCAATTCTTACAAACTTATATTTAATGGCTAGCCACCAGTATGCAACTTTTGGCCTCGATGGCCACCTCTATGCACGACTCTGCTATCATTTCTTCTCCCCACATCTCGTCAACCGACTCTATATACCCAATCTTTGTAGCCTCGAAGAAGAAATACACACCAGTTGCACAGAAGGTTTGACCAGTTATTACTGAACTACCTGATCAATTTCACATTATTTGAACCATCAATGGTGACCCCCTCGAGAAAATGCTGAAACTCAATCCTCAACCCCCATTGTTTGTCCCTCCTCCCTGCTATACACTCAAATGCAAAGCTATTATTGACAAGAACCATCCTGGCAATTTCTTATGGCCAGAAGAATGAAAGGTTATGCACAACTTTATCTGAAATCATGAAACAGGTTTTGCATGGACCAAACAAGAATGAGGAAGCTTTCGCCCTGACTTCTTTCCTCCTATCGAATTCCCTGTTATTCCTCACATTCCATGGGTTGAACGTAATATCCCTATACCTCCTGGTTTGTACAAACAGATCTGCAAAATGCTGAAGAAGAAGATAGAAGCAGGAGTTTACGAGTCGTCGAACTCGTCGTATTGATCACAATGGTTTTGTGTTGTGAAGAAAGATGCAAAATCACTTCAAATAGTACACAGTCTCGAACCTCTCAATCAAGTAACAATTCAGCACTCTGTGGTTGTCCCAATCTCTGACCATCTAGCTGAACAATTTGGTGGATGTGCTTGCAGTGGAATGTTGGACCTATATGTTGCATTGGATGAAAGAAAAGTCACAGAAACATCTCAAGATCTAACAACATTTCAGACACCTTTCAGAGTGCTTCGAATGGTCACCCTACCAATGGGTTGGACAAACTCGGTTCCAATCTTGCACGATGATGTAACATTCATCCTACAACCCAAAATCCCTCATATCACCATCCCTTACATCAACGACACACCAGTTAAGGGTCCAAAATCAGAATATTGAACTATCAGAGGATCTTACAAAATGATCGCCAATAATCCAGGCATTTGATGCTTCATTTGGGAACATTTTGGGAATCTAAATCATATAGTCCAATGCATGAAGTATTGCGGAGAAACCTTTTCTGGTCCAAAACTCTACCTTTGCATCCCCAAAATAATTGTTCTAGGTCATGGATGCAATATCGAAGGTTGTATGGCCGATCCCACTCGCATTGCAGCGGTTACCAAATGGGGACCTTGTCAAAGCCTTACTGAAGTCAAGGCATTTCTAGGAACTATTGGAGTTTGTCATATCTTTATTTGAAACTTTGCTCAATGTGCTACAGCTCTAATACACCTTACATGAAAAGATGTCTCTTTTGAATTCAGACTGGAACAAATTGCAGCACAGGAAGACCTGAAGCAAGCACTAATCAGTTCCCCAGCAATTCACACTATTGACTACTCATCTGATGCCCCAGTTATCCTATCAGTCAATACTTTGTACATCGCTATTGGTTTCCTTCTCATGCAATGCGATCCTGACAACCCTCGAAAATGATATTACAGTCAATTTGGCTCGATCCTGCTTAACAATTGTGAATCCCGGTTTTCGCAAGCAAAACTTGAACTCTATGGTCTATATCGCGCTCTCAGATCACTTTGATTGTACCTAATAGGGGTCCAAAACCTCATCGTCGAAGTCGACACAAGGTATATCAAAGGCATGCTCTCAAATCCTGGTATCACACCTAGTGCTAGCATCAATCGATGGATCATCTCGATTCTCACTTTTCACTTCACATTAGTTCATGTTGCAGGTACACATCATGGTCCAGATGGACTTTCGTGATGTCCTCCACAAGACAAAGATGACCAGTTTGATAACAAAAATGATTTTGGAGACTGGATCGACCATCTTCATGGTTTTGTACACCAAATCAATCCCATTACGACTTGACCCTTCACTTCCTATCGAGTTTTGACCCTCTACCTCTCTTCAGATCTCAGTAAGGGACCTATGATGATGTCCCACAAATGAACAATGTGAAAAAGGAAGACGAAAGATTAATTTGCATTTGGAAATGGTTAGAGGATTTGGTATGACCTCCAGATTTATCAGATTCTGAATATGCTACCTTTGTTCGATATTGCACCAAATTCTTCTTAGATTGCAGCAAACTTTGGAGGAAGGACTCTCATGGAGCTCACAAAATCGTCGCAATTCCCGAGTGTCATCTCAAAGTTATTCGTGCAGCTCATGACAATATTGGACACAAAATGGTCTTCATGACGAAAGCCATAATTTCCCTACGATTCTGGTGGCCTAACATGAAAACAGACATCACATGGTATATTCGCACTGGCCACCTGTGCCAAGTATGACAAACTCGAAACCTCCTTATCCCACCTACAGTTGCCACACCCACACCTTTATTTGGCAAAATCTACATCGATACCATGCCAATGCCTCCTTCAAGCTGATTCAAGTATATCATACAAGGTTGATGCTCACTAATGACATATCCCAAATGGTGAAATCTTCGACGAGAAAATGCTATGACCCTCAGGGATTGGATCTTCGAAGACATCCTTTGTAGATGGGGTTCACTATACAAAATTGTGAGCGATAATGGATCAGCTTTCATTGCAGCATTGGAATACCTTTCAAAACAATATCACATTAACCACATTTGAATTAGCAGCTACAATTCTCGTGCGAATGGAATTGTCAAATGAGCTCACTTTGATATTTGACAATTGTTATTCAAAGCAGTCAATGGAGATCAGAGCAATGGTCAGCTGGAGCACACTCGGTGTTCTGGGCAGAACAAGTTATGGTTCATAGATGCATGGGTTGCTCTCCTTACTTCACAATTACAGGATCACATCCCCTAATCCTGCTCGACATCTCTGAAGCAACATACTTGCAACCCCCTCCCAATTCTATCTTATCGACAACTGATCTCATTGCTTGAAGAGCAATAGCACTACAGAAATGATCATCTGACCTCAAAATTCTATATTCGAAAGTCTATACTGCTCGACTCAAAGCTGCGAAATGTTTCGAACTCGTTCATAAACAAACAATGCATGACTACGACTTCAAAAAAGGCAACCTGGTCCTACTTCGCAACACAGAAATCGAGAAATCTCTCAATCACAAGATGTGACCTTGATATTTAGGTCCCCTCATCATCATCAATTGAAACTAGGGAGGAGCCTACATCATCTGTGAACTCGATGGATCAGTATTTCATCGACCAGTCGCAGCCTTCCAACTCCTTCCCTATTTTGTATGAAAATCAATTCCCCTGCCACTGAACTTCCTGGATATCGACTCTGAACGTCTCGAAAAACTTTGAAACACTTCAAATGTCGACGAGGATATTCCTGAAGACCTTCCAGACTTTGAAGACAAATAATTATCCCATTTCTTTGTTCGCAATCACTTACCTATGACCTCGATTTCATTTAGTGTACAATACAAGTTGTGACTTTGCATTATAGCGTGGTCATGCAAACTCCAAAAGGGTTTTTTGGCCATGATGATCTACTGAGCCTTTCCCTTATTCTCTTTATTTTGCTTTCTTTTTCTTCTACTTTTATTCCCTACTTTTTCAAGACTCACAAGATTTAAATTGAAAACAAAAACAAAAATACAAAAATACAATGAAGTCCTTTTTTACTCCTCCATCATAACTTCTAAAAGTTCTATCTCCCTACTCAGAACTTCCATCTCCACCTTCTTCTGTACCAATTTGGCCACAAGCATCTTCCATCGAATGACCCATTCATCACTAATGACCTCAATATTGTCATTTGACAATACCTCCTTCGCTTTGCCTTTCCCTTTTTGTGCTTCGACCACTTTTTGTGCTTCGATTTTGGCATAGATGGTTTCGATGGTCCCACAACCATCTCCTCTGGCTCGACTGGCCCAACAACTCGGATGCGAAGAGCTAAAATAATCCAATTAGAAAGTTAGAAAAGTTTGCAACAAGTCCAAACAAGAAATGCACCTGGCTTTGACTGCAAAACATCTTTTGCAGCCCCGAATTTCCTCCCCTCACCTTTTCTAAGGCCTTTCCTCGACACCCCCTCCCAATAAGAGCCCTGCAGTGCATCAGTGCACTTGACGCACTTTGGGGCCCCTTCTTTGACCACACAGAGTGGCTGGGATCTCATCCCAGCACATTGATCGCACTATGACATGATTAGCACTCCAAAAAACCTTCAAAGCCAAAATGAAAACTCACAGGACCCTTGAAATTGAGCAGTCCACTCATTGCAAACTTTGCTCACTTTGACTCTATGGAGTCCTCAACTTTGTCCTCCCCATCTTTGCCCCCCTTGATTTCCACCACCTTTCATTTTGTCACCTGCACCACAGGTAACTCCTCCTCCTCCTTGTCCTCCATCAGGAAAATTACTTTCTGACCCAGACTTTCCCAGGGTTAAGGCTATTTTCCAGGGCACACTGAATCACCCTGTGATGCCCTGTGATAGCCTGTGATGCACTGCGACACGTCAGAGTTCATAAAATATGACAGGTGCAACACCATGTATATTCACTGTGGTTTTTACTCAATTTTTGCCTTCCTTTTCACATTCTCTATTGTTACATAGTGTATTTGTGTTGTATAGTTACTAAAGCACTAAATTTAATACCCCCAATATCCTGGTACAGACTAGTACAAGTAAACTGAAAAGAAAAAAAATCCTGCCCCCATGCAAAGTGTGGGGCAGGGGTCATCCGATCATGCATCAACACTGTTGTCTCCTTGTTGCCATTTCCCCGTGCCTGTCATCCTCATCGTGCCCACTACCTCTCTGTCATCCCTGGCCTTACTGCTCCCCATTTGCACCCTGCAAGCAGTTGCTTGTGGCAGTGGTTGGGGGTGCTGTAAAGGTGGTGGTGGTGGTGATGATGGTGGCCATCCTCATGCTGGTCTTCCTCTCGTCATCATAGTTGTTGGAGAGTTGGGGCTGCTGGGTCATGCCCATCATTCTGGTGTCATTGTTGGTGTCATTGTTGGTTTGCACATTTCCTCCCCCCACAAGGAGTCCTCGCAGCAGTGATTGGCTATTGTCATCCTGTTCTTCCACCAGTGATCCACCCCATGAACAGGCAAGAAGTGGTAGTGGGGTCATTATTTCTCCCCCTTGTTCCCGTTGTGCTCCCCATTTCCACCCCACGAGCAGCTGCTCGCGGCAGCAATTGGAGATGGTGTCGTGGTGTCAGCTTGTCCTGCTGTTCTTCATCCTGTTGTCCACCCTGCAAGCAGAGGCTCGCAGTGGTGTGGGCATAGGAGATTGCTGTCTTGTCACTCATGTTTCGTCAGCTGGGGAGGTTGCAACATGGGAGGAGGTACCTACCTTGTGGTTAGTTATCCCACTAACTGGGCTCTCTGATACCTCCTATTCAATCTCACAAGGGGAGGAGAGCATGGGTGGGCTGGGACAGCCCTTGTTGTCAAAAGTCCTAAAGAAGAGTAAAAAGGTGCAGCTAGCTGAATAACCACCAAAAGTTAAAAAAAAAACTTAATACCCCAACAAGCAGTGGCTCACAGTGGCAGGGGTGGGTGCTGGGTCGTGGTCTTGTCATCATCCCTCTCCTTTCCCCTCCCCCTCCCATCATCGTGCCCCTTCTGTTTTCATTTGGGTTGTCTGGTCCTCATCCTCGCTCTAATTGTTCCCTCATCCTTCCCCTCCTCCTCATCCCCATGTTGTCATTGTTGTCTGGTCATTGTTGTTGTTGTTCCCCCATCTTCATTCTCATCTCTCATCTCTCATTTCCTGTCACCTTGCTCCCTGTTTCTACCCTGCAAGCAGTTGCTCATGGCTGTGGTTGGGGGTGCTTTGACATTGGTCATCATCCTTGTCCTCCCCCTCTCATCATTGTGTCCCTTCTCTTTCCCCTGCTCCTCCCCATAGTAAAGCTTTGTAACTAAAAACCAGTTAGTAAAAAGAACATGAAACAAGCAAAGAAAGAAAAAACTTACTGGTGGCCCAAGATGACATCTCTTCCACCTTTTTTTTCATTTGGTTTACCTCCTCCCCCTCGTTTCCTGTCATCTCATCATTATGTTGTCATTCCATCGTCTCCCCATCATCTTGTCATTTCATCGTTCCATTTGTTGTCATTCTGTTTCATCTGGTGCACGTTGCCATTCCTGTTCCCACCCCACGAGAAGTTGCTCATGGTGGTAGTTCTGGGTCTCTTGTGTGGTGGCTGTGGTAGCCGTCATTGTGGTTTTGGTGTTGTGGTGTTGTTGTACTATAGATAGAACCTAAATGAAAAAAAGAGTCAGTTTAAACAAAACAACAAAGAACATCTTAAACAATGTGACATGCCATTTACATTGAGGGTTGCATCTTGCGTACCCAAACCCCCTACCTGCACCTACCCTTGGTCCATACCCGCATGGGTTGGCATACCCCTGCCATACACTCATTGCCTTTGAAGCCCTCAAAACCTGTAAATTAATAAAACTTAATTTAGCTGAAGTAAAAGAACAAGAAGTGAAGATAAAAACTTACAAGGGGCCCAAATGATGATGTTTAAGTGAATTAAAATACCGTGAGAATAGAGCGCCCCATGGGGCACTCACATGACTTAATTCTATACAAGTGAATTAACTTAGAATAATAACCACCTTGAACGATGATGCCATCCTCCCTTTCACCTCACTATTACCACCTTTCCACTCCATCAACATCCACCACCATGACTCCCATGCACATTCCCATGCCAGCAAGAGCCACCAATGGCTGCCAATGAACCCTCTTGGGTGCAATGCAGGCCCAAATGATGATTGCATCATTTGGGCCCTAGGTAAGTTCATTTCTCTGTTCCTTGTTCTTTTCAACTAAATAATGTATTTTGTTCATTTTTAGGAAGTATACTACTGCCAGAGACATGTGCTGACACAATACTATAATACACCCACAACTGAGACAATGGGGATGATGGGATGATGGGGATGAGATGACATGGATGATGAGGAGGCCCCAGGGACTTTCTGTACATATTAGTTTTTTCTTTTGTAGTTATTTTGTACATACCATACAAAAGAACATATAAACCCTAATTACTCAAACTCAGTAGATAAGTTGTAAGGACCCAAAAAACTAGTATGCCAACAATAGTAATGAAGTAAGTAAACAATTGTAATGAAGTAAGTAAATAATTGTAATGAGGTTAGTAATAAGTCAATAACAGTTTGTAATGAAGTAAGTAAATAATTGTAATGAGGTTAGTAACAAGTCAATTACAGTTTGTAATGAAGTAAGTAAACAATTTGTAATGAGGTTAGGAACAGGTCAATAACAGTTTGTAATGAAGTAAGTAAGCAATTGTAATGAGGTTAGTAACAAGTCAATAACAGTTTGTAATGAAGTAAGTAAATAATTGTAATGAGGTTAGTAACAAGTCAATTACAGTTTGTAATGAAGTAAGTAAACAACTTGTAATGAGGTTAGTAACAGGTCAATAACAGTTTGTAATGAAGTAAGTAAGCAATTGTAATGAGGTTAGTAAATAATTGTAATGAGGTTAGTAACACGTCAATAACAGTTTGTAATGAAGTAAGTAAATAATTGTAATGAGGTTAGTAACAAGTCAATTACAGTTTGTAATGAAGTAAGTAAACAATTTGTAAACAGGTAAGTTTGTAATAAAGTAAGTAAACAATTAGTATTGAGGCTAGTAACTGGTCAATTACCATTTGCAATGAATTCAGTAACACTTTTGTAATGGAGTCAGTAACAATTTTTGTAGTTGTAGGGACTTTGCACATGAAAAAAGCCTGACACGATATAGTGGACACCTAGTTTCACACCTTGTGGTTTCCAGCCATAATTCAACCCCTTGCCTTCTACAAGAGAAGTAATGACTTCCTCTTTACTACTTGTCATTTTGTAAGTCTTTTGTTAGTAAATGTATTGACAGTGGGTAACAAATGTCATATTTACAGGTTGGCAGTATCAACAAGCTTCCAATACTGCACTACAAAGTTGTTTACTGACTTCAATACAAACAATTACTAACCGTGACTGTCTCAATACAAACTTATTACAAACAATTACTAACTGCCTCAATACAAACTACAAACAGGTTACTGACTTCAATACAAACTATTACAAGCAATTACCAACTTCAATACAAACTATTACTAACAGATTACTGACTTCAATCACAAACTTGTTCAATACAAACCATTACTCATGAACCCAGGGACCCCCCTTTATGCTATACTTATAGTCTAATATAATAATATTAGTAACTGCATCAACAAGCTGCTACTGCACTACACTAACTTTGTAAGTCCTTTGTTAGTCAATGCATTTACAGTTTCAATTAATGTTATATTTGCAGCCTAATTCTGTCTGTGTATTAACAAGCTATTACTACTTAAACTCATGGATTTTTTCAAGTCCTGTAGTGACTGATGAAGAACTCATCAAGTTTGTAAGTAGTAATGGTTGTATTGAAGTTAATAACATATTTGTAACAATTATAATGAAGTTGGTAAAGAAATTTGTAATGATGTTAGTGGCATCTTTAGGGCAGGCCTTTGTGCATGGGATATTTCTGATGTAACCCAGGACACCCTGGGGACAAAAGCAATTTTCCTGATGTCAACCCCTGCCTCAGCCTCCTTGATCGATTTAGCTTTGGCTGCTAGTTGCTCATTTCGTCGCAACAACTCAGCCCTCAAAAGGGTCTTGGCGTGAAATTCACCAAGTGCCATTTTGCGAGCCTCAACAAGAGTGGCCCTCCGATCGTCCAGTTTCGTCTTCTTAGCAGCAGCTGCTGCCTCTCAAGCTAGTTCCTCTTTCTCCCAAATGCACCTTGCCTCTTCCTTGGCCTCTGCCCATGCTTTCGCCTCAGCAGCTTCTCGATCCTCGTGTTCCACCTCTTCATGAAACTCTGAAAATAATAGCTCAGCACCCCATGAAAGCTATTTGTGCCAGGCCAATGGTTGATACAGCTCAAAAACTTCATCAACGACCTTTTGAATGGCCGAATCGCATTCTTTGCCCAGATTGTCAGCGAGCTCATCATATTCAGCCTAAGACCAAATGTTTTAGCCACCCATACAACAAAACAAATGCAGGAACATACCATTCTGTCACAAAAACCCTTCCCCCACACTTTGAAGTCCAAATCTTCAGCAGCATTGCGCTTGGGCATCGATTTGGCGTAGTTGAAGAAGTCGGTATTGAGTTCGGCAAGGAGAGACATGATGAAAAGCTACTATCGAGGGTGTAGGTTGATGAAGGAGAACAAGAAGTTTTTTTGAGTTTCGTTTACAGCTTCAACATGATCATGCATTTCCCATGTGACTCCGATCAGCTGACTGGGACAGTCAGGATTTCAGTAAGGGGGAGGATGATAGGTCCACCATGCGCACTAAGCTCTGGGAACATCTCCAAAGGCATTGACACATCAACACACATGCTCCCAACCCCTATGAACCCCTATGAACCCCTATGAACCTCACAAGACCGCTCTGAGACTATTTTGAACAACTTTGAACAACTTTGAACAACTTTGAACAACTTCACAACACTTCGAGCAAGTTTGAACAACCTCGCAGCACCTCGAACACCTTCGGCTGCTGTATGCTTATTGTACCGCCCTTCAGACACATGCAGCACACTTTGTAAGAGTTAGTGTGTCACATATTGAGCACCACCAGACATGAGGAGATGCAACAATGGGATTTTAGGATGCGACTGTGGCACTTTGATGTCTTGATGATATATTGGATCAATAGGACAGGTACTCACAATAAATTGTGACACTATACATTGGCCTTCTTATCATCTTTCATTTATTTTATGATTTGCGAAGTTCTTTATTGTTTTATATCTTGCCTCAGTATTCCTCATGTTCTATTTCCTTTTAAGTACCACCTCTCCCAAACATATATAACCTTGTACTAGCTACTTAGAAGGACAGAATAGATCATCCTCTCACACCAATCATCTGATTTAAGAGCCATTCTCTTGAGTCCTTAGTCTCAAAGTTCAGTGTTTTATGCCAAACTTCCTCAAACTCCTCATACTAGCTTCTCGAAACTATCGCATATTGTCTATCCCTTCTTGATGCTTTCCTACATACTTATAGTCCACCCTCAGCCTTCGTCGAAATTGTCCTCATCCTCTATAAAGTCTCTCAAACCTCCCTCAAACCTCTCAAACCTCTCTCGAACACCTTTGTAGCACTTCGAATACTCTCAAATCTCTTTGAACTTCATCAGACACACTCTAAAGTCGTTTCCCTAGCCTTGGGTAACAGCGGTGATATTTAGTACCACCTTGCAACCTTTCTCTAACTAGTGTTATACCATTCAAGCCCTTATTGTGGGTTTTGTTTGGGTTTCCTGGTTGAGTATCATCATCATCATGTTGACATTATCTGCAGTTGTCAGGAGGTTCTCGATCAGATATTGGGTGGTGGTAGCTTTGCACATCTTGATCCTTTTGATGAGGGCTTGTCTGTCTGTTAGTATGGATATCGGGAGTCAGCCTGCTATGTGCTCTGATCTGATCATCCAGATACCTAGTAGTGCCCCTACTACCTCTGCTTCAAAGGATGTGTACTCATTTGTGCTTCCTAAGTGATATCTCAGCACTTTGGATGGTGTGTGCCTTCCCCTCCTATACATTACCACTGCCACTCCTATACAGCCATCTATACCTGATCTGTCTGTGAAGACTTTGATTTCTGATGTGCTGTCAGCTTTGTTGCAAATAGAGGTGTCTTGATCCTCAGCTATCTCTGTGGTGAAAGCTGTGTGGGTATATGTGGGAGAGCATGGATTGGGCATTATGTTCTCTATTCCATCTGGGTATATCTCTGGAAAGTGATCCATCAGCTTGTGTAGAGGCATGCAATGTTTCCTTGCATGGATAGTGTGGTATTCACATACTATGTGGTGTAGCGGGTGTGGCTCTGGTAGTGTGCATATTTGCACTATAGATCTGTGACAAGCTTTTAGCATGATTAGCTCTAGTGGAAGGATGCCTGCATGTAGGTCCAGCGTGTCAGTCAGGGTGGTATGAAGTGCCCCATTTATTGCCAGGGTGGCCATTCACTGTACTTAATTAGTTGATGTAGGACCCTTGTTGATCCTGTCCTTTGCTTCACTCCTGGGATTATCCTTGGGGAGTTATACCATATCTCAGCCCCATATGTCATCTTTGGTATGGCCACTGACATGTAGAGCTGGCGCATTAGTTTTGGTGAGAGTCCTACCTCTGTCCTTGCAAGGTGTTGGCATTGCATTACCCACTTTGTAGTGCTGTCTATGGCCCTTTCTTCATGTTTCCTCCATGTTAGTTTGTCATCGATGACTATGCCGAGGTACTTGTAGCTGTCAACCATATTAACTTCCCTACCCTGAAGTGTTAGCCTCAGTTTGTGTAGTGGGCGCATACTTCCAGTCAGTGACTTGGTCTTCCAGTGTCCTAGGTGCATTACTGCTAGTTTGCTGATTTCAAACCTGCAGTTGTGGCCAGCCGACCATTTGAGTGCTCAGTCTTCCTTTTCCATGTGTTCTTGGATGCTCTGAGTGATTTCTTCGAAATCTTTTCCAACAGCCATGACCATCACATCATCGACATACCCTAGTGCTTGCAGAGTGTTGCTTAGTTCCAGCAGATCTGCATTATAGAAGTTAAAAGCTGGTAGTGATGCCGGGTCTCCTTGCCCTACTCTATTGTTGATGGGGATCCGTTCCGAAATGTAATTGTTGAATTTCAGTCACATTGACCGACCCCTCAGCAGTCGTTCTATAAATTTTACTATTGTTTCAGGGACTCATCTCTTCTTCATGTTGTGTAGGAGTTGTTCTATTACTGCATTGGGAAATGCCTCTTTGATGTCCAGGAAGAGGATCGATACTACTTTCCCTTTTCTCCATGCCTTCTTGACCCGGTGTATAAGCAAATGTACTGCATTAGTCATGCTTCTGCAGGGTCTTCCTCCAAAGTGTGTATCTGGCAGTAGTTGGTGTTGCTCCGTTACAGAGATGAGGTTTTCAGAGATCACCAATGTGAATACCTTGGCCATAGTGCACAGTAGGGCAATGGGACAGTATGCTTTGGGTACTTCATAGCTTGGCTTTCCTGGTTTCCTTAGTATGCATGTCATGGATTCTGTTAAGAACTGATCCGAAAGGGCTCGTCGGAATCCGGTCGGACCCAGCAGGTGTTTGAGAGTGGAAGACTGTCGGGTCGTAGCGGATTATGCAGATGGGTAACGAAAAGGACTTGGCTTCAGCTTGTAAGAAGCTGTGCCCTTCACCTCATCTGGTGTCCTAATTTTGGGTAGAGGTTTTAGAGATAGGAGCGGGAGAGTGCGGGTAAATGCGGGAAGGAGTATGGAGGGACTTAGGTTAAGTTCAGATGAGACTAGAACTTCAGAGGGGAACTAGAGGTTGAGTTGAATGGAGTTCAGACTCTTAGAGGTCAGGAGTTGGAGTAAAAGGAGGTTTTAGATTGACAGGGTAAAGTCGAGTCTGTGTCGATATACAAACTGAGGAATACAAAGTGAAACTAACTAAGCTTAAATACTAGAGTCCAGAACAAGAGCAGAATGGAAATGGAAACTGTGGCAGTGTCTCAACTGCGTAGATAAATTGCCTAGCAGAGGCCGCACAGGAATCCATAGTCGAATTTGCAAAACTAGACAGCAGCCTTGGAAGGCAGCCATGGTTGCTGTACACAGCGGCCTGCTGCACAGCAGTGTGGGCAGTGCAAGGGGGCCAGAACGAAGGCGGTAGGAGTTGAGTTAGGAAAAGTGGAAAAGATTGGAAGGTTGCAGGTTCTGAGCGGGCAAGGAATGGATCGTGACAGTATTTCCCCCTTAGTGCCAAGCCTACAAGGCACGTGAAGGTTTGAGTCCAAAGGAGGAAGTTGGTTGACTCCTGAATGCGGCAATTGGTTGAAAAATTTTGTTGTTTTCCTTCTTCCATCACCTATACAAAATGTCCCCCCCAGCAGGCTCCGCTCAACTGAAATTGGCTGCAATGATGGCTCAGTACAAACAGAGGGAGTGGGAGATGAAAGAACAGATGGAGCGGGAGGTGAGAGAATTGGAGGAGGTGGCAAGGGAGGAGGAACATCGGGCGCAGGATGTGCAGAAGGCATCAGAGAAGGCTGCGAAGGCAGAGGAGGCGCGCCAGGCAACAGCGCAGAAAAAAGAGGCTTCGGCTGCAAAATGCATGGAGAAGAAGTGGGTGGCTGCAGCTGCGGGTTTGGAGGACGAGGCCGAGGGGAGCAAGTCCCCAAAGAAGAAGAAGATTGCCACGTCAAGGGCGCAGGTGGGGTCAGAAGAATCGGCGAGTCCGGTGTGGGTGCAGGCCGCCTTGCCCTGCAAAAGGTGCGTAGTTGGCTTTCTTTCGATGTTTTTGGACTGACAAGTGGCTTAGGTGCCAATATCAAAAAATTTTGTGCTTCAAGATGGGTGCGAAGGGACGCGTGTGCGATAACTGCACGCACGTTAAGCACAAGTGCAAGGAGGTCATGTGGGAGGGGCAGGAGGCCCCAACAGTAAGAAAAGTGAGGTCCGGAGCAGGAACAGCAGGTCCACCGGACAACAACGGAGAAGTGGCGGAGCTGCTACGGCAGCTGGTAAAGGTGGTGAGGAAAGGGTTTGGGGAGGTGGCGACAGCGGTGAGGGAGTCGATGGAGGAGATCCGGGATGCAATGGACCCAGAGTGGGAGGCGGATGAAAGTATCGAGGGGGAGAGTGACGAGGACAAAGAGGAAGTGGAGTGGGCAGTACGAGAGTCCCGACAGGAAAGGCATGGGATCCACCAGTCTGGAGACAACTGTGCGGGATTCCAAAGATATTTGGAAAAAAGGCAGGCAGACAATGTGGAGGAGGGTGAGGGTGAGGAAGAGGAGGATGAAGGCGGGGAAGGTGGAGAAGCGGAGGAAGGTGGTGAAGTCGGAGGAGAGGATGACAAAGATGGAGAGGGAGAAGCGGAGGTAGTGTAGGGATCTGGTTGGATATACTGTTAAGAACTGATCCAAAAGGGCTCGTTGGAATCCGGTCGGACCCGAAAATTCTTTTTTCAATAAAGTTTGTTCTGAGTTCAGACTGAGTGAATAAGTAACGTGAATTGTCTTTAAGCAGGTAACGGTCCGATTTTCTGCATGTAGTGGGTGTGAAAATCCGCAAGGAGTTCTTGGGCGTGGTCAAGTTCCATAACAGGTAGCCAGGAAGTCTCTTTGTCAGTTCCCTGGTAACCTTCCCATTGGACGAGGTAGAGAATCTTGCAGCGATGTTGGTTGTCGACTTTGGAGTCGAGGACTTTGGCGATCTCATATTCGAGCTCATCATTGATGGTGATCAGAGGAGGTGGAGGTTGTACTCGATTTGGAATTGTGTTTGGGGAGTGTATCTCTAGTTGAGAGACATGGAAAACAGGGTGAATAGCCTGCATGTGATCCAGGAGCCGCAGGGTGACTGAGTGAGTTCCTGGGCGGGCGATGATTTCAAAAGGACTGTGGTTCTTTTCAGAGAGTTTCTTGGAGGGACAGGTGGTGCGGATATTTTCTGCAGTGACATAAGCGAAATCACCAATGTTGAAGTCAGGTGCAGGTGCCCAATGTTTATCCATGGGACCTTGATAACGTTCTTGAGTGGCCGCAAGTTGTTTCCAAAGTTCCTGGTGAAGGTCATCTAAATCAATGATGAATTCGCAGGCACACTGTGAAGCTAAGTCATGCTCTGGAAAGACAGAAATGTTCGGGTGGTAACCTTTATTGGCAAAGAAAGGTGATACGCCTGTAGAGGCGGAAGGAGCATTGTTGTAGGCAAATTCGCCCAAGGGCAAGAGGTGAGACCAGTCATCCTGCTGATAGTTGCAGAAGATCCGGAGGTACTGTTCCAAGGTCTGGTTAAGTCATTCTGTCTGACCATCACCTTGTGGATGATAACCGGAAGTGAAGTGGATCCACATGTCGAGTGCTTTTCTGAGAGAGCGGAAAAAATGAGAGACGAACTCGGATCCCCAGTTGCAAGTGATGTGCGACAGAACACCATGCTTGGAGAAGACGTGGAGGACAAACAGGTTGGCTAGTTCTTGGGCTGTGATTTCATTGACAGTTGGAATGAAGATGCCCTGTTTGGTGAGGCAGTCAACGATGACTAGGATAGCAGTGTGACCAGCGGAGTCGGGTAGTTGTTCAATGAAATCCATGGAGATGGAATTCCAAGGTCGTTCCGGAACCAGAAGTTGCTTTAGGAACCTGTAGGGCCTGTGTCGAGGCGATTTGGATCGTTTGCAAGTCGTACAGGATTTGCAGAATTCCTGGACAAAGGTGCAGAGGTTTGGCCAGATGTATTCCCGGCAGACAAGCTGCTGGGTTTTGTTTTGTCCGAAGTGGCCGGAGAGGATATGATTATGTTTGTATTGGAGGACTTTGAGGTGGAGATCCGCAACGTCTGGAACATAAATCCGGTCGAAGTGGCAGAGAAGTCCTGCCTCATCTATGGTCCAGTTGGGGTCAACAGGTGTCAGGAGATGAACGGAAGATATAGGGTCAAGGGGAAGAGAGGTGTGGATGTCATTGTGGAGTTTCTCAATGTCCATGATTACTGCTTGTTGAAGGATGGGTGTGGCGAGATAAGTGGCGCAGAGGGAAGAGGAGAGTTGTTCCTGTGTGAATACAGGTCGGGAGTTGGTCAGGTGTACAGAGGCAAAGTCGCTATTTCCCCCTTTGCGGTAGACGTCCCAATGTCTAGTGAGTGCATCTGGCTTGGCCCCCAGTTTCCCGGGGCAGAAGCAGATGACGAGATTGAACTGGGAAAGGTACTCAGACCAATGGGCCTGGCGGCAGGTGAGCAACTTGGTAGTGCTGAAGTATTCAAGATTTTGTGGTCCATGACCACATCAAAGGCATCGCAGCACTTCTTGTTGAAGTCCCAAGGTGCAGATTTCCGCATCAAGCAGGTAAGTGGGATGACAATGTCTGAATAACCATTAATGAAACGGCAGTAAAAATTGCAGAAGCCTAAGAAGGATTGGATGTCCTTGACTTTCCTCAGCTCGGGCCAGTCGAGCACGGTTTTGACTTTATCCTCGGACATCCAAAGTCCATCCGGTGAAAGGATGAAACCTAAATATTCAACAGTGTCTTTGTGGAACTCACATTTCTGTGGGGAGGCATAAAGTCCATTTTTCTGGAGACGGCGGAGGACTTCTTTAATGTGAGTCCCATGCTGGGACTTGTCATCTGAATAGATCAGGATGTCGTCGAGGTACACGATGACACAAACATCCAGCATGTTGCTGAAGATGTCGTTCATAAAATGCTGGAACGCTGCGGGTGCATTAGTGAGTCCAAAGGGAACCACCAACCACTTGAAGGATCCATAGCAGGTGCAGAAAGTAGTTTTCCATTTGTCACCATCCACGATGCGGACTAGGTGATAAGTGTGCCGCAAGTCTATCTTGGTGAACAAGCGGGCTTTTCGGGGAGAGTCAAGGAGGTCGGAAATGAGAGGAAGGGGATAGCGGTCTTTCTTCATAAGTCGATTGAGTCCTCGGTAGTCGACACAAAATCAGAGGCTACCATCCTTCTTCTTGACGAAAAGTATAGGAGCTCCATGTGGAGACTTAGAAGGACAGATGAAGCCTGAGTGGACATTTTCATCAATGAAGACTCATAGGGCTTCTAATTTGGAGGGAGAGAGGGAGTACATGCGACCCGGAGGAGGGGGAGCATTATCCTCCATCTCTATCTTGAGGTCATAAGGACGATGTGGAGGAAGGGTGTCTGCCTTATTCTTATTAAAGACATTGGCGAATTCATGATACTCAGCGGGAATGTCAGATAAATCCGGCGGGATTGAGGATTGGGTCGAGCAGGCGGATAACCCTTCTGGAGCAAAGGTCATCTGGAAGGCTACTTCCCCGGTGAGTTTGCTAGCACGCGCATAAGCGGCAGCATTGATGAAAGAGATGTCGGGAGGTGTAAACTTAGGAGGAATGGGGGGTTCGGAAAATGCAGAGGATTCAAGGATTTCTACAGGAAGGTTCAGGGACAAAGGAGATGTCTGGGGTGCTGAACCTCTATGATCAGCAGAGCGGAAAGTAATTTGGCTTGAAGACCAGGCAATCAACGGATTGTATTGCTTCAGCCAGTTATGACCAAGTACTGTGGAACAGGAAGAGTCTAGCGAGGTTACATAAAATGACAGATTGAACATTTCACCGGTAGGAAAGGTGACCGGAAGTTGGGTGACTTGAGTTATGGTGGAGTTGCAAGATCCATCAAAGAGTCATAAACTGATCGGGTTAATGGATTCCATGCTGAGTTGGTTATTCAACACAAAAGAGGAGTCAAGAAAGCAGTGGGATGAACCAGAATCAATGAGGGTTCAGACAGGGGCGGAAAGGTCAGGAATAGTTAAGAGGATGATTAGGGAGTCAGGGTCGGAAAGAGCGGACACGTTGAGACAGATGTAGGCAGCCAAGTGGGTAAGGTCAATGCAACCCCCAGCCCCAATGGCTGTATCCTGAGGGTTGCGGACTATTTTTCTGAGTCTGCAGAATCGGGAATTACAGTGGATGCACGGGCTTTTGCAGCTTTAGACTTCGGGCAGTTTCCTGCTATGTGCCCTTCTTCACCGCAGTAGAGGCAAAGTCTTTCCCGCATGCGACGTTCTTGTTCATCCACAGTAAGTTTGCCATTCTTCCCTAACTTGTTGGAGATGGATGACTTGGAAGTGTTCTTTGTCGTGGAGGGCTGCTGGTTGGAGGAGTTTCCCTGAGGGGAGCTCGATGAGGATTGATTGGTGGACTGGGAGGAACCTTTGGGGTTGTCCTTCTTGACAGGGTTAGAAGAGTTCCCGGAATTCTTAGTTTCGAACCGGGTTTCATCTTCCTGCATCCAGTAGATATTGTCACAGTCCTGTGCTTTCAAGCGCAGTCCTGCAAGGGTGTCGGGTTTACCACCCCGAAGGACTTCTATATGAAGTCGGAGCAGAAGACTGCGGAAATAGCGGTCACAGAGGGCTGCCTCATTCCAGTTGACCCTAGAAGCTAATTCCCAAAAGTCAACATTATACTTTGTGATGCAACCACTTTTCTTCATTGCTAAATCAGAAAGAGCTTTTTCCGCATCCCCGAGCGGGTTGTGTGGGCTGAAGTTACTCTCTAGTTCGGTGAGAAAAGCCTCATAATCCCACATCCAGTGTGCAGATCGGTCGGGTCATTAAGACCAGGCTCAAACCAGCTGAGAGCTGATCCTTTGAGATAAGAAAGGATAAATATGATCTTTTTCTCATCAGAAGAAAATACATGTGGATGGTCGTGGAAATGAAGGTTACACGAGACTAGAAAGTCTCTAAGTTTCTTTGGGTTGGAGCCATCGAAGGTGTCAGGGTCGCAAACTTTGATTTTCTTGGTCTTGGGTGCATTATTGTGTTGGAGGGTGTGGATACTCTCCAAGAGGTTGTAAAGAACATCTATGAACCTATCCCCTGGATCAGGGTTTCCCCCCATGGGAGGTTGATCATCAGGATCATTGGGATCGGGGTCACCCCCAGGGCCATCCAGACCACTAGGGTCGTTGGGTCCACCGGGAGGTCTGTCCTTTAGACCACGATCTTCCAACCCATAGGGTTCAGGCTGGTTGATGCCCCCTACGTACTCAAGGGGAGTTGTGGGTTGGGGTTCTTCCGGATTCACGGGAGATTGTTGAGCTTGAGTAGACATGAGGTTTGCACTGATTGATGGGGCTCTGAAACTGATTTGTCAGAAAATGTTGGAAGGTCTGGAAGTTACTCCGAATGTTGAGGCGAGTCATGGGCTAGGAAGTGTGGATTGCTGAATTGCAGAGATCCCTGGAATGGTACCGGCATGCTGAGAGTTTCTGGTTGTGCACTGGCAAGTTTCAGTTGGGGTCATAGGAGAAGAGACGAGTGAAGTGTCAGTTCGTATATACTGTTAAGAACTGATCTGAAAGGGCTCGTCGGAATCCAGTTGGACCTGGTGGGTGTTTGAGAGCAGAAGATTGTTGGGTCATAGCGGATTATGCGGATGGGTAACGAAAAGGACTTGGCTTCAGCTTGTAAGAAGCTGCGCCCTTCACCTCATCTGGTGTCCTAATTTTGGGTAGAGGTTTTAGAGATAGGAGCGGGAGAGTGCGGGTAAATGCGGGAAGGAGTATGGAGGGACTTAGGTTAAGTTCAGATGAGACTAGAACTTCAGAGGGGAACTAGAGGTTGAGTTGAATGGAGTTCAGACTCTTAGAGGTCAGGAGTTGGAGTAGAAGGAGGTTTTAGATTGACAGGGTAAAGTTGAGTCTGTGTCGATATACAAACTGAGGAATACAAAGTGAAACTAACTAAGCTTAAATACTAGAGTCCGGAACAAGAGCAGAATGGAAATGGAAACTGTGGCAGTGTCTCAACTGCATAGATAAATTGCCTAGCAGAGGCCGCACAGGAATCCATAGTCGAATTTGCAAAACTAGACAGCAGCCTTGGAAGGCAGCCATGGTTGCTGTACACAGCGGCCTGGTGCACAGCAGTGTGGGCAGTGCAAGGGGGCTGGAACGAAGGCGGTAGGAGTTGAGTTAGGAAAAGCGGAAAAGATCAGAAGGTTGCAGGTTCCAAGCGGGTGAGGAACGGATCGTGACAGATTCCTGCCATTCATGATAGTAGACTCCATGGCTCAGTATCACCCTGTATATAGGTAGTAAGTATGGGACTATGAGATTGGCTGTTTTCTGTAGAACGATGTTTGGTATGTCATCTGGTCCCGGTGCTTTGTATGGGGATAGCTTCACTATGTGCATGTAGATCTGTTCCTCCATGATTGTTGGTGGTAATGGGATCAGGTCTGGGTAATCCTGTGGTACCATTGATCCCATTGGCTTTGGTGGGAAGAAGGCCTCTGCAAGAGCCTTGGCTTTGCCCTCATTTGTGTTTACCTCTCTTAGTAGTCCATTGCCTCTTTTTACCTTTAGTGAGGGTATTCTTGACTGTCCTCCATCGCCTATTGGGTTGGAGATGAACTTATTTGCCATCCATATGTCTGAACTGTCTGCATTTTCTAGATAATCGTTCCAGTGGTCCATCTTGGCTTTAATGATGTCCTCTGCATATCTTTGGTGGGCCTGTCGAAGGTCTTGGTGACTTGGGTGTTTGTCCACTGCTCAATTTCTATATGATTCAGTGTGTAACCTATTGACTGCCTTTTTCATTTTCCTCAGGTCTTTTGTCCACCACCTCTTAGATAGGGGGCATGGAAAGTTTACAGGGACCTTGTTTTTGATCGTATTCTGAATTGCTGCTGTGAGCTGTTCTATTTCCCTGCCCAAGTCTTTGTCAGTTCTGATCTCAGACAGTATTGGGATTACCACCAGCTCATTTCCCAGGTGAGCATTGAATTCCTCCCAGTCCATTTCCCTGAAGTTTAGGGATGACTTTGCCAGCGCCCTTTCCTGTGTTAGTTCCAGTATTGTTGCTATTGGGTAGTGATCAGTTTTGCCTGGTTGCCTGGTTGGCATGGTGCATTTCACCACATGGTTCACAAGACTGCTATTACAGAACATGTTGTTGGGCCTAGAGTAGCACTTTGAGACCATGTGCTTGAGTGTTGGTATGCCCTTTGGTAGCGTCATGTGCATGTCGCATTCTGCTACTAGGTCTATCAGTTCTCCTGCATCTTCAAGGGCTTCGGAAGTGAATAGGTGTGTGTCTTGGTCCCTATCCCACATTGGGTGATGTCGATTGAAGTCCCCTCCCCACCGTATGTGAGTGTCCTGGGGCCCTTGGTGGCTATTCCAGTTGTTGTGCATGTATCTCTTTAACACTGCCAGTGAGTGTGAGTTCTCACAGGCATTGTATATACTGAATACTTGTAGTCTGCCATATGCACCCATTAGTTTGATTGCTGCTATGTCATTCATGTCTGGCGTGTCTAATATTCTCCAATTGTTTGTGGATAGAGCCGCATTTACCCAAATTGTGGATCACACTAGTGTGTCCAAAGTTCCCCTCAAGGTGGGAGTTACTGATGTGAAGTGGTTTGGTGTTCTGATGCTGCTGAAGCAGGTGATATATGGTTCCTGTATTAATATGATGTCCCAGTGTGCCGCTAGTGAGTCATTTATGAGCTCCAGGTGCACAGTGAGTGATTTATTCAAATTTATTTGTAGGACTCTTAACTTTGTTTCTTCACTCATCTCACTATTCATAGTTTGCGTCAGGTTCTTGCCTGTCCCAGGATTGGTGCTCGAGTCCCCATTTGTTTGGAGCTGCATGTCTAGGTTGGAAATTTAGTTGGGTTTGCCGCATCATTCCTCTCCTGTTTGGTTGCATGAAGTCTGTCACTCCTGCAGTGATTGCCAACCTTTGGTTACTTGGTGGGGCTGCTTCCCACATCCAGGTCTCTATAGAAGGGTAAAACGGGAGCAGATTCTCTGGGTTCCTCTTGTCATGTTCAGTGCATTTCCTGAGGAAAGTTTACTTGCATGTCCACATATTCCACATGGGACACATAGTAGTGTTGATGTGCTGCAGTTGCTGGTCCTGTGGTTTTCTCCACACCTAGTGCAGATGTCTCTGCTGATAATGCACTTGTGTGCTACACAGTTATATCCCTGGCACTTGAGGCATCTGATTGGTTCTCTTTTGCATTTGGTTACTGATACCTTTTTGTTACAAATGACTAGCCCATTGAGTATGGCTTTATTTGCACTATCTGGGTCTGTGAACATGATGATCATATGACCTACTGACTGGTTTGGGTTTCACCATCCAGGGGCCTTAGCCCATCTGCATTACTGATTGAGTCCTTGGATAAGCTGTTTGACTCCATTACCTCCTCTATGTGTGATTTCTCTGTTATGTCAAAGGTTAGTGGGACGAAATATGCCATGATGTTGAAATTGCGAGCTTCTGGTAATATGGAGGTGCCCAACTAGCATTCCATGTGCAGGATGTTCACCTCACTGTGGAGCCATGCTGTGGATCTGTCATCTCCAGCCTCTATGAGTAGCCCTCCATTCTTGAGCCATATTGCCAAATGGAGTTTGCACTCTTCATTTGTCATTTTTGCAGCTTTGGTCAGTTTTTTGTTCAGCTGTTTTAGTAGCTGTGGGGCCAGCAGTGTTTTTAGTTCTGGAATGTCCACTGAGAGGGTCCATATGAATTGCCTTGCCCTTATACTTTCCTTCGCTCTGACCCTTGGATTATGTACATTGACCATCTCATTTGTCATCTCGACATCTCCTTCTGTGATTGGAAGTATTTGAGTGTTCGGTGGTCAGTGAAGATCTCAAAATGGGCACCAAGGAGGTAGGATCTCCATTTCTTACATGCCTTGATGATGGCAAGGAGTTCCTTCTTGTGAACAGGGTAATTCTTCTTGGTGTTGTTTAGTTGGTAGGAGTTGTAGGTGACTGGTCTTGCAGTTTCCCAAGTTGCACTGAAACTCAACACACCACCGGTTCGGCAGTCACTGGCATCAGTGGTGACATAGATGTTCAATGCCTTGTCTTCATAATTAATTATGGTGAGGCAGTCAGCACCGAGAACAAGGTCTTTACACTCCCCCATATATTCTGCATGGATCCACATGGAATTACACAGACTCCACACAGATTTGCAATCCATACAATAAACCATTTTAGCTGTGCAACAGGGTGTGCCAGTCTGCACAGATCTGTGCAGACTAACACAGATTCCATGGATTTCGTCCATCCCCATCCATGATCAACCAGGTCGGACCAGCAAGGACAGTCCACATGCATCCAAGCAGACCATTTGAGCTTAGCAAAAAAATGTCACGAATGGTGTTTGAACTTGTAGCCTCATGGTTAACTAATAAAGTACAGATGCACATTACTGTTACACTATGCAGCCAGTGGTATGTTGTCACTATTGATGCAACTACATATGACTGTTTGGCTTTGTATGACAAAGCACACAGCTGCATCATCAGCTCATCACTCACCACCACCACCATCGACGTCACCACCCTCCCCCTCCACTCTACCACCTCCACCACTGTGTGCACACCCACCACCACCGCTCCCACACCCACTCCACCATCACCACCACCTTCAAATGAGCCCGAGTAGACAGAACATGGGCCCAAATGACAGCAACTGTCATTTGGGCTATAGATAAGTTTTTTTTTTTCTTCTTTTTGTTGTTATTAACTAATTCATTGTATTTTGTTAATTTTTAGGCTGTACACTAATAGTGATGACTGCTGAATGCAAAAAATGTGCAACGCGCACCCACAGCCACCCAATACCCCACCTCCCCATTCAAATGGGATGTGAGGCTGTCAACATGGGCTAGGCAAGTGTAAAGGGATGCTGGGAGACCCCAGAAGGGGGATACCCACCTGGTATGCACCCACCTACCCCCTCCTTGCATGCCATGTCACTGACCCACCCTAACCCTCCAAACTAGGAGACCCCTAAAATGGATGACACACCCATCCCACACCTGTGAGCCTCTGCTCATAGGGTGGATCATGAGTGTGTGCAGGTGAAGACAATGATGATGCCGCTGCCTACCAGCACCAGCACCCCCAGAATGCAAAGTACAGCCACCAACCATGATGGACAATGATGACAGGGCCAATGACACACCACCCATCCATGGGCAAAGGGTTTTGTTCTTGGGGAAGGGGGGAGGAGTGCAAAAGAAGATACTCATCATCTGAAGAAGATGGATGTACCTGATGATGCTTGTGGGGGTGGATTGCGGGTGGAATGGCAATGACGACAAGGGGAATGCACAGTGGGAAGCACAACAAGGAGCACCAAGGGACACAATAACACAATGACAGCAACCACGCAGGACAATGGGGACCATGATGGCAACAGCAGCAACAGATGAAAGCTGCCCAGGACAACCCCCAGCAGGACAACACAGCCAGGAAGACACACCAACCACAATGCACCAACCATGACACTGAGGACAGTGCACCAAGGGCAGCTGGGGCCACATAAAAGGGCCAATGATGTCCGCTGGGCTGTAGGTATTTTTTTTTTCTTTTCTTATCTCTTTTACCATGGCAATGCATGCAGGACGACAGGCACCACAATGAGACACCACCAGGCCACCCCCTCCCCTGCATTTTGCATGGGGAGGGTTTGTTTTTTGTTTTCTATACCCCCTCACTCACATTTTATGTGGGCGAGGAGATTTGCTTTTTGATTTATAATTGTCGCCTTCCCCTCGCATTGAATGCAAGGGGTTTAAAATATAATTATAGTACTGTTTAGTTAATGTTATTTGATTTTAAATATGTAACAATGCACCTCCTTTGAGAGGGTTTAAATAATTGAGTTTGAGTTTGAGTTTTGAGTGTCATAAATAAACTTTATATTAGTAACAAATAATTCTCCTGTGGCTCAACCGGTTAAGCATACTTGTTTGTTATGTGAAGTTAGCATGAGGTCTTAAGTTCAATCCTTGGTCTGCACAATCTTATTTTGTAGGTAGGCACTTCATGACTTTCATACAGTCTGAGAAGCTTGGAACTCGTGAGATATTAACTTGATAACATGAATTCTGCAGGGACTCACCTGGATTCTGCATAGTCTGTGTGGACTGATACAGATTCCACATTGATGATACTCAACCCAGGAAAACCACCTAAACTGCTGATGAGGCAATCAATGATATTTGCAACGAGTCTGAGGAAGGGTGCAAGTCATTCCGAATGTTCGTGGTCCAACCAATGGGAAGATAACCAGTTGGTACTAGTCGTGAAGGTAGTGCTATAGGAACCGAAGGTGTTTGGTGTGGTCTGATCAAGTATCAATCGATATCGAGGAAGATCAATGAGATCGATGGTGAACGAGTTCTATCGTCAATAGTCAATGTGTGAATTCCAAGGACCTTTTGATAGGTCAATAGTATATGAAGGGTATAGCAAATGGCTATGAAGTGTTGAACTGGTTACTAGTGCTAGCGACAAGAGGATCAAAGGAGGATTGAGGACGCAATGATCGCAGAGGTTTCTCGTCAATCAAGAAAACTTGTAGAGACTTAGATAATTTTAGAAGGTTGATTGGATGCTTAGAACTGTATATGAGACGATAGGTGAAGATGATTTCTTGTATTTCCAAGTAGATACTACAGAGTTTTATATGTTTTAAAGAAACTTCCTAAAATAGAATGAGAAACATGTGTAGAACATGAGGCAAAAGATATGAGTTAAGGCACAAGGCCAAAAAGGAGACTGGAATCCGAACAAGAAAGATATATATCATATGATGAAAGAGTAATAAAGGGTATAGAACTAAAAGGGGACTGTCCTTTGTGTATAAATTGCGCTAAGTCTCGCAATAATTCATCCAGTGGGTTCTGTGCACAATAGGGACTTGGAGCGAGGCTGACCTACTATCAGCAGGTTTGAGCACGAGTTGGAATACTTCCTGGCGCATGGTATTCCACCATGTAGATAACAAATGCAGTGCCCAATGTTGCTCGTAGTCTCTTGATATCAATTGATGATGCTCGATGATGGTCGACGACGGTTGCGGGTTGTTTGAAGATGATCGGGGATGTTCAATGGTCATTTAGAAGGGGTCTTAGGGGCTTTCGACATCGTCCTAAGGTTGTGCGATGTGGTCTCTTGGTACGATTGATGACACTGGTGATGTTTCGATGCAGTCAATATGATATCACGATTGATAGACTGGGTCGCACTGCATCTGGGACCTTGTAGAAGTTAGCCGATGTGATAAGAATGTGTTTAGAATGATGTATCAGCCTTTGAGCCAAGGAGACAACCTATCAGCGTAGTCCGTGCGGAGTCCACATAGTCCATACAGATCCATGTGGAACATATGGGGGAGTGTAAATTACTGCCAAGAACCAGGTCTTTGATGTGTTCAAAGGTGGCCTGGTGTTCTGTGGTCCATGGGGGGAATTCCCAGTCACATTCCTTTGTGGTGAGTGGTGTGAGTACACTTGTATATTCAGAGAGTGCCAGAAGGAAGGTGGCAATGTATCTGGTGAGTCCCAGGAACCCCCTGACATTGGTGGCAGTCATTGGTTGTGGCCAAGATGCATATTCAGTCAGTTTTGCAGGGGTCAGGTTTGATACCTGTCCCTGAGATGATATGACCGAGGAAACATAATTTGGTGGCAAAGAGGTTGGATTTTGCCTGATTGCAGTAGATACTGGCTTTTCATCCTCAAGATACACATGGCAAATCTTGCCAATGAGTTCTTGTAGTGCATCAGTCATTCAGTGCTGATGTGTGGCCGGAGCGTTGCATCCACCTTGTGGCATGACAGTCCACTCATAAAGTCCCCACAGCATTCTTATGGTGGTGAGGTGAATGCCATTAGGGTGTACTTGTGTCTGGAAGGAGTTTGTCATGTCCATCTTGCCAAATATTTTCCCCTTCCCACAGTTGGCGAGTATATCATCTATGTGGGGTAGGGGGAAGTTGTCTCATACAGTGTTACTGTTGAGTGCTCAGTAGTTGTTCACCCACCGAGAGTCAACTGTTAAGTCAGGTACCCCAGCAATGTATTTCAGCACACAGAATGCTGGTGAGGTGAATTCTGAGGAGGATGGCTGAATGTGGCCAGCCTTGAGGTGGTCATCCAGCAGTCTCTTCTAAGGTTCTTGGTATTTCTTGGGAGCTGCATATCCTTTGCCATTGTTGACCTTGGTGGGGTCTTTGAGTCGGATGCAGTGGAACATGTGGCCAGGAATATCTTTGGTGCTAACAGGGAGACAAAGTGGGAAGCGGTTGGTGAATTTGAGTTTCATTTTCACATCTTTCTCTTTGAGGAGTTCTTGGAATGCTAGGCCTTCAATGCAGTCTCACATGGTGGCCATGATGGGTCCGGGGAGAAGGCATCCAGCAAGTTCTGGTGCTCTGGAGCTTTCCAGTGGGGGTGGTTTTGGAGTCTGAATTTTCTTCGGTGTTGGTGGAGGTGTAACCCATTGTTTGCCCTGGGGCTGGGGTGTTCAAGAGGGTGGATTTAGGAGGTCAAAACTGGAGTGTTTGTCAATGGCGGTTCACTCATGGGTATCAATCACGATCTGTTCTGATGAAAGAAATGGCATTCCTAATATAATGGGGAATGATAATCCCTTATTTACTTTCATCTTGTGGACTCCTGATTTCCATATCCCCTGGTCTGATTGCAGCTCTAATTTGACATATTCCTCACAGTTGATTTTCTGCTGGGTCAACGACAACATGTTATTTTCCTTTTTAGGGAGAGTATAACATCAGAGGCCAAGATGATCAGAGAGTTCAAGGCTAATCACTGTGCAGGTGCAACCAATGTCCATCAGTGGATAGATTTTAATGGGGAATTTGGTGATGAGGGGGCCAGTGGCATAGAGGGTAGAAAATAGGTGTGATACAATAAATGGGACATCAGCAGGGGGAGGAACATACAAGTCAGTTTTGTTGTCCTCCACTGCCACCTTTGTTGCTGCTGCCAGCGCCGTGAGTGTGACATATGTCTTGGCATCAGGCCAGGTGTTGTCTGCCTTCATGGGACAGTCAGGGTTCTTGTGGCCAGCATACAATTTCTGGCACCGTGTGCAGCTGGCATGTTTTTCAAGGATTGCCCATTCTTTGAGTGTGAGGGCAGGGAGGTGCTTCTTCTCAACCTGTTTTGTTTTGCTGGGGCCGGCAGTGGGAGAGTTTCTCTTTGCCGGTGGGTCAGTGAGTCAAGAAAGTAGGTCTTTCTTCTCACTGCAGCACGTGGCATGTGCAGTGGTGGAGGCATCAATGAGTTTTTGGGTGCATGCATGTGGTCATCGTGTTCCTTTACCTCAAGGGCCCAGGGGGCAAGTTCAGTGGCCAGGACAGGCTTGAGACTGATGTTGAGTCTCAAGTCAGGGTGGAGGTTGGATTGGAGTTGGTTTTTGAGTTCAGCCTTTGTCAGGGCCTTGGCTGGTGCAGAGGTGGCGAGGATGGTGTTCAGGTTCTCAATCTCAATTTTCCAGTCAATGAAGACCTGGTCACCTTGCAATGAGGAGAGGATGGTTTTGAGGATGTCATGGGCCCAGTTCTTCTCCAGGATGAGTTGGGAGAGGGCATCAATCCGAGTTTGGTCAGCTTGGTACCATGCCACAAGGTGAGGTTCAAACATGCCCTCAGTGATGTAGCTGATGATTTCATCATCTGTCTTCCCACCATGCTTCTTGTAGTGTTTGCATGTGAGGGTCCACAGTTGCATGATGAGAGGGGTGACTTTTCTGGTGGTGAGCATTGGGCATTCCTTCATCTTCATGACCTTCACTTAGGCAAGGGGTTGTGTGGAGGGTCACATTCTGGTTTGAGCAGCAGGTGGTGTGGCCCAGTAGTTGGGATGGTTAATTGTGATGGTTGGTGTACTTTCGTTGGTGGACAAGTCAGTATCAGTGTTTGGTGGTGATGGTGGCAGTGATCAGCAGATGTGCTGGCACTTTTGTTGTGTGGTTGGTAGTATCTCGAATTCGGCTGGTTGGCCAGAATCTTGTAAACTTCTTCTCATGCTCCTGGTGAGGAGTGGGATGAGGGTGGAAGGTTGCCAAGACAGGGTTGGTTCGGTAGGTGAAGAAAGTTGTCAGTGTCAAAAAAAAAGTGGAAGGATGCCGAGTTTGGCAGCCTACACTAGACTTAGGTTTACTAAAAGACAGGATCAAATTATCTTTGTTGCATGGAAGTAGGAACCATAAGTTACTACAAATAAAAGAATAGGAAGTTACCATACCTTCATTGCATGGAAGTAGGAACAAAGGTTAAGGAATAAAAAATAAGTAATATATAAGAAAAAGATCAACTGTGTAAGTAAAAGGCCGCATCAAGCATAGTGTGTGATTTGGGAAGGCTGCATCGGGCATAGTCACATAATAGGAAGGTACCACATCAATAGGATAATGTCAGCACTGCTGGATGTGGATAGAAGAGTAATAAGGATGTATGGTGCTGTTGCCAGGATGCATGTTGCTGGTTGTTGTTGTCATATTCACTGGTGGCTGTGCCAGTGGCGAGGGTGATTGTGTTGGTGATGTGTGTGGCTGTGTCAGCACTGTGGGAGTGTGTTGGTGGCATTGGGTGACCATAACTCGACATTGGTATAAGGTAGGCATCACCCAGTGTCAGCATGTCATTATGTTGTCATCTGCTGCCCTTTATTATGGCCACTACTTCACCTTTTTAATACATCTAAGCCCAGGGAAGTACAGAGTAGATCCTAATAGTCAATACTCTGAGAAAATATTTTGAGAATTCTTCTTCTCTGTGAAGGAATAGAGATGACAAAATCAGATTTTCTTTTGTGACTCTAAACTAGTTTTATGCATATTCTGAACAAAAATATCAAGTCTGAAAAATTTATGTTCTCAACATTTGGCCAGTGCATGTGACCAACATGTGGGATTTACATCACAAGTCAGCATGGCTCGTGACTTGGGATCAACCCTTACATGGTCCATACCAACTATTAATACCTATCATACAAGTAAGCAGGGCTTAAGGAGCACTGGATAAGGTAGAATGGGGTTCAATTGGTGATATATAGAGGGATTATATAAAAATTTCACACTTAAAAAATTCAATCATCTCGAATTCATCAGAATTGCACTTTTGCACTGATTTCTTTTCAAAAAATTTTCAGAACCAACATTTGGCCGCTTACTAAGCACCTTACATAATGGTGCTGATAACAGGTGATGCCTACCTTATCTGGTGTTGGTGAGTTGTTTATGCACCATAGGTGGCTATGCTAACACCGGTGGCAAGGGTGGTTGTGTTGGCAATGCATGTGGCTGTGTTGGCACTGTGGAAGTGTGTAACAGTGGTGTAGTAATGTAACACATACATTGGTATGTCTGGTGTTGGTGAATTGTTTATGCACTGTAGGTGGCTGTGTCAGTGGCAAGGGTGGCTGTGTAGGTGATGTGTGTGGTGTGCCAGCGCCATGGAAGTGTGTAACAGTGGCGTAGGTAAATTAACTTGTCGTGATGTCATGAGTCTGTGGGGCCAGACTTACAGTAAATCACTGTAGACTAGGGGGTGGCGGAACAGGAATCCCGAACCGCGGGTAGGGGGGGGTACCGCCGGAGGCTGAAAAAAAAAATATGACCTACATGTAAATGATGCAGAATGGCATCGCTTGGCCATGAAACATTTAGAATAACTGCTCATGGTACTTTGGGAACTTTGTGGGAGTCATAACTCTGTCATAAACTTATCTATTTGAACATTAATCAAACTATATTCAAATTTCAATATTCAACTACAATATATGCAACACGAAAGCAGGGCACAAGACTGTCGATCTTGTTGAAGAATATCATGAGAACTGCGAGACACAACTAACTTCATGAAATGTCACATTGACCCCAAGCGGTTCTGCATCTGCGCACACAGAAAAAGAGCAAGCGGATTGGCACCCCCCCACTCCAAGCTACCATTACTAACCAGCATCCCCACCAATTCTCTTGTGGCAGCGACGGACTTGCACAGCTGGCTCTGTCATGATGGTGTAAGGTGCACAACATTCAACATTCAGTGTGGGACTGTCGGCTGACGGTTGGATGTTGTTGGTGCTTACCTTGGGTGTACCCTCCTCCACAGGCCTCCCTGCACGCTGCTGTCACCACCCTGCATCCATCGTTGTTCCTACACCTCTTGACAGCCCCATACCGGTTTTGTGGGTGATGTGGCAGTTGCACGATTGTGGTTACATGTTTTCTTCCCAAGACCTGGAAAAGATGGTGGCATCTTGAGGGAATTGACTTGAGGGCTTTTGTAAGAGTGAAGAACAGGAGAAGAGAAGAGATAACACATGTGGGAGTTGTGTGGGAGTGTGGAATGCGTTGGGCAATTTTTTGATTACTAATTCTCAGAATAACATAAACACGTGACAAAAAATTACCATATATAGAAGGAGGGGGGGTTTCAAATGGACGCTGAAAAAAAAATCTGAGTGGATATGTTATTTTCCTGTTCCACCAGCCCCTTGCCTACACCTAAATGATGCAGAATGGCTTCATTTGGCCCCAAAGTACTTAGAATAGCTATCTAATATGGTTTGTATTGGTATACACAGTTTTATCATAAATTGTCATAGTAAGTAAACATCCACTGAAATATCATGATTGACCAGGCCATGATGCGAGCATGCGCAATGCCCCTTTTTGGTTACACATATTTTTCTCGCCTATTTTCGTACTTCTACTGTTGTGTAGTCTATATAGGTAGTTGTAGCACTCATCCGTTTTCCTCTCGAGCCCACCAAGGTCAAACATGAATTTACTTTGGATGTTGTTCTTGCACTTCTGAGATTCTCATGGCACCAAATGAATAATACCATGTTACAAATGACACCATCAGTCATTTTGCTATGAGTGAGTTTCTATAACTCACGTGGCCACTCATGAAATTTGCAGGTTAATAGCCGAGGGGCTGTGTGAGCATGTGCAATGTGCAAATTTGTTGAGGCTTGTTCTCGCACTTCTGAGTTTCCTCATGGCTCATATTTCAACAGCTAATAAAGTAGACGGTATTCAACTACTACTGATATTTACCATACTATACAATATGGATGACACCATCCCCAGAAAGTTTACAATGTCATTGGATCCCTTAGCGACCGCAACACCACCCCCGACTCCTCAACACTGCCCCATTCCTTCTGTAATGACTGTGGGTGCAGTCCCCGACGAATCATTGTTGGCCATGGCACTGAGGTGGGGATCAATCTAAATGTGGTGAGTATTGGGCAGTATGGAACATTGGTGATGAAAATTTTTGGGAAATTGCTTGGGGAAAAAATCAATACACGTGATGGGAAATTACTATATATGGCAGGAAGGGGGGGAGGGGGTCAACTGAGGGCTTGAAAAAAAAAGGTGAGTGGATGTCGGTTTTTCCCGTTCTGCCACCCCCTTGTGGAACCCCCAAACTTTGGGCAAAATTTGATATCTGGATGTGAGCTGGGTCTACGTGCGAAGCCGGCTAGACAAAGTGGCAGATAAGGCAATCGATTACATGAGTTCCACATGCCACCAACTCAGCTGATTAAACTCAGATGTTTTACTTGAAGTTGGAGGTTGCATGTGCAGCTATTAAGACATTCTTCTTATTCACCATGCTCATCTTTTCTTGTTACGAGTCCAAGGTACAAGGACTCATCTTTTTAACCTGACCAACCAGCCAGCAAAAGTTTGGCGAAAGTGATATGTTGAGTCTGATGGCTGCTCAGCAGATGTCGGAGTTTCAACACTGTCTGAAGACAGGCTTACATTTTGAAGTCAGTCCAACTCAGCCTCTTATAGACATTCACACTCAGTGGTTTTACTGACATGCAGATTTTGAACAAAAAAGGAAACTGTCATGTTGAGTCACGCTTCCTCAAAAAGCTCAGCAGCACAATGTATGCCCAAGAGAGTTGTTTGTTGGGCCCTAAGTAATGGTTTTCAAGTTTTTTTATTTTCAACTAACTAATGTTCTAATTTGATCATTAAGTTCTATTACCACAAGATGGTGCCAAGACAGCAGATCCACACCTGCGCCACTGCTGTGAGCATCTGCTTGCAGGGTGGATAATGGATCACAACATGGGGATGGGGACAATGACACAACAAAAAGTAGTAAATTTGGAAAGTCATCTGGAGGAAAGTCTGAGAAAGGAAAGGCACCTCAGGCGCAAGCTCCAAGGGCACAGCCACCAGCCATGGCAGTGACACCTATAGTTACAGAGTCAGCAGCACCAGCAGAGGCAATGGAGGTTGATGAAGCAGGAAGACAAGCCCCACTTAAATGTTTTAACTGTGGGCAGTTAGGACACATTTCTAGGAATTGTAGGCAGAAAAGAAAGATTAGGGAAGCTACAATCAAGGAAATGAAGCTGGAGGAAGGCAAGCAGAAGAATTTTGTGGAAGAGTCCCAGTGAAGGTTTCCCCATTGGTGACCCTGAATCGCTACAATGTATTGGTATCCGAGGAAACCCAGAGTAAATCAGAAAAGGAAATTGAGGAGGAGTACAAATGTTACAAATCACGTGACCAAGAAAATTGCCGAGCACTATTTCTGAAAACCCCTAAATTCTTTATTCGCTCTGCACAAATAGAACCAGAAATCACCTTGACTGTGGGATTGAAGACAGTGGACACGCATGCAGCTATTGATGTGGAAGCATTGCTTGATAGTGGTGCTACAGGATTATTTATTAATCGATCCTTAATTACTGGAAACGGTATTAACACATGCAAGCTGGCTCAACCTATAATGGTGTACAATATTGACGGAACAGTCAATCGTGGAGGAACTATCAAGGAGGAGGTGACTATGATACTAAAGTATCAGGAGCATCAGGAGCGAGCCATATTTGAAGTGTGCAATCTTGGGAAAATCAATCTAATAATAGGATGTCCGTGGTTACGGAAGCATAATCCCACAATTGATTGGAAAACTGGGAAAGTACAAATGACTCATTGTCCTAAGGAATGTAATGTGTATGGGAGGAAGATGAAGAAGGAAAAAAGGAAAAAGAAAGAGAAAGAACGTCTGAGAAAGTATTCTGTTACAATGGAGGAAGTGGAGGATGAGGAAATTGCAAATGGGGAAGTTCCAATCATGATCGAGAAAGAAGAGCAGAAGCAAACCTTTAGAACAATTCGTGGAGGACAGTCGTGGGACAAGAATATCGTGAAGGTGGAGAAGCCAGTGGAGGAATGGGTGCCAAAAGCGTATCATGAACATCTGTCAGTGTTCCAGAAGAAGGAGTCTGAGCAAATGCTGGTGCGGAAGCCATGGGATCATGTGATTGAGATGAAGCCAGGGTTTGTGCCAAAGAAGTTGAAGGTATATCCATTATCTCTGATGGAACAAGAAGAAGTGGATGTGTTCCTGAAGGAGCAATTGCGCAAAGGATACATATGACCTTCGAAATCACCGCAGACATCACCAATATTCTTTGTGCCAAAGAAAGACCAAAGGAAGAGGATGTGTACAGATTATAGGTATTTGAATGAGTGGACAGTGAAGAACACGTACCCCCTGCTGTTGATCTCAGAAATAATTGACAAGGTGGGAAAAGCCAAGGTCTTTACAAAATTGCATTTACGATGGGGATACAACAATGTACAAATAAAGAAAGGAGATGAGTGGAAGGCAGCATTTGCCATGCGTTGAGGATCCTTTGAGCCGCTTGTCATGTTTTTTGGGATGACTAATAGTCCCCCGACCTTTCAAAATATGATGAACGACATTTTCAAGGATGTAATAGACAAAGGTGTGGTAATAATATTTATTGACGACATTCTGATATTCACGGAGGATGAAGAGAATCATGAGGCAATAGTGCAGGAGGTGCTACGGAGGTTGGCAGAGAATGATCTATTTTTGAAACCAGAGAAGTGTGTGTTTGGGGCAAGCGAGATTGAGTTCCTAGGATTATTGATCAGCCCTGACAGGATAAAAATGGATCCAATCAAGGTACAGGCGATCACAGATTGGCCTGCACCCACCCATGTCAAGGAGGTTCAAGCCTTCTTGGGACTCACAAATTATTATTGTCGCTTTGTGCACAATTTTTCTAAAATTGCTGCACCCTTACATAACCTTACACGAAAGGGAGTAGTATGGAGGTGGGGAGAGCAGCAGCAGACAGCGTTTGAGGAGTTGAAGAGGAAGTTTGTGGAGGGACCAATATTAGCCCCAGTAGATTTCACATGCCCTTTGCGAGTGGAATCCAATGCATCTGATTTTGCTACTGGAGTGGTATTATCAATGCTGTGCAAAGATGACAAATGGCATCCTTGTGCATACTTGTCAAAAGGGTTGAATGATGCGGAGAGGAATTATGATGTGCATGACAAAGAGATGTTGGGGATAATACAAGCATTGGAGGCATGGAGGCATTATTTGGAGGGATGTACACATCAGATTGAGATCTGGACAGATCATCAAAATCTGCAATACTTCATGTCCGCTAAAAAGCTTAATCACTGGCAAGCGCGTTGGGCACTATTCCTATCGCGTTTCAACTTTCACTTGGTCCACAAAGTGGGAAGCTTAATGAGGAAAGCAGATGCATTATCCAGATATATTGATCATAAAAGGGGGGTGGAGGAGGACAATAAAAATGTTACCTTACTCAAACCCAAATACTTTTGCATTTGCGCTATGCGTCAAGGGCATCTATTAATAGATAGCTCGGAAATGGAAATGTTGTCTAAAATTAGACAACGTTCGGAAATGGACGATGAAGTAGTGGAAGCCGTGAAAGCTCTGAAGGGAGAGAAGAAAGGTAATATCAAAGGAGATGAATGGGCTGAGGAACGAGGGTTGGTGTTGTTTTGAGGAAAAGTGTATGTACCGAAGGATCAGGATTTGCGAAGGGAGATCGTCCAGTTACATCACAATATGCCAATTGCCGGTCACCCAGGAAGATGGAAGACGTTGGAATTAGTAATGAGAAATTATTGGTGGCCCGGAATTTTGAAGTATGTGTTGGGGTATGTGGATGGATGTGATACATGCATGAGGGGGAAAATTTTCCAGAGAAACCTGCAGGAAAATTAATGCCAAACCCTATACCTAAAGCGCCATGGCGAGATATATCTGTGGATTTTATTACCGGATTACCCGAGGCTCAAGGGTACAATGCAATATTCGTAGTATGTGACCGCTTTACAAAGGAGGTCCATATTATTCCTACTACTACAGAAACCTCATCATTGGGCTTGGCGCGCCTCTATCTAAATCAGGTATGGCGGTTACATGGGTTACCCAATACCGTTATCTACGATCGCGGACCACAATTTGCTTCTGCATTTATGCGAGAACTAAACAACATATTGGGAATTCAAACTAAATTATCTACAGCATATCACCCACAGACTGATGGGCAGACAGAATGAATCAGGAGTTGGAGCAGTACCTATGTATGTTTGTCAACTACCGACAAACCGACTGGCCCGAATGGTTGGCAATTGCTGAATTTTCCCACAATAACAAATTCCATTCGGCTACTCATATGTCACCCTTTTTTGCGAATTATGGATATCATCCTCACATGGGAGTAGAACCCAGAAGGGAAGTCAAAGTACAGTCAGTAGAAGACTTTGTATCTAAGATGCAAAATATACAAGAGGAAGCAGAGGCGGCATTGAAGAAAGCACATGATGACATGATGCAACACGTGAATCATACTTGAGCACGCGCTCCAGAGTACAAAGTTGGTGACTTGGTATGGCTAAGTACCAAGGACCTGAATATTCCATGACCTTCGAGAAAACTTACAGAGAAACAAGTTGGCCCATATGCAATCTCTAAAGTAATCTCGCCTAATGCAGTAGTGCTAGAATTACCCCGATCATTCAAGATTGATCCCGAGATTAATGTATCCTGCCTACACCCTTACTGCCCGCCCACTATTCCTGGCCAACAAACTACTTTGCAACCTCCGATAATAGTAGAAGGTGCTCCAGAATACATAGTTGAAGAAATTCTAGACCTGCGTCTTTGACGGAACAAATTGGAGTTCTTAATAAAGTGGAAAAACTATACCAATGAAAATGATTCATGGGAACCTGAAGAGAATTGTAAGCGAGAGCATAATGCAATTGCCCAATTCTTTAAATGTAATCCGAATGCTCCGTGTCGCATTGCAAGAATGGTGTATGAGGGGATGAAATTCCGGCCTTACCAAAATTTCACAGAGGGGACAAATGTAATATTTTCTCACCTGGAAGTCGAGGCATAAAAGGGGGGTAATGTTAGGAAACCACCCCATTACCTAATAAAATTTCATTTTATTTTATTATGTCAAATTACGCTACATGATGCCAAATGACACTACACTTTGATAGCATGAGAATTTTATTTCGCATGCATCAAAATGTACACACATGTATGAGTGCATTGGTACCAACAATGTACAATATGTGTAACATAGTATATAAACCCCAAATATATGCCTAGGGGACCCCAGTTGTGTTCTCTTAGGTATTCCACCTACGTTTTCGGTGTGAAAGGCCTATCTCAACATAACTCACCTATTAATAACCCCTCACATCAAAACCATCAATTCCCCCATCATGAGCGTGGATCCCGCTCCCTTCTTGTAGAGAGAACCTGCATGGTCGTAGCTAGCAGATAGTGGGTGTTGCCCTAACAAGTATCAAGAACAAGGCTTGCCCTCCTTTAAATTTCTTCCTCAATGACCACATCAAAACCATCAATCACTCACCTCAGGATGTACATGTGAAGCTGTCTTGTCCTTGGGGTGCTGATGATACTGCTTCAGAGAAGATTCCTTTACTCGACATGCCTAAAATGGTCTCTCTCTGGGGTTCAGATGATCACCATTCTTGCCTCACACCTAAGGCTCCAACTGTTTAGGTTATGTATACTCCTTGAAGGCCACATATACATAAACAGTTGTCTAAACCATATAACCATCTATACACTTGATATACACAGTTGAAAGACTAACATTATTGTTTCCTTCCTTTATCAACATAACCACTGAAAACAATAATTATACTAGGGTATATACAATGCTGATAGGTGTCATTGAGCCACCAAATGGGTTCTATAGACGTGTAAATTATGAAAAATGGCTTTGCTTGTGCAGGAATCACTGAGGATGGTTGTAGAATAGCCCCTGAACCAATAGAAACTGTAGATTTACTGAAAATGTGTGTTATGCTGCTAAGAAGGTTGCCAAGGGAAGTTGTTGACATGTCATCCTCTGTAAAAAAGGAAAATTCTCAGAGTCATGTGATAGTTAGGTGCAAGTCAACAAAGTCAGGTGAATGTTAAAAAACCAGTCAAAATGTCAGGTCAAAGTCATGTCAGAAAAATGCGTGACCTGACTTTGACCTGACATTTTTGACCATTTTTTTAACATTTACCTGACTTTGTTGACTTGCACCTAACAGTCATGTGACTCTCAGAAATTTCCATTTTTACAGAGTGTCATGAGCAAGTTGGGTATGATGTGGCATGGTTTCTTGTCAACATTGTGTCAACACATACAAAATATTGAAGTTGCCAGTGTTACATGGGTTCAAAATCACAGCTAGCCTAGTAAGAAGCATAGGAATTGCATGGAAGGAAGTCTGTATACTATACAGTGATGAACCTTTCTGTGAAAATTGCTTGGGAAAAAGAACTGCATGCAATGGGAAATTACCATATATGGCAGAAAGAGATCAACCAAAAAAAATGCAAGTGGATATGTGTTTTTCCTGTTCTGCCACCCCTTGTGACATCCTTGTATTCATTATTGCCATTGATCACACTAGGCAAACTGTTTAACCATTTATATACTGTATAACTACTGTGTACACCACCTTCAGGCCCAAGCCCCATACATAAACATAAACATATACAGTATAAACTGTATAAGATGGTTATATAGATAGAACAGTTGGAGCCTTACTCACACCCCTTCACTATACTGAAGCTTCCACTAATTTTTTACAAGCCCTGGAGCTCCTGTGCAGCTCTAATGAGGACCAGGAACCTACATCGACATTCTACACTTTGGAGTTTAAGCAGCATCATGACTTCTTCATCCAGCAGCAGGACTTTGAGAGCTTGTTTCAACTTTGGTATTCCTTCAAGCTTGAATCTTGCTGGGATATCATGAAGGGTGTTCTGTTCAATTGGACAGTTTATGCTTTATGCATTGAAGTTCTAGTTCTTCTTTCTTGGGTGTCAAACATCCTGCTGATGTCGACAGATGTCTTTCAAAAGGTCCCAGGTATCCCTCCTCTGTGGATATCTCCTCTACTTGAGTGTCCTTTTGGAACATGACTCCCACATGCCTTTTGTGTGGGAGAGATCACCAATATTGTGATCATCCCTCCTCCTCCACCTCTTTCAAGGATGGTAAGCTGCTCTTCTGTTGCTACACAGATGCTGTATTGTGGACTGTCAAACCCTTCAAAGGCTCCTCCCCAAATGAATTTGCACCATTTGGAACATCTCAAAGTCCTGCAATGGCCAGCATGGAGCCAACTGTATCCATATCTGCAGTCTCTGCAGTGGCAACCACACCACCCTTGAATGTAACACCTGTTGTTCCCATGTTACAGATGGTTGTATCCATGTTTGAGTCCTCCTCCTCTTCTTCTCACCCTCTTTTGCCACATCACCTTCCTTTTCCCTACCATGATTTTTTGGACACCATTTACCATCATCCTTGCCTTTCTAACACCTCTCCTTCTGACATTGAGCTTTTTGACCATGTTGTCCATCCTTACAATACCTCAGCCTTCAAAGCTGCTTTGCACAAGCATGATCTCACCTCTTCTTACCCCCTTCTTGTACACAACCTCTCTCATGGCTTTCCTCTTGGTCCAATGCCTCCCCTTCAAAAATCTGTTATTATCAAAAATCATTCTTCAGTTGACCATTTACCTGCCTTGGTGGAGGAATATATCTCTGGTGAAATCACACTTTGTCATATGTCTGGGCCTTTCTCTCTTTCTGAAACAGAATGTATTCTTCACAGACCTATTTAATGCTCCACATTTATTGTTGATGAGCAAGACCAGGGACCATGGGTTGCTCCCAAGTATTGTGTCTGTTGTAACTTGTCCAAGGATGATCCTATCCTGGGTATGGGTTCCATCAACAGTTTCATATCCAAGGAAGATTTCCCTACCAACTTTGATATGTCTTGTCATGTAGCTGAAGCCATGAGTTTTCCTTCTTTTCATCCTGTTCCTCCTGATTCCACTACCTTTTTACTTTACTCTTATGTCATATTGACATTTCACTCCCTTGTCATCTTCACAATTTACTCTTGTGTCAACTTGACATTTTACTCCAGCATCATCTTGATGTTGTCATCTTGACACTCTACTCTTGCATCATCTTGACATGGTTCTCTTCTGTCATCTTGATATTATTCTCCCTCCTCTCTTGCATGTGCTTCACTTTCACTCTCTCTACCTCAATCTCATATATTCTTTTAACTTATCTCTGTCTCCTTCTCAGTGGCTAACACTCCACCTGGCACACAGGCAATGGCATTCAACATCAAATCTTTCCATCATACTTGTCCTGTTCTTCCTGATCACAAACCATGGCTTGTGGTTTGCTTCAGGGGGGGATTTTACATTGATCATGTATACATCCTTTTGGTGCTTGCCCAGCCAGTAGTAATGCTGGTATGATTTGATGCTGCCATTGACATCTGGCAGGCTGAGCTGCATTTTGAGAATTGTCTTTTCAAGTATGAGGATGACATTCAGAACTTCTGCTTTCCTAATCCTGCTGGCTTCTTTCATGATGGTAAATTTAATTATGTCCATGATTGTGATTCAGCTATGGCTCTCATTTCAGATCTCCACATTCCTTGGCATCCTGAAAAGACTGGCACTCATTTCATGCCCATCTCCACTTTTATTGGTTTTCAATGGAATTTACCACTTCACTGTGTTTCTCTCCCAGAGGAGAAGTGTCTCAAGTACCTCTCTTGAGTTACCTCCATGCTCTCCGATCACAAAGTGGAGAACAATTCAATCTTCATTGCATACAAGTTCTTCATGGCACTCTCATCCATGTTTCTTTCATCTTTCCCAATGGTTCTTCTCAACTTCCTGTTGTCTCTAACTCCATGACAGGTTTGTCTTCCTATTTGATTCTTCTCCACTCTCTGCATCCTCTGACTTTGTACTAGGCTATCATGCAGACAATTTTGTAAGGCATTGCTTGTCTGATTCTTTTGTGAAGAGTTTACATTGGTGGCTTTCACATCTTGCCAATTCCTCTACTTATTGGCAACTACATCCTATTGGTTCTGTTCAAGATCCCCACATCTTTGTTGATGCCTCAACTTCTTGGGGTATTGGCATTATCATAGGTGATTTTTGGCATGCTTTCCCTCTCGGGCCTGATTGGAAAGTCACTGGTCATGATATTTGTTGGCTTGAGGCTGTTGCTCTGGAACTCATGGTGTATTTCCTCAGCCAGCTTCACTTTTTGAATACTCACATCATTATTCATTCTGACAACAATGGGGCTATCAGGGCACATACAAAACACTGCAGCCCTAATGTTCCCATCAATCTTTGCGTTTGTCACACCTATGCAGCCCTTATCGAACACCTTATTTTGTCTGACTTCATCTACATTGCATCTGAACTTAATCCTGCTGATCCAATCTCATGTGGGGAATTGGGTTCTCCATCTCATATCTTTCTCTTGCAGCATTTTGATATGCCTTGAGAACTGTGGCCTTCTTTCTCAATGATCAGTAATACATGTCTGCTCACAACATCCCATGAGGTTGTCAACATTGGCTTTCCATGCAAGTCTTTGCCAGAAATTTCTTCACAACCTAATCCTTACATTTGCATCTCCACTCCCCCATTTCCACCACCTTTTCCTACCATGTCAACCAATCTAACATTGCCTTCTCCATGCGATCATCTTACCTCTACCACATGTAATCCTTATGTCTCTATTTCTACACCTGTACACCCCCTACCTACCTTGCCTTTCCTGTGCCTTTCACCTGCTGCTTCACATCCCCTAACATCCTCTCTCACTGATATTCATCATGCAGCAGCAGGATGTTGTCCCCCACATCTCTCACATCATCCCCAACCTGGAAACAGGTACTCTGCAAGTTCAATATGCCCACCTGTTCCTGCTGATCGATGTGTCATCCTCTCGACAACCCCCCACTCTCTTCAACTGCACTCCTCTCTCCAGTTGCAAGTTTCACTGTGTCTTCACCAGAAGATATTCAAAAAACTCCTTTCTGCTACCATGGATGTCACTCAACAATCATATGGTGCAGGGCTGTTGAGTTTCACACAATTTTGTGATTGCGAGCAAATTTCAGAATCACTTCAGATGCCTGCTTCTGTTATTCTGCTTGCCTCTTTCATTGCTGATTCCATTGGCACCTGCACAGGACAGTGCATTCACAACTGGTTGAATGGGTTACATCTATGGCACTTATACAACCATGCAGAGTGATTAGGTCATGATTCTTGGATTACTTCCTTGTCCAAGTCTGCAGAATTCCTTTCAAATGTCCTCCTCATCACCCTGTAACTTGTTCCCACTTGCTGTTTCTTTGGTGTCATCTCATTCTTTCCCCACCTGTAGATGCTGCTATTTGGTTTACTGCCTTAGCTGCATTTGGGGGCTGTCAGCATTTGGGCAAACTACTTGTTCGCTCAGCACAATCCTTCTCCTTCCAACACAATACTACTCATCACACTAATTTTTTACCATCACTTTGCAATGGTCACAAAGTCACCACCTTCCACTTGGTCTGGACTAAGACTACTGGCATTTGCAGTGGTGAATGCATCTTGACTGCTACCAATGATCTTCTTTGCCCCATTTGGGCCCTCAAAAACCATTTTTGTATCAACAACATTGCAGATCACAATGTTCCTCTTTTTTCGCAATGTAGATTCTTGGTCCCACTTGACTAAGCATAAGTTCTTACTCATCACTTCTGGTATGGTTGTAATGACATCTCATACCTCTTCTTCACTCACTATCCTTCATAGATATCTAGAAATTCACTGACCTTGACTTTGTCCTTGGACATAGTTACTGTATTGGAGGTTCTCTCCATTGGTGTCACACCTGAACTTATTATGAAGCTTGGTGGTTGGACTTCCTTGTGTTTCCTACTCTACTGGCATTATCTGGAGCTCATAGTTCCCACTGCTATTACATGTGCATGCATGGGAGGCTCACCAAAACCCTTTGCTAAAAAATTTGGTATTACAAATGACTCCTTGAATCTACCTTTTGATCTCACAATGTAGTACTGCCTCTGTCCTGTATTTTTGCTTATTCATGACATCATAATATTCTTCTGTTTTCACTTAACCTTCCTCTTCTTGCCTGTTCCATGCATAGCTCTGTTGGGAACTTTGACCAGTGGTGGAACTATGCTCTGGTGGGCAGTCATTGGTCTTGTTACCCAACATTGGTGACCCACAAAGCCTTGTGTACATAGACTTGTGGATAGTAACCTTCTGGCTGGTGTCCCAATTGTGTTTGGTTCTCTGGTCACAGCCCAAGTCTCTTACCACACACTTTTGCTTTACTTACCATGCACACTTTGCAGGACATGATAACATTTGCCTTATGCTTGCTTTAAACACTGTAGACATATATTATTGATGTACCATCATCAAATTATAACTAAAGCACCTAAATACAGGCAAAATTGTGTAAACTTTCCAAAAGTTACCAAATTTAGGGTTAGGGTAACATAAGTTTCTTCCTGAGCCTACACAATGTTTTGCTCTGATGTCATCAGTAAAGAAGGTACATAATACATTAATTCTTCATCACAAGGTTCTATTATTAATTATCAGTGGTGGGGTAATCAGATAGTTCTCGATGGAGATGGGTATGCAGAGTGTCCTGATTGTGGAACTCGGTGTAATCCTAGAGCTTACTGATCATATTGACAACTATTGACATACTGGCTTTCCTCCATATATATACCAATCATAGACCCTTTTTCCCCATCTTTCCTTTTCCTACTCTCATTCTGATAGATATCATATATTGCCTACTGCTGCTTTCTCATATACACTCTGGTCTTATTTCTGTTTCCTGGCTGATTTCGAGTGAAGCTTAACTCCAGCCAAGGTACGCTTCCATTTTTTTTTTGAAATACTAACCAAAAAAATATCCTACCAACTGTTGCAACAACTGCACAGCCATTAGCTACGAAGCACTCACACATTGGCCAAAACTGACATTATGATGACTCAGGCAGTGATGGCCATGCTGTCAATTACACAAGATGCAATGCTGCTAGAGGCTATTGTGACTGGGTATGAAACCAACTTGGTGCAAAAAACCATTTGAAGTTGCACCTGGGATGCTGATTGTGCAGAAGAAAGACAAATTACTGTTCATCAATGACCGTCTCATGATACCAGCTGGAAATGGAATCCGGGAGGCTCTGTTCAGACTGGCTCATGACTCACTAGGCCATTTTAGTTTTGAAAAGTCTTATGGGTCTCTTTGTACATTGTACTACTGGCCAAACATGCAGTGAGATTTGGAGATGGCATATGTACCTAGCTGTTCTGACTGCCAATGTAACAAGTGCAAAATGTCTCAGCCTACTGGTCCTCTGCACCCACTCCACATGCCAGATCATCGGGGGGACTCTGTGGCTATGAATTGTATTGGACCATTACTGGAGGACAATGGGTGGAACTGTATCCTCATGATAACTGACTGCTTGGGAGTGGATATTCAGATAATACCTACTAGGACAGACATCAATGCTGAAGATCTGGCAGGGACTTTCTTCGACTGCTGGTACTGCAAAAATGGACTGCCACTAGACATCATCTCGGACGATGATAAGCTTTTCATGTCCAGATTCTGGAAGGCATTGCATGCACTGATGAGCGTGAAAATAGAGATGTCGACAGTGTACCACCCACAGACAGATGGCTCATCAGAGCATACAAACAAGACAGTTAACCAAGCACTGCAGTACCATGTTGCATGGATGCAGAAAGGCTGGGAGTGGGCTTTACCACAAGTTTGTTTTGACTTGATGAACACAGTGAATAAATCTACAGGGTTTTCCCCTTTCCAACTGCACATGGGCTGCAGCCCAAGATTGATCCCTCTGCTGATGGCCACTGTGGGTCCTGTGCTTCCTGAACAAGAATGTGCATGGGCATTAATTGCACAGCTGGAACTGAATGTCTGGGAAGCTCAGGACAACTTGCTGAAGGTGAAAGTTAGACAGGTGGTGTACGTGAACCAGACATGTGGTGATGAGCCAGAACTAGATATTGATGACAGGGTGATGTTGTCCACCAAGCAAAGGCACCACCAGTACACTGCAAAGGGTGAAAAGTGCATGGCAAAATTCATGCTTCCACACATCTGAAGTTTTTTGTTATAATCAGAATGACCACCAATTATTCCCTTCATGGAAGCTGGGGAGGCCTGGGCCCATTGTTATGGGGAGGGCATGGAAGAACATTTCGTGGAGAAGATCCTCGATGCAAGGCAGCATGGTCATGGAATGCAATACCTGGTGAGTTGGCTTGGTTACAGCCCAGAGGATGATGAGTGGGTCGCAGGCAGAGAATTGGCTGACAACTCCGGGTTGGATGACTGGCTGGCAGGAAATGGTTGAGGGCATTGTTCTGTTCACCTTCTTCTTGTCCCTGCCACTGGTAGCTTTTCCCTATGGGGTTTTTGACACACCCTGTGAGCAGTTTTTATTTTATTTTATTACATTTTTTTTCTATCTGGTTGAATAGACGTTGTCAAATTTTTTGGAGGGGGGAAGGGTGTAATCCTGGAGCTTACTCATCATATTGGTGACTATTGACATACTGGCTTTCCTCCATATATACCAATCATGGACCCTTTTTCCCCATCTTTCCTTTTCCTACTCTCATTCTGATAGTTATTGTATATCGCCTACTGCTGCTTTCTCATATACACTCTGGCCTTATTTCTGTTTCCTGGCTGATTTCGAGTGAAGCTTAACTCCAGCTGAGGTAAGCTTCCACTCGGATACATTGTGGCATGGTTGGGCTTCAAAATCTCAAAAAGTGGCATTGAGGATCAAAGATCTGTCTAGAATCTAAAGCAAAATGGGACAAGGATGCAAACTTGAAGAAAAATGGACCACTTCTTAGCTTTTTCAACTGGCCAAAGGCAAGCTTGGTGCCTTCAACAATACCCAGTGTTCTGTTGGTACAGTGTCCTGCATTACATCGAGAAAGTGCACCCAATACCATGGCAACACAAGGGATGCACAACCTTGAGTGCATAGTGCTCAAACAAGCTCCAACAAAATGGATTTGTGAGGCTTGTGAGGCATCTGGGCCAGCACGGGCAAAGTGCCCACAGAAGTGACATCATATTACCATTTTGGGAATTGTGCCTGATTATGTAGTACTGGCTTGAAACTGGCCTTAAAAAAAAAATCGACCCTGTATATATATTTTTCAATTCCTGAGTCCTATCCTTACAATACTCATTCACACGTAACTCCATTTCCATGTCTTCCTTTCTCATCTTTGCACAGGTGTTCATTCACACCATGCGAACTTTGTTTTTCTCGATTCCGAACATCAGAGGACCTGGCCTATGGCTTCAGCCCGGGGGGTCGCTATCGTGCAATGCCACAAGCAGGTACATTTCCTCTTTCCAAAGTGTTTGACTGGCGATCTTGTTGTTAGGCTGCCTCCTGCGGACGTAAAAGGGAGTTGTTATTGTCTGCTCGAAAGCGATTGTGGACCTTAGTGGCTGGTTTCATGCTCTTCTCCTCTCAAACTATGATGAATCCAATATTGTTGCCGACTGGGGTCAGGTTGATTTCAGTCTCAAGATGTAGCGTCGATCAGTACCGATGGCGCAGTCATGGCATTCTACACTTTATGATCTCGTAAGCCCACGAGCTTCAAATACATTCCTTCCCCGCATTACTTTTCATCCCCCCAAGCCTGAAGGAACTAGGACATGCCGTGCGGAGCAGCGGCCCTCACAGCGCAAGTTTCAAGACTTGAGGTCAATGCCGACATATGGCTCAATCATGGCTATCTATACCCGTGAGAACTCGGATATGCCATATGCAGTAGTGCCCGCTAGCTCATGTGTAATCGGGTGCTGTCCGTGGATCCCAGGCTACATCCATATCATATTTTTCCGCTCTCTCTGAGAGAATCTTAGAGAATCATGAACATATACCACACGGCTTCGCCTGCTTGCGCCTAGATCGACCGGTGATATCAAAACGACTGTTGCAGTGCAAATATGTTTACTACAATTTATCTTCCTGTCTCCCACCCCAGAGATTAACGACAAACATAAGTATATTGGCTTCGCCTGCTGGCACTTAGATCGACCGGTGATATCAAAACGACTGTTGCAGTGCAAAGGTGTTTACTACAATTTATCTTCCTTGTCACCCAGACTTGTTTGCCGCTTTGGGAAGAGAATTTCAATCTTCCATTTCCCCCGCCAAACCGCCGTGTCACACCACAACAAAGCACGACGAGGCGTTGCTTTCGATCTTGTGATGAGGTGATCTAACGGAGATTGAAAGTCTCTTTCAAACGCAGTATATCCCTGGACTCGAGCTGTACTTATCTGCTCCATTGGCTCCTTTGATAAGCGCGTATAGGAGCCTCGCTTCTGTTCGGTTCCTGCTGAACTTGTTATCCGCGATCAAGAAAGTGACACTTGCAACTTGCCCCGTCGTTCATCATATCCCCTGACTCTGACACGAGCTGTATCTGCTCCATTAGCTCCTTTGATAAGCGCGTATAGGAGCCTCACTTCTGTTCGGTTCCTGGGCCTCCATCGTATAAAAGCGACCTGTGGTGCTGTCTACATCCTCCACAACCCTCTGAAGACTTTTCAAATACCTCACACACTCAATCGCTCTCAACATGTCCACTGGAAACGTACGTTCCTACGTGCTCATCCCTCTTTGATGAGGAGTTCGTTGACGATATCCAAAGGTTCTCCAATTCCAGGTCTCCAACAATGGAGCGTTCGACGCGAGCATTTATGTTATTACAGGCGCCGGCACTCCCTACGCTTTGAGCCCTCAGGCCGCAGCTGGATTGACAGTCACCTTCGACCTCACTAAGGTCCGTGGTCTGAACAACGGCGATATAGTCAGTCCTTTATTTTTCAAATGTTGCCTACCATATACTGACTCTGCGGGAAGATTCAAGCCAGAGTTGTATCCGGTCAAGCGGCTGCATCCACTGACTCAACGCTGTTCACATACACCAAAAACTCCAAGAATCAGGCTCTCTACGCTGTTACAGGCACTGCAAATGCACCTGCCATCTCTTTCCAGAGTCTCGACCCCATCAACTGAGGTAGTAGAAGGTGATGAAGGACACTTGTATCGTTAAATGAAAGTGTAAAGTGATTCGGAACAAATACAAATTGGCTCTCACTAATGTCCTTGCGAGATGGGGAACAAAGAACCCAAGTCGGTCTCTGTGTGTATCTGGAAGAAAGTTTGTGAATTCTGAGTCTTATGCTGCTAAGTGCTTCGAATCTCTGCCTTCTGTTGCTCGACATGTACCTGCCTCTATCTCACAGTAGTATACCTTGTCATTATGCTTGCCGCAGCCCCCATTTCAATTCTAGAGTCTGGTCAAAGTCTGATCTCGGAATGGCATCAGTAATATTTACATTCAAGTTCGATGCAGTAAGTAATCGATTCACATAGTGATTCGTACGTATCGTAATTATTTTTTTTGTTAACAACCAGCGATTCGTCGCGATTTCGATTCACATTGGAGATTCAGAGGCTTTAAGAATAGCTGGGGCATCGTCTGTGCCATTTCCTATCGCATTCCCTGTGCAAGTGGCCACGAATACCACCTTTACCAAGGCTAGAAGAGTCGACGAAGTTGGGCTGACCCACGTCTCCCCCACCCGACGCGCCAAACATTTCCTTTTAGTTCCCGTGGAATGTATTAATAATTATCGGACCGAATGTTTTTTATAATTTTATTGTGTAGGTACCTCTGCTGTGTGCTCAAGGTGAGGTAATAGCAGGAAACAGAGGTCCGCCAAGGTGGACCCCAAAATGAAATAGGCGACTCGGAGTGAGTGTAAGCAAGAATCAAACTGAAGACTGTAGAGCACACAACCTGATGGACAACATATTACTGACACCACGATCAGCGGTGGCTTCAAATAGATATATTGCCTAACTTCTCCGAAATCCTTATAAGGTAGTATCGCAACAGGGACACAAGGCCAGCCTCATAATTCCTCCTTTCTGAAATATAGTTAGAAATTCTTTGTGAAATATTATATTTGAGACTAAATTTCTACAAACAGAAATTCAAAAAATTACCCATTAGATTGAAAATCTATATTTCTAATGGGTAATTTTTTGAATTTCTGTTTGTAGAAATTTAGTCTCAAATATAATATTTCACAAAGAATTTCTAACTATATTTCAGAAAGGAGGAATTATGAGGCTGGCCTTGTGTTGTGTGCCAACCTATGACCCATGTGAAGCTCAGATTGGACACATTGGAGGCTTTTGTGATGGGCCACCCTCATAATTTCTCCTTTCTGAAATATAGTTAGAAATTCTTTGTGAAATATTATATTTGAGACTAAATTTCTACAAACAGAAATTCAAAAAACTACCCAGTAGAAATATACTTTGAAAATCAATATTTCTAGGGTGTAGTACGGGTCACACCGCAGGTAAGATTTCACACACTGCACCTGCACCTGCCAACACCACACCCATTCTAACACCGCAACTGCGGTGACAGGTTTTTACCACGGTCTGTCATGAAACACTGCAGGTGTGACACCACATATATACACCATGGATGTTTGCCTCGAATTTGATGTTCTATGCTATTAAACATCCTGTGTTTGTATGGTATAAGCCCTTAACTAACTTAACTACACCCTGTACATAATACCTAAGCTATAGATACTTTTTAAAATTTGAATAACATGAGCAATGGAATTTTATTTAATCATGCTTATCATCCACATGCAAAAAAATACACCTTGTCCCTCATCTCAAGTGATGGAGGGATTTATTTACTTAATAATTCTATACAATACTACAAAAAGAAAAAACCACCGTCTCGCTCGCAGCAAGATGGCAAGGGGCAAGAGGTCATCATGGTGGTGCCCTTCCCACTCGTTGGCGGTTTGTTGTCATCATTCTCATCTCCCGTCATTCTTGTCCTCCCTGTTCTCATCCCCCCCTTGTCCCCCCCCTTCATTCTTGTTCTCCCTGTTGTTCTTGACCATTCTTGTCCCCTCCCCCCTTGTCATCATCAATAGTAAAATCACTACCTAAAACCTTTGTTGTTAGTAACAAGAAAATGAAATGAGAAAGGAAAAACCAACTTACCTATGGCCCAAGAGATGGCAGCGTCTCTTGGGCCTTTTTTTTTGTTTTGCCCCATCACCGTCCTCTTCCTCATTGCCATCGTTGTCATTGCTGCCCATGTCATGGTCATTCATCCCCCTCTCTGTCCCTGTCCCCTGGCATTGTCGTCCCATCTCATTGCTCCCCATTTCCACCCCGCGAACAGTCGTTCTCGGCAGCGGATGGGGGTGCTGTGGTGGTGGTGGTGGTGGTTTGTCGCTCGTCACTCATCATCCTCATCATCATCCTCTGCCCCGCATGGTTCATCATTGTCTTCATCATTCTCCTCCCTTTGTCCCTTGCATCCCCGTCTCCCATTTGTCATTTGTCATTCCCCTTCCCATTGTCCCTTGTCATCGGCTGCTAGCACCTGCGACCCACCCCATGAGCAGTGGCTAGCGGGTGCTGGGCCATTTGTCATTGCTTCCTTCATAACTTATCCACCCTGTGAGCAGGGGCTCGCAGCAGTGGGTTCTCCTGGTCCCGTCCTGGGTCGTCGTCCTAGGCGTCTTGGCACCATCTCGTTGTTACAACATAGATAGAACCTTTAGAAAAAAGAAACAGTTAGTTAATTGAAAGAAATAAACAACTTACTGTTGTTGAGCTGACACTGTACCCTAGAAAAGAGCACATTTAGTTAGTTGAAAGAAACAAAAAACTTACTATTACAATGGGCAATGCCCATGGGTGAAGAGGAACTGGAAATCTGAAGTCGATTGGTAGTTTGGCAACTGCTGGATCCAGCAACTCAAGCAACCCATCAATACCTGTCACACCACCAAAACGGGTACAGTATGTCACAGGTCCAGCATTTTGGCAACCGTACCTGTACTGTCCAACCTGTGGGCCATTTACCGTGGGTTTACCCATACCCGTGCTACACCCTAACTATTTCTAATGAGTAATTTTTTGAATTTCTGTTTGTAGAAATTTAGTCTCAAATGTAATATTTCACAAAGAATTTCTAAATATATTTCAGAAAGGAGGAATTATGAGGCTGGTCTTGTGGGATGGCCAGCTTACTTTTTTCAGTATATACCGCAATTTCTAAGCAACAGCAAGTACAGAATTTACAATTATCTAATCCAGCTATGCATGTTCAGCATCTTCAACAGCAATCATGCTATTCTCTTGATTATACAGTTGACTCTGCCATAACCCATACCCCCTCTGTGGACATCATAAATCATGGGTTTTCACAGAGTATGGGTTCCAAAAGAGGTCATTATAGCATGCCTCTAGTGGTTGTAGATTCATTATATGGATGTAAATACTACAAAAAATGAAAGTTAGGCTATTTACAAGTGAAATAATCTGTGATATGAGTCGGTTCCAACAACTGAGTTTCCTCCAAACAGGTTTGTCATCCAAAACTCACAAGAATGCCTTCCAACTTATGTGTGAATGGCTCGTTTATGTCAGTGATGTAACTTCTGAGGGCGAATGCAGCTGTAAGAGCTTCCTTATGCATAGGCTTTTGGTCCACAGCATCATTGTCACCATCATATCCCCCACTGACTTCTATCATTTGTTCAGCCTCGTGCATGTCCATGACAGATCAGAAGATCTCTTCATCTGATACTGTCTCATCCATGAGCCCCTGCTCTGACACCAGATTCAGCAGTTTATTGAGGTCCATCCAGTTCCTGTTCTGCAAAATACCCTGCTCTTCCAGCTGATTCAGTGAGTCTGTAATGTCCTTCTCGGCACAGTCAACACCCTCAAGTGGCTCTGAGTTTAAAAGGGAAGAAACAGGTACAGAGGGAGTGGAGGTCACTGCTGTTTCATGCAAAGCATCAGGTAAGATGCCTGCTTTGTGCCAGCAGTTCCAGATTGTTGATGTGTCCACCTTGCACCATGCAACATCAGCAAGACACATTGCTTTGAGTTGGTCTATCTCATAGATGAGGGCAGGGGGTACATCATTGTCATATTGGTCAATAGCTCAGCTAACAAACTTGCTGTGGTAGTGCACCTTGAAGCAACGAATAATGCTGGTGTCATTAGGCTGGACATGAGCAGTGAGGTTGGCTTTGAAGTTCTTGACATGGACATTTGTTAGACCATCCAGCTTGATATGTGCACTGAAGTTGTCCTGGAGCATGAGGATGTGTCTGTTTTGCCGTTGTAATTCCTCATCCCAGTCATGAAGCCACTCTTGATATATTGTTGTTACCATCCATGCCTTTGCATTATTCCAATAATAAAAACCAAGCTGGGCACCTGTTTTCTTCTGGAATATGAGGCCAAGCAGATTTTCCAATTACAAATGGTGGGAGTTTTTCACTCCCATCAGCATTGGCAGTAAGCACATACATGAGCCATTTCTTGCTTCCTTTTGTCCCTGATGTATGTTTGTTCATGAGTCCATAGTCAGGTGGCATCCTGTGTCATTAGTGCTTTGAGGTCCGGTCCTAAGGACCGGAAAAGGACCAGAAACTGGACCAGACCATAACCAGTTATATAGGACTGCTGGTTACAGTTGTAGCTAAATTTAAACAAAGAAACCACAGAAAACTGGGTCAAATAAACTGGTCTTAACCGGTTTAGACCAGTTCAGCTATGTCCATACATAGCCACATTCAGGGGCTACAAAATGACCAAAAGTTTAAGCAAATTGGTGAAGAATTGAGTGAGATATCATCAAAACTGACTTTGAATGCAAGTTTGATGCATAACTTTTTGAATCTTTTGTTCGCATCCTGTAGGGGAACATGTGAAAAAGGTGGTTATGACTGGTTATTACCGGTGTGGACCACAGTTCAGTTACGAACCAGTCATGACTGGTTATGGTCAGTTTTTTGTGGTTTCTTTTGGTCCTGGTCCAGTTATTTGGCCATTTCCTTTTATAGATAACCAGTCCAGTTATCGGTTCACCCAAAAAAGGCAAAAAAACCAGACCAGACTGGACCTCAAAGCACTATGTGTCATGGGTAGAAGTGAGTTGAGGATTCAGTCCAAACTGATTCAAGGCAACACTCACACATAGAAGAGCCCTGTCTCATCCATGTTGAATATGTCCTTCAAGTGATATTTGTGCTTCGCAATCAGCTCATGCATACATGCTAACTCCTCTTCCACATCAGCTGGATCAGAAGATGCTGCTTCTCCATGACATCGAAACTCCTTCAGCCCACAGCATTTCTTGAATGATGTCAGCCATCCTTCACTCAGGCTCAGCCTCTCATCTTCAGGAACCCCAACTAGATCAGCAAAGCATGTCTACTTCTGTTGCAGGATCTCTCCATTCACAGGAACATTTTGAGCCATGGCCTTTGTGACCCACAACTCAAGCATTTTCATTGACTTCTGGGTATTCAGTCTGCTTTGCCCACTTTGACCTGCCTGCCTGCCTGCCTGCCCCTTGCTCTCCACCTTGGCCCATTGGGCTCACCACTTCTCCTCTTTAAGCCAAGCTGATATGATTGGCTGCTTGAGTGGCAAGTTTGGGTAAATCTGATCCCAGTGTGTCGCCATCTTGCTCTGATTCTTCTCACATGCATGATGCCAATCCAAAATCTCAATCCATTGTGCGAGTGTCATGTTTTCTTTTTTTGTAAAGACAGGCTTAGCTTTCTTCTTGTCTGCTTGTGGCTTTTGTTTGCATTCTTCAGGTCCTGTTTCTGTCAGTTAGCTTCATCTTGGTGGGAAAAATGCACCTTGTACTTTTTCTCTGCTTTCCTGCCAACACTACCTTCTCACCAAGTTCCTTCAGCTTCTCAACCAAAGGTTTCTGCTGTGAGTTGAGCCTTGTTCATAGTTGGAAGCATTTTCTAGCAGAATGACAACAGCTTCTTCATCAACCAGGTTGGCAGCATTATCCAACCATTCCTCCTCCTTGGCTGAAATCTTTTCCTTCCTGTGCTGGCATGCCAAAAGGTCATCTTTTCTAGTTTTCATGAGATTCTTGAGATTTGTAAGACCAGATTTCAGCATGTCCAGAGGATTTTTTGGCATTGCAAAACAATGTGGTTACTAAAGCAGCCAGTATCTGTGCAGAATAGATATTCCATAGCATTCTTAGCTTAGTTTCTAGCATGAAAATACATATCATATTAACCAAATATAGGCTAGTATGGGTTATAGTGACAAGATTTGGCTATGGGTTATGGGATTTCAGAGGTTTATGGATTTTACTGGTAACGGAGTTGGTGGATGCCCAAAACCCATGGGTTATTACAGGTTATGGGGTGTCACGAGTATGGTTTAAGACAGAGTCGACTGTAGGCTCTTTCTCTTCATTCCTATATATAATAACTATGGATGTGATGACAATGCAACACTAATTTTGCTTTTTTTTTATGTCCATAATAATTATAAAGAACATCTTGCTTTTGGGGAGAGGGCTGCATGCTGTCACTGTATAATGGCTGTATTTGTACAGGTCCCATAACCACTGCCGTTGATATAAAAAAAAGGATGTTACACAATATGGGTTGTATACAGCATTCAGCCTTATGATTACCTGTCACTGTGGGCATGAGCTTAAACTTCCCATGGATAAATTGTGAGTTGAATTTGGAGAAATTTTGCTTTTGAGGTGTTGATAAAAACAAGGGGGGTGTCGGAGTTTGAATTTACCATATCAGGATGGTTAGTTAGTCCCCACCCCGAGCCTCTTGATTTTTGGAAGTCACATGATAATTCTACCTGAGGGCCCTATTGGGCAAAAAAAAGCTTATGACAAGCCCCCTTTTGGAAGGCAGGTGCCAACTGAGTGGTCAGAAGCATGCAGAATGACTAATCACAGTGATCAGTAGAGACTGCTCTATTAAGCATGGACATAAGGTACTAAAACAGAGAAGGAACTAATGGTGGATGAGGATGGATGCATTCTCTGTCTAGACTGTAGAACATGGGTCAGAACTGGGAATGGTGGGGTGCAAAATTTTCTGCAACACCATCATGGAATAGCCCAGTGTGCAGCAAATAAAAAGAAGCAGAAATCTGCAGAGAGGGCTGAAAAGGCAAAGGAAAACATGATGAAGTGGTTTTGACCTGGAGCACCTGCTGTGCCACCTGTTAGGGTGACACCCACTATCTGCTAGCTAAGACCATGTGGGTTCTCTCTACAAGAAGGGGGCAGGATGCACCCGTGTGATGGGGAAATAGTGTTGCCATGGCTCGGCTCATGCAGCTAAGCCAATTTTGTGGCTCTGGCTCACAAGCTGAGCTGATTTTCATGGCTCCAGAGCTAGCCATCCAAATATAGCACATGTCAGTTGCTATTGTGCTGGCCATTCATCCTGCATTGCCAGCTCTCCCTCTCTTCATCTATGCTATCCTTTTTTGTTTTCTACTGCCATCTAGCACTTGGGACCCTTGTAACATGAAAGTAAGCATGTTTTTGACTTTCTTATCCTTGTGATCAGCCCAACTGATGATTCTTCTCTCTCCCACTCTAGATTTCTGCATATCTTCATAATGACTACACCTGGCATCATGCAGTTTTCTCCACCCCTCCAAAAGGGATGTGAGATGTTTTCTATGTAGCTGGGAGGAGCCTGAGGCCCCTCCACATGTAAATAAAGTGTTTAATTGTTCTTTTCTTTCTTTTTTCAAATATTAACTGCTCTTTTGTTATTTTTAGCTTATCTACTACCACAACAACATGCAACGCACGTGCACACCCCTCCTCCCAGTCCAAATGAGATGTCAGGGGGTTGTTTGCACCCCAAGCACCACACCATCGCCTGCTCCATCACTCCAGCAATGGTGGCAGCTACTGCTACAACCTGCTGTGAAACAACACCTAGGGCCACCCAGATGACCACTGACACCCTGGAGATGGTCAATGAGGCTGTAAATGACACACATGGCCTGCCTACTGCCAAGAAAACAGAGTCTCAAGACAATGAGCAACCATGCTCATCAAACATATTGTCTGCTCTCTGGATGAACCTTGCTGCCAGCTCCAGGACCTACAAAGATGCTCTGGGAAGCTGTCTGCACCCCCCAGTCCCTCCCTGCTCTACCCCCTTGCCCCCGTTTTGCCCCATGAGCCCTCAACAACACCTTATGCATCTATGTAGCCCACCACATCATCAATGACATGTTCATCAATGATGGCTATACCTCCTGCTCTTCCCCTCTCTGGAACACAGACCATGGCCCAGGAATGAACGAGCATGCCCCCAGGTGTGTCACAGACCCCCTGGACATGTCCCAAGCCCCTGGCATGCTTGGCATCCACACCATGGGGTGGATATGGAATGCAACAAGAAGGGAGAACAAGGGGATGAGGGCAAGGTGGCCCCCCCAGTATGTTTTTTCTTCTTCTTTGCTTTGTTTTATTCACTAACAGCATGTTTTCTTTTTGTAGTTGCCACCCTCACCTGCTAACAAAACCCACTGCTGTGAGCCACTGCTCGTGGGGTGGTGGATCCCCTACATCACCACTTACAACACGACATCCATACCTGCGAGCAACTGCTCGCAGGGTGGATCTGTTTCACTCTGGATGACTGCCACATCACCACCACCACCCCTCACTTGCAAATGCAAAGCACCCACACCTGTAAGTAACTGCTCGTGGGGTGGATCCTTACCCTGGCCCCAGCCCCAGTGATGATGATGATGATGCACTATCATCATTGTCATCTTTAGCTCCTGTGCTCAAAGAAGCCCACAATTGTGGGTCTTCCCAGATGCAGGAGCTATTACATGATGGGAGATGGTGGGTCTACCCATACCCACTGACCCATGGCTCATGAGCCTGTGGGTTGTGGGTATGGGTATGGGTATGGTCAGTCACTGCAGTGGTACCCATGGGTTACCCATATGGATTTTTCTTTTTCTTTTTCCACCTTCTCATAGCTACACCTGTTAAGACTATAGGTCTCAACTCAGCCTAGTTGTATTTGGGTTCTATTTGGGACTTGGTGCTTCCTAAGTCAATATGGCTATCCATATTCAGAGGGTTTCTGAGTAGACCATCTGTTTGTATATCACAGCTGGAGGCTTTCCAACTGTTGAGTTCAAGTTATCACAACTTAGAGGCTTTGTAAGTTGTTGAGTGTTCTGGTTGAGTTTAAGACTGTTCATTGAATTAGGTCAAGCTAAGGAATACAGGCAGTATTACTGTAGCTTATATATGGTTCAGAGATGTCTATTGTCCAATCAGAATATGAGATCCTTGTCAAGTAATAATAGAAAGAACAATAGATGATAAGCCTCATGCTGAGCATGAGGCATCTGATGTCATGGATCTGATGTCAAGGGTCTGATGTCAAGGACCCGATGTCAAGGAATGCTGCAGTGGAACATGTCGATCGGTGGGAGTCAGATGTCAAAGGGTCTCCCATCAGAATGAGTTGAGTTGAGTTGGAAAAATAAAGTACCTGGTCTTGCTGGCATACATCTGGTTGTCCTGGGTTACAATGTCAAAAATCATAACATCACCCTCTCTCTATCTTTGAAGTCACTGACTTTGATCAAAATCCTTTTTCTCCTTCCCAATCAGGAAGTGGGGTGGGTCATGGTTGAAGAAAATCTGTTGGAGCGTAGCAAGGTTCCCAACTCTCTGTGTTCCCCAAATAGGAGTCTCCTTGCCAGGTCATACCCACTCTCCTCATTGTAGTGGGCATTCCACTAGAGGTCCATCCACAGAGGTCTGCTTACACCTGCTAGTGGCCTCCTGCCAGGGGCAAGCCCTGTTTGCTCAATGTAGAAGTCTTTGAGGAAGTAGTCTTCATTGTCAAGTTCTCCTTCGAAGCACCATTCCTCAAACTGTGTCCTCACCCAAGTCAGGTCCACCTTTGTGCTCCTCCAGGTGAAGAGGCAGCATTTCAGACAGGTTGGGGACACCCTCCTTATCCAATCATCCCTTGTTATCCAGAAGGGAATCCCATGTGGGCATATCCAAGAGGGTCTGCCTGGGAGTATGTTTGTCAATGGTCCTTGATCAATGACCACTCATGCAGTCCTTGCTGTGGTTTGTATTTGGTTTTGTCTTGGTAGTGGTGATGGGATGGGGAACATCATCTGGTCTCTCAGTAGTCAGTTTGGTGGGTGTTTTGGTCTGGGGGGTTCTACAGCCATTGTTGCTGTTTATATGCCCTTAAGATATCCTTGGCATGTTTCAGGTTCCCTCAAGCTCCCATGAGTTCTCTGAGGTTGGGTATCCAACCCACTTCACTAAGAAGTGCATGGTCCTTCCTTTCTTTTTGTGTCTGATGATTGCTTCCACTTCATACTCTGATTCACCTTCTATCAGATCAGGGGGTGGTTTTGGGAAGTTTGGTCCATGTGTCTTGGCTTCTTTATATGGGGAAAGGAGTGCCATGTGGAATACTGGGTGTATTTTCCACTGTTCTGGTAACTTCAGTTGGTAGGAGAGTGGGCTCAGGACCTTCTTGATAATGAGGAGTCCTTCTCTCTTCAGTGCGAGCTTCCTCATTGCATATGTCATTTTGAGGTTCTTTGCTTCTAGCCACACCTTGTCTCCTTCTTTGAATGGGGTGAAGTGCCTTGTGGTCCTTTCCACCATTATCTGTCTGGTCAACTTGGGTGTTGCCTTTGCTTCATCTTGGGCATATTGCAGTGTGACGATTCATTTCTCTATTGCCAGTATGTTCATTTTCAGGTAGGGGAGTGGGATTGCCTTGGGCTCATAGCCCATCATGAGGTAGAATGGGGAGTTCTTCTGTATGGAGTGCGTTCTCTGGTTGTGCGTGAACTCTGCAGTTGGGAGGAGGTGCTTCCAATTCTCCTGGTTGTTTGACCAGAAGATCCATAGGTACACTTCTACTTCTTGATTCACCTGTTCTGTTTCCCTGTTGGTCTGGGGATGGTACACCATGCTCATTGCCAGCTTGATTCTGAGCAATCTTCCTAGCTCCTGGAAGAGCTGTGAGGCAAATCTGGGATCTCTGTCAGAGATGATCTTGTCTGGGAGGCTGAATCACTTGTAGACATAAGTGCATTATAACCATCGGACTCTGGTAGGTTGGTTATGAAATATGTCATCACCATTGCAAATGGTCTTGTCGCTTTGGACTTGATTGGTTGTAGTGGGGGATTTGTTGGGTGCATGTTGACCTTCATCTGCTGGCATATTGCACATCCAGCAATGTAGTTCTTGATGTACATCATCATCCCTGGCCACCAGTAATCTCTCCTGATCATTTCCATTGTCTGCCACTGTCCCAGATGTCCACTGGTTACCCCTTCATGGTACTTTTGCACCAGCTTCTTTCATAGATCTCCATTGTTGGGGACATAGCATCTGTCTCGGAAGAATAGAAGGCCATCTTCTATCTTACAGTCTTCTCATGTCAATTTTATCAGCAGCATTCCCTTGGTCTTCAGTGCTTCAATTGCACTCTTTACCAGATCGTCTTTTATGATGCTCCCTGTGAGCAGATCATGCATTTCTGTATCAATGAATTTCACAAATACTGTCTCGGGTAACATTGTGACATCTTCATTGTCATTGTCTTCTGCTGGTATGTGGTCTGCTCTTCATGATAATGCATTGCTCTGCACCATCTGTGATCCAGGTATGTGGATGAGCTGCAAGTCAAATTCCTATAGGAATAGACTCCATCTTGCCTGTCATCTGTTCAGTTTCTGTGCTGTCTGGAAGTACATCAGGTTCTTGTGATCTGACAGGATTACCACTGGGTGTCCTGATCCCAGTAGGCTGTAATTTACCCTCCCCCACCTATTCTAGTTGGAGTCCAGTTATTCTGGTCAGAGTCCAGTTATTCCAGTTGGAGTCCAGTTATTCTGGTTGGAGTCCAGTTAGTCCACTTATTCCAACCATATTCCAGTTACTCCAGATGCTCAACTTAGAGTATATACCCTAATGAATAGTCAAATTTCAAGTCTTAAGTTGTCAAAGTGCCTACAAAATATATTTGTGCAGAGTAAGGATTGAACTCAAGACATCTTGATTAGAGTGATCACATGACAAACCAAACATGTGTGCTTAACCAGTTGAGCCACAGGAGAATTATTAGTTAGTATTATAAGGTTTATTCATGACACTCTAATTTTTTTCAAAGTAGTTAAGATCAAATTTTTTAAATTAACCACATCCCTCACATTGAATGCAAGGGAGTGGGGATGATTGTGATTACATAGATAAACAAAAAATCCTCCCTCTCACAAGATGTGAAAGGGTGTTTTATCTATATACATAAAAAGCTAACCCCTCACGCTGAATGCGAGGGGGGAGGTAAAAACATGAAGACAAAAATCCCTCCCCCACACAAAATGGGGGAGGGGGGGCACAATACTAATAAATAATTAAAAGTACAAAAAAAATCCCTCCCCACACTTCATGTGGGGGAGGGGGAGGGGATGCAACCCTGCTGTTGTCTGTCATTCCACCCACGTTCCACCCCACGAGCAGTTGCTCATGAGGCTGGGGGCGGGTGGTGTGTCATTGTCATCTCCTGTCCCTGGGCCTGGGTGGGTGGCTTGTCATCATTCATCACTGTCATCCCCTGTTTGGATTTCTGTTTTTTTCTTTTTTTCTGGGGGGGGGGGGGGGGTTTGGGCACATCAGTGCGACGTGGTGCAAGCACAGAGGTTGGTGGGTGCTTACTAGGCAGGTACCCCCCTTCTGGGGTCTCCTGGCATCCCTCTGCACCCTCCTAGCCAATGTCAACAGCCTCACATCCCATTTGAATGGGGAGGAGGGGATCAGGTGGGTGTGGGCATGGGTTGCACATTTTTTGTTGTGGCAGGTCATCCCAAGTAGTATATAGTATACAACCTAAAAAGCAATAAATTACAATTAGTTGATTGATAAAAAGAAAAAGAAAAAAGAAAAAAGAAAAAAAAACTTATCTATGGCCCAAACAACAGCAATGTCATTTGGGCCTGTGTTCCATCTGGCAGTAGAGTAGAACCTGTAAAACAAAAGAAACAAGTTAGTTAGTTTATAAAAACAAAAAGCAAACAAAAAAAACTTACTTAGGGCCCAAACAACATGATCTGCATCATTTGGGCCTGCATTCCATCCAATCACGTCGTTTGCGCCCCTGTTCCATCTGGGAACCTATAAAACAAAAGAAACAAGTTAGTTAGTATATAAAAACAAAAAGCAAACAAAAAACACTTACTTAGGGCCCAAATGATGTGATCTGCATCGTTTGGGCATGTGTTCTGTCCAATCATGTCATTTGGGCCCATGTTCTGTCTGGCAGTAGAGTAGAACCTATAAAACAAATGAAACAAGTTAGTATAAAAAAACTAAATGCAAACAAAAAAAAACATACTTAGGCCCCAAACGATGTGATCTGCATCATTTGGGCCCGCATTCCATCCAGTTGGCTCGTTTGAAGGTGGTTGTGATGGTGGCAGTGGGCATGGGAATGGTGGTGGTGGGTGTGCATGCAGTGGTGGTGGTAGAGTGGAGAGGAGGAGGAGGTGGCATTGGCAACAGTGGTGGTGGTTGTGAGCTGGCAGTCACGTGTCACACATCATGCATATGTGTACTTATTAATCATTCCATTAATGGCTGTGATTAACTATGTACCTTGGTTGGGTAATAAAAGTATTAAATGTACCAGACAAGGGCTCCATCCATACCCAAAAGACAAAGTCATATATATGGTCTAGTGGTTAAGATGTGTGTTATGAGTCTTGTCTGCTAATGCTTAGTCTTTGGGTTCAAACCATGGCCCTAGTCTTATTTTTTGGCCTCACTTTACAGGGTCAGCTGACATAAGTAACATTTTGAATCAGCCTCGCAGCTCAAGTGCCCGGGCATTGCACATTACTCGCACATCAGTCACACTCTCATTTCCCATATAGGTGATAGCTTGTTGGATTTGGCTGCTGTTCCCTCATTCATCGAAAGTGAATGGATTGTGATTGGAAAAAAGTACCCAACTACAGATACTCCCCTAGAAATGAGGTTTTTATGACCTAATTACACTGACTCAGAATCACTGGTCTTTGGTTAACCATTAGTAATTGCCCTGTACTCGAAAACAGGGAAAACATGAGTCAATTTCTGACTCATCAAACATCTCAAACATTGCTGTTCAGATCTTCGAGTACACAATTCTGTGCCATTCCAGAGGCAACATCACTTCTTCAAACAAAGCAATTTGCTTTATTAAACTCCATTGCTTTTCTTTGCCTGCTGTCATCAACACTGAACACTACTGCAGTTTTGCTCAAGAGGATGTTGAACACTTCAAGATTTTATCTGCAGGGGAGCAAAATTTCAAGGAGGTGATGTGCTTGTCCCAACCACATGGTTGAGGGAAGCAGAATGCAGAGGAGGAGGACGAATAAATACTGTGTCATACTCAGAGTGATCTATATTAGAACAGTGTAGAACACATTTTCATGTGTTTGAGGTGATTCTGCAGAGCAGTAAAGCATTTACAAGTGCTCTGGGAGGCTAGATACCAGTTTCCAGACAAAATTCCAGCTCAGAGAGGCTGGATACTGATTCCAGACAAATTTTGGCCTCCAGAAGGGTAGATCCCATTTCCAGACAAGGAAGAAAAACATTGCGTAGGATAGATGCATTCCAGACAAAATGGACAAAAATCTGTCCAGACAAAAATGGCCAAAACTCAGACTTTTGGTATCTAGGCTCCACAGGCATAATCCGGGGTCCTACCAAGGGGTAGATGTCAGAAAGGGTACTCTGCCTCTAAATATAAAACTGTCAACATGCACAAATGTGATAGAAAGGAAAATTAGTAATAAAATTAGGAAAGATCATAGAAAATGAAGAATAGAAGGAAATGAAGTGAGGAAAAATATAGGACAAACATAAAAATAGGAGAAACACATGGGGCACCCCCTAGTCCCTTTACATCACCCCCTCTATAAGATGCATTTGAAATCGCATATGACCAAAGTTTTAAGTCAGTGACTTGAATGCGACATGGTGCAGCAGTGTGCTGTCAGTGGAATTCCTTGACTAACCGAGGGGCATTCACATCAGATTCTTTGACCCATGAGTTCTCCTGATACCCATAACCCTCTCAGTGCACCAAATACTGGAGTTTTCCTTAACACAACCAGCTGTCCAAGATTGACTCAACTTCGTACTGGGGTTCTCCCTTGATTACTGTAGGTGGTGGTGGTGGATGTCAATGGCATCCTGGGAATGGATCTGGGAGAGCTGGAAGGAGTTTGACAACATGGAACACTGGGTGGAGTCTGGACATTGAGGCTGAGAGGTGCAAATGATAGGCATGCATTCCGACACACTTAACAATGGGGAAAGGTCCCAGGAAGCAATGGGTGAGTTTCTTGGATGGATGTGTGGTGGAGATGTCACTGGAGTCAAGATAAACTCAATCACCAACCTTGTACTGAGGTGCTGGAGAATGGCGTTGATTGTAAAAGCATGTTATGTCATCCTTTGCCTTTACCAAGGCTGCCCTTGCCTCCTCCAAACTATCCCTCATATGTTCCATGAACTCATTCACCATCTTGATGTGTGAGGGAGCATGGACATGGTTGCATCCAAACTCAGTCAAGGGGAGGAGATTGTCCCAACTGTCCTGGTGCTCATGTGGATGTACTGCTCCAGTTCCTGGTTGACTCACTCAGTCTGGCTGTCAGTTTGTAGGTGATAGGCAGTTAAAGCAATGAATTTGATCCCCAGAAGTCAGAACAGCTTGTGAGTGAACTCTGCTGCAAACTGAGGGCCACAGTCAGAAAGGAAAATGCCAGGAAGTCCATGTAACTTCCACACATGGTGGAGATAGAGTTGGGTGGCACCCAGGACACTGACAGTGGTGTGAGTGGGAATGAAGTGACCACATTTTCCTACTGAATCAACTGTGCACATCACCACATCAAACCCATTTGACTCTGGCAACTCCACCCCAAAGTTGACACTGACAACATTCCAATGGGAATGAAGTGACTGCATTTTCCTACTGAATCAACTGTGCACATCACCACATCAAACCCATTTGACTCTGGCAACTCCACCACAAAGTTGACACTGACAACATTCCAACAACTCTCTGGAACAGGAAGAGGGTGTAGCTCGCCAATGGGTTTGCAATGAGGAATCTTGGTGCATAAGCAAAGGTCACAAGTATGACAATACTGACCAATGATCCATGACATTTGTGGCCACCAATAATTCCGTGAGGTGAGCTCCAAGGTCTTCCAGCATCCAAAATGACTGGCAATCTGTGAGTCATGGTGTTGGGATATGATGTGCTGGTGAAGGTCTGGGTTGTTGGGGACATAGATGTGATCCCTGAAATACAACAAGTCCTCATTTTCAGCCCACTCTGCTGCATGCAAGGAAAGGGTGGATCCCTTCCTCAGTTCTCTAACAGCTTGGGCAACAACATCCTCATGTAAACTGCTATGGTTTGCACAACAAATGTTGCATAGGATGTCCCACTCCTCACCCTGGGGTGCAATGCCTTCCAATGCCTGGATGGTGAACAGGTTTGGCTGGCTGCAACAACAAAATGTCTTTATTGTTGTTGCCACCATCCCCATGGTCTGCATGTCAAAAGAGGGCATCGGTCTTCCCCATGCTGTGACCCAGACAGAGGTGCAAGGAGAAGTCTAATCTGGATAGATACAGGGACCAACAAGCTTGACAAGGTTCAATTTCTTGGCCATCATAAAGTACTCAAGATTCTTGTGATCCATCCAAATTTCCACCTTGTGTTGGGCACCCTTGAGGAAGTGTTGCCACTCCTCAAGTGCATGCATTATGGCCAGCATCTCCTTGTCATGGATCTCATAGTTTCACTCCACCACACAAAGGCTTTTGGAATAGAACACAACAGGATGCCACTTCTGGTCCTCTGGAGACTGCTGATACAACATTGTGCCCATCACAAAGTCAGAACTGTCGGCTTCTACACAAAAAGGGTGCAAGTCATCAGCAAAGGTAAGAATGGGAGTGGAAGTGACCATCTCCTTAAGCTTTTTTAACACCTCCTGTTGTGCATTATCCCACCTCTATGCCTCCTTTCCTGTCAAGTCAAACAGTGGTTGTGCATGATGTGAGAAATCCTTGATAAAACACCAATAGAAATTGATGAAGCCCAGGAAAGACTGTACCTCTTTCTTGTTCATGGGTGTTGGCCAAGCCGTGACCCTATTCACCTTGATAGGATCCATCTCCACCTGACCCTTCAAGGTAATCAGGCTATACTCGGTCTTGGTCTTCTCAAACTTGCACTTGTCCTGATGAAGGTAGAGTTTGTACTGTCAAAGTAGTTGCAGGATGAGGTGTGTGATGTGATGGTGCTCTTCAACCATATGAGTGAAGATGAGGATATCATTGAGATAGATACAAGCAATGCCTTTGAGGATGAGGTCATGGAAGATGTCATTCATCATGGTCTGAAAGGTGGCAGGACTATTAGTAAGGCCAAAGAACATGACGAGCAGTTCAAAAAGACCATGGTTGGTATGAAAGGCTGCCTTCCACTCATCTCCCTCCTTTATCCTCACATTATTGTAGCCCCAACAGACATCGAGCTTGGTGAAGTATCAGGCTCAATGGAGCTGGTTCACAAGTTCAGAGATGAGAGGTAATGGGTAGTGATTCTTGACCGTGATGTCATTGAGCCTTCTGTAGTCTTGAACTGGTTGAAGTGAGCCATCCTTCTTCTTGACAAAGAAAAGGGAGAGGCCATCGGTGACTTTGATGGTCAAATATGTCCAGAGGCCAGGTGCTCGTCGATGAACTGGTCAAGCTGTTGCTGTTCCTCAGGAGAGAGAGGATAGACCTTGCAGGATGAAGGGGTCGCACCAGGGTGAGTTCAACCACATGATACCAAGGCTTGCGCACAGGGAGAGAGTCAAATAATTCCTTGGAGAACATGTCCCTGAACTCATGGAGATGAGGAAGCAAGGAGTCAGTAGAGGGTTTAGCAGCATTGTTGTTGCAGAAGGCCTTGGCGAGGCATTGGGATATGTTCAATGTAGCACACACCTCATGTGCTGGATGAATTGCAGTGTAAAAAATCTGATCACCTTCCTCCACTTCCTCTGGCTCCTCATCATCATCATCATCTGAGTCCAGCATCAGATCAGGAACCCCCTCTAACTCTGCATCAGGCACAGGCAGGGGTCTGGCACAACACTTTTGAGTGCATCATACTGAGGCCCTTTGTCCATGGTGTTCTTGTCTGGCTTCCATTAAATGGCACCAGCTTTATTTGGGGACCCATCCACATTATAAACAGGTATCAGATGCAAGAGTGAGCAAGTATTCAGGTGATGCTGTTGTGTGAGATGGGCATCAATGAACAGTCCAGCTGCACCAGAGTCCAGAAACACAGAGACACCAAGTATCTGTCCAGTTTCAGTAGTCTGTAATTTGATTGCTAGGTTCAAGGAATGTGTAGAGGGAGTGGATGCAATGATATATTTGCATGGTAGTTTACACTCCCATGATTTCATTTGGGGCATGAGGCAGAGTAGGAGATAGGAAGAGCAGGTATATCTTCAGCCAACTTCAAAGGTTCAGAGAGGGGAACAGTCAGGGTCCATTCAGGAACAGAATATGGTGAGAATATGATATTTTGATGCCATATTATTTCCTTTGTAAGTAAAGGCAAAGTTCATCACAATTTAGGTCAGCTTGTGACTTGATGTGACATATCAATCTGCATCAATCTTCACCTCAGTTGAGATTGGTGGGTTGACTGTTGGCAGACGACTACCGATGTTCTCATCAATGCCAATGAATCCTGGTCATCATTTCAAACAGCAAATAGACTGCATCAAAAGTGAAAATTTCAATGTAGGGAGGTTACAGCACAGTCTGAGCTCAAGACAAACTTATTTTGTTCACATTGAAGTATCCAGGTTTCAGTAGACAACTGTGAACAACCTCATGGTTGACATTGGCAACGATGAGAAAAGTCATCAGCAGTGTTCAGAATGTTTTTTAAAAGTTGATCAAACTTGCATGAGGAGCGGCCCTGGCTGGCCTGACCTGTTCCTGATTGTCACATATTTAGTCAGTTGATGGTTACCTAATAGTAATATGGATCAATAATATCATATTCTCACCATATTATGGTCCCAAATGGACCCTCATGGAATCAGATTCATTTTCCAGGGATTCAGCTGACAAAACTTTAAAGTGGTTATGGACAGGCAATGAGGGCATACAATTCACTTGCTGTGAATAGAAAAATCCCAGTACTTTACAGTACCCACATGTCCTAGCAGACTCTGCTGGAGTACAAGCTACTCTGCATGGACTGTGTGGAGTCTGAGCTAGTCTGTATGGAGTCCATGCAGAATCTGGGTCAATTTGATATCTTACAAGTTCCAAGCTTTTCAGACTTTATAAACTAAACACATGTGATCAACCAGTTGAACCACAGGAGATTTATTTGTTAGTAATACATAGTTTATTATGACACTCAAACTCAAACTCAAGTATTTATCTCTCAAAAATTGAACAAATAAATTTTATTAACTGCATCTCTCATGTTAGATGCGAGGGAGTATACAATACAATCAAAGAAATACAAAAAAGACTAATCATAACTACATTACAAACTCAACCCCTTGCACCACACATGAGGGGGAGTTAACAAACTATAGATTTTTAAAACAAAACTCCTCCAGAGGGCTAAAAGAAAACAAAGAAAAAAAAACCCACCCCCATGCAAAATGCAGGGGGGTGCTGTCCTGGTGTGTTGGCATTGGCACATTCTCTTTGGGTGTCGATCCTTGCCCTCTCATTGCATTGTTGTTCCACCCACTATCCACCCCATGAGCAGTTGCTCATGAGGCTGGGGGCAGGTGGTGCATTGTCATCTCCTATCCCTGCACCTGGGCATTGTTCCACCCATGTTCCACCCCATGAGCAGTTGCTCATGAGGCTGGGGGTGGGTGGCTTGTCATCATTCATTGCCATCATCCCCCATTTGGATTTCTGTGTTTTTTTTTTTTTTTTGGGGGGGGGGGGGGGCAGGGGGGTGTGTCTGGGCACATCAGTGTGATGTGGTGCAAGTACAGAGGTTGGTGGGTGCTTACTAGGCAGGTACATCCCTTGGCACCCTCCTAGCCTGTGTCAACAGCCTCACATCCTGTTTGAATGGGGAGGAGGGCATCGGGTGGGTGTGGGTGTGGGTTGCATGTTTTTTGTTGTGGCAGGTCATCCCCAGTAGTATACAACTTAAAAAGCAATAAAACACAATTAGTTGATTGATAAAACAAAAAGCAAAAAAAAACTTACTTGGGCCCATTGTGTCAGCTTGGCTAATTGAGTCCCTACTCCAACTGCTCTTTCTGCTGCTGTAGTTGGAGTTGGTGAGGTTGAACAAGCCTCTCCACAAGCTGTTGATTACAGTTCTTCATCATCTTCTGGTTCATCATCTTCTGGTTCAAGATCTGCATCCACCTCTGAAGATGGCATGGACATTGACAAAGCACCAGTAAAGATGGTGGTTGTTGATGGAACATGCTTTGGGCCAAAGCACTGTGCTTATAAAACTTGTGCAGATGATCTCATAAACTATTGTGGTGCCATCTTTTGTGCAATACATGAACAAACCCATGGTGCAAAATGCCATGTTTGCAACTGTGACAATGAAAAAATCAGAGCAATACAAGCTTGTCAACAGCATCCACAGCAATAGAAGAAATGCATTACTCAACACAAAAGACAATCTGCACCTGGTTTCTGAAGAATTACACAAAGGCCAGCTGAAAATCTGCCTTAGATCTCAACAAATGAGCAAACAGAACAACCACACCATGAACCAATGGAGGAAATGGAGCATAAAAACTATTTCAGTGCTCCTAGATTTTACTGTGTTGAAACAATATGTGCACCATGTGGTGTTGTGGTTGCCTGGGCACAATTTCCACAGGCTGAATCACCAACCAATATTTTGGCACTGTTGGAGAAGGTTTTTCATACTGAAGAGTCCAGACCAGATTACATTCGCATTAATAAAGCATGCCTGGTACTTTGAACTGCTCTCAGGAATGGATCATGGGAAAGGGCATGGGAAAGACAACACAATTTATTGTTGATGCTTATCATTACATCAACCATCGAGATGATGATGAACTTTGCAGGAAATGGGTGTAATCCTGCACCAGCAGATGGCTCTGCACCTAATCTGGTTGTTGAAGCCAAAGATAAACAAGGCAAATCTTGTTTCAGACATGCATTCAACACAGGCAAGCTTTGATACTTGTTTCATGTTACAACAATACTTGACTAACATGCAACAAACAGGCTTGTGAACAGTTAAATGCATGGATGGGAGGATATGAATCAATGTTAAAGAAAATGACACCTGGTAGTTTCAACTGGTTTCTGCATAGCATGCTATTTTATCATACTAGACATGTGTTGAATAAGTGATTGTAACATTAGGCAACACTGACACCGACCCCGAATATAGTAGTAATGATGTGCCCACAGATTATAAATAGCTGGGACATTCTAATTACCAATTATGATTACTGATCAATGTATCAGATGCTTGTATAAATAGTCATTGTAGATAAACACAATAATAAGTCCATTTATACTATTATCAAGTCCTCAGAGTTTCAACAGGTTATGGGCCCTGAGCTTAACTGAATTTTCGGGTACACTCACTATTAACACACCAAGCCACTTTCCAAAATGACAGACACATCAAACATGCACACAAACATTTACTGGATCGAACCTTTGCCCTGATTACAGATGTTGAATTTGCCATCCTGCAACGCCCCCCTTTCAACAATACTACCGACTCCTTGACACTGCTACCTAGGGCAGCGCAAACCAGAAGAACCCGATCATGGTCTGAGTTTGGACATGAATTATTCCTCCATTGTACCCCTCGACCCTGACCTACCCACATAACCAGACCATGCCCAATCAGACCATGAAGGAGAGACAAAGATTTAGGTCAAAGTGTGGAACTTTCAACCATAGCGGGGGGGGGGGGGGGGGGGGTAATGTTACAATTTTCCTTGTAACTCATGGAACCCGACCGACCCAACCAACCTGACGATCCCCTCCAGACAGGAGGCACTCCATGATTCATGCCTAGAGCATGACCTTGACACCAGACACATGCACGACGCATGCCAACTGCATGCATTCGATCCCCTTCCCGAGGGAGGCACCCTTGATGCATGGTGACTCCATGCACCCAAACCTACTCCCACACATGCTGTGATATGACAGCCCCTTAACAAGAGGTCTGTGACGTCGGACTCTCACAATTGACATTGTATCCTTGACATTGGATCCTTGACATTGGATCTGTGACATTGGACGCCTCATGCTAGGCATGAGGCTTACTTCTTATTGTTCCCTGACATGCTGCGCCACAGCACTCCTTGACATCGGATGCCTCAGGCAAGGCATGAGGCTTATTCTTTCTATTGTTACTTGATACACATCTACCATTCCGATTGGACGATAGGGACCTCCCTTCTAGTATAAGTACTGTGATTTGTAGTAGGGATGTCCTTAGTTTAGATCTAGGCAATTAACAGCCTTAACTTGCAACTCGTGAACTTACTCAAAACCACTAAGGAAGCCCCTTAGTGCATGAACCTGAATGACTCTATGCAGAAGCCCTGCTAGAGTGCACTACCTATTTTATGCCAGATGCTCCAAGTAAGACTAGTGCCGAATGACTCATCAAGGAAGCACCTCGTCGAACGACATTGACTAGATCGAGTGGTTGAGGCTTTGCCCTAAACAAAAAGTGCTTATCCTGTGTATCTTACAATTGGAAATATACCAAAGGAGATCCATCATGAACCTTCCTGTCATGCATATGTCCTCCTTGGATATCTCCCCACCAATCTCGAGCATATCACAAATTGTGCCAAGCGAAGGTGTTGTCTTGCCAATCTCTTTCATGCAGCGATGGATATCATTACTGCCCCATTACAAGAAGCTGGTACTTCAGGGAAAGTCCTCTTTACAGGAGAAGGAGTGTGTTATCACTGTCATCCTCTTTTGGCATGCTACATTTGTGATTACCCTGAGCAAGTTCTTGTATGCTGCTGCAAAAATGGAGAATGTCCAAAGTGTACAATCCCAAGATGCAAAGTGGGGGAAGAAAGCGAGAATTTATATCCATTCTGAGATCTGGAACAGATTCTTGATGCCTTGTCTCTCATCAGTGACATACCATGCTTCTGCCAGGCTTGCAAGGAGGCTGGTATTAAGCCTGTCTTCCAGCCTTTCTGGGAAAAGCTTCCATATTCCAATATCTTTCAATCTGTAACCCCAGACATACTTCATCAGCTTTACCAAGGCATTCTGAAGCATCTCAAGTCATGGATAATCTCTGCATATGGGGCAATTGAAATTGATGCACAATGTTGCCAACTACCTCCCAATCACAATATCTGGGTTCTCATGAAGGGTATCAGCACCTTGACATGAGTCACTCGACAAGAGCATGAGGAGATGTCACGATTCCTGCTTGGATTTATCATTGACCTGCCATTGCCAAATGGCATGGATAGCAGAAGACTTGTTGCATGCCTTTGTGAATTTTTTGACTTTCTCTATCTTGCATGATATCCCAAACACAGTGAGGAAATGCTCTCCAATATGCAAGCTGGACTCCTTTCAAGCCAACAAAACTATTTTCATCAACCTCGAAATCAGGGATCACTTTCAACTTCCAAAGGTCTTAATCATTTCATTGCATCTATCAGGGACTTTGGGGCCCTTGATAATTGTAACACTGAATACATGGAGCGCTTACACATTGACATGTCAAAAGATGCTTACCGAGCTACTACTTGCCCCTACCAATCACTGTCCCAAAAGCATCAGGGAACATACCTAGGAGACTCTATACACAACATCCCAAGTATGTCCCTTGTTTTAAAATTGTTATTGTGCTAACAGATCCTCCTCAGAGTTGCTCCTAGTTTGTTCTACAATGATTGAACTCTGCAAGCACTACCTGTCAACTTGAGCCCATCCAGTCTTCAATGTTATTACACCTATGTCCTTGGCATACCTCAATGCCTTCCTCCTGTATCCCTTACTATGGTACACTTGCAACTCATGTTTCAAACCTGTGTATGCATGCCCATGGAATACAATATCAGCTTAAGGACCTTATACCTTATGACTTTTGAACTATCACTTATGTGAGATGTTCTATCATGTCTATCTAGATCTCTCATGGATGGGCACTTATTCATACACATTGTCTTTGACTCCCGCCAAGTGCCATGTGATGGGTCAAGCATGATTGCAGTCCTGACATGATGTTCACAATAGTGATTTCTTTACTCCAGAATCTCTTCAGGCGGGCAAATCAAAAACCACATACACATTTGGATTATCTAGTCTTGAGTGTGTCAGGCATGATCATAGGCCTGATCTGTCGTTTGCCACAGCAAATTCTCCAGGCTAGAGTCGAGGTCTTTACACTTCCCCCACAATCCGAGCAGACTCTGCTTGGACACTCAGACAGTCCTAGGACTTTGCTCGAACTTTGCTCAGACTTTTTTGGCTGAAAGTCCTGCCAAACTAGATGTCCAGTCTGAGCTGAGTCCTGGGACTGTCTGAGCATCTGAGTGGAGTCTGAGTTGCTTATATAACTAGCTGAAAAATCAGTGGCTACCGCAGGGATTGAACCCACATAGTCACATGATAAAGTACAATTAAGGCAGCAATATAACCATTAGACTAAAGTATCATTACAGGTAAATAGTTCTATCTCTGTATGTACTGCCCTGGCTGTGATGACAAATCAACACAGCCACATCACCAATGATGATGCCAGCTCATCGACATCATTGATCATCACCAACCACCACCACCACCACTCGACAACGCTGCCTCCCTCCCATGTCCCACTGCTGCCACTGCCCCCTGAACACCCCACAGCCACAGGTCCCATGCCAGCACACAATGAAATGGGCCCAAACGACTGAGTCCTATTGTTGTTTGGGCCCCAGGTGAGTTTTTTCTTTTTTCTTTTCTCATGTTTTCTTTAAGCTAACATATATTTTCATTAATTATAGGATATATCTATACTGTAGCAGCACAATGACCCCCAAACCACCAGATGAGGAGCAATAATGAGACCATGACCCAGCACCCACCCCTGCCAGTCCGAGCAACTGCTAACGGCAACAATGATGGCAGGGAACAATGACAGCACCCACCCCAGCCCTACGAGCCACTGCTTGTAGGGTGGACAATGGGTGGAACAACAACAATTAGGGGAGACACCAATGACAGCCAGCACCCCCCATAACCGCTGCAGGCAACTGCTCGCAGGGTGGATGGGAGGTGTGAGAGTGCAGGTACTGACAGGGAGACAAAAAAGGCCCAAGAGATGTCAACGTCTCTTGGGTCCTAGGTAAGTTTTTTTTTTCTTTTCTCATTTCATTTTTCGATGCTAACTAACTTTTTTTAGGTACAAACTACTACTGGTGACAATGACAATGGGGGGACACCATCACCACCACTGCTGTGAGCCCCTGCTTGCAGGGTGGAAGGTGAGGGGGAAGAGTTGAAGGGGAAGGGAGACAATGATGAGGGGGAAGGGAGATGATGATGAGGGGGAAGGGAGATGACAACGAGGGGGAAGGGAGACCCACAATGACACCCACCCCACACCTATGAGCATCTGCTCGTGAGGTGGCTCTGGGTGGAGAAGAATGGGGACAGGAGAGTGAGACGGCCAGGGGACAACCCAGGGGGAGACAAATGCTGCCACGAGCAACTGCTTGTGGTGGGTGTTTTTAATTTATCTTTATAATTGATAGTTATGGCCCCCTCCCCTCGAGCTTGCGAGGGGAGGGCCTTGTACTACTTGTTGTACCCCTCGCACAGATGCAAGGGGGTCAATTTAATAATCTATTCATGATATATAAAAAATTAGATTTCAGTGATAAATAGATATAATGTATGTAAATTTAAATGACTATTTGGCTTAAGTGGTAGAGTGTGCACATTTGGTCATCATGTGATTGCCAGTCCAGAAGTCTGTTGGTTCAATTCTTGCTGTGCACACATCATTTTGTGAGACTTATAAGAATTTCTTTAAGTCTGGAACTTGGACTTTACTTGGACAGTACTTTAAAGGTGTAAATAAAATAAATGGACAATTGATGTTGTCTGAGCAAAGTCTGAGTGTCTGAGTGTGTCTGAGCAGAGTCCGTTTGGATTGGGGGGGGGGGGAGTGTAAAGTACTGGCTAGAGTCACTTGAGACAAAACATGCATGGTTGCAACCTCAATGCCATATGACAACTGTAGGTGACCTTTGCAATGATCCTCAAACTGTGCAACCTGTATGCATTGGGTTATGCAATGATTATGGTTATGGGCTGCCTTTTTGTGAATGAAGATACTTGGGATGGCATTCAAAGCGACTCTTGAACACGCTAAAATCTACTTTTGGATTACTTGGCTATTGCTCCAAGTAGTCTTACATGTCATGTGTTGGGTCAAGCATGATTGCAGTCCTGACATGATGTTTGCAATAGTGATTTCTTTAGGCCAGAATCTCTTCAGGCAGGCGAATTGAAAACCATATACATGTTTGGATTATCTAGTCTCGAGTGCATCAGGCATGATCATAGGCATTATCCATCATTTGCCATGGCAAATTCTCCAGGCTAGAGTCACTTGAGACAAATCAAAAAGAAATACACATGGTTGCAGGATCAACACTCAGTGAATGCATGTGACAATACCTAGCTTTGCAATGATCCTTGACCTCAACCTGAAAGGTCAAGCAATGATCACAATTATGGACCCAACTCTTTGGGAATGAAAGTACTTGGGACAGCATTCATGTACACAACCTGGATGATATGCATGCATTGGATCAAGCATGGTTGGGGGCAAGCGACAACAAGGCTCCTTCTGAGCATGGCACTCACCAAGTTCATCTCGCATAGTAAATTCTTATTCTTACAGCCAGCAAAATGTTCATCTCCAGGGATTTTGCTTCACAGTGGAAGAGCTTGGGGTGTTGAGCGCTCTCATCAAGCATTAAACTACACCCACACAGGTCACCTGTATTGGGTCTGTGTGATCACTTTGGGTTTTTATTATGGTCTTAATGAGTGTCATCATAGCCCATTGTTCAAGCTATCCAAATATGCAAACATTTTGGTTGCACATGAGGACTTTGCTCGGACTTCTTTCACTGAAAGTCCTGCCAAAGTAAATGTCCAGTCCGAGCTGAGTCCTCGGACTGTCCAAGCATCCGAGTGGATTCTGAGTGGACCAGCACTCGTACAGTCCGAGTTGCTTATATAATTGACTGAAAAATCAGTGGCTACCACAGGGATTGAACCCTCATAGTCACATGATAAAGTACAATTAAGTCAGTGACATAACAGTTAGACTAAAGTATCATTACAGATAAGTAGTTATATCTCTCTATGTACCACCCCGGCTGTGATGACAAATCAACACAGCTGTGTCATCAACAATGCTGGCAACGGCGCCGCCTCCTCCTTATCTCCTACCCCAATAACCAACAATGGGAATGAGCCCAAACAACAGCATTGTCATTTGGGCTCACTTGTAAGTCTTTTTTTACATGATTTTTGTTGTTTTGTTTAACTAACTGAACTTTCCTTAATGATAGGTTTTATCTATGTTATAACGACGCCGCAGCTTCAAAACCACGACAATGGCTGACACAGCCACCACCCTAAGACCCAGAACCACCGCCGCAAGCAACTGCTTGCAGGGTGGGAACGGGTACAACTGAAAACAGCAAGACAATGGTGACGCTGACTTGGCCAAATGGAACGACAATGCAATGAGGCGACTGGAGACAACTGCGACTGGGAGATGGAATGACGAGGGGACGAGGGGGACACAACAAAAGGAAGGCAAAGCAAATGAAGAAAAGGCCCAAGAGATGTTGTTTGATGTCTCTTGGGCCATTGGTAAGTTTTTTTTTCTTGTTTTTGTTACTAACAAACTTTTTAGGTATTATCTAGTACTGCTGATGATGACAACGACGACGAGCACTCAGAACCACTGCCACGAGCAGCTGCTCGCAGGGTGGGAATGGGTGCAACTTCGAAACAACAAGAATGGCTACTCATGCCCACCACACAGGACACACCACCCACCTCCAGCCTCACGAGCAACTGCTCGTGGGGTGGATGGTGGGTGGAATGATGACGATGGCAGGGAACAGTGACAGCACCCGCTCCAGCCCTATGAGCCACTGCTTGTAGGGTGGACAACAGGTGGAACGATGATGATTAGGGGTCCTAGGTAAGTTTTTTTTTCTTTTCCGCCCCTCAAGCTCAAACCTCCTTTGCCTCCTCAACCCTGCAGGTCTCTTGAGGGTTGTTGTTCTGGTGTGCTAAGTAACCATGTAGAGTTTTCCTGATGGTAATTAAATATAATTAGTTTTATTTTTTCGATCCTAACTAACTTTTTATAGGTACAAACTACTACTGGTGATGATGACAATGACGACACCACCACCACTGCTGCTGCAAGCCCCTGCTTGCAGGGTGTAAGGTGAGGGGGAAGAGACAAGAGGGAAGGAGACAAGAGGGAAGGGAGACAAGAGGGGAGGGAAGGGAGACGACAACTAGTGGGGACACCCATGATGACACCCGCCCCACACCTACAAGCATCTGCTTGTGGGGTGGTTCAGGGGGGAGAAGAATGGGGACAGGAGAGTGAGACAGCCAGGGGACGACCTGGGGAGAGACAAATGCCACCACAAGCAACAGTTGCTCATGGTGGGTGTTTTTAATTTATTTTTATTATTGATAGTTACGGCCCTGAGGGGAGGGCCTAGTATTACACATATTAATTACCCCTCGCACAGATGCGAGGGGGTCAATTTAATAATCTATTCATGATATATAAAAAGATTAGATTTCAGTAATAAATAGATATAATGTATGTGACTTTAAATGACTACTTGGCTTAAGTGGTAGAGTGTGCATGTTTGGTCATCATGTGATTGCTAATCCAGAAGGCTGTTGGTTCAATTCCTGCTGTGCACACATCATTTTGTGAGACTTATAAGAATTTCTGTAAGTCTGGAACTTGGACAGTACTTTAAAGGTGTAAGTAAATGCACAATTGATGTTGTCCAAGCAAAGTCCTAGGACAGTCCGAGTGTCTGAGCAGAGTCCGAGCAGAGTCTGAGTGTCCAAGCAGAGTCTGAGCAGAGTCCAAGTGAAGTCCTCAGACAGTCCGAGTGTCCGAGTGTGCTGAGCAGAGTCCGCTCAGACTGGGGGGGGGGGGAATGTAAAGTACTGGATCTCGATCATCTTGTCTTCATCACTCTGATGATCTTGGGATCTGGTGGATTGTCAAAGGTTGTGTTCTGAGGTCTAGTCCTCCTGCACATTATTCTTGTCATCTTTATTCTCGACCACAGCAGTATGAGCTGCTCAAACATGTAATTTATCCCATTTTGGTTTCTTACAATCTCTCACATAGTGTCCCAGTTCATCGCAGTTGAAACAAAGCATGTGTTCTCCAGCAGGTATGGTGGTGAGTCTGTCCTTATCCTGATGCACCTGGGGTTTATCTTGATATGTCTTAGGTGTGTGTTGGTTATCGTGAACTCGGGGCTTGAAGTTTGGCCAATTATTGCTTGAGCGGTTATTTATGAAGGTTCTAGTCTTCGATCCGCTGTTGTCCTGGTTCAGTTCTGGTCTCTTCACAAATGTTACTCCAGCTCTCCATGCTTTGTCCTCATGTCGACTCTGAGTTTTTGGTGTTTCTGTAGTATGCGTAGTACTTGTCAAATGTCGATTGTAGTGTTCCATGGTTTTCATAGCCGCTTCCAATGCTTTTCCTTCAGATACAAAGTCTTCAATAGTGTTTGCCTCCAGCGTAAGACCATTCTCCAGCATCTTCATGCACATTTCCCTAGGTAGGCCACACAGGAAGGTGTCCATGATGTTGTATGCAGCTGGGTATACAGACATATTCTGAGTGTGATCTCTGAGGATGTCATAATATCCTTGGATGCCTAGTTTGTCTGAATAGCGTGTTGGCAGTGTATGCCTCACGGGCATCTTGCATAGTGGTCAGGTGTGTAAAATGATCATAAAGGCCAATGATCACATCCCTGAATGTCCAATGCAACTGGGATTGGTTTACATGTCGTGAATACCATTTCTTTGCCTCACCATCCAGGAATTCAGGTATGCACAGCATATGTTCTTGATCCCTGTCGTCTCCTCTGTATTGAATGGCTTGGAGCATTACAACTACGTTGATGAGCCAATTCTCCAAGTCTGAGAACTTGGGCGATCCATGGTATTGTCCTACAGAACTAGTATCAGCTCTGCGAACCTTTGTCCCTTCAGGGATCTTGAGGCAAACAGTAAGATGTTCTCTGCATAATCATAGCAACCAATTGTGCATTTGTGTGCGGTGGTGTTCAGATATCGCGCATATGCCAGGTGTATGTAACCTGGCCCAATCTGCGGGTGGCATGGAGTAACCCCTATGTAAAGGGCATCAATTGTTTGGTCGATTGGGTTCCTCCCCTCCAGGGTCAAAACCTCCTCCACCATTGGGAGGTTCACCATCACCACCTCTGCTGCCTCCTCCATTCCTGGTTGTACCATAGGGGTTATGGTGTTGGGGTGAGTCACACGGGATGGGGGTCATCTTTGATTTCCATCAAGTTGGTCATCTGTCCCATCATTGTCACCATCATAAGTGTTAGGTGGTCAAGTTGGTCCAGTTATCTGTGTGTAGCAGCGGTCTAACATATTGATATGATGATGCCCATTGAACATTATTCCTTGATCATTGTATAATGAATCCCTAGTTAAATTGAGGTCCTCATTTCTAAGGCATTGGTACGTGATTTGGTCCTCAATAGTACTTGCCATAGGAATTCATGCCCTATGAGGTACTTCAATTGTTGGTCCGGACATTTCAGAGGTTCCCCACACGGCGGGTCAAGTAGAGTCCATGTCCTCAGTCGGTGCTGGCTGGTGAAAGGTCATTGGGGAGGGTGTCTTTTCGAATGTAACATGATGTTGTCAGGTAGCCGCATCATGACGGTGATGGTAGCTGTCATTTGATTCCCCAACTTGCTGAGATGCATTGATACTAGCGATTGCATTCTCGACAGCAGGGTCCGCGTAAGGGTATTCTGGTTGTGTATCCTGGGGTACTCAAATATCCTCGGGTTCATGCTTAAGCTGGCGTTGAGGGGCCTCGGCTCATCGTTCCATGTAGTCCTCCCAGTTTGTTGCAGATGGCATTGAAGTGATTGCATCTGTTTTCTTTGAGGCAATTCATTTCACTATAAGAGCCCTGAATATGTCGAGGTACATATTCTTGTATACTGTTGACGATAGGTCCACCTTCTTCCTTGCGAGGGTTAGGACCTCTACTGTTTGGTTGTGCACTACATGCCTGATCCTAACATGCAGGTATTGATTTGTGAATGGGCATTCATCCCATATTAAACCTTCAGACCGGTTGAGTATGTCCATGGGGTCTTCAACTTCTATTTCCCCATCTGATGCTTCATTCTCGTCTGCATCAAGGTGGGTTGTCTTGATAGTTGGTCGTAAGTGTTCAGGTATACGAGGTAAATGGGAGGTTGAAGTTGCACATTGTCATCCGGCTTGAGTTTCCGGAGTTTTGGGGACTTGATGTAAGGATGCGAATGCCAGCACCAGTGGGAATTGAGGATGTACCTCCCTTTGGGGTTCTGGAGTGAAGGGGTTCAGCATACCAGATGCGTGCCAGTCGCTCACTCGTTGTTGGGATCCCTGTGGCCTTGGTACTTGCATAGTGGGTCTGGTTGGCACTGGTATTGTTGACACAGGTGTATGCATTGTTGATTTCAATCTGGGTTTGGTTGCCTTTGCCTTTAGAGAGTCCACTCTGGGACTCTCATCTACCCTTGATCCTCCTACTATGGTCTGTTCAGGTTGTCAAGGTGGTTTTTGAGGAGTAGAGGGTGGTTGTACCCCATCGGCTTGTGTTGACATTTGTTGTATAGTGGTCGCAGTTGTCATTCTCATCATTGCATCACTATGTTTATTGTCTAAAGGGTTAATAAAATTCTGTTTATTTATGTTGGTAAGCTCATAGCTTCCAAATAGCTGTTAAGCTCAAAAAAATGTAACAGTTAGCTACTAGTTTTAGAGTACTCAGGACTTATGTTGTAACCAACAGAGCAGAATCCAGTATATTTGGAAGCTATGTTGTGTATGTTGTAAGTAAAGAAGTAATGATCTAAACAAGTATCAACATGGTAATATTAGAGTCCCTGGGTTATGTAATATGTAATGGGGTGCCCATTACACAGGGACAGACTTGAAGGTCCTTTGATTTCTTCTTCTAACTCAGTAAGATCAATTATAGAAGTTGAGCTGCTCATAGATTTTATGATAATTGGCAGGTGAGGAGATGATGGAAATTTGTTCAATATACATGTTCAGTGGGTTCCAGGGGTAAGGAGCATTTTTGTAGGCCTCTGCGCCTCCTCAATATCCATTTTGTCACCATCACCACTCTTGGCATGGTCCAAAAATTCTTCTCACTCTGGTCATTTATGCCATTTGTGGCTGGGTGCTAGAGTTCTAGCAGAGGCCTGGTCATAGACAGTCTCAGCATGAATAGGGGATTTTGCCTCATGCTGCTTCCTCTTGATCTTCATCTTTGTCAACAAGCAGCACAGGTAAGCACTTCGCACACCCTCTTCAGTCTCTTCTCACATTCCAGGGTAGTTGCTTATTAGGCCTTGCCTTGGAGCTTCACTCTTTCTCTTATAAACAACTCTGCTTTCTTTCACAGTTGAATCTTTACAGTGAGCAGCCACATGGCTGTTTAGATAATTGACTTTTACTCACAGAATCCTTAGGTGTTATCATGCATTTCAAGCACTCAGCCTCTTTTTTGTGATGGAAATTTGTTCGATATGCATGTTTAAATAATCTCCAAAAGAGCAACTCAGATACAAGCTGATTTGCTTTGTTATGTAATGATAGGCACAGGATTGCATAATCGATTTTGAAATCCTTTCAACAAAGGTGCTCAACAGTCATAAATATGGAGTCAGGTTGCATTGATTTCTCATTCCTCTCATATTATTGCCATGGATTTGATGTCCACTGCTCATCTGTATTATGCCAATCATGACAACATAGATCTGCCCACCGTAGAACATGTGATGCATTCTCCTGGAGTCTTGAGGCTGGATTACCTGCTGGTGTAATGGACTCAAGGCCTTACCATTGCATGCATTTTAATGTCAGTGTTCACTTTTGTTTATCTCAATACTGGGGTCTAAATATCTTCTATACCATCCAGGACTTGATGGCCCTATGTTATGCCTCTCTTTTGCCTTCTCGACCCAAACATGGCTATATGGAGGATGGCCACCTCCAACCTCCCCTCCACCCCCACTGTATGTAACTATTTTCTATCTTCATGTTAATTTGATGTAGCTGTTCATAGCATGCTGTTCACCAATGGCAGCACACATTATCATGCTTGCTGAATGAGAACAGGTTGCAGTGTGCAAGCTCATGTATCTGTTGCCTGTGGCCCTTTAGGAACTTCAGCATCCCAGTGTTGTTCGACTCCACACGTGCCAGCATTATGGGCAGGTCATCATGAGTGCCAATCTTTACTTGATAGCTTGTGGGCCTGTGCTCATCTGCTGCCACAGTTGACCCTCATGGCAATGATGGGTAATGGTTTGGAGGCAGCATTAATTGTTCAATTGCTGGAGCTACAGTTATACAGGTAGACAATTACAAAACTACAACCCCTGCTTTGAGAGGAAGCATATGAATATCAAATCAAGTCATCTATATCATTGTGTGACACAGAAACTGCTAAGCTCTGTGCACCACTGGTAAAGGCACCGGCCACTCCACCTTCTCTTTATGCACTTGAAGATCCATCCTTTCCCCATAACTGAGCGAATTGTACCATGCCAAATTGTAGAAACTCTTCAGATAGAGCTTTGGTGGTGGTCATTGGATGGCTCCAGGATCCTGACCCCCACAACTGGTTTGGCTCTGTTGGGGTTGAACAGGTTGGGTTGAAGAGTTTGAATTGAATCAATGAGCTGCATCATATCAGTGGTGTCCTTCCTCCTCCAATCGAAATAATGGACATGCATGACATGATGGCCATTCTCATTGCCACTTTCCTCAGAGCTCATGCCATCCTTACCCATCTAATTTAGTATGTGGTAGATGCATTGCCAGACCTCAACATTTGCATCACCCAACTCTCTGAGAAGGAGGATAAGTGCTGCAACTGAACCTTTCCTAAGCATGAGTTCACCCTTTTTTTCTTCGAAATGACTCCATATTCTCTCTCTGCACGCTCATATGCTTCTTGATGAGTTTCCATAATCCCATCCTCCCTGCCCTTCTCTCTGGGTTAAACTGATTTCCAGATGTCCATGAGCTGGTGCAAGACATTATGGACCAGAGTTTCAAATGAGGGGGGAGACCTGTCCCTTGGATATTTCTGCCAGTCCCTCTCAGCCTTGGTGTGAGCATCAGTAGCCAACAATGTGATGGCCTTGTGGTTGCAACTGGTTTGAACAATTCAACATAAATATACAATATGTCAAACCACAACTGACCTTGTACCAAAATAAGGGCAACCACAACTGCAAAAAGACCAGACCGTGGTTTAGTCCAGTTCAGTTCTGGTTTTTTTCTGGTTTGATGAACCAGACCTTCAAACACTACAGTGAATGTGGGGCTTCCCAGGCCTCCCAGCAATATGCTCAATCATAAGTACTTGTATCGCTGACTTGCGATCCTGAGTAATGTGAGCCTTTGCTTTTCCAGCCACTCCTAGATACACCTAGGCTATTCCATGACAGGTGGTAGATCCTTGACCCAAATAATAATAATACCTTGTATGGTGAAGATAACTTCCTCAGCTGCAGTGCCATCATCCAATTGTTTTAGTATTTGCCAAGATATTGGGTTTGTTAGCTGCTCTATCTTGTTCTGGTCCCAGAAAGTGCATTCTTCCTGCTTTGGAATGGGTGTTAGTTCTGCTGCTCTCACTGCTCACTGTGGTCTCACCACTTTCTTTGACCAGACTTGCCAGGCAGTTGTCATATTGATCCCCCAATGACTCCACCATACTCTGCTCTAGCACATTGCCTGTCCTGAGATGAATTGGATCCAAAGCCACTGTTGATCCACTGAAGACTTACATGCTTCATTCATTTCATATGCTTCATTCATGTGTGGGCAGTTTGGAATCAATGTCTAAAATCTTTGGGAAGTGCTAATATCATTTTTTCATGCACTTTTCTTGCTAACCTGCAGTGCTGTGTGCCCTGTTCTGATGGTGTCCCTGTGCCTGCACCATTGCTTTGCTCCTGACATGAGGATGTACTTTTGATAGTAAATTAATGATGTCAGAATCAAGACATCATCTGCTGTTTGCCTTTGTTGGTCCTGGATGCACCTTCCAATCCTGCTTCATTTTCTCTTTTCAGGAATCTTGTCTCTATCACTGCCTTGAGGATCCTGTCCTCTTGGTTTTGCTTACACAGTATAAGGGTGTGAAGACCAATTCCCCAACTGGAATTCTGATCGTTTTCTGCCACCACCTTGCATCACAGCCCACCTCCTATCAGCAGCACTGCCTAGAGATAAAATTCTCTCATTTCCAATACAATGAAACAGTTTCAGGATATTTGCCTTGGAGGCTGGTTTGCAAATTATTGCAGCCTCGGAAACTCCAATCATCTCCAGCCCTTAGTATTTAAGCTAGCTACTTTTGTCTTGTATCAGACAGTTTGTAAATCAACAAAGTCACCCACTTAATTCCAACCCAGTTACACTCCAAATATTCTCCTAAGTCTATCTCAAACTTTAGCTCATCCTCTCTGGAAAACCTCTGGACCTCTGATCATCCTCCTTACCCTTGTCTTGAAATTAGGACACTTGACGAGGAGAAGGGTGCAACGTCTTATAAGTTGAAGCCAAGTCCTTTCTGTCCCCTCACATTTGGTATGGCACATCAAGTGAACCTTGCCCCAGAATCCCATCAGGTTCCCTTCCCTGTTTGATCCTTCTCTTATCAACCTCTACTGCCCAGCTATGACCAGAAATCCGATGACTTCCTTCATTCAGCTCAGAACTTAACAAAGGGCAACCTTAGAAGCCACTTAATTAATGGACTAGCAAAAGGAAATCTGAAGTTAAGATGATGGTACATATTACAGGGAGTGGAGGCACACCTAGCAAAGGGAAATCTGAAGATAAAACACTCTAGATAATGTGTGGGGGAAATGCAAAGCATGTTTTCCCAGGCCAATTGTTGAAAGAACATACATTGATGATGAATCGGGTCACGTTCATATGAAGAAAAGGCCAAAGTAGATTAATACATTTTTGTATTTGGTAATGTACCTTTTCCATTGCAACACTGATGTGACTAAGGTGTGACATGGGTATGGGTAAACCCATGATAATATGGTGATTGTGGTCACAGGTATGCTCGGATATGGGTACAGGTTTGGATTTCTGTACCCGAGGCAACACTGTACCCTTATCCATGGGTTTATGGGTACCAACAGCCAGTCATGTGCCTGATCATATGATGTTGTTGATTGCAACAACAACATGATCAATGACAACATCAGCAGCAACAATGACTATGGCCATGGCCACCACCCCCTCCCTTGCTCCAAATGTGAGTGGAGGGGTTCTTGGCTCTGTTCTGGGTGGTGGAAACAATGACAACAACCCCTCCCTCACATCAAATGCAAGCTGGAGGGGGATATCTTCTGGTTTGTGGGCAATGACAATGATGATGACCCCTTCCTCATGTGTAACATGAGTTGGAGGGGGCTATCTTTTGGCTCTGGGCAACGACAATGATGACCCCACCACCACCACCCCCTCCCTTGTTGCAAACATGAGCGGGGGGTTCTGTTGTTCTTTTCTGGGCAATGCTGGCCAACACCACCCCTCTGTCGCCTCAAACGCGAGTGGGGGGCTTGTCTCATCCACAAATGGCCACCACCACCCCTCTGTGGCCTCAACCATGAGGAGAGCCCTCCTCTCGCCCACAACCACCCACCACCACCCCTCCCTCGCTCCAAAAGCAAGCAGAGGGGTCCTGTGTATTGTTCTCATTGACAGTGACCGCCATCACCCCCTCCCTTGCTGCAAATATGAGTGGGGGGGTCTTTTGTTTTGTTTTCATCGACACCAACTGTGCCAACCCCTCCCTGGATCCAAATTTGAGCAGAGGCAGTACTTTACACTCCCCCCCCCAATCTGAGCAGAGTCTGCTCAGACACACTTGGACACACGGACTGTCCTCGGACTTCACTCGGACTCTGCTTGGACACACATTCGGCAAACTCTCACAGACCTCATCATCTGCCAAGTGATGCCAAATATGATGGCATGTGAACATCAGCCACATGCTGACTCAGGCTTGTGTTGAACAACTTGTCGTCATGCATACATGCCATTCATCTAACAGTCCCCCTAGGCCTCTGCCTGCTGCCAATGTTGCTGCCAGTGCTGCTGCTGCTGCCCCTCAGTGTCACTGGTCCCCTGCTGATGAGGAAAGGATGATCACTTTCCTTTGCTCTAAAAGGATGCCATGGCAGATGGTGCCAACTTTAAGCTGGCTGTCTGGAATGTGCTGGTTGCAGAGATGGCATTGCATCATGGAATGGGTGTTCCTAAGACTGCCAAAGCCTGTAAATCTAAATATTCACAGGTGTGTACAGTTCTCCTGACTCCTTGATCTTCAATGATCAACCAATTCTCTCCAGCTTCGGACTGCCTACAACACTGTCACAACTCTGAAAGGGTTATCCAGTTTTAATTGGGATGACGAAAAAGGAATGAATATTGGCATAGGTGAAGCGGATGCTTGGAAGGCATACATTACGGTACGTTGTACATTAATCTTGTCTGATTGTGCCACTGATTTAGCTGCAGAAACATGATGGTGCCAAGAGGTACACAAACAAGGGATTTCCTCTCTACCATATCATGTCGGCACTCATGCCTGGCCTTGGAAAGGAAACCCATGCTTTCCGACCATCTGATCAAACACAGGGTGCATCTAGTGTGGTTTCAACTATGCCTCCTGAACCAATCAGTGACAAGGAGACTCCTGTTGATACATCTGCTCTGTGAACACCTGTTATTCAGCCTCCTATTGTTCCTTCATCTACACCACCTCCACCTTCTTCACCTCCACCATCTGTTGGATCCAGTCATCATGACCTGCCACCTCCATCTTCATTACAACAAATCAAACACACCACAGGATCTTCATCCACCTCCTCAAAATGTAAATACTCGGCACTGGATGCCAGCCAATCAGGCTGGTCCTCAGCAGCGGCAGGAAAGAAACAGCGCTCCACTGTTCCAGGCGCAGTTGTGTTGAATGGCATCAAGGAGTCATTGGACACATTTAACAAAACGATCGAGCATAGTCTTGTACAACCCGCGATACCTCTCCAGAACATCGTGCTAAAGCCATGGCTCGTCTCCAGGAGATCGAGACACACTTGGATGATGCACGCATGATCACACTGATTGACCTGTTCAAAGCTGACACAACAGAAGCAGATACATATATGTCACTGCAGTGCAACGTTCTACGTAAGAAGTGGCTTGAGAAGCAGTTGGTGGAGCACTGCGGGTTTCCTGCTGACATCACCACAATGGCTTGATTTTCTATTCTCACATCTGTATTCCCCAAACAAACATTGCTCACAAGTGATATGTAGACTACTACATGTAAAATAATATTTGTAGTTATATGGCTCCTCTTCATCTCAGTTCAGCTTGATACTTTTGCCACATTGCACTAGCAATGATATCTCTCCTACTATCTGTGACTTGGCACTCTGCAGTCCTGGCGGGTCCCAATGCCAAATCTCCAGTGTCTACACCACGTCCTGGCAGTGTTGCCTGATCAGCAGCATCACAATTGAGAAGCTCCTGTATGTCCTCATCATCATACTCCCTAATGAAATTGTGAATGGCAGCAAGTGCCGGAGCAAGCTTCACTTGTGTATCTACATCCAAGTTGGGATTGCTCCTCAGAATTGCGAACCGGTTCTTCAAGATGCCCAAAATGTGCTCGACAATATTGCATGCTGATGTGTGATGCGGATTGAACAGCTCTTGAGCGCTGGCAGGGCTATCACAAATGTAAGAATCAGATGATATGGAGTCTTGGAACTATACAGTACTGAAGTTCTGCATGGCTCCATTCCATGAGATGATACCGTACACCTCAATAAGGGAGCATAAGGGAAAGTGAGTTTGGAAAGCCTGCATCAGCAAGGTAATAGTGATTGCTGGCTGTTGGAACACACAAGTCTGTGATGCAGGCATCGTTAAACATTGTTGAGTCTGTAACAGATCCCTCCCATCTACTGAAGACATACACAAATCTGTGTGAAAAGTCACAAGCAGCAAGGCAATCCTGTGTAACACAGCCTTTATGATCACAAGCAATTGCCCATTGTTCTGGAGTACCTGAGCAGTCAAAATGGGTCCCATCCAATGCACCAATTGCACCTGCAAAAAATGGATAGAACTTGTCATTGTCTGTGATGTATTTAGAAATTGGGTCATTGATGCCAGGCAAGTGTACATAGTTGGCATAGAATGGGTTGGATGAGAAGATATTCAGCATCTTTAAAAAATATCTGGCATGGACAAGTGTAAGCAATCAATTGATATGCAATATTAGAAGATGTACTTTGAGATTGTCTCATTGGAACATTGGAAGCATTTGCCTACATGACAAATTGACAGCCCAGTTGTACATCGGTACAGAAAGATCGCCAATTGTTCTTCAAGGAAGACATCCCTGGAGTGTTTTTCCTGGAGATATGCTACCAATATCTTAAATACATGCAGGTGGACACCGAGTTCACAACAAATTCACTCTGGATGGCCCTCCATCAACTCCTTAACCCAATCAGCACCAGTCAGTGCAGAGTCATGATATGGGATTTGGTCAAACTGTGGAGTACCATAGGCCAATGTAGCACATGCAACTAAGTTGACAACTGAGTAAGAAATCGCCTGCATTGCTCCTGATCCATGATATGTGAGGTGAGTTGATAAATAGTAGATATCATCACACTTATAAGCGGAATCTTTATCATGAGGGTGCTGAACATGGCTCTGCGACCCATAGTATGATTGTGACAAATAGTGAATAATCTTTATCATGAGGGTACTGAACACGGCTCTCCTCATGATCATAAAGAACAATCAGGTGAGCATGGCTCTCCCTGAGTCTTTTAGCTGATGATAGAGGTTGTTATGGAGAATATCATTATATCAAATGCAACTCTCATTCAGTCTTTGTGCCAATGCTACATACTACGATGAATCGCAAGAATCCCACTGAGATGGAACACATCACATTCCTCATTCCGCATCATATTTATTCAAGATCCAACATATCACATCACAAAATATATGTGAGAAGAAATATATATACCACCCTCTAAAGTCTGAGTTCCAGACTTAGAGAAATTCTTATAAGTCTCACAAAATGATGTGTGCACAGCAAGAATTGAACCAACAGACTTCTGGACTGGCAATCACATGCCGACCAAAAATGCACACTCTACCACTTAAGCCAAATAGTTATTTAAATGTACATACATTATATCTATTTATTACTGAAATCTAATTTTATGTATATATATCATGAATAGATTATTAAATTGACCCCCTCGCATCTGTGCCAGGGGTACAACAAGTAGAATACTAGGCCCTCCCCTTGCAAGCTCGAGGGGAGGGGGCCATAACTATCAATTATAAAAATAAATTAAAAACACCCACCATGAGCAGTTGCTTGTGGTGGCGTTTGTCTCTCCCCGGGTTGTCCCCTGGCTGTGTCCCCATTCTTCTCCCCCCCGAACCACCCCACAAGCAGATGCTCATAGGTGTGGGGCAGGTGTCGTGGGTGTCCCCACTCTCATCATTGTCTCCCTTCCCCCTCATCTCTTCACCCTCACCTTCCACCCTGTGAGCAGGGGCTCGCAGCAGTGGTAGTGGTGGTGGTGTCCCCCTGTCATCATTGTTGCCAGTAGTAGTTTGTACCTAAAAAAAGTTAGCATCAAAAAATGAAATGAAAAAAGAAAAAAAACTTACCTAGGACCCAAGAGATGTTGATGTCTCTTGGGCCTTTTTTGTCTCCCTGTTGGTACCTGCACTCTCGCACCCCCCATCCACCCTGTGAGCAGTTGCCTGCAGTGGTTATGGGGGGTGCTGGCTGTCATTGGTGTCTCCCGTAATTGTCATTGTTCCACCCATCATCCACCCTATGAGCAGTGGCTTGTAGGTCTGGGGCAGGTGCTGTCATTGTTCCCTGCCATCATTGTCACCATTAGCAGCCGCTCTCCCCCATGTGAGCAGTTGCTCGCACTGGCAGGGGGTGAGGGTGGGTGCTGGGTCATGGTCTTGTCATTGTTCCTCGTCTGGTGGTTTGAGGGTCATTGTGCTTCTACAGTATAGATATAACCTATAATTAATGAAAATATGTGTCAGCTTAAAGAAAACATGAGAAAAGAAAAAAGAAAAAACTCACCTGGGGCCCAAATGATGATAGAGTAATTTGGGCTCATTTCATGTGTGATGTGGTTGGTATCTGTTGTGTGCTGGCATGGGACCCATGGCTGTGGGGTGTTCAGGGGGCAGTAGCAGCAGCGGGATGCAGGAGGGAGGTGGCATTGTCAAGTGGTGGTGGTGGTGGTGGTGGTGGTGGTGGTGGTTGGTGATGATTGATGATGAGCTGGCATCATCATTGGTAACGTGGCTGTGTTAATTTGTCATCACAGCTGGGGCAGTACATAGAGAGATAAAACTACTTACCTGTAATAATGCTTTAGTCTAACAGTTATATTGCTGCCTTAATTGTTCTTTATCATGTGACTATGAGGGTTCAATCCCTGCGGTAGCCACTGATTTTTCAGTGAATTATATAAGCAACTCAGACAGTCCAAGGACTCAGCTTGGACTGGACATCTAGTTTGGCAGGACTTTCAGCCAAAAAAGTCCAAGCAAAGCTAGGACTGTCTGAGTGTCCAAGCAGAGTCTGCTTGGATTAGGGGGGGGGGAGTGTAAAGACCTTGTGGAGGGGTCTCCTGCCTTGTCCTGTTGACAGCAGCCACTGCCAACAGCCCCACCCTTGCCCCAAATGCAAGTGCATGGGGCCATGACCTTTATTTATTACTAGTTGACATGTATCATAAGTATATAGATTATAATACATAATTTTTGAACTAAAACTACTCAAGACCTGTGGAAACCCATGATAAACACTGCACCCATACCCACATGGGTATGGTGCTCATGGATACAGGTACAGGTACAGGTACAGGAAAATTTACCCAAGGGTTACCTGTGTCACACCCTACACATGAGGGATTGGTTTGAAAATGTCCACATATGACTCTTTGATATCTGATCTGAGCTTTTCCAGCCATTCCTCAGCCATGAGTTGTTCCACACAGGGCTGGATTGCAGTGACCACATCAACTCCATTGATGTGCTCACATCTTGCATCAATTAATGCTTGGTGAGATATGTAGACATTTTTCAGTTCCTTGATCAGCAGTTTATGGTTGGCCTTTACATTAGCAAGCATATCATGTAGTTTAATTCTCAGTTTTGGAGCTGCCTGTGCTACTGTGTGTAGTAGGTCAAAGTGGCAGTTCATATCTATAGCAGTGCCATCACAGGCATTAATGACAATATTGTTGTGTGAAAGGAAAGGTAGACCCAGGACAATTGGGTGACAAAGACCAGGTGCAATGAGAGCACAGACAGTATAAGTGGAATACTAGTTATTACAGTCATGTAGTTTAAGTTTGTATGGTGCACATTGAGGGCCATCACCAACAGTAGAGCTTGACCACTTAAGGCTTCTCACTGCCTCTTCAGTGTCACATTTATGGGCACTCCTGTCCTCAATCAGCTTCTGGTCAAGCTTTGTCAAGGTGTTGACAAAGGACTGCAGTCTGGCCTCTGCTTTCAGCACGTCCGAGGTGGCTCTCACAATGGTAGTGGCAGCAGTGGTGTCCAGATTGGCAGGAGTCTCATTCTCTTTCTCAGAATCATTATCAGAGGAGTCATGGTTGTCTTTCCAATGATCAAAGGTGGTGGTGCCCTCCCCTCCCCTCCTCATCCCCTCACCCTTGCCCATCCACTCAGCGAGCAGGGGCCTGCAGAAGTGGTGGTGGTGGCAGCACCCCCATCCCCCTTAGTTGTCATCTTCATTGTTCCACCTGCGATCCACCCCATGAGCGATGTTGGGGGTGGGTGGTGTGTCATCCATCGCCATGGTAGTGCTCACCCACCATCCACCCCATGAGGTTGGAGGTAGGTGTTGTCATGGAATTCTGTTTTGGGGGGGTTGGGGAGTGTCAGTGCAACATGGTGCATGTATGGGGGTTGGTGGGTGCTTACTAGGCAGGTATCCCCTTCTGGGGTCTCCTGGTATCCCTTGGCACCCTCCTAGTCTATGTTGACAGCCTCACATCCCATTTGAGCAGGGAGGAGGGGGATTGGGTTGCTGTGTGCATGCGTTGCACATTTTTTGCAGTCGGCAGTCATCACCATGACTGTACAACCTAAAAATTAATAAAATACAATTAGTTACTTAATAAAAACAAAAAGAAAAAAAGAAAACTTACTTGGGGCCCAAATGACAATTATCATTATTTGGGCCCATTGCATTGGCTCAGCTCATTGGGTCCCATTGCATCAGCGCAGCTAGTTTGCTAATAAAATAATTAGTTCATAAAAATAAAGCAAGAAATGTAAAAAAATACTTACCTGGGCCTGTTTCAGGGTGGTGGTGGTCAGCAAAAATGTTGATCAACAATGATTGTTGACGCGTTGATGATGCTCAACCCGGAAACCCAAACAAAACCCACAAAATGGCTTCGGATGGTATAACATGAGTCAGAGGAAGGATGCGAGGCTCTCTAGATGTCACCTTCCAGACTGACCATCAAATAGTCACAAAACAACTGCTTGTTGAAGCAGTTTGAGGCTAAAAGAATGTGTTTTGAGGACTTGTGATGATTTGCGAGACATTGCGATGATTTTCGAGATGTTGCAATGCTTTTCGAGATGTTGCAATATTTTTCAAAGAAGTTTGGAGGAATTTCGAGTGCACAGATATGTTCGGACGCAAGATTGGGGGACTAGACGAGTAGTAGAAGTGAAGAAAAGACTAATTGAGGGAAGTGAGAGCGAAAATAGCATAATGCGAGGAATTTCGAGGAATTTCGAGGAAGTTTAGTGTAAAACACCAAACTTCGGACTGAAAAAGACTAAAACGAACTCTCAAATCACTGTGATCTGGGAGGAAGACGACGACTTTCTTGTTTTTCTTTGTATCTAGTACATCTTTTTATATAAAATAAAGAAAGTACCTAAAAAGGCTAGAGAACATGAGGCAAACATGTGGAAAACTCGAGGCAAAAGACAATATAAGTATATCAGAACAATAAAGCGAGCCTAGAAGGGGTGAATATAACACATGATGAAGAAATAATAAGAAAGAATAGCTAAAACTGGACTGTCCTTGTTATAAATTGAATAAAAGATCGGAAACTGCTTCGAGTGGATTGTATGCATGCACATGTGGTTGAAATGTGTTTGATATACTTGATAGTGTCCCATGTGTCCACTATGCATCCGAAGATCATTCGAATAGGAAATACTCTGTCCGACGATGTTTTTCGAGGTTCGATGTTTTTTGAAGATTTTCGAAGTTTCTTCGGACTTCGTTCATGGCTCGATATCGGTGCAATATTGTTCAACAATGGTAGGGGATATGTCTGGCATGTGTGCTATGATTATTTGAATAGTGATATAGTGTCCGATGTCGATTTGCAATGTTTGATGATTTTCGAAGTCTTGCGAGGAAATATTGGACTCGTTCGAAGGCTGATATTGCTGCGATATTGCTCGAAACTGGTTCGGAACTCGTCGACGATGTTCCAAGTGTATATCCTGAGCTGTACGAGGGTCGGGGGAATTGTATTATGGTGACCGAAGGCATACAAAGAATTTTGAGGTGTTGCAAAGAGTTTCAAAGCCTTGTGAAGAATTTTGAAGCATTCTCGGGACTTTGTAGAGGTTCGTATGGGTTCGTAGAGCTTCGGAGAGGTCTGTAGAACTTTATAGAGCTTCGAAAATGATCGTAGATGTGCTTTCTGAGCTTGAACGACGAGGTGGACCTATCAGCATCATGAACTTGCATGTGAGTCACATGATTCAAACAAGGATGGTTAGATAATCCAATTGTTTGCACCTACTGGCAATGGCTCTGTGGTGTAGTGGTTAACTGCTGCTATTTATGCTTGGCTACAAGGCTTGGGGTTCAATTCTACTTTAGTACATAATTTTTCTGTAGTCTCTGCTATGCATCCATGGACTCAACTCAGACTCGACTCGGATATGTATCTGTCCTAGTCCAACCAAGTCTGAGTAAATTGATGTTGCTCAGAAAAAGTCCATCTGCACTCTGAGTAAAAGTCCAAAAATAGCTCAGACTCCATGTAGACTCTCTAGGAGTCTGAACAACTGCTATACAGGATGTTTGAGCCAAATGAGTGGGTGCCAGTCTGACCTAGTCCACATGGAGTCTGCATGGAGTCCATGCAGTCAAGTGTGGAATATATGGGGGACAGTAAAGACCTCCATCGAAGGTGCAATATTATACATCAGGGAAAGGGTAACATTGGATTGGAGTCCATTCGTCAATTCTTTCCTTGATAAAATGACTGGGGATGTTTTGAGGAGTAAATTGACCATTAGGAAGCATGATTTTGCCTTCAGTGTTCTTCTTACACTTTCCTTCATTGATATATGATTGGCAAACCAAGCAGTCGCTATTGAAATGTCCAGTAAGCCCACAAAAGATGCAAACTAAATTCTTGAGCTGGTCTGAGCAAAGTCCACTGTTAGGTCAAGTAGTATTAGTGGGTTTTGAACCTGCTAAAGTGGTCATGAGAGTGGCTGCAAATCTTTCAAGAATTGCTGTAAGATCTTCCAATTTAATTTGAGGAGACAATGTCGAGGTTGTAGGTATTGTTGCCAAAGAGGCTGAAGAATGTGAGCTAAGTAGGGATGTCAAGTCTGAAACATTAGATCCAGTTAGAATGAACTTTGCTGCTGCATGGATATCATTGAGTGGGTAGGGGTCATCAGGATAGTGACCAGGAAATTTTAGTTTGAGTCATTGGGCAATTCTAGCCCATAAACCTGGTTGGAAGCCACAAACGAAAGCTCTGCTTTGTTTGGCATCAGAAATTCTGCCTTTAGTAGACAAAAACTTTGTGATGTTATAAAACAACTGAAAATACAATCCCAAATTGTTTGCATTGAAAATACTGATGTGAAGTTGTTCACCAACAAGTTTGTCCATATCCAAAATTGACCATTTATGATTGCCTTCAGAACCAGGGTACAGTTTATGGATGGTGATGCAAAAGTTATTGAACAAAGTACTGGTGTCGTATTCTGGCATCGATTCCCAAAGTTCAGAAGTGTTGATGTTGAGGTAGCAGCAAGCGTGCTTTTTCATTTCTTCAGAGTTGGTAACATTGCATGCTGGAAAAAGCAATTTGAGCTCATTAAAATACCTACACAAGTTCTCGAGGCTGATTTCAGTGCAGTGGAATGGCCATGCACAGGCATAGTAGTCATGTTCGTGGCCATGAATACTTTCGAAGTTAGGGTTAAGACTTGAGTGATAGATGGAAGAGGTTTCAGAGTCAAAGGTAGTCGAAGAAGAGATGGAGGTGGTGGTTGGATAGAAAGTGGAGCAGTAGGAGATGGAAATAGATGATTGGGTGGATTGTTCAGCATGTACTGGAATCAAGATATCTCCTGGATGTTTGGGAACATCAAAGGCTTGGCAAGCTTCAATACGAAGGTTTATAGCTGTGGTTGGCCTAAGCCAAGGAATTCAAGATGGTTTAGGTATTGAAATGATTTAGAAACCCTTCATGGTGGGCTCCAAAATGATGATGCTCAACCCAGAAACTCAACCAAAACCAAACAAACTGGCTTTAGAAGATATAACACGAGTCAGAGGAAGGGTGCAAGGTGGTACTGAATATCACCACACTAAACCAAGGGGTGGGTATGAAGGGTGAATGTGTACAAGGTTCTGTGAAGTGCTGTGATGCACTGCAAAGCACTGCAAAGCTGTGCAAAGGTGTTTGCAATGTCATGAATAGTTTTCAAAGGTAATAATGGAGTTGGATGATGTCAAAATGCAATGGGATACGATAGTGACAATGGACGATAATGACAATGAATACAATAGGCAAGAGACGGTAGTTTCGAGATACCAAGTAGTGTTCAAGGGTCCAGTCCATAAGACCGGAAAAAGACCAGACCCTTAACTGAACTTAACTGCAAAAGACCGAACTGTCAGTCTCGGTTCACCCCATATTGGGGTTGGTTCGGTTGTCAGTTGATCACTTTTGTATACTCATGAAAACTGATGTAAGACCAGTTGAAACCGGTCTTAACTGGTCTTTTAGACATGTTTATACTACTAGATATATAGCATAAGTTGAGTACAAAATACAGAAATAAGTATACAAAAGTATATAAAAGAACAAAATATAAATACTACTATTACTATTTATGGCATATATACATAAAGTGGAACAAGCCCAGGCCCAGGGGAAAAAACAGTCGTTTGGTGAGTGCTTATATACCCTGTGGCCATGCACAGACCATGTGGTCACATTTGTTCACCCAAAAACAAATGTGGCACCACTTCTCAGATGACTTCCCACAACCACAACAACAACACCAATGATGCCATTTCCATGAAAATGACCACAACGACTGAGCGAACACAGAGTAGATGGCCCAAACAACGAACAAGGGTCATTTGGGCCCTAGGGTACATTGTTTTATAGTTGATTCTTTTCTTTTACTAACTAACTAACTAACTAATAGTTTTTTCTTCTTTTTTAGGTACTTTTCATTTTGATAATGAAATTGCCCACCCACCAAACGACGCCTTTGCTGCCGCTGTGAGCCACTGCTCGCAGGCCAGCATTGGGTTACTTCTGGACCACAACAACCACACCCAACACCGCCGCTGCAAGCCTCTGCTCGCAGGGTGGCAACAGGCCCTTTCCTGGATGACAACGAATACCAGGATGATGAGGACGAGGAATCAGGGGGACAAGGACAAATCAGGGGGGACAACAAGGACAAATCAGGGGGCCCTGCTGCAGACAGCCCAAATGACACTAGTCATCATTTGGGCTGTCGAGTATGTTTTTTTTGTTTAATCTTATTTCTTTTACTAACAATTATTTTCTTAGTTTCTTATCTTTTGCTAACGATGTTGCCTAGCCACCACACAATGCACCGGGGCCCTTGCCATACACCACCCATGCCCTATGTCACTGTTGCGAGCCTCTGCTCACAGGGTGGCAATGGGTACCGCCACTTCCAGACAGTAACAGCAACGGCAGCCAGGGACAATGGCTGACACCACATCACAGCACCACCAACCCACCTATGAGCCACTGCTCATAGGGGGTAATGGAGGTGCTGATGACAAGCAACAATGCACACAGGGAGGGGCTGACAAATGACAGGGAGCGGAAAACGGACGACAACAAGAACAGGGGAGAGGGCAACACACGATGGGGAGGAGATGACAAATGACAACCACTCTTGACCCCCCACCCTCGCTACAAACACAAGACAGTGGGGCTACTGCGAGCAACTGCTTGCAGGGTGTAAATATAATTAGTTTTATCTACGATATATTATAATTTAGTTAGACTCATAAAAACAGCCCAAAGACCAGTCAAAACCAGTCTTTTGGGGTCAACCAAACCGAATAGGACTGGTCCTATTTGGTTTGGTGATAGGTCCACCTTGTTCAAGCTTGGAAAATCACATCTATGATCATCGTCAAAGCTCTATGAACCCATACAAACCTCTACGAGCCCATACGAACCCCTCTGAAGCTCTATGATGCTCTACAAAGCTCTACAAAGTCACGAGAATGCTTCAAAATCCTTCGCAATGCTTTGAAACTCTTTGCAACACCTTGAAATTCTTTGTATGCCTTCGGCCGCTATAGTACAACTCCCCCAACCTTCGGACAGCTCAGGATATACACTTGGAACATCGTCGATGAGTTCCAAACCAGTATCGAGCAATATCACAGTGATATCAGCCTTTGAACAAGTCCAATATTTCCTCGACTGACATCAAGCATCACGAGCATCATATCAAACACAGTTGAGCATCATCGAACATCGTCGAGCATCATATCAAACATGATCAAACATCGTCGAACATCAAAAATTGACATCGGACACTATATCGCTATTCCAATGGTCATTGCACACATGCCAGACGTATCCCCTACCATTGTCGAACAATATCGCACCAATATCGGGCCACAAATGAAGTCAGAATAATCTTCAAAAATCTTCAAAAAACATCGAACCTCGAAAAACATCGTTGGACACAGTATTTCCTATTCGAATGATCTTCGGATGCATGCTGGACACATGGGACACTATATCGAGTATATCGAACACATTTCGACCACATGTGCATGCATACAATCTGCTCAAAGCAGTTTCCGATCTTCTATTCAATTTATAACAAGGACAGTCCGGTTTTAGCTAGTCTTTCTTATTATTTCTTCATCATGTGTTATATTCACCCTTTCTAGGCTCACTTTATTGTTCTGATATACTTATATTGTCTTTTGCCTCGAGTTTTCCACATGTTTGCCTCATGTTCTCTAGCCTTTTTAGGTGCTTTCTTTATTTTATATAAAAAGATGTACTAGATACAAAGAAAAACCGGAAAGTCGTCGTCTTCCTCCCAGATCACAGTGATTTGAGAGTACAGTTTAGTCTTATTCAGTCCAAAATTTGGTGTTTTATGCTAAACTTCCTCAAAATTCCTCAAATTCCTCGCATTACGCCATTTTCGCTCTCGCTTCCCTCGATTAGCCTTTTTGTCACTTCTACTACTCGTCTAGTCCCCCGATCTTGCGTCCGAACATATCTGCGCACTTGAAATTCCTTGAAACCTCTTCAAAAAATATTGTGACATCGCAAAAATCATCGCAACACCTCGAAAATCATCGCAAAGTCTCAAAACACATTCTTTTAGCCTTGAACTGCTTTGACAAGCAGTTGTTTTATGACTATTTGACAGTCAGTCTGACAGGTGACATCTAGAGGGCCTCGCAACCTTCCTCTGACTCATGTTATACCATCTGAAGCCATTTTGTGGGTTTTGTTTGGGTTTCCGGGTTGAGTATCATCATTGGTTGCGGTTCATCTAATCTGGGCATTGGTTTGGACCAGTTTTGGTCTCCGGTTGACCCCCTTGGGGGTCAAAAAACCGGACCGAACAGGACCCTTAAACACTAATACCAAGTAGCAGAATGAAGAAGTTTGTGGAAGACCACAGAGCTTCGGACTAAGACTAAAGCTAAAACTTAAGGGCGGAACTCTTAAATCTGATGATAGACAATATGTGAAGATGATTTCTTGTTGATACAGGTAGTTATATATGTTTTAAAGAGATAGTACTAGAAAAGGAAAAAGGCCATGAGGCAAACATGAGGAAGACATAAGGCAGTAAAAAGGGTGTCCTAAATCACAAAGTAAATGAGAAATGATAAGGAAGAAAACATGCAAAGTCATAATATATCAGAGCCCTTCATGTTGTTATTGCAGCAAATCACAGATATATTGAAAAATGTCGCAATGCATCTCAAATGCATCCTAAAAGGCTCAGTTTCTTGTTTCCTCATGCCCAGTGTGCTCAATGTGCAACACATCAGCATGTGGAACATGTGCTGTGCATGTCCAAAGTGCGGTGCAATAGGAATATGGTGGCTGGGGGCGTGCGATGTACTGCGAAGTGGTGCGAAGTAGTTTGGAGCATTGTGAAGTGTTTTGTAGATGTTTTGTGCATTCACAGAGGTTCATTCATGTTTGTAGAACAATGGGTTGTGGAAGGGGAAGTGTTGGAGTGTGTGGGAACATTTCCAGAGCTTGGACAATGAGGTGGGCCTATAAGCACATGCCCATTACTGTCTACATTCTCAAGCTCACCACTGCACTGTGGCCCATCCTGCCATTGCCATCACTGCTGGTTGGATGACACTGGTTGGCTTGTGAACATTGAGGGGATTGGGAGGGATCCTATTAGCGTGCTTGATGTGGTGATGTGCATCTGCATGTGGGGATGCCTTTGTTTGGTAGGTTACCAACAGTGACCAGAAAGCATGTTTGGTTGGTTGAAGGTTTACTTATGTGTATTGTCATTTCATGGGTGCAGGGGAATGAAAATGTGGATGAGGAAGCCAAAAAAGTGGCGCAAGGCAACTCGAGCCCCCCTCCCAGACTCCCTCCAATTCTACGAGGGGAACTCCCAAGAAGCATAGTGGCAGTGAAGCAGAAGCAACATGATGACCTGAGGCATCAGCAAAAGTGTTGCTTCTATACCCAGCTAGGTAAGGTCATAAAAGGTCCACCTGATCCACCTGGTCCACCTAGATGTGACACCACCTTACCTGGTAATACTCTAACAACATATACAGGTATACCATGAAAAAAATTGATGGTCATGCAAAGTGATATCATATTGGACAACATGGTAAGGTTTACTAATCTTAGTATAACCAGGTATTCAACAAAAGGTCTACTTCACTAACTAAGGTTGCTCAAGTCATATACAATCTTCTGAATTGGTTTGACATGATCGTTATTAATATGAGCAGTAATACAAATACATGTGAGAGAACACATGTTACGATGATACAAAAGACATCAGTAGAAACTGTGGTCAAGATTTGAAAGGTGAGCAGTAAGCGAGGAAAAGGTACTATGGCAAGCCTGGAAAACTCCCTCAACAGTACACCCACAAAACAATGACATACCACTCACATTTTCATTGATGAGGTAGATGCAATTGGATCCGTAGTAGAGCACTTGTTTGGGGAGGTTGGAGATACTGCAAGATGAGATGGGATTGGGGGAAGAGATGGAGAACTATGGCCAGTTTAGAGATGATGATGATGAGATTGATGAGACTGAGCATGAGGAGACTGAGATCGATGAGAATGAGACTGAGAGCAATGAGAGCGAGACTGAGAGAAATCAGAGCAAGACTGAGAGCAATGAGAACAAGAACGAGACTGCAAGCAATGAGAGCAAGAATGAGAGCAACAAGAATGAGGCCGAGAGTGATGAGAGCGAGAGCGAGAGCCACAAGAACGAGACCAAGAGTGAGAGCCACAAGAATCCTGAGAGCAAGACTGAGAATGAGAGCAATGAGAATCCAGGCCATGAGAATCAGAATGATGGGATTGAGACCAAGAACGACAAGCATCAGTATGATGTGAACCAGGGGCAGGTGACAAGGGTGTGTTGTTATGGTGATTAGGTGATGACAGTAATTTGGAAGGTGAATGACTGTGCTGGCGGGGTGTGGAGGGGTTTGGTAGCTTGATAACAAGGGCTTTCTTTTTTTCCTTGTGTGCTCCTTGTTGAGCCATGGCAACCTCAAAATCATTTGGGACCTGATCTTCTTCCTTTACAGCATTCTTTGAGCTTTTCCTGAAAACCTTTCTGCATATAATGGATGTCAAGCAGCAAGAATAAGATGAAGGAAATCCACCACCTCATTGTATCTTCAGCCCAGCTCACTTCCCTGCTCTCCAAAGTGTCATCAGCATCATTATCATTGAAGAGCGCTGCAATCATAGAATAGAACTTTTCACAGTCAAAGTTCCCATCATTGAGCTGCCAGTCCTCACCACAAGAGTGGCACCAATGGAACTGACCAGACAGAGTAGATCAAATTGCTTCAAAGGAGTGTCATACCTGAAGTGTGGCATAAGCAATTGATGTAGTGCTGACAGAGTCCATTCCATTGAGTCTCGCCTGGCTTCCCTCCATCTTCATGTGTCCAGGCTCATCATGCATCACAGAAGAAGGCGATGTGAAAATATGTTCGAAGACCTTGAAAAAAAAAATTAGAAAACACTAATGACACATCTAGCAAGCACACGCTAATCATCTCACATACACAAAGAAGTAGTGAGTGGATGTATGCACTTGAAGTGGGACAACAATGATAGTCACTTACCTCCCCTGCAAGCTTGTCTACCAGTTCTGGTCACTTCACCATCTTGTGCATAACATCATGGAATCCATATTTGTGCGTCAGCGCATTATAGTGGTAGAGTGCCTGTTCATTACTCTTCGTGAACCTTGGGAGAGGTTTTAACAGTCAGGTATGTTGAGAGACCGAGATTTTGCCTATGCTGCATACACATCTTTGTTGTCAAAATAATTAACCTCCAACTTCAGCCCAGCCTCGAGTACAGCCGTAAAATCAGCAAACATATTGTCATATTGGGCAGTCCACCAAGCAAAATGTTTGTAGGAGTCCACTGGTGTTATCCTATTTCCATGGTAGTAGCAAGCCAGATTGTTCAAACTTCGATCAACATACCAGCACTTTTTGCAGGATCTGCTCAGGTGTTCAAACAGATCATTCTTTCATTTCTTGGACTGATGTTTGGGAGATCCTCAATGATCAGAAGAGGGGGAGACAGAAGAGAGGGAGGAGGAGGAGGAGGAGGAGGAGGAGGAGAAGGAGGAGAAGGAGGAGGAGGAGGAGGAGAAGGAGGAGAAGGAGGAGGAGGAGGAGGAGGAGGAGGAGGAGAAGGAGGAGGAGGAGGCAGACATGATAGTTTGAGATGAAGAGAAAGGCAAAGGTTGTTATCAAGAACTGTCATAAATTGCCATGGCATGGGAGTCATGTGCATGATGCATCCAGTTGCACCCACTCGCACCTCACAAATTGGGTTCATGCCATGAACATTTTTTGGGTCTTTATTGTGATGGTCATCTGCACAGGATGCCAGAGGGATTTCAAGAACACCCAAGGACTAACAAAACACTGCAATACTTGCCAGCTTGCTCTTCAGAACTCAACAAAATTACTCAACAAACAAAATGAAGTCTTAAAAATTGTAAAACGGAGGCATAAAGTGGAAGAATACCCGCTAGAACAACAGCCTGAGGTGATTTACTTCTGAAATGTTCTCATTGATTTTTTCCTGACTTGGAATTCTCCACTAGGAGTCTCAACTTCAAGATCTCGACTCTATGGACATTGATACCATGGTTATCAATAAAAATGTGGATCAATACCCACATAACCCACACTGTGAAATTGCCCCAACTATGTCTGGCCATCAACACAGGTTTCCTGCTCATTTTCAAGACTATCTACCATTGCTCTCAACATCACTTCCACACATGCCTCAATGTCATCACAGTCCTCCACCAGTTTTTCATTCACCTACTCCATCTCCACAGTCACCTCTCCAGCTTGAGGAAAATCCTGAACCTACAATTTATGAGACAGAGGCCAATGAGTTTGGCATGTATTGTGTGTACACCAGTTATCCAACATGTGATCCTGACAATGAGCAAGATCTTGATGATCTTTGCAATTCCCCTGGTCTTGGAATTGCACCACAGCCACAAATGAAGCACTGGTGGAGTGGTTTGGGCCAGATTGGTCACGCAACAAGAGATCATATTTATGTACCCTTTTTAAACCCAACAATTTTTAGATTGATGGACTGGCTTTACAGTGGCTCGAACATGAAGTCCGTGGCTCAATTAGATGCCCTGGTCAACAATGTGATACTAGCTGATAATTTTGATGTCACACATCTAATGAATTTTAATGTGACTCGTGAGCTAAAGTGTCTCGATATGGATGACCCACAGTCTTCAACATTTGCTGAAGAAAATGGTTGGAGGCAAGCTTCGGTCAAGATCAGACTTCCTGCTGAACAAGTCAGAAATGTCTCCGAGGATCATGCACCAGAGTTCAAAGTCAAAGGTGTTTATAACAGAAGCCTATTAGAAGTCATCAAGACTGTATTTCAAGACATAAGTGCAAAATCCTTCCACTACCCACCTTTTCAGCTCTGGTGGAAACCAACACCCAATAGTGCACCAGAGCACATTATCACAGAACTCTACAACTCAGATGCTTTCTGGAGGAACATGAAAAAATTCAGACACAGCCACATGAACCAGGGTGCAAACTTGAAACTTGTATTGCTGTGATCATGTTATGGTCAGACTCCACACATCTCCCTAACTTTGGAACTGCATCACTTTGGCCAATTTATGGGTTTTTTGGGAACCAATCAAAGTACTCCCATTCAAAACCAATGAGCTATGCAGCTCATCATATCGTGTACATCCCCTCGGTTTGTTTACTACTTTTCAGGTTTGTGTAATTTTTTTAATGCAAACAAATTCTAGCTCCCTGATACCATTCAGGATATCTATACACAGATCTTCCATGGAATGACAGCCTCCAAGGAGACACTCATGCACCTCAAGCATGAACTCATGCATGCCATCTGGGAGTTACTTCTTGACCCTGAGTTTATGCATGCATATCCATGGAATTGTAGTTGAATGTGCTGATGGCATCCTGTGATGTCTCTTTCCATGTTTCTTCACATATCTGGCTGATTATCCAGAAAAGTATGCCAACATAAGCTTGATTTCAATTCAAGTTGCTAGCCACTCTCGTAGAGTCCTGCTGGCTACCATTTAATACCTGGAAATCTACCCCTGTCCACATTGTTTGGTTAAAAAGAATGATATTGGTGCACTTGGTACAACAGTTGATATGCAGCAATGACAACATGTACACGTTGACAACAGCAAGAGACAATGTGATGTTGATGTGGCTCACTCATGGATATTTGAGAAGGGTTGTGGAGAACATTCTCAAGCCAACATTGATGATTCCTACTCGAGTGAGTTATCATAAATGTTCATATATTTGTATCTCATGGTAGTATATAATCAGAATGCATTCTCCATGCGATTATCAAAATTTGGGTTTGAGTTCCACTCAATGTTTGTTCCAGACTTGCTCCATGAGTTTGAACTTGGGGTTTGGAAAGCCGTCTTTACCCATCTTATACATATTCTGTATGCAGCTGGTGGTGATCGTATACAAACTCTCAATAAGCGGTATGTTTCTTTCTTATATAGGTCAAATCACTCTTATCCATGGGATTCAGATCTAGTTATCGACAGGTTCCAACTTTTGGTAGGGGAACTATTTGTCGGTTCAGCAACAACACATCTGCAATGAAGAAACTTGCAGCATGAGACTTCAAAGATTTGCTTCAGGTGGTGTTTAGCAAGCTCTTCATTGGACAGACCATACTGATGGTGATCAGTAGTGTGCATTGCCTGTTTTCGAAGAATTGCTCCCTACTCCACATAACAAAATCATAATGGACCTATTGTTCACATTGTGTACATGGCATGCATTTGCCAAACTTTGCCTGCATACAGAATCCACCCTTCTGTTTCTGGAAAAATCTACAAAAGCACTTGGACAGGCACTGCACTACTTTGGCAAAATGACATGTAGTGCTTTTCACCCTCAAGAACTACCCTGAGAAGGGGCTGCTAGAGGTTGGCCCCAAGCTGCGGCAGTGACCAAAGGAAAGTCACAGGGAAAAGGTAAAAAGTGAGAGGGCCCACTGCCAAAGATTTTCAACATGTGTACATACAAACTTCATGCACTTGGTGACTATGTAGCATCAATCCAGCTTTTTGGGACAACTGACAATTACTCAACTCAAGTCATAAGTTTTATTAATTGTCAAAGATCCAAAACATTTTGATTTTCAACACACAGGGTGAACTTGAGCATTGAAGGGTAAAACAGTTTTATGCCTGCACTAACAAACTCAAGACTTTCACCTCTCAAATTACAAAACATCTGCCAAACTCAGCATCCCACATTTTGACACACCTCCCACAAAAGTGATTCCTTGTTAAACCCCATAGCTGATCAATTTCTCTGGGTTATTAATGAATTTGATTTGGGGAAATTTCTGTCATGATCAAAGATGAACCAAGATTCTTCTGATGCTCTGAAAAGAGATGGATAAACAAACACCACCCCAATATTCATCTTCCCCAGGCCTGTCAAACAAAGATGATTAAGCACAGAGAAATTTCTCTAAGATGAGTTATTGGCTCCCTATGGAATAAATTTCCCTCATTTGAAATCACTTGTCTTGGGATTTAAGCCAGGCCGATGGAGGTGCCTAAATTTTCAACCCTGGACAGGAATGGCAACCACTCCGAGGGGGGTGCATCAAAAATGTAAAATCAAATCTACATTCAGTGAAAAGTAAGCCAACCAGTCGAGAAGACAAGCACAGTCCAAGCACTATTGATCCAATATAACATAATGTAATTGATGTGAATTTCTCATAGACTACAAATAATAGAGACAACCTCTGACATTTTTCATGGTGTACTTAGACATCCTGTCCACACCAAACTGACCATCAGGTAAGTAACATGTCACATCCTCACAGGAACACATTGTTTGGGACATGATCATTTTTTGGTGATAGAAATACGTGATTGATGTGAATTCATGGAATCATAGAAACTGGCTGTGTTTTTGACTCTGGCTCAAAAGGACTGGGTTCTCTTCTGCTGTGCAGGGGCCAAAACACAGTCAGAGTTTTGATCAAACAGTGTGAGGAATGATGGGTGGCATATTACCAGTGGAGAATTTGCTGCATCCAGATTGAATTCAAGGGGCAGATGATGAATCAGATTTTTTTTTTCTGGGGAAGCAGATAATTTGTGGTAAAATAATCCTGACAAGCCTGCATCATGAGCCTGTTTTACTCTTGTTTACTGGCACACATCTCAAACCTGAGCTTTGTCATGATTTAGTAGATTCACCTGCATTCTCAAAGCTGGAATCTCAAATTCAATATGGCCTCCTACCATCTTGAACTTGTGGATATTGTTAGGGGGGGCTCTTCGATATCAATTGATACCCAGAGAAATTTTCGTGACAAGTGTTCCCAGAACAATTACTTCTAGAGGGTCTCCCATCAACAACAGCATAGTCAAATGCCCCTCTCCTGCCACCCAGAGTCCATTGCAAAGGCCTTTGGCCTTGAGTGCTGCATGGTTTTGAAGCTTGAAATTCTGATCTCCAACTATGAATTGTGTGACAGAAACATGTTGGGGCATTAAGAACATAGTAGAACATAAATAAATGTAACAGAATTCTTCAAGGTCAAATTCATTCACTGTGCCACTGCTGCAAGCCCCTCTTGCTCAATTCTTGGCCCTACTTTGACCGCTAAGTGCAAGTAGGCTTCACCCTTGAAGGTCGATGTTACAGGTAGTCACAGTGGAGAAAAAGGATCAATGCCGTGAATGCATTATTTGAAGAATCCATCAGTGCAGTCAGGACATATGTAACCATCCAGGTTTCAATCTTGCATCTTGCATCCCCACCGCTTCATCCTCTCTCCCTGTCGCTTCATCATCTCATAGTCACATGTCAGACACTACGAAATCCCCAGTGCTGGCATTTGAGGACGAGGAGGCTCTCCCTTTGACTTCTCCGGCTGATCACCACTTGTCAAATTCTTGTCGTTACCCAGAGAATGTGATTGAGTGGTTGACCAAGAATGCAGGTGATCCTGTTAAGACTATAGGTCTCAACTCAGCCTAGTCTTTGTATGTTGCAGTTGGAGGCTTTCCAACTGTATCGGTTCTTGCAGTAAGAGGCTTTCTTACTGTATTGGGTTCTGTTTGGGACTTGGTGCTTCCTAAGTCGATATGGCTATCTGTACTCAGAGGCTTTCTGAGTAGACCGTTGATTCATGTATCACAGTTGGAGGCTTTCCAACTGTCGAGTTCAAGTTTATCACAGCTAGAGGCTTCCTAAGCTGTCGAGTGTTCTGGTTGAGTCTAAGACTGTTATTTGAATTAGGTCAAGCTAAGGAATACAGGCAGTATTACTGTAGCTTATATATGGTTCAGAGAATGTCTATCATCCAATCGGAATATGAGATCCTTGTCAAGTAAATATAGAAGGAACAATAGAACAGTAAGCCTCATGCCTAGCATGAGGAGTCCAATGTCACGGAGTCCGACATCACAGAATACTGCGGTGCAGCATATTGATCAACAGGAGCCAGGTCAGGGGGTGTCTCCATCGGAAGTGAGTCGTGTCATGTCAGAAAGGAAAAATGAAGTGCCCAGTCTTGCGGGTCCAGATAACAAATTGTAACAGATCCTGCACTTAGCATACATTTTTGAGTTGATTCAGCATCAAGTTTTGAATATTCTGATTAGAATTTTTTGCCCAATCTTAAGGACCATCTGTTATCTCGTCTACTGGGCCACATATTTGACAGTGATGAGCATATCTACTCAGATGAGGAGCGCAGCACCATTCATTTCATCAATAATCATATCTATTGCCACAAAGTAATTTGGATCAATTACACTATGGTGCTGTTCACTTAAGCACTGCCACTTGTGTGCAACAATTCCTCACCCTTCAAATGGTGGCTGTTTTCTTGGTCCTCTCATAGAAACACTCCTTTAGTCATACAAAGATATCCTATTGATGGATTTTCAATAGCTTCAAAATTGAGTGAGAAATTTTCTTGAGCACATGCCAAATTGGTGGGTGTGGACACATTGGCCTCTACAGCCAGCAAAAAAATCCCTGGCTGTTATTCCTTCAATAGAAACACTCTTTTATGTGTTCTGAAGCGATTTTATTGACAAAAAGTTGATATCAAAAAATTGAGTGAATTATTATGTTTTTGGTATCAATTGTGGAACAATGGCCAAAATCTGTAATTACTGGTCAAAAGTGCAAGTGACGTTCCCTGGAATACACCTGTGTGATTTGTACTTTGTGGAGCTAAACTTCCTGACCTGTTTTTGAGCATCCATGGTCCCCATATCTGCCCTGTAAGCATCCATCCATCGATACATCTGATGTTCCCACCATCTGATTGTTTGCAACTGCACAGACTCCAAGGCTTTTGGCATGTTATCCTTCAAAGTGTCAAATGTGTAATCACAGTTGTCACAGAGGTATTTCTTGACAGCATCCCCAAATAATTCAATAAAGTTCAACTCGCAGTGAAATTCTGGCAAAAGAATACAAAGGTGACCAGCTGCTTCAATTACCTCTTGCACAAGTGATTTCTGTTGCCAAAAATCTGGCTGAAGTTCAAGAATCCACTTGTCACAGCAAATGTCTGATGTGCATTTCTTGCATTTGCCTCGCAGGCACTCTGTGTAAAGGCTGCGCTCAATCAGAATGGCTTTGATGCCCTTCGCAGCATTCAGATTCATCAGATGATCAGCAGGATAAACCATTGACTGCGTGACTTTGGATCCACCACAGAAAAACTACCCATCATGCATGCGTGCCTGCTTGCCACCAGGATGCACATTCATTCGAGACACCAATAGGGCATCTGACAAGTAAGCTGAGTGGCCCTGAGAGTTGTCCACCATTATGAGAGCCTGGTAACCTGTGCCATGGGCATGCTCAAAAGCAGGAATGATTTTTTCCTGGATCTTCATGTGCACATCATCAGAGCATTCTTGCATAGTGATTGATTAAATTTACCTGCTTGACGAAAAGCTCACCAGTCCAATAACCTTCATAGTTTTTGCCATACTCCAAAGTCTGTGTACCTTTGTCCAGCCATCCAACCATTGAATGTATCACTCTGGTGAAGACCATGGCCAACATTTCTTTTTTGAAGACGATGCTGGTCTTCAAAGACCCACATTTTGGATGTGATGTCATTGGCTTGGGCCATCATTTTATCCTGCACGAGAAGTGCCAATTGACGTTCAACATAATTTTCACATGGAATTATCAGCTCCTGGTCCACATCACCCACAACATAATGCACAAGACGTGGTCATATGCTTTCATGGCTGGCAAGAAATGCTCTTGGCAGTACTCAACCACATTGGGCCTGTGGTGCCCATCGAAATACAGGCCTTTCTTGTGGTGGATATATTTAAAGCCCTCCTTATGAAGCCATCTCCAAGCAGTTGCCAATGAGATGCCATGGCCCACTCACAAATGAATTCGGGGAAACAACTCATACTCCATGTATCTTTTCAGACCACATGGCATTTCATTCTGAGTGATGTGTTGCAAGTATTTATTGGCAGTGTTGGGAACAAGCTTGTCCTGCAAGAATTTGGAGAGTTTTTCAGGATCCATTGCACATTTGTTCAAACAGACATATGCCCGGAGCTCGGCAGCAATTGCAGGATCTGAAAGCAATGAAAATACCTTTGCATGGTGCCCAGTACATGATTTCGGCAAATCGCTTGTCTTGACATAATGATGAGTCCATTTGCGAACCTGACAACCACCCCATTTGGCTGCAAAGCCATGACTTTCAGCTGCACATTCTGAGGCATCAATTGAAGGTCATCCATTTGCAATGACAAGTCTCAAGTGGGTTTCCATAGCAGCAGTGCGATGGGCCTGCAGACTGTTTGGGCCAGCCACCAAACAAGTCTTTTTCAATTTCAATAATTTCTGCAAGTCTCTCAGTGCATCTTCAAATTCTGCCCTGGATTTCTTTCTCTTCTCGAGTCTCTCAATTCGGTATGGAACTTCTCATCATTGTCATTTTTGAGCAGGAGCAGTAGCCTGGTGTAGTGATGTGAGCCTTGATGGTCCATTGCTGGTGTCATCATCTGATTCTGATTCACTGTTGGAGCTGCATTTGTCAGATGAGTATCTGACAGTCTCAGCATATGACAACCCTCTGGACTTGTTGGGAGGTATTACAGTGACTGGCTGCTCATATTCAACATGCTTTTTTGGAAATATGTTTCACATCATGACAATCTGAGGATTGTCACTGAGTGTTCAGTGAGTGGTGCAGCATTTTGTCCCACACAAGCAAAGCTTACAAGGTTTTGGCCTTTTCTTGAAATGTTGCCTGTTCTTGAGCCTCCTTTCTCCTCCTTTCCCAGGTGCGAGTGGAATTCTTTGTGTAACCAAGAGCCCAATTTCCCTCTACTTTCTTCCATTCTTTTGCATTCTTGGCAACCATCATCTGTCTGAATACAGTGGGAGCATCCAAAGATTCCACCTCCTCATGCAGAGCATGCAGATTGGCCTCTAATTCATCTCCCTCAAGCTCAGCAAAGCTTTTGTCATCTGACCAATCTCCATCTTCATCAGCGGGGTCATATTCATCATCTGATGACTCGTAGTCAACTCCACCCTCATACCCACAATCTGACTCTGAATCTGCTTCTGATGATTGCAAATCAGCATCAGGAGTGCTGTACTGAAATTTCTGGCTTTTTGTGAGGTTATTTTTGTGATACCCTTTAGCCATGGATTGTAGTGATGCTCAAACACTTGATGCCCAATTTAAAAAATTCTCTATTTTGTGACCTCTCACAGTTCTATTAAGTAATTGGCAGCTGAAAATTAGGGGTTAGGGTTGAATTTTTTTTTTCTGGGGTCAGATTGGCAGTTGCACACAAGTAGTGGTGCTCAAGTGAATAGCACCATACATATGATATGTGGTGTTCTCAGGATTCCATTAATCCCCATACTCATCCCAATATCATGACACTATCCCATGAAGACAATGGGGAAGCCAGTAATCCCCATCCATACTGGTATGGTCGTGTGATTGGGATCTTCCACACTGAGGTACGGCATGTTGGACCATTATCCTCATCAAGTGACCCAAAATGGATGGATTTTCTCTGGGTACAATGGTTTGGCTGAGATCTTTCTCATCATGCAGGTTGGGAGGCACGTCATCTGCATCACATAGGATTTGTGGAAGGATGAGGAGCATTCAGCTTCCTTGACCCTGCAGATGTCATTCGAGGGGTTCATATGATTCCAGCTTTTGCTTACGGTACTACTTCTGAATTTCTTGGCCCATCTATTGCACGACAACAATGCGAAAATGATGAAGATTGGGTGTACTATTATGTCTCTATGTGAGTGGGATTGTCATTTTCATATCTTCTACTCTATTTATTTGTGTTGAAAGATTTGTGGATTGTGATATGGTACAGACCTTTCGGAAATTCATGTCCCACATGTTTTCAAGTGATCGAAAAATCAAAATAAGTAATATAAATCAAAAAATTCAAAAAAGTTCAAACACCATTCTATTGACTTCTACACAGTCCCTACACACTCGTTTGGCAGCTATTTTAATGTCTGGATACTTCTCAGATGGAGTTATATCCATTAAATCATCTTCAGACCATTTTTTCGACAGAGATTGCAAGTCTGAGTCACCATTCTCATGGGGTGACAAAGACACTAAACTTGATGGCTCTGAAAGCACTGAGCATGCTGAAAGGTTCCTGGAGAACCAGGAGATAGATGCTGAAAGTGACACAGACCCTGCTTTACAAGGTATGGGTTTTATCTTCATTTCATATCTGGCTGACACATGTGCAACAGAGGAGGCAAGACAAGCAGGTCTCAAATTAAAGATCAAGCTTCCAGCACAGTCCGCTCAAAAAGCATTGGTCCAGGCTAAGGATCAGGTTGAGGCAGACACCAAGAAAAGAGTGCATGAAGATGAGACCTCGGAAGAGTCTGAATCCGAATGTCCTGCTGGCAGTCCACAGAAGTTACCACAGCGCAAAGAGAAGATCAAATCAAAACCTAAGCAGAAGCATGCTCAGAAACACTCCCAGCTCACCAGTGGAGGAGAGGACATGGAGGAGTCTAGCAAGAAAGAATTGACAGGTGTAGCTCAATCTCCAAGTCACAGCCATCCTCCCCAGGCCAAATGCAGTCATGGTAGCCATAAAGAACCTAGCAAAGATCCTGTCGCAGTGCCAAAGAAACATGGCCACCCATGCAAGATACATGAAGAAACACCCTCGTCCCATACAAGCTTGAATGTACCTGTGTATGTCAAAATAGCAGTGCCCCCAAAACTCAAGCTAGGAAGGACTCACAAGGGTAATAAGATGGAGAAACAGGAGCCGAGGATGGAAGGGCTGTTCACATTGACTTGCAGAATGACATGGAAAGCTTTCCTCACTGCCATTTCAGACACCATCGATGAGGACCTGGAAAACTTGCTAATTGAAGACATGAAATGGGGTCTGCAAAAGAAAACATGGTATCCTCTGGCCAGCCATGCTGGATATATGGCAATGCTTAAACAGATCACTGCCCAAAGGGTTCCATCTGCTATGATCATCATGGTGTACTTACCAATCCCCCAAGTGCCTAAGCACAATCGTCAGAGGCAAGATCAAGACAAAGATGAAGATCAGGATGTGGATCAGGACAATTCATGTTGGGGTCAAAAGGTTGGTTACAATTTATGGCACAGTTGTTGACAGCATCGTACTCACAGTTTGTGACAGTTGTCGCTTGATGAACAGCTTGCTCCGATCATTCTGAAGCTTGAGAAGACCATCCGATTGGTGAATGCACTGCCCATCCCGACTTGTGATGCTTTTTTTATTCCACTAACAATTGGCATTTTGAGTTGAGCTGATTCCGATTGCAGGCTTGGGCTAACCAAATCGTAAGTGATCTTCTCATTACACACATGCTTGTATTGCTCATGTAATTGTTTCAGCTGAGGAAAATGACTGATTATGGAAAACCACTCATTGGCAGTAACTTCTTCCATGTGAGCAATTGGATTGGTTTCAATGTGCGATTGGATAGTGTCAATCCAGCCCCACATACCCCAGCCCCACCAGCCAGATATCACACTACACACTCTCTGTGGAATCCACATGGGTACCCAAATTTTGCAGCCCCAGCCGGCGTCCCTCAACACTTTTATCCCTACCCAGCTCAGGCTACACCTCCTGGATATCCACCGATGCCATGGGGCTACCCTCCTATGCCACAACCTCACACACCAGGACCTCAACTTAATGCTGCAGTGCCAATGCATGCTCATGCAGTGAGTCATGCCTCACCTGTCAGTCTTGTTACTGCTGGTCCTATAATCCCTGGTCCTGCAGCTCAGCCAAGCCTTGAAGATTGGTGCAGCAAACCCAAGCTCAGAAATGAAGAATGCCAAGGTTTGATAAAGCTAGGGTTTCATGTTGGCGATGATAACTTAGTTACTCTCCTGGCTTCAGAGTTGGAATGGGCTGGTCTCAGGCCACTTCACAAACAATGTATTCTTACTACATATAGTGCCAAACAGGTCAGAAATGCAATTTAATGTGCCTACATTCTTTCAGCTTCATATACTTTGATTCTAACAGTAACTCTTCTTTGAAACATCCTATCTTCATCACCTAGCTACTCCAGTCGCTACATATACCAGTTAATCTGTAAAATATACTACTGTTTAATGTTGTTCAAAGATACCCACAGTCCCAAAACCAGCCTTGAGCTTTGTCTGCTGTTATCACTGCAAAACATGCATCAGCAAGATCCCTTGCTGGAAACAGGCTATTCTGAAAGTGCTGATGATGATGGTGAAGGTACTTCTTTACTGTTGAGTAAGTTAGGTAAACAGCACCACAGGACTGTATATGTAGCTTACAACAACTGAAACTCTCCTCAATTGGACTGTAATCAGGTGAGTATGGAGGAAGAAAGATGTATAAACAACCTATACAACATGTTAACAGACTACTGAACAGAAACAGGGAACATGGGCAAACCTGAAGCTTCCACAGCCTCTTGCACAGCTTCACTCTTATGCATTGAACAGTTGTCAATAAGCATAATGCTTCTGGGACCAGGGAAGGGATTCATACAGGGTAACTGGTAGCATGCCAGGTCAGAAAATGTCGGAAGGAAGGTTATTCAAGGGCAGATGTACCACATCATTTACAACAAAATCATAGAATTCCACACCATCAATAGACCCTTTGACAACTCAAACTGCAAGGTAGCCATCAATTGTAAGTGCCAGAAGAATACTATAGTGGGTGCCTCAGTCAAGGGTAACTTCCACAAAAGGATCCTCTCCACTCAGTGCACATCCATACCTCTGCAGCATTGTCTTCCCATCTTTGCTCAATTCATTGAGAACAACAAACTGATCAGCTGTGTAAAAATTGGTGATTTTGAGCAGCCATTCTGCATGGGAAACCTCATCCCATTCTGCAGCAGCTTTCCATAACAACTTGAATGTTAGGCCAAGTTCCCGTAGGTTGTCATGTAAAGTGGTGGTTGAGATTGGGAGGTCGTGATATAGCACCAGCCATTCACCAATTTGTTCCAGGAATAGCGAGGGTGTTTCATGAATTAGCTCATGCAAATCTTCAATGGCCTTGGCATTCATAACTTGTGGTTGTCCTCAAAGAGCAGATGGGGGATCAACACATCCATGAATCTCGTAGTGGTGGTCCCAGCACCTGATGCTTTTTGAAGAAACATTTAGCACCTCCGCAACCTCTGCCATCTCCCACCCTTCATCAATCAGTTGTAGGGCTCATTGCTTCATGTCAGCACTAATATTTTGATATCCCATTATGTCTGGATGTCGACACGTGTCGTTTGTACAGGAGATTCAGCAAGAATAAATTTTATCTATTTTTTCTATTTTTTTATTTTATTATATTTTTCAGTCACTCAAAAACATGTGGGACATGAATTTCTGAAAGGTCTGTAATGTGTTTCTGTGGTGGCAGCATTGGTCACAAAGCAACATGGAGTGCGAATTCAGTACCACTTGGACCCCAATGAGATGGCTGAGAATTTGCAAGAACTCACTGATACCCATGACGGGGGCTCAGAAAGCATGCCCATGGAAACAGACTCAGAGTCAGACAACCATGAAAGTGAGGAAGAGGATTATGGCTACAGTCCAGCAGGTCTTGATGATGTCAATTCAGAAGAGGAGGAGGACAATGAGGGAGTGGAAGATGATGGAAATCTGGGTCCAGAAGATGGTAAAGAGGGCTGGGATGATGATGATGTGGACATGACTGGATTTGCTGAATTGTGATACTAGACAGTTAAATGATTGATTTGGATTGGTGTTCCAATTCAATATAACCTTTCAAAGTAGCACCAAACTTTGCTTAAGCTTAGATGGTCGTGATCAAATTGCGAGCTACCTTGCAGTTGCAACAAAAAGTTTGATAAGGTATACAAGAATTTTCCCAGTTAGTTCCAGTCTATCCCTATTGATCTGCATCTTAATCCTACTATACCTGGCTAGCTCATATTTTGGACAGAATACCTAGTTGTGACAAGAATTGGATGTACAATACCTGGCTGCAGAAAAGTAGCCGATCACAATCCAAGGTACACCAATAGTAGCAGTCAAAGTAGGGTGATTATTGCACGATTAATAGTGCGATTATTGACAATTATTAATCAAAAATCGTGTCAATAATCCAAGCCACCTTGACCATGACGATTATCAATGGCAATTACAGGGTGATTATGGGGCGATTACAGGACACAATTATTTTGACAGATCTATGATCTTCTGCATGATGTAAGCAAAAATGTAAGCACATCAAATAAGGTAAGATAGATCTCGTTCAGAACAAACGTGATCATGTGAAATGTGTGACATTTGAATAGACTTCTGCTAAATTCACTTCACAGCACATTTTAAAAAAATCCATTTCCACAAAGCTATTTAAATCATACATGTCCAGGTTATATTGTTTTTACAATAGGAGAAACTTGACTGTAGAAGTTGCCATTAGGTTTCTGAAAGTGGGAACTTGACATTGTGACTACATGGTCACAGCATCCAGATTCAGCACTTGCAAACCTAATGACTCCTCAGCCTCAACACCTTTGGAGAATTTAAAGTAACAGATCATTAATAAAAATGATTTTCAACAACTCTGTGCAGCCAGAAGTCTCAAAAGTGTCATCAAAATGACTGCCAACTATGATCTAGTCCAATGTCACCCATTTCACGTGATCACATTTGTTCTGAATAAGATCTATCTTAGACAAAACCCATACTCATCCAATGTCAGGTGATGTGACTCACAGAACGTGATCTAAGTAATTCATAGACGCGACATCGCGACAAATGTTGAGTAAGTATCTATAAAGGGGACTATGTACTAAAACTATATGCATTTCCATGACACTTGATGGGGCTGTCATGATGGTATCTTCTCGAATGTCATCTGCTTTTTCTAATAATATCCCCAGAAATACAACCTATTGTAGAATCTGCTATTGACAAGCTCTGCGTTCTGGGATCAACCTTGCCCGAAATGTTAGTAAAGCAGCTACTAAAGCTCATGCATAGTAGATGACTTTTAGATGCAGACATTCTCCTTTTCAACATCCCCCTTAGGTGAAAGTCTGGCTTTCTTTTTACCAGCCCAACCTCCGAGGTTGAGGATACGTCCAAGTTTACGCTTGGTTTGGCCAGCCATTTTTGACAGCACGTTCGCTCACGTCGCGCACTAAGTAATAATTTTGAATCATGTGTCAAATGAATTTATTTCTAGAAATACTAATAATAATAAGATGCCAGCTCATCACGACACTAAAGAAAAAATGTGCCCGTGACAAAAATTTTGAATTCACTAAATGAAACTTTTGTCGCAAACACATTTTTTAAAGCACATCTCTGTGTTGTGGCATCTTCGATTTTGAAGGTTATGTCACAATTCATCACGCTTGATCATGTGACATAAGATGGGGATGGGTTTCGTCTACCTTAATCGCCTTCGATAATCGTGCAAATAATTGTTGAATCATCTCCGGAGGCGATTCAACGATTCTGTGATTATCCGAGTCCCAAAAATTGTGGACATAATCTGCGGATAATCGCCCTACTTTGACCGCTACTAATATTTGTGGGAAAATATATGGTTCACCTGGCGATACCCAGTCTGTGCACTCTTGCTGATGGGAATAGATATGTGGCTAGACTCACCACGACAACCAAAGCTAAGTCATCTTGACCCAAACTTCTCATACAGCCGGTACACTAAGATACAGTCCAAATTATGAAGGCACCAGGTCAGCCTCCTAACTCAAATATGCACAGGACACATACCACTAAACTATTACCTCCACCGGATCAAGAAAGCCAACAGCGATGCATGCCAAAACAGAGGGCTGTCCACCAAAGAAACTATCACCCACTTCCTCTGTGAATGTGAGGCATACCACTACAGCAATACAGTGATGCAGCCTCATTTCTCACTACCAACTCAAATCACAAATGCAAGCCTGCAACATGGGACTCCAGATAAAAATATGAAGTACACGATGACTACGAGAACCAAGAGAACCAAGATAGCTGATAAACACAACTACACCGTCCACCTCGTGCCTGCCAGCAACTGGCCAGGCACTTAACAGACATATAAAACCCCGATAAGACAAAACGCCAGGCGAAGGAACAGAGAGGTCGAAGGAGGTCCCACAGTCCTAAACAGCTCAAGGAACCAGATCTCAGGTGGAGCAATTGCCAAGGGAATGCCATCTGAGGTGCAAGGACTGGGGTGAGGGCAAGGCAACGGGGCCTCGAGTAGATACTCTAAAATGTAAAGACCAGCCGGTGCAGATACAAGGGGAGGATTAGGGGCAGCCTTAGCATTGAAAAATGAATGGAGTGACTGATTCAGCTTTGCCTCTGGCTTGGGCCAGCTACATGCTTTTCGTCACTCTCTCTCAGCATGGCAAGGCTTTGATGCATGGTGGATATCAAGGTTTTTTTGTCTGCCTGTGCCAACTTGGACATCGCTTCCACAGTCTGGACACTCAAGCATGCTCTCCGGGGTAAATTCACCCATCGTTCTAAAGGACACATTAGATCAACCTTTGGGCCTCTAGATGTTTTACCTTTTTTTCTTTGGCATTTTTTCGCCGTTGTGTTGCTCACGAAGTAGAATGAATTATTATTAGGTATTAACTGTCTACTATTAGGTGTTAACTGTTGATGATAGCTTCCTATGGCTTCCTATGATGCTTGAGTACTTCTCAAGAGTAATTATGTGGCCTGTTGCTGCCTAAGTACACAAGACCAAACTTTTTTTTCAGCCTCTGGCTGGACCCCCCCCCCCCTACATAAGGTTCAGGATTCCCATTCCACCACCCCCTTGTGAAGAGTACAAAAAAATCCATATAACAAAGGTACTCCGGGAAACAAATTTATTGAAAAACCTCGAGGAAGGTGAGGTGAGGTGGCTAGTACACTACATCGATGGCATGAAAGCTGTTGAGGAAAGCATCTTGCTTCATTGGATTTTTCTTCATCGATAAATGCTCAGCCACCTGGCACAATCACATGCTCGGCATCACACGTGAACTTTCAAGCTCAGAATCAGAATTGCTATCCTTCACCCCTATCAGTATCGAGCCAGATTTTGATCCAAATAAGGATTTTTTTTCTGCAGCCTAGAGGCTGGACTAACTAACCGGGTTCACATCCGGCATTCCGTTACCCGAGTTTGAATTACATGAGCATCCATCTCACTTCCGTGTCCTTCATCTCACATCAATGGGGCCAGGAATTCTACGAGCATTTCGAGAGGCGGTCTATTCAGTGCCAATGGGGGGGGATCTAGCCAAAGTCAGAAGAATATGACAGGGTACATTTAGCAACCCACCTGTAGGGGGCAAACATTTTTAGAAACTCTGAGCCCTCCCATCGGAACCTAGGCAGGACTGCAGAAGGGAAAGATCATTCATCTCCTCGCTGTTGTTGTGCCTGTGCAAGTGGTCTATCAGTTGTACAGTGCAGAGATCACACCAGAACTTCTGCGTCTGTATTTTGAATCTTTGCCAAACTGCCCAGAGGACTGCATGGATGGGTACAAGACTACATCAGAGCCAGCCTCCAGGAGTGAAGGAACTGAGCCTCCTTCTGTCACATGCTGAAACCACAAGTTACCTTGCACTAATGTTCTGATTGCCTGTCATTTCTGTTCCGAGATACACTGGATATACAATATCAATCGACATCTTCTAGAATGGCATCCATCATGGCAGCAACAACAGGGAGGGATTTGATGTCTTCCAGTCAACGATAGACACATTTTGCCTACCCCCTCACCATCTCAACAGATGAGGAAGTCCATCTATAGATACCCAAGGACCCAGTTGGACAACGTACATTGGTCACAGGGCTGGCACACAATGCCTGTCATGTGTATCCAGCCCAGCATTAATGACACCCATGGTGATTCTTCTTTGGAATGACAGCCTTAAGTATACACTGTTGCTTCACTGTGTACAGGATACTGTACCCCTTTCTCCAGTCCAAAGTCACTTGTTCATTGTACTTCCAAGGCATTTCCTTCATATAAATCTCTTACATACAGTAGGAAGTGATGATCCTAGGATTTTCTGCTTCAATGTTTGCAGTCCTTCCTGGTGGTGGAGTGTTGCTGAAGGTCTGCTGAGTGATGGACATCACCCAAAAAAGCCTCACGTGTGTCCAGCATGCACTGGATCCAGAGAAGATCTGAGGATCTGGCACTGCTTGTTTGAGTTATGCAGGTCCAACATACTATCACAGCCCAGTGTAAGCCTGGCTTACATAACACCATTGAAAGCTGTTTGTACATGACCCACTTTATTAATTGCCACATAGGATTCCCCATTCTTCCCTTTCCCCATTATGTTCCCCCTAGACTCTTGCTTTTTGTACCCCCACTTGCTCCTAATTCAATGTTGTTGTCCTGTCTATCATGTGATTAGTAGCGAGTCCTCATTCTGTCCTCCTCCCTCTGCTTCACCAGTGTTGCCCATTCCTTGATTATGGGATAGGTTTCCATTTTTTTTTAACAATGACAATGCTGAAAATAATTTTTTTTACTGTGCTGACATATTCCACCTACAACAGTAGAACACTGTCTTGTATGCCATCACTATGGGGCCCAAGGGGTATGAAAACTATCCCACATTTCATACCTTTAGATAGTGTAAAATGATATATTTATGGTATAGTTTTCATGTATTGATAAACCCCAAAATGGAATAAGTTTCATCAGGAGTTGGCATGAAAATCTACCACTAAGAGGAGTGAAAAAGAATGCTTTTCCTACCTGTAACCCACACCAAATTCATCCCATCCATGGGATGGTTTTCATCTTTATATGATATTGGCATAAATAACACCCCTCTACCTGGGTTGAATTTCATCAACTTTCCAGGGGTTTAAGAGGAATGAAAGAACCTGCCTACAATGTATTTTCATCCCATTAGGGATGTTGGCTGGATGAATTTCTCCTTTTTAAAAAGGAATTTTCAGACCATTGATAGAATAGTTTCATCATGTATCAGAATAAATTTCAAGCCACTAAAATACAAAATCTACTCGAAAGAAGCAAAAAAATCCCCCTGACCCCTGATGCCCCATCATTGTGTCCCCATCAGCCCATTGTCCCATTGTGGCCCCATTGTTGTCCCTGTCCCCATTGTCCCATTGTCATTGTCCCTGTTGTCCCCATTGTCCTTGTTGGTGCCTGCACCATCCTTGCACCCCTCATACACCCTGCTTGCAGCAGTGTACCATCCCCCCCCCTCTCCCTTGTTGTCCTCGCCACCGCTGTTGTCATCCCCTTGTCCTCCACTTTGTCATCTCCCCATCCTCATTGTTGTCCATCGTGCCCCTTGGTGTTGGTGTTGTTGGTGTCCTGTGTTGTCATCCCCTTATCATCCCATCATGGCAGGTGGCCTCATCATCCTGCCATCATTGTTGTCCCCCATTGTTGTCCCCCTCTCCCATTGTCCTCCCCTCCCATTGTTCCCCCTTCCTGTTGTTCCCCCCTCCTGTTGTTCTCCCCTCTCATTGTTCCCCCCTCTTGTCATCCTCCCCCTCCCACCAGTTTGTTGTCAAGCACCCATGATCACCCTGTGAGCAGGGGCTCACAGCGGTGGGTGGCGGGTGGTGGCTCAGGGTTGTTATTGTCATAGTTAGTAACTAAAAAGTTTGTTAGTAAAAACAAATGAAATGAGAAGAAAAAAAACATACCAGCAGCCCAAGACTGACAATGTCTCTTGGGCCTTTTTTTTGGTTTGCCTCATCGATCCCCCCTCTCCCTGTGTCCTGTTGTCATTGTTGTTGTTGTCCCCTGTTGTCGCTCCCCAGTTGTCATTGTTGTTGTCCCATCCTCGTCCTTGTTGTTCCTCTGTCCCTCTCCTCCTTCTCATGCCTGCATTGCATTGGCATGCCGCTGTCATTGTTGCTGTCCTCCCCCATCATTTGCTCATGCCATCCCAGTGTTTTTGTTCCCCCTTGTCATCCTGTCATCATCATCAATGTACCTAAAAGGTTTGTTAGTAAAAAAAGAATAGAATGAGAAAGAAAAAAAAACATACTGTGGCCCAAGAGACATCAACGTGTTGATAGGTTGTCTCCTCAGCTCAAAGGCTGATTCACCATTACAACCACATTCTAATTACATCAGCTAACTCCCATGAGGTCCCAGAAGCAGCGCAACCACTCCCGACCAAGTCTACTGAGCGTGATATCATATTGACTGCATTGATCATACTTAGAAATCACATCGCACAACCTTAGGACTACCCCGAAAGCCCCTAAGATCCCTCTAAATGACCATTGAACATCCCCGATCAACTTCAAATGGCTGCGACTGCAATCAAACATTGTGAACCATCATTGAGCATTATCGATCAATATCGAGAGACTACAAGCAACATCTTACAAGCAACATTGTGCACTGCATCTGTTATTTATAATGTGGAAGACCATGCACCAGGCAGTATTCCAACTTGTGCTCAAACCTGCTGATAGTTGGTCAACCTCGTTCCAACTCCCTATTGCATACAGAACCCGCTGGACGGATTATTGCGAGACTTAGTGCAGTTTATACACAAAGGACAGTCTCTTTTAGTTCTTTCCCTTTATTACTCTTTCATCATAAGATATATATCTTCCTTGTTTGGATTCCAGTCTCCTTTTTGGCCTTGTGCCTTAACTCATATCTTTTGCCTCATGTTCTACACATGTTTCTCATTCCATTTTAGGAAGTTTCTTTAAAACATATAAAACTCTGTAGTATCTACTTGGAAATACAAGAAATCATCTTCACCTATCGTCTCGTATACAGTTCTAAGCATCTGATCAACTTTCTAAAACTATCTAAGTCTCTATGGGTTTTCTTGATCAACAAGAAACCTCTGCAATCATCGCGTCCTCAATCCTCCTTCGATCCTCTTGTCCCTTCTGCTAGTAGCCAGTCCAACACTTCATAGCCTTTGTATACTATCAACCTATCGAAAGGTCCTTGGAATTCACATATTGACCATTGACAATATAATGTGTTTGCCGTCGATCTCGTCGACTGTCCTCAATATCGATCGATACCCCATTGGACCACATCAAATACCTTCATCTCCTATAGCACTACCTTTGCAACTAGTACCAACTAGTTATCTACCCATTGGTTGGACCACAAACATTCAGAATGACTTGCACCCTTCCTCTGACTCGTTGCAAATATCATTGGTTGCTTCATCGGCTGCTTTGGTGGTTTTCCTGGGTTGAGTTTCATCAGCATCAACGATGTCTCTTGGGCCCTTTTTGTGTTCAGTTTGTCTTTGTCTTGTCATTGCGTTGACATCTTGTCATTGCCATTTGTGTCATTTTGGAGTTGCACCCATTCCCACCCCATGAGCAGTTGCTCGCAGCAGTGGTTCGTGGGTGGTGGCTGTGTTGGTCATCATTGTGGTCTTTGGGCCATGGTGTCATTAGAGATTAAAATAAAACCTATCATTAATGAAAAATGAGTCAGTTATAACAAAACAACAAAGAACATTTTAAAAAAACATACCAGTAAATGAAAATGAACGAGAAAGAAAAAAAACTTACCTGTGGTCCAAGAGATGTCAATGACATCTCTTGGGCCTCGTTTTAGGAGCGGGTGGGGGAGTGGTGGTGGTAGTGGTGCGAGTGGTGAGTGGTATGGTGGTGGTAGAGGCAGTAGGAGGGAGGCAGTGCCATCCACTGCAAACATTGGAAGAGAAAGAAAGGGCGTGTGAATATGTGAGAACCTGGTTGATATTACATGTGAAGTTGATGTGTTGGGTATGTCGGATATAGATATGTAGCCCAGATGTGTCATGTGACTGATTGCATGAGGGCAGGTAGGGATAACTTAACTCTTCCACAATGCAGATGGCAACAAAATGAAATTCAGCCTCTTGTGGTAAGAAATATTATCTGAGATTCCCTGCAAAAAAATTCTTTAGGGCATGAAATATAAACAGTCAATTCAATCTTTAATGGATGAAACCTACCTTCTACTAAAGCATCTTATAATGGTATGAAGTTTCTATTCTATCTCAGGCTGAAAAACACACTCTGTAATCCACACCTTTGAGGCAGGAAATATTATCCCATAAATTGTTGAAAAACTTGATGAAAATTCATATGTTAGATGGTTGAAAATCCATACCCTCATCTTGGATTAAAATCACCCCCTGCTTTTCATCCCCTTGTAAAATGAAATTTCATTCCATTAGGTTATGAAAAATTTGTAAGGTAACACATATGAACTCCATCCCTTGGATGGCTGAAATATATGGGATGAAAATTCATCCCAAATTCATCCACCCTGAATTCAGCCATTTATGTTAGGAAATTCACATTTTAGCACTTAAATGGCTGAAAACCCTACCATGCCAGGTCCACAGTGCATTCTTTGCTGTCCCTGTTACTACTTGTAGTAGGGCAAGGAAAACAAACACTGTGAGCTCTCTGATAGCCCTGACTTGTCTCACCCATGATGTAACTAACTCTGTGTCGCTACCCACCACAACTTCCATTGTGACATACAACATGCATACATCCCCTCCAAGTCACTCCACATCCATTGTCTTGAGTAACAGGCATACATCCAGCCTTACATCTGATGCTGACCTTACCCCCATTGTCACAACATTGTCTTGAACAACATACTTACATCCAGCCTTATGACCAATGGTGGCCTTATACCCATTGTTATAAATGGCTGCCTCCATACCACCATCATCATAAACAACCCCACTCCATCCACCCCTTCCATGCTCTCCAATCCTCCCTCATCACCTCCACCTCATGAATCATCACTGCCAGCTGACCATTCTCACATAACCAGACCCCAACATTGACAGGATTCTACATCCTCTGCAGACAAATACTATGTTGTTACACTAACAAAATCCATGGCGTCCACCTCATCTACTGCCATCCTCAGCCTCAATAACAGCAAGCATAGTCTCTGCCAGAGCCATGACACCTGAACTGCTGCACCAGTTTGAACATCATGCACATGGGTATCTTCAGAATAAGGATGGTCTCAAGGCCAAGAAGTATGTTGAGAACATTGTCTATTCCTTCAAGGACCCGTTGTTCTCCAATTGGTACCAGTCTCAACATGAACTTTTGTCTACCCTATCCTTCACTGACTTCATGGCAAAGGTATATGCTTGTTGGTTGCCTAAACACTGGCAACAGGATTTAGCCTGAAAGGTTCACTCAACTAAGCAAAACAAAACTTCATTCTCAGACTTTATTGACTCCCTCCACCAAGACAACCTTTTGTTGAAAGGCTCTCAATTCCACCTCTCCCCTCTTCAGCTTCACATGCAAATTGAGTTGAACATCTCCCCAGAGTTTTCTGCCACATTCAATTGGTGGGAAGACAACCACAAATCCTCCCAATGAATCAGAAGGAGAATGATGCACCTGCTGACCCAGAGACTGCTGGTGCTGCTGGTGCTGCTGCTGGCATCATAAAGTTGGTGTCAGACACTTTGAAGGCTGAGACAAAGCTTCTGTCCTTTGTTAATACCCTAACAAAGCTGGATCAGAAGCTGATCAAGGACCACAACACCCATAAATGTGATGCCAAAGAGGCTGCTAGAAGCCTCAAATGGTCTGGCTCCAGCATTGGCCTTTCAGAAAGCATGCACTGTGCCCCTTACTCATGTAGCCAAACAACATCCACCAGCTGAGTACCAGCCCTATTGTCATCAACTGCATGACCCCCAAAGTTGACAGATTGCAAGAGGAAGCACCTGGAAATGTATTACGAGTCCTCATACCTTGGACTCATCTTATTAACTCGACCAACCAGCCAGCAAAAGTGATACATTAAGTCTGACAGCTGCTTGGCAGATGTTGGAGTTTCAACACTGTCTGAAGACAGGCTTATATTTTGAAGTTAGTCCAACTCAGCCCCTTATAGACTTTCACACTCAGCAGGTTTTACTGACATGCAGATTTTGAATGAAAAAGGAAACTGTCATGTTGAGTCACACTTCTTCAAAAAGCTCAGCAGCCACACAAAAGAGTTGTTTGTTGGGCCTTAAGTAATGGTTTTCTTTTATTTTATTTTCAACTTACTAATGTTCTGATTTGATCTTTAAGTTCTATTACCATGAGATGGCACCAAGACAGCAGATCCACACCTGCACCACTGCTGTGAGTATCTGCTTGCAGGGTGGATAATGGATCATGACATGGGGATGGGGACAACAACACAACAAAAATAGTGGCTGCGGCAGACAATGAGGGGGATGATGAGGATGAGACAAGAGGGAAGTGCAGGCAAGGGATGCAGTGCCGTACAACAAAAAGGGTCCAAGAGGCATCACTGACATCTGTTGGGCTGTAGTTAAGTCTTTTTCTTATTCATTTCATTTTTTTTGGTGCTAACAAAGTTTCTAGGTATTAACTATGGACAACAATGACAACCCTGACCCAGCACCAAACCAGGACAACAAGGACAATGGCGAGGACAGCAAGGAACATGGGAGGATGACGACAATCACAGTGAAGGCACAGCAACAACAGGGACAATGACAACAACAACTCCCATGATGATGACAGGGGGACAACACAACCAAAACAAAAACAGCGGCAGCAGCGACCAGGGTGGGACAACAACAGCACACAAGGAAGGCACAGGAGACAGAGATGGCCCATATGACGAGGTCTTTACACTCCCCCACCTTTCCCATTGGACTCCGACTGGAGTCCACTGGGACTGGTCACCAGCCAACTGCTGCAAAGTTGCCAGTCCAGTCCCAGTCCAGTCCGACTGGACTCCGAGTGGAATCCACTCAAACACCAGATTCCACTCAGACTGGTCCAGTGGAGTCTGGTTGGAGTCTGGTTGGAGTCCACTGGGAGTCCAGTCGGATTCCGCTCAAAAAGTGTGTAAGGAAAGGAATCAAACCCAGATCCCTGTTGGTTGCTTATGTAATCATAACACACAATATAACCATTACACCACAGTCCCTTGTTTAAGGTATCATCTACTTGTGCTAGGTACTGTGTGTGGCTGTGTATGACAAAGCATATAGCCGCGTCATCAAATGTGCCAGCTCATCACTCACCACCACCACCACCACTGTCGATGCCGCCTCCCTCCTCTCTCTACCACCACCACCACTGTGTGGACACCCACTGCCACTGCTCCCACACCCAATCCGCCATCACCACCACCCACAAACAAGCCGAATGGATGGAATGCAGGCCCAAACGATGCAGATCGCATCGTTTGGGCCCTAGGTAAGTTTTTTTTTTGTTTGCTTTTTGTTTTTATAAACTAACCAACCTGTTTTTTTAGCTTTCTAGGTTATAATCTACTGGCAACGACGCCACCACTCGCAAACGAGCCAACACGGGCCCAAACGACGTGATCTGCATTGTTTGGGCCTTATGTAAGTTTTTTTCGCTTGGTTTTTGTTTTTATAAACTAACTAACTCATTTTTTTAGTTTTCTAGGTTATAATCTACTAGTAATGACACCACCACTTGCAAACGAGCCAATGTGGGCCCAAACGACGCCGATCGCGTCGTTTGGGCCCTATGTAAGTTTTTTTCACTTGGTTTTTGTTTTTATGAACTAACTAACTCGTTTTTTTAGTTTTCTAGGTTATAATCTACTAGTAACGACACCACCACCCGCAAATGAGCCAACACACCCACCCCACACCTGCGAGCCCCTGCTCGTAGGGTGGATCATGAGTGTGTGCAGTCGACAACGATGATGATGACGATGATGACGCCTACCAGCACCCCCCAAAGCCAACAACACACCCACCCCATGCCTGTGAGCCCCTGCTCGTAGGGTGGATCGTGAGTGTGTGCAGTTGACAACGATGACGATGACGACGACACATACCAGCACCCCCCAAAGCCGACAAGCAGCTGCTCGTCGGGTGGATGGTGGGCACACCAGGGATAAGATGACCATGGCACCCATCCCCACACCTACGAGCAACTGCTCGTAGGGTGGATGACAGGTGCAGCTTGCTACAGCAACAGACGTGTGCGAGGAGGGGTGGGCAACGACACCCACCCCAGACCACATCCCCCACCCCCCCCTCCCCCGCATTTTGTGTGGGGAGGGGTCTTTATTATTTTTAATTTATCTCTGCCCCCCCCCCCTCGCACCGAATGCGAGGGGTATATATATTGTAGTACTTACAAATCCCCCCCTCGCGCTGAACACGAGGGGTTTAGTTTTTTATGTACATAGTAATAATCCCCCCCCTCTCGCATCTTGCGAGAGGGGTTTTTTTTTGTTTATTATTATATTATACCCACTCCCTTGTGTCCTACATGAGGGATGTGGTTAATTAAAATTTTTTGATCTTAATTGTTTGAAAAATGCCTCCTCGAAGAATATGAAAAGTTGAGTCATAAATAAACCTTATATTGATCCCCAATAAATCTCCTGTGGCTCAAGTGGTTGAGCACACTTGTTTGGTTTGTCATGTGATTCCTTATGGTGAGGTCTTGAGTTCAATTCCTGCAGTACACAAATTTACTTTCTGGGTACTTTATGAAATTCACCAAGTCCAAAGTCCTTTGAGCTCATATCCAATTGACTTATCATTTGGTTGCACTTGGACTCCACTTGGACTCCACTTGGACTCCAGTGGACTCCAGTCAGTCTGGTCAGAGTCCACTAGGACAGGTGGGGGACTGTAAAGTACTGCATATGACGATGAACCAGGCCCAAGAGATGTCTCTTGGGCCTGTAATATGTTTTTTTCTCTTTCATTTCATTTTCTTATTACTAACACAACTTTTTAGGTATTACAAACTCAAACTACTGACAATAATGACTGGAATTCCTGAACCCACTGCCACCACCACTGCCACCCAAACCGAGGGACTGACAATGGCGAGGACGACAACAAGCAAGAAAGGCCAACCAACACAGTGAGGATGGGGGCTATGGGGACAATGACAATGAGGAGGCAGATAGTGACGACAGTGACGATGAAAAGATGGCGGGGATGAAGACCAGGCTGGACTACAGGACAACCAGGCACAGGGATGGCAACAGCGAGAGACAGGGAGGAGAACAAGATGACAATGATGGCTACCACCATAGCACCCCCAACCACTAGGGACGGCAGCCAGGGACAATGGGAGTAGGTCCCATGCGCCCAGAATAATGCACCAAGATGACACATCCATGAGGCCGACACTGTAAGGGGACTAGGGGGGTGCCCTGTGTGTTTTTCCTATTTTTTATGTTTGTCCTATATTTTTCCCCACCTCATTTCCTTCTATTCTTCATTTTCTATGATTTTTCCAGATTTTATTACTAATTTTCCCTTGCTATCATGTTTGTACATGTTGTCACTTTTATATTTAGAGGCGGAGTACCCCTTCCGACACATACCCCTTGGTATGATGTCATTTGGCGGCCTTGATCCACCTATCTCCGCCTTTTTCTATTTTTAGGTTATATTTGATTTTTGTCGTCTTCACATATACTGGGCATCAGCAAGGGGATCCTTAGAGTTTTCTCTTTGGATTTCCCTTTGCTAGGTGTGTCCCCAATGCCTGTATTATGTAGTATAATTTTAACTTCAGATTTCCCTTTGCTAGAGGCTTAGGTTGCCCTTATAGACATACCAGCGCCAATGCACAGGACCACATCCCCCTCTCCCCTGCATTTTGTGTGGGGTGGGGATGTTTTTGTTTTTGTTTTAATACCCCTCCCCTGCATTTTGTGTGGGCAAGGGGTTTGTATATAATTGTAGTACTCCCTCCTCACATCTTGTGCGAGGGATGTAGTTAATCAATTTTTTGATCTTGATTATGTGACAAGCACCTCCCTCGAGGAAGATGAAAATAGAGTTTTGAGTGTGAGTGTCATAAACAAACCTTATAGTTATTACTAGTAATCTCCTGTGGCTCAACTAGTTGAGCACACTTGTACAGTATATGTGATCATACCATTAAAAGGTCTTCAGTTCAGTCTTTCCTTCACACAAATTTATTTTGTAGGCACTTCATGAAGTTTCAAAGAGCTTGGAACTTGAATATATCAAATTTGACTATCCAATATGGTACACTTTTTTCAAGTACCTGGAATCTGGTTATTCCAACCAGAATCCCCAGAGTCCAACTGGAATTGCTGGATTCCACATCTGTGAATGTTATGGACAAGTAGAGATCATCAGGGCCTGTACACCCTCCTATCTACAAGCTTGCAAAAGGAAAACTAAGATATCTTATTTCTACTGAACATACAAAGAATTTGCATTTGCATTTTTGGGTTCTCCTGATGTCTGTGATAAAGAAGATGATTGATTCAGAGGACTTGTACATGCCAGGTGCAGCCATGGCCCAACTAGAATAAGTAATGGATGTAAGAAACGCCAAAATTTTTACATGCCTGAGGGACACTCTTGTGAGTTCCCAACTGGTGAGGGATATGTTGAGCATATGATGACAACTGTGAATGAAGCCCATAAGTGGATCAAGTTATCTAACCTGCCCATCCCCAGGGATGAATTGGCCATGCTGGTCAGTGCTGTCTCCAGCATGTCCTTGTACACATGTGCTCTCCCTCAACCCACATTGGCCCCTCCTGCCCTGCCTGTTGCTGCCATGCTTGGAATGTCATCACATCCTATCACATCCATGTACCTGCTGAACAAAAGTTCTGTCCTGGGTGGGGGGGGATAGTGATCTGCCACATGATTCTAATGACTCAGTGAGCACGCATGCACCCTTCTTCTTACCACACCTTGTATGGGAGTGTGCAGTTGAGAGCCATGATCCCCTCTTGTTTATCTCATGGTCCTGTTTCTGCATTGATTGACCATGGTTCTCTGGTTGGTGATGAGCTGGCATCATTGGTGATGCAGCTGTGTTTATTTGTCATCACAGCCATGGTATATAGACAACTAAAATTACTTACCTGTAATGACTGTTGAGTCTAATGGTTATATTGTTGCCTTAATTGTACTTAATCATGTGACTATGAGGGTTCAATCCCTGCAGTAGCTGATTTTCTGTCAATTATATGAGCAACTTGGACAGTCCTAGGACTTTGCTCAGACTGGACTTGCAGATTTGGCAGAACTCTCAGCCAAAAAAAAGTCTGAGCAAAGTCCAAGCAAAGTCCTAGGACTGTCCAAGTGTCTGAGCAGACTTGGGGGGAGTGTAAAGACCTCAACAGTATGGGCAGAATACCAGTTATTATGATCATGCAATTTAAGCTTAACCCAGTTAGACATGTGGAGAGTTGGAAGACTTATCAAAGAATGCACCAGAGACAAAGAATTGGTGAGACAGTAGGCAGATATGCAGGCAAAGGTGAGAGACCAGAGCTTGGTCAATTAAAACTGGGGGAACAGGTTCAAGGTTAGTAGATATAACAGAAATAATAAAACTAATAGATATATGTGATGACCATTGTCTGTTCTTGTACTGTGTGTGGATATAATGTGCAAACTCCAATGGCAATGAGAATAACTTATATCCCAACTCCAGATCTGTGGACTTCAAATGCAGTGAGTGTTGGTCAAAATATAAATGCTACATGTACAACTTCAGAAACATGGATTAATCTCCTTCGGCAACATGCTTTGCAGCACATTTCTCAAGAAGATGCTACAATTATTTCACAACATCACACTGTACATGAATCTCATTGTAATCATACTATTCAACTCACTGTATGTTTTGAAAACAGCTTACCCCCTTCATGGACAATTGAAATTAATCCTCAACTACAGCCTAAAACAATTCCATCACCAAAACTGCACTTAAGAACATCTCATGGTGAGCAATTATACTATCTGAGAGCAATTATTTACACTGGAAGTCAACACTTCACAGCTTGACTTATCATAGACAATAACTTTGGAATTATGATGGTGCAAAAAATAATGGTAAACCTTACTTCTGTACAAAAACAAGCAATTTGAAATGGAATGCAGAGCAACTGTTATGTTATGAAGGAAGAGATATGTACCAGTTAATATATGGTTCATAAGTTACTCCTCATGTGCTCATTTACTAGTAACTTCATCCTCCAGAAGATCATAAGACACAGTGCAATGTTTCCTACTAATGACTTCAGTTTCCATTCTGCTCATGCTTCATAACTTTTCACGTTGGTCTTGGAAGAGCTGGAATTTTTTAGTATAAACATGATATGTGAGAACTACATGCATACCTGAGCACCAATGCAGTTAACCAACAGAATAGAATCAAGCCATGTAAGAAACACTTGGTTTCTGCCTATAGCAATAGACTGAAAACATAATGATGCTTCAATGAGATGCCCACACCGAAAAATGCTAGGAACAGCCTCAGCCTTGCATAATTTCCTGCAGAACAAGTACAACATTATATACAACACACACTCAACCATTCTACATACCCATCATCTTCCACAATAATGTTGAAGAAAGATACCTCATTATCTTCTGTGAACTTGAAGTGGCTGGTGTTGACAAGCCCAGCCAATATGTTTTCAGGATCAATCTGTACTGAAATAGGTACTTCAGGAAAAACACTATGCTCACTCAGTGTAGTAAACCAAGTCTGGGCAACAATAGTATCAATAGTCCCAACTACAGACTGTACATGAGGTCACATACCACCTTCTGGAAATGACTCCTCAAAAAAAGCATAAATGCAACAGAGAGCAGAGACAGCCTTCTTGAAGGAATGTTTGTCTGGTCCTACAACAGTGAGCTTGTACAAAATGGACTGGTGGTCATTTTGACTGAACCTAACATAGCTTTTTTAGAGTGTAAAACACATGAAACAGGAGTTACTTTGTTTTCTGTGTAATCTGAGGTAATACATAATTGGCAACATATCCAGGAACATCTAGAACAACTTCATTGGATGTATCCTTCCACATGAGGAACATATATCCCCCAGGCATAGCGTTGGTCTGAAATGAGTGTCTAATCTTAGTGTCATCATCATATTCGCAGAGCTGTAGTTTCCCATGAGCTTCTGATTCAATGCATGTCTGCGCCTACTTAGTCAAAATATTCACTATGATTATAATAAGAAGCAACACAAAGAGTTACAGTTTAGACATACCACATTTGTCCTCTGACAGAGTGCATACAAGTAATGCAACAGGGATTGGTGTTGCCATGGACAGATGTGTGGGCAGCAAAAGCAAGAGATATCCTGACACAAGAACTACAGAGTGAGCACATGTTTGATGATGAATTTCATGACTGGTGATAGGGTGTAGCACAGGTCACATCGTTGATAGGTCCACTGTGCACTCTAAGCTCTGGGAACGTCTCCAGAAGCATTTACACATCAACACGCACACTCCCAACCCCTACGAACCCTGCAAGACCACTCCGAAACTACTTCAATATACTTCGATCAATTTCAAACAATCTCAGGAAACATCATTTGGTTTTATTTGAAGCATTGCCATTTACTCATGGTTAATACATATTTATTAGTAGGTTTTGTTCCATTCTGAGGCCACTCCAAGTAAGGATCTTTGGAATTCCAGTATAAAGCTGTATGCATTGTAGGTGGAATGTAGTCTTTTCCTCTTTTTTGATGAAAACATGTAAGTAGAGTGTTTTGTTGTTCTGCTATGTTTGAATCTTCATGGAACTGCAAAGTTGTCATTGAATCCAACAGTTCTAATTCACGAAATTCTTGCTGGAGTGCTCCAGATGCTCCTCCTTGAATTTTGTGGGGATGAAACCCTGTTAATTTCAGTGTGCCTGCAGCAGTAGAACCTCTTGAAAGGGCAGTGTAATATGCTTGGTGGGTCTCACTATGACTTAAATCAACTACATTAAAAGCATGTGTTTTCCCTTGTGAAGCATGATCAGTCATTGAAAAGTTTGGCAATACTTCCACTTGGTTACAAGATATTGTGAGCTGGGTGTCATCTGGCAGCCAAACAGTTGTTGTTGTTGAGGTTCGCACCAGTGGAATTACATGAAGTGGAAGGCCATTTATTTGTACATCTGAAGTTAGCAGCTTCAACAATCACACAAATAATGTTTCCAGCACATGTTCCCCATTGTCTCTCATAGTATAATCCCAAGAGTGGACCACTGCTTCCTGTGGCAGAATTTGCACAGATCATGACAGGCATTCCAATGCATAACATCAGTCTTCCTGGAATTAGTTTTGTGTTTCCACAAGGTGGTTGATTCCACAAAAGTTTCTGTACATGAGTTGAAATTTGTACCTGTGCATATGTTCGTCCCTTCTTTTTTTGAGAACACCATTTTGTACTTTGTAAATCTGGATCATCCTGGGCCACTGTATCATTTGACACAAACTTTATCAATGTTTGCTTAGTTTCTGTTGCAAATCTTATTGCTCCCAATCAATTTATTTCATCTTTCTTAGCATTACATGCAGTAATTATACACATGTTTCTAAAACTTCGGTTGATGATACTTAGTCTATTTTTGATATTAGCAGAAATTCTGGTTTTTAAAAAATGCAATATCTGCTGGAGTGCATGCTTCATAATTCATATTAGTCAGAGCAGTGCAAAACAATTTGTCTTCCATTGTGTCAGCAACCTGTCTCATGTTTTGTTGCAAAATTACTACTATGGTGACCTGATGCCATAAGGCTTTTCCCATTGCTGCCTCTTGGTCATGCAATGAGGTTGCATTCATACCAGCTGTTCTACTGTACAAAGCAGCATGTTCTTTGCCTATTGGGGGAGGCGGTTGAGCAAAGTCTCTAGAAAAAATCATATCTGTGCCACCAAAAGGGCTTTCAGGATTGTTAAACTGTTACTAATCTTTTGCTGATTTGATACAAGTCTTGACAAGAAAGCATAGACACTTCATCCAAAAATACATAGTCAACTCCTTGAAACCTGCTTTTTATTAAAGCCAGTTGAGTGTTTGTACTTTTGCATCCATCAGTGTCAATACCAAACATAAAGTGATAGGTTGAGCCGCCCAAAAGTGCTGCTGCACTTCCAGTAGGAGCTACAATTACTAACTGATGAGCCTCATTTTTTTGAGTAAATAATTCTATTAGTGCAAGCCATACTCATGTTTTCCCTGTTCCAGCCATTCCTGCCATGTTCATATGTAGCTGGTTAGGACTTTCACTGCATGAATGATTAGCAATGATGTGGTAAGCATGTTCTTGTTCTTTGTTGAGTAGAAACTTTTTTGCAATTGTGTCAATTGTTGGTTGCTATTGTTTGTTAGTATATGAACTTTTAAGGTGATCTTTATTCACAATTTTAACTTCATTAGCTGTAAAATCTTGACTTGAGTGCTTGTTATTTCCTGAGTTAGTCACCTGGTTCTTGGGACAATCTTTTAAAACTTGGGCTCAACAAGCTGCAACAGCCATTTTCCATTGGCTAGGAGATTATGTAATTGTTGGCAATGCTGGATTCAGATCACAGTCAGCAGGTAACATAATAGAATTGCATCATCTCCATCCACATTCAATTAAAATTTGTCTGATGCTACTCATGATGTTTTTTTGATTTTTTTTCCCTTTTTTCCAAGAGCTTTCTGGAATCACTAGATCTTCCCACATTGTCCCTGTGTTTTCAGTATCCACATAGTCATCTATTGTAGTTTGGTTTAAGTCTTGCTATATATGGTCATTATCTGCCCATTTTGGCATGGCCACTGCCCCTTTCTTCATTTGAGCATGAAAGTCATCCAGAGAATCTAAACATTCATAGTGAATGTTCAAGTTTTGCATGACTTCATTGGCTTGTGATGAAAAAATGTGCTTATCAAATGTCTCTTCCCATGTTTCTATATCAATCTTTAAATCAAGTCCAGTTTGCCATGGCTTGAACAGAGTAAGCATTGTACTGCAATAATAATCCCTGTCTCCTAAATTAGACCTTGGCAAGTTAGAACCTATAAAATTTGGAACTTTCTTTTGCTCTTCTGACAGCCAATGTACACTGTGTGAAGCTTCTAATGGATGTTCAGGTAAAAATGATAAGATGAGCTATCAGCTTGTGTAATTTCTTCATTATTCAGAGCTCTATTGTCCAAGGCAATCTCTATTGGTAAGTCTGCAGTTGGTTTGTTTGGTGTTTTTTTTTCTTTTGTTGTTCAAAATGACATATCCAGTTGTAAAGATTTAATTTTTCCAGCTCTGATGGGCACCACATGTAATCTAGCACAGGTGAAATTCCAACAACACAATTATGTTGTCTGAAGACAGTCAATCTATCTGTAGTTCCAGTCAAAAGTTTCTTCATTAACAAGTTCATTGACAACCCATGGTGCCCTCACTCTTGTTACAAATGCTTGCCAATAAACATTATTAAAATTGTGGCTACAATAATGGTCTGGGTTTTTCAACAAATGCATGTTGATGGGAGGAGAGCCATATTCCATTTTGATGCTCAGTGATTTCCCTATTTTTGTCATTAACTTTCATGCAATTTGTTGTCGTGGTTCTGATCCACTTATAATGTCAGGGTTTTTCTGGAAAACAGAGCATATTGTGTCAAAGATTACATGAGTTTTTAAAGCAGGCTTTGTTATATAATTTGTTACATATAAAAGAACACCTCTGATGGCTGTTCCAGATCACAGACTAATGACATCAGTGTTGCAGTGAAATAAATATGTAACAACATATGAAAATGTGTTAATCCATTGTGCTCTTTTTTTCATATGGATGTGTCCTGTCTCTTCATTTATCTGTGTTGTTTGAAATATTGATCTTGGGAAATGTGCTTTGCATGTCCCATTAGGATTGTCTAGACAATCAGTAAATGATTGAGCTTTGTTTTGTGATCCATCTTTATTTCTGTTACTTGTGCACCAATGGATGTTTGATTTAAACACCATCAGTGCACAAGTAACAGAAATAAAGTCATCAACTGTACTCCTGAATCTTTTCCACCAGGTGCTCAGTTCAGTACAGTTGTTACATTGACCACATTTATCTGAACATCTCATAGATGGTGGGGCATCTGGCATAGTTTCTGTAGGATTTTGATATCCAGGTTCTGTTGCCATTTGTCTTACATTTTCTTCTACTTCACTTTCTGAGCCTGTCAAAAACTCTCCAGCATGTGCTTTTCCCAGATAATCAATCAAGCTTGTCCTAAATTTAGAATCTGGTTCCAAAATTATTTTTTGTATTTCTTCTGGTGTCAATGTTCCTTTGATCCACAGAAGCATATGCAAATGAAGTGTCAGTCATCCCTGCTGTTCCACAGTTCCATAATATCCCAATGTTTTTCCATACATTCCTTCTTCATCTGTGTTTTCACCAAGTACATGTTTTATAAACATAGTTACCGTGAAATAAAAGAAACATGCTCCAGCCACTGGGTTTTCAGCAATAAGACAATATGTAATATCATCTGAGAGTGAACCAAGTTGAAATTTTTTGTTGCTGCCAGCAAAATATAAACATATAGGATGTTTGTTGTCAGCAGGAGAGTGTGTGATGTACCACAAAGGAGCTCCTAGATATGCAATCAAAGACCATATTTCATTACGCATGTATTTCTTGCTTGTAATTGAACTGTGTACTTTTCCACTCACATCATCAAGATCTTTTATAACTTGAAAACATAAGTCTTTGTCCCTTGTTGCAGGTTTTACTGTCTCTCCAGATGACATTCTTTTTGCAATATCTGCCAGAACATCTTGGTTAACATTTAGCAAATGTTCTGAGATGTTAGCAAATTTATTGGTATCTGCAACCAAAAAAGCACTAGTAGTTGTAGCTTTGATTTGCTCATGGCTAAATGCTACAAATGAGAATGCAATATCCTTCTGAAATCATTTGTCATGGTACATCAATCAAAACTTCTTGTGAGCTTTGTCAGATAATCTGGTAGTGCCAATTCCTCCACAACCATATGGGAAAAGCCATGGGAATATCTGGGGATATAAGTTTGGGTTATTGTAAATTGATTCCATATCTGCACTTTGTCCAACTGCTAAAGCAGCCCCTTTATTATTCCAGTGTTTCAATGCAATGCCTTTGATGGTATTGACTGTTTTAGTAGTCAGTTGTTCTCCAGTGATACCATGCACTACAAATGGGCAAGGGCCATTTTGTACACCATCTTCCAGTGTTTGGTCAAATGTGCTAGTCCTTATTTGTTTGAGCTTGTTTATACTCCACAGTTACTGGGGGGTATGTATGTCTTCTGGATATTTCTCAAGCTCATCATATGATATTGTCAAGTTGGAGTAAGCTGATTTTAACCATTCAAGTGCACAAGCTACAGCCTTTTTTCTCACTAGCAATGGAGTTCATTGAAACTCTTCTCTAGTTGGTTTACAAGGTCCTGTAAATAAAACAGCTAGCACTTCATCTAAGTCTTCTATAGGAGGAGGCAATATATAGTACACTTTGGCCACTGGTGATTCAAACATGACTGCATGTGACACCATTTTTCAGAGTCCAGAAGATGCAACATGAATAAAACACCCCTTGACACATACTTTTTGAATTAATAATTTTTCAATATACCTAAGATCTTGAAGTTCTTCTGGTACTTCACCTAGCCACAAACTATCTACTAATGCATGATGAGGAATTTTACCTGAATGTATGACTTTTTGACAAGAATTGCAAACCTGATCACAATTATTGGCTAAAATTGGGCCATTTAAATCCTCAATTTTTTCACTTAACTTTTCCCTCTCCTTACTTGTAACTCCCTCTGCATGTAACACATGTAGTTGATTAGTTAAAGATTTTAATTTCATGAGTTCTGTTTGTGATGTCAGTTGTCCACATACTGCACATCCACTTTCCTGTAAAAGCTGATATGATGCTTCTTTACAAAATCCACTGATAATTTTGTGGCTGAGTTCAGGTTTCAAAGGCTCAGGAGGAAAGTGCTTGTTTTCTTTTGTATGAAATACATTGTATCTGTCTGAGCTGGTATTGTGAGCCTCAGTTTTTGTTTCCTTTCTAATATGTTGTTGCCATTCTTGATATGTTGTAGATCTTGTTTGTATGACTTTAAAAACTGAGGTAAATAAGTTACAGGCAATGCAATTGTGGTGATCAAAATTCTTACAAAGTTCCTCTTTCTTGGTTCTTGTTCTTAATTTTATCTTGTGTATTTTGGCAAGTTCATAAATACTCTTGATGCTCAAATATGGCACCAAATTAACTAATGGCACTTTTGCATGTACAAAATTCTTTTTTACAGGATATGTATTTAAATTCATTTCATCCATGTGGCATTCAAAATTGAGCCCTACACTTGCAACATTTTCAATGTTTGGAGTGTTAACCAGAAATGAGTCAACCACATCCCATGGAATTGAGATAGGTGTCACACAGTTCCAGCACCCTTATGTAATCAGCTTAGTAAGCACCAAGAGCAGCCAAACATTGGATCATGGAATTTTTTTGAAACTTTTTTGATGCAAAAAGTGATTATTTATAGTGGATCTATGTTCTACTAATGCCTTGAATATAATGATAGCTAAACACAAGCTAAATGTGCCATATTTTTCACTGATAGGCATTGCTCAGTGATAATGGCCTATCATGTGCCTCCACATGTGACTAACATATTATGTGTTGGTCACCTGATGTGGCCAAATGTAGGTAGACAAAAATTCTCAAACTCAAGAAATCGGTTTAGGATACTCATAAAACTCAGTTAGAGAATAAAATATAAATTTGTGACCCTCTCTCCTCAATAGGAACAGATAATTCTGGACATATTTTTGCACAATGTTGGCCATTGGGTTCCTCCCTACCTTCCTCCAGGCTTGAATGTGCCAGAAGTGCAATGTTGTGGGAGTAGAGGATGATTGTGGGAGGACAACTTTTTGCTTACATAAACAGGTGCTGGAAACATGTGACACCTATCTTACAGACATTCTTCTACCTCCCAATGGTTGACTATAGATCGTGTAGCAGCGCAAGCACCAATCCCTGACTCTTGGCATTTTTTTTTTGGCAAGAAACATGTTGAATTTGTAGGAAGTACAGAATACAAGATGCCTAGATTTCCTCCTCATCAACATCTTCAACTACAACATCTACATTCTCTTCTACCTGTTCTGCATCCACCCCAATTGGTTCTGAACTTGATGTAGTACTGGGTTCTGCAGACAAATTGTAATCAGCAATCAAGACAACATCTTGAATGTTGAGGCTAAGGACCAACTCATTGGGTTCATTGGCTCAGATCCTTTTGTAAGAACTGATGGTGAAGATCACCATGGCCACCAAGTTAGCATCAAGCTCATTGTTGTAAGGTCACAAGGAGCCATAGGTTGACAGTTTGAATGGCTTTCTACCATTGTATGTAGGAACTAATTGCACATAAGGTAAGAGAAACAATAAGAGATAGTATTGTTGCTTACTATCCTCATTCCAGGTTCACACAGGAGGCCCCCACATGGATTTCAAAGTTGAAGTACTCTTAACTGGTGAAGATGGTAGGACTTTTGACTTCGATGGTGAGAAGTTCACCAATTTTTCTTGTGATGGATATTTAGATGTAGTCTTTATAAAGGTTAACCATTTCTCATCTGTTTTCTTATAGGATGAGATACTGATGTCACCTTGGAACATGTTCAATATAACTTTCTTACACTCTAAAACTGCTCCTAAAACTGCAATTGCATGCGGAAAGGTATGGTTGGAGAACACTACTGACCACAAGCGTGCTGTTGAGCCAGATAACAAGGATGAGAATATTGTGACCCTGAGTAAAAAGAAGCGGGTGGTGTGCATGTCAGTCTTTGACACAACATAGTTGCCATGCAAATGTAGTGTTGTTGGGTCAGCCATAGCTAGGTTGATGAATGGTGTTGAGATGGGAACTGTAGTGTCGAGAGCATTAAGTTGAGCAGCTGTATTTGCAAGGAAGAGATTACTGAAGCAGATGGTCAAGGGGAATACAAGCTCATTATTGGTGTTGTCACAGAACCACTGAATATGAGGCAAAGTAGTGACATCCCTGGAATTTGTCACAAGTGAGTCATTGCCAGTGTTTTCATGTTTATTGGCACTTACTTGATTTCAGTCATGATCGTCTGACCAATCTTTTTCTTGTTACTCTCTTCGACATTGTCATTTGAAGGTAGAGGGGCCCTGGTTTTGATGAAATAAGCTGGTATGTGTGATTGTTGATGTATTCACATACTTTTGTTTATCAACTCTTGGTTTCTTTTGACCAGCAGCTGTGAATATCTCTTCATCACTGTCATGTTTTCTGTGTAAAGGTATGCTCAACAAAGGTTAAATAAGAACTTTTACTGACATGCACTTACTGGCCAGCAAGAGGAGCCAGAACATTGGTTGAATTAACAGGCTGCTGTTCATTTGCCAAATTCATGGGAGGCTGAGGATTATTGGGAGGATTTACAGGGGGCTGCTCATTTGTTGAGCTTATCAGAGGCTAAAATATGTGTTGAATAACAAGCATCTTAAATTGTTTCTTGTTGGTTTAGCTTCCACTAATCAGGTGAATTGTATTACAATGTTCGGCATGGTGCTGATTGAAATTTGTTGCGGGTGTTATTATAAGTGTAGGATTATGTTTTTAACAGGTTTTGGTGTGTTTATCACCTTTATTTATCTTGGTGATGGTACATTACTAATGATATAGGTTCCTTATATGTGCACGGATGTGCTTCTTTGTTTTGGCATGTTCTCTGATATTGCCAGTTAGGGTGTAGCACAGGTATGGGTAAACCCGTGGTAAGTGGCCCACAGGTTTGATGGGTATGGGTACGGTTGCCAAAATGCTGGACCTGTGACATACCGTACCTGTTTTGGCAGTGTCATGGGTATCCATGGTTATTTGAGTCACCAGCCATAGAAGATGCCGGATATTGATCATCATGAGAAATGATGACAAAATCATCATCTGTAAGTATTTTTACTTTCTTTTTTCACAACTAATAGTTTTTTGGGTCCTACTCCAGTGATACGAAGCACATGAAACCAGCCCAAACAACTTTTATCATTGTTTGGGCCCCAGGTAAGTTGTTCTTTTGTTTTCCTTTACTCATCTAACTTCATTTTCATTGTTTACAGGTTTTAACTTACAATGACCCAACTACCACAACAACGATAATGATGACAGCCACCACCACCCCTACCACAGCACCACAGCACCCCCAACCGCTGCTGTGAGCAACTGCTCATGGGGTGGAAACGAGGAGCAACAAGATGGGATAGGAGGATGAGGATGAGGCATGAGCTCTGATGATGTGTAGATACACATTGTTTGGGGGCACACCATGCCGAATGAATAAACAGCACATGGGGATAGGACGGGATGGGATACGAGGATAAGGCATAGGCCCAAATGACACGTAGATACTTGTCGTTTGGGCCACAGGTATTTTTTCTTTCTGTTCCTTTCTTGTTTTCTTCATTAAAGTTACTTCTATTCTTATTATTTACAGGTTTTATCTCACAACAATATGACCACCCCAATGAATACATGGTAAGTTTTTTTCCTTTCATTTCCCTGTTACTAACCAAAACAACTTTAGGTAGTGATTTTACCATTGATGATGACAACTGGCACCCCCTGACCCACCCCCCACCACTGCCACGAGCCCCTGCTCATGGGGTGGTTAGGTGGTAGCAAGACCATACACCCACAATATGCCCACGACAGCAGCACCCCCAACTACAGCTGCAAGCAACTGCTCACAGGGTGGAAACAGGGAGCAACAATGGGATGAGGATGGGGATGGGGATGGGGAAGATGAGCCACCAGCTGCAATGGGAGCAGCAGCAGCAGCAGCAGCAATGAGGAGCCACCACCACCATGGGCCAATGAGGGGAGGACGATGATGGGGAGTGGGACAACAACATCGAGACAGTGGGACAGGCAGACGAGAATGGGGAGGGCCAGATGACAGGCACAAGGATGAGGATGGAGAGGCACCCACCACAACAGTGGGAAGGGGAGGGGAACAACGATGACGACAATGTGCCAGTGGGGAGGGTGGGGCCAACAGGATGGCAGGGAGGATGGGGAGGACACGATGGGACTACAACAACAATAGGGTGACAATGGCCACATCACAACCCCCTCCCCTGTGTTTTGCGTGGGGGTGGGGTTTTCTCTTTTTAGTATTCTATACAATTATTAAATAAATAAATCCCTCTGTCTCTCATCTCGAGTGGGGGTGTCTTTTTTTTGCATGTGAATAAGTAGCATAAGGCTTGGTATTATTCAAATTGTAGCTTAGGTAATGTATATGGGGTGTTAGTCTGACTTAGTCAATACAAATACATGATATTTAACAACATAGAACATCAAATACAAGGGGAAAATATTGTCAAAACTGTGGTGTATATTACATGGTATCACACCTGCAGTGTTTCATGACAGACCATGGAAAACACCTGTCACCATGGTTGTGGTGTTAGGATGGGTGCGGTGTTGGCAGGTGCAGGTGTGGTGTGTGAAAGTTTACCCATGGTGATGATACTCGACCAGGAAACCCAAACAAAACCCACAATAAGGGCTTGAATGGTATAACACTAGTTAGAGGAAGGTTGCAAGGTGGTACTAAATATCACCACTGTAAACCAAGGGTATGAAAACAACTCTAGAGGGTGTGCAGTGAAGTCCGATGAGGTTCAAAAGTATTTGAAGCGTTGTGATGACATTCGAGAGAAATTCAATAATGATTGAGAGTGTGCAAAGCACTGCGACAGCGTTCAAGGGAATTTTAGTGAAGTTTGGGAGTGTGCGAAGAGTGTAATGAAGTTCGAAGAGTGTGCAAAGAGGTCAGACGATGTTCAAAGAAGTTTGAAGAGGTGCGATGATGTTCAAAGAAGTTCAAAGGCCTTTATAGAAGACGAAGACGCTTTTGATGGTGGCTGAGGATAAACTATAAAGATGTAGAAAGGTGTCGAGAGAGGATAGACGATATGCGATGGTTTCGAGAAGCTAGTACAAAGAGGTCGAGGAAATTTGGCATAAAACACTGAATTTTGAGACTAAGTTGAGACACTTGGACTCAAGAGAATGGCTCTTAAATCAGACAATTGGTGTGAGAGGACGATGTATCCCCTTTTCTAAGTAGCTAGTACAAGGCTATATATGTTTGGGAGAAGTGATACTAAAAAGGAAATAAAACATGAGGAATGCATGAGGCAAGATATAAAACAATAGAGAATCTTTGCAAATCATAGAATAAATGAAAGAAGATAAGAAGGGAAACGTCTAGAGGCATGATTTCTCACTGGTACCTGTCCCCATTGATCCAATATATCATCAAGATGTCAAAGTGCCACAATCACGTCCTAAAATCCCATCGTTGTGTCTCCTCGTGTCTGGTGGTGCTCGATATGCGATGCACTAACTCTTACAAGGTGTGCTGCATGTATCCAAAGGGCAGTGCGATAGGTGTGCAGCGGCCAATGGTGTTTGAAGTGCTGCAAAGTTGTTTGAAGTTGTTTGAAGTTGTTTGAAGTTGTTTGAAGTTGTTTGAGATTGTTTGAGATTGTTTAACAAGGCTCATGAAAACCAGCTGATAAAAATCAAGTATGGTCCCCAATTGTTAATCCTGGTTTAAGCAATTGGCAACCAGAAGGAACTCAATGGTCAAATAACAGCTGTGCTTATGATGCCATAGTAACTGTTCTTTTCAATGCATGGAGAGAACAACCTATGATTCATTCAGTGTCATGGGCTGAAATAAACAATAACTTAATGGCAGCACTAATACATGGATTCAACAACCATGCTAACAGACCTGCTCCTGGTCAATGTCATCTCTCTTTAAAAGATGTACAAGATTACATGAGAAGAGGGCTTATTCAAAAGTCTACTGAATTTGAGTTTGGACACTTCACAAGCATTGCATCAGTCCTAATCCATCTTCTGAAACATAACCAAACAATAACTTCATCTGTGCAAACATGTTCTGAAGAGAACCACCATGCAATGACAGAAACAAACAATAGAACCTGTCTGATTACTACATTACCAGCTCAACAGCAAAGTTTGCAAAATCATCTAAATAACTTCACACTTTCATTGCCTTCAAGATGTGTAATATGGGCCCGACCACAAATAAGGTGCACCATGTTCAAGCACCACCCTCCACTTCTTGCATTTGAATGGTCAAACAATGAAATCCCTGACTTAGATGAAGTTATCACCATTGTGGTAAACACAATGACTGTGAGGTACATTCTGAGAGGAATAATACACTACCAGGACAACCATTTTACCACTCACATCAAGCTTTCTTCTGGCACTTGGTTCCATGTTGGTATAGTAACAGCATGATCATTACTTTTGCAACAACCACTGTGGACCTGGTGGGGCCTGTTTTTCATTTGTTTAGTTCAGGAAACCCAGATTTTATAATATATATGTATGGCTGAATTAAGGGTGGATGAATTTGGGATGACTTTCCAGCTGCAATGTTCCAAACACTTAGGGTATGAATTTCATATACAGTACATTTCTACTTCTTATGCCAAGTTGGTGTGGTGGAATAACATACCAGGAGTGGCTGAAATATATGGGATGATTTTTCACTTCAACAATGATAGGAATTTCACACAATTTGGGCCAGGTGAATTTAAGCATTGAATTTTGGGCTGAATTTCGGCTTGGTGGCATGTTCTCGATGCCTTGAGAAACAACTAAGAAACTTTATTTAAGACAGCTATACAAATACAATGTGGAGTCATTTTGTAACATGTGGCCATGCAGAAGATGTGCTGTGATTGACAATGGCCCACCTCCCACAATCCATGATCCATCCAATGACACATTTCACCTGGTTGAGGTCGATGAATTCCATGGATCCAAAGTCTTCATAATATTTGATCCCATCCATGGTGGGGTTGATTAGTTTAACTGACTTGATAAGTGCATAGACAAGCATTTGGGGCTGGACTCAGTCATATTGCAACTCAGGAATGCTGATGATAAGAAGGCGAAGTAGTTGGCCAAAAATGTCACACAGTTCAAACTCAGATGTTTGGTGTCATTGATGAGCAAATTTATCAACCAAAAGCTGATACTAAAATAGAAATATATCAATGTGTACCATATCAGATACATCAACACATACCTGGACAAATGACATGTCATGGCTATCAGATTGGAGTGGGTTAAGCTCACGAGCATGCATAACATCCCCACCTTCAAGCTGGTATACCCGGCCATACTGAATAAATTGAGAATCCTTTGGGATGAGCTGACAAATTGTTTGGGCAGTTACATCAAAGCGAGTTGCAAGCAACACAGTAAGTTTCATCCATAGAGAGTGGTTGATAAAATCAGTGGATTGCATCGGAGGAGTAAGAACATATAGCAGATCTGAAACTAATGTAAATTTGTGGATTTGTTGAGGGATAGAAGACATACATAAAGGCAGTGTTAAATTCCAGTCATGAGATGTAGGTGGTTGAAGGCATAGTTTCTCATCCAGATTGTATAGGAGGGTGATGTGGGTTAACTGTGCATGTGATGTAATATATCTGTTGATGCTTGGGTAGGGGAACCATCGACTCCTGATGTTGTGAAGGATGTCGCCACAATAGTGTTCCATTGGGAATGCCCAATAGGCCCAGACTGGGCCCATAGCTCTGATGGTTGGAGCAATATGCAGCAAGGCATGAACAGTGAGTGGGCAGCATGAAACATGATCTGGATCATCTAGACAGTAGAACCTGGCAAGCCATTAAACAAAAATTAAACAAAATTTTATTGAAGTGAGAGGTGGAAGCAAAGCACGTACCACTCATAGTCTTGAACCCAGTTCTGGAAATTCTGGTTGAGGTCGTCAATTTCTTCATGCTGCAATAATGCATGATTTCAAGGTCAATGTGATGTGAAAGCAGTTGAATGAGTTTCATGAAATGGTTGAAATAGCATTCATTCAGGAAGTGGCCTTTAAGAAGCATGGGTGCAAGGTATAATGTCCAAATTGAATAGGTTTCAGCAATCATTTGCGCCTTCTCTAATGCAATGTTGGGGATGTGGGACCCAAATGCAGCAGGAATCATTTCCCCAGCCTGAATGAATGGTTGCCTCTCCAATTGCTTCCCAGACAGTTTTCATAATCACATAGTCCTGCCCATCGTGATCCAAGTCCTTGAATTTCCCAGTCCACAGGAGAACCAGATTAGGGATTAGATTCACCCAGATGAGATGCATGAAGTTGTAGGGGAATGAAGTTGGAAAGGAGAGGGAGCTTAATGCACTGAGCAATGGCATGCCTTTGATGCCAAACTTAGTGGAAATTTTATTGAAATCTTGGCTAGTTGAAGCAGATTGAACCATCTCTGCTTGTTCAAGGAATGATGCATGATTGCAGAGCAGAAGAGCAGATGGGCTGTATGAATCCTGAGAGCCTGGAAAGAAAGAATGATCCAAGGGCACATAATGTGTTTTTGTGCCAGGTTTGCAGATCCCTCAAATTTCACACATTCGACATGGAGCAATTGTGTTATGTCCCTTCATATGCATAATCAACAAGACTGCTGGAATATCACCAAAAATGACAATTAAAAATGTGTGGAGAATGAAAATCGACCACAAGAGTGCATTGAATGCCGAGACTCAAATTTCAAGCTGGAGAAGTTCCTGGACAACCAGTGATTATGCCCCATTACTGTTGAATACAGTGATGAAACACTTGCTACATAGTTCAACAGACTTATTACTATACTTGTTAGATTGTAGATATTATGACTGAAATTTGTTTACTTCATATCTTGCTTCATACTATAGCTATTGCTTAGATTTTTGGACCCAGACGTAGGGGATAACACAGATGCAATGTAGTGGACACCTAGTTTCACGCCTCGCCGTTTCCTGGCACAACAGGAACAAACAAAAGCGAAATCCTACTATGTCTGGGAAACCAGACACGAGATTGATTTGGATAAGTGCAATACACATTACTATTATTGAACCTGTGTTATAAGTGTGTTGCAGACAGTTGAATTGAGTTGCTGACTAGTGTTATACACTAGTAGAATTTGTCATAAGCTTTAACAATTACCTCCTCTTCATCTTCCATGTTCAAGTTCTCTTCTGTGATGCTCACTTCCTCTTCATCTTCCTCCCTCTCCTCCCACTCGATAAATTGGACATGGTTGGTTTCCCAGCATACTCGACCAATCCGCTCAATGCGCTCTGTGATTTGGCAGGATTGGTGCACCATCGACAAGCTGTACTGATCATGGCCGTCTGCATCATCTGGTAAGTGCATTGGAGAAGAACAGGGAGAGAGAGGTGACCTGGATCAGGTGGGAAGGGCATTGGAGAAGAATGAGGAGGTAGTTCTTGTGTTACAGGTGTTGGGGAATGCCATGCTGACAAGGACTCATCAAGATTGATGGTGCAAGGTGATGCCACAGATGGAGAATCATGGCGGACCACAGATGGCCCTGCCTTGCTCATAGGAAAGTCATTGTATTCAAAAAATGTCTCTCCAGTTTCACCTGAGGGTTTTTTGGATGAAGGTCTGTCTGGCCAGGAAGCTTTTCTTGACAAAAATGCTTGATGAGCTGGTGCAGGGCACCCAATGAGCTCCTGCTTCCCAGCATGGCAAGCAGGAGACATTTGTTGGACTTTGGAGCCTTGCTTACAACTACATAATAATGAACAATTTCGAGAAAGAACATTGGCTGCCAACAGTGCTGATCTCTATCCATTCAGATGTCCAAGTTCAAGTTTCCGAGTTACATAAAGAGAGCAACCACATGCACATAGATGCTTAGGAGATGGAGCCATGAGGCCATAAAAGAGAATAAAATAGGGATGGAAGTTTTATTTTGTAACAAAGACATTCAGGGAAGCATCAGGACTATGATCTGTTTTTGAGACTAGTCAGACTAAGATCCAGGAAAGAAAATGGTGATTCAAGGCACCTGAAAGTATTGGACCAGGAGAGCTTGCAAAGATGAATAATGGAATGAGGGTAAGGGTCATTTGAAGGATCCAGTGCTGTGTGTGGGAAATGTTAGATGAGAAGACAGAAATGACAGTAAGATAAGAAAGAAAAAGATGCATACATTTTGCTCTTGATGTCTTCTCCTTGAATATTTCCTTCCTTGTGCAATGCTCCACCATTGTCTTGTGAAGCTCAAGATGGGCAACTCTGGTCCATAGATTCCATGCACAATTGTTGTCAACATGCATGCCAAATGATGGAAGTCGAGACTCAAGGTTGAGAAACAAACTCAAAGCTTGAAAGCAGTGTCCATAGTCAATCAACCGGAATTTCATGAAAAATATGAGGATTACTTACCAATATTAATGAAACACACTGAAATGAATGTGCAAATGATAGGCCACACTGGAAACATCAGCAAACCACCAGAGGCCTGGAGAATGAAACAATGATGCCAACCCAGGAATGAGGTCCTGATCCAAGGAAAACTGGGGACACCTAGACTTGATGAGGGCTGACACTGAATGAGGAGAAGAAATGACTGATGCCAAATTGAGTCATTAGGGAGACGTAGAATGTCTCACCCAAGGTGCAGGAAACCTGAGATCCAAAAGGACAAGCAGAACCATGGATGCCTCGATGGTTTGATGAGGGCTGACACCACATGTCACAAGAGTTGGAAAAAATGACTGATGCCAAATTGGGTCATTAGGGTGATGTAGGACATCTACCCAAGGTGAGAGGGGATATGGGAAATGGAGTCTTGCAGAGGGTTAGAGAGAGATAAGAAAACAGAGGCTTGCAGAAAGTGAGAGAGCTTGGGCACATGTAGAAGCTTGAACATGGCAGGTGAGTTTAGGGCAGGTAACAATGACTTCTGTTGATCTTCACAAAGTTCCATGCAGGTGTGGCTGTGTAACATTTGCCTGCAGTTAACCCTAACCCTAAGAATTTAGGGCAGGCAGTAACAATGTAATGTGTTGACTTCAGTCATGACTCAGCCATTCATTTTCTCTTCAACATCAACCAATGGTGAGTTTCCCTCTTGTTTTCTTTTCTTATCTCTCTTTTGCCTTCTGCAAGCCTCCATTGGCCATAGCCCTCTCTTGTAGGGTTGACATTCTATGTCACCCTAATGACCCAATTTAGCATCAGTTTTTTTTCCAACTCTTGTGCATGCGGTGTCAGCCTGCATCAAACCATTGAGGCATCCACGGTTCTGCTTGTTCTTTGGATCTCAGGTTTCCTGCACCTTGGGTGAGATGTTCTACATCTCCCTAATGACTCGATTTGGCATCAGTCACTTCCTCGTCAACCCTCATCTCTGCTTGGACGTCGTTCATTTATCCTGCTGGGTGAGACATCTGCCATCCTCTCAAGCATGGAATGGCCCTTGCATTTTTTTCTTTAGCTTCGGGTTATTATTGTTTGAACAATCACTGAGGTATCCATTCATGCAATCTAAGTGTTACCCAATCTCATGTCATTTGCTTCAGTTTTTTGCTCGCTGTGGTATAAGTTCTTATGGCCCCCCTCATCGACATCACTCCCAAAAAGCTTATGCAAAATCCTTCTCTATTGTTACACAATAAACACTTCTTGTCTCGTAAGTAACATTGTTCACTGGCTAGACCAATGGTATGCCTGATCACTTGTTCCTGTAGCTATAGTCCCATCCGATGGTTTAGTTGGTGCTGTCATATGTGATGGAGAGTATATAGTTACCAGTCCAAATGCAAATACCATCTTTTATCCTCCTCTGGGTGGTGATCATAGTCTTTTTGTGAGGGCAAACCTTTGCTTCAGGGATGATGACCTGCTTCAATGGCCACATGCATGGGTACCTGACTACCCTCACCTTCCATGCATACCACTTGTCCCTGCACAAACCAACCCGTTATTGATCATGTGGATGCCAGATCATCATGATTTCATTATGGATAATGGCATCCTCACAGAAATAGGAAAACTCCACCCTTCCTGGTTCCTTGAGATGCAACAGCTGTGTATTGCTCTTCACAAATGCACCATAAAATCAAAATTTTCAAAGGAACTCCTCACACATTGAGACCATTGGATGTGGAAAATCATCTGGTATTTCAGCCACTGAGATGAAGAAATTGAGTAGAAAGTAATCCATTTAGGGTAGAACTTTCGTCCTTTATGGCTGTTGAAAAAGAATAAAAATCATCTGGTTTTTGGAGAAAAACACCACCTAAAAATTGTAAAAATTCTCCCTCAGAATGGATAAGTTAAGAGGTTGAAAACACCTCGAAATTTGTCTGTATTCATACCCTGTCAAATTCATCCCTGGGTATGACTTCCATCTTTTTAATGGAGTAACTAACTACATTTCAAGTAGCTGGATTTTGCCCTTTTTTTGTGAGATTTTCAGAGGGTCAGGAAAGTGGTTATCCATCCACTTTGCAGGGCTATTTCATCATGCCATAGTGAGTTTTCATGCTGTCAATGAAGTATTTTCATAACTTGCCAACTGAAACTACTCATACATCTAACGATGAGTTTTCACAACAGTGGAGTGAAAATTATTCAAACACTTAGGGGCAATTCTTGTGACAGTAACCATTAAAAATTAGAGTTGAATTACATCCAGTTTAATACAGGAAATGTCACCCTTAATGACAAAAATTCAACATCTTGCAAATGAGAAAATACCCACTCATATGCAACAAAAATACTTAGGCATCCTCCTCATTATTGCCTTCAAATTCCCCATTTCCAGCTTCAGCCTTGTCATCCTCCATGTCACCTTTGAATTCCCCATTTTCAGCTTCAAGCTCTTCATCCTCAATGTTGCCTTCAAATTCTCCATTTCCAGCTTCAGCCTTGTCATCACCCATGTCACCATTTAGAGACTCCTCACGACCATTTCTCCCTGCATTGTTTGCATTACCAAGTTCTTGGAAATATCCCTGTTTACGTGCATAAGTGCTCTTGTTCTTGAGACTAGACTTGATGAATTCTTCAATTGCCCACCCATGTGGGAATTGCTTGAAATACTCGTGGTGTTCTCAAGCCTAGGGGATCTAGGTGAAAGGGAATTTATGCAAGATTGGCAATCAACAACATACCACCCCAATGACCTGGGCAATAAGGTGCTTGGGTTGGCAATGCCATTTAATCCTATAGTCAAGCCCAGCCTTGTTGACTGCATCTTGAACACAGCGCTGCAAATCCTCAGATAAGAATAAGTGTAAAAAAAGAAAGTAACTCACTCAAAGGGCACCATATAACTCATCATCTGCAAGGCCCATTTTAGCCCACAGGCTGAATCCATTGCCAGCAGAGCCCTTCTCTGGCCACAGTATCATTGGACTGACATTTTCTTTCATGGCATTGGCCTTATGCAAGGCTGCATTCTCAGCTAAAAGGGTCAACATGGTATATCACAGAGGAGAGCAATGGGACTCGCCTGTAAGTTGTTTGATCTTGGTGGCAAAGACTTCTTCATTTGATTTTGCACCTATTGAAGTGAAGCAATAAGGAAAAGTCTCAATGGAAATAAAATACTCACTTCGGGAACTTTGCTTCTCGAGCAGCTCCTTATTCACTGTCTTGCTAATGGCAGTGTTGCCTCACTTATTTGACTTTGCCTCTATTCAAGTGAAGTGATAAATAAGGGCCTTGATGGAGACAAAGTACAATACTAACTTACAGCACTGGGCTTCCTGATCAAATTCTCTTTCATTTTCTGGCTGCTGGTGGTCGACGCTAACTTTGCCTTCGCAATTTGTTTGGATTTCGCTGTTGAAGCTTTAGCCATGACAGTAGGTTGAGGAAGAGATACGATGATGATACTCAACTCGGGAAAACCACCAAAACAGCCAATGAGGCAACCGATGATATTTGCATGAGTCAGAGGAAGGGTGCAAGATGTTCCAAATGTTCATGGTCCAACCTATGGAAAGACAACCAGTTGGTACTAGTCATAAAGGTAGTTCTATAAGAGAAGAAGGTGTTTTGCATGGTCCAATAAAGTATCAATCAATATTGAGGATGATCAATGATATTGATGGCAAACAATGTTTATTGTTGATGGTCAATGTGTGAATTCTGAGGACCTTTGGATAGGTCGATAGTATATGAAGGCTAAAGCCAATGGCTACAAAGTGTTGGGATGGTTACTAGTGCTAACAATGAGAGGGTCGAAAGAGGATTGAGGATGAGGATGATCGCAGAGGTTTCTCATCAATCAAGAAAACTCATAGAAGCTTAGATTGTTTTAGAGGATAGATCAGATTCTTGGAACTCTATACGAGGCAGTATGTGAAGACGATTTCTTTTATTTCCAAGTAGATACTACAGAGTTTTATATGTTTTAAAGAAACTTCCTAAAATGGTATAAGAAACATGTGTAGAACATGAGGCAAAAGATATGAGTTAAGACATGAGGCCAAAAGGAGACTGGAATCCAAACAAGAAAGAGATATATCATATGATGAAGGAGTAATAAAGGGTATAGAACAAAAAAGAGACTGTCCTTTGTGTATAAACCATGCTAAGTCTTGCAATAATCTGTCCAGTGGGTTCTGTATGTGATAGGGACTTGGAATGAGGCTGACCTACTATCAGCAGGTTTGAGCACGAGTTGGAATACTTCCTGGCACATGGTATTCCACCATTTAGATAACAAATGCGGCGCCCAATGTCGCTCATAGTTTCTCGATATCAATTGATAGCACTCAATGATGGTTGACGATGGTCGACAATGTTCAATCATGGTCGTGGTTGTTTGAAGTTGATCGGGGATGTTTGATGTTTGTTCAGAGGGATCTTAGGGGCTTTCAAGGTAGTCTTAAGGTTGTGCGATGTGGTTTCTCAGTACAATCAATGTTGCTGGTGATGTTTCGACATGGTCAATATGATATTGTGATCGATAGACTGGGTTGTGCTGCATCTGGGACATCGTAGGAGTTAGCTGATGTGATTAGAATGTGGTTGAAATGGTGAATTGGCCTTTGAGCCGAGGAGACAACCTATCATCCTCCCCCTTACTGAAATTCTGACCATCCCAGTCAGTCAAGCCGAAATAACCAGGTCATGTGACATTGTTGATCGTTGATTTAAGACGTGTTGTGGTTTGAACTTCTCTCCTTTCATTCAATCTCCTTCATCAACCTCCTCGACATTATGTCTATCCTTGCTAAACTTGCCCTTCCTATCCTCAATCACGCAAAATTGATGTCTGAGGCAGCAACGCCAAATAGTTCAACTTTGAAATCTGGGGTCAAAGTTTTTGTGAGAAAATGGTGTGTTTTTCCCTTTCCTTTGTTTATCTGCTTCCTGACCTCGTTGATAGGCTGAATACGATGATCTGATCGGATCATTCAATGAGGCACATGACGATTGTGTGCAGGCGATGTTGGACGAGGCGATCAGCCTGTTTTCACCTTTTGCTCGTGAGCCTTGGGTTGCTTGGGGTGGCAAATATCTATTTGAGGAATACTCAAGGAAGATCAAGGAAGAGAGGCAGAGAGAGGAGGAGAGGGAGGCTTGGCAGGTGGCCGTCAAGGCCAAGGCAAAGAGGATCGAGGAGCAACAGGACGTGCTGGTTGAGGCACGTCGAGCATTCTTGGCTGAGGTTTGCACCAAAAGCATTTCGAAGGATGAGTTCTGCGATCATACTGCTGCTCTCGAGGTGATGTGCCTCTTGATCAATCAAGACAAGGCCAAAGAAGAAGAAACTCTGGTTGATGACCTACTGGTCATTGAGAAGATTGTTGAGAAGAGGAAGGCAGATGAGATGGACAAGGAGGAGGAGGGTGAGGATGAGCTCGATCAGGAGCCCATAGTGGCAAAGCTAGTTCGATTGGAGGAAGGTGACTTGATCACCTTCCATGGGCCAGTAAGTCTTCTTTTGATGTCGACATTGTTCAAACTAATCAGGCTTTCAATTTTGATTTAGTGTGATCGTTGCGCAGGATTGAGGACATCGCAGGAATGTATCATCAAGGACGATGCCCCAAAGTACAAGCGATGCACTCAAGGGCTGCAGGGGTGTTACTGGGAGGGAGTATCAAGGCAAGGACTCCAATGAGGTGAGTCAAGGAAAAAGGCAGGCTCCAAGCAAGCAACAAAGAGTACAGGGGAGTCAACGGAGCTGTCAACTCCAAGGCATATAAGTGAAATTGCTCAATAACCAGTATGATTGCTAATTTATGTGATTACTTAGCTATATGCATCTGGGCTATCCAGCCTATCGAGAATGCAGAGACCAGGCCCTCGAAAGTCGATGAGCACCCAAAACAAATGGTGAAGGTGAAGACAAAGTCGGCTGAGAAGGAGAAGGGGAAGGGAAAGGCGAGAGAATGAGAGGTCAAACCCAAGGTCATGGGTGCAGTTGAGGAGGAGATGACAGCATCAGATGCAGCACAACTCCAGCGTCGGTATCTCGCAGAAGTGCTGGTGCACAAAAAGTTGGAAGTGGAGGTGCTGATGGAGGAGATCAAGGTTTTGGAGAAGAAGTGCTGAACTTTACACTGCCCCACATAGTCCTGGAGGAATCCTGGTAGTCCTACCAGGAAGACCAGGAATCCTCCAGGAATCCAGTAGGACTCACCAGGACTCACCAGGAATCCAGTGAGACTCAGTACCCTAAAGTCATACCATAATGGAAAGTCAATTTTAGATATCTTACAAGTTTCAAGTGCTTCAGACTTCATGAATTTCACAAAGTACCTACAAAATAAACTTGTTCAGAGCAGGGATTGAACTCTAGAACTCATGATCAAGAATCACATGACAAACCAAACAAGTGCTTAACCAGTTGAGCCACAGGAGAATTATTAGCTGCAATGTAAAAGTGTATTTATACCCTCAAACTCAAACTTAGCTATTTCTCTCTCGAAGCTCACAATTAAGATCAAATAAAATTTATTAACTACATCCCTCACATTGGATGCAAGGGATACACCATTAATCACATAAAAAAAAAACCTCCCCCACGCAAGGTGCGAGGGGGAGTCCTACAAATATATACATATAAAACTAATCTCCCCTCATGTTTGATGCAAGGGGAGCACTACAATAATAAAGAAAAAGAAAGAAAAACCCCTCACCCACATAAAACGTGGGCGAGGGGGAAGGTATTACCATAAATAAAAAATGAAAAAAACTGCCCCACGCAAAATGTGGTGTGGGGAGGTTTTTTTTTTATGTAATTAATGGTGTATCCCTTGCATCCAATGTGAGGGATGTAGTTAATAAATTTTATTTGATCTTAATTGTGAGCTTCGAGAGAGAAATAGCTAAGTTTGAGTTTGAGGGTATAAATGAGGTCTTTACACTCCCCCCCGTATTCCTATAGGAATCCAATGATTCCAATGATTCCAATCGGACTCCAATCGGAATCCGACCATATTCCGATGTCATTTTCACCAGCCAAATTGACATGAAATGGCAGGTTCAGTCCTAGTCCAGTCCGATGCAGTCCGATCAGAGTCTGATCGGACCATCGGAATTTCCTAGGAATTTCTGACCATAGGAATCACATAGGAATATTCCGAGGTTATGCAGAGACATCGGACAACATAGGATTCCGATAGGAATGATAGCAGCATTGCTTAGTAATAGTAGAAAAAGTAGACACACATGACAGAATTGAACCCCAGAGCTCTAATATGATTACATAAACTTACAGTAACAACAAGACCACTACACTAAGCGGTCATTGCAGGTGTGTGCTTGTACTGCACTACATACTGTTCCCACGGGTGTGATGACAAAGCACAAAGCTGTGTCACCACACCTGCCAGCTCATCATTCTCCCACCACCACCACCAACAACGACGATGATGACCACGGCCGCCTCCTCACCTCAACCACCACCACCACCACCATACCCACTCCCACTCCCACTCCCGTGCCGTCAAGAGGGGCCAAGGCCATCAATGGACACAAGCAGCCCAAACGACGGAATCATCGTTTGGGCCGCAGTAAGTTTTTTTTTCTTTCATTCGTTTCTTGTTTTCTAAACTAACTAACATCTTTCTTTTGTTTTTTAGGTCCTAAACTACAGGGTAACAATGGACAGATGGACGGCCCTAGGCAAGTTTTTTTTTTTCCCTTTGATTTTGAGTTTACACTAACCATTTTTCTTTCATCTTCTAGGTTCTAAGCTGTTGGTAACAGCGGAGGGACACGAGATGACCCTGATGACGCCGCCAGGGCCCCACCATGAACACCCACGGAGACAAAGAGGGACGGGGAGGGAGACGAGGAAGTGATGACGATGATGATGACGACAGGGAGGGGGAGATGAGAAGGTGGAGGGGGAGACAAGAGGGTGGAGGGTGGAGGGGGAGACGAGGGGAAGGCGATGGGCACCAGCACTGGACAAGACGAGGGTGGCAAGGGACAACGAGGGGGGGATGACGAGGGGGTGGGGACAATGAGACGGCACCCCAAACGACACACCACTCACCACCAGCCTCATGAGCAACTGCTCGTGGGGTGGACAGTGGGTGGAATGATGATGATGAGGGGGAGACGAGGGAGGAGGAGACGAGGGACACACAGGGGACACCATGCCACCACCATGAGCATCTGCTTATGGGGTGGATCGTGGGGTCTACGAGAAGGAGACGGCGCCCCAACACCTGAACCCCACCGCTGCAAGCTTTGCTCATAGGGTGGAACGGGTGCTAATGGCCGTGTCACCACCTCCACACCAAAATGCAACACACCACCACTCCCTCCCCTCCCACAAAACAGGGGGGGTGGTTTTTTGTTTTTGTAGAATTTTAAATAGTATAATTAATTGTCTCCCCCCTGCATTTGTGTCGGGGGGTATTTTTTTAATCTATATTAGTTATATTAGTTCCTTGTGTCTTTGCGAGGGCTAATCAATTTTTTTTCGAGCTCTCGTGAGGGAGGTTAAAAATATGTGAACTGTCCCTAAGTGCATTAAATGGACTTTGTATTACATATTTAATAATTCTCCTGTGGCTCAACTGGTTGAGTGCTTGTTTAGTCATCATGTGACTTACATCCCATGGTCCACGGTTCAATCCCTGCTTTACCCACTTGTTTTGTAAGCACTTGGGAAAGGTTAAGTCTTCCAAAATGTGGTAGTCTGACTTCATGTTGGAATTACATAGGACTTTACTAGGAACTTACTAGGAATTTCTTGTAAACAACAGTACATGGTCATCAAGATACATTCTGATTGGATTCCTATCAGACTACTAGGACTAGTGTCAGACTAGTAGGACTCTTATCAGAAAACTCGGACTCCTAGGACTCCGATAGGAATACAGGGGGGAGTGCAAAGTTTACGTATAAATACACTTTTACATTGCAGCTAATAATTCTCCTGTGGTTCAACTGGTTAAGCACTTGTTTGGTTTGTCATGTGATTCTTGATCATGAGTTCTAGAGTTCAATCCCTGCTCTGAACAAGTTTATTTTGTAGGTACTTTGTGAAATTCATGAAGTCTGAAGCACTTGAAACTTGTAAGATATCTAAAATTGACTTTCCATTATGGTATGACTTTAGGGTACTGAGTCTCACTGGATTCCTGGTGAGTCCTGGTGAGTCCTACTGGATTCCTGGAGGATTCCTGGTCTTCCTGGTAGGACTACCAGGATTCCTCCAGGACTATGTGGGGCAGTGTAAAGTTCAGCACTTCTTCTCCAAAACCTTGATCTCCTCCATCAGCACCTCCACTTCCAACTTTTTGTGCACCAGCACTTCTGCGAGATACCAAAGCTGGAGTCATGCTGCATCTGATGCTGTCATCTCCTCCTCAACTGCACCCACAACCTCGGGTTTGACCTCTCATTCTCTCGCCTTTCCCTTCCCCTTCTCCTTCTCAGGTGACTTTGTCTTCACCTTCACCATTTGTTTTGGGTGCTCATCAACTTTCGAGGCCCTGGTCTCTGCATTCTCGATAGGCTGGATAGCCCAGATGCATATAGCTAAGTAATCACATAAATTAGCAATCATACTGGTTATTGAGCAATTTCACTTATATGCCTTGGAGTTGACAGCTCCGTTGACTCCCCTGTACTCTTTGTTGCTTGCTTGGAGCCTGCCTTTTTCCTTGACTCACCTCATTGGAGTCCTTGCCTTGATACTCCCTCCCAGTAACACCCCTGCAGCCCTTGAGTGCATCGCTTGTACTTTGGGGCATCGTCCTTGATGATACATTCCTGCGATGTCCTCAATCCTGCGCAACGATCACACTAAATCAAAATTGAAAGCCTGATTAGTTTGAACAATGTCGACATCAAAAGAAGACTTACTGGCCCATGGAAGGTGATCAAGTCACCTTCCTCCAATCGAACTAGCTTTGCCACTATGGGCTCCTGATCGAGCTCATCCTCACCCTCCTCCTCCTTGTCCATCTCGTCTGCCTTCCTCTTCTCGACAATCTTCTCAATGACCAGTAGGTCATCAACCAGAGTTTCTTCTTCTTTGGCCTTGTCTTGATTGATCAAGAGGCACATCACCTCGAGAGCAGCAGTATGATCGCAGAACTTGTCCTTCGAAATGCTTTTGGCGCAAACCTCAGCCAAGAACGCTCGACGTGCCTCAACCAGCACGTCCTGTTGCTCCTCGATCCTCTTTGCCTTGGCCTTGATGGCCACCTGCCAAGCCTCCCTCTCCTCCTCTCTCTGCCTCTCTTCCTTGATCTTCCTTGATTATTCCTCAAATAGATATTTGCTACCCCAAGAAACCCAAGGCTCATGAGCAAAAGGTGAAAACAGGCTGATCGCCTCATCCAACATCACCTGCACACAATCATCACGTGCCTCATTGAACGATCCGATCAGATCATCGTATTCAGTCTATCAATGAGGTCAGGAAGCAGATAAACAAAGGAAAGGGAAAAACACACCATTTTCTCACAAAAACTTTGACCCCAGATTTCAAAGTTGAACTATTTGGCCTTGCCGCCTCAGACATCAATTTTGCGTGATTGAGGATAGGAAGGGCAAGTTTAGCAAGGATAGACATAATGTCGAGGAGGTTGATGAAGGAGATTGAATGAAAGGAGAGAAGTTCAAACCACAACACGTCTTAAATCAACGATCAACAATGTCACATGACCTGGTTATTTCAGCTTGACTGACTGGGATGGTCAGAATTTCAGTAAGGGGGAGGATGATAGGTTGTCTCCTTGGCTCAAAGGCCAATTCACCATTTCAACCACATTCTAATCACATCAGCTAACTCCTACGATGTCCCAGATGTTCTTTCTCAAAATTGTTCATTATTATGTAGTTGTAAGCAAGGCTCCAAAGTCCAACAAATGTCTCCTGCTTGCCATGCTGGGAAGCAGGAGCTCATTGGGCGCCCTGCACCAGCTCATCAAGCATTTTTGTCAAGAAAAGCTTCCTGGCCAGACAGACCTTCATCCAAAAAACCCTCAGGTGAAACTGGAGAGACATTTTTTGAATACAATGACTTTCCTATGAGCAAGGCAGGGCCATCTGTGGTCCGCCATGATTCTCCATCTGTGGCATCACCTTGCACCATCAATCTTGATGAGTCCTTGTCAGCATGGCATTCCCCAACACCTGTAACACAAGAACTACCTCCTCATTCTTCTCCAATGCCCTTCCCACCTGATCCAGGTCACCTCTCTCTCCCTGTTCTTCTCCAATGCACTTACCAGATGATGCAGACGGCCATGATCAGTACAGCTTGTCGATGGTGCACCAATCCTGCCAAATCACAGAGCGCATTGAGCGGATTGGTCGAGTATGCTGGGAAACCAACCATGTCCAATTTATCGAGTGGGAGGAGAGGGAGGAAGATGAAGAGGAAGTGAGCATCACAGAAGAGAACTTGAACATGGAAGATGAAGAGGAGGTAATTGTTAAAGCTTATGACAAATTCTACTAGTGTATAACACTAGTCAGCAACTCAATTCAACTGTCTGCAACACACTTATAACACAGGTTCAATAATAGTAATGTGTATTGCACTTATCCAAATCAATCTCGTGTCTGGTTTCCCAGACATAGTAGGATTTCGCTTTTGTTTGTTCCTGTTGTGCCAGGAAACGGCGAGGCGTGAAACTAGGTGTCCACTACATTGCATCTGTGTTATCCCCTACGTCTGGGTCCAAAAATCTAAGCAATAGCTATAGTATGAAGCAAGATATGAAGTAAACAAATTTCAGTCATAATATCTACAATCTAACAAGTATAGTAATAAGTCTGTTGAACTATGTAGCAAGTGTTTCATCACTGTATTCAACAGTAATGGGGCATAATCACTGGTTGTCCAGGAACTTCTCCAGCTTGAAATTTGAGTCTCGGCATTCAATGCACTCTTGTGGTCGATTTTCATTCTCCACACATTTTTAATTGTCATTTTTGGTGATATTCCAGCAGTCTTGTTGATTATGCATATGAAGGGACATAACACAATTGCTCCATGTCGAATGTGTGAAATTTGAGGGATCTGCAAACCTGGCACAAAAACACATTATGTGCCCTTGGATCATTCTTTCTTTCCAGGCTCTCAGGATTCATACAGCCCATCTGCTCTTCTGCTCTGCAATCATGCATCATTCCTTGAACAAGCAGAGATGGTTCAATCTGCTTCAACTAGCCAAGATTTCAATAAAATTTCCACTAAGTTTGGCATCAAAGGCATGCCATTGCTCAGTGCATTAAGCTCCCTCTCCTTTCCAACTTCATTCCCCTACAACTTCATGCATCTCATCTGGGTGAATCTAATCCCTAATCTGGTTCTCCTGTGGACTGGGAAATTCAAGGACTTGGATCACGATGGGCAGGACTATGTGATTATGAAAACTGTCTGGGAAGCAATTGGAGAGGCAACCATTCATTCAGGCTGGGGAAATGATTCCTGCTGCATTTGGGTCCCACATCCCCAACATTGCATTAGAGAAGGCGCAAATGATTGCTGAAACCTATTCAATTTGGACATTATACCTTGCACCCATGCTTCTTAAAGGCCACTTCCTGAATGAATGCTATTTCAACCATTTCATGAAACTCATTCAACTGCTTTCACATCACATTGACCTTGAAATCATGCATTATTGCAGCATGAAGAAATTGACGACCTCAACCAGAATTTCCAGAACTGGGTTCAAGACTATGAGTGGTACGTGCTTTGCTTCCACCTCTCACTTCAATAAAATTTTGTTTAATTTTTGTTTAATGGCTTGCCAGGTTCTACTGTCTAGATGATCCAGATCATGTTTCATGCTGCCCACTCACTGTTCATGCCTTGCTGCATATTGCTCCAACCATCAGAGCTATGGGCCCAGTCTGGGCCTATTGGGCATTCCCAATGGAACACTATTGTGGCGACATCCTTCACAACATCAGGAGTCGATGGTTCCCCTACCCAAGCATCAACAGATATATTACATCACATGCACAGTTAACCCACATCACCCTCCTATACAATCTGGATGAGAAACTATGCCTTCAACCACCTACATCTCATGACTGGAATTTAACACTGCCTTTATGTATGTCTTCTATCCCTCAACAAATCCACAAATTTACATTAGTTTCAGATCTGCTATATGTTCTTACTCCTCCGATGCAATCCACTGATTTTATCAACCACTCTCTATGGATGAAACTTACTGTGTTGCTTGCAACTCGCTTTGATGTAACTGCCCAAACAATTTGTCAGCTCATCCCAAAGGATTCTCAATTTATTCAGTATGGCCGGGTATACCAGCTTGAAGGTGGGGATGTTATGCATGCTCGTGAGCTTAACCCACTCCAATCTGATAGCCATGACATGTCATTTGTCCAGGTATGTGTTGATGTATCTGATATGGTACACATTGATATATTTCTATTTTAGTATCAGCTTTTGGTTGATAAATTTGCTCATCAATGACACCAAACATCTGAGTTTGAACTGTGTGACATTTTTGGCCAACTACTTCGCCTTCTTATCATCAGCATTCCTGAGTTGCAATATGACTGAGTCCAGCCCCAAATGCTTGTCTATGCACTTATCAAGTCAGTTAAACTAATCAACCCCACCATGGATGGGATCAAATATTATGAAGACTTTGGATCCATGGAATTCATCGACCTCAACCAGGTGAAATGTGTCATTGGATGGATCATGGATTGTGGGAGGTGGGCCATTGTCAATCACAGCACATCTTCTGCATGGCCACATGTTACAAAATGACTCCACATTGTATTTGTATAGCTGTCTTAAATAAAGTTTCTTAGTTGTTTCTCAAGGCATCGAGAACATGCCACCAAGCCGAAATTCAGCCCAAAATTCAATGCTTAAATTCACCTGGCCCAAATTGTGTGAAATTCCTATCATTGTTGAAGTGAAAAATCATCCCATATATTTCAGCCACTCCTGGTATGTTATTCCACCACACCAACTTGGCATAAGAAGTAGAAATGTACTGTATATGAAATTCATACCCTAAGTGTTTGGAACATTGCAGCTGGAAAGTCATCCCAAATTCATCCACCCTTAATTCAGCCATACATATATATTATAAAATCTGGGTTTCCTGAACTAAACAAATGAAAAACAGGCCCCACCAGGTCCACAGTGGTTGTTGCAAAAGTAATGATCATGCTGTTACTATACCAACATGGAACCAAGTGCCAGAAGAAAGCTTGATGTGAGTGGTAAAATGGTTGTCCTGGTAGTGTATTATTCCTCTCAGAATGTACCTCACAGTCATTGTGTTTACCACAATGGTGATAACTTCATCTAAGTCAGGGATTTCATTGTTTGACCATTCAAATGCAAGAAGTGGAGGGTGGTGCTTGAACATGGTGCACCTTATTTGTGGTCGGGCCCATATTACACATCTTGAAGGCAATGAAAGTGTGAAGTTATTTAGATGATTTTGCAAACTTTGCTGTTGAGCTGGTAATGTAGTAATCAGACAGGTTCTATTGTTTGTTTCTGTCATTGCATGGTGGTTCTCTTCAGAACATGTTTGCACAGATGAAGTTATTGTTTGGTTATGTTTCAGAAGATGGATTAGGACTGATGCAATGCTTGTGAAGTGTCCAAACTCAAATTCAGTAGACTTTTGAATAAGCCCTCTTCTCATGTAATCTTGTACATCTTTTAAAGAGAGATGACATTGACCAGGAGCAGGTCTGTTAGCATGGTTGTTGAATCCATGTATTAGTGCTGCCATTAAGTTATTGTTTATTTCAGCCCATGACACTGAATGAATCATAGGTTGTTCTCTCCATGCATTGAAAAGAACAGTTACTATGGCATCATAAGCACAGCTGTTATTTGACCATTGAGTTCCTTCTGGTTGCCAATTGCTTAAACCAGGATTAACAATTGGGGACCATACTTGATTTTTATCAGCTGGTTTTCATGAGCCTTGTTAAACAATCTCAAACAATCTCAAACAACTTCAAACAACTTCAAACAACTTCAAACAACTTCAAACAACTTTGCAGCACTTCAAACACCATTGGCCGCTGCACACCTATCGCACTGCCCTTTGGATACATGCAGCACACCTTGTAAGAGTTAGTGCATCGCATATCGAGCACCACCAGACACGAGGAGACACAACGATGGGATTTTAGGACGTGATTGTGGCACTTTGACATCTTGATGATATATTGGATCAATGGGGACAGGTACCAGTGAGAAATCATGCCTCTAGACGTTTCCCTTCTTATCTTCTTTCATTTATTCTATGATTTGCAAAGATTCTCTATTGTTTTATATCTTGCCTCATGCATTCCTCATGTTTTATTTCCTTTTTAGTATCACTTCTCCCAAACATATATAGCCTTGTACTAGCTACTTAGAAAAGGGGATACATCGTCCTCTCACACCAATTGTCTGATTTAAGAGCCATTCTCTTGAGTCCAAGTGTCTCAACTTAGTCTCAAAATTCAGTGTTTTATGCCAAATTTCCTCGACCTCTTTGTACTAGCTTCTCGAAACCATCGCATATCGTCTATCCTCTCTCGACACCTTTCTACATCTTTATAGTTTATCCTCAGCCACCATCAAAAGCGTCTTCGTCTTCTATAAAGGCCTTTGAACTTCTTTGAACATCATCGCACCTCTTCAAACTTCTTTGAACATCGTCTGACCTCTTTGCACACTCTTCGAACTTCATTACACTCTTCGCACACTCCCAAACTTCACTAAAATTCCCTTGAACGCTGTCGCAGTGCTTTGCACACTCTCAATCATTATTGAATTTCTCTCGAATGTCATCACAACGCTTCAAATACTTTTGAACCTCATCGGACTTCACTGCACACCCTCTAGAGTTGTTTTCATACCCTTGGTTTACAGTGGTGATATTTAGTACCACCTTGCAACCTTCCTCTAACTAGTGTTATACCATTCAAGCCCTTATTGTGGGTTTTGTTTGGGTTTCCTGGTCGAGTATCATCACCATGGGTAAACTTTCACACACCACACCTGCACCTGCCAACACCGCACCCATCCTAACACCACAACCATGGTGACAGGTGTTTTCCATGGTCTGTCATGAAACACTGCAGGTGTGATACCATGTAATATACACCACAGTTTTGACAATATTTTCCCCTTGTATTTGATGTTCTATGTTGTTAAATATCATGTATTTGTATTGACTAAGTCAGACTAACACCCCATATACATTACCTAAGCTACAATTTGAATAATACCAAGCCTTATGCTACTTATTCACATGCAAAAAAAAGACACCCCCACTCGAGATGAGAGACAGAGGGATTTATTTATTTAATAATTGTATAGAATACTAAAAAGAGAAAACCCCACCCCCACGCAAAACACAGGGGAGGGGGTTGTGATGTGGCCATTGTCACCCTATTGTTGTTGTAGTCCCATCGTGTCCTCCCCATCCTCCCTGCCATCCTGTTGGCCCCACCCTCCCCACTGGCACATTGTCGTCATCGTTGTTCCCCTCCCCTTCCCACTGTTGTGGTGGGTGCCTCTCCATCCTCATCCTTGTGCCTGTCATCTGGCCCTCCCCATTCTCGTCTGCCTGTCCCACTGTCTCGATGTTGTTGTCCCACTCCCCATCATCGTCCTCCCCTCATTGGCCCATGGTGGTGGTGGCTCCTCATTGCTGCTGCTGCTGCTGCTGCTCCCATTGCAGCTGGTGGCTCATCTTCCCCATCCCCATCCCCATCCTCATCCCATTGTTGCTCCCTGTTTCCACCCTGTGAGCAGTTGCTTGCAGCTGTAGTTGGGGGTGCTGCTGTCGTGGGCATATTGTGGGTGTATGGTCTTGCTACCACCTAACCACCCCATGAGCAGGGGCTCGTGGCAGTGGTGGGGGGTGGGTCAGGGGGTGCCAGTTGTCATCATCAATGGTAAAATCACTACCTAAAGTTGTTTTGGTTAGTAACAGGGAAATGAAAGGAAAAAAACTTACCATGTATTCATTGGGGTGGTCATATTGTTGTGAGATAAAACCTGTAAATAATAAGAATAGAAGTAACTTTAATGAAGAAAACAAGAAAGGAACAGAAAGAAAAAATACCTGTGGCCCAAACGACAAGTATCTACGTGTCATTTGGGCCTATGCCTTATCCTCGTATCCCATCCCGTCCTATCCCCATGTGCTGTTTATTCATTCGGCATGGTGTGCCCCCAAACAATGTGTATCTACACATCATCAGAGCTCATGCCTCATCCTCATCCTCCTATCCCATCTTGTTGCTCCTCGTTTCCACCCCATGAGCAGTTGCTCACAGCAGCGGTTGGGGGTGCTGTGGTGCTGTGGTAGGGGTGGTGGTGGCTGTCATCATTATCGTTGTTGTGGTAGTTGGGTCATTGTAAGTTAAAACCTGTAAACAATGAAAATGAAGTTAGATGAGTAAAGGAAAACAAAAGAACAACTTACCTGGGGCCCAAACAATGATAAAAGTTGTTTGGGCTGGTTTCATGTGCTTCGTATCACTGGAGTAGGACCCAAAAAACTATTAGTTGTGAAAAAAGAAAGTAAAAATACTTACAGATGATGATTTTGTCATCATTTCTCATGATGATCAATATCCGGCATCTTCTATGGCTGGTGACTCAAATAACCATGGATACCCATGACACTGCCAAAACAGGTACGGTATGTCACAGGTCCAGCATTTTGGCAACCGTACCCATACCCATCAAACCTGTGGGCCACTTACCACGGGTTTACCCATACCTGTGCTACACCCTAACTGGCAATATCAGAGAACATGCCAAAACAAAGAAGCACATCCGTGCACATATAAGGAACCTATATCATTAGTAATGTACCATCACCAAGATAAATAAAGGTGATAAACACACCAAAACCTGTTAAAAACATAATCCTACACTTATAATAACACCCGCAACAAATTTCAATCAGCACCATGCCGAACATTGTAATACAATTCACCTGATTAGTGGAAGCTAAACCAACAAGAAACAATTTAAGATGCTTGTTATTCAACACATATTTTAGCCTCTGATAAGCTCAACAAATGAGCAGCCCCCTGTAAATCCTCCCAATAATCCTCAGCCTCCCATGAATTTGGCAAATGAACAGCAGCCTGTTAATTCAACCAATGTTCTGGCTCCTCTTGCTGGCCAGTAAGTGCATGTCAGTAAAAGTTCTTATTTAACCTTTGTTGAGCATACCTTTACACAGAAAACATGACAGTGATGAAGAGATATTCACAGCTGCTGGTCAAAAGAAACCAAGAGTTGATAAACAAAAGTATGTGAATACATCAACAATCACACATACCAGCTTATTTCATCAAAACCAGGGCCCCTCTACCTTCAAATGACAATGTCGAAGAGAGTAACAAGAAAAAGATTGGTCAGACGATCATGACTGAAATCAAGTAAGTGCCAATAAACATGAAAACACTGGCAATGACTCACTTGTGACAAATTCCAGGGATGTCACTACTTTGCCTCATATTCAGTGGTTCTGTGACAACACCAATAATGAGCTTGTATTCCCCTTGACCATCTGCTTCAGTAATCTCTTCCTTGCAAATACAGCTGCTCAACTTAATGCTCTCGACACTACAGTTCCCATCTCAACACCATTCATCAACCTAGCTATGGCTGACCCAACAACACTACATTTGCATGGCAACTATGTTGTGTCAAAGACTGACATGCACACCACCCGCTTCTTTTTACTCAGGGTCACAATATTCTCATCCTTGTTATCTGGCTCAACAGCACGCTTGTGGTCAGTAGTGTTCTCCAACCATACCTTTCCGCATGCAATTGCAGTTTTAGGAGCAGTTTTAGAGTGTAAGAAAGTTATATTGAACATGTTCCAAGGTGACATCAGTATCTCATCCTATAAGAAAACAGATGAGAAATGGTTAACCTTTATAAAGACTACATCTAAATATCCATCACAAGAAAAATTGGTGAACTTCTCACCATCGAAGTCAAAAGTCCTACCATCTTCACCAGTTAAGAGTACTTCAACTTTGAAATCCATGTGGGGGCCTCCTGTGTGAACCTGGAATGAGGATAGTAAGCAACAATACTATCTCTTATTGTTTCTCTTACCTTATGTGCAATTAGTTCCTACATACAATGGTAGAAAGCCATTCAAACTGTCAACCTATGGCTCCTTGTGACCTTACAACAATGAGCTTGATGCTAACTTGGTGGCCATGGTGATCTTCACCATCAGTTCTTACAAAAGGATCTGAGCCAATGAACCCAATGAGTTGGTCCTTAGCCTCAACATTCAAGATGTTGTCTTGATTGCTGATTACAATTTGTCTGCAGAACCCAGTACTACATCAAGTTCAGAACCAATTGGGGTGGATGCAGAACAGGTAGAAGAGAATGTAGATGTTGTAGTTGAAGATGTTGATGAGGAGGAAATCTAGGCATCTTGTATTCTGTACTTCCTACAAATTCAACATGTTTCTTGCCAAAAAAAAAATGCCAAGAGTCAGGGATTGGTGCTTGCGCTGCTACACGATCTATAGTCAACCATTGGGAGGTAGAAGAATGTCTGTAAGATAGGTGTCACATGTTTCCAGCACCTGTTTATGTAAGCAAAAAGTTGTCCTCCCACAATCATCCTCTACTCCCACAACATTGCACTTCTGGCACATTCAAGCCTGGAGGAAGGTAGGGAGGAACCCAATGGCCAACATTGTGCAAAAATATGTCCAGAATTATCTGTTCCTATTGAGGAGAGAGGGTCACAAATTTATATTTTATTCTCTAACTGAGTTTTATGAGTATCCTAAACCGATTTCTTGAGTTTGAGAATTTTTGTCTACCTACATTTGGCCACATCAGGTGACCAACACATAATATGTTAGTCACATGTGGAGGCACATGATAGGCCATTATCACTGAGCAATGCCTATCAGTGAAAAATATGGCACATTTAGCTTGTGTTTAGCTATCATTATATTCAAGGCATTAGTAGAACATAGATCCACTATAAATAATCACTTTTTGCATCAAAAAAGTTTCAAAAAAATTCCATGATCCAATGTTTGGCTGCTCTTGGTGCTTACTAAGCTGATTACATAAGGGTGCTGGAACTGTGTGACACCTATCTCAATTCCATGGGATGTGGTTGACTCATTTCTGGTTAACACTCCAAACATTGAAAATGTTGCAAGTGTAGGGCTCAATTTTGAATGCCACATGGATGAAATGAATTTAAATACATATCCTGTAAAAAAGAATTTTGTACATGCAAAAGTGCCATTAGTTAATTTGGTGCCATATTTGAGCATCAAGAGTATTTATGAACTTGCCAAAATACACAAGATAAAATTAAGAACAAGAACCAAGAAAGAGGAACTTTGTAAGAATTTTGATCACCACAATTGCATTGCCTGTAACTTATTTACCTCAGTTTTTAAAGTCATACAAACAAGATCTACAACATATCAAGAATGGCAACAACATATTAGAAAGGAAACAAAAACTGAGGCTCACAATACCAGCTCAGACAGATACAATGTATTTCATACAAAAGAAAACAAGCACTTTCCTCCTGAGCCTTTGAAACCTGAACTCAGCCACAAAATTATCAGTGGATTTTGTAAAGAAGCATCATATCAGCTTTTACAGGAAAGTGGATGTGCAGTATGTGGACAACTGACATCACAAACAGAACTCATGAAATTAAAATCTTTAACTAATCAACTACATGTGTTACATGCAGAGGGAGTTACAAGTAAGGAGAGGGAAAAGTTAAGTGAAAAAATTGAGGATTTAAATGGCCCAATTTTAGCCAATAATTGTGATCAGGTTTGCAATTCTTGTCAAAAAGTCATACATTCAGGTAAAATTCCTCATCATGCATTAGTAGATAGTTTGTGGCTAGGTGAAGTACCAGAAGAACTTCAAGATCTTAGGTATATTGAAAAATTATTAATTCAAAAAGTATGTGTCAAGGGGTGTTTTATTCATGTTGCATCTTCTGGACTCTGAAAAATGGTGTCACATGCAGTCATGTTTGAATCACCAGTGGCCAAAGTGTACTATATATTGCCTCCTCCTATAGAAGACTTAGATGAAGTGCTAGCTGTTTTATTTACAGGACCTTGTAAACCAACTAGAGAAGAGTTTCAATGAACTCCATTGCTAGTGAGAAAAAAGGCTGTAGCTTGTGCACTTGAATGGTTAAAATCAGCTTACTCCAACTTGACAATATCATATGATGAGCTTGAGAAATATCCAGAAGACATACATACCCCCCAGTAACTGTGGAGTATAAACAAGCTCAAACAAATAAGGACTAGCACATTTGACCAAACACTGGAAGATGGTGTACAAAATGGCCCTTGCCCATTTGTAGTGCATGGTATCACTGGAGAACAACTGACTACTAAAACAGTCAATACCATCAAAGGCATTGCATTGAAACACTGGAATAATAAAGGGGCTGCTTTAGCAGTTGGACAAAGTGCAGATATGGAATCAATTTACAATAACCCAAACTTATATCCCCAGATATTCCCATGGCTTTTCCCATATGGTTGTGGAGGAATTGGCACTACCAGATTATCTGACAAAGCTCACAAGAAGTTTTGATTGATGTACCATGACAAATGATTTCAGAAGGATATTGCATTCTCATTTGTAGCATTTAGCCATGAGCAAATCAAAGCTACAACTACTAGTGCTTTTTTGGTTGCAGATACCAATAAATTTGCTAACATCTCAGAACATTTGCTAAATGTTAACCAAGATGTTCTGGCAGATATTGCAAAAAGAATGTCATCTGGAGAGACAGTAAAACCTGCAACAAGGGACAAAGACTTATGTTTTCAAGTTATAAAAGATCTTGATGATGTGAGTGGAAAAGTACACAGTTCAATTACAAGCAAGAAATACATGCGTAATGAAATATGGTCTTTGATTGCATATCTAGGAGCTCCTTTGTGGTACATCACACACTCTCCTGCTGACAACAAACATCCTATATGTTTATATTTTGCTGGCAGCAACAAAAAATTTCAACTTGGTTCACTCTCAGATGATATTACATATTGTCTTATTGCTGAAAACCCAGTGGCTGGAGCATGTTTCTTTTATTTCACGGTAACTATGTTTATAAAACATGTACTTGGTGAAAACACAGATGAAGAAGGAATGTATGGAAAAACATTGGGATATTATGGAACTGTGGAACAGCAGGGATGACTGACACTTCATTTGCATATGCTTCTGTGGATCAAAGGAACATTGACACCAGAAGAAATACAAAAAATAATTTTGGAACCAGATTCTAAATTTAGGACAAGCTTGATTGATTATCTGGGAAAAGCACATGCTGGAGAGTTTTTGACAGGCTCAGAAAGTGAAGTAGAAGAAAATGTAAGACAAATGGCAACAGAACCTGGATATCAAAATCCTACAGAAACTATGCCAGATGCCCCACCATCTATGAGATGTTCAGATAAATGTGGTCAATGTAACAACTGTACTGAACTGAGCACCTGGTGGAAAAGATTCAGGAGTACAGTTGATGACTTTATTTCTGTTACTTGTGCACTGATGGTGTTTAAATCAAACATCCATTGGTGCACAAGTAACAGAAATAAAGATGGATCACAAAACAAAGCTCAATCATTTACTGATTGTCTAGACAATCCTAATGGGACATGCAAAGCACATTTCCCAAGATCAATATTTCAAACAACACAGATAAATGAAGAGACAGGACACATCCATATGAAAAAAAGAGCACAATGGATTAACACATTTTCATATGTTGTTACATATTTATTTCACTGCAACACTGATGTCATTAGTCTGTGATCTGGAACAGCCATCAGAGGTGTTCTTTTATATGTAACAAATTATATAACAAAGCCTGCTTTAAAAACTCATGTAATCTTTGACACAATATGCTCTGTTTTCCAGAAAAACCCTGACATTATAAGTGGATCAGAACCACGACAACAAATTGCATGAAAGTTAATGACAAAAATAGGGAAATCACTGAGCATCAAAATGGAATATGGCTCTCCTCCCATCAACATGCATTTGTTGAAAAACCCAGACCATTATTGTAGCCACAATTTTAATAATGTTTATTGGCAAGCATTTGTAACAAGAGTGAGGGCACCATGGGTTGTCAATGAACTTGTTAATGAAGAAACTTTTGACTGGAACTACAGATAGATTGACTGTCTTCAGACAACATAATTGTGTTGTTGGAATTTCACCTGTGCTAGATTACATGTGGTGCCCATCAGAGCTGGAAAAATTAAATCTTTACAACTGGATATGTCATTTTGAACAACAAAAGAAAAAAAAACACCAAACAAACCAACTGCAGACTTACCAATAGAGATTGCCTTGGACAATAGAGCTCTGAATAATGAAGAAATTACACAAGCTGATAGCTCATCTTATCATTTTTACCTGAACATCCATTAGAAGCTTCACACAGTGTACATTGGCTGTCAGAAGAGCAAAAGAAAGTTCCAAATTTTATAGGTTCTAACTTGCCAAGGTCTAATTTAGGAGACAGGGATTATTATTGCAGTACAATGCTTACTCTGTTCAAGCCATGGCAAACTGGACTTGATTTAAAGATTGATATAGAAACATGGGAAGAGACATTTGATAAGCACATTTTTTCATCACAAGCCAATGAAGTCATGCAAAACTTGAACATTCACTATGAATGTTTAGATTCTCTGGATGACTTTCATGCTCAAATGAAGAAAGGGGCAGTGGCCATGCCAAAATGGGCAGATAATGACCATATATAGCAAGACTTAAACCAAACTACAATAGATGACTATGTGGATACTGAAAACACAGGGACAATGTGGGAAGATCTAGTGATTCCAGAAAGCTCTTGGAAAAAAGGGAAAAAAAATCAAAAAAACATCATGAGTAGCATCAGACAAATTTTAATTGAATGTGGATGGAGATGATGCAATTCTATTATGTTACCTGCTGACTGTGATCTGAATCCAGCATTGCCAACAATTACATAATCTCCTAGCCAATGGAAAATGGCTGTTGCAGCTTGTTGAGCCCAAGTTTTAAAAGATTGTCCCAAGAACCAGGTGACTAACTCAGGAAATAACAAGCACTCAAGTCAAGATTTTACAGCTAATGAAGTTAAAATTGTGAATAAAGATCACCTTAAAAGTTCATATACTAACAAACAATAGCAACCAACAATTGACACAATTGCAAAAAAGTTTCTACTCAACAAAGAACAAGAACATGCTTACCACATCATTGCTAATCATTCATGCAGTGAAAGTCCTAACCAGCTACATATGAACATGGCAGGAATGGCTGGAACAGGGAAAACATGAGTATGGCTTGCACTAATAGAATTATTTACTCAAAAAAATGAGGCTCATCAGTTAGTAATTGTAGCTCCTACTGGAAGTGCAGCAGCACTTTTGGGCGGCTCAACCTATCACTTTATGTTTGGTATTGACACTGATGGATGCAAAAGTACAAACACTCAACTGGCTTTAATAAAAAGCAGGTTTCAAGGAGTTGACTATGTATTTTTGGATGAAGTGTCTATGCTTTCTTGTCAAGACTTGTATCAAATCAGCAAAAGATTAGTAACAGTTTAACAATCCTGAAAGCCCTTTTGGTGGCACAGATATGATTTTTTCTAGAGACTTTGCTCAACCGCCTCCCCCAATAGGCAAAGAACATGCTGCTTTGTACAGTAGAACAGCTGGTATGAATGCAACCTCATTGCATGACCAAGAGGCAGCAATGGGAAAAGCCTTATGGCATCAGGTCACCATAGTAGTAATTTTGCAACAAAACATGAGACAGGTTGCTGACACAATGGAAGACAAATTGTTTTGCACTGCTCTGACTAATATGAATTATGAAGCATGCACTCCAGCAGATATTGCATTTTTTAAAAACCAGAATTTCTGCTAATATCAAAAATAGACTAAGTATCATCAACCGAAGTTTTAGAAACATGTGTATAATTACTGCATGTAATGCTAAGAAAGATGAAATAAATTGATTGGGAGCAATAAGATTTGCAACAGAAACTAAGCAAACATTGATAAAGTTTGTGTCAAATGATACAGTGGCCCAGGATGATCCAGATTTACAAAGTACAAAATGGTGTTCTCAAAAAAAGAAGGGACGAACATATGCACAGGTACAAATTTCAACTCATGTACAGAAACTTTTGTGGAATCAACCACCTTGTGGAAACACAAAACTAATTCCAGGAAGACTGATGTTATGCATTGGAATGCCTGTCATGATCTGTGCAAATTCTGCCACAGGAAGCAGTGGTCCACTCTTGGGATTATACTATGAGAGACAATGGGGAACATGTGCTGGAAACATTATTTGTGTGATTGTTGAAGCTGCTAACTTCAGATGTACAAATAAATGGCCTTCCACTTCATGTAATTCCACTGGTGCGAACCTCAACAACAACAACTGTTTGGCTGCCAGATGACACCCAGCTCACAATATCTTGTAACCAAGTGGAAGTATTGCCAAACTTTTCAATGACTGATCATGCTTCACAAGGGAAAACACATGCTTTTAATGTAGTTGATTTAAGTCATAGTGAGACCCACCAAGCATATTACACTGCCCTTTCAAGAGGTTCTACTGCTGCAGGCACACTGAAATTAACAGGGTTTCATCCCCACAAAATTCAAGGAGGAGCATCTGGAGCACTCCAGCAAGAATTTCGTGAATTAGAACTGTTGGATTCAATGACAACTTTGCAGTTCCATGAAGATTCAAACATAGCAGAACAACAAAACACTCTACTTACATGTTTTCATCAAAAAAGAGGAAAAGACTACATTCCACCTACAATGCATACAGCTTTATACTGGAATTCCAAAGATCCTTACTTGGAGTGGCCTCAGAATGGAACAAAACCTACTAATAAATATGTATTAACCATGAGTAAATGGCAATGCTTCAAATAAAACCAAATGATGTTTCCTGAGATTGTTTGAAATTGATCGAAGTATATTGAAGTAGTTTCGGAGTGGTCTTGCAGGGTTCGTAGGGGTTGGGAGTGTGCGTGTTGATGTGTAAATGCTTCTGGAGACGTTCCCAGAGCTTAGAGTGCACAGTGGACCTATCAACGATGTGACCTGTGCTACACCCTATCACCAGTCATGAAATTCATCATCAAACATGTGCTCACTCTGTAGTTCTTGTGTCAGGATATCTCTTGCTTTTGCTGCCCACACATCTGTCCATGGCAACACCAATCCCTGTTGCATTACTTGTATGCACTCTGTCAGAGGACAAATGTGGTATGTCTAAACTGTAACTCTTTGTGTTGCTTCTTATTATAATCATAGTGAATATTTTGACTAAGTAGGCGCAGACATGCATTGAATCAGAAGCTCATGGGAAACTACAGCTCTGCGAATATGATGATGACACTAAGATTAGACACTCATTTCAGACCAACGCTATGCCTGGGGGATATATGTTCCTCATGTGGAAGGATACATCCAATGAAGTTGTTCTAGATGTTCCTGGATATGTTGCCAATTATGTATTACCTCAGATTACACAGAAAACAAAGTAACTCCTGTTTCATGTGTTTTACACTCTAAAAAAGCTATGTTAGATTCAGTCAAAATGACCACCAGTCCATTTTGTACAAGCTCACTGTTGTAGGACCAGACAAACATTCCTTCAAGAAGGCTGTCTCTGCTCTCTGTTGCATTTATGCTTTTTTTGAGGAGTCATTTCCAGAAGGTGGTATGTGACCTCATGTACAGTCTGTAGTTGGGACTATTGATACTATTGTTGCCCAGACTTGGTTTACTACACTGAGTGAGCATAGTGTTTTTCCTGAAGTACCTATTTCAGTACAGATTGATCCTGAAAACATATTGGCTGGGCTTGTCAACACCAGCCACTTCAAGTTCACAGAAGATAATGAGGTATCTTTCTTCAACATTATTGTGGAAGATGATGGGTATGTAGAATGGTTGAGTGTGTGTTGTATATAATGTTGTACTTGTTCTGCAGGAAATTATGCAAGGCTGAGGCTGTTCCTAGCATTTTTCGGTGTGGGCATCTCATTGAAGCATCATTATGTTTTCAGTCTATTGCTATAGGCAGAAACCAAGTGTTTCTTACATGGCTTGATTCTATTCTGTTGGTTAACTGCATTGGTGCTCAGGTATGCATGTAGTTCTCACATATCATGTTTATACTAAAAAATTCCAGCTCTTCCAAGACCAACGTGAAAAGTTATGAAGCATGAGCAGAATGGAAACTGAAGTCATTAGTAGGAAACATTGCACTGTGTCTTATGATCTTCTGGAGGATGAAGTTACTAGTAAATGAGCACATGAGGAGTAACTTATGAACCATATATTAACTGGTACATATCTCTTCCTTCATAACATAACAGTTGCTCTGCATTCCATTTCAAATTGCTTGTTTTTGTACAGAAGTAAGGTTTACCATTATTTTTTGCACCATCATAATTCCAAAGTTATTGTCTATGATAAGTCAAGCTGTGAAGTGTTGACTTCCAGTGTAAATAATTGCTCTCAGATAGTATAATTGCTCACCATGAGATGTTCTTAAGTGCAGTTTTGGTGATGGAATTGTTTTAGGCTGTAGTTGAGGATTAATTTCAATTGTCCATGAAGGGGGTAAGCTGTTTTCAAAACATACAGTGAGTTGAATAGTATGATTACAATGAGATTCATGTACAGTGTGATGTTGTGAAATAATTGTAGCATCTTCTTGAGAAATGTGCTGCAAAGCATGTTGCCGAAGGAGATTAATCCATGTTTCTGAAGTTGTACATGTAGCATTTATATTTTGACCAACACTCACTGCATTTGAAGTCCACAGATCTGGAGTTGGGATATAAGTTATTCTCATTGCCATTGGAGTTTGCACATTATATCCACACACAGTACAAGAACAGACAATGGTCATCACATATATCTATTAGTTTTATTATTTCTGTTATATCTACTAACCTTGAACCTGTTCCCCCAGTTTTAATTGACCAAGCTCTGGTCTCTCACCTTTGCCTGCATATCTGCCTACTGTCTCACCAATTCTTTGTCTCTGGTGCATTCTTTGATAAGTCTTCCAACTCTCCACATGTCTAACTGGGTTAAGCTTAAATTGCATGATCATAATAACTGGTATTCTGCCCATACTGTTGAGGTCTTTACACTCCCCCCAAGTCTGCTCAGACACTTGGACAGTCCTAGGACTTTGCTTGGACTTTGCTCAGACTTTTTTTTGGCTGAGAGTTCTGCCAAATCTGCAAGTCCAGTCTGAGCAAAGTCCTAGGACTGTCCAAGTTGCTCATATAATTGACAGAAAATCAGCTACTGCAGGGATTGAACCCTCATAGTCACATGATTAAGTACAATTAAGGCAACAATATAACCATTAGACTCAACAGTCATTACAGGTAAGTAATTTTAGTTGTCTATATACCATGGCTGTGATGACAAATAAACACAGCTGCATCACCAATGATGCCAGCTCATCACCAACCAGAGAACCATGGTCAATCAATGCAGAAACAGGACCATGAGATAAACAAGAGGGGATCATGGCTCTCAACTGCACACTCCCATACAAGGTGTGGTAAGAAGAAGGGTGCATGCGTGCTCACTGAGTCATTAGAATCATGTGGCAGATCACTATCCCCCCCCACCCAGGACAGAACTTTTGTTCAGCAGGTACATGGATGTGATAGGATGTGATGACATTCCAAGCATGGCAGCAACAGGCAGGGCAGGAGGGGCCAATGTGGGTTGAGGGAGAGCACATGTGTACAAGGACATGCTGGAGACAGCACTGACCAGCATGGCCAATTCATCCCTGGGGATGGGCAGGTTAGATAACTTGATCCACTTATGGGCTTCATTCACAGTTGTCATCATATGCTCAACATATCCCTCACCAGTTGGGAACTCACAAGAGTGTCCCTCAGGCATGTAAAAATTTTGGCGTTTCTTACATCCATTACTTATTCTAGTTGGGCCATGGCTGCACCTGGCATGTACAAGTCCTCTGAATCAATCATCTTCTTTATCACAGACATCAGGAGAACCCAAAAATGCAAATGCAAATTCTTTGTATGTTCAGTAGAAATAAGATATCTTAGTTTTCCTTTTGCAAGCTTGTAGATAGGAGGGTGTACAGGCCCTGATGATCTCTACTTGTCCATAACATTCACAGATGTGGAATCCAGCAATTCCAGTTGGACTCTGGGGATTCTGGTTGGAATAACCAGATTCCAGGTACTTGAAAAAAGTGTACCATATTGGATAGTCAAATTTGATATATTCAAGTTCCAAGCTCTTTGAAACTTCATGAAGTGCCTACAAAATAAATTTGTGTGAAGGAAAGACTGAACTGAAGACCTTTTAATGGTATGATCACATATACTGTACAAGTGTGCTCAACTAGTTGAGCCACAGGAGATTACTAGTAATAACTATAAGGTTTGTTTATGACACTCACACTCAAAACTCTATTTTCATCTTCCTCGAGGGAGGTGCTTGTCACATAATCAAGATCAAAAAATTGATTAACTACATCCCTCGCACAAGATGTGAGGAGGGAGTACTACAATTATATACAAACCCCTTGCCCACACAAAATGCAGGGGAGGGGTATTAAAACAAAAACAAAAACATCCCCACCCCACACAAAATGCAGGGGAGAGGGGGATGTGGTCCTGTGCATTGGCGCTGGTATGTCTATAAGGGCAACCTAAGCCTCTAGCAAAGGGAAATCTGAAGTTAAAATTATACTACATAATACAGGCATTGGGGACACACCTAGCAAAGGGAAATCCAAAGAGAAAACTCTAAGGATCCCCTTGCTGATGCCCAGTATATGTGAAGATGACAAAAATCAAATATAACCTAAAAATAGAAAAAGGCGGAGATAGGTGGATCAAGGCTGCCGAATGACATCATACCAAGGGGTATGTGTCGGAAGGGGTACTCCGCCTCTAAATATAAAAGTGACAACATGTACAAACATGATAGCAAGGGAAAATTAGTAATAAAATCTGGAAAAATCATAGAAAATGAAGAATAGAAGGAAATGAGGTGGGGAAAAATATAGGATGAACATAAAAAATAGGAAAAACACACAGGGCACCCCCCTAGTCCCCTTACATCACCCCCTCTCTAAGATGCATTGCCCCGATGCATTCAAAATCGCATACGACCAAAGTCCGTGACTTGAATGTGACACAGTGCAGCAGTGTGCCGTTGGTGGAATTCCTTGATTAACCAAGGGGCATTTACGTCAGACTCTTCGACCCATGAGTTCTCCTCATACCCATAACCCTTCCAATGTACCAAATACTGGAGTCTTCCTCGACGCAAATGGCTGTCCAAGATTGACTCAACTTCATATTGGGGTTCTCCCTCGATCACTGTAGGTGGTGGTGGTGGGTGTGAATGGCGTCCCGGGAACGGATCTGGGGGAGCTGGACGCAATTTGACGACATGGAAGATGGGATGGAGTCTGGACATGGAGGCTGGGAGGCGTAGACGATAGGCATGCATTCCAATGCACTTGACAATGGGGAAAGGTCCCAAGAAGCGATGAGTGAGTTTCTTGGATGGACGTGTAGTGGAGACGTTACTGGAGTCAAGATAAACTCGATCACCAACCTTGTACTGAGGGGTTGGGGAGTGGTGTTGGTTGTAAAATCATGCCATGTCATCCTTCGCCTTTGCTAAGGCTGCCCTTGCCTCCTCCAAGCTATCCCTCATGTGTTCTGTGAACTCATTCACCATCTCAATGTGTGAGGGAGTTTGGCGAGGTTCAAATCCCATGCGCGGATGTTGTCCAGTGTCTAAGAGGAAAGGGGTCTGTTGAGTGGAAGCATGGACATGGTTGTTGTATCCGAACTCGGCCAAAGGAAGGAGATCATCCCAATCATCCTGGCATTCATTGACAAAGAGGTGGATGTACTGCTCCAGTTCCTGGTTGACTCGCTCCATCTGGCCATCAGTTTGTGGGTGATAAGCAATTGAAGCAAGGAGTTTGATCCCCAGGAGTCGGTACAGCTCACGAGTGAACTCTGCCATGAACTGAGGGCCATGATCCAAGAGGAAGGCACCAGGAAGTCCATGTAATTTCCACACATGGTGGAGGTAGAGTCAAGTGGCACCTAGGGCACTGACAGTGGTGTGAGTGGGAATGAAGTGAGCGTGTTTTCCCACTGAGTCAACTGTGCACATCACCACATCAAACCCGTTTGACTCTGGCAATTCCACCACAAAGTCAATGCTGACGACATCCCAATGACTCTCTGGAACAGGAAGAGGGTGTAGCTCACCAATAGGCTTGCGACGAGGAACCTTGGTGCATAAGCAAAGGTCACAAGTGCGACAATACTGACCAATGAGCCGTGACATTTGTGGCCACCAATAGTTCTGTGAGGTGAGCTCCAAGGTCTTCCAGCATCCGGGGTGGCCAGCAATCTGTGAGTCATGGTGTTGGGATATGATGTGCCGGCGAAGGTCTGGGTCATTGGGAACATAGATGTGATCCCTGAAATACAACAAGTCCTCCTTTTCAGCCCACTCTGCCGCACGTAAGGAAAGGGTCGATCCCTTCCTCAGTTCTTTAACAGCTCGGGCGACAACATCCTCATGTAAACTGCTATGGTTTGCACAACAAATGTTGCATAGGATGTCCCACTCCTCACCCTGGGGTGCGATGCCTTCCAGTGCCCAAATGGTGAACAGGTCTGGCTGCAACAGCACAATGTTTTGGTTGTCACCGCTGCCATCCACATGGTCTGCACGTCAGGATAGGGCATCGGTCTTCCCATGCTGTGACCCAGATGGTGGTGCAAGGAGAAGTCAAATCTAGATAGATACAGGGACCAACGAGCTTGATGACAGTTCAATTTCTTGGCCATCATGAAGTACTAGAGATTCTTGTGATCCATCCAAATTTCCACCTTGTGTTGGGCACCCTCGAGGAAGTGTCGCCACTCCTCAAGCGCACACATTATCACCAACATCTCCTTGTCATGGATCTCGTAGTTTTGCTCTACAGAACTAAGGCTTTTGGAGTAGAACACAACAGGATGCCACTTCTGGTCCTCTGGAGACTGCTGAGACAACACGGCGCCCGTCACAAAGTCAGAACTGTTGGCTTCTACATGAAAAGGATGCGAATCATCAGCAAAGGTAAGGATCGGAGCGGAAGTGACCATCTCCTTAAGCTTTTCGAACACCTCCTGTTGTGCATTATCCCACCTCCATGCCTCCTTTCCTGTCAAGTTGAACAGTGGTCGTGCATGATGTGAGAAATCTTTGATAAAATGCTGATAGAAATTGATGAAGCCCAGGAAAGACTGCACCTCCTTCTTGTTCATGGGCGTCAGCCAAGCTGTGACCCTGTTTACCTTGATAGGATCCATCTCCACTTGACCCTCTGAGATAATCAGGCCGAGGTACTCGATCTTGGTCCTTTCGAACTCGCATTTGTCCTGACAAAGGTAGAGTTTGTACCATCACAGTCCCTCTAGGATGAGGCACATGATGCGATGGTGCTCTTCAACTGTGTGAGTGAAGATGAGGATGTCGTCGAGATAGATGCAGACAATGCCTTCGAGGATGAGGTCGTGGAAGATGTTGTTCATCATGGTCTGAAAGGTGGCAGGGCTATTAGTAAGGCCAAAGAACATGACAAGCAGTTCAAAGAGACCATGGTTGGTACGAAAGGCTGCCTTCCACTCATCTCCCTCCTTTATCCTCACATTATTATAGCCCCAACGGACATTGAGCTTGGTGAAGTATCGGGCTCCACGGAGCTGGTTTATGAGTTCGGAGATGAGGGGTAGTGGGTAGCGATTTTTGACCATGATGTTGTTGAGCCTTCTGTAGTCTTGAACTGGTCAAAGTGAGCCATCCTTCTTCTTGACAAAGAAAAAGGGAGAGGCCATGGGTGACTTCGATGGTCAAATACATCCAGAGGCCAGGTGCTCGTCGATGAACTGGTCAAGCTGCCATTGTTCTTCCAGAGAGAGAGGATAGACCTTGCAGGATGAAGGGGTTGCACCAGGGCTGAGTTCAATCGCGTGATCCCATGGCTTGCACACAGGAAGAGAGCCGAATGTCTCCTTGGAGAACACGTCTTCAAACTCATGGAGATGAGGGAGTAAGGAGTTAGTAGAGGATTTAGCAGCATTGTTTTTGTGGAAGGCCTCGGCGAGGCGTTGGGATATGTTCGATGTGGCGCACACCTCATGCAATGAGCAAATCGCAGTGTAGAAGATCCGATCACCCTCCTCCACTTCCTCTGGGTCCTCATCATCATCATCCGAGTCCAGCATTAGATCAGGAACCCCTTCCAATTCCACTTCAGGTATAGGCAGGGGTCCAGCACAACACTTCTAAGTACATTGTATCGCCGCCTTCTGTAAATGACGTTCTTGCCTGGCTTCTGTGAAGCAAGTCCGACAGCGGGATGGACATCAGCTCATGGTAACCTCCCCAGTACGCCAGTCGACCTCTGGGTTATGGTCTCAAAGCCATGGATATCCCAAAATCACCTTTTGCTTTCCTAATTGAGTGACAGCAAAAAGGGCACACTCACTATGAACTTTGTAACGGAGAACCAGGTCTGCAACCTCTTGGATGGCACCACCAGCTTCATTTGGGGATCCATCCACATTATATACAGGTATCGGATGTGAGAGTGAGCAAGTATTTAGGCGATGTTGTTGTACCAGATGGGAATCGATGAAGAGACCAGTCGCACCAGAGTCCAGGAGTGCAGAGACACCAAGTATCTGTCCAGTGTCGGTCATCTGCAGTTCGATGGCTAGGTTTAAGGAATGTGCAGAGGGAGTGGATGCCACAATATACTTGCGTGGTAGTTTACACTCCCATGATTTAATTTTGGGACGTGGAGTAGAAGGAGAGATGGGGAGAGCAGGTACGTCTTTAGCCAACTTCGAAGGGTCAGAGAGGGGAGCAGTCACAGAAATGGATTCATTCTCCGGGGATTCAACTGACAAGCCTTCAAAGCAGTTATGGACAGGCAGTGAGGGCGTACGATTCACTCGCTGCAAATAGGAAAATCCTGCTCCTCTACAACTTCCAACTTAATCTCCTCTGCAACTTGATCCTTTGCTTCCTCAACATCCACAAGCACCAACAAATCTTGCAGGAGTTCATCTCGTCCCTCGGGGGTGAGCATGCGGATATCCTGACGATGGGGACACACTCCAGCCCTGGGTCCAGGTTCCCCACAACGGTAGCAGAGATCCAACTTACGTGCATGGCTGTGGGCTGCATCAACATCCATTGGTACTGGGACATTGACGGCTGGTGTGGGAGTTTGATGAACAGGAATGGGGTTAGGGCAGGGGAGGCTTCGATTGAAGGTGGAGGGTGTATGAGTGGTAGTTGGAGCATGGAATGCAGCATTAAACACCGCATTTGTGAGTCGGTTCTCGTCACAGAGTGAAGCAGCTTCATACCAAGCAAGGATATCATCGTCCGCTGGGCGCCCTTCCAACATCTGTGCAATCTGGTCCTGAATTTCTTGGTTGAGCCCCCGTTGGAACTTCACCACCACTGGTAACCCACTCCCATATCCTGCCATGTCCACCAAATCCTTGAACTCATCGATATAGTCGTCCATGGATCGACATCCCTGGTGGTAAGTGGATGACTCAAGTCATGTCACTGCTCGGTGGCGTTCATTGAGGGGGCAGAAGTGGTGTACAAACTCAGCTCGAAAGTCACCCCAAGTGGAGAAAGGTAGAGAACCGAGTTCTTTAGTTTGACGTGGGATGCAGTCCACATAGAGATAGGCGCATTCAGATTTCATGTATGTGAAGGCCCAATAAATTTTTGCAGCCTCATCGATGAATTGATGCAACTGGAGACTAATGTATAACTCACAGGAATTAAGGAATGCATGTCCCTGCGCACATGCACCATTAAATTCGGCGGGGGGGGACGGTTTGATCTGGGCACATTCCTTAGTGGATGCATTTGGCAAAACATCGTTGTTGGGTGCGCTTGGAGTCGTAAAGGGGGAACTATTGGTCGTAGGGTTAGCCTGGAGGGTCCTAACGAAGTTTTCAATCGTAGATTTAAGCGAGTCGATTTGCGCGCGCATTCCGGAAACGTCGCTTTCAAGCACATCGAAGCGTTCTGATGCGTCCATGTCGCTAGGGAGCGCGTTTGGCGAAAATGGCAGCGTAATAAAGGCGAGATTATCTGGAACGGTGTGTAGGGACTTTGTGGAGCTTTTGGAAGCGTCGTCCGGTCCGTACCTGCCTATCTTGGGCAGCGCATTCACGATTTTCGGGCCTTAGGGGAGAGCTTTCTACTATAAGGGCAACCTAAGCCTCTAGCAAAGGGAAATCCGAAGTTAAAATTATACTACATAATACAGGCATTGGGGACACACCTAGCAAAGGGAAATCCGAAGAGAAAACTCTAAGGATCCCCTTGCTGATGCCCAGTATATGTGAAGACGACAAAAATCAAATATAACCTAAAAATAGAAAAAGGCAGAGATAGGTGGATCAAGGCCGCCGAATGACATCATACCAAGGGGTATGTGTCGGAAGGGGTACTCCGCCTCTAAATATAAAAGTGTCAACATGTACAAACATGATAGCAAGGGAAAATTAGTAATAAAATCCGGAAAAATCATAGAAAATGAAGAATAGAAGGAAATGAGGTGGGGAAAAATATAGGATGAACATAAAAAATAGGAAAAACACACAGGGCACCCCCCTAGTCCCCTTACAGTGTCGGCCTCGTGGATGTGTCATCTTGGTGCATTGATGCAGGTGCATTATTCTGGGTGCATGGGACCTACTCCCATTGTCCCTGGCTGCCGTCCCTAGTGGTTGGGGGTGCTATGGTGGTAGCCATCATTGTCATCTTGTTCTCCTCCCTGTCTCTCGCTGTTGCCATCCCTGTGCCTGGTTGTCCTGTAGTCCAGCCTGGTCTTCATCCCCGCCATCTTTTCATCGTCACTGTCGTCACTATCTGCCTCCTCATTGTCATTGTCCCTGTAGCCCCCATCCTCACTGTGTTGGTTGGCCTTTCTTGCTTGTTGTCATCCTCACCATTGTCAGTCCCTCGGTTTGGGTGGCAGTGGTGGTGGCAGTGGGTTCAGGAATTCCAGTCATTATCGTCAGTAGTTTGAGTTTGTAATACCTAAAAAGTTGTGTTAGAAATAAGAAAATGAAATGAAAGAGAAAAAAACATATTACAGGCCCAAGAGACATCTCTTGGGCCTGGTTCATCGTCATATGCAGTACTTTACAGTCCCCCACCTGTCCTAGTGGACTCTGACCAGACTGACCGGAGTCCACTGGAGTCCAAGTGGAGTCCAAGTGGAGTCCAAGTGCAACCAAATGATAAGTCAATTGGATATGAGCTCAAAGGACTTTGGACTTGGTGAATTTCATAAAGTACCCACAAAGTAAATTTGTGTACTGCAGGAATTGAACTCAAGACCTCACCATAAGGAATCACATGACAAACCAAACAAGTGTGCTCAACCACTTGAGCCACAGGAGATTTATTGGGGATCAATATAAGGTTTATTTATGACTCAACTTTTCATATTCTTTGAGGAGGCATTTTTCAAACAATTAAGATCAAAAAATTTTAATTAACCACATCCCTCGTGTAGGACACAAGGGAGTGGGTATAATATAATAATAAACAAAAAAAAAACCCTCTCACAAGATGCGAGAGGGGGGGGGCAGAGATAAATTAAAAATAATAAAGACCCCTCCCCACACAAAATGCGGGGGAGGGGGGGTTGGGGGATGTGGTCTGGGGCGGGTGTCATTGCCCACCCCTCCTTGCACACGTCCATCGCCGTAGCAAGCTGCACCTGTCATCCACCCTACAAGCAGTTGCTCGTAGGCGTGGGGATGGGTGCCATGGTCATCTTATCCCTGGTGTGCCCACCATCCACCTGATGAGCAGCTGCTTGTCAGCTTTGGGGGGTGCTGGTAGGTGTCGTTGTTGTCGTTGTCGTTGTCAACTGCACACACTCACGATCCACCCTACGAGCAGGGGCTCACAGGCATGGGGTGGGTGTGTTGTCGGCTTTGGGGGGTGCTGGTAGGCATCATCGTCATCATCATCATCGTTGTCGACTGCACACACTCACGATCCACCCTACGAGCAGGGGCTCGCAGGCGTGGGGTGGGTGTGTTGGCTTGTTTGCGGGTGGTGGTGTCGTTACTAGTAGATTATAACCTAGAAAACTAAAAAAATGAGTTAGTTAGTTCATAAAAACAAAAACCAAGTGAAAAAAACTTACATAGGGCCCAAATGACACGATCGCCATCATTTGGGCCCGCGTTGGCTCGTTTGCGAGTGGTGGTGTCATTACTAGTAGATTATAACCTAGAAAACTAAAAAAAATGAGTTAGTTAGTTTATAAAAACAAAAACCAAGTGAAAAAAACTTACATAAGGCCCAAACGACGCAGATCACGTCGTTTGGGCCCGTGTTGGCTCGTTTGCGAGTGGTGGTGTCGTTGCCAGTAGATTATAACCTAGAAAGCTAAAAAAACAGGTTGGTTAGTTTATAAAAACAAAAAGCAAACAAAAAAAAAAACTTACCTAGGGCCCAAACGACACGATCTGCATCGTTTGGGCCTGCATTCCATCCATTCAGCTCGTTTGTGGGTGGTGGTGATGGCGGATTGGGTGTGGGAGTGGTGGCAGTGGGTGTCCACACAGTGGTGGTGGTGGTAGAGAGAGGAGGGAGGCGGCATCGACGGTGGTGGTGGTGGTGGTGAGTGATGAGCTGGCACATTTGATGATGCAGCTATATGCTTTGTCATACACAGCTGCACACAGTACCTAGCACAAGTAGGTGATACCTTAAACAAGGGACTGTGGTGTAATGGTTATATTGTGTGTTATGATTACATAAGCAACCAACAGGGATCTGGGTTTGATTCCTTTCCTTACACACTTTTTGAGTGGAATCCGACTGGACTCCAACCGGACTCCAACCAGACTCCACTGGACCAGTCTGAGTGGAATCTGGTGTTTGAGTGGATTCCACTTGGAGTCCAGTCAGACTGGACTGGGACTGGACTGGCAACTTTGCAGCAGTTGGCTGGTGACCAGTCCCAGTGGACTCCAGTCAGAGTCCAATGGGAAAGGTGGGGGAGTGTAAAGACCTCGTCATATGGGCCATCTCTGTCTCCTGTGCCTTCCTTGTGTGCTGTTGTTGTCCCACCCTGGTCGCTGCTGCCGCTGTTTTGGTTTTGGTTGTGTTGTCCCCCTGTCATCATCATGGGAGTTGTCGTTGTCATTGTCCCTGTTGTTGCTGTGCCTTCGCTGTGATGTCATCCTCCCATGTTCCTTGCTGTCCTTGCCATTGTCCTTGTTGTCCTGGTTTGGTGCTGGGTCAGGGTTGTCATTGTTGTCCATAGTTAATACCTAGAAACTTTGTTAGCACCAAAAAAAATGAAATGAATAAGAAAAAGACTTAACTACAGCCCAAGAGACGTCAGTGCTGCCTCTTGGACCCTTTTTGTTGTACGGCACTGCATCTCTTGCCTGCACTTCCCTCTTGTCCCATCCTCATCATCCCCCTCATTGTCTGCTGCAGCCACTATTTTTGTTGTGTTGTTGTCCCCATCCCCATGTCATGATCCATTATCCACCCTGCAAGCAGATACTCACAGCAGTGGTGCAGGTGTGGATCTGCTGTCTTGGTGCCATCTCATGGTAATAGAACTTAAAGATCAAATCAGAACATTAGTAAGTTGAAAATAAAAGAAAAGAAAACCATTACTTAAGGCCCAACAAACAACTCTTTTGTGTGGCTGCTGAGCTTTTTGAAGAAGTGTGACTCAACATGACAGTTTCCTTTTTCATTCAAAATCTGCATGTCAGTAAAACCCGCTGAGTGTGAAAGTCTATAAGGGGCTGAGTTGGACTAACTTCAAAATATAAGCCTGTCTTCAGACAGTGTTGAAACTCCAACATCTGCCAAGCAGCTGTCAGACTTAACATATCACTTTTGCTGGCTGGTTGGTCTGGTTAATAAGATGAGTCCAAGGTATGAGGACTCGTAATACATTTCCAGGTGCTTCCTCTTGCAATCTGTCAACTTTGTGGGTCATGCAGTTGATGACAATAGGGCTGGTACTCAGCTGGTGGATGTTGTTTGGCTACATGAGTCAGTGCATGCTTTCTGAAAGGCCAATGCTGGAGCCAGACCATTTGAGGCTTCTAGCAGCCTCTTTGGCATCACATTTATGGGTGTTGTGGTCCTTGATCAGCTTCTGATCCAGCTTTGTTAGGGTATTAACAAAGGACAGAAGCTTTGTCTCAGCCTTCAAAGTGTCTGACACCAACTTTATGATGCCAGCAGCAGCAGCACCAGCACCAGCAGTCTCTGGGTCAACAGGTGCATCATTCTCCTTCTGATTCATTGGGAGGATTTGTGGTTGTCTTCCCACCAATTGAATGTGGCAGAAAACTCTGGGGAGATGTTCAACTCAATTTGCACGTGAAGCTGAAGAGGGGAGAGGTGGAATTGAGAGCCTTTCAACAAAAGGTTGTCTTGGTGGAGGGAGTCAATAAAGTCTGAGAATGGAGTTTTGTTTTGCTTAGTTGAGTGAACCTTTCAGGCTAAATCCTGTTGCCAGTGTTTAGGCAACCAACAAGCACATACCTTTGCCATGAAGTCAGTGAAGGATAGGGTAGACAAAAGTTCATGTTGAGACTGGTACCAATTGGAGAACAACGGGTCCTTGAAGGAATAGACAATGTTCTCAACATACTTCTTGGCCTTGAGACCATCCTTATTCTGAAGATACCCATGTGCATGATGTTCAAACTGGTGCAGCAGTTCAGGTGTCATGGCTCTGGCAGAGACTATGCTTGCTGTTATTGAGGCTGAGGATGGCAGTAGATGAGGTGGACGCCATGGATTTTGTTAGTGTAACAACATAGTATTTGTCTGCAGAGGATGTAGAATCCTGTCAATGTTGGGGTCTGGTTATGGGAGAATGGTCAGCTGGCAGTGATGATTCATGAGGTGGAGGTGATGAGGGAGGATTGGAGAGCATGGAAGGGGTGGATGGAGTGGGGTTGTTTATGATGATGGTGGTATGGAGGCAGCCATTTATAACAATGGGTATAAGGCCACCATTGGTCATAAGGCTGGATGTAAGTATGTTGTTCAAGACAATGTTGTTGACAATGGGGGTAAGGTCAGCATCAGATGTAAGGCTGGATGTATGCCTGTTGCTCAAGACAATGGATGTGGAGTGACTTGGAGGGGATGTATGCATGTTGTATGTCACAATGGAAGTTGTGGTGGGTAGCGACACAGAGTTAGTTACATCATGGGTGAGACAAGTCAGGGCTATCAGAGAGCTCACAGTGTTTGTTTTCCTTGCCCTACTACAAGTAGTAACAGGGACAGCAAAGAATGCACTGTGGACCTGGCATGGTAGGGTTTTCAGCCATTTAAGTGCTAAAATGTGAATTTCCTAACATAAATGGCTGAATTCAGGGTGGATGAATTTGGGATGAATTTTCATCCCATATATTTCAGCCATCCAAGGGATGGAGTTCATATGTGTTACCTTACAAATTTTTCATAACCTAATGGAATGAAATTTCATTTTACAAGGGGATGAAAAGCAGGGGGTGATTTTAATCCAAGATGAGGGTATGGATTTTCAACCATCTAACATATGAATTTTCATCAAGTTTTTCAACAATTTATGGGATAATATTTCCTGCCTCAAAGGTGTGGATTACAGAGTGTGTTTTTCAGCCTGAGATAGAATAGAAACTTCATACCATTATAAGATGCTTTAGTAGAAGGTAGGTTTCATCCATTAAAGATTGAATTGACTGTTTATATTTCATGCCCTAAAGAATTTTTTTGCAGGGAATCTCAGATAATATTTCTTACCACAAGAGGCTGAATTTCATTTTGTTGCCATCTGCATTGTGGAAGAGTTAAGTTATCCCTACCTGCCCTCATGCAATCAGTCACATGACACATCTGGGCTACATATCTATATCTGACATACCCAACACATCAACTTCACGTACAATATCAACCAGGTTCTCACATATTCACACGCCCTTTCTTTCTCTTCCAATGTTTGCAGTGGATGGCACTGCCTCCCTCCTACTGCCTCTACCACCACCATACCACTCACCACTTGCACCACTACCACCACCACTCCCCCGCCCGCTCCTAAAACGAGGCCCAAGAGACGTCATTGACATCTCTTGGACCACAGGTAAGTTTTTTTTCTTTCTCGTTCATTTTCATTTACTGGTATGTTTTTTTAAAATGTTCTTTGTTGTTTTGTTATAACTGACTCATTTTTCATTAATGATAGGTTTTATTTTAATCTCTAATGACACCATGGCCCAAAAACCACAATGATGACCAACACAGCCACCACCCACGAACCACTGCTGCGAGCAACTGCTTGCAGGGTGGGCATGGGTGCAACTCCAAAATGACACAAATGGCAATGACAAGATGCCAATGCAATGACGAGACAAAGACAAACTGAACACAAAAAGGGCCCAAGAGACATCGTTGATGCTGATGAAACTCAACCCAGGAAAACCACCAAAGCAGCCGATGAGGCAACCAATGATATTTGCGACAAGTCAGAGGAAGGGTGCAAGTCATTCTGAACGTTTGTGGTCCAACCAATGGGTAGATAACTAGTTGGTACTAGTTGCAAAGGTAGTGCTATAGGAGATGAAGGTATTTGATGTGGTCCGATGGGGTATCGATCAATATTGAGGACAGTCAACGAGATCGACGGCAAACACGTTATATTGTCAATGGTCAATATGTGAATTCCGAGGACCTTTCAATAGGTTGATAGTATACAAAGGCTATGAAGTGTTGGACTGGCTACTAGCAGAAGGGACAAGAGGATCGAAGGAGGATCGAGGATGCGATGATTGCAGAGGTTTCTTGTTGATCGAGAAAACCCAGATAGTTTTAGAAAGTTGATCAGATGCTTAGAACTGTATACGAGACGATAGGTGAAGATGATTTCTTGTATTTCCAAGTAGATACTACAGAGTTTTATATGTTTTAAAGAAACTTCCTAAAATGGAATGAGAAACATGTGTAGAACATGAGGCAAAAGATATGAGTTAAGGCACAAGGCCAAAAAGGAGACTGGAATCCAAACAAGGAAGATATATATCTTATGATGAAAGAGTAATAAAGGGAAAGAACTAAAAGAGACTGTCCTTTGTGTATAAACTGCACTAAGTCTCGCAATAATCCGTCCAGCGGGTTCTGTATGCAATAGGGAGTTGGAACGAGGTTGACCAACTATCAGCAGGTTTGAGCACAAGTTGGAATACTGCCTGGTGCATGGTCTTCCACATTATAAATAACAGATGCAGTGCACAATGTTGCTTGTAAGATGTTGCTTGTAGTCTCTCGATATTGATCGATAATGCTCAATGATGGTTCACAATGTTTGATTGCAGTCGCAGCCATTTGAAGTTGATCGGGGATGTTCAATGGTCATTTAGAGGGATCTTAGGGGCTTTCGGGGTAGTCCTAAGGTTGTGCGATGTGATTTCTAAGTATGATCAATGCAGTCAATATGATATCACGCTCAGTAGACTTGGTCGGGAGTGGTTGCGCTGCTTCTGGGACCTCATGGGAGTTAGCTGATGTAATTAGAATGTGGTTGTAATGGTGAATCAGCCTTTGAGCTGAGGAGACAACCTATCAACACATTGATGTCTCTTGGGCCACAGTATGTTTTTTTTTCTTTCTCATTCTATTCTTTTTTTACTAACAAACCTTTTAGGTACATTGATGACGACGACAGGACGACAAGGGGGAACAAAAACACTGGGATGGCATGAGCAAACGATGGGGGAGGACAGCAACAATGACAGCAGCATGCCAATGCAATGCAGGCATGAGAAGGAGGAGAGGGACGGGGGAACAACAAGGACGAGGATGGGACAACAACAAGGACGAGGATGGGACAACAACAATGACAACCGGGGAGCGACAACAGGGGACAACAACAACAATGACAACAGGACACAGGGAGAGGGGGGATCGACGAGGCAAACCAAAAAAAAGGCCCAAGAGACATCGTCAGTCTTGGGCCGCTGGTATGTTTTTTTTCTTCTCATTTCATTTGTTTTTACTAACAAACTTTCTAGTTACTAACTATGACAATAACGACCCTGACCCACAACCCGCCACCCACCACTGTGAGCCCCTGCTCACAGGGTGATCATGGGTGCTTGACAACAAACTGGTGGGAGGGGGAGGATGACAAGAGGGGGGAACGATGAGAGGGGAGAACAACAGGAGGGGGGAACAACAGGAAGGGGGAACAATGGGAGGGGAGGACAATGGGAGAGGGGGACAACAATGGGGGACAACAATGATGGCAGGACGATGAGGCCACCCGCCATGATGGGATGATAAGGGGATGACAACACAGGACACCAACAACACCGACACCAAGGGGCACAATGGACAACAATGAGGATGGGGAGATGACAAAGTGGAGGACAAGGGGACGACAACAGCGGTGGCGAGGACAACAAGGGAGAGGGGGGGGGATGGTACACTGCTGCAAGCAACTGCAAGCAGGGTGTATGAGGGGTGCAAGGATGGTGCAGGCACCAACAATGACAATGGGGACAACAGGGACAATGACAATGGGACAATGGGGACAGGGACAACAGTGGGGCCACAATGGGACAATGGGCTGATGGGGACACAATGATGGGGCATCAGGGGTCAGGGGGATTTTTTTGCTTCTTTCGAGTAGATTTTGTATTTTAGTGGCTTGAAATTTATTCTGATACATGATGAAACTATTCTATCAATGGTCTGAAAATTCCTTTGTAAAAAGGAGAAATTCATCCAGCCAACATCCCTAATGGGATGAAAATACATTGTAGGCAGGTTCTTTCATTCCTCTTAAACCCCTGGAAAGTTGATGAAATTCAAACCAGGTAGAGGGGTGTTATTTATGCCCATATCATATGAAGATGAAAACCATCCCATGGGATGAATTTGGTGTGGGTTACAGGTAGGAAAAAGCATTCTTTTTCACTCCTCTTAGTGGTAGATTTTCATGCCAACTCCTGATGAAACTTATTCCATTTTGGGGTTTATCAATACATGAAAACTATACCATAAATATATCATTTTACACTATCTAAAGGTATGAAATGTGGGATAGTTTTCATACCCCTTGGGCCCCATAGTGATGGCATACAAGACAGTGTTCTACTGTTGTAGGTGGAATATGTCAGCACAGTAAAAAAAATTATTTTCAGCATTGTCATTGTTAAAAAAAAATGGAAACCTATCCCATAATCAAGGAATGGGCAATGCTGGTGAAGCAGAGGGAGGAGAACAGAATGAGGACTCACTACTAATCACATGATAGACAGGACAACAACATTGAATTAGGAGCAAGTGGGGGTACAAAAAGCAAGAGTCTAGGGGGAACATAATGGGGAAAGGGAAGAATGGGGAATCCTATGTGGCAATTAATAAAGTGGGTCATGTACAAACAGCTTTCAATGGTGTTATGTAAGCCAGGCTTACACTGGGCTGTGATAGTATGTTGGACCTGCATAACTCAAACAAGCGGTGCCAGATCCTCAGATCTTCTCTGGATCCAGTGCATGCTGGACACACGTGAGGCTTTTTTGGGTGATGTCCATCACTCAGCAGACCTTCAGCAACACTCCACCACCAGGAAGGACTGCAAACATTGAAGCAGCAAATCCTAGGATCATCACTTCCTACTGTATGTAAGAGATTTATATGAAGGAAATGCCTTGGAAGTACAATGAACAAGTGACTTTAGACTGGAGAAAGGGGTACAGTATCCTGTACACAGTGAAGCAACAGTGTATACTTAAGGCTGTCATTCCAAAGGAGAATCACCATGGGTGTCATTAATGCTGTGCTGGATACACATGACAGGCATTGTGTGCCAGCCCTGTGACCAATGTACGTTGTCCAACTGGGTCCTTGGGTATCTATAGATGGACTTCCTCATCTGTTGAGATGGTGAGGGGGTAGGCAAAATGTGTCTATCGTTGACTGGAAGACATCAACTCCCTCCCTGTTGTTGCTGCCATGATGGATGCCATTCTAGAAGATGTCGATTGATATTGTATATCCAGTGTATCTCGGAACAGAAATGACAGGCAATCAGAACATTAGTGCAAGGTAACTTGTGGTTTCAGCATGTGACAGAAGGAGGCTCAGTTCCTTCACTCCTGGAGGCTGGCTCTGATGTAGTCTTGTACCCATCCATGCAGTCCTCTGGGTGGTTTGGCAAAGATTCAAAATACAGACGCAGAAGTTCTGGTGTGATCTCTGCACTGTACAACTGATGGACCACTTGCACAGGCACAACAACAGCGAGGAGATGAATGATCTTTCCCTTCTGCAGTCCTGCCTAGGTTCTGATGGGAGGGCTCAGAGTTTCTAAAAATGTTTGCCCCCTACAGGTGGGTTGCTAAATGTACCCTGTCATATTCTTCTGACTTTGGCTAGATCCCCCCCCATTGGCACTGAATAGACCGCCTCTCGAAATGCTCATAGAATTCCTGGCTCCATCAATGTGAGATGAAGGACATGGAAGCGAGATGGATGCTCATGTGATTCAAACTCGGGTAACGGAATGCCAGATGTGAACCTGGTTAGTTAGTCCAGCCTCTAGGCTGCGGGAAAAAAATCCTTATTTGGATCAAAATCTGGCTTGATACTGATAGGGGTGAAGGATAGCGATTCTGATTCTGAGCTTGAAAGTTCACGTGTGATGCCGAGCATGTGATTGTGCCGGGTGGCTGAGCATTTATTGATGAAGAAAAATTCAACGAAGCAAGATGCTTTCCTCAACAGCTTTCATGCCATTGACGTAGTGTACTAGCCACCTCACCTCGAGGTTTTTCAATAAATTTGTTTCCTGGAGTACCTTTGTTATATGGATTTTTTTGTACTCTTCACAAGGGGGTGGTGGAATGGGAATCCCAAACCTTATGTAGGGGGGGGGTCCAGCCGGAGGCTGAAAAAAAAGTTTGGTCTTGTGTACTTAGGCAGCAACAGGCCACATAATTACTCTTGAGAAGTACTCGAGCATCATAGGAAGCCATAGGAAGCTATCATCGACAGTTAACACCTAATAGTAGACAGTTAATACCTAATAATAATTCATTCTACTTCGTGAGCAACACAACGGCAAAAAAATGCCAAAGAAAAAAAGGTAAAACATCTAGAGGCCCAAAGGTTGATCTAATGTGTCCTTTAGAACGACGGGTGAATTTACCCCGGAGAGCATGCTTGAGTGTCCAGACTGTGGAAGCGACGTCCAAGTTGGCACAGGCAGACAAAAAAACCTTGATATCCACCGTGCATCAAAGCCTTGCCATGCTGAGAGAGAGTGACAAAAAGCATGTAGCTGGCCCAAGCCAGAGGCAAAGCCGAATCAGTCACTCCATTCATTTTTCAATGCTAAGGCTGCCCCTAATCCTCCCCTTGTATCTGCACCGGCCCCAATCCATGCTCCCAAAGTTGGCACTGAAGTGACTGAACAAACAGTCAATGTAGACGATAACCTGAGGCCATTAGAGGTCATGCAAAGGTCCGATTCGACAACGGACAAGGCAGAGTGAGTCATCAAGAAAATAATCACCCAGGCAGCTGATGATTTTCGGTCAGTATCATCGCAACTGCATGTGATATGATATGATACCTAAGAATTGGTCCTGCCGAAGTTGTAAATTGAGCGCCACTGGCACAAAACGGCGCCGTACTTGATATTATTGTACCATCATAAGAAAATACAATTTCTTGAGCGAATGTGTGATCGAACACGTGATGTAAAATTACCATATATAGAAGGAGGGGGGAGCTATTCCACGCTGAAACAGAAGTTCCGACTGTATATATGAAAGTCCCGTTCCGCCACCCCCTTGACTCTTCAAGATGACTGTGTCACTGTGACTGAGACATTGTCGAAAGTCAGTGCACTTTTCGTCGTCTGCGTCGCTAACAGCACTCATCTAGATTGGATCACTCGCTTCGAACTAGGCCGTTAGTGCATCAGACAGGGTCCTCAAAAAATCACACACAACTGGCAAAACTACGCTATTTTTCTCATAGCTATGGACATTGACATCGAAGAGGACGAGTTCAACGCGTGTTGGGATGCGTTTACTGATGAGGAAATTCAGGCCATCGATGACTTCAAATTAGGCAGCTTTACATGGTAGACCTTTTTTTTTTTTTGCTGCGCTATATTCATATTCAAGATTTTCAAAATCTGAGGTTGCAACGTCTGTATGATGCATTAGCAAGGATAGTTTGAGTATATTAAGGACTTTTAAGCCTAGAATTACTTAAATACGGACAAATTTGAAAATTTTAGGCTTAGGTAATTGAAAAAACAAAAAACAAAAAAAAAACATTCAACATTGGACCTACGTAACGCGGCCCACTGCTCTGATGTCATTTGTAAAGCAGGTATGTAATTTACTAATTCATGGGGATGTTCTGCTACTAATTATAGCCTTTTCGGGATAAATCAGGCAGTCCTCGACGCACAGGGATATGCAGAGTGTCCAGATTGCGGAGCTCGCATACATTGCGGCACAGTTGGGCTTCCAAATCTTGAAAAGCGACATCGGGGCACAAAGATTTGCATTGAATCCAAAGCAAAACGAGATAAGAATGCGAAAATGAAGAAGAATGGAAGCATACTTAGCTTTTTCAACCAGCCAAAGCCAACCTTGGTACCATCAACAATCCCAGGTGTACGGCCAGTCCAGAGTCATGCCTTACCTCGGGAGAAGGTGCTTGATACCAACTCGACAGCAGCTGCATAGGAAGATGAACCTATTCCAACGATAACACCAGCCGGAGTCAGCCAATTTATTGAAAAGCTCACGAAGCTCACGAAAAACCTGCCAAACACAATCCCAGAGGCTTCCGGCGACGACAATAAAAGAACCACGACACGCCACCAAGTGGTCTAAGTTTCCGTGAAACCTCCACCAATTTACAACTCAACACAGAAGTCCCACGGGCAGGCCCAGAAAGCGAAGAAGTCATTGATACGTCGGGCCGCAGTAGGCGTAAGAGAGCCCCTCGTGATATTGGCGCCCTCAACGGGTGTTTGTGCGGACGCGTGGTGAATCTTGATTTTGCCTTGGACAGGCCCGCAATCGAGTGTCGACAACCTGAATGCGAAACTCGATGGGTATGTTGAATGTTCTATACTCACAAAGCTATAAATGTGACTCACATGTTTTACAGTATCATCTTGAGTATATAGGTCTTGAACAGGCCCCAACGAAGTGGATTTGCGGGGCTTGTGAGGCGTCTGGACCAGCACGGGCAAAGCGCCCACGGAAATGATGTCATATTACTATATTAGGAATTGTGCCTGATTACGTAGTTAGTTAGTCCAGCTAAACTGGCCTTAGCAAAAAAATCGACCCCGTATGTGATGTGATTGGGAAACGTAATCAGAATTCATCTATATCTATAGTCGTCTCCTCCCCCAACAAATTTATAATCTATTTACAGGAGGAATGCCGCCAGCTTTCTTGATCGTCTTTACAGAACTTGGAGAAACAGTCACAATCGAGGAATTCCAAGGTTAGACACTCGAACACACATATCTCTTCACACCCTACCACCTTTCGCAGATTGGTACAACAACGAACATGTACCTCTACGCATGCACCTCCCATCCTTCCTCACAGGTGCCAGATTCTTCTCTTTAGATTTACTCAAACCGTCATGGGTTGCCATGTACGACATCGACGACACCGCGACGTTCGGGCATGAGAGCTACACTCACTTGCGAGGGAATCGGAGCGCTCGCGAGGCGGACCTTGTGAAGCGGCTGGAGATTCTGGATCGAAGGTTGTGCGAGGTCGTATGGGACTCGGGGGTGTCAAAGGATACATCGTCGTTGGGATCGACGAACCCTACCCATTTTGTTCTTACGCATGGAGTAGGTTTGTATGATGATGCCCAGATGGACACCTGGGCGCGGGGTATGTGGGATAAGTCGAAGGATGTTGATGGGTGGTTGAGGATGAGAATCCTCAAGTGTTTTGAGAGTGGTAAAACAGGGACGGGTGTCGGAAGTGGACCGGAGGAACAAATCGTGCCAAAGTACCTTGCTGTACATGGTAGGCAGATGTGTTTCCCAATTGTGCCCCTCCCCCCAATGACGCTATCTTTTCAGAATTCGCTTCAGACTTTCTGACGGCGGTAGATGACGTAGTTCACAAGACCAGCGCCGAGATAGTCGAATGGAGGAGATGGAGGCTGTATAAGGCATATACCGGAATTGCGCAGGGAAATCTGGAGTGACTCTGGAAGAACGAATCGTTGTGAAATGACAATTTTTTTTAAATGTCATTTTCACGACCTCTCAGTGTGCCCTATAATGGTCTTTACATTTTAGAGTATCTACTCGAGGCCCCGTTGCCTTGCCCTCGCCCCAGTCCTTGCATCTCAGATGGCATTCCCTTGGCAATTGCTCCACCTGAGATCTGGTTCCTCGAGCCGTTTAGGACTGTGGGACCTCCTTCGACCTCTCTGTTCCTTCGCCTGGCGTTTTGTCTTATCGGGGTTTTATATGTCTGTTAAGTGCCTGGCCAGTTGCTGGCAGGCACGAGGTGGACGGTGTAGTTGTGTTTATCGGCTATCTTGGTTCTCTTGGTTCTCGTAGTCATCGTGTACTTCATATTTTTATCTGGAGTCCCCTGTGTTGCAGGCTTGCATTTGTGATTTGAGTTGGTAGTGAGAAATGAGGCTGCATCACTGTATTGCTGTAGTGGTATGCCTCGCATTCGAAGAGGAAGTGGGTGATAGTTTCTTTGGTGGACAGCCCTCTGTTTTGGCATGCATCGCTGTCGGCTTTCTTGATCCGGTGGAGGTAATAGTTTAGTGGTATGTGTCCTGTGCGTATTTGAGTTAGGAGGCTGACCTGGTGCCTTCATAATTTGGATTGTATCTTAGTGTACCGGCTGTACGAGAAGTTTGGGTCAAGACAACTTAGCTTTGGTTGTCGTGGTGAGTCTAGCCACATATCTATTCCCATCAGCAAGAGTGCACAGACTGGGTATCGCCAGGTGAACCATATATTTTCCCACAAATATTAGTAGCGGTCAAAGTAGGGCGATTATCCGCGGATTATGTCCACGATTTTTGGGACGCGGATAATCGCAGAATCGTCGAATCGCCTCCGGGGACGATTCAACGATTATTTGCACGATTATCGAAGGCGATTAAGGTAGACGAAACCCATCCCCATCTTATGTCACATGATCAAGCGTGATGAATCGTGACAAAACCTTCAAAATCGAAGATGCCACAACACAGAGATGTGCTTTAAAAAATGTGTTTGCGACAAAAGTTTCATTTAGTGAATTCAAAATTTTTGTCGCGGGCACATTTTTTCTTTAGTGTCGTGATGAGCTGGCATCTTATTATTATTAGTATTTCTAGAAATAAATTCATTTGACACGTGATTCAAAATTATTACTTAGTGCGCGACGTGAGCGAACGCGCTGTCAAAAATGGCTGGCCAAACCAAGCGTAAACTTGGACGTATCCTCAACCTCGGAGGTTGGGCTGGTAAAAAGAAAGCCAGACTTTCACCTAAGGGGGATGTTGAAAAGGAGAATGTCTGCATCTAAAAGTCATCTACTATGCATGAGCTTTAGTAGCTGCTTTACTAACATTTCGGGCAAGGTTGATCCCAGAACGCAGAGCTTGTCAATAGCAGATTCTACAATAGGTTGTATTTCTGGGGATATTATTAGAAAAAGCAGATGACATTCGAGAAGATACCATCATGACAGCCCCATCAAGTGTCATGGAAATGCATATAGTTTTAGTACATAGTCCCCTTTATAGATACTTACTCAACATTTGTCGCGATGTCGCGTCTATGAATTACTTAGATCACGTTCTGTGAGTCACATCACCTGACATTGGATGAGTATGGGTTTTGTCTAAGATAGATCTTATTCAGAACAAATGTGATCACGTGAAATGGGTGACATTGGACTAGATCATAGTTGGCAGTCATTTTGATGACACTTTTGAGACTTCTGGCTGCACAGAGTTGTTGAAAATCATTTTTATTAATGATCTGTTACTTTAAATTCTCCAAAGGTGTTGAGGCTGAGGAGTCATTAGGTTTGCAAGTGCTGAATCTGGATGCTGTGACCATGTAGTCACAATGTCAAGTTCCCACTTTCAGAAACCTAATGGCAACTTCTACAGTCAAGTTTCTCCTATTGTAAAAACAATATAACCTGGACATGTATGATTTAAATAGCTTTGTGGAAATGGATTTTTTTAAAATGTGCTGTGAAGTGAATTTAGCAGAAGTCTATTCAAATGTCACACATTTCACATGATCACGTTTGTTCTGAACGAGATCTATCTTACCTTATTTGATGTGCTTACATTTTTGCTTACATCATGCAGAAGATCATAGATCTGTCAAAATAATTGTGTCCCGTAATCGCCCCATAATCACCCTGTAATTGCCATTGATAATCGTCATGGTCAAGGTGGCTTGGATTATTGACACGATTTTTGATTAATAATTGTCAATAATCGCACTATTAATCGTGCAATAATCACCCTACTTTGACTGCTACTATTGGTGTACCTTGGATTGTGATCGGCTACTTTTCTGCAGCCAGGTATTGTACATCCAATTCTTGTCACAACTAGGTATTCTGTCCAAAATATGAGCTAGCCAGGTATAGTAGGATTAAGATGCAGATCAATAGGGATAGACTGGAACTAACTGGGAAAATTCTTGTATACCTTATCAAACTTTTTGTTGCAACTGCAAGGTAGCTCGCAATTTGATCACGACCATCTAAGCTTAAGCAAAGTTTGGTGCTACTTTGAAAGGTTATATTGAATTGGAACACCAATCCAAATCAATCATTTAACTGTCTAGTATCACAATTCAGCAAATCCAGTCATGTCCACATCATCATCATCCCAGCCCTCTTTACCATCTTCTGGACCCAGATTTCCATCATCTTCCACTCCCTCATTGTCCTCCTCCTCTTCTGAATTGACATCATCAAGACCTGCTGGACTGTAGCCATAATCCTCTTCCTCACTTTCATGGTTGTCTGACTCTGAGTCTGTTTCCATGGGCATGCTTTCTGAGCCCCCGTCATGGGTATCAGTGAGTTCTTGCAAATTCTCAGCCAGATGATCTCATTGGAAGGTCCAAGTGGTACTGAATTCGCACTCCATGTTGCTTTGTGACCAATGCTGCCACCACGGAAACACATTACAGACCTTTCAGAAATTCATGTCCCACATGTTTTTGAGTGACTGAAAAATATAATAAAATAAAAAAATAGAAAAAATAGACAAAATTTATTCTTGCTGAATCTCCTGTACAAACGACACACATCAACATCCAGACATAATGGGATATCGAAATATTAGTGCTGACATGAAGCAATGAGCCCTACAACTGATTGATGAAGGGTGGGAGATGGCAGAGGTTGCGGAGGTGCTAAATGTTTCTTCAAAAAGCATCAGGTGCTGGGACCACCACTATGAGATTCATGGATGTGTTGATCCCCCATCTGCTCTTTGAGGACAACCACAAGTTATGAATGCCAAGGCCATTGAAGATTTGCATGAGCTAATTCATGAAACACCCTCGCTATTCCTGGAACAAATTGGTGAATGGCTGGTGCTATATCACGACCTCCCAATCTCAACCACCACTTTACATGACAACCTACGGGAACTTGGCCTAACATTCAAGTTGTTATGGAAAGCTGCTGCAGAATGGGATGAGGTTTCCCAGGCAGAATGGCTGCTCGAAATCACCAATTTTTACACAGCTGATCAGTTTGTTGTTCTCGATGAATCGAGCAAAGATGGGAAGACAATGCTGCGGAGGTATGGATGTGCACTGAGTGGAGAGGATCCTTTTGTGGAAGTTACCCTTGACTGAGGCATCCACTATAGTATTCTTCTGGCACTTACAATTGATGCCTACCTTGCAGTTTGAGGGTCTATTGATGGTGTGGAATTCTATGATTTTGTTGTAAATGATGTGGTACATCTGCCCTTGAATAACCTTCCTTCCAACATTTTCTGACCTGGCATGCTACCAGTTACCCTGTATGAATCCCTTCCCTGGTCCCAGAAGCATTATGCTTATTGACAACTGTTCAATGCATAAGAGTGAAGCTGTGCAAGAGGCTGTGGAAGCTTCAGGTTTGCCCATGTTCCCTGTTTCTGTTCAGTAGTCTGTTAACATGTTGTATAGGTTGTTTATACATCTTTCTTCCTCCATACTCACCTGATTACAGTCCAATTGAGGAGAGTTTCAGTTGTTGTAAGCTACATATACAGTCCTGTGGTGCTGTTTACCTAACTTACTCAACAGTAAAGAAGTACCTTCACCATCATCATCGGCACTTTCAGAATAGCCTGTTTCCAGCAAGGGATCTTGCTGATGCATGTTTTGCAGCAATAACAGCAGACAAAGCTCAAGGCTGGTTTTGGGACTGTGGGTATCTTTGAACAACATTAAACAGTAGTATATTTTACAGATTAACTGGTATATGTAGCGACTGGAGTAGCTAGGTGATGAAGATAGGATGTTTCAAAGAAGAGTTACTGTTAGAATCAAAGTATATGAAGCTGAAAGAATGTAGGCACATTAAATTGCATTTCTGACCTGTTCGGCACTATATGCAGTAAGAATACATTGTTTGTAAAGTGGCCCGAGACCAGCCCATTCCCACTCTGAAGCCGGGAGAGTAACTAAGTTATCATCACAACATGAAACCCTAGCTTTATCAAACCTTGGTGTTCTTCATTTCTGAGCTTGTGTTTGCTGCACCAATCTTTGAGGCTTGGCTGAGCTGCAGGACCAGGGATTATAGGACCAGCAGTAACAAGACTGACAGGTGAGGCATGACTCACTGCATGAGCATGCATTGGCACTGCAGCATTAAGTTGAGGTCCTGGTGTGTGAGGTTGTGGCATAGGAGGGTAGCCCCATGGCATCAGTGGATATCCAGGAGGTGTAGCCTGAGCTGGGTAGGGATAAAAGTGTTGAGGGATGCCGGCTGGGGCTGCAAAATTTGGGTACCCATGTGGATTCCACAGAGAGTGTGTAGTGTGATATCTGGGTGGTGGGGCTGGGGTATGTGGGGCTGGATTGACACTATCCGATCGCACATTGAAACCAATCCAATCGCTCACATGGAAGAAGTTACTGCCAATGAGTGGTTTTCCATAATCAGTCATTCTCCTCAGCTGAAACAATTACATGAGCAATACAAGCATGTATGTAATGAGAAGATCACTTACGATTTGGTTAGCCCAAGCCTGCAATCAGAATCAGCTCAACTCAAAATGCCAATTGTTAGTGGAATAAAAAAAGCATCACAAGTTGGGATGGGCAGTGCATTCACCAATTGGATGGTCTTCTCAAGCTTCAGAATGATCAGAGCAAGCTGTTCATCAAGTGACAACTGTCACAAACTGTGAGTACGATGCTGTCAACAACTGTGCCATAAATTGTAACCAACCTTTTGACCCCAACATGAATTGTCCTGACCCCCAACATGAATTGTCCTGATCCACATCTTTGTCTTGATCTTGCCTCTGACAATTGTGCTTAGGCACTTGGGGGATTGGTAAGTACACCATGATGATCATAGCGGATGGAACCCTTTGGGCAGTGATCTGTTTAAGCATTGCCATATATCCAGCATGGCTGGCCAGAGGATACCATGTTTTCTTTTGCAGACCCCATTTCATGTCTTCAATTAGCAAGTTTTCCAGGTCCTCATCGATGGTGTCTGAAATGGCAGTGAGGAAAGCTTTCCATGTCATTCTGCAAGTCAATGTGAACAGCCCTTCCATCCTCGGCTCCTGTTTCTCCATCTTATTACCCTTGTGAGTCCTTCCTAGCTTGAGTTTTGGGGGCACTGCTATTTTGACATACACAGGTACATTCAAGCTTGTATGGGACAAGGGAGTTTCTTCATGTATCTTGCATGGGTGGCCATGTTTCTTTGGCACTGCGACAGGATCTTTGCTAGGTTCTTTATGGCTACCATGACTGCATTTGGCCTGGGGAGGATGGCTGTGACTTGGAGATTGAGCTACACCTGTCAATTCTTTCTTGCTAGACTCCTCCATGTCCTCTCCTCCACTGGTGAGCTGGGAGTGTTTCTGAGCATGCTTCTGCTTAGGTTTTGATTTGATCTTCTCTTTGCGCTGTGGTAACTTCTGTGGACTGCCAGCAGGACATTCGGATTCAGACTCTTCCGAGGTCTCATCTTCATGCATTCTTTTCTTGGTGTCTGCCTCAACCTGATCCTTAGCCTGGACCAATGCTTTTTGAGTGGACTGTGCTGGAAGCTTGATCTTTAATTTGAGACCTGCTTGTCTTGCCTCCTCTGTTGCACATGTGTCAGCCAGATACGAAATGAAGATAAAACCCATACCTTGTAAAGCAGGGTCTGTGTCACTTTCAGCATCTATCTCCTGGTTCTCCAGGAACCTTTCAGCATGCTCAGTGCTTTCAGAGCCATCAAGTTTAGTGTCTTTGTCACCCCATGAGAATGGTGACTCAGACTTGCAATCTCCATCGAAAAAATGGTCTGAAGATGATTTAATGGATATAACTCCATCTGAGAAGTATCCAGACATTAAAATAGCTGCCAAACAAGTGTGTAGGGACTGTGTAGAAGTCAATAGAATGGTGTTTGAACTTTTTTGAATTTTTTGATTTATATTATTTATTTTGATTTTTCGATCACTTGAAAACATGTGGGACATGAATTTCCGAAACATCTGTACCATATCACAATCCACAAATCTTTCAACACAAATAAATAGAGTAGAAGATATGAAAATGACAATCCCACTCACATAGAGACATAATAGTACACCCAATCTTCATCATTTTTGTATTGTTGTCGTGCAATAGATGGGCCAAGAAATTCAGAAGTAGTACCGTAAGCAAAAGCTGGAATCATATGAACCCCTTGAATGACATCTGCAGGGTCAAGGAAGCCGAATGCTCCTCATCCTTCCACAAATCCTATGCGATGCAGATGACGTGCCTCCCAACCTGCATGATGAGAAAGATCTCAGCCAAACCATTGACCCAGAGAAAATCCATCCATTTCGGGTCACTTGATGAGGATAATGGTCCAACATGCCATACCTCAGTGTGGAAGATCCCAATCACACGACCATACCAGTATGGATGGGGATCACTGGCTTCCCCATTGTCTTCATGGGATAGTGTCATGATATTGGGATGAGTATGGGGATTAATGGAATCCTGAGAACACCACATATCATATGTATGGTGCCATTCACTTGAGCACCACTACTTGTGTGCAACTGCCAATCTGACCCCAGAAAAAAAAAAATTCAACCCTAACCCCTAATTTTCAGCTGCCAATTACTTAATAGAACTGTGAGAGGTCACAAAATAGAGAATTTTTTAAATTGGGCATCAAGTGTTTGAGCATCACTACAATCCATGGCTAAAGGGTATCACAAAAATAACCTCACAAAAAGCCAGAAATTTCAGTACAGCACTCCTGATGCTGATTTGCAATCATCAGAAACAGATTCAGAGTCAGATTGTGGGTATGAGGGTGGAGTTGACTGCGAGTCATCAGATGATGAATATGACCCCGCTGATGAAGATGGAGATTGGTCAGATGACAAAAGCTTTGCTGAGCTTGAGGGAGATGAATTAGAGGCCAATCTGCATGCTCTGCATGAGGAGGTGGAATCTTTGGATGCTCCCACTGTATTCAGACAGATGATGGTTGCCAAGAATGCAAAAGAATGGAAGAAAGTAGAGGGAAATTGGGCTCTTGGTTACACAAAGAATTCCACTTGCACCTGGGAAAGGAGGAGAAAGGAGGCTCAAGAACAGGCAACATTTCGAGAAAAGGCCAAAACCTCGTAAGCTTTGCTTGTGTGGGACAAAATGCTGCACCACTCAGTGACAATCCTCAGATTGTCATGATGTGAAACATATTTCCAAAAAAGCATGTTGAATATGAGCAGCCAGTCACTGTAATACCTCCCAACAAGTCCAGAGGGTTGTCATATGCTGAGACTGTCAGATACTCATCTGACAAGAGCAGCTCCAACAGCGAATCAGAATCAGATGATGACACCAGCAATGGACCATCAAGGCTCACATCACTACACCAGGCTACTGCTCCTGCTCAAAAATGACAATGATGAGAAGTTCCATACTGAATTGAGAGACTTGAGAAGAGAAAGAAATCCAGGGCAGAATTTGAAGATGCACTGAGAGACTTGCAGAAATTATTGAAATTGAAAAAGACTTGTTTGGTGGCTGGCCCAAACAGTCTGCAGGCCCATCGCACTGCTGCTATGGAAACCCACTTGAGACTTGTCATTGCAAATGGATGACCTTCAATTGATGCCTCAGAATGTGCAGCTGAAAGTCATGGCTTTGCAGCCAAATGGGGTGGTTGTCAGGTTTGCAAATGGACTCATCATTATGTCAAGACAAGCGATTTGCCGAAATCATGTACTGGGCACCATGCAAAGGTATTTTCATTGCTTTCAGATCCTGCAATTGCTGCCGAGCTCCGGGCATATGTCTGTTTGAACAAATGTGCAATGGATCCTGAAAAACTCTCCAAATTCTTGCAGGACAAGCTTGTTCCCAACGCTGCCAATAAATACTTGCAACACATCACTCAGAATGAAATGCCATGTGGTCTGAAAAGATACATGGAGTATGAGTTGTTTCCCCAAATTCATTTGTGAGTGGGCCATGGCATCTCATTGGCAACTGCTTGGAGATGGCTTCATAAGGAGGGCTTTAAATATATCCACCACAAGAAAGGCCTGTATTTCGATGGGCACCACAGGCCCAATGTGGTTGAGTACTGCCAAGAGCATTTCTTGCCAGCCATGAAAGCATATGACCACGTCTTGTGCATTATGTTGTGGGTGATGTGGACCAGGAGCTGATAATTCCATGTGAAAATTATGTTGAACGTCGATTGGCACTTCTCATGCAGGATAAAATGATGGCCCAAGCCAATGACATCACATCCAAAATGTGGGTCTTTGAAGACCAGCATCGTCTTCAAAAAAAAAATGTTGGCCATGGTCTTCACCAGAGTGATACATTGTGTTCAATGGTTGGATGGCTGGACAAAGGTACACAGACTTTGGAGTATGGCAAAAACTATGAAGGTTATTGGACTGGTGAGCTTTTCGTCAAGCAGGTAAATTTAATCAATCACTATGCAAGAATGCTCTGATGATGTGCACATGAAGATCCGGGAAAAAATCATTCCTGCTTTTGAGCATGCCCATGGCACAGGTTACCAGGCTCTCATAATGGTGGACAACTCTCAGGGCCACTCAGCTTACTTGTCAGATGCCCTATTGGTGTCTCGAATGAATGTGCATCCTGGTGGCAAGCAGGCATGCATGCATGATGGGTGGTTTTTCTGTGGTGGATCCAAAGTCACGCAGTCAATGGTTTATCCTGCTGATCATCTGATGAATCTGAATGCTGCAAAGGGCATCAAAGCCATGCTGATGGAGCGCAGCCTTTACAGAGTGCCTGCGAGGCAAATGCAAGAAATGCACATCAGACATTTGCTGTGACAAGTGGATTCTTGAACTTCAGCCAGATTTTCGGCAACAGAAATCACTTGTGCAAGAGGTAATTGAAGCAGCTGGTCACCTCTGTATTCTTTTGCCAGAATTTCACTGCAAGTTGAACTTTATTGAATTATTTTGGGGTGCTGTCAAGAAATACCTCTGTGACAACTGTGATTACACATTTGACACTTTGGAGGATAACATGCCGAAAGCCTTGGAGTCTGTGCAGTTGCAAACAATCAGATGGTGGGAACATCAGATGTATCGATGGATGGATGCTTACAGGGCGGATATGGGGACCATGGATGCTCAAAAACAGGTCAGGAAGTTTAGCTCCACAAAGTACAAATCATACAGGTGTATTCCGGGGAACGTCGCTTGCACTTTTGACCAGTAATTACAGATTTTGGCCATTGTTCCACAATTGATACCAAAAACATAATAATTCACTCAATTTTTTTGATATCAACTTTTTGTCAATAAAATCTCTTCAGAACACATAAAAGAGTGTTTCTACTGAAGGAATAACAGCCAGGGATTTTTTTGCTGGCTGTAGAGGCCAATGTGTCCACACCCACCAATTTGGCATGTGCTCAAGAAAATTTCTCACTCAATTTTGAAGCTATTGAAAATCCATCAATAGGATATCTTTGTATGACTAAAGGAGTGTTTCTACGAGAGGACCAAGAAAACAGCCACCATTTGAAGGGTGAGGAATTGTTGCACACAAGTGGCAGTGCTTAAGTGAACAGCACCATAGTGTAATTGATCCAAATTACTTTGTGGCAATAGATATGATTATTGATGAAATGAATGGTGCTGCACTCCTCATCTGAGTAGATATGCTCATCACTGTCAAATATGTGGCCCAGTAGATGAGATAACAGATGTTCCTTAAGATTGGGCAAAAAATTCTAATCAGAATATTCAAAACTTGATGCTGAATCAACTCAAAAATGTATGCTAAGTGCAGGATCTGTTACAATTTGTTATCTGGACCCGCAAGACCGGGCACTTCATTTTTCCTTTCTGACATGACACGACTCACTTCCGATGGAGACACCCCCTGACCTGGCTCCTGTTGATCGATATGCTGCACCACAGTATTCTGTGATGTCGGACTCCATGACATTGGACTCCTTGACATTGGACACCTCATGCTTGGCATCAGGGTTATTTGCTATTGTTCTTCGACATGCTGCACCGCAGCATTCCGTGACATTGGACTCCTCATGCTAGGCATGAGGCTTACTGTTCTATTGTTCCTTCTACATTTACTTGACAAGGATCTCGTATTCCGATTGGATGATAGACATTCTCTGAACCATATATAAGCTACAGTAATACTGCCTGTATTCCTTAGCTTGACCTAATTCAAATAACAGTCTTAGACTCAACCAGAACACTCGACAGCTTAGGAAGCCCCTAGCTGTGATAAACTTGAACTCAACAGTTGGAAAGCCTCCAACTGTGATACACAAATCAACGGTCTACTCAGAAAGCCTCTGAGTACAGATAGCCATATCGACTTAGGAAGCACCAAGTCCCGAACAGAACCCGATACAGTAAGAAAGCCTCTTACTGCAAGAACCGATACAGTTGGAAAGCCTCCAACTGCAACATACAAAGACTAGGCTGAGTTGAGACCTATAGTCTTAACAGGATCACCTGCATTCTTGGTCAACCACTCAATCACATTCTCTGGGTAACGACAAGAATTTGACAAGTGGTGATCAGCCGGAGAAGTCAAAGGGAGAGCCTCCTCGTCCTCAAATGCCAGCACTGGGGATTTCGTAGTGTCTGACATGTGACTATGAGATGATGAAGCGACAGGGAGAGAGGATGAAGCGGTGGGGATGCAAGATGCAAGATTGAAACCTGGATGGTTACATATGTCCTGACTGCACTGATGGATTCTTCAAATAATGCATTCACGGCATTGATCCTTTTTCTCCACTGTGACTACCTGTAACATCGACCTTCAAGGGTGAAGCCTACTTGCACTTAGCGGTCAAAGTAGGGCCAAGAATTGAGCAAGAGGGGCTTGCAGCAGTGGCACAGTGAATGAATTTGACCTTGAAGAATTCTGTTACATTTATTTATGTTCTACTATGTTCTTAATGCCCCAACATGTTTCTGTCACACAATTCATAGTTGGAGATCAGAATTTCAAGCTTCAAAACCATGCAGCACTCAAGGCCAAAGGCCTTTGCAATGGACTCTGGGTGGCAGGAGAGGGGCATTTGACTATGCTGTTGTTGATGGGAGACCCTCTAGAAGTAATTGTTCTGGGAACACTTGTCACAAAAATTTCTCTGGGTATCAATTGATATCGAAGAGCCCCCCCTACCAATATCCACAAGTTCAAGATGGTAGGAGGCCATATTGAATTTGAGATTCCAGCTTTGAGAATGCAGGTGAATCTACTAAATCATGACAAAGCTCAGGTTTGAGATGGGTGCCAGTAAACAAGAGTAAAACAGGCTCATGATGCAGGCTTGTCAGGATTATTTTACCACAAATTATCTGCTTCCCCAGAAAAAAAAAATCTGATTCATCATCTGTCCCTTGAATTCAATCTGGATGCAGCAAATTCTCCACTGGTAATATGCCACCCATCATTCCTCACACTGTTTGATCAAAACTCTGACTGTGTTTTGGCCCCTGCACAGCAGAAGAGAACCCAGTCCTTTTGAGCCAGAGTCAAAAACACAGCCAGTTTCTATGATTCCATGAATTCACATCAATCACGTATTTCTATCACCAAAAAATGATCATGTCCCAAACAATGTGTTCCTGTGAGGATGTGACATGTTACTTACCTGATGGTCAGTTTGGTGTGGACAGGATGTCTAAGTACACCGTGAAAAATGTCAGAGGTTGTCTCTATTATTTGTAGTCTATGAGAAATTCACATCAATTACATTATGTTATATTGGATCAATAGTGCTTGGACTGTGCTTGTCTTCTCGACTGGTTGGCTTACTTTTCACTGAATGTAGATTTGATTTTACATTTTTGATGCACCCCCCTCGGAGCGGTTGCCATTCCTGTCCAGGGTCGAAAATTTAGGCACCTCCATCAGCCTGGCTTAAATCCCAAGGCAAGTGATTTCAAATGAGGGAAATTTATTCCATAGGGAGCCAATAACTCATCCTAGAGAAATTTCTCTGTGCTTAATCATCTTTGTTTGACAGGCCTGGGGAAGATGAATATTGGGGTGGTGTTTGTTTATCCATCTCTTTTCAGAGCATCAGAAGAATCTTGGTTCATCTTTGATCATGACAGAAATTTCCCCAAATCAAATTCATTAATAACCCAGAGAAATTGATCAGCTATGGGGTTTAACAAGGAATCACTTTTGTGGGAGGTGTGTCAAAATGTGGGATGCTGAGTTTGGCAGATGTTTTGTAATTTGAGAGGTGAAAGTCTTGAGTTTGTTAGTGCAGGCATAAAACTGTTTTACCCATCAATGCTCAAGTTCACCCTGTGTGTTGAAAATCAAAATGTTTTGGATCTTTGACAATTAATAAAACTTATGACTTGAGTTGAGTAATTGTCAGTTGTCCCAAAAAGCTGGATTGATGCTACATAGTCACCAAGTGCATGAAGTTTGTATGTACACATGTTGAAAATCTTTGGCAGTGGGCCCTCTCACTTTTTACCTTTTCCCTGTGACTTTCCTTTGGTCACTGCCACAGCTTGGGGCCAACCTCTAGCAGCCCCTTCTCAGGGTAGTTCTTGAGGGTGAAAAGCACTACATGTCATTTTGCCAAAGTAGTGCAGTGCCTGTCCAAGTGCTTTTGTAGATTTTTCCAGAAACAGAAGGGTGGATTCTGTATGCAGGCAAAGTTTGGCAAATGCATACCATGTACACAATGTGAACAATAGGTCCATTATGATTTTGTTATGTGGAGTAGGGAGCAATTCTTCGAAAACAGACAATGCACACTACTGATCACCATCAGTATGGTCTGTCCAATGAAGAGCTTGCTAAACACCACCTGAAGCAAATCTTTGAAGTCTCGTGCTGCAAGTTTCTTCATTGCAGATGTGTTGTTGCTGAACTGACAAATAGTTCCCCTACCAAAAGTTGGAACCTGTCGATAACTAGATCTGAATCCCATGGATAAGAGTGATTTGACCTATATAAGAAAGAAACATACTGCTTATTGAGAGTTTGTATATGATCACCACCAGCTGCATACAGAATATGTATAAGATGGGTAAAGACGGCTTTCCAAACCCCAAGTTCAAACTCATGGAGCAAGTCTGGAACAAACATTGAGTGGAACTCAAACCCAAATTTTGATAATCGCATGGAGAATGCATTCTGATTATATACTACCATGAGATACAAATATATAAACATTTATGATAACTCACTCGAGTAGGAATCATCGATGTTGGCTTGAGAATGTTCTCCACAACCCTTCTCAAATATCCATGAGTGAGCTGCATCAACATCACATTGTCTCTTGCTGTTGTCAACATGTACATGTTGTCATCACTGCATATCAACTGTTGTACCAAGTGCACCAATATCATTCTTTTTAACCAAACAATGTGGACAGGGGTAGATTTCCAGGTATTAAATGGTAGCCAGCAGGACTCTACGAGAGTGGCTAGCAACTTGAATTGAAATCAAGCTTATGTTGGCATACTTTTCTGGATAATCAGCCAAATATGTGAAGAAACATGGAAAGAGACGTCACAGGATGCCATCAGCACATTCAACTACAATTCCATGGATATGCATGCATAAACTCAGGGTCAAGAAGTAACTCCCAGATGGCATGCATGAGTTCATGCTTGAGGTGCATGAGTGTCTCCTTGGAGGCTGTCATTCCATGGAAGATCTGTGTATAGATATCCTGAATGGTATCAGGGAGCTAGAATTTGTTTGCATTAAAAAAACTACACAAACTTGAAAAGTAGTAAACAAACCAAGGGGATGTACACGATATGATGAGCTGCATAGCTCATTGGTTTTGAATGGGAGTACTTTGAATGGTTCCCAAAAAACCCATAAATTGGCCAAAGTGATGCAGTTCCAAAGTTAGGGAGATGTGTGGAGTCTGACCATAACATGATCACAGCAATAAAAGTTTCAAGTTCACACCCTGGTTCATGTGGCTGTGTCTGAATTTTTTCATGTTCCTCCAGAAAGCATCTGAGTTGTAGAGTTCTGTGATAATGTGCTCTGGTGCACTATTGGGTGTTGGTTTCCACCAGAGCTGAAAAGGTGGGTAGTGGAAGGATTTTGCACTTATGTCTTGAAATACAGTCTTGATGACTTCTAATAGGCTTCTGTGATAAACACCTTTGACTTTGAACTCTGGTGCATGATCCTCGGAGACATTTCTGACTTGTTCAGCAGGAAGTCTGATCTTGACTGAAGCTTGCCTCCAACCATTTTCTTCAGCAAATGTTGAAGACTGTGGGTCATCCATATCGAGACACTTTAGCTCACGAGTCACATTAAAATTCATTAGATGTGTGACATCAAAATTATCAGCTAGTATCACATTATTGACCAGGGCATCTAATTGAGCCACGGACTTCATGTTCGAGCCACTGTAAAGCCAGTCCATCAATCTAAAAATTGTTGGGTTTAAAAAGGGTGCATAAATATGATCTCTTGTTGCATGACCAATCTGGCCCAAACCACTCCATCAGTGCTTCATTTGTGGCTGTGGTGCAATTCCAAGACCAGGGGAATTGCAAAGATCATCAAGATCTTGCTCATTGTCAGGATCACATGTTGGATAACTGGTGTACACACGATACATGCCAAACTTATTGGCCTCTGTCTCATAAATTGTAGGTTCAGGATTTTCCTCGAGCTGGAGAGGTGACTGTGGAGATGGAGTAGGTGAATGAAAAACTGGTGGAGGACTGTGATGATGTTGAGGCATGTGTGGAAGTGATGTTGAGAGCAATGGTAGATAGTCTTGAAAATGAGCAGGAAACCTGTGTTGATGGCCAGACATAGTTGGGGCAATTTCACAGTGTGGGTTATGTGGGTATTGATCCACATTTTTATTGATAACCATGGTATCAATGTCCATAGAGTCGAGATCTTGAAGTTGAGACTCCTAGTGGAGAATTCCAAGTCAGGAAAAAATCAATGAGAACATTTCAGAAGTAAATCACCTCAGGCTGTTGTTCTAGTGGGTATTCTTCCACTTTATGCCTCCGTTTTACGATTTTTAAGACTTCATTTCATTTGTTGAGTAATTTTGTTGAGTTCTGAAGAGAAAGCTGGCAAGTATTGCAGTGTTTTGTTAGTCCTTGGGTGTTCTTGAAATCCCTCTGGCATCCTGTGCAGATGACCATCACAATAAAGACCCAAAAAATGTTCATGGCATGAACCCAATTTGTGAGGTGCGAGTGGGTGCAACTGGATGCATCATGCACATGACTCCCATGCCATGGCAATTTATGACAGTTCTTGATAACAACCTTTGCCTTTCTCTTCATCTCAAACTATCATGTCTGTCTCCTCCTCCACCTTCTCCTCCTTCTCCTCCTCCTCCTCCCTCTCTTCTGTCTCCCCCTCTTCTGATCATCGAGGATCTCCCAAACATCAGTCCAAGAAATGAAAGAATGATCTGTTTGAACACCTGAGCAGATCCTGCAAAAAGTGCTGGTATGTTGATCGAAGTTTGAACAATCTGGCTTGCTACTACCATGGAAATAGGATAACACCAGTGGACTCCTACAAACATTTTGCTTGGTGGACTGCCTGATATGAAAATATGTTTGCTGATTTTACAGCTGTACTCGAGGCTGGGCTGAAGTTGGAGGTTAATTATTTTGACAACAAAGATGTGTATGCAGGATAGGCAAAATCTCGGTCTCTCAACATACCTGACTGTTAAAACCTCTCCCAAGGTTCACAAGAGTAATGAACAGGCACTCTACCACTATAATGCGCTGATGCACAAATATGGTTTCCATGATGTTATGCGCAAGATGGTGAAGTGACCAGAACTGGTAGACAAGCTTGCAGGGGAGGTAAGTGACTATCATTGTTGTCCCACTTCAAGTGCATACATCCACTCACTACTTCTTTGTGTATGTGAGATGATTAGCGTGTGCTTGCTAGATGTGTCATTAGTGTTTTCTAATTTTTTTTTTCAAGGTCTTTGAACATATTTTCACATCGCCTTCTTCTGTGATGCATGATGAGCCTGGACACATGAAGATGAAGGGAAGCCAGGCGAGACTCAATGGAATGGACTCTGTCAGCACTACATCAATTGCTTATGCCACACTTCAGGTATGACACTCCTTTGAAGCAATTTGATCTAATCTGTCTGGTCAGTTCCATTGGTGCCACTCTTGTGGTGAGGACTGGCGGCTCAATGATGGGAACTTTGACTGTGAAAAGTTCTATTCTATGATTGCAGCGCTCTTCAATGATAATGATGCTGATGACACTTCGGAGAGCAGGGAAGTGAGCTGGGCTGAAGATACAATGAGGTGGTGGATTTCCTTCATCTTATTCTTGCTGCTTGACATCCATTATATGCAGAAAGGTTTTCAGGAAAAGCTCAAAGAATGCTGTAAAGGAAGAAGATCAGGTCCCAAATGATTTTGAGGTTGCCATGGCTCAACAAGGAGCACACAAGGAAAAAAAGAAAGCCCTTGTTATCAAGCTACCAAACCCCTCCACACCCCGCCAGCACAGTCATTCACCTTCCAAATTACTGTCATCACCTAATCACCATAACAACACACCCTTGTCACCTGCCCCTGGTTCACATCATACTGATGCTTGTCGTTCTTGGTCTCAATCCCATCATTCTGATTCTCATGGCCTGGATTCTCATTGCTCTCATTCTCAGTCTTGCTCTCAGGATTCTTGTGGCTCTCACTCTTGGTCTTGTTCTTGTGGCTCTCGCTCTCACTCTCATCACTCTCGGCCTCATTCTTGTTGCTCTCGTTCTTGCTCTCATTGCTTGCAGTCTCATTCTTGTTCTCATCGCTCTCAGTCTCACTCTCATTTCTCTCAGTCTCGCTCTCATTGCTCTCAGTCTCGTTCTTGTCGATCTCAGTCTCCTCATGCTCAGTCTCATCAATCTCATCATCATCATCTCTAAACTGGCCATAGTTCTCCATCTCTTCCCCCAATCCCATCTCATCTTGCAGTATCTCCAACCTCCCCAAACAAGTGCTCTACTACGGATCCGATTGCATCTACCTCATCAATGAAAATGTGAGTGGTATGTCATTGTTTTGTGGGTGTACTGTTGAGGGAGTTTTCCAGGCTTGCCATGGTACCTTTTCCTCGCTTACTGCTCACCTTTCAAATCTTGACCACAGTTTCTACTGATGTCTTTTGTATCATCGTAACACATGTTCTCTCACATGTATTTGTATTACTGCTCATATTAATAACCATCATGTCAAACCAATTCAGAAGATTGTATATGACTTGAGCAACCTTAGTTAGTGAAGTAGACCTTTTGTTGAATACCTGGTTATACTAAGATTAGTAAACCTTACCATGTTGTCCAATATGATATCACTTTGCATGACCATCAATTTTTTTCATGGTATACCTGTATATGTTGTTAGAGTATTACCAGGTAAGGTGGTGTCACATCTAGGTGGACCAGGTGGATCAGGTGGACCTTTTATGACCTTACCTAGCTGGGTATAGAAGCAACACTTTTGCTGATGCCTCAGGTCATCATGTTGCTTCTGCTTCACTGCCACTATGCTTCTTGGGAGTTCCCCTCATAGAATTGGAGGGAGTCTGGGAGGGGGGCTCGAGTTGCCTTGCGCCACTTTTTTGGCTTCCTCATCCACATTTTCGTTCCCCTGCACCCATGAAATGACAATACACATAAGTAAACCTTCAACCAACCAAACATGCTTTCTGGTCACTGTTGGTAACCTACCAAACAAAGGCATGCCCACATGCAGATGCACATCACCACATCAAGCACGCTAATAGGATCCCTCCCAATCCCCTCAATGTTCACAAGCCAACCAGTGTCATCCAACCAGCAGTGATGGCAATGGCAGGATGGGCCACAGTGCAGTGGTGAGCTTGAGAATGTAGACAGTAATGGGCATGTGCTTATAGGCCCACCTCATTGTCCAAGCTCTGAAAATGTTCCCACACACTCCAACACTTCCCCTTCCACAACCCATTGTTCTACAAACATGAATGAACCTCTGTGAATGCACAAAACATCTACAAAACACTTCACAATGCTCCAAACTACTTCGCACCACTTCGCAGTACATTGCACGCCCCCAGCCACCATATTCCTATTGCACCGCACTTTGGACATGCACAGCACATGTTCCACATGCTGATGTGTTGCACGTTGAGCACACTTGGCATGAGGAAACAAGAAACTGAGCCTTTTAGGATGCATTCGAGATGCATTGCAACATTTTTCAATATATCTGTGATTTGCTGCAATAACAACATGAAGGGCTCTGATATATTATGACTTTGCATGTTTTCTTCCTTATCATTTCTCATTTACTTTGTGATTTAGGACACCCTTTTTACTGCCTTATGTCTTCCTCATGTTTGCCTCATGGCCTTTTTCCTTTTCTAGTACTATCTCTTTAAAACATATATAACTACCTGTATCAACAAGAAATCATCTTCACATATTGTCTATCGTCAGATTTAAGAGTTCCGCTCTTAAGTTTTAGCTTTAGTCTTAGTCCGAAGCTCTGTGGTCTTCCACAAACTTCTTCATTCTGCTACTTGGTATTAGTGTTTAAGGGTCCTGTTTGGTCCGGTTTTTTGACCCCCAAGGGGGTCAACCGGAGACCAAAACTGGTCCAAACCAATGCCCAGATTAGATGGACCGCAACCAATGATGATACTCAACCCAGAAACCCAAACAAAACCCACAAAATGGCTTCAGATGGTATAACATGAGTCAGAGGAAGGTTGCAAGGCCCTCTAGATGTCACCTGTCAGACTGACCGTCAAATAGTCATAAAACAACTGCTTGTCAAAGCAGTTCAAGGCTAAAAGAATGTGTTTTGAGACTTTGCAATGATTTTCGAGGTGTTGCGATGATTTTCGAGATGTCGCAATATTTTTTGAAGAGGTTTTGAGGAATTTCAAGTGCACAGATATGTTCGGATGGAAGATCGGGGGACTAGACGAGTAGTAGAAGTGACAAAAAGGCTAATCGAGGGAAGCAAGAGTGAAAATGGCATAATGCGAGGAATTTGAGGAATTTTGAGGAAGTTTAGTGTAAAACACCAAATTTTGGACTGAATAAGACTAAACTGTACTCTCAAATCCCTGTGATCTGGGAGGAAGACGACGACTTTCCAGTTTTTCTTTGTATCTAGTACATCTTTTTATATAAAATAAAGAAAGTACCTAAAAAGGCTAGAGAACATGAGGCAAACATGTGGAAAACTCGAGGAAAAAGACAATATAAGTATATCAGAACAATAAAGCGAGCCTAGAAAGGGTGAATATAACACATGATGAAGAAATAATAAGAAAGAATAACCAGACTGTCCTTGTTATAAATTGAATAGAAGATCGGAAACTGCTTTGAGCGGATTGTATGCGTGCACATGCAGTCGTAATGTGTTCGATATACTCGATATAGTGTCCCATGTGTCCAGCATGCGTCCGAAGATCATTCGAATAGGAAATACTGTGTCCAACAATGTTTTTCGAGGTTCGATGTTTTTTGAAGATTTTCGAAGATTCTTCTGACTTCATTTGTGGCCCGATATTGGTGCGATATTGTTTGACAATGGTAGGGGATACGTCTGGCATGTGTGCGATGACCGTTGGAATAGCGATATAGTGTCTGATGTCAATTTTTGATGTTCGACAATGTTCAATCATGTTTGATACGATGCTCAACTGTGTTTGATATGATGCTCATGATGCTCGATGTCAGTCGAGGAAATATTGGACTTGTTCAAAGGCCGATATCGCCGTGATATTGCTCGATACTGGTTCGGAACTCATCGACAATGTTCCAAGTGTATATCCTGAGCTGTCTGAAGGTTGGGAGAGTTGTACTATAGCGGCCGAAGGCATACAAAGAATTTCAAGGTGTTGCAAAGAGTTTCAAAGCATTGCGAAGGATTTTGAAGCATTCTCATGACTTTGTAGAGCTTTGTAGAGCATCATAGAGCTTCAGAGGGGTTCGTATGGGCTCATAGAGGTTTGTATGGGTTCGTAGAGCTTCGACAATGATCGTAGATGTGATTTTCCGAGCTTGAACAACAAGGTGGACCTATCACCAAACCAAATAGGACCAGTCCTATTCAGTTCGGTTGACCCCAAAAGACTGGTTTTGACTGGTCTTTGGGCTGTTTTTACGAGTCTAACTAAATTATAATATATCGTAGATAAAACTAATTATATTTACACCCTGCAAGCAGTTGCTCGCAGTAGCCCCACTGTCTCGTGTTTGTAGCGAGGGTGGGGGGTTGAGAGTGGTTGTCATTTGTCATCTCCTCCCCATCGTGTGTTGCCCTCTCCCCTGTTCTTGTTGTCGTCTGTTTTCCGCTCCCTGTCATTTGTCAGCCCCTCCCTGTGTGCATTGTTGTTTGTCATCAGCACCTCCATTACCCCCTATGAGCAGTGGCTCATAGGTGGGTTGGTGGTGCTGTGATGTGGTGTCAGCCATTGTCCCTGGCTGCCATTGCTGTTGCTGTCTGGAAGTGGCAGTACCCGTTGCCACCCTGTGAGCAGAGGCTCGCAGCAGTGACATAGGGCATGGGTGGTGTATGGCAAGGGCCCAGGTGCATTGTGTGGTGGCTAGGCAACATCGTTAGCAAAAGATAAGAAACTAAGAAAATAATTGTTAGTAAAAGAAATAAGATTAAACAAAAAAAACATACTCGACAGCCCAAATGATGACTAGTGTCATTTGGGCTGTCTGCAGCAGGGCCCCCTGATTTGTCCTTGTTGTCCCCCCTGATTTGTCCTTGTCCCCCTGATTCCTCGTCCTCATCATCCTGGTATTCGTTGTCATCCAGGAAAGGGCCTGTTGCCACCCTGCGAGCAGAGGCTTGCAGCGGCGGTGTTGGGTGTGGTTGTTGTGGTCCAGAAGTAACCCAATGCTGGCCTGCGAGCAGTGGCTCACAGCGGCAGCAAAGGCGTCGTTTGGTGGGTGGGCAATTTCATTATCAAAATGAAAAGTACCTAAAAAAGAAGAAAAAACTATTAGTTAGTTAGTTAGTTAGTAAAAGAAAAGAATCAACTATAAAACAATGTACCCTAGGGCCCAAATGACCCTTGTTCGTTGTTTGGGCCATCTACTCTGTGTTCGCTCAGTCGTTGTGGTCATTTTCATGGAAATGGCATCATTGGTGTTGTTGTTGTGGTTGTGGGAAGTCATCTGAGAAGTGGTGCCACATTTGTTTTTGGGTGAACAAATGTGACCACATGGTCTGTGCATGGCCACAGGGTATATAAGCACTCACCAAACGACTGTTTTTTCCCCTGGGCTTGTTCCACTTTATGTATATATGCCATAAATAGTAATAGTAGTATTTATATTTTGTTCTTTTATATACTTTTGTATACTTATTTCTGTATTTTGTACTCAACTTATGCTATATATCTAGTAGTATAAACATGTCTAAAAGACCAGTTAAGACCGGTTTCAACTGGTCTTACATCAGTTTTTGTGAGTATACAAAAGTGATCAACTGACAACCGAACCAACCCCAATATGGGGTGAACCGAGACTGACAGTTCGGTCTTTTGCAGTTAAGTTCAGTTAAGGGTCTGGTCTTTTTCCGGTCTTATGGACTGGACCCTTGAACACTACTTGGTATCTCGAAACTACCATCTCTTGCCTATTGTATTCATTGTCATTATCGTCCATTGTCACTATCGTATCCCATTGCATTTTGACATCATCCAACTCCATTATTACCTTCGAAAACTATTCATGACATTGCAAACACCTGTGCACAGCTTTGCAGTGCTTCGTAGTGCATCACAGCACTTCACAGAACCTTGTACACATTCACCCTTCATACCCACCCCTTGGTTTAGTGTGGTGATATTCAGTACCACCTTGCACCCTTCCTCTGACTCATGTTATATCTTCTAAAGCCAGTTTGTTTGGTTTTGGTTGAGTTTCTGGGTTGAGCATCATCATTTTGGAGCCCACCATGAGGGGTTTCTAAATCATTTCAATACCTAAACCATCTTGAATTCCTTGGCTTAGGCCAACCACAGCTATAAACCTTCATATTGAAGCTTGCCAAGCCTTTGATGTTCCCAAACATCTGGGAGATATCTTGATTCCAGTACATGCTGAACAATCCACCCACCATCATCTATTTCCATCTCCTACTGCTCCACTTTCTATCCAACCACCACCTCCATCTCTTCTTCGACTACCTTTGACTCTGAAACCTCTTCCATCTATCACTCAAGTCTTAACCCTAACTTCGAAAGTATTCATGGCCACAAACATGACTACTATGCCTGTGCATGGCCATTCCACTGCACTGAAATCAGCCTCGAGAACTTGTGTAGGTATTTTAATGAGCTCAAATTGCTTTTTCCAGCATGCAATGTTACCAACTCTGAAGAAATGAAAAAGCACGCTTGCCGCTACCTCAACATCAACACTTCTGAACTTTGGGAATCGATGCCAGAATACGACACCAGTACTTTGTTCAATAACTTTTGCATCACCATCCATAAACTGTACCCTGGTTCTGAAGGCAATCATAAATGGTCAATTTTGGATATGGACAAACTTGTTGGTGAACAACTTCACATCAGTATTTTCAATGCAAACAATTTGGGATTGTATTTTCAGCTGTTTTATAACATCACAAAGTTTTTGTCTACTAAAGGCAGAATTTCTGATGCCAAACAAAGCAGAGCTTTCGTTCGTGGCTTCCAACCAGGTTTATGGGCTAGAATTGCCCAATGACTCAAACTAAAATTTCCTGGTCACTATCCTGATGACCCCTACCCACTCAATGATATCCATGCAGCAGCAAAGTTCATTCTAACTGGATCTAATGTTTCAGACTTGACATCCATACTTAGCTCACATTCTTCAGCCTCTTTGGCAACAATACCTACAACCTCGACATTGTCTCCTCAAATTAAATTGGAAGATCTTACAGCAATTCTCGAAAGATTTGCAGCCACTCTCATGACCACTTTAGCAGGTTCAAAACCCACTAATACTACTTGACCTAACAGTGGACTTTGCTCAGACCAGCTCAAGAATTTAGTTTGCATCTTTTGTGGGCTTACTGGACATTTCAATAGCGACTGCTTGGTTTGCCAATCATATATCAATGAAGGAAAGTGTAAGAAGAACACTGAAGGCAAAATCATGCTTCCTAATGGTCAATTTACTCCTCAAAACATCCCCAGTCATTTTATCAAGGAAAGAATTGACGAATGGACTCCAATCCAATGTTACCCTTTCCCTGATGTATAATATTGCACCTTCGATGGAGGTCTTTACTGTCCCCCATATATTCCACACTTGACTGCATGGACTCCATGCAGACTCCATGTGGACTAGGTCAGACTGGCACCCACTCATTTGGCTCAAACATCCTGTATAGCAGTTGCTCAGACTCCTAGAGAGTCTGCATGGAGTCTGAGCTATTTTTGGACTTTTACTCAGAGTGCACATGGACTTTTTCTGAGCAACATCAATTTACTCGGACTTGGTTGGACTAGGACAGATACATATCCAAGTCGAGTCTGAGTTGAGTCCATGGATGCATAGCAGAGACTACAGAAAAATTATGTACTAAAGTAGAATTGAACCCCAAGCCTTGTAGCCAAGCATAAATAGCAGCAGTTAACCACTACACCACAGAGCCATTGCCAGTAGGTGCAAACAATTGGATTATCTAACCATCCTTGTTTGAATCATGTGACTCACATGCAAGTTCATGATGCTGATAGGTCCACCTCGTCGTTCAAGCTCAGAAAGCACATCTACGATCATTTTCGAAGCTCTATAAAGTTCTACAGACCTCTCCAAAGCTCTACGAACCCATACGAACCTCTACAAAGTCCCGAGAATGCTTCAAAATTCTTTTCAAGGCTTTGAAACTCTTTGCAACACCTCAAAATTCTTCATATGCCTTCGGTCACCATAATACAATTCCCCCGACCCTCGTACAGCTCAGGATATACACTTGGAACATCGTCGACGAGTTACAAACCAGTTTCGAGCAATATCACAGCAATATCGGCCTTCGAACAAGTCCGATATTTCCTCGCAAGACTTCGAAAATCATCAAACATTGCAAATCGACATTGGACACTATATCACTATTCAAATAATCATAGCACACATGCCAGACGTATCCCCTACCATTGTCGAACAATATCACACCGATATCGAGCCATGAACGAAGTCCGAAGAAACTTCGAAAATCTTCAAAAAACATCGAACCTCGAAAAACATCGTTGGACAGAGTATTTCCTATTCGAATGATCTTCAGATGCATAGTGGACACATGGGACACTATCGAGTATATCAAACACATTTCAACCACATGTGCACGCATACAATCCACTCAAAGCAGTTTCCGATCTTTTATTCAATTTATAACAAGGACAGTCTAGTTTTAGCTATTCTTTCTTATTATTTCTTCATCATGTGTTATATTCACCCCTTCTAGGCTCGTTTTATTGTTCTGATATACTTATATTGTCTTTTGCCTCGAGTTTTCCACATGTTTGCCTCATGTTCTCTAGCCTTTTTAGGTACTTTCTTTATTTTATATAAAAAGATGTACTAGATACAAAGAAAAACAAGAAAGTCGTCGTCTTCCTCCCAGATCACAGTGATTTGAGAGTTCATTTTAGTCTTTTTCAGTCCGAAGTTTGGTGTTTTACACTAAACTTCCTCGAAATTCCTTGAAATTCCTTGCATTATGCTATTTTCGCTCTCACTTCCCTCAATTAGTCTTTTCTTCACTTCTACTACTCGTCTAGTCCCCCAATCTTGCGTCCGAACATATCTGTGCACTCGAAATTCCTCCAAACTTCTTTGAAAAATATTGCAACATCTCGAAAAGCATTGCAACATCTCGAAAATCATTGCAATGTCTCGCAAATCATCACAAGTCCTCAAAACACATTCTTTTACCCTCAAACTGCTTCAACAAGCAGTTGTTTTGTGACTATTTGATGGTCAGTCTGGAAGGTGACATCTAGAGAGCCTCGCATCCTTCCTCTGACTCATGTTATACCATCCAAAGCCATTTTGTGGGTTTTGTTTGGGTTTCCGGGTTGAGCATCATCAACGCATCAACAATCATTGTTGATCAACATTTTTGCTGACCACCACCACCCTCAAACAGGCCCAGGTAAGTATTTTTTTACATTTCTTGCTTTATTTTTATGAACTAATTATTTTATTAGCAAACTAGTTGCGCTGATGCAATGGGACCCAATGAGCTGAGCCAATGCAATGGGCCCAAATAACAATAATTGTCATTTGGGCCCCAAGTAAGTTTTCTTTTTTTCTTTTTGTTTTTATTAAGTAACTAATTGTATTTTATTAATTTTTAGGTTGTACAGTCATGGTGATGACCGCCGACTGCAAAAAATGTGCAACGCATGCACACAGCAACCCAATCCCCCTCCTCCCTGCTCAAATGGGATGTGAGGCTGTCAACATAGACTAGGAGGGTGCCAAGGGATACCAGGAGACCCCAGAAGGGGATACCTGCCTAGTAAGCACCCACCAACCCCCATACATGCACCATGTTGCACTGACACTCCCCAACCCCCCCAAAACAGAATCCCATGACAACACCTACCTCCAGCCTCATGGGGTGGATGGTGGGTGAGCACTACCATGGCAATGGATGACACACCACCCACCCCCAACATCACTCATGGGGTGGATCGCAGGTGGAACGATGAAGATGACAACTAAGGGGGATGGGGGTGCTGCCACCACCACCACTTCTGCAGGCCCCTGCTCGCTGAGTGGATGGGCAAGGGTGAGGGGATGAGGAGGGGAGGGGAGGGCACCACCACCTTCGATCATTGGAAAGACAACCATGACTCCTCTGATAATGATTCTGAGAAAGAGAATGAGACTCCTGCCAATCTGGACACCACTGCTGCCACTACCATTGTGAGAGCCACCTCGGACGTGCTGAAAGCAGAGGCCAGACTGCAGTCCTTTGTCAACACCTTGACAAAGCTTGACCAGAAGCTGATTGAGGACAGGAGTGCCCATAAATGTGACACTGAAGAGGCAGTGAGAAGCCTTAAGTGGTCAAGCTCTACTGTCAGTGATGGCCCTCAATGTGCACCATACAAACTTAAACTACATGACTGTAATAACTGGTATTCCACTTATACTGTCTGTGCTCTCATTGCACCTGGTCTTTGTCACCCAATTGTCCTGGGTCTACCTTTCCTTTCACACAACAATATTGTCATTAATGCCTGTGATGGCACTGCTATAGATATGAACTGCCACTTTGACCTACTACACACAGTAGCACAGGCAGCTCCAAAACTGAGAATTAAACTACATGATATGCTTGCTAATGTAAAGGCCAACCATAAACTGCTGATCAAGGAACTGAAAAATGTCTACATATCTCACCAAGCATTAATTGATGCAAGATGTGAGCACATCAATGGAGTTGATGTGGTCACTGCAATCCAGGCCTGTGTGGAACAACTCACGGCTGAGGAATGGCTGGAAAAGCTCAGATCAGATATCAAAGAGTCATATGTGGACATTTTCAAACCAATCCCTCATGTGTAGGGTGTGACACAGGTAACCCTCAGGTAAATTTTCCTGTACCTGTACCTGTACTTGTATCCATGAGCACCATACCCATGTGGGTATGGGTGCAGTGTTTATCATGGGTTTCCACAGGTCTTGAGTAGTTTTCGTTCAAAAATTATGTATTATAATCTATATACTTACGATACATATCAACTAGTAATAAATAAAGGTCATGGCCCCATGCACTTGCATTTGGGGCAAGGGTGGGGCTGTTGGCAGTGGCTGCTGTCAACAGGACAAGGCAGGAGACCCCTCCACAAGGTCTTTACACTCCCCCCCCCCTAATCCAAGCAGACTCCGCTTGGACACTCAGACAGTCCTAGGACTTTGCTCAGACTTTGCTTGGACTTTTTTGGCTGAAAGTCCTGCCAAACTAGATGTCCAGTCCAAGCTGAGTCCTTGGACTGTCTGAGTTGCTTATATAATTCACTGAAAAATCAGTGGCTACCGCAGGGATTGAACCCTCATAGTCACATGATAAAGAACAATTAAGGCAGCAATATAACTGTTAGGCTAAAGCATTATTACAGGTTAGTAGTTTTATCTCTCTATGTACTGCCCCAGCTGTGATGACAAATTAACACAGCCACATTACCAATGATGATGCCAGCTCATCATCAATCATCACCAACCACCACCACCACCACCACCACCACTTGACAATGCCACCTCCCTCCTGCATCCTGCTGCTGCCACTGCCCCCTGAACACCCCACAGCCATGGGTCCCATGCCAGCACACAACAGATACCAACCACATCACACATGAAATGAGCCCAAATTACTCTATCATCATTTGGGCCCCAGGTGAGTTTTTTCTTTTTTCTTTTCTCATGTTTTCTTTAAGCTGACACATATTTTCATTAATTATAGGTTATATCTATACTGTAGAAGCACAATGACCCCCAAACCACCAGACGAGGAACAATGACAAGACCATGACCCAGCACCCACCCTCGCCCCCTGCCAGTGCGAGCAACTGCTCACATGGGGGAGAGTGGCTGCTAATGGTGACAATGATGGCAGGGAACAATGACAGCACCTGCCCCAGACCTACAAGCCACTGCTCATAGGGTGGATGATGGGTGGAACAATGACAATTACGGGAGACACCAATGACAGCCAGCACCCCCCAAAACCACTGCAGGCAACTGCTCACGGGGTGGATGGGGGGTGCAAGAGTGCAGGTACCAACAGGGAGACAAAAAAGGCCCAAGAGACATCAACATCTCTTGGGTCCTAGGTAAGTTTTTTTTCTTTTCTCATTTCATTTTTTGATGCTAACTTTTTTTAGGTACAAACTACTACTGGCAACAATGATGACAGGGGGACACCACCACCACTACCACTGCTGCGAGCCCCTGCTCACAGGGTGGAAGGTGAGGGTGAAGAGATGAGGGGGAAGGGAGACAATGATGAGAGTGGGGACACCCACGACACCTGCCCCACACCTATGAGCATCTGCTTGTGGGGTGGTTTGGGGGGGAGAAGAATGGGGACACAGCCAGGGGACAACCCAGGGAGAGACAAACGCCACCACAAGCAACTGCTCATGGTGGGTGTTTTTAATTTATTTTTATAATTGATAGTTACAGCCCCCTCCCCTCGAGCTTGCAAGGGGAGGGCCTAGTATTCTACTTGTTGTACCCCTGGCACAGATGCGAGGGGGTCAATTTAATAATCTATTCATGATATATATACATAAAATTAGATTTCAGTAATAAATAGATATAATGTATGTAAATTTAAATAACTATTTGGCTTAAGTGGTAGAGTGTGCATTTTTGGTCGGCATGTGATTGCCAGTCCAGAAGTCTGTTGGTTCAATTCTTGCTGTGCACACATCATTTTGTGAGACTTATAAGAATTTCTTTAAGTCTGGAACTCAGACTTTAGAGGGTGGTCAGCAATAGAAATATATATTTCTTCTCACATATATTTTGTGATGTGATATGTTGGATCTTGAATAAATATGATGCGGAATGAGGAATGTGATGTGTTCCATCTCAGTGGGATTCTTGTGATTCATCGTAGTATGTAGCATTGGCACAAAGACTGAATGAGAGTTGCATTTGATATAATGATATTCTCCATAACAACCTCTATCATCAGCTAAAAGACTCAGGGAGAGCCATGCTCACCTGATTGTTCTTTATGATCATGAGGAGAGCCGTGTTCAGTACCCTCATGATAAAGATTATTGACTATTTATCACAATCATACTATGGGTCGCAGAGCCATGTTCAGTACCCTCATGATAAAGATTCAGCTTATAAGTGTGATGATATCTACTATTTATCAACTCACCTCACATATCATGGATCAGGAGCAATGCAGGCGATTTCTTACTCAGTTGTCAACTTAGTTGCATGTGCTACATTGGCCTATGGTACTCCACAGTTTGACCAAATCCCATATCATGACTCTGCACTGACTGGTGCTGATTGGGTTAAGGAGTTGATGGAGGGCCATCCAGAGCGAATTTGTTGTGAACTCGGTGTCCACCTGCATGTATTTAAGATATTGGTAGCATATCTCCAGGAAAAACACTCCAGGGATGTCTTCTTTGAAGAACAATTGGCGATCTTTCTGTACCAATGTACAACTGGGCTGTCAATTTGTCATGTAGGCAAATGCTTCCAATGTTCCAATGAGACAATCTCAAAGTACATCTTCTAGTATTGCATATCAATTGATTGCTTACACTTGTCCATGCCAGATATTTTTTAAAGATGCTGAATATCTTCTCATCCAACCCATTCTATGCCGACTATGTACACTTGCCTGGCATCAATGACCCAATTTCTAAATACATCACAGACAATGACAAGTTCTATCCATTTTTTGCAGGTGCAATTGGTGCATTGGATGGGACCCATTTTGACTGCTCAGGTACTCCAGAACAATGGGCAATTGCTTGTGATCATAAAGGCCGTGTTACACAGGATTGCCTTGCTGCTTGTGACTTTTCACACAGATTTGTGTATGTCTTCAGTGGATGGGAGGGATCTGTTACAGACTCAACAATGTTTAACGATGCCTGCATCACAGACTTGTGTGTTCCAACAGCCAGCAATCACTATTACCTTGCTGATGCAGGCTTTCCCAACTCACTTTCCCTTATGCTCCCTTATCGAGGTGTACGGTATCATCTCATGGAATGGAGCCGTGCAGAACTTCGGTACTGTATAGTTCCAAGACTCCATATCATCTGATTCTTACATTTGTGATAGCCCTGCCAGCGCTCAAGAGCTGTTCAATCTGCATCACACATCAGCATGAAATATTGTTGAGCACATTTTTGGCATCTTGAAGAACTGGTTCACAATTCTGAGGAGCAATCCCAACTTGGATGTAGATACACAAGTGAAGCTTGCTCCGGCACTTGCTGCCATTCACAATTTCATTAGGGAGTATGATGATGAGGACATACAGGAGCTTCTCAATTGTGATGCTGCTGATCAGGCAACACTGCCAGGACGTGGTGTAGACACTGGAGATTTGGCATTGGGACCCGCCAGGACTGCAGAGCGCCAAGTCGCAGATAGTAGGAGAGATCTCATTGCTAGTGCAATGTGGCAACAGTATCAAGCTGAACTGAGACAAAGAGGAGCCATATAACTACAAATATTATTTTACATGTAGTAGTCTACATATCACTTGTGAGCAATGTTCATTTGGGGAATACAGATGTGAGAATAAAAAATCAAGCCATTGTGGTGATGTCAGCAGGAAACCCGCAGTGCTCCACCAACTGCTTCTCAAGCCACTTCTTATGTAGAACATCGCACTGCAGTGACATATATGTATCTGCTTCTGTTGTGTCAGGTTTGAACAGGTCAATCAGTGTGATCATGCGTGCATCATCCAAGTGCATCTCAATCTCCTGGAGACGAGCCATGGCTTTAGCACGATGTTCTGGAGAGGTATTGCGGGTTGTACAAGACTATGCTCGATCATTTTGTTAAATGTGTCCAACAACTCCTTGATGCCATTCAACACAACTGCGCCTGGAACAGTGGAGCGCTGTTTCTTTCCTGCCGCTGCTGAGGACCAGCCTGATTGGCTGGCATCCAGTGCCGAGTATTTACATTTTGAGGAGGTGGATGAAGATCCTATGGTGTGTTTGATTTGTCGTAATGAAGATGGAGGTGGCAGGTCATGATGACTGGATCCAACAGATGGTGGAGGTGAAGAAGGTGGAGGTGGTGTAGATGAAGGAACAATAGGAGGCTGAATAACAGGTGTTCACAGAGCAGATGTATCAACAGGAGTCTCCTTGTCACTGATTGGTTAAGGAGGCATAGTTGAAACCACACTAGAAGCACCCTGTGTTTGATCAGATGGTCGGAAAGCATGGGTTCCCTTTCCAAGGCCAGGCATGAGTGCCGACATGATATGGTAGAGAGGAAATCCCTTGTTTGTGTACATCTTGGCACCATCATGTTTCTGCAACTAAATCAGTGGCACAATCAGACAAGATTAATGTACAACGTACCGTAATGTATGCCTTCCAAGCATCCACTTCACCTATGCCAATATTCATTCCTTTTTCATCATCCCAATTAAAACTGGATAACCCTTTCAGAGTTGTGACAGTGTTGTAGGCAGTCCGAAGCTGGAGAGAATTGGTTGATCATTGAAGATCAAGGAGTCAGGAGAACTGTACACACCTGTGAATATTTGGATTTACAGGCTTTGGCAGTCTTAGGAGCACCCATTCCATGATGCAATGCCATCTCTGCAACCAGCACATTCCAGACAGCTGGCTTAAAGTTGGCGCCATCTGCCATGGCATCCTTTTAGAGCAAAGGAAAGTGATCATCCTTTCCTCATCAGCAGGGGACCAGTGACACTGAGGGGCAGCAGCAGCAGCACTGGCAGCAACATTGGCAGCAGGCAGAGGCCTAGGGGGACTGTTAGATGAATGGCATGTATGCATGACGACAAGTTGTTCAACACAAGCTTGAGTCAGCATGTGGCTGATGTTCACATGCCATCATATTTGGCATCACTTGGCAGATGATGAGGTCTGTGAGAGTTTGCCGAATGTGTGTCCAAGCAGAGTCCGAGTGAAGTCCGAGGACAGTCCGTGTGTCCAAGTGTGTCCAAGCGGACTCTGCTCAGATTGGGGGGGGGAGTGTAAAGTACTGCCTCTGCTCAAATTTGGAGCCAGGGAGGGGTTGGCACAGTTGGTGTCAATGAAAACAAAACAAAAGACCCCCCCACTCGTATTTGCAGCAAGGGAGGGGGTGATGGCGGTCACTGTCAACGAGAACAATACACAGGACCCCTCTGCTTGCTTTTGGAGCGAGGGAGGGGTGGTGGTGGGTGGTTGTGGGCGAGAGGAGGGCTCTCCTCACGGTTGAGGCCACAGAGGGGTGGTGGTGGCCATTTGTGGATGAGACAAGCCCCCCACTCACGTTTGAGGCGACGGAGGGGTGGTGTTGGCCGGCATTGCCCAGAAAAGAACAACAGAACCCCCCGCTCATGTTTGCAACAAGGGAGGGGGTGGTGGTGGTGGGGTCATCATTGTTGTTGCCCAGAGCCAAAAGATAGCCCCCTCCAACTCATGTTACACATGAGGAAGGGGTCATTGTCATTGTCATTGCCCACAAACCAGAAGATATCCCCCTCCAGCTTGCATTTGATGTGAGGGAGGGGTTGTTGTCATTGTTTCCACCACCCAGAACAGAGCCAAGAACCCCTCCACTCACATTTGGAGCGAGGGAGGGGGTGGTGGCCATGGCCATAGTCATTGTTGCTGCTGATGTTGTCATTGATCATGTTGTTGTTGCAATCAACAACATCATATGATCAGGCACATGACTGGCTGTTGGTACCCATAAACCTGTGGATAAGGGTACAGTGTTGCCTCGGGTACAGAAATCCAAACCTGTATCCATATCCGAGCATACCTGTGACCACAATCACCATATTATCATGGGTTTACCCATACCCATGTCATACCTTAGTCACATCAGTGTTGCAATGGAAAAGGTACATTACCAAATACAAAAATGTATTAATCTACTTTGGCCTTTTCTTCATATGAACGTGACCCGATTCATCATCAATGTATGTTCTTTCAACAATTGGCCTGGGAAAACATGCTTTGCATTTCCCCCACACATTATCTAGAGTGTTTTATCTTCAGATTTCCCTTTGCTAGGTGTGCCTCCACTCCCTGTAATATGTACCATCATCTTAACTTCAGATTTCCTTTTGCTAGTCCATTAATTAAGTGGCTTCTAAGGTTGCCCTTTGTTAAGTTCTGAGCTGAATGAAGGAAGTCATCGGATTTCTGGTCATAGCTGGGCAGTAGAGGTTGATAAGAGAAGGATCAAACAGGGAAGGGAACCTGATGGGATTCTGGGGCAAGGTTCACTTGATGTGCCATACCAAATGTGAGGGGACAGAAAGGACTTGGCTTCAACTTATAAGACGTTGCACCCTTCTCCTCATCAAGTGTCCTAATTTCAAGACAAGGGTAAGGAGGATGATCAGAGGTCCAGAGGTTTTCCAGAGAGGATGAGCTAAAGTTTGAGATAGACTTAGGAGAATATTTGGAGTGTAACTGGGTTGGAATTAAGTGGGTGACTTTGTTGATTTACAAACTGTCTGATACAAGACAAAAGTAGCTAGCTTAAATACTAAGGGCTGGAGATGATTGGAGTTTCCGAGGCTGCGATAATTTGCAAACCAGCCTCCAAGGCAAATATCCTGAAACTGTTTCATTGAATTGGAAATGAGAGAATTTTATCTCTAGGCAGTGCTGCTGATAGGAGGTGGGCTGTGATGCAAGGTGGTGGCAGAAAACAATCAGAATTCCAGATGGGGAATCGGTCTTCACACCCTTATACTGTGTAAGCAAAACCAAGAGGACAGGATCCTCAAGGCAGTGATAGAGACAAGATTCCTGAAAAGAGAAAATGAAGCAGGATTGGAAGGTGCATCCAGGACCAACAAAGGCAAACAGCAGATGATGTCTTGATTCTGACATCATTAATTTACTATCAAAAGTACATCCTCATGTCAGGAGCAAAGCAATGGTGCAGGCACAGGGACACCATCAGAACAGGGCACACAGCACTGCAGGTTAGCAAGAAAAGTGCATGAAAAAATGATATTAGCACTTCCCAAAGATTTTAGACATTGATTCCAAACTGCCCACACATGAATGGAGCATATGAAATGAATGAGGCATGTAAGTCTTCAGTGGATCAACAGTGGCTTTGGATCCAATTCATCTCAGGACAGGCAATGTGCTAGAGCAGAGTATGGTGGAGTCATTGGGGGATCAATATGACAACTGCCTGGCAAGTCTGGTCAAAGAAAGTGGTGAGACCACAGTGAGCAGTGAGAGCAGCAGAACTAACACCCATTCCAAAGCAGGAAGAATGCACTTTCTGGGACCAGAACAAGATAGAGCAGCTAACAAACCCAATATCTTGGCAAATACTAAAACAATTGGATGATGGCACTGCAGCTGAGGAAGTTATCTTCACCATACAAGGTATTATTATTATTTGGGTCAAGGATCTACCACCTGTCATGGAATAGCCTAGGTGTATCTAGGAGTGGCTGGAAAAGCAAAGGCTCACATTACTCAGGATCGCAAGTCAGCGATACAAGTACTTATGACAGAGCATATTGCTGGGAGGCCTGGGAAGCCCCACATTCACTGTAGTGTTTGAAGGTCCGGTTCATCAAACCAGAAAAAAACCAGAACTGAACTGGACTAAACCATGGTCTGGTCTTTTTGCAGTTGTGGTTGCCCTTATTTTGGTACAAGGTCAGTTGTGGTTTGACATATTGTATATTTATGTTGAACTGTTCAAACCAGTTGCAACCGCAAGGCCATCACATTGTTGGCTACTGATGCTCACACCAAGGCTGAGAGGGACTGGCAGAAATATCCAAGGGACAGGTCTCACCCCTCATTTGAAACTCTGGTCCATAATGTCTTGCACCAGCTCATGGACATCTGGAAATCAGTTTAACCCAGAGAGAAGGGCAGGGAGGATGGGATTATGGAAACTCATCAAGAAGCATATGAGCGTGCAGAGAGAGAATATGGAGTCATTTCGAAGGAAAAAAGGGTGAACTCACACTTAGGAAAGGTTCAGTTGCAGCACTTATCCTCCTTCTCAGAGAGTTGGGTGATGCAAATGTTGAGGTCTGGCAATGCATCTACCACATACTAAATTAGATGGGTAAGGATGGCATGAGCTCTTAGGAAAGTGGCAATGAGAATGGCCATCATGTCATGCATGTCCATTATTTCGATTGGAGGAGGAAGGACACCACTGATATGATGCAGCTCATTGATTCAATTCAAACTCTTCAACCCAACCTGTTCAACCCCAACAGAGCCAAACCAGTTGTGGGGGTCAGGATCCTGGAGCCATCCAATGACCACCACCAAAGCTCTATCTGAAGAGTTTCTACAATTTGGCATGGTACAATTCGCTCAGTTATGGGGAAAGGATGGATCTTCGAGTGCATAAAGAGAAGGTGGAGTGGCCGGTGCCTTTACCAGTGGTGCACAGAGCTTAGCAGTTTCTGTGTCACACAATGATATAGATGACTTGATTTGATATTCATATGCTTCCTCTCAAAGCAGGGGTTGTAGTTTTGTAATTGTCTACCTGTATAACTGTAGCTCCAGCAATTGAACAATTAATGCTGCCTCCAAACCATTACCCATCATCGCCATGAGGGTCGACTGTGGCAGCAGATGAGCACAGGCCCACAAGCTATCAAGTAAAGATTGGCACTCATGATGACCTGCCCATAATGCTGGCATGTGTGGAGTCGAACAACACTGGGATGCTGAAGTTCCTAAAGGGCCACAGGCAACAGATACATGAGCTTGCACACTGCAACCTGTTCTCATTCAGCAAGCATGATGATGTGTGCTGCCATTGGTGAACAGCATGCTATGAACAGCTACATCAAATTAACATGAAGATAGAAAATAGTTACATACAGTGGGGGTGGAGGGGAGGTTGGAGGTGGCCATCCTCCATATAGCCATGTTTGGGTCAAGAAGGCAAAAGAGAGGCATAACATAGGGCCATCAAGTCCTGGATGGTATAGAAGATATTTAGACCCCAGTATTGAGATAAACAAAAGTGAACACTGACATTAAAATGCATGCAATGGTAAGGCCTTGAGTCCATTACACCAGCAGGTAATCCAGCCTCAAGACTCCAGGAGAATGCATCACATGTTCTACGGTGGGCAGATCTATGTTGTCATGATTGGCATAATACAGATGAGCAGTGTACATCAAATCCATGGCGATAATATGAGAGGAATGAGAAATCAATGCAACCTGACTCCATATTTATGACTGTTGAGCACCTTTGTTGAAAGGATTTCAAAATCGATTATGCAATCCTGTGCCTATCATTACATAACAAAGCAAATCAGCTTGTATCTGAGTTGCTCTTTTGGAGATTATTTAAACATGCATATTGAACAAATTTCCATCACAAAAAAGAGGCTGAGTGCTTGAAATGCATGATAACACCTAAGGATTCTGTGAGTAAAAGTCAATTATCTAAACAGCCATGTGGCTGCTCACTGTAAAGATTCAACTGTGAAAGAAAGGAAAGTTGTTTATAAGAGAAAGAGTGAAGCTCCAAGGCAAGGCCTAATAAGCAACTACCCCGGAATGTGAGAAGAGACTGAAGAGGGTGTGCGAAGTGCTTACCTGTGCTGCTTGTTGACAAAGATGAAGATCAAGAGGAAGCAGCATGAGGCAAAATCCCCTATTCATGCTGGGACTGTCTATGACCAGGCCTCTGCTAGAACTCTAGCACCCAGCCACAAATGGCATAAATGACCAGAGTGAGAAGAATTTTTGGATGATGCCGAGAGTGGTGATGGTGACAAAATGGATATTGAGGAGGCGCAGAGGCCTACAAAAATGCTCCTTACCCCTGGAACCCACTGAACATGTATATTGAACAAATTTCCATCATCTCCTCACCTGCCAATTATCATAAAATCTATGAGCAGCTCAACTTCTATAATTGATCTTACTGAGTTAGAAGAAGAAATCAAAGGACCTTCAAGTCTGTCCCTGTGTAATGGGCACCCCATTACATATTACATAACCCAGGGACTCTAATATTACCATGTTGATACTTGTTTAGATCATTACTTCTTTACTTACAACATACACAACATAGCTTCCAAATATACTGGATTCTGCTCTGTTGGTTACAACGTAAGTCCTGAGTACTCTAAAACTAGTAGCTAACTGTTACATTTTTTTGAGCTTAACAGCTATTTGGAAGCTATGAGCTTACCAACATAAATAAACAGAATTTTATTAACCCTTTAGACAATAAACATAGTGATGCAATGATGAGAATGACAACTGCGACCACTATACAACAAATGTCAACACAAGCCGATGGGGTACAACCACCCTCTACTCCTCAAAAACCACCTTGACAACCTGAACAGACCATAGTAGGAGGATCAAGGGTAGATGAGAGTCCCAGAGTGGACTCTCTAAAGGCAAAGGCAACCAAACCCAGATTGAAATCAACAATGCATACACCTGTGTCAACAATACCAGTGCCAACCAGACCCACTATGCAAGTACCAAGGCCACAGGGATCCCAACAATGAGTGAGCGACTGGCACGCATCTGGTATGCTGAACCCCTTCACTCCAGAACCCCAAAGGGAGGTACATCCTCAATTCCCACTGGTGCTGGCATCCACATCCTTACATCAAGTCCCCAAAACTCTGGAAACTCAAGCCGGATGACAATGTGCAACTTCAACCTCCCATTTACCTTGTATACCTGAACACTTATGACCAACTATCAAGACAACCCACCTTGACACAGACGAGAATGAAGCATCAGATGGGGAAATAGAAGTTGAAGACCCCATGGACATACTCAACCGGTCTGAAGGTTTAATATGGGATGAATGCCCATTCACAAATCAATACCTGCATGTTAGGATCAGGCATGTAGTGCACAACCAAATAGTAGAGGTCCTAACCCTCGCAAGGAAGAAGGTGGACCTATCGTCGACAGTATACAAGAATATGTACCTCGACATATTCAGGGCTCTTATAGCGAAATGAATTGCCTCAAAGAAAACAGATGCAATCACTTCAACGCCATCTGCAACAAACTGGGAGGACTACATGGAATGATGAGCCGAGGCCCCTCAATGCCAGCTTAAGCATGAACCCAAGGATATTTGAGTACCCCAGGATACACAACCAGAATACCCTTACGCGGACCCTGCTGTCGAGAATGCAATTGCTAGTATCAATGCATCTCAGCAAGTTGGGGAATCAAATGACAGCTACTGTCACCATCATGATGCGGCTACCTGACAACATCATGTTACATTTGAAAAGACACCCTCCCCAATGACCTTTCACCAGCCAGCACCGACTGAGGACATGGACTCTACTTGACCCGCCATGCGGGGAACCTCTGAAATGTCCGGACCAACAATTGAAGTACCTCATAGGGCATGAATTCCTATGGCAAGTACTATTGAGGACCAAATCACGTACCAATACCTTAGAAACAAGGACCTCAATTTAACTAGGGATTCATTATACAATGATCAAGGAATAATGTTCAACGGGCATCATCATATCAATATGTTAGACCCTGCTACACACAGATAACTGGACTGACTCGACCACCTAACACTTATGATGGTGATGATGATGGGACAGATGACCGACTTGATGGAAATCAAAGACGACCCCCATCCCGCGTGACTCACCCCAACACCATAACCCCTATGGTACAACTGGGAATGGAGGAGGCAGCAGAGGTGGTGATGGCGAACCTCCCAATGGTGGAGGAGGTTTTGACCCTGGAGGGGAGGAACCCGATCGACCAAACAATCAATGCCCTTTACATAGGGGTTACTCCATGCCACCCGCAGATTGGGCCAGGTTACATACACCTGGCATATGCGCAACATCTGAACACCACCACACACAAATGCATGATTGGTTGCTACGATTATGCAGAGAACATCTTACTGTTTGCCTCAAGATCCCTGAAGGGACAAAGGTTCACAGAGCTGATACTAGTTCTGTAGGACAATACCATGGATCACCCAAGTTCTCAGACTTGGAGAATTGGCTCATCAGCATAGTTGTAATGCTCCAAGCCATTCAATACAGAGGAGATGACAGGGATCAAGAACATATGCTGTGCATACCTGAATTCCTGGATGGTGAGGCAAAGAAATGGTATTCACGACATGTAAACCAATCCCAGTTGCATTGGACATTCAGGGACGTGATCATTGGCCTTTATGATCGTTTTACACACCTGACCACTATGCAAGATGCCCGTGAGGCATACACTGCCAACACGCTATTCAGACAAACTAGGCATCCAAGGATATTATGACATCCTCAGAGATCACACTCAGAATATGTCTGTATACCCAGATGCATACAACATCATGGACACCTTCCTGTGTGGTCTACCTAGGGAAATGTGCACAAAGATGCTGGAGAATGGTCTTATGCTGGAGGCAAACACCATCAAAGACTTTGTATCTGAAGGAAAAGCATTGGAAGCGGCTATGAAAACCATGGAACACTACAATCGACATTTGACAAGTACTATGCATACTACAGAAACACCAAAAACTCAGAGTCGACATGAGGACAAAGCATGGAGAGCTGGAGTAACATTTGTGAAGAGACCAGAACCGAACCAGGACAACAGCAGATCGAAGACTAGAACCTTCATAAATAACTGCTCAAGCAATAATTGGCCAAACTTCAAGCCCCAAGTTCACGATAACCAACACACACCTAAGACATATCAAGATAAACCCCAGGCGCATCAGGATAAGGACAGACTCACCACCATACCTGTTGGAGAAAACATGCTTTGTTTCAACTGCAATGAACTGGGACACTATGTGAGAGATTGTAAGAAACCAAAATGGGATAAATTACATGTTCGAGCAGCTCATACTGCCGTGGTTGAGGATAAAGATGACAAGAATAATGTGCAGGAGGACTAGACCTCAGAACACAACCTTTGACAATCCACCAGATCCCAAGATCATCAGAGTGATGAAGACAAGATGATTGAGATCCAGTACTTTACATTCCCCCCCCCCAGTCCGAGCAGACTCTGCTCGGCACACTCGGACACTTGGACTGTCTGAGGACTTCACTTGGACTGTCTGAGGACTTCACTTGGACTGTCTGAGGACTTCACTTGGACTGTCTGAGGACTTCACTTGGACTCTGCTCAGACTCTGCTTGGACACTCGGACTCTGCTCGGACTCTGCTCAGACACTCGGACTGTCCTAGGACTTTGCTTGGACAACATCAATTGTGCATTTACTTACACCTTTAAAGTACTGTCCAAGTTCCAGACTTACAGAAATTCTTATAAGTCTCACAAAATGATGTGTGCACAGCAGGAATTGAACCAACAGCCTTCTGGATTAGCAATCACATGACAACCAAACATGCACACTCTACCACTTAAGCCAAGTAGTCATTTAAAGTCACATACATTATATCTATGTATTACTGAAATCTAATCTTTTTATATATCATGAATAGATTATTAAATTGACCCCCTCGCATCTGTGCGAGGGGTAATTAATATGTGTAATACTAGGCCCTCCCCTCAGGGCCGTAACTATCAATAATAAAAATAAATTAAAAACACCCACCATGAGCAACTGTTGCTTGTGGTGGCATTTGTCTCTCCCCAGGTCGTCCCCTGGCTGTCTCACTCTCCTGTCCCCATTCTTCTCCCCCCCGAACCACCCCACAAGCAGATGCTTGTAGGTGTGGGGTGGGTGTCGTCGTGGGTGTCCCCACTAGTTGTCGTCTCCCTTCCCTCTTGTCTCCCTTCCCTCTTGTCTCCCTTCCCTCTTGTCTCCTTCCCTCTTGTCTCCTTCCCTCTTGTCTCTTCCCCCTCACCTTCCACCCTGCAAGCAGGGGCTTGCAGCAGCAGTGGTGGTGGTGTCATCGTTGTCGTCGTCACCAGTAGTAGTTTGTACCTATAAAAAGTTAGTTAGGATTGAAAAATGAAATGAGAAAAGAAAAAAAAACTTACCTAGGACCCCTAATCATCGTCGTTCCACCCATTGTCCACCCTACAAGCAGTGGCTCATAGGGCTGGAGCAGGTGCTGTCACTGTTCCCTGCCATCGTCATCATTCCACCCACCATCCACCCCATGAGCAGTTGCTCGTGAGGCTGGAGGTGGGTGGTGTGTCCTGTGTGGTGGGCATGAGTAGCCATTCTTGTCGCTTCAAAGTTGCACCCATTCCCACCCTGCGAGCAGCTGCTCGTGGCAGTGGTTCTGAGTGCTCGTCATCATCGTCGTTGTCATCGTCATCAGCAGTACTAGATAATACTTAAAAAGTTTGTTAGTAACAAAAACAAGAAAAAAAAACTTACCAACGGCCCAAGAGACATCAAACAACGTCTCTTGGGCCTTTTCTTCATTTGCTTTGCCTTCCTTTTGTTGTTTCCCACTTGTCCCCTCGTCATTCCATCTCCCAGTCGCAGTCGTCTCCAGTCGCCTCATTGCATTGTCGTTCCATTTGGCCAAGTCAGCGTCGCCATTGTCTTGCTGTTTTCAGTTGTACCCGTTCCCACCCTGCAAGCAGTTGCTTGCAGCGGTGGTTCTGGGTCTTAGGGTGGTGGCTGTGTCAGCCATTGTCATGGTTTTGAAGCTGTGGTGTCGTTATAACATAGATAAAACCTATCGTTAAGGAAAGTTCAGTTAGTTAAACAAAACAACAAAAATCATGTAAAAAAAGACTTACAAGTGAGCCCAAATGACAATGCTGTTGTTTGGGCTCATTCCCATTGTTGGTTATTGGGGTAGGAGATAAGGAGTAGGTGGCACCGTTGCCAGCATTGTTGATGACACAGCTGTGTTGATTTGTCATCACAGCCAGGGCGGTACATAGAGAGATATAACTACTTATCTGTAATGATACTTTAGTCTAACTGTTATGTCGCTGACTTAATTGTACTTTATCATGTGACTATGAGGGTTCAATCCCTGTGGTAGCCACTGATTTTTCAGTCAATTATATAAGCAACTCGGAATCCACTCAGATGCTTGGACAGTCCGAGGACTCAGCTTGGACTCAGCTCGGACTGGACATTTACTTTGGCAGGACTTTCAGCGAAAGAAGTCCAAGCAAAGTCCTCATGTGCAACCAAAATGTTTGCATATTTGGATAGCTTGAACAATGGGCTATGATGACACTCATTAAGACCATAATAAAAACCCAAAGTGATCACACAGACCCAATACAGGTGACCTGTGTGGGTGTAGTTTAATGCTTGATGAGAGTGCTCAACTCCCCAAGCTCTTCCACTGTGAAGCAAAATCCCTGGAGATGAACATTTTGCTGGCTGTAAGAATAAGAATTTACTATGCGAGATGAACTTGGTGAGTGCCATGCTCGGAAGGAGCCTTGTTGTCGCTTGCCCACAACCATGCTTGATCCAATGCATGCATATCATCCAGGTTGTGTACATGAATGCTGTCCCAAGTACTTTCATTCCCAAAGAGTTGGGTCCATAATTGTGATCATTGCTTGACCCTTCAGGTTGAGGTCAAGGATCATTGCAAAGCTAGGTATTGTCACATGCATTCACTGAGTGTTGATCCTGCAACCATGTGTATTTCTTTTTGATTTGTCTCAAGTGACTCTAGCCTGGAGAATTTGCCATGGCAAATGATGGATAATGCCTATGATCATGCCTGATGCACTCGAGACTAGATAATCCAAATGTGTATATGGTTTTCAATTCGCCTGCCTGAAGAGATTCTGGCCTAAAGAAATCACTATTGCAAACATCATGTCAGGACTGCAATCATGCTTGACCCAACACATGACATGTAAGACTACTTGGAGCAATAGCCAAGTAATCCAAAAGTAGATTTTAGCGTGTTCAAGGGTCGCTTTGAATGCCATCCCAAGTATCTTCATTCACAAAAAGGCGACCCATAACCATAATCATTGTGTAACCCAATGCATACAGGTTGCACAGTTTGAGGATCATTGCAAAGGTCACCTACAGTTGTCATATGGCATTGAGGTTGCAACCATGCATGTTTTGTCTCAAGTGACTCTAGCCAGTACTTTACACTTCCCCCCCCCAATCCAAATGGACTCCGCTCAGACACACTCAGACACTCAGACTTTGCTTGGACAACATCAATTGTCCATTTATTTTATTTACACCTTTAAAGTACTGTCCAAGTAAAGTCCGAGTTCCAGACTTAAAGAAATTCTTATAAGTCTCACAAAATGATGTGTGCACAGCAAGAATTGAACCAACAGACTTCTGGACTGGCAATCACATGATGACCAAATGTGCACACTCTACCACTTAAGCCAAATAGTCATTTAAATTTACATACATTATATCTATTTATCACTGAAATCTAATTTTTTATATATCATGAATAGATTATTAAATTGACCCCCTTGCATCTGTGCGAGGGGTACAACAAGTAGTACAAGGCCCTCCCCTCGCCAGCTCGAGGGGAGGGGGCCATAACTATCAATTATAAAGATAAATTAAAAACACCCACCACAAGCAGTTGCTCATGGCAGCATTTGTCTCCCCCCGGGTTGTCCCCTGGCTGTCTCACTCTCCTGTCCCCATTCTTCTCCACCCAGAGCCACCTCACGAGCAGATGCTCATAGGTGTGGGGCAGGTGTCATCGTGGGTCTCCCTTTCCCCTCGTTGTCATCTCCCTTCCCCCTTGTCATCATCTCCCTTCCCCCTCATCATTGTCTCCCTTCCCCTTCAACTCTTCCACCTCACCTTCCACCCTGCAAGCAGGGGCTCGCAGCAGTGGTGGTGGTGGTGGTGTCCCCCCATTGTCATTGTCACCAGTAGTAGTTTGTACCTAAAAAAAGTTAGTTAGCATCGAAAAATGAAATGAGAAAAGAAAAAAAAAACTTACCTAGGACCCAAGAGACGTTGACATCTCTTGGGCCTTTTTTGTCTCCCTGTCAGTACCTGCACTCTCACACCTCCCATCCACCCTGCGAGCAGTTTCCTGCAGCAGTTATGGGGGGTGCTGGCTGTCATTGGTGTCTCCCCTAATTGTTGTTGTTCCACCCATTGTCCACCCTACAAGCAGTGGCTCATAGGGCTGGGGTGGGTGCTGTCATTGTTCCCTGCCATCATTGTTGCCATTAGCAGTTGCTTGGACTGGCAGGGGTGGGTGCTGGGTCATGGTCTCATCGTTGCTCCTCATCTGGTGGTTTGGGGGTCATCGTGCTGCTACAGTATAGATATATCCTATAATTAATGAAAATATATGTTAGCTTAAAGAAAACATGAGAAAAGAAAAAAGAAAAAACTCACCTGGGGCCCAAACGACAATAGGACTCAGTCGTTTGGGCCCATTTCATTGTGTGCTGGCATGGGACCTGTGGCTGTGGGGTGTTCAGGGGGCAGTGGCAGCAGTGGGACATGGGAGGGAGGCAGCGTTGTCGAGTGGTGGTGGTGGTGGTGGTGGTTGGTGATGATCAATGATGTTGATGAGCTGGCATCATCATTGGTGATGTGGCTGTGTTGATTTGTCATCACAGCCAGGGCGGTACATACAGAGATAGAACTATTTACCTGTAATGATACTTTAGTCTAATGGTTATATTGCTGCCTTAATTGTACTTTATCATGTGACTATGTGGGTTCAATCCCTGCGGTAGCCACTGATTTTTCAGCTAGTTATATAAGCAACTCAGACTCCGCTCAGATGCTCAGACAGTCCCAGGACTCAGCTCGGACTGGACATCTAGTTTGGCAGGACTTTCAGCCAAAAAAGTCTGAGCAAAGTTCGAGCAAAGTCCTAGGACTGTCCAAGTGTCCGAGCAGAGTCCGCTCGGATTGGGGGGGGAGTGTAAAGACCTCAACTCTAGCCTGGAGAATTTGCTGTGGCAAATGACAGATCAGGCCTATGATCATGCCTGACACACTCAAGACTAGATAATCCAAATGTGTATGTGGTTTTTGATTTGCCTGCCTGAAGAGATTCTGGAGTAAAGAAATCACTATTGTGAACATCATGTCAGGACTGCAATCATGCTTGACCCATCACATGGCACTTGGTGGGAGTCAAAGACAATGTGTATGAATAAGTGCCCATCCATGAGAGATCTAGATAGACATGATAGAACATCTCACATAAGTGATAGTTCAAAAGTCATAAGGTATAAGGTCCTTAGGCTGATATTGTATTCCATGGGCATGCATACACAGGTTTGAAACATGAGTTGCAAGTGTACCATAGTAAGGGATACAGGAGGAAGGCATTGAGGTATGCCAAGGACATAGGTGTAATAACATTGAAGACAGGATGGGCTCAAGTTGACAGGTAGTGCTTGCAGAGTTCAATCATTGTAGAACAAACTAGGAGCAACTCTGAGGAGGATCTGTTAGCACAATAACAATTTTAAAACAAGGGACATACTTGGGATGTTGTGTATAGAGTCTCCTAGGTATGTTCCCTGATGCTTTTGGGACAGTGATTGGTAGGGGCAAGTAGTAGCTCGGTAAGCATCTTTTGACATGTCAATGTGTAAGCGCTCCATGTATTCAGTGTTACAATTATCAAGGGCCCCAAAGTCCCTGATAGATGCAATGAAATGATTAAGACCTTTGGAAGTTGAAAGTGATCCCTGATTTCGAGGTTGATGAAAATAGTTTTGTTGGCTTGAAAGGAGTCCAGCTTGCATATTGAAGAGCATTTCCTCACTGTGTTCGGGATATCATGCAAGATAGAGAAAGTCAAAAAATTCACCAAGGCATGCAACAAGTCTTCTGCTATCCATGCCATTTGGCAATGGCAGGTCAGATTGGGAGGTAGTTGGCAACATTGTGCATCAATTTCAATTGCCCCATATGCAGAGATTATCCATGACTTGAGATGCTTCAGAATGCCTTGGTAAAGCTGATGAAGTATGTCTGGGGTTACAGATCGAAAGATATTGGAATATGGAAGCTTTTCCCAGAAAGGCTGGAAGACAGGCTTAATACCAGCCTCCTTGCAAGCCTGGCAGAAGCATGGTATGTCACTGATGAGAGACAAGGCATCAAGAATCTGTTCCAGATCTCAGAATGGATATAAATTCTTGCTTTCTTCCCCCACTTTGCATCTTGGGATTGTACACTTTGGACATTCTCCATTTTTGCAGCAGCATACAAGAACTTGCTCAGGGTAATCACAAATGTAGCATGCCAAAAGAGGATGACAGTGATAACACACTCCTTCTCCTGTAAAGAGGACTTTCCCTGAAGTACCAGCTTCTTGTAATGGGGCAGTAATGATATCCATCGCTGCATGAAAGAGATTGGCAAGACAACACCTTCGCTTGGCACAATTTGTGATATGCTCGAGATTGGTGGGGAGATATCCAAGGAGGACATATGCATGACAGGAAGGTTCATGATGGATCTCCTTTGGTATATTTCCAATTGTAAGATACACAGGATAAGCACTTTTTGTTTAGGGCAAAGCCTCAACCACTTGATCTAGTCGATGTCGTTCGACGAGGTGCTTCCTCGATGAGTCGTTCGGCACTAGTCTTACTCGGAGCATCCGGCGTAAAATAGGTAGTGCACTCTAGCAGGGCTTCTGCATAGAGTCATTCAGGTTCATGCACTAAGGGGCTTCCTTAGTGGTTTCGAGTAAGTTCACGAGTTGCAAGTTAAGGCTGTTAATTGCCTAGATCTAAACTAACGACATCCCTACTACAAGTTGCAGTACTTATACTAGAAGGGAGGTCCCTATCGTCCAATCGGAATGGTAGATGCATATCAAGTAACAATAGAAAGAATAAGCCTCATGCCTTGCATGAGGCATCCGATGTCAAGGAGTGCTGTGGCGCAGCATGTCAGGGAACAATAAGAAGTAAGCCTCATGCCTAGCATGAGGCGTCCAATGTCACAGATCCAATGTCAAGGATCCAATGTCAAGGATCCAATGTCAAGGACATGCTGCGGTGCAGCATGTTGATCGTGAGAGTCCGACGTCACAGACCTCTTGTCAAGGGGCTGTCATATCACAGCATGTGTGGGAGTAGGTTTGGGTGCATGGAGTCACCATGCATCAAGGGTGCCTCCCTCGGGAAGGGGATCGAATGCATGCAGTCGGCATGCATTGTGCGTGTGTCTGGTGTCAAGGTCATGCTCTAGGCATGAATCATGGAGTGCCTCCTGTCTGGAGGGGATCGTCAGGTCGGTCGGGTTGGTCGGGTTCCATGAGTTACAAGGAAAATTGTAACATTACCCCCCCCCCCCCCCCCCCCGCTATGGTCAAAAGTTCCACACTTTGACCTAAATCTTCGTCTCTCCTTCATGGTCTGATCAGGCATGGTCTGGTTATGTGGGTAGGTCGGGGTCAAGGGGTACAATGGAGGAATAATTCATGTCCAAACTCAGACCATGATCGGGTTCTTCTGGTTTGCGCTGCCCTAGGTAGCGGTGTCAAGGAGTCGGTAGTATTGTTGAAAGGGGGGCATTGCAGGATGGCAAATTCAACGTCTGTAATCAGGGCAAAGGTTCGATCCAGTAAATGTTTGTGTGCATGTTTGATGTGTCTGTCATTTTGGAAAGTGGCTTGGTGTGTTAATAGTGAGTGTACCCGAAAATTCAGTTAAGCTCAGGGCCCATAACCTGTTGAAACTCTGAGGACTTGATAATAGTATAAATGGACTTATTATTGTGTTTATCTACAATGACTATTTATACAAGCATCTGATACATTGATTGGTAATCATAATTGGTAATTAGAATGTCCCAGCTATTTATAATCTGTGGGCACATCATTACTACTATATTCGGGGTCGGTGTCAGTGTTGCCTAATGTTACAATCGCTTATTCAACACATGTCTAGTATGATAAAATAGCATGCTATGCAGAAACCAGTTGAAACTACCAGGTGTCATTTTCTTTAACATTGATTCATATCCTCCCATCCATGCATTTAACTGTTCACAAGCCTGTTTGTTGCATGTTAGTCAAGTATTGTTGTTACATGAAACAAGTATCAAAGCTTGCCTGTGTTGAATGCATGTCTGAAACAAGATTTGCCTTGTTTATCTTTGGCTTCAACAACCAGATTAGGTGCAGAGCCATCTGCTGGTGCAGGATTACACCCATTTCCTGCAAAGTTCATCATCATCTCGATGGTTGATGTAATGATAAGCATCAACAATAAATTGTGTTGTCTTTCCCATGCCCTTTCCCATGATCCATTCCTGAGAGCAGTTCAAAGTACCAGGCATGCTTTATTAATGCGAATGTAATCTGGTCTGGACTCTTCAGTATGAAAAACCTTCTCCAACAGTGCCAAAATATTGGTTGGTGATTCAGCCTGTGGAAATTGTGCCCAGGCAACCACAACACCACATGGGGCACATATTGTTTCAACACAGTAAAATCTAGGAGCACTGAAATAGTTTTTATGCTCCATTTCCTCCATTGGTTCATGGTGTGGTTGTTCTGTTTGCTCATTTGTTGAGATCTAAGGCAGATTTTCAGCTGGCCTTTGTGTAATTCTTCAGAAACCAGGTGCAGATTGTCTTTTGTGTTGAGTAATGCATTTCTTCTATTGCTGTGGATGCTGTTGACAAGCTTGTATTGCTCTGATTTTTTCATTGTCACAGTTGCAAACATGGCATTTTGCACCATGGGTTTGTTCATGTATTGCACAAAAGATGGCACCACAATAGTTTATGAGATCATCTGCACAAGTTTTATAAGCACAGTGCTTTGGCCCAAAGCATGTTCCATCAACAACCACCATCTTTACTGGTGCTTTGTCAATGTCCATGCCATCTTCAGAGGTGGATGCAGATCTTGAACCAGAAGATGATGAACCAGAAGATGATGAAGAACTGTAATCAACAGCTTGTGGAGAGGCTTGTTCAACCTCACCACCTCCAACTACAGCAGCAGAAAGAGCAGTTGGAGTAGGGACTCAATTAGCCAAGCTGACACAATGGGCCCAAGTAAGTTTTTTTTTGCTTTTTGTTTTATCAATCAACTAATTGTGTTTTATTGCTTTTTAAGTTGTATACTACTGGGGATGACCTGCCACAACAAAAAACATGCAACCCACACCCACACCCACCCGATGCCCTCCTCCCCATTCAAACAGGATGTGAGGCTGTTGACACTGGCTAGGAGGGTGCCAAGGGATGTACATGCCTAGTAAGCACCCACCAACCTCTGTACTTCCACCACATCACACTGATGTGCCCAGACACACCCCCCTGCCCCCCCCCAAAAAAGAAAAAAAAAACACAGAAATCCAAATGGGGGATGATGGCGATGAATGATGACAAGCCACCCACCCCCAGCCTCATGAGCAACTGCTCATGGGGTGGATAGTGGGTGGAACAACAATGCAATGAGAGGGCAAGGATTGACACCCAAAGAGAATGTGCCAATGCCAACACACCAGGACAGCACCCCCCTGCATTTTGCATGGGGGTGGGTTTTTTTTCTTTGTTTTCTTTTAGCCCTCTGGAGGAGTTTTGTTTTAAAAATCTATAGTTTGTTAACTCCCCCTCATGTGTGGTGCAAGGGGTTGAGTTTGTAATGTAGTTATGATTAGTCTTTTTTGTATTTCTTTGATTGTATTGTATACTCCCTCGCGTCTAACATGAGAGATGCAGTTAATAAAATTTATTTGTTCAATTTTTGAGAGATAAATACTTGAGTTTGAGTTTGAGTGTCATAATAAACTATGTATTACTAACAAATAAATCTCCTGTGGCTCAACTGGTTGATCACATGTGTTTAGTTTATAAAGTCTGAAAAGCTTGGAACTTGTAAGATATCAAATGGACCCAGATTCTGCATGGACTCCATACAGACTAGCTCAGACTCCACACAGTCTGTGCAGAGTAGCTTGTACTCCAGCAGAGTCTGCTAGGACATGTGGGTACTGTAAAGTACTGGGATTTTTCTATTCACAGCAAGTGAATTGTATGCCCTCATTGCCTGTCCATAACCACTTTAAAGTTTTGTCAGCTGAATCCCTGGAAAATGAATCTGATTCCATGAGGGTCCATTTGGGACCATAATATGGTGAGAATATGATATTATTGATCCATATTACTATTAGGTAACCATCAACTGACTAAATATGTGACAATCAGGAACAGGTCAGGCCAGCCAGGGCCACTCCTCATGCAAGTTTGATCAACTTTTAAAAAACATTCTGAACACTGCTGATGACTTTTCTCATCGTTGCCAATGTCAACCATAAGGTTGTTCACAGTTGTCTACTGAAACCTGGATACTTCAATGTGAACAAAATAAGTTTGTCTTGAGCTCAGACTGTGCTGTAACCTCCCTACATTGAAATTTTCACTTTTGATGCAGTCTATTTGCTGTTTGAAATGATGACCAGGATTCATTGGCATTGATGAGAACATCGGTAGTTGTCTGCCAACAGTCAACCCACCAATCTCAACTGAGGTGAAGATTGATGCAGATTGATATGTCACATCAAGTCACAAGCTGACCTAAATTGTGATGAACTTTGCCTTTACTTACAAAGGAAATAATATGGCATCAAAATATCATATTCTCACCATATTCTGTTCCTGAATGGACCCTGACTGTTCCCCTCTCTGAACCTTTGAAGTTGGCTGAAGATATACCTGCTCTTCCTATCTCCCACTCTGCCTCATGCCCCAAATGAAATCATGGGAGTGTAAACTACCATGCAAATATATCATTGCATCCACTCCCTCTACACATTCCTTGAACCTAGCAATCAAACTACAGACTACTGAAACTGGACAGATACTTGGTGTCTCTGTGTTTCTGGACTCTGGTGCAGCTGGACTGTTCATTGATGCCCATCTCACACAACAACATCACCTGAATACTTGCTCACTCTTGCATCTGATACCTGTTTATAATGTGGATGGGTCCCCAAATAAAGCTGGTGCCATTTAATGGAAGCCAGACAAGAACACCATGGACAAAGGGCCTCAGTATGATGCACTCAAAAGTGTTGTGCCAGACCCCTGCCTGTGCCTGATGCAGAGTTAGAGGGGGTTCCTGATCTGATGCTGGACTCAGATGATGATGAGGAGGAGCCAGAGGAAGTGGAGGAAGGTGATCAGATTTTTTACACTGCAATTCATCCAGCACATGAGGTGTGTGCTACATTGAACATATCCCAATGCCTCGCCAAGGCCTTCCACAACAACAATGCTGCTAAACCCTCTACTGACTCCTTGCTTCCTCATCTCCATGAGTTCAGGGACATGTTCTCCAAGGAATTATTCAACTCTCTCCCTGTGTGCAAGCCTTGGTATCATGTGGTTGAACTCACCCTGGTGTGACCCCTTCATCCTGCAAGGTCTATCCTCTCTCTCCTGAGGAACAGCAACAGCTTGACCAGTTCATCGACAAGCACCTGGCCTCTGGACATATTTGACCATCAAAGTCACCGATGGCCTCTCCCTTTTCTTTGTCAAGAAGAAGGATGGCTCACTTCAACCAGTTCAAGACTACAGAAGGCTCAATGACATCACAGTCAAGAATCACTACCCATTACCTCTCATCTCTGAACTTGTGAACCAGCTCCATTGAGCCTGATACTTCACCAAGCTCGATGTCTGTTGGGGCTACAATAATGTGAGGATAAAGGAGGGAGATGAGTGGAAGGCAGCCTTTCATACCAACCATGGTCTTTTTGAACTGCTCGTCATGTTCTTTGGCCTTACTAATAGTCCTGCCACCTTTCAGACCATGATGAATGACATCTTCCATGACCTCATCCTCAAAGGCATTGCTTGTATCTATCTCAATGATATCCTCATCTTCACTCATACAGTTGAAGAGCACCGTCACATCACATGCCTCATCCTGCAACTACTTTGACAGTACAAACTCTACCTTTATCAGGACAAGTGCAAGTTTGAGAAGACCAAGACCGAGTATAGCCTGATTACCTTGAAGGGTCAGGTGGAGATGGATCCTATCAAGGTGAATAGGGTCACGGCTTGGCCAACGCCCACGAACAAGAAAGAGGTACAGTCTTTCCTGGGCTTCATCAATTTCTATCAGTGTTTTATCAAGGATTTCTCACATCATGCACAACCACTGTTTGACTTGACAGGAAAGGAGGCATAGAGGTGGGATAATGCACAACAGGAGGTGTTAAAAAAGCTTAAGGAGATGGTCACTTCCACTCCCATTCTTACCTTTGCTGATGACTTGCACCCTTTTTGTGTAGAAGCCAACAGTTCTGACTTTGCAATGGGCACCATGTTGTATCAGCAGTCTCCAGAGGACCAGAAGTGGCATCCTGTTGTGTTCTATTCCAAAAGCCTTTGTGTGGTGGAGTGAAACTATGAGATCCATGACAAGGAGATGCTGGCCATAATGCATGCACTTGAGGAGTGGCAACACTTCCTCAAGGGTGCCCAACACAAGGTGGAAATGTGGATGGATCACAAGAATCTTGAGTACTTTATGATGGCCAAGAAATTGAACCTTGTCAAGCTTGTTGGTCCCTGTATCTATCCAGATTAGACTTCTCCTTGCACCTCTGTCTGGGTCACAGCATGGGGAAGACTGATGCCCTCTTTTGACATGCAGACCATGGGGATGGTGGCAACAACAATCAAGATATTTTGTTGTTGCAGCCAGCCAAACCTGTTCACCATCCAGGCATTGGAAGGCATTGCACCCCAGGGTGAGGAGTGGGACATCCTATGCAACATTTGTTGTGCAAACCATAGCAGTTTACATGAGGATGTTGTTGCCCAAGCTGTTAGAGAACTGAGGAAGGGATCCACCCTTTCCTTGCATGCAGCAGAGTGGGCTGAAAATGAGGACTTGTTGTATTTCAGGGATCACATCTATGTCCCCAACAACCCAGACCTTCACCAGCACATCATATCCCAACACCATGACTCACAGATTGCCAGTCATTTTGGATGCTGGAAGACCTTGGAGCTCACCTCACAGAATTATTGGTGGCCACAAATGTCATGGATCATTGGTCAGTATTGTCATACTTGTGACCTTTGCTTATGCACCAAGATTCCTCATTGCAAACCCATTGGTGAGCTACACCCTCTTCCTGTTCCAGAGAGTTGTTGGAATGTTGTCAGTGTCAACTTTGTGGTGGAGTTGCCAGAGTCAAATGGGTTTGATGTGGTGATGTGCACAGTTGATTCAGTAGGAAAATGTGGTCACTTCATTCCCATTGGAATGTTGTCAGTGTCAACTTTGGGGTGGAGTTGCCAGAGTCAAATGGGTTTGATGTGGTGATGTGCACAGTTGATTCAGTAGGAAAATGTGGTCACTTCATTCCCACTCACACCACTGTCAGTGTCCTGGGTGCCACCCAACTCTATCTCCACCATGTGTGGAAGTTACATGGACTTCCTGGCATTTTCCTTTCTGACTGTGGCCCTCAGTTTGCAGCAGAGTTCACTCACAAGCTGTTCTGACTTCTGGGGATCAAATTCATTGCTTTAACTGCCTATCACCTACAAACTGACAGCCAGACTGAGTGAGTCAACCAGGAACTGGAGCAGTACATCCACATGAGCACCAGGACAGTTGGGACAATCTCCTCCCCTTGACTGAGTTTGGATGCAACCATGTCCATGCTCCCTCACACATCAAGATGGTGAATGAGTTCATGGAACATATGAGGGATAGTTTGGAGGAGGCAAGGGCAGCCTTGGTAAAGGCAAAGGATGACATAACATGCTTTTACAATCAACGCCATTCTCCAGCACCTCAGTACAAGGTTGGTGATTGAGTTTATCTTGACTCCAGTGACATCTCCACCACACATCCATCCAAGAAACTCACCCATTGCTTCCTGGGACCTTTCCCCATTGTTAAGTGTGTCGGAATGCATGCCTATCATTTGCGCCTCTCAGCCTCAATGTCCAGACTCCACCCAGTGTTCCATGTTGTCAAACTCCTTCCAGCTCTCCCAGATCCATTCCCAGGATGCCATTGACATCCACCACCACCACCTACAGTAATCAAGGGAGAACCCCAGTATGAAGTTGAATCAATCTTGGACAGCTGGTTGTGTTAAGGAAAACTCCAGTATTTGGTGCACTGAGAGGGTTATGGGTATCGGGAGAACTCATGGGTCAAAGAATCTGATGTGAATGCCCCTTGGTTAGTCAAGGAATTCCACTGACAGCACACTGCTGCACCATGTCGCATTCAAGTCACTGACTTAAAACTTTGGTCATATGCGATTTCAAATGCATCTTATAGAGGGGGTGATGTAAAGGGACTAGGGGGTGCCCCATGTGTTTCTCCTATTTTTATGTTTGTCCTATATTTTTCCTCACTTCATTTCCTTCTATTCTTCATTTTCTATGATCTTTCCTTATTTTATTACTAATTTTCCTTTCTATCACATTTGTGCATGTTGACAGTTTTATATTTAGAGGCAGAGTACCCTTTCTGACATCTACCCCTTGGTAGGACCCCGGATTATGCCTGTGGAGCCTAGATACCAAAAGTCTGAGTTTTGGCCATTTTTGTCTGGACAGATTTTTGTCCATTTTGTCTGGAATGCATCTATCCTACGCAATGTTTTTCTTCCTTGTCTGGAAATGGGATCTACCCTTCTGGAGGCCAAAATTTGTCTGGAATCAGTATCCAGCCTCTCTGAGCTGGAATTTTGTCTGGAAACTGGTATCTAGCCTCCCGGAGCACTTGTAAATGCTTTACTGCTCTGCAGAATCACCTCAAACACATGAAAATGTGTTCTACACTGTTCTAATATAGATTACTCTGAGTATGACACAGTATTTATTTGTCCTCCTCCTCCTCTGCATTCTGCTTCCCTCAACCATGTGGTTGGGACAAGCACATCACCTCCTTGAAATTTTGCTCCCCTGCAGATAAAATCTTGAAGCGTTCAACATCCTCTTGAGCAAGTTCTATTCCAACTGCAGTGGTGTTCAGTGTTGATGACAGCAGGCAAAGAAAAGCAATGGAGTTTAATAAAGCAAATTGCTTTGTTTGAAGAAGTGATGTTGCCTCTGGAATGGCACAGAATTGTGTACTCGAAGATCTGAACAGCAATGTTTGAGATGTTTGATGAGTCAGAAATTGACTCATGTTTTCCCTGTTTTCAAGTACAGGGCAATTACTAATGGTTAACCAAAGACCAGTGATTCTGAGTCAGTGTAATTAGGTCATAAAAACCTCATTTCTAGGGGAGTATCTGTAGTTGAGTACTTTTTTCCAATCACAATCCATTCACTTTCGATGAATGAGGGAACAGCAGCCAAATCCAACAAGCTATCACCTATATGGGAAATGAGAGTGTGACTGATGTGCGAGTGATGTGCAATGCCTGGGCACTTGAGCTGCAAGGCTGATTCAAAATGTTACTTATGTCAGCTGACCCTGTAAAGTGAGGCCAAACAATAAGACTAGGGCCATGGTTTGAACCCAAAGACTAAGCATTAGCAGACCAGACTCATAACACACATCTTAACCACTAGACCATATATATGACTTTGTCTTTTGGGTATGGAGGGAGCCCTTGTCTGGTACATTTAATACTTTTATTACCCAACCAAGGTACATAGTTAATCACAGCCATTAATGGAATGATTAATAAGTACACATATGCATGATGTGTGACATGTGACTGCCAGCTCACAACCACCACCACTGTTGCCAATGCCACCTCCTCCTCCCCTCCACTCTACCACCACCACTGCATGCACACCCACCACCACCATTCCCATGCCCACTGCCACCATCACAACCACCTTCAAACGAGCCAACTGGATGGAATGTGGGCCCAAATGATGCAGATCACGTCGTTTGGGGCCTAAGTATGTTTTTTTTTGTTTGCATTTAGTTTTTTTATACTAACTTGTTTCATTTGGTTTATAGGTTCTACTCTACTGCCAGACAGAACATGGGCCCAAATGACATGATTGGACAGAACACATGCCCAAACGATGCAGATCACATCATTTGGGCCCTAAGTAAGTGTTTTTTGTTTGCTTTTTGTTTTTATATACTAACTAACTTGTTTCTTTTGTTTTATAGGTTCCCAGATGGAACAGGGGCGCAAACGACGTGATTGGATGGAATGCAGGCCCAAATGATGCAGATCATGTTGTTTGGGCCCTAAGTAAGTTTTTTTTTGTTTGCTTTTTGTTTTTATAAACTAACTAACTTGTTTCTTTTGTTTTACAGGTTCTACTCTACTGCCAGATGGAACACAGGCCCAAATGACGTTGCCATTGTTTGGGCCATAGATAAGTTTTTTTTTCTTTTTTCTTTTTTCTTTTTCTTTTTATCAATCAACTAATTGTAATTTATTGCTTTTTAGATTGTATACTATATACTACTTGGGATGACCTGCCATGACAAAAAATGTGCAACCCATGCCCACACCCACCTGATCCCCTCCTCCCCATTCAAATGGGATGTGAGGCTGTTGACATTGGCTAGGAGGGTGCAGAGGGATGCCAGGAGACCCCAGAAGGGGGGTACCTGCCTAGTAAGCACCCACCAACCTCTGTGCTTGCACCACGTCGCACTGATGTGCCCAAACCCCCCCCCCCCAGAAAAAAAGAAAAAAACAGAAATCCAAACAGGGGATGACAGTGATGAATGATGACAAGCCACCCACCCAGGCCCAGGGACAGGAGATGACAATGACACACCACCCACCCCCAGCCTCATGAGCAACTGCTTGTGGGGTGGAACATGGGTGGAATGACAGACAACAGCGGGGTTGCATCCCCTCCCCCTCCCCCACATGAAGTGTGGGGAGGGATTTTTTTTGTACTTTTAATTATTTATTAGTATTGTGCGCCCCCTCCCCCATTTTGTGTGGGGGAGGGATTTTTGTCTTCATGTTTTTACCTCCCCCTCGCATTCAGCGCGAGGGGTTAGCTTTTTATGTATATAGATAAAACACCCTTTCACATCTTGTGAGAGGGAGGATTTTTTGTTTATCTATGTAATCACAATCATTCCCACTCCCTTGCATTCAATGTGAGGGATGTGGTTAATTTAAAAAATTTGATCTTATCTACTTTGAAAAAAATTAGAGTGTCATGAATAAACCTTATAATACTAACTAATAATTCTCCTGTGGCTCAACTGGTTAAGCACACATGTTTGGTCTGTCATGTGATCACTCTAATCAAGATGTCTTGAGTTCAATCCTTACTCTGCACAAATATATTTTGTAGGCACTTTGACAACTTAAGACTTGAAATTTGACTATTCATTAGGGTATATACTCTAAGTTGAGCATCTGGAGTAACTGGAATCTGGTTGGAATAAGTGGACTAACTGGACTCCAACCAGAATAACTGGACTCCAACTGGAATAACTGGACTCTGACCGGAATAACTGGACTCCAACTAGAATAGGTGGGGGAGGGTAAATTACAGCCTACTGGGATCAGGACACCCAGTGGTAATCCTGTCAGATCACAAGAACCTGATGTACTTCCAGACAGCACAGAAACTGAACAGATGACAGGCAAGATGGAGTCTATTCCTATAGGAATTTGACTTGCAGCTCATCCACATACCTGGATCACAGATGGTGCAGAGCAATGCATTATCATGAAGAGCAGACCACATACCAGCAGAAGACAATGACAATGAAGATGTCACAATATTACCCGAGACAGTATTTGTGAAATTCATTGATACAGAAATGCATGATCTGCTCACAGGGAGCATCATGAAAGACAATCTGGTAAAGAGTGCAATTGAAGCACTGAAGACCAAGGGAATGCTGCTGATAAAATTGACATGAGAAGACTGTAAGATAGAAGATGGCCTTCTATTCTTCTGAGACAGATGCTATGTCCCCAACAATGGAGATCTATGAAAGAAGCTGGTGCAAAAGTACCATGAAGGGGTAACCAGTGGACATCTGGGACAGTGGCAGACAATGGAAATGATCAGGAGAGATTACTGGTGGCCGGGGATGATGATATACATCAAGAACTACATTGCTGGATGTGCAATATGCCAGCAGATGAAGGTCAACATGCACCCAACAAATCCCCCACTACAACCAATCAAGTCCAAAGCGACAAGACCATTTGCAATGGTGATGACATATTTCATAACCAACCTACCAGAGTCCGATGGTTATAATGCACTTATGTCTACAAGTGATTCAGCCTCCCAGACAAGATCATCTCTGACAGAGATCCCAGATTTGCCTCACAGCTCTTCCAGGAGCTAGGAAGATTGCTCAGAATCAAGCTGGCAATGAGCATGGTGTACCATCCCCAGACCAACAGGGAAACAGAACAGGTGAATCAAGAAGTAGAAGTGTACCTATGGATCTTCTGTTCAAACAACCAGGAGAATTGGAAGCACCTCCTCCCAACCACAGAGTTCACGCACAACCAGAGAACGCACTCCATACAGAAGAACTCCCCATTCTACCTCATGATGGGCTATGAGCCCAAGGCGATCCCACTCCCCTACCTGAAAATGAACATACTGGCAATAGAGAAATGAATCATCACACTGCAATATGCCCAAGATGAAGTGAAGGCAACACCCAAGTTGACCAGACAGATAATGGTGGAAAGGACCACAAGGCACTTCACCCCATTCAAAGAAGGAGACAAGGTGTGGCTAGAAGCAAAGAACCTCAAAATGACATATGCAATGAGGAAGCTCGCACTGAAGAGAGAAGGACTCCTCATTATCAAGAAGGTCCTGAGCCCACTCTCCTACCAACTGAAGTTACCAGAACAGTGGAAAATACACCCAGTATTCCACATGGCACTCCTTTCCCCATATAAAGAAGCCAAGACACATGGACCAAACTTCCCAAAACCACCCCCTGATCTGATAGAAGGTGAATCAGAGTATGAAGTGGAAGCAATCATCAGACACAAAAAGAAAGGAAGGACCATGCACTTCTTAGTGAAGTGGGTTGGATACCCAACCTCAGAGAACTCATGGGAGCTTGAGGGAACCTGAAACATGCCAAGGATATCTTAAGGGCATATAAACAGCAACAATGGCTGTAGAACCCCCCAGACCAAAACACCCACCAAACCGACTACTGAGAGACCAGATGATGTTCCCCATCCCATCACCACTACCAAGACAAAACCAAATACAAACCACAGCAAGGACTGCATGAGTGGTCATTGATCAAGGACCATTGACAAACATACTCCCAGGCAGACCCTCTTGGATATGCCCACATGGGATTCCCTTCTGGATAACAAGGGATGATTGGATAAGGAGGGTGTCCCCAACCTGTCTGAAATGCTGCCTCTTTGCCTGGAGGAGCACAAAGGTGGACCTGACTTGGGTGAGGACACAGTTTGAGGAATGGTGCTTCGAAGGAGAACTTGATGATGAAGACTACTTCCTCAAAGACTTCTACATTGAGCAAACAGGGCTTGCCCCTGGCAGGAGGCCACTAGCAGGTGTAAGCAGACCTCTGTGGATGGACCTCCAGTGGAATGCCCACTACAATGAGGAGAGTGGGTATGACCTGGCAAGGAGACTCCTATTTGGGGAACACAGAGAGTTGGGAACCTTGCTATGCTCCAACAGATTTTCTTCAACCACAACCCACCCCACTTCCTGATTGGGAAGGAGAAAAAGGATTTTGATCAAAGTCAGTGACTTCAAAGATAGAGAGAGGGTGATGTTATGATTTTTGACATTGTAACCCAGGACAACCAGATGTATGCCAGCAAGACCAGGTACTTTATTTTTCCAACTCAACTCAACTCATTCTGATGGGAGACCCTTTGACATCTGACTCCCACCGATCGACATGTTGCACTGCAGCATTCCTTGACATTGGGTCCTTGACATCAGACCCTTGACATCAGATCCATGACATCAGATGCCTCATGCTCAGCATGAGGCTTATCATCTATTGTTCTTTCTATTATTACTTGACAAGGATCTCATATTCTGATTGGACAATAGACATCTCTGAACCATATATAAGCTACAGTAATACTGCCTGTATTCCTTAGCTTGACCTAATTCAATGAACAGTCTTAAACTCAACCAGAACACTCAACAACTTAGAAAGCCTCTAAGTTGTGATAACTTGAACTCGACAGTTGGAAAGCCTCCAGCTGTGATACACGAACAGATGGTCTACTCAGAAACCCTCTGAATATGGATAGCCATATTGACTTAGGAAGCACCAAGTCCCAAATAGAACCCAAATACAACTAGGCTGAGTTGAGACCTATAGTCTTAACAGGTGTAGCTATGAGAAGGTGGAAAAAGAAAAAGAAAAATCCATATGGGTAACCCATGGGTACCACTGCAGTGACTGACCATACCTATACCCATACCCACAACCCACAGGCTCATGAGCCATGGGTCAGTGGGTATGGTAGACCCGCCATCTCCCATCATGTAATAGGTCCTGCATCTGGGAAGACCCACAATTGTGGGCTTCTTTGAGCACAGGAGCTAAAGATGACAATGATGATAGTGCATCATCATCATCATCACTGGGGCTGGGGCCAGGGTAAGGATCCACCCCACGAGCAGTTACTTACAGGTGTGGGTGCTTTGCATTTGCAAGTGAGGGGTGGTGGTGGTGATGTGGCAGTCATCCAGAGTGAAACAGATCCACCCTGCGAGCAGTTGCTTGCAGGTATGGATGTCATGTTGTAAGTGGTGATGTAGGGGATCCACCACCCCACGAGCAGTGGCTCACAGCAGTGGGTTTTGTTAGCAGGTGAGGGTGGCAACTACAAAAAGAAACATGCTGTTAGTGAATAAAACAAAGCAAAGAAGAAGAAAAAACATACCAGGGGGGCCACCTTGCCCTCATCCCCTTGTTCTCCCTTCTTGTCGCATTCCATATCCACCCCATGGTGTGGGTGCCAAGCATGCCAGGGGCTTGGGACATGTCCAGGGGGTCTGTGACACACCTGGGGGCATGCTCGTTCATTCCTGGGCCATGGTCTGTGTTCCAGAGAGGGGAAGAGCAGGAGGTATAGCCATCGTTGATGAACATGTCATTGATGATGTGGTGGGCTACATAGATGCATAAGGTGTTGTTGAGGGCTCATGGGGCAAAACGGGGGCAAGGGGGTAGAGCAGGGAGGGACTGGGGGGTGCAGACAGCTTCCCAGAGCATCTTTGTAGGTCCTGGAGTTGGCAGCAAGGTTCATCCAGAGAGCAGACAATATGTTTGATGAGCATGGTTGCTCATTGTCTTGAGGCTCTGTTTCCTTGGCAGTAGACAGGTCCTGTGTGTCATTTACAGCCTCATTGACCATCTCCAGGGTGTCAGTGGTCATCTGGGTGGCCCTAGGTGTTGTTTCACAGCAGGTTGTAGCAGTAGCTGCCACCATTGCTGGGGTGATGGAGCAGGTGATGGTGTGGTGCTTGGGGTGCAAACAACCCCCTGACATCTCATTTGGACTGGGAGGAGGGGTGTGCATGTGTGTTGCATGTTGTTGTGGTAGTAGATAAGCTAAAAATAACAAAAGAGCAGTTAATATTTGAAAAAAGAAAGAAAAGAACAATTAAACACTTTATTTACATGCGGAGGTGCCTCAGGCTCCTCCCAGCTACATAGAAAACATCTCACATCCCTTTTGGAGGGGTGGAGAAAACTGCATGATGCCAGGTGTAGTCATTATGAAGATATGCAGAAATCTAGAGTGGGAGAGAGAAGAATCATCAGTTGGGCTGATCACAAGGATAAGAAAGTCAAAAACATGCTTACTTTCATGCTACAAGGGTCCCAAGTGCTAGATGGCAGTAGAAAACAAAAAAGGATAGCATAGATGAAGAGAGGGAGAGCTGGCAATGCAGGATGAATGGCCAGCACAATAGCAACTGACATGTGCTATATTTGGATGGCTAGCTCTGGAGCCATGAAAATCAGCTCAGCTTGTGAGCCAGAGCCACAAAATTGGCTTAGCTGCATGAGCCGAGCCATGGCAACACTATTTCCCCATCACACAGGTGCATCCTGCCCCCTTCTTGTAGAGAGAACCCACATGGTCTTAGCTAGCAGATAGTGGGTGTCACCCTAACAGGTGGCACAGCAGGTGCTCCAGGTCAAAACCACTTCATCATGTTTTCCTTTGCCTTTTCGGCCCTCTCTGCAGATTTCTGCTTCTTTTTATTTGCTGCACACTGGGCTATTCCATGATGGTGTTGCAGAAAATTCTGCACCCCACCATTCCCAGTTCTGACCCATGTTCTACAGTCTAGACAGAGAATGCATCCATCCTCATCCACCATTAGTTCCTTCTCTGTTTTAGTACCTTATGTCCATGCTTAATAGAGCAGTCTCTACTGATCACTGTGATTAGTCATTCTGCATGCTTCTGACCACTCAGTTGGCACCTGCCTTCCAAAAGGGGGCTTGTCATAAGCTTTTTTTTGCCCAATAGGGCCCTCAGGTAGAATTATCATGTGACTTCCAAAAATCAAGAGGCTCGGGGTGGGGACTAACTAACCATCCTGATATGGTAAATTCAAACTCCGACACCCCCTTGTTTTTATCAACACCTCAAAAGCAAAATTTCTCCAATTTCAACTCACAATTTATCCATGGGAAGTTTAAGCTCATGCCCGCAGTGACAGGTAATCATAAGGCTGAATGCTGTATACAACCCATATTGTGTAACATCCTTTTTTTTATATCAACGGCAGTGGTTATGGGACCTGTACAAATAAAGCCATTATACAGTGACAGCATGCAGCCCTCTCCCCAAAAGCAAGATGTTCTTTATAATTATTATGGACATAAAAAAAAAGCAAAATTAGTGTTGCATTGTCATCACATCCATAGTTATTATATATAGGAATGAAGAGAAAGAGCCTACAGTCAACTCTGTCTTAAACCATACTCGTGACACCCCATAACCTGTAATAACCCATGGGTTTTGGGCATCCACCAACTCTGTTACCAGTAAAATCCATAAACCTCTGAAATCCCATAACCCATAGCCAAATCTTGTCACTATAACCCATACTAGCCTATATTTGGTTAATATGATATGTATTTTCATGCTAGAAACTAAGCTAAGAATGCTATGGAATATCTATTCTGCACAGATACTGGCTGCTTTAGTAACCACATTGTTTTGCAATGCCAAAAAATCCTCTGGACATGCTGAAATCTGGTCTTACAAATCTCAAGAATCTCATGAAAACTAGAAAAGATGACCTTTTGGCATGCCAGCACAGGAAGGAAAAGATTTCAGCCAAGGAGGAGGAATGGTTGGATAATGCTGCCAACCTGGTTGATGAAGAAGCTGTTGTCATTCTGCTAGAAAATGCTTCCAACTATGAACAAGGCTCAACTCACAGCAGAAACCTTTGGTTGAGAAGCTGAAGGAACTTGGTGAGAAGGTAGTGTTGGCAGGAAAGCAGAGAAAAAGTACAAGGTGCATTTTTCCCACCAAGATGAAGCTAACTGACAGAAACAGGACCTGAAGAATGCAAACAAAAGCCACAAGCAGACAAGAAGAAAGCTAAGCCTGTCTTTACAAAAAAAGAAAACATGACACTCGCACAATGGATTGAGATTTTGGATTGGCATCATGCATGCGAGAAGAATCAGAGCAAGATGGCGACACACTGGGATCAGATTTACCCAAACTTGCCACTCAAGCAGCCAATCATATCAGCTTGGCTTAAAGAGGAGAAGTGGTGAGCCCAATGGGCCAAGGTGGAGAGCAAGGGGCAGGCAGGCAGGCAGGTCAAAGTGGGCAAAGCAGACTGAATACCCAGAAGTCAATGAAAATGCTTGAGTTGTGGGTCACAAAGGCCATGGCTCAAAATGTTCCTGTGAACGGAGAGATCCTGCAACAGAAGTAGACATGCTTTGCTGATCTAGTTGGGGTTCCTGAAGATGAGAGGCTGAGCCTGAGTGAAGGATGGCTGACATCATTCAAGAAATGCTGTGGGCTGAAGGAGTTTCAATATCATGGAGAAGCAGCATCTTCTGATCCAGCTGATGTGGAAGAGGAGTTAGCACGTATGCATGAGCTGATTGCAAAGCACAAATATCACTTGAAGGACATATTCAACATGGATGAGACAGGGCTCTTCTATGTGTGAGTGTTGCCTTGAATCAGTTTGGACTGAATCCTCAACTCACTTCTACCCATGACACATAGTGCTTTGAGGTCCAGTCCAGTCTGGTTTTTTTGCCTTTTTTGGGTGAACTGATAACCGGACTGGTTATCTATAAAAGGAAATGGCCAAATAACTGGACCAGGACCAAAAAAAAATGCAAAAAACTGACCATAACCAGTCATGACTGGTTCGTAACTGAACTGTGGTCCACACCGGTAATAACCGGTCATAACCACCTTTTTCACACGTTCCCCTACAGGATGCAAACAAAAGATTCAAAAAGTTATGCATCAAACTTGCATTCAAAGTCAGTTTTGATGATATCTCACTCAATTCTTCACCAACTTGCTTAAACTTTTGGTCCTTTTGTAGCCCCTGAATGTGGCTATGTATGGACATAGCTGAACTGGTCTAAACCGGTTAAGACCGGTTTATTTGACCCAGTTTTCTGTGGTTTCTTTGTTTAAATTTAGCTACAACTGTAACCAGCAGTCCTATATAACTGGTTATGGTCTGGTCCAGTTTCTGGTCCTTTTCCAGTCCTTAGGACTGGACCTCAAAGCACTAATGACACAGGATGCCACCTGACTATGGACTCATGAACAAACATACATCAGGGACAAAAGGAAGCAAGAAATGGCTCATGTATGTGCTTACTGCCAATGCTGATGGGAGTGAAAAACTCCCACCATTTGTAATTGGAAAATCTGCTTAGCCTCGTATTCCAGAAGAAAACAGGTGCCCAGCTTGGTTTTTATTATTGGAATAATGCAAAGGCATGGATGGTAACAACAATATATCAAGAGTGGCTTCATGACTGGGATGAGGAATTACAACGGCAAAACAGACATATCCTCATGCTCCAGGACAACTTCAGTGCACATATCAAGCCGGATGGTCTAACAAATGTCCATGTCAAGAACTTCAAAGCCAACCTCACTGCTCATGTCCAGCCTAATGACACCAGCATTATTTGTTGCTTCAAGGTGCACTACCACAGCAAGTTTGTTAGCTGAGCTATTGACCAATATGACAATGATGTACCCCCTGCCCTCATCTATGAGATAGACCAACTCAAAGCAATGTGTCTTGCTGATGTTGCGTGGTGCAAGGTGGACACATCAACAATCTGGAACTGCTGGCACAAAGCAGGCATCTTACCTGATGCTTTGCATGAAACAGCAGCGACCTCCACTCCCTCTGTACCTGTTTCTTCCCTTTTAAACTCAGAGCCACTTGAGGGTGTTGACTGTGCCGAGAAGGACATTACAGACTCACTGAATCAGCTGGAAGAGCAGGGTGTTTTGCAGAACAGAACCGGATGGACCTCAATAAACTGCTGAATCTGGTGTCAGAGCAGGGGCTCATGGATGAGACAGTATCAGATGAAGAGATCTTCTGATCTGTCATGGACATGCACAAGGCTGAACAAATGATAGAAGTCAGTGGGGGATATGATGGTGACAATGATGCTGTGGACCAAAAGCCTATGCATAAGAAAGCTCTTACAGCTGCATTCGCCCTCAGAAGTTACATCACTGACATAAACGAGCCATTCACACATAAGTTGGAAGGCATTCTTGCAAGTTTTGGATGACAAACCTGTTTGGAGGAAACTCAGTTGTTGGAACCAACTCATATCACAGATTATTTCACTTGTAAATAGCCTAACTTTCATTTTTTGTAGTATTTACATCCATATAATGAATCTACAACCACTAGAGGCATGCTATAATGACCTCTTTTGGAACCCATACTCTGTGAAAACCCATGATTTATGATGTCCACGGAGGGGGTATGGGTTATGGCAGAGTCAACTGTATAATCAAGAGAATAGCATGATTGCTGTTGAAGATGCCGAACATGCATAGCTGGATTAGATAATTGTAAACTCTGATTCAGTATATACCGAAAAAAGTAAGCTGGCCATCCCACAAGACCAGCCTCATAATTCCTCCTTTCTGAAATATAGTTAGAAATTCTTTGTGAAATATTATATTTGAGACTAAATTTCTACAAACAGAAATTCAAAAAATTACCCATTAGAAATATACTTTGAAAATCAATATTTCTAATGGGTAATTTTTTGAATTTCTGTTTGTAGAAATTTAGTCTCAAATATAATATTTCACAAAGAATTTCTAACTATATTTCAGAAAGGAGAAATTATGAGCCTGGCCTTGTGTCCCTGTTGCGATACTACCTTATAAGGATTTCGGAGAAGTTAGGCAATATATCTATTTGAAGCCACCGCTGATCGTGGTGTCAGTAATATGTTGTCCATCAGGTTGTGTGCTCTACAGTCTTCAGTTTGATTCTTGCTTACACTCACTCCGAGTCGCCTATTTCATTTTGGGGTCCACCTTGGCGGACCTCTGTTTCCTGCTATTACCTCACCTTGAGCACACAGCAGAGGTACCTACACAATAAAATTATAAAAAACATTCTGTCTGATAATTATTAATACATTCCACGGGAACTAAAAGGAAATGTTTGGCGCGTCGGGTGGGGGAGACGTGGGTCAGCCCAACTTCGTCGACTCTTCTAGCCTTGGTAAAGGCGGTATTCGTGGCCACTTGCACAGGGAATGCGATAGGAAATGGCACAGACGATGCCCCAGCTATTCTTAAAGCCTCTGAATCTCCAATGTGAATCGAAATCGCGACGAATCGCTGGTTGTTAACAAAAAAAATAATTACGATACGTACGAATCACTATGTGAATCGATTACTTACTGCATCGAACTTGAATGTAAATATTACTGATGCCATTCCGAGATCAGACTTTGACCAGACTCTAGAATTGAAATGGGGGCTGCGGCAAGCATAATGACAAGGTATACTACTGTGAGATAGAGGCAGGTACATGTCGAGCAACAGAAGGCAGAGATTCGAAGCACTTAGCAGCATAAGACTCAGAATTCACAAACTTTCTTCCAGATACACACGGAGACCGACTTGGGTTCTTTGTTCCCCATCTCGCAAGGACATTAGTGAGAGCCAATTTGTATTTGTTCCGAATCACTTTACACTTTCATTTAACGATACAAGTGTCCTTCATCACCTTCTACTCCCTCAGTTGATGGGGTCGAGACTCTGGAAAGAGATGGCAGGTGCATTTGCAGTGCCTGTAACAGCGTAGAGAGCCTGATTCTTGGAGTTTTTGGTGTATGTGAACAGCGTTGAGTCAGTGGATGCAGCCGCTTGACCGGATACAACTCTGGCTTGAATCTTCCCGCAGAGTCAGTATATGGTAGGCAACATTGGAAAAATAAAGGACTGACTATATCGCCGTTGTTCAGACCACGGACCTTAGTGAGGTCGAAGGTGACTGTCAATCCAGCTGCGGCCTGAGGGCTCAAAGCGTAGGGAGTGCCGGCGCCTGTAATAACATAAATGCTCGCGTCGAACGCTCCATTGTTGGAGACCTGGAATTGGAGAACCTTTGGATATCGTCAACGAACTCCTCATCAAAGAGGGATGAGCACGTAGGAACGTACGTTTCCAGTGGACATGTTGAGAGCGATTGAGTGTGTGAGGTATTTGAAAAGTCTTCAGAGGGTTGTGGAGGATGTAGACAGCACCACAGGTCGCTTTTATACGATGGAGGCCCAGGAACCGAACAGAAGTGAGGCTCCTATACGCGCTTATCAAAGGAGCTAATGGAGCAGATACAGCTCGTGTCAGAGTCAGGGGATATGATGAACGACGGTGCAAGTTGCAAGTGTCACTTTCTTGATCGCGGATAACAAGTTCAGCAGGAACCGAACAGAAGCGAGGCTCCTATACGCGCTTATCAAAGGAGCCAATGGAGCAGATAAGTACAGCTCGAGTCCAGGGATATACTGCGTTTGAAAGAGACTTTCAATCTCCGTTAGATCACCTCATCACAAGATCGAAAGCAACGCCTCGTCGTGCTTTGTTGTGGTGTGACACGGCGGTTTGGCGGGGGAAATGGAAGATTGAAATTCTCTTCCCAAAGCGGCAAACAAGTCTGGGTGACAAGGAAGATAAATTGTAGTAAACATCTTTGCACTGCAACAGTCGTTTTGATATCACCGGTCGATCTAAGTGCCAGCAGGCGAAGCCAATATACTTATGTTTGTCGTTAATCTCTGGGGTGGGAGACAGGAAGATAAATTGTAGTAAACATATTTGCACTGCAACAGTCGTTTTGATATCACCGGTCGATCTAGGCGCAAGCAGGCGAAGCCGTGTGGTATATGTTCATGATTCTCTAAGATTCTCTCAGAGAGAGCGGAAAAATATGATATGGATGTAGCCTGGGATCCACGGACAGCACCCGATTACACATGAGCTAGCGGGCACTACTGCATATGGCATATCCGAGTTCTCACGGGTATAGATAGCCATGATTGAGCCATATGTCGGCATTGACCTCAAGTCTTGGGACTCGTAAACTTGCGCTGTGAGGGCCGCTGCTCCGCACGGCATGTCCTAGTTCCTTCAGGCTTGGGGGGATGAAAAGTAATGCGGGGAAGGAATGTATTTGAAGCTCGTGGGCTTACGAGATCATAAAGTGTAGAATGCCATGACTGCGCCATCGGTACTGATCGACGCTACATCTTGAGACTGAAATCAACCTGACCCCAGTCGGCAACAATATTGGATTCATCATAGTTTGAGAGGAGAAGAGCATGAAACCAGCCACTAAGGTCCACAATCGCTTTCGAGCAGACAATAACAACTCCCTTTTATGTCCGCAGGAGGCAGCCTAACAACAAGATCGCCAGTCAAACACTTTGGAAAGAGGAAATGTACCTGCTTGTGGCATTGCACGATAGCGACCCCCCAGGCTGAAGCCATAGGCCAGGTCCTCCGATGTTCGGAATCGAGAAAAACAAAGTTCGCATGGTGTGAATGAACACCTGTGCAAAGATGAGAAAGGAAGACATGGAAATGGAGTTACGTGTGAATGAGTATTGTAAGGATAGGACTCAGGAATTGAAAAATATATATACAGGGTCGATTTTTTTTAAGGCCAGTTTCAAGCCAGTTTCTCTAACTACATAATCAGGCACAATTCCCAAAATGGTAATATGATGTCACTTCTGTGGGCACTTTGCCCGTGCTGGCCCAGATGCCTCACAAGCCTCACAAATCCATTTTGTTGGAGCTTGTTTGAGCACTATGCACTCAAGGTTGTGCATCCCTTGTGTTGCCATGGTATTGGGTGCACTTTCTCGATGTAATGCAGGACACTGTACCAACAGAATACTGGGTATTGTTGAAGGCACCAAGCTTGCCTTTGGCCAGTTGAAAAAGCTAAGAAGTGGTCCATTTTTCTTCAAGTTTGCATCCTTGTCCCATTTTGCTTTAGATTCTAGACAGATCTTTGATCCTCAATGCCACTTTTTGAGATTTTGAAGCCCAACCATGCCACAATGTATCCGAGTGGAAGCTTACCTCAGCTGGAGTTAAGCTTCACTCGAAATCAGCCAGGAAACAGAAATAAGGCCAGAGTGTATATGAGAAAGCAGCAGTAGGCGATATACAATAACTATCAGAATGAGAGTAGGAAAAGGAAAGATGGGGAAAAAGGGTCCATGATTGGTATATATGGAGGAAAGCCAGTATGTCAATAGTCACCAATATGATGAGTAAGCTCCAGGATTACACCCTTCCCCCCTCCAAAAAATTTGACAACATCTATTCAACCAGATAGAAAAAAAATGTAATAAAATAAAATAAAAACTGCTCACAGGGTGTGTCAAAAACCCCATATGGAAAAGCTACCAGTGGCAGGGACAAGTAGATGGTGAACAGAACAATGCCCTCAACCATTTTCTGCCAGCCAGTCATCCAACCTGGAGTTGTCAGCCAATTCTCTGCCTGCGACCCACTCATCGTCCTCTGGGCTGTAACCAAGCCAACTCACCAGGTATTGCATTCCATGACCATGCTGCCTTGCATCGAGGATCTTCTCCATGAAATGTTCTTCCATGCCCTCCCCATAACAATGGGCCCAGGCCTCCCCAGCTTCCATGAAGGGAATAATTGGTGGTCATTCTGATTATAACAAAAAACTTCAGATGTGTGGAAGCATGAATTTTGCCATGCACTTTTCACCCTTTGCAGTGTACTGGTGGTGCCTTTGCTTGGTGGACAACATCACCCTGTCATCAATATCTAGTTCTGGCTCATCACCACATGTCTGGTTCACATACACCACCTGTGTAACTTTCACCTTCAGCAAGTTGTCCTGAGCTTCCCAGACATTCAGTTCCAGCTGTGCAATTAATGCCCATGCACATTCTTGTTCAGGAAGCACAGGACCCACAGTGGCCATCAGCAGAGGGATCAATCTTGGGCTGCAGCCCATGTGCAGTTGGAAAGGGGAAAACCCTGTAGATTTATTCACTGTGTTCATCAAGTCAAAACAAACTTGTGGTACTGCCCACTCCCAGCCTTTCTGCATCCATGCAACATGGTACTGCAGTGCTTGGTTAACTGTCTTGTTTGTATGCTCTGATGAGCCATCTGTCTGTGGGTGGTACACTGTCGACATCTCTATTTTCACACTCATCAGTGCATGCAATGCCTTCCAGAATCTGGACATGAAAAGCTTATCATCGTCCGAGATGATGTCTAGTGGCAGTCCATTTTTGCAGTACCAGCAGTCAAAGAAAGTCCCTGCCAGATCTTCAGCATTGATGTCTGTCCTAGTAGGTATTATCTGAATATCCACTCCCAAGCAGTCAGTTATCATGAGGATACAGTTCCACCCATTGTCCTCCAGTAATGGTCCAATACAATTCATAGCCACAGAGTCCCCCCGATGATCTGGAATGTGGAGTGGGTGCAGAGGACCAGTAGGCTGAGACATTTTGCACTTGTTACATTGGCAGTCAGAACAGCTAGGTACATATGCCATCTCAAAATCTCACTGCATGTTTGGCCAGTAGTACAATGTACAAAGAGACCCGTAAGACTTTTCAAAACTAAAATGGCCAAGTGAGTCATGAGCCAATCTGAACAGAGCCTCCCGGATTCCATTTCCAGCTGGTATCATGAGACGGTCATTGATGAACAGTAATTTGTCTTTCTTCTGCACAATCAGTATCCCAGGTGCAGCTTCAAATGGTTTTTTGCACCAAGTTGGTTTCATACCCAGTCACAATAGCCTCTAGCAGCATTGCATCTTGTGTAATTGACAGCATGGCCATCACTGCCTGAGTCATCATAATGTCAGTTTTGGCCAATGTGTGAGTGCTTCATAGCTAATGGCTGTGCAGTTGTTGCAACAGTTGGTAGGATATTTTTTTGGTTAGTATTTCAAAAAAAAAATGGAAGCTTACCTTGGCTGGAGTTAAGCTTCACTCGAAATCAGCCAGGAAACAGAAATAAGACCAGAGTGTATATGAGAAAGCAGCAGTAGGCAATATATGATATCTATCAGAATGAGAGTAGGAAAAGGAAAGATGGGGAAAAAGGGTCTATGATTGGTATATATATGGAGGAAAGCCAGTATGTCAATAGTTGTCAATATGATCAGTAAGCTCTAGGATTACACTGAGTTCCACAATCAGGACACTCTGCATACCCATCTCCATCGAGAACTATCTGATTACCCCACCACTGATAATTAATAATAGAACCTTGTGATGAAGAATTATGTACCTTCTTTACTGATGACATCAGAGCAAAACATTGTGTAGGCTCAGGAAGAAACTTATGTTACCCTAACCCTAAATTTGGTAACTTTTGGAAAGTTTACACAATTTTGCCTGTATTTAGGTGCTTTAGTTATAATTTGATGATGGTACATCAATAATATATGTCTACAGTGTTTAAAGCAAGCATAAGGCAAATGTTATCATGTCCTGTGAAGTGTGCATGGTAAGTAAAGCAAAAGTGTGTGGTAAGAGACTTGGGCTGTGACCAGAGAACCAAACACAATTGGGACACCAGCCAGAAGGTTACTATCCACAAGTCTATGTACACAAGGCTTTGTGGGTCACCAATGTTGGGTAACAAGACCAATGACTGCCCACCAGAGCATAGTTCCACCACTGGTCAAAGTTCCCAACAGAGCTATGCATGGAACAGGCAAGAAGAGGAAGGTTAAGTGAAAACAGAAGAATATTATGATGTCATGAATAAGCAAAAATACAGGACAGAGGCAGTACTACATTGTGAGATCAAAAGGTAGATTCAAGGAGTCATTTGTAATACCAAATTTTTTAGCAAAGGGTTTTGGTGAGCCTCCCATGCATGCACATGTAATAGCAGTGGGAACTATGAGCTCCAGATAATGCCAGTAGAGTAGGAAACACAAGGAAGTCCAACCACCAAGCTTCATAATAAGTTCAGGTGTGACACCAATGGAGAGAACCTCCAATACAGTAACTATGTCCGAGGACAAAGTCAAGGTCAGTGAATTTCTAGATATCTATGAAGGATAGTGAGTGAAGAAGAGGTATGAGATGTCATTACAACCATACCAGAAGTGATGAGTAAGAACTTATGCTTAGTCAAGTGGGACCAAGAATCTACATTGCGAAAAAAGAGGAACATTGTGATCTGCAATGTTGTTGATACAAAAATGGTTTTTGAGGGCCCAAATGGGGCAAAGAAGATCATTGGTAGCAGTCAAGATGCATTCACCACTGCAAATGCCAGTAGTCTTAGTCCAGACCAAGTGGAAGGTGGTGACTTTGTGACCATTGCAAAGTGATGTTAAAAAATTAGTGTGATGAGTAGTATTGTGTTGGAAGGAGAAGGATTGTGCTGAGTGAACAAGTAGTTTGCCCAAATGCTGACAGCCCCAAATGTAGCTAAGGCAGTAAACCAAATAGCGGCATCTACAGGTGGGGAAAGAATGAGATGACACCAAAGAAACAGCAAGTGGGAACAAGTTACAGGGTGATGAGGAGGACATTTGAAAGGAATATCTTCCTTATCTGCAGACTTGGACAAGGAAGTAATCCAAGAATCATGACCTAATCACTCTGCATGGTTGTATAAGTGCCATAGATGTAACCCATTCAACCAGTTGTGAATGCACTGTCCTGTGCAGGTGCCAATGGAATCAGCAATGAAAGAGGCAAGCAGAATAACAGAAGCAGGCATCTGAAGTGATTCTGAAATTTGCTCGCAATCACAAAATTGTGTGAAACTCAACAGCCCTGCACCATATGATTGTTGAGTGACATCCATGGTAGCAGAAAGGAGTTTTTTGAATATCTTCTGGTGAAGACACAGTGAAACTTGCAACTGGAGAGAGGAGTGCAGTTGAAGAGAGTGGGGGGTTGTCGAGAGGATGACACATCGATCAGCAGGAACAGGTGGGCATATTGAACTTGCAGAGTACCTGTTTCCAGGTTGGGGATGATGTGAGAGATGTGGGGGACAACATCCTGCTGCTGCATGATGAATATCAGTGAGAGAGGATGTTAGGGGATGTGAAGCAGCAGGTGAAAGGCACAGGAAAGGCAAGGTAGGTAGGGGGTGTACAGGTGTAGAAATAGAGACATAAGGATTACATGTGGTAGAGGTAAGATGATCGCATGGAGAAGGCAATGTTAGATTGGTTGACATGGTAGGAAAAGGTGGTGGAAATGGGGGAGTGGAGATGCAAATGTAAGGATTAGGTTGTGAAGAAATTTCTGGCAAAGACTTGCATGGAAAGCCAATGTTGACAACCTCATGGGATGTTGTGAGCAGACATGTATTACTGATCATTGAGAAAGAAGGCCACAGTTCTCAAGGCATATCAAAATGCTGCAAGAGAAAGATATGAGATGGAGAACCCAATTCCCCACATGAGATTGGATCAGCAGGATTAAGTTCAGATGCAATGTAGATGAAGTCAGACAAAATAAGGTGTTCGATAAGGGCTGCATAGGTGTGACAAACGCAAAGATTGATGGGAACATTAGGGCTGCAGTGTTTTGTATGTGCCCTGATAGCCCCATTGTTGTCAGAATGAATAATGATGTGAGTATTCAAAAAGTGAAGCTGGCTGAGGAAATACACCATGAGTTCCAGAGCAACAGCCTCAAGCCAACAAATATCATGACCAGTGACTTTCCAATCAGGCCCGAGAGGGAAAGCATGCCAAAAATCACCTATGATAATGCCAATACCCCAAGAAGTTGAGGCATCAACAAAGATGTGGGGATCTTGAACAGAACCAATAGGATGTAGTTGCCAATAAGTAGAGGAATTGGCAAGATGTGAAAGCCACCAATGTAAACTCTTCACAAAAGAATCAGACAAGCAATGCCTTACAAAATTGTCTGCATGATAGCCTAGTACAAAGTCAGAGGATGCAGAGAGTGGAGAAGAATCAAATAGGAAGACAAACCTGTCATGGAGTTAGAGACAACAGGAAGTTGAGAAGAACCATTGGGAAAGATGAAAGAAACATGGATGAGAGTGCCATGAAGAACTTGTATGCAATGAAGATTGAATTGTTCTCCACTTTGTGATCGGAGAGCATGGAGGTAACTCAAGAGAGGTACTTGAGACACTTCTCCTCTGGGAGAGAAACACAGTGAAGTGCTAAATTCCATTGAAAACCAATAAAAGTGGAGATGGGCATGAAATGAGTGCCAGTCTTTTCAGGATGCCAAGGAATGTGGAGATCTGAAATGAGAGCCATAGCTGAATCACAATCATGGACATAATTAAATTTACCATCATGAAAGAAGCCAGCAGGATTAGGAAAGCAGAAGTTCCAAATGTCATCCTCATACTTGAAAAGACAATTCTCAAAATGCAGCTCAGCCTGCCAGATGTCAATGGCAGCATCAAATCATACCAGCATTACTACTGGCTGGGCAAGCACCAAAAGGATGTATACATGATCAATGTAAAATCCCCCCCTGAAGCAAACCGCAAGCCATGGCAGCATCAAATCATACCAGCATTACTACTGGCTGGGCAAGCACCAAAAGGATGTATACATGATCAATGTAAAATCCCCCCCTGAAGCAAACTGCAAGCCATGGTTTGTGATCAGGAAGAACAGGACAAGTATGATGGAAAGATTTGATGTTGAATGCCATTGCCTGTGTGCCAGGTGGAGTGTTAGCCACTGAGAAGGAGACAGAGATAAGTTAAAAGAATATATGAGATTGAGGTAGAGAGAGTGAAAGTGAAGCACATGCAAGAGAGGAGGGAGAATAATATCAAGATGACAGAAGAGAACCATGTCAAGATGATGCAAGAGTAGAGTGTCAAGATGATGCTGGAGTAAAATGTCAAGTTGACACAAGAGTAAATTGTGAAGATGACAAGGGAGTGAAATGTCAATATGACATAAGAGTAAAGTAAAAAGGTAGTGGAATCAGGAGGAACAGGATGAAAAGAAGGAAAACTCATGGCTTCAGCTACATGACAAGACATATCAAAGTTGGTAGGGAAATCTTCCTTGGATATGAAACTGTTGATGGAACCCATACCCAGGATAGGATCATCCTTGGACAAGTTACAACAGACACAATACTTGGGAGCAACCCATGGTCCCTGGTCTTGCTCATCAACAATAAATGTGGAGCATTAAATAGGTCTGTGAAGAATACATTCTGTTTCAGAAAGAGAGAAAGGCCCAGACATATGACAAAGTGTGATTTCACCAGAGATATATTCCTCCACCAAGGCAGGTAAATGGTCAACTGAAGAATGATTTTTGATAATAACAGATTTTTAAAGGGGAGGCATTGGACCAAGAGGAAAGCCATGAGAGAGGTTGTGTACAAGAAGGGGGTAAGAGGAGGTGAGATCATGCTTGTGCAAAGCAGCTTTGAAGGCTGAGGTATTGTAAGGATGGACAACATGGTCAAAAAGCTCAATGTCAGAAGGAGAGGTGTTAGAAAGGCAAGGACGATGGTAAATGGTGTCCAAAAAATCATGGTAGGGAAAAGGAAGGTGATGTGGCAAAAGAGGGTGAGAAGAAGAGGAGGAGGACTCAAACATGGATACAACCATCTGTAACATGGGAACAACGGGTGTTACATTCAAGGGTGGTGTGGTTGCCACTGCAGAGACTGCAGATATGGATACAGTTGGCTCCATGCTGGCCATTGCAGGACTTTGAGATGTTCCAAATGGTGCAAATTCATTTGGGGAGGAGCCTTTGAAGGGTTTGACAGTCCACAATACAGCATCTGTGTAGCGACAGAAGAGCAGCTTACCATCCTTGAAAGAGGTGGAGGAGGAGGGATGATCACAATATTGGTGATCTCTCCCACACAAAAGGCATGTGGGAGTCATGTTCCAAAAGGATGCTCAAGTAGAGGAGATATCCACAGAGGAGGGATACCTGGGACCTTTTGAAAGACATGTGTCGACATCAGCAGGATGTTTGACACCCAAGAAAGAAGAACTAGAACTTCAATGCATAAAGCATAAACTGTCCAATTGAACAGAACACCCTTCATGATATCCCAGCAAGATTCAAGCTTGAAGGAATACCAAAGTTGAAACAAGCTCTCAAAGTCCTGCTGCTGGATGAAGAAGTCATGATGCTGCTTAAACTCCAAAGTGTAGAATGTTGATGTAGGTTCCTGGTCCTCATTAGAGCTGCACAGGAGCTCCAGAGCTTGTAAAAAATTAGTGGAAGCTTCAGTATAGTGAAGGGGTGTGAGTAAGGCTCCAACTGTTCTATCTATATAACCATCTTATACAGTTTATACTGTATATGTTTATGTTTATGTATGGGGCTTGGGCCTGAAGGTGGTGTACACAGTAGTTATACAGTATATAAATGGTTAAACAGTTTGCCTAGTGTGATCAATGGCAATAATGAATACAAGGATGTCACAAGGGGTGGCAGAACAGGAAAAACACATATCCACTTGCATTTTTTTTGGTTGATCTCTTTCTGCCATATATGGTAATTTCCCATTGCGTGCAGTTCTTTTTCCCAAGCAATTTTCACAGAAAGGTTCATCACTGTATAGTATACAGACTTCCTTGCATGCAATTCCTATGCTTCTTACTAGGCTAGCTGTGATTTTGAACCCATGTAACACTGGCAACTTCAATATTTTGTATGTGTTGATACAATGTTGACAAGAAACCATGCCACATCATACCCAACTTGCTCATGACACTCTGTAAAAATGGAAATTTCCGAGAGTCACGTGACTGTTAGGTGCAAGTCAACAAAGTCAGGTAAATGTTAAAAAAATGGTCAAAAATGTCAGGTCAAAGTCAGGTCACGCATTTTTCTGACATGACTTTGACCTGACATTTTGACTGGTTTTTTAACATTCACCTGACTTTGTTGACTTGCACCTAACTATCACATGACTCTGAGAATTTTCCTTTTTTACAGAGGATGACATGTCAACAACTTCCCTTGGCAACCTTCTTAGCAGCATAACACACATTTTCAGTAAATCTACAGTTTCTATTGGTTCAGGGGCTATTCTACAACCATCCTCAGTGATTCCTGCACAAGGAAAGCCATTTTTCATAATTTACATGTCTATAGAACCCATTTGGTGGCTCAATGACACCTATCAGCATTGTATATACCCTAGTATAATTATTGTTTTCAGTGGTTATGTTGATAAAGGAAGGAAACAATAATGTTAGTCTTTCAACTGTGTATATCAAGTGTATAGATGGTTATATGGTTTAGACAACTGTTTATGTATATGTGGCCTTCAAGGAGTATACATAACCTAAACAGTTGGAGCCTTAGGTGTGAGGCAAGAATGGTGATCATCTGAACCCCAGAGAGAGACCATTTTAGGCATGTCGAGTAAAGGAATCTCCTCTGAAGCAGTATCATCAGCACCCCAAGGACAAGACAGCTTCACATGTACATCCTGAGGTGAGTGATTGATGGTTTTGATGTGGTCATTGAGGAAGAAATTTAAAGGAGGGCAAGCCTTGTTCTTGATACTTGTTAGGGCAACACCCACTATCTGCTAGCTAAGACCGTGCAGGTTCTCTCTACAAGAAGGGGGCGGGATCCATGCTCATGATGGGGGAATTGATGGTTTTGATGTGAGGGGTTATTAATAGGTGAGTTATGTTGAGATAGGCCTTTCACACCAAAAACGTAGGTGGAATACCTAAGAGAACACAACTGGGGTCCCCTAGGCATATATTTGTGGTTTATATACTATGTTACACATATTGTACATTGTTGGTACCGACGCACTCATACATGCATGTACATTTTGATGCATGCGAAATAAAATTCTCATGCTATCAAAGTGTAGCGTCATTTGGCATCATGTAGCGTAATTCGACATAATAAAATAAAATGAAATTTTATTAGGTAATGGGGTGGTTTCCTAACATTACCCCCCTTTTATGCCTCGACTTCCAGGTGAGAAAATATTACATTTGTCCCCTCTGTGAAATTTTGGTAAGGCCGGAATTTCATCCCCTCATACACCATTCTTGCAATGCAACACGGAGCATTCAGATTACATTTAAAGAATTGGGCAATTGTGTTATGCTCTCACTTACAATTCTCTTCAGGTTCCCATGAATTATTTTCATTGGTATAGTTTTTCCACTTTATTAAGAACTCCAATTTGTTCCGTCGAAGACGCGGGTCTAGAATTTCTTCAACTATGTATTCTGGAGCACCTTCTACTATTATCGGAGGTTGCAGAGTAGTTTGTTGGCCAGGAATAGTGGGCAGGCAGTAAGGGTGTAGGCAGGATACATTAATCTCGGGATCAATCTTGAATGATCGGGGTAATTCTAGCACTACCGCATTAGGCGAGATTACTTTAGAGATCGCATATGGGCCAACTTGTTTCTCCATAAGTTTCCTCGAAGGTCATGGAATATTCAGGTCCTTGGTACTTAGCCATACCAAGTCACCAACTTTGTACTCTGGAGCGCATGCTCAAGTATGATTCACGTGTCGCATCATGTCATCATGTGCTTTCTTCGATGCCGCCTCTGCTTCCTCTTGTACCTTTTGCATCTTAGATACAAAGTCTTCTACCGACTGTACTTTGACTTCCCTTCTGGGTTCTACTCCCATGCAAGGATGATATCCATAATTTGCAAAAAAGGGTGACATATGAGTAGCCGAATGGAATTTGTTATTGTGGGAAAATTCAGCAATTGCCAACCATTTGGGCCAGTTGGTTTGTCGGTAGTTGACAAACATACATAGGTACTGCTCCAACTCCTGATTCATTCTCTCTGTCTGCCCATCAGTCTGTGGGTGATATGCCATAGATAATTTAGTTTGAATTCCCAATATGTTGTTTAGTTCTCGCATAAATGCAGAAGCAAATTGTGGTCCGCGATCATAGATAACAGTATTGGGTAACCCATGTAACCACCATACCTGATTTAGATAGAGGTGCGCCAAGCCCAATGATGAGGTTTCTGTAGTAGTAGGAATAATATGGACCTCCTTTGTAAAGTGGTCGCATACTACGAATATTGCATTGTACCCTTGAGCCTCGGGTAATCTGGTAATAAAATCCACAGATATATCTCGCCATGGCGCTTTAGGTATAGGGTTCGGCATTAATTTTCCTGCAGGTTTCTCTGGAAATTTTTCCCCCTCATGCATGTATCACATCCATCCACATACCCCAACACATACTTCAAAATTCCGGGCCACCAATAATTTCTCATTACTAATTCCAACATCTTCCATCTTCCTGGGTGTCCGGCAATCGGCGTATTGTGATGTAACTGGACAATCTCCCTTCACAAATCCTGATCCTTCAGTACATACACTTTTCCTCGAAACAACACCAACCCTTGTTCCTCAGCCCATTCATCTCCTTTGATATTACCTTTCTTCTCTCCCTTCAGAGCTTTCACGGCTTCCACTACTTCATCGTCCATTTCCGAACATTGTCTAATTTTAGACAACATTTCCATTTCCGAGCTATCTATTAATAGATGCCCTTGATGCATAGCGCAAATGCAAAAGTATTTGGGTTTGAGTAAGGTAACATTTTTATTGTCCTCCTCCACCCCCCTTTTATGATCAATACATCTGGATAATGCATCTGCTTTCCTCATTAAGCTTCCCACTTTGTGGACCAAGTGAAAGTTGAAACACGATAGGAATAGTGCCCAACGTGCTTGCCGGCGATTAAGCTTTTTAGCGGACATGAAGTATCGCAGATTTTGATGATCTGTCCAGATCTCAATCTGATGCATACATCCCTCCAAATAATGCCTCCATGCCTCCAATGCTCGTATTATCCCCAACATCTCTTTGTCATGCACATCATAATTCCTCTCCACATCATTCAATCCTTTTGACAAGTATGCACAAGGATGCCATTTGTCATCTTTGCACAGCATTGATAATACCACTCCAGTAGCAAAATCAGATGCATTGGATTCCACTCGCAAAGGGTGTGTGAAATCTACTGGGGCTAATATTGGTCCCTCCACAAATTTCCTCTTCAACTCCTCAAACGCTGTCCGCTGCTGCTCTCCCCACCTCCATACTACTCCCTTTCGTGTAAGGTTATGTAAGGGTGCGGCAATTTTAGAAAAATTGTGCACAAAGCGACAATAATAATTTGTGAGTCCCAAGAAGGCTTGAACCTCCTTGACATGGGTGGGTGCAGGCCAATCTGTGATCACCTGTACCTTGATCGGATCCATTTTGATCCCATCAGGGCCAATCAATAATCCTAGGAACTCAATCTCGCTTGCCCCAAACACACACTTCTCTGGTTTCAAAAATAGATCATTCTCTGCCAACCTCCATAGCACCTCCTGCACTATTGCCTCATGATTCTCTTCATCCTCCGTGAATATCAGAATGTCATCAATAAATATTATTACCACACCTTTGTCTATTACATCCTTGAAAATGTCATTCATCATATTTTGAAAGGTCGGGGGACTATTAGTCATCCCAAAAAACATGACAAGCGGCTCGAAGGATCCTCAACGCATGGCAAATGCTGCCTTCCACTCATCTCCTTTCTTTATTTGTACATTGTTGTATCCCCATCGTAAATCCAATTTTGTAAAGACCTTGGCTTTTCCCACCTTGTCAATTATTTCTGAGATCAACAGCAGGGGGTACGTGTTCTTCACTGTCCACTCATTCAAATACCTATAATCTGTACACATCCTCTTCCTTTGATCTTTCTTTGGCACAAAGAATATTGGTGACATCTGCAGTGATTTCGAAGGTCATATGTATCCTTTGCGCAATTGCTCCTTCAGGAACACATCCACTTCTTCTTGTTCCATCAGAGATAATGGATATACCTTCGACTTCTTTGGCACAAACCCTGGCTTCATCTCAATTGCATGATCCCATGGCTTCCGCACCAGAATTTGCTCAGACTCCTTCTTCTGGAACACTGACAGATGTTCATGATACACTTTTGGCACCCATTCCTCCACTGGCTTCTCCACCTTCACAATATTCTTGTCCCACGACTGTCCTCCACGAATTGTTCTAAAGGTTTGCTTCTGCTCTTCTTTCTCGATCATGATTGGAGCTTCCCCATTTGGAATTTCCTCATCCTCCACTTCCTCCATCGTAACAGAATACTTTCTTGGACATTCTTTCTCTTTCTTTTTCCTTTTTTCCTTCTTCATCTTCCTCCCATACACATTACATTCCTTAGGACAACGAGTCATTTGTACTTTCCCAGTTTTCCAATCAATTTTGGGATTATGCTTCCATAACCATGGACATCCTATTATTAGATTGATTTTCCCAAGATTGCACACTTCAAATATGGCTCGCTCCTGATGCTCCTGATACTTTAGTATCATAGTCACCTCCTCCTTGATAGTTCCTCCACGATTGACTGTTCCGTCAATATTGTACACCATTATAGGTTGAGCCAGCTTGCGTGTGTTAATACCGTTTCCGGTAATTAAGGATCGATTAATAAATAATCCTGTAGCACCACTATCAAGCAATGCTTCCACATCAATAGCTGCATGCGTGTCCACTGTCTTCAATCCCACAGTCAAGGTGATTTCTGGTTCTATTCGTGCAGAGCGAATAAAGAATTTAGGGGTTTTCAGAAATAGTGCTCGGCAATTTTCTTGGTCATGTGATTTGTAACATTTGTACTCCTCCTCAATTTCCTTTTCTGATTTACTCTGGGTTTCCTTGGATACCAATACATTGTAGCGATTCAGGGTCACCAATGGGGAAACCTTCACTGGGACTCTTCCACAAAATTCTTCTGCTTGCCTTCCTCCAGCTTCATTTCCTTGATTGTAGCTTCCCTAATCTTTCTTTTCTGCCTACAATTCCTAGAAATGTGTCCTAACTGCCCACAGTTAAAACATTTAAGTGGGGCTTGTCTTCCTGCTTGATCAACCTCCATTGCCTCTGCTAGTGCTGCTGACTCTGTAACTATAGGTGTCACTGCCATGGCTGGTGGCTGTGCCCTTGGAGCTTGCGCCTGAGGTGCCTTTCCTTTCTCAGACTTTCCTCCAGATCACTTTCCAAATTTACTACTTTTTGTTGTGTCATTGTCCCCATCCCCATGTCGTGATCCATTATCCACCCTGCAAGCAGATGCTCACAGCAGTGGCGCAGGTGTGGATCTGCTGTCTTGGCGCCATCTCGTGGTAATAGAACTTAATGATCAAATTAGAACATTAGTTAGTTGAAAATAAAAAAACTTGAAAACCATTACTTAGGGCCCAACAAACAACTCTCTTGGGCATACATTGTGCTGCTGAGCTTTTTGAGGAAGCGTGACTCAACATGACAGTTTCCTTTTTTGTTCAAAATCTGCATGTCAGTAAAACCACTGAGTGTGAAAGTCTATAAGAGGCTGAGTTGGACTGACTTCAAAATGTAAGCCTGTCTTCAGACAGTGTTGAAACTCTGACATCTGCTGAGCAGCCATCAGACTCAACATATCACTTTTGCCAAACTTTTGCTGGCTGGTTGGTCAGGTTAAAAAGATGAGTCCTTGTACCTTGGACTCGTAACAAGAAAAGATGAGCACGGTGAATAAGAAGAATGTCTTAATAGCTGCACATGCAACCTCCAACTTCAAGTAAAACATCTGAGTTTAATCAGCTGAGTTGGTGGCATGTGGAACTCATGTAATCGATTGCCTTATCTGCCACTTGGTCTAGCCGGCTTCGCACGTAGACCCAGCTCACATCCAGATATCAAATTTTGCCCAAAGTTTGGGGGTTCCACAAGGGGGTGGCAGAACAGGAAAAACTGACATCCACTCACCTTTTTTTTTCAAGCCCTCAGTTGACCCCCTCCCCCCCCTCCTGCCATATATAGTAATTTCCCATCACATGTATTGATTTTTTCCCCAAGCAATTTCCCAAAAGTTTTCATCACCAATGTTCCATACTGCCCAATACTCGCCACATTTAGATTGATCCCCACCTCAGTGCCACAGCCAACAATGATTCGTCGGGGACTGCACCCACAGTCATTACAGAAGGAATGGGGCAGTGTTGAGGAGTCGGGGGTGGTGTTGCGGTCGCTAAGGGATCCAATGACATTGTAAACTTTCTGGGGATGGTGTCATCCATATTGTATAGTATGGTAAATATCAGTAGTAGTTGAATACCGTCTACTTTATTAGCTGTTGAAATACGAGCCATGAGGAAACTCAGAAGCGCGAGAACAAGCCTCAATAAATTTGCGCATTGCACATGCTCACACAGCCCCTCGGCTATTAACCTGCAAATTTCATGAGTGGCCGCGTGAGTTATAGAAACTCACTCATAGCAAAATGACTGATGGTGTCATTTGTAACATGGTATTATTCGTTTGGTGCCATGAGAATCTCAGAAGTGCAAGAACAACATCCAAAGTAAATTCATGTTTGACCTCGGTGGGCTCGAGAGGAAAACGGATGAGTGCTACAACTACCTATATAGACTACACAACAGTAGAAGTACGAAAATAGGCGAGAAAAATATGTGTAACCAAAAAGGGGCATTGCGCATGCTCGCATCATGGCCCGGTCAATCATGATATTTCGGTGGATGTTTACTTACTATGACAATTTATGATAAACCTGTGTATACCAATACAAACCATATTAGATAGCTATTCTAAGTACTTTGGGGCCAAATGAAGCCATTCTGCATCATTTAGGTGTAGGCAAGGGGCTGGTGGAACAGGAAAATAACATATCCACTCAGATTTTTTTTTCAGCGCCCGTTTGAACCCCCCCTCCTTCTATATATGGTAATTCTTCGTCACGTGTTTATGTTATTCTGAGAATTAGTAATCAAAAAATTGCCCAACGCATTCCACACTCCCACACAACTCCCACATGTGTTATCTCTTCTCTTCTCCTGTTCTTCACTCTTACAAAAGCCCTCAAGTCAATTCCCTCAAGATGCCACCATCTTTTCCAGGTCTTGGGAAGAAAACATGTAACCACAATCGTGCGACTGCCACATCACCCACAAAACCGGTATGGGGCCGTCAAGAGGTGTAGGAACAACGATGGATGCAGGGTGGTGACAGCAGCGTGCAGGGAGGCCTGTGGAGGAGGGTACACCCAAGGTAAGCACCAACAACATCCAACCGTCAGCCCACAGTCCCACACTGAATGTTGAATGTTGTGCACCTTACACCATCGTGACAGAGCCAGCTGTGCAAGTCCGTCGCTGCCACAAGAGAATTGGTGGGGATGCTGGTTAGTAATGGTAGCTTGGAGTGGGGGGGTGCCAATCCGCTTGCTCTTTTTCTGTGTGCGCAGATGCAGAACCGCTTGGGGTCAATGTGACATTTCATGAAGTTAGTTGTGTCTCGCAGTTCTCATGATATTCTTCGACAAGATCGACAGTCTTGCGCCCTGCTTTCGTGTTGCATATATCGTAGTTGAATATTGAAATTTGAATATAGTTTGATTAATGTTCAAATAGATAAGTTTATGACAGAGTTATGACTCCCACAAAGTTCCCAAAGTACCACGAGCAGTTATTCTAAATGTTTCATGGCCAAGCGACGCCATTCTGCATCATTTACATGTAGGTCATATTTTTTTTTTCAGCCTCCGGCGGTACCCCCCCTACCCGCGGTTCGGGATTCCCGTTCCGCCACCCCCTTGGGGTTCCATTTTTTTTTCGCGGCCTGGGGCCGGACTAACTAACCGGGTCCACGTCCGGCATTTCCCGAGCACCTTTGGCACCGGCATGCCGGGCATGGCGGGTGAGAAAAATAATTGTTGTGTTGAACGGTTCAAGTACCTGGGGTGGGACGAGGTCCGTCATGAGGAGCTAGCAAAAGCTTCCGAGGCTAATCGGAAAAGGAAACTCACTGTGGGGGCTCAATTCTTTGTCCGAGTGCAAATTTATCAAACGGGGTTTACAGTAATTTCCGTGTAGTTTCTGAATGCTATACAATTATTCGGTGTAGATCGACACTGTTAGTCTGTTCCTTTCTTCTCTCTATCAATCGTCTTTGCGTAAACCATGAGCAACGATTTGAGCTTAGGAAATGTACGTAGAAGCTTTTAGGACTGGCACTGAACGGTCTAACCCCATCATCGATGACTGCCCTCTATCACCTCAGGTTAAGCACCTGCTGCTCAGAAATCAATCTCCATTTGATGCCACTCTACAACTTGTCGACCTCTCCGTGTCAGGTTCTTCCTTTCCTCTCGGTCCAGACCTTCGAGCTGGCGATTCCATCGTCTTCCAGCTCGCAACAGTACCCGGACTTACCAGTGGAATCAATGTAAGGAAGAATTTGCCAGATACCTTTATCACCTAATTCGTGTATTAGTTCACTGTTCAGCTTGTCACCAAAGTCGCACATATAATACAAAGTACAGCAAAACTGACTTACACCAGTGCTGCTCCACCCGTCCGCAAAGCCAAGTTCGTGGTTGGCGGTTCAAGGGATAACCCACGGCTGGACTACGCTGGGCTCACTGATGTCGAAATACCTGATGAGATCCTCGGAGATGTTGACTTCCGAACTTACTATGGGCAGGTAAATATTCTATTTCTCTGTATGGTCGTAATCGATGGCGTACATACCATGCACCTAGGTCGACTATAAACCAATTCCAGATCCAGATCCTTTGTTGACGGAAAAATTCCGATGGATCCAGTGTGTCGTGAAAAATCAAACACAATTTCCAATACAAGTGCAAGGTCCTCCATATCTCGACTCCGGCAGGTACTGGACCCCACCGACCGACGTCGAGCCGTTCGATCAGATGGTTTTCTCTTGTTGCAACGGAGATTATAGCGCGGCGGGTGCTACTGGTGGAACTGCTTTCCGAATCACTCTTGATCCTGTAACGTTTTATGACTTTGCGGTTGTATGTCGTCCATCATGTCATTTCGTGCGATCTCCTTGCTGACGAGGTTCGTGTCAGGGATGGACTAATCCTTCCATCGGTGGGTTCAAGTCATCGATAGTTAAGTCGGATAATCCTAAAGACGCGTATGAACAAGCTACGCTCGAGGGCAATGCACTTACTTCGGAGGGAGTGTTCCGTGGGTTTCAGAAAAGTGGCAATCCGGTCGAACGGCATATATATATGTCGGCGGCAGCTGGGCAATACATGATCTATGTTATCACGGAGGTTTGAAAGGGGCGTTATTAAACTAGCACTAAGTGTACTTTTATAGATGTGCGCACAGAGGATGAATCTTCGTCTACCATACCCGCATATCCAAGCGGCCCAGTGTCCTTCAAATAGGCATTCGAAGTCAGGCCGGAGATAATTGTTCGAATTAGAAGTGTGAACTACGCGACTCGGACTTCGCTAATGGTATAAACTATGGTGCTACCTGCTGTTGCCGACATGTTAAGGGTCCACTCTCCACTCTTTCCGTCGGTATTGATGCCTTTGAGCTTCAAGTCAGATTTGAGGGCGTTACCCTCACCCGAAGCGCAGCCGTACCCAGCTTTCGGATCAATAGAGTGGACTATTCCTGCCTTAATAGAGCCGAAGCAAGGATTAGTCCATCCCTAACGTTCTTGGTCAGATGGAAAGAAAGAATGATGGCAAAATGACGCACAACAGCAATATTGTACCATGTCACAGGATCCAGAATGAGTCGAAAGGCAGTCCCGCCAGTTGCACCAGTGAACCGAGTATTATCACCTTCACAGCAAGTGAAAATCATCTGGTCGAATGGTAGGATGTCCGAGGGTGGCTGCCAATATCGACCAGAGTCAAAGTATGTATGCAGGTCTTGAAGCACGATTCGGAACTGTGTCTTATTCTTGACGACACATTGGAGCCATCGTGATTTTTGTATCAAGGACTTGGGCGGCGCTGGGATCACCTTACCTGCAACCTGAGGGAGATAAATGCTGCGGAGATATTCTCCAAATTGACGATGCAGCTCACCAACTTGCTATAATCCCTGAGTTCCTGGTCAGTAGGAAAACTAAACGGAAGCTCGTCGGCATCGTAGGGTCCCGCATAAACTATTTTGGGTTTGTCCTTGGTGCCCTGAACAAGATACTTGGCTTTTCGAGAAGTCGCAGCCCTGCTGAATGTCAAGATGGAATTGTCACGCCCTGTATTGAGCTCATATATCACTTGAGCCTGCAGCTATCATGGATGCGGTGAACGCATGTCATCAATCGGAATTCCGATACATACCTCTGTTCCATTTGGAATACCATCTTCTTTATCCAAACGGTACAACCAAGAATGCCCAGCCGAGAGGTCTGGACTGAGTACGTAGACTCTGCCATTCGGGGAATGCTCCACCACCTGGATTGTTACATCGAATGGTGATTCATTTCTTACAAGCAGGTGCTTGAACTAGAAGCATCGCAATCAGACGAGCTGAAACACCCTCGAAATCGCTAGCGCATGTACCTGGTCTTGTTTTAATGCCATGAAATGATCTCCAATACTAGAATTAAAAACAAGAGAATGATTCCGCAAGAGGCGAGATGAAGGGTTATCCGTGCAAGTGAATCAAGGATATATCACACCGGAGGCATCTGCCAGCTCATGTCAAAACGACATGAGTTCAGTTCATGTCTTCTGCACATCTCCGGAAGTTGATCTGTATGTCATACATAGTGATTAGTCAGTAATTGATCTCGCGGAAAATGTGCCTCGATAACAAAGTCTCCTTCCTTTTTGGTATATTATTATTATTATTACCAGGTACTGTGCCTGGTCAGGTACTCGGCCATACTAGGTACTCGGTCAGTTGCCTGTACATCTCCATATTGTTTTTGTGTACATTTTCTGTACCTGGGGCTACACCCATGCCAACTCTTGGGCCTTCAATGTCCCTTCATTATGAGCACGGCCTATTTTGATAAGTGATCAGTCAGGTATTACCGCATTTCGCTGTGGGAACTGCAGTACCTAATCTGGTCAAATGCCAGTTCTCTTTTAAATTACAAGTATTTTCCATAACATGGTTATTGGCCACTGCTTTGTCTTCTTTCAATAGATCAGACTTGGATTACCTCTTTCCTACCCCCACCATCTCCTACACCAAATTGTTGTCAACACAAGCCCTCATCACCACAACAAGGCATTCATTTTTCCGGGGTGTGATGTAGTTGCATCCCCCTAATGCTCACCCTTGGCAATGAGTCATTTCTCCTGCAAAATGTGTAAGCCCTCAGAACTTCAAGGCTGCTGTCTCAGGATCTTCACTGGTACTGGAACCTCATCATAGATGGGAAACCCCTCCTCCACAATGAGGCCTTCATTTTCTTCTGTGGGCATGATGTAGTTGCATCCCCCTAATGCTCGCCCTTGGCAACGTCTCAATTCTCATCCAGGACAGAATAATTGGATGAAGTATAAGGTATGCTATGCCCTTCAATCATTCTTATGCTGGAATAATGCCCATCACATTAAGAGACTCATTGCGAGACTTATACATTTTCTGAATATATTTATACCATACTATGTCAGAAATTTCCGGATGGCATTATAACCTCACCTAGATTATATGTGGATTATCACTCCCTCTCAGCTAGTATACTGGGCCCTAATGTGGAAAATCTATTACCTACATATGTAAACTACATTATTGAACTGAACCTGAGACTTGGTAGCTAGCTTAACATCAGTTCTGAGTGTCGATTTTAATGGGTTATGGCGGTTACGTGGGTCACGTGGGTCATATTAGGTTATACTGCATTACATAATTTTGTGACATAAGGAGGTGTGTCCATCCTCACTTGGTCTATTGATGTTGCAAAAATGAAATAACACTATGCAGAAAACTCATAAATTCAAACGAAGGAGAACAGTTTATTTGCTGACCTGAATAGTAGGTGCCACATTCATACATTGTTGAGAAAGAAGCCATACATGACACTGCACGAAGTCACCAATAGGAGATTGACAAGCTGTAAATACTTATCTACAGCATGTACTTCCTATTCTAGTGTAAGGACATCATTTTCTGATAGGTCAGCAACTTACTGTTTTGCCCAGGCATAGGGAGATGATGATGTGATCTTCTCCATTCATTTCTTCTATCCACCATTTGGTTTCAAGATGCTGTTAATAAAAGTTCTATAAAAGCTGCCAAAACAAAAAACCTGCAAATTTTACACACCACACGAAGGCCTCAGTCAACACTAAGATCAGCTAGTTCCACATTTTCCAACACATAGATTTGTTGTTGCCATGATAAGTTCATGATACTGGCAGTCTCACATAATGATGGCCTTCCTAAGAGCAGAACAATGTTTTCTCCATCTGAATCATTTGTTTAATTTCACCAATGTAGTAGCCGCTTGCTCGAAAGTCCAGATAGCAATTGACTCAAGGGCTCTATTATACAATGAAGTGTGTGCCACCAAGAAGATCAGGACGCCATGCCAGTAGACCACATGAGTGAACCTTTGAAAAGATCAATTGAAGATTATGCTCTGGGATGTGGGCAATATTGAGGGCAATATTATGAGTCTGGCACCAGATTGCATTGTCTTTGAAGTTCCATGATTGAATCAAGGGCTGCTGTATCCATTGCTTGAAACTGAGCATTATGTGTATTGCCTTTGAGTAAAGCATTTATTTCCCCAGAAGAGGTGAATCATTGTGAAAAGATATTCAAGGTATGATTATCAGGGGCCTCAGGAACTGATGTGTTGGTTACAGCACCCATGAGTACATGAAGGTGGGTCTCGAGGGCAAGCTGGGTTGTGCCATCTCAGAGCTCAGGATAAAATTAGAATAGTCAAAGAAACATGCACTTTAAGTTGGCTGGCATCATCAGATATATCTGTCTTCTTCAGATGATGACTATCTTCTTTTGCACTCCTCTCCCCTTCCCCAGGAACAAAGGCCTTTGCCCAGATGCTTTGAGGTTGATGATTTGGATGCCTGGGGTCTTTTATGTATAGAAGACTTTGATGGGGGGGACAGTGGCATAGCTGGGATAGTAAAGAGAATTTAATGACCAGAAGGTGAGGAAGATATGTCAATGGAAGAAGACAAAGAACAAATGTCATGCATGAGGCTTCACATATGGTCACCTGACTAAGTGAGTCTTGACACGATGCAACTGAGATCACCTGATGAGACAATTTTCTGGACAGCCATAAGGAAAACAATCTACATTGTAGTTCTCTCTGTCCTCACAATCTCTTCTGGTCTAATTGTACTTTGAATTTATTTACTGTCCTACCCTTAAACACTCACACTTATGCAGGTATTTAGTGTAATCTAGGGTAATATTGTCTGAGGTCATGTGACCTTCAGGACCCATTTTTTCTGTCACATGATATGACAGAAAAACTGAAGGACTGAGCACGTTATACTTATAACTGGTGCATATTTAGTTCGTAATTTCTTTTTGAATTAAATAATAATAAAATACCAAAAAGGAAGGAGACTATGAGGCACATTTTCCATGAGATCAATTACTGACTAATCACTATGTATGACATACAGATCAACTTCCAGAGATGTGCAGAAGACATGAACTGAACTCATGTCGTTGTGACATGCCTCTGGTGTCAAGATGTTGAGGGCTTTCAGAATCTGACCCAAATAGGTGTCTTCTGGGTGGAAGGGCGAGTGCATAGAATGTGGCTACTACTAATAGTAGTATCCATGATATGGAATCTGGATAGCCCTGTGAACCCATGTGATGTGTGATGACTTTGTTTAATGTCAATTCATTACTTAACTTTACAAGTGGCACTGCTTGTACTCTGCAGTGTCTCTCAGGAATGGTTTGGTGTTGTTGTGGATAATTTTATCAGTACAATTGATTCAGTTTGGAGAGTGAGGTGTATTTTGTCATAGGTAAAAGTGGTAGTTAACTATGGAGGAGGGCAAATGATGACAATCAGAAGTAGAGTATAATAATAAGTAGAAGTATGGAGTGAAAATTGGAGAAGGTGAACTTGTGGTTGTTAGACCTCTTCATGGGTCTTTTTTTGACATTTGGACAAAGATGTTTCCTCCATAGGTGTGGTGTCAGAGGAAGAATGGTTGACAACCATTTTTCTCTTAGATCAAAGTTGGGTTGATGGTTTCCCTAGGTTGATGTGTATTAGGTCAAGGAGTGATGATGTTTGACAATATCTTACTTTGAATTTGGTGGTTCTGCTGGAGTCTTTGATGAAAGCCATCTCATGTAGTTCCATTGGGATAGCCTTGACTCCGCCATGAAGTGTTGTTTGTTCAGCAGAACCTGTGATGATGCATGTGGCAGAAATAGTAGAAGCATTGTTGGGTGTGCATAAGTTTTGAAAACAGGGAGTTTGTTGGGGAATGTTGATGATGTGAGCCATCAGTCTAATTTGACCAGTGCAGTATTGATTGACTCTGATATTGAAATTGTCATCTGTCTTCTGACCAGTCTAAGAATAATGTTAGTGAAGAAGTGTGAATCATATAAAGAGTTAGCCATATTCTGCACATGGTTACAATGGGAGGGATTAGCTTATTCCATCCAGGCATCAGTGTCATCTAAAAATCTTCATCTTTAGTAATAGAAAGAAGTTATTTTCACAACAAACCACAAAAGCATCTAATTCGAGATTGTAGTCCTTAACATTTTGGTCATCACCAACTACAGTGTCATTTTTGATAGAAATAATTTTGCCAATGACAAAGTGGTAGACGTCTTCCTCAGGTTCCATTTCTCCCTTCAAAATGAAGAAGTGGATGATCACATTGATGAACTGATCTTCATCATTGTCATCTTTCCCTAATAAGAGCTCTGCATTGTAGGTGATTGTTTTCTTCTTTTCTTCATCAAGGATGCAGCAATTTGTGAAGCAGAAAACTGCAGTTAAGATGGATGAACCAGCCATGGTGGTCAATGTGTAAGAGAGGTGAGGTTGGAGTGATGTCACAATGTTGCAGATGTGTCAGCAGAGATTACAGCAGCAGTTCCTTCCAAATGACATTCTTAGTTGTTATAGAATTATCATCCACTGCTTTAAGAATCAGCACATTTTGAGAGTTAGGTACATGGGTCATAGCTGCATATAGTTGTCCATGAGAGAATACTGATTGCCTGAGATTGAGAACTAATTGTTCAACTGTAAGTCCTTGACAACCATTGAAAGTGGTAGCATAGCAGAGAGCAAGAGGGATTTGTTTTCAGTGAACGGTGAAGTTGTAAGCAGGAGGTTGAAAATGTGCATCAATATGGGGAATCAGTATGGTTACCTAAGTTGAGGGTAGGTTTAAATATAAGAATTTGAACTGCTGTAGTATATGTACTGCTTCTATGGTTTGACCAGTGACAATGTTTGGTAGCGTTTGAACTTCAACAGAGTATTTCAGAAGCTTGGTGATGATCACATGTGTGTTCTTGGTTAGTCCTTTAGATGCATCAAAGTTTCTTGTGAATCGGCAGATGCAACCGACTTTTTGAGTCAGCTCATGTGGTGGAATACCAGGTTCCTCAAAAGAATTTAGGAGATCAGGTGTTGCAATGGATTGCTTGACATCATCTTGATATCAATCTGATTCAATGTAGTCAGTACTCCAGTACATTTGGCTTTCACCAGGCAGATGGTCCAAGATTGTAGAGTTAAATTCATCGACAAAGACATTAAATGGGCTAAAGATAGCTCATTTGATGCAGAGGTGTGGATTTGATACGATGTTGTGAGGGAATACAAAATCTAAGATGGTGTTGACTGAATGGTAGTGAGAAATAAAGCTGAGATCAAGAGTATCAGGAAGATAATTGTCTCCGATGTTGTTTAAGAAGTTTGCAAAATCTGGATCTGTAGACTGTCATATCGGGGTTGGAGTATCCAGATGAAGGATTTTGAAGTGAGAAAAGATAGGTTGTGTGTGAATTGAAGCCTTAGTGATTGCAGTATGGCCTCCATAATGTATGACAGGTGCATTCTTGTATAGTGATGTCAAAATAAGAAGAAGAAAAACTCAAAGCTTACCTGGCAAAAATCACCCAAGGTGATCAACATTCGACCTCCCCATACTTGATATCTTTGCTGTGTGAGTGTTCTCATAAGCTGATCTGTGCAATTGAATGCCTTGAAATCCAAAGAGCCAATTTTAGCATCCATGAGCTGGAAGGGAGCCCAGGGGAAGGTGATGGCAGTTGGAGAGAAGGCAGACATGAGGTGTTAGGCTGAGATAGTCATTGTCCTTGCACTGGCAGGGGCCGTGGAGCAGAATCCAAAGTGGGGGGGATCAGAATCTGGGACAGGCAGTGAGAGGCTAGCTTGCTGGGCAGTCTGAAGTGGTGGCCACTGCACTGAGTATTGGGCCAGCACTGTCAAAGGGTTTCTCATGCCCAAGCCGACATGCACCCCAAGCGGTGGGTCAGAATCAGGGACCTGGGGCATTGATGAAGATTGGTGTACCCCTCTGTCCATGGAAGGTGCCATGGTGACAAGCACTGGAAAATTGGAGGTGAGATGCTGCATGTGGTCTATTGAAGTCAGTGGCTCTGCAGTGGTAGAGCTCTGTGACGCACCTGCCATCCCCTGCAGCATTGCCTAGACCTCTATCTGTATAACACTGCAAATCTCTCCCACCAGTGTTAGGAAACCACCCCATTACCTAATAAAATTTCATTTTTATTTTATTATGTCGAATTATGCTACATGATGCCAAATGACACTACACTTTGATAGCATGAGAATTTTATTTCGCATGCATCAATATGTACACACATGTACGAGTGCGTCAGTAACAACAATGTACAATATATGTAACATAGTATATAAACCCTAAATATATGCCTAGGGAACCCCAGTTGTGTTCTCTTAGGTATTCCACCTACATTTTCTGTGTGAAAGGCCTTTGTCAACAAACTCACCTATTAATAACCCCTCACATCAAAACCATCAATTCCCCCATCACACGCGCGGATCCTGCCCCCTTCCTGTAGAGAGAACCCGCACGGTCTTAGCTAGCAGATAGTGGGTGTCACCCTAACAAAAGAACACAACTGCCCATATCAGTGTGCCTTCTCTTACTTACGCATACATCATTGTTTCACCGCACCACACCCAATTACTCATCCTTTCGGCACGAGCCGGAAGTACTTGTATATATGTAATCTACCTTTTCTTTCATAAGCCGATGCCAGGCCTCACCTTACATTGTGACTGCCAGTGATTGAGAGGCAGCGCTCGTCATTAGGACAGCTGCAACCAGACAACCGATTGGATACAATTTACATTACTCTATTCGGACGACTATTTTAGTTACAAGCCAAATTCAGTGATATCTCCGAGATCAGGCACTGTTGGAAGGGTTATTGATCTGAAGTGTCAAAATAGGCCCCCAACGAATGACAAATGATCAACGAACGATCGACGAATGATTGACGAACCATCACGTGACCTGTAAACATTTGGAGAGGTCTCAAAAAAATAAAAATAAAAATAATCTTGAATTTGTCAAAGAAGTGATTCATCACAGATTTTATCATTATGTCCGAACCCTCAACTTCTAATCCTGGTCCTAATCCTGTTCCCACACCAGCACTAGAGGCGAAAATTGATGTGCTTACAGTGCAAATGTCGCAATTAGTGTCAGTGTTGGCAGCATCACAACCCAGACAAGTGGAAGTACAGCCAGCGACGACAGAAGAAAGAGATGATGAGATGGAGGAGATGGTGGAGTGGATGTCGCAGGAGGATGAGACAGCAGAGAGATCCAGAAATGGAAAAGTGTGCTTACCTAAGTACATGCCCCCACAAATCTTTGATGGTACCATGGAGAATACAAAATCCTTCATCAGCTCTATAGTACTGTACATCCATGGGAGGAAGCCAGAGTTTCGTACAGCTGAGTCTAGGATTATGTTTGCTCTCTCATACATTCAGGGGGGGAAAGCACAGTTCTGGAGGAACGAGGCTATAAATCAAATTGCTGCGGGAACTAAACCATTTGCGACCTTCAAGGAATTTCTGGAGAGATTGGAGGCACAGTTTGGAGACCCTAATCCAAAGGCGACAGCCAATGCAAATTAAAGACCATGCACCAAGGTTCCCTGATGGCGGATGAATTTATTTTGCAGTTCAAAGCAGAAGCTTTGCAAATGGAGATGGGAGAAGCCGCATTGGTAGAGTTTTTGAAAGCAGGATTAAATCCCTCTTTATTCAAGTCTATCTACTGACTACCTTCTATGCCAGAGAAGTTGGACTAGTGGTATAATTGGGCAATGCACCTTGACCAGCAATATTGGCAGGAACAGGCAGAGTCAAAGTTGATGTACAGAACACAGCCACTGGCCTCGGCAGTGACACCTATAGTTACAGAGTCAGCAGCCCCAGCAGATGCAATGGAGGTTGATCAAGCAGGGAGATGAGCCCCGCTTAAATGTTTTAACTGTGGGCAGTTAGAACACATTGTGAGGAATTGTAGGCAGAAAAGAAAAATTAGGGAAGCTACAATCAAGGAAGTGAAGCTGGAGGAAGGCAAGCAGAAGAATTTTGTGAAAGAGTCCCAGTGAAGGTTTCCCCATTGGTGACCCAGAATCGTTACAATGTATTAGTATCCGAGGAAACTGTAAGCCTGGCTTACATCATCCTATAGACACTTGTTTGTACGATCATACTATTCAGGCGATATATACTATTACATACGGGGGATTCCCCATTCTTCCTTTTTTCCCCTCTCGCTTCCACTAGACTACCTTTTGTTCTACCCCTCGCGTCTTAATACATGTCATTGTCTTGTTATTTCACATGATAAGTAGTGAGTCCAAAAGCTTTTCCCTTCTCTCTCTCTCTCTTCCCCAGTGTTTCCTATCCCAATTAAGGGATAGGCTTTCACTTTTTTTTTAACTCAAATGATGATGCATATTTGTATTGCTGATAACTCCATGATAACGACAGTCAAACACTGTCTCGAAAACCAACCATCTCCATCCCGCTTACTACTCATAGTAGAGCATGGAACACATTGCCAGCGGACGCCGTGTGTTCTTCTCTAGTGGCGCTTGTAATCTCAGATGACAATTCCCACACCAGTTCTGCTGTCCCTGCCTCCGTTGTAACAAACGACGCACATATACCTACTCCTTCTGCCTCCGTCGTAGCAAACGACGCACATATAGCCCCCGCCTCTGTTGCAGCAAACGATGTGCCTATCCAACCTCCTCACACCACTGCCGTTTCAAATGACACGCCTTTTGGAACTCCTCCCATCATAGCAAATGACACTCTCCCCTCCACCCCACCTAAATGCTGATGCACTTTGTCTGCATCTTCTGACGATTACCGTGTCATCTCCTTGAACACTGCCATGTCTTCCACCATTTCTACTGCTGTGCTAAGCCTCAACAATGGCAAATGCCCCATGATCTCTGTGGGGACTATGACTCCTGAATTACTGCACTGGTTTGAGCACCACGCACATGGTTATCTCCACAACAAGGAAGGACTCGAAGCTAAAAACTTTGTCAACCACATCATGTACTCCTTTGAAGACCCACTCTTCTCGGACTGGTACCAATCCCAGCAGGAAATTTTGTCTATGCTCTCCTTCATTGACTTTATGGTCAAGGTCCATGGGCGCTGGTTGCCTAAGCGCTGGCAGCAGGAGCTGGCATGGAAGGTTCACTCTACTAAGCAGGGCAAGACTCCATTCTCAGAATTCATCGACTCTATGCGCCATGACAACCTTTTGCTCAAAAACTCCCAGTTCCATCTCTCGCCTACACAACTTCGCACACAAATTGAATCAAATATCACATCTGACCTTGCTGCCTTGTTTGACAGTTGGAAAGACAATCACAAATCGTCTGACGAAGAGATGGATGACACAGCTGCTGATCCTGACGCTGCTGCTGCTGCAGTTGTCACTAAAGCTGCCGCCGACACATTGAAAGCTGAGAATAAACTGCAGAGGTTCATCAACAGTTTGACTAAGCTGGACCAGAAGCTCGTTGAGGATAGGACTGTGCGCAAACGAGATGCTGAGGACGCCGCTAGAAGCTTGAAACAGTCGAGTTCTTCCATGGGACTGGCTGAAAGCAATAGGTGGGCACCTTTCTCCTGCATGCAGGCAACATCTTCTTTGCGTACTGCTACCTCTTCTTCCACTGCGTGCCCTCCCAAATTAACTGACCATGAGTGCAAGTACCTCAAAACCTACAATGGCTGCAAAAAGTGCCATGGATTCTATATGCCTGATGGGCATGCTTGTGAATTCCCATCAGGAGATGGTTATGTCGAATGATCAATGACTACGGTTAACAATGCATGTAAGTGTATCAAACTACCTATGTTGCCTATTCCTCGAGATGAGCAGGCCACAATGGTGAACGTGATCACCTCGTCGAGCAACGTTTACAACAATGGGCCACCTCAGCCCAACACCATTCCTCCTGCTCTACCCATCACAAGTGTTTTGGGCATGTCTTCATATCCTATTGCTGCTGTTTACCCACCCAACGATAGTTCAATTATCAATGGAGGTGACAGCAACCTCTCGTGCAATTCCAATGACTCAGTAAGCAAATGTGTCCCTTTCTTCAAACCCCACCTTGTGTGGGAGTGCGCAGTGGATACGCTAGAAGTTTCCACCTTGTCTCGTGTCGAGATTTCTGCATTAATTGACCATGGCTCTCCTGCAGTTCTGATCAAAGAAGATCTTGTCTCTTGCTTAGGTCTAAAAGTTTGCTTGTTGCCCCGCCTGTTCCCTGTCTCTGGAGCTTTCTTCGATAACACTTCTACCTTGTCTTACATCTCGCTCACCCATTGGGTCAGACTCAAGTTGCATGATAGAAATAATTTGTATTCAGCCTGCACTGTTCGTGCTCTTATTGCACCCAATCTTTGCCATCCTGTAACTCTAGGTCTCCCCTTCTTATCACACAATCACATAGTTGTTGATGCCCATAACAATACGGCAATAGATTACAACTGTGGCTATGACTTGTTAGACTCTGTACCTCCCATAGTTCCTGCTGTCAAACAAGTTGATCGTGATACACATGAAGACTTGAAAATGAACCAAGCGCTGATGATAAAAGAACTGAAAGATGTTTGCAAACACCAATGACCTTTGGTTGATGCAAGGTGCGAGCACGTCTTCGGTGTGGACATCGTAGCTGTGATCCAAGTATGTGTTGAGCAACTTGCAGCTGATGAGCGGCTGCAAGAACTCGGGGCAAAAATCAAGGATACGTACGCAGATGTTTTCAAACCAATTCCCCATGTTGATGAGATGCCAAACTCAGTACTCTGTAAGATCATTTTGAAAGATGCTGGAAAAACTATTACAACTAGGAACTATTCTTGCCCACGCAAATTCCGCGAGGCCTGGAGTATCCTGATACAGAAACACTTGGATGCGGGACACATCCGGCCGTCCTCTTCTGCCCATGCTTTACCTGCCTTCTTAGTGCCAAAAGCAGACGCGACAGCCCTCTCACATTGGGTTAATGATTATCATCAACTCAACAGCAACACAGTTACTGACTCCCACCCTCTTCCACATGTAGACGATATCCTTGCAGATGCCAGGCGCAGAAAAATCTGGAGTAAACTAGATATGACAGATAGCTTTTTCCACACAAAGATGGATCTGGAGAGCATACCACTGACTGCAGTGACAACCCCGCTCGGACTCTATGAGTGGACGGTGATGCCACAAGGGCTACAGAATGTGCCACCTGTACATCAGCGGCGGGTAACAGCTGCCTTGCGACGCTTCCTGGGCATATTTGGGCATATCTACTTGGATGATATCATTATCTGGTCAAACTCTCTGGAAGAGCACACCAAGCACATCAGGAAAATTATGGATGTGCTTCGTGAGGCGCATTTATATTGCAACCAGAAGAAATCAATTTTTTACCAAACAGAGTTGATCTTCCTGGGACACCACATCTCCCAACAAGGCATCGAGGTGTGCTCCTCAAAGGTTGAGAAAATATTGAACTGGCCAACACTGAAGTCAGCTACAGAAGTCTGCAGCTTCTTAGGACTTGTGCACTACATCACTGCATTTCTTCCTCACCTAGCTGATCACACTGGTATCCTCACCCCATTGACTATGAAGGAGTGTGAAAAGAATTTTCCACTCTGGTCCAAGGCGCATCAGAACACCTTTGATGTGATTAAAAATTTGGTGGTGAGCAGAGAATGCCTGACAGTGATTGATCACAGTAATGCTGGGAATAATAAAATATTTGTAACGTGCGATGCTAGCGACTGGAGAACAGGTGCTGTCCTTAGCTGGGGACCAACCTGGGAAACAGCACAACCTGTTGCATTTGATTCCATGCAACTTAAGGATGCACAGAAAAATTATCCTGTACATGAGAAAGAAATGCTGGTGATCGTGCGAGCGCTGAAAAAGTGGCGATCAGATCTGCTTGGGTCGCAATTCATCATATACACAGACCACTGCACACTTGAAAATTTTGATACACAAAAGAATCTATCCCGGCGACAGGCCCGGTGGATGGAACATCTGTCACAATTCAACATGAACATTTATTACATCTGGGGTGAAGACAACACTGTCGCAGATGCACTTTCACGCTTGCCAGCTGACACTCCTGATGAAATTTCAGAGGATATTGATGTATCTGACTCACCCTTGCATTGGGACTGTTGGCTTAATGAAACAACCTCCTGCAATGCATTGCTGATGATCAGCGCAGACGAATCTTTCCTCAATGATGTTTGGAAAGGATATGAGCATGATGATTTCTGCAAGAAACTAAAAAGTGTGGCTGGTGGCATACCTGATATCTGCATGGTGAACAAGCTCTGGTACTTGGGAGATCGCCTGGTGATACCTAGGTTTGGGACACTGTGTGAGGATCTTTTCTGACTTGCACATGACTCACTAGGGCACTTTGGTGCTGATAAATCATACGCCAGTGTCAGGAACTGCTATTATTGGCTGAATATGCAAAGAGATCTTGAAAGCGCATATGTCCCTGCATGTTTGGACTGCCAGCGAAACAAGGGCAGCACTACAAAAGCCAAAGGACTGCTACATCCGTTGCCAATCCCTGAAAAGAGAGGTGACTCTGTATGTCTGGACTTTGTGGGACCACTCCCCGAAGACAAAAATTTTGATTGCATTTTGACAATTACAGACAGACTAGGTTCTGACTGATTTCGGACCATGACAAATTATTCATGTCAAAATTCTGGAAGGTGCTACATGTGCTGACCAGTGTGCATCTCAAAATGTCCACAGCATACCATCCTCAAACTGATGGTGCAAGTGAGCGCACAAACAAAACACTGAACCAATGTGTGCAGTTCCATGTAGAACACAACCAGAAAGGATGGGTTCAAGCGTTGCCCATCATCCGGTTCAACATGATGAACTCTGTTGATAGTTCTACAAGTTTCTCAGGATTCCAAATCTGCATGGGTTGCAGTCCGTGCGTGATCCCACCTCTGATCCCTGGGATTGGGTGTGACAACACCCCAGAGGAGACTGCCGCGCAAGATATTATCTCTCAGATTGAGATGGATGTGGCTGAGGCAAAAGATGCCTTGATCGGCGCTAAAGTCATGCAAGCCTTCTTTGCAAATAAGATGCGAGGTCACAAGGATGCATACCTCGTAGGTGATAAAGTGATGCTTGCTACACTTCACCGCCATCGAGAATTTAAGGCTGGGGACAAGTCCAGGGTGGCAAAATTTTTTCCATGATTTGATGGGCCGTTCTCAGTAGTGAAGGCTTTCCCAGAGATGTCATCATACACTCTGCACCTTCCAAACTCACCGAACGTGCTCCCCACTTATCATGCCTCCTGAATCCCTTAATAATTGCATCCTGCCAAATCTCAAATTCTCACCAAATGAACTTCTTCTAGGCATCGTGATCAACACAAAGCACACTCCAGTGGACCGAGCAGAACAGGAAGTGTCAACTGGTGAAGTGGGGGTCCAGATGGCATACATGGAACAGCAGCAATTAGATGGGTACGAGCACATATTATCTCATGCCCATAAATGGAAGCTGGCGTTCAACAGGAGACTATTAGCCCAAGCTCCAAGAGAGGTCATATTCAAAGCAGGACAACTCATACAGGTATACAGGAGTGACCTGGACTTCACATTTAAGGTAGAAAGGAAGATGGAGCCTAGGTGGTCAGCACCATGCCGAGTAACAAGCAGGGACCGCAATTCTTACAAGTTGGAGACTCTCAAAGGATTACCTATTAGCAACAGGTTCTCCTCCAGGCGACTACAAAGGTTCATTCCACGTAGTGGCACAGCACTACACAAAGTACAAGGAGAGATTGAAAAGCTGCAGAGTAAGCAGGAAGCCGAAGAAGACATTGTGCAAGGGGTAGAAGGAAGACAGGTGATCAATGATGATAGCAATACAGATTGGGAGGATATAGAGCACGGAGCAGAGCAGGAACCATCAACCCTGAGCTGAGTTCAGCAATGGCCCTGGCTGCTGACTAACACTGATCATTTTAAGCCCGACTCCCTATATATTAGAGGCCCTAGATCGCTTCAACCACCTTGCCCAACCCACACTCAGCCTAATGAACGCAAGAGCCTTGAATAATGGATGGTTTTCCAGATATACCCTATTCTTCATTGTCATGGTGTTCCTCAGCCCTTTCATCCTAACATCAAAACAACTACAACCGGACCCTGAATATGACAATATCAAACTGGGGGAGTTACCCAGTTTTGTCAACCCAGAGCTAGTTCAAGAACGACTTGCTATCCCAATACCACCCGACATCGACTTCCCGCTGGCTGCTCATTTACGGCCTTCACAAGATGCACACCCAGTAACCCTGACCGATCCAAGAGCTGACTATGATGATGGACAAGGTCCCAGAAGGTACCTGTGGCCCTAAACACCATTTCTACGTTGGGCCTTTAGGGGGAGCGATTGTCATGGACATGCCTCCTGGGGTACATGGGCCAAGGTGAGGGTAAGGCATTGGTGCCTTGTACATACATAATTCTCTCTTCCTTCCCTGAGTTGAGATTGCAATGAGGGCATTGCTATTGTGTAGGGGGGTACATGTAGCCATGGCAGTAGTGCCCATAGCAGAGTCCATAGCAGAGCCGTGCCAGAGTCCAGCATTTCCCTTAGTGGTCATGTGACATTGTAGATAGAGACGTGTGTGTGCAGATAGAAATTCATCTTTGCTTGTCCACATCCTTTCCAACTCACATCTAGTAGTAGACGCGAGCCCTGTCCAAACCATCTTGTCTAGTAGTAGACGAGACCCTGAAAGACCTCATGGCTCCAATGGTGACCATAGAACCAAGACTGCATCCACGGACATCTGCCGCAGATTCAACAGTGCAAACGGGTGTCAAAGCCCAGCAGGAACCTGCCATTTCCATCACACCTGTCTTCAATGCAAACAGCCAGGCCATGGGAAAGAAAACTGCCCTCAGCAAGTGTGAGGCAACCTATGGCATGCATCCCAAATACCTTTGTTACAATGTCTAGGATGTACAGGATGAACAAGAAGACAACATTCGTGGCAAACCACTCCAATGCCTGGCAGACTGGACTGAATGGGCCAAGCCTCCTCCTTTGATACCTGCCATTGAATTTGAAAACACTGCAGCCATGCGAACAATCAATGACTGACCTGATCTTTTCAAGATCATCATGCCAATCAACGTCGATCAGTTCAAAGCTCTGCTAGCTACACATCCAAATTGCCCTTTTGTCAAGTCAGTCTGCAGAGGTCTGAGGGAGGGATTTTGGCCATGGGCTGATACCCACCACCAGGAGTATCCTTCTACAGTTGACGAAGCACTGGATACACCAGAAGACGGACTGGAGGCAGATTTCTTGCATGCACAGCGAGACCATGAGCGACTGGTGGGGAGGTTCTCTGGCTCATTTGGCTGAGACCTTTTACCAGGAATGCATGTGTCACCTGTCCACGCAGTACCCAAACCCCATTCTGACAAGCTGTGTATGGTGATTGATCAGAGTGTGGGGCCATATTTGCCAAACTCTATGATCAACCATGAGGACATCCGAGGATTTCCCCTAGACAACATGACTCACCTGGGAGAGGGGCTCATATGCTGACATCAAACCAGACCTAACAAGCCATGGATCATCTACAAATTTGACATCGCTGACGCATACCGGTTATTCCCCATGCACCCATTATGGCAAATCAAACAGATCATCACCATCGATGGTGAGCATGATGTAGACTGCAACAACTGTTTTGGTGGATGTGGGTCACCCAGGATATATATCTCTTTCAATGGATTAGTGACGTGGATAGCACGGGAGGTTGAACTTATAGAAGATCTTTGGACTTACATGGACAATTCATTTGGAATTGATGAAGAGGGGAACCTGGTTTGGTATCATAGGTATGGAAAGCACATGCCAATGAGCCAGGTCAAGCTCCTATCCCTTTGGGATGAACTTGGAATCCCTCATCAACCACACAAGCAGCTTTTTGGGTCAACACTCACCATCATTGGAATCTACGTCAACCTGAACAATTTGACTTTTACTCTGCCAAACCAAGCTCTTGAAGACCTCCTTCAAGAAATTGCGGATTTTACTGTTTGGTCTGAGAACAAACGTGGTGCATCCTGGACCCTATGAAAATGGCAATGACTTGCTGGCTGGATCAACTGGAGCTTCAATGTTTTCCCTTTGCTGAAACCCATGCTCAACCACCTCTATCCCAAGATTGCAGGAAAAAATCGACCATTGACTAAGGTCTGGGTCAACAATGCTGTTCACGAAGACCTCAAGTGGGTGACCCACCACATGCATGCCTCACTCAGGATCAATCTTCTCTCCAGCATATCTTGGGACATTGAGGATGCAGATGCCATCGTCTTCTGCGATGCATGCATGGAAGGACTAGCTTTTTACTACCCAGATCACTGCACTGGCTACTACTCTCCCATTCCCGGTGACACTGCTTGAGACATTATTTTTTACTTTGAAGCTCTAGCCATTGCCAGCATGTGCGACGATCTCAAGAACACGATGGCACATCGCTCCATGATAGTCATCTACACTGACAGCAGGAACACTGTCGACATATTCAGTTCACTCAAGTGCCAGCCTGAGTTCAACCTTCTCCTCTGGCACTGCATTGATGTCATGCTAGCAAAAGAGTTCCAGGTCCGGATCTTGCATGTCCCAGGAGAATGTAATGCCATAGCTGATGCCATTTCATGGTGTGATTTTGGTCGGGCACAGCAACTTGTGCCTGGACTGCGCATCAAAACTTTTCAACCCCCTCAACTGTCAATGCTGGGGGCTACAAAAAATGATCACCTCGCATGTCTGTGCCTGGCAACTGATGCGGGAACCATGGTCATGAGAGCAGCTTGTTCGCGAACGAGCTATTGCACTGGGTCAGGCAAGTGACACCAGCACTTGGAACAACTACGGTTCCGCTTTGAACTCTTACCTCACATTTGTATGCCTTCACAACTTTCTGGTAGAGCCCACTGCAGACACACTCAGTCTCTACATGGTTTGGATGTGTCATCACATCAAGCCTGATTCAGTTGACACTTACCTTTTGGGTATCTGCCAACAACTTGAGCCTTATTTCCCACACGTTTGCCAACACAGAAGAGGATGGCTCATCCACCACACACTGGAGGGGTGCAAGTGCTTATGGGGGATGCCAACCACAAGGAAATGGGCCCTCACCATTGGAGATCTCAAAACTGCATGTGACTCCTACAGTAACACAGGATCCCACAATGATCTCCTCTTTTGCACACAACTCTGCATCAGTTTCTTTGCCCTGATGCAGCTTGGGGAACTGACTTTCCATGACAACATAGCACTGTGAAACCCCCGCAAACTAACCAAGTGCAGCAGTGGGCAGTTACATCCCTCTTTTCTCCAATTTTTCTTGCCTGGCCACAAGGCTGACAGATTCTTCGAGGGAAACACTATCATCATTCACAAGAACCCTCTACCCTGCAACCCCCTGCAACTGTTTCGATTCTACCTTGCATCCCGTGATCATCGCTTCCCACTTTCTTCACCGTTGTGGCTCACCGTCGATGGGAAAGTGCCCACATGAGTTTTTTTATGCATCGACTACATAAACTGTTTGACAGGGACATCGCAGGACAATCAATGCGAGCTGGGGGGGCAACTTCTTTGGCAGAGAATGGAGTCGCACTGCACACAATCCAAGGGATTGGTAATTGGGCATCCATGGCATGGCAGATCTACATATGCAATTTCGCTCCCTTCAGCTTGTCCAAGAGGTCTCCGATCAGTGGGAGGGGGTAGTTGTTCTGGATTGTTCCTTCATTCAGATAGCGATAGTCTTGGCAAGGTCGCAGAGCATCAGAGTCCTTCTTTGACACAAAGAAGAATGGGGATGCCATGGGCGATTTTGATGGTCGGATGTATCCTTTTTCCAGGTTTTTGTTGAGAAATTCATTGAGTTTCTCTTGTTCTTTCAGTGTCAATGGGTAGACTTTGCAATCTTTCGGTACAAAGCCTTCCTTCAAGTCAATTGCGTGATCCCATGGTCTTGATTCCAGGAATTGTTCAGATGTGGACTTTTTGAATACCTGTCTGTATTTATGGTATTCTGGTGGCAGTAGGTCATCCAGGGTCTGCTTGCTGGCCTCTTTTCCCTCATCCTGTTCATGCGCAAGTCACTGGGAAATGGATGTCTTTGCTCTGATCCATGCGCTCTTTGAGAATACGTATCGCGGGGAGTCTTTGGCCTTTGTGATCCTGGAGATTGTGTTCATTTTCCATATGTACCTATGGGTCAGTCCTCGGTGCTCCCTGGTGAGGGGTGGTTCTTCTGGCAGTTTGAATATGCCAATGACTGGTTCTCCTCATACATATGCAATCAAGAGGTCTGTCGCATCTTGTTTGTAGGTCTCTTCCATTGCTCGTATTTCCATGATGGTGTCTGCCAGTAATTCTTCATCAGGTATCTCCTCAACCTTCACTTGAGGGGGAGTCTCCCTGGGCATAGGTACTTCAGCATTGGTGGTACCGTGATCTGGGGTCCTAGTATTGTGGGTCGGGGTAGTCCCTTGTCGAGGGTTGTTTATCCTGTTTCAAGGTCTTTACACTCCTCCACCTTTCCTAGTGGACTCCAACTGGACTCTGACTGGACTGACCGGAGTCCAACCGGAGTCCAACTGGAGTCCGACTGGAGTCCACTGGGACTGGTCACCAGCCAACTGCCTGCAAAGTTGCCAGTCCAGTCCCAGTCCAGTCCAACTGGACTCCAAGTGGAATCCACTCAAACACCGGATTCCACTCGGACTGGTCCAGTGGAGTCCAGTGGAGTCTGGTTGGAGTCTGGTTGGAGTCCAGTTGGAGTCCAGTTGGAGTCCAGTTGGAGTCTGGTTGGAGTCTGGTTGGAGTCTGGTTGGAGTCCGGTTGGAGTTCAAGTGGAGTCCGAGTGGAGTCCAGTCAGATTCCACTGAAAAAGTGTGTAAGAAAAGGAATTGAACCCAGATCCCCATAGGTTGCTTATGTAATCAATCATGATGCACAATATAACCATTACACCACAGTACCTTGTGTAAGGCATCATCTACTTGCATTAGGTACCGTGGTGCAGCTGTGTATGACAAAGCATATTGCTGCGTCATCAAATGTGCCAGCTCATCACTCACCACCACCACCGTTGATGCCGCCTCCCTCCCTCCTCTCTCTACCACCACCACCACTGCATGGACACCCACTGCCACTGCTCCCATGCCCAATCTGCCATCATCACCACCCGCAAACGAGCTGAATGAATGGAACGTGGGCCCAAACAACACAGATCGCATTGTTTGGGCCCTAGGTAAGTTTTTTTTTGTTTGCTTTCTGTTTTTATAAACTAACTAACCAGTTTCTTTAGTTTTCTAGGTTATAAACTACTGGTAACGATGCCACCACCCACAAATGAGCCGACTGGATGGAATGCAGACCCAAACGATGCAGATCGCGTCGTTTGGGCCCTATGTAAGTTTTTTTCGTTTGCTTTTTGTTTTTATAAACTAACTAACTTGTTTCTTTTGTTTTGTAGGTTCTACTCTACTGGTAATGACCGACAGCCAGACGCGAGACAACCCCACACACCCACCCCATGCCTGCAAGCCCCTGCTCATAGGGTGGATCATGAGTGTCACCAGGACCCCCAGAACGCGAAGCAACGGGGCCAATGACACACCACCCACCTCCAGCCCCTTGAGCAACTGCTCGGGGGGTGGATCACAGGTGGAATGGAGGTGACGATGGCAAACAACAACAGGGCAATGCCGACGCCAACACAGAATGACAGGGATCAACCCAGACCCAACAACACCCATGCCAGCCCCCTCCTCCCCATCCAAACGGGATGTGAGGGTGTCAATAAAGGGTAGGAGACGGCAGAGGGGTAACAGGAGACCTGCGGAGCAGGATACCCACCTGGTAAGCACCCACCTACCCCCTCCCTTGCATGCCACATCACTGACCCCTCCCCCCAACCCCTCTGAACTAGGAGACCTGCAAAACTGACAACACACCCACCCCATGCTGACGAGCACCTGCTTGTTGGGTGGATGGTGGGTAGACCAGGGCTACAACAACCACGGCACCCATCCCCATGCCTACGAGCCTCTGCTCGTAGGGTGGATGACGGGTGCAGCTTGCTACAGCGACAGACGCATGCGAGGAGGGGTGGGCGACGACACCCACCCCAGACCGCATCCCCCAACCCCACATGGGGAGGGGTCTTTATTATTTTTAATTTATCTCTGCCCCCCCCTCGCACTGAATGTGAGGGGTTTAGTTTTTTATGTACATAGTAGTAATCCCCCCCCTCTCGCAAGATGCGAGAGGGGTTTTTTTTTGTTTATTATTATATTATACCCATTCCCTTGTGTCCTACATGAGGGATGTGGTTAATTAAAATTTTTTGATCTTAATTGTTTAAAAAATGCCTCCTCGAAGAATATGAAAAGTTGAGTCATAAATAAACCTTATATTGATCCCCAATAAATCTCCTGTGGCTCAAGTGGTTGAGCACACTTGTTTGGTTTGTCATGTGATTCCACATGGTGAGGTCTCAAGTTCAATTCCTGCAGTACACAAATTTATTTTGTGGGTACTTTATGAAATTCACCAAGTCCAAAGTCCTTTGAGCTCATATCTAATTGACTTATCATTTGGTTGCACTTGGACTCCAGTTGGACTCCACTCGGACTCCACTCAGACTCCAGTTGGACTCCAGTTGGACTCCAGTTGGACTCCAGTTGGACTCCAGTTGGACTCCAGTTGGACTCCAATGGGGGATTGAACTCTACATGACTTAGTGTAGTTCAATTGGACTCCACTCAGACTCCACTCGGACTCCAGTGGTTATGTGACATGTACCTGTACTTGAGATCCACTTTGGTCAATGATTGCCCACTTATTACAGTCCTTAATGTGCCTGACTACACACTTCACCTGGTTAAGATTGACTAATACTGTTGGCCCCAAGTCTCGATAATAATTAATCCTGCAATGATCTGTGGCTGGCTCAGAAATTCTGACTTCATGAATAGCTGCATGGATGAAGGATTTGGCCTCAATACTGTGTTCAGGTTGGGGAGGGATGTTTACAATGAGGAAATGGAGGATTTGCCCAAAGAAATCTTTCAGTTCAAATTCTGGTGTCTGATTTTGTTGGCGAGCATATTGGTCAATAGCAAGTTGATACTGAAACACGAATAGTTAAATATTGTGGTTCAAATAGTTTGATAGAATCTATACCCAGACAAATGACATGTCGACTGTCAGATTTGAGGGGATTTAGTTGGTGTGCATGCATTGTATCTCCACCCCCAAGTTGTTGTGCTCAACTGTACTGAACAAAATGGGTGTTCCATGGAATAAGCTTGTGAATGACTGCTGCAGACTTGTCAAAATGAGTGGCCAATGTTGCAGTAAGTGTCTTCCACAAGGATAAGGGAAGGGTCACTGTGGATTGCTTTGGTGGAGTGAGGATAAATGATGGATCTGGTACATAACAATAAGCATGCATATTTGTCAACATATGAAGGGCTCACATGAAGGAAGGCAGACATCGTCATGAGATGTAGGTGGTTTGAGTTGCAGTTTTTCATGTAAGTTGTACAGAAGTGTTATGTGTGTCAGCTGTGCTTGGGAGGTAATGTACTTGTTGATGCTTGCATAGGGGAACCGTTGGCTTCTGATGTTGCACAGGATCTCACCACAGTGGTGCTCCATCAGAAATGCCCAATATGCCCAAACTGGGCCCATAGCTCTGATGGTTGGAGCAATATGTAGCAGAGCATGAACTGTGAGCAGGCAACACACAACATGGTTGGGCATATGTTGATAGTAAATTCTGTTGACTTGTTAGATGGCATCTCACAGAGAAAGAAGCTTGTACCGTTCATACTCCTTGACCTACTCCTGGAAACCTCTCTCAAGGTCATCAATTTGATCTTGGGTAATTTCAAATTCGAGACAAAGTGTAAGAAGTTGAACCAACTGAACAAAGTGTTTGTAATATTGTTCATTGATAAACTGGCCATTAAGAAGAGTAGGGGCGAGATACAATGTCCAGATTGAATGGGTTTCAGCTGTCATCTGCAATTTCTCTGCTGCAATATTTGGAACCATAGATCCAAATGTGGCAGGGATAGTTTTCCCCACATCGAGGGTGGCCACCCCGATTGCTTGCCACACCTTTGGTGCCAGAACATACCCTTCATCATTGTGGTCAAGGTCCTTAAAATTTTTGGTCCAAAGAAGAATGAGGTTGGGAATGAGGTTGGTCCAAATAAGATGCATGAAGTCATAGGGGAATGAGACAGGAAAAGAGAGGGAGCTCAAGGGGCACTGAGCATGGGCAGACCCTTGATGCTATACTTGGTTGCAAGTTCATCTGATGTTGCATTGGTCAGGGCAGACTGAACTTCCTGAGCCTGCTCCATAAACAATGCGTGGTTTCATGGAGGAAGTGCAGTTGTATCATATCAGTGTTGTGAGTCAGGAAAATTCTTGCAGTGTAGTGGAACATAATGCATTGTCACCTGTGATGACAGAATACAAATTCCTTGGATCTCACACATGTGGCATGGGGAACGACCATCATGACCCTTCATGCACATGATCATCAATACTGCGGGGATGTCACCAAAGATGATGACTAGATATGCATGAAGAAGGAAAACAGTCATTGTGATGGCATAAAATCCAGAGACACCAAGCTCCAGCTGTAAAAGTTCCTGGACTAGCAGCCAAAGGAATGAATCTAAATCGCCAGGCTTCTTTGGTCCAGGAATTATGCCAACCGAAATGATATTCTTCTTCAGAGATCACTCTTTGGGAGGGAGATTGTAGTTGAATAGGATGATTGGCCATGCAGTTTTGGTACAGTGCTTGAAAGGACCAAAGCCATCAGTGGACAAACCAAGTGCAATATCACAAGGGTCAGATAGTGTTTAAAGGTCCAGTCCAGTCTGGTTTTTGACTTCCAAATGGGGCAACCGGCAACTGCAACCAGTCTAGGACTGACCCAGATATTGGAGGACCACAACCGGACCCTTTAGGACTGGTCCTAATTGGTCCATGGACTGAAAAAAGACTGGTTTGGACCGGTCTTTTGTTATAAAATTTATTGTGCCAAATAACCCATATGTATCTCAACAAATATGACCATTACCTCATATATATTATATTCATGGATAGAGATTGTAATGCTCCATAGACCGATCCAGCATTTAAGCAATTCCGTCAAGATTTGACTGAGATATGGCCAAAACCGAAAGGACATGCATTCAAGTGGCAGTTTGTAGTTTGTAATTTGTAGTTTGTAGTTGCACTCATTTGGGCTGTTATATGAATAAATCCCAAGGTACAGATGATTATGTGTGTTGTTGTTACTTCTATGATGTCATATAGCTGTACAAAAAAAATTATAGCTCAGGTAATAAGCAATGCAATCAAAGTTGTTCTGATACAACAAAATCCTCATACAAAAATGTTTTTGGTCATATCTCAACCAATTCTTGACTGTTTTTGATGATCCTGATCCAGGGACCAAAAATGAAGTAAATATGTGTGGGAGTAAGGTCCAACATACGTTGGGACAAAAGATTGGTCGCAACTGGTTTTAACTGGTTTTTCATTGGTCCTACTATATTTTTCAAAATGAAAGACCAGCAACTGGACTGAAAAAGACCAGTCCATAAATAGACCACTGGTCCATTCCTAATTGGTCCATTTCAGTTCAGTTTTGGTCTTTTTTTCAGTCCTACAGACTGGACCTTAACACTAGGATCAGAGAAGAAGCTCCTTGCCACCAATAGTGACAAATGACTCCCAAAGTAGGGAGTAATGAGCACCATCGAAGATATCTGTCACTTTTGTGGGGTCATGTTGGTGACTAGCTCTGTATTGCATTTTTCTCGCATAGGGGGAATTTGAGACCATTGCACGGAGGCGCGGAATAATTGGTAAGTACTGAAAATACACCTGAGGTGTTGTCCCATCAGCTTTACATCAATCAGTGTTGCACTTTGGGCATTTCAGCAAGGTTTCATATGGGCCAGTGTAGCAGATGCACAAGGATGGGCAACAATCATAATGCACAGGCTGGAAACCTGAGAGGGACTGGATATGTTTCTCGGTGTTCTTCAACATGTCTATCAAAGCTTGGGGGAAGGCAAAGCAAAGTTTGTTGAATGTCTTCTCCTTGAGGCCATCTTCAACCTTCAGGGTATAAGCACAAAGGAGGGACAAGTCACTCTCGTCCAGAAGTTTATCATCTATGAAGGCATCAGCCAGCAGTACAGTAATAAATATAACGACAGACCTAATTTTGAGGCTTCTTTTAAGAAACCTTTGCCCAGGAGGTCCCATACTGAAACTCCTTCTTGTCCTGGCTCTGCACCCAGCATCACATATTCATCATCCTGCTCAAAACTATCTGGAAACTCTTCTTCATTGCTAAGTTCCTGCTCCCCCTCTTCCTCTTCCTCATCACTCTCCTCCTCATCAAGTATAGACTGCCGAACATGATTAGATCCCCACCACTGTTGCCCAACCTGATCAACATAATCTGCGATGCGATAAGACCGCTGTAACTTGGACAGGCCATAGTCATCATGGCTTCCAGCAGCATTGGCATGAGTTGGCATAGCAAGTTGGGTGGTATCATGGTCAACCCCTGATGGTCCTGCCTCGCCAATGGGGCAATCTCCATCGTCCGGATAAATTTGTGGTGGGCTACCTTGAACGTATTGGTATGGGACATTGTCAGGCACTGGGCTTGCCAATTCCCCAATTGGGGGAGGGCTGTTTGTGGATGCAGGCCTTGAAGCAATGGCTTGTTGAAGAGGGCCGAGGCATCCAACCAGCTCTTGTTTTGCAGGTTGGTGAGAAGACTTCCGTCGAGGCTGAGAACCCTGGCCATGACTGTGTACCAATGATTGGCTCTGTGAAAGGACACTTGAGGCAAGGAGTAGTGGACCTTGTCCATTCAGATGATGTGATTCTGTCCTTTGAGTGATTCATTTGTTGCAACCACATGAACAGAGATGTTTAACCATGGCAGGTTGATAGACAGTAGTCGAGAACATGGTTGACATTTATATATTGTAATGGTATCAATGCATTCCAAGGGGAAGAACAGGGTTGCTATGATCCAGAAATTGAATCAAGGTCTGAGCAGTGAGGAAGGGTCTTTGCCTTCTGGATCCTTTGACAGACGGTAACAACATCAGTATATTTTAAAAATCAATAATATATGGAAGGGACAAACAAGCAGAAGAAGTACTGCCATGGCCATAGTCCACGAGTTGATTGTGGCAGGAGCAATTGAGCTATCTGGAATGGGAGTGTGATTGTTGGGAACCTGCAATGGGGTCAATGATATGCAATAGAAGGCAGCATGATCTTACCAGGTTTCTGCCTATCAGTTGCCTTAGTTTTCTTCATGTATTTCTTCACGTATCTTTGGGATGGAGCTTCAGAGGTGCTATTTGATAGCAGCAAAACTACTACTCAAAACATTTTACATAGATTTGAGCTACAAAATCTATTGTAAGCACCCATACAAATGTACAGGTAACCGTAGCACTCTTACAATGATTCATGAAGGTTCCACTGGCACCTCAATTTCTCCTTCTGACAGCCTTGTCCTAGGATGGTGATCATGTCAGAAACCTTTGAACTATCATAAAGTACCCAAACTTACTAGCAATGCTTGTTCTTAACCTTCCTCAAAGAGCTCTGGTTTCACATCAGGATGTGCGAGAGATGCCACAATTTTAGGGCACTTCTTGCTGATGAGGTCTGCTTCCATGCATCTATGGCCTTTGATGCTTGGCTATTTGAAATTGTAATGAGGATTGTGTGGACAGATAATAAAGATACAAACCTTGGGGCATACGTGTGAGCAAACAATTCACACACACTTCTGTATTGCCGAGTGAGAAGCATGTCAAGAATGCCAATTATTCTGACCTTTCTTCTCTGTCATGTTTCCATATCACCGATGTTGTGCTGCTGGAATAAATAAAAACACCTACCAGCTTTCACGATGAACCCTTTACAGCCTTTCCGATCGCCCATTGCCATCAGGAGTAGCATTCAGTCACCTGCCCCCCTGAAACACTCATCAGATCGAAACCATCAAGCTTGGTGATGGATCATACTATCACCAAGGTGGTATCGAGGTCATCGAGTTGTAGGCCAACTCAAACTTGTGGTTGGCATCAGTGGTTACTTGGATAGCAAGTTTTTTGAGGTCTGTAGTAGAGTTAGGTGCCCAACCCCCCCTATTTTGATTTCAGAGAAACATACAGCTTTGTTGACCTTTTGGAAAGGTGGGAGAAGTTCAGCAACTGGCATCCATAGACAGTGGTTTGGTGACAGGGAGAGGAAGTAGCCATAGATGTGTAGATCCTTGTCTGCAAGGAATATGCAGTTGTAGTGGAGATGTTCCGAGTCTCCTAGGCTCTAGCTATGCCCAAGACAATGTAGTTGTAGTGATATCATGACTATGCACATGCATGACTGTCTACTGACTAGGTGATCATGTGACTACCTGGAGTAGGTGACCACTCACCCTACTCCAGTAGGAGAGCATGTAACCAAGAAGGTAGGGGGCTATGGACATCTTTACATGAACATTGATGTACACATAAATGTGGACCACTTACTAGTGTTCATTGCCAACAAAATATGATGGGCAGTTGGTTAACTTGAAGGTTGTACTTATTTTATATTCTTAATATTTATTCTACTACTAACTATCCACAGAGTCTTGAAGGCTTGGGTGGATAATGAATGATGAAGGTGGTGGTTGGAGACAGAGTGGGAGGGCGTGCAAAAGCATTGGACATTTGTTGATGTTGCACGAGATGTTTGAGTTTTGGGTATCCTGGGCCTGCTAAATAAAACAAAGGCCAACTCTCTATTAAGCAAGCCCAGGATACCCAAAACTCAAACATCTTGTGCAACATCAACAAATGTCTGATGCTTTCACATGCCTTCCCACTCTGTCTCCAACCACCACCTTCCACCCCACATAAGTCCCATTTCTTTTGTTGTCAGTAGCATAGAATATAAATTAAGTTACGGTGTTCAACAAAAGCCCATAAGAGTGTCAAAAGACACAAAAGTATGAATAGAATGTCGTAAGGGCAGACGTGTTGGTGCTATGGATAGATAGTGAAGCCCTAGTCTCTTGCATACCATTTTTCTAAATGATAAGCTGATACTTTGTGATTCTATGCACAGACAAGAAGCTTTAATTGCCAGTATGAGCCAGGTATAAGAGGAAGTTATTCGGTTGTAGAACATGATGCTCATTCAATTCAGGTCCCCAGATCCATTTGCTGCTTATTGATATTGAAGCTGGGGTGGACGATGGAAATAATTTGGAAAGTGAGAGCGGGGAATGGGATCCTGGTTCATTACTATTCTCTGGGATGGGCTATTGCTTCTCATGGACATAAATCCAGACAACTTCATTGACAATGGGGTCCATAGCCTTGATCAGAGCATTTCTCTGCAGCATGTCTCATGGAGGGATCTTCCCAATCAAGAGGAGGGACTGAGCAAATTTTTAACTGGGATTTTGGAATGCTCTTGCAGTGCAGCATGGCGGCATGCTCCCTCACTTGATGATAACAACACATCAATCAGTCATACCACTACCCTCTTAGATGAAGTTGCAAGATCACCTGGGCTGGATGACTACCCATTGTGGAGGGTTCGCTGCAGGGTAGGTTGACTTTGTTGGCTCTGACAAAAACTTAAGCAATCGACCAGTTGGGCATGGAACAAGAGATCATTTTCTTTCTTCTGCAAACTGTGGTGCCCCATCACCACAAGGAACCCCAATCATTATCTTCGGCACTGTGAAGAGGACAGAGAATGCTGCTGACAGCCTCACAGGAGAATGGCTGGAGCTCATCTCTGCCAAGGTATTGAGACGAACGATGATAAAAAGTGCAACAAACATTTAATGACTGCCCTTCATGAGCAGGCCCGCAAAATCCATGCAAAATAGATTTAATTTCATTTATAATGTATATAATTCCTATAAATATATTTGAATACTGGTGAACCAGCTCTCGAGCTGGAGTCATATGTTACCTGACATTTGATGCAAGATCCAGTCAATGCTAGGTGACAGTAGGTTGCCCTGTACCTCTATGTTAAGTTCCTTCCACTTAATGTGTTAATTTATGATAGGGAGGGGTAAATTTATCAAGACAACATCTTACTTGAAGCTCTCAATTTTGCAACTCTTCCATTTTGCTGGCATCCCCTAGCAACATCCCAAGATCTGGCTCTAGAATGGTGTGTGGTTGCCATTCCTCTCCATTTTAAGCTAAACTCAACCCTGATGGTATTGATTTTGTGGACCTTTCCTTATAAACATCAGGCCTTTGCTGGTGTCTTGGATGTGGAGCATCCTTTCCTTGGGTATATAAGGACAGGAAATATTGTTGATAGGTTGTCTCCTTGGCTCAAAGGCCAATTCACCATTTCAACCACATTCTAATCACATCTGCTAACTCCTACGATGTCCCAGATGCAGCGCGACCCAGTCTATTGATCGCAATATCATATCGACTGCGTCGAAACATCACCAGCGACATTGATTGTACTGAGAAACCACATCGCACAACTGTAGGACTACCTTGAAAGCCCCTAAGATCCCTCTGAACAAACATCAAACATCCCTGATCAACTTCGAACAACCACGACCACAATCAAACATCATCGACCATCGTTGAGTGCTATCGATCAATATCGAGAAACTACGAGCGACATTGGGCACTGCATTCATTATCTAAATGGTGGAATACCATGTGCCAGGAAGTATTCCAACTCGTGCTCAAACCTGCTGATAGTAGGTCAGCCTCGTTCCAAGTCCCTATCGCATACAGAACCCACTGGACAGATTATTGTGAGACTTAGCACAGTTTATACACAAAGGACAGTCTCTTTTTAGTTCTATACCCTTTATTACTCCTTCATCATATGATATATCTCTTTCTTGTTCGGATTCCAGTCTCCTTTTGGCCTCGTGTCTTAACTCATATCTTTTGCCTCATGTTCTACACATGTTTCTTATACCATTTTAGGAAGTTTCTTTAAAACATATACAACTCTGTAGTATCTACTTGGAAATAAAAGAAATCATCTTCACATACTGCCTCATATAGAGTTCTAAGAATCTGATCTATCCTCTAAAACAATCTAAGCTTCTACAAGTTTTCTTGATCGAGGAGAAACCTCTGCGATCATCCTCATCCTTGATCCTCTTTCAACCCTCTCATTGTTAGCACTAGTAACCATCCCAACACTTCATAGCCATCGGCTATAGCCTTTGTATACTATCAACCTATCAAAAGGCCCTCAGAATTCACACATTGACCATCAATGATAATCATTGTTCACCGTCAATATCATTGATCGTCCTCGATATAGATCGATACTCCATTGGACTGCACCAAACACCTTCTCTTATAGAGCTACCTTTATGACTAGTACCAACTGGTTGTCTTTCCATAGGTTGGACCACAAACATTCGGAACGTCTTGCACCCTTCCTCTGACTCATGCAAATATCATCGGTTGCCTCATTGGCTATTTTGGTGGTTTTCCCGAGTTGAGTATCATTATTTTTGGAGCCCACTGCGAGGGTTTCTGAATCATTTCATCATTGGACCAACCTCGACTTCCTTGGCTTAGGCCAACACAAGTGAGAAACCTTTGTATCGATACTTGCCACGCCTTCGAATCTCTCAAACAATCAAGAGATATTCTAATTCCTGTTTCTGAAGCAGAATCTACTCATCATAGACTATTTCCTTCACCTATCTCATTGCCTTCAACATCATCATCTACTTCTTTGTCATCATCATCAACCTCTTTGTTCATCCTTCCAACAACTTGGACACCTCTACCATCCTTCACACAAGTCTTAACCCCTACCCCTAGAGTCATCACATTCATGACTACTCAAACCACTATGCCAGCTCATGGTCATTTGACTGCTCCAAAGTTCGACCCTACTCAACCTTGAGAGCTCCAACAATACTTCAAGGAGCTTGAATTATTGTTCCCAACCTGCAGCATCACTGAATCGAACCTGATGAAGAAACACACTTGTTGCTACCTCGACACCGACTCTTCCAACCTCTGGGAATTGCTTCCAGAATATCAGCCAGGCACTTCATTCAACAAATTTTGAATGGCAGTACATAAACTCTATCCTGGATCAGAAGACGAATGCAAGTGGAGCATATCGGACATGGACAAATTAGTGGGAGAACAGCTATGTGTTGGGATATTCAACGCAAACAATCTAGGAATGTATTATTGGGTGTTCTACAACATTACTCACTTTTTGTGAGCAAAGAATAGGATCTCGGAAGCCAAGCAAAGCAGAGCTTATGTTCGAGGATTCCAACCCAGCTTATGGACTTGAATTGCTCAACGACTCAAACTCAAATTCCCAGATCATTATCCCGACAATCCATATCCACTCAATGACATTCACGACGTGGAAAAATTCATACTAGCAGGCTCTAACACATTGAACTTGGTAATCCACCAATCGACCTCTTCATCACACTTGACATCGAATGTTGGAAATACGTCACCTCATCACCTGGAACTATTATGATCAAAGCCAAAGATCTAAATGCAATGTTCGAACAATTGGCTAGCACCATCACTATGCATATTGCAGGTACTAAATCTCCTTGCGCTAATTTGGCAGACAGACAGGCACACATCAACACACTTCTTTGCATATTTTGTGGTTTATCGGGACATTTTATCCCTGACTGTTTGGTTTGTCAGTCATACTTGAACGAAGGAAAGTGTAAGCAAAATGCAGAAGGAAAGATCGTACTTCCAAATGGACAATTCACCCCTCAAAGTATTCCTGGCAGGTTTATCAAGGAACACATCGACGAATGGTGGAAACGGAACCCAGATGCAACACCAGCAGCCAAAGTTTTACTCAGCATTGCACCATTGGCACTTTCAACTTTGACTAATTCAACCTCGGCTGCGATCACTTTGATAATGGAGTCCGATGCAGTTTCTACATCGGGATCAGAAACAAAAGGAATTTATCATAACTCGACGTTGACCACTGACTCCAAAGATAGAATAGCAGCTCTTGAGCAAGAGATATTTGCACTTCAAAGTGGTCAACCATTTTTGCGTCCAAACAAAGAGGTTCAAAGTCCAGTTCTGGCCACAACAATCCCCATTCCTGCATCTTCAACATCTACTGCTCCAGTACCAGCACCCTCAACATCTTCATTGACAATGGTCAACCCTTCGACTTCAACTATGGCTCCAACATTGGCATTGACATCGACTTCTCCTGCATTGACCACTGCAATTGACCACCATACCCCCAATGCAAACCTCAGTACACCCATACGCATCAGTCAGGGAGAATGCCTATTTGCCACCACACAAAAGGAACTTCGCTGGCGCATCGAAGGGTAAGGAGAAAGACAGACCATTATGTGCGACACAGGCACCCATACAAAATGAGAAAATCACCCATGATATCTTTTTGCGCTCAATGAAGATGCCAATCGTCATGCTTACATCGGAAGAACTACTCTTGCTTTCACCCGAGGTTCGAATGAAATGGAGAGAACAGGTCACACCAAAATGGGTACCACAAACTGGAAACAATGCCACAAGCATGTTCAGTCCCAATGTGATTATCATGCCTGACCCATATGAGACCTATATTAGCAGTCTTCGACCCAGTGAAATCCCTCAGCTATAAGGGCAACCTAAGCCTCTAGCAAAGGGAAATCCGAAGTTAAAATTATACTACATAATACAGGCATTGGGGGCGCACCTAGCAAAGGGAAATCCGAAGAGAAAACTCTAAGGATCCCCTTGCTGATGCCCAGTATATGTGAAGACGACAAAAATCAAATATAACCTAAAAATAGAAAAAGGCGGAGATAGGCGGATCAAGGCCGCCGAATGACATCATACCAAGGGGTATGTGTCGGAAGGGGTACTCCGCCTCTAAATATAAAAGTGTCAACATATACAAACATGATAGCAAGGGAAAATTAGTAATAAAATCCGGAAAAATCATAGAAAATGAAGAATAGAAGGAAATGAGGTGGGGAAAAATATGGGACGAACATAAAAAATAGGAAAAACACACAGGGCACCCCCTTAGTCCCCTTACATCACCCCCTCTCTAAGATGCATCGCCCCGATGCATTCGAAATCGTATACGACCAAAGTCCGTGACTTGAATGCGATGCGGTGCAGCAGTGTGCCGTCGGTGGAAATCCTTGATTAACCGAGGGGCATTTACGTCAGACTCTTCGACCCATGAGTTCTCCTCATACCCATAACCCTTCCAATGTACCAAATACTGGAGTTTTCCTCGACGCAAACGGCTGTCCAAGATTGACTCGACTTCATATTGGGGTTCTCCCTCGATCACTGTAGGTGGTGGTGGTGGGTGTGAATGGCGTCCCGGGAACGGATCTGGGGGAGCTGGAAGCAATTTGACGACATGGAAGACGGGATGGAGTCTGGACATAGAGGCTGGGAGGTGTAGACGATAGGCATGTGTTCCAACGCACTTGACAATGGGGAAAGGTCCCAAGAAGCGATGAGCGAGTTTCTTGGATGGACGTGTAGTGGAGATGTCACTGGAGTCAAGATAAACTCGATCACCAACCTTGTACTGAGGGGTTGGGGAGTGGCGCTGGTTGTAAAATCGCGCCATGTCGTCCTTCGCCTTTGCTAAGGCTGCCCTTGCCTCCTCCAAGCTATCCCTCATGCGTTCTGTGAACTCATTCACTGTCTCGATGTGTGAGGGAGTTTGGCGAGGTTCAAATCCCATGCGTGGATGTCGTCCAGTGTCTAAGAGGAAAGGGGTCTGTTGAGTGGAAGCATGGACATGGTTGTTGTACCCAAACTCGGCCAAAGGAAGGAGATCATCCCAATCGTCCTGGCGTTCATTGACAAAGAGGCAGATGTACTGCTCCAGTTCCTGGTTGACTCGCTCCATCTGGCCATCAGTTTGTGGGTGATAAGCAGTTGAAGCAAGGAGTTTGATCCCCAGGAGTCGGTACAGCTCACGAGTGAACTCTGCCATGAACTGAGGGCCATGATCCGAGAGGAAGGCACCAGGAAGTCCATGTAACTTCCACACGTGGTGGAGGTAGAGTCGAGCGGCACCTAGGGCACTGACAGTGGTGTGAGTGGGAATGAAGTGAGCGCGTTTTCCCACTGAGTCAACTGTGCACATCACCGCATCAAACCCATTTGACTCTGGCAATTCCACCACAAAGTCGACGCTGACGACATCCCAACGACTCTCTGGAACAGGAAGAGGGTGTAGCTCACCAATAGGCTTGCGACGAGGGACCTTGGTGCATAAGCAAAGGTCACAAGTGCGACAATACTGACCAATGAGCCGTGACATTTGTGGCCACCAATAGTTCCGTGAGGTGAGCTCCAAGGTCTTCCAGCGTCCAGGGTGGCCAGCAATCTGTGAGTCATGGTGTTGGGATATGATGCGCCGGCGAAGGTCTGGGTCATTGGGAACATAGATGCGATCCCTGAAATACAACAAGTCCTCCTTTTCAGCCCACTCTGCCGCACGTAAGGAAAGGGTCGATCCCTTCCTCAGTTCTTTAACAGCTCGGGCGACAACATCCTCATGTAAACCGCTACGGTTTGCGCGACGAATGTCATGTAGAATGTCCCGCTCCTCGCCCTGGGGTACGATGCCTTCCAGTGCCCGAATGGTGAACAGGTCTGGCTGCAACAGCACAATGTTTTGGTTGTCACCGCTGCCATCCCCATGGTCTGCACGTCGGGATAGGGCATCGGTCTTCCCCATGCTGCGACCCGGACGGTGGTGCAAGGAGAAGTCGAATCTAGATAGATACAGGGACCAACGAGCTTGACGACAGTTCAATTTCTTGGCCATCATGAAGTACTCGAGGTTCTTGTGATCCGTCCAAATTTCCACCTTGTGTTGGGCACCCTCGAGGAAGTGTCGCCACTCCTCAAGCGCACGCATTATCGCCAACATCTCCTTGTCATGGATCTCGTAGTTTCTCTCTACAGCACTAAGGCTTTTGGAGTAGAACGCAACAGGATGCCACTTCTGGTCCTCCGGAGACTGCTGAGACAACACAGCGCCCGTCGCAAAGTCAGAACTGTCGGCTTCTACACGAAAAGGACGCGAATCGTCAGCAAAGGTAAGGATCGGAGCGGAAGTGACCATCTCCTTAAGCTTTTCGAACGCCTCCTGTTGTGCATTATCCCACCTCCATGCCTCCTTTCCTGTCAAGTCGAACAGCAGTCGTGCATGATGTGAGAAATCCTTGATAAAACGCCGATAAAAATTGATGAAGCCCAGGAAAGACTGCACCTCCTTCTTGTTCGTGGGCGTAGGCCAAGCTGTGACCCCATTTACCTTGATAGGATCCATCTCCACTTGACCCTCCGAGATAATCAGGCCGAGGTACTCGATCTTGGTCCTTTCGAACTCGCATTTGTCCTGACGAAGGTAGAGTTTGTACCGTCGAAGTTGCTCTAGGACGAGGCGCGTGATGCGACGGTGCTCTTCAACCGTGCGAGTGAAGATGAGGATGTCGTCGAGATAGATGCAGACAACGCCTTCGAGGATGAGGTCATGGAAGATGTCGTTCATCATGGTCTGAAAGGTGGCAGGGCTATTAGTAAGGCCAAAGAACATGACAAGCGGTTCAAAAAGACCACGGTTGGTACAAAAGGCTGCCTTCCACTCATCTCCCTCCTTTATCCTCACATTATTATAACCCCAATGGACATCGAGCTTGGTGAAGTATCGGGCTCCATGGAGCTGGTTTACGAGTTCGGAGATGAGGGGTAGTGGGTAGCGATTTTTGACCGTGATGTTGTTGAGTCTTCTGTAGTCTTGAACTGGTCGAAGTGAGCCATCCTTCTTCTTGACAAAGAAAAAGGGAGAGGCCATGGGTGACTTCGATGGTCGAATACGTCCAGAGGCCAGGTGCTCGTCGATGAACTGGTCAAGCTTCCGTTGTTCCTCCGGAGAGAGAGGATAGACCTTGCAGGATGAAGGGGTTGCGCCGGGGGTGAGTTCAATCGCATGATCCCATGGCTTACGCGCAGGAAGAGAGTCGAATGACTCCTTGGAGAACACGTCTTCAAACTCATGGAGATGAGGGAGTAAGGAGTTAGTAGAGGATTTAGCAGCGTTGTTTTTGTGGAAGGCCTCGGCGAGGCGTTGGGATATGTTCGATGTGGCACACACCTCATGCGATGAGCGAATCGCAGTGTAGAAGATCCGATCACCCTCCTCCACTTCCTCTGGGTCCTCATCATCATCATCATCTGAGTCCGGCATTAGATCAGGAACCCCTTCCAATTCTACTTCAGGTATAGGCAGGGGTCCAGCACGACACTTCTGAGTTCGTCGTATTGCCACCTTCTGTCCACGACGTTCTTGCCTGGCTTCTGTGAAACACGTCCGACAGCGGGATGGACATCGGCTCATGGTAACCTCCCCGGTGCGCCAGTCGACCTCTGGGTTATGGTCTCGAAGCCATGGATATCCCAAAATCGCCTTTTGCTTTCCTAATTGAGTGACAGCAAAAAGGGCACGCTCACTATGATCTTTGTAACGGAGAACCAGGTCTGCAACCTCTCGGATGGCACCAGCTTCATTTGGGGATCCATCCACGTTATATACAGGTATCGGACGTGAGAGTGAGCGAGTATTTAGATGATGTTGTTGTACCAGATGGGAATCGATGAAGAGACCAGTCGCACCAGAGTCCAGGAGCGCAGAGACACCGAGTATCTGTCCAGTGTCGGTCGTCTGCAGTTTGATGGCTAGGTTTAAGGAATGTGCAGAGGGAGTGGATGCCACAATATACTTGCGTGGTAGTTTACGCTCCCATGATTTAATTTTGGGACGTGGAGTAGAAGGAGAGATGGGGAGAGCAGGTACGTCTTTAGCCAACTCCGAAGGGTCAGAGAGGGGAGCAGTCACAGAAATGGATTTATTCTCCAGGGATTCAACTGACAAGACTTCAAAGCGGTTATGGACAGGCAGTGAGGGCATACGATTCACTCGCTGCGAATAGGAAAATCCTGCTCCTCTACAACTTCCAGCTTAACCTCCTCTGCAACTTGATCCTTCGCTTCCTCAACATCTACAAGTGCCAACAGATCTTGCAGGAGTTCGTCTCGTCCCTCGGGGGTGAGCATGCGGATATCCTGACGATGGGGACACGCTCCAGCCCTGTGTCCAGGTTCCCCACAACGGTAGCAGAGATCCAACTTACGTGCACGGCTGCGGGCTGCATCAACATCCATTGGTACTGGGATATTGACGGCTGGTGTGGGAGTTTGACAAGCAGGAATGGGGTTAGGGCGGGGGAGGCTTCGATTGAAGGTGTAGGGTGTATGAGTGGTAGTTGGAGCACGGAATGCAGCATTAAACGCCGCATTTGTGAGTCGGTTCTCGTCACAGAGTGAAGCAGCTTCATACCAAGCAAGGATATCATCGTCCGCTGGGCGCCCTTCCAACATCTGTGCAATCTGGTCCTGAATTTCTCGGTTGAGTCCCTGTCGGAACTTCACCACCACTGGTAACCCACTCCCATACCCTGCCATGTCCACCAAATCCTTGAACTCATCGATATAGTCGTCCACGGATCGACGTCCCTGGTGGTAAGTGGATGACCAAAGTCGTGTCACTGCTCGGTGGCATTCATTGAGGGGGCAGAAGTGGCGTACAAACTCAGCTCGAAAGTCACCCCAAGTGGAGAAGGGTAGAGAACCGAGTTCTTTAGTTTGACGTAGGATACGGTCCACATAGAGATAGGCGCGTTCAGATTTCATGTATGTGAAGGCCCAATAAATTTTTGCAGCCTCATCGACGAATTGATGCGACTGGAGACTAATGTATAACTCACAGGAATTAAGGAATGCACGTCCCTGCGTATGTGCACCATTAAATTCGGCGGGGGGGGGACGGTTTGATCTGGGCATGTTCCTTAGTGGACGTGTTTGGCAAAACATCGTTGTTGGGTGCGCTTGGAGTCGTGAAGGGGGAACTATTAGTCGTAGGGTTAGCCTGGAGGGTCCTAACGAAGTTTTCAATCGTAGATTTAAGCGAGTCGATTTGCGCACGCATTCCGGAAACGTCGCTTTCAAGCGCGTCGAAGCGTTCTGATGCGTCCATGTCGCTAGGGAGTGCGTTTGGCGAAAATGGCGGTGCAATAAAGGCGAGAGTATCTGGAACGGTGTGTAGGGACTCTGTGGAGCTTTGGGAAGCGTCGTCCAGTCCGTACCTGCCTATTTTGGGCAGCGCGTTCGCGATTTTCGGGCCTTAGGGGAGAGTTTTCTACTATAAGGGCAACCTAAGCCTCTAGCAAAGGGAAATCCGAAGTTAAAATTATACTACATAATACAGGCATTGGGGGCGCACCTAGCAAAGGGAAATCCGAAGAGAAAACTCTAAGGATCCCCTTGCTGATGCCCAGTATATGTGAAGACGACAAAAATCAAATATAACCTAAAAATAGAAAAAGGCGGAGATAGGCGGATCAAGGCCGCCGAATGACATCACACCAAGGGGTATGTGTCGGAAGGGGTACTCCGCCTCTAAATATAAAAGTGTCAACATATACAAACATGATAGCAAGGGAAAATTAGTAATAAAATCCGGAAAAATCATAGAAAATGAAGAATAGAAGGAAATGAGGTGGGGAACAATATGGGACAAACATAAAAAATAGGAAAAACACACAGGGCACCCCCTTAGTCCCCTTACATCAGCCTTTTGTTGTCGCTAAAGAAACTTCCTCAATTAGATCAGTTATTATGGATGTTCAGGGTAACAACCAGGTAGAAAGCATTGTCGATCCCAGTTCCTCGATCATATCGATGGCCAAAGATGTCTGTCATGAACTCGGTCTAGCATATGACTCCTCAATTCAGCTTCTGATGCAGTCTGCCAACAGCACTGTGGACGAAACACTCGGTTTAGCATGCAATGTGCCCTGCAATCTCAGCGGAATCACCCTATACATGCAGATACATGTTATTTGGGACCCAGCTTACGATATTCTACTTGGACAACCATTTGACATCTTAATGGAAAGCGTCATTAGAAATTACCAGAACAAAGCCCAAACAATCATGATATGTGATCCAAACTCAACTCGGACCGCTACCATTCCCTTGATCCCTAGATTGCACCATTGTCTAAAAGTAGTTTTTGAGGATTTTCAGCATCAGAGAATGAAATTTCGGAACAGTGCGTTTTCATTATTTCATTCAACTCTTCTGACTCCTCTATATTTATCGAACACACTGCAAATATCCCTGAAATCAACTCCTCTGAAGAATTATCTGCAACACTTGCACTTGTTTGGTTTGTCATGTGATTCTTGATCATGAGTTCTAGAGTTCAATCCCTGCTCTGAACAAGTTTATTTTGTAGGTACTTTGTGAAATTCATGAAGTCTGAAGCACTTGAAACTTGTAAGATATCTCAAATTGACTTTCCATTATGGTATGACTTTAGGGTACTGAGTCTCACTGGATTCCTGGTGAGTCCTGGTGAGTCCTGGTGAGTCCTGATGAGTCCTACAGAGTCCTGGTTACTCTTATAGAGTCCTACAGGATTCCTGGTCAGTCCCCCCAGATTCCTGAGAGTCCAAGTCCTGGGGAACTCCTGGAATAGTACCAGGAAGAGCCTGATTTACCAGGAATATACCAGGACTGAACCAGGAATCCCACTGGAGGAAAAACAGCCAGGAATGCAACATTTGGTGAACAATAGCTGTGGCAGGGATAACTGGGAATCCTGGAGGAATCCTGGTAGTCCTACCAGGAAGACCAGGATTCCTCCAGGAATACATGGGGCAGTGTAAAGAGCTCAGGAAGTGGGAGGAATCCCAGTAGAAGTTTGTTCTATTGTTTTAATTTTATCATTTTTGTTGTGTCTGAGCAAGATAAGTTTGAAATGAGAAATATTGTGCATGCTCGAAGCCAAGAAATGTAAGATAGATGTGAAAAGAAACATAGGAGAGCAAAAGAAAAAGAAAGTAAGATGGAGAATTTATCAAAATGAGTCATAGGGGAAAGGCTCAGAACTACTTCATAGCCGAAAAACCCTGTTGAGGTTGCATGAACACGTTTCAAACGATATTGCAACTTGGAATAGTACACTGTTATAAGATGGAGAGTTTGTTTCAATATTGCAAGTAAGGAAAATAAAAGGAAAATGCTCTATTTGTCTTTGTCGAGGGCAGGAATACCTTCGTCGACGGAGACGTCGATGTCCAATGTTGTTCGAAGTTGTTCAAGCCGATGATCATTGATATCGAAGAAGTTCAGAGGAAGGGGAATCAATTTTTGTGCTAGATAGGGTAGAACTCGGAAAGCAGCTACTGGTTGATGAAGAACTGAACCATCGAGCTTGCAAAGAATATAAGTGCCACCATAGTTTCATGCAATAACAATGAGTGGGCTGAGATATTGAGCTCGCATTTTTCAATTAAGGGCTTTCTCGATCTGTGTGTTTTGCATGAGTACGAGGTCACCCTTTTCAAAATTGTAGTCTTGAATCATTCACTTGTGAACTTCTTTGAAGCATTTTGCAGCTTCTCATCAAGTGGTGTAGACTCTAGAGTAGAGTACTTTGAGATCGGTTGAGCATTTCTGTAGTGCGATAGCATGGCAGGCGATGAGATTGGTGGAGGAAAGTATCGAGTCAGGTGGTGGCTGTAGATATGTCACTTCTGAGATGTCGAGAGGGATGAGTGGATGAGAACCTGTGATTGCAAAATAGGGCAAACAGCCCATTCATTCTCGAACTGTTACACGTTCTGCCCAAAAGACTGAGTAGGTCCCCACTGACCATTGAGTTTGATCACCATCGACAGCCTTGTAGAGTGACTGTCATACGTCAAAGTGGGCTCGTTCGATGAGGCCATTGGCACGAGAATTGTAGCCACTTATCTGAATGTGATTGATATGATAGCACTTTGCCAAGTATTCAAGAGCAGCAACAAATGCTGGGCCATTGTCAGTAACGATCTCATAAAGCGAGCCCCATCGACAAATGATTTCTTTGAAGATCCAATCGCCGATGGTCTTTGCTGTTTCATTGCAAAGCATCCTGAATTCTGGCCAGTACAATATTGAACATCGACCTTGTACTATATAGTGATATCCACCAGAAGGTGGCATGTGCATTGTGTCGATGTAGACTTCTCCGAATAGAGGGGCGGGGGTGGCGACAATTGGTGGAATAAGGAGATTTTGAGTTTGTCACAACTGACAGTAATGGCACATCCAGATGTACCATGCAATATTGGTTTTCAGGTTGGGCCACCAGAATTGTAGGGCGACGTGAGATTTCATGGCAAAGATCATTTTGTGTCCAATATGGTCGTGTGATGACCAGATAATATCGATGCAACGTTCTGGGATCACAATGATCTTGTGTTCTCCATGATGATCTTTTTGCCATAGTTTTCCAGAATCTATGAAGAACTCAGTGCAATATCGCATGAAGGTAGCGTACTTGGTGTCTGATAGATTTGGGGGTCGCACCATATCGTCTAACCATCTATGAACAAGCAGTGATTGTTCATTTTCTTTCTTTGCTTTGTCTGATTGAGGTATGTCTTCATATGAAACATCCTCCCCCTTGCTGAAATCTGAGGCTTGGGCAAAAGTGGGATAAGTCGCGTGAGAGGGGAAAGGTTGAATTGAAATTGGGTTGATTTGGTGAACGAAACCATGTAGTTTGTCGATCCAGTGGCTGAATTCTTCTTCTACTTTGATATCGTCATCTTCGGTTTGTCGAGGATGTCATGAAAGACTGTCCAGCCCATGGTGCATACCTGCAACATGAACTAGCATGAAGTGGAATGTTAGAATTGAAACAATCCATCAGTTGATGCTAGCGCTAGGCACAATATCAGGATTTGAGAGCATGCCTTTGATATACCTTGCATTGACCTCGACGATAAGGTTTTGCACCCCTATCAAATATAAACGAAGTGCCCCAAGGGCTCAATATAGACTGTAAAGTTTGAGTTTTGGTTGCGAGAACCGGGATTCATGGTCATTGAGTGTGATCAAGCCAAATCAACTGTAGTATCGTTTTCGAGGGTTATCCCAGTTGCATTGCACTAGGAAATAGCCGATTGCGATGCTCGATGTGTCGACTGTGAGAATGACTGGGGTGTTCAAGGTATAGTCGATTGCTTGAATTGCTGGCGAGTTTTGGAGCGCTTGCTTGAGATCTTCTTGTGCTGCTACCTGAGATGGGCCAAATTTGAAGGGCACATCTTTTTGAGTAAGGTTGATTAGCACAGCTGCTTGATGTGCAAAACTCTGAATAAAAATTCGACAAACTCCAATCGTTCCTAAGAACACCTTAACTTCTGTGAGCATACGACATGGACCCCACTTCTGAATCTTATCGATACGTGTCGGATCAGCCATTCGACCTTGAATATTGCATTGATGACCTAAAATGGTTATTTTGGGGACACAAGCAATAACTTTGGTCCTGAGAACATCCCACCACAATACTTCATGCACTGGACAATGCGATTCAGGTTCTCGAAATGCTCCCATACAAATTGTCGAATGCCTGAGTTGTCAGCGATCATTTCATAAGACCCACCGATCGTTCGATATTCCGATTTCGGACCCTTCACTGGTGTGTCATTGATATAAGGGATCGTGATATGAGGGGCTTCAGGTTGTAGGATGAAAGTGACGTCGTCATGTAAGATTGGAACTGAGTTCATCCAACCCATCAGTAGGGTGACGATTTGAAGTGCACTGAATGGGGTCTGGAAAGTCATTATATCTTGAGAAGATTCAGCTATGAGCCTTTCATCGAATGCGACATATAAATCCAACATCCCTCCACAAGCGCATACTCCAAACTGTTTGGCTAAATGCTCAGGGATCGGGATGATGCCTGAGTGCTGAATCATAACTTGGTTTAGTGGCTCGAGACTGTGGACTATTTGGAGTGATTTTGCATCTTTCTTTGCAATGCAAAACCATCATGATTGATAAGACAAGTTTGACGACTCATAGACTCCTGCTTTGATCTTCTTTTTCAGCATTTCACAGATCTGTTCATACAGACCAGGAGGTATGGGGATATTGTGTTTGACCCAAGGAGTATGAGGGACGACTGGGAACTCGATAGGGGGGAAGAAATCTGGTCAAAACCTTCCTCATTCATTTTTGGTCCATGCGAACCCCACTTGCTGGTTTCGAATGAAGTCATGCATGAGATCTCATTCTTGAGGCCATAGAAAATCGCCTGGATGATTTCGATTGATGATGTTTTTGCATTCGAGGTTATATCAAGGGATTGATTCAAATATCAGAGGATGGGGATTTAATGGAGGCATGTCTTTGAGGGGATCACCCTTGATGCATCAAATAATTCGAAACTGATTGGGTAGTTTGGCCGTGATTGGATGGACCTTCTGTGCAACTGGTTTATACTTCTTCTTCATCAATAAATAACTAGACTGGCAATTGTCGGAAATAACAGAGGAAGGGGAAACATATGATGAAGAGGTTTGCATAGGTATGAACACCATTGAGGCATTTCGAGGAACGTGGAACTCGTCACATGCAGATAAATATAGTTCAGAAAGTGTTGCAGATAATTCTTCAGAGGAGTTGATTTCAGGGATATTTGCAGTGTGTTCGATAAATATAGAGGAGTCAGAAGAGTCGAATGAAATAATGAAAGCGCACTGTTCCGAAATTTCATTCTCTGATGCTGAAAATCCTCAAAAACTACTTTTAGACAATGGTGCAATCTAGGGATCAAGGGAATGGTAGCGGTCCAAGTTGAGTTCGGATCACATATCATGATTGTTTGGGCTTTGTTCTGGTAATTTCTAATGACGCTTTCCATTAAGATGTCAAATGGTTGTCCAAGTAGAATATCGTAAGCTGGGTCCTGAATAACATGTATCTGCATGTATAGGGTGATTCCACCGAGATTGCAGGGCACATTGCATGCTAAACCGAGTGTTTCGTCCACAGTGCTGTTGGCAGACTGCATCAGAAGCTGAATTGAGGAGTCGTATGCTAGACCGAGTTCATGACAGACATCTTTGGCCATCGATATGATCGAGGAACTGGGATCGACGACACTTTCTACCTGGTTGTTACCCTGAACATCCATAATAACTGATCTAATTGAGGAAGTTTCTTTAGCGACAACAAAAGGCTGAGGGATTTCACCGGGTCGAAGACTGCTAATATAGGTCTCATACGGGTCGGGCATGATAATCACATTGGGACTGAACATGTTTGTGGCATTGTTTCCAGTTTGTGGTACCCATTTTGGTGTGACCTGTTCTCTCCATTTCATCCAAACCTCGGGTGAAAGCAAGAGTAGTTCTTCCGATGTAAGCATGACGATTGGCATCTTCATCGAGCGCAAAAAGATATCATGGGTGATTTTCTCATTTTGTATGGGTGCCTGTGTCGCATATAATGGTCTGTCTTTCTCCTTACCCTTCGATGCACCAGCGAAGTTCCTTTCGTGTGGTGGCAAATAGGCATTCTCCCTGACTGATGCATATGGGTGTACTGAGGTTTGCATTGGGGGTATGGTGGTCAATGGCAGTGGTCAATGCAGGAGAAGTCGATGTCAATGCCGATGTTGGAGCCATAGTTGAAGTCGAAGGGTTGACCATTGTCAATGAAGATGTCGAGGGTGCTGGTACTGGAGCAGTAGATGTTGAAGATGCAGGAATGGGGATTGTTGTGGCCAGAACTGGACTTTGAACCTCTTTGTTTGGACGCAAAAATGGTTGACCACTTTGAAGTGCAAATATCTCTTGCTCAAGAGCTGCTATTCTATCTTTGGAGTCAGTGGTCACATTGAGTTATGATAAATTCCTTTTGTTGCTGATCCCGATGTAGAAACTGCATCAGACTCCATTATCGAAGTGATCGCAGCCGAGGTTGAATTAGTCAAAGTCGAAAGTGCAAATGGTGCAATGCTGAGTAAAACTGTGGCTGCTGGTGTTGCATCTGGGTTCTGTTTCCACCATTCGTCGATGTGTTCCTTGATAAACCTGCCAGGAATACTTTGAGGGGTGAATTGTCCATTTGGAAGTACGATCTTTCCTTCTGCATTTTGCTTACACTTTCCTTCGTTCAAGTATGACTGACAAACCAAACAGTCAGGGATAAAATGTCCCGATAAACCACAAAATATGCAAAGAAGTGTGTTGATGTGTGCCTGTCTGTCTGCCAAATTAGCGCAAGGAGATTTAGTACCTGCAATATGCATAGTGATGGTGCTAGCAAATTGTTCAAACATTGCATTTAGATCTTTGGCTTTGATCATAATAGTTCCAGGTGATGAGGTGACGTATTTCCAACATTCGATGTCAAGTGTGATGAAGAGGTCGATTGGTGGATTACCAAGTTTGATGTGTTAGAGCCTGCTAGTATGAATTTTTCCACGTCGTGAATGTCATTGAGTGGATATGGATTGTCGGGATAATGATCTGGGAATTTGAGTTTGAGTCGTTGAGCAATTCGAGTCCATAAGCTGGGTTGGAATCCTCGAACATAAGCTCTGCTTTTCTTGGCTTCCGAGATCCTATTCTTTGCTCGCAAAAAGTGAGTAACGTTGTAGAACACCCGATAATACATTCCTAGATTGTTTGTGTTGAATATCCCAACACATAGCTGTTCTCCCACTAATTTGTCCATGTCCGATATGCTCCACTTGCATTCGTCTTCTGATCCAGGATAGAGTTTATGTACTGCCATTCAAAATTTGTTGAATGAAGTGCCTGGCTGATATTCTGGAAGCAATTCCCAGAGTTTGGAAGAATCAGTGTCGAGGTAGCGACAAGCGTGTTTCTTCATCAGGTTCGATTCAGTGACGCCACAGGTCGGGAACAATAATTCAAGCTCCTTGAAGTATTGTTGGAGCTCTCAAGGTTGAGTAGGGTCGAACTTTGGAGCAGTCAAATGACCACGAGCTGGCATAGTGGTTTGAGTAGTCATGAATGTGATGACTCTAGGGGTAGGGGTTAAGACTTGTGTGAAGGATGGTAGAGGTGTCCAAGTTGTTGGAAGGATGAACAAAGAGGTTGATGATGATGACAAAGAAGTAGATGATGATGTTGAAGGCAATGAGATAGGTGAAGGAAATAGTCTATGATGAGTAGATTCTGCTTCAGAAACAGGAATTAGAATATCTCTTGATTGTTTGAGAGATTCGAAGGTGTGGCAAGTATCAATACGAAGGTTTCTCGCTTGTGTCGGCCTAAGCCAAGGAAGTCGAGGTTGGTCCAATGATGAAATGATTCAGAAACCCTCGCAGTGGGCTCCAAAAATAATGATACTCAACTCGGGAAAACCACCAAAACAGCCAATGAGGCAACTGATGATATATGCATGAGTCAGAGGAAGGGTGCAAGATGTTCCAAATGTTTGTGGTCCAACCTATGGAAAGACAACCAGTTGGTACTAGTCATAAAGGTAGCTCTATAAGAGAAGGTGTTTGGTGCAGTCCAATGGAGTATCGATCTATATCGAGGACGATCAATGATATTGACGGTGAACAATGATTATCATTGATGGTCGATGTGTGAATTCTGAGGACCTTTTGATAGGTTGATAGTATACAAAGGCTATAGCCGATGGCTATGAAGTGTTGGGATGGTTACTAGTGCTAACAATGAGAGGGTTGAAAGAGGATCGAGGACGAGGATGATTGCAGAGGTTTCTCCTCGATCAAGAAAACTCGTAGAAGCTTAGATTGTTTTAGAGGATAGATCAGATTCTTAGAACTCTATATGAGGCAGTATGTGAAGACAATTTCTTTTATTTCCAAGTAGATACTACAGAGTTTTATATGTTTTAAAGAAACTTCCTAGACTGGAATCCGAACAAGAAAGAGATATATCATATGATGAAGGAGTAATAAAGGGTATAGAACTAAAAAGAGACTGTCCTTTGTGTATAAACTGTGCTAAGTCTCACAATAATCTGTCCAGTGGGTTCTGTATGCGATAGGGACTTGGAACGAGGCTGACCTACTATCAGCAGGTTTGAGCACGAGTTGGAATACTTCCTGGCACATGGTATTCCACCATTTAGATAATGAATGCAGTGCCCAATGTCGCTCGTAGTTTCTCGATATTGATCGATAGCACTCAACGATGGTCGATGATGTTTGATTGTGGTCGTGGTTGTTCGAAGTTGATCAGGGATGTTTGATGTTTGTTCAGAGGGATCTTAGGGGCTTTCAAGGTAGTCCTACAGTTGTGCGATGTGGTTTCTCAGTACAATCAATGTCGCTGGTGATGTTTCGACGCAGTCGATATGATATTGCGATCAATAGACTGGGTCGCGCTGCATCTGGGACATCGTAGGAGTTAGCAGATGTGATTAGAATGTGGTTGAAATGGTGAATTGGCCTTTGAGCCAAGGAGACAACCTATCAACAATATTTCCTGTCCTTATATACCCAAGGAAAGGATGCTCCGCATCCAAGACACCAGCAAAGGCCTGATGTTTATCAGGAAAGGTCCACAAAATCAATACCATCAGGGTTGAGTTTAGCTTAAAATGGAGAGGAATGGCAACTGCACACCATTCTAGAGCCAGATCTTGGGATGTTGCTAGGGGATGCCAGCAAAATGGAAGAGTTGCAAAATTGAGAGCTTTAAGTAAGATGTTGTCTTGATAAATTTACCCCTCCCTATCATAAATTAACACATTAAGTAGAAGGAACTTAACATAGAGGTACAGGGCAACCTACTGTCACCTAGCATTGACTGGATCTTGCATCAAATGTCAGGTAACATATGAAGCACAACCAATAGCAGAAATGTTATAAATCCATTAGACGGTGAGTGAGAAATTTAAACCCACAATCCACCATGACGATTCCAAGCTTCCCTTCCTCTCATAATCTCACCGCCAGTACCATTCGCAACTGCATTGTGTATGACATTGACAACATAAGTGAAGGCGAGATTAATGGTGGAGAAAGTGTGACTGAACCCAACACAGAACCACATGGTGACAAACAGTCAGATTGCAGGCCAGAGAATCAACTTGGGCTGCCAGAAAATCAGTATTGGGGTGTTCGCTTTTCAGATTTGGATGATAGCAAAGAATTTAACAAACAAGGTGAGTTCCTGTTTAGCTGCAGAGATGGTTTAGGTTGATGATTCAACATAGGCGATGTCAAGTATGCAAACTCCAGTGTACAGGTGGATCCAGTTGCCAACAGCAGTGGAAGCAAGATAGCTGTTGATTTCTTTCCCAAATCAGAAGAAACAGTGAGTAAGCTCTATTTGCTTACTTTCTTAGGCTTGAAATGGCTCTGAGGGCAATATTTCTATTAGGATCCATGTAGAGGGTGGCCATCACAGCGGCCCAGTCTTCAACTTCAATTTCCAATTGAGTAAATGGGGAAGAGAGCAAGAGGATGCAGGAGAGGGGCCAATGCCTCATTGCATGCAAGAGAAGCAACAAAGACGAAGCACGTAGACAGTATGAGATACTAAAGCGGTGGTGAGAGATACTGAATAAATTTGCTTCATCCAACTCCTTGCCATTTTGGTGAACTTGTCATCCAAAAATTAGGTGTGTGGGATTAAGAAAACATGAAGACCAACATACCTTATGGTAGATAGTGTTGCCATGGCTTTGGCTCCAGCCTGTAGCTGCCATGAGCTTGCGACAAGTCAAAACCAAACCTTACCAACCACTCCAGCTCGAGAGCTGGTTCACCAGTATTCAAATATATTTATAGGAATTATATACATTATAAATGAAATTAAATCTATTTTGCATGGATTTTGTGGGCCTGCTCATGAAGGGCAGTCATTAAATGTTTGTTGCACTTTTTATCATCATTCGTCTCAATACCTTGGCAGAGATGATCCTCACCAAGCTCCAGCCATTCTCCTGTGAGGCTGTCAGCAGCATTCTCCATCCTCTTCACAGTGCCGAAGATAATGATTGCGGTTCCTTGATCATACCTGTGGTGAATTTGCCGCACATATTTGCCACAATGTTCGCCTTTGGTGACAACAAGTAATCCATTGTCACAGGCTGGATGGGGATGCTTTGGGGAAACCCATGCCAGATCTACCAATCGCAATGTCTTGTAGCTTGTATGTCAAATAATTGGTCATCTGGCCACCAATTCAAGAGTTACAGCAGTCTCTTTGTTCTCAAAGCCCCCACCATTAGTTATTACTTTTAGCTGGACACCAAGTAGTCGCGAGTCTAAAAGTGGGTGTTGTGGCAAGGCTGGATGGATGCTAGAACTCAAAATGGCTGTTGCAGGAGTTGGGTTGGGGCTAGTCCTCAATGATGCCAGGGAATTCCAGGAAGGGGTTGATGGAGTGGGCATGGGAGTCCAGGATGAAGGATTCCAAGCAGGTGTCAATGAAGGAGACCAATCAGGCATGGGAGTCACATTGCCCAAGCTTGAGGGAGCAGAGCATTGAAGTATTTGGGTTTCCATATGATCTCAATCAAGAGGAATGAAGAGCTTGCTTTGCGGCTTCATGAAGTCAAATAGCTTACATCTGAACCTATAACAGTCATATATTCAGAAGGGACACATGGGAGATACCCCAAATACACATACTGGGCTTCTACGACATCATCATAATTGAGGACCACCATTTTATATGGGCAGGAGGGATCTAAATGTGTGAGCTGCGCTACAATATGGAGACCACTTTTTGTCAGTTGCTTGCAAAGGACAGTTTTGATGATTCCTTGATAGCTCTTCATTGCATGTCCTGGCTTTGATACAAGTACGGTTGTCCTGATCCAGGGAATAGGGTCATTCCAGAGTCATTTTTCTGAGCCAGAGGTTGACTGCGCATGTAAGAAAGGCGCAGTAGCAGCTTTTAAGCAATTGATGTGAACTTCAATGCTCTGAAAGCCAGCATTAGTTCAAGTGCTGACTGTTAAAAAATGGGCCAACCTTGACATCACAAACCTCAGTAGCATCATCCAATCTATTTTCCACAGCTACATGGATGATGTTATCCCAGCCACCTTCAACCCATCTACTCTGTCCTTGAAATGGCCCACCCATGACTTCAACAAATTTACCGGGATGAAAAAACTTAAATTGGACAAAGGAATGCACACTATACCCTCTTGCATCTGAAAATCTACTTCTGCAAAACTATCTCCAACAGCTTTGATGAGGCATTTCTGATGTGAGGGACAGACACAAACCACCTCGCCTTCTGCAAAATGCCATTCCAAGGGTCAGGGAAATGTAGAAGTGGTGAGGGCAGGGTGGTCAGTGGACCGATAAAGAAAGAGCAGCTGTGTAGGAATGTGGACAGAAGTAGATGAGACCAACCCGAGGTCAAAAGGCTTGAGGATAAGCCCATATTCAAATGTGTATCCATTGAAGTGGTGAACGTAGGGTGCCTGCCAGATGGGGTCAATACCAAAATTGCACTTGGCAGCTAGTGGTTCAAATAAATTAGGTTCTGGAGGGGTGGTCAAACATGAACACTTTCTCTTCCAGAGAGAGGAGGAAGAATGGCAGAGGCCAGGCAGGCAAGGAACTAAGAGAAGAGTGATGCCCCCCCCAGTTCTCTATTGCTGCCACATAACCTACATCCCCTTTGTAGGTCCCTTTGAGCACCCACACCCAGTCCCCAACAGCCAGATTGCTATTAGTAGCAGAATCATGTTGACTGAGAACCTTCATCCAATCTACAAAATCAACATGCTCCCAGATGATTCCCATGTTGTGGCGAACTATGCCAGAAGAAAGTCACAGAAGCTGAACTAGGTCTTCATTCATGGTTGTTTCTAAGTAGACCCAGCCATGAATGGAATTACGCATAAACACAGCTTGCAACTGGTGATGGGGCACCACAGTTTGCAGAAGAAAGAAAATGATCTCTTGTTCCATGCCCAACTGGTCGATTGCTTAAGTTTTTGTCAGAGCCAACAAAGTCAACCTACCCTGCAGCGAACCCTCCACAATGGGTAGTCATCCAGCCCAGGTGATCTTGCAACTTCATCTAAGAGGGTAGTGGTATGACTGATTGATGTGTTGTTATCATCAGGTGAGGGAGCACGCTGCCATGCTGCACTGCAAGAGCATTCCAAAATCCCAGTTAAAAATTTGCTCAGTCCCTCCTCTTGATTGGGAAGATCCCTCCATGAGACATGCTGCAGAGAAATGCTCTGATCAAGGCTATGGACCCCATTGTCAATGAAGTTGTCTGGATTTATGTCCATGAGAAGCAATAGCCCATCCCAGAGAATAGTAATGAACCAGGATCCCATTCCCCGCTCTCACTTTCCAAATTATTTCCATCATCCACCCCAGCTTCAATATCAATAAAGCAGCGAATGGATCTGGGGACCTGAATTGAATGAGCATCATGTTCTACAACCGAATAACTTCCTCTTATCCCTGGCTCATACTGGCAATTAAAGCTTCTTGTCTGTGCATAGAATCACAAAGTATCAGCTTATCATTTAGAAAAATGGTATGCAAGAGACTAGGGCTTCAATATCTATCCATAGCACCAACACGTCTGCCCTTATGACATTCTATTCATACTTTTGTGTCTTTTGACACTCTTATGGGCTTTTGTTGAACACCGTAACTTAATTTATATTCTATGCTACTGACAACAAAAGCAATGGGACTTATGTGGGGTGGAAGGTGGTGGTTGGAGACAGAGTGGGAAGGCATGTGAAAGCATCAGACATTTGTTGATGTTGCACAAGATGTTTGAGTTTTGGGTATCCTGGGCTTGCTTAATAGAGAGTTGGCCTTTGTTTTATTTAGCAGGCCCAGGATACCCAAAACTCAAACATCTCATGCAACATCAACAAATGTCCAATGCTTTTGCATGCCCTCCCACTCTGTCTCCAACCACCACCTTCATCATTCATTATCCACCCAAGCCTTCAAGACTCTGTGGATAGTTAGTAGTAGAATAAATATTAAGAATATAAAATAAGTACAACCTTCAAGTTAGCCAACTGCCTATCATATTTTGTTGGCAATGAACACTAGTAAGTGGTCCACATTTATGTGTACATCAATGTTCATGTAAAGATGTCCATAGCCCCCTACCTTCTTGGTTACATGCTCTCCCACTGGAGTAGGGTGAATGGTCACCTACTCCAGGTAGTCACATGATCACCTAGTCAGTAGACAGTCATGCATGTGCATAGTTATGATATCACTACAACTACATTGTCTTGGGCATAGCTAGAGCCTAGGAGACTCGGAACGTCTCCACTACAACTGCATATTCCTTGCAGACAAGGATCTACACATCTATGGCTACTTCCTCTCCCTGTCACCAAACCACTGTCTATGGATACCAGTTGCTGAACTTCTCCCACCTTTCCAAAAGGTCAACAAAGCTGTATGTTTCTCCAAAATCAAAATAGGGGGGGTTGGGCACCTAACTCTACTACAGACCTCAAAAAACTTGCTATCCAAGTAACCACTGATGCCAACCACAAGTTCGAGTTGGCCTACAACTCGACGACCTCGATACCACCTTGGTGATAGTATGATCCGTCACCAAGCTCGATGGTTTCGATCTGATGAGTGTTTCAGGGGGGCAGGTGACTGGATGCTACTCCTGATGGCAATGGGTGATCGGAAAGGGTGTGAAGGGTTCATCGTGAAAGCTGGTAGGTGTTTTTATTTATTCCAGCAGCACAACATCGGTGATATGGAAACATGACAGAGAAGAAAGGTCAGAATAATTGGCATTCTTGACATGCTTCTCACTCAGCAATACAGAAGTGTGTGTGAATTGTTTGCTCACATGTATGCCCCAAGGTTTGTATCTTTATTATCTGTCCACACAATCCTCATTACAATTTCAAATAGCCAAGCATCAAAGGCCATAGATGGATGGAAGCAGACCTCATCGGCAAGAAGTGCCCTAAAATTGGGGCATCTCTCGCACATCCTGACATGAAACCAGAGCTCTTTGAGGAAGGTTAAGAACAAGCATTGCTAGTAAGTTTGGGTACTTTATGATAGTTCAAAGGTTTCTGACATGATCACCATCCTAGGACAAGGCTGTCAGAAGGAGAAGTTGGGGTGCCAGTGGAACCTTCATGAATCATTGTAAGAGTGCTACGGTTACCTGTACATTTGTATGGGTGCTTACAATAGATTTTGTAGCTCAAATCTATGTAAAATGTTTTGAGTAGTAGTTTTGCTGCTATCAAATAGCACCTCTGAAGCTCCATCCCAAAGATACGTGAAGAAATACATGAAGAAAACTAAGGCAACTGATAGGCAGAAACCTGGTAAGATCATGCTGCCTTCTATTGCATATCATTGACCCCATTGCAGGTTCCCAACAATCACACTCCCATTCCAGATAGCTCAATTGCTCCTGCCACAATCAACTCGTGGACTATGGCCATGGCAGTACTTCTTCTGCTTGTTTGTCCCTTCCATATATTATTGATTTTTAAAATATACTGATGTTGTTACCGTCTGTCAAAGGATCCAGAAGGCAAAGACCCTTCCTCACTGCTCAGACCTTGATTCAATTTCTGGATCATAGCAACCCTGTTCTTCCCCTTGGAATGCATTGATACCATTACAATATATAAATGTCAACCATGTTCTCGACTACTGTCTATCAACCTGCCATGGTTAAACATCTCTGTTCATGTGGTTGCAACAAATGAATCACTCAAAGGACAGAATCACATCATCTGAATGGACAAGGTCCACTACTCCTTGCCTCAAGTGTCCTTTCACAGAGCCAATCATTGGTACACAGTCATGGCCAGGGTTCTCAGCCTCGACGGAAGTCTTCTCACCAACCTGCAAAACAAGAGCTGGTTGGATGCCTCGGCCCTCTTCAACAAGCCATTGCTTCAAGGCCTGCATCCACAAACAGCCCTCCCCCAATTGGGGAATTGGCAAGCCCAGTGCCTGACAATGTCCCATACCAATACGTTCAAGGTAGCCCACCACAAATTTATCCGGACGATGGAGATTGCCCCATTGGCGAGGCAGGACCATCAGGGGTTGACCATGATACCACCCAACTTGCTATGCCAACTCATGCCAATGCTGCTGGAAGCCATGATGACTATGGCCTGTCCAAGTTACAGCGGTCTTATCGCATCGCAGATTATGTTGATCAGGTTGGGCAACAGTGGTGGGGATCTAATCATGTTCGGCAGTCTATACTTGATGAGGAGGAGAGTGATGAGGAAGAGGAAGAGGGGGAGCAGGAACTTAGCAATGAAGAAGAGTTTCCAGATAGTTTTGAGCAGGATGATGAATATGTGATGCTGGGTGCAGAGCCAGGACAAGAAGGAGTTTCAGTATGGGACCTCCTGGGCAAAGGTTTCTTAAAAGAAGCCTCAAAATTAGGTCTGTCGTTATATTTATTACTGTACTGCTGGCTGATGCCTTCATAGATGATAAACTTCTGGACGAGAGTGACTTGTCCCTCCTTTGTGCTTATACCCTGAAGGTTGAAGATGGCCTCAAGGAGAAGACATTCAACAAACTTTGCTTTGCCTTCCCCCAAGCTTTGATAGACATGTTGAAGAACACCGAGAAACATATCCAGTCCCTCTCAGGTTTCCAGCCTGTGCATTATGATTGTTGCCCATCCTTGTGCATCTGCTACACTGGCCCATATGAAACCTTGCTGAAATGCCCAAAGTGCAACACTGATTGATGTAAAGCTGATGGGACAACACCTCAGGTGTATTTTCAGTACTTACCAATTATTCCGCGCCTCCGTGCAATGGTCTCAAATTCCCCCTATGCGAGAAAAATGCAATACAGAGCTAGTCACCAACATGACCCCACAAAAGTGACAGATATCTTCGATGGTGCTCATTACTCCCTACTTTGGGAGTCATTTGTCACTATTGGTGGCAAGGAGCTTCTTCTCTGATCCTAGTGTTAAGGTCCAGTCTGTAGGACTGAAAAAAAGACCAAAACTGAACTGAAATGGACCAATTAGGAATGGACCAGTGGTCTATTTATGGACTGGTCTTTTTCAGTCCAGTTGCTGGTCTTTCATTTTGAAAAATATAGTAGGACCAATGAAAAACCAGTTAAAACCAGTTGCGACCAATCTTTTGTCCCAACGTATGTTGGACCTTACTCCCACACATATTTACTTCATTTTTGGTCCCTGGATCAGGATCATCAAAAACAGTCAAGAATTGGTTGAGATATGACCAAAAACATTTTTGTATGAGGATTTTGTTGTATCAGAACAACTTTGATTGCATTGCTTATTACCTGAGCTATAATTTTTTTTGTACAGCTATATGACATCATAGAAGTAACAACAACACACATAATCATCTGTACCTTGGGATTTATTCATATAACAGCCCAAATGAGTGCAACTACAAACTACAAATTACAAACTACAAACTGCCACTTGAATGCATGTCCTTTCGGTTTTGGCCATATCTCAGTCAAATCTTGACGGAATTGCTTAAATGCTGGATCGGTCTATGGAGCATTACAATCTCTATCCATGAATATAATATATATGAGGTAATGGTCATATTTGTTGAGATACATATGGGTTATTTGGCACAATAAATTTTATAACAAAAGACCGGTCCAAACCAGTCTTTTTTCAGTCCATGGACCAATTAGGACCAGTCCTAAAGGGTCCGGTTGTGGTCCTCCAATATCTGGGTCAGTCCTAGACTGGTTGCAGTTGCCGGTTGCCCCATTTGGAAGTCAAAAACCAGACTGGACTGGACCTTTAAACACTATCTGACCCTTGTGATATTGCACTTGGTTTGTCCACTGATGGCTTTGGTCCTTTCAAGCACTGTACCAAAACTGCATGGCCAATCATCCTATTCAACTACAATCTCCCTCCCAAAGAGTGATCTCTGAAGAAGAATATCATTTCGGTTGGCATAATTCCTGGACCAAAGAAGCCTGGCGATTTAGATTCATTCCTTTGGCTGCTAGTCCAGGAACTTTTACAGCTGGAGCTTGGTGTCTCTGGATTTTATGCCATCACAATGACTGTTTTCCTTCTTCATGCATATCTAGTCATCATCTTTGGTGACATCCCCGCAGTATTGATGATCATGTGCATGAAGGGTCATGATGGTCGTTCCCCATGCCACATGTGTGAGATCCAAGGAATTTGTATTCTGTCATCACAGGTGACAATGCATTATGTTCCACTACACTGCAAGAATTTTCCTGACTCACAACACTGATATGATACAACTGCACTTCCTCCATGAAACCACGCATTGTTTATGGAGCAGGCTCAGGAAGTTCAGTCTGCCCTGACCAATGCAACATCAGATGAACTTGCAACCAAGTATAGCATCAAGGGTCTGCCCATGCTCAGTGCCCCTTGAGCTCCCTCTCTTTTCCTGTCTCATTCCCCTATGACTTCATGCATCTTATTTGGACCAACCTCATTCCCAACCTCATTCTTCTTTGGACCAAAAATTTTAAGGACCTTGACCACAATGATGAAGGGTATGTTCTGGCACCAAAGGTGTGGCAAGCAATCGGGGTGGCCACCCTCGATGTGGGGAAAACTATCCCTGCCACATTTGGATCTATGGTTCCAAATATTGCAGCAGAGAAATTGCAGATGACAGCTGAAACCCATTCAATCTGGACATTGTATCTCGCCCCTACTCTTCTTAATGGCCAGTTTATCAATGAACAATATTACAAACACTTTGTTCAGTTGGTTCAACTTCTTACACTTTGTCTCGAATTTGAAATTACCCAAGATCAAATTGATGACCTTGAGAGAGGTTTCCAGGAGTAGGTCAAGGAGTATGAACGGTACAAGCTTCTTTCTCTGTGAGATGCCATCTAACAAGTCAACAGAATTTACTATCAACATATGCCCAACCATGTTGTGTGTTGCCTGCTCACAGTTCATGCTCTGCTACATATTGCTCCAACCATCAGAGCTATGGGCCCAGTTTGGGCATATTGGGCATTTCTGATGGAGCACCACTGTGGTGAGATCCTGTGCAACATCAGAAGCCAACGGTTCCCCTATGCAAGCATCAACAAGTACATTACCTCCCAAGCACAGCTGACACACATAACACTTCTGTACAACTTACATGAAAAACTGCAACTCAAACCACCTACATCTCATGACGATGTCTGCCTTCCTTCATGTGAGCCCTTCATATGTTGACAAATATGCATGCTTATTGTTATGTACCAGATCCATCATTTATCCTCACTCCACCAAAGCAATCCACAGTGACCCTTCCCTTATCCTTGTGGAAGACACTTACTGCAACATTGGCCACTCATTTTGACAAGTCTGCAGCAGTCATTCACAAGCTTATTCCATGGAACACCCATTTTGTTCAGTACAGTTGAGCACAACAACTTGGGGGTGGAGATACAATGCATGCACACCAACTAAATCCCCTCAAATCTGACAGTCGACATGTCATTTGTCTGGGTATAGATTCTATCAAACTATTTGAACCACAATATTTAACTATTCGTGTTTCAGTATCAACTTGCTATTGACCAATATGCTCGCCAACAAAATCAGACACCAGAATTTGAACTGAAAGATTTCTTTGGGCAAATCCTCCATTTCCTCATTGTAAACATCCCTCCCCAACCTGAACACAGTATTGAGGCCAAATCCTTCATCCATGCAGCTATTCATGAAGTCAGAATTTCTGAGCCAGCCACAGATCATTGCAGGATTAATTATTATCGAGACTTGGGGCCAACAGTATTAGTCAATCTTAACCAGGTGAAGTGTGTAGTCAGGCACATTAAGGACTGTAATAAGTGGGCAATCATTGACTGAAGTGGATCTCAAGTACAGGTACATGTCACATAACCCCTACCATATGTTGCAATAGAATGGTCAACATATTTTTAATCCATCCCTAAATATCTGAGAAACACCCATAGAAATCACCACCTCCTGCCCAAGGTCCACCCCTTGCACTGAGATTGAATTCATCCCCAGGATTTAATCACTTCTGGAAAGAAATTACATCCTGTTTATTCATGAAAGACCTGTAATATTATATGTCTGACTTCCATCTATTTGATGTTTGAAATCTACAGTATTAAAAGCATTTTCAAGAAGAAATTTCATCCTACTCACTTATGAAAAAGTTGTAATAAAATATGTCTGACTTCCATCCATTTGAGGTTTGAAATCTACAGTATTAAAACCTCCCCTATAATTCATTCATTTACAAGAAGAAATTTCATCCTATTCACTTATGAAAAAGTTGTAATAAAATATGTCTGACTTCCATCCATTTGATGTTTGAAATCTACAGTATTAAAACCACCCCTATAATTCATTCATTTACAAGAAGAAATTTCATCCTATTCACTTATGAAAAAGTTGTAACAAAATATGTCTGCATTCCATCCATTTGAAAGCTACAGCATTAAAATTCATCTCAAGTTCATCCACCATATATCCATCCATTTACATTAGATATTTCCCATTTTCTTACTTGAATGGCTGAAATCCATACCCCACCAGTCTCACAGTGCTCATTTCCTAGCTTATTGTCATTTTGGAGAATCTTTTACATTGCCTCAAATTCATCTCAATGAATTTTCATCACATGCAACTCACTGTATGCAAGATGTAGAGGATTTTTGTTGAGTTAACGGCTCTTCTCAATTACTACAACTATTTTTGCTCCATCCTCTCAATGAATGAACTGCCCACACCCATGCAGACATATCCTCCTACCACAGCAAAAGTCATGGGGGTTTTTACTATGGATCTTATCATGTGCGATCAGTTTTTTTGGGCTGGCATCCCAGTTTGGCTTGTGAGGCCATTCTCAATGCTGTCCTCAATTCGCATGAGGGCACTTGCACCTGTCCAAACTCCAGGAGGTTTCATCCCTCTTGGCTCAGCCACTCATCCTTTGCATCCCACTATCTATTGTGGAAATGGTGATCACATTGACAAATATTGAGCAATAGCAAGACATGTCCAACATTATCTGTGGTATCAAAATCCATTTTGGTCCATCCACACCAAAACTAGTATCACTCCACTGCCATGCAAAGAGATCTCTAACCATGAAGTATGCAGGCAGCTTTATAGCCCATGTAGGTTTCTATTGTAATGAATAAGTATTTTGGCTTACATGGCTACAGATGCCAAAAAGAATTCTAATGTTCTCAAGATGCCACCAAGTGGGCAGAATAAATTGAAGATCTTGAAAGCCCGTTCTTACCACCACTGATTCCGAGCTGGTGAAAGGCTCTTTTGGATTTTACTCCCCAAAATCCTCCACCCGCAATGGCAGAGGGTTATATCTTTCCTGAGCCTGCTTTGTTCATTGTGGTTCAAAACAAAGAACATCAAGATGCCTATTTCTGAAGCTGGCTCAAATTTTGTACAGTTATGATCTACCAGCTCAGCACTTACAATTCCACTGCATTGACAAGCCCTAATAGTCTTTGGTGCAACTTTCTCACCTTCAAGCTCATCAGTGAAAAGAAAGCGGGCTCTTTGAGTACAAAAAGCAGCAAAATGTGGGAGACCACACAGCGATTTATGGATGATTCTTTGATGGCAGACAGAGTTGACTTTACATAATCAAATGGTGGTCAACTGATATGGAATGGTAGCATCATCAATTCATTGGGTGACCACAAGTGTGAAGAAATTCTTTGGGAACTGGCTGAGTTAGCTTTAGGTTTGAGCTCCTTGCTCTCAATGCATGGGTCACAACCAGCACCAGCAATGATCATCAAGAACTCATCAGAGCCTGTTTTCCAGGTGGAGCATCTGCATCATTGCTGGTGGCAGACTTGGGCACAGCCAATCATGGTCTCAGGAATGTGCATTGGGAGCCCAGATCTGTATATTTTAGTGTTTAAAGGTCCAGTCCAGTCCAGTTTTTGACTTCCAAATGGGGCAACCAGCAACCGCAACCGGTCTAGGACCAACCAAAATATTGGAGGACTGCAACCGGACCCTTTAGGACTGGTCCTAATCAGTCCATGGACTGAAAAAAGACTGAAAAAAGACTGGTTCAGACCAGTCTTTTGTTGTGAACTTTATTATGCCAAATAACCCATATGTATCTCAACAAATATGACCATTACCTCAGATACATTATATTCATGGATAGAGATTGTAATACTCCATAGACTGATTCAATGTTTAAGCAATTCCATCAATATTTGACTGAGATATGGCCAAAACTGAAAGGACATGCATTCAAGTTGTGGTTTTTAGTTTGTAATTTGTAGTTTGTAGTCACACTCATTTGGGCTGTTATATGAATAAAATCACATGGTAAAGATAATTAGGTGTGTTGCTGTTACTTTTATGATGTTATATAGCTGTACAAAAAAAATTATAGCTCAGGTAATAAGCAATGCAATCAAAGTTGTTCTGATACAACAAAATCCTCATACAAAAATGTTTTTGGTCATATCTCAACCAGTTCTTGACCATTTTTGATGATCCAGGGACCGAAAATGGGGTAGATATGTGTTGGAGTAAGGTCCAACATATGTTGAGACAAAAGACCAGTCACAACTGGCTTAAACCAGTTTTTCATTGGTCCTACTATATTTTTCAAAACAAAAGACCAGCAACTGGACTGAAAAAGACTGGTCTATAAATAGACCACTGGTCCAGTCCTAATCAGTCCAGTTCAGTTCAGTTTTGGTCTTTTTTTCTGTCCTACAGACTGGACCTTTAAACACTAGTATATTTACGTGTGTTGAAGAAGGTGATGATGACATGGAAAGGAGAAGTTCCCCCAACCATTCTTGCAAAGAAAATGCAATGGACAGAATGGGAGATTGAAGACCTTGAGGGTGAGATTATTCATTTTTATGTAAAGACCTTCTATGACCATTTCGGACAAGCTCCCATTACTCCCCAATGTCTATCCCATGCTGCCTCTTTATGCCATGTTTCTTATCCTTGAGGCCTTACCATTGTCAACGACCACCCAAATACTGCTTATGACCTGACTGATATTAGGATTTAATGACTGTACATATCTCTTATTCACCCATGATGAATAACCTTGCTGATATCACTGTAGATTTTTTGTTTTGTTTGTATTTTAAAATAAACCGTTGTTCCTGTTCAGATGTCACTAGTGGCCTAACATGCAAGCAATGCATCATTTTGAGATATAAGTGTCAAAGCATAGCAATCATCAATTTGAACCCCATGGTTTGTTTATGCAACCAACAGAAAAAATCAACATGTTTGACTTGCAATTGTGTACATTCATTGCCATGGACTACTTCTTAGTCTTCTTTACTTGGACATGAATTTCTGTTCTCTCTTCATAGTCCTCAAGTTCCTGCTCATGCTTTCTCCCTCTGACTTGCACTTGTTTGACATTGATGTTGATGGTCAGATCAGAATGGTACAAGCCTTCGTGGACTTCAATCTTTGTCATTTCCTGAAATGATTTTATAGGTCAGCATCATGATAATTATAATGAATTTCTTCTCACCTTGTTGCCCAGTGACAATACAATGTCAGTATTTGTCACCCCAGAAGTGTTCCCTTCATCCACACTGACTTGAGCTCTGCAGGCTGCTTTGGCTAAACAAGAATTCAGTTCTTGCACATCTTTCCCTGAGAAAAAATTCACCATTGTTGTTCGACCCATTGTGGTTGACATTGTTGCTGGCTGGTGATGGAGGGCTTGAGTTGATGGTCCCATGCTGGAATTCAGGCAATCCAGCTTAATCTTCAATAACTGACACAAATTTGTTGTCATTGTTTGGATATAGGCCCTTGCTTTCAGGTTTGGTCTCACTGTTGATGACAACTAAGTGCCTCACTGGAGGAAGAGGCGTGGAGGAGATTGCTGGCTGAAAATGTCCAGAGGGCATTGTGCATTGGTAGGTGTTGGGATTTACTTCTTGACTGAACTGACAACTTTTATCCTTGCTGTCCATGCCCTTGCAACTTATCTTCAAGATCTGGTTGCATCTTAAAACTTGTTGTATCACTGAATGAATTAATAGTGCTAACATCATAATTTCATCCAGGGACAATCAAGGGTGCCACATAAGTAATGTGTCGTGTCTTCTGCTACAGCTCTCCTTTCATAACAAAACCACTGGATGCTTCCAAGCCCACTTCTATTGCAGCTGTTGCCCTCAAAGCTCTTTGAAGCTGTACCCCTTTTCACTGCAAGCATGGGCATGGACAGGCCCATTTACATGCATGATCCAACTATCCAATTACATCCACTAACACTCCCCTGGCACTAGAACTGTGTTCAATCCTTTTCATCAGGGTGCGTAGGTACACAGGTTCCATACATCATGCAAGATCTGACCCTAAGTGGTTGGATGTCAACCATTTCTGCTGAATATCTTTGGTACATAAATTATGTCTTGTCGATGCTTAAATCACTGCTGTTCTTGCACTAGAACCTTTTCACCATGGATACAGGCAGGTTCTGTATGTTATGAAGTGGTTGCATGATAATTATTCCTGCTCAATTCATTGAGTATGTAAATGCAGGTCACAGCCACTCTCAGGTCAAAATGACCCTCATGCTAGAAGTGTTGCTGGTAACTAACTGCATGGACAATTTCCCCATCAATGTATGGCTTATCGACGGAACATATCTCTGCTCACGCTTATAAACTGGCTTCACCTTGTTGTTCCCCATGACAAGATCAATGGCTCCAAAGTCTCACTCAGCTAAACCTGCATCTGGCTCCAAGGTGAAATCAACATCAAGCACATCTGCTGCAAAAACCAAGCAGGAATTGGTGAAGGGTCGTAAACCAGGTCTTGTACTTTGTCTTCCTGTGTGACGATCACTTATTGCATCTAAAAAACATAGCTGTATCTCCTAGTGCAAAGGAAAACCACAAGAAAATCAAACAGGAATTATTGAAGGGTCATAAACCAGGTCAGTACTTTGTCCTCCTGCCCAACAATCACTTATTGCATCCACAAAATCATAGCTGTACCCCCCCAGCATGAAGGAAAACCACAAGATTAAGCAGGAATTGCTGAAGAACTCTAAATGAGGTCAGTACTTTGTTGTCTCTCTCACGATGATCACCTATTGCATTCAAAACATAGCTGTATCCTCCAGTACATATGATGTGCAATTGAAAAAACTGGAAGGCATGTCAATATCTATGTACGATTTGTTGCACTTATTGTTGCACTTCTTTCCTGTTTGTAGCTGAGAACAATGCCTTGCAAATGACTCTGGCTGTGAAGGAATGTGTTACAACAACAATACCATGCCCAGAAAAAGGAGTTGCTGGTAATGGATTCAACCTCCAAGAGGCCATGGGGCTTGCAGATGATGGGGAGACATACAACCTCCTTTGAGTGAGTCCTACAAGTGTGTGCACTTATTTCTTGCTCATGATTGTAGTGTGCTGTCTGTGACCTATCAGCTAAAGCAGGGCTCGACTGTGCAGTATTGTGGCACTGCCAGCCCAAAGAACTTATCAGCAAGATTATTGGAGCCATATGTGTCCTTCCCTTTTACTTTTAACTTTTTACACATCATATCTTCCTTCCTAAAAATATTATACTCTAGGCACGACAGTGTCATGGCTATTTCAAGAAGCTCCCACATGGTTGGCCCATCGAAGAATTCCTCAAATTGAACCTCAAGAACAAATGCGTGTATGCATGCAAACAAGGATATCTGGGAGATCAGACAAATCATGATAGGGAAGGGTACAATGGTGGCAAAGAAAGCAAAGGAAGTAAAGGAAGCAACAATGGGAATGATGGTGACAAGGGGGCCAGCAACAACAGCAGTGATGGAGCTGGTAGCAACAATGGCAGCAACAGTGGGGGCCAGTGACGAGTCAGGCAGTGACAATGACCAGGGTGGCAACAATGACAGGGCTGGTGACTATGGTGACTATGACAGGGCCAGTAGCTACAACAGGGCTGGTGACTATGACAGAGTTGGTGGCTATGATGGGGCTGGTGGCTACAATGGAGCTGGCAACTTTGAGGATGAGGATATCTCTGTAGGTGATGGCCTGGAATATTTAGTGTTTAAAGGTCCGGTCCATAGGACCAGAAAAAAAAACCAAAACCGAACCGAACACAACTGAAAGCAACTGGACCATCAGTTGTGGTTGCCCCATTTCAAGGTCAGTTGGGTTGCCAGTTGCCTCAACTTAAGGAATATTTGAAAACCATTCAAAGACTGGTTGCAATCAGTTGCAACCAGTCTTGTCATGGTATATATAAAGTACAATATATATACTAAAACATACATGTATACTAATAAAAAAGTATGAATATAAGTAATAATTATAACTATTTATACTATTATACTTGTGTTTACATGAAGAAGGAGAAGCCTGGGGGAAATGCAGTTGTTTGGTGGGTGCTTATATGCCCTGTGGCTGTGCACAGACCATGTGGTCACATTTGTGCTTGAAAAAACAAAAGTGGCACCATTTGCCAGTTGACTCCCATGACAACAAACAAGTCCCATGTGCACAACACCCACCATCAATGTTCACCCACCACCCCCTGAAACATTGCCAACAAACGAACACAAAGGAGGTGGCCCAAACGATGAACTAGCATTGTTTGGGCCCTATGGTACATTTTTTTATAGTTTTTTTCTTTGTTTACTTCCTAACTAACTAATCAAATCATTTTTCTTCATTATTAGGTTCTTGCTGTTTGATTACAATGTCGCCCACTCACACCCAAGCCCTATGCTACCACTGCAAGCTGCCGCTCTCAGGGTGGCAATGGGCATGTTTCTGGACCACCACAATGACCACAGCCAACGCCTAGCACCCACCCAATTCTGGACTATGACAATGCAACAATGGCAGCCGACCATGTCAGCGCAGAATGACAATACAAACAGGGGGGATGACACACAGCAAGATGATGAGGGACGAATGGGAGGAGAGTGGATGACAATGTGATTGGGGGAATGACAGACAACAATGCAAACAAACAACAAACAACAATGCAAACAACAGACAACAATGCAAACAGGGGAATGACAGATGACGCAAACAGGGGAACAATGGACAACAAACATGGGAACGACGGATGATGCAAACGCGGGAATGATGGATGATGCAAATGCAGGAATGACGGATGACGCAAACACAGGAACAATGGATGATGCGAAGGGGGGAACAAATTGACAGTACTTTACAGTCCCCCACCTGTCCTAGTGGACTCTGACCAGACTGACTGGAGTCCACTGAGAAAAGAAGGAAGAATTACCTATTAAAAGTATATTTACTATGGCAAGTGTCATGGTGTAATAACAATGATCATCATGGAGTTGATCATCATTAGTCACATTCCCATGGTCTCAACATGTCACATTTTTTGTGTGTATTGACTCTATTGAGCATTTCCTAGATATATTTAAGCCATTTGTAGGTAGTATGTAGCAAGTAGTGTGTCAGACCACTACTCCTACTTAACCTATGTAACCATCTATATACCATTTAACTACTGTATATGTGACTTTGGTGACAAGGGGTATACATATACAGTATAAACCATGTAAAACAGTTATATAGATAGAACAGTTGGAGCCTTATGCATGGCAAATCCAAGTTCTCTCAGGGGGTAATCAGCTACTAATTCACCAGTTAAGATCCTGACCACAACTCATTTATTGAAATATAAACTTATTTAAATTCATCCATTTGAAAGAACTAATTCACCAGTTAAGATCCAGACTACAATTCATTGGATAGCTACTTTGTCATCAGTAGAATTGGCCTTTCCATCCTCTTCCTCAACCTATCCTTCTACCCCAAATATTACTCATCCTTGTAATATTCCTAGTGTTTTAAGGTCTGGTTTGGTCCAGTTTTTTGACCCCCAAGAGGGGCAACTGGGACCACAACTGGTCTAGACTGACACTCAAACTTGCCCCCAAAAGACTGGTTTTGACCAGTCTTTACTACTATTTTTCAATTCTAACTAAACTCTATTATATACTAAATAAATGTAATTACATTTACACCCTGCGAGCAGTTGCTCACAGCGGTGTGATGCTAGGAAAGTAAAAAAAATGAAATGTGACAGAAAAACCCCTCCCCCACCTACAGGAGGCAGAGGAGGGGGGGTAGGGGTCTGTTAATGGCAAGAGCAAATGAGAATAACAAAGAAAAAAAAGGTCCCACCATCTTGCATTGGTAGTGAGGGTGGGCACTGCTGCTCATAAGTTGTCCCCCTCAATTTGGAGGTCTTTACACTCCCCCACCTTTCCCATTGGACTCCGACTGGAGTCCACCAGGACTGTTCACCAGCCAACTGCCTGCAAAGTTGCCAGTCCAGTCCCAGTCCAGTCCAACTGGACTCCAAGTGGAATCCACTCAAACACCAGATTCCACTTGGACTGGTCCAGTGGAGTCCAATGGAGTCCAGTTGGAGTCCGAGTGGAGTCCAGTCAGATTCCAAGTGGAGTCCAGTCAGATTCTGCTGAAAAAGTGTGTAAGAAAAGGAATTGAACCCAGATCTCTGTAGGTTGCTTATGTAATCAATCATGATGCACAATATAACCGTTACACCACAGTACCTTGTGTGAGGCATCATCTACTTGCATTAGGTACCGTGGTGCAGCTGTGTATGACAAAGCATATTGCCACATCATCAAATGTGCCAGCTCATCACTCAATACCACCACCACCACCACCGTCGACGCCGCCTCCTTCCCCCCTCTCTCTACCACCACCACCACTGCATGGACACCCACTGCCACCACTCCCATGCCCAATCCGCCATCACCACCACCCACAAACGAGCCGAATGGATGGAATGCAGGCCCAAATGACACGATCTGCGTCGTTTGGGCCCTACATAAGTTTTTTTTTTGTTTGCTTTTTGTTTTTATAAACTAACTAACCTGTTTTTTTAGTTTTCTAGGTTATAATCTACTGGCAACGACACCACCACTCGCAAACGAGCCAATGCAGGCCCAAACGATGCAGATCACATCGTTTGGGCCCTACATAAGTTTTTTTTGTTTTGTTTTGTTTTTATCAACTAACTAACTCGTTTTTTGAGTTTTCTAGGTTATAATCTACTAGTAATGACACCACCACCTGCAAACGAGCCAACACACCCACCCCACACCTATGAGCCCCTGCTCGTAGGGTGGATCATGAGTGTGTGCAGTCGACGATGATGATGACGACACCGCCTACCAGCACCAGGACCCAGAACGACCCAGACCCAACGACACCCATGCCAGCCCCCTCCTCCCTGTCCAAACGGGATGTGAGGGTGTCGATAAAGGATAGGAGATGGCAGAGGGGTACCGGGGTACTGGGAGACCTGCGGAGCAGGATACCCACCTGGTAAGCACCCACCTACCCTCTCCCTTGCATGCCACATCACTGACCATTCCCCCCAACCCCTCCAAACTAGGAGACCCACAAAACTGACAACACACCCACCCCACCCCGACGAGCACCTGCTCATTGGGTGGATGGCGGGTACACCAGGGTTATGACAATCACAGCACCCATCCCCACACCTACGAGCCTCTGCTCGTAGGGTGGATGATGGGTGTGGCTTGCTACGGCGATGGACATGTGCAAGGAGGGGTGGGCAATGACACCCACCCCAGACCACATCCCCCAACCCCCCTCCCCCGCATTTTGTGTGGGGAGGTCTTTATTATTTTTAATTTATCTCTGCTCCCCCCTCGCACCGAATGCAAGGGGTATATATATTGTAGTACTTATGAATCCCCCCCTTGTGCCAAACGCGAGGGGTTTAGTTTTTTATGTACATAGTAATAATCCCCCCCCTCTCGCAAGATGTGAGAGGGGTTTTTTTTTGTTTATTATTATATTATACCCACTCCCTTGTGTCCTACACAAGGGATGTGGCTAATTAAAAATTTTTGATCTTAATTGTTTGAAAAATGCCTCCTCAAAGAATATGAAAAGTTGAGTCATAAGTAAACCTTATATTGAACCCTAATAAATCTCCTGTGGCTCAAGTGGTTGAGCACACTTGTTTGGTTTGTCATGTGATTCCTTATGGTGAGGTCTTGAGTTCAATTCCTGCAGTACACAAATTTATTTTGTGGGTACTTTATGAAATTCACCAACTCCAAAGTCCTTTGAGCTCATATCTAATTGACTTATCATTTGGTTGAAATGCATTCCACTTGGACTCCACTTGGACTCCACTTGGACTCCAGTTGAACTCTACTCGGACTCCAGTTGGACTCCAATGGGCAATTGAACTCTACATGACTTAGTGTAGTTCAATTGGACTCCACTCGGACTCCAGTGGACTCCAGTCAGTCCAGTCGGAGTCCACTAGGACAGGTGGGGGACTGTAAAGTACTGCCATATTCCTATAGGAATCTGATGATTCCGATGATTCCAATGTCATTTTCACTGGCCAAATTGACATGAAATGGCACATTTAATTCTAGTCCAGTCCAATGTAGTCCAATCAGAGTCCGATCAAACTATCAGAATTTATTAGGAATTTCCAATCATAGAAATCACATAGGACTAGTCCAAAGTTATGCTAAGACATCAGACAACATAGGATTCCGATAGGAATGAAAGCAGCCTTGCTTAGTAATATAGTATGAAAAATTAAATGCACACACGAGAATTGAACACTTGACTACAGAAGATTATGTAAGCATAAACTGACAACAATACCATTAGGCTAAACAGTCATTACAGGTAAGTGATCATACTACACTACATACCATTCCTGCGGGTGTGATGACAAAGCACATAGCCACGTCATCACACCTGCCAGCTCATCAACTCCCACCACCACCACCAACGATGACAAGCATGCCACCTCCATCCCCCCCACCTCAACCACCTCAACCCAGCAACTCCCACCACTCCCACTTCACCCCCATCTCTAGACGAGCCCCCAAGACTGGAAACAATTGGTTTCGATGCCGAACAATGCCCAAATGATGCAATCGTCGTTTGGGCCATAGTAAGTTTTTTTTTTCATTTATTTTTTACTTTTGTAAACTAACTAATTCATTTGTTTTGTTTCTAGGTTCTAATCTACATGAGTAACGATGGACTGACATGAGCCAAACACACACCCAATGATGCCCCTGGCAACCCCCCTCCTCCCCATCAAAACTGGATGTGAGGGTATCAATCGTGGTCAGGAGCGCGGGGAGCAACACCAGGAGACCCCAGAGGGGGAATACCCACCCGGTAAGCACCACCCGACCCCTCCCCTCCTGCCATGACACTGATGACATCCAGCACCCCCCATCACCACCATGAGCAACTGCTCACGGGGTGTATATGGGGTGCGAGAGCACAGGAACAGCATGGAGGGATGACGATGGCACCAAATGACACGCCTATGAGCAGCTGCCCATAGGGTGGTTTGTGGGTGCAGACGACGAGGGGGATGAACTACAAGGGTGACGAGGGGGGGGGGGGGATGAAACAACAAGGGGAAAGGGAGATGACAACCAGAAGAGGAGGGAGGGGAGATGAGGGAGGGGAGGGAAGCCATGGGGGAGGGGAGGTGAGAGAGGCAAGATACGATGGAGACAAGAGGGAGGGGAAATGATGGGACAGGGCTGATGAGAACACACCACCATCCCCTCCCCCCCATTTTGCCAGGGGGTGGGTTTTTTTTGTAGAATTTAAAATAGTATAATTAAATAGTATAATTAATTCTCCCCCTCGCATTTGGTGGGGGTTTTTAAAAAAAATCTATATTAGTTATCTACTCCCTTGCAAAGATGCGAGGGCTCAACAATTTTTTTTTCGAGCTCTTGTGAGAGAGGTTAAAAATAAGTGAACTAATCCTAAGTGCTTTAAATGGACTTTATATTACATATTTCAAGTTAAGTCTTCTGAAATGGTGTGGTATTCTGACTACTACCTGTTGGAATTGCATAGGACTTTACTCAGAATTTACTAGGAATTTCTTGGAAATAAAAGTACATGGTCATCAAGATACATTCCAATCGGACTCCTAGGACTAGTGTCAGACAAGTAGGACTCCAATCAGACTCTTATCGGAAAACTCGGACTCCTAGGACTCCGATAGGAATATGGGGGGGAGTGCAAAGTTTACCATCATCCAGGATTTGCCTGCTTCTTAAATCCTCCCATGGGGTTCTCCTGTCATGTTTCCCATTGTGTCATCATCAAAATTGTCATACCCTGAATTGAGATAAGACCAGTGTCACTGTTCTGCTTCTCTTTGATTGGCTTCTTTGTTTCTCCAAAGTTTCTCCAGATAGTTCACACTGTAGTGTCTGGGTCCTCATTGTTTGCAGTGCTTGCAAACATGTCTTTGGCAAATCAGGCCATAATGGTTTACCTGGTGGCAGATAAAACATCTGGCACATCTCATGTGTGGAGGGAACCAGGGTGGCTGGGTGGTCCTTGGTTTGGGTTCAGTGGTGAGATCTATTATCTCGGGTGCCCTAGGCATGATCTTCCAGTTCTCCATAGGATTGTCTGCTTGATCCCCAGTGCTTCTGCATTGTTCATTGGATTTTGTTCCATCTGGTTGATTGTGCTCTGGTAGTAGAAGCACATCCTGGCAAGATGGTATTTTGGTGGGTCATGGGTGAGGTGAATGTGAAGGACATCAGTGTTCAATCAGTTTCATAGGTAGGCTTGGGTGAATCATTGCTCAGCTGGAATTGGGGGTGTTGTTGTTGGTTGGGGTTCTGTCAAGAGGGTAGAGGCATGTAGCTTCTTCCTACAGGCAATGTCTTTTCTCATATGCCATGAGGATCTTGGGTGCATTCTTCAGGTTGGATTTGGGTTCCCATGTGTTCTTGGATGTAGGGTAGCCAACCCATTTCACAAAAGGTAATAGTGTCCTTTGCTGTGCTTCATGTGCATGATGATCACTTCCACTTCATATTCATTTTCTCCCTCCACAAGGTCGGGTGGAGGAGTCAGGAAGTTTTGTCCATGAGTATTGTTTTCATGGTATCATGTGAGTAAAGCCACATGGAAGACTGGGTGAATTTCCATCTTGGTGGCAGTTTCAATTGGTAAGTCAGTTTTGACAGGGCTTCTTTGATCTTGAAGGGCCCTTCTCATTTTGGCACCCATTTTCTTGTTGGGTAGCTGATCTTCAGGTTCTTGGAGTTGAGCCATACTCGCTCTCCAACCTTGAATGGTTCATATTGCCCTTTCATTTGGGAAGCCATTGTTTGTCAGGCCAGTTCATGTGCAGTGAGTGCTTCTCTTCTTGCAGATAGAAGCTCTTGGAGTCTTTGTGCAGTGGCCAGTACATTTGTCTTTTTATAGGGGGTGGGGATAGCATGTGGTTGATATCCCATCATCAAGTAGAATGGTGAGTGTTTTACTGTGAAGTGCATCTTCTGGTTGTGCACAAATTCTGCTGTTGGAAGATAATATTCTCAATCCTCTGGTTTGTTTGAGCAGAACATGTGGAGGTAAACCTCCAGTTCTTAGTTTACCCACTTGGTTTCTCCATTGGTCTGGGGGTGGTAGGCAGTGCTCATAGATAGCTTGATTCCAAGCAGCTGTCTGAGTTCTTGGAAGAGTTTGGATGTGAATTGGGGGTCTCTGTCTGAGATAATTCTTCTGGGGAGTCCAAATCTTGTGTATACATGGCATAGGTAGAGGTCTGCAGCATCCAGTGCATTGATTGTCTTCATGCAAGGGATAAAAATTACCCCCTTCATAAGACCATGGTCTACCACAACCATGTATCAAATCAAATCCATTTATCATGGGCAGGTCCATAATGAAATCCATTGTTACCAGCTCAAACAGTCTGCTGGCATCTGATTTTATCAGTGTTGGTGGTGGGGTCATCGGGTGAGTGTTCACTTTCATCTGTTGGCATTTTGCACATCCTTTGACATACTTCTTTATCAGGTTGGCCATTCCTGGCTTGTCGGATCAGTTTGATTATTTGCCATTGTCTGGGGTGTCCTGTCATGATGTTGTTATGGTACTTTTGTATGATCACCCATTGCAGTTTTTCATCCCATGGTATGTAGCATCTGTCCTTGAAGAAGAGCAGCCCTTCTTCAAATTTCCAATCCTCTAATGCAGATTTGATTGGGGGGGTTCTGTTGTTCTTCGGGGCTCATAAGGTGTCATTTATGAGGTTGTCCTTTATAATCACAGTTACCAGGGCTCCCTGGAGTTCCATGTCAATTGTCTTCACAAATAATTCATCAGGGAGGATTGTCTTGTCCTCATTATCAGTATCTTCTTTGGCTATGTGGTCTGCCCTTTGTGACAGGGCATTGGATTGCACCATTTGCAATCCTGGCACATGCTGTAGGTTTAAGTCGAATTGTGGCAGGTAGATGCTCCATCTACTAGCCTGTCATCAGTTCAGTTTCTGCCCCTGTAAGAAGTACATCAGGTTCTTGTGATCAGATAGTACCATCACAGGGAACACCATCCCCTGTAGGTAATGGCACAGGTACTCCCATGGGTATGCAGAGCTCTACCCATACCCATACCCACATGGGTAGTAACCTGCCAACCCATGGGTACAGGTGGGTACTGGTGGGTGTCAATTCTCACAGGGTTTCATATGACTCCCAAGTATATATACATTATATTATATAAATTCAACTACATTAATAACTATTTATTATACTAAGAACCCCCCACTTGTGTTTGCAAGTGAGAGGGGGGTGGCAGTTGTGACATCATGCCAGTCTTAATTAGAACCTAAAAACATTAGTCAGTAAGAATAAAAAAGAAAGAAATAAAAAAGAATATACTTACAGCCCAAGAGATGTTGATGTCTCTTGGGTGCACCTCCTGTCATCGTTGTCATTGTCATCCCATCCCCATCCATGTCCTTGTCATGCCATTGTGGTGGTGTTTGCTGCCCTGCCTGTCCCCTTGCCAATCGTCTCCTCCTCATTTGTTGTTGGGCGCATTATCATGGTTGTGGTAGGTCCTAGGTCAGGGGGGTTAGGTGGGGTTAGTGACATGGCATGGGTAGGGGGGTGTTTACCTGTTGGGTATCCTCCTCTAGGGGTCTCCCAGAATCCCTCTGTGCCTTCCTAACCCCACCACATCCCAGTTGGATGGGGAGGGTGGGTGTGGTTTGTCACCTGTCAGTGTCCATTGTTATCATTAGATTACATCCTAAAAAATCGAAATAAAACACTAGTTAGTTGATAAAAACATGAAACGAACAAAAAAAAACATACCTGGGCCCAAACAATGCATTTAGGCCCACGTTGCTTCCAAGAGGGTTTGTTTGTGGCCATTGGTCATCACCCTGCCATCCACCCTGTGAACAGGGGCTCACAGCGGTGCATAGGGTGGGGTAGCCAAGTTGGGCCCATTGTTACAAGATGATTATAACCTAAAAATGAAAGCAAAGTAGTTAGTAAAAAGAACAAAAGAAAAAGGCCCAAACACTGATGTATGGCATTTGGGCCCATTTTCTGTCTGTTGGCTGTGGCTGTGTTTGGCATGTTAAATGGCATGGGGGCAGTGGCAGTTGGGGTTGAAGGAGTGGTGATAGGTCCACCTTGTACTCTAAACTCTGGAAATGTCTCCAAATGCATCAACACATCACCACACATGCTCCCATCCCCTATGAACCCCACAAAACTGCTCCAAAGCTATTTTGAATGACTTTGAATGACTTTGCAGCACCTCAAATCCCTTTGGCCGCCATATGTGTATTGCACTGCCCTTCAGACCCATGCAGCACACCTTGTATGAGTTAGTGCGTCACATATTGAGCACCACTGGACACAAGGAGACATGATGACAGGATTTTAGGACGTGATTGTGGCGCTTTGATGTCTTGATGATATATTGGATCAATAGGACAGGTACCCATGATAAATCGTGACTCTATATGTTTCCCTTCTCATCATCTTTCATTTATTTTATGATTCTTTATTGTTTTATATCTTGCCTCATGTATTCCTCATGTTTTATTTCCTTTTAAGTACCATCTCTTCCAAACATATATAGCCTTGTACTAGTTACTTGGAACAACAGAACAGATCATCCTCTCACATCAATCATCTGATTCAACAGCAATTCTCTTGAGTCCAAGCCTCTTGTCTTAGTCCTGAAGTTCAGTGTTTTATGCCAAACTTCTTTGAACTTCTCATACTAGCTTCTCAGAACTATTGTCTATTGTCTATCCCCTCTCAAGGCTTTTCTACATCTTTATAGTCTATCCTCAGCCTTTGTCAAAATCGTCCTCATCCTATATAAGCCCCTTGAACTACTTCAAACATCTTCAAACATCCTCAAACTTTCCTTCAACTTTATTGCAGTGCTTTGTACACCCTCAAACCTCATCAAACATCATTGGACCCTCTCTAAAGTCATTTCCCTAACTTTGGGTAACAGCAGTGATATTTAGTACCACCTTGCAACCTTCCTCTAACTAGTGTTATACCATTTGAGGCCTTATTGTGGGTTTTGTTTGAGTTTCCTGGTCGAGCATCATCAGCGGGTGATGGTGGTAGTAGGTGGATGAGGGAGGGAGCAGGTGGTGTCATTGATGATGATGGTGTAAGAACAAAGCAGGTACAAATTAGGTAAATAACATATCAACAATCAACAAAGATGTGGCTTGGTGCACACAAGGCCAAATGGCCTGTGCACATCCCAGGGCATATAAACCCTCCCTTTTCTACTCAATGAGCTGGGCTCACCCCATTTGTATTTTTAAATATGTAGTTAGTTAAATAATTTTACATAGATTAATATTAGTTACTACGAGCTGCTTCCTTGGTGATGGATGGGTAGGTCATGGGTTGCAGATGATGGATCCATGACCCATACCCATACCCATGCTATAGCCTAATCCCCTGTAGGTAGTGTCTTCATGTTGCCAATGCCGAGATCACTCCCAGTAGTTTCCTGTCATATATCTCATAGTTCCTTTCTGCTTTGTTGAAGGAGTGTGAGATGTACCCGCATGGGTGCCAGTCTCCATTAGCATCCTGTTGTCTGAGTACCATGCCTGTTGCAAATTTCGAGGCATCAGACTCTACCACAAATGGTTTCGTCATGTCTAGCATCAGTAGTACTGAGGCTTCATCAAAAATCTTTCTTTAGCACATCAAACAATTTTTGACAGTCACTTGTCCATTCAAATTTCTGGTTCTTTGTCAAGTCATTCAGCAGTCTGGCCATATCCACAAAGTGTCCAATGAATATTTGATAGAAATTTCCACATTCTAGGAAGGATCTTACATCCTTCACTGTTCTTGGCATGGGCCAGTCTTCAATCCCAGCCAGTTTTGTTTTGTCCATTGCAAGTTCATCAGGTCTGATGATCATGCCCAGGAAGTTGACTTCCTGTACATTGAATTTGAATTTAGATATAGATCACATTGTTTGAGGACCCACTTGGTCCTTATCCAGTGTTCTTCTTCTGTCTTTGAGAAGATCAGGATGTTGTCCATGTAAATGATGAGCCATCCTTCATCTATCATATCTTGGAAGAGATTGTTCATCATTGCCTGGAATGTTGCCAGTGAGTTACACAGCCCAAAGAACACTACTGTTGGCTCAAACAGCCCTTGGTTAGTCTTGAATGCTGCCTTCCACTTGTCTCCTTCTTTTATCTGTACATTGTGATAACCCCATCAAATATCAAGTTTCATGAAAAATCTTGCTCCCTTCAGCTTGTCCAAGAGGTCTCCGATCAGTGGCAGAGTAGTTGTTCTGGATTGTTCCTTCATTTAGATAGCAGTAGTCTTGACAAGGTCGCAGGGCATTAGAGTTCTTCTTTGATGCAAAGAAGAATGGGGATGCCATGGGCAATTTTGATGGTCAGATGTATCCTTTTTCTAGATTTTTGTCTAGAAACTCATGGAGTTTATCTTGTTCTTTCAGCATCAGTGGGTAGACTTTGCAATCCTTTGGTACAAAGCCTTCTTTCAAATTGATCCCATGATCCCATGGTCTGGATTCCAGGAATTGTTCGGATGCAGCCTTTCCGAATACCTGTCTGTACTTCTGGTATTCCTGTGGTAGCAGGTCATCCAGGGTCTGTTTGTTGGTCTCCCTTCCCTCTTCCTGTTTGTCTGTCAGTCATTGGGATATGGATGTCTTTGCTCTGATCCATATGTCTGAGTTGAGTAGGTATTGTGCAGAGTCCTTGCCCTTTGTGAGCCTGGAGATTGTGTTCATCTTCCATGTGTACTTGTGCATTGGTTCCCAATATTCTTCAGTCAGGGGTAGTTCCATGGGCAGTCCAAATAGGCCAATGACTGGTTCACCTCACACATATGTGATCAGTATCAAGTCATCCTTGATCACATCTTGTTTGGGGGCTTCTTCCATTGCTCATATTCTGTGTCTGTGTTACCTAGTAGTTCTTTGTCAGATACCTCCTCAATCTTTACCTGAGGGGGTGTTTCCCTTGGCATGGGTTCCTGTTTCAGGGTCCAGGGTTTTGTAATCCCTATTTTCATCTTGGGCATCATATCCTGTCTAGGTGTCCTTCATGATTCAGTCTGGGTGGTCAGTGTTGATGTTCAGTTGCCAGGGCTGCACTTTGATCATGAAGCCAGCAGTTCTTTTATTTTTTGCAGTGTGCCCCATGTCTTGTCACATTCATCCAGTTTATCCAGTTGCCTTGCCCGTTGACTTTCCTGTGTTTTGGTGACTATGCACCATGCTATTTTGAGGTTCCTGTTTTCCTTAGGAGTGCCTCTGTTCCTTGTTTTTGCAATGGCTTTTTGGGCTGGGATAATCCTTACACGATGCATTCGGCCTCGAACATATCACCATGTTCTATTCACCTTCTATCCCCTCCCAAATGAGCTAAAGGCCTGTCCACTCTGTCCAAAACCCTAATACTGCCGTCCCCGCTTAGCTGACCTCTTGCAACATGACCACGCAGTCAATGGACTACCAGCAGACTACATTCCCTGCCACAAGTGGTGACCAAGACAGGGGAATTGTCAAAAATCAGTTTTTCATAATATCGTCACATTTCTCAGCCCAGGTAAGCCTACAACGTCATTAAATTTGCTGATTGATTGGTTACAGAACCACCAATTTTCAAAAACTCACGACAAATCAATAAATCTCCTGATTCGGACCTTATTCCAACCCTCACACAATCTTGTCTTGGGCTAGCACCAAAGCAAGATACTTTCCCTCAAAATGGTTGATCATCAAAATTGGCGCTTCCTAGTTTTACGAACGTCCAAAGTCTTCAAGCAGTGTGTTGAGACCGTATTGCTAAAGAAACCTCCATCCAAGACCCATCAGTGTCCATCAAACTGTCTTTACAAAAACCAATGGTACCAACACCTCTCCTAACCCACAACAGAGCTGCCCAACAAAACTCTGCAATACATGCCCCGACGAACCTAATAGCAACCTCTATATCGACAATGGCTCAACCTCTACAGTTGACTAACACCCAAATGCCAGCTAACACTCAAGAACAAATGGGGGTGCAGCCCCATCTGGAATTGGCCACACATTTCGCCATGCCTATGCCTACTCCAGGCTCTCTGCCTGCTCCTCTTTTTAAAGGCAAACATGTTACTGATTTTTTAGACTCACTAGAAGTTTTTGCAAACTCTGCTCAAGTCGACCTCAATAATCTGCCGGTGTACGTACTCCGCTACTGCAACCACCGCATCAGGTATGTTATAGAGTCTGCTTCCATTTGGTCGCAACACGACTGGGCAGCAACACAGGCTTATCTCATAAAGCTCTATGGGTCAAATGACAAGAAACGACATACCACCCCCAACAAATTGCATAAATGGACCAAGAAACAATCGGAAAAGAAGGCCTTCACCCATTTACAAGATGTGTACCACTACTACCATGAATTCACAGCTCGGGCTTTGAGCCTTGTTACAAGTAATCAACTCACCGAAAATGACGCTAACATATTATTTTTCAGAGGGATACCAAAAGCACAACAGAAGATGATCCGATGCAAACTACTGGCTGACAAGACTAAGATACAGTACCCCCCAGCTAGGGACAACATTTTAGTACTATTACAGAAAGAGTTTGATGAAGATGATATTGCAAACAATAAGTACAATACTGACTCTTCCACAGGCTCGAGCGAGGAAACTGACAGTTCCAATTTGGATGACTCAGATCTGGATGAAGACGACCCACCAGTGAAGGCAACTCGAAAGACAAAGAAAAAGGTAAAGTCCAGTACTAATCCAGATACTACAGCCCCGACAATGGACACTTCGGTACCATCAAGTATTGAGTTACTGGCCAAACAAATGCAGGAACTTCAGCTAGGTCAGACACATTAAATACAAGAGCTACAACAAGGACAGGCAAATATCCTCTGTGAACTAGCAGTGGCAAGGGCAACAGGAAGTAATGCAGTACTAGCCAAAAGAAAGTGTTTCATTTGCGATAAAGCTAATGCCCATAGATTAGGTATACACAACTGCCCCGAAGTCCGGGTACTAGTCGATGAAGGGTTGGTAGCCTACTCCCCAGATGGATGGCTAGTGCGCACTAACGGCAATATGCTCCCATGTGGCATTCCTGGCGGGGGTGTCGCTAAAGCTCTAAGAGACAAACAAATGAACTCAGCAGCATCCTCAAGTAATTTAAAAGGTAATGGTCGGGGGGATCATGACCCACCTCCCCACATGGCTGCTATAGCAGGTCTTCAGTCCTATGGCTGAGACGTCCTCGATAACAACACCTATGGCATGTCCTCTTTCCCAACCATGCATTCACAAGTCAAAGATGCAAGGAAAGGTAACACCACTAGTAAAAAACTGGGTACAGACAGTAGGGAACAAGTAGTCCAAGCACCAAAACTACAAGTGCCATTGCCTCGACACCAAGAGCCTCACATACAACACCAGCCCACAAACCCTTCATCAAACCCCCAGCCTCATCCAGCGAATACTGAAGAAACTTGGCGCCAACGTAAAACCATCCCAAAGCCGAACCCAACAGGTCAAGCTTCAGGAAGGAATGACATGGATACACATGACCCCAACATGATTGTGAAGCCTACCAGCAGCTACCATTTTACCTCAATGGTTCAGGAGATGGTTGACGGTGATGCGGTCCAACAAAAAATTCTAGATACTATGATTACCTTGCCACTAAAAGAAATTCTAGGAATATCCCCTGACCTCCAGAAGCGCTTTGCAGGTCTGACAAAGACTCGGCGCGAGTACACTTCAAAGCCAATAGTTGCCACCTCCCTAGATGACTCAACACTTACCGATTCCACAATGAACACTGATGAAGACCCCCAAAATGGGAACGAAAATTGATTCTCCAACTCGGAACTCCTCTTATCGTACGATGAAGATAGTGAGAATGTAGATGACATCCTCCTCCAGTACTCCTCAGCCATCAAGATACACACCAGTCCTCTCTTTGCCATGACAACAGGTCGTTTTGAAGGGAAGATAGCTGGATGACCAGTCGTTTTTATGGTTGACACAGGCTTGGAACTCAACTTGGTCTCAGATGAACTATATCGACAAACAAACTTGCCACTTGATGTCGACGGAGCACGCTGGTCACTCAAGGGGATCAATGGCAGTGTGGTGCCCCTTGTGGGGTGTTGTCGTGATGTTCTGTTAGTCTGCGGTGGCCACCACTTCAATCACCATTTCTTTGTGAGCCAAGAGGGAATGGGCAAACAAGACGTAATACTTGGGCAACCTTGGCTGCAGTGGTATTCAGTTTCGCTATTGTACTCGTGGATGGGAGTAGTCGAGATGTGTATCTGGAAAGATGGAGATAGGGAGCAGGGAAAAATGCCCACACTTTCAATTCAGCTCATAGTTGCTAACACGCCATGCAACACTGATAAACTGACCTTCCAGGGAAAACCTTCTGCGATTGAAGATGTCTCTGACTCAGAAAACTGAAGCCAGGTGCGCATTCCATGCCTGACAAGTTTTAGGATGCACCTGTGCCCTATGTTGGACGATCCTTGCAATGTTTAGTAGGTGAATGTGAAGATAAAGATTCCAATTTGATTTCCTTGCTCTCTCCACCCAATGCTTATGATTCCCTCCTTAGAAGTTTTTATTTTGCAGCCCCCTCCTCTTCAATACCACTGAATTCATCACAGACTCAATGAGCTTTGGCTGATGACCAACCGCGGTATACAAATGCAGGGAGAAGGTATAAGCTGGTCGATTGCAAAGTTCGTCCAGTACCAACCTACATGCTGGATCCCGCAGGACAAATCTTCAGACCCATAATTATCCCCAAACTTGTCAAATTGCCTATTGATCCCCCATTTCTTGCAGATTTTGAGCCTACAGACCATTTGTCACGAGAGCACCTCAACTTTATGCTTGCAAGGATTCCTGAAGGTTTTCTCTCTAACCATGAAATTGACTTACTAGTTTTTGTGATTAGGACTCGTGACAAAGCATTCGCATTCAACAATGTGGAAAGAGGTACCTTTTCTCGTGAATATTTCCCCAACTATGAAATCCCCATTATAGAACACACACCCTGGGTACAACCACCTATTCACGTTGATAGGTCATCTCCTTGGCTCAAGGACCAATTCACCACTTTAGCATCATTCTAATCACATCGGCTAACTCCTATGATGTCCCAGACACAGCATGACCTAGTCTATTGATCGCGATATCATATCGACCATGTCAAAACATCACCAGCAACATTGATCATATCAAGAGCCCACAATCGCACAACCTTAGGGCTACCCCGAAAGTCCCTAAGATCCCCCTACACCACCATCAAACATCCCCGATCAACTTCGAACAGCCGCAACCGCGATCGAGCATCATCGATCAATATCAAGAAACTATGAACAACATTGGGCACCACCTTCATTATCTAAATGGTGGAAGACCATGCACTAGGACATATTCCAACTCGTGCTCAAACCTGCTGATCATAGGTCAGCCTCATTCCAAGTCCCTATCGCACACAGAACCTGCTGGATGCATTATTGTGAGACTTAGCGCAGTTTATACACAAAGGACAGTCTCTTTTAGTTCTTTCCCTTTATTACTCTTTCATCATATGATATATATATCTTTCTTGTTCGGATTCCAGTCTCCTTTATGGCCTTGTGCCTTAACTCATATCTTTTGCCTCATGTTCTACACATGTTTCTCATTCCATTTTAGGAAGTTTCTTAAAACATATAAAACTCTGTAGTATCTACTTGGAAATAAGAAGAAATCATCTTCACATATCGTCTCGTATACAGTTCTAAGCATCCAATCAACTTTCTAAAATGATCTAAATCTCTACGGGTTTTCTCGATTGATGAGAAACCTCTGTGATTGTCGCGTCCTCGATCCTCCCTCGATCCTCTCGTCATTAGCTCTAGCAACCCTTCCAACACTTCATAGCCATTTGCTGCACCCTTCGTATACTATTGACCTATCGAAAGGTCCCCAGAATTCACATATTGACCATCGATGATAAACTTGTTCGCCGTCGATCTCGTCAATCACCCTCAATTTCAATCGATACTCAATCAGACCATGCCGAACACCTTCATCTCTCATAACACTACCTTCACGACTAGTACCAACTGGTCATCTTTCCATTGGTTGGGCCATGAACATTTGGAACAACTCACAACCTTCCTCTTACTTGTCACAAATATCATTGATTGCCTCATCGGCAGTTTAGGTGGTTTTCCTGGGTTGAGTATCATCAACGTTCCAAAGGCTATCAAAGATACCATCCAACAGATGCTCCTGGACCAGAAGGTGGTGGGAAAATACGAGTACTCGACGTCATCCTACCGATCTAGAATCTTCACAGTGCTGAAGAAGCTCAGTCTGCACATTGTCCACGATGTTCAAGAACTTAACAAAGTTACAGTGCATGACTCAGTGTTACCTCCACACGTTGACGATTTTGCGGAGGGCCTAGTTGGTAGGGTTGTCTATGGCTTGGCTGATTTGTTTTCAGGTTACGATGGGCGTGTCCTAGCTATAGGGTCACACCCACTCACTACATTCAACTCTATGATTGGCCCACATCGACTCACAGTTCTTCCCCAAGGTGCTACAAACTCAGTTCTGGAATTCCAGCGGTGTACAAGGCATGCATTACAAGAATAAAATACTGGAGAATAGTGATGTATTTATCGATGATGTAACCTTTGCAGGAGGGACTTCTATCTATGACGATGAAGAGATATCACCCAGAATCAGGAGGTTTGTTTATGAGTATCCCACAGCCATAGACCGCATACTGCTTAGGTTCATCATGGCTGGCATAACAGCCTCAGGATGGAAGACTATCCTGGCTACCCCAAGGCTTGGCATGGTAGGCACCATCGTATCAAGCGATGGTTGGCACTTGGCTCATGGGTTGGTAACGAAAATTCTCAATTGGCCTGAACCACATAACCTCACAGAGGTCCATGGGTTCCTCGGAACTGCTGGAGTCAGTCGGAAATGGATAAGAAATTTCTCCCTCATTGCCAAGCCTCTGACACTTCTCACAAGGCTTACTGACCAAGACTTCTATTTCGATGATATAGCACGAGAAGCTTTGGAAATAATGAAAAAATCGGTCTCGAGCACCCCAGTTTTAGTGCATGTAAATTACGAGTCTGCAAAGCTGATCACCCCCCAACCTAGGAGTACTGATGAGGGCCTGGTTATTGTGGCCATCGATTCTTGTTCCAATGGCACTGGATGGGTCGTCCACCAAAATGTAAAAGGGGAGAAGCACCCTGTGCTTTTCAGCTCCTGCACGTTCAGTGAGGTAGAGTCCCGGTATTCACAACCAAAATGTGAACTCTTTGGTGTTTTTCGGGCAATCAAGGATCTGCGACACAGAATCTGGGGTATACATTTCCGTCTAGACGTGGATGCTAAATTTCTGATAGAAATGATGAAGTCTCCTGATCTGCCAAACGCGCCAATGATGCATTGGGTAATGTACCTTTCTCTCTTTGATTTCAAAGTTAACCACGTTCCAGTGGATAAGCACCTTGCACCTGATGGGCTGTCACAAAGAAGACAAAGCACAGAAGATTCTGATGATGAAGACATGGAAGAGTACCTTGACAAATTTATAGGAAGCTCATGCATAGACCAACAACCTCTTGTTTTACCCCACAATTCCTCTTTCATCCCCTCATCCTCTGAAATACTGAACATCGCTGCTCACAAATTGTTCTATTCCATGGCAGCTTCCTTACGCCCTCAACCAGGTGTGGTTTTCAGAGACTACCATTCACCCATGACTCTATCGACAATTGCAGTGCCTGTATTCGACGAACAAGACTTTCTGCATGACAAAGACGTCAAACGGATCAGGGAATACAACAGGTTCAACTTTGACCCCATGTGAATGATGTCAGCTCAAGCTAAGGAAGGCCTAATTGTGGCATCATTACTCAAGAGTACAGATGCTCTGACATACACAGGACATGAATTTGAAAACCGACACACGCCGACCTATGAAACGGTTGAGATATCACTTGGTGACAAGGTATTCGGGATGGAAATTACAGTATATGGTTATGAATTCATGTCAAGCCAAGTGAAAGGTGCGCTCTCGCACACTGTGTCTAACCCAAGTTCTGGCTATGGGAGGCACTCGACTCCTAGTGTTGATATCCATTGTGGCTACAAAGACGTCAATGCGGAGGGGTACATAGCCTGTATTTCGCACACTTATGGGGTAAAAGACCTCGAATCACCAGAGCTTTGGCGAGAGATGTTGGACTATCTAAAGGATGGCATACTGCCAACACACTGTGAGAATCTGAAGGAAAGGAAGCAGTTCTTGTCGAGAATGCAGACTTATGTGGTTTACAAGGAACACCTTTGGAAGCTTGCGAGAGGTGGAAAAAATCCACGTCTAGTCATTACTGACATTGAGAAGCGAAAATTCCTTTTAGTGCAGGTACATAACAAAGTGGGACACCGTGGGTGTGATGGAACTTACAAGCTTCTGGCAGAACACTATTACTGGCCGAACCTCTATGACGACATTGCTTACTTTGTTTGCTCCTGCTATGGATGCCAGTTATGTTCAAAGAGGCATCCCAAAATCCCCTTCTTGCCAACATGGAACTCATCTATACTTTGTTGCTTCCACCTGGACACGATTCACATGCCCAAAGGACATGGCAGGATGCACTACTTACTACAAGCAGTGGAGCCAGCTGTGGGTTGGCCAGAGGCTTGAGCAGCGAGGGAGAATGATTCAAAGACTTGGGCAAAGTTTATCTATGAAGAGATCATTTGCAGGTTTGGTTGCATCCCATACTGTGTTGTGGACAATGGTTCCGAATTTCAGGGTACCACAAAGATTCTTTTTGATCGGTATGGTGTTATGGTAATTTTTTCTTCTCCTTATCATCCACAAGGTAACGCTGTCATGGAATGGGCACACCAAGTCATCGTCAATGCCCTCCTTCATGTCTGTGGCTCCAAGACAAGCAAGTGGCTGAGCTTGTATGCTATACTTTTGGCGATCCGCTGTACGGTCTCTCACATGACAGGGTATACCCCATATTTCCTCCTTTATGGATGTAACCCCCTTTTAGTATTTGACATTTCGGATCGCACATGGGAAACTCTAGACTGGGATAAGGTTGTCAACACCGAGGACCTCATCATGATTCGGACTCTGCAAATCAGCCAATGTGACACTATACTACAAAATGCGCTAGAGCAACAGAAGCATGAATGCCAACATTCCATTGACACATTCAATAAAAGGTATGAGAAGTATTTCATTGAGAATGACTTCAACATAGGAACTTGGGTACTGCTTCACGAGACGTGGCTCGATAATCAACATGGGAACAAAGGGACGCCTCGTTGGTCAGGGCCCTTTGTGATCCACCAGAAGCTGAGCAACCATTCGTATCGATTAAGGGAAATTGACAACACAGTGAAATGGGGTAAAGTAGCAAAAGATCGGCTGAAATATTTTACTACAGGAAGGAGAATCAGACAATCAAATCCATGTCCTCCTCGACTGCCATTTGTCCCTACCCAATCACTCAGGTTCCCCTCGACAGTCCAGTTTGGCATGGGTATTGGATGCTGCCTTACAACAACAGCCTCATCAAATACCCCATATTTCAGATTGGGCAACGGTCAGAGTACACTGCTTCGATGATTGGGGAACTAGATGACCTTCTTGGAACCGTGGATGCTAAAGAATGTATACTTTTAGATCCCATGTTCCCCAGCTCCACTGCCTTACATTGAGACTGCGCGCTGCACACACAACATTTCTGACCTTGTCAAGATGACAAACTGCTTCTTAAACTCTTCTGCTAGTATGCTTCACTGAATTTATTTTGCAGGTCATTCTTCTGGTTCCCTGCATGATGGGGGCATCATGCAAAGTACCCCCCACTTGTGGACAGGTCAGTTGGCCTGTTCGCCAACTTTCCCATTCACGGGAACTTTGTCACAGCCACACCATCGCACACCAGAACAGCTGGGCTCTTGTATACTTGCACTATTCCTCGCATTCATCAATATTTCATGTTGCTAACTTTCCTTTTATTACTTATAGTTTATTATCTGATCCCTTCTGACATGACAATGACAACTTCCACATGCAATGTGTCAATCATGCATCCCTTCAAGTTTTGATGCTTCCTCGAAGTTTTGATGCTTCCTTGGTACCTCATGCCGACAGCTCCATTTTTGACAAGAAGAATTGGAGCTGGTTTTTTTTTCATTTTCATTTTATTACAATTCTTCCCAGTCTAAAAATAACCTTTTACCATGACAATCCAGCTATCAACCCGAATCCCCCCTTTAGTGGCAAGTCAACATCCAGATTAACGAGTTGATCAACTGGATGGTAGGGTCGAGGGTTCGGATTTGCGTGCTCTCTGTGCTTGCTGGGGGCATGAGTTGCATCACATCAATAGAGAGCCTCGAAGACAGTCTCTCCCTGAGTCATTCCCAGTTAGTGAAACCCCGAGACGAGGACTCGACGATGCCACCCTAATATCATCTGCCTCACAAACACCATGACAATCTTGAAGATCATCAACGCTTCCCAGATCTGACTTTCATGCTTCTTAGATAGTTTATCATTCTTGTTGATTGGTCCCATTGGCACAAGAGAACACATGCAATAAGGGTTTTTCATTTTCAGTACCATTGATTTGTATATAGGTGTCCTCCCACCTTTCGAATGGAGTACCAACTTTTTTGCAGTTTACATCTCTACTTAAGTCTCTCCTCAAGAATACAAAGTCCTTCAAGTTTACTGCACACTAAGGTGTAGAATATTAGCTAAGTAGTTAAGTTTCAAGTCTGTCAGCTTAGGTTTCCCTGTTTCCCCAAAGTTTTATCATTACAAGTTATATTCCAAGGAGCACAGTTCTTTTTTTTATCCATCCATCGAGCCATTGCTATTCGACGCACCCATTCCTCATATTCAACGACATTGCCATGTGACCCTGTTGATCGCATTTTGACCGCGTTTTCGATAATCCTTACATGACACGTTCGGCCTCGAATGTATCACCGTGTTCTATTCGCCTTCTATCCCCTCCCAAATGAGCTAAAGGCATGTCCACTCTGTCCAAAACCCTAATACTGCCATCCCCACTTAGCTGACCTCTTGCAACGTGACCATGCAGTCAACAGACTACCAGCAGACTACATTCCCTGCCACAGTGGGTGCTGTCATCATTCCCTGCCATCGTCATCATTCCACCCACCATCCACCCCACAAGCAGTTGCTCATGAGGCTGGAGGCAGGTGGTGTGTCATGCATGGTGGGTGTGTGTAGCCATTCTTGTCGTTTTGAAGTTGCACCCATTCCCACCCTGCAAGCAGCTGCTTGCGGCAGTGGTTCTGAGTGCTTGTCGTCGTCATCATCAGCAGTACTAGATAATACCTAAAAAAGTTCGTTAGTAACAAAAACAAGAAAAAAAAACTTACCAACGGCCCAAGAGACATCATTTGTCTTCGTTTGCTTTGCCTTCCTTTCGTTGTTTCCCACTTGTCCCCTCATCATTCCATCTCCCAGTCCCAGTCGTCTCCAGTTGCCTTGTTGTGTTGTCGTTGCATTTGGCCAAGTTGACGTCGCTGTTGTCTTGCCGTTTTGCAGTTGTACCCATTCCCACCCCGCAAGCAGTTGCTTGCGGCGGTGGTTCTGGGTCCTGGGGTGGTGGCTGTGTCAGCTGTTGTTGTGGTTTTGAGGCTGCGGCGTTGTTATAACATAGATAAAACCTATCATTAAGGAAATTTCAGTTAGTTAAACAAAACAACAAAAATCATGTAAAAAAACACTTACAAGTGAGCCCAAATGACAATGCCGTCGTTTGGGCTCATTCCCGTTGTTGGTTATTGGGGTAGGAGGTAAGGAGGAGGCAGCACCATTGCCAGCATTGTTGATGATGCAGCTGTGTTGATTTGTCATCACAGCCAGGGTGGTACATAGAGAGATATAACTACTTACCTGTAATGATGCTTTAGTCTAACTGTTATATTGCTGACTTAATTGTACTTTATCATGTGACTATGAGGGTTCAATCCCTGTGGTAGCCACAGATTTTTCAGTCAATTATATAAGCAACTCAGACAGTCCTAGGACTGTATGAGTGCTGGTCCACTCGGACTCCACTCAGATGCTCAGACAGTCCTAGGACAGTCTGAGGACTCAGCTCAGACTCAGCTTGGACTGGACATTTAGTTTGGCAGGACTTTCAGCCAACGAAGTCCGAGCAAAGTCCAAGTGTCTGAGTGGAGTCTGCTCAGATTGGGGGGGGGGGGGGGGGAGTGTAAAGACCTCCTGCCATTGTTGCAGCAGTTTTTGAGGAGGAGACTGAGAGCAATGACTCTTTCAAGAGCATGCATGCGGAAGAAGTAAATGAGCACATCCACCCTCATTTTTCTTTCCCCAAACACCTCAAATGGACATGCACCATCGATGCACCAGCCACATGCACCCCCACCCCTGTATTGGCTCTTATTGATCATGGTTGCTCCCCAGTGCTGATTTCAAATGATCTCATGGAGCTGCTCTGCCTTGAACCCCATCAACTTTTCAAATCACTTACAGTGTGAGGTGTCTTCATGAAGAATAAGAGAGAAACAGACTCCAACATGGTTTTATTGCAATATTGTAAACTAAAGATCCAATCCCCAGATGCTGTATGGCAGTCTTGTACAACACCATCATTTGTCCTGGACTCTATACCAACCTTATCTTAGGTCTAGAATTCCTTGTAAAGAATAAAATCATTGTCAATGCAGAACTGAGAAGGGCAGTCACAAAAGAAAGTGGTTACGACTTGTTAAATCCCCCTGACCCTGAACTAAACAAAAAGAAGATCAATGTGTCTCCTTTTGACAAACAGAAATGAGAAGCTCATGCCATCAAACAAGGCCAGAGTGAAACAAAAAAAATGCATGCTTGTACACATGGAGCTGATGTCCTTATTTGAGGAGAACCCAGGGAATTTTGACCTAGATAAATTCACATCAGGCCCTCCTAACATCATTGCAGCCATCAAAACTCACATTGAGGAATTGGCTGTGATTGCAGACCTACAAACATTCAACAAAGACTACAAACAACAATTCAAAGATTACTTCCCACTGACATTCCCCATGTCAAAGACCTCCCACAAGATGTATACCATAATATCAAACTCTCTCTGTCACACAGTCTTATTCCTGCCCCTGAAATACAGACTCAGATGGAAAATCCTGATTGAACAACACCTGGTGGCTGGCCAATAAGACTGTCGTTGTCACCATATGCATCACCATCCTTCATCATACCAAAAGCAGACCCCAATGTACTCCCAAGATGGGTAAACAACTACTGGAACCTCAACTGGCTGACAGTCCCCAATAACTACCCATTACCTCAAATCAATGACATTCTCATGGACTGTGCCAAGGGAAAAGTCTGGGGGAAAATCAACATGACAAACTCCTTCTTCCAGACTCTTGTTAACCCTGACCACATCAAGTACATGGCCACACTCACTCCCTTTGGCCTTTGGGAATGGGTCGTCATGCCCATGGGCCTCCAAAACTCACCTGCGACCCACCAGCAGTGTGTCACACTTGCACTCAAAGACCTAATTGGCAAAATGTGTCATGTATATCTAGATGATATTATTATTTGGTCATCGTGTGCCACAGAACACCATAAGAATGTCACAGCTGTCCTCGAAGCATTTCAAACAGTGGAGCTATACTGCTCATCAAAGAATTCAACACTTTTCACTACAGAAATTGAGTTCCTGGGACACCACATATCCAAGCTGTTAAGACTATAGGTCTCAACTCAGCCTTGGCTTCATGTATTGCAGTTGGAGGCTTTACAACTGTATTGGTATCACACTAGGAGACTTTCCTAATGTATCGGGCTTCCTGCCTTCACTTGGGTACTTCCTCAAGTAGTCACAGCTATCCATACTCAGAGGCTTTCTGAGTAGACTGTTCGTTCATGTATCACAGTTGGAGGCTTTCCAACTGCCGAGTTTGGGTTATCACAGCTAGGGGCTTCCTAAGCTGTCGAATTCGAGTGTATCACAACTAAGGGGCTTCCTTAGTTGTCAAGTGTTCTGGTTGAGTCTAAGACCGTTGGTTGAATTAGGTCAAGCTGGAGAATACACAGAGTGTAGCTACAGCTTATATACTGTTCCAGGACTATCTATTGTCCAATCAGAAAGTGAGATGCTTATCAGGTAAATATAGACAAGAACAATAGAGACAATAGGCCTCATGCCTCGCATGAGGCGTCCGATGTCAAGGAGTGCTGTGGCGCAGCATATCAGAGAACAATAAGAGAATAGCCTCATGCCGGGCATGAGGCATCCAATGTCATGGATCCGATGTCAAGGATCCGGTGTCAAGGACATGCTGCAGCGCAGCATGTCGATCATGAGTGTCCAACGTTATGGACCTTGTGTCAAATGGCTGTTGTATTGCAGCATGCATGGGAGTGGGTTCAGGTGCATGGAGTCACCATGCGTCAAAGTGTCTCCCATCGGAAGTGAGTCAAATCGAACAAGAAAAATGAACTGCCCAGTCTTGCAGGTCCAGATAACAAATTGTAACATCACCCTCTCTCTATCTTTGAAGTCACTGACTTCAATCAAAATCTCTTTCTCCTCTCTGGTCAGGAGGTGGGGTAGGATCGTGGGGTTTGAGGGAATCGGTCGGAGCACAGCAGTGTTCCCAACTCTCCATGTTCTCTGAGCAGGAGCCTTTTTGCCAGGCTATATCCACTCTCGTCATCATAGTGGGTATTCCACTGCAGGTCTCTCCACAGGGGCACACTTACCCCAGATAGTGGTCTTCTGCTGGGGGCGAGTCCTTCTCGATCAATATAGAAGTCCTCTGGGAAGTAGTCCTCCTCGTCTAGTTCTCCCTCGAAGCACCACTCTTCATACTGTGCCCTCACCCAGGTGTAGTCCGCCTTCGTGCTCCTCCAGGCAAAGAGGCAGCATTTGGGACAGGTCGAGGACATCCTTCTTATCCAGTCGTCCCTTGTAATCCAGAAGGGAATCCCATGCGGGCATGTCCATGCAGGTCTGCCAGGGAGTATGTTTGTCAGTGGTCGTTGGTCGATGACCGTTCGCCCAGTCCTTGCTGGGGTTCGTGGTAGGTGTAGTGTTGATGGGGTGGGGAGCATTCTGTGGTTGGTTCAGTGGGTGTCTTGGTCTTGGGGGTTCTACAGCTGTTGTCACTGTTTATATGTTCCTAGGATTGTCTTGGCATGTTTCAGGTTTCCCTCGGGCTCCCATGAGTTCTCCGAGGTCAGGTATCCGACCCACTTCACTAAGAAGTGCATGGTCCTTCCTTTCTTTTTATGTCTGATGATCGCTTCCACCTCATACTCTGATTTGCCTTCTATCAGGTCAGGCAGTGGTTCTGGGAAGTTCGGTCCATGTGTCTCTGTTTCTTTGTATCGGGAAAGAAGTGCTGCGTGGAATACTGGGTGTATTTTCCACTGTTCTGGTAACTTCAGTCGATAGAAGAGTGGGCTTAGGACCTTCTCGATAGAGAACAGTCCTTCTCTTTTTGGTGCGAGCTTCTTCATTTGGTGCATTGTTCTGAGGTTCTTCACTTCTAGCCACACTCTGTCTCCTTCTTTGAACAGGGTGAAGTGTCTTGTCGTTCTTTCCGCCATCATTTGTCTGGCCAACTCGTGAGTTGCCTTCGCTTTGTCTCGGGCCCGTTGCAGTGCAACTATTTGTTTTTCTATGGCCAGTATGTTTGTCTTCAGGTAGGGGAGTGGGATCGCCTTGGGCTCATAGCCCATCATGAGGTAGAACAGGGAGTTCTTCTGTACGGAGTGCATTCTCTGGTTGTGCATGAACTCTGCAGTTGGGAGGAGGTGCTTCCAATTCTCCTGGTTGTTCGAGCAGAAGATCCATAAGTATACTTCCACTTCTTGGTTCACCTGTTCTGTCTCCCCATCAGTCTGGGGGTGGTACGCTGTGCTCATTGCCAGCTTGATTCTGAGCAGCCTTCCTAGCTCTTGGAACAGCTGCGAGGTGAATCTGGGATCTCTGTTGGAGATGATCTTGTCTGGGGGGCTGAATTGTTTGTAGACATTGTCTAGGTAGAGGGTGGCCACTCCCAATGCATCTATTGTTTTCCTGCAACGGATGAAAATTACCCCCCCTTCATAAGCCCATGGTCTACCACGACCATGAGTGCATCATAACCGTTGGACTCTGGCAAGTCAGTTATAAAATCTGTCGTCACCATTGCAAATGGTCTCGTTGCTTCGGATTTGATCGGTTGCAGTGGGGGTGTCGTCGGGTGGGTATTGACCTTCATTTGCTGGCATGTGGCACATCCAGCGACATAGTTCTTGATGTATGTCATCATTCCTGGCCACCAGTAGTCCCTCCTGATCATTTCGGTAGTCTGCCATTGTCCCGGATGTCCACTGGTTACTCCTTCATGGTACTTTTGCACCAGCTTCTTCCGTAGATCTCCGTTGTCTGGGATGTAGCATCTGTTTCCGAAAAATAGAAGGCCATCCTCTATTTTCCAATCTTCTAGTGCCGACTTTATCAGTGGCATTCCCTTGGTCTTTAGCACCTCGATTGCACTCTTCACCAGGTCATCTTTCATGATACTCCCAGCGAGTAAATCATGCATTTCGGTATCAATGAATTTCACAAATACTGTCTCTGGCAGCATCGTGACGTCTTCATTATCATTGTCTTCTTCCGGTATATGGTCCGCTCTCTGTGATAGTGCATCGCTCTGTACCATCTGAGATCCAGGTATGTGGATGGGTTGCAAGTCGAATTCCAATAGGAATAAGCTCCATCTTGCCTGTCATCTGTTCAGTTTCTGTGCCATCCAGAAGTACATTAGGTTCTTGTGATCCGAGAGGATTACTACCAGGTGTTCTGAACCCAGCAAGTAGTGTCTCCAAGTTTCCAGTGATCATACTATCGCCAGATGTTCCCTGTCATATATCTCATAGTTCTGTTCCATTGGTGTCAGCGCATGCAATATGTATCCGCACGGATGCCAGTCTCCATTCGTATCCCTTTGTCTCAGCACTCCTCCTGTCGCATGTTTTGAGGCGTCTGATTCAATCGTGAATGGCTTTGTCGGGTCTGGCATCAGCAGTACTGGTGCTTCTGCAAATTTCCTTTTCAGCATCTGAAAGGCCTGTTCATATTCAGTTGTCCAGTTGAACATTTTGTCCTTCTTCATCAGCTCATTAAGCGGTCTGCTTGTCTCTGCAAAATGTCCGATAAACTTCCTGTAGAAGTTTCCAAATCCCAGGAAAGATCTGACTGCTTTTACGTTTGTCAGGGTTGGCCAATCCTGTATACCTGCCAGTTTTGTGTTGTCCATGGCAATCTCGTTGGGTCGGATGATCAGACCCAAGAATTCCACTTCGTGGACATCGAACTTGCATTTCTCCGGTTTCAGGTATAAATCATTTTCTGCCAGTCTTTGCAGTACCCTCTTTGTCCTTTCCTGGTGTTTGTTCTGATCCTTGGAGAATATCAGGATGTCGTCCATGTAAATCACAAGCCATCCTTCTCCGATCATGTCATGGAATATCTCATTCATCATCGCCTGGAAGGTCACCAGTGAGTTGCATAATCCAAAGAACATCACTGTTGGCTCAAACAGCCCCCGATTTGTCTTGAAGGCTGCTTTCCATTGATCTCCATCTTTGATCCTGACGTTGTGATATCCCCATTGGATGTCCAATTTTGTAAACCATTTTGCCCCTCTTAGTTTGTCCAACAGGTCTCCTACCAGCGGCAGTGGGTAGGTGTTCTTGATTGTTCCGTTATTCAAGTACCTGTAATCTTGGCAGGGTCATAGCACATCCGAGTCCTTCTTCGCAACAAAGAAGAATGGCGATGCCATGGGCGATTTCGATGGTCGGATGTATCCTTTCTGCAGGCTTTCATCTAGAAACTCGTCGAGTTTCTTCTGTTCTGCCGGTGACAATGGGTAAACCCTGCAATCCTTTGCTACAAAGTCTGGTTTTAGTTTGATTGCATGATCCCAGGGTCTTGATTCTGGGAATTGTTCCGATGCTTCCTTTTCGAATATCCATCGATACTCCTTGTACTGTTCAGGGAGTAGTTCATCTAGGGTCTTCTGTTCGGGGTCTCCTTCCTTCTTGTGTGTCAGGTGTTGAGAGACCAATGTCTTTGCCCTAATCCAGATGTTTTGTCCATAAGCATATCGCGGTGATCCTTTTGCCTTCACGATCTGAGAGATTTTCTTTGTCGTCAGAGAATATCTGTATCTTGGCTCGTCATATTCCTCTGTCAGTGGTGTTTTAGCTGGTTTGAATATTCCAATGATGGGTTCTCCTCGGATGTAGGTGACCAGTAGCTCGTTGTCTTCGATCTTTGGTTTGGGTGTCTCTTTCGGTTGTTCTGTTGCCTGTTCCATTGCCTGTTCTGTTGCCTGTTCATGGTTTGCCTGTGCTGGGTTTTCCTTCCCAGTGTCTTCTTCGTCTTGCGGGCCAATGGGTTCCGCATTCTGAAGAGTCATGATCGTGATCTCTTCATCATCTATTTCTTCAATCATCGCCTTTCTTGTCTTGACGGGCATCTTGCTTCCTCTTGGTTCAGCATGGAGGGCTCCCCCCCTTGCCTTGGTGACGATTCTTCGGCAATCTGCTCGCCGTTCTTCGTTCATCAGTTTCTCTTTCTTTGGGGTAAGCATTTCCCTTAGTTTTGTGACTATTTGGGCTGATGCCAGTTGTCCTTCTTCTTTTCTGGCAGCCAGTCTCTCCAGTTCTCTGGTGGCCACCTTTTTCCATTGTCCTCATTCTTCCTCAGCAGTCTTCTTCTTGAGGGCGAGCTTTTCTTGATCTCTAGCAAAGATGCCTCGGCACCATGCCTGTCGTTCTTCTTTTGTCATGTCAAGGGGGTTCTTCTTATTTTCGGTTCCCCTTCGGTGCCATGACAGGTGTTCGTCGTCGGTTTTCTTGGTCAGGTCCCTACCGATAAGGGTTCTTCCTTTTCCATATGAGAACTCTGGGTAAGTCTTGTCCTTTGTCCTGAACTGGAAGGTTCTGATCTTCCAGTCGATCACTGGGTTGATCCTTCTGAGCCATGGCAGACCTAGGATGATTGATTCCTTTCCCAGTCCTGCAATCAGGAAGGTCGTTGGGAAAGTCCTTCCGTTGATCGTTAAGAGTCCTCTGGCACAGTGGGAGATTTCCCCTCTCTTGTTTGGGGTTCCGTCCACATTCTTGACTCTGATTACCCTTTCCAGGGGGCGCAATTTGAATCCACTGCTTTCTGCAAATTCATGGCTCATGAATATCCCTCCCACTCCTGAGTTGAGTAGGGCTTCAGTTTCGATGTCTTTTCCTCTGCCTGTCCCTGTCACTTTGACATCTAAGCGCATAGATTGATTTTTCAAAGTGGCTAGTAGTACAGAGCAGACGGAAAGTTTGGTGGTACCTGGCATCGAGGCAGGCCACCCCTCTAAAAACCCTCATCTCCAATGGCAGTGACAGCAGTCGCTTTCTCTTCTCCATCGAGTTTGTTCAAGATCGCTCAGATCTTCCAGTAGGCTTCTTTGCCTTTGTTCTTTGGGGATGGCCGGTCCTTGGTCCTTCTTTCCCCTTTCTTGTGTTTGGTTGCTCTGTTTCTGGGCTGGTGGCACACAAAGCACAATCCTTTCTTCATGTGTTTGATCCTCTCCTGGTAGGAGAGGCAGTTGATCTCGAGTGGGGTTTCCTTTGCCTTAGAGGCCGGGAGCTTCCTCATAAAAGCCTCCTGCAGCCTCCCTGTAATGGCCTTTGCTCTCCTCCACTGTCCATCATACTTGGAGGCGGTGTTGATCATTCCTTCCAAGGTTGTCGGGATTGTTTCCATATTGAAAACTCTTTCAAGGAGCTTGGGGTTCAGCCCATCCATGAAGAGTTTGATGAGGGCGGTGTCATCATTGATTCCTGCCTTCTCGTGCAGGATTCAGAACTGCGCAATGTAGTCCTCCAGGTCCTGTCCCTGCTTCAATGTCTTCATCTCGGTTCTGGCCCTGCCAGCTTTGTTGATCGGCATGAATGCTGTCTTGAGCGCTGATTCAAAGGCTGACCAAGTTCCTAGGTCCTCTCTTTCTGCCCATGTCTGTGCCCAGGGTGCAGCGGTTCCTCCGTTCATGAAGGACAATGCGAAGATGATTTTCTTCTTGTCAGTGTCGTAGATTCCATGGTTCACTCTCAAATAGAGTTTCACTTCTTGTAAAAACTTCGCGGTTCTAGTTCGGTCCCCTGTGAAGTCGGAGGGGGTTCGTATCCTGATCTCCTTGGTCAATGTGGTCGGTTTGGTGGACATGTTGGCATTGTCATTGGATAAGGAGAATGGGTCTCATTCTGGGGTTTCTTCTTTATTGAAGGATCTAAAATCCTCTTCGTCGAGGTATCGGGATTCTTCATCACTGGTTCTCTTTGAGAACCACTTCTGTGCTGGTTCTGAGTATCGTACTAGTCGACCCTGGTATCTATACCACAGGGTTCTTCCTGATGATGATGCTCTGGTTGGAGGTCTGTCTGGGCTTTGTCTGAAAGACATTGTGTCTGCACCTAGGTAGGTGGACTTCATAGATCAGCTTGACCTTTTGTTAAGACTATAGGTCTCAACTCAGCCTTGGCTTTGTGTATCGCAGTTGGAGGTTTTCCAACTGTATCGGTATCACACTAGGAGACTTTCCCAATGTATCGGGCTTCCTGCCTTCACTTGGGTACTTCCTCAAGTAGTCACAGCTATCCATACTCAGAGGCTTTCTGAGTAGACCGTTCATTTGTGTATCACAGTTGGAGGCTTTCCAACTGCCGAGTTCGGGTTATCACAGCTAGGGGCTTCCTAAGCTGTCGAGTTCAAGTGTATCACAACTAAGGGGCTTCCTTAGTTGTCAAGTGTTCTGGTTGAGTCTAAGACCATTGGTTGAATTAGGTCAAGCTGGAGAATACACAGAGTGTAGCTACAGCTTATATACTGTTCCAGGACTATCTATTGTCCAATCAGAAAGTGAGATGCTTATCAGGTAAATATAGACAAGAACAATAGAGACAATAGGCCTCATGCCTCGCATGAGGCGTCCGATGTCAAGGAGTGCTGTGGCACAGCATATCAGAGAACAATAAGAGAATAGCCTCATGCCTGGCATGAGGCATCTGATGTCATGGATCCGATGTCAAGGATCCAGTGTCAAGGACATGCTGCAGTGCAGCATGTCGATCGTGAGTGTCCGACGTTACGGACCTCATGTCAAAGGGCTGTCATATTGCAGCATGCATGGGAGTGGGTTCAGGTGCATGGAGTCACCATGCGTCAAAGCATCTCCCATTGGAAGTGAGTCAAATCAAACAAGAAAAATGAAGTGCCCGGTCTTGCGGGTCCAGATAACAAATCGTAACACAAGCAAGGTATTGAAGCTGATGCAAGCAAAGTAGCAAGGATCCTTAACTGGCCAGTGCCCAAATCAGCTAAACATGTTCAGCAGTTCCTAGGACTGGTGAGACATTCCTACCAGCCCTTGCTGAGCATACCTCCATCCTGACCCCCCTGACAAAGAAAGAGTTTAACAATGATTTCCCCCCCTGGACAAACATCCACCAGTGCACCTTTGATGCTATCAAGTGACTGGTCATGAGCTGTGGACAACAAAATCTTTGTCAAATGTGATGCAAGCAAACATAGGACAGGAGCAATTCTCTCCTTTGGAAAGACATGGGAAATGGTGTGACCCATTGCCTTCAAAAGCTGACAACTCAACAGCACCAAATGTAACTGCCCAGTGCATGAACAAGAAATGCTGTCCATCATGAGAGCCATACAAAAATGGCAAGTAGGCTTACTCAGAACCCACATCAACATCTACGCAGACCACAAAATGTTACAAAATTTTGATTTCCAGTGTGACCTATCACAACACCAAGCAAGATGGATGGAGTACATTTCCAGGGTCATTCTCTATTGAGAAGATTGCACCAACAATGTTTGCCATGGGTGTTGATTCAGGTAGATGTGATAGTGCATCTGCTACTGCATTCTTGTCTCCATTGATGTAAGTGATCGTATATTCATATTGAGATGTTACAAGAAATAAAATATGGTTACCAAGCTGACTCTTGATGCAGAGGGATCCTGGACAGCTAAAAGAAGAATCTCTTTGACAACAAACTGAACTTCTCCCTGAAACATAGACTACTATTTATTGGCAACTACCTGGTCATTCCATGACATGGCAACCTTCAGGAACATTTGTTCCACCTTGCACACAACAGTCTGGGTCATTTTGGCTGTGGAATGTCATACACAGCATTGAGGGACAATTTTTATTGGCCCAACATACATAAAAACCTAGCTAATGGATATGTACCCTCATGCCATGATTGTCAACAAAATAGATCAACAACCCACAAACCAGCTGGCCCATTACACCCCCTACCAATCCCAGATAAAAGATTTGACTCAGTAGCTATTGATTTCATTGGGCCCCTGACACTGGACAATGGTTATGACAGCATCATAACTATGATGGACTGCCTCGGGGCAGACATACAGATCATGCCCTGCAAAACCAATATCACCACTGAGGAATTTGCATCCTTATTTTTTGACCACTGGTACTGTGAAAATGGATGCCCAACAGAAATTATCAGTGACAGAGACAAATTATTTGTTTCAAAATTTTGGTGAGCATTGATGAAGCTCACTGGAATAAAACATAAACTATCTACTGCTTACCACCCCCAGATGGACTGAAGCTCAGAACAGTCAAACAAAACCATAATTCAATGTTTGTGATATCATGTGGAAAAAAATCAATGAGGGTGGGCACAGGCTGTTAAGGGCAAAGCCTCAACTACTCAATCTAGTCAATGTCATCCAATGAGATGCTTCCTTGTTGAGTCGTTTGGTACTAGTCTTACTTGGAGCATCTGATGTAAGATGATAGTACACCTCTAGCAGGCCTTCTGCATAGAGTTGTCTGGGTTCATGCACTAAGGCGCTTCCTTAGTGGTTTCGAGTGAGTTCATGTACTAAGGGGATTCCTTAGTAGTTTTGAATGAGCTTGCAAGTTAAGGCTGTAGATTGCCTAGATCTAAACTAAGGACATCCCTACTAGAAGGGAGGTCCCTATTGTCCAATCAGAAGGGTAGATGGATATCAAGTAAGAATAGAAACAGTTAAGCCTCATGCCTTGCATGAGGCATCCAATGTCATGGAGTGCTGCAGCACAGCATGTCAATCATGAGAGTCCAACATCACAGACCTCATGTCAAGGGGCTGTTGTATCACAGCATGTGTGGGAGTGGGTTTGGGTGCATAGAGTCACCATGCGTCAAGGGTGCCTTCCACGGGAAGGGGATCAAATGCATGTTGTTGGCATGCATTGTATGTGTGTCTGGTGTCAAGGGCATGCCTTGGGCATGAGTCAGGGAGTGCCTCCTGTCTGGACGGGATCATCGGGTGCATCAGGTCGGTCGGGTTCCATGAGTTACAAGGAAAATTGTAACATTACCCCCTTGCTATGGTCAAAAGTTCCACACTTCAACCCAAATCTTTGTTCCTCTTCTGTGGTCTGATTGAGTGTGGTCTGGATATGTTGGCAGGTTTGTGTGGTATCATTGTATTTTTACATCTTTGTGGATGATCAGTAGTTTATTGTCTCTGCAGACAGTTGCTAGTTTAATGTCTTTGTGGACGATCAGTAGTTTAATGTCTCTGCAGACAGTCAGTAGTTTAACATCTTTGCAGACGATTGGTAGTTTAATGTCTCTGCAGATGGTTGGTAGTTTAAGGTCTTTGTGAACGATTGGTAGTTGAATGTCTCTGCAGACGGTTGGTAGTTTAAGGTCTTTGCAGACAATCAATAGTTTAACATCTTTGCAGACAATCGGTAGTTTAACATCTTTGCAGACAGTTGGTAGTTTAACATCTTAGCAGACAGTTGGTAGTTTAATGTCTTTGCAGATGGTTGGTAGTTTAACATCTTTGCAAATGATTGATTTTGCACCTAGTTGTGCTCAGTGGTCTGGGCTACTGATGTGTGGGGGTGTTGGTTGAAACACAGCAGCATCTCCAGTTCTCCATGTCATCCAAATAAGAGCTGCCTTGCCAGCTCAAATCTGCTTTCTTCATCATAGTGGGTGTTCCACTGAAGGTCTTTCCACAGTGGTGGGTTAATTCCCACCAGTGGTCTTCTGCCTGGGGTTAGGCCATCGCGGTCAAGGTAGAATTCTTTGGGGAAGTAGTCATCATCATCCAACTCTCCCTCGAAGCACCATTCTTCAAATTGTGCCTTTACCCAGCCTAAATCCATCTTTGTGCTTCTCCATGCATAGAGGCAGCACTTTGGGCAAGTCGAGGATACTCTTCTTACCCAGTTGTCTCTCATCAACCAGAATATGATCCCATGGGGGCATTCCCAAGAGGGTTGCCCTGGCAGTCTGTTCATTCTTGGTGACTGGTCAATGACTCGTCGTCCAGTCACCATGTTCTTTTTGTATTTCTCAATGGGGGGTGAGGGCGAATGTGAAGGCCATCAACGTTCAATGGGTCTCGGGTCAATTGTTGTCTAGTGGGTATCAGGGGTGTCATTGTGGGGTGTTTAGGAAAGGGGGGTTTTCTGGGTTTTCATTAGAGGTGGTACCTCTTCTTATATGCCATCAGGATCTCAGGGGCATTCTTCAAGTTTGATTTGGGTTCCCATGTGTTTTTGGATGTCGGGTAGTCAACCCATTTCATGAGGTAACAGTGTGTCTTGCTGTGCTTCTTGTGTGCAATGATCGCTTCCACCTTGTATTCATTTTCTCCTTCCACAAGGTCAGGTGGTGGAGTCAGGAAGTTTTGCCCATGAGTTTCATTCTCATGGTATCATGTGAGTAAAGCTGCATGGAAGACTGGGTGGATCTTCCATCTTGGCAGCAATTTCAGTTGGTATGTCATTCTTGACAGGGCACCTTCGATCATGAAGGGCCCTTCTCGTTTTGGCACCAATTTTCTCATTGGGTAGCCAATCTTCAGGTTCTTGGAGTTGAGCCATACTTGCTCTCCAACCTTGAACGGTTCATATTGCCCTTTCGTTCAGGTGGCCATAGCCTGTCTGGCCAGTTCATGTGCGGCAAGAGCTTCCCTTCTCACAGAGAGAAGTTCTTGGATTCTCTGTTCGGCAGCTGGCATGTTCATCTTTTTGTAAGGGGTGGGGATAGCGCGTGGTTGATATCCCATCATCAAGTAAAATGGTGAATGTTTTACTGTGGAGTGCATCTTCTGGTTATGCCCAAATTCTGCTGTTGGGAGATAACACTCCCAATCTTCTAGTTTGTTCAAACTAGTGTTTTGAAGTCCAGTCCAGTCCGGTTTTTTGACCTATTTTTGGATAGACCGGACCTTAGACAGGTTGCCTAATAAGGAAATAATCAAAAAGACTGGATTGGACCATGGGAAGACCGCAAAAAACTGGTCTAAACCAGTCTAAACCAGTTGCAACATGGACCAGTCTGGACTGCATTGCAACCAGTCTAGACCGAGTTTTTTGCAACTTTTTGCAATCAAATATGGTTATAAACTATTAATTTACATGTGCTACAGTCATATATAAATAGTAGACATCAATAAACACATCACAAAAGCCATTCAAAGACAAAAACATTGAATACACTATGAAAATCTGTTAAAAACCATGTAAAATAGTGTTCGGGGAGGGTTTTTTGGGGTTTAAAGTGGATAAATATGTGGCTGTGCTAAGACCGGTCTATGACTGGTTGCAACTGCTTTATTTGGACCGGTTTGGACCGGTTTTTTTGTCTCCAAGATGGATGGACTGGCAACCATTGGTCTATGGACTGCAGTTGCAGTCCAGTTCAGTCTGTGGTCTTTTTGCAGTCCATAGGACTGGACTTTCAAACACTAGTTCAAACAGAACATGCAGAGGTAAACCTCTAGCTCTTGGTTTACTCACTCCATTTCTCCGTTGGTCTGGGGGTGATAGGCAGTGCTCATGGTTAACTTGATTCCAAGCAGTCGTCCAAGTTCTCGGAAGAGTTTGGACGCGAATCAAGGGTCTCTGTCTGAGATGATTCTTCTGGGGAGTCCAAATCTTGTGGATGTGCACTGGGACTTTTGGACGATTTAGTGTGAAGGATTATCAGAATGGGCTGGATTGGAGGTTGCAGGAGGAGAATGAGGTGCTCATGGATAGATTGAGGAGGCTTGAAGAGGAGAAAAAGGCAGGGCCAATGGTTGTTGCTTTGGCTTCCACTGGTGGCAGAGGGAGAAGGGCAAGTGCTGATGCAGCTTTGGGGGATGTGGAGGAAGATGTTGGAGGGCAAGTGGGGCAAGCGCTGCTATAGTGCGCACTGAAACCCTCGATGATGAACTCACAGCAAAATCCAGATGGTGGCTGCAGCCAAAGAACAAATGCAAGATAGAATGGTTTGCAAACAGGATGTAAGTGTCTTGTAAATTGTAATCGGTCAGCTCTGATACTTCATTGTTTAGAGTGTGGATGAAGGAAAAGGCAGAATTGGAAGATATGGTGGATGCACTTAAGGAGGAGGTGGCTAAATGCATAAAAGAGAAAGATGAGACTGAGAAGGCACTGAATGAGGAGATGGAAGAGAGGGCAAAGAATAAGGAGCGATGGAAAGACCAGATGGTTGAGGAAGTGATCATCAAAGAGTTGGAAACTTGGAAGAGAAAGCAGAGGTGGTGGAGAGGAGGACCAAGGACATAGAGGAAGATGGTGCTCATGCCAGACAGCTAGAGAAGAGGCTGGCTGAGGCAGAAGGGGAACTTGAGCCATGGAGAGCTGAAAAGGCTGAATGGGTGATTGGCAGCAAGTTTTGGGAGGCCAACAAGCATGTCACAAAGATCATGGGCGACCTCCAAACTGCCAATTCACAGCTCAAAGAGCTCGAGGAAACAAATGTGGATGAGCTAGCAACTAAAAAGGAATGAATAAAGCAGATGGAGAAGGTGGTACAACAGGCTGATGAAGAACTGCACGCTGCCAAAGCTTATGTTGCTGAGGCGGAAGGGCTGAATAATACTACCACCCCCTTAATATCTCCATTGATTGTGAAAACCATCTGCAACAAGAAAACAAATGTAATTACAGTCAGATGACCATTGGTGTGGCATAACCACCTCTGCCCTAAACTGATGCCTGTCATACTTCAGCAAAACAACAACAAAAAATGCAAGCAAGAACACCTGCTATGCCGATCGGTGTACAATCCAGGGACACATATATTCCTCATAATAGAGAGCATAAACAGATCTCCAGCATGTATAGCAACACATACGATGCAGATGGGTCTACATTCACTTTGGAGCCAGCTAATCATACAACATTGTTAGCACAAATTTGAAATCATCTGCTAATATGTAGCACTTACTATGACTTATCGCCTATCGACTCAAAGTTGACACTGCCCAACTGTCCGCCAAGAGTTCCCATAATTTGAACTGCATTTTGCAACCTTATGGTCACATCCAAATCGACGACGTCACTCTTTTGTTGCATCTAAAATGGATGATGTCACTGATTCGAGGAAAGATCAAGGAGGACCTTAAATAATGAAATGACAGAAATCCAGGGTCTGTGACTCAGCAAGAGTAGCAGGATGGAACACTTCTAAGGTGCAATTCTTTTTCTGATCTGGGTATGAACATCCTGTCGATGATGTGACTCAATCAATAAAAATCATTGGCCTAACGAAATAGAACAACAAGTGAGGATTGATAATAGGTGAAAATTATTGAGGGACCAAACACTTTCCCCTGGAGAGGAACAGCAAACGAGGCTGTCTCCATGTCTACCTGAGAGAATGGGAGGAGAAGTGAAGATGTCACTCAATCACCACGTAAGACCAAAAGCATAAAGCGGTGGTCAGGATCTTGAAAAACTTTGCAGCAGTAGTTGGAATATCCAGCAGGTGGAGGTATTGCAGCCCTAGTGAAGTGCGAAAAAAAAAAAAAAAAAAAAAGCACGATGAGCGATGAGATTAAAGTGATGGAAGAGTGATGGCAAAAATGTTCCTATGATTGTGATTTCCATAATGTCTCCCTCAAAAACTAGATGGATCAACAAAGCAGAGAAACAATGACATCGGCCACATCCTGAAAGAATGACAACCACAAGTGGGTGGGCAGGCAAAGAAGTGCGAGCAGTCAATATATCTTGATCCAAATAGTCTACACAACAGAATGACCAGGCTGCAAAGTTAGATGGGCAACAAGCATATATACCCAAACAGAGGCTCAGCTCATTCATCCAACATGGGAAGAGAAGTTGAGCCTTGCAAAGGCTTGCGCAAGACCAGCGAAAGGGAGTTTGGCAGCATCCTGAGATGCACAAGTGAAATCAAGCCTCATTCATTCAGCATGAAACACCATGCGAGGCATATAGAGGGCATCACTAGACAACCGTGTGTTCAGAAGACAAGGCTTGTTCATCTGACATGGGAAGAGAAGTTGAACCTTGCAAAGGCTTGCACAAGACTAGTGAAAGGGGATTTGGCAGTATCCTGAGACGCGCAAGTGAAATCAAGCCTCATTTACTTAGCATGAAACACCATATGGATGGCATCACTAGACAACTGTGTGTTCAGAAGGAAAGACTTGCTCATCTGACATGAGAAGAGGAGCTGAGATTTGCAAGAGCTTATGCAAGACTAGCAAAAGGGAATTTGGCAACATCCTGAGAGACACAATTGAAATCAAGCCTCGTTCACTTAGCATGAAACACCCTGCAAGGTATAAACCTTGCAAGAGCTTGCGGAAGACTAGCAAGAGGGAGTATGGCAGCATCCTGAGACACACAATTGAAATTGAGCCTCATTCATTTAGCATGAGACACCCTGCGAGGCATACAGAGGGCATTACTAGACAACCATGGGTTCATTAGCTGTCAATACCAGTGGGAATGAACTTGGACTTATGATGTTCATTGAGAAGGATAGATGTGAATGTTTGAAGCCAAGTTTCATCCTAAATAACCTGCGGAGAGATCTCTCCTGTGGTTCTCAGGGTGAAAACCTGATTCTCAATGTTGAAGCTGAAGGGAGTTGTGAAGAACAACAGTGATAGCTTCAAGTTCAAGTTGTTGTGCCAGTCACAACATTACATACTGGGCTTAACAACGATAAACAAGTAAACATTCAACATTCAACTTCAACTTCAACTTCTTCAAGTCGTCTGAGTTGTTATTGTATTACCCCCAAGTCAAGCTTAACTTTGTTGAGTAAAACCATAGGAGAGAACTCTCTGCAGGTCTTTCCGGACAAAGGTTATCTTCTGGATATATTATCTTCTCTGCCATCCTGGATTGCATGAAGGAATGCATACCATGCCTATCGATTGATATCATATCTCACCAGACTACCAAGCGAAAGCCTTCTTCTTACAGGCTTCATCATAATATTGTGTTTCTCTCTGATTTCTTGTTTAGGATTGATAATCTTCCTGCCTAGATTTGGAACACCACCTGCACGTCTTTTGATGCTGCCAATCTCTATGCTCCTCCTTCATTCTCTATGCATTGTTTGGAAACAGGTAGCTCATGTTGTCACAGAGCTACTTCCTGTGCCTACCAATGCACGTCCTTCCGATGCTGCCACCACATGCTATCCTGCGTTGCAGAATAATTCTACTTTTATTTATGCCCACTTGTCAAACAATGTCCGACTACCAGCTGAAGCTTTTGTGCATGTCTTTTGATGCTACCAACACGGCATAGTGCATATGGCATAGCTTTTGATGAAGGACATAAAAAAACATAACTACACTACATGGGAACTGTTAAGCGATCGATGTGGAGAGAGATTGGCATTGTGTGTTATCAATATGGAGTAGTTGGTGTCCAAATCCCACCAAGGTTTCCTCAATATATGTATACCTCTGCTGGGAATTGAGGTTCTATCCTGTGTTCTTCAGCTGTCTCTAGGTCAGGTGCAATTTCTTTCAGAACCTGGAGGCACATTGCGTTGTAAGCCCTCTGGAGAACTCTGACTATGTTTGTACTCACTGTGAGACTGCCCATAGCGTGGCCATTCTTTTGTGCCCCACACTCAAATTAACATAGCTGTGATTCACCCCCAGCCTGCAAACCACCATATCTCCAGACCAGACGACGTCCCAATTAATTCCTCTGAGACCTTTGTTCCTTAAGAATAGTCTGTGGAAGCGATATTCCAGTAAGAAGGAGAAAGAGTCCCCAAAGTACTCTAGTGTGATGATGGTTTTCTTGACAAGGTCTTCGGTTATTTCTTCGATGGAGGCAACAGAGCTCATAGCTATATGACAGGTAATGGATCTCAAATGCAAGTGGGAAATGTTGCTTTGTGATGGTTTGAGTTTGGAGGGAGGTATGAAAGGATGTTTTAACTACTGACAGTCTTTGTTTGGATCGGCATGCGATTAAGGACTTCAAGTTTGAAATCTGACTGATAAAGACAAAGGGTGAAAGATTGCTCATCCACTTTTGGAGAAATCCGAGCTGTTTTTTGTGACTTCATAGTCGTGGTTGTATTGGCGACCCTTGGTGAAATGGCATCTATGCATGAATTGCAATCACGACTGCAAGCAAGATCTAGATACCTTGCAGGGTGTTTCATGCTAACCAATGACTCAATTTCATTTGCGTGTCTCAGGATGCTGCCAAACTCCCTTTCCCTAGTCCTTTGCAAGGCTCAGATGAACGAGCCTTGTCTTCTAAGCACATGGTCATCTAGTGATGCCCGGTGTTTCATGCTGAATGAATGAGGCTCAATTTCACTTGCACATCTCAGGATGCTGCCAAACTCCCTTTTGCTAGTCTTCCGCAAGCTGTTGCAAGGCTCAACGGTGATGCCCTCTATATACCTTGCATGGTGTTTCATGCTAAACAAACAAGGCTCAATTTCACTTGCACATCTTAGAATGCTGCCAAACTCCCTTTCACTCATCTTGCATAAGCTCTCGCAAGGCTCAGCTCCCCTTCTCATGTCGGATGAGCAAGTCTTTCCTTCTGAACACATGGTTGTCTAGTGATGCCCTCCATATGGTGTTTCATGCTAAATGAACAAGGCTTGATTTCACTTGTGCATCTCAGGATGCTGCAAAATTCCCTTTTGCTAGTCCTTTGCTAGACTCAACTTCTCTTCCCATGTTAGGAGAACGAGCCAAGCCTCTGCTTGGGTATAGTGATGCCCTCTGTTTGCCACGCAGGATGCCTCATGCTAAATGAATGAGGCTCAATTTCACTTGTGCATCTCAGTATCTGCCAAACTCCCTTTTGCTATTCTTTTGCATGCTCTTGCAAGGCTCATACAGTGATGGCCTCTATATACCTTTTCAGGGTGTTTCATGCTAAGTGAATGAGGCTCAATTTCACCTGTGCATCTCAGGATGCTGCCAAATTCCCTTTCGCTAGTCTTGCATAGGCTCAGCCCGCATCTCAGGATGCCCTTTCCCTAGTCTTGCACAGGCCTTTACAAGGCTCAACTTCTCTTCCCATGTCAGGTGAATGAGCCTTGTCTTCCAAACACACGGTCATCTAGTAATGCTCTCCTATAGAACCCATCCCTATACTACCTGTCATCCACAATTATGCAGCACACCCTCCACAACTTATGTTTGTGTTCTCTATTATGAGGACTATATGTGCCTTTGACATTGTGTTCTTGCCTTGCGTTTGTTTTGTTTTGCTGACTTGGGTAATCGTTACTTCACTCAATTATGCTGGGCATGAGTTCAGGGCAGACTGGCGGCAGCGCCTCCACCAGTGTAGTAACCTGATCATTCCAGCACAACAGCTCTTCTATTTGCTTGGGGTCCTCCAGCACCAGGGTACCTGTCACCAGCTTGGCTTTCACTTTGCCTTTTGTGGTGGCTCATAGCAATTGGGAGGATGTCTGCAGCAGATTCAGTGGGCAATCAATGCTGTGAACAATTCTTTGACATTTCCCAACAGCTTTCATCAGTAAGCAGAGCTATAATCTATTGATTTGTTCATTTTCACTATGAGATGCTGCACTGTGGTTTCAACCTGGAGAAAGGATGGCTTCTGCTCGCATCCTCAGCTGCTCATCAGAACCCTGCTGTAAAATGAATCCATCCTTGTCAGGCAGCATCTGTGGAGCATTTTGTGGAACAGTTTCTTGTATCTCGACTCGTAGGTGGCTCTCAGTTCTCCATGTGATACCATGCATCAACAACCTTTTCACAGCTGGGTTTGCAGCCTCATAGAGCATGAGAGCCCAGTTCTTTCTAACCCTACACACTCCTTCAACCAACACTCCTTCAACTGAAGATTTGATGACAGTGACATGTTCTCTCACATTCAACACCTCTCTGTTCCATGAATGTGGGACTTTGACAACAACATAAGCAGTGCTCGAATGTGCTCTAATCGTGTGAAAGTGTGCTATGATATGTTAAAGGCGCATAGTCATCTTGTTTTCTTACTTCTACCACATCAAGGCATAGGAAGACTTTTGCTCGCTATCAAGGCATGTATTGTTTGTACTATCAGTAGCTAGATACCCTGATTATACTTTTTCTTCCAGAACCATGCCAATCCATGTTGCTGTCCTCCATGCATTCACATTTGAATCCATTGCCATGGCCTTTTTGGCATGCTCACACATTCTTTGGGCAATTCATCAACATCTCATCTTGATTACCGCCCATATTGGTGATCCAAGACACTACACTTGGGTCATATGGTATGCTACTTCAATTCTTCTGCTCCTTTGTTGACTGTTGATTCTTTCACAAGTCATGACCTTCATCGCTCACCACACGGATCTTATTGGGCCATGCATTGCCATCACTGGACAGTTCATGCTTTCTGTGGTGGGCACTCTCATTTTATGCTGCACGTATATCTGGGGTTATGGCCAGAGGTGTATCCCAATGGTGGATGGTATTGGGCGACAAGATACCTTGGTTCAACAGAATATGCACCTATCCTTTGAGGTGAGTCTGCCTTTACTTCCACAACTTGCTGATTTGGAATCTGACTTCCATTTTCATAGCTGCTAAACAAGTTGTATTGCATTTGAATAGTATAGATTTGTTGTAAACCCTCCTAGTAGTTCACATCAAACCTTTCTTTCAAAGATAGATAGCCAACTTAAGTGCTCCATTACGTTTCTGTGCTTTTGTTTGCTAATAAATCAAATTTCAGATCAAAACCCAGGACACTGCCATACAATGTCATCTTGCCAAACTCAGCAAGGCCTTTTATTGTAAATTGAGTTCACTAGTGACAATCTTCCAGATTGGTGTGGTCCAGAGTCCAGACTGTCCAGTTGAGCAGATGTACTGCACCTTACAAACACCACTACCACTTCATGGACAGGCTGATACAAGGCCTCCCCATTCTCAGTAAGCATAAATTTTATGTTGCCTTACGTCCCTCACTGCAGCATTGAACTTTCTATGTTCTAGGCCAGCCGATTTTATTGTGGATTGGCTAATGTGTGTACCTTCTCATAGTGAACAAATTAACAAGATGTTTGCTTGGAGTCTTTCTCATATAGGATGTGTTCTTATTTCATCTCTTGATCTTTCAATGACATGGATGATGATGATGGGAACAATAGGAAGAATGAGCACCAGGAAATGCAGGGAGGAGCATAACAATGATGCAGACCCAGCACCCATCCCCACCGCTATGAGCTACTGCTCGCAGGGTGGACTACAGTTGCTACAGATGACAACAACAACAACACAAGGAAAAGGAAACCAAGCAATGATGAGGGGATGACCAGGGACAACTAGTGTTTCAAGGTTCAGTCCATACGACTGTAGACTGAACCAGACCAAACCGCAGTCCATGCATCGGTCTGGTCCATTTTTCTGAAAAAATGAGTAACCAAAACCACAGTTCAGTTAATGGTTAACTTGTTTTGAAAACATTTGAAAATCATTATAAAACCAGTTTAAACCAGTTCAACCAGTCTTTTAGCATTCAGACTACTTAAACTACAGGAAAGTAAACTAATGTAGATGATATATAATAAACTAATGTAAATATTTCTAATACTGCCATTATAAAATGAAATGGGACAAGGCCGGGGAAAAAGAAGTCATTTGGTGAGGGTTTATATACCTTGTGGCCATGCATGGACCATGTGGTCATGTTTGTGCCCAAAAAATAAAAGTGGCGCCATTTTCCAAGAATCATGCATGTGTGATTGGTAGTGTTTGAAAGTCACCACTGGCAGATAATGAGCCACCTCGCACACAATGCAGGCACCAACAACGATTACATCGTTTGCGCCCCAAGTAAGTTTTATTCTTTCTTGTTCCTATGAAATTACAAACTAACTTTTCATTATAATTTAGATTCCATTGTAGTGGTAATGAAGGACACTGACAGGACACCACCCACCCATGGCCACGACTGCCGAATCCCCTCCTCCCTGTCTAAATGGGATGTGAGGGTGTCGTTTAGGGTCAGGAACACAGAGAGCGATGCCGGGAGACCCTGGGAGGGGGATACCCACCAGGTAAGCACCCAACTAGCCCTGTAGACATGCTGTGTCATGCTTACCCACCCAAACCCCCCCAAAACAGATGATGACAATGGAAATGAGCACCAGGGCCCCACCACAACCACCCATGGCAACAAATGACACACCACCCACCTCCAGCCCCATGAGCAACTGCTCGGGGGGTGGATCGTGGGTGGAACACCAATGACAATGAAGGGGAGGGGAGACAAAAAGAAGGGAGATGACTACGACCACAACACCAGCGCCACCAGTGAAAAATGGCCACAGAACACCCCAACAACGACATTGGTGAGCACCAGGCCAGGAACAAGCCACTGTCAACAATGACAATGACAGGGATGGGGATGGGGAGAAAATGACGAAAATGATGACAATGACAATGGGGAATGGCGGGGACAATGAATGTGGGGATGACTAATGGCGACGACAAACACAGGGATGATAAACAGCAGGGATGACAAATGCAGGGACAATAAACAGCAGGGATGACAAACACGGGGACAACAAATGGCTGGGACAACACAATGACCCCACCCTCGCTACAAATGCAAGATGGTGGGCTGTTTTTTTTTCTTTCTAACTCTTTTTCTTTTTCTATTCTCTTAGCAATACCCCACCGCTGTGGGCACCTGCTTGCAGGGTGTGATTGTTAAATAGTTTTATTTACTATGCCCATCAGTCTGTGGGTGATATGCCGTAGATAATTTAGTTTGAATTCCCAATATGTTGTTTAGTTCTCGCATAAATGTGGAAGCAAATTGTGGTCCACAATTGGAGATAATGGTATCGGGTAACCCATGTAACCGCCATACCTGATTTAGATAGAGGCGCGCCAAGCCCAATGATGAGGTTTCTGTAGTAGTAGGAATAATATGGACCTCCTTTGTAAAGTGGTCGCATACTACGAATATTGCATCGTACCCTTGAGCCTTGGGTAATCCGGTGATAAAATCCACAGATATATCTTGCCACTGCGCTTTAGGTATAGGGTTCGGCATTAATTTTCCTGCAGGTTTCTCTGGAAATTTCTTCCCCCTCATGCACATATCACATCCATCCACATACCCCAACACATACTTTGAAATTCCGGGCCACCAATAATTTCTCATTACTAATTCCAATGTCTTCCATCTTCCTGGGTGTCTGGCAATCGGCATATTGTGATGTAACTGGACAATCTCCCTTCGCAAATCCTGATCCTTCAGTACATACACTTTGCACTTTGCCTCAAAAGAACACCAACCCTTGTTCCTCAGCCCATTCATCTCCTTTGATATTACTTTTCTTCTCTCCCTTCAGAGCTTTCACGGCTTCCACTACTTCATCGTCCATTTCCGAGCATTGTCTAATTTTAGACAACATTTCCATTTCCGAGCTATCTATTAATAGATGCCCTTGACGCATAGTGCAAATGCGAAAGTATTCGGGTTTGAGTAAGGTAACATTTTTATTGTCCTCCTCCACCCCCCTTTTATGATCAATATGTCTGGATAAGGCATCTGCTTTCCTCATTAAGCTTCCTGCTTTATGGACCAAGTGAAAGTTGAAACACGATAGGAATAGTGCCCAATGCGCTTGCTGTCGATTAAGCTTTTTAGCGGACATGAAGTATTGCAGATTTTGATGATCCGTCCAGATCTCAATTTGATGTGTACATCCCTCCAAATAATGCCTCCATGCCTCCAATGCTTGTATTATCCCCAACATCTCTTTGTCATGCACATCATAATTCCTCTCCACATCATTCAACCCTTTTGACAAGTATGCACAAGGATGCCATTTGTCATCTTCGCACAGCATTGATAATACCGCTCCAGTAGCAAAATCGGATGCATCAGATTCCACTTGCAAAGGGCGTGTGAAATCTACTGGGGCTAATATTGGTCCCTCCACAAACTTCCTCTTCAACTCCTCAAATGCTGTCTGCTGCTGCTCTCCCCACCTCCACACTACTCCCTTTCACATAAGGTTATGTAAGGGTGCGGCAATTGTGCACAAAGCGACGATAATAATTTGTGAGTCCCAAGAAGGCTTGAACCTCCTTGACACGGGTGGGCGCAGGCCAATCTGTGATTGCCTGTACCTTGATCGGATCCATTTTGATCCCATCAGGGCCAATCAATAATCCTAGGAACTCGATCTCGCTTGCCCCAAATACACACTTCTCTGGTTTCAAAAATAGATCATTCTCTGCCAACCTCCATAACACCTCCTGCACTATTGCCTCATGATTCTCTTCATCCTCCGTGAATATCAGAATGTCATCAATAAATATTATTACCACGCCTTTGTCTATTATGTCCTTGAAAATGTCGTTCATCATATTTTGAAAGGTCGGGGGACTATTAGTCATCCCAAAAAACATGACAAGCGGCTCGAAGGATCCTCGATGCGTGGCAAATGCAGCCTTCCACTCATCTCCTTTCTTTATTTGTACATTGTTGTATCCCCATCATAAATCCAATTTTGTAAAGACCTTGGCTTTTCCCACCTTATCAATTATTTCTGAGATCAACGGCAGGGGGTACATGTTCTTCACTGTCCACTCATTCAGATACCTATACTTAGTCTCATCAATAAGGCATGGCAGGGCTATGAAAAATGCATGGCAGGGGTATGGCCATAACTTCAAATATTATTACTAACTGCCTATCAAAAGTTTTATCCCAGCTGGGCAATATATAAGGCTTTGAGAAACCTCAAGTTTTTAAGCCATAAAATAAAATTTGCATTCAGCAGAAAGGTAAGGGTATGGAAAAACCCATGAAAAAATCAAAAGGTCAGATTTTCATGGGTTTTTCCATACCCTTACCTTCTGCTAAATGCAAATTTTACTTTATGGCTTAAAAACTTGAGGTTTCTCAAAGCCTTATATATTGCCCAGCTGGGATAAAACTTTTGATAGGCAGTTAGCAATAATATTTGAAGTGATGGCCATACCCCTGCCATGCATTTTTCATACCCCTGCCATGCCTTAAGTCTTGAAGTTCAGTGTTTTATGCTGAACTTCCTGAACTTTACACTGCCCCACATAGTCCTGGAGGAATCCAGTAGGACTCACCAGGAATCCAAATCAACCATTTGGTGGACAATGGCTGAAGCAGGGACTACCAGGAAGACCAGGATTCCTCCAGGAATACGTGGGGCAGTGTAAAGAGCTCTGAACTTCCTCAAACTCCTCATACTAGCTTCTTGAAACTATTGCATATTGTCTATCCCTTCTTGATGCCTTCCTACATACTTATATTCTACCCTCAGCCTTTGTCAAAATTGTCCTCGTCCTCTATAGAGTCTCTCAAACCTCTCTCAAACCTCTCAAACCTCTCAAACCTCTCTCGAACACCTTCATAGCACTTTGAATACTCTCAAATCTCTTTGAACTTCATCAGACACACTCTAAAGTCGCTTCCCTAGCCTTGGGTAAGAGCGGTGATATTTAGTACCACCTTGCACCCTTCCTCTAACTAGTGTTATACCATTCGAGCCCTTATTGTGGCTTTTGTTTGGGTTTCCTGGTTGAGTATCATCATTTTGGAGCCCACTGTGAGGGGTTTCTAAATCATTTCATTGCCTAATCCATCTCAAATCTCCCAGCTTAGGCCAACACAAGCTAGAAAGGTACAAATCGACACTGGCCACACCTTCAAATCTCTTGAACAATCAGGAGATATTCTAATCCCTGTTTCCAAAGCAGAATTGACTCATCATTGACTATTCCCTTCACCAATTTCATTGCCTTCAACATCATCTTCTACTTCTTCATCTTCATCATCTACCTCTTCATACATCCTTCCAACAACTTTGACTCCTCTACCATCATTCACCCAAGTCTTAACTCCTACCCCTAGAAACATCACATTCATGACTACACAAGCAACTATGCCAGCTCGTGGTCATTCCATGGCTCCAAAATTTGACCCTACCCAGCTGCGAGAACTTTGTAGATACTTTAACAAGCTCGAATTGCTTTTCTCAGCATGCAATGTCACAAACTCAGAAGATATGAGGAAGCATGCTTGTCGATACCTCAATATCAACACTTCCAAACTCTGGGAATCGATTCCAGAATATGATGACTGCATTTCATTCCAGAACTTTCACATCGCTATTCACCAACTATACCCTGGTTCCAAAGACAATCAGAAATGGTCAATTTTGGACATGGACAAACTCGTCAGCAAACAACTTTGCATAGGTATTTACAATGCAAGCGATTTGGGATTATACTTTCGGTCATTCTATAACATTACAAAGTTTCTATCTACTAAAGGCAGGATTTCCAATGCTGAACAAAGCAGAGCCTTTGTCCGGGGTTTCCAACCAGGTTTATGGGCTAGAATCGCTTGATGACTCGAACTAAAATTCCCTGATCACTACCCCGATGACCCCTACCCACTCGACAATATTCACACAGCAGCAAAATTCATTTTAGCAGGATCTATCAGCTCAGATTCGACATCACTACTCAGTTCACATTCTTCAGCACCTTCGGCAATCCCAACAACCTCGACATCTTTGCCTCAAATTAAATTGGAAGATCTTATGGCAATCCTTGAGAAATTCGCAGCCACTCTCATAACCACATTAGCAGGTTCAAAGACCATGAACACTACTTGACCTAACAGTGGATTTCACTCGGACCAGCTTGAAACCTTAGTTTGCATCTTTTGTGGGCTTACAGGACATTTCATTAGCAATTGTTTGGTTTGCCAGTCATATATCAATGAAGGAAAGTGTAAGAAGAACACTGAAGGCAAAATCGTTCTTCCAAATGGTCAATTCACTCCTCAAAGCATCCCCGGTCATTTTATCAAGGACAGGATTGATGAATGGTGTCAAGTCCCTCCATCTAACATTACCCCTTCACTAATGTATAATATCACACCTTCAACAGTTTCTTCGATGCCATCTAGAGGTGTCTACCAAATTACTGACCTATCCACAATGGCTGAAGATCATATTGCACAACTCAAACAAGAGATATATGCTTTGCGAAGTGGTAGACCTTTTGCATGAACAGATTTGAATGTGCCAACAGTTTCTACCTCACAGCCCTCAATCCCTGCACCGGTCAAACAATTTGGCCCACAACCACCAGCACCATCGATATCGTCCACAGCAATCAACCTACCTAATTCTAATTTGGCACCATCTTCGACCTCTGAGAAACCATTGCAAACAGTAATACATCCCTACAATGGCGCTAAAGAAAATTCGTACCTACCTCCCCATGAATGCAACTTCGCATCGACCAGAAAAGCAAAAGACGGCCCATCATACCATACCCAAGCCCCTATTCAAAAGGACAAAATCACCAAAGACATCTTCACTTGATCGATGAAAACACTGATTATCACTCTAACCCCTGAAGAATTACTTTTGCTATCGCCTGACGTTCATAAAAAATGGAAGGATCAGGTCACTGCGTGTTGTATCCAGCAACCCAAAGGAAATAATGCTACAAATCTCCTTAATGATGACATTTTCATAATTGATGACCCTTACAAAACATATATTAGCAGTCTTCGCCCTGGAGAAATACCCGAACCTTTCATCGCAGCCAAGGAATCACACTCTATTAGATCGGTTATTATGAATGTCAATGGAAGAAATCCAGTCGAAAGCGTAGTCGATCCGGGTTCATCAATCATTGCAATGTCAGAAGAAGTTTGTCACAAACTTGGTCTTGCATACGATCCTTCAATACACATCCCTCTACAATTGGCTAACGGTGGTATTGACCAGAGTCTAGGTTTAGCACAAAATGTACCTTGCGAAGTTGGTAGCATCACCCTCTATATGCAAATACACATCATCTGCAACCCAGCCTACGACATTCTGCTTGGACGACCATTCGACGTTCTCACAGAGAGTATGGTAAAGAATTATCAAAGCAAAGCACAAATGATAACTATTTTTGATCCAAACTCAACCCCTTTTACTGTGCTATTCCAACTATCCCCTGATCTAATTGTCAAAGAAGAGAAGTTTGCAAGGATTTTTGCAACTAGAGGATAAATCTCAGAGAATAACCAGTGCGCACTCATTATTTCTTTCAACCATTCTAATTCCTCTATAACTATTGAGTACACTGCAATTATTCCCGATATTGACTCCTCAAACTCTTTGAACATCCTTTCCTTTTCCTCAATTCTTACAAACTTATATTTAATGGCTAGCCACCAGTATGCAACTTTTGGCCTTGATGGCCACCTCTATGCATGACTCTGCTATCATTTCTTCTCCCCACATCTCGTCAACTGACTCTATATACCCAATCTTTGTAGCCTCAAAGAAGAAATACACACCAGTTGCACAGAAGGTTTGACCAGTTATTACTGAACTACCGATTGATTTTGTATTATTTGAACCATCACTGGTGACCCCCTCGAGAAAATGCTGAAACTCAATCCTCAACCCCCATCGTTTGTCCCTCCTCCCTGCTATACACTCAAATGCAAAGCTATTATTGACAAGAACCATCCTGGCAATTTCTTATGGCCAGAAGAATGAAAGGTTATGCACGACTTTATCTGAAATCACAAAACAGGTTTTGCATGGACCAAACAAGAATGAGGAAGCTTTCACCCTGACTTCTTTCCTCCTATCAAATTCCCTGTTATTCCTCACATTCCATGGGTCAAATGTAATATCCCTATACCTCCTGGTTTGTACGAACAGATCTGCAAAATGCTGAAGAAGAAGATAGAAGCAGGAGTTGAACTCATCATATCAATCACGATGGTTTTGTGTTGTGAAGAAAGATGCAAAATCACTTCAAATAGTACACAGTCTCGAACCTCTCAATCAAGTAACAATTCAGCACTCGGTGGTTGTCCCAATCCCCGACCATCTAGCTGAACAATTCGGTGGACGTGCTTGTGGTGGAATGTTGGACCTATATGTCGCATTGGATGAAAGGAAAGTCACAGAAACATCTCAAGATCTAACAACATTTCAGACACCTTTCAGAGTGCTTCGAATGGTCACCCTACCAATGGGTTGGACAAACTCGGTTCCAATCTTGCACGATGATGTAACATTCATCCTACAACCCGAAATCCCTCATATCACCATCCCTTACATCAACAACACACCAGTTAAGGGTCCAAAATCAGAATATTGAACTATCAGAGGATCTTATGAAATGATCACCAATAATCCAGGCATTTGATGCTTCATTTGGGAACATTTTGGGAATCTAAATCATATAGTCCAATGCATGAAGTATTGCAGAGGAACCTTTTCTGGTCCAAAACTCTACCTTTGCATCCCCGAAATAATTGTTCTAGGTCATCAATGCAATATCAAAGGTTGTATGGCCAATCCCACTCACATTGCAGCAGTTACCAAATGGGGACCTTGTCAAAGCCTTACTGAAGTCAAGGCATTTCTAGGAACTATTGGAGTTTGCCATATCTTTATTTGAAACTTCGCTCAATGTGCTACAGCTCTAATACACCTTACATGAAAAGATGTCTCTTTTGAATTTGGACTGGAACAAATTGCAGCACAGGAAGACCTGAAGCAAGCACTAATCAGTTCCCCAGCAATTCACACTATTGACTACTCATCTGATGCCCCAGTTATCCTATCAGTCAATACTTTGTACATCGCTATTGGTTTCCTTCTCATGCAATGCGATCCTGACAACCCTCGAAAATGATATTACAGTCAATTCGGCTCGATCCTGCTTAACAATTGCGAATCCCAGTTTTCGCAAGCAAAACTCAAACTCTACGGTCTATATCACGCTCTCAGAGCACTTTGATTGTACCTAATAGGCGTCCGAAACCTCATTGTTGAAGTCGACACAAGGTATATCAAAGGCATGCTCTCAAATCCTGGTATTGCACCTAGTGCTAGCATCAATCAATGGATCATCTCAATTCTCACTTTTCACTTCACATTAGTTCATGTTGCAGGTACACATCATGGTCCAGATGGACTTTTGTGATGTCCTCCACAAGACAAAGATGACCAGTTTGATAACAAAAACAATTTTGGAGACTGGATCGACCATCTTCATGGTTTTGTACACCAAATCAATCCCATTACAACTTGACCCTTCACTTCCTATTGAGTTTCGACCCTCTCCCTCTCTTCAGATCTCAGTAAGGGGGAGTATCTGACCTATGATGATGTCCCACAAATGAACAATGCAAAAAAGGAAGACAAAAGATTAATTTGCATTTGGAAATGGTTAGAGGATTTGGTATGACCTCCAGATTTATCAGATTCTGAATATGCTACCTTTGTTCAATATTGCACCAAATTCTTCTTAGATTGCAGCAAACTTTGGAGGAAGGACTCTCATGGAGCTCACAAAATCATCGCAATTCCCGAGTGTCATCTCAAAGTTATTTGTGCAGCTCATGACAATATCGGACACAAAATGGTATTCATGACGAAAGCCATAATTTCCCTATGATTCTGGTGGCCTAACATGAAAACAGACATCACATGGTATATTCACACTTGCCACCTGTGCCAAGTATGACAAACTCGAAACCTCCTTATCCCACCTACAGTTGCCACACCCACACCTTTATTTGGCAAAATCTACATCGATACCATGCCAATGCCTCCTTCAAGCTGATTCAAGTATATCATACAAGGTTGATGCTCACTAATGACATATCCCAAATGGTGAAATCTTCGACGAGAAAATGCTATGACCCTCGGGGATTGGATCTTCGAAGACATCCTTTGTAGATGGGGTTCACTATACGAAATTGTGAGCGATAATGGATCAGCTTTCATTGCAGCATTGGAATACCGTTCGAAACGATATCACATTAACCACATTTGAATTAGCAGCTACAATTCTCTTGCAAATGGAATTGTCAAATGAGCTCACTTCGATATTTGACAATTGTTATTCAAAGCAGTCGATGGAGATCAGAGCAAATGGTCAGCTGGAGCACACTCAGTGTTCTGGGCAGAATGAGTTATGGTTCATAGATGCATGGGTTGCTCTCCTTACTTCACAATTACAGGATCACATCCCCTAATCCTGCTCGACATCTCTGAAGTGACATACTTGCAACCCCCTCCCAATTCTATCTTATTGACAACTGATCTCATTGCTTGAAGAGCAATAGCACTACAGAAATGATCATCTGACCTCAAAATTCTATATTCGAAAGTCTATACTGCTCGACTCAAAGCTGCGAAATATTTCGAACTCATTCATAAACAAACAATGCATGACTACGACTTCAAAAAAGGCAACCTGGTCCTACTTCGCAACACAGAAATCGAGAAATCTCTCAATCGCAAGATGTGACCTTGATATTTAGGTTCCCTCATCATCATCAATTGAAACTAGGGAGGAGCCTACATCATCTGTGAACTCGATGGATCAGTATTTCATTGACCAGTCACAGCCTTCCAACTCCTTCCCTATTTTGCATGAAAATCAATTCCCCTGCCACCGAACTTCCTGGATATCAACTCCAAATGTCTCGAAAAACTTTGAAACACTTCAAACATTGACAAGGATATTCCCAAAGACCTTCCAGACTTTGAAGACAAATAATTATCCCATTTCTTTGTTTGCAATCACTTACCTATGACCTCGATTTCATTTAGTGTACAATACAAGTTGTGACTTCACATTATACCGTGGTCGCGCAAACTCCAAAAGGGTTTTTTGGCCATGATGATCTACTGAGCCTTTCCCTTATTCTCTTTATTTTTCTTTCTTTTTCTTCTACTTTTATTCCCTACTTTTTCAAGACTCACAAGATTTAAATTGAAAACAAAAACAAAAATACAAAAATACAATGAAGTCCTTTTTTTTTACTCCTCCATCATAACTTCTAAAAGTTCTATCTCCCTACTCAGAACTTCCATCTCCACCTTCTTCTGTACCAATTTGGCTGCAAGCATCTTCCATCGAATGACCCATTCATCACTAATGACCTTGATATTGTCATTCGACAATACCTCCTTCACTTTGCCTTTCCCTTTTTGTGCTTCGACCACTTTTTGTGCTTCGATTTTGGCATAGATGGTTTCGATGGTCCCACAACTGTCTCCTCTGGCTCGACTGGCCCAACAACTCGAATGCAAAGAGCTAAAATAATCCGATTAGAAAGTTAGAAAAGTTTGCAACAAGTCCAAACAAGAAATGCACCTGGCTTTGACTGCAAAACATCTTTTGCAGCCCCGAATTTCCTCCCCTCGCCTTTTCTAAGGCCTTTCCTCAACACCCCCTCCCAATAACAGCCCTGCAGTGCATCAGTGCACTTGATGCACTTTGGGGCCCCTTCTTTGACCACACAGAGTGGCTGGGATCTCATCCCAGCACGTTGATTGCACTATGACATGATTAGCACTCCGAAAAACCTTCAAAGCCAAAATGAAAACTCACAGGACCCTTGAAATCGAGCAGTCCACTCATTGCAAACTTTGCTCACTTTGACTCCATGGAGTCCTCAACTTCGTCCTCCCCATCTTTGCCCCCCTTGATTTCCACCACCTTTTGTTTTGTCACCCACACCACAGGCAACTCCTCCTCCTCCTTGTCCTCCATCAGGAAAACTACTTTCTGACCCAGACTTTCCCAGGATTAAGGCTATTTTCCAGGGCACACTGAATCACCCTGTGATGCCCTGTGATAGCCTGTGATGCACTGCGACATGTCAGGGTTCATGAAATATGACAGGTGTTACAATTTTCCCTGTAACTCATGGAACCCGATGCACCCAACAACCCCCTCCAGACAGGAGGCACCCCTTGATTCATGCCTAGGGCATGTCCTTGACATCAGACACACACACGATGCATGCTGACTGCATGCATTTGATCCCCTTCCTGTGGAAGGCACCCTTGACGCATGGTGACTCCATGCACCTGAACCCACTCCCACACATGCTGTGATGCGACAGCCCCCTGACATGAGGTCCATGACGTTGGACTCTCACAATCGACATTGGATCCTTGACATTGGATCCATGACATTGGATGCCTCATGCTAGGCATGAGGCTTACTTGTTATTGTTTCCTGACATGCTGCACCGCAGCACTCCATGACATCGGATGCCTCATGCAAGGCATGAGGTCTATTGTTTCTATTCTTACTTGATATGCATCTATCTTTCCGATTGGACGATAAGGACCTCCCTCATAGTATAAGTACTGCAACTTGTAGTAGGGATGTCCTTAGTTTAGATCTAGGCAATCTACAGCCTTAACTTGTGAACTCGCAAACTTACTTGAAACCACTAAGGAAGCCCCTTAGTGCATGAACCTGAACGACTCTATGCAGAAGGCCTGCTAGAGTGCACTATCTCTCTTACATCGGATGCTCCGAGTAAGACTAGTGCCAAATGACTCGTCGAGGAAGCACCTTGTCAAACAACATTGACTAGATCAAGTGGTTGAGGCTTCGCCCTTAACATAAGATCTAAACTATCTGCTAGCCCACCTACCTAGGTGTAGGCAATACGTCTCAATACACACCACAGCGACCTGGGTCTAGACAAACCCCAGACCAACCACCAAGAGAAGCAGAACCACAGTCAGGTTCATCTTGGTACTGATACAATGGAAGACTAGTCCATTACTCGACCCCAGCACAGTGTTGGTTCTACAGATTAATCGACAGACAACGAGGAGATTTCCTCACTGACGAAGACTTTGAACAACCGCACACACCCCCACTCGAAACATCCACCCGCTTCTTAACAGATGAAACCAACGACCTCTATAACAAGATGTCCGAACCTGCAACCGCACCAACAATGTCTGTGAAGGACATTCGAATCCGATCACCCACAGACTTCTCAGGAGAGCGGACCAAGACTGCCAAGTTCCTGCAGGAGATAGACCTGTACTTGCAAATCAATGATCAGGTCTATGACACAAATGACAAGAAGATCATCTTCATGCTGTCCTTCATGAATGGAGGGACAGCAGCTGCCTGGGCGCAGGCATTCGTCAACCAACACCAGTCCAAGGGACTTGGTGAATACACAGACTTCTGACAGAAGGTCCTAGAGGCCTTCTCACCAATCGACGACGCCGGAATGGCAAAGACAGAGATTAAGAATCTCAAACAAGGTTCAGGGAACCTCAAAGAATATGTGGCAAATTTCCACATCCTGAAAGACAGGACGGGAATCACAGAAGATGCAGCCATGATCGAGTACTTCATGGACAGACTGCATCCCAAATTACTGAAGAGGGTACACACAATGGAGACAGTGCCCAACATGCTCGAAGGCTGGATAAAGGCAGCTTCAAAATATGAAGGCCAATGGAAACGGGCCATGGTAATCCTGGGAAAGACCAGGCAGAACCAGAAGACAAACAAAACGACAAAGAAAGGACAGCCCTCTCTTGATATCAACCGATTGACGAACCAAGAATGCATGGAACACCTCCGGAAGGGACTGTGTTTCATCTGTCACCAACCAGGACACTGATCATCCAACCATAGGGATGGAAAGAACCCCACTCAGGTGGGGTCAGCGCCCCCTCCCTACTGAAACCGCTTCACCCAGAAAAAGACTGGGGTGGACACCTACCAGAAGATCTGCATGATGCTGGATGAACTAGATGAAGAAGAAAAGGAATGAGCCCTTAACCTATTGGAGGAATCAGGTTTTTAGAACAGTGGCCTGATACGACGCCAGTCACTGCTGTAGTCTCCCTAGGGTCTGTACTCTTAGCTACCATGAATAGACAATCTATGCACCTGTCTATTTGGGTAGCTGAGTCAGACAACAGGAAAGACATCGCAACGAACGTGCTCCTCGACTCTGGAGCAGGAGGAGTCTTTATCAACTCAAACTTCATCGAACGAGAAGGGATCAGAACATATCCCTTAGGCCACACCATCCGGGCCACAAATGTAGATGGGACCCTGAACAAGCAGGGAATGATCACCAGATGCATGAAGGGAAGACTCCACATCAATGGAAGGAGTTACCCAATAGAATACCTAGTCGCCAGACTAGGCAAAGAATTGGTAATCCTGGGCCTGCCATGGCTGCGGGAGATAAACCCAATCATTGATTGGAAGAAGGGAACCTTTGAGTTCCGAGACGAAGAACGACAAGCTCAAATCCAATGGATCTTGGAAAAGATGAGAAGAGCTGAACGATCCCTCCCGAATACCCTGAAGCTCCCCAGGGTTGACACTGAAACGGAGGCACCCAACGACAAACTGGCACGAATTCGACACATCGTGGCCAAAACAAGACAGAGGCTCTCTGAAGAGAAAGAGAGGAGCCTTGCCCAAGCCAGATTGGCCATGGCAAAAATGAGAAAAAGACTCTCCGAAGAGAAGGAGAGAAACCTTGCCTGAGTACGACTAGCCATGGCAAAGACGAGAGAAAGGCTCGCTGAAGAAAAAGAAAGGAGCCTTGCCCGAGCCCGATTGGCCATGGCAAAAACAAGAGAAAGGCTTTCAGAAAGGAAAGCAAAAGAACTAAATTCCATCCAGATAGCTGTCACAAAGACCAGGAGCAGCAACACCCCTAAACAAGCCAGAGGCCTTGAAGAAGCACAACACGCTGTCGCCAAGACCTGAGAAAACCAGAAGAAGAAACAACTGGAAAAGGGCAAAAACAAGGAATGTGACAAGGCACAACAAATTGTGCAAAGGATGAAGGAATTGCTAACCTCCACAGGGGAGGGAAGCACTGGCAAAAGGAATGTGAAAATGACACTATGAAACAGGATAAACTACCCTCGACAACAGACTACTCCGACCCACGATTATAGGACTCCAGATCATGGTACCATCAACGCTGAAGTACCTATGCCCAGGGAGACCCCCCCTCAGGTAAAGGTCGAAGAGGTACCCGATGAAGAACTACTGGCAGATACCAGCATGGAAATATGAGCGATGGAACTGACCCCCAAATGAGATGTAATTGAGGACAACTCAATACTGATTGCATACACATGAGGCGAACCAGTCATCGGCCTATTTGGACCAGCCATAGAACTACCCCTGACAGAGGAACATCGAGAACCAACACACAGATACATCCAAAAAATGAACACGATCAGCAGGCTCACGAAGGGCAAGGGCTCCCCACGGTACCTACTCAACTCGGACATATGGATCAGAGCAAAGACATCCATATCCCAACGACTAGCGCACAAGCAAGAGGAGGGAAAGGAGACTAGCCAACAGACCCTGGATGATTTACTGCCACCGGAATACCAGAAGTACAGACAGGTATTCGAGAAAGCCGCATCCGAACGATTCCTGGAATCAAGACCATAGGATCATGCAATTGACCTGAAGGAAGGCTTTGTACTGAAGGATTGCAAAGTCTACCCATTGATGCTGAAAGAACAAGAGAAACTCAATGAGTTTCTAGATGAAAACCTGGAGAAAGGATACATCCAACCGTCAAAATCACCCATGGCATCCCTGTTCTTCTTTGTGTCAAAGAAGGACTCCAATGCTCTACAACCTTGCCAAGACTATCGCTATCTGAATGAAGGAATGATCCAGAACAACTACCCCCTGCCACTGATCGGAGACCTCTTGGACAAGCTGAAGGGAGCAAGATTTTTCACAAAACTTGATATTCGATGGGGATATCATAACATACAGATAAAGAAAGGAGACAAGTGGAAGGCAGCATTCAAGACTAACCGAGGGCTATTCGAGCCAATGGTGATGTTCTTTGGGCTGTGCAACTCACCGGCAACATTCCAGGCCATGATGAACGATCTCTTCTGAGATATGCTAGATGAAGGATGGCTCATCATCTATATGGATGACATCCTGATCTTCTCAAAGATGGAAGAAGAACACCGGATAAGGACCAAAAGGGTCCTCGAACGACTACAACAATGTGATCTCTACCTGAAAGTAGAGAATTGCAGATTCAACGTACAGGAAGTCAAGTTCTTGGGCATGATCGTCAGACCCAATGAACTTGCAATGGACAACACAAAACTGGCTGGGATCAAGGACTGGCCCATGCCAAGAACAGTGAAGGATGTAAGATCCTTCCTAGGATTCGGAAACTTCTATCGACAATTCATCGGACACTTCACGGATCTGGCCAGACCACTGAACAATTTGATGAAGAAGAACCAGAAATTTGAATGGATGAACGACTGCCAGCAATCGTTTGATGCGCTCAAAAGGAAATTCAATGAAGCCCCAGTACTGCTGATGCCAGATGCAACAAACCCATTTGTGGTGGAATCTGATGCCTCGAAATTTGTGACAGGTGCAGTACTCAGACAACAGGACACCAACAGAGACTGGCACCCATGCGGCTATATCTCACATTCTTTCAATGAAGCCGAAAGAAATTATGAGATATATGACAGGGAACTACTGGGAGTGATCTGAGCACTAGAAACATGGAGACACTACCTACAGGGGACACCGTTCCCTGTGATGGTATTGTCCGATCACAAGAACCTGATGTACTTCTGTCAGCCACAGAAACTGAACCAACAACAGGCTAGATGGGCCATCTACCTGTCACAATTTGACCTGAAGCTACAACACATACCCAGATCACAGATGGTACAATCTGACGCCCTATCAAGGAGAGCAGATCACATAGCCGAAGAAGACACAGATAACAAGGACAAGACCATCCTCGCTGATGAACCATTCATCAAAACGATCGACACTGAGCTCCAGGGAGCCCTGGTCTCAGCGATAATGAAGGATGACCTCATAAATGATGCTTTACGAGCCCTGAAAAACAACAGAACTCCCCCAATCAAATCTGCATTGGAGGACTGGAGATTCAAAGATGGCCTGCTCTTTTTCAAAGACAGATGCTACATGCCACAGGACGAAACCCTCCGCTGAGCAATCATACGAAAATACCATGATAGCATCATGACAGGACACCCTGGACAATGGCAGATGATCAAACTGATCCAACGAGACTACTGGTGGCCAGGAATGGCCAACTTCATCAAGAAGTATGTTGAAGGCTGTGCAAAGTGCCAGCAAATGAAAGTGAATACACACCCGACGACCCCACCGCCGACACCAATATCATCCGATGCCAGCAGACCATTCGAGCTGGTAATGACAGATTTTATCACAGACTTGCCCATGATAAACGGATTTGACTCAATCATGGTCGTAGTAGACCATGGTCTTATGAAGGGGGTAATTTTTATCCCTTGTGCGAAGATGATCGATGCACTTGGTGCCGCAGACCTTTACCTGTGCCATGTGTACACCAGATTTGGACTCCCCAGAAGAATCATCTCAGACAGAGACCCTCGATTCACGTCCAAACTCTTCCGAGAACTCGGACGACTGCTCGGGATTAAGCTATCCATGAACACCGCCTATCACCCCCAGACCAACAGAGAAACGGAGCGAGTAAACCAAGAGCTAGAGGTTTACCTCCGCATGTTCTGTTCGAACAAACCCGAAGATTGGGAGCATTATCTCCCAATGGCAGAATTTGCGCACAACCAGAAGACACACTCTGCAGTAAAACATTCGCCATTTTACTTGATGATGGGATATCAACCATGCACTATCCCCACCCCTTATGAAAAGATGAACGTGCCAGCCGCCGAACAGAGAATCCAGGGACTTCTTGCTGCAAGAAGGGAAGCTCTTGCCGCACACGAACTAGCCAGACAGGCTATGGCTGCCCAAACGAAAGGGCAATACGAACTGTTCAAGGTTGGAGAACAAGTATGGCTTGACTCCAAGAACCTGAAGATTGGCTACCCAATGAGAAAACTGGTGCCAAAACGAGAAGGGCCCTTCATGATTGAAGATGCCTTGTCAAGAATGACATACCGATTGAAACTGCTGCCAAAATGGAAGATCCACCCGGTATTCCATGTGGCTTTACTCACGCAATACCATGAGAACGACACTCATGGGTGAAACTTCCTGACTCCACCACCCGACCTCGTGGAAGGACAAAACAAATACGAGGTGGAAGTGATCATCGCACACAAGAAGCACGGCAAGACACACCGTTACCTCGTGAAATGGGTTGACTACCCGACATCCGAAAACACATGGGAACCCAAATTGAACCTGAAGAATGCCCCCGAGATCCTGATGGCATATAAGAAGAGGTACCATCTCTGACGAGAACCCAAGAACCCCCTCCTTCTTCCCACAATGACACTCCCCAATATGCCTGCTGAATGATGATTCACCCGAGACTACCTATGAAACCGATTGAACGCTGATGCCCTTCACGTTCACCTCGCCCATGATCCACCAAGATACCATCTGGCCAGGATGTGCTTCTACTATGCTGGCACTATCAAGCAGATGGAACGAAATCTAGAAGAAGCAATGAACGATGCAGCTGCCCTGGGGATTGAACAGGTGATCCAGGAGATGATTGCACCATGGTCAGACAGACCGAGAATGACTAAGGAGAGACCTCACACCCCTTAGATTGGCACAGATGACCACTGACCTTGCCCTCGCCATTCAGCAAGCAGAGCAACAGAGACAAACAATGAGCTCCCTCTGGAGACTCCTCCCATTCTATGAAGAACCCGAAGATTGTGCCTAGGGCACCTGAAGTAATTGATCTAACCACCCCCAAACCTGAACCGAAAACCACCCAACTGCCTTGGTCCCCCCCACACATGAGACATGCCAGATGTTTCATCTGCCAAGAGATAGGCCATTTCGGCCTGATTTCCCCACAATATATTTGCAAGTATTGCAAACAGCAAGGCCCCGGACACTATAGGATGAACTGCCCGGAGAAACCTCCGAAAGATCGAGAGACCGATGAAAGAGAAGCCGAACAGAGACAGTGGCTCTTCTTTAACTCCGGATACAATGATTTTGATGATGATGCAATGGGAAACATGACAGGGGAGCCATATGGAAGGATTTAAAAGGCAGAGCTCAAGATGATGGCATGACAAGACATACCCATGCTCACAGGGATTACAATCCTCACCATCATCGTTGGCATGACCCTGGCTGCAGTGGCAGCCCTAACCTTCGCATTCTGCCTCTATGCCATCTTACGAACAGAACCCGAACCCCCGATTACAGACATTGAATTTACCATCCTGCAATGACCCCCTTTCAATGATACCAACAACTCCTTGACACTGCTACCTAGGGCAGCACAAACCCAAAGAACCCAATCATGGTCCAAGTTTGGACATGAATTATTCCTCCATTGTACCCCTCGACCCTGACCCACCCACATAACCAGACCATGCCTGATCAGACCACAAAGGAGAGACAAAGATTTAGGTCGAAGTGTGGAACTTTTGACCATAGCAAGGGGGTAATGTTACAATTTTCCTTGTAACTCATGGAACCCAACACACCCGACAACCCCCTCCAGACAGGAGGCACCCCTTGATTCATGCCTAGGGCATGTCCTTGACATCAGACACACACATGATGCATGCCGACTGCATGCATTTGATCCCCTTCCCATGGAAGGCACCCTTGATGCATGGTGACTCCATGCACCTGAACCCACTCCCACACATGCTGTGATATGACAGCCCCCTGACATGAGGTCCATGATGTCGGACTCTCACGATCAACATGCTGCACCGCAGCACTCCATGACATCGGATGCCTCATGCAAGGCATGAGGTCTATTGTTTCTATTCTTACTTGATACGCATCTATCTTTCCGATTGGACAATAAGGACCTCCCTCGTAGTATAAGTACTGCAACTCATAGTAGGGATGTCCTTAGTTTATATCTAGGCAATCTACAGCCTTAACTTGTGAACTCGCGAACTTACTCGAAACCACTAAGGAAGCCCCTTAGTGCGTGAACCTGAACGACTCTATGCAGAAGGCCTGCTAGAGTGCATTATCTCTCTTATGTTGGACACTCCGAGTAAGACTAGTGCCAAACGACTCATTGAGGAAGCACCTCGTCGAACGACATCGACTAGATCGAGTGGTTGAGGCTTCGCCCTTAACAACAGGTGCAACACCATGTATATTCACTGTGGTTTTTACTCAATTTTTGCCTTCCTTTTCACATTCTCTATTGTTACATAGTGTATTTGTGTTGTATAGTTACTAAAGCACTAAATTTAATACCCCCAATATCCTGGTACAGACTAGTACAAGTAAACTGAAAAGAAAAAAAATCCTGCCCCCACACAAAGCGTGGGGCAGGGGTCATCCGATCATGCATCAACACTGTTGTCTCCTTGTTGCCATTTCCCCGTGCCTGTCATCCTCATCATGCCCACTACCTCTCTGTCATCCCTGGCCTTACTGCTCCCCATTTGCACCCTGCCAGCAGTTGCTTGTGGCAGTGGTTGGGGGTGCTGTAAAGGTGGGGGTGGTGGTGATGATGGTGGCCATCCTCATGCTGGTCTTCCTCTCGTCATCATAGTTGTTGGAGAGTTGGGGCTGCTGGGTCATGCCCGTCATTCTGGTGTCATCCCCCTCCCCATTGTTGGTGTCATTGTTGGTTTGCATGTTTCCTCCCCCCACAAGGAATTCCTCACAGCAGTGATTGGCCATTGTCATCCTGTTCTTCCACCAGTGATCCACCCCATGAACAGGCAAGAAGTGGTAGTGGGGTCATTATTTCTCCCCCTTGTTCCCATCGTGCTCCCCATTTCCACCTCATGAGCAGCTGCTCGCGGCGGCGATTGGAGATGGTGTCATGGTGTCAGCTTGTCCTGCTGTTCTTCATCCTGTTGTCCACCCTGCAAGCAGAGGCTCGCAGCAGTGTGGGCATAGGAGATTGCTGTCTTGTCACTCATGTTTCATCAGCTGGGGAGGTTGCAACATGGGAGGAGGTACCTACCTTGTGGTTAGTTATCCCACTAACTGGGCTCTCTGATACCTCCTATTCAATCTCACATCCCATGTGCAAGGGGAGGAGAGCACAGGTGGGCTGGGACAGCCCTTGTTGTCAAAAGTCCTAAAGAAGAGTAAAAAGGTGCAGCTAGCTGAATAACAACCAAAAGTTAAAAAAAAAAACTTAATACCCCGACAAGCAGTGGCTCACAGTGGCAGGGGTGGGTGCTGGGTTGTGGTCTCGTCATCGTCCCTCTCCTTTCCCCTCCCCCTCCCATCATTGTGCCCCTTCTGTTGTCATTTGGGTTGTCTGGTCCTCATCCTCACTCTAATTGTTCCCTCATCCTTCCCCTCCTCCTCATCCCCATGTTGTCATTGTTGTCTGGTCATTGTTGTTGTTGTTCCCCCATCTTCATTCTCGTCTCTCATCTCTCATTTCCCATCACCTTGCTCCCTGTTTCTACCCTGTGAGCAGTTGCTCATGGCTGTGGTTGGGGGTGCTTTGACATTGGTCATCGTCCTTGTCCTCCCCCTCTCATCATTGTGTCCCTTCTCTTTCCCCTGCTCCTCCCCATAGTAAAGCTTTGTAACTAAAAACCAGTTAGTAAAAGGAACATGAAACAAGCAAAGAAAGAAAAAACTTACCGGTGGCCCAAGATGACGTCTCTTCCACCTTTTTTTTCATTTGGTTTACCTCCTCCCCCTCATTTCCCGTCATCTCATCATTATGTTGTCATTCCATCGTCTCCCCATCATCTTGTCATTCCATTGTTCCATTTGTTGTCATTCCATTTCATCTGGTGCACGTTGCCATTCCTGTTCCCACCCCACGAGAAGTTGCTCATGGTGGTAGTTCTGGGTCTCTTGTGTGGTGGCTGTGGTGGCCGTCATTGCAGTTTTGGCGTTGTGGTGTTGTTGTACTATAGATAGAACCTAAATGAAAAAAAGAGTCAGTTTAAACAAAACAACAAAGAACATCTTAAACAATGTGACATGCCATTTACATTGAGGGTTGCATCTTGCGTACCCAACCCCCTACCTGCACCTACCCTTGGTCCATACCCGCATGGGTTGGCATACCCCTGCCATACACTCGTTGCCTTTGAAGCCCTCAAAACCTGTAAATTAATAAAACTTAATTTAGTTGAAGTAAAAGAACAAGAAGTGAAGATAAAAACTTACAAGGGGCCCAAATGATGATGTTTAAGTGAATTAACTTAGAATAATAACCACCTTGAACAATGCTGCCATCCTCCCTTTCACCTCACTATTACCACCTTTCCACTCCATCAACATCCACCACCATGACTCCCATGCACATTCCCATGCCAGCAAGAGCCACCAATGGCCGCCAATGAACCCTCTTGGGTGCAATGCAGGCCCAAATGATGATTGCATCATTTGGGCCCTAGGTAAGTTCATTTCTCTGTTCCTTGTTCTTTTCAACTAAATAATGTATTTTGTTCATTTTTAGGAAGTATACTACTGCCAGAGACATGTGCTGACACAATACTATAATACACCCACAACTGAGACAATGGGGATGATGTGATGATGGGGATGAGATGACATGGATGATGAGGAGGCCCCAGGGACTTTCTGTACATATTAGTTTTTTCTTTTGTAGTTATTTTGTACATACCATACAAAAGAACATATAAACCCTAATTACTCAAACTCAGTAGATAAGTTGTAAGGACCCAAAAAACTAGTATGCCAACAATAGTAATGAAGTAAGTAAACAATTGTAATGAAGTAAGTAAATAATTGTAATGAGGTTAGTAATAAGTCAACAACAGTTTGTAATGAAGTAAGTAAATAATTGTAATGAGGTTAGTAACAAGTCAATTACAGTTTGTAATGAAGTAAGTAAACAATTTGTAATGAGGTTAGGAACAGGTCAATAACAGTTTGTAATGAAGTAAGTAAGCAATTGTAATGAGGTTAGTAACAAGTCAATAACAGTTTGTAATGAAGTAAGTAAATAACTGTAATGAGGTTAGTAACAAGTCAATTACAGTTTGTAATGAAGTAAGTAAATAATTGTAATGAGGTTAGTAACAAGTCAATTACAGTTTGTAATGAAGTAAGTAAACAATTTGTAATGAGGTTAGTAACAGGTCAATAACAGTTTGTAATGAAGTAAGTAAGCAATTGTAATGAGGTTAGTAAATAATTGTAATGAGGTTAGTAACATGTCAATAACAGTTTGTAATGAAGTAAGTAATAATTGTAATGAGGTTAGTAACAAGTCAATTACAGTTTGTAATGAAGTAAGTAAACAATTTGTAAACAGGTAAGTTTGTAATAAAGTAAGTAAACAATTGGTATTGAGGCTAGTAACTGGTCAATTACCATTTGCAATGAATTCAGTAACACTTTTGTAATGGAGTCAGTAACAATTTTTGTAGTTGTAGGGACTTTGCACATGAAAAAGCCTGACGCGATATAGTGGACACCTAGTTTCACACCTTGTGGTTTCCAGCCATAATTCAACCCCTTGCCTTCTACAAGAGAAGTAATGACTTTCTCTTTACTACTTGTCATTTTGTAAGTCTTTTGTTAGTTAATGTATTGACAGTGGGTAACAAATGTCATATTTACAGATTGGCAGTATCAACAAGCTTCCAATACTGCACTACAAAGTTGTTTACTGACTTCAATACAAACAATTACTAACCGTGACTGTCTCAATACAAACTTATTACAAACAATTACTAACTGCCTCAATACAAACTACAAACAGGTTACTGACTTCAATACAAACTATTACAAGCAATTACCAACTTCAATACAAACTATTACTAACAGATTACTGACTTCAATCACAAACTTGTTCAATACAAACCATTACTCATGAACCCAGGGACCCCCCTTTATGCTATACTTATAGTCTAATATAATAATATTAGTAACTGCATCAACAAGCTGCTACTGTGCTACACTAACTTTGTAAGTCCTCTGTTAGTCAATGCATTTACAGTTTCAATTAATGTTATATTTGCAGCCTAATTCTGTCTGTGTATTAACAAGCTATTACTACTTAAACTCATGGATTTTTTCAAGTCCTGTAGTGACTGATGAAGAACTCATCAAGTTTGTAAGTAGTAATGGTTGTATTGAAGTTAATAACATATTTGTAACAATTATAATGAAGTTGGTAAAGAAATTTGTAATGATGTTAGTGGCATCTTTAGGGCAGGCCTTTGTGCATGGGATATTTCTGATGAGGCTATCCAGGAAGCATATGAATCATACATTCCTGAGGTGTCCTGGAGCACTTTGGACTGAAATTCACTACCCTGAAGACTGGCAAATAATGGCACTTTACCTACAAAGTGCCCAGGATAGACAATAGCCTTGGATGCCCTGGCATGTCCCAAGGCATCCTAGGGTAACCCAGGACACCCTGGGGACAAAAGCAATTTTCCTGATGTCAACCCCTGCCTCAGCCTCCTTGATCGATTTAGCTTTGGCTGCTAGTTGCTCATTTCGTCGCAACAACTCAGCCCTCAAAAGGGTCTTGGCACGAAATTCACCAAGTGCCATTTTGCGAGCCTCAACAAGAGTGGCCCTCTGATCATCCAGTTTCGTCTTCTTAGCAGCAGCTGCTGCCTCTCAAGCTAGTTCCTCTTTCTCCCAAATGCACCTTGCCTCTTCCTTGGCCTCTGCCCATGCTTTTGCCTCAGCAGCTTCTCAATCCTCGTGTTCCACCTCTTCATGCAACTCTGAAAATAATAGCTCAGCACCCCATGAAAGCTATTCACGCCAGGCCAATGGTTGATACAGCTCAAAAACTTCATCAACGACCTTTTGAATGGCCAAATTGCATTCTTCACCCAGATTGTCAGTGAGCTCATCATATTCAGCCTAAGACCAAATGTTTTAGCCACCCATACAACAAAACAAATGCAGGAACATACCATTCTGTCACAAAAACCCTTCCCCCACACTTTGAAGTCCAAATCTTCAGCGGCATTGCGCTTGGGCATCAATTTGGCGTAGTCAAAGAAGTTGGTATTGAGTTCAGCAAGGAGAGACATGATGAAAAGCTACTATCGAGGGTGTAGGTTGATGAAGGAGAACAAGAAGTTTTTTTGAGTTTCATTTACAGCTTCAACATGATCATGCATTTTGCATGTGACTCCAATCAGCTGACTGGGACAGTCAGGATTTCAGTAAGGGGGAGGATGATAGGTCCACCGTGCGCACTAAGCTCTGGGAACATCTCCAAAGGCATTGACACATCAACACACATGCTCCCAACCCCTATGAACCCCTATGAACCCCTATGAACCTCGCAAGACCGCTCCGAGACTATTTTGAACAACTTTGAACAACTTTGAACAACTTTGAACAACTTCACAACACTTCGAGCAAGTTTGAACAACCTCACAGCACCTTGAACACCTTCAGCTGCTGTATGCTTATTGTACTGCCCTTCAGACACATGCAGCACACTTTGTAAGAGTTAGTGTGTCACATATTGAGCACCACCAGACATGAAGAGATGCAACAATGGGATTTTAGGATGCGACTGTGGCACTTTGATGTCTTGATGATATATTGGATCAATAGGACAGGTACTCACAATAAATTGTGACACTATACATTGGCCTTCTTATCATCTTTCATTTATTTTATGATTTGCGAAGTTCTTTATTGTTTTATATCTTGCCTCAGTATTCCTCATGTTCTATTTCCTTTTAAGTACCACCTCTCCCAAACATATATAACCTTGTACTAGCTACTTAGAAGGACAGAATAGATCATCCTCTCACACCAATTGTCTGATTTAAGAGCCATTCTCTTGAGTCCTTAGTCTCAAAGTTCAGTGTTTTATGCCGAACTTCCTCGAACTCCTCATACTAGCTTCTCGAAACTATCGCATATTGTCTATCCCTTCTCGATGCTTTCCTACATACTTATAGTCCACCCTCAGCCTTCGTCGAAATTGTCCTCATCCTCTATAAAGTCTCTCAAACCTCCCTCAAACCTCTCAAACCTCTCTCGAACACCTTTGTAGCACTTCGAATACTCTCAAATCTCTTTGAACTTCATCAGACACACTCTAAAGTCGTTTCCCTAGCCTTGGGTAACAGCAGTGATATTTAGTACCACCTTGCAACCTTTCTCTAACTAGTGTTATACCATTCAAGCCCTTATTGTGGGTTTTGTTTGGGTTTCCTGGTTGAGTATCATCATCATGTTGACATTATCTGCGGTTGTCGGGAGGTTCTCGATCAGATATTGGGTGGTGGTAGCTTCGCACATCTTGATCCTTTTGATGAGGGCTTGTCTGTCTGTTAGTATGGATATCGGGAGTCAGCCTGCTATGTGCTCTGATCTGATCATCCAGATACCTAGTAGTGCCCCTACTACCTCTGCTTCAAAGGATGTGTACTCATTTGTGCTTCCTAAGTGATATCTCAGCACTTTGGATGGTGTGTGCCTTCCCCTCCTATACATTACCACTGCCACTCCTATACAGCCATCTATACCTGATCTGTCTGTGAAGACTTTGATTTCTGATGTGCTGTCAGCTTTGTTGCAAATAGAGGTGTCTTGATCCTCAGCTATCTCTGTGGTGAAAGCTGTGTGGGTATATGTGGGAGAGCATGGATTGGGCATTATGTTCTCTATTCCATCTGGGTATATCTCTGGAAAGTGATCCATCAGCTTGTGTAGAGGCATGCAATGTTTCCTTGCATGGATAGTGCGGTATTCACATACTATGTGGTGTAGCGGGTGTGGCTCTGGTAGTGTGCATATTCGCACTATAGATCTGTGACAAGCTTTTAGCATGATTAGCTCTAGTGGAAGGATGCCTGCATGTAGGTCCAGCATGTCAGTCAGGGTGGTATGAAGTGCCCCATTTATTGCCAGGGTGGCCATTCACTGTACTTAATTAGTTGACGTAGGACCCTTGTTGATCCTGTCCTTTGCTTCACTCCTGGGATTATCCTTGGGGAGTTATACCATATCTCAGCCCCATATGTCATCTTTGGTATGGCCACCGACATGTAGAGCTGGCGCATTAGTTTTGGTGAGAGTCCTACCTCTGTCCTTGCGAGGCGTTGGCATTGCATTATCCACTTTGTAGTGCTGTCTATGGCCCTTTCTTCATGTTTCCTCCATGTTAGTTTGTCATCAATGACTATGCCAAGGTACTTGTAGCTGTCAACCATATTAACTTCCCTACCCTGAAGTGTTAGCCTCGGTTTGTGTAGTGGGTGCATACTTCCAGTCGGTGACTTGGTCTTCCAGTGTCCTAGGTGCATTACTGCTAGTTTGCTGATTTCGAACCTGCAGTTGTGGCCAGCCAACCATTTGAGTGCTCAGTCTTCCTTTTCCATGTGTTCTTGGATGCTCTGAGTGATTTCTTCGAAATCTTTTCCAACAGCCATGACCATCGCATCATCGACATACCCTAGTGCTTGCAGAGTGTTGCTTAGTTCCAGCAGATCTGCATTATAGAAGTTAAAAGCTGGTAGTGATGCCAGGTCTCCTTGCCCTACTCTATTGTTGATTGGGATCTGTTCTGAAATGTAATTGTTGAATTTCAGTCACATTGACCGACCCCTCAGCTATAAGGGCAACCTAAGCCTCTAGCAAAGGGAAATCCGAAGTTAAAATTATACTACATAATACAGGCATTGGGGACACACCTAGCAAAGGGAAATCTGAAGAGAAAACTCTAAGGATCCCCTTGCTGATGCCCAGTATATGTGAAGATGACAAAAATCAAATATAACCTAAAAATAGAAAAAGGCAGAGATAGGCGGATCAAGGCCGCCGAATGACATCATACCAAGGGGTATGTGTCGGAAGGGGTACTCCGCCTCTAAATATAAAAGTGTCAACATGTACAAACATGATAGCAAGGGAAAATTAGTAATAAAATCTGGAAAAATCATAGAAAATGAAGAATAGAAGGAAATGAGGTAGGGAAAAATATAGGACAAACATAAAAAATAGGAAAAACACACAGGGCACCCCCCTAGTCCCCTTACATCAGCAGTCACTCTATAAATTTTACTATTGTTTCAGGGACTCATCTCTTCTTCATGTTGTGTAGTAGTTGTTCTGTTACCACATTGGGAAATGCCTCTTTGATGTCCAGGAAGAGGATTGATACTACTTTCCCTTTTCTCCATGCCTTCTTGACCCGGTGTATAAGCAAATGTACTGCATCAGTCATGCTTCTGCAGGGTCTTCCTCCAAAGTGTGTATCCAGCAGTAGTTGGTGTTGCTCCATTACTGAGATGAGGTTTTCAGAGATCACCAATGTGAATACCTTGGCCATAGTGCACAGTAGGGCGATGGGATGGTATGCTTTGGGTACTTCATAGCTTGGCTTTCCTGGTTTCCTTAGTATGCATGTCATGGATTCCTGCCATTCATGATAGTAGACTCCATGGCTCAGTATCGCCCTGTATATAGGTAGTAAATATGGGACTATGAGATTGGCTGTTTTCTGTAGAACAATGTTTGGTATGTTGTCTGGTCCTGGTGCTTTGTATGGGGATAGCTTCACTATGTGCATGTAGATCTGTTCCTCCATGATTGTTGGTGGTAATGGGATAGGGTCTGGGTAATTGTAATCCTGTGGTACCATTGATCCCATTGGCTTTGGTGGGAAGAAGGCCTCTGCAAGAGCCTTGGCTTTGCCCTCATTCGTGTTTACCTCTCTTAGTAGTCCATCGCCTCTTTTTACCTTTAGTGAGGGTATTCTTGACTGTCCTCCATCGCCTATTGGGTTGGAGATGAACTTATTTGCCATCCATATGTCTGAACTGTCCGCGTTTTCTAGATAATCGTTCCAGTGGTCTGTCTTGGCTTTAATGATGTCCTCTGCATATCTTTGGTGGGCCTGTCGAAGGTCTTGGTGACTTGGGTGTTTGTCCACTGCTCAATTTCTATATGATTCAGTGTGTAACTATTGACTGCCTTTTTCATTTTCCTCAGGTCTTTTGTCCACCACCTCTTAGATAGGGGGCATGGAAAGTTTACAGGGACCTTGTTTTTGATTGTATTCTGAATTGCTGCTGTGAGCTGTTCTATTTCCCTGCCCAAGTCTTTGTCAGTTCTGATCTCAGACGGTATTGGGATTACCACCAGCTCATTTCCCAGGTGAGCATTGAATTCCTCCCAGTCCATTTCCCTGAAGTTTAGGGATGACTTTGCCAGCGCCCGTTCCTGTGTTAGTTCCAGTATTGTTGCTATCGGGTAGTGATCAGTTTTGCCTGGTTGCCTGGTTGGCATGGTGCATTTCACCACATGGTTCACAAGACTGCTATTACAGAACATGTTGTTGGGCCTAGAGTAGCATTTTGAGACCATGTGCTTGAGTGTTGGTATGCCCTTTGGTAGTGTCATGTGCATGTCGCATTCTGCTACTAGGTCTATCAGTTCTCCTGCATCTTCAAGGGCTTTGGAAGTGAATAGGTGTGTGTCTTCATCCCTATCCCACATTGGGTGATGTCGATTGAAGTCCCCTCCCCACCATACGTGAGTGTCCTGGGGCCCTTGGTGGCTATTCCAGTTGTTGTGCATGTATCTCTTTAATGCTGCCAGTGAGTGTGAGTTCTCACAGGCATTGTATATACTGAATACTTGTAGTCTGCCATATGCACCCATTAGTTTGATTGCTGCTATGTCATTCATGTCTGGCATGTCTAATATTCTCCAATTGTTTGTGGATAGAGCTGCATCTACCCAAATTGTGGATCACACTAGTGTGTCCAAAGTTCCCCTCAAGGTGGGAGTTACTGATGTGAAGTGGTTTGGTGTTCTGATGCTGCTGAAGCAGGTAATATATGGTTCCTGTATTAATATGATGTCCCAGTGTGCCGCTAGTGAGTCATTTATGAGCTCCAGGTGCACAGTGAGTGATTTATTCAAATTTATTTGTAGGACTCTTAACTTTGTTTCTTCACTCATCTCGCTATTCATAGTTTGCATCAGGTTCTTGCCTGTCCCAGGATTGGTGCTCGAGTCCCCATTTGTTTGGAGCTGCATGTCTAGGTTGGAAATTTAGTTGGGTTTGCCACATCATTCCTCTCCTGTTTGGTTGCATGAAGTCTGTCACTCCTGCAGTGATTGCCAAGCTTTGGTTACTTGGTGGGGCTGCTTCCCACGTCCAGGTCTCTATAGAAGGGTAAAACAGGAGCAGATTCTCTGGGTTCCTCTTGTCATGTTCAGTGCATTTACTGAGGAAAGTTTACTTGCATGTCCACGTATTCCACATGGGACACATAGTAGTGTTGACACGCTGCAGTTGCTGGTCCTGTGGTTTTCTCCACACCTAGTGCAGATGTCTCTGCTGATAATGCACTTGTGTGCTACACAGTTATATCCCTGGCACTTGAGGCATCTGATTGGTTCTCTTTTGCATTTGGTTACTGATACCTTTTTGTTACAAATGACTAGCCCATCGAGTATGGCTTTATTTGCACTATCTGGGTCTGTGAACATGATGATCATATGACCTACTGACTGGTTTGGGTTTCACCATCCAGGGGCCTTAGCCCATCTGCATTTACTGATTGAGTCCTTGGATAAGCCGTTTGACTCCGTTACCTCCTCTATGTGTGATTTCTCTGTTACGTCAAAGGTTAGTGGGATGAAATATGCCATGATGTTGAAATTGCGAGCTTCTGGTAATATGGAGGTGCCCAACTAGCATTCCATGTGCAGGATGTTCACCTCACTGTGGAGCCATGCTGTGGATCTGTCGTCTCCAGCCTCTATGAGTAGCCCTCCATTCTTGAGCCATATTGCTGAATGGAGTTTGCACTCTTCATTTGTCATTTTTGCAGCTTTGGTCAGTTTTTTGTTCAGCTGTTTTAGTAGCTGTGGGGCCAGCAGTGTTTTTAGTTCTGGAATGTCCACTGAGAGGGTCCATATGAATTGCCTTGCCCTTATACTTTCCTTCGCTCTGACCCTTGGATTATGTACATTGACCATCTCATTTGTCATCTCAACATCTCCTTCTGTGATTGGAAGTATTCGAGTGTTCAGTGGTCAGTGAAGATCTCAAAATGGGCACCAATGAGGTAGGATCTCCATTTCTTACATGCCTTGATGATGGCAAGGAGTTCCTTCTTGTGAACAGGGTAATTCTTCTTGGTGTTGTTTAGTTGGTAGGAGTTGTAGGTGACTGGTCTTGCAGTTTCCCAAGTTGCACTGAAACTCAACACACCGCCGGTTCGGCAGTCACTGGCATCAGTGGTGACATAGATGTTCAATGCCTTGTCTTCATAATTAATTACGGTGAGGCAGTCAGCGCCGAGAACAAGGTCTTTACACTCCCCCATATATTCTGCATGGATCCACATGGAATTACACAGACTCCACGCAGATTTGCAATCCATACAATAAACCATTTTAGCTGTGCAACAGGGTGTGCCAGTCTGCACAGATCTGTGCAGACTAACACAGATTCCATGGATTTCATCCATCCCCATCCATGATCAACCAGGTCAGACCAGCAAGGACAGTCCACATGCATCCAAGCAGACCATTTGAGCTTAGCAAAATAATGTCACGAATGGTATTTGAACTTGTAGCCTCATGGTTAACTAATAAAGTACAGATGCACATTACTGTTACACTATGCAGCCAGTGGTATGTTGTCACTATTGATGCAACTACATATGACTGTTTGGCTTTGTATGACAAAGCACACAGCTGCATCATCAGCTCATCACTTACCACCACCACCATCGACATTGCCACCTCTCCCCCTCCACTCTACCACCTCCACCACTGTGTGCACACCCACCACCACCACTCCCATGCCCACTCCACCATCACCACCACCTTCAAATGAGCCTGAGTAGACAGAACACGGGCCCAAATGACAGCAACTGTCGTTTGGGCTATAGATAAGTTTTTTTTTTCTTCTTTTTGTTGTTATTAACTAATTCATTGTATTTTGTTAATTTTTAGGCTGTACACTAATAGTGATGACTGCCAAATGCAAAAAATGCGCAACGCGCACCCACAGCCACCCAATACCCCACCTCCCCATTCAAATGGGATGTGAGGCTGTCAACATGGGCTAGGACAGTGTAAAGGGATGCTGGGAGACCCCAGAAGGGGTATACCCACCTGGTATGCACCCACCTACCCCCTCCTTGTGTGCCATGTCACTGACCCACCCTAACCCTCCAAACTAGGAGACCCCCAAAATGGATGACACACCCACCCCACACCTGTGAGCCTCTGCTTGTAGGGTGGATCATGAGTGTGTGCAGGTGAAGACAATGATGACGCTGCTGCCTACCAGCACCAGCACCCCCAGAATGCAAAGTATGGCCACCAACCATGATGGACAATGATGACAGGGCCAATGACACACCACCCATCCATGGGCAAAGGGTTTTGTTCTTGGGGAAGGGGGGAGGAGTGCAAAAGAAGATACTCATCATCTGAAGAAGATGGATGTACCTGATGATGCTTGTGGGGGTGGATTGCAGGTGGAATGGCAATGACAACAAGGGGAATGCACAGTGGGAAGCACAACAAGGAGCACCAAGGGACACAATAACACAACAACAGCAACCACACAGGACAATAGGGACCATGATGGCAACAGCAGCAACAGATGAAAGCTGCCCAGGACAACCCCCAGCAGGACAACACAGCCAGGAAGACACACCAACCATGATGCACCAACCATGACACTGAGGACAGTGCACCAAGGGCAGCTGGGGCCACATAAAAGGGCCAATGATGTCCCCTGGGCTGTAGGTATTTTTTTTCTTTTCTTATCTCTTTTACCATGGCAATGCATGCAGGATGACAGGCACCACAACAAGACACCACCAGGCCACCCCCTCCCCTGCATTTTGCATGGGGAGGGTTTGTTTTTTGTTTTCTATACCCCCTCGCTCACATTTTATGTGGGTGAGGGGATTTGCTTTTTGATTTATAATTGTTGCCTTCCCCTCACATTGAATGCGAGGGGTTTAAAATATAATTATAGTACTCTTTAGTTAATGTTATTTGATTTTAAATATATAACAATGCACCTCCTTTGAGAGGGTTTAAATAATTGAGTTTGAGTTTGAATTTTGAGTGTCATAAATAAACTTTATATTAGTAACAAATAATTCTCCTGTGGCTCAACTGGTTAAGCATACTTGTTTGTTATGTGAAGTTAGCATGAGGTCTTAAGTTCAATCCTTGGTCTGCACAATCTTATTTTGTAGGTAGGCACTTCATGACTTTCATACAGTCTGAGAAGCTTGGAACTCGTGAGATATTAACTTGATAACATGAATTCTGCAGGGACTCACCTGGATTCTGCATAGTCTGTGTGGACTGATACAGATTCCGCATTGATGATACTCAACCTGGGAAAACCACCTAAACTGCTGATGAGGCAATCAATGATATTTGCAATGAGTCTGAGGAAGGGTGCAAGTCATTCCAAATGTTCGTGGTCCAACCGATGGGAAAATAACCAGTTGGTACTAGTTGTGAAGGTAGTGCTATAGGAACCAAAGGTGTTTGGCGTGGTCTGATCAAGTATCAATTGATATTGAGGAAGATTGATGAGATCGATGGTGAACAAGTTCTATTGTCGATGGTCAATGTGTGAATTCCGAGGACCTTTTGATAGGTCGATAGTATATGAAGGGTATAGCAAATGGCTATGAAGTGTTGAACTGGTTACTAGTGCTAGCAACAAGAGGATCGAAGGAGGATCGAGGACGCAATGATCGCAGAGGTTTCTCGTCGATCAAGAAAACCTGTAGAGACTTAGGTTATTTTAGAAGGTTGATCGGATGCTTAGAACTGTATAAGAGATGATAGGTGAAGATGATTTCTTGTATTTCCAAGTAGATACTACAGAGTTTTATATGTTTTAAAGAAACTTCCTAAAATGGAATGAGAAACATGTGTAGAACATGAGGCAAAAGATATGAGTTAAGGCACAAGGCCAAAAAGGAGACTGGAATCCGAACAAGAAAGATATATATCATATGATGAAAGAGTAATAAAGGGTATAGAACTAAAAGGGGACTGTCCTTTGTGTATAAATTGTGCTAAGTCTCGCAATAATTCATCCAGCAGGTTCTGTGCACAATAGGGACTTGGAACAAGGCTGACCTACTATCAGCAGGTTTGAGCACGAGTTGGAATACTTCCTGGCGCATGGTATTCCACCATATAGATAACAAATGCAGTGCCCAATGTTGCTCGTAGTCTCTTGATATCAATTGATGATGCTCAACGATGGTTGATGACAGTTGCAGGTTGTTCAAAGATGATTGGGGATGTTCAATGGTCATTTAGAAGGGGTCTTAGGGGCTTTCAACATAGTCCTAAGGTTGTGCGATGTGGTCTCTTGGTACGATCGATGTCACTGGTGATGTTTCGATGCAGTCGATATGATATCACAATTGATAGACTGGGTCACGCTGCATCTGGGACCTCGTAGAAGTTAGCTGATGTGATAAGAATGTGTTTAGAATGATGTATCAGCCTTTGAGCCAAGGAGACAACCTATCAGCATAGTCTGTGTGGAGTCCACATAGTCCATACAGATCCATGTGGAACATATGGGGGAGTGTAAATTACTGCCGAGAACCAGGTCTTTGATGTGTTCAAAGGTGGCCTGGTGTTCTGTGGTCCATGGGGGGAATTCCCAGTCACATTCCTTTGTGGTGAGTGGTGTGAGTACACTTGTATATTCAGAGAGTGCCAGAAGGAAGGTGGCAATGTATCTGGTGAGTCCCAGGAACCCCCTGACATTGGTGGCAGTCATTGGTTGTGGCCAAGATGCATATTCAGTCAGTTTTGCAGGGGTCAGGTTTGATACCTGATATGACCGAGGAAACATAATTTGGTGGCAAAGAGGTTGGATTTTGCCTGATTGCAGTAGATACTAGCTTTTCAGAGGGCTTCAAGAATGGCAGTGCAGTTTCATTTGTGTTCCTCCAGAGTTTGTGACCATATGATGATATCATCAAGATACACATGGCAAATCTTGCTGATGAGTTCTTGTAGTGCATCAGTCATTCAGTGCTGATGTGTGGCCGGAGCATTGCATCCACCTTGTGGCATGACGGTCCACTCATAAAGTCCCCACAGCATTCTTATGGTGGTGAGGTGAATGCCATTAGGGTGTACTCGTGTCTGGAAGGAGTTTGTCATGTCCATCTTGCCAAATATTTTTCCCTTCCCACAGTTGGCGAGTATATTGTCTATGTGGGGTAGGGGGAAGTTGTCTCATACAGTGTTACTGTTGAGTGCTCAGTAGTTGTTCACCCACCGAGGGTCAACTGTTAAGTCAGGTACCCCAGCAATGTATTTCAGCACACAGAATGCTGGTGAGGTGAATTCTGAGGAGGATGGCTGAATGTGGCCAGCCTTGAGGTGGTCATCCAGCAGTCTCTTCTAAGGTTCTTGGTATTTCTTGGGAGCTGCATATCCTTTGCCATTGTTGACCTTGGTGGGGTCTTTGAGTCAGATGCGGTGGAACATGTGGCCAGGAATATCTTTGGTGCTAACAGGGAGACAAAGTGGGAAGCGGTTGGTGAATTTGAGTTTCATTTTCACATCTTTCTCTTTGAGGAGTTCTTGGAATGCTAGGCCTTCAATGCAGTCTCACACGGCAGCCATGATGGGTCTGGGGAGAAGGCATCCAGCAAGTGCTGGTGCTCTGGAGCTTTCCAGTGGGGGTGGTTTTGGAGTCTTAATTTTCTTCGGTGTTGGTGGAGGTGTAACCCATTGTTTGCCCTGGGGCTGGGGTGTTCAAGAGGGTGGATTTAGGAGGTCAAAACTGGAGTGTTTGTCAATGGTGGTTCGCTCATGGGTATCAATCATGATCTGTTCTGATGAAAGAAATGGCATTCCTAATATAATGGGGAATGATAATCCCTTATTTACTTTCATCTTGTGGACTCCTGATTTCCATATCCCCTGGTCTGATTGCAGCTCTAATTTGACATATTCCTCACAGTTGATTTTCTGCTGGGTCAATGACAACATGTTATTTTCCTTTTTAGGGAGAGTATAACATCAGAGGCCAAGATGCTCACAGAGTTCAAGGCTAATCACTGTGCAGGTGCAACAAATGTCCATCAGTGGATAGATTTTAATGGGGAATTTGGTGATGAGGGGGCCAGTGGCATAGAGGGTAGAAAATAGGTGTGATACAGTAAAGGGGACATCAGCAGGGGGAGGAACATACAAGTCAGTTTCATTGTCCTCCACTGCCACCTTTGTTGCTGCTGCCAGCACTGTGAGTGTGACATATGTCTTGGCATCAGGCCAGGTGTTGTCTGCCTTCATGGGACAGTCAGGGTTCTTGTGGCTGGCATACAATTTCTGGCATCGTGTGCAGCTGGCATGTTTTTCAAGGATTGCCCATTCTTTGAGTGTGAGGGCAGGGAGGTGCTTCTTCTCAACCTGTTTTGTTTTGCTGGGGCCGGTGGTGGGAGAGTTTCTCTTTGCCGGCGGGTCAGTGAGTCAAGAAAGTAGGTCTTTCTTCTCGCTGCAGCGCATGGCATGTGCAGTGGTGGAGGCATCAATGAGTTTTTGGGTGCATGCATCTTTTGCATGCATGCGGTCATCGTGTTCCTTTACCTCAAGGGCCCAGGGGGCAAGTTCGGTGGCCAGGACAGGCTTGAGACTGATGTTGAGTCTCAAGTCAGGGTGGAGGTTGGATTGGAGTTGGTTTTTGAGTTCAGCCTTGGTCAGGGCCTTGGCTGGTGCAGAGGTGGCGAGGATGGTGTTCAGGTTCTCAATCTCAATTTTCCAGTCAATGAAGACCTGGTCACCTTGCGATGAGGAGAGGATGGTTTTGAGGATGTCATGGGCCCAGTTCTTCTCCAGGATGAGTTGGGAGAGCTCACCAGGGTATCCATCCAGGGAGAGGGCATCAATCTGAGTTTGGTCAGCTTGGTACCATGCCACAAGGTGAGGTTCAAACATGCCCTCAGTGATGTAGCTGATGATTTCATCATCTGTCTTCCCACCATGCTTCTTGTAGTGTTTGCATGTGAGGGTCCACAGTTGCATGATGAGAGGGGTGACTTTTCTGGTGGTGAGCATTGGGCTTCATGACCTTCACTTAGGCGAGGGGTTGTGTTGAGGGTCACATTCTGGTTCGAGCGGCAGGTGGTGTGGCCTGGTAGTTGGGATGGTTAATTGTGATGGTTGGTGTACTTTCGTTGGTGGACAAGTCAGTATCAGTGTTTGGTGGTGATGGTGGCAGTGATTGGCAGATGTGCCGGCACTTTTGTTGTGTGGTTGGTAGTATCTCGAATTTGGCTGGTTGGCCAGAATCCTGTAAACTTCTTCTCATGCTCCTAGTGAGGAGTGGGATGAGGGTGGAAGGTTGCCAAGACAGGGTTGGTTCAGTAGGTGAAGAAAGTTGTCAGTGTCAAAAAAAAAGTGGAAGGATGCTGAGTTTGGCAGCCTACACTAGACTTAGGTTTACTAAAAGACAGGATCAAATTATCTTTGTTGCATGGAAGTAGGAACCATAAGTTACTACAAATAAAAGAATAGGAAGTTACCATACCTTCATTGCATGAAAGTAGGAACAAAGGTTAAGGAATAAAAAATAAGTAATATATAAGAAAAAGATTAACCGTGTAAGTAAAAGGCCGCATCAAGCATAGTGTGTGATTTGGGAAGGCTGCATCGGGCATAGTCACATAATAGGAAGGTACCACATCAATAGGATAATGTCAGCACTGCTGGATGTGGATAGAAGAGTAATAAGGATGTATGGTGCTGTTGCCAGGATGCATGTTGCTGGTTGTTGTTGTTGTACTCACCGGTGGCTGTGCTAGTGGCAAGGGTGATTGTGTTGGTGATGTGTGTGGCTGTGTCAGCACTGTGGGAGTGTGTTGGCGGCATAGGGTGACCATAACTCGACATTGGTATAAGGTAGGCATCACCCAGTGTCAGCATGTCATTATGTTGTCATCTGCTGCCCTTTATTATGGCCACTACTTCACCTTTTTAATACATCTAAGCCCAGGGAAGTACAGAGTAGATCCTAATAGTCAATCCTCTGAGAAAATATTTTGAGAATTCTTCTTCTCTGTGAAGGAATAAAGGTGACAAAATCAGATTTTCTTTTGTGACTCTAAACTAGTTTTATGCATATTCTGAACAAAAATATCAAGTCTGAAAAATTTATGTTCTCAACATTTGGCCGGTGCACGTGACCAACATGTGGGATTTACATCACAAGTCAGCATGGCTTGTGACTTGGGATCAACCCTTACATGGTCCATACCAGCTATTAATACCTATCATACAAGTAAGCAGGGCTTAAGGAGCACTGGATAAGGTAGAATGGGGTTCAATTGGTGATGTATAGAGGGATTATATAAAAATTTCACACTCAAAAAATTCAATCATCTCGAATTCATCAGAATTGCACTTTTGCACTGATTTCTTTTCAAAAAATTTTCAGAACCAACATTTGGCCACTTACTAAGCAGCTTACATAATGGTGCTGATAATGGGTGATGCCTACCTTATCTGGTGTTGGTGAGTTGTTTATGCACCATAGGTGGCTATGCTAACGCCGGTGGCAAGGGTGGTTGTGTTGGCAATGCATGTGGCTGTGTTGGCACCGTGGAAGTGTGTAACAGTGGTGTAGTAATGTAACACATACATTGGTATGTCTGGTGTTGGTGAATTGTTTATGCACTGTAGGTGGCTGTGTCGGTGGCAAGGGTGGCTGTGTAGGTGATGTGTGTGGTGTGCCAGTGCCATGGAAGTGTGTAACAGTGGCGTAGGTAAATTAACTTGTCGTGATGTCATGAGTCTGTGGGGCCAGACTTACAGTAAATCACTGTAGACTAGCAGCCTGTGATGGTTTCCCAGCTTCCTGGTTCCCAGGTCTTGCACAACCCAGGAAACCATAAAAACTGAAAAAAAAAATGGAAACTAAATTGCCATATTGCTGATGTTCTTGATTACATGCCAAGTGGCTGCACTGGTGTTCACCAGCCCTGTGATGTTGGTATTCAACAGCCACTCAAACTGTTGATAAGGAAATCATACCATGAAGATATTGTCAATGAATTCCTGTCAGTGCTGAATGCAGGTGACTCCACACCAATCCTCAAAGACACCCTTGGAGTCCTGCGTGATCACAGCATTCAGTGGATGTGGAATGCATATCAGGTACTACAAAACAAAGGGTTCATTAAGAAGGTATATCAATGTTCAATCAGTCTCTGCCTTACTTATGAAATGTTGGATTATATAATCTGTCACTGCTTAATCAGTGCTTGACAGATCATAGTTTGCACACACACAAGTGATGTGATAGCTGTAGCAATCCATGTCTGGTTATATGGTATCCTTGTTCTGTTGAACCCTATAAGACCTGATACTCAGTCAGTCAGAGCATCTGGTATATGTCCAGGAGGGCCTAGGTTCAATCCCCAGTCTGGTCATCTTTTCTGCATTCCTACATGAAAATGTCCCAGGCATTTGAAGGATGTCTTGTGCATGGGTGGGATTTATCATATGCCTGCTTGATGAGCTTCAAGGTGTGCGACGCACTGCAAAATATGAAGAACATGAACCCTGAGTTTTAGGAAGAGCTTACCAAAGGCCAAAATGACAACCAGCACCTTCCCGCTCCCACTGAAACCTTGCCAGAAGATATACCCACCTTAAGACAAAGATGTGGATGATAGTGATCTATCAGTTGAAACTCTTGTCATGGCAACGATGAAGGATCACATACCTCCTATTGTGGACACTCAAAAAACTGGATTGACATCTCTTGCTGATGCAGAGAATAACGATGAGAATCTTCCAGCCACTACCTTGGGTGTTGAAATTCCTGAGAAGGCAAAGGAGCTGCCAGTGGCACCAGGAGAAAGTGGAAGATGAAAACGGACGAAGTACACAAACAAGATGTACGATGCAAGGTCATTTTGGCGGCACGATGACAAAGACGATTGGAAGGACGATAGCGTGCACCTTATCGATGGTTGATCGGTCGAAATGCGGCAATGCGTCCCTATTTGGCTTCAGTGACATCGGACTTCGAGCTTCAATGCCAATTTGTAAATACTTCTCTATTGAAATTACTACCCACAGAAGTTGAAATACATTAAAATACACTACGGAGAATTCTTTCGCGATTTTTTAAATCATTTTTCAACCTTTTTTTGGCTGTTTCGGCAACCCAGCTAAAATCGCTGTGACAATCGTGACATTTCGGCGATTCGAAAAGCACCGTGATGCGTGACTGCCGAATTGAACGAAATGTTGACGAAATGGTACAGTATTCGGACAAAGCCCAAAGTACCGATTTCCTCTCAACTGCGAAGTTGGGCACGGGAAGGAGGCTGGGAAAGGGCACTTTTGTCTGGACAAAAAAGAACTTCTGACCCAGGCAATCCGGGGGTCCACGAGCATTACTTACGTAGTCCGAGCTGTCGGGGTGTGATTCTGAGCTAAGGAATTTGCGTCCTATCGTGGTCCCAATCACAGCTGGGGCTGACCTGTGTTTCCATGCGAAACACAGGTCTCGGAAACATGTTTTGTGACTTCTAATCCATGTTTCCTTGGGATAACCATTACATAATCACCTTTTTGGCAGTGCTTACATAAGGTGTTTCTCAAGGAAACACACATCAAAGTCACAAAACACATTTCCGAGGCCTGTGTTTTCATGGGAAACACAGGCCAGCCCCAGCTGTGAATCCAGGGGGTACGTTACGACCAAATATTTTGCTGAACTCCGCTGGATCCAGAACCGATAAAGCTTCGATAAAGAGCCAACAAGCGTTAACGACACAAGTCGGTCTTTTGCCATCCATCATTTTAAATTTATCAACTTTTTATCAGTCATACGTCCTCGAGCTCCTGACGTCGACTTGAGAGTTCTTGAAGGTGATGGTTCGCTAAATGCTGAAGCCTCAATAGCAAATTTAGCGGGCCACGAGAACTCGCGAGAAGTCCGGAGGTTATATTCACATCGGGAGCATCAACTTTTCAGGGCAACTGAAAATGTCATGTGACTGAAATTGGACGAATTAGATATTTCGGGTGGTCCGAAACTCTCCCCTGAAACTATAATTTTCGGCAAAGTTTCCTGGTGAAGCCTGGTGACCAGAGCTGGTTACTGGTTACTATATTTTCTCGTTGCATACAATTTTGACGATGTCTCTTGATGCATCATCGGCTAAATTCCACGCTGCATGTGGAGCATTTCTATGTTGGCCTCAAATTTAGGAGGAAGCTCAGGATGCTAAACCGACTGAATTTCCCCCGCTGTTTGAAAATTGAGGCACCCCATTTCTCGTCTTTGACATACTAATGGATATCGATATCGGTCCTACATACGGAGCCAACTTGATTGGTCTTATCCTCGCTTCAGTGTTCGCGTGCTTCGACTGTACATATCCACGGTGGCTAACGTCATTCACGATTTAGATTATATGGTGTAACACTCCTGCAAATGTGAGCCTTCTCAATTCGACACGACATTCTGCTTCATTAATGTTTCTGTAAAGATTCTTTTATTACAGGTACCCTATCTCGTAATCAGAAACTCGTGTCTTCGTAACGCTCAGTGCACAGGCAATATCCTAGAGACAGTTTTTTCACTAAAGGCCTGGTGTGTACCTCGTACTCTACTCATCAGCAAATGAATTAATATTAATACGTATCATCTTAGGTTTTTGTTGTATGGTATGTAGTTCTCAACATCAATCGTACAAATATTCTGCAACGTCGACAGGTTTCTCGACACAGCGCAACTTGTGCTTATCACCATTGACAGTTATTGGTAAGTCTCACTCAGGCCAAAAGGTATTTCCCTGTTAAGGCCCCAGAGAAAGGTATCTGGTAACAAACTACAACAAGCCTGAAGTTTTGGGCAAGGCAACATGGTGAATTTTACAGCGTCCTGTCGGCGCTCTGTTCTTTATAAATTACCTGATATAAAACATTTAGGAGTTCTAATGTGAGTCCCCCAATATGTGATGTTTGTGGAGTCTTACAATAGTACGATGCACAGGTACAAATTGATTGTAATGTACGTCATCTATTGGGCGAGTAAACTAAATGCCCACACTTTTGCCACAGGGTCTCATCGGTCTTCTCGTCCAATGATAGTGATAAATGCTTGTACCGGGAAGAGAGTCAAGCTAATTGATTTCATTCAAAGTTTCTTTGCTCGACGTGTCTGGCGTCGTATGTTCCCCTTCCATCTCTCCTGGCTGCTGTACTCATCTCCCCTTGTTTTACAGTATCAGGCAACATATGGATTACCGTTATTATTGTACGATGCTAGTCATTCCAATTGTACAATCTAACAAGTCTATCTTGGATAGGTAATTCTGGCCTTTGTGCACTTCAGTATGTGCAATTTTATTCGTTAGTACGAATGATTGGCTCATCAACCTCTGTAGGTCTCGGTATAGGTATGCTTTACTATCGAGACAGTGCCCTCAACGCTCTTACAACCTTTAATCGCAGTATTCACTGTAGAAGGGTGAGGGACTCATTTCATAGTGCCAACTTCGTTTACTGAGGATTTCGCTAGCTTCATCCTTGTCGATACAAAGATGTTTAGGAAATTAATTGTACAGTTATCGTAATATCAATCTGATTAGAATACTGATGGTTCATGAAATGCAGTGGGCTACCAGTACGGGTCTAGGAAGCGCTGCTGCCGCTGATATGATTATTGCATGTGCTCTGTGCTACTATCTCTTGAAAAATCGCACCGGATTCGAACGGTACGCTTCATATGGAAACTCGGTCCAAGTAGAGTTTGACAGATTCATAGAACAAACTCGATTATTACGACGTTAATCATGTACAGTCTAACGACAGGCTCAATTACGAGGTTCGTCCATTAGTTGAATGTCGTGTGGCTTGTACATATTCATTGTCGTGCAGTGTTCTTGCCTTCCTCTCGCTTGTCACAGTTAGTACAGATAATGTTCTTTTCCGCAGATTCTGATCATCATAAAAGTTTGCAACGTTACCAGGGAGCAACGTCTGGCAGGCGTTGTTTTGGATTCTTGGGAAATGTACGTCCATCCTTACACCAGTTGTACGGGCATCACTCGAAGAAACACGTATCCAGGCTATGTCAACTCCTTACTATCATCGTTGAGTGATCTCCTCGCCCTGTACTTGCCTCATCCTCACGTTTTGGATGCCGTATAGCCTCAATAGTCGGGATTCTCTCCGTGAGCAAATCGCCAGTCGCGATGCGATCCTTCAGCTATCATCAATCCCCGCCACTTCGCAAATGACGAACAATAAAGGAGGGAACAAGGAGCTCAGCATTCATATACAGACTGTGTCAAAGACCGATTATGCCTACCCAGCACCAGCAGACAAGGTTAGTATGTTGTTTAATAGTCATCGATTGAGACTAATACGTGAGTACCAACAGGAAAGATAAAAACAACTGGCAGTGGACAACACATGCCTCTTGAACATTATTACTGCTCTTGCATTGTTTTGGAAATTCGTTCCGAAAGAGGAGGGGACTTGTAGCCATATTTAAGTAGTAGTATACTAGAACTTCACCCCTAGGTCAGAGTTTGAAACTATACTAGTGTTATGGAATATATTGGTTCCGAGTTCTCAGTATTGAGGACTTGGTCTTCATCTGGAAATCGGCAGGGGTCCGGTATGACTAGACAGATTTGATCAATGATTAACACTCCGCCATCATAATGTTTGCATTTGTGGACCCTCTCATCATAATGATTAATGTCTAGTAATATCAATTTACAAAATCATCTACATGCAAACTTGAAATTCAGGGTCAGAAAGAGGATTCTAACTGTATATCGAGTGAAACTCACAAATATCACTCCTTTCAATCATGGTTTTTGTACACTCCATGGTTTTCTAAGAAAATATATGATAAGTAAATTAAACAAAAGATGGATGAATAACTCACACCAATCAAAGCTTACAGTATTGGTTGCAAAACAGGGTGTGAGAAGCCCAGTACCATCCACCATTTGGGTATGCCTCAGGTGACAAGACAACAGGGTAGATGTGGAGGGTGAAGTGGGAGCATCCTCCTTGAAATGTTCACACTGTCCAGTGGCAGCACTGCCTCACCTTCCATGAACCCGTGGGTGATTTGTGCAGATTATGGCTTAAGGAGCCATCTAGATCCAAGAAATGAAGGAAATAATGAACAACATATCAAATAACCCAGTGGAAAAGTCCTGGATTCCCAATATGAGAGGTAATGTGGGCCTGGTATTGACCAATTGCTGTATGGATGCGCCAGTATGCCAGAAAGCGAACAATGGAAAATCTGGGCAGGAACTTGTGAATAGCAAAAATAGGGAATGACATAAGGCTGAAGTAAATCAAATGAGAATCAGTTGTTGGTGTGATAGAATGAAGAACAAAAGAACATACAGAGTAGGATACAAGGGAAGTGAGAGAGCAGAGACAACTTGAATCTCAGTGATAGTGGTAGTAGTCAGATGGTCACTTGATGTTGATGATGCTCAACCCAGAAACCCAAACAAAACCTACTAAATGGCTTCAGATGGTATAACACAAGTTAGAGGAAGGATGTGAAGCCCTCTAGATGTCACCTGTCAGACTGACCATCAAATAGTCATAAAAGGACTGCTTGTCAAAGCAATTTGAAGCTAAAAGAATGTGTTTCATGGAATTTCAGAGAATTTTGTGGCTAGATCGATGAATTCGGAGTGCACAAATATGTTCGGACACAAGATCAGGGGACTAGACGAGTAATAGAAGCAAAGCAAAGGCAAATCAAGGGAAACGAGAGTGAAAATAGCATAATGCAAGGATTTTCAAGGATTTTCAAAGATGTTTAGTGTGAAACACAAGACTTTGGACTGAATAAGACTAAACTGTACCCTCAAATCACTGCAATCTGGGAGGAAGATGACAACTTTCTTGTTCTTCTTTGTATCTAGTACATCTTTTTATATAAAATAAAGAAACTACCTAAAAAGGCTAGAGAACATGAGGCAAACATGTGGAAAACTTGAGGCAAAAGACAATAGAAGTATATCAGAACAATAAAGCGAGACTAGAAAGGGTGAATATAACACATGATGAAGAAATAATAAGAAAGAATTGCTGAAAGTGGACTGTCCTTGTTATAAATTGCATAAAACATCGGAAACTGCTTCGAGCGGATTGTATGCGTGCACATGCAGTCAAAATGTGTTCAATATACTCGAGATAGTGTCCCATGTGTCCAGCATGCATCAAAGATCATTCAAATAGGAAATACTGTGTCCAAAGATGTTTTTTGAGGTTTGAGGTTTTTTGAAGATTTTTGAAGTTTCTTCAGACTTCGTTCATGGCATGAAATCGGTGTGATATTGCTCAAAACTGGTTCATAACTCATTGATGATGTTCCAAGTGTATATTCTGAGCTGTATGAAGTGTTTGAAGTCAATTGAAAGTGCGAAAACTGATATATTGGTGCTTGAACTGTGCTGGGGACCTATTAACGTTATATAGTTGAATTTAACCTGACTGCATTCAACCCAAACAAGTTGACCACAAGTCAAACATCAAATACACCACTATCGAGTAAATTGCCTAGCAAAACTGTGAACTAATACTCCACTAATACTCCTTATGATCAACCTAACACTGTCCAACAAAGGTGTATCCCCCTGCATTCATTGGTGGCATTCACAGTTAGGCTGGTTTTTTCAAAGGGCAGCTTTGAGGTGGTGAGGATTGGTGAGCAGGAGATGGAAGCAAGGTATTATGATTGCCATACCTGGTGAGTCTGGCAAATTCCCCACTCCATGGGCCTCCAAGCATCTTCTGATTTTGAGGTGGAGTTCAACATGACTGGGGGGTAGATATAGCAATCTGATGTGTTGTCCATGTGCATACTGCCTGTGCTGTGCCCAGGAGCAGGAGGCTGGTTCTAGAGCAGACAGGTAACTTCCTAATGAACGGCATGTTCATATGCAATTTCTGAGTGACTAAAGTGGATATGAACAGACTGGAGAATATTGGAAGGATGCCACAGGTGGTCAATTACACGTTGGGACAGGCAATCCAAGAATGACAAACTACCTAACCATCAATCAGATTTCTATTTAACATTTTATACTTCATGCCCCTCTCACATCAAAACAGATCAAGAGGTGTCTGTGGTAATGAGGTCAGATTCAATGCACTTGTAAGTTATGCAACATACTGACTGTTCACATTTGATTTCACATAATATTGAAGACCTCACTACAAAGAATAACAATCAGAAAGAATTCTGGTAGAACATTGGTCAAAGAGTTGCCTCACAACATTCCATACTTGTGACAGTTGATCCCTCCAGTATCCCTCCAGTAATGACCAGCATTACAGTTGTCTGGCTGTTTTGAGAGGTGGGGGATGTCGGCAGTGGTCATTGGTATAGCCTGAGGACAGTGGTGCATACTACTGCAGGGCTACCCCATTCCCGACACCTTCCTGTTGTTAGCTCAGCTCCCTGTGGCCTTCTTGATGACCGCTGAGTCGCATCCCCTTGAAATGGAGAGGCATGGCAGGTGTTGTAGGATGTTGTGGATGAGGTGACTAGTGGACAGCAGGAGTTCTAAAACAGCTGCTGCCATAAATGGATTGAATTGTGAGTGATGGCAGGGGAAAGGAACATATGAGCGACAGGTGACAACTCCAGACCAGAAAGGACTTGTTCTGCCTCCTCCACCAACATCTGCATATAAACCCTTGCCCCCAAATCCAAGCATGCTATCGTCTCACTCCACTGGCTCCCATGATTCACTTGGTATATCCAAACTGTGTGATCGCTCTCAAGGTGGCAAGTAAATTGGTGGGACCTCATGAGGTTGTAGCTTTGTATTGTTGTGTGCATAGCATTATGGTCGTGGGAGTGGTTGGAGGTGTTGTAGGTCTTGATGTTAGAAGAGCATTTTGCACTTAAGATCACCGATACCCACAATAGGACAAGAGGTTGTATGCTGGATAACTCAATTTCACGAACGATGAAGGGTGGGGACAATGAACAGTGCGCAACAGGAGGCAACAAATTAATAGTGCAGATGGTAATGCAGGGATGATGGGGGTGGCAGGGGGCAGTGGCAGTGTGGCACCCAACAACAGTGTTACCCCACTCTTGCTACAAACACGAGACGACAGGGCCATTTTATTTTTTTTCCCTCATTTTATTTTATTTTAGTAGGCTGACTAAGGCCAATAAGATGGGGCCTGCAACTGACAGGCAAGAACACTGATACTCCACAATATATGACCCTGCATCCCAATGTAGCCTATAATGAACACAGGCTATGACCAACATCACAAAGGAACCAAAGACTGTAATAAACACGGCTAGGAAGAAAGCCAACATCAGTCAAGACTCAAGTGGCTTGTCCAAATGGTGAGTGAGCCATGTACTTTGGAAGAAGTGATATGACAAATTGCTTTTCAACTTCAGGATCATCATGGTCCAGAACCATGAGTATACAGAATTCATGATGAGCAGGGTTGTCATCCCACAAACAGCTTTTGAAGGGGCAGATTTGTTGAATATCTTCCAGGGTAATAGATGAGACAGAAGTGTCATAACCCTGCCAGCAATGATCAAGATGATTGTAACACCAAAAGAAGCCAGTGAGGATGCAGGGATATTTGATATAGTGGGTAACAATTGTGCCATCATGATCCCAACAAATGAACCTCGCATATGTTCTGCACACAAGAAAATATGAACACAAAACTGAGACCCCACATGAGCAGCATAAGAGGCCAGTTGGCCACAAATAAGCATGGCTTTGTCTGTATCCTTCTCAAAGTGAAAGTTGCCTGCTTTTGGATCCAGAGGATACTCTGGGTCACAGAATGGGTCAGATGTATTGGAGATCTTGAATTTGACAAAGATGTTGATTTTTGAGAAATTGGTCTTTGCATCCCCTTGTGGTTGATCATTAATGGAATATGCTGATATCAGGCACAAGTTTGTTGCACTGTGTATCTGGATTGGCATGTGTATCTGTGGTCTATTGAGGTGTTGCTGTTGTGTTGTTCTTGTTAGATGTAGAGGCAAACTGGTGAATCCAAGAGCATGAAGTCGAGCAAGGTGCTGGGGGTGGTCAAATAGCAAGGAGCTTGCTAGTAAGTGTGAATGAACCAGTGTGGGAGTTAAAAGGGTAGAAGGTCTGGAGGTCATCAAAAGTAAGCAAGTGGAAGAGGTTGCCAGTGGGTGTGAATCAATGAGCGTCAGCGAGAGGTAAGACAAGTGAAAGCCCTTGCTAGCGAATGTGACTCGACAAGAGTTAAGTTTTTGAAGTGACTTGCTGTCCAGTTTATACCCAATGGTTAATGGGCATGGTCAATGAGAGGTAGACATAAGCATTCTAACCTGGTGAAATTGGGGTGGTTGAGCTGTCCAATGCCAGACAACATATCATTATCATCAACAAAACTACCACACTCGGGAATCCACCACTTGCTGGGTCATTCATCAACACCATACTATGAGGTATACAAGCAATGTGAGGATAGCCTGACATGAATGGCTGGGACCACTGCAATGGATCATCATCACCATACCACAGGTTGGATCAAAGAAAAAGGTGCTGATCACCTCTGAGAGGAGGTTCACATATGAATCTGCAGTTGGGACTAGTCATGACATATTCCCCATCACTGGTGATTGAACCTTTGAGGCCATCGAATGATTTGAGTGCTCAGATAGGTTATCAGAAAGCCAGGCAGCAGCAGTGAACAGCAATACATACATCTGTCAAAGTGCTACAAGCATCTGTGGTGTTGTGTCTGCAGGAAGCATCATTTTGATGTGATCTGTTAATACATTGAATGAAAGGACTAGAAGGGAATGAGAATTGAAAATCCAAATCTGAGTGTGGACAGACATACTTCAATGCAGAGGTGATAAATGAGTGAAAACTGATTCAAAGGCCATGCAAGGTCTCACCCAATTGGGGGGGAGTACCAGCCAAGGGTAAGGATCCAAAAGTGACTCGCTGCCAAGGACGAGCATTAGGGAGATGCAACTACATCACACCCCAGAAAAAAGGGAAATGGTTCATTGTGTCGATGAGGGCTCACAAAGATTTGAAGCATAGGAAGGAGGATCTGATCTGTTGAGAAGAGGTACAAATTAAATAATAAACAACCCACTCACCTGAAACAACTCACATCTCTTTGAGCTGGGTGGGGAAGTGTATAGCTTAGAGCTAGATTTCGACATGTCTCTATATTTTGTAAGTAGATATAAGGGCAGTGTTGATTAGGAGATGGACAAGTTTCATATAAACAATACCCACAAGGTCATGGTGGCTATCATTACCATTATGATTACCCTTTTGGTATAGGAACAATATCATATGAATTCACTAGGTAGGCCTAAGCCAGTTGGAACAATAGGTCACATTCAAGTTGTCCAAATTTACATGATCTGCAGAAGGCCAGTCATCAAGCAATGCAAACAAAATTTAGCAAGGAACTCACCATAGTTCTACAGCAATTTAGAGTACAGAAAAATCATAGAACCTGGATGGATAGACAAAGGATGATCATACCACAGTAACAGGGTGCACTGGGAGTCAGAGCATGCTTCAACATGCATACCATTGCATGGCATCAAGCTGTAGTAAGTCATCATGAACTGTTCTTTTTTCTGCAATATTCATGGTTCAGAACACATTTCACAGCGCTTCCAGAACTGGAATGTGAGCAGGCAATACAAAATCCACAGCAATCTTCAAAGTATTTGCACAGTTTGATACCTGGCCAGAAACTAATGAGATTTAGTGCTTGGACACACTTTTGGCAATAGCGCTTTCCCTGTTGCATGCTATGCAGGAATGAATGAGAGCTCAAAGCCAGAAGAACTGATGATACCTGTATTATCTGTTTGTGAGTGGCCATCAGAGAGGGTACCCAACCATTATACTCGAACACTCCATTCTCTTCCCTTTCAACACTTTTCCTGTGGAAGAAAACCTGACACATTCCACATTCTTCTTCTACCTTGATCCAGCAAAAAATGATAAATCTACAGTTGTCCTGGATAGTCCAAGTAGTGCATGCTACACAAATTGCATCAGTGAGCAATTTGTAAAACCGGCAACCATGATTCTGGATTTCCCAACCCTCTTCTTCAAAAATTGCTAGGAATGCTTTCTTTGGGGCTGTGGCCATGTCAATGGAGGGTTTTTGCTTTTGTGATGACATTACAACAGCACCGTCAATCATAGAGGCAAGTTTGGCTGCAAATTGTGAACCAATGTTGGACAAGGGAATACCATTCAAGGGAGATGCAGACTGGTTGGTGTTCAAAGGCAATGTGGGCTCATTAGCACCAGAAGAAGATGCAGGCAAGATGGTCCTGGTTGCAGGCCTGTCCACAAGCTTATCCATGTATTGTACCCAAGTCAATAGATGAGGGAGCCTAAAGGACAAGCACAGACCCATGATGTTCATGATGCAAATTGCCCACCCATGCTTAACATGAGTTTTCAGAACCTCATCCCACCCATCCTGTGGCATAAAAGCTACAATGATGCACATAGAATTTGATTTTCCCAGTAGTAGCAGGCCCTGTCTAGATGTGAAGAAAGCCAGTAATGTCAACAAATGAAACTCACATCAACTGCATACACATGCCCTATGGCAAAGTTCATCTTAACGTCTACTAAAGAAAATCTGTGACTTATGTGCTGGTAGGTGAAACATTTCTCACACAGAATGTTGGTCCCACAGGCAGGGCTAAATAGGGGTCCTTGAGTGAGATCTGAAGTTCCTCATCCTCTGTATCTTGAAAATCCTTGATTGATAAGAATTGTGGCTCAGATAGGCCATTGTGTGCAAAGATCACCCCTGAAGTATTAGATACAGTGCCTGTTACTCTGGAGAATGCATTGCTTAATGGAATTCAAGGGGGTACTCCATGAAGCTGAGCTCACAAATGATCATCAATGGCGACCCGCCATTTGCAGACTCTTTTAGTCAGATTGTACTCTGTGCTATTACAATGTTAATCAAGAATTAACTGCATTGATGAATGGGTTGTTAAACATGCACATGACTGACTCTTGAAGAAGACAAACGAGTAACCATGTTGCTGACAGGAGATGCAGATGTGAAATTCAAGACTTGGATAGCAGCTGATGAGAATTATTAAATGAAGCAGCCTGAAGTGTGCTTATCAATGCTTTAAGCCTAGTCAAAGGTTGAACAGTGGAGACAGTTTGAACAAGAACTCACATGGCCTACTAGTAGCATTCTGTAACACTGTCAGTGCAACAACACTACTGGGGGTGGATGCTATTATAGACTTGTAACAACTCAGGCTGCCACTCCTGTGCCCTTTCAGGTCACTGGCTTGAGAATGTATCTGTATCACCTCAGGCAATTCTCTTGAGTCTCCCCTAAGTTGCCGAGTGCTGTTCATGATTTTGTCCTTAGATGGAAATATCACCATGGTTCCATGGCTGGATAAGACAATAAGATTGGAAATGTTGCAGTGGTGTTGCCACATCATATCCAGAATGGAGGTGCCAGCATCAGGTGGAAGTGGTATAGTCTGGATGGTGCCTGCATCAGGGTGATCCTTGATATTCCAAACAATGATTTCTGGAAAGGTACCTGCTTGTCCAGTGACTTCAGCAGATACAAGCGGTGGGAGCAGGAGAAGAAGAGAGGATGGACCACCTATAAAAATTGTGTTCCCATCATCACCACCACAAAGTATCCTCCTGACCTTGCCCAGTTGTTGATCAAACAGGGATGTGCAGCCGCAAGTAAGCGCAGATGAGTTGGAACCGGATGACATGTGCTGAACTTAAATATTCATCAGGAAGAGCCACTTTTTGGTGGAGATCTTGGACTCGAAGAATTATCTAACCGGGCTCAGAAATATGGCCAAGACAGCAGCCTCAAAGTTGTGAGGGCTTACACATTGCGGAACTTGAGAAACGACTCATCACCAAGGGCAAGCATTAGGGGGATGCAACTACATCACACCCCAGATGGCAGGATAACAGGAAAGAGGGGACCAAAAATCTTACTTACTGCAAGGTAATAGATGAGCCCAAGAAACGAGTTGAACTATCAGAACTCTCAACTAAACCGAGTCCAACGACTCAGATTGGAGTTGAGCACATGCAATGTCACACGATGTGTTGATAATTGTGACCTGTCACAGTTGGACTTTACAACTTGAATGTCGACTCGGATGACTTGGACTCCCAGGCCTACTGGTCACAAGCCCAACAGTGCCACATCCAGTAGCTCTAGACTTCCAACACCAGTACTAAATCAGAGGTGAACTAGCCCTTGATTAACCCCACCTATAGTAACCACCTCCAGGTCAACTGCTCATGTTATCAATAAGAGGGAAACAGGTGAGCCATCGTCCATTGTACTTACAAGATTCTTTCATAATGTGGATATTGGCCACTACCATGAGTCCCATGACCGTGTTCTGCTTGTGATGTGGATATGGGTCACTACTTTGACTATATCGCAAGTGATTGTTTATTCATTTTTACATTACAAATATTTTTCCATAACATGGATATTGGCCACCACCTTGACTGTGTTCCATCTGTGATATGGATATTGGTCACTACCTTGACTATATCACAGGTGTTTTTTTACATTGCAAAATTCTTACATAACATGGATATTGGCTACTGCCCTTTGGACTGTTCCATCTGTAATGTGGATATTCACCACTCTTCAAATCAACAAGGCTGTCATGGAAAATGCAGGTACTAATTATTTTCTCCTCTAGAAACTTCAGCTAATCAGGGCATCACTCTGGGCACTAATGTATTTACCTTCTGATTTCGACGCTTGAGTGACTGAAACTTTTATTTTCAGCAATGTTTCTTCTGCAAACAAGGTGGTATCATTTAAACTTGTACCATCTGTAAGACTTTCACATCCTGCATATCCATGGGAGATTTATGAGGGTGCCTTCCTGAATGGTATTCTGATGGAGGGGAGTTTGTATGCCCTGGATGTTATCAGTCAAAGGGTATCATGCCCCCGGTAGTTATCCTCTTTTGAGGCTATCTTCTTTACCTCACTTACCAGCATTGTCTAGTATTTGATACCCCCTCGATCAGGTGCATCAAGCCATGCAGGGATGAATACATCACCTTTAATAATATACACCATGTTCTTTGAAGAAGGGCATCACTCACAGATGCCTGCTGCATGCTGGAAGGACAGGCATGTGGTTATTTTCATGGCAAGGTATCTCAACTATGATGCTCTTCATGTCCACTTTTCTAATCATGACTTTTGTTGCAGGAGAGCCAACTTCTTATTGTTTCACTGCCATTCCAAGATATTCAACAATCTACTACAGCTCTTGTCAAAAATATGCAATTGATCACTGATTTTTTGCTTTTTGCACCGCAAAGTCATTTTATCTTGTTACTTCAGACACATTCCAATCCCTCAGATGGTTATCTTCATTTTTCTGACAACAAATCAACAGACCTTTCTGAGGTGAAAATTCAAACTTTGTTGGTTCCTTTCTGCTATGCCTTACAGTATCTGTAGATATTGAAGCATATCCTGGGGTCAGTGTGCCTTCAAACACTTCCAAATAGTGTCCTATTTCTAAGCTGTTGTGGATATTATGTGGATAAGCATCTGACTGCACTTAGGGAAATTGTGTAAGTTTATGACTTCCAAGTTGCAGCTAGCTTGGTTCAAATGCCCATTGCAGGAATGCATATAGCTTTAAAACTACCTTCAGCTTCACTGGCTACTCTCTTGATCCTCTTCTTGTAGCCATCACTCTGTACTACAATGTTGTCAATTTTCAAATTGTGGGTAACCAGTCACTGCAAAAGGTGCTTGAGTGATCAGCCTGTTGTTCCCTCCTCTCTAGTACCTCTGTCATGCTCTTCACAGAGTCAGAAACATTCTCTTTGTGGGGTGCGGCAATTCAATATTGACTGAATGGAATTAATATCCTTTGCTGCCAGCAAACTCCCATCTACAGGAATCTTGTTGATGATGGATGGTAGTCTTTGAAGGTCTGGTCGGGTTGCGGTTGCAGCCCCTTTTGGCTGCAACTGCAACCACAACCAGTTGTCTCACTTACAAAATCCCACCAACTGTGACTGCAACCATGGCCAACCAGTTGGTGACAAGTTGTTGTCAGCTTCCAACTGGTTCCAACCAGTCGCAACCATACATATGTACAGTAATTTGTAAATAATAATATGGATTAATAAAACTAATAATAAAATAACAAGAACCTTCCCCCTGCTCACATTACAAGTGAGAGAGGGGGGGAGGTAGCTGTAGTCATGTATAAAAGATCAAGAACCCCCCCCTGCTCACGTTTGGAGCAAGAGAGGGGGGTGGGGGGCCACCATTGTCATTATTGGGGTTGGTGGTGGGTGTTGGTGACATGGCAGCAGTGCCACATCATTGTCATTGTCATTGTCATCATTGTCATCATTGTTGGGGTTGGCGATGTTGCAGTGGTGCCACATTGTTGTTGTTGGGTTGGTGTGGCAGCCTGTCATAGCCCCATTGTCGTTCCTCTCAGCAGCACCCCCATCTCCCCCTGCAAGCAGTGGCTCGCAGGCTGGGTGGTGGTGCTGGAAACATAACAGAGACCCCTCCATCTCGCATTTGGAGTGAGGGAGAGGGGTGTCACCATAGAAAAAGAACATACCCCTCCATCTCACGTTTGGAGCGAGAGAAAGTGTGTTGCATCTAGGTGGGGTGGGTTAGCTGTGATGTGACATGGAGGTGGGTGTGGCTGGGGGGGCTTACCTGGCAGGTATCCCCCTGCTGGGGTCTCCTGGTGTCCCTCCCCATCCTCCTGACTGATCAGCACTCCTCACATCCCATTTTGATGGGGAGGAGGAGGTAGAGTGTGTGGGTGTGGTTTGTATACATCGGCACACATTTTTACCAAAGAATTTCAACCTAAAAACATAGAAATAAAGTTAGTAAACATAAAGATATACAAAAGAAAACTTACCATGGGCCCAAATGACGATAATGTCGTTTGGGCCCATGTTGTTTGTGGCCATTGTTGTCATTGTCGTGAGAAGTGAATGACAGCACATACAAACAAATGTGTCGCATTGCTGTTTACTTGCACCACACATATTCAAACATATACAAATGGCCCAAACATATATAAACCCTTGCCCATCCAACCTGTCATTCTTTGGGCATGCCCCAAATTTGTTATGGAGTAAGTAAATTACATAGAAAATAAAATAAAAATTGTACTATCTAAGATTGAGTAGTGAGGTAAGGCCACCCAGTTGCAACTGGTTGTGACTGGTTCCAATTGGTTGGACTTGTGAGCCCAAGCCTACCAACTGCAACTGCAACTGTTGACAATGAGGCCCAACTGTAACCAGAAAGACTGGTTGCTTGCAGTTGGGTCCAGTTGAGTTCCAGTTTTTTTTTGGTTGCAGCAACTGGACCCTCAAAGACTAATGGATGGGCTGCCCTTTATAGATGTCATGTTAAAGAGCAACCCTGTGGAAGCTCACATTTTCAAGTAGTTCCACTCCTACATTCAGACAAGTTAAGAACTGTGGTTGGAGGGGTTGGTAGTGTTCAAGGGTCCAGTCCATAAGACCAGAAAAAGACTGGACTCTTAATTGAACCATTGGTCTCAGTCCACCCCATATTGGGGTTGGTTCAGTTGTTGGTTGAAACCAGTCTTAACTGGTATTTTAGACATGTTTATATATAGCGTAAGTTGGGTACAAAATACAGAAATAAGTATTGAAAAGTATATAAAGAACAAAATATACATATTACTATTACTATTTATGGTATATATACATACAGTGGAACAAGCCTGGGGGAAAAAACCATCGTTTGGTGAGTGCTTATATACCCTGTGGCTGTGCACAGACTATGTGGTCATGTTTGTTCACCCAGAAACAAATGTGGCACCACTTCCAGATGACTTCCCATGACTACAACAACAACACCAACAATGCCGTTTCCATGAAAATGACCACAACAACTGAACAAATGCAAAGTAGATGGCCAAAACAATGAACAAGGGTCGTTTGGGCCCTAGGGTATGTCATTTTATAGTTGATTCCTTTCTTTTACTAACTAACTAACTAAAAGTTTTTTCTTCTTTTTTAGGTACATTTCATTTTGATAATGAAATTGCCCACCCACCAAATGATGCCTTTGCCACTGCTGTGAGCCACTACTCACAGGCTGGCACTGGGCTGCTTCTGGACCACAATGACCACACCCAATGCTGCTGCTGCAAGCCTCTGCTTGCAGGGTGGCAACAGGCCCTTTCCTGGACAACAGTGACCACCACAGATGCCACATCACACAACACCAACACCCTGCCTGCAAGCCATGCTCGTAGGGGGAGATGGAGGTGCTGACAACAATGGGGGACAACAAATGGCAGGCACAGAGAATGGCAGGGAGCTTGATGACCACACATAGGTAAGCTACATTGTATTGAATGATACGACCTATCGAATGCATACATTGTATTGAATGATACGGGTTTGATGGACACTGTCGAACTCACTATATAAAGTCACTATACCATATTAACCAATGACTACATTGTACACTGATTATTATACCTTACAATAGACATGCATTAGGAATGTAATACAGACATTAGTAACGTTTGAAATGCAATGGGGATGGCCACAGCATCGCCATCGGGCACGGACACAATATTAACCTATGAATACTATTGACTGTACATTGTATTATCTGTTTCGATGGATGCCGTCAAACTCACTATATATTTGTACATAATCTATTAATTAACCAATGGCTACATTACTACTTTACTTGCTGTACCATACAGATAGACATGCATTAAGAACATAGTACAGACATTAGTAATGTTTGAATGCAATTGCAGGGAAGGGGATGGGGATGGGGATGGGAGTGGGGACAGGGACTATTGACTGTACACATTGTATTATCTGTTTCAATGGATGCCATCGAACTCACTATATATTTGTACATACTCTAGTAATTAACCAATGACTACAGTACTACTTTACTTGCTGTACCATACAGATAGATGTGCATTAAGAACATAGTACAGACATTAGTAATGTTTGAAATGCAATTGCAGGGAAGGGGACATGGATGGGGATGGGGATGGGGATGGGAATGGGGATGGGAATGGGGAAGCGGCACTGACATTGGGGCTTGACAGGACCACAAAAACAATGATATTACTACAATGATGTGCATTAAGAACAGAAGACAGACAAAAGCTACAGAGATATATATATAATGAGTAAGGTATTAATTATCCTTCCACATCACTGGGAATCAGCAGGGGGATCAGCCATAGCGTCTGAGTGGGATGACAGCGTAATTTCTGAGAACCTCCTTTTGAATGATTTCAACTTATTTTCAACCCTTTCCTTCAAAATGGCATATGTTTTCAATGTTATATCTTGTTGTTCAAGCTTCTCCACCTCAGCCATGTACAGATGATGACTGGCATCCTTGTACAATATGCCAAGCTGGTCTTGAAGGGCCTTCACTTCAGCATGGCAGCTCAACAACTCCCTGTCTGTCAAGTCCTGCAACAGGATGAACTAATGTAGAAACACAAATGAGGATGACACTTACTGGATCGGCAGGTAGGGTGAGCTGGTTGCAGGCCACCAGGTAGTATGGCAGCGCAGTCATGTTGCCAGACTGCAAATTGATCATAATGTCAATTGGGATAGACAAGACATGGGAGTGGATAGAGAAACGGGAGCGGCCAGGATATGGGAGTGGTCAAGACACAGCAGTGGCCAGAGACATGGCAACAGCCCTTAACTTCAACCTGATTTGAAATAAACGAAGCTTACCCCTCCATCTGCATTATGGACATCAAGTTCCAACTTCTGGTGATAGGCATTCATTGCCTGATGAGTGGTGGGAATCATAAAGTGGGGCACTAAATAGTGGTGCCCATCGTCGGCTTGGATAGGGATGCAGCCATCTAGAACATTGTGGATGGATCAATGTAACAGAGGGTATAATGTCCATCTAATCTAGTGATCAGATATTGATGTTATTTGTTTGGCCTTGATGAACAAACACACATGATGGTTGATTTTCATCGTTCCAACTTTTGTTGACTTTCAAACCCCATCACTCCTGTCCCCATTCCTGTCCCCACCCCGACTCATCTCAACATGAATGTTACAGCTCAACAAGTCCTCAGCCACATCAGCCACATCAAGTAGGCCGTTCGAAATGGCCTTCAAACACGAAACATCAAGGCTGTCATGAGGGAACAAAAATGGGCACTTGTAAGTAAAATACTATCAGGATGACAGGGGGACTAATATACTGTAGAACACATTATTTTCATGGCAAAGACAGGATCTCGGGGAGGATTTGAAAGCAGCATTCAGTGCCAAGTCTTTCTTGTGGGGTTTTTTGGTAGCATGGGGAAGTTCTGATAGAACGGGAGATGAGATTTTCATGGAAGGTCAGCTGCACGTGATGAAGAAATTTGATGAGCAAGGTGGGATTGTGGGAACCTCAGGGGTTTTGGCATCAAGAGCAGGAGGAGTGGCCGCTGGTCCTTCAAGATCAGGAGCAGGACCACAAGGAGCAGGAGTGGCAGGTGGGGGTGCAGGAATGAGAACGGGAACAGGAGTGGGACGAGGGAAGGGAGTGGGACGACAGAGGGGAATGGGAGCAGGAGCAGAAATGGGAATGGGGATGGGGATGGGAATGGGAATGGGACAATGGAGGGGAATGGGAGCAGGAGCAGGAGCTCAAGGGGAGACCAGGTGAAGGAAACCACAGGCACCAGTGGAGCCATCAGGATCCAGGTCATGCCAGCCAGAAAATTGATGCCCAGATGTGTGCCCATCAGCACCACCCACCCCAACCACTCCAGCAAGACCAAGTGGGAGTGGCAGGACCAGGTGACTTCAGAGCAGCAGTGGGAGCTCTGGTGAGGATTTAGAAAATGATGGGGAATCAGAGGGGATGGAAAGCGATGGAGATGGATTGTTGGAGTGAAAGGAGCAAAGGGAACAATGGTGACAACTGGTGCATGGGGCAGTAAGGCCCACTCCCTGCATACAATGCTTCCAGCTTGGGTGACAATGTCACGAACAGGTCAATGGGAAGGGCGCATGTTTTGAATGTGGGAAGGGCAATGTCAAGTGCAAAAAAATGAAAGATGGTCATGGAGGGGACAAGCCAGAGAAAGGAAAGGGTGCAGCCAGAAGAAAGGTGAAGAAGTCTGGATCCTCGCGGAGGTTCATGAGGGAAGAAAAAGGAAAATCAAAGGGTAAGTACTATGTATCACCATACAAATAACCACTGAACATTGACCACAGCAACATATTCCTCCGACATCGTGCACAAATGCCCACCCTCACCCTCTCCCTCACCCTCTCCTGCTCCTATTACTGCTGGGGAGCTCTGTGACTTCAACAACTGTATACAAGAACTGGAGCATCATCTGTACAATCAGGGTGATTGGCTCCATCAGAACTTCCCCAGAGCAATGGCCAACATATGGGAGAATATGGCCAGCTTGAGCAGGGGGATGGATGAGATGGAAGAGTACATGGGGTTCCACCCACAACCCCTTGTGTTGTACAATGGTGCACTATCTTGGAGAGGGTCCAAGCTATAGGCAAAGGTATGGTAAGGAGGTTGACAAGGATAAGCAGGATGCTGGGGACACTGTTTGGGAGGATCACTGGCACAGGGCTGCTGCCGCTGATGCTGGTAGTGAGGAAGATAGACATGAGGCAGCTTGGCCTGAGGAAGACAGATGCAAGGTTGCTCCCACTCCCGCCCCTGCTCCCACTCCCACCCCCACTCCCATTCCTGCACTTCCACCTGATGCCCCACCTGCCACTCCTGCACTGCCACCTGCTGCTCCCACCCCCATTCCCGCACTTGCACCCCCACCTGCTGCTCCCACTCCCACTCCCACTCCCTCTCCCACTCCCGTTCCTGATGCTGCTCCTGTCCCCAATGCCTTGCCCAATGCAGAAGCCAGCCAGCCCACTTGGCAAGGCCAAGATGATGCATCAAGTGCTCCCACTCCCTCTCCTGCTCCCTCTCCCGCTCCCACACTGCCACATGCCACTCCCACTCCCACTCCCACTGGGCTTGAGGAAGAAGGACATGGTCCTCAAATCAAGGTCATCCCCGCCACGCTGCAAGATTCTCATGAATCAGTTCAACATATGACCTCTGTGGATGTGCCCCTTCCTCCCCTCCTTCAACCCCCCTCAATCCCCAATGCTGACCCTGTGGAACTGGTAATGGTATCCACCAGCAATGTGTTCGTACCACCTGCCCCTCCTTCACCGCTGGCATCACATTCCCCTCCTCCTCCACAATTATGCCAATCCCCTCACCATTTGTCACCCACCCAGCCTTTGAGAAGTACCAGCCCTCAGCCAAACCCGAAGAAGAGAGTGGGAACATCCAAGGACAGAGAGGAGGTCAAATGAGGCAGAAAAAAGTAATGGTTGGACCATTTTATTTCACATTTATACATAAATATTGTTGTATAATTAGTCTGAAAATTTCACATTTTTTCTCTTCTCTCTTTTACCAAGGGTTGTGATTAAAATGGCCTCCTGTTGCGCAAGGTCATCAGCTGTCTTTCGGTGTCGACCCTCTGATTGGTTGATTGTCAGGTTTTGTTGGGATGGGGGTGGGGTCATTGGTTGATAGAACCATTGCAGCTGCTGCCGATGTGATCACCTGATTGTCAGGTTTTGTTGGGATGGGGGTGGGGTCATTGGTTGATAGCTAACCACTAACAATCCTAGGTTGGGCATGCTGGCCACTCCCGTGCCGGCTGCTCCTGTGTCCTGGCCACCAAAAAGGGGGCAAGGTTTAGGACATTGTGATGTTTGTTGAGGAGGCAGAGTGGAGTTGTCATTTCGGAACAGGGACAGATCAATAGCGGGGTCATTCACATTGTTGCCTGACATGGGTCCCATGTACCTCATGTATGTGTCTCGAGGTATAAGATACTGCAGTTCACCTTCACCTGGACCATTAATTGGCTGTGGCTGAGCAACGCCAGCTCTACAGAGTATGTCCATCGTCATTTGATGGACTTGTACATCGTTCAACAGAGTTGCACTTGTGTTTGAGTTGTGTGCCTGTTCTGCTGTCGACCTTTGGCCAGGTTTCTTTGGCTTGGATTTGCCTTTTGCAGCTTTTATGGCTCTTGATTGTGAATGCAGGTTGGGAGAAGATGCAGCTAAGCCTTGGGATTGGCCCTCAGGGTCAGGCACGGGCATGGCATGGGAGCGGGAGTGGCTGAGTCAGCACTGGCCACTGAGTTGTCTGCACTGGGCATGGCAGCAGGGGAGTCTACATCGGGCACAGCAGTGGCATCTGCATTATGTTGGCCAGTGTGTTTGTGCATCCATCAAGAAGGTGTAGGGCTATTCAAATCATTAGGATATTGTGCAGGAGAGACACTACCATTATGTAGCTTGATTCTTTTGAACCTGAATGCCCTCTCAGGGCCCTGTGCCATTTGCTGCTGCAGAATGTGGTTGAAGAAGTCTTCTATGACACTCTTTTGCATGTTCCGTGGGTCTGTCCATTTGAACCTGGCTGGGAGATATTCTGGATTGATGAATGTCAATGTGTGCTCTGCAATTGCTGTGAATGGGACATGGCAAGTATGACCATTGTTTGCTAGTTCTGCATGCAGATAAGTAACAACTCATTGAAAAGGAAGTGATCATACTGTAATGCTGCCCAACATACAACTTAAACCATTCCTCCAGCTCTTTTTTCTTGTACAGTGAGCCTTTCCATGGTGTGGGTAGGATGGGGAACCCATTGCTAGTCATCTCAAGTCAGATATGTGTTGAGTCACCATGCACTGTTGACCTTGAAGAAACGTCTGATGCATGTAAAGCCTTGATATAACCCATGAAGTGGCGCTTGAGCTCTGTGATCTCATTATTATATGTGTCTATGAAGGATCGTGCAGGGGTGGCCATCAACGATGAAACATTTTTGTGACTGTGATCGGGTGCAGGATCAGCAATGGCAGCAGAAGATTTTCACTCACGCATCAACAACCATCAAACCATCAGGTGCAGTGTAGGCCATGAATGTCACAGAAAGCACCCCCATTTCTAGCCACTGTTGTTGTGCAGTCTCCTCCACACACTTAACCAGGTTCTTCTCTACTTGACTGCAAAACATCAATAATATCATCAGCAGTGGCAATGGCAATGGCAATGGCAACAGCAACAGAAACAGCAATGGCAATGGGTTAACATACATTCACTTCATTTTCTCTGGATAACCTTCCCTCTCCATTTTCTCCTGCTCAGCCTCAAGCACTGCCTTTTCCTCTGCAGTCATGCTTTCAAAAACCCTCTTGATGGCTGGCAGTCAGTTCTGGAACCATCCAGGCATACTTGTGGATGCATCCTGAACACCTAAAATATCTCTGATCTCTTTCCAAACTCAGTCCTGGTGTAAGCTCCAGATCACTTCTGATCGCTTCACTTTGAAGTTGTTTGACTTCCTTGAGGAGCCTTTCGTCATTCGCCAGTTGTTCGAAAGCCAGTTTGTTAGTTCCTGGCAATGTGATCAATAATACAACATTGAATGGGATGATACCCCACCTCGGCACACATGTGACTCTCCTCTGGATCTATTGGGGTCATCTCAATTGATGCCCAGTAATTAAATATGGTGGGGAGAATGTCAGTCTTGAGTATTTGCAATCGGGCAGCTTTTGATTCCTGAGATTGGAATCCATCTTTATAAGGCTTGATGATCTTCCACTCTTCAACTGCCTATCAGCTCCCCACCATCTGTGTCCTGGGTTCTCTGATGGCTCAGGTGGCTTGATGTGGAAGAAGGAATTGTTCTTGCCATTGGGTTTCACTTGTCATTTGGCATGAGGGTCACATGAGGATAACATGAGGTCAATAGTACAATAAATAGCCCATCAACACAATTGATTCCCCCCAATTATCATGAGCCTGACAAGAGCTCCTTACAAGCAAAAGAGATGATCAAAGAACAATGCCACCCTGCATGAGGATGATGATGGTGCAGTGGATACTGTCACACATAAGGAAGTTGAGGTCAACATGAGACATGGACCAAAAACAAAGCGTATCAAGGTTCCCTTGCCTCCAGTTACAGAAGAATGTGGTGAATCGAGTTCAGCTGGTATCCACAACAATCTAGGTCTTGCTCCAGAATAGGATATGCAAGAACCTCAGGTGGCCAATGAGCTGGTTTGGCCATGGATGGGCATGGTCAGTTTCTGACATTGATTGACTTACCGAGGCTCATGTACAAATAACAGAGGCAGTGAGACTATGTCTTGGAGTTTGTCAGACGAATAGATGAACTGCTGCAAGCATCCCTGTCTCAGTAGGCATGGTCAATCGACAAACAAGTTTGCAACCACTGTTCATTCAATAAATAGTCCAGTCCAGTTTTTTCTGCTTTTTTTGGGTGAACCGATAACTGGACCGGTTATCTATAAAAGGAAATGCCCAAATAACTGGACCAGGACTGAAAAAAAACCGCAAAAAACTGACCATAACCAGTCATGACTGGTTTGTAACTGAACTGCGGTCCACACCGGTAATAACCGGTCATAACCACCTTTTTCACATGTTCCCCTACAGGATGCGAACAAAAGATTCAAAAAGTTATGCAAATCGGCCAAGAAACAAGTGAGATATCATTAAAACCAAGTTTGATATCATCAAACTTGCATTCCAAGTCGGTTTTGATGATATCTCACTCAATTCTTGACCAATTTGCTTAACTTTTTGGTCATTTTGTTGCCCCTGAATGTGGCTATGTATGGACATAGCTGAACTGGTCTAAACCAGTTAAGACCGGTTTATTTGAACTGGTTTTCTGCGGTTTTTTTGTTTAAATTTAACTAGGACCGTAACCAGCAGTCCTATATAACCAGTTATGGTCTGGTCCAGTTTCCAGTCCTTTTCCGGTCCTTAGGACCAGACCTCAAAGCACTATCAATAAATGGGCAATTTGGAGATGCGTCGATTGTTCACTAGGAAGAACACTTTGCTGAACATGTATGTGGGTAACACACAGGCAAAATCCCTTCCATTGCATTGAATCTTGGACTGGCATGCACTTTTGCAGGGCTGAGTTATGGGAGGTTGGCACATACCTCTTAGTTCAGCACCAGACAGATCAGCTGATTTGCAATGCTCTTCAGTTCCAAATGGAATATCTGGAAACATTTGAGGACATGAAGGATAAAGCAGAACAAGAGTCAACCAATTGGGAAGGTGATGATCAGCATTGGCCTTCATCACATCAATCACCATCGGCCCCGTATCATGAGTCGGGAGCAGCAATGGCAGATGAAGCAGGGGACGATGAAGCATTTTTTGATTCCCTTGATGAGCTTCTGATTCAAGCGCACAATACATATGTTGATGATAGCCTGCAAGACTTCTTTGATGGCGATGATGCACATGAAGTTGAACATGCTGATGAAGACATCCATGGGTTTGATCCATATTTGCCTAATGCTACTGGAACAGCTGAATGCATGAGGACTGATGCTGCTCCCACTCCTGCTCCTGATGCCAATGCTGAAATTACATTCAGACCACCCACTGCTGATGCCTTGAGCAACAGTTACATCCATGTGGTGCATATGAATGGAATACATCACTTGGTGATGGTTACCTGCCAGTGTCAAGGGGAGCACAGAATTCCCTTGGACCTGGTAAGCAGTAACTTGCTACCCACCAGCTTCAACAAAATATGCACTCTTTTCACCATGCATGTCCTGGATCATTTTCGGCTCTGTAATCTGGAATTGAAGGCATCAGCCTACCAGTTTTACCAATTGATTTGGTGCATCACATTGCCAATGAGGCCTGCAGAAGTGGTCAACCTCTACCACGAGCTTCAGTGCATGTCCTGCTTATGGCATTGGATGAAAAGATTGAAGTGGGCTGGGTATGGTCACAATCAACTTACCAAGCATGGCCTGATGTGGACACTATCACTGATTGATGGCTGTCTCCCCAAATGGGAACATGACCCTGGATCTGAATTAGTGCTAGGATGGAAAGGGCTCCAAGTATTTTAGAATGTCACATGCCTTCCATATATAAACTTCAGCCTTGCACCAGACTCCTTAGAGTTTTCTCTTTGGTTTCCCTTGCAAGTATTGAGTTCTTAGGACTCTGATCATAAGGTTGCCCTTACAATATCTTGGAATGACACATTGCGAAACTCCCATGGATGGTTGATGTCAAGTTCAAGCTTATTGCTATGCCATGGTTGACGGCACTGGTTGGTTCTTGGGATTACATTCAGCAACTAATTTATCTCATGGTGATGGGTGATGATTCACCATCAGATGTTGCTTTGACTGTGGGGAAGTACATGAAGAGGATTCAACAGAACATCAACATATATGCTTCTGCTACCAATCATTCAAGCTATCATTTCATATTTGATGTGTTTTTGGCAATCTGTTGGCACAACCAATCCAAGTCAGATAAATTAGGTGAACTGCCAAATTTTAAAGGGGACAAACATTGTGAAGCCATTCTGGCAGCTGTTATCCTATTCCTTGACATGACCTTATGCAAGGTGGATAGTGTAGAAGCCATGACTGAGTTACTAAACCTCCATCAGGTATTTTGGCGTCTTTCAAGTTACCTTGTGCTTCATTTGAAGGTTGATCCATCATGCAGAGTTTGTACTGGATTTCAGTGTCAAAGCTCTGCTGCCCTGTTTGCTGGGATTTTATACAAATGTTAGGTGATTTACAGGATGACTTGGACCAGACCCATCCCTTTGAAGTCCATGGCCATCACAGTATGGTTTATGACATGGAACTGCCACAATTGCTGCCAAGGGACATTTTGGAGAAGATGATAAAATGTTTCAGATGTTATGTACACATTCAACTTCAAGAGATGCAGGCTCCAGATGTGGGAGGTTTTGTGCACAGCCACAATACTTCTCTCCATAGTGATTCTGGCATGAGCATCTAATCCATGACCACCATAGATGCCAATGCAGTCCAGGGTGATGTTTGACAGATGTGTGAATAATGCTGAGGTATGTAGCTTTGCAGTTCCACTACATTGTGGCTCTCAGGTACTTACAATGATAGGTATGTTGAATTAGCAAGGTGGGTTGTCTTCTCTGAGTCATGCTTTGCTTTACTTTACTGTCTATACCTCTGAGTCCTTGCAGTATTTGCTACAATTTTCACTTTATCCACATGCATGTTCAACAAGTTGTAGTTTTGTATGTGTACTACTACCATGATTTGATATGCCAGTTCAGATGCTTCCTTCACCAACAATGTTTTGACTAAACTACTAAGACCTCCAACTCTACCTTGCTGACTCTCAGAGTTCTGATGTAGTGCCAAAACTTACTAGTTAGTCCACAGTCATGCGATATGTTGATATTTGTGACTTGTCATGGTTACCTTGAACTTGAATGTTTGAATGATGAGCAATAAGGCCGCATCTCATAGCTCTAGACTTCCAGTGCCAGTGTCAATCAGAGGCCGCCTCCAGTAACCACCTCAATGTCCACTGCTTGTTTCATCATGAAAAGGGAAACAGGTGAGTTGGTCAATTTCCATTTTTACATTACAAGATTCTTCCATAATGTGGATATTGGCCACTGCCTTGACTGTGTTCCATCTGCTATTGGTCAATACCTTGACTATATTGCAGGTGATTTTTATTTATTTTTACATTACAAGTATTTTCCATAACATGGTTATTGGCCACTGCTTTGTCTTCTCTCAATAGATCAGACTCAGATTACCTCTTTCCTACCCCCACCATCATGGTGATCACTTCCTACACCAAATCGTTGTTGACACTAGCCCTCGTCACCACAATGAGGCATTCATCCTTCCAGGGTGTGATGTAGTTGCATCCCCCTAACACTCGCCCTTGGTGATGAGTCATTTCTCCTGCAAAATGCATAAGCCCTCGCAACTTTGAGGCTGCCATCTCAGGATCTTCACTGGTACTGGAACCTCATCATTGATGGGAAACTCCTCATCCACAATAAAGCCTTTGTTTTCTTCCATGGGTGTGATGTAGTTGCATCCCCCTAACACTCACCCTTGGCAATGAGTCATTTCTCCTGCACATTGTTGATGATGCTCAACCCGGAAACCCAAACAAAACCCACAAAATGGCTTTGGATGGTATAACACAAGTCAGAGGAAGGATGTGAGGCCCTCTAGACGTCACCTGTCAGATCGACTGTCAAATAGCCATAAAATGACTGCTTGTCAAAGCAGTTCGAAGCTAAAAGAATGTGTTTCGAGGACTTGTGATGATTTTCGAGACATTGTGATGATTTTCGAGATGTTGTGATAATTTTCGAGGTGTTGCAATAATTTTTAAGGTTTTTTCGGAGAAGGTTCAAGGAATTTCGAGTGCGCAAATATGTTCGGACACAAGATCGGGGGACTAGACAAGTAGTAGAAGTGAAGCAAAGGCAAATCGAGGGAAACAAGAGCAAAAATAGTGTAATGCAAGGAATTTCAAGGAAGTTTAGCATAAAACACCAAACTTCAGACTGAATAAGACTAAACTGAACTCTCAAATCACTGTGATCTGGGAGGAAGATGACGACTTTCTTGTTTTTCTTTGTATCTAGTACATCTTTTTATATAAAATAAAGAAAGTACCTAAAAAGGCTAGAGAACATGAGGCAAACATGTGGAAAACTCGAGGCAAAAGACAATATAAGTATATCAGAACAATAAAGTGAGCCTAGAAAGGGTGAATATAACACATGATGAAGAAATAATAAGAAAGAATAGCTAAAAGCGGACTGTCCTTGTTATAAATTGAATAAAACATTGGAAACTGCTTCGAGCAGATTGTATGTGTGCACATGTGGTCGAAATGTGTTTGATATACTTGAGATAGTGTCCCATGTGTCCAGCATGCATCTGAAGATCATTTGAATAGGAAATACTGTGGACGATGTTGTTCAAGGTTTGATGTTTTTGGAAGATTTTCGAAATTTCTTCAGACTTCGTTTGTGGCCCGATATCGGTGCAATATTGTTTGACAATGGTAGGGGATACGTCTGGCATGTGTGCGATGATTATTCGGATAGCGATATAGTGTCCGATGTCGATTTGCGATGTTTGATGATTTTCCAAGTCAGTTGAGGAAATATTGGACTTGTTCGAAGGCCGATATCACTGCGATATTGCTCGAAACTGGTTCGGAACTCGTCGACGATGTTCCAAGTGTATATCCTGAGCTGTACGAAGGTCGGGGGAATTGTACTATGGCAGCCAAAGGCATACAAAGAATTTCGAGGTGTCGCAAAGAGTTTTGAAGCGTTGCGAAGAATTTCGAGGCATTCTCGTGACTTTGTAGAGGTTCATAGAGCTTCATAGAGCTTCGGAGGGGTTCGTAGAACTTTGGAAGGGTTCGTATGGGTTCATAGAGCTTCGACAACGATCGTAGATGTGTTTTCCGAGCTTGAACGACAAGGTGGACCTAGTGTTTGAAGGTCCGGTTTGGTCCAGTTTTTTGACCATGACTGGCTGCAACTGCAACTGCAACTGGTTGAGACCACGACCTCCATCTCAGGTGACTGGACTGGACCATGTACAACTGGTCCATATCGGTCCGGTTGCAGTCCACCAACTGATTTCAACCGGTCTTCTACAGGACCGGTCAAGACCAGTTGAAACCGGTCCTAGAACCAGTCTAGACCAGTTTTTTAGTACTACAAGTCAATACTAACTAAATTCTATTGTATACTTTACATACACCAACTACATTCACACTAATTAACACAAAAACAATGTTAGACATAGAAAAAGAAAGAAAAGAAAACTGCCCACCAGCTCGTGTTTGCAGCAAGGGCAGGCATTGTGTGGCCAGGTGGCGTGATGATGTTGTTGTGGTATTGCTGATCCCCACTGTTGTTTGCGGGCATGGGTGGTGCATGGGGGTGGTTTGGGGGTGTCGCGTGGTGGGTGAGTAATGTTGTTAGCCATCGTTTGCAGTCCTCCAGTGTGTCATCATTAGTCATCATTGTCATTGTCCCCAGCTGCATCGCTATGATGTGGCTATGGCTGTGGTCGTCAATGTCCAGGAATTGGCCTTCGCCACCTTGCGAGTCGACATCATTACAAAAAAAAATAAGAATAGTTAGTAAAAGAAAAAAATGAACATAAACTACGGCCCAAACAATGCAAGCTGTTGTTTAGGCCACTTGGCTTTGTGTTCATTAGTGGTGCTTTTGGGGAGGTAGTAACAGACTTGAAACCTATAAAACAAAACAACATGGTTAGTAGTAAGAATAATAATAATACAAAACTCACCTTGAACATTGATAGGTTGTCTCCTTGGCTCAAAGGCCAATACGTCATTCTAAACACATTCTAATCACATTGGCTAACTCGCACAAGGTCCCAGAAGCAGCACGACCACTCCCGACCAAGTCTATTGATTGCGATCAAACATCGTCGACCATCGTTGACCATCGTTGAGCATCATCAATCGATATCGTGAGACTATGAGCGACATTGGGCACCACATTTGTTATCTTTATGGTGGAATACCATGCACCAGGAAGGATTCCAACTCGTGCCCAAACCTGCTGATAGTAGGTCAGCCTCATTCCAAGTCCCTATCATGCACAGAACCCACTGGATGAATTATTGCAAGACTTAGCATGATTTATACACAAAGGACAGTCCCCTTTCAGTTCTATACTCTTTATTACTCTTTCATCATATGATATATATCTTTCTTGTTCGGATTCCAGTCTCCTTTTTGGCCTTGTGCCTTAACTCATATCTTTTGCCTCATGTTCTACACATGTTTCTCATTCCATTTTAGGAAGTTTCTTTAAAACATATAAAACTCTGTAGTATCTACTTGGAAATACAAGAAATAGTCTTCACCTATCATCTGGTATACAGTTCTAAGCATCCAATCAACCTTCTAAAACAATCTAAGTCTATGGGTTTTCTCAATCGATGAGAAACCTCTGCAATCATTGCATCCTCGATCCTCCTTCGATCCTCTTGTTGCTAGCACTAGTAACCAGTTCAACACTTCAGAGCCATTTGCTATACCCTTCATATACTATCGACCTATCAAAAGGTCCTTGGAATTCACACGTTGACCATTGATGATAGAACTCATTCACCGTGGATCTCATTGATCTTCCTCAATATTGATTGATACTCAATCAGACTGTGGCAAACACCTTTGGTTCCTATAGCACTACTTTCATGACTAGTACCAACTAGTTATCTTCCCATCGGTTAGACCACAAACATTCGGAATGACTTGCACCCTTCCTCAGACTCATCACAAATATCATTGATTGCCTCATCAGCAGTTTAGGTGGTTTTCCCGGGTTGAGTATCATCAACGTGCCATCTCCTATCCTTTATCGACACCCTCACATCCCATTTGGATGGGGAGGAGGGGGCTGGCATGGGTGTCGTTGGGTCTGGGTCATTCTGGGTCCTGGTGCTGGTAGGCAGCGTCGTCATCATCGTCGTCGACTGCACACACTCACGATCCACCCTACGAGCAGGGGCTCATAGGCATGGGGTGGGTGTGTTGGCTCGTTTGCAGGTGGTGGTGTTGTTACTAGTAGATTATAACCTAGAAAACTCAAAAAACGAGTTAGTTAGTTGATAAAAACAAAAACAAAACAAAAAAAACTTATGTAGGGCCCAAACGACACGATCTGCATCGTTTGGGCCCGCGTTGGCTCGTTTGTGGGTGGTGGTGTCGTTACTAGTAGATTATAACCTAGAAAACTCAAAAAACGAGTTAGTTAGTTGATAAAAACAAAAACAAAACAAAAAAAACTTATGTAGGGCCCAAACAACGCAGATCGCATCGTTTGGGCCCGCATTCCATCCATTTGGCTCGTTTGCGGGTGGTGGTGATGGCGGATTGGGCATGGGAGTGGTGGCAGTGGGTGTCCATGCAGTGGTGGTGGTGGTAGAGAGAGGGGGGAAGGAGGCGGCGTCAATGGTGGTGGTGGTGGTGGTATTGAGTGATGAGCTGGCACATTTGATGATGTGGCAATATGCTTTGTCATACACAGCCGCACCACAGTACCTAATGCAAGTAGATGATGCCTCACACAAGGTACTGTGGTGTAACAGTTATATTGTGCATCATGATTGACTACATAAGCAACCTACAGAGATCTGCGTTCAATTCCTTTTCTTACACACTTTTTCAGCGGAATCCAACTGGACTCCAACTGGACTCCATTGGACTCCACTGGACCAGTCCGAGTGGAATCCGGTGTTTGAGTGGATTCCACTCAGAGTCCAGTTGGACTGGACTGGGACTGGACTGGCAACTTGGCTGGTGAACAGTCCTGGTGGACTCCAGTCAGACTCTGGTCAGACTCCGGTCAGTCCAGTCGGACTCCAGTCGGAGTCTGATGGGAAAGGTGGGGGAGTGTAAAGACCTCCAACAATGTACAATATGTGTAATATAGTATATAAACCCTAAATATATGCCTAGGGGACCCCAGTTGTGTTCTCTTAGGTATTCCACCTACGTTTTCAGTGTGAAAGGCCTATCTCAACAAACTCACCTATTAATAAAACCTCGCATCAAAACCATCAATTCCCCCATCACAAGCGTGGATCCCGCCCCCTTCTTGTAGAGAGAACCCGCATAGTCTTAGCTAGCAGATAGTGGGTGTCGCCCTAACAGAAGAACACAACTTCCCATAACAGTGCGCCTTCTCTTACTTGCGCATACATCATTGTTTCACCGCACCACATCCAATTACTCATCCTTTTGGCACGAGCCAGAAGTACTTGTATATATGTAATCTACCTTTTCTTTCATAAGCCAACGCCAGGCCTTGCCTTACATTGCAACCGCCAGTGATTGAGAGGCAGCACTCATCATTAGGACAGCTGCAACCAGACAACCGATCGGATCTGGTTTAGTTACGATTTACATCACTCTATTCAGATGACTATTTTAGTTACAAGCTGAATTCAGTGTTATCTCCGAGATCAGGCACTGTTGGAAGGGTTACTGATCCGAAGTGTCAAAATAGGCGCCCGATGAATGACAAACGATTGACAAACGATTGACAAATGATTGATGAACCATCATGTGACCTGTAAACGTTTGGAGAGGTCTCAAAGAAAGAATTTCGAATTTGCCAAAGAAGTGATTCATCACAGATTCTACAATTATGTCCAAACCTTCAACTTCTAATCCCGGTCCTAATCCTGTTCCCATACCAGCACTAGAGGTGAAATTTGATGCACTCACAGTGCAAATGTTGCAATTAGTGTCAGTATTGGCAGCATCACAGCCCAGACAAGCGGAACTACAGCCAGAGATGATAGGAGAAAGAGATGATGAGATGGAGGAGATGGTGGAGTGGATATCACAGGAGGATGAGACAGTGGAGAAATCTGGAAATGGAAAAGTGCCCTTACCTAAGTACACGTCCCCACAAATCTATGGAGAATACAAAATCCTTCATCAGCTCTATAGTATTGTACATCCATGGGAGGAAGCCAGAGTTTTGTACAGCCGAGTCTAGGATTATGTTTGCTCTCTCATACATTCAGGGGGGGAAAGCACAGTTCTGGAGAAATGAGGCTATTAATCAAATTGCTGTGGGAAATAAACCATTTGCAACTTCAAGGAATTTCTGGAGAGATTGGAGGCACAGTTTGGAGACCCTAATCCAAAGGCAACAGCCAATGCTAAATTAAAGACCATGCACCAAGGTTTCTTAACGGTGGATGAATTTATTTTGCTGTTCAAAGCAGAAGCTTCACAAATGGACATGGGAGAAGCCGTGTTGGTAGAGTTTTTGAAAGCAGGATTAAATCCCTCTTTATTCAAGTCTATCTACCGACTACCTTCTATGCCAGAGAAGTTGGATGAGTGGTATAATTGGGCAATGCGCCTTGACTGGCAATATCGGCAGGAACAGGTGGAGTCAAAGTTGATGTACAGAAGTAGTAAATTTGGAAAGTCATCAGGAGGAAAGTCCAAGAAAGGAAAGGCACCTCAGGTGCAAGCTCTGAGGGAACAGCCACCGGCCATGGCAGTAACACCTATAGTTATGGAGTCAGCAGCACCAGCAGAGGCAATGGAGGTTGATCAAGCAGGGAGACGAGCCCCACTTAAATGTTTTAACTGTGGGCAGTTAGGACACATTTCTAGGAATTGTAGGCAGAAAAGAAAGATTAGGGAAGCCACAATCGAGGAAGTGAAGCCGGAGGAAGGCAAGCAGAAGAATTTTGTGGAAGAGGTTTCCCTATTGGTGACCCAGAATAGTTACAATGTATTAGTATCCAAGGAAACCCAGAGTAAATCAGAAAAGGAAATCGAGGAGGAGTACAACTGTTGCAAATCATGTGACAAAGAAAATTGTCCCATGTCATTTCTGAAAACCCCTAAATTCTTTATTCGCTCTGCGGGAATAGAACCCGAAATCACCTTGACTGTGGGACTGAAGACAGTGGACACGCATGCAGCTATTGATGTGGAAGCATTGCTTGATAGTGGTGCTACAGGATTATTTATTAACTGATCCTTAATTACCAGAAACAGTATTAACACACGCAAGCTGGCGCAACCTATAATGGTGTACAATATTGACGGAACAGTCAATTGTGGAGGAACTATCAAGAAGGAGGTGACTATGGTACTAAAGTATCAGGAGCATCAGGAGCGAGCCATATTCGAAGTGTGTGATCTTGGGAAAACCAATCTAATAATAGGATGTCCATGGTTATGGAAGCATGATCCCGAAATTGATTGTAAAACTGGGAAAGTACAAATGACTTGTTGTCCTAAGGAATGTAATGTGTATGGGAGGAAGATGAAGAAGGAAAAAAGGAAAAAGAAAGAGAAAGAACATCCGAGAAAGTATTCTGTTACAATGGAGGAAGTGGAGGATGAGGAAATGCCAAATGGGGAAGTTCTGATCATGATTGAGAAAGAAGAGCAGAAGCAAACCTTTAGAGCAATTCGTGGAGGACAGTCATGGGATAAGAATATCGTGAAGGTGGAGAAGCCAGTGGAGGAGTGGGTGCCAAAAGTGTATCATGAATATCTGTCAGTGTTCCAGAAGAAGGAGTCTGAGTGAATGCCAGTGCGGAAGCCATGGGATCATGTGATTGAGATGAAGCCAGGGTTTGTGCCGAAGAAGTCGAAGGTATATCTGTTATCTCCAATGGAACAAGAAGAAGTGGATGCATTCCTGAAGGAGCAATTGCACAAAGGATACATATGACCTTCAAAATCACCACAGACGTCACCAATATTCTTCATGCCAAAAAAAGACCAAAGGAAGAGGATGTGTGCCAATTATAGGTATCTGAATGAGTGGACAGTGAAGAATGTGTACCCCCTGCCATTGATCTCAGAAATAATTGACAAGGTGGGAAAAGCCAAGGTCTTTACAAAATTGGATTTACAATGGGGATACAACGATGTATGAATAAAGAAAGGAGATGAGTGAAAGGCTGCATTTGCCACGCGTCGAGGATCCTTCGAGCCACTTGTCATGTTTTTTGGGATGACTAATAGTCCCCCGACCTTTCAAAATATGATGAACAACATTTTCAAGGACGTAATAGACAAAGGCATGGTAATAATATTTATTGACGCCATTCTGATAGTCACAGAGGATGAAGAAAATCATGAGGCAATAGTACAGGAGGTGTTGCAGAGGTTGGCGGAGAATGATCTATCTTTGAAACCAGAGAAGTGTGTGTTTGGGGCAAGCGAGATTGAGTTCCTAGGATTATTGATTGGCCCTGATGGAATCAAAATGGATCCAATCAAGGTACAGGCGATCACAGATTGGCCTGCACCCACTCGTGTTAAGTAGGTTCAAGCTTTCTTGGGACTCGCAAATTATTATTGTCGCTTTGTGCACAATTTTTCTAAAATTGCCACACCCTTACATAACCTTACGCGAAAGGGAGTAGTATGGAGGTGGGGAGAGCAGCAGCAGACAGCATTTGAGGAGTTGAAGAGGAAGTTTGTGGAGGGTCCAATATTAGCCCCAGTAGATTTCACACACCCTTTGTGAGTGGAATCCGATGCATCCAATTTTGCTACTGGAGTAGTATTATCAATGCTGTGCAAAGATGACAAATAGCATCCTTGTGCATACTTGTCAAAAGGGTTGAATGATGTGGAAAGGAATTATGATGTGCATGACAAAGAAATGTTGGGGATAATATGAGCATTGGAGGCATGGAGGCATTATTTGGAGGGATGTACGCATGAGATTGAGATCTGGATTGATCATCAAAATCTGCAATACTTCATGTCTGCTAAAAAGCTTAATCACCGGCAAGCGCGTTGGGCACTATTCCTATCGCATTTCAACTTTCACTTGGTCCACAAAGTGGGAAGCTTAATGAGGAAAGCAGATGCATTATCCAGATGTATCAATCATAAAAGGGGGGTGGAGGAGGACAATAAAAATGTTACCTTACTCAAACCCAAATACTTTCGCATTTGCGCTATGCGTCAAGGGCATCTATTAGTAGATAGCTCGGAAACAGAAATGTTGTCTAAAATTAGACAATGTTCAGAAATGGATGATGAAGTAGTGGAAGCCGTGAAAGCTCTGAAGGGAGAGAAGAAAGGTAATATCAAAGGAGATGAATGGGCTGAGGAACAAGGGTTGGTGTTGTTTTGAGGCAAAGTGCAAAGTGTATGTACTGAAGGATCAGGATTTGCGAAGGGAGATCATCTGGTTACATCACAATACGCTGATTGCCAGACACCCAGGAAGGTGGAAGACGTTGGAATTAGTAATGAGAAATTATTGGTGGCCCGGAATTTCGAAGTATGTGTTGGGGTATGTGGATGGATGTGATACATGCATGAGGGGGAAGAAATTTCCAGAGAAACCTGCAGGAAAATTAATGCCGAACCCTATACCTAAAGTGCCGTGGCAAGATATATCTGTGGATTTTATCACCGGATTACCCGAGGCTCAAGGGTACGATGCAATATTTGTAGTATGTGACTGCTTTACAAAGGAGGTCCATATTATTCCTACTACTACAGAAACCTCATCATTGGGCTTGGCGTGCCTCTATCTAAATCAGGTATGGCGGTTACATGGGTTACCCGATACCGTTATCTCCGATCACAGACCACAATTTGCTTCTGTGTTTATGCAAGAACTAAACAACATATTGGGAATTCAAACTAAATTATCTATGGCATATCACCCACAGACTGATGGGCAGACAGAGAGAATGAATCAGGAGTTGGAGCAGTACCTATGTATGTTTGTCAACTACCGACAAACTGACTGGCCCAAATGGTTGGCAATTGCTGAATTTTCCCACAATAACAAATTCCATTTGGCTACTCATATGTCACCCTTTTTCGCAAATTATGGATATCATCCTTGCATGGGAGTAGAACCCAGAAGGGAAGTCAAAGTACAGTCGGTAGAAGACTTTGTATCTAAGATGCAAAAGGTACAAGAGGAAGCAGAGGCGGCATCGAAGAAAGCACATGATGACATGATGCAACACGCAGATTGTACTCGAGCACGCCCTCCGGAGTACAAAGTTGGTGACTTGGTATGGCTAAGTACCAAGGACCTAAATATTCCACGACCTTTGAGGAAACTTATGGAAAAACAAGTTGACCCATATGCGATCTCTAAAGTAATCTTGCCTAATGCAGTAGTGCTAAAATTACCCCGATCATTCAAGATTGATCCCAAGATTAATGTATCCTGCCTATGCCCTTACTGTCCACCCACTATTCCTGGCCAACAAACTACTCTGCAACCTCCAATAATAGTAGAAGGTGCTCCAGAATACATAGTTGAAGAAATTCTAGACTCACGTTTTCGACGGAACAAATTGGAGTTCTTAATAAAGTGGAAAAACTATACCGACAAAAATAATTCATGGGAACCCAAAGAGAATTGTAAGCGAGTGCATAACGCAATTGCCCAATTCTTTAAACATAATCCGAATGCTCCGCATTGCATTGCGAGAATGGTGTATGAGGGGATGAGATTCCGGCCTTACCAAAATTTCACAGAGGGGACAGACACAATATTTTCTTGCCTGGAAGTCGAGGCATAAAAGGGAGGTAATGTTAGGAAACCACCCCATTCATTACCTAATAAAATTTCATTTTTATTTTATTATGTCGAATTATGCTACATGACACCAAATTATGCTACACTTTGATAGTGTGAGAATTTTATTTCGCACACATCAAAATGTACACGCATGTACAAGTGCGTCGGTAACAACAATGTACAATATGTGTAACATAGTATATAAACCCTAAATATATGCCTAGGGGACCCCAGTTGTGTTCTCTTAGGTATTCCACCTACATTTTCAGTGTGAAAGGCCTATCTCAACAAACTCACCTATTAATAACCCCTCACATCAAAAACATCAATTCCCCCATCATGAGTGCGGATCCCTCCCCCTTCTTGTAGAGAGAACCCACACGGTCTTAGCTAGCAGATAGTGGGTGTTGCCCTAACACAGACCTCCAAAAGTTACTATGAGGGGCTCTCATTCATTGAATTTATGACTAAAGTCTGAGCACACTGGCTCTCTGCTGGATGGGAAAAGGATTTGGCTCGAAAAGCACAGAACACTAAACAGGGATTGACCTCCTTCCATGATTTCTCCACCTTGATCCGCCACAATAACCTCTTGCTGAAAGGCACGAAACACCACCTCTTCCCTGTGCAATTATGGGCTCAGATTGAATTGAACCTCTCCCCTGACCTCCTTGCTGTGTATGATCAATACAAGGAAAAACATGATGCAAGCTCTGACTCAGATGAAGAGAACGATGATCCTGACAAGGTGAACCCCCTAGAGGCTGTGGCCCATAAGGCAGAAGCTTGCCTCAAAACCTTTATTCAACTTTTGATCCATTTGGATGACAAGGTTCACGAGGAATTTGCAGCACGTCAGAAAGAGGCTGAAGAAGCTGTTTGTAAACTGAAATGCTCTGGATCTACAGCTGGTCTGGCAGACAGCACACATCATGCACCATACTCTCAAAACCAGGCATCGGCGATGAACCAAGCGACCCCTGCTCCTGCTAAGATCTCTTCCAATGGACAGGGGAGACCCCTGAAGCTCATGGAATGTGAACACTGCTACTTGGGAGTGCATGGAGGCTGCAAGAAGTGCCGAAAAGAAGATGTTTTCAAAATCGGGGACAAGGTGATGCTGTCAACCCTACACCAGAGGCGAGAATACAAAGTGGGCGACAAGAACCAAGTTGCCAAGTTTCTCCTGAGGTTTGATGGCCCAGACTCGGTGGTCTCTGCATTCCCAGCGTTCCCAGAATGTTCAGCTTACACTTTGGACCTACCAAACTCACCAGATATTTTTCCAACCTTTCACTCTTCAATTCTAAAGTGCTATCAGAAGAATGATCCTGTATTGTTCCCATCATGTGAACATGCACACCCTGGCCCTGTGGTAATGGCAGACAGAATTGAAGAATACTCAGTGGAGAAGATCATAGACAAGCAAAAACATGGATGCAGATTCCAATACCTCGTATGATGGACAGGATTTGGACCTGAAGATGACCTGTGGCTGGCACGATGAGAACTTGAAGATTGCGAAGCACTGGATAACTGGTTGAACCATATGGTATAGGAACACATGGTAGCATTTTCCCACTGGGTTTTGATGCACCCAGCATGATGTTGATGCTGAGTTGAATTTCATTTTATTATTATTATTATTATTATTTCTGTGACTACTTTCGGCTACCTACAGCATTCCTTCCCCCTGCTATTCTTAAAGGGTGGGAGGGTGTAAGCATGGCTTACGACACATTACTGTTATAACATATTTATTACTTAGTTGAACCAATCACCAATTCTTAGTAATCTCTCTCTGAACTTTGAACCACTATGACTACCTAGCTTACCTCTAGTTCCTCTGGAAATACTACATTGTATCTTGTTATATTGGCATGACTAGAAGTAAGTCTCAATTGTTCCTTTTTAGTGCTTGTCTATCTCCACATAGGGGATAGGCTCACAGGGTGGTGTGATAGGCATACGGCAGCTGAAGGCATTGGAGGTGCTGCAAAGTCGTTCAAACTTGCTCGAAGTGTTGTGAAGTCATTTGAAGTCATTTGAAATCATTCGAAGTGCTACAAAATAGTTTCAGAGTGGTTTCATGGGGTTCATAGGGGTTGGGAGCATGTGTGGTGATGTGTTGATGCATTTGGAAATGTTCCCAGAGCTTAGAGTGCAAGGTGGACCTATCACCAGTGCATTCAGCAACAATGTGATGATTCTGACTCTGATATGGACCCTAGGTTTTCCAACTGAGATCTGGTCATGTGCTATCATTGGGGCCCAGCAGTTGGTCACCTTCATGTGCACCAACCCATATCCATGTCAGGCCCTATCCATGGCGAACCTGGGTCTCCAAGGAATACCAAAGATGAAGATCAACTTCCAGATTTTGAGGCAGACAAGCTCTCTGGTGAGAATGTGTGCACTCAAGATGGAGATAGAATAGGCTATGAATTGGATAATCCAGAGTTGGGCTTGGAAGAGCGTGACTTGGAGGGGTGGGAAGATGTGGAGACAGACTCTGGTTCAGAAGGTGGTGGTAGGGACTGCCATGGATGGCCATGATCCAGATGACCATCTGTGGATAGCATATATGGATGGCAATGGATATGGATATCACATGGGTGGTATCCATGGATGAATGGATGGTTACTATAAATATATGACTAAATATGGATAAGGAATGATACAGTGGGTAATGCTGGATAATCCCATCATGGGTACAGGTTTGGGATTGCTGAACACTGTACCCTTTGTTACAGGTATCACAGGTACTGGCACCTGACCTTCCCACAACACAAGCCTAAGAATAGTGAGCATCCTGTGTCTGCCTCACTATTCCTAGGCTTGATTGCATCAAAACCCTACCACCAGTTCTCATGCCAATCACCACCTGATCACCATCTCCCATGGTTGATCAACATGCACCACAGTCTCAGCTAGTGTTGCACTCATCATCCCTGCATGCTATTCCACTATTTGTGGCCCTTTTCCCTTTGCTTTTTTTTGGTAGATAACACTTATATGGTGTTAATAAACAGTGGTTACAAGTCCTTAATGGAGTTAAGACTTGTTCTTCAAACCCAGAATCAATGAAAAATTCAGTGTGACCTGTTTTCCCCACAGTCAGTAATTTTCAGCAACCATTACAAAAATTACTGACTTTACTAACTGTGGGAGTCAAAAATTTATAGTGATGTTATACATCATTCTAACCAGTTTTTTGAGCTGAGTTTCAAAATGACATGTATGTACATAGTGATGGGACCATCCATATATGGAATATAGTGATGTTATATACCATTCTGATTGGTTTTTTGAGCTGATTTCAAAAATGACATCAGGAGCATCATGTGACCATGATATAAATGGAATATAGTGATGTTATATACCATTCTGATCAGTTTGTTGAGCTGAGTTCAAAAATGACATTGGGAGAGTCATATGACTGACCATAAATGGAATATAGTGATGTTATATACCATTCTGATCTGTTTTTTGAGCTGAGTTCAAAAATGACAATGAGAGTCTGTATAGCGTTTTAAGGTTCAGTTCGGTCCAGTTTTTTGACCCCTAAGAGGGTTAACCAGTCTAGATCATTACCCTAAGTCATATGGACCATAACCAGTTTAGACCAGTTTCAACCAGTTTTACAAGCTAAATAAATTCTAATATATAGTAAATAAAACTATTTAACAATCACACCCTGCAAGCAGGTGCTCACAGCAGTGGTGCATTGCTAAGAGAATAGAAAAAAAAAAGAGTTAGAAAGAAAAAGAAAAAAACAGCCAACCGTCCTGAACTTTACACTCCCCCACAGAGTCCTGGAGGATCCAGTGGGACTCACCAGGACTCACCAGGACTCCAGTGGGACTCACCCAGACTCCAGTGGGACTCACCAGGACTCCAGTGGGACTCACCAGGAATCCAGTGGGACTCACCAGGAATCTAGTGGGACTCAGTACCCTAAAGTCATACCATAATGGAAAGTCAATTTGAGATATCTTATGAGTTTCAAGTGCTTCAGACTTCATGAATTTCACAAAGTACCTACAAAATAAACTTGGTCAGAGCAGGGATTGAACTCTAAAACTCATGATCAAGAATCACATGACAAAGCAAACAAGTGCTTAACCAGTTGAGCCACAGGAGAATTATTAGCTGCCAATATAAAAATGTATTTATACCCTCAAACTCAAACTTAGGTATTTCTCTCTCGAAGCTCACAATTAAGATCAAATAAAATTTATTAACTACATCCCTCGCATTGGATGCGAGGGATACACCATTAATTACATAAAAAATCTTCCCCACACAAGGTGCGAGGGGAGTCCTACAAATATATACATATAAAACTAATCTCCCCTCACGTCGAACGTGAGGGAAGCACTACAATTATAAAGAAAAAGAAAGAAAAACCCCTCACCCACGTAAAATGCAGGTGAGGGGGAAGGTATTCCTTCCTGGTCATTGTTGCCATCCTGGCCTTCTCCCGCTGTGTAGTGGTGGCTGTCATCGCCATTCCACCCACAATCCACCCCATGAGCAGTGGCTCATGGGGCTGGAGGCAGGTGTCATTGTCCATCATGGGTGGCAGCCATGCTTTGTGTTCTCAGGGTTCTGGTGCTGGTAGGCGGTGGTGTTGTCATTGTCGTCGACTGCACACACTCACGATCCACCCTACAAGCAGAGGCTTGCAGGTGTGGGGTGGGTGTGTTGGGTTGTCTCATGTCTGGCCGTCGTTACCAGTAGAGTAGAACCTATAAAACAAAAGAAATGAGTTAGTTAGCTTATAAAAACAAAAAGCAAACAAAAAAAAATTATGTAGGGCCCAAACGATGTGATCTGCATCATTTGGGCCTGTGTTCCATCCAGTCTTGTTGTAGTACTTAAAAAGTTTTGTCAGTGACCAAAAAAATAAGAGAAAAAAAACTTACTTATGGCCCTCCCTCTCTGCATCATCATTCTCTGTTTCTTTGTTCATTGTTCGTTGTTCGTTGCTTGTTGTCTGTTGTCTGTTGCTTGCTTGTCGTTTGTCGTGCATCACTTGTCTTCTGTTGTGTGTCGCTCGCTTGTCATTTGTCATTTGTCATTTGGTGTTGTCATGTTGTCATGATATAGTTAGAACCTAAAGAAGGAAAGAAAATATTAGTTAATTCAATAAAAAAAAAGTAAAAAACATTACCTGGGCCCCAAACAACATCCGTCATTGTTTGGGCCCGAGGTGGTTCAAATATGGCCATTGGCAGTATTAGACGATGTGGTGGTGGCCATAGGAGCAGTGGTAACAGGTGTTGACGGATGGGAGGCAGTGGAAGGGAGGTGGCATCATTGTTGAGAGTGGTGGTGAGGTGGATGATGAGCTGGCAGTGTTGATGATGCGGCTGTGTGCTTTGTCATGCACAGCCACCCCAATGCTACCTAGAGCAGTTAGTGGATATACATTGTAAATCTATGTGGTGTAGTGGTTATATTGGCTGTGCTATGATGTTTTCATCTAATGCCGAGGGTTCAATTCTGGCTCATGACATCTATTTTATTACTTAGTAGTAATAAAGACTCCTGGTTAAATCCCAGTGGAGTCCCCGTGAATTCCTGGTAGAGTCCTGGTCGAGTCCTGGTGGATTCCTGGTGAGTCCCACTGGATTCCTGTTAGAGTCTTGGTAGAGTCCTGAGAATCCTGGTGGATTCCTGGTACCAGAGCCCTGGGGAATTCCAGGAATTCCTCCTGGAAGAGTGTAATTTACCAGGAATCAACCAGGAATCCCCCTGGAATGGGAAGAGCCAGGAATATATACTTGAGTCACAAATGGCTGGAACATTGGTTCCCAATAATCCTGGAGGATTCCTGGTCTTCCTGGCATTCCTCCAGGATTCCTCCAGGAATATGTGGGAGAGGACAAAGACCTCCCTTTCTTTGCCAACAAAGGCTATCACCCAAACATTTCCGTCTTTCCAGAACGCAACTTAGCTTCACAGCATGCCCATGAGTTCATCATCAACTTAGACGACCTTCATCAGGAGCTTCAGAAACAGCTTGTGGCTGCTCAACAGCATTATCAAGGTCCTGCAGACAAACATCGGGCACCCGCACCCGACTTCAACATTGGTGACTCTGCCTACATCACTGCGAAAAATATCTGCACCACTTGTCCTTCCAAGAAACTTTCCGAAAAGAACCATGGCCCCTTCGAAATCATCGCCTGCCTGGGCACTCACTCAGTCACCCTGTGGCTCCTGGATCACATGCGGGCCATCCACCCTGTTTTCCATGTCTCTCAACTAGAGAAACACTCCCCAAACACAATTCCAAATCGAGTACAACCTCCACCTCCTCCGATCACCATCGACAACGAGCTCGAATATGAGATCGCCAAAGTCCTCGACTCCAAAGTCGACAACCGAGGTTGCTGCAAGATTCTCTACCTCATCTGATGGGAAGGTTACCAGGGAACCGATGAAGAGACCTCCTGGCTACCTGTTATGGAACTTGACCACACCCAAGAACTCCTTGCAGGTCTTCACACACGCTACCTGCAGAAAATTGGACCATTACCTGCTTAAAGACAATTCACATTACTTATTCACTCAGTCCGAACTCAGAACAAACTTTATTGAAAAAAGATTTTTGGATCCGACCGGATCCCTACACTACTTCCACTTCTCCCTCTCCATCTTCGTCATCCTCTCCTCTGACTTCACCACCTCCCTCCGCTTCTCCACCTTCCCCGCCTTCATCCTCCTCTTCCTCACCCTCGCCCTCATCCATGTTGTCTGCCCGCCTTTTTTCCAAATATCTTTGGAATCCCGCCCAGTCGTCTCCAGACTGGCAGATCCCGCGCCTTTCCGGTCAGGACTCTTGTACTGCCTGCTCCACTTCCTCCTCGTCCTCATCACTCTCCCCCTCGATACTTTCATCCGCCTCCCACTCTGGGTCCATTGCATCCCAGATCTCCTCCATTGACTCCCTCACCGCTGTCACCACCTCCCCAAACCCTTTCCTCACCACCTTCACCAGCTGCTGTAGCAGCTCTGCCACTTCTCCACTGTTTTCCGGTGGGCCCGCTGTTCCCGCTCTGGACCTCACTTTTCTTACTGTTGGGGCCTCCTGCCCCTCCCACACAACCTCCTCACACTTGTGCTTAATGCGCATGCAGTTATCACACATGCATTTCTTTGCACCCATCTTGAAGCACGAAATTTTTTGATATTGGCACCTAAGCCACTTGTCAGTCCGAAAACATTGAAAGAAAACCAACTACGCACCTTTTGCAGGGCAAGGCAGCCTGCACCCATACCGGACTTGCCAATTCTTCTGACCCCACCCATGCCCTTGATGTGGCAATCTTCTTCTTCTTTGGGGACTTGCTCCCCTCGGCCTCGTCCTCCAAACCCCCAGCTGCAGCTGCCCGCTTCTTCTCTGCGCGTTTTGCGGCTGAAGCCTCTTTTTTCCACGCCGCTGCCTGGCGCACCTCCTCTGCCTTTGCAGCCTCCTCTGATGCCTTCTGTGCCTCCTGCGCCCGACATTCCTCCTCCCTTGCCACCTCCTCCAATTCTCTCACCTCCCGCGCCATCTGTTCTTTCATCTCCCGCTCCCTCTGTTCATACTGAGCCTTCATTGCAGCCAATTTCAGTTGAGCGGAGCCTGCTGGGGGGGACATTTTGTATAGGTGATGGAAGAAGGAAAACAACAAAATTTTTCAACCAATTGCCACATTCGGGAGTCAACCAACTTCCTCATTTGGACTCGAACCTTCACGTGCCTCGTAGGCTTGGCACTAAGGGGGAAATACTGTCATGATCCATTCCTCGCCCGCTCAGAACCCGCAACCTTCCGATGTTTTCTGCTTTTCCTAACTCAACTCCTACCGCCTTCATTCTGGCCCCCTTGCACTGCCCACACTGCTGTGCACCAGGCCGCCGTGTACAGCAACCATGACTGCCTTTCAAGGCTGCCATCTAGTTTTGCAAATTTGACTATGGATTCCTGTGCGGCCTCCGCTAGGCAATTTATCTATGCAGTTGAGACACTGCCGCAGTTTCCATTTCCATTCCGCTCTTGTTCCGGACTCTAGTATTTAAGCTTAGTTAGTTTTGCTTTGTATTCCTCAGTTTGTATATCGACATAGACTCGACTTTACCCTGTCAATCTAAAACCTCCTTCTACTCCAACTCCTGACCTCTAAGAGTCTGAACTCCATTCGACTCAACCTCTAGTTCCCCTCTGAAGTTCTAGTCTCATCTGAACTTAACCTAAGTCCCTCCGTACTCCTCCCCACATTTACCTGCACTCTCCCACTCCTATCTCTAAAACCTCTACCCAAAATTACGACACCAGACGAGGTGAAGGGGGCAGCTTCTTACAAGCTGAAGCCAAGTCCTTTTCGTTACCCATCTGCATAATCCGCAATGACCCAACAATCTTCCGCTCTCAAACACCCGCTGGGTCTGACCAGATTCTGACAAGCCCTTTTGGATCAGTTCTTAACACCATCTTGAAACAAGCAATCTTTTGATATTTGCATCTAGGCCACTTATCAGTAAAAGGAGACTGAGAAGGGAAACAAGTATGCACCTTTTGCAGGGCAACGCAGCCTGCACCCGCACCGGACCCTCCGACTCCTCCGACCCCACTCACACCTTCGACTTGGCGACTTTCTTTTTCTTTGGGGACTTGCTCCCCTTGGCCTCATCTTCCAAACCCGTGTCCACAGCCGCCCGCTTCTTCTCCGCTCATCTTGCAGCTGCAGCCTCTTTTTTCTGCACCTCTGCCTGGCGCGCCTCCTCAACCTTTGCAGCCTCCTCTGCTGCCTTTTGCTCCTCCTGTGCCCAGTGTTCCTCTTCCCTCGCCGCTTCCTCTAGCTCCTTCATCTCCCTTTCCATCTGCTCCCTCAGTGCCTGCTCCCTCTGTTCATGTTGGGCCTTCATCGCAGCCATTTTGATCTGCACAGAGACTGCTGGGGTGGACATTTCTGATACGTGATGGGAGTAGGAAACGACGTGAAAATTTTTTCAACCAATTGCCACATTCAGAAATTCAACCAGCTTCCTCATTCGGACTCAAACCCTCATGTGCCTCGTAGGCTTGGCACTAAGGGGGAAATACTGTCAAGAACCGTTCCTCCCCCAATCGGAACCCGCATCCATCCGACCCTTTCCCACACGTTGAACATGACTTTTGTCTATGCCTCCTGATTTCGTTCCTGGCCGCCCTGCACTGCCCACACTGCTGTGCACCAGGCCGCCTTGTACAGCATCCACAGCTGCCTTCCCAAGGCTGCCATCTCTATTGCAAATTCAACTACGGATTCCTGTGCAGCTCCCGCTAGATAATTTATCTATGCAGTCGAGACACTGCCACAGTCTTCATTCCTGTTCCGCATTATTCCAGACTACAGTATTTAAGCTTAGTTAGTTTCACCTTGTATTCCTCAGTTTGCATATCGACATAGACTTGACTTTAATCTGCCAATCCAAACCTCCTTCTACTCCAACCTCAGTTCTCTAAGAGTCTGAACTCCGTTCAACTCAACCTCCAGTCTCCCTCTGAAGTTCTAACCTCATCTGAACTTAACCTAAGTCCCTCTGTTCTCCTTCCCGCATTTTCCCGCATTTTCCCGTTCCTACCTCCAAACCTCCAACTTGAAATTAGGACACCAGACGAGGTGAAGGGCACAGCTTTTTACAAGCTGAAGCCAAGTCCTTTCTGTTTCCCCTCCCGCAGAATGTGCAATGACCCAACACCCTTCCGTAAACAACACCCGCAGTGTCCGATCGGATTCCGACGAACCCTCTAGGATCAGTTCTTAACAGTAGTCCTACCAGGAAGACCAGGAATCCTCCAGGAATCCAGTGGGACTCACCAGGAATCCAGTGGGACTCACCAGGAATCCAGTGGGACTCACCAGAAATCCAGTAGGACTCACCAGAAATCCAGTGGGACTCACCATGAGTCCCACTGCAGTCTGGGTGAATCCCACTGGAGTCCTGGTCAGTCCCACTGAAGTCCTGGTGAGTCCCACTGGAGTCCTGGTGAGTCCTGGTGAGTCCCACTGGATTCCTCCAGGACTCTGTGGGGGAGTGTAAAGTTCAGAAGAAAGGGGATACACCTGTAGAGGCGGAAGGAGCATTGTTGTAGGCAAATTTGCCCAAGGGTAAGAGGTGAGACCAGTTGTCCTGCTGATAGTTGCAAAAGATCCAGAGGTACTGCTCCAAGGTCTGATTAAGTTGTTCTGTCTGACCATCACCTTGCGGGTGATAACCGGAAGTGAAGTGGATCCGCATGTCGAGCACTTTTCCGAGGGAGTGGAAGAAATGGGAGACAAACTCAGATCCCCAGTCGCAAGTGATGTGTGATGGAATGCCATGCTTGGAGAAGACGTGGAGGATGAACAGGTTGGCTAGTTCTTGGGCTGTGATTTTGTTGACAGTTGGGATGAAGATGCCTTGTTTGGTGAGATGGTCAACGATGACCAAGATAGCAGTGTGACCATCGGAGTCGGGTAGTTGCTCAATGAAATCCATAGAGATGGAGTTCCAAGGTCGTTCCAGAACCAGAAGTTGCTTTAGAAACCCGTAGGGCTTTTGTCGAGGTGATTTGGATCGTTTGCAAGTGGTACAGGATTTGCAGAATTCCTGCACAAAGGTGCAGAGGTTTGGCCAGACATATTCCTGGCAGACAAGCTGCTGGGTTTTATTTTGTCCAAAGTGGCCAGAGAGGATGTGATCATGTTTGTACTGAAGGACCTTGAGGCAAAGATCCGCGATGTCTGGAACATAAATCCAGTCAAAGTGGCAGAGAAGACCTGCCTCATATATGGTCCAGTTGGGGTCGACAGGTGTCGGAAGATGTGTGGATGATAAAGGGTCAAGGGGTAGGGAGGTGTGGATGTCGTGGTGAAGTTTCTCAACATCCATGATTACTGCTTGTCAAAGGACGGGTGTGGCAAAATAGGTGGCGCGAAGGGAAGAAGTGAGCTGTTCCTGTGTGAATACAGGTCAGAAGTTTGTTGGGTTTATGGAGGCGAAGTCACTATTTCCCCCTTTGCAGTAGACATCCCAACGTCTAGTGAGCGCATCTGGCTTGGCCCCTAATTTTCCAGGGTGGAAGCGGATGATGAGATTGAACTGGGAAAGGTACTCAGACCAACGTGCTTGGCGGCAGGTGAGCAACTTGGTAGTGCTGGGGTACTCAAGATTTTTGTGGTCAGTGACCACATCAACCAGGTTTGTGGAACCCTTGAAATACTGCCACCAGTGTTTGAAGGCTTCGAAAATGGCCAAGAGTTCCTTATCATGGGTGTCATAATTTAGCTCAGCAGGATTGAAGGAGTGGGAATGAAAAGCGACCGGATGGATTTCTCCATCCGCAGTGTAAACCAAAAGGATAGCCACTAGGGCATAGTCAGAAGCATCGGTTTCGAGTACCATCTGTGAGTCAGGTACCCATTGTGTTAAGATGGAGGCGTGGGTGAATTCTTGTTTGAGCTTTTCAAAAGCATCGTGGCACTTCTTGTTGAAGTCCCAGGGTGCGGATTTCTGTGTCAAGCGGGTGAGTGGGATGACAATGTCTGAATAGCCGTTAATGAAGCGGCAGTAAAAGTTGCAAAAGCCTAAGAAGGATTGAATATCCTTAACTTTCCTAGGCTCAGGCTAGTCAAGCACGGTTTTGACTTTATCCTCGGACATCCGCAGTCCATCCAGTGAAAGGATGAAACCTAAATATTTGACAGTGTCTTTGTGGAACTCACATTTCTGTGGAGAGGCATAAAGTCCATTTTTTCGGAGATGGCAGAAGACTTCTTTGATGTGAGCCCCATGCTGGGACTTGTCATCAGAATAGATTAGGATGTTGTCAAGGTATACAATGACACAAACATCCAGCTGATTCCAGCATGTCACTGAAGATGTCGTTTATAAACCGCTGGAAAGCTGCGGGTGCATTAGTGAGCCCAAAGGGAACCACCAACCACTTGAAGGATCCATAGCAGGTGCAAAAATTAGTTTTCCACTCATCACCATCAGCAATGCGGACTAGGTGATAAGTGTGCCACAAGTCTATCTTGGTGAATAAGTAGGCTTTGCAGGGAGAGTCAAGGAGGTCGGAAAAGAGAGGAAGTGGATAGCAGTCTTTCTTCGTAAGATGGTTAAGTCCTCAGTAGTCGACACAAAGTCAGAGACTACCATCCTTCTTCTTGACGAAGAGAATCGGAGCGCCATGCGGAGACTTGATTGGGCAGATGAAACCTGAGTGGATGTTTTCATCAATAAAGACTTGTAAGGCTTCTAATTCAGAGGGAGAGAGAATACATGCGGCCCAGAGGTGGAGGAGTATTGTCTTCTGTCTCTATCTTGAGGTTGTAAGACCGATGCGGAGGAAGGGTATCCGCTTTAGTCTTATTAAAGACATCAGCAAATTTGTGATACTCAGGCAGAATATTGGAGAGGTCAGATGAGTCAGTGGATTGGGCGGAGCGGGCAGATAACCCTTCTGGAGTGAAGGTCATCTGAAAAGCTACTGCCCCAGGAAGTTTGCTAGCAACCACATATGTGGCAGTGTTGATGAAGGAGATGTTGGGGGGTGTAAATTTAGGAGGAATGGGGGTTTTGGGAAGTGCGGAGGAGTCGAGGATTTCTACCAGAAGATTTGGGGACAAAGGTGACATCAGGGGTGCTGGACCTCTATGATCTGCAGAGCGGAAAGCAAGTTGGCTTGAAGACCAGTCAATCAATGGATCGTATTGCTTCAGCCAGTTATGACTGAGTATGGTGGAACAGGAAGAGTCGAGCAAGGTTACATAAAATGACAAATTGAATACTTCACCAGCAGGGAAGGTGACCAGAAGTTTGATGATCTGAGTTATGGTGGAGTTGCAAGATCCATCAAAGAGTTGTAAACTGATCGGGTTAATGGATTCTGCCCTGAGTTGGTTTTCAACATGAAAGAGGAGTCAAGGAAGCAGTGGGAGGAGCCAGAGTTGATAAGGGTTTGGAAAGGGGCGGAAGAGTCAGGAAAGGTTAAAAGAATGGTTAGGGAGTCAGGGTCAGAAAGAGCAGACACGTTGAGACGAACGTAGGCAGCCAAGTGGGTAAGGTCAATGCAACCCCCAGCCCAATGGCTGTATCCTGAGGGTTGCGGACTATTTTTCCAAGTCTGTAGTCTCGGGAACAACAGTGGATGCACAGGCTTTTGTGGCTTTGGATTTCGGGCAGTTTCCTGCTATGTGCCCTTCCTCACTGCAGTAGAGACAAAGTCATTCTCTCATGCAATGTTCTTGTTCCTCCCCAGTAAGCTTACCATTCTTCCCCAACCTATCGGAGATGGACGACTTGGGCTTGTCCTGGGAAGTGTTCTTTGTCATGGAAGACTGCTGGTTGGAGGTGTTACCATGGCCAGAGTTTGAAGAGGCTTGGTTTGTTGGTGGGGAAGGGCTTTTGGAAGAGTCCTTCCGACTAGAGTCAGTGATGTCACTGGAATTCTTTGTTTCGAAATGGGATTCGTCTTTTTGCATCCAGTAGATGTTGTTGCTGTCCTGTGCTTTCAAGTGCAGTTCTGCGAGAGTATTGGGTTTACCACCCCGGAGAACTTCTATGCGAAGCCAGAGCAGAAGACCGCGCAAATAGTGGTCACGAAGGGCTGCTTCATTGCAGTTGACCCTAGAAGCTAATTCCCAGAAGTCAACATTATATTTCATGATATGACCACCTTTCTTCATTGCTAAGTCAGAGAGAGCTTTTTCCGTGTCTCTGACTGGGTCGTGCAGACCGAAGTTGCTTTCCAGCTCGGCGAGGAAAGCTTCATAGTCCCACATACAGTGTGCAGAATCTGTCGGGTCATTCAGACCAGGCTCAAACCAACTGAGAGCTGATCCCTTAAGATAAGAAAGGATGAATATGATCTTTTTCTCATCAGAGGAAAATACATGCGGATGGTCATGGAAATGAAGATTGCAGGAGACTAAGAAGTCTCTAAGTTTCTTCGGATTGGTGCCATTGAAAGTGTCGGGGTCACGAACTTTGATTTTCTCAGTCTTGGGTATGTTATTCTGATGAAGGGTGCAGATACTCTCCGAGAGGTTGTAAAGGACATCTATGAACCTATCCCCTGGGTCAGGGTTTTCCCCCATGGGAGGTTGATCCTCAGGATCATTGGGATGATCTTCCAACCCGAAGGGTTCAGGCTGGTTTGATGCCCCCTACATACTCAAGGGGAGTTCTTGATCAAAAACCTTCTGGGTTGCCGGAAGGTTGCGGGGCATGGGCAGACATGAGATTAGCACTGATTGAGGGGGCTCCTGAGCCGATTTGACAGAAAATGTTTGAGGGTCTGGAAGACACTCCAAAAGTAGTGGTGGGTCGAGGGTCAGAAAGGGTGGATCACTGGATTGCAGAGATCCCTGGAATAGTACCAGTGCGTTGGGAGTTTCTTGTTGTGCGCTGGTGGGTCTTGGTAGGGGTCATAGAGAGGAAATGGACGAGTGAAGTGTCAGTTCGTATATACTGTTAAGAACTGATCTTAGAGGGTTCATCGGAATCCGATCGGACACTGCGGGTGTTGTTTACGGAAGGGTGTTGGGTCGTTGCAGATTCTGCGGGAGGGGAAACGGAAAGGACTTGGCTTCAGCTTGTAAGAAGCTGTGCCCTTCACCTCATCTGGTGTCCTAATTTCAAGTTGCACTGGCTGCACAGCATGATACTTCTGAGAGGGTATGATGTCAGTATTCTGGAAGTACTCCTAATACTGCCACCATACTCACCAAGGGATATTTTGCCAGTATGCCTACCAATCTAGAATACTACTTCAGTACCTCCAGTACTATCAAAATATAGTACAATACTGCCAAAATACCTCTAGTGAAGTATGTTGACAATATTAGGAATACTGTCACGATACTTTCACAGTACTTCTCAGGCAGTATTGTGCCTTGAACCCAGTGTTGGAGGTTTGGAGGTAGGAATGGGAAAGTGCGGGTAAACATGGGAAGGAGTATGGAGGGACTTAGGTTAAGTTCAGATGAGGTTAGAACTTCAGAGGGAGACTGGAGGTCGAGTTGAATGGAGTTCAGACTCTTAGAGGACAGGGGTTGGAGTAGAAGGAGGTTTTAGATTGGCAGGGTAAAGTCGAGTCTATGTTGATATACGAACTGAGGAATACAAGGCAAAACTAACTAAGCTTAAATACTGTAGTCTGGAATAATGTGGAACAGGAACAAAGACTGCAGCAGTGTCTGCATAGATAAATTATCTAGTGGGAGCTGCACAGGGATCTGTAGTCAAATTTGCAATAGAGACGGCAGCCTTGGGAAGGCAGCCGTGGATGCTGTACAAGGTAGCCTGGTGCACAGCAGTGTGGGCAGTGCAGGGTGGCCGGGAACAAAATCGGGAGGCATAGACAAAAGTCATGTTCAATGTGTGGGAAAGGGTCAGACGGATGCAGGTTCCGATCGGGCGAGGAACGGTTCTTGACAACTACCAAGATTCCTCCAGGACTCTGTGGGGGAGTGTAAAGTTCAGACCAGACTGATGCATGGACCATGGTTTGGTCCGGTTCAGTCTATGGTCCTATGGACTGAACCTTGAAACACTAGCCTCAAAGGTCTGGTCTCTGTCTCCAAGTTGTGGAGGACTGGTGGAGGACAGACTGTGTGGACATCTTCAGCCTCATAAGTGCCTCCAATCCAGCATCACAGAAAACTTGGCAACTAACCCCTGACAGGATATTTTTTTACTGGGACCCCGAACTCAGGATATATCCTCTCCAACAGTACTGTGTGATGGTGCTACGTGAGCATCTTGCTTCTATGCTAGGTGAAATGGAGACTGACCAAGATAGCTGCACCAACTCTTGGCACACTTGGCAACATACTCTCCTTGGTAGCACCCAGTGACTGGTATATAGATTGCTGCTTCAGTGAATGTAGGCTCTTTGCGAACTGGGGCGAACAGCAGACACAAGCAGCAAGGCCCCAAGAACTGGTGGCTCTCATGATAGTTGTGCAACATATCTGGGCTTATCCACCTCTTTCCTTGGACAGGCCTGTGCAAACAATGAGAGGTGGTACATGGTCAAGGTCAATGTTGGTGAGTGAGAGCCCCGTGGGATCGAAGGTTTTGACACAATGGGTTGATTTCTGAAGTTCAAAGAGCAATATCTCATGATACATGGGGATAGTTGTAGATGTCAGCAGTTGCAGATTTCCAGGCATGGTCAGAATTTATCTCATGCCATAGGACCCTGAGCTAGTCACAATAACTCGGCCTGATGCTCAAGTCATTCTGTGTCATGCAAGGTCCTCAAAAGGTGGCCAACAGTTAGAACTTGGAGCTCCGTCTCATTTGCCTTTTCTTCTCTGTGTTCCCAATGTCCACCAAAAACTCCCCTGTGGGCACTGATACCCAGGTCAATGCACTCAAGCTTGGAAACAGAAACAAACTGTGTGTTCATTGTTCATCTCTTGCTGGCCATGCAGATCCTCAATGATGGTGATGGCTCAGCCATGCTAGCAATCCCTTAGTTCATCATGGGTGCCATTTCAGTAGAGCAGTGCATGCTATGTGCAATGTCCAGGCATTGGTCACAAACAGTCTACTCCATATGGCTGAGGGTGTGGAGGTTGCAGAAGAGTTGCTCACTCAGGAGTTGGTCTAACTATTCTTGTTCTTCCCATCTGGAATGACATGTCCTTCTGTAATACAGGGCCAGAAAAGAGTATCAAGTATTACAAAAACTCCTGCAAATAGTGCCCCATTTCACTGAGCGTATCATGGCAGCCTCTGAAGAAGAGTCCATGATGATGGCAGATTTAGTATGTCCCATCACTTCTATGGGTGATAAACCTTGCCTCACCTTTTCAAGCTTCAAAAGGGTGTATCCAGCACAAGGTCAGACAATACCAAGAGTTTAAAAGGCGTTGTCCTCAACTGGATAGCTGCCCAAGACTTGCCCTTACTTCTGCCCCTCTCCCAGAATGTCAAAACAAACTGAGGCTTCCACCATCCCATCACTGGGGCACTTCTCTGCCCCACTGGTCTGGATTGGAATGATGCAGAGTTAGTTCCCTCCTGACACTTATCTTTGCACTAATTGAGCCATTGATTTAGAGTGCACATGAAGCTTTCTAGTGGCGAAATGGCTGTCTCAGGTGATCAATGGCTGCTGTTGGTGTATGCAAACCAACAGTACAATGCCAAAGACCCTTGGGAGGGGCTCTTCAGAAGCCACCTTCTTGTTTGAGTTTGCTTAGACTCATTCATCATATTTATATTGTTCACGCCACTACCTGCAGGCATACAAACACATCTTCACCTCACCCAGTTCTGTGGAGAAAGAGGTCAAAGCAACGAGATCCAGCAATGCTCGTATACATGGGATGATGTGAGTCACTATAGGCTCCTTAGCCTATGTAGCCATGGTGTCCAGCTTCAAGGCTCTACCAACTCACCACTGATCATGCAACCAGCTTCACTTTGTGCTGTCATCTTCATCAGTGTTCTGCAGGTCTGACACTTCAACAGACTCCAAATGTTTCTATGAGAGCATCTTGGAATTCTTTGATCATCCAGATGAGAGGGATGACATTGGTGACCTGCTGAACTGGTGGAACTGGTATGTGTTCCTGTCATGTTTTAGAGCTCCTCAAAGTTGATGCTTCTCTTAACAGTCAGGTGTTTCCCAGCTATGTTATGCATGAGCATGCTGTGACAGAACAGAGTGCACTAGCCAAGCTGAAGGAGAAAAGGGCACTGAAGCAAATACAGAATGCAGGGACATCTTAAATATCAGCTTTTTCTAGATTAGAATGATGCCCAATATGGATTACATTTCTTGCCAACATCGAGCAAATAAGAAAATCCTATTGGAGGACAGCACAATTATGCCCTGTTGCAATATGTAGCATCCCTAGGTCAACCTCTTATACAGGTGATGCAAGATTGTCTTTCTTATACCCTTTTGCAACCCACCACCCCAAGACAACTTATGACCAGGAATGGTGGCATTGACTTTCAAGACAATGCTGTCCAGTCTTTCCTCAAACACACTGATTTGCACTCCTGACTGATCATGTGGAATTCCTAGGAACCAAGATTGATCAACAACAGTGTAGAATATCAAGACCATATTTGATCAAGTGTCGCCTTCCTGGTTTTTATGGCAGAATTCAATCCCAATAATGCATTTTATCAAGGTTTGGACTACTTGTGGTTTTTGGCCATTCTTGTGTACATCTATCATTCCAACACTTGTGAACTGCTGCTGCATGTCTTACAAATCTTCCCAAGTTGTCCCTGACAGGCAGTTGTTTGTATAGGCTACCTTTCCGGTATAGCTTGTGCAACCTGCAACTGTTGCCATTTCTTACACATGCTGGGACTATAGGTGGTTTTTTGTCATCTTTTTGATAGTTGTGCAGGCTCATCATTCTGACACTTTATGACATGTGCTTGCATTTCTTGCAGATCTTCTCAAGTTGCCACTGCCTGCAGTCCTCAATCAGGCAAGCCTTTCTGCTGTAGCTTGTGCAACCTGCCACTGCTACTGTTTCTTATACATGTTGGGACCACAGGTGGTTTTTGTCATCCTTTTGATAGTTGTGCAGGCTCATCATTCTGACACTTTAATTATACATGCATGTACTATCTGTTCTAACAATGCCTTAATTTGGAAACACTCAATTCTGACTGCACTTGTGAAATTTGGCTACCCTACTGTCCTTTACATAGCATTGTTGGACCACATATCAGAATTGTACATATTATTATTAATTTATTATTAACTTGCTTATTTTAACACCTTTATCTAGCCTGAACCTTTTTGGCCCAAAACCCAGATGTTATACCTGAGCCCCACAAAAGAAAAGGAGTCAGCATCTATTCATGCAGTGATTGCTGTTTGGAGAAAAATATGCCGGCATCAGAGAATGAAACTGAAATGCAATCACCACCTGGGTGTTGTGTATACTTGGTGGATTCCTTGGATCCCGTCTGTCCGATAGTATGCAAGCCAGTCATTGTTTGATCTGCCATCAGATTTTGGTCTGATCACAAGAAGCCTGTGAGTTTAAATCTCTTACCATGCATCATGCATCATGTTGTCTTTGACCTCAGCCACATATTTTACCTGTGTTCCACTGATTGTGAATGGTGAACTGAATTGTTATGGTGGCAAGGTTTCCTGAGTCCACTAATGTCGAGACTCTAAATCTTTGATTGACAGGTCCTGATGCACTGATGGCAATGGGTGACATGTGACACTGACAACTGACACTGCTGATGCTACTCAGAATGCTGCTGCAAGTGTCTTCTTCTCGAATTCTTGTCACTGTACAGTGCCAGTTTGTTGCCCACTTCCACATGCACTTACAAGTAATTTATATCATTGTGCTCTGCATCCTGTGCTTGCATGGTGTTGCCTCTCTGCAGTTTCCATCTATTCTCAGTGTGAGTTGACTACCTTGTCACTTGTGCTGCTCAGACTGACAGGTTGCCTATCTAGTTTTTTGCATGGTGTGCTTACCGTGCCCTGCACCAGCCTGCCAGCCTCCTGCACTTGCATGGTGTTATCTCTCAGCAGTTTCTGTATATTCTCAGTGAGTTGATCTACCTTGTCATTTGTGCTGCTTGGACTGATGGGTTGTCTATCTAGTTTCTTGAACCATGTGCTGATCATTCTGGCGAGAGCCTGCACCTGACTGTTGCAACATCCTCTTGCACCTCCCGTGCTGTCTATTCACTCCATCAGGTGGAAAGCTCTGCCTTGACTGTCAATCTTCTCAAGTTGCACGTGCAAACTTTTGAGCTTATTTCTTCCGTGTTGGGGAGAAGCCCATTCTCCCACACTTTCCATGTTGACCATTCAATCCATCGGGCAGAAAGTTCCAACTTGACTGCTGATCTTGTCTTGCATGCACAAACTATTGAAATGAATTTTACCATGTCAAACCGTTTCATGCTATCCATCTGCACCACTCATCCAGCTGTGATAGTTTCACTGGCTCTTCATCCTGCAGTTTGTTTTCTACCTCTACATTTGATATGTTTGAGCTACTTCCATTGAATGTTACACTCTGCACTGTGTAGCATTTTCACTTGGTTTGCACGCATGTCTGCTAGTTCTGTTTGACACCATCATTCTTCTTACTGGTGCTTGCTCTTCCATATATCCTTTCTTCGCATCCAGCTTGGGTAACATTGTGGTGACCCGGGGCTTGACCCCGCATTTGTATATATTATATTTCCTTGCTGTTGACCTGGCTGGCCCCTATAAAGGGACCAGCCTTCTATCTACATAAGCAATCTTTTTTACTACTACCAATACACGAAATATATATGTTATTTGTGTTCTTTTGGTGTGTGATATAAGGAGATCCCCCTTGACTCACTACACTTTTTTGAACACCAAAACTCGTATAGAGTTTCACTTGACATCGCCCCATCAGTGATCGTCATCACCACAACCCTGAACTTCTCCCATGAAGGGTGAAAATTCCCCCAACACGATCAGCAATGGAAGCAAATCCATCGCTAGGACCCGACTCAAGCACCCAGCACTCAAATCAACATTTTCTTTTTATCGCTTTTTGCCCACTGCTACGACTGAAGATTTTTGTTCCCTACTGCTAAAGACCAATATCAACCTGATCAGCCAGGGCAAGAACCAGAAATAAGACCAAACCTGCTTCATTGCAGGTTGCGCAAAATTTGAGCATACCCCAACCACTTGAGGTGCATACAGGCACCTCGAGAAATTTACTGTCTCCTACAATACAGGCAGTGAACCTTAAAGTGCATATATCCACTACAAGAGTGATCAATTCCTCTGCACTCAGACGTTGCACAGCCTGGGTGATGGTCGAGGACGACAGCAACCTCGACTCAAAGAAATCTAACTCATCGAAAAGTAGTCGACGAAGTGCCCGGTCAACCCCTGGACCTAATCCGGGGTTACAAGGACTCTCACCTCTGGATGAACTAACTCCAGAGTCCCTGAATAACTGGGTCACCCCCGGTAATTATATCAATCTTCCCCAACAATGTCTGGAGTATACTACACCCAGACTATTCTCTGCCCAATGGCCAGAGTTAGCCCCATCGGTGCTGCCGATGCTGATGGACAAACACAAAAGACTATGTCGGCATGAAGAGAAGAAACCTCTCAAGAAACCTAGAGAGAATGAGTCAGATGAAGAGTTCAGAGCTTGGCATTTTGCTCAGCTCACTACTGATATCCTTGGCCATGCCAGGGATGCCCAGGACTTCGAACCTGTTAAGTTGGAAACCCAACTTAAAGATCTGGTGTTTGCTTATGCCAGACAATGTTCCCATAGGTCTGTATCCAGACCTACTACTCCTCATACAGCTGAATGTGTGGAGCAGCAACTGTCCCCTTCCCAGGAACATGTTAACCCACATCCATCCATGTTGGTAACACCAGTTGAGGTACCTTCCAAAAAGAAGGTACATTACATTGACAACAATAAGTCAGTCCTCCAGAGGATACATGATGGCGATATCCAGGATGGACAACCCACATCAATTCCTGATCAAGGGATTCATTTTGACAAGGATGGTAATCCTTGGGATAAGAACAGCAAGAACTCTCACCATGATAAGCGAGAGAAAGCCCCACCAGGAGGGTCCAAAAATCCTGCACAGAGTCACACAGGCAAGAACGGGCCACCAGATGGTGATGGTTCTGGTGATGATAGAGATGAAAGTAGTACTGACTCGTTGTATAGCACCTCGAGTAACAAAAACAGCAAACACTCTTCCCCAAGTGAGGAAGAGATTGCTAATAATACCTCGTCCCACCACAGACGAGGTAGCCGGGCACGGCATTCATCTAGTCGATCCTTGTCTAGATATTCTGTATCTTCCCGTCCCAATTCCTATTGAGGAAAAAGTTCCCTTCAATCCTCAAAATACTTGAGGGACATTCATACAAAGATCTACAGACAGATCGACAGCAAAGTCTCTGTCTTGACTGAAGTTCCTACCACTAGTGGTAAGAATGGTCCACGTGTCCCAAATCCCCCTAAGTATGGTGGATTACCAGACACCAAAGGCTTTGAATGATGGCTGAATGCCCTCCTTTGTTGGCTGAAGGTGAACAAAGTATGTGGTCCAGATCTGGACTCAGACTGTATTGAGTATACGGCAATGTTCCTTGAGAACACCGCCTTGACTTGGTTTGAGGACAGTGTTGATGGTGCATACCGTCAATGAGCTGCCTGGACTTTCAAGGAGATCATAACTGGCCTATATGACTGGTTCATGCATGAGAATGCAACCCATGATGCGACTGACAAATTTTGGCATGTCAATTATAATGCCAAAGAAGGCGTTATGGGTTACTACCACAAACTGGAGTGCTATGCTACCAGAATGATCCAGGCACCAGATCCTTTCACCTTCAAGACCCAGTTGGTGACTGGGTTGCCCAACAACATCATATCCTTTGTACTGGACAAAGGATGCTCCGCTGAGACTAACTCAGTGGGAGATATTTTGCACTACGCCTGTCAGGCAGAGGAAATTGGAAAGATGAGAAAACACTTCAATGAAAAGAAGCTTATCATGGAATCCACAAAGTCGAAGACATCCTCTTTGACTAAAGCTCCCAAAACAAAGGATCCTTCTCCTGAAAGATCAAATGGACAGTCACAAGAATGTTACAATAAACACAATAAAAATTATCATGATAACTCTAAACCGTCTGGTTCAAAATATCCAGACAGAGACCACCGAAGCTATGGCGATCAAGATCGCCATTACAAGGAGTGTTGTGATACATGACATCATTCCCCTGGAAGCAAACCTTCTAGGTCTAATGGAAACAAACCAGACAAGAAGTCTGGTGAAAGCAAGGCTCCCACTTGCTACAACTGTGGAGGCCCTCATTACTCCACAGATCCTAAGTGCCCAAAGTATGGGCAACAAAGACCAACGGCAACAATGTATACTGCTAGAGAAGAATCAGGCTCCTCAAATGGTCGACCTGCTACTCATAGTAGTAGCAAAGTTTGTGATGAGCACAGTCCAAGCCCTAAAGAGAGCTTGGACTCTCAATCAGCGACAAAAGAGAGATTTGCCACTGCACACAGCAACTCAGAAGGCATTTCTTCCTTGGAGTATGGTTTGGCCTGATCTGAGGAGATCCCTTACAGATTGCAGTACAGCTCTGAAGGCGAACTGTATAACATTGAGTCTGACACTGGGCATATTCCCTGTGATGATTCATGAACTGAATGCTTTGGTGCAATCAGAGAAATTCTCTTGGAGTATGACTCCAATAGCTGCCCATCTGCCCAGTCAGTGTCTGACTCTGAGGAAGACTTAGAGAGTGAGATGGAGAATAAACATCCATCATTCTCTGAACAGCTTGGCATCATGATGGATGGCCTTTTCAAGAACAAGCTGTGCTTTACAGGCATGACTACTTTGAGGAAATCCTCAAAGAAGATTAAAAATCCTCCTCAGACTGAGGAGGATAACAAATGCTTTCTTGTGAAGATGATGCTTCACAATCTCGAAGCCTACATACTGCTCGATTCCGGCTGTACAACCGATTCCATCTCGCCAGAATTCACTATGTCAGCGAACTTGAAGGCTCATGAATTGGAAGAACCTGTGCCTTTGCAATTAGGCACTGTGGGCAGCCATTCAAAGATAAACTTCGGACTCTTCACCGATTTTGAGATTGGTAGAGTGGTAAATACCCACTATTTCAATGTAGTTAACATCGATAGGTATGATGCCATTCTGGGAACTGTGTTTATGAGGAAGCATGGTATAGTCCTAGACTTTGAATGCGATGAAGTACATGTTAAAGGAAAGCACCTCGATACAGTAATCAAGGGCCCTAACACCTTCATGCAAGCCAGATGGCATGCTATGCAGCCTCAACCTCCAAAGGATGAGTGACTCTGTAGCGGGCACCCAACCACTAAAAAAGTAAGAGACCCAGACAAAGTTGTCCTGAGTTCTACACACGCCCAGCCTTCCTCTGTGAAACAGAGGAAGGCAGAAATCAAGGAAGTGGACGATGTTGAGGCTCAACATTGTCATTCAGGCTTGAGGGTATCGGACCCCATATTGCTGGGGCCTGATGAGAAGCCTGAAAGTGATAACGAGGACAAATTGGAAGAGTTTGTCCAAGAATTCACTCAGGATCAATTTCCCGAGGGTCCTAAATTTGAACCTTTTGGGTTTGGCCCTTCCATTCCTGCAGTGCTACCACCAGAACAAGTCGATGACTTGAACAATGTTCTCTTCACAATATGCAAAGACTTGTTATCCAAGGCCTACTCAAAAGGTCCTCTCTCCAAGAAAGACCTTCCATGTCTTCGAGAAGAGTGGAAACAATCTTGTCAGGATATCCTCAGCGGAGTACCTGACAAACTACCTCCCCTTAGGGAGATAAACCATCACATCCCACTAGTGGATGAAAAGAAGAAGTACAATTACTATCTTCCAAAGTGTCCAGACTCGATGAGGAAACCCCTCTCCAAGAAGGTAGCAAAATACTGCAGAGCAGGGTGGTGGCGCCCTGCTCGAGCAGAGCAAGCTGCTCCAATGCTAGTGGTGCCGAAAAAATCAGGAGTGATTCGCACTGTGATTAACACCATGAAGAGGAATGCGAATATGGTGAAAGATGTTACACCATTTCCTGATCAAGACATGATTTGTCTTGATGTTGCTCGAGCTACATATTGCTCAAGTATAGATCTCTTGGATGCTTATGAGCAAGTCTGAGTGGAACCAGATGACGTCTGGAAAACCACCTTTTCGACGGTTCAAGGCATATATGAAAGCCTGGTTATGCAACAAGGCGACTGCAATGCACCATCAACCTTTCAAAGGTTGATGAATTTAGTCTTCCAAGATTACATTGGAATATTCATCCATGCGTACTTGGACAATATCTTCATGTTTAGTAACTCGATTGAGGAACACCAGAAACATCTGGAGCTAGTATTCAACAAACTATGCGAGCATGCTCTGTACCTTTGTGCAGAAAAGTGTGAGCTCTATGCTGAAAAGGTAGAGTGCCTAGGTCATATGATTGATGAGCACGGGCTGCATGCAGACAGCAACAAGATGGCCCATGTACGAGAGTGGAAGACACCTCGTAACTATCATGAAGTCCAGAGGTTCTTGGAACTTGTGCAATATCTGGCTCATTTCTTGCCAGATATCAGTGCTTATACTAGTCCACTCTCTGCAATGACTAAAAATGGTGCCTTGTTTCTATGGCAGCCATTACATGATCACTGCTTCCAGATGATTAAGGACATCTGTTGCACAACACCGGTGCTTAAGCCGATTGACCCAAAGTTGCCTGAGCCAATCTGGGTGATCTGTGATGCCTCAGTCTTTGGGACTGGTGCAATGTATGGTCAAGGACCTGAGTGGCAAACTTGCCACCTGGCAGGTTTCTTGTCCAAGAAATTCTCAGATGCTCAAAGGAACTACCATACCTTTGAGCATGAAACCATTGCTATACTTGAGGCCCTCCTCAAGTGGGAAGATAAACTGATCGGTAGATGGATCCACGTCGTCACCAATCACCAAGCACTGGAATTCTTCCAGACCCAGCACAGGCTTTCTGCTAGGCAGATGCAATGAATGGAATTCCTATCATGTTTTGACTTTGACATTAGATATGTCAAAGGGAAACTAAACAAAGTAATGGATGCTCTGTCCCAGGAAAACCCCTCGATTTATGCATCTCTGATTAAGGGACCTGATTTTTGCATCCATATGTCAGAGTTGGTTCCTCTGAATGACGACATCCAGAAAGGATATGTCAAGGACCAAGTTTTCAAGAATATTCTTGAAAGTCCAGGAGACCACCCAGATTTCAGCATCCAGAATGGTTTCATCTGGAGGAAGAACCAAGGTGGTGAGGATGTCTTGTGCATCCCCACCTCCACTTCCAAAGTTATGACCCTGCATGATCACATAATTGAGCAGGCCCACAGTATTGTGGGACATTTTGGGCCAGTCAATACTTCGGAGTACATCCAATGTTGGTATTGGTGGCCTCGACTTCAGTGTGAAGTTGAGAAATACTGTGATTCTTGCGAGCATTGTATATGCTTGAAAGGTGAATACCATTCCCCACGAGGCAAATTGCACTCGCTCCCCACTCCCTTGAGACCATGGGAGTCCATTGGGATGGACTTTATTGGACCCTTCCCAGAGTCCGAGGGATTTGACTACCTTTGGGTGATCATCTGTCATCTGTCATCCATGGTTCACCTAGTACCAGTGAACATGACAATGACCGCATCACAACAGAGATTGTCCATTTGCATGGACTACCTGGCTTGATTGTTTGTGATCGAGACTCTAAATTCACATCCAAATGGTGGCGTGAAATCCACCATATCTTGGACATCAAGATACTTATGTCCACTTCATTCCATCCTCAGACGGATGGAATAACAGAATGCACAAATTGTTCAATCGCTCAGATTCTCTGAGCATTCATTGCATCCAATCAAAAAGATTGGGTAAAATTCCTCTCTCTCATAGAGTTTGCCATAAACTCTACCATTAACAGGGCAATGGGAATGGCCCCATTTGAAATCAACTATGGGTTCTTGCCTCGTATGATGCAAGAACTTCCTTCTACAGAACATGTTCCTCCTGGAGTGCGTATGTTTGCAATGAATGCCCTGTGAAACATGGCAGTGCATCATCGCTGAAAGAGTGTTTCAGCGACACTATGCTAATAAACATCAGTGCAAGGAGCCTGATATCAAACAAGGAGATTTTGTCTACTTGTCCACAAAAAACCTAGCACTACCAAAAGGGCACACTAGTAAACTATTGCCTAAATTCATAGGACCGTACAAGGTCCTACAAGCCTTCCCCAAGACATCCAACTATGTGTTGGATCTTCCTACAGAACTGAAATGCCAGTGTATACACCAGCGTTTCCATGTGAGCCTACTAAGGCCTCACCATCCTAACAACAACATGTTGTTTCCCAACAGGCATTATCCCAATGCATATGACTTCGGTGCCCCAGATGACACTGAATGGTATGTCGAAGAGATCACAGCACACAAGTGGTGTGGCCATACCGTCCAGTTTGAAGTTAAGTGGAGTCTGGGAGACACCACTTGGGAACCTTTAATGAACTGCAATGATCTTGCAGCCCTAGATGCTTATCTGGCACTAATGGGTGCCAGAGACTGGCAAGAATTGCCCAAATGCACAGGAACTCCTGCGCATCGACGGACGTAACTACTTGGAAATTTCCAAGTCACGTTGCAACTTGCCCAATGGATTTCACACTCCACAACTTTACTTCGTGCTGAGTTTCAATTGTTTTTTTTCATCCCTTGGTATGATTACCATGGCAAGTTTCCCTCCAGACAAAGATGACCCCATGGGGGGTGATCATAATGACAGACCTAGCTGTGTGCATGAGACAGGCCCTAGTGGCCAGTCTCAAAGGGGGAAGGAGAGAGAGCTCGAGCCCACTGGCTTGAGCAGCAACATCCAACACCATTGCTCGCCAAGCCCTGGCAAGATCGAAGAGGCAATCAGCTCTAGCAGATGTTCTGCTAGAGAAGAACAAAACTGGCAAGCTGGTGTGGGCACCAGCTCTTCCACTGCCAGCAATTGGAGGATTGATGGTGAAGGCATTGTCCTTCACCAAGGCACTTGCGACACTTGCAAGAGCTATGCTTTACACATGTACACCCACATGTATGACCACGATGATGAATATTTCAATGCGAGAGATCATCGAGATTCAGGTATTAACTCTGGTGCTCTCACCAGAGCCAAATATGTTTATAATGAATACAAAAAAGATATTGCTGCCCTCCAGGAGACCATCCGGAACCTGGAGGATGAGAATGAGCACCTGCACAAGCAGCTTGATGGACGTTCATCCAAACGAGCTTGTACTCGTGAACCCTCTCCTCACCCCGAGAGGCCCCAGGGTACTTCATATGCTGGTGCAGCCTCTCGGCATGCACCACCTCCTGCTCCCTGCCCCATCGTCCCTGACAAGGACTTCCATATGAACGAGGTCTACCCACCTCTTCCCAACCTACCAACCCCGAGATATACATTCTCGGGCCCTGATGTTCCCAGGATGGCAAACTGGATACCAGCTCCCAAGCTGCATGGCCAAGTTCCTACGTCCATTCCTCAGAACACTGAGGAATTTGATAACTGGTCCTGGATGGCCCACACCTCCAGGAACTACCCAATGTTGGAATGAGTGCACGAGTACATGTGGTTTGTCAATGATACTGCTCCAGGGGCTCAAATGCCCCTGATGACCTATGCCCTTGCCCACTGGAGATTACCCGGTTGGCTCCCTGTTCAGATGCAGTCAGCATGAGGATTACCTGTGCACCGTTGGCAGCCCATGCCGATCAGCACCAATTCAACTTCCCTCAAGGACGTCGTACGACACCTCACTACCATGGGAGTCTCAGACGAGGAAGTCCGAGAAGGTTCTCACTATGCCATCGGCTGGCTTACAGCAATGGCTACTGCCAACTCCTCCTATTTGGAAGAGTCTTCCACTGCTGCCGATATCGTAAGATGTCTGCGGCAACATTCCAATACCCATTCAGAGGATGCTCCTCTGATGTCTGAACCCTGGTGGTGGATTGCCGGGCCTAACAATGTGGCCCTTTGAGAGCCACGAAGAAAAAGAAAAAGAGATTCCACTGCTCCCACCAGGGGCGGAGCTCCCTCTCATTCAGGGTGACCCCACCCTGAATCAATGACTTCCACTGCCCGGTCCTCTGGATTCTCCACTGGACTATCTATAAGGGCAACCTCAGCCTCTAGCAAAGGGAAATCCGAAGTTAAAATTATACTACATAGTACAGGGATTGGGGACACACCTAGCAAAGGGAAATCCGAAGAGAAAACTCTAAGGATCCCTTTGCCAATGCCCAGTATATGTGAAGACAATGAAAATCAAATAATAACCTAAAAATAGAAAAGGTGGAGATAGGCAGATCAAGGCTGCCAAATGACATCATACCAAGGGGTAGATGTCGGAAGGGGTGCTCCGCCTCTAAATATAAAACTGTCAGCATGCACAAACATGATAGAAAGGGAAAATTAGTAATAAAATCTGGAAAAATCATAGAAAATGAAGAATAGAAGGAAATGGAGTGAGGAAAAATATAGAACGAACGTAAAAAATAGGAGAAACACACAGGGCACCCCCCTAGTCCCCTTACATCACCCCCTCTCTAAGATGCATTGCCCCGATGCATTCGAAATTGCATACAACCAAAGTCCATGACTTGAATGCAATGCGGTGCAGCAGTGTGCCGTCAGTGGAATTCCTTGACTAACCGAGGGGCATTCACATCAGACTCTTCGACCCATGAGTTCTCCTCATACCCATAACCCTTCCAATGCACCAAATACTGGAGTTTTCCTCAATGCAACTGGCTGTCCAAGATTGACTCGACTTTGTATTGGGGTTCTCCCTTGATCACTGTAGGTGGTGGTGGTGGATGTGAATGGCATCCTGGGAATGGATCTGGGGGAGCTGGAAGGAGTTTGACGACATGGAAGACTGGGTGGAGTCTGGACATGGAGGCTGGGAGGCATAGATGATAGGCATGCGTTCCAACACACTTGACGATGGGGAAAGGTCCCAGGAAGCGATGAGCAAGTTTCTTGGATAAATGCATAGTGGAGATGTCACTGGAGTCAAGATAAACTCAATCACCAACCTTGTACTGAGGGGTCGGAGAATGGTGTTGGTTGTAAAAGTGTGCCATGTCGTCCTTCACCTTTGCTAAGGCTACCTTTGCCTCCTCCAAGCTATCCCACATGCGCTCTGTGAACTCATTCACTGTCTCAATGTGTGAGGGAGTTTGGGGAGGTTCAAATCCCATGCGTGGATGTTGTCCAGTGTCTAAGAGGAAAGGGGTCTGTTGAGTGGAAGCATGGACATGGTTGTTGTATCCGAACTCGGCCAAGGGGAGAAGATCGTCCCAATTGTCCTGGCATTCATTGACAAAGATGCGGATGTACTGCTCCAGTTCCTGGTTGACTCACTCAGTCTGGCTGTCAGTTTGTGGGTGATAAGCAGTCAAAACAAGGAGTTTGATTCCCAGGAGTCGGTACAGCTCACGAGTGAACTCTGACATGAACTGAGGGCCACAATCAGAGAGGAAAGCACCAGGAAGTCAGTGTAATTTCCACACATGGTGGAGGTAGAGTCAGGCAGCACCCAGGGCACTGACAGTGGTGTGAGTGGGAATGAAGTGAGCACGTTTTACCACTGAATCAACTGTGCACATCACCACATCAAACCCATTCGACTCTGGCAACTCCACCACAAATTCGACGCTGACAACCTCCCAACGACTCTCTGGAATAGGAAGAGGGTGTAGCTCGCCAATGGGTTTGCAATGAGGAACCTTGGTGTGTAAGCAAAGGTCACAAGTGCGACAGTACTGACCAATGAGCCATGACATTTGTGGCCACCAATAATTCCATGATGTGAGCTCCAAGGTCTTCCAGCGTCCAGGATGACCAGAAATCTGTGAGTCATGGTGTTGGGATATGATGCGCCGGCAAAGGTCTGGGTCATTGGGGACATAGATGTGATCCCTGAAATACAACAAGTCCTCTTTTTCAGCCCACTCTGCTGCATGCAAGGAAAGGGTGGATCCCTTCCTCAGTTCTTTAACAGCTTGGGCAACAACATCCTCATGTAAACCGCTACAGTTTGTGCGACGAATGTCACGTAGGATGTCCCGCTCCTCGCCCTGGGGTGCGATGCCTTCCAGTGCCCAAATGGTGAACAGGTCTGGCTGCAACAACACAATGTTTTGGTTGTCATCACTGCCATCCCCATGGTCTGCATGTCAGGAGAGGGCATTGGTCTTCCCCATGGTGCGACCTGGATGGTGGTGCAAGGAGAAGTTGAATCTGGATAGATACAGGGACCAACAAGCTTGACGATGGTTCAATTTCTTGGCTGTTATAAAATACTCAAGATTCTTGTGATCCATCCAAATTTCCACCTTGTGCTGGGCACCCTCAAGGAAGTGTCGCCACTCCTCAAGCGCATGCATTATCGCCAACATCTCCTTGTCGTGGATCTCATAATTTCGCTCTACAGCACTAAGGCTTTTGGAGTAGAATGCAACAGGATGCCACTTCTGGTCCTCCGGAGACTGGTGAGACAACACGGCGCCCATTGCAAAGTCAGAACTGTTGGCTTCTACACAAAAAGGACACGAATCATCAGCAAAGGTAAGGATGGGAGCAGAAGTGACCATCCCCTTAAGCCTTTTGAATGCCTCCTGTTGTGCATTATCCCACCTCCATGCCTCCTTTCCTGTCAAGTCGAACAGTGGTCATGCATGATGTGAGAAATCCTTGATAAAACACCGATAGAAATTGATGAAGCCTAGGAGAGACTGCACCTCTTTCTTGTTTGTGGGCATCGGCCAAGCCATGACCCTGTCCACCTTGATAGGATCCATCTCCACCTGACCCTCTGAGATAATCAGGCCGAAGTACTCGATCTTGGTCTTCTCAAACTTGCACTTGTCCTGACGAAGGTAGAGTTTGTACCGTCGAAGCCGTTCTAGGACAAGGTGCGTGATGCGACAGTGCTCTTCAACCATGCGAGTGAAGATGAGGATGTCATCGAGGTAGATGCAGACAATGCCTTCAAGGATGAGGTCGTGGAAAATGTCGTTCATCATGGTCTGAAAGGTGGCAGGACTATTAGTAACGCCAAAGAACATGACAAGTGGTTCAAAAAGACCATGGTTGGTACAAAAGGCTGCCTTCCACTCATTTCCCTCCTTTATCCTCACATTATTGTCGCCCCAACGGACATCGAGCTTGGTGAAGTATCGGGCACCACAGAGCTGGTTCACGAGTTCAGAGATGAGAGGTAATGGGTAGCAATTTTTGACTGTGATGTTGTTGAGCCTTCTGTAGTCTTGAACTGGTCGAAGTGAGCCATCCTTCTTCTTGACAAAGAAAAAGGGAGAGGCCATGGGTGATTTTGATGGTCGAATACATCCAGAGGCCAGGTGCTCATCGATGAACTGGTCAAGCTGTCATTGTTCTTCAGGAGAGAGAGGATAGACCTTGCAGGATGAAGGGGTTGCACTGGGGGTGAGTTTGATTGCATGATCCCATGGCTTGCCCACAGGGAGAGAATTGAACGATTCCTTGGAGAACACGTCTCCAAACTCATGGAGATGAGGGAGCAAGGAATTAGTAGAGGATTTAGCAGCATTGTTTTTGTGGAAGGCCTCAGCGAGGCATTGGGATATGTTCGATGTAGCACACACCTCATGCAATGGACAAATTGCAGTGTAGAAGATCCGATCACCTTCCTCCACTTCTTCTGGCTCCTCCTCATCATCATCCGAGTCCGGCATTAGATCAGGAACCCCTTCCAACTCCACTTCAGGTATAGGCAGGGGTCCGGCATGACACTTCTGAGTGCATCGTATCGTGACCTTCTGTCCACAACATTCTTGCCTGGCTTCTGTGAAACAAGTACAACAGTGGGATGGACATCGGCTCATGGAAACCTCCCCAGTATGCCAGTCGACCTCTGGGTTATGGTCTCGAAGCCACGGATAGCCCAAAATCACCTTTTGCTTTCCTAATTGAGCGACAGCAAAAAGGGCACACTCACTATGATCTTTGTAATGGAGGACCAGGTCTACAACCTCTTGGATGGCACCAGCTTCATTTGGGGACCCATCCACATTATAAACAGGTATTGGACACGAGAGTGAGCGAGTATTTAGGCAATGTTGTTGCACGACATGGGCATCAATGAAGAGTCCAGTCGCACCAGAGTCCAGGAGTGCAGAGACATGGAGTATCTGTCCAGTGTTGGTTGTCTGCAGTTCGATTGCTAGGTTCAAGGAATGTGTAGAGGGAGTGGACACAACAATATATTTGCATGGTAGTTTATGCTCCCATGATTTAATTTTGGGGTGTGGAGCAGAGGGAGAGATGGGAAGAGCAGGTACGTCTTCAGCCAACTTCAAAGGGTCAGAGAGGGGAACAGTCATAGAAATGGATTCATTCTCTGGGGATTCAACTGACAAGACTTCAAAGTGGTTATGGACAGGCAGTGAGGGCGTACGATTCACTTGCTGCAAATAAAAAAATCCTGCTCCTCTACAACTTCTGACTTGGTCTCCTCTGCAACCTGATCCTTCGCTTCCTTGACATCTACAAGTGCCAACAAGTCTTGGAGGAGTTCATCTCGCCCCTCAGGGGTGAGCATGCGGATATCCTGACGATGGGGACATGCTCCAGCCCTGTGCCCAGTTTCCCCACAATGGTAGCAGAGATCCAACCTATGCGCACAGCTGCAGGCTGCATCAACATCCATTGGTACTGGGACATTGACAGCTGGTGTGGGAGTCTGATGAACAGGAATGGGGTTAAGGCAGGGAAGGGTTCGATTGAAGGTGTAGGGTGTATGAGTGGTAGTTGGAGCCCGGAATGCAGCATTAAATGCCACATTTGTGAGTCGGTTCTCGTCACAGAGTGAAGCAGCTTCATACCAAGCATAGATATCATTGTCCACTGGGTGCCCTTCCAACATCTGTGCAATCTGGTCCTGAATTTCTTGGTTGAGGCCCCGTTGGAACTTCACCACCACTGGTAGCCCACTCCCATGTCCACCAAATCCTTAAACTCATTGATATAATTGTCCACAGATCAACGTGCCTGGTGGTAAGAGGATGACTCGAGTCATGTCACTTCTTGGTGGCGCTCATTGAGGGGACAAAAGTGGCATACAAACTTGGCTCGAAAGTCACCCCAAGTGGAGAAAGGTAGAGAACCGAGTTCTTTAGTTTGATGCAGAATACAGTCCACATAGAGATAGGCACGTTCAGATTTCATGTATGTGAAGGCCCAATAAATTTTTGCAGCCTCATCAACAAATTGATGCGACTGGAGACTGATGTATAACTCACAGGAATTAAGGAATGCACATCCCTGCGCACGTGCACCATTAAATTCTGTGGGGGGAGACGGTTTGAGCTGGGCATGCTCTTTAGTGGATGTGTTTGGCAGTACATCATTGTTGGGTGCGCTTGGAGTCGCAATAGGGGAAATATCGGTCATAGGATTAGTCTGGAGGGTCCTGACAAAGTTTTTGATCATAGATTTAAGCGAACCGATTTGTGCGCATATTCTGGAAACGTTGCTTTCAAGCGCATCAAGGCCCTCGGATGTGTCCATGTTGCTAGGGGGCGTGTTTGACGAAAATGGTGGCGCAGTAAAGGCGGGACTGTTGGGAGCCATGTGTAGGGAGTCTGTGGAGTTTTGGGAAGCATCATCCACTCTGTACCTGCCTATCTTTGGCAGTGCGCTCACAATTTCGGGCCTTAGGAGAGAGTTTTCTACTATAAGGGCAACCTCAGCCTCTAGCAAAGGGAAATCTGAAATTAAAATTATACTACATAGTACAGGGATTGGGGACACACCTAGCAAAGGGAAATCTGAAGAGAAAACTCTAAGGATCCCTTTGCCGATGCCCAGTATATGTGAAGACGACGAAAATCAAATAATAACCTAAAAATAGAAAAGGCAGAGATAGGCAGATCAAGGCTGCCAAATGACATCATACCAAGGGGTAGATGTCGGAAGGGGTGCTCCACCTCTAAATATAAAACTGTCAACATGCACAAACATGATAGAAAGGGAAAATTAGTAATAAAATCCGGAAAAATCATAGAAAATGAAGAATAGAAGGAAATGGAGTGAGGGAAAATATAGAACGAACATAAAAAATAGGAGAAACACACAGGGCACCTCCCTAGTCCCCTTACACTATCTGCATCTCTGCACATGAGCACCTCTTGCATGGACAACCAACCTCCTGCCTGCGCTGGGCCTTCTTACCTGTCCGGCTGGCATCCACCTCCTCCAGAGGTATATCCCCTGGAGAACGATCTGACCTCAGGATGGTCCGGGTCTCCCCTCATCGTCAAGGCCACTCAAGGCCAGAAGAAGGCCTTGAAGAGAGCGAGGAGAGTCGCCGCTGGCATCCCTCCAGATGGGCACAAGAAGCCCATTAGCAAATTCACTCCCATTGCATCTACCAAGCCGCGAAAAATTAGAGACCCTGACAACAACAGTGATTCCACTGACTCCATCTCTTCATCCGATGATGAAACATTCACCATTGACAAGGACTGTTTCCCTCTCAATGAAGGGCAGACAATGGATGCCTCTGCTCTGGGGAGTACCCCAGAGACCCCCCTATCCCAATTGTTTTTGTTGGCATCGACCAATGAAACGACCATACTTTCCTCCATGCCTGATTACGAGCATGAAGTACCTGTATCTACCACCCCAGAGGAAGTTAGGCATATCACATATCATCGTTGAGTCTCGATGATACCCACATCCCCAATGACCCTATTAAATGAGGTCATCACATTTTTTAATAAATGAATGAATTGATTCTTTTCATTGTACCCTGACGATACCCACATACCAGATGATGCTCTCTTCGAGATTGTATATTTACTCAAAACATTATGCTTCTCCCCTGGACAAAGCCTAAGGGGGAGGGTGTGGTGACCTGGGGCTTGACCCCGCATTTGTATATATTATATTTCCTTGCTGTTGACCTGGCTGGCCCCTATAAAGGGACCAGCCTTCTATTTACATAAGCAATCTTTTTTACCACTACCAATACATGAAATATATATATGTGTTCTTTTGGTGTGTGATATAAGGAGATCCCCCTCAACTCACTACAAATGTGTCAGTGTTTGGCCCTCAGCTTCATGCGGAACCAGTGTCATCCTCATGATTGTGCTGTGATCTGTGAATCTTTGGCAGCTTGTACCACATCACCATATGCCTCAGGTTATCATTTACATGTGCACAGTAAAAGCTCCCTTGTCTACAGAATGACATTGGTAATGCTGATGAGCAATCTTGTCAGCATGTTCTCCTGTGCCCTCATGGAATTACACTTTGCTTATGCTGTTCATTCTTCCATGCCCATTTGCTATAAAAGTACATCAGAGTTTCATACCAATGTCCCTTACCATGATTTTCCCTCAGTGGTTACTGGAGGGGGAAGACCATACTTATTTTCACATATGTCTGTCATGTCATTTATCAAAAGAGGCAACAATGATGTGTCTTGTGTTCATGTGTTTCAGTATATAGACCATGTCAATGATGTGGGATGCCTAAGCTACCCTATAGAGCATGGCTTTGTGCATGCTGACTTGCCACTCTGTGACATCATTCCACATATTTCCAAGCAAATGATACAAAAGATTGCATGTATTCATAAAATATCTCTTGGTTCTTCTTGACATCTCCATAAAGAGCAGCTTATAGAAGCCTTCAATGGCCATGATTGTGTCAATTGCAATTTGTACACATCCATTCTTGAAGCACAACTTGCTCCTTCTCTTAAAAAAAAGCAATCATCGGTGATGGCTCTTGCAAAGCTCTCAGAAGAGGACAAGGTTACAACAAAAAGAACAATGCCAGGTACAAATTGAATTGTGCAAAAGGTGAAGTGAGTGATGTTTCCATCTTTACTCCTCATGCCTTGTCTGAAGATTTGAGTGAAACTATAGTTAGAGATTGGTGCAAGGCAACTGATCCATCATCACTTGAGGAAGCTGGTTGTGCTGTATGTGGTGAGTTGGTACCTGTTAAACAACTAAGTCATCTCAAGGCCATGAAAACAATGCTTGGTGTTCTAGCAGCTCCTGGTGTAACTCAAATTGAATGCAAGTCAAGTGCTCAATCAATTGCTGAGTTCGAAGGTCCAGTCCTTGACTACCAGTGTGACATGATTTGTGATGTTTGCTGTAAGAGTATTAGAACTGGACAAGTGCCACGTCTTGCCTGGAAGGATGCCAAGTTTGGCAGCCTACACTAGACTTAGGTTTACTAAAAGACAGGATCAAATTATTGTCGTTGCATGGAAGTAGGAACCATAAGCCATTACAAAAAAGAAGGGGATAAGGAATTACTAGACCTTCATTGCATGGAAGTAGGAATGAAGGTAAGGAAATAAAGATGTAAGTAATATATGTGAAAAGATTGACCATGTAAGTCAAAGGCCACATCAGGCATCATGTGTGATTTAGGAAGGCCACATTGGGCATAGTCACATATTGGGAAGGTACCACATCAATAGGGTAATGTCAGCACTGCTGGATGTGGATAGAAGGGTAATAAGAATGTATGGTGCTGTTGCCAGGATGTATGTTGCTGGTGTGTTGTTGTCATATTCACTGGTGGCTGTGCCATCAGTGAGGGTGATTGTGTTGGTGATGTGTGTGGCTGTGCTGGCGCCATGGGAGTGTGTTGGCGGTGTAGGGTGGCCATAACTCACTGTAACACAGACATTGGTATATCTGGTGTTGGTGAGTTGTTTATGCACCATAGGTGGCTGTGCTATCCCTGGTGGCTATGCCGGCAGCGAGGGTGGTTGTGTCAGTGATGTGTGTGGCTGTGCCAGTGCCATAGAAGTAACGGTGGTGTAGGTAAATTAACTTGTCGTAATGTCATGAGTCTGTGGGGCCAGACTTACATTGCCTTAGCCAACAACCTCTGGCTTGGCTGAATTCCTAAGGAGCTGTCAGACCTAAACTTCATGGAAAAATTTCTGGTGGCTCACATACATCACAATTGCTGTTTCATCAAAGTAGCTTCAAGTGGCCTCCAAAAAATGGTGGCTCATGTAATTGCATTTGAATCCCCTGTGCCCAAAGTGTACCAATGTCTGCCACCCCCAGTTGATGAGATGGATGATGTTCTTGCCATTCTATTTACAGGTCCATCAAAGCCAACTCAGGAAGATTTGGCTTGTACACCACTTCTTGTGAGTCAAAACCATGTGGCGAAGGCACTTGAATGGTTGAAACTGAACCATGTGGACTACAGTGAGACATATCATACAAAATTTTAGAAAAGTACCCAGAAGATTCTCCTCCTGTCTCTGTAGAGTATCACCATGACTTTTCTAATAAAGTCCCTGAAGAAACAAGTGTTTTTGACAAAGACAAAGATGATGGTGTTATTACTGGTGAACATCCATTTATTGTTCATGGACTTACAGGTGCGGAACTTGATACAAAAACTATTGATGAACAAAAAGCAATTGCACTGTGCCACTGGGCTCACAAAGGTAAAGCTCTTGCAATTGGATGTAGTGCACAGGCAGAGTTGATATACCAAAATCCAGGACTGTATCTGCAACTGTTTCCCTGGCTTTTCCTATATGGGCATGGAGGTATTGGTTCTACATCTCTATCTGATAGAGAACACAAGAGGTGTCTCCTGATGTACCATGACAAATGGTTTCAGCACAATGCCACCTTTCCTTTTGTAGCCTTTAGTCATGAACAAATAAAGGCAAGTACTACTGGTGGTTTCTTATTGGCTGAAACAAAGAAATTTGATGATATAGCAAGGCACCTACTTGACATTGATCAAGAGGTTCTATCAACAATAGCTGAAAATATTGCCAAAGGTGACATACTCAAACCATCTACTCCCCAGGAAAAGGATTGTTTCCAAGTCATTCGAGATCTAGATCACATAGGCAGTAAAGTCGCAGGTTCAGTCACAAGCAAAAACTACATGAGAAATGAAATCTGGTCACTGGTAGCTCATGAAGGTGCTCCACTTTGGTATATTACCCTTTCACCTGCTGATGTAAAAACTCCCATTGCATTGTATTATGCTGATCAAGATCTAACATTCAAGCCTAAGATCAAAGTTCCAGAGGATTGTTATCAGCTTATTGCTAATAATGCTGTGGCCTGTGCTCAGTTTTTCCATGTTCAGTTTTTCCACTTTATGGTAGAACAATTTATCAAACATGTTCTTGGTGTTGACTCATATGACCCTGGGCTTTATGGTGAGACATCTGCATGCTACAGTACAGTCAAACAACAGGGTTGCCTGACACTTCATATCCATCTTATGCTTTGAATAAAGGGTGGACTTACTCCAGATGAGATAAAGGATCAGATGATTGACCCTACCTCTGATTTTCAATGTCATATGGTTGAATATCTTGAAAATGCTTATCAAGGTGAGTTCCTGACAGGGACAAAAGCAGAGGTATTAGCTAATGTCTTGAATGCAACCAAGTCTGAGTCATATCAAGATCCAACTGAAACATTGCCTCAGCCTCCACCTGCACCATGTACCTCAAAGTGTGATGATTGTAAAAAGTGTCATAAATTAAATGCATGGCAAGAGAATTTTGCTTTTGAGGTTGATGATGTAGTGTTGAAATCCAATGTACATACTTGTAGTACCAATATTAACAAGGATGGCACACAAAACAGAGCTAAGGCTTATAAGGGCTCTCTTGACAATAAGTGGGGCAGATGCAAATCATGCTTTCCTTGGGAGCTGTTTGAACAGACTGAAGTTGACCCAGTTAGTGGTGCACTCAATGTCAGAAAAAAGGTTGGATCAACAATTTCTCCCCAGTGATTTCCTATGTATTCCGCTGCAACACTGATGTGACAAGTCTCAGATCTGGAATGGCTATCAAGGGAACACTCTTGTATGTGTCAGACTATATTACAAAAATGAGCCTGAAAACTCATGTAGTTTTTGAATCAATCCAGTCAGTTTTTCAGAAGAATTCTGAGATGCTGGGGGGCAATGAAAGTAGACATGTGAAGGCTAGAAAGCTTATGACAAAAATGGTGAATATGATGAGTGCAAAGCTGGAAATGGGTTCACCTATGATCTGCATGTATTTGCTAGGAAATCCTGATCACTACACCAGTCATAAATTTGCAACATTCTTCTGGGTATCATTTGTTAATGAAGTCAGGAAGAGTTGGAATGAGGACTTTGGTGAAGAGCTGCCTGAGAAGGTTGCCATCTTCAAACACAAGGGAAAAGTCATTGGAATGTCAAATGTGTATGACTACATCTACCGGCCAGTGGAACTAGATAATGTATCACTCTATGAATGGATATCAACCTACAGATGTGAAAATTGCCAGTAGAACCACCCAAGGTCTCTGTGCAGCCTCACCCATTGAATAATGATGATGTAGAGCAGGCTGATCATCCTGAGCATGACAACTGTCAGTATCCTGCCAATGATGATGGCACAGATGATGAGCATGGCACCTGCAAAAGCACTTTGGCTGATACAAGGAAGAAGAAATGCAATCCCAATCTGCATTTTACCACACAGCATCCATTATTTGAAACTCATGGTTTGAAACATTTGCCATCTCCACTTGTACCTAACTTTGTAGCCCAGATCCTTCCTTGTCATGACCAAGGTGACAGAGAATTCTATTGCACAACTATGCTAACATTGTTTAAGCCCTGGCAGTCTGGTTCTACACTTAAACCAAAGGGAGGCTCCTGGGATGAAACATTTGTTGCTCATAAGTTCACAGATTGACAGGAGAAGATAATGAAAAATTTTAATATCTGGTATGAGTGCCTTGACCAAAGAGACAATTTCTTGTCCAAACTGAAGAAAGGCTCTACTGCTGTGCCTGGCTGGATGACTGACACTTCTGTTGCTGATGAAATTAGCCAATCCAATGTGTTGGACAAATTGGATGAGCTTGCCTATGACTCTGACAGTATGCAGGTCAATGACATTGAAAATGATGATCAACCAAGTCACAGATTTCAACAACAAAATAAATCCATATCTATAACCAGGCTTATCATGTCCAGACTTGGTTGGACTGCATGTAATCCACAGAGCCTTCCAGAGGAATTGACATCCTATGAAACAGTTTCTGGTATTTGCTCAAAAACAGAGTGGAAAAATGTGGTCACATCGAAGAGGTGAGGGATCCTTGAGAGCCGCTTGCAAAATTATCAGCAGGAATCCACTAGTGAGATGCACAGCAAGAAGATCTTTGAGATTGTTGACAAAGATTACTTGGGAAAACAATGTGTCAATCCAGATGGAAAGATTGAAATGGACTCTGTGGTCAAAGACTTTGACCTGAATGCAGAGCAGGAGCATGCATTTCATATTGTTACTAACCACTCATGCCATCCATCATCAGAACAGCTGAAGATGCATATTGGTGGGATGGGTGGAACTGGCAAGTCACAAGTATTAAAAGCTTTGATGGGCTTTTTCAAGCACAAGAAAGAGTCCCATCAGTTTGTTATTGTAGCTCCACTGCTGCTTTACTGGGTGGATCAACTTATCATTATATGTTTGGTATAAATGATTTTAATAGTGGTAGTAAGGCCACAAATGTGCAACTTGCAGAGGTGAAACAAAGATTGCAGGGAGTTGACTACATTTTTATGGATGAGGTGTCCATGTTATAAGGGCCACCTCAGCCTCTAGCAAAGGGAAATCTGAAGTTAAAATTATACTACATATTACAGGGATTGGAGGTGCACCTATCAAAGGGAAATCTGAAGAGAAAACTCTGAGGATCCCTTTGCCAATGCCCAGTATATGTGAAGACTGCAAAAATCAATTAATAATCTAAAAATAGAAAAGGCGGAGATAGGCAGATCAAGGCTGCTGAATGACATCATACCAAGGGGTAGATGCTGGAAGGGGTGCTCCACCTCTAAATATAAAACTGTGAACATGCACAAACATGATAGAAAGGGAAATTAGTAATAAAATAAGGAAAAATCATAGAAAATGAAGAATAGAAGGAAATGAAGTGAGGAAAAATATAGGACAAACATAACAAATGTAAAAAATAGGAGCAACACACAGGGCACCCCCCTGAGTCCCCCCTAGTCCCCTTACACATGTTGTCCTGCAAGGATCTGTATAGGATAAGTGAAAGGCTTGCAAGAGTGATGAACAACACTGAGTTACCATTTGGAGGCCTGAACATGATTTTTGCTGAAGATTTTGCTTGACTTCCTCCTGCAATAGGTCAAGAACATGCATCCTTGTACAGCAGAACAGTGGGCTCAAATCCAAAGAGTTTGTGTGACCAAGAGGCTGCAATTGGGAAGGCACTCTGGCATCAAATTACTACTGTCATCATTCTATGTGAAAATATGTGCCAAAGAACCCAAACACCTGATGATGCAAGGTTGCATGAAGTATTAAGCAACATGTGGTACAAGGCATGCACACCCGACGATCTTGCATTCTTGCATTCTTGCATATCTAGTGACCTTGAGGGTCGACCTTCTGCAAAAGAATCACAATTCTGCAATGTGTCAATTATAACAACACTTAATCTACCAAAGGATGTAATAAATGATCTTGGATCACAAAGATTTGCAGCTGAAACAGGCCAGGAGTTGATTGATTTCTACATATGTTGAAGATACTGTTAGCTCAACTGATAATAGTGCCCTACCAACAAGCAAGAAAAAGTTGTTTGCCCAGTTGGGGAATAAGCGGATCCATATTCCTTCACTTTCAGCAGGCCTTCAGCAGACTCTTTGGAATTTGCTGCCTTGTAACAACATAAAGAACATACCTGGAAGATTGTCACTTTGTCATGGACTTCCTGTAATTATTTGATTAAATAGTGCAACTGAATTATGCATGACAAAGGGTCAGGATGCAACAGTGTATGACTGGCAAGTTACATAGGGCTCAAGGGGGCAATGTATGCTTGATACCTTATTTGTCAAGCTCACAAATCCACCCCAGTCTGTGCAACTGGAAAACTTGCCATTGAATGTTGTGCCATTGATGAGAACAATCACCAACACCCAATGTGCTCTTCCCAGAGATGCAACCATCAATATTTCCAGGAGTCAAGTTGAGGTGCTCCCAAACTTTGCTATGACAGATTATACATCACAAGGTAAAACAAGACCTTTCAATGTTGTTGATCTCTCCAATGCAAGAAGCCATCAGTCTTACTACACAGCACTGTCCAGGAGTGCATCAGCAGCAGGCACAGTGATATTACAGGGATTTGACACATATAAAATTACCAGTGGGGCTTCAGGTGCACTACAACAAGAATTTAGGGAAATTGAGATGCTAGATGATATAACCACTCTTCGTTACAATGGAAAGCTGCCAGTTTCTGTCATGGGCAATTGTAGAAATTATCTCATATCATCCTTTTGACTGGTTAGAGGAGAGCAGTATGTACCTTCAAAGGTCCATCAAGCAATATGCTGGAAAGATAATGATCCCTTTCTCTTGTCAAGTGGTACTGAGATCAATTGGAAGATTGTAGACAGTTCCAAGCCAGCCTCCACCATATGCCATAGCACCCCAGGAGCATCCTGTTTTGTGCCTGCAAGAGGTGCACAGACTAACACACCAGAACTGGTGAAGAAACAGAAGTTTAGTGTGGATGATGACACAAAAGTACACTATGAGACTGCAACAAAAAGAAAGAAAACTGAGAAGAATGGAACCACTCATGATCAGACTGCAAATGCTTGTCCACAAGGGTCACAGTGGAGCAACAATAGCTGTGCATTTGATGCAGTGATGTCTGTTCTGTACAATATTTTGCTAGATGACATGAGGTTATGATCTGTTCAGTTTAGGGACATCAATGATCAGCATTTGGGACAGATTGCAGTCAGCTTCTCACAGACTTGACCTCAAGGCACCAGGTACAGTATTGAGGAGGTGTGTGACTTTATATGATGCCATTTACAAAGGGTCAATCCTGTAAGTTTTGCATGGGGGCACTTCACAAGCATTCAAAACATACTTGATCATTTCTTAGCTATGAGTCACCTATCAGATCATCATCAATGCACTGTCCAAATGACCATCCACTGAATAGGGATGAAAGACTTGTCTTGAGTTGTCAAATTCCCCTCTTGCACCAAGGCCTGACCATACAATCATTTATTGACAACCAATCCATTGAGTGTGCATCACATTGCTGAACTTGTCAATCCCACTTGATAAGAAGTCATGTTTTTGAGCATGCACCCACAATCATTGCTTTTGATATGTCACAGCACAGAACATTGTCACTGCAATCTTTAGTTTTGACTACATTCAATGGGCAACAGACAACTTACAAACTTAGGGGAGTAGTTTATCATTCACAGGATCACTTCACTTCATGCTTCATCACAGAAACAGGCTCTGTTTGGTATCATGACATGTCCACAGCCCAGTGAATGGAACATGAAGGGGATGCTAACATAACTGATTTTGAGACATGTTGATCACATATCACAACTTGTGCTGTTTATGTAATCCCAACTGTGAGTTAGAACTTGGATCTACCATGCTGAAAGCAATGGCCTGCTCAAACCAGTATAGATGGGTGCTCAAGAACCTCCCACCCCTCAAAAGCAACTTTGACAACTGAACAGACCACAGTGGGAAAGTCAAAGGTAGTTGAAAGTCCCAGAGCAGACTCTCATAAAATGCAAACTGTTGGAGCTGGACCCAGAATGACCACCCAGGGCCCACTCTCATCCATTCCAGTGCTGACTGGATCCACTATGCACCTAACCCAGCCACAGGGACTTGATCAGTGAGACCACAATGAAAACAACAGCAACAACAACCATCACTGCCCCTATGAGGACGAGTACTTTTGTAGCTGTCCACACAATTCCTGATACCCCTTTATGCTAGGCTAGAGTTTGAGAGGGGGGTCGTAACGAGGGGTTTGAACATGGAGCTTTGGCTTGAACAGCTAGAGCAGTCAGAGATCCCATTTTCCCAATATGATCATACATGATGTCATTTCAGCAAATTTTTGAATTTTTTGCTCATCGCTGTTGGCTCTTTCTGTGCTCACTTCTGGTCTGACAGCCTGCTCAGGAGACTACATGAATAGTGAAGCTGCAGAAGTTCCATTGCCTCCCACAGTTAATTCCCATCAGTGGCTGGATACCCTCCTATGAGAGAAATGCAAAGTTCCATCTTTTCGTGAACACCAGCTCATCCATGGCATGGACCTCAACAATGGGAAAGATCTGTTTCTGGTACTGTACCAACACAATCAGTTCTTCAGGAGGTGTGACCTGTGACCTCCCTGACAAATATCTAGTGCTGTTCTGGCCCAGCTTGGCCTGATTTCTCAACATACAGGCCAGGCCAAAGCTATCAACCAGCTTGGCCTGGCTTAGGCCATGGCTTTTGTATGTAAAATATTCAAATCTCGCCTTCAGGTCCATGAGCAATATAGGAAGCTAATTAGTACAATTATTACTACAATACTGCATGTGACATATAGTCTTCTTTGAAAGCCTATCCCTTAATTGGGATAGGAAACACTGGGGAAGAGAGAGAGAGAAGGGGAAAGCTTTTTGACTCACTACTTATCACATGAAATAACAAGACAATGACGTGTATTAAGAAGCAAGAGGTAGAACAAAAGCTAGTCTAGTGGAAGCGAGAGGGGAAAAGGAAGAATGGGGAATCCCCCATATGTAATAGTATATATCGCCCAAATAGTATGATCATACAAACAAGTGTCTATAGGATGATGTAAGCCAGGCTTACACCCTCCCACCCTTAGAAAAGTGTATCTGGTCTGCATAATTAGAATTTCAACACAACATCAACCAGCAACAGCAGGTGTGTTAAAAAACCCAGTGGGAAAAAGCTACTGTGTTTCCTCTGCCTTATCAGCCTTCCAGCGATCCAGTGCTTCACAGTTGATGAGTTCTTGTTGAGGAAGCCAAAGGTCATCGCTTTCTCCGTAACCCAACCATCTTACCAGGTATTGAAAGCTGCGGCCCCTTCTCCATTCGTCAACAATTTTCTCAACCCAATATTCTTCCATGCCATTTTTGGTAAGCACAGGGCCTGGGTGTTCAAGTTCATGGGAAGGGAACAGCTTGGCATCATTCTCATTGTGCCGCTTTAGCAGGGAGGCATGATAAGTGAACACATTCAGCAAGTTTGGAAGGTGCAGAGTGTACGACGACATCTCTGGGAAAGCCTTCACTACCGAGAATGGCCCATCAAATCGTGGAAAAAATTTTGCCACTCTGGACTTGTCCCCAGCCTTAAATTCTTGATGGCAGTGAAGTGTAGCAAGCATCACTTTATCACCTACGAGGTATGCATCCTTGTGACCTCGCGTCTTATTCGCAAAGAAGGCTTGCATGACTTTAGCGCCGATCAAGGCATCTTTAGCCTCAGCCACATCCGTCTCAATCTGAGAGATAATATCTTGCATGGCAGTCTCCTCTGGGGTGTTGTCACACCCAATCCCAGGGATCAGAGGTGGGATCACGCATGGACTGCGACCCATGCGGATTTGGAATCCTGAGAAACCCATAGAACTATTAACAGAGTTCATCATGTTGAACCGGATGATGGGCAACGCTTGAACCCATCCTTTCTGGTTGCGTTCTACATGGAACCGCATGCATTGGTTCAGTGTTTTGTTCATGCGCTCACTTGCACCATCAGTTTGAGGATGGTATGCTGTGGATATTTTGAGATGCACACCAGTCAGCATGTGTAGCGCCTTCCAGAATTTTGACATGAATAATTTGTCATGGTCAGAAATCAGCTCGAGTGGTAAGCCATTCTCACAGTACCACTCATTGAAGAAAATCAGAGTGAGTTTCTGTGCAGTGATGTCTGTACGTGTTGGGATCAGTCTGATGTCAGAACCTAGTCTGTCTGTAATTGTCAAAATGCAATCAAAATTTTCGTCTTCGGGGAGTGGTCCCACAAAGTCCAGACATACAGAGTCACCTCTCTTTTCAGGGATTGGCAATGGATGTAGCGGTCCTTTGGCTTTTGTAGTGCTGCCCTTGTTTCACTGGCAGTCTGAACATGCAGGGACATATGCGCTTTCAAGATCTCTTTGCATATTCGGCCAATAGTAGCAGTTCCTGACACTGGCGTATGATTTATCAGCACTGAAGTGCCCTAGTGAGTTGTGTGCAAGTCGGAAAAGATCCTCAGACAGTGTCCCAAACCTAGGTATCACCAGGCAATCTCCCAAGTACCAGAGCTTGTTCACCATGCAGATATCAGGTATGCCACTAGCCACGCTTTTTAACTTCTTGCAGAAATCATCATGCTCGTATCCTTTATGAACATCATTGAGGAAAGATTCGTCTGCGCTGATCGTCAGCAACGCATTGCAGGAGGTTGGTTCATTAAGCCAACAGTCCCAATGCAAGGGTGAGTCAGATACATCAATATCCTCTGAAATTTCATCAGGAGCGTCAGCCAGCAAGCGTGAAAGCGCATCTGCGATGGTGTTGTCTTCACCCTGGATGTAATAAATGTTCATGTCGAATTGTGACAGATGTTCCATCCACCGGGCCTGTCACCGGAATAGATCCTTTTGTGTATCAACATTTTCAAGTGTGCAGTGGTCTGTGTATATGATGAATTGTGACCCAAGCAGATCTGATTGCCACTTTTTCAGTGCTCGCACAATCGCCAGCATTTCTTTCTCATGTACAGGATAATTTTTCTGTGCATCCTTAAGTTGCATGGAATCAAACACAACAGGTCGTGCTGTTTCCCAGGTTGGTCCCCAGCTAAGGACAGCACCTGTTCTCCAGTCGCTAGCATCGCACGTTACAAATATTTTATTATTCCCAGCATTACTGTTATCAATCACTGTCAGGCATTCTCTGCTCACCACCAAATTTTTAACCACATCAAAGGCATTCTGATGAGCCTTGGACCAGAGTGGAAAATTCTTTTCACACTCCTTCATAGTCAATGGGGTGAGGATACCAGTGTGATCAGCTAGGTGAGGAAGAAACACAGCAATGTAGCGCACAAGTCCTAAGCAGCTGCGGACTTCTGTAGCTGACTTCGGTGTCAGCCAGTTCAATATTTTCTTGACCTTCGAGGAGCACGCCTCAATGCCTTGTTGGGAGATGTGGTGTCCCAGGAAGATCAACTCTGTTTGGTAAAAAATCGATTTCTTCTGGTTGCAATATAAATGCACCTCGCAAAGCGCATTCATAATTTTCCTGATGTGCTCGGTGTGCTCTTCCAGAGAGTGTGACCAGATAATGATATCATCCAAGTAGATATGGGCAAATATGCCCAGGAAGCATTGCAAGGCAGTTGTTACCTGCCACTGATGTACAGGTGGCGCATTCCGTAGCCCTTGTGGCATCACTGTCCACTCATAGAGTCCGAGCGGGGTTGTCACTGCAGTCAGCGGTATGCTCTCTGGATCCATCTTTGTGTGGAAAAAGCTATCTGTTATATCCAGTTTACTCCAGATTTTTCCACGCCCGGCATCTGCAAGGATATCGTCTACATGTGGAAGAGGGTGAGAGTCAGTAACTGTGTTGCTGTTGAGTTGACAATGATCATTAACCCAATGTGGGAGGGCTGTCATGTCCGCTTTTGGCACTAAGAAGGCAGGTGAAGCATGGGCAGAAGAGGACGGCCGGATGCGTCCTGCATCCAAGTGTTTTTGTATCAGGATACTCCAGGCCTCGCAGAATTTGTGCGGGCAAGAATAGTTCCTAGTTGTAATAGTTTTTCCAGCATCTTTCAAACTGATCTTACAGAGTACTGAGCTTGGCATCTCATTGACATGGGGAATTGGTTTGAAAACATCTTTCAGTTCTTTTATCACCAGCGCTTGGTTCGTTTTCAAGTCTTCATGTGTATCATGATCAACTTGTTTGACAGCAGGAACTATGGGAGGTACAGGGTCTAACAAGTTGTAGCCACAGTTGTAATCTATTGCCGTATTGTTACGGGCATCAACAACTATGTGATTGTGCAATAAGAAGGGGAGACCTAGAATTACAGGATGGCAAAGATTGGGTGTGATAAGAGCGCAAACAGTGCGGGCTGAATACAAATTATTTCTATCATGCAACTTGAGTTTGACCCAATGGGTGAGCAAGATGTAAGACAAGGTAGAAGTGTTATCGAAGAAAGCTCCAGAGACAGGGAATGGGCAGGGCAACAAGCAAACTTTTAGACCTAAGCGAGAGACAAGATCTTCTTTGATCAGAACTGCAGGAGAGCCATGGTCAATTAATGCAGAAATCTTGACACGAGACAAGGTGGAAACTTCTAGCATATCCACTGTGCACTCCCACATGAGGTGGGGTTTGAAGAAAGGGACACATTTGCTTACCGAGTCATTGGAATCACACAAGAGGTCACTGTCACCTCCATTGATAATTGAACTATCGTTGGGTGGGTAAACAGCGGCAATAGGATATGAAGACATGCCCAAAACACTTGCGATGGGTAGAGCAGGAGGAATGGTGTTGGGCTGAGGTGGCCTGTTGTTGTAAATGTTGCTCGACAAGGCAATCACATTCACTGTTGTGGCCTGCTCATCTTGAGGAATAGGCAACATAGGTAGTTTGATACGCTTATGTGCATCGTTAACCATAGTCATTGATCATTTGACATAACCATCTCCTGACAGGAATTCACAAGCATGCCCGTCAGGCATATAGAATCCATGGCACATTGTAGGTTTTGAGGTACTTGTGCTCATGGTAAGTTAATTTGGGAGGGCACACAGTGGAAGAAGAGGTAGCAGTACGCAAAGAAGATGTTGCCTGCGTGCAGGAGAAAGGTGCCCACCTATTGCTTTCAGCCAGTCCCATGGAAGAACTTGACCATTTCAAGCTTCTAGTGGCGTCCTCAGCATCTCATTTGCATGCAGTCCTATCCTCAACGAGCTTCTGGTCCAGCTTAGTCAAAGTGTCGACAAACCTCTGCAGTTTATTCTCAGCTTTCAATGTGTTGGTGGCAGCTTTAGTGACAACTGCAGCAGCCGCAGCATCAGGATCAGCAGCTGCGTCGACCTCGTCATCTGTCTCTTCGTCAGATGATTCGTGATTGTCTTTCCAACTGTCAAATGAGGCGGCGAGATCAGATGTGATATTCGATTCAATTTGTGTGTGAAGTTGTGTAGGCAAGAGATGGAACTGGGAGTTTTTGAGCAGAAGGTTGTCACAGCGCATAGAGTCAATGAATTCTGAGAACGGAGTCTTGCCCTGCTTAGTAGAGTGAACCTTCCATGCCAGCTCCTGTTGTCAGCACTTAGGCAACCAGCATGCATGGACCTTGACCATAAAGTCAGAGAAGGAGAGCGTAGACAAAATTTCCTGCTGGGATTGGTACCAGTCTGAGAAGAGCAGGTCTTCGAAGGAGTACACGATGTGGTGGACAAAGTTTTTAGCTTCGAGTCCTTCCTTGTTGTGGAGATAACCACGGATGTGGTGCTCAAACTGGTGCAGTAATTCAGGAGTCATAGTCCCCGTGGAGATCATGGGGCATTTGCTGTTGTTGAGGCTTAGCACAGCGGTAGAAATGGTGGAAGACATGGTGGTGTTCAAGGAGATGATACGGTAATCATCGGAAGATGCAGACGAAGCGCGTCAGCATTTAGGTGGGGTGGAGGGGAGAGTGTCATTTGCTACGATGGGAGGAGTTCCGAAAGGCACATTGTTTGAAACGGCGGTGGTGTGAGGAGGTTGGATAGGTGCATTGTTTGCTGCAATGGAGGCGGGGGCTATGTGCACGTCATTTGCTACGACAGAGGCAGAAGGAGTAGGTATATGCACGTCATTTGTTATGACAGAGGCAGGGACAGCAGAACTGGTGTGGGAATCGTTGTTTGAGATTACGAGCGCTGCTAGAGAAGAACATGCAGTGTCCACTGGCAACGCATTCCATGCTCTACTACAAGTAGTAAGTGGGATGGAGACGGTTGGTTTTCAAGACAGTGTTTGACTGTCATTACCACAGAGTTATCAGCAATACAAATATGCATTGTTGTTTGTGTTAAAAAAAAAGTGAAAGCCTATCCCTTAATTGGGATAGGAAACACTGGGGAAGAGAGAGAGAGAAGGGGAAAGCTTTTTGACTCGCTACTTATCATGTGAAATAACAAGACAATGACGTGTATTAAGAAGCGAGGGGTAGAACAAAAGCTAGTCTAGTGGAAGCGAGAGGGGAAAAGGAAGAATGAGGAATCCCCCATATGTAATAGTATATATCGCCCCAATAGTATGATTGTACAAACCAGTGTCTATAGGATGATGTAAGCCAGGCTTACATTCTTGTCCAATAAACAGCCTAGACCAGGATAGCTATTGTAACAGGCTAGTGACAATGTACAAAGAAAAGATTTATTAAACTTGCATGGGATACAGAATCAAATACATGTCTATTAAAAAACCATGGCCACATGCCATGTTGTGACTGAGCAGGGAACAACAAATAATGGGGGAAGACAAGAGAGAGAAAATACCCTCACAATTTGTGCATGTGGCCTATTGCCCACTGATTAAAAATATTAGTAACATATGAGTAGTGTATCCTGCACCATCTACTATGATCCAAAAAGGTATTTGCCTGTTACCCCAAATCCTACACACTCAAAAATGTGCCACAATGTCCCCAACAGCTGTTCCATTTATCCCTACAATTCCTCATGGATTGATGATGTCGAGCAGTGCCAGAGCAACAAAAGATATTGTTCTGTGAATAAAGTCGTCAGTAAACATCAGACAGCCTCTGACACTGTTCTCCTACACACAGTAAAGACTTACCAGTTATCTGAGACCCCATGCATACACAAGTGCATTATTATCTAGTGAATGGCCCCATATGTGTCATCCTATGTGCATGACTGTTGCCACCTGTTCCCCAGTAGCACAGGTGTTGGTGTTGCATCCCTCATTGGTAGCATACTGCACTGACCTCTCAGCAGTCTTTGCTCCCTGTGGTGGTTGTTTGAGCCTTTTATGACAACCTTGCATCCTGTTTAGACAGTGAGAGAGGGTGACAGGCCCTGGGAGGCTGTCATGGTGAGAAACAAGAAAATAAAACATTGTATTTGGTTAGTAAAGAATATGCAAAGGACCAAAAAATGTACTTATCATGATCTAAAATCACACTGCCTGACCATATGAATGGCAATTAGCAAAATTAGTGAACATGTAAGGTGTGCATGAGTGACATGACAAGTTTGACACCGCAGGATTTGCCATCAGATCAGGTTGATAGGAACTGTGGTGGACTGTGGTCAAAGTGGATTGTGGCATTGGTTGGTTTGATGGTGGCAACACATGCATGATGTGTTACCATATTAAGATTACTTTCCCACCACCAAATATTTTCAACATACATACAATGATACATCACAGCCAGATAAATTGCAATCACCAAAAAGTCATGGCTTAATGGCTTGGCTTTGGCTTTTCAGAACCCCAGGCAAGGCCAAAGCTGTCATGAAGCCACCAACTTGGCCTGGCTTGGCTTGGCTCATGGTCTCAGGCCAGGCACAGCACTACAAATATCTGAGTTTTGGCAATGAGGTCAGTGACCTGCCTGGTCCTGTGACCTCCAGAAATTTTCATCAGGTGTGACATAATTTCAACTGGCATCAACAACTATACAGTTCTTGGTGCATGCTGGAGTATGTCAACCATGGGTCCAGCATCAACATATATACACATCAACTGGGGGAAGGAATCCTAATATGTATATAATGGTATATGCATGTGTTGCACATGTGCAATGGGAGAATTTGCAAAACACAGTTGATTTATGTTTACTGTGGAGCTCTTCTCAACTTTCTTTCTCAAAAGTCCCCAATCCATCTCGCATTCCACAACATGTTGAACAGATCATCTTGCCTGCTGGAAACATGTCAGTTGTTGACTTTCTGGACTTCAGGCTTCCTCTGGGTGCATTCCTGACAAAATTTGTCAAGGCCAAATATTATTTCTCTACTGATTCAGTTATGATAGATGATGTGGACAAGATACATTTATTACCATCTTCATCAGTGACAATAGTCCAGCTCCTATCACAAAGCCTCAGTTGAAGTAATCCAACATCAGTCTGTTGTCCTCACATTGGCAACATGGCTGGCAAGTGATTTCCACCCTGGATCATGAGCTTTTGGTCCTCAACTTGTAAGTATACAGAAAGTGTGCTGTGGTTGGATGGAGGCAAAGGAATATATGGAGAAAAGACAAAACAAGTGGAGTTACAAGGTATCAGATGAGTCAGCTAGACTGATAGATGAAGTTTACAACACACTCCAATGCATCCCATGGTCTGGCTCAATTCATGGCTTTGAGGTTGCAATACCCTCCAGCTTCCTCTCAGTATATGGAACACACAAGTGGTTTAGTGATGAACATGAAGATCAGATGCTCGATCTTCTACAGCAGGAAATGATGGAGAGTGGGATCAGCAGTTCTGCTGATATTGAGAATACACAGTGGCTGGTGAGGCATACAGATATCAAGAGCAGTTGGAACAGGTGCCAACTATGGATAGCTACACACAACAGGTGAAATGCTTGTGGACAGAACCTGGGACAAGATAGGAATGATTGCTAATATCAACCCCAATCACTGGGTAGCTGTGAGCCTCAATTTTAAGCACCATCAAATCCTTTATGGTGATTCTCTTCGAGATATCCCAGATCAAGAACTCATTCATGCTCTGAAATGGTGGACACATCTTCACACTGGGCACATCTTAATGGTTGAAGACCTACCAATATCACACCAAAAGGATAGATATTCATGTGGACTGCTTGCATGGAATGCCTTGACAGTTTACTTCCTTCAAAGCAAGGACTACATGTTGATGGATCCCAAAAACATAGATGATGAGAGACTGAAGGTCCTACTGAGAATCATTGAATGACATCAGGATCAATTAGGTGCTTACTAAAAAATATTTATTGCAGCTAATGTGTTTTACAGAGTTGTATGTTTCAATCTGAAATTCAAGATTTTCAGTTCATGTTCAGAGCCTCTATTGAGGAAATGGAAGCCAATGAACCATATTGAGACCACCTGCATATCTCACCAATTGTTAAACAGTGATTTTAGCATTGCTGTAACACCCCCAAGATCACCATTATTATCGTATGTCTCTTCATAATCACACACCTTCATCTGACAAATCAGGAAAAAGCTGGAGCCCCTCATTGGACCCCCAAGCATCTACATCACTGTGATCCACCACACTGCCATTGCTACAGACATCCAAGTGATTCACTGATTCCATAGTGACCACACAGTAAATTCTCTGCCAGTAAGCCCAAAGAAGAAGAAACCCAAGGTTCAGGTTTCATTGGCAACACACATGGTGATAGAGAAAGTGAGTAGCAGAGAAAAGGCCCATGGTTTGTTACATTTTTATCACCCATCAACATGGCAGGTGGAATTTAACCAGACCATAGTCAAGTGAATCAAAGAAAGGAAATTGGAAAAAGATGAGAGGGAAAAGCAGCAGGACACTGATGCCACACAAAAGGAGGCTCATGAGCATGAAAACACCAGGATGAGGAAGCAGAAATCAAGACTGATAAAGAAGGAAAAGGAAGTGCACACAGGCATTCATAGTCCAGGGGGCACCAAGCACAAGTTCAAGAAGCTTGAACTTGAAGATGGACCATCCTCATTCAAATCACAGGAGAAAGGCTTGCCTGAGTTGTCTAGGCCAGCACGTGAAATCAAAAAAAAATCAGAGTCACAATGAGGAAGCCACAGGGACCCAAGCCACATAAAGTTCCAAGGCTGACAAAATATATGAACTGGTTTTCTCTGTTTCTATAGTCCCAGATTGTTAAGAACTGAACCTAATTCGAGTTACATCAGAATCCAGTCAGATTCAGTGGGCACTGATGGCAGAAGGAAGTTGGGTCATAGCAGATCTGGCAGTTGGAGAACAGAGGGAATGGAAGGGACTTGGCTTCAACTTATAAGAAGTTGTGCCCTTCACCTCATCAGGTGTCCTAACTTCAAAACATAGGTATTGGAGAGAGGTGCAGGTAAGTGTGGGTAATTGCAGAAGACAAATGTGGGTGGACTTAGGTAAGTTCAGTTGGAACCAGAACTTGAGGCCAGTTTTTTGACCTCTGAGGGGGTCAACCATGGACTGAGACTGGTCCATCTCAATGCACAGCTCACCAAGACTGCAACCAAACTGAATATGACTGGTCCTATTCAGTTCAGTTGACCAAAAAGATTGGTTTTAACTGGTTTGTCTGCCATTTTTTTGATTCTAACTAAATTTTATTATTTACTAAATAAAATTAATTACATTCACACCCTGTGAGCAGTTACTTGCAGTGGTGGGGTGTTGCTAAGAGAATGAAAACAAAATGATTAGAAGGAAAGAAAAAAAAACAGCCCCACCATCTCGCTTTTGGAGTGAGGGTGGGGGGTTGGTGTCTTGTGCCTGCCATTCATGCTTGCCATCCTCTCCTAGCTGGTTGTCATCCCTGCTAGTTGTTGTCATGTGTGTTAGATGTCACTGTCTGCGCTAGTTGTTGTCATCTGCACTAGTTGTTGTCCATGCTAGTTGTTGTCATCTGCACTAGTTGTTGTCCATGCTAGTTGTTGTCATCTGCACTAGTTGTTGTCCATGCTAGTTGTTGTCCTCTGCACTAGTTGTTGTCCTCTGCACTAGTTGTTGTCCCCACTCACTGCTGCCCCCACTGTTCATTATCCCTGCTGGTTGTCATCCCCAGTGTTTGTCCTGCCTTCTGTTTGTTGTCCCTGGACCTTAGTGTTTTAAGGTTCAGTTCAGTCTGGTTTTTTGACCTCTAAGAGGCTTAACCGTAACCATAACCAGTCTAGACCAGCACCCCAAGTCAGTTAGACCATAACCAAACTGATTAGAACTGGTTCTATTGGTTTGGTTACGGTCCAAAAAACCAGTTTGGACCAGTTTTCCCCCCGTTTTCTTGGCACAACTAACTAAATTTAATTATGTATATGAAATAAATAAATACATAAACACCCTGTGAGCAGTTGCTCACAGTGGTGTGGTGTAACTAGAATGAAAATTTGAAAAAGGAAAGGAAAAAGAAAATAGCCCCACCATCTCGTGTTTGTAGTGAGGGTGGGGGGTCCTGCTGCCATTTGTTTGTTCATTGTTCCCTGCCATTCATTGTTCCCTGCCATTCATTGTTCCCTGCTGTTCATTGTTCCCTGCTGTTCATTGTTCCCTGTTGTTTGTTGTTCCCTGCCATTTGTTGTTCCCTGCCAATGGTGGTTCCCTGCCATTGGTCATTCCCCATTGTTTGTCGTTCCCTGCTGTTGGTTGTTCCCCATCGTTGGTTGTTCCCATTGTTTGTCATTCATCATTGTTTGTTGTTGGTTGTTCCCATTGTTTGTTGTTTGTTGTCCCCATTGTTGGTTGTCCCTGTCATTGGTCATTCCTGTCATTGGTCATTCCTGTCATTGGTCATTCCTGTCATTGGTCATTCCTGTCATTGGTCATTCCTGTCATTGGTCATTCCTGTCATTGGTCATTCCTGTCATTGGTCATTCCTGTCATTGGTCGTCCTCACCATTGGTTGTCCTTGTCATTTGTCATCCCCACTGTTGGTTGTCCCCATTGTTGGTCATCCTCACCATTCATTGTCCCTGCTGTTCAGCTTCCTGGACATTTGTTGTCCCTGTCATCCATCGTTCCCATTGTCTGGAAAGGGGCCCATTGCCACCCTGCGAGCAGAGGCTCACAGTGGCAGTGCAGGGGTGTGTTGTTTGGTGGGTGGGCAATGTCATAGTCAAGATACAAGAACCTAAAAGAAAAACATTTAGTTAGTAACAGAAATAACCCAACTAATAATAATATGAAAGACTTACACTGGGGCCCAAACGACGACCAGCATCGTTCAGACCCCCTGCCTTGTGTTTGTTTGTTTGGGTTGTGGTGTGCATGTTGTTGGTGGTGAGTGCAGATGGAGTATGGGAGCAAGTTGGTTTGTAAACAAATGCAACTGTGTGTGACAAGCAAACATGTCAACATGTGATGCAACAACACATATTATGTGTTCATTTACTGTGAACAAACAAGTACAACTACTACTACTACATATATAAACCCCAGCAATCGACATGGCCTCCCCCTCGTAGTTAGCTTATTATACATAATATGTACATTAGTTTATTATTCTATAGGGTATATAACCTAAGTGCAAAAGACCGGTTACAACCAGTTTTACAATGGTTTTCAAATGTTTTCAAAGTAAGTTAACTGTTAACTGAACCATGGTTTCAGTTACACACTTTTTTATAAAAATTGACCAGACCAATGCATGGACTGCAGTTCAGTCTGGTTCAGTCTTCGGTCCAATGTCCTGAACCTTGATACACTATCCCTGGTGTTCATTGTTGTCCCTGCTGGTCATTGTCCCCACTCACTGCCACCCCCACTGTTTGTCATCCCTGGTGTTCATTGTTTGCTCTCATTGTCTTGTGTCATCCCCCATAAGTGGGTGTGTCCATTGTTAGGTCTTTATCAGAAGTAAGTTAGTAAAAGAAATAAATCAATTGTATAAAAAAACATACTGTGAGGCCCAAATGACAACAAGTGTTGTTTGGGCCCACTTTGCAGCTGGTGTCGTGCCAGTGTCATTATCAAGATGCAAAAACCTAAAAATGAAGAAAGACAGGTAGTTGGTAAAAGAAGAAATAAACTATAAAAACATACCCTAGGGGGCCCAAACAACAAACTAGTGTTGTTTGGGCCCCCTGCTTTGTGTTCATTGGTTTGCATGGTTGTGGTTGCAGACCAGGGTGGTGATGCAGCACCAGTTGATGGTTGCATGATTGCTTGTAATTACAAACAAACACATCAACATTTGTTCATTTACTGTAAGCAAACATGTACAACTAAGATGAAAATGTACTTTAAAGATACATAACCCAGACACTTATTCGAGGTCTTTACACTCCCCCACCTTTCCTAGTGGACTCCAACTGGAGTCCGACTGGAGTCCACTGGGACTGGTCACCAGCCAACTGCCTGCAAAGTTGCCAGTCCAGTCCCAGTCCAGTCCAACCGGACTCCAAGTGGAATCCACTCAAACACTGGATTCCACTCAGACTGGTCCAGTGGAGTCCAGTGGAGTCTGGTTGGAGTCTGGTTGGAGTCCAGTTGGAGTCTGGTTGGAGTCCGGTTGGAGTCAGGTTGGAGTTCGAGTGGAGTCCAGTTGGAGTCTGGTTGGAGTCAGGTTGGAGTTCGAGTGGAGTCCAGTTGGAGTCTGGTTGGAGTCAGGTTGGAGTTCGAGTGGAGTCCAGTTGGAGTCTGGTTGGAGTCTGGTTGGAGTCAGGTTGGAGTTCGAGTGGAGTCCGAGTGGAGTCCAGTCGGATTCTGCTGAAAAAGTGTGTAAGAAAAGGAATCAAACCCAGATCCCCATAGGTTGCTTATGTAATCAATCATGATGCACAATATAACCGTTACACCACAGTACCTTGTGTAAGGCATCATCTACTTGCATTAGGTACCATGGTGTGGCTGTGTATGACAAAGCATATTGCCGCATCATCAAATGTGCTAGCTCATCACTCACCACCACCGTCGACGCCACCTCCCTCCCTCCTCTCTCTACCACCACCACCACTGCATGGACACCCACTGCCACTGCTCCCATGCCCAATCCACCATCATCACCACCTGCAAACAAGCCGAATGGATGGAACGCGGGCCCAAACAACACAGATCACGTCGTTTGGGCCCTAGGTAAGTTTTTTTTTGTTTGCTTTTTGTTTTTATAAACTAACTAACCAGTTTCTTTAGTTTTCTAGGTTATAAACTATTGGTAACAATGCCACCACCCACAAACGAGCCAACTGGATGGAACATGGACCCAAATCATGCAGATTGCGTCGTTTGGGCCCTACATGAGTTTTTTTGTTTGCTTTTTGTTTTTATAAACTAACTAACTCGTTTCTTTTGTTTTATAGGTTCTACTCTACTGGTAATGACCTACGGCTGGACGTGAGACAACCCCACACACCCACCCCATGCCTGCGAGCCCCTGCTCGTAGGGTGGATCGTGAGTGTCACCAGGACCCCCAGAACACAAAGCAATGGGGCCAATGACACACCACCTGCCTCCAGCCCCTTGAGCAACTGCTCAGGGGGTGGATCACAGGTGGAATGGAGGTGACAACGGCAAACAATGACAGGGCAATGCCGATGCCAACACGGAATGACGGGGATCAACCCAGACCCGACGATACCCATGCCAGCCCCCTCCTCCCTGTCCAAACAGGATGTGAGGGTGTCGATAAAGGGTAGGAGATGGCAGAGGGGTAATGGGAGACCTGCGGAGCAGGATACCCACCTGGTAAGCACCCACCTACCCCCTCCCTCGCATGCCACATCACTGACCCCTCCCCCCAACCCCTCCGAACTAGGAGACCCGCAAAACTGACAACACACCCACCCCACACCAATGAGCACCTGCTCGTTGGGTGGATGGTGGGTAGACCAGGGCTACGACAACCACGGAACACATCCCCACGCCTATGAGCCTCTGCTCATAGGGTGGATGATGGGTGCGGCTTGCTATGGCAACAGACATGTGTGAGGAGGGGTGGGCGATGACACCCACCCCAGACCACATCCCCCAACCCCCCCTCCCCTGCATTTTGCGTGGGGAGGGGTCTTTATTATTTTTAATTTATCTCTGCCCCCCCTTGCACCAAATGTGAGGGGTATATATATTGTAGTACTTATGAATCCCCCCCTCGCGCTGAATGCGAGGGGTTTAGTTTTTTATGTACATAGTAGTAATCCCCCCCCTCTTGCAAGATGCAAGAGGGGTTTTTTTTTGTTTATTATTATATTATACCCACTCCCTTGTGTCCTACATGAGGGATGTGGTTAATTAAAAATTTTTGATCTTAATTGTTTAAAAAATGCCTCCTTGAAGAATATGAAAAGTTGAGTCATAAATAAACCTTATATTGATCCCCAATAAATCTCCTGTGGCTCAAGTGGTTGAGCACACTTGTTTGGTTTGTCATGTGATTCCTTATGGTGAGGTCTTGAGTTCAATTCCTGCAGTACACAAATTTATTTTGTGGGTACTTTATGAAATTTACCAAGTCCAAAGTCCTTTGAGCTTATATCTAATTGACTTATCATTTGGTTGCACTTGGACTCCACTTGGACTCCACTTGGACTCCACTCAGACTCCACTCAGACTCCACTTGGACTCCAGTCGGACTCCAGTTGGACTCCAATGGGGGATTGAACTCTACATGACTTAGTGTAGTTCAATTGGACTCCACTTGGAGTCCACTAGGACAGGTGGGGGACTGTAAAGTACTGCCTTATTCTTGGGGCATCCCCCCTCTCATTGTTACATATGTATATGTAATTTCAGTATTTAGGAAGATAAATACATAGTTATTTGTGGGTATGAAAACACTGGTTGAGACTGGTTGAGACTGGTCTTTGATTGGTTTTAAATAAGTACCAACTGCTAACTGGACTGAAGGCCATTTTGGATGGACCAAGACTGATGGTTCGGTCTATTGTGGTTAAGTTCAGTTAAAGTTCCAGTCTTTTTCCAGTCTTATGGACTGGACCCTCAAACACTATGGAAGAGAAGCAGAAGCTGCAACAGTGTCTCAACTGCATAGATAAATTACTAGCGGGAGCCATACAGGAGCCTTTGAGCTGAATTTGCAAAATAGACAGCAGCCTTGAGAAGGCAGCTGTGAGCACAGTACAAGGCAGCCTGGTGCACAGCCATGTGGGGCAGTGCAAGGCAGCCAGAGAAAGGTGCAGGGAATAGTTGGGGTATCAAGTTCCAAGTGGGTGGAGAACATGAGTGTGGGAAGGCATCAGAAGACATCAGGTTCTGAGCAGGTGAGGATCGGTTCTTGACAGTATTTCCCCCTTAGTGCCAAGCCTCCGAGGCACATGAGGGTTCAAGTCCAAATCAGGAAGTTGGTTGATAATCTGAATGCAGAAATGGTTGAAATTTTTTAAGGTTGAACCCAACCACCATCATCCCCCCATTACAAATGTCCTCATCCCAAAATGTTGCAGACAAGCATGCCACCCTCAAGGTGCAACAAGAGTGTATGGAACGTGAGGAGCATGAGCTAGAAGAGGAGGAGCAGAGGGTGGAAGAGGCCAAAAAACTGGCAGAGGAGGCAGCCATAGCAGAGGCAGCAGTGAGGAAGCACAGGTGGCATGCAAGGCTGCTGAAGCAAAGAAGAAGGAGGCAGCAGCCACAAGGAAGGTAGAGAAGAAGTGGGTGGCTGTGGCCACAGGACTGTCAGAGGAAGCAGAGGGGAGCAAGTCCCCAAAGAAGAAGAAAATCAAGTCGAAGGCAAGGGTGGATCAGAGGAGTCTGAGGTGCAGGTGTGGGTGCAGCAGTAAGTCTTATCTTACCACTTGACAACTTTTCCTGATGAATTGCTAGGTGCAAAAACCAGAAGATTGCCTGCTTCAAGATGGGCGCACATGGACAAGTGTGCAAGACATCCATATGTGTCAAGCACAAATGTGAGGAGGTAGTGTGGGAAGTAGCACTTGAAGGTCCAGTCCAGTTCAGTTATTTTCCCTCCTCGAGAGTGAACCAAGAACTGAACCAGTCATAATAATTTCAAAATGTACAAAAAACTGGACCAGACCCTATAGGGCCAGTCCATTACATTTATGAGCAGTCACTGGACCAGTTTCAGCTGGTCCAGACTGCTTTTCAGTCCTGACCAGTCATGAACTAGTCAGGACCAATGATCTACTGACTATGTACTTGTATAGAACTAATAGTAAAATGAAAATGAATAAAAGAATGAATGAAAATGAAAGAAAAAAAACATCACGATCCACCCCATGAGGAGGAGCTCATGAGGCCAGACAGTCTCCCTGTAGTTGTCATCATTGTCAGCTACTATCACCCATGATCCACCCCATGAGCAGTGGCTCACAGGGCTGGGGCAGGTGCTGGGTTGTTCATTGTCATGCTGGTGTTCACATCATGCTCCCCATTTCTCAGTGTCAGTGTTGGCATTGCATGTCACTATTCCCTTCATTGTCATTGTTGGTAGCGCCTGTGATCCACCCTGTGAGCAGTTTCTCCCAAGGCTGGGGGAGGGTGCAGTGGTTGTCATCATTTCAGGCTCCTTTGACATGGTGGGCATAGGGGATTGTCTCAGATCTTTTGTTAGCTGGGGGAGGTTGTGATGTGGCAGTGGGCTACTTACTTCCTAGTCACTCACATCACTTGTGATCAGGGATCTGAGTTCATCTCTCATTTCTTCTGCTCCCTCAGAAAAGCTCTCGACATGAGAATCCACTTTACTTCTGGTTATCACCTGCAAGGTGATGGCCAAACTGAATGACTTAACCAGATCCTGGAACAGTATCTCTGGATCTTCTGCAGCTACCAGCAGGACGACCAGTCCTAGCTGTTACCTTTGGGTGAATTTGCCTACAATAATGCACCTGCAGCTTCTACTGGTGTATCCCCTTTCTTTTCCAACAAAGGCTACCATACATACATTTCTGTTTTCCCAGAATGCAACCTAGGCTTGTAGCATGCCTGCAAGTTTGTTGTTGATCTAGACAACCTTAATCAAGAGCTCCAGAAACAACTTGCGGCCACTCAAGAGCATTACCAAGGTGAAGATAAGCATCAGGCCCCACACCTGACTTCAACATCAGTGATTTCACCTATGTTGCTGTGGGAAACATTTGCACCACCCATCCCTCAAAGAAACTCTCAGAAAAGAACTATGGGCCTTTTGAAATCATCACCCAGCTGGGTACTCACTTGGTCACCCTGCAGCTTCCAGATCACTTGAGGGCTATTCATCCAGTCTTCCTTGTCTCACAACTAGAAAACCACTCCCCAAACAAGATTCCTAATTGGTTCGAACCCCTGCCGCCTCCCATCACCCTTGATGATGAGCTCAAGTATGAGATTGCCAAAGTTCTGGACTCTAAAGTTGACAACCAACACTGCTGCAAGACAAGATACTCTACCTTGTCCAATGGGAAGGTTGCCAGGGAACTGATGAAGAAACCTCCTGGTTACCTGCTACAGAACTCAATCATGCCCAGGAACTTCTTGTGGATTTTCACCCCTGCTACCCACAGAAACCCAGTCCATTTTCTGCTTAACTCAGCTTGGCTTACTCAGTCACACAGTTATTGCAAACAACCATCTATTAAATAAAAAAGAAAAGAAAAAACAAATCTGCCTGGATCCACTAGGATCCCTACTCTATGCCCTGCTCCCCTTCCTCTTCCTCATCCTCATCCTCACCTCCACTCAGAACTCTCACCCTCTTCCCCACCCTTTTCCTCCACCCACCGCTTCCCCAGATATTTCTGGAAAGCTGCCCAGTCATCACCCAACTGGCAGATCCCCTTCACTTCCTGGTTGGCTGCCCATTGCAACTTGGTGACCTCCTCCTCCTCTTCCTCCCCATCACTCTTGGACCTGCTCTTTTCTTGCCACTCTGTGTCCAAGGCATCCTGCATGTCTTCCACCATCTACTGCACCTCTGCTACATTCTTGGCGATATTGCCAAGACCCTTCTTGACCACTTTCATGAGCTGCCACAGCAGCTCCATAACCTCCCTGCCAACCCCCACCATGCCTGCTGCCTCTGCTGTGGCACCCACACCCCTCTGCTCCACTTCCCTTCCAGGGGCTTCCTGCCCTTCCCACTAGTGCTTCAAGGTCCAGTCCTTCAAACTGGAAAGGACCAAGGACTGAACTGAATGGTAACCAGTTCTATAGGACTGTCAGTCATGGTCCTACTGGTCCTAGCACCAGTCTGGTTCATGGTTCACTTAGCTCACAAAAAAGAAAAGAACTGACCAGGACCAGCTATAACTGGTACCAGACCTGACCAACAGTCATAAAATTATGTATACAAAATATAATTAACACTAATATAAAATGAGGCTAGTCCTTGAGAATTGTGGGAGGTTTGTGAGGGTTTATATACCTAGTCACCATACACAGACCATTTGGTCATGTGTGCACACAAATGAAAGAGTGACACCACTTTTTTTAATTAATTTTCATGACAGCACTATTTGTTTCACACACTCCCACCCACCAATGCTACTCAATCCCACCCATCGCCAACAATGCCACCAACTGAAATGCCACCAACCTGGTCATTTTCAACACAAAAAACAGAGCCCAAATGACATCCAGTGTCATTTGGGCCCAGGTAAACCACTCTCTATTCTATTTCAAAAGAATCATAACTAACTAACGCTTTTTTTGTTAAGTTCTAACTTACTGGGACAATGATGAGGTACACACCTCCCACTGCCCCCATGAGCCCTCTTTGCTCATGGGGTGCATATGGGGTGCATGGCAATGTGGACAACACTACAATGACAAGGGACAAGTGTGACAACAAAAGGAGCAGCAACAGAAGGACATGGCAATGACAATGGAACACCATGCTTAGAGAAGACATGAAGGACGAACAGATTGGCTAATTCTTGGGCTGTGATCTCATTAACTGTCAGGATAAAGATACCTTGTTTCAAGAGTTGGTCAACAATGACAAGGATAGCAGTGTGGCCATTGGAGTTGGGTAACTGCTTGATGAAGTCCATTGAGATTGAGTTCCAGCAGAACTTAACACTCCCCCACAGAGTCCTGGAGGAATCCAGTAGGACTTACCAAAACTCACCAGGAATCCAGTAGGACTTTCCAGTGGGACTTACCAGGATTTCCAGTATGTTACCCAAAGTCAAACCATAATGGAAAGTCAATTTGATATCTTACCAGTTTCAAGTGCTTTGACTTCAGAAATTTCACAAAGTGCCCACAAAATAGATTTGTGCAAAGCAGAGATTGAGCTCAAGAACCCATGATAAGGAATCACATGACAAACCAGACAAGTGTGCTCAACCAGTTGAGCCACAGGAGAATTATTTGTTAACCATATAAAGTTTATTTATGACTCAGACTCAAACTCAAGCATGTAATCTCTCTTGAAGTCACAATTAAGATCAAATAATTTTAATCAACTACATCCCTCACATTGATAGGTCTATTTTGTGGAATCAGTTTGGAAAATGTTTCTACACATTATAGTCAGCTCCTATGACCCTTTGAATGCTTACAAACTTTATGAACTTTTCTCAAAGTTTTTTCATGACACTTCAAACAACTTCAAACAAGTTCGAACAACTTTGCAGCACTTCAAACACAATTGGCCAACATATCCCTATCTTTGGACACCTCTACTGCACCTCTACCCCTCTTGGCAACTCATGGCAAGCTTATCAAACATGGGATATACATTTTAGGATGCAATGAGGTGTTTGGCAATACTTGGGTGATTTATTGGAACAATAAAGACAAGTGTTTTTAGATATATTACAATTTTGGCTGTGTTCTTTCATATCATATTTCTTTGGTGATACAGGTTTATTCTTTTAGCCTTATATCTTGCCTCATGTTCTCCTCATGTTTTATTTCCTTTTTAGTACTATCTCTCCAAAACTTATATAACCATGTACTAGCTACCTAGAACAACAAGAAATATATTGTCTTCACATCTTGCTCTTCTGATTTAGGAGTTTCTCTCTCTTGAGTCCAAGTCTTCTCATCTTACTTCCGAAGTTTAGTGGTTTTCCATAAACTTCATTGAAACTATTGTCTTCTCCTTGAAACTATCATCCTTTGTCCATTGTCTATCAAACCTCATTATCATCCATCTATATCATTCTTTGACAATATTTGTATCCCTCCAAAAACATTATTAAACTATTTCAGAATTCTTCGCAACTCTTCAGAGACCTTCATAAAACTTTGTACACCTTTGAACCTCTTTTGACATCATTCATCAACATTTGGTGATATTTAGTACCACCTCTCAACCTTCCTCTAACTTGTGTTATACCATCTGAGACCTATTTGTGGGTTTTGTTTGGGTTTCTGGGTTGAGTAACATCAGTGTTAGACATGAGGGATACACAATTAACTACATAAAAAATACCCTCCCTTGCACAAGGTGTGAGGGGGAGTTCTATAAATATTTACATATAAAACCAATCTCCCCCACATAAAATGCGAGGGGAGGTCAACAATTACAAAAAGAACAAAAATCCCCTCACCCATGGGAAGGCATTACCATGAATAAAAATGAAAAAAACCTCCCCACGCAAAATGTGGGGGAGGCACAGCCTGGTGGGTATGTTGTCCTGGTGTGGGCACATGGGTCCCGCCTCCTCATCCCCTTGCCATCTCCACCATTCCCCCTCACAGTGGCGGGGTGCATCCTGCCATGGTACCCATCATCTCTCAGACCTAGGCATGTGGTCATCAGTAATTTGAGTCCCTAAAATATTGTTAGCAGTAGCAAGAAAATGAAATGAAAGAAAAAAAAACATACTATGGCCCAAGAGATGTAGAATGTCTACATCTCTTGGGCCTGTTTTCCTGGTCTTCTGATGCCTCCTGTGCCTTCCTTGTGTGCCACCCTGGTCACCACTGTGGCTGTTTTCCTATTGGTTGTGCCATCCCCCACCCCCCCTTGTGTTCCTTGGCTGTCCTCCCCATTTTCTGCATCATGGCCATCCATGTTGTCCCATTGTCCTGGTCTTGGTACTCATCATCACCCCACCACTGCCATTCCTGGTCCTGGTCTTCTTCTGCTGCCCCCCTTTCCATTGTGGCCCTTGTCATCCTGCCCACTGTGGTGGTCCCGTGTCTCCTGTTGTCACCTGTTGTACTCCCCACCATTGTTGTTCCCCTCCTGGTCCTGGTCCTCATCATCTCACTTTCTTCATTGTCATTGTTGTTGCCTTTGTTGTCATCTGCCTTTGTTGTTGTCTGCCTTTGTTGTTGTCTGCCTTTGTTGTTGTCCACCTTTGTTGTCATCCACCTTTGTTGTCATCGCTGTCATTGTCCACCTGCCCTGCTCTCACTGTTCCTGGCTGGTGTCATCTTTCTCCTCCTCATTGTCCTGGTCCTGGTTTTTCATGGTGTTTTCCCCTTGTTTGCTGTGCTCTTTCATCTTTGCCATTCCTGGTTTGGTTCTGGGTTAGCTGTCACCATTGTCATTGTAGTCAGTACCTAATACTTAAAACTTTTGTCAGCAACCAAAAAAATAAGAGAAAAAGAAAATTTACCTACAGCCATTTTTCCCTCTCCACATCATCATTTGTCATTTGTCATTTGTTTTTTGGTGCCATCTTGTTGTCATAGCCTAGTAAGAACCTAAAAAAGAAAAATATTAGTTAGTTGAAAATGAAAAAAAAAAAAAACATGAAAAGAACTCTAAAAAACATTACCTGGGCCCCAAATGACATTTGTCATCATTTGGGCCTGAGGTGGTTCAAATGCAGCTGTTGGCAGCATTAGACAAGGTGGTGGGGGACGTAGGAGTGGTGGTGGTGGGTGTTGACGGAGGGCAGTTGGCAGAAGGGAGGCAGTGGTGTGGTTGAGAGTGGTGGTGATGGTGGATGATGAACTGGGTTGATGACACAGCTGTGTGCTTTGTCATGCACAGCCATGTTGATGGTACCTAGAGCAGTTAGTGGACAGACTATGTAAGACTCTGTGGTGTAGTGGTTATGTTGCTGGTTATCAATGTTCTCTCTGGAGTAAATGTTTGGGGTTTGACTCTGGTCCATGTCATTTTATTTTCCTACTTAGTAGTAAGGACTCCTGCTTCAATCCTACTGGATTCCTGATAGTCCAAGTCCTCAGGAATTCCTGGAATAGTACCAGGAAGAGCCCAATCTACCAGGATTATACCAGGAATCCACCACAAATCCTACTGGAAGAGAAACAGCCAGGAATCAACCATTTGGTGGACAATGGCTGAGACAGGGACTACCAGGACTTTCCATGAATACATGGGGGAGTGTAAAGAGCTCAGTTCCAGGGTCTTTCCAGGACCAGAAGTTGCTTCAGGAACCCATAGGGTTTGTGTTGAGGTGACTTGGAACACCTGCAAGTGGTACAAGACTTGCAGAAATCCTGTACAAATGTGCAATGGTTCAGCCAAGGTCTTTACACTCCCCCCTGTATTCCTATAGGAATCCGATGATTCCGATGATTCCATTCCAATGATTCTGATCAGACTCCGATCGGAATCCAACCATATTCTGATGTCATTTTCACCAGCCAAATTGACATGAAATGGCACATTTAGTCCTAGTCCAGTCCAATTTAGTCCAATCAGAGTCCGATCATAGAAATCACATAGGACTAGTCCGAAGTTATGCTAAGACATCAGACAACATAGGATTCTGATAGGAATGAAAGCAGCCTTGCTTAGTAATATAGCATGAAAAATTAAATGCACAGATGAGAATTGAACACTTGACTACAGAAGATTATGTAAGCATAATACCATTAGGCTAAACAGTCATTACAGGTAAGTGATCATACTACACTACATACCATTCCTGCAGGTGTGATGACAAAGCACATAGCCGCATCATCACACCTGCCAGCTCATCAACTCCCACCACCACCACCAATGACGACAAGCATGCCACTGTTAGGAAACCACCCCATTATCTAATAAAATTTCATTTTATTTTATTATGTCGAATTATGCTACATGACGCCAAATGACACTACACTTTGATAGCGTGAGAATTTTATTTCGCATGCATCAAAATGTACGTGCATGTACTAGTGCATCGGTAACAACAATGTACAATATGTGTAACATAGTATATAAACCCTAAATATATGCCTAGGGGACCCCAGTTGTGTTCTCTTAGGTATTCCACCTATGCTTTCAGTGTGAAAGGCCTTTGTAAACAAACTTACCTATTAATAACCCCTTGCATCAAAACCATCAATTCCCCATCATGAGTGCGGATCCCACCCCCTTCCTGTAGAGAGAACCCGCACGGTCTTAGCTAGCAGATAGTGGGTGTCGCCCTAACAGAAGAACACAACTTCCCATATCAGTGTGCCTTCTCTTACTTGTGCATACATCATTGTTTCACCACACCACATCCAATTACTCATCCTTTTGGCATGAGCTGGAAGTACTTGTATATACATAATCTACCTTTTCTTTTGTAAGCCGATGCCAGGCCTTGCCTTACATTGCGACTGCCAGTGATCAAGAGGCAGTGCTCGTCATTAGGACAGCTGCAACCAGACAACTGATCGGATCTGGTTTAGTTACAATTTACATTACTCTATTCAGATGACTATTTTAGTTACAAGCTGAATTCAGTGTTATCTCCGAGATCAGGCACTGTTGGAAGGGTTATTGATCCAAAGTGTCAAAATAGGCGCCTGACGAACGATGAATGATTGACGAACCTTGACGAACCTTATCACGTGACCTGTAAATGTTTGGAGAGGTTTTGAAGAAAAAATTTTGAATTTGTCGAAGAAGTGATTCATCACAGATTCTACAATTATGTCCGAACCTTCAACTTCTAATCCTGGTCCTAATCCTGTTCCCATACCAGCACTAGAGGCAAAAATTGATGTGCTCACAGCACAAATGTCACAATTAGTGTCAGTATTGGCAGCATCACAGCCCAGACAAGCAGAAGTACAGCCAGAGACGATAGGAGAAAGAGATGATGAGATGGAGGAGATGGTGGAGTGGATATCGCAGGAGGATGAGACAGCAGAGAAATCTGGAAATGGAAAAGTGCACTTACCTAAGTATGCGCCCCCACAAATCTTTGACGGTACCATGGAGAATACAAAATCCTTTATCAGCTCTATAGTATTATACATCCATGGGAGGAAGCCAGAGTTTCATACAGCCAAGTCTAGGATTATGTTTGCTCTCTCATACATTCAGGAGGGGAAAGCACAGTTCTGGAGAAACGAGGCTATTAATCAAATTGCTGCAGGAAATAAACCATTTGCAACCTTCAAGGAATTTCTGGAGAGATTGGAGGCACAGTTTGGAGACCCCAATCCAAAGGCGACAGCCAATGCTAAATTAAAGACCATGCGCCAAGGTTCTTTAATGGCAGATGAATTTATTTTGCAGTTCAAAGCAGAAGCTTCGCAAATGGACATGGGAGAAGCTGCATTGGTAGAGTTTTTGAAAGCAGGATTAAATCCCTCCTTATTCAAGTCTATCTACCGACTACCTTCTATGCCAGAGAAATTGGATGAGTGGTATAATTGGGCAATGCGCCTTGACCAGCAATATTGGCAGGAACAGGCAGAGTCAAAGTTGATGTATGGAAGTAGTAAATTTGGAAAGTCATCAGGAGGAAAGTCCGAGAAAGGAAAGGCACCTCAGGCACAAGCTCCGAGGGCACAGCCACTGGCCATGGCAGTGACACCTATAGTTATGGAGTCAGCAGCACCAGCAGAGGCAATGGAGGTTAATCAAGCAGGGAGATGAGCCCCACTTAAATGTTTTAACTGTGAGCAGTTAGGACACATTTCTAGGAATTGTAGGCAGAAAAGAAAGATTAGGGAAGCTACAATTGAGGAAGTGAAGCCAGTGGAAGGCAAGCAGAAGCATTTTGTGGAAGAGTCCCAGTGAAGGTTTCCCCATTGGTGACCCAGAATTGTTACAATGTATTAGTATCCGAGGAAACCCAGAGTAAATCAGAAAAGGAAATCGAGGAGGAGTACAACTGTTATGAATCATGTGACCAAGAAAATTGCTGAGCACTATTTCTGAAAACCCCTAAATTCTTTATTCACTCTGTGTGAATAGAACCCAAAATCACCTTGACTGTGGGACTGAAGACAGTGGACACGCATGCAGCTATTGATGTGGAAGCATTGCTTGATAGTGGTGCTACAGGATTATTTATTAATTGATCCTTAATTACCGGAAACGGTATTAACACATGCAAGCTGGCGCAACCTATAATGGTTTACAATATTGATGGAACAGTCAATCGTGGAGGAACTATCAAGGAGGAGGTGACTATGATCCTAAAGTATCAGGAGCATCAGGAGCGAGCCATATTCAAAGTGTGCGATCTTGGGAAAACCAATCTAATAATAGGATGTCTGTGGTTATGGAAGCATAATCCCAAAATTGATTGGAAAACTGGGAAAGTACAAATGACTCGTTGTCCTAAGGAATGTAATGTGTATGGGAGGAAGATGAAGAAGGAAAAAAGGAAAAAGAAAGAGAAAGAACATCTGAGAAAGTATTCTGTTACGATGGAGGAAGTGGAGGATGAGGAAATGCCAAATGGGGAAGTTCCAATCATGATCGAGAAAGAAGAGCAGAAGCAAACCTTTAGAACAATTCATGGAGGACAGTCATGGGACAAGAATATCGTGAAGGTGGAGAAGCCAGTGGAGGAATGGGTGCCAAAAGTGTATCATGAACATCTGTCAGTGTTCCAGAAGAAGGAGTCTGAGTGAATGCCAGTGTGGAAGCCATGGGATCATATGATTGAGATAAAGCCAGGGTTTGTGCTGAAGAAGTTGAAGGTATATCCATTATCTCCAATGGAACAAGAAGAAGTAGATGCATTCCTGAAGGAGCAATTGTGCAAAGGATACATACAACCTTCGAAATCACTGCAGACATCACCAATATTCTTTGTGCCAAAGAAAGACCAAAGGAAGAGGATGTGTACAGATTATAGGTATTTGAATGAGTGGACAGTGAAGAATGTGTACCCCCTGCCGTTGATCTCAGAATTAATTGACAAGGTGGGAAAAGCCAAGGTCTTTACAAAATTGGATTTACAATGGGGATACAACAATGTACAAATAAAGAAAGGAGATGAGTGGAAGGCAGCATTTGCCATGCGTCAAGGATCCTTCGAGTTGCTTGTCATGTTTTTTGGGATGACTAATAGTCCCCCGACCTTTCAAAATATGATGAACAACATTTTCAAGGACGTAATAGACAAAGGCGTGGTAATAATATTTATTGACAACATTCTGATATTCATGGAGGATGAAGAGAATCATGAGGTGATTGTGCAGGAGGTGCTACAGAGGTTGGCAGAGAATGATCTATTTTTGAAACCAGAGAAGTGTGTGTTTGGGGCAAGCGAGATTGAGTTCCTAGGATTATTGATCGGCCCTGACAGGATCAAAATGGATCCAATCAAGGTACAGGCGATCACAGATTGACCTGCGCCCACCCGTGTCAAAGAGGTTCAAGCCTTCTTGGGACTCACAAATTATTATCATTGCTTTGTGCACAATTTCTCTAAAATTGCTGCACCCTTACATAACCTTATGCAAAAGGGAGTAGTATGGAGGTGGGGAGAGCAGCAGCAGACAGTGTTTGAGGAGTTGAAGAGGAAGCTTGTGGAGGGACCAATATTAGCCCCAGTAGATTTCACACGCCCTTTGCGAGTGGAATCCGATGCATCTGATTTTGCTACTGGAGTGGTATTATCAATGCTGTGTGAAGATGACAAATGGCATCCTTGTGCATACTTGTCAAAAGGGTTGAATGATGTGGAGAGGAATTATGATGTGCATGACAAAGGGATGTTGGGGATAATATGAGCATTGGAGGCATGGAGGCATTATTTGGAGGGATGTACGTATCAGATTGAGATCTGGACAGATCATCAAAATCTGCAATACTTCATGTCCACTAAAAAGCTTAATCACCGGCAAGCGCGTTGGACACTATTCCTATCGTGTTTCAACTTTCACTTGGTCCACAAAGCGGGAAGCTTAATGAGGAAAGCAGATGCATTATCCAGACGTATCGATCATAAAAGGGGGGTGGAGGAGGACAATAAAAATGTTACCTTACTCAAACCCGAATACTTTTGCATTTGCGCTATGCATCAAGGGCATCTATTAATAGATAGCTCGGAAACGGAAATGTTGTCTAAAATTAGACAATGTTCGGAAATGGACAATGAAGTAGTGGAAGCCATGAAAGCTCTGAAGGGAGAGAAGAAAGGTAATATCAAAGGAGATGAATGGGCTGAGGAACAAGGGTTGGTGTTGTTTTGAGGAAAAGTGTATGTACCGAAGGATCAGGATTTGTGAAGGGAGATCGTCCGGTTACATCACAATACACTGATTGCTGGACACCCAGGCAGATGGAAGACGTTGGAATTAGTAATGAGAAATTATTGGTGGCCCAGAATTTTGAAGTATGTGTTGGGGTATGTGGATGGATGTGATACGTGCATGAGGGGGAAGAAATTTCCAGAGAAACCTGCAGGAAAATTAATGCCAAACCCTATACCTAAAGTGCCATGGCAAAATATATCTGTGGATTTTATTACCGGATTACCTGAGGCTCAAGGGTACAATGCAATATTCGTAGTATGCGACCACTTTACAAAGGAGGTCCATATTATTCCTACTACTACAGAAACCTCATCATTGGGCTTGGCGCGCCTCTATCTAAATCAGGTATGGCGGTTACATGGGTTACCGAATACCGTTATCTCCGATCGCGGACCACAATTTGCTTCAGCATTTATGCGAGAACTAAAAAACATATTGGGAATTCAAACTAAATTATCTATGGCATATCACCCGCAGACTGATGGGCAGACAGAGAGAATAAATCAGGAGTTGGAGCAGTACCTACGTATGTTTGTCAACTACCGACAAACTGACTGGCCCAAATGGTTGGCAATTGCCAAATTTTCCCATAATAACAAATTCCATTCAGCTACTCGTATGTCACCCTTTTTCATGAATTATGGATATCATCCTCGTATGGGAGTAGAACCCAGAAGGGAAATCAAAGTACAGTCAGTAGAAGACTTTGTGTCTAAGATGCAAAAGGTACAAGAGGAAGCAGAGGCAGCATTGAAGAAAGCACGTGATGACATGATGCAACACGTGGATCGTACTCGAGCATGCACTCCAGAGTACAAAGTTGGTGACTTGGTATGGCTAAGTACCAAGGACCTCAATATTCCACGACCTTTGAGGAAACTTATGGAAAAACAAGTTGGCCCATATGCGATCTCTAAAGTAATCTCGCCTAATGCGGTAGTGCTAAAATTACCCCAATCATTCAAGATTGATCCCGAGATTAATGTATCCTGCCTATGCCCTTACCGCCCGCCCACTATTCCTGACCAACAAACTACTCTGCAACCTCTGATAATAGTAGAAGGTGCTCCAGAATACATAGTTGAAGAAATTCTAGACTCACATCTTTGATGGAACAAATTGGAGTTCTTAATAAAGTGGAAAAACTATACCGATGAAAATGATTTGTGGGAACCCAAAGAGAATTGTAAGCGAGTGCATAACGCAATCGCCCAATTCTTTAAATGTAATCCAAATGCTCCACGTCGCATTGCAAGAATGGTGTATGAGAGGATGAAATTCCGGCCTTACCAAAATTTCACAGAGGGGACAAACATAATATTTTCTTGCCTGGAAGTTGAGGCATAAAAGGGGGGTAATGTTAGGAAACCACCCCATTATCTAATAAAATTTCATTTTATTTTATTGTGTCGAATTACACTACATGACGCCAAATGACGCTACACTTTGATAGCATGAGAATTTTATTTTGCATGCATCAAAATGTATGTGCATGTACTAGTGCATCGGTAACAACAATGTACAATATGTGTAACATAGTATATAAACCCTAAATATATGCCTAGGGGACCCCAGTTGTGTTCTCTTAGGTATTCCACCTACGCTTTCGGTGTGAAAGGCCTTTGTCAACAAACTTACCTATTAATAACCCCTTGCATCAAAACCATCAATTCTCCATCACGAGCACGGATCCCGCCCCCTTCTTGTAGAGAGAACCTGCATGGTCTTAGCTAGCAGATAGTGGGTGTCGTCCTAACAGCCACCTCCATCCCCCCCACCTCAACCACCTCAACCCAGCAACTCCCACCACTCCCACTTCACCCCCATCTCTAGACGAGCCCCCAAGACCGGAAATGACTGGTTTCGATGCCAAACAATGCCCAAACAATGCAATCATTGTTTGGGCTGTAGTAAGTTTTTTTTTTCATTCATTTTTTACTTTTTTAAACTAACTAATTCATTTGTTTTGTTTCTAGGTTCTAATCTACATGAGTAATGACAGACTGACACGAGCCAAACCCACACCCAATGACGCCCCTGGCAACCCCCCTCCTCCCTGTCAAAACAGGATGTGAGGGTATTGATCATGGTCAGGAGCATGGGGAGTAACACCAGGAGACCCCAGAAGGGGAATACCCACCCGGTAAGCACCACCTGACCCCTCCCCTCGTGCCACATCACTGACAAACTGACAATGCACCCACCCCACGCCTACAAGCTGCTGCTCGTAGGGTGGATCGTGACTGCATGGACCCCCCACAACACCAATGACATCCAGCACCCCCCCATCACCGCCGTGAGCGACTGCTCATGGGGTGTATATGGGGTGCGAGAACATGGGAACGGTGTGGAGGGACAACGATGGCACCAAACGACATGCCTACAAGCAGCTGCCCATAGTGTGGTTCATGGGTGCAGATGATGAGGGGGATGAACAACAAGGGTGATGAAATGACAAGAGGAAAGGGAAACGACGACCAGAAGGGGAGGCGATGGCGACACCCGCCCCACACACACCTACGAGCATCTGCTCGTAGGGTGTTTAAGGGGAGGGGGAGGGAGGGAGGGGACGATGGACAAACACCACCACCAACATATGATGCACCACCCACCACCAGCCTCGCGAGCAACTGCTCGTGGGGTGGACAGTGGGTGGAATGACGAGGGAGGCGAGGTGAGGGAGGTGAGACATGACAGAGATGAGAGGGAGGGGAAATGACGGGACAGGGCTGATGAGACAGCCAACGCGACGCACCACCACCCCCTCCCCCCTGTGAAATGGGGGGGTGGGTTTTTTTTGTAGAATTTAAAATAGTATAATTAAATAGTATAATTAATTCTCCCCCTCGCGTTTGCATGGGGGGTTTTTTTTAAATCTATATTAGTTAATAGTTATCTACTCCCTCGCGAAGATGCGAGGGCTCAACAATTTTTTTTCGAGCTCTTGTGAGAGAGGTTAAAAATAAGTGAACTAATCCTAAGTGCTTTAAATGGACTTTATATTACATATTTATTAATGCTCCTGTGGCTCAACTGGTTGAGCACTTGTTTGGTAGTCATGTCACTTATATCCCAAGGTCTAGAGTTCAATTCCTGCTCTGCCCATTTATTTTGTAAGCACTTTCATCAAGTTAAGTCTGCCAAAATGGTGTGGTATTCCGACTACTACCTGTTGGAATTGCATAGGACTTTACTCAGAATTTACTAGGAATTTCTTGGAAATAAAAGTACATGGTCATCAAGATACATTCCGATCGGATTCCTATCAGACTCCTAGGACTCCAATAGGAATATGGGGGGGAGTGCAAAGTTTATGTTCAGCCAGACATATTCACATCAGACAAGCTGCAGGGTCTTATTTTGTCCAAAGTGACCAGAGAGGATATGATTGTGTTTATACTGCAGGACCTTGAGGTAGAGATCAGCAACATCCAGAACATAAATCCAGTTGAAGTGGCAGAGAAACTCTGCCTCATCTATGGTCCAGTTGGAGTTGGAAGGTGTTGGAAGATGAGTGGATAATAGGGGGTCAAGAGGTAGGGAGGTGTGGATGTCATTATGGAGTTTCTTGACATCCATAATTACTGCTTGTCATATGATGGGTGTTGTAAGGTACATGATGTGGAGGGATGAAATGAATTTTTCTTGGGTGAAGATGGGTCAAAAGTTTGTCAGATTTATGGAGGTGAAGTCACCATTTCCCCCTTTGCAGTAGATGTCCCAACATCTTGTGAGCACATCAGGTTTTGCCCCTAATTTTCTGGGGCAGAAGTGGATGATTAAATTAAACTGTAACAGATACTCCGACCATCTGGCCTGGGTCAGGAGTTTTGTAGTGCTGAAGTATTCAAGATTTTTGTGATCCATGACCATGTTGACCAGGATCTCAGAACCTTTGAGGTATTGTTGCCAATGTTTGAAGGCCTCAAAAATGGCCAGGAGTTCTTTATCACGTGTATCATAGTTTAGCAGGATTAAAGGAGCAGGAATGGAAAGTGACCAGGTGGATTTTGCCACCCTCAGTGTGTACCAAGAGGATAGCTGCAAGGGCATAGTCGGAAGCATCAGTTTTGAGTACCATTCAGAAGTCTGGTTAGAATGGGTGTGTGAGTGAATTCTTGTTTGAGCCTTTCAAAAGCTTAGCAGCACTTCTTGTTGAAGTCCCAGGGTGCAGATTTCTGTGTCAAGCAGGTCAGCGGAATAACAATGTCAGAATAGCCATCAATGAAGTGGTGGTGGAAGTTGCAGAAGCCTAAGAAGGATTGTATATCCTTAACCTTCCTAGGCTTGGGCCAGTCAAGCACCATTTTGACTTTGTCCTTGGACATCCATAGTCCATCTGGTGAGAGGATGAAACCTAAGTATTTGACAGCGTCTTTATGGAACTCACACTTCTGTGGTGAGGTGTAAAGTCCATTCTTCCAGAGTCTCTGGAGAACTTCTTTGATGTGAGCTCCATGTTGGGACATGTTGTCAGAATAAATGAGGATGTCATCAAGGTAAACAATGATGCAAACATTGAGCATGTCACTGAAGATGTTGTTCATGAACCACTGGAATGCAGTGGGTGCATTAGTGAGACCAAAGGTAACCACCAACCACTCAAAGGATCCATAGCAGATGTGGAAAGTAGTTTTCCACTCATCACCATTGGCAATGCAGACTAGGTGATAAGCATGCCACAGATCTATAAGCAGGCTTTTCATGGGGAGTCAAGGAGGTTGGAAATGAGCAGAAGTGGATAGCAGTCCTTTTTCATAAGGTGGTTAAGCCCTCAATAATGGACACACAGTTGTAGACTGCCACCCTTCTTTTTGATGAAGAGAATAGGAGTGCTGTGTGGGGATTTGGATGGGTGGATAAAACCTGAGCAAACATTCTCATCAATAAAAATGCACAAGACTTCCAGTTCAGAGGGAGAGAGGGAATACATGTGACCCAGCAGAGGGGGAGCATTATCCTCCATCTCTATCTTGAGGTCATAAGAGCAATGTGGAGGAAGGGTATCTGCTTTAGTCTTATTAAAGACATCAGCAAATTTATGATATTTGGTGGGAATGTCAGAAAGATCGGTTGGGTTTGCAGATTTAGTAGAGCGGGCTGATAACCCTTCCAGAGCAAAAGTCATCTGAAAGGCTACTGCTCCAGGGAGTTTGCTAGCATGTGCATAGGGGGCAGCATTAATGAATGAATGTTGGGAGGGGAGAGCTTAGGCAGGATAATGGATTTGGAAGGTGTGGGTGGAACATGGCTTTCTACTGGAAGGTTCAGGGACAGGGGTGACATCAGGGGGGCTTGACCTCTATGATCTGCAGAGTGGAAAGCAATTTGGCTTGAAGACCAGTCAATCAATGGATTGTATTGCTTCAGCCACTTATGACTGAGTATGGCAGAACAGGAAGAGTTGAGTGAGGTTACATAGAATGACAGATTGAACACTTCACCAGTAGGAAAAGTGATCGGGAGTTTGATGACTTGGGTTATTGTGGAGTTGCAAGATCCATCAAAGAGTTGCAATCTGATTGGAGGTATAGGTTCCATGCTGAGTTGGTTATCCAACACAAAAGAGGAGTCAAGGAAGCAATGAGATGAGCCAGAATCAATAAGAGTTTGGACAGGAGCAGATTTGTCAGGAAAGGATAAGAGAATGGTGAGGGAGTCAGGGTCAGAAAGAGATGAATGTAGGCAGCCAAGTGGGTAAGGTGAATGCAACCCCCATCCCAATTGGCTGTTCCCTGAGGGTTGCGGACTATTTTTCTGAGTCCACAGAGTCAGACTTGGTTTCTGCAGAAGTGACTGCACAAGCTTGGGCCTTTGTGGCTTTAGCCTTTGGGCAGTTTGCTGCCACATGCCCTTCATCAGGAAAAAGCATCTGGGCCATAGCGTACTGCCACATATTGATAGCCATAGGTAGGCTCCAGCGTGCCATATATCAATATATGATTACTCCCATTGTGATACCCACTCAATGCCAACCCGATCGTTCCGAGGGATGAGCGGATAGTGCTTGGTTGCACTCATGCTGAACATGATAGGGGTTCAGATCATTCATAGTGTTCCACATATGAGTGGTAGTTGATGTAAGTTTGATGCACTGCTACAGCTGCTGTGTAGCATATAGTGCTTCAGTAGCGCAAATCTCAAAAAAAATCTGATAAGTAAATACAACTGTTAATGTCAACTATGTCCATGTTGCAATGAACATATCTGTGTTAATGTAAGGATTCACCCAGAATACCTCAGCCTTCTCCAATACATTACTCGTTGTCCAATTACGATTGAGTTGTCAGCCTGATTTACCCATGAGATGTGCGCTATGGACTATGTGATCCACTGAAATGATCTCGGTGTTTGGACAGCGATGACATGTCAAATGTTGTATGCTGTACATGCCTGTCACTGGATCAGGATGACCGAGAGCTGTGAACCATTCAATGTATGCCAGCGGGTGAGGGAGTCGACCGAATTGCAGAGGAAGATCAAATATGACATGTACTCAAGCAACATGCAGACCTGCAATAATCATCTAACATTAGTTGGACTAAAGTTGACTGAGCCATACCTTGCGGGAAAGAATACATGTCATATTGATAGCAAACTGGATCTTCAATCACAAATGCTGTATCAAAGTATGCTGGCACTGAAGATCATTGTCCAGTTGCATTCCAAGCTGGAGTTGTGCATATGCATTCACTGATCTGTTTTGAACCAACGAAGTGATTTGGAGGAAGGATGATGTGCATTTGCTTGTACACATCAAAGCAATTGTATTGGGACAGAGGGGGAGCGTGTTTCTAGGTCATCTCCTTGGCTCAAGGACCGATTCACCACTTTAACATCATTCTAATCACATCGGCTAACTCCTATGATGTCCCAGATGCAGCGCAACCCAGTCTATCGATCGCAATATCATATCGACCACATCAAAACATCACCAGCGACATTGATCATATCAGGAGCCCATTGCACAACCTTAGGACTACCCCAAAAGCCCCTAAGATCCACCTAAATGACCATCGAACATCCCCGATCACATTCGAACAAGCCACAACTGCGATCGAGCATTGTTGACCATTGTTGACCATCATCGAGCATCATCGATCAATATCGAGACACTATGAGCGACATCGGGTGCCACATTTGTTATCTATATGGTGGAGTACCATGCGCCAGGAAGGATTCCAACTCGTGCCCAAACCTGCTGATAGTAGGTTAGCCTCGTTCCAAGTCCCAATCGCACACAGAACCCACTGGACGAATTACTGCGAGACTTAGCGCAATTTCTACACAAAGGACAGTCCCCTTTCAGTTCCATACGCTATATTACTCTTTCATCATATGATATATATCTTTCTTGTTCGGATTCCAGTCTCCTTTTTGGCCTTGTGCCTTAACTCATATCTTTTGCCTCATGTTCTACACATGTTTCTTATTCCATTTTAGGAAGTTTCTTTAAAACATATAAAACTCTGTAGTATCTACTTGGAAATACAGGAAATCATCTTCACATATCATCTCGTATACAGTTCTAAGCATCCAATCAACTTTCTAAAAACAATCTAAGTCTCTACAGGATTTCTCGATTGATGAGAAACCTCTGCAATCGTCATGTCCTTGATCCTCTCTTGATCCTCTCATCATTAGCACTAGCAACCCTTCCAACATTTGCCATACCCTTCGTATACTATCAACCTGTCAAGAACTGTTCCTCGCCCAATCAGAACCCGCATCCATCCGACCCTTTCCCACATGTCAAACATGACTTTTGCCTACACCTCCCGATTTCATTCCTGGCCACCTTGCACTGCCCACACTGCTGTGCACCAGGCCGCCTTGTACAGCATCCATGGCTGCCTTTCCAAGGCTGCCATCTCTATTGCAAATTCAACTACAGATTCCTGTGCGGCTCCCACTAGATAATTTATCTACACAGTCGAGACACTGCCACAGTCTTCATTCCTGTTCCGCATTATTCCAGACTACAGTATTTAAGCTTAGTTAGTTTCACCTTGTATTCCTCAGTTCATATATTGACATAGACTCGACTTTACCCTGCCAATCTAAAACCTCCTTCTACTCCAACCCCTGTCCTCTAAGAGTCTGAACTCCATTCAACTCAACCTCTAGTCTCCCTCTGAAGTTCTAGTCTCATCTGAACTTAACCTAAGCCCCTCCGTACTCCTCCCTGCATTTACCCACACTCTCCCGCTCCTACCTCTAAACCCTCGACTTGAAATTAGGACACCAGATGAGGTGAAGGGCACAGCTTCTTACAAGCTGAAGCCAAGTCCTTTCCATTTCCCCTCCTGCAGAATCCGCATTGACCCAACAATCTCCCGCTATCATCACCCGCAGTGTCCAGTCAGATTCCAAAGCGGCCTCTAGGATCAGTTCTTAACAATATATATGAACTCACACTTCACTCGTCCATTCCTCTCTATGACCCCTACTGAGACCCGCCAGCACACAACAAGAAATTCCCAACGCACTGGTACTATTCCAGGGATCTCTGCAATCCAGCGATCCACCCTTTCTGACCCTTGACCCACTACTACATTTGGAGTGTCTTCCAGACCCTCAAACATCTTCTGACAAATCAGCTCAGGAGCCCCCTCAATCAGTGCCAATCTTATGTCCACCCATGCCCCACAACCTTCCGGCAACCCAGAAGGTTTTTGATCAAGAACTCCCCTTGAGTACATAGGGGGCATCGACCAGCCTGAACCCTATGGGTTGGAAGATTGTGGTCTAGAGGATGGACCTCCCAGCGGACCCGACAACCCTAGCAGTCCAGATGGCCCTGGGGATGACCCCAATCCCAATGATCCTGACGATCAACCTCCCGCAGGGGGAAACCCTGATCCAGGGGATAGGTTCATAGATGTTCTTTACAACCTCTTGGAGAGTATCTGCAGCCTCCAACAAAACAACACACCTAAGACCGAGAAAATCAAAGTTCACGATCCGGCCACTCTCAATGGCTCCAACCCAAAGAAAATTAGAGACTTGTAATCTTCATTTCCATGACCGCCCACACGTATTTTCCTCTGATGAGAAAAAGATCATATTTATCCTTTCTTATCTTAAAGGATCAGCTCTCAGTTGGTTTGAACCTGGTGTTAATGGCCCAACAGATTGTGCACACTGTATGTGGGACTATGAAGCTTTCCTTGCCAAGCTGGAAAGCAACTTTGGTCCACACAACCCAGTTGGAGACACAGAAAAAGCTCTCTCTGGCCTAGCAATGAAGAAAGGTGGTCGCATCACAAAATATAACGTTGACTTCTGGGAATTAGCTTCTAGGGTCAACTGGAATGAAGCAGCTCTTTGTGACCACTATTTCCACAGTCTTCTGCTCTGACTTCGCATAGAAGTTCTTTGGGGTGGTAAACCCAACACCCTTGCAGAACTGCGCTTGAAAGCACAGGACTGCGACGATATCTATTGGATGCAGGAGGATGAATCCCATTTCAAAACAAAGAATTCCAGTAACTCTAGTTGGAAGGACTCTTCCCCGCCGACAAACCAAGCCACTTCAAACTCTGCTCGTGGTAACACCTCCAACCAGCAGTCTTCCACGACAAAGAACACTTCCTGGGACAAGCCCAAGTTGTCCATCTCCGATAAGTTGGGGAAGAACAGCAAGCGTACTGGGGAGGAACAAGAACGTTGCATGAGAGAATGACTTTGTCTCTACTGCGGTGAGGGAGGGCACGTAGCAGGAAACTGCCCGAAATCCAAAGCTGCAAAAGCCCATGCATCCACTGTCATTCCCAAGACTACAGACTCGGAAAAATAGTCTGCAACCCTCAGGATACAGCCATTGGGGCTGGGGGTTGCATTGACCTTACCCACTTGGCTGCCTATGTTTGTCTCAATGCATCTGCTCTTTCTGACCCTGACTCCCTAACCATTCTTTTAACCTTTCCCAACTCGTCCACCCCTTTCCAAACCCTTATCGACTCTGGCTCCTCCCACTGCTTCCTTGACTCCTCTTTTGTGTTGAATAACCAACTCAGCACAGAATCCATTAACCTGATCAGTTTACGACTCTTTGATGGAACTTGCAACTCCACCATAACTCAGATCATCAAACTCCCAGTCACATTCCCTGCCGGTGAAGTATTCAATTTGTCATTTTATGTAACCTTGCTCGACTCTTCCTGTTCCGCCGTACTCGGTCATAACTGGCTGAAGCAATACAATCCATTGATTGACTGGTCTTCAAGCCAACTTGCTTTCCACTCTGCAGATCATAGAGGTCCAGCACCCCTGACGTCACCTTTGTCCCTGAATCTTCCGGTAGAAATCCTCGACTCTTCCGCACTTTCCAAACCCCCCATTCCTCCTAAGTTTACACCTCCCAACATCTCCTTCATCACCGCTGCCGCTTATGCGCATGCTAGCAAACTTCCTGGGGCAATAGCTTGTCAGATGACCTTTGCTCCAGAAGGGTTATCCGCCCGCTCCACCCATTCTGCTAACTCCTCTGACCTTTCTGATATTCCGCCCGAGTATCACGAATTTGCTGATGTCTTTAATAAGACTAAAGCAGATACCCTTCCTCCACATTGGTCTTACGACCTCAAGATAGAGACAGAAGACAACACTCCTCCGCCTCCAGGCCGCATGTATTCTCTCTCCCCCTCTGAATTAGAAGCCTTACAAGTCTTTATTGATGAAAATGTCCGCTCAGGTTTCATTCACCCATCCAAGTCTCCGCATGGTGCTCCGATTCTCTTCATCAAGAAGAAGGATGGTAGTCTCCGACTTTGTGTCAACTACCAAGGACTCAATCATCTTACAAAGAAAGACCGCTATCCCCTTCCTCTCATTTCCAACCTCCTCGACTCTCCCCGAAAAGCCCGCTTGTTCACCAAGATAGACTTGCGGCATGCTTACCACTTAGTCCGCATTGCAGACGGTGATGAGTGGAAAACTACTTTCTGCACCCGCTATGGATCCTTCGAGTGGTTGGTGGTCCCCTTTGGGCTCACTAATGCACCCGCAGCTTTCCAGCAGTTTATGAACGACATCTTCAGTGACATGCTGGATGTTTGTGTCATCGTATACCTCGATGACATCCTAATCTATTCCGATGACAAGTCCCAGCATGGGGCTCACGTCAAAGAAGTCCTCCGCCGTCTCCGGAAAAATGGACTTTACGCCTCTCCACAGAAATGTGAGTTCCACAAAGACACCATCGAATATTTAGGTTTCATCCTTTCACCGGATGGACTGCGGATGTCCAAGGATAAAGTCAAAACCGTGCTTGACTGGCCCAAGCCTAGGAAAGTTAAGGATATTCAATCCTTCTTAGGCTTTTGCAACTTTTGCCGCCACTTCATTAACGGCCATTCAGACATTGTCATCCCACTCACTTGCTTGACGCAGAAATCCGCACCATGGGACTTCAACAAGAAGTGCTGCAACACTTTTGAAAAGCTCAAACAAGAATTCACCCATGCCCCCGTCTTAATGCAATGGGTACCTGACTCACAGATGGTACTCAAAACGGACACTTCCAACTACGCACTAGTGGCTATCCTTTCAGTTTACACTGTGGATGGAGAAATCCATCCGGTTGCCTTTCATTCCTGCTCCTTCAATCCTGCTGAACTAAATTACGACACCCATGATAAGGAACTCTTGGCCATTTTTGAGGCCTTCAAACACTGGCAGCAGTATTTCGAGGGTTCTGCAAACCTGGTTGATGTGGTCACTGACCACAAAAATCTTGAGTACTTCAGCACTACCAAGTTGCTCACCCGCTGCCAGGCCCATTGGTCTGAGTACCTCTCCCAATTCAATCTCATCATCTGCTTCCGCCCCGGAAAACTAGGGGCCAAGCCAGACACGCTCACTAGATGTTGGGATGTCTACCGCAAAGGGGGAAATAGCAACTTCGCCTCCGTAAACCCAACCAACTTCTGACCTGTATACAGAACAGCTCACCTCTTCCCTCCACGCCACCTATTTTGCCACACCCATCCTTCGACAAGCAGTAATCATGGATGTTGAGAAACTACACCATGACATCTGCACCTCCCTACCCCTTGACCCTTTATCATCTGCACATCTTCTGACACCTGTCAACCCCAACTGGACCATAGACGAGGCAGGTCTTCTCTGCCACTTCGACCGGATTTATGTTCCGGACATCAAGGATCTTCGTCTCAAGGTCCTTCAGTACAAACACAATCACATCCTCTCTGGCCACTTCAGACAAAACAAAACCCAGCAGCTTGTCTGCCGGGAATATGTTTGGCCAAACCTCCACACCTTTGTGCAGGAATTCTGCAAAACCTGTACCACTTGCAAATGATCCAAGTCACCTCGACACAAGCCCTACAGGTTTCTAAAGCAACTTCCGGTTCCAGAATGACCTTGGAACTCCATCTCCATGGACTTCATTCAACAACTACCTGACTCCAACAGTCACACCGCTATCCTGGTCATCATTGACCATCTCACCAAGCAAGGCATCTTCATCCCAACTGTCAATGAGATCACAGCCCAAGAACTAGCCAATCTGTTCGTCCTCCACATCTTCTCCAAGCATGGTGTCCCATCGCATGTCACTTGCGACCGGGGATCCAAGTTTGTCTCCCATTTCTTCCACTCCCTCGGAAAAGCACTCGACATGCAGATCCACTTCACTTCCGGTTATCACCTGCAAGGTGATGGTCAGACAGAACGACTTAATCAGACCTTGGAGCAGTACCTCCGGATCTTCTGAAACTATCAGCAGGATGACTGGTCTCACCTCTTACCCTTGGGTGAATTTGCCTACAACAATGCTCCTTCCACCTCTACAGGTGTATCCCCTTTCTTTGCCAACAAAGGCTATCACCCGAACATTTCCATCTTTCCAGAATGCAACTTAGCTTCACAGCGCACCCACGAGTTCATCATCGACTTAGATGACCTTCATCAGGAGCTTCGGAAACAACTTGTGGCCACTCAAGAGCATTATCAAGGTCCTGCAGACAAACATCGGGCACCTGCACCCGACTTCAACATTGGTGATTCTGCCTACATCACTGCGGAAAATATCCGCACCACATGTCCTTCCAAGAAACTTTCTGAAAAGCACCATGGCCCCTTTGAAATCATCACCCACCCAGGCACTCACTCAGTCACCCTGCGGCTCCCAGATCACATGCAGGCCATTCACCCTGTTTTCCATGTCTCTCAACTAGAGAAACACTCCCCGAACACAATTCCAAATCGAGTACAACCTCCACCTCCTCCGATCACCATTGATGACAAGCTCAAATATGAGATCGCCAAAGTCCTCGACTCCAAAGTCGACAACCGATGTTGTTGCAAGATTCTCTACCTCGTCCGATGGGAAGGTTACCAGGGAACCGATGAAGAGACTTCCTGGATACCTGTTACGGAACTTGACCACACCCAAGAACTCCTTGCAGATTTTCACACCCACTACCCACAGAAACCCAGACCATTACCCGCTTAAAGACTATTCACGTTACTTATTCACTCAGTCCAAACTCAGAATAAATTTTATTGAAAAAAGATTTTTTTTTGGACCCGACCGGGTCCCTACACTACCACTGCTTCTCCCTCTCCATCTTCATCTCCCTCTCCCCCAACTTCACCTGTGTCTCTGCCCTCATCCTTCTCTTCACCCTCCTCACCCTCTTCTTCATCCTCACTCTCCTCCTCATCATCAGCTCGCCTTTTCTCCAGATATCTCTGGAAGGCCTCCCACTCATCTCCGGATTTTTGGATCCTGCATCTTTCCCGTCGGGACTCTCGCACCGCCCGCTCCACCTCTTCATCACCCTTGTCGCTCTCCTCCCCGACACTTTCTTCCTCCACCCACTCTGGGTCCATAGCATCCCGAATCTCCCCCATTGACTCCTGCACCGCAGTGGCCACCTCAGCAAACCCCTTCCTTATTAACTTCATCATTTGTTGCATTAATTCTGGGTTTTCCCCGGTCGCCCCCATCGTTCCCACTGGTTTTGCCACAGGGGCTTCCTGCCCCTCCCACACTACCTCCTCGCACTTATGTTTGATGCACATGCAGTTGTCGCACATGTGTCCCTTCACACCCATCTTGAAACAAGCGATCTTTTGATATTTGCATCTAGGCCACTTGTCAGTAAAAAGAGACTGAAAAGGGAAACAAGTACACACCTTTTGCAAGGCAATGCGGCCTGCACCCACACTGGACCCTCCGACCCCTCTGACCCCACTCGCACCTTTGACTTGGTGACTTTCTTTTTCTTTGGGGACTTGCTCCCCTTGGCCTCATCCTCCAAACCTGTGGCTGCAGCCGCCTGCTTCTTCTCTGCTCATCTTGCAGCCGATACCTCTTTTTTCTGCACCTCTGCCTGGTGCACCTCCTCAGCCTTTGCAGCCTCCTCTGCTGCCTTCTGCACCTCCTGCACCCGGCGCTCCTCCTCCCTTGCCGCTTCCTCCAGCTCCTTCATCTCCCATTCCATCTGCTCCTTCATCGCCCACTCCCTCTGTTCATGTTGGGCCCTCATCGCGGCCAATTTGATCTGCGTGGATACTGCTGGAGGGGACATAATTGATAGCTGATGGGAGAAGGAAAGAACATGAAAATTTTTTCAACCAATTACCGCATTCAGAAAATTCAACAAACTTCCTCATTTGGACTCAAACCCTCATGTGCCTCATAGGCTCGGCACTAAGGGGGAAATACTGTCAAGAATCATTTCTTGCCTGATCAGAACCCGCATCCATCCGACCCTTTCCCACACATTGAACATGACTTTTGCCTATGCCTCCCAATTTCATTCCCAGCCACCTTGCACTGCCCACACTGCTGTGCATCAGGCCACCTTGTACAGCATCCATGGCTGCCTTTCCAAGGCTGCTGTCTCTATTGCAAATTCGACTATGGATTCCTGTGCGGCTCCCGCTAGATAATCTATCTATGCAGTCGAGACACTGCCGCAGTCTTTGTTCCTGTTCCGCATTATTCTGGACTACAGTATTTAAGCTTAGTTAGTTTCACCTTGTATTCCTCAGTTCATATATCAACATAGACTCGACTTTACCCTGCCAATCTAAAACCTCCTTCTACTCCAACCCCTGTCCTCTAAGAGTCTGAACTCCATTCAACTCAACCTCTAGTCTCCCTCTGAAGTTCTAGTCTCATCTGAACTTAACCTAAGTCCCTCCATACTCCTCCCCACATTTACCCACACTCTCCTGCTCCTACCTCTAAACCCTCGACTTGAAATTAGGACACCAGATGAGGTGAAGGGCGCAGCTTCTTACAAGCTGAAGCCAAGTCCTTTCCGTTTCCCCTCCTGCAGAATCCGCATCGACCCAACAATCTCCCGCTATCATCACCTGCAGTGTCTGGTCGGATTCCGAAGCGGCCTCTAGGATCAGTTCTTAACATGACCTATCAAAAGGTCCACAGAATTCACACATCGACCATCAATGATAAACTTGTTTGCCCTCGATATCAATCGGACAGCGCCAAACACCTTCATCTCTCATAGCACTACCTTCATGACTAGTACCGACTAGTTATCTTCCCATCAGTTGGGCCATGAACATTTGGAACAACTCACAACCTTCCTCTGACTCGTCGCAAGTATCATCGATTGCCTCATCGATTGCCTCATCGGCAGTTTAGGTGGTTTTCCCAGGTTGAGTATCATCAGCATGAAATATGTTTCTTGAGAAACTGTCAAGGACTGTTCCTTGCCCAATTGGAACCTGCATCCATCTGACCCTTTCCCACACATTGAACCCAACATTTGTCTACACCTCCCGATTTTTGTTCCCAGCCGCCTTGCACTGCCCACACTGCTGTGCACCAGGCCACCTTGTACAGCACCCATGGCTGCCTTCCCAAGGCTGCCATCTCTATTGCAAATTCGACTACAGATTCCTGTACGGCTCCCACTAGGTAATTTATCTACGCAGTCGAGACACTGCCACAGTCTTCGTTCCTGTTCCACATTTATTCTGGACTACAGTATTTAAGCTTAGTTAGTTTTGTCTTGTATTCCTCAGTTCGTATATCGACATAGACTCAACTTTAAACCTGCCAATCTAAATCTCCTTCTACTCCTACCTCAGTCTGCTAAGAGTCTGAACTCCCATTGACTCGACCTCTAGTCTTCCTCTGAAGTTCTAATTCTCATCTGAACTTAACCCAAGTCCCTCCATACTCCTCCCTGCATTTACCCACACCTTCCCGCTTCTACCTCCAAACCTTCGTCTTGAAATTAGGACACCAGACAAGGTGAAGGGCGCAGGTTCTTATAAGCTGAAGCCAAGTCCTTTCCATTTCCCCTCCTGCAGAATCCGCAACGACCTGACAATCATCTGCTATCAACACCTGCAGGGTCTGATCGGATTCCGACATGCCTTCTAGGATCAGTTCTTAACAGAAACTCTGAAAACATGACCAGAAAACCAGGGACAAGGTGATGAGTTTCAAGGTAATCAATTCTGACATTCTGGAAGGGTGGGCACTTTGCAACATACCAATGTTTAGGGGTGGACATTGACATTGACCATTCTAATTCTAACACACCATCATCCTCCCCATCGTCTGTGTCTACATCACCATCATCCACATCAACCACTGGTGTAGGGTGAAGCCATGTAAGGTATGTTGTGCAAAGAAACATTGCCTCCTGTCGCTGAAGCCATATTCCATTTGTTCCAGGAAGTCTCGCTTGTTACTTGCATGATAACCTTCTTTCATGAAATCGATGTGGAGTTGTTCTGGTGATTCACTGTTGTATCCATCAGCAGATCCATGGGTGAGAATAGTGTCTATATAGTGTTGAATCATGTGGAGCTTTGGTATGTTGAAATGCTCACAAATGCTGAGTTCGAGTAAGATGTCCCTGTTGGCATGAAAAGTGTCAAGGCACTTCTGAAGCATGGCAAGGGTCTGGGTTGTATGACGGTGGAATTGGGAGTAATAGATGAAGTCAACAATGGAGTGCACCATGGTTAGTACCTGGTCACTGACAGCACCGAGGTCTTTACACTCCCCCCCGTATTCCTATAGGAATCCGATGATTCCAACCATATTCTGATGTCATTTTCACCAGCCAAATTGATATGAAATGGCACATTTAGTCCTAGTCCAGTCTGATGTAGTCCAATCAGAGTCCGATCGGACTATCGGAATTTCCTAGGAATTTCCGATCATAGAAATCACATAGGACTAGTCCAAAGTTATGCTAAGACATCAGACAACATAGGATTCCGATAGGAATGAAAGCAGCCTTGCTTAGTAATATAGTATGAAAAATTAAACACACAGATGAGAATTGAACACTTGACTACAGAAGATTATGTAAGCATAAACTGACAACAATACCATTAGGCTAAACAGTCATTACAGGTAAGTGATCATACTAAACTACATACCTTCCCATGGGTGTGATGACAAAGCACATAGCCACATCATCACACCTGCCAGCTCATCAACTCCCACCACCACCACCAATGACGACAAGCACGCCACCTCCATCCCCCCACCTCAACCACCTCAACCCAGCAACTCCCACCACTCCCACTTCACCCCCATCTCTAGACGAGCTCCCAAGACCAGAAATGACTGGTTTTGACGCCAAATGATGCCCAAATGATGCAATCATCATTTGGGCCATAGTAAGTTTTTTTTTTCATTTGTTTTTTACTTTTGTAAACTAACTAATTCATTTGTTTTGTTTCTAGGTTCTAATCTACATGAGTAACAATGGACTGACGTGAGCCAAACCCACACCCAACGATGCCCCTGGCAACCCCCCTCCTCCCCATCAAAACAGGATGTGAGGGTATCGATCATGGTCAGGAGCACTGGGAGCAACACCAGGAGACCCCAGAAGGGGAATACCCACCCAGTAAGCACCACCTGACCCCTCCCCTCGAGCCATGTCACTGACAAACCGACAATGCACCCACCCCATGCCTATGAGCTGCTGCTCGTAGGGTGGATTGTGAGTGCATGGACCCCCCATGACACCAATGACATCCAGCACCCCCCATCACCACTGTGAGCAACTGCTCACGGGGTGTATATGGGGCATGAGAACACGGGCATGGCGTGGAGGGACAACAACGGCACCAAACGACACACCTACAAGCAGCTGCCCGTAGGGTGGTTCATGGGTGCAGATGATGAGGGGGATGAACAACAAGGGTGATGAAACAACAAAGGTGACGAAATGACAAGGGTGATGAAACAACAAGGGGAAAGGGAAACAACGAGCAGAAGGGGAGATGATGGCGACACCCACCCCACACACACCTACAAGCATCTGCTCGTAGGGTGTTTAAGGGGAGAGGGAGGGAGGGAGGGGGAGAGAGGGAGGGGACAATGGACAAACACCGCCACCAACATACGATGCACCACCCACCACCAGCCTTGCAAGCAACCGCTCGTGGGGTGGACGGTGGGTGGAATGACAAGGGAGGGGAGACGAGGGAGGGGAGGGAAGCCACGGGGGAGGTGAGGTGAGGGAGGCGAGACACAACGGAGACAAGAGGGAGGGGAAACGACGGGACAGGTCTGACGAGACAGCCAATGCAATGCACCACCACCCCCTCCCCCCCATTTTGTGGGGGGGGTGGGTTTTTTTTGTAGAATTTAAAATAGTATAATTAAATAGTATAATTAATTCTCCCCCTCGCGTTTGCATGGGGGGTTTTTTTTAAATCTATATTAGTTAATAGTTATCTACTCCCTCGCAAAGATGCGAGAGCTCAACAATTTTTTTTCGAGCTCTTGTGAGAGAGGTTAAAAATAAGTGAACTAATCCTAAGTGCTTTAAATGGACTTTATATTACATATTTATTAATGCTCCTGTGGCTCAACTGGTTGAGCACTTGTTTGGTAGTCATGTCATTTATATCCCAAGGTCTAGAGTTCAATTCCTGCTCTGCCTATTTATTTTGTAAGCACTTTCATCAAGTTAAGTCTTCTGAAATGGTGTGGTATTCCGACTACTACCTGTTGGAATTGCATAGGACTTTACTCGGAATTTACTAGGAATTTCTTGGAAATAAAAGTACATGGTCATCAAGATACATTCCAATCAGATTCCTATTGGACTCCTAGGACTAGTGTTGGACTAGTAGGACTCCTATCGGATTCTGATTGGACTCTTATCAGAAAACTCGGACTCCTAGGACTCCGATAGGAATATGGGGGGGAGTGCAAAGTTTACGACAGCACCTGCCATAATGCCAGCAAATATCCTCTGCATCTGTTTGTGTTCTGCTCCTGTCCACTGTGATACAAATGACACGCCTTTCTTGAAATGTTGCAAACCTGCATGATTGTTCATGGCCTTAAACTGTGCATCTAGCTCTGCAGCACTGACAATACTTGTGCACCAGTTAACAAGATGGTCCTTGAATACACCTTTGTGAAGCTGATGAAGAATATCTGGTGTGAAGGTCTGGAAGATGTCGGTGTGAGGAAGCACTTTCCAGAATGGTTTGTATACCGCTTGCAAACCCAAGTCATCAAACTTCTCCACTGAATCCTGGTGATTTTTCTTATGCTTTCGATCCTGGTTCAACAACTTAATAGTCTCCTCTGTCTCCCTCCACAGCGATGTAATAACTTCACCCCTTTCTTTGGTGCCAACTTTGTAATGTGGACAATGGCTTTCTTTACAGCATGCCACCAGACATTGCTCAGGAAAATCAGCCACATATGCAGCGAGAATAGGAAAGATATGATGGATGTATGAGTCTGCACATGTCATCTCAACCCCATCATTCCCAGCCTCGATCAACGGCTTCAAGATCTCAGACATACAGTGATGGAACAATCTGTAGCCTGCGACTGATCTTGTAGCATCCAAGAAACATTCGAGTTTAGAAACAGGCAGGTAACCTATAAGCACGGTTGCATTTGAAGACACCTAATACAATTTTACAGAATGGCCTCTCATAGGCAGCTAGTGTATTATGGACCTGTCATCGCTTCTCTTTAGCAATGTTGCTAATGGTCAGATAAACTGGCTATGCCGTCTTATCTCCCCCAAATCAAGTCAACTGGGTTTTGTCCAAAGCAAGAATAATTGGTGTGACCCCCCATCAGGAATTTTGCCCTGGGAATATAAGCTTGAATGATACCACACTTGCCACAACAACTTCTCTTACCTGTGTCTTCCACCACCAATCTGCCGTCCATCCCTCGTTGATGACACGGTTTGTTCCATCTTTGTCTGTGAAATACTGCACAGGCACATATGAAATATCACCATTTAATGCTGGATTATCAAGCAATTCTCGAATACACTCCACAGGGTCACAACGCCACAACTCAAGGTCTTCAGACATCATCTTGCCATCTTCACCAGCACAGTCACCATCAACAGCAACACTGTCACATATCCACTCAGGACCAGTCAGCAGCTGATTGATATTTTTCAAGAACAAATAGGTGTTGTGGAATGAGAGTCCAGTACATTCCCTAGTCTATAATGTTAGGTAAGCTCAACACTGTTTATTGCAGTGTACTGAGTACTCACAATTGGCAGCTTCAGATATTCATTGATAGAATTCTGGCCTACATTTTTCATTAACCACTGTGACAAATCCCATTCCTCTTGACTTGCAAATGGAGCCCATGTGTTCTCCCCTAATGCAGCTTGTTCCTCTCGAAGCTTCTCAAATGGGGTCTTTCCTACACCAAGAATGTCCATGATGAGACCAGGATAGGACCTCCGGTATCGGGGTGGCTTTTGGGGGTTGTCTTCATCCTCAACCTCCTTGATTTTGACTGGGTTTCATTGAGGCAGCTGCACTTCCAGAGGAGAGGGAGATTGGTTATCAGAGAACTCAAAAGGTATCTCAGGGTTGCCCATTTCAACATCACTGTTGACTCCCTCACTGTTGACTCCCAGCTCAATAGACTCTTCATGTTGAGTAAGGTTTCTGAGGGTAGAGAGGGTAGAGAGATGAGCGATGTCATGCATGTATGCCTCATAACACTTAGGTGAGTGTCTGATGTGTCAGTTGACCACTGTCTGGGAGGGTTTTTGCTGATGACAGTATCTGCAGGATATTGCACGATGAGACATGGCTATCAAAAAGTAAGAGTCCTTCACTGTATTGCATTGCTTTTGCTAAGTTCATCTCGCGAAGTTCAAATTGTGGACTGGGACAGAGATCAAATTGTGGACATCCTTATCACATGGCCCCTGATTGTGGTCTCATTCCGCCTGCCTCCTATGTTTTCATTGGAAATGCTCAATGTTCCACATGCATGACATGATCATGTTTTCCAGTTACAATGTGTTCTGTTGAATGTTGAATCTGGCTTTGCTCTCAAACTTTATAAATGCCAAGTTCACTCTTGTCATGACAACACCCAAGGTCCTCCTAATCCTCTCACAGTTCTCTTCCCACTTATGACATCCCCTCTTTAGCTTTGAAGGAAAATACTCTGCCCCAAAACACAGTTCCCACACTTAGCCTTAGGTCTCCATCTGGTCATCACCGTAAACCCAGTCAAAAGGTCCATGAGCATTGTAAGGCTGTCATTCTCTGTGGTTTTAGTAGTCTGCTCATAATATATCACTATAGTTGTTGAAGAGGCAGTAGCTGCAGAACGTGTCCAGGCAGCCAAGACCAAGAAAGCAGGATGTGCCACATGCAAGGTCGAAAACTCTGATGAGGATGGGGGCACTGAGGGAGATGTCAAAGACATGAACCCTGTATGTTATGAGCTACTGATTACATATCTGCTGCTGATCACATCGGTAGTTTAAAACTCACACTGTCACCTCAAAGGCTAGCATCATCAAGAACAAGGTGTCAGCCCAGTGCAAGGCCCAAGCTACTCTTATGCCAGTTCAGAACATGGTGGATGATGATGATGATAATAAGGTAAGCTCAACAACAGTATCCAAGTCATAGCAACTCACTGAGACTATGGCTAGGAACGAGGATGTTTACCCAGACACTCTAATGGCAGTCATCAATCTCAATCTTCACCTGTTGGCCTGCATAGCAACAGCCATGAGTCTCATGAGAGTGGGTTGGACTTCCCCAAGAGTCTGACCCCTTTCTGGAACCCCCATGATATTTCCCAAGCCCCATCTGTTGAAGAGGAGGTCACATCAGGATCCAAGTGACATGCATCTTTGACTGACTCAATGTGCATCACCAAAATGCCAAAGAGTTCCAGTGGGTGTCCGAAAGCCAGCAACTATGATGATATACTCAAGAGGGCCATTCTTCTTGTGGCAGCCAACTTTCGATGCAATATTAGTGTGTTGCAAGCATTTCCTGACAGCGATATGGAACATGAGATGTTGGGACATGCATAGGAGGAGGCTTGTAGCCATATTCGGGTAGACATGCCATGCCTCACTCCTTCGATTGCTAAATTGGTAAGCCACATGGGAATCAACGTTCAGAAAGCTTAACACTTTTCTAGATCACAAGTCATGGTTCCCATCTTTGAGGAGAGCTCAAGACAAAGACCCAGCCTCTTGTTGAGACATTCTATGGTTTTGAAAGTGGCCACAATCACAAAATTATTGTCCATAATCACCAGATTGCTGAGGAGTTGAAAGAAGGCCACACCTTCATTTATAAGGTATCATTATTCTTTTTGAGCAATACGAGCATCTGATTTGCTTTCTATGGTAGATAACCCATGCCAAATTAATGGAGCACAAGGGACTCTACCAGTCAAAGCTCATTCAAAAAGTTGTCAATGCCATGTGGTTCAGAAACAAACAAGACAAAGGCATCTCATACAGTTTTTATTTCAATCCCTTTACCATTCCAGCCCTTGCTCTTGTTCTGACAGCTGTCAGTCCTTCTCATCCTTATCATTCTTCATTCTTCTCTTTACCTAATGTTATTAATAGATTGAATGCTGCATTGATGAGTGGATCACCAGAATCAAGACTGACATCCCCTTTACCACCGCACTCTATCAAGATGTATATGAAGACCACCTTTGTTGCCTTGAATGCTTTGAGAAACATACCAAGAAGCATGGCATCCTCAATAACATTCTTCTCAAGCTTTATAATCAGAGAAAGTAAGTAATATATCTTCATATTATGTCTAACCATCACTCAATGCTACATAGATTCCATTCTGGTGCTCAACCACTCTCTACAGCCAACCACCCTACCATCTCTGATGATGTGTTTGTGGCTGCACCAAAACAATACATCAATGAATCTGAGACCAAGACTGATGGTGAGCATGGCAACTCATTGGACTAGCCTGAGTAGGTTACTACTGTTCATTTTAAATTGGAATAACTTTTTTTCCTTCCATATATGTGATTGTATCAGTTATGTATATATGATTGTGCTCAAATACATGTTTTTGAATGCCATTTATATTTATGCATAGCCTGACTGTTAACAACCATATCATTATAAGCTATCAGAAGCAATGTGAGGCAACAGTAATCCAGGGCATCTATGTTTTACTATCTACCTCATTGTAGGCTACTGATGCTATGAGACTACACAACTATGTCACACATCATAGTGCCCAGCCACAACTACCAGGCAGTAATAGTACTACAGAACATTCAGTGAGTACTACCATGCGCTATAATCTTGGGGGCAAGCAACTGGGCTATGGGTGTTATATATGCTGTATGCTGCAACATTGTCCACTGCTTTCTTCCTGATGTTCCTCCCTGCAGTAGAGACATAGTCCCTCTTTCATGTGACACTCTCATTCATTCCTGGTAAGCTTGCTGTTTTCCCCCAACTTGTTGGAGATAGATGACTTAGGCTTGTCCCAGGAAGTGTTCTTTGTTGCTGAAGACTGTGGGTTGGAAAAGTTGCCACAGGCAGAATTTGAAGAGGTCTGATCAGCATTGGATGTAGATGGGGAACCTTTAGATGAATCTTTCTGGCCAGAATTAGTGGAATTCCCAGAGTACTTGGTTTCAAGGCAGGTTTCATCTTCTTGCATCCAGTATATGTTGTTGCAGCCCTGTACTTTCAAGTGCAGTTCTGCAAGAGTGTTGGGCTTACCACCCCATAGGACTTCTATGTGAAGTTGGAGTGGAAGACCATGGAAAAGCAGTTGTGGAGAGCTGCTTAATTCCAGCTGACCCTAGAAGCTAACTCCCAAAAGTCAACATTATATTTGGTGATACGACCACCTTTCTTCATGGCAAGATCACAGAGAGCTTTTTCTGCATCTCTGACCACATTGTGCAGGCTGAAGTTGCTTTCAAGCTCACTGAGGAAGGCCTTATAATCCCACATCCAGTGTGTGGAATCTGTTGGGTCATTGAGACCAGGCTCAAACCAACTGAGTGCTGATCCCTTGAGATAAGAAAGGATGAATATGATCTTTTTCTCATCAGAGGAGAATACATGCAGATAGTTGTGGAAATGTAAGCTCCAAGAAACTAGGAGGTCTCAGAGTTTCTTTGGGTTGGTGCCATCAAAAGTGTTGGGGTCACAAACTTTGATTTTCTTGGTCTTGGGAGCAGAGTTCTGTTGAAGGCTGTGTAAACTCTCCAAGAGGTTGTAGAGCACATCTATGAACCTATCCCCTGGATCAGGGTTTCCTGCAGTGGGAGGTTGGTTGTCTGGATCTTTAGGATCAGGCTTACCCCCTGGGCCATCAGGACCATTAGGTTCATAAGGTCCACTTGGAGGTCTGTCCTCTTGACCAGGACCTTCCTTGCTGAAGCATTCAGGTTGGTTAATTTACCCTACATAGTCTAAGGGAGTTGTGGGCCAGAAATCTTCCAGGTTGGCAGGAGAGCGCAGGGCATGAGCAGCCATAAGGTTGGCACTAATTGAGGGTGCTCCTGAATCGATTTGTTGGAAAATACTCAAAGGTCTAGTAGACACTCCAAAAGTCAAGGTGGGTCGAGGGTTCAAGAGAGTGGATCACTGAATTGCAGAGATCCCTGGGATGGTGCCAGCACATTGAGAGTTTCTGGTAGTGCACTGGTGAGTTTTGTTTGGTGTCATGAAAATGAGGAGTTAGACAAGTGAAGCTTGAGTTATTGTTAAGAACTGAACCTAATTTGAGTTACATCAGAATCCAGTCAGATTACTTGGCTTCAACTTATAAGAAGTTGTGCCCTTCACCTCATCTGGTGTCCTAACTTCAAGACAAAGGTATCAGAGAGAGGTGCGGCTAAGTGCGGGTAATTGTGGAAGACAAATGTGGGTGGACTTGAGGTCTTTACACTCCCCCCCCCCAATCCAAGCAGACTCCACTTGGACACTCGGACTGTCCAAGGACTTTGCTCAGACTTTGCTCAGACTTCTTTGGCTGAAAGTCCTGCCAAACTAGATATCCAGTCTGAGTGGAGTCCAAGTGGACCAGCACTCATACAGTCCTAGGACTGTCTGAGTTGCTTATATAATTGACTGAAAAATCAGTGGCTACCACAGGGATTGAACCCTCATAGTCACATGATAAAGTACAATTAAGGCAGTGATATAACCCCTAGACTAAAGCATCATTACAGGTAAGTAGTTTTACCTCTCTATGTACTGCCCCAGCTGTGATGACAAATCAACACAGCCACATCATCAACAATGCTGGCACATCACCTTCAATGGCGCCGCCTCCTCCTTACCTCCTACCCCAATAACCAACAATGGGCTCACTTATAAGTGTTTTTTTACATGATTTTTGTTGTTTTGTTTACCTAACTGAATTTTCCTTAATGATAGGTTTTATCTATGTTATAACAATGCTGCAGCCTCAAAACCATGACAATGGCTGACACAGCCACCACCCTAGGACCCAGAACCACCACTGCAAGCAACTGCTCATGGGGTGGGAACAGGTACAACTGCAAAATGGCAGGACAACAGCAACCCTGACTTGGCCAAACAGAACAACAATGCAGCGAGGTGACTGGAGACAACTTGGACTGGGAGATGGAATGACAAGGGGACAAGCAGGCAACAATGAAAGGAAGGCAAAGCAAACAAAGAAAAGGCCCAAGAGATGTCAAACAACATCTCTTGGGCTGTTGGTAAGTTTTTCTTTCTTGTTTTTGTTACTAACAAACTTTTTTAGGTATTATCTAGTACTGCTGATGACGATGAGCACTCAGAACCACTGCCGCAAGCAGCTGCTTGCAGGGTGGGAATGGGTGCAACTTTGAAATGACAAGAACAGCTACCCCAACAGAACAACAAGACAATGAGACAGCCCCCACCCCCAGCCCTCATGCCCACCACGCAGGACACACCACCCACCTCCAGCCTCACAAGCAACTGCTCATGGGGTGGATGGTGGGTGGAATGATGACAATGGCAGGGAATGACAACAGCACCCACCCCAGCCCTATGAGCCACTGCTCATAGGGTGGATGATGGGTGGAATGACAATGATTAGGGGAGACCCAAGACACATCAACATCTCTTGGGTCCTAGGTGAGTTTTTTTTCTTTTCTCATTTCATTTTTTGATGCTAACTAACTCTTTATAGGTCCAAACTACTACTTGATGGGGGGACACCACCACCACCACTGCTGTGAGCCCCTGCTCGCAGGGTGGAAGATGAGGGGGAAGGGACGAGGGGGAAGGGAGATGAGAGGGAAGGGAAACAAGGGGGAAGGGAGACAAGAGGGAAGGGAAACAATGGGGAAGGGAGAGAAGAGGGAAGGGAAACAAGGGGGAAGGGAGACAACAATGAGAGTGGGGACACCCACGATGACACTGGCCCCATGCCTATGAGCATCTGCTCATGGGGTGGTTTGGGGGGGAGAAGAATCGGGACAGGAGAGCGAGATGGCCAGGGGATGACCCAGGGAGAGACAAATGCCACCACAAGCAACTGCTCGTGGTGGGTGTTTTTAATTTATTTTTATAATTGATAGTTATGGCCCCCTCCCCTCGCACAGATGTGAGGGGGTCAATTTAATAATCTATTCATGATATATATAAAAATTAGATTTCAGTAATAAATAGATATAATGTATGTAACTTTAAATGACTACTTGGCTTAAGTGGTAGAGTGTGCATGTTTGGTCGTCATGTGATTGCTAGTCCAGAAGTCTGTTGGTTCAATTCCTGCTGTGCACACATCATTTTGTGAGACTTATAAGAATTTCTCTAAGTCTGGAACTCAGACTTTACTTGGACAGTACTTTAAAGGTGTAAATAAATGCACAATTGATGTTGTCCAAGTGCAGTCTGAGTGCAGTCCTCAGACTTTACTCGGACAGTCCTAGGACAGTCCAAGTGTCCGAGCAGTGTCCGAGCAGAGTCCAAGTGAAGTCTGAGGACAGTCTGAGTGTCTGAGTGTGTCCGAGCAGAGTCTGCTTGGACTGGGGGGGGAGTGTAAAGTACTGGTGGACTTAGGTAAGTTTAGTTGGAACCAGAACTTGAGGGTGAGGACTAGAGTCAGAAGGAATTTGGACTCTTATCAGGGACAGAGGTAGGAGGAGAACAAGATTGATTTTCTGTGTCGAGTCTATGTCAATATATGAGCTGAGGAATACAAGTGGAAACTAACTAGGCTTAAATAGTGGAATACAGAAGAGAAGCAGAAGCTGTGGCAGTGTCTTGACTGCATAGATAAATTACTAGTGGGAGCCATACAGGAGTCTTCAAGTTGAATTTGCAAAATAGACAGTGGCCTTTAGAAGGCAGCCATGAGCACAGCACAAGGTGGCCTGGTGCACAGCCATGTGGGCAGTGCAAGGTGGCTGGAGAAAGGTGTGGGGAATAGTTGGGGTATTGAGTTCCGAGCAGGTGGAGAACATGAGTGTGGGAAGGTGTTGGGTTCCAAGCAGGTGAGGATCAGTTCTTGACACAGGTCAGCACTGCAGCTCAAATTCCAGGATGGAAGATGAGTGCCACAGAAATTGTGCAAAAGTAATCCTGAAACTTTTGGAAAAATTAATAGAACAACCATGAATGAGTGGATCAACTGCACAGGTGACTGACCATGATGGAGCAATGCTGCATTGGACAAAGTCATACAAGGGAATGATCCTGGCCATAACAAGGAAGGTCAACATGGAATTCTGGTACATTATTAATGGTATATCCAATGATGCTAATCACTTATGGGATTACATGCTAGGCACCATACCCTGATGTTGTCACTGTCATTAAGAAAAGACTTTCCACCACTTCCAAAATCCTTGGCACCAGTTAGTCTCATCACAGCTCATGCTGGCAACCATCATAAAGATGAAGCCAGAAATTCTTGATCTAATATTTCATGATGGATCAAAGTTCCATGTTTTGGACAGTTTTGTACAAACCTGGCTGGGCAGTGCAATGGAGTGGTCTCAAAGGAAGGCAACACACACTGCTTGAGAGATTCCTGATGACTGGGGAGATCAATGTGAGAGGTCATTCTTGCAGAACGCATATCAAATAAAAGAGCCTGACATCCCACACTGCTATATGTCAATTCAGACCAAACAAATCATAAATGCCATATATGTGCCAGGGGACAAGATAACATGGGCCAAGAAAGGGAGCAAGCAGGTAACATTGGTTGGTAGTGAGGAGAAACACACATTCACAGTGATGGTGTTGGTCATGAGTGATGGGAAACTTTTGCTGTTCCAAGCCATCTACCAAGGGAAAAGTAAAGTGTCATGTCCCTCATCCAAAGCATGATACCTTGCAGAAGTGAAGGCTGCTGGGATTCTATTTGAATATTCTGGGACAACAACATATTGGTCTAATCAGCAGATGATGCAAAGCTTTGTGAACAAGATTCTCACACCTTACTTTGACAGCAAGAAGCAAGATCTAGGTTTGCCCAAGACTCAGTGCACACTATGGCAGATCGACCTTTTTGATCACAGGAATTCTGGGACTGGATGAGAGATAGCCATCCAATGATTCTTGTCAATTTCATTCCAGGAGGCTGTACAGGTATTCATCAGCCTTGTGATGTAGGCATCCAGTCACCAGTGCCCTCTCAAGCTATCTCTCAAGTGCTAATATCACAAAGATGTTGTAAATCAATTCATGATGCAATTTGATGAAAAGCAGGATGGAGAGCCAGAAGCATTAATATTCAATGAGACCCTTAGCATGCTGAGAGATAGTAGTATGTGATGGCTGTGGGATGCTTTCAATGTGCTCAACAAACCTAATCTGGTTAAAAAGGTAAGCCATACCTCAAGACAATCCAATTGAGACCCAGACTTTAACTTCAACCCTTGAAGGCATTCCAGCTTTGTTGCATCAGAGAATGGAACCTTTCCTATGGGTGTCTAATGAGTTTTGCAGCTAGAGAACAACTTCAAAAGATGAAGGAAGCTGACCCAGAATTCTGGAAGGAACTCACAACAGCAAAGACCCCAGAACTACCAGCCAAGAATGTCAAGTTGCAGAGGATAAGCTTGATGAAGACAAGGATGCAATAGATGATAGTGAGCTGCCTCTCAGTGTTGGTATTGAAGCTATCACAGATGGACAGTGTCCTGAAGGATTTGCTGTTTGTCTGGCAGGTGGTGGAGTGGTGTGAGGTACCACTCCAGGGAGTCATGTGATCTCATTGATATAACCATAGCCAGTCACATGTTAGTAGTTGATCATTGCTATCCCATCACATTGCTGTGCCATAGCTAGAGGGCACCTGGGGCTACTCCATCTTGGTGATGAGAGTGCTTTTTGCACTTTAACATGCTATTATATGCTTTTTTTTCAGTTAGAGCATCTATTCTCAGGCCTTTGTGTCCACTTCTGAGCTTCTTGGTTGTTTTTTCACCATAAAACCATCTATTGTCCACCATAAACTGTCTACTGTCTGCTGTAACACCATAAACCATCCACTGTAAAACCATACAGTAACTCAAAACCATGCTGGGACCTGGAAAGAAGCCAAAACCCACAAAAAAGAAGCCCATTGCTTCTAACACAGCTGCTGCTGCAGGATCTATAGACACAGTGCCAGCAACACCCTACACCTGCTCAACCACCACCGCACTTTCTGCAAATACACTGGCCACATCAGCCAGTGGAAATACGGCTGCCAGCAACCCCATTTTATGCAACACAGCCACAGCCCCAACTGATGATGCAAATGCCAAATCGGGACATCCATCCAACTACACAGATGAAGAAGTGGAAGCACTCATCAATGAAGCTCACCTGAAAGGATGGCAAGAAGGGAAAGAAGAAGGATACCTAGTGGGAAAGAAGAAGGATACCTAGTGGGAAAGAAGAAGGATACCTAGTGGGAAAGAAGAAGGATACCTAGTGGGAAAGAAGAAGGATACCTAGTGGGAAAAAAGAGAGGACTTGAGGAAGGGCTGAAGAAGTCCAATGAGAAACAACTAAATGGAATAGAAGATGGAACGATCTGAGGAACATGGGAGATGGACATGGGCCTGACCTATGCAGCAAACCAGGCGACAAGAGGAGGAAAGGACATGAGGAAGGAATTGAGGAAGGGAAGAACTTGGGTCATGAGGAGGGATACTGGCCTGCAAAAAACATGTTTGACAAGATAATACATGCAGTAAAAACCAAGCAACTGGTGAACGATAGCCTGCAATGGATGTCAGAGACCACCCAGACAACTACCCCCACTGTGGATGCCGTTATAAAAATGACACCCAACAATGAACCACCATGTCTACTGAATGATGCAGGGATGCCTACTGAACCACCCAGCACCTGCAACATGGCTGTACAGGCCAACAATGAGCAACCACCATCACAGAAAAATGCCAGGACATCAACAGACTCCCCCCACTCATCTCAAACCACCCCCAGCACCATTGTTATTGACCCCCCACCGACAATGGCTACCAGAACTGCTCCCTCTGCTGCAACCCAGCTACAAACACCTAGAAAACAATGACACATGCTGCCAGCCCGACCTACTACACCCCAGCCCAGCCTACAGCCCCTCATTTGGTGACCTGAGCCACTCATTGCCACAGCCATGTCACTACCAACAATGGCAGTAGCCCCTGCTACTACCACCCCTAAAATGGTGTCTAGGGCTGCATCCAGCACCAAAACAGCTACCACCCCCTTGGAGATCCATCATGAGGCTGTAAATGACATACAGAGACTATCCACAGCCCAGAAACTGGAGTTATGGGACCATGAAGGGACGTGTTCACATGAACATATTGTTTACTTGATGAAATGAGCTTACTCACCCCATAACTCCAAATGAAGGCCCAGGAGCCTCCCTACACCATCCAGCTCTCCCCAGCTCAATCCACAGCCCCTCATTCCACAACCTGAACCCACTGCTGCCCCCACATCATCTGTGATGCCACCTGCATCTCCCACCACCATCTCATCACCAACAACGATGTCTACAGCCAAGGGATCCCCTCGTTCGCTGCCTATACACCCCAGCCAACCCCAGCATGCACAAAAACATGGTGTTTCACTGCCTACAACAGCCCTTGATGACAAATACCAACAGCTACAAAAATACAAACTGGCGATGACTGCACCATCCCCTAGATGCCCTCATCCCTCTACCCAGCCCAGGAAATGGTCCATGCCACCCAGCTCAGCCCTAAATGAGCCACCTCTTGGACATTTTGATTGGGCTGAAGATGCTGCATTGATACCAATTGCACCCAGCACACAGCTGTGAGACCTCTCTGGTCTGAAAATGGACCTTTGGGAATCTGCGATGATGGACAAGGTGATGATGAGCCCTGCCACAATCATGTTTGTCAGCTCAAAAATCTTTTCACCCAGCTCTGCCATCTCTTGTTTTGCCCCAACCCTTCATCACTCAGCATCATCCCTCTGGTATTGGACCAGGAAGACCTGTCATTATTGTGCCCTTTGGAGTACACCTGCCATGTTCCAAAGCTTGACTGGGATCAAGACCCCCATCTTGCTGACTTGAGTAGGGCCCTTCAGGCATTGGGATGGGCACCCCCTTGTTGAGTTCTGTTACATTTTTTTTTATCAACCATAGATTTTTCAGCTACAAAATTATAGATCCTAGACTATTTCTATTTTTTCATTTGCATTGTTTCTTTTTTCTCTGGTTGTTTTTCTGCTAGCAATGAGGACATCACCATTTGGGACATGGGTGGATGGAGTGGTGTGAGGCACCACTCCAGGGAGTCACATGATCTTGTTGATATAACCATAGCCAGTCACATGTTAGTAGTTGATCATTGCTATCCCATCACATTGGAGTACTATTAACTTTAATAAGATTCAGCTATTCAACTATTCAGCCCGGGCCCTCCGAATAACTATTTTCTTCGTGATCAAAACACTTTAAGCAATTGTGTGACACTGAAATATTGAGAGGAGAGAAGGATCAGAGGGACCCCGGATGAGCCTACTATGGACATCAAATGTCAAGGTTGTTGATCTCATTCAAGTTTGAAGCAAGGTTTGAAATAATTACTGTTGGATTATTGAGCATGTCATGAGAACTGACTTGTTTAGGGGGGTGAACAACATTGTCATGCTCATTCTAACTGTTAGCCTTTAGGTGAATTTTGAAGTTGTCGGGAACATTTGAATTCAGTAAACTTTCAGTCACACATTAACATGTTAGTGTGCTCATTATTGTCATTACTATTGAGGTATGTATATATCAAACAAACCCTTATATTTCAAAGTCTTGTGGGCCCTCAGGAATGAAGGTGACATTCAGCATAAAACATGTTCGACATGGCACATTTGCAACCATGAGGTTTGCAGTTGAGTTGAGTAAAGAGGTGGTGGTGGCAGTCTAAGGAGTCAATCATGATTCATGGAGAGATGGTGAGACAGAAATGAGGATGTTGATGGGGCATCATCCAACTGGGAATTGAGTGAATGGATAATGTACAAAAAAGATAGTCAGGACCCTGAGTGCAGCCATGACACTGGCTGTAATCACTGTAGAAATTGCAGCCTGGCTTGAAGAAATAGTGATTCAACATGAAAATAGTGATTCAGAAGCCCGCACTGAATAACTATTACTACCAATAGTACTAAAGTTGTAGTACCTCATCACATTGCCATGCCATAGCTAGAGGTCACCTGGGGCTACTCCAGTGGCCTTATGTCAGTGGTAGATGTGGAGAGGTTAGACATTGATGTTGAAGACCCAAAGGAGCTCACAGAGAATGTCAAGACCACAGAGTTGGGACATGGAAAGCAAATCTGCAGGGAAAATAATCTGTACAGCTCATTGATTTCTGGGGACACTGTGATGACGATGACTCAGATGTGGAGATTGAGTGGTGGTGACTAACACACTTTTTAGAAGTACTTTATATATATATATACCATCTTATAAATTGTAATATCACTGCATGCTTCATGTAGTATGCTGATCCCAGGGCATAGGGAGGTGAAAAATGGATTTTATGGTGAAAAAAAAACTGAAAATTTAGCCTACTTTTCCTTATTCATCAATCCCCATTGTGACCTGTGACCTCCATGATTTTTCATTTCAGCCTGAGGGCCTGTGACCCACAAGTAATAAATTGCATGCTCCTTTGATTGCAGCTCAGGCTTGGAAGGAAGATGGAATTGCTTTGTTAATTGCACCAACCAAAGTACTTGTCGGGTTACTTAGGTTTCCTCCATTTCTCCTGATTCATAATGTCACTCCCAGGCTCCAGTAGCATCCAAGCATGAGCTACATGCACTGCCAATCCATGAAGACAGTGTGCATGAAGCAGTCTACAAGGGCAAGACCTCTTTGCCAAATTAGCTTAAAGAACAGGGATTTGAGTTGGTGTCATGAGCCCCCAGATGCTGCAATGACAGCAACTGTCAAAGTACATCAAAGATATCAAGTACAAACATTTTGTATGGTGGCTACTCCTCATTTTGTTGATGAGGAGAGTGGAACCTTCTTGACTGTGTATAGATCTATTGTGAACATGCAAGCTAGACTGCTTTCAAGTTTCAACAACTCTGTGGGCAGCAGTAACAGGTTCCACAACTCCTGAAAGTGCACAAGTCATTGCAAAATATCTAGGATTCAAACCTGGGCATTATGTCAATGCACAATATACTATAGACCATCCAAATATCAAATACATACCACACTTTTTTAAGTATCTGTAGTGTTCAAGGGTCCAGTCCATAAGACTGGAAAAAGACCGGACCCTTAACCAAACTTAACTGCAAAAGACCGAACCCACTGCACCAGGGCAGAAGCAACCATGGTGGCCACAAGCAGTTGCACCAACACCGGTTACATCAAGACCCTTGTATTTGATGAAGCAGTCATTTACAGCATGATGCTCATTGCAGGTCAGTTTCTAATTTGGAGTTAGTGAATATGCTGAAAGTCTTTCAAATATCTTACCTCTTTTACATCCTTAGCAACAGCGAGGTGTGATTTGTAGTGATTCAGCTCGGTCATGAAAAATCACCATGACTGAGCTTAATATCATGGTGAGCATTTTTGCACTTCTGATGAACAGCGGTGAAGTTTCCATCCATGACAAAAGTCTGAGTGTATGCCATTCTGAGGTAGGATTACATTAAATACATTCCAATTCATGCAATTTGACTTACTGGTCAGGATCCTCAGTCCAATTTTCTGGCAGATTGACACCTGGCTGAGGACATGCAGCACAGAATGTTGGGATGTTAGTCACACCATGCATTGTAGCCACCAATAAGCTGCCGGTGCCAGACTGTGATTCTCCCCAGCAGCTCCACTTCAAATGTTTCAACATTCACCATAGCCGGCTTGCCCTGAGAAGCTCCCTGTATCGATCCTAAAGTACTGATGTCAGAGATATTGACAACTGTAGTATATCAATCATACCTCCACAGCATTAGAGAATAAGGGTGAAGTCATGTGCTGGAGCTTCTGGTAGTATTGATAGGCTGAAGATTTACATTCCAGATTGGACAATTGCACATCATCGAGGACTTGAAATGTGAATGCGGTCTTGATATTTTTGTAGCTGACTGGGAAAAGCCCTGATTGTAACAAGTGATTTTCCTGCTCTTGACGGGAATTAGGGCAATTACACCACTTGACCCACATATGATGTACACTGGAAACATCAATTACTGTCAATTTGTGGCAATCCATCGGCATTGGGAGAGTTGTGGGACCAAGGTCAGAAACACTGGTAAACCTTTTCATCTCCTTGATGATGTTGTTGGTTCCATCACCTTCTGTAGCATCATCCAAATCATCTTCATAATTGTCAGCCTCTTGTCCAACCACATCCAGCACTGAGGGGTGAAAGTAACTTGTGCAGGATGCACCATTGTGACCGAGATGTAAAACTAACCCTACTTGGAACAACCAAGCTGGTTCAAAATAGGAACCTGTCCAGTGGTCGATGCAGTGAAATGGGTTCGAAGCATGGTCATCACAGCAGCAGTCAGAACAGAACATGGGATTGAAAAGACAGTCTCAGCATCACCAGGTGGCGGCATCATCCCCACACAAATTACATTTCATGCAATTGGGTACTTCATTGGATAGTAGTGCTTCCAAATACATGGCCTTTTTAGGCAGCCATTCTTCAATGTAATCTTGAGGTGTCTGAGGGTAATATTAGCATAGTAAATGTGGTAGCCATAATAACTCACCTTTGAAGAGGGGGGATCAAGATCTGCAATGAAATTTAGAGGGTGATGCTCAATTGGTTCATTGGACATCAGAGATGTTATATTGGTGTTGGATGTGGTCACTGATCCTGACACTGGTGCACTTCTCTTTGCCTTCTTATGCCTTGGAGTTGACTGAGGACTTTGCCAAACTGGTACAAGGTGATCCCTTGGTCCCCACAATGTCTGGGAGTGAATGACAGTCATCTGGGAGATTCTTCCAATGATGGTGTGAGTGTGTCCTCTAGGCATGATGGTTTGTAGACCAATGTAGAATTATTGAACAAGCATCTCCAGGATTATATAGGCACTGTAGGCAGTGAGGAAACATGGCAACAAGGCGATGTAAATGACAATGGTACCATGTAGAGGTTACTATGGTACTGTTCTACACTACAGCATACTAACATGTTACCTATGTCATACTCACAAAGCTACTGTTGATGTTTCCAATGGAAAATTACACTGGCAGTGTTCATGATAACCATTGGTCAATAGTTTCTTACTACACCATTGTTACTGTTCTGTACTACCGCAAATCACATATGACATGCTGTAGTTGTGTGAGCCCATATCTTGCTATTTGACCATTGTGGGCCCACCCAGTCACTTCATGTTGAACATATTATATGTATGGGCCCATGCCCTTTAATTATGTTCAAATGGGCCCATACGGATTTCTGGATCATTGCACTTTTTGACTGATGTGGTTTCTGGGACTGTGGGCACATCGCTGACAGCGCCTGTGATGGTTTCTATAGACCTCATGCTCATTAGCCTATAATTGTTTCTTGCGATGTTTCAATGTGTTGTAAAACAGATGTTTATATAGGGTTGTCTGATCCATCAGTGCCTATGCCATTGCCTGTGAGGTTCTGTGATTTTTCAGCTCTGGGAACCTTTTCGCTTAGCTCTGACTTGTACACTTATGGCCACAGGTGACTTTATCACTACCAGCATTGGTCACTACAATGTACTGTTTCTGCATATATCCTTATCCTCCCACATTCCTACTGCATACAGCATGTCACCATTGCTGTGTTTGTTATCCATGTTCTAGTGCACACTCACACCCTGGGCCCACATGAGTCTTTCCTGATGTGGGCCCAATCCGCTACTGATGGATCTATCATGGTTTTGCAGAAATCCACTGAATGGATATACCATTGTTTTTTACTGAACAGTGTGCCCCCATTACTGATACATGATCCAGCAATTTGGAGTACCAAATGGACTTTGTTCATCAATCACAGAATCAAAGCATATCAAAGCCGTTAAGGAACCCTGGCAACATTCAAGTTGTAATGAACCTTTGCAAATGCTACTTACTAATCAACAGCTTGATAAGCTAGCGGCTGCTTGTGTTAATTTTGCATCACAGAAGATGTTGAATGGATCATTGATGACAACAAACATGCCTGAGACTCCGCCTCTGAATGATGACTCATGAGGACAGGGGACACACCTGGAATGATGTCTTTGGGAGATGTCAAGCTAGCTCAATACCCAGGCGAGAACTCTTTTGTTTATGTTGGTTCTTTGCACTGAATGTTATATTTATAGCCAAGGGCTACAACAAGACAATTGAAGAACTTGCTGATCAACTCGACCAAGCAAAACTGGTCCAATATGTCCACTGATTTCTTTATGACCAGCTACACCCTGATCCTGAGTTGTGTGGCATGGATGTACCTCTTGATACCGGTCCCAAAGTCCATGGATTGTTATGAGTCAAGGTTTTCCATTCAGCTGTCTCTACATACTATGCCCCAAGTGATCTCTCCGGAGTTGGATGAATGCATCACGAATGGATTTGTGCAACACCATCATGGAAGCAAGGACCTGGGTGGTACAACTGCATCTTCATTGAGAAGGACCCAGAGCTTTCTGGGTTTTGTGGGTTGCATGTTGCTCAAGTCAATCTGTTCCTTTCATTCAGGTTTCGTGGTGTTATGTATTCATGTGCATTGGTACAATGGTTTACTACATATGGTGACTCATCTTGTGAGGACACTAGAATGTGGCGAGTAATGCCTGACAACAGTGCAGCTGGGGGTAGACATATGACATCTATTATCCACATTGACACCATTCTTCATGCAGCACATTTGATTGGTGTAGCAGGTTTGCAATTCCTTCCATGCACATTTTCTTATAGTGATACCCTTGATGCATTCCATTTATTCTATGTAAATAAATATGCAGACCATCATGCACATGAAATAGCATTTTGACTACCACTTACAGCTGTAAACTGTTCATATCGAGCATGCAGGATGTATAAGAACATTGGGAAAGTAAAAGTCTCCAAAGTCTTCAAAGTCCAAAGGAGAAGTTCAGAAAGTATGGAAAGTATAAGTAGAAGGCCTTACAAAAAGGTGAAGACCTGAAAGTCCAAAGTATAAGTCCTTGGAGTTTTCCTGATGTGCCAAACAGATCTTTATTTTGGTGCTATGGGAAAATGGGTTGGGTATTGAAGAATTGGATTCAGAAGTGTCCAGAGATGGGGTGGATGAAAGAGATGAGGCGGACAGTTTACTATAAGTGGGGGCCATGAATGGTGGTTAACAGGAGGTTGACCAAAAAAAATGTCTTGCCCTGAGTGCATTGGTTGATTTTCTGACAAAACCATGCTGCCCTTGGTTTCTGTTAAGAGTTCTGCACATATTGTAGGTCATTCATCCATTCTTTGGTTTGAAAGGTTTTGGTTTCAGTATAGTCGGAGAAGTTCCGAAAATTGGGGCAATGACATCACAAATTGGTCACAAAATCGGTCACAACCTTTCACCGTAGCATGGCACCTGGACAGCCTGATGTTGAGCTGCTATCAATCATCAAGGCCACTTCTGCTTCCGTTCCACCTTCATCTCCATCTCCAACATCTGAACCACCTTGAGGTTGGTGAAACCAGTCGTTCACATGCCCTGGAGTGGCCTTGTAAGTTGTTACAATAGTTACAATGTTGGTGACTCAACAGCTTGGCCAAAAAAGTTGTGTCCAGGCTTTGTAAGCACAACGTGATTTTGACGTCTATTCAACGTGTTTCGACGTCTAGTGTCATTAGCTTGAGAGGTCTGTGCGCGATGAAGGTTAAGAAGGACAAAAAGAAGAAACACGTTCTCTCTTCTTCCTGCCTCATCCCTTCACTTTGACAGACACCGTCTGTCCATTTTTTTCACCCACCCTCCTCCCATTCTCTCTCCTAGCATGCCTTGGTGTAGTCTCATTTTTCCCCTTCACACTTTCTGTCCGTTTGTGGGACTAACGGGGCACGCTCCGAAGATTCTGATCGCGATTTTTGCTTTCCACTTTAAAGCATCGCGACGCGCCTGTCACGTGATGAGCATTCATGTGCTGCACCAGACAGTTTTCCAGAATCTTTCCCCTTGGAAAATCTTATTTGCAACGTGTTATCAAATAATATTTTACATTGAACTCAAACTCAGATATAACGAGTGCGGCCATACAAAGCTCTTCTTCACTGTTACATAGTACATGCGTCTCATCCCTTCCACCTAATCGCATTCCTATAATCAAGTCGCTGTTGATGTCGTTCGGGTTGCCTCTGCTCCGCCACTGATAGCGAAGAACGCTCAGGCCTCCGTAGTTCTTTGGAGTTTCCATGCATTGGAGGGCCAATCTGTTGTTACTACTACTGCGCTCCAGACATTAAATGGTGTACGCAAGTGAAACACTTGCAGAATGTGTGGAAAAGGTCAGGTGCGAAGAGATGAAGCGTATGCTAATTCTCCATTCCTTGAAGTGTTCTACATACCCCCTTACAACGATCTAACAAGTTGTACAGTGGTCTCAATCCGGGAAACACCACATATATGCCTTTCCGGTCTCCTCGCCGTGGCACAAGGATTCTCTAGTTTGTTTGAGATGATAATGGATTTTGTAACATAAGATGCAGACTTACCCCAAAAATTTTAATGAAGTTATGCTCGGTGGACGGGTGACGCCGTGCCCAACCATCCGAGCTTTCATGGTTCTGATCGTTACGAACTTCCATTGGGCGATCTCATTATCTGGAGTACCATCTGTTGTCCATGTACGAAGGGTGATAGAACCATCTGGTCCTCCAGTAGCAATAACTCCGCGATGGGAATATTCACGCTCATGGAAAGCTAAGGCAGTTATTGTGGGGACAAGCCTCGAGAAGGAAGGTGTCATAGCAAGATCCAATGAGGCCATTAGTCTAGCGTTAATAGTGTGCAGACATAGTTTCAATTGCGAGCAGGTCGCAATATAGCCCTGCGGGAAGTCAGGACAAAACATGTATACAATATTCAAGACTCACTGTGCTTTCATTGATGGCCACCAAGTTCACCGCCGCTGGCTCTTCACCTTTTCCGTGCCATATGGATCTGACATAGACGCCTCTATTCAGGTCCCACAATGCGGCACTGCCATCCTTAGATCCGCTAAGCGCTATTGACCAAATCCGGGACGCAGTAATGCAAGTCACTTCCTGAGTATGAATACGCATGATGTGAGACAAAGTAAGGTGCATAGCGCTATTATGAAATGCAGGATTGTCTCGAGTGATCCTCCAAAGACGAACAGTGTAATCGCTAGAGCCTGTGACCAGACATTGCGGATCTGCGAAAGTTGCACAGTTGCAGAATGCATCCTCGATCACTTGCACTACCTTGAAGGGCTGTCAGACGCGCAGATATGAAAATGAAGGAGCTTATCCAGTTACCCTTTGATCCACTACCACACGTAACTCTCTCCCTCCTGAGCGCCATTCAACTTGCTCATGGGGATGCAGAGGTGCACATAGCACTCCTTCCGGACATGGTAAGATTTTCTCCCCGACGACATCTAGCGCAAGTTCCCGGACGGGGGCAGCAGATCCCAGATCTGAAAATTTGAAGTTAGGCGAAATGAATCAAGCCCGGACAAAAGTGAAATGCACGCCTCTGAAACAACGGCTCTCTTGAACAAGAAGGTGAGGATGTTCCTCAACGCCGTACACCACTCCGATCGGAAGACTTGGAAGTCCATGGGACAGGCGTTGAGGATGAGGAGCATTGAAGAGTTTGTGGGGAGTTTGTCCGACTTGAAAAAAAAAAGTAAAATCAAGGACATTTCGATAGAAATTTTTGAAATGGCTGACAATTATGAATGATTCCGACTGTCGCCTCACGTTCAAGTTCGTCAGTGATTTTGTCGAGATCTAGTGTAGAGTAAGTGGCGAAGGCCGAACACGTTATTAACGACAAACCTATCGATCCCTCATATGAGAGAGGATGGAAGGCATTTAGAGATTCTGGATCACGTTGCTTGCAACCCCATATCAGATCTATCCATGCAGGAAGGTGTTTGCTAGCATAAGAGCTCTCAAGTGCCTGCCGCATGACTCAGTTGGTATATGATGTCTCAGTCTAACACCAGACTCACACTCCGATTTAAGATAACGAACAGGAGAGGATCCTTGTGTGCCCACGGAGGTAATTTCACATCGTGTATTCGTTCACCCGTACTGTGTTGGACCCCGAAATCCAAGTTGGCAGAATTTTCAAGGAACCTAAAGATTAACGCGTTGGGTCAATTGCTAATACTTGATGTAAGTAGAATTGAACTTTCTCTGGGCAAGTGAAGAACTCAGGAATCAATTCGCGGACATCCCCGCGAACATCTTGTGCAGCCGACTCGTACGCTCTTGCAATATCGCTTGATGATAGATGTCAGACTTTCTACTTGAACATAGAGTCAAAAAAAATTACCTGAAAAGTCGATCAGGCAAATCCCAATCTCCACCTTGCAGAGTTTTAAACATGTTTGTGAACGGTGACATTCGTATAAGAAAGTGGCACACTATCATCGAAGAACTGAAGTGAGTCCCGTAGTGGAACGGTTCCTCGCCAACACTCCGCAAGTTGGCGTATCGCGTCTCTGCCGCCTCTGTGCGGGCGGGCGTCAGTGCACCCATAGGTTTAGTTAGACTGACAGCAAGAACATTAGTCAGCTTCATATTTAAGTCCCAATCGACCTACTCTCGATATGACTCTGGTGAATGGAGGTCTAGGGTCCGAGAAGTATAATCCTTCAAAATCCAGGCTAGAGCATGATGATAAAAAAAAGTCGAATCGAAACGGTTGACGAATACATACGGAAGACGGGATACTGTGTTGCATCACTGGGCGTTCGTCCTGATATTTGGTTTAGTATGCTGAGGTAAGTGAACTACTCGAGATGTCTATATCAACTTCATGGGAATATAGATTCATGACCCACATTGCTTATTTCTCGAGCTTGCCATCTACGCTGAGCAGCGGATAATTCATCCGCACGAAATTCGGACATGACCTTTGAGCCAATGCGAGGCGTCTTAGGAGTTCGAGGGAGGCCTGGTGTCAGAGCCACTTCAGAAGAATGCCGCCCAATAATTTCAGTGAGCCTCCGGTCAATTTCGACGCGTTTTTTTTCCATCAAAAAAACAATCAGGAGCGACCGACTGTCTTTGAAGTAGATTTCCAGTCTGCCAGACAATTTCTCAGCAAGAGATATCACAACAGAATGGACACTCACGCCACGTCACGGAACAGAAATGTTCTGTCACTGTATGTTGCGATTTGATCATGAGACCTAAGAGTAAAGGTGAGTTATGCAATGCTGGTTGATGCTTCCATCACTTACCATCGTTGTGCCCTTTGCGGGCCGTCGAATTCAACAATGCTTCCAGGGACAAAGAAGAGATGCTTAGGAGCCTCAATAGCTTCGATAACTGCGCCGTTATCGTCTTCCATAAGTCCGTCAAGCATATACAGATGTGTCCGGCCGATAATGAGTAACCCAGCTATATGAAGAGGAATCGTGTCAGCCGGCGCAGATAGCCTTAACTGGATGTGACACTGACGGGACGAATCCACTCCCGCGACGCGTGCAACCGTGCCTACCGCTTCGATCACGTCTCCAGGTTCCAATTCATGTCGCACCCTACGATGCTTGTCATCGGCGATCTCTTCTGCTAGTTGTTTGTCTGTATACCGTTCAACAGGCTGTTAGACGGAAAGATCTTGTACCAACCGTCCATCTCACTAGCAGAAATCTCATACGACTCAGCCCATGGCGGAACTTCAACTTGGTTCACAGGTGTTGTGTCTGTTGCAGGAACTTGAACATCGCGATCGTGTTGCTCGTTCGCGTCGACTCTCGAACTGGGGAATTTGTCATTTTGGGGTTCAAGTTTTTTCCTGTAGGAAGGTAGAGCAGTTTGAGCAAGGATCAACAAATTCTCTCAGCTACACACCGTATTCGATATGGACCTTCAGTTTCGTCTAGTCGCCATAAGGGCGCCGTTTGACGGGGCCACAATCCTCGTTCAGAAGTCAAGAGATGAATCCATTCATACAAACACGATATTTGCCGCTGAGTTTCTCGCCTAACGCAGAGAAGAGGGTGAACGTCACGATGGCGAATAAAAACGAATACTTCACGCACAAGTCTAATATAGTTTTCCGCAAACGCTTTCGCTCTGAGACTTGGATGGTTTTCCGCCACTCCGACAGCCGAGCAATAGTCTGGATGACATTTTTTTCCCCGACTTGCATACTGAATCGAGCCGAGGCAATACGTTGCCGCACTGACCGTGCATCCACAACGAGGCCAGGATCTATGGTCAGCTTGTTGGCAGTCGGGTCAAGGAAGGTCTCTGCTGACTGCAACGTCTCCAGGATCTAGAAAGGACCAGTCATCTTCAGCCTACTGACAGAGCGTGCTCAACAAACCTGCCGCTTTTGTGATCCACTAATATGAACGTCGAGCGCTAAAGCCAGCCCGAAATGGGTAAGCTTCTCCAATATCCGACTTGTCCTTTGGTTGATTTCCGTAGTTGCAATGACCTTGGACACAAATAACTTATAGGCGTCCACGAACTGCTGAGTGGTTTGTTGCGACTTAAAAACCTGACGAAACGTGGGACTGGATGCGTGAAGATCCATGAACTCCTCCACCAATACTTCCATATTTGACTCTGTAGTCCAAGAGAGTTGCCCTGAAGAGGCCGTAGGCCTAATATCAATATTAATTGCAGATCATCCGAGTAGAGCGCACACCTTCGACAGCATCAGACACTTCGCAGTTATTCACAACCACAATAAGACCAGTATGCATGGCTGATATTATCGCAGGGACAATATTTGGGCAAACGACGGTATTCGAATTTTCGACATTCGAAGTCTGGATACAACTCCGCCCCAACATAATGTCAATCGAAGCCCGGCTTACGCTGGAATCCCAGCAGTATGGGAGCACGGTCTTCAGTATGTTCCATCCATTGATTAACTCAAACTTTCGAATGAATGAAGAGGAGAAACCGATGCTGATACCAATTAGAGAGAGAATGAGGGTAGCAACGATCGGTGAAGGCCTATTGCCGAGCAGCAGAAGCAAAATACGAGGTAATGGGAGGGCTGCAGCGAACTTGGTGTGGTATGATTTAGTGGACAATGTCGACACTAGCAATTCGAGGACCAATTCCGCCTTGGCATGATGATTTGTGTTATTAATAGGTGATATTATCGAGCGAGGGGAGACTGATCCTGACGGTTTAGATGCTGAAAGAGTTAACATGGAGAGAAGGACAGGAAAGAATACGTGTACTAACTTTCATGCAGATTCGCCGCAAGATAGGACACAATGGGTTTGATCGTGCCGTCTTTCGTGAACTGTGCTTGCATAATCACCCTCAGAGCAACCATCACAAAGGGAGCCATATCCCGTTCAAACCAATCAGTCTGTAATACAAAAAGAAGTCTCCGAACAAGGCCCAGTTTGGTATATCGTTGCCAGACATTGAATCTCTTGAAGCGACTGGTCTGTACAACTGTTGTGAAGTGCTCTAGATATACACGTTGAATCTCCTTGCGCGTGCGAGACCAAAGCTCAAAATCGAGTGCAATGGCTCGATAGGCTGGTATATTCACCACTGTCGATTGTCTGGCATAGTTGGCGTAAGACAAGGCATAACATATCATGAAATGATGCTTGACATACTCGGGTGAGCGGAAATTGAGCCCTAGAAACTCAAACAGTGTTTCGAATCCGGAGATATTGATCATTTGGGTTTTTCCTCTAAGGATATCAGCCAGGATTTCATAGCCACCTGCAATCATGGTCATATAATCAATTTCTGTGTCTCCGTGCCACAACACGTTGAAGTGAACTTACGAAGCCGTTCCATATCTTCCGAATTTTGCCAACTATTCTTAAGCCCATCTGTAAGCACACCCAATGCTCGCGAAACTTCATGCGGAGTCTATATCCGACTTTAATGAAGCATGGAGTCCAGAAACAAAGCGCTCACGTTTGCCACCTGAACCAACCGCAATGCGACGGCTGCACCCCCAATTTTCCACAGCGCCACATCGAGACACGCAGCCCGGACACTGAACACATCACCTTCCATCTTGAAATCCCGAGAGTGCATTGAACCAGAGGGTGAGACCGAGAAAATGATCGATGACTCAGGGACATTCAACCCCTCGTTGACCACCTTGATCAAAGGAGAGACGGCAGACGAGGACGTGTTTTTTGACATGGCAGTTGACAAGAACATGTTCAGAGACGTGGAAGCTTCATAGGTCAGAAACTTGATCAAGTTCGGCTCTTGGAAATTTCCGGCATATCGTGGACCAAGGTGATGGATGAATCTGGGAAGATCATCGGCTGCAACGCAACCATTTGAGGTGAGTCACCGCACCAGGACGATGGAGCAAACACGAACCTAGCGGGGCAGAGATGAGATGGGATGATGCTAAACACCAGCTCATTCTTGCGTTCTCGGAAGCGTCTCCGATTACGAATGTTCCCGTCTGTGCAGAAGACTCCGGCTTCGGATAACTCCAATCTAACGTGTCAGTCAAGACACCGTCAACGAATAAACCTGACATTGATCAGCAATTTTAGCGTTTTGCGATGCAGTGCACCTTTACTCACGTATGCTGGGGTTCGATACACGATGAGGATAATGTATCAAAGTAACATGTGTCCACCGGAATCTAAGAATTTTGGACTTCACGAAAATCGCAGGCTGCGGGTTGGCGGATGTGGACAGTTCTAGTTGACCGCCTGGGTGAACGCTCATGGTCACGAGTGAATGAGAGGATAACTTGAAGGTGAACAAGACATGCGGAGAACTAGAGGGTAACTCCGACACCCAGACCCAGGCCTTCCAACCAATATATCAGCAAAGAATGCCTCCAGCATAATTGTGACGCACCATAAATGTAAATCCAGCAACTGGTAGGCCCTTCATGTCATGCTCACTCAGCAGCAACGCAGAAGGAGGTTCCATTGAGAAATGCTCAAGCCAACGAGACTTCATCCCAAATCTAATGACATCTAATACCTCCGTGTCTAACGTCTCGTCCGATCTGATGGCCTTTTGAAAGATCACCCTAGCTTCCGATGTCGTAGCACCCATTTCCAACAGGCGCCGCAACAATTTCTGCAGAGTATGTCGCTCCTTGTCCGATACCGCTGTATTATTCCGTGCGTCATAAAGGTGGCCGAAGAGCGATTTCACTATGCCCAGACTACTCAATACGGCTTGATTCCGGTGACTGACATGAGAGAGATGCTCAAAAAGTTTGAACAGAGCATAGCGCATGGATGCATTGCCTGCAGTTAGCTGAGGCATCGCGTTCCACAGAATAAGCATGGCGCCTGGATGGCGGACCGTGCCCGATTGGGGTACAATTTTCCCAATGGCTTCTTCGAGTTCATCCTCCCGGGTGGTGCGAATGTTAGAGAAGATATCTGACGCGTTGAAGTTGTGGATGGCGAATGAGAATAAGAAACCAAATGTGAAGTCGACGGTTCTCTTATCTGAGATAAGGCTATGCAAAGCGTCAACGAGGGAATCGTAGCCTACAATAGTCTGTGCTTGCGTCGGTGAGATTACAGGACCACGGACGGCGACTCCAATTCACCCACCTGAAAGTACTCCGTATTCTCCGAATGTTCATTCATCGCCTCCGACATACACATGAACACAAGACTTGTCATTTCCTTTACTCCAGACAGCACTTTCTCTTCAGGTTCTACAACGAAATCATGGCTGTAATCGCGCACGTTCGAGAGTACGCTCATCAAGATCAGAAATCCATCCAGCTGCCGAAACACGTCTTTCGTGTCCCCGTTCTGTTGGATAATCCTGTATATCTCAGATAAAACCTTAGACTTGTCAGATCATAGATGTACACAGGTTGTAGCAGTGACTGCTCCGTACGTACTTGCGTTTTTGTTTCTATATCCTGCGCCAGCTTGAGATTCTCCACAGAATTGCGCATGAGCTCCATCATCACCTCCCGCGCAAATTCCTCGGGTGCGAGTTCGTTGTCATCCAGAACTGAGGCTAGCGAAGAAGTCTTCGCTGTACGAGGAGATGTGTCAACATGAGCGCGTAGAGGCGTAAGAAGTGTTCGTAGCATGACCCCAACGCGTTTCTTGGATCAATTCTGATATCTTAGCGAGCACTGGCAAACCTTCCAGCCCCGGTAGCCATTTGACACCGTTTATGGTTGTCAGTGTCTACGACGACGGAGATAGTTTTGTCATGATCTATCATCTAAGTTATGTAATGACAGAATTAATATATCTTAGTTGCTATATGATTCCCAGCTGCAGCGCTCTGGTTGTCAGACCATTCCATATGCAAAGTTTACACTTACTTAGTCACACAAGTGCTCTATGGCATAGTGAATGACTCAGAATGAGGATGTATTGGGAAACAAAAAGATCGAGAGTCGCGCTGCAATTACGAAGTGCACGTGCTATGTAACCACGTGCCAGAGTCGGCAATTTTACCTCCATTGCGGCGACATGTTCGAGGCTTCGAGCAACCATGTATCTCTTCTCTTCATCAGCTTCCTACAACCTTCGGTAGCTTCTTGTGGACAGTTTCCTGTTAGGGGACGACATTCAAGTGACTACATCAGCCACCTTTGAACTCAATGACTTCACCGCTGATCTACACCGCGCTGAATGTGCCAACTGCCACATCTTATCCGTCAATAAACTGCTTGCAATGGTCTGCTGACGGTCAAGCATGTTTCGTAACGAAGACTGGAGCTTATATCATGGTAAGGTTTAAAACACTCGACCCGCGTGATGCTGCATCCCCTTTCAGACTCCGGAACATGGTGTCCATTTTGACACGTCTTCCGCTGTACGATCACTTAACGAAAAGGACGGCCGCGATGGTGTACTGCCTCTTGGCTGGTTCAGAACAATCATACAATTTAACAAGACAGACGTGAACAGGTGGCCGGAGTACTCCCAATGTTCGTCACGAATCTTATTTAATGTTCGTTACTGCTCACACGTTTGCAGCATGGGGTGCCACGTCCCTTGGTTCAATCGACGTTGCCTTGTGGGCGATAGCATTATCTCCTAGTAACTTATCTCCAGATGCAGGGTGAGCTGTCAGGACCTCCCTGTACGGATGTTTAATATCACACCTTATAGTTGTATTCTTGCAACTCTGAGCTCTAACATGGATCTGACCCTTTGGACGGCTGCAAAGAATTGTCTCAAAGGAGAATGGGTCAAAGTAAGCTCAATTTTCTTGTGGCCCATCATTCCCTTTCGCTCATCATGGCTTCGCTAGGTTTACGAGGTCACGCCGTTTTTGCTTGATCTATTTGCCTCAAACGATGGGCAGGCAAGCGCGGCGGCACAAGTTCTCAACGCACAAATAGTCAGCAAGTGGCGTTTCTCATAATAACCCGCTAGAAAACTTCACGCCCTTTAGCAGGTGTTGCGTGGTCTTCACAGCCAGATTTCGGATTGATTCCATCTCCCATTGTCGATGGTTCGTTGTTAGTTGCCGGGAGCCGAGCAGGATCGTTGATTTTCCTAAGGTTCTGGAGCACCGTAATTCTGGCTTGATAATGACGCTGAGCAGATCTTAGATTTCAACCTGATCAAACCATACAGCACCTCTTTACCACGACCGTTATTGATACGTGGGTTACCCACCTTACCTTTTCGTCTTGGACACTCGTAAAAGCGGGAACCTGCAAGTCATAGTCATCGAGAGACTTATCGGCACACTGACTAGGTACCTTCAGGTGAATCATATCTCAGTTGTGCTGCGTCTGGTGGCTCCGTTTCCGTTATAAAAATCACCCAATCTATCAAGGAAGGGTCATCCCAGTCTGGATCAAATGCTGAGCTGCAGATGACTGTCGACTTGAGTCCTAGAATACTTTATCAACCAGACAAGACGGGTGTCACTGCCCTATCCTGGGTAGAAAGTCTTGGAAGAGGAGTCAGTCCTTACCGTTTCAGTATGCTAAGAGTTACATTAACGAGATATCAGCGAGTTCTTGCGCATTGCAAACCTGGTGTCCTTCATCTCTGGTGTGAACCGTCTCCATCCTTAGGATGGTCGGGTTATCGCTCCTTCCGCCTTCCGACTGTCAAGCTGTCGACAGGTTCTTCTTCGTTCCATCCAGCTTCAGGACTGCGATACATACGACGAAAGGACGTTCTCATCCTTGCGCTTTTCGATGGCTCTTTCCATGTCATTCATAATTTTTCTCGGGAACCATCTTTAGTGCCCGCTGTCGATGCTGAATCCTTGACTTCTGAGCGTCTTTCAAAGACCATCAGGTTGGCATTCAGTCAAGTTGAACAAAATGTCCAATACGACGATGTCAATCGGATTACGGGTTTGGAATCTTACGATGGTTCTGCAACCTTCTTTTGGATCCAAGAGTGAGTCTTTCCTGTTCAAAATCTATGGTGTCTAAAGGCTTTCCACCAGAGCGTCTCATCCCTCTGACTTTAGCTACAAACATGATGCAAAACATAACAGCATGTTCATGACCGTAAAGGCTTGGGACGACACTGATAATGACGCGCTTATACAAGAACTGTCGGAAGTTCTCAACCACACAAAAGCATGTGGGTAGATTTTCACCCTCAGCTGGATTGTATACTTATTGCCGTCGAAATAGCCGCCGGCTTCGCGCCTCTCTACCTCCTTCGTCCCTTTCTTTTCCGGCTTCGCGATAAGAAAGTGCTCAGTGTGCTGCACTCTCGGGTCCTCGACACCATAAAGCCAGAGTCTCCTGACCACTCTACATCCGTGACGGTGCCTTCATGGACGAGTCTGACGCCAGAAACGCGATCTCAATTCCGTACAAGTATGACCCGTAATTTGTTTGGATGGGATGTCTTGTTGTCACTGAGAATGAGGCTGTCGCTTGCCGATTTTGCTTGGGTGCGTCCAACTTACAAGGAAATATCAGGTTTTGCACATTTTGTACGTTTAGAAACTCTCTGAGAACGAAACAAAGCAGAACGAGTGTGGCTATATTGCACAAATTCTCCTAACCACAATCTCGCACCGTGTGTTGAGAACTATCATACGACATCTCGTAGCCTCTGTCCAGATTCTCACTGGTAAGCCTTCTTTATACATACCAGCGGCACTGCCGGAATCTGAAGGTATCAATAAAGCGAATGACTTCCCTTTCGTGATGCGGATGGTCGTCCAATCTCTACTCCCAGGCTCTCCCCCAGATCTCTCAGAAGAAGGACATCGCCTCTCAGCAATAGTACAAGCTTCCCTGCCCGTTCCAGCAGTCAACACGTTCAATGAGCTCTGTCCTGCTTGTCGAGTCGAGGTGCCCCTACAGGACATCACCACCGCCGTTTGCTCTAACGGTCATACATGGGGTGGGTCATGTTATGTACTATGTTCCTCTTCCAACCTAATCCTCGTTGGCAGCTCGGTGCTCAATTACAACGTTCATCCTCTCGACGCCGCTAGTGCGCACGTGTATTGGGTGCAGCAGGAAGGCATTCCTCCCGTTATCAACGCCGAATGCTCCGGCCACCCAAAACTGGCTGCCTCCTGCTGCACAAGGCTGGGTAGTGGAGGAGCTCTTGGAGGCTGTTCATCGTTGTCTGTTCTGTAACAACAGCTTCGTGAACCTCCTCTGAATGGTCCCTCCGACTAAAATGTGTGAGTAAAGTTCACTTTCCCATGTCTTGCTTCTTGTGGGCTCTGACATGTAATGGAATAGATTCAGTACTCTTCATGGTCTCTTGGATTAGGAAATCAAAGATACTTATATAGCCTGAGACGGCTGAAACATGTAGCGATAATAGACTTCAGAGTTTTATTCAGCGCTTTTTTTGACCACAGCTTTTTGATCTACGCGCCAATTCCACACGCACAATAGTCGGACATTGGGGAGAGATTGATGAACTTAAACTGACATATGACAGGATCGTGACCAGAGATATACGTAAAGGACTGTCTCAATCTTTCGCCTTAACTCCTCCTTGGAAATCACCACGATGTCCTCAGAGACAGATAAATATCGTCTTCCAACTGACGTCAAACCAATACATTACGATCTCACCATCAGTACCGATTTGGAAGATCTCACCTTCGACGGTATTGTCAAGATTAGGTCTGTAAACTGAAATTCAGGTCCTAGTGTATCGTCTCACGGATCCCTTAGCCTGGATGTCGTGCGAGAGACTTCTAAGATCTCGCTTAACACCACAGAACTCAAACTTAAGACGGCGTAAGCGTAACCTACCTCCACCTCGCTTGATTAATGTCTTTTCGGTCGCCCACAGGTCAATCTATTCAAATGTCTTGAAGAGCGAACAAGTGCAGGCCAGCCACTCTGTCGAGATTGATACGGTCTCGCAGCGTGTCACTTACACCTTTCCTTCAGTTCTCCCAGCCGGATCTAAGGCTGAATTGACCATTTCATTTGGAGGCAGGCTCACGGGAAGCATGGCTGGCTATTATAAATCATCATGGGAGCATGAGGGAAAGAAGAAGCACTATGCCCTAACGCAGTTCGAGGTGAGTTTTCGTGATAATCAGCAATCGATCTATCACAAGCTTTACATAGCCTACTGCCGCGCGACGCGCGTTTCCTTGCTGGGATGAACCTCTGCTCAAGGCGACCTTTGCCGTCACTCTCGTATCTCGTGCCGAGACTGTCAATCTGAGCAATATGCCAGCCATTTCGGAAGAGATTTACGCTCCGGGCAGCAAGATATCAGCTGGAAGTACGGACCTGGCTGACCTCTTCTCGTTGTTGACCACCACAGACGAGAAGTGGAAGATCACCAAGTTCCAGACTACTCCCCTCATGTCGTCCTATCTTGTTGCGTTTGCCAATGGTCACTTTGAACACTTGGAAACGTCTGTTGTCATGCCCTTGAGCGGAAAAACACTTCCCTTACGCATCTATGGTATCCTAATGCTCAACTGGCATGATCTGAGCCTGTTTTGACGTCTGAGTTGTTTAGCTACGCCGGACAACATCCATCAAGCACAGTTCGCGCTGGATGTCAAAGCCAAGGTGCTGCCTTTGTACGAGAAGATCTTCGATGTTCCGTACCCGCTTCCCAAGCTGGATACCCTCGTTGTAAGCCTCTATGATCTGAGAACTCGAAATCTCATTTCTCCTGACATCCACCCAAGGCCAGTGATTTTGACGCAGGTATGGTTGAACTTAGTTAGCCATTGCATGCCACCCACGAAGTCATGTTGGCACAGGTGCTATGGAGAATTGGGGTTTGATCACAGGGCGTACCAGCATTTATCTTCTGGACCCGAAGAATCCAGATCTCCAGTCAAAGAAAGTAACTGCCTCTGTACAAAGCCACGAAGTTGCCCACATGTGGTATGCCTCAAGTTTTGGCCCATCTGTACTCGAAATTCTTCCCTTTCTTAGGTTTGGCAACATTACAACCATGGAATGGTGGAACTATCTCTATTTGAACGAAGGTCTGTCAGGTCCTATTGAGTCCAATATTCGTCTAATATTCGTTATAGGATTTGCCACTTTGGTTTGTTGTCAGCCTTGTTGCTTCAAAATGTTTTCTAAAATTGCTTTGTGAAGATGGGTGAAGTTATTATCTCGGGTGAATAGCCTTACTGAGCTGTTTCTTAGGTACGCACTGATATAGTCTAACTTACAGATAGGAATGTATTTCTTGTCAGGCTGTCGGATTCCAACCTTAATAAATTTCCCTCAGAGCGTTCCCTGAATTCAAAGTCAACTCCGAGTTCATCACGACTCATCTCCAAAGGGCCCTCAATTTGGATGCAAAACTCTCTTCTCACCCCATCGAGGTTGAATGTCCAGACGCAAATCGGATCGGCCAGGCAAGTGCCTGTCGTTTAATTTGTAGAAGTATGATCATTAACTTCGCAAGTCAGATATTCGATAGCCTTTCGTATTCCAAGGCCGCTTCAGGTTCGTCACCGGCGACATCTCTGCCAGTGAGGCTAGTACAGGATTAAGAAGCTTATGCTCCTACCAGTTTTACGCATGCTTTCGGACTACGTTGGCGAAGACTTGTTCTTGAAAGGTGTATCTTTGTATCTAAAGAAGCATTTGTACGCCAACAGCGTCACGAAGGATCTTTGGGAAGGCATTGCAACAGCAACTGGTTTGTCTCATCTAACTAAACATCTAACATCTCTTAAGGAACCCTTGCCAGGCATCGACATCAATCGACTTATGGATAATTGGATATCTAAGGTCAGTGCAGGTCGGAGAGTGTCAATTGTTGCTAATGCCATCTCAGATGGGTTTTCCTGTGCTGACGGTCACGGAGACCTCAAACGGTCTTCATGTCCACCAGGATCGGTTCTTAGAGACTGGTCCTGCAGACCCAAAGGATAATGAAACTCTCTGGTGAGGCTGGACGTACTCTGCGCGTCGTGCGTTCCTCTGAAATCCTGTTACAGGCATATACCCTTAAACATTCTTTCGGTAGACAGCACCGGCAAAGGCGTTGTGAACAAGGAAGCTGTCCTAAAGGAACGGGAGAAGACTTTCGACATCGATCACAGCAAGCCTTTTAAACTCAACGCCGGGACTGCTGGTGCCTGTAAGTTCGCCAGGTCATCCGTTTCATCTTGCCAAATGCAGAGTCTCGTTCTTCTGTACTTTAGATCGAGTCCTGTATACCCCGGAACGCGTAGCCAAGATCGCGACGGAAGCAGCCAAACCTGACGGCACCAGTGTTTTCTCGCTCAACGACCGTATTGGACTGGTTCACGATGCGATAGCACTATCCAAGGCAGGTCTCGCCAAACTGAGCAGTGCATTGACACTACTGGATGGGTTGAAGGGGGAGACAGAATGTCAGTTTTTGAATCCTGCCACTTTGCCAGTGATGTCAGTAGACTCAACGTTCCCTGATAGATCTGGTCTGGTCTGGTGTTGCGGATAGTTTGAATAATTTGGTGTCCGTATGGTGGGAACATCCAATGCTTGTGGATCATTTGAATGAATTCCGCAGGGTATGTTTAGTACTTCTCCGTTTATTCCAACCTTCTTTCAGTTGACGAGGTCCCTTGATAGACCTTGTTTGTCCCTCTTGTGAACAGACTTGGATATGAATATACAGATGTGGATTCGACGGATACATCTCTGTTGCGTACATGTGCAGTAAGTCAAGCGGCTGCAGCAAGAGACCCCGGGTATGTTTTGTTCATTCTTGTTCCTTATGAGACCGCTTCCCATGTTCTGAGTGTGTGTTGACAATTGTTCTCTACGTCGACAGGGTTGTCCAAGAGTTGAAAAGCCGCTTCGCGTATTTCATAGAAACTGGGGATGATTCCAAGATTCCGGCCGATTTGCAGCGTGTGACATTCTCGGTAGTACGTTTTTACACGTATCATTGAAGTGGTATTGGGACCCACAACTTGACTCTGCAGGCTGTCCGGCACGGAGGTAGGAAGGAGTATGATGCTGTAGTGAAAGTGCATGATTCACCCAAAACCCCTGCTACTAAGCTTGCTGCAATGTATGTGCCTTCACTCTATTGACCATCAACCGTATAACCCGCAACTCCCGCAGTTCGGGCATGGGGTCAGCGGAAGATCCAGATCTCCTGAAAGAGACATTCCAGTTCATTCTTGATAAGGCGAAAGACCAGGATGTGTTATATTTCTTCCGCGAACTCTCTACGAACTCTAAGGCCAGAAGGTCATTGGCCCAGTTCTTCAGAGACCAGTATGCTGCGGTGGGTATTCAACCATGGTTGTGTAATTTTTCCAAGACTGATGTTATGTAGTTGTACAAACGGTTTGAAGCGACCTTCACGCTTACGCGTCTCGTAGAGGTTAGTCCTGATTTTTACCAATGTTTGTTGAAGTTCTTAATTGACGAGGTAAGATGTCGATGGCGAGTTTGTCGACGGAAAACGACTATGCCGAAGTTGAAGAATTTTTCAAGGTTAGGTTGTTTGGTACTCTGTGACCAGTTAACGTCTGACTAGATCTGACTACGTGTGTTTAGGACAAGGATACTTCGAAATACAACCTGGCATTGGCTCAGTCGCTGGATAGCATCCGGGCGAAGGCAGCACTTATTGCGGTATGTAACAGAATACATATTGCTCGTGGAATGTACTGACGCTCGTTGTATTACAGCGCTCTTCTGATGACATAGCTGAGTGGTTTGAAAGGAAGACCAAGTAATAATAGTTGTGTATGTACTATGTACTTAGGGCCCTTCAGGGCCGGCCACGATCATTATGTCATTGGCGTCGATCATATCTTCTGGACATCTCCGAAAACACTCTTGACTCTACTAAGTAATCCAACTTTCGTTTATCTGAATCATGTCCTGGCAAAGTATAATTTATATCCAACCCATTTCGCTCAACTAACCCAATATTCACAGCCTATGTTGATTCAAATCTCGTCGGAAGTGGCAGGATAGCAAAAGCCGCGATCATTGGTCAACTGGGTGGAGTCTGGGCAGCCAGCTCTGGATACACAGTGAGCACTAAATCATCTTGAGATTTAACATCGTTGCTTCTTTCTTCTCCCAGCTATCTCCCGCTGAACAGACTGCCATTAACAATGCCTTCAAGCCCGAGAACGCCGCTGACCCTAATCTGGGACTGAGCAAGATTCAAAGAGACGGTTTGCTTCTTTCTGGGCAGAAATTCTTCTGCCTTCGGGGGGACGAGCGCAGCATATATCTCAAGAAGGGGGTGCGTCGATCTAATCTCTTAACGACTCTGGTTTACAACAAGAGATCTATACTAGGCTGACGGCGCAGTAGTTGTGAAAACAAAGCAAGCAATACTTGTAACAGAATATATTCCTCCTACCCAAGCTGGAGAAGCCACGTCCGTGGTGGAAGGGCTAGCCGATTATTTGATCAGCGTCAGTTATTAGTCGATCTCAATGGATAGAGGGGGGCATGGAAACTATCGTCAAAGCAGTAACATCTGTATCCTTATAAACATCTCAATCCAGTACAACTTGCTATGTATCGTTGTCTTGAATTTCTTCGGCTATAAATAACACGTGATGGGTGTGCAATTCTCGTCGACCTGGCATGACCTCTAGAACTATCAGTCTCGTAGTCACAATCCTTTACAGTGGCGACAAAGCCCAATATATCGCCGCTGATAACCAAAATGACGGTGTCAGAATTCTTTGGGAGGATCTCCCTCACGTCAAACTTCCATATCCGAAGCGGGAGAATACCACATTTGTCTCCTATGAAACCATGGGACTGTTCGGTTATGAATTCTTCTGGCCCTCGGTCAAAGAGTTCGGCGTGAGTCGTCTGAAACACATTCCATGGCGTGTTTGCGATACTTACACATCCTTCTCTAACAGCCGCTGCATAACACGCTGATCGCGCACATAACACCTAAAGGCGCAGAATCTATAGCACATCACGAACAAATTCTGGAAGACTTATCAATGTATGTATTCCTTACATTGTCTAACTGTGCGTTAGAAGCTACCGAAGTGATCAAAACAGCACCTCCTTGTCATTTCAGGCATTGTACGTCACTTTTAGATTCCCAGCCATATGAATTTGATCTCATTCAACTTGAATGTCATTGCAACTTCGCATCGGACGCAGGAGTGCTTCCGGAGGCAAACAAAGGTCACTAAAGAGGAAGGCCTCACTTATCGAACCACCTAAATTCAGGAACCGGCAATGGGTACGGCTTCCCAACATGCCTTCCAACGATGGTTATCACTCAATACAGAACCCGAATTCATCCAACATCGATGAGGCCCAGATGTTGTTGGATGATGTGGCGTCCTCAATGTCATTGCGTCTGTCCAAGAGACCCAAACTTGAGCCTGTCGAGCCATCGCTTGTCGAAGTAAGTTTTTCGGCTATCTATTAACACGCCTGTGTTATCTCTTTCTTACTATAACTCTTTCTAGTCTCCTGACCGCGAGGACTCAATCGCGTCGTCCAGAACATCCTCGGGGAGGCCTCCTCCAGGCCTGCCAACCAAGCCGACATCACTGGGAATAGTTAGTCCAGGCGCAAGTAATATCTAGACCAATCGGCCTTATCATTATCTGTTTCTTCCCTTGACACAGGTCAACAATTCCGATGCTGCTACCCCAATGTCTATATCTTCCGATCAGCCATCACTCGTGGTGCGTGTTTACACGAATGTCCGTCATGTTTGTAATTGATTATGGACAGCAGCCGCCGCCTACAACACCACTTTTACCACCTCCAGATGCTCAAAACGGAAACCACGAGCCAGTCAGTTTACCCCCGGATTTCATCATTCAAACCAAACCAACCTCTTTCGGCTACCACAAGTCCCCAACACCACCTGGTTTAACCATGCACGCCCGCCAACATCCCCCCGAATTGCCCCAGTCTAGATCTGCGTCCCAATCACATTCCTCCCAGACCCCGCGAAATCTTACCCCTGACCATGATTCACCTGCACCCCGGCGACCAAAACCTGAAGATGTCCCGAAGATCCGGAAACTTTCACGAGAGCTGTGTGATCTGCGGCGGCACGTGACGGCAGCCGTGACACGGGAGACTGCGATTTTGAATGAACTCAATGCTTTGAATTCTCCGCCTATCACAGAGTCATCAGTCCATATCAAGTCGAGTGACGACGAATCTCGTAATTATTTTGTAGTCGTTTAGGATGAAGACCTTGCTGACATTCTTTTTTTTTTTTTGCTACTCTAGTTCTGAAGACGAGGTTGCAAGCAGTAGAGAAGACGCTCAAGGAGGAGAGGCGCCGTCGTATGGATGCCGAAGCGACATTGAAAGACATTCAAAGAGAATGCCGCGAACCCTTTGTCGTTCCTGCATTACTTGACGCGTTCATCACGGTTTCGAAGATTACCTCACAAGCTATGGATACAAATGTCAAAACATGATATCGATTATACGATTTAGTAAGACCTATCGAGCCCCCATCTGTAGATCTGCTGTATTATCTGAAAACCTCACAAGTACATAGACAACGCGATGCATAAATTATTATTTATACAAAGGCTTATGGTCGTGGTTCAGGCATTTTCCCACCGCTAACATACCAGCATCCTCGCTACTTCCGCCACCCTTTCCTCCATCTCACTAATCTCTCTCATCATCCACGCCAGTCTTTCTTCCATCTCCTCAATCCCATCATCATCCTTCTTCCTCGCCACCACCCGCCCCTCAACAATTCCATCCCCCTGAATCTCCTCGCCAGTATGCAGCGACAAACCTTCTCCTGAGGACAACTCGCGGCTAAAGCTCAAATTCGTCGACGGTCTACCGTTGGCATTTAACAGTCCCAGTGACATCGTGCTTGTGTGTGTATAGCTTCCCGAAAATATCCGCATCGAGCTAACAGTGGGTGTCCCACTTCTTCTCGACATCATCGACATCGCCGACCCTGGACGAGGAGTTGGGCTTGGGCTGGGTGGGGCTCCCTCCGAGTCCGTATCCTCTGCACCCGATGACACAGGGTCAATCAATAGCGGCATAGGCTTCAGGTGCTGCGATGATGATGTTGCTGCTACCTGCGAGGTCGAAGCAGACGAAGAGGAGGAGGAGGATAGATAGGAGCCAGCACTACCGTAATCTGGTACAGGAATTGGTGAAGAATGAAAGCGAAGCTCTTTCCTCAGCGTCCCGCTAGCGGCGGAGCGGAAAGAAAATGAGGTGAGGATCCGAGGTTTCCGCCCACTCTCAAGCACCTTCTTGCGGGCACTCATGCCGACACAGTCGACGAGCTGCTTCATCGCCTCGCGGTCCGACACCGGGCGCCGTACACTCGTGCGACGGGCCGTGCTCGTATGTGTGAGCGTCTGGAAGGGCGTTGATGCTACAGCTCCAGGGTGGATAGGGGTGCTGTACGGATATGGGCGTGGCGTGGAGAACGGTGCGGACTGTAGAGTGGGTAAGAGGTTTGGGGTCAGGTGGCGGGTATTAGGTATGCGCATAGGACGAGGTGTGTCCAGACCAGCTGGAGTTGTAGTGTAGGTTCTAGTATGAACTTCTGGAAGAGGTTCAGACGCTTCCGCGGGGAATGCGTCCAATGCTGGGCCCCAAGAGAATCCGATGAACGATGCGGTGGAGTCCTCCTCTAGAGGACGTGTGGATGATCTTGAACGGAGGATGGAAAGGCCAGGGGATGATGCTTGGGAGGATTGAAAGAAGACAGAGAAGGCAAACCCTTGTGAATGGGTCTCGTCGTTGTGAGATGGGCCAGGGGAAATAGCTACATGATGAGGCTGTTGGGCGTAAGTAAATTGGGGTAGATGCAGACTTGGGGGGGCTGTCACTATGAAATGGAGGAATCAGATAATACGCAAGGAAAGAACGCAACGGCTTTACGAGCAGAGAGGTTTTTCCAGTGCACGTCATTGAAAACGGGGTGGCTGGTGATCTCATCGATGTTTCTTCGACCGAGTCGGCGGTCAGCGTAAGTAAGCAGTCTGTTAGGGCGATGAAATCCTTCCATCGTCGTGCATATCATAAGAACCGTACCTGCGTAAGAAGTCTTGATACTCAGTTGATATCCAAGACGTACGATCAAATCGCAAGCTTTTCTGCATAGTCAGATCAGCGTCTGACGTGGAAAGAAAAATAAAATTACTTCATGATCCATAATTCGTAAATATGTCTGTCGAATATCCTTAGCAAAGAATGGCGCAAACCCGTACGCCATCTCGTACAATATCACCCCAAGACTCCACCAATCCGTTTCGCGGCCATACCCATTGGTATCATCTTCAACACGAGGACGTTCCAGGTCCTCATCACTGTCCTCCATTTCCAGCGCCACTAGGGCTTCTTCATGTGCTTTCAGAATCTCTGGTGAGATATAATCGCAGGTGCCGCAAGGCACCAAACAATATCTCTTCGGCAAACACTGGCTCCCGTCAGGGCTAGGTGGTAACAACGGCGCAGCGGAGCCGAAATCGATCAGAAGAATATGTGCATCTGGCGTCAATACAAGATTGTGTGGTTTAATGTCACTGTATTGCAGTTCAGCCAATAGGTCCAGATTGTTATATACGGAAAAAAATGTACGGAAAAAGACACTGACCGATGTGTAAAGCCTTGCGAATGACACCAATGGATTGCGCTGACGATCTGAGGAGTCCACCACATGAGATCTCCCTCCATCAATTTCCCATCGTGAGGGCTAGACTCTAATACGTCCCAAAGCGTTCCACCTTCCGCATAGTCCATCACGAGATTGAGATGAGTCGGTGTCTGGAATGAACACAGTAAACGGGGCGCCCATTGAGAGTCTGTTTTAGCTGCCTGCAATAATATGTCGCGTTCGAATTGGGGAAAACATTGCTATACACAGATATCTTCGATAAGAGCGTTTTGAAAGTAAAGACAATGATGGAGTAGGCGCACATCGCGTGTTCTAATTGCAAACCGTTTTTCAATAGACTTGCGTACGTATACACGTCCGTTGAGGCGGCACGTTACGACATCGATCTGGAACGCATAAGGATGACAATCGATCGCTGCGAACTCGATGCAGTACTGTACCACGCCAAATTGACCATATTCTAACGTTCCCACAGAAACCAAATCCTTATCTTGGAACCGAATTGCATCGATTTCGGTTGTTTTCGCTGTATAAAAAACATGGTATGACAAAACTGGGTTCAAGAGCTACTGATGCACTGACCTGTCTTGCCAATCACGCTTTGGCCATGCAGGATACGATCTAAAGCCAGTCCTTCTGCGTCTTCGTCCCCTCGACTCTTGAGAAGCGCTGACAACCGTGTTTTGCGTTGAAACCATGGGAGAGACATGCATTAGGTAAAAATTCGATTTGTGATGCGGTCCGACCCAGGATTTCCTACCAGTCGTTCGAAGTGAGTTGTAGCAAAGGTACTAAACATACAACAGGAAGTCTAGAAACGAAAGGAATAGTGAACCAGATAGCAACTGCTAGGAACCACTGGCACTGTCTGGACTCTGGCAGTCAACTGGCAGTTCGAGAACCGAGATGTGGCTTTCGGCAGACTCCGACTCGGAGACACTGGCGGATGTCGCGCAATACCCAGAGACCTCATACCATCCTTACTGTTGCACGGTTCAATGATTTCTAAATGCCTGGCTCGGATGCAGTGTCTACGTATGTATCATTCCTGGCAAATTCGCGGCCTTTCTGTACGTCCCTCTCCGCTTCAACACCTTCTGTAAACCATCCATGTGCAGTTGAACTAGCTTGACACGCCACACATGGATAGGAATTGAAAGTGCGGACGAAGTTCCTCGTGATCCCAAGGTATACAAAGGGTAGTTAACAACAACAACGATAAACGCTGCATCATGCATGATCGTCTGAATGAAGTTCGGAGACAGTCTGATCTATCAAAGATTCAGACCAGGACACTACACCGGTCATGGTTATGCTATAACTCGAAATCAGCCACAACCCGACGATTGGTGCTTCGAGATTGATAATGAAGTGTTAGTTTGTCTGTACAACTATATTCACCTCAGTCTCGAATGACCCTTCTGATGCACAGTGGTTCCACCCCCGAGGAATGCCGTTACGAGTGGGAAGCTCCTCCTCAACACATCCCAGGTCATTGATCAATATTCTATGGAAAGCACCATCGTGCCAATTCACGCATGGTTGGGCGTTTCGGAGACTATGTCACCTTCTGAAGCAATATGTGTCAATTTTCTCCAAGAGGTAGCTCATGGGGCTTCGGCGTGTTGGGCGGTCCATCCGCTACTGGAGAAAGCTCTGAACCGTGATGAACGATTTGTTGACTCTTGGCCGTGTTTTGGTAGATCTCTCCCGTGGGCCTTCCATCTATGGCAGCGACGATGAGAGGAATTTACAGGCTACGGATGCAGACGTTGTAAATGCCTATGGACCGTCACATAGAAGGCATCGTTTATGGGATTCTCCTTTTTCCACTATGTTATTGTACGCAAGCTAACGTGGATGACCATGGGTCATTCAGCACACTCCTGCGCTACGATTTCTGCTATTGTTCTCTACAGGGTCAGTGTCTATGCCTGACATTACTGCGCTGGTGAGACTTGGACATATGTCGGAACCGCTCGATTTTCTTGGCATTCCACCTAGCAAGCTTTCCAGTTCTCACATGCTAAACCCCATTTTTGGAACCGTGGTCACATATGGCACAGAACCCTTTTCTCCGTGAACGACTTCCTCACGCTAGGGTGTATATCTCCTTATGTCGGCGGCCGCCAATTCTGTTCTCAAACTTCCACATATTGATCGATCTCAAGTCCAACATTCTTTTTCAACAAGCCGGCGGAATTCGAGGTCATACGTGATGGAGAAATATTGAACCTCAGTATGCGAGTAGGGATCATTCAACGAACAGAAGTCATTCAACGAACAGAAGGTGAAAATATTTTGGAAAGTCAACTATGTTTTCAATGTGAGTGGGAGGATTTCCAAGGATTTCGCTTGTGACTGTACAGATGATTGTAATTGCAACGAGGGACATCCGTGGGTTATGTCATATTGTGTCATACAATGCAGTGGGCGCACACGGCTATTTGCACTGTGGAAGGTAAAGAAATGTTGTCCGTCAACGAACCGTTTACCCATGCATAATAGGCGTCACCCTAACCCTTGACCTTTTCAGCACAAAACCCAGATGGATCTGAGATACGTCCTTCCATTTCGAGATCTGAGCTCATTTCGTTGCATTCAAGCAATCAGGATATGGACTACAAACATTTGGCTACACAACATAGTCCACTGATGCTCTTGAGAACCGCCACCGCTGATTTACCAGATGAGTTGACCACTACAAACAGTGCTCACATCAGCAACAAATTGAGCAATTCTGAAGCGGAGGTACCAACCCATCAACATAGTATTCACCACCAGTCATATAGCTTGCATGATCAGAAAGCAAAAGAAGTGTCTGGCCCGTCATTTCGTGAGGCTATTACATCAAACTCAGCAGAGGCATATATTTATGAGAACATTGTTGCATACCTCGGCAAAACGTCCCAGTGGCAACGCTTTCGACTGATACTCGCGTACTTTCTTGTCCATGTGTGACGTTTGATCGGTTTTGGCTGAACAAATAGATGAATTAGCAACCAGCTCAACGCGAGCAATGGTATAGAAGACGCACTATATCCAGGAGAAACAGCGTTTACTCTAATACCATGCTTCGCCCACTCCGCAGCGAGGCCTTTTGCTAGGTTTGAAACCGCCGCCTTGGAAGAGTTGTAAAATACCTGGCGACAATGGTCAGTATGTTGCATTGATAACATCAGCATACTTTGCAACAAACCTGAGTCAACGGTTCATTGATCCCAGATTGGTTGATAATCTGCGAGCTCATGGAGGACGTAATGACGATAGAGCCTTTGCTCTTCTCTTCCAGCCAAAGTCTGCTGAAGTGATCAAAAATCAATGCGTGGGTGGCATGCCAGGCAACCAACTTTGCAACTGCGCGTGCAGTATTGAAAACCCCGAATACATTCACGTCGTACACGCTTCGAAACTCATCATGGGTGAGTTCAAGTGCAGGTTTGACCACGGAGATGCCTGCATTCTAAAGAAAGCCGGAACGAAGTGAGCAAAAACATGGGGAGAGAGCAAAAAAAAACCACTTACTGCAATGAGTCCGGCAATAGGTCCCATGTCTTTATTAATCAACTTCATCGTGTTGTTGACCACTTCCGTATCGGTGACGTCGCATTTATATGCCTAGTTTTCAGTCAAAGAGGTGCACAAAGTGGGAAAAATGGCGCATATATAGTATACCTTTGCTCTTACGCCGAACTCCTTACCGACCTGCTCCGTGACTTCTTCGGCATCTTTGGAGGCTCTACGGAAGAACGAATTGAATGAACAAGAAACCTTTCCTTAATCATAGGGTATGACTGACCTAAAGATGACAGCAACGTTCGCACCAGTCTGTGCTACTGCTCTCGTGTACGCGTATCCAATGCCGCGATTACCACCCGTGATAACGATGCACTTGCCTATGTTCGACGATCAGAAGGGGGTTGACTATTAAACGTGGAAGCAACTTGAACATACCAGTGAAATTGATTGAGAAAGCTGAGGAAGACATAGTTGCAACGCGTATTAGATGGTGGTAGAGGGTAAGCGATTGAAAGAGTGAAAACATAGGTCAATTGACTTTATAGACCTCGTCAGTCTCAAGTACGTCATTGCTCAAACGAAATGTGCCAAAAATAGACTCGATACAGGTTACGTAGACAACCAATAAACAACTTAGTCTCGGGAAGTCAGCCACATTCAAATGAAGGGTTCCATACACACGCTAGAGCCCATACACATAGTGCAAAGCTCGTTCCATGTCTGAGTATGGAAGTGTTGAGATCTGCACCGTGAATAAACGCCTTCGCGCTTCCTTTGATGCGGTGAGCTAATTATAGCACACATTGCAATGTGTGTCTCTCCTTGTCTCGCTTCCCTTTCTATCTTTTCCTTTATCATAACAGCTACAGTATATATATCTGACAGTATAGGCACAGACCTCAGTCCGTTATATGCAGACTGAGGTGAATAAGATAGTGTTTGCTTACATTTGATGATTACTTACTATACTTACTATTATAGTTATAACATATATTCTTAGGTATACAGTCGACACCCTCTTAACCCATACCCCTTCCGTGGACACTTCAGGCTATGGGTTATGGGGGATTCAAGGGTGGTGCTAAAAATAGGTCCCAAAATACTATTAAAATTCTGAAAAAATTGGTCCTACGTCTTTCAAGTACATTGAGGTGGTGCGAAATAATAGTCCCTCTCAAACAATTACACCTGTTGCAAGGGTAAGATATTGATCCTTGATGGGCATTTTGACCCCCTTTTTTAGCTTTGACTCAATCCTGCAAGATTTCAGCTGTTTTTCAAGTCTTGCAGCACCGAAATTTGAACAGTTGAACCACTGGCAAGTGGTTGTGTTAGACAAAAAGCAAGTTTAAGCAACCAAAAGCATGACAAACACAGCTATGTTTGGTAAGTAATACTATAATTGCCAGTTGGGATGGTAGCGGTATAAAAAGTACCAAAAAAGTTACTCAAGTGCACCATTATAATATATTACCTATATATAGTAATAAAAGTATGGGTTTTGCCTCGAAAAAGGTATGGGTTATTGGGTATCAGAGAGTTATGGGTTATGGGTTCGAAATCCCCACCTACCGACTTGGTGGATCGAAAATCCTATGGGTTATGGGAGAGTATGGGTTATCAGGGGTATGGGTTAAGAGGGTGTCGACTGTAGTGAGTAATCCTCAATATATGCAGACTTGAGTTATAAAGTATATTAGGGTTATTCATGGTAGCCATTCTTGGGCCATTTTCGGCTCATTTTCATGTATTTGGCAGAGGAACAAACAAAAGGGAACGAAAAATGGAATGGAAAATGACATGAAAAATGGTTACTGTGAACACTGTAACGATGTTCCTTGTTGATACTGATTTATACTTGTGTACCACATTCCTCGGATTGCCTCCTCGGAGATATATATGGACTTACTTACCTTCTTTCCTACTATCATCATAATCTCCCTCATCGATAGAGATCTCTCTTATTAAAACACCTCTTTGCCTGCTTACTTCTGAGTTGTATCTAGTGAAGTATGTGTCCCTAGCATAGCACGTACTTACACTTTTTTTTAATGCACCCATGCTCATGCCTCCCCTTTTACCTATTTTTCTATTTCAATGGGATTTGTTTTTATTTTTCAGGGGGGGGGGGGAAGGGTGTAACAATGTTCCTTGATGATACTTGTTTACTACATTCCTTGGATTGCATCCTCGGAGATATACATGGACTTACTTACCTTCTTTCCTACCATCATCATAATCTCCCTCATTGATAGAGATCTCTCTTATTAAAACACCTCTTTTGCCTGCTTACTTCTGAGTCATATCTAGTGAAGTATGTGTCCCTAACATAGCATGTACTTACAAACACCCTGGGAAGGAAATTTTAGAAAAATGGAGCAAAAATGCATTTTTCTCGCCAGGCACAGTGCCAAAAAGATGAAAAATGAACATTTTTTGGTTCCATTTTACATTCATTTTACCTTCATTCTCAGTTCCATTCTTGAGAAAAATGGAATCAAAATGAAATAGAAAATGATTGAAAAATGAGTGAAAAATGAACCAAAAATGCTGACCGTGAACAACCATATTCTTAGGTTACCACTCCTGTTACTTCTGAGTGATGGTAGAAATCCAGCCACTCGAGGACCTGTTCTTGATCCGTTCACATCATTGATGATTGATGGCTCAATCACTTTTGTTGAAATTAATCCCTGATACACATGTATACATGAGGCGATACATGCAGCATACGCATGTTACTGCGCTTACTGCGCATACATGCGGTAAACACATTCCCGAGTCATGTGACATCCTTAATATTATGTATATAAGGAGAACCTGTACCGTAGTAGGAATACAGTGTTCTTACCTCTGCTAACCCTAGCTGTAAGTCTAACTAAACCCCAGGTAGGTTGTAAGGAACGTGTTGTCTCTTCCCCTGTGCAGCATATATAGTCTGCTCCAACAGGTTATGGGCCCTGCTGGGCACGTCGCGAACGCGCTTTAATTAGCTGCAAACGACGTTGACTTCATCGTCTCCAAATTATAACCTTGCGCTCTTCGTGAGCTGCATTGCGCTCCCTGCAAGCTGCATATAAAACCTAGGTTGACTAGGGTTAACCACTCTGAAGGAGTGTTTTCTCCTGAGAACGTTAAACGTGTTTTATTGAGTAAAAAGACTGATTGAGCGCTTTTAACAGCTGCCACCACAGAATCATGTCTTCAACTCTTGAAAAACTCGTTCAAACTTTCGATGGATCAAATTACATCTTATGGGCCGACTCTATGAAGGCGTGGCTCAGGTCTCAGGGCCTCTGGCAAATAACTAGCGGGGCGGAGCAAAAACCGCCCCCGGCGCCTCCCTTGACGGCGACGAACGCTACCTTGGTAGCGGACGCTAATGCCAAGCTCCAGACCTGGAGCAACAAAAATGACCAGGCTATTGGTAGCCTAGTGCTCCGCCTGGCCCCCTCCATTCGGCAGCGTGCCAACACAAAGGACACTGCTGAGGAGGTGTGGGATCTCATCCGCACCGATTATGGTGTGGACGGCCCCTCCCAAGTCTTTTCGGACTTTAGGTCCGCAATAGCAATCAAAATCCCGGCTGCGAACCCCGCACCGGAGATTGCGAGAATGGCTGACAAATTTGAGCGCCTCACGGCTGCTAACGTCGCCATCCCCGAGCTAGTACAGGCGATGATTTTACTTGCTGCGATGCCGCGCGAGTACGACTCATTGTCTGCAACGGTCCTTAACACGACCACCACTAGCGCCTTGACATTTAAACATGTCAAGGACTCCATTGTTGCTGAAGCCTCAAGGTGCACAGCAGTTGGAAAGCCCGCTGGCCAGCCTCAGGCCAACAAACTTTCCGCTGTTAAGCGCAAGGGGGGAAACCCCAAATGGCAGCCCAAAGAAGGGCAAAACAGCAACGGAGACTCGTCCCGAAAACGTGGACGACGTGGGGACAGAAAGACTAAGGAGGAGAAGCCAAAAGAGAAACATACCCACCTCGCCTCCAACGCCTTTACCACCATAAATGGTAATGGCACCATCATACCGCCGATGCCGCTCATACAGCGCATCGAGCGACGCGAACACACTCCCACAAGGGATCCTCGCCGCCGACCGCCTGCACAGGCATACACGGGCGCGGCCTCCTCTTCTCGCTCGGTTTACACCGAATACCAGCAAGCTCGAGACACCCTCGAGCGCATGCAACTTCCGCGCAGCGCGAAAAACCTGCGACCGCTGGAAGAGCACCTTACGGTGCGAGAAGGTAAGAGAAGGAGGATAGAGCCAGAAACTGAGGCTACGATCGAGGAGGTAGAAGACGATACTGTCTCCCTCGGATCCGAACCTCCGGTAACTGATGAGGAAGTGTGGAAAGCCGTCGACGAAATGCTCGTCGATGAACCCCTTGACACAGGGGCGTATGATGACAGGTCAGTCCTTTTCCCTGCCACAAGCACTAAGATTAAAATTCCTATGAATACAGCGAACTTTTCATGTGAAATTTTACCGCTATTAAATGTATCATGGAATTATGTAGATCTTAATATATGTGCTATGTGTGCAAAGGGAGATTGTAAGAAAGGTGCCGACTGGATCATGGATTCAGGCGCATCAAAACACTTCACTGGTGAAATGAAAGATTTCGCTTCTTACGAGCCTTTACCGAGAAAGGACTCTACCTTGGTCCAAACGGCCACTGGTACTACTCATATAGTAGGAAAAGGAGCAGTCTTCATTAGACACCAGGTAGTATGTAATGGGAAGTCAGAGACGCGTGAAACGCGACTATACCCCGTCTACTACATACCCGACATTAATACTCGATTGATGTCAATGGGGGTCTTTTTACAAGACGGAAGTGATGTACGTGGTTCCTCCGCATACATTTCATTCATCGAGCATGGAAACCCAATCATGCATTGTGTCCCTCTAAGGAGGAATGACACGATCTATTGGGCTCGGACTCATATATTGAGCACCAAAAAGGTTAATGTCGCGACCATTTATGTCGCTGACTACTTGACTTGGCATAGGCGACTTGGACACCCATCCAAAGAGGCGCTAGGGAAAATGCCTAAAAGCACCATAAAATTCCCAAGGAATTTAATTATTCCTAAAGACAAAATTATATGTCCAGGGTGTGCAGAAGGGAAAATGACCTCAAAATCTTTTCCCGAGTCAGACTCACGAGCTGACAAATCCTTTGAATTAATACATTCTGACCTAAAGGAACTCCCGGTACAATCGTACCACAAACATAAATACTTCATTGTATTTCTGGATGACAAAACATCACATATTTGGGTCCAATGTCTCAGAAAGAAATCTGACGCTGCTGCAGCGATTAGACAATTTCTAGCAATGGCTAAGACCCAATATGGCGCTACAATCAAGCGCTGGCGTGTTGATCCAGGGGGGGAGTTCAAGGATCGTGAGCTACAAAAACAGCTCAAGGATTTAGGCATCAAAATAGAGATGTCTGCACCCCACGTTCATCAACAGAACGGGCGCGCAGAGCGTGCCATAAGGACAATAATGGAAAAGTCGCAAACCCTGCGATTCACCGCTTGTCTACCACAATCATGGTGGGAATTTTGCATAGAACATGCAACACATTTATACAACCGAACCCCAATAAGGCGCCTGAAATGGCTGACACCTTTTGAGGACCTGACAAAGGTCCGCCCAGATCTAAACAATCTGAAGGTCTTCGGTTGCGGTGCTTATGTCTATCTACCAAAGGAAAAACGTCCAACAACATTGTCTCCTCGATCGGAGCTAATGACGTACCTTGGAGTAGAAGATGGCATTAAAGCATATCGTTTCATGCGACGAAACGGCGCAATATTCATTGGTGCTACGGCACTATTTGATGAAACGATGTTCCCATGCTGTCCCGGAGCTAAAACTCCTGCCAAGACAGACCTTGGTGATTTTCCACCTCCAGAACCAGAAGATGACGACCACTCATCTGGAACGGATGGCGATGACCCTATACCGCCACAAAATCCGCCCCTTCCTCCATCATTAGAAGATGATGATGATGATTTACCAAGCGAGCAAAAGGCGCATGACGATGCGACTAACGCTCCTCCTCCGCCGCCTCCAGTTAGCACTGAGGACTTTCGTCCAAGACGTGAAGATCAACAGGAATGGCAGCAATTGCCCCGTCGATCAGGCAGGCAGAGGAAAATCCCAAACCGTCCCGGCAATACCTATGGAGAACAGCGACTCCCCTCTGACATAGAGAGAGACATTGCGCGTGATCGATATTGGAAGAAGTCTGTGGGTCAAGATTCGGATCATAACCGAACACGACCACGACCTCAACAGCAAGAACCGGTTGCTGGACCGAGTTCGGCACCCCACGAGAGTGTGCCCGATTCCAATAATCAAGAACATGATCACCCAATGGGGGAACCGGACGAAGCAGGTTATATTAAAAAGATAACCAAGGAAGGTGGAGATGAACTTATCCGCTGGCTGTTGTCAAAAGCAGTCACACCATCAAGCGGAAAAAGCCTAGTTCCAAACCAATTTCGCGATATTGCGCGCCTACCCCGGCAGCAGCAACTTGAGTGGAAACAGGCTTGTCGTGAAGAGTTAGAGGCTCTTCGCAAGCGACAAGTCTATGACATCGTCGATCTTCCACATGATCAAAAAACGATCAAAAATAGATGGGTTTTCTCTGTGAAATCGGACGGAAGAAAACGAGCCAGACTCGTGGCCAAAGGCTTTTCACAAGTCGAAGGCGTTGACTTTGATGAGATTTTCTCACCAGTAGTCCGCTACGAGACCGTACGCCTCATGTTTGCCCTTGCATCTCTAGAAGGCATGTATATGACCGGTCTAGATGTAAAAACCGCATTTTTATACGGTAAACTTGATGAGGAGATCTATATGGATCAACCTGAGGGTTTCAAACTCGAGGGTAAAGAGCGCAAAGTAATGCGCTTACGCCGAGCATTGTATGGCCTTAAACAGGCTTCACTAGCATGGTGGAGAGAGCTAGAGGCATTTATGCGCACCATTGGGTTCGTGCGCGCCAGCTCCGATGCCGGCATCTTCATACACAAGGATCCTAAGACAGGCAGCATCGTTATTGCGCTAGTCTATGTTGATGATGGCTTGTTCATGGGCAAGAACAAGAGACTTGTGGATGAAAAGAAGAATGCTTGCCTGAAGCATTGGGAGTGCCGTAGTACTGAAAAAGTCACGGAATTCTTAGGCATGCGCGTCACCCAGACCGCTGCAAAAGTCAAACTCGATCAAACAGAATATCTCGCCAAAGTGCTTGAGAGGTTCGAGATGACAAATGCCAAGATTGCCCCCACTCCGCTCCCGACTGGCTACAAACCGTCGGAGAACACAGCGACGCCAAACACGGCGCTTAGATCAAAATATCAGTCTGTGATCGGATCTTTATTGTATCTGATGCTCGGAACGCGACCTGATATCGCTTACGCGGTAATCAAGATGTCGCAATTCTCGGCTAATCCTAGCCAAGAACATCTAGACAAAGCGATGTACATAATGCACTATCTGGTGGGAACCCAGAAGTACAGTATGGTCTATGATGGAGAGAAATCCGAGGGGCTACAGGCCTTCACAGATTCTGATTGGGCAGCTGACACAGTCAAGCGCCGATCTACAACGGGTTACTTTGCTACTCTGGCAAGTGGCATTGTGTGCTGGCAGTCCCGTTTACAAAAAACTGTAGCACTGTCATCCACAGAAGCCGAATACATGGCTCTCTCCAACACTTGTCGGCAGATAGTGTGGATAGAGTCCTTATTCCAGGAACTTGGATATACACTAAAGCGCGTACCAATCTGCGCTGATAATCAAGGATCCATCTTTATTGGATCAAATCCAGTTCAGGAAAGAAGGACCAAACATATAGACATTCGCTACCACTACACCCGCGAATGCATAGAAAATGACAAAGTCACAGTCGTTTTCATTCCTGGAAGTGATAATCCGGCTGACATGTTCACAAAGAACCTTGGCGCTGTCCTATTCAGGAAATTTAGAGACTCTCTCGGAATTACTTTCGAGATTCAAACTTAGCTGCTTAGAGCGCTGTACAGTTTGAGGGGGGGTGTTGAAATTAATCCCTGATACACATGTATACATGAGGCGATACATGCAGCATACGCATGTTACTGCGCTTACTGCGCATACATGCGGTAAACACATTCCCGAGTCATGTGACATCCTTAATATTATGTATATAAGGAGAACCTGTACCGTAGTAGGAATACAGTGTTCTTACCTCTGCTAACCCTAGCTGTAAGTCTAACTAAACCCCAGGTAGGTTGTAAGGAACGTGTTGTCTCTTCCCCTGTGCAGCATATATAGTCTGCTCCAACAACTTTTGATCTTATCTTATCTTCACCATTCTGGTGTCTGCTGTAAGGGGACAGCCTCCCAGGTATATATGTTTCCCTACCTACTGTTCATACTCTATGGAAACCTCTCATTCATTCCTACCTTACATATCTATTTGTTATTGTTTGGCTACAGCCTTATACCTGCCAGCTTGCAGTAGTTACACTCTTTAATCCAACATCTAAGAATTACCCCAGCTTATATAGCCTTGACTTCTGTCATTACATAGTCTTATAGACTCCCTGTGGCCTTGTGGCCCCTCTGTGCCTTTGTGCCTGTGATATCCTCATCTTCTGGGTCTTGCCCTTACATCCGCATCTCTTTGTTGCAATCTCTCCTATGTGCACTCATATTCTTCCTCTTGTCAAACTTTGTTCACTACCAAATATTGTCCATCCCTATGACTGCACCTCCAGAATCTAATCCCCCATCTATTTCCCTCATCCGACTCTCTACACAATACTCTGGGGAAAAGCTCAACAAGCTCAAATCCAATTACAAAGAATGGAGTGAAGATATTACTATTACCCTATCCCTTCATGGTTCCAAAGATACACAATGATCAGAAGTGTGACCAGGGCATTTACAATTGCTACAGATTGGTGCATTGGATGACCTAGGTGGTTTAGAGGTCACACACAAAACAAGGGGGGGATGGGTGTCAGCACATTTGTCATTGTCCTGAAGAGATTCCTCATTATCTAAGAAGAAACCAATATTCTTTGAGTAGGGTACAGAAGGTGTGGATGCTGTGATGTCTCATAAAGTAATAGAGTGGACACGAGGAAAATTTGAGCTGAGGGAATTCAGAAGAGGAATACAGCATACAAGGTCAAAAGTAATGTTCCCCATGGCAAACATGTGCTCAATGAGCATGCAAATTTTGTCAGTTGTCTCACACAGCAGGCAAGTTCTGAGGCAGTTGACTCATAGTTGACTCATGGTTTACTCATGGTTTACTCACGGTTGACACCTCATTACATAATCCTACCAAATTGAGATTGATGCAAGATTGATGCATTCTCTTAAGAACAAACTGTTTAAATCAATTGGTTCATGAGGGTGACCATGGTGACTGGCATCAGACTGGCATGGTAGAGGATGTACATGTTGAATAAGCGATTGTACATTAGGCAACACCAACACTGACACCAAATATAGTAGTAATGATGTGCCCACAGATTATAAATAGCAGGACATTTGAATTACCAATTATGATTACCGATCAATGCATCAAACACTTGTATAAATAGTTGTTGTAGATAAACACAATGATAAGTCCATTTATACTATTATCAAGTCCTCAGAGTCTCAACAGGTTATGGGCCCTGAGCTTAACTGAATTTTTGTGTACACTCACTCTTAACACACTGAGCCACTTTCCAGAATGATAGATGCATCAAACATGCACACAAACATTTACTGGATTGAACCCTTGACAGGAGCCGAGAATTATGCTGTATGGAAGATCAAAATGATGGACATCTTGACAGGACAAGATTTGTGGGAATGTGTCAATGGATTGACTATTCGGCCATCAGACAAGGCAGCAAAAGTGGCATGGGTAAAGACAGATAGGATGGCACTATCTATGATCTGATTAAGGGTTGCTGACAAAATGTTGGTATATGTCGCAAGTTTGACAATGTTGAAGGAAGCGTGGGACACACTAAAGTCATTATTGGAAATGCAAGGGGCACTCAGCATAGTGTTGGCATGATGAAAGCTATTTCGGGCTCAATGTGAAGAATCGACACCCATCAAGGAACACATTAGGACATTGCGTGGCTACCAGGAGGAGCTGCACAACTTGGGACAGAAAATTGATGGGGAAGAATTTTCTATTATTCTGCTAAGCTCACTTCCCAAAGCCTGGAACAATTATATTGCCTCTATTGACACAACAGCCTTAACGGACACCCCAAAACTGATTGCGCGCATCCTTGAACATGATCGACAGATTAACATGCGTAATGCCGACAATACAGCCTTAATAGGCAAGCATGGGAAAAAGAAGTACAATCCCAATATCACATGCTTTGAATGTGGGGAGAAGGGGCACATAGGCTGGCAATGTAAGAAGAAGTCCAAATCAGGGAAGTGGAAATTGGGAGGGAAGCAGAAGGGCAAATGCGGTGGCTGATGATGAATTCATGTTCTATGGGGATGATGGGAAGGATGTGGCACTGGCTGTCTCGCCAGACTTTTGGTTAGCTGATTCGGCATGCACATCTCACATTGCTCAAAACCGAGAAATTTTTATTGACTACACCCCTACCCCTGGACACCAGATTTCTGGATTCAGAAAGGCACCTGTGCTTGGATGAGGTTCAATATGGCTGGAATGCACTGTGGGAGGAAAAATATCCAGAATCACTCTCAAGGATGTGGCACACACCCCTGATGTGCCATTCAACCTCATTTCAATTTCACGTGCACTTGAGGCTGGGGCAGCTGTTTTATTCATGGTGCCAGGAGTCAGATTCTGATCGCCCAACAGATCAATCATCATGGAAGGTTGGGTCATGAACCGGTCATTTGATATGAACATCAAAGGTATTGCCAAACATGACCAAGCATACACTGCCAAACATGGGAGAACATGGGACAAATGGCACAGAACTTTTGGGCATCTGAACATGGGTTCAGTAAAAATGCTCAAGGAAAAGGAAATGGTTTTGGGAATGGAGGTGGATAGGATGTTAGAACCAGCTTTGCAATGCCCGGCATGCATCACTGCAAAGCAACAAGTCTGGCCATTTCCCAAAGAAAGCAAATCGGAGATCAAAGAGATCAGAGATCTGACAGTTAGCGATCTGTGGGGACCAGCGCGCACTCAGGCTCCAGGGGGAGACCAGTATTTCATAACATTCACTGATGGCAAGGCACAACACACAATGACCTATTTCTTGAAACAGAAATCTGAAGCGCTAACAAAGTTCAAACAGTACAAGAGTTTCATTGAAACTCAAACTGGGTGCAAACTCAAGAAACTTCGTGTCAATGGAGGGAGGGAATTTCTTAGCAAGGAGTTCAAGCAATTTCTGTTGGACAATGGTATCCAACTAGATGTCACCACCCCTCACTCACCTTCCCAGAATGGAATTGCTGAATGATTAAACTGAACACTGGTAGAACACACGCATGCAATGCTGCATCAGCATGCACTCCCACACTCTCTTTGGAGAGAAGCGATCACTTATGCAACCCATCTCAAAAATAGATCTCCCACATGATTGATCAAGGATCATAAGGTACCTGATGAAGTCTTCTGGGGAAAGAAACCAGACATATCACACTTGATGGAATTTGGCAGAACATGCTGGGTTCTGCAGCAGGATGGGAAAAGATCCAAACCAAGTCTTCCTGTGCAGCAATTTGGCTCGGTCCAAACTCGAAAGGAACATCTTTTCGAGTGAGGTGGATTAGAGCTGTGGCTCAGTGAGCGAAGTTTTGAATAAAGATATGACAAACTCCAATTGTTCCTAAGAATGCTTTGACTTCAGTGAGCAATCAACAAGGTCCCCAATTGCTGACTGCTTCGATGCATGTCGGGTTGACCATACGACCTTCGATGTTGCAACGATGACCTAGAACAATTATTTCAGGAACACAGAGAAAGAGCTTAGGGCCTGAAAATGTCCCTCCGCAATACTTCATGTGCTGAATCACCCTGTTGAGGTTCTCAAAGTGCTCCCAGATGAACCTTCAAATCACGGGATTCTCTGGAATCATCTCGTAGGCACCGCCACAAAGTTGGTATTGAGACTTCAGGCCTTTGATCGGAACGTGGTCGATGTAGGGGATCGTGATGTAGGGTATTTCAGGTCGTAGGATATGCATGACGTCGTCGTGCATGATCGGGACTGAGTTTGTCCAACCCATCGGAAGGGTGACGATGTGAAGTGCGCTGAAGGGTGTCTGGAACATCATTAGATCACGAGAAGATTCAGCAACTTTCCTTTCGTCGAACGCTATGAAGAGGTCGAGCATTCCACCACACGATCGTCCGCCAAACTGCTCTGCTAAGTGCTCAGGGATGGGAACAATGCCTGAGTGCTGGATCGTAACCTTGTTCAAAGGTTCGAGGCTGTGGACAAGTCGGAGCGCTTTGCTGTCTTTCTTCACGATGCCAAACCATCGTGATTGATACGAAGAGTTCAAGTGTTTGTAGACACCAGCTTCGAGCTTTTTCTTGATAATATCACAGACTTCTTCGTAAATGCCAGGGGGAATCGGGATGTTTTGTTCGACCCAAGGGGTGTGAGGGATGACTGGGAATTCAATCGGGGGGAAGAAGTCTGGTCGGAAGCTACCTCATTCGTTGTCAGTCCACGCGAAGCCAGTTTTGTGGTTTCAAATGAAGTCGTGCATGAGATTTCGTTCTTCGGGCCATAGGAAATCACCTGGATGATTCCTGTCGACGATGGCCTTGCATTGGAGCGAATATCGAGGGGTGGGAGAGAAAGGTGGGGGACAAGGATTGAGTTTCGGCATATGTTCGAGTGGATCACCAGTGATCTTGCGAATGATGTGAAAGTGATTGGGAAGGTCAGCGATGATGGGTTGAATCTTCTGGTGTGACGGGCTTGTACTTCTTCTTTGAAGCGGTGAGTGTCAGATAGAGAGAGTCGAATGTCGAGATATTGGAAGGGGAATAGATAGAAGAAGATTGCATAGGGGTCGCCGTCGAGGTCGATAAATATGTCGCATACTGTTTGCTAGCCATTAAATATAAGTTTGCAACGATCGAAGAAAAGGAATAGTAGTTTGAAGTGTTCGAGGAGTCAATATCGGGAATGTCCCAGTGTACTTGATAGTAATAGAAGGATTAGAATGGTCATAGGAAATAATGAAAGCGCACTGATTGGCCTCTGAAAGTTGATCCTCTAACTCCGAAAATCCTTTCAAACTACTTTTCGACATTGATTCAATCGAGGGATCGTTGGAATGGTACATGATCGCATCGAGTTTGGATCGAGGATGGTAATCGTCTGCAATTCATTCCGATAGTTCTTCACTGTACTCTCAGTGAGAACTTCAAAAGGGCATCCAAATAAAATGTCGTATGCTGGGTCGCGAATAATATGAATTTGCATGTATAGCGTGATGGTGCCGACTTCACAAGGAACATTGCATGCTAAACCGAGACTTTCATCGATACCGCTGTTTGCCGATTGTAGAGGAATGCAGATTGAAGGGTCGTAGGTGAGACCGAGTTCGTGACAAACCTCTTCCGACATTGTGATGATTGAGGAACCTGGGTCGACGACACTCTCGACTGGGTTTCTACTGTTAACATTTATAATGACCGATCTAATTGCGTGAGATTCCTTTGTGACGATGAAAGGTTCCAGAATGTCACTGGGGCACAGACTGTTAATATAAGTCTCGTAAGGATTGTTGAGTACATAGACATCATCATCAAGGATGTTCATCGCATTATTGGTTTGCTGAACGCATCGTGTTGTGACCTGTTCTTTCCATTTAGTTCGAACCTCCGGTGCTACCGACAGTAATTCTTTGGATGTTAGCGTGATAATAGGAGTCTTCATCAAATGAGTGAAAATGTCTTCCGTGATCTTGTCCTTGTGAATTGGAGCTTGGATATGGTGCGATGGGCCTTCTTTACCTTTACCTTTACCAGTCGATGCAAAGTTTCATTCATGAGGTGGGAGGTACAAGTTCTCTTTAGCAGCGGCGTATGGGTGAACAATAGGTGGCGAGGTTGGACTGGATTTGGTAGCCGATGCTGAGGTCGATGTTGGAGGATTGGTTGCTGTAGATGAAGTGGAAGGTACCAGAGCGCGTGGAGCAGTCGTTGGCTGGACTGGAGTAGGTGGGACCGGGTTCGAAGGACAGGGTTGTGCTGTGGGCATGTTACGATCAGTTTGAGTGTATGGTCTACCACTTCGTAAGGTGAATAGTTCTTCCTCGAGCTTCGCGATGCGATCATCCACTGTGTTAGATACTTCCGATACCTGATATATACCTCTAGGTAGTGGTGTCGATGATATTGAAGATGCGATGTTATACATGAGGGAAGGAGTGATGGTGACCTGTGGGTTTCGTCGAAGCCACTCATCGATGCGTTCCTTGATGTAGTGGCTGGGGATGTTATGAGGAGTGAATTGACCATTAGGGAGAACTACCTTTCCTTCAGCGTTCTTCTTACACTTTCCTTCGTTAATATAGGACTGGCAAACCAAAGAGTCACTAATAAAATGTCCGGCAAGACCGCAAAAGATGCAAACCAGAGCTTCGATTTGTTCAGGTCGAAGGCTATTGTTAGCATGAGGTGGGTTAGACATTTTTGAACCTGCTAGAGCCGTGATGAGAGTAGTTGCAAACTTTTCGAAGATAGCTGAAAGGTCTTCCGATTTGATCTGAGGTGCTGATGTCGAGGTGGTCACTGCCGATGACAAGGTTGCCGAGTTTGAGCTGAGTAGGGAAGAGGTGTCTGAGGAGTTCAATCCAGCTAAGACAAACTTTGCAGCTTTGTGGATGTGATCGAGTGGGTAGGGGTCATCTGGGTAATGGTCAGGATACTTAAGCTTGAGTCGTCAAGCAATGCGCGTCCACAATCCAGGTTGGAATCCTCGAACGAACGCTCTGCTCTGCTCTGCTTCTGAGATTCTGTTTTTAGTTGACAGGAATCTCGTAATGTTATAAAAGGCTCGGAAATACAATCCGAGATCGTTCGCATTGAAGATGCCGATGTGTAGTTGCTCGCCGACTAACTTGTCCATATTGGAGATAGACCACTTGCGATCGTCTTCTGAACTGGGGTAAAGCTTGTGAATTGCAATGCAAAAGTGCTGGAACGAAATGCCAGCGTCGTATTCTGGAATCGATTCCCAGAGTTCGGAAGTATCGATATCGAGGTAGCGACAAGCATGCTTCTTCATATCCTCCGAGTTTGTGACATTGCATGCAGAGAAAAGCAATTTGAGTTCATTAAAGTATCTGCGAAGTTCTCGCGGCTGGGTAGGGTCAAATTTTGGAGCCATGGAATGACCACGAGCTGGCATCGTTGCTTGTGTAGTCATGAATGCGATGTTTCTAGGAGTGGGAGTTAAAACTTGTGTGAATGATGGTAGAGGAGTCAAAGTGGTTGGAAGGATGAATGAAGATGTGGATGACAAAGATGAAGAAGTAGAAGATGATGTTGAGGGTGATGATATTGGTGAAGGGAATAGCCGACGATGAGTTGATTCTGCTTCGGAAACAGGTATAAGAATATCTCCTGATTGTTTGAGAGATTCAAAGGCGTGACGAGTGTCGATCTGTAGGTTTCTAGCTTGTGTTGGCCTAAGCCGGGAGATTTGAGATGGATTAGGTGATGAAATGATTTAGAAACCCCTCGCGGTGGGCTCCAAAATGATATGCTCGACCTGGAAACCCCAAACAAAACCTACTAAAATGGCCTTGGCTGGTATAACACGAGTTAGAGGAAGGGTGCGAGGTGGTACTAAAAGTCACCGAATCCAACCCAATGGAGGCATAAGATGTCCGAGTGGGTACGAAGGGTTTTGAGAACGTTCAAAGGGGCGTGAGATCTCTCGATGTAAGTTTGAGGGAGATTGATAAGGTTCAAGGGTTAGAGGAGACGTTCGAGGTAATTGGGAATGGTATAGACAGTTTTACAAAGTGTGTAGAAGGAATATGTGAGTGGGGCGGCGATGATAGTGATGAGGGGCGATAATGATATACGATGGATGAAGGGTTCGAGGGCTAATATGAAGTTTCGAGGAAGTTCGCAACGATTCGCAGAACTTCGGGCTAGATGAGAGGCTTGGACTCAAGAGCTGAACTCTTAAATCAGACTATAGTGAAGTAAGACGATCTCTTTCTTCCTTCTTAAGTGAGTAACTATTACAAGTTTAAATAAGTTCTGAAGAGGTACTACCAAAAAGGGGAAGGAGAACATGAGGCTTACATGAGGTGAAGTCTAGGATAAAAGATAAACCTCTATCACTGAGTAAAACAATAAAAGATAAGAATTAAATCTCCGGAGTCCTGATATGTGCAAAATGTACTCGTCCTATGTCATTACAAACCATCTAAACATTTGAAATTTGCCTCATCATGTCCTTAGTTGTCTTGTGCGTGCTCAGTCGGTGGCCGAATAGCTTGGTCAACCTTGCTATGACTCGTCGGCATGTAGTAAGAGTGCCAGAGGCCATGATGATGGCAGCTGAGCGCATTTGAAGTGTTCCTATATCGTTCGAGGGGGATCGAGGGGACTCGAGGTAGCGCGAGGCCGCTCAAAGCCTGTTCGGGAGCGTTTCACAAGGCTCGAAGGTGTTCAAGGGGTTCCAAGTGTCATGGGAGATTGATGTGGAACTGCTGTGAGTGGTTACAGACATTATAGCGCTAGGTGGACCTATCAATGGCATCCTGGAAAAGGATCTGAGGGAGCTGGAAGGAGTTTCACGATGTGGAAGACTGGGTGAAGTCTAGACATGGAGGCTGGGAGGTGTAGACAATAGGCATGCGTTCCAACGCACTTGACAATGGGGAAAGGTCCCAGGAAGCGATGGGAGAGTTTTTTGGATGGATGGGTAGTGGAGATGTCACTGGAGTCAAGAGAAACTTGATCACCAACCTTGTACTGCAGCGTTGGAGAGTGGCATTGATTGTAGAAACGTGCCATGTTGTCCTTTGCCTTCACCAAGGCTGCCTTCACTTCCTCCAAACTGTCCCTCATGCGTTCCGTGAACTCATTCACTGTCTCAATATGTGAGGGGGCTTGGTGAGGTTTGAATCCCATGCGTGGATGCCATCCAGTGTCCAAGAAGAAGGGGGTTTGTTGAGTGGAAGCATGGACATGATTGTTGTATCCGAACTTGGCCAGGGGAAGGAGATCGTCCCAATTGTCCTGGCATTCATTGACGAAGACATGGATGTACTGCTCCAACTCCTGGTTGACTTGTTCAGTCTGGCCATCAGTTTGTGGGTGATAAGCGGTCGAAGCGAGGAGTTTGATACCCAGAAGTCAGTACAGCTCACCAGTGAACTCTGCTATGAACTGAGGGCCACGGTCGGAAAGGAAGGCGCCAGGGAGTCCATGTAATTTCCAGACATGGTGAAGATAGAGGTGGGTGGCACCCAGGGCACTGACAGTGGTGTGAGTGGGAATGAAGTGAGCGCATTTCCCTGCGGAATCAACTGTGCACATCACTGCATCAAACCCATTTGACTCTGGCAACTCCACCACAAAGTCGACACTGACAACATCCCAACGACTTTCTGGGACAGGGAGAGGGTGTAGCTCACCAATGGGTTTGCGACGAGGAATCTTGGTGTGTAAGCAAAGGTCACAAGTACGACAATACTGACCAATGAGCCATGACATCTGTGGCCACCAATAATTCCATGAGGTGAGCTCCAAGGTCTTCCAGCATCCAGGGTGACCAGCAATCCATGAGTCATGGTGTTGGGATATGATACGTCGATGAAGGTCTGGGTTGTTGGGTACGTAGATGCGATCCCAGAAATACAACAAGTCCTCCTTTTCAGCCCACTCTGCTGCACGTAAGGAGAGGGTAGATCCCTTCCTCAGTTCCTTAACAGCTCAGGCCACGACATCCTCGTATAAACCACTACGGTTCGCACGACGGATGTCACGTAGGATGTCCCACTCCTCGCCCTGGGGTGCGATACCTTCCAATGCCCAGATCGTAAACAGGTTTGGCTGCAACAACACAATGTCTTGATTGTCGTCACCACCATCCCTGTGATCCACACATTGGGAGAGGGCATCGGTCTTCCCCATGCTGCGACCTGGATGGTGGTGCAAGGAGAAGTCAAACCTGGATAGATACAGGGACCAACGAGCTTGACAATGGTTCAATTTCTTGACCGTCATAAAGTACTCGAGATTCTTGTGATCCGTCCAAATTTCCACCTTGTGTAGGGCACCCTCGAGGAAGTGTCGCCACTCCTCAAGTGCATGCATTATCACCAACATCTCCTTGTCATGGATCTCATAGTTTCGTTCCACAGCACTAAGGCTTTTGGAGTAGAACACAACAGGATGCCACTTCTGGTCCTCCAGAGACTGCTGAGACAACACGGCGCCCGTCGCAAAGTCAGAACTGTTGGCTTCTACATGAAAAGGGTGCAAATCATCAGCAAAGGTAAGGATGGGAGCAGAAGTGACCATCTCTTTAAGCTTTTGGAACGCCTCCTGCTGTGCATTGTCCCACCGCCATGCCTCCTTGCCAGTCAAGTCAAACAGTGGTCATGCGTGATGTGAGAAATCCTTGATAAAATGCCGGTAGAAATTGATGAAGCCTAAAAAGGACTGCACCTCTTTCTTGTTCATGGGCATCGGCCATGCCGTGACCCCATTCACCTTGACTGGATCCATCTCTACCTGGCCCTCCGAGATAATCAGGCCAAGGTACTCGATCTTGGTCTTCTCAAACTCGCACTTGTCCTGGCAAAGGTAGAGTTTGTACTGTTGAAGTCGGTCCAAGATGAGGCGTGTAATGCGACGATGCTCTTCCACTGTGCAAGTGAAGATGAGGATATCATCGAGGTAGATACAGATGATGCCCTTGAGGATGAGGTTGTGGAAGATGTTGTTCATCATGGTCTGGAAGGTGGCAGGACTATTAGTAAGGCCAAAGAACATGATGAGCAGTTCAAAAAGACCACGGTTGGTACAAAAGGCTGCCTTCCACTCATCTCCCTCCTTTATCCTCACATTATTGTAACCCCAACGGACGTCGAGTTTGGTGAAGTATCACGCTCCATGGAGTTGGTTCACAAGTTCGGAGATGAGAGGTAGCGGGTAGCGCTTTTTGACTGTGATGTCGTTGAGCCTTCTATAGTCTTGAACTGGACGAAGTGAGCCATCCTTTTTCTTGACAAAGAAAAAGGGAGAGGCCATGGGCGATTTGGATGGTCGAATATGTCCAGAGGTTAGGTGTTCGTTGATGAATTGGTTGAGCTGTCGCTGTTCCTCAGGAGAAAGAGGATAGACCTTGCAGGAGGAAGGGGTTGCACCAGGGATGAGTTCGATGGCATGATCCCACGGCTTGCATGCAGGGAGAGAATCGAATGATTCCTTGGAGAACACATCCTCGAACTCATGAAGATGAGGGAGTAAGGAGTCAGTAGAGGATTTAGCAGTATTGTTTTTGTGGAAGGCCTCGGCAAGGCACTGGGATATGTTTGATGTAGCACACACCTCATGCGATGGACAAATCGCAGTGTAGAAAATCTGATCCCCTTCCTCAACTTCCTCTGCTTCCTCCTCATCATCATCTGAGTCTGGTATCAGATCAGGAATCCCCTCCAACTCCACATCAGGCAGAGGTAGGGGTCCAGCACGACACTTCTGAGTGCATCGTACTGAGGCCCTTTGTCTGTGGTGCTCTTGTCTGGCTTCCATGAAACAGGTGCGACAGCTGGATGGACATCGGCTCATGGTGACCTCCCCAGTATGCCAGTTAACATCTGGGTTATGGTCTTGAAGCCACAGATAGCCCAAAATCACCTTCTGCTTCCCTAACTGAGTGACAGCAAAAAGTGTATGCTCACTATGATTTTTGTAACGGAGGACCAGGTCCACAACCTCTCGGATGGCACCAGCTTCATTTGGGGATCCATCCACATTATAAACAGGTATCGGACACGAGAGCAAGCGAGTATTCAGGCGATGTTGTCGTGCGAGGTCAGCGTCAATGAAGAGACCAGTAGCACCAGAGTCTAGGAGCGCAGAGACACCAAGTATATGTCCAGTGTCGGTAGTCTGTAGTTCGATCGCCAGGTTCAAGGAGTGTGCAGAGGGAGTGGATGCAACAATATATTTGCATGGTAGTTTGCGCTCCCATGATTTAATTTTGGGGCATGAGGTAGAGGTAGAGAGAGGAGGGGCAGGTATGTCTTCACCCGACTTTGAAGGTTCAGAGAGGGGAATAGTCATGAAATCAGATTCATTCTCTGGGGATTCAACTGACAAAACTTCAAAGTGGTTATGGACAGGCAATGAGGGCGTACAATTCACTCACTGCGAATAGAAAAATCCTGCTCCTCTACACCCTCTAATTTGACCTCCTCTGCGACCTTACCCTTCGCTTCCTTGACATCTACAAGCACCAACAGGTCCTGGAGGAGTTCATCTTGCCCCTTGGGGGTGAGCATGCAGATATCCTGACGATGGGGGCATGCTCCAGCCATATGTCCAGTTTCCCCACAGCGGTAGCAGAGGTTTAACCTGCGTGCGTGGCTATGGGCTGCATCGACATTCATTGGTACCGGAACATTGACGGCTGGTGCAGGAGTTTGATGGACGGGAATAGGGTTGCATTGGGGAAGGGTTCGATTGAAGATGTGGGATGTAGGAGTGGTAGTTGGAGCCCAGAATGTGGCATTGAACGTGGCATTTGTGAGTCAGTTCTCATCACAGAGGGAAGCAGCTTCATACCAAGCATAGATATCATCGTCTGCTGGACGTCCTTCCAACATCTGGGCAATCTGGTCCTGAATCTCCCGGTTGAGGCCTTGTCGGAACTTCACCACCACTGGTAGCCCACCCCCATATCCTGCCATGTCCACCAAGTCCTTAAACTCATTGATATAATCATCCACAGATCGATGTGCCTGGTGGTACGAGGATGACTCAAGTTGTGTCACTGCTTGGTGGCACTCATTGAGGGGACAAAAGTGGCGTACAAACTCTGCTCGAAAGTCACCCCAAGTGGAGAAAGGTAGGGAACCGAGTTCTTTGGTTTGTCGCAGAATATGGTCCACATAGAGATAGGCACACTCAGATTTCATGTATGTGAAGGCCCAATAAATTTTTGCAGCTTCATTGACAAATTGATGCGACTGGAGACTGATATACAACTCACAGGAGTTAAGGAATGCACGTCCCTGCGCATGCGCACCATTAAATTTGGTGGGGGGGGACGGTTTGATCTGGGCGCGCTCCTTGGGCGCATTTGGCGACGCATCATTGTTGGGCACGCTTGGAGTCGTAATGGGGGAAATATTAGTCATGGAGCTGGTCTGAAGTGTTCTGACGAAGTTTTCGATCGTAGATTTAAGTGAATCAATTTGCGCACGTATTCCAGTAATGTTGCTTTCAAGCGCGTCGAGGCGCTCTGATGCATCCATAGCGCTAGGGGGCGCATTTGGCAAAAATGGCAGCGTAATAAAGGCAAGACTATCTGGAACGGTGTGTAGGGACTCTGTGGAGCTTTGGGAAGCATCGTCCAGTCCGTACCTGCCTATCTTGGGCAGTGCATTCACGATTTTCGGGCCTTAGGGGAGAGTTTTCTACTATAAGGGCAACCTCAGCCTCTAGCAAAGGGAAATCCGAAGTTAAAATTATGCTACATAATACAGGGATTGGGGATGCACCTAGCAAAGGGAAATCCGAAGAGAAAGCTCTAAAGATCCCTTTGCCAGTGCCCAGTATATGTGAAAACTGCAAAAATCAAATAATAACTAAAAATAGAAAAGGCAGAGATAGGCTGATCAAGGCCACCGCATGACATAATACCAAAGGGTAGATGTCGGAAGGGTACTCCATCTCTAAATATAAAACTGTCAACATGCACAAATGTGATAGAAAGGGAAATTAGTAATAAAATAAGGGAAAAATCATAGAAAATGAAGAATAGAAGGAAATGAGGCGAGAAAAAATATAGGACGAACATAAAAAATAGGAGAAACACGTGGGACACCCTCTAGTCCCCTTACACTCATACTGCTGCAATAAAGGGCCATGTAGCTTGCACCCCAATCCGGCGACAGCACTCATTGGTTTAGAGCATGGGTCAGATTATTATGAGGACCTGGGTGGTACAGCAACCAGACAAGAAATAGCCAAGCATACAGAGGAGATACTGGCCACTGCCCCTGTAGGTTGCTTTCATCAGTGCGACTATAAGGTTAACACAATAAATTCTAGCCACCTGCTGTGATAGTCGAAGGTGTTTCATGGTATGATGGGGGCCCGATGGGGGCCTGACAAAAATGGTTATAGAAAGAATCAACATAAAAATGACAGATGTGTCGTTTGAGCTCATCAATGTCTTTGTCTTTCCATTGAAACCTTTCCACCTGTAGGATTGAAGGGGCATTTGGCCACAACATCATTACCTGTTTCAAAGCATGCAAGTAAAATGACCGCTTCTCCCAATTGACATTGGCGAGCCCATGATTCACTGTAGCCAAGTCAGCAATGAGAAAGGAACCTGAGGTACAGCCTGGAAAACAGTCAGCCACTAATGCTTGATGATTGTCTTTCACTGTAGTAGCCCTAGAATCGAGGGCAAGCAGTTCAAATCTAAAGTTGAGCTCTGAAAGTTCCCACAGGATGTCTTCCCTTATTGTGTCTGTAACAGCCTCGGTCTCCTGGTTGTTCTAAACCATCCTTCCCTGATCAAGGCCAGCACTACGCTGTCAGACTTAACACATTCATTGAAGATTTCCTGAGCTTGCCTATGTTGTTGGCCACTAAAAGTCTGTTTGCTTTCCTGGCTACCTTCAACTGGAGGTGGGTTGGAAGAATGATCAACAATAAGAATGTCCCACCAAACAGATGTTGGAATTGGGTGACATTCCAAATTGTTTGAACTGACTCGATAAATGAACACCGAGCGATATTTCAGCCATGCCTCAAAATATATGTCTCGATGTAAGGACAATTGAGTCCACACAAACATGGCAGGTTCAGGAAAGGTGTATCCAATATTGCTGGGATTGGGCTTGTACACAAAGTGAGCAGTAGCAGAGTCGTGTTCCTCCAGCGTGTTCTTCCAACTTGCAATGGCTGGCAGAAACACCGGGTCAACAGGATCTACAAACTTGTCTGCCGTTAAAGTCACTGGCGCTTTCTGCTTTCTCTTAGGAGCATCTGAAACTGGAGTTAATTATATTACTAAAAACATTCACAATCCATCGGCTTACAGGGGGAGTACCTCTATGATCATTCCTGTCTCTTAGATAGCTCTGAAAGAGGTGGCAGTGCCACAACAGGTCTCGTGCGTGACAGACCAAATGGGTTTGGAAACTTCAAGAGGTTGAGGACACTCACCTGAAGAGCAACATATTTCTCTATCTTATCACCCAGCCCACGGTAGAGGGTAGGGCAGTTCGGGTGAGAGCACAGTGCCAGAGGTAAAAGTCCTTGTGCTTGAGTTGCTGGCACCAGTTTGCAAACCCGGATCGACCAGAGGGCAGAATAAGGGCAAATAAGCCAAACTGGTACACCCACTTGGAATAAGCTTTGGATCCCATGTAAATGCTCCCATCAGGTCAAGGACAACAGGCAGTGTGCCTGTTTCTAGCCGATAACACTCTTCAAAATCAAGAAAGCCTTTCAGCTCAAGGAATGTCCTCTGCAGATCGCATACACCATGCTGCATCATAAAGAAGCTACTAGACAAAGATTTGAGGCAATGAAGAAGGTTGAGGAGTATCTTTGACAGTTCATGAGGCACAACTTTGCCATGAAACAAGGGTTTTTCTGCTTGCTCTAGGAAGACAACAGAAAGCCTCTGCAGTTGGAGAAAGTAACTTCACTCAAGTTTACCGATGCCATGCAGTACCTCATTGTCAGGGACAAAGTTTTTCTGATCCGGTATCCACCACATTATGTTCATTGGATCAGAATGGGGTTTGGGACCAATACATGAGAATGGCAATATTGGGGAAGATATGCCTGGGGCCATTGAAGGGGATCATCCTCTCCATAGCGGAGATTAACCCTTAAAAAAAGACTCCTGTCTCCTTCCAATAGTGGACCTAAAACCATGGAGCAATTTGGGCTGGTGATTATATGCTCACCGTCACTAGTCACTCTGCCCACTAAGCCATCGAGATGTGTAACAGCTACAACATAGGCCATTAAAAAGCAGGGCATAAATGTCTACAATGTAAACACGCACAATTTTGGAAATATTGGGAATGAAGGAGCAGCATAGGTCTCTCCACCAGCAGTTTTGGAGATAAATCTTGAGGCAATGCCATCCCAAACTAGATAAAGCCAGAACAGATCTGCAGTTGCAAGCCCTGAGCATTTCTCTACATGTAGGGAATAATAATAATAATAACAATTGTACCTTAGTTCAATGCTAAACTCGATGTCCAAAAGCTGAAACGACGAAAAAGGAATCACAACGAGCAAGACAAATCCAGTCTCACTCAATCACAAATAAAAACCGTGTCCATGAACAAGCCAATGTCCAAGTTTGAAGCGTTGGGGATAAAAAAAAAGAAAAACAAGACAGCCTCAGTCTTGAGAGGGCTTGCGTCAAGAGAAATGAGAAATGAGCTGACACCTGGTCACCATCCAGGAATGGGGAGGTGCCTCGTGTTTGGTGGCGAGAGCTTCACTGTACAAAACATAAAGAAAATTAAGAAGAACTAAAAGTACTCACCTGAATGTTAAAACGAAATAGACAATGAAAAAGTAAAGGGTGGTAAGGCGGCTGTTGATTTCAACCAAACAAAGTTGCTCAAAACTTTCCCAAGCCAGCCCTAAACTCAGCCATAGCACCCCACCACTTTGCCTTTGACTTTCTGTCCTCAGTTCCAGGTTCCCCCTACTTTTGCTCGCACTGCTGCTGCTGCTGTCACTAAACCGTTTGCTTTTTTTTTCTATAGCTTTAGTTTAAGCCCTCACCACCAAATGCGAGGCACTTTCCTATTCCTGGACACATCCTTTCAGGATGGTCCAATGAGCTCGACCAGGTGTCAGCTCATTTCTCATTTCTCTCAATGTAAGCCCTCTCAAGACTGAGGCCATCTCGTCCATCCTCTTTTTTTTTTTCATTTCAAGGTTCACATTTCAACATCAAAAGCAATGTGCTTTCTTTCTCCTGGACGTGTTCTCTCATCAAGGTATAACAAGATTGGGGCCATCTCCACAATTTGTTTTGAGCACGTCTTTCATACCGTATTCCTCATGGTTTTAGCTGGCTGAGGTTAAGGATTATTATGTTGGCAGTACATGGATTTGTTTACTATGACTCATTCTCAAAAATTAAAATTGAATTAAGTACCCAACAGCTACTGATAGGACTCTCATCTTTCATTCACTTGATCATTCCATGACATAACACATCCAGATTTGCTACGGTGTTATATTCTGCACTTCAACTTCTATCACAGGTAAGGTAGTCATCCAGACATCACTTTTTTTTGGTTGTCAGGTCCTGATAGATATCCCACACATCCTTCGCTCTTTGATTCCATGAGACGGTATTTGCCAACCTGTGTTCCTTTGCTGCAGCATTTGTCAAGGGAATATCTGTTATAATCACTGTAACAAGATCAGTATGCAGGATCTGTGCTTCTAGCCATGTAATGTTCGGCTTTTGTTTGGACCTGAGGTCAGTGACACAATGAGTGATGGCCTCCCCAACTGCCTGGCAGAGGTACTTATAGCATGATACAGCAGTCCTATACAACACAAATACACCAGTTAGGCAGTAAATTGTGGGTAAATATGTAGGGCATACTTGGGTGTTTCTTCTAGTGGAGGGAGGTCTTTCAAAGCTAGAATGCCTCTCACTTTGAAGACTGCCTCCTCAATGGTACCTTTATCTGACGTCTCCTTGACAAGATGCCAGCTTTTTAAATTTTTGAACCCCTGAATCTTATGGTCTTGTTCCCAGCTAGGTTGTGCCTGCTCACAAGGGTCAATAGCATACATCTTAAAATGGGTGGCCTTACGTCCATGAGGCTTGACAGCCAACCGTCTGTCTCATCTTCAAAGTGTTCTTCACACAGGAGATCAAGGGCAATACCTAGCCAGGTGGTCAGTGTTGGACAATGCGTATTCTAGGCAGGCTTACGGGCATTTGTCAAATCATAATCTTTGTCCATGGTGGGAGTTTGATTGGAGGGTTATGTGTTCATTTCGGAAACTTTGGCCATCTGAGTGGTGACATAGGGGCTGTTGCGCAGATCTTTCATGTTGCAGGGCTATCAATGACTCATTGTGGGAAGAGAGTGGATTATCTGCTGAGTCTCACCCGTGTTTAAGGGGATCCAGAGCACGGCCATCTCATCCCAACATGCTGCCTTATCAATTCCCTCGATGTCCCACAGAGATGACTTGTCAGCTTATGGATGCCTTTCCAGTGGGTGCTGCCCATCAACTGATAGTCGGTTATCACTGACAAATAGTTTCAAGGCTCCTGCAGCAATTATCTCCAGTTGCCTGTTAAGGTATGACATCCCAGGCCTGTGCCCACCAGTCAGGGGATCAAGCATTTACAAACAATAGACAATTTAGCTACCGAGGTGTGGTTTTATCCAAAAGGCTATGTTACAACAGTGGTGAATTTAGACATTGGCTGTACCTCATTGAGAATTATTCCTGGCACTGCCACAGTGCTCAAGGATGGCTTCACATTCTATTTTGATGACCAGTCAAAGGGAGGGCCACCTAACCTTGCCCTGCTGCATGCAGGGGAGCCATGCTATTGGAAAGAGGATATTCTGGTGATAAAGAACAAGGGCAATCTCGGGGTTGCCAACATAATCAGTGATGACATCCCACTTACCTGCAGCACTTTGCAAGTGTAAGCAAAATTCCACTACCCTAAGTTTTTTGTTGAACTGATAATACAATGGTCTATAGGGTGCTAAGACTTTCTGCTCTAACTTGAGGGTCTGCAGCATAAGGGGGTCCACATAGAACTTTTAAGTATTTCAGATATTAAGCTCACTGTAATCACACCACAGATTATGACATGCCTGTCCCAGAGTCCATTTATAAGACTGCCTTTTCAAACAGGAGGCCGAGCCTTCCAACATGCTCCAGTGAGTCTTTGTGACGCCACTTTTGCCCTGCACTGTCCTGTAAATGGTTGGACATAAGCCACCACACTGAACTTTCCATGCATCACAGCCTTCTTGCACATCAAGACCTCTCTTCTTGTATTTCACAATGTCCTCCTCAGTGATGGGCAATGGCCCCCTAAGAGCATGGCCAGCCAATGTAGATGAGGGATAAAACATGTAGACATAACTGGGGCTGATTGCAATTATCAATGCCGTGCAGGGGCTCCTCAACACCACACCTAGGGTTGATTTTTTGGTGGCCTCTAGGACGTTAACACATTTCTTGCCTCCATCGCGGGTCATAACATAATGGGACATAACCACACCACTGTAGCAGGATGCCACCAAGCTTCTAACGTGCAAAAAACCATGGTCAACCAGGAGCCTGATCAAGGCAGTGCCTTTCCTGTTTGGCACTACGACATCAATGTTGTTCAGGACCCAAGCTCAACCTGCCTCACACTCTACAAAAGCAAGCATGCTCGATGCAAACACGATTCCATCGTCCATCAGCAGTGCAGCCCAAAAAGCAGTGATGAGCACTACATTTTCTTCTCTGTCAGTACCAAAGTGTCATCCCCAAGGATACAAAGCACCTTCTGAACCCAACATCGGCTTCACCACATGTGTCAGTGGGGCCTCCATATGATACCATGTGACTGAGAGCATTGAATGATTGACAGCCATGACCGCTGCAAGGTTGCAAAAGTTACAAAAAGACAGAACTTGCTCCATCAGCTCTGCACAGGCCCACACTTGCATCTGGGGCACCTGATAATCCCACCAATCACCTCTTATTAGAGGTGGAGCTACATATGAGGTCCTCCTCTAATAAGAGGGAATTAAATGTGTATGGCCCTCCTCCAATAAACCTTGAATAAATATAGTGTAGACTCCTCCAAGACATCTACGGCATGTGCTGGACATCAGTACCTGCCATCAATGTCATCAGCTACTGTCCCCATCAAGGCCATCAATCTCTCCCATCACTGTCGGCTTATGTCTGCCCATGTCGGCTAATGTTGTGCTCACTGTCTCTGACAGCAAGCTCACTATTTCCTTCATTCTGCCCTGTTTCCCTTGGTTTCTTTTGCATACATTAACTACATGTGTACATAGAATGACTACCTGCCATCCTTTCCACTTTACCTGCCCTGATAAGCCTGCTAGAGCACTACCTTCTTGAAGTGAGAATGAGAGATTGTTGTACTTATGCATGAGGCTCTCCCTTGATATCCAGGTCAATAAAATCATGTCAAGGTCTATGTACATGATAGGGATAAGTGCTCTAGCCCGTAAGGCAGTGACTAACCAAAGGTGTACAGCCAAAAGGGTGTAAGAGTACCATATAGAGTGGTATACCAAGTATAGAGACTAGGGGGCCAGTGGGTGGATGTCAAATTATGTGTTAGTGTGATATCAGAGATGGTGACTCACCAGCTCTCCTGTTCATCCCACTGCATGAATGAGCATCATAAATGCATCATAGAGACCTTACAAACGATGGGGAGAGCCTACCATCAAAGCTACATGGGATAAGATAGTCAAAAAAGCGAACTAGGGGTGGGGAGGAGGAATACTTGCTGCATGAGATCCGTGGCACAAAAGCGTTCGCTTTCTTCGTTTTCCAGGTCTATAGGTGAAGTAAATGAAAGGTATGTATGTCTAATGGGATGGGACTGAGGTCCTGGCTCACATGGGCATGGGTTTCCCATCAACAGAACAGAACTTTGCTCATAATTGGTCACACACACCTTTCCTATTGTTCAAATCTCCTTCTGAGCAGTTAGGGTAGTCACATACCCTATATTTATAGCCTACAAGTCAACTATATAGTCAATACTTCGAGCTACAGAATAGGATCTACACCTACTCACCTAATCTCCTTGTTACTCAATGCCAGGTCATAGTACCCAGTAGTGGCAATATATATGAACATACCAAGGTACTATAAGTAGAACTAACACCTTGGAATGGTCCATGAGTCTGTACAAGAGGGATGGAGAGTCAATATGTTGAGATAGGTTATACTCACTCACCAAAGGCCAGCAGAGCTTCAGCTTCTCAATATGGTACATAAAATAGTGCATAGTAATATATCTTATGAAGTTCCCTTGAGCTATAGTCCATCCAGATAGCAGGAGAGGCCATGCCATACACTAGAGAGGTAGGTTGAAGCAAGTGTTCCAAAAAAGGCAATAAATAGAAAAGAAAAGTTTCAACAACATGCGAGACATTTGTAACCAGTGGCTGTGTAAGATTGGCCCGCGGTTAACCCTAACCCGAGCTTACACCATGGTTTGTATTCCAACATGAACCGCCTTCGGTCCTGCTGATGGCCTATGCAATGAATCCCCTTCTATCTATCCCCATCCTCTGATCAATAGCTCGTTGTGTCACTGTTGAGCTATGTTCGAGTTATTGCCTTTTTTGGAACACTTGCTTCAACCTACCTCTCTATTGTATGGCATGGCCTCTCCTGCTATCTGGCAAGTGTTCCAAAAAAGGCAATAACTCGAACATAGCTCAACAGTGACACAACGAGCTATTGATCAGAGGATGGGGATAGATAGAAGGGGATTCATTGCATTGTACTACTATACAACAAAAAAAAGAATATATTGTTGCATCTGTCCCTCGTATATCATATTAGTCTGACTCAGGAGTTTCCCTCTTGAGTTCCAGCACCTTGTCTTAGCTCTAAAGTTCTGCAAATCATCGCAAACTTCTTCAAAATTTGTTGTACCATCTCTAAACTCTGTCCTATCATCTCAATCATCTCTTGTCACCTTTGACTCCCATCACCATTTCGTACTATCCACACCCTATTCTCATCACTATCCTCGAAAATCTTCAAAACAACTTCGCACACCCTTGAAATTCTTTGAACTTCTTCGCAAGCTTTCGCAGTACTTCATATAGCATCGTGTCACATCACATTCATGCTCATTGCCGATGGAAATATTTAGTACCACCTCACACCCTTCCTCTGACTTGTGTTATATCATTTGAAATCATGTTATAGGTTTTGTTTGGGTTTCCAGGTTGAGTATCATCACCGCCATTCAAGCACTTCATGACAACAGCTTGTAGTTGACCAAACCCTGCACTTCCATAATATTGTTGGCTGTCCCCGGTGTTCACTGTTGATGATGGGCCTATCCCTATCTTTTCTTCTGATGTTGACGATGCTCAACCTGGGAAAACCACCAGAACTGCCGATGAGACAATCGATGATGTTTACAACGAGTCAGAGGAGGGTTGTGAGACATTCCAAAAGTTTGTGGTCAAACCTCTGAGAAGATTACTAGTTAACACTAGTCGTGAAGGTAGTTTTATGAGAGACGGAGGCGTTTGTCATGGTCCAATCGAGTATCGATCAACGAGATTGATGGCGAATGAGTTTTATCGTCGATGGTCAATATGTGAATTATGGGGACCTTTCGATAGGTTGATGGTATATGAAGGGCGCGGCAAACTGCTATGAAGTGTTGGAAGGGTTGCTAGAACTACGACGAGAGGATCGAGGGAGGATCGAGGATGCGACGATTGCAGAGGTTTCTCGTCGATCGAGAAAACCCGCAGAGACTTAGATTGTTTTTTAGAAAGCTGATCAGATGCTTAGAACTGTATACAAGACGATATGTGAAGACGATTTCTTGTTCTTTTCCAGTAGATACTACAGAGTTTTATATGTTTTAAAGAAACTTCCTAAAATGGAATGAGAAACATGTGTAGAACATGAGGCAAAAGATATGAGTTAAGGCACAAGGCCATAAAGGAGACTGGAATCCAAACAAGAAAGATATATATATCATATGATGAAAGAGTAATAAAGGGAAAGAACTAAAAGAGACTGTCCTTTGTGTATAAACTGCCCTAAGTCTCGCAATAATGCGTCCAGTGGGTTCTGTGCACGATAGGGACTTGGAATGAAGCTGACCTATGATCAGCAGGTTTGAACACAAGTTGGAATACGTCCTAGTGCATGGTCTTCCACCATTTATATAATGAAGGCGGTGCCCAATGTCGCTCGTAGTTTCTCGATATCGATCGATGACGCTCGACGATGGTCGACAATGGTTGATCACGGTTGTGGCTTGTTCGAAGTTGGTTGGGGATGTTCAGTGGTCGTGTAGGGGAATCTTAGGGACTTTCAGGGTAGTCCTAAGGTTGTGCGATGTGGTCTTTTGATACTATCGATGTCGCTGGTGATGTTTCGATGCGGTCAATATGATATCGCAATCGATAGAGTGTGTCGCGCTGCATCTGGGATGTTGTAGGAGTTAGCCGATGTGATTAGAATGATGCTAAAGTGTTGAATTGGTCCTTGAGCCGAGAAGACGACCTATCATCCTCCCCCTTACTGAAATTCTGACTGTCCCAGTCAGTCAAGCCGAAGTAACTGGGTCATGTGACATTGTTGATCATTGATTTAAGACGTGTTGTGGTTTGAACCTTTCTCTTTCCATTTGATCTCTTTCATCCACCTCCTCAACAAACATGTCCATCCTCGCTGAACTTGCTCTTCCCATCTTTGATCACGCGAAATCAATGCCCGAGGCTGGCAAAGCCAAAGACCTCGACTTCGAGGTATGGGGTCACGCTTTTTGTGAGAAAATGGTATGTCATTTCGTTTTCTTTGTTTATCTGCTGTCTAATCTCGTTTGATAGGCTGAATATGACAACCTGATCGGGTCGTTTGACGAGGCGCACAACAAACGTGTGCAGGCAACGTTGGACGAGGCCATCGGGCTGTTCACGCCATTCGCTCGTGAGGGCTGGCTGTCTTGGGGGGGGAAGTATCTGTTTAAGGAGTATTCGAGGACAATCGAGGAAGAGAGGAAGAGAGAGGAGGAGAGGGAGGCTCAGCAGGTGGCCATCGAGGCAAAGGCAAAGAGGATCGAGGAACAACGAGATGCACTGGTCGAGGCGCGTCGAGTTTTCTTGGCCGAAGTCTGGGCCAAAACCATCTCGAAGGATGAATTCCATGATCGTATGGCTGTGCTCGAGCTTCTGTGCCTCTCGATCGATCGGGACAAAGCTGCGGATGAAGAAACTCTGGTTGATGACCTACTGGTCATCGAGCAAATCATCGAAAAGAGGAAGGCCGACAAGATGGACGAGGAGGACGAGGAGGGCGAAGACGAACTCGATGAGGAACCCATGGTCGCAAAGTGGGTGTGATTGGAGGGCAATCTGATCCTCTTCCATGGGCCGGTAAGTTGTTGTTCTTTTGTTGATATCGTTAAGACTAATTATGCTTTTGATTCTGCTCTAGTGTGATCATTGCGCCGGACTGAAGATGACTCAGGAGTGTATCGTTGAGGAGGGCGCCCCAAAGTGCAAGCGATGCACTCAAGGGCTACAGGGGTGCTACTGGGAGGGAGTGTTGAGGAGAGGACTCCAACGGGGCGAGTTGAGGAAAATGGCGAGCTCCAAGCGAGCTACAAAGGGTACTGCAGAGTCGATGGAGGTGTCGACTCCGAGACGTAGTAAGTGAAATTGTTTGTTAATAATTATGATCACTAAATATGTAGGATCACTTAGCGATACACATCCAGGCTATCCAGCCCATCCAAAATGTGGAGGCCGGGCCCTCGAAAGTCGATGAGCGCCCGAAATGAACAACGAAGCCAAAGCCAAAGACGGCTGAGAAGGAGAAGGGGAAGGGGAAGGGGAAAGGCAAAGCGCACGAAGTCGAACCCGAGGTCACAGGTATGGTCGAGGGGGCATCGATGGCAGTGGAGGATGAGATGACGCAGTCGGACACATCAAGACTCTGTCGTTGATATCTTGCAGAAGTGCTGGTGCGGAAGAAATTGGAAGTGGAAGTCTTGATGGAAGAGATTGAGGTGTTAGAGAGGAAATGGGAGGAGTCCCAGTAGGATTTTTGTTTTATTGTTTTAATGTTATTGTTTTTCTTGTATCTGAATGAGATCAATTTGAAATGAGAAATATCGCATGCGATTGAAGCCAGGAAATGTAAGATATATGCAAAGAAACATAGGAAAGAGAGAAAAAGAAAGTAAGACAGACAATTCATCAAAATGAGACATAGGGGAAAGGCTCAGAACTCCTTCATAGCCAAAAAACCCCGTCGAGCTTGCACGAACACATTTCGAACGATATCACAACTTGTAATAGTACACTGTTATAAAATTGAGAGTTTGTTTCAATATCACAAGTAGAAAAAGAAAAGAAAAATGGTTTATTTGTCTTCGTTGAGGTCAGGAATGCCCTCGTCGATGTCTCTGTTGACGTCCGATGTTGTTTGAAGTTGTTCAAGCTGACAATCGTCGATATTGAAGAAGTTTGGAGGAAGGGGAATCGATTTCCATGCTAGATAGGGTAGAATGTCAGGAATGCCCTCGTCGATGTCTTTGTTGACGTCTGATGTTGTTTGAAGTTGTTCAAGCTGACAATCATTGATATTGACGAAGTTTGGAGGAAGGGGAATCGATTTCCATGCTAGATAGGGTAGAAAAAGCTGCTACTGGTCAATGAAGAACTGATCTGTCGAGCTCGCAAAGAATATAAGCGCCACCGTAGTTTCTTGCGATGACTATGAGTGTGCCAAGATATTGAGCTCGCATTTTTCGATTAAGAGCCTTTTCAATCTGTGTGTTTTGCATGAGTATGAGGTCACCTTTTTCGAAATGGTAGTCTCGAATCGTTCGCTTGTGAACTTCTTCGAAGTGTTTCGCAGCTTCTTGTCGAGCGGTGTAGACTCTAGAGTAGAGTACCTCGAGATCGGTTGAGCATTTCTAGAGTGTGATAGCACATCGGGCAATGAGATCGGTGGAGGAGAGTATTGAATCGGGTGGTGGTTGTAGATATGTCGCTTCTGAAATGTCGAGAGGGATGAGTGGATGAGAACCTGTGATTGCAAAATAGGGCGAACAGCCCATTCGTTTTCGAACTGTTACCCGTTCTGCCCAAAAGACCGAGTAAGTCCCAATCGACCATTGGGTTTGATCACCATCGACGGCCTTGTAGAGCGATTGTCATACATCGAAGTGGGCTTGTTCGACAAGGCCATTGGCATGAGAATTGTACCCACTTATCCGAATATGATTGATATGATATTGCTTCGACAAATACTTGAGAGCAGAAAGGAATGCTGCGCCATTGTCAGTAACAATCTCATAAAGCGAGCCCCAACGACAAATGATTTCTTCGAAGATCCAATCGCCGATGGTCTTCGCTGTTTCCTTGCGAAGCATCCTGAACTCCAGCCAGTACAATATTGAACATCGACCTTGTACTATATAGCGATATCTACCGGAAGGCGGCATGTGCATTGTGTCGATATAGACTTTTCCAAATAGAGGAGTGGGTGTGGCGACGATTGGTGGAATAAGAAGATTTCATGTTTGTCACAACTGACAGTAGTGGCACATTCGGATGTACCATGCAATATCGGCTTTCAGGTTGGGCCACCAGAATCATAGTGCGACGTGAGACTTCGTGGCGAAGATCATTTTGTGGCCAATATGGTCATGCGACGACCAGATAATATTGATGCAACGCTCTGGAATCGCGACGATCTTGTGTTCGCTGTGATGATCTTTTCGCCATAGTTTGCCAGAATCTATGAAGAACTCGGTGCAATATCGCACGAAGGTAGCGTACTCTGTGTCTGATAGATGTGGGGGTCGCACCATATCATCTAACCATTTATGAATGAGCAGTAATCGTTCGTCGTCTTTCTTTGCTTTGTCCGATCTAGGTATGTCTTCATATGAAACATCCTCCCCCTTACTGAAATCCGAAGCTTGGGCGAAAGTGGGATAAGTCGTGTGAGAGGGGAATGGTCAAATTGAGATTGGGTTGATTTGGTGAATGAAACCGTGTAGTTTGTCGATCCAGTTGCTGAATTCTTCTTCTACTTTGACATTGTCGTCTTCGGTTTGTCGAGGACGTCGCGAAAGACTGTCCGGTCCATGGTGCATACCTGCAACATGAACTAGGGTGAAGTGAAACATTAGAATGGAGACTATCCATTGGTTTATGCTAGCACTAGGTGCGATATCGGGATTTGAGAGCATGCCTTTAATATACCTCGCATCGACCTCGATGATAAGGTTTCGTACCCCTATCCAGTATAAACGAAGTGCCCCAAGGGCTTGATATAGACCATAAAGCTTGAGTTTCAGTTGTGAAAACTGCGATTTGCGATCGTTGAGCGTGATCGAGCTGAATTGACTGTAATATCGCTTTTGAGGGTTATCGCGGTCGCATTGCGTTAGGAAATAGCCGATTGCGATGCTCGATGTGTCAACTGCGAGGATTACTGGGGTGTTCGAGGTATAGTCGATGGCTTGAATCACTGGCAAGTTTAGGAGCGCATGCTTGAGATCTTCTTGTGCTGCTACCTGAGATGGGCCGAATTCAAAGGGCACATCTTTTCGAGTAAGATTGATTAGCGGAGCTGCTCGATGTGTGAAACTCTGGATGAAAATTCAACAAACTCCAATCGTTCCTAAGAATGCCTTAACTTCTGTGAGCATACGACATGGACCCCATTTCGGGATCTTATCAATATGCGTCGGGTCAGCCATTCGGCCTTGAATATTGCATCGATGACCTAAAACAATTATCTCGGGGACACAAGCAAATAATTTCAGTCCAGAGAACGTCCCACCACAATACTTCATGCGCTGGACAATGCAATTCAGGTTCTCAAAGTGTTCCCACACGAATTGTCGAATGCCTGAGTTGTCGACAATCATTTCATAAGACCCACTGATCGTTTGATATTCCGATTTCGGACCCTTCACCGGTGTGTCGTCGATATAAGGGATCATGATGTTGGGGACCTCGGGTTGTAGGATGAAAGTTATGTCATTGTGTAGGATTGGAACTGAGTTCGTCCAACCCATCGGTAGGGTGACGATTTGAAGTGCGCTGAATGGTGTCTGGAAAGTTGTTAGATTCAGATACAAGCCTTTTGTCAAATGCAACATATAAATGCAACATTCCACCACAAGTGCATCCTCCAAACTGTTTGGCTAAATGCTCGGGGATTGGGACGACGCCTGAGTGCTGAATTGTAACTTGGTTTAGTGGCTTGAGGCTGTGGACAATTCAGAGTGATTTTGCATCTTTCTTTGCAATGCAAAACCATCGCGATCGGTATGACGAGTTCGATGACTTGTAGACTCCTGCTTCGATCTTCTTTTTCAGCATCTCACAAATGTGTTCATACAAACCAGGCGGTATGGGGATATTGCATTCGACCCAAGGGGTATGCGGGATGACTGGGAACTCGATAGGGGGGAAGAAATTGGGTCAAAACCTTCCTTGTTTGTTTTCGGTCCATGCGAACCCTGCTTGCTGGTTTCGAATGAAGTCATGCATGAGGTCTTGTTCTTGAGGCCATAATAAATCTCCTGGATGATTTCGATCAATGATGTTTTTGCGTTTGAGGTTATATCAAGGAGTTGATTTGAATATCGGAGGATGGGGATTTAGTGGAGGCATGTCTTGGAGGGGATCGCCCTCGATGCGTCAAATAATTCTAAAATGATCAGGTAGTCCGGCCACGATTGGGCGGACCTTCTGTGCGACTGGTTTATACTTTTTCTTTGTCAATAAATAACTAGACTGTGGATTGTCGGAAATAACTGAGGAAGGGGAAACTAACGATGAAGAAGGTCGCATAGGTATAAACACCATCGAGGCGTTTCGAGGAACGTGGAACTCGTCGCACGCAGATAAATATAAGTCGGAAAGTGTCATGGATAGTTCTTTGGAGGAGTCGATTTTGGGGATATTTGCAGTGCGCTCGATAAATATAGAGGAGTTAGAAGAGTCAAACGAGATGATGAAAGTGCACTGTTCCAAAATTTCATTCTCTAACGCTGAAAATCCTCTCGAACTACTTTTTGACGACAGTGTGATCGAGGTATCGAGGGAATTGTAGTGGTCTGAGTTGAGTTAGGATCGCATATCGTGATGGTTTGCACTTCATTTTGATAGTTCCTAATGACGCTTTCCATCAAGACGTCAAAAGGTCGTCCGAGTAGAATATCGTATGCCGGGTCCCAAATAATATGTATCTGCATGTATAGGGTGATTCCACTGAGATTGCATGGTACGTTGCGTGCTAAACCAAGTGTTTCATCCACAGTCCCGTTAGCAGACTGCATCAGAAGCCTAATCAAGGAGTCGTATGCTAGACCGAGTTCATGGCAAACATCTTCGGCCATCGATATGATCGAGGAACCAGGATCAACGACACTTTCTACCTGGTTGTTACCATGGACATCCATAATAACTGATCTAATCAATGAAGTTTCTTTAGCAACGATGAAAGGCTGAGGGATTTCACCGGGTCGGAGACTGCTAATATAAGTCTCGTACGGGTCAGGCACAATGATTGCATCGGGACTAAACATGTTTGTTGCATTGTTTCTGGATTGTGGGACTCATTTTGGTGTGACCTGTTCTCTCCATTTTGTTCGAACCTCTGGTGAAAGCGAGAGTAGTTCTTTGGATGTCAGCGTGACAATCAGCATCTTCATCGAGCACGCAAATATATCATGTGCGATTTTCTCGTTCTGTACCGGTGCCTGTGTCGCATACAATGGTCTGTCTTTTTCCTTACCCTTTGATGCGCCAGCGAAGTTCCTTTCATGTGGTGGCAAATAGGCGTTCTCCCTGACCAACGTGTATGGGTGTACTGAGGTTTGCGTTGGGGGTATGGTGGTCAATGGCGAAGTGGTCGATGTGGATGTTGGAGTGGTAGTTGAAGTCGAAGGGTTGACCATTGTTGATGAAGATGTTGAGGGTGGTGGGACTGTACCAGTAGACGTTGACGATGCAGGGACAGGCGTTGTCGTGGCTGGAACCGAATTTCGAACCTCTTTGTTCGGATGCAAAAATGGTCGACCACTTCAAAGCGTGAATATTTTGCACTCGAGAGCCGCTATTCTATCTTCGGAGTCAGCTGTCAATGTTGAGTTATGATAAATGCCTTTTGTCTCCAATCCTGATATAGAAACAGCATCGGACTCTGTTATCGAAGTGATCGCAGCCGAGGTTGAACTAGTCGAAGTCGAAGGTGCCGATGGTGTGATGCTGAATAAAAGTGTTGCTGCTGGGGTTGCATCTGGGTTGCATTTCCACCATTCATCGATGCGTTCCTTGATAAACCTGCCAGGGATACTTCGAGGGGTGAATTGTCCATTAGGAAGTACGATCTTTCCTTCCATGTTTCGCTTACACTTCCCTTCATTCAGGTATGACTGACAAACCATACAGTCAGGGATAAAGTGTCCAGATAAACTGCAAAATATGCAAAGGAGTGCATCGATATGTGCCTGTCTGTCTGCTGAATTGGTGCGAGGATTTTTAGTACCTGCGATATGCGTAGCGATGGTGCTAGCGAATCATTCGAACATCGCGTTTAGATCTTTGGTTTTGATTGTAATAGTTCCAGGTGATGAGGTGCCCATATTTCCGATGTTCGATGTCAAGTGCGATGAAGAGGTCAATTGGTGGATTACTGAGTTCAATGTGTTGGAGCCTGCTAGAATGAATTTTGCCGCGTCGTGAATGTCGTTGAGTGGATACGGATCGTCGGGATAATGGTCGGGGAATTTGAGTTCAAGTCGTTGAGCAATTCGAGTCCATAAGCCAGGTTGGAATCCTCGAACATAAGCTCTGCTTTGCTCGGCTTCCGAGATCCTATTCTTTGCTCGCAAAAAGTGAGTAATGTTGTAGAACACGCAATAATACATTCCTAGATCGCTCGCATCGAATATCCCAATGTGTAGCTGTTCTCCCACTAATTTGTCCATGTCCGATATGCTCCACTTGCAATCGTCTTCCGAGCCGGGATAGAGTTTGTGTACTGCTGTTCTAAATTCGTTGAATGATGTGCCAGGTTGATACTCTGGAAGCGATTCCCAGAGTTCTGACGAGTCGATGTCAAGGTAGCGACAAGCGTGTTTCTTCATGAGATTCAATTCAGTAACGCTGCAGGTTGGGAATAATAGTTCAAGCTCTTCGAAGTATCGTTGAAGCTCTCGAGGCTGAGTCAGGTTGAATTTAGGAGCGGTCGAGTGCCCACGAGCTGGCATTGTGGTTTGGGTAGTCATGAATGCGATGACTCTAGGGGTAGGGGTTAAGACTTGTGTAATAGATGGTAGAGGTGTCGAAGTTGTTGGAAGGATAAATGAAGAGGTCGATGATGATGACGAAGAAGTAGATGATGATGTGGAAGGCAATGATATAGGTGAAGGAAATAGTCTATGATGAGTAGATTCTGCTTTGGAAACTGGAATTAGAATATCTCCCAATTGTTCGAGAGATTGACGGCGAACGAGTTTTATCATCGATGGTCGATATGGACCTTTCGATAGGTCAATGGTATATGAAGGGCGTGGCAAACTGCTATGAAGTGTTGGAAGGGTTGCTAGAACTACGACGAGAGGATCGAGGGAGGATCGAGGATGCGACGATTGCAGAGGTTTCTCATCGATCGAGAAAACCTGCAGAGACTTAGATTGTTTTTTAGAAAGCTGATCAGATGCTTAGAACTGTATACAAGACGATATGTGAAGACGATTTCTTGTTCTTTTCCAGTAGATACTACAGAGTTTTATATGTTTTAAAGAAACTTCCTAAAATGGAATGAGAAACATGTGTAGAACATGAGGCAAAAGATATGAGTTAAGGCACAAGGCCATAAAGGAGACTGGAATCCGAACAAGAAAGATATATATATCATATGATAAAAGAGTAATAAAGGGAAAGAACTAAAAGAGACTGTCCTTTGTGTATAAACTGTGCTAAGTCTTGCAATAATGCATCCAGTGGGTTCTGTGTGCAATAGGGACTTGGAATGAAGCTGACCTATGATCAGCAGGTTTGAACACGAGTTGGAATACGTCCTAGTGCATGGTCTTCCACCATTTATATAATGAAGGCGGCGCCCGATGTCGCTCGTAGTTTCTCGATATTGATCAATGATGCTCGACGATGGTCGACAATGGTCGATCGCAGTTGTGGCTTGTTCGAAGTTGGTCGGGGATGTTCAGTGGTCGTGTAGGGGAATCTTAGGGACTTTCAGGGTAGTCCTAAGGTTGTGCGATGTGGTCTTTTGATACTATCGATGTCGCTGGTGATGTTTCGATGCAGTCAATATGATATCGCGATCGATAGAGTGTGTCGCGCTGTGTCTGGGACATCGTAGGAGTTAGCCGATGTGATTAGAATGATGCTAAAGTGTTGAATCGGTCCTTGAGCCGAGAAGACGACCTATCAACATTCATCATGCATCATATTTCATATGTGTGTATATTCCAAGTTTCTCTTATCTCAACTCGAGTGAACTAGTTTGCTGTGTTTCGTTGTGGGCAGCCTATTTTAAAATAATTATCTTGGGGCTTCCATATAATTGCTGAAAGGATGAACAAGGTGTGGTGCATTGTTTGATGTAGAGTGTTGTGGCACAGATTCCCACAAGTTTCCACAGAATTGACCGAGGTCAGACTTTTGAAGTTGTAACATTCCATGACAAATATCCAAGATACTGGACTGATATGATGTCTTGTTCGGAAGAAGGTATGTTGAGCAGTGTCCTCACACTATTAATCCAGATTGGGCTTGAATAACATCATAATCTTTTAGTCAAACAAATGAAGGATATAGGCGACAAGGAGCTCAGGGAGCAGAGTTTTGGGCAAGCCATCAAAGTACATTGCTCATCTTACCCAAAATTCAATCACTCCTAACACAACTGCTGGAAATGCAAGTTGTACACAACAGCCCTGGAGTGTGTGCTCCCCATGACCCCTATTGAAATGCAATGATCCCTCCTTGCTAGTCAATCACAGGCTTATGTGGCGTAAGGAGTCATCTACGAGGCTCTGAGGGACCTAGATCGCGTAGTCTCTATGCACTTCACCAAAAAGGACTCTCCAAAGGTGGTGACAGCCAAATCTCATTTTCTCAGAGCCAAGGTATTACATACCATGGCTAGATATGGTGAAGCACATGCAGCCTATGCAGAATTTGCCAACCTGATGAACAAACATGAAGAATGTACCCTGGAAGAGATAAAGCTGAAGGAGGAGATTGATAATGGAATGTGGGCTTGTGAGGATACCAATCATTGGCTGAAAGATCAGCTTATGCATGCAGTAGATGTGCACCCAACTCCAGCTCCCCATATCCCACATCTTTTAACCTTTCACAGGCTCGAGGTTTTATTCTCTGGCCATTGGAGCATGAAACATTTCCCCTACCTTTACAGGGCATATTAGAGGAACTCAGAATTGACTTCATTCCAGAGGAGGATGCACTTCAATTTGCCACTGATGACAGTAAGCCCAACTGAGACCTACCTGATCCCAATCTCACACCAATCTTGCTTCTGTTATACATCCACGCACTGTACTTCAATCCCAAGCCTACCTCCACAGGACCATTTTCGACATGCCTGCACGCCCCTACATTGGAAGATGAAACAGTTCAAGATGCTGTTGGCAATCTGTTCATGTCCCTTGTTATATCTTCTGGTCATACAGCTGACCACAGAACTACGTTCTCAGCATTGGTTCACAAAGATGACCGTAGCAGTGTGGTGCTTGTGTTTACTAGTTGTGGGCGGATCCTTGAAATCCCTCAAAACACAAGGATTAGGGACATCATCGCTGGAGCAAGGTGGCCTCGCCCTGGCCATAAACATAAAATACTTCCTTTTAATGACTTGTGTATGGAGCCACAAGTGAGAGATGCTATAGATGGTGTTGAGTTGTTACAGGGCTGGGTGATGGATCTGAATATTGTGCCTAGGGATAAACTTAGGGAGTTGTGAGTTCTGTTTTTGGCACTTCTACATATCATGCTAATACTCCCGGTGTTCAAAGTGCCTATCATATGGAACATGGGTTCAAGAACTTTGGGATTTGATGAGCATTGCAACACCCCCCTTTCAGTCCCATAATCTTTTCCCATTCATGTTTAGTTGCTTATGGGCCACGTACTGAACTGATGCTAATGCAATCTCTATTCGTGCTTTGTATACTAATAGAAATGTTAAATTAAGAACCATGGCAAAAATAGATAAAAATAGTTGGACAGCAAAACTCAAAACAGATATGCAGCAAACACCACAAAATAGATAAAAATAGGTTCACCAACAAGGTGGCCAGTAAAAACTCACTACCGACACCCAGTTCGGCAATCCCCATGAAAATAGATTTTGGAACACTGCCAGGGAACATAACCTCATTCTCAATAACTGAGAACTCGGAATGGGTACAAAGCTGATCACTTGCAGGCAGTAAAAAAGAATCAAGCTAATGATCCTGATTACATGTCAGTACATCTCAATGCAGTAAAAAACCACCAGTCCAATGATCCTGATTACAAGTCTGCAAATCTCAATGCAGTTAAAAAGTATCAGTCCAATGATCCTGATTACAAGCTAGAACATCTCAATGCAGTGAAAAAGCACCAGTCCAATGATACTGATTACAAGTCTGCAAATCTCAGTGCAGTGAAAAGGCACCAGTCCAATGATTCTGATTACAAGCTAGCACATCTCTATAACGGCAACCTCAGCCTCTAGCAAAGGGAAATCCAAAGTTAAAATTATACTACATATTACAGGGATTGGAGGTGCACCTAGCAAAGGGAAATCTGAAGAGAAAACTCTGAGGACCCCTTTGCCAATGCCCAGTATATGTGAAGACTGCAAAAATCAAATAATAAAATAGAAAAGGCAGAGATAGGCAGATCAAGGCCACCAAATGACATCATACCAAGGGGTAGATGTCAGAAGGGGTGCTCCACCTCTAAATATAAAACTGTCAACATGCACAAATGTGATAGAAAGGGAAATTAGTAATAAAATAAGGAAAAATCATAGAAAATGAAGAATAGAAGGAAATGAAGTGAGGAAATATATATGTAAGATGAACATAAAAAATAGGCGAAACACACAGGGCACCCCCCTGAGTCCCCCCTAGTCCCCTTACAGTTTCAGCAGTATGTGGTACTGCAGGAGTGGGTGCAGCAGCAGTGGACATGGCAGGGGCAGGGGAGGGCACAGCAGCAGTGGAAGGTGCCGCTTGGGGTACTGCTTCTTGACTAGCATGGGGGGATTGTTTGTGCAAAATGCGTGATGTTGTAGGAGACTGATGCTCTTCGCCACTACTATTATCAGTATCTTCCACCTCTTTTCTGGATTTGTGCCATTTTCTTTGAGTATCAGTTCCATCTTTTGCATGCAGTCATTTATTTCCATGGTCAGACTGGCATTGATGTGGCGCAGGGGCAGCAAGTTCACCATTCTCAATCTGGGCATTATGTACATTTGAGATCAAGCTCATGAAACTCCACATCACTGAGTTTCCTCCAGTATGTTTTTCTGCCATGCCATCTACATAGAAGGTTATCAAGATCATGTAAGGGACTCAAGGCTTCACTGAGATTGCAGAATGGAATGTTGTCTGGCCATCCTTCAATGATAACCTGGTACCGCCTGACAATGTTGCACCAGTAAAGTTTCCATTCCATACGATCTGTGTCAACACTTGCTATAGTTCCTATACACGTTCAATCAATATCTTTATATATATATAGGAAGGAGACAGCTCACGAAGGCCCTCATTGATCTCATTGCATATCTCAGCGCAAATCACCGAGATGCACTGTTGATGATTTTTTGCTGCTGATAGGTTGTCTCCTCAGCTCAAAGGCCAATTCACCATTTTGACCACATTCTAATCACATCGGATAACTCGCATGAGGTCCCAGATGCAGCGCGACCCAGTCTATCGATTGCGATATCGTATTGACCGCATCAAAACATCACCAGCGACATCGATTGTACCAAGAGACCACATCGCACAACCTTAGGACTACCTCGAAAGCCCCTAAGATCCCTCTAACTGACCATTGAATATCCCTGATCAACTTCGAACAACTGCAAACGCGATTGAATGTGGTCAAGCATCGTTGAGCATCGTCGAACGTCATCGAGCATTGTCGAGCATTATCGATCGATATCGAGAGACTATGAGTGACATTGGGCGCTGCATTTGTTATCTATATGGTGGAATACCATGCGCCAGGAAGTATTCCAACTCATGCTCAAACCTGCTGATAGTAGGTCAGCCTCGTTCCAAGTCCCTATTGTGCACAGAACCCACTGGACAAATTATTGCAACACTTAGTGTGGTTTATACACAAAGGACAGTCCCCTTTTAGTTCTATACCCTTTATTACTCTTTCATCATATGATATATATCTTTCTTGTTCAGATTCCAGTCTCCTTTTTGGCCTTGTGCCTTAACTCATATCTTTTGCCTCATGTTCTACACATGTTTCTCATTCCATTTTAGGAAGTTTCTTTAAAACATATAAAACTCTGTAGTATCTACTTGGAAATGAAAGAAATTGTCTTCACTTATTGTCTCATATACAGTTCTAAGCATCCGATCAATTTTCTAAAACAATGTAAGTCTCTATGGGTTTTCTTGATCGACAAGAAACCTCTGTGATCATTGCATCCTCGATCCTCCTTTGATCCTCTTGTTGCTAGCACTAGTAACCAGTTCAACACTTCATAGCCATTTGCTATACCCTTCGTATACTATCAACCTATTGAAAGGTCCTCGGAATTCACACGTCGACCATCGACGATAGAACTTGTTCGGTGTTGATCTCATCGATCTTCCTCGATATCGATCGATACCCCATTGGACCACATCAAATACCTTTGTCTCCTATAGCACTACCTTTGCAACTAGTACCAACTAGTTATCTTCCCATAGGTTCAACTATGAACATTCAGAATGTCTCGCACCCTTCCTCTGACTTGTTGCAAATATCATCGGTTGCCTCATCGGCTGTTTAGGTGGTTTTCCCAGGTTGAGTATCATCACTGCACCTGTTGTCAGCAAATTGAATTGCAATGAAGAACATGGGCTAATAGCACTGTTGGCCAACCTTTGACACCCTGAACAGCAAAACCTTCCATCTTTCCCAAAAAATCTTGTGGGTCAGACTTTATAACTCCTTCCAAAAAATGCTTGACACCTGGAGTCGCAAATGTTACTCCCTTCATAGGCAAGTCAGTGTATCCATGTGTTGCAAAGAGCATGGTTTCAACTCCTGTGCACAACTTTAAATTATTCAACTACATGGCAATTAACATCAAGCACTAAAGGATAAAATATAGGCACACCTCACTCTCAACAGCCCCAAGTGTATGTGTTGCATCATTAATCCTGGACTTTGTGGAAACACAAAACACCTTTGTCTGAGTTGCTTTTTGCTTCTTGAACTCCTGAACAAGATTAATGTGCTCTTGTTTTGACAGACTGTTGTATTTGTCTTGGTTGTTACAGAAAAGGTCTTGCAATACATCCTTGCCATGAGCAGTAGGTACATCTGTGTTGGGGTCTGGGTAGACATTAATCAGCAGTGGACATTGACATAACAAGATAATTTTTTGACCATTCTCCTTTTCCTGCAACTTTTTCCAACAAAATGCATTCCACACATTGGTCTTCTTGTGCTCTGTATGGCCCACTTGACAGCCCATGTGAAGCTCCAGTTGAACTTGCCAAAGGCTGTTGTGGTGAGCTACAGCAAGATTCTCCATGAGCTCATCAGTTTTTACCCAAGTGTCTCTGAGTGCACTTTTATAGCTTTGAGATGCAAGCCATTGATGGGCAGCAATGGCTGCACACGCATCCTTGGTTACCTTCAGATGGCTAACCTTTCATGCAATGCCCTGGGTAGCCTGACCAGGTTTGGTAAATGTTCTGTAAAAGTGAGTCCTCATTGTGGAAGGTGGGTACACTATCACAGGGTAGTAAGTTAAAAACCTATTAAATTATTGCATTCTGGCCCCAGATGTCAATGTGCATGCATACCAACATGTGCTGCTGGAAAATTATTCACCATGCCCAACTACATTAGGATGTACGCATCATCCTGCATATGGAATTAGATTTCAAGTTCACTTGTGTAGGCATCCATACCAATCTATGCCTAACTAGATACTGTTAGGGTGACACCCACTATCTGCTAGCTAAGACCATGCAGGTTCTCTCTACAAGAAGGGGGCATGATGCATGTGCGCGATGGGGGAATTGATGGTTTTGATGTGAGGGGTTATTAATAGATGAGTCTGTTGAGAAAGGTGTTTCACACCACAAGTGTAGGTGGAATACCTAAGAGAACACAACTGGGGTCCCCTAGGTGTATATACTATGTTACATATATTGTACAGTGTTGTTACTGATGCGCTCATACATGCACATACATATTGATGCATGCAAAATAAAATTCTCATGCTATCAAAATGTAGTGTCATTCAGCGTAATGTAGCGTAATTTGACATAATAAAATAACATGAAACTCTATTAGGTAATGGGGATGTTTCCTAACATTACCCCCCTTTTATGCCTTGACTTCCAGGCAAGAAAATATTGAATCTGTCCCCTCTGTGAAATTTTGGCAAGGCCAGAATTTCATCCTTTCATATACCATTCTTGCAATGTGATGCAGAGTATTTGGATGTTCAAAGAATTGGGCAATCATATTACGTGCTCGCTAAAAATTCTCTTTGGGTTCCCACAAATTATTTTTGTCAGTATAGTTCTTCCACTTTATTAAGAACTCCAATTTATTCCGTCGAAGACATGAGTCTAGAATTTCTTCAACTATATATTCTGGAGCACCTTCTACTATTATGGGAGGTTGTGGAGTGGTTTGTTGGCCATGAATAGTGGGCAGGCAGTAGGGGTGTATGTGGGAAACGTTAATCTTGGGATCAATTTTGAATGATCAGGGTAAGTTTAGCACTACTGCATTAGGCAAAATTACTTTAGAGATTGTGTATGGGCCAACTTGTTTCTCTGTAAGTTTCCTAGCAGGTCATGGAATATTTAGGTCCTTGGTACTTAGCCATACCAAGTCACCAACATTGTACTCTGGAGCAGGAGCTTGAGTATGATCTGCGTGTCGCCTCACATCATCATGTGCTTTCATCAATGCCGCCTCCACTTCTTCTTGTACCTTTTGCATCTTAGATACAAAGTCTTCTACCAATTGTACCTTAACTTCCCTTTGGGGTTCTATTCCCATGTGGTGATGATACCCATAATTAGCAAAGAAGGGTGACATGCGAGTAGCGGAATGGAATTTATTATTGTGGGAAAATTCAGCAATTTCCAACCATTGGGGCCAGTCAGTTTGTTGGTAGTTGACAAACATACATAGGTACTGCTCCAACTCCTGGTTCATTCTCTCTGTCTGCCCATCAGTTTGCGGGTGATATGCTGTAGATAATTTAGTTTGAATCCCCAATACATTGTTTAGTTCTCACATAAATGCGGAAGCAAATTGTGGTCCACAATCAGAGATAATGGTATCTGGTAATCCATGTAACCGCCATACCTGATTTAGATAGAGGCGTGCCAAGCCCAATGATGAGGTTTCTGTAGTAGTAGGAATAATATGGACCTCCTTCATGAAGCAGTCACATACTATGAATATTGCATTGTACCCTTGAGCCTTGGGTAATCCAGTAATAGAATCCACAGATATGTCTCACCATGGCACTTTAGGTATAGGATTCAGCATTAATTTCCATGCAGGTTTCTCTGGAAATTTCTTCCCCCTCATGCACATATCACATACATCCACATACCCCAACACATATTTAGAAATTCTGGGCCACCAATAATTTCTCATTACTAATTCCAATGTCTTCCATCTTCCTGGGTGTCCAGCAGTCAGCATATTATGATGTAACCGGATGATCTCCCTTCTCAAATCCTGATCCTTTGGTACATACACCTTTCCTCGGAATAACACCAACCCTTGTTCCTCAGCCCTAGCGAACTCCAGGGGTAACCCTTGGGTATATTTTTACATACCCATACCCATGAACACGATACCCATGCGGGTAAGGGTGCGGTGTTACCATGGTGTTACAGGTATTACTACATGTTACATCATATACCCAAACCCCCCACAAATCTGAGGGTTTGGGGGGATGGGACACTCATATACTACTCTACTACTCTTCAGGACTTCAGAACAACTGTAAAGTAGATTAGAACCTAACAAATGACAGAGTGCTTACCCAAATATGAACCCTCTCACCATTCCAACAAAGATGTTGGCATCGGAAAAGAACGAGCAACTGCAACCCTCTCGTCTCTTTGGAACATTGAAACAACTGTATATTAGATTATAATTAAGCCTAAGATCACAAAAAACAATGCAGAACTCACCTATATATGAGACCTTCTCCTGCTACCCCCCTTCTAACAAAGATGTTGGCATCAAAAAAGAACGAGCAACCGCAACCCTCTAGTCTCTTTGGAACATTGAAATGACTGTATATTAGATTATAATTAAGCCTAAGGTCACAAAAAATGATGCAGAACTCACCTATATATGAGACCTTCTCCTGCTACCCACCTTCTAACAAAGATATTGGCATCAGACAAGAATGAGCAAATACAACCCTCTTGTCTCTTTGGAACATTAAAACAACTGTATATTAGATTAAAATTAAGCCTAAGATCACAACAAATGATGGAGAACTAACCAAGATATGAGACCCTCTCCTGCTACCCCCCTTCTAACAAAGATGTTGGCATTGAAAAAGAATGAGCAACCAAAACCCTCTCGTCTCTTTGGAACATTAAAACAACTGTATATTACATTTAATTAAGCCTAAGATTACAACAAACGATTAAGAACTCATCTAGATATGAGACCTTCTCTTGCTACCTCCCTTCCAACAAAGATGTTGGTATTGGACAAGAATGAGCAAACACGGCCCTCTAGTCTCTTCGGAACATTAAAACAGCTGTAAATGAGATTAGTAAAACCCATATACCCGTGTGTATGGGTATGGTGTTTCATGGGTATGATAATCCCAAACCCATACCCATACCCGTGCATACCCGTGACCAGATACTCATGGTGTTACCTGTACCCATGACACTCGTTACTCAGCCCATTCATCTCCTTTAATATTACCTTTCTTCTCTCCCTTCAGAGCTTTCACGGCTTCCACTACTTCATTGTCCATTTCTGAACATTGTCTAATTTTAGACAACATTTCCATTTCTGAGCTATCTATTAATAGATGCCCTTGACGCATAGTGCAAATGCAAAAGTATTTGGGTTTGAGTAAGGTAATATTCTTATTGTCCTCCTCCACCCCCCTTTTGTGATCAATACGTCTGGATAATGCATCTGCTTTCCTCATTAAGCTTCCTGCTTTATGAACCAAGTGGAAATTAAAATGCAATAGGAATAATGCCCAACATGCTTGCCAGCAGTTAAGCTTTTTAGTGGACATGAAGTATTGGATTTTGATGATCTGTCCAGATCTCAATCTGATGTGTACATCCTTCCAAATAATGTCTCCACACCTCCAACACTCATATTATTCCCAACATCTCTTTGTCATGCACATCATAATTCCTTTTCACATCATTCAACCCTCAGGACAAATATGCACAAGGATGCCATTTGTCATCTTTGCACAGCATTGATAATACTGCTCCAGTAGCAAAGTCGGATGCATCTGATTCCACTCGTAAGGGATGCATGAAATCTACTGGGGCTAATATTGGTCCCTCCACAAACTTCCTCTTCAACTCCTCAAATGCTGTCTGCTGCTGTTCCCCCCACCTCCACACTACTCCCTTTCATATAAGGTTATGTAAGGGTGCGGCAATTTTGGAAAAATTATGCACAAAGCGACAGTAGTAATTTGCGAGTCCCAAGAAGGCTTGAACCTCAGTCACCAATGTTTCTTTTCTGCCTACAATTCCTAGCAATGTGTCCTAACTGCCCACAGTTAAAACATTTAAGTGGGGCTCGTCTCCCCACTTGATCAACCTCCATTGCATCTGCTGGTGCTGCTGACTCTGTAGCTATAGGTGTCTGTCAAGAACCGTTCCTCGCCCGATTGGAACCCGCATCCATCCGACTCTCCCGCACGTCGAACATGACTTTTGCCTACACCTCCCAATTTTGTTCCTGGCTGCCTTGCACTGCCCACACTGCTGTGCACCAGGCCACCTTGTACAGCATCCACAGCTGCCTTCCCAAGGCTGCCGTCTCTATTGCAAATTTGACTATGGATTCCTGTGTGGCTCCCATTAGATAATTTATCTATGCAGTCAAGACACTGCCGCAGTCTTCGTTCCTGTTCCACATTATTCCGGACTACAGTATTTAAGCTTAGTTAGTCTCGCCTTGTATTCCTCAGTTCGTATATCGACATAGACTCAACTTTAATCTGCCAATCAAAAACCTCCTTCTACTCCAAACCCCAGTTCTCTAAGAGTCTGAACTCTGTTCAACTCGACCTCCAGTCTCCCTCTGAAAGTTCTAACCTCATCTGAACTTAACCTAAGTCCCTCCGTACTCCTTTCTGCATTTACCCGCACTTTCCTGTCCCTGCCTCCAAACCTCCAACTTGAAATTAGGACACCGGACGAGGTGAAGGGTGCAGCTTCTTACAAGCTGAAGCCAAGTCCATTCCATTTCCCCTCCCCGCTGAATCTGCAATGACCTGACAACCTTCCATAAATAACACCCACAGTGTCCAATCGGATTCTGACGAACCCTCTAGGATCAGTTCTTAACAGTGTCACTGCCATGGCCAGTGGCTGTGCCCTCGGAGTTTGCGCCTGAGGCGCCTTTCCTTTCTCGGACTTTCCTCCTGATGGCTCTCCAAATTTACTACTTCTGTATATCAACTTCGATTCTGCCTGTTCCTGCCGATATTGCCAATCAAGGTGCATCACCCAATTATACCACTCGTCCAACTTCTCTGGCATAGAAGGTAGTCAGTAGATAGACTTCAATAAAGAGGGATTTAATCCTGCTTTCAAAAATTCTACCAACACCGCTTCTCCCATATCCATCTGCAAAGCTTCTGCTTTGAACTGCAAAATAAATTCATCTGCCATCAGGGAACCTTGGTGCATGGTTTTTAATTTGGCATTGGCTGTCACCTTTGGATAAGGGTCCCCAAACTGTGCCTCCAATCTCTCCAGAAATTCCTTGAAGGTTGCAAATGGTTTATTTCCTGTGGCAATTTGATTAATAGCCTTGTTTCTCCAGAACTGTGCTTTCCCCCCCTGAATGTATGAGAGAGCAAACATGATCCTAGGCTGTACAAAACTCTGGCTTCCTCCCATGGATGTACAATACTATAGAGCTGATAAAAGATTTTGTATTCTCCATGGTACAGTCAAAGATTTGTGGGGGCGCGTACTTAGGTAAGTGCGCTTTTCCATTTCCAGATTTCTCTGCTGCCTGCACATTATCCTGTGACATCCACTCCACCATCTCCTCCATCTCATCATCTCTATCTCCTGTTGTCTCTGGCTGTACTTCTGCTAGTCTGGGCTGTGATGCTGCCAACACCGACACTAATTGCAACATTTGCACCATAAGTGCATCAATTTTTGCCTCTGGTGTGGGAACAGGATTAGGACCAGGATTAGAAGTTGAGGATTCAGACATAATGGTTAAAGCTATGATGAATCACTTCTTTGGCAGACTCAAAACTTGTTCTTTGAGACCTCTCCAAATGTCTACGGGTCACATGATTCAGTAACTCAGGTACCAAACTCAGCAAAACTCATTTGTTCATCAATTGTTTATTTGTTCATTTGTTCATCAAGCACTTTGGATCAATATCCCTTCCAACAGTGCCTGATCTCAGGGATAATACTGAATTCAGCTTGTAACTAAAATAGTCATCCAAATAGAGTAATGTAAATCGAGACTAAACCAGATCCAATCAGTTGTCTGGTTGCAGCTGTCCTAATAACGAACACTGCCTCTCGATCACTGGCAGTCACAATGTAAGGCAAGGCCTGGTGTCAGCTTACAAAAGAAAAGGTGGATTATGTATATACAAGTACTTCCAGCTCATGCCGAAAGGATAAGTAATCAGATGTGGCACGGTGAAACAATGATGTATGCACAAGTAAGAGAAGGCACACTGATATGGAGAGTTGTGTTCTTCTGTTAGGGCAACACCCACTATCTGCTAGCTAAGACTGTGTGGGTTCTCTCTACAAGAAGGGTGCATGATGCACATGTGTGATGGGGGAATTGATGGTTTTGATGTGAGGGGTTATTAATAGATGAGTTTGTTGAGAAAGGTGTTTCACACCACAAGTGTAGGTGGAATACCTAAGAGAACACAACTGCAGTTCCCTAGGTGTATATTTAGGGTTTATATACTATGTTACATATATTGGAAATAGAATTCTCACACTATCAAAATGTAGTGTCATTCAGCGTAATGTAGCATAATTCAACATAATAAAATAAAATAAAATATTATTAGGCAATGGGGCTGTTTCCTAACAGATATGGATATGGAATTAGATCTGTTTGAGTTCACTTATATTGACATGGTGAAAGGCGCACCAAAATTTTAGTTGGAAAGGAATTGTTTATATATGCAGAAATCCTCTGAGTCAGGTTCACGCTGCAGTGAAAAATACAAGTCTATGGATATGGAATTAGATCTGTTTGAGTTTGCTTATATTGACATGGTGAAAGGCACACCAAAATTTTAGTTGGAACGGAATTGTTTATATATGCACAAATCCTCTGAGTCAGGTTCACACCGCAGTGAAAAATACAAGTGATGAGATTGTAGAGTAGAAATTCGGAGACCATATCTAGACTTGCAATTTGCAGTTGCTCTGAATCTTGTCCTCTAGGACTAGATATACAGTAGAATTTCGAAAACCTTACCAAATTTTATCTACATAAACAGATTTATTTCAGGCTCGCTCTCTGTTTAGAAGTAGAGATTCATGGACCATACCAAATTTGATTTAGCATAATTAGATATCTGGGTCTTCAGGTTCACAGTTCACAAGCCATGGTTGCGCTTGTCCATCGAAATTAAGTATGTGCAGATCTATTCAGGTTTGATGTGAGGAAATAAGACGGTGGAAGTAGAGACTTATGCTCACTTGGAACAGACTGACCCCAATTCACAAATGATCAATTGTGGAGGCAGAATCTTATCTGTGTGTCCACAAATTAGACTGGGGGTAAGGCAAGATTCCGAAAACCAAATGAAAATAAAAACTGGAAGAACCTAGTAAGTTTTAGCTAGTGTTTCGAAGTCCAGTTTTTTTTGATTTTTGATATATCTTAACAATGGTTGGACAGATTTTTTTTTCCTGAGGGAGGAACCCCCCATTATTTTTCATTCTCTATCCACTCCTAAATTTCGTGATTATTTTGACAGTGGGTGGCTGAAATTTTTCATGCCAGAGAGGACCCCCCAGTCTTTTGCAAATTCTATCTCCTGTAATATTTTGGTGAATTCTTGGATTTTCCCTGAATTTATAATACAGCTTTTTGAAATCAAAAAAGTTGCAAAAAGTCAGAACCTGACTGGACTTTGAAACACTAGTTTTAGCATCTATGTGATTTTAGTCAGAAACTACAAGGTTCAAAAATCACAGCCCCTTGGGTTCAGAAAAGGAACAACCTGACATAGGCAAACATGACAGCAAGTAAAGCTAGGAAAAATAAGAAAAAGCAAATGTTCCCCATGACATCAATGACTATCCCACTTGAGATCAAACAGAAACAATGATAAGAATATCAAGGACTTACTTGGGCTGGCTGAACTTGCTGAGCTTTGATATCACATTTCATTGCATTCACCAAGTTCACTGCCTGTTCATAGCTCAAGCCCCACTTTGTAGTCTGCAAGATCTGCTCCCACTGCGTATCACAAATAGTGCATGTGAGAATGTGCAACTGAGGGACTAAACTGTCATCAAGCCCAAACTGATCCAGAGCTGCATCAGTGTGTGGCCCGAGACTGATAATCACACCTTGGAATCCATCAGCGGCACTTTTTCATGGAGCTAAATTTTTTGTCAATATAAAAATTTGATCCCATGCAGAATCACTTACCCTTGATGACAGGCAGAGGGGTATCATACTTTGACACCTCAATGACCCCTTCCTTTAGCCATCCAGGGTCATTGTCAATGTCATCATCATCATTGGTGACCTTGGTGCTCTTGCTAATGGCAGTTTTAGGCTGAAATTTGACAGGCCTGAGACCAGAAGACAATGGGTTGAACGAGCTATGAAGTGGCTGGCTCAGAGGAAGACTATGAATCATGATGTCTTGGGCATATGTTCCTGCAGGACAGCATTGACAGCAAAAGTGTGGTCCACCTTTCATAATGGGCGGAGGGAGATAGGAAGACCCATCTACCATGAGCTCATTGCCTGGGACTAGAGGCAGAATGGATTATTATTATTAATGTTAACCACCAAGCTTGAATAAAAACTATACCTGGCACAGATGGAGGCCTTACTCCTTTCACAGCACAATGTGCTTCAAAATGATGAAGATGAGGCAGTGCAATATTGGCACCAAATGACTGCACAAGGAGCACTATATGCTTCATCAAATCCTTACCACCTTCCTTCAGTTCATGAGGTGATATGTAAGTGTCAATAGTCATATGCTCAGCACCAGATCACTCTGATGGCTTGAAGCCCAGGCACCATAGAAGGACAGATATGCCTCCATCTAGAGTAGATATCTTTGTTGTTCTAAAAGTACCCTGAGATGAATATAACAGCAAAACCTCACCGCATCAAATAAGTCAGACTGTGATACTTCCAAGAGCCTCTTGTTTTCCTTGAGCTCTTGCTCACTAGCACTGCCCAATCCATGTAGCTGGAGATACATTGGGTGGAGGCCTCCATCCATTCTGGTTTTGCTATAATCAGTTGTGTGCTGATTGTATTGCAAGACCACATGTGCTGCTGCTTGTTTTTCTGGTGAGAAAGCAGAGCCAAGCAGGGAAACATAGGAGGCAGCAATTCCTGAAGCATTGAAGAGTCAGGCTTTCCCCTCAAGTTTTACTGGCATAGTAGATGTAGGTAATGTGGCAGAGATAAACTTGGAATTCAGTGTCAAGAGTCAAATAGAGGTCATCAATAAGTATGAACAAACAAAGATGATAAGATTAAATTGTAAAATAGAAAAACAACTCTGGTGTGAACTTGAAGGTTTGTGTGTTATCGACTAAAGGTTGTAATTCTGTAAGCCTGAGTTGGACTACATCTGTGAGTAATTAATCTACTCATAGCAGTAGTTTGCAGGATCAGGTTTGTGAGATTCACTGATAGTTGGCATGTACTACAAGTAGTACTATTACACCATGTAATACTAGTGTGTTCATCTCCAAGTCATAGCTAGCTATCATGTAGTCTCATTGTACAGTTCTATAAGACTACTTTCAAGGTATTCAAAAATATAGTACATGATATTAATACTACTCAGTTCCACCATAAATAATTTGAACTACTAGTAGGGCATGGCATGGGTAACCCTCGGGTATATTTTCTTATACCCCTACCCATACCCATGAACACCATACCCACATGGGTAGGGGTACAGTGTTACCACGGGTTTTTGCGGGTTACCCATGGTTATTCACGGATATTGATATTTTTCATTATATTTGATAGGAAAAGATGTTTGCATCTTCTCATGGGGGGTAAACCCGTGAGTCATGTCACCCCGACTCATGGATATGTCATCACAAAGTACCCCTGCATTTTTTACTGTTATTTTTCATGATATTTGATAGAAATTTGCTGAAAAAGATGTTCACATCTCATCACAGGGGGTTTTTCCCATGATATGTCATTAAAAAGTCGAAATCTCAACACAGATGATCACTCACCTGACCAAAATCTGGGTACCAGCATACCTGCACATACCTGTAACACTGTGGAAAAGGGTATGGTGTTGCCCGGGTATGGCAATCCCATACCTGTACCCATACCCGTGCCGTGCCCTAACTACTAGTACTCGGGCAGTGTTTGGGCAACTTGAATGGTCATACTACTACAATGATCATGATCATGATATTCAAGTGTGTGATAACTGAAGCTCATTGCAATTTACTTGAACTCCTCATCTCTGAGTCAATCCATCTTATTGTTCACCAGTTCTACTTACATTGAGTGATTAATCTATATTAATTATACTGGCATTACTTATCTGTTTTGCAATTTGTTCACTTAGATGGTGGTGCTGTTTTGTCAACCTCTGCATGGCACAATGCTGCACATATCTTAATGATATGTCCATTCATCTTTAAGTTGTTACACTATTGCCCATCTCACGTTGAGCTGTTGAGAGATAGAATTCATAATTAAACTCAAGTACACTGCCAGTGACCAGTTTTGAATTTATCTACTACCTGATTCATCAATGCCATTCATCATTTACACAGTTTCTGAAGCATTTCCAACATAGTAAGCACAGATACAATTCTGTTTAATCTATGATAGTCAATACAAAATCTGTGACTTTTTTGAGATCATGGTTCCCTTTCTGCACTGCCTCATCATCCACCACATTGAGATCGATACCATGTACATCATTGTATACCCTCTCACTGGCATGTTCATTCCCTTCTGCTCTACCCCCAACTGCTGAATATGATGTACTAGCAGATCTGAGGCAAGTCCCTATGCCACGGACTCCTGTGTACACAGACAGATTCCCAATTGCATCCAAATGCTGAACATGTAAGCAATTGACAACATTACAAAGTTTCCATCTATGCTGTAGCTCAACAGCTAGATCTGGGTTAGTCATCGAAAGGAGAGAAATAGTTTTTTGAGTATGAATAGTTTCATTGTGGATCAAGGTATGAAGATGGCAAACTTCAATGTTCAACCGCATCACCTCCTCATGGGCATGGCACAACTTGAAGTACTTGACAGTCGCTTCATGACATGCAGTTTGTGCCCATCGCTGACTACAAACTTCTGACTGAGAATGGTGTAAAGTGTCAAACTCACCAATAAAAGTATAGTCGACAATCTCCTTCCATGATAATGGTGGGCACGGAGGATCTAGTTTAGTGGCCTGCATATTATAGCAATTAATGGTGTTCTTGATTGCTTCTGACTGATGCTGGAGTGCCTTTCTAATTTGTCAATGAAACCTGTAGCCTATTCAGAATTAATATTCGCAGTAAAGTGTACATGCCCATCCCAGATGTGCTCATTTTGGCAAGTTCAAACAATCACATGACTACAAGTCTCTCTAACTCATCAAGGGCTTGTTCATAGCTGGTCAATACATTTTCCTGATAGAATGTCTTGTACTTGGGAGATGTTTCAGTCCATCACTCCTAGATATTGAGGCCATTTTCCAGAGATTCGACATAAGACTCGGCATTCTGCAATTTTGAATATGCAGTGTCAACGTGTCGTCAAACTTGCATCAGTGCATTATGGATTGAACTACAAGCAACACTCAAGAAGATTTCATTGGCAGCTTTGCAAGCTGCATTCCATTCTTGTCTAGTAATGTATTAGTTACATTTGATCACATACAGAATGGTGGACTTACCTGCATTGAGAAAGCTCATTGAGCACTCAGACATATTGAACTTTCAGGGTTGAAGCAGAGGATGGTTCCTTCAAATCATGGAGATATTGCCTCTCTTCTGAAAGATACCAATTGAATGTTTCATCATTAATTCCAAATTGAGCTTGTGAAATGGCAAGCTCTGCTTCAAGGGTTTTCACAGCAAGAACAGTCTCCCAATAGTGGTTTTGCAGAAAACAACCTGGCAGAAGAGGTTTACTTGGTCATTATCAAGTAGTTTGTGGAAAGAGAAAGCATGCTGAGATTAACATATTTGTCTTGATCCCAAAAGTTGAAATGTTCCTCAATCACTTGGTGGTGGTGGAAATGAGTAGCATGCCAAGTACCCCTGGCAAGATCATTGGATGACAAGAAAACATGTTCACAACCTTTGCCTTTGGTATGTCCCATGCCTTTGATGAAAAGAGGGTGCCAGTTGAGTGGGCAGATGTGATTATGTGCATGTACATGGAATGTGCCAACCATAAGCCAAAAGAGTGCATTTTTCACCTTTTCAGAGAGGCTACTGCTCTCAACAGTTGTTGAAAATGCACAACTGATGTCATATGTGCAACCAACCCTGGGGCCAAGAAGATCAATCAGTCGATTGACAATTAAATTGCAAGCAGATATTTTGCCCTTTGTTTGATCAGAAAAATACATCCCAAAAAGACTGATGTTGTACAGTTCTCCACTCTTAATCATATCACATGCCAGAAGAACTAGTCAGTGGTGGTAGGAAGCAATAAAGATACCAGATTCCTGGAATAATGCAAACATTTTCTTCCGCTCCTCAGTAGTGTTTTAAGGTTAGGTTAGGTTCGATTTTTTGACCCTACAATGGGTAGACCATAACCGTAACCAGTCTAGAACTGACCCAAATATTAGGAGGACCTAACTGGACCGACTAAGACTGGTCTTTTATGGTTAATGGACCAAAAAAAGACTGGTTAAGACTGGTTTTTTGTTGTGAAATTTGTCACACTATACAACCTATATGTATCTCAATGAATATTACCCAAAACACTTAACCGAGAAAACTAGACATTGTAATTTCCCGGCGTTTGATTCAATTTTTAAGAGATTCTGTCAAGATTTAACTGAGATTTGGCCAAAACAAAAGTGCAGTGTATTAGTTTGCAGTTTGCGGTTGCAGTTTGTGGCATGTAGTTATGACTTGTCAGGGCTGTTAAATGAATGAAATCTACAGTGTCCAGATGTTTATGTGTGTTATTTTGATGTCATGGATGATGTCTAATTGTACCCCACATTTTGTAGCACAACTTATAAGCAGTACAATTAATGTTATGCTGATCACATAAATATAATGGTATCAAAATGTATTTGGTCATATCTTTCTCAGTTCTTGACCATTTTGGATGAACCAAGGGCCGAATTCAAGGTAATAAGCAGGGCAATTATATAAAATAACTTACGTAATCAATAACCGGTCCTAACCAATTGAAACTGGTCTTTTTGCAGTTAACAATGTTTTTCAAATTTGAAAGACCTTAACCTTAACTGCTAAAGACCAGCCCTTAACCGTAACCGCTGGTCCAGTTAATATCTGTCCGGTTAGGTTCAGTTAACAGTCTTTTTTTGGTCCTATAGACCAAACCTTTAAACACTACTACTCAGGCCCTGCATTATGCCACCTGTCAACACATCACAAACCTGGAGTTTCATCATCAATATCTTCCCAGCCATCATTAACATCATCCTTGCTGGATTGCTGGTGAGATGGATAAATTTCTATGGATACAAAGAAATAAGAAGTAAAGAGCTTACATGAGGCTTCACTTCATCCTTGAAATGATCAACCTCTTCTGGGGTTAGCCAGCAATCTGAAAGTATAGTCCACAAATTGTAAGCATGGGCTTACATAACACTTGACACCTATTTATATTCAGACCTTATAAACTACGACAGATATGGATTATCAGGATTCTTCCCTTTCCCCCATACTGTTACCCTAATACTTTGCTTGTTATAATGTCTCTCGCTTCTAATTACACATTGTTGGCTTGTTATTTTGCATAATTGGCAGTGAGTGTTCCATTTCTCTTCCCCCTCCCTTTTTCTTCAGTGTTTCCTATCCCCTGTAAAAGGAATAGGTTTCCACAAATCAAGGCAATCATTGACACCACATACAGATGTTTCCAGGCATTTTAGTGAGTCATTACCATCAATCGAGACCAAAGACAAAAATTCCATCTCAGGTTTGCCATCGAGCTGGTAAAAGCAACAAGGGCAAGATCGAAGGAGATGTGAGGAGGAACTATTGTATCCAAGAGTAGCATTAATCTGCTGGTCAACATGGCAGCAGATATCAAGATATGCATTGTATGCATTTGAGAACTGTGTACACAGATATGGAAGGTAAGGCACCTGCATTTATTTCAATGGGGATGTTCAGTATCTAGATGCAGTTGACAAGAAAAATGATAACTTATGTTGTGCATGTTGCACAGCATTTTGCATTGTGCTTCAATGCTGTACCAAGGACCACCTGACCTTCCCACTTAAGGAGCCTAATAATAGTTCATCATGTTCATGACTTAGTTTCATTAGGCTCAATGTCATTAAAACTCAACACCAGCATTAACTCCTCCTCTAAATAGTGAAGACCTTTATAAAAACTAGTACCTCTGGTCCCTATTCCCCTCCACTTCTCTGCCACTTCTATATCTGGAGAGTGGCTATGCCTTTCCAATCAACCACTGTGGGTCAGCACCATGTGACTTCTCATGGGCCCAACAATGTCGTGCTCATCATTGGCAACATCAAGCTCAATGTCAGGCTCCCTCCTCTGGCTGCTCTGTCTCATGTGGACCTACCCCATCAATCCTCTGGTCAGCAACACCTGTACACCCAGAATACCACTCCCACAGTCCCTATGCACGTCCTCTCACATGTTCAACATTGGTAATGCTGAACTCGACTTCCAGCTTCTTTATCTCATATGCTCATCAGTCTTCTCATCAACAACTCTCATGGTTCCAATGCACATGTCCAACACCATCAATGCTGAGCATGAATTGACACCTCGACACCTATGCATGTTCTCTCCCATGTTCCACATTGGCAACACCAAACTTGACTTTCAGCTTCTTCCGCTGGGCACTCTGTCTCATGGTGCAAAGCACCACCTTCAACATGTCCCATTATCTCATAGCACAAAGCGGGGCACTCTATCTCAATGACATCCATATTCCTCTCACCGTTCCAGTGAGCACGTGTTATTGCATGCATCAGACTCATCAATTCATCATTGGTCGTGCCAAGCACAAATGTTTGCTGTCCTGACTCCTCAAAGGTGATTTCATTTTGCTATGATTCCATGCTTCCAGAGCACTAACCAACATTGGTGTTCCAACAGATCTCTCTCAGTGTAGGACATGATTAACACATACTTAAGATTGGAACCAAGGATGTGCTGATCATAGCATGGTCATCACCTCACCAACCCTTCAACAACTTTTCTATGGCCCCTCAATGACTTCTCTACGACCCCTCAATGACTTCTCTATGACCTCCTCCTCCAAACCACCATCAACCTTGCTTGTAATTATCCACTCTTGGCCTATCCTTCTTATTCCTCTCCTCTGTCAAGTTGATTCAGACTTGACACATTTGTGGTTCTGCATGAATCCTTCCCCATCTTTACAACATTGATACCATGGTCACAGCCTTGAAGACAGTGTTTTCTGTGATTGTCATGTTTTGGAAATTATGCACAAGGTATGTAATATTACTACAAGTTCTTCCTTGTATTGTTCACATTCATATCAACATCTAGATATATTTGTCATTTGACAGGCTTGCTTGTGGCCCCATAATGGCAGCGCTATCGCCGCTGTTGTTCAATTCTCACTCCACTTGGCAGCCTTCTTCAATAGAAGCACAGCTATGCCCTCTCCTCCATCTGGAGCTTAGCTACGCTCAGTTCAGAGACTTGGTGGCAAAGACAGTGATGGTAAGTGAGTGTGGTGGGCAAGTTGAAGCACCATTTTCACTGTATTATACAGGCATAATAATGTAGTACAAGTAAATTGATCACCTTTGATAAATTAGTGGTGGTCAAACATTACAATTCAAAATGTGATTCAGTAGGTGATTCACATGCTGATTCAAGATCATGAATTGTCATCAAATCGCCTGTTTACTCTGACTGTCAAACTTTTTTCATATAATTTATGGGCAATTCAGCAGTTGATTCACTGACATATTCACCCTTTGTCTAATACTATGGCTATTGGAGTAGGGTGTCTGGGCACCTACTCCAGGTAGTCACATGACCACATAGTCAGTAGCTGATCACCTGTACAAAGAGAATCATCCTATCACTATCACCATCCCTGCCATAGCTATAGGCAGGAGACTCGCTACGTCTCCATCTTGGTGATGAGAGCGCAATTTGATGCACTCACAACTGTTTAGCCTCATTGTCATATCTCAGCTTTTTCTCATTGCTCTTGCTTTCATTCTCGTGCACCATGTCACTCATGTCCTAGCTTTGCTTCCTGTTTTTAGTCTCTGAGCCTACTGCCATTACACCCAGAACCTAGTCCACGGAACCACAGAACCAGTCACAGAACCAGAACCAGAACCAGAACCAGAACCAGAATCAGAATCAGAACCAGCCTACTACCAGTTTCTACCACTGAGCATGCCAGGTCCAGGACAAGGCAAACGAAGCAACAAGAAAAAATGGTGTGAGAATATGCACCTGAACACAAACATTGTAGCTGTAAACACTGTTATGAGCAGTACTGCAAGTACGGAAGCTGAAACTAGTGCAACTACAGCTCAAACACTTACTACAAGCATCATTACGACTACTACAGCAAAGATAGCTACAAATGAAGCAGCCAATGACACCAATGATGTGATGTGTGTCAACACAGCCACTGCCACACCATCACCAAACAAACCATTTACCTACAGCCATGACAAAGTACAGCAACTCCTGGAGGATGCAAGACTTGATGGATGGCAGGAAGGAGTTCAGGAAGGACTGAAGATGGGGAAGAGGCAGGAGCTTGAGAATGGACAAAGAAGGTATGAGGAAGGAAGAGGTGACGGATTCAACGAAGGGTACAAGAGAGGACTCGAAGACAGTGCGCCAAGAGATGACAATGTATTCAAGATGATTAGAGAAGAAGATGAGAAGAAAGCTCAGGAGGCCAAATATGCAAAAGAAAGGAAGGAAGGGAAAGCAGAGGAACAACGGAAATGGCTCACAGAGGGACACAGCGCTGGGCTCTGCCTATCGATGGCAGCCCATGCACGTGAGCTCATCCATAAAGCAGTTCTCCTGGAGGAGGTCGAGACCCAAACTAGCTGTGGCCCAGGACATTGTTTTGATGGTTGTTACTGCAGGTGTTGCTGCCATTGTTGGCAGTGATGTGGTGGTAGCAGTAGGCGGTTCTGGATGCGAGATGAGGGGCTAGGGAGTTTGCAGTAGGACTGGGTGTTGACTTGGCAGGGTGTGGCATCATTTGCGAGAAGCTGGGGGCCAGTTTGGAGCAGGGGAAGAGGTTGTGGTCATTGTTGTTGAGCATGTTGGCAATGTTGATGGCAGCCTCAACATGGCTGATGGGGGCTGTGCAGGCATCATCAACGGTGCTGTGGCAACAGTGAGGGTTGGGCTGCAGAGTTTGACAAGAGTTTGGGTGGCCATTTCATTAATTTTAGGTGTGGCTTGGGTACTGAAGTCAACAGTGGTGGTAACGTTGGTCTGGGAATTGGTGTCAATGGTGATAGTGGCGTCAGCACCCAGACAACTGCCAACACCCTGAAGACTGCGAAGGAGGCCATAAACAATGCACAAGGACTGTCTACAGCCGAGGAAACCAATTCAGGAGATGATGAGCAGCTGTGTTCATCGAAATGTGTTGTCTCCTTGACGGACGAACACTGCAGACCCCACCATCCCAAACGACGATCCAGGAGCCATCCCACATCACCCTGCTCCCCCCAACTCGCTCCCCAGACCCCCATTCGCTCCAAAACACCCAGCACAACTGCCACGTCATCATCGATGTGTTTGTCGACAATGACCGGATCCCCTGCTCTGCCCAACTCAGGACCACGATGATGTATGCAGCCAGAACCAGCAAAACACCCACAAAACGCATCCCAAAGCCCTAGCTTGTCCATGAACCCCCCAAAATGAACTGTTTCGCCACCACCTGTGTCCTACACCCCTGCCATGTCACTAATGATGCCATCGACACCTTTTGACACCCCCCATTCACTGTCTAGGCCCCCATCTCCACCCATACACCCCAGCTCACCCCACAACCCCTGTAAACAAGCTGTTTCATTGTCCCCCCCATCTCCCATGGCTGCCACCATGTCTGAACTCCCCCCTGGCCCTGTTCTACAGCCCCCGTCTCTTGTCTCACCCCCCTCGAGCCATATACCACCGAGTTCAACACCTGTACCAGCATGTTTCGACTGGGCTGACAATGCCACATCGTTACCTACTGCTCCCAGCACCCAGCCACGAGACCTCTCGGATCTGAAAGTGGGCCATATGCAACCATTCAGAACTCTACGATGACATACTCGACAACGATGACAAACCCCACCATTTTTTTACAGCATCGAGAATTTTTTTATCCAGTCCCGCCACCTCATCCCCAACCTTCCATCACTCGATGACACCCCTTTGGTATTAGACCAGGCAAGCCAGTCCTCACTGTTCCCATTGGATCTGCAGCTCCTACTTTGACTCCTGTGCTGGCATCTCCAGTTCCAGTACTTGACTGGGATTGAGACCCCCATCTCCTCAATTTGGGTCAGGCACTTCGAGCTTTGGGATGGACACCCCCATGTTGAGTCTTTCACTACTATATTTTTTATATCATGCATAGAATTTTTCTGGTTACATTGTTTATATTATTCCTATACCTATTGTTTTGTTTTCAGCTTGTTTTTGGTTTCTTTCTGTGGGGACGGGGACATTGCCTTTTTTGGAGGTGGGCAGATGGAGTAGGGTGTCTGGGCACCTACTCAATGTAGTCACGTGACCACATAGTCAGTAGCTGATCACCTGTACATAGAGAATCATCCTATCACTATCACCATCCCTGCCATAGCTATAGGCAGGAGACTCGCTACGTCTCCACTATGCAATTTGATTTGAAATTAAAGTTTCCTCTCTTCCATCCATGCCAGTGCCAAAGCCTCGACGTGATGCCCATGCCAAAAAGCTTCTTTGGTACTATGTAACCTTATGGTGCAAGTATGAACAATGCAAGTGCCATTGTATATTCAAGCTGAGGCATATATTTCAGCTAACTAAACTCGAAAATCCCTAATCTCATTGTCCTCCCTATCCTCCAACTCATTTTTCAGTGATGATGAATCCTCAAGTGATGGTTCTTGGGCTGAGATATCAGTGGGATTTTGTGGATGGCTAGAAGGCTTCTTCTTGATAGCTTTTGCTTGCTTAGCCAGTAAAGGTTGAGGGCAGGACAGCTCGTTAGTGCATATTGAAAGTCTAACTTTGTCTTATATAACTAACCTATTGGAGTTCAGAGGGATGTTGAACTGTGAGGGAGTGAATCACAATTCAAATGGTTGAACCACCTCATGAGGTGATTCAACGATTCAAAGTTTTTGATGATTCAAGCAATGTTTTGAGTTGTTGAATCGCCCACTGAATCACCAACTTGCATTGTCATGTTTGACTGCTACTATTTACTTGTACTACATTATTATGCCTGTATACAAGGCCACTAGTGAGTTCCATGAGCTGGCATGGAGTAACAAGGAGATTAGGTGAGTGTGTGAAGTTCCTACTTTGTAGGATGAAGTACTGACCATATGGATTGATTGTAGACTATAAACAAAGGTAAAAGGTATCTAATGAATGCCTATGATGAGGGTTGGATGATAGGTACAGAGTGTGAGCCATCCTGAACAAAGTTCACAGCTGGTGATGGGGAATCCATGCCCTGTCAGATAGGTAAGCTACAATGTACCGAATAATATGGTCTATTGAACGCATACAGTGTATCAAATGATACGGGTTTGGTGGATGCCATCGAACACTCTCATAGTATGTATAACATGTACTAGTATCAAATGAATACACTTTTACAATTCTTACTTGTGATACACTATGAAGAATGTTAATATACAGATCTGAGATAGTGTTGGACATGGTACTCGGCAACGGCAACAGCAATGGCATCAGCATAGATATATGGCATCAGCATCAGGCTAACAGTCTTGGTATAGATGTGCATGGGAGACTGTATGGCCTAGCTATGGGCAATGATGCAATGATTTTCTATGTAGTGCAGACCTACCAAACGGTATCAGCTTGCCAACCCAATTGGTGTTGGTCAATGCTGCCGATGCCGCCTAAGGAAATTTCCTGATGCCAAAGGTTATATAGTGACATGTATGATAAATGCCTCATTTAGCAATCATTCATTTGTTGTATGCAGACCTATGAAATGGGTCAGCACTGGCACTGGCAGAAATTAAAAATTTACTGACATTGGCAGCAGCAGACACATAATACAGACCTTCATGAAATCAGAAATTGGCAGCAGAATTGAGCACGGCACCAGCACTGGGATTAGGGATCAGGCATAAAATGTTCAGTGTTCCAGAAGCACCAAAAATTATTACTACATCTTCATGTATAGAATATGTAAATGAAATAAATGAGCATCATCCATTGTCCATAGTGTCCATATCATCAGAGCCACCCAACCAAGTGTCATCAACATAATCAAAGTCTGCATGAGTATAGATGGGCAGCGTGATGCGAGAAGGAGTGGGGTGCTCTATCTGGGAGGTGCTGGGGGACTCATCACTAAAATTGTCCTCTTAGTCAGAATCGGCACCGGCATCATCGGCATCAGCATTGGATTCACCCCGAGGTCCAGTAGAATCTGTCTCTGATGATGAGAGAAAAACATCTGCTGCATCAGACACGGTGGCAAAAGCTGATAGGGGATTTGAGGGTGGAGATGAAGAGGTAGAATTATTGAGGTAGAAGTCAGTGGCATCAATGCTGGTTGGGGAACCCGTAGGGGCAGATATGAATCAGAACCATATGCCATGGCTGCCTGAAGGGCGGTATGCTGATAAGCATCATTTGCTACATCATTTTCACCTTGCCAAACCATGAGTGGCTCAGCATTGGCAGCAGCAGTGGGGATGGCAGTGGCAGTGGCAGCAGGGACAAAATTGGCAGCAGCAGCAGGGACGGGATTGGTAGTGGGAATGGGGACAGAATTGGAATTGGCATTGGCAGCGGAGAGAGGATTGGCATTGGCAATGGGGACTGAAGCAATGGGAGTGGGGACAGGAACAATGGGAGCAGTCCCAGCATTGGACACATTGGATTCAGTGTCTGAAAAATATAGGCCAGCATCGTGACCAGTAACCATGGGTGGTCGACTATAGGCAGAGACAACTGTTGGGAGACTTGGTGTATCTGACCACTCCTTCTTTTGCTGCACGCCATCAGGTAGAGACCCTGCATACCCAGAATGCTGTGCCTTTCCATTGCCCTTGGTCGCCTGATTGATTGCTAAAACCTCATTCTCTGTAATATCAACACCCCAGGTCCACTTGTAGGAGGTTGGGGGAAGGGCCTTCAGGTGCTCAAGTTCAGCCTGTGCATGTGCAGATACCAGTTCTGATTGTCTTCTTATGGCCGACCATCTCCCAGCATGTCCACGGTTGTTTTTCGATGCCGATGCCATTGCCATTGCCGCTGCCGCTGCCCATGCCATTGTTATCTTACTTGGTTCAGACTGAAGCTCCTTGAGCAGGGCTAGCTCATGAAGCCATTGGAACCCTGCTGCTTGCCTGATGTTTGCATTCATTGCAGCCTCTGCTGGTGATTCGCAGCCATCTATGAAGTCCTGCATCCTGCATGCTTCATTGAACAAATCCCCAATGAGAGCCTGCAGGTCGATGCAAGATCGGCAGTTGGCTTGGCCATTGGCAGCATTGTCTGCTGGCTGGCTATTGGTGGGCAGCGAGCTGGTGATCACAGGGGCAGGGATATACTGCCAATAGCTATCGAGGCACTTATCCAGGGTGTCACTGGTGAAAATTTGCCCCAGTGCCAGTTCACTATTGTGTCTCCACCAATCACATACATATGAATCCACCAGATGGCTAGGACCATTGCTGGCAACACCATCATCCAATGAGGCCAAGAGAGACAGATGGAATCCAAGGGGTAGGTGGTCCAAATTCACACTGGCAAGACTGTCGGCCAAGGACCGAAGAAGGATTGGCACATCCATCATAAGGCCAATGGAGGTGCCAATGCTGATGCAAGACATGACATACATCTGTCATACTTGTCAGTGATGTATACTTACTTCCTTTAGGAAAGATCTCAACATACATGCTTGGCATAGAGAATTTTTTGCATCCAACATTGTTTTGCAAAGTTTGCCTGGTCTAACTCCAGCAATACTCGATGGAATCAGGACTCTGCGTACCAAATGATCTCTTGTGTCCGCATTTGGAGTTGCCCTTTCGGGCCTGATTGCAAAGAAAAAGGGTCGAAGATTGAGAGACTTTTGTTTGACATGGTCGTGGTTGGTGATCAAGATAATCATGTTTACATAATACATGTCCACAGGCCCTTTCAGTCACAGAGGGGAGATATAATTGGCATTTGTTGATCTAAATGCATTGTCAGCCCTCAATGCTAATTCATACCATGAAGCGTGCTGGTGATTAGCATAGGCTAGCAGACCAGGAAGGGTATTCTCGGACTGTGAGGCTGACTGCCACCATTGGCTGTGATAGATGAAATACTGCACAGTCCACTGCATTTCATATGTGACCAGTAGAAATTCCTCCCTCCATCGATTTCTCTGAGCCCATGAACAAAGCCAATGTACTTGCCTGACTATGAAAATTTGTTAGTACAATGAATATGGATGGCTACAAAATATATTTACATTCCCAGAATCGGCTGGCATCGGCATCGGCATCGGCATCGGCATTGGCATTGGCATCAGCATTAGCACCGGCATCGGCCATGAGACCAGTATGAATGTGGGAATTATGCCAAATCCAGGACAGACAAACAGAGGTGGAACCAGGTACATTCGGATTCAAAATAGCTGTGCTGGCATTGAGGTCATCCTTGGTTAACTGCTGAAACATACTCAATGTGTCATCATCACAATCCAGTGCCAGCAATCAGCTATGGCAATGGTTATACATTTGGGAATGCAAGCTAATTTTGTTAACCAACTCATGGACAACAGCTTGTGACTGGGTGCGAACTCCCTTTCGCGGCACTGCTTGAATGATGTGTGAATATTGAAATGATTTGTTGGCAATGAGCTCCCGCAGCTGGTGCAGCAGTTGGCTTGCCTGGATCTGGTGGAAATTAATCTCTACATCCACAAGATTGCCATTAGAGGGGAGGTATACTTGTTGCTCCTCAACTGGAATAGCATGTCACTGGGTGGAGGGCACAATACCCCTGATGGGGTATTATGTAAGTATCTTGGAAGTATTCCTAATACTGTCAAGATACTAGCCCAGAAGTATGTTGCAAGTATGCTGATTGTTGATTACCATACCTCCACATTAGTAACTTGTACATATTGTAACTGTATTCTGAATGTCTTGGCTGAAAAATAATACAATATCTCCTCCCTACTATCACAATAATATTAAGACACTTCTAATGGAGTATTGAAGTTAAAGATCAAAATATTTTTCAAGTACTGAGAAGGCAGTAACTTGGTAGTATTGAGGTAATTTCTTCAGTACTACCAACTTACTATCTACAATACTATCAAGATGATATCACAATACTTTGCTTGGGATATGTTAGCAATATGATGGAAAAGATCTAGAAAACCTCTGTGTCAGTATGCTTGAAATATCATGGAAGTACACAAACAAAAAGAGTAGTCATGCACCCCATACCTTCACCATACTAAAGGCAGGGAATATTGGAAGTATTGAAGTGTTGTTTATTCAATACTGTCAAACTACTCTATGAGAAGTACATAAGAAGAAATTTGATAATTGGGAAAGTATTATTAGCAAATGTCTGCACATGCAGGTCTGCTGTTGCAAGTATCTACTTCCATGTCTGAGTACCTACATGTCCACTGGCAGGTATCTACTCAGGTACTCACTTGCACATCCAAGTTGTATGTCCAAGTACTTACTCAAGTACTTACTGGCACCTATTTGAGTACTGACTAGTACTTGCCAGTGCATATCCAAGTACTTACTCAAGTATCTACTGGAACCTATTCAAGTTTGAGTACTTACTTGTATATCCAAGTACCTACTTGACTGTCCAGGTATCTACTCAGGTACTTACATTCATCCAAGTTGTATGTCCAAGTACTTACTCAAGTACCTACTTGAACCTATTTGAGTACTTACTTGCATATCCAAATACCTACTTTATATCTACCTGCATGTTCAGGTATCTACTCAAGTACTCACTTGCACATCCAAGTACTTACTCAAGTACCTACTGTTACCATATCCAAGTACTTACTCAAGTACCTGCTGGTACCTATTTGAGTACTTATTTGTATATCCAGGTACCTACCAGTGGTTATTTGAGTATTTACTTGTATGTCCAAGCAGTGCCTACTTAGTATCTATATGAGTACTTTCTTGTATATCCAAGTACCTACTTGATATCTACTTGTGTGTCCAGGTATGTACTCAAGTACCACTTGCACATCCAAGTTGTACATCCAAGTACTTACTCAGGTACCTAGTACTGGCACCTATTGGAGTACTCACCTGCACATCCTGGTACTTATTCAAGTACCTAATGTTACCTATTTGAGTCCTTACTTGTATATCAAAGTACCTACTTGATATATACTTGTGGGTCCAGGTATCTACTCAAGTACTTACTCAGATACCTAGTGCTGGCACCAATTAGAGTACTCACCTGCACATCCTGGTACTTACTCAAGTACCTGGTGTTACCTATTTGAGTCCTTACTTGTATATCAAAGTACCTACTTGATATATACTTGTGTGTCCAGGTATCTACTCAAGTACCTACTTGCACATCCAAGTTGTACATCCAAGCACTTCCTGAAGTACCCATCTTGACCTACTTGCATATCTGAGTACTAGTACCTTCTTCCATGACCAGGTATTTACTTGAGTACTTACTTGAATGTCTGAGTACATATCTGAGTACTAGTAACTACATCCATGACAAAGTACCTATTTAAGTAACTATCTTGGATATCCAGATACCTAATTAATAGGTACTTTAGAACGTACTAGGACATACAACTTGAACATGAAAGTAAGTACCCAAATATGTACCAGTAGGTACTTGAGTAAGTACTTGGATAAGGTGCCAGTACTAGGTACCTGAGTAAGTACTTGAATGTACAACTTGGATGTGCAAGTAAGTACTTGAGTAGATACCTGGACACACAAGTATATGTCAAGTAGGTACTTCAATATACAAGTAAAGACTCAAATAGGTAACAGTAGGTACTTGAGTAAGTACCAGGATGTGCAGGTAAGTGCTCCAATAGGTGCCAGTACTAGGTACCTGAGTAAGTACTTGGATGTACAACTTGGATGTGCAAGTGGTACTTGAGTACATACCTGGACACACAAAGATAGGTACCAGCAGGTACTTGAATATATGGTACAGTAGGTACTTGAGTAAGTACTTGGATATGCAAGTGAGTACTTGAGTAGATACCTGAACATGCAGGTAGATATAAAGTAGGTATTTGGATATGCAAGTAAGTACTCAAATAGGTTCAAGTAGGTACTTGAGTAAGTACTTGGACACACAACTTGGATGAATGTAAGTACCTGAGTAGATACCTGGACAGTCAAGTAGGTACTTGGATATACAAGTAAGTACTCAAACTTGAATAGGTTCCAGTAGATACTTGAGTAAGTACTGGGATATGCACTGGCAAGTACTAGTCAGTACTCAAATAGGTGCCAGTAAGTACTTGAGTAAGTACTTGGACATACAACTTGGATGTGCAAGTGAGTACCTGAGTAGATACCTGCCAGTGGACATGTAGGTACTCAGACATGGAAGTAGATACTTGCAACAGCAGACCTGCATGTGCAGACATTTGCTAATAATACTTTCCCAATTTATCAAATTTCTTCTTATGTACTTCTCATAGAGTAGTTTGACAGTATTGAATAAACAACACTTCAATACTTCCAATATTCCCTGCCTTTAGTATGGTGAAGGTATGGGGTGCATGACTACTCTTTTTGTTTGTGTACTTCCATGATATTTCAAGCATACTGACACAGAGGTTTTCTAGATCTTTTCCATCATATTGCTAACATATCCCAAGCAAAGTATTGTGATATCATCTTGATAGTATTGTAGATAGTAAGTTGGTAGTACTGAAGAAATTACCTCAATACTACCAAGTTACTGCCTTCTCAGTACTTGAAAAATATTTTGATCTTTCACTTCAATACTCCATTAGAAGTATCTTAATATTATTGTGATAGTAGGGAGGAGATATTGTATTATTTTTCAGCCAAGACATTCAGAATACAGTTACAATATGTACAAGTTACTAATGTGGAGGTATGGTAATCAACAATCAGCATACTTGCAACATACTTCTGGGCTAGTATCTTGACAGTATTAGGAATACTTCCAAGATACCTATGTACATAATACCCCATCAGGGGTATTGTGCCCTGCACCCAGTGTGTGTGTGGGCTGGGAGATCTGACAGGCCCTATGCCACAGCACTGTCATCATCCAGGTCACCAGGGGTATCAAATTCACCTTCATTATTATGGGTGATCCATGAGGGATCAATGTCATGATTGGCAATGTTGGCAGCATTTTGTAACTGTGTTAAGGTTACCATGTGAGATGTGAGAGCTTCTCTCTCCTGTTCAACAGCTTGCATGTCAGAAATGTGAGGTGATTTACCAAGTCAATGGACTTTGTCTCATAATTCAATCCTGGTGACAATCAATGATGGGTTGTGATTGGTGGTAGGCAGTACAACTCACTGCATTTGTTCAAAAAGAATAGCAAAATCAATCCACTCCTCAACCGTGGATTGAACCAGTGCCGATGCCAAAGTTAAGGCCGATCCCGCTCCTGCTGCCAATCCTGTCCCTGCTGCCAATGCCATTTCTGATATGTGAGTGGCATACATATCCATTACCCTGATATCTGTGAGCCTTAGGGATTCTGCTGCCCTCACTTCATCCTCCCATCATTTGATTGCCAGTTGGCCAAATGCTGCCATTAGTTCACCATGGTATTGGCCGAGTTGTGTAGAGCTCTCAAGGGCTTCCCAAGATTTTGAGCAGAGTGTGACTGTCATGCCAAGCATTTTCTTGTGATTTGAATCTCCAGCATGATCATCAAGCATTTCTGCCCGATGTGGCAAGGTCACTGTTCTGACCCTCAGGGAAATGGAATTCAGTGATGCCCACAGAGACTCAAGTATTTCTCCCGCTACAATGCTGGACCCTGGAATGAAAGATGGAGCATAGCAAAAAAAGCATTCATCCTTGTGGCCATGAACATGCAAAAGCCCAATGGCCTGGTCAATGGTCAAGCCAGCCAGAAGATGGGCACCAATATGTTGATGATGCTCAACCAGGAAACCCAACCAAAACCCACAAAAAGGCCTTGAATGGTATAACACTAGTTAGAGGAAGGTTGCGAGGTGGTACTAAATATCACCACTGTTACCCAAGAGTAAGGGAACTAAACGTGAGGATGTCCGATGATATTCGATGATGTTTGAGGGTGTATGAAGGTCTGTGAAGTGCTTCGAGGGATGTTTGAGGATGTTTGAGGAAGTTCAAGGAAGTTCAAGGAAGTTCAAGGAAGTTCAAGGAAGTTTGAGGGGCTTGTAGAGGACGAGGATAGATTTGATGGATGCTGAGGATAGACTATAGAGACAACAGTCTTGAGAGGGGATAGACAATAGACAATAGTTTCAAGAAGCTAGTATGGAAAGTTCAAAGAAGTTCACGGTAATATGCTAAACTTTGGGACTAAGATGAGAGGCTTGGACTCAAGAGAACTGCTCTGATGGATGTGAGAGGACAATATATTCTGTCCTTCTAAGTAGCTAGTACAAGGCTATATATGTTTGGAAGAGATGGTACTTAAAAGGAAATAAAACATGAGGACTACATGAGGCAGGATATAAAACAATAAAGAACTTTGCAAATCATAAAATAAATGAAAGATGATGAGAAGGGAAATGTATAGAGTCACAATGTATCAAGGGTACCTGTACTATTGATCCAATATATCATTGAAACATCAAAACGCCACAATCGCGTCCTAAAATCCTGTTGTTGTATCTCCTCGTGTCCGGTGGTGCTCAATATGTGATGCACTAACTCATGCAAGGTGTGCTGCGTGTGTCTGATGGGTGGTGCAATAGGTGTATGGCAGCCAAAGGCGTTTGAAGTGCTGCAAAGTTGTTTGAACTTGCTCAAAGTGTTGTGAAGTCATTCAAAGTCATTCAAAATAGTCTCGGAGTGGTCTCATGGGGTTCGTAGAGGTTCATAGGGGTTGGGAGCATGTGTGGTAATGTGTCGATGCATTTGGAGACATTCCCAGAGCTTAGAGCACAAGGTGGACCTATCAACATTCCCAAAGGTGGATAATGTACTGGCAGACAATGTTGTAAATGAGCATGACTGCCTGTTGAGGGTCAACTCTGGTGGTCTTCAGTGCTTGATGGAAAGCAAAGTCGACACTCTGTTGCTGTTCTCCATGAAACAGGTCCACCAATGCATTGGGCACATAACATCCATGCCATGCACATGCAATGGCTGCTACCATCTGACCTTCCCACATATCAAGCCTAATAATAGTTGGGCATCATGCTCGTGACTTAGTTTCATTAGGCTTGATGTCATTAAAACTCAACACCGGCATTAACCCCTCCCCCAAATAGCGAAGACCTTTATAATAACTAGTACCTCTGGTCCCTATTCCCTCCTGCCTCTCCGCCACTTTTATATCTGGAGTGTGGCTATGCCTTTCCAATCAACTGCCCTGAGTCAGCGCCACGTCACCTCTCATGTTCCCAACAGCATTGTCTTCATCATCAGCAACGTCAAGCTTGATGTCAGGCCCCTTCCTCTGGCTGCTCCATCTCATGTGTGGACCTACCCCATCAATCCTTTGGTCAGCAACACCCATACACCCAGCATACCCATGGTCCCTACGCACGTCCTCTCGCATGTTTAATGTTGGTAACACTGAACTTGACTTCTGGCTTCTTTATCTCATAGGCAGTCCCACCGCGTCATTCTTCTCAACAACAACTCTCATGGTTCCAATGCGTGTGTCTGAGCATGAAGTGACACCTCGACATATATGCGCATTCTCTCCCATGTTCCATGTCGGTGACACCGAACTCTACTTTCAGCTTCTTCTGCTGGGGACTCTGTCTCATGGTGCATCACGCCACATGTCTCAGCACAAAGCGGGGCACTCTATCTCAATGATATCCGTATTCCTCTTACTGTTCCACCAAGCACATGTTATCGCATGCGTCAGATCAAGCACGAACATTTTCTTTCAAAGGTGATTTCATTTCACTATGATTCCATGCTTTTAGAGCACTAACCGACATTGGTGTTCCAACAGGTGTAGGACATGATTGACACATACTGAGGATTGGAACTGAGGACGTGCTGATCATAGCATGGTCATCACCTCACCGACCCTTCAACGACTTCTCTATGACCCCTCAATGACTTCTCTACGACCTCCTCCTCCCAACCGCCATCAACATTGCTCATAATCATCGGTTCTGCATGAATCCTTCCCATCTTTGCAACATTGATACCACAGTTGCAGCCTTGAAGACAGTGTTTTCTGTGGTTGTCATGCTTTGGATGATGCACAAGGTATGTAATATTACTACAAGTTCTTCATTGTATTGTTCACATTCATATCAACATCTAGATATCATTTGACGGGCTTGCTTGTGGCCCATAACGGCAGCGCTATCGCTGCTGTTGTTCAATTCTCACTCCACTTGGCAGCCTTCTTCAATAGAAGCACAGCTATGCCCTCTCCTCCATCTGGACCTTAGCTACACTCAGTTCAGAGACTTGGTGGCAAAGATGGTGATGGAAGTGAGTGTGGTGGGCAAGTAGAAGCACCATTTTCACTGTATTATAGCTACACATATACTTGTACTGCTTGTCTTGGGACATCTCACTTTCCCATGAGAGTGTCGTATGTTCTATGTTGATAAAAGAAAAAACATTAGTTCCTTGCTATGCTTTGTCTACCACATGCTTGTATTTGATTCATCACCTGTTGTCAGCTTTTTTTTTCTCCTATGAATCACTGACAATAGCTCATCAGAACTCTCCTATGGAAAGAAGGCTGGGCACTGCTAGCAAACATAAAGGCCTCTCGAAATCAATCCATCAACACGGATTTCAGCATGGCAAACAATGCGAGACTAACATTTTACATGCAGGCAAGCAAGCTTTGCGCTTAGCTGAACAAGCACAATGGAGGAGAGGAATGATCCAAGGCAAGTATTTCATTGAGCTTGCCATTTACTATTGCAATATCATGATCTGCAGAATTATCTCAAGAGGATTGCAAGGCTGTTGAATGCATGGACCTTGATGTGGGCCATCTCGCAGATGATGTAACTGCAGTATCACACACACCTCCCCCTGGAGAGGAAGGATTTGATATCAGCCATGAGGATGGTGAGTACAAAGTATTTGATGATCTTGTGGATGGTCTTGCTCAATGTAATGGGTTTGTTGAATCTTTTCTTTTCTTACTGGAATAGACTACTCATGCAGACCCTTTCCAGCTGCCAAATCGACCATTGTGACCGCCGTGATCGTGTAGAAATTCAGACTGCGCATTGGAATATACAGATGACAAACCTAGTTGATGCTTATCTCGACTTTCACTGCTGTGATGCTGGAGAAGGCATGCCCGACATTCCAAGCCACCTCAATGATACCAGCTCTCCTCCGATCATCATTGATGTGCTTGACATATTTTGTAAGTCCTGGTGATTTGAGACTGAGGTTCCACTACACTAAACTATCTCATAGTTCATCGACAATCAATGTTCCCAGTCTTTCCCAGAGACATGTACCCAAATGAAACACTTGTATGCCACGGATACATTGGCTGCTCCCCACTGCAACCATCACTAGCAATTTCTTTCTGAACACTCGCAGCTTATCGACAGTCTCATCGGTCATGTCCTCGGTACAGCATTGAAGCACAATGCAAAATGCTGTGCAACATGCACAACATAAGCCATCAATTTTCTTGTCAATTGCATCTAGATACTGAACATCCCCGTTGAAATAAATGCAGGTGCCTTACCTTCCATATCTGTGTACACAGTTCTCAAATGCATACGACGCATATCTCGATATCTGCTGACATGTTGACCAGCAGATTAATGCTACTCTCAGATACAATAGTTCCTCCTCGCGTCTCCTTCAATCTTGCCCTTGTTGCTTTTACCAGCTCGATGGCAAACCTGAGATGGAATTTTCATCTTTTATCTCGATTGATGGTAATGACTCACTAAAATGCCTGGGAACATCTGTATGTGGTGTCAATGATCGCCTTGATTCATGGACTATACTTTCAGATCGCTGGCTGACCCCTGAAGAGGTTGATCATTTCAAGGATGAAGTGAAGCCTCATGTAAGCTCTTTACTTCTTATTTCTTCGTATCCATAGAAATTTATCTATCTCACCAGCAATCCAGCAAGGATGATGTTAACGATGACTGGGAAGATATGGACGATGAAACTCCAGGTTTGCGATGTGTTGACAGGTGGCATAATGCAGGGCCTGAGGAGCAGAAGAAAATGTTTGCATTATTCCAGGAATCTGGTATCTTTATTGCTTCCTGCCACCACTGACTAGTTCTTCTGGTGTGTGATATGATTAATAGTGGAGAACTGTACATCATTGGTCTTTTTGGGATGTATTTTTCTGATCAAACAAAGGGTGAAATATCTGCTTGCAATTGTTGATTGACTGATTGATCTTCTTGGCCCCAGGGTTGGTTGTGCATATGACATCGGTTGTGCATTTTCAACAACTGTTGAGAGCAGTAGCCTCTCTGAAAAGGTGAAAAATGCATTCTTTCAGCTTATGGTTGGTGCATTCCATGGACATGCACATAATCACATCTGCCAACTCAACTGGCACCCTCTTTTCATCAAAGGCATGGGACATACTGAAGGCAATGGTTGTGAACATGTTTTCTCATCATCCAATGCTCTTGCCAGGGGTACTCAGCATGTTACTCGTCTCCACTGCCACCAAGCAATTGAGGAACATTTCAACTTTTGGGATCAAGACAAATATGCCAATCTCAGTATGCTTTCTCTTTCCACAAAGTACTTGATAATGACTGAGTAAACCTCTTCTGCCAGGTCATTTTCTGCAAAACCACTATTGGGAAGCTGTTCTCGCTGTGAAAACCCTTGAAGCCAAGCTTGCCATTTCACAAGCTCAATTTGGAATTGATGATGAAACATTTGATTGGTATCTTTTGGAAGAGGCAATATCTCCATGATTTGAAGGAACCATCCTTGGCTTCGACCCTGGAAGTTCAATATGTCCAAGCGCTCAATGAGCTTTCTCAATGCAGGTAAGTCCACCATTCTGTATGCGATCAAATATAACTAATATGTTACTAGACAAGAATGGAATGCAGCTCACAAAGCTGCCAATGAAATCTTCTCGAGAGTCGCTTGTAGTTCAATCCATACCACACTGACGCAAGTTCGATGACATGTTGACACTGCATACTCAAAATTGCAAAATGCCGAGTCTTATGTCGAATCTCTGGAAAATGGCCTCAATATCGAGGAACGATGGACCAAAACATCTACCGAGTACAAGACATTCTATCAGGAAAATGTGTTGACTAGCTATGAATGAGCCGCTGATGAGTTAGAGAGACTTGTAGTCATGCAATTGTTTGAACTTGCCAAAATGAGCACATCTGGGACAGGCATGTACACTTTACTTTGAGTTTACGTGAATACTAATTTCGAATAGGCTACAAGCTTCGTCGACAAATTGGAAAGGCACTCCAGTGCCAGTCAGAAGCAATCAAGAATGCCATTAATCGCTATAATACACAGGCCGCTAAACTAGATCTGCTGTGCCCACCATTATCATGGAAGGAGATTGTCGACTACACTTTTATTGGTGAGTTTGACACTTTACACCATTCTCAGTCAGAAGTTCGTAGTCAGCCATGGGCACAAACTGTGCGTCGTGAAGCGACTGTCAAGTACTTCAAGTTGTGCTGTGCCCGTGAGGAGGTGACATGGTTGAACATTGAAGTTTGCTGTCTTCGTACCTCGATCCACAATGAATCTATTCATACTCAAAAAACTATTTCTCTCCTTTTGATGACTAACCCAGATCTAGCTTTTGAACTACAGCATAGATGGAAACTTTGTAATGCTGTCAATCATTTACATGTTCAGTGTTTGGATGCAATTGAGAATCTGTCTGTGTACACAGGAGTCCATGGCATAGGGACTTGCCTTGCATCTGCTATTACATCATCTTCAGCCATTGGGAGTAGAGCGGATGGGAATGAACATGCCAGTGAGAGGGTATATGATGATGTACATGGTATTGATCTCAATGTGGTGGATGATGATGAGGCAGAGCAGGAAGAGAACCATGATCTCGAAAAAGTCACAGATTTTGTATTGACTATTATAGATTAAACAGAATTGTATCTGTGCTTACTATGTTGGAAATGCTTCAGAAACTGTGTAAATGATGAATGGCATTGATGAATCGGGTAGTAGATAAATTTGAAACTTGGGCTGACAGTATAATTAATATAGAATCACTCAATGTAAGTAGAACTGGTGAGCAATAAGATGGATTGATGGCATTGTGCCATGCAGATGTTGATGAAATGGCACCACCGTGTAAGTGAACGAATTGCAAAACAGATAAGCAATGATGGTATAATTAATATAGAATCATCGTCTAAGTGAACGAATAGTAATGACAGTATAATTAATATAGAATCACTCGATGTAAGTAGAACTGGTGAACATCAGTTATCACACACTTGAATATTATGATCATGATCATCGTAGTAGTACGACTGTTCAATTTGCCCAAACACTGCCCGAGTAGTTCAAATTATTTATGGTGGAACTGAGTAGTATTAATATCATGTATTATATTTTTGAATACCTTGAAAGTAGTCTTATGGAACTGTACAATGAGACTACATGATAGCTCGGATTGAATGAACAGACTAGTATTACACAGCGTAATAGTACTACTAGTACATGCCAACTATCAGTGAATCTCACAAACCTGATCCTGCAAACTACTGCTATGAGTAGATTAATTACTCACAGATGTAGTCCAACTCAGGCTTACAGAATTACAACCTTTAGTCGATAACACACGAACCTACAAGTTCACAGTTTTTCTATTTTTAAAATTTAATCTCATCATCTTTGTTTGTTCATACTTATTTGGAGTTTATCTCTGCCACATTACCTACATCTACTATGCCAGTAAAACTTGAGGGGAAAGCCCGACTCTTCAATGCTTCAGGAATTGCTGCCTCCTATGTTCACCTACTTGACTCTGCTTTCTTGCCACTAGAAAAAAGCAGCAGCATGCGTGGTCTTGTGATACAATCAGCACACAACCAATCATAGCAAAACCAGAATGGATGGAGGCTTCCACCTGATGTATCTCCAGCTACATGGATTAGGCAGTGCTAGTGAGCAAGAGCTCAAGAAAAACAAGAGGCTTTTGGAAGCATCACGGTCTGGCTTATTTGATGTGGTGAGTTTTCATGTTACATTCATCTCATGGTACTTATCAAACAACAAAGATATCTACTCTTGATCGGATAGATGGAGGCATATCTGTTCTTCTAAAGTGCCCGGGATTCAAGCCCTCAGAAGGATCTGGTGCCAAGCATATGACTATTGACACTTACATATCACCTCATGAACTGAAGGCAGGTGGTAAGGATTTGATGAAGGATATAGTGCTCCTTGTGCAGTCATTTGGCACCAATATTGCACTGCCTCATCTTTATCATTTTGAAGTGTGTTGTGCTGTGGAAGGAGTAAGGCCTCCATCTGTGCCAGGTATAGTTTTTATTCAAGCTCGGTGGTTAACAACAACAACAACAATAATCCATTCTGCGTCTAGTTCCAGGCAATGAGCTCATGGTAGATGGTTCTTCATATCTCCCTCCACCCGTTATAAAAGGTGGACCACACTTTCACTGTAGATGCCATCCTGCAGGAATGTATGCCCAAGACATCGCGATCCATAGTCAACCTCTGGGCCAGCCACCTCATAGCTCATTCAACCCATTGTCTTCTGGTCTCAGGCCTGTCAAATTTCAGCCTAAAACTGCTGTTAGCAAAAGTGCCAAGGTTGCCAATGATGATGTTGATGTTGACAATGATGCTGGATGGCTAAAGAAAGCAGTCGTTGAGGTGTCAAAGTATGACACCCCTCTGCCTGTCATCAAGGGTAAGTGATTTTGCGTGGGATCAAATTTTTATATTGACAAAAAAATTAGCTCCACGAAAAATTGCCGCTGATGGATTCCAAGGCGCAATTATCAGTCTTGGTCCACACACTGATGCGGCTCTGGATCGGTTTGGACTTGAAGACAGTTTAGTCCCTCGGTTGCACATTCTCACATGCACTATTCGTGATACACAGTGGGAGCAGACCTTGTGGACTACGCAGTGGGGATTGGTTGTTCCTTTTCTGAGCCCAAGGGGCCACAATTTTTGAACCTTGTAGTATCTGACTAAAATCACATACTAAAACTTACTAGGTTCTTTCGGTTTCTATTTTCATTTGGTTTTCAGAATCTTGCCTTACCCCTAGTCTAATTTGTGGACACACAGATAAGCTTCTGGCTCTGCAATTGATCATTTGTGAATTGGGGTCAGCCTGTTCCGAGTGAGTGTAAGTCTCTACTTCCTCCATCTTATTTCCTCACATCAAACCTGAATAGATCTGCATATACTTAATTCCGATGGACAAGTGCAACCGCGGCCTGTGAACTGTGAACCTGAAGACTAATTATGCTAAATCACATTTGGTATGGTCCACAAATCTCTACTTCTAAACAGAGAGTGAGCCTGAAATAAATCTCTCTACATAGATAAAATTCAGTAAGGTTTTTGAAATCCTCCTGTAAATCTAATCCTAGAGAACAAGATTCGGAGCAACTGTAAATTGCAAGTCTAGGTATGGTCTCCAAATTTCTACTCTATGATCTCATCTCTTGTATTTTTTACTGTGGGGTGAACCTGACTTGGAGGATTTCCGTGTATATAAACAATTCCGTTTTAACTAAAATTTTGGTGTGCCTTTCACCACGTCAATATAAGTGAACTCAAACAGATCTAATTCCATATCCATAGTGATCCACTTGTATTTTTCACTGCGGCGTGAACCTGAATCTGAGCAACTAGGAGGACCTCCACAACTAATTTTTTGGTGCACCTTTCACCATGTCAATATAAGTTAACTCAAACAGATCTAATTCCATATCCATATCTAGTTAGGCATAGATTGGTATGGATGCCTACACAAGTGAACTTGAAATCTAATTCCATATGCAGGATGATGCATACATCCTAATGAAGTTGGGCATGGTGAATCATTTTCCAGTGGCACATGTTGGTATGTGTGCGCATTGACATCTGGGGCCAGAGTGCAATAATTTAATGGGTTTTTAACTTACTACCCTGTGATCGTGTACCCACCTTCGACAATGAGGACTCACTTTTACAGAACATCTACCATACCTGGTCAGGCTACCCAGGGCATTGAACAAAAGGTTAGCTGTCTGAAGCTAACCAAGGATGTGCATGCAGCCATTGCTGCCCATCGACGGCTTGCATCTCAAAGCTATAAAAGCGCACTCAGAGAAACTTGGGTAAAAATTGATGAGCTAATGGAGAATCTTGCTGTAGCTCACCACAAGAGCCTTTGGCAAGTTCAACTGGAGGTTCACATGGGCCGTCAAGTGAGCCATACAGAGCGCAAGAAGACCAATGTGTGGAATGCATTTTGTTGGAAAAAGTCACAGGAAAAGGAGAATGGTCAGAAATTTATCTTGTCATGTCAATGTCCACTGCTGATTAATGTCTACCCAGACCCCAACACAGATGTACATACTGCTTGTGGCAAGGATGTATTTCAAGACCTTGTCCGTAACAACCAAGATGAATACAACAACCTGTCAAAACAAGAGCACATTAATCTTGTTGAGGAGTTCAAGAAGCAAAAAGCAACTCAGACGAAGGCATTTCATGTTTCCATGAAGTCCAGGATTAACGATGCAACACATACACTTGCGGCTGTTGAGAGCAAGGTGTGCCTATATTTAAATTTTATCCTCTAGCGATTGAGGTTAATTGCCATGTAGTTGAATAATTTAAAGTCGCGCACAGGAGTCAAAACCATGCTCTTTGTGACACGTGGATCCACCAACTTGCCTATGAAGGGAGTAACATTTGTGACTCCAGGTGTCAAGCATTTTTTGGAAGGAGTTAAGAAGTCTGACCCACAAGATTGTTTGGGAAAGATGGAAGGTTTTGCTGTTCAGGGTGTCAAAGGTTGGCCAACAGTGCTATTGACTCTCTTCATTGCAACTAAATTTGCTGATGACAGGCATGGCAAAAAATCATCAACAGCGCATCTCGGTGATTTGTGCCGAGATATGCAATGAGATCAATGAGGGCCTTTGTGAGCTGTCTCCTCCCTGTATATATATAAAGATATTGATTGAGAAATGCATATAGGAATGATAGCAAGTGATGACACAGCTCGTATGGAATGGAAACTTTACTGGTGCAACATTGTCAGGCGGTACCAGGTTATCATTGAAGGATGGCCAGACAACATTCCATTCCACAATCTCAGTGAAGCCTCAAGTCCCTTACATGATCTTGATAACCTTCTATGTAGATGGCATGGCAGAAAAACATACTGGAGGAAACTCAGTGACACGGAGTTTCATGATCTTGATCTCAAATGTAATGCCCAGATTGAGAATGGTGAACTTGCTGCCCCTGCGCCATGTTGACGCCGGTCTGACCATGGAAAGAAATGACTGCGTGCAAGAGACGGAACTGATACTCAAAGAAAATGGTACAAATCCAGTAAAGAGGTGGAGAATACTGATAATAGTAGTGGTGAAGAGCATCAGTCTCCTACAACATCAGGCATTTTGTGCGAGCAATCCCCCCGTGCTAGTCAAGAAGCAGTACCCCAAGTGGCACCTTCCACTGCCGCTGTCTCCCCTGCCCCTGCCACATCTGCTGCCGCTGCACCCATTCCTCCAGTACCACATACTGCTGAATCCCCTTCAATCTCCACTGTCCCTGAACCCTCAACCTCCGCTGCACCCTCCGCTGCTGCCACTGCCACTGTGCCCTCTGGTACCGCTGTACAAACTATACCCATTGATCCTGCTCTTCTGCCAGTGGTGCCCCATGCTGCCAAAACCTCCATAGCCGCAACCCCTGCAGCTGCAGCCTCCGTTGCCCCTGCAACCACTTGGCAGCTGTCTTCGATGCCACCAGCCATACCAACTATACCCATTGATCCTGCTCTTCTGTGATCACTTCTTCGGGGGGATGCAATGCTGTATAATATGTCATACACTCTATAAGTACAATAAGTAGGTGTTGAGACATATATCAGCTATATTTCTATACTTCAGGACTAAATATTATGCATACCTCATATCCTACATTGACAGAGATCTGTTTTGAACCCCAATGTTGAGGGTGTCACTTTGTGCTATGAGATAGAGTGCCCCACTTCATGCTGAGACATGTTGAAGGTGGCACAAAGCGCCATGAGACAGCATTGCCAACATTGAACATGCAAGAGGATGCACATAGGGACCATGGGTAAGCTGGGTGTATGGGTGTTGCTGACCAAAGGATTGATGGGGTAGGTCCACACATGAGATGGAGCAGCCAGAGGAAGGGGCCTGACGTCGAGCTCGACATTGCCGACGATGAAGATGATGCAGTTGGGAGTGTGAGAGGTGATGTGGCGCTGACTCAGGGCAGTTGATTGGAAAGGCATAGCCACACTCCAGATATAAAAGTGGCGGAGAGGTGGGAGGGAATAGGGACCAGAGGTACTAGTTATTATAAAGGTCTTCGCTATTTGGGGGAGGGGTTAATGCTGGTGTTGAGTTTTAATGACATCAAGCCTAACAAAACTAAGTCACGAGCATTATGCCCAACCATTATTAGGCTTGATATGTGGGAAGGTCAGGTGGCTGCTACTCCAGTCCTGTCACATGCCTTCGACACCAGAAAAGTGTTCACAATGGCTAAGAATTTATTTTCACAAGGAGCCTTCTGGAAACCCAAATACAAATCAGACTGGCTTTGAGGACGGCATCAGGAACAGCATTGGCTGCCACCAAGGGAAGGTGCCTACCGTTAATCGTTCTATGGCAGCTTGGAGAAACAGCTCATATTCAGCCCAGTTTGGGGCCATCCCACCTCCATCCCATAGCCATATATCAGTATTGGAGTTTTTCTGCTGAACATGATCAGCTTTGAAATTGCCATCTGCCACAAATATGCATTTAAAAACAAATCTGAAATCCATAGTATCATTTTAGATGCTACTGCACCGAGGTATTTTGACACCCACTGGTTCACATTGTCCTTCCAATTTTCCAGTATATTAATGCCTACTTGAGGACAGGCTGGACAGAAATTGGGAAGTGATCCTGGTTCAGGATTCAAAGGATCTTTTTGATTGTGTCCATACCCTGCCCAATTCAATCTTTTCATCCAACACCATAAGTGGGACATGCACCGAAGCTCATGGTAGAGATTGACCACTTCGGCAGGCCTCATCGGCAATGTTACATGCCGAATCAGCTGGTAAAACTGATAGGCCAATGCCTTTAATTCCAGATTACAGAGCCAAAAATGGTCTAGGACCTGCATGGTGAAAGAGTCTGTATGTTGGTGAAGCTTGTGGGTAGTAAGTCACTGGTTACCAGGTCCAAGGGAATTTAGTGTTCCCCCTGACACTGGCAGGTAACCATTGCTAAGTGATGTATTCCATTTGTATGGACCACATGAATATAACTGTTGTTCAAGGCATTGACAGTTGGGACAGCATCGGCAGTGGGCATGGCATCAGCAGTTGGGATGGCATCGGCAGTTTGATTAGGATTAGGCAAATATGGTTGAAACCCATGGATGTTGTCATCAGCATGCTCAACTTTAGATTCATCATTGCCATCAAAGAAGTCTTGGAAACTGTTCATATTCCCCTTCTCTTGATGCCAAAGGGCATCAAGGTGATTAAAAAATGCTGAGTCAGCCCCAGTTTTATCTTCGGCCCAGTTGTCAACCTGAGACTCATTATATGTGTCCGAGGTTGAGTCAGGTGAAGAGGGCCAATGCTGGTGCCATTGCCGATTGTTTGCCTGCCAATTGGCTGACTCTTTCTCTGCTTTATCCTTCAGGTCTTCAAATGTCTCCAGATATTTCATTTGGAAGTTCAGAGTGTTGCAAATCAGCTGATCCATCTGGTGCTGGACTAAAATGTATGTGCTGACCTCCCATAGCTCAGCCCGGCGGAAGTGCATGCCGGTCCAGCATTCAATGTGATGGAAGGGATTTTGCCTGTGGGTTACATGCATGCATGTGTGGCAAAGCGTGCTTCCCAGTGAACAATCAATGCATTGCCAAATTGCCCATTTATTGAATGGACAGTGGTTGCAAACTTGTTTGTCAACCGACCATGCCTGCCAAGCAAGGGATGCTTGCAGCAATTCATCTACTCGTCCCCCAAACTCCAGTACATAGTCTCGCTGTCTCTATTCTTTGTATATGAGCCTTGCTCATAAGCAATCAGTGTCAGAAACTAACCATGCCAATGTGTGGCCGAGTCAGCTTGTCGGCCACCTGAGGTTCTTGCATGTCCCATTCTGGAGCAACATTGGGATTATCCTGTATAACAGAATTTGATTGACCCAGTTCTTCCACTGCAGTCAGGGGGACCTTGATGCACTTTGTTTTTGGTCCATGTTTCGTGTTGACCTCAACTTCTACATGTGTAACAGTATCAACTGCACCGTCATTGTCCTCATGCAGGGGGACATTCTTCTTTGATCTTCTCTTTCGCTTGTAAGGAACTCTTGTTAGGCTCATGATGATTTGAGGTGAGTCACAATGACACCCATTTATTGATGGGGCTATTGTACTATCGACCTCGTGTGATCCTTGTGTCGATCATATGTTTTATGTCAATGACAAGAATGATTCTTTCCTTCACATCAGTCCCCTCCAATGCCACCTGAGCCATCAGAGAACCCACAGTTGAGACAGTACCATAAGGGAAGCAGATATACAGTTGAAGAGTGGAAGATCATTGAGCCTTATAAAGTTGCATTCTGATCGCAGGAATTGAAAGCTGGCCGATTGTAAATACTCAAGTGCAACATCCTCCCAGCAATATTCAACTACTGGGTGTCAATTGACAGGGCCCCTATGGATGAGGAGGAGAGTTGCATTTGTGCCAAGGTAAACTCACAAGCATGTGAAGGTTGTATTATTGATCACATCACCAGGAACTAACAATCTGGCTTTCCAACAACTGGCAAATGACCAAAGGCCTCTCATGGAAATCAAATGACTTCAAAGTAAAGCGGTCAGAAGTCATTTGGAGCTTGTACCGGGACCGAGTTTTCCAACAGATCGCAAACCTGTTAGGTGTTGAGGACACCACCACAAGTACACCAGGATGGTTCCAAGCGTGACTGCCAGCTATCAAGCATGTTTTCAACACCATGAATGTGGAGGAGAAAGCCATCCTTGAAGTTGAACAGGAGAAAATGATGCGGGAAGGATATCCCAAGCAGACGAGGCAAGGGTAAGTTGAAGCCGATGCCATTGCCATTGCTGGACATAACAAAAATTTCACAGTCTAGCAGAGAAATACCTCATTAAGTGTGTGGTGGAGAATGCATGACAACAGTGGCTGGAAATGGGTGTGTTGTCTGTGACATTTACAGCCTATACTGCACCTAATGGTTTGATGGTTGTTGATGCATGAGTCCCCAAATCATTTACTGCCAATGCGATGCCAATGCCAATGCTGACTCCAGTCACGAAAATGTTGCCTCTCTGATGGCCACCCCTGCACGATCCTTTCTGGACACGTATCATGATCAAGTCACTGAACTGAAGTGAAAATTTATGAGTTATATCAAGGGTTTATGCCCATCACACCTTGCTTCAAGGTCGGCAATGCAACATAACACAACACTAACCCAATTAACAATGACTAACAATGGCTTCCTGATCCTTCCCACACCATGGAAAGGATCACAATTCAAGAAAAAGAGCTGGAAGAATGGTTTATGTTGTATGTTGGCCAGCATTACAGTATGTTGACTTCCTATTCCACAAACCATTACTTATCTCCTGCAGAACTAGCAAACAATGGTCGTAGTTGCCATATCCCATTCAAAGCAATTGCAGATCAGACATCATCATTTGTCAGTCCGGAATATCTCCCAGCTAGGTTCAAAATCAGAGACCCACGGAACATGCACAAGAGTGTTATAGAAGACTTCTTTGACCATGTTCTGCAGTGACAAATAGTGCAGGGCCCTGAAAGAGTGTTCCTGTTCAAAGCGATCAAAGCCATGGATGGGAGTGTGGCTCCTGCACACTATCCAAATGATTTGAATAACCCTTCACCTTCCCAACACATTTCCAAATGCAGGGGCCAAAGAAATGATGATGCCAATCCTCATAGCGGCACCAAGCTGGGGGCTGTTGCCGATGCTGAACTGCCTTCTGCAAACCACAGGGGCTGAAGAAATGATGATGCTGATGCTGATCCTCAACCCAGCACCAAACTGGAGGCCATTGCTGCTGCCAAAGTGCCTGCTGCATCAAGAGGCAGAAAATTTGTCAAAGGCAAACCCAAGTGCAAGGAAGCTCACCAAATATCAACAGCAGGACAGACCCCAAATTCTGATACAACTGAGTCACAATATGTCCAAGTGGATCAAATGACAATGGACAGCCTCTGCATGGTTGGTGTCACTCAACCACAGCCAATTAATGGTCCTAGTGATGGTGAACCAGAATATCTCATTCCTCGACACATTTACATGAGATACCTCATGCCTGGATCAGCTGGAAATACCATTGTAAATGATCCCCCATGCCCAATTGATCTATTGCTGTTGGATATACCTCAAGAGAGCTCACAATGCCCTAAGCCTTGACCACTTTTAGGGCAAAATCAGACGGAGCATCCTATTGCAAGGGCAAGGGCTTTAGCAGCATTAATGGGATTGGCAATGGCAACAGTGGGATTGGCAACGGCAACACCAATATCAGGAATGGCAACACCAATATTGGCAATGGCACCAGTAGGATTGGCAACAGCAACACCAATATCAGCATCGGCAACAGTGGGATTGGCAACAGCAACACCAATATCAGGAATGGCAACAGTGGGATCAGCAACAGCAACACCAATATTGGCAATGGCAACAGTGGGATCAGCAACAGCAACACCAATATTGGCAATGGCAACAGTGGGATCAGCAACAGCAACACCAATATTGGCAATGGCAACAGTGGGATCAGCAACAGCAACACCAATATTGGCAATGGCAACAGTGGGATCAGCAATGGCAACACCAATATTGGCAATGGCAACAGTAGGATTGGCAACGGCAACACCAATATCAGCAATGGCACCAGTAGGATCGGCAATGGCAACACCAATATTGGCAGCATCTGGTGCCTACCATATCCCCCCTGCACCAGATGTTCAACAGATGACTCCACCATCATCTCAAAATCCATCAGCCTTGGCATGGGCACGACCTATCCAAAGGACAGCTGATGACCTTGCACAGCAGGAAGCCATTTCAACCCAGGCTGTTGGGAGGAGACAGAGAATTAAAAAAGTGAAATTTGCAGAGTAGATTTACAAATAAAGCACTATGTAATGTGAAAAAAAAAATAGTCCAACTTTTGTGTACATGCCAAATCACATCTATTCTTTTCTGCCTCACTTCATCTCCCCTCTGTCCTCAGATGTTCCTGCTCTCTTCCTTGGGTTCAGCTGAGGGGTGGTACTTCTGGAATGTAGTCCAGATGGACCAGGGGTCAGCCCACGTGGGGATTGGCACAGCTGTGCAGGGGGAGGGGAGGCCAGGGTGAGGTGAGGTGATTACATCGACTGCCAATGCTGGTGGGTTAAGTGCCGATGTGGGGGCAGCAGCCTCAGGCACAGTGAGCGATGTTGGGGGGAAGAGGAGAGGGAGTGGTGAGGCCATCGATGTTGTGGGCTGTACTATTTCTTGAGAATCCTGTGGTGTGGCGGGAATAATTTGGATGGGGGGGGGCACCAGCCAAGGATGCTTCCCCTGCAACCTCTTCAGGCACAGCCAGTCCCTCCTCACCATGCTCAGGCTCAGCATTACCCTCGACAAATCCCCCCGCCTCAACCAGTTCTGCCATCTGTTCATCTTTGTCGCTGGCAGCGGCAGCGGCAATGGGAGTGGGAGCGGCAATGGGAGCAGCAATGTGAGTGGGAGCAGGAGTGGGAGTGGGAGCGGGAGTGGCATCGACTTCCTCAGCATCCATCATTCCTTCTTAATCTGCCTCTGCCCTCCTGCTTGGAGTCCTCTCGAGGCGAACCACCTGCCCAGCCATGTAACCATTGTACAATGCAATGGGTTGTGCACTAGCCTGCAACCCAAGGTATGCCTCAATGTTGTTCACCCTGTTTTGAAGCAAGTCGACCGCGTCCCAGAGTTCTCATACGTGGAGTCAGGACTCTTGGAATGACTCTTCATTCCACTGTGCATGCTTGTACATGTCTTCCTCCAGTTGGTATAGACGTCCAGTGAGGGTGGCATAGTCACCAGCGGAGGGGTAGGGAGTCAGGGCAGGGAGGGCAGTCAGCTCGGGCTCAGGATCGGACATGTTGATATCCTCTTCCACAGCTATAGGTATTGTTAAGACGGCTTTGTATGTTACAGTTGGAGGCTTTCCAACTGTCTTGTATTGCACTAGGAGACTTTCCTAGTGTATCGGGCTTCCTGCCTTCACTTGGGTACTTCCTCAAGTCGTCATGGCTATCCGTACTCAGAGGCTTTCTGAGTAGACCATCGGTTTGTGTATCACAGTTGGAGGCTTTCCAACTGTCGAGTTCGAGTTATCACAGCTAGGGGCTTCCTAAGCTGTCGAGTGTTCTGGTTGAGTCTAAAACCGTTGATTGAATTAGGTCAAGCTGAGGAATACAGGCAGTATTACTACAGCTTATATACAGTTCAAAGATACCTATTGTCCAATCAGAATGCAGGATTGTTATCAAGTAAAAATAGAAAGAACAATAGAAATGACAGGCCTCATGTCAAGGGGCTGCCATACCACAGCATGTGTGGGAGTGGGTTTGGGTGCATGGAGTCACCATGCGTCAAAGTGTCTCCCATCGGAGGTGAGTCGAGTTGAATCAGAAAAATAAAGTACCCAGTCTTGCCGGCGTATGTCTGGTCATCCTGGGTTACGATAACAAAAATCGTAACATCAGTCCATGAGTTTCGGTTTCTTTATATGGGGAGAGGAGTGCCGTGTGGAATATCGGGTGTATCTTCCACTGTTCTGGTAACTTCAGCCGGTAGGAGAGCAGGCTTAAGACCTCTTCAATGGTGAAGGGTCCTTCTCTTTTTGGTGCGAGTTTTCTTGTCAAGTGTGTCATCTTGAGGTTCTTTGCTTCTAGCCACACCCTATCTCCTTTTCTGAATGGGGTGAAGTGTTTCGTCTTTCTCTCTGGCATCATTTGTCTGGCCAACTCGTGAGTTGCCTTCGCTTCATCTCGGGCTCGTTGCAGTGCAACTATTCATTTTTATATGGCCGGTATGTTCGTCTTCAGGTAGGGGAGTGGGATTGCCTTGGGCTCATAGCCCATCATGAGGTAGAACGGGGAGTTCTTCTGTACGGAGTGTGTCCTCTGGTTGTGTGTGAACTCCGCAGTCGGGAGGAGGTGCTTCCAATTCTCCTGGTTGTTTGAGCAGAAGATCCATAGGTATACTTCCACTTCCTGGTTCACCTGTTCTGTCTCCCCATCGGTCTGGGGGTGGTACGCTGTGCTCATTGCCAGCTTGATTCCGAGCAGCCTTCCTAGCTCTTGGAACAGCTGCGAGGCAAATCTGGGATCTCTGTCAGAGATGATCTTGTCTGGGAGGCCGAATCATTTGTAGACATTGTCTAGATAGAGGGTGGCTGCTCCCAATGCATCCACAGTTTTCCTGCAAGGGATACAAATTACCCCCTTTGTAAGCCCATGGTCTACCATGACCATGAGTGCATCATAACCATTGGACTCTGGTAGGTCGGTTATGAAATCTGTTGTCACCATTGCGAATGGTCTTGTCGCTTCAGATTTGATCGGTTGTAGCAGGGGGGTCATCGGGTGCGTGTTGACCTTCATCTGCTGGCATATTGCGCATCCAGCAACGTAGTTCTTGATGTACGTCATCATCCCCGGCCACCAGTAGTCTCTCCTGATCATTTCGGTTGTTTGCCATTGTCCTGGGTGTCCGCTGGTCACTCCTTCGTGGTATTTTTGCACCAGCTTCTTTTGTAGATCTCCGTTGTCTGGGACATAGCACCTGTCTCGGAAGAATAGAAGGCCATCTTCTATCTTCCAGTCTTCCAATGCCGACTTTATTGGTGGCATTCCCTTGGTCTTTAGCGCCTCGATTGTGCTTTTCACTAGGTCATCTTTCATGATACTCCCTGCGAGTAAGTCATGCATTTCGGTGTCAATGAATTTCATGAATACTGTTTCTGGCAGCATCGTGATGTCTTCATTATCATTGTCTTCTTCTGGTATGTGGTCTGCTCTCTGTGATAACGCATCACTCTGTACCATCTGTGATCCAGGCACATGGATGATCTGCAAGTCAAACTCCAATAGGAATAGGCTCCATCTTGCCTGTTGTCTGTTCAGTTTCTGTGCTGTTCGGAAGTACGTCAAGTTCTTGTGGTCCGACAGGATTACCACTGGGTGTTCTGAACCCACTAGGTAGTGTCTCCAGGTCTCTAGCGACTGTATTATCGCTAGTAGCTCCCTGTCGTAGATCTCGTAGTTCCATTCCGTTGGTGTTAGCGCATGCGATATGTATCCACACAGATGCCAGTCTCCATTTGTGTCCCTTTGTCTCAGCACTCCTCCTGTCACATGTTTTGAGGCATCTGATTCGATCATGAATGGCTTTGTCAGGTCTGGCATCAGCAGTACCGGCGCTTCTGTGAATTTCCTTTTCAGTGTTTGAAAGGCCTGTTCGCATTCCGCTGTCCAGTCAAACATCTTGTTCTTCTTTGTCAGTTCATTAAGCGGTCTGCTTGTCTCCACAAAATGTCCGATAAACTTCCTGTAGAAGTTTCCAAATCCCAGGAAGGACCTGACTGCCTTTACGTTTCTCGGGGTTGGCCAATCCTGTATACCTGTCAGTTTTGTGTTGTCCATGGCAATTTTGTTGGGTTGGATGATCAGACCCAAGAATTCCACCTCGTGGACATCGAATTTGCATCTCTCTGGCTTCAGGTATAAGTCGTTTTCTGCCAGTCTTTGCAGTACCCTCTTTGTCCTTTCCTGGTGTTCATTCTGATCCTTGGAGAATATCAGGATGTCATCCATATAAATCACGAGCCACCCCTCTCCGATCATGTCACAGAATATCTCGTTCATCATTGCCTGGAAGGTCGCCGGTGAGTTGCATAATCCAAAGAACATCACCGTTGGTTCAAACAGCCCCCGACTTGTTTTGAAGGCTGCCTTCCATTGATCTCCATCTTTGATTCTGACGTTGTGATATCCCCATCGGATGTCCAATTTCGTAAACCATTTTGCCCCTCTTAGTTTGTCCAACAGGTCTCCTACCAGCGGCAGCGGGTAGGTGTTCTTGATTGTTCCATTATTCAAGTACCTGTAATCTTGGCAGGGTCATAGCACGTCTGAGTCCTTCTTCGCAACAAAGAAGAATGGCAACGCCATGGGTGATTTCGATGGTCGGATGTATCCTTTCTGCAGGCTTTCGTCAAGAAACTCGTTGAGTTTCTTTTGTTCTGCCAGCGACAACGGGTAAACCCTGCAATCCTTCACTACAAAGTCTGGTTTCAGTTCAATTGCGTGATCCCAGGGTCTTGATTCTGGGAATCGTTCCAATGCTTCCTTTTCAAATATCTGTCGGTACTCCTTGTACTGTTTGGGGAGTAGTTCATCTAGGGTCTTCTGTTCAGGGTCTCCTTCCTTCTTGTGTGTCAGGTGTTGAGAGACCAATGTCTTTGCCCTAATCCAGATATATTGTCCATAAGCATATCATGGTGATCCTTTTGCCTTTACGATCCGAGAGATTGTCTTTGTTGTCAGAGAATATCTGTATCTTGGCTCATCATACTCCTCTGTCAGCGGTGTCCTAGCTGGTTCGAATATTCCAATGACAGGTTCTCCTCGGATGTAGGCGACCAGTAGCTCGTCGTCTTTGATCCTTAGTTTGGGTGTCTCTTTTGGTTGTTCCATTGCCTGTTCCATTGCCTGTTCCATTGCCTGTTCGTGGTTTGCCTGTGCTGAGTTTTCCTTCTCAGAGTCTTCTTCGTCTTGCGGCCCAATGGGTTCCACATTCTGAAGAGTCATGATCGCGAGGTGAGTGATGAGCTGGCACATTTGATGACGCGGCAATATGCTTTGTCATACACAGCCGCACCATGGTACCTAATGCAAGTAGATGATGCCTCACACAAGGTACTGTGGTGTAATGGTTATATTGTGCATCATGATTGATTACATAAGCAACCTACAGAGATCTGGGTTCAATTCCTTTTCTTACACACTTTTTCAGCGGAATCCGACTGGACTCCACTCAGAATCTGACTGGACTCCAACTGGACTCCAACTGGACTCCAACCAGACTCCAACCAGACTCCAACCAGACTCCAACTGGACTCCATTGAACTCCACTGGACCAGTCCGAGTGGAATCCGGTGTTTGAGTGGATTCCACTCGGAGTCCAGTCAGACTGGACTGGGACTGGACTGGCAACTTTGCAGGCAGTTGGCTGGTGAACAGTCCTGGTGGACTCCAGTCGGAGTCCGACAGGAAAGGTGGGGGAGTGTAAAGACCTCTTCCCTGTAATGGTACTGTCTGATCACAAAAACCTGATGTACTTCTGTCAGGCCCAGAAACTGAACCGATGACAGGCTAGATGGAGCATCTACCTGTCACAATTTGACCTGAAGCTGCAACACGTACCAGGATCACGGATGGTACAATCTGATGCCCTATCGAGGAGAGCAGATCACATAGCCAAAGAAGACACTGATAATGAGGACAAGACCATCCTCGCTGATGAACTGTTCATCAAGACGATCGACACTGAGCTCCAGGGAGCCCTGGTCTCAGCAATAATGAAGACGACCTCGTAAATGAAGCTTTACAAGCCCTGAAGAACAACGGAACTCCCCCAATCAAGTCTGCACTGGAGGACTGGAAATTTGAAGATGGCCTGCTCTTTTTCAAAGACAGGTGCTATGTGCCACAGGACGAAACCCTCCGCCGAGCAATCATATGGAAATACCATGATAGCATCATGACAGGACACCCTGGACAATGGCAAACAATTGAACTGATCCAACAAGACTACTGGTGGCCAGGAATGGCCAACTTCATAAAGAAATACGTCAAAGGCTGCGCAAAGTGCCAGCAAATGAAGATCAACACCCACCTGATGACCCCACCCCCGACACCGATATCATCCGATGCCAGCAGACCATTTGAGCTGGTAACAACAGATTTTATTACAGACCTGCCCGTAATAAACAGATTTGACTCAATCATGGTCATGGTAGACCATGGTCTTATGAAGGGGGTAATTTTTATCCCTTGCGCGAAGACGATCGACACACTTGGCACTGCAGACCTCTACCTGCACCATGTGTACACAAGATTTGGACTCCCCGGAAGAATCATCTCAGACAGAGACCCTCGATTTGCATCCAAACTCTTCCAAGAACTCGGACGACTGCTCAGAAGCAAGCTATCCATGAGCACCGCCTATCACCCCCAGACCGATGGAGAAACGGAGCGAGTAAACCAAGAACTAGAGGTTTACCTCTGCATGTTCTGTTCGAACAAACCAGAAGATTGGGAGTGTTATCTCCCAACAGCAGAATTCATGCATAACCAGAAGATGCACTCCGCAGTAAAACATTTGCCGTTTTACTTGATGATGGGATATCAGCCACGTGCTATTCCCACCCCTTACGAAAAGACAAATGTGCCGGCCACCAAACAGAGAATCCAAGGACTTCTCTCTGTGAGAAGGGAAGCTCTTGCCGCACATGAACTAGCCAGACAGGCTATGGCTGCCCGAACAAAAGGGCGATACAAACCATTCAAGGTTGGAGAACAAGTATGGCTTGACTCCAAGAACCTGAAGATTGGCTACCCAACAAGAAAACTGGCGCCAAAATGAGAAGGGCCCTTCGTGATTGAAGATGCCTTGTCAAAAACGACATACCAATTGAAACTGCCACCGAGATGTAAGATCCACCCGGTATTCCATGTGGCTTTACTCACGTGATACCATGAGAACAACACTCATGGACGAAACTTCCTGACTCCACCACCCAACCTCATGGAAGGAGAAAATGAATATGAGGTGGAAGCGATCATCGCACACAAGAAGCACGGCAAGACATGCCGTTACCTCATAAAATGGGTTGACTACCCGACATCCGAAAACACATGGGAACCCAAATCGAACCTAAAGAATGCCCCCAAGATCTTGACGGCATATAAGAAGAGGTACCACCTCTGATGGAAACCCAAAAACCCCCCTCTCTTCCCACAACGACACTCCCCATTATGCCTGCCAAATAACAATTCACCCGAGAATACCTACGAAACCGATTGAATGCTGATGCCCTTTGCATTCACCTTGCCCACGATCCACCAAAATACCATCTAGCCAGGATGTGCTTCTACTATGTGAGCACTATCAAACAGATGGAACGAAATCTAGAAGAAGCCATGAACGATGCAGATGCCCTGGGGATCGAACAAACAATCCAGGAAATGATTGCACTGCAGTCAGACAGACTGAGAACAGCTGAGGAGAGACCTCACACCCCCCTAGATCGACACAGACGACCACCAACCTCGCCCTCGCCATTCAGCGAGTGGAGTGACAGAGACGAACGACGAGCTCCCTCTGGAGACTCCTCCCATTCTATGAAGAACCCGAAGATCATGCCTAGGGCACCTGAAGTAATTGATCTAACCCGAACCGAAAACCACCCAACCGCCTTGGTCCCCCCCACACATGAGACATGCCAGATGTTTCATCTGCCAAGAGATAGGCCATTTCGGCCTGATTTGCCCATGATATATTTGCAAGTATTGCAAACAGTGAGGCCCCAGACACTATAGGATGAACTGCCCAGAGAAACCTCGGAAAGATCGAGAGACCGATCAAAGAGAAGCCGAACACAGACAGTGGCTCTTCTTTAATTCTGGATACGATGATTTTGATGACGATGCAATGGGAAACATGACAGGGGAGCCATATGGAAGGATTTAAAAGGCAGAGCTCAAGACAATGGCATGACAAGACAGACCCATGCTCACAGGGATTATGATCCTCGCCATCGTCGTTGGCACGACCCTGGCTGCAGTGGCAGCCCTAACCTTCGCATTCTGCCTCTACACCATCTTCCGAACAGAACCCAAACCCCCGATTACAGATGTTGAATTTGCCATCCTGCAACGCCCCCCTTTCAACGATACTACTGACTCCTTGACACCGCTACCTAGGGCAGCGCGAACCAGAAGAACCTGATCATGGTCCGAGTTTGGACATGAATTATTCCTCCATCGTACCCCTCGACCCCAACCTACCCACATAACCAGACCACGCCTGATCAGACCACGAAGGAGAGACGATGATTTAGGTCGAAGTGTGGAACTTTCAACCATAGTGGGGGGGTAATGTTACAATTTTCCTTGTAACTCATGGAACCCAATGCACCTGACGATCCCCTCCAGACAGGAGGCACCCCTTGATTCATGCCTAGGGCATGTCCTTGACATCAGACACACACATGACACATGCTGACTGCATGCATTCGATCCCCTTCCCATGGAAGGCACCCTTGATGCATGGTGACTCCATGCACCCGAACCCACTCCCACACATGCTGTGATATGACAGCCCCCTGACATGAGGTCCATGACATCGGACTCTCACGATCGACATGCTGTGCTGCAGCACTCTGTGACATCGGACGCCTCATGCAAGACATGAGGCCTATTGTTTCTATTATTACTTGATACGCATCTACCTTTCCGATTGGATGATAAGGACCTCCTTTCTAGTATAAGTACTGCGACTTGTAGTAGGGATGTCCTTAGTTTAGATCTAGGCAATTAACAGCCTTAACTTGCAACTTGGAAACTTACTCGAAACCACTAAGGAAGCCCCTTAGTGTGTGAACCTGAACGACTCTATGCAGAAGCCCTGCTAGAGTGCACTACCTATCTTACATCGGATGCTCCGAGTAAGACTAGTGCCAAACAACTCGTCGAACGACATCAACTAGATCGAGTGGTTGAGGCTTCGCCCTTAACAGGCTGGGCCCCAGGTAAGTTTTTTTTGTGTTCGTTTCATTCTTTTTTGATTAATATTAGTTTTCTTTTGAATTTTTATAGTTTCTCATTGTATGATACGACCCACCACCACCACTGCACCCTCCACCACCATGAGCAGCTGCTCGTGGGGTGGAAATGGGGAGTGACAATGAGGACCATGGAGATGGAGCCAAGGAGCCGCAAACGATGAGAGCAGCGGGGTGGCAAGACAAGGACGGGAGGACAACGGACAACCACGAAAACGACGGGACAGGGAGGACAATGGATGACAAGCACGACCCAGCACCCAGCACCGCCGCTGCAAGCAACTGCTCGCAGGGTGGAAGGAGGGGTGGAAGGATGGAGATGACCATGCAATGATGACAGGACACTAGCACCAGGGAATGCAACACCGCCAGGACAGCGACAGCAAAGCCAGGACAACAAATGGGTGCGAGGATGGAGACAACCATGCAATGACAACAGGACACCAGCACCAGGGAACGCAACAGCGGGAGATGGCCAGGACAGCAATGATGACCAGAAAGGGCACGACCAGGAGCAGCATGGAAATGATGCCCAGGACGGCAACAACGAGGACAGTGACAATGAAGGCCTGGCACCCAGGACGACAGGGACAGGACGACAGGCATGACTCACCAGGCCGAAATGCGTGGGGCAGTTTTTTTCATTTTTTATTTATGGTAATACCTTCCCCCTCATCCGCATTTTATGTGGGTGAGGGGTTTTTCTTTCTTTTTCTTTATAATTGTAGTGCTCCGCAAGGGGAGATTAGTTTTATATGTATATATTTGTAGGACTCCCCCTCACACCTTGTGTGGGGGAGGTTTTTTCTTATGTAATTAATGGTGTATCCCTCGCGTCCAATGCAAGGGATGTAGTTAATAAATTTTATTTGATCTTAATTGTGAGCTTTGAGAGAGAAATACCTAAGTTTGAGTTTGAGGGTATAAATACACTTTTATATTGCAGCTAATAATTCTCCTGTGGCTCAACTGGTTAAGCACTTGTTTGGTTTGGCATGTGATTCTTGATCATGAGTTCTAGAGTTCAATCCCTGCTTTGAACAAGTTTATTTTGTAGGTACTTTGTGAAATTCATGAAGTCCGAAGCACTTGAAACTTGTAAATTGACTTTCCATTATGGTATGACTTTAGGGTACTGAGTCCCACTGGATTCCTGGTGAGTCCTGGTGAGTCCCACTGGAGTCCTGGAGGATTCCTGGTCTTCCTGGTAGGACTACCAGGATTCCTCCAGGACTATGTGGGGCAGTGTAAAGTTCAGAGTTTTTCTTTACTTGTTTGCTACATGAAAAAGGGTAATTTTCTCCACATTTTCTCCACATTTTCTCTCTGGGAAAGTTGGGCCCTGCCTGTTGTGCTACCAGATCTTTGATTGCCTCAAAGGCAACCTGGTGTTGGGAGGTCCAAGCAGGGAAGTGTTTCTCACAATCTTTCATAGTCAGAGGTGTCAGGGTTGTAGTGTGCTCCACCAGGTTAGGCAGGAAAGCAGCAATATATCGCACCAAGCCTAGAAAGCTCCTTACATCAGTTGCAGAACTTGGTGTAGGCCAATTCAAGATCTTGTCCACCTTGGACGAGCATGCCTCAATCCCCTCTTGAGAGATTTGGTGTCCCAGGAAGATCAGTAAAATTTCAACTTTTTTGGATTGCAGTACAGTCAATCCTGAATAGATCACAATGTCATCTAGATAAATGTGGCAGAAAATTCCCAGGAAAGGATGAAGACAAGCCGTAACCCATTGCTGATGGATGGGAGGAGAGTTACGCAGTCCTTGGGGCATTATGACCCACTTGTATAGTCCCAATGGTGTTGTCACAGTGGTGAGATGAATGCTTTCAGGGTCCATTTTTGTGTGGAAAAAACTGTTGGTCATATCCAGTTTGCTCCATATTTTGCCATGCCCAGCGTCTGCAAGGATATCATCAACACGAGGCATCAGTGATAGTATTCACATTAAGTTGTCGGTAGTCGTTAACCCAACACAGTAGTACAGTATTATCAGCCTTAGGAAACAGGAAGGCAGGTGATGCATGTTCTGATGACGATGGCCGAATGCACCCCACATCTAAGTGTTGTTGAATCAGAACACTCCATGCCTTGCGGAACTTTTGCAGGCATGAGTAGCTTCGAGTGGTAATAGTTTTATCCACATCTTTTAAGTTAATTTTACATTGCACTGTATCCAGCATCTCATCCACATGTGGGATAGGTTTGAACACGTCTGCGTTGATGATACTCGACCAGGAAGCCCAAACAAAACCCACAAAACAAAATCCACAATAAGGGCTTGAATGGTATAACGCTAGTTAGAGAAAGGTTGCAAGGTGGTACTAAATATCACCGCTGTAAACCAGGGGTATGAAAACAACTCTAAAGGGTGTGCGAAGAGGTGCAATGTGGTGCGATGAAGTTCGAAGAGGTGCAATGAGGTTTGATGAGGTTTGAAAGTATTTGAAGCGCTGCGATGAGGTTTGAGAGAAGTTCGATAACAATTGAGGGCATACAAAGTGCTGTGATAATGTTCGAGGGAAATTTAATGAAGTTTGAAGAGTATTCGAAGAGGTGCAATGAGGTACAATGAAGTTCGAAGGCCTTTATAGAAGATGAAGATGCCTTCGACAGTGGCTGAGGATAGACTATGAGGACATAGAAAGGTGTCTAGAGAGGATAGACAATATGCGATAGTTTTGAGAAGCTAGTACAAGGAGTTCGAGGAAATTTGGTGTAAAACACTGAATTTTGAGACTAAGTCGAGATGCTTGGACTCAAGAGAATAGCTCTTAAATCAGACGATTGGTGTGAGAGGACAATGTATTCTGTTCTTCTAAGTAGCTAGTACAAGGCTATATATGTTTGGGAGAAGTGATACTAAAAAGGAAATAAAACATGAGGAATACATGAGGCAAGATATAAAACAATAGAGAATCTTTGCAAATCATAGAATAAATGAAAAAAGATAAGAAGGGAAACATCTAGAGGCATGATTTATCACTGGTACCTGTCCCCATTGATCCAATATATCATTGAGGTGTCAAAGTGCCACAATCACGTCCTAAAATCCCATTGTTGTATCTCCTCATGTCTGGTGGTGCTCGATATGCAACGCACTAACTCTTACAAGGTATCCGAAGGGTGGTGCGATAGGTGTATGGCAGCCGAAGGCGTTTGAAGTGCTGCAATATCGTTTGAAGTCGATCAAAGTAGTTTCGGAGCAGTGTCGCGGGGTTCATAGGGGTTGGGAGCATCCGTTTTAATGTGTCGATGCCTCTGGAGACATTCCCAGAGCTTAGAGTGCACAGTGGACCTATCAGCGTATGTCTCGTGAATTATCTTGTTCAGCTTTTTTAAATGCTCAACAGCTGCTAGTTGTACTATACATCCATGGACCACGAATAGCAGCCACAATGTTGATGCCATTTGTGGGTTCACAATGTGCATCAATTAATGGTCAATGCACAGCACATATCTCCTTTAGCTCAGTTAGCAAAAGTTTTCTGTTTGCAATGTTCGTGGAGATAACATCTCATAATTTCACAACAGGTTTACATACAGGTGGGGCTACAGGGTGCAGGAGGTCAAAGTTCATACTCATATCTATCTCTGAACTGTTGCAGACATTTACTGTGACATTGTTGTGGTAAAGAAAGGGAAGTCCAAGGATAATCAGATGGCATAAGCTAGGTGCAACAAGCACCCAAACAGTCCGGGCTGAATACCTAGTGTTTAAAGGTCCAGTCTGGTCCAGTTTTTGACTTCCAAATGGGGAAACCGGCAACTGCAACTGGTCTAGGACTGACCCAAATATTGGAAGACCACAACTGGACCCTTTAGGACCGGTCCTAATCGGTCCATGGACTGAAAAAAGACTGGTTTGGACCGGTCTTTTGTCATAAAATTTATCATGCCAAATAACCCATATGTATCTCAACAAATATAACCATTACCTCTTATATATTATATTCATGGATAGAAATTGTAATGCTCTGTAGACTGATCTAACATTTAAGCAATTCTGTCAAGATTTGACTGAGATATGGCCAAAACCGAAAGGACATGCATTCAAGTTGCAGTTTGTAGTTTGTAATTTGTAGTTTGTAATTGCACTCATTTGGGCTGTTATATGAATAAAATCCCATGGTACAGATGATTAGGTGTGTTGTTGTTACTTTTATGATGTCATATAGCTGTACAAAAAAAAATTATAGCTCAGGTAATAAGCAATAAGTTGTTCTGATACAACAAAATACTTGTACAAAAATGTTTTTGGTCATATCTCAACCAATTCTTGACCGTGTTTGATGGTCCAGGGACCAAAAATGAAGTAAATATGTGTGGGAGTAAGGTCCAACATACATTGGGACGAAAGACCAGTTGCAACCGGTTTTAACTGGTTTTTCATCGGTCCTACTATATTTTTCAAAATGAAAGACCAGCAACTGGACTGAAAAAGACAAGTCCATAAATAGACCACTGGTCCGGTCCTAATCGGTCCAGTTCAGTTCAGTTTCAGTCTTTTTTTGGTCCTACAGACTGGACCTTTAAACACTATGAATACCAATTATTATGGTCATGCAATTTAAGTTTTACCCAGTGCATAAGTGAAATCTGAGGAGTCATATTCAAGCCATTGAAAAAGCATCAGAAACAGGGAATGGTTGATGAAGTAAACATATTGGCAATTGCAAGCGAGTGACAAGGTCCTGATTGATTAAAACTGGACCAGAGCCATGGTCAATTAGAGCTTCAACAGGTATGCGAGAGATGGAGGAAGGATTGTGGCTCTCAATAGTGCATTTCCACACAAGGTGGGGCAAAAAGAAAGGTATGTGTGTGCTTACTGAGTCATTGGAGTCACAAGATAGGTCACTATCCCCCCCACCTAGGATTGACAAATTGTTGGGTGGGCAGACAGACACAATGGGGTAAGCAGACATACCCAACACTGCGATGATGGGCAGCACCGGAGGAGCCATCATTGGTTGTGGAGGTTGAGAAGACATGGAAGCAATAGACGATGGATGTTTGTCATGGGGGATCGGCAGTGGAGTTAACTTGATACATTTCCTTGCCTCATTCACAGAGGCTATTGTGCATTCCACGTACCCATCTCCGGATGGAAATTCACAAGGATGTCCATCCGGCAAGTAAAATCTGCAGCATTTCTTACATTTACTGTGACTTTCCAGATACAATTGCTCATGGTCTGTCAGTTTAGGGGGACGCAATGATGAAGAAAAAGAAGATGTCACTTGCATACAGGATGAAGCAGTGGGCTGGGAGCAAGCATGGGGGGGGATGGTGAGAGGAATCAGACAAACTGACTGTAGAGCTTGAGCGTTTCAGGCTGCATGCTGCATCCTCAGCATCACATCTACATGCATTGCAGTCTTCAATAAGCTTCTGATCAAGTTTGGTGAGCATATCAATGAAGGACTGTAGCTTGGCTTCAGCTTTGAGCATGGTAGTGTTCGCTTCCATCATAGCTGCAGCAGCATAACCCTCAGGTCCATCTGAACCTTCGTTCTCTTTGTCTGATTCATTGTCAGAAGACTCATGATTGTCTTTCCATCAGTCAAACGCAGAAGCAAGTTCTGGGGAGATGTTGGATTCGATCTGCATATGGAGTTGAGGGGGAGACAGGTGATATTGAGAATTTTTTAGCAGGAGGTTGTTGCGGTGCAAGACATCAATGAACTTTGAGAATGAGATTTTGTTCTGTTTTGTCGAGTGTACCTTTTGCGTGAGGTCCTGTTGCCATTGTTTAGGCAGCCAGTGTGCACAGACCCTAGACATGAACTCAAGGAAAGACAGGGGAGACAAAAGGTCTTGTTGTGACTGGTACCAGTCAGAGAATAGAGGGTCTTCGAAAGAGTAGACAATATGGTCAATTAAATTCTTGGCATTGAGGCCATCTTTGTTCTGTAAATACCTGTGTGCATGGTGTTCAAACCTTTGTAGAAGCTCAGGTGTCATTGCACCTGCAGATGTCATAGGATATTTGCCATTGTTGAGGCTCAATACCACAGTCGCACCAGTGGAGGACATGTTCATCGTCAATAATAGTATGCAATATTCATCAGAGGAGGATGAAGAGCTTCATTTACGAAGTGATCTAGCAGTTGAGGGAGGTGAGGTTAGAGGGCTGGATGTAGATGTGGAAGGTGAGGTGGGAGGTGTGGATGTATGCACATCCAAAGTGGCAGTCATGGCTTTTTTTATGAGAAGGGCAGAAGAGGTGGATGTATGCATGTCGATTGAATCAATGGGCGTGAGCAAGTTTATCGATGCGGCATTAGCAGCATTTGTAGTGGAAGAGCTTGTAGTGTTCGTCTTCCTTGCCCTACTACACATTGTAAGGGAGGTGTTGACTGAAGGCTGGCGAGACAGGGTTTAGGTCGAGTGGTGTTTAATCGTCTAGATAGACAATGTCAATGCGGCTAATATACAGGCCTTGTCAATGTCAAAAAAAAAAAAGTGGAAACATACCCCATAGTTGGGGATAGGTAACACTAAAAAGAGAGAGATCAATATAACACTCACATCAAATCACCAGAGTGACAGGACAACGACATGGTATTAGGAGTAGACAATGATACAAAAGTAAAAGATAAACAAAGTATACAGGGGAAAGGAAGAATGGGGAAAAGTGATGCGACATGTAGTTCATATGGTCAGTTCTTGACTGTGTACAAATAAGAGTCAATGATGTGTACATAAGCAGGCTTGCAGTCTCTGGCCATTGTAAAAAATTGACCTCCAAAAAGTTTTTAGTGACCTCTTGAGGGGAACCAACCCCTGGTCACATATTCATCATGTGAAACCCCCTTGCCTTTACCCCCTCTTCACAATCAAGGGATCAGTAACCTAGATTCTCTTTAAAATGTTATTACCTGTGGATTATATATAGGTTTCATTTGAGAAAACACAGATGGTTATTGGTCACAAATCTCATGATTTGTCACTCTTTAGCCACATGATGTGGTTGGGAGTGAACAAACTAGGGTTCTGTGAACAACTCAGTTGTTAGTAACTCATGGGGTTGGTGAATAACTGTGAATATCTTGTGAAGTTCCAAGAACTCCATCAGGCTCTTCTCAATTTTGGTTAACTCAATGTTTGATAATGCACCAGATCTAAGTTCACATGGCTGAACTCACCTCTCCGCAGTAGACAGGACATGCAAAATATCATTGATATGGTCCAGATAGGACAGTGGTACAGGCAAAAAGTTGTATAGTCTTTTTTTATCTCAGAAAAAAACTCAGGTTCATCCATCTCCCCACAATCAGAGTCCTTGCTTGCCTCACCATGACACCATTCTCTGACACAATACCTGGCTCCACCCCTTCCTTGTCATTTTGAACAGCTTCTAAGACACCCTGGTCAATATTGCAAAATTTGACAACCAGCCAATACACACTTTGAAACACAATGTGTTAAGGACAATAAGAAACTATAAGGCCTCAGCCTCTAGCAAAGGGAAATCTGAAGTTAAAATTATACTACATATTACAGGGATTGGAGGCACACCTAGCAAAGGGAAATCCAAAGAGAAAACTTTAAGGACCCCTTTGCCAATGCCCAGTATATGTGAAGACTGCAAAAATCAAATAATAGTCTAAAAATAGAAAAGGCGGAGATAGGCAGATCAAGGCTGCCGAATGACATCATACCAAGGGTAGATGTTGGAAGGGGTGCTCTGCCTCTAGATATAAAACTGTCAACATTTGTTTTGGCTGCTCCTTCATATCCTAAATAGTAAAGGTATTTATAAGCTGTATACACAACGAGTTGCGCCCACTCTCTACTACAGCTGAACAGGTGGCTTTCGAGGTTGACTGTGACATCGATATAAAGTCATCTCGGCTCCTCAATCTCTTGTCGGACAGTCCGACAGTTACAGAAACTGATGTGATGGTTTCTCCAGCTCCATCTGTCATAGATACCACTGAGGAGGCCAATTTAGAAGCAAATTTTGCTGATTGGTAGCGAGACAAATGTTTTTTTTTTGTGTTTTTATAGTTATTTACAAGAAAACTAGTTATTAATGTTGTGGATCGAGACATCCCGACGATAACCGAAGCGGGTATTATGTAATATCTGCCCGCCTCATTTAACCGTTGTCATTGTCACCCTCACACCTCAGTGATTATCCCACTCACTGAGGTGTAAGTGCTACGTTACTCTCCCTTTATATGACTTACTTACATTCATGTTAGTCTTATCATATCAGGTATATAATACTAAGCAATACATAGTGATTATCCCACTCACTGAGGTTCTTATCATATCAGGTAAGAGCTTGTTGCTCTTCGGTTCCACCCTTCTACAAATAACAGGTGTGAATAACTAGTTCAGACCCTGTATGTTACTAACATATGTGACAAACTCCCATGGGAGTTGTTCACAGAACCCTAGTTCAACGAACCCTATCTTAAAGTTTGATGAAATGGGGTTCCTCACAAGCCCTACGCGTCTGGCTCCCGAGACCTGTGATACATAGTAGCCGTGAGTGATAGGATCATACCATGGGGAGGTTAGGTGACCTGCTGGGTGAAACCAAATAGCTTTCAGTTCTTCTGCGACCTCCTTCCCAATTTCTTCCTTCCCCTTCCGTATCATCCAGTCATCTCATCTTGCTCCAAATTAAGTATCCCATCCTACCACCGTTCTATTAACTATGTCTTCTTCCCGCTCTAGTACATTCTCTTCCTCCTCCCGCTCGCCACGAGATTTGGAAGATACATTGATCTTCAGCGAAGACCTCAAGCCAGTAAAAGACTGGTATAATAGACAATCAAGTGGTTCCGCTACCGTCAAGATGATGCAACTTCGCGACGAACATGCCGTGCCTTTCCACCAGTTTATTGTGGTACAGACTCAGGGTGAACTCACCTGTGCATATCGCGTGGATCGTGGGAGGGAAAAAAAAGGATGGTCAGTTTTCGACACAATCAAGAAGTTGGGTGTCCCGCCACGAGATACGATTGCCCTTCTTCAGCAACCACTGGAGGAGCTAGATAAAACGTCACACTGCGCAAAGAAGTTGTATTGCAGTGATGACAAGCATATCGACTTATCATCTGTCCTTGCTATTTGCTTCCGAATCAACAACAACTGGGGGACGCGGTACAACCTGATAACCCACAACTGCTATTTTTTTGCACGTACAATCATCGACACTTGCGATGATAAGTTGGACAAGGAATCATCAAGATTACAGAGCGTATGGAGGCGCATAGTTGAGACATTCTATAGGCGTTTAGCACTGCTGCTATGGGTGCTGGTGTGGGCGCTGATGGTAGTGCTACACCTGTTCCATTTTGGAGGCCTGCTCGGTTTTTCCCTCGGGGTTGTGCTTGGGGTGGTGAACATGCTGCTCATGCTGCTGGTCCTACTGCAGGTGCATGTGGCACTGGCAGTGCGAGCGGTGGTTAATAAGGCGGTCCAGTGGGAGCGGAAGCTGGAACTGGAGCAGGGGGGAGTGCAGGAACTGGAGCTGGAGGAGTTTGAGCGGAACCGGGTGCTGGAGATGATGCGGAAACAGAAAGATGAGCAGGCGCGGGCGCGGGTGTGGGTGCGAGTGGGGCGACGGGTGCTGGCGGTGTTGAAGACGGTGTTGATCATGGCGGTGACCCAAGTGCTGCCTCTGGCGCTGGCACTGCTGCTGCTGTTACTGCCGTTGATGTTCAATCCCTCCTTGTTTGACGGGGGATTTTTATTCGGTGGTGTCGCGAGTGCGATTCTGAGTCCATTGTTAGTGTGGCTGGTATTGCTCTTTCGCTGGTGCTCAGCGTGGAGCAGAGCAGCACGCACTAGCCGTGGCCGTCCATCGGACTCTTATGCTGAACAGGGTGGTATTTTCGCTGCTGCTGCTGTCGTGGAGCGGGAGCAGGAGCAGGAACTGGGGCTGAATTTAGCAGCGACAGGGAGGCTAGCTCACTGGGGTAATGGTTGGGCTGCTGTTGCCACAGAAGAAGAACAAGCAGAAGCGGGGTCAGCTACAGGAAGAATTGGGAGATGACGATAATGGTTGTGGGGCTGTTATTGACGCTGGTACGGTGTCGGAGCAGAAACTGGGGGTAGACTCGGAGGTAGAAGTGACAGGGAGGCTAGCGCGCTGGGTGGTTGGACCATTGTTGCCTCCGAAGTAGATCAAGCGGATATAGGAGTAGGCTATAGGAACAGCACAGAAGTGGGACAAGAATAAGGGGCGTTGAACTGCATTGTCAGAAAACTTTAATGAGCGTGAAGAATCATAAAGATAGATCTAGCTAGAGGAAGACTCAGGAAGTACATGGAGTGTGTTAGATCGAAGCTCATCTCTACCTTACGTGTCTATCTACCGAGGATATACAGTACTTGACACACACATTGAAAATCAAAGAACGACACACACGAGAAGTGTGTCAAATTGATGGCAGATGCAACACAATTGGGAGGTAAGAATAGTGAGGCATCATGTGTCTGCCTCACTATTCTTAGGCTTGATTGCATCAAAACCCTACACCAGCCATAAATTGTTCCCCAGCACCCATTCCCACCTACGTATAGTATTCCCACCACCAGTGATCACCGGCACCACCCGATCACTGTCTCCCATGGTTGATCAACACGCGCCACAGCCTCGGCTAATGTCGCGCTCATCATTCCTGACGATGAGCATGCTATTCCACTCATTCCTGGCCCTTTCCCTTTGCTTTTTTTGATAGATAACACTTATGTATGTATATATAGTGTTAATAAACAGTTGTTTTTGCTTTTACAGCTATATTTAACCCATAACAAGCACTCTCCCTGGTTCGGAGGAGGGGGTCTCTTCTCTTCATTGGAGGGTGTCTGTAATGCATGTGCATGGCTGTATATTATTCATAACTATGAATTGGGATGGTGTTGTATATGGGAAGGGAGGAAATGGGGAGAAGGGACAGAATGAGGGGAGGGGTACCATCTACTGGGCTTGTACACCATCTACAGCTAGAAAAATGGATGTAGGGGGTATATGGATGTATGTGTAAGTGGGGATTGATGTTGAGAGAGCTGGAGACAAGGTACTCTCTGTCAGTGTACTGAATAGGGAGGGAGGAGAGGTGGTCACATACTTGCATACCTTAGGCCTTCCCCTGATGAAATGCACATGGAAAGAGAGTATCATGACTTGATGCACCCCCCAGAGGCCCTGCAGTTGTGAGGATAGATAGAAAGAGCATATGTACTCAGGAAGAGATATACTTACCCTGTAAGATCTGTGGGCCCAAATCATTCGCTTTCTTCGATTCCTAGGTCTAATATAAAGGTAAAATAAGGGTCAGTAAAGGTTATGACAGGGGGAGAAGATCCTGGCTCAACAGGGCCACATGGGTAAGCTACACTGTACTGAATAATATGGTCTATTGAACACATACAGTGTATCAAATGATATGGGTTCAGTGGACAACGTCGAATGCTCTCATAGTATGTATAACATGTACTAGTATCAAATTAATACACTTTTACAATTCTTGCTTGTGATACACTATGAAGAATGTTAATAATATACAGATCAGAGATAGTGTACATGGTACTCGGCAATGGCAACAGCATCGGCATCAGTATAGAAGTATGGCATCAGCATCAGGCACCACTTCACCATAACAGTATGACCTAGCTGTGTGTAGTATAGTGGACTACAATGCTTGGTATAGATGTGCATAGGAGACTGTATGGCCTAGCTATGGGCAATGATGCAATAATTCATTCTATGTAGTGCAGACCTACCAAACGGGTCTTTTACAATTCTTGCTTGTGATACACTATGAAGAATGTTAATAGACAGATCAGTGACCTATGAGATAGTGTTTGACATGGTACTCAGCATCGGCATTGGCAATGGCATTGGCATCAGCATAGATGTGCAGTAAGAATCTAATACCGTTGATGAAATAGTCACAGCCATCGGCATTGGCATCAGCAGACATGTCGGCACAGAAATCTACATTGACATCAACATCGGTGGCAGCAGACACTTTAGGGTAGAAATCTATATACCAAGAGCAATGCACAATGGGCACAGGGAGTATGAATGAACAAAATCAACAAAACAGCAGTGTTCATCCTAGTTAAAATAACAATGTCGGTACTAGCTAATTGTGAGAATTGGTGGGATTGGCCATGTTGTCATCATGGGACAATGATCTGATTGGAATGTCTGAGAACCTCTGTTCAAATGATTTCAGATTGTATTCCAACCTTTCCTTCAAGGTCACATATGTCTTCAATGTGACATCTTGCTGTTCCAGCTTCTCAACCTTGGCCATGTAGAGATGATGACTGGCATCCTTGTATGAGGTGCCAAGGTTGTTTTGCAGGGCTTTCACTTTGGCATGGCAGCTCAACAGCTCCCTGTCTGTCAATTTCTGCAACAGGATGAACTAACAGTCATACAAATGAGGACAAGGCACTTACTGGATTAGCAGGTAGCATTAGCTGGTTGTGGGCCAATGCATAGTAGTATGGTGTATCAGTCATGTTTCCAGACTGCAAAGTCATCAGTGAGAGGATAGATGAGCCAAACAAGACACAGCATCGGCCAAGACACAGCATCAGCCAAGACACAGCATCAGCTAAGACATAGCATTGGCCAACAGGACGACATCGGCCCAAGGATGGCATCAGGCCAAGGACAGCTAGGCTGGTGGCAATGAGACTTTGAAAAGAAGGAAATCTTACCCCCCCATGTGCCATGTGTACATTGAATTCAACCTTCTTGCAATAGGCCTCCATTGCCTGGTGGGTAGCTGGAATCATAAAATGGGGCACTACATAGTGCTGCACCTTGGATAACAACATATCCATCAGGAATATAAGTGTTGGTTTGCTGATTGCTCATGGTATAGATAACACAGATGATAACAAGTGATACCACCAAACACCATTTAATCAGGACATTATTTGTTTGTATATATCAATTGTATATCAATCAACAACATGTGATTGTTGATTTTCAGTGTTTCACTCTTTTTCATCTCAACATCGACCCTGCTGCTGCAGCCTACTCATCAACCATGAATGTTACATGCCAACAAGTGCTCGGCCAGATCAGTGAGATCAAGCAAGCCATCTGCAATGGACTTTGAGACCAAAGTATCAAGGCTGTGATGAAGGAAAGACAATCGGCCCTTGTGAGTGGATTGGCATGCTATCAGGTCAACAATGCACTTACAAATTGTAGAAAACATTATTTGCCTGGCAAAGAGAGGTTCTCACAGAGGGTGTGCAGGCCATCTTCCAGGCCAATGCCTTTTTGTGGGGATTTGTGGTAGCATGGTCAAAGTCAGACAGGACAGGGGACCAGAAGTTTATTGAAGGTCAACTGAGGGCAATGAAGACCTTCGACGAGAAAAAGGGCATAACAGGACCTATGTCTACATCAGCTGGACCAACTGTATCGGCAACGGTAGGTGGAACAGCAATGGCCACTGGAACAGCCACCGCAGCGGGAACAGGAATGGCAGCGGGAACGGGAATGGCAGCGGCCAAGAAAGCAGGAACGGCAGCAGCCAAGACAGCAGGGACAGCAGCAGCAAAGAAAGGAGGAGCAGCAGTGGCAATGCCAGCAGCAATGCCAACACCAACAAGGATAGAAGTGGCACTGGCACTGGCCAAGATGCGGGCCCAACGAGAAGCATCAGGATCCAGACTTCCAGCCCCAGCTGTGGTGACCCAGGGCTTGACCCACGTTTGTACATATTATAATTACTTGCTATTGGCCTGACTGGTCCCTATATAGGGACCCATCCTCAATTTAGATAATCATCTTTTTTTACCACTACCATTACATGAAATATATACGTTATTTGTGTTCTTTTGGTGTGTGATATAAGGAGATCCCCCTCGACTCACTACACCAGCCCAGCGACCGATGCTGCCAGCAATCACAGTGAGACCCAGGCCATGAGACGCACAGTGTAGCAGGGGATCGGACGAGGATTTTGATAAGGAGATGGAGAGTGATGCTGGTGCCAATCCCAGCATAGAGCGGAAGCGGCACAACGCAGCAAGGGCAGCACGAGGAGCACCCCAGTGAGGGAGTTTGCAAACGACACCATGTGCACAATGTGTCAGGCTTAGGTGTGAGTGTTGGGAGCAGGTGAATGGGAAAATGGCCTGCTACTTCTGTGTGAAAGGAAAAGTTTGGTGCGATCCAGAGGACGTGAATTGAGTGCCGAGAACCAAGAAAGCAAAAGGATCGGCAAGAAGAAAAGCAAAGAAGGCACAATTTTCCAGTAAAGACAGTGGAGAGGAATCATCTAGGCAGTTCACTGCAAGCCAAAAAGAAAAATCAAAAGGTTAGTTCTTCCATATCATGACACATAAAACCACTAACACATATACCTGTTACGATTTTTGTTATCGTAACCCAGGACGACCAGATGTACACTGGCAAGACCAGGTACTTTATTTTTCTGATTCAACTCGACTCACCTCTGACGGGAGACGCTTTGATGCATGGTGACTCCATGCACCCAAACCCACTCCCACACATGCTGTGGTATGGCAGCCCCTTGACATGAGGTCTGTGACATCGGATGCCTCATGCGAGGCATGAGGCCTGTCATTTCTATTGTTCTTTCTATTTTTACTTGATAATGATCCTGCATTCCGATTGGACGATAGGTATCTTCGAACTGTATATAAGCTGTAGTAATACTGCCTGTATTCCTCAGCTTGACCTAATTCAATCAACGGTCTTAGACTCAACCAGAACACTCGACAGCTTAGGAAGCCCCTAGCTGTGATAACTCAAACTTGACAGTTGGAAAGCCTCCAACTGTGATACACAAACCGACGGTCTACTCAGAAAGCCTCTGAGTACGGATAGCCATGATGACTTGAGGAAGTACCCAAGTGAAGGCAGGAAGCCCGATACACTAGGAAAGTCTCCTAGTGCAATACAAGACAGTTGGAAAGCCTTCAACTGTAACATACAAAGCCAAGGCTGAGTTAAAGACCTATAGTCTTAACAAAAGGTCAAGCTGATCTATGCAGTCCACCTACCTAGGTGCAGACACAACATCTTTCAGACAAAGCCCAGACAGACCTCCAACCAGAGCATCATCATCAGGAAGAACCCCATGGTATAGGTACCAGGGTCAACTAGTACAATACTCGGAACCAGCACAGAAGTGGTTCTCAAAGAGAACCAGTGATGAAGAACCCTGATACCTCGACAAAGAGGATTTTAGATCCTTCGATAAAGAAGAAACCCCAGAACGAGATCCATTCTCCCTATCCGATGACAACGCCAACATGTCTACCGAACCCACCACATCGACCAAGGAGATCAGAATACGAACCCCCTCCAACTTCACAGGGGACCGAACCAGAACTGCAAAGTTCTTACAAGAAGTAAAACTCTATCTGAGAGTGAACCACGGAATCTATGACACCAACGAGAAAAAGATCATCTTCACGCTGTCATTCATGAATGGAGGAACCGCTGTGCCCTGGGCACAGACATGGGCAGAAAAGGAAGACCTAGGGACATGGTCAACCTTTGAAGTGATGCTCAAGACAGCGTTCACACCGATTGACGAAGCTGGCAGAGCCAGAACTGAGATGAAGACACTGAAGCAGGGACAGGACCTGGAGGACTACATTGTGCAGTTCCGAATCCTGTGAGAAAAGGCAGGAATCAACGACAATACCACTCTGATAGAACTCTTCATGGATGGGTTAAACCCCAAGCTCCTTAGAGGATCTTTAACATGGAGACAATCCCCACAGCGCTGGAGGGGATGATCAATGCTGCCTCAAAGTACGACGGACAGTGGAGGAGAGCAAAGGCCATAACAGGGAGACTGCAGGAAGCTTTGACAAGGAAGCTGCTGAACTCCAAGGCAAAGGAGACCCCACTCGAGATCAACCAGCTCTCCTACCAGGAGAGGATCAAACATATGAAAAAAGGACAGTGCTTTGTGTGCCATCAGACTGGACACAGAGTGTCCGAACACAAGAAAGGGGAAAAGAGGACCGAGGACCGGCCATTCCCAAAGAATAAAGTCAAGGAAGCCTACTCGAAGATCCGAGCAATCATGAAAGAACTCGACGAAGAAGAAAAGAAAGGAGCTCTCGCTGCAATTGAGGACCAGGGTTTTTAAAGAGGTGGCCTGCCTCGATGCCAGGTACCACCGAACTCTCTGTCTGCTCTGTACTACTAGCCACTTTGAAGAATCAATCTATGCATTTAGATGTCAAAGTGCTAGGAGCAGGCAGAGGGAAAGCCATCGAAACCGAAGCCCTACTCGACTCTGGAGTGGGAGGGATATTCATGAGTCATGAATTCACGGAGAGCAGCGGATTTGAGCTGCACTCCCTGGAGAAGGTGATCAAGGTCAAGAATGTGGATGGAACCCCAAACAAGAAAGGGGGGATCTCCCACTATGCCAGGGAACTCCTGATGATCAACGGAAGAACCTTCCCAATGACCTTTCTCAGAGGTCTTTACACTCCCCCACCTTTCCTGTCGGACTGACCGGAGTCCAACTGGAGTCCACCAGGACTGTTCACCAGCCAACTGCCTGCAAAGTTGCCAGTCCAGTCCCAGTCCAGTCCAACTGGACTCCGAGTGGAATCCACTCAAACACCGGATTCCACTCGGACTGGTCCAGTAGAGTCCAATGGAGTCCAAGTGGAGTCCAGTCAGATTCCACTGAAAAAGTGTGTAAGAAAAGGAATTGAACCCAGATCTCTGTAGGTTGCTTATGTAATCAATCATGATGCACAATATAACTGTTACACCACAGTACCTTGTGTGAGGCATCATCTACTTGCATTAGGTACCATGGTGCAGCTGTGTATGACAAAGCATATTGCCGCGTCATCAAATGTGCCAGCTCATCACTCACCACCACCACCACCACCACCATCGACGCCGCCTCCTTCCCTCCTCTCTCTACCACCACCACCACTGCATGGACACCCACTGCCACCACTCCCACGCCCAATCCGCCATCACCACCACCTGCAAATGAGCCGAATGGATGGAATGCGGGCCCAAATGACGCAGATCGGGTCATTTGGGCCCTACATAAGTTTTTTTTTCGTTTGCTTTTTGTTTTTATAAACTAACTAACCTGTTTTTTTAGTTTTCTAGGTTATAATCTACTGGCAACGATGCCACCACTCACAAATGAGCCAACGCGGGCCCAAATGACGCAGATCGTGTCGTTTGGGCCCTACGTAAGTTTTTTTTCATTTTGTTTTTGTTTTTATAAACTAACTAACTCATTTTTTTAGTTTTCTAGGTTATAATCTACTAGTAACGACACCACCACCCACAAACGAGCCAACGCGGGCCCAAACAACACAGATTGCGTCGTTTGGGCCCTACATAAGTTTTTTTTGTTTTGTTTTTGTTTTTATCAACTAACTAACTCGTTTTTTGAGTTTTCTAGGTTATAATCTACTAGTAACGACACAACCACCCACAAACGAGCCAACGTGGGCCCAAACGACGCAGATCGCGTCGTTTGGGCCCTACATAAGTTTTTTTTGTTTGGTTTTTGTTTTTATCCACTAACTAACTCATTTTTTTAGTTTTCTAGGTTATAATCTACTAGTAACGACACCACCACCCACAAACGAGCCAACGTGGGCCCAAACGACACAGATCACGTCGTTTGGGCCCTACGTAAGTTTTTTTTGTTTTGTTTTTGTTTTTATCAACTAACTAACTCATTTTTTGAGTTTTCTAGGTTATAATCTACTAGTAATGACACCACCACCCGCAAACGAGCCAACACACCCACCCCACGCCTATGAGCCCCTGCTCGTAGGGTGGATCATGAGTGTGTGCAGTCGACGACGATGATGATGACGCCGCCTACCAGCACCAGGACCCAGAATGACCCAGACCCAATGACACCCATGCCAGCCCCCTCCTCCCTGTCCAAACAGGATGTGAGGGTGTCGATAAAGGATAGGAGATGGCAGAGGGGTACTGGGAGACCTGCAGAGCAGGATACCCACCTGGTAAGCACCCACCTACCCCCTCCCTTGCATGCCACATCACTGACCATTCCCCCCAACCCCTCCGAACTAGGAGACCCACAAAACTGACAACACACCCACCCCACCCCGACGAGCACCTGCTCGTCGGGTGGATGGCAGGTACACCAGGGTTACAATGATCATGACACCCATCCCCATGCCTATGAGCCTCTGCTCGTAGGGTGGATGATGGGTGTGGCTTGCTACGGTGATGGACACGTGCGAGGAGGGGTGGGCGATGACACCCACCCCAGACCACATCCCCCAACCCCCCCTCCCCCGCATTTTGTGTGGGGAGGTCTTTATTATTTTTAATTTATCTCTGCTCCCCCCTTGCACCGAATGTGAGGGGTATATATATTGTAGTACTTACGAATCCCCCCCTCACGCCGAACATGAGGGGTTTAGTTTTTTATGTACATAGTAATAATCCCCCCCCTCTTGCAAGATGCAAGAGGGGTTTTTTTTTGTTTATTATTATATTATACCCACTCCCTTGTGTCCTACATGAGGGATGTGGCTAATTAAAAATTTTTGATCTTAATTGTTTGAAAAATGCCTCCTCGAAGAATATGAAAAGTTGAGTCATAAGTAAACCTTATATTGAACCCTAATAAATCTCCTGTGGCTCAAGTGGTTGAGCACACTTGTTTGGTTTGTCATGTGATTCCTTATGGTGAGGTCTTGAGTTCAATTCCTGCAGTACACAAATTTATTTTGTGGGTACTTTATGAAATTCACCAACTCCGAAGTCCTTTGAGCTCATATATAATTGACTTATCATTTGGTTGAAATGCACTCCACTTGGACTCCAGTTGGACTCCAGTTGGACTCCAGTTGGACTCTACTTGGACTCCAGTTGGACTCCAATGGGCAATTGAACTCTACATGACTTAGTGTAGTTCAATTGGACTCCAGTCAGTCCGGTTGGAGTCCACTAGGACAGGTGGGGGACTGTAAAGTACTGACAGGGAATGGCGTCCCCTGCAGGTAGTGTCTCCATGTCTCTAGTGCTTGGATCACCCCTAGTAGTTCCCTGTCGTATATCTTGTAGTTTCTTTCCACTTCATTGAAAGAATGTGAGATATAGCTGCATGGGTGCCAGTCTCTGTTGGCATCCTGTTGTCTGAGTACTGCACCTGTTGCAAATTTCGAGGTGTCAGATTCCACCACAAATGGTTTCGTTGTGTCTGGCATCAGCAGTACTGGGGCTTCATTGAATTTCCTTTTCAGCACATCGAACAACTGCTGGCAGCTGTTTGTCCATTCAAATTTCTGGTTCTTCTTCGTCAAATCATTCAGCCGTCTGGCCAGATCCACAAAGTGTCCGATGAATCTTCAATAGAAGTTCCCAAATCCTAGGAAGGATCTTACATCCTTCACTGTCCTTGGCATGGGCCAGTCCTTGATCCCAGCCAACTTCGTGTTGTCCATTGCAAGTTCGTCGGGCCTGATGATCATGCCCAAGAAGTCAACTTCCTGTACGTTGAATTTGCATTTCTCTATTTTCAGGTAGAGATCACATTGCCATAGTCATTCGAGGACCCTTTCGGTCCTTATCTGGTGTTCTTCTTCCGTCTTCGAGAAGATTAGGATGTTGTCCATATAGATGACAAGCCATCCTTCATCTAGCATATCTCGGAAGAGATCGTTCATCATGGCCTGGAATGTTGCCGGTGAGTTGCACAGCCCAAAGAACATCACCATTGGCTTGAATAGCCCTTGGTTAGTCTTGAATGCTGCCTTCCACTCGTCTCCTTTCTTTATCCGTACGTTATGATATCCCCATCGAATATCAAGTTTTGTGAAGAATCTCGCTCCCTTCAGCTTGTCCAAGAGGTCTCCAATCAGTGGCAGGGGGTAGTTGTTCCGGATCATTCCTTCGTTCAGATAGCGATAGTCTTGGCAAGGTCGCAGAGCATCAGAGTCCTTCTTCGACACGAAGAAGAATGGGGATGCCATGGGTGATTTCAATGGTTGGATGTATCCTTTCTCCAGGTTTTTGTCTAGAAACCCGTTGAGTTTCTCTTGTTCCTTCGGTGTCAGTGGGTAGACTTTGCAATCCTTCGGTACAAAGCCTTCCTTCAAGTCAATTGCGTGATCCCATGGTCTTGACTCTGGGAATCATTCAGATGTGGCCTTTTCGAATACCTGTCTGTATTTTTGGTATTCTGGTGGCAGTAGGTCATCCAGGGTTTGCTTGCTGGCCTCTTTTCCCTCATCCTGTTCATGCGCGAGTTGCTGGGAAATGGATGTCTTTGCTCTGATCCATGCGCTCTTCGAGAATATGTATCGTGGGGAGTCTTTGGCCTTTGTGATCCTGGAGATCGTGTTCATTTTCCATATGTACTTATGGGTTGGTCCTCGGTGCTCCCTGGTGAGGGGTGGTTCTTCTGGCAGTTCAAATATGCCAATGACCGGTTCTCCTCATACATATGCAATCAAGAGGTCTGTTGCATCTTGTTCATAGGTCTCTTTTGTTGCTCGTATTTCCATGCTGGTATCTGCCAGTAATTCTTCATCAGGTATCTCCTCAACCTTCACTTGAGGGGGAGTCTCCCTGGGCATAGGTACTTCAGCATTGGTGGTACCATGATCTGGGGTCCTAATATTGTGGGTCAGGGTAGTTCCTTGTCGAGGGTTGTTTATCCTGTTTTGTAGTGTTGTTTTCATGTTCCTTTTGCTGGTGCTTCCCTCCCCTGTGGAGGTTAGCAATTCCTTCATCCTTTGCACAATTCGTTGTGCCCTGTCACATTCTTTGTTTTTGCCCTTTTCCAGTTGTTTCTTCTTCTGGTTCTCTCGGGTCTTGGCAACAGCACATCGTGCTGCTTCAAGGCCTCTGGCTTGTTTAGGGGCATTGCTGTTCCTGGTCTTTGTGACAGCTATCTGGGCAGAATTCAGTTCCTTGGCTTTCTTTTCGGAAAGCCTTTCCTTCGTTTTTGCTACGGCTAGTCATGCTCGGGTAAGGTTTCTCTCCTTCTCCTTGGAGAGTCTTTTTCTGGTTTTTGCCACAGCTAATCTGGCTCGGGCAAGGCTCTTCTCTTTCTCTTCAGAGAGCCTCTGTCTTGTCTTGGCTACAATGTGTCGAATTTGTGCCATCTTGTCATCGGGCGCCTCCCTTCCGGCATTAATTTTCGGAAGGTTCAAGGTATTCGGGAGGGCCTGTTCGGCTCTTCTTGTCTTTTCCAGGATCCGCTGGATTTAAGCCTGTCATTCTTCATCTCAGAACTCAAAGGTTCCCTTCTTCCAATCGATGATTGGGTTTATCTCTCGCAGCCATGGCAGGCCCAGGATTACCGATTCTTTGCCTAGTCCGGCAACTAGGTATTCTATTGGGTAGCTCCTTCCATTGATGTGGAGTCTTCCTTTCACACATCTGGTGATCGTTCCCTGCTTGTTCAGGGTCCCGTCTATGTTTGTGGCCCAGATGGTGCAGCCTAAGGGATATGTTCTGACCCCTTCTCATTCGACGAAGTTCGAGTTGATAAAGACTCCTCCTGCTCCAGAGTCGAGGAGTGCGTTTGTTGCGACGTCTTTCCCATTGTCTGACTCAGCTACCTGAATAGACAGGCGCATAGATTGTCTATTCATGGTAGCTAAGAGTACAGATCCTATGGAGACTTCAGTGGTGACTGGCGTCGTATCAGGCCGCTGTTCTAAAAACCCGATTCCTCCATGAGGTTGAGGGCTCATTCCTTTTCTTCTTCATCTAGTTCATCCAGCATTGTGCAGATCTTCTGATAGGTGTCCACCCCAGTCTTCTTCTGGGTGAAGTGGTTTTGGTAGGGAGGGGGCGCTGACCCTGTCTGAGTGGGGTTCTTTCCATCCCTGTGGTCGGACGATCAGTGTCCCGGTTGGTGGCAGATGAAACACAATCCCTTCCGGAGGTGTTTCACACGTTCTTGGTTCGTCAGTCAGTTGATGTCAAGAGAGGGCTGTTCTTTCTTTGTTGTTTTGTTTGTCTTCTGGTTCTGCCTGGTCTTTCCCAGGATTGCCATGGCCCGTTTCCATTGGCCTTCATATTTCGAGGCTGCCTTTATCCAGCCCTTGAGAGTGTTGGGTACTGTTTCCATCGTGTGTACCCTCTTCAGTAATTTGGGGTGCAGTCCATCCATGAAGTACTCGATCATGGCTGCATCTTCTGTGATTCCTGTCCTGTCTTTCAGGATGTGGAAGTTCACCACATATTCTTCAAGGTTCCCTGAACCTTGCTTGAGATTCTTGATCTCTGTCTTTGCCATTCCGGTGTCATCGATCGGTGAGAAGGCCTCTAAGACCTTCTGTCGGAAGTCTGCGTATTCACCGAGTCCCTCAGACTGGTGTTGGTTGACGAATGCCTGCGCCCAGGCAGCTGCTGTCCCTCCATTCATGAAGGACAGCGTGAAGATAATCTTCTTGTCATTTGTGTCATAGACCTGGTCGTTGATTCACAGGTATAGGTCTATCTCCTGCAGGAACTTGGTGGTCTTGGTCCGCTCTCCTGAGAAGTCTGTTCGTGATTGGATTTGAATGTCCTTCACGGACATCATCGGTGTGGTTGTGGGTTTGGACATCTCGTTATAGAGGTCGTCTGTTTCGTCTGTTAAGAAGTGGGTGGATGTTTTGGATGGGGGTGCATGCAGTTGTTCAAAGTCTTTGTCAGTGAGGAAATCTCCTTGTTGTCTGTCAGTTGATCTGTAGAACCAACACTGTGCTGGGGTCGAGTAATGGACTAGTCTTCCATTGTATTGGTACCAAGATGAACCTGGCTGTGGTTCTGCTTCTCTTGGCGGTTGGTCTGGGGTTTGTCTAGACCCGGGTTGCTGTGGTGTGTATCGAGACATATTGCCTACACCTAGGTAGGTGGGCTAGCAGATAGTTTAGATCTTGTGTTAAGGGCGAAGCCTCAACCACTCGATCTAGTTGATGTCGTTCGATGAGGTGCTTCCTCAACGAGTCGTTCGGCACTAGTCTTACTTGGAGTGTCCAATGTAAGATAGGTAGTGCACTCTAGCAGGGCTTCTGCATAGAGTCATTCAGGTTCATGCACTAAGGGGCTTCCTTAGTGGTTTCAAGTAAGTTTGTGAGTTGCAAGTTAAGGCTGTTAATTGCCTAGATCTAAACTAAGGACATCCCTACTACAAGTTGCAGTACTTATACTAGAAAGGAGGTCCTTATCATTCAATTGGAAAGGTAGATGCGTATCAAGTAATAATAGAAACAATAGGCCTCATGTCTTGCATGAGGCGTCCGATGTCACGGAGTGCTGCAGCACAGCATGTGTGGGAGTGGGTTTGGGTGCATGGAGTCACCATGCGTCAAGGGTGCCTTCCACGGGAAGGGGATCGAATGCATGCAGTTGGCATGCATTGTGTGTGTGTCTGATGTCAAGGACATGCCCTAGGCATGAATCAAGGGGTGCCTCCTGTCTGGAGGGGATCGTCGGGTGCATCAGGTTCCATGAGTTACAAGGAAAATTGTAACACAGCCTTCCCTCTCTGCGTCGTTGTTCTCCGTTTCTTCATTTGTTGTTTGTTGTTTGTTGTTTGTCATTTGTCATTTGTTGTTTGTTGTTTTTCATTTGTTGTTTGTTGTCTGTTGTCTGTTGCTCGCTTGTCGTTCTTCATTTGTCATTTGGTGTCATCTTGTTGTCATGATATAGTTAGAACCTAAAGAAGGAAAGAAAATGTTAGTTAGTTCAATACAAAAAAAGTAAAAAAACATTACCTGGGCCCCACACAACATCTGTCGTCATTTGGGCCCGAGGTGGTTCAAATGTGGCTGTTGGTGGCATTAGACAAGGTGGTGGTGGCCATAGGAGCAGTGGTGACAGGTGTTGATGGAGGGGAAGCGGTGGAAGGGAGGTGGCGTCGTCATCGAGAGTGGTGATGATGGTGGATGATGAGCTGGCAATGTTGATATGTGGCTGTGTGCTTTGTCATGAACAGCCACCCCAATGGTACCTAGAGCAGTAAGTGGACATACCTCATAAGTCTATGTGGTGTAGTGGTTATATTTGTTACAATTTTCGTTATCGTAACCCAGGATGACCAGATGTACGCCGGCAAGGCTGGGTACTTTATTTTTCCTTCGCACTCAACACGATTCATCCTGATGGACCCTCCGATATGACTCCCACCGATCGACAGGCTGCACCGCAGCAGCCCTTGACATCAGGTCCTTGACATCGGATGCCTCATGCTTGGCCCCTAGGATTGTCTTGGCATGTTTCAGGTTTCCCTTGGGCTCCCACAAGTTCTCCGAGGTCAGGTATCCGACCCACTTCACTAGGAAGTGCATGGTCTTTCCTTTCTTCTTGTGTCCGATGATCACTTCCACCTCATACTCCGATTTGCCTTCTATCAGGTTGGGCAGTGGTTCTGGGAAGTTTGGTCCATGTGTCTCGGTTTCTTTGTATGGGGAAAGAAGTGCCACATGGAATACAGGGTATATTTTCCACTGTTCTGGCAACTTCAGTTGATAGGAGAGTGGGCTCAGGACCTTCTCAATAGAGAACGGTCCTTCTCTTTTTGGTGTGAGCTTCTTTGTTGCATGAGTCATTCTGAGGTTCTTCGCTTCTAGCCACACTCTGTCTCCTTCTTTGAATGTGGTGAAGTGCCTTGTCATTCTTTCCAAGTCGTGAGTTGCCTTAGCTTCATCTCGGGCCTGTTGCAGTGCAACAATTCACTTCTCTATGGCCGGTATGTTTGTTTTCAGGTAGGGGAGTGGGATCACCTCGGGCTCATAGCCTGTCATGAGGTAGAACGGGGAGTTCTTCTGTACGGAGTGCATCCTCTGGTTGTGCGTGAACTCCACAGTCGGGAGGAGGTGCTTCCAATTCTCCTGATTGTTCGAGCAGAAGATCCGTAGGTACACTTCCACTTCTTGATTCACCCATTCTGTCTCCCCATTGGTCTGGGGATGGTATGCCATGCTCATCGCCAGCTTGATTCCAAGCAATCTTCCTAGCTCCTGGAAGAGCTGTGAGGCAAATCTGGGATCTCTGTCAGAGATAATCTTGTCTGGGAGGCCGAATCATTTGTAGACATTGTCTAGGTAGAGGGTGGCTGCTCCCAATGCATCTACAGTTTTTGTTACAATTTTCCTTGTAACTCATGGAACCCGACCGACCCGACCGACCCAACGATCCCCTCCAGACAGGAGGCACTCCATGATTCATGCCTAGGGCATGACCTTGACACCAGACACATGCATGACGCATGCCGACTGCATGCATTCGATCCCCTTCCTGTGGAAGGCACCCTTGATGCATGGTGACTCCATGCACCTGAACCCATTCACACACATGCTGTGATACGACAGCCCCTTGACATGAGGTCCATGATGTCGGACTCTCATGATCGACATCGGATCCTTGACATCGGATGCCTCATGCTAGGCATGAGGCTTATCTCTTATTGTTCCCTGACATGCTGCGCTGCAGCACTCTGTGACATCGGACGCCTCATGCAAGGCATGAGGCCTATTGTTTCTATTGTTACTTGATACACATCTACCATTCCGATTGGACGATAGGGACCTCCCTTCTAGTATAAGTACTGCGACTTGTAGTAGGGATGTCCTTAGTTTAGATCTAGGCAATTAACAGCCTTAACTTGCAACTCGCGAACTTACTCGAAACCACTAAGGAAGCCCCTTAGTGCGTGAACCTGAATGACTCTACACAGAAGCCCTGTTAGAGTGCACTACCTATCTTACGTCGGATGCTCCGAGTAAGACTAGTGCCAAACGACTCATCGAGGAAGCACCTCGTCGAACGACATCGACTAGATCGAGTGGTTGAGGCTTCGCCCTTAACAGTTTTCCTGCAAGGGATAAAAATTACCCCCTTCATGAGCCCATGGTCTACCACGACCATGAGTGCATCATAACCATCGGACTCTGGCAGGTCAGTTATGAAATCTGTCATCACCATCGCGAATGGTCTTGTCACTTCAGATTTGATCAGTTGTAGTGGGGGGGTCATTGGGTGCGTGTTGACCTTCAGCTGCTGGCATATTGCACATCCAGCAACGTAGTTCTTGATGTATGTCATCATCCCTGGCCACCAGTAGTCTCCCCTGATCATTTCGGTTGTTTGCCATTGTCCCGGGTGTCCGCTGGTCACTGCTTTGTGGTACTTTTGCACCAGCTTCTTTCGTAGATCTTCATTGTCTGGGATGTAGCACCTGTCTTGGAAGAATAGAAGGCTGTCTTCTATCTTCCAGTCTTCTGATGCTGACTTTATCAGCAGCATTCCCTTGGTCTTTAGCACCTTGATTGCGCTTTTCACCAGGTCGTCTTTCATGATACTCCCTGCAAGTAAGTCATGCATTTTGGTATCAATGAATTTCATGAATACTGTTTCTGGCAGCATCGTGATGTCTTCATTATTGTTGTCTTCTTCCGGTACGTGATCTGCTCTCTGTGATAACGCATCACTCTGTACCATCTGTGATCCAGGCACATGGACGATTTGCAAGTTGAATTCCAATAGGAATAGGCTCCATCTTGCCTGTCATCTGTTCAGTTTCTGCGCCATTTGGAAGTACATCAAGTTCTTGTGGTCTGACAGGATTACCACCAGGTGTTCTGAACCCAGTAGGTAGTGTCTCCAGGTCTCTAGTGATCGTATTATCGCTAGTAGCTCCCTGTTGTAAATCTCATAATTCCGTTCTGTTGGTGTTAGCGCATGCGCACGGATGCCAGTCCCCATTCATATCCCTTTGTCTCAGCACTCCTCCTGTCGTATGTTTTGAGGTGTCTGATTCAATCATGAATGGCTTTGTCGGGTCTGGCATCAGCAGTACCGGTGCTTCTGCAAATTTCCTTTTCAGTGTTTGAAAGGCCTGTTCACATTCTGTTGTCAAGTTGAATGTTTTGTTCTTCTTCGTCAGTTCATTAAGTGGTCTGCTTGTCTCTGCAAAATGTCCAATAAACTTCCTGTAGAAGTTCCCAAATCCCAGGAAGGATCTGACTGCCTTTACATTTGTCAGGGTTGGCCAATCCTGTATACCTGCCAGTTTCATGTTGTCCATGGCAATTTCATTTGGTCAGATGATCAGACCCAAGAATTCCACCTCGTGGACATCGAATTTGCATTTCTCCGGTTTCAAGTATAGGTCGTTCTCTCCCAGTCTTTGCAGTACCCTCTTTGTCCTTTCCTGGTGTTCATTCTGATCCTTGGAGAATATCAGGATGTCATCCATGTAAATCACGAGCCATCCCTCTATGATCATGTCATGGAATATCTCGTTCATCATTGCCTGGAAGGTTGCCAGTGAGTTGAATAATCCAAAGAACATCACCGTTGGTTCAAACAGCCCTCGGTTCATCTTGAAGGCTGCCTTCCATTGATCTCCATCCTTGATTCTGACATTGTGATATCCCCATCGGATGTCCAATTTTGTAAACCATTTCGCCCCTCTCAGTTTGTCCAACAGGTCTCCTACCAGCGGCAGTGGGTAGGTGTTCTTGATTGTTCCATTATTCAAGTACCTGTAATCTTGGCAGGGTCATAGTGCGTCCGAGTCCTTCTTTGCAACGAAGAAGAATGGCGATGCCATGGGCAATTTCGATGGTTGAATGTATCCTTTCTGCAGGCTTTTGTCAAGAAACTCATTGAGTTTCTTTTGTTCTGCCAGCGACAACGGGTAAACCCTGCAATCCTTCACTACAAAGTCCGGTTTCAGTTCGATCGTGTGATCCCAGGGTCTTGATTCTGGGAATCATTCCGATGCTTCCTTTTTGAATATCCGTCGGTACTCCTTGTACTGTTCGGGGAGTAGTTCATCTAGGGTCTTCTGTTCGGGGTCTCCTTCCTTCTTGTGTGTCAGGTGTTGAGAGACCGATGTCTTTGCCCTAATCCAGATATTTTGTCCATAAGCATATTGCGGTGATCCTTTTGCCTTTACGATCTGAGAGATTGTCTTTGTCATCAGAGAATATCCATATCTTGGCTCGTCATACTCCTCTGTCAGCGGTGTCCTAGCTGGTTCGAATATTCCAATGACAGGTTCTCCTTGGATGTAGGCGACCAGTAGCTCATCATCTTTGATCCTTAGTTTGGGTGTCTCTTTTGGTTGTTCCTTTGCCCGTTCCATTGCCTGTTCCGTTGCCTGTTCGTGGTTTGCCTGTGCTGAGTTTTCCTTCTCAGAGTCTTCTTTGTCTTGCGGCCCAATGGGTTCCACATTCTGAAGAGTCGTGATCGCAATCTCTTCATCGTCTATTTCTTCAATCGTTGCCTTTCTTGTCTCGATGGGCATCTTCCTTCTTCTTGGTTCAGCATGGAGGGCTCCCCCCATTAATCTTGCCTTGGCAACAATTCTTCAGCAATCCATTCACCATTCTTCATTTGTCGGTTTCTCTTTCTTCAGGGTAATCTTTTCCCTCTGTTTTGCGACTATTCGGGCCAATGCCAGTCGTCCTTCTTCTTTCCTGGCGGCCAGTTTCTCCAGTTCTCTGGTGGCCACCTTTTTCCATCATGCTTGTTCTTCCTCGGCAGTCTTCTTCTCGAGGGCGAGCTTTTCTTGTTCTTTGGCGACAATCTTTTGGCACCATGCCTGTCGCTCTTCTTTCGTCATGTCTAGGGGGTCCTTCTTCCTTTTGGTTCCCCTCTGGCGCCATGACAAGTGTTCATCGTCGGTTTTCTTGGTCTGTACCCTACTGATAACGGTTCTTCCTCTTCCATAAGAGAATTCAGGATGGGTCTTGTCATTTGTCCTGAATTGGAAGGTTCCAATTCTCCAGTCAATTACTGGGTTGATTCTCCTGAGCCATGGCAAGCCCAAGATGACTGATTCCCTTCCCAGTCCTGCAATGAGGAAGGTCATTGGGAAGGTTCTTCCATTGATCATCAGGAGCTCCCTGGCATAGTGGGAGATCTCCCCTTTCTTGTTTGGGGTTCCATCCACGTTCTTGACCTTGATCACCTTCTCCAGGGGGTGCAGCTCAAATCCACTGCTCTCCGTGAATTCATGACTCATGAATATCCCTCCCGCTCCAGAGTCGAGTAGGGCTTCGGTTTCGATGACTTTCCCTCTGCCTGCTCCTAGCACTTTGACATCTAAACACATAGATTGATTCTTCAAAGTGGCTAGTAGTACAGAGCAGACAGAGAGTTCGGTGGTACCTGGCATCGAGGCAGGCCACCTCTTTAAAAACCCTCATCCCCTATCAAGGCGAGAGCTTTCTTCTTTCCTTCTTTGTCGAGTTCTTTCATGATTGCCTGGATCTTTGAGTAGGCTTCTTCACCTTTCTTCTTTGGGAGTGACCAATTTTCAGTCCTTGTCTCCCCTTTCTTATGTTCAGTCGCTCTGTGTCCTGGTTGGTGGCACACAAAGCATAATCCCTTCTTCATATGCTCGATCCTCTCTTGATTGGAGAGTTGGTTAATCTTGAGTGGACCTTCCTTCGATTTGGAGCTGGGCAGCTTCCTTGCTAAGGCCTCTTGTGCCTTCCCAGTTATGGCCTTTGCTCTCCTCCATTGTCTGTCATACTTGGAGGCAGCATTGATCATCCCTTCCAGCGTGGTGGGGATTGTTTCCATGTTAAAGACTCTTTTGAGGAGTTTTGGGTTCAGCCCATCCATGAAGAGCTTGATGAGGGCAGTATTGTCATTGATTCCTGCCTTCTCTCACAGGATTCAGAACTGTGCAATGTAGTCCTCCAGGTCCTGTCCCTGCTTCAGTGTTTTCATCTCAGTCCTGGCTCTGCCAGCTTCATCGATTGGTGTGAATGCTGTCTTGAGCGTCACTTCAAAGGTTGACCAGGTTCCTAGGTCTTCCTTTTCTGCCCAAGTCTGTGCCCAGGGCGTGGCAGTTCCTCTGTTCATGAAGGACAATGCGAAGATGATCTTCTTCTTGTCGGTGTTGTAGATTCCATGGTTCACTCTCAAATAGAGTTTCACTTCTTGTAAGAACTTTGCAGTTCTAGTTCAGTCCCCTGTGAAGTTGGAGGGGGTTCGTATTCTGATCTCCTTGGTTGATGTGGTGGGTTTGGTAGACATGTTGGCATTGTCATTGGATAGGGAGAATGGATTTTGTTCTGGGGTTTCTTCTTTGTTGAAAGATCTAAAATCTTCTTCATCAAGGTATCAGGGTTCTTTGTCACTGGTTCTCTTTGAGAACCACTTCTGTGCTGGTTCTGAGTATCATACTAGTCGACCCTGGTATCTATACCACAGGGTTCTTCCTGATGATGATGCTCCAGTTGGAGGTCTGTCTGGGCTTTGTCTGAAAGACGTTGTGTCTGCACCTAGGTAGGTAAACTGTGTAGATCAGCTTGACCTTTTGTTAAGACTATAGGTCTTTAACTCAGCCTTGGCTTCATGTGTCACAGTTGGAGGCTTTCCAACTGTCAGTATCGCACTAGGAGGCTTTCCTAGTGTGTTGGGCTTCTGGCCTTCACTTGGGTACTTCCTCAAGTCATTATGGCTATCCGTACTCAGAGGCTTTCTGAGTAGACCGTCAGTTCATGTATCACAGTTGGAGGCTTTCCAACTGTTGAGTTTGAGTTATCACAGCTAGGGGCTTCCTAAGCTGTCGAGTGTTCTGGTTGAGTCTAAGACCGTTGATTGAATTAGGTCAAGCTAAGGAATACAGGCAGTATTACTGTAGCTTATATACGGTTCAGAGATGTCTATCGTCCAATCGGAATATGAGATCCTTGTCAAGTAATAATAGAAAGAACAATAGAACAATAAACCTCATGCCAAGCATGAGGCGTCCAATGTCATGGAGTGCTGCGGCGCAGCATGTCAAAGAACAAATAGCAGATAAGCCTCATGCACCCCCTGTTGCCACACCTTCATCACCCTTGACCTCATTAAATGCTTCACCAGCCCCCCCCTCCGCTCAAACCACACCCAACCCACTCCAATGCATTCCATTGTCAGACTCTGACTCTGATCCCATAACACCTCATCTACATCATCCCTCTGCAATGACCCCCACTGTTAACCCCTTGTATGTGCTCATGGAAGTCCGCCAGGCATCACCATCCTCCACACCTATCCTCTCTGCTGGATGTCTGACTATCAATGTCATCCATCAATTCAAAAATGCCTGCCATCGCTACTTTTCCATAAAAGATGTTGATGCCACTGATTGTGTAGGCAAAATCATCTACAACTTCAAATCCACCTCTATCCAATCATGGATAAATACAGATGAAGCTCCACTCATTGCCACAACTTTCCCTAATTTCCTAGTTAGCTTCAAGAAGAAGTTCCTCCCACATACTTGGGAAGATGACCTCATACAAGACCAGATCACCATTCAAGGTTTGATGAACTTACTTACTTAGGTCAACAAGGCCTGCAATGCAAATGGCGAGCTCAAGGCAGCCAAATCACCCTATCACATCGCCGATGATCATTTCTGCTTGCATCTCCTCCCCCAACTCTCTGACGGTCTGAAGCACCTCTACAAAGCAAACAATGGGGTGGCACCTGGAGCTACCAAAAGGACTTTGGATGCTATCACAGATTTCTATGAGTGGCTACATCTTCTAAAACTCGACCTTCAAGCTGTGTGCGGCGCCAGTTGGGTCGCATGCGCAACAAAGGCAGGTAACATTTTGCAGGACTCCAACATTCCCAATGTCACCAACACTAGCACTCGCAATCCATTGTTCAACACCTCCACTCTGCTCACACCACTCACAGATGCTGAGAAGGAGCTCCTCAGGCTTCACCAAGGGTGTTTCAAATTCCACTCTTTCTATACTGAACATATCAGTCGCAACTGCACTAACCCTCACCTGTCAGCCGACAACTGCAAGAAAGTAACAGCTGCTCATGCCGCCAAAGCCAAAATTGCCTACAAGAAGAAGAAACAAGGCACAATGACTATCGCCACAGTCTTTGAGAGTGTGGCAGTTCTCAAAGACGAAGCTAGCAATGAAGGGTCTGACAACTACATGGATGCTAATGAGACTGAAGAGTATGTGCATCCATCACTTTCCCTCCCCTCCCACCTTTATTGGACGTGCTGTATCGATGCACTGGCCACCTGTGCACCCACACCAATCAAAGCACTTATTGACCACAGTTCACCCCCAGTCTTGATTTCGAGTGAACTTGCACAGATATTATGCCTCACTCCTCAATCTCTTTTCAAACCCATTTCTGTATCTGGCACTTTCAGCAAAGAAAACTCAAAGACTTGCATGCCCATCGTTTTAGCTCAATATTGTAGATTACTCATACAATCCATGGACACCATTTGGAAGTCACGTGCAGTCAATGCTATAATTGTTCTGGACTTGCACACTGATCTTATTCTAGGTCTTGAGTTTCTAGTGAAGAATAAGATTGTAGTTGATGCCCACCTGTGTTCTGCAATAGCAAAAGAATCTGGTTATGACCTACTGAACCCGCCCAATCCAAGAACTTTACAACAAACTCCTGTAAGATCTCCACATCAACAGCAAAAACTTGAAGCACAGCAGATCAAATCTGGTCAAATGGCCATGCACCAGAAGTGGCTTGTGGTCCATATGGAGCTGATGGCCTTATTTGAAGAAAACCCTGAACATTTTGATTTAGAACACATCACAACTGGACCGCCTGACCTGATCAGATGTATCAAAGCACAAATTGAACAGCTAGCTGGCAAAGCAACACTTCACAAGTGGGATCAAAAGCTCAAGGAAATGTTTGCTGACTGTTTCCCATATGGTATCCCACATGTAAAGGACCTCCCAAGGGACATTTTCCACCATATAAAACTACTCCCAGTTGCACCCATCTCTGTTGCATGGGCATATTCCTGTCCATGTAAATGCCATGCCAGATGGAAAACACTGACTGAGCAACACATTGCAGCTGGCCATATCTGACCCTCATCATCACTGTACATATTGCCTTCTTTCATCATACCAAAAACTGACCCCACCGTACTACCACAATGGGTAAACAACTACCAACACCTGAACCATCTCACCATCCCCAACAACTATCCCCTCCCACAAATCGATGACATACTAGCGGACTGTGCAAAGGGATGGGTCTGGAGAAAGATTGATATGATGAATTCCTTTTTCCAAACATTAGTCCACCCTGATGATATCAAATACACTGCCACCATCACACCTTTCAGCCTTTGGGAGTGGGTGGTGATGCCTATGGGAATGCAAAACTACCAGCGACACACCAGTGGAGAGTAACCCTTGCACTCAAAAACTACATTGGAAAGATTTGTCATGTTTACCTGGATGATATCATCATCTGGTCAAAGTCACTAGCGGAACACAGAACCAATATTGTGCTAATCCTTGAGGCCTTACATCGAGCACAATTATACTGCTCCATGAAGAAGCCAACACTCTTTTGCATGGAAATTGATTTTTTAGGACACAACATTTCAGCATGAGGGATCGAGGGTGATGACAGCAAAGTAAACCAAATCCTGAACTGGCCGGCCCCGAAAGCTGCCAAGGATGCTTGTCAGTTCCTGGGATTAGTGCGTTACATCTCCACCTTCCTCCCGACACTCACAGAACACACCTCAGTACTTACCCTGCTCACAAGGAAGGAATGCAACACAACCTTCCCTCCATGGACCCCGTTACATCAATTCACCTTTGACAGCATCAAACGACTTGTTGTGAGTTGTGACTGTCTAACAACTATTGACCACAAGGACCCTGGACACAACAAGATATTTGTAATGTGCGATGCAAGCAAATGTTGCACAGGGGTTGTGCTCTCTTTCAGACCGTCTTGGGAAACAGTGAGGCCCATCGCTTTCAAAAGTAGGCAGCTTAACAGCACAGAATGAAACTACCTGGTCCAAGAACAAGAGATGCTCTCGATCATGCAGGCATTGAAAAAGTGGAGAGTGGACCTACTCGGATCACACATTCATATCCATATGGACCACAAGATGCTGCAAAATTTCGATTCTAATGAGACCTATCCCAGTGTCAAGCCCACTAGATGGAGTATCTGTTGCAATATGAACATACCATCACACAACAGAGAACAAAACACAGTTGCAGATGCTCTATCATGCCTCCCTGGTTCAATTGATGTCAACCAATATCCTGTACACATCACAGCTATATTTACAATACAAAGCAACCCAAAGACTGTCACGAGGATCAAGAATGGCTATAGAGAGGACCCTGGTGTGTAGGCATCCTTGATGACCTCAAACGAGACAAAGTTGACACCAAATTGCAAATTTCACTCAGACATGGGCTGTTGTTCATTGGAAACCATCTGATCATTCCCAAATACAAAGACCTCCGGGAACACCTATTCAAACTTGCACACAACAACCTGGGACATTTCAGTGCAGAAAAATTGTATGCAAACCTGCGAAATGACTTTTATTGGTCTAACATGCACAGGGACCTTGTGAATAGTCCTGCCCTGACTGCCAATGAAATAGGTCACCGAACACCAAGTGCACAGGACTGTTGCACCCACTGCCCATCCCTGACAGCCATTTCAAGTCAGTGGCTATAGACTTTGTGGGCCCCCTACCCAAAGATGAGGGAATGCTATTGTCACCATGACAGATAGGCTCAGTGCTGACATCCAAATCAGTGCATGCAAAACAGATATGACTGCAGAGGAGTTCACATATCTTTTCTTTGACAAGTGGTATTGTGAGAATGGATGCCTGAGCGAGATCATCAGCAATCAAGACAAAATTTTCATATCCAAATTCTGGTGTTGATAGGTCCACTATGGCAGCAGAGCTCTGAAAACAGGAAATCACACTCGGACACCTCCTTCCCAAAGTCCTACAATTTTGCGAATGCTTATGAATGCCTACGAATGCATGAAACAATGAAATGACACTTCGACTTTGGCCGCCGTATTCCTATCGGACCAAACCTCGAACACATGTTCCCACCATTATACACACTAATGCATCGCATTCCCGCCACCACAAACATGAGGAGACACGACAGCTAGCAACTTAGCACACATTGAGGCACTTTTTGATGTATTCATGATTTATTGGAACCACAAGACAAGGAGATTTGATATATCATGGATATGGCACATTTCTTTCTTATCATTTTCTCATTTTCTTTGTGATTTCAACATCTTGTTCACTGCCTAGACATTTACCACATGTTTTGCCTCATGGCCTTTTACCTTTTTAGTACTATCTCTCTAAAACATATATAGTTTGGTGTATTTATGGTCAATAAAGCAAGAAATTGTCTTCTCACATCGTCTATCATCTGACTTAAGGGTTTAAACTCTTGAGTTTTAGCTCAGTCTTAGTCTGAACTCGCTCAAGTATTCTGCGAACTACGTCGTTTCACCACATAGTTTCTCGAAACTCTCATCAAATTGTCTATCTACCATGTCATCATTTCTTACCTCATCTTCAACTATCGTCACCATCTCCTGAACTCATGAAACCATTTTGGAGATTCTCAAACTCCTTCACATCGCTGCTAAACTCTTTTGTATTGTTTTGGAATGCTTCGTAGTGTTTTGTGTTGCTTCGGATGGCTTTGCAGAACTTTGCACAGCCTAATACTGCTTCGCAACATTTTACAGTACATTTACTGGCCTTTGGATAGCCCGGTGATATTCAGTACTACCTTGCAACCTTACTCTGACTCGTGTTATATCTCATAAGACCAGTTTAGTTGGTTTTGGTTGAGTTTCTGGGTTGAGCATCATCATTCTGGAGCCCACCACGAGGGGTTTCTGAATCATTTCATCACCTAATCCATCTCAAATCTCCCAGCTTAGGCCAACCCAAGCCAGAAACCTCCGAATTGATACTCGCCATGCCTTTGAATCTCTTGAACAATCGGGAGATATCCTAATTCCAGTATCCGAAGCAGAATCGACACATCATCAACTATTTCCCTCACCCATTCCATCATCTTCATCATCATCTTCTACTTCTTCATCCTCAGCTTCTAGCACTTCATTCATCTTTCCAAATACATCGACACCACTACCATCTATCACCCAAGTCCTAACCCCTACTCCAAGAGCTATCGTACTCATGACTACACAAGCTACTATGCCAGCTCGTGGTCACTCCACGGCTCCAAAGTTCAATCCTACTCAGCCTCAGGAACTTCGGAGATACTTTAATGAACTCAAAATGCTGTTTCCAACATGTGGAATTATCGATTCCAAAGATATGAAGAAGCATGCCTGTTGATATGTCGACATTGATACTTCCAAACTTTGGGAGTCAATCCCAGAATATGACACAGGGGTTTTGTTCAATGAATTTTGTACAGCTATTCACAAGTTGTACCCTGGATCTGAAGACGACCACAAGTGGTAGATCACCGATATAGATAAACTGATCGGTGAACAACTTTGCATTGGTATTATAGAATGTTGGCAGGAACCGGTAGGGAACTAGAATAGAATAACGAGATAACCTCAGTGAACGGACAATCACTGTATTCAGTAGTAGTACCTAGAATAGAATAACGAGATACTACTATGGGTAAGTAAGGAAATAAATAAAATAGAGGAAGAGGACATACACCTCAGTGAACGGACAATCACTGAGGTTACAACGTAAAGCTACGAGGTATATAACATCCCATATATGCTTTTCAAATAAGACGAGACATAGTTACCATAGTTCTATAAATAGATGTAATGTACTAATAATAAATATCTTTGACAGTCGGCAAGCATTGGCGACTGCAGGCGAGCGCAGGCAGGTGTGGGGATGCCTCGATATGTCAACACTCCCCCTCGAGGTGAACACCGGACTAGATGACTCCGAGAAGAGTGCGAAATTTCTCGTACTTGACACGACCGAGTGACTTGGTAAAGATGTTGGCAATCATGTCATCCGTGGGACAGTATTGCATCATGATGTGGCCCAAGGTAATAGTTTGGCAGATGAAGTGGAAGTGAATGTCGATGTGTTTGGTGCGTCCGTGGAATGTAGCATCCTTGGAGAGTCGGATCATGCCTTGATTGTCACAGAAAAGTGTAGTAGGTAATGTAGAACTAAAAATAGAAGATAATTCAGTAAGTAATTTGTGAATCCATAAAATATCCTTCGATGCGTGAGTTAACGCAACATATTCGGCCTCGGTGCTTGACAAAGTGATGATTGGTTGCTTCTTGCTGCTCCAATTTACAACACCAGCTCCAATGAAGTAAGCGAACCTGGAGATAGAGTGACGATGCATTTGGGAAGCCCAATCTGCATCAGAATATCCTGTAATATCAGACTCATTACCTCCCAGGACAAGCTTGAGACCCTTAGTGCCCAAGAGATAGCAAAATACGCAAGTCACGGCAATAAGATGTGTCGTTCTAGGCGCGTCGAGATCCTGGGATAGAGTTGAGACAGCAAATGCAATGTCCAGGCGCATCATAACGGCAGCGTACATTAAGGAACCGATCATTTCTCTATATTTGGTCTTTTCAGCGGGCGTGAGAAGTGTCGGTGATATGGCAGGAGAATCAAAGCTGAGGTCGATTCCGGACTCCATGGGGGTGATGGTAGTCCAGGCATTTTGAAGACCAAATCGTGAGACGATCTGTTCGATGTATGCTTGTTGACTCAATGAAATGGTTTTGTCTTCGAGGTTGTGTGTGATGCTGACACCAAGAAGCCAGTTGATGGGACCGAGGTCTGAAATCTTGAAGCGCATGGTGAGCTGCTTTTGGATGAGATTGTTGGCGCTCTCAGTGGAATCCACAATGACAGTGAAATCATCAGTAGCAGCAGCACTGATAATGAATTTGTCACTGTGATATAAATAGAACACGGCTTTGTCTGCAGCGGATACAGAGTACCCAAGATCGAGGAAGAAACTTTTTACCTCGGCATACCAGTTGTGAGCTCCTTGCTTTGATCCGTATACTGCAACGAGCCATTTACAGACCACATTTGGCTTGCCTTTGAGCTCTGGTAGTTGACGAAATTTTTCATACTTTGGAGGAAGTTCCGAGTAAAGTTCTACACCATCTTGCAAACAAGAATTGAGGTACGCATTTTTGACATCGACGGCGGCATTTTTCTGGGCTGCAAACGAGAGGAGGATCCAAAGAGTGGACGCCTGGACTGTGGGAGCAAAAGTTTCGACATAATCGACCCCGAATTGTTGCCTGAAGCCCTTGACAACGAGTCGAGCCTTGTAATGGGCTACATTACCAGCTGCATCATGCTTACGGTGGAATACATAATGGGATGGAATGACATTTGCGTCAGGCGGTGGAACGATGGGTATCCATGCGTTGACTTTCTCCATTTGGGAAAGTTCTGCATCAACCGCATCAGACCACTCTGACTGCTCATTGCCGTTTAATGCCTCCGTTAGCATTGGTTCATCTTCACTCACTACTGTTGCCATCTCCATTACCTTGCTAAACCAGTCTTCTTCACGGATATCAAGCTCCACTCCCCCTGGCTCAAGGTCTCTGCCATCATCAAGAATGAAGGCGGCATCTATTGCATCTGAGAAGTTCACAGCGCTACGTGAGCTGGGAACTTGGTTGCGCTTTCCATGGCTGTATTGGGTTTCGTCGACCGGGGGAAGACCTGTAAGGGAGTTTTGTTGAGGTTTTCTTTGGTGTGGAGGTGGTATAGGTGTGTTGGATGGAGTTTGTGAGTTGTTATTGACATTTTGCATTGCTGGTGAATTTTCAGCCACGTTATCAGAATTATCGACATTTGCAGGTGCTGGACCATTATCGACAGTTTTGGAGGGTGTGCCAGGTTTGTCGGGAGCATCAGGGGATTCATCAGAGGATTTTTGAGACTGGGAAGTGTCAGAATTGGTGAGTACATCTTCCACCCCCTCAATCGACGCTTTGTCAGGCTGGAGTGCCTGATCCTTGTCAAAATACATATCCCGTTCAATACTGACCTTACGTTTATTTGGCCAATAGATTTGGAATCCCTTGGACTCGTCATCATAACCCACAAAATGAGCTTGCTCAGCCCTTGGCTCAAGCTTTCCTGCATCAAGCCGCTTTATCCAAACTGTCGCGCCCCATTCACATAGCTGCGACAAGTCCAGCTTCTCCCCTGTTCCAATTTCGTGAGGAGTCTTTGATGCGGCTAGTCCCTGTGTTGGTACGCGGTTTCGCAGCCAGACATCGTGGCGGACTGCTTCACACCATAAATATCTGGGTAGGCCAGCTGCAATCATCATCGCGCAAGCACCGTTCATATGAGTTTGGTTTGCTTGTTCAACTATGCCGTTAGAAGCTGGGGAATCGTGGACAGTGAGGTGTCGAACAGTACCAGCATTCTGAAGGTGCTCATTAAACTCTTTGCTGGTTAGTTCACCTGCACGATCACATCCAAATATTTTGATGCGTGCACCACGCTGGACTAATGCCCATGCTTCGTACTTTTTGTACACACTGTATGCTTCAGATTTCGCCTTTAGGAAGTGAACTTTCTCCTCCCGGCTAGACAGGTCCTTGAATAGGAAATAATGTCTGTTTCCTCCGAGCGATGTGACTTTGGCTGGCCCCCATAAATCTGCAACAACCTTTTCCCCATACTTGGTGTATACCGTCTTGCTTTTCTTGGGAAACAGTTTCCGATCTGCTTTGGCCTTTACGCAGGTCTTGCAGAAGTCAGGTTTCAAGTTCAAGTCCACTTCGACACCTGTGACCATCCCATCCTTTACCATTTTAAGCAAGGAGTCATGGTTGATATGGCCCATCTTGCAATGAAGCTCACTTATCGACATGAGCTTTGATGCGGAGTTTGCAGAGGGTGTTGGAGATGAGCTGAACGAACCGCTGATATGGTAGAGCCCCCGAACGAGAGGGATACGACCTACGATGTTTGACTTTGCGCTACGGATGATGCAACCCCCCCTTTTATGAAGAGCGAGAATCCGGCTTTGTCAATGCAGGAGACTGATATGAGGGTGAATGCCAAGTGGGGTGAGTAGTATATGTTCTTGAGCGTTATTGGGGTCAGTTTCTGATCCCTGTTAGGTAGCTCAACCTTTAGATCGCCCTGTCCCAGTGCACTGAAGGTACGTCCATCCACGGCTCTGATGGGTTCAGGACTAATTTCTCTGTAGTTCAAAAATTTCGAACATTCAGGAGAGAAGTGTCGACTAGCACCACTGTCAAGGATAATTCCATGATCTGCGGAAGTGGCATGGGCTTCTGCTTTGAAGTCGGAGGTAACAACGAGGGCGGTAGGATCTTTGGGTGTGCTATAGCTGAGCATTGCATAGTTTTTGTCATTGTCTTTACCATCTTCGGCGATGTGCGCACTTGCTGATGCTGTTTTCTTTGCAGCCAGTCTCTTGAACCTAGTGTTTAAAGGTCCAGTCCAGTCCAGTTTTTGACTTTCAAATGGGGCAACCAGCAACCACAACCGGTTTAGGACCGGCCCAGATATTGGAGGACTGCAACCGGACTCTTTAGGACCGGTCCTAATCGGTCCATGGACCGAAAAAAGACTGGTTTGGACCGGTTTTTTGTCATAAAATTTATTGTGCCAAATAACCCATATGTATCTCAACAAATGTGACCATTACCTCATATATATTATATTCAGGGATAGAGATTGTAATGCTCCGTAGACCGATTTAACATTTAAGCAATTCCGTCAAGATTTGACTGAGATATGGCCAAAACCGAAAGGACATGCATTCAAGTTGCAGTTTGTAGTTTGTAATTTGTAGTTTGTAGTTGCACTCATTTGGGCTATTATATGAATAAAATCCCATGGTACAGATAATTAGGTGTGTTGTTGTTACTTTTATGATGTCATATAGCTGTACAAAAAAAATTATAGCTCAGGTAATAAGCAATGCAATCAAAGTTGTTCTGATACAACAAAATACTTGTACAAAAATGTTTTTGGTCATATCTCAACCAATTCTTGACCGTTTTTGATGATCCAGGGACAGAAAATGAAGTAAATATGTGTGGGAGTAAGGTCCAACATACGTTGGGACGAAAAACCGGTCGCAACCGGTTTTAACCGGTTTTTGATTGATCCTACTATATTTTTCAAAATGAAAGACCAGCAACTGGACTGAAAAAGACCAGTCCATAAATAGACCACTGGTCCGGTCCCAATCGGTCCAGTTCAGTTCAGTTTCAGTCTTTTTTTCGGTCCTACAGACTGGACCTTTAAACACTACTTGAACCATTCCAGTGCCTCTTTCTCTTTTCCTCCCCCTTTTGCATAACACTGATCAATTGTGTGCCCAGGCTTGTTGCAGTTAGGGTTCGAGCAGTGTGTCTTTTCCTTCCCCTTTGGTTTATTCCTCCCCTTGCTGTCCTTGGATTTCATGGCCGCCATCATCGCTGCATTGGACTTATTGATTGAGTCCTTGAGGGCGAGTGAATTCGCTTCTTTGGTGAGATGCCAGATAAGATTAGCGCTGGTCAATTTCTTCCTGGACTCATGAGCAGTGGCGTTAAGGGCAGTGAGAAGGGTTCGGTAGGTTGGTGTGAGTGAGAGAGATGTGTGGATATAGGATACAAAGGATTCGTTGGTAACTGGGCAGTTCATTTCCGCGAGTCATTCCTTGATCTCATTCATCTTTGTTAGGTGTTCTCACATGTCTCCATTCTCTGTGAGTCGAAGAGTCTGAAGTTGGGTGAGGAGATTGGTTTTGTACATCGAGCCTTTGTCAGCATGAATAGAAATGACTTTCTTCCATACGGTGGCAGCAGTAGTCTCGTTCTTGACCTGCAGGAATGTGGACTTGTCGACAGTTCAGTAAATTACCTCACGTGTGGCTGCTTGGTGCTGCTCATACTTGTCTTCCTCTCCTTGGTGTTTTTTGATGTCTTCTTCGCTCAATGGGACAGGATCACTTCCCTTGTAGAATTTGCCATCCTGTTCCCTGAGTGTAACCGGCTTTCGCGTGGTACCCATGAGGTGCCTCTTCAACCCCTTTGATGTGGCGAAATTGAGAATGCGCTCTTGGTAGGTAGACCAGTTAGATCCATCACTACAAAGTTTCAGCAGGTTCAAAGCTTGCGAGTTGTTTGTTAGAGACATTTCAGAGATATCGTCAGGGCCCATAACCTATAGAACGTTGGCAGAACTAGAATAGAATAACGAGATAACCTCAGTGAACAGACAATCACTGTATTCAGTAGTAGTACCTAGAATAGAATAACAAGATACTACTATGGGTAAGTAAGGAAATAAATAAAATAGAGAAAGGGGACATACACCTCAGTGAACAGACAATCACTGAGGTTACAACATAAAGCTACGAGGTATATAACATCCCATATATGCTTTTCAAATAAGACGAGACATAGTTACTGTAGTTCTATAAATAGATGTAACATACTAATAATAAATATCTTTGACAGTTGGCGAGCATTGGCAACCGCAGGCAAGTGCAGGCAGGTGTGGGGATGCCTCGATATGTCAACAGGTATCTATGATGCAAATGAATTAGGATTATATTACTGGTCCTTCTACAATATCACTAAGTTCCTCACCACAAAAAACTGACTTTCGGCAGCCAAACAAAGCAGAGCCTTCGTTTGCAGCTTTCAACCAGGATTATGGATGTGAATCGCATGCTGTATAGAACTCAAATTCCCCGACCACTACCCAGACAACCCCTATCCTCTTGATGACATCCATGCTGCTGTGAAATTTGTTTTAGCAGGTACTACATCATCATGAACTCCCTCAGCCTCAACTTCACAAGTCCCATCCTCATCTTTGGCTTCGACTTCTATCCCTACTACCTCTACATCATCTCCACAAATCAAAACAGAGGATTTATCAATGATTCTCAAGAAATTTGCAACCACTCTCATCACGGCCTTAACAGGAGCTTGATCCAACAATAACAACAACAATTCCCCTTGTGTTAATCAAGGGTTTCACCAGGACCAACTCGAAAATCTAGTTTGTATTTTCTGTGGTCTTTTGGGACACTTCATTAGTGATTGTTTGGTCTGTCAAATGTATATTAACAATGGAAAGTGTAAGAAGAATGCTGAAGGAAAAGTTGTGCTTCCGAATGGACAGTTCACGCCACAAAACATCCCTGGGCATTGTATCAAAGATCGCATCGACGAGTGGAGTCATCAAAACCCAGACATAAATATTGTCCCTGCCCTCATGTATGGCATTGCCCCTTCCCCCACTCCAGCTCCCACTCCTAGGGGGATCTACCAGATCACGGACATGAATATCACAGCTGATATTTGTATCACTCATTTAGAACAAGAATTATATGCCTTACAAAGTGGTCGAAACTTCGCTCGACACAAACCCAGTCCAATCACAGCTCCTGTGGTTCAGCCATCAATTTTGTCCATGGCTCCATCAGCAGAACCAGTAGCCCTTCCCACTCCAACCGTCGCACCACCATCTATATCCTCTACTGTGACCAATCCATCTTCATCCAATATAGCACCAGCAACGGCTTCGCAGATGACTTCAAATTCGCAACCCACACCAAATTCGCAACCTCTCATGAGTTCGAAACCCCCAATTCATCCTTATGCCACAGCTTTGGAGAACACTTACTTACCCCCTCACAGATGAAACTTCGCCTCTACTAGTAAAGGTAAAGAACACGATGGTCTTTCGTACCACACAGTAGCCCCCATTCAGAACAACACAATTGCTCAGGACATATTTTTGTGTTCGATGAAAATACCGATCGTCACCCTTACTATGGAAGAACTTCTTTCATTATCACCCGAAGTTCGTACAAAATGGAAGGAACAGCTAACACCACGTTGTATTCCGAATCAGGATGGAAACAACATGGGGCACCTCATCAACAAAGAGGTACTTATGATCAATGACCTGTATGAAACTTATATCAGCTCTCTTCGAATCAGTGACATTCCAAAACCCTTCATTGTTGTGAAGGAATCTCACTCGATCAGATCAGTTATGATGAATGTCAATGGTAAAAACCCTGTTGAAAGTGTAGTTGACCCGGGTTCTTCGATTATCGCTATGTCTGAAGAAGTCTGCCATGAACTAGGTCTTGCATATGATCCTTCCATCCACATTCTGCTTCAATCAGCTAATGGTGGCATTGACAAAAGTCTAGGATTAGCACAAAATGTTCCTTGCGAAGTTGGCACGATCACAATCTATATGCAGATTCATATAATCCGAAACCCTGCCTATGACATCCTACTTGGTCGACCCTTTGACGTAGTCACCGAAAGCGTTGTCAAAAACTGGAGCGATGAATCTCAGACAATTACTATCTACAATCCTAACTCAACAAGATCATCTACTATCCCGACTTTTCCTAGAGCCACGAAATGCCGAAAAGTAGTTCACGAGGATTTTTGTTACTAGAGGATAATATTTTGGAGACCAAACAGTGTGCATTCATCATTTCTTTTGACCATTTAAACTCTTCTATATTTATCAAACGCACTGTGAACATTCCCGACTTTGAATCCTTGCCTTCTTTGAATGCCACTACTACTTCAGATATTATCGCCCATCTCTATTTGACAGCTAGTGAACAGTATGTTACATTTTTAATGGCCTCGATGGCCCTCTCTATGCCAGATTCATCTAGATATTCCACATCCTATCTATCCTCCAATTCTCTATATCCTGCCTTTGCAGCCACTAAGAAGAAGTACAAGCCTGTCACATTGAAAGTATGACCAGTCATCACTGACCTGCCTGATCGAATTCGGATTACTCACATGATCACAGGGAATCCTCTCAAAGAAATGCCAAAACTTAACTCTAAACCTCCAACATTTTTGCCATCTTTCCGATACAACCTTGAACAAAAAGTGATTATTGATAATAATCATCCCAACGATCTCCTTTGGCCTGAGGAAGGAAAACTCATGCACGATTTTATTCGAAATCACGAAACCAGTTTTGCATGGACCAAACAAGAACGAGGAAGTTTTCACCCCAACTTCTTCCCTCCAATCAGATTCCCAGTTATTCCACACACCCCATGGATAGAATGAAACATTCCTATCCCACCAGGGATTTATGAAGAGGTTTGTGCCATGCTCAAGAAGAAAATAGAAGCAGGCATCTACAAACCATCAAACTCGTCTTATAGGTCACATTGGTTTTGTGTCATGAAGAAAGATGGCAAAGCACTTCACTCAGTCCACGGTCTCGAACAACTCAACAAAGTCACTATGCAGCACTCAGGTGTCGTTCCGATCCCTGAACATTTAGCAAAACAGTTCAGAGGATGCTGATGATGCTCAACCTGGGAAAACCACCTAAACTGCCGATGAGGCAATCAATGATATTTGTGATGAGTCAGAGGAAGGTTGCGAGTTGTTCCAAATGTTCGTGGCCCAACCGATGGAAAGATGACCAGTTGGTACTAGTCGTGAAGGTAGTGCTATGAGAGACAAAGGTGTTTGGCATGGTCCGATCGAGTATCGATCGATATCAAGGGCGATCGATGAGATCGATGGTGAACGAGTTTATGGTCGATGATCGATGTGTGAATTCCGCGGACCTTTCGATAGGTCGAAAGTATATGAAGAGTATGGCAAATGGCTATGAAGTGTTGGAAGGGTTGCTAGAGCTAATGACGAGAGGATCGAGGGAGGATCGAGGACGCGATGATCACAGAGGTTTCTCGTCGATTGAGAAAACCCATAGAGACTTAGATTGTTTTAGAAAGTTGATCGGATGCTTAGAACTGTATACGAGACGATATGTGAAGACGATTTCTTGTATTTCCAAGTAGATACTACAGAGTTTTATATGTTTTAAAGAAACTTCCTAAAATGGAATAAGAAACATGTGTAGAACATGAGGCAAAAGATATGAGTTAAGGCACAAGGTCAAAAAGGAGACTGGAATTTGAATGAGAAAGATATATATCATATGATGAAAGAGTAATATAGCATATGGAACTGAAAGGGGACTGTCCTTTGTGTAGAAATCGCGCTAAGTCTCGCAGTAATTTGTCCAGTGGGTTCTGTGCGCAATTGGGACTTGGAACGAGGCTAACCTACTATCAGCAGGTTTGGGCACGAGTTGGAATCATTCCTGGCGCATGGTACTCCACCATATAGATAACAAATGCGGCACCCGATGTCGCTCATAGTGTCTCGATATTGATCGATGACGCTTGATGATGGTTGACGATGCTTGATTGCGGTCACGGCTGTTTGAAGTTGATCGGGGATGTTCGACGGTCGTGTCGAGGGATCTTAGGGGCTTTTGGGGTAGTCCTAAGGTTGTGCAATGTGGGCTCTTGATACGATCGATGTTGCTGGTGATGTTTCGACGCAGTCAATATGATATCGCGATCGATAGACTGGGTCGCACTGCATCTGGGATGTCATAGGAGTTAGCCGATGTGATTAGAATGATGCTAAAGTGGTGAATCGGTCCTTGAGCCAAGGAGACGACCTATCAATGCACTTGTGGAGGAATGCTAGACCTCTACGTTGCTTTCAACAAATGAAAAGTAGCTGAATCATCTCGAGACCTGACTACCTTTCAAATGCCTTTCGGAGCACTTCACATAGTCACTCTACCAATGGGTTGGACCAATTCAGTGCCCATCATGCACAACGATGTTTTGTTTATCCTACAACCTGAGATTCCCCATGTTACGATCCCCTACATCGATGATGCACCCATTAAAGGTCCAAAATCACGCTACTCACTCCCTGGAGGAGGTTACAAAACTATTTCGCAGAACCCAGGAATTTGTCGTTTCATTTGGGAACACTTCGAAAATCTCAACCGAGTAGTCCAATGCATGAAATATTGTGGAGGGACTTTTTCAGGACCCAAGCTATTCCTTTGCATCCCCGAAATTACTGTTTTAGGACATCATTGCAACATCGAAGGTCGTATGGCTGACCCAACTCAAATTGATGGAATCAGCAAATGGGGACCTTGTCAAAGTCTCACTGAAGTAAAAGCCTTCTTAGGAACCATAGGAGTTTGTTGTATTTTCATACAGAATTTCACTAAACAAGCAGCAGCTCTTATCAACCTCACACATAAGGATGTTCCATTCAAATTTGGCACAACACAAATCGCAGCACAAGAAGATCTTAAACTCGCTCTCATCACTTCTCCCGCAATTTGTGTGATCGACTACACCTCGAATGCACCCATCATCCTCTCAGTCGACACTTTGCACATTGCAGTTGGATTTTTCTTGGCTCAGTGCGACCCTGAAAATATTCGTAAACATTATTACAGTCATTTCAGATCTATCATGCTCAATGCCTGCAAATCCCGCTTTTCACAACCTAAACTAGAGCTCTACAGACTCTATCGCGCCCTTGGTGCACTTCAGTTGTACATTATCGGCATATGAAATCTCATTGTCGAAGTCGATGCCAGATACATCAAAGGTATGCTAGTGAATCCCGACATCGCACCAAGTGCAAGCATTAATTGATGGATTGTATCCATCCTTACCTTCCATTTTACACTTGTACATGTTGCTGGAACGCATCATGGCCCAGATGGACTTTCGCGATGTCCTCTACAGAATGGAGATGATGTACAACCAAATGATGGATCCTTCGAAGATTGGATCGACTGACTGGATGGTTTTATTCATCAAATCAACCCGCTCACAACTCGCCCATTCCCATCGCATTTGCTCCAATCAACATTCACCCTACCTTCACATATCAGTAAGGGGGAGAACATCACTTACGAAGATGTTCCTCGTTCCGAAAATGCCAAAAGAGATGATGAATGACTTCTTTGTGTTCGAAAATGGCTCAAAGATTTACAATGACCACCAGACCTCTCCGAAGCAGACTACAGCACTTTCGTGCAATATTGTACTGAGTTCTTTATAGATTCTGGAAAGCTTTGATGAAAAGATTCACAAGGAGCCCACAAGATCATCGCTATCCCTGAACGCCGCCTCGACATTGTTTGAGCTGCTCATGATGACATTGGTCACAAGATGGTATTCGCTATGAAAACCCTTGTCGCACTCCGATTTTGGTGGCCCAATATGAAAGCCGACATCACATGGTACATTCGTTCTTGTCACCTATACCAACTTCGACAAACCCGAAATCTGCTTATTCCACCCACAGTGGCAACACCAGCACCACTTTTTTTGGCAAAGTCTACATCGACACGATGCAAATGCCCCCATCAAACAGATTCAAATACATTGTTCAAGGGTGATGTTCACTAACAGCCTATCCAGAATGGTGAAAGCTTCGACATGAAAACACCACAACATTAGGAGACTGGATCTTCAAAGACATCATTTGTTGCTGGGGGTCTCTTTATGAAATCATGAGTGATAACGGATCAGCATTTATTGCAGCAATGGAGTATCTCACGAAATGATATCATATCAATCACATCTGAATCAGTGGTTACAATTCTCGAGCAAATGGGGTCATAGAAAGAGCACACTTTGATGTTTGACAATCGTTATTCAAAGCAGTCGATGGAGACCAGAGCAAGTGGTCAGATGGAGCACACTCTGTCTTTTGGGCAGAACATGTAACAGTTCACAAACACATGGGTTGTTCACCCTACTTCGCAGTAACAGGATCCCATCCCCTCATTCCACTCGACATCTCCGAAGCTACATATTTGCAGCCCCCTCCAAATTCAATACTTTTGACAACTGATCTTATGGCATGAAGAGCTATCACCTTACAAAAACGATCAATCAACCTCAAAAACCTTTATTCAAAGGTTTTGTTGGGCCATCTCGAAGCTGCAAGACGATTCAAACAAGTCCACCAGAGGACTGTCAAAGACTACAACTTCGCAACAGGGGATTTAGTCCTACTTCGCAATACACAGATCAAAAAGTTCCTTGATTGCAAAATGCGACCTCGATACATAGGTCCCCTCATCATCATCGATCGAAACTATGGAGGAGCCTACATCCTTTGCAAACTTGATGGATCAGTACTCCATCACCCTGTTGCTGCCTTTTGTCTACTTCCTTACTTAGCATGAAAATCAATTCCACTCCCTCTGAACTTCCTTGACATTGACTCAGCATGTCTCAAAACACTTCGACAAACTTCGGATGTTGACAAAGATATTCCTGATGACATTCCACACCTCGAAGACGATTAACTATTCTCTTTCTATGGTTCACAATTACTTACCTATGATTTTGATTTCTCTTAGTGTATCATACAAGTTGCGATATCGCAATATAGCGTGGTTGCGCAACCTCCAAAAGGGTTTTTCGGCCATGATGATTTACTGAGCCTTTCTATAAGGGCAACCTAAGCCTCTAGCAAAGGGAAATCCGAAGTTAAAATTATACTACATAATACAGGGATTGGGGGCGCACCTAGCAAAGGGAAATCCGAAGAGAAAACTCTAAGGATCCCCTTGCTGATGCCCAGTATATGTGAAGATGACAAAAATCAAATATAACCTAAAAATAGAAAAAGGCGGAGATAGGCGGATCAAGGCCGCCGAATGACATCATACCAAGGGGTATGTGTCGGAAGGGGTACTCCGCCTCTAAATATAAAAGTGTCAACATATACAAACATGATAGCAAGGGAAAATTAGTAATAAAATCCGGAAAAATCATAGAAAATGAAGAATAGAAGGAAATGAGGTGGGGAAAAATATGGGACAAACATAAAAAATAGGAAAAACACACAGGGCACCCCCCTAGTCCCCTTACACTTTCCCTTACTTTGTAATGTCATTTCCTTTCATTTTCTCTTACAAATGCGCTCAGAACACTTACAACAACAAGTTTTAGCAACGAATTTCATCTCAAAAAATGTTCAGATATTTCTTCTACTCTACTTATTTCTTATATCTTCCGATTCCCGTTCGACAAAGCATGAATATATTATATGAAAATAGCAAACACAAGCCACAAACTTTTACTCTTCTTCATCCAACATCTTACCCAGTGCCATTATCTCCTGATCCAGCATACGACGCTGCAGCTTTTTCTTCGCCATCTCCTCCGAAATTATTTGTCAGTGCTGCTCTATGCCCAACATGCCCTCATCACCATCTCGGATTTCCCGCCCCTTCCCTTTCCTGTCTGACTTCATCCAACCCTGTGACCTCGAAGGCCCTGCCTCCAGTGCTAACAAAGGCCCAATGACTCAAATTCAAAGTACTATACATTATGAAATATTAGCGAATGCTTTGAAAAGACATGATTTGGTGGCTTACCTGGTTTTGGATGCTCCAAAACCTTTCCCCCACAACTCCCTACAGCCTTCTTTCCTTTTACCTTACGAACCCCCTGCCTCAAAACACCCTCCCAATAGCACCCTTGTGCTTGCATGCATTTGCGGCACTTCGCCGCTCCTTCGTCTACGATGCACATGGGCCGGCTCTTGAAGCCAGAGCATTGATCGCACTACAGGCATTTCGTTAGTTTCAAAATCTTTGCAAAACATTTCATATGACTTACTGGTCCTTCGAACTTGAGAACCCCCCCCTCCTCGAATCTCGCTCATTTAGTGGCGATTCCTTGTTTGCCATTGTCATTGTCTTCATCAAGGTCCTCCTCCATCGCCTGCTGCTTTGGGTGCCCAGGATAATGACTGGGTCTTTGTCCACCTCCTGATCCTCCTCCCCAACTTCTGCTACCCAAATCGCCTCACTTTCTGCCTGCAACACTAAAATTTGCCTCTTCAGATCATCCTTCGATATTGTCTTCACCCAAACCTCAGCGACGAGAAAAGCTTGAGTAGACTTGAGAGCCTTCCATCGTTCATTGAGCTTGGTAGCTTTCGCTGCCGTTGCCTCGTGCCAAAATGCTTCCGCCTCCTCCCAAAGCTTTGCCTGCTTCTGCCTCAGACTTTGCCTGAGCAGCCCTGGCCTCTTCCTCCTCTTGTTTGACTTCGTCTGCTAGGTCCTGGAATAGGACCTCGGCGCACCAAGAAAGCCACTCCCAACGTGCCAGAGGAGCGTACAAATTGAATACCTTGTCCATGACCTTTTGAACAGCCTGAAAATGGGATTCCTCGACATCGTCCATGAGATTGTCATATTCGTTGATGATACTCAACCTGGGAAAACCACCAATACAGCTGATGAGGCAACCAATGATATTTGCGACGAGTCAGAGGAAGGGTGTGATGTGTTCCAAATGTTCATGGTCCAACCTATGGGAAGATAACTAGTTGGTACTAGTCATGAAGGTAGTGCTATAGGAGATGAAGGTGTTTGGCATGGTCCAATTGAGGACAATTGATGAGATCGATGGCGAACGAGTTTTATCATCGATGGTCGAAGTGCGAATTCCGAGGACCTTTTGATAGGTCAATAGTATACGAAGACTATAGTTGATGGCTAGGAAGCATTGGAATGGTTGCTAGTGCTAATGATCAGAGGGTCATAGGAAGATTGAGGATGACGATGGTCGCAGAGGTTTCTCATCGATTGAGAAAACTCGTAGAAACTTAGATTGTTTTAGGGGATAGATCTGATTCTTAGAACTTGATACAAGATGATAGGTGAAGACAATTTCTTTTCTTTCCAAGTAGATACTACAGAGTTTTATATGTTTTAAAGAAACTTCCTAAAATGGAATGAGAAACATGTGTAGAACATGAGGCAAAAGATATGAGTTAAGGCACAAGGCCAAAAAGGAGACTGGAATCCGAACAAGAAAGATATATATCATATGATGAAAGAGTAATAAAGAGTATAGAACTAAAAAGGGACTGTCCTTTGTGTATAAACCGTGCTAAGTCTTGCAATAATTTGTCCAGTGGGTTCTGTGTGCGATAGGAACTTGGAATGAGGCTGACCTACTATCAGCAGGTTTGAGCACGAGTTGGAATACTTTCTGGTGCATGGTATTCCACCATATAGATAACAAATGTGGTGCCCGATGTCCGTCGTAGTCTCTTGATATCGATCGATAACGCTCGACGATGTTTGATCGCGGTTGCAGTTTGTTTGAAGTTGATTGGGGATGTTTGATGGTTGTTTAGAGGGATCTTAGGGGCTTTCGATGTAGTCCTAAGGTTGTGCGATGTGGTTTCTTGGTACGATCAATGTTGCTGGTGATGTTTCGACATGGTCGATATGATATCGCGATCAATAGACTTGGTCAGGAGTGGTCGCACTGCTTCTGGGACCTCGTGCGAGTTATCCAATGTGATTAGAATGTGGTTGAAATGGTGAATTGGGCTTTGAGCCAAGGAGACAACCTATCATTGTACTACAAAAAGTTGTTAGCATCTAAAACCATCTCAGAAAATGCATCGACACTCACCATTTTCTCACAAAAATCTCGCCCCCAAACTTCGAAATCAATATCTTCTGCCTTACCAACTTCGGGCATGGACTTCATGTGTTCGAGGATGTCGTGTTCGAATTCGAGGAGTAGCGACATGATCAGAGGATGTAAGAGATGAGTTCGACTCAAAGATGGGAGAAAAAGAGTGAGGTTTTTGAGTTACCTTTATAGGTTTTTCAACACGATCACAGATTTGGCATGTGACTCCGATCAGCTGACTGGGACAGTCAGGATTTCAGTAAGGGGGAGGATGATAGGTCCATTATGGCAGCAGAGCTCTGAAACAGGAAATCACACTTGGACACCTCCTTCCCAAAGTCCTATGATTTTGCAAATGCTTACAAACACCTACAAATGCACAAAACAATGAAACAACACTTCAAAACATTTCGAAAGACTTTGGCCGCCATATTCCTATCGGACCAAACCTCAAACACATGTTCCTACCATTACACACACTAATGCATCATGTTCCCGCCACCACAAACACAAGGAGACATGACAGCTAGCAACTTAGTGTGCATCGAGGCACTTTTCGATGTATTCATGATTTATTGGAACCACAAGACAAGGAGATTTGATATATCATGTATATGGCATGTTTCTTTCTTATCATTTTCTCATTTACTTTGTGATTTCGACACCTTGTTCACTGCCTGATGTTTACCACATGTTTTGCCTCATGGCCTTTTACCTTTTTAGTACTATCTCTCTAAAACATATATAGTTTGGTGTATTTATGGTCAATAGAGCAAGAAATCATCTTCTCACATCGTCTATTGTCTGACTTAAGGGTTTAAACTCTTGAGTTTTAGCTCAGTCTTAGTCCAAACTTGCTCAAGTATTCTGCGAACTACGTCGTTTCACCACATAATTTCTCAAAACTCTCATCAAATCGTCTATCTACCATGTCATCATCTCTTACCTCACCTTCAACTATTGTCACCATCTCCCGAACTTGTGAAACCATTTCAGAGATTCTTGAACTCCTTCACATCGCTGCTAAACTCTTTCATATCATTTTGGAACACTTTGTAGTGTTTTGTGTTGCTTCGGATGGCTTTGCAGAACTTTGCACAGCCTAATACTGCTTTGCAACATTTTGCAGTACATTTACCAGCCTTTGGATAGCACGGTGATATTCAGTACTACCTTGCAACCTTACTCTGACTCATGTTATATCTCCTAAGACCAGTTTAGTTGGTTTTGGTTGAGTTTCCGGGTTGAGCATCATCAGCATGCACGCTGATGAAGCTCACTGGAATTAACGATAAAATGTCAATGGCATACCATCCCCAGACCAATGGATCCTCCGAATGAACTCACAAAACTGTCATTCAATGCCTCCATTTCCACATCGAACGGAACTGAAAAGGATGGGTGAAGGCACTTCCTAAAGTCCATTTTGACATTATGAACACACTGAATGCATCTACTGGATTATCACCCTTTGTTTTGAGAACTGGATAATCCCCATGATTAATCCCACCCCTTGTGACAACCACAGCAGCAAACTCCCCTTCCATAGACACCACATTGGCAGAAACTTTCATTGCAGAAATGGAAGAGCAAACCAATGCCACAAGGGACAGTCTCCTCACAGCAAAAATCAGCCAGGCGCATGCCACCAACAAGGATCGCGCAGTGGACCCCACATTCAAAGTTGGTGAGAAAGTCTTGTTAGCCATGGCCCATCATCGCAGGGACTACATGCAAGCAAAAGACAGGCGTGTAGCAAAATTTATGCCACATTTCGATGGACCCTATGAGATTTTGAATGCGCACTCTGAATGCTCCATGTACACACTCCGGCTACCACCCACATCGAAGTCACATCCCACACTCCATACTTCTCACCTATGAAGGAATATCACGAATGATGATGACTTATTCCCATCTCGTGCCCATCATGCCCCACAACCACTAGTAACAGTGGATGGGACAACTGAATATTTCATCGACAGAATCCTTGACAAAAGATCACGTGGACGGGGTCACCAATACTTGGTGTGATGGACCAGATATGGTCCTGAGCATGATTTGTGGCTCCCTAAGTCAGAACCAAAGCACTCACAACCTGGGAGGCTACACATGGAAGTTGAGCATACACATTCTTTTTCAATGGGGAATGTGCAAGTGTAAGCAGAGGCCAGACAGGTGTTGTGGACCATTTCCTGTGCTGGGTAGGGCAACAAGGGGGTCCAGGGATTGTTGCCATGCCATTTTTTTGTAGGTAGCAAAATAGTGCATTCTCATGTCACTGGGGTTGGCTGGGGTGCATGGGCAGTGAACAGGGCACAGGGAATGAGCACGGGGTGTCAACAGGTGTTGATGGCATCATTAGTGATGCAGCAGAGGTGTAGGACATGGGTGTTGGTGAAACATCTCATTTCTGGGTGTCTGGTGCAAGCTGGGGGGTTGGGACACAAGTGGGGGGGCACAGGGTGGTGTAGGAGGCTTCCTGGGCCCTCATTTGGAGTTCTTGGGTGCACAGGTTTGTTCTGTTGAGTAAAAAATGTGTCTCAACAAGCACACCTGCCCATCATTGCAAATTTTTGTTCTCAGGGCTGCAGACTGTAGTACTATGTTGTCTAGGGCCTGGCAATCAGTATGCAGAGTACTAGCAGTCATTTGCATGCTGGACAAGACCCAGGTCATCATTTCCAGAGTGGCCCCAGCAGGTAACATTGCCATTGTTGGTTGTAGCATGGTAGAATGATGGTGAGACTCAGGGCTGGGGAGTCTGCAGTAAGGCTATGTGTCAACTAGGCAGGGTGTGGTGTCATTTTCGAGCTGTTGGAAGCTGATTTGAAGCAGGGAATGTGGTGGTTGTCAATGATGTTGGCAACGTTGATGTAGCTGATGGGGGCTGTGCTAGCATCATCAGCGGTGATGTGACAGTGCTGGCAGCAAAGGGGGGGCTGGTAACAAAGGCAGTGGGGTCATTTTCAGTCTGGGTAGTAGCTTCTGTAGTTTTTGTAGTAGTTTGCATACTGAAATTGATGCAGAGTGCCATCTGCATAGTCTGGGAGGCTGTTTCCATGGTATTGGGAGTGACTTGGGTGCTGAAGTCGACGCAGAGCATCATATCCAGGTTTTTCATCGATGTGGGGTTGTGGCAAAAGTGTGATTGGTAGTTATGGTTTTGTCACACATTCAAACAGGAAAGATGTGATAAAATGAAACTTAATTCTGAAGAGTAGACTACAAGTACATAGAGCTTTTATACTGTAGGATAAATAGGGGTTCATAAGTTAAATATAAAACAGGGATGAAGGCAGTATTGTAGCCAAAGAAATAGTGGGTTAAGGAGAGTGATGAAATAAATAAGAAACACTGTCCATTTACAGTTGGTTAGGGTTGCATTTGTCACATATTCCCTCCACCAGTTGGTGCAGTGAACCACTCAGTTTGCCCCAGCAGCGGCAGGGGTGGAAGACCTCTCCTTGACCACAACTTCCTTCTTCTTCTTGGAAGTGCCCTTCACAGCCTTGATAGCCTCGAGAATCTCTGGGGATTCAGTATCCAAAATCAATTGCTTGTTGTCAATCTCCATCATATTTGGCTCATTGCATGCATTGTTTGTAGGGCATGGCATGGGTATGGGTAACACCATGTGTTTCCAGTCACGGGTATGCATGGGTACGGGTACAGGTATGGGATTGCCATACCTGGGCAACACCGTACCCTTTTCCACGGTGTTACGGGTATGTGCGGGTATGCCAGTACCCGGATTTTGGTCAGGTGAGTAATCATCTGACCTTGTTGAATACTCACAACACGTCTATTTCTAAACTATACGATGATCCAACCACCACCATAGCATGGCCCAAACGATGCAAATCGTTGTTTGGGCCTATAGTAAGTTTTTTTGTGTTTCATTTCTTGTTTTTTGTAAACTAATTGATTATGTTTCTTCTTTTTCAGGTTCTAAACTACTGATAACGATGGATGACGACAGCTTTTGTTTCTTTCATTTCATAGGTTGGAATTCCCTCGGAATGAGGAGCTCACATGGAATGACCCCACGCCAATGCCGCCATGTCACGATGGCACACCACCTGCCCCAGCCTCATGAGCAACTGCTCGTGGGGTGGATAGCGGGTGGAATGATGATGATGACCAGGAGGAGGACCCAAGGACCCAACTGCTGCCATGAGCAACTGCTTGTGGGGTGGAATCGGGGATCGATGACTACAGGCAGCACCCCCCCCCTCTCTCACTGCAAATGTGAGCGGGGGGGTTACTCATTCTGTTCTTGGCAACTACAGGCACCACCCCCCTCCCTCACTCCAAATGCAAGAGGGGGGGGTTTTTGTTTTGTTTTCATTGACTACAGGCACCACCACCCCCTCCCTCACTCCAAATGCAGAGGGGGGGGTTTTCTATATTAGTTTAATGTGATTTATTCATTAGAATAGGTCCACCACCCCCTCCCTCGCTCCAAATGTGAGCAAGGGTGTTTCTATTAACTTAATTTACTATTAAGATATGTATTCTTCTCAAAACCCCCAAATAACCATGGGTAACCCGTGGAGACCCGCGGTAACACCATACCCATACCCATGCAGGTACGGTGTTCACGGGTATGGGTAAGGGTATGAGTAGTGTATAAGAGTCCAGTTCGGTCCAGTTTTTTGACATCTGAGGGGGTCAACCGTGGACCGAGACCAGTCCATCTCAATGCCCAGCTCACCAAGACCGCAACTGAACCGAATAGGACTGGTCCTATTCGGTTTGGTTGCCTCCAAAAGACTGGTTTTGACTGGTCTTACTGGTGTTTTTTCGAGTATAGCTTAATTCTATTATATACTAACTACATTTACACACTGTGAGCAGTTGCTCGCAGCCGTGGTGTATGAGAATGAAAATGAAAATGAAAAACAAAATAGAAAATGAAATAGAAAAAAGAAATGGCCCCACCATCTCGCATTTGTAGTGAGCGTGGGGGGTCATTGTCTTGTCCCTGCCGTTTGTGCTTCCCATTGTCCCTTTCCCTGCTGTTCGTCATCCCCACCATTCATCGTCCCCTTGATTCATCATCGTTGTTGTCCCCGCTGTTCACTGCCATTCGTCATTCGTTGTCCCTGCTATTCATTGTCCCTGGTGTTTTGTCATTCATTTGCATTGTTGTTTGTCATCCCCCCACTCATCATTGTCGTCCCCCTAATTCATCGCCTTCATCATCCCCATGATTTGTTGTCGTCCACTGATTTGTCGTTGTTGTTGTTGTCCCTGCAATTTGTTGTCGTCAGCACCTCCATCTCCCCCCATGAGCAGTGGCTTGCAGGCGGGGTGGTGGTGCTGTGTGATGTGGTGTAGGTGGCCTAGGTTGTTGTCCAGCAAAGGTTGCCATCCTGTGAGCAGAGGCTCGCAGCAACAGCATAGGGGGCTGACATTGGCCATCATCATCGTCGTCATCGTCCAGAAACAGGCCCATTGCCACCCTGCGAGCAGAGGCTCACAGCGGTAATGCAAGGCTTGCATGTGTCATTTGGTATGGGAGCTCATGATCAAAATGCAACTAAAAACAAAGAAAAAACATGTAGTTAGTAAAAGAAAGAAGAAATAAAACATAAAAAACATACCATAGGGGGCCCAAATGATGCTAGGTCATTGTTTGGGCCCCTGCTTTGCATTCGTTGGTTTGGGTGGTCATGGTTGCAGACCAGGTGGTGACACGGCACAGGATGTCCATCACACATGAATGTTTGTAATTACAAACAAACACATCTGTGTTTGTTTACTGTAAACAAACACGTACAGCTAAGACAAACATGTACAACAACTTCAAAGATACATAAACCCAGACCTCCCCAATTATTCTTGGGGCATCCCCCCTCTCATCGGTATATATGTATAAGTAACTTTAGTATTTAGGTACATGAATACATAGTTATTTGTGGGTACGAAAAGACCGGGGAAGGATTTGTATGTGGGTGCTATTCCTGTTGCCACACATTCCATGGTTTCCTGATTGATTGTGCTAAACTGGATTTGGCAGCTGCTGGCAGGACTGTTGAAGAAGGGAAAATATATTGTACCCTGCAGGCTCTGCAGTAGTGATGTTCCCATTGCAGATTTTCCCATCATAGTCAATGAAGCTGCATACATCATTATCAGTAGTAGTAATGATGCTCCTTGATTTTGTACTGCCACCTTCTCAATCTTTCCCATGGTCTGCGAACCGTAGAAAGGCTGACTTCTAGGCATACTATAAGATAGAATAGCATCATAAAACACACTTACTTGTCCATATTCATCTGTTGTTACCATGTCTCTGTTGCCAGCACCTAGTGCCCCAAAAACCAGACAGAGAATGGCCATGAACATGGCTCCAAAAACCTGAACAATGAGGCATCATCACTCATGTGCGTGAACTGTAAGGGCCAGGAAGCAAAGGGACATGGCGCGGCGGATAGAAATTGCCCAAGTTTCAAGATAGAAAGAGAAAAAATTGCAAGACGTACACTGGAAAACAGGTACAAGTACTACCCTACAACTGATCCTAATACATGGCGACTACTAAATGAACAGAACTCACATGAAACAAGTCAACAACAGGGTCTGCATCAAAACATGGGTTGGAATCAACAACAAGTAATCAACCAGCACCAACAACACTTCATGGATGATTGGCAAGAAGTACGATGGCCTCATGGTAGACAACCAAACCCGTCGGTTAATCCAAACATACCAGATAGCAGCTGGCCAACCAGGCCAGCACAGACCACGCTAGACGAGTTTGGCTACAACACGACTACCCAAGCACCCAACACACCATACCAACAACATAATGGAAACAACCAAGGGCAGCAACATGCTGCACAGGCAGACTGAGACCCCCATGATCCAAGTGAGCAGGGCCCAGCACAGAAGACTGCACTGTCAGGAAGGAGCCCCTCACCGCTTGTTTATGTCTGAACACCAGCAAACGGAGACACAAAGACCTCTTCAAATATGACAACAGAACACCAATAAATCTCTAATAAGCCAGCTCGACCTACTAGTAAGTCTCAAACATGATACATATGACTTATGCACAATACAGGAACCATATGTGGATTTCAATGGGAAATCACACGCAAACAGACAGTGGATCACGATATACTCCAGCACCCACAAAGCACACCCTCAACATACAAGGTCTGTCATCCTCGTTAACACCAATATACTAACAGATTCGTGGAAGCAAATCCCATTTGAACATCTGGACTTAACCGCAATTGAAATGACAGGAGCTTTCGGCATGGTACGAGTCATAAACATTTATAATGATTGTAATAACAACAATGCACTAACACATATATCTGCATTCATGTGAGATCGAGAAAAGCAGAGATATAACATCGGTCCCCTGAACACCATATGGTTGGGCAACTTCAACTGCCACCACCCACTCTGGGATGAAGAGCAAAACGCGCATTTGTTCACCTGCACAAACCTAGAGCTAGCTCAACCACTCCTCAACATGCTCGGTCGACATAATGTGAAGATGGCCCTACCAGCCTCCATCCCTACATTACATGCACACAACTTGGGGAACTACACCAGAGTCAACAATGTATTCTGCACAGAAGCCCTTATGGACAAGATCATCAAATGTACAATGGATGATGAGGCACGACCAATAAAGACTGACCACTTCCCCATTGTAACACAAATTAATATCCATGCATGTATGACAGCCTCAAAGCCCAAATACAATTTCTGGCTAATGGACTGGCCCGAGCTGATAAAAATGTTGAAAACAAACCTTACTAACATACCTCCCCCCACAGAAATTGAGAACATACAGGAATTTGACACCAAGCTCAGACTGCTAAGCAAAGCAATACAGGATGCCATCAGCAAGCACATCAAATTGAGGAAGCCGAGCCCATACTCAAAAAGATGGTGGTCAAAAGAACTAGTGGACGAAAAGAGGAAGACACAACGACTTGGCAGAAGAGCCAAGTACCACCGAAGAAATGCTCAACACCCAGTCCACGATGAATACCAACTGCAATGGAACCAATACTTGGAGAAAATATGGAAGGCAAAAGCAGAACACTGGGAGGAGTGGCTGGAAGGTCTGGATGAAAGCAGCATATGGCAGGCAAGTAAGCTCATTTCTTCACCGCCCACTGATGCAGGCAGGGTACAGATCCCAACACTTCAAATTGAAGACCAGGCAATGAAGCGGGTAATATGGGAAGCGATGGACAATGACAGTAAAGGCAAAGTATTCTATGAGACCTTTTTTCCACCAGTGAACACCACCCTGACACCACCACCAGAAAACTACAATTACCCTCTGCCAAGGTGGACCTTCCACAACATCACAGATGAACAAGTACACTGCACCATCTTGAAGATGAAGCCCTTCAAAGTGAGCTGGAGTGGAACAGTACCCAACTCAGTACTATTACATGCCAGAGAAGAACTCGTTCCATTCCTCATGCCACTCTTCCATGCCACTAACAACTTGAATTATGACCCACAGATATGGGCAATGACAGAAACACTAATCCTCAAAAAGCCAGGCAAACCAGACTACACAGCCCCAAATGCATGGAGACCCATCGTCCTTTCAGATGGCATGGCCCGCCTCCTCAACAGCTGTCAAATGGACAATATAGTCACCATGTGTGAGAAACACAATATCTTACCAGCAAACCATTTTGGAGCCAGACCCAGATGGACCACAATGGACTCCATCCACATGCTCATGAAGACGGTAAAAGATGCATGGCAAAAGGGTCAAGTCACCTCCATGCTCTTCCTGGACATCAAAGGCACCTTCCCCAGTGTTGACACCAACAGGCTATTTCACAACATGAGAAAGAGGGGCATCCCAAAGGAATACATGGAATGGATGAAGAGGTGACTTGGCTGCAGATGCACAACATTATCATTTGACAACTATCAAATGGAACTATTCATAGTACTTAATGATTTGGACCAAGGAGACCCATTCTCGTCTGTTACCTCCTGTATAACGCTGATATATTGAAGATCCCAGGTGCCAAAGACAGAGAATGGGCACTGCTCTGTAAGAGTGCCTCTTACATCAGCTAACCATTATCACATGCATCACAGTTATCACATGTTATTCCAGTAGTATATATTCTATACTTTGAGTACTTGTACTGTAGCTTAGTTTCCTCCCCTGAATTATACTAAGTTCCTAACATGTTTCTGTTCCTCTGAGTCTTGAGTGTTGGAAGCTCCAGCTTCCTTCCACTTTTTTTTTGTTATGAACTTACTATCAACACTTGATCAACACTCTACTCTCTCACACACGCTCTTTTCCCCAAAACCCCACTGACCCTTAAATTACCAGAACGGTCAATTTTTTTCACACCAACACTGTACCTTGACTATGCAAAACTACCTGCTCACTCGACACTCACTCACTCTCTGAGTCCCCTGCCTGCTGCAAGCTGCACCCCCACGAGACCTCTCTGGTCTTTGTTCAAATATCCTGGGGCTGTTTCGGCCCTTACACAAGCATGTTTGACGATGATCCCTGCCATGAATAGTTTTACCATCTTCAGCCTTTTTCCCACTGCATGGGTCAACAATCGTGATCCTTGACGAACTACATGCTAACCACATTGCCTTCCGTTGACATCCCCACACCCTCATTTCCCCAGCCTCGAGTCTCCTCTGGCCCCTGTTCAGAAACAACCTACAGCTCCACCATATCCTACAGTCTCGCTGTCAGTCATATCATCATGCGACCTACAACTTCAGACCCTGGATCCAATGCCAAATCCAAAACACATACTCACATCAATTACTGCCATAGAGGGCGAGTCGAACAAGGAGAACATACCACTGTTCAGTCCTGAATCAATGACCATCGATCTAGTTTCACCAAGAGCTACAAGAGCTCTCCAGTGTATGACCACTGAACTTATTACCATCCCATCTTGCCCTAGAACCATGAGGAGACACATGTCAATGGCATCATCACCCCATGCCACCACATTGCCACCTGCTTGCCCCCATTGCCCCCATTATGCACTATGAGCCCACCATGGCACCTGGTGCATCCACCACCAGCTACATCAACAATGCCAACAACGTTGACAAATGGCACCGAACAATGAGCCACGGCCAGCACACAAGAGTGCCGACACCTCCACAGAACCCCCAGATGCATCTCAGAACCCCTCCATGCACCTCAACACTCCACTGCCAGCCCTGCCATCTGCCATGACACCGTTGACAACACCTGCACAGCCCCCATCAGCCATGTCGACAATGCCATCAATGACGCCAACATCGTTGTCAACCACCACCACCACCCCTTTCCTTGCCCCAAACCAGTCCCAAACACCTTGAAAATGATGCCACACCCTGCCTAGCCAACATACAGCCCTACTACAGACTCCCCAGCCCCTTGTCTTGAGCCCTGAGGCTCACCGTCCCTCTGCCACATCACAACTGCCAATAGCCACAACACCTGCTACAACCACCTCTGAAATGGCGCCTAGGGCCATATCCAGTGCCCAGATGATGGGTACCTCCCCAGAGAACACTCACCAAGCCCCAAGCAATGTACAACAAATGTCCACAACCCAGCAAAACCAGTTGCAGGCATACATGCCCATGCATTCATTGAAACATGTTGCCCACTCAACGACACCACCCTGTCCACCCCAGCTCGGCTCCCTGACCCCGGTTCGACACCTTGAGCCATGCAACGCAACTGCCACATCATACTCGATGACCCTGGTTCACCCACTCCCAGCAGTTTCAGAACGAGACTCAGCACCTGCAAAATGACAAAGCACAGACGTAAACCCTCCAGATCACCCACACAGCCTGTCCCAACCCTCCAGCTCACCCCAGAAATGAGTCGCCTCTCCATCACCTGTATCCTACATCATACACGATGTTTCATGCACCCACCATGTCACAGGCCCCTGGAACAACTCTGCCAGACCGATGAGCCCCAACGATGACCTGTACCACTGCCCCGGCCCCTCTGCTCCCCCCAGCCTGTGCCCCTGCTCCCTGTCCCACACCTCGAACGACCCAACACAACTGCCACATCATTGTTGACATGTCCGTCAACAACAGCAGAATCACCTGCTCCACCCCATGTAGGACTGTGAGCCACACCTCAGGAACAATGACATACATGGCCAGACCCAGCAGAACACCCGCAAAACATGTCCCAACACCCCTGCTCACCCACAAACCCCAAAAATGACCAGTCTCACTGTCACTTACATCCTGCACCCCTGCTGTCCACACCCATGGACACCCACTGTCTGCCCTCTATGCCCCTTCCACTGTACATAGCCCCCCCCTCCCCCCCCACCCCCCTGTTGCTACCAGAATGGTGCCCTATGGCACCTAGTGAACCCCAGATGGCTCCCCAGAGGCCGCCACCATGCCCAGCATGGCCTGCAGACACCACTCTGCCCCAGACACCCCGTTTGCGAGCTGCCTCACCACCGCCAACACCTCAGACCCCAGCCATGTCAGCAACGACACCTTCGACATCCCCAGAACCACCTACAGCATTCAGCCCACCCCAACCCATTCCCCTGTCCCCCTACTGAACACCATGTTACCACCATGTTGCTGTCAATGGGTCTGTCAACGATGGCCGGGCCTCTACAGGCCCCCCCGCCACCATGTTCATTCCACCTGCCCTCCTGTCCACATCACCAGCCTCATCCACATCACCAGCCTCATCCACATCACCAGCCTCATCCACATCACCAGCCTCATCCACATCACCAGCCTCATCCACATCACCAGCCCCATCCACATCTCCTGTCGACTGTCCATGTCACCATCCATGCATCAATGTCACCAGCACTGTCCTCATCACCACCACTGTCCTCATCACCAGCACCATCCACAACCCCAACACTGCCACCAGCCCTGTTCAAGTCCCAGCCCCATCCACATCCACCATGCCCGTCCTTGCCAATCCTCATCCTCATCCTCGCCTCTCCGATGTCAGCGTAACATTGTAACCACACTTATGACTCAGTGCTCTGGCGAACATGTAAAGTTATTTGGGATTACTACCATGATTGCATTTACCTTGTCACCCCCCCCCAGTCATTTTTTTTTGGAGTATTAGAGAGTGTAAGAGTGCCTCTTACATCAGCTAACCATTATCACATGCATCACAGTTATCACATGTTATTCCAGTAGTATATATTCTATACTTTGAGTACTTGTACTGTAGCTTAGTTTCCTCCCCTGAATTATACTAAGTTCCTAACATGTTTCTGTTCCTCTGAGTCTTGAGTGTTGGAAGCTCCAGCTTCCTTCCATGCTCTTTGTGGACAACGTAGCACTGATCACCACTGGCCAAGATTTTTCAGAGACCCACAAGAAATTATGCAACATCATGAACTGGTGATGATACTTGACCAGGAAACCCAAACAAACCCACAATAAGGGCTCAAATGGTATAATGCTAGTTAGAGGAAGGTTGCAAGGTGGTACTAATATCACCACTGTAAACCAGGGGTATGAAAATGACTCTAAAGGGTGTGCAAAGAGGTGCAATGAGGTGCAATGAGGTGCAATGAGGTGCAATGAGGTGCAATGAGGTGCAAAGAGGTGCAATGAGGTGCAATGAAGTTCGAAGAGGTGTGATGAGGTTTGATGAGGTTTGATGAGGTTCAAAAGTATTTGAAGCGCTGCGATGACATTCAAGAGAAGTTCGATAACAATCGAGGGCGTACAAAGTGCTGTGATAACATTCGAGGGAAATTTAATGAAGTTCGAAGAGTATTTGAAGAGGTGCGATGAGGTGCGATGAAGTTCGAAGAGGTGCAATAAAGTTTGAAGGCCTTTATAGAAGACAAAGACGCCTTTGACAGTGGCTGAGGATAGACTATGAGGATGTAGAAAGGTGTCTACAGAGGATAGACAATATGCAATAGTTTCGAGAAGCTAGTACCAGGAGTTTGAGGAAATTCAGCATAAAACACTGAATTTTGAGACTAAGTCGAGATGCTTGGACTCAAGAGAATAGCTCTTAAATCAGACGATTGGTGTGAGAGGACGATGTATTCCATCTTTCTAAGTAGCTAGTACAAGGCTATATATGTTTGGGAGAAGTGATACTAAAAAGGAAATAAAACATGAGGAATACATGAGGCAAGATATAAAACAATAGAGAATCTTTGCAAATCATAGAATAAATGAAAGAAGATAAGAAGGGAAATGTCAAGAGGCATGATATATCACTGGTACCTGTCCCCATTGATCCAATATATCATCAAGATGTCAAAGCACCACAATCGCATCCTAAAATCTCATCGTTGTGTCTCCTCATGTCCGGTGGTGGTCGATATGCAATGCACTAACTCCTACAAGGTGTGCTGCGTGTATCCGAAGGGCATTGCGATAGGTGTATGGCAGCCAAAGGCGTTTGAAGTGCTGCAATATCGTTCAAAGTCGTTCGAGATCATTCGAAGTGGTTTGAAGTCGGTCAAAGTCAATCAAAATAGTATCGGAGTGGTGTCGTGGTGTTCATAGGGGTGGGGAGCATGTGTTTTGATGCGTCAATACCTCTGGAGACGTTCCCAGAGCTTAGAGTGCACAGTGGACCTATCACCGGACCGGGGGCATCTTCGAATGGGCCACCTTACACAACTGCAAATTCGGTGTAGAAAAGTTCCAGTTACTAGACATCACGATGAAACTAGTACCCAACCTGATCAACCCCAGGAAGAAGATCCCAACCCCATGAAGAGCACTAACCTTGGGCAACCAATGCATCCCCTCGAAAGAGACAGCAAGGTTCCTCAGCATGACCATCGACAACAAGCTCAACTGGAAACCACAATGCACAGTGGCACTGGCCAGAGGTCAAGACTGGAGTATACAATTCAGCAGAATTGCACAGACAACCCGAGGCATCCACGCTAAGTTCTTCTGTCAATTATACACATCAATAGCTTTACCATGCATGCTATACGTCACTGATATATTTCTTACCCCACGTCAGAATGTAGGCAAATGAACAAAAGAGGGGAAAACAAAACAGGCGATCCTCTGCAAACTAGCATCCATTCAATGCTGTGCAGCCATTCTGATCACAGGTGCTATGAGGACCACTGCTATGGATGCTGCAGATGCTATGGTGAATCTACTCCCTTTCCCTCTCACAGTAGACAAACACAGACAGAGAGTGGCATTGTGGTTGGCAACACTCCCGGCAACCCACCCGCTACATCCACCAATCCAAAACACAGCAAACAGATTAGTCAAACAACACCCTACCCCACTCCAGGACTTAATGCACAGATACAACATCCACCCACAGAAAATCAAGACTATCAACGTGGTGTGATTCGATACAAGATGGAAACCCAAGGTATCAACGAAAGTTGCGCATGATGCGGAGATGGCAATCGCATCCTTACAACAGGACAGTCCAGATATCAAAGTTTTCACAGACAGGTCAGGAATGGATGGGAAAATAGGTGCCAGTGCGGCTGTTAGGGCGACACCCACTATCTGCTAGCTAAGACCATGTGGGTTCTCTCTACAAGAAGGGGGCAGGATCCGCACGCGTGATGGGAAAATTGATGGTTTTGATGCGAGGGGTTATTAATAGGTAAGTTTGTTGAGATAGGCCTTTCACACCGAAAATGTAGGTGGAATACCTAAGAGAACACAACTGGGGTCCCCTAGGCATATATTTAGGGTTTATATACTATGTTACATATATTGTACATTGTTGTTACCGACACACTCGTACATGCACATACATTTTGATGCGTGCAAAATAAAATTCTCACACTATCAAAATGTAGTGTCATTTGGTGTCATGTAGCGTAATTCAACATAATAAAATAAAAATGAAAGTTTATTAGGTAATGGGGTGGTTTCCTAACATTACCCCCCTTTTATGCCTCAACTTCCAGGCGAGAAAATATTATGTTTGTCCCCTCTGTGAAATTTTGGTAAGGCCGGAATTTCATCCCCTCATACACCATTCTCGCAATGCGATGCGGAGCATTCGGATTATGTTTAAAGAATTGGGCGATCGCATTATGCGCTCGCTTACAATTCTCTTTGGGTTCCCATGAATTATTTTCGTCGGTATAGTTTTTCCACTTTATTAAGAACTCCAATTTGTTCCGTCGAAGATGTGAGTCTAGAATTTCTTCAACTATGTATTCTGGAGCACCTTCTACTATTATCAGAGGTTGCGGAGTAGTTTGTTGGCCAGGAATAGTGGGCGGACGGTAAGGGCGTAGGCAGGATACGTTAATCTCGGGATCAATCTTAAATGATTGGGGTAATTTTAGCACTACTGCATTAGGCGAGATCACTTTAGAGATCGCATATGGGCCAACTTGTTTCTCTGTAAGTTTCTTTGAAGGTTGTGGAATATTCAGGTCCTTGGTACTTAGCCATACCAAGTCACCAACTTTGTACTCTGGAGCGCATGCTCGAGTACGATCCACGTGTCGCATCATGTCATCACGTGCTTTCTTCAATGCCACCTCTGCTTCCTCTTGTACCCTTTGCATCTTAGATACAAAATCTTCTACCGACTGTACTTTGACTTCCCTTCTGGGTTCTACTCCCATGCAAGGATGATATCCATAATTCGCGAAAAAGGGTGACATACAAGTAGCCGAATGGAATTTGTTATTGTGGGAAAATTCGGCAATTGCCAACCATTTGGGCCAGTCAATTTGTCGGTAGTTGACAAACATATGTAGGTACTGCTCCAACTCCTGATTCATTCTCTCTGTCTGCCCATCAGTCTGCGGGTGATATGCCATAGATAATTTAGTTTGAATTCCAAATATGTTGTTTAGTTCTCGCATAAACGTGGAAGCAAATTGTGGTCCGCGATCAGAGATAACGGTATCAGGTAACCCATGTAACCGCCATACCTGATTTAGATAGAGGTGTGCCAAGCCCAATGATGAGGTTTCTGTAGTAGTAGGAATAATATGGACCTCCTTTGTAAAGCGGTCGCATACTACGAATATTGCATCATACCCTTGAGCCTCAGGTAATCCAGTAATAAAATCCACAGATATATCTTGCCATGGCACTTTAGGTATAGGGTTCGGCATTAATTTTCCTGCAGGTTTCTCTGGAAATTTTTTCCCCCTCATGCACGTATCACATCCATCCACATACCCCAACACATACTTCGAAATTCTGGGCCACCAATAATTTCTCATTACTAATTCCAACGTCTTCCATCTTCCTGGGTGTCTGGCAATCGGCATATTGTGATGTAACTGGACGATCTCCCTTCGCAAATCCTGATCCTTCGGTACATACACTTTTCCTCAAAACAACACCAACCCTTGTTCCTCAGCCCATTCATCTCCTTTGATATTACCTTTCTTCTCTCCCTTCAGAGCTTTCATGGCTTCCACTACTTCATCGTCCATTTCCAAACATTGTCTAATTTTAGACAACATTTCCGTTTCCGAGCTATCTATTAATAGATGCCCTTGATGCATAGCGCAAATGCAAAAGTATTCGGGTTTGAGTAAGGTAACATTTTTATTGTCCTCCTCCACCCCCCTTTTATGATCGATACATCTGGATAATGCATCTGCTTTCCTCATTAAGCTTCCCGCTTTGTGGACCAAGTGAAAGTTGAAATGCGATAGGAATAGTGCCCAACATGCTTGCTGGCGATTAAGCTTTTTAGCAGACATGAAGTATTGCAGATTTTGATGATCCGTCCAGATCTCAATTTGATGCGTACATCCCTCCAAATAATGCCTCCATGCCTCCAATGCTCGTATTATCCCCAACATTTCTTTGTCATGCACATCATAATTCCTCTCCACATCATTCAACCCTTTTGACAAGTATGCACAAGGATGCCATTTGTCATCTTCGCACAGCATTGATAATACCGCTCCAGTAGCAAAATCGGATGCATCAGATTCCACTCACAAAGGGCATGTGAAATCTACTGGGGCTAATATTGGTCCCTCCACAAACTTCCTCTTCAACTCCTCAAACGCTGTCTGCTGCTGCTCTCCCCACCTCCACACTACTCCCTTTCACATAAGGTTATGTAAGGGTGTGGCAATTTTAGAAAAATTGTGCACAAAGCGACGATAATAATTTGCGAGTCCCAAGAAGGCTTGAACCTCCTTGACACGGGTGGGCGCAGGCCAAGTTGTGATCGCCTGTACCTTGATCGGATCCATTTTGATCCCATCAGGGCTGATCAATAATCCTAGGAACTCGATCTCGCTTGCCCCAAACACACACTTCTCTGGTTTCAAAAATAGATCGTTCTCCGCCAACCTCCATAACACCTCTTGCACTATCGCTTCATGATTCTCTTCATCCTCCATGAATATCAGAATGTCATCAATAAATATTATTACCATGCCTTTGTCTATTATGTCCTTGAAAATGTCGTTCATCATATTTTGAAAGGTCGGGGGACTATTAGTCATCCCAAAAAACATGACAAGCGGCTTGAAGGATCCTCAATGCATGGCAAATGCAGCCTTCCACTCATCTCCTTTCTTTATTCATACATTGTTGTATCCCCATCGTAAATCCAATTTTGTAAAGACCTTGGCTTTTCCCACCTTATCAATTATTTCTGAGATCAACGGCAGGGGGTACACATCCTTCACTGTCCACTCATTCAGATACCTATAATCGGTACACATCCTCTTCCTTTGGTCTTTTTTGGGCACGAAGAATATTGGTGACGTCTGCAGTGATTTCGAAGGTCGTATGTATCCTTTGCACAATTGCTCCTTCAGGAATGCATCCACTTCTTCTTGTTCCATCGGAGATAACGGATATACCTTTGACTTCTTTGGCACAAACCCTGGCTTCATCTCAATCGCATGATCCCATGGCTTCCGCACTGGCACTCGCTCAGACTCCTTCTTTTGGAACACTGACAAATGTTCATGATACACTTTTGGCACCCATTCCTCCACTGGCTTCTCCACCTTCATGATATTCTTGTCCCACGACTGTCCTCCACAAACTGCTCTAAAGGTTTGTTTCTGCTCTTCTTTCTCAATCATGATCGGAACTTCCCCATTTGGCATTTCCTCATCCTCCACTTCCTCCATCGTAACAGAATACTTCCTCGGATGTTCTTTCTCTTTCTTTTTCCTTTTTTCTTTCTTCATCTTCCTCCCATACACATTACATTCCTTAGGACAACGAGTCATTTGTACTTTCCCAGTTTTCCAATCAATTTCGGGATTATGCTTCCATAACCACGGACATCCTATTATTAGATTGGTTTTCCCAAGATCGCACACTTCAAATACGGCTCGCTCCTGATGCTCCTGATACTTTAGTACCATAGTCACCTCCTCCTTGATAGTTCCTCCACGATTGACTGTTCCATCAATATTGTACACCATTATAGGTTGCGCCAGCTTGCGTGTGTTAATACCATTTCCGGTAATTAAGGATCGATTAATAAATAATCCTGTAGCACCACTGTCAAGCAACACTTCCACATCAATAGCTGCATGTGTGTCCACTGTCTTCAGTCCCACAGTCAAGGTGATTTTGGGTTCTATTCGCACAGAGCGAATAAAGAATTTAGGGGTTTTCGGAAATGACATGTGACACTTTTCTTTGTTGTGTGATTTGCAACAGTTGTACTCCTCCTCGATTTCCTTTTCTGATTTACTCTGGGTTTCCTTGGATACTAATACATTGTAACAATTCTGGGTCACCAATGGGGAAACCTTCACTGGGACTCTTCCACAAAATTCTCCTGCTTCCCTTCCTCCTGCTTCACTTCCTTGATTGTAGCTCCCCTGATTTTTCTCTTCTGCTTGCAATACTTAGAAATGTGTCCTAACTGCCCACAGTTAAAACATTTAAGTGGGGCTCATCTCCCCACTTGATCAACCTCCATTGCCTCTGCTGGTGCTGCTGACTCCGTAACTATAGGTGTCACTGCCATGGCTGGTGGCTGTGCCCTCGGAGCTTGCGCCTGAGGCGCCTTTCCTTTCTCGGACTTTCCTCCTGATGACTTTCCAAATTTACTACTTCCGTACATCAACTTTGACTCCGCCTGTTCCTGCCAATATTGCCGGTCAAGGCGCATTGCCCAATTATACCACTCATCCAACTTCTCTGGCATAGAAGGTAGTCGGTAGATAGACTTGAATAAAGAGGGATTTAATCCTGCTTTCAAAAACTCTACCAACACGGCTTCTCCCATATCCGTTTGCGAAGCTTCTGCTTTGAACTGCAAAATAAATTCATCCACCATTAAGGAACCTTGGTGCATGGTCTTTAATTTAGCATTGGCTGTCGCCTTTGGATTAGGGTCTCCAAACTGTGCCTCCAATCTCTCCAGAAATTCCTTGAAGGTTGCAAATGGTTTATTTCCCATGGCAATTTGATTAATAGCCTCGTTTCTCCAGAACTGTGCTTTCCTCCCCTGAATGTATGAGAGAGCAAACATAATCCTAGACTCGGCTGTATGAAACTCGGGCTTCCTCCCATGGATGTACAATACTATAGAGCTGATGAAGGATTTTGTATTCTCCATGGTACTGTCAAAGATTTGCGGGGGTGCATACTTAGGTAAGCGCGCTTTTCTATTTCTGGATTTCTCCACCATCTCATCCTCCTGTGATATCCACTCCACCATCTCCTCCATCTCATCATCTCTTTCTCCTGTCATCTCTGGCTGTACTTCCGCTTGTCTGGGCTGTGATGCTGCCAATACTGATACTAATTGCGACATTTGCACTGTGAGCGCATCAATTTTTGCCTCTAGTGCTGGTATGGGAACAGGATTAGGACTGGGATTAGAAGTTGAAGGTTCGGACATAATTGTAGAATCTGTGATGAATCACTTCTTTGACAAATTCAAAATTTTACTTCAAGACCTCTCCAAACATCTACAGGTCACGTGATAAGGTTCGTCAAGGTTCATCAATGGTTCGTCATTCGTCAGGCGCCTATTTTGACACTTCGGATCAACAACCCTTCCAACAGTGCCTGATCTTGGAGATATCACTGAATTCGGCTTGTAACTAAAATAGTTGTCTGAATAGAGTAATGTAAATTGTAACTAAACCAGATCTGATCGGTTGTCTGGTTGCAGCTGTCCTAATGACGAGTGCTGCCTCTCGATCACTGGCAGTCGCAATGTAAGGTGAGGCCTGGTGTCTGCTTATGAAAGAAAAGGTAGATTACGTATATACAAGTACTTCCGGCTCATGCTGAAAGGATCAGTAATCGGATGTGGCACGGTGAAACAATGATGTATGTGCAAGTAAGAGAAGGCGCACTGATATGGGAAGTTGTGTTCTTCTGTTAGGGTGACACCCACTATCTGCTAGCTAAGACTGTGCAGGTTCTCTCTACAAGAAAGGGGCGGGATCTGCGTGCATGATGGGGAAATTGATGGTTTTGATGCGAGGGGTTATTAATAGGTAAGTTTGTTGAGATAGGCCTTTCACACCGAAAACGTAGGTGGAATACCTAAGAGAACACAACTGGGGTCCCCTAGGCATATATTTAGGGTTTATATACTATGTCACATATATTGTACATTGTTGTTGCCAATGCACTCGTACATGCGTGTACATTTTGATGCATGCGAAATAAAATTCTCATGCTATCAAAATGTAGCGTCATTTGGCGTCATGTAGCGTAATTCGACATAATAAAATAAAAATGAAAGTTTATTAGGTAATGGGGTGGTTTCCTAACAGATGGGTATGGGGAGGCTGGTGTTCAATTGTTCGGGGGATCCTCGCAGGGGGGGATGAGGAGTCGTCCTTTGGTGGGGTCAGAGTAGAGACTTTGGAAGTGCAAGAGAGACATACCTGAGGGCAGCACTCGGTTTGTTAGCTGAGTGGCTATCAGCCATCAAGGAGGCGGAGGCACCCTGTTTGTCTTTGGCTGCTATCTCGATGCGGGCATCCGAGTGGCTTCCAGAACGGCCGCATTTATTGGGGCCAGAGTCAGTGTTCATAAACTCAGAGGGAGGCATGGGAAAGCTCGTGTAAAGGGATGTGGAGATTGTTGCAGATAGCAGGAAGAGGCTGGGGGCCACAGTTGTGGATTGGGGAGTTTTTGTACGAGATGAGGTGACTGGGTCATCAGATGCCAAGAACACATGTTGTGCTAAAGACAGGGGTGATCCCTTTGAGCATCAGAGCATGTTGATTGTGGCATTTCTTGGGTGATGTGTGCACATTAGGGCTGGCTACGTCAGGGGGTGGCACTTATCCCTTTGTTCAAAGGTTTGTTGCTGGTGGGGGGAGTGTTTGTACTCTTGGCTTAGTTAACGAGTGGCTGGGTGACTATAAGGGCAACCTAAGCCTCTAGCAAAGGGAAATCCGAAGTTAAAATTATACTACATAATACAGGGATTGGGGGCGCACCTAGCAAAGGGAAATCCGAAGTGAAAACTCTAAGGATCCCCTTGCTGATGCCCAGTATATGTGAAGACGACAAAAATCAAATATAACCTAAAAATAGAAAAAGGCGGAGATAGGCGGATCAAGGCCACTGAATGACATCATACCAAGGGGTATGTGTTGGAAGGGGTACTCCACCTCTAAATATAAAAGTGTCAACATGTACAAACATGATAGCAAGGGAAAATTAGTAATAAAATCCGGAAAAATCATAGAAAATGAAGAATAGAAGGAAATGAGGTGGGGAAAAATATAGGACGAACATAAAAAATAGGAAAAACACACAGGGCACCCCCCTAGTCCCCTTACATCACCCCCTCTCTAAGATGCATCACCCCGATGCATTCGAAATCGTATACGACCAAAGTCCATGACTTGAATGCGACGCGGTGCAGCAGTGTGCCGTCGGTGGAATTCCTTGATTAACCAAGGGGCATTTACGTCAGACTCTTTGACCCATGAGTTCTCCTCATACCCATAACCCTTCCAATGTACCAAATACTGGAGTTTTCCTCGATGCAAACGGCTGTCCAAGATTGACTCGACTTCATATTGGGGTTCTCCCTCGATCACTGTAGGTGGTGGTGGTGGGTGTGAATGGCGTCCCGGGAACAGATCTGGGGGAGCTGGAAGCAATTTGACGACATGGAAGACAGGATGGAGTCTGGACATGGAGGCTGGGAGGCGTAGACGATAGGCATGTGTTCCAACGCACTTGACAATGGGGAAAGGTCCCAAGAAGCGATGAGCGAGTTTCTTGGATGGACATGTAGTGGAGATGTCACTGGAGTCAAGATAAACTCGATCACCAACCTTGTACTGAGGGGTTGGGGAGTGGCGTTGGTTGTAAAATCGCGCCATGTCGTCCTTCGCCTTTGCTAAGGCTGCCCTTGCCTCCTCCAAGCTATCCCTCATGCATTCTGTGAACTCATTCACTGTCTCGATGTGTGAGGGAGTTTGGCAAGGTTCAAATCCCATGCATGGATGTCATCCAGTGTCTAAGAGGAAAGGGGTCTGTTGAGTGGAAGCATGGACATGGTTGTTGTATCCAAACTCGGCCAAAGGAAGGAGATCATCCCAATCGTCCTGGCATTCATTGACAAAGAGGCAGATGTACTGCTCCAGTTCCTGGTTGACTCGCTCAGTCTGGCCATCAGTTTGTGGGTGATAAGCGGTTGAAGTGAGGAGTTTGATCCCCAGGAGTCGGTACAGCTCACAAGTGAACTCTGCCATGAACTGAGGGCCACGATCCGAGAGGAAGGCACCAGGAAGTCCATGTAATTTCCACACGTGGTGGAGGTAGAGTCGAGCGGCACCTAGGGCACTGACAGTGGTGTGAGTGGGAATGAAGTGAGCACGTTTTCCCACTGTGCACATCACCGCATCAAACCCGTTTGACTCTGGCAATTCCACCACAAAGTCGACACTGACGACATCCCAATGACTCTCTGGAACAGGAAGAGGGTGTAGCTCACCAATAGGCTTGCGACGAGGAACCTTGGTGCATAAGCAAAGGTCACAAGTGCGACAATACTGACCAATGAGCCGTGACATTTGTGGCCACCAATAGTTCCGTGAGGTGAGCTCCAAGGTCTTCCAGCGTCCGGGGTGGCCAGCAATCTGTGAGTCATGGTGTTGGGATATGATGCGCCGGTGAAGGTCTGGGTCATTGGGAACATAGATGCGATCCCTGAAATACAACAAGTCCTCCTTTTCAGCCCACTCTGCCGCGTGTAAGGAAAGGGTCGATCCCTTCCTCAGTTCTTTAACAGCTCGGGCGACAACATCCTCATGTAAACCGCTACGGTTTGCGTGATGAATGTCATGTAGGATGTCCCGCTCCTCGCCCTGGGGTGCGATGCCTTCCAGTGCCTGAATGGTGAACAGGTCTGGCTGCAACAGCACAATGTTTTGGTTGTCACCGCTGCCATCCCCATGGTCTGCACATTGGGATAGGGCATCGGTCTTCCCCATGCTGCGACCCGGACGGTGGTGTAAGGAGAAGTTGAATCTAGATAGATACAGGGACCAACGAGCTTGACGATGGTTCAATTTCTTGGCCGTCATGAAGTACTCGAGGTTCTTGTGATCCGTCCAAATTTCCACCTTGTGTTGGGCACCCTCAAGGAAGTGTCGCCACTCCTCAAGCGCACGCATTATTGCCAACATCTCCTTGTCATGGATCTCGTAGTTTCTCTCTACAGCACTAAGGCTTTTGGAGTAGAATGCAACAGGATGCCACTTCTGGTCCTCCAGAGACTGCTGAGACAACACGGCACCCGTCGCAAAGTCAGAACTGTCGGCTTCTACACGAAAAGGACGCGAATCATCAGCAAAGGTAAGGATTGGAGCGGAAGTGACCATCTCCTTAAGCTTTTCGAATGCCTCCTGTTGTGCATTATCCCACCTCCATGCCTCCTTTCCTGTCAAGTCAAACAGCAGTCGTGCATGATGTGAGAAATCCTTGATAAAATGCCGATAAAAATTGATGAAGCCCAGGAAAGACTGCACCTCCTTCTTGTTCGTGGGCGTCGGCCAAGCTGTGACCCCGTTTACCTTGATAGGATCCATCTCCACTTGACCCTCCAAGATAATCAGGCTGAGGTACTTGATCTTGGTCCTTTCGAACTCGCATTTGTCCTGACGAAGGTAGAGTTTGTACCGTCAAAGTCGCTCTAGGACGAGGCGCGTGATGCGACGGTGCTCTTCAACCGTGCGAGTGAAGATGAGGATGTCATCGAGATAGATGCAGACAACGCCTTTGAGGATGAGGTCATGGAAGATGTCATTCATCATGGTCTGAAAGGTGGCAGGGCTATTAGTAAGGCCAAAGAACATGACAAGCGGTTCAAAAAGACCACAGTTGGTACGAAAGGCTGCCTTCCACTCATCTCCCTCCTTTATCCTCACATTATTATAGCCCCAACGGACATCAAGCTTGGTGAAGTATCGGGCTCCATGGAGCTGGTTTACGAGTTTGGAGATGAGGGGTAGTGGGTAGCGATTTTTGACTGTGATGTTGTTGAGCCTTCTGTAGTCTTGAACCGGTCGAAGTGAGCCATCCTTCTTCTTGACAAAGAAAAAGGGAGAGGCCATGGGTGACTTCGATGGTCGAATACATCCAGAGGCCAGGTGCTCGTCGATGAACTGGTCAAGCTGCCATTGTTCTTCTGGAGAGAGAGGATAGACCTTGCAGGATGAAGGGGTTGCGCCGGGGGTGAGTTCGATCGCGTGATCCCATGGCTTACACGCAGGAAGAGAGTCGAATGACTCCTTGGAGAACACGTCTTCAAACTCATGGAGATGAGGGAGTAAGGAGTTAGTAGAGGATTTAGCAGCGTTGTTTTTGTGGAAGGCCTCGGCGAGGCATTGGGATATGTTCAATGTGGCACACACCTCATGCGATGAGCGAATCGCAGTGTAGAAGATCCGATCACCCTCCTCCACTTCCTCTGGGTCCTCATCATCATCATCTGAGTCCGGCATTAGATCAGGAACCCCTTCCAATTCCACTTCAGGTATAGGCAGGGGTCCAGCATGACACTTCTGAGTTCGTCGTATTGCCGCCTTCTGTCCACAACGTTCTTGCCTGGCTTCTGTGAAACACATCCAACAGCGGGATGGACATCGGCTCATGGTAACCTCCCCGGTGTGCCAGTTGACCTCTGGGTTATGGTCTCGAAGCCATGGATATCCCAAAATCACCTTTTGCTTTCCTAATTGAGTGACAGCAAAAAGGGCATGCTCACTATGATCTTTGTAATGGAGAACCAGGTCTGCAACCTCTCGGATGGCACCAGCTTCATTTGGGGATCCATCCATGTTATATACAGGTATCGGACGTGAGAGTGAGCGAGTATTTAGATGATGTTGTTGTACCAGATGGAAATCGATGAAGAGACCAGTCGCACCAGAGTCCAGGAGTGCAGAGACACTGAGTATCTGTCCAGTGTCAGTCGTCTGCAGTTCAATGGCTAGGTTTAAGGAATGTGCAGAGGGAGTGGATGCCACAATATACTTGTGTGGTAGTTTACGCTCCCATGATTTAATTTTGGGACATGGAGTAGAAGGAGAGATGGGGAGAGCAGGTACGTCTTTAGCCAACTTCGAAGGGTCAGAGAGGGGAGCAGTCACAGAAATGGATTCATTCTCCGGGGATTCAACTGACAAGACTTCAAAGTGGTTATGGACAGGCAGTGAGGGCATACGATTCACTCGCTGCAAATAGGAAAATCCTGCTCCTCTACAACTTCCAACTTAATCTCCTCTGCAACTTGATCCTTCGCTTCCTCAACATCTACAAGCGCCAACAAATCTTGCAGGAGTTCGTCTCATCCCTCAGGGGTGAGCATGCAGATATCCTGACGATGGGGACATGCTCCAGCCCTGTGTCCAGGTTCCCCACAACGGTAGCAGAGATCCAACTTACGTGCACGGCTGCGGGCTGCATCAACATCCATTGGTACTGGGACATTGATGGCTGGTGTGGGAGTTTGACGAATAGGAATGGGGTTAGGGCGGGGGAGGCTTCGATTGAAGGTGTAGGGTGTATGAGTGGTAGTTGGAGCATGGAATGCAGCATTAAACGCCGCATTTGTGAGTCGGTTCTCATCACAGAGTGAAGCAGCTTCATACCAAGCAAGGATATCATCGTCCGCTGGGCGCCCTTCCAACATCTGTGCAATCTGGTCCTGAATTTCTCGGTTGAGCCCCCATCGGAACTTCACCACCACTGGTAACCCATTCCCATATCCTGCCATGTCCACCAAATCCTTGAACTCATCGATATAGTCATCCACAGATCAACGTCCCTGGTGGTAAGCGGATGACTCAAGTCATGTCACTGCTCGGTGGCGTTCATTGAGGGGGCAGAAGTGGCATACGAACTCAGCTCAAAAGTCACCCCCAGTGGAGAAAGGTAGAGAACCGAGTTCTTTAGTTTGACGTAGGATACGGTCCACATAGAGATAGGCGCGTTCAGATTTCATGTATGTGAAGGCCCAATAAATTTTTGCAGCCTCATCAACGAATTGATGCGACTGGAGACTAATGTATAACTCACAGGAATTAAGGAATGCACGTCCCTGCGCACGTGCACCATTAAATTCGGCGGGGGGGGACAGTTTGATCTGGGCACGTTCCTTAGTGGACGCGTTTGGCAAAACGTCGTTGTTGGGTGCGCTTGGAGTCGTGAAGGGGGAACTATTAGTTGTAGGGTTAGCCTGGAGGGTCCTAACGAAGTTTTCAATCGTAGATTTAAGCAAGTCGATTTGCGTGCACATTCCGGAAACGTCGCTTTCAAGCGCGTCGAAGCGTTCTGATGCGTCCATGTCGCTAGGGAGCGCATTTGGCAAAAATGGTGGCGTAATAAAGGCGAGATTATCTGGAACGGTGTGTAGGGACTCTGTGGAGCTTTGGGAAGCGTCGTCCAGTCCATACCTGCCTATCTTGGGCAGTGCGTTCGCGATTTTCGGGCCTTAGGGGAGAGTTTTCTACTATAAGGGCAACCTAAGCCTCTAGCAAAGGGAAATCCGAAGTTAAAATTATGCTACATAATACAGGGATTGGGGGTGCACCTAGCAAAGGGAAATCCAAAGAGAAAACTCTAAGGATCCCCTTGCTGATGCCCAGTATATGTGAAGATGACAAAAATCAAATATAACCTAAAAATAGAAAAAGGCGGAGATAGGCGGATCAAGGCCACCGAATGACATCATACCAAGGGGTATGTGTCGGAAGGGGTACTCCACCTCTAAATATAAAGTGTCAACATGTACAAACATGATAGCAAGGGAAAATTAGTAATAAAATCTGGAAAAATCATAGAAAATGAAGAATAGAAGGAAATGAGGTGGGGAAAAATATAGGACGAACATAAAAAATAGGAAAAACACACAGGGCACCCCCCTAGTCCCCTTACAGTGACTCTCGAGATTCTGGAGAGGCTTATGGCGAAATGGGGGCTGCCAAGGTGGCTATTAGAGCACATTGGTGCATTCAAGGTTGAAAAACATCTCTGTTTGGTGGTAGAGAGACGTCCGGCGACACACTTCGTATATGGTAGTACGAGTTCAAGGGCCCCCATATTTATCTATTATTAGACATTTTACCAGTTTAAGTAGGTCACATGACCAAACAAACAGCATATTTGAACTCAGCTTGAAATTTCACATCAGATGGGAATATAATTTTGTCTGCTTACAATAGTTGGCTTATTTTGGAAATATATTGCCACAGTCCAAATTATCAATCAATGAATCAATCAAAAAAGTCATTATTTTCTGGAATGATAAAGAACAAGTCTCAAGTAAACTTGAGGACTCGTAATCTTGAATATCCATCTATGCATCCATGCGCATGCACGTAAATCAAATCAAAACGAAAGTGCAGAGACTGGACGAGCATGAAACCTCCAAGGGCTTCAACACATTTCCATCCAATCCATATCCAAAAAATCCAAATACCAATCAATCTTCCTCCCCACTCTCGTCCCCCCTTACCCCCTCCCCCTCCTCTTCTTCTCCCTCTTTCCCAATACCAACAGCCACCTCCCTCTCCTTCCTATATTCATCCCCCACAAAACTCATCACACTACAAAAAAAAACATCAACATTCAAAGTCCCCCCAAAAAAACACGACACATACTAAATAGTCCCATCTGCACACCCCACCACCACCTCCTCATGGCTCAACTGCATCGACATCGGATTCTTCTCTGGCGTAGCCAGCCCCTGAAACTTGGGCGGCAACTGTCCTAACAAACCCTTCACACCTGCCCCCGACACATTATCCATACTCGCCAGCGCGGCCCACGCCCCGGAAAGCGGCCGGACATCCGTGTCAATGTCCACCACCACAGGCGTCGGCGAGGAATCACGCACAATAGCATCATCCGGATCTCTCTTCTCCTTCTCTACCCCCTCCCCCTCACCACAGCCCAATCCTAACCCCTCCGTCTCTCGATGTGTCGACATGAATATCTACATCATGTCAGCCACATCCGCCCACCAAAAAAAAAACTCACCCTGCGATCCGCCCCCGCCCTCGAACTAAACCTGGTAGCAGTAACCACCCTCCTCTTCCTCGGATCCACAGCACCAACAGCCACATCCGGCGTCTCCACCACAGCCACTATCTTGGGTGGCGCTGTCAATATCGCAGCTCGCCCGAATCGCACAGGGAATAACGTAGGTAATGGTATGGGGCTTGTGAAGTTGGGGCCAGAGGCGCTACCAGGCGTTCGCGCTCCGCTACCAGGTGTTCGAGCTCCGCTTCCAGTGTTCAACGGTGTACGGGGCCCATTACTCATATTCAACGACGTACGAGGCCCACTGCTTATCATACTCACCGGCGTCCTCGAAACATTCAAAGAAGCCCTTGAAAGGCGTCCTTTGGGCGTCTGTGTCTGTGTGATGTTGAGGGAGGGTCGGCGTGGATGCACAGAGGAAGAGGTGGTGGAACGCGTCAGGGAGGAGACAGTGCGTGTCCGGGGTAAGTCTGCTGTATCGGTGGTGGTGGTGGTGGTAGGTGTGAGGTTGTTGTTGACGGTGGTGGTGAGGTTGGTGTTGATGGGGCTGGGGCTAGTGTTGGCGAAGGAGATGGGAGACTGCGAAGCTACGACTGGGGAGAGCTTCCCTTTCTCTTTCTCTTTCTCTTTCTCTTCCCCTTCCTGCCACTGCAAATGCAAAATGACCGATTTTGTAGCACACTACGAAACGAACGAACGATCAGCAATCGTGTGCAAGGTCAAGAAAAGAAAAAGAAGAAAACAAAGCCCACCGTCATCTGAGTCCCCTTTGCCGCAAACCACCTTCAAATCATATCAAATCAAACGGAAAGAAAGAAGCGCAAACGCAAATCCACATACTGAAGCATATTATTCGGCGCAGCACCCACATTCCACAACCTCGAACTCAACACTGGATCTCCCCCTCCCAACTCTGACAACTTGAACTGCGAGATCATCTCTCTGCGTTCTAGGCGGTGTTTAAACTCGAGATCACAAAAAGGACGGAGGGGAGAAGAACTTAACACGTACTAATTGAAAACACCCTAACCATCCCATCAATCGTGACTCCAACCACGCGTTCCCCTTCCTCCGGACCCGCCCCCGCGATGATCTGTACCCCAATATTAATAGTGGTCTGTTGTCCGAATCTACTCCGCCGACCATCTCAGTACATGCACTCCACACGAAAAAAATTATAACATACCGCACGATCTTGGTCCCAGCCCTCCAGTCCCAGCACACAAGCGCCTTATCAGCACCTGCCGATACCAAGTTCTTCGAAGACAATGCTACAGCTCTTATCCCATTTAGATGTCCTGCTAGCTGTTGCAGCGGTGTGAACGTCAATGAGGAGAACAAATGTACGCGGCTACCCCCCAACACCAATCAGCCCCCGCAATATAAACATGCCAAAAAATTACACCCCCAAAAACTCACCCAACATCATGAAACCCAACTACAAATACCTCTTCCTCCGCTAAAAAGTCAACACAGCTAACCGGCTTCTTGACCCCCAAACACTTTTTCATCTCACCCGTTTCAATATCCCAGAACCGGATCGTTTCGTCGTAACTCCCGCTGATCAGGCGTTTGCCTCTCAGTAAGAGTGTTGTGCAGAAATTAGTGTGACCGTGGAGAAAAAGTAGGGATTGGGGGAGGGCGTTGGTGAAGTTGGATTCCCGGTGGTGGAGGCTGCGGTAGAGTGGATGCCTGGCGGGGAGTTAGTAGCTCTTCTGTTATTTTGGCGGTTGTGTGATAGAGCGACATACCAGCCGTCAGGAGATGCGGGGGGTTTAACGGGGGAAGGATCCGTAGCTGTGATTCTGTAACAATGATAACGCCATAGCGCAGGATGCGCCACCATTTTCTTCCAGTGCTGCGATACCTGTTGGGAGGTCAGACAACGAGAATTTTCCATCACGAAATCAAGAGATACGTACCCCACGTACATTGACCAACTCTTTCATACTGAGTTCTTTTAAGACGCAGAACGCCAGATCGGGGACAAGCCGTCCCACGACATCGAATGTAGAGCGCTGGTACTTCTCCAGGAGCAAGATTTGGAGGCGAATGTCACCCGGGAAACATGCTAGTGGAGGGGAGTAAGCAAAGTATACAGTATACATATATATAGGACGTGCATTCTAGTATAATCGCGATACTACACGAGCCGCGTATTAGCAAAAGAAAGAGATGGAAATTGTAAAACTGACAGTCTCATTCTGCCTTCCCTGCCTAAGCCTCTCAACACCCTCCTGACTGCCTTTTCACTAAACTCACCCTTGCCTTTACCTTTCAACGCCCTGACGAGCTTCTCCTCTAACATCCCCGCAGGCTCTCCCTCGTCTGCCTCGTCACCGTCATCGTCATCGCGATACCCATCCCAATATCCCGTCCTCTTGCGTCCGCCACACACACACCTCCCCACTGGCTCTGCACCATGGACATGGTGATGGTGGTGATGGTGATGAGACGCGTTAGACCTTAACAGCCTCACCTCTGCCTGCAAAGCGTGCAACTGAGCTGCGGCGCTGGCTTGTGCACGCTCAAGCAACCTCTTCAGGTGGAGGATCTTTCTTGAGTGGAGAGTGGAGATTTGGGAGAGAGCATTAGACATCTGTGGGTGCGTGTATTAGGTTGGAGTAGACAAGTTCTCATATAGACAAACCTCGTCGTCTAGGTCGCCCTCGCCTTCGTCGGTGAACATGTCAAGATTCATATCCATGTCCGTGTCAGGCGTGGTGTCTGTTGCGGTCTCTGGGTCCCAGAATCCCATATCAGGAGGCGGAGGGGGGTTACCATTCAACTTTGATTTAAGACCGAGCATGGCAGGGCTCTCGGAAAGAAGAATGGGAGTCTCGTGAAGAATGTTATCATCGTTGCTTATTGGTTTTGACTTTGAAGGGGTTGCTAGAGATTTGTGACTGATAAATCTGGGAGGAGTGGTTGTCGATGAAGAAGATTTGAGTATGCGAGGGGGAGTAACAGAGGATATTGGAATAGAAGAACGAAACGATCCAATGGAAGAACGAGGACCGGGTCTAGAATCCACATTATCCATGGACTGTGGTGGTGCAGAAACACGGCGTGATTGCGTGAGAGAAGGAATAGCAGAAGACATTCGTGGAATTGGAGTCGCGTTGGGAGAACGAGTTGTGTTGCGATTTGTAGTTTTGCGCGTAGAATGACTCGCCATGTCGCGTAGAACAAAAACACAACATAGTAACGTGATATCTCAAACTGTCAAACATACAAACAAGCGCGCAATCTACATACTGTACGTTGACTGTACACACAAATGATCATGCTCATATTCCCAACATGCCCAGCTTAAGATGGGACACCAACAAATCGCCAGAGCTGGAAAACATCCGCCGGGTTGATTTCGGCAAGTCGAACCTTCATATAAATAATAACCATCAGCTAAAGACATCAACAAAATTTCTTAAGGACAATATACCAAAGGCTGATCCACGCTAAGAACAGAGAGCACCAACTTGGCTTCACCTTTAGTGTAAGCAAGTCTGCAGAATGTCAATCCATTAAACTCATGTAAGAATATCAAGGCAACCCAAAGGCAACCAGTCATTTCAACCCACCTGTAATTATCGTTCCCGGCATCAATCAGCCTTATAGTCCAGGCGAATCGGGTGTATAACACTTGCTCTCCTGCAGCCTACCACAATAGATGTAAATGACGTATGTCAATCGCAGAAGAACACACTAGTTTCACTTATTTGTTTGTTGGCGGCAAAGAAACCCAAACCTTGACCAGTAGTGTTGTTGGACTGGATTGTGACAGAGTTGGCTTTAGCGGCAGGCTCGGTTTGGTCTCTGAGAACCCACTACCAACAAAGTACGTGAGCCTCAACAATCCTTACGAGATACATGCATGTATACCTGCTGAGCAGTGGTGTCATTCTCCTTGTAGATCCAGATAGTGGCTCCTTGGTCAGGCTGGTTAGCCTGCAAGTCGAGCACGTAGCCCGTCTGAACGTTCTGGATGAGATAGGTTCCGTTTGGTACTGGGCTGCCGCTCATGATGTAGGATGTGAAAGATAAGTGTGGATTGCAAAGTTGAAGTTGCTTGTTCGAGCAGAGGGGACGATTGAAAGATAGACCAGGAAATGCAGCTCTTTTATACCAGGAGTGACCCGGTGGCCGACGACGGCTGTATGAATTATTTTCAGTATCTTGGAAAGAAAGCGGTAGAATTTTCGAGATCTTGACGGCATGGGCATGCATTCAGACTGTCATCGGGAAGCCCTGCAATGAGCACAGAAAACACGGCATCATGTCAGTCTTTCTCATGAGGTTTACTACTTCGTACGTACACTGTATTTCAGTCACAGGCAGATTATCTATGTGGAGTAACACCTCATTCGGTTGATGCATAATATGCACCGATGGATATTCTCTTCATCTTCATGCCTCTGGGTATTTCATGGACGACACGAGAAATGTAACCATGGTCTAAAGTGAGGTGAATTGTCAGTGATTTCTGCACGAGGGGTATTTGTCGGTGTCACATACCTTCAGCAAGTTAAGACATTGAATAGCATTTGGATAGAATTGCAATAACTCACGGATGTTCATTCATGGGGCTAGATCTGCCATTCTGGAGCACCATTTGACGAGCAAGGCATATTATATTAATATAACGACATGTCTAATGAACGAAAGGCGTCAACCAAAGAAAGTATGACGAATGATGATTTGTCAAGAATGCGACGGAGGCTGAGCCAACTGCCAGTGGGGGAAATTTTCAACGTCATCTATGAAAGCAGATACGGCGGCAGAGCCGGATCCTGGTACGACGCCAAAAGACTTTAAACAGCTTTAAACGCGTTATGACGCGATATTGACGCGATGGTTGGTGACCGCGGTCCGCCGTTGGTCAATTTAATATATCGTAGCTATATCAATCCTTGAGTGCTCTGGATGAATTTCAAATCATATGGGTTCTTGACAGAGTAGGATCTAGATTCCAAGCTGATCCAAGTCCCGGAAACCCGAGTGACGGAGTCAAGGGAAGTCGCATACAGGTGGCGTTCGGGTGGCGCCGATGTATCGGGACAACGTGGTCTCGTGGAGCTCCCCAATTTTAAACTCCGACAGTAGCGTGAAGGAGTGGTAGTCGTAGTTATCTCACTCTACACTTTTTTCTGACAATAGTTTGTATAGAGAAATGTTGAGAAACACACCGTGGAATAACGCATCACCAAATGCGGAAGTGTCGGCAAGTTTGATGCGGGTGCTATTATTAGCGCAGCCCTTTGATGCGCGTGAACAAACGCCTTGGTTCCCTTTCTCATTCTTTCTCTTTGTCTGGCAGAACATATATATACTGATAGATAGACAATCTACCACCTCAGTCATTTGTACAAGGACTGAGGTGAGTATGATCTTAGACATCGCATTATGATGATTACTTACTGTACCTCTAGTATAGCCTTGTTTATTCTAGGATCAATTCTCTACAAGAAAAATAATGGGAGTGTTAGTATAATCAAAGTCTCCGGAGTGGATTTTGAAAAATGGATATTGTTCTTCAAATACTGCTTGTTTACACATGATATCTCAAGATGAGAGACCTTTGAGAAAATCTGCTCTGGAGAAATTGATCAGAAGTATGAAAAATGGTCATAACAGTGAAGATATAAAGCTTGTGGAAGCCCAAAGAATGTGAAATGCCATGTACCTATAATTTATAACCAATAAAGGAAATCTAATATGATCGACTTGCACTTAGGTGGACATGCTACCTGCCCAATCCAACACTTGCCCAGCTGCAGATGGGCTGCTGGCAGTCCCAGCTGCAGTGGGTGCAACACCTAAGCAATCTGCAAAAGATAAACATGTCAAATACTCAAATTTGCAACCCTCACACCTCTCTGACAGCTCTATTGAAAATAGAACTTGAATGGCAGTGCACATGAGCTGATGAAAATGCTTGCAAGCTGCACACATGAAGCTCAATGTGCCAAAAATGCCAGTACATAGAACCTAGATAGACACCTCAGTCCATTATAATGAGACTGAGGTGAGTAGATAGTTATACATCACCTCCACCATTACTACCAAGTTTGGAAATAGTCCAAACCTCCCTCATCTGATTTTTGAAGCATTCATTCTCAGCTTTGGAGTCCACAATCAACAGATAGTTATCAATGTGAACAACCATGATGATGATGCCCAAATCAGTCTTGCGGTAGGATATGCATGACTCACAAGAAAGATGGGTGAACCCCCATACAATCATCTGGGCATTGAGAGTTTGGTTCCATATATGACCACTCTGCTTCATCCCATATAAGCCATGCTGGAGCTACCATATCCAGTCCTCTCTCCCAGGCTCTTTGAAACCATTAGGCTGTTGCATGTATTGCACCTCATCATCAGGTAACAATCCATGTAGAAATGCTGTCTTTATGTCGATTTGTTGCACATCCCAGCCTAGAGAAGCTGCTATATATAAGAGTATCTGCCACAATTCCATGTGCACAGTAGATGAGGTAGTTTTAGTATAGTCTTTGCCATAGATCTGTTCATGGCCTTCGAAAACAAGACATACTTTCCAATGAGTAGGGGTGCCGGTCTCATCTTGCTTAATATGGAAAACAGGTTTCCCCTTTTGGATGTGTTTCCCTTGGGGTACCTGGTCCCAGGGAATTAGTTTATATACACCCACCCATGTCCTTGAGAGACTCCAGTTCTTCCAAATATCCTTGTCTCCACCACTCAGCATCAACTGTATTCTTAGCTTCAGATATGTGATCTGGATTAGGTTCATGTGCTGCTACTGTGGCAGCCCTGTGATCACATCGTGCTTCTTTGACTCAGGTGGCACTTTCTCATGATTCCTGAACAGCTATGTCAGTTCTAGTGATGACTGGTCCACCATTAGGGTTTCTTTCAGTGGGGATATGTATATGGGAGGAATGACATGGCAGGGACAGGGTGATTGGCATGTGTTGCTCAATGGTATTATGGATATCTGGATCAGTGATGTCATGGGTAGGGAAGGGTTTGTCATCATTGTTCATGGGTAAAGGCATAAAAATAGGTATGTGACCATTGTGGCTATTTGGCATGATTCCTGCTTCTGGGATGGGGGTGTAGGCAGTGTGTGGCCATCATGACTTTTGAGGAAGTGGACATGATAGGAAGTGGACATGATAGGAACTGTGTACCATTTTGGTGGCTCTATTATAACATCAATATGACTTGGATTTTGGGTCATAACCAATCAAAATGCATTTGATGGATTATCCTTTTTGGGAATAAGGACAAAAGCACAACAGCTGATCTCCCAAAGATAAGAGTAGTTGGGTTTATGGCTGTACCATAACTCCCAGGGTGTACTTCCCTGTAGTGACTGTGTGGTGGTTTTGGCATGTAAGTGTGACACAGTGAGATAAATTTCATCCCAGAAAAAAGATGGTGGATTTGAATAAATTCACATAATATGAGCTTTAGCCATAAGCATTTGATGCATCCAATATGTGTGGAAGTGTATGGTGCAGTAAATCTTTGATCCATCCCCCAGGTTTTTAGCCAAGCTTCCATCTGATGCGATTTCAATTCCCCATTGTTGATGATGTAGGTTCCCACTTTTAATCCCATCTCATTTTCCCAAGCAAGTTGCCAAGCTTTAAGTTCAGAGAAGGAATCATCTTTATTACACAGAGGTATTGACCAAGAATATGAGGTATAATTGTCCACTATGTCCATAATATAAGAATGACTCCCTGGTTGCATGGGAAGCATAAAATTGACATTGCAAGAATTGTGTGCTTCCACAAACTCTGACCCCTTGGTCCTTCAGAAGGCAATCTTATCTTACATATACACAATTCTAGATCCCCATCTCCATACAGTACTCACATTAATTTACTTACCACATATCATAGTTAACCTGCTCTAGAATTCATCTGGGATTTCAGACTCAATTCTTCATCTCATGGCAAGAGGTTTGGCTTACATATATGCTAATTCTACCTCCTCCATTCTAGAATTCATTGTAAGGTAGGGCTCATCCACAGTTTATGTATTAAACACAGGGAGCAGAATCCTAGAAATGGGCCCAAACAGCTTCTATAAGTATGCATCCCATTTTGGATTGGGGTCCAGCAATCCCACCAAACAAGTGTGACAGAGAAAATGGTATCACTGTTTTTGGAAATCAGTCCTTATTGCCAGTGATTGAGTGTGTACCATGCTTGATCTAAGTTATCTATAGTACATGAGTGTTATAGTAAAAGTTTTGTTGAGTATATATTTGAGTAAGGTATTGTAAGAATGTTAAAGGAGCAATTATAATTATAAGCTTGAGAATCTCCCTAACAATCTTCCATATCAGAATCCTTGACATCCTCTGTTGCCTCCCAATCCATCATTGCTTCCTTGGTGATATCAGGTTGATTGACCTGAGGCGCTACAGCTGGTGATACCAATAACATGTTATACCTTTCAGCAGCAACAATTAGCTGCATCATTTTATCCTCCTTCTTCATATTTCCTATCACAGTTTTCAAAAGAATCTTCCATCAGAGTTTGTGGAAGCACACAATTCTTGCAATGTTAATTTTATGCTTCCCATGTGAATGCCAGTTTATCTGTAAAGTAAGGTCAGAATTGATTATCTGTTTGATCTTCTGTTTTAGCTCCGCCACTAGTCTCCCATAGCCAGACTACAAATTTCAAAATGTAGATGACAGTCAATCTACTTCAATTGTAGTCTGATTTGATTGGCATGGCCGGAAGCCTGCTAATTCTGATGCACATGGAATCACATGCAAACTTACTTCTTTTGATGTTCAACACCTTGTGACGTGTCCCTACTGCTGTTGACATGTTAAGAGGATCCATTCTGCATCGTTCCAATGGTTATTGCCACAATATTGACTTGGAATTGACTTGCCACTCGAGAGATGCCCGAATCATCAACATTAGCCATGCCTGTATCTCAGTTGCTTGCTGGAGTCTCCGATGATGCACTCCTACCTCTACGGGCCCCATCTGACCAGCCTCAAAGGCCCCAGCTGTTGCCACTGATGACTAGAATTCATTTTGAACCAGATTACCATGCTAGCCCATCATCTGCTTGTTCTTTGCTCTCCACAAAAGAAAATGTTCCATCTTCAGCAACTTCTCTATCTGGATCTCCACTTTTCGAATCACCAAGTTATGACTCATTCTTCAGCACCTTTAAGAAGCCACTCTGTAGCTCTCCTATGACCTATGAGGACCTTTGGAGCTCCTCCTCATTTCTATCAAACCAACATCCCACAATATCTCCTACTATGAGCTCAAGTACGCTGATGTCGTTCAGTTCTTTGGGGCTATCTATCTCACCACAGTCCAGTGGATTGTCTCCTCACTCTTCTTCTTCTCTGCTATCAGCTTCTGCAATGCCTTGTTCATCTCTCGGGGAGCCATTCGCCAATATTTCAATGGACTCCATAAATCAGGTGCCATTGTCTCCCTCAAAGCACAAGATGGTTTTGGAATGCCTATCTGCACTGCCTACACCATCTATGGAATTCAATGAACCAGTTCCGAAGTGAATCAAGATTGCTGACTCAGACCTACCCATCTCAGAAAAGCTCGACAAAGTCTTTGATCTTTTCCAGGACCTAGGATAGAGAACTGATGCATTCTTGCACCATTTCTTTGTTAGGGATGATGAGAACCCACGATCACACTGCCATTCAGTATTTCTTGGGCATTTTCTGAAAGCAAAAGGCCGATTTCTCTTGGCAAATATTCTTAAGGTGTGGTGGATGTCTGGTGACAGCGACAAGTTCTCAGAAGGAATGTATTCAGTAACAACACCCTATACTGAGATATGAAGTGTACGGCCTGCTCTCTCATTGTTTGCTGCTCAAATTGTCAAGGCATGGCTGCTGCAAGAGGCTCATGCAGCCATGCATAAATCAAGTGGACTACATGCTTCTGTAACGAACAAGACCAAGTATGGACTAGTCAAATGGGCTAATCTTAGCACTTCATTGATGCCAATGGCCCAGGCCACTCTTCAAATGCACCAACCACTGACATTCCACTATATGTGCCAGATTGCAGAACCAAAATGTCACAAACACAATGGTGAAATTATGATGCGCAGCTACTGTCTTCCTGCGCTTGTAAGTTTGAACATTGGATGCTCTTACTCTTGCCCATCCATTCTTTCAGGTTGCCACACAAGCACTATCTTCACTTGACTTCAGTTGCAATGGGAGAGCTCGTTTGGTACCTCTTGCCCATGGCATTCTATATCTCGCATCATGTGTGCCTGTGGACATCATTGCTTGCAACTCCTGAACTGGAACCATGCCCATTGTCACTACCATCAAAACTGCACTCAAAGGATTCTATGACCAAAAAGCAATTGCAATTTGAACATGCGCTCGTGACTGTAGTGTTACAATCATCGATGGCCTCAAAATGACAAAAGCAATTTTATTGATCTTTGATAATGTGCAACATTTTCTCAAACAGCGTGACCTGCGCATTGGATGTGAAAACAGCATGATAATTGGAATAGCCGCCACTTACATCAAACTTGAGGTACAAAGTTCAGCTTGTGATCTTTTGGACAAGCAAAGATAGATCACAATGAACCTTTGCAAGGATGTTTCCATCGATCAAATTCTTGAGCTAATTGATGAAAATCACCTTAAAATTATAGGAAGACTTCAGTGGATCTCAGTGCTTGTTAACAATATCCCTGAATTGTCAATCTACAAAGGAGAGGTTTCTCTGCAATATTGAACTCATGCTGCAAAGCTCCAGCTGCCAATCCATAAATCTGAAATACATCCTTTGGCAACAAGTGGGAAAAACAAAGTGCTCATCTCAGACCTAAAGGATGGACTTGTGGACTTTCTGGATCAGATGGGACAGAAGGACGGAGACTACGATTGTTGTTTGTGGTTTGCCGGTGGCAATGGCATGTCATACAACAACATGCTGACTCTGAAGAAGTATCTTCAAACTCACAAAGATGTATTCCAGAGGTTCAAAATGATGCAGCCTGTTCTCCAGGCATGGCACACAATGTGGATGGACCTCTCTTGTATCTGTGAAACTCATTGGGGTGAGGCATTGGATAATAACCCAGCAACTATTGGCTGGAGTGTGAAGAAGATCGACCGGGCCCCCCCTACAAATCTGAAGAAAGTCGATTACTATCTGACTGCACAGCTGTTAAGTCTTGTCCACAACACTCAAATGCTGGATGCATGGAGGTAAGTGAAGCAAGTGTGACCCTCAGGGAAAAAAATTATTGTTCATTGCAGTGTTCACTTAAAGACAGATGACATAGTCGGATACTTTGCACATCTGGGTCTGAACAACTCATTGCCTTCATTTGAAGATCTGGAGATGGCTGCATTTGCACTTTTCAATGCTTATATGTCCCCTGCTGCATAATATGAGGCTGCTGATGATGCTCGTGATGGCATGAGTGAGTGGGCCAAAAATATACCTCTAGGAACTCAATGGGATGGCAATAAAGAGAAGAGGTCTAACATCTTTAGCCCTACTGAGATAGTGAATGTGAATAAGCAGGCCATATCGAAAAAGGCAAACCAAAAGAATGCAAAACAATCCAAGGCAAAATCATCTGATTCACCTGATCCACTCTTTTATGGCAATCACTCATTTGCTGAAGCATCTACTTTCAAACACGATGCTATGATTTCACGTGAGGTTGCATATGCAGCAGCTGAGGGTGATGTTGGGCAAATGTGGGAAGGACTTAAGGTAAAGAGTTTTCAGTTCAAAACAGATGATGTGACAACTGACTGATCTCATTTGGAAGATCATGATGTTCACTTTTGCTGGTTCAGGTCATTCAAATTATACAGGATATCTACTTGAGATGATATGCAAGATTGAGCTGGAATCTTATCCCGCCTTGCGAGAAGCATTTCTGATGTCACTTCTAGTCAACCCAACAGGCAAGAGAGGCAGTTTCACACCTGGAGATATCTACCAGGAAGGTCTCAATTGATGTATCGAGCCTATCATCCCACATAAGGATGCTGACTTTGGTTCTTACCACGTGCGACACATATGGGCCCGCAATATCAAAGATATCCAAGAACTCAAATCTGAATTTCAAGCAGGGGTCGGACTTGCAAAGCGTTCTGGATGCCATAAGGATCCCCAGGAGAAACCTGAATTCAAGATACTGCTTCAAGAATGCAAAAATGCAGAGCTCCATTTACGTCAGCCAGGAAGAGCATATGCTGCCAATACCAGTGATGAGACTGTGAAAGTTTGTGATGTTGACAACATGTGAAAAGGCATACGTGTGTTGATGAATGGAGGCCTCAAGAAATGGTCCATCAAGACCACAAGATCACGGGGGCTGAGGGAAGGAGCATCAGCCAAGTTGACTAACATCACAAGGGATTCTGACAGCTCTGGGGAAGAGGAGGATATGTGGGATGCAGATGTCAGTCAGGGCAAAACAGATCTCTCAAGTCAAATGACGTTTGGTATCATGCATTCCAAAGATGGAGAAATGGTGGTTGAATATGAAGGTGATGACAAGGATCTGGATTGTGATGAAGCTACTTGACACCTAGCTACGTTACAGTAGAATTTTTAAACCATCGAAACTATGAAGTTATGTATCCTAAGTGGGGCCTCATCTCTTAGTACAGGGGGGACCATAACCTGCAGCCACCTCTTTGGCACCAAGAACTGGTGCGCATGGAGCACACCTCACCAATATGTGTTTTGGTTTAGGTATGGGAGCACTAAAGAAGACAGAATACCTTGTTCATCGATATTGTCAGGATAGCAGCAAGATCAACTTACAGAACTTCACAAGAAGGCCCAGCAATATCAGATGTGATGTCAATGTCACTAATCCAAGCATTATTGTTGGCGTCCTCATCACCATGCATAGCACCATTATCATCTGCATAGTTGTCACCGCTTTCTTGTGATTCAATGTCCTCAGTATCTGCCACTTTGGCAGCCGCGATTGCCTTCCATTTCGCTGCATTCTCCACTTTCTTTTTGGTGGCCAGAGAATCAAAGTCCATCTGCAGGTTGGTCATTATCATGAAGAGGGTGTGTTCTTGATTCCAGAGCCATTTGTATGGGGCCAAGACATTCGCCACTGCCTCAACTGATTTGAGGATTGAAAACTTGTCAAGTATTTCTTTTATCAATCAATCTGAGAGGTAAGCATCAGGATGGAGAAGAGAATTGCTGACATCAGCATGCCAGACAGCTTCATGAAACTCGATGAGGGTGGCAATCCCGTGCTCCCAAGCGGCCATGGATATGTGGTCTTTGACTGGAATTTTTGAAAGATCGGTTGGGGGAGGCGGAGGTTTAGGAATCAGAAGAATGTCTTCAGGTATACACCCACTGCAATTACAAACTTTTGCAGAGATGTTTGGTGGAGATGATCAAAATTTCTTGCAAGAGCACACTGCATCCACAATGCCACAATTATATAGTTCGCGCTGATCCTGTTCCTTACATTTAATGGTAAGCATGGTTGGCCAGCTGAGATCAGTTGTAGAAAGAGGGAACTTGGTTTTCAAATTGGGTCTGATGTCTTCTTCCTCATTTTTGGCAGCTGCAATTGCTCACTCTTCTGCTTCCAGGGCAGCTGGGGTCAAATAAACAATGCCTCTAGGATTCACAACAAGCCCCGCATGCCATGCAAGTCTGCCAAACTTCTGAAAGGCTTCATCAGAATCCTCAACATCACTGATGAGAATTGCATCCACTATAGCAGGCATATCAACACCAACAGACAGTGTGTCAGTACCAATGCCTATCTGGCAGTAGTCACTTGTGCCAGGAATACTGGCCAAAAGCTTTTGTGTTTCCGCATTATGATTATCCCAGTTCAGTGAGTTGTATAAGCGAATATTTTTATCTCAATTGCCCAGAGGAGACATGTTAAACAGATAGGCATGGATTTGTGTACCAAGGGAGATGGTTTTGCAGAAAAAAAGGGTAGGGCGTCTGCTGTGAAGGACCCATCGCAACTCAGGAAACGAGTTGCCCTCAATCAGAGAGTGGAGAGTATGGAAGAGCAGCTGGATTTCTGGTCGATAGTTTGATCGTCAAATGACATGTAGACCAGTCGAGCGGAGCCCAAGGAGGTGCAAGATGTTATCAACCCACAATTCTTCATTCTGACAGCATAAAGCTTCGCCTCATGTTGATGCATTGATGGCTGCAACTTCAATACCGACTTGAGCCATTTTCGAAGCCTGTATTAACGGATTAGTGTCATGCAAGAAGGTCAAATGTGCAACAACGTTCCATCTCTAACTGTAATGGGATTGTTGGGCAGATCACAATCAAGCAAGCATCCTTCGGAAACTTGGCAGTGGGGCAGAGACTTGCATCCTTCAAAACAGCAAGAATTACGAGGATGTACAGCAGATAGTAACTAGTTTTGCCACTGCCAGTTGGTGTAATTGCCAGAAGATCCACTCCATCAAGACTTTTACGAACACCTTCTATCTGCCAGTCATGAGGTTCATATTCAGCCAGAGTGCCATTTAAGATGTCGCAGCATAGAATGTGCCCAGAGGGAGAGCTCCATTTGAAATGCTCGGACATGAGAAGATGCGATGATCGAGATATCCAACCAACTAACCAAGAAAGGGGAAAAAACACATGCCGACACGTGATCTAAAAATAACACCTTTTGGATGTTGCCAATTAATCCAGACTACTCCGCCACATCAAGTATCGGTATTACTGTGTCAATTTGCACTTCTCAGGTGTCTAGCTTCTCCTTCCTCTCAATGTCTACTTTTCTCTTCTCATCCACCATCTTCTGGTTGTACTGTGTTTGCTCCTCTCACATCTGCTTCTCTGCTCCACTTCTGTCAAATCTCCAAGCCTCTTGTCTAAGGAATTTATGGTCTTGGGGCCCCAGCACACTTTGAACAAAACTACTCATGTCATTCTGTTTGTATAATGCCTGAGTATTGGCCTATTGTCATGTTGGGTGCATGTCACCAGGTCTGTTGCAAAATTCCCAGGGCTCCTTTGTTATGTTACTTGTTACTTGCTTGATATCTGCCTATGCTAACTAAGGCTAAGGACATGCCTTGATGGACCCATATTATGGACACCTCTTCAGATGGCAAACATATAAGTAGAAATAAAGGTAGGTAGTATGAAGTGAGGCAGATATGAAATGCTCAGTCATGGGTGCATCAAAAACCCAATGGGAAAAGCTACTGGCTGGCAACAACCACATAAGAAATGAAAAATGAGGTTAAAAATTAAGGAACATGAAGTGAAAGGTGTAGAAGCATTCAACCCAACAGTGTGGACTGGACTGAACATGCGCAGTATGACATGGCTGGGTGATGTGGCCATCTGTGAGTGTATTGAGCAATTGTCGAAAGGGTTAAAAAAAGGAAATGTGTTCTTGAATAAAATGAAAGCGTAAATGCAATAGCCTGGATTGAATGACTGTCTGATGGCAGACTGGTGAAGTATGATGTGGCTGGGTGACATGACTGGGTGACGTGGCCACGAGTGCACAAATTGAATGAGCGTGTTGAAGAATCAAGGGCAAGAAGTACATGGTGAGACATAGCGGTCAACATTGGGAGGATATGGGTAGTGGTTGATAAATGGTTTATGTGGGTAGGGGATGGTGATAAAATCAGGCTTCGTTTGCATCAATGACATGGGTCACCAATTCATGCACTGCATTTAGACAGTGAGGCCTTCTATAATTTAACGATGCAACAGGTGGCCACTCTAGGTGGCACCAGGACAACAGAGCAACGATTTGAGGGAGGGGCGGGTGGTGATGGGGGTTGTTGTTGTTGTTGTTGTTGTTGTTCATTGGTAGCAGGAATGAACACACAATCTTTCTCAGCTTCTGACAACTGAGAGATTGCTTCACCATCCACAAATTCTGAAGAGAAATGCTCCCATGTCTCAAGTGCACCCTTGAAAAATGCTATGAAGCATGGTTCAAGATGTGGAAGTGAGTCAGCCATTCTCTGGACAGCATAGAATAACTCAGCCAATTCCCATGGTTTGCCATCTAGTGTGTCTGTTTTGAAGTCAACGCCCAATGCTAGCAGGAGCTGTGGATTTTCAATGCCAGCCTGGCAATGGGCTTGTACCTTCATGTGCAAGGGCCCAAGCTCAATTGTGTTCATCTCCCTCATGTGAGGTGGGCAAGGTGTTTGACTTGTAGGCAGGAACTCAAAGTAATATGTGCTTTCATTCCTAATTCAGGTGCTTTATGGTTGTTCTGTCACTGCTTATTGTAAGGGCTATGTTATAGTTGTTATTATGTTGTACTGGCAGGGGGCAAAAGGAAACTGCTAACCTTTTGCATTCTCTGTTTTGTGTACAAGCTGGATCTGTGATGCAACTCCTCCCTCACACATAATTCAGCCCAGTGCCCTTGCACTAACATGATCTTTGACATTGAGACTGAAACCTTTTGCAACTGCATGTATCATGGCATTGATTTTTTCAATTGGCACGTTTAGGACCTGCAACTCCCACAGCATCTCCCAGCAGTCCTCTTTTATGACTCCTTTGTCCTGCATGTAAAAGGCTCCTGGTCTAGCAGCAGCCTCCTTTAGTGCTCGTGTGACCGCGAGCTGTTTCTGGTTTGGAATGTGGCTGGCTTGCATGTGTGACATGTGCATGAGTTGACATTTCTCCAGATGAAGAACATCTCTGGCATTTTTGGCATATTGAGCTTCATGTGTACAGCTTGCAAGCATTTTCATCAGCTCGTGTGCACTGCCATTCAAGTTCTATTTTCAATAGAGCTGTCAGAGAGGTGTGAGGGTTGCAAATTTGAGTATTTGACATGTTTATCTTTTGCAGATTGCTTAGGTGTTGCACCCACTGCAGCTGGGACTGCCAGCAGCCCATCTGCAGCTGGGCAAGTGTTGGATTGGGCAGGTAGCATGTCCACCTAAGTGCAAGTCGATCATATTAGATTTCCTTTATTGGTTATAAATTATAGGTACATGGCATTTCACATTCTTTGGGCTTCCACAAGCTTTATATCTTCACTGTTATGACCATTTTTCATACTTCTGATCAATTTCTCCAGAGCAGATTTTCTCAAAGGTCTCTCATCTTGAGATATCATGTGTAAACAAGCAGTATTTGAAGAACAATATCCATTTTTCAAAATCCACTCCGGAGACTTTGATTATACTAACACTCCCATTATTTTTCTTGTAGAGAATTGATCCTAGAATAAACAAGGCTATACTAGAGGTACAGTAAGTAATCATCATAATGCGATGTCTAAGATCATACTCACCTCAGTCCTTGTACAAATGACTGAGGTGGTAGATTGTCTATCTATCAGTATATATATGTTCTGCCAGACAAAGAGAAAGAATGAGAAAGGGAACCAAGGCGTTTGTTCACGCGCATCAAAGGGCTGCGCTAATAATAGCACCCGCATCAAACTTGCCGACACTTCCGCATTTGGTGATGCGTTATTCCACGGTGTGTTTCTCAACATTTCTCTATACAAACTATTGTCAGAAAAAAGTGTAGAGTGAGATAACTACGACTACCACTCCTTCACGCTACTGTCGGAGTTTAAAATTGGGGAGCTCCACGAGACCACGTTGTCCCGATACATCGGCGCCACCCGAACGCCACCTGTATGCGACTTCCCTTGACTCCGTCACTCGGGTTTCCGGGACTTGGATCAGCTTGGAATCTAGATCCTACTCTGTCAAGAACCCATATGATTTGAAATTCATCCAGAGCACTCAAGGATTGATATAGCTACGATATATTAAATTGACCAACGGCGGACCGCGGTCACCAACCATCGCGTCAATATCGCGTCATAACGCGTTTAAAGCTGTTTAAAGTCTTTTGGCGTCGTACCAGGATCCGGCTCTGCCGCCGTATCTGCTTTCATAGATGACGTTGAAAATTTCCCCCACTGGCAGTTGGCTCAGCCTCCGTCGCATTCTTGACAAATCATCATTCGTCATACTTTCTTTGGTTGACGCCTTTCGTTCATTAGACATGTCGTTATATTAATATAATATGCCTTGCTCGTCAAATGGTGCTCCAGAATGGCAGATCTAGCCCCATGAATGAACATCCGTGAGTTATTGCAATTCTATCCAAATGCTATTCAATGTCTTAACTTGCTGAAGGTATGTGACACCGACAAATACCCCTCGTGCAGAAATCACTGACAATTCACCTCACTTTAGACCATGGTTACATTTCTCGTGTCGTCCATGAAATACCCAGAGGCATGAAGATGAAGAGAATATCCATCGGTGCATATTATGCATCAACCGAATGAGGTGTTACTCCACATAGATAATCTGCCTGTGACTGAAATACAGTGTACGTACGAAGTAGTAAACCTCATGAGAAAGACTGACATGATGCCGTGTTTTCTGTGCTCATTGCAGGGCTTCCCGATGACAGTCTGAATGCATGCCCATGCCGTCAAGATCTCGAAAATTCTACCGCTTTCTTTCCAAGATACTGAAAATAATTCATACAGCCGTCGTCGGCCACCGGGTCACTCCTGGTATAAAAGAGCTGCATTTCCTGGTCTATCTTTCAATCGTCCCCTCTGCTCGAACAAGCAACTTCAACTTTGCAATCCACACTTATCTTTCACATCCTACATCATGAGCGGCAGCCCAGTACCAAACGGAACCTATCTCATCCAGAACGTTCAGACGGGCTACGTGCTCGACTTGCAGGCTAACCAGCCTGACCAAGGAGCCACTATCTGGATCTACAAGGAGAATGACACCACTGCTCAGCAGGTATACATGCATGTATCTCGTAAGGATTGTTGAGGCTCACGTACTTTGTTGGTAGTGGGTTCTCAGAGACCAAACCGAGCCTGCCGCTAAAGCCAACTCTGTCACAATCCAGTCCAACAACACTACTGGTCAAGGTTTGGGTTTCTTTGCCGCCAACAAACAAGTAAGTGAAACTAGTGTGTTCTTCTGCGATTGACATATGTCATTTACATTTATTGTGGTAGGCTGCAGGAGAGCAAGTGTTCTACACCCGATTGGCCTGGGCTATAAGGCTGATTGATGCCGGGAACGATAATTACAGGTGGGTTGAAATGACGGGTTGCCTTGATATTCTTACATGAGTTTAATGGATTGACATTCTGCAGACTTGCTTACACTAAAGGTGAAGCCAAGTTGGTGCTCTCTGTTCTTGGCGTGGATCAGCCTTTGGTATATTGTCCTTAAGAAATTTTGTTGATGTCTTTAGCTGATGGTTATTATTTATATGAAGGTTCGACTTGCCGAAATCAACCCGGCGGATGTTTTCCAGCTCTGGCGATTTGTTGGTGTCCCATCTTAAGCTGGGCATGTTGGGAATATGAGCATGATCATTTGTGTGTACAGTCAACGTACAGTATGTAGATTGCGCGCTTGTTTGTATGTTTGACAGTTTGAGATATCACGTTACTATGTTGTGTTTTTGTTCTACGCGACATGGCGAGTCATTCTACGCGCAAAACTACAAATCGCAACACAACTCGTTCTCCCAACGCGACTCCAATTCCACGAATGTCTTCTGCTATTCCTTCTCTCACGCAATCACGCCGTGTTTCTGCACCACCACAGTCCATGGATAATGTGGATTCTAGACCCGGTCCTCGTTCTTCCATTGAATCGTTTCGTTCTTCTATTCCAATATCCTCTGTTACTCCCCCTCGCATACTCAAATCTTCTTCATCGACAACCACTCCTCCCAGATTTATCAGTCACAAATCTCTAGCAACCCCTTCAAAGTCAAAAAAACCAATATCAGATTGTCTCGTCGTAATTCCTGCTGATCAGGCGTTCGCCTCTCAGTAAGAGTGTTGTGCAGCAATTAGTGTGACCGTGGAGAAAGAGTAGGGATTGGGGGAGGGCGTTGGTGAAGTTGGATTCCCGTGGTGGAGGCTGCGGTAGAGTGCATGTGGCGGGGAGTTAGTAGCTCTTCTTTGATTTTGGCGGTTTCGTGATAGAGCGACATACCAGCCGTCGGGAGATGCGGGGGGTTTAACGGGGGAAGGATCCGTAGCTGTGATTCTGTAACAATGATAACGCCATAGCGCAGGATGCACCATTTTCTTCCATTGCTGCGATACCTGTTGGGAAGTCAGACAGCGAGAATTTTCCATCACGAAATCAAGAGATACGTACCCCACGCACATTGACCAACTCTTTCATACTGAGTTCCTTTAAGACGTAGAACGCCAGATCGGGGACAAGCCCGTCCCACAACATCCAATGTAGAGCGCTGGTACTTCTCCAGGAGCAGGATTTGGAGGCGAATGTCACCTGGGAGACATGCTAGTGGAGTGGGGTAAGCAAAGTATACAGTATACACATATATAGGCCGTGCATTCTAGTATAATCACGGTACTACACGAGCCGCGTATCAGCAAAGGAAAGAGATGGAAAATATAAAACTGACAGTCTCATTCTGCCTTCCCTGCCTAAGCCTCTGAACGCCCTCCTGACTTCCTTTTCACTAAACTCACCCTTGCCTTTACCTTTCAAAGCCTTGACGAGATTCTCCTCTAACACCCCCGCAGGCTCCGTCTCCCTCGTCATCATCATCATCATCATTATCATCACGACCCATCCCAATATTCCGTCCTCTTGCGTCCGCCACGCACACACCTCCCCACCGGCTCTGCACCATGGACATGGTGATGGTGGTGATGGTGATGAGACACGTTAGACCTCAACAACCTCACCTCTCAGAGGCCTGCAAAGCGTGCAACGGAGCCGCGGCGCTGGCTGGAGAGTGGAGATCCGTGAGCATTGGACGCATGTATTACATAGGTTAGATCTTTAGAATTAACACTCTGACAACTATAGACAAACTTCGTCGTCTAGGCGGCCCTCACCTTCTTCGGTGAACAAGATTCATATCCATGTCCACAACGGGCGTGGAGTCTGTTGCTGTCTCACTATCTCTTCCTATATTCCGTGCTCTTGTAGATCTTGAATGCATGACAATTGTAGCTGGATGTATATTTTGCTAGTGTTGTGTATCAGGTGTATCAAACATTGGCACTTCACACTTACTGCGAACTTCCAAAAGGTGTACAGCGATGATGACTAGGGGCATGGCGGCATATTCTTATTGAACACGTTTGTGGATCGGATGCAACGCGACAGAAGAACTCGATCTTCCAAATGCGTAGCTGGAAAGCCTTTCTCATCCAGTAACCGATGTCTCAATTATATTATTGGAAGCTTTTTAGAATGATACTGACCGACAAAGAACATCAATGTAGGAGTGGAGATCGTCAAATGGAACTAGGACACACCAATATGCAATCCTGATTGTCGGGTGAGTTAAGAAAAGAATGGAATCAAGGCAGCTGGAAGCGCCGACGTCGAGATAAGGACTTAATGTTAAACAAACGGGAGAAGCAACATTAGGTCATCCTTATACCGGCTCCCACAGCAGATCATTTAGAGGCACATCCAACTGTCTTGCCAACGCCAGCGCGTCATGGTATGAGATCCCACATTTGAACATAGGAGGCCCATCAATCTTGTCCGAGAGCGAAGTTCGGTGAAGTAAGCGCATAGACGTGAGTTCCATAATCTGGTCCACAAATTATTCATGAGAGGTCTTATCCGAGCAGCTTCCGAAACTACACACCGCGGCAACGATTCCGATGCGGCTTGTTTCCATGTCAGTGTATTCTCCTGGGAAAGTATATTCTGGAGGAGCGGGTAATCGCACTTCTCCATCATTCTCCTCCAACAGCGCGCCGAGGATGGCTATCAGCCTGTCGAGCGGAAATGGAACAGGCCCAACGAGCCGCTGCGTAATCTACAAACAGTCAGTCTCAAGGAAAATAACGTGTGAGCTTTCTGCCTACGTTTGCCGCTCCGCTTTTCGACTTTACACTCGCTTTCGTCACTCTTCGCTTCCGTTTCTTCTCATCCAATCCCCGGCCAAACATGCGGATATCTGATTTCGCAGGATTTGTCGACGCTAGAAATGCACCCACCAAGATAAATTTCGACATCCGAGGCAGGGACTTAATCCCACCCTCGTCCCGTTTTGATTTCTGATTTGGTTCCTTTACCGATTGCAGAGTTTTCGCAAGTACGTCGTATTCAGGAGCATTCTCAATGGCCCAATCGGTTGCATTGGTCAGTCGGGGATAAAGTGCTTCCAATGCGATGCTCAGAGATGGTGTGAATAAGCGAATCAGACGCATCCGCACATCCTCCGAGGGAGGGACAAGGTGCAGTTCTTCAGTTATGGCACCGGGAGCATCCTCATCCATTTCGTTACCAAAGAGTTCATCATTTTGCTTTTCGAGTCGAGTTTGACGCCAATAATTGTCGAGAACTGGCTGAACAAATCCAGGCCACCTGGCGGCAGCGATGTACTCGAGCTCTTGCGAATCCAGCGTGAACGTGCCGCAGGCATCGCATAGAGTTGATATGAAATGTGAATAGAGAGTTTTCAGAGATGGGTGGTAAGGATCTGCGTTGGAGCTTATCTTTGTGGCTGGATATTTTGAGGCTAAACGCTGGGCGACGGCTTTGTTACCGATTCGTCAATATGTAAGTTACGAGGCAGAATTAGGGACGAACTTTGTTTGGTCAGCGGAGGCACATCGATGAAGTACGGGTCGGGCGATGCACCAAGCGAAGGCCGAACATCTTCCCATCGTACCACGGAAATGAAGATCACAGTCAAATCTAATCGAGTCTGCAGGAGAAATTATCAACGACGCAGTGTTGAGGACAAATTGCGTTACGCCCTAGTTCAGCTAACCGAGTTAGTGGCACGACAAGATCCGGTAGCGTTTCTTTCAACCTCTCCGCACTCTCGATCAGAATCACTAGCCTGACCTCTGCTCCAATTCCTGATACCTCTGTCCTCTTTCCTTTGACTTCGTCAGAGTGCTTGCCTTCTTCTTTGGATAGCTGATCATGCAGCGCGCATAAGCCGTGCATAAATCCGTCGAAATTCTCGTTCCATCGGTCCTCGTTCTCCGTGTTCCAATTAGTGCACCCATTGTCCCAACTAGGGTTCCACCTGGACAGCGCATTTAAGACTGCATCATACAGTAACCTTGGTGAGAAACAGGATATTGCGTTCACTTTAGCATGTCGAATTTTAGCCGAAAGTCCCGAGGTGGCACCCGAAAGATTTTCAATGGTATAGTCGACCACTGAGGCTGCAACTCGTGGAGATATAGGATCATTGATATATATGAAGGGAGGAGGGTAAAGAGATACCAGAACGGAGATTTCGTCGACAAATTGTTCGTAGCCTACACAGAGGGGATTCATGACAGTTTAACAAGCCTGTACTCTGCAGCCTGTTATTAGCCACGGCAATTGCCGTGCATACGTCTCTCTTTGCTGTTACAATTGAAGTAGATCGACTGTCATCTACATCATTGTTGTCTGACTATGGGAGACTACTTTGCTGTACTTAAGTAGTTCGATCTGTGTTGCCACCTTGCTTTACATGTGAATATAACAACAGTAACATGGTCTTTCTGTCTTTGCAAAATATTATTTGGTCTTCTATGGTGCACCAGGCCTAGTATTACTTTTGTACAGTGGCCAAATCGGTCCGACAATGTTTTTTTTTTGCACTGAACTATGTATAACTGGCTAGGAATCAGATACAATTGCAGTGAATAGCAAATGCACAATGGCTTTTAGTTTCATTGCGCATTACTTCAGCTTTTATGGGCACAATTTTGTGTGTGGCTGCAGAGCATGCTCAGGGCACCTGGAGCCCAACAGACCAATCCTCTCACATAGATGTTTTTCAATTAAAAAATATATACGGCCTCACATAAGTGAATCCATTTTTGGTCAATGTCACATGATGTACTGTCCTTATTTAGAAGGTATTACATCATCTGGCCTATCTCAATTTTTGTCCAAATCAAAATCCATCTGGAGGATCTTGGGAGGATCAGATCCCCTTGCCAAAAAAAACCATTTTTACTAGAGAATAAGAAAAATAGGAAGTTTTGTTATTAGCCAGTCAGCAGCAGCAAGTTATCTGTGTTTACTGAATTGGACTGGAAAAGACTGGACCAGTGGTCTATTTATGGACCAGTCTTTTGCAGTCCATTTGTCAGTCATTCCATTTTGAAAAATGTCATAAAACTGCAAAAAACCAGTTTAGACCAGTTGAGACCAGTCCTATGAACCTATATGGGACCATGTTCCCACATATATTGCCCTTCAATTTGATCCCTGGGTCATCAGAAATGGTCAAGAACTGAGCAAAATATGACCAAAAACATTTTGGTACAAGTATTTTGTTGTATCCAATGATGATACTCAACCTGGGAAAACCACCAAAACTGCTGATGATATTTGCACAAGTCAGAGGAAGGGTGCAAGACGTTCTGAATGTTCGTGGTCCAACCAAAGGGAAGACAACTAGTTTGTACCAGTCATAAAGGTAGTTCTATAAGGGAGGAAGGTGTTTGGCGCAGTCCGGTGGAGTATCAATCGATATCAAAGAGGATGGACAAGATCAATGGTGAACGATGTTTATTGTCAAGGGTCGATGTGTGAGTTCTAAGGACTTTCTGGTGGATCAATAGTATACAAAGGTTATAGCTGATGGATAGGAAGTGTCAGAGTGGTTACTAGTGCTAACGATAAGAGGATCAAAAATTGATCAAGGATGACAATGGTCACAGAGGTTTCTTGTCAATCGAGAAAACTCGTAGAAGTTTAGATTGTTTAGCAGATAGATTGGATTCTTAGAGCTTTATACAAGGCGATATGTGAAGACGATTTCTTGTATTCCCAAGTAGATACTACAGAGTTTTATATGTTTTAAGAGAAACTTCCTAAAATGGTATAAGAAACATGTGTAGAAGATGAGGCAAAGGATATGAGTTAAAACACGAGGCCAAAATGAGACTATAATCTGAACAAGAAAGAGATATATCATATGACAAAGGAGTAATAAAGGGAAAGAACTAAAAGGAGACTGTCCTTTGTGTATAAACCATGCTAAGTGTCACAATAATCTGTCCAGCAGGTTCTGTATGTGATAGGGACTTGGTATGAGGCTGACCTACTATCAGCAGGTTTGAGCACAAGTTGGAATACTCCCTGGCACATGGTATTCCACCATTTAGATAATGAATGCAGCACCCAATGTTGCTCGTAGTTTCTCAATGCCAATCGATAACACTCGATGATGGTCGCCGATGTTTGATTGCAGTCGTGGTTGTTTGACGTTGATCAGGGATACTCGATGTTCATTCAGAGGGATCTTAGGGTGTTTCGAGGTAGTCCTAGAGTTGTGCGATGTAGTTTCTAAGTGCAATCAATGTCGCTGGTGATGTTTTGACACAGTCAATATGATATCGCGATCAATAGACTTGGTCGAGAGTGGTCGCACTGCTTCTGGGACCTCGTAGGAGTTAGCTGATGTGATTAGAATGTGGTTGTAATGGTGAATCAGCCTTTGAGCCAAGGAGACAACCTATCACTGAGTGACTTTCATTGTATCTTACTCATATGTTGATAATTTGCTTGGTTCTATTGGTGAACATAGAGCTGACATGTATTATAATATTCCCACCATCTGTCAATGCATGGTAGGCATCATGTAATTTATGGTTGCCACATTACATTTCTTGGAGTTCAGCACAAGTCATCCAATATATGTAGTGAATGGCAGGGGTATCCAAAACCCTGGGGGTATTTGTCAAGGGTAGATGAGGGTAGGGGTGAGTGTACAAACACTGTACTCTCACCCCTACCCTTACCCTTGGGAGAGTCCCAGGGTATGTAAAACCTCTGGATAGGGGGCATATAATAAAGTAAATGTACCTCAAATACCATCAACAAAAGACTTCTACACAGTTTGTACTCAAAATAGAGTATACATTGCATTTTCCATGTATTGATGTTTTGACATCACAGGATTTCCAAATTCTGCATAGTTACTACCTGAAAATGTGTTGTAGCACTTTTATACAGCCAAGAAAGTGGCCAGATGTTCATGTCTTTGACTCAATTGATAATAAAAGTGATTTTAGTCACTTGTGTGATGATACCATCTTGGGGGTATTGTGTATGCAGCTTAGTGTTGCCCCAGCTTAAGCTCTGACTTAAGCCGAGGTTTTTTGCTATATCTTGGGAAATAAATTACATAAAATTACCAAAATATTTGAGGAGCTAGATCCCATCAAAAGCCAAGGGGTCCTATGCCAACTCTAAGTGATCGGAGAACCCATTCCCGAGATATGTAAGTGGCCTTGAAATGGCTCAAGCCTAGCTGTTAGTGCACATCATGGGTTTGCAAACCCACAGAGGTATGTGGGTATGGGTTGCATGGGTGTGTGTTGGGGTCTGATGTAAGTTACCCATACCCAACCCATACCCATGGCATGGGTTTGGTGGGTATGTTCAGAGTACTCATGTCATTATTTAAGTAGTTATTTACATGGTAATTACCTACTACTAGCACACTATCAGGAAAAAGTGTTTTGGCCATAGTGTACTGCCATTGATTGATAGCCATAGGTAGCCTCCAGTGTGCAGCATATGTTAATAGGACTGCTCCCATAGTGATACCCACTCAATAGCAACACAATAGGTCTGAGAGATCAGCCAATAGTGCTCAGTTGCAATCATATTGAATGTGATAGGCATTGAAATCATCCATAGCACTCCATCTACTGTTGGTAGTTTACATAGGTTTTGCAGACTGCGACCATAACTCTGTGGACTACAGTGCATTGGTAGTAAGAGAATCTCAAATACCTCTATTGAATAAATCTATGTCCATGTTACAATGAACATATCAATGTTTATGTAAGGATTCACCAAGAATACTTGATGCCTTCTCTAATATGTTACTCGTCATCCAATTACAATTGATCTCCTGCCCAGATTTCCCCATAAGATGAGCACTGCGGACTATGTGATCCACTGCAATGATCTTGGCATTTGGACGGTGATGACATGTCGAATGGTGTACACTGTACATCCCTGTCACTTGATCAAGCTGACCAAGAGCTGTGAACCATTTGATGTATGCCAGTGGGTGTGGGAGTTGACTGAATTGTGGGGGGAGATTAAAGATAGCACATACCTGAGCAACATGCAGACCTGTGATAACAATAGAATGTCGATGTCAGCAGTTGGGAACAGATTTGACTGAACATACCTTGGGGGAATGGTGTGCCATGTTGGTAGTGAGTTGGATCCTCAATCACAAATGCAGTATCAAAGTAGGCTGGCACTGCAGATCCTCATCAAGTTGCATTTTGAGCAGGAGTAGTACAAATATGTTTGCAGATTTGCTTTGAGCCAATGAAGTGATTCAGAGGAAGGATGTCATGTATTTGCTTGTAAACATCAAAGTGGTCATATTTGGATGGATGTGTAACGAACGTAGACCTAAGCCGTACTAATAATAGAGCTCAGTGTTTGTACGCGAGAGCGGTAGCCAAACGACTAGAGTATATTCACCTAATAATAGAGCTAAGAGTACAACGGTGAGTACGAAAAGATGAGCATAGTAAGTAATGATCTCACCTCAGTGTTTGTACGCGAGAGCGGTAGCCAAATGACTGAGGGGAGACAAGTCCAAGTAGCAGTACTTGTAGCAAACAGTAAAGTAAGCTAAACTACAATGAGAGAACAAAAGGAAAGGCTCTCGATGAGAGCAATAGCAATGCAGTAATATGAAAGGAATTACAAGAAACAATACAAACGTACAGTGGAGTCGGCATAGTGGCGCGCTGCTGCGCATGAGATCCGGAAAGTAGTAAGAACGCGGGTAGGCGGGGTTACCCGTTTGGGCGAGTCACGCTTAATATTCCAACAGGATGAGGAGCATGAGGACTATGTGTCTGATGTGTCAGTTAACTGCTGTGTTAGAAGGCTTTGGCTGATGACAGTATCTGCAGGATATCGCACGATGAGACATGGCTATCAAGAGGTGAGGGTCCTCTGTTCCCCTCAGCTGTCTCAGTGTCTCTGTCACAGAGATTTATGCCTTATTGCATGGCCCCTAACTGTGCCATTCTGCCTGTCTCCTATGTCTCTATTTAGGTCTACTACTAATGTTGCACATTGTCACATGCACCACTCATTAATCTTTGCTCAATGTTTAACCATTCAATGTGCATGAGATGATCATGAGCATGATCACATTTTCTGCATACAACATGTTCATTGACTGTTGAATACTGCTTGACAACCTTATAAATAATATTCTCAATTGTCCAACATCTACCACAAATCACTTTCAGTGCCCCACCTTCCGCCTCCAATCATCATGCATAAACCTCCTACCAGTGCTCAAGCCCACTCTCATCATGATAATGTCCAAGGCTGGCCTGATGCTCTTACATGGTTTCACCAACTTATCAATCTTTAGCTTTGAAGGAAAATGTTATGCCCCTGAATAAAGTCCCCATAACTGGTGTTAGGTCTCCATCTGGCCATCAGCATAAGCCTAGTCAAAAAGTCCATGAGCATCGTAAATCTTTCAATCTTGTGTTTAAGTAGCATGCTCTCATAGTGCATCCTGGTAGGCATGGAAGAGACTGCAGCTGCACAATGTGCTGAGGCAGCCAAGATCAAGAAAGCACAATGTGCAGCATGCAAGGTCAAAAACTCTGACGAGGATGCTAACCCTGTATGTCCAAGTCACTAACTATCAATTCCAGGTCTCTTACTGATGACATCTGTAGTTTATCACTCCTACCATTATCTCAAAGGCTACTCTTATCAAGAACAATGTGTTAGCACAGCACAAGGCCCACATTAGCAGTGTCAACACATTCAGCGACAATGATCATGATGAGGTAAGCACATTGACAGTATCATGGCTAAATCATAGGCACTCACTGAGATCATGGCCAGGAATGAGGACGTTCACCTCAATGCTCTAATGGTGGTTGACAATATGAATCTTCACTTGGGGATCTGCATAGCAACAGCTATGATCATGGGTTAAACTTTCCTGATAGTCTGACTCTGGTCAGCAACCTTTGCGATGTGTCTCAACCACCATCTCCTGACAATGAGGGGGCATCTGTATCGAAGCAATGTGCAATGTCTACAGACTCGTTGCATATCACCAAAGTACCAAAGACCTCAGGTGGATGTACCAATGCCAGTGACTATGATGAAACACTCAAGAGAGCCATTTTACTTGCAGCAGCTGAGTTTTGATGCAACATTAGTACAGTACAGGCATTTCCTGATAGCCAGATGGAACATGAGATATTAGGTATTGCATGGGAAGAGGCTTGTCAGCATATTCAGCTTGACTTGCTGATGCTTACCCCTTCAATTGCGAAACTAGTAAGCCCCAATCCCATGTAAATCAACAACTACTAAACTTGACACCTATTCCTAGATCACTAGTCATGGATCCCATCTTCGAGGAGAGCTCAAGATGAAGACCCGGCCTTTAGTTGAGACCTTCTATTAGTGTTTGAAAGTCCAGTCTATAGGACTGAAAAAAGACTGGCAACCCAACCGAACCAGACTGATGGCAACCATACTTTTGGTTGCAGTTGCCTAAGTATTGGTGTTACCCGGTTGCCAGTCCATTGATATTTGAAATATTGATAGACCACTAAAAGACCGACCGCAACCAACTGCAACCAGTCTTTTGATATGTTAGGTAAGTGATCAATCAATCACATGCAATCAATTACTGATCAACTGCACAACAACAACATCATCAACAACAGTGACCATCACTTTCCTCCCTCCCTCCTTCCTCACCACAACCACTCCCTCTCCATAAACGGGCACCTCGACCACCCCCATGCCCCTTCAACCACACCAAACAGTGACACCCATGGCTGCAAACCTGCCACATCATGCATGTTCTACGTGTTCAACAACTGACGCCCATGTTGGAGAAGGCTCCAATACATATCAAGTAAGTTTTGTTTCCTTATTTCATTATTTTCTTACTACTAACATTGTTGTTTTCTCTTGTAGGTTTAAACTTATGTGATTACAATGATGGCTGCACCTAGGTAGAGTACCCCACCACCCCAGCCTCATGAGGAGATGGCGCCGTATTGACACAACACCAGCACAAGTGCCAGTGTGTCAACGGGCTACGATGAGCACCCATGCGAGGTAGTGAGGTAAGCACACCACCCTGTAAACCCACCACATCACCACTGACCCCCCTATATCCCCCATTGAAACAGGACCATTGGCAACAATGGTATCCAGCACCCGCCCCCACTGTTGTGAGCAACTGCTCGCACAGGGGAATGCAGGTGCTAACAATGATGGACAAGGTTCAACAAACGTCAAACGTAGCACCACCAGGTACACACCTCACCACCTCGTAAACTCACCATATCATACTAACCACCTTGAGACCCCAGCAGCATCAACCCAGCACCCGCCCCCACCCCTACGAGCAACTGTTCATGGGGTGGATCACGGGTGCTAATGGCTAATCAAACAGTCAACAGACAATGAACAACAAACAACGGACGACGAACATCAGACAAGGGATGACGAGCGAGGGACAACGAATGACAGACCTGTGCCACTGTGAGCCTCTGCTCACAGGGTGTGTATATAGTAATAATATAATGTAATGTACTTATAGATACACAGTCTGGACTGGTTGTAAACCGGTCTGGACTGGTCCATTGCTAGACTGGTTACAACCAGTCTAGCAACCATTAGGCAACCATGATAGACCAGTCTATACCGGTCCAGTCTGCAGTTGTGTCTAAATTTTGAAATACATGAACCGGTCCAGTTTGTGGTTGCACCCTGAGGTGGGCAAAAAACCAGACTGGACCAGACTTTCAAACACTACCTTCTATGGTTTTGAAAGTGGCCACAATTGCAAGATCATTGTCAAGAATCACCAGATAGCAGAGGAACTGAAAGAAGGCCACACTTTTGTTTACAAGGTATCATTCTTCTTGTTGAGTAGAACAAGTATCTGATTGTATGGTAGATCACCCATGCCAAATTAGTGGAGTGCAAGGGACTCTATCAGTCAAAGCTCATTCAGAAAGTTGTCAATGCTATGTGGTTCAGAAACAAAGAAGACGAAGGCATAACATACAGTTCTTACTTCAATCCCTTCATCATTCCAGGCCTTGCTCTAGTTTTTATGGCCATGAGTCCCTCTGATGCTTATCATTTGTTTGTTTACTAACAAATGTTCTTGCTAGATTGAATGTTGCATCAACAAGTGGATTATTGGCATCAAAACTGATATCCCCTTCACTATGGCACTCTACCAAGACGTATATGAGGACCACATTCATTGCCTCTGATTTCAAGAAACACACTGGAAAGCATAACATTCTCACCAACATTCTTCTCAAGATTTATAATTGGGGAAGGTAAGTGACATATGTCAATGTCTGTGATCTATGCTCAAGGTTATACAGATTCCACTCTGGTGCCCAGCCACTCTCTACAGCCAACTGCCCCACTATCTCTGATGATGTGTTTGCAGCTGCATTGAAACAATACATTGAGGAATTGGAGACTGAGACTGATGGTGAGTGTGGGGATGAACTACCATCCAGTTTCTACTTTTATTTTTAAATATTTGATTCTCCTAGTTCATATGTATCATTGTGCTCGATCGAACTTTAATGTCAATTTATTGGTGTAACCCAACTGTAACAACATCATTATGATGAGCTATCTCAAGCACTATGTGATACAACACACATCTGAAGCATCTATGTGTTACTACCTAGCTCATTATAGGCTATCAAGGCTACAAGACTATGCAGCTATGTGACACATCATAGTACCCAGTCACTCTCAACCAATAGTAGTACTACAGAATATTTGGTGAGTACTATCACACACTATAATTATGGGGGCAAGCAACCAAGCTATGAGTGCTATATATGCTATATACTGCAATGTTGTCCACTATTTTTTTCCTGATGTAGCCTCCAAATACCCCAGGGTTACCCCTGTCATTCTCTAGAGGTATCTAGCCTATGTAGTAACTTGTCATTCCAACATTGAAAACATTTCTGCCTGATTCTGCCACCCTGGCAATTGCCATTCTGCCACTAGTGTTGTGACGGCTTGGCTTGGGCTGAAAGCCGCAGCTAAGGCTTGGCTTTGAGGGCTCAGGCTTTTGAAAATCCAAGCCTGAGCCATGAAGACAGTTTTAGGCCAGCTTAGGTCAGCCTCAGCCCAAGCCATGGCTCATTGGGGTACACAAGGGCATCATGATAGTGGGCACTGCTGGTGGCAGTGGGCATGGGGGTTTGTAGCAGGAGATGCAGGTGCAACGGCAAGTTTTGATGTATGTGTAGTGGTTGTTATGCTGGTAATCATCGTTGTGTGGCTAAAAGTCAATAATGGAATGCATCATTAGTGGAAAAATGAACACAATTCAAAAAGAAACATACTTGGAATACATAAATGGCTCAGAAATGGCTATTTTTGCATATGAACATTTGCAGCCATGCACTTCGGCTGTTGGAACTCCACGGTTGGGTTGGATGGGTGTAGGGCACCATTTATGAGAGGTACAAGTATGGGAGGTGGCATTGTGGGTGGTTGTGGTTGTGGTTGTGTTGCAGATGTCATGGTATGCCATTGTGTCTGTTTGAGGAAAAAATGTAATAATCTTAATTTTAAAGCTATAGTAACATCAATATTATCAGTACATGGCCAGAGCTTCAGATAAACTGTGTTTGAAATGGAGTTGCACATGTTTGGGTCAAATCCTAAAATAGATCTATTTTAACATTTATCTATGCTCATTGCAAATTGAAATATATGAAATCAAGTTAGGATCAAGGAAGGCCCGGACTTAACCCTTCGTGAACTAATCCCTGGGTTAAGTGTTGGACTTGACCTGTGTATTTATCTGATCTAGCCACTAACTTCGATGCGCTATGACTGAGTGCCTAGATCCACAAGGTCTGTCCCTTGATGTGACAGAATCTATCTAAATTTAGCCCATGACATTTGGCAGTGTGGTGTAAGAGATCCTATCTCTTACCATCTTACTTACTAGCGACACCAACCACAAATGCGATTGGCATATGCTCAATTGATCACACTTACATCATGGACACGGTCACATGACGAATCACGCGTACGATAGTTCTTATTGTAGATGAGATTGTATTGTGTACTTTACTTTTCTAAACCATACTATTTTCCAGTTAGCTTGTTCGAACTGCCTGAGTGTTTGAAGGACACCTTCATTCCACTTTTTTTTAACTCAAAACTAGAAACCTATGAGCGAGACCTACACAGCCAATGCAAACAAAGATAACACCAAAAAACTTTTTCAGACCCACGAGATTGCCAGAACCTAGGACCCAGAAACGACCAATAAAGTACTTTAGGCAACAGCAGAAACATTAGAAGACTAGGGCTAGACACATTGGCAGCACTTGACGAGCTTAGAGGGAAGCGCGCCAACAAAGAAGCACACGATGGCACCCCCCACAAAGGGCTGAAAGAGAAAACCCAAGAAACATACAAAGAACCCCAATGAAGTAAATCACCCCAACATTATTTCAGACCGGGCGAGTCGTTTAATCCTATAAAATCACCGATATTTGTTGGAAAATTGCATCGTAAAACCTCCCCACCACTCGACTCTTGTACACCATGAACAACAACGTCCCAGACACCGTAAATCTTAACACCGACCGTCAAACTGTCTCGAAAACCTTTGCGAGCCACATCATTGACAATGCAAAACCAGTCACAACAACTTCTTCGACAACCTCGAAACACCGTTCAATCTTCCTTATCCAGCATCTCAATGTTGACACCATCTCCTACACCCAGCCTGCCACCCCTGATGACCACACCGACACCCATCGTTCATCATAATGCACATACAGTGACCATGAGCGAAGACTCAGACGACGAGGTTTACACACCGTCACAAACAATGGCTCCCCTCATCAAACCACTATATGCATCTGCCAAAGTCAGACAAGGGTCAGCAAATGCAGCCCCATTGTTAACGGCAGGATCGCTGAGCATTCAGGTACTACGAGGATTTGAAACCACCTGTCACCGTTACTTTGCTAACAAAAGTATTGCAGCCAATGATCAAGTCAGCAAGATCATTTACAACTTCAAATCTGTGTCCGTCCAATCCTGGGTAAATGCAGATGAAGACCAACTGATCGCCTTGAAATTCAAGGAATTCATGGCAGAATTCAAAGGAAAGTTCCTCACTTGTTTGTGGGAGGATGAACTTGTTCAGGATCAGATCGCAATGCAAGGGAACACAGCATTCCTCACGTGGATCAACAAAGTACGCAATGCCAACGACGAACTCACAGCTCAGGGATCGGTATACTACATAACGCCTGGTAATTTTTGTTGCCACCTCATTCTGCATTTTAACCTGGCTTTGAAGAGAATGTACAATGGAAACAATGGGATCCCAGCAGGGGCAACAACAGGAATTCTAGATGAAATCACGGACCTCGAGGAATGGATGGAGCAAGTACAACACTTAGAGGAGGACTTGAACTTACAACGCAACCAATGGGTCACTGAAGCAGCAAAGAGATCACAAAACGTAACAACCACTGCAATGCCTGTCACCACGACGGGGTCCATCGCCACTAAGAATGCATCCTTGACTGCCAACCCAGCACCTCTTCCACGACTCACTGACAAAGAGAAAAATCTGCTGACGATTCATAAGGGATGTTACAAATGCAGGGTATTTTATGCAGGCCACATGTCACACGAATGCCCAGTCAGCAGGGCGACCTTGGAAGCATGCAAAGCAGTGACAACTGAGAATGCAGCAAAAGCAAAGACCGCGTATGAGCGCAGCGCTAGCTCCTCCAATATGAATGCACAACAAGTCACCCACATGGTGGCGGTATTTGGGGAGAGTGACGACAAGGATTATTTCCAGGACATTTTGTCTGATAACGAAGGAAACGAGTGTGTATCCTCCATTTTGGGTCTGCCACGTCATCTCAAATGGACCTGCTGCATTGACGCACCAATGACCTGTGCGCCGACTCCCATTGATGCCCTTATTGACCATGGTTGTCCCCCAGTGTTGATTTCAACTGAACTGGTGGAAATTCTGGGATTGGTACCAAGGAAACTTTTCAAGGCAATGAGTGTATCGGGCGCGTTTACGAAAGAGCAAAGAAGACCAGACTCTAGGTTATTATTATCACACTACTGTAAACTACACATCCAATTGCCAGATTCCATATGGAAATCACGCATCGTGAACGCAATGATTTGTCCTTAACTTCACACCGACCTCATACTCAGACTGGATTTCTTGGTGAGGAATCATATCGTCGTGGACACAAAAGAATGAATGGCAATTGCTAAGGAATCAAACTATGATTTACTAAACCCCCCAGACCCTGTCATGTGGAGAAAGCGAACACCAGAAAATCCGTGGAAGCAACGGAAACAGCAGGCTAAAGAAATAAAATTAGGACAAATGCAAGCACAAGAGAAACGACGGGCAGTGCATACTGAACTAGAAGGCTTGTTTGAAGAAAACCCTGAGAGATTTGATTTCTCCAAGGAAACGTCCTGCGGACCTGACATCATAGGATTGATACGATCACATATTGAAGAACTAGCAACACTGGCTGAGCTGCAGCACCTGGACACAGAGTACAAACAGAAATACCAAAACCTTTTCCCAATGGATATACCGCACGTAAAAGATCTACCACACAGAGTTTATCATAACATTGAATTGCTACCCAGCGCACCAGTTTCAGTGGCGCGAGCGTATGGGTGTCCACAGAAATACCAGCCAGGATGGAAAACCCTAATCGAACAGCACTTAGCAGCAGGGAGGATTCAACCATCATCGTCTCCCTATGCGTCACCTTCCTTCATTATCCTGAAGGCAGACCCCACAGTCCTACCATTTTGGGTCAATGACTACCAACACTTGAATCATTTGACGATACCTGATAATTACCCACTTCCTTGAATAGACGACATCCTAGCGGACTGTGCGAAAGGGAAAATTTGGGGAAAAATAGACATGACTAACTCATTCTTCCAAACATTGGTAAACCCCGAGCATGTGAAGTACACTGCAACATTGACACCATTTGGGTTGTGGGAATGGGTAGTCATGCCAATGGGCCTGAGGAATTCCCCAGCGACGCATCAGCGATGGTGACACTGGCATTAAGGGAACTGATAGGCAAAATCTGCCATGTGTACCTTGACGATATTATCATCTGGTCGATGTCAGTATCAGAACACAGGAAAAATGTGGCTAGAGTATTGGAAGCACTGGGCAAAGCACACCTTTACTGCTCAATGAAAAAGTCCTCACTGTTTGCAATGGAAATGGACTTCCTGGGTCACCATATTTCCACAAAAGGAATTGAAGCGGACTTCGCAAAAGTGATGCACATATTGAATTGGCCGGCACCAACATCTGCAAAACATGTCCGTCAATTTTTGGGCCTGGTGCAATACATAGTGCAATTCCTGCCCATCACTGGCAGAACATACCATAGTGCTTATGCCGCTGACAAGAAAAGAATGCAACCAAAACTTCCCAGAATGGCCCAACCTACACCAATATGCATTCAAGGCAATAAAACGATTGGTCGTAAGCAGAGACTGCCTCACGACAGTGGATCATGAAAACCCTGGTGAAAACAAGATCTTCATAACCTGTGATGCGAGCAAACGGTGTACAGGAGTGGTCTTGGCATTTGGACAAACTTGGGAGACTTCATGACTGGTAGCGTTCGAAAGCCGGCAACTGAATAATGCAGAAAGAAATTATCCTGTACATGAACAAGAAATGCTGTCAATCATGAGAGCTATGCAAAAATGGAGAGTGGACTTACTCGGATCGCATGTCAACATTTACACAGATCATAAAATGTTACAAAACTTTGATTACCAACAGGACTTATCGCAATGACAAGCATGATGGATGGAGTACCTTTCACAATATGAATACACAATCAACTACATCCAAGGAGATAGAAACATGGTCACAGATGCACTTTCCAGACTACCGGACACAGTGGACGAGAAGAAACCGAACATAGTGGTGGCTGCTATGTTTGTGATTGAGAGCAACCCGAAATTGATTCAAAGAATTAAAAAGGGATACTGGGTTGACAGTTGGTGCAAAGGCATTTTGGCAGACTGGAAAAGGGGGGTACTGGACAAGAAACTGGAGATCACTGTACAAAATGGTTTACTGTTCACGGGGATGTGATTGATCATTCCAAGATACAAGCACTTATGAGAACAATTTTTCCAACTGGCACACGACAATCTTGGACATTTCAGAGCGAGCAAATCCTATGCAAGCTTGCGGGACGAATACTACTGGCCAAACATGAGGAAAAACTTGATGGAAGGATACATACCTTCATGCCCAGAGTGCCAAAGAAACAAATCACGGACATCATGACCAGCGGGACCATTACACCCCCTAGCAGTACCCAATAAGTGCTTTCAGTCAGTGGCATTGGATTTCGTGGGACCATTGCCGACAGATGATGGCTATGACATGATCGTCACCATGACAGACCGCATGGGAGCAGACCTACAAATGGAGCCTTGCACAAGTACAATAACAGCAGAGGAGTTCACCGTAATATTTTTCAACAAATGGTTCTGCAAAAATGGATGCCTGGAGGAAATCGTCAGTGACAGAGACAAAATCTTTGTGTCAAAATTCTGGCGTGCGCTAATGAAAATCATGGGGATAAAACACAAGATGTCAATGGCTTACCATCCACAGACAGACGGATCATTGGAACATATGAACAAAACCATGATTCAGGCACTGCGCTTCCATGTCGAATGTAATCAATCAGGTTGGGTGAAGGCACTGCCAAAAGTACGATTTGATATTATGAACATGCTAAACGCATCAACGGGTTTCTCTCCATTTGTTCTGAAAATGGGAAGGTTGCCACAGTTGATACCACCTATAATAAGAAGAGACAACAGCCCAGAAGAACAATTAGAGACAGAAACAGAAGTGGCACGCACGCTGGTGGAGAGCCTAGAACTCATAACGGACCAAGCTAGAGACACACTTTTGGCAGCAAAAATATCACAGACACACCACGCAAACACGGAAAGGGTGGCGGACCCAGAGTATAAAGTGGGAGATAAGGTGATGTTAGCAACAGGGCATCGGAGGCAAGAATACTTACAAGCAAAAAGTGGGTGAGTCACAAAGTTCATGCCTCAATTTGACGGACCTTATGAGGTCACAAAAACTCACCTGGAAACATTGGACTACATGCTAGCACTTCCAGGATCATCAAAAGTTTTTCCAATGTTTCATGCTTCCCACCTGCAACCGTTTATCAAAAATGAGGATGAGGAATATCCCAGCAGGAAGCAATCAAAACCAGGACCAATCATGACAGAAAAAGGGAGCACAGAGTATTTCATCGAGCGGATTATAGACTCCTGGCCGCAAGGACGAGGAAAACAATATCTTGTGCGATGGCTCGGATACGGACAGGAGCACAATCTTTGGTTGCCACAGAGTGAACTTCTGGAGACAGAAGCTTTGGTGAAATATGAGGAAGAAAGTTTGAGAAGATGTTTTTGTTTGGAGGCATGGCAAGTGTAAGAGATCCTATCTCTTACCATCTTACTTACTAGTGACACCAACCACGAACATGATCGGCATATGCTTGATTGATCACACTTACATCATGGACATGGTCACATGATGAATCATGTGTACAATAGTTCTTATTGTAGACGAGATTGTATTGTGTACTTTACTTTTCTAAACCATACTATTTTCCAGTTAGCTCGTTTGAACTGCCTGAGTGTTTGAAGGACACCTTCATTCCATGTGGGTGTGTTCAACAGATGCCAGCAGACACACAACGGCGAGATGCCTTGTCTGCAACGATGGGTGGTCTCGCCAACTTTACCATTGTCCCAAACATGAAAAATCTGATGCTCATCAAAGTGTATTACATTACCACGAAGAAACATCAAGTTATCAGCAGAGTCCTCCTCACCCTCCAGTGCCATCTGAGACAGACCTAACTGAAGATGCACTTCGAAATCTTCTGGCCTCATTCGCTGGCCCTTTTGCCCATCCTTACACTATGGCTGATCAACAGGGACTGTCACCACCTCACAGCGCAGGCATTGACTGGCACCTCTTTGAGGCAAATGAAACCACTGATCTAGTTCAATCAGCAGAACAACGAGGCATTGCTCTAATCATGCAGGGACTATTAGAATGACTGGATGAGCTCTCAATGAGTTCTATGGGCGAGCTTGAGGAAAGGTCTGAGATCGACCAAGCTGAAAGCCAAGAGCCTGTTGTCACAGGTCAGTTTCGAGTTCACATTGTTATTGGCAGTATAATTCTTACATTTGTTTTAGTTGATGATGTGAATGACCATGACCATTTGTTAGAACAGCCATGGAAGCAAACCAGACTGAATGATCCACAAGAAACCTCCCATCATTGGAATCCCTGGCCAGATAAAATTGTAGGTCTGCCACTTTGCATAAGATAGTCCTCATTCATATCAGGAAGGTTCTACCAAAACCTGGTGGGCACTGTGCGAGTTTTGCGGGAGGAGTATAGGATTTTGTTATGGAAGTCAATGTTTTGATTGTGACTCTTTTGCGAGTGATTTTTGATGGACTGCCAACTTTGCAAGCAATACTCCTCTGTCACTCATTCCTTAGTTCAAATTTGGTTTGCACAGTTCTTTTTAAAAACACTTAATAAAACTTTCCTCCGTTGCCTTTTTTTTTAAAAACACAGTGTGACAATGTCAGTGCCCACTTTTGACTGAAATCAATGAATGCACGTGACATCGTTGTCTATGAGTGAGGACTATCTTATCTGCTTTTTCACTCACAATTGTTGTACAGTCATGCACACTCGATATTCTAATGCATCTCCCATGATCCGTATTCTCTCATCGCCAGTTAGATCTATTTCTCTGGTTACTGAAGGTCAACAATGTCAATGACGTGCCATCAGTCAAAGCAATGCATAACATAAATGCTGCCCTCTAGACCCTGTGTGGTATTGATAGCTGGTATTGATAGCATAGCATATAATGGTGCACTTGGACATCAATACTTTGCAAATAGCCTCTCCCAAATCATTGCCCAGGTATTACTTTCACTTGAACAGTGTCTGTATGCACCTGTAACTTTTGCATCATTTACAGGAAATGGCAAATCCCAAAGTTTGCCCACACCTTGCCTTTTATCCTGAAGATAGCTCTCCAGTATTGGAAGAATCTCAACAGGAAGATTGGTGGCTCCATGAGCTTCCCACTGATCAGACCACACCTATGGCTCGCATTGGTGCTGATGACTACTTCATTTATGAACCTACAATGCTTCGGAGTGGTCGGTGCTGCATTCCAATCCGGTGGTTTACACAGAATGGTAATTTTTTTGCAAAGTGTTGGAAGCTCGAAGTTGTGGTTACTGAGCAGTGTTCAGGCTGGAGTGTTCAAGAGCGAAGACTACACTGTTCCACTCAGCGATTTTGTGAAGAATTTTGTAGACTTGATGCATGATGCTGTCTCATTGTATAATTTACCAAGCCCATCTGCTATTATCAGTTTGTCAAGTTGTTGACATCTCATAGCTATCTAACTTACACACAGATGTCTTTGATCCTGCTACCTCGCTCTTCTCTCCATGGACATTTATGGACCCTTCTGTTGGGAACCGCTGGATGTATTGGCCCAAGGCTCACGTGTGGTCACACTTCCTATCTGGATGTATTGCGATGATACCTCAGGCAATCTGTCAAAGAAATGGAATGAACACAATAGCTTTCTATTTTTGCCAGCTGGACTACCTTGTGAGCAATCTCAAAAAGAATACAACATCCATTTCCTTTCCACTTCCAACATTGCACCACCTCTCAAGATGCTTGATGGCATTGTCGAACAGCTCAAGTCAGTGTCTATTTTGATTCAATACTATTCTCCTCTTCTGATTATTTCCTAGAGAGGCTCAAGAACATGGCATTTGGGCCTGGGACATCGAATTAAATGAGCCAGTATTGGTCATTCCTGCTGTCTTAGCGCTCCTCGGTGATAATCCCATGCAAAGGGAATTTGCTTGCCATATTGGTCTCCATGGCAAGCTATTCTGTTGGGCATGTTGGGTCAAAGGAGCACCTGAACCCGATCCTGATTCTAGTCATTTCCATTCAAAGTCACCACCCCCACAGCAAGATGATAATGAAAGCAAGAACAGTGAGACATCTGATGCCGCACCCAGTGAAGTTGGAAGCGCTGCAAGTGTTGGGACCTCTGCTGAGTATGAGTGATTGGGTAAAAAAGGCAAGGGGCAAAGAAAGAAGGTTGTAGAGACTATGGCACAGATGGTTGATTGGGTGAAATCATTTATGAAGGTATTTGTGATATTGCATCGTCCCTGAGCATAAAGCTGATGAATGGGATCATGGCATGTAGATTGGCCAACCTCACAAGAAAGAAGAAACAGTGAAGCAGTTACATTCATTCTTTATGGAAGCCTCTACTCTCAACACAAAGACCAAGGTTAGAAAGATGTGGACTGAGTCTGGCATCAAAGACACATTTCAGCTGCATTTTTTGGATCAGCTGTTTGATTCATACTATAAGGGCAACCTAAGCCTCTAGCAAAGGGAAATCCGAAGTTAAAATTATACTACATAATACAGGCATTGGGGGTGCACCTAGCAAAGGGAAATCCGAAGAGAAAACTCTAAGGATCCCCTTGCTGATGCCCAGTATATGTGAAGACGACAAAAATCAAATATAACCTAAAAATAGAAAAAGGCGGAGATAGGCGGATCAAGGCTGCCGAATGACATCATACCAAGGGGTATGTGTCGGAAGGGGTACCCCGCCTCTAAATATAAAAGTGTCAACATATACAAACATGATAGCAAGGGAAAATTAGTAATAAAATCCGGAAAAATCATAGAAAATGAAGAATAGAAGGAAATGAGGTGGGGAAAAATATGGGACGAACATAAAAAATAGGAAAAACACACAGGGCACCCCCTTAGTCCCCTTACACATACAAAAGCAAGCATGGCTGAGAGATGAAGCAAGCAGTGCTTGATAAGAAATTGTCTGAGCTGCCAGACCACACTATAAGTCCAGTATGGTGAATCAAAGGTCTTGATCCCCACCAGGATACTCCGGTTGAAATTCTACATGTGGTTCTACTTGGATTTGTGAAGTATTTATGATGTGATCTTGTTCAACTCCAGCTCAAGAACAAAGATGAAAAGAAACATCTTTTGGCCACTTGGCTCTCTTTCTTCGACACATCCGGTCTTGGTATATTGCCCCTTGTGGGAAACACAGTAGTACAATACTCTGGTTCATTAACAGGATGGGATTTTTGTGTGCTGGCTCAAGTGGCTCCTTTCATCATCTATGACTTGGTTTCCAAAGACTGTTTGGAGACAAGGGTAGCTCTCTCAAAACTTATTCCTCTCATCTGGCAACCAAAGATTGAGAACATTGATGCCCATATTGTGAGCTCATTATAATTCATTATAAATTATTTTAGTAATAGAGAATCACAGATACTCTTGACTCATGAAGTGAATTATTTCCTTTGTTGTGCTGCACAATAGACCAATCGCTGGTTCAACAAGCCAAAGTTCCACATCCTCCTGCATCTTATGGAACACATCAAGTGCTTTGGTCCTGCCATTCTGTTTGCCACAGAGGCATTTGAATCTTTCAATGCCATAATTTGGGCCAAGAGTGTTCATTCCAACTGTCATGCACCATCGCAAGATATTGCACAGACTTTTGCCCAAGGCAACTGAATTCATCACCTACTTAGCAGTGGACAGTGTCTCCTGAAGACTAGCACTGATGCTCAGACATTCTCTTGCAATGCTTCTGCATGGGTCTCAGTTGGTCCTGGACCTGCGAGCTTGGTTTCAAAACCCACCACAGTCACGCAATATCTGGGGCTCAATCATGAAAAGCTGGTTAGACATGGTAAGCAGTAATTTGTTCAGTAGCACAGCAGCTTGGTTTCAAAAGCCTTGTCTAGGTATTTGCATTTCAGATAAGTGAAGTCCACGTCCATACTCAGCCACACAGGCAGGGCAGTATCTCCCTGCTGGAATTCCCTACATGCATGGAGAAGACTTGCTTTTTAAGACAAATCAAAATATGTTTTTAATGAATGGAGATGTATGTCCTGTTGGATCTTTTGTCATTGCAAGAAGGTTGGAATCGCAGGGGCAGACTCTGGTGGCTCGTCGTGTCGAAGAAATCCTTCAAGTCCGGGGCTCTATTGTAGACCTGAGTGGTCAGGCTGATTATGTTCTCCTTCAGACTGCAGATGTTTCACACTCAAACGCCCACTATTGTATGCCAAACATCAAGATGTTGCATCACTGGTACCTGGCCATGTTGAGGAACACACCATGGAATGATGCATCACCAAATGTGGAAATGTCGGCATGTTTGATGTGGATGCTATTGTTAGCGCATCCCTTTGATGCGCATGAACAAACACCTTAGTTCCCTTTCTCATTCTTTCTCTTTGCTTGGCAAAACATATATATACTCATAGATAGACAATCTGCCACCTCAGTCATTTGTACAAGGACTGAGGTGAGTATGATCTTAGACATTGTATTATGATGATTACTTACTGTACCTCTAGTATAGCCTTGGTTATTCTAGGTACAGTATATCTGAATAGAGTCATTTGTACAAGGACTGAGTATAGCCTTGTTTATTCTAGGATCGATTCTCTGTAGGTTATAGGCCATTTCTGTCGTTGAAATGATGGTAGAGATCTTCTAGCCACTCAACGCGTGTTGACATCACCCACTCTCAATCGGATTCCGATCATCATCTCGCCTCGGATCACAGAGCAATTCCCCTTGTGGTAGCCACTCCAGTACACATCTAATCTCTTTGTTACTTTCATATTTCCATCCAACTGCTCTACGACGCTTTACTCTTCATAATCATGACTGCTGACCCCGACTCCAACATAGTTTCCGTTCCCTAATCAAACTCTCAGTTCAGTACGTGGGAGTCAAGCTTGACAAGCTGAAGTCCAACTACAAAGAGTGGTGCGAGGATGTTACCATTGCCCTCTCCCTCAATGGCCTCTACGAGTACGTATCTGGGGATGCTTCTCCCCCACCAACATCTGAGATGCGCACATCCTTGAATTACTCCGCCAATGCCCTTCTCGCATATGCTTTCCTTGCATCCAGCGTCGCCCCTGGCGAATGCCCCTTCCTCGACATGACAAAGGGCCCTAGTACCAACTGGACGATTATCAAAGACTGTCACCAGAAGGAGGGACCCGTTCACCAAGTCCAACTCTTACAACAAGCTTTGTCCATTCAATGCACAAAGGATACCCCACTCCCCGAAACTGTGGACTGGATCTGCACTTTAATAGAACACACATTCACCATGGGAGATATCAAGGCTGATCTCCTATGCTCCATAGCACTCCTGAACTCCCTCAGCGATCATTTCCCCCACGCCCGTTCAATCATATCCCGTGATATTTCAAATTCTTCCTCGACATCTCCCTACACTTCCAACGACATTAGATGGTTCCTGGAAAATGAACAGTCCCTGATTGAGAATGACCAACGCTCTGAGAGCAGGTCATCCATCACACTCACTGCCCACACCAAGAGCCTGAGAATGTCCAGTTCCCTCCTTTGTAGCAACCCAGTTTATAAGAAAACCAGTCACACCATTGAATTCTGCATTAAGCAAGGTGGAGGCATGGCTGGGAAGACAATTGAGGATTCTAAGGCAGCTCGACAACTTATGCTCGAAAAGAAGAGGTTAGGTACAGACACACCCAAGGTCCCTGTCACCATGAAGGATGTTAACGGGCGCATGTTCACCATACTCATCAACTCCGTGTCACCACCGACCCCTTCAAACCTGCCCGAATTTGCTGGCATTGTGTGTGATCCTGTCCCTGCCGCATCCATTGAGGAGATTGAGTACGAGGGCTGGTTGGTAGTTGAGGAGGAGCCTGTCACATCTATAGACTGGAATCAACACTACACCCCAGCAGCCGAGAATGCATTCACAGCTGAACCTCTAAATCAGACAAAGCGAACTCAAATGTCCCTTGACAATTTCCCCTTCATTGTGGATTCTGGCGCCTTGGTTCATATCCCCAGATCGCTCAGACTTTATCTCCCTCCATCCCATTAAACCGCAATTGGTAAAAGGACTCGGAGGATCTTCCATCTCCACTATTGGTGTTGGTGATATCAAAGTACGTGTGGCATGGGGCGCATCAATCATTTTATGTAACACACTATACATTCCAAATGCAAGTGTTCGCCTCATTTCCGTTAGCTCCCTCACCGATGACTCCAACTCCATCGCCCATTTCGATTCATCATCCTGTTGGATAACCAACAAATCTATGAGTGCCTTCATTGCACATGGCCCCCTTCTTTCCACTAAGAAACTTTACACACTCACTCTACATTCCGCAACCACTGATCATGCCTTCATCATCCATGGTACCCCCATGCTCGAAACCTGGCACCATCACCTCGGTCATGCTAATTCTCAATCCCTGTGGGACATGACCAAAAAGGGAATGCTCACAGGTGCGTCTGTCTCTACAATCTTGAGACCGCCAAAATGTGACGCTTGTATCCCTGGAAAGCAGATGAGGATGCCAGTACCAAAGAAGCGTGAGGCGGGGGAAGGGCACAAGGCTACAAGGAAATTAGAGAAAGTATGGATAGATTTGTCGGGACCACATGCTGTTAGATCATGCACCGGAAATGAATATGTGATGAACATTGTTGATGACTGCACTTCCTTTCTGTGGTCCATACTGTTGAAGAACAAGGACGATGCATTTCTGGAGCTCAAGGCATGGGAGCTAGCCCACAAAAATGAAACAGGTTTAAAGGTTGGGATTTACATCACCAACAATGGGGAGCTGAAGTCAAATCAAATGGAAGCATGGCTGAAATCCCGAGGCAGTGAACAGTGCTTCACTGCCCCACACACATCTGCACACATTGGATGAGTTGAATGCATGCACAGGACACTGATGGCAAAAGCACGGACAATGTGCATCTATGCATGCCTGCCAACATACCTTTGGGACGAGTTTTATCTAACCGCTGTCCATCTGCATGCCAAAACTATGACCCACTCACTACAGGAGATCACACCCTGGGAACTATGGCATGAATGTACACCAGATTACTCATATATGCGCGAAATTGGCTGTCATGCATTCATCCTAATTCCCAAGAAAGATAACCCAAAAATCTTTGAATGCTCAATTGGTTGTGTGCTTATTGGATATGAACACAAGTCCAAAGCATACCAACGCTACAATTGTGCAACCCACTGAGTACACAGTTCCTACCATGTACGCTTCATTGAGAGCCATGAAGGACATGTCCCCATCAGGCCCAGAACCAGTCGTCGCTTTACCAGATACTGCTGAACCCAAGTTAGAAAATACCACACCCCTGGCACCTGTGGCGCCACATGATGATGATGATGAATACGACAAATATGTTGTACCACCAATCCACCCTAACACAGCACCTCCCCAACTTCCACGCCGATCATCCCCTATACCCGTACCAATGGAACATAACCCCAGCGGATGCAACACAATGGGAAGCCGGGTATAGGGATGAACTGAAGTCACTGAAGGAGATGGGAGTTTACAAACTCATTCAATGGTCTGACGTACCCCCTGGGAAACCCATCTGAAAAGGGAAACCCGTCTTCCATATCAAGCAAGATGAAGCAGGAAAGGTGGTCAGATGGAAAGTATGTCTTGTTTTTAAAGGTTTCAAACAAATTTATGGCAAGGATTATACTAAAACTACCTCACCCACTGCATGCATGGAATCTTGGCATATTCTTCTGCACCTTGCAGCCTCTTTGGGATGGGACACCCAACAGATCAACGTGAAGACCGCTTTTCTATATGGTTTATTACCTGCCAATGAGGTACAATACATGCAACAACTGGTCGGATTTGAGGAACCTGGAAAGGAAGACTGGGTGTGGCAACTACAGCGTGGCCTGTACGGTATGAAACAAAGTGGTTGCATCTGGAATCAAACACTCAATGCCCAGATGATCGAATGGGGATTTACTCGTCTAGCATGCAAATCTTGCATTTATTACTGGAAAACTGACACTGGGATCATTATTGCAGCCGTTCATGTCAGCGACTACCTCTCAATTGCCAACTCAAAGGAGGAAAATGAACATTTCAAGACCCAGATGCAAAAAGTATGGACCATCTCTGAATTGGGCACCGCGTGGTTTATCATGGGTATCACTGTGACATGGGACAGGGCCACTCGCACAGTTGCACTCTCTCAAACTGCCCTCATTGACAAAATTATCGAACAGTTCGGCCAGAAAGATGCTCATCCAGTTTCAGCTCCCCTCGAACCAGGCTGCAAACTTCGACATGCCAACCCCCAATCCATCACTCCTGAGGAACGACTATACCTCAATAAACTCCCCTATCAATCCCTTGTCGGTTGCCTGCTACACCTAGCAATCTCCACCCAGCCTGATATTTCATATGCAGTTCAACAACTTTCCCAATACCTTGATTCCTACAATTCTGAACACTGGAGCGCAGCCATCAGGCTTGTCCGATACCTCAAAGGGATGAGGGATTTCAAGTTACACCTTGGGGGTGATGCTCCCATATCTCTTCATGCTTTTAGCAACTCCGACTGGGCCAACTGCCAGGATACCTGCCATAGTGTTGGTGGCTACATATGCACCCTCAGTTCTGGTGCAGTTTCCTGGATGGCATGCAAACAGAAAGTTGTTGCCGCCTCATCATGCAAAGCTGAATACATTGCAGCTTTTGAGACCGCCAAGGAATGCATCTGGCTATGAACCCTACTCGACTCTATCGACTACATGCAAACTTCCCCCACCATTATATCCTGTGACAATACTGCTACTAAGACTCTCTCTGAAGACCCCCTTCTCCACTCCCGCGTCAAACATGTCGACATTAAATATCACTTCCTTCGCGAGCATGTCCAGTCCGACAATCTGCATCTCACTTATGTCAATACCCAAGAAAATGTTGCCGACATGTTCACCAAAGCCCTAGATGTCAAACAATTCACTTATCTACAAAATTCCCTGGGCCTACGATAATACGATTCCATGCGAGGAGGAGTACCACAGTGAGGAGGAGTGTTGAGGAACACACCGTGGAATGATGCATCACCAAATGCAGAAATGTCGGCACATTTGATGCGGATGCTATTGTTAGTGCATCCCTTTGATGCGTGTAAACAAACACCTTAGTTCCCTTTCTCATTCTTTCTCTTTGCTTGGCAAAACATATATATACTTGTAGATAGACAATCTGCCACCTCAGTCATTTGTACAAGGACTGAGGTGAGTATGATCTTAGACATCATATTATGATGATTACTTACTGTACCTCTAGTATAGCCTTGTTTATTCTAGGTACAGTATATCTGAATAGAGTCATTTGTACAAGGACTGAGTATAGCCTTGTTTATTCTAGGATCGATTCTCTATAGGCCACCCCCAAGGTGCTCATTCACACCTGTCTCATGCTTATTTTGAATTCACATGGAATGTCAAATAGGACTTACTTTGTACAGTGAACACACAACACAACTGTGCATTGATAGGTACACTGTGTGCACTAAGCTCTGGGAACATTGATAGGTCATCTTCTCGGCTCAAGGACCGATTCAACACTTTAGCATCATTCTAATCACATCGGCTAACTCCTACGACGTCCCAGACGCAGCGTGACACACTCTATCAATCGCGATATCATATCGACCACATCGAAACATCACCAGCGACATTGATAGTATCAAAAGACCACATCGCACAACCTTAGGACTACCCTAAAAGTCCCTAAGATTCCCCTACATGACCACCGAACATCCCCGACCAACTTTGAACAAGCCACAACCGCGATCGAGCATCGCTGACCATCGTCGAGTGTCATCGATCGATATCGAGAAACTACGAGCGACATTGGGCGCCACCTTCGTGATCTAAATGGTGGAAGACCATGCACTAGGACGTATTCCAACTCGTGCTCAAACCTGCTGATCATAGGTCAGCCTCATTCCAAGTCCCTATCGTGCACAGAACCCGCTGGATGCATTATTGTGAGACTTAGCGCAGTTTATACACAAAGGACAGTCTCTTTTAGTTCTTTCCTTTTATTACTCTTTCATCATATGATATATATATCTTTCTTGTTTGGATTCCAGTCTCCTTTATGGCCTTGTGCCTTAACTCATATCTTTTGCCTCATGTTCTACACATGTTTCTCATTCCATTTTAGGAAGTTTCTTTAAAACATATAAAACTCTGTAGTATCTACTTGGAAATAACAAGAAATCGTCTTCACATATTGTCTCGTATACAGTTCTAAGCATCCAATCAGCTTTCTAAAACAATCTAAGTCTCTGCGGGTTTTCTCGATCGATGAGAAACCTCTGCAATCGTCGCATCGTCGATCCTCCCTTGATCCTCTCGTCATTAGTTCTAGCAACCCTTCCAACACTTCATAGCAGTTTGCTGCACCCTTCATATACCATCGACCTATTGAAAGGTCCCCATAATTCACATATCGACCATCAACGATAAAACTCATTTGCTGTCGATCTTGTCGATCGCCCTTGATATTGATTGATACTTGATCGGACCACGACAAACGCCTTCATCTCGCATAACACTACCTTCATGACTAGTGTTAACTAGTAATCTTATCAGAGGTTTGACCATGAACTTTCAGAACGTCTTGCAACCCTCCTCTGACTCATCGCAAACATCATCGATTGCCTCATCGGCAGTTCTGGTGGTTTTCCCAGGTTGAGCATCATCAACGTCTCCAAAGGCATCAACACATCAACACATATGCTCCCAACCCCTACAAACCCCTATGAACCCTGTGAGACTGCTCCAAGACTATTTCAAACAACTTTGAATGACTTCACAACACTTTGAAGCTGCCATATGCTTATTGTACTGCCCTCCAGACACATGCAGCACACCTTGTAAGAGTTAGTGTGTTGCATATCAAGCACCACTGGACATGAGGAGATGCAACGACGGGATTTTAGGATGCGATAGTGGCACTTTGATGTCTTGATGATATATTGGATCAATAGGACAGGTACCCACAATAAATCGTGACTATATACATTTCCCTTCTCATCATCTTTTATTTATCTTATGAATTGCAAAGTTCTTTATTGTTTTACATCTTGCCTCATGTATTCCTCATGTTCTATTTCATTTTAAGTACCACCTCTCCCAAACATATATAGCCTTGTATTAGCTACTTAGAAAGACAGAATAGATCATCCTCTGACACAAATCATCTGATTTAAGAGCAATTCTCTTAAGTCCAAGCCTCTCGACTTAGTCTAGAAGTTCAGTGTTTTATGCCAAACTTCTTCAAACTCTTCATACTAGCTTCTCTAAACAATCATCTATTGTCTATCCCCTCTCAAAAGCATTTCTACATCCCTATAGTCTATCCTCATCCATCGTCAAAGTTGTCCTCATCCTCTGTAAACCCTTCGAACTTTATCGAACTTCTTTGAATATCTTCAAACCTCTTTGAGCATCATTGCAGCACTTTTTACACCCTCGAATCTCATTGAACTTTCCTCGAACATCATCGTAGCACTTCATACCCTCTCAAACATCATTGAACTTTCATTGAACTTTCCTCAAACATCATCGCAGCACTTCGTACACCCTTGAACCTCATCAGACTTCATCAGACCCTCTCTAAAGTCATTTCCCTAACCTTGGGTAACAGCAGTGATATTTAGTACCACCTTGCAACCTTCCTCTAACTAGAGCTATACCATTTGAGCCCTTATTGTGGGTTTTGTTTGGGTTTCCTGGTCGAGTATCATCAGCCTCCCAACAATGCAAGGCTACAGGAATTCAATACACCTACCAAGAGCATCAATTGACAAAGAACACACAGCCGGTGGTGAATCACAACTGAGTAGACAATGATCTTATCCTAAACACAGCACAAATGCGAGATGCAATCCATGTACAGCCTTTTCGGATACCATCAGAGATGTTAGATGTGGATGCAGTTGTTCACCAGAGTGCAGTGAAGGAGTTGGCTGCACTCAAAGCTTTGGCTGCACTGGCTCCAGTGACAGGTGTTGGGAAGCAATCCAGTTCACAGGCTGCCCAAGCCATCAGTCCTACTCCTGGAAATTCATCCATGGAACATCCTCGTCCATGGCAAATCTCACAGCTTCTTGCAAACTCCTGACATCAAAACTCAGTAGAATTTGTTACAATGTAAAATACAACAAGTCTGTATTACACATTGGCAGAAATGGGTATCTCAATGTTATTCTCCTCCAATACTACCATGAGTTTGCTGATCCTTATCCACAACTGTCTACACTCTGCACGTAGCCTCCCCGCACCTTGCTTCTCCTCTGAGAGCTCCTGTTCCAGTCTTTCCATGTCAGCCCAATGTGATAAATGTACTACATCGATGATGTTGAGTTCCTCTGGAGAAATGGCAACTGTAATTGCAGGATGTGACCGTGGTGAAGGAGTGAGCAGCACTAGCCAATCAGAACACTTGACTTTGATTGGACTTGGACTGAGCTTTTGTTGAACCTGAGGGGCCACTACACACACATGTTAGGGAAGGTATGAGTCAGAAGTGTACCAAGATTTATTACAGCACTGGTCCTGAATGTGCTCATCAAACTGCAACTCCATGAATATATTGTCACACTGTGAAGCATCTACAGGATGCTTTAGTCAGTCCTAGTCTGACGAATGAGCAAATGTGTAATACTTACCACGTTCTCCTGTAATATTGCAGATATATTGTGAATCTGTGAGTTGACTGTCTAAAGCACCACCATTGAAAAGACTGATACCAATGGTAAGCGCAGAGCAGAAGTAACATAGTGCCCACTAACCTGGTTGTCAAGCCTTGTACCGTTGACCTTTGTACAGAAGCTCGGGGTAACCTTGGGAGCTTTGAAGGTGTACTGGTGTATTTGGGACAAAAGTGAGCCTCTCATAATGAAGCCTGAGGTTGTCATTCAGCTTTCATGACAGTCAAGATCAGGGTCAAATGTGGCAGGATATCCAGAGCTACAACAATGGCAAATATCCCACCATTTTATACTTCTCGTGCACGATGGACATAAACAATGTGTCGCGTCTTCAAAATTGGAATCAACAAAATATACACATGCAACCATAGCGCATTATTATAAAAGCTCACCTTATTACACACACCTACCTCAAGATGGATTTACATTTGCCACCCAACATGAACACATCCACATATCAGTCCTGTGACAATGTCTCAGACATGTTCCACCGCAGCAATGACTCCAGCTTTAGCTTTGCTTCTCCTCCCCATCCATCAACTGACCATTCAGGGGGCCCTGGATTTTATACACCTTCCAACCAGGATACTGGGCTGAGAGGATCACCAGCACCCTCCTCACTGTCCACCTTTAATGTTGTAGAACCATTGGTGGTTGATACCTTAGCCAAAGATTTTAACCTGGATCAACAGCAGCGTGCTAATCTACATGGGTTTGTGAGGGTAAGTAGTCTTGTGTATCTGATGATGCAGTATAGATGACTTAACACATACCAGTTGGGATGCATTCCCCCAGCACTTTCACAAGCTGACCTTTTGACATGCCTCTACATGATGGCAGTGGTCTACAGTGAGGGAGCAAAGCGGAAATGAGCAGCTGCTCAGCAAGAAATTGGAGATTTGAAAGGACTATTCACAGATCTGAAGATACACCTTGAGCAGACATTTACATTCACAGTTGAACAGTGGGTACATGAATTTTTGTTACCTGAAGAAGCACATCAATGTTACCTGGTCTTTATAGGCCAATATATGGGGCATGGCCCAAGATGTGATATACCAAGCAACACACACTGCATTCACCACCATGCATGTTGATGTCAAAGTAAGTCTATAGGCTGCCACCCACAGTGACATGCACTTACACCACCTCTGAAAGGCTGTTTTGAGCAAAGAGTGTACTGGAATAAAGCTGGAAAATGTGTTTGGGAGTCCTGCACGCAAGAAACAGCTCACCTCATTGATCAAGAAAACATGCTCCAGTGTTCGGAACATGTTTTGACAAGAAGTATGTTTGTCCTGGCCGAGGACATTCCCCAAGTCACTCACTTACTGCCATTCAGCTGCAAGATAGTGTATCACCTGAAAGCTGTCAGTCCATTGCTGAATTCACATATGAATCAGCAATGAAGTACAAGCACGGAGGATTTGGGGATGGGCTTGACCATGGGCTTACAATTCACAATGTAATTTTGGTATGGCATTCTCACATTCATCCAGAAAATATTGAACTGATGTGAAACTACAGCGGAGGTTTATACTTGACAACCCAGATCTTGTCAGAACACCAGATGAGTCTGATGAAGAAAGCCCTGAAGACACTGAAGGCATGCATATCAAGAAGAAGTGAAAATGAACTACAGGTGAATGGATACCAAAAGGCGAAGACTTCTGGAGCAAGGTTGATGCATTTTTCATGAAGGAGATTGCAAAACATGGTCGTCACTTGGTAGGCACACAATGGAAAGAGTATGTGCATGGATCAACAAGCTCCAATTGGTATACTGATGCTCCTTCACAGTTATGTTAACAAGTTAATCTGTCTTGACAATGCACACTTTTCAGGGTCAGACATGGATGTTGGGATTGATTCTGGCTCCTCTGCTCGTCCAAGCCCTAGCAGTCCTGTTACTGTATCACAGGGTGACTCTGGGTTGGATGACAGAGTGTATCAGCAACAGCCTGAGTTTACTGCACAAGGGGCTGGACTTTTCCATGTCAGCATGTGAGTGATAAAGCAGCAGTATAATCAGTGATGTTGTTCCCATTATTCTACATGCATGAGTCAATTACAAAGAACATAAATGCACTGTTGGTACCCACAAGAAAGGCTCATTACAAATTGAAAGAGCAATGATTGAATGCAATGGAGAGAGCGACTCAGAGTCAGACACAATGAGTGTAAGTCACGTGAATTATGTATTTGGTCATTGATTTGATCTATGTTTGACTTGGACTTCAACCATCTCCTTGATTTTGGTGTCCTTAGTGCTCATTCAGTGCTTGAACACAGCTTTGCCTAGTGTTGCCTTGACCGACTTGGGGGATTTTTGTATTTTTAAAATAACTTGACACAATGCAGTCAGCCTGCTTAGTGTTGAGAGAGGACCCATCAACTTTTGGGGCTCCCTATCTATGTAAATATTCTCAGAATTCTATACAATTTATTGGAGTTGATATTGCCTTTGACTCATTTTTGCTGGTTGACTTGACAAAAATGAGTCAAAGGCAATATCAACTCCAATAAATTGTATAGAATTCTGAGAATATTTACATAGATAGGGAGCCCCAAAAGTCGATGGGTCTTCTCTCAACACTAAGCAGGCTGAGTGCATTGTGTCAAGTTATTTTGAAAATACAAAAATGCCCCAAGTTGGTCAAGGCAACACTAGAGCCTCTGCCTGTTGAGCTCACCAGCCCATGTGTGGGTGTCTCCACATTGTTTGTGGTTTCTTGATGATTGTATCATAACCCGGTCTTGTGGGTTGCATCAAATATGGTGTCGAATGTGTACAATTTCTCCTCCATCTCATCCACCGGCACACAATTCAAATCATGAGGGGGTGAAGAGCACTTGGTTTGGATGAGCATCATAGTCAACTGCCAGTGGTGTGCATATATTCAGCTTTCCAGATCCACAATGTCCTGAACTTTATCTCTCTTCAATTGTCATTGGACGACAGACCAGTATGATTGCCTGCCTGGTGTAGTTGGTGAATGTAGTGGACTGCCATGGTAGAATTTAGTAGTATTCTATCATCATTTCATAGGGTTGTATTCTATATTGTGCAATCCAAATGTGTTGTTTTCCTATTTTGGCTAGCTATTTTTTGAAATGCATCTGGCGATTGAAAGTAATATTTGCGCTGCGAGGACCATACCCAATACAAATCCCATTATGACCCCAGTTTAACATAATCCCATGCTGAGGTTAACCCTCACATGAGCTAACCTGGATTAACCACTCTCTTTTCCACCCTGGGTTCTACTCTATTAAACCACGCTTCAAGGGCATCCATCTTAACTTGGGGTTAATAGAAATGCCTGCCCATGTAGTAGAAGTTAACACAGGTTCAGAAGATATGACCTACCTAAACTATGCGTTCTCGAATCTCGATCATGAAAATGAGATGCATCGACGCGTCAATCACGCGATAAAGTTGTTGACATGGACAAATTTACAAACAAGAGTAAATACAATTGTCGGTGAAATCTGTTTTGAGAAGGAGTTCAAGTTCGATGTGTCATTACCAAAAGCCGCAGCTAAGGCCACGGCTTACGGCTTTCTTGAGAGCTGTGGGCCCTGTGAAGCTGTCACTACGGCCCACGCAGGCTCGGCTTTTTAGGGCTCGGCCGGCTTACGGCTTTGAGCCGAGCCGCGCACATCACTATCTGCCACACTAAAGTCTATTTGACATCATGACTATAGCCTCCTGACAGTCACGTGACTATGTGAAAATCCTTTGTTACTGAGCATCCGCGTGTGATAGAAACGTACTATTCTTGGACTTGGACTAAATCCGTTGTTCACACACTGGGCAGTCTCATGACATAACTTTATTCGCGTTCACTGAAGTTCGACGTTCACCATGCCTTGGGACATTATCAAGCTCAATGACGGTAAATCTCCATGTTATCATCGGCTCACTCAAGATAGATCTCTAATAGTCGATTTCTCCAGGACACTCAATTCCAAGTATCGCGTGCGTAATTACTGTGTTACGTGGATTAGACGGGGCACATATCAGTCTTGGTTTGGCTATAGATTTGGAACGTGGAAGATGGGAAATGGCCAAGGACCAATCGATCAGGTAGACCAAGCCATCTCTGTCGGCTTCAATCACGTCGGTAGGTCGCCTGGTAAGCCGCCCGATATTTTCCGATGTTAAGCGGTCCTCGTCTTTTACAGATACAGCTCAGGCGTACCGAAATGAGGCCGAAGCTGGGACTGCCATCCGCGAGAGCGGCCTTGCACGCACCGATATATTTATAACCACTAAATATTCTGGTGTGGATGGCCTAGACATCCCTTCCTCGATTAACAACAGCTTGAAGAATGTAGGTATCTCTTACTTCTCATTGCTCACTATCTTCCATTTTCTTTGTAGCTTGGAGTGTCGTACATCGACCTGTACCTTATACACAACCCTCGTCTTGCTGTCCCCGACATACCCACCGCCTGGAAGCAGATGGAAGAAATCAAAGCGAAGGGGTTGGTCAAGTAAGCCTCATTCGTACATGATGTTCTCTTTCCAATTTTTACATTCTCTGTAGGAGCATCGGGGTCAGCAATTTTGCCGTCCAACACCTCGAGATCCTGTTGGCATCCGCCAAAGTCCTTCCGGTGGCCAATCAAGTACGCATGGATATCATATTTGAAATGTTCAAAGCAGCGCCTTTGACCCATGGCTGCGCAGATCCTGCTCCACCCATATGTCTACGCCCAACAAGCGCCTATTCTTGAATACGCAGCTAAACATAACATCGTAATTGAAGCATACAGTGCCCTCATGTGCGTATACATATTTCATTCCTTCACAGTACTTCATAATAATTTCATCACACACAGCCCCATTACCTCGAGGCCCGGAGGACCTCTCGATGCCCCTCTGAACAGCATTGCGACCAGGCTCGACGCGACAGCGGACCAGGTACTTCTCGCGTGGGTTAAGGCTAAAGGAGCGGTAGTTGTCACGTAAGTGCTGTCAATCGCACCATGACACCTTGCATTTATCTGACAAATTTTGCTACATAATAGCACTAGCTCTAAGAAATACAGACTAGAGGGATACCTCCGCGCCGGCGATCTCCGTACGTCAACCCCACCTTATCTTTATTCGCTTCCGAGTCAGATGTCTACTTTTTTAGAGCTTACGCCCCAGGACGTCTCTGCACTAGACGAAGCAGGCGCGCAGGGTGCCAAGCAATTCAAAGCCAAGACATTCCTTCGCAGACTGGTGGTCGTCTCCCTGATGGGTGCTGCTGCATTGAGTGTATGCTCGTATTTGGGGATCGATGTGCTGTGAAGGTAGGTAGACGATAAGGGTATGTATGTATACCAATATTGGACTGTACTTGGTATGATCAATGTGACTTGTGTCCTACACGGGATGATGTAATTCTGAGAGCCAAAAATATCACTGCAAACCCAGCTCGAACATTGAATATACGTTATTTGATTGAAAGGTATGGATCAGGGTTTTATCATTAAGGAGGCGCACTTGTAGTCAAATGAACTGGCGAAGACACGTTACTACGCGCATACACTGGTACTCGACGGATTAGAAACCGAAAGAAAAAAAGAAGGATGACCATGCAATTGGAACGACAGGATACATTATTAGGTATGGATACAAGCTAGAAGGTGCTACAGAAACACAAACCAATACAAACAAGAGAGGTTATCCTGGGCCCAAGTCAAACAGCCATCGAAACGCCAACTAGTGCGGGCCAGAGCATGAACAGGATTCTGAGCTTTGCCTTCTCCATCCGTTCCCGTCTTCGGTTTCCGTTGTGAAGTGGGGCCTGCGCCTGCGTATTTTTTTGATCTTCATCAGTGTCATCCCATAGCGGGTCGGCATGAACTATTGTCGCAGAGGTGGGTTCACTGCTCGGTGTTGGAGTAGACTGTGATTGTGGATGAAGCAGCGAGAGAACTGGGAATGGATCCGTGTTTGGGTCCGAATCGGCTGTTTGCGTTAGAGTTACAATTTGAAAGTCTGCGGAGTAGATCGTTTCAGGCTTGTGTGCATGTGGATGTAGACTTGTGCGTTGGTGTGATTGCGAGTACAGATGTGAATGCGGAGATGAAGGTTTGAAATGCAAGTTACTGAGCATGCAGGTGTAAGTAAAGATGAACGAGGGTGAAATGAAGGACGTACAAGAGAGAGGCGTTGGTTGGCAAAGTTTGAGGTATGATGACTGTATGTGAACGCGCAATGGGAGCTACGTCTTTGGCCAGCGATGCAACATAGTTCTATGTATCAACGAGTCCGTTTGATCAGTGAGAGCATATTACAAAATGTGGTTGTCCAGGTCAGGCCCACTCCCACTCCTCGCCCAACCAAAGCAGTAAGTTTTCAATAGAATAGAGACAACTTACTTTTATATTATTTGTTGATCCCTCTGAACTGACATATAAGTCGATTGACATGAAACCCATATTCTTAAGTCGAGGGGCCCGCCCGTCATCTCTCCACTTGACCTGTGCGAGCTGTCCCGATGCGTACACGGTATCTGCAATAGGCTGCGTAGGATAGACAGAAGCGAGGACTTGAACCGTTGTGAGCTGCAAGAGGGCGAGAAAGGCTAGGTAGTGTGTTTTAGTCGCTGTCCTCAGTCTTGATTTTGTGCGTAAGAACATGGGGGAGCTGCAGAGATCGCACAAGTCCTGTTCGAAGTTGGATATGGTGCGTGTTACAAGCAGAGATTCTTTATACGCAGGAGGTGAACGCGTCGTATGGTTTCAAAGACAACGCGGTGGTGTGACTTCAATTTGTTTGTAAGTAACTTGATATGTTATTATGTATTGGTATATGTAGGTGGCAAATTTAAATCAGTTCCCTTACTTCGATTCAAGTAGGACCTTTCCAGGCCGCTGAAGGTCATAGGAACTCCAAAGCATGGTGCTACCATACACTGAAGAAGCTTTTCACGTCCGATTTACAGGTTTTGCATAAAAACCCGCGATAATGAAAGACCAGACGCATAAGTATTGGCAAAAAAATAGACAGTTGCAGTTTAATAGTTGTAACAAGAATGGTATGATGCAGATTCATCCTTGCTTGGGACGAGAGATGCAAAGGCCTCGACATGATCCGAGTGGTGACGTCCAATTTCAAAGACACCAACAAAATCATGTGCCACCCTTGTATCCCGTGAACCTATTTGTGGCTGCTATTCCGACTCACCAGTTATTACCACTTGGGATTCTTTCCTCCCCTAACTAGTAGTAAGTAGGTCGAACGCAAGCAAAGCGTGTCCAAGGCATCACGGGATCTTGTTCTCGAAGCTTCCGAACACTTTTGAAATTGCACGAGAGGCTTGGGACGGATTTTCGAAGTGGCGTCTGCCCGATCCTCTAGGAGGAAAAGTGTTTATTGACAGGTTCGAACAGTAGTAATGTCGGTAGTCCTGATAGTGTTTTCCAGAAGAGGGGCCAGATAGTCTGCGACTGCGAACTTCCAGGGCGATGGCAAACTCGAAATATGCCTCCTGAATTGACGTAGATTGCCGTCATTGGGACCTTTAAGACAAATGAACTTGAGAACCGAACTTCCGAAGTGGCCAACCGTCCTTGACGCCAGTACTGGGCTATTCAAGATATCCGGATATAAAGGAGAACCAAGACCGCAGTGATGATTCTTAAAAGACGACGTCGCGGGTCGGCACCAAATCTCACCAAATCCAAACCAAATCCTACTTTTGTTCCGCGCCTCAAGTTACGCTCAGTACACCATAGCTGTGTTTATCGGAGTCTCTGACAAGCCATTTATCTCCATGCAAGACAGTCATGAGCTCTCATGCATGAGATGAACTTGGCGGCGGCGGTCGAGCGGGCGGTTAAGGCGGGCGCAGTGTTTATTTCTGTCTGCCTGCAGCCTCCATCCCAAACGGCGGAGGCAAATTCTCATCCGTGTGCTAGCTAAACTTCCGACTAAACGGCTCGCATCCGCGCCGAGCGAACGCGATCATCTCCTATGCCCTCCGTTTCGCTCTCGGAAAGACACATAATTATATCATTGCGGGTCTGACAACGGGATGGCTCCATAACAGACTATAAATCCTGTCAGCTTTCGTGCTTGATGTTTATATTCCCTCATCTTCCGCCATGCTCTTCTCTACCACTATTGCTCTTACCATTGCAGCCTTTGCTTTTGCATCGCCATCTTCAGATCCAGTCACGAGAGCATTGCCCCCGAAGGCTGCGCTCATCACTTCCTGCACCGTTCCTGGCACTGTTGCGTTAACTTTCGTTAGTAATATTGACGTGGTTCCTTTTATGATTGCCTAACACTTTATTATCAGGACGACGGCCCCTTCACTTACTTGTGCGAACATGGCTTTCTATCCCAATGTTGCATTGTTCGCTCATCCATTATATTTAGGCAAACAGTCGTTGACACTCTCAAGGCTGCCGGAGCAGTCGGGACTTTCTTCTTCAGTACGTTTTCTTTCAAACTATGGCCTTCTCTCATCGCTCAGTGGATGTGGTCTTGCGATGCTAGACGGAAACAATTGTAGGTGTTCTCTTATTGAGTCGCTAGACCAAATAACTCACGACTAGCTGTAGATGAGTGCATTTACAGCGCTGATAATATAAAGCGTGTCCAGTATGCTTACTCTAACGGACACCAAGTATGCTCCCATACATGGGCACATCTGGATCTTGCCACCCTTACTCAAGCCAACAGTACGATCACATCCTTTCCTGATTCTCTTGTTGCTCACCAACTCCATGGTAGTCACGTCCGAAATGGCACGCACTGACCGTAGGTAACGACGTATCACACTGTATCTGATCTTACATGCTTTGTAGAGGCAATTCAAAGGATTCTAGGAGTTGTCCCTGCCTTTTTCCGTCCTCGTAGGTCTACAGTTCAAGTGATTTTATGACCCCTTTCCAATCATCGTGGTAGCTTTTGGCAGCTACAACGACCTCGTGTTAACGGTAGCCGGCTCACGTGGGCAGACCGCCGTGACGTGGGACTTGGAGTGCGCTAGTCGTGTTTTCTTTCTCTATCTAGGAGTCTGACTAGTCTTTTCTCATAGCTCTGGGGACTCCTCCAACTTCACTGTGGCACAGACAAATGCTGTCTATGATGCCGTCGTCTTAAAAAAGCCGAGTACCATCTTGGCGCTCAATCATGAGGTTTATCGTGCGTTCCATAGTACAAAAGGATGCTTGTCCTTTGCTAATCCCACTTCCAATAGTAACCACTGCGTAATGTTTTTAAACCTGCTTGAATGGATGTATCTAACAGCTTCCAGTAACTCAACATTGCCGTATGCCCTTGGCGTGCTCAAGAAGGCTGGCTACAAGATGGTGAGCGTGGCCGATTGCCTCGGTCAGAAACCATACCTGAGTATCGGTCCCCCTGGGATTCCCGCTGTGAGTCATGCATATTTCTTGAGATTTTCTGTACTGACGCCTTGTTGTCAGGCTGACTGGATATGCTGAGGATCTAGCGTTTTGTGTTCTGTGATGGATTCTTTTGCGGCATTTACGTCAACTTGAACTTACTTTCTTTCTTCCTACGATCGTTACTTGACTCGGGAAGAAGTATGTAGAGTGTGACTTATAGATATACAAAGTTCGATCAGGTGATTGACAGTTCCTTATAAGTGATGGTCATTGAAGTACTTGCCACTGCGCTGGTGAAGTTGAACAGACTTGTTCACCCAACGTGGTTTCCATATCCCTTCGCTTCAACCATTCATGCTGCCAGAATATCTGTAGCTTTCCAAGCTAATACCCGACGATCGTCCACATCGCTTCCATGGGCGACGTATATTGCAGGATACCTTGTCATGGTATGTATATTGTCCAACGTTTTACTTACCCACTTGCTGATATGGGATACTACTAGTGTTGGGGTGGTACTTTCCTAACGCGCAACCTCCTGGCTCTTCCTCAACCCATGTTGCACTCCATACACCCCTACATCAATTATATCACTGTTCACCTCGCTCTTACCCTTGTTCTTAATCTCTTTCCTGATCTCCTCAACCCCAAACTACTTGACACCATACTATTCCCGCTCGATGCGCTCGTGCGTACAGTAGCTATCACAGGAGCAATCACTCTTCTCTCCATCCCTTCTCAGTCCGCCTCTGTTTCAGTACACCCTACCCTTCTTCTCTCTCCCCTAACACACATGATAATAGGCGCCTTAGCCTCATCTGGGGGTGGTTTGACCGCAGCCACGCTCTCTACTTGGACCCCGTCATGGTCCTTTTCCACCCCCCCACTCTTTCGGGCTGGTACGGGACTCTGGGGATCAGTTGATTTCTGGGGTGGCGCCCTTGTGGCAGCCATCCATGGGGTTGCTACAAGGCATGAGGCGTTTTCAGATATCACGGCTGCTTCGGATAGGACAGGGGTACTGTCGATGAAAGGGACAAAGATGGACTCCTTGCAGGCGCAGGCCCTAGCCGCAGCAGTATTAAGCGTTTTATTCGGCGTAAGAGTTTGGAAGGTACATTGGAGTGCAGGTGTTGTTCTCTCTGATAAGAAGGGTGTGAAGAACAAGGTGCAATGATCCACTAGTAGGCGCCCTCAGCCGACTGTTCTCGAATATCGGTAGCATCTGGAAATCGTGTGGTAGTAAACCTACTGATATGTGGACCGACCTGAGGAGCTTGAACAACTGACGTGTTTTGTCTTTCACCCGTCAGTATGCAAAGTGGACAAATGTCTTTACTCACTCCACTTGGCGGTTTCCATTGACGTAGTGATCAGATCCGGAATAGTACCTTAAGAGACTGGTAACACTGCCGAAGATACCATTACAGGAAGGAATGGCTGTGCCTGACGCGTAACCGAGACGCGTGTATTGAACGCGACTTAGTCCTCCAACGTGCAGGCAGAGGCTCTATCTCCAAATGCATACTACCCTTCGCTAATTCTATCCTTAGTCAAATCCTGGCCACCCGCTCACTCTCCCTGTCTTGAAAAAACACGTCATTGGACTTGCATTGGATACCAATTTTGTGCCCTAACGCACCTCTTCCTACACCACCGCTACCACTCATTTGGGTATTATTGACACTAAAATATCAATTCATATTGTTGTTTCTCTATCACTCTCACTTATGTAAATTATATCTTATATTCTCCTTTCTACCTTATGGCTACTCCAAAACGGTCCTACAGCTTTCTTCACAAAAACACACCTCCCATCTTTTTTTTAAACTCAAGTGGACCACTCAAAAAAACGAATCCGACGGGTTGCACGGCCGACCAAAACTCAGCTGATCACTCTAGCTTGCCATAATTTGAAACGAAAGCTTTCGAGACCACAAAGCACGGTGTGTGCTGACTCAAGCGCCAATAACTTCAGGGTCTCCATAGCGCTCAGACGCTGATCACTCACACAGACAGATTCGATTGCCCCTTTCTGATTAATGATGCGCTGTCCGCCTCGTGTCAACATCTTACAGTACCTTGATCATAACTGCATGTGACATCGCATATGGATAACAAACATGGAGCAGTAAAAGGTGGTGGCGTGTGGTGTTTTATTTCTCGGGGTTAGGATTCCTGTAAATGGTTTTGTCAGTAACGATGAGCGTCAGAAGGGAAGGACATATTGGAGGGAAAAGGAAAAGGAAGAGAGGTCAGATAGGAGCGAAAGACGTTAGATGCATGGTTATCAACACGATTTGTTCAGTGTGAACTATGCTTGTATTCGGTGTGTATCATCACGATGGGGAGCTCGAAGGCGGGCAAGTGAGAGTTCAAGCCTCCGGGTAGAGGGACTATCCAAAAAACAGAATGAATGAATGAAATACTCACATCCGGCGTTTGCCTCCAGGCAGTAGTGTTACATTCACGAATCTGTTCGAACACAACGGGGTCAGTATGTATGCTCATACACTATAACAAAACAATGAGTGAACTCACCGACGGTTATACAAAATCCGCTTCTTTGCACGGCCCTTTGGCGTCTTTTTCTTCTCCTGCTTCTCAACCTTTGGTGTCTGCGATTTAACTTTACCAGCACGGGCGAGCGAGCCGTGAACTTGATTAAAACACGGATTAGCAAGAAAAGCTAATGAACGGGGGCAGAGAGACAGGATTTACCTTTTCCCATGTTGTCTTGAAGTTGCGATGGACGTTGTGTCGATTATGGCTTGATATCCTGTACAGTCATACAATTTAGAGTTTGGTGGTGGCATCTTTCGCATCACGTGATGTGTCACGCGTCACGGTTATAAAAGTCGATTTCCCTTTGCTCCTAAGTACAAACGGATGGTATACTCTGAATTTGAAGGGTATGCTCTGAGACATCTACTCCCAGGATGCATAGGTCTCTGCCATACGTGGAAACACTGGAAGTATGGGATGCCAGTATCCGACAACGCAAGGCGTTTCGTAGCTTTGATTGACGGGTTGTTGATGGATACAGCCAAACTAACTTGGTGTGCCCAATTTTGCAGAAGGACCTCCTTTTGCCACCATACGGCCTTGAGCTAGTATTATTGCTTGCAATGCATATTCTTTGTTGCTGTCATTGTTCCAATTACATAATCGTTGACATTCTCCTCTCCTAACACGTCGAGGTTGATATCGTCGTCGCCGTCTACAACGACCGACGTCAAGGTGTGTTCTTCAAGCATATTCGAACATTGGTCAAGTGAAGGTAGTTGAGTTGACTGGTAATATACCATTCGCATCTTCAATGTTCAAACTAAAATGAATTTCTATTCTCAGCAAACATTCTACGTAATCCAATGGACGAGCACTCCGACGGTGGAGCTTCTACTTCCACCCTCGAGATTTCCCAGCCAAATACCCAATTCATACCCCAGGAAGATGACGCCGAAACATTGTGGGAAGTCATCGAGATCACATCAGAGAAGAACAAACTCTACCGCGTTCGTTGGGCTGGAATTGACCCCAAGACAAATAAGCCATGGCCCCAGAGCTGGGTCCCAATGCACGACTGCACTGATGATCTCGTGCTCCAGTGGAAACGCAAACAAGCTTTGAAAAAGAAGCAGGCTGATCGGAGGAAGTGTATGTTGGTTTCTATCTGCTTTATTCTCTATCTGCATTATCCTATGTTCTAACTATGCTTACTTGAATGCAGCTACGAAACGAGTATCCATGAGCTCCAAAAAGTCCCGCGGATCAGCAATATCTCGTTCATCAGCAGCCACCTCGCGAGGCGCTTCTGCTGCTTCTTCTTCCACCACCGCCGTCACCAAGTCTCGTGCACGCTCCAATGCCACTGTTACACCTCGCGCTGGGCCCTCCAATTCAAAACCCATACCTCCCTCCCCATCCAAACTTGCTTCAACATCGAACTACAAATCCCCCACCACTTTCAACTCCAAAGGCAAGCGTAAGCTCAGCTCACCAGCTTCATCGTCGCACACACCATCAGATGAGGAAGATGACGGTGACTCATTACCAGAGATCGTCACACTCTCACAGACGCGTCCGAAGAAGAGGAGGAAACGGGAGGTGGAGGTTGTAACTGCACCCCAGCTTGAGGCTGGGATCAGTCAGGAAAGCCATGAGATCAGGCTAGCTGGTATTGGCAAGCGGAGGGTGTTGCCAGTAAAAGAGGAGGAGGAGGAAAGTAGTGAGGACGAAGTGGAGGAGAAAAACAAAGCAGAATCAAGTCGCACACAAATCAGGAAACCACCAGTCCCTAAACTCAATAAAGGAAAGGGGCGAGCACCCCTCCTGTCCCCTTCCTCTTCCGAAGACGAACGAGACCAGCTCATCCCTTCGCTACCAGTGCCCGGTCCTGCGCTGGTGAGAACTCGAGCGGCTCCACCCACTCAGCCTACCTTCAAGGAGCTTGAAGAGCGCAGAGCACAAGCAATAGCCAAGAAGAAGAGCCAGATAGCACAGGCCACCCTCCGCAATCTCGAGCCCAGCGTGGATCGCCCGCTGCGGCCAGTCAAGCAGGCGTCTTCGTCGAAGTCCACATCGAAATCTACAACAGCGGCAGCGAAGAACCCTGTGACCAGTACCAGCACGGGTGCGAATGAGAATAGGAGAGTGGACACCCGCATTGATGATAATGCGGAAGGCATGGCGGACGTTGATATGCCCCCTTTGCGTAAAAAGCCGGCTTCGCGTCAAGCCGCAAATCCCAGGGTGGATCTCCGCCGCATCACCTCCGCCTCCTCCACCTCCAAGCCGAAATCGAACTCGAGGTTGAGGTTGGCACTACCGGCAACCAAACCTGCACTCGTTACCGAGCCGCTACTCTCCCTGAATACGCGCACTCGATTACAAGAATATGATAATTGGGTGACGGAGACTGAGCGACGGGCTCGTGCTTATAAAGTCGCGCATACACACGCGAAGGAAAAGGAGAAGGAGAAAGGGGCTGATCGCCTTCTTCGGGACCCGCTGTTTGCTGATTCTTTAGGGGACCCTGTTGGAGAGGAGGTACAGAAGATGTATGACGAATTTGTGGACTTTGATGGGAATGCGGATGGAGGTGTCAGTAGACAGTCACCCGCCCCCGCACCTTCGCCCGCACATGCTACTCCTGTAGATCCTGCACCTGCAGTCCTTGCACCCCAACCTCAACCCTCAATGTCCCCGTCCTCAAGACGACGACGACACCAACAGCCTCCTCTTTCTCCACCCACTCCATCCGTTCTGCGTACTCACTCGGGGTCTTTGGGGCAAGGGTGGGATCGAGACGACTCGTATCGCAAGGGCGTGGTGCCTGAGACGGAGACGGAGGAGTCGAGTAACAATAATACGCAATCCCAGTCTCAATCGCAGCCACAGATGCAACATTTGAAACCAGCTATTGAAAGCTCGCCTGTACCTTCTTCTTCTACCATTCCTGAAGTAAGCTTGGTCGAAAATGGTGTTGGCGAAGGTGCCAGGGCTGGTAGAAGTGGAAGTGGAAGTGGAAGTGGGCCTCAGAGGAACGGTACGAGCCAGGCGGTGGTGGTAGTGGCGGAGGAGTCGAGTAAGAAAAAATCGGGCGCGATCATGCGTGAGGCTACCCTCCCCGACTTAAACCCGACCGCTGACGCTGTCGCCAATGGCAAACCCAGTGGGAGTGGGAGTGGAAGTGGGTCAGGTCTGCAGAAGAACGGCTCCATGACGCCTAAACTAGTATCGCGGATGAAGCCTCGAACACCTGGTAGTATGTCGAAGCTAGGCGTGGGTGTAAATGGGAAAGGGAAGGGGAAGGCGCTGTTGTTGTCGTTGGCGCTGGAGGACGAGCATCATATGTATGTACATTATGAGAAGGACTTTCAGGATGATGGTGGCATGGATGCGATGGCTTCGCCTTTGCAGGCGAGATCTAGCCCTGCTCCTGCTCCCATGACGACGACTCAAGATAGCAATATCGCGGACTGGAGCAGCCCGACAGTAACGACTAATGCTAATATTACGCAACCGTCACCTTCCCCTCCGGGGACAACTCTACCAACGACAACTGTGGATAAACTCCTTCGTCCTATACCCTTGATCTCGCCATCGAAGTTCAAGCCTCACCTCCCGCCGACATCTTCCATTTCGAATGTAGGAGCGGAAGTGGACGAGGAGGAGGAGGAGCACGAGGTGGAGGCGCTCATGAGCTCTATTGAGCAATTCAGCTCGCCGGACAAAGCGACTGCGCCGTGGAAGCTGAAGAGGAAACGGATTGGCGTGCGGCTTAGGAGGGTGAATGAGCACAACGGTGAAGAGTCCCTCCCACCGGTGTCGAGCCTTGCAGATGATGATGACGAAGGTGATCGGGCTGAGGATAAGAATGGGAAGAAGGGTATGGATGGCGATGTGGATGGCGATGAAGATTTTGCGGCAACCATACGCAAGCGTGGCGTGGAGATGGCAGAGCAGGTCAGGAGGAAGCAGGTCAGGAGGGAGAAAGAGGAAGGGAGGCGGGCGTCTAAGAAGAAGAGTCTGATAGACTTTCTTCGCAACGGCGAAAATGAGACAGCGAAAAAGAAAGAGGCGGTGGAGGGACACAAAACGAACGGGAAGGAGAAGGAGTCAGCGAGCGATAAAGATAAAGATGACAGTAGTCGGAGACAAGATGAATGGTTTGCTTCTGCGCTCGAAACCTGGCCACTTGGAAATCGCGGAAGTGGTGGTATGGTGTCTGAGCAGCCGAGCCTTCAAGTACAGGACACTGGGAAAGCAAACGAGGATGGGAAATCGAAAGATAAAGAACGAGCAGGCAGTGCTATGACTGTTCGCCAGAAAGTAGCTGAACTAGAGGATGAAGAGGAGGAGTCTACACAGGACTTGTTGATGGAGGCCCAGGAACACCAGGGCAGGGGTTTGGAGGAGGTTGACGTGGAGATGGGACAGGACTTGGTGGTGCAGCAGGGTGGCGAGGAACCAGGGCAAGATCAAGAACAAGAACAAGAGCGGAGACCAGAACCGGAACCAGAGAAGATGGTCGAGGATGTTCAAGAGGTACATATGGTTCATCTTCTAATTTGCTTTTTCGTCTTTCTTTTGTTTTGCCATATCTAATAGATTATAATCTTTCAGGCCCCACATCTGACTACGGCGGATAAAGAACCTCAGCCTGAAGAGAACACAGCGCACAAGGCTTCTTCGTCCGCATCCTCAGAGCCTAAATCGAAGGCTGACTCTAACCAGCCCGCGGTTCACGAAGAGCCCCGTGAACCAGAACTTGTCCTCCCAGCCACTGCCTCATCGTATCACCACACACCTGAACCTAGCCCAGATGTACTTTTTCGTTACATGGCTTATTCAATCACTGACCTGTTCAAACAATAGGTAACCATGAAGGACGCGCCAGAGCACCTCGGAGCGGCCATGGCTATCCTAAATGCGAAATCGCTCGAGATTGCAAAGCTAGACTCCATGCTTGTTGCGGAACAAGCGAAGACAGAAGCATTGTCCATCGAGGTGAATGCCTTGCATGTAGCACTTGTAACAGCTAGCAGTGGACCTCGCCCACGAGAATCCGACCTCGAGCTAGAATTGGCAGAAGCCCGACAGGCTGTGGCGCAAGAAAAAGCTGCTTGGGCTACGGAACGCAATAGCATACTTGCGTCGATCGAGGAGCTTAAGCGCGCCAAGCAGAATGTCCAGAACGACTGTGACTTCTTTCGGGATCAATACGGGCAGGCCTCTGCATTCGTGACATCCGTACGGAAGGAGAACGTCGAATTGGAAGAGCGTACGCGGACGGCGGAGGAACAGACAAAGACGGGCGTGGAGCTGGTAAGGGCAACATTTGTGCAACGGGTTCAGTGGCTCGAGGACGATGCGCGGATGTGGCGAGCGACGGCGCAGCATCTGATAGAGATGGATAAGCGGACGAAGGGCGAGGAGTTGAGGAAGAGGGCTGGGGAAGCACCAGAACTCAGGAAGAAGTGCGCTGTTTTGGAGGAGAAGAACGAAGTGCTAAGTGAGAGACTGGAGGAGTTAGAAGACGAGTTGGAGGCGAAGGTGCGGGAGGAGGAGGAGGCAAAGAGGTTATTGACGGCGCAGCTGCTACACGCAAGAAACGAGGATGAGTTGACAAGGCAAGCAGAGTTGGAGACCTGGAGGAACGAGACGTTGAGGTTGAATGTGGAGTTGAATGAGATGAATGCGGAATTGGAGAGAATGAAGGCTGATGCAGGGAGTGGAAAACTCGCTGTAGGAGCACAGGCTAATCCGGGCGATCATGAGATGGTCTACCGGTGTCAATGGAGACCTGAGGGAAGCAACGATGCCTGTGAGGGCTTGTTCCTGAGCATCGAGGTGTGTCTCGCGATATCTGTATCATGCACGCAATGAGTCTAATCACGACTCCCAGGAGCTCCAAAACCATCTCTTTTCTGGGGGACACCTGCATCGTTGATTTCATTTTTCTCAACAGTCTTTTCACTTTGGTTACACTATCGTCCCTGTATCACTGAACTGCATGGAAATGTATCTTTTATTTCTTCAAATTATGTAACATATGCATTGTCATGAGGCGACGTCGCCTGAAATCATGGGCTGGTGAACCTCCCATTACATTGGAAACTCTTGGGCAGACTGTTCCTCAGGCTGTTACCACCAGCACAAACCCTCAGGATGGCGATCATGTTCAGGTTTGTGGACAGTAATGTTGGTGAGGAGAATGATGATGACATTGACAGGAGCAGTCAAAGTACTTACATCACGCAGAAGATGATCTGGTGGCCCGTGATTGTCCAATAATCGCGCTCAATAATCGTCACGGTCAAGTGGATCATTACTTATGCAGATGGTATGCAGGGTGGACACTTATCAGTAAATTGGGTGTTGGTATCGGCTTAGAATGACATTCAGTGACAAATCCTAACCCTTACCTACCGTGACCTTTTCTTTCTTTTCATGAATTCCTCTGCTACTCCCATCTTCCTTACTTTCTTCGCCTTTGCTGTTTCGAATTTATTGTTGACATTCACATCATTTGATACTTATACTGAGGTTACACTACATCACCTGAGCTATCTATTACGTATTACCGTATTTTGGTGAGCAGAGTCATTCTATCCGTCACGCGTCACAGCTCATTCAGATGCATCAGGAGTCGATCATGTAGATCATTGACATGTTGTCCATTAATAGTAATACAAATGCCATTCAGGGACCGCGGTCAGCTATGGCGAGCGTGACTCGTGAACGTTATCATCAATGATTATCGATTATCGATGAGCATTTCTTATATGTACAACCGAAACTCTGCCTTCAAAAATCTTATCCCGCCAAAATGCTCCTTTTGATGAGACCTGGCTAGAGCCATTGTCTAAATTCTGAAAACTGACGGAGTTATTATTTTTGGTAGCCAATTTGGCGCCTCCTTCCATATATGGACAGAACTACCATATTCAGTGATGACAAAGCAGTCCCTGAGCATGCCAGAAACCGGGTCGTAAAGCAAGGAAACCACATGATTACTCATTTTTCTTCCTCCATATCACTTTGGAATGGCTTTTAAATGACCCAGATCATGCATCATTGGCGGGGGTAGAATTTTTTTTTTGCTTGGCCAATTTAGCGCCTATACAAAAGTAGTGGTCACTAGGTGACCTGCACCATAGCTTTTAACAAATCTATATATATCTGTAATTGACGTGATGGCGGCTAGTCGATGCGCCGACGGCGTTGCCTTTTTTTTGGCCAGCGTGGATATATACTCATTACCACCGGTCTTCTGCACCGTCGACTTTTCATTTGAAATTTGAACTCAAACATCGACTATTGGGTGCAAAATTCCAGCGAGCGTCAACTTACGCTTGCCGTAAGAAGGTATCCAGGGAACAACAGTTCCATCCAGTTGTAATATACATTCAGCTGATTCGAGACTATATAAACATACATATTCAGCTTCTTGTGCTCGTCAAGGTTTAAGCTTTGACAGCGTAGATTTGGAAGGAACCGACGAAGACATTCAGATCGACGGGCGTGCACGTCTTGCGTGCCGAAGCCGATCCACAGCAGCCTGATCCTGACGAGACCTGAGGATCCTGGTAAGCGTTGATATCTTTCTTCGTGTCAAGAATAATAATATCTGAAGATGAACCGTAAATATCCTAAATTGTGATTATCATGAGAAATAGATTGACCTTCGAAGCCAGCATCCGACATCCATTGCTTATACTCAGAGGGCATGCTAGCACCGCTGATACATCCAACTAGCATCTCGGCATCCTTCCGGATGCTTTCCGGCAAAGGTTGTTTCGCGAGGATGTCAGAAATGGCGAGACGGCCTCCAGGTTTGAGAATTCGGAAGATCTCGTGGAAGACGGCAGGTTTCTCAGGCTCGGGAACGAGATTGATTACACAGTTCGAGCAGACAATGTCAGCAATGCCATTTGGGAGCACCATTGACGTGATGTTAGATTTGACCTTTGTGCCTTTGTTAATGGATCTACTAGAATACTATTGGAGTAACTCACAAACTCGACGTTCGTATAGCCTCCCTGTACAGCATTCTTCCGCGCCAGCTCCAGCATGTTATCGGTCATATCGACGCCGATAGCTTTGCCTGTAGGACCAACCTTACGAGCTGCATTAAAAACGTCCAAGCCACCGCCCGAACCAAGGTCGACGAGAGTTTCGCCCTTATAATTTACGGTGAGTGACGCTTAGATGGAGAACAATATTCGCCGAACCTCTTTCAAGTTCGCAGTCGCCAGAGGATTGCCGCAAGATAACCCCAGGTTCGCTTTGTCAGGGATGCTCCTCAGCTCCTCAGCGCTGTACCCAAATACAGTGGCGACACGATCATTATAGGCGACCTTGTCGGGTTGAGTAGAGGATGTAGCACAGCCGCTGTAGAACGCTTTCACTTGGGCAGTGATAGTCTGCGACATATCGTTATCGCTTTCGGGATTATGCAGGCATCTTGATCCTTTATATGTCCAGAGTGAGATGGCACATACGAAAACTGATAGGTCACTGGACCTGACTCAGTGAAACTAGGTCACTGCTAGCTTCTTATTGGGCCCGGGTTCTTAGTACTATCAGTGCGAATTCGGATCGCAAATTTGTGCTTCCCACTGTCAACGACATATCACTTCAGAAAATTCACCCGAATATTCAAAATACACACTTTTACTGTTGTGTAATCTCTTTCACTTAGCACCCGCCTAGCACGCTATTGAACCCTGAACACCAGCCTTCCGCTTTCTTCCTACGGCTAAAAAATCTCTTCTGCCGCCAGTGGATCCGAATAGGCTGAAAAATCAGACAAGTAACCTCGAGAAACCTGGAAAGCAAGTAGACACACCGGTGTGTACAACTTTTCAGGCTAGCTAAAACTGCCTAACTTTACAATTTTAGTAAGTTGCCTAAAATTGTTCCTGAAACCATGAAACTTCCCTTTTCAGGTGGCCTGAAACTACGATATCTTTACTGAAATTATTTGTTTCAGTCCTGATCCTAAAATTTCGGCAAGGTTTTTAGTTTGCCTAAAAGGGCGAACTTCCTGATGTGAGACTCGGCGATATGATGATAGCGGAGGTTGTACCGTCAGCATGCCCGAGGCAAGATCCCAAAAGGAAGTCTACCTCTTATCAGTACGCAATGGGGTGTCGGGATGGGAGTTTTTATATGACATCGGTATTGATATTTTTTCCCTTTCTTGCAAGGGGGTGTCAGAAAAAAATTAAGGATACCGGGGTCGAATTTTTTTTTACATAAGCCAACAAGTGACTAACCCATGGTGGGAACTATCTTCCCAATAAAGAAATTTTGATTACAAATCATTTGACCCAGCAAGCTTGACTGTTTGGTTCATAGCTGCTTTCACAATGACTTTCTGGCTTAGCTTTGGGTGAAGGAAGTGTAGATAAAGTATTACTGAGGGCCTTTGTCAGTAATTATTTTACTGTTGGTTGTGCTACATGCATAATTCTGAACTATTTCAGAGAAATCCATCTATTGCAATTTGAAAACATATTCAAGTTCAAATCTGAATAGCAGCAATATTCATATGCCAGTTTTGGACAAATTTCTCCACTACTAAGGAGTAGAAAGTGTGCTGTGGAGGTCAGAAATCAGGGTGGACACAACAGCTTGACAGGTGTACATGCACCAAATCTCTTCTCAACATATTTCAGGCTTCATTTTAGTAACAAAAATGACAGAGTATAATGATACATTGAAAACAGACCACCAGAAGATTCTAGCTTGTATCTGATTTACATATTGTCTTTGTTCTGCCCCACAGTACAGTACCCCTGAAAATATGCAATATACTATGTTTGCTTGATAATCACCTTCTGAGATCATTAATCAACAAATCATTCACCCAAAACTAAGCTGGAAAGTCATCGAGGAAGCCATAACATGAGCTGCAATACAGCTGATGGGCCACAAGATCAGGGTTGCTCATGTTTGTCCACTGGTTTGACCATAACATTGGGCACATATTTTGCTAGAACAGTCCTGTTAGAATGTGTCTGTGTTTTGTGAGTGTTAGGGTGACACCCACTATCTGCTAGCTAAGACTGTGTGGGTTCTCTCTACAAGAGGGGGGGGATGCATGCGTGTGATGGGAAAATTGATGGTTTTGATGTGAGGGGTTATCAATAGAATAGTTGGTTGAGAAAGGTGTTTTGCATCACAAGTATAGGTGGAATACCTAAGAGAACACAACTGTAGTCCTCTAGGTGTGTATTCAAGGTTTATATACTGCATTACATATATTGTACATTGTTGCTACCGATGCATGTGTCCATGCACATACATATTGATGCATGCAAAATAAAATTCTCATGCTAGCAAAGTGTAGCATAATTCAGCGTAATGTAGCATAATTTGACATAATAAAATAAAAATGAAATTTTATTGAATAATGGGGCTGTTTTCTAACAATACCTCCATTTTATGCCTCGACTTCCAGGCAAGAAAATATTGTATCTGTCCCCTCCATGAAATTTTGGTAAGGCCAGAATTTCATCCCCTCATACACCATTCTTGCAATGTGACACAGAGTATTTGGATTATGTTTAAAGAATTGGGCAATCACATTATACACTTGCTTACAATTCTCCTCAGGTTCCCATGAATTGTTTTTGTTGGTATAGTTCTTCCACTCTACTAAGAACTCCAATTTATTTTGTTGAAGATGTGAGTCTAGAATCTCTTTGACTACATAATCTGGAGCACCTTCTACTATTATTGGAGCTTGTGGAGTGGTTTGTTGGCCAGGAATAGTGGGCAGTAGTGGCATAGGTGGGAAATGTTGATCTCGGGATCAATCTTGAATGATTGAGGTAATTTTAGCACTACTGCATTAGGCAAAATTACTTTAGAGATTGCATATGGGCCAACTTGTTTCTCTGTGAGTTTCCTAGAAGGTTGTGGAATATTAAGGTCCTTGGTACTTAGCCATACCAAGTCACCAACATTGTACTCTGGAGTGGGAGCTCGAGTATGATCCATTTGTTGCATCATATCATCATGTGCCTTCATCAATGCTGCCTCCACTTCTTCCTGTACCATTTGCATCTTAGATACAAAGTCTTCTACTGATTGTACCTTAATTTCCCTTCAAGGTTCTATTCTCATGTGGGGATGATACCCATAATTAGCAAAGAAGGGTGACATGCGAGTAGCTGAATGGAATTTGTTATTGTGGGAAAATTCAGCAATTGCCAGCCATTTGGGCCAGTCAGTTTGTTGGTAGTTGACAAACATGCATAGATACTGCTCCAACTCCTGATTCATCCTCTCTGTCTGCCATCAGTTTGTGGGTGATATGCCATAGATAATTTAATTTGAATCCCCAATATGTTATTTAATTCTCACATAAATGCAGAAGCAAATTGTGGTCCACGATCAGAGATAACAGTATCAGGTAATCCATGTAACCGCCATACCTGCTTTAGGTAGAGGTGTGCCAAGCCCAATGATGAGGTTTCAGTAGTGGTAGGAATAATATGGACCTCCTTTGTGAAGCAGTCACATACTATGAATATTGCATCATACCCTTGAGCCTTGGGTAATCCAGTGATAAAATCTACAGATATATCTTGCCATGGCGCTTTTGGTATGGGGTTTGGCATTAATTTCCCTGCAGGTTTCTCTGGAAATTTCTTCCCCCTCATGCACATATCACATCCATCCACATACCCCAACACATATTTGGAAATTCCAGGCCACCAATAATTTCTTGTTACTAATTCCAACATCTTCCATCTTCCTGGGTGTCTGGCAGTCAGCATATTATGATGTAACTGGGCAATCTCCCTTCACAAATCCTGATCCTTTGGTACATACACCTTCCCTCAGAATAACACCAACCCTTGCTCCTCTGACCATTCATCTCCTTTAATATTACCCTTCTTCTCTCCCTTCAAAGCTTTTATGGCTTCCACTTTTTTTTAAATTTTTTTAATCCCATTTATTCTCCTTTGTGGCGAACCATATGTAAGAGATTAAATATATGTGGTGTTTCTATGTGTGAGTCCCCTCCTGAGTTTCCTTCCTTCGTCATCAGCTTGGAGGTACCACATAGTGGTACTCGAAGTGCCATTGGCACTATAAGGTGGTTCAAAAACCGGGTCTGGATTTCCTGTGCGGGCAGTTGATTGCTTTGGTGTGGTCTAACATTCTGGTTCTCTTCCTCTCCCTGCATGCTCTTTCTTTGCTCATCTTTGTCTTCCTTCTCTCCGTTGTTCTTTGGCTAGTGTTGGTAAGTCTCCGAAAGTGTTGTGGAAGCATCCTGTTTCGGCCACAAATTTGAATAATGCACGTAGTGCTCTGGGTGTGGTGAGTAGTTTTGTAATGTTGATGTCTCTTCCGCCTGTGGTGGTGCGCAGCCTTTGCCTGGTTTCCTGATGTGCTGGGCAATGCAGCAGGAAGTGTTGTACTGATTCTTCGCCTTGTTGGCAAGCTGGACAAATTGGTGAGTCACTTTTTCCTATGCGGTGTAGGTGCTTAGCTAATGGGGTGTGTCCTGTCCGCAATTGTGTGAGGATGCTGGCGAGCTTTCTCGGTAGGTTGGTGATTAGCTTGGTGTATTTGTCTGATGGGGGGTCTGTCTTTTTCATGCGTTTGAATCAGGGTGACTTTTGCCATGTCTTTTGCGCTCTGTGTTTGAGTTTTTCGTTATAGGCCCATTTCAGTGCAGACTTGCTGTAGGGTAGCGTCTTCTTTAGGTGTCTCGGTAGCGCAGTCCTGTCACTACTTCCCTCTGTTATCGCCTTTTTGGCTTGCTCATCTGCCTGTTCATTTCTGTCCACTCCCTTGTGTCCTGGTACCCACTTGATTTGAAGATGTATCCCGCTGTGCTTCTTCTTGAGTGCCTCAATGCACTCATGGAGTGCGTCGAAGATGTGGTGACCTGAAGTGGGGTTGGTTAGCTGGGTGGCGGTAATCGAGGCTTGATTGTCTATATAGAATATGGCCAACTGTACTCCCCACTCATTGGAGATAAGTTTGGTTCCTAAAAGTGCACCCATGCCTTCTCCTTCATAGACTGTGTGGTGGCATTGTGAGCCTAGCTGGTACCGTAGCCTGGTTTTCCACCTTCCGTTCCGGTAGAGGACGGCCACCGCTCCAATTTTTCCTTCCATACCCGAGCCATCTGTAAATACCTTGACGTCTGCTATGTCCTGTTGCAGGTTTTCCAGTGCTTCATCGATGTTGTTAGCAATATGTGCAGAGATTTTCAGCTTCCACTTTGTGTCAAATCTGACTGCTTTGATGGTCTTGACGTCTTGTGGTTGAATGTTGAATCTGTGCATGAGGTCATGTAGGGGTGTAGGATGACATTTTACCAGTGTTTTCGCCGCATTGATGACGGGTTTGTGGAGGGGATGTGTTTCAGGTAGGGTTGTTAGGCATATGGCTGCCCGGTGGCGATGTTTTTTGATAAGTAACTGAAATGGGATTAGGTTAGCCATGACTTCTAAGGTATCCATTGCTGTGGTTTTCATGGCTGCCATGATCATGATTGCAGCTCGTCTCTGTATAGATGCTAGTTTGTTTATGATGGTGCAGGTGTTGCGGTTGTCCTTTGCCTGTTTTTCTACATTTTGCTGTGGGGTGAGAAAAACATCAGCGGCATATAGCATGCGGGGGACGGCAATGGAAAGGTATAGTTGCCGTGTATATTTTGCATTGATTCCCTGTGAGTCTGCTGAATTGGATTAGCCAGTCTTGTCCTTTGGTGAGTGCGGCTGCACATTGCCCTTTCCAGTTCAGTTTGTTGTCCATAATCACACCTAGAAATTTAGCTGTTTCCTTTGACGGTATGTGTTGGTCACCTAATATAAGAGCTCGCCATGGCATTTGTACTCTTTTCTTTGGGTTTAGCTGGTGCGGTACAAGTTTCCTTGAGATATCAAGGAGTTGGAATTTTTCAATACTGAACTCGCAGTTGTGGTTCTTTGCCCATTCGAAAATCCCCCCTAGTCGGTTCATGATGTTCCGCAGCTTTTCATGAGTCTCTGAGAAGTCTTTACCTATGACTATAATTACTGTGTCGTCAACAAATAGTAGTATCCATTCGCCTATCCTGAGAATTGGGATGTCTGGGAGGTCTGAATTGTATATGAGGTAGCAGACACCCAAATATGGGTCGCCTTGGTCCAGGCCATTTTCTACTCTGAAGGGAGTTAAAATTGAAATGTGATAGAAATAGTGCCCAATGCACTTGCTGGCGGTTAAGCTTTTTGGCTGACATGAAGTATTGCAGATTTTGATGATCCATCCAGATTTCAATCTGATGCGTACATTCCTCCAAATAATGTCTCCACACCTCCAACACTCATATTATACCCAACATCTCTTTGTCATGCACATCATAATTCCTCTCCACATCACTCAACCCTCAGGACAAATATGCGCAAGGATGCCATTTGTCATCTTCATGCAGTATTGATAATACCGCTCCAGTTAGTGATTAAAGGTCCAGTCTGTAGGACCAAAAAAAAGACCGAAACTGAACTGAACTGATTAGGACTGGAGCTGTGGTCTATTTATGGACCAGAATTTTTCAGTCCAGTTGCTGGTCTTTCATTTTGAAAAATATAGTAGGACCGATGAAAAACCAGTTAGAACTTGTTGTGACTGGTCTTTCATCCCAACGTATGTTGGACCTTACTTCCACACATATTTACTTCATTTTTGGTCCTGGAATATCAAAAACGGTCAAGAATTGGTTGAGATATGACCAAAAACAATTTTGTATGAGTATTTTGTTGTATCAGAACAACTTTGATTGCATTGCTTATTACCTGAGCTATAATTTTTTTTGTACAGCTATATGACATCATAAAAATAACAACAACACACCTAATCATCTTTACCATGTGATTTCATTCATATAACAGCCCAAATGAGTGTGACTACAAACTACAAATTAACAAACTACAAACTGCAATGTGAATGCATGTCCTTTCAGTTTTGGCCATATCTCAGTCAGATCTTGACGGAATTGCTTAAATGTTGAATCGGTCTACGGAGAATTACAATATCTATCCATGGATATAATAAATATGAGGTACTGGTCATATTTGTTGAGATATATGTGGGTTATTTGGCACAATAAATTTTACGACAAAAGACTGGTCTGAACCAGTCTTTTTTTGGTCCATGGACTGATTAGGACTGGTCCTAAAGGGTCCGGTTCCAGTCCTCCAATATCTGGGTCAGTCCTAGACCAGTTGTGGTTGCTGATTGCCCCATTTGGAAGTCAAAAACCAGACTGGACTGGACCTTTAAACACTAGTCAACATGTACAAATGTGATAGAAAGGGAAATTAGTAATAAAATAAGGAACAATCATAGAAAATGAAGAATAGGAGGAAATGAAGTAAGGAAAAATATACAACAAACATAAAAAATAGGAGAAACACATGGGGCACCCCCTAGTCCCCTTACAGGTGAGGCCTGGCATTGGCTTATGAAAGAAAGGTAGATTATGTATATATGGCTTGTACTGAAAGGATGAGTAATTGGATGAAACAATGATGTATGCGCAAGTAGGGTACATCATGGGTTTTTGACAGGTTTTGTTCCCATGGTCAGTATATTGGCCTGGAAAAGTCAATGTCATCAAATAATTCCTCAACTAAGTGTCATAATTGATCCAAAATTGATCAAGCTATATCTCAACCAAATCTTGACCAATTTGAATAATTTTGGGTGCATTTTGAAGTGAATAACCATGTGCATCACCGTACCCATGTACCTGTGGGTGTGCAGATAAAGAACAGCTTTAAAATGAGCCAAAAATTATCCAAATTGGTTGAGATCTGGTGGAAATATAGCTCAATCAAGTTTGCATCAGTTTTGATCCTCAATTAAAGATTTCATCATAAACTCTATGTTCCATGGACTGTGGAAACAAAAAGGGCCAAAAACCTGTGATGTACCCTATGCACAAGTAAGAGAAGGTGCACTGATATGGGAAGTTGTGTTCTTCTGTTAGGGCGACACCCACTATTTGTTAGCTAAGACCATGTGGGTTCTCTCTACAAGAAGGGGGTGGGATGCATGCATGTGATGGGGAAATTGATGGTTTTGATGTGAGGGGTTATTAATAGAATAGTTGGTTAAGAAAGGCATTTCACACCACAAGTATAAGTGGAATACCTAAGAGAACACAACTGGGGTCCCCTAGGTATGTATTCAAGGTTTATATACTATGTTACATATATTGTACATTGTTGCTACCAATGCGCATGTACATTGATGCATGTGAAACATTTGATCAACATGTGACTCATCAACATTTGGAGTGGTCACACGCAGCATAATGTAGTGTAATTCAGCATAATAAAATAAAAATGAAATTTTATTAGGTAATGGGGCTGTTTTCTAACAGGAAGTCTGATGGAAGCACACCACCGCCTAAGGGTGTAACAGGTTCTGATGATATAACTCTGGACCTTGAACCCAAAAAGCACAAACATAAATGGAATGAGATAGAGGAGGATGTGGATATAGATGAACCACAGAAGATGCATGGAATTTATACCAACTATCAATACCTTCAAATCCCTTTACAGAAGAGGAAGATGATGAAGAAACCTTCCTATCAATTGAAAGGATATATGCAATAATCACCAGAGATGAACTTATCAGCCTAAAGGATGCTAGAAACTCCCCAGAGTGGCCAGAGTAGCAAATGGCCATGAAGGAAGAGTTGGATTTGCTGAAGGAGATGGGGCACTTGGGAACTTGTGCAGAAACCTTGAAACACAGTCCCTATCTCCAATAAATGGATCTTTATTACGAAAAGAAATAACCAGGGGGATGAAATTAGGAAATGGGCAAGACTGGTAGTAAAAGGATGTGCACAGTGGCCAGGTTATGATTATATGGAAACCTATTTGCCTGTTGTTAGGATGGATACATTGTGTGCAATTCTCGCCCTTGTACCTATAAAGAAACTCCAACTGCAACAGATGGATGTCAAGGAGGCTTACTTGAACAGCATTTTACAAAAAGAAATTTACATACATAAACCTGAGGGATGCAGATGAAACAGGCCAAGTATGTTGGCTGGTCAAGACTCTCTACAGCCTAAAACAAGCTGGGAGAGAGTGGAATAAACAGCTTGATGAAAAACTCAAGTCTCATGGCTACAAATATTTACTCACAGATTCTTGCATTTACATTCAATGGGATGGAGACAACATTGGAATTATGGCTGTCTGGGTCAATGACTCACTTCTCTTTGCATCATCTGATGCAATGATGGAACATATGAAGAACATGTTATGCTCATAATGGCAAGTTATGGACCTTGGGGAACCAAGAAAGATTGTTGGTGTAGAAATAAATTGCACCAGCAATTCCATCACTATTTCTCAACAGAAATATATTGAGAATATTCTCCTGAAGGAGGGGATGGCTGATGTGAACCCTGTTGGTATACCTATGGATCCAAATATTAAGCTAGGACTGAATCCAGATCACAATGAACCCAACCACAGTAATTTGTATGTGAAATTATTGGGAAGTCTACAGTTTATTGCAAACTCCACAAGTGGATACTCAGGTACCTTACAGGTATGAAAACTCTTGGGATCACTTACCACAGATCTCAGAATGCAACTGGAGCAAGTAAACTCTTCTATGGGTATGCAGATGCTGCCTTTTCAAATGTGGATGACCACAAGTCCACAATGGGATACATTTTCCTGACAGCAGGGGGAGCAGTGACCTGGAAATCAAAGAAACAAATGATCATTGGCTTGTCCTCCATGGAAGTGGAATATGTAGCTCTCTCAGAAGCTGGACACAATTCTGAAGCAACCTGGCTCAGAAATTTATATGGCAACCTTGGATTTATTCAGGATGATCTGACAATTATTTTTGGGGACAATGAGGGGTCTGTAGTATTAACACACAACCCACAATTCCACCAACATTTAAAACACATTGCTCTGCACCATCACTGGGTCAGGGACCTCATGAATAAAAAAGTTCTTGATATACAAAACTGTCGTGATCTGGAGCAAACTGCAGATGTATTAACCAAAGCTCTACCAAAGCCAAAATTTATGCGGCATAGAGAAGAGATGTGCATCCAGTCAATACACTAGTATCCCAGTAGCTTTCCTTGCATGTGGATAGGTTTTTCCCACTGGGTTTTCCACCACACAGAAATTTTGACACACCTGGATGAACCCCTGTACTCAAACTTTTTTTATTTTTTTTTATGTTTTTTCTCCCATTTATTCTCTGTCATGGTATACCATATGTCAGAGATAATAAGTGTGTACAAATGTGATCATCTCATGTCTTTCTCCTGTTGTTGTGCTCTCCTCATCTGCATTGAGTACCCACAAAGCAGTTCTTGTAGCACCTGTTGGTGTGCTAATAAGTGGTCCTTTGACTGTGTGTAAGGTATCTTCATTGTCACTTCCTCATCTGCATTCCTTTTCCATCCACTCTATTTCAGGCAGTGTTGTTATGTCACTGAAGGTGTCATGGAAGCAGTTGGTAGCTGCTATGAAGTGGAATAGTGCTTGTAGCATCTTCTGTGTTGTAAACAGATTTTTGAGGTCAATTTCTGTGCCTCCGATGCTGTTTTGGAGTACTTGTCTGGCAGGCTGGTGTGCTGTGCAGTGTAGAAGTAGATGTTCTACTGTTTCTTCACTCTGTTGACATTCTGGGCATATCGGTGAGTTGATTTTCCTGGTGCAATGTAGGTGCTTAGCTAGTGGTGCATGTCCTATTCTTAGCTGTGTTAGGATGCTGGCATGCTTTCTTGGTAGGTTTGTGATAAGTTTGAGGTACTTGTCTGATGCTGCTGTGGGATCTGTCTTCTTTAGCTGTGAGTAACATGGTGAAGCTTCCCATATTTTTTGGGCACGTATCTTGAGCTTTTTGTAGTAAGCCCATTTCATTGCCAATTTGCTGTGTGGGATCATCTTCCTGAGTGCTTTTGGTAGTTTGTTTCAGTCACTGCTTCCTTCCGTTATTGCCTTCTTTGCTTCTTCATCTGCCTTTTCATTCCCTTCTATTCCTTTGTGTCCTGGTGTCCATCTGATCGAGATCTTTATTCCTGGGTGTTGTTTCCTCACTCCTTCTAGGCTTTGGTGTAGCATGTCAAAAATGTTGTTACGATTTTCTGTTATTGTAACCCACGACGACCAGACGTACGCCAGCAAGACTGGGTACTTTAATTTTTCTCATTCGACTCGACTCACTTCCGACGGGAGACCCTTTGATGCATGGTAACTCCATGCACCCAAACCCACTCCCACGCATACTGTGATACGACAGCCCTTTGACATGAGGTCCGTGACATCGGACACTCATGATCAACATGCTGCACTGCAGCATGTCCTTGACATCGAATCCTTGACATTGGATCCGTAACATCGGACACCTCACACTAGACATGAGGCTATTCTCTTATTGATCCCTGACATGCTGCGCCGCAGCACTCTGTAACATCGGACGCCTCATGCAAGACATGAGGCCTGTCTTTTCTATTGTTCTTTCTATTTATACTTGATAACGATCCTGTGTTCCGATTGGACAATAGGTATCTTCGAACTGTATATAAGCTGTAGTAATACTGCCTGTATTCCTCAGCTTGACCTAATTCAATCAACGGTCTTAGACTCAACCAGAGCACTCGACAGCTTAGGAAGCCCCTAGCTGTGATAACTTGAACTCGACAGTTGGAAAGCCTCCAACTGTGATATATGAACTGACGGTCTACTCAGAAAGCCTCTGAGTACAGATAGCCGTAACGACTTGAGGAAGTACCCAAGTGAAGGCCAGAAGCCTGATACACTAGGAAAGCCTCCTAGTGCAACACCGATATAGTTGGAAAGCCTCCAACTGTGACATACGAAGCCAAGGCTGAGTTAAAGACCCATAGTCTTAACAAAAGGTCAAGCTGATCTATGAAGTCCACCTACCTAGGTGCAGACACAACGTCTTTCAGACAAAGCCCAGATAGACCTCCAACCGGAGCATCATCATCAGGAAGAACCCCGTGGTATAGATACCAGGGTCAACTAGTACGATACTCAGAACCAGCACAGAAGTGGTTCTCAAAGAGAACCAGTGACGAAGAACCCCAGTACCTCAACGAAGAGGATTTTAGATCTTTCAATAAAGAAGAAACCCCAGAACGAGATCCATTCTCCCTATCCGACGACAATGCCAACATGTCTACTGAACCCACCACATCGACCAAGGAGATCAGGATACGAACCCCCTCCGACTTCACAGGGGACCGAACTAGAACTGCGAAGTTCTTACAAGAAGTGAAACTCTATTTGAGAGTGAACCATGGAATCTATGACACCAACGAGAAGAAGATCATCTTCGCATTGTCCTTCATGAACGGAGGAACCACCGCACCCTGGGCACAGACATGGGCAGAGAAGGAAGACCTAGGAGCATGGTCAGCCTTTGAAGCAACGCTCAAGACAGCGTTCATGCCGATCGATGAAGCTGGCAGAGCCAGGACAGAAATGAAAACATTGAAGCAGGGACAGGACCTGGAGGACTATATAGCGCAGTTCCGAATCCTGCGAGAGAAGGCGGGAATCAATGATGACACCGCCCTCATCGAACTCTTCATGGATGGGCTGAACCCCAAGCTCCTTGAAAGAGTTTTCAATATGGAAACGATCCCAATGACCTTGGAAGGAATGATCAACGCCACCTCCAAGTATGATGGACAGTGGAGGAGAGCAAAAGCCATAACAGGGAGGCTGCAGGAGGCTTTGACGAGGAAGCTACCAAGCTCTAAAGCAAAAGAGACCCCACTCGAGATCAACCGACTCTCCTATCAGGAGAGGATCAAACACATGAAGAAAGGGTTGTGCTTTGTGTGCCACCAGCCTGGACACAGAGCAACCGAACACAAGAAAGGGGAAAAGAGGACCGAGGACCAGCCATCCCCAAAGAATAAAGGCAAGGAAGCCTACTTGAAGATCCGAGCGATCATAGGAGAACTCGACGAAGAAGAAAAGAAAGGAGCTCTCGCCGCAATTGAGGACAAGGATTTTTAAAGAGGTGGCCTGCCTCGATGCCAGGTACCACTGAACTCTCTGTCTGCTCTGTACTACTAGCCACTTTGAAGAATCAATCTATGCATTTAGATGTCAAAGTGCTAGGAGCAGGCAGAGGGAAAGCCATCAAAACTGAAGCCCTACTTGACTCTGGAGCGGGAGGGATATTCATGAGTCATGAATTCGCGGAGAGCAGCAGATTTGAGCTGCACCCCCTGGAGAAGGTGATCAAGGTCAAGAACGTGGACGGAACCCCAAACAAGAAAGGGGAGATTTCCCACTATGCCAGGGAACTCCTGATGATCAACGGAAGAACCTTCCCAATGACCTTCCTCATTGCAGGACTGGGAAAGGAATCAGTCATCCTGGGCTTGCCATGGCTCAGGAGAATCAACCCAGTAATTGACTGGAGAATTGGAACCTTCCAATTCAGGACGAATGACAAGACCCATCCTGAATTCTCACATGGAAGAGGAAGAACCCTTATCGGTAGGGTACAGACCAAGAAAACCAACGATGAACACTTGTCATGGTGCCAGAGGGGAACTGAAAGGAAGAAGAACCCCTTAGACATGACGAAGGAAGAACGACAGGCATGGTGCCGAGGCATCATTGCTAGAGACCAAGAGAAGCTCGCCCTCAAGAAGAAAGCTGCTGAGGAAGAACGAGCATAGTGGAAAAGGCTGGCCACCAGAGAACTGGAGAAACTGGCCGCCAAGAAAGAAGAAAGACGACTGGCATTGGCCCGAATAGTCGCAAAACAGAGGGAAAAGATTACCCTGAAGAAAGAGAAACCGATGAACGAAGAACGGCGAATAGATTGCCGAAGAATTGTTGCCAAGGCAAGATTAATGGGGGGAGCCCTCCATGCTGAACCAAGAAGAAGCAAGATGCCCATCGAGACAAGAAAGGTGATGATTGAAGAAATAGATGATGAAGAGATCGCGATCATGACTCTTCAGAATGCGGAACCCATTGGGCCGCAAGACGAAGAAGACACTGGGAAGGAAAACCCAGCACAGGCAAACCACGAACAGGCAATGGAACAGGCAACGGAACAACTGAAAGAGACACCCAAACTAAAGATTGAAGATGACGAGCTACTGGTCGCCTACATCTGAGGAGAACCCATCATTGGAATATTTGAACCAGCTAAGGTAGAAGACATCCATAACCCGCCAACATCACGTGGACAGTGTGACAACTGCCAAATTGGTAAATTTCGCACCAAAATGGGAAAAATGCTCCTCAGAACTTCACATATGCAGTTTATACAAAATATAGTCAATAGGGATTGGTCTAAATATGTACTAGAAGGTTCCCAGAAGGTCAATTTTATGTAAAATGATGTACCCAAATTGGAATTCAAAAGTTTATAGATAACATGTCATATTTGGCAATTCCGCCTGCGCGACACCTCCTGCATGCACTGGCCGCATGGGGACAAAGTGCAAAGGCAGCCACAGCTATCAAATTTCACACATTATAGTACATAGTTTAGATGATCATCGTAGGTGTATTGACAGTTGATCAATCAGTACATAGTTATAATCATTTATTGTTGAATTCCTCACTCAATACTTATTCCTACATGATGCGGTTTGGAATACAAGGCCTCTACATGTATCCAAAGGGTTCGTATTGAACAAAACTGGAAGAATCTTGTCTCAACATGTTCTAGAGCTGTTTCGAAGAATTTTCGCCTTTTTTGGCATGTTACCATCACAAAAGTAATGACACGTGACGTTGGTGGGTTATGGATGTCTTCTACCTTAGGACACCGCTGACAGAGGAGTATGACGAGCCAAGATACGGATATTCTCAGATGACAAAGACAATCTCTCGGATCGTAAAGGCAAAAGGATCACTGCAATATGCTTATGGACAAAATATCTGGATCAGGGCAAAAACATCGGTCTCACAACACCTGACACACAAGAAGGAAGGAGACCCCGAACAAAAGACCCTCGATGAACTGCTCCCTGAACAGTACAGGGAGTACCGACGGATATTTGAAAAGGAAGCATCAGAGAGATTCCCAGAATCAAGACCCTGGGATCATGCGATCAAACTAAAAATGGACTTTACAGCAAAGGATTGCAGGGTTTACCCATTGTCACCAGCAGAACAAAAGAAACTTGACAAGTTTCTCGATGAAAGCCTACAGAAGGGATACATTCAACCATCGAAATTGCCCATGGCATCGCCATTCTTCTTCGTTGCGAAGAAGGACTCAGATGCGCTACGACCCTGCCAAGATTACAGGTATTTGAACAATGGAACGGTCAAGAATACCTACCCGCTGCCGCTGGTAGGAGACCTGTTGGACAAACTGAGAGGGGCAAATGGTTTACGAAATTGGACATCCGATGGGGATATCACAACGTCAGAATCAAGGATGGAGATCAATGGAAGGCAGCCTTCAAGACAAATCGGGGGCTGTTTGAACCAACGGTGATGTTCTTCGGATTATGCAACTCACCGGCGACCTTCCAGGTGATGATGAACGAGATATTCTGTGACATGATTGGAGAGGGATGGCTCGTGATTTACATGGACGACATCCTGATATTCTCCAAGGATCAGAACGAACACCAGGAAAGGACAAAGAGGGTACTGCAAAGACTGGCAGAAAACGACTTATACCTGAAACCAGAGAAATGCAAATTCGACGTCCATGAAGTGGAGTTCTTGGGTCTGATCATCCGACCCAACAAAATTGCCATGGACAACACGAAACTGGCAGGTATACAAGATTGGCCAACCCCGACAAATGTAAAGGCAGTCAGATCTTTCCTGGGATTTGGAAACTTCTACAGGAAGTTTATCAGACATTTTGCAGAGACAAGCAGACCGCTTAATGAACTGATGAAGAAGAACAAAGCATTCAACTGGACAACAGAATGCAAACAGGCCTTTCAAACGCTGAAAAGGAAATTCACAGAAGCACCAGTACTGCTGATGCCAGACCCGACAAAGCCATTCATGATCGAATCAGATGCCTCAAAACATGCGACAGGAGGAGTGCTGAGACAAAGGGATACGAATGGGGACTGGCATCCATGTGGATACATATCGCATGCGCTAACACCAACAGAACGGAACTACAAGATTTACAACAGGGAGCTGCTAGCGATAATACGATCGCTAGAGACCTGGAGACACTACCTACTGGGTTCAGAACACCCGGTGGTAATCCTGTTGGACCACAAGAACTTGACGTACTTCCGAACGGTGCAGAAACTGAACAGACGACAGGCAAGATGGAGCTTATTCCTATCGGAATTCAACCTGCAAATTGTCCATGTGCCTGGATCACAGATGGTACAGAGCGATGCATTATCACGGAGAGCAGATCACGTACCAGAAGAAGACAACGATAATGAAGACGTCACGATGCTGCCAGAAACAGTATTCGTGAAATTCATTGACACTGAAATGCATGACTTGCTCGCAGGGAGCATCATGAAAGACGACCTGGTGAAAAGCGCAATTGAGGTGCTAAAGACCAAAGGAACACCGCCGATAAAATCGGCATTGGAAGACTGGAAGATAGAAGACGGCCTTCTATTCTTCTGAGACAGGTGCTACATCCCCGACAATGGAGAACTGCAGAAGAGGCTGGTGCAAAAGTACCATGAAGGAATAACCAGCGGACACCCGGGACAATGGCAGACTACTGAAATGATCAGAAGGGACTACTGGTGGCCAGGAATGATGACATACATCAAGAACTATGTTGCTGGATGCGCCACATGCCAGCAAATGAAGGTCAACACCCACCCGATGACACCCCCACTGCAACTGATCAAATCCGAAGCAACGAGACCATTTGCGATGGTGATGACAGATTTTATAACCGACTTGCCAGAGTCTGACGGTTATGATGCACTCATGGTCGTGGTAGACCATGGGCTTATGAAGGGGGTAATTTTTATCCCTTGCAGGAAAACGATAGATGCATTGGGAGTGGCCACCCTCTACCTAGACAATGTCTACAAATGATTCGGCCTCCTAGACAAGATCATCTCTGACAGAGATCCCAGATTTGCCTTGCAGCTGTTCCAAGAGCTAGGAAGGCTGCTCGGAATCAAGCTGGCAATGAGCACAGCATACCACCCCCAGACCAATGGGGAGACAGAACGGGTGAACCAGGAAGTGGAAGTATACCTATGGATCTTCTGCTCGAACAACCAGGAGAATTGGAAGCACCTCCTCCCGACCACGGAGTTCACACACAACCAGAGGACACACTCCATACAGAAGAACTCCCCATTCTACCTCATGATGGGCTATGAGCCCAAGGCGATCCCACTCCCCTACCTGAAGACGAACATACCGGCCATAGAAAAACGAATAGTTGCACTGCAATGGGCCCGAGACGAAGCGAAGGCAACTCACGAGTTGGCCAGACAAATGATGGCAGAAAAAACGATCAGGCACTTCACCCTGTTCAAAGAAGGAGACAGAGTGTGGCTAGAAGCAAAGAACCTCAGAACGACACACCAAACAAAGAAGCTCGGACCAAAAAGAGAAGGACCATTCTCTATCGAGAAGGTCCTGAGCCCACTCTCCTATCAACTGAAGTTACCAGAACAGTGGAAAATACACCCGGTATTCCACGTGGCACTTCTTTCCCCGTACAAAGAAACTGAGACACATGGACCGAACTTCCCAGAACCACTGCCCAACCTGATAGAAGGTGAATTGGAATATGAAGTGGAAGCGATCATCGGACATAAGAAGAAAGGAAGGACCATGCACTTCTTAGTGAAGTGGGTCGGATACCCAACCTTGGAGAACTCATGGGAGCCCGAGGGAAACCTGAAACATGCCAAGACAATCCTAGGGGCATATAAACAGCGACGACAGCTGTAGAACCCCAGGACCAAAACACCCACTGAACCAACAAAAGAAACCACAAAATGCTCACCATCCCATCGACACTACACCTACCATGAACCCCAGCAAGGACTGGGCGAACGGTCATCGACCAACGACCACTGATGAACATACTCCCAGGCAGACCCTCATGGATATGCCCACATGGGATTCCCTTCTGGATAACAAGGGACGACTGGATAAGAAGGATGTCCTCGACCTGTCCCAAATGCTGCCTCTTTGCCTGGAGGAGCATGAAGGCAGACTACACCTGGGTGAGGACCCAATATGAAGAGTGGTGTTTTGAGGAAGAGCGAGATGGGGAAGACTACATCTCGGAGGACTTCTGCGTCAACTGGACAGGGCTTCGCCCTGGCATGAGGCCATTGGCGGGTGTGAGCAGACCCCTATGGATCGACCTCCAGTGGAACACCCACTACGATGAAGAGAGTGGATATAGCCTGGCGAGAAGGCTCCTGCTTGGAGAGCACGGAGAACTGGGAACCCTACTGCGCTCCAACCGATTCCCTCAGACCCCGACCCACCCCACTTCCTGAGTGGAGAAAAGAAGATGGTGATTGAAGTCAGTGACTTCGAAGATAGAGAGAGGGTGATGTTACAATTTTCTGTTATCGTAACCCACGACGACCAGACGTACGCCGGCAAGACCGGGTACTTTAATTTTTCTCATTCAACTCGACTCACTTCCGATGGGAGACCCTTTGATGCATGGTAACTCCATGCACCTGAACCCACTCCCATGTATACTGTGATACGACAGCCCTTTGACATGAGGTCTGTGATGTCGGACACTCACGATCAGCATGCTGTGCTGCAGCATGTCCTTGACATCGGATCCTTGACATCGGATCCGTAACATCGGACACCTCACGCTAGGCATGAGGCTATTCTCTTATTGATCCTTGACATGCTGCGCCGCAGCACTCCGTAACATCGGATGCCTCATGCAAGACATGAGGCCTGTCTTTTCTATTGTTCTTTCTATTTATACTTGATAATGATCCTGTGTTCCGATTGGACAATAGGTATCTTCGAACCGTATATAAGCTGTAGTAATACTGCCTGTATTCCTCAGCTTGACCTAATTCAATCAACGGTCTTAGACTCAACCAGAACACTCGACAGCTTAGGAAGCCCCTAGCTGTGATAACTCGAACTCGACAGTTGGAAAGCCTCCAACTGTGATATACGAACCGACGGTCTACTCAGAAAGCCTCTGAGTACGGATAGCCATAACGACTTGAGGAAGTACCCAAGTGAAGGCCAGAAGCCTGATACACTAGGAAAGCCTCCAACTGTGACATACGAAGCCAAGGCTGAGTTAAAGACCCATAGTCTTAACAAATGTAGTGTCCTGGGTTTGGTTTTGTCAGTTGTGTAGCTTTTATTGCAGCTTGACTGTCAATGCATAGCGTAGCTGATCATATACCCCACTCCTTGATTAACAGCTTGGCTCCTAGCACTGTCGCTATTCCCTCACCTTCATATACTGTGTGTTGTTTTTGTGATCCCAGTTTGTATTGCAGTTGGGTCTTCAGACGTCCTTGTCAGTATAGCACAGCGGCTGCACCTATTTTTCCTTCCATTCCTGATCCATTAGTGAATACTTTTGTGTCTGAAGTGTCACGCTGTACTTCCCTAATTGCGCTTTCCTTGTTTTTGGCTATGTGTATTTTGATGTTGGGTTTCCATTTTGTATTCTGCCTCACTGCCTCGATTGTCCTGATTTTCTGTGGTTGGATGCTGAACGAGTGCATGAGGTCATGGAGTGGTGTTGGGTGCCGCTTGACTAGGTGTTTTGCCACGTTTTCGATTGGTTTGTATAGTGGGTGGCTTTTTGGGAGGGTTGCAAGTCGCAGTGCTGCCCTGTGCCAGTGTTTGTCCACTAGGATATGGAAGGATAGTAGTCCTGCCATAATGTCTAAGATGTCAGTAGCTGTAGTTTTCATTGCACCTGTGATCATAATTGTGGCCTGTCTTTGTATGGACGCTAGCCTGTTCACTATTGCCTATTTGGGTTTGTTGTTGTCTGCTTTTTTGCCTACCTTTTTTTGTGGTGTCAGGAAAATGTCCACTGCATATAGCATCTGTGGTAGAGCAATGGATAGGTATAGCTTATGAACATATCTTGCTGTGGTGCTGTGTGATGCTCATGTTATCCTGCTGAACTGGATGATCCAGTTTTGTCCCTTTGCAAGGGCCATGGCACCCTGTGCCTTCCAGTTTAGTTTGTTGTCAACGATGACTCCTAGAAATTTTGCTGTGTCTGTTGACAGGATGTGGTGGTTGCCGAGCATCAGAGCCCTTCATGGACTGTAGTATCAGGATCTTTTTCTTGGGGTTGAAGGCATGTGGCACTGTTCTTCTTGAGATGTTGAGTAGCTGAAATTTGTCGATGCCAAATTCACAGTTGTATTTTTTGGCCCATTTGAAAACTCCTCCTGCTCAGTTCATGATGTTTTGGATCTTGTCATGTGTTTCCTGGAAGTTTTTCCCTATTATGATTATTAGTGCATCGTCAACATATAGGAAGATACATTTGCTGTCTCTGATGATGGATATTTTCAATAAGTCTGCATTGTATAGCAGGTAGCATATTCCTGAGAATGGGTTCCCTTGATCTAAGCCATTAATTACTGCAAAATATTCAGTGTGGTAGTCATCAAAGAAGATGGATGTACTTTGGTTTTTTAGGTGTCTTCTCATCCATTCCATGTATTCTTTTTGGATTCCTCTCCTTCTCATATTGTGGATCAGCCTGTCAATGTCTATGCTAGGAAAGGCATCTTTAACATCCAAAAATAAAGCAGATACGACTTGCCCTTTTTGCCATGCATCTGTCACTGTTTTTGTTAGCATGTGTATTGAGTCCTTGGTTGTACGTCCTGGCATTGCTCCAAAATGGTTTGCTGGTAGGATGTTGGGGGTTTTTGACAATTTCCTCCATTTGGCAGCTGTTAAGCAATCAGGCCACTCCATCTGAGAGTACAATGGGGCACCATGCTGATGGTGACATGTAGTCCGGTTTGCTGGGCTTTTTCATGATTATCATTTCTGTGCATGCCCATTCTTGCGGGTAGTACTCCAGCATGTTTGTGGCTCTGAAAAGTGGTCACAAGTGTGGTGCCAGGTCTTCTCTTGCATGTATTTGGTACTGTATCCTTTTTTGACACCTTGTATGGTTTCATTTTCTTGATCGCACAGTGTATTTGTTCATCTGTGATGTTAGTGAATGTACATTGTGGTGGTGGATACATGAGGTTCTCTGGTACTGGGGTTAGTGTTGGATTTGGTGGGGGGAAGAACATGTCATAAAATAATTTTCCCTTGCTTGCATTGTTGGCGACTTCTTAGATTATTTTTTTTGTTTCTGGGTCTTTGACCTGCAGCATGGGGATCCTGGATTTTCCTGCATCTGTCGCCGGTGATGTTAGTAATTTGCTTGCATCCCACATACTTGATTCATCTATATCTTCAATCCATTTGGCCCAGTGTTCCACCTTTGCTTTGCATATCATTTCCACATATTGGTTGCACTGCTGATGGTACTCTTCATGTATCGGGTGTCACTTGTTGAGTCAGTGGTATTTTGAGGCTGCCCCTAGTTGATACATTTTCTTTCTGGCTTCTGTTAGCTCTGCAATCCACCATCTTTTGGTGTATGGGCTTGGTTTTGTGAGTTTGACGTTCTTTTCGATTGTGTTTTTTATTGCATCATTGAGGGTCTTGAGTTTGTTGTTGAATTCTTCAATAGACTGGATTTCTGTGGGTGCGGGAATGTTAGCTAGGTTTCCTTTCATGGTTTTTATTAGCTCTGTCCAGTTAGCGAGTCTGAAGTTTCATCTTGGTTCCCACTGTGTCTTTTCTGCTTGTATGTTGATCTCTGTAATGATTGGGAAGTGGTCAGTTTTGGGTGGGCATGCTTCATCTGCAGTGTTGCACTTTATAATGTTGTTCAAAGTGCCTTCTGTGCAGAAGATGTTGTTGACTCAAGTGTAGTTTCCCATGCTGTGTGATTTGAGGGTCGGTATGAATGCCGGTAGTGCTATTTTCATTTTGTGTTGTCCCAGCATGTTCAGTAATGGCTGCATGAGGTTGAGGTTTTCTTGGGTGAATAGGTGCACATTTTGGGCTTCATCCCACATTGGGTGGTGGCAGTTGAAGTCCCCTATCTACATTGTGTTCAAAGGGCCAGTCATGTACTGTTGGAGTTCCCAATCTCACATGTATGCAGATAAGTGCATTAGCGAGCTGTTGTGGTCACAATTTGTATATGTTTATAATCTGCAGCATACCATATTGCCCCTGTAGATCTATTGCAGTGATGTCATGGTGCTTGAAGTTTATTTGTTTCCATGAATCTGTAGATAGGTTAGCATTGACAAGTATTACCGCCCTTGTGCTATCTGAGTGTTGCTGGTGCATATTTGGGTATATGGTGATCCAGTTTTGGTTGGCTCTCATTTTGCCTCTAAAGTTGATGTATGGCTTTTGAATAAGACAGATGTCATAGTCACTTCTTAAGCTTTGGAGTAGGTCAAGTTGACTTATTGGCAATTTGTTTGTGTTTGTTATCAGATGCATAATGTGTGTTGTCTGTTTTTTGTGTGGCCATTAGACATATTTGAGGGAAGGGGTATTATCTCTTTGTGGGACTGGTCCTATATCCTGGATGCTTGGGTCCTGTTCACTCCATCGCATGTTGTACTGGCCCTGCAGTTGGCCATTATTGTTTGTCCTATCCTGTGATCTTGCCATTCCAAAGTAATTGTCTACGGATGCCTGTATTGGCCTTGTTGGCCATCCATTATCTCTCATTTGTGTGTGCTCTTCATGTCTTCTCCTGTTTTGGTATTGTTCATAGTGTGCCATGTCTTGGTTTTGCTCACCCGCTGTAGGTTGTCTGCCTCTGCATCATATTGCTCTCCAGTTGTTTGTGAACTCTTCATCTATTCATGCATTCCTAGCTGTTGTCACCCAGTCTTCCTGGGCATTTGTGTAGCCTTCTGGTTGGTTTAAAAGTTGCCATGTGCAAGGTTCATTGGTGGGGAAGAACCTGTATTTGTTCTCTGGAATATGCTCATGAAGTTTACCTTTTGCTTTGAGATATGGCAGTTTCTATCTGCTGTGCCATGACCTTTATTGTTGTCTGTACAGTTTGCACACTGAATTTCCTCTGCATCCATGGCTATGCACTGCGCAGTTCTATGCTTACCACTGCACTGTGCACATCTGTCTGTCTCTGCTTTGCAGTCCACAGCATAGTGCCCAGATTTCTGGCATATTAAGCATCTTTTGGTTTGAATAGCAGTTTGCATACTGTTACCTGTTCTCCTTCAATGAATAAACCATGTTCGATAGCCTGGTTTGCCGCTTTCCAAGCATTGAATCCAATAATGATGTGTGCTACCTTTTGGTTGCTTGCTTGGAGGTGTTGCAGTTTAATGTATTTGGAGTATACCATGGTGGCTGTCATTAGTGCATTGTCTTGTTCCATTCGTAGGTGTGCATAGCTGGTCCAATCCTATCATTGTCAATGTAATGGACCTTCTTTTTAGAGGGTCCCTTCAGGATATCTAGACAGGGACTACTGTGCCTGTCAGTGGGGAATTCCCCTCACTCTGCAGACTGAGTGGAATGAGAGTTGGTAGGCCTGGGTTCCGACTTATGAGGGAAGTGACTGGTGTAGCTCATAGCCAGTTCTCAAAGTTTGCCTTCCAACTTCTCAGGTTCAAAATCCCTTACATCCATGCAATGGATGAGCATGTCAGTAGCAAGCTGAGCGAACTGCTCAGCTCCAAACTCCTCATCTGTCTCATCATCTCGAGGCCATGCCTCGAGGGGTTTCTTCTCCTCTTGTTGGTGTAGCCTGGCGCTTTCAGTCATTGGTGTTACTGGCATGGGTGCCAGGAAACCTGACCATTGGGCTGGAAACAGTTGGGGTGTTTCATACTCCTAACTGTTGCATGGACAATCAATTGTGGTTGCCTGATCAGGATGAGGCCCTGGGGTCAATTCACCCAGTGGGGAAAGTCAGTTGAGCCCAGGAGGAATTTCTGGGCTCGATGGAGAGCCTCATTGACTGCTTTTCAACAATGTAGATTTTTTGGAGTTGACATTGCTATCTTCGGTGTCCTTAACTCTTGACTGTTGGTTGTGTAATCTGAGGGTGAGTCAAGGTGTCTTGAAGTGGCTGTATGCGCTTCAAGAGTTAAGGACTTCCTCTGATTTGAAGGATTTGTCTTCAAGGTGCTTGTATGTGCCTCGAGCGGTCATGGTGAGCCAAATTCTTCTAGGGGGTGCCCAGGAAAGTTGGAGCCCATTGGCGAGGGGGGTTCCAATTGTTTGGTGATCTGCTTGCCAACAGGCTTTGCCTTGTTCTTTGATTTAGCCTTGGTTGTCAAAACCATGGTGCAGGGGCTCATAAAGTGTTCTTCAGCAATGGAGAATTCTATGGATAGCAGGGGTCAAAAGTATGGATCAAACGCAAAGTAACCTTGGTTGAGCCCTCACGATGGAGATGCTTCTGTTGCAGATCACGTCAAGAATTTTCTCCCTTCGTGGGAGAAGTTCAGGGTCATGTTGATGACAATTGCTGATGGGGCAATGTCGAGCAAAACTCTATAGGAGTTTGGGTGTTCAAAAGTGTTGTAAGTTGTGTGGGGTCCTTCAGGGTTACACACAGCTAGAACATGAATAACATATATTTTCGTGTAAGTTATGTATATGTAAAAAGGATTATTGTTTGTTACTAGGGAACTGCATGGGTTTCACCTGCAGGTTTCCCACACTTTTATTTCCTAATTTATTCAATGAGTTTTGCATGAAAACTCATGAAAAAATGATTTTCTGATAGCTATTCAATGGATGCTTGTGATACAAGGGACGAAATAATTTATTTTCAACCTTGTGACATGACAGATGTCACCCAAATATTGTTTTATGTGTTAGATCACAAAGAGCCAACAAAAAGTTTCCAGAAAATCATTTATTCATGATTTTTCATGCAAAACTCATTGAATAAATTAGGAAATAAAAGTGTGGGAAACCCGTGGGTAAAACCCATGCAGTTCCATATTTTTTACATAAGGCTGGTCCTTTATAAGGGCCAGCCAAAGGCGATATCAAGAAATTATATATTTTGTCCAGGATCACTACAGGTATCTGACCTACAGGGCTCAAGGACAAACTGTGGGGCAACCCATAACCCACATCACCATACCAGTGACAGGTAGAAGTGCAGGGTGGTGAAATTGCATCTGTGGTGTACCCATGTTACTTTCAAGTAGTTAGATTGGCCACAAGCCTGCTGCTGGACTAACTGGACAAGCATCACTGTCAAAAAAATATTTCAGCCTCCAGCAGGATGTAAGCCTGGTGCCCGAGAAGGACAACCCAGCCTTACATGCTTGGATCCCATTGCTTGATATCTAGATTCACCGTTTGACACATTGGCACCATCTTGAAGATCTAGCCTTGCATGTCAGGACCCCATGGGTTTTCTGATATTTAGACTCCCCATTATAATTCCCCATTGTCAACACTTCAAATGTTGACACCTTTTCCATGGCCTTGCCATCATCCCTGCCGTCTTCCTTGGCACCACTTTTGCACTGCTGCTGTCTTAGGCCAGCATCATTCCATTCACCAACATCACATGTCAACATTGACATTGACCCTTTTTCAGGCCCCACTATTTTACCGCTGCCAACAGTGTTATGGCCTTTCCGTGGCTCCCGCTGTTTTTCCCATTTTGATCACTGTGTCAACACTTGGACATTGACACTCCCTTGCCACCACCAATGTCATGGCCTTCCTGTGGACCCCATCATTTTCCCGCTGCCATCAATGTCACAGTGTTCCCATGGCCCCCACTGTTTTTTTTGTGGTGCTACTTTGGCACCACCATTCCTTTCTTTCTTCAACATCACATGTCAACATTTCAATGTTGACACTTTTTCTGTGGCCCCCATCTGGCCCCACTGTTGGCCCCACTTTTTCCCTATGCCACTGACTGACACCACTTCAATGTAGACATTCCATACCTCAACATTATGATTACATTACTGTCTCATTCCTGAAATAGAGACTGACCAGCACCAGTTACATATCAAACCTTACTTGTTCTAGTACAGCCAGATAACCCTGTAACCCCCCTAGTTGTAGCCTTTCCAGTCCTGGAGAATACACTGTGGTTCTGTCAACTTGTGTGACCATGACCAGTGTAGCCTGATTGACACAAGGACCCCCCCTATGTCTGGTTTGTGATTCCCATCCTGACTCCCCCTTGGCAGAAATGGATAGCTGGCCAATGGAATTTAATGAAAGGTCCCAGCAAAGATTTTCAATGATAAATTGTGGTCTTAGTAGTTGCCTGAATCAAACATATTTTGCCCTTACTTGCAGTGGAATTATGACTTGGCATAAATACTCTGTTGAGAGAAGCTCAAGATGCTAGTTAAGTAGTTTTTAAAACAGACCTGTGCTGGCAGTGGCCACTGGCAAATATTTGCAATGAAAAACTGCAGCCCAGTGGACATGAGGACACAAATTCTTTGACAAAAAAGTTTAGTGGCAGTGACAAAGATTTTTGATGAAAGATTTCAGCTGAATGCACATGAAGACACAAATTCTTTAATGAAAATTTTCAGCAGCAGATTGCTGGCAGTGGTGAAGATTTTTGATGTAAAATGTCAGTAGCAGATTGTTGGCAGTAGTGAAGATTTGCAATGAAAAATTGCTGCCAAGTGCACTTTCTTATACTTTCAATCCATCCTACAGACATTTTAGAAGCTGAAATTATATTACAAAAATAAAACAAAAACAAAAACGACTATTTACCTGCCAGTAACTGTATGTGTAAGGGGACTAGGGGGGTGCCCTGTGTGTTTTTCCTATTTTTTATGTTCGTCCCATATTTTTCCCCACCTCATTTCCTTCTATTCTTCATTTTCTATGATTTTTCCGGATTTTATTACTAATTTTCCCTTGCTATCATGTTTGTATATGTTGACACTTTTATATTTAGAGGCGGAGTACCCCTTCCGACACATACCCCTTGGTATGATGTCATTCGGCGGCCTTGATCCGCCTATCTCCGCCTTTTTCTATTTTTAGGTTATATTTGATTTTTGTCGTCTTCACATATACTGGGCATCAGCAAGGGGATCCTTAGAGTTTTCTCTTCGGATTTCCCTTTGCTAGGTGCGCCCCCAATGCCTGTATTATGTAGTATAATTTTAACTTCGGATTTCCCTTTGCTAGAGGCTTAGGTTGCCCTTATAGTAGAAAACTCTCCCCTAAGGCCCGAAAATCGCGAACGCGCTGCCCAAAATAGGCAGGTACGGACTGGACGACGCTTCCCAAAGCTCCACAGAGTCCCTACACACCGTTCCAGATACTCTCGCCTTTATTGCGCCGCCATTTTCGCCAAACGCGCTCCCTAGCGACATGGACGCATCAGAACGCTTCGACGCGCTTGAAAGCGACGTTTCCGGAATGCGCGCGCAAATCGACTCGCTTAAATCTACGATTGAAAACTTCGTTAGGACCCTCCAGGCTAACCCTACGACTAATAGTTCCCCCTTCACGACTCCAAGCGCACCCAACAACGATGTTTTGCCAAACGCGTCCACTAAGGAACGTGCCCAGATCAAACCGTCCCCCCCCGCCGAATTTAATGGTGCACGTGCGCAGGGACGTGCATTCCTTAATTCCTGTGAGTTATACATTAGTCTCCAGTCGCATCAATTCGTCGATGAGGCTGCAAAAATTTATTGGGCCTTCACATACATGAAATCTGAACGCGCCTATCTCTATGTGGACCGTATCCTACGTCAAACTAAAGAACTCGGTTCTCTACCTTTCTCCACTTGGGGGGACTTTCGAGCTGAGTTCGTACGCCACTTCTGCCCCCTCAATGAACGCCACCGAGCAGTGACACGACTTGAGTCATCCACTTACCACCAGGGACGTCGATCCGTGGACGACTATATCGATGAGTTCAAGGATTTGGTGGACATGGCAGGGTATGGGAGTGGGTTACCAGTGGTGGTGAAGTTCCGACGGGGGCTCAACCGAGAAATTCAGGACCAGATTGCACAGATGTTGGAAGGGCGCCCAGCGGACGATGATATCCTTGCTTGGTATGAAGCTGCTTCACTCTGTGACGAGAACCGACTCACAAATGCAGCGTTTAATGCTGCATTCCGTGCTCCAACTACCACTCATACACCCTACACCTTCAATCGAAGCCTCCCCCGCCCTAACCCCATTCCTGCTCGTCAAACTCCCACACCAGCCGTCAATATCCCAGTACCAATGGATGTTGATGCAGCCCACAGCCGTGCACGTAAGTTGGATCTCTGCTACCGTTGTGGGGAACCTGGACACAGGGCTGGAGCGTGTCCCCATCGTCAGGATATCCGCATGCTCACCCCCGAGGGACGAGACGAACTCCTGCAAGATCTGTTGGCACTTGTAGATGTTGAGGAAGCGAAGGATCAAGTTGCAGAGGAGGTTAAGCTGGAAGTTGTAGAGGAGCAGGATTTTCCTATTCGCAGCGAGTGAATCGTACGCCCTCACTGCCTGTCCATAACCGCTTTGAAGTCTTGTCAGTTGAATCCCTGGAGAATGAATCCATTTCTGTGACTGCTCCCCTCTCTGACCCTTCGAAGTTGGCTAAAGACGTACCTGCTCTCCCCATCTCTCCTTCTACTCCACGTCCCAAAATTAAATCATGGGAGCGTAAACTACCACGCAAGTATATTGTGGCATCCACTCCCTCTGCACATTCCTTAAACCTAGCCATCGAACTGCAGACGACCGACACTGGACAGATACTCGGTGTTTCTGCGCTCCTGGACTCTGGTGCGACTGGTCTCTTCATCGATTCCCATCTGGTACAACAACATCGTCTAAATACTCGCTCACTCTCACGTCCGATACCTGTATATAACGTGGATGGATCCCCAAATGAAGCTGGTGCCATCCGAGAGGTTGCAGACCTGGTTCTCCGTTACAAAGATCATAGTGAGCGTGCCCTTTTTGCTGTCACTCAATTAGGAAAGCAAAAGGTGATTTTGGGATATCCATGGCTTCGAGACCATAACCCAGAGGTCGACTGGCGCACCGGGGAGGTTACCATGAGCCGATGTCCATCCCGCTGTCGGACGTGTTTCACAGAAGCCAGGCAAGAACGTCGTGGACAGAAGGCGGCAATACGACGAACTCAGAAGTGTCGTGCTGGACCCCTGCCTATACCTGAAGTGGAATTGGAAGGGGTTCCTGATCTAATGCCGGACTCGGATGATGATGATGAGGACCCAGAGGAAGTGGAGGAGGGTGATCGGATCTTCTACACTGCGATTCGCTCATCGCATGAGGTGTGTGCCACATCAAACATATCCCAACGCCTCGCCGAGGCCTTCCACAAAAACAATGCTGCTAAATCCTCTACTAACTCCTTACTCCCTCATCTCCATGAGTTTGAAGACGTGTTCTCCAAGGAGTCATTCGACTCTCTTCCTGCGCGTAAGCCATGGGATCACGCGATCGAACTCACCCCCGGCGCAACCCCTTCATCCTGCAAGGTCTATCCTCTCTCTCCGGAGGAACAACGGCAGCTTGACCAGTTCATCGACGAGCACCTGGCCTCTGGACGTATTCGACCATCGAAGTCACCCATGGCCTCTCCCTTTTTCTTTGTCAAGAAGAAGGATGGCTCACTTCGACCGGTTCAAGACTACAGAAGACTCAACAACATCACGGTCAAAAATCGCTACCCACTACCCCTCATCTCCGAACTCGTAAACCAGCTCCGTGGAGCCCGATACTTCACCAAGCTCGATGTCCGTTGGGGCTATAATAATGTGAGGATAAAGGAGGGAGATGAGTGGAAGGCAGCCTTTCGTACCAACCGTGGTCTTTTTGAACCGCTTGTCATGTTCTTTGGCCTTACTAATAGCCCTGCCACCTTTCAGACCATGATGAACGACATCTTCCATGACCTCATCCTCGAAGGCGTTGTCTGCATCTATCTCGACGACATCCTCATCTTCACTCGCACGGTTGAAGAGCACCGTCGCATCACGCGCCTCGTCCTAGAGCGACTTCGACGGTACAAACTCTACCTTCGTCAGGACAAATGCGAGTTCGAAAGGACCAAGATCGAGTACCTCGGCCTGATTATCTCGGAGGGTCAAGTGGAGATGGATCCTATCAAGGTAAATGGGGTCACAGCTTGGCCTACACCCACGAACAAGAAGGAGGTGCAGTCTTTCCTGGGCTTCATTAATTTTTATCGGCGTTTTATCAAGGATTTCTCACATCATGCACGACCGCTGTTCGACTTGACAGGAAAGGAGGCATGGAGGTGGGATAATGCACAACAGGAGGCGTTCGAAAAGCTTAAGGAGATGGTCACTTCCGCTCCGATCCTTACCTTTGCTGACGATTCGCGTCCTTTTCGTGTAGAAGCCGACAGTTCTGACTTTGCGACGGGCGCTGTGTTGTCTCAGCAGTCTCCGGAGGACCAGAAGTGGCATCCTGTTGCGTTCTACTCCAAAAGCCTTAGTGCTGTAGAGAGAAACTACGAGATCCACGACAAGGAGATGTTGGCGATAATGCGTGCGCTTGAGGAGTGGCGACACTTCCTCGAGGGTGCCCAACACAAGGTGGAAATTTGGACGGATCACAAGAACCTCGAGTACTTCATGACGGCCAAGAAATTGAACCGTCGTCAAGCTCGTTGGTCCCTGTATCTATCTAGATTCGACTTCTCCTTGCACCACCGTCCGGGTCGCAGCATGGGGAAGACCGATGCCCTATCCCGACGTGCAGACCATGGGGATGGCAGCGGTGACAACCAAAACATTGTGCTGTTGCAGCCAGACCTGTTCACCATTCGGGCACTGGAAGGCATCGTACCCCAGGGCGAGGAGCGGGACATTCTACGTGACATTCGTCGCGCAAACCGTAGCGGTTTACATGAGGATGTTGTCGCCCGAGCTGTTAAAGAACTGAGGAAGGGATCGACCCTTTCCTTACGTGCGGCAGAGTGGGCTGAAAAGGAGGACTTGTTGTATTTCAGGGATCGCATCTATGTTCCCAATGACCCAGACCTTCGCCGGCGCATCATATCCCAACACCATGACTCACAGATTGCTGGCCACCCCGGACGCTGGAAGACCTTGGAGCTCACCTCACGGAACTATTGGTGGCCACAAATGTCACGGCTCATTGGTCAGTATTGTCGCACTTGTGACCTTTGCTTACGCACCAAGGTCCCTCGTCGCAAGCCTATTGGTGAGCTACACCCTCTTCCTGTTCCAGAGAGTCGTTGGGATGTCGTCAGCGTCGACTTTGTGGTGGAATTGCCAGAGTCAAATGGGTTTGATGCGGTGATGTGCACAGTTGACTCAGTGGGAAAACGCGCTCACTTCATTCCCACTCACACCACTGTCAGTGCCCTAGGTGCCGCTCGACTCTACCTCCACCACGTGTGGAAGTTACATGGACTTCCTGGTGCCTTCCTCTCGGATCGTGGCCCTCAGTTCATGGCAGAGTTCACTCGTGAGCTGTACCGACTCCTGGGGATCAAACTCCTCGCTTCAACTGCTTATCACCCACAAACTGATGGCCAGACGGAGCGAGTCAACCAGGAACTAGAGCAGTACATCCGCCTCTTTGTCAATGAACGCCAGGACGATTGGGATGACCTCCTTCCTTTGGCTGAGTTCGGATACAACAACCATGTCCATGCTTCCACTCAACAGACCCCTTTCCTCTTAGACACTGGACGACATCCACGCATGGGATTTGAACCTCGCCAAACTCCCTCACACATCGAGACAGTGAATGAGTTCACAGAACGCATGAGGGATAGCTTGGAGGAGGCAAGGGCAGCCTTAGCAAAGGCGAAGGACGACATGGCGCGATTTTACAACCAGCGCCACTCCCCAACCCCTCAGTACAAGGTTGGTGATCGAGTTTATCTTGACTCCAGTGACATCTCCACTACACGTCCATCCAAGAAACTCGCTCATCGCTTCTTGGGACCTTTCCCCATTGTCAAGTGCATTGGAACACATGCCTATCGTCTACGCCTCCCAGCCTCCATGTCCAGACTCCATCCCGTCTTCCATGTCGTCAAATTGCTTCCAGCTCCCCCAGATCCGTTCCCGGGACGCCATTCACACCCACCACCACCACCTACAGTGATCGAGGGAGAACCCCAATATGAAGTCGAGTCAATCTTGGACAGCCGTTTGCGTCGAGGAAAACTCCAGTATTTGGTACATTGGAAGGGTTATGGGTATGAGGAGAACTCATGGGTCGAAGAGTCTGATGTAAATGCCCCTCGGTTAATCAAGGAATTCCACCGACGGCACACTGCTGCACCGCGTCGCATTCAAGCCACGGACTTTGGTCGTATACGATTTCGAATGCATCGGGGCGATGCATCTTAGAGAGGGGGTGATGTAAGGGGACTAGGGGGGTGCCCTGTGTGTTTTTCCTATTTTTTATGTTCGTCCCATATTTTTCCCCACCTCATTTCCTTCTATTCTTCATTTTCTATGATTTTTCCGGATTTTATTACTAATTTTCCCTTGCTATCATGTTTGTATATGTTGACACTTTTATATTTAGAGGCGGAGTACCCCTTCCGACACATACCCCTTGGTATGATGTCATTCGGCGGCCTTGATCCGCCTATCTCCGCCTTTTTCTATTTTTAGGTTATATTTGATTTTTGTCGTCTTCACATATACTGGGCATCAGCAAGGGGATCCTTAGAGTTTTCTCTTCGGATTTCCCTTTGCTAGGTGCGCCCCCAATGCCTGTATTATGTAGTATAATTTTAACTTCGGATTTCCCTTTGCTAGAGGCTTAGGTTGCCCTTATAGTATGGAGATCTACAGCAGGAGGAAGTAGGTAGGTAGGTGGCATGGCAGAATGCTATATTGCCTACAGCCACTTTCCAGTATCAGTCTCCATGTTCCATGTCATTCATTGAGACGATGCTAGGCCAGCACTTTCAACATATTCTCCTTTACTGAACATGAGTGTCATCACAGGCTAAGAATAAAAGACAAAAATAGTGAGAGGCTAAGCTTTCCACTTCTTCACCTTCATGTCATTTGAATGCCCTCCCATCTTGTTGCTCTTTGGCAAGAGGTGTCGAGTCAAATTTGTCATGAAGTTTCTCCTGTCCATCACATCCTTGCAACAATTCATGTTTAAATTGACGATCGGGCTTTGTTGTTCACTTGGTTTGGCTGGATAGGGTGCCAAAACACATAAAAAAGGAATTCCATCTGGGAACCATCTTTCATCATCGTTGATTGGGCTGAGTTTCCTGCAAACAGTTTGGATAATATTGTTGTGGATGTCAGAACCAGTTGATGTGCTGTCAGGAAGGGTTACAAATGTGAGAGGCGATGCCTTGAAATGAGCTTACCTTTTTCTTATAAAATTGGGAGTGCATCAACATAGAGACAGCTTTATCCTGGACACCTTGGGGTAGGCACTGCTTAGATCAGAATTCCACCTGACTAATAATGCAAAGGACCCTTCCATTGGACAAGTAGATAAAAAAGACTAGATTGGGACCAAAGTATTTGTCAGGGAAGCACATCACCATCTCTGGGCATCAAAACCATTTGGAATTCTCAAAGGTGTTCTCTAGAACACAGCTGAGGGGACTTGGAGTCCCCACCAAACCATACAGTGAGTGATCAACCACATGATGATTCCCATCAGAGGACAATACCACCAATTCCACACCCTATGACTGTGCCCAAATAGGGATATCCTCACCAAAGTCAAAGACATCACATAGATGCACATTTGGGCCAAATGCTTGAGCAAAGTACACTGCAAGAAATTCCTTGAGTTTGGTACCTTGCCCTGCAGCACAGCCTAGACCTTTTAGAACATCATTGACCAACCCCCCACCTGTGTCCATAGCCAGATGGTGGGTGGCAGCAAGAATGATGAGAGGTTCATCAACCATTGTTGTTCCCTTGAAGTGTCCTTGGGGTCATGGAACCAAGCAAAGCCAAGTTCAACCCATTGCTTCTTGTTGTTGGCTAAGACTAGATCTTTACAATCCATGAGTAAATGATATAACTGAAACAATGGACAATCTTTGGATCTAAATGGGGCCAAATATACATTGGCAGTGCAAATTCAGAGATCAGTTACCGCACCTTTGGTAATTTTCATCAAGTCGACGAAGGGTAGTTGTCATATCTTGGTGGCAAGGTCTTCTTCGATTTTGGGTTCCAGATGCTGCACATTTTGGGGTATCAGATGGACTGACAGATGTAATGGAGAAGATGTATTTATTTAATAATTTGTGAGGCGAACAAAAGGAATCAGCAACCAGATAATCCAGGAAAGTGTGGTGAAGCGATGCCTGAAGCAGCACTATGTGTCAATGAATATCAAGGTAATGTCTGAGACATACCTCCCCTGAAGCCATGACCAGCAATGATGAAGCAATGACTGACCACTAGCACTTTTAACCAAGTGGGGGGCAAGTATCTCAAAATATAGGCGGAGTGTGCTTTGAATGAATCAAAGGCACCAGTTCGTGTACTAGTGTACCACCCCATATCTGTTTTCAAGACTCAAGAATCCACTACTTCTTCAACTTCTCTCATGGATAGTCCCATTCCAGCTACAATCCTGTGACCCTTCTGGTCCCATGCAGACAGGATTTCATGTAGAATAGGTTGTGGAATTGAAGGGTGGTCAGCAGATCTGTAAGCTTCTCCAAATAATTGAGCAGGTATTTGTGCTTCATTGAGGACAAGGTAGAGCTTGCTTGGGATAAAGGAGTGAATGTCAATTAACAGCTTTGTGGCTTCCCCATCATTATCCACTCCCAGATAAGCATCACTGGCTTTATGCAAGATATTGGTCAAGGATTGGAATATGTCCTCTTTGGACACAGCCATGGGTTGGAGCTGCAAAAAGAGCCAATGTCCACAGTATTGGTTGAGGGGTCCTTGAGGGCAAACCTTGTGAGCCTCCTCGAAGAACAGATGGAGCACGAGTAAATGAGTGGTGAGAACCTGGAGAAATCGGTGATGTGCAATATTCCTGTTTTGCTCAAGCAGTCAGAGTCCATTGGTGGTGGAAAGCTCAGGGGTAAAACCCATCGCCTTTGGTAGATTTCAAAGTACATTGCTCATGTTGTCAGATCCCAGGACCTTGTTGTCACCACAAGTAAAGTAGAGACCCCAATGTTTCCAAAGCCCCTCAAATAGAATCCATGTTTTCCCTGAGCTGGAAGTGTTGATTAGGTGGCTGGAAGGTTGCCATTGTGCAGTCAGTCTGGAGACAATAGCCACATTAAAATATACTCATGCATCAGCTTGTCCAAAGACATCATCAACAATGCTTGGTGTCACAACGCTCCCTCCCAAATCATGTAACAAAAGGTGGGGTTTGCCCTGGACAGAAGGGATGCACAGGTTAGCAAAATGGTTCACCACCTCTTGATCATCACAAGATGTGCTCCACCAATCACACAGGTCGACTTTCCTTAAAAAAATTGTATCTTTTCAAAGATTTGGCTGAGTGCACCCTCCACTCTCTGCTCGATTATCACGTCTGGGGAAGGTGGGGAATGCAGGGGTTCTTTGAGCAATACTGCTAGAGTCACATTACAAGGTGTGTGCAGCGCTTCATGGTCTTCCACATGGAGTCGTTTAGCAGAATGCTCAGGGGATGGGGATGAGGAACTGGATTGTTAGTATTGGGCCAAGGTAGCAAGATGGGTGAACATTGAAGAGAGAATGTACAGAGGGGAAGTGGGGGAATGGGAAAGCATGAAACATTTGTGAAATATAGGGAGTGGCACATTGTTCAGGCAAACAGGCAAAATAAAGAGATGACAAGAATACTCATGGGGTGGGGGGCAGAATGTGCACAACGATATGGATGTGCTTGCAAGGGGGTGATGAGAAGTGTTTTGACAAAGCTTTGAGGGGGTTTAATTTGATGCAGCCTGTAATATCCTGCAGACTTTGTCCATGTCCCAGCTTCATGTCAAGTTCAGAAGAATGAATGGGTGGGGATAGCTTTCTGAATATTAGATATCTTCTCCTAATCGACACATGCCAGGAGGACATGCTCACCTTCCATATATTGAGCCTGTTGGTGTTGATGCCAACCAAGGCATCTTCTTTATTGCTTTCTTCAGGTCATCTACTGTCTCACCCTTCTCAATCTTAACTGAGAAGGGCATGGCGGATTTGGTGAGAATCCAACAGAAGAGTTTGAACTTGTCATCTGAGCAACACCTGCAGTAGGACCCCTCACTGGGACAGATCACATGACTTCATGGCAAATTTCATGAAGTAGCTTGGCAAGCCATCTTGGAGTATAGAGTGAAGACTGAAGTCCCTGGGTATCAGTATACATAGGTTGTAAAACCAGATTTTTCAGTCTGAGAGGCCTGTAGAACACAACAATATATGTACTACATAGAGATACACACAAAGCCAAAAACATTCATATGTCCACTGCTGAGCTATATGAGCAAAGGAGAACTCATCACTTCAAACCCGGGCCACAGAAACTTCCTTACATCTTCTGCAGCACAATAAGCACCTGCCCCCCAATCACAGTCCCCATCTGGCCTTCCCTATTCTGTCTTTCAACCATGTGATCACTTGTTCATACATGACCCCACGTACAGTTCGTCATTGTCAGCGGACACAGTCAAGGGGGTTTCATGTGATGAATACCTGATATGGGGTTGGTTAGTCCCCCCCTCGAAGTGGTCCTTAAGTATTTTTTGGAGGTCAATTTTTTGATTAGTCAGAGACTGTCTACAGGTAGTCTGAATATCCTGTAAAGCTCCCCAGGCATTCCCAAGGTCTAAAATCCCTGTATACTACAACTTTTGGGAAAATCCCAGGATGGCAAAGTGATCATCTGATTACCAAGTCCTGTCGAGATCAACTAAAAAATTTGCCTGTGAGCCTGTTGGCCACAGACCTTCATGTAAAATAGCTGGGCAACATGTAGAAGGGTCTGTAAAGGGTCCCCAAAATTTCCCTTATTTTTTTACTCTGTTGGTAGGACACTAGACAAGGTTTAGATGCCATGAAAATTAAGCCAAGATCATCAAAAGATCATGTTATCTGAGGTTTATTTTTGAGAAAGAAATTGAGGGTATGGGCCACATCTGGGTTTTGGGCCGAAAAGGTTAAGGCTTGATAATCCCTTAAAATATCCAAAATAACAATAATATTTGCAATTCTTATATATGGTCTGAAAAGGGTTTTTAAAGGACGGTAGTGTTGACAAATTTCAACAGTGCACTCAGAATTGAGCTTTTGAAATTTATGGTAGTAGTTGAACAAGTAGTATACAGATGTGAAATTTAATGAACAGAGATATCAAGTGTGATTGATCAGTGAAATTTAGAAAAGAGTGACAAAAGTCCACCTTTGGTCCCAACGCTTATAAAGGACGGTAGAGACGGCAGATTCTGCCAGCTATATCAGGTGGGTATGGTTGATCAGCAGCAGCCAGGAAGCAGTTACTTCTGAAGATTTGGAAGCCATGCAGGAACAGGCCTTGAAGTGTCAGACTGACAAATCTGTGAAATTTAGAAAAGAGCGACGAAAATCCACCTGTTGTCCCAACACTTATAAAGGACAGTAGCGATGGCAGATTCCGCCAGCTATATCAGGATGGCCTCACTGATCAACTGCTGCCTGGAAGTGATTACTTGAGAAAATTTGTAAGAATTGTGAGTATAGACCATGAGGTATCAGACTGGCAAACCTCTGGAATTGGTAAAAGGATGGTGCATCAGAAAAAATTGCAAAAGACGGACAGAAAGCCACCTGTGGTCCCAACCTTTATAAAGGATGGCAGTGGTGGTGGATTCAGCCAGCTATATCAGGTGGGTGATGCTGATCAGCAGCTGCCAGGAAGCAGTTGCTTCAGAAGTTCTGTAAGACATGCAGGAAAAGGCCTTGAAGCATCGGACCGACAATTCTGTGAAATTTAGAAAAGAGCGACGTAAATCCACTTGTTGTCCCAACGCTTATAAGGAACATCAGGTTGACAAACCTGCGGAATTGGTAAAAGTGTGACAAATCAGCACAATAGGCAAAAGATCGATGAAAACACACCTACAGTCCCATAATGATAGGAGATTACACGATATGTCTGAAAGGCTCTGCAGATCAACTGTTGTCTGACAGCAGTGGCTTGAGAAGGTCTGTAAGAGATGCGAATGTAGGGTATGAGATATCTGACTGCTGAGCCTGTGGGATGTGTAGAATAGTGGCCATAAACCACCCGTAGTCCAAACCTTTATGATATAGCGCAAGAGTGGTGAAATGCATAACCTATGCCAGAAAGACAGCCCTTACAAATTGCTACACAGAAGCAACTGGTTGCGAAAGTCTGTAAGAAATGCTAGCATGGATCATATGCATCGGAAAGGCAGGTCTGCAAATTTAATGACAGAATGAGCAAAAACTACCCATAGTCCCAACACTTGTAAGAAGGGAAAGTCTGTGTGACTTCTACCATAAGCACCAACATCGATATCCCTCAGACACTGTCCTCCAAATTCCATACATTACAAGGTATACAGGAGATGTAAATCTGTGGCTTCAGAAAAAGACTGGATATATATCGTCTGAAGCACCAATTCTGCCATCCATCAGTCATCAGCTGTCTGGACTCCGTATCCTGTAAGATGGGTAAGAAATATGAGCCCACTTCATCCTTGTGAGAACTGACCGGTACATGGCAGTGATTTACCCTCTGATCAGTCACTCTCATTTCGCTTGGTGCTTGTAAGAAAACCAATTGCATTGTAAATCTAAAGCTAGCTGGTATTTTACGACACCCCCCCATTCAACTGCGCCTGCTTCAGCGCCCTTTGCTCCTTCAGTTTGGCTAGCGCGCTCTGTTTCGTGACTGCATGCTCAGGCATGACATGGCTTGGAAATATCTGGCTATCAGGAGAATCAGCTGCTGCCGTGAATGCAATTTATTGACACCTACCAGTTCCACCAGTTCAACAGATCACCCACCTCTACCTTCTCCTCTGGATCATCCAAGAAGTCCAAGACGCTTTCATAAAATCGTTTGGAATCCGTCATGGCGTCCGACCTACTGAACACCGAAGAGGATGATAATGCGAAGCGAAGCTGGTTGGTCATCAGTAGTGGATTACTAGCGCGCCAACTCCCGACTCACCTGCATAGCTACGTAGGCCAGGGAGGCTGTAGTGACCCGAGTCATGCCATGGATACGAGCATTGCCCGATCTTGTTGCTTTCACCTCTTTCTCTACCGAACTGGGTGAGGTAAAGATGTGCTTGAACGCCTGCATGCGACTGAGTCAATAACGGATGAAGAGGAAAAATGCATCCAAACCCAAATAAGAATACGGCTTCTAAACAGCCCCTCCCAAGGGTCTTGGGGATCATACTCCTGGTCTGCGTACACCAGCATTGGCCACTGATCACCGCGGACGGGCATTTTGCCACTAGAAAGTTTTTCACGTATGCTAAATGTGGGAATCAATGGTGCAAACAACATATGCAAAAGAAGGAACACTGACTCCGCATCGTTCCAGTCTAGACCGGCAGGACAGAGGAGGGCGCCAGTGACAGGATGGTGATAGCCCCTGTTTGTCTTGACGTTCCGGGAGAGGGGTGGGTTTAAGGGTATGCCAGGGGGGCTCATCCACTCCAGAACAACGCCCTTCAAGCTCTTAGTATCGTCTGATCTTGCGCTGGATATGCCCTTTTGAATCTTTAATGGGTGAGGAAGGGTATATGGATTCATGGGGCAAAAAACATACTAAATCTGCTATTGCCATGCACTCTTCATTAGAAGCTTCCATGAGGCGCTCCGGAAGATGGGGCACTATGTGCAAGAGTTTTTGGAATGCTCTATGCTCTTTTCTGGCCCTGCAACATGGAAGAATGTATTAGCTGAGAAGTAGATTGCTAGTAATTAAGCATGATACTTGCTCTGGAGTGAGTGACTCTTCTATGACTTCCCCCTCCTCACCCATGCGAACTATGCCATTGGTCAGCAATGCTTGGATGCTGCACATCGCATGCACGGTTCGGCCGAAATGTCTCCCGTAATGAACAAAGGGATCACTGGCACGGCTGAGCGGTAGCATTAGAGCATGGCATGGTGGAAATACAATTGACTCATGGCTTTTTCCTGTTCCCAAGCTTGAGGGCATTGGCACTTGTAGCATTGTCTGGAGGAGAGTTCTTGTCCAGCATGGGGGATACAATGGGGGGGGGGCACCAAGGAAGGAGATGAGATCCAGGGCTGCTTGCCGCGCCACCTTTTAGCGACCACACTGACTCAGAGCCAGTCAATCTGAGTCATGGTGGAGTAATGATGACTCATTTCAAAGCTAGCAGCCTATAAATGCCTGGTCAATTCAACCAACAAAGTCCAACTTAACACCCAGCATTGAATTGCGCTCCTCGCCTTTGTCCAGCTCTGGTTCCTTTCCTCATGCCCGGGCACCCACAGCCGCTGACGGCGACCACCGTCCCGACGTACCGGCAGATATTGCTCAGCAAGGTATACAACTTGACGAATGTCGTCTGGTCTCTTGATCCAGCTACACTGAAGCTGACCAAATGGCACTGGTGCGTAGCTTGGAACCTTGCAGCTGCACCACTGATAGCCGTATAAAGGCCCGTCCATGCAAGGAAGCGTGTAGTGCCGAGCGCACTGCGTGATTATCGCGAACATTACCAATTCCTTGGGCCCAGCTGCCTGTGTCCGTTGCTTCAACGGGTTAGCGAAGAGCCGGCCTTCATGGAAGCGGCCATATACATACCGGTCTTTGGACGCTACGCAGGGGAGTACGTTGCCGAATGTGCAAACAGCCGATGCGGATACCTGGGTCAGTCTTCGTCTTTACCTAGGAATGCAGCAGGTGTTCACAGCAGGCCAGTGCCATTGCAGAGGGTATACCAGGTGGATGGCATTCCAGTGCGGACGTTTCCACCTCGAGGTAAGTTGGGAGGTTTCCCGGGAGCTCAAAGTGCTTACCGCATGTTATGAAGAAAGCGACGCATTGTGCCCTCCCCAAGTCCTACATCACTGGGAATTAGAGTGCATCCCAAGGCCATTGAAGCGGACCTATGCGGAAGCAGGTAAGTGAAGAGCAGCCCTGAAACATTCGAGCTAAGCCTAGGTGTAGACTTAACTGAAGTGCCCCATTCCGCTGAGCATGTGGATCTTGGCTATGAAACTGACTGGCGCAAATTCTCGAAGCTTGGATAGGCCTGGGCTAATGGAAGTTGAATTCTTCGGCCTGTTTGCCAAGTGCGAGGTGTGCTTGCTCATCACGACGCGCCAGGCATTCCGTAGCCACCACTGCAGCCTGCTGAGGGATGATGAGTCGGAGGATGATTCAGAGCTAACTGAGCAAGAGTAAGGAAGGCGGAATGGATAAACCAACCGTCATTTAGACTTTTCATTTCAATCACTTTGTATATATACCCTTCTAGATTTCGAAACAGCTCTGTTGCTTGGCCCTGCCCTCATAAAACATTTACCCCATCAGTGCCATGGGGATGATCCTGAGAATAGGCATCTCAGGAGCCCATCAATGCAAGAAAGCAGAAAATTATGAACACGCACCCCACAAAAGTCTTAGGGCTTTATTCCTCGTGGCCTAGAATAAGGGTAAAATAATGCTTAAGCGAACAAGAAGCGCGCCTTACTTCCTAGCATGCATTGCAATGAGCATGCGTCAAAAGCTAGATATAATAAATTTATCAATGCTAGTTTTCAACTATAACTAATGCCATATCTGGGCTTTGACTGTGGGGACAGACAAAGCAACTGATGAATTATTTAGAATCCGTGGGGACCAAGTGGGGCACTGGGGGACGAGCAGGCCTGATGCATTGGAATGACATATTACCTTGCTTGCAAGGTCTCTGCACCCGACAATGATTGTTTCATGCATGTTTCAACATGCACAAACACTCCTATTAAAATTTTACGCAGGGGCTGATCCAGTCCATGCCGCGAGGAGTCAACCGAGGGTTGACGACGAGCGGCGTACTGGGTGTCACATTTTCAGTCCCTATGATGGCTTTTCAATATCTGTAAGCAAGGCTTATGCTGGCGCTTGCGACAGCACCTCGTATATTAAGGGGCAATGAATTATAGGGGTAGCCACATAGCGCCCCAAGTAAAAAAAGACAGCATGCAAGAGGAGGCACAAATGGGCTGCCGGCCGTACAGATACGCATCGCATGCGCCAATTTCCCGGGCTCGAGTAAAGGGCGGGCTTTGCATATGGGACAGGGCGGGGTAAGAAGGGAGGACCACACCTTGGGCTGCCATCCGAGGCATTGGGAAGCCTGCCATCACCACTACACCATGCCAAGACTGGCGCATACCCCGAACGCCAAATGCTGCTTCAGATATAGGAACCATTAACAGCTTTGCCTAGGCGAATGGGCTTCGGGATGAGCTAAAATAAAAAAGCGTGTCGGCTCTCGATCGCTGATTGCCTGCCGCTGCACAGCTACACATCACTTGTGCCAATTTCCCAGGCTTGAGTAAAGGGCGGGCATTGCATACCTGACAGGGCAGGGTAAGAAAGGAGGCACCCACCTTGAGGTGCCATCAGACGCGTTGAGAAGCTTATCACCACCGCGAAACCAAGCCAACACCAGCGCATACGTGGAGGCGTGTCCGCCAAGCTGCCTGGCCGGCACCCCTGGAACAAAGTACTTCAGCCAACCATGTCGGATATATGCATGATCAACACCTTTGCATAGGTGAATGGGCTTCGAGATGAACTAGAGTAGAAAATGCGTCAGTTCTCAATCTTTTATTGGCCACCACCCTGCAGCTATGTGCTGCTTGTGCCGATTTCCCAGGCATGAGTAATGGACGGACATTGCGTAGCTGATATGGTAGGTAAAGGGGGGGATCTCACCTCAAGGGGAAATCTGACACTTGGAAGAACGGAAATTCCTGTCAAGGACTCTAGGGCGAGCGAGCAGACAGGTTCAAGGGCCAGAGGTAACCCAAATGTAGGGTTGCATGACAAAAAGTCAAACACAACCAGGCAGGTGACAGAAAGTCATACCTGCAGGGCCAGGAAGTAAGAGCAGTAGCGCAAGAGGGGGACAGAAATTTTGTTCAACTTGAAGCACTGCCACTTCAACTTGAACTTCAAGTTCCCGTGACTTGTTCAAAATTATGTAAAGGTGTAAACATGTCCCAACAACGTCCAAGTCCGACTCGAACATCTTGAAGTTTGAAGACTCCGCCGAGTCCACTCAGGCTCCTAAAACCATTTGCTCGAACCACTCTAGTATGGGGCTCAATCCCATGGCCACAATCATATCTTATCAGACCAAATGAGACCAAACATAAACCAAATAAACAAAACTTCCCCCAAACTCAGTGCACTGGCAAAACCCCCCCTCTCTTCAAGTTCATGGTAAGAAATGCACTACTTAACTTAGTCATTACTAGCCAGAAAAGCAGAATAACAGTGTATTAATACCCTATATTTATGTATTCAAAAAGAAAAAAAAGGGAAATGAATTAGTAAAACTTGAACAGGAGGGTATGGGCCTTGTGCTCATCACTCGTGACAACAAGCGACAATGGTAGCACTGATGTTTGGCTGATGATATCGATGATTGCTGATGCATGTTCGAGATCACCGAGATCCCCGAATGCCAAGTTTTGTTTATTTGGTTTATGTTTGGTCTTTCTACTAGTAGGAGCCTGAGTCCATGATGGGATTGAGTCTCTTGGCTCATTTTACTTTATTTTCAAGCTCTTTCAGATGCGGCAGACTCGGGGTTCTCGTTGTAGGACACTGGGGGCAGTGCACCATGTACCGATTGGACACACAGGAATTAAATGCAGATCTCATAGTAGAAATTCAAGTTTGTCCTCAAGCCGCATATTGCCAACATGCTCGGAAACCCTCAGCCTCTGACAGCCGTCTCATTCCCAACTTACCGCCAAAAGATGCTATACGTCGTCTACAAAAGTCGCTATGTCACGTCCTTTGACCCAGCCGTGATGGATTTGGTCCCACATTACTGGTATACCACCATTGCTTCTGCAGTGCATCAATGACACATTCAAGTTGCCACAGGCCAGTCAGCGGGGGCGTGCGCGTGCTGCCATCGGAGTTGCATCGCTACCGGGCTACCCATCAGTACCTTGGGCCTGGGTGCTTGTGTCCACTGTTGGAGCCACTCAGCCAAGAGCGAGCATTTACCGAAGCAGCGATATAACTAACAATAATCGGTCGTTACCAGGGAGAATACGTTGCTGAATGTGCTACGGGTCGGTGTGGGGTTTTGGGTTAGTCTCGATTTCCTTTAGCACGCAAGCACTCAATCTGGACCGCCATCCAGTGCCATTAGAGAGAATATATCCGATGCGTGGGGTTCCTGCAATGGAATATTTATTACGTGGTTAGTTGCCGACTTTTCCAACATGCAATGGCTAGATGCTTACTACAAGCCTGGATTCAAGACATCGGCATGCCCTACCCTGCACCCGTTTGCCACCATAGCAAACATGAGATGATCCAATCCAGAAGGCATTTGAAAAGGACATACGCCATTGCATGTATGTGAAGCTTTCATTAGTGCGCGGGCCTAATCATGATCTTTGAGGGTAGACTTGATGAGCCCACCTGCCTCCACCCCCAAATTTAATGGAAGGGATTTGAGTGGCCGAACTGATTGGAGAAAGTTCGTTAAGTTGGACTGCATGGATGGGCCTGGGTTAACCGAAGATGAATTCTGGGGCTTGTTTGTCAAGTGCGATGCATGTGTGCTCATCACCACGCACCTCATGTTCCGTAGCCATCACTGTGACCCACACATGGCGGATGAGTTGGACTTAACCGACCAGGAGTAGCTGAGCAGGAGACAAAATATGCCATGCATGCTGTTGCTATAGCCTTCTTCATTTTGATCCCTCTACCACACCCATGCCCATGAAAGCGGTACTAAAAGACTTCTTGATTTTTTTCCTTTCAATGCATGCCTTCATAGCCATCATAGCCATCCATAGCTTTGAAGGTTACTAGCTAGTCACGTCTACATTCTTTTAAAACAATATACCCTCTGTATTTTTGAAATACGCAAGCTCAATCCAATTATTACTTCAAATGTGCCCATCGAGGCCTTCCATGCAGAGGGCTCGATTGCCAAAAGGAATTAGCGCAGTGGCAGGGAGGCGAGCTGTGCAGGACCATCTAGCTACTGCTTGATCAGGCGCTATCTTCACAGCTCACATCCATCTGTATATGTGCGCGTCACATAAAGCAGTATCAGGAATTGAGCCTGTGGATGGCAACGAAAGCGCTGCCCTCGTAGCAGCCGGAATGAGCAACCAGCAGATAATATTGCAAGTCTTTTGGGCCTTATAGCATTAGTGTAGAAGCTGGGAGCAAAAGTGGAAAAACTTACCAAGACAAAGATAATTTTTGGAGGGCATCACTGGTTATCGGATCACTCGAGACACTCATCTCTTGGTCCAGGCGAAGAATGCAGGCCTCAGGTACCAAATAATTTACTTTCGCAAATAGAAGCGAAGCACAGGCATGCAGCGCTAGTAGACGTTTTGATGGCCTATTGGTGCATCCTTGAGGGAAGAAGAGCTCCCTCCCATCGAGATCGCCAAATGTTGCTGTCATCGCCATCTCCGCCTGAGTCATCATCCCGGCATTGGGGTTTCCCTTTGTTCGCAACTCGGCGGCCCTGTCAGAAAGCCGCACCATCCGGTATGCCTCATCAAGAAGTCGAAACTGGAGGCTCTCACCGTTGACTTCTACACACAGCCGTGCCCTGTCGAAGGCATCCTCGACTGGTTTATAGAGAAGCAGTGCGTTGCGGACGTGATCAATGTTGGTGAACGATGTAAGAAGGGGGAGACTGCTCCACCAACGCCATTGAAAAATATGGGTGCCAATAATGCTACCATGACGAAGTGTTTGACCGGTGGCCATGTCAAACAGGTCACTGTGTTTAGGGAGGCCATAGAATAGCTTTATGTCATCCTTAAAATTAGGCGATCGCCCTTGGCTGCCTTGGGAACCCTTTGTCACGTTCTCGAAGCCTAATGCAACTAAAAAGTGCATTGACGTCAGCCATGGGAAGGGTTGCACCTGCCGCAAAAACCGCTCTTACGCAGCAAGGTCAGGGAGGCAGGCATTGGATAGATTCAACCAAAGAGCTCACCATTTGCTGGAGGCAACCAGACTAAAAAATGAACTTTATCCAAATCACGCGCACGAAAAAAATCGCACACGGCATCGACCGGAAGATCCTTCAGCTGAGGAGCCTCAGTGCAAAGAACAGCGAGATCTTGCTCCCTTAGGTCATCTAAAGTTGGCATGCTCTGCATTGGCAAAATGTCTAAAGGAGAGCCAAGGTTAGGGCCGATAAACATCTCCGCCTCAAGCATCTTGAGTATGTGATGCTGCAGGTCTGCAATTCTTGCTGATGCCCTAACGTCGGTCCTAACTCGGGGGCAAATCTTTCCTTCATCGATAGGAAGGATGCTTATTGCGTATCTTGTTGTATCATTGACAAGGGGGCGAGGGGCTGGAGCATAAGAGAGAGAACAACAGAGCAAGTTAAGGCTTCTAAGCAATGTTCCGGTCGCAACAATGGTTTGGGCTCACCATCAAGCGGCAGCTTTACAAAAAGGTGGATCCTATCATCCGGCGGCTGACTCTGCCATACCGTGGACACATTCTTCCACTCCGCTAGCTCTGCTGCTCCCTTGACTTCGGGTGTGTTGACCAGGTCTACAAGAGACTCCATATTGAAATTATTCAGGTCAACATCCACCTGATCAAGCACATTCATTGAGGTATTGTTACCGGACTGAAAAATGGCGCTTACTTTGTACACAGATAGGTCTTTGCTGTCGACATGTCGCAGAGCGCCATGACGGGCGTGTATTTGAATTCTTGATTTCAGACTGTCAATCTTCTTGCTGCCCTCTGCCTCGATGGAAAACGTCCTAATTTCCCTTTCAATGATGCATCATATCTGCATGATACCTGGGCAGGCGTTTGATGGCTTGGGGCCTTGAAGTATGCTGGAAATGATGCTGCCTTTTTTCGATTGATCGTCTCGATTGATCGTCAGTAATGACTCAAGAGGGTGAAGATGAAGCTAATGCTGGCATGAACCCAACAAACATAAACCCGGCCATGGGCACGGTCTAATAAGCGCCCGCCGTACTAACGCCTCACTTAAATCCTAGCTTGAAGAACTTGAACATGGCCAACACGAGATGAAAAGCCAGGCTGAAAAAAAGCCCCGCCTGGCGACTGTGCATCCTAACTTGAAGAGCCAGAACAATCTGAGCGACGTAAGTGACCATAGTCTAGAAGAACACCTTCGTCCTCTTCTGGACAACTTCCAAAATCATGTCAAGACAGATCCAACCCAGCAGGTATTGTGTGGTTAGGGCAGTGTGGATTGGGTGCTTTGATGAGGAGTGGTTAGATAGAAGTGCAACGATAGAAGTGTGACAATGATGGAAATGGATGAACAGAGAGTTTTAGCGCCTTGTGGACCCATTCACTAAGCTGCTCCCCTACGAAATGATTAGCCCACCCTACCGCTACACATTGCTTGCGCAGATTTCCCAGGCACGAGTAAAGGATGGGCATTGTGTAGCTCATAGCTTATGCAAAGGGGTTCTCACTTCAAGGGGACAGAGTCTGATGCTTGAAGTTCCCGCCAAGGGCTTTTGGGCGAGCTGCTGATACCACCAGCAGGCTGAAGGAATGCTCAACCTACTGCTCGAAGGCGATGCAAACGTAAAATTGAGTGACAACAAGTCAAACTCAACGCAGGTGATGAAAAGTCAGACCTGCAGGGGAGCACAGAGAAGACAAGTGCTACTAGGTCACACAAGAAACTTGAATGGCAGTTGCCAAGTGACTCAGGCTCTTCGGGTGGCCCAGTGCCAGTGCCAGTGTCACGGTTGCCCCGAGTCGGAGTGGACCGGCCTGCTGGATCAACAATGTCAAATTCAATACCTCAGGCTACTGGTACTACTAAGTAGTAGTTGATCATTACATTTTGAAGTTCAAGTTGGTTGAACATGCGCCGTGTGACACAGCTTCGGTCAACTTGAGCTTCGTTGCGCTCGTTATCCCCGACAATGAGTACACTATCTACTCATTTCTCACCCTTCTCATTTGCTTTTTTTTGTAAATAACATTTATGTATGTAGTATAGTACTACATACTATGTTGTTAATAATCAGTATTTTCTATAACAAGCTCCGAGTCTCTCCCTCGACTCCAATAAGAGCCTCATGAAGAGGTGCCTGTGCCTCATGTGAGGACTATGTATTCATATACAAGTGACTGTGTATGTCTCTACATGAGAAGAGAAGAGGGGATACAGGGGGAAGTGAGGGGAGTACGAAACAGGGTACCATGTATTGCCGGGCTTATACAGTCAAAAAAATGGGTAGAAGGATTTATGTAGAGGTAGGGATTGATCATAATGCCGCGGATATAATAATTTATCAGGCAACTGTTAAGCGTTTGCTACTACTAGTAGATATCCCTGAAGTAGGCCTCCGTTGCATGTCAGGCTTCCATGCCATGTCAGAGTTGTATCCCATGGAGATTGACGTGATTTACTCACAGGCAGGCTGGCATGAACAGACAACATCCATTGTTCAATGGAGAAGCCAAGGTCAGGCCGATTTGCACCATTCATTTCATCGTCCGAGAAAATATGTTGAGGAATTGGGAATTCGATATTGGGGTACAGGCTCCAGGCTTTTAACCATGCACCATATGCGTGTAAGGCTAGTAATCGTTTCGATGGCCGCATTGTAGAGCCCGCAGGAAATTGCACCTCCTGCCCATCGAGGTCACCAAATGTTAAATCGAGTTCCTCAACGGCTTCATCAGCCAGTCGAGGTACAGTTTGTAACGCACAAGCTTTACTGGCCAGGTTGACGTCGCGGAGGTCCTCATCAAAAAGGTGAAATGACATCCTGCCCACACTGTTGACTTGGATACACAGCTTCCCCCAATCAAATGCCCATGCAACTGGCCTGTAGAGCATCAAACTGTTGGGCGCATCATCGATACTTGTCGATGCTGTGAACAGTGGTAGAAATTTCCGCCACCTGGGCTGGAAAATGTGAGTCATCACCACATGCTCACACGGAAAGGCTTCCCCAGTAGCCATGTCAAACAGGCTATCCTGATCAAACTGGCCATACTCTTGCTTCACAACATGCTGAAAACTCAGCAATCCATCAGCTCGACTGTGCAAAATGGATGTATCACTCTTGAAGTCGAGTATGCCCATCATAGTTACCGTCATCAGCCAGCCAAGGGCATTATGCGTGGATGGTGGGAAATGCTCTTAGGCTGTAGGGTCAGGCAGCCATTGGATAGATTCAACCAAAGAGCTCACCATTTGCTGGAGGCAACCAGACTAAAAAATGAACTTTATCCAAATCACGTGCACGAAAAAAATCGCACACGGCATTGACCGGAAGATCCTTCAGCTGAGGAGCCTCAGTGCGAAGAACAGCGAGATCTTGCTCCCTTAGGTCATCTAAAGTCGGCATGCTCTGCATTGGCAAAATGTCTAAAGGAGAGCCAAGGTTAGGGCCGATAAACATCTCTGCCTCAAGCATCTTGAGTATGTGATGCTGCAGGTCTGCAATTCTTGCTGATGCCCTAACGTCGGTCCTAACTTGGGGGCAAATCTTTCCTTCATCGATAGGAAGGATGCTTATTGCGTATCTTGTATCATCGACAAGGGGGCGAGGGGCTGGAGCATAAGAAAGAGAACAACGGAACAAGTTAAATAGGAAGAAGGCTTCTAAGCAATGCTCCGGTCACAACAATGGTTTGGGCTCACCATCAAGCAGCAGCTTTACAAAAAGGTGGATCCTATCATCTGGTGGCTGACTTTGCCATACCGTGGACACTTTCTTCCACTCCACTAGCTCTGCTGCTCCCTTGACTTCGGGTGTGTTGACCAGGTCTACAAGAGACTCCATATTGAAATTATTCAGGTCGACATCCACCTGATCAAGCACTGAGGCATTGTTACCAGACTGAAAAATGGTGCTTACTTTGTACACGGATAGGTCTTTGCTGTCGACGTTTCGGAACACACCATGACAGCCGTGCCCAAGAACAAGCGATTTGAGCTCGCTAATATGATAATGTCTTGATAGTTTGATGGAGAAAGTGCAGCATTCTTGCTGGATGATACAGCGAATTTCCCAGTCCTGTTCAACAAGCTGGGTGGATTTCGATCTTGATCAAAACATTCGTGGCATTTGAATGTGAGCGCGACAATTACTCCGCTGACCTATCAGCGGCGAGGGAGGTCGAATGAGCTTAAATTTCCGAGTCGTGAAGGGGTTGCACTGCTCCTGGACCTGGGCAAGTGCCGAGTGGCTGCACTATGATCATTACAGTCATCATCACGTTGAAGCACTGCCACTTGGGTACTTAATAGTCAGATGTCCCCTCAAGGTAAGATCCCTTTCACCTACCCCATCAACTACACAATGCATGTCGAGGTTCTCAGCCCAATTGGCATACAAGTTTGTGCAGCAGCAAAGCCCCGAGAGTTACAGGATCACATACGCAGGGCGCTTAAGGCGCGCGTGCTTATCAGCGAAGCCTGTTATTCTCCTATGGAGATTGTGCCACTGCAGCAATTGTGGGATCTGGATGACATAAAAAAGCACAATCTCACTGACCTTCATACCGGGGCTCAGCAGCTGGACAGTCTCCCACGCAATACAGCCTTGTCCGATATTTTTACTGTGCAGCCTGATTATTCGGATAGAATTCATTTTCTAGTTTGGTTACCCCCTGAAGATCATGAGTTTCTTTTGTCGAATCCATCCAGTACCTGACCTTACTGCCTTAGAGTGATTTCCACCACCCCCACATCATGCCCTCGCCTGGTTGATGACTATAACCATGACGAACATTCTCAATTTCGAGAATATTACATCTGTTTCACAGAGTCTCTATGGGGGACGGCGCCGTTTCAAACATCTCGTGCTGCGAGAGTATGGCCAGTTTGATCAGAATAACCGATTTGACATGGCCACTGGAGAAACCTTTCCCGATGTGGCGGTGACCCATATTTTTCCATACAGGTGGCAGAAATTTCTACCGCAGTTCACATCATTGAATGAAATCGATGATGTGAGTAATGGCCTGATGCTCTACCAGCCAGTTGCATGGGCATTTAATCGGGCAAAACTGTGCATCCAAGTTGACAGTGCGGGCAGGATGTTTTTTCACCTTTTTGATGAAGAGCTCCGTGACGTCCGTCTGGCCAGCAAGGCTCACTCGTTACAGGCGGTAGCTGCACAGGATGATGAAGTTCTTGGGATCGGAGGGACTGAACTCGATGCAACATTTGGTGACCTCCATGGGCAGGCCTTGCAGTTTCCTGTGGATTCTACAGTTCAGCCATAAAAGCGATTACTGGCCTTACATGCATATGCTGCAGGTTTACAAGCCCAGAGCCTGAGCCCCAATGTCGAATTAACAATTCCTCAATATAATTTCTTAGACGATGAAACAACTGGTCAAGCCCTTTATTTCTTCATTGATCTGTGGAGAAAGGCTGTTCGCGATGGCCCACCTGTGAGTAAATCATGTGGATCTACTTGCCATGCAATCCTGACATGCTGCGGAAGCCTGACTCCGATACTACTAGTGCTTACCTGACAGATTCTTAAATTCCCAGCGTATGGACAGCAAAGCGACAGCACGATTATATTATTCAATTGTATTACTTTCAATTACATTGAACTGTACTGCTTGATGTGGTTTGTACTACTGATGTTACGTGCCAGTTCCACGGAAGGTACCGCCATAATGAATAGAGCAGATTTCATATGGAGTGAGAATCCGAGCCATCCGAGGAGTGGTTAGTAGAGACAGCTTTCACTGCCTGGATGAGATGGGATCAAATAATCTGGAGCTGCACATGATCTGATCACGGCGCCCCACGAATGTAGATAGACATGCACACAGGCGCCTACCTGAAAAGGCCCACTGGCAGCTCCTCATGAGGTGTGCTATACACTACAACGTCCAGTCCATTGAATTGCATCTCACAGACAAAAAGGTGAACTCATCAGTAAGTACCATTAAAGGGCACTATTGAAGTCGCAGAATTATTAAAATTGTACGCATGACACATGCTAAATGTCGTTCCAGAAATGTACATCAACATTAAATGGCATGCTAGAAGTTGACAATCAGGATTGACATTGTGAGTGAGGAAAATAAACATCCTGACCTGATTATGATGTATCGACACCGCTCCCTCAACCCTCCTACCACTGTTGTCATTCCATCTGACTGAAGGAGGGGAACTGCCCAATACTGTGATTTGCCCTTGTGTTCAATCTCGGGACACTTGTAAAGAGCAGTGCGTCCATCCCTTATCATCTTCCTGTATCCAACAGGCTGATGACAAGTGTCACAGGAAACATAGCACCCATTTGGCCTGTATCGAATTGCTGCCCCACAAAGCAATACAGCATCATCCCCATGAAGGAGAACCACAGAAGTGTTAGTAAGAAGTGAGACACAAACTGATCGCTCAAGCGCCTTCAGCAAAGTCTCATTTCCCATAACATGGAAGTCAAAAACATGATAATACAGAGCAACCGCAATGAGGAGAGGGTCAAGGGCATAACCCGTAAAGCTCAAGCTCGAGTCGAAGCCAAAGGCGGTGCTAAATATCAATGTCAACACTATCAGCTGGAAGTTACATAACTAAAAACCTACACAGCGTTTCTAAGTGAGCTGAAATGTCTCCTGACAAAATATCCACAGCTGCTGAGGAGTAGGACGCTATTTGAGAACTGATGATGTCGCAGTGTAGGCAAGATATACTCCAAAATCTGAACCGCGGTTAATAACAGGTCTAGATAGTTGTAGTAGTTAGTACAAACCACATTAATCCCCGTACACTTCTCGGTGGAAAAATGAAGTAAACCAGTGGTAGGATCGGCATGTGTCTGCAGTAATAATACAAAATGGCACTCAGGTGCACCATGTATAAACACAGTGATTAACCCAGCATTCTTGACTAGAAGAAATTTCTCATTCCTATCCGAAAGGTCTTTGAATGGATGTACAAGGCTGAGGAGTTGGTTTTCCTACATCAAATCGACGTTAATAAGTCATCAACCAAGGGTGTCCTACTTAAGTTACCTTGCCGTGGAAATAGCCACGTACCTGGCCATCAATGGTGGTAGCGGGCGCACGAGAATGGGGTCCTTCGTCCAAATACACCATGTAGATGATCAATGAGGTGGTATTTATACCTGAATGGGATGGTGCAGTAGCACGGGAGGGGATGGGATACTAGATAGTCATATCAACAAAATCACATGGGTCAATTGAAAACTACTACCTGCGGGGCAAGTCCGGTAGATTTGTAGCAGTTGGGGCAAATGAATTGATCTCCGTCAAGAAATCTTTCAGGAAGACAGTCTATGAGGTCTCCTTTGCTTATGCATGATGCAAAAGCTTTGCAAAGAGTACACGAGCGTACATAGCCTCCTTGGCGACAAAAGAAGCATAACTAGAAGGATAGATTGTCAGTGATTCATCTATTAAGAGCGGAGGTCCCTGCGTACATTGTTGGCAGACTTTGGTAGTTGTTGCAAAGCAGCTGATAGAAAGAACGGTTAATTGGTAAGAACATGAAACAAATATGAGAGAAACATGATAAACATCTCAACGTAACATGGATATGCTCATTGAAGTGGTCAAGGCAGTGGCCAGTACCCACACAGATAGGAATGTCATATTGTAAAAAGAACAATGCAGTAAACGTCTTCGATGTGGTCAAGGCGGTGGCCCATACCCACAAAGGTAGGAATGTCATATTGTAAAAAGAACAATGCAGTAAACGTCTTCGATGTGGTCAAGGCGGCAGCCCATACCCACAAAGATAGGAATGTCATATTGTAAAGAGAACAATGCAGTAAACGTCTTCGATGTGGTCAAGGCAGCGGCCCATACCCACAAAGGCTCTAGGAATCTCATATTGAACAATGCAGTAAACATCTTCGATGTGGTCAAGGCGGCGGCCAATACCCACAATGAAGTAATGGAAAGGATAATGTAAAGAGTAGCTACAGTTGATAGAAGAACGAGTTGGATGACGTACCATTCACGTGGCGAAGGGGTGGCACTCGAGTGGTGGATCTTGATGTAGTTATCAAAGGCATATAAATTTGATTTTGAGGGCTGGAGTGCGGTTGTTGGTTTGACAAGTTCTTTCTACCGGTGGGGGTACCGTCTGCATGAGGAGGTATCGGGTTGATAAAACTGGGAGCTCGAGCTTGACGAGGTATGGGATCATCAAAACTCAGAGCTCGGGCTGGGCGAGGAGGTATGGGATCGTCAAAACTAGGCGCTCAGGGTGGACGAGGAGGTATGGGATCGTCAAAACTAGGCGCTCGGGGTGGACGAGGAGGTATGCAATGGTCAAAACTAGGAGCTCGGACTGTGGGCATGATGGGTGAACGTTGAAACATTGAAGGTTGACCGTTGTTCAAGTTGAAGTGTCACGGCCTAGGCAGTGCGCCCAAAGGTTCCAGATCCCAATGAAAAACTGAGTGACAAGTCAGACTCAAGTCACTGGGTGACAAAAAGTCAAACCTGTGGGCGACAGAACAAAGGGATAGACAAGGCAGGGTTAAGTTACAAGTACTTCAAGTTTGATGCTGTTTGGTTCCTTTTGCAACGGTCACATGCAGAGTTGAGCGTTGAATGTTGAACATTGAACTTACTCGTAGTGCCACCGTGACTGATCTTTCGTGGCAAGGATGACAAGCCCAGTTTGTTTCCCACCCATCTAAGTTCGTTACCTGCAGGCCTGACTATTCATCACCTGCTTTGAGTCTGACTTTTAGTCACTCAATCCATTCCAGCTTGACCTGACTCAGAAGCCCTTGATGGAAGGCTCAACACCATATTTACGTCGCTGGTATGCCCTCGCCTATACCTCTTAAGGTTGAACGTTATTGATCCTTGTCAGTGTGAAAAGTCGGACTCAAGTATGTAGCACTAATCAATACAACAAACTTCCGTTCCTCAAGTGTTCCTTCGCATCCTCAGGCTTTTGGTGCTACATGGCATCTCACTTGGAGAATTTGACTGGATCCTTGCTGAGCAGACAGACCGGAAAAGTTAGGAAGGTTTTATTTTGCAATGACGGTGATACTGTCGTTGTTGGGGGTAGGTCATTTTCCCCCATCAACCATTCGTGATATGTTGAACAGACATCCAGGCAGCTTCCCTCAGCTTATCATATAGGACACGCAAAACCCAGAGAACTCTGATATCCATGCTAGATCTCTGGAATTGTGTTTGGGTGACCCGGGTGTGTTGGATATGACGTGGTGTCGTGATACTGCCTGTGTCATGCTTATCGTGTTGACCACCAGCGGAGAACATCTAATGTTTACCACATTCCAGAATGGGAGTCTGACTGGCAATCACATCTCCTGCGGGGATATTACTGAAGGATCAACTATGAATGCCAATTCCAGCCAGCACTCCTTTAAATATGGCAGTATAACATGCTTCGAATCAATCATAGCATCAACTGTTGGATCCGAAGTCTTCCTGAGAGACGTGAAACATAGTACATTTTTTCTTGTTATACTATCCCTTATATTAACTGACTCTCTAAAGATTCCACCATCTCGGCCACTTCATTTACAAACAATCTTCTGCTGCTTGATGAGTCTCGGATCACACACCTTCATCTCATGTCAAGAATGCGACTCCTTGTCTTTCTCATGCAAGAGTCTAAAATGTACATGAATACGAATGGTTGCTATCGGAGTCATTGCCATAACTGACCTTCTGGTCATCTTAATAGCGTCAAGTTCGACATCCCAAGCGGTACCTCCATAAGAGAGGTGGTTACACAGGATCGTCCATAAGCACATGTTGAGAATATCGTGATGGAAACCTGTCTGAACAAGCTTTAGTATAACAGCTGCTGTATCACCCCTTCTAGGCTTGATATTTGCTCATGAGGTTGATACTGGGGCGCAGTTCTATGACCTGGAAACTTGTCACCCAACGCAAAATGGATTTTTCGAGGCGAAGACACCTGGTGTGTCTGTTCCTGTGGGGTTCGCTCCAGGAAGTCCATTTGCAATACTAGGCAGCCAAGGTAAGGGCATGTTTAAGTCTATATGGCTTTGACTTCCCATTACCTCAGACAAAATACAGTTAATTGACACCCGGTCATTCTCTAAAAAATTTTCTACGGCCGAGGATGCGCGTAGGTGATAGTCATAATCTTCCTACATATATTTTGCTAACAGTAAGTTTAAAGGGCACGTATGGGCATTAGATGTAGGTTCGAAAGTCTGTCGTTTTCCCGACTTCCCTTACACCTGTCAGGCCATTTTTCTCCCGCAGAAAGGTTTGGTTCGTGTTGTTGCAGCCGTTATGCCTAAAGATGGATGGGGTGCGCAGGGAGAGCACTACAAACATGGATGGTCAATGCGTGTATTCCATTTTGAAGGTTTGTGCTCACATGTATCTTTTATGCCATACGTATTAACCATTACACAATAACTCAGTCACTGCTCATACTCGACCTGGAGTTAATGATTCTCTACCAGCTTCTGAAGACATCACCGCCTATAAAAAGTCACCTACTCCATCCCCTAATGATAATCAAGGTGCTGGTCAAGAGTCGTCAGCTCAGGTAACCAGGAAATGCAAGGCCACCACGATCAGAAGAACGTCTGTTTCCAAAAAGATGAAATCAGCAGAGCCCCATGAGGAAGGCTATTCAGTCCAAGACCGTGCGTGCGTAGAATATGGAAAGCTTCTTATCCCATCACTGTGCATAGCATGTGTTGGATTTTCTTCACAAACTTTTAGCCATAACACAATCCGAGAGAAATGTCATTTCATTGGCTTTCAGAGGATGAGACTAGAGCAAGATGGGTCTTCAAGTTGGATCTTCAATCTGGAAAGCGGTGTTTCTCGAGCCAAATTTGGGACGTATGAGTACTATGATTGGAACCCTTCTCGGACTGCAGAGTACATAGCAGTTATAAAGGTGTGGTTGACGAGCTTTTTCAGTTCTGTATTTTACATTATTCATAGTACGCCACTGCCATGGCTTTGTTGCCCAAGCTGAAGGCCGAGTTGACGCATGTGCAGCATGCACAGGTCCAGTTTCGAGCCTTTCCAAAAGGCATAACATATGCATGTGGTATAGTTTGCCTGCTTATCTTGTTCAACTCGCCGTTTCACATTTTTCTTTAGATAAATGTTTTCATAGCCTCTTGTTTCAGTCGTGGTTCTGCTCAAGGTGCGGATTTGAGCTATGCAGCTCATGCTACAATGCATGCCCAACTTTGAATAAAGAGCCACCCATGTCCTGTGTCGACAATCACTCCAAAACATGGTTAAGCCCAGTGGCAGTTTTCCCCACTGAGGTACTTCAAGATCAAATCAGTGCGATGGAAACAGCCTTAGCCTTACCACCGCCCAAGGGCCTGGATCCACATGCCTATATGCAGCCCATTATTCCTGAAGCCGACCGCCACGCAGAGTCATATACACAAAGCATGTCCAAGTATAAAGTCGGAGAGCTAACCGAGAATCTTTTCCTGGAAAAATGGAGCACCCGGGAACCTTTTATTTTGACAGGAATCATAGACTCAACAAACCCTGACGACTTACTTGACTTGAAGAAAAACAAAGGAAAACACTGTACGATGACCTTTTATGATGGGCAAGCATGGCAGACAACAAGATCAACGCTGGGGTCGTACTTTAAAACTTGGAAGGAGGACCAATTATTGAACAGGTCCCTTCAGATCAGGGTATGCTCCATTTTTGTCCCATTTTCTGCTCTTACGTCAGTGTAGGATTACCCACCCAAAGGTGATCTCAAAAAAGTTCACCCAAAACTTCACAATATTTTCATGCGTTGCGTAGCAAAAATGTTTCAAGCACATATCTCGCCACACGGTCCCTTGAATCTATTTTCATATTTCCCGAAAGGAAGTCTAATACCTGACCTTGGTATGTATAGTTTTGCAATTTTAGGTCGCATTTGCTGAGTTTGTTTCCCCTTGCCTAGGCCCCAAACTCTATGTGTCAGAGGTCAGCGCTACTCACAGTCAGACTGTTCTGGGTCTCATCACTGAACAGGCAGATCTGGAAGCCAATGGTACAACTAAGGTCCACATGGATAAGGCTGGGGCAATCAATTTAATGTTTTACAGCAAACCAGACCATAATGGCAAGGTCTTGGGAGCTTGCTGGGATATCTGGCCTTCTTCCAGTATATTTGCACTATCAAAGGCATTGGATCGCTCTGCCTCCAACTCCTGCTGTTGTCTGGGCCAACCAATTGTATCGGAAACAAATTATATCTCTCCCGATGTTGGCAAAACTGCTTTTCTCATGAGTGGTGTCCGTGGGTGGCATGCAGTCCAACTACCAGGGGAAGCTGTTGTTATCCCTCCTGGTTGCCCTCATCAAGTAAGCTTATTGTATGCTTTGTGATGTCCTATAATTTCTTGCCTATAGGTGTCCAATCTTTCGAATTGCTTCAAAATAGCCATCGACTTTGTGTCACCCTCCCACATCTCCATCTTAGACATGCTGCGGGATGCCTTTAAAGCCATGAACCTTGCAGAAAATGAAGTGATTCATGATGATTTGTTGCAGCATGACACAATGTTGTGGTATGCGTGGCAGAGCACGGTGTGACCTTTTTCGGCCTACTAGTGGCTATCACTTCCCTAGTGTTGCAAAATATTTCATTTCTACCACTTCCCATCCACGTATCTCCCTCGGATATTCCGGATTATATAGCTTTGGACTACCTCACTATGCCCCAATTTTCTGTTCCTTTTTATACAACTTAGTTATCATCTAATACGTAGTCCGAACTAATTCACCTAGAGTTGCAAAACACGTGATCATACTCTAAACGATGACCCAACGAGGAGTTCTCAACTGCGGGGAGGAAAAAGTGGCAAAGCATGTTCAGAGAGGCTTATTGTAATGGCTTGTGTCCAAGACTTAAGTGGTTGAGGGTTGGAACACCCATTTTCAAAGTTTTGCAATACTAGGTGATTTTGCAACACTACTAGGCCCATGATAGTACTGGCCAAATTCTGTCCTATTTGCTTTTGTTTGGTTTCCCGCCACAATAACAATTTTGCTCGATGCGTATCCTGGCTGTTAGACCTTCCTCAAGCACCCCGCTCGCCCAAATTGTGCACAATATGTATGTTTTAGTACATAGCCTAAGAAATTATATGTGTCGTTCCCAAAATTATAAAGACACTATTCCTTACGGTCAATCTCCCAGTCATCATAAAGAAGATCGACGAGTCCATCGTTATCCAAGATCGGCTCAACAACTGGTGCATCTGCACCTGGGGGTTCTCCAGACGACTCCCTCGCACTTCACGCTATCAACGCAGCTAATTTCTCTGGCCTATTCGGGAGTTCATTCTTTTTCGGAGCATGTTTATGCGTGCCTGCGCTTGCGAGCATGCCACTGGCAGGAGTGCTTCAAGTGTTTTGTTAACCATGGCTTCGGATCTTGAGAGGGCATCCCGGGTGCATGCTAGCTCTTGCTGTAGTTTCAGGTCGGACAGCCTGGCATTCCCCTCAATGACAAGAATATTGGAATGGCACTTCTGTACTACTAGTAGTTCAGTCTGACATCCACCTTTTTTTTTGCTCGAGCAGCTGACTTTCTTCTTTCATTATGAAGCTGGCATTCAAAGCGCTCAGCTCATAATCGAGATGCAAGTGCCTGATCTTCGGATGTAATCGTTGCGTTATTAATGTGCCTCGGAGTCTGACTCGGGGTCGCAGGTGGAGAGGGGAGAATATGTGTGATTGGCTGATTTTCCTTTTCTTGCACATGAGTAGCTCCTTTCGTGGGGCGGACAGCATTCAGTCGGGCAATCTGGCCTTCTGACCATCTTCTAGCTGGGTTCCAGCCCATATGGCAGTGGCATGGGCGGATTGTGGACCGAAAGCGCGACACGACGCGTTTTGCAGACTGGACGCGTTAATTACGTAAGACACTTAATCACTTCAATCTTGTATCATCGCTAGCAGTTGACACACTCCTCTGATAGCGTCAAAAATTGCGGGAATGGTGATGCTGAAGTGATCAGAAGATTTTGTCCACATTTTCTTTTGAAATTTGTTTTTTCTTATGTTTGTAGATTTTAATAACTCGTGTAAAAAAGCGAAAACACGAAATGTATTCTGGACAATGTCTTCAAAATATAAATAAATGCAACTTTCCTGCAAAACTAGTCTGTGGGTTTTGTGTGTCGACGATGCAAGTTGTATACCATAGTTTAGTGGGCACTGGCAGCGCCTTGTCCAGCTTATGTAAACATAACTTCAGTGTGAGACCAGGGGCTTGTACTACGGCCGCTGGCTGGACATGTGACATCGGAGGTTCAACCGTGTTGTAGTTTGCTTTTTGATTTTGTCACACAATACATTTCAGAAAATAATGGGTTTTGGGGCGATCTAACTTAGTAGCCACATTCTACTAGTAAACTGGCAAGGAATGCTACTTCATGTAAAGTTATAATTGGACCCATTCACCTAGTAATATCATAATGACTGGCCCAGGTAGTCGTGCCATGGTTTTTCAATCATGTAGAGATTCTAGGGTTAGGGGTTGCCAAACTTCAAGTTTGATGCTGTTTGGCTCCTTTGCAACCGTCCTCGGAGTGCCCCGCGTTGACTCTTGAGCATTCAACTGAAGTACTGACTCGGAGGTCCAGTGCACCCATCTTTCGCGGCAACGACCACAAGCCCACTTTGATTCCCACCCGTCGAACTTCGTTACCTGCAGGTCTGACTTTTCGTCACCTGCTTTGAGTCTGACTTTTCGTCACTCTTAAACCCCTTCCCTTCAAGAATCCATCTCCGGCTCGACCTGACTCAGAAGCCCTTGACTGAAGGCCATATTTATATTGCTGGTATGCTCTTGCCTACACCTTCTCTTTATTGTTCTCATGGCTAGTAGGAACTTATCGAAAATGGCCGTTGTGCTTATGAATGATGATTTGCTGAGGTGGCGCATTGAAGGCAGTATGTCGAACTTTGGGTTTACGATGGTTTTTCCGCTAAATCCGTTTTTATAGGGCCCATTGGTGCAACAGACGGCAGGGTCGGGGCTCTCCTCCTCGACGGCAAATATTTTATCACCACCCCTAATCGAACCTCCATCCCCGAGCTGCCTGTTGGAGACCGCAAAGTATTCATGCGTGCCGACAGCCTTTATGCAGACGACGACCCTATCCTCTGGCCCCAGCCTTACAACGCATTTAACTGTCATCACGGGGCAATTCCGATGCCTAACTCACTTTCTGCCCATTTAATTATATGGTGGGAGCCAGCATGCCAGGATTTCATTCTCTTGAGGGACCCAACTTCCCCCATTCGCGGCCTTGGCAAGCTATTGGATTCAAAGCTGGGCGAGCTGAAGTCTTCGGTGTCGGTTTTGCTATCTCGGGTGGAAGCATTCACGTCAAATCGGACGAAATCTTGGGTACCGCCAACCCTCGGCCCAATGATCAAAATGATTGAGCATGGCCTTGTCCGTCTTGGTTCGGTGTGGACCAACTTCCGTCAGATGGCGTTTGGCGTGAGGGATGTGCAGAGGTGTTGGCTTGATCTAATGGCAACGTTGGATTACATGGAGGTGTATAAACCCTGGATGGACTCAGCTAGGTTGGGTGTGGGCTCCCCGCCTGCCGAAGTGGCTAATACCGTTGGTGTTTTCACCAATGATATTCACGTTGCGCAGGACTTTTTCCATGCCAGCCTTCCGTTCTGGCTGACACGGCCGGCCTCAGATCTCGGCAAGACAAATATACTCGCTGCTGTCCCATTTGCAATACCCCGATACAACGGCATCTGCTTCGATTCACACCGCTTCAACTACCCTACCATATATCAGGGACCAGCTACCTCCACTCGAAAATATGAGGCAATCTTACATTATGCTCGTAACTTCCTATGCTATCCGGATCCATTCGCCATCAATACCAGCGAAAACAAGACTTCCTCATCAGGAAATGTGGCGCCCTCAGTCCAATCGCAAGTGTCAAAAGACAGGCCAGGCCCCAGAACCATTGGGGGTGTTAGCCATCAACGTGGTGGCAGCAAGGGTAGGGGCCCATACGGAAGTAAAGGAAAAGGAGTTGCTCGTAAGTGACTGGTCTTCGCTTTCTCATATGTCATCTCACTCTCCAATAGATAACAAGCAGAAATCTTTGAATCTGCCCACAGGCCGCGAGAAGTTTGATGTGTACGAGAGCCCCCTCATGCCACTCCCGATCCCTTCCTGGCGTGATGCGTTGAAGGCGGTTAAGAGGGACGAAACCCCGGCATCTTATAACACGCGGTATCTGTTTCCTGAGGCTGCGATTTTTGCTTCCACCAATGAAACTCGCCGGGCAAAATTCTTTGCTACTTGGAATGTATTTCGACCTGCCTGCATCTTGCGTGTTTTTTCAGCAGACAGCTTAGTATCTCCCTTGTCTGGCCAGCAGTGGCGTGATTTCCTTCTTGATGGGCTTCTGGAACACAGCCGCGAACCAACTTTGGTTCGTCAACGTGAGCAAGCCAAAGCCATCTTTGCAGATGCTTTAGATGAGCTTCAGATCGTCCCCTGCCCTCCACCATCCAACCACTTTCCCACAGTGCCCGTTGACGAGGCTCAGAAAGTTCTATGGGAGTTGACTCAGCTTAATTTCCGCTTTGAGCTTCTGGCCCTCGATAGGCGTGCCTCAGCCTCGCCATCCCAACAAGACGAACACGAGTGGCAAGCGATGGTGCTGAAGTGCTTCAATGTACCCTCACTGATCGCTGTTGATGTACAGCGAGCAAATTCTGGTTTGCAAGCTCATGACTGGCAAGAAAGATTACTGTTTTTGCTGGCGCTGAGGGCATTAATGAGGGATTGGGATGGACTGAAGCCGACGCCCCTTTTGCTACCTGATCTGGCCTCTCTTGATATGTATACCGAAGCAAATGTCCAACAACTTGAGATTCACATAGCCCGTTTTTACACACAGACTTTCTATAGTTTATTTGGCCGTGCTGCCGTCATTCCTACCCGACTGCCATAATTATTATTTTGTGAATATTGTGGCCTGTGAATGCTCCTCTGCTATATTAGTACCTGCATGGTCCCAACTTCCTCATTTTGGCATGGGCCATATTCTGATGCCAAAGCAAAAGGTATGGTCCTACAATTATTGATGATTGGGGGTGCTTTGAAATAGAAAACTTCTTGAAGCACAAGTTTGAAAGGTATGAAGCTCACTCATCCCTCAGCATCAACATTTAATACAACACCTGTACTATAGCGCGCCTTTTTGCTTCGCCGACTCTTATTTACAAGCATCGGAATTTCAATTTATAAACTGACTCATGCATAATCATCTCAACTTATATAGTAATGGCTGATCAAAAATTTGACCTATCCAGTGATTGTTTTCTCGTGTTGAGCCCTGAGGTTTCCGTGCTACCGGCAGAGTTCTACCCATCACCATTTTCATTACCACGCCATGGACTTGTCGCCAGCTTGGTGTCAAGTCTGTGTTTGCAGCCGAACGTTCTCTGCACCACAAGGCTATACTTTCCACAAACGTAGTTGCCTGAAGACAAAGAAACGGTTTTCCAGCGCTCTGGACAAAGCTAAAGAGGTCTGGCAGTCCAAGAAGCATCGAAAAATGGAAGCCATGCCAACCCCAACTGTGGAAAACCCTCTGGACCAACATGTAGCCGTCAAACAAGAATCAAACAACGTTGCGCTTGCCATGCTACATGAGGTGAGGTTTATGATGTTGGTGCAACTTATTGCTCATTAGATGGTACATGTCAGGATGCCCCTATGAGTACCAAAGGCTTGGATCAACCACTGGCAGAGCGCAGGGGTCGCCGGGAAAATCGCCAACTACCCAAGCGCTATCGGGATATACTGCCCGAACCTCCGGCGGCACTTCCTCCAGCACTCCAACCAGTCACATCAGAATGTATGCTAGCCACGTCTCCAGCGACCGTATCAGCATCACCCTCATCCGAGCAGCCCATGAATATTTATTCCTGTGACAGGAAGCTGCTGAAATCTACATGGAATAAATTTGGCCTTTTCCGGCAGTATCACGCAACTCGCTTCCCAGACCACAATCCCAACGAGAATATAACGCGCGACGACCTAATGGTTGCATCCCCGGATACTTTTTCTGGCAATCCAACTGACTCCTACCACCCATACCCGAATCAGTCATCATTTTTGCTAGGGGAATGGTATTGGAACGGCGGGTTAAAGAAAACACAGTCAGGCTTTCAGGATCTCATCAAGATAGTCGGACATCCAACATTTCGACCTGAGGATGTTTCAGGGACAAAGTGGTGGCTTATTGATGCGCAGCTGAGCAGAGATCGGTCGTGCAACCCGTCGAGTGATGAAGACTGGGAGGATGAAGCGGATAACGGCGACTGGGTCAAAACCCCAATCAAGATCAGGGTTCCATTCCACAAAAGGTCGCTGCATCCAGGGCAAAGGGAGTTCGACGTGGGAACCCTTCATCACCGCAAGCTGGTTTCGGTCATTAAGGAAAAAATTATGTGCCCCTCCAGCCATCCACACCTCCATTTCGAACCATATGAGCTGTTTTGGCAACCAACTGAAGCTTCTGAGCCAGTCAAAGCTCACGGAGAACTCTACACTTCAGAGGCATTCATCGAAGCTCACCATGACCTTCAGGAATCTCCCGGGGAGCCAGGATGTGACCTTCAGAGGATTGTTGCGGGTCTTATGTTCGCCTCTGATGGCACTCAGCTCACGGCGTTCAGCACCGCTAAACTATGGCCAATTTATCTTGCGATGGGGAATGAGTCGAAGGACAGAAGGACAAAACCCTCCTGTCGAGCCTTTGAGCACATCGCCTATCTGGAAATGGTAAGAAGGATCTCATTAGCTTTGCGCTAGTATGTGATCCTCATTCCTTTTTGGATGACAGCTCCCAGATGCATTTAAAACATTCGCCACAGAGTATCTGGGTGGAAAAGGCCCAAGCAGTGTATTCATGACCCATTGTCATCGAGAAGTCTATCATGCTCAATGGGCGATCATCCTTGATGATGAATTCCTGGAAGCATACGAGCATGGAATTGTGATTAAGTGTTGCGATGGCATCTGGCGTCGTTTTTACCCCTGTATATTTACATATTCTGCAGACTACAAAGAGAAGTAAGCCCAGAACTTTTGAATGTCAGTGGCTATTACTGAAAATTTACACAGAATTCTTATAGCCAGCATTCGTAATCTTGGTCGGTGCCCTTGTCCCCGTTGTCTCATACCATTAGATCGTGTTGCCAACATGGGGATGTGTCGAGATATGGCACAGTGCAGGACTCTCGCCCGGATTGACCATGTGAAACAGCGTAATCGTGTTGAGATGGCACGTGAGAAGATATATGAGAAGGGCTATGTGGTTGATAGTAAGGCAGTGGAAGCTCTCCTACAAGAAGATTCTCTTGTTCCAACAGCGGTATGTGCCTTCTCTTTTCTATGATGATTGATTTCAATGCTCATGCTTTGTCAGAATGCGTTTTCAAGCAAGCTAGCACCATTTGGTTTCAACATGTTCAGCATGCTCGCTGTGGATCTCATGCACGAGGTTGAGCTTGGAGTCTGGAAGGCATTTTTTATACATCTACTATGCATTCTAGATTGCGTAGATGAAAGCCTCAAGCATGAACTGGATAGACGGCAAGCATCGTTTGAAACCTCAGAGGGCTTGGTACTGATATTTCTATTAGGTTTCGAGAAATACCTCCTTTTGGGGTTGATGGAATACGAAAAATAAGGTCGAACCGGTCAGAACTGAAGAAGATGACTGCTCATGATTACGAGGATATGTTACAAGTGGGTATTATTGCCAGGATTCTCAACTTGGCTAACATCATTCATGCAGTGTGCCATATCCGTTTTTGATGGTCTTCTGCCTGAACCCCACAATACATATGTTCTCAAGCCCTTATTTGAATTAGCCCACTGGCATGGTCTTGCCAAGCTCCACATGCACATGGACATGACTCTGGACATTTTATCCTGTGTCACTACATCTCTGGGAAACAGTCTACGCACATTTGAGGAAAAGACATGTGCAGCATTTGAGACCTGAGAGTTGGAACGTGAGCGGGCTGCTCGGCAACGGCGTCAGGAGAAATCTGCGGCTAATGGGGTGTCCAAATCAAAAAGAACTACCGCACCCAATAGTAAAGCACGGAAGAAGAAGGGACTTAATCTGATGACCTATAAGTATCATGCGCTCGGTGACTACGTTGACACCATCCGACGCTTTGGTACAACTGACTCATATTCCACTCAACCAGTAAGTGTTTACATGATTTTTTGCGTCATATTGCTTACTGTCGTTGTGGGCATCAGAGCGAGCTCGAGCACTGAACATCCAAAACTCGGTCACTTCGGACTAGCAGGCGATCAATACCACAGCAAATATCGAGGGTTGAGCGACGAGAGCGCCGTATCAGCATGATCCGCGAGCGGCTGAATCGTCCACAACTTGGCTCACCCTTTGAAATAGAGCACGAGGATGTTACACATGATCCTGGCTTACAGTACAACATGGGAAAGTCACAGAAATGTCCTGTGCACATACTGTAAGGGGACTAAGGGGGTGCCCTGTGTGTTTTTCCTATTTTTTATGTTCGTCCCATATTTTTCCCCACCTCATTTCCTTCTATTCTTCATTTTTTATGATTTTTCCGGATTTTATTACTAATTTTCCCTTGCTATCATGTTTGTATATGTTGACACTTTTATATTTAGAGGCGGAGTACCCCTTCCGACACATACCCCTTGGTATGATGTCATTCGGCGGCCTTGATCCGCCTATCTCCGCCTTTTTCTATTTTTAGGTTATATTTGATTTTTGTCGTCTTCACATATACTGGGCATCAGCAAGGGGATCCTTAGAGTTTTCTCTTCGGATTTCCCTTTGCTAGGTGCGCCCCCAATGCCTGTATTATGTAGTATAATTTTAACTTCGGATTTCCCTTTGCTAGAGGCTTAGGTTGCCCTTATAGTAGAAAACTCTCCCCTAAGGCCCGAAAATCGCGAACGCGCTGCCCAAAATAGGCAGGTACGGACTGGACGACGCTTCCCAAAGCTCCACAGAGTCCCTACACACTGTTCCAGATACTCTCGCCTTTATTGCGCCGCCATTTTCGCCAAACGCGCTCCCTAGCGACATGGACGCATCAGAACGCTTCGACGCGCTTGAAAGCGACGTTTCCGGAATGCGCGCGCAAATCGACTCGCTTAAATCTACGATTGAAAACTTCGTTAGGACCCTCCAGGCTAACCCTACGACTAATAGTTCCCCCTTCACGACTCCAAGCGCACCCAACAACGATGTTTTGCCAAACGCGTCCACTAAGGAACGTGCCCAGATCAAACCGTCCCCCCCCGCCGAATTTAATGGTGCACGTGCGCAGGGATGTGCATTCCTTAATTCCTGTGAGTTATACATTAGTCTCCAGTCGCATCAATTCGTCGATGAGGCTGCAAAAATTTATTGGGCCTTCACATACATGAAATCTGAACGCGCCTATCTCTATGTGGACCGTATCCTACGTCAAACTAAAGAACTCGGTTCTCTACCTTTCTCCACTTGGGGTGACTTTCGAGCTGAGTTCGTACGCCACTTCTGCCCCCTCAATGAACGCCACCGAGCAGTGACACGACTTGAGTCATCCACTTACCACCAGGGACGTCGATCCGTGGACGACTATATCGATGAGTTCAAGGATTTGGTGGACATGGCAGGGTATGGGAGTGGGTTACCAGTGGTGGTGAAGTTCCGACGGGGGCTCAACCGAGAAATTCAGGACCAGATTGCACAGATGTTGGAAGGGCGCCCAGCGGACGATGATATCCTTGCTTGGTATGAAGCTGCTTCACTCTGTGACGAGAACCGACTCACAAATGCGGCGTTTAATGCTGCATTCCGTGCTCCAATTACCACTCATACACCCTACACCTTCAATCGAAGCCTCCCCCACCCTAACCCCATTCCTGCTCGTCAAACTCCCACACCAGCCGTCAATATCCCAGTACCAATGGATGTTGATGCAGCCCGCAGCCGTGCACGTAAGTTGGATCTCTGCTACCGTTGTGGGGAACCTGGACACAGGGCTGGAGCATGTCCCCATCGTCAGGATATCCGCATGCTCACCCCCGAGGGACGAGACGAACTCCTGCAAGATCTGTTGGCACTTGTAGATGTTGAGGAAGCGAAGGATCAAGTTGCAGAGGAGGTTAAGCTGGAAGTTGTAGAGGAGCAGGATTTTCCTATTCGCAGCGAGTGAATCGTACGCCCTCACTGCCTGTCCATAACCGCTTTGAAGTCTTGTCAGTTGAATCCCTGGAGAATGAATCCATTTCTGTGACTGCTCCCCTCTCTGACCCTTCGAAGTTGGCTAAAGACGTACCTGCTCTCCCCATCTCTCCTTCTACTCCACGTCCCAAAATTAAATCATGGGAGCGTAAACTACCACGCAAGTATATTGTGGCATCCACTCCCTCTGCACATTCCTTAAACCTAGCCATCGAACTGCAGACGACCGACACTGGACAGATACTCGGTGTTTCTGCGCTCCTGGACTCTGGTGCAACTGGTCTCTTCATCGATTCCCATCTGGTACAACAACATCGTCTAAATACTCGCTCACTCTCACGTCCGATACCTGTATATAACGTGGATGGATCCCCAAATGAAGCTGGTGCCATCCGAGAGGTTGCAGACCTGGTTCTCCGTTACAAAGATCATAGTGAGCGTGCCCTTTTTGCTGTCACTCAATTAGGAAAGCAAAAGGCGATTTTGGGATATCCATGGCTTCGAGACCATAACCCAGAGGTCGACTGGCGCACTGGGGAGGTTACCATGAGCCGATGTCCATCCCGCTGTCGGACGTGTTTCACAGAAGCCAGGCAAGAACGTCGTGGACAGAAGGCGGCAATACGACGAACTCAGAAGTGTCGTGCTGGACCCCTGCCTATACCTGAAGTGGAATTGGAAGGGGTTCCTGATCTAATGCCGGACTCGGATGATGATGATGAGGACCCAGAGGAAGTGGAGGAGGGTGATCGGATCTTCTACACTGCGATTCGCTCATCGCATGAGGTGTGTGCCACATCGAACATATCCCAATGCCTCGCCGAGGCCTTCCACAAAAACAACGCTGCTAAATCCTCTACTAACTCCTTACTCCCTCATCTCCATGAGTTTGAAGACGTGTTCTCCAAGGAGTCATTCGACTCTCTTCCGGCGCGTAAGCCATGGGATCACGCGATCGAACTCACCCCCGGCGCAACCCCTTCATCCTGCAAGGTCTATCCTCTCTCTCCGGAGGAACAACGGCAGCTTGACCAGTTCATCGATGAGCACCTGGCCTCTGGACGTATTCGACCATCGAAGTCACCCATGGCCTCTCCCTTTTTCTTTGTCAAGAAGAAGGATGGCTCACTTCGACCGGTTCAAGACTACAGAAGACTCAACAACATCACGGTCAAAAATTGCTACCCACTACCCCTCATCTCCGAACTCGTAAACCAGCTCCGTGGAGCCCGATACTTCACCAAGCTCGATGTCCGTTGGGGCTATAATAATGTGAGGATAAAGGAGGGAGATGAGTGGAAGGCAGCCTTTCGTACCAACCGTGGTCTTTTTGAACCGCTTGTCATGTTCTTTGGCCTTACTAATAGCCCTGCCACCTTTCAGACCATGATGAACGACATCTTCCATGACCTCATCCTCAAAGGCGTTGTCTGCATCTATCTCGACGACATCCTCATCTTCACTCGCACGGTTGAAGAGCACCGTCGCATCACGCGCCTCGTCCTAGAGCGACTTCGACGGTACAAACTCTACCTTTGTCAGGACAAATGCGAGTTCGAAAGGACCAAGATCGAGTACCTCGGCCTGATTATCTCGGAGGGTCAAGTGGAGATGGATCCTATCAAGGTAAATGGGGTCACAGCTTGGCCTACGCCCACGAACAAGAAGGAGGTGCAGTCTTTCCTGGGCTTCATCAATTTTTATCGGCGTTTTATCAAGGATTTCTCACATCATGCACGACCGCTGTTCGACTTGACAGGAAAGGAGGCATGGAGGTGGGATAATGCACAACAGGAGGCGTTCGAAAAGCTTAAGGAGATGGTCACTTCCGCTCCGATCCTTACCTTTGCTGACGATTCGCGTCCTTTTCGTGTAGAAGCCGACAGTTCTGACTTTGCGACGGGCGCTGTGTTGTCTCAGCAGTCTCCGGAGGACCAGAAGTGGCATCCTGTTGCGTTCTACTCCAAAAGCCTTAGTGCTGTAGAGCGAAACTACGAGATCCATGACAAGGAGATGTTGGCGATAATGCGTGCGCTTGAGGAGTGGCGACACTTTCTCGAGGGTGCCCAACACAAGGTGGAAATTTGGACGGATCACAAGAACCTCGAGTACTTCATGACGGCCAAGAAATTGAACCATCGTCAAGCTCGTTGGTCCCTGTATCTATCTAGATTCGACTTCTCCTTGCACCACCGTCCGGGTCGCAGCATGGGGAAGACCGATGCCCTATCCCGACATGCAGACCATGGGGATGGCAGCGGCGACAACCAAAACATTGTGCTGTTGCAGCCAGACCTGTTCACCATTCGGGCACTGGAAGGCATCGTACCCCAGGGCGAGGAGCGGGACATTCTACGTGACATTCGTCGCGCAAACCGTAGCGGTTTACATGAGGATGTTGTCGCCCGAGCTGTTAAAGAACTGAGAAAGGGATCGACCCTTTCCTTACGTGCGGCAGAGTGGGCTGAAAAGGAGGACTTGTTGTATTTCAGGGATCGCATCTATGTTCCCAATGACCCAGACCTTCGCCGGCGCATCATATCCCAACACCATGACTCACAGATTGCTGGCCACCCCGGACGCTGGAAGACCTTGGAGCTCACCTCACGGAACTATTGGTGGCCACAAATGTCACGGCTCATTGGTCAGTATTGTCGCACTTGTGACCTTTGCTTACGCACCAAGGTCCCTCGTCGCAAGCCTATTGGTGAGCTACACCCTCTTCCTGTTCCAGAGAGTCGTTGGGATGTCGTCAGCGTCGACTTTGTGGTGGAATTGCCAGAGTCAAACGGGTTTGATGCGGTGATGTGCACAGTTGACTCAGTGGGAAAACGCGCTCACTTCATTCCCACTCACACCACTGTCAGTGCCCTAGGTGCCGCTCGACTCTACCTCCACCACGTGTGGAAGTTACATGGACTTCCTGGTGCCTTCCTCTCGGATCGTGGCCCTCAGTTCATGGCAGAGTTCACTCGTGAGCTGTACCGACTCCTGGGGATCAAACTCCTCGCTTCAACTGCTTATCACCCACAAACTGATGGCCAGACGGAGCGAGTCAACCAGGAACTGGAGCAGTACATCCGCCTCTTTGTCAATGAACGCCAGGACGATTGGGATGATCTCCTTCCTTTGGCCGAGTTCGGATACAACAACCATGTCCATGCTTCCACTCAACAGACCCCTTTCCTCTTAGACACTGGACGACATCCACGCATGGGATTTGAACCTCGCCAAACTCCCTCACACATCGAGACAGTGAATGAGTTCACAGAACGCATGAGGGATAGCTTGGAGGAGGCAAGGGCAGCCTTAGCAAAGGCGAAGGACGACATGGCGCGATTTTACAACCAGCGCCACTCCCCAACCCCTCAGTACAAGGTTGGTGATCGAGTTTATCTTGACTCCAGTGACATCTCCACTACACGTCCATCCAAGAAACTCGCTCATCGCTTCTTGGGACCTTTCCCCATTGTCAAGTGCGTTGGAACACATGCCTATCGTCTACGCCTCCCAGCCTCCATGTCCAGACTCCATCCCGTCTTCCATGTCGTCAAATTGCTTCCAGCTCCCCCAGATCCGTTCCTGGGACGCCATTCACACCCACCACCACCACCTACAGTGATCGAGGGAGAACCCCAATATGAAGTCGAGTCAATCTTGGACAGCCGTTTGCGTCGAGGAAAACTCCAGTATTTGGTACATTGGAAGGGTTATGGGTATGAGGAGAACTCATGGGTCGAAGAGTCTGACGTAAATGCCCCTCGGTTAATCAAGGAATTCCACCGATGGCACACTGCTGCACCGCGTCGCATTCAAGTCACGGACTTTGGTCGTATACGATTTCGAATGCATCGGGGCGATGCATCTTAGAGAGGGGGTGATGTAAGGGGACTAAGGGGGTGCCCTGTGTGTTTTTCCTATTTTTTATGTTCGTCCCATATTTTTCCCCACCTCATTTCCTTCTATTCTTCATTTTTTATGATTTTTCCGGATTTTATTACTAATTTTCCCTTGCTATCATGTTTGTATATGTTGACACTTTTATATTTAGAGGCGGAGTACCCCTTCCGACACATACCCCTTGGTATGATGTCATTCGGCGGCCTTGATCCGCCTATCTCCGCCTTTTTCTATTTTTAGGTTATATTTGATTTTTGTCGTCTTCACATATACTGGGCATCAGCAAGGGGATCCTTAGAGTTTTCTCTTCGGATTTCCCTTTGCTAGGTGCGCCCCCAATGCCTGTATTATGTAGTATAATTTTAACTTCGGATTTCCCTTTGCTAGAGGCTTAGGTTGCCCTTATACATACCAACATTCCTGCAAAAGAATGAAGGTGACCCCACGATCAAGGTGAGCAGCCTTCGTATTCTTCCTCTGCTGATTTGTACTAACCCCTCTGATGCAGAACTTTTTACCCAAGTTAAGAGAGCATCTACTTCCTCGAATCCAAACAGCACTTCTCCAGGAAACTGAATCACTTTCGGATCTGTCCAGCATCAGAACAGGGTCAGATACTGGGCCATTGAGTCCGAGTCATAGCCCCGACGAAAATGCATGCAATTTCGTGCTCTTGAAGAATGACCGCATATACCACCACAAACTTATTTGATTCCACTTCACCACTCATGACATTTGGCGTGGAACTGACATCGTTAACGCAGGGACATCCCATTGCAACATCATGCTTCTTGCTGATGATGTGGGAGGCTCTGTGATTTCTTCGAATCTGCATCATTTCTTGTACGCACAGGTCCTCGGCGCATATCACGTAAATGTGATTTATACTGGGCCTGGCATGCATGATTTTGAAGCTCGCCGCTTTGATTTTTTGTGGGTACAATGGTTTGAGGTTGTTAACCCAGGGTCTTCAGGGTGGAGTACTTCCAAGCTGGACTCGGTCCGCTTTCCTCCTATGAACGAGAAGCATTCTTTTGGTTTTGTGGATCCGAAAGATGTTCTGCGTGGGTGCCACATCCTACCAGCCTTTGCAAAAGGCAAACGACAAAGGGATGGGGTTGGTATCTCATGCTGTGCCAAGGATGGTAAAGACTACAATCAATACTTTGTTGGCCGGTGGGTTTATTACTTACTCGCCAGTTCTGATTCCATGTTACTATATCCCCCCAGGTTCTCTGACTGGGATCTTCTTATGCGCTACCACTGGGGGCTAGGTGTTGGCCACTTTCATGCGCATCAGTCAGCATCCTCCTCAGGCTGTGTTTCCGATGTGGCTGAAGATGCCCAGGATATTCAGGTTCCAGATGTGGAGCTTCAGGAGGCATCGGAAGAGTCTCCTGCACAAGCCAACGACAGAGGTAGCGACATGGGCTATGACTCGGAGTCAGAAAACCCAGAGCTATGTTTAGAAGACCGTGACTTGGAAGGCTGGGATGACATCGAAATGGATGACGTAGAGGATGGTGATGACGGAGATGAAGTCATCGAAGAGCCTGAAGACTTTACTGGGATGTACTAGTCACCGTTCTCAATATGTGTCAACATCTATGTACGTAACCAACTCCTACCCACTAAAAGCAACCTTTAAAATGTGATGGGACACACTGGCAGGAGTGGTGAACACCGGCTGATGCTTAAAGGTCGGAGTTTTAAACTCCGACTTTCGACGGTTTTCGACGTCACAAGGAGAATTGCGAGGCACCACACTATTTGAAGGGGGAAGGGGAAGGAAAAGTTGTAGGTAAGCTAGTAGACATGCTGGGCTACATGTATGTAAATATATCATAATTCTTTATTGACTGTGTGAGGCACAGGAGAGTGAACAAGATAAAAAGTGGCAATGTGACATTTTTCTTGTGATCTCATCCACCCGGCCTCAAAAAATGCAAATTGCTCATCATCCACTCACTCAAAAAATCCTGGCCTCAGAGGGGGGAATGCAGTACATGCATTGGCATCTCTGGAGCAAGTTCATGCAATTTCGGCCTGCCCAAACTCGCTCAACGGCACCAGCAATGGACACGATCACAGCCCATCATTTCCCCTCACGAGAATTGATGGCATTCACTGCACAGAGGATAACTTGAAGGCTATTGCTCCTCATCACCCTTTCGCATCGCAATTTCCAGATCAGATGAGCGGGTTACAATTTTCCAGAGTCTGTTTGTTCCGGGTGTTTCCCGGGCCCAAATTCATAGTAAGTTGAACTTGAACTTGAACTTGCCAGTGTTCAACTTTTGGTCGGCAGCCCATGGTATCATCATGATGATGTCACACCCTGATCAGCACGTGCCACTGATTGGTGCTTATCTCAGAAGTTTGAACCATTAAAATTTCAAATGAAACAAGTTTCCTAGTCCGAGTCCGAGTCTGGGTCTACTAAGTCACGGTTTTACTACTACTAGTACTACATCCGAAGTCATCTACCATGATCCATCTTGCTTGCACTCCACTAGTTCCCCTGCAGGTCTGACTTTTTGTCACCTGCCATGAGTTTGACTTTTCGTCACTCAACGTTGGATTTGGCCTAAGGCTGTTCAGGATCCTATCAGCAACTTGTCCTGAAGACCACGTATGAAGTGTTGTCCGAGCCTCAGGCTGGCCCCAGCCCCGTCGGCTATGCAATGCCCATCCTTCACTCGTGCCCAGGAAATTGGCGCAAGCGACACATAGCTGTACTACTAGGGGGGTGACTTACAAAAGATTGAGTACCACATTGGTGGGTGCCTATGATGTTAGATAGAGTGCACGTACCGATATCCACCATCAGGCTCCTTGATTCCCCAGCAATATTCCACCTCATTGTCCTCCGTGTGTGCGCACCGAGCATCTGGTGAGGCCAACATTTGTGCAAACACACGCCGAGGCGTTTTCTATCCTAGGCAGTGATCCCAAAGTCCATTCCGCTGCAAGAAAGGCACAAGCATTTCTTGTGTCGGACTCGGACTCACTTCGTTGCTGTTTCCTGCCCCTTTATCCCCTACCTTGGTGTGAGCTATCACGAGCCAACCTTACCACATAGTAGCTCCCGCACCAATATTGTGATACCAAGGCGCCTGAGCAAGGACTCACAAAACACATGAAGTAGTTCGTGTGTATAGTAACATGTAGCTTTGAACTATGTTCCCTAGGACAGCCTCGCTGGCGAGGGCATCGGTTACAATTCAACGGGCACTGAGCACCTCCGTCCCCTCACTGTTTGGTGACCCATGATCGCCTTGTGCGCGATTGAGCATGTCGAGGCTGCTGGTGCGGTGATGTCAATGGTGACGGTGTTGGCCATGGTAATGTGGATGTGCAAACGGAGGCCAATGCGAAAGGTGAGGATGGAAAGAACAGGGATGGAGGGCATGGGGTTTTGGATCGAGCGGGGGGGAAAGGGTATGCTATGCTTCCATTGGAGAATGCTGGCGCAGGTGTGGGGAGGGCATGCCGGGATGTGTTGAAGAATGCGTATCGAGATGTTAAAATGATGGAGGCTGTGTCAATAGGTGTTGAGGCTCAGAGGCATGTCAGGGAAGTGTTCGACGTCTGAGAGGCATATCACGAAGCCATGGAGGGATGGACGGGTTGTCTAGAGTCCTCGAACGGTGAGGAGGTGTATCGAGGGGATGCTCGACTGCTGGGGGATGTATTGAGAGAGGTGTTGAACGGCGGGTGACTAGTGCTTCCTCATTCCATTTTCTTCATTTGATCGCAGACTAGGCATGGTTTCTCTAACTTACTCCTAGCTCAAGTCGAACACACAACATCAAACGAAGCTAGGAATACCACCACGACCAACAAGAGTCTGTGCACCCTCACCTACCCTAACACCGCCTTGCTGGGGTTTGTTTTTCCTCTACCTTAACTCCTACCATCGTCTAGCTAACCGCCCTGCATACATCCAACCTTTTAAGCACAACTTCAGTCCTCCCCCTCTATCTCTAACCGCAACTATCACCAATGGCACGCCAGAATTCTAGAATGCCAATTGTTGAGCACGATCGGCCCTTCAAAGTAGGTGCTGTATTCCATTTTTACTTTAGGTAATAGTTGGCTCTTCACAGCGTGGCCAATGGGTTGAGGTCTGTAGGGACCGATGGTGGTGCAAAGCCACCTTTCGAAGGTACGACTACCGGCTTCTCCAATGCCCTAAGAAACGAGGCGAGCCGAAGAGATGGGCGGTAAGTCTATATAATATCTCATTGACTTTTTCTGACCGTTCTTTTGAAGCAAAAATGTGTTGGAGCTCTTGTCGTATTCGACGACGATGGGGCGGAGGCAGTGCACGCGTTTTCGGATGTACTACGCAATCGGAAGTGAGTATCATATTTCATTTGGTACCCTCAGCGATCATCTAATGCTAGACTCCACAGATAGATAAAATTTGTATTTTGATTGTAAACTGGATGCTAAAAGCAGGAGTCTAACTATTTGGAATTTATTGAATTGGGGTATGAGACAGTGCCATCGAGTGTGCAGTGAGTCATATAATGCCGTTTTTTTCATCAGCCCACCTCCTAAGTAACGTACGTCAGGATAACCATGCAATGCGCTTTTGAGCGCAGCTGGTGCTTGGAAATGGGTAAGCAGCCTGTTGTTGGCGGCGTAGAACGCACTGCCCACCCTCTACCCAAATGCTTTTGTAATGCATTTCATTGCTCATGAACGTGCAACGACATTCACTTTGATGGTCACTACTGTCTCCCATGCCAGGGGAGCTGATACACATATTTGAATGCGTAGAGCCCCTTGCACTACGGGTGGGGGAGGGATTGGGAGGACAGCCGTTTTGGGGCTGTAGGCGCATTCATGGTCGGATGTTAGGTGCGTTACTGAACAACTTATTTTGTTGTTTTCCACCGCTGGACTTTCGCGTTCAAACGGCCTTAGTTAACTGCATCCATTGCCTTGACGTATTTTCAAGTTTCGGATGGATAGGAACCCAACCGCTTGAAGGGCGGTGTTGAAGGTATGGCCACTTGGCGGCTGGTGGAAAGAGTGTTGGGCGCTTCCGAGCACGCTGGTTGTTGGAAACAAGGTAAGCAGTTCGTCTGAAGGCGCAGGAAGTGCTGCTAGTCATTTAGGCATGCTTGTGATTCTGCCTTGTCAAAGTTTTCATCACTTCATCCGCCCCTCATTCTGAGTTGAATGGGGGTGCAATGGTGCAGTGGTCCCATCGCACATGTCTGCCATTGCAGACAGACACCGGCATGGTTCAGGATCCCTATGCCCAGCTCGAGTCTAACACTTAAACACCAATTACCTCATCGTTCCGACAGCCGACGCGTTAGCTGTCATCCTCTCCCCTCATAAATTTCTGTTTTATGAGTTGAAAAATCCTAGACTGTAATGCATCGCCAGTGAGTGTGGTGTGATGGCCCAGGTTGCCTCACATTTGAGGCATCGTGGACATCACACCCACTATCATGATCAGCTTTACACTGCGCTGTCGCGGTCATAGCTCGACTTGGAGGATAGCGCTTGCTCATGGCAACTCATCTTCCTCATGTCCAGGTACCTCAAAGCAATGCCAGAAATGGCATGCTCATCGGGGTTAATCCTTCAAGTTGCACCTCCGGCTCTCCAACCCTAAGTCTTTGCCTCTGTTTTTGTCCCAGCCTCTTCAACCTGTTGTGCTGCTTGCTTGTGATCAATCAGGCTGGATCCCTTGTTTTCTGGGAAGAATGATGAGTAGCTGATAAAATCATTTCTTTCACTGGAACACCTGAATGGAAGCATCAGCTTGTGAACATTTGCTTCAAGCATCATGATGTGGGTCCAATATCAGCAAGTGATAGGCTGCAGGAAAAATTGTGATATGGAGCAAATCAGATTTTATCCACTTGAACAACTGTATATTATGATAAACAAGAATAATACATAATAATTGTGCTAGTGTAAGCACCAGTTCCTGAATCTTTTCTGCAAGAATCAGAATATCTGGTCAGTAAGTCACAAACCTCAGGAAGAATGACTGACCAAGGAAATGGTGGTGTAAAATTATCCCATTGGGTAGAAAAATTGCATGATCCTGTATGATAATATCATACACTGCAATTCTGTCTAAAGAAGTGTCAGTGGCTGACCCTTTGTTGTCTGGGTTGGATGATGTTTTAACCCCTTTTAAAGTCAGGATAAGCTCTAGAAATGATGATGTTCAGAGGAAATGACAGCTAAAATCATTTCTTTTGCTTGAGTTATTGTATGCTATGATATAACAATATTGTACAGCACAATCCTGTTAATTGAAGCATCAGTGCCTGACCCCTCTTCACATTTATTTGACCGTCTTGTAAGGCCTGCTCAAATCTTATCTATTGATTGCGGAGTGTTAATCATTGATCAAATCTGTCTAGTCATACCGGGCCCCCGCCGATTTCCAGATGCAGAAGTCATATCTTCTGGGCTTAGAAACAGGATGCTATTTGATTCATGGGAGCATAAATTATTTTTTTACATGTCCCAGGCTCCCAGCAGCAGACTGAGGGTTTGGTTTTTCTTGGGACACAATGTTTTTGGCTGGTAGCCCCACCCAGAGTGTGTCCCATGAGCAAATGGAATCTTGGGAGGCGTGGGACACCCTGCCTCTTTGGAAAAACCCTCGAAGATAGCACTTTCATTTGATTAGATTGTGATCAATGATGCTCAGTGATCATTGCGTACTACAACACTGCCTGGCCATCAATCCACCTCCTCACTGTCAATGACTGGACAACCAGCATAGCTGCCATGTCCCAGGTGATGCATTGAGGAAAGTGTCATCAAAGATAACAGATATAATGTACTGTAGTACACTGCGCATGTTTTGTAGCCCTCGGACCGGTTGGACCATGTCTATATATGGAAATTAGTTCCCACCCTAGTTAGTTAGTCTCCCAAAGGTTGCCTTAATAAAAAATTCGACCCCAGGTGCATAATTTTTTTTGTGGAACCCCCTTGGACACAGTCATGGCACGCCACCCTCACCACAAGGGCAGTGGTGGCAGTGGCTAGATGTGGCTTGGCTGGGCCTGGGGTGTTCTCAGCTTGAACATGTTGCACGCTAGGTGGGACACCACCATTGGCTTTGGGGAAAGACTCGGAGTCAACATACACAGATAAAGAAGATATAGAACATATTAATCTTACTAGAAATAAATGCAGGGAGATGTGGGGGAGAGTCTAGTTGAGGTGATGCAACATTGACGACAGGCGCGACGACATGGAAAACAGTGAAAGTTTGAAAGAAACTCGTTTGTTTATGCATCAAGATCTGGGAACTGTCATGTGATTAATTGATTTGTCCCGGTGGGTCCTACTGCTTGAGTCCATCTGAGCCAATGTTTGTGACTGCTGATTGCTCACCGGTCTTGGATCGCTCAGACAGATCGGAATCCTTTGGTGATTGGGGCTGATTGAGGAGTGAAGCAAGATTGATGAATAAGGGCAAGTAGGCAGCAAGTTCAAGGTGGTGGGAGCGAATCTTGATCAATGTTGCTTTGTAACTGGTAGGGCTGCCACCCTCAACGCCACACTGGCTCGGAAAGTTACAATGCCGTAATGCTCTTTAGACTTAAGCCCATCTGTACTTCAAATTCTGTTAATAGCTCATTCAACTTCTACCTGTTGATAGACTACCATCCTTGGCTTATTCCGTTTCCGCAAGTTCTCATGAAATTGATGGTTTTCTTCAAGTCTTCTATACGCTTCATTGGACAGTTGAAACCTCATCAACGAGGCTCGAAATGGATTCCAGTTCCGCTAACAATTTCACAAGTAACACATTGCTCTGGGCAGTTTAGAATCATGATTACCACTGTCTCATCTAGAAGCAGTTATCATTGATGGCGCGCGTTAGGCCTCTCAGACGATGAACTTTCTAGGTGTAATATCCGGGAATTCTGTTTCACTTTCCACCCTAGCTTCCCACCCACAACGCTTTCATGTACGGTTTGTGCTCATGATATCCCACTCCTTGAGCATGCCACTCTTCAGTGCTCCAATGCCATACATTTACATATAAGTACAACCAACATCGTACATACATACCACATCGCATAAGACACAGTACAACCATGATACACAGGTGCAAGTCGGGAGAAAGAAGCAGCAACACAGCAGCGCAAAGACGATCAGCGATCGAGGAAAATAGTCCGCGGCACATCATAAAAGATGAAATTCCCCAAGCGAAATGTCGATCACCGATAGCTCTAACGCGCTGAAATAACTCTTCCTTCCTCCTTCGCACCGCTGTATCACCGCCACCACTCTACTCCCTGTTTATAAGAACGTGAAGCCCTTCGACCGTGAAAAGTCGACTGTGTTCTTCAGTTGTTCGAGCGTCAAGAAGATCAAGATCGTCGTTGGCTGCAGGCGCATCCAGGCGGGAACCCAGCCCTTGAACATAAACATTGCACCCTCGTTCTTAAGCGAAGACTTGATGACTCCGATTGTGGACTGTAAGTAACAAAAATGTGAGCGCATTTCTGCAGATAAGAAGTATTATATTTACATTAGAGCCTGGTCCTGAGGCATTCATGATTCGACTCTGGATATCAATCGAAATCAAATACAATGGAAAGAAAAATCACGATAAATCCGACCTTCAACACGTCCGCAGGCGAGCATACAGTTGTTGCCACGGTACCCTGCATCATCAAGACATTTATGTCAAGATAAGACAAAGATAACGAAGGAAGGTACTTACGGCACCGAAACTGGCAGCAAAATGGCAAAATATGTTATCGTCGAAGTATCTGGTCTTAAGCAACTCCGCTTTGAAAAAGTCGTAACTATTGGGGGGCGGAGGAAGATAAGCCCCAATGTAGGAAAGTGGCCATGGGAGAAGACGCACGAAGCGAGTTGACTTGCATTCATCAACACTGCACGAAAGACGTTAGGCCCCACGCCTCGCCCAAGCGACGACAATCCTTCTTCCCGTACCATCTGAGATCAGACATAAGCACATGGAATTGTAAGAGCTTTGACGTATCAATAATGCAATTCGACATGAGGATCGGCTAAGGGCACACGACCAGCTAGGCCCTAGGCACCGATCACAATTGATGACATACGTCATTGTGCCATGGAGATAATATTAACCCTTCTTGGGGTAAACGACACTCACTCTAAACAGAGCGTCAAAGCAATGCTTGTAGTTGAACCGCTTTTCTGGTGGTTTGGCGAAGTCACCTTGGAGGCGGACCATGACAATTTCTGTCGCGAAGACGTATCATCGGTAAGTTGCATTGGAAACTGCTAACAACATACCTCCAGGGTTTCCCACGAACCCAGCAATGCCTCCCGCTGGACAGGTATGAGATCGATGTATAGGGACCGAGGAAAGGACAAACCCATGCTGCCAGCTGCAGCGAGCTTCCAAGCTGGCGCATCTTTCCCAGCACCCAGTAACTTCTTGCTTTCATCATACGCCCAGAATCTACACATGGAGTACGACATCTGGCGCATCCATGTTCCTGAAATGCCATCGAAGAGGCCTCTAACGCCTAAGTGGATGTGAAGATCAGATCATGGACGGCGTAGAAATACAGCTGACCAGCAGTTCTATAAGTCTTCTTGATGCTCTGTAACATTCGTTTATCTCCTGAGGCTTGTAAACGGACTTTCGTTAGATCCAGAGGACTTATATGAGGCTGTTAGGAAGGATCAAATCAGCAGAATGGATATGCGCACTGAGTTATTGATGCCGCTATGGTGGCTGCCAGGCCTGCAAGCGATCATAGTCAGGTAAGGTCCAACACACGAGAGAACGATAGGAAACTTACCTCCTAGCCAGAAAGGATAAGGCTTCTTAGCTTGCGACGGCACCGAGGGAACTACACCCGACATTGCTCGTACTAGGGAGAATGGTTTCTAGGGATATAGTCAAGTCCTGAGGGGGGGCAACTTGATCTGAAGTGCAGGAGAGGTATATATGGTACACGAGGACTAGCTTGGAGGTCAACAGGAATATTGGTTGCGTTAAGGCCTAAGGAGCCAGCATGCGAATAAGTGAGACAAGGAGAATTTCGGTTTAAGTGTCCGAGAAAGGTCACGTTAACAAGAACAGCTGACCACACAGCTCGTGACTCCGGATGAAGACGGGTCCTGACCTCACCCTACTTTTGCCGCTACACACTGTGGTTGAGTTCGTTAAAAAACTGGGAAGACAAGAGCATAGTGTAATGTTCCACTTAGTAGCTGTACAATAGAAAATCCCAGTCAAGACACTGACCGTTCGATCTATGGTCAGTCGATATGCGATGTGCACGAGGTCCATATCGGAAATTTGAAAAGCGGTGTACGCGATCCGAAAGAGAACGGAAACTATCGACGGTCATGGGGTTCGTCACGGTATTCGCTGTCGCGTCGGAAAGAAAATAGAGATTTTAGTCTCAGCTATTGTGTGAGGATCTTCGAGAAACTCATGCCCCCCGACTCACGTCGTGCAGGGCATAGAGACCCACGACCCGAGTAGAGATGCTGCAAGTTGAACGTTTGCACCGTGAACGAGGAACAGAAAAATGTTACATAAGCCACACATTTACAACGCGGCTGCCGCATTCAACAATTGGCTACATACCATCGACGATGTCCGTCCTATCATTCAAGAACGTTCACTGGGTGGGTGGAACGAGACAACGGCTGTTCGCTCGACGTAAATCCATCAGGGGTTTGTATTGAACTCTCTTGTCGTCCAGGTCAAGATGCATGCGCTTCCGAAACCCACAGAGCTATAGTTACCCGTATACCTGGAATATATTTTGCCAGACGCCTAAGCGCACAATTAGCACCCGATCATTTTGCAAACTCTGCCACCCAATCGACACCGACTCATCCAACACATTACTACCCGGCGACAACACGGTTATTCTTCATCGCAGATACTATCCATCGCATGACTGAGGATCAAAAGTTTGCCCCCTTGACATTATTGCCCAGCACAGCTAGAATGCCTGTTGCGCCACCCTCGGAGATCCACTGGTGCTCAGACGCATGTCAGAGACAAGTGCAGGGTTTGATGATCAATATCTTTCTTGGTGTCGAAGAAATTGTTTTCGGGCCCGCTCACATTCTAATTGAATGGGTTCTCTCCAAACACACCCTTTAAGCTGTCCGGCAGGCGTCAAACAGTAGACGCCATTGTGACAACTCCGAAATGGGGCTCAGCATAAACTACTGCGGATGCCAAGCTAACGGTTTATCAGAGTGTGGCATATCCGCTCGTAACACGATGGGTTCGCCCTAGACTTCATTCAACCAACATTTAACCGTTGCTATATTGACATTAAGTATTTAATAGACCCCCTGCGATGCCTTCAGAAGCAGAGTGGTAGAGGCTGTACGAGGAGTGGCTGTGTGAGATCTGCGGGCGAAACTACAATTGAAGTAGATCGACTGTCATCTACATCATTGTTGTCTGACTACGGGAGACTAGGGCGAAACTGCCATCGTCAGATTTATGTCAATCAGTGAATTCAATTATGTCGTCTTACAAGTCTGGTGTGCCATTCGGCTCCGGGTACAAGATCCATCTTCGAACTGGCACGCAGCATTCGTGCCACTTGACGCGCATTTAGTCAGCTCTAAGCGACGCTTTGTTCAAGCTCACATACTGATGTGAACGCCGAGGTCCAAGGGTTGTCACGTTCTCTTCCTATCCCTCCATTGTATTGCTCATGTTTGGTTGAACATTTAGCAGCTGCACACCTCTTCCTAGGTCATTTTGCAGGAGCTGTGCTTTACGAGATCTAGGTGTCGAAATATATCCCCGTTTCAATTTCAATGACGTTGACACATTCCTGTTCCCCATCGATATGAATGGGGAAGACTCCACTAATGAACCACTAACACACAGGTTTCAGGCCATAGCCTCAATCTTGAGCCCTTCAATATCAAGCCCGCCATTCCTGCAGCCTCGGGACGTCTAGCGACTACTTTCACAGTTCGAATGGGCCCGTATCACAAACTAGGTGAGATTCCACCATTGTCAATACACCGTAAGTGATATTTACGTCCTTCTTAATTGTCTTGACATTTCGCGAAAGTGATCATGATCCTGGTGCTCTTCATCCCTGTCGTGACAGCGACCGTCAACTTTGAGTCTTGCATACTGGAGGTCCGGAATGGGACTTACGGGTCGGAGGGTGGTACAGATAACCAGGGCCACCCAGTGTCGGACATCTCAAAAGCGACAGCCATTACTTATGATCTTTGTATTCGCGCATGTGGAGCATCTTCACAGCCTTTCACCTGGCTCCAATTTTCCCAAGAAGTTAGTGTATGGTTGCTCCCATGGCTGACCCTTGTGTCCCAGCTACCCTTTGGCGCCAACGACAAGCTCGACAACCTCATATCTGTGGTGCTCACAGTTGGCTCACCGACATTAGCGGCCTATTCGTTAGCATTAACTGTGCTTAACGGACGGTGGATAGCTCGACGTTTTGCAGCATACCGGTATCCAAACATTAGATATGCCATTCAAATTCTTAGCAGCCTTCAGCAGTCCCCCCTCGCTGTTACTACGACGGACTCCCTCTTGACATCGCTGGTTATACTTCCTGAGAATGACGAGTGGTGGAGGGAGGTAATTGTATGGTTGAATTACACTCACACATGGTCGGTGTCCGCGGTGACTTCTATTGCCTGGGTCATCATCGCATATGTTATTACACTAATCGACACCTTCACTGGTCCGACAATTCGTACAAATCATCCTGGAATCGGGTACCTGTGGCTCTGGCTACTGCCTATTGTCATAGGTTGGCTCCAGCTTTCCCCAAAATGTGACTCAGCGCGTCTTCGTCAGGCCATTAATCGCGCCAATAAAATAGTATATGTCGCGACACCATCCGGTCAGCCCGTCTTGGCGAGCTCAGTGTCCATGCAGCGCGCTATTTCACTTCCCTTCCCCACCGATGACCCTCTGCGATGCGATGAGCAGTGCACTGCTCCGATCTACAATTATTCACGCATTTTTGTCTGGGCACGGGCTGTGGAAAAAGTATTCGTCATATTTCGTGATGCTTCGGATCGTGCCCATAAACATTATCCCGTTGACCCATACATCAACTGGGAACCAGCAGAAAAAACTTTCTGGCCTAATCCCAGAAACAGGACAGGCACACTAGACCAGGTGGACGCCTATTGTCTTCCTGTAGAGTCGAGTGCTACTCGAGAAAGTCACTGGACGCATGGCATATGGACCCGGTTTCTTATTGCATCTCTCCTCGCACTTTCCTTGCAATGGGGTACTGCGGGCGCAGCTATTGTTATCACCTGGTTTTCACCGACCACTGGTAAGCCCTCTCGTCGTTGTTCATCTTACGCTAACATTGCGTACACTCTTCAGGACTTGGATGTCGGTCAGCCGCATACCTGGTATATGGTGCGTTGTCCACTATCATCTGGGTGGTGCTCGTGCTCTCTAGTTTACTATCCCACTTCTCGACAACTGCCCCGTCCAAGAGCACCGAGTCTGCATGGGCACGACAGTTATCAATTGTCCTTCGTCGTCTGGGAAAAGTCATCGCATGCTTTAACGCAACGTGGCTTGTCGTTTTGTCTTTGCTGCACTTGAGTGGTTTCTTTCAACGATGTTACTGCAACAGTGCCGTTTTGGGGCGAGGAGCAAGGGCGTTCAATGTGATTCTAATGAGTGACGAAGACAGATCAGGAATGAGGAGTGCGTCGATCGGCGGTGCAGTGCTTGCAGCTGGCAGTGCCATAATATGCGTGGCATTTGTGAATCTATTCTTTGATCCCGAGCTCCCAGAGTAAATTTCAGCTATCAACAATCGATGGTCAAACATCGCACCCATACCATATTTGTTTTCTTTATAGATCTGTTTTCAAGGGTAATGATCAAACGGCGTTCAATTCCAGCTAACTTTGTGTATTTTTTTTCTTACACGCTAGACGTATGACATCATCGCTTGGATAGTAGGATGCTGGATGGTAATGTGTATTTGGTGGATTATGAGTCTCAACATTAATTTCAATCAGGGTATTTATGTTACTATGTTACTATATTGATATCTACCTACGCTATGTAAGTCTAGGGACATACTAAAAAGTAAGCCTCGATAGACCGAGTAGTAGAAGTATGTATGAAAATAAGTAAAGGGTGCTAGTGGGGTAGCATCAAAACGTTGAGGAAAGCTTGTCACCACTGCGGTGCGAAATACACTGTGATGCACAATATATGTAGTACATATTGGTATAGAGAGATTCAAAAACTGGCTCCAATGGCAGCCACATGCTGAAGACAGTCAAATGGAGGGGGATAGGGAGGAATGTGGTGCTGGCTGCTCAAACCCTAGGAGTTTGGTAATGTCAGGGATCCGGCCTAAATAGAAGGTGGAACAGTGCAGCAGCCAAATAACACTGTCATCAGAGAAAAGGGACTTAGCAGCTATAACGAGATGTTGCACAATTTTGCAAGACAGCAGGCACTTTTCTACCATATCCTCAGCCTATTCAGTAGAAATCCATGATACATCTGTCCAGCAGATTTCTGCAAAACCATGATAGATCCATCAGTAGCGGATTGGGCCCATGGCAGGAAAGACTCATGTGATGCATCCGTGTGGGCCCAGTATACAGATTCACTGCCGGCGATGATTCTTCCCAGTGGTAATTACTGAAAAATTCTCACATCTGAATCATGGTGCTGGTAGGGCTGCACACCGTGCCGTACACCGATGGTTGTACAGTGCCGTACTACGGTCACGGCACCCGTACCGTCAGTGATCCTCTGTAAAAAAGGAAATTTCCGAGTGTCACGTGATAGTTAGGTGCAAGTCAACAAAGTCAGGTAAATGTTAAAAAACCGGTCAAAATGTCAGGTCAAAGTCATGTCAGAAAAATGTGTGACCTGACTTTGACCTGACATTTTTGACCGTTTTTTTAACATTTACCCAAGGGGGTTCCGGGATCTGAACCCGGCACGTAAGGTCGGATTTTTTTTTTCAGCCTTTGTCGATGGACTAACTAACTACGTAATCAGGCACCATATCCTAATAAGGAAATATGACATCATCACCATGCCACCTTTCCCCGAGACGATGCACCCCATTTTCTGGGCACCTGGTCGAGTTCTACACAAGCTAGATGATACTAGAATACAAATAAATGTATCAGATAGACATTTGCCAAATGGCTTCATAAACATGAGCAGAGACCCCTGAACCATGCCCTTTCCCTTCTTGTCCTGTCTCACTTTGAGCTCCAGGCATTTCTTCGTTCCATGATGCCTTTTCATAAGGTTTGAAATCCCAACTGTCCCACAGTTCACCTGCATTCCACAATCTGGACAAGTTGCATATCCTTCCTGGTCAATTTTGGGTGGCTTTCGGACATGTTAGGTTGAATCACCTTCCTTAACGTAATGCCCAACGTGCTTACCTCTTCTACAGGCTCCATTGTGTCTGTTTAGAGTTGAATTTCTTTTTTTCATGAAATTGAGATCTTGTTGAGACCCAATCAAGATCAAGATATGATTCTTGATCTTATCTACCATAGATTGAAGCCTCTGGCCATGTATTTTAGCTATGGATACGTCAGGATATGTCACAATGGCTGTAGAGGACTTTTTATGGTATATTAAATGAATGTTCAATTTTTTTTCCTGGTCCGGGATTCTGATCCCGGAACCCCCTTGCATTTACCTGACTTTGTTGACTTGCACCTAACAGTCACGTGACACTTGGAAATTTCCGTTTTTACAGAGAGTGATCTGTGTGCTCTGCCAATGGTACGGTAGACAGTACAGATTATACTGTATGATGCCGTGGTTATATGGCCATGTATGGCTGTGTTACGGCATACCTTACAGCTGTTACTGAAACGATAGACACCCCAAAATTTCAATGTTTGTTCCATTTCGAACAAACTCTACCCAAAAATAGAGGAATTTCTGCTTCTTTCTGCTGCAGCTTGATGTATTACATGAACGGGCCTTCCAATGAGAGCTTCCACTACCTAACCAGGGCTTTGTTTGTTCGAATCAGAGCAAACACAAAGTTTTGTGAACATCTATCATTTCAGTAACAGCTGTAAGATTTCAATATCAGCCTTAGCTCCACGTGATATTTATCGATTTGATTGATTGTTGATCATCAATATCAACAGTGACAAAACACCTCGACTGCAGCCCGCACTTGCTAGGGCTCACTGCCGACCCCACCGTGGACTTCAAACTTTGCCGCCTCTCACTTAACACACCTATATGGTACCTGTACAACTGTGGACTCATGTTGGACAGTTTGGACTCCTCGGTATGCACATACACACTATTTGAATCATTCACCAGCTGACTGTTAAATTTCCTAGGTGATAGTGTATTATATGTTGCTAGTCATCTGTAACAGCACGAACATTCAATTCAAATTCACGTTGTCAAGTACTATTTCAAATATCATGAAATTTTTGAGCCTCTACTTTTTTTTCTTCACTTGTGACATGGCTGCCATGCCTGATTGAACACAGCATTGGGATTGAGGTACAGATATAAGATACTCTAGGTTAGAGACTCGAGTCCCCAAGTCCCTCGCAGAGTTGCAACTTCTTAAACTAACCCAACACTCATGTGCACTGGCACATAATCTAGTATCAGCAATGCCATCTCTTTCCACTCAGGCACCAGGTAAGTCAGCTGTACACACCATTCTTGGTTGTATCTCACATCACTACATAGATCTGAAGTGTGCAAACCGGGGAAAAAACATGGTGGCACTGATCGAAGAAGAAGGACTCAATGAAGACAGCCATCCTAAGAAGCACTCAAATCCACGTCATCAGCAGAAGCGCAAATGCAAATGCAAACAAACCAAGAAGATTATGCAAGAGGAGGATGAGGATGACAGCAACTTCTCAGACTCAGGCTTTAGCGATGATGAATGCTCAGGCTCCGAGTCAGATGGATCTAATGGTATGATTCCAAATGATGAAGTGCATGTCTCACTACTTCTACCTATTCTTTACTCACCTAGTTTTTCCATGCAGATCGCTGACATGCTCCCTTCAAAAACAGCATTCAGTACCAAATGAATCAAATCAACAACACACTGATAGGTCCACCTTGTCGTTCAAGCTCGGAAAACACATCTACAATCATTGTCAAAGCTCTACGAACCCATACAAACCCCTCCAAAGCTCTACAAACCCCTCCGAAGCTCTACAAACCTCTACAAAGTCACGATAATGCTTCGAAATTCTTCATATGCCTTTGGCCGCCATAGTACAATTCCCCCGACCTTTGTACAGCTCAGGATATACACTTGGAACATCGTCGACAAGTTCTGAACCAGTATAGAGCAATATTGCAGCGATATTGGCCTTCGAACAAGTCCGATATTTCCTCAACCGACTTCGAAAATCATCAAACATTGCAAATCGACATCAGACACTATATTGCTATCTGAATAATCATTGCACACATGCCAGACGTATCCCCTACCATTGTCGAACAATATCGCACCGATATCGGGCCATGAACAAAGTCCGAAGAATCTTCGAAAATCTTCGAAAAACATCAAACCTCGAAAAACATCGTCGGACACAGTATTTCCTATTTGAATGATCTTCGGACACATACTGGACACATGGGACACTATATTGAGTATATCGAACACATTTCGACTGCATGTGCATGCATACAATCCGCTCAAAGCAGTTTCCGATGTTTTATTCAATTTATAACAAGGACAGTCTGGTTTTAGCTATTCTTTCTTATTATTTCTTCATCATGTGTTATATTCACCCCTTCTAGGCTTGCTTTATTGTTCTGATATACTTATATTGTCTTTTGCCTCGAGTTTTCCACATGTTTGCCTCATGTTATCTAGCCTTTTTAGGTACTTTCTTTATTTTATATAAAAAGATGTACTAGATACAAAGAAAAAGAAGAAAGTCGTCATCTTCCTCCCAGATCACAGTGATTTGAGAGTTTGGTTTAGTCTTATTCAGTCTGAAGTTTGGTGTTTTATGCTAAACTTCCTCGAAATTCCTCGAAATTCCTCGCATTTATAAGGGCAACCTAAGCCTCTAGCAAAGGGAAATCCGAAGTTAAAATTATACTACATAATACAGGCATTGGGGGCGCACCTAGCAAAGGGAAATCCGAAGAGAAAACTCTAAGGATCCCCTTGCTGATGCCCAGTATATGTGAAGACGACAAAAATCAAATATAACCTAAAAATAGAAAAAGGCGGAGATAGGCAGATCAAGGCCGCCGAATGACATCATACCAAGGGGTATGTGTCGGAAGGGGTACTCCGCCTCTGAATATAAAAGTGTCAACATATACAAACATGATAGCAAGGGAAAATTAGTAATAAAATCCGGAAAAATCATAGAAAATGAAGAATAGAAGGAAATGAGGTGGGGAAAAATATGGGACGAACATAAAAAATAGGAAAAACACACAGGGCACCCCCCTAGTCCCCTTACATCACCCCCTCTCTAAGATGCATCGCCCCGATGCATTCGAAATCGTATACGACCAAAGTCCGTGACTTGAATGCGACGCGGTGCAGCAGTGTGCCGTCGGTGGAATTCCTTGATTAACCGAGGGGCATTTACATCAGACTCTTCGACCCATGAGTTCTCCTCATACCCATAACCCTTCCAATGTACCAAATACTGGAGTTTTCCTCGACGCAAACGGCTGTCCAAGATTGACTCGACTTCATATTGGGGTTCTCCCTCGATCACTGTAGGTGGTGGTGGTGGGTGTGAATGGCGTCCCGGGAACGGATCTGGGGGAGCTGGAAGCAATTTGACGACATGGAAGACGGGATGGAGTCTGGACATGGAGGCTGGGAGGCGTAGACGATAGGCATGTGTTCCAACGCACTTGACAATGGGGAAAGGTCCCAAGAAGCGATGAGCGAGTTTCTTGGATGGACGTGTAGTGGAGATGTCACTGGAGTCAAGATAAACTCGATCACCAACCTTGTACTGAGGGGTTGGGGAGTGGCGCTGGTTGTAAAATCGCGCCATGTCGTCCTTCGCCTTTGCTAAGGCTGCCCTTGCCTCCTCCAAGCTATCCCTCATGCGTTCTGTGAACTCATTCACTGTCTCGATGTGTGAGGGAGTTTGGCGAGGTTCAAATCCCATGCGTGGATGTCGTCCAGTGTCTAAGAGGAAAGGGGTCTGTTGAGTGGAAGCATGGACATGGTTGTTGTATCCGAACTCGGCCAAAGGAAGGAGATCATCCCAATCGTCCTGGCGTTCATTGACAAAGAGGCGGATGTACTGCTCCAGTTCCTGGTTGACTCGCTCCGTCTGGCCATCAGTTTGTGGGTGATAAGCAGTTGAAGCGAGGAGTTTGATCCCCAGGAGTCGGTACAGCTCACGAGTGAACTCCGCCATGAACTGAGGGCCACGATCCGAGAGGAAGGCACCAGGAAGTCCATGTAACTTCCACACGTGGTGGAGGTAGAGTCGAGCGGCACCTAGGGCACTGACAGTGGTGTGAGTGGGAATGAAGTGAGCGCGTTTTCCCACTGAGTCAACTGTGCACATCACCGCATCAAACCCGTTTGACTCTGGCAATTCCACCACAAAGTCGACGCTGACGACATCCCAACGACTCTCTGGAACAGGAAGAGGGTGTAGCTCACCAATAGGCTTGCGACGAGGGACCTTGGTGCGTAAGCAAAGGTCACAAGTGCGACAATACTGACCAATGAGCCGTGACATTTGTGGCCACCAATAGTTCCGTGAGGTGAGCTCCAAGGTCTTCCAGCGTCCGGGGTGGCCAGCAATCTGTGAGTCATGGTGTTGGGATATGATGCGCCGGCGAAGGTCTGGGTCATTGGGAACATAGATGCGATCCCTGAAATACAACAAGTCCTCCTTTTCAGCCCACTCTGCCGCACGTAAGGAAAGGGTCGATCCCTTCCTCAGTTCTTTAACAGCTCGGGCGACAACATCCTCATGTAAACCGCTACGGTTTGCGCGACGAATGTCACGTAGAATGTCCCGCTCCTCGCCCTGGGGTACGATGCCTTCCAGTGCCCGAATGGTGAACAGGTCTGGCTGCAACAGCACAATGTTTTGGTTGTCACCGCTGCCATCCCCATGGTCTGCACGTCGGGATAGGGCATCGGTCTTCCCCATGCTGCGACCCGGACGGTGGTGCAAGGAGAAGTCGAATCTAGATAGATACAGGGACCAACGAGCTTGACGACGGTTCAATTTCTTGGCCGTCATGAAGTACTCGAGGTTCTTGTGATCCGTCCAAATTTCCACCTTGTGTTGGGCACCCTCGAGGAAGTGTCGCCACTCCTCAAGCGCACGCATTATCGCCAACATCTCCTTGTCATGGATCTCGTAGTTTCTCTCTACAGCACTAAGGCTTTTGGAGTAGAACGCAACAGGATGCCACTTCTGGTCCTCCGGAGACTGCTGAGACAACACAGCGCCCGTCGCAAAGTCAGAACTGTCGGCTTCTACACGAAAAGGACGCGAATCGTCAGCAAAGGTAAGGATCGGAGCGGAAGTGACCATCTCCTTAAGCTTTTCGAACGCCTCCTGTTGTGCATTATCCCACCTCCATGCCTCCTTTCCTGTCAAGTCGAACAGCGGTCGTGCATGATGTGAGAAATCCTTGATAAAACGCCGATAAAAATTGATGAAGCCCAGGAAAGACTGCACCTCCTTCTTGTTCGTGGGCGTAGGCCAAGCTGTGACCCCATTTACCTTGATAGGATCCATCTCCACTTGACCCTCCGAGATAATCAGGCCGAGGTACTCGATCTTGGTCCTTTCGAACTCGCATTTGTCCTGACGAAGGTAGAGTTTGTACCGTCGAAGTCGCTCTAGGACGAGGCGCGTGATGCGACGGTGCTCTTCAACCGTGCGAGTGAAGATGAGGATGTCATCGAGATAGATGCAGACAACGCCTTCGAGGATGAGGTCATGGAAGATGTCGTTCATCATGGTCTGAAAGGTGGCAGGGCTATTAGTAAGGCCAAAGAACATGACAAGCGGTTCAAAAAGACCACGGTTGGTATGAAAGGCTGCCTTCCACTCATCTCCCTCCTTTATCCTCACATTATTATAGCCCCAACGGACATCGAGCTTGGTGAAGTATCGGGCTCCACGGAGCTGGTTTACGAGTTCGGAGATGAGGGGTAGTGGGTAGCGATTTTTGACCGTGATGTTGTTGAGTCTTCTGTAGTCTTGAACCGGTCGAAGTGAGCCATCCTTCTTCTTGACAAAGAAAAAGGGAGAGGCCATGGGTGACTTCGATGGTCGAATACGTCCAGAGGCCAGGTGCTCGTCGATGAACTGGTCAAGCTGCCGTTGTTCCTCCGGAGAGAGAGGATAGACCTTGCAGGATGAAGGGGTTGCGCCAGGGGTGAGTTCGATCGCGTGATCCCATGGCTTACGCGCAGGAAGAGAGTCGAATGACTCCTTGGAGAACACGTCTTCAAACTCATGGAGATGAGGGAGTAAGGAGTTAGTAGAGGATTTAGCAGCGTTGTTTTTGTGGAAGGCCTCGGCGAGGCGTTGGGATATGTTCGATGTGGCACACACCTCATGCGATGAGCGAATCGCAGTGTAGAAGATCCGATCACCCTCCTCCACTTCCTCTGAGTCCTCATCATCATCATCCGAGTCCGGCATTAGATCAGGAACCCCTTCCAATTCCACTTCAGGTATAGGCAGGGGTCCAGCACGACACTTCTGAGTTCGTCGTATTGCCGCCTTCTGTCCACGACGTTCTTGCCTGGCTTCTGTGAAACACGTCCGACAGCGGGATGGACATCGGCTCATGGTAACCTCCCCGGTGCGCCAGTCGACCTCTGGGTTATGGTCTCGAAGCCATGGATATCCCAAAATCGCCTTTTGCTTTCCTAATTGAGTGACAGCAAAAAGGGCACGCTCACTATGATCTTTGTAACGGAGAACCAGGTCTGCAACCTCTCGGATGGCACCAGCTTCATTTGGGGATCCATCCACGTTATATACAGGTATCGGACGTGAGAGTGAGCGAGTATTTAGACGATGTTGTTGTACCAGATGGGAATCGATGAAGAGACCAGTCGCACCAGAGTCCAGGAGCGCAGAAACACCGAGTATCTGTCCAGTGTCGGTCGTCTGCAGTTCGATGGCTAGGTTTAAGGAATGTGCAGAGGGAGTGGATGCCACAATATACTTGCGTGGTAGTTTACGCTCCCATGATTTAATTTTGGGACGTGGAGTAGAAGGAGAGATGGGGAGAGCAGGTACGTCTTTAGCCAACTTCGAAGGGTCAGAGAGGGGAGCAGTCACAGAAATGGATTCATTCTCCAGGGATTCAACTGACAAGACTTCAAAGCGGTTATGGACAGGCAGTGAGGGCGTACGATTCACTCGCTGCGAATAGGAAAATCCTGCTCCTCTACAACTTCCAGCTTAACCTCCTCTGCAACTTGATCCTTCGCTTCCTCAACATCTACAAGTGCCAACAGATCTTGCAGGAGTTCGTCTCGTCCCTCGGGGGTGAGCATGCGGATATCCTGACGATGGGGACACGCTCCAGCCCTGTGTCCAGGTTCCCCACAACGGTAGCAGAGATCCAACTTACGTGCACGGCTGCGGGCTGCATCAACATCCATTGGTACTGGGATATTGACGGCTGGTGTGGGAGTTTGACGAGCAGGAATGGGGTTAGGGCGGGGGAGGCTTCGATTGAAGGTGTAGGGTGTATGAGTGGTAGTTGGAGCACGGAATGCAGCATTAAACGCCGCATTTGTGAGTCGGTTCTCATCACAGAGTGAAGCAGCTTCATACCAAGCAAGGATATCATCGTCCGCTGGGCGCCCTTCCAACATCTGTGCAATCTGGTCCTGAATTTCTCGGTTGAGCCCCCGTCGGAACTTCACCACCACTGGTAACCCACTCCCATACCCTGCCATGTCCACCAAATCCTTGAACTCATCGATATAGTCGTCCACGGATCGACGTCCCTGGTGGTAAGTGGATGACTCAAGTCGTGTCACTGCTCGGTGGCGTTCATTGAGGGGGCAGAAGTGGCGTACGAACTCAGCTCGAAAGTCCCCCCAAGTGGAGAAAGGTAGAGAACCGAGTTCTTTAGTTTGACGTAGGATACGGTCCACATAGAGATAGGCGCGTTCAGATTTCATGTATGTGAAGGCCCAATAAATTTTTGCAGCCTCATCGACGAATTGATGCGACTGGAGACTAATGTATAACTCACAGGAATTAAGGAATGCACGTCCCTGCGCACGTGCACCATTAAATTCAGCGGGGGGGGACGGTTTGATCTGGGCACGTTCCTTAGTGGACGCGTTTGGCAAAACATCGTTGTTGGGTGCGCTTGGAGTCGTGAAGGGGGAACTATTAGTCGTAGGGTTAGCCTGGAGGGTCCTAACGAAGTTTTCAATCGTAGATTTAAGCGAGTCGATTTGCGCGCGCATTCCGGAAACGTCGCTTTCAAGCGCGTCGAAGCGTTCTGATGCGTCCATGTCGCTAGGGAGCGCGTTTGGCGAAAATGGCGGCGCAATAAAGGCGAGAGTATCTGGAACGGTGTGTAGGGACTCTGTGGAGCTTTGGGAAGCGTCGTCCAGTCCGTACCTGCCTATTTTGGGCAGCGCGTTCGCGATTTTCGGGCCTTAGGGGAGAGTTTTCTACTATAAGGGCAACCTAAGCCTCTAGCAAAGGGAAATCCGAAGTTAAAATTATACTACATAATACAGGCATTGGGGGCGCACCTAGCAAAGGGAAATCCGAAGAGAAAACTCTAAGGATCCCCTTGCTGATGCCCAGTATATGTGAAGACGACAAAAATCAAATATAACCTAAAAATAGAAAAAGGCGGAGATAGGCAGATCAAGGCCGCCGAATGACATCATACCAAGGGGTATGTGTCGGAAGGGGTACTCCGCCTCTAAATATAAAAGTGTCAACATATACAAACATGATAGCAAGGGAAAATTAGTAATAAAATCCGGAAAAATCATAGAAAATGAAGAATAGAAGGAAATGAGGTGGGGAAAAATATGGGACGAACATAAAAAATAGGAAAAACACACAGGGCACCCCCCTAGTCCCCTTACAGCATTACACTATTTTCGCTCTCGTTTCTATTGATTTGCCTTTGCTTCACTTCTACTACTTGTCTAGTCCCCTGATCTTGCGTCCGATCATATTTGCGCACTAGAAATTCATCGAAACTTCTTTGAAAAATATTGCGACATCTCGAAAAGCATCGCAACGTCTCGAAAATCATTGCAAGTCCTTGAAACACATTCTTTTAGCTTTGAACTGCTTCGACAAGCAGTCCTTCTATGGATATTTGATGGTCAATCTGACAGGTGACATCTAGAGGGCCTCGCATCCTTCCTCTGACTCGTGTTATACCATCCAAAGCCATTTTGTGGGTTTTGTTTGGGTTTCCGGGGTGAGCATCATCAATGCTCACACCAGATTGGCTCCTCTTCAGCTTCCTTGAAGGATAAATCCTTGACACATGCAAAGAAGAAATCATGCAAGGTGATGGTCGAAGAGGTGGAAGATGAAGATACCCCCCAGAACATATCAGCGTGCAACCGTGCCACATCTCCCAATTCTCCCATTGTGACTGAAACAATGACAAGCAACACAGAGCAGAAAGAAAAGGTATGCACTGTGATCATTGCTGCCTCACTCTGCTCCACACAATTCATGCACCTCAGAAACCTGGCGGAGGGAAACGTAGTAATCCCATATACCTATTCTATGAAGTCCTTCCCCAGAATGCCAGTGGTCAGACAGGTGATGATGGTGACAAGCATTATCACTGTTGTCATGGCAAACAGAAGATCTTAATGGTGACCAAGCTAATGAAAAGCAATCTCAATGGTTTGTGTATTTTTACTTCAATGAGACACCACTATTCCCCATTGACCAATGTTTGTTAGGGCTCATTGGTCACCTGAAGCACTTCCCTACAATGTATCGGCTCTATTGCATACTCAAGGACCAGACCAAGCCTCCAACAGCTGAAGAAATTGGATTTGCATCTGGAAAAAAGGTGCTGAATCCAAAAAGTGATGCTGAGTATCTCAAAAAGCTTGAGGCTGCCATGGAGAACATTCAGAAGGCCTTTGCTATGCAGGAAGTGAATGCCGCGGTATGCTTAATTGTTCTCTTCTTTGCTTGGAACACTACCTAATTCTAGAGATCAGGGTCCGTGGGATCAAGCAAAATTTGAATGCCTGCTCACTGAATGGATTGTGGCTTGTGACCAACCTTTTGATGAGGTCGAGAAGGAGGAGTTTGTCAAGCTCATGACCTATGCACGCCACCTGGCCTCTTCTGTAAAGCTGCCTAGTTGGGAAGGGATCCATCATTGGGTGATGAAGATGGGAGAGGATACTGTTGATGGTATCCGTGAAATGTTTGTGGTAGGTCAGAACCAGTGGTATAATGTCCTCTGTGCTCACCATTGTATAGAATCTTGAGGGAAAAATTGCTCTATCTCTTGATGCGTGGACTTCTAGCAACCAGTACACTTTCATGGCTATAGTTGCACATTATGTAACTAATGAAGGCCAACTCAGTATGTTGACTATTCGTGGGCTCCATTACCTTCTAATGTTTGTCCAATAATAGAGGAACTGCTTATTGATTTTCGAGAGCTCACTGGAGAACATTCTGGGGAGAATATGGCAGAGGCTGTGTGGGAGACACTGAAGCAATATGGGCTTATTGGATGAGTCAGTTCTTTCATAACTACATCAACCATTACTATGTTATTGATATTTTCCTTCACTAAGATCATTGCTCTCATGATGGACAATGTGACAAACAATGATACACTTGCGCTAGGAATAGAGCGACGCTCCAAGGAGGCAGGGTATTACTTCTCTGCTATGGACTCTCGCATGCACTGCATGCCACATACAGTTCATCTTGCCGCTATTAAAGTATGTGTATACTCTAGCTGCAAACACATCATAATTAAAGTTTGTCCAATAGCTTCTTGAAGGTATAGGTGCTATCTCGAAGGTCGATGGCAAGAAGGCAAAATCTCATAGCGGTAATTATCAAGACAGTGCTGTAGTGCCAGTAGACCATGAATTTGACAATGAAGCTGTACAACAAGAGGATGAAGAAGATGAAGATGAGGATGAGGATGGGGATGGGGATGAGAATTGTGCAACAAGGCCTGATGGGATTCTATCTGCTGTAGCTAAAGTAAGTTTTTCTTTTCCTTCTATCGAAGTACCAGACTCTAATTAATTTCAGTTATGAAAAATCATACGAAGTGTATGCTCCAGCCCACAATGCCGCCAAAATTGGTACAAAGAAATTTATGTTACAATGAACCAAGGGATTATGGGGACAACACTGAGAGTGCAGCTCTCATGCTTATCTTAGATGTGAGAACATGGTGGTCATCAACACACCAAATGCTCCATGCGTGTTATTATTTTATATTACTAAATGTCTGCCTGACATGAAACAGGTTGTGCACTTGATTATCGCCATGCCATTGATTCCTTTGTGGCTCAGAATAAAGATCTTCATGCATATGAGTTATCTGAGGATGACTGGACATCAATTGACCTGGTGTCCTTGTGGCTCAAGTTCTTTCGCAGTGCGACCACACAGATGTCTACCACCAAGATCCTGATGCTATCTACAACACATGCTATCTTTTGGGGACTACAGGAGGATATCAAGGGGATCTTACAAAGTCTTCCTGCTACTGTTTCTCCCCGTATCAAGCATGGCCTCATCGATGCACATACAAAACTTAGTGACTATTATCATAAGTATGATGAATCACCCTTCTATACTTGGGCAGCATGTACGTTGTTCATCTCATTATAATGTGGTTCTACTGATAGTGTCATAGTGGTTGATCCTTGCATCTGTTATGAAGGAATGAAGCTTGATTATGCAGGTGATGAGTCACTTGCTGAATATCTTGAATCCTTGAAGAGAAATCTGTATGACTACTATGAGACCCACTATGCCAAAAAACACTCTGCACCATCACAAACAATGGATCCCATGCCTGGTACATCAGTCAATGCTTTGGCCCCTTGCTCACCTCAGAAGAGTTTTACATCACACTTTCAGTGGAAGGCAAAGGCAGTCACCAATGAACTCGATGAGTTCTTCAAGCTTCCTCAAGAGGATTTCGACACTTGCAATCCAATCCATTGGTGGATGGGCCATCGTGCTCAATTCCCCAACCTGTTTTGGCTTGCTTGTGACATTCTTTGCATACCTGGTGCCATACTGTGTTACTCTCGAAGGTTTTGCAGCTAACATTGTTGTCTTAGGATCTGCTGTGGCTGTTGAGTGGGTTTTCTTGGGAGGTCGTGACACAATCTCGTTGCAACGGGCAAGTCTTCGGCCAGAAACAATCAAAGTACTGATGTTAGTTAAAAAGAAGCTTCATCTTGCACGTGCTCAGTCTACAGCTGCACTGCATTGTTGACTACAGTACCGCTTATAAGTTATATTCAATTTTGTGCATAGTTATATTTCCGTCAGCCGTAATAGTACCCATACCATACCGTCGGAGGTTATGGAAACTACAAATACGGATGGTATATGGTCAACCATATCTGTCAACATACCGTGCGTTGTATGGCCGTTGCCATAATATGGACGGTGTGCAGCCCTAGGTGCTGGCTAGCATGGTCACCATTTTACTACATGGCACCAGTGATGATTATCACTGGTGGTAATTGCTTGATCCATGTGGGCCCAGTGAATAGAATTATAGCACTGGCAGCAACAATTGCTGCCAGTAATTGCTACAAAAATATGGTCTACCTTTCACCGGTGACGATTCTCGCCACCGGTGATTACTGAAAAGATTGTAATTGCCGAAAAATGGCGCTGGCTAGCATGGTTGGCATATACATTAAGCAAAACAAAATAAGTTGCTAGTAATAATTTTACGATGTCCTTGGTAAAGAATTCATCATTATCCTGCACTTCTGCTGCATTAATTGGGCCATCTGGCACATTGCCTCATCAAGGTTGGCAAGCTGCCGGTGAAGGGCATGGTTTACTGCAATGTTGGACTTCACCGTCTTGATGGCCTCGTGGTAGCTGTGTTCAACAGCATCAGAATAAGTTGAAATTTCCTACAATCATTATTCAGCAGCTCCCAGCCTATATAATTATATATATAATATATACATGACAGAGAAAGGGAGCTGCATGAAGTGGGAAGGGGGGGAATGGGGAGAAGTGAGGGAAGTATGAGACAGGTACCATCTACTGGGCTTGTGCATTTTATACAGCCAAAGGTGTGTGTGTAGAGGGGTATAAGGGTGTCTGTAGAGGTGGGGATTGATATTGGGAAAGCTGGGAACAAGGGGCTCTCTGTCAGTACACCTGTATGTGGAGGGGGAGAGGTTGTCACTTACCTGCATCCCTATGCCTTCCCCTTATGCAATGCACATAAAAATAGTATATAATGGTCCTAATAAACGATCTGATAGACCCCATGAAGACCCTACAGTTGTTAGGATAGTCAGAATAGAGAATATGGAGTCAGGAGGGAGTATGCTTACCCTGGGAGATCTGTGGTGCCAAAAGGTTCGCTTTCTTCGTTTCCTAGACCTAACAATAATGTAGATTGAGGGTAGATAAAGGAAATAGTTGGGGGAGAAGGTTCTGGCTCACCAGGGCATGGGCCTCCCATCAACATAGGTGAACTTCACTCACCATGAAGCACACACTGTTCCTATCATCCAAAGGCTCTCCTGTGCATTTATAGTAGTCTATTACCCTTCATTTATGACCTACAGGTTGTCCATATGGTCAATACTTTGTCCTAAAAGACAGTATCTTCAAATACTCACCTATTCACCTTGTTACTCCATGCCAGCTCATGAGGACCACTGGTGGTTGTATATACACATATACCAAGGTATGTTAAGTATAAATACCGCTTTATAGTAGTCTATGAGTCTGTAAAAGAGAGGTGAGGAGTCAATACATTCAGGTAGGTTACAGTCACTCACCCAAGGCCTACAGAACTTCTATGTCTCAATATAGTGCAGAGATAATGGTGTAATCTCATAGTAATACATGTTCCCTTGAGTTAGAGCAGCCAACACACTCTATCCACCTCAGCATTCCTGTATTGTTCTCGTGCAAGGAAAGGTCTCTGTATGAAGAAGACATATTATTGGAAAGCAGTTCTCTATACCCTTGACCATGGTGCTGTACCAGCTTATTCTGTTAGCCTCTATTGTGAAGGTGTGTCTTCTTCACTTTTCAACCAATGATCACATGCTAACCCTGTAAAATTGCTCCTGGTCCAAACTCCCCTCAGGCCAAGCTGTACACAAGATGTATCAGCACCCAAGGTTTCCATTCTTGTTCATCGTTGTTGCCAAGGGCACAAGATCATGTCAACAATACAGGCATTTGTATGGCCCATTCATGATGAGAAGTCTCTGTCAAGAACTGTTCCTTGCCCGATTGGAACCCGCATCCGTCCGACCCTTTCCCGCATGTCGAACCTGATTTTGTCTATGCCTCCCGATTTTATTCCCAGCCGCCTTGCACTGCCCACACTGCTGTGCACCAGGCCGCCTTGTACAGCATCCACTGCTGCCTTCCCAAGGCTGCCATCTCTATTGCAAATTCAACTACAGATTCCTGTGTGGCTCCCGCTAGATAATTTATCTATGCAGTCGAGACACTGCCACAGTCTTTGTTCCTGTTCCGCATTATTCCGGACTACAGTATTTAAGCTTAGTTAGTTTCGCCTTGTATTCCTCAGTTTGTATATCGACATAGACTGGACTTTAATCTGCCAATCCAAACCTCCTTCTACTCCAACCTCAGTTCTCTAAGAGTCTGAACCCCATTCGACTCGACCTCCAGTCTCCCTCTGAAGTTCTAACCTCATCTGAACTTAACCTAAGTCCCTCCATACTCCTTCCCGTGTTTACCCACACTTTCCCGCTCCTACCTCCAAACCTCCAACTTGAAATTAGGACACCAGACAAGGTGAAGGGTGCAGCTTCTTACAAGCTAAAGCCAAGTCCTTTCCGTTTCCCCTCCCACAGAATCCGCAATGACCCGACAACCTTCTGTAAACAACACCCACAGTGTCTGATCAGATTCCGATGAACCTTCTAGGATCAGTTCTTAACAGTCTCTAAAAATGCAATGGTGTCAGTCCTATACAAGGTAGGGTGCATGAAATCCCACTTATTGCTGGGCATTGTCGACTATTAGGAATGTGGGTTGAAAGCCTCAGATGTGCCAGTGCAAAAAAATGTGTGCAAACAGTTGAACAGCCGGACAGCTGGACAGTTGGACAGACTTTCTCACACACAGACTTTCTGTGTGATTGATGCATCGACACATCTCATTTTCATGATCGAGATTTGAGAACACATAGTTTAGGTAGGTCATATCTTCTGAACCTGTGTTAACTTCGACTACAGATGATATTGATGTTACTATAGCTTCAAAATTAAGATCATTACATTTCCCCCTCAAACAGACATAACAGCATACCATGACATCTGCAACACAACCACAACCACCCACAACACCACCTCCCATACTTGTACCTCTTGTAAACGGTGCCCTACACCCATCCGATCCATCCAGCCCAACTGTGGAGTTCCAACAGCTGAAGTGCATGGCTGCAAATGTTCATATGTGAAAATAGCCGTTTCTGAGCCATTTATGTATTCCAAGTATGTTTCTTTTTGGATTGTGTTCATTTTTCCACTAACGATGCATTCCATTATTGACTTTTAGCCACACCCAGCATAACAACCACCACACATACATCAAAACTCATGGTTGCACCTGCGTCCCCTGCTACAAACCCCCATGCCCACCACCATCAGCAGTTCCCACTATCATGACACCCTTGTGTACCCCAATGAGCTGTGGCTTGGGCTGAGGACAACCTAAGCCAGCCTGAAGCTGTCTTCACAGCTCAGGCTTGGATTTTCAAAAGCCTGAGCCCCTCAAAGCTAAGCCTTAGCTGTGGCTTTCTATAAGGGCAACCTTAGAAGCCACTTAATTAATGGACTAGCAAAGGGAAATCCAAAGTTGGGTTGTCATCCCGCAAACAGCTTTTGAAGGGGCAGATTTGTTGAATATCTTCCAGGGTCATAGATGAGACAGAAGTGTTATAACCCTGCCAGCAATGATCAAGATGATTGTAACACCAAAAGAAGCCAGTGAGGATGCGGGGATATTTGATATAGGTGAAGCACTGGGTAACAATTGTGCCATCATGATCCCAACAAATGAACCTCACATATGTTCCACACACAAGAAAATATGAATGCAAAACTGAGACGCCGTGTGAGCAGCAGCATAAGAGGCCAGTTGGCCACAAACAAGCATGGCATTGTCTGTATCCTTCTCAAAGTGAAAGTTGCCTGCTTTTGGATCCAGAGGATACTCTGGGTCACAGAATGGGTCAGATGTATTGGAGATCTTGAATTTGACAAAGATGTTGATTTTTGAGAAATTGGTCTTTGCATCTCCTTGTGGTTGATCATTGATGGAATATGCTGATATCAGGCACAAGTTTGTTGCACTGTGCATCTGGATTGGCATGTGTATTGATGAACTTCAATTTTGGGGTGAATGGTGCCACTGCAGCGACCTACTGAGTCTTAGTGAGACATAGCAGATGCAGAACCAAGGACCATGCTTATGAATGGTGCATACATATTAATCTCTTTTACTGTGCTCCCAACACTCGTGAAAGTCTGATTTGGGCACATTGGGGCATCTTGAGAGATTGGAAGGAATTTGTCCAAAAATTGCTTGGGCAGCATCATGCCCAGGAACAGACTGCTTGTTTCCAGAGCAAGATGATAGTTGGCAGAGTCCCTATCATGTATTTCAGAAGCATATGTATAACTTCCAGAAGTCTTGTTTGATATTGGAGGTTGGTCACATTTTAGGGTGGGGTGACTGGTCAGTTTTGTGCTGATGTTGAGTAAAATGTGGATGGTGGAATGGCACTGTTGCTGCTGGTAGATAGAGAAAGCAAGGCCAGGTTAACAGAACATGAGGATATTGTTGGAAATCCAGTGGAGAATGGGTGACCAGCCATGACAACTTGCAAGTTCAGCTGCACAGCAACATATGATCAATCTCTTCAGTAGAAGGTCTACATAGAAATCCACAGTACACACATGTTGAGCATGTTGTTGACATCTATTTACCAATGTAAAACACTGTATACAGACACAACACTCTTCCTTCATTTTCTATGAGCTTATGACCCACATTTCCTCTAGTCTCTGGTAGCTGACCTAATATATTAGATGATAAGTTGAGCTGATTGATATAAGGTAGAATCCATCCATACTCCACCAACATCACATGAGCAGGTGTGACAACTACCAAAATGGTCAAAATTCTGTAAAATTGTATTTTGTGTGTTCCCCAAACCATTTATGGGAAATGTGCTTTCAGAGAAACATGATAAAATCATTATAAATGGTCCTGAGATAATCAATTTTATGTAAACCACGAGGTCAAATCAATTTACTAAAAATCACGTCCTGACATGTCAATATTGGCATGTCACTATAAGGGCAACCTTAGAAGCCACTTAATTAATGGACTAGCAAAGGGAAATCCAAAGTTAAAATTATGGTACATATTACAAGGAGTGGAGGTGCACCTACCAAAGGGAAATCTGCAGAGAAAACTCTAAGGACCCCTTTGCCAATGCCTGCTGAGCAAAAATCAAGCCCCATCCTTGCTAACTGAGGTCGCTGCTCATGGCTTGATGCCAGTACTTCATGATTCCTCCAGCCTCCTTGATAATTGACAGCCAGATGACAGGATCAACCAGATAAGTAGCAATAGTATCTGGATCTTGATTCTCCTCAGGTTCTGTTGCAACAACCCACTTGGACTTGGCCTGAAAAGCAAATACAGTAAGTCTAAGACTTGGCAGCATAAATTAAATCTCACCTTGCTCCTACGATGAGTAGGGGCAGGAGGTAATTCCTCTAAGTTCTCTCCCTTGTATGTTTCATCCCAATGCTCAATAACCATCTTCTTGATATCTCATATTTGTGCTGCTGTCTGACCATGGTCTTTAAACCATTTTAGTTTCTTGTCAGGACACATGACTGCATATTGTCAGCATACAAATGCATAAAAAATACTACACTTGCCAATTGCAATGATGTACAGTTTGCAGTCCTTCATCAGAGTGTAGTATTTGTTGATTAAGAGTAGAGTAGCTTGTGCAGCAACACAGACAACATTGGGAAGTTCCAATTCCTTGTCATCACGGACTAGTGTCATGGACTGCTCAATAGAGTCCAGCATAGGTATGACATCTGCTATAAGTGGAACCTGAGACTGTGAAAACAGCTTTGTGGGCCCATCAAAGACCTATTAGAGATAATTAATTGTCTGCATTGTCAAATATCAGACAAGTGACCTCAAGTACTGCACTAAGTGTTTCTGCACGATCCCATTGGTCTTCTGAAAGCCGGTAAGCCTGGAGTTTGTTGATGGCTGCACCTGTGAGCTGTTCAACTGGACTTCTAAAGTAGAGGTGAGCATCTAGGCAAGTGAGATCTGAATTCCATCAGGTAGGAACCCAGCGATCAAGTGTGTCCTTGTTACCAGACAGATCCTTGTCATTTGTAACAGGTATATTGAACTTCTCCTTTAGTGTTGAACTGTCATGAACATGCCGTGCAAGGCCAGCAACCTGGGATTTCCTAAATTAAAATTGAATGTTGTGAAATAAATATCCTTACATGTGGAAAAAGTTGCAGTGACATCTTTTTCTCCAAAGGATCAATTGAAATACCCTTTTTCCTCATCATTTCAATTGCCTGGCCATGAGTAGTCTTGACAATGGCAGTATCATGGATATCTCTACCATCACCAGGCACAGCAGCTGAATCATTCTCAATGCCTTCCTCATGAACAGCAAGTTCATCATCGGAGTCATCATCATCAGCAATAGCAGCAACTGTATGGGATTTTAAATCCTGAACAGTGATTTACACATCAGATTTTAACATACCATTGGCAGCTTCAGAGTCCTTAACCTTCTTTTTAGGCTGCCAAAAAAAGAAGGATATAAATATCTGAATGCTTGTTGAGTCAAGAATAGTGTAAAATTTCAGTAACACATACTTTAGCCAAGAGATTAATAATATGTGGAAAACAGCGTCCATGAGCTGCCATCCCCTGAAAGGATGGGATAAGTGTTGGAAGATATCTGGCCAATGCATCATTGTTTCCTGCATTGTCCATGCAAAGTGAAAGTAGCTATAAGAGGCTCAGATTGCATGAAACAAGAGATAAGTTAGTAACAAACAAATTTGTCAAGCCCAAATCGCCGTAGACAGCTGGCAGTAACCTCAGCAAGATATTGTCCATCATGTTTTTGAGTTAATCTGAGATGGATAATGCATTGAAGCAGCGAATTCTTATAACAAAATTTAGTGCCAACCTTATAAATTCCAGTACAGCACGATGAATAACTCCCTCATCAAACCAGACAACAACAAGTCCAAGAAATGATGCAACTATTGGAGCTGTCCACCCATCAAGTACAAGATGGATAGTGCTATTGAGAGCCTTCAAATATTATGGTTGAGCAATAATAATACCATACAAATATATAAATGACAGACCATAAAATAATTTTGGACATGTTTTGACATCTCAGCATACATAGCTTTAATATCACGAGAAACTGTTTGAGGAGAAGGGATAATTGTTCTGGGTCAGAGCATCTCTACCTCTGCCTGGTAGTCGTCATCCAAAACCGAATTGAAAGGACAATGGTTTTTGGCACATCATAGAGCAATCAAGGTGCAGTGGCCTGCAGGTGTATATGGCTCACCAGCTGGTTGAACAGAAACCGCACCAGCAGCAACACCTAGACGCTTATCACAAGACCGTACACCCTCCTGGAGATTCTTCATTCCATGACCAATAGACATGCAAGGACGAACATGAAGAGTATGATTAGTGAGGTCCACATTGCATGTGAACACAAAGACCAGGCTTCTGATAGTCATCCACCTCACAACAGAGAGTGATATTAAAGTGATCATAAACCTTGGAACACCAGGTAGACTTGGAAGCCTCTGAAAAAGCAAGACAATGTTCATGAGTTCCATCATAGTACTGGCATGAGAATTGACATGTACCGATAATCTCACTATCAGATAGGGACCATACCTCAGCATCTGTCTTGCCCACAATAGTCTTTTTTGCAGCACGAGCCTTTACAGGAGAGATAAGGACAGCAGGAGTTGCAGAGTCTGTATCTGAGTCCTCAGTAGATGTCTCAGCAGTCAATTGAGCACTAGGAACTCTTCTAGCAGCTGGAAAACATCCCCAGCACATTGTTTAGCACTACAGAGGGAAGTGATGGGGGGAAACAACCACAAAACGGCTGCCAGATGTCGTTCAACAGCTTTGGACAGCCTTGATAAGCGGAGTTTGAATATCTATATTTAAGGTGTACCATGTAAATGGGTAAACCCTGAGTATATTTTGTCGTACCAAAACCCATGAACACTGTATCTCTATGGCCTGGGTACAGGTGCCATGTTTATCACAAGGTTACCCACAGAATTCATGCATTTGAATTTTGCTCAAACCCTGCAGTTACCCCACACTGCACAGTTTTCGAGCAGCACCATTTATTATAGTATAGACTGTATATACTATGTACAATACATATATACTTATAATAAATCAACTAGAACAAAACGAACTAGACTGTTACTAGTAACTAGAGTGAAACACAAGAATTCCCCCCTTTGCTGTTGGAGCGAGGGAGGGGGTGGTGGCAGCTGGTGTTGACAAGAAGGAAACAAAAGAACCCCCCTCACTATTGGAGCGAGGGAGGAGGCAGCGGTAGTCGGCATGTACTAGAATGAAACAAGAGAACCCCCCACTCACTTAAAAGCAAGTGAGGGGGGTGGTGGCGGCCAGTGTCATATGTAGCACCTGTGGTCCACCCTGCGAGCAGTTGCTCACAGCGGCAGGTACAGGTGCTGGGTCGTCCATTGTTGGTGGGGGGGCTTGGTATTGTCCTGTCCTTGTCCCATCTTTGTCCTCCTCCTCCTCCCTGTTGTCCTCCTCCTCCTCCCTGTTGTCCTCCTCCTCCTCCCTGTTGTCATCCACCTCCCTGTTGTCATCCCCCTCCCTGTTGTTGTCTTCTCTGCCATCCACCTCCCCACCATTGTTGTCTTCTCTGCCATCCACCTCCCCACCGTTGTTGTCTTCTCTGCCATCCACCTCCCCACTGTTGTTGTCGTCTCTGCCATCCCCCTCCCTGTCATTTGTCCTCCCCCATTGCCATCCTTCTCCCTGTCGTCCCCATCCCCATTGCTCCCCATTCCCACCCCGCGAGCAGTTGCTCACAGTGGTGGTTGGGGGTGCTCTGGTGGTGGTGGCACCATGTAACAGCTCCTGCATCTGGGAAGACCCACAATGGCAAGCTTCTTTGAGCACAGGAGCTGAAGATGTCGGGGCTGGGATAGGGATCCACCCCACAAGCAGATGCTCGCGGCGGTGTCATCGTGGGCCCATTGTAACCATCGAGGTAGGCCAGGGAGCAACAGTTGTGCCCCTTGTTCCTGGCGACACAGGAGGGGTCCCACCCCGCAAGCAGCTGCTCACGGGCATGGGTGTCATCTCATAGGGATCCACCCCACAAGCAGATGCTCATGGCGGCGGCATTAGTACCTAAAAGGTTTGTTAGTAAAACAAAAATGAAACAAGAAAAGAAAAAACACACCTATGGCCCAAGAGACATCAATGACGTCTCTTGGGCCTTTTTTTGTTTGGTTTCCCTTGTCCTCATCGCCTCCCAGTCATCAGTCTTCGTTCCAGGGCATTTCTTGTGCCTGCCTTGTGTGTATGAGCCCCTCACACATTTGGATGGGGAGGAGGGGTGGGCATGCATCATTGTAAAAAGTAGTAGAAAACCTAAAAACAATAGAAAAAACCAATTAGTACTTGAAAAAGAATGAAAACAACAATAAAAATATCTAGTTTACATAGCATTGAGGGGCCCGAGGCCCCTCAACATGAGTCAACAGTTGTCAACGTCCAAATACACATGCGATGTGGCACTCTTGCAGCCATGTGGTTCGCCGTTGGCTCAGCGGCCTGTTGATGGAGTGGAATGGCGTTGGCGGCTGTTGATGGTGGTTGGAGGTGGTTGGGGTCAGAAGGAAGAGGTGGTGGTGGGCAGTGTTGATGGTGGTGGTGGTGGTGGTGGTTGCATGCAGATCCCTAGTGGCGATATTGATCATCAGTGGCATGGCAACGGTCCACAATGGTTGTGTTGACCGCCAACACACCATGGTCTCAGTAATCAATGGGTCGGCAATTCTAATACCATAGTAACTGTGCAGAACCCATGACCCAAACCCACGGATTTTACCATACTCATACCCATGTCATTCCTTACCAAGACTATATTAATATAATATTACTCATTTATTTAAATTTAATAGTAACCATCTGTTCATCCATGGATATCACCCATGAAATATCCATATCCATATCGATCCATCCATATACATATCCATGGTAGTCCCTAATCACATCTATGTTACAGCCACCTAAATGTGAATCATGCATTCTGGGCAAGCAGGTGAAGATGCCTGTCCCAAAGAAGTGTGAGGAGGGACCGGGTCATAGAGTGACAAGAAGACTTGAGAAGGTGTGGGTTAATCTGTCAGGTCAACATGCAGTGAAGTCATATACCAGAAACTTGTATGTCATGGATATTGTTGATGATTACACATCATTCCCTTGGTCCATACCCTTGTGAAATAAGGACGATTCTTTTCCTGAGTTGAGAGCTTGGGAACTTGCTCGGGAGAACAAAACAGGACTCAAGGTTGGAACTTACATCACCGATAATGGTGAGCTTAAGTCCCATGAGATGGAACAATGGCTGAAATCTTGGGGTACTGACCAATGTTTCACGGCACCACACACATCGGCACATATAGGTCAGGTTGAACGAATGCATAGGACTCTCATGGCTAAAGCCCATACCATGCACATATATTTGGGTTTACCACCATTCCTTTGGGATGAATTTTATCTTACTGCCTCTCATTTGCATGCCAAAACCACTACACGGTCCCTCGCAGGGAATACTCCTTGGGAACTCTGGTATGAAAAAAAACCTGACTACTCCTATATGCAAGAGATTGGTTGTAGGGTTTTCCTTCTCATCCCTAACAAGAATAATCCAAAAATCTTTGAACACTCACTGGAATGTGTCTTGGTTGGTTATGACCCAAAATCCAAATTTTACAGATGTTATGACTGAACCACCCACAGAGTCCACAGTTCCTACCACGTCAGATTCCTTGAGAGTCATGATGGCCATTCACCACCCACTCCTGTCAATCATGGGTGCAATGATGCTGTGGATTCCTCTGAAGATGTAATTCCTTCTTTCATCCCTGTACATAGGCAATAGCACAGGTACTCCTGTGGGTACCAAGAGCTCTACCCATACCCGTACCCGCACGGGTAGAAACCCGTCGACCTGCAGGTTGATATGCGGTGGGTACAGGCAGGTACTGGCGGGTGTCAATTCCCACACGGGTTTCGTAGCACCCCCAGGCCAAGTATATAAATTAATTGCATCTAAACTAAGTATTCTAAGTGTACTAAAATCCACCCCACCTTGCGTTTGCAAGTGAGAGGGGGGTGGTGGTCATGACTTCATGCTAGTAACATTAGCTAGTAGGAATTTAGAAAAAAGACAAGAAAAATAATAAACTTACAGCCCAGTGGCGGGGGCAGGTGCTGGGTTGGTGCCATCATTCCCTCCTCCTCCTCCTCATCCCCTCGTCCCCCTCCTTGGTGTCCTGCATCATTGTCATCTGGTCCTGGTCCTGGTCCTGGTTGTCGTGGTCCTGGTTGTCGTAGTCCTGGTTGTTGTAGTCCTAGTCGACGTTGCCCTCCATCCCCCCTGGTTTGTCATTAAGCACCCGTGATCCATCCTACGAGCAGGGGCTCGCAGCGGTGTGGCAGGTGCTGGGTCGGCTTCGTCATCCTGTTGTTGCTGGTTTGTCGTTGTCAGTAGTTCTGAACTAGTCGGTAGCTAAAAATGATCATTAGCAACAAATAAATGAAATGAGGAGGAAAAAGAGTTACCAATGGCCCAAGAGACATCAACAATGTCTCTTGGGCCTTTTTTGCTTTCGTTGTTGTTGTTGTGTCGTCCTGTCCTTGTCCTCGTTGTCCATTGTTGATCTGGGTTACTTCATACCACCCAGCCTGGGCCAGCCACCCCATGAGCAGGGGCTCATGGCAGTGGCAGGGTGGGGTTTGTCATTGTCATCAGAATCCAGATCTAGTAACATTAGTTAGTAACAATAAAATGAAAAGAGAAAGAAAAAAGACTTACATACAGCCCAAGAAATGTCGTTCACATTTCTTAGGCCCTTGCTTTGGTCTGCTGGGTGGGGGCCCTGCTCGTTTGGTCATCCTGGTCATCCTTGTTGCGGCCTGGGACGGTCGAGTTGTTGTCACAAATGATTACAAATAAATGTAAATAACACGTCAAGAATCAATGAAGACGTGATTACCATGTGCACACAAGGCCAAATTGTGCATGTGCATCCCGGGGGTATATAAACCCTCCCATTTCTACTGGTGGAGCTGGGCTTGCCCCACTTTTATTTTTAATATGTAGTTAATAATTTTAAATAGACTTATATGTTATATTTCAAGCTGTTACCTCCTTTTTGGTGATGGTGATAGGCCGTCTCCTTGGCTCAGGGACCGATTCACCACTTCAACATCATTCTAATCACATCGGCTAACTCCTATGATGTCCCAGATGCAGCGCGACCCAGTCTATCGATCGCGATATCATATCGACCACGTCGAAACATCACCAGCGACATCGATTGTATTGAGAGCCCATTGCACAACCTTAGGACTACCCCGAAAGCCCCTAAGATCCACCTAAATGACCATTGAACATCCCTGATCATGTTTGAACAAGCCATGACCGCGATCAACCATCATCAACCATCGTCGAGTGTCATCAATCAATATCGAGACACTACGAGCGACATTGGGCGCTGCATTTGTTATCTATATGGTGGAGTACCATGCACCAGGAAGGATTCCAACTCATGTCCAAACCCACTGATAGTAGGTTAGCCTCGTTTCAAGTCCCAATCGTGCACAGAACCTGCTGGACGAATTACTGCAAGACTTAGCACGATTTCTACACAAAGGACAGTCCCCTTTCAGTTCCATACCCTATATTACTCTTTCATCATATGATATATATCCTTCTTGTTTGGATTCCAGTCTCCTTTTTGGCCTTGTGCCTTAACTCATATCTTTTGCCTCATGTTCTACACATGTTTCTTATTCCATTTTAGGAAGTTTCTTTAAAACATATAAAACTCTGTAGTATCTACTTGAAAATACAAGAAATTGTCTTCACCTATCGTCTTGTATACAGTTCTAAGCATCCGACCAACTTTCTAAAACAATCTAAGTCTCTATGGGTTTTCTCAATTGACCAGAAACCTCTGCGATTATCGCATCCTCAATCCTCCCTCGATCCTCTCATCATTAGCTCTAGCAACCCTTCCAACACTTCATAGCCATTTGTGGCACCCTTCATATACTATTGACCTATCAAAAGGTCCCCAGAATTCACACATCGACCATCGACGATAAACTTGTTCGCTGTCGATCTCATCGATCGCCCTTGATATCGATCGATACTCAATCGAACTGCACCAAACACCTTCGTCTCTCATAACACTACCTTCATGACTAGTACCAACTGGTCATCTTCCCATCAGTTGGGCCATGAACATTCGGAATGACTCGCAACCTTCCTCTGACTTGTCGCAAATACCATTGATTGCCTCATCGGCAGTTTAGGTGGTTTTCCTGGGTTGAGTATCATCAACGGGTAGGGCACGGGTTGTGGGTTGGTATTCCATGACCCATACCTGTACCCATGACCCATACAGGTTACCCATACCCATGCTATTGCCTACCTGTACAACAGGATGACCATGATGATCAAGACTCATTCCATGAATTTACCCCGCCAACTGATCCCACCCCTAACATTGATGCTGGTCACATCCCACCCCCACAGCCCCACATACATCGCTCCACCCATGTCCCAGTCCTGACCAATCCTATCACCAGGGTCACCACTGCAGTGCGAGAATCCCAGGAGAGTGCTACCTGCATCAAGGAAGCATGGTGGGAATGCAGGGCAGCCATGATTGCTGCCCAAACAGATCAGGCACTGATCCCTCCGATCAATCATGATCGTGACATCATCGAGGAACTCTGTCAATCATTCAACAGTCTTGATATTGGTGATCAAGGGCATCAACTTCGGGCTCTGATCTCAGAGATGGTGGATTTTGATCCAGAGTCACTTCAGTTTGAGGACGAACTGAAAACGTGGGATGAGGCAAAGAACTCTGCTGACACAACACATTGGGAACAGGGCTACCATGACGAACTACAGTCTCTGAAGGACATGGGGGTTTACAAGTTAGTCCCAATATCTAATGAACCACATGGTAAACGCATTCGGAAGGGTAAGCCCGTCTTCCATGTCAAATGTGACAAGATAGGTACGGCAGTCAGATGGAAGGTGCGCATGGTTTTTAGAGGCCACAAGCAAGTCTATGGCAAAGACTATACTAAGACAACCTCACTGACTGCATGCATGGAATCCTGGGTTATCCTTTTGCATATTGCAGCCTCCCTTGGATGGGATGCACAGCAGATCAACATAAAAACTGCTTTCCTCTATGGCTTGCTTCCAGATGATGAGGTACAATACATGTAACAGCTGACCAGCTTTGAAGAGCCAGGTAAGGAAGACTGGGTATGGCAGCTCCAGCATGGCTTATATGGCATGAAACAAAGCAGGCATATATGGAATCAAACCCTCAACGCACAAATGCTTACTTGGGGATTTACTCGCCTTGAACAGTGAGCGCATGGTCGACAGACGCTGAGTGAATGTGAAGTAAATAAAGCTTCTTGGACATTCTCAATCCACGAGCTATGAGTGCATCAGTGGATTTATCAGTGATCCAGCATTTATCACTATCAAAATGTGCCACTGCATTGGAGTCATCTGCCAATGTTCCAACTGAAATGAGTCGGACTGCCAAATTAGGAATGTAGAGGACATTACATAAGACAATTGATGCACCTTGGGCTATTCTTAACTTTATGTCACTGACTCCCATGGCAGCAATAGTCAAACCACCAATGCCTTTGATGGATCAGGATGGAATGGGATGGAGGGTGAGGAAATCGGACTTGATAGGCGAGATATGTACTGTCGCACCCAAGTCGATAATGAAAGGGAAATCATCCGTGGTGATACTAGAACAATGTGTGTGGGTGAGAGGCTCGACAGTGAGTGTGATGTTGGAAGTAGTGGTATGAATGCTCCAATCAACAGTAGTAATGGGCTCCTCCTCAGTGACAACCCAACCCTCATATTCCAATGTGTCGACAGAGGCTGTGGATATAGGATCGAAAGCAAGTCCTGCAAATTCTGGAGTGGTGGTAGGAGTGGTGTCCAAATTGACCATGACAGTGAATGCACAGCCATTGACATCTTTGACTGTAATGGGAATCTTGGGTTGTTGTTAATGAGTGGCTTCCTCTTGCACGCTGCTTTATGAGCGGCCTTCGACTCCTCAATAGTCTTCCCAGCCATACCACCACCAGGTCAAATACAATACTCCTTAGTATGCCCCTGTCTCCCACATCCTGAGTTCATGCAAGTAGGGACACTGGGCAACTTGTTATTCCTGGGTTGTGCCATGAGTGCAAGGTGGGGTCATGAGTCATTGTGGTAGTCATTCTCAAGCAAGGACTGTTCATTCTCCAGGAACAAACAAATATCCTTGGAACTGTATGGGGCTTGATTGGTTGAAGCGGCGATGTCGCGAGATATAATGGAGCAAGCATGGGGGAAATTGTCACTAAGCGAATTAAGAAGAGCGATGCAACAAAGGAGGTCAGCCTTTATATCACCCATTGCAAATGCTCACTCAATCAGGGTGCATATCTTCTCTGCCATTTCAGGGAGGGGAACATCCTTTGGGCATTGAACGGATAGCACCTGCTATAGGAGCTGGACTTGGTGAACAGGCCCTTCCTTCTGATGACGATCCTGAAGAACCTTCCAATTGACATCAGGCACCTTTGTGATGTCAAGGAATTGTCTTTCAGAGGGAGAGACACTCAATGTGATGAACACATATGGGAGACAAGAATTTGCCTTCCAATTAGCAAGGGCATGGTGTCCAATAGGGTCAGGCTCGGGAATACCTCCAACAACATATTCGTAAAGGCCGTTAAGAGAGAGAGCAATTATAATTTCTTCACACCATTCTTTGTAGTTGGACTTGAGTTTGTCCAGCTTCTTGCCAGTATACTGAACAAATAGTTTGATAAGGGAAACAGATGGAGAGGCAGTAGCATCAAGAGACATAACAGAAAGATGACAACAATAGGCAGTAAAGCATCAAAGAATAAAAGGGGGAATGTGCTGAATACCAGGCGCGTCCATGACAGACAAAGAAATAGATCCGAGATCCAAGTGACCAGAAAAGTGGATCAAAAGAATGATGTAGGAAGACGTCAAGTGGCTAAGATACTTTCTTCTGTCATTCAAATACAACAGGAGTGGCCCATAACCTGTAGAAAGTTAATCCTAGTATAAACAAGATCAGACTCAGTCTCTATACAAGTGACTAGAGGATTGCGTCTACTGTACCTAGTATAAACAAGATCAGACTACAAGTACAGTAAGTAGCAATCAATGAGGATGTGGTATAAACGATGCTCACCTCAGTCTCTATACAAGTGACTGAGGTGGCAATGTATCTAACTATCATATATATATATACGTATCATGAGTGACAAAGAGGATAAAGGGACAAGGGGAAGTGTGAGACAGACTGTATGCACGCATCAAAGGGGGAAGCTAAATATAGCACACACATCAAGAGACACATCAATGGTGAAACTCACAGTGCATTTTCAACATATGATACTCACAGTGCATTTTCAACATATGATACTCACTTTGGAGGAATAATCCAACACACTGGAAACAATTTTTTATAGCATGAACTGTAACTTGCTAGAAGAGATCTGTAATGGATTTAATGATCACTCTTATAATCAAACTTCATTAGAATCTGTTAGAGACACATTTAGAATGGGTTTAGATGATTTACAATTGGATGGCCTATGCTGGGGCAGATATACATCTGTGGTCAGGCTCTTAGAGTACATGTTTAAAGCACCTACAGAGATGGTGTCTTCCCAGCTTACCTACAGGGAGGGACATTCTATCACCCATAGCCAATGCCACTCTATTTATTCATACATTTTATCTGCTGGCACAAATCCTTATGTATCAACAACAGACTGGATTCAGAATTACAAAGAAGATTCATGCCTTTTATGTCAAGAATGCAATCAGTGCCTTCAGCACACTTACTCATTTTCAAGAATTCCAGATCTAATTGTATTTGAGTTTGAAGGCAAGGAAATATGTATAGATCCAGAGGTAACAATTACTTCTAGAGATAATCAATCTTGTACTATGAAACTACAGGGTGTTATATACTATGGAGAACTGCATTACACTTCACGTGTCATGATCAATGAACAAATATGGTTTCATGATGGCATTTCTACTGGTGCCAACATGGAATATGATGGACAACTACTACCCACTACAGATCTTCTACATTGCAAAGGAAAACATGGAATAGATTATGCATTGAACACACATCATCAGACAAGCAGAGGGCTGAGATTAGAGACATACTCACAGGGACTTGCGGAATTCATGTCTAGTTGAGTTCAACAGGCCATTTTCATCCTTTGGGGGGGCAATGAGCATGTCCCTACCAGGGTCTGTCCTTGTACTGGATTGTGCAAACGATGGCAGTGGTGGTGCAGCAATTGATGGTTGGATGATGCCAGATGTTTATTGTTCTGGCAGTACTGTGGTTGCACGTGGCAACAGGGTTGGATTGATGAGGATATCAACATCCATCAATCTTCTCATTATGTTGAGTGAGGTACTACAACTTTAGACTGTTGGTAGTAATAGTTATTTGGTCTGGGCTTCCAAATCACTATTTCTTCAAGCCAGACTGCAATTTCTACAGTGATTACATTACAGCCAGTGTCATGGCTGCACTCGTGGTCCTGACTATCTTTTTTGTGTATTATCCATAGAGTCACTCAATTCCCAGTTGGACAATGCCATCGACATCCTCATTTCTGTCTCACCATCTCTCCATGAATCATGACCAACTACTTAGACTGCCACCACCGCCTCTTGACTCAACTCAACTGCAAACCTTGTGGCTGCAAATGTGCTATGTCAAACATGTTTTATGCTGAATGTCACCTGCATTCCAAAAGGCCCACAAGACCTCAAAATATAATACTATGGTCATGTTCTTTTTACTCTACTCACGTTTTCATGAAGGTTACAATCCCATCATGGCCCACTGACTGCTTGCAGGGTGGATGGGTGGTGTTACAGGTGCATGAGAGATGGCAGGGACAGACTCTCCTCATGACACTGGGGAGCCAAAATTGTATTAGTTACTAGTTAGAACTAGTGTTTAAAAGTTTGACTAAGTTCAGTTATTTGCTCTCAAGTGACATAACCATAACTGTAACTGGTCCATAACTGCACCCTGAGTGGGTGTAACCATGACCAAACCATTATTGACCAGTTACTTTTGGTTTGGTCACAAGTTATGGCCAGTTATGACCAGTTTTTTGTGTATTTATTATAATATGAAGAGCAGAACTCATTCAACTGTATTTTGAGCATAAAGATTGAATGGCATGACCAATTTGCTTAATTCTTTTTTTAAGATACACTGCAGGTCAACACTATTTGACTTGTGCATGTTCTGCATCATATACCCATGCCTCATGGTGACCAAGGTGTGGGTTGAACCACCATATAGACCCAGCATCTATAAACCCATGCATCACTTAATTCTTTTTTTAAAATACACTGCAGGTCGACACTATTTGACCTGCACATGTTTTGCATCATATACCCATACCTCATGGTGACCTGAGGCACAGGTTGAACCACCATATAGACCCAGCATCTATAAACATGTGCCTCACTTAATTCTTTTTTCAAAATACACTGCAGGTCAACACTATTTGACCTGTGCATGTTTTGCATATGAAATATTGTGAGAAAAACCCCACAGCTCATGATACATAGAACATCGACTATAACCGGTTATAGTCAGCTATCACTGGTTATCCATCACCCATTAATTTGCATAACCGCTGGAGTAGGGTGTCTGGGCACCTACTCCAGGTAGTCACGTGACCACATAGTCAGGAGCCAATCACCTGTACATAGAGAGTCATCCTATCACTATCACTGTCCCTGCCATAGCTATAGGCAGGAGACTCGCTACATCTCCATCTTGGTGATGAGAGTGTGATTCAATGCATGCACTACTGCTTTGTTCTATTTTTGTTACTCTTGCTTTCATTCTCACGCACCATGTCACAACATGTCAAAAGTCACATCTAGCTTTGCTTCACTTTTCAGTCTCTGAGTCCACAGCCATTGCACCCAGAACCTAGTATACAGAACCACGGAACCAGTACCTTGTCAACAGAACCACAGAACCAGAACCTAGAACTATGGTCTATAGTACTACACCAGTCTCAGTCTCAACTTTACTCTATCAGCATGGGAAAGAAACCAGCAGCAAAAACTGCACCAGCACCAGCATCAGCGAAGGAAGACCTCATGACCCAGGTCCTCTGCATGCAACAGCACCAGCCACAGCTATATGAGGCTATTATGGCACAAGGTCGGGAAGAAGCATATTCTGTGGTCAAAGAAGCAATTTCCAGGTCACTGGAAAAGGGGAAAATGGCACTATTAGAAGAGGGATATAAAAAAGGACTGAAGGATGGTGAAGAACAAGGAAGAGCAGCCAAACGAGAGGCATGGGAGACAAAACACCAACTGCATGGAGCCATGGATGCAACTACAGGAGGTCAGGATCAACGAGGCCATCCAAGCAGAGCCAACAACTCATGAAATGACAAACTCCAGCACCCAGACCACTTCCACCACCACCGTCGACTTCAGCACCCAAGCTACACCCCAAACCACTGAAATGGCCACACAGACCATCATAGAACACCCCAGCACTCCCCTCGACATTGCCACATCACTGCTGACGATGCCATCAACCACATCAGTACTGCCATCAACATTGTCAACACTGTCAACAACAACCACAATGATGACTTCCTCTGCCCCAACCTACCCTCAGCACCTCGAAAACAACGCTATATACTGCTGACTAGACCTACAAACCCCCAGCAAGCTCTGCAGCCCCCCTGTTTGGACCTGGAGCCACCCACTGCCAGCGCCACATCATCACCAACAACACTGGTGACTCCTGCTGCAACCACCTCTGTGATGACTACTAGGGCAACGACTAGCTGCCAGACGACTGCTACCACCCACTATACTAAGTACCAGGCCCCAAACGATGTACATAAATGGTCTATAGCCCAACAAACAATGTTACACAAGGATGAGCAAATGTGCTTGTCAAAACATGTTGTTTACTCAACAGAATGACCCTGCTCACCCCAGGACTCCAAATGAAAGCCCAGGACACCTCCCAGAACCTCCCAGCTTGTGCCCCAACCCCCTGTTCCATACATCAAACCACCCCATGCTGCCGCCACATCATCGTTGATGACGACCAAGTCCCCTGCTCTGCCTGACTCAGGACCACCCCCCACAGCTCCAGAAGGATGACATACATGCCTAGAGCCTGCAGAATATCCCCGGGATATGTTCCAACCACCCAGCTCTCCCCAGGTCACCCAGAAACAAGTTGTTTCACCCCCACTTGTGTCATGCACTCCTGCCATGTCACTAACGACACCATCGACACCTTTCGACACCCCCCATTCACTGTCTAGGCCCCCATCTCCACCCATACACCCCAGCTCACCCCACAACACCCATAAACGAGCTGTTTCATCGTCCCCCCATCTCCCATGGCCACCACCATGTCCGAACTCCCCCCTGGCCCTGTTCTACCACCCCCATCTCTTGTCTCACCCCCCTCGAGCCATATACCACCAAGTTCAACACCTGTACCAGCACATTTTGACTGGGCTAACAATGCCACATCATTACCTACTGCTCCCAGCACCCAGCCGCAAGACCTCTTGGATCTGAAAGTGGGCCATACGCAACCATTCAGAACTCTACAACGACGTACTCTATGACGACGACAAACCCCACCATTTTTTTTACAGCATCGAGAATTTTTTTATCCAGTCCCACCACCTCAGCCCCAACCTTTCATCACTCAACGACACCCCTTTGGTATTGGACCAGGCAAGCCAGTCCTCACTGTTCCCATTGGATCTGCAGCTCCTACTTCAACTCCTGTGCTGGCATCTCCAGTTCCGGCATCTCCAGTTCCAGTACTTGACTGGGATCGAGACCCCCATCTCCTCAATTTGGGTCAGGCACTTCGAGCTTTGGGATGGACACCCCCATGTTGAGTCTTTCACTACTATATTTTTTATATCATGCATAGAATTTTTCTGGTTACGTTGTTTATATTATTCCTATACCTATTGTTTTCAGCTTTTTTTTGGTTTCTTTCTGTGGCGACGGGGACGTCGCCTTTTTTGGAGGTGGGCAGATGGAGTAGGGTGTCTGGGCACCTACTCCAGGTAGTCACATGACCACGTAGTCAGGAGCCAATCACCTGTACATAGAGAGTCATCCTATCACTATCACTGTCCCTGCCATAGCTATAGGCAGGAGACTTGCTACGTCTCCACCACAACTGACTCTCTGCCAAATTTTGTGTAACCAGATTGAAAAAATGACCAAACCGCAGTTAGGTCCAGTTAGGTCAGCAGTTATTTCCAGTTAGGGTAACTGGACTTTTAAACACTAGTTAGAACATGCCCCCCTTCACATTCGTGTGGGGGTTTGTTTGATATATACATACCTCAATAGTAATAACAATAATGAGCACACTAATGTGTCAATGTGTGACTGAAAGTTTATTGAATTCAAAGGTTCCCAACAACTTCAAAATTCACCTAACAGTTAGAATGAGAGTGATGATGTTGCTCACCCCCTAAACAAGTCAGTTCTTGGGATGTGCTCGATAATCCAACAGTAATTATGAATGACATCAACAACCTCAACATTTGATGTCCATAGTAGGCTCATCTGGGGTCCCTCTGATCCTTCTCTCTCAATATTTTGGTGTCACACAATTGCTTAAAGTGTTTTGATCACAAAGGAAATAGTTATTCAGAGGGCCCAGGCCAAATAGCTGAATTAGTGTTGTGATGGCTTGGCTCAGCCTGAAAGTGTAAGGGGACTAGGGGGGACTATGGGGGGTGCCCTGCATGTTTCTCCTATTTTTTACATTCATCCTATATTTTTCCTCACCTCATTTCCTTCTATTCTTCATTTTCTATAATTTTGGAAGGGTGCCAAGTTTGGCAGCCTACACTAGACTTAGGTTTACTAAAAGACAGGATCAAATTATCTTTGTTGCATGGAAGTAGGAACCATAAGCCACTACAAAAAATAAGGGGATAAGGAATTACTATACCTTCGTTGCATGGAAGTAGGAACAAAGGTAAGGAAATAAAGACATAAGCAATATATGTGAAAAGATTGACCGTGTAAGTAAAAGGCCACATCAGGTGTTGTGTGTGATTTAGGAAGGCCGCATCAGGCATAGTCACATATTGGGAAGGTACTGCATCAATAGGGTAATGTCAGCACTGCTGGATGTGGATAGAAGGGTAATAAGAATGTATGGTGCCATTGCCAGGATGTATGTCGCCGGTGTGTCATTGTCGTATTTGCCTGTGGCTGTGCCAGCAGCAAGGGTGATTGTGTTGGTGATGTGTGTGGCTGTGCCAGTGCCATGGGAGTGTGTTGGTGGCATAGGGTGGCCATAACTCACTGTAACACAGACATTGGTATATCTGGTGTTGGTGAGTTGTTTATGCACCATAGGTGGCTGTGCTGGCAGCGAGGGTGGTTGTGTCAGCAATGTGTGTGGCTGTGCTGGTGCCGTGGAAGTGTGTAATGGTGGTGTAGGTAAATTAACTTGTCATAATGTTGTGAGTCTGTGGGGCCAGACTTACAGATTTTTCCTTATTTTATTACTAATTTCCCTTTCTACCACATTTGTGCATGTTGACAGTTTTATATTTAGAGGCAGAGTACCCCTTCCAACATCTACCCCTTGGTATGATGTCATTTGGCAGCCTTGATCTGCCTGTTTCCGCCTATTTCTATTTTTAGACTATTATTTGATTTTTGCAATCTTCACATATACTGGGCATTGGCAAAGGGGTCCTTAGAGTTTTCTCTGCAGATTTCCCTTTGGTAGGTGCACCTCCACTCCTTGTAATATGTACCATAATTTTTCAGATTTCCCTTTGCTAGTCCATTAATTAAGTGGCTTCTAAGGTTGCCCTTATAGTGACATGCCAATATTGACATGTTGGGACATGATTTTTAGTAAATTGATTTGACCTCATGGTTTACATAAAATTGATTATCTCAGGACCATTTATAATGATTTTATCATGTTTCCCTGAAAGCACATTTCCCATAAATGGTTTGGGGAACACACGAAATATGATTTTACAGAATTTTGACCATTTTGGTAGTTGTCACACCTGCTCATGTGATGTTGGTGGAGTCTGGATGGATTCTACCTTATATCAATCAGCTCGACTTATCATCTAATATATTATGTCAGCTACCAGAGACTAGAGGAAATGTGGGTCATAAGCTCGTAGAAAATGAAGGAAGAGTGTTGTGTCTGTATACAATGTTTCACATTGGTAAATAGATGTCAACAACATGCTCAACATGTGTGTACTGTGACTTTCTATGTAGGCCTTCTACTGAAGAGATTGATCATATGTTGCTGTGCAGCTGAACTTGCAAGTTGTCATGGCTGGTCACCCATTCTCCACTGGATTTCCATCGATATCCTCATGTTCTGTTAACCTGGCCTTGCTTTCTCCATCTACCAGCAGCAACAGTGCCATTCCACCATCCACATTTTACTCAACATCAGCACAAAACTGACCAGTCACCCCACCCTAAAATGTGTCCAACCCGACCAGTACTCCGATATCAAACAAGACTTCTGGAAGTTATATGTATGCCTCTGAAATACATGATAGGGACTCTGCCAACTATCATCTCGCTCTGGAAACAAGCAGTCTGTTCCTGGGCATGATGCTGCCCAAGCAATTTTTGGACAAATTCCTTCCAATCTCTCAAGATGCCCCAACGTGCCCAAACCAGAGAGGGGCTTTCACAATTGTTGGGAGCACAGTGAAAGAGATTAATATGTATGCACCATTCATAAGCATGGTCCTTGGTTCTGCATCTGCTATGTCTCACTAAGACTCAGTAGGTCGCTGCAGTGGCACCATTCACCCCAAAATTGAAGTTCATCGATACACATGCCAATCCAGATACACAGTGCAACAAACTTGTGCCTGATATCAGCATATTCCATTAATGATCAACCACAAGGAGATGCAAAGACCAATTTCTCAAAAATCAACATCTTTGTCAAATTCAAGATCTCCAATACATCTGACCCATTCTGTGACCCAGAGTATCCTCTGGATCCAAAAGCAGGCAACTTTCACTTTGAGAAGGATACAGACAATACCATGCTTGTTTGTGGCCAACTGGCCTCTTATGCTGCTCACATGGGGTCTCAGTTTTGTGTTCATATTTTCTTGTGTGCAGAACATATGCGAGGTTCATTTGTTGGGATCATGATGGCACAATTGTTACCCACTATATCAAATATCCCCGCATCCTCACTGGCTTCTTTTGGTGTTACAATCATCTTGATCATTGCTGGCAGGGTTATGACACTTCTGTCTCATCTATTACCCTGGAAGATATTCAACAAATCTGCCCCTTCAAAAGCTGTTTGTGGGATGACAACCCTGCTCATCATGAATTCTGTATACTCATGGTTCTGGACCATGATGATCCTGAAGTTGAAAAGCAATTTGTCATATCACTTCCTCCAAAGTACATGGCTCACTCACCATTTGGACAAGCCACTTGAGTCTTGACTGATGTTGGCTTTCTTCCTAGCCATGTTTATTACAGTCTTTGGTTCCTTTGTGATGTTGGTCATAGCCTGTGTTCATTATAGGCTACATTGGGATGCAGGGTCATATATTGTGGAGTATCAGTGTTCTTGCCTGTCAGTTGCAGGCCCCATCTTATTGGCCTTAGTCAGCCTACTAAAATAAAATAAAATGAGGGAAAAAAAATAAAACGGCCCTGTCGTCTCGTGTTTGTAGCAAGAGTGGGGTAACACCGTTGTTGGGTGCCACACTGCCACTGCCCCCCGCCGCCCCCATCATCCCTGCATTACCATCTGCACTATTCATTTGTTGCCTCCTGTTGCGCACTGTTCATTGTCCCCACCCTTCATCGTTCGTTGGTGTTGGTGTTCACTGGTGTTGGTGTTCGCTGTTGTTGTTGGCATTCACTGGCACTGGCATTCATTGGTGTTGTCATTGGCATTGTTGTTTGCTAGCATTGGTGTTCGCTAGTGTCAGTGTTGGCATTGGCTTTTGTTGGCATTGGCTGGCGTGGGCATTGGCATTCATTGGCATTGTTCGTTGTCCTGGCTTCCATTGTCGTCAGCACCACCATCTCCCCCTATGAGCAGGGGCTTGTAGGCAGGGTGGTGGTGCTAAGTGACATGGCATTGGGCAGTGGTGTTCTTGGTTGGTGTTGTTGTCGTGTTGCTGTCCAGAAATGGGACCCATTGCCACCAAGCAGAGGCTCGCAGCAGCAGCATAGGGCGTGGGAGGGAGACGGAGGTGTGGAGACAGCAGGAGTTAAGATTCTAAAACAAAATCAAATGGGTTAGTAGTGAAAAAAAAAATCAATGATAATGATAAAACATACCTGAGGGCCCAAATGACACTATTCATCATTTGGGCCCTCTCACTCATGGGGTTTCTGATGCAGGCGCTGTGGATGTTGTGGGTGGGTGCAGAGTGAGGGGTGGAAGCAGCGTTGTTGATGGTTGGTGGTTGTGGGAACCATTTGGCAAAGTGGTACCACTTTGTTTTTTTGGCAGCACACATGACCTAAAGGTCCATGCACAGCCACAGGCTATATAAAGCCCCACCAAATGAACACTTTTTCCTTGGGCTTTGTCCCATTTCCTTATATAGTGGTATTAATATTTAAATATTGGTGATATCTACATTCATTTATTATTTTGGATTGACTGTAATTACAGGTACATATGTAATATTATGTATACTGTGAGAAGACCGGTTGCAACTGATTGCAACCAGTTTTCAAATATTTTTGAAGTAAGGCAACCAGCAACCCAACTGACCATGAAAGTGGGCAACCGCAACTGATGGTCTGGTTGCATTCGGTTGGGTTCAGTTGGGTTGCAGTCATCTTTTCGGTCCACCCAACTGGACCTTTAAACACTATTGTCATTTGGGCTCATTTCTTGCCATTTTGCATCACTTGCTGGTTGTCATCATCACTTCCTGTAGAGAATCAAAATAGACTCAGTCAATGTATAATTGACTCTATACAAGCAAATAGTACCTAGACAAGAATAGACTATGGTACTATTAGTAATCTTATAAGTAAGGTTCTATAGAATGTTACTCACCTCAGTCGATGTATAATTGACTGAGGTGTCTAACTAATTATGTAGTGTATATATACGAGAGGTCATAAAGGTAACCAAAAGATTAAGTAGAAAGGGTACATGCCAAAGGACTTGTTAATAATGCCAACATGCCATAAAGGGATGTCGGTGATGCGATCAATGAACGTATCGTTGGATACGACGATACACATTCACGGTGTATATCTCAACACTCCTCCTCACCAGGAACACTCCTCCTTGCATGTAATCGGATTAGCATAGGCCTAAGAATGAGTGTAAATGTGTGAATTGTTTGACGTCCAGTGCTTTTGTGAATAAATCTGCACATTATCCTTGGTATTGAAATGTTGGAGTTGTAAGGCACCAGACTGAACTTGTTCGCAAAGGAAATGGTATTTTATATCGACATGTTTAACCCTTGAGTGAAGCAAAGGATCCTCAGATAATGTCTTGGTGGCTGTGTTATTGCAAAGAATAGTTGTGGGGGAGGACTGTGGGTATCCAATAGCATTGAGTAGTGCACATATCCAGATACATTCCTTCATGGTCTCAAATGCAGCAACATATTCTGCTTCACAGGATGATACTGCGATGACTTTTTGTCTCCTGGCAGTCCAAGAAGGGGCTCCAGATCTGAGGTTGCAAGTATACCCTCCCATGCTTCGACAGGTATCAAGGCAATTGGCCCAGTCGGAGTCGCTGAATGCATGAAGGGAAATAGGATTGTCTCCACCCAGGTAGAGTTTGAGATCATGGGTTCCCTTTAAATATCAGACTAGCCATGTTGCCACATTCCAATGCTTGAAAGAGTAATTGTCAAGATATTGGGATAACTGTTGTACAGTGTATGCAATGTCAGGACATGTAGAAATGGCAAGGTAAAGGAGACAGCCAACAAGGGAATGGTAAGGTAGTTTGTTGAGTTGTGACAGATCATCTGCGGACATATTCTGTCAGTTTGCACATTGTAATTTAATACCAGGCTTGAGGGGGGTGGAAACAGGGGTCGCGTCTCATTGGCCAAATTGGTTGACAATTTTATCGATGAGGGCAGTTTGTGAAAGTGCAACCGTGCATAGATGTCGAACCCAGGTAACAGCAATACCAACAATGAAGCGGGCAGTACCTAGCTTGGAGATTGTCCACACTTCATGCATTTGATTTTTGAAGTGTTCATTTTCAACCTTGGAGTCGCAATAGACAAATAATTGTCGACATGTACTGCAGCAATAATGCCCATGTCTGATTTTCTGTAATAAATGCAAGACTCACAAGTAAGGCATGTAAACCCCCAGGTGATCATTTGAGCATTGAGGGTCTGATTCCATATCTGTCCACTCTGCTTCATGCTGTATAACCCCCGCTGAAGCTGCCAGACCCAGTCTTCATGACCTGATTCTTTGAATCCTTCAGGTTGTTGCATGTACTGTACTTCATCATCAGGGAGTATCCCATAGAGGAAGGCAGTTTTGATATCAATCTGTTGGGCATCCCATCCCAGAGAGGCGGCTATGTGAAGCAAGATCTGCCAAGATTCCATGTGCACTGTAGGTGAGGCTGTCTTTGTAGAGTCCCTACCATAAATTTGTTCAAAACCTCAAAAAACAAGTCTAACTTTCCACCTCACAATGTGACCACTTTCATCACATTTGATATGGAAAATTGGTCAGCCCATACAAATCCATTTACCTTGAGGTACATTGCCCCTGGGAATAAGTTTATAAACTCCCATGTCCTTCAGAGAGTTTAATTCATCCAGATATCCTGCCCACCATTGTTCTGCATCCCCCAAATTCTTTGCCTCCTCCCAAGTTTTGGGTCCATCCTCAAATTGGACTCTGGAGTGACTCGGGATCAAAATCTGTCATCTCAAAAATTAAGGTTTGGAGTTGATGCACTTGATCACCCAGATCAAGATTGTTGAATGATTGATATAGTTCATCAATGATGTCATGATCATGATCAGCAGTTGGATTGGGTATATGATTGGGATTTCCTGATCAGGTGGCGATAGTGGTGGCTCTGCATCCACAGTGGGTGTCTTTGAGTCAGGTTGCACTGTTTCGAGATTCTTGAACAGCTGCTGTAGTTCTAGTGGTGGTTGGTCCACCATTCAGATGTTTCTCAGTGGGGATAGGTACGTGGGATGAGGGGCATGGGAGGGGGTTGGAAGTGAATGTATCTTGTTCCTCTCTGATGGGGTCATTTAACTTGGTGGTGTCCAACAGGTGGAAAGATTCATTATCCTCATCATTGTTTGTGGGCAAAAGGGTGAAAGTTGGTTCATGCTGAGTAGGTTCCTCTACAATATCTTCTGAGGGAAGTGGGGTGGGTGGGACATGTCCATCATGGCTTTCAAGAAAATGGACGTGATAAGAACTGTGGACTTTCCTTGTGGCCCAATTATAGCATCGGTAAGACTTGGAGTTGGGGTCATATCCAATAAGCACACATTCAATAGATCATTCAAAAATCTTTGGATTATCCTTCTTTGGGATGAGAACAAAGACATGGCAACCAATCTCATGCAGGTATGAGTAATCAGGCTTGCATTCATGCCAGAGTTCCCAAGGCATGCACCCTTGAAGTGACCATGTGGTGGTTTTGGCGTGTAAGTGAGAAGCTGTTAGGTAGAATTTGTCCCAAAGGTAAGCTGGTAAACCCGAATAAATTTGCATAGTGTGGGCCTTAGCCATAAGGGTACAATGCATGCATTTGATGCACCTGATATGGGCTGAAGTGTATGGGGCTATAAATCATTGTTCTGTCCCCCATGTTTTAAGCCAAACTTCCATCTTGTGAGACTTTAATTCCCCATTATCTGTGATGTAGATTTCGACTTTTAGTCCCATTTCATTTTCCCAAGCTAATTCCCAAGCTTTTAGTTTGGGAAATGAGTCATCTTTGTTATGAAGTGGTATCGACCATGGAAAAGATGTATAATCATCAACAATATCCATAACATAAGAATTCCCGGTATGAGATTTAACTGCATGTGGACCCGATAAATCCACCCAAACTTTTTTCCAACTTCTGTGTTGCCTTATGACCAATCTCCTCCTCATGTTGTCTGTTTGCCAAGAACACATGATTCACATTTAGGCGGTCTAGATGTGGAGACGATGGGTGCACCTGTGAGTGTACCCTTTTTGGCCATATCCCAAAGGGATTGATAGTTTGCATGGCCAAGGCAGCGGTGCCAGGTCTCCAGATCAGGGGACTTGTGGATGGTGAATGTGTGGTCAGCAGTGGCTGAGTACAGGTTGAGTGAATATAATTTATTGTTGGTAAGTAGGGTTCCATGGGCAATGAGTGCTCCAGTAGATTTATCTGTGACCCAGCATGTGGAATTATCAAAATGTGCCACGGCATTCAAGTCGTCAGTGAGGGAACTGACTGAGATAAGTCAGACTGCCGCATTTGGGATGTAAAGGGCATTACGTAATAATGTTGATGCACCTCGGGCTATGCATAGTCTTATGTCACCAACTCCAATAGCGACAATGAAAGACCCCCCAACACCTTTCACAGGGTGGGGTGAGATTGGGCAAAGGGTAAGGAAGTCAGCCTTGTCCAGTAAAATGTGGACTATCATACCCATATCAATAATAAAAGGAAATTTGGTGAGGGAAATTTGGGAACGTTGAGTTTGGTTAAGTGGTTCGACAGTGAATGCATCCTCCCCAGGAGTTAAGGTGTTGCAGGTCCAGTCAACAGTTGTGGATGCCTCCTCCTCAATGATGAGCCATCCCTCATATTCCACCTCCTCAATTGATTGTCTTCCCAGCCATTCCTCCTCCTGCCTCAATGCAGTATTCAGTTGAATGTCCTGTTTTCTTGCAAATGGGATTCCCACAAAGAAGTGCATTGGATGGTGTTAGGAAACCAGCCCATTACCTAATAAAATTTCATTTTATTTATTATGTTGAATTACGCTACATGACGCCAAATGACGCTACACTTTGATAGCATGAGAATTTTATTTCGCACGCATCAAAATGTACGCGCATGTATGAGTGCATCAGTAACAACAATGTACAATATGTGTAACATAGTATATAAACCCTAAATATATGCCTAGGGGACCCTAGTTGTGTTCTCTTAGGTATTCCACCTACGTTTTCGGTGTGAAAGGCCTATCTCAACAAACTCACTTATTAATAACCCCTCACATCAAAACCATCAATTCCCCCATCACAAGTGTGGATCCTGCCCCCTTCTTGTAGAGAGAACCCGCACAGTCTTAGCTAGCAGATAGTGGGTGTCACCCTAACAGAAGAACACAACTTCCCATATCAGTGCACCTTCTCTTACTTGCGCATACATCATTGTTTCACTGCGCCACATCTGATTACTCATCCTTTCGGCACGAGCTGGAAGTACTTGTATATATGTAATCTACCTTTTCTTTCATAAGCTGATGCCAGGCCTTGCCTTACATTGCGACTGCCAGTGATCGAGAGGCAGCGCTCATCATTAGGACAGCTGCAACCAGACAACCGATCAGATCTGGTTTAGTTACGATTTACATTACTCTATTCGGACGACTATTTTAGTTACAAGCCGAATTCAGCGATATCTCCAAGATCAGGCACTGTTGGAAGGGTTATTGATCCAAAGTGTCAAAATAGGCGCCCAACGAATGATGAACGATTGACGAACCTCGATGAACCTTCTCACATGACCCATAAATGTTTGGAGAGGTCTCGAAGAAAAAATTTTGAATTTGCCGAAGAAGTGATTCATCACAGATTCTACAATTATGTCCAAACCTTTAACTTCTAATCCCAGTCCTAATCCTGTTCCCATACCAGCACTAGAGGCAAAAATTGATGCGCTCACAGCACAAATGTCGCAATTAGTGTCAGTATTGGCAGCATCACAGCCCAGACAAGCAGAAGTACAGCCAGAGATGATAGGAGAAAGAGATGATGAGATGGAGGAGATGGTGGAGTGGATATCGCAGGAGGATGAGATGGTGGAGAAATCTGGAAATGGAAAAGCGTGCTTACCTAAGTATGCACCCCCACAAATCTTTGATGGTACCATGGAGAATACCAAATCCTTCATCAGCTCTATAGTATTGTACATCCATGGGAGGAAGCCAGAGTTTTGTACAGCCGAGTCTAGGATTATGTTTGCTCTCTCATACATTCAGGGGGGGAAAGCACAGTTCTGGAGAAATGAGGCTATTAATCAAATTGCTGCGGGAAATAAACCATTTGCAACCTTCAAGGAATTTCTGGAGAGATTGGAGGCACAGTTTGGAGACCCTAATCCAAAGGCGACAGCCAATGCTAAATTAAAAACCATGCGCCAAGGTTCCCTAACGGCAGATGAATTTATTTTGCAGTTCAAAGCAGAAGCTTTGCAAACGGACATGGGAGAAGCCACGTTGGTAGAGTTTTTGAAAGCAGGATTAAATCCCTCTTTATTCAAGTCTATCTACCGACTACCTTCTATGCCAGAGAAGTTGGACAAGTGGTATAATTGGGCAATGCGCCTTGACCAGCAATATTGGCAGGAACAGGCAGAGTCAAAGTTGATGTACGGAAGTAGTAAATTTGGAAAGTCATCTGGAGGAAAGTCCGAAGGCACCTCAGGTGCAAGCTCCAAGGGCACAGCCACCGGCCATGGCAGTGACACCTATAGATATGGAGTCAGCAGCACCAGCAGAGGCAATGGAGGTTGATCAAGCAGGGAGACGAGCCCCACTTAAATGTTTTAACTGTGGGCAGTTAGGACACATTTCTAGGAATTGTAGGCAGAAAAGAAAGATTAGGGAAGCTACAATCGAGGAAGTGAAGCCAGAGGAAGGCAGGCAGAAGAATTTTGTGGAAGAGTCCCAGTGAAGGTTTCCCCATTGGTGACCCAGAATCATTACAATGCATTAGTATCCGAGGAAACCCAGAGTAAATCAGAAAAGGAAATCGAGGAGGAGTACAACTGTTACGAATCATGTGACCCAGAAAATTGCCAAGCACTATTTCCAAAAACCCCTAAATTCTTTATTCGCTCTGCGCGAATAGAACCAGAAATCACCTTGACTGTGGGATTGAAGACAGTGGACATGCATGCAGCTATTGATGTGGAAGCGTTGCTTGATAGTGGTGCTACAGGATTATTTATTAATCGATCCTTAATTACCAGAAATGGTATTAACACATGCAAGCTGGCGCAACCTATAATGGTGTACAATATTGACAGAACAGTCAATCGTGGAGGAACTATCAAGGAGGAGGTGACTATGGTACTAAAGTATCAGGAGCATCAGGAGCGAGCCGTATTCGAAGTGTGCGATCTTGGGAAAAACCAATCTAATAATAGGATGTCCGTGGTTATCCCAAAATTGATTGGAAAACTGGGAAAGTACAAATGACTCATTGTCCTAAGGAATGTAATGTGTATGGGAGGAAGATGAAGAAGGAAAAAAGGAAAAAGAAAGAGAAAGAACGTCCAAGAAAGTATTCTGTTACGATGGAGGAAGTGGAGGATGAGGAAATGCCAAATGGGGAAGTTCCGATCATGATCGAGAAAGAAGAGCAGAAGCAAACCTTTAGAACAATTTGTGGAGGACAGTCATGGGACAAGAATATCGTGAAGGTGGAGAAGCCAGTGGAGGAATGGGTGCCAAAAGTGTATCATGAACATCTGTCAGTGTTCCAGAAGAAGGAGTCTGAGCGAATGCTGGTGCGGAAGCCATGGGATCATGCGATTGAGATGAAGCCAGGGTTTGTGCCAAAGAAGTCAAAGGTATATCCGTTATCTCCGATGGAACAAGAAGAAGTGGATGCGTTCCTGAAGGAGCAATTGCGCAAAGGATACATATGACCTTCGAAATCACCACAGACGTCACCAATATTCTTCGTGCCAAAGAAAGACCAAAGGAAGAGGATGTGTACAGATTATAGGTATTTGAATGAGTGGACAGTGAAGAATGCGTACCCCCTGCCATTGATCTCAGAAATAATTGACAAGGTGGGAAAAGCCAAGGTCTTTACAAAATTGGATTTACGATGGGGATACAACAATGTACAAATAAAGAAAGGAGATGAGTGGAAGGCAGCATTTGCCATGCGTCGAGGATCCTTCGAGCCGCTTGTCATGTTTTTTGGGATGACTAATAGTCCCCCAACCTTTCAAAATATGATGAATGACATTTTCAAGGACATAATAGACAAAGGCGTGGTAATAATATTTATTGACGACATTCTGATATTCATGGAGGATGAAGAAAATCATGAGGCGATGGTACAGGAGGTGTTACGGAGGTTGGCAGAGAATGATCTATTTTTGAAACCAGAGAAGTGTGTGTTTGGGGCAAGTGAGATTGAGTTCCTAGGATTATTGATCAGCCCTGATGGGATCAAAATGGATCTGATCAAGGTACAGGCGATCACAGATTGGCCTGCACCCACCCATGTCAAGGAGGTTCAAGCCTTCTTGGGACTCACAAATTATTATTGTCACTTTGTGCACAATTTTTCTAAAATTGCCGCACCCTTACATAACCTTACGTGAAAGGGAGTAGTATGGAGGTGGGGAGAGCAGCAGCAGACAGCTTTTGAGGAGTTGAAGAGGAAGTTTGTGGAGGGACCAATATTAGCCCCAGTAGATTTCACATGCCCTTTGCGAGTGGAATCCAATGCATCCAATTTTGCTACTGGAGCAGTATTATCAATGCTGTGCAAAGATGACAAATGGCATCCTTGTGCATACTTGTCAAAAGGGTTGAATGATGTGGAGAGGAATTATGATGTGCATGACAAAGAGATGTTGGGGATAATACGAGCATTGGAGGCGTGGAGGCATTATTTGGAGGGATATTGAGATCTGGACGGATCATCAAAATCTGCAATACTTCATGTCCGCTAAAAAGGTTAATTGCTGGCAAGCGCATTGGGCACTATTCCTATTGCATTTCAACTTTCACTTGGTCCACAAAGCGGGAAGCTTAATGAGGAAAGCAGATGCATTATCCAGACGTATTGATCATAAAAGGGGGTTGGAGGAGGACAATAAAAATGTTACCTTACTCAAACCCAAATACTTTCGCATTTGCACTATGTGTCAAGGGCATCTATTAATAGATAGCTCGGAAACAGAGATGTTGTCTAAAATTAGACAATGTTCGGAAATGGACAATGAAGTAGTGGAAGCCGTGAAAGCTCTGAAGGGAGAGAAGAAAGGTAATATCAAAGGAGATGAATGGGCTGAGGAACAAGGGTTGGTGTTGTTTCAAGGAAAAGTGTATGTACTGAAGGATCAGGATTTGCAAAGGGAGATCGTCTGGTTACATCACAATACGCCAATTGCTGGACACCCAGGAAGATGGAAGACGTTGGAATTAGTAATGAGAAATTATTGGTGGCCCGGAATTTCAAAGTATGTGTTGGGGTATGTGGATGGATGTGATACATGCATGAGGGGGAAGAAATTTCCAGAGAAACCTGCAGGAAAATTAATGCCAAACCCTATACCTAAAGCACCGTGGTGAGATATATCTGTGGATTTTATTACCGGATTACCCGAGGCTCAAGGGTATGATGCAATATTCGTAGTATGCGACCGCTTTACAAAGGAGGTCCATATTATTCCTACTACTACAGAAACCTCATCATTGAGCTTGGCATACCTCTATCTAAATCAGATATGGCGGTTACATGGGTTACCCGATACCATTATCTCCGATCGCGGACCACAATTTGCTTCCGTGTTTATGTGAGAACTAAACAACATATTGGGAATTCAAACTAAATTATCTACGGCATATCACCCGCAGACTGATGGGCAGACAGAGAGAATGAATCAGGAGTTGGAGCAGTACCTACATATGTTTGTCAACTACCGACAAACCGACTGGCCTGAATGGTTGGCAATTGCCGAATTTCCCACAATAACAAATTCCATTCGGCTACTCGTATGTCACCCTTTTTCATGAATTATGGATATCATCCTCGCATGGGAGTAGAACCCAGAAGGGAAGTCAAAGTACAGTCGGTAGAAGACTTTGTATCTAAGATGCAAAAGGTACAAGAGGAAACAGAGGCGGCATTGAAGAAAGCACGTGATGACATGATGTGACACGCGGATCGTACTCGAGCATGCGCTCCAGAGTACAAAGTTGGTGACTTGGTATGGCTAAGTACCAAGGACCTGAATATTCCATGACCTTCAAGGAAACTTACAGAAAAACAAGTTGGCCCATATGCGATCTCTAAAGTAATCTCGCCTAATGCGGTAGTGCTAAAATTACCCCAATCATTCAAGATTGATCCCAAGATTAATGTATCCCGCCTATGCCCTTACCGCCCACCCACTATTCCTGGCCAACAAACTACTCTGCAACCTCTGTCAATAGTAGAAGGTGCTCCAGAATACATAGTTGAAGAAATTCTAGACTCACATCTTCGACGGAACAAATTGGAGTTCTTAATAAAATTGAAAAACTATACTGATGAAAATTATTCGTGGGAACCCGAAGAGAATTGTAAGCGAGCGCGTAATGCAATCGCCCAATTCTTTAAACGTAATCCGAATGCTCCGCATTGCATTGTGAGAATGGTGTATGAGGGGATGAAATTCCGGCCTTACCAAAATTTCACAGAGGGGACAAACATAATATTTTCTCACCTGGAAGTCGAGGCATAAAAGGGGGGTAATGTTAGGAAACCACCCCATTACCTAATAAAATTTCATTTTATTTATTATGTTGAATTATGCTACATGATGCCAAATGATGCTACACTTTGATAGTGTGAGAATTTTATTTCACATGCATCAAAATGTATGCGCATGTACAAGTGCGTCAGTAACAACAATGTACAATATGTGTAACATAGTATATAAACCCTAAATATATGCCTAGGGGACCCTAGTTGTGTTCTCTTAGGTATTCCACCTATGTTTTCGGTGTGAAAGGCCTATCTCAACAAACTCACCTATTAATAACCCCTCGCATCAAAACCATCAATTCCCCCATCACGAGTGCGGATCCCGCCCCCTTCTTGTAGAGAGAACCCGCACGGTCTTAGCTAGCAGATAGTGGGTGTCGCCCTAACAGATGGCTTCATCAATTTAGTGCAAGCAGTGAGAGCCACAGATGACTGGGAGTCTGTGCAATGGTCATTCTTGAGAAGGGATTGTTTGTTCTCCAAAAATAAGTGGATATCCTTTGACGTGTAAGGAGATTCCTTTGTAGAGGCAGCAATGTTGTGAGAAATGATGGCACATTGATGTTACTCAACCCGGAAACCCAAACAAAACCCACAAATAGGTCTCAGATGGTATAACACGAGTTAGAGGAAGGTTGAGAGGTGGTACTCAATATCACCGCTGTTAACCAGGAGTAGGCAAATGAGGTGTGAAGTTGTGCGAAGTGATGTGAAATGCTATGAAATGTTTTGCAAAGATGTTCAAAGAAGTTCACAGCAATGCAAAGTAGTTTCAAGATGTTAGGATGATAAGGGTGATGTCAAATGACAAGGGTGAAGGACAATAATGATGTACAATAGAGACAATAGATGATGGTGATGATGTGCGATAGTTTCAAGATGTTTAATACGAAGTTCAAAAAAGTTTGCAATGATTCACAGAACTTAGCACTAAGATGAAAGATTTGGACTCAAGTTTGAACTCTTAAGTTAGACATTAGACAAGGTGTGAAGATGATCCCCTTTTTCTTCTTGTAGGTAGCTAGTACACGGCTATGTAAGTTTTGGAGAGATAGTACTAAAAAGGAAATAAAACATGAGGAGAAGATATAAGGCTAAAAGAATAAACCTGTATCACCAAGGAAATAAGAAATGATATGAAAGAATGCAGGGGAAATTGCAATATATCTAAAAACACTTGTCTTTATTGTTCCAATAAATCACCTAAGTCTCACCAAACACCTTGTTGCATCCTAAAATGTATGTTTTGGTCTTGTCCCATGTTTGATAAGCTTGCCATGAGTTGCCAAGAGGTGTAGGAGTGCAGTAGAGGTGTCTGAAGATAGGGATATGTCGGCTGATTGTGTTCGAAGTGCTGTGGAGTAGTTCAAACTCATCACAAAAAAACTTCGAGAAAAGTTCATAAAGTTCGTAAGTGTTCGAAGTGTTGTGGGAGTTGACTGTAATGTGTGGAAACATTTTCTGAGCTGACTCCACGAAGTGGACCAATTCCTTGACTAACCAAGGGGCATTGACATCGGACTCTTTGACCCATGAGTTCTCCTCATACCCATAACCCTTCCAGTGCACCAAATACTGGAGTTTTCCTCAATGCAACCAGCTGTCCAAGATCGACTTGACTTTGTACTGGGGTTCTCCCTTGATCACTGTAGGTGGTGGTGGTGGATGTGAATGGCATCCCAGGAATGGATCTGGGGGAGCTGGAAGGAGTTTGACAACATGGAAGACTGGGTGGAGTCTGGACATGGAGGCTGGGAGGCATAGACAATAGGCATGTGTTAAGGACTAACATGGATATGGCATATCTGGTTACATAACTGGATAATAACCATATTACAAATCCGGATCAGATACAGATAGCTCAGTACAAATATCTGGACATACCATGGATATGGCCCATATGGGTAAACCTGATGTTGCCAGGCATTAACAATTGCCACATCACGCATGTATTCAGATGTCGACTCATGTTGAGGAGCCTGAGGCCCCTCAAGACAAAGTAAATTAAGTATGTTCATAGTTCTTTTCTTTCTTTTTCAAGTATACTAACTTTTTTCCAGTAATTTTTAGGATATCTGCTATGATGCACAACACACACCCCTATGTTACCTATTACTATTTTAGTCACACTATTGACTCAAACTTATTTTATTAAAGTATATGATTAAATTGGCCCCTCACAAATGTGAGGGGGGGTATGACCTAAATGATACAATTTATGCCCTCCCCTCGGGAGAGGAGGACTGTAACTAATTATTATTAAATGAATAAATGAAAAAAACCCCTCACAAATGCGAGGGTGTGTCATGCAGTTGTGGCATCATATGCCTCCCCCACCCTTTCATGTCCTCCTGTTGTCGAAACACTGCCCATCCACCCTGCAAGCAGGGGCTCACAGTGGTGGTGGGTGTTCTCCCCTTTGTCCTGTCTCTGTCCTTGTCACTCCCCTGCCTGACACACCAGCCTTCCTACAAGCAGTTGCTTGTAACAGAGGGCCATGGGCACCAGTGTTGGCACTGGTGCTGGGTTGCCTGCCATGTCATCAGGTGCCATCAAGGGGCAGGTGGTCCATAGCACCGTCGTTCTGGGGCCCTCGTCATTGCAAACCCATTGGTGAGCTACACCCTCTTCCTGTTCCAGAGAGTTGTTGGGATGTTGTCAGCGTCGACTTTGTGGTGGAGTTTCCAGAGTCGAATGGGTTTGATGCAGTGATGTGCACAGTTGATTCAGTGGGAAAATGTGCTCACTTCATTCCCACTCAAACCACTGTCAGTGCCCTGGGTGCCACCCGACTCTATCTCCACCATGTGTGGAAATTACATGGACTTTCCTCTCTGACCATGGCCCTCAGTTCATGGCAGAGTTCACGTGCGAGCTGTACTGACTTCTGGGGATCAAACTCCTTGCTTCGACTCCCTATCACCCACAAACTGACAGTCAGACTGAGTGAGTCAACCAGGAACTGAAGCAGTACATCTGCATCTTCATAAATGAGTGCCAGGACAATTGTGATGATCTTCTCCCCTTGGCCGAGTTTGGATACAACAACCATGTCCATGCTTCCACTCAACAGACCCCTTTCCTCTTAGATACTGGATGGCATCCACACATGGCATGATGGGATTCAAACCTTGCCAAACTCCCTCACACATCAAGATGGTGAATGAGTTCACAGAACACATGTGGGATAGCTTGGAGGAGGCAAAGGCAGCCTTAGTGAAGGCAAAGGACAACATGGTGTGCCTTTACAACCAATGCCATTCTCCGACCCCTCAGTACAAGGTTGGTGATCAAGTTTATCTTGACTCCAGTGACATCTCCACTACATGTCCATCCAAGAAACTTGCTCATCACTTCCTGGGACCTTTCCCCATTGTCAAGTGTGTTGGAATGCATGCTAGGGACTAACATGGATACATCTGGATACAGATACAGTATGGATAAGGATACAACTATATCTGGATAAACTGTGGCTATCCACATGCCTTACTTAATTATGTTATATAATAGAAAAATAATCACCATGACCAAGATTGAACCCGAAACCATTTGGATGGACATTTACATATGTAGGAGTCTCTTACCACTACACTATAGAACCCTTGAATGTAAGATAACTAATTGCTCTACATAGTGTTGCCACATGTGTGCTGACACAGCATGCAGCTGTTCATCACCACCACCACTGTCGACATTGATGTAATGATGGCTCTTATTGACACATATTTACTACAGACATGATCACAGACAGATACAGACGATGACTCTTATCCAGAACCATCATCATCATTTTGTAGTTCTACAACCGTCACCTAGCTTGTAATCCACACCTTGAGCTCGTTACCTTTTGGCTGATCTCAGTGGCCATCTAGTGAACCCTCGTGCAAACACTGCACAGGGTTACACTTTTTTTTTTAACGCCTCTCGATAGGATCAACATTCTCTCGCATAGTGAGCAGTTCTTTCACCTCAGTTTTTTTTTCTCTCTTCACACCCGCCGTTGAGTAGGCTGTTGTGCCTATCTCTGTCACTGTCTTTGGAGTCACTGCCCACCCTGCCGATTACGCGCTGTCAAGCACTCAGTGTTGCTGCACAGCCCACTGTTATCACGCCATCAACAGTTGGTGTCGTTGACACGACTGCCATGTCACGCTCTGTCTCAAATTCTGCTGCATCTCCAGATCAATCTCCTTTGATGTCCCTTGCCAGTCCAATCAACCCTCCGTCTCTGGCGTCTGACACGCATACACCCAGTTCTGCAGGGAATTCCGTCTTGCCACCCTCTCCCGTGCATACAGTTGAGGTTTCTCTCGATGACTCTGACTCTGATTCATTCTATGACCCCTGTCCATTGCCACAATGTGCTATGTCTGCAAACACCCCTGCCGAATGCATCCACACTGAACCTAAACACATTCCACTGCTCAGTCCGGGCAAGGTCACACCCATGGTCATCCGCCAATGGGAGATGGCTTGCAAGGACTTCTTCTCAGCGAATAAGAAGCTGGAGGAGGAGGACCACATGGCTGCTGTTTTGCCTGGCCTGAAGGACATGCGTGCCAGAGACTGGGTGGCAATGCACCATGCAGAGCTCGTTGCTCTACCATTTGCCAGCTTCATGAAGGACCTCCATAAAGAGTTCCTATCCAATGGATGGGATGACGAACTGCACGCTCATATCTGTAACTCTCGTCTCAAGCCCTCCAACTCATTCGCTAAATGGGTTAACGATATCCGTCACTTGAATATTATACTTCGCAGCACCAATTACCATTTTTCTGAGGATGCACTTCATTTCCAACTTGATAGCCTTCTCGATGTCGACCTCCGTACGCGTTGCAAAAACAGAAAGTGAAGGAGATGGTCGAATCAGCTGTTAATACTGCGGGAGAACAAACTGGGGAGGCACACCTTGCAAAATGGATTACCGAGATGCGAAAACTTGCAGAAGAACATAGTCATGACACTAAGCGTTACCTGGAAGCCAGTGAGGATTTTCAACGTGCTCCCAAGTGTCAGGCTCTTGCATCCAACTCCCATGTGGCTAACACCACTTCTACGAAGGCTTACAGTTCCACAACTGCTACGTCTGCCCCTCAAACAAAGCCACCCCGCCTTACAGATAATGAACAGGCCCTCTTGCATAAGCACCAAGGTTGTATGAAGTGCTGACATGGGTATCAAAACCACCGCACGTCTGACTGCCCCTTTGATTTTCCTGATCCACGCAATTACAAGGAACTGACCAAAGACATCCTGCTCAGCCAGAAGTGTGGTGGCGCTGGAAATGGCAAGCCCATTGGTGCTGTTACTTCATCTTTGCACATCGTAGAGGTTGATGATGACATCTCTTCTCATGTTGGGGCTGTCATGCCGAGTGCAGTCTTGGGTGCTGGTTCAGAGTCAGAGGAAGACATGAGTGCCCCCTTGACTGTGCAACACCTCCTTTGGGTGTGTGCCCTCCTGGGTCCAGCTGTTGATAACCCCACCATAGTGAAAAGTATGCTTGACTGTGGAGCGCACATTGTTCTCATCGATGCCATGCTGGTGAAAAGTCTGGGTCTCCGTCACTTTCGTCTGCATAAACCTCTTCCGATCTCAGTTGCTCTCAACAACAGCACATCCTCTGATAGTCATTTGTACAAATATGTCAAAATTGCACCGTTCACACCCGATTCCTCTTATGTTTCTTGCACTATTAAAGCCATTGTTATGCCTAGCCTATGTGTTCCACTTCTCTTGGGACTTCCCTTTTTAGTTACAAACAATATTGTTGCCAATTTCGCAGCTCGCACTGCCATAGATAAAGAACGCAATTTTGACCTGTTAAATCTGCCATTGAGAGTTTTGCATAAGACGTTTATAGAGCCAGTGATTTCTATTGCAGATGTAAAGTGAAACAAGTCAATGATGCTAGATGAATTGAAGCTGGTATGCGAGGAACGTCTAAGAAGTGGAAAATGTACACCCAAAATCATTAAACCTTTAGATATTGCAGCTATGGTGAAAGACCAAATTGAAGTGTTAGCAATGCAGAAGAAATTTGGTTGCCTTGAGCAGAATTTTTTGTCCAAATTTGAAGATGTTTTTGAGCCATTGCCTCATGTTGATATACTGCCACGCAACATTACTGCATGGATTAAACTGAAAAATGCAGAGCAGACAATTAAGACATGGACATATGCTTGTCCACGGAAATTCCAAGAGGTGTGGCAGACTTTGATACAGCAGCATTTGGATGCTGGTCATATCCATCCTTCTTCATCGCCTCATGTGTCTCCCGCATTCATTATCCCGAAATCAGACCCTTCGGTACTGCCCCGTTGGGTGAATGACTACAGGCAGCTTAACAGGAATACAATTACTGACTCCCACCCCCTCCCAAGAATTGACGACATTTTGAATGACTGCGCCAAAGGAAAAATTTGGGCTATGATTGACATGACAAACAGCTTTTTCCAAACACGCATGCACCCCGATGACATACCCCTGACTGCTGTGTCCACGCCTTTTGGTCTTTTTGAGTGGATGGTTATGCCCATGGGCCTAAGGAATGCCCCAGCGATTCACCAATGCTGTGTGACTTCCGTGTTGCACCCATACATTGGCAAAATTTGCCACATCTACTTGGATGATATTATTATTTGGTCCAATTCAATCAACGAGCATTGTGAAAATGTGGGGACCATCCTTGCTGCATTGCAGGGGTCCCAACTGTATTGCAACCCATGAAAGACACACCTGTTTGAAACCAAGGTTGATTTCCTTGGACACCACATTTCAGCTCGGGGAATTGAGGTGGACACAAAAAAAAAAGATCACATTGCCAACTGGCCCCAACCACGGTGTGCCAAAGAGGTTTGACAATTCTGTGGGCTTGTCCGCTACATCACCCATTTCTTGCCTCAAATTACAGAGCATACACGTATATTGACAGAGTTGACTATGAAAGAATGCAACACCAATTTCCCCAAATGGACAGATGCTCATACAGTGGCCTTTGAGGCCATTAAAAAGGCCATCGTGGGATGCAATTGCCTAATGACTATTGATCATTGTCAGATGCCTGGAATGAAAATTTTTGCAACCACCGACGCAAGTGATTTCCAATCTGGGGCTGTCCTGTCTTTTGGAGAAACATGGGAAACTGCACATCCTGTGGCCTTCAATTCGATGACCTTCAAAGGAGCCCAACTAAATTATCCAGTGCATGAAAAGGAAATGCTAGCGATCATCCATGCCTTGGACAAATGGCGTTCGGATCTCATTGGGGTGCCAATCGTGATTTATACGGACCATAAAACTCTTGAGAATTTTGACACCCAGAAAGACCTGAGCCACCGACAGGCGAGATGGATGGAGTTCATGTCACAGTATGATTGCAAAATTATGTATGTCAAGGGGGAAGAGAACACAGTAGCCGATGCGCTATCCCACACAGACTTTCACGTGGACTGGCAGGCTGCAAGTTCACAGGCACCTAACACTGCTGCACTTATCATGGGAGAAAAGGACGACGTGCAAGCATGTGCACGAATTCTATCCGACCCTTGCACCAATCCTGGCCTCAGCTCTGTGGCGTCCATGCTGTCAGTTTCAGCTGATGCTGAACTACTTTCCTGCATCCAAGGAAACTATGTTAACAATCCTTGGTGCAAATGCTTGCTCGATGCAGATATCTGCCCACATGGGATTCACATTTGCAATGGCCTCTTGTACACGGGTAGTAGACTGATTGTCCCACGTGTCGCAAAGGTGTGTGAATTGCTGTTCCACTTAGCTCATGACTTTTTAGGGCATTTCGGATTTGCAAAAACTTATGGTTTGCTGTGGGAATTGTTCTACTGGCCTAACATGTGTCGTGATCTGGAGCAGGCCTATATTCCTGCTTGTGCGGACTGCCAGCAAAACAAGGGTAGTACACAACAACTGATGGGCCCACTACACCTGCTGCCTATACTGGATCAACACGGAGATTCAGTAGCGATGGATTTCATAGGGCCCCTGCCAGAAGACAAAGGGTTTGATTGCATCGTCACCTTCACTGATCAACTGAATAGCAATTTGAGGGTAATTCCAACATGCACTGACATTTCAGCGGAGGATCTGGCGGTTATATTTTTCAACGAGTGGTATTGCGAGAATGGGTTACCTTTAGAAATCATCTCTGACCGTGACAAGTTATTTGTCTCCATGTTTTGGCAGACACTGCACAAGCTCACTGGTGTCAAGCTGAAAATGTCGATGGCTTACCACCCCAAAACTGATGGTGCCAGTGAGCAGTCGAACAAGACTATCAACCAGTGTCTATGTTACCATGTGGAGTGCAACCAGTTGGGCTGGAGACGAGCCCTTCCCCAGGTACATTTTGATATCATGAACACTATTAATGCATCCACAGGGTTTTCCCCTTTTCAACTGCACATGGGTCAATCCCCACACATCATTCCCCCCCTTGTGCGTTCAGAAGACGAGGAATTTACTGACATCCATGCAACGTCCATTATCGAAAGACTACGACTCAATGTGTTGGAAGCCCAGGATAATATGCTCCACGCTAAGATTTCCCAATCTCTTGCAGCGAATGAGCACCGTACTGATGATTTTCCTTTCGAAAAGGGGGGCCAGGTAGTTCTTTCCACCTTACATAGACGATGTGATTATAAATCAAAGGGGGAGAAACGAGTGGCCAAATTCACGCTGCGGTTCGATGGACCATAAATTATTATGGACAGCGCCCCCAACTCATCTACAGTCACGATTGATTTGCCTAATCATCCGAACATGTTCCCAACCTTCCATGCTTCTCAAGTTCAGCCATTCGTGGAAAATGATAAAGGTCTGTTCCCTGGTCGAGAACTGGATAAGCTGCCTCCGGTTTTTGTTGGTGAGGAGGAAGAATATTTTGTGGATCAAATTTTGGACAAACGTAGACAGGGACAGGGAATTCAATACCTGGTATGTTGGCTGGGTTATGGGCCTGAGGAGGACCGCTGGTTGCCTGCACACAAACTGGCTGAATGCGAGGCCCTCGACATCTGGTTGGTGAGACACAAATTGGTGGCTAATATGTAGCTTTTCAATTTCTTTCACCAAACGGTAGCTTTTCCCCACTGGGGTTTTTAATGCACCCGTGCTTGTGCTGCTTTTTTTACGTATTTTCTGCTCGCTGGGGGTTGTGGTTTGAAAATTTTCCATGGGGGGGGAGGGTGTAACGATGGCTCTTATTGACACATATTTACTACGGACATGATCACGGACAGATACGGACGACGACTCTGATATGGACGATGACTCTGATATGGACGACGACTCTGATACGGATGACGACTCTGATACGGACAACGACTCTGATACAGACGACGACTCTGATACGGACAACGACTCTGATACAGACGACGACTCTGATACGGACAATGACTCTGATACAGACGACGACTCTGATACGGACGATGAATCTTATCCAGAACCATCATCATCATTTTGTAGTTCTACAACTGTCACCTAGCTTGTAATCCACATCTTGAGCTTGTTACCTTTCGGCTGATCTCAGTGGCTGTCTAGTGAACCCTTGTGCAAACACTGCACAGGGTTACAGTTGACAATGCCACTGCCACCCTCCCTCCTCTCTCCTCACAGCTCTACCACCACCACCACCACCACCACTCTGTCACCACCACTCCCATGCCAATCACGATACCACAAGAGCCGCAAACGGCCACAAACTCAGATGCAACATGGGCCCAAATGATGCAATCATCGTTTGGGCCCTAGGTAAGCTTTTCATGTCTGCTTTCCTTGGTTATGAGAACTAATTAATAGCATTTCAGGCCAACAACTGAAATCCATGGGCCACATGACGCTCATCATCATCTGGCCCTGTAATTTACCCTCCCCCACCTATTCCGATTGGAGTCCAGTTATTCCGGTTGGAGTCCAGTTATTCCGGTTATTCCGACCAGATTCTGGTTACTCCAGATGCTCAACTTAGAGTATATACCCTAATGGATAGTCAAATTTCAAGTCTTAAGTTGTCAAAGTGCCTACAAAATATATTTGTGCAGAGTAAGGATTGAACTCAAGACATCTTGATTAGAGTGATCACATGACAAACCAAACATGTGTGCTTAACCAGTCAAGCCACAGGAGAATTATTAGTTAGTAATAGAAGGTTTATTCATGACACTCTAATTTTTTTCAAAGTAGCTAAGATCAAAATTTTTTAATTAACCACATCCCTCACATTGAATGCGAGGGAGTGGGGATGATTGTGATTACATACATAAACAAAAAATCCTCCCTCTCACAAGATGCGAGAGGGAGTTTTATTTATATACATAAAAAGCTAACCTCTCGCCAAACACAAGGGGGGAGGTAAAAACATGAAGAAAAAAATCCCTCCCCCATGCAAAACAGGGGAGGGGGGGCACAATACTAATAAATAATTAAAAGTACAAAAAAAATCCCTCCCCACACAAAGTGCGGGGGAGGGAGGGGACACGACCCCACTGTGCTAGGTGTGTTGTCTGTCATTCCACCCATGATCCACCCCATGAGCAGTTGCTCATGAGGCTGGGGGCGGATGGTGCATTGTCGTCTCCTATCCCTGTGCCTGGGTGTCATTCCACCCATGTTCCACCCCATGAGCAGTTGCTCGTGAGGCTGGGGGTGGGTGGCTTGTCATTGTTGCCCACAATCCACCCCACGAGCAGTTGCTTGTGAGGCTGGGGGCAGGTGGTGCATTGTCGTCTCCTATCCCTGTGCCTGGGCGTTGTTCCACCCATGTTCCACCCCATGAGCAGTTGCTCATGAGGCTGGGGGTGGTTGGCTTGTCATCATTTGTTGCTGTCGTCCCCTGTTTGGATTTCTGTTTTTTTTTTGGGGGGGGGGGGGGATTTGGGTGCGTCAGTGCGACGTGGCATGAGTACAGAGGTTGGTGGGTGCTTACTAGGCAGGTACCCCCCTTCCAGGGTCTCCTGGCATCCCTCTGCACCCTCCTAGCCCATGTCGACAGCCTCACATCCCATGGAGGGGATCGGGTGGGCGTGGGCGTGGGTTGCGCATTTTTCATTGTGGCAGGTTGTCCCCAGTAGTATACAACCTAAAAAGCAATAAATTACAATTAGTTGATTGATAAAAAGAAAAAAAAAAAAAAAAAACTTATCTATGGCCCAAACGACGTTGCCGTCATTTGGTTGGGCCCGCATTCTGTCCAGTCAGCTTGTCTGAAGGTGGTGGTGATGGTGGCAGTGGGTGGGCGTGGGAATGGTGGTGGTGGGTGCACACGAGTGGAGAGGAGGAGAGGCAGTGTTGACGACGGTGTGGTGGTGGTTGTGAGCTGGCAGTCATGTGTCACCTGTCATGCATGTATGCATACTTATTAATTATTCCGTTAATGGCTGCAGTTAACTACACACCTTGGTTTGGTCATAAAGGTATTAAATATATATAGAGGAATGATTACCTGGTAGCTCAGTGGTTAAGCACACTGTGATATGCAGACCCAAGATCGAGGGTTCAATTCTTGTTGTGTGTTGAACTTTTATTTGGGAAAGCATGTGCATTCTGGTTAGTCCAGTTATTCCAGTTATTCCGCTTGTGATGAGTCCCGTCAGATTCTGGGGATTCTGGGTGTAAATTGGATCCTTATTCCGACCGGAATTGTGCTGCATACAAAAAAAATTCCACCGGATTCCAGAAATTCTGGAAATTCTGGCTGGACAAACCAGAATCCAACTGGAATAGGTGGGGGAGTGTAAAGTACTCGTCTGGCCTCCAAGTAAGTTTTCTCTGACTTTTTTTATGAATTAACTAACTAGATTTTTGGTTTTTATTTAGGTTGTGGATACCTAATAACAACAGGCCACAGTATGTGGCCCAAAACTAACAACAATGGATGACCAAGCACCTGCCCCCAGCCCTATGAGCCCCTGCTCATAGGGTGGATTGTGGGTGCTTCCAATGCACCACCACCTGGACCACATGAGCACCATCAACCACCGCCATGAGTCACTGCTTGTGGGGTGGAAATGGGAGCTATGAAGAGATGGCCAATGGGACAGGGATGACAACGATGGGACCAGCAAACCAAGATGACAGGGCCAACCACGAAATGATGGGGATGACAATGACAACAATGATGGGTAGCACGAGCAGCAGGAGCAGGGAACCCCCCACCTGCCCCATGCCTGCGAGTGACTGCTTGCAGGGTGGATCATGGGTGATACGAGCCTGCAACACTGCTGGCGACAACCAGAGGGACGAGGGGACATGGTGGGGAGGGAACAACAATGATGAAGAACAACACACCACCCACCCCCAGCCTCACGAGCAACTGTTTGTGGGGTGGATCACGGGTGGAATGGAGACGAGGACAGGGGACAATGGTGGCACAGAAGGATGCCCAGGACTGACACACCTAGGATGACAATCACGACCATGGGAATGACGACACGGGTGGGGTCAACAGGGACGAGGCAAGACAAGGGGGAAATGATGGAGAGGTCCAAACAACGATACCATAATTTGGGCCCCAGGTATGTTTTTTTGCTTTTCTTGTACAGGGCGCGAGGGGGAATGACAGGGGGGATGGGAGGACGGAGGATGAGGGGAGAGGGCAAGTTTTTTTTTTGTTCTTTTTCATGCAACTGATGTGTGCCAAGGTTCGAATCCAAATCGGGTATGTTGATTTTGATGGGTTCCCAGGTCTTTCTTCAACCAATACCACCACTACCATCATTCACCTCCCCACCCACCATATTGCCATGTCCTTGCATGCGGAGAAGATCATGGCCTTCAGGGCCCAGCAAGAGAAGTTGATGGAGGAGCTCTGGCTTGAGGAAGAGGCAAGGGAGGCTGAGGAGCACAGGGTCACCAAGGAGGCTGTGAGGGAGGTGGCCAGAGTAGAGGCAGAGAAGAAGGCCACAGAAGAGGAGCAGAGGAAGGCGACTGCCGCCAAGAGGGTGGAAAAGAAGCGGAAAACTGTGGAGACAGACAAGGCTGAAGGGAGCAAGAAGAAGATGAAAGGAAAGGTGAGGGCAGAGGGGGCCAACGATGAGGCCCCTGTGCAGATACAAGCTGTGATTTCTTGTAAAAGGTGAGTTTGGCATATCTTCTTGTAATTCCAGGCTGACTCTTAGTAGATGTTTGAATCAAAAGTTGTCGTGTTTCTGGACAGGAACCCAGGGTCGAGCCTGCAATCCTTGCACCAAGGCAAAACATAAGTGCAAGGAGGTTGTGTGGGAGGGGCAGGTGTTGCCGGCAGGACCTGGGATAGGGGAGGACGATGGGGTGATAGGGTTACTGAGGGAATTGGTGGGGGCAGTGAAGGGGGTGAAGAAGGAGCTCTGGGAGCTCTGGGTGGTAAGCAAAGGAGTTTTGGCACTCCAAGACTCCCTGGCAGATATCCAGGGGGCCTTGGATCCAGAGTGGAGGCTGGAGTCCAAGGAGGAAGAGGAGGATGAAGAAGAGGATGAAGGAGATGAAGAGGATGAAGAGGTGCCAGAAGAACTGTCAGGTTTGGCAGAGGAAGCGGAGGGTGAAGGAGTGAGGGGGGAGTAGGGATGTGGCGGGGATCCAAAAAATAGATAGACTTGCTTTATTTTTTCTTTGTTTGTGAAAATGAATGAATGTTGTTTTGTGTTATTGTTAGGTGAAGAGAGGACCGGGTTTCCCCGGGTAATGAGTGTGGTAGTCCGTAATGAGTTCCTGGGCATGATCAAGTTCCATAGCGGGAAGTCAGGAGGTTTCTTCGTCAGTTCCTTGGTAACCTTCCCACCACACAAGATAGAGTAGCTTGCATCGACGGCGGTTGTCAATCTTTGAATCAAGGATTTCTGCAATCTCATACTCCAGTTTGTTGTCTATAATGACCAGAGGAGGTGGAGGTTGAATACGATTAGGAATTGTGTTGGGAGTATCTTCTTCCAGTTGGGAGAGATGGAATACTGGGTGGACAGCCCAGAGGTGATCCGGAAGTTGAAGGGTAACCAAGTGGGTACCCAGATGGGCAATGATTTCAAAAGGGCCATAGAACTTTCATGTGCCTCATAGGCTCAGCACTACAGGGAAATACTGTCAAGACCAATTCTCTCGACCAGATTTCCAATCGTTTTCTGCCCCCCTTCCTGGCTGCCTCGCATCACAGCCCATCTCCTATCAGCAGCACTGCCTAGAGGCAAAATTCCCTCATTTCCAATTAGATGAAACAGTTTCAGGATTTGCCTTGGGGGCCGGTTTGCAAATTACCACAGCCTTGGAAACTCTGATTGCCTCCGACCTTTAGTATTTAAGCTAGCTACTTTTGTTCTGTATTGCCAGTTTGGAAATCAACAAAGTCACTCAATTAATCCCACTCTAATTTCACTCCAATTCATCTCTTAAGTCTTCCTCAAACTTTAACTCATCCTCTCTGGAAAACCTCTGGTCCTCTGATCCTCCCCTCTCACCTTATCTGAAATTAGGACACTTGACGAGGAGAAGGGCACAGCTTCTTACAAGCTGAAACCAAGTCCTTCCTGTCCCAAAACCCTTGCCTCAGAATTCCATTGGAATCCCACTCCTATCTGACTCTCCCCTTTCAACTTCTACCATCCACGTACGACTGGAAATCCAATGTCTTCCTTCCCCAAACTCAGAACTTAACAGAATACAGCCTTCCCTCAAGCTTTGTTAAGAGTCTCCATCTGTTGATGTGCTGGTGTTTGCAAGTCTTGGTACCTATGATAACAGGTAACAAACACCCAGTGATAGTGCAGACACAGTGAAAGGAGTCATGAGTCAGGCAGAAACAATGCTGGTTGTTCTCGAGTGCTGTTGTGCATCAGAACATGCCACAGCATGGATGGCCCATGTTGATACCATTCCTGACAATGATCTGGCACTTCCCTAGATGATACAATAGAGTAAGACTCTTGTCATATTATATACAATAAATGTTGGCTTATGTTGCTCTCCATCCATCTGATAAACTTGCAGGCACTTATTGCAGATATGGTGCACAGCATTGGGCTGACCATTGAGAACAATCCAATTGTTCTGCTCCTCCATTGCAGCCTTGAACTGGTCCTTGTGCTCACCTGTGTGTGTAACTTGAAGGTAGGTGCCCTGTCGATCATGATTGTCAAGGAGGGCTGAGATGATAAAGCCATCCCAGACATGGTTTGTGGTGAGCTTGGTACCAAATAGCCAATGGGTTCCCTCAAGATATGTATTGAGGAGTGACATGTCATACAACTTGGCAGCATTGGATGCAGAAAACCTGTGCAACAATCAGCAGTCTGAACAGGCAGATAATTTGGTGCAATGCACCACCCCAGTAGCATCTGTCCAGTCCACAGTGTCACCAGCTTATCCTCCACATACTGATGCTCACCAACTTGTATATACTTTGGCCTGCTGCCATGATACATCCACTGTCCTCAACAGACACTGAAATTGTTGTGGTAGTTTGTATTGCAGCCTTTTAGACATGAATCAGTTCAGCCTTACAACCAGTGGATCACTGCATACCATGGCAGGTTAGATGTATAGACCAAGCAGTTTGAACACCTGACTGAGGGTGTACATGACCACTGTGCATTGTTGCTCTTTTTTCAACACCTTGCCTCAAAGGGGGCATTCATGATTGGTACAGCTTTCAGAGGGTAGAAAAAGGGTCAAAGATGCTGGGAATGGTCCGTTACTAAGATTGCGCTAGGTGTTGATGGTTTATTGTGACTTACTTAGTCCATCCATCCATCCATACTCCTTGAACAAAGCGAGGTCATCTTCAAAGAAATGAAGTGGGTTTGCTGCCCATACATCACTCTTAAGTATGTCCCACAACTGATCCATATATTTGAGTGGTATTTTAATAGCCTTACTTAGAAACTGCTCAACACTTGCTGGCACAAAGTCAGGAACTGCAAGCTCAGATTGGTCTGGAGGCAGTGGTAGCTGGATGTCACATTTGAGCTGGGTGGTGATCCTGATGAAACATATTACTTGTTCAATGGATAGGTTACAGAGTACAGGGTGAGCCTCAAGCTGTCGAAATACCCCCATAGTGGCCAGCAGTGGCAGGGTAGGTTTGTATTACTTAGTCAGCCGACATGCCGACGGACTGATCGACAGACGGACGGACTTTTCGCCGGACTTCCCATTTCCCATATGCCCTCCAAACCTTGGAAATTATTATTTGTAATGTGTCAGCAGATAATATTTTACACTGAACTCAATTCACATATAACAAGCGCGTCCATACACGGCAATCTCGAGCTGGTTGCTCTCCCTTTGATTCAGCAACTGAAGTCGGTGGTGGCTCGGCCCTAAGTTAAGATCCGGTGCCTTGATTTAACCTCGATTGGATAGTGGGCAACACATAGCTCTTTTGGCAAATGAGAAGTATAGGACATAATCTTCTTAGAAGTTACAAATTGATACGATGACCCGGAACATCATGCATATATCCAAGTTTTCCTATTTTTACGCACTTCAAGCGAATTCGCCTCCTGTCAAAACTTGGAACAACCCGTACGATTCTATAGACATCGCGGAAGGTATCGTAAGAGGAACGCCGGAAGATCGTTGGCCCACAGTACTTCCTTTAATCTTGATAGCTTGATGTGCTGCAACCCGCAACTGAACATAACTTAAACTATAGAGTGAACTGAACTGAGCATGCCAAAAATCTTTATAAAGAATGGCTGATAAGCTCGACAATCTCCTTCAGCAAGTGAACTCGTCTTCCAAAGCGACTACTTACCACAGCCCGAATACAATGATTCTCCCAAATTAATCTAGAGAAAGAAATATTCTACAGTCGAAGTACCGCTGCTAACAAAATCACCATAGCGACTTGGTGAAGAAATCTACCATCTGGGCCGTACGGTCTATTAGAAACTTCTTTTTTGGCCTCTATCCTCAGTTCGCTGGTTCACATTTGCATAACCCCATGCATTATCTAAACCTTTGGTTTGTAGAAGTGTACAGTAGAAACTAGGACTGTTTCGCCTCGTAAGTAGTATCATGCCAAGGTTGGGTCTACTTAGGCTGGAGGATATCGATCAAATTCCTTCAGCCACACTTCAAACTAGCCCTCTACACATTCAATATTCAAGTGTCGTCGATCGCTATCTCTCTGGGAGTGCCTCCATGACAATTGTGGGCTTGTTGAGCGCTTTTGGAAGATTTATCGGCATCTGATACAACAGGATGGGACTTGTGTTTATGTTTTCCAACGGATGTTAAACAATAAAACTACGGCACTTCGGCCACTCCACACCACAGACATTCGTTCGACGATGAGAGGAATACAAGATACAATCGCGAATGTTGCCAAGGCCGCCATGTACCACTGTCCTGTGGAAGATACCTGAGGGCTCCAGCACTCCAATTTCTGTCTCCTTTTATGAGACACTCTCCACATGGTGCGACCGGTAGTTATCGAAGCCCTTAGTACTCCACCAGGCGAGCTGCCTAACGATTATCCACTGAACTGGATGCCTCTGGATCTGAGGTCGCAGATCACCTCTTCTCCGTGGATGATTTCGCTGCTTTGGGTATGTGGTCTCTTCTGCCACCAATATATCCGCAGGTTAATCCATATTGCGCAGGAAGTGTTTCAAGTCGCGTGACTCTTCAATCGTAGTCGCATTGTTGGTATTGAATTTTGAACGAACCGGCAGATTTCGGGTTTCGACAGTTGCCAGGTCTCTGTCTTGGGATAAACACCAGCAAATTATCTTGAAGGAAGCAGCGAATTGTTTTCAATGTGAGTGCTAACTGCGTGGTACGTCCGTGGACTATGCCATGTGTTTATCGTGGCCACAGTATAAAGGACACCAGCCTTGTCTTTGGGCTTGTACGTTATATGTTGTGTGTAATTGCGTCATTTAGGTGATTTCAGATCGTGCCGAAGTGTGTCAAAAAATTGGCTGCGCTGCAGCCTGCACAACCCTAAGTGGAACCCCGCCTTAATCTAAATCCCGGCGGCGCCCGAGGGCGGTGAATTCACAGGTCGAGTCATTCTTGGTGACTGGCCACGTAGATAATAAGAATGCCTTGGTTGAATTGCTTGTGCATGAAGAGCATAGTTATAAGTTACATCACCAGAGACAGTTATAAGTTACATCACCAGAGACAGCCACGACGTTGACCGTGTAACCAGAGCAGCTTATAATAACAGACAGAACAAGAAGTCTGAAGTCTATACATAGAGGCTTGTCTGTGAGTGTCGGGGGTCTTACCTAATAACGGCAGTGCTCGCTGCAAGTGGCCATCAGAGTCGTTGTCGACGTCCATCTCTCGTTTCAGGAGCATATCCCATCCTTTGTTCTGCTACCTCCTACGCGGATAGAATATCCTTTGCCGTGCTGGCTTTCGGTATAAAGGATATATCGAACCCGGTCCAGGCTGTCGATTCCGATTTTAATTTGCTTATCCAAACACGGACATAATGTCTTTCTTGAGGCGAAATCATCCACCACCAGAAGATGTTCCTGACGAGGAGAATGACGATACAATAGACCCAGAGCTGCGTCTGCGCACCGTGCGCACGGCCGCGTCTGCTATAGCAGAGTCAATAAGATCAGAACAACGTGCTGAAAGGAGGAAGAGTTCAAGGAGGGGGAAGGCGTCGAGATTCTTCCGCAAGCACGAGAAGAGGCCTGAGGTGGCTACGGAAGCCGTTTCTACCAAGGAAATTCCGGGTGTTCGTCGAAATGTCTATGTCAATCATCCGTTGTCAGCTATCGAGTCTGATTCTCGTGGCGAACCGTTGGTTCAGTATGTGAGGAATAAAGTACGGACAACTAGTAAGTGCTGGGCATTTCATATTGAATCATGTCCTGCTCATCACTAATTCAGAATATACCATCGTCACATTTATACCCAAGAACTTGTTCGAGCAATTTCGACGGTTCGTAGTCACGTTCATCCGGGTTTCTATGCAAATCAACCAGTGCTTACACGGTGATATAGAGTTGCCAATCTTTTCTTCCTAACCATCGTTATTCTACAAGGTGAGTGTCTACTACAACTTCACCCTGCCACTTTTCTAATAACCAACACCAGTGTTCCCAATATTTGGTGCAGCTTCACCTTCTGTAGCAGCTCTCCCTCTCGGCTTTATCCTCCTCGTTACCGCCATCAAAGATGGCATTGAAGATTACCGTCGGGCGGTGCTCGATGAGGAGGTCAATACGTCCGCAGTCACCAAGCTAGCCGGTGGGTGGCGCAACGTAAATCAACGTACGGACCCACGCAACTGGTTCCAGAAGTTGATTGGGCTCAATGCCCCTGGAAAGGTCACCAAGGGTGTCAGGAAGCTTAGGGATCGGGAAGCCGGGGAGGCTGGGCAAGGAATGCGTATCATGCTGAGCAAGGCTGGCGAGGACGATCAAGGGAGTGTGACTGCCCGTGATATGAACGAGAGTAGCACCAGTATCGATATGCTACACATGCGCGGGGGTGGTGGGCGGAGGCTGGAAGAGATCCGTAGCATCGATTCGCACAGCTATCCGCCAACGTCACTGGACCTCTCCCAGACGTCCTTATCGGAGGTTCCAGTTATGACGAAAGAGTCTATGCCGGATATTACGCGGTTCGAATCAGGCTCGTCGCAGTACCAGCAGTCGATACACTCTCGCTCGAGTTTCGGCGTCGTAGACTTGCGGAAACGCCCGGGAGGCTCAGCACGGTGGGAACGCACGCTGTGGAAGAAACTAGAGGTAGGGGACATTGTGCTGCTGCGGGAGAACGAACAAGTGCCGGCGGATATTGTCGTGCTCTCGACGTCGGACGCGGATGGGATGTGTTATCTCGAGACGAAGAACCTGGACGGGGAGACGAACTTGAAACCCCGGCGATCCGTGAAAGCTACCTCCACCATTATGTCGGAGGAAGATATTCAACGGTCATCATTTTGCCTTGACTCCGAGCCCCCGCATCAGAACCTGTATCTGTACCATGGTGTGCTGAGGTATAATGACACGACGACGGGCGAGCAGAAGCAAGAACCAGTGACGATCAACGAGCTGCTTCTCCGTGGTTGTGCGATCCGAAACACAAATTGGGTCATTGGACTCGTGTTGTTCACGGGCGCAGACACCAAGATCATGCTCAATAGCGGGGATACGCCGTCGAAACAGAGTAAGATTGAGAAGGAGACAAATTACAATGTTATCGTCAACTTTTTGGCGTTGACGCTCCTGTGTATTGTCTCTGCCATCTTTTATGGGGTGTATGATGGGCAGACGGGAACGAGTGCGGATTTCTTCGAAATCGGGGCTGATCCTACCACATCAGTCATCACCAATGCTATTATCACCTTCGTGTATGTATTCTTCGGTTCTCTTTTTGACTCAAATGACAGCTAATATAGAGGGGAACAACAGGTCATGCCTTATTGCTTTCCAGAACATGGTCCCTATTTCCCTTTACATTTCTATCGAAATCGTGAAAACAATCCAAGCCTACTTCATCTCGCAAGACGTCGAGATGTACTACGAGACTTATGACAAGCCCTGTGTCCCCAAGACATGGAACATCTCTGATGACCTTGGGCAAATCGAGTACGTCTTTTCTGACAAGACGGGCACGCTCACGCAGAATATCATGGAGTTTCAAAAATGCTCCATCAATGGCGTAGCCTACGGCGAGGGCGTCACTGAAGCACAGCGTGGTGCAGCTACCCGGGAGGGTAAAGCCAACACGCTCGACCCGCAGGAACTCAATGAGAAACTTACGAACCTCAAGCAGCAGATGCTTAGTGGCTTGGAGCGCGCGTTCAAAAACCGGTACGCACGGCCGGATAAGCTCACGCTCGTCGCGCCCAAACTCGCAGAGGACTTGACAGACCGCTCAAGCGAGCAGCGGCAGCACATCATCGCGTTCTTTCGTGCATTGGCCATCTGCCATAGTGTGCTTGCAGAGAAACCGGATCCACAGAATCAGCCATATCATCTGGAGTACAAAGCAGAATCCCCGGACGAGGCGGCGCTGGTGGCGGCGGCTCGGGATGCGGGATTTCCTTTCATTGGCAAGGGGAAGGATCATCTGGATATAGAGGTAATTGGTCAAGTAGAACGATATACACCCATGCGGGTACTCGAGTTCAGCAGCACACGGAAGAGGATGAGTGTGATTATGCGCTGTCCGGATGGTCGACTGATCTTGTACTGCAAAGGCGCGGACAGCGTTATTTACGCCAGGCTACGGACGGACCACGACCCAGTACTGAAGGAACAGACGACCAAGGATATGGAGATGTTTGCGAACAGTGGGCTACGGACGCTGTGTATTGCGTATCGGTATTTGGAGGAGGACGAGTATCTAGGGTGGTCGAGGACGTATGACACCGCGGTGAATGCGATTGAGGGACGGGAGGAGCTGGTTGAGAAGGCGAACGATATGGTCGAGCATTCGTTGTCCATCTTGGGCGCGACGGCGTTGGAGGATAAACTACAGGAAGGAGTACCAGAGGCGATTGAGATGTTGCATCGGGCCGGGATCAAGCTGTGGATCTTGACGGGTGGGTACTTGTTTTTCCGTCGCGTGGTGGCGGCTAGTTTCATTTCAAATTAGGTGACAAAGTACAAACCGCCATCGAAATCGGTTATAGCTGCAATCTCCTAAAGCATGACATGGATCTCATGATCCTTTCGGCCGACTCTTTGGAGCAAACACGGGCGCAGATCGAGGCGGGTCTGAATAAGATTGCTTCCATTCTTGGTCCCCCCTCGTGGGATATACGCAAACGTGGTTTCGTGCCTGGAGCTCAAGCATCCTTCGCTGTGGTGATTGATGGAGATACCCTCACGCATGCATTGAATCCGGAGTTGAAGCAGTTGTTCCTTAATCTTGGCACGCAGTGCGAAACTGTCGTATGTTGTCGTGTGTCGCCCGCTCAGAAGGCTTTGACAGTGAAATTGGTGGGTCGCTGGATCCATTTTCACCAGAGGATAGGATCAATACTGTGTGACGTTTTTAGGTAAAAGAAGGCCGAAGTGCAATGACGCTCTCCATTGGTGACGGTGCAAACGACGTGGCCATGATCCAAGAAGCTAATATTGGATGTGGGTTGTATGGTCTCGAAGGCTCCCAGGCTGCCATGTCGGCCGATTATGCCTTTGGACAATTCCGATTCTTGACTAAGCTTCTGCTTGTACATGGTCGCTGGTCATACCAGCGGATCGCAGATATGCATGGCAATTTCTTTTACAAGGTTAGCCTCATCGTGTATCATTTTCCATGATGTGACGCTGATGGGCTTGCGTACCCCATAGAACTTCATCTGGACCTTCGCGTTGTTCTGGTTTATGCCCTCGAATAGGTAGAGTTCATTTCCTACATGCCGAAATATGATTTCTGACATTCATGTTCCCTAACAGCTTTACCGCAACCTATCTGTATCATTATACCTTCATCTTATTGTTCAATCTTGCATTCACCTCGCTACCTGTGATCGTCCTCGGAGGTATGTGACATGTCTTGTATATCCGTACGCTAACACGGCTTGTACTAGCTTTCGATCAAAATCTCAATGCCAAAGCAATCCTGGCCTTCCCTCAACTCTATGTCCGTGGTATCCGGGGCTTAGAGTACACTCGCGTCAAATTTTGGCTGTACATGACAGACGGTCTTTACCAATCGGCGGTTGTCTTCTTTTTCCCTTTTCTGGTCTGGACGTATGGCCTTGGCAGGTCATGGAATGGAAAGGGCATTGACTCTCTTGTGGACTTTGGGACTACGATTGCGGTTTCTGCAGTCCTCGCGGCTAATACATATGTTGGACTCAATACAAATTAGTGCGTTTCCTTGCAAGTCCATGATCGTGACATCTATACTGACGATCCGGATTTTAGCTGGACCATGATGACATGGATCGTTGTGATAGGGTCCACTCTGACGATGCTGTTATGGATCTTGATCTTTTCATTCTTCCAAAGTAGCGATTTTATTGATGAAGTCATCATCTTATATGGCAATGTCACGTTCTGGTCAACAGTCCTTCTATCAGCGACTGTTGCTCTTGGTAAGCGAAAATGTTGTGGCACAAGATATAAAGCATTCCTAATGGGATCGCTCCAGCTCCAAGGTTTATCATCAAATTTGTCAAGACCGTTTACATTCCTTTAGACAAAGACATTGTGCGGGAGATGTGGGTGATAGGTGATCTTAAGGATCAGCTCGGTATCAGCCATCGCAAAGCAAGAAAAGAGCGCAAAGACGGCCACAAAACCCTCGAGGCTACACCAATGTTCCAGCACAATCGTTCTACTTCGGATCTATCAATCTCTGGTGACCGATATGAGCCCACAGTGCCCACAGTGGCGCCTACTCCTTACCGAAGTCCCTCCCGAAGTCCAATGCCGAATTATATGGATTCAACGCCTACGATCCATGCAAACGACCTCCCTATACAGCAAACGCACTTAATGCCGAATCCGCATGACGAAGGAGCAGGCTTATCTCCATCATCTACTAGTCGAATATCGTCATATTACTCTGCCTCTGACCTCCCGGCTCCTTCTCCAATGCCTGACCCCATTTACAAGTATGCCACTGGGGAAACCACCACCACCCCACCAAGCCCTCGAGCGAGCGTCATGGGTAAAATGTCTCCACGGAGAGGTCATGCTCCAATGGCGTCAACTTCGTCGCAGCTTGCTCCACCGTCTTATAATCCCGTGCAGCTGCCTGAGCGTAGTCATAACCACTCAGAAGTATTTGAGATGCACGTCCGAGGACCATCGGATGATCAAGGGTCGCCCTATGGTCATGTGTTCGAGGGCTCAGGTAGCTCAGCGTCGTATGCTACCGCTGGTGATAACCCTTCTCCTCCACCAGTGTCGCATTATGATAGTAGACATTTACCACATCCTTCACCTGGGGTGGAGTGGTTTTCAGAGGACGATCATACAGGGTCGCACTCGGCTTTTCTTTCTTTCGAAGGACCCAAAGCGATGTAAAGTACAGTAAGTCTCAATTTCTTAGTATGGTTCTTCTTACTCACATGCTGCCACGGTAGTATTTGTGGAGTGTTGTGTACATTGACTTTTACTAACTTCACTCTCATTTTCTTTGTGGATTTTCTTACAAGCGCTCCATCAATTCTTAGTCTATAATCTTGCGGATCTGGAAACACTTGTTGCATTTGTCATTTTATGTTTCCGAAAAACATTAAGGTACTGCAAATAAATGATCGAGAATTCCGCTGTATGGACATTGGAGCTGCCACGTGCTGTGCTGCGCAAGGGTATTAGGTGACCTAAGAGGAGAGTAGTCATTGACCTTCGAATTGGAAAATGTGTTTGAGTAGGAATTATTGAATGGCTTTGCGTGTGGACGAGTGCTTATGGATCAATCACAGAACATTATGATAGTGGGAAACTCGATCGCGGAACCATGTGCCTTGTAATTTTAGTGTGGAGTTTAGAATGCAGCTGTGTATTTTTCGAACCAGTCTTGTTCCTGTGCGAACCAGAACCGAACCGTGCTGCTGAGAAATCGTTGGAACTATGGGGCTATTTTTGCGGTGCGACTGTCCGGCATTCGAGAATTGTGTCGTCACGGGAACGATGCGAAGTGGTTCGGTCTTGTTGCCGGCGATCGCGAATCGGGTCAACTCGGCTGGACCTGAGATCGACGTCAGAAACTTTTCCTGATCTATACTTGTCACGGTAATTTCCAAATGCACTTCCTCGTGTACTCTCATCATGCCACAGACGACGATGACTGAAAGTCAAGAACAATCCTCAGTAACGTCGTCCATTCTCAAGGAAAGGAGATTCAAGCTCAGTAGGTGAGTTATACCATAACAATACACCCCCTTGGACAATGCCACTTACTCCAATAATAGGGCATGCGATCGTTGTCGGTAAGCTTGATAATGATAAGGTCCATTCAAAGAGCTCAACTTCAACTCGTCTTATGCAGTCGTAGAAGGATCAAGTGCGACGAAGGTCATCCATGTCAGGCTTGTCTAACTGCAAACTCGGCCTGCACCTTCGAGGAGCCTGGTAAGAGAAGCCATCCTCATAAATCCAAGTAAGTCGGATTTTTTAATCCGGAGCAAATAGTTTGCCTGACATCGTGCATTCTAGGCGCACAGCGACTTTGGAAGATCGAATGCATCATCTTGAGACTCTCATTCAAGCTATCCCGCCTGCAGTCTTCGCTGCAGGAGGTGTTCTCCCCTCAAATACCGCTGGTGGACAGTCGCCCATGGATCTTACCTCCAGCCAATCTCTGCCCTTCATGTATAGTCCAACGCAGTTTCCGTCAGGTGTACCACCACCGTCATTGCATGTCTTTCCACTTATGAATCCGTCCACACATTTCACCGAAAATCCTTCAAAATCCGAGCGATGCAGCCCTGGTGAGGGCTTACTAGATCGCGGATCAACCCCAGATAACCTTGTTGAAGAAACCTCGCGCGTGTCTCTGGCTGCATCATATCTCTATTTTGACGATGAAGGCTATACCCGATGGCAAGGTGAAACGTCAGGATTGCCGGTGCTTGATTTACTTCTCGAAAGATACGCGCCATCAAACAATCCAGATAAATCATCAGCCGATCGATCTGTGACTCGAAACCACGCGAGCAGACTCGTCAATGCTGCCAACACCGAATGGTTCCCGAATCGCACACCACGTCGCACAGATGTCAACCCTCAAGCTCTATGGCGACTCATGACGTCATATATAGTCCCGGACCTCATGGACAGGTATTATTTTTTTTCCACCCTTTCCATGCGTCCTGAGCTAGTCTGACTTATGATCCGAAGTCTTGTCCAGTGTTATTTGTCAACAACTTACTACATATTCCCATTTCTACATGTCCCAACATTTCTATCAGTAAGCGTTCTAAAAATTTGTGCACAGTTGTTACTCTAACGTTTGTCGATCCTAAATAGGATTACGGAAACCCTGAAAAATGGGGAGAACCTGGATTCGCTGCCTTTGTTGTCTCAGTGTGCTGTCTCGCTTCTCGCCATATCGATGACCCGCGCGTTCGGGCGACTCCCTCAGATGGTATTTCTGCGGGTACACAATTTTTCGAGTTGTTCGGCCGATTACGAACCCTCCCGATTGCCGATCGACCGACTCTATATAATATCCAAGCCAACTTGATTGGTGCTATCTACGCAATTGGCCTTGGCAAGCTCTCTAAGGGGGCTGCTCTCCTTGCAGAAGCGGTCACGATGTGCATCGATGCTGGGCTGCACAGACGTGCTGATACTTACGACGTTTTTGACGCAATTGAGGACGAAGTCCGGAAGCGCACTTTCTGGTCTGTTTACACGTGGGATAAACTGATCGGCGCTCACTTTGGTCGGCCATCGCTGTTACGATTACGGGATTGCGATGTGCCAGAGCCCGCCCCTGTCGATGATGAATTTATTACTCGCGAAGCGGTGGGCGTGCCACCTCCTGGAACAGAATGCAGGATGGGGGCGTTCGTTTGTGCTTTGCGGTACATGATTGTTCTGGAATCGGTTCTCGACTTGCCTCCGACGCTCAATGGTGGGGATGCATCTCCATTTATGTTACGTGCTACCTCCGTTCTTGGATCACGAAGATTCAAAGGTATGCACGAAGAAGAAGCGCTTCTGGATGATATCCATCGCAGTATTCCCGCATTTTGGACACATTCCCCCGAGACGCTTGCGAGTGGGGATACCATTCGACTGACCCAGGCTGAACGGTTACATTGTGCGGAACAGTTTGTGCGATTGTTGATATACCGGCACCGATTCTCCGAACTCATGGCGGAGAGAACGAGTGCCAATAATGATGAGGAACCCGGCGAGCAAGAGAAGGAAGCGTTTTTCGCCGCTCAGAATGCTGCCCTCCAGATCATTTCGACTCATCTTCAGATCGCGAAAAAGGGACTGATGACGTACTGTAAGTGGTTAGGGGTTACTGAACCAGATCTGCGCTCATTGCGTTGTTGCACTATCAGATGGCGTACATGTGATCCACCAGCTGACGCAAGCAGGTAGAACGTTGGTCGCCATTTTATTGAACTGTAAGACAGAAGCATTACAACATTTGATCCCCCCTGGTCTGGAAGCTCTTCGTTCCTGTGTTGCCCTCCTTCGTCGATTCAGTGGTCGTTATGTGTGTGGCATCCGGTCCGGGGATCTTATGGAAGAATTCTGTCGACGTAACTATCTTCTCCGCGACCACATGTCAAGTTCCGTGACTAACTTTTGCTCCTAGTTACGCAGATCCCGCTAGAGACTGCACAACAGGACAGTCCCCCAAGCAGCCACCGACCGCCTTGGATACGTCCTGTGCGCAAGAAGGCACCGTCTGCACCACGATCTACTCATGGTGGTGACTTCCCTTCACAACACAGCAGCCCCGAGAGCCTCACGACATCCGACTTTTACAGTGAAACACCTCCCCAAAATGGAGGTGTATTCCCTTCGGGTTCTCCGATGCCTTCCAATGCACCGGCAAATCACGTTACGCCACCACAGTTCTCTGGAAGTGACCAGGGCCAGTCCCCGTACTTGGATTCCGGGGCTGGAATGGGCATGGACATGATTAGGGAGGATCCTGAAATGTACATGCCAGCCCCGGATATGCTGGCGCTTTTTGATGAAGGGGGGGTTGATGTTGCACATCTCTTCTCCTCACAGTACCTACAATCGCAGCACCACGGAGGTGGGTTGAATGACGGATTCAACCCTGGATTCATGAAACATAATGGTCTGGTATCTTCGCCGTAGCAATTGAAATATCTATTCTTTTCTTCTCCTAACCTGCTTGGGCAGGCACCCTCTCGATGTATGGACTATTTATTGCCTCGTGTACATATTTGTAATTACTCCATGTTAGTAGCTATTGTAACGTTGGTATACTTTTTTTTTTTCATGCGTAGTCGTCTAATTTTTGGCTCCTGTCAAACCTTTCGAGAGTTTGACAGTGACAGTTCGCTCAGGTCCAAAGGAATGTGTGGCAGTGCGATAGAAGTGAACCCTCGTGACCAACGACGTAGATCTGAGATCGATCGCCATGTTTGCCGTTTCCTTTATCCTGATCGCGAGAAAGCGGACATTCCTTTCAACATGGCCGAGATGCTCAGTACTCAGTACTCAGTAAGTATACTGTCCTGTGTTTCAAGTTTCTTAACGGGGGGGGCATGCTTATAACAAAACAGATTCCACGCTTGTCCAAAAGTAGGAATGACATGAGGCTGCAGGCAGCAGAACAATAAAGACAATTCTAATAACCCGATATGATCTGATGGTGTTGCGTCAATCAATGTCTGCTCTTTTGTTCAAAGCTGATCCCATGAGACAAAGGAGGACAGGCCCGATCCCAACATAAAAGACTCATTCCATGCTCAAGTTGCTTTCATCGTTCCCTATCATATCATGTTCTATCATACCCCTCCGATCCAAAGGCTGCCTGTCGAGTTGCTTTCTTATATATTCTTACTTGGTACAGAGGATCTCTCAAAACAAGATGGCAGTGACCGCAGCCTTCCTTTCAATACAGAGAGCATCAAGACTCCCCTCCTCATTTCCAGCGTCAATAAGCACTGGCGAAATATCGCGCTTAATACTCCAGCTCTATGGACCACCCTTTGTGTCACTGCTGATATGGTTCATGCTCAAGAAGATCACGATATATCCCTTTATACGACCGATGTTTTCAACACTGCTCATCTCACTACTTACATCCAACGCTCACGTAGACATCCGCTGGATATTCTCATTGATGCGAGAGATCAGGATTGGGATTTTTCAGAACCCGAGTTCGTCCATTCTTCACATAGATTTAAATATTTTGCTGACTTTCCATCTAGAATTCCTTCGGAATACGAGTGCGATACCTATACGCCGCCTTTCTCCTCTATACACATGAGCACCGCAATCTCACTTTTGCTCCCCCATCTATGTCGATGGCGCTCCATCGCCATATTAACCGACTCTTGGGCTCCAATGTACGCTGCATTGCAGCAAATACAGCCCGTCATTACCACCTTTGGTGCCCCCTGCCTCGAATCATTAACCCTGATGCGCTGTAACGACTTTGTGAGTTACTCGTCCACATTCCAGCCCCACGAGATGAAAGGCCCTGCTTTCCTCACCCTGGCTGACGAGCATTCGTCTCGATCACTTCTCCCTCGCTTGAAAAATCTGACCCTTCGTGGAGTTCACGTCGACTGGTCATCCCTCGCTTCCGTTTTATATCACTCTCATGCCAGTCTGCGTACCCTTGAACTCGCATCGCACTCTCTAGACACCCGCCCATCATTCCACGAATTCCATAACTTCCTCGCTGCTGCATCTTCATTGAACAAACTCGTCGTCAGTGGATCCGGACCGTATCTACCCGATATTGACGACGACGAAGATGAGAGCATCCTCAATGATGACGACCTTTGCCCTGTTTTACTTCCAAATCTTCGAGATCTTACCATTGGTTATAGGTCAGCATACGAGGCGCAGGTACTACTAGAGAGTATCAATGCACCGAACGCACAAGTCCTGACTATGGAGGACTCGGCTTACCCCGGCGAGGCGGAAGATATCGATGCAGGCAAGCTTCTCACATATGTCGGCACAGGCAGGTTCCACGACGGCAACGAGCACATATTTGTCTCCTACATCAATGGAAGGCACTTTGAAGTTGCCTTGGACGAAGGTGCCAAGAGCCTCGTCAGCCGTTCAGAAAGGTCCGCAGACAAGAAATCAAATTCGACATGCCCCTTTCCCCTCCTCGAAAAGGTTACACTCACCCGGGTAAAAGCCTGCCCCGGCACCCTGCATGCCTTCTTTAACAGCTTGCAGAACGTCCGCAAGCTTGAGCTGAGCGGGATGTCGACGCACGCATTATACGCTTTACATCCGCAAGGCCTATACCACCGCCAATCGCCCTCCAGCAATCCCTGCCCCAAATTGCAATCACTTTGTATACGTCGACCTGAATTTACACAGCTGCAGGATTTTGTCGTCCTTGTTGGCAGTATGGCTGGTGAACGGCTGAAGAAGGGCTCTTGTGGCTTGCAGGAAGTGGATATATATGTCGACGAGGCGGGCGAGTTCGTTACGGAGGATGTCGTTCAGGTGTCGCCCGGCACGACGGTCACTGTTTTCAAGGAGGCACCACGGGATGTGGACGATATGGAACCTGATGAGGATGATGACTCGGATGCCGTCGATCCGTTCCGGGTGGGAGGCGCTTTCAATGATCCTATCTTCGATACTTTCTATGCGCGTGGTGTCGCCAGTTTTTGAAGTTGTGTTCGTGTACAGTTTTCTTCATTTCCGTTTGCATCCCTCTTGTCTTGACGAGGGGCGACTTATCTTTATTACATTTTTTGGCTCTTGGGACTCACAGGTGTACTAGTAGAATTCGATGTACGGTAGAAACTTAAGTAGCTTGTACAATATTAATATCTCGATCTGTATTATGTAAATAAAAGATGGTCGGACCAAAATACAAGCGATAGTGGTCACTACTTAGAGTTTGTGGGAGATTGTGCTGCTGGTGTAGACTCGTAACACTCCCTCGTATATACATGAGCATGCGTCGATGTATATAGAGCTATCATTGACGCGACTCGACGCGTCGTAAAATTCCTATAATTCCCGTTTGGGCACTCAGCTTCCCTCGATCACAACGTTTGACTATGCCTTTTCAAAGTCAGCTTTACCGGTCCCTATACATCGACGCTTGCTCATGTACTACATAGGGATCGGTCACCGGTCTACTAGCATGCAGTCTTGAGCCTCCAGGAGTTGCTCTTCCATTGATTCAAAAAACACCTTGGCTTGGTTGTTTTCAAATGATTCATCAGGCGGTGTGATGATGATGTTGGGGATACGTAGTGAGGGAGGGATGATAGGCGGAATGGTTTGTGGAGATCTTCCTGTTTTCAGAATGAAAGGTGAGAAACCCGTCGATGCATATACAGTATTCATGATGTCGAATCTGACTTTTGGTAGTGCTCAGGCCCATCCCTTTTGATTGCGCTCGACATGGAAATGCAAACATTGGATCACGGTTTTGTTTGAGCGCTCTGAGGATCCATCAGTCTCTGGATGATACGATGTCGACATTTTGTGCTTTATTCCCATGAGTTTCACTAGCGCTTTCCAGAATTTTGAAACGAATATCTTGTTGCGGTCACTGATGATCTCCTTAGGGCACCCATTTTTGCAGTACCACCTGTCGAAAAAGATGACCGCAAATTGTTCGGCCGTGATATCGGTGTTACAGGGGAGAATCTGGATATCGGCACCCAACCTGTCCATCATCGTGATGATAGCATCAAAGCTGTCGTCCTTTGGTAGAGGTCCGATGAAGTCCACAGCTACTGATTCAAATCTTTGGTCAGGGACAGGGAGTGGGTGTAGGGGCCCTGGTGGTAGGGAAGTTCATGATTTGTTCCTCTGACAATCGACGCACGCGGGAATGTATGCATTAAGTAGATCACGCCTCATGTGTGGCCAATAAAATCCATTTCTGAGTGACAGATAGGACTTGTGCCCTCCAAAGTGCCCGAGGTTGTCATGAGCTAATCGAAAAAGGTCTTCCTGAAGTGTTTTGTACTTGGGTATAACTAGTTGCAAGCTGATATACAGGAGTCCATTTTTCAACAAGATTCCCAGCTTTTCATCGAGGACGCCACGCTTAAGATCGTCTAGAATTCCAGTGCACCAAGAATCAATTTTGTACCCATTTTTGATGCTCGCCAGGAATTTGGGGTCGCTCTCAACTGTGAAAACCAAAGCTATCTTTGTGGTCTTCTGCCCATTGTTCTTGCTTTCTGGTAGGCATGAGAGTGCATCGGCAATGGTGTTGTCCTCGCCAGGTAGATAAGTGATGGTGTATTTGTAGTGTGATAAGTACTCCATCCAATGTGCTTGACGTCTTGATAAGTCTTTCTGATAGTTGAAATTTTGCAGCGTCCGGTGATCTGTGAAAATTTCAATTTGAGAGCCAAGAAGGTCCACCCGCCATCTCTTCAATGCGCGCACAATTGCCAACATTTCCTGTTTGTGAACTGGATAGTTGAGTTCTGCTCCGGATAGGGCATGGCTGTTGAAAGCAACCGGTCGTGCAGTCTTCCATGTTGGTCCGAATGAAAGGACGGTGTTAAGACTATAGGTCTTTAACTCAGCCTTGGCTTCGTATGTCACAGTTGGAGGCTTTCCAACTATATTGGTATTGCACTAGGAGGCTTTCCTAGTGTATCAGGCTTCTGGCCTTCACTTGGGTACTTCCTCAAGTCATTACGGCTATCCGTACTCAGAGGCTTTCTGAGTAGACCGTCAGTTCATGTATCACAGTTGGAGGCTTTCCAACTGTCGAGTTTGAGTTATCACAGCTAGGGGCTTCCTAAGCTGTCAAGTGTTCTGGTTGAGTCTAAGACCATTATTTGAATTAGGTCAAGCTGAGGAATACAGGCAGTATTACTACAGCTTATATACAGTTCTAAGATACCTATCATCCAATCGGAATGCAGGATCGTTATCAAGTAAAAATAGAAAGAACAATAGAAATGACAGGCCTCATGCCTCGCATGAGGCATCCGATGTCATGGAGTGCTGCGGCGCAGCATGTCAGGGAACAATAAAGGATAAGCCTCATGCCTAGCATGAGGTGTCCGATGTCACGGATCCAATGTCAAGGATCCAATGTCGATCGTGAGAGTCCGACGTCATGGACCTCATGTCAAGGGGGTGTCATACCACAGCATGTGTGGGAGTGGGTTCAGGTGCATGGAGTCACCATTCGTCAAAGTGTCTCCTGTCAGAGGTGAGTCGAGTTGAATCAGAAAAATAAAGTACCCGGTCTTGCCGGCGTACGTCTGGTTGTCCTGGGTTACAATAACAAAAATTGTAACAGACAGCGCCGGTACACTGCCTACTAGCGTCACAGGTAACAAAAATTTTATTTTCACCAGGGTCTTCATGATTGATTGTAGTAAGGCAGTCGCACCCAACTACTAGGGCTTTTATGGCATCAAAAGCATACTGGTGATATGTAGTCCAAGGTGGGAAGTTCACATTGCATTCTTTTCTGGTCAATGGGGTGAGGACTGTTGTATGTTCAGCTAATTGTGGGAGGAATGCAGAGATGTATCTGATGATCCCCAGGAATTGTTGGACATGTTTTGCAGATCTGGGCATTGGCCATTTCAGTATATGCTCAACCTTGCTGGAGTCCGCTTCAATTCCCCATGCTGAGATGTGATGGCCCAGAAAATCAATTTCGGTGGTGAACAGCGTCGATTTCTTAAGCGAGCAGAATAGTTCTGCCTTCCGTAGTGCTTCTAGGACCAGCACAACATTCTGTTTGTGTTCGGCAAGAGATGATGACCAGATAATGATGTTGTCCAAGTATACATGGCATATTTGGCTGATGAGATCCTGCAACGCTAATGTCACCTGGCATTGGTGTGTTGCAGGTGAATTCCGTAACCCCATGGGCATGACCACCCATTCCCATAGTCCAAAAGGTGTTAGCATTGCTGTGTACTTTATGTGATCTGGATTCACCAGTGTTTGGAAAAACGAATTGGTCATGTCTATTTTTCCCCAGACCTTTCCTTTCGCACAGTCCACCAGAATATCATCAATTCATGGGAGGGGATAGTTGTCAGGTATTGTAAGGCAGTTCAGGTGACGGTAGTCATTGACCCACCTTGGTAGCACAGAGGGGTCTGACTTCGGGACGATGAAAGAGGGTGAAGTGTAAGGTGAGGATGATGGCCTGATGTGTCCCGCTGCAAAATGTTGGTCTATTAGTGTCTTCCAACCTGTTCAGTACTTGTGGGGGCATGAGTAGGCTCATGCTGTGGAAATAGGTGCTCCCAGTTTGAGTTCGATGTTGTGATAAATGTCCTTTGGGAGATCTGCTGCATTTGGGATATCGGCTGGGAAACAATCCCTGAAAGTGTTCTTGAAGGTTTTATCTAAATGGCGAAGGACCACTTCAGCCACTAGCTGGGTGATTCAAGTTTTAATTGCAGCCACAATGTCAGGAGGACCAACGGAGTGCCTCTCGAAGTCGAAGTGGTGTTCGTTTTCTGCAAACAGATTCATGAGCTCCATGTGAACGAGCCTTCTCAGTTTCATTGTCTGCTCCTGTCCTTCACAAATCTCACGCTTCTCTTGAACCCGCCATTGATGAGGTGTGAGTGTGGTTGATTTTCTGTTCTTAGTGGGGTCAGGGGGATTGAGGAGGTCGAAGTTTGATTCTTTTGCTATTGCAGTATGTAGTTCAGCATCGACAACTATTTTATTTGTAACAAGGAAGTCGAGGCCAAGGATGATTTTGGTGTGAAGCCCAGGACAGATAATCGTGTTCAAGACGTGTGACGTCCAGGCAGAATCTGGAGACTGCAGGTGTAATTTACAATACTCGGATAATAACAGGCTAGAGTCCTTCTTCATTGCAAATGCACCAGAAACGGTCATTGGTTTGAATAGTTTGCAACGTTGTAGGCCAAGGATTTCGACGAGATCTTCAGATATCAAGACTGGTGCAGATCCATGGTCAATAAGGGTGGACACCAGGGTGGGAGTGCACGTGAATGGTGCATCCACACAGCATGTCCACTGCAAGTGAGTGGGGAATGAGGATTTATGGGGAATGTACTCATCACCCTCTTCAGAGCCAAGCTCTCCATCTGTGAATTCCTCACTATTCTCATCCTCCTCGAAGACTGCTGTGATGATATTGCCCGTATTTTCTCATAGGCTGCCTTGGCTTTAGCGGCATTGGTGGCCATGATTTTCTTGCAAGTTTCGGGCATGAGTTTTTCTTGGTCACAATCTGGGGAGAAGTGTCCCGCATAAAATGTTCGGCATTTGTAGCACCCAAGGTGAGCTTTCAGGATATCCTTTTCTTTGCGGGTGAGCTTTGGGATTCCCACATAGCTTTCTTTGGTCACCATAGCAGAAGTGTTGGCAATGTTGGAAGAACGGAGGGGATTGGGCAAGCATGTGGAGCCAGGGGCATGGGGAGTGGTCGACGTGGGGGAGAGTTTGGCAAGGTGCTTAACCCACTCTTCATTTTTCTCCGTGATGTTGAGGTCGAGGACGTTAATGCGCTCTTTCCAATCTGCGAAGTCTGCAATGGCATCTAAAATCCCAGTGGTAGCACCAGAGGTGTTTGGTTTAGGGTTATTGGCATGATAAGCACGTTCAAGAGCAGGCTGCATGCGGGGAATGAGATGGAGACAAAGTCGATCTGCCGCAATGTGGTATGGTGAGGATGCTCCTCCGAGTTCGGTGTTGGCAGCAATAACTTTCTCCACCCAAGTGAGGAAGGCGGTGTCCCCTTGTAAGGCAATCTGATCGCGGACCAGGGAGTGTTCCCAAGTGCACAGCAAAAACTTTTTCTTCAGTTCTGTGACAAAGGCTGTGAAGTCTAGGGCGACCAAGCACACTTCCTCTGCATAAACCCATGTCTGTATTTCTGTGGATTTGAAGTTGTAGAGAATCTTGCCTACACGTTCATTGGCAGCCATTCTCTTGTGTGAAAAGTAGCATCGGCAGGCATTCTTGAATACTCGCAAGGTCTCAACTGTTAGACGGCCGCTGGAAAGTATGGGGCCGCCACTTCCTGATTGAATGACTTCAGCTGTTGCATATGGGATATTATTGGCATTGGACATGTTCGTTGACAAGTGTGTCAAGGAGTCCAAGTCACTGGTAGATGGGTGTCATATTGGGGGTGCAGGGCTGGAGTTGAGTGAGGTCAATGGGGAAAGAGCAGGAGAGGTACAGTTCATGGGGTTGACTATATGCACTGTTTGGCGGGCACGAGAGCATGTCGTCAAAGAGTTGCAGTGTGAGGGATGTTGAGACAGTTTGTACAGTCTGTTGCAGTGAGTTCAGGGTGTGGTAGGTACAGTACGGTGACAGGTTTGGGGTACAGTGTCAGGGTGCAGTGGGAGATTGAGATAAGAGTGGTCGGGCAGTTCTTGCATTGCCAGAGTATTTCTATGTGTACTTTTCAGCGTCGGTGATACACCTCCACTTTGATGTGTGTGCTGTTGAAGCTGGTTCTTTCGCCCTTTTGAAAATGTTAAATGTGACTGGGTGAGGCTAGATTCAATCGCCAAGAAGACAATCTTGGTACTTGTGGCTGGCTATGGCTAGATTTAGTGATAGGAAGACGATTTTGGCAGCGCTTAGATTCAGGGGTGTCAAAATGGCGTTAAGTCCATTCAGGGCCATCCCAAACGGCGAAAAAAAAGATGGGGAAAGGATGTGGCCGTGGGATGTCCACGTTTCTACTGTATTCGTGTTCAAAAAAAAGTGGAAGGAAGTCTGGGACTTCCAACACTAAGGTCGAAACAAATGAACAGGAATGAAGTATGAATTCAAAAGTGAAAATCTGATAATACAAGTCATATGAGAATGATCTACATCAGGTGACCATGATGGTGACTAAGCAGTCAAATGTGGTTGTAACTTCATTACATTGAGCTGAAATTCACTAGTTGCATTTATGTACATTAGTCATGAAATCCACTAGCTCACTCTTGAAATCATCTACATTGCAACACTATGTCAAGACCCCTGAAAGCTCTGCCAAATGCCTGATCCAGATCATTGTGATTTTTATCCACACAAATTTTGGCAGTTTTTATCCAGAAATCGGCTCTGGCCCCCAAATGTATCAATTTTTATCCACACCATACCTCAGGCCTATGCATAAATCTCAAAAATTTCCCCACTGCACAACAAATGTTCCTATAGACTGAGCAACAGTCAAAATATGAATTACTGTACATATGTTGAAACTACAACTAAGGATCAATATCAATCTTCAAACTTCTTGTCAACATCATCGGGCACCTGAAACTTTTTCACTCTACCCACTTAAGACTTGAGGTAACTGCCTTGAGATATGAGCTCTGCACATGTTGTGCACATGACCTGTTTGGTGGGTTATGAGTGATGGGTTGAAGACAGTGGTGATGGCTAACAGATTGCAGTTCAAGTTTACTCAAACCGAACTCAAACAGATATTTGTATAGTTGTGAAGAAAAACATATTAGTGTGTTACGGTGTAGTGGAAGTTGTATTATATGTGTGCTCTGTATTATATGTGTGCTCTGTATTATATGTGTGCTCCAAGTGCAATGTATTTGGTTCGAACCTCGGATGATGTGCTTTTTATCTGCATACGGACCAGGCCAAGTATCACCTTGGCAATTTTTATCCACACTTCTGCCTCATAAGTACATTTTTGAAAAAATCTTGATTTTTATCCAATTTTTATCTGGAAATACCTGAGGCATTTTCAAAAATTTACCCAGTTTTTATTCACACTGGCCTCAGGTGGTAGAGATTTCAGGGGTCCTACTGTCTAAAAGGGCCAATCCCGTCATTTTCGGCATATACTTTTTTCTCCCACTCGGGTCAATTTGGCAGTTATTCAAACTAAGTGGTGGCTAAGTGAACCGCACCATAACTGAGAGGGCTGCGGTACACCAATTGAGCCTCGTTCATGCACCCTGACCCTAACTGCTAACCGAACCCTAACCGAAATCCTAACCGGTTCCAGCGGCGTGTAAACGGACCCTAACCGATCCCAACGGGTACTTATGCCCGGCGGCGCGAGCAGCGTGCAAAAACAAACGTCGCAATACAAATATGGATGGAATGCATCACGACTCTGCAAAGTGGACAGCACTCCCCGTACACTTGGTATCGCTGTGCTTCCACCACAGGTTCGTGATAGTTATCGGGAAATATGACGCATCACCCTCACCTGGTGACCTAAACTATGTAATGGTCGCGATAACCAAGCGATAACATCATCCGAGTCTAGGGTTTGATTTGTTTTGATTTGTTTTCCTGTTCGGGCGCTGTGACCATCATCCACATCTGGGCTGCCAGGACCATTATCAGGGATGCTACTGTCCTTTTGAACCCTACCAAACTGATGATGGCCAAACTCATATCTTGGGGAGTCGAGTTGATAATACTACTCATGGTATAATAGTGACCATGTTTGGCACTCGATCCATGATCAGTCCGGCCGTCCATAACATTACCGCACTGCGGGCATTTCTATGGCGCACGATGCTCAAGGCACACACACACTGCATTAAACCGAGCTAAGACTTCGTTTGAGGGCGGCAGTACGTCTGGCTCAGCATACGGGTAACCGAAGGGAAGATCAGGAAGCTGATGCTGCGATTTAGGATGGTATACCACCATCGACTTTGTTTCCTGTTTCCTGTACAGTATCGTCTCCAAAGCGTCAGTGACGCCACATGACTGGGAGCAGAGCACATTTTCCCAAATTTGCTACAATTTTGTTTGAATTCATATAGATATGCGGGAAGCCAGTCATGAGATCTAGAAAATTTGATCAATTATGCTGTGGATTCGATTTCCCTGCCACAATCCAGGTCAGACAATAATAAACCGAACCGATGTTTTTGTGGAGGCGGGAAGATCTGGCTGTTTTGGACATAGAGGATCCAGAGAACTCACAATTCTTGGGATGCTCGATGGAATCTAGACCAGGCTTGGACACCTAGCTGTGGTATCGTGCGACAGCGCGGAGTCGATGATCTGATCCTGATACTTAGAAAAGATGGGAAGTCAAGGTTGAAGAATTATGGAAAAACTGAGAGCCGATGTTTCACGAATCATCGGTATGTGAGAGCGAGAAATCCTGGCGAGATGACGGACCCATGCCCGGGGTGATCACTGAGGTGTGTAGAAATTTCCCAAATTGCCGCCACGCGTAAGTCAAGAGAAGATGATGATATCAGTACCTCCATCTAGCGGCGCACGGTCACGGATCTGAGATGGGACTAGTGTGATAATTCCATGTTGGAGAGTAAGTACTAAGTAACCACTGGCAACGTGGTGAAGAACCAAGATCGCGAGTACTTATAACCACAGGGAAGTGGATGGCAACGGCTTTGTCGTTAGATAATGTTGTCCTGAGAGGAAAGAGTTGAAAGAACCGCCAAACTTGAGCATGGCATCCCGATCGGTTAGGGTCGAAGAGTCAAAGTGACCGATGTCAATTGGCTCATAGGGTCCAAATGCGGTTGGTATATTCCGGCGTCACGCATGGCGCACGGCAACATAGCCTAAAATCATGAGAATTTCCTAGAAGAAACATGTGGACAGATAGAACGACTAACGAGGTCCAGAAGGACCTCTGGAAGATCATCCGTCGGCAAGCGGTCTAAAGGAAGCACACACGATACCAACTTGAAGTAGCCACTCGAGTGACCACAAGTTATGTTTAGATCCAATAAAGAACCCGGTCGCGTGAGCGAAAGATTCAGAAACTGTGGGTATGTGTGAAACAAACAACATGAGAGTTATTCGTATGCATATGATCTGTTTGTGCAGCTGTCTTTCTCCTGGTTGCTGCAGCACTGTGGAGTCTCGAAAATAGGCGTAGTGGCGCCGTCAGCACACATGTCAGAGATCTAAGCTCAAGGAATGGTACTCTGTACACGAGGCATCTCTTCGCATATTTCTGAGCTTGGCGCTCGGATTGTATTTGGTTTTGTGTGTCAATTGCCTCCGATTCATCCGCCCAGGCCAAGGTAAGTATCACCGTCCTAGCTCCGACACCTGGCCGGGGTACAGCAGTTGATGGTGTAGACCTCGTTTTGTATCTTAACCACCATGCCATCAAAGGGCCATCTTACGACGAGACTTGTACGTCGCGTTCACATAGTCCTCGCAAGCATAGGACTGTTTTATGGCCTGGTGGTCGTACTGGTGATGACCCCATTCATCCAGAAATCGTTTCGTAACATAGACTCACCTCATTCGATGTTCAGAGCTGACGAAATACTGACAGAGTTCTTTATGCTACACACATATATTCTTCCGGGTACAACAGCTTTGATCACCCTGAGAACTATGGACTAGCTCGTGAGCCTGTTATTATTCGTTTAAGACAGTTCAAAACTAATCTCCATGCCTAGCTGGAAAGACCGTCAATATTAAACTCCGTAGCTCTGACAACACTACCATCGGCGCGTGGTACGTGTTCTCAAACAAGTTCTATCGCAATCTTCCGTTCCCGCCTTCCAATACCCCACAGAAAAATCTCATACCAGTTGCGACGAGAAATAATCCGACGATACTCTTTCTGCACGGAAACAGTGGTACTAGGGCAACCCCACTGCGTACCGCACTATACACGTCCTATACTTCACGATTAAATTCTAATGTACTGGCGATTGACTATCGCGGGTTCGGGGACAGCGAGGGTCTTCCGACTGAAGACGGTGTCACTTTAGATGCGCGTGCTGGTTGGGATTATCTAATCAAACAGGGTGCCCGAGCTGAAGATATAATAATCGTCGGTCATAGCCTTGGAACTGCAGTTGCAGGTCTTCTAACTGCCGGGCTTGGGAGAGAGAATATCGTACCTCGTGGTCTTGTTTTTATGTCTGTGCGTATGCAATCCCACTGGGGTGCTGTGCTCTCTGAGACTGTGTGTATCGCCCTGCAGCCATTCACATCTGTTCGACGACTCGTAGACGAATACTATCTTTTCGGGCTTTTCCCGTTGTTAAAACCTCTGAGGTTGATACCGCTGGCATCTGGTTTGTCGTCTGTTTTCTCTGCAAGGCATGCTTGAATGACGATGATCTTCACCGGTCGTTAGATGTTATTACGTGGTCACTGGTACATAAATACGATACCCTAAGACTTGTGCCGGTACGATGATCATGCTGTGAATGAAGCTACCTACCTCACCACCTCGTTCAGGAAATCAAGACCTCCATACTCATCGCTCATGCCGGTGTGTTTTGATACTCATTCAAAGTTGCTCTCCTCATAGTGAATCTAGAGAACGACTGGGACATTCCACATTCCCATTCATCCACTCTTTTCGACGCGTTTCTTGATCCGCTTCTCTTAGAGTCACCGACTGCCGCCGGACTCATGAACATTTCTGACTTAGATGCAATCTCAGTACAGCTGGCTCTCCAAAATGCACGTCGCGCAGAGTTGGTTTCTCGTGTCAGCATTCATAATTTCGGGACGCTAGATGAGTTCGCTGCTGACGGCAGGAAGGTTGCGCTTCTCAAGACCATAAGTGGAAAGCATGATATCCCCAAAGATGAAGGCGTACAGGACACGATCGGGAGAATGTTTGATTTATATTAGGGATTATGAAATGAAATATTGCGCCTTCCTTTATTTCCTGTTCCCTCCTTTAGTACGCGTCATTCTAGTAATTTCGAGGTACAGCTTCCCATAATTTCAATGCCTCTCGGCAAGGATACGATGGTATACATAGATTAGATTCTCGACTGTTTTGGAATTACTGATAGCGGAGTCTGGAAATTATGTGGTATCGCCGTTGACTTCGTATATCAAGGGTGGTATGGATTTCCGGAGAATCCTGGCATGTGAGCCAAGCCTGACAATTCGTATGGGCGTCCGCAAGAAAACTCGTGCCCCTGTCGGACAAGAGGAAACCTCGAAAGTGAGAGCACCCGCAAGCAGTGTGCAGACTCAAGCGCCAATAGGAGAGCGATAGAGTCGCTAATACATTTCGTTATGGTATCGCGACAGCCGCGAAAGGTTGGTGAGCATTCTCAAGGTTGATGAAGAATTTCATCTTGCGGACCTTTTTATGACATTGCTTTGACTAAAGGAACTATCATCGATCCCGATTCCAAACGTCATTTTATCCGGGGAGTCAGGTTCTGGAAAAGAGTTCCATTATCAACTTGGTCGCCGAAAAATCAGTCGCGGCGGTGTCTGGCCGCGTCCGCGGTTGCACATTTATGAGCGCGCGTTACGTTGTGAACATCCTGGGCTCAACGTTTAATCTCTACGATACCGCCGGACTTGACGACTGAGACGTGGAAACTGTCCTCAAGAGCGAGGCAATTCTACAACTCTTCCGACTGCTGACGAGTTTAGAGACTGGCGTCAACCTCCGACGCCTTTTGCATGCGAGGCCCTCGAATCAAGGACTCCGCGTACAAGTACTGGCGTCTCTTCCACGAGATCATTTGCGCAACGAGGTCCCAATTATTATTGCCATCACCGGACTGGAGCAGGAGGAAGTGATGGACGAGTGGCGGATGCAGAACAGTGGCACCTTCCAACAGTACGGGATGTATCCTCAGGGTGTAGGGTGTATCACAGCAATCCGGGGCAAACATTCTAGATCTGGTGGATATATGTTTGATGAACACGGGAAGTCGAAAATATGGCATTTGTTGAGGGCACACTGCCTGGAATGATGCAGCCAGTTGAATGATTCTCCGAGTCAATGATTATGAATGTCACGTATACGGGGGAATTTAGCCGGGTGAAGGAACTTAAGACTGTTACTGGACCTGGAATAAGGCAGTTGGTGGATCGTTGCGGAATGACGGAAGAGGAAGCGAATCAGCTGGGAGAAGTACTTATGGTGAGGAAGTTCTATAGGTCTTGCGCAGAATTATCTGATACAATACTTCTTCCCTCAGATATACCCTTCTCGAATGACATTACCCCCATCCACCGTTCATACCTCCTTTGTGCAGAAAGCGCGTTGAACCAAATGAAAGAGGGAGGTGCTCAACTCGAGGCCACCTTCTCCTGTTTCGCAATCCGATTACTCCGTTCACGCAGGAGTCAACGAATCTCTCATTACACTCGGAGTCGGATATGTTGAGGAGATCTATATATTTACTTCTGCCAAAATATCTGCTGAATCTTGGCTGAATCTCCTCTCGTGATCGAACTTGGCAAGCTGGTCTCTCCGTATCCCGGAGTTATCTTTACAGTATCATCTTCTCTTCGAACGCCTGTCTTCAAAGACGATGGCGGCGTCTGGGACTTTGATGAGCTTGTGCTTTCTAGAGCGAACAATTCACAACAAATCATTCTTCTGGCACGATGAGCTCTAAGATCATTGTAGCCCATTCCCTATACTGGCATGCCGAACGGCATAGCAGGTACTTTGTCGTCCGGAAATTCAGCAAAGGGAGGAGCAGATGGTGGAGACGGTGAGTATCACAATAGATCTCAGAAGGATAAGAACTCTCAGGACCACAGTTACAATTATGGTGGGAATAGGGATCCAGATGGGGATCCTGAAGATCTAAACGCTAAAGGAAAAAACAACATATGTCCTTTGACGTGTTGGCCAACATCTACTGCAGGGGTTGTGATGACTACTTTTCTACTCTTTTTCAGGAGCTGCAGATCAATGGAAGGCTAACAGTTCAAGTAGGCTCTGCACTTTCTCGGAAAACCTGGAAATTCTATTCCTCTTTTAGACGGATATCCACCTCCGCTGAAACCTAGGCAACTCTCCAAGTCCTATGCGGAATTTCAGAAACTAAAATTCCAAGGACAGCCAAAAACGAAATATACTAGGTATGAGCTGGTCCATCTCTTAGGTGACTCTCGACACCACGACGGAGCTTGTCGACATCGATGTGAAGAAAACATTTGAAACGCCGGCATCAGGCAGCGAAACGACAGAGATAACTGCCAGCAAGAATACTTCGGCTGCGACAATAGGAGGTACCTTGACCGGGATTTTTGGTATCCCTTCTGCAACTGTGACCCTTATGGGAACTCGTACCAGTGAAACTTCCTCCAGTGCCGAGGTGAAGAAGTTCAATTCGAAGATTACCTTATACGAGAGTCGTGATCTCGTCTAGTGGGTTTTATACCAAATAGAACGAGGCATTCGGTTGCATGAGGGCACCCTCCCAAGTGTAGCATTCGAATTCAAGGGAGACGAGGCACTACCTCCTGTGTTGGTCATTGATTTCTGGTGGGGAGAACTTGGTATCAAGTTGGTTGGGACAGTCAAGATTAACGGCACCATCGCACTGTCCTCAGCCAAGTTGTCGTATTGGAGATCCCAAGCCACCGTCTATCAGAATATGTTGCTACAGTGAATATGACATCGACCTACCAGGTCGACGTTAAGCTTCCAGGATTAGCGATCAAGGTCATTCCAGCCATAGCCAGCCTTACAATTCCCGCTGGCGAATCTGGTGAGTGCGGTTCATTGAGATCGATATGGAATACCGTGTGCTGATTATACTTATGTGACGAAGGACTGCTCATGAATGAGTTATGGCCATAAGCAAAAGAGTGTTGTTGCCAGTTGGGGAAAGCGGTGTGCAATGCTTGAATGTCACGTAGTTCAGGTCGGTCTCTGTGGTTTCGGAACATGCAATTTTTACATCTACGATCACAGATTGTTACTACGCTGCAGTCAATTGCTATTTGATTGCTATTATGATGTATCGCTTTGTGACCTGACATCGCTCGGGACTCGGCGGTGGCACACTGCCTATGGTGACTTAGTTGTGGCCTTGAACATATTTGATTGTTGTTGAGTTGGTATGGCTCTATTGGCTTCCATTGGCCGCCTTAGATGTTTGGATTGACGATACTAGTCCCACCTTAGACGGTCATGTGTGCTATTCCTGTTTTTGGGTGTCGCCGTTATTTACTTACCTGGTGTCGGCGAGGTATGGCTTACACCTGAGTTGCTTATGTAGCGTACTCCGCAGATATCATATCACATATCGTTGTATCCAATCTTGAATCACGTGATCGATCATTCTTCCTCCCGACACCTGATCAACTGACATGTCTCTATTGTCTTTCAACAATTGGAATCGTTCAATCTGTACGGGTACGTCGACATGGAACTCCTGGCGCGAACAATAAAGGAATAGTTCCATCAACTTCTTTGTTATATATGGAGAAGGATCCCGAAAGCGAAGGCTCCAAGCTGAGAATTGATGACGACCAGGAGGGGGACATTCTTTTTGTTCTCCGGCGCTATGGACACCCACTGTAGAAAGTCTAAGATAAGAGGACTTAAGAGGTCCTGGATCACCCCTCAATACTTTCACTTGGCCACAGGCTCTGGCTCGCGATTATTGGTTCTTGAAGGGCCACTGGTCTTTCGCGCTGTCAAACTAGTGTGCTCCGAGTTCGACTTGTCATCGCCATGACTTTCCCATCGAAAATAGTGTATCCTTTGCCGCCGCCAACCACCAACTGCTTGACGTCAGCGCAGCGCGCCCAACTCATTCGATCCACCAAGAAGCTTGGTCGAATACTCGGGACCACTCCTCATCTCATTGACCCAAGCACCCCAGACACGTTAGGTGTGCCCTCATACTACATGTCAAGACTTTCTTTTAACATATCTACAGGTCCTCTTCATATTCAGTTGCCGTTCAACGATGTAGAGGACAGTGCCACACTGTCTGGGTCTCCCACTGCGTCAACCTCTTCGTGCTCCAGCACCATGTCAATGGCCTGTTCGTACGATCCAGTTTTGTCGAGATCAGGGTCTATACGCTCCACGAACAAGCGTTCAGGATCCCTACGGTCCACAAAGTCCACTACCTCATCTGACTCCTGGCGCAGTCGCAAGCCTCCACTGCTTCATTTAGCGACGTCTTCGCCATTAGGGACCATCTCATCGTCACCTTCCATGAACGTATCTTCTGTGTATTCTAATTCCTCTTCAAGCTTCACTGATGAATACGAGTTCACACATGAGTTCACGATTCGCCCTCATAGAATCCTTTCTGCTCACGACTCTCCGACCACTCCCTCGTTTACAATCCTATCCGAAAAATCTGACCGCCTGAACAAGATGGAACGGCTTCGAAAGAAACTCGGGGATGAGGTTCCGATAGACCTTGTATTTCCTCGTGAGGAAGAAGCTACAGATGTTTCTCCACTGGTGAATTTCGGGGATGAGGTTCCGATAGACATTGTCTTACCTCGTGAGGCAGAAGCTACCAATGTTCCTCCACCGGTGAATTTCGGGGATGAGGCTCCGATAGACATTGTCTCACCTCGTGAGGCAGAAGCTACCAATGTTCCTCCACCGGTCTTCGAGGAGAAAAAACTTCCGATTCTTCCCGTAATACCAGGTAGCCGGAAGGTGACACGCATCACCTCTACACGCGATTCGATTTCTTTTGATTCGCCCCACCCTGCACCACGAAAGACCGTTCCCCTCAAGACCTCCTCCTTGGCTACGCCTCTGCCCGCAACTCCAGATGACATTCGTCATTGCCGAGAGCAAAGACACCGTGTGAAGGGGCACAGCAAAGTCAATGCCTCGCTCGACATGCGCAAGCCAAAGGCGAGGCTTTGCGTGATTGTTGAAAGCCCGAGTGATCATGGCTCAGGTTGTTCGGAGGAGTTTGGAGTCGGTCGATACCGGACTGTTTTGAAATCAGAGTGGTACATGAGTGATGATGACGAGGCCGAGGTCAGGTACTGGAGCACGAGGAAGGGGTATGATGGTTGGGCAGAGCGTCTTGGAAATGGCGAATCTGGGAGGTGGTCTTATAGGAAACGTCCGATGACGCCCTGAGTGACGTTTCACGATTTGCATTGAACGTCTACCACATCTTTGCTGCTCTTGCCACGTTCAGTGAACATGCGGTGAGCAGTGTAAGATTCTTACGACATACTTGTTTCTCTTTGTAATCGAAACTGCCGGCATGATCTTTTCAGCTTAATGTTAATGGATTCTTCACAAATTCTTCACCAAGTGGCCCAGATGGGAAGTGAGAATTGTCTTTTATAATGATTACATAATCAAATAGTTACTATATATGGTAGAGTTCTAAATTTGGAAACCATCCAGAGGAAGAGTAAGGTATTAAGGTACAGCCATGGCAGAGTTCACTCGTGAGCTGTACCGACTCCTGGGAATCAAACTCCTCGCTTCAACCGCTTATCACCCACAAACTGATGGCCAGACGGAGCGAGTCAACCAGGAACTGGAGCAGTACATCCGCCTCTTTGTCAATGAATGCCAGGACGATTGGGATGATCTCCTTCCTTTGGCCGAGTTCGGGTACAACAACCATGTCCATGCTTCCACTCAACAGACCCCTTTCCTCTTAGACACTGGATGACATCCACGCATGGGATTTGAACCTCGCCAAACTCCCTCACACATCGAGACAGTGAATGAGTTCACAGAACGCATGAGGGATAGCTTGGAGGAGGCAAGGGCAGCCTTAGCAAAGGCGAAGGACAACATGGCACGATTTTACAACCAACGCCATTCCCCAACCCCTCAGTACAAGGTTGGTGATCGAGTTTATCTTGACTCCAGTGACATCTCCACTACATATCCATCCAAGAAACTCGCTCATCGCTTCTTGGGACCTTTCCCCATTGTCAAGTGCATTGGAACACATGCCTATCGTCTACGCCTCCCAGCCTCCATGTCCAGACTCCATCACGTCTTCCATGTCGTCAAATTGCTTCCAGCTCCCCCAGATCCGTTCCCGGGATGCCATTCACACCCACCACCACCACCTACAGTGATCGAGGGAGAACCCCAATATGAAGTCGAGTCAATCTTGGACAGCCGTTTGCATTGAGGAAAACTCCAGTATTTGGTACATTGGAAGGGTTATGGGTATGAGGAGAACTCATGGGTCGAAGAGTCTGATGTAAATGCCCCTCGGTTAATCAAGGAATTCCACCGACGGCACACTGCTGCACCATGTCGCATTCAAGTCACGGACTTTGGTCGTATACGATTTCGAATGCATTGGGGTGATGCATCTTAGAGAGGGGGTGATGTAAGGGGACTAGGGGGGTGCCCTGTGTGTTTTTCCTATTTTTTATGTTCGTCCTATATTTTTCCCCACCTCATTTCCTTCTATTCTTCATTTTCTATGATTTTTCCGGATTTTATTACTAATTTTCCCTTGCTATCATGTTTGTACATGTTGACACTTTTATATTTAGAGGCGGAGTACCCCTTCCGACACATACCCCTTGGTATGATGTCATTCGGCGGCCTTGATCCGCCTATTTCTGCCTTTTTCTATTTTTAGGTTATATTTGATTTTTGTCGTCTTCACATATACTGGGCATCAGCAAGGGGATCCTTAGAGTTTTCTCTTCAGATTTCCCTTTGCTAGGTGCACCCCCAATCCCTGTATTATGTAGCATAATTTTAACTTTGGATTTCCCTTTGCTAGAGGCTTAGGTTGCCCTTATAGTGCTGGGATTTCGGTCCACATAGCACCCCCAACCACCACCGTGAGCAACTGCTCGCGGGTGGAAACGGGGAGTGAAGATGACTAGTAAGCAACCACAATGGCTGCATCGTGGCCCAAACAACATCTATCATTGTTTGGGCCCTAGGTATTTTTTTCTATCTTTTGTTCTTGTTTTTTCCTAACTAACTAATGTTTTTATTCGACTTTTAGGTTCTAATGGTGCTATAACTGGCCCAAACAATGTCTATCATTGTTTGGGACCTAGGTATTTTCTTCTATCTTTTGTTCTTGTTTTTTCCTAACTAACTAATGTTTTTATTCAACTTTTAGGTTCTAATGGTGCTATAACCAGCCCAAATGATGTCTATCATCGTTTGGGCCCTAGGTTTGTTTTTCTATCTTTCGTTCTTGTTTTTTCCTAACTAACTAATGTTTTTATTCGACTTTTAGGTTCTAATGGTGCTATAACAATGAGACAACACCATTGACAGCACCACCCCACCACCGTTGTGAGCCTCTGCTCGCAAGGTGGATAACAGGGATGGGAGCAGCAATGAACAGGAAATGACACACCCCACCCCCAGCCTCATGAGCAACTGCTTGTGGGGTGGATCACAGGTGGGACAATGATGACAAGCAGCAGCAGACCTGAGGACCACCACCACAACAGCACCCCCAACGACTGCCACAAGCAACTGCTCGTGGGGTGGAAATGGGGAGCAACGAGTTTTGTTCTGGGCGACTATGGCCACCACCCCCCCCTCTTGCTGCAAACAGCTGCAAACACGAGTGGGGGGGGTTTCTTGTTCAATATATTAGTTTAATCTAGTGTAATTATATTATTAAAATACATATTCATGTCAAAACCCACGAATAATGATGGGTAACCCACCGAAACCCACGGTAATACCACACCCTTAACCGTAGGGGTACGGTGTTGATGGGTATGGGTGCAGGTACCACAAAATATACCTGGGGGTTACCCATGTCATGCCCTAGATGGAGTATCGATCAATATCGAGGACGATCGACAAGATTGATGGTGAACAATGTTTATTGTCGAGGGTCGATGTGTGAATTCTAAGGACTTTTGGTGGATTGATAGTATACGAAGGTTATAGCCAATGGCTATGAAGTGTTGGAATGGTTACTAGTGCTAACGATAAGAGGATCAAAGGAGGATCAAGGACGCCGATGATCACAGAGGTTTCTCATCGATCGAGAAAACTCGTAGAAGCTTAGATGGTTTAGAGGATAGACTGGATTCTTAGAACTTTATATGAGGCGATATGTGAAGACGATTTCTTCTATTCCCAAGTAGATACTACAGAGTTTTATATGTTTTAAGAGAAACTTCCTAAAATGGTATAAGAAACATGTGTAGAACATGAGGCAAAAGATATGAGTTAAAACATGAGGCTAAAATGAGACTGGAATCTGAACAAGAAAGAGATATATCATATGATGAAGGAGTAATAAAGGGAAAGAACTAAAAGAGACTGTCCTTTGTGTATAAACTGTGCTAAGTCTTGCAATAATCCATCCAGTGGGTTCTGTACACGATAGGGACTTGGAACGAGGCTGACCTACTATCAGCAGGTTTGAGCATGAGTTGGAATACTCCCTGGCACATGGTATTCCACTATTTAGATAATGAATGCGGCGCCTGATGTTGCTCATAGTCTCTCGATGTCGATTGATAACACTCAATGACGGTTGACGATGGTCGACAATGTTTGATCACGGTCGCGGTTGTTTGAAGTTGATTAGGGATATTCGATGTTTGTTCAGAGGGATCTTAGGGCATTTTGAGGTAGTCCTAAAGTTGTGTGATGTGGTTTCTAAGTATGATCAATGTCGCTGGTGATGTTTCGATGCAGTCAATATGATATCGTGATCAATAGACCTGGTTGGAAGTGGTCGCGCTGCTTCTGGGACATCGTAGGAGTTAGCCAATGTGATTAGAATGCAGTTGTAATGGTGAATTGGCCTTTGAGCCAAGGGGACAACCTATCAATGCACTGCCAAAGATAGGCAGGTACAGAGTGGACGACACTTCCCAAAGCTCCACAGACTCCAACACACTGTTCCCGACAGTCCCACCTTTACTGCACCGCCATTTTTGCCAAATGTGCCCCCTAGCAACATGGACGCATCAGAGCACCTCAACGTGCTTGAAAGCAATGTTTCTGGAATACGTGCGCAAATTGATTTGCTTAAATCTATGATTGAAAACTTCATCAGGACCCTACAACCAATATTCCCCCCATTGCAACTCCAAGCATGCCCAACAACAATGCACCGCCAAACGTGCCCACTAAGGAGCGTGCCCAGATCAAACTGTCTCCCTCCACTGAATTTAATGGTGCAGGTGCGCAGGGGCATGCATTCCTTAATTCCTGTGAGTTATACATCAGTCTCCAGTCACATCAATTCGTCGATGAGGCTGTAAAAATTTATTGGGCCTTCACATACATGAAATCTGAATGCACCTATCTCTACGTGGACCGTATTCTGCACCAAACTAAAGAGCTTGGTTCTCTACCTTTCTCCACTTGGGGTGACTTTTGAGCAGAGTTTGTACACCACTTTTGTCCCCTCAACGAGCGCCACCGAGCAGTGACATGGCTTGAGTCATCCTCTTACCACCAGGCACATTGATCTGTGGACGATTATATCGATGAGTTTAAGGATTTGGTGGACATGGCAGGATATGGGAGTGGGCTACCAGTGGTGGTGAAGTTCCAATGGGGCCTCAATCGAGAAATTCAGGACCAGATTGCACAGATGTTGGAAGGGTGCCCAGCAGACGATGATATCTATGCTTGGTATGAAGCTGCTTCACTCTGTGATGAGAACCAACTCACAAATGCTCCAACTACCACTCATGCACCCTACACCTTCAATCGAACCCTTCCTTGCCATAACTCCATTCCTGTTTGTCAGACTCCCACACCAGCCATCAATGTCCTGGTACCAATGGATGTTGATGCGGCCCGCAGCCATGTGCGTAGGTTGGATCTCTGCTACCGCTGTGGGGAAACTGGGCACAGGGCTGGAGTGTGTCCCCATTGTCAGGATATCTGCATGATCACCCCCAAGGGGTGAGATGAACTCCTCCAAGACTTGTTGGCACTTGTAGATGTCTAGGAAGCAAAGGATCAGGTTGCAGAGGAGATCAAGTTGGAAGTTGTAGATGAGCAGGATTTTTCTACTTGCAGCAAGTGAATTGTACACCCTCACTGCCTGTCCATAACCACTTTGAAGTCTTGTCAGTTGAATCCCTGGAGAATGAATCTATTTCTGTGACTGTTCCCCTCTCTGACCCTTCAAAGTTGGCTGAAGACATACCTGCTCTTCCCATCTCTCCCTCTGCTCCACACCCCAAAATTAAATCATGGGAGCGTAAACTACCACACAAATATATTGCTGTGTCCACTCCCTCTACACATTCCTTGAACCTAGCAATTGAAATACAGACTACCGACACTGGACAGATACTCAGTGTCTCTGCACTCCTGGACTCTGGTGCAACTGGTCTCTTCATTGATGCCCATCTCGCACAACAACATCACCTGAATACTTGCTCACTCTCACGTCCGATACCTGTTTATAATGTGGATGGGTCCCCAAATGAAGCTGGTGCCATCTGAGAGGTTGTAGACCTGGTCCTCCATTACCAAGATCATAGTGAGCATGCCCTTTTTGCTGTCACTCAATTAGGAAAGCAGAAGGTAATTTTGGGCTATCCGTGGCTTCGAGACCATAACCCAGAGGTTGACTGGCATACCGGGGAGGTTACCATGAGCCAATGTCCATCCCGCTGTCATACTTGTTTCACAGAAGCCAGGCAAGAACGTCGTGGACAAAGGGCTGCAATACAACATACTCAGAAGTGTCGTGCTGGACCCCTGCCTATACCTGAAGTGGAGTTAGAAGGGGTTCCTGATTGGATGATGATGAGGAGGAGCCAGAGGAAGTGGAGGAAGGTGATTGGATCTTCTACACTGTGATTCATCTATCGCACGAGGTGTGTGCTACATCGAACATATCCCAATGCCTCACTGAGGCCTTCCACAAAAACAATGCTGCTAAATCCTCTACTAATTCCTTGCTTCCTCATCTCCATGAGTTTGGGGACGTGTTCTCCAAGGAATCATTCAACTCTCTCCCTGCGTGCAAGCCATGGGATCATGCAATCGAACTCACCCCTGGTGCAACCCCTTCATTTTGCAAGGTCTATCCTCTCTCTCCTAAAGAACAGCAACAGCTTGACCAGTTCATCAACGAGCACCTGGCCTCTGGACATATTTGACCATTGAAGTCACCCATGGCCTCTCCCTTTTTCTTTGTCAAGAAGAAGGATGGCTCACTTTGACTGGTTCAAGACTACAGAAGGCTCAATGACATCATGGTCAAAAATTGCTACCCATTACCTCTCATCTCCAAACTCATGAACCAGCTCCATGGAGCCCAATACTTCACCAAGATTGATGTCCATTGGGGCTACAATAATGTGAGGATAAAGGAGGGAGATGAGTGGAAGGCAGCCTTTCATACCAATTGTGGTCTTTTTGAACTGCTCATCATGTTCTTTGGCCTTACTAATAGTCCTGCCACCTTTCAGACCATGATGAATGACATTTTCCATGACCTCATCCTCGAAGGCATTGTTTGCATCTATCTCAATGACATCCTCATCTTCACTCGCATGGTTGAAGAGCACTGTCACATCATGTGCCTCATCCTAGAACGGCTTCGATGGTACAAACTCTACCTTTGTCAGGACAAGTGCGAGTTTGAGAAGACCAAGATTGAGTACCTCAGCCTGATTATCTCGGGGGGTCAGGTGGAGATGGATCCTATCAAGGTGAATGGGTTCACGGCTTGGCCAACGCCCACAAACAAGAGAGAGGTGCAGTCTTTCCTGGGCTTCATCAATTTCTATCGGTGTTTTATCAAGGATTTCTCACATCATGCACGACCACTGTTTGACTTGACAGGAAAGGAGGCATGGAGGTGGGATAATGCACAACAGGAGGCATTCAAAAAGCTTAAGGAGATGGTCACTTCCACTCCCATCCTTCCTTTGCTGACGATTCGTGTCCTTTTTGTGTAGAAGCCAACAGTTCTGACTTTGCGACAGATGCCATGTTGTCTCAGCAGTCTCCAGAGGACCAGAAGTGGCATCCTGTTGCATTCTACTCCAAAAGCCTTAGTGCTGTAGAGCAAAACTATGAGATCCATGACAAGAAGATGTTGGTGATAATGTGCATGCTCGAGGAATGGCAACACTTCCTCGAGGGTGCCCAACACAAGGTGGAAATTTGGAGGGATCACAAGAATCTCAAGTACTTTATGACAGCCAAGAAATTGAATTGTTGTCAAGCTCGTTGGTCCCTGTATCTATCCAGATTTGACTTCTCCTTGCACCACCGTCCAGGTCACAGCATGGGAAAGACTGATGCCCTCTCCCAACATGCAGACCGTGGGGATGGCAGCGATGACAATCAAAACATTGTGTTGTTGCAGCCAGACCTGTTCACCATTTGGGCACTGGAAGGCATCGCACCCCAGGGCGAGGAGTGGGACATCCTATGTGACATTTGTCATGCAAACCGTAGTGGTTTACATGAGGATGTTGTTGCCCGAGCTGTTAAAGAACTGAGGAAGGGATCCACCCTTTCCCTGCGTGTGGCAGAGTGGGCTGAAAAAGAGGACTTGTTGTATTTCAGGGATCACATCTATGTCCCCAATGACCCAGACCTTTGCCAGTGCATCATATCCCAACACCATGACTCACAGATTGCTAATCATCTTGGACGCTGGAAGACCTTGGAGCTCACCTCATGGAATTATTGGTGGCCACAAGTGTCATGGCTCATTGGTCAGTATTGTTGCACTTGTGACCTTTGCTTATGCACCAAGATTCCTCATCACAAACACATTGGCAAGCTACACCCTCTTCCTGTTCCAGAGAGTCACTGGGATGTTGTCAGCATCGACTTTGTGGTGGAGTTGCCAGAGTCGAATGGGTTTGATGCGGTGATGTGCACAGTTGATTCAGTGGGAAAATGTGCTCACTTCATTCCCACTCACACCACTGTCAGCGCCCTGGGTGCCGCCCAACTCTACCTCCACCATGTGTGGAAATTACATGGACTTCCTGGCACTTTCCTCTCTGATCATGGCCCTCAGTTCATGGCAGAGTTCACTCGCAAGCTGTACTGACTTCTGGGGATCAAACTCCTTGCTTTGACTGCTTATCACCCACAAACTGACGGCCAGACTGAGCAGGTCAACCAGGAACTGGAGCAGTACATCCACATCTTCATCAATGAGCGCCAGGACAATTGGGACAATCTTCTCCCCTTGGCCGAGTTTGGATACAACAACCATGTCCATGCTTCCACTCAACAGACCCCTTTCCTCTTAGACACTGGATGACATCCATGCATGGGATTTGAACCTCGCCAAACTCCCTCACACATCGAGATAGTGAATGAGTTCACAGAACACATGCAGGATAGCTTGGAGGAGGCAAAGGCAAAGGACAACATGGCACGCTTTTACAACCAACGCCATTCTCCAACCCCTCAGTACAAGGTTGGTGATCGAGTTTATCTTGACTCCAGTGACATCTCCACTATGTGTCCATCCAAGAAACTCACTCATCGCTTCCTGGGACCTTTCCCCATCGTCAAGTGTGTTGGAACACATGCCTATCGTCTACGCCTCCCAGCCTCCATGTCCAGACTCCACCCAGTCTTCCATGTCGTCAAACTCCTTCTAGTTCCCCCAGATCCATTCCTGGGACACCATTCACGTCCACCACCACCGCCTACAGTGATCGAGGGAGAACCCCAATACGAAGTCAAGTCAATCTTGGACAGCCGGTTGTGTTGAGGAAAACTCCAGTATTTGGTGCATTGGAAGGGTTATGAGTATGAGGAGAACTCATGGGTCAAAGAGTCTGATGTGAATGCCCCTTGGTTAGTCCAGGAATTCCACCGATGGCACACTGCTGCACCGCATCGCATTCAAGTCACTAACTTTGGTCATATGCAATTTCAAATGCATCGGGGTGATGCATCTTAGAGAGGGGGTGACATAACTGGACTAAGGGGGACTAGGGGGGGTGCCCTGTGTGTTTCTCCTATTTTTTATGTTCATTCTATATTTTTCCTCACTTCATTTCCTTCTATTCTTCATTTTCTATGATTTTTCCAGATTTTATTACTAATTTCCCTTTCTATCATGTTTGTGCATGTTGACAGTTTTATATTTAGAGGCGGAGCACCCCTTCTGACATCCACCCCTTGGTATGATGTCATTCGGCAGCCTTGATCTGCCTATCTCCACCTTTTCTATTTTTAGGTTATTATTTGATTTTTGCCATCTTCACATATACTGGGCATTGGCAAAGAGATCCTTAGAGTTTTCTCTTCGGATTTCCCTTTGCTAGGTGCACCCCCAATCCCTGTAATATGTAGTATAATTTTAACTTCAGATTTCCCTTTGCTAGAGGCTGAGGTTGCCCTTATAATGCCCAAGTAACATTTGTATCAGATTCTGCTAGTATTGCCATTGGGAGTAGCATGTCTGGATCCACGAGCATGTGCTGCTGCATCTCTGGAGTGCTTGGGAGTGTTTTTTGCCATTTCCAAAGCAAACTGTTGGTTTTGTTGCCAATGTTAGATGTGTTGAGACTTCCGACACTAAGGTCGAAACAAATGAACAGGAATGAAGTATGAATTCAAAAGTGAAAATCTGATAATACAAGTCATACGAGAACGATCTACATCAGGTGACCATGATGGTGACTAAGCAGCCAAATGTGGTTGTAACTTTGTTACACTCTTCCATGCTTTAAAAAAAATTATCTCTCTTGTGCTTCCCAACTTTCCAGTGCCTCCATTTCCAGTAACTCTGATCAGGGTAGCCATAAGTTGTGCTCGGGACCATAATCTTGCCAATGGACCAGGTAGTGTCGGCCCCGACCTCAAGGCTGTGAGTCCAAAATGTGCTCAATGAAGTATTCAGTGGAGCCATCTATGGTGATGATTGCGCTTGGCAGGGATAATTTTCAGCCAGAGAATAGCTCATTGTCATTCTCTACGAACAGGCAAAGGTTTGAGCTGTGGAATGATGGGTGTGCTTGGGAAGAAGGCAGAAGCTTTAATTTGTACGAGGAGGATTCAGGGTATGCTTCAAGGATTTCATATGGTCCGTCGAACCTTGGCATAAACTTGGCGCACCTGCCATCTTTGTTTTGCATGTACTCTTGACGTCGGTGTGCTGTTGCGAGGAGGACTTTATCACCAGTCTTTAGTGGGTCTTCCTCTGCGCAATCTTTGTTTGCATGGTGAGCTTGACTGATGTTTGCAGCCAACTGAGGGCCACGATCCGAGAGGAAGGCACCAGGAAGTCCATGTAATTTCCACACGTGGTGGAGGTAGAGTCGAGCGGCACCTAGGGCACTGACAGTGGTGTGAGTGGGAATGAAGTGAGCGCATTTTCCCACTGAGTCAACTGTGCACATCACTGCATCAAACCCGTTTGACTCTGGCAATTCCACCACAAAGTCGACGCTGATGACATCCCAACGACTCTCTGGAACAGGAAGAGGGTGTAGCTCACCAATAGGCTTGCGACGAGGAACCTTGGTGCATAAGCAAAGGTCACAAGTGCGACAATACTGACCAATGAGCCATGACATTTGTGGCCACCAATAGTTCCGTGAGGTGAGCTCCAAGGTCTTCCAGCGTCCGGGGTGGCCAGCAATCTGTGAGTCATGGTGTTGGGATATGATGCGCCGGCGAAGGTCTGGGTCATTGGGAACATAGATGCGATCCCTGAAATACAACAAGTCCTCCTTTTCAGCCCACTCTGCCGCACGTAAGGAAAGGGTCGATCCCTTCCTCAGTTCTTTAACAGCTCGGGTGACAACATCCTCATGTAAACCGCTACGGTTTGCGCGACAAATGTCACGTAGGATGTCCTGCTCCTCGCCCTGGGGTACGATGCCTTCCAGTGCCCAAATGGTGAACAGGTCTGGCTGCAACAGCACAATGTTTTAGTTGTCACCGCTGCCATCCCCATGGTCTGCACGTCGGGATAGGGCATCAGTCTTCCCCATGCTGCGACCCGGACGGTGGTGTAAGGAGAAGTCGAATCTAGATAGATACAGGGACCAACGAGCTTGACGACGGTTCAATTTCTTGGCCGTCATGAAGTACTCGAGGTTCTTGTGATCCGTCCAAATTTCCACCTTGTGTTGGGCACCCTCGAGGAAGTGTCGCCACTCCTCAAGCGCATGCATTATTGCCAACATCTCCTTGTCATGGATCTCGTAGTTTCTCTCTACAGCACTAAGGCTTTTGGAGTAGAACGCAACAGGATGCCACTTCTGGTCCTCCGGAGACTGCTGAGACAACACGGCGCCCGTCGCAAAGTCAGAACTGTCGGCTTCTACATGAAAAGGACACGAATCGTCAGCAAAGGTAAGGATCGGAGCGGAAGTGACCATCTCCTTAAGCTTTTTGAATGCCTCCTGTTGTGCATTATCCCACCTCCATGCCTCCTTTCCTGTCAAGTCGAACAGCGGTCGTGCATGATGTGAGAAATCCTTGATAAAACGCCGATAAAAATTGATGAAGCCCAGGAAAGACTGCACCTCCTTCTTGTTCATGGGCGTCGGCCAAGCTGTGACCCCGTTTACCTTGATAGGATCCATCTCCACTTGACCCTCCGAGATAATCAGGCCGAGGTACTCGATCTTGGTCCTTTCGAACTCGCATTTGTCCTGACGAAGGTAGAGTTTGTACCATCGAAGTCGCTCTAGGATGAGGCACGTGATGCGATGGTGCTCTTCAACCGTGCGAGTGAAGATGAGGATGTCATCGAGATAGATGCAGACAACGCCTTCAAGGATGAGGTCATGGAAGATGTCATTCATCATGGTCTGAAAGGTGGCAGGGCTATTAGTAAGGCCAAAGAACATGACAAGCGGTTCAAAAAGACCACGGTTGGTACGAAAGGCTGCCTTCCACTCATCTCCCTCCTTTATCCTCACATTATTGTAGCCCCAACAGACATCGAGCTTGGTGAAGTATTGGGCTCCATGGAGCTGGTTTATGAGTTCAGAGATGAGGGGTAGTGGGTAGCGATTTTTGACCGTGATGTTGTTGAGCCTTCTGTAGTCTTGAACCAGTCAAAGTGAGCCATCCTTCTTCTTGACAAAGAAAAAGGGAGAGGCCATGGGTGACTTCAATGGTCAAATATGTCCAGAGGCCAGGTGCTCGTTGATGAACTGGTCAAGCTGCCGTTGTTCTTCCGGAGAGAGAGGATAGACCTTGCAGGATGAAGGGGTTGTGCTGGGGGTGAGTTCGATCGCGTGATCCCATGGCTTACGCGCAGGAAGAGAGTCGAATGACTCCTTGGAGAACACGTCTTCAAACTCATGGAGATGAGGGAGTAAGGAGTTAGTAGAGGATTTAGCAGTGTTGTTTTTGTGGAAGGCCTCGGCGAGGCGTTGGGATATGTTTGATGTGGCACACACCTCATGCGATGAGCGAATCGCAGTGTAGAAGATCCGATCACCCTCCTCCACTTCCTCTGGGTCCTCATCATCATCATCCGAGTCCAGCATTAGATCAGGAACCCCTTCCAATTCCACTTCAGGTATAGGCAGGGGTCCAGCACGACACTTCTGAGTTCATCGTATTGCCGCCTTCTGTCCACGACGTTCTTGCCTGGCTTCTGTGAAACACGTCCAACAGCAGGATGGACATCGGCTCATGGTAACCTCCCCGGTGCGCCAGTCGACCTCTGGGTTATGGTCTCGAAGCCATGGATATCCCAAAATCACCTTTTGCTTTCCTAATTGAGTGACAGCAAAAAGGGCATGCTCACTATGATCTTTGTAACGGAGAACCAGGTCTGCAACCTCTCGGATGGCACCAGCTTCATTTGGGGATCCATCCATGTTATATACAGGTATCGGACGTGAGAGTGAGCGAGTATTTAGATGATGTTGTTGTACCAGATGGGAATCGATGAAGAGACCAGTCGCACCAGAGTCCAGGAGCGCAGAGACACCGAGTATCTGTCCAGTGTTGGTCGTCTGCAGTTCGATGGCTAGGTTTAAGGAATGTGCAGAGGGAGTGGATGCCACAATATACTTGCGTGGTAGTTTATGCTCCCATGATTTAATTTTGGGACGTGGAGTAGAAGGAGAGATGGGGAGAGCAGGTACGTCTTTAGCCAACTTCGAAGGGTCAGAGAGGGGAGCAGTCACAGAAATGGATTCATTCTCCGGGGATTCAACTGACAAGACTTCAAAGCAGTTATGGACAGGCAGTGAGGGCGTACAATTCACTCGCTGCGAATAGGAAAATCCTGCTCCTCTACAACTTCCAGCTTAACCTCCTCTGCAACTTGATCCTTCGCTTCTCAACATCTACAAGCGCCAACAAATCTTGCAGGAGTTCATCTCATCCCTCGGGGGTGAGCATGCAGATATCCTGACGATGGGGACATGCTCCAGCCCTGTGTCCAGGTTCCCCACAATGGTAGCAGAGATCCAACTTACGTGCACGGCTGCGGGCTGCATCAACATCCATTGGTACTGGGACATTGACGGCTGGTGTGGGAGTTTGACGAACAGGAATGGGGTTAGGGCGGGGAAGGCTTCGATTGAAGGTGTAGGGTGTATGAGTGGTAGTTGGAGCATGGAATGCAGCATTAAACGCCGCATTTGTGAGTCGGTTCTTGTCACAGAGTGAAGCAGCTTCATACCAAGCAAGGATATCATCGTCCGCTGGGCGCCCTTCCAACATCTGTGCAATCTGGTCCTGAATTTCTCAGTTGAGCCCCCGTCGGAACTTCACCACCACTGGTAACCCACTCCCATATCCTGCCATGTCCACCAAATCCTTGAACTCATTGATATAGTCGTCCACAGATCAACGTCCCTGGTGGTAAGCAGATGACTCAAGTCGTGTCACTGCTTGGTGGCGTTCATTGAGGGGGCAGAAGTGGCATATGAACTCAGCTCGAAAGTCACCCCAAGTGGAGAAAGGTAGAGAACCGAGTTCTTTAGTTTGACGTAGGATATGGTCCACATAGAGATAGGCGTGTTCAGATTTCATGTATGTGAAGGCCCAATAAATTTTTGCAGCCTCATCGACGAATTGATGCGACTGGAGACTAATGTATAACTCACAGGAATTAAGGAATGCACGTCCCTGTGCACGTGCACCATTAAATTTGGCGGGGGGGGACGGTTTGATCTGGGCACGTTCCTTAGTGGACGTGTTTGGCAAAATGTCATTGTTGGGTGCGCTTGGAGTCATAAAGGGGGAACTATTGGTCATAGGGTTAGCCTGGAGGGTCCTAACGAAGTTTTCAATCGTAGATTTAAGCGAGTCGATTTGCGCGCGCATTCCGGAAACATCGCTTTCAAGCGCATCGAAGCATTCTGATGCGTCCATGTCGCTAGGGAGCGCGTTTGGTGAAAATGGTGGCGTAATAAAGGCGAGAGTATCTGGAACGGTGTGTAGGGACTCTGTGGAGCTTTGGGAAGCATCGTCCAGTCCATACCTGCCTATCTTGGGCAGCGCGTTCGCGATTTTCGGGCCTTAGGGGAGAGTTTTCTACTATAAGGGCAACCTAAGCCTCTAGCAAAGGGAAATCCGAAGTTAAAATTATGCTACATAATACAGGGATTGGGGGCGCACCTAGCAAAGGGAAATCTGAAGAGAAAACTCTAAGGATCCCCTTGCTGATGCCCAGTATATGTGAAGACGACAAAAATCAAATATAACCTAAAAATAGAAAAAGGCAGAAATAGGCGGATCAAGGCCGCCGAATGACATCATACCAAGGGGTATGTGTCAGAAGGGGTACTCCGCCTCTAAATATAAAAGTGTCAACATGTACAAACATGATAGCAAGGGAAAATTAGTAATAAAATCCGGAAAAATCATAGAAAATGAAGAATAGAAGGAAATGAGGTGGGGAAAAATATAGGACGAACATAAAAAATAGGAAAAACACACAGGGCACCCCCCTAGTCCCCTTACAAGCACCGGCATACCCGCATCATACCTGTAACACCGTGGAAACAGGTACAGTATTGCCCAGGTATGGCAACTTCTGACCCATACCCATAACTGTGCATACCCATAACCATATTATCATGGGTTTACCTGTACCTGTGTCATGCCTTAACTCCATTGGACCACACCAAACACCTTCCTCTCTTATAGAACTACCTTTACAACTAGTACCAACTAGTTGTCTTCCCATAGGTTGGACCATGAACATTTGGAATGTCTCGCACCCTTCCTCTGACTTGTGCAAATATCATTGGCAGTTTTGGTGGTTTTCCCAGGTTGAGTATCATCATTTTTGGAGCCCACTGCAAGGGTTTCTGAATCATTTCATTGTCAGACCAATCTCGACTTTCTTGGCTTAGGCCAACACAAGTGAGAAACCTTTGTATCGATACTCACCATGCCTTTGAATCTCTCAAACAATTGGGAGATATTCTAATTCCTGTTTCTGAAGCAGAATCCACTCATTGTAGACTATTCCCTTCACCTATCTCATCACCTTCAACATCATCATCTACTTCTTTGTCCTCATCATCTACCTCTTCATTCATCCTTATGACAACTTTGACACCTCTACCATCCTTTACTCAAGTCTTAACCCCTACCCCTAGAGTCATCGTATTCATGACTACACAAACCACTATGCCAGCTCGTGGTCATTTGACCACTCCAAAATTCGACCCTACTCTTAGCCTCAAGAGCTCTGACGATACTTCGAGGAGCTAGAATTATTGTTCCCGACCTGTGGCGTTACCAAATCCAACTTGATGAAGAAACATGCTTGTCGCTACCTTGACATCGACTCTTCTGAACTCTGGGAATCGCTTCCAGAATATCAGCCCGGCACTTCATTCAATGAGTTTTGAATGGCAGTACATAAACTCTATCCTGGCTTGGAAGACGAATGCAAGTGGAGCATATCAGACATGTTCAAATTAGTGGGAGAACAGCTACGTGTTGGGATATTTGATGCAAACGATCTAGGAATGTATTATCGGGTGTTCTACAACATTACTCACTTTTTATGAGCAAAGAATAGGATCTTGGAAGCCAAGCAAAGCAGAGCTTACATTCGAGGATTCAAACCTGGCCTATGGACTCGAATTGTGCGATGACTCGAACTCAAATTTCCTGATCATTATCCCAATGATCCATATCCGCTCAACAACATTCATGACGCAGCAAAATTTGTACTAGCAGGCTCTAATGCATCGAACTCAGTAATCCACCAATCGACTTCCTCATTGCACTCAACATCAAACGTCAGAAATATGGTCACCTTGTCACCCGGAACTATTACGATCAAAGCCGAAGATCTAAATGCAATGTTCAAACGATTTGCTAGCACCATCGCTATGCACATCGCAGGTACTAAATCTCCTCGCGCTAATTCAGCAGACAGACAGGCACACATTGACGCACTTCTTTGTATATTTTGTGGTTTATTGGGACATTTTATCCCTGACTGTTTGGTTTGTCAGTCGTACTTGAACGAAGGAAAGTGTAAGTGAAATGCGGAAGGAAAGATCGTACTTCCAAATGGACAATTCACCCCTCAAAGTATTCCTGGCAGAACACATCAATGAATGGTGGAAACAGAACCCAGATGCAACACCAGCAGCCACACTTTTATTTAGCATCACACCATTGGCACTTTTGACTTTGACTAATTTGACCTCGGCTGCAATCACTTTGATAACAGAGTCCGACACAGTTTCTACATTGGGATCAGAAACAAAAGGAATTTATCATAACTCGACATTGACAGCTGACTCCAAAGATAGAATAGCAGCTCTCAAGCGAGAAATATTCGCACTTCAAAGTGGTCGACCATTTTTGCGTCCGAACAAAGAGGTTCGAAGTCCAGTTCCAGCCACGACAATCCCCATTCCTGCATCTTTGACATCTACTGCCCCAGTCCCAGCACCATCGACATCTTCATCAACAATGGTCAACCCTTCGACTTCAACTACAGCTCCAACCTTGGCATCGACATCGAATTCTCCCACACCAACCACTTCGCCATCGACCACTGTACCCCCAATGCAAACCTCGGTACACCCTTATGCATCAGTCAGGGAGAATGCCTATTTGTCACCACACGAAAGGAACTTCACTGGTGCATCGAAGGGTAAGGAGAAAGACAGACCATCGTATGCGACACAGACACCAGTACAGAACGAGAAAATTGCACACAATATCTTTTCGCCCTCGATGAAGATGCCAATCATCACACTTACATCAGAAGAACTACTCTCGCTTTCACCTGAGGTTTGAACAAAATGACCAAAATGGGTACCACAAACTGGAAACAATGCCATGAACATGTTCAGTCCCAATATGATTATCATGCCCGACCCGTATGAGACCTATACTAGCAGTCTTCGACCTGGTGAAATCCCTCAGCCATTTGTTGTCGCTAAAGAAATTTCCTCAATTAGATCAGTTATTATGGATGTTCAGGGTAACAACCAGGTAGAAAGCGTCATTGATCCTGGTTCCTCAATCATATCGATGGCCAAAGATGTCTGTCACAAACTCTGTCTAGCATACGACTCCTCAATTCAGCTTCCGATGCAGTCTCTCAACAGCACTGTGGACAAAACACTCAGTTTAGCATGCAACATGCCTTGCGATCTCGGTGGAATCACCCTATACATGCAGATACATGTTATTCGGGACCCAGCTTACGATATTCTACTCGGACGACCATTTGATGTCCTAACAGAAAGTGTCATTAGAAATTATTGGAATGAAGCCCAAACAATCACGATCTGTGATCCAAACTCAACTCGGACCGCTACCATTCCTTTGATCCCTAGATCGCATTGTCATCGAAAAGTAGTTCATGAGGATTTTCAGCATTAGAGAATGAAATTTCAGAACAGTGCGCTTTCATTATTTCATTTGACTCTTCTGATTCCTCTATATTTATTGAACACACTGCAAATATCCCCAAAATTGACTCCTCTGAAGAATTATCTGCAATGCTTTCCAACTTATATTTATCTGCATGCGATGAGTTCCACATTCCTCGAAACGCCTCGATGGTGTTCATACCTATGCAAACCTCTTCATCATATGTTTCCCCTTCCTCCGTTATTTCCAACAATTGCCAGTCTAGTTATTTATTGACAAAGAAGAAGTATAAACCAGTCGCACAGAAGGTCAATCCCATTGTGGCTGAACTACCCGATCAGTTTCAAATTATTTGATGCATTGAGGGCGATCCCCTCAAAGACATGCCTCCATTAAATCCCCATCCTCCGATATTCGAACCAACCCCTCGATATAACCTTGAACACAAAAACATCATCGATCGAAATCATCCAGGCAATTTTCTATGGCCTCAAGAACAAGATCTCATGCATGACTTCATTCAAAACCAGCAAGTGGGGTTTGCATGGACCGAAAATGAATGAGGAAGGTTTTGACCCAATTTCTTCCCCCCTATCAAGTTCCCAGTCGTCCCTCACACTCCTTGGGTCAAATGCAATATCCCCATACTGCCTGGTTTGTATGAACAGATCTGCAAAATGCTGAAAAAGAAGATCGAAGCAGGAGTCTACAAGTCGTTGAACTCGTCATACCGATCACAATGGTTTTGCATTGCAAAGAAAGATGCAAAATTGCTCCGAATAGTCAACAGTCTCGAGCCACTAAACCAAGTTACGATTCAGCACTCAGGCGTAGTCCCGATCCCCAAGCATTTAGCCAAACAGTTTGGGGGACATGCTTGTGGTGGGATGTTGGATTTATATGTCGCATTCGATGAAAGGCTCATAGCTGAATCTTCTCGAGATCTAACAACTTTCCAGACCCCATTCGGCGCACTTTGAATTGTCACCCTACCAATGGGTTGGACAAACTCAGTTCTGATCTTACATGATGATGTCACTTTCATCCTACAACCCGAAGTCCCTCATATCACGATCCCTTATATCGACAACACACCAGTGAAGGGTCCAAAATCGGAATATTGAACGATCGGTGGGTCTTACAAAACAATTGCTGACAACTCAGGCATTCAACGATTCGTATGGGAGCATTTTGAGAACCTGAATCATATTGTCCAGCACATGAAGTATTGTGGTGGGACGTTCTCAGGACCAAAACTATTTGCTTGTGTCCCTGAAATAATCATTTTAGGTCATCGATGCAATATTCAAGGTCGAATGGCTGACCCGACGCATATCGATAAGTGTCAGAATTGGAGTCCGTGTCATACGCTCACGGAAGTTAAGGTGTTCTTAGGAACGATTGGAGTTTGTCGAATTTTTATTCAGAGTTTCGCACATCGAGCAGCCATGCTAATCAACCTTACTCAAAAAGATGTACCCTTCAAATTCGGCCCATCTCAGGTATCAGCACAAGAAGATCTCAAGCAAGCACTGCTAAACTCGCCAGTGATTTGAGCAATCAACTATACCTTGAATGCCCCAGTCATCCTCGCAGTCGACACATCGAGCATCACAATCGGCTATTTCCTAGCGCAATGCGACTGCGATAATCCTCGAAAATGATACTACAGTCAATTTGGCTCGATCACACTTAACGACTGTGAATCCCAGTTCTCGCAACCAAAACTCGAACTTTATGGTTTATATTGAGCTCTTGGTGCACTTTGATTATATTTGATAGGGGTACGAAACCTTATTGTCAAAGTCGATGCAAGATATATCAAAGGCATGCTCTCAAATCCCAATATCGCACCTAGCGCTAGCATCAATCGATGGATTGTTTTGATTCTAACGTTCCACTTCACGCTAGTTCATGTTGCAGGTATGCACCATGGGCCGGACAGTCTTTCACGATGTCCTCGACAAACCGAAGATGGTGATATCAAAGTAGAAGAAGAATTTGGCGATTGGATCGACAAACTATATGGCTTTGTTCACCAAATCAACCCAGTTTCAATTCGACCTTTCCCCTCTCACGCGACATATCCAGCTTTCGCCCAAGCCTCAGATTTCAGTAAGGGGGAGGATGTTTTGTATGAAGACATACCTTGATCGGACAAAACAAAGAAAGAAGATGAATGATTATTGCTCATTCATAGATGGTTAGACGACATGGTGCGACCCCCAAATCTATCAGATACTGAGTATGCTACCTTCGTGCAATATTGCACCGAGTTCTTCATAGATTCCGGAAAACTATGGTGAAAAGATTGTCATGGAGAACACAAGATCATCGCGATCCCAGAATGTCACATCGATATTATCTGGTCATCGCACAACCATATCGGACACAAAATGATCTTTGCCACAAAATCTCACGTCGCCCTATGATTCTGGTGGCCCAACCTGAAAGCCAATATCACATAGTACATCCGAATGTGCCATTACTGTCAGTTGCAACAAACTCAAAATCTCCTTATTCCACCAATCATCGCCACCCCACCCCTCTATTTGGAAAAGTCTACATTGACACAATGCACATGCCGCCTTCTGGTGGATATCGCTATATAGTACAAGGTCGATGTTCAATATTATACTGGCCGGAATTCAGGATGCTTTGCAATGAAACAGCAAAGACCATCGGCAATTGAATTTTTGAAGAAATCATTTGTTGATGGGGCTTGCTTTATGAAATCATTACTGACAACAGCCCAGCATTTCTTGCTGCTCTTGAATACTTGGCAAAGCAATATCATATCAATCACATTCAGATAAGTGGGTACAATTCTTGCACCAATGGCCTCATCGAATGAGCCCACTTCGACATACAACAGTCACTTTACAAGGCCGTTGATGGCGATCAAACTCAATGGTCAGTTGGGACCTACTCGGTCTTTTGGGCAGAATGGGTAACAGTTTGAAAACAAATGGGCTGTTCGCCCTATTTTGCAATCACAGGTTCTCATCCACTCATCCCTCTCGACATCTCAGAAGCGACATATCTACAGCCACCACCCGACTCGATACTTTCCTCCACTGATCTCATTGCCTGATGTGCTATTGCACTACAGAAATGCTTGACTGATCTCAAAGTACTCTACTCTAGAGTCTACACCACTCAACGAGAAGCTGCAAAACGCTTCAAAGAAGTTCACAAGCGAACAATTCAAGACTACAATTTCGAAAAAGGTGACCTCATACTCATGCAAAACACACAGATCGAGAAAGCCCTTAATTGAAAAATGCGAGCTTGATATCCTGGCCCACTCATTGTTATCACACAAAACTACGGTGGCGCTTATATTGTTTGTGAGCTTGATGGTTCAGTTCTTCATTGACCAGTGGCTGCTTTCCGAGTTCTACCCTATCTAGCACGAAAATCAATTCCCCTTCCTCTGAACTTCTTCAATATCGACAATTGTCAGCTCAAACAACTTTGAACAACATCGGACATCAACAGAGACATCGACGAAGGTATTCCTGACCTCAATGAAGACAAATAGAGCATTTTTTCTTTTATTTTCCTTACTTGTGATATTGAAACAAACTCTCAATCTTATAACAGTGTACTATTACAAGTGGCGATATTGTTCGAAACATGTTCGCACAACCTCGACGGGGTTTTTCGGCTATGAAGGAGTTCTGAGCCTTTCTCCTATGTCTCATTTTGATAAATTGTCCATCTTACTTTCTTTTTCTTTTTCTCTCCTATGTTTTTTTGCATATATCTTACATTTCTTGGCTTCGATCGTACACAATATTTCTCAATTCAAACCTTCGGACACAAGAAAAATGATAAAATTAAAACCAATAAAACATATTACTACTGGGATTCCTCCTACTTCCTCTCCAAAACCTCGATCTCCTCCATCAGTACCTCCACTTCCAGCTTCTTGCGCACCAGCACTTCTGTGAGATAACGACACTGGAGTCATGCTGCATCCAACTGCGTCATTTCATCCTCGCCCACCATCAACTGCCCCTCGACCTGACCCACGATTTCAGGTTCGACCTCTCATTCTCTCACTTTTCCCTTCCCCTTCTCCTTCTCAGCCAATTTTCCCTTCGCCTTCATTGTTCGTTTTGGGCGCTCATCAACTTTCAAGGGTCCAGCTTCAGCATTTTTGATGGGCTGGATGGCCCAAATGTGTATCACTAAGTAATCATACAGATTAGCGATCATAATTGTTATTGAGAAGATTCACTTACTACATCTTGGAGTCGACACCTCCATCGACTCCCCAGTAACCTTTGTAGCTCGCTTTGAGCCTGCCTTTTTCCTCAACTCACCTTGTTGGAGTCCTTGCCTTCACACTCCCTCCCAGTAGCAGCCTTGCAGCCCCTGAGTGCATTGTTTGCACTTGAGTGCGCCCTCTTTGATGATGCATTCCTGCAACATCCTCAGTCCTGCGCAATGATCACACTAAAGCAAGATTGAAAGCCTGATTATTCTGAATGATATCGAAGTAAAACGAGGACTTACCAGCCCATGGAAGGTGATCAGATCACCCTCCTCCAATTGCACCCACTTTGCGACCACGGGCTCCTGATCAAGCTCATCCTCATCCTCCTCCTCCTCATCCATCTCGTCTGCCTTCCACTTCTCAACAACGTGTTTGATGGGAGGTGCATTTGTAGGCACCTCCTTGTCCATGGCCTCATCCTGATCGATCGAGAGGTGCATAATCTCGAGCGTGGTGGTCCGATCATGAAACTCCTCCTTTGACACGCTTTTGGCACAAACCTCAGCCAAGAACACTCAATGCGCCTCGACCAGCGCGTCCCATCACTCCTCAATCCTCTTCACCTTGGCCTCGATGGCCACCTGCCAAGCCACCCTCTCCTCCTCTCTCTGCCTCTCTGCCTTGATTTTCCTCGAGTACTCCTCAAAAAGATACTTGCCCCCCCATGAAAGCCAGCCCTCACGAGCAAATGGTGCGAACAGGCCAATTGCCTCATCCAACGTCACCTGCACATGGTCATCACGTACCTCATCAAATGATCCAATCAGATTGTCATATTCAGCCTATCAATGAGGTCAGGAAGCAGATAAACGAAGGAAAGGGAAAAACACACCATTTTCTCACAAAAAACCTGACCCCAGATTTTGAAGTTAAATTCTTTGGCCTTGCCAGCCTTGGGCATCAATTTCGCGTGATCGAGGATGGGAATGGCGAGTTCAGCGAGGATAGACATGCTGTTGAGGTTCAGAAGAGAACGATGAAGGAGATCGAATAGAAGGAGAAAAGTTTGAACCATGACACGTCTTAAATCAATGATCAACAATGTCACATGACCCAGTTATTTTGGCTCAACTGACCAGGATGGTCAGAATTTCAGTAAGGGGGAGGATGATAGGTTGTCCCCTTGGCTCAAAGGCCGATTCACCATTACAACCGCATTCTAATCACATTGGCTAACTCCTACGATGTCCCAGAAGCAGCGTGACCACTTCTGACCAGGTCTATCGATTGCGATATCATATCGACCACATCAAAACATCACCAGCGACATCAATCATACTTAGAAACCACATTGCACAACTTTAGGACTACCTCGAAATGCCCTAAGATCCCTCTGAACAAACATCAAATATCCCCAATCAACTTCAAACAACCGCGACTGTGATCGAACATCGTGGACCATTGTCGACTGTCATCGAGCATTATCGATCGACATTGAGAGACTATGAGCAACATTGGGCGCCGCATTCATTATCTAAATAGTGGAATACCATGCACCAGGGAGTATTCCAACTCGTGCTCAAACCTGCTGATAGTAGGTCAGCCTCGTTCCAAGTCCCTATCATGTACAGAACCTGCTGGACGGATTATTGTGAGACTTAGCGTGGTTTATACACAAAGGACAGTCTCTTTTAGTTCTTTCCCTTTATTACTCCTTCATCATATGATATATCTCTTTCTTGTTCGGATTCCAGTCTCATTTTAGCCTCATGTTTTAACTCATATCTTTTGCCTCATGTTCTACACATGTTTCTTATACCATTTTAGGAAGTTTCTCTTAAAACATATAAAACTCTGTAGTATCTACTTGGGAATAGAAGAAATCTTCACATATCACCTCGTATAAAGTTCTAAGAATCCAGTCTATCCTCTAAACCACCTAAGCTTCTATGAGTTTTCTCGATCGATGAGAAACCTCTGTGACCATCCTCATCCTCGATCCTCCTTTGATCCTCTTATTGTTAGCACTAGTAACCATTCCAACACTTCATAGCCATTGGCTATAACCTTCGTATACTATCGATCCACCAAAAGTCCTTAGAATTCGCACATCGACCCTCGACGATAAACATTGTTTGCCATCAATCTCATCAATCGTCCTCGATATCAATTGATACTCCATCGGACCATGCCAAACACCTTCCTCTCTTATAGAACTACCTTTACAACTAGTACCAACTAGTTGTCTTCCCATAGGTTGGACCATGAACATTTGGAACATCTCGCACCCTTCCTCTGACTTGTGCAAATATCATCAGCAGTTTTGGTGGTTTTCCCAGGTTGAGTATCATCAGTGTTTGCAATTTCGGGCCTTAGGAGAGAGTTTTCTACTATAAGGGCAACCTCAGCCTCTAGCAAAGGGAAATCCAAAGTTAAAATTATACTACATATTACAGGGATTGGGGGCACACCTAGCAAAGGGAAATCTGAAGAGAAAACTCTAAGGTCCCTTTGCCAATGCCCAGTATATGTGAAGACAGCAAAAATCAAATAATAACCTAAAAATAGAAAAGGTGGAGATAGGCAGATCAAGGCCGCTGAATAACATCATACCAAGCAGTAGATGTTGGAAGGGGTGTTCCACCTCTAAATATAAAACTGTCAACATGCACAAATGTGATAGAAAGGGAAATTAGTAATAAAATCCGGAAAAATCATAGAAAATGAAGAATAGAAGGAAATGAAGTGAGGAAAAATATAGAACGAACATAAAAAATAGGAGAAACACACAGGGCACCCCCCCTAGTCCCCCCTAGTCCCCTTACAGGCATCCCCACCTCTCTTCACCTATGACACACTTAAAGAAAACATGCCAAAGGCTTTGAGGTCTGTCCCAGTTGCAACAATTCGGAGATGGGAGCACCACATGATAACATGGATGGTGACCCAAGATGCTCAAATCCATGTCTGAGATTTTAGCTCAACAAAATACAAATCCCATCAATGCATCCCAGACAATGTAGCTACAACTTTCGACTAGTAGAATATCATATTTCTACACCCTGCCAAATTGACTCTAATTTTTTTTGCAACTCACTCAAGAAAAGGCTGGCATCCAGACTTATGGAATGATTTTGATTTGAGGTCAGAAAATTGATGTTTCAAGAATTGAGGATGTTTTTTAAGCCATTCTGACATATGCAACATATTCCAGAGATATTTGCCATTCAAATAACATAACCAGTTTGTGAATTTATGATACATCAGTCTGACTGCATGTGATGTATCACTTGTATCTATGGCGGGACTGCAATGTGTAATGCATCACAGGCATCAACTAGTACTGACTTGTACTAACTCTGCAAAGGGGAATGATGTGTACAGTGATGCATCACTCCCTGTACACTTAGTATCACTGTACTTGCACTGAGCATGCCAATGTCATAATTTTGCTGGATTTGGGTAAGGTTGACATCACTTAGTCAGAGATGGAAAAAAAGGAAATTTACTGCTGGAAGAGGGGGGGAACCCCCTTGTTCAGATATAAAGTTTACAATGCCTTCTGGGTGTGAAATATTTTCTGGGGGTCTCAGGGAGCTCTCATGTATCACTTGGCAAACACAATTTGAAATCAGAATCTGTGTTTCCAGATGCTACAGGAAGTCATCCAATATCACAGCATTGGCTAGCAATGCATGAGATTAGTAGCAGTCAAAGTATCACATTAGTAGTGGTCAAAGTAGGCAATCTTTGAATGATTGTTTGCACAATTATTTTGTAAGAGAACTGTTTCTCTTACAACTTGCCTACATGCGATCACAAACTATTACTTATATCATCTACACAATCACATGACTATCACATACGAGTTCCTTAGATACACGACCCATTTGTCATAGTAGAGAAATCTTCCTTGAATTGATACCACATTCCTCACAGCTTGGTCCCTTGAGTGTTGGGAAAGCACTCTCCCTTCCACTTTTTTTTTGTGATGAGCATAATTCATTTAAAAGAAGCAACATCAATACTGACACCTTATCCTGCATTATCTCCCATGTTACCCCCGGTGTTATCTCTGTGTTACCCGCCACTTCTGTTCAAACTCATGCCATGCCATGCCACGCCCACCGCCTTTTCGAAACACTGGAAAAACTATGTCACTAGCTAGCTCCACATCATTGTCTCTCATGCATATAGTCACCATAGATTTAATATATATATGGCACACTTTTGCTTCACCCTTTTCGCAACAGGTCAATACCCATTTCTTGCCTGCCCCCACACCCCCACAACCTGTCTCACAAACTGTCCACTTGTATCCCTCTCACCACCCAGAGCAAGGGACATGTACTTCCTTCACCGACATCCTCAAGTCCCCTGACAACACCGCCAAGCTTACTTGACCTCGCCCAGACACCCCCTGCCTCTGCACCCAGCACCTTACGTCCTAGTCCTCCAGACTCTTCATCAGACTCATCTGACTCTGACTCCATCTTGAATTCTCCAATGGACAACACTCCCTATGCCCCAGCTGTAGTCACCAGAGGAAAGGGCAACCATGCACCTGTATTGTCAGCCAGATGTATCATGATCACAGTGGTATGCATTTTTGAAAATGCGTGTCAGAGATTCTTTCAGAACAAGAAAATAGCTGAAGATGAGTGTGTAGTGAACATGATTTACAACTTTGAAGGATCCTCGGTACAATCCTGGGTCAACACACACCATGATCGCCTTCTGCTGCTTACCTTCCCTGCATTTATGCTTGAATTCAAGAAGAAATTCCTGCCTACCAACTGGCAAGATGACTTGGTAGCTATGCAAATCTCCATGCAGAGCTCAAAAGTGTTCCTTTCATGGACAGAAGCGGTATGAGAGGCTAATGCGGAATTAGGAATTGCTGGTTCTGACTATCACATCATGGAACCTAAATTGCAAGCCCATTTTGTCCCTCAACTCTCTGTTGCGCTTAAGGGGTCCTATGACACGAACAACACCCACAGCACCCTTGACAACATCACAGACCTCAAAGCATGGATCCAGCAAGTCCACCTGCTCAATGTAGAAAACCTGAATAAGCACAAAGAATGGGTCAAGATCGCACAAGCTGCAGCATGCACAAATGCAAAGACTACATGTGCTACTGCGGGAGCGAGCAATGCCGCTGCGGCATCCAGTTCCACTACCAATCCCGCTGTCCTCACAAACTCAATGAACAGCAGTCAAACATTCACTGCTAAGCTTACTCCAGCTGAACATGATCTCCCTAAAGCTCACCGCGGTTGTTTCCGTTGCAGATTGTTTTATGCCAGCCACTTCACTGGAGATTGCCTGCTTGGGAACAAAAGGAGACTGTCTCTGGAAGCTTGCAAGAGTGTCACACTATCTGAGGCACTCAAGGCGAAAGCTGCCTTCAAAGTGATGGGGTCAACTGTTGTGGCAGGTGTTTTCGAGACAGAAAGTGATGACAGTTTTGACATGTCAGCAGATGAAGCTTCAGATACATGAACATGCCCCTCTCCTTGCCATCACATTTGTGGTGGGACTGCTGTCTAGACATGCCCCTAACCTGTGCTCCTACCCCAATACGAGCCCTTATTGACCATGGCTCCCCACCAGTGCTGATTTCATCTGAGCTTGTAGACATTATGGGACTCGTTTGCTGCAAACTTTTCAAGCCTTTTCCTGTTACTGGTGCCTTGAATGGAGAGAAAAACTCGGACTCTAGCTTATCAGAATACTGTAAATTACACCTGCAATTGCAATCCTTAGATGTATCATGGAAATTGAGAGTTGTTAATGCAATTATTTGTCCAAACCTTTGCACCGATATCATCTTAGGACTGGACTTCCTGTCAAGAAACAAAATCATTGTCAATGCGTACCTCAGGACACCAATAGCTAAGGAGTCACAATATGACCTTTTGAACCCACCACATGTTAAACCACTGAGGGTGCACATCTTGGCTCAAGATGACAGAAAAAGAGAGGCAAAGTCTATTAGGGAAGGCCTCGCGTGGGCTCAGAAAGTGCATAAAATGGTACATGAGGAATTACAATGTGTTTTTGCTGAAAATCCAGAATGCTTCAATTTCAATGCACATTTGTCCCACCCACCTTGTGTTATTGCTGCTATCAGAAAGAGAATTGAACAGCTGGCTGCACAGACGATCTTGGATAAGTTAGATGTGACTTACAAGATGCACTTTGCAGACTGTTTCCCTGTGGACACGCCAATGACTTGCTGACAAATGTCTACCATCATATTGAAGTCAAACCCAGTGTCCCAATATCAGTGGGACACACTTACTCCTGCCCCAGAAAGTACAGGGAAGGCTGGAAGACATTAATCAAACAACATGTTAAAGCAGGATGAATACGACCTTTGTCATCTCCATATGCCTCACCATCTTTCATCATTCCAAAAGCAGATAGTTCGGTTCTGCCACAATGGGTTAATGATTACAGGAAATTAAACAAGGTCACAGCTCCAGATAACTACCCACTGCCTCAAATTGACAACATCTTGGCCAACTGTGTGAAGGGAAAAATCTGGGGGAAAATCAACATGACCAACTCATTTTCCCAGATGCTGGTACATCCAGACCATGTTAAGTACACCGCAATGCTAACACCCTTTGGCCTTTGGGAATGGGTAGTAATGCCCATGGGGTTAAGAAACTCACCAGCTACTCATCAACGATGCATAACGCTGGCACTATCAGACCTCATTGGGAGGATCTGCCATGTCTACCTCGATGACATTATCATCTGGTCATCATCTTTGGTGGGACATAAAGCTAACATAGTGGCAGTTCTAGAGGCACTATGGGCTGCTCAGCTGTACTGCTCCACAAAAAAAAATCAGCCTTATTCATGACAGAAATTAATTTTTTGGGGCACCCCATCTCTGTGAAAGGTCTTGAGGCCGATGGGTCCAAGGTGGAGCACGTTTTGAACTGGCAAGCACCAACCTCTGCAAAGCAAGTTTGGCAATTTCTGGGGCTAGTCCATTACATCAGTGTTTTCTTGCCAGTGCTTGCAGAACACATGGCAGTGCTCACCCCGTTGATGATACTCAACCTGGGAAAACCACCAAAACTGCCGATGAGGCAACCGATGATATTTGCACAAGTCAGAGGAAGGGTGTGAGGCATTCTGAATGTTTGTGGTCCAACCAAAGGGAAGACAACTAGTTGATACTAGTCGTAAACATAGTTCTATGAGAGAGGAAGGTGTTTGGCATGGTCTGATGTAGTATCAATCGATATCGATGAGGATTGACGAGATTGATGGCAAACAATGTTTATCAACAAGAATGATAACAAACAATGTTGATCGTTGAGGGTCGATGTGTGAATTCTAAGGGCTTTTTGGTAGATCAATAGTATGCAAAGGTTATAGCTGATGGCTAGGAAGTGTCGGAGTGGTTACTAGTGCTAGCGATAATTTGATCGAAGGTCGATCAAGGATGATGATGGTCGTAGAGGTTTCTTGTCAATCGAGAAAACTTGTAGAAGTTTTAGATAGTTTAGAGGATAGATCGGATTCTTAGAACTTTATACAAGGCAATATGTGAAGACAATTTCTTGTATTCCCAAGTAGATACTACAGACTTTTATATGTTTTAAGAGAAACTTCCTAAAATGGTATAAGAAACATGTGTAAGAACATGAGGCAAAAAGATATGAGTTAAAACATGAGGCCAAAATGAGACTGGAATTTGAACAAGAAAGAGATATATCATATGATGAAGGAGTAATAAAGGGAAAGAACTAAAAGGAGACTGTCCTTTGTGTATAAACTGCACTAAGTGTCACAATAATCCATCCAGCGGGTTCTGTATGCAATAGGGGCTTGGAACGAGGCTGACCTACTATCAGCAGGTCTGAGCATGAGTTAGAATACTCCCTGGCACATGGTATTCCACCATTTAGATAACAAACTTGGTGCCCGATGTTGTTCGTAGTTTCTCAATGTCGATTGATAATGCTCAATGATGGTCGACAATGTTCAATCACAGTCGCAGTTGTTCGAAGTTGATCGGGGATACTCGATGTTCATTTGGAGGGTTCTTAGGGTGTTTCGAGGTAGTCCTAGAGTTGTGCGATGTAGTTTTTAAGTACGATCGATGTCGCTGGCAATGTTTCGATGTGGTCGATATGATATCACAATCGATAGACTTGGTCGAGAATGGTTGCGCTGCTTCTGGGACATTGTAGGAGTTAGCCGATGTGATTAGAATGTGATTGTAATGGCGAATTGGCCCTTGAGCTGAGGAGACAACCTATCACCATTAACAAAGAAAGAATGCAACAAAGTGTTCCCCATATGGGGTAGAGAACATCAGATCATGTTTGAGTCTATAAAGGGTCTGGTTCTGCTTAACTACAATCAACCATCACAACCTGGGAAACAATAAGATCTTTGTGACTTGTGATGCAAGTAAGCGCCAGACAGGAGCAGTTCTTTCCTTTGGAGAGAGTTGGGAAAGTGCAAGGCCAGTGGCTTTCAAGAGCCGCCAACTAAAAGGGGCAGAAATACACTATCCAGTACATGAGCAAGAGATGCTTAGCATCATGCGTGCATTAACAAAATGGAGAGTCAACTTGTTGGGTACGCACATCAACATTTACACTGACCACAAAACAATTGAAAATTTCAATGGACAAAGGGATTTGTCACTATGACAAGTCTGTTGGATGGAATACTTGTCGCAGTATGAGTACTCCATCTCTTACATCAGAGGAGAGGACAACACCATGGCAGACCTGTTGTCGAGGCTGCCAGAGCCAATTGTGATCCCTACTGAAATCAACACAATATTCAAAATTGAATTAAACCCAAAGCTATTTGCATGCATAAGAAAAGGCTACAAAAGAGATAAATGGTGCGCATCCATTTTAGACAACATCAAGCATGGTGTAGTGGACACCAAGTTGGACTTCGTGCTGAAAAATGGGCTACTATTCATAAGTAACTGATTGGTCATTCCAAAATACAAGGACATTCAAAAACAGTTGTTTAGATTGGCACATGACCAACTCGGCCATTTTGGTGGAGAGAAGTCCTATGCATCACTTAGAAATGACTTTTATTGGCCAAATATGAGGTGCGACCTGATTTCGGCATACATCCCTGATTATGGACCATGCCAACATAATAAATCAACTACGTCTAAAGTCCCTGGACCACTACACCCCCTGCCCATTCCTGACAAGAGATTTGACTCAGTAGCCATTGACTTCATAGGACCTCTGCCTTCTGATGATGGTTTTGACACAATTGTAACAATGATGGATAGGCTAGGGGCCAACATTCAAATTGCTCCATGTAATTCAACCATGACAGCCAATGAGTTCACATTAATCTTCTTCAACTGCTGGTACTGCGAGAATGGATGTCCGCTTGAGATCATTAGCAACCGTGACAAGCTTTTCATCTCCAAGTTCTGGAAGAAGCTCATGAAATTGAGTGGTGTCAAACTAAAGTTGTTGACAGCATATCACCCTGAAATGGATGGTTCGTCAGAGAGGTCAAATAAGATGGTGATGCAATGTTTATGATACCATGTTGAACGAAACCAAAAGGGATGGGCAAAGGCGTTACCAAAGGTCTGGTTTGACATAATGAATATGGTAAACACATCAACACAAGTTTCTCCATTTGTATTGAAGACAGGTCAATCCTCACATGTGTTACCGCACATAGGATTGACACTGAATGACAAAGAGAGTACAGATGAGGAAGAGACAACCCAGGCAAGAGAAATGATAGAACAGATAAACAACAAGGTCGAAGGAGCTAGAGACTGCCTGTTGGGTGCGAAGATTTCACAGGTTCACCACACCAACAAAGAGCATTCAAGGGAGCCAGAGTTCAAGTGGGAGAAAAAGTAATGAAGAAAACTGCCCACCATTGGAGGCAATATATGCAGAAGAAGAGTGGCAGAGTGGCAAAGTTTATGCCACATTGGGATGGGCCATACAAAGTTTTGGAGGCTTTCCCAGAGTCGTCAACTTACAAACTAGCGCTACCCCCCCTAGCATCTCGGTACGCAAAATTTCATGTCTTGCACCTTAAGAAACATATTGAGAACAATGACATGTTGTTTCCAGGAAGGGCTATGGAGCAGCCAGGACCTATCATAACTGTGGAGGGAACAACAGAATTCTTCATGGATAAGATCATTGATGAGAGGCCATGCAGAAGAGGAAAGCAATACCTCATCTGATGGAAAGGGTACAGACTGGATTCTGATTTGTGGCTGCCACAGTCCGAGATGCTGGAAACAGAAGCCTTGGAAGATTGGGAGAAAGGACAGGGAGCATAGAATTTTTTGGAATGTGAGAGAGTGTAAGAGAAATGGTTCTCTTACAACTCACGTACACGCAATCACAAAATATTACTTACATCATCTACACAATCACATGACTATTCCTTAGATACACGACCCATTTGTCATAGTAGAGAAGTCTTTCTTGAATTGATACCACATTCCTCACAGCTTGGTCCCTTGAATGTTGGGAGAGCACTCTCCCTTCCATATTTGGTGATTTTTGAACCCTGATAATTATGATTTTTGCAATAATCATTGACCTTTAGCACAATTACTATGGTGCCCAATGGGTCTGAAATCTCCCAGAGTCTGAAAACAAATTTTCATATTTTATTCTCTTGCACAATCCCTCCAGAGTTTTATGGGGTCTTATTGCATAGTAATCTTGGATGTATGTATGATTTGGCTAAGAAATATAACATGTTGAAGCAGTTGAAAAATAGTAGCCAGAGTGATCAATCAGTGATTCTAATGCAAATGTCTTGTTCACAACCTCAAAATCCACTTCAAAAGTCCTAAAAAGATTGGTCAGGCTGCCTACATGAAACTAAAACAGTGTCTATCACTGCATGCCAGAGTGCACCAGTGATGAAACTGAGGGAATGCTTCGGGACCATTACCATGCCCACCATCCTCCATTCTACCCACCTTCACACTCACTTTTGAATGTACATCCACCTTCTCAGGCTGCAAGTACCATTTTAGATCATACCCAATTCTATGACTCATTTCAATTTAATCCTCAGTAAATTGTATTGGGATTTGAATCAGCCACATCCTCAGTATCAGTCCTCAGTTACTTAGCAATCTTATGTCATACAGTGCAGGCAAGTAGACATAGCCAGTATTTACATAGGATGGAAATGCTACATAAACTCTAGCTACAGTAGTGTACAATCATTGGTTTGTAACCTTGGTACTCTGGTACTGAACTCTGGAGGCTAATGCCTCATACCAATCACTGGAAATTCTAACAAATTGTACATTTACTTCATCCTATAGGTATACTTACTTTCTACATAGTTGTAACTTTAATTGAAATAGTTTTTGAGCCTCTGCATTCTTGAAGGACATTGTCATTGATGCAGTGGTGGAGATTGAATCTGATCATGACAAAGTGTGATGAAATCAACAGAATCTCTTCACCCCTCCCAAGTGCAAGCACACCACTCTGGGAACTAAAAGTGAGTATGCCCTTGCGTTTTAGTTTAGTATAGGTAGCCTAGCAATCTCTTTGGGGCCTTTGGAGTCAATTTTGAAGTTGTGAACCAGAAATTTGCATTAGAATCACTGATTGATCATTCTGGCTACTGTTTTTCAACTTCTTCTACATGTTATATTCCTTAGCCAAATCATACATACATCCAAGATCACTATGCAATAAGATCCTGTAAAACTCTGGAGGGATTGTGCAAGGGAATAGAATATGAAAATTGGTTTTCAGACTCCCTGGGAGATTTCAGACCCATTGGGCACCATAGTATCTGAAGTCTACTTTGCACTACAGTTGGGGATAAACAAACATGACAACTTGATATCTTGTGATCAGGATTTTTGGGTGAGAAACTGACTTCAGATTTGGATTCAGCTGGTCAAAATGTGTTGAAAAACATATCTCTGAAGTTTTATCCATGAGATTTTAGGGTGGCCAAATTTTTGGGCCAAAAAGATGAAACATTTTGTATGCTAGTTAGAATTCAAAATGGCATCAATGGACATTATCGCTCTGTTAGATACCTGACAGTGTTGTCATTGCTTCCTGACAGCCCATGCAGCAGCATTACCAGTAAGCCCCTTTTGGTATGCACTCATGAACCTCCACAAACAATTGATAAATCACTGGATCACATTGGGAGGACATGCATTCCAATATTGCAATGTGATCTCCTTGCACTAAGTCCACCATCATGGTGTCCAGCACATGGCCTCTATGAGGCACAGGGAGACCAGTACCTTCGAGAAAGCAAACAGGGCATCTCTCACTAATTACAGTGGGAGTAAACAGGATCCAGACCCTCACTAACACCTGAGTCAAACCTGAGCCACCAAGCATTGCTAAACCATCACCCTGCATAATCTCTTGGGTGTCTACACCCTATGACTAGACCTAGACTTATCTAACAAAAGACAACACAATGCTATAAAATCCCCTGAACCTACCCCCATCACTACCCATGAGCCACTTGCTGAGACAACCCACCCCACCCTGCCCTAAACACAGATTGGGCCACAATAGCCCTTGACAAAGGGACAAAGAACGACACTTGATATATAATCTGGAAATCAACCATGCCACACCTATGCCCTGCTATCTCACAACCCCCATATGACTACACTGGCTTCCACACACTCTGACCTGCCTGCTCCCTCCCCCACTAAAACTGATAAATGAAAATGCCCCAGTGGTACTGAAATTCAGCAAGGGGTCATATTAGACTCCAGCATGGATGATGTGCATACTGCCTTTGACATGAGAATAAAGCACTCACCATATCCTACAGCTCCAAAACCACCAGGACTCTGAAAACCAAACACATAATACCCCCCCATCCACTCACCCTCCCCCACAGACATCCACACCAGACCATCCCATGACAAACTCTGAGCCCACCAACCCACACCTCCAAACAAACAAATGCGGAGAGGAACCTACCACTCCTCGGGTCTCAAGCATGCCCTTCACCTCTGCCTCATTCCCCCAGACAGTAATCCCCTACCACACCCTCATTGGGAACATCAATAATGAGACTGTCACGGCAATTGAAAATGACCCCAACACTTTCCTTGCTATCGTCCCCTACGGAGGCAGAAAATGACTCTTGGAGGAAAACCCCACTTTAGGAAAAGACATTGAGTCTTTCATATGATCCCTTGGATATGACAATTCAGGAAGCATCAGGGTTATTGCACCGAGGGCCAAGTACCCCCCCACCATACCCTACACCTCACCAACCCTCTGAAAGAGCTCACGATGTATTTCATCTACCAACAGACCTTTGCTTTCGAAACAAGCAAAGAAGGAAGCCAAGAGAAGATTGCTTCTCATGCCCTCCCCTTTGACAAATCAGCACAATCCTGGATCATCACCAACATCTCTGGTAGCTACATCACTAATGATGACTATGCCAGAATGTCTGCACTTGCCACAATTAAGACTATCCTCACCCACAACAAGAACTTCCAGAACATAGTAGACCAGTGCTATGCCAAGATTGTTAGCCCCCTAGACCTCAATGGCAGAGTTGAAGATACATTATGCTCCTTCCACCTAATGACCATTACACTCCATGAACCCAACAAAGAAGACCGTGAGGTGTGGCAACTGATGGCGCACCTGATCTCCTCCAACCATAACCACTACAATGAGTGGACCCAATCAATCCAAAACACCTCCTACCTTGTTGATCATGTCTTTCCTCTCAAGACCTTTCAAGTCATTAGAAGATGTGACTTTTGTAAGAACGAGACCCACCCACACTTCATGTGCCCCTTCCCCCTTGTCGAAGGATGGAAAGGACCTATACCTGAGAAAGTTATCCAAGCCCGCGAGCCCAAGGATATGTGCCGACCCCACACCAGTGCCCATGGCAGTGGATGGTACCAGAGGTGGACAAGGAGGAAGAGGCTATAGAGATGAGTTCAGCTACTCCCCTCACGATGGAAACCACAAATGCTTCCAAACTTATAAAATATCCCTCCTATATGCCCTCTTGCACCCTGAATCATAACACTAGGACACCTATGTATAGACTGATGTATGACAACCACTCATGTAAACTATGAAATCTCAAACGCTACCAATAATCACATATCACATGATTTTCATAACAAAGAAACAATGAACAAGACTTGTTTCCGAACAATAATGACCTTGAGAGCACTGTCCCTCCAGAACCAAGACAATCCTCAACTTGACCCAACACCACAATGTTCCTCCATGCAGCAACCACCCAAACCCCAAGCTCACTAAATGCCTCACAATGTGAGTGGGCTTGAGAAATACACCTAGAAATTCTATGCAGTATCCCCAGTAACGAATTAACCATTGCAGACCTGGAATATCGTAGAGAACTACAATCAGACAATCCTGGACCCATCTCACCCTGGCCAAAAATGAAAATCAAAGGCAACAATCACAGAGCCCAACCACAGATAACAATCCTCAACCCTCCCTCCAATGACAATGAACTACCCCACAAAAAACCTCCTAGCATACCCAAAGGTGCCCAGATAATCAATCCAGCTTGATCCTCTGCCAGTCCAAAGACTACCAACTCACTCCGCAAGACCCCTTATATTCCATACTGCCCTCCCACCTTTCAAAACCAAAACCTTGAAGATGGAGAGATTCCCAATGCATGTACCCCTCTACGGTACATCACACTCGACGATAATGCGAGCCCTCCCCATGAAGGACCCACTGTAGCTGTGATACTGGTAGGAGCCACCCACGACATAGAAAACCTCTTTGACCAGTGCCATAACCCACACTATGGGACCACCCAAACTGGGGACATGCCCAAACAGCCACTCACCACACCAATCCCCTACAGTTTTGACATCATGAATACTATCAACCCATCTACTGGTTTCTCCCCATTCATGCTCAAATTGGCACATTCCCCCTGTCTCATCCCACCTCTCACCAATGTCAAAAACTCCACACAGGATCAACCTGGCACACCACCCTCCCCTGAAATTGCCACTGATGAGGTAACACATTACAATAAAAATACCCTGATCACTGAACATTACAACACAACACCCACAGATCCACAAATTTTCAATGAGACCCCACGACCTGAACAACACTCCCCTCCTACTTCAGATGGTGAGATTGAAGCATGACACATGTTCAACCAACTGGCTGATGACTTGATCAACGCTCGAGATTTACTGACAGCAGCCAAAATCAATCAAGCATGTCAGGCCAATAAAAATCGCTCACCCAATCCAGAATTCAACGTTGGGGACCATGTCTTCTTAGCAACAGCCCACAGATGCTGAGATTATGTGCAAGCAAAAGATGGTCATGTTGCTAAATTTATGCCAAGATTCAACGGACCATTCGAGATCCTCAAGGCACATCCCAACTCATCAACATACACCCTCCACCTTCCAGAATACTTTAAGATCCACTGTACTTTCCACTCTTTCCTCTTACATGCACACGTTGAAAATGATCCCAAACTATTTCCTTCAAGAACCCTCGAGAAACCTGGCCCAATTGTGACAGCTGATGGTGAAACCAAATACTTCATAGATAAAATCATCAACAAAAGGATGCAAGGCCATGGGAAGCAATACCTTGTGCATTGGCTTGGTTATGGTCCAGACTCAGACCTCTGGTTTCATGGATACCAAAGCATACACTGAATGGCACAAAACGGACCACACGTAGCAATTCTTTGAAACATGGATGAGTGTAAGAGTATCTCTTACCTAATACTGACTAATAGATGTGATCATCTGACCTTCCCACAGACATATATACAATACAAACATTGTCTTGTAACCTTATCTTATACCCTCAATAATAATAATATAACCTGTTCTACTTTAGTCTAGTGATACCTTAGTGTTGGATGCACCTTCAAACTGCAATTGCAAAAGAGACAAACTACAACCTACTCAACCCTTCTCCATCCATCCCAACAGTCCCTAAGATATTACTGCACCAACGTAGAAAATCAGAAGTGTCAGCCATGAAAGTGGGACAAGCCCAAACATGCAAATTCCAAAAATTACTACACTGCAAACTAATGAATTTATTGGACAGGAACCCTGTGCACTTCAACTTCAACCAACACACCACCTCTTCTCCTGATATCATCACCTCAATCCACACCTGTATCAAGCAACTCAGAGGGCAGAAAATTCTGCAAACACTCAACAAAAAGTTCAAAACCATGTTCAGCAACCGATTCCCTAGTTACATTCCCCATGCAAAAGACCTTCTGAAAGATGTGTATCACCACATCAAAATCAGACCAGGGCTACCAATTTCTGTAAGATGCACATACTCATGTCCTAGGAAATACCGTGAAGGATGGAAAACATTGATTGACCAGCACATTGCTGCAGGCCACATCTGACCTTCTTCATCCCCTTACACATCTCCTTCCTTTATAATTCCCTAAGCTGATCCCACCATGGGTGAATGACTACTGGAAGTTAAACAATGTCACTATACCTGACCACTACCCCCTTCCTCAAATTGACGACATCCTTGCTGATTTCTCCAAAGGCAAAATCTGGGGTAAATTTGACATGACAAATTCATTCTTTCAGACTCTGGTACACCCTGATCATGTCAAGTACACCACAACACTGACACCATTCAGCCTTTGGGAATGGGTTGTCATGCCAATGGGCCTGCGGAATTAACCTGCCACACACCAATGATGAGTCACACTCACACTTTCAGACCTGATAGGAAAAATGTGTCACATTTATCTGGACGACATCATTATCTGGTCATTGTCACTCACCAAATACAAACAAAATGTAGTGCAAGTATTGGAAGCACTGGGGACAGCTCAACTGTATTGTTCACTCAAGAAATCTGAATTATTCACAACAGAGATCAACTTTCTAGGACACCATATCTCCACCCAAGGAATTGAAGCAGATTCCGCAAAGGTGGAATGTATCATGAATTGGTCTGTGCCTACATCTGCCAAGGATGTACGTCAATTTTTGGGTCTAGTCTGCTACATTATCACATTCCTTCCTACCCTCACCGAACACACTGCCATTCTCACTCTGTTAACCAAGAAAGAGTGCAATGCCAATTTCCCCCCCTGGACCCCAGAACACCAAAAAGCTTTCAAAGCAATCAAGGGCCTAGTTCTCAGTTGGGACTGCTTTATGTCCATTGACCACCAAAACCCAGGGAATAACAAGATCTATGTCACCTGTGATGCCAGTAAAAGGTGCACAGGAGCTGTACTTTCCTTTGGAGAAACTTGGGAAACATCACAGCCAGTCATGTTCAAAAGCAGACAGTTGAAAGGCCCTGAACTACACTACCTGGTGCATGAACAAGAACTTTTGAGCATCATGTGCACAATCACAAAATGGAGAACTGACCTTCTAGGTACATACATCTACATATACACCAATCACAAGACCCTACAGAACTTCAACTCACAGAAAGACCTGTCTCTGCGACAAGCCAGATGGATAGAGTATTTATCTCAATATGAACACTTGATCACTTATATTAAAGGTGAAGACAACATGGTTGCAGACACACAATCCCAATTACCCAACAACCCCCCTGAACCATTAACTGTTGCTGCCACATTCACAATCAAGAATGATCCAACCTTATTCAACAAAATCAGGAAAGGCTATTTGCATGACAGCTGGTGCACAAGCATTCTCAACAACATCAAATGCAGTGTCATAGATTCAAAATTAGACATCAAACTCAAAAACGGTCTTTTATTCATGGGCTCCCAACTGATCATACCAAAATACCCTCAACCTCTATGAGAAACTCTTCAGGCTCACTCATGATCACCTAGGCCATTTTGGAGGTGAGAAAACTTATGCCTCTCTGAGAAACAAGTTCTACTGGCCCAACATGAGAAAAGACCTGCTCACCATGTACATCCCTGCATGTGTGGAGTGTCAACATAACAAATCATGCACACATAAAACCCCCGGTCCATTGCAATCTCTGCCAATCCCTGATAACCATTTCAAATCAGTGGCGATTGACTTCGTTGGCCCCCTCCTGATGGACAACAACTTTGATCAGATCATGACCATGATGGACCGACTGGGCACAGATGTACAATTGGCTGCTTGTATGACCAAAATGACAGCTGAAGAATTTGCATATGTTTTCTTCAACACGTGGTACTGTGAAAACAGGTGTCCAATCAAAATCATCAGCGACAGAGATAAGCTGTTCATCTTGAAATTTTAGAAAGCACTGATGAAACTGATGGGTATCAAACATAAACTTTTAACTGTGTATCTCCCTAAAACAGATGGCACATCAGAGCATATAAACAAAACAGTTGTCCAGTGTCTGCATTATCATGTGGAACACAATCAGAAAGGGTGGGCAAACTCCCTCCCCAAAGTACATTTTGACATCATGAATACTGTCAGCACATCAACTGGTTTATCCTTAAAACTGGGCACTCACCATGTCTACTACTGCCACTACTCAACAACATAGAGCGAGAAGACAACGAGCAGTTCAATGCAAGATGACTCATCAAGAGCATCAAGGGAGACATGCAAGCAGCACGAGACTGCATGCTGGCAGCAAAATTTTCTCAAGCACACAAACAAAGATCGGCTACCTGACCCTGCCTTCAAAGTAGGTGATCAAGTCATGCTGACAACACCTCAACAACAAAGAGAATATATGCAAGCAAAAGATGGGCGCATGGCTAAATTCATGGCTCAATGGGATGGACCATACAAAATACTAGAAGCATACCCAGACACATCAACATACAAACTGCTGTTACCCTCCACCCCTAAACAAACACCTGTCTTCAACATCTCACAACTACAGCCCCACCACAAGAATAACACGACACTCTTTTCTTCTCATGAACTTCAATGACCTGGCCCTATCATTACCAAGGATGGTTCAACTGAATATTTTATCAATGACATCCTTGACAAAAGGCCACACAGATGCAGACAACAATACATTGTTCATTGGCTTGGGTACAGACCGGAATCTGATCTGTGGCTACCTCAGTCTGAACTCTTGGACACCGAAGTGCTCACATTTTGGGAAACTTCATGCCAGAGCACATAGAGTTTTTTGATCATTGAGGGAGTGTAAGAGATCTATCTTTTACCATGCTGATCTGGCACATGCACCTAACATCACAACACCAACACGATCACCTGGCTAGCATGTGTATTATGTTTATCATTATCGCATGACTATTTTGTATTATTATCATCTCTTGAATTGATACCATTATCATCTCATGTCTTGTCCCTTCTCTTGAGTGTTGGAAGTTATACTTCCTTCCACATGGAGGGCCAAACTCAAATTCATGAGACAAGGGTCACAAACCCAATTGAGCTTCAGAACTGAAGGTGCAGGAGCAGGAACAGGAGTTTCAAATGGAATGGTGACAATGGGTTTGCCTGGTCCAATACCGGAGGGATGACATCGAGTAACAAAAGGCTGAGAATAAAATGGGTGAATATGAGATGATGGGTCTGGATGAAGAAATTGTCATGAAGATGGAGTGGGGCTCATCATTTCCTTGTCTGCCATCATAGAGTCCTGAATGGCTGTGTGTGGCCAATATTCAGACCAGAGAGGTCTCACAGATGTGAGCTGGAGGCAGGGGGTAATGATGCAGTGTCTTCAGTCAGTCAAAATGCATGGGGGGTGAGAAAACAGCTCATTGAGGACTGAGCAGAGGTGAGCAGAGGTGAGCAGTGGTGGATTGGGGGTGTACAGGGAGCAGATGTGGGCAGGGAGTGTTCACAGGCATAGATGGTGTCATCGGTGATGCAGGCAGGGTGTACCACATGGATGACACCAAAATGGTGCATTTATGGGGTGTTTGGGGTGAACAGGGTGGTTGGGACACATTGTGGGGGTGCTCAGGTGGGTCTAGGTGCATGTCTCATTGCTCTGGGGCTGCAGTCCTTGGTCCAGAGTGGGGCAGAGCAGGGGGAATGGCCATTGTCAATGACATGGCAGGTTGCATGGACAAGTGAGCCATTGTGATGGGCAAGGGGTGGATAGCAGAGGCAAGGGGGGCAAGCAGGGAGGGATTGGGGGGTGTGGAGAGTGGTGTAGGTCATCGTTGGAGATGGTGGGGCCAGCAGAGTTTGTCAGTTGAGCAGCAGACATGTTCTGACGAACGCATCTGCACTTGATTGCATAGTGGCATTTGCTCGCCATTTATGGCCTCGTTTACAGTCTCTGGGATGTCAGTGGTCATCTGGGTACCAGACATGGCCCTATTCATTGTTTCATGGGTGGTTGCAGCTAGTGTTGCCTTGACCGACTTGGGGCATTTTTGTATTTTTAAAATAATTTGACACAATGCACTCAGCCTGCTTAGTGTTGAGAGAGGACCCATCGACTTTTGGGGCTCCCTATCTACGTGAATATTTTCAGAATTCTATACAATATCAACTCCAATAAATTGTATAGAATTCTGAAAATATTCACATAGATAGGGAGCCCCAAAAGTCGATGGGTCCTCTCTCAACACTAAGCAGGCTGAGTGCATTGTGTCAAGTTATTTTAAAAATACAAAAATGCCCCAAGTCGGTCAAGGCAACACTAGTTGCAGCAATGGTTGCCACCGTTGCTGGTGGTGATGTGGCGGTGGGATAGTGCAGCTCAGGGCATGAACAGAGGGGCTGGGGACTCAACAGGGGGGCTGTAGGTTGACTTGGCGGGGTGTGCCATCATTTTTGAGGTGGTGGAGGCTGGTTTGGAGCTGGCAAAGAGGTTGTGGTGGTGGTTGTCATCATTGATGATGCTGATGGGGGCTATGCAGGCATCATCAGTGATGTGGCAGGTTGTGGAGGCAGTGAGAGGCTGGTGAGGGTTTCATCGAGTGGTATTGTCTGCATAAGGGCATTGACAGTGGTGGGGGAAGTGGTCTGGGTGCTGGAGTTCATTGCCATGTGTTTTGTTGGCTCCATCTGTGCATCCTCACCCTCATGTTTCATCTCCCATCTCTCTTGTTCATCTGTTCCCCCTTTCTGTTCACCTTTTCTCAGCCCTTTCTCATATCCCTCTCATCTCCTTTCCTCAAGAATAGATGCCCTCCCCTTCTCCAGTGTCCTCATGATTGTTGCTTTCACCAGATTGTATGCCTGTTCATGACCTTGTGCCATGATGGCCTCATAGAGTTCCAGCTGGTGCTGCTGCACACAGAGCATTCAAGTTGCGAGGTCATCCTTTGCTAGTGCTGATGCTGGTGGTGCCATTTTGCTGCTGATTTCTTCTTTCCCATGCTGGCAGATATGTAACTGAGTAGAGTAGCACTGCCTAAGGTAGGCAGTAGATAGTAGATGGAAGCAGATAACAGAGACAGAAGCAGACAGAGCAGAGAGACTGAAAACAGGAAGACAGAACAGAACAGAAGCAGTGAGACAGATGAAAGCCAAAGGCAGCTGAGTGCAAATCTCACTGTTGTCGCCAGATGGAGTCTTTGAAGGTCCAGTCCATGGTTATGTAACAGTCTTTTGGAATTTTGAGATGTAATCTGCTTGTTAAAGCCTTACAACTTATCCTGGCATTTCAGGACTTTTTGTACACAATGTCAATATAGGACCAAAAATGTTTTGTCATTATGCCTCAGTGGTTTTTACAGAATAAAACATATCAAACACAAAACAATTTTTCCAGTTCATACATTTTTCTCAAAACCTCAGAAAATGTATAGACTGGAAAAATTGTTTTATGTTTAATATGTTTAATTCTGTAAAAACCCCTGAGGCATAATGACAAAACCTTTTCAATCATATATTGACATTGTGTACAAAAAGTCCTGAAATGCCAGGATAAGTTGTAAGGCTTTAACAAGCAGATTACATCTTAAAATTCCAAAAGACTGTTACATAACCATGGACTGGACCTTCAAACACTAGATGGAGACATGCAGTCTTACAGAAGCAGAGGGGAAATGCCCCAAAGCAAGGGCAACAGCTTTGTATAGTGGTGGTATAGCGATGAACCAACAGTCTGTAGCCTACATGGATATCAACATGTGGTCACATGATCATGTATGTACCTGCTGTGCACACCTGGGTGTACAGTTACAGCATACAAGATACAAACAGTGATGGTACTGTCTTTCTGCACAAAGGTGATGTGACTCCTCAGCCCTGTAAACATGAGATCATCTGCCATGTCTTGAATTGGCACATTGGATCTGCAGGAGATCTGACTAATCTAAGTTTTTCAATAAGGAACTCTATCCAGAATACTGTACCATTTCATTCAATTCGTTGGTCACATGTCACAGGCCTTCCAAAATCGACGAAATGTCACACCTGTCCCGTGTCCCACTCTCCAGGTGACGAATCTGCTGGAGGAAAATGTCACAAAATTTTCCAAAATCAGCTGTTACCTGACGAAAATCAGCATAAAAATTTCTAATGTCACGTGGCTATGCCGCAACTGACGAAACCAAAAGTTCGGACAGGTGGTCACACATCACAAGGGGTGACGGATTGAATGAAATGGTACAGTATGACCACAGATTAGACAGCTAAATCCCAAATATTTTTTAATTCAGAAAAGTAGGTTTTGCATCTTAATCTGGGATCCTACCCACTGTGGGAAGTCATTGACTCAGTGGTTTACCTGAACAGTACAAATCACAATTCACAAATATAAGATGATAAAATTACTGTGAATAATCATGGGGTAATTGCATGAACTTGTGGTAGATAATCATTATGGTCAAAGCTCACACAATTATTGTGCAAATTAATTGCTCAAAAATTGTGTCAATAATCTGTCAATCATCATGTTTGACCACTACTATTGATTTAGTCAGTGATTATTGCATAATTATGTAAGGTGATTATGCAGTATTTGGGATGCGGGCCGCGTTTAACTTTTTTTGCTTATGTAAACTTGAACTATTAACGCGTCCCAGCAGAATTTTTATATCTCAAAAAGTGGCTAAGATCAATAACCTAGAAAATGCAAATTTTCAAATTATAAAAATCGGTCAGAACATTTTGCTCTTCTCCATGAGTACTTTAAAATGCTCCTGCAAACCCAAGTGTAAAAATGATGCTGGAGGCCGGAAAAGTTTCTGCAAGGAACGAGCAGTAAACAGTGAGACGCGTGCGTGACAAAGTGTGACCAGACACGTCTGCACCGTTCTCGAGACTCATCTTGAGGGAACTGTGGCTCTCGGTGCTCTCTGAGAGAGTGTCTGAGGTGACCATAGTGTTCCTCCAAGATCCAGGTAAGTATATTTTATCCCTTGTCCCGAAAAATATTTTACAATTAGTTGCAGAGTGTTATTATTAGAGTCAACTTACTTCAAATTCCATTCGTTCATTTGACGACGCGTAACGACCATAAAATGAACCTTTTAACGATAATCTAATGCCACACAAGAAAAGAAGGTCCATTTCTCAGCAAAATCAGTTTGCAACTGTACGACATTACCGTCACAACAAAGAAAACATACCCGCTGGGAAACAGCCAATATACCCAGTTCCTACAAGCAAAAAATCAGTACCATCATCTGCACCCCATTCTGGAGCATATGAGACACGCTTCAGGAATGAGCGACGACAGAATCAATGACTCACAGCCAAGAATACAGCTCTAGTAACCAAAATCCGTGAGCTTAGGTCTGAGCTAACCAAAGTTCAGAACCGTGCTGCACACACAGCAAACTCAGCTTCTCGAGCTTCCGAAGATGCAAATTTTCATATCTCAAACCTCAGCTCCCAAGTTCGTCACTGCCAGGAGCGAAATGATGCCATGCGAAAGATGTTGCGTGCTTTGAAAGCACAATGCACGCGCGCTCCTCGGATCCTGAAACGCGCAGTCCACAAAGCTAGCCGTCGCCCAAATGTTATCAAACTTACCAAGCATGGCGTGTTTACTCCCGAGGCACGAGCACTTGCACGGATTATAGTTCGCAGCGGGTGTTCTCAAGCGAAGGTTGGAGGGGTGATTCAAAGCATAGGGAAGTTGCTCGGTATCACTATAAAAACACCTATGAGCCATCAGACTGTTGGAAGAGCTATTCTAGAGGGTGGGGTTGCTGCGAAAATCCAACTTGGCTATGAAATGTCAAGAACAAAGAGTAAATATTTATTCTCCATGAAGAATTATCAATGTCACAGTGCTCACCGTAATTTAGGCCTTACCATCAGTGCTGATAGTACTTCGCATCGGAAAATCAACTATGAAGCTCGTCATGTTGCGCTTCGAACCCCAGACTACCGATCATCAGATCTCACGGTAGACTTGAATTCAACGCCATCAGTGCATCTCTTAGGCGTTGACTCAGAGGTTGACCACACAAGTGAAGTATCCGTGGCAGGGTGGCTTGACAAGATGGAAGATGTAGCCGTGACGTTCAACAAAAGTCCATTGAGCCAGCGGATGGAATGCGAATTCACAATGTCGGATCTTGCTGATCTATTACGGGGGATGAATGGTGACCATGCGTCAAACGAGAAGCGGACGGCTACATTAATGAAGGAGTGGAAGACTGAACAGACTTTTATTCGCCTTGGGAGTAAGCAGCTCGCACGAAAAACCCCTGCCGACCTCATCATCTTCTTGGCTGGCTGGAACCAGAAGAAAATAGAAGCTGTTGGTGGGATCGATGCTTGGAATGCACTCACGCCAATGGAACAAACCTTGCGTGACGTTGCACTTGTCAAAGAGTTACAGATCGCCCTGGGAAAATAAGTATACAATCAACTTCCTGGAGACGAGAAGCGGATAATCGATCTATTTATATGGGCTGGTTGCTGCATGCATAAGGATCAGAACAGCTTTCAAGGGGGAAATACGGAGATGATGGAACAGTGGGAGAAATCGGGCTACACACCACCCCTTCTTCTCGCAAATAAGCAGAGTGCTGCTATTCTTCGAGGAATTCTTGACCCAGCAAAGGCGAATGCGCCACTTGGAGAAGCAGAAACTACAGCATTGACGGCATCGACGCGTGGTGGGGCAAAAACATGTGCTATTGCCGGCGCTTGTCTCAATAACAAAGACGACAAGAAGGGACAGGGTGAAATTCGAAGTGGAAATCTTTGATCACGTGATCAAGAATATTCAATATTCCTAAAAATAAGGCAACCAGAGCCATTTGGACAGCCAGACAGCTGTACCAAACAGTGAAGGTAGTAGGTGTGACGAAGAAAAATGAGCACGACGGTTCAGGATGTCCTCTTCTCTGGGATCTGGTTTCTGCCGTCCTCTTCTCTGTTGGCGTATTTGTACATGTGTATTGTGATATTACCAAATACGCTATGTATGGATATTGTTCTGTCGCTCACAATTATCTTATCATCTCGGAATTTGTTTACTTATACGTGGACAAGGCACAAAGCTCGAAGCAGGTGCGCCAGCGGATCGGACAGGAATTTGACAGGAATTTGACAGTAACTTGAAGCTCTGGCCGTGAAGATCGATTAATGCGGATGCCAAGACCTGGACGGGGCGTTTTTGCGCCTCTATCGTGATTGGGTTTCTGTTGGGCCCCCGAAGAACGATTAAGTGATCGCCAATTACTCGACTTCAAACAAAATTCTCGCTACATTTCATGACGACGCCTGGGCCGCCGGTAGACAAGTCTTTTCTAGCGGATGAAGGCATTAGAGATTCTCCTAGCACCCATAAAGTCCGGGAATGGCGACGTTGGGCAAGCGTTTTCTTAAGCAGCTCTGGGGAAGGTAATAGGATGCAGAGGGGTATGCAAAGTCGGCATCTCATGATGATCGGTAGGTGTCGCTCTTCATGGTCGTCCACACTTATATATGAATACTCATGATGATATTTATAGCTATCGGCGGCACGATTGGAACTGGGATCTTTCTAAGCGCTGGTTCAGTATGTTTTGCGCGTTTTGCTTGAGACATTAACTCCATACCAATTAGGCCATAGCCCTGGCAGGACCAGGTAGCACACTGCTGGCTTATGGCGTAGTCGGGTTTTTTGTGTATACCGTCGTGATTACATTGTAAGGACGCCCCTTTGGCACAAAGCGTGTTGTTCTGCTCTAAATACATGGCGCAGAGGAGAAATGTCTTCAATGTATCCGGTTTCTGGTGCTTTCTCGGTGTACGGAGCGAGATTCGTTTCACCTGCGCTAGGGTTTACGTTGGGTACGAGTCCTTTTCCATGTTTGCCAGAATGCCATGCGCCTGATCTGCTTCATTTCTAGGGTGGAATTATTGGCTTCAATGGTGCTTGGCGATTATATATGAGTCTTTTGCGATGTTCTAATTCTTAATCATGTAGGAGTTTGTCAATCCGTAAGTTCTAGGTTACTCTTTCTATTGCTAACATTAACTCCGAGTCATACTTTTCGCCATCCAGCTAGTGAATTGACTGCTGCTGCCGTCATCTTTCAGGTTCGGCTAAAGTCCTGTCCGCGAGGTTTGTCCTGATACTCTTCCCAGTATTGGACACCAAGGCTACTGCCATGGCATTGGGCTATCATCATTGTTGTACCAATATTCTTGCTCCAACTTGTCAATGTTCGCGTATACGGTGTGTCTAATCTGCGATTTTCGTACAACGAGCCCTTTCAGTGACGACCTCTGTATCACTAGGCGAATCTGAGTACTGGTTTGCCACTGTTAAAGTCTTGATGATTATCATATTCATATTAGTCGGACTTATTTATGATTGGGGTGGCATCAAAAACCATCCCGGACCCGTACGTTTGTTCGCTTATCGATGCAGATGGAAATGCACCAAATACTCTGCAGGGCCTATCGAACTTCCAGCACGCTCAAGGATTTGTTGGTGGCTTTCCTGCATTTGCCCAGACCTTCGTATTCGCTTTCTTTTCATTTGGTGGGATCGAGTTGGTCGCAGTAGCCGCTGGAGAGTCAGCGAAGCCTTACAAAGCGGTCCCCCGCGCAATCAAAGCCACGTTCTTCCGGATCCTTATTTTCTATATCTTCACGATCTTGACGATAGGCCTGTGTATAAATTATCAAGACCCGACTCTTTTGACAGCTTCATTCAGTGCGTATCTTCCTTGTATTTTCTAGTTTGGCTCCAATCAGTGTCCCAGATCACTGAGAAGGTTCTACCAAATTTAGATTCTGACGTGGCTGCGTCCCCCCTGACTGTGGTTTTCAAACGTGCTGGATTCGGAGCTGCAGCTCATATCGTCAACGCTGTACTGCTCACAGCAGTCCTATCCGCTACTAATTCGTGTTTCTATGCTAGCTCACGCATGTTAATGTCGCTTGCTCACTCTGGTTACGCACCTCACATCTTCGGCTGGGTTAATCGAACAGGAGTACCCGTGCCAGCCCTTGTGTACGTAGCTACTTATTCCTCATTCACGCTTAAAAAGATCTGTAATGACATCATTTGATATTTCTTCAGCATGGCTCTCGCCTTTTCATCCCTGACATTTTTGACCACAATATGGGGGAAAGGTATCGTCTTCACCTGGCTTCTCAACATTACTGGAATATCAGCACTTCTCGTATGGACCAGCATCGGCCTCATTTCGTTACGTTTTCGACAAGCATACAAGTCGAGAGGGCTGTCACTCTCCGATCTACCATATCGTCAACCATTGTATCCAATTTTGCCAGTGGGCGTTATCGTCCTAGGGACATTGATGTTCATTGCACAAGGTTATGCAGCAGTGAGGCAACAGCCATTTGAAGTAAAGGTATGTATCTTCATCCTGTTCTGGACCTATCTAAATTTCTGTGTAGAATATTATTGCCACGTACATTGGAGTCGCACTTTACCTCATCCTCTACCTTGGGTACTCAGTATTCGAGCGCTTCTATGAAAGAAAATGGAAGCATTTCGTGCCGGTGTCAGAGATCGACTTCGTGACGGACAGGGTTTGGAACCCTGGGGAGGGTGCAGCCGTCCGGGAGCGCGATCAACAGGCAATGCGTGCTCTTGGAGGAAAGTCTGCTGGTCTGCGAAGCGTCTTTCGTAGTTGGGTCAAAAGGCATGTATATTGACCGATCAGGTAGGAATGTTTGTCGATCGATACAGTAATGAATGAATCACTGTTGTTACGCAATGCCAAAGTGACCTGAACTTATCTCTATACATATGCCTCTCAACCAGCTATTACTGCTATCAAATAACGGATGTGGGTTATCACTCAAAGTTATCTCTGCCGGTATTAGTATTGAACATCCCGGCGAGTTTTTCCCTCGACAGTTCGTACGATCACTATGGAATTGGATGGATATACCATGACAGGAAGCGTAACTTCTAGAGAGCCTCACACACCCAATAAGCATCGTTGCTCCTGAAACAAAGAAGCGCATGCAATGGTTTTAGAATTCACCACGGCGCCACCCAGTGGCAGGATTAAAACAGCGTGAATTGTATGGTCATGAAAGAAGTATATACATACGATAATGGTAGAAATACACACGCAAGCAATATATTAACCAGATCATTAATATTTCGCAAGTCATTCACTGTTCAGTCACCGTCTCAGCAGAACCAGCGACATAGTCAACATGCCAGTAAGTCTGCCAAGAACCCGACTACTGTTCCAGAATCCACCTCGTATAGTCCTCGAAGGGATGTTCAGCCCCGAGTGGGTCAGGGACCGTAGATCTCCTGTAGGGTACAAAACTATTCCAGTGACGAAGAGGATGGCATAAACGAGAAAGACGAGACAAAGAGACATAATATTCCAATGCTGCATTCCCGGAATCAGACCCTTGCTGACGCAACGTCAAATTGCGTTGATGGATTTACCGAGAATAACGAGCCCCTCGCCCCCAACGAACGCAGTTGGCTTCTCCAAGTCGGCTTTATATTTGAATATTGCAACAAGGGTCGAGACCAACTGAGAGAAGAGATTGTCCAGGCCTGACAAAGAAAAGAAGTCACAGATGCACTCAAGAGAATCGCAGCCTTCCTGGAAATAAGGGAGACGATCTGAGGAATGGCATTCTCATAGAGGCGTGTGCAGGCACCGATCACGAACATGGGGGCTGAGCTGCGCAGGCCGCTTTCTTCATCTAGTCGGTGGGGCTGATGGTGTTCGAAGACGTATGGGATGCCCAGACACGCAGGGGAGGTCGAGGTCGAATAGGGCACTTGTGAAGTCGTCAGTGTGCTATGCAGATCGATGTGAGCAACCTACGGTGCGAAGATGCTAGATAACGGCTCATCAATTCTCAGCAGAATTCTAGAGATGATGCGCGTTTGGAAAACGGCTTGAAGTCCCGCAAGTGGTTTCAATGCTCTAGAAGAATATAAGCTAAAGCTGATAGCAAATCCTTCGTTTTCAATATGCTTGGGTTGAGGGCCACCCTTTAGGTAGTCGAGGTGGGTCGTCTCCCTGTCTCCTTCGCCCCCATCGTCGTTGATGACCATCAGCATGTGCAGTCCTCCCTCGAGCAGTCGCTCGCAGGGCTAGTGGCAGTGCTGGATGTCGGTTTCGGCCATTGCTATAGGCGGCATCGTGGGGGCCTGGCTGAATCTGGGGGGTTCATTCGAGGAGTGGGGGTCAAGCAGGTGGGCCGGGATGTGGGGAGGGCTGGGTTCCCACTTCTGGTGTCTCCCGGCGACCCTCTCAGCCTCTCAGGTCTGCTCCCTAATCGACGTCCTTACATCCAATTTCAACACGGTGAGCGGGGTAGCGGTTGTGGTTGGGAATGAGCTGGACTGTGTTGGCACCCATCATTACTACCTGTCGGAGCAAATGATCTCATCACAACGTCTGGAACTTGGACAATTTCTGATTGCAGCATTACCCTCTATGTCCACAATCGAGTCCATTTCACTCTACCTTGATTCGATTTCCTTCTTATCTACGACTTGAAAAAACCGCTATGATATTCCTCGAATGTCGTTTTACGGCTTCGCGAAACTCATGTTAAAAACCCAGGCTCCAAACCCTCCGCGTTCAACCATTATGGATGAAAGGGTTAGAGAAAGCCACAAAGAAAGGCTACATTCCAAGTCAGAAGTTCAAATAACATTCGTAAGTATGTTAATTCTGCAGAACAATGAACAGTTATAAAGCACTCACTGTTTATGCACTCAGCAGAGAAAGGAACAATATCTCATTCCGAAAGTGACTGCTCCGTATGTCGCCTTCATCTTCCGTCATGTTGACGCATTGCCAGATCCAAAGGGCGTCTTTACTGTAAGGCCAAAGATGGTGTTGTATTCATGGATATCTAAGTACAGGGCCATGCGATGACGCAAACCACTGGTATCTCCGGCAGAGGAGATTTCATACCTAGTGAGAACTTGATCTAGGTACGTGTTCCTTGTTTGAATCTGAAGTATGTGTCTACAGAAATACCGATGTTAAAAGATGGAATAAAGAATTGCTTCACGCTGCTAGGTATCTTTCCCGTATTATATGACCGCGAAATCGAGATTATCAAAACAGCCAGAGGATTTCACCATTTCATTTCATTTTTGATGAATCAAAACAGCTCCGCGGGTATCAACTCTCATCCAGGATATGTTTTTCATTTGCACGTCTACTAGTCTAGCCCTCCTAACTCTCGATGGGGATTTATTTCCCTACGAGTGCCAAGGTCTGGGACTATGATAAGCCATACAAGAGCTTCACAACGCATCTTCACATTTGACAAGCAAGTATGAGTGCTGGCGAGGAAAATGATGGCTGAAGGATCATCGGAACTGAAGAGTATCACATTCGACGACCTTATGAAGTAGTTGGAGATGCAGTCTCTACTTGCACGAAACCGATAGCGAACGGTTGAACGGTGATCCCGCGGGCTTTTCCGAGTTTTTCCAGAGTACGAACGGTTTGGAGAGGGAGAGGGGCGAGACGGGGGTGCTGCCTGAGATGGAGATATCTGGGTTGAGAGTGCCACCCCCCTCATCCCGTGCACGCCTCGTCGCCCTCCTGCATCCCCTTCAACTCATTCGCAAACTCATACTTTCCCAACTCAAACGCCTGCTGATCCGGGCGCAGCCAACAGTCCGTCGGGCACAAGTACGGCTTCAACGTATCTTTCGGGCAATCATTAAGCGTGAACGAGGTTTTTGAAGGCCACTCGCCTGTATGGCAAGTCTATGTCAGACTTTTCTACTTGATTCTCTACGATGACTTTTAACTTCCCTCTTCCCTCAACCACTCTTCACATATCGTTGACAGGATATCAAAAGTACGAGAATCTCAAAGCGGAAAGCGTTGCTGGTTAAGAATTGGCTTACACACATTTGTAATGTCGCTACAGAGGGTTCCTCAGCAACCATGTTCGTGGATGTTTACAAAGCCTTATCCGAACGTTGGTCAGGAACATCTGTTTAAAGGAGGCCGACATCGTGAATAAGCTCAGAGATATCTCATCCCTTCCACTCGAAGGCAGTAAAATATCCCCCATGGAATGTTATCTAGTTGGTAGTGATACCCCGAAAATTATTCCCTACGTTGACTTCGAGGCAGGCGCCGGTCCATTTCTGAATAAGTGTGGCTCTCGAGAGATTCCAAACGCTAGTGAAATTGCCAAGTTATTATTCAAAAATCCATCCACCTTCGAGAGCTAAGTTATGCCATTCACCTTCTCTGTTCTTGTTGGTCCTTACTACAAAACCATAGCTACATGCAGGAAGTGCTGTGCGCTGGATCTCCCAGAAACTACAATCGGATGATTAAGGGGCCCAGTTGAAGGAACTCTTGGGACGATTGGGAGACGGTCCGATTGATTCCTGCCTACTGGGCTGTGACCATTCATCCTACAACTGTATGATGGACAAGAAAACTGTCCAACACCTCCTGCCCGAACAGGTAAATTTGACTCGTGAATATATCTGCCATAAAACTGATCGAGATGGCGGATAGTGTAGGCTGTAATCATGAACGACGAGCTGAAATTTCCAGCATTTCAGCTCGTCCGAAGATCTGTATTATGCCCCTAAAGCCCTCGAAGCGCTGTATAAAGCTTTGGGATGCAGTGAACTCGCCCCCGAAGACTATTATTCCTAAAAACACGAGAGCTGTACACAATAAGAAGAATTGGTTCCAGAACAAGAAACCACAGTCTAGTGTAGACGACGAAAAGCTGCGTACATATATATCTCCACTGCGTGAATTTTTTTTAGGCTAATGCTTTTCAATTAGAGAAGATGTTACAACGGCTATGTGTCTGCCAGTGAATACGATGAGTCACCTAATAGCGCTGCTTCTCTCAGAAAAGAGAAACGAAACCCATCTTGTGGTGGAGAATATCATCGTGGAGAGACGCATCGCATTCCGAGTCAAGAAATGAACAAAGATCTACCATGGGTCGTCTGTGGCGACAAAGGTTTGAAATGTCATCATTCATCACCTTTCCACTTACAGAAATTTCGTCAGGCTCTTGAAAAAAATTCTCTGTAGACGCCCTCGATCCTCGTTGATATCTATGATGTTAAAAAGCGCGCATTCGGCTTCTATAGGATGACTACTGCAATGATCTCGCAGCTTAGTTACGTTGAACACCTGCAGCCTTTAACCTGGGGTAACTCGTGATAACGCAAAGTCCTAACAAGATGGCCCACCGTGACTAATTAATTGTGTGGTACCACACGAGATGGCAGGTCGTATATAAGCGCCAAGGCGTTTAGTTCGCCCAGCAACCTACTCGACGCTCTTTCAGCACCGGTGTAGTACATGTTATCCAGACCACGACGCCGACTTCGAATTGATTCATTCTGTTCAGTCATCCGTGAAAAACATGTCCTCAAGTTGTTAACCCTTCCTCCGCTGAAACTTACAGTGGAGGCCTTGAAGACGGGGCGCGATATCAGCACACATGTTCCCCCGGATTTTGAATCGGTGCTATGAGTAATCGTATCCGGAGCTCACGTCGGATTCAGTAGAAGATATCTAAAGGCCGCGAAGATCAACTGGGGCAAAGTCCTGTTTCCTTCGAAAGTTGAACGCTTGGATCCCACTTTACACAAATAGATAATGTCGAATCGTGAAGTATATATTCAATTTCAACGCTAATCAAGGTTACGCCCAATATATGAAAAGCCATCTCCGATGAAGTACATCGCACGGTACTTCACAGACGAGTAAGAGCGACAAGGGGTGACTGCCAAGGTCACTAAGACCGAAGAATGGGTTGTGAGAAGCGAGGGAAAAGAAGTGAAGAGACTGCAAGATAATAGAAGAATAGAATTGTACATGCGTCCAACTCAAAACATAAAGAATATAGGCAGCCAAAGAAGTAGTACGTACGGGGTGCATCTGACACTATACACACATACATATATAATAGACACACACACCAGAGAGAAAAGGAGATATAAAAGATATAAAAATGGGCTTAGGAAAGCAGAAAGTGATAGCACGACGGATGATTCGGGGACGTAATATGAGTTGGATCGCTCATATCTTCTCGGGGCTAGAATCGAAGGGGAGGTGGGATGCTCTGTCCGTCGCAGTCGAGGAAGATGTACATTACGATGGCGGTGATATGGATTACAAAATGTGGCTGGACGGACATGTTTGACGACGACTCAAGCCTAGACATTGTAGTTCAGCAAAGGACGAACTCCGGGTAGGTGTGACTCACTGCCTCTGTTCCGGCGGCTTCAGCTTCAGCTTCAGGCTCTTCAGCGATCGTTTCATCGACTGTAGCATTCCCAGCTGCTGCTGGTTCTTGCCCTTCAACCTAAGAGCAAAGGATGATAATAAGCATCGGGTTCAGACTCAAGATTCAAACAAAAAAATCAGGAGCCCTTGTTCAACAAGAGCAAAGGAAGAGAGCTACAGCGACAAACCTTGGAGGCAGGCTTCTTAGACCCGGCCCGTGATGCAGGTTTGGAAGGATTTTTGGAGGCAGGTTTGGCTGAGGCCTTCGATGATGGTTTGGCCGATGCCTTCGACGACGGCTTGTCGGCGGCCTTGGAGGTAGGTTTGGCAGCAGCTTTAGAAGATGGCTTGGCCTGCGAAACCGCGTCAGGAATACTAACATTTACTGCACGACAGAGAAACATACCTTCTTGGCAGGAGGCTCTTCGTCTTCGCCTTCGCCTTCACCTCCGCCTTCACCTTCGCCTTCGCCTACGGGTGCACCGTTGGGCTCTTCAGGCTCCTTGCGTTTCTTGCCTCTGGAAGACTTCGGTTTTTCTTCCTTGCCTTCCGGTTTTTCTTCTTTCTCCTTCTCGACTTTTTTTGCTCGAGGTTTAGCGGGTTTCTTCACCACAGGTTCTGGCTTTGGCAAATCTTTAATTCGTGAAGAACGACGAGGCTTGGTGGTATCTATTTCCCCCTCTGTCGCTGTGGCTGTTTTGCGCGGCATAGTTGCTGTGTGGGAAGAGTAAACTGCAGAGAGGATGATGGGGGGAGGAGAGACGCGTTTGGAATCTGAATCCAATCAATATACAGACCTAAACAAACTTCCATCACGTGCTATGTGACAAAAGCACGTGCAGAAATTCAACATCGCGTCTGGCGTCGCGTTGTAAATTTCCCACACCTGGTCTATCAACATATACTTATCTCACGTAACTGTAACCTCATAATAGCTGTATGTCTTATTGAGCTCACTCATAAGCCTTATGGTGTCCAACATATAAACACCCCTGCTTTTGACCAACGAAAGCAGCGGAGCCAAAAATTTCGATTTTTATTTCTCTGGTATAAATACTCCTTGAATTCATGAGAGGAGCAAAAATGCTAGAGGGTGGAAATATACTATGTAATACCCGAGCCAGCCTCCGACCCAAGCACTCATAAGCGATTGAATTTTTCCGAGGAAAAACCGGGAACTTTCCCGTTTCAAACGAGCAAGTGAACTGTCCCAATTTGGAACTTGCCCAAAAACGCTTGACGAGCTGTACCCGAGCTAAATTTTGTCATTACCATAAGCGAGCCTCGAATGGACCCTAACTTCCATTTAAGTATGGTAGATCGTAGCAAAATCCCTGTTTATGTTACTAAGTAGGGGAGGCCAATGATTTAGGGAAGGCCCATGTTTTGTATTTTATTTTATTTTCGCTCCCACCGATTTGTTGGCCGCTGTTCAACATCACGGTGGCGGGCCGCGGTATAAGTCGCCATATGTTATAGGTTCTTAATTCGTTGTCAAAATACAGCTATGTAGCAGGGTCATTTTCTTCTATCTATGACGTCCAGCGCCCCTTCACCCCCCTCAGGCTTAACTCAAGATGCCTCAGATACCGTAGGTCACAAGTAGGTCCCTGGATTCGAAGTTGCCGTAATAATAAACCGCTCTACAGCCTACATCCCCAAGGACGACGGTACGTATTTAACCTACTATCACCATCGACAGATATTCACGATCCTCTTCAGATAGTACTTGGATAAAGTCGGAGTGACGTCGACAGAGTTGAAGTGAAAAACTCACGATTGGACATTGCGACGCTAGCGATGACCCCTCCAAAATCAAATGACGGTGTGACTTCCACCGAGTAAGTATATTGAATACCCTGATTGATGGGACAGGAGCTGACAGGAGCGCCGTTGATTGTCGTGTATATGTACATGTTACACTTCATAATCAGGTGCCTGATCATGCACAGTATGTATGTAGAGCATAATGAGCTGGTCAAGCTTGAGAATTTTGCTAGTGCAGCTCCTTATACCCATGTGCAAGCTGCGAAGGGCCACATTACTACTAGAAATGTTCACTTACCGTCAAGGCACCGCTGAAGACGTATAGGGAAATTTCATCCAGCCTCGTCTAGCACTAACACAATGTTGACTGCGAGCTGTAAGGTTGGGGGGAAAGCGAGCGTTAGCTCGTTTTGGTACGCGGAGCAAAGTTTTAGCCGCTGGGTGGGCGGGCAAAACATTGCTCGACGATTCGCTCGTAGACAACATGATTGCATTAGTGCAGAAAATTCTGAGAAGTGAAATAACAACGTGAAATAACGACAATAATAAGCAAACTAAGGTATTGTAGGGATTGGGGAAATGATAGTACGGAGCGGGAAAGCTCGACGAAGGTAGATTCGAGCGACTGTGAGTAGAAAGGCTGCCAGCGACCGTGTGGCCGTTTGCCGCTCGGCTGGACGCTGTCTCCGGCTTACCCCGGCAAGCGAGGGGTAGCCGGCTCCGTGCTCATTTCGTCCTGTCCCTTATTAGTATACGACGTCGACGTTCATAATCAACCACATGGTAACTTTGGAAAAAGCGGCGTCCGTGGTTGCCGCGTAAATGCAGCAGCCAGCTTTACCCCGATGTCCGGACTCCGGATTCACCTCACTGGGGAACAAGTATGTATGTACTCAAAAGAGTCAACTCGGATCGGTCGCCGGCGCCTAAACGTTGAAGCTGAAGCCCGAAAACTTACCTGTTGGCAGTGTCAATTGCCCGATACTGCGCCTCGAGAAGATTTTTAGGACCCTGTTCCGACCTTCCGCACAAGAAGCAAAAGTTTTTTTTTCCTAGTCCAACTACGATAATGCTTCCAATAGACGCATGGAATATTCGCTGAAAGGATGACGACTGATGACAATGGGCAAAATAAATCATTTCTACAGACATTATGGACATGCAAACTTGAAAGAAGTCATACACAGACTGATTACAGACACATTGCAATAAAATAACAGGTCATTATCTGACTCGTGGCAAGCTCAATTCGCACCACTGACGGTAGCTTAGTTGCTGAACAGTATCCGGTACATACGAATATGCCAAGGAGCCAGGCGGCGCTCGGCCCGCCACTGGAAAACAAGGAACTATCAAACCACGGCAAGAAGAATGACAGAGTTTCCGACATACCTGTCGCATTTCTTCAACAGTCAACCAGGATTTACGACCAGACTATATGGGAATAGTGGGTTAGCATTGCAACACATGAGGGCATAGAGTGCATACATCGATATCGATTTCCCAGGTGCGTTTAGGGAGGGTGCGTTTCCAGAGATAGCCTATGATCCAAAACAAGACCATGACAGGAGCAGCGAGGTATGCCGCTAGCGTGAAAATGTGTCAGATCATGTTAAGCAGGGCCATATAACTGGGACGTACAGAAGAAGTTTTGTGCGACTACTTTAGGATCGGATGACATGCCACCGATAGGCCAGAGTGCCTGGAGGAGACATCAGATCAAACAAGTGAGGTACAAAACGCAACTCCTACAATGTAGAACTGTGCAATTAAGACAAGTGCAAGAAGAACTACACCAAACCAAGAACCGTAAACTCCTCCGAGTGCCCGGAAAGGAAGTTCTTCAACCGAGTGGCCTTGCAATTTCCATGCCGCCCTGAATCGGATACTGGAAAGTTTTGAATCATTCGAGGGTATATTCAGCTCTGAACATCAGACGTACTGGCAGAGACAGATAGCCATCCACGTGAAGATCGTCGAGAGGCCAGATAATGCCACAAGCCAGTTGACTGTCGATTTCATTAGCTCGACATGCCAGGCGGTCGGTTATGACACAACTTACAGACGACGTTTCCCGCAGCAACGGTATTGATGTACGCCAGAGGGGCGAACGACAAAATGAAGACGACGGACCAAAGGGGCCGACTTGATTTATCCACTGTGTGAAATATGAGATGGAAACCTCCAATCCTGCGGAATACACGCACCGTAAGTGAAAATCTTTGGTGCATAACCGGTTTCGGCAAGGGCGGTGAGTGTTCTCGATCCAGCGTATACGCAAGATAGACCAATGGAAAGAACAGAAACACAAATCGTCGCATTGACGAAATCTGAGAACATGAATCGTTGATCGGGAGACGGAACACAATACCAAAAAAGGTTGCGTACGACTGAGACCTCTGATTCCGGCATTATCAAGAGCAATAACGAAAGGAGAGGCGGCTGAGAGAGAGAGTTAACTCGCAAGGGTAACAAGATAATTTACATTGTCACACACCTGCTCCCCCTCCGCCAAGTAATCTCGGCTCGTTGAATGGAACCAGGAGACCAATGATGGTCAATGACGTGACGTAGATGACGGTCTGTGTGAGGTTAATGCAGGAACATCAATGGGTGGTAACTTTTGGTCCTTACAATACGCCAGAAAGTTCCCTTGACTGCACCTGGAAGTAGTGGCAAGTTGAGCACAGTCATGACCCCACACACAGCTTACGAACCTGGCATAGTTGCTCGAGGGTTGGGTGTTTCAGTAGCAGCGAGACCGACAAGCTCCGTACCAGCTGTCCCAGGTCATTAGTAAACAAGTTTTTCAATGTCGAAGTAGGACGCTAACCAAAGGCAAAAGCGGCTAAGAAACGGATATCAGTGACGATTGACGTGCAACGAGTTTAGTGCATACCAGTCACGAAAACCGAACAGACACCTTTGAAACCATTCGCGAAGGCCCCAGGGTTACTCCAATATCTACCTCCGACGTAATGATCATACTGATGACCCTTGGGTCCGCCACCGCATATGCAAATTCTAAGGGCATTGTCAGCTAGATAAATGCAAGCAATTGATGTCTACTTACACCCCGATGAAGATGAACATCACAACAACCAACAATTTTAGGCACGAAGACCAAAACTCCTCCTCAGCAAAGCCAAGTGTACCAAAGACGGAAATGATCACTAAAAAGCCAGAATCAGCGGTCAAGCTGAAGCTATACAAGAAATAATCTTACCGATCACTATCCAGAAGACCGTTATCCAACCAGCTATCGGGACCTTATGCGTCCAATATTGCACAGTTGTGCCGGCGACAGTGATTTCCAGCGGAAGTACAACCGCCCATTGAAAAACGTAATTCCAACCCATAGCGAAGGCGAAAGAAGGATCCAAGAATCGGCCGGCAAGGGTATAAAACCCTCCAGAAACGGGGTATAGAATAGCCATTTCACCAAGGGCCTGTACTACAGGATTAATGATTATATCGAAGCATTTCATCACAGACTTACCTGTGTGACATTGATCAACATTATTCCCATAAGAATCCAGCAGATTAAAAGGCCGGCAGGGCCACCACTGTGGAGAACAGATCCAGACCCGACAAAGAGACCAGTACCAATACTTCCACCTGTGGGTGATGAAGAACCTGGTCAAGAAAAACAGCTGAAATAACATACCAACTGCAATCATTGTCAGATGCCGTGGCTTCATTTTTTGTTGCAACATTGGAGCATCCGCCCGAATTTTCTCCACATCGACGACATTATCCCCTCCCACTACGGCTTGACCTCTTGATAGGTTTCGCGTGCGTTAATGGTGTTCTGAGAAACAATGTAATATAAATGAAGACCCACCCTGTTGTTCCAGGAGCACGCTTGAAACTCTCGAAGTTGACACCGATGCGAGTCCAGACACTTTCTTTGTATGGGTCATAGAACACATCAGGTCCGACTGAGCTCCCGCTGGAGGCATCGAGTTCTTGCTTTTTAGACGCCATCACCGGAAAGAGGTGGGAAACGGGAGAGGTAGCGTAGGGGGGGAAGAGTGGAATAAACCCGTTATTTAAGGTATAAGATGTTGTAACAAACGATCTTGCGGGCATGTACCTAACTTGGAAGTCCATCGATCTTACCAGATCTTTCCCAAGTCGATGACCGACCGAAAATGATGGGAGCCATCATCCAACACTGGCAGGCAATGCTTGGGCTCACGCGACCCGGTAGCTAAGATCGCCGAATACGTATAGTTCTTATCATGCGGAAAGGGGTCGTGCCTAGCTCACCACATGTCTCCAAAAGTATGTCTCCACCAATGAAGCTGTGTCTCTAGAAGCTGTGTGCCACTATCCGTCAACTCGTCGGAGGAACTAAGAGTATCCGCCAACCTAGGGATTACTATACATGTCGGACTGAATTTGTGTCCGAAATGAATTCAACATGGTGAAGAGCGGTTGTTTGTTCTAGCTTGTCTGCAAAAAGTTCGCAGTTAGCTACTTAGGTTAACGTTGAGTCTGACGTTCGAGGGCCAGGCCTCATGTTCCCCCGCATCAAGTAATTTTTTTCAACGTTAATACCGTTGCCGTCCGTCATACAATTATGCTATGCACCCGGCAACTTTGGGGTATTTATTGTACATCACAGCCTCAGTGTTGTCAGATCACAAAAACCGCCGAAAGCACGCGCGCCATGATTGGCGAAAGTCTTGGTACATTCATGTGACGTTGAGCCAATCAATGATGATGTCTACCACTCAGCGTCGTGGTCGGAGAAGCTCAAGAACGAGCAACATTCAACTATAGAAGTTCGAAGATGGTCAGACTGGTGAAGGTGCGACAGGCGGCCGATGGTTAAACGTTAAACGTTAAGCAATTACCCACAGCCACAGTATTCAAGTACTTTCGATATTACGATCATAAGTATTACTTATACTCAAACTCAGCAACCGTGCCTATCGGTATGTATCACTGGGGTATATGCGTCGGCTAGTATGCGCATCTTTCACCACATCATCTTTTTTTAGTTGTTTGGGTATATCGCCGGTCTAATTTGTTACAGCATCTGGTATTATGGTGACGGCCGAGAAGAGCGGATGTGAGTCAGGCATTGCTGTCTGCCATGTCTGAAACTACAAGTTGTGCTGGCCCCTCCAACCCGCACAGTTCCAGGAAGAGCAAAAAAATGCGCTCTATACCTGTATACCGATGCAAAATTCCACGTCGCCTTGTAAATGTAAATGATGTAACGTAACAGGCTCCGCATGATGATAATCAATCGGCACTCTGGCAAGAGCTGCGATATTTCAAAACACTCAAACGAAGTAGAACACTTGAACTTCGTACACATGATTTACCCATCTTGGGTACTACAAAGATAAGCTAAATGGCAACCAAAGATTTCACTTGAGCTCCAGCCATGATCGCAATTCTATCACCCGCGACAAGTGAGCGGACAAACCCAGCACCTTGGCCACAACCAGTGTCAGGATCTTCGCCATCACCAGACCCTGTCTCGCTGATATCATTTTGCCCCGGTGTCTGTCCATATAACGTATAACGGTGTGGTGCTTTGCGAGGAAGCACGAACATTCCTTTGGATTAGCCAACTACGCTTGCCATTCACAACCCCAGTCGGTCACACCCACTTGCCCGCAGCTCATTTTGCGATTCCCACATCATGGCCAGACGTAACAGCAGCTTTTTATGTCATAAGATTCACTTGCGGCGAAACGATAGATGCGAGCCTCAAACCATGTGTATGATCGATATATGGCCCTGATAGAACATCAGAAACATCCGCAATCAGGGTAATGACTCGCAAAGAACTTCGCGTAGCAGGCTTCGTCGCTCCACCCTTGATCATGAGTGGACAATGGACATAGCCGGTCGATCGCTGCTATCTGTGTCTTCGATGAGGGAATCGGAGGATTTACAAGATAAAACGAAGCTATGTAGCATCACTTTCAGTCCGGTTAGAAGCGTTGTACTTCAAAATGTCGTTTTTCGTGAGTGACGATTCTCCGCCAATACTTCGCCAAGTCAAGGATCATGTCCGCCAATTCCAATGACAAACGATCATGTTCGTACACATCTCTTTCCAGGGGATGATGGAAAGATGCAGGGTCGGTAGGTGTTGGATGTAGTTCTTGATTGGAGAGATAGGCTCCCATTATGATATGTAGAACGCTGATGTGTTGCGATCGTCAAGTCCTGCAAAAGGCATATTGTGTACTAAAGCCTTGTAAACACAACACCCCAACAACGCCGCGGCACTCATCCCTCAGAATTTGAATTGAATATCAAGGAGAGCTCGGTTGCGCTAACTATCACCGGATAAGAATAATGTTCCCGTAAGGATCTATAGCTTCTAAACTTCCATCAGCCGATATGCCGAAGCCCAATGTGGGACGAACATCAATTCTGTTCCTGAAAACTAACCTTTGATCTACAGAGGCCTCAAGACCCCTCAAGACCCCTCTGCAGAGCTATGCAGTTATCTCTAGACGATTTCCACCTCGCCAAATGAGATCAGTGTGATGAGATCTTCATATTTTGTGATCAGAACGCTTGTTTTGGGAATATATATGATCTTATCCCTATCCCGCTCCCCCCATCAACATATATATACGTTCTGCTACATACTCTACATGCGTTCCAGGGAACAATTGACAAACGGTGCTCGAACACACGATGATCGAGATAGCGCACTGATAACGCGTACCTGAGCGAGCCTGAAGTTTATGGGGTATTCGGGTACCTAGGTCGATTTATCCCCCCATGGCCAATCAGTATACTTACCACTGGTGTACTGCTAGCGAGCGCGGACAAGCCCCGTGCATGTTGGTATCCATGTGTTCTTGACGGCCCCCGCTGATCGACTGATAACCTGACACTGCTTGGCCTGTATAGGTTTGCACTAATAGGTTTGCTGCTCCACGAGCCATGATACGCGTGCGTGATTTTCACAAGGACCATTTTAGCATTTTAAGGTCTAAGGCTGTGACCCATTAAACTTATGTAAACGAAAAGCGGCAACGAAATCAAGAGGGCTGTGAACTACATACATACCACATAGTCTATTAACATTCTCTCTCAATTTGCACTCGGAAGAAATCACTATTACGCAGCCAATATATCAAACATACAAGATGTGATACATAGATACATAATCACAATCCATGACGACGAAAATTAAGGCTGCCCCTCCAAATCCGTTGCGAACCTCCCATCCCCATACCCACCACGACTCTGACTATGATCATACCCGCCCTGAGTATGGTGTCCATCTGCATCGCCCGAGTCATTTGCAATCCTCAACGGGCCCAATGAACCCGCATCCTCTGTATTCACATACGCGCTCAAGTAATCGTAATCCTCCTCCAGTTCGCTCCCCTGCCCCCCTGGCTCCACATTAGGATCCGGATGCGGGCTCGGGTCCCCTAGTAGAGGAGGGAGTGACGCAGATCTCCCCATTGGGGATGGGTCGCGGTGTTGCGGGTATGGCGAACTTGGTAGGCGCTTCTTCAGAGACAACGGACTCGTGTCTACCATTGGAAGCTCGCCCGTCCCCTTCCGTTGCGGCGCACGCTTGAACGCCGCTGCAGAGATGGTACGCGGACCCAAGTTGCTAGACGAGATGGACTTGAAGTTTGGCGTCGGTGAGCTCCCCGTCCCTATGATACTACTGGAGCTAAGATTGCGCTGGTACTCGGGCGGAGTTTGGTAGGGAGTGTGGGTGGAGAGCGGGGATAAGCGTACTGCGCCATCATCGGTCAGGTGCATTGCTGGGGTGGCGGGAGTGTTGAGGCGGGGGCCCAGGGGTGAACTGTGCTCGAGGGAGTTCGACGACATGTGCGCCTCTGCGTAGACCTGCGCAGGCGTGATAGATGGCGATGCACCGGGGTAGGGGGGCACCGCTACAGAGTCCATAATCGGGTGTGGAGATGGCGAACGATGGGCGAAAGGCGCAGAAGGCGGGGCGAGAGGGGACATGTCGGCCAGTGTCGAGGAACCACCGAATCCAGGACCCCGACTGTGCTGAACGGCGGAAGGATCAGGGCTTGCATTGCGTAATGATGAGACTGGAGGGTTGAAGGTCAGCGCATCCATCTCCCGGCTGACTTCGCGGGCTGCTGCGGCATTGAGTTCGCGTTCTTCATCCTCAGAACTTATAGCTGGAGGTTGTACTTGTTGTTGGCTTGAGAACTGCTGGTTTTGTGAACTGCTCCCGACTCCCGATTGACCTTCATTAGTGTGAGGAGGGTCTCTAGCTACAACAATGATTACAGATTAGCATAGGAAGCAATAATAACTGAGGACGGATAATCACCTGAATCAGACGAGTTCCTCATGGCGGATGGTTGGGCATGTTGCTGTCCAGGACTAGATGGTGGCTGATGTGGGCCTCCCCGACGCTCGATCTCCTCATCCACGTCACTTACTTGCCCAAATCGCACATGACGATCATCGTCAAGCCCCTGGCCATGCCCCTCAATTTGATGCTCTTCCATCGCAGTATATGCCAACACTGCATCACCCTGCGAGGCATTCGACGGATTGCCTCGGGTATGCGTAGCACTCCAACTGCTCTGGCCCCGCAGGGGCTCATACGTCGGAGCATCATAGTTCGGGGCAGGTTCTCGGATGCTTCCAAGGTGTGTCGAGGTAGTACTAGCCTGCCGAAGAGGTCCTAAGGTGTCGGCGACGGATGACGAAAAAGAGCCACTAGCCTCATGTGAGGCACCCAACGACGGGGGATTGTCGCGAAGTGCATATCCCCCATGGATACCGCCCGGACGCTTCTCAGGGAAGGTGGCAAAACGCCCATCAGGGCCGTTAGGAAAAGCTGGTGATGGGCTCATATTGACTCCGAAGTCATCTACACTCCGTGGGGGCACCGGTTCATGTGGGGATGGAGGTATAGGGTCGAAGAATTGGCCAGTGCCAAGACCCTTCTGAGGCGGGAGGTAGTGCGGTGGTGCTCCACCCGGCGGATTGAAGTCATGGGGTTGGAACCCCACACTAGTTGGGGTAGAAGGACCGCCTGAGCCCTGGTATGATAATTGTGTCGTGCTAGACCCTGGCGGATAAGTTGGTAGAGAAAGGGAAGGTCCTGGGGCGAGACTTGTAGATAAGTGGACCTCGCTGATGCAGCGATGGGCTTCTGAAACCAGCGACTGAGTCTTGAGATGGCCGTAGTATAGACTTCTGGCCATGCCTGGCTGGGTAGTCTCTTCTGGTATTTCCTGTACAGCATGGTCAGCGCCAGACACATTAGCGATAGAATATAGTATGACATACAGCTATAACTTGTTTTCCGTACTCGCCCACAATCTGGCATTAATATGAGACAGCGTGAAAGGAGTAAGGCTATGTGACACGCACTGTCCCCTTCTCCGAACACTCAAGAAGAGCACCAAACTTCAGCCCCATCCATTGCCTTGTCGTCGTCCGCTTGAAATCTCCGAGTAATGCTTCCTCCGTCATGATATCCGAGTCCAAAGACCGAATTTCGGCCCTCAAGACATTCAGAGAGTCTGTCTGCAGGTGAAGGTTCTTGTGCTCGGGACTCATCTTGCCTAATTTTTTTTCCGCTGTGTCAGCCTTTGAGCTTAATGCTTTTCTACGACGTTTGAGTTCATCGAGATTCTCCTCCCTCGTTCGAATAGATTTCAGGTATTCTCGCATCGGGTGGCCGTGCGTGGCATATTGGGAGAGCGCGGTTGCAAATTGGGCTAGCAGAGTCGTCGATGCACTCAGTGTGTCCTGACGAAGGTTAATTGATTGCAGAAAAGAGGAAAGTGTATAAAAAGTTCTTACCCCTAAATCCTCACCTTCACCCGATCCCCATATCCGCAATGCTTCCGAGGCTTTGACGTAGTCTGCGCTGAGCCTTTGCAACCTTCAATACGTGCAACTTTAGGACCCATACCAAGATTCCACAATTATGAATAGAAACTGACGATACTATGACAGATTTTTCAGCAGTAATCAAGTCTTGAAGGGGTCTTAGGTCCTTATTTCCAGCTAAAGCCGGTATTGTAGAGTTGTGTGCGATTTTTGTCGCCGCAGTCTTGAACATGTTGAAGGAGGAGTTACAGTAGGAATGAAAGGAAGGCTCCGCAGCACCGCCTCCGATTTATTTACAGAACACAACTAGAACACAGTATTCGAATCCAGATGATTTGCCACACCATCTCCGTGGAGAATCTCTTTGCGGCACGCAACTGACTCCTCAAATTCGTGCCGTTCGAGCTGGAAAATGCCATCCCCGACGCGGCGATGTATTGGCCCAGTGTCATAACTGAGCGTACTGAGCTGGTAATTGCATCTGCTGGCCACGTGAACAAAAGAGACTTGCGGCATACTACCTTATAACCCCACCGATACCGCAAGTAGTGTGGTACTTGGTCGTCCTTCCTACGAAAGTACGGATGGTGAATTTACCCTTGAGAGTTATGATGAAGGATACGGTGCGACTCGGAGTCTCACATTTAGAGGTAAAAACTAGCTTGCGACACCCGCGTAGTGAAATATCTCATTCAATGAACAGGGACATATGACAAGTCGTTCACATGGCTAGAAGCCTCCATCCTCAGGGGTGCAGACCAACAAAAGATCGATTCGCTACTGCGTCCGGTTGTTGTGACTTCTGACCGTTTGAACAAGACTTGGAAGTGAGCATGGTGGACGCTGGCACGTGTAGAATGACATGAGCGCTTACCCTGCAGTAATGAGACATGAACCATAAAGTAGTGTGGAGTTCTGAAGATGTCTTTGATGATAATGCGGAGAGCAGTGCGAGGGTTCAACTTGGTTACCGCGGTTTCATCAGCTCAGTATCGGTTGAGCCTCAGGCTCAACCGATACTGAGCTGATGAAATGAGGGTAGAGTGGGTGTGGTGGCTGTTTCAATCTCTCTTGCTCTCCCATAACCCAATTCGCCTTCCAGTTGCCTTTGTGGCTGAATTATCCGGGTTGATATTTTCTATTTTGCATAAATATGACAAGACTCTAGATTACTACCCTATCGCAAACAGTAAGCGTGTTAACTTCCAAGCACCAAAGGTGCATCATTGGATAACCATTTTCCCTCTGTTACGTCGTGCAGGGCCAAAGCGACGATCCCGAAGTGAGCAATGCATTAGAAGGTTAGCATATCAACCTGCCAACTTTCTACCAGATTTATGTTGACTTTGTAAAATGCTACCAACGGCTAGATGCGAGGCATAGCCCCAAGACCATGCGGAGGAGCATAATTATTATGATCCACATTTCAAGTGAAGAAGTAAACTATAAACAAAAAAGTATTCATATGAACACCCGGGCATTTACTGAGCATTCGTGACATTAACTGTCAACAATGCTCCAGTCATTCATAAATCAAGTGAACACCGTTCGAAGTCTAGCTAGATAAGGGGTATTGTATTCAAACCTTTCTCATTCCTCAACGCAGCGAAAGAGAAACCTAAACTGGAGTGTATACAGGCGGCATGTCTGCAGGAGCTTCCGGCAGCTGCACAGCTAAAGGCGGCCTGGCACCACTGACCTCCGCAACCGGAGAATTATCGCTTTGCTGCAGCGAAAATGTAGGGGGGTCTGAATGTTCATATGCTCGAGCATGTTTTCCAGGAATGGTTGTCGTCGTTGGTGATGATGATACAGGAGTGTCGGGGTGAACACTCACATCCGTATTCAAGTTGGAAGCTGTATATTTTCCAGACATTAACGTGGTCCGGTCAAAATTTGATGTTCTCGAGGACGACGCAATTTCGGATGTATTCCTGCCGTCGAGCGGAAATGGGTGAATAGTTGTGTACCGGTTGTTGGGGTCATGGGGCAACGCTTGAGAATTCGCAGTGTCAACTTCCCTAACGTCATTTCAGAGGTAGAATGTGAGCTGACTATTGTTTAGTGTCTCGGGCGAGGGTTTCGCACGAGCCCGGCGATAAAACAGTAAGATGAGAATGGCAGCAAGTATAAGCGACAAGCCCCCAATAACACCGCCAGCTATCGCCCCAACTGGCGCACTTTTATTGACGTTGATAATCGGGGGGTTCGTTGATGACGGTGTTAAAGGCGTCGTAGACTGAGACGTGATGGTAGGGTCCGTCACGAGGAAGTAATCAAACCAGATAGTTCCTTCCCCCTGCTGAGGATCGTAGTTGACTTTCATCATCGTGACGTGCAGACGGCTTGCAAGGAGTGAACGTGCTTGTCTAATGAATACTCATTGAACTCACTGTACGGCTAGAGAAAATTGTTGAGAACTCCAGAATTGCTGACGGTACGTATCACCAACCCCTGCTTGTGCAGTCGCATTAGAGGCCGGTGCACCATCCATCGAGTACGACGTTACAACCCCTCCTGAGGTTGAATCAAGAGTGCCATAAACAGCTACAGAAATCCCTATAGAAGGGGAATGAATATGAGAGTTCGTTTTCATGGGGGACGTGCATAGTACCTTTGAAAGTTACGGTAAAAGAATCACCTACCCGCGTTGAACTAGCAACCGTGCCATCGTATTCATTGGCGGTACCACCGCGAACCCAAGAGCCATTATAAACCACCTTGGACAAATCCTGGTCGTCGATGTAGTATGTGTCGGACATGACAGGTCAGCTTTGAGTTCCGAGTCAGCCTATGCCCAGTGCAAGGGCAAGCTGAACCCGGTGAATGATGATGGAAACCTTGTGATTCCGTCGTATCTCTTCTCGGCATATATATATATGAAGTAGTCTAGGTGATAAGCGGGCGCCGATTACTTTATAACGAAAATGGCTCGAAATGGGCGGTGCTATGCGCCACAGGCACCGAGATACTTCAAAGTTAGATGGCGCAAGCTTACAGCGCTGTAACATTGCCTAGTCAAGACACGATAGCAGAGTCGTGTCCGTGGTTGGAGTGAATAGGGTTCGGGTTTGTGCTCGATTGTGAGTATAGTAGAGTATAGAGTCATAGTTTAACAGCATAGTTCGATTCTGCGAAATATCGTTCTTTAGGGGCCGCTCCAGGTACGGGATTTTTCGAGCTCCGACTGACGATAGGGATTTAAATCCGGTGCCCAACGAGGAACGTGTACCGCCTAATAGCTATACGAATTTGCCACAAACTTGAGGCCAGTGCCAAATTGTCAGTGAACAGCAAGAACTCGAGAAATCAGCGATGCGATCGCGAGATCCGGCCCATACGTAACGTGGTGGCGTCGCACCATCTTTTAGGCTGCATGTGACCGTGCAATCTAATAACAAGCACATCGGGAGGGACCAGTTTTCAGGTCAGCGAGAAACTTTGTTGAAAATCATGGTTTCAGTGGGTAAGGATCTAGAAAAATTTAGAAAGTTGGCGGGGTGTTGGAATGTGTTTAACCTCTGTAGATTTTTCTATGTATACTTATATGTTGATGAGGGGAGCGGGAGAGGGACAAGATCATGTGTATTTCCAAAACGAGTGTTCGGATCAGCAAATCATCGAGATCTCATCACACCGATCTCGTGAATTTGTTTTTGTGTCTCCCGGCCTTGTTCTTTGAATCATGAAATATTCTGGAGGAGTTCTTGTAGATAATCGGTGGAAGATATTCAACATTTGGTTTATAAAATCTCTTTAGATACATCTGAATTGGTTGTGTGCAACAGCTTTAGGCAAGCCAACATGAATTGAATGACTAATTTCGAGTTTTGTGATGCAACACGCTCAGAATGCGTTGACGTGAAATAGCACTCAATAATCTACATTTTACCTATCTCAGGCATCTTTTTATCACTATAAGCACACCTTTCATAGATTAGATTACCCATATTGGTGTTGTGTTGCTTTCACAATGCAATTTTGTCTTATTTCGCCCATTTTGGAATGGCACGTGACGTTGGCGGGTTGTGGATGTCCTCTATCTTATTGTTTGTACAAAAGTAGTGGTGACTTGAGCTTGATGTCCCGCTCCATAGATTTTGTGAACTACAAAGATTGGTTTTCAGGAACAGAATTGATGGTCATCCTAATTTGGCCTTGGCATATTGGCTGATGGAGGTTCAGAGTATCAAAACCTCTCCAGATCTTTCTAGATTCTTATAGGAAGTCACCCAGTAAAGTGACTGAAATTGAATATTTCAGGAGGACCCAAGAAGGACCGAAACTGGGTCTTCATAGTTTTGAGGACATCTCAATATTTGAATTTCTGAACATCTGAACATCTGAGTGTCCAAGGGTCCGAACCCACCAAACTGCCATATAAGTGTGCCTCCTGGCTCCTCACCAGCCCATATCTCCACAGCTGGTCTATGTACTTACTATGCTATGTGATCCTAATTATTGATAGTAAGTTTTTGTAATATCTCCTTCAAGGTATCACCACACTGTAGCCGTGGCTGCTTGCCCGCAACATGCTGCCCAGCCACACCATCCCCCTCACTGTGCCCATTCATTCTGCACCATATGCTATGTGCATGCAATACATTGTACTAAGAGTGGGAAGGAAGATATGATGGAGTGAGGAACATGATGCAGTAAAGCTGCATTTTCCCTGCCCATGCCCTGCACACACCTGCTGCAGTTAGTTTCTCCTGCTTGAGCAGTATGCCCCATCCATGCTTTTCATTTTTCCCCCCCTCTCCTCCTTGAGCTCTGTAGATGGGCAGTAAGAATTCAGAATTCCATGCATTGTCAGCTGCTCAGTGCTTGCTATCAACCTCAGTTATTACAATTGGTATTTAGTGTTCTGCATGGCCTATGCAGAACACTTTCCAGTTAGCATGGGGATCCATCACTGGCAGATTGTAGGCTCAAAGCCAGTCTCCTTGTGGAACTAAAGTTGCAGGGTGTGGGGGAGTGTACAGATGAAAACACCATAGGGTTTTGGCTCAAGCTGAATCATGTCGAACATCAGGAAAATGCGGTTACATTGACCATACTTTATTACACTATATAAAAGCTGGTATGATATAAAATGTCCAACACATCCATAAGTCTTGCAGGTAGGCTGCTAATGAATTTTAAAGGACAGTAGCCTTTGCCAAATTCATCGAGGGTAGAATAATGCCATTTACTTTCATGAAGCACCAACCAGACATAGTTTGAAGAAAGGATCATGAATGCAATTGAGCCAACCTAGGTAATGTTCATGAGCAACAGATGAAATCTGCAAATGTACAATAGCTGCATGAAATCTGAATTGTGATCAAGATATCCAAGAGACGACCAGCTTTCTGTTTGTTACCATGCCTAGAGGAACCCCACCTGAGGCCATCACCCAGTATAATTGGACCAACTGCAAAGATCTTGAAGCCATTGATGACTTGTTGGAAATGGAGGAACTCGGGTGGATTGGATGTAGTGCAGATGTTGTGCAGACACAGAAGAAGATGACTTGTGCTTCATGTGCCAAAGAATTGTAACAAAATTGAAGTGGTAGGAATCCTGTCATGAGATGGAAGAACTCAAGCCATTGACTGTAGCAGAGTTATTTCAGAGCTTACACACAGCACCAGACATATCAGAAAGCATACCATGTTTCACAAGCAGAAAAGCCATTGACAACTTGTCACAAATGGAGGAACTCAGGTGGATTGGATGTAGTGTGGATGACATCCAGACACAGAAGAAAATGACTTGTGCTTCACATGCGGAAGAATTGTAACAACATTGAACCCTATCATGAGATGGAAGAAATCAGGTCATTGACTGTAACAGAATTATTTCGGGGCTTACAAGACATATCAGAAAACATACCATATTGCATAAGCCAGAAGAATTATTCGTCTCAACAATGTTGAAAGGCCGTGGCAGATCTGGAGATGTGAGCATGGTTTTGTAGAATAGACAAAGATGGAAGGACCCCAGGTCAGGTCAGTCATATAAGAATTGTGAGGCTTGTGAACAATGCCTATATCTAAGCAGAAGAATAGCAAGTTGCACTTTTATTGAGTTCCTGGATGACCTGGATATGTGGTATACAGACAGAGATATCCTGTGAAGTATTGGAGACACTGTCTCTGGCAGAAGAACTATAACACAGGCAGATGACACTGGGAAAGTAACAACACTTGCTCATGATGCAAAGGGAGAAAAGGGAGCAAATTTATGATGGGAAATATTATCTCATCGGCATACATGTCTAAAACATCGGATAACTATAACTCATGGTTTCGTGCCTTAAGTGCAGCCCTTTTCTCCTTTAGTTTCGCTAATGCACTATTTTTGGTGACAGGACGTTGAGCAGAAGAGTAGGTGGGAAATATCTGGCTAGGTGACAGTGAGGAAAAGTTAGAGCTTGATTGGCTGGCAACTCACCAGTTCCACCAGATTAGCAAAGTGTCCGCCTCATTGTTCTCATCTGCATCCTCAAGAAATTGAAGGATGCTGTTGTAAAAGCGCTCAGAATCTGTGATCATATCAGACCGAGTAAACGTCGCGGAAGATGATAGTGTGAATCTGACCTGTGAGAGCTCTAATCACAACAAGAAGCTGATGAAGACAGTGCAGCGCTGTACCTGAGTCGCAATGTAAGCGATCGATGCCATAGTGACCTGGGTCATTCCGTGTATATGGGCATTTCTGGAGCGTGTGGCCTTGGGTTCCTTTTCAACTGAACTCAGTGATGTGAATATGTATTTATAGGCCTTCAGGAAGGTAAAAATTAGTAGGTCACACACTTAGGGCTCGAGAACTCACCGAGACCAAGATGGTGCTTCGCAGGAGCCCATCCCAAGGATCCTCTGGGTCATACTTATGCTCCTTGTATAAGAGGATTGGCCATTGATCACTGGGCACCATGATATCACTGCTATGCAGCTGTGCCTTGACCCTGACCAAAGTGCATTAGATGTCAACTGTGCAGCAGGCGAGAAACTATTTACTCTTCATCAGACCAGTCAAACTCCACCGGGCACAATAGTTGGCCAGTCTTGTCATGATTAAACCCACAACTTGACTTGACATTACGAGGAATAGGGGGAGTAAGTGAATCTCCCCAAGGGATGATCCAGTCGAGAACAGTGCTTTTCAGGCCTTTAGTATCATCTGATCGTGCACTTGATGCACCTTTCTGCAGCTTCAGATATGATTCTTCATTAGCGCAGCACAGCCTATCAGAAGTTTGTTACAGACCAGATCTGCGATCATTCGCATTTCTTCATCCGAGCTGTTAACTAAATGCTCCTCTAAACCTGGAACCATGTTTAGAAGGGTCCTGTAGATGCGATACTCCAGCCTTTGTCTGGTGGGAATCATCAGCGGGGATATGAGGCTGGGAGAAGCACTTACTCTGTGGTAAAGGATTCTTCTGGGTCATCTGTGCGTTCACCGTCGCACAGAAGCCCGCTAGTAATTAACGCATGAATGTTACACAAGGCATGCACAGTGTGGCCAAAGTGACGCCCATAGTGTATGAGAGGGTCGCTGATACAGCTAGTTATTCACAAGGAGTTTCAAGAACTTTAGTGAGATTAAAGATGGTAACAATGCTTATGGCCTTTTTCATGGTCCCAAATGAAGTGCGTTGTCCTGCTGTTGATGATGCATGGCAGAAGAAGTTTGGTGGTTTTCATCGTTGATGGGCATTATCAAGTGTCAAGCCAGTGAAGAGTGGCTAGGTCCCAGCCATAGCCTTTATATAGTCCAAGCTTCAGTCCAGAAGCTGACTAGTCAGGACTCCGAGTTGAGGGCCACAAGAGATCTGAGTGCTGAGTGCTGAGCTCTGGGAACGATTACAGCCAATATCATGTCAATGATAGGCCCCTGTTTTGTTGTTTGTTTGGTTCTACATATCAGCGATGAACGTTAACATTCCCAGTGAAAACCCCATCAGGGCTAGCCGATTTCCATGGATTTACATCAATATCAGCTTTTTAAATCAATTGATCTCGATGCAAATCAGATTTTGATACATCACAGCTGAGTTGCATTGAATTGCACCGATTGTGGTCTGTCAATTCACTGGTCCTCGATAGTCCTCGATTTGCAAAACATGTCATACAGCTGAGTTATATTGAATTGCATCAAATACATTCTGTCAATTCACTCGTCCTTGATTTGCAAAACTGTATTTGATCGGCTATCTAAATCTGTCTAACCCCTATCTAAATGTATTGCATTCTTTCTGCATACATCACTTTGCTATCCCGCTGCGACTAAATATCTGATATCCAGCTATCACGTATTCTTCCCTAACTGCGCTTTCTGTACAATTGATGAAATAGCTGAAAGATATACTACAAAGGGGACTTACAAGATCTGCTGCATATTTTTCCCAATTCTAACGTCACGTCAGCTACATTTATTTCTGCAATCTTCAGGGTGGCTTGCTCACCTCCTTTACATCTGCTGACAAGCTAGTGTAATACTCATTGAATTCCGGGGTTGTTCCTTTAATTCACTTGTGCCATTCCCTAGCACATTCATTGCTGAAAAACGGAATTAGATGACAGCATTAAAAAAAACCAATATGGCACTTACTGCCCATTGATGACCTTTGATGGCCACATTAGTACTCTCTTTCCTGGTTCATTTGAGTTTGATGCAGTTTGGGATTGGTCAGTTGTCATATAGCTATTTGTTGCATCCATTAATATGTTTGTCATGCTGTCATTGACTACAGAGGCATCAATATATGAATATGAAAGTTTACAGAGGTGCTTACACAATGTAGGCTGCACTGCAGGATGCACATGACCATCTCCAACAGCTGCCGGGTTCACAAGATCTACCGGCGACACCACATCAGGAATGATGGACACCGGCGGAACAGAGGCTGAGGTTGGCAAACCAGGTGGTAACCTCTCGACAGTGCCACTGGCTACCGAAGGGGATGTCGATTGTGCAGGAGGCAGCTCAATAGCAGGCCAAGCATCCACAGAAGCTCCTTCAATAATACCATTTACAGCTGGCATGGAGCTATCATTGGGTGATTGTAGCTGGATGGTGGTTGTTTCAGATGTTATGGGTGGTGTTTCAGTTGGAATTACAGATTTGGCAACTGCTAGCGGGTCCACGGAAGGCTGAAAGGGAGTGGCGGGAGTTTCATCAGTCATTTGAGATGCTGTGAGTGCCAGTGTTACCTGAGTTACCAAAGGCAGAGTTGAGAGGGATGGCGGATTCAGTGTGTTCGCAATCTGTTCGTGATACAGGTCATTTTAGCATAGGTAGCAGAAGAATTTATCACAATGTTACCTTGAAAGTCAGCTTGGGCTTCTCCTTTGGCAGCTCATCATCAAATTGCAGAGTGGACCTTGGAACAAATTCACATTTTTGGTCAGTAACACTCTCTTGTTTGACATTCACAATGGCATATTTCGGCATGTAGGAGGTGTGCCAGGATGAGTAGTTATCAATCGCAATCTGATCAGCTTTCCAACTATTCTCGCATAACGCAAGGATAGGGAATTTTCGGCACATCTCCCAGTGATAATATTTCAGATCCTTGACACCCATGTCACCCCACTTTGCCCTAAGAACTCCTCTATCAGTGATCTCAACAAAGACACCACATGCCCATGTTTGGATGTGCTGCACTAGATACCCATCCACTGATTCCCCTTTCTCGTCCTCTATGTACCACATAGCAACATTTACACCCTGTGCTGCACATCCTTTGCCACATTCACCAGGAGGAAGGGTAGCAGCTTCAGTTTGCATGAATGTCCTCTTCACCCAGTGTTTTGTGAGTGGGAAGTCGCTATGGTTGAGTTCAACGTCCATCATTTCATCTGTGTTCCTCTTCTTGCTCGGGCTGTTTACTTGGTCAAGGAGTTCGGAGTAGGCATTGTTGAAATTAATCCCAGTGATGCATGCTGTATACATGAGGCAATACATGCAGCATACGCATGTTACTGCGCTTACTGCGCATACATGCGGTAAACACATTCCTGAGTCATGTGACGTCCTTATTATTATGTATATAAGGAGAACCTGTACCGTAGTAGGAATACAGTGTTCTTACCTCTGCTAACCCTAGCTGTAAGTCTAAGTAAACCCCAGGTAGGTTATAAGGAACGTGTTGTCTCTTCCACTGTGCAGCGTATATAGTCTGCTCCAACAGGTTATGGGCCCTGCTGGGCACGTCGCGAATGCGCCTTAATTGGCTGCGAACGATGTTGACTTCATCGTCTCCAAATTATAACCTTGCGCTCTTCGTGAGCTGCATTGCGCTCCCTGCGAGCTGCACATAAAACCTAGGTTGACTAGGGTTAACCACTCTGAAGGAGTGTTTTCTCCTGAGAATGTTAAACGTGTTTTATTGAGTAAAAAGACTGATTGAGCGCTTTTAACAGCTGCCACCACAAAATCATGTCTTCAACTCTCGAGAAACTCGTTCAAACTTTTGACGGATCAAATTACATTCAATGGGCCGACTCAATGAAGGCGTGGCTCAGGTCTCAGGGCCTCTGGCAAATAACTAGCGGGGCGGAGCAAAAACCGCCCCCGGCGCCTCCCTTGACGGTGACGAACGCTACTTTGGTAGCGGATGCTAATGCCAAGCTCCAGACCTGGAGCAACAAAAATGACCAGGCCATTGGTAGCCTAGTGCTCCACCTGGCCCCCTCCATTCGGCAGCATGCCAACTCAAAGGACACTGCTGAGGAGGTGTGGGATCTCATCCGCACCGATTATGGTGTGGACGGCCCCTCCCAAGTCTTCGTGGACTTTAGGTCCGCAATAGCGATCAAGATCCCGGCTGCGAACCCCACACCGGAGATTGCTAGAATGGCAGACAAATTTGAGCGCCTTATGGCTGCTAACGTCGCCATCCCCGAGCTAGTGCAAGCAATGATTCTACTTGCTGCGATGCCGCGCGAGTACAATTCCTTGTCCGCAATGGTCCTTAACACGACCGCTACTAGTGCCTTGACATTTAAACATGTCAAGGACTCCATTGTCGCTGAAGCCTCAAGGTGCACAGCAGTAGGAAAGCCCACTGGCCAGCCTCAGGCCAACAAACTTTCTGCTGTTAAGCGCAAAGGGGGAAACCCCAAATGGCAGCCCAAAGAAGGGCAAAACAGCAACGGAGACTCGTCCCGAAAGCGTGGACGATGTGGGGACAGAAAGACTAAGGAGGAGAAGCTGAAGGATAAACATACCCACCTCACCTCCAAAGCCTATACCACCATAAATGGTAATGGCACCATCATACTGCCGATGCCGCTTATACAGCGCATTGAAAGACGTGAACACACTCCCACAAGGGATCCTCGCCGCCGACCACCTGCACAGGCATATACGGGCGCGGCCTCTACCTCTCGTTCGGTTTATGCCGAATATCAGCAAGCTCGAGACACCCTCGAGCAAATGCAACTTCCGTGCAGCGCGAAAAATCTGCGACCGCTGGAAGAGCACCTGACGGTGCGAGAAGGAAAGAGAAGAAGGATAGAACCAGAACCCGAGTCTAGGATCGAGGAGGTAGAAGACGATACTGTCTCCCTCGGATCTGAACCTCCGGTGTCTGATGAGGAAGTGTGGAAAGCCGTCGACGAAATGCTCGTTGATGAACCCCTTGATACAGGGGCGTATGATGACAGGTCAGTCCTTTTCCCTGCCACAAGCACTAAGATTAATATTCGTATGAATACAGCGAACTTTTCATGTGAAATTTTACCGCTATTAAATGTATCATGGAATTATTTAGATCTTAATATATGTGCTATGTGTGCAAAGGGAGATTGTAAGAAAGGTGCTGACTGGATCATGGATTCAGGCGCATCAAAACACTTCACTGGTGAAATAAAAGATTTTGCTTCTTACGAGCCTTTACCGAGAAAGGACTCTACCTTGGTCCAAATGGCCACTGGTACTACTCATATAGTAGGAAAAGGAGCAGTCTTCATTAAACACCAGGTAGTATGTCATGGGAAGTCAGAGACACGTGAAACGCGGTTATACCCCGTCTACTACATACCCGACATTAATACTCGATTGATGTCAATGGGGGTCTTTTTACAAGACGGAAGTGATGTGCGTGGTTCCTCCGCACACATTTCATTTATCGAGCATGGAAACCCAATCATGCATTGTGTCCCTCTAAGGAGGAATGACATGATCTATTGGGCTCGGACTCATATATTGAGCACCAAAAAGGTTAATGTCACGACCATTTATGTTGCTGACTACTTGACTTGGCATAGGTGACTTGGACACCCATCCAAAGAGGCGCTAGGGAAAATGCCTACAAGCACCATAAAATTCCCAAGGAATTTAATTATTCCTAAAGACAAAATTATATGTCCAGGGTGTGCAGAAGGGAAAATGACCTCAAAATCTTTTCCTGAGTCAGACTCACGAGCTGACAAATCCTTTGAATTAATACATTCTGACCTAAAGGAACTCCCGGTACTATCGTACCACAAACATAAATACTTCATTGTATTTCTGGATGACAAAACGTCACATATTTGGGTCCAATGTCTCAGAAAGAAATCTGATGCTGCTGCAGCGATTAGACAATTTCAAGCGATGGCTAAAACCCAATATGGTGCTACAATCAAGCGCTGGCGTGTCGATCCAGGGGGGGAGTTCAAGGATCGTGAGCTACAAAAACAGCTCAAGGACTTAGGCATCAAAATAGAGATGTCTGCACCCCACATTCATCAACAGAATGGGCGCGCAGAGCACGCCATAAGGACAATAATGGAAAAGTTGCAAACCTTGCGATTCACCGCTTGTCTACCACAATCATGGTGGGAATTTTGCATAGAACATGCAACACATTTATACAACTGAACCCCAATAAGGCGCCTGAAATGGCTGACACCTTTTGAGGACCTGACAAAGGTCCGCCCAGATCTAAACAATCTGAAGGTCTTTGGTTGCGGTGCTTATGTCTATCTACCAAAGGAAAAACATCCAACAACATTATCTCCTCGATCGGAGTTAATGACGTACCTTGGAGTAGAAGATGGCATTAAAGCATATCGTTTCATGCAACAAAATGGCGCAATATTCATTGGTGCCACAGCACTATTTGATGAAACGATGTTCCCATGCTGTCCCGGAGCTAAAACTCCTGCCAAGACAGACCTTGGTGATTTTCCACCTCCAGAACCAGAAGATGACGACCACTCATCTGGAACGGATGGCGATGACCCTATACCGCCACAAAATCCGCCCCTTCCTCCATCATCAGAAGATGATGATGATGATTTACCAAGTGAGCAAAAGGTGCATGACGATGCGACTAATGCTCCTCCTCCGCCGCCTCCAGTTAACACTGAGGACTTTCGTCCAAGACGTGAAGATCAACAGGAATGGCAGCAATTGCCCCGTCGATCAGGCAGGCAGAGGAAAATCCCAAACCGTCCCGGCAATACCTATGGAGAACAGCGACTCCCCTCTGACATAGAGAGAGACATTGCGCGTGATCGATATTGGAAGAAGTCTGTGGGTCAAGATTCGGATCATAACCGAACATGACCATGACCTCAACAGCAAGAACCGGTTGCTGGACCGAGTTTGGCACCCCACGAGAGTGTGCCTGATTCCAATAATCAAGAACATGATTACCCAATGGGGGAACCGGACAAAGCAGGTTATACTAAAAAGATAACCAAGGAAGGTGGAGATGAGCTTATCTGCTGGCTGTTATCAGAAGCAGTCACACCATCAAGCTATAAGGGCAACCTAAGCCTCTAGCAAAGGGAAATCCGAAGTTAAAATTATACTACATAATACAGGCATTGGGGGCGCACCTAGCAAAGGGAAATCCGAAGAGAAAACTCTAAGGATCCCCTTGCTGATGCCCAGTATATGTGAAGACGACAAAAATCAAATATAACCTAAAAATAGAAAAAGGCGGAGATAGGTGGATCAAGGCCGCCGAATGACATCATACCAAGGGGTATGTGTCGGAAGGGGTACTCCGCCTCTAAATATAAAAGTGTCAACATATACAAACATGATAGCAAGGGAAAATTAGTAATAAAATCCGGAAAAATCATAGAAAATGAAGAATAGAAGGAAATGAGGTGGGGAAAAATATGGGACGAACATAAAAAATAGGAAAAACACACAGGGCACCCCCTTAGTCCCCTTACATCACCCCCTCTCTAAGATGCATCGCCCCGATGCATTCGAAATCGTATACGACCAAAGTCCGTGACTTGAATGCGACGCGGTGCAGCAGTGTGCCGTCGGTGGAATTCCTTGATTAACCGAGGGGCATTTACGTCAGACTCTTCGACCCATGAGTTCTCCTCATACCCATAACCCTTCCAATGTACCAAATACTGGAGTTTTCCTCGACGCAAACGGCTGTCCAAGATTGACTCGACTTCATATTGGGGTTCTCCCTCGATCACTGTAGGTGGTGGTGGTGGGTGTGAATGGCGTCCCCGGAACGGATCTGGGGGAGCTGGAAGCAACTTGACGACATGGAAGACGGGATGGAGTCTGGACATGGAGGCTGGGAGGCGTAGACGATAGGCATGTGTTCCAACGCACTTGACAATGGGGAAAGGTCCCAAGAAGCGATGAGCAAGTTTCTTGGATGGACGTGTAGTGGAGATGTCACTGGAGTCAAGATAAACTCGATCACCAACCTTGTACTGAGGGGTTGGGGAGTGGCGCTGGTTGTAAAATCACGCCATGTCGTCCTTCGCCTTTGCTAAGGCTGCCCTTGCCTCCTCCAAGCTATCCCTCATGCGTTCTGTGAACTCATTCACTGTCTCGATGTGTGAGGGAGTTTGGCGAGGTTCAAATCCCATGCGTGGATGTCGTCCAGTGTCTAAGAGGAAAGGGGTCTGTTGAGTGGAAGCATGGACATGGTTGTTGTACCCAAACTCGGCCAAAGGAAGGAGATCATCCCAATCGTCCTGGCGTTCATTGACAAAGAGGCGGATGTACTGCTCCAGTTCCTGGTTGACTCGCTCCGTCTGGCCATCAGTTTGTGGGTGATAAGCAGTTGAAGCGAGGAGTTTGATCCCCAGGAGTCGGTACAGCTCACGAGTGAACTCTGCCATGAACTGAGGGCCACGATCCGAGAGGAAGGCACCAGGAAGTCCATGTAACTTCCACACGTGGTGGAGGTAGAGTCGAGCGGCACCTAGGGCACTGACAGTGGTGTGAGTGGGAATGAAGTGAGCGCGTTTTCCCACTGAGTCAACTGTGCACATCACCGCATCAAACCCGTTTGACTCTGGCAATTCCACCACAAAGTCGACGCTGACGACATCCCAACGACTCTCTGGAACAGGAAGAGGGTGTAGCTCACCAATAGGCTTGCGACGAGGGACCTTGGTGCGTAAGCAAAGGTCACAAGTGCGACAATACTGACCAATGAGCCGTGACATTTGTGGCCACCAATAGTTCCGTGAGGTGAGCTCCAAGGTCTTCCAGCGTCCGGGGTGGCCAGCAATCTGTGAGTCATGGTGTTGGGATATGATGCGCCGGCGAAGGTCTGGGTCATTGGGAACATAGATGCGATCCCTGAAATACAACAAGTCCTCCTTTTCAGCCCACTCTGCCGCACGTAAGGAAAGGTTCGATCCCTTCCTCAGTTCTTTAACAGCTCGGGCGACAACATCCTCATGTAAACCGCTACGGTTTGCGTGACGAATGTCACGTAGAATGTCCCGCTCCTCGCCCTGGGGTACGATGCCTTCCAGTGCCCGAATGGTGAACAGGTCTGGCTGCAACAGCACAATGTTTTGGTTGTCACCGCTGCCATCCCCATGGTCTGCACGTCGGGATAGGGCATCGGTCTTCCCCATGCTGCGACCCGGACAGTGGTGCAAGGAGAAGTCGAATCTAGATAGATACAGGGACCAACGAGCTTGACGACGGTTCAATTTCTTGGCTGTCATGAAGTACTCGAGGTTCTTGTGATCCGTCCAAATTTCCACCTTGTGTTGGGCACCCTCGAGGAAGTGTCGCCACTCCTCAAGCGCACGCATTATCGCCAACATCTCCTTGTCATGGATCTCGTAGTTTCTCTCTACAGCACTAAGGCTTTTGGAGTAGAACGCAACAGGATGCCACTTCTGGTCCTCCGGAGACTGCTGAGACAACACAGCGCCCGTCGCAAAGTCAGAACTGTCGGCTTCTACACGAAAAGGACGCGAATCGTCAGCAAAGGTAAGGATCGGAGCGGAAGTGACCATCTCCTTAAGCTTTTCGAACGCCTCCTGTTGTGCATTATCCCACCTCCATGCCTCCTTTCCTGTCAAGTCGAACAGCGGTCGTGCATGATGTGAGAAATCCTTGATAAAACGCCGATAAAAATTGATGAAGCCCAGGAAAGACTGCACCTCCTTCTTGTTCGTGGGCGTAGGCCAAGCTGTGACCCCATTTACCTTGATAGGATCCATCTCCACTTGACCCTCCGAGATAATCAGGCCGAGGTACTCGATCTTGGTCCTTTCGAACTCGCATTTGTCCTGACGAAGGTAGAGTTTGTACCGTCGAAGTCGCTCTAGGACGAGGCGCGTGATGCGACGGTGCTCTTCAACCGTGCGAGTGAAGATGAGGATGTCGTCGAGATAGATGCAGACAACGCCTTCGAGGATGAGGTCATGGAAGATGTCGTTCATCATGGTCTGAAAGGTGGCAGGGCTATTAGTAAGGCCAAAGAACATGACAAGCGGTTCAAAAAGACCACGGTTGGTACGAAAGGCTGCCTTCCACTCATCTCCCTCCTTTATCCTCACATTATTATAGCCCCAACGGACATCGAGCTTGGTGAAGTATCGGGCTCCACGGAGCTGGTTTACGAGTTCGGAGATGAGGGGTAGTGGGTAGCGATTTTTGACCGTGATGTTGTTGAGTCTTCTGTAGTCTTGAACCGGTCGAAGTGAGCCATCCTTCTTCTTGACAAAGAAAAAGGGAGAGGCCATGGGTGACTTTGATGGTCGAATACGTCCAGAGGCCAGGTGCTCGTCGATGAACTGGTCAAGCTGCCGTTGTTCCTCCGGAGAGAGAGGATAGACCTTGCAGGATGAAGGGGTTGCGCCGGGGGTGAGTTCAATCGCGTGATCCCATGGCTTACGCGCAGGAAGAGAGTCGAATGACTCCTTGGAGAACACGTCTTCAAACTCATGGAGATGAGGGAGTAAGGAGTTAGTAGAGGATTTAGCAGCGTTGTTTTTGTGGAAGGCCTCGGCGAGGCGTTGGGATATGTTCGATGTGGCACACACCTCATGCGATGAGCGAATCGCAGTGTAAAAGATCCGATCACCCTCCTCCACTTCCTCTGGGTCCTCATCATCATCATCCGAGTCCGGCATTAGATCAGGAACCCCTTCCAATTCTACTTCAGGTATAGGCAGGGGTCCAGCACGACACTTCTGAGTTCGTCGTATTGCCGCCTTCTGTCCACGACGTTCTTGCCTGGCTTCTGTGAAACACGTCCGACAGCGGGATGGACATCGGCTCATGGTAACCTCCCCGGTGCGCCAGTCGACCTCTGGGTTATGGTCTCGAAGCCATGGATATCCCAAAATCGCCTTTTGCTTTCCTAATTGAGTGACAGCAAAAAGGGCACACTCACTATGATCTTTGTAACGGAGAACCAGGTCTGCAACCTCTCGGATGGCACCAGCTTCATTTGGGGATCCATCCACGTTATATACAGGTATCGGACGTGAGAGTGAGCGAGTATTTAGACGATGTTGTTGTACCAGATGGGAATCGATGAAGAGACCAGTCGCACCAGAGTCCAGGAGCGCAGAGACACCGAGTATCTGTCCAGTGTCGGTCGTCTGCAGTTCGATGGCTAGGTTTAAGGAATGTGCAGAGGGAGTGGATGCCACAATATACTTGCGTGGTAGTTTACGCTCCCATGATTTAATTTTGGGACGTGGAGTAGAAGGAGAGATGGGGAGAGCAGGTATGTCTTTAGCCAACTTCGAAGGGTCAGAGAGGGGAGCAGTCACAGAAATGGATTCATTCTCCAGGGATTCAACTGACAAGACTTCAAAGCGGTTATGGACAGGCAGTGAGGGCGTACGATTCACTCGCTGCGAATAGGAAAATCCTGCTCCTCTACAACTTCCAGCTTAACCTCCTCTGCAACTTGATCCTTCGCTTCCTCAACATCTACAAGTGCCAACAGATCTTGCAGGAGTTCGTCTCGTCCCTCGGGGGTGAGCATGCGGATATCCTGACGATGGGGACACGCTCCAGCCCTGTGTCCAGGTTCCCCACAACGGTAGCAGAGATCCAACTTACGTGCACGGCTGCGGGCTGCATCAACATCCATTGGTACTGGGATATTGACGGCTGGTGTGGGAGTTTGACGAGCAGGAATGGGGTTAGGGCGGGGGAGGCTTCGATTGAAGGTGTAGGGTGTATGAGTGGTAGTTGGAGCACGGAATGCAGCATTAAACGCCGCATTTGTGAGTCGGTTCTCGTCACAGAGTGAAGCAGCTTCATACCAAGCAAGGATATCATCGTCCGCTGGGCGCCCTTCCAACATCTGTGCAATCTGGTCCTGAATTTCTCGGTTGAGTCCCCGTCGGAACTTCACCACCACTGGTAACCCACTCCCATACCCTGCCATGTCCACCAAATCCTTGAACTCATCGATATAGTCGTCCACGGATCGACGTCCCTGGTGGTAAGTGGATGACTCAAGTCGTGTCACTGCTCGGTGGCGTTCATTGAGGGGGCAGAAGTGGCGTACGAACTCAGCTCGAAAGTCACCCCAAGTGGAGAAAGGTAGAGAACCGAGTTCTTTAGTTTGACGTAGGATACGGTCCACATAGAGATAGGCGCGTTCAGATTTCATGTATGTGAAGGCCCAATAAATTTTTGCAGCCTCATCGACGAATTGATGCGACTGGAGACTAATGTATAACTCACAGGAATTAAGGAATGCACGTCCCTGCGCACGTGCACCATTAAATTCGGCGGGGGGGGACGGTTTGATCTGGGCACGTTCCTTAGTGGACGCGTTTGGCAAAACATCGTTGTTGGGTGCGCTTGGAGTCGTGAAGGGGGAACTATTAGTCGTAGGGTTAGCCTGGAGGGTCCTAACGAAGTTTTCAATCGTAGATTTAAGCGAGTCGATTTGCGCGCGCATTCCGGAAACGTCGCTTTCAAGCGCGTCGAAGCGTTCTGATGCGTCCATGTCGCTAGGGAGCGCGTTTGGCGAAAATGGCGGCGCAATAAAGGCGAGAGTATCTGGAACGGTGTGTAGGGACTCTGTGGAGCTTTGGGAAGCGTCGTCCAGTCCGTACCTGCCTATTTTGGGCAGCGCGTTCGCGATTTTCGGGCCTTAGGGGAGAGTTTTCTACTATAAGGGCAACCTAAGCCTCTAGCAAAGGGAAATCCGAAGTTAAAATTATACTACATAATACAGGCATTGGGGGCGCACCTAGCAAAGGGAAATCCGAAGAGAAAACTCTAAGGATCCCCTTGCTGATGCCCAGTATATGTGAAGACGACAAAAATCAAATATAACCTAAAAATAGAAAAAGGCGGAGATAGGCGGATCAAGGCCGCCGAATGACATCATACCAAGGGGTATGTGTCGGAAGGGGTACTCCGCCTCTAAATATAAAAGTGTCAACATATACAAACATGATAGCAAGGGAAAATTAGTAATAAAATCCGGAAAAATCATAGAAAATGAAGAATAGAAGGAAATGAGGTGGGGAAAAATATGGGACGAACATAAAAAATAGGAAAAACACACAGGGCACCCCCTTAGTCCCCTTACACAAGCGGAAAAAGCCTAGTTCCAAACCAATTTTGCGATATTGCGCGCCTACCCCGGCAGCAGCAACTTGAGTGGAAACAGGCTTGTCGTGAAGAGTTAGAGGCTCTTCGCAAGCGACAAGTCTATGATATCGTCGATCTTCCACATGATCAGAAAACGATCAAAAATAGATGGGTTTTCTCCATGAAATCGGATGGAAGAAAACGAGCCAGACTCGTGGCCAAAGGCTTTTCACAAGTCGAAGGTGTTGACTTTGATGAGATTTTCTCACCAGTAGTCTGCTACGAGACCGTACGCCTCATGTTTGCCCTTGCGTCTCTAGAAGGCATGTATATGACCGGTCTAGATGTAAAAACCGCATTTTTATATGGCAAACTTGATGAGGAGATCTATATGGATCAACCCGAGGGTTTCAGACTCGAGGGTAAAGAGCGCAAAGTAATGCGCTTACGCCGAGCATTGTATGGCCTTAAACAGGCTTCACTAGCATGGTGGAAAGAGCTAGAGGCATTTATGCGCACCATTGGGTTTGTGCGCGCCAGCTCCGATGCCGGCATCTTCATACACAAGGATCCTAAGACAGGCAGCATCATTATTGCGCTAGTCTATGTTGACAATGGCTTGTTCATGGGCAAGAACAAGAAACTTGTGGATGAAAAGAAGAATGCTTGCCTGAAGCATTGGGAGTGCCGTAGTACTGAAAAAGTCACGGAATTCTTAGGCATGCGCGTCACCCAGACCGCTACAAAAGTCAAACTCGATCAAACAGAATATCTCGCCAAAGTGCTCAAGAGGTTCGAGATGACAAATGCCAAAGTTGCCCCCACTCCGCTCCCGACTGGCTACAAACCATTGGAGAACACAGCGACGCCAAACGTGGCGCTTAGATCGAAATATCAGTCTGTGATTGGATCTTTATTGTATCTGATGCTCGGAACGCGACCTGATATTGCTTACGCAGTAATCAAGATGTCGCAATTCTCGGCTAATCCTAGCCAAGAACATCTAGACAAAGCAATGTACATAATGCGCTATCTGGTGGGAACCCAGAAGTACAGTATAGTCTATGATGGAGAGAAATCCGAGGGGCTGCAGGCCTTCACAGATTCTGATTGGGCAGCTGACACTGTCAAGTGCCGATCTACAATGGGTTACTTTGCTACTCTGGCGAGTGGCATTGTGTGCTGGCAGTCCCGTTTACAAAAAACTGTAGCACTGTCATCCACAGAAGCTGAATATATGGCTCTCTCCAACACTTGTTGGCAGATAGTGTGGATAGAGTCCTTATTCCAGGAACTTGGATATACACTGAAGCGTGTACCAATCTGCGCTGATAATCAGGGATCCATCTTTATTGGATCAAATCCAGTTCAGGAAAGAAGGACCAAACATATAGACATTCGCTACCACTACACCCGCGAATGCATAGAAAATGACAAAGTCACAGTCGTTTTCATTCCTGGAAGTGATAATCCGGCTGACATGTTCACAAAGAACCTTGGCGCCATCCTATTCAGGAAATTTAGAGACTCTCTCGGAATTACTTTCGAGATTCAAACTTAGCTGCTTAGAGCACTGTACAGTTTGAGGGGGGGTGTTGAAATTAATCCCAGTGATGCATGCTGTATACATGAGGCAATACATGCAGCATATGCATGTTACTGCGCTTACTGCGCATACATGCGGTAAACACATTCCTGAGTCATGTGACATCCTTATTATTATGTATATAAGGAGAACCTGTACCGTAGTAGGAATACAGTGTTCTTACCTCTGCTAACCCTAGCTGTAAGTCTAAGTAAACCCCAGGTAGGTTATAAGGAACGTGTTGTCTCTTCCACTGTGCAGCGTATATAGTCTGCTCCAACAGGCATCCCTTCATGGAAATTCAGCATCACTGTTGATTTGAAATGCTCAACTCACTGGAGAGTTGTATTCTTTGCCTCAAGTACACGCTTATCAATTTCGAGCTGTTGATTAGTTTGCTCGAGCTCCCAGGTTAAACTTTGCAAAGACTCCAACTCTTCTTGGCGACCATCCCAGTCATCCAAAATGGGTGATTCCAAAGATAGACCCTGGGGATTGCTTGCTGCGTGCATCTGCCCCCGACCATGGCGAATTGCCTACTAGTCGGTTACATTATGCGGAGAATAGACAACGGAACAGACTAACCTTGGAAATATACACACTGGCTGACCTGGACCTTAAAGACACCTTAGAATGAGAATCTGAGTCAGAAAGCCCGGAAGTAACACTGCTATGCATGGAAGGCGCCAAGAATTTGCCTTGGGCCTGGTCCTCCATAATGGACATAGGCAGGCTAGGCTGATCTGACAATGAAGCATATCTTCCTTCATAACTGTCCCTAGCCAGTGGCCTCGGGTAAGGGCTATGGCTGTGGGCCTTTCTGGACTCCCTCAGCCCAACCTGCAAAAATGCCATGCACAATTGTAGGGAGTTTGAAGTGAAAGAGACATGTCACGGTATTGTTTGTTCAACAAATTTGAGTTACATAATTACCAATAGCATCATCTCCTCGCAAACTTTGGGATAATGACCGTAGTACTATGCATATCTTGTACTACATACAGACAACATAACCACATAGAAAGCTGATACAACAACAGGGTACAGACATGTAACACATAGGCTACATATGAACTCCATAAATCAAAGTCAAGTTCACACCTTCCCATGTATACACCAGCAGTTGTCCGACCACATTAAATAGAGGACGCTCCATAATTGTGGCCTTGTGGTTCGGACATGGTGTTATGCAAGCTGCTAGGTTTGGAAATGTGAGAGGAACAGCAAGAGGGACCACTGGCATGAGAGAATCGAGTACGTGCAGAAGAGGGCTGAGTGTTTGGTGAACTGATTTTGATCCACTTCCTTGGTGCTTCCTCTTGACCTCACCGGTAGTCTTTCCCATATTTCAAGAGATTGTACTCATACATCTCTGTTTCAACATCTGTGGGTTCTGTGGAGGCTCTGGGTGCCAAGGGCTCTTCAATGTGCTTCTCTGCAGCTTCAAGGATTGCCACCATTGTGTCTGGGTCAATGGAATTGGGTTTGGAGGCGCATTCAGGAAAGAAGGCTTGGATGAGTTTCAATACAAAGGGCTTAAAATCCTCCCAGTACTTTGTGAACTCTGGTAGAATTGTCCGTTCTGCATCGTCAATGTGTGCCTGTTTTAAATGACTGAGCGACCTCAGATCCGACTCCATATTGGACCATTTCCGAATGGTGAGATGGGCCACATCTTTGCATTTGAACTCAGGCCCTTCCATGTGTGAACATATCCATATTATGACAAAGAGGACGGACTCTAAATCATGTCAAAGGTGGTGATGGAAGGTTTTACCCTTTCCAACAGAATCTCGATGGCCATAAAGGGTGGAGTTCCCTATTAGGAGGATGAATCAGTGATGATAAAGCAAAGGGGAAGAGGCCCACCATCCGGAAATGGTCCCCGATATCTGGGCCATCCTTATTCGTTTCTGACATAGAAGCGTAGTCAAAATCAATAAGAAGAATGTGGAGTACTCTTCCATTGTCGTTGCGAACCAACATGATGTTGTTTGGACTGATGTCATGGTGGAGGATGTTGGCCTGATGACATAAAATGGTGAGGACTTGGTCTTTAATCAGCATCAATAGCAAATGGTGTTACTGCCAGATGTACTTCTAACAATGTCAACCATGGCTCTGATGAATTTGGCCTTTGATGTGAAGGTTGTAATGGAATTCCTGATATCTGAAGTTAAAGTGCGACGGTGAACACGATGGGTATCTTCCAACCCGAGTCCCACATGATACCAAAGAGTAGTATCAGGGAGACCGTCAATCAAGACATCTTCGCCTGCAATGAGGGTAGGCACTTTGCCCTTGAGAGCATGTATGCCTCGTATTTTCTCGAGATGCTGGTTCTCATTTTCGACTTGATTTGCTTGGACCCATGCATCTTTGAGAATATGTGGTGTACCACCCCTCATAACAATCCAAACTTGGGTCCCCCGGCTGAGAAGTGATTGCAAAGAGTAAATTCTTTGCCTAACAGAATATGAGTCGCCGTCAATGAGAATTCTGGAGATATGGTGGTTGCTCTCATGGATCATATTGGGATCAAGGCCGAGATGTGATTCCTGCCCAAACATTAGAGCAATAAGTATGCATAAAAATAGTCCAACATAATGGGTGCCACGGATGGATATCGGGCCTGTTACTAGTTGACCTTGGTGGTCAGTGACGGTAAGTGACCAGAAACTGCTTCCGTCAAAGCAAAGGGCAGGGACAAACCAATGGTCATGCTGGGCCATAAACATTATATAAGATTTGCCATCGACTGTGTCCACCATCCATCAAGGAAAGTGTGCCTCAGCTGTAGTTTCACCTAAGGCAAGGATCATGGCCCACTGCGTCTTTTCTTCATTCCGGGAAGAAAGGACTTTTGCAGCATCAGTCGTCCTTAGAAGGACAATGTCAGGCTTTCAGACAATGGCAGAGCCCTTTGGAGGGACCATCTTATTTCCAGCATACCAAGACCGCTTAACCTCGCGACCAGGGAAACACTTCCCAATCCCTTTTGCGAGAGAATTAAGCCACTTAGCGACATGATTTTTGGAGTAGCTGGAGGGTTTAAGGATGAGTTCACTTTTATATGGATCCCAGATCTTGGCAGCTGCCAGCTTCTTGAAAAGAGATGAATTCACAGGGATGGGGAGAAGCTGATTTGGAAAGATAAAGGGAATGAAGTCGTTGCCATATACATGGGCATTTAGAAGCTCCTTTTGAAGAAGCTGTGTAAGCTTGTCAACACTAATTTTTGATTGCTCATCTGGAAGATGGGCAGTCCCTATGCGCTGCTTGATAGGAGTGGAGAATATGCCATTGTTAACATGAGGGGGGAAGTGATGGGGCAACCCCTTGACAATATTGGGATTTGTCGGGACGATCCCTAGGTTATTCATCAAAGCAATGGGATAATATGGTGGGAAGGGTTCAGCAAAAACAAGACTGATGGATCAAGACAAGTCCATGGTATTAAGATCCAAAAATGTGGCAGAGGACGCCTCTAATGAAAGCATCTGCTGGGATCCTGGGTAGTAGGGTAGCAGGGCAGTAAAGGGAGATCTAGAGGCATGTTGTGAGGAATGTTGTTGCAAGGACATAATGCCAGTGGGGGAGTGGGGAATGGTGTCAAGTTCTGAAGATCGAGGATAGGTAGCACTATAACAAGATGAATCCAGGAGATGTTCTAGTTTGGGAGCCATTTGTACAGAATTGAAGGCGAGGTGAAACGGAAGAATGACAAAAGAAAGTAAACAAAGTCACGAGGTGCTTATGATTATCTTATCCTGAGTCACAATGATCTATATACTGTATTAGAATTTAGTATACTTATATCTATTCTTTGTCTCCATCTTGCTCTGCCTGATCATCTTCGACACCTCTGAGTACTGTTGCTTCCAATCCAGGCTTTTCCGCCACGAAATATCATTCCTGCATATCTCCATCCACAAAAGGATCATGTGGAATCATTGCAACAACCGAAACAATAGAAGAGATGTCGATCACCTTGAGGCGGGCATCACCATGATAGGTACAGGACAAAATGGTCCCATTTGACGCTTCAAAGAGACCAGCGTGTGGAGGTGAGTACACGGATATGAGTGCCAGTACCTTATATTGTTGCCCAAATTGCATTCGGAAGTAGTATTGAACCTCTGCAAAATGGACCGAAGTTGAACCAGAAGAGAACTAAGAACAAAGTAAGTCCCATCATTCTATAGAAGGAAATTTTGTTCCTAACCTTGACATTCCTTGTGATTTGCACTTTAGCCTTTTCCTTTTCCTTCCAAGCGGAGCGCGCGATCTGCCCATTAGGCAACTGCAGTCTTGCCCATCTAGTCACCATGGGATGCCATTCATCATCCAAGTCATCGATATCTTGAATATCCTTGAAGTACTTCCCAAGCACATCTTTTTCGTAATCCAACATAACTCGCGCAGTGGTATCTTGTGCACAAAGAAGGACAAACCCATTACCAACATTGATAGCAGTTTGAGGAATGTCAGCTGGCACATAGCGATTGAGATTCGGTACCATGGCTTTCAGAGCGTTGACTTGGCAATGTTGGATAGCCTTCCTCGATAAGTTTGCAAATGCATTTGATGGCTGGCAGACCTCCTGACCCAAACTACCAATTACTTGTTCCATTGTCCATTGCGATGAACAAATACCAGGGCCTATACATAGAATTTTAGTAGCTAGATGCATAAGACTGTGGATGGATTGCCGTACAAAGTGAATGCAATCTGGTCTTTGCTGGTTATAAAGAAGCTCGAATTCATGGGCAAATTGAATGAGTGCATCATGAGCTTTCTGGAGGTCTGCAAACTGGATTTTGTGTTGATAAATGATCTGTACACCATACACTAGCTTGCAAAAATGCTTCCAGTATTTCTCAGGTAGGACACTGTAGAACAGTGCTGGTCCAAGAGCATACATGTATAGCATGTACTCCCATGCCTTGTATCCACTGGAGATTCTCTGAGCTGGATTTTGAGGTGGACGATCAAAAGAACCAGGAAGATAAGGTGTAGCAGCAGCAACCTGTTCTCCGTGAGCTTCCCAAACTGTGCCCTGGAGCACTGCCCAATCCCAGCTGGAGCGATGATCAGTCTTGCCATGCCAGAGAGGAATGAGAAGATCTGGAATGTTGAGTGCGAGTAAATGCATCAGATCCAAACCAAAGCAACCTGGAAGAGACAAGGCCTTGTGTTGCTGAAGCCCCAAGAAAAGGCTCGGTTTTGAAATACCCATCTCCAGATGGCATTTTTTGTACTGAGTCTCATTTGGGGACTCCACAAGGTAGCTTAGGTTCTCTCGGAATGTTTCTGGGGAACATCTTGGGAGGGATGTATATGAAATGTCGTCATGGGAACACCCCAGCACAGAAAAGTTATTGGGCTTGAGTAGAGCAGGATAATAATGGGCACCACCCACCTTATGCTGGCCAACGAGACCACAGTACAGGCGGCAGCCATATTTCCCATGATATCCAACCAATCCACTAATATACATCATCCCTGGGCCATCTGCAGTGCCCAATGCCAGAAATGGCCGGCAGGTAAACATCACATTATGCGACCCATCCCATATTTTGAACCCTTCACGTTGTAAAGATGAAAGATGATAAAATCCTGGAAATAGAAATGAATCAATGTTCTTCAGCTTCCCCGGAATGACGGTCCCAGGTAGCACATATTTTTTCTTGTAACAAAGCTTGGGGGCAAGATCAAATATGACCCAGATATAGATCCAGCAGTCGGAGACCTTGTGGGCATACAACTGCACACCATCAATTGAAAACATAAGGACAACATCCTCATCTGTGATCCAGCCTTCCTGCACGGCACCCAAGTACTCGGATCCATGAATAAAATCAGAATAGGCTTCGAGTTGCCCATTATTTTGTTGGAGGGCTGAAATCGTCGCCTCAGTTTCCCTATGTCGGTAGGACATTAATTTGGCACCTTTGGGATCTCTGAAGAGAGACTGTAACTGAGGCCCAAGTGGAATGGTATGAAGTTCTTGCTTTGCCGCTTTCATTTTGGGATCGCTATAGCGGTCATCACCACAGTAGGGACATTTGTCGAGCTCCGAAAATGGACCAGTGTATGCGATGCATGAATTTTCACACATGTGATGGACCATCAGAACAACTCCAAGAAATAGAGAGAGAGCAGTGAGACACTGAGACATTGAGATCCAGAACAGCACAAGACAACATATCGAGGTGACCTCAGTGTAGCAATAAAAGGGATGATCACAGCTGACACTATAGTGGTATTTGAAGCATGGTGGCAGACCCAGAATACTGAACATTGCAGTGGTACTAGGCTATCGAGGCCAAATGTGGCCTCGATACTAGCGTGGGAACTTGATACTGGCTATCGAGACCACAAACATGGTTACCGCGCCATCGATGGGTCGATCTTCCCTCTTTCCTTTTTTGTATTTTCCTTTTTGGGAATTTATTTTCGATGGATTTGGAGTGTCCACAAACACCACTATCAAGCCGCGGATGCAGGGATCATGGACTTGTTACTTGCTTGATATCTGCCTATGCTAACTAGAGCTAAGGATCTTCACTGGCACAACTCGCCCTACATAGTAAGGAATATTTTAACAGGTTCCCTACATAATTTCTCCTCCTTTTCTTGTTCTTTTCACTACTAATAGTCTCCTTTGTTAGATCATAACTTGTATTCTCACAAGTCACCAGATCCTTGCTTCCAATGTTGAAATATGTAGTAAGTTTTTTCTTTCTCTTCAACTATAACTAGAAAAGTGTTCTTTTCCATAGGTTACACTGCTACAGTGTTTTCAGCTTGAGAACAGCCAACAACGCATGCAACGCAACACCACCCCTCCTCCCCATCCAAATGGGATGCGAGGCTCTTGTTTGGGCATAGGAGACCGCAGAGGGGTGTTGGGAGACCTGAAGACTGCCAGGTACATCCCCTATTTCCATCTCCACCCACCACAACTCACACCCCACCCCCAGATCATCCACCAACCCAGCACCTGCCACCATTACATTATAATGACGGAGACAGCAGACAAAAACAATGATGATGAAGGGAGGACAATGACGAGGACAACCACCAGGACAAGACCAACACTCTAATGGACTGATGCCGTGGAAAATGACAGGAAGACGACAACGTGGAGGACCACACGGCCACTGCTCAGGCTACCACCACAACAACAGCAGCACCCCCAGCCCCCACAGCGAGCAACTGCTCGTGGGTGGAAACAGGGAGCAACAGGACAGGGGATGGGACAACTTCCAGACAGTAACCACCAGAAGAGGATGAACCACAAACGGTGGGGGAGAGTGAACAACCAGAAGCAAAGGTATGGGCACCACCACCACCACTGCATCAGATGAAGGATGCTAACACATACGGGGAAAACGGGGACAAGAGACATGGAAGCGGCAGCTCACCCAACCACTGCCGTGAGCAGCTGCTCACGGGGCGGCCTCCCTGTGAAAAGTGCAAGTTTTTTTGTTTTGATCATTAATTACTTTTGTGGCCCCTACTTTTGGGCCCCTCGCTTCATGTGAGAGAGGTTAGTTAGCTCAATAAAAACCTTGAACACTTTCATCAAATACTAATATTTTAAACTGTGTACATACTGAAGTTATCAAATGGCATATAGATGGTTATACTGCTTAGGCTACCATTTATGTATACTTGACCTTCATTGAGTAAGCATAAACTAAACGGTTGGAGCCTTAGCCAGTGCCATGTCTGAATCAACTTGTACTAGTGCGAGAGTAATTTTTTTGCTAGTCTTCAACTTTCTCAATCATCACTACCTCTAGTACCTACTCTGTTGTACAACTGTATCAGGAAGGATTTTGAAATCAGATTTCGATTGCAAAGCATGGGGGATAGTAATTCGGGAGTAAAGCCATATTCAAGGTACACAACTGCCCAATGTTGAAATGTTGAAGGCATCAGGGTCATAAAAGTAGCGAGGTTGTAAAAAAATGGCAGGCTCAGAGACCTGTCGTGTGCGGTGAAAGCTGCTCCTAATAGGGAAGTGTAAGGGGTCCAGCCTTTCAGCTAGCCTTTTGTCACTTTGCTATAGGATAAACATCAGTGAGCTACAGGAACTAAAGATAGGTCCAATCTCCACGTATGAGCATTCTCCTCTGCTGAGTCCTCTGCTGAACCTCCTTCTGAGCGCCCATCCATTTCCACATCCTGGTCTTCATCTTCGTCTTTGTCATTGTCATTGTCATTGTCTTCATCATTGTCATTGTCTTTGTCATTGTCATTGTCATTGTCATTGTCATTGTCTTTGTCATTGTCATTGTCTTTGTCATTGTCATTGTCTTTGTCATTGTCTTTGTCATTGTCTTTGTCTTTGTCATTGTCATTGTCTTTGTCATTGTTATTGTCTTCATCATCGTATTCAAGAGGGCCCATCTCTACGCTATCATCTGGGAACAAGTCAGCTTAATGATGTTTATACAAAATGCATGCAAACCAAATTCATCTGCAGGGAAACACTTCACAGGTTGTCTGATGGAGACCTCAAAGTTTGCATCTGTCCATGATAAGAACTGTTGGGAATGACTGTCATTGATGGTGTGCCATGCTGTTAAGACTATAGGTCTCAACTCAGCCTAGTCTTTGTATGTTGCAGTTGGAGGCTTTCCAACTGTATTGGTTCTTGCAGTAAGAGGCTTTCTTACTGTATCAGGTTCTGTTCGGGACTTGGTGCTTCCTAAGTCGATATGGCTATCCGTACTCAGAGGCTTTCTGAGTAGACCATTGGTTTGTGTATCACAGTTGGAGGCTTTCCAACTGTCAAGTTCGAGTTATCACAGCTAGGGGCTTCCTAAGCTGTCGAGTGTTCTGGTTGAGTCTAAGACCGTTATTTGAATTAGGTCAAGCTAAGGAATACAGACAGTATTACTACAGCTTATATATGGTTCGAAGATGTCTATTGTCCAATCGGATCGTAGGATTGTTATCCAATATAAATAGAAAGAACAATAGAAAGACAGGCCTCATGCCTTGCATGAGGCGTGCAATGCCACGGAGTGCTGCAGCGCAGCATGTCAGAGAACAATAGAGATAAGCCTCATGCTATGCATGAGGCGTCCAATGTCACGGACCTTGTGTAGAGGGGGTGTCGTACCACGGTGCATGTGAGAGTGGGTTGGGGTGCATGGAGTCACCATGTGTCAAGATGTCTTCCGTCGGGAGAGAGTCGAGTCGAATAAGAAAAAATGAACTGCCCGTACTTCGGGGTTCCTGTAGACAAATCATAACATCGCCTCCCATCTATCTTTGAAGTCACCGACTTCAACTTCGAACTATTCTCCCCGCCCTCCTACACTTCCCCGTAGGGTTCCCCGGTCATATTTGCTATCGCTTTGTTGTTGAAGTCATCATATCCCGCCTCGAGGAAGTCCAGTTGTCTTCGTTCCTCCTCCTGTTCTTTCTGCTGCCTTGTCGGGCAGTCGGGGCTGTAGTGCCCGGGGCCTCATCGTTTGCAGTACCTGCAGATGTGTTTCTGGCAGATGAGGCCAAAATGTCCGATCTGGTGGCAAATGAAGCATCTGGCGCTTCTCATTGGGGAGGGGACCACGGTGGTTGGGTTGATCGAGGTTCGGGTTCTGGCGTTGTGAGGTCGATGATCGCTAGGGAGGTGTTCATCTGGTTGCTTGTAGAAGGGGAGGCATTTCCAGAGGTGGTGCATGTTGTCTTTTTGTTTTTCTGCCTGTTGTAGGGTGAGGGAGAGTTTCGTTGGCATCTGGGGTGATCTGTGGAGGTATGAGGGTCTCTTTCAACCGCTCTCATTCTGTCTGACCATGCATTGGTCATGTCTTGGATAGCCTGTTCGATACTGAGGTCATCAGCATCGTTCATGGCTTCTTCTAGGTTTCTCTTCATTCGGTCGATAGTGCTCTGATAGTAGAAGCATATTCTCACGAGATGATATCTGGCTGGGTTGTGGGCGAGGTGGGTGTGGAGGGTGTCAATGTTCGATGGGTCTCGTAGGAATTGTTTGTTGAAATGTCATTTGGGGGGTATGACGGGTGTCTGCTCTGCCATGTCGGGGTGTGGGTTCTTGGTTCTGGGGGTTCTACAGCTGTCGTTGCTGTTTATATGCTCCAAGGATTTTCTTGGCGTGTTTCAGGTTTCCCTTGGGCTCCCAGGAGTTCTCCGAGGTTGGGTATCTGACCCACTTCACTAAGAAGTGCATGGTCCTTCCTTTCTTTTTATGTCCGATGATCGCTTCCACTTCGTACTCCGATTCACCTTCTATTAGGTCCGGCGGAGGTTCTGGGAAGTTTGGACCATGCATCTCGGTTTCTTTATATGGGGTGAGGAGTGCCACATGGAATACCGGGTGTATTTTCCATTGGTTTGGTAGCTTCAGTCAGTAGGAGAGGGGGCTTAGAACCTTCTTGATGGAGAATGGTCCTTCTCTTTTGGGTGTGAGTTTCTTTGTTGCATGCATCGTTTTGAGGTTCTTTGCTTCTAGCCACACCCTGTCTCCTTCTTTGAATGGCGTGAAGTGCCATGTAGTTCTTTCTGCCATCAGCTGTCTGGCCAACTCATGAGTTGCCTTTGCTTCATCTCGGGCTCGTTGCAACGCAACTATTTGTTTCTCTATAGCCGGTATGTTTGTTTTCAGGTATGGGAGTGGGATCGCCTTTGGTTCATAGCCCATCATCAGGTAGAACGGGGAGCTTTTCTGGGTGGAGTGCATCCTTTGGTTGTGCGTGAACTCTGCTGTTGGAAGGAAGTGCTTCCATTTCTCTTGGTTGTTCGAGCAGAAGATCTGCAGGTAGACTTCTACTTCCTGATTCACCCATTCTGTTTCTCCGTCGGTCTGGGGGTGGTATGCCATACTCATTGCCAGCTTGATTCTGAGCAATCTTCCTAATTCTTGGAATAGCTGCGAGGCTGTTAGGAAACAGCCCCATTACCTAATAAAATTTCATTTTCATTTTATTATGTCGAATTACACTACATTACACCAAATGACACCAAATGACGCTACACTTTGATAGCATGAGAATATTATTTCGCACGCATCACTATGTACGCACCTGTATGCGCGCATTGGTAACAACAATGTACAATATATGTAACATAGTATATAAACCCTAAATATATGCCTAGGGGACCCCAGTTGTGTTCTCTTAGGTATTCCACCTACGTTTTCAGTGTGAAAGGCCTATCTCAACAAACTCACCTATTAATAACCCCTCGCATCAAAACTATCAATTCCCCATCACGTGCGTGGATCCCGCCCCCTTCTTGTAGAGAGAACCCGCATGGTCTTAGCTAGCAGATAGTGGGTGTCGCCCTAACAGAGGTGAATCTGGGGTCCCTGTCTGATATTATCTTGTCTGGAAGGCCGAACCGTTTGTAGACGTAATCCAGATAGAGGGTCGCTGCTCCCAGTGCATCGATTGTTTTCTTGCAAGGGATGAAAATTACCCCCTTCGTAAGCCCATGGTCTACCACGACCATGAGCGCATCATAACCATCGGACTCCGGTAGGTCAGTTATGAAATCGGTCGTCACCATTGCAAATGGCCTTGTCGCTTCAGATTTGATTGGTTGTAGGGGTGGTGTCGTCAGGTGGGTGTTGACTTTCATCTGCTGGCATGTAGCACATCTGGCGACGTAGTTCTTGATGTACATCATCATTCCTGGCCACCAGTAGTCCCTTCTAACCATTTCGGTTGTCTGCCATTGTCCTGGGTGTCCACTGGTTACCCCTTCATGGTATTTCTGTACCAGCTTCTTTTGTATGTCCCCGCTGTCAGGGACGTAGCATCGATTTCAGAAGAATAGGAGGCCGTCCTCGATCTTCCAGTCTTCTAACGCCGACTTTATCGGCGGTGCTCCTTTGGTCTTTAGCGCCTCAATCGCGCTCTTCACCAGGTCGTCTTTCATGATGCTCCCTGCAAGGAGGTCATGTAGTTTGGTGTCAACGAATTTCATGAATACCGTCTCTGGTAACATCGTGATATCTTCATTGTCATTGTCTTCTTCCAGTACGTGGTCGGCCCTTTGTGATAAAGCATCACTTTGCACCATTTGAGATCCGGGCACGTGAACAAGCTGTAATTCGAATTCTGACAAGAATAAGCTCCATCTTGCCTGTCTCCTGTTTAGTTTCTGTGCCATTCAGAAATATGTCAGGTTCTTGTGATCCGAGAGAATTACTACCGGGTGATCTGAACCCATCAGGTAGTGCCTCCAGGTTTCTAGCAATTGTACTATCGCGAGTAGTTCCCTGTCATAGATTTCGTAGTTTCGTTCCGTTGGGGTCAGTGCATGCGATATATATCCGCATGGGTGCCAATCTCCATTCGTGTCTCTTTGTCTCAGCACTCCTCCTGTTGCATGTTTCGAGGCGTCTGATTCAATTGTGAATGGTCTTGTTGGATCTGGCATCAGCAGTACCGGTGCTTCTGCAAATTTCCTTTTCAGCATCTGAAAGGCTTTTTTGCATTCGGTTGTCCAGTCAAATGTCTTGTTTTTCTTTGTTAGTTCATTAAGCGGTCTGCTTGTCTCCGCGAAATGTCCGATGAATTTCCTGTAGAAATTCCCAAACCCTAGGAAGGATCTGACTGCCTTCATGTTAGTCGGGGTAGGCCAATCCTGTATACCTGCCAGTTTCGTGTCATCCATGGCAATTTCATTGGGTCGGATGATCAGACCCAAGAATTCCACTTTGTGGACGTCAAACTTGCATTTCTCTGGTTTCAGGTATAGGCCGTTCTCTGCCAGCCTTTGCAGTACTCTCTTTGTCCTTTCCTGGTGTTTGTTCTGATCCTTGGAGAATATCAGGATGTCATCCATGTAAATCACGAGCCATCCTTCTCTGATCATGTCATGGAATATCTCATTCATCATTGCCTGGAAGGTTGCTGGTGAGTTGCATAATCTGAAGAACATCACCGTTGGCTCAAACAGCCCTCTGTTTGTCTTGAAGGCTGCTTTCCATTGATCTCCATCCTTGATTCTGACATTGTGATATCCCCATCAGATGTCCAATTTCGTAAACCATTTCACCCCTCTCAGTTTGTCCAACAGGTCTCCTACCAGTGGCAGCGGGTAGGTGTTCTTGATTGTTCCATTATTCAAGTACCTGTAATCCTGGCAGGGTCATAGCGCATCCGAGTCCTTCTGTGCAACGAAGAAGAATGGCGATGCCATGGGCGATTTCGATGGTCGAATGTATCCCTTCTGTAGGCTTTCGTTGAGAAACTCGTCAAGTTTCTTTTGTTCTGCCGGTGACAATGGGTAAACCCTGCAATCCTTTGCCGTAAAGTCCGCTTTCAGTTCAATCACATGATCCCAGGGTCTTGATTCTGGGAATCGTTCCGATGCTTCCTTTTCGAATATCCATCGGTACTCCTTGTACTGTTCGGGGAGTAGTTCATCTAGGGTCTTCTGTTTGGGGTCTCCTTCCTTCTTATGTGTCAGGTGTTGAGAGACCGATGTCTTTGCCCTAATCCAGATATTTTGTCCATAAGCATATCGCAATGATCCTTTTGCCTTTATGATCCGAGAGATTGTCTTCGTCGTCTGAGAATATCCGTATCTTGGCTCGTCATATTCCTCTGTCAGCGGTGTCCTAGCTGGTTCGAATATTCCAATGACAGGTTCTCCTCGGATGTAGGCGACCAGTAGCTCGTCGTCTTCGATCTTTAGTTTGGGTGTCCCTTCCAGTTGTTCCGTTGCTTGTTCCTTTGCCTGTTTGTGGTTTTCCAGTGCTGGGTTTTCCTTCCCAGTGTCTACTTTGTCTTGTGGCCCAATGGGCTCCACATCTTGAAGAGTCGTGACTGCAATCTCTTCATCCTCCACTTCTTCGATTGTCGCTCTCCTTGTTTCGGTGGGTACTGTGTTCTTTCCCAGCTTAGTCCGAAGGGCTTCTCCCATCTGCCTTGCTTTATCGGCAATTTTCCGGCATTTTGTTAGCCGTTCCTCGTTCCTCCATTTCTTTTCAAGGGCAAGCTTTTCTAGTTCTTTAGTGGCTAGGTGGCGCCACGTAAGTCGCTCTTCTTCTTTTGCCTCTGTCTTGAGGCCCATCTTTTCTTTTGCTTGGGTGACCATCTTTTGTGCCCATGCCCATTTCTCCTCTCTTGTCATTTCTTTGAAGGGCTTCCCTTCTTCTTTGACTGTTCTCTGGTGCCAAGCCAGAGGTTCATTGTCAGATCTCTCCATTCGCACCCTTCCGATGAGGGTTTTCCCTTTCCCAAATGAGAATTCTGGGTGGGTTCGGTTGGTCATTTGGAATTGGAAGGTTCCAATTCTCCAGTTGATCACTGGGTTGATTCTTCTGAGCCATGGCAGACCCAGGATAACTGATTCTTTCCCTAATCCTGCAATGAGGAAGGTTGTTGGGAACGATCTTCCGTTGATCATTAAGAATCCTTTGGTGTAGTGGGAGATCTCCCCTTTCTTGTTTGGGGTTCCATCTACGTTCTTGACCCTGATTGTCCTTTCCAGGGGGTGTAGTTCGAATCCGCCGCTTTTTGCGAATTCGTGGCTCATGAATATTCCTCCTGCTCCTGAGTCGAGTAGGGCTTCGGTTTCGACGGCTTTCCCTCTGCCTGCTCCTAGCACTTTGATATCTAAACGCATAGATTGATTCTTCAAAGTGGCTAGTAATACAGAGCAGACAGAGAGTTCGGTGGTACCTGGCATCGAGGCAGGCCACCTCTTTAAAAACCCTCATCCCCTATTAAGGCGAGAGCTTTCTCCTTTCCTTCTTCGTCGAGTTCTTTCATGATCGCTCGGATCTTCGAGTAGGCTTCTCTGCCTTTGTTCTTTGGGAAAGGCTGGTCCTCGGTCCTTGTCTCCCCTTTCTTATGTTCGGTTGCTCTGTGTCCTGGTTGGTGGCACACAAAGCATAATCCCTTCTTCATGTGCTCAATCCTCTCTGTGTTGAAGAGTCGGTTGATCTCAAGCGGGCCTTCCTTTGATTTGGAGTTGGGCAGCTTCCTTGCTAAGGCCTCTTGTGCCTTCCCAGCTATGGCTCTTGCTCTTCTCCATTGTCTGTCATACTTGGAGGCAGTGTTGATCATCCCTTCTAACGTGGTGGGGATTGTTTCCATGTTAAAGACTCTCTCGAGGAGTCTTGGGTTCAGCCCATCCATGAAGAGCTCGATGAGGGTGGTGTCGTCATTGATTCCCGCCTTCTCTCACAGGATTCGGAACTGCGCTATGTAGTCCTCCAGGTCCTGTCCCTGCTTCAATGTTTTCATGTCTGTCCTGGCTCTGCCAGCTTTGTCAATCGGTGTGAACGCCGTTTTGAGCACCACTTCAAAGGTCGACCATGTTCCTAGGTCTTCCTTCTCTGCCCATGTCTGTGCCCAGGGTGCGGCGGTTCCTCTGTTCATAAATGACAACGCGAAGATGATTTTCTTTTCATCGGTGTCATAGATTCCGTGGTTCACTCTCAAATAGAGTTTTACTTCTTGTAAGAACTTTGCAGTTCTCATTCGGTCCCCTGTGAAGTCAGAGGGGGTTCGGATTCTAATCTCCTTGGTAGATGCGGTGGGTTCGGTAGACATGTTGGCGTTGTCGTTGGATAGGGAGAATGGATCTCATTCTGGGGTTTCTTCTTTATTGAAGGATCTAAAATCCTCTTCGTCGAGGTATTGGGGTTCTTCGTCACTGGTTCTCCTTGAGAACCACTTCTGTGCTGGTTCCGAGTATTGTACTAGTTGACCCTGGTATCTATACCATGGGGTTCTTCCTGATGATGATGCTCCGGTTGGAGGTCTATCTGGGCTTTGTCTGAAAGACATTGTGTCTGCACCTAGGTAGGTGGACAGTGTAGATCAGCTTGACCTTTTGTTAAGACTATAGGTCTCAACTCAGCCTAGTCTTCATATGTTGCAGTTGGAGGCTTTCCAACTGTATTGGTTCTTGCAGTAAGAGGCTTTCTTACTGTATCGGGTTCTGTTCAGGACTTGGTGCTTCCTAAGTCGATATGGCTATCCGTACTCAGAGGCTTTCTGAGTAGACCATTGGTTTGTGTATCACAGTTGGAGGCTTTCCAACTGTCAAGTTCGAGTTATCACAGCTAGGGGCTTCCTAAGCTGTCGAGTGTTCTGGTTGAGTCTAAGACCATTATTTGAATTAGGTCAAGCTAAGGAATACAGAGAGTATTACTACAGCTTATATACGGTTTGAAGATGTCTATTGTCCAATCGGATTGTAGGATTGTTATCCAATATAAATAGAAAGAACAATAGAAAGACAGGCCTCATGCCTTGCATGAGGCGTCCGATGCCACGGAGTGCTGCGGCGCAGCATGTCAGAGAACAATAGAGATAAGCCTCATGCTACGCATGAGGCGTCCAATGTCATGGACCTCGTGTAGAGGGGGTGTCATACCACGGTGCGTGTGAGAGTGGGTTTGGGTGCATGGAGTCACCATGTGTCAAGATGTCTTCCATCGGGAGAGAGTCGAGTCGAATAAGAAAAAATGAACTGCCCGTACTTGTGGGTTCCTGTAGACAAATCATAACACATGCTCTCCAAAATAGTCAGTTGTTTTGGAAAACTCAGTAAATAGCTGCAACCACTTGCTCGGATGTACAGCCATCTTCCTCTGGCTTCAAGTTCACCTTTAATGCCCGCTCAAGATAGAAGGAAATGGCCTTAGTTTGGCTAGCAAGACCTGTAAAGTAAAAGATTCTCCATTTATCCCATGATCCAGCATGTTCCGCGAAGATGCTGAAGCTGTAGTTGGACCATGGCCATACCATGGCCAGTGCAGGAGCTCTCTACCCAGTTTATGGCAATGCTTCATGGCCTGCTGCTCTTTGTATGATAAGCCGTTTCGAGTATATGTCTGCCAATGCAAAACTTCTTCAAGTTCTATAACATTGACAAGATTGACAATTTCGACGACTCCTTCCCAGGTATTAAATGCAGGAAGATGATTCCCTACTGGGATCGGCTGCTCTGGAGTGGCTGAAAACCCACTTGCCACTGATTCCTCATAAATATGGATAAGGAGGCAGCGAAGAAGGGTTCTAGAATCGGCGGCATGTTCCATATTTGTCAGTCTGGCTGCCGACAAAGGTGTGGATGATGGAGTAGACTGTACGAGTGATGGTTCTGATGCTGTAGAAATGGCCACCTAAACAGATAGTGGACTTGGGAGTGAACACAGCATGCAATGTACTGGGCCTCATATTCCTATCCATCCTGTATTATCATCCCAAATCCAAAAAGCAAAAAATGACTCACAGCTCCATGCCAGGTGTGAGGAGCACAGCTTCAAAATCATAGTTATCCACATCCACATTGTCAATGCCAAAGCTCCCGGTGAACAACAGGGTGCTGGCAAGTGCCTGGGGATTTTTGGGAGTTGCGATGACCCACCATTTGCATCCCCCTTCACTGATGACCTTGATGTGGGTACCAAATCCATCAGTGTCAAGGTGGAACTTATGATGGGCACCCAATGTCGCTGCCAGGCCCCAAGCTAAACTAGCGAAGGGAAATGGATGGTACGAGACCTTGCAGAACTGAGAATCTGCAGTCGCTCGGAAGGCATACTCATCGCTTGCTAATGATGGCAGAGGCATGCAATCAATAGGTGGCAAGGGAAGTGGAAAGTGTAGGGCATTGAGGATCTTCCCACCATCCCCCACTCGGTGGCTTTGTAGTAAATCTTCAGGGGTTCCGATGTGTAATGCTATCCTTCCCTCATCATCTTCAGGAAGGGAGTGATCTGTGAGGGTATTTAGTCTAGTAAAAGTGCAATGTGGAGTTACTGACCCTGAATAGTGATTCTTTTACTCAGCTTGGGTGAAATGGTGGACATGCTGTTTGCCTCAAATTGAACAATTTGCATAGGCTTGTCAGTGATGATGATGCATTTACGGCTGAAGATATCTCAAATCACTTCCGGTGGTGTAGAAGTGCATTCAGTTGACCGCATCACATGAAAGATTGAGTGAGAGCTATTGGGTAGTAGATGAGGGGGCAGACCATCCACGAATCCCCTGGAAACTGCATTCCATACATCACAGAAGAACTTCAACACTGCTTTGGACTGCTTTTACATCAGTAAGGCTGACAACGCATGCCAACGTGACCTACATGAAAGCCAGCTGTATAATTATATGGGATTGTGGATTCAGGCCCATACAGGGGAAGAGATTGAGGGGCCACAAACATCTAAAAAACGGTATGCTTAGGAATAATAGCATCATTTACAGTCACATACCTCTGGAGGAATGTCCTCCCATGCAAAAGTAATATCAGGTTCAGACTGCTGTTCTGCGTTCAGAGCCTAGTGGTGCAAGGAAGGGGCAACAGCTCTCACCATGTCTTCCTTTACCTCCGCCAGAGTAAGGTCAATGAATTCCAGTAGCCTGCCATCCGGTTGTTCCTCAAAAGTGCTCCTCCCCTCTAATGCTTCCCATAGACCCTGGCTCTCTGTCCCCATCCCCATCTGCTGTCTCCCTGTCTCTTGGCGTATTTGCTTCCTCATCTCCTGCCTCTTGGCCTCAGTACGCTTTTCTTTCAAAGCCCCCGGCCTCTCTATCTCCTTGCGCTTCCTCTTCTTGGTATTCGAGGGGGACGTAAGTTGTGTAAGAGCACTTGATCGCGAGGAGTGTTTTTGTTCAGAGCATCGAAACACTAAGGGAGAGTCTGGCTTTGCCTGTTGGCATTCAATGCCAGCTACTTTTCCAGCCAGAATGTCTGGCAATTCTGACTCTGTGCAACAGTTGAGCTGGGCTATTTGTGACAGCATCTGCACATACCGATACCACCGTCGACATCCCTAGCATTGTCAGTACGTTCATGTCGGTCCTGTCCCATCATATGCAAGTCATCTTCATCTTCTCCATCAGGCGGCGGGTTGGAAAGCTGTCTCTGTTGCATTACTGGTGAATGCCCTATTGTCTGCTGAGGGTGTGGTTGCTCAGAGAAGCGCTGTGGAGTTTCCAGATGAACAATTGGAAGGACTACTCCAGGACCCAGATCCTCCTCTGATGTTATGGGCAGAAGGCATGGCTCCTCCTCTTCGTCCTCAACCATTGCTTTCTTATGCGGGTTTCTTGATCCTTGGATGCCGCTACTACTTGGCTGCACTACTTGTGCGCCATTCTCAGTGCCCAGCATACCCTGATGCAGCTCTCCAGTTGCACAACATCCTTCTCCTGCTCCTGCCTGATGCATCACATGCCTGTCCTCATCTCTCCCATGACCATCGTCTTCATACTGTCCATCCTCCCCATCATCTCCATCATCTTCAGCAATACTTGGCTCTGCATCTCACAACATCAGACAGGTTACAAAACTGAAACAAGTATCTTACCTGGACCTCCTAGCCAGGACGCACATCTATCATCTTCAGCGCTTGACCAGAGGATCATGAGTGAGGCATCTATAGCTGCCTGCAGGATATCCTCCAGGGAGTCAGGGGAATGCGCGGCTTGAAAGAGGGCTTTTCACAAGATCTTTTCAATGTCAGAAAGAATCTTGGGGTGATGAATGCCCAGGGCTTGCCAAACCTACAAAACCAGTCAACAACGTAACAATTTCATAGATAGTACTTGCATTAAAAATTGCTTTCTTGCTTATTTTTTGTTCAATCAGAGGCCTCTTTGTCAACAAGCAGAGAGGAGAAATCCCCAGTGCAATGCAGAGAGGGATCTCCATCGATGCAGCATGGTTAGTGCCTTTGAAGGCCAGTTTCAGATCTGGGCCAGAGCCATTCACTTGCCTGCAATATTATCATGTAACAAATATTCCAACACATAAATACCCATTAACTCACGGATAAAAGTTGTCCAATATGTTGTTCGTAATCCTAAGATGTCCCTGTGTAAGAAAAGAATGGTCCTTAGCAATTCACTGAAAGCTATCAACACTATCCACAAACATTTAACCGCAGTGAAAGATCAAATGCCGATGCAATAAAGTTGTAAGACCTCTGGGCCACATTCTTGGTTGAGGCGAATTTAGAAAGGAGCTGGAAGCATGCTGCAGGCCCATTTTCCCCCATCACACCAATGTCGCTAGCCAGACCCTGCACTTGGGCTAGATCCTGTCCTGCCTGCTCCAAGAGTTTTGGCCAGTCTGCAAAAACCCCTTTATGATCCTATAAAGTGCTCTGTCAGTACTGTCACATAATGGTGCAGAATTAAAAGCTACCAAGCATGTTGGCATAGACACTTCAGCAGCCCTCTGCTTAGCTGGGGCAATCTCGTCAGGAAGGAGGTTGTAAACTGATGCTACGACATCCAACAGTCAGTAGTTGAATAGGGCCCCATAAACAATGGCTTGGTGCTTTGAAATAGGCTCTCCAGGGGTAGATGACTCGGCAAGATGCTTAAGGACTCGGCGAGCACGTTAAATATCAGACATTGTCTCCAGTTGTTCCCAGCCTGTAGTAGTATCAATAAATTTCTGCAACATGATTTAAACTATCAGGATAGGTATTGAAGCTGAAGTCTTGAATTCTTACCTGAAATTCTGGGTGACTTTGGCCCAAATGCTTTGTACCCTCTGGGTCAAATAAGACAGGTGTAAACCAGGCCATTGTCCAGAAATTTGCATTGGATATCCTTCTGACAGCGAGGCTTTGCTGGTTGAAACCCTCTGAGTGATGCATGAGTGAGACAAGTAAGACAAGTAAGATGGAGCGTCAAGCTTCAAGTTCAAGAGTTGGGTTAGTACTTATATGGCCATATGTCACATGACACGAGCTCAAAAGTGTGCATGCACACTTTTGCTCAAGGCTACATCATCAAGGTTACATCATCAATCGAGACTCTCAATCCAGAAAAAAATAAACATTCTGAGTCAGTGAGTTATTTCAGGTTGCCGTGGGCTGAATGACTTTTCACCTCTTATCTTCAAAGAATCTCTGAATGGTACATGTCGACTGTCTCTAATGTGTCCGAGTCCAAATCCTCCTGCCAGGATTCTGCATCCAAAAGCTCTTCGTCAGAGGTCCCTCCTAGCGGTTCATTTTCTCTTTCATTGATACCATACTCCAGCGTATCAAGTCCCTCCACACCCTCTTCACCTCCGACTTCATTGTGTCCATGCTCTCCACATATCCACAGTTCAAGGCCATCAGCTTCGTCGTCCTCAGGCTGTTTGATTTGAGGTGAGGAGTCATGAGCAACAGGGTTTGAATCACGACAGTAAGTGTGCCCGATGCCTTGGCCCCAGTGATAATGCATCATCATGTCGCGATCTACAAAGCTGATGGCACCAAAGTCAGTGTCCTTATCAGTCATGTTAAACCTGCTTCAAGTTCTGATCCACTCACTGTCCCACATAGTACTCCTTCCAATCTTCACCATCTTGAGCACATTTGGAAAGGGCCACCCTGTCTGAGTGCCGCTTCCCCTTTGCAAATTGGGGAATGACATGACAGCTTCACAGGACATCAGATGGATCAACAAAACCAAAGGCATCCTCACTGGCCATGGGAGGGAAGGATAGCTGATCAAGATGGTGAGCCTTCCACCCCATTATGTCACTGCCATCGGCTACCTCCCAATGCTGATACCATCGCACCCATAGGAAATCAAGTCGTCTAGGGCTATAGTCGACCATTCCTGGCCCTACATAAATGATGTTTGCATGATAAACACCCAGAATGTGCACATAAAGATAAGGGTGGCATTGTTCCCCCATACTATTTAAGAGCATGATGTTGTGGTGTGTTGTGTTTGGGTTCAGAACATCCTGGGCTCGGCGGACATTGTAGGCAGTGTAGTTGATTCGAACTAGCTGATGGTTATATATGCGGTCACTTTTGAATAGGACATGGTTGATGCCATTACTGCAAGGATCTCTGGATGAAGATGAAAGATGCAGTGCCGAGGAGGCTTCCTGCTGCACCATAAGCTGGATTCTAGGGAGAAGGTGGGCTTTCAATCTCGGAAGGAAGTCCTAGCAGCAGGGGCCTTAGAACAGATAAAGCAGTCTGCCAATCCTGCTCACCTTAACAGCAGGGTCACCATGATTGTCCTGCAAAAATACTGGGAGAACTACTGGTTCATTTTGTGATTTTCCAATGCAGTATCTTGGCATTGGTGAGGATGCATACTCTGCCTCATCATAGTGAGAGGCCTTTCCTGCATTCAGTCGCCTTCAAATTTGGCAAACACGGGCCTGGCATCGCTCAATCTGAGCCAGCTGGTTCAGGTAGTTCTTTTTGCTCATCCACTTGTATCTGGACTTCGTGGTGCGATGCTCCAGTTCACCCTGGTCAAGAACATGAAGTATAAAGATAACAAAGAGACTCATGTGCAGTGCTTACCAGTTCCGCAGAGTACGATTCTGTTGTGCCATATTCTCTTATCGTGTTAGCAACATCCCCTAGGGCATGGTACTTGTAGGTGCTCATATTGAATTCCTTTAGCCCTTTACTCGCCTTTGCTGCATTGTCTTTTGCTACCACAGCTCTGTCACCATTACCAGCCCCTAGCTCTTGGGTTGGGGGGGTTTTTTTGACCTGGGATGTTTTTTTCTGGGTGGCCTGCTTGCACTTTCTAGCGCTCTCCTCCTTTTTAAGTTCGCGAGTAGCGAACATGGAGCAAGTCTTCATCTCGAACTTGCGGAGGGCCTGGCCTAGCAATGCCATCACACTATCCAAGATTGCTAGAGTTGCATCTGTGTGAAGATGCAGTTTAGCGAGACCATGCCAATGGCCCATGAGGAAAAGTAGCTTCAAAACCCGTTTATTGTGAGGTTCTGGCAAAAGGCCTTCGAAGACTGGGATTGCACACTAAATAACTCCAGTAAGTAAGGGAGCCTGACTCTTTGGTAGCCTTAACCTGTAGGAGATCTTCGAAGTCACGAGCAGCAAGCTGCTTCATCTCAGAGCAGTTTGCCGAGAACTTTCGAATTGTGTCTCGAGAAAACATTGGCACTTGCTGGTATCTAATCTGAGTGCATCAGTGCTGCAGCATCATTATGATGATTTTGTGAAAGGCACTTCACCATCGATCTAGCTCACTAGTAAGGGTACTGTGGGTGGGCCCTGCACTTTCCAAGATGCGTAGCAGGTGGATGAACAGGGATCTCCACGTGCCCAGCTCCACCTCATGCATGATGTCAACAACAGCCATGGGAAACATGTCAAAGCCCAATGGAGCAAGTATGTCAGAAAATGCATTCTTAAAATGATAAAAATTACCCCAGTACTCAAGAGAAGCAACCACTGGCAAGCATACCGCAGAGGGGATTATCGACTCAGCATCCATTAATCTCTTCACTGGAGCACTATCAATGGCATAGTTTCCCTCTTGGATGAACTTTTGGGCATTGGAGATGTGCCTTCGGTGGGCTGCAGTGTCTCTCCGAGTGAGGGTATGTCGCCTCCTGGCATCATGGGCCATTCCAATTTTAAAGGCATCGGACAGAGGGATAAGACAGTGAGGGCATGGATGGCTCCCCAAGTTTTTTATGCTGACCAGCAAAATCCTATCAGTTGTGTTCAGTTATAAAGTGAAGGCATGAATGAAGTGGTGCTGAATAGCCTACTTTTCCGGGTAATCTGCCGAGTATGTGAATATCCAAAGGTAGAACCACCTTGCAAGCCCATCTGCACATGTTACAACTACACCGTGGATGTATGCTTCAACAAATTCATCATCTAAGATGGCCTTCCATTGTGCATGGAACAACTCTCAATTACAGTATGGCATAAAAGCTGGGCTGAGGCCTTTGCCCCCAGTTTTAGAAGTGACGAAGTCCTTGAACTCATCTGGAAGCCGGGAAAAAACATAAGGAAGCCCATCATCAAATGGGCTAAGATACTGACCTTACAGAAGTATGCAACATGATTACAAAGATGAAGTGAGGGTTTCCCACGATGGTATTTTGAGTCATTCCCAAAGAATAAATACAAAGGCCAAAGCTTTGTCTCGCCAAAGGAAGTAAGATGAGTCTGATCCGAGGTGAACATCAATCCAACAACAACACGTGGAAGGCTGCACCCAGGCTCTCCCTGCGATGCCTGCAGCTCCATATGGGCTTTAAGAAAGGCTGGTGAGGTGTAAAGCTCGCTGTGAACCCAGATCAACGGGTCCTCTGATGCAGAGCTTCCCTGATGGGCTGGCTGCCATTTGAGCTCATAGGGTTCAATGTGGAAATGCCAGAACTCGTGATCATCAATCAATTTCTCTTTTAGGATTGATACAACGCTGCGATGGCGAAAATCATGAACAACATAGTCCTGAAGGCCCGGCGATGCAGTGAAGCGATGGAATGGGACTTGAATGGTTACAGATGTTTGCTGCCATCCAGGGGCCGAGTTGTCTTCATCCTCCCACATCGCCTCTCTGTCCCCACCTAGTTCATCGTCAATAGAATCCCATTTGGTATCTCTGACATCGTTGGGGTGAAAGTCCGGCCTAGTGATGATGTCTATGAGGTTTTTAAAGTTTTTTTTGTCTTTTGTACACCGTCACCCCAGTACCATTCCCCTAGAGCAAAGGAGCTGTGATTTGGGTAAGGCCCCAAGTCCACTTCATGACTCAGTGGGGTGTTGCTGACATCAGACAGCGCATTGAAGTCATTGAACTCCTCTGGATCATGGGATGGGTACTTGGTGCTGTAATAGCAGCATGATAAACCGAAAGCGTTGCAAGGTGATCGCAAGATTGGGTGGCCTGATTCCTTGTCCACTGAAAGATTGTTGCTTGTGGGAAAGCTACTACTGGCAGTAGAACTAGGACCTCCATCAGCTTCCTCTGGTCGGACGGTGTACGATTCACTCGGAGGAGGCAGTGAGGCAGAAGCCTGGGGCAGATTGTCCCGGTATCTGTTCAGAATCCGCACCTGGCGCCGTTGCCTTCTCTGCGCCAATGACAGGTGGCTGTCCACATCAGCCCCAGAAGGCATATGTACCTCCACTTCTGGTGCTGAGTGACTGGCTGGTGGAGGTGAACTGACAGGCAACTAGTCAACACAAAAACAGGCACTGTTGGATCCAAGTCAGCCCTCAATTCACATGAAAAAATCAATAAGACTCACTGGTGCTGATGCTACAACTTCCTCATTGAAATTGAGAGCTGCCAGACTTTCTTCCCGCTGCTGCTGTTTTCGTTCTCTTCGCTCTCCAAATGCTTGCTTTGCCTTTGATAGTGCACTTGTAATTTGCTTTTTGGACTGGGCGCACATCCGCATATGATGATTCAGAGCAGGGTGCTGCAAGAATGACTTGCCACAAATGCACTGCAGTGCAGGGCTGGGAAACATCCACCTAGAATGAACACCGTATGGTTGCACAGTGATTGCAAGATGTGGAAAACTAGTGTCGTCGAGAGAGTTGGGGATGCGGTCAAATTTGGATCATCCATCAAACATGCGCTGCGTAGTGCCAAGACTCAAATAATTCATGCAAGCCTAATTCTATATTCTGTCGGTGGATCAGCAGCCTGGTCAAAATTCAGCTTATGAATTGGCAGAGAATTCTGTGAGTTGCGCTATGCTTAGACAGGAAAATAATTGTGATGCTTGATGGCAATGTGATGTACTCAGGAATTCAAGCAGTCATCTCCCTGATCCTCTGCTCCCTCGAATAGTCATTTCTCTGATTGCTCATTTAGTTTTCTACACATGGCTGAATGTGTATAAAGCTGGGGGCAGCCAGATTCACAAGACCTGCATATCTTCTTTGATGTCGCATTCTGCTACTTGGCCATCCACTCCTATGACCAACTCCACAACTCAGATCATGCACGGCCTCAAATGTGAGTATGCATTCATCATTGAGTCTTCTGACTTGATAGACCACACTCCCACGCCCCAAGGGACTGCTGTAGTTTGTGAAGGACACGTGCTACTGGCCAGTCTGATGCAAAACTCCGATTTGGAGGCACCACGGAGCCTTACCTTTGCAGTTCACGGTGTGTCAAAGCATTAGGCTATTTTGCAAGTTCTCACCTTGACTCAGATGCCAAGGAGAAGATACCCCAGCATAGCATCCTAGTCCAGCAATGCTCCACTGTAAGGCCATTCACATATGGAGGCACGTACTGCTTTATTCTATGCCTTAATAAATTTGTCTTTCTGTTTACTAGATGTAGCATTCGACACCTTTGACCCATCAAACATGCCACTTCCCAACTATGCCCTTATATTATGAATGGATTGGGTGATTGATGCCAGTGTCACTCGGGAGCAGTTTTCCTCTCTCTTCACTCAGTGTGATGAGTGCCACACTTGTCTCCCAAGCCAGAACAAGTTCTATCACGAGTGCGAGCAGGCGCTTTCACAGCACCAGAAGGCACTTTCCTACACCAGCAATAAGGAGTACATCCTTCAACCACAAACATGTGGGCTTCCAATTGATAGATTCTCATCACTCTTTGCAAATTGCAAATCTTGCGATAAGTTCATGATCTGTGAGACTGCTTGCTTCCATGATTGTGTGATGGAGGAGCACTTTGTTTGAAACATATTTGATGGCAATACTAGTATATAGAAATTTGGCCATCTGATGTCGAGTTATGTAGAGCAAGCTATACCACCGTGTATTTCCACATTTGGAGCCATTGAAGCCAAACTTGTATTGCCAAGCCTTGATAGTCCGTGCCAAGAAAGCTGCTGAGACAATGCCTGCTTGCAACTGAGTCTTAGGGGATGGTGGGGATGGACTTGATGAAGAAATGAGTAATGAGTGTGAAGTTGGGGAAGCTTTTGTAGGCCATGTGAGTCATATTTGGGATGCTTGGATCCATGTCATTCGATGTTGATAAAGGAGTGAACTAGCAATAACTTTGGTAAACAAACATGATCATGCATGTCATGCATATCAATGTGATCAATTGATGAATTGGGAAATTTTCTCACCTTACTGAGTGTATGTGGTGTGACCATCTTGAGTGACAGATCTCAAACGTCACATTTCAACTTTCACTCAGTGCCCTGACTGAAGTCAGAATCAGACTGAAGCGCCTATAGTCCCTCCTATACATAAAGGTGTTGACCCACGTAAGTTGAGGTTTCAGCCTTCAGGTTATCTCCTGCGACGTTGCCCTAGTAAGTTTGTGATACCCACTGCTTCACACCAAAATCCATTTATGAACCTGGCACTGAGGCAGATCACCATGGCTTCACCATCTCCCTCACAGGTGTGCTCTAGTTCGTCAGGGCCAGTCCAGTTTACACAAACACGATACTCCAAAGTTTTGGGATCTCAAAGAGTTTATACAAAGATCAGGTCACTGCGTTGGGCCCGTGCAGTGGGTGTAGCCTTTGGTGTCCATTCATGGGTAACTGATTATCTCTGTAGTTTGATAATTCCTACTCCATGTTCGACAAAAAATCTCAACATCAAGAATTGGTGATAGCTCAGGCGATGCGGGATACACTATGTTTAGAGCTGCAGGTTGCTTCAAATCGGGTGTTAGAGGGAGAATGTATTTTGCAATCATTGCAGGACCAAGTTCAGATAGCTCATATTCGGGTGGAGGAAATGAGTGAGGACATCGCTCACATGCAGGATTATTTCCATGAAATTGGGGATCCAGAAAGCAGCAATCAGGTGTCCGCCTCCATGGATGAAGTTGATGTCCAGCCATCTGCTGGATGCATCTCTGAAGATGGCACTTCTGAGACCAGTCAGTCTCAAGGCAGTGAGAGAATGGCTATTGAGGATGCTTGAAGTGCTGAAGACACTAGAGATGTAGAAGTAATACTGACTCCTACTAGCACCGCTACTCCCTTGACAGAGTCCGCCATAAAGAAATTAGCCAAAGATATCAAGTAGGGCACTGTAGAACCCAGAATATAGTTTTATTGCATAAATGAAGCATCACTTCAAGCTTTGATGAGATGAGATGCAGAAACCAGCATACATAACTATGCACAGGAGTATCCTCTGGTCATTCAATACCCAGATGAGGCTTAAGCACTGAGCCCCAGATTCAATGATTCATGACATGGTCAGTCATCAGACTCGGTGGGGTCAGGATGGAGAGCACTCAGCTATGTGAGTACTTGAGCACTTGAGTGATCAATCAAGATCTATTTATAGGATAGGATTACTTCCCTGTCAATGAATGGCTCCCACAAGAGCATGTAAGGAAGAAAGTTAAAACATGTGTGCTATGGCTTGCTCTCGCTCTCTGTGAAAGCCTGCTGATTCAATTTATAGTAATTCAATCGATGGATTTGGAATGGCACTGCACTGATACCACTGGCAAGGTAATGATCAAAAGCACTCACCTCTTCTGACTGATCAGACCCTCACACCGAATAGTGGCTTTTTTGACCATGGCAATCTTGAATAAGCTCTGCATCATGTTGCTCTCGCTGCAAGCTTCGGTCAAGTACTCACCATATCATTACAGATCTAAGACCACTGGCAGCTTGATCAGTATATGCAAGGTCAGCCATGGTCCTGACCTAAGGGTGAACGAGGAAAATGTAAATTGTGCCACGCTGGTGGCAGGGGTTCCAGGGATCTGTCACCTTGACCCTAGACCAGTTTGGTCATGATGTTAACTGCAGGCTGGTGAAGTGCTGATGTCATGACAGACCTCCAGACCTCCAGGCAATGTCAGTCATGACACTGACTTGAGGCGAGGCTTGTGAGCAATGTGCAAACTCATCTCTAACTGGCACTTCCAACAGCAGTTCCAGATTCGTCCCTTCCCCTACTAAGAGTCAAAACCAAAGTCACACCAGTTGCCCCACTTTCAATGGAGATGGTTGGTGGAAAAGGGAAGCGGAGGCAGATCAAGGGAGGCTCCTCCTCATTCTCAGAGTCTGCAGGCTTGTGCCCTTCCAATGTCGAGTCATCTCAGAAGAGGTCAAGCAAATACAGGAAGGCAAGCGCTGGGAAGACTGCCGCATCTGGGTCCCACTACTCTCAGAAGGCGAAGATCAGCTCAGACATGATGGACTACTTTGAGTTAACTGCCAAAAATAGGATGAGTGGGCTCACAATTGCGACCCTCAGCTTTGAGGACATGGCTGCATGGCAGGAGAGTGCAGTCATTCACTCCGCTGGGCAAAGGTGGAGTATGAGCGGTTGAGACAAACTGGTAAGTGCCTGGCACTCCAGTTAACCAGTGTTTTGCTCATGAGTGTTAAAGTTGTTGAAGTAGATTCCACGTCTTGGCCTGAGGATATGGTTGCTCGTGTGCATCTCAATTCCGAGGACTCGGGGCATGCTTTTGATGCTAGCTACAGGTTGCCAAGCAGGTCCAGACTTCACGGACCAACATCTACAGCCTTGCAAGACGAAATGTGCACCACTTCTACAAGCTGGACCTGTTGGAAGAGCAGGCTTCAGGGTGCTCAGAGGAGCAGCTAGCAGGAAAGAATGCCAAGCATGCCACCTGCAAGGCAAAAGAATTGCTTGACAACCAAGGCTACATCCATGGGCTCGATGAAGAGGTAAGCTGAAGTTCATGCCATATGAAGAGGTTGGACCGAGCTTAACTATCGACAGGGAAAGGTCTTTGAGCTCTTCGGGAGTGATGGGCTGAAGGCTTTTGCGGCCAAGGTCATGAAGTCACCAGCTGTGATGTTGAACAAGGAGCTCTTCATGCTGCACCTGGGTTTTGGGTGCATCTCCTTTCTCACTATTTGCGTAGGTGCATGGGTCATGGATCACATTCTGTCACTCACCCCTGCTCAAGCTCTGCTCAGCATTGCAGGAGGTTGCTGAGAAAAACGCTGGTTCAAAAGCAGCTGGTAAGTCCAGGGATGGAGACAAGTGGGTGAGTAAAAGGGGAAAGCCTTCGACTTACCTTAGTGGTGATAAATGGAAGAACAAGCAACATGTGCTAACTGAGCAGCTGAGGGCTCTTTGGGATGACCCAGAAGAGGAGATGACACGGAGGAGAATCTGGAACATGGGATACAGCAGGGATGAACCAGGCCCAGCCATCGTCCCTTCAATGGGCCCATCCTCCCAGCCAGCTCCTGTTCTCACCGAGCAGCCAGACAGCTGGGCAGAGCCTTTCTCCAGTAGTGGGCAGGCTCCATTTGACCCTGCCATGACTTTGCGAGGTGACATCCCAGGAATGCCTTCCAATCCTGGGGAGGCACATTTCTTTCAAATGTGTATGGTGTGGCCAACTATATAATAGGCCCCGGCTACACCCCCAGCTTCATGCCTGCTTATGTTGATCCTAAGTACCAACAATGGTTGGCAGAGGATGGGTTCGTTTACCAGAATCCAGGACCATTTGATGCAAGTGCTAGCAGTACCGGCCAAGCACTCCCACCAGGTGATGGATCATTTGGCTATGCCTCTGGGTACTACCACCCATACAGCTGAGGGGAGAAGGGTTGAGCCCTGTCTAAGTTGGGCTTAGTTTGGCATGCTGAAGTCATTTTTTCTGCTTGAATTTTATTTTAGCTGTCTCAATTTGGACAACCCCTAGCCTCCTGTATAGATGCACTGTGTCTTTTTGTCTGTTGTCTTGGAGAAGGGTGATACTTGTATATATGATCAATTTTAGAAAATGAACTGCTAGGAGGGACCTCTGATGAAGAGCTTTCAGATGCAGAATCCTGGCAGGAGGATTTGGACTCAGACACATTAGAGACAGTCGACATGTACCATTCACAGATTCTTTGAAAATAGAGAGGTGAAAAGTCATTTGGCCCACGGCGACCTGAAATAACTCACTGACTCAGAATGTTTATTTTTTTCCAGATTGAGAGTCTCAATTGATGATGTAACCTTGATGATGTAACCTTGAGCAAAAGTGTGCATGCACACTTTTGAGCTTGTGTCATGTGACATATGGCCATATAAGTACTAACCCAACTCTTGAACTTGAAGCTTGATGCTCCATCTTACTTGTCTTACTTGTCTCACTCATGCGTCGCTCAGAGGGTTTCGACCAGCAAAGCCTTGCTGTCGGAAGGATATCCAACACAAATTTCCAGACAATGGCCTGGTTTACACCCATCTTATTTGACCCAACAAAGCATCAGGTGACATTTTTGCTGATTTGAAGCACTGTGACTGTTTCGCATTGCGATCATGTGTCAAATGTACCCACTTATATAACACAATTTCTTTTGTTTATCCTACAAACACCATCCCCTGCCGAATCGCCATGCATGCTCCTCATTGCCAAGCTTGATGATGTGGGGGCCTCACCATCTTCCCCACCTCTCTTTTCACTACCACCACCATCTTCTCATCTCTGCCGGGATGGTGCCACAAGGGCAGCATTGTCCTCCTTGACTCCATCATCCCCCCCTTTCACAAGCACTGCATCACCTCAAGCACTTGACCCTACTCCAGAGAGAACACTGCTGTTAAATCAGATGAGGTGTGTGCAGGTCCACAGTGGTTGAGTCTGTTTCCCTCGCTGAATCTCCTACAGCCCCCCTCCCCTCCTCTATGCCACACCCTGTCACCTATAAATGCTTCTCAGTGACTATGTTGCCTGCAATGAACCGCTTTCTTGTGCAGCCACGATCAAGGCTCATGACTCCAAGATTAAAGATGATTTCCTGGCACTTCAATCCTCTGGCCTCCAACTTGGGACCCTGCTTCAGGAAGGAGCTTCGAAAGGCAGCTGTTTCACCCCAGAGTCCACTACACTCAAGCCTCAAAACTGGCAGCCGGTGGAAGAAGCCCTCCCCTGCATTTATGATTCAGACCTCAGTGAACCCGATCCCCCAGCTTACCAGGTGGAGAGCCAGAAGCGTGCACATGAGATGGGGGGGAATGCCGGTGGATTGTGGATGTGAGCAACTCAGGCTTCCTTTATCTCCTTTCACCCCTTTGCTAAGAGCAAGACAGCTATGGATCACTGTGTGCCCCTCCATCCACAGCCCAGCAGTCCCCCAAGCTGCTCGCTGCAGTGCCTGCTCCAGTGCTGAAGAAGCGATGAAAGACTGTGCCAGCTTCAATCGGGGTGACTCAGCCCCTGGAAGCAGTGGCCCCCGTGAGCAAAAGGGTCAGGAAGAGGGGCCTTGGGTCGAAGAGGCCGAGGGCAGGGAGAGAGAAGCAGGAGCAGAAGGCAGGTGTGAGTGAGGGCAGAACACGCCGGCTTCGTGAGTGGACCTTCCGAGAGGGAGAGGTGGTGTGCTCGGATGAGTTCTCAATGCAGCAGCACAGCTCCGCATCATCATCAGGTTGGCAAGGTCGGGCCCCACCGAAAAAAATACAGGAAGAGCTCAGGGGGTTGTATAAAAGTGGAGAGATCCTGCAGCTACTGCGGGTGTTCTTCCCCATCCCCTACCTGGTGCCCCCCAGGTAAGTAGAGCCCTTGTGTGTGGAAACCCCACTGATCACAGGGAAAGTGTTCCGAAAGAGCGGGGGACCTTCCTTGTGGATGCCAATGGCTGTGTGTTCACCTACCACTCCTTTTGAGCCCAGTGGCTCCACTCTCAGGCCAGTGAGCTCTCCAAAGCAACACAGGCCCTACTTGGCGATCCCCTCATGGACCAATCACTTGAGAAGAAGTGCAAGCTCAGGCCCCATGGGCCCCACTTCCCCTGTATTATTGGGCACCAGCGACAGTACCAATGGGTAAGCCCATCCATCCTGAAGCCCAAGGGGGTCTTCTGACACCCCTGGGATTTTAGAGCGCCGATCTCACTGCATTCCACAAAAACAACCTTGCAAAAGTTGAAGTCTTCATGAAGGTGCCCATCATAATTCAGATAAAGTGAGCTCTGTTGGAGCGCTTGGCTCCTCTCTTTCTGATGCCCACACAGCAGGTGGGTGGAGCAGGTCATGCAGCAGGTTTTTCCCAGGGTTGCCAAGCGCTTTGATGAATCCTCCAGTTGGTACAAGAAGAGGGGCATCATGCCTCTCTTTGGCATGTATTGGAACCTGTGCATAAATGCCTCCTTCCCAAATCAGGTGCGAGTACACTGTGGCCCCCATGCAGACCAAAAAAACATAGTGGGCATCTGCACCCTGCTGGTCTACGAGCTTCCTGGCAGTCAGTGCACCTTTCTTTTGGAGACAGTTTGTTCACAGGGTTTTCAGCAAACTTCAACCACACAATGAGGTCCTGGCTTGTCATCTGGGAGGCAGGGGTTGTGATTGAGCTCCAACCCTGGGTGCTCCTTCTATACCCATCCTCCCTCCTATACCACTTCAACATTGACATTCATGGTAGGTCTCCCAAAGGGTTTTTTTTACCCATCTTACTGCACCCCAGCTATTCAGTTCCTGGCAACAGATGGTCTGCAGCGACCAACTCCTGCAAACTCCAGGCCTGTCACAGCAGGTGATGAATGCGGTCGAGGAAGCCTGGTGTACTTCAACCAGGCAACCATATACCAGACATCAGAGACAGGGTATGCAACAATTGGAGAAGCTGTTGAAGCAGGGGACTTGGGTAAAGTGGACTATGGAATGAGTGCCCAAGCAGTGTTCACGAAGTATGCAAAGTACTTTCCAGTACAGACAGCACCATGTGCACATCAGCTGAACTTGGACAAATAGCATTATTACTACAATTATCTGAGGACTAGCAACTGTAATAGGAGTCTTTCCTGCACCTGATAATCCCACCAATCACCTCTTATTAGAGGTGGAGCTACATATGAGGTCCTCTAATAAGCGGGAATTAAATGTGTATGGCCCTCCTCCGATAAACCTTGAATAAATATAGTGTAGACTTCTCCAAGACATCTACAGCATGTGCTGGACATCAGTACCTGCCATCAGTGTCATCGGCTACTGTCACCATCAAGGCCATCAATTTCTCCCATCACTGTCGGCTTATGTCCGCCCATGTTGGCTAATGTTGTGCTCACTGTCTCTGACAGTGAGCTCACTATTTCCTTCATTCTGCTCCATTTCCCTTGGTTTCTTTTGCTTACATTAACTACATGTGTACATAGAATGACTACCTGCCATCCTTTCTGCTTTACCTGCCCTGATAAGCCTGCTAGAGCACTACCTTCTTGAAGTGAGAATGAGAGATTGTTGTACTTATGCATGAGGCTCTCCCTTAATATCCAGGCCAATAAAATCATGTCAAGGTCTATGTACATGATAGGGATAAGTGCTCTGGCCCATAAGGCAGTGACTACAGTGGGAAAAAAGCGAAAATGTAGGGGAGGAGGAGAGGGTACCCACTGCTGAGCTGGCATGTGAATCAGGACCAAAGTTGTACAGCCAAAAGGGTGTAAGGGTACCATATAGAGTGGTATACCAAGTATAGAGACTAGGGGGCCAGTGGGTGGATGTCAAATTATGTGTTAGTGTAATATCAGAGATGGTGACTCACCAGCTCTCCTGTTCATCCCACTGCATGAACAAGCATCATAAATGTATAATAGAGACCTTACAAACTATAGGGAGAGCCTACCATCAAAGCTACATGGGATAAGATAGTCAAAAAAGCGAACTAGGGGTGGGGAGGAGGAATACTTGCTGCATGAGATCCATGGCACAAAAGCGTTCACTTTCTTCATTTTCCAGGTCTATAGGTGAATTAAATAAAAGGTCTGTATGTCTAATGAGATGGGACTGAGGTCCTGGCTCACAGGGGCATGGGATTCCCATCAACAGAACAGAACTTTGCTCATAATTGGTCACACACATTTCCTATTGTCCAAATCTCCTTCTGAGCAGTTAGGGTAGTCACCTACCCTATATTCATAGCCTACATACAAGTCAATTATATGATAGTCAATACTTCGAGCTACAGAGTAGGATCTACACCTACTCACCTAATCTCCTTGTTACTCAATGCCAGGTCATGGTACCCATTATTGGCAATATGTACGAGCATACCAAGGTACTATAAGTAGAATTAACACCTTGGAATGGTCCATGAGTCTGTACAAGAGGGATGGAGAGTCAATATATTAAGATAGGTTATACTCACTCACCAAAGGCCAGCAGAGCTTCAGCTTCTCAATATGGTACATAAAATAGTGCATAGTAATATATCTTATGAAATTCCCTTCAGCTATAGTCCATCCAGATAGCAGGAGAGGCCATGCCATACACTAGAGAGGTAGGTTGAAGCAAGTGTTCCAAAAAAGGCAATAACTTGAACATAGCTCAACAGTGACACAACGAGCTATTGATCAGAGGATGGGGATAGAATTAGGGAAGTGTATTTTATAGAATGCAAAAGAGATGAAGGTAATCCATTGAGAACTGGAGGCAGGATGTTCAAGAGAGTGATGATGATGAATGGTGTGATCAGGATTGCATATTGCACATATCTCACTTGTTACCCATGAACCACCTTCAGTCCTGCTGATGGCCTATGCAATGAATCCTCTTCTATCTATCCCATCAATGACTTTTGTAGTGAATTTGAAGTCCTCTACTGTCAGCGGTGTCCAGAAAGACTTCATTTTGTGCAGCAGAGTATTCATGCTCTAACACATCTTGCACCTGAAACTGTTTGAATTGGGGAGGTCTTTACACTCCCCCCCGTATTCCTATAGGAATCCGATGATTCTGATGATTCTGATTGGAATCCAACCATATTCCAATGTCATTTTCACCAGCCAAATTGACATGAAATGGCACATTTAGTCCTAGTCCAGTCCGATGTAGTCCGATCAGAGTCCAATTGGACTATCGGAATTTCCTAGGAATTTCTGATCATAGAAATCACATAGGACTAGTCTGAAGTTATGCTAAGACATCAGACAACATAGGATTCCAATAGGAATGAAAGCAGCCTTGCTTAGTAATATAGTATGAAAAATTAAATGCACAGACGAGAATTGAACACTTGACTACAGAAGATTATGTAAGTGTAAACTGACTACAATACCATTAGGCTAAACAGTCATTACAGGTAAGTGATCATACTACACTACATACCATTCCCGCGGGTGTGATGACAAAGCACATAGCCGCGTCATCACAGCTGCCAGCTCATCAACTCCCACCACCACCACCAACGACGACAAGCACGCCACCTCCATCCCCCCCACCTCAACCACCTCAACCCAGCAACTCCCACCACTCCCACTTCACCCCCATCTCTAGACGAGCCCCCAAGACCGGAAATGACTGGTTTCGACGCCGAACGACACCAAAACGACGCAATCGTCGTTTGGGCTGTAGTAAGTTTTTTTTTTCATTCATTTTTTACTTTTGTAAACTAACTAATTCATTTGTTTTGTTTCTAGGTTCTAATCTACATGAGTAATGACAGACTGACGTGAGCCAAACCCACACCCAATGACGCCCCTGGCAACCCCCCTCCTCCCCGTCAAAATGGGATGTGAGGGTATCAATCATGGTCAGGAGCATGGGGAGTAACACCAGGAGACCCCAGAAGGGGAATACCCGCCTGGTAAGCACCACCCGACCCCTCCCCTCATGCCACGTCACTGACAAACCGACAACGCACCCCACGCCTACGAGCTGCTGCTCATAGGGTGGATCATGAGTGCATGGACCCCCCACGACACCAATGACATCCAGCACCCCCCATCACCGCCGTGAGCGACTGCTCACGGAGTGTATATGGGGTGCAAGAACACAGGAACAGCGTGGAGGGACAACGATGGCACCAAACGACACGCCTACGAGCAGCTGCCCATAGGGTGGTTCATGGGTGCAGATGATGAGGGGGATGAATGACAAGGGTGACAAAATGACAAGGGGAAACTGAAACGACGACCAGAAGGGGAGACGATGGCGACACCCGCCCCATGCACGCCTACGAGCATCTGCTCGTAGGGTGTTTAAGGGGAGAGGGAGGGAGGGAGGGGACAATGGACAAACACCGCCACCAACATATGATGCACCACCCACCACCAGCCTTGCAAGCAACTGCTTGTGGGGTGGACGGTGGGTGGAATGACGAGGGAGGCGAGGTGAGGGAGGTGAGACACAATGGAGACGAGAGGGAGGGGAAATGACGGGACAGGGCTGACAAGACAGCCAACACAATGCACCACCACCCCCTCCCCCCCATTTCGCAGGGGGGTGGGTTTTTTTGTAGAATTTAAAATAGTATAATTAAATAGTATAATTAATTCTCCCCCTTGTGTTTGCGTGGGGGGTTTTAAAAAAATCTATATTAGTTATCTACTCCCTCACGAAGATGCGAGGGCTTAAACAATTTTTTTTCGAGCTCTTGTGAGAGAGGTTAAAAATAAGTGAACTAATCCTAAGTGCTTCAAATGGACTTTATATTACATATTTATTAATGCTCCTGTGGCTCAACTGGTTGAGCACTTGTTTGGTAGTCATGTCACTTATATCCCAAGGTCTAGAGTTCAATTCCTGCTCTGCCCATTTATTTTGTAAGCACTTTCATCAAGTTAAGTCTGCTGAAATGGTGTGGTATTCCGACTACTACCTGTTGGAATTGCATAGGACTTTACTCGGAATTTACTAGGAATTTCTTGGAAATAAAAGTACATGGTCATCAAGATACATTCCGATCAGATTCCTATCAGACTCCTAGGACTAGTGTCGGACTAGTAGGACTCCTATCGGAAAACTCGGACTCCTAGGACTCCAATAGGAATACGTGGGGGAGTGCAAAGTTTACGAATTGGGCCTGGAATTTGTTCTTCACAATGGACAATGGAGAGAACTATTGGAAACTTGGTTGCAGAGATTTGTCAGCCTTCTAATCCCTATGCAAATCTGTCACAACAAGGTCTGCAGTGATCCCAAGTTAATGCAATAAAAGCCATATATCCTGATCTGGATGAGGAAACAAATACAATACCAAGAGGGGCTATTAATCTTGGTAATGATTTTGTTCTTCGAAGGGGTTCCAGACAAGTTCCACTCACCAGATGAGATCCACAATAGATGGGTAGCACAAGTAAACCGACAACTACACTTAGACATCCTGTCCACAAACAGGAAGCTGCAAGACAGAAGTGCTCTGACACAGGGAATTATACTCCAAACCTGGAGTGGAGTCCTAAAGGATGAAGACAGTCTGCTGAATAACTGGATCTGGCAGCAAGGGGTTTTAGTTGGTATTTCATCTTGCTGCCCTCCGGGGTGGAATAGATAATAGTTTAGGGCCACAGCCCTATCCTATAATCTTTGAGATGGCGAGTCCAACACTGCTGGCACATGGTAGCGTACGTAAAGGTATTTCCCCTAGGTAATATTTTCGGGTCTTCAGCAATGATTTCCCTAACTCAGCGCGTCCTCCCATGCTGACCTTGTCAGTTGTCGGAGTTGACCGGAGCTTCGGGCTCAAGCATTCCACCAAAAAAAGAAAAAAAAAAAAAAAAAAAACAATTGATGACTAACCCAAACACGTTTCAGAACAGCTTTGACTCGAACCTTTTGCTTGAACAAAATGACAATGACCAATCTCACATCCCATCCTAGCACAGCCAATCGAAACAACACAGAGGTACTAGACACTTCCCCCACATCTTATGAGGTCGACAAAGCCGTCATAGATATTCAGAGGCCTGAGACACCCATCAGCCACCGCGCATCTGGTATCTGTCTACCTCATGACCAATCCCCAAAGAGCTTAGGGGAGCTTGAAACCCTTCTTAACATCAACGTCCGTAGTTCCACAGATTCATATATCGATAAAGTAATTGAACTTCTCGCTTCGGATGGGGGCCTTTTCCCAGATTTGAAACTACCAATTGCCCCTTCCGAACACCTCCTCCATCAGCTCTCCTGCTATAATTCGCAGGCAAACAAGTGGAATCTTCCTGACATCTCCCACTCTCCTGATTGAAAGAGGACGCAGAGCACAAGGATGCAGAGCAAGATGAAACTTGCCGATTTTCTCAACCAAATTTGCAAAGATATCGCAACTATCATAGGGGTGAAGCGAGTCAGAACGTGGAATGCCAATTTCTGCGACACAGTACTTGAGGGATCCCCAATCTCCTGAAAACCCGACATAATGCTTCTTGATGTTGTTAAGTCATCTCCCACTACATGGACCTCTGTTCGAGCCATAACTGAGGTAACCACCCAAGAGCATGAAACAAAGAAAATCTCCAACACTGTCACCGATAAATCATACATCATTCTTACCACACAGCCCAATCACATCCTCGTCCCGATCCTCAGTATCTGGGGCAATTTCAATTTCAGAGTAATGGTCACAGACCACCAAGGGCAGCTACGCTTGTCTGCCTGCTGTATTGGGGAGCCACATCTCGCTGATTCGCTCAGGTTTCTGCGAGTCATGATTGGGTTTTGCTTTGCACCCAAGAGTGTGGTGGGCTATGATCCGACCATGCTGATGGATGACTGGGATAAGGTGACACATATCATCTGTGATGGCAAGAAGTTCAAAGTCATCAAAGCTATCTTCGAGACTCAGTCACTGGTCGGGCGCACTACAGGGGTGTGGGAGGTTGAATTTGAAGGGAGGAGACTTATCCTCAAGGACTCATGGATTGAGTCTTCACGTCCTATGGCAGAATACGAGCTCCTACAACATCTGCAAGGGGTGGAAGGTGTTTCTCAGTTTTTTTGTGGAGAAGATGTCTGTATCGATGGCGAAAAGCTCTCTACAGATAGTGTTTAAAGGTCCGGTTTGGTCCAGTTTTTTGACCTCCAAGAGGGGCAACCGGCAACCACAACCGCAACCAGACCGACCCAGATATAGGGCAACTGCAACCGAACTGAGTAGGACCAGTCCACATCGGTTTGGTTGCCCCCAAAAAACCGGTTAAGACCAGTCTTTGTCACCATGAGGGGTGGGTTCCTTTCCCGTGATGATATACCCCACGAGTCATGTCACCATGAGGTGCGGGTTTCTCATTTCTGTAATAATTTTGTACATCGCGGGAAAAAACCCGCGAGTCATGTCGCCATGAGGCGTGGGTTCCTTTCCCGCGATGATATAACCCGCGAGTCAGGTCACCATGAGGTGCGGGTTTCTCATTTCCATAATAATTTCATATCTTTTCAGCAAATTATTACGGATATGAGCAACCCATGCCTCATGGTGACATGACTCATGGGGTATGTCCTCGTGGGAAGGGAACCCGCACCTCATGGCGACCTGACTTGCGGGTTTTTTCCCACGATGTACACATCTTTTATGCACTGCAGAAAGACCGGTTGCAACTGATGGCAACCGGTCTTTTAACGGTTTTCAAATATTTTCAAAATGAGGCAACCGGCAACCGGAACAACCCCAAATGTGGGCAACCACAACCAATGGTCTGGTTGCATTCAGTCCAGTTCAGTTCGGTTGCAGTCATTTTTTTGGTTGCATTAACCGGACCTTTAAACACTATCTACAGATATTATCTGGCAAGGCAAGTGGGGGATTAGAACCAAAGTTCGGGTTCGGCAAAGAATTGTCTCGTCTTCTATTGGTGACCATATTGTGTCTTTTCACTTGAAGAGAGAGCTGATATCAGCTCTCCATGACATTACTATTGGTATGTATCTCTCACTCTCTCTGATTTGTGCTCAATGTTTTTTTTTGATAATTAGTACTCAAAGAACTGTACCAAAAGAATGACTTGATACATTGGGACATCAGCTACAACAACATCCTTCTATTCCATTTGGAAGACAATCCAGGAGATTTATGTCCTGGATTATTGATCGATTTTGAATATGCCGTAACCCTAAGCAAAAGCCGTCCATTAGCACCCGGCTCTCATACAGTTCGTATCCTTTTACATGCCATCTCCAATTCTTGTTTATCCATCCTATAGGGAACTGCACCATTTATGGCAATCGAACTCCTCGTGAAGAGGATGAAGTTATGACATGCTCCTCATCACGATCTTGAGTCCCTCTTTTTTGTTTTGATCTATATCTGCACCAACTTGAGTGGCCCAGGTGCCATCCGGACCCAGGAAGAGTTATGTCAGTTCAGCAGCATCCCTCTCTCATCATGGTTCCAGACATCAAACTCTCTTCGTGCAATTGGGACTGCCAAACTTGGTGCCATGTGTGAACTCGACTTGCTGATTCTTAGGTTTTTCACGCCCTATTTCGAAGATCTTAAAGAATGCATTGAGAAGCTCTTAAAAGCCATGTACTCTTCTCCCAGAATGCCTGCGCCTGTGTCACATGATGCAGTGATCAAGATCTTCAACGAAACATTGCAGTCCCTTCCTCGTGAGGCCATTACATCAGTCCCATTTGAACCACTATCAGCTGGTTCTCCGTCCCAGGTACAAAAGCTTTCTCTCGGTATTCACGACAACCACCTTGGTGGGATGCGGAAAAAACTCAAATCTTTAGGCAAAGACACTTTGGTGGGACATATGAGCAGTTCAACTGGGGGGGAAGATCTCTCCACCTCGGTAGCTTCTTGTCATACTGTCGCGACATCCAGCAGTGGGGGAGGCAGCCATGGAGCTCATGGTTCAAGATCTCGTCAGCCTGTTTCTCGTTCGCATTAATTTCATGACATATATGCTCTTATCAGTACTAGTCAGTACTCCCCCGGCGGTTGTATACTATGCAGACACCTTATATACATATGCAGACCTTATGTACTTATGGACCTTATATGTTTACACATGTGTACGATGACAATGAATTGTATCGATCGATATATATTGTTTTGTCCCAATTATAACATGGGAGTTTGACTCATACCAAACCACAAACCACGTACCGACCAGTCTACCATGGATCTAAACCATGCCCTATACCAAGCATCTAATCTCGGTCGATTCAAAGAACCCTCTCCTAGCCTGTTGGTAGATTCATACTACCCTCAGGTGGAAGATCATGGAATACCTAGCTCGGAAAGTCACTGTAGTTTGCTTGTGAACCATTCATGGGACTCCTTTGAGGTGAAAGTCTGCTTTATTTATATGTTATATTTGTACTCACTACTTGGCAGAGTCAAATTCCATCCTCCTGCTCAAGATCACACCACAGCACTACGACAGCGAGATCACAAGAAGGGTATTTAGCTCTTCTACAATCTCATCAGAAAATACAGCAGGAGAAACTCATTCTCGAAGGGAAACTCAATGCTCTTGAGTGAGTCACTACTCTTGTTGAACCTGGCAAAGTCTTAGTCCATGTCAATCATTAATCAAGACAGGCATATTCATTGTTAGCCCAGTCTCTAAAGCCTGCCATTCCCAATTTACCAGCAACTATTCCTGCGCTTTCTTCAGTCAAGCCAGAGGATCTCTCAATACCTCTCAGTATAGTTCCTACTGCTGAATGCAAACACTACTCACTAGTAACGTTCTGGTATCAACACGAATGGAATGCTGCAGAGAATAATCAAGTCGCGCACATTGGGGCCAGTGCTCAAGGAAAAACCCGTGTGGCCCAAGGGGAAAATGTTACACTTAGATTCATTGAGGATGAGAATGGGACCATCATAGATGGTTTCAGGGCCACAGTGATGCGTAGGTTTGCTCGCGAGCTCTGGGCGGGCCTGAACAGTATTGGGAAAGCACCAAAAACTTGGGGCAAGGTCGACGCTGCGGTAGCTGCTCAATACTGGCATGAGATGGAGCGGAAATTTCCTGAGCTTTGCCTCTGTGACAATCACTGGAAATCTGATTTCATAGCAACCTTGAATTATCCATCTTGGTACAATAACAACATCGAGAAGCAAGAACATTCAAAGTGCGCATCTGTCAATCCCCCTCCTGATGCCAAGAGACCTAGAGTATCTGCAGAAGATCCAGTCACTCCTTCTGTACACCCACCTCCACATAAGAAGCGCACTAAGCACAGTGCTAGAATTCCAGTCGAAGGGGATTCTCAATCGTCCGCATCAGGGGTGAGTTTTTTTTAAATTTGCAAATGCATTGATTCATCCATGACATTTTCAGGATTTCCCATCAGCAGAAGGCCCCAAGGCACCTGGATATGATGCTCACTCCCCTATACAGCATGTATGTGATCCACTGGTGGGCTCCAGGGATCCTGAAACTCATCTGAGATCCTGGGTAAGGTTTCAGAGTTTATCACTACCATTTGACAAAGACTGACTATGCATATCGAGGTCAAAAATCCTTTGTCTTCAGTTTATCCTGCGACTGCCAATCCAGGAGAGAACATCCAGCAACCAATTCCTATGGCTCCCCACATAATATCCATGCATAGTGTGGTGTTGGCAGCAATTAGCCAGATGGAGATACTGATGGTGACAACAGCGGGGATAGCAGTGGACCAGCCAACAACAATGACCCCAGCAGATGGCAATACGGTGGCAATGCTAGCAGCAGATCAGATAGCGACAATGCCGACAGTGGATCAGATGGCGATAATAGCGGTAGACCAGATGGCAACAATAGTGGTGGACCAGGTGGCGACAATAGCAGTGGACTAGGCGGCACCAACAAACTTGAACATGGTTAGCCAGAAAGCAACAGTGATGGTGGAGACAAGTAATCCCCCCTCTCCCACTTACCCCAACACGACTACCAGTGAGACACCCACAGTCAGCGCAGAAACCTTCGACATGTCCCTCATCGAGGACTCTGGGGATGGGGCACAGGGCGCTAAACCCAATAGTTCTGTCAGTTTCAACCTTTGATAATCTGACTACAACTTCTGCAGCTCTTGTCAATGCTCCTGCTACTGTGGCTCCTGTCGAAGCTCCCACTACTGAAGCTCCTGTTGATGCTCCTGTTACCATCACAGTCCCTAGTGTGGGACTTGGGACAGGGAAGAAAGCTGGGACAATGTGGCCAAACCCTCATCCGACTACTGCCCGGTAAGTGATCATATTGTAGAAGTTCTAGGTATAGACTAATGTTGCGTATTGATAACCAGACACCTATGTGCTTTGGATTGGAAAGAGCATAACCCTCATGGTTCCACGAGCAATTTCAAGTACTATTATGATAACCTCTCTGCAGAGCAGAAGAAGGTCTGCGTGCCTTTGTATGTTCTTTAGTATCATGACTCACATAAATTACAGCACTGGAAGGATTGTGAATTCTCCATGGTAAGCTGTCCATATCTATGTGATACAGTCCTAACTTCTTTTTTTGATCACAGAAAGCTGCACGCACTGCTCCTGGGGTGTCCGACTGATCAATCAATTACACATTTGGGTAGATTGGAAATGCAGGAGGTCACAGCGCTCTGCAGGTTAGCATCATAATTTCTATGTTTCTACGGGCTCTATATATGTTCTCGCAATATAATATGTCATGCATTTTGCCTTGAGAGATTGATTGGGATCGATTTGCCTCGATTAGTATTGATTGATATTATTTGGAATAGAGCAAAATTGAAGCTTAATACAATGTCATTTTGACCCTATGTATATCTATCTAAAAACATCTGACTAGATCTGGCTGCATGTGCACGTGAAGCTTGATCAAAAATATCTGAGAAGTGTCTCATTCCTCGATATATATGGAGTCATAGCTATTTACATACATTTACATCAGGACAGCAGTTTTTTTTTGTTCTAACTCGATCTAACCCTCTCTGGTTCGACCAACTTTTGACTGGACCTCAGTTCAGAGCATTCCAGCTGCAAATAAATTAATGAAAGAATTGGCTGGCCCTTCCACCACATTCCAAAGCATTGGAACTCTTTCCAAGCATTGAGCCTCAGTTCAGAGTAATGTCAGCATTCCAGCTGCAAATAAATTAATGAAAGAATTGGCTGGCCCTTCCACCATATTCCAAAGCATTGCAACTCTTTCAAAGTATTGTGAGCCTCAGTTCAGAGTAATGTCAGCATTCCAGCTGCAGATAAATTGATCAAAGAATTAGGCAGCCCTTCCACCACATTCCAAAGCATCACAACTCTTTCCAAGTATTGTGAGCCTCAGGTCAGAGTAATGTCAGCATTCCAGCTGCAGATAAATTGATCAAAGAATTGGCTGGCCAGTGCACTACATTCCAAGACACTGCAATTCCTGGATCCGTTGTTATGAATAGGTAACCCGTTATTTACATCTGTCAAACTTGGAGGGTTCGGCAATTCCCATCTGGTTATATCTGTATCTCCACATTTTCCTGATGAACCTCCATGTACACTTGATGTACACACTGCACATTTGTAACTGTAGAAGGGCTTTGAAATAGAAAGGTACCATATATGTATTAGCATGATTTCACTGTACACATGAACACTTCCTGACTTCTTGGAGCCTCAGCGCTCAGCAAAGTTTTTTGCCAATGGAGCCTTCATATCTACTGTAATAATAATAATAAATGTGTTGCTTATTCGGAATTGTTTGGGGACTGAGGATGGGTGATAAAGTTCTAGAACAGGCCTAGGATGGGGGTCAGGAAGTATATCACACCACATGTACATAAGGATAGATTTTTGGCTATGGTGAGCAACAATATGACTGGATGCATTGTAGGAGTAACTTAAAATGCACATGAAGAAGTCCTCAAAGTATGCGTATACCCCTAAGGTCATCTCCAAAATGTTGAGACTTAGGATTTTTGAGAAAATATGGGAATTGGAAAGTCTGGGGAAAAGTCCATCTGTCTGTCAGCCACCAGTATGGCGGCATCGCGGCAATTCAATGACACAGCAAACAAACAATACAATATGATGCATACACGTATTCTTCCCCCTGCCATCATCCATCCTTTGCTCTCCACCACAAAACCCTCAAATGGCACCTGGAGCCTCTCTTGCTGATCAACACACCTGCTCAAAATGTGGACAAGCCCTCTTCACAAAAAAGGCCAAGGGCAGGATGGCTCCAGGCCATTACTACATTCATGTATGTGTTGATTTGTACACATTGTCTGTACCATTTCTGATCAGACTGCAGTGTCTCCCTTGCCACTTTCATTTCACATTCCCTATAGATACCCCTCACGGTCCCTCCATACCTTCCACAATGACCTTGCCTTCCATGGGTCCATCAGCTTCAGCAACACATACTGCAGTGAACCACTGTGTCAAGGCAAACTGCGTGAGGGTTGCTCATCGCTCATGTATCAACAAGATGTGCAAAGTGGATTGCATCATCATCAAAGGTGGGTGTGCAGCACCTGCTCACACCTTTGACAAGCTGTCCCAGCTTCAGCAGAGCAAGTGATGTTGTTCTGTGCCTGCACCTGTCCCCATGCCCTATCTATCCTTGCCACCCAACTACTCCCTTGACACCCCAACCTTTCCCTTGGCTGCACATGATCCACGTGATTTGATAGATGACTCCATTATGAGGATGCTGAGGGCTGCTGATGAAGCAGCCATAGCGAGTGAACATGCTGCAGCACTGGAGGCAGAGGCAGAGGCAGAAGATGACCAAGTGGTCTACCAAGCGGCAGTGGTTGCTGCAATGCAGTCACCATCACCGTTCTCAGGTTTGGAGGATACACCTGGCACCTGGCAACTCCTGCCTGTCCAGGACATTTTTGATTCTGCCAGGCTCTCTGCTCTCCTTGTCACTGCTCCCGCTCCTCTATTGCCCCAACCCCCAGCTAGTATTGCGATCACCCAGATTACCCCCACTTCAAAATGTCCCACCATCACCACACAGTTAAGTGCTACATGGATGCGAGACTATGAGGACTGCACACAGTCAGCTCCTGTGAAGAAAGGGTTACTGCATGTGAAACCTGTGATTTGATATTGTCTATTGGGATGAGCACAACTTACCTGGTGTCGTACATGGGGTCAGCAACTGCCCACAGTGGCCCTTGTTCTACATCAACAAGAGCCCCACCGTGCTCGCTTTGCTTGGGGATAATGTCACTGCACTGGAATTATATGATGTCAAACACCAACTGTGAAAATGTGTCACATTGGACTACCCACATTGTATGAGCACAAATGCATTTGTGTTTCTCTGGCACTGGGGGGTGACCTGTATTGACCTTGATACCCTCCTCAAACATGTTATGGATTCACCTATACACATCCGCCATAATATGAAGCAGGAACATAAACTGGCCCGGATGAAGATGAAGGAATGCAACAAGAACTTGGTGGTCATTCAAGAAGAGAGTAGTGAGGATGAGGTCGAGATTGTGGCTGTCCAAGTCAATGCTGGGCTAAAACACAAGTTCATCAAAGAAGAGTGTGACAAAAACAATTCTGAGGCATGCTTGTGGCAGCACCCACACCTCTCGTTGTCCATCCCATCCTTGTCTGCTGGAGTCTCCCTATCCCATCCCATCTCTGTTCTAGACTCCCCACCTATCACCTCTCCAACATCTTCCTCATTTGGCTGGTCCAGTGCATCAGCCTCCACCTTGATGACATCTTTACCCAGCACACATGCCTCTATGCCCCCTTTGCCTCTCCCCTCCTAACTCTCGTCTAGACAGCCTCAACCATGGCCATCGGGGATGCTCGTCATTGACATGAGTGAAGGCTTTGCTGCAATGGATGCCATGAAGCGATGCAGTCTATGCCAACACTTTGAGGGTGTCTTCCAAGAGCCATTTGTATGGACCACATACTTTGACCAGTGCACCCAATGGCAAGCTGCAACCAAGGAGCAACACATCACTGCAGTTACTGCCAGTTGTACAGCCAATGGCTTGTGGACGGCTTTCCAACATGCTGTCCAGGTGAGATGATCTGGTGGACTGTTGTTGTGTTTGTGGTTTTGTAACTCCCACTCATTTTGGAGCCTATCATTCTGTATACTATCATTCATGTACCCTATCATTCTGTATTATCACCCATTGTGTATCACCCATTGTGTATCACCTAGATTTGTATCACAATCATCATTGTATTCACTAATTACAGTACACTGGGATTCTGTCCCAACATAGTCAATCACTTCAACACCTCAATGTTCCATAGCCTGATCATCTCATCAAGGAAAAAGTTAAACTTGGCCAGAAGCATTTCATGGCACATTGAGTGATACCCCCCAAGCCAAGTGTTGGTTTGCTCCACCACTGAAGTGTTGAAATACCAGTCACCTTTCTCATCCTGCAATTCAGGGTACATGGCAGGATTGCAGTTTGCCTGACAAAAAGTATGTGTGACCTTGTATTTGTTTATGAAATGCCAGACATTGATGCACATGCCCATATTCACCCAGTACACTAGCCATTGCCTGTTGCTTCATGTCACATTTGCTATTGTAGATGAGATGCTCAGGCTTCTGGGCACCAGGTACTGAGAAGGTGTTCTTGACCATCACCAGGAAATTTGACACTGCTTCCGCTCTGTACATTGTAGCATGTGCGAAGATGATGCCACATGGCCATACCAGGGTTTGCTCATTATGCATGCATCGCCATCTGAATTGCGCCTTGATCTTCTGGTTCCCTGTGTCAGATTTCTTGGATGGACAAGGCACCTCAGCATCCTCAATGTGGTCCACAATGCCGATAGATGCTGGATTTGGTGCATTGAAGATCTGGACATTCTCACCCTCCATCTCAAACCACTCCTCATGTTCCTCAAGCTCCTCATCAAGTTCAGGCACATCCTGAGCTTCCAGTGGATTTGGCATGGAGATTGCATTGATAGAGTGCATGTTGGAGGTGCTGCTTCAGAGTAAATACAGCCTTTCCTCAAGCTTTGTTGAGTGATTCCATTTGTTGATGTGCTGTCATTGTGCAAGTTTTAGTGTGACAATGGATAGCAAGCACCCAGTGATAGCACAGATGCCATGGTGAGAATTATAACTGAGACAGAATTGATGCTGATTGTTTTTGAGTGCCTTTGTACATCAGAAAACACCACAACATGGATGGCCCATGTTGATACCATCACCGACAATGATCTGGCACTTTTCTAAGGCTCATAACAGTCAGAAGCATATCATAGTATATAAGCTGAATTTTATCATACAATATTCCCCATCCATGTGATAAATGTGCATACATTTATCACAGACATAGCATACAGCATCAAGTTGACCGTTGAGAGCAATCCAGGTATTTCTAGCTTCCATCGCAGACTTGAACTGGTTCTTCTGCTTGTCTGTGTGCAGAACCTGGAGATGAGTGCCCTGCCGATTATGATTGTCAAGAAGTGCTGAGATTATGAAGCTATCCCAGACATGGTTTGCAGTGAGCTTCATGCTGAATGGCCATCCAGATCCCTCAAGATATGCATCTGTGAGAGCTATGTCACACAACTGAGCAGCATTGGACACAGAGAACCTGCAGAATAATTAGTGGCAAGTAGAGGGAAATGAATCCATCGAGTGCACCACCCCAGCAGCATTTGTCTGGTCCACAGTATCACCAGCTTATCCTCCACATACTGATGCTCCCTGACCTGTATGTACTTTGGCTTTGTGCTGTAGTATGTCCGCTGTCCTTGAGAAACACTGTAATTGTCATGGTAGTTTGTGTTGCAGCCTTTGCAACAAGGATGAGTGAGGGTTGCACAGTGGGATAAATAACACATACTACAGCAAGTCAAATGAATGGACCAGGCAGGTTGAACACTATGGCTGAGTGTGTATACAACCACTGCATTGTTGCTCTTTTTTCAGCAGCTTGCCATGGCAAGAGCACCCGTGGTTGGTGCAGGTTTCAGAGGGTGGGAATCTTGTTAGTGAGGTTGCAGACAAGTGTTGATGGGTGATGGACTTACTTAGTCCATGGGTCCACCCATGCTCCTTGAACAATGCGAGATTGTCTTCAAAGAAAAGAATGGGGTTTGCTGCCCACACATTACTCTTGAAAGCATCCCACATGTCCTCCAGACATTCAGCAGGTATCTGAATAGCCTTGCTTCAAAACTGCTCAATGCTTGCTAGAAGAAAGACAGGAGCTGTTGAGGATTCAGACTGGTTACATGGTAGTGGTAGCTGAATATCCTGTTTTAGCTGAGCAGCAAGTCTAATAAACATGATTCCTTGTTCTATCGAGAGGTCGTACAGTACAGGGTGATGCTCGAACTGTCGGAATACTCCCATGTTGCCAGTGATGACCCTGAATGCTATTACAGTCACGCTGGCATGTTTGGTTGTATTATATAACAATTTGCCAACATGCCGACAGACAGATGGATGGACTTTTTGCTTGGACTGTCCAATTCCCATATGCCCTTGGAATTTTGGGATTTTTTGCCTGGATTGGAACTAGCCATTTTCAAAAATTTCAAAATTTGTCCAAACTTGCAAATGGCTAGACCAGTGATGATCAAGAGCTTGCCAATGTATGAGGTGGTACTATTGGCAAACAGTGTTTTGGGGGCCCCAGATTTGTCCGGATCATAGAAATCTGAAATAACCTCCTCAAAGGCCAAAATTTCACACTCATGCCATCGAAAACTTCACAGAGCAGTAGAATCATGGTAGGATACAAGAAATTATGATATCAGATTGTGAACACTTCAAAACTGCTTGCGGCAGCTTTGTTGCTTTTTGATATCAAGGCTTTGAGCTTCAATGCAGTGTTCAATGCTCATCACAAGGTCAGGTAACATCGAGTCTCCAGAAAGGCAGAATTTTGTGAGTGTTCAAGCCTTTTTTGTAAGCATGGGAGCATTTATAAAAAAATTTATAGAAATGATTTGACTTTTTGGATGAGTATTACTAGTATACTATTATATTATACTCATTTTATCAATAAGTAAAGGAGGATGGTCATGTGCTTTCCATATTTGGGGTTGTGGGAGTTTTTTTGCAGACTGGGAATTTCTGCTTTCTGTGGGAGTTTTTTGGGGGATGGGAATTTCGTTGTATATATTGGTCAGCATGACAAACCATGCTCCCTTGGAGGGGGCTGAACAACCCACAGTCTGCTCTGAAAACGCTGAGGGGGCTGAACAACCCACTGCTCTGTATGTAACCAACAACAAAAAAATATGCTTTGACTCCGAGAGAGTAGTCAGAAAGTAAAAAATGGTACATTGCTGTACTGTGAAAATGCTGACTAATCGAACCCCGCCAGCTGAACAAAATGCAAAAACCTGATCATGACTCCAGCACATGATCTATGTAAATTGATTTAGATATTTCACTGTATTAGTAAGTAATAAGTTTATCAATAAAATGTGGTTACAATTTGAGCTGCAGTAAGCAACCAACTAAGAAAGTGAGCTTCGAAAGCAAGAACTGCAAGTAAACAACCAAGAAAAGAAGTGAGCTTCGAAATAAAGCAAGAAGCTGTTGAAATGAGTTCATTACAAAGTCAAGTCAGTTGAAATTAAATTCATTACAGAGCAATGTCAGGTAAGTTCACGAGAAGAAATGAGTTTATTACAAAGTCAAGTTGGTTGAAATTGAATTCATTATGGAGCAATGTCAGGTAAAGTCATTACATTCATGAGAAAGTCAACTTCATAACAAGTGAGTGAGTAAAGTCCATAAAAACTGAATTCTTTATGAAAACAGTGAGAAATGAGTTTATCACCATTACAAGTGAATTAAAAGGTAAAGTCACTGAATGAGTTTATTACAAGTAGTATTTAAATTATTAACAACTCAAGTCAGTAAGAGTAATTTTGTACCTGTAGTAGGATTAAGCATTGAGTCAGATACATGCAAGCTGGCCTATCCAGAGTCAGGCTGAGTGAGCAACATGAGCAAATGCCATCACAAAGAAGAGGAGGGAGAGGGAGGAGTTGATGGGAATGGGGTGATGGGGAGGAAATGAGTTCATTACAAACTCAAGTCATTTGAAATTAAAGTCATTACTCAATCTCAACTCAAAAGTCATTAGGTTCATCAGAAAGTCAGGTTCATAAGAAATGAGTTCATTACAAAGTCAAGTCAGTTGAAATTAAATTCATTACAGATCAATGTCAGGTAAAGTCATTGGGTTCACAAGAACAAATGAGTTTATTACAAAGTCAAGTCGGTTGAAATTGAATTCATTATGGAGCAAAAGTCATTACATTAGGTTCACAAGAAAGTCAACTTCATAAGAAATGAGTGAGTAAATTACAATCAAAGTCCATAAAAAGTAAATTCTTTACAAAAACAGTGAGAAATGAGTTTATCACCATTACAAGTGAATTAAAATGTAAAGTCACTAACAATTAGAAATCAGTTCATTACAAGTAGTAATTAAATTATTAACTCAAGTCAGTAAAAAATAAATTGATTATGAGAATAGTCAGTAAGAGTAATTGTGTACCTGTAGTAGGATTAAGCATTGAGTTATGTACATGCAACCTGGCAGTACCATTACATTAATGTATATAGAAAATATAGATGGGGTGAAGAGGAGGGGTGACATGATAGGGATGATGTGATGGGACATGGAGAGAGGGGGATGGGGTCAAGAGGAGGGGGGAATGAGCAGATAGGGATGGGGTGATGGGGTGCTGGGGTGATGGGGATGGGGTGATGGGGTGATGGAGATGGAGTGTTGGGGAGGGGGGGATGGGAATGGGGAGAGTAGTAAGAGAGCAACAGCCCCCCCCATGTTGTGAACCCATATTGGATTCAACATTGCATAATGTATGCAGGACTTTACTTTGACCCAAAGTCAACATAAACATTGTGTGGGAATCAGGTGATGGGGTGATGGAGATGGAGTGATGGGGAGAGTAGTAAGAGAGAAACAGCCCCCCCATGTCCCAAGTAGATTAAAAACTATGCATAGTAATGAGAAAACAACAACCCCCCCACATTGACTTTGGGCCAAAGGTCCAAAGTCAACTGAAGAATTGTGTACCTGTAGTAGGATTAAGCATTGAGTCATGTACACACTGGCCCATGCCACAGTCAAACGTATATAAAAACTTAATGCATGCCGGAGGCACATTCCTAAACTTGTGTTTAAAGAAAGTAATTGAAGCATACCACGCTTCCACCATCTCTCGCAGACCATCAAAATGGTGTGTACTTGCATTATCCATGATCAACACTGAATTTCACTGTGGGTAGGGATTCATCACATCTAGGAGGATGTCAACATAGTTCTGGAACTCTTCCTTTGTCCAAGATTGGGTCATGATGTCGAGGTGAAGCATGCCATCTAGAGATATTGCAGGAAGGATTGAGTACCTAGAACAATGTTAAAATCATATTGAAAGCTATGCGAGTCACTTACCTGGTTCCATGGATGAAAAAGTCATGTCATTGGGCCCTGTCAGCAATAGGAGCCCAAGCTTGGTCACAATTTGATGTGTGACAATTACATGCAGATTTGTTGACATAGACATGAGTTTCAGGTGGGTAGAGTTCACTAACAGTTGCTTGAAACTGATTGCGTAGTTCTTCATTGCACTTGGCTCCAGTGCGAGTAACCTAGAATGTAATGAATATCTGTAACCAGTAGCACAAGGTCCTGAAGATCGTACCTTTTTACAAGAATAGCCGTGACAGTACAAAGATTGTGAAATGGTGGTCTCTGCTACTTCGACACCAAAAGCTTCTTCAATGTTGTGCTGGATCTCAGAGATATACATGTCTGGTCTTCTTTCGATAAGACCTTTGATATACTTAGTTGAAAAATTTCAGTCAGCTAGATGATCAACTTAATGACTGCCAAAGGTGGCTTACAGAAAGCACATATGAATTCAACTTTCTAGGCCTGCCAACATGTCCACAAGCAGGTGAAACTGATCCAGTGTTTTGCCAACGAGACAAAATTCATCGCACAGTACAGGCACTCATACCTGTACAGCAGCAATATTGGAGGGCTTGAGTGTTGAGGACATTATCATAATGAGTTTCTTCTGCTCAGGAGAGATATAGCAATAGTTTGGCATGTTTATAGGTGGCAAGACTGTATTGGATGAGGATTTTGTGCATTTGTTGTGTTGGTCATGGTATTGATCGGGGTGTGTGGAAGCCCAGAGCTTGCTGTCACCCATTTTGGTAATGTGGCAACCCAATCATTTTTTTCAAAAAGGTCTACAATTTTGCAGTTAGCTGTCAAATGCCCAGAGAACTCAGTCCACTCCCTCATGGATGCCATCTATCCTGACATCCATCATTCACAACAGCACTCAGACCAGTACTTCTCAGATTGGACAATCCTCTCAAGCCGCAATGATGATGTGGATGACCTCAATGCTTATATCCTTCACAAGTTCCCTGAACAGCAGAGGGTGTTTCACAGTGCTGCCTCAATTCCAAACAGCACACCAGACCAGGGAGAGCTCATGTACCCAGTGGAGTACCTGAACTTGATCAACTGCTCAGGACTGCCATTGGCTCAGATAGCTCTCAAGATTGGTTGTCCAGTGATGGTGCTTCAGAACCTGGAACCTGGGCATAGTGTCTGCAATGGGAGCAGAGGAATTCTCACAAGGATGAGAAACAGGGTGTTGGAGGTACAGCTTCTTACTGGGGATCATGCTGGAGAGACTGTGTTCATTCCAAGGATCATATTGCAACCAACTGAGGATCAAGTGCCTTTTGAGTTCACTAGGAGGCAGTTTCCAGTGCAGCTCTCTTTTGCAATGACAATCAACAAGTCACAGTGCCAGTCTGTCAGACATGTTGTGGTCTTGACCTGTGGACTCCAGTTTTTACACATGGGCAGTTCTATGTGGCAATCTCTTGGGTGACATTGGTTCACAACATCAAAGCCATCTGGGCAAGTACAAGTGAGGAGGCAATAACAAAAAAATTCTATATAATGAAGTACTACCGGATAATGTGTAGATAGAGCATACATAAAGATGGGTACAATAATGTATCATAGTACATATATAAAGATGTGTAGATATAAATATAAATATCACCCATGTGCCTTTGGCACATTCAAAAAGCTTGTGATAAGCAAATCTTACACGTTATATACAAGTTACATAATAATAACTCATCAGGTTCGTTCACAATCACATGGCTAAAGAGTGACAGATTGTGAGATTTGTGACCAACAACCATCTGTGTAATTGCTGCTTCAAACAAGTGTTTTTCTCAAATGTAAAATCTCTAATCCACAGAAAATAACATTTTCAAGAGAGTCTAGGTTACTGATCCCTTGATTGTGAAGAAGGAGTAAAGCTATTAGGGTTAGATCAACTTTACACCAATGTCCAGCAATGTCTGTGAAAGCTCTAATAACTTTCCTCCATCCTCAAAATCAAGCAATCAAGCACCTAGACTTCTTCCAAAGGATATTTTATGGAGGTCTTAGGCTTTACTTCTGAGAGAAACATTTAAGGGAAACAGTAAAGAGAGAAATCCTAATGTGTTACAGTTTGTTACTCTTTAGCCATGTGATGTGGTTGAGGGTGAATGAACCCTATCTTAAGTAGACAAGTCTCCATTCCTTCCTAAAGATGTACCGATAATCATGAACAATTAAAGAAATTCCCAGAGATTACTGCAGAACATCCCTGTGTATCTAAAGGAGAAGCAGAACATAAATTGTTGCCTTCAGACAAGGTAATTGATTCATCAACAGTTAGTTACCATTGTCTAGCAGACAATCAGTGGGATCACCACAGCATCTTATACAAGCATGGTTTGTGCCAGGTTCTATCAATTCCATGTAGTGCTTGTATCTTTAAGAACCAAATTATTGCATCCATTGGAAGGCAGAAATAACAGATGACATACCCTAAGCAGATGCTGCCTTGTGGATTTCCTTGACTATTTGCCCCACCGCTGGAATCATATTCGCTGTTGGAATCATATTGGCCACCATCATCACCTGCAATGAGTTGGTGTAGGTGGCTGGGATTTATGCAACCAGTGACTAGACAGAGTGGCAGCAGGTAAAAACGAGTTGTCACCAGAGCCGAGGATACAGATGTTGAGTGAAGTGACCACCATGAGCATTTTTAGTCTTAAATTTGATGTTTCTTCAGAAGTCAGTCACAAGCTCGCCTTGATCAGGCGAGTGCTTCCCTGCAGGAGAGCAGTAAGTCACCGTAGCTCTTGGATCACTGTCACTGATGGTGGTGTGAGGGTTTCTAGTCATAAGTTGAGGTGCAAGGAGTTGGTCTCAATGATTATTCTGATTGAAGCACAATGATGCTGCAAGCCATGATTGTTAGACTACGTCACTACTATGTCAAGGCCCCTGAATCCAAGTTGCTCACCAGAACTTGTTTGCATCAGTAACAAAGACAGTATTATCACAGGCTCCTAAAACCAGCTCTCTCATGTTGTTAGAAGTGGGTGTAATCCAAGTACAATATTTTATGAGATGAGAAAAAAAATCCTATTTGAAACATCTGAACACCAAACCGCAACCCATGACTATCAACAGAGAGGCTGGCAAATCAGCAAGAGGAAACCCAATTCTAATACTCAAACCTTCACCAATATAATCTGTGGGTTTGATTGTATTTTTTGACAGCTGCCATATCTGATATTTTTCACACTTGCCAAAAATGGTATCCTGGGCTCAACAAACTTGGACTATCAAAGAAATACATGATCTTGTGGAAAGAAAACTGAGGAAATGACTAGTGTTCAAGGGTCCAGTCCATAAGACCAGAAAAAGACTGGACCCTTAACCAAACTTAACTGCAAGAGACCGAACCATTGGTTGCAGTTGACCCCATGTGGGAGTCAGTTTGGTTGTCAGTTGATCAGTTTTGAGAAAGTCACAAAACCGATAGAAAACTGGTTGAAACCAGTCTTAACCAGTCTTTCACACATGTTTATACTAGTAGATATATAGTATTAATTGAGTACAAGATACAGAAATAAGTATATAAAAGAACAAAATATAAATGTTATTTTTACTATTTATAGTATATGTATATAAAGTAGGACAAGCTCGGGGGAAAGTAGTCATTTGGGTGGGTGCTTATATGCCCTGTGGCAGCACACAGACCATGTGGTCATGTTTGTGTTCCCAAAACAAAAGTGGCACCATTTGCCTGATGACTTCCCATGACCACAACAACAACATCAACAACACCGCATCATCACTCTGTCCACAATAACAACCATGCAAACCAACAAACACAACACAGGCAGCCCAAACGACGCCAGTCCATTGTTTGGGCAGGGTATGTTCTTTTTATTCATTTATTATTACTTCTACTAAATGTTTTTTACTTTCTTTTAGGTTCTATTCTTTTGTTAACGACACATAAATGATGCCAACAGGAATGATGCCACCAACACCAATGGGGGTGACACACTGCCCTCTCTGTGCCCCACCCCTCCATTGACACACATGCCGCCCAGTAGGGCATGGCACAGGTATGGGTAACACCATGTGTTTCTGGTCATGGGTATGGGATTGCCATACCCAGGCAACACCGTACCCTTTTCCATGGTGTTATGGGTATGTGCAGGTATGCCGGTACCCAGATTTTGGTCAGGTGAGTGATCATCTGTGTTGAGATTTCAAGCTCAGCCCTCAGTTGCCTGCGGTCACAGTAATATTTTCTTGTTACATGTTACATTCTATTTATGGGTTACTATGTATCTATGCTACAGTTTCACTCGATGCGTATCATAGATATTGTTTGATTAGTATATAAAGCTTGTGTATCATAGTAGTTGTGCTCTTCAGAGGGGGGTCACTTTCTATATATTAATCTAGTGTAATTAGATTATTAAAATACATATTCATATCAATACCCACGAATAACCAGGGGTAACCCACAAAAACCCACGGTAACACCGTACCCCTACCCATGCGGGTACAGTGTTCACGGGTATGAGTAGGGGTATAAGAAAATATACCTGAGGGTTACCCGTGCCATGCCCTACCGCCCAGCTTGGAACCTCTTTCCACCACGAATAAATGAACACAAAGCACCCAAATGACAACTAGCATCGTTTGGGCCCCTGGTATGTCTTTTACTATTGATTATTATTATTTTTACTAACCAACTTGATTTTTTTCAGGTTTGATAACAATGACAACACCACCATCCCTACATCACCCCTGCAAGCCACCACCCACCCATGCCACATCACACAGCACTACCACCCCACCTGTGAGCCACTGCTCGTAGGGGGCAATGGAGGTGCTGACAACAAATGGCACCATGTCAACCTGGCCCAGTGGGATGACAAACAACAATGCACACAGGGAGGGGCCGATGAATGACAGGGAGAAGACAACAAATAACAACAAAGATGGGGAGGGTGGTGACAAACGACAGGGAGGGAACGACGAACAACAACGCAGGGAAGACGATGAACGACAATGCGGGGACGATGCAAATGGGGGATACAACGAACAACGAGGCTGACAGCAATGTGTACCAGGGAACGATGTACGATGCCCCACTCTCGCTACAAATGCGAGACTGTGGGGCATTTCTTTCTTTTTTTTGTTATTCTTTTTCTATTAGCAACATCCCACCGCTGCGAGCAGGTGAAATGGTAGTAAAACTGGTCCAAACTGGTCTTTTGGGGTCAACCGAACCGAATAGGACCAGTCCTATTTGGTTCAGTTGTGGTCTATCTAATCTGGGCATCAATGTGGACCGGTTTTGGTCTCCGGTTGACCCCCTTGGGGGTCGAAATACTCGACCGAACTGGACCCTTAAACACTAGAAATGACCTTGCTGGGTCCAGATAAAAATTGCACTTGCCATATATGACTCAGAAGAAGGATGTCATTGGGACTGCTGCTACCAGCTCGGGGAAACTCTGTCTTTCTGGATTGCTCTACTGATAGTATTGGAGGATGGCGAGGACAAGATGGAAGTTATAGTAACACCTCTTAATATCTTGGGAAAGCAAACAATTCAAGACTTGGGAGCTGCTGATGTAAATGCCATTGCAGTGAGCAAAGAGAACGCAAACAAACAGACATTTCAGGTACAACAGCATTTCACTGAAATGTGATCTAAAAGAAGTTGTTGGATTAGGTTCTAGACTCCCAAGAATCTTGTCAGCATTCTGAAGGATATCGTCGTGATAGTCTACATGATCTACTACACCTTCCAACAAAGCTATAATCAAGTCTGCCGGAGTGGAGCCATATGAATTGAGTTTTCTGCCAATCGCACTGTTGACAGACGCATACGAAGATAAATTCTTGAGCTTAAATTCACGACTTGGACTCGAGGATCGTTATCTTCAAGTTCTTATCTATGGCCATCAATATTTTTACCAAACAGAAATAAATACAGCAGACTCAGTAAAGTCGCAGATTATATTGATGAAGGTTCAAGTATTCCTGACCCTAGAATTGGGTTTCCTCTTGCTGATTTGCCAGCCTCTCTGTCGTTAAGTAGTTGTGGGTTCCAGACTTGCAGTTCAGTGTTCGGATGTCTCAAATAGGATTTTTCTCTCATCTCATAAAATATTGTACTTGGATTACGCCCACTTCTAACGACACGAGAGAGCTGGTTTTAGAAGCCTGGTATTATCGGCAGACTGAAGAGCATTCAAGCTTGCCGTTGGTGCTGCCAACGACGAAACGTTGTCAGAAGCAATATGGAAATAGTAAAGAACCTCATTAAGTATGCACTGTCAGAAACAGGACAACGGCTCAATGATCATCGGGTTCGTTTGTATGGTAACTGTTTTGCAAGCTGGATGAAGATATGGAAGGGAACCGCCGATCCGACGGCCCTACTAATCCATTCTTCGCTATAAAAAGAGCAACACGAGTCAGATCGATAACTGGAACTATGCTAAGTCTGACTTCAGTACCACAAAATGCTGAAACAGACCTTACAAAAGTTTATGATCTGGGGCGTGGATAAACTTCTGCTTCACGTTCGCATTATGGTTGATCCCTGGCCTTTCCGAGCCGAAAAAAAAAAGTAAAATCTTCACGCCTCTTGAAAATGCTTCATCAGCCTTCGAAGATCAGGACCAGATTGGCGACCTGAAAGTATCAGATTGTGAGCAAAGATAACACGGATCGTGACTTCCGCTACTAATCTTTATTACTATATGATATGTTGGAAAAGGAAAAAAAAAAATAGACAACATTTTCTGACTGTAGCTCGGCGTGACGAGCCCCCAAGCGTCCATCTTCCCCTTAAGGAAAAACCCTGACCCAAGAAACGTCGGAGATATGCAAGAGATAAGTCTAAACGTCATTGTGAATTTGTGGGACAGATCGAGAAGGCAGTCAAATTGACGAACAATGAGTTCTCCTACCTGCTAAGATGTGGTTACGCCTAAAATGGCATACATCATGCGCAAGGCGAGCAATGTTCTGCTGCATAGACCGTCCATCCTGCAGATAGCCGTGATAGAGTGAATCTAGGCCAGCAGACTGAAGAATCGCCACATACCTTTATTTTCTAAGTAATTATCCATTGCTGTGAAACCAAGTCGTCGAATCTCCCTTTCTAATGGCCACACATCTTCGCACGCGACCACTCCACAATCATCCAGCATGTTGATAGCATCTAGGAACCATGTCCGCGAGCTGAACTCAGCTCGACGGACGGACGATCCCATCGTTGGAATGGGCACCATCTGGAACATCGACCGGATGCTGCCCTCCGAATCACCGACGATATCTTCATAACTCGAATCTTGGAATTGATTCAGCATGGCGAGTCGAATTATTGCAACAATATGAGGAGAGGTGACGACATCTTTCGTCTCGATTTCAAACTTCCACTCCACGGTGTCGTTGGCATTGACGACATGGAATAGCGTCCCTGCTGAACCGATCGGTGATACGGAGGGGTTGGGAAAGAAAAAGGCCCAGTTCCAGGATGCAAGCTCTCCTCGATACGTGAGAACACCATATAGATGACCAGCTTCGAGCTCCATTCCATAGCTGCCGATAATCTGAATTCCATCTCCAGTTTTCGACATCTTTGAAGCAGTGTTATTGTAGCGTGTATTTCAAGTAATCGACATGGGAGTTTGAGGTACACAAGAGTGACAGCAGGTCACGATCGTAGCTTCGATTAACTGTCGTTCGAATGCATCACTGTGTGAGTTGATGCACGGCCTCAAGCGAGACGGATCCATGGGCACGGTGCATACATCGAAGCTTGCTGATGTATCGGTCACCGGGCTACGAAAAAGCGGACCAACATTGGGGACAAACGGAATCTTGCCGTAGGGTGTTTCCACAGCCAATCCACTGTGTCTTTGTCGCTATGTGGGCCACATAGGTCGATGATAGCGTTTGAAGATGCGTTGGAAGAGTTCTGGCCCTGTCGCTAATTTTTTGTCTGTTCTGTGATAGACATACAAATGCGGATATGCACCAATTTTCGCCTGAAACTTGGGCCCAATCTTAATGTATGGCCAAATTTTGTCCGATTTCGGCATATACATATAGGGGACTTTCAGAGTCCCATTGTACATCTCTACGGGTATAAATGAAATGAAATAAATGTAAGCAACATCTACATTGTACCATGATGGAAAAGACAGAACAATTAGTTTTTCATTCAGAGCACAAGAAAAAAATAGTGATGCCAATCACAGAAGCCGCTCTTTCGCCGAAACGGCGCGGATCCAAATCTCTCCTGGTCGACTGCAAGAGATGTTCACCATGAAGGAAGCAAATCAAGTAGGCCACAAAACCCACCTCTTTTCTCTCAGGATTCGGAACACCTTTTTCTGGTCTCGATTGATCGGACGTCCATTCACCCCTTGAGGTCGAGGAGGAAATGCACCAGGCCCACAACGATCTTGCAGGTCCGCAAGCGCCTCATTAGTTCCTTCCGTCTCAACCACAATTGTGCCGTACCACCCAGGGTCTACGAAAAGACCGCTCGACTCGGGTATAGGAATACGGGGAGAAACCGGGGCAGAGTGGTAGTTCTTTTGGCTTGGCGACCACATTGTGCCTCGATGGGGAGGGCGAATGACAAAAGAAGAACGGTTCACCCAGCGAACAACATTATGATAGGTACCTTGAGGTCTGATCAGGCGGGTCATCGATCCATAACATGATGGATGAGATGAGATAACCTACGTTTCGGTCCGTACTCGGTCCTGCAGTAATTGCAGGTTGTGAGCTATTTCCTCCCCCCAGGGTCGGAGATCGATATGTGCAATGGGATTAGTAGATTCTGCCCCCATGCGTATCACCCTGTGGAAATACGACGGGGGGAAGGCAAGGGTCGGCATATACTTTGGCAAGTCGCCGATGGGTGAGTAAGTGTAATCAAGATCCTGGGCGATGACAATCATCAAGCTCAGAACGGACAAGACAGGATAGGAAACGCACAATAAGATAACTGCCATCCCAAACCAATCTACCAACGTTGCCTTCGTCACCCACGGCAACATCCCAAACTACGTCCCCGATACGCATCAATGGGGTAACACCTGCGCCCCTACACTCTGCTTCACACGCTAACACGCTCTTATCCGACAACCAGTCTCCATCGGGTGAAGGCACGAAAACACGTAGCAGAGGGGCCCGGCTTAATCGAAACAGCGGTGAAGATAATGCATTGACAGCGCTGTTGGGTGACGAAGGAACGTGACCACCAGATATGTGGCTATTATTGGAATGGGAGAATGATGACATGGTCGGTGATGATGTGCGGCTTGGGGGACTATAAGTTGTGCGGAAGTTTCCCTTAGTGCGCACCATGCTGGCTTCCTTTTCCGCTTGAGCACGAATTCGAAGGACGACGCGAGTGTATGCACGGCAGGATGCGCCCATATAGTTAACCATGTCATTCAAGGTCTCATCTCGGAGATTGGGATGCACCGACAGCGAGTGCACGTACAACCCCGCTACTCGAGCATACTCGTGTGTTGGTGTGGATACCCCTCGCATATAATCACTGAGATCCTAGAATATCGGTCAATGATAAGTACAAAAGTGAAGTGTTAAAGTAGAACTCTTCGTACTTGCAACGACAATGAAAGCGGATCTGGTTCCTCCCAGGCCCATCGTGTATATCCTACCGGCTTCAGAAATCTCTCCAACGCAGTTTCACGCAACTGAGGGTGCTGAACAAGTGTGTATCGAATCACTCTGGACAAACTCAAAACCAAACACCAGTCATAGAACGAGAGGAGCGGAAGTAGACACCACAGAAGATGCGGATCAGATAGGAAACCAGTTATCCGATCCTCGCGATCCTCCTGGTCCTCAGCTAAACTCGATATATCTGAGGGAACTTCCTTCTGCTCTTCTTCGTCATGAAGTGGGGGGGTCAAAAGTTTCTCTGGAGAGTCAGGTGAATGATTAGGGGAGCTGGCCTCCGATGTCTGGCTCTGAGGCTCAGCAGGCAGTTCGCGTTCGGGAACATCATGATATGCGACCGACAACTCGTCTCTAGACGCTGTCGACCGCAGCGTGCTCTTGGATCGACGCCCCTTCAGCGTCGTATTTGTTGGAGTTGCAGGTCTCGAGACCGGGCTTACCACCTTCACACCTTCAACATTCGCAAATGGATCATCATCAAGCGGTATTCCTACCACATTACCCTCGATGTGTATCGGAGGAGCTGCTGGTTCAGGAGGCGGCAACTTAGATGTAGACGATGTAGGCGTAGTGAGCAGGCCTTTGGCGGAGGAGGTGCGATGTGTAGGACTGGGGATACTCGCAGTGCTCGAATGGGAATACGTCGAAAGGGTCGAGATATCGGAAGCCGACTTCCCTGCTGTACGAGCTTTGGTCAACTTGTTGACTTTAGCAGGAGATCGACGAGTAACAGGCTCGTTAGTTTGCACAGGCTGCCTATTAGCTCCCATTGCATGTGAGTAGAGCTCTCTTGGTGGTGATATCGGTTGAGAGGTGTTATTGAACTGTTGAGGCTGGGGAAGTTGACCAGGGTTCCGGATTGAGACAAGTGACTCCTTCCGTCGTGGAAAAGAATCTGGAGGCGGGGAGGGATACCCATGCTGTACATGTGGAAGGTGAGTTGGACGGAAGGGCGGATTGGCGTACCCAACAGGTGCAGGTGTCTGCATTGTAGGAGCACGACCGGGTACAGGTATTGGGCCGCTTCCTTGATTAACAGCGGCCATTGCCGTGAAAATGAGTGGTTTTCCGTTCGCGGGGGGTGGGGGGAGGTCTGTAAATCTCTTGTCGGGAAAAGGTTGTGAGGGGGAAGAGTGTGAGATGGGAGTACCCGACAAGGGTGGTTGTTGAGAAATGTGGTGCGAGGAAGCTGAAGTACCGCGGCGATCTACAATGGGGACTTGTGGTAATACATTTCGGTATGCCTGCAATCGAGAGATATCGGGAGCGCCGACGTTGACGCCCATATTGGGTGGATTGGCGTGGTAAAACTCGGGAGCGACAGGAGTGATGTGCGCAGGCAAAGTAGTTGGATTCTCAACGTGTTGAACCTGAATCAATGATGAGCGTAAGGATTGGCGTGGTCTGTGGGATACAACTAACCGATGGCTGCAAACCAGTAGCAGGTGGATATCCAGCAGTCGACAATCGTCGGTGAGGAAGAGGAGAACTGGGAGAACTAGGGAGGAAGGGAGTACCAAACTCCTGCTGGAGAAACGGGGATCAGAGAAGATATAGGAGAGGAAAGGACGGGGATGAATGCGTTGCATGACAGGAGATGAGCAGGACAATAGGATTTCGGCACATCCCATTACGTAGCCGGGGCACTCGGTAACGTTATCTGAGCAGATAATTTGAAGATATTCACGGACAACAAACTCATGAAGGAGCAAGCGAATACGAGGAATGTTCCCCGTATTACACCCGATCAAACACAAGGAAAGGATGAAATAAACATGACGAAACACTCACGTCATCAGAAGGAATTTCAGGAAGAGTCGTGTTGCTACTGGCGGCCGCCGGGTGAGAAACGAGTGTGGCTGGATTGTATCTGGTTGTGTTCAATTCATCCTTGGATTTCAGAGCCTTGAGTAGCCGCTGATGCTGAGCTGCAGGCGCATGGTCAGGCACGAGATTTCCTTGGCTGGTTGAGGCTCCTGAGTCGGACCGTAAGCCTTTTTCGACATTCTGCAGATCCTGACGTGAAAGAGACTGATACGAAGGTCGGGGCGTTAGAGTTTGGGGACGAGGGATGTGATCACGACCGGAGGAAGAGGATGGGCGAAAGTTAGTCTCATTATTCAGTACGGGGGGGATAGGAAGGTCGTTCGGGCCTTCTACAGACAAGGCCGAAGCGTAATTTGATGGTGGCTGAAGGGTCAAGATGGAGAGGTCAGGGGGTGAATTGAGACTGAACGTGGGGTGGTGTTTGAGTGTCTCTGGGTCGTTCGCTTGATCAGCTGGTCTCCGAGATAGAGGTGCCGGATGTCCAGGCATGGGTACTGGGGGTCGTGGAGGGGAGTTAATACCAAGCGGTACGGTTTCGCCATTCTGACGGTCTAGTACAGAGGCTTGCGTCGGTGTAGTTGGTGAATTCGAGCTGAACGGGTCAGCTGGCAGTTGCAGGTAGGGGGGAGGAAGAGGTTTGTCAACTGCTAGGGCTCGAGGTGCAGGCTTTGAACGAGCATAGGCCCCATTTTGTGCTGGTGGAGACGGAGCTTGCTGAGAATGTGAGAAGGTAGGGCTTCTGGCGTCATTCTGCAGCTCGTGAGCCGTTGATGCAGAAGACGGTTGATTCAACGGCCTCCTTGCCTCCACATCTGTATTCCGGCGAATTACATTCACCACATTTCCTGCAATAGGTGCAAGTTGCAGTTGTTGTTGTTTGGGATGTTGTGAATGTCGATGGGTCCCATGATCATGCTGCGTTTCGGGAACCTTTGGTACAAGATTGGATTGGTTTCTCTGACTCCTGGTCTCAGTATCCCGGCGAACCATGTTGACTGAGTTGACTGCAACCGTTCTACCCGCTCGGTTCTGTGGTGCCGGGGCTACATCCCTCCGAGCATTTGAGAGAACCATTGGGGATGATATGATCCGCTGAGGTTCATGTGGTACATTGTTCGAACCAGCAAATCGGGCGTATAGTGGTGGTACAGATGGTGCAGGGATTACAGGGGGCTGCGAAACGTGGGCCTGCTTGGTGCGGGAGTCCTGTTTGCTCTTTTTACGAAGGAACCCAGCCATCGTAAGTGAACGAACACCGTTGGCAAGAGACTACAATCCAATCCGTCCACCGTTGTCGTTCTCCACAGTTGTTGAAACATGGCATGCTTACATAACAATTGTCTATAAATTCATCTGAACTCGCGCTGGGCCAACTGTGAACTAATAATATATTATCTACGCCCTAGGCCTATTGCAGTTACAAATATGTATGTGCCGGAATCTCTGGATTGCACTAGGAGCGAATCAAAACCCGGAGAGAAATGCTCGCTATGCGGCCACCGAACATACATAGTAGCGGAAATTGCGGAATTCACGAGGACAAGTCGAGGCTTGGTCGAAGACTCGAGGCCAACCCTGGACTAACCCAACCAAGATAAAAGAATTTTGCTCGAATCCAGCAAGCTGATAGGCATCCGAGCTAACCAGAACTGTCATGACTCATCACAGGAAATCTATTTAAGTACAGATCATCAAAGTCAAAAAAAAAACATACATACAAGACGAAGCGAGGAACGTACCGTTTGACCTTCAGATTCCAATGAAGTCGGGTAAATTTACGAAAGGGATAAGACGTTGCAAACTCACCTGTAATAGAATGCGATTCTTTTGATGCTAAATACGACACTAAACTTGCAACCTCTGTAGGCATTCCATCATGTCGTTCTGACGTCTGACTATTCTTGAGCTGCAGCGTGGGTGTACCCTTCATTACTTCTGTCCCTTGAACAGGCTGCAACTGACCCACCGTTCCCTCGCAATCACTCACGTTTACATCATTCTCAATTGGACGTGCAGATTGGGCTTAATTGAAATCATCAGCTATCGCCGAGTACCTGACTGAATTCACGTGCAATGGGAAGGAATTTCAATCGCCCCAGGTGCATAGGCATTCACCGTAATACCATGCCGACCGAATTCGACAGCTTTATGCGATGAGCGACAAGCCTAATTGGATACGTACTGGTAAACATACCGGCTGCGTGCGTGAATGCCCTAATGGCGAATTTGGTTTTGCAATATACTGACACGTTTGTAGATCCTAGAATTGCGGCTGCAGTGCGTTCCACTTCGCGGGTCATCATATGCTCACCTGTCTCTTTGGACAAAGATGAAGCGCCAATGATTCTTCCTCCGCGACCTTGCTTAATCATTTGCTGGGCAGCATACTTATAACACAAGAAAGTGCCCTTCGCGGTGACCGCAAACAATCTGTCCCAGTCGTCCATCAAAGCTATACTGAGGTTTAGTAGCTTATATCGACCACATCAGCAGTGAAAGACCATTACAATCAATAATTGTTTTCAATCTCCCAATACCTGCATTTGCAACCATCTGTACCAAATTTAAAGTACATAAAGACTGAAATTGTCTTGGAAAAAAAAATTGACTCAGACTCACGACGTCAAGACCCCCGTGCTCCTTAACGACATCCTCTACCATTTTCTTCACTGAGTCTTCCATTGAGACGTCCGCGATATGAATCGAGCTCTGGCGTCCCTTCAACTTGATCTCGTCAACTAAACTCCGGAGTTCCCCGACCTCTACATCATTGACTGCGATATCGAAACCATCGTCCGCGAGTCGAAGAGCGATGGATCGCCCGACACCTCGACCTAACAGGAGATGAAACGACACAAGAAATGGAATTGATATCCTCTACCTGCGTCGGTTACCACAGCTACGCCTTTGCTGGACATGATGCGTTATCTGTCGTGAAACGCTCAGTGGAAGACAGCTGAGATTCCTCAGCTTAGCTCTAGCACTTTAATACATTTCTTCAACTTCCAGCTCCCCTTCGCTTAATCATTTACCCACCGGCAGGCAACCATCCCGGGACTCCACTCCGCTTCAAACTTCTGAGCAAACCTAATGACGAACTCTGGGGCGCTCTTAGAACGTGGTGAAAGCAGAACCCAGGTGTGCCGGTGATGCCAAGAGAACGGCATCGTTCTGAATTGCGTCCCAGCCGGTAGTCACGTGGATGTGCCGAGCAACGGCGGTTACTTCGAGAAACTGGCAGAACGTAAATAAGTGTACGTCGTTGAGAGAAGATTGGTTTCCTAAGATCTGATGGTCACCCGGCGTTAGAAGAATATTTTGCAGTCCCCTTCCGCTAGGACTTCATCGGACGTGAGCGTCACGTCCAGAAGGCAAGTCGGCAAGTCGGCCAACAGAAACCCCATTCCATAAAGGTCTCTACACGTGTGCACGGCGCGATGATGACAGCTGTTCGACCAGGAACTTGTTTCACCATGCGTATTTGGTCTCGGACTGCGGCAAGTAGCGTGGCTTTTTATACCTACTCCAATCCTGAACACCCAAAGTCAAATTCAGGTGGCAACAAGCATATACAGGCTCACCCGATCGCGTCTTGAAGCTAGAATCTGGCTCTCTTGGCCGGCGAAACAGGTAAATTTGTACAGCTATCAGACTCGAAGATAAAGACACATGGGATCGACGCAAGATCTGTGATGCTGATGACCTACAACACGACAGGAAGTCAGATCTTTAGAAACGGGGTGGGTAGTATGAGCGAGGTCCCACCGACATTGGATACCTTTGAATAAGGTATCGATGAAAGTTCTCACAGCATTAGCCGGTGAAGGAGAACGCCAACGGGTATGATTTCCTTCCGTATCCAGAGGAGACCCCAAATGTCCGGCAGACTTGGACCGAGCTTATGGGTAATTTCTTCACAACTTTGCTAATCTCCGGACAGGTGCCCAGCTGTATCCTTTGTGCTAGAAGTCACCTTATCGCCCAGACGAACCCACAAGTATTCCCTAATGACTGTATCAAACCGTAAAAGCGATCGGATAACTATGAAGCTGCGACAGAATGAACGTACTGGGAAGGGTACAAACTTCGAGCGAAGGACAGAGGGAACCCCAAATAGTCAGCCTGTCGAATTCTCTGTCTAGAACACTCAGGCTGACTTCATCTGCATGCTCCCATTGCAATTAGATCATCTGCAGGTTGGGAAGCATCAGGGTTATCCCAGTACAGTATCTAGAGAAATAAGCTGAGACCCAAAAACTGAATGAACGTATAACCTAGACTTACATTTTCAGCAAACAAGAAAGATGGCGCCTTGTAAGGCTCAGGCATTCCAGTCGACTCCCGTCTATAATAACCAAGTGATGTTATGAGTGTAGTACAAGGATTTGAACACATATTCTGGCGTTCTCGAAGGTGTAAGCCTGTAACCCCATAGCATACCGACGTGAGATAGCGGTGAGGTCGGAGCAAAGGTAGAGGTGAGGTCATACGACACATTAGGTAGGCCAGGTTGGGCAAATGTACTAGGCCAGGTAAGTCCTCTGGTGCCCGTCCACCTAGAATCAGATACTCGATTTCGGATGGCGCGTGGTAAACGCAAGCGCATTCCGGTGGAACAGGCAGAGAAATGGAGAAGCAGAACAACGGGCAATCAATCGTGACTCGTTAAAAGGAACACTCCGATTATTTCGATCCAGAAGAGATCAACAATGTGTGGCCCACTGGGGTAATGTTCAGAAAGGTTTTCTCGACTCGAATATCTGATACGTTGGCGCGAACCGTGCAATCGAGGCTTGCAAAACACATAAGCGCCAGATAACTGATGCTGATCGAAATCACCAACCTAAATTCAATAGCAATGCTTCGCACCAACTTCGCACTAAAGAAGCCGTCCTAACGTTCTCAGGCAACGCTTTGAATCATTTACATAATGTTCCTGGCTAGTTCCGAAGAGTGAAGCGGCGATAAATTTGCGGTAAATCCGCCAATTTGAGATGTATTTGAATAACAGCGAGGTGAAACAAAGAAGTTGGATCTCTGGCAAGCTCTGCTCAGGCTGTCCTTAAGTATGTGACGTGTAGCTGTTTTGTGATATTACGTAAAGGCATTAGAAACACACTTCATGTCAACATCAAGAAATCGTGTCGAGGACACCTACGAATCGCAAAATGACCAACGATTAGACGAACTTCACTCAAAGATAAGAACTCTCCGTTCTGTAAGCAATTTCTACTCCGTTGCTGAGGAAACTGACTTTATGGCAACGAGTAGGTTACGACCGACATTCATGATGATGTTGAACGTCAGAACTTGATGTTGGACGATACAGTAGGTCCATTTCTTACTTGAGAACGCCATGATCTTACTTTCTGTGTGGCCAGGGAGACCGGTTCAGCGCTTTCGGCAGCGTCCTGAAACAAACGTCCCAGCGAGCCGCGCGGGCATTTGGTATCGGAGAAGCGAGCCTTAAAACATGGCGTATCGCTATGTTTGTGGTGGTTCTGTTCATTGCAATTTGGATCACGTCAAAAGTGTTTGCGTGGTGGACGTCTAGGGCACCGGCCGCTTAGCATTCATTCTTCGTGTGTGGTGAGTAATTCAGCCTTGGTTGAAATAACAGCTTCTCACTTCTCGAATCAACTACGGGATTTGTTCTAGGAGTTTGCTTTGATTCGTATCTATTACTTATGACATTGATATTTTGCATCCCAATAATCAAATTCTCGAATTTCCCTGTGCATTGCTATTTGAGAGTACCAATGCAATCAATTCGTCAGGGGGGGGGGTCACCGCTTCTTGATCTTTAACCACCACCATCCGGTCGTGGGAATTCGGTGCCCCCACTATGACTGTGCTTTATTCTACCTAACACCTCCTCACTAATCACTGTTGGGCCTCTCTCATGGCTCGAGCCATCATCCTTTATAAACTACCCCTTCATTTTATCTTATCGGAGTTCATCGCGACGATTTGCGTGGTGGACCCCACATGCTCTTGCTGGCGGCAGGAATGCCCTGCTATCCATCTTACCCTCAATGCGACTCAGGCACCATTTTCGAGGCCTCGACGTACCGCCACCAGCTCTGCTTAGCACAGACCTTGGCCTTGTGTCAAGGGCACAATCCATTGTCGATTGGGTAGAGACCTACAACCTTCGGGGAGGAAGACCAATAGTGGAAGGTCGCCAATGGCCAATCATAGGACCGTCCCTGCATGGCCTACACCCTATTGGGAGAGCGTTGGCATACTCGACTTGGGACTTCATCAGCAAGGGGTGGACCGTGGACATATATACCATGGGAGGAATAGATGGGGAACAGGGGGAGTATCAGTTGAGGGGGATGGGGGGCGGAACTGCAGAGTAAAGGCAAGAGTCGTTCGTTTAACCACGATCGTTTTTTCTTTTCCGACAGGCACAAGTTAAGCCTTCCCGTGATCGATCCCGTGTTCATACACCAACTATGCAGTTTGCTGACAGCTGGAAGCCTCGGTGCTCATGTGGGCTCGGGAAGTATAGAATACCGTAGTGGGAGGAAGCGCATCAGCCAGTCCTGCAAGCTTGAGAGGGCGTGGTAGCGGTTCAGGTGCTTGTCGATGAGGAGGGTTCTTTAGGTGTAGCCTACTTCCGGGGGATTGTGTTCGGGTGCCCTTTTAAAAAAGGAATAAATCCTTAATCCAAAAAAAAAAAAAAAATTCGTCAGGGGGTGTGACCTGTGACCGACCTGACGAAAAGTTATTTTCGTCAGGTCACGAAAATTTCTGTGACCTGGGCAAAAATTCGGCCAGAAATGCATCCAAATTAGTGTTTCAAGGTCTGGTCTTTTGCTGTTTTGCTGTATCTCAGCAATGACTGAATGAAATCATTTCATCAAAGAGAGGACCCCATTATTTTCACTTCTCTATCCATGATTAAATTTTGTGATTATATTGACAATCACTGACCAGAATCCTTATGTTCCAGAGATGACCCCCAGTGAAAAGTCGGTTGAGCCGGATTGAGCTGATTCAAGCCAAATAGAAGCAATCGAGCCAAATCGAGTGCAAAATATTGTTGATCAACCAAAAATCAACTACTTTGTTCAAACTGGTTGACCAACTTGCTGTGTATTGAACATAACTTTGACGACAAGTCTTCTTGAAGCATGTGATATTCAATTACTTAAGCTTGCATCCCCATGACTGAGACTTTTCCCCCAACTTTCTCCTGACTGTCACAACAACACATCCCCTTCCCACACGTACGCCTGCACACGTCCCTTGTTCTGAAGATCTTGATACTCGGATGGAGGTGTCAATATGGAAGTCGAAGTGCGTAGCGACACAAGTCGTACAGTCATGCACCAATCGGCAGCCCAATTGTAACTAGGTAAGTTAAACCTGACTATATGCGCTATTAATAATTATCCCAACCTGCAATGCTCATTTTTTTCCTTAGCATGATTTCAGGTCATATCTGTAATTGTGCGTGCTTTGCCGACTTTGCTCAATGCTGCGCCGCATGCATACTAACTTAATATCTATAGCTTCAACCTATATCACTCTTCTATCCCAACCATGAGCGCCACCATAATTACTGCCACCCCGAATTAATTGAAAAGGTATGTGGCTAATTCTTGTTCTAATAATGCTACTGAACTGTAATATCACAGGAGTTTGGGGCTGACTCCAAGTCTTTCAGTCTCGGGGGAAGCAGCAGCAACAGGGGAAGCAAGGACAGTGGCAGGGGAGGCATCAACAGCAGGGAAAGCGGAAGGAGCGGTGGTGGCATGCGGTGGCAACATGTTATGGGAAGGGGGTAGGGGCAGCAGCACGCGAGGGTAGTGCAGGGGTAGTGGTGAGGGTAGCGGTAGTAGTAGCAGCACCAATGTAGTATAAAATTGAGCCCAATCGAATACCTACTTTTGTATCACTGAAATGGCTTGATCTGGCTTGATTTTTGTCCGAGATTTTGAGCAAGGTCAAGCCATTTGGAATAATTTACAGGGGGCTCGTTTTTGCTCATTTCGGCTTGATCCAGCTCAACTGACTTTTCACTGGGGATGACCCCCTGGTCTTTGGCCAGATCTATCTGCTCAAATATTTTCATGATTTTATCTCATTGTTTGAGGTAGTAGGAGGCAGTTTAAATTTTAAAAAGACTGCAAAAGACTGCAACCCAACTGGACCTCGAAACACTAGGACTCCAAATTGCCTTTTTTAGATGCTTTTGGCTCTCCCAAGTTTGTCCATTGTGACTGTGACTTCCATGACCTTTTGTTTTGACACAAAGGCCTGTGACCTGTGACTGACAAATTGAATGTGTTGGTACAGTAAACTCTCAAATTTTGCATATATTTGGATGGACTTTAGAGTCAGCCTTTACTAACATGATTTTGGTAAGAGCAAGCATGCGCAATGATGGTTTATATACTTAAAGATGACCGCAATCATTAGGTGGTTAACTCTTTGTTTGAATATCTGATCGCAGATGGTAGTATGCATTCAGGGATCTATAGGTGTTGAAATAATACTGTTGGAGGTGGCTAGTCTGACCTTCTAAATGCGGATGCATCTACTACTAGACGGATGCAGCCAAGGATGGCTCATGTCTACTACTACTAGACACGAGGCGATGCGGACGCAGACAAGCAAAAGATTGATTCTCTATCTGCACATGCACATCTCTGTCTACTAGATCACATGATCACTGAGGGAGTTGCCGGGCTCCGGCTCTGGATTCTGCTATGGACTGCACTGTGGGCTCTGCTGCCATGGTTACATGTGCCCCTCTCCACAATGGCAATGCCCTCGTTGCCTCTAAACTCTAAACAAAAGGAAACAAAGAAAATGATGTCTAAAAATCTAGTAATGATATATGCAGTAGAAATAAAATAAAATGAAAAAGGCTCATCATGGTGGGGTCCATTTTAAAGCATGGAGGGCCTGACTCAAGTTGACGAGACGGGGGTCTTGATCCCAGTCAAGGTTCAGTACAGGAGCTGGTGCTTGTAGGAAACCACCCCATTACCTAATAAAATTTCATTTTATTTATTATGTTGAATTACGCTACATGATGCCAAATGACGCTACACTTTGATAGCATGAGAATTTTATTTTGCACGCATCAAAATGTACGCGCATGTACGAGTGCATCAGTAACAACAATGTACAATATATGTAACATAGTATATAAACCCTAAATATATGCCTAGGGGACCCTAGTTGTGTTCTCTTAGGTATTCCACCTATGTTTTCGGTGTGAAAGGCCTATCTCAACAAACTCACCTATTAATAACCCCTCGCATCAAAACCATCAATTCCCCCATCACGAGCGCGGATCCCGCCCCCTTCTTGTAGAGAGAACCCGCATGGTCTTAGCTAGCAGATAGTGGGTGTCGCCCTAACAGAAGAACACAACTACCCATATCAGTGTGCCTTCTCTTACTTGCGCATATGTCATTGTTTCACCACGCCACATCCGATTACTCATCCTTTTGGCACGAGCCAGAAGTACTTGTATATATGTAATCTACCTTTTCTTTTGTAAGCCGACGCCAGGCCTCGCCTTACATTGTGACCACCAGTGATCGAGAGGCAGTGCTCATCATTAGGACAGCTGCAACCAGACAACTGATCAGATCTGGTTTAGTTACGATTTACATTACTCTATTCGGACGACTATTTTAGTTACAAGCCGAATTCAGTGATATCTCCGAGATCAGGCACTGTTGGAAGGGTTATTGATCCAAAGTGTCAAAATAGGCGCCCGACAAACGACGAACCATTGACGAACCTCGACGAACCTTATCACGTGACCTGTAGACGTTTGGAGAGGTCTTGAAGAAAAATTTTTGAATTTGTCGAAGAAGTGATTCATCACAGATTCTACAATTATGTCCGAACCTTCAACTTCTAATCCCAGTCCTAATCCTGTTCCCATACCTGCACTAGAGGTGAAAATTGATGCGCTCACAGCACAAATGTCACAATTAGTGTCAGTATTGGCAGCATCACAGCCCAGACAAGCGGAAGTACAGCCAGAGACGATAGGAGAAAGAGATGATGAGATGGAGGAGATGGTGGAGTGGATATCGCAGGAGGATGAGACGGTGGAGAAATCCAGAAATGGAAAAGTGCGCTTACCTAAGTATGCGCCCCCGCAAATCTTTGATGGTACCATGGAGAATACAAAATCCTTCATCAGCTCTATAGTATTGTACATCCATGGGAGGAAGCCAGAGTTTCATACAGCTGAGTCTAGGATTATGTTTGCTCTCTCATACATTCAGGGGGGGAAAGCACAGTTCTGGAGAAACGAGGCTATTAATCAAATTGCCGCGGGAAATAAACCATTTGCAACCTTCAAGGAATTTCTGGAGAGATTGGAGGCACAGTTTGGAGACCCTAATCCAAAGGCGACAGCCAATGCTAAATTAAAAACCATGCGCCAAGGTTCCCTAACGGCGGATGAATTTATTTTGCAGTTCAAAGCAGAAGCTTCGCAAACGGACATGGGAGAAGCTGCATTGGTAGAGTTTTTGAAAGCAGGATTAAATCCCTCTTTATTCAAGTCTATCTACCGACTACCTTCTATGCCAGAGAAGTTGGACGAGTGGTATAATTGGGCAATGCGCCTTGACCGGCAATATCGGCAGGAACAGGCAGAGTCAAAGTTGATGTACGGAAGTAGTAAATTTGGAAAGTCATCTGGAGGAAAGTCCAAGAAAGGAAAGGTGCCTCAGGTGCAAGCTCCAAGGGCACAGCCACCGGCCATGGCAGTGACACCTATAGTTACGGAGTCAGCAGCACCAGCAGAGGCAATGGAGGTTGATCAAGCAGGGAGACGAGCCCCACTTAAATGTTTTAACTGTGGGCAGTTAGGACACATTTCTAGGAATTGTAGGCAGAAAAGAAATATTAGGGAAGCTACAATCGAGGAAGTGAAGCCAGTGGAAGGCAAGCAGAAGAATTTTGCGGAAGAGTCCCAGTGAAGGTTTCCCCATTGGTGACCCAGAATCGTTACAATGTATTAGTATCCGAGGAAACCCAGAGTAAATCAGAAAAGGAAATTGAGGAGGAGTACAACTGTTACAAATCACGTGACCAAGAAAATTGCTGAGCACTATTTCCGAAAACCCCTAAATTCTTTATTCGCTCTGCGCGAATAGAACCAGAAATCACCTTGACTGTGGGATTGAAGACAGTGGACACACATGCAGCTATTGATGTGGAAGCATTGCTTGATAGTGGTGCTACAGGATTATTTATTAATCGATCCTTAATTACCAGGAATGGTATTAACACATGCAAGCTGGCGCAACCTATAATGGTGTACAATATTGATGGAACAGTCAATCGTGGAGGAACTATCAAGGAGGAGGTGACTATGGTACTAAAGTATCAGGAGCATCAGGAGCGAGCCATATTCGAAGTGTGCAATCTTGGGAAAACCAATCTAATAATAGGATGTCTGTGGTTACAGAAGCATAATCCCGAAATTGATTGGAAAACTGGGAAAGTACAAATGACTCATTGTCCTAAGGAATGTAATGTGTATGGGAGGAAGATGAAGAAGGAAAAAAGGAAAAAGAAAGAGAAAGAACATCCGAGAAAGTATTCTGTTACAATGGAGGAAGTGGGGGATGAGGAAATGCCAAATGGGGAAGTTCTGATCATGATCGAGAAAGAAGAGCAGAAGCAAACCTTTAGAACAATTTGTGGAGGACAGTCATGGGACAAGAATATCGTGAAGGTGGAGAAGCCAGTGCAGGAATGGGTGCCAAAAGTGTATCATAAACATCTGTCAGTGTTCCAGAAGAAGGAGTCTGAGCGAATGCCGGTGTGGAAGCCATGGGATCATGCAATTGAGATGAAGCCAGGGTTTGTGCTGAAGAAGTCGAAGGTATATCCATTATCTCTGATGGAACAAGAAGAAGTGGATGCGTTCCTGAAGGAGCAATTGCGCAAAGGATACATACAACCTTCGAAATCACCGCAGACATCACCAATATTCTTTGTGCCAAAGAAAGACCAAAGGAAGAGGATGTGTACAGATTATAGGTATTTGAATGAGTGGACAGTGAAGAACGTGTACCCCCTGCCGTTGATCTCAGAAATAATTGACAAGGTGGGAAAAGCCAAGGTCTTTACAAAATTGGATTTACAATGGGGATACAACAATGTACAAATAAAGAAAGGAGATGAGTAGAAGGCAGCATTTGCCACGCATCGAGGATCCTTCGAGCCACTTGTCATGTTTTTTGGGATGACTAATAGTCCCCCAACCTTTCAAAATATGATGAACGACATTTTCAAGGATGTAATAGACAAAGGCGTGGTAATAATATTTATTGACAACATTCTGATATTCACAGAGGATGAAGAAAATCATGAGGTGATAGTACAGGAGGTGTTACGGAGGTTGGCGGAGAATGATCTATTTTTGAAACCAGAGAAGTGTGTGTTTGGGGCAAGCGAGATTGAGTTCCTAGGATTATTGATCAGCCCTGACAGGATCAAAATGGATCTGATCAAGGTACAGGCGATCACAGATTGGCCTGCACCCACCCATGTCAAGGAGGTTCAAGCCTTCTTGGGACTCGCAAATTATTATCATTGCTTTGTGCACAATTTTTCTAAAATTGCTGCACCCTTACATAACCTTATGCGAAAGGGAGTAGTATGGAGGTGGGGAGAGCAGCAGCAGACAGCATTTGAGGAGTTGAAGAGGAAGTTTGTGGAGGGACCAATATTAGCCCCAGTAGATTTCACACACCCTTTGCGAGTGGAATCCGATGCATCCGATTTTGCTACTGGAGCGGTATTATCAATGCTGTGCGAAGATGACAAATGGCATCCTTGTGCATACTTGTCAAAAGGGTTGAATGATGTGGAGAGGAATTATGATGTGCATGACAAAGAGATGTTGGGGATAATATGAGCATTGGAGGTGTGGAGGCATTATTTGGAGGGATGTACGCATGAGATTGAGATCTGGACGGATCATCAAAATCTGCAATACTTCATGTCTGCTAAAAAGCTTAATTGCCAGCAAGCATGTTGGGCACTATTCCTATCGCGTTTCAACTTTCACTTGGTCCACAAAGTGGGAAGCTTAATGAGGAAAGCAGATGCATTATCCAGACGTATTGATCATAAAAGGGGGGTGGAGGAGGACAATAAAAATGTTACCTTACTCAAACCCGAATACTTTCGCATTTGCGCTATGCATCAAGGGCATCTATTAATAGATAGCTCAGAAACGGAAATGTTGTCTAAAATTAGACAATGTTCGGAAATGGACGATGAAGTAGTGGAAGCTGTGAAAGCTCTGAAGGGAGAGAAGAAAGGTAATATCAAAGGAGATGAATGGGCTGAGGAACAAGGGTTGGTGTTGTTTCGAGGAAAAGTGTATGTACCAAAGGATCAGGATTTGTGAAGGGAGATCGTCCAGTTACATCACAATATGCCGATTGCCAGACACCCAGGAAGATGGAAGACGTTGGAATTAGTAATGAGAAATTATTGGTGGCCTGTAATTTCAAAGTATGTGTTGGGGTATGTGGATGGATGTGATACGTGCATGAGGGAGAAAAAATTTCCAGAGAAACCTGCAGGAAAATTAATGCTGAACCCTATACCTAAAGTGCTGTGGCAAGATATATCTGTAGATTTTATTACCGGATTACCCGAGGCTCAAGGGTATGATGCAATATTCGTAGTATGCGACCGCTTTACAAAGGAGGTCCATATTATTCCTACTACTACAGAAACCTCATCATTGGGCTTGGCGCGCCTCTATCTAAATCAGGTATGGCGGTTACATGGGTTACCCGATACTGTTATCTCCGATTGCGGACCACAATTTGCTTCCGCGTTTATGCGAGAACTAAACAACATATTGGGAATTCAAACTAAATTATCTATGGCATATCACCCACAGACTGATGGGCAGACAGAGAGAATGAATCAGGAGTTGGAGCAGTACCTACGTATGTTTGTCAACTACCGACAAACCAACTGGCCCAAATGGTTGGCAATTGCCGAATTTTCCCACAATAACAAATTCCATTCAGCTACTCGTATGTCACCCTTTTTTGCAAATTATGGATATTATCCTCGCATGGGAGTAGAACCCAGAAGGGAAGTCAAAGTACAGTCAGTAGAAGACTTTGTATCTAAGATGCAAAAGGTACAAGAGGAAGCAGAGGCAGCATTGAAGAAAGCACGTGATGACATGATGTGACATGCGGATCGTACCCGAGCACGTGCTCCAGAGTACAAAGTTGGTGACTTGGTATGGCTAAGTACCAAGGACCTGAATATTCCATGACCTTCGAGGAAACTTATGGAAAAACAAGTTGGCCCATATGCGATCTCTAAAGTAATCTCGCCTAATGCGGTAGTGCTAAAATTACCCCGATCATTCAAGATTGATCCCGAGATTAATGTATCCCACCTACGCCCTTACCGCCTGCCCACTATTCCTGGCCAACAAACTACTCTGCAACCTCTGATAATAGTAGAAGGTGCTCCAGAATACATAGTTGAAGAAATTCTAGACTCACATCTTCGACGGAACAAATTGGAGTTCTTAATAAAGTGGAAAAACTATACCGATGAAAATAATTCGTGGGAACCCAAAGAGAATTGTAAGCGAGTGCGTAACGCAATCGCCCAATTCTTTAAACGTAATCTGAATGCTCCGCGTCGCATTGCGAGAATGGTGTATGAGGGGCTGAAATTCCGGCCTTACCAAAATTTCACAGAGGGGACAAACATAATATTTTCTCACCTGGAAGTCGAGGCATAAAAGGGGGGTAATGTTAGGAAACCACCCCATTACCTAATAAAATTTCATTTTATTTATTATGTCGAATTATGCTACATGACGCCAAATGATGCTACACTTTGATAGCATGAGAATTTTATTTTGCACACATCGAAATGTACACGCATGTACGAGTGCATCGGTAACAACAATGTACAATATGTGTAACATAGTATATAAACCCTAAATATATGCCTAGGGGACCCTAGTTGTGTTCTCTTAGGTATTCCACCTATGTTTTCGGTGTGAAAGGCCTATCTCAACAAACTCACCTATTAATAACCCCTCGCATCAAAACCATCAATTCCCCCATCACGAGCGCGGATCCCGCCCCCTTCTTGTAGAGAGAACCCGCATGGTCTTAGCTAGCAGATAGTGGGTGTTGCCCTAACAGTGCTGGGGTAGTTCTGAGAGGAACAGTGATGATGGGTTTTCCAGGGCCAATACCAGATGGGTGATGATGGGTGATGAAGGCTTGAGGCTGGATGAAAGATGGAAGAGCTGGTAGAAAAAACATTCGAGATGCTGAAAAAATATTTGGTGGGGTTCATCGTCGAACAGTGTTGTATCGTCGAACATGCCTGCATAAGGATCAAAATGGGCCCGGGAGGTTTGAACAAAGACCAGAAAGATCTTGTGGGGATGTGAGTGCAGCAGGTGGGGGAATAGGGAGGGATTCCACGTCTTCCGCCCAGTTGAAATGTGCAGGTGGTGGCAAAACTGCTGGTTTAGGGCCAATCTCAGGTGGCACCATTGGTGACATGGGCGGGGTGTACCACAGGAGCAGGGGCAAAACAGCTCATTTGCAGGGGTTCTGGGGCGAGCAGAGTCATTGGGGCAGGGTCTGGGGGTGCTCTGAAGGTTCTGGTAGTGTGTTTCATCATTTCTGAGCTGTAACCCATGGTCCCAAGTGGGGCAGAGCAGAAGGTTCGGCCATCATCGATGATGATGTGGCGTGGGCATGGCATGGTTTGAGCTGTTCAACGGGGGTCTGGGGAGCGAACTGGGTAATACTGGGTGGTGTAAATGACTTCCTGGACCATTGTTGAGGATGCTGAGGCCAGTGGGGTGGTTCCATCGAGTGTACAACATGTTCAGATGAATGCGTCTGCACAGCCTTGCATGGTTCCATTTTCTGGGCCATAGTCAGCCTGTGTATGTTGTTTACAGACTCGTTATGGATCCCCTGGGTGTTAGCAGTCGTCTGGTTGCTAGACGGAGCTCTATTCGTCGTTTTGCAGGTGGTTGCAGCAGCAGTTGCCACTGTTGTTGGCTGTGATGTGGCAGATAGTGGTGGCGATGGAGGGTTGGGGGTTTCATCATAGGGTGCCATTTGTGTATGGATGTCGACAGTGGTAGCAGAGGTGGTGGAGGTCTGTGTACTCAGGTCAATGCAGATGGCCGTTTCCTCGCTCCTCAACTTCTCTGCCTCTGCTTTTCCTATCTCTACCTTCCTCAAATCCCTCCCGATACCTCTGTCCTTCGATCTCTTCCATTCCTGCTATGTGTCCCTCTTCATATCCTTCAAGCCAAGCCATCTTAAGAAGGTCCTGAATTTCTTCCTTGCTGTAGGTTATGCACATCATGACCTGTGTTGGTGTACCTGCTGTTATGCCCATAGTAGTAGTTTTGCTTGTTGATGCATTCTCAGTAGTATGCATGGTCACGAGTAAGCTGTCATCTGTAGTAGATGTTGTAGCCGAGAATGTGATGGCTGGTCCTGACAGAGCACGAGTAATGGGTGGAACAGATGTAATATCAGTGGAAAGCAGTGCGATGAGTGCAGGAGAAGATATCAGGGAGAGGCTATGAGTGTCTGAAGCATCCACCTTGTTACACCACCTCAACTTAAATTCCTGTTTAACAATGTGCCATTGTCTGCAACTTTTGTCTGGGAGCTCATTGAACCATTTCTTTGCAGAAGAGCCCTGGTAAAGCTTGCTGGAAAAAAGACCGACCTTCTCTGAATTGGTCGTGGACTGGTAAATGTTGGTCTCAAGAGCAGCTAGCCAGTCAGCTGGGTTTTTGGCAGCTCCAGGTTTGCTGGTGAAGTTGTAAGCTCAATGGTATGGGGCCATGACAGAATGCACAGAGTCGAATTGCACTGTTGTCACCAGATGGAGGCAGCTAGTCTGACCTCCCGAATGTGGATGCATCTACTACTAGACGGATGCAGCCAAGGATGGCTCATGTACTACTAGACATGAGGCAATGCGGACATGGACAAGCAAAAGATTGATTCTCTATCTGCACATGCACATCTCTGTCTATTAGATCACGTGATCACTAAGGAAGTTGCTGGGCTCTGGCTCTGGACTCTGCTCTGGACTGCACTGTGGGCTCTGCTGCCATGGTTACACCATTGTTTGCTACTTGCACATCTAGTGTCACTAGCAGTTCATCTCTTGTAGCTCTCTGCTAATGAAAAGTATAGCACAGTAGACTTGGCCAATTTCACCACATCTGCCAGACTGATGGATTTGATCATTAACTGGCATTTTTCCATTTATAGATCAAACCTTGTAATTGAGGCAGAAGGGAAGGAAAATAGTACTAGTACTATTTTTCTCATTAGATATGCTTTGTTATTCAGTAATTGACTTACACAGCTGGGGCTGACCTGTGTTTCCATGTGAAACACAGGTCTCGGAAACATGTTTTGTGACTTCTAATCCATGTTTCCTTGGGATAACCATTATGTAATCAGCTTTTTGGTGGTGCTTACATAAGGTGTTTCTCAAGGAAACACACATCAAAGTCGCAAAACATGTTTCCGAGGCCTGTGTTTTCATGGGAAACACAGGCCAGCCCCAGCTGTGTTAGTAAAGTGAATTGTTGCCTTATTATTTATTTGTCTCACTTTGCATAATCTTACATATGGGCAAAATCTAAGGCAGTCAGTTAGAATTTTAATGATTGTGACTATCTGGTCACATCACCCACCTGATCTTCCCAGTGATCTTGTGCCTGCCCCAGTGCACATAACAACAACAACAATCATCACTTGTGCAGGATTGTCCCCTGGTTGCTCACTGGTTGCTTGTTCTGGCTGCTATGAGGACAGGACTTTCATTGCTGTTGACAGGCTCAGTTCCTGATACTGCTTTAAGTGAGGTTTCAGATGCACACACACACACACACTGTGACACTAACACCCACACCAACATCACATATCCCATGAGCCTCACCATTCAAGCAGTGCACACCACCACTGCTCTGGCCTCTCAGCAGGTGGTATCTGTCCTCCTTCAGAGCCATTCTTTGATGATAATGATGCCCCATATCACCTGCCTTGATGCCTCCAAAACTGAGCAAATTCAGCTGCATGCACATGTGCTTTTGGCTATGCAAAAAGGTATAGACAATTGATCCTAGTTAGTGTTTAAAGGTCTGGTTAATGCAACCGAAAAAATGACTGCAACCGAACTGAACCAGACTGAATGCAATTGGACCATCGGTTGTGGTTGCCCACATTTGGGGTCATTCTGGTTGCCAGTTGCCTCATTTTGAAAATATTTGAAAACTGTTAAAAGACCAGTTGCCATCAGTTGCAACTGGTCTTTCTGCAGTGCATAAAAGATGTGTACATCACGGGAAAAAACCCGCAAGTCAGGTTGCCATGAGGCACGGGTTCCTTTCCCATGAGGACATACCCTGTGAGTCATGTCACCATGAGGTGTGGGTTGCTCATATCTGTAATAATTTGCTGAAAAGATATGAAATTATTACAGAAATGAGAAACCTGCACCTCATGGTGACCTGACTCACGGGTTATATCATTGCGGGAAAGGAACCCGTGCCTCATGGCAACATGACTCGCGGGTTTTTTTCCCACAATGTACAAAATTATTACAGAAATGAGAAACCCGCACCTCATAGTGACATGACTTGCAGGGTATATCATCACGGGAAAGGAACCCACCCCTCATGATGACTAAGACCAGTCTTAACCAGTTTTTTGAAGGCAACCGAACCGATGTGGACTGGTCCTACTCAGTTTGGTTGCGGTTGCCCCATATCTGGGTTGGTCCAGTTGCGGTTGCAGTTGCTGGTTGCCCCTCTTGGGGTCAAAAAACTGGACCGAACTGGACCTTTAAACACTAATCCTAGTGTAAACAAGATTAAACTCAGTCCTTGTATTAGAGACTATATTCGGTTATACTGTACCTAGTGTAAACAAGATTAAACTAAGGTACAGTTAGCGAGACATGATAATGTCAAACCTGAGATCGTACTCACCTCAGTCCTTGTATTAGAGACTGAGGTGGTAGACCATCTGTCTACTGATATATATGCATTGAGACAGACAAAGAGGAGAGATAAGAAAGGTAACCTAAGTGTGTTTGTCGCACACATAACAAAGGGGTGCACTAAAAATAGCACACACATCAATCGGTGCAGCCAACTCTTCCACATTGGGTAATGCGCCATTCATGGTGTGTCTCTCAACACTCCTCCTCACCGTGAATACTCCTCCTCGCATGGAATTGTATTATTATAATCCAAGGGTGTCTCAAAGGTAAGTGAATTGTTTAACAACCAAGGCTTTTGTGAACATGTTGGCAATGTTCTCCCATGTATTAATGTATGTGAGACACAAGTCATCAGATTGGACATGTTCACGAAGGAAGTGGTACTTGATATCCACATGTTTGACTCGGGAGTGGAGGAGGGGGTCCTTGGAAGGGTTTTGGTTGCAGTGTTGTCGCATGATATTACAGTAGTAGTAGTTTGGTTATGATGAATAGAGTCCAGTAGGGTTTGCAGCCAAATACACTCTTTTGCCATCTCAAATGCTGCTATATATTCTGCCTCACAAGAGGAAGCAGTGACAACCTTCTGTTTGCGTGTGGTCCATGACACAGCACCAGAACCAAGGGAACAAATGTAACCCCCAACACTGCGACAGGTATCAAGGCAGTTAGCCCAATCAGAATCACTGCAGGCACGAAGTGTAATAGGGAAATTGCCCCCAAGGTGCAGTTTAAGATCTCTGGTCCCCTTGAGGTAGCAGACAAGCCTGATGGCTGCACCCCAGTGTTTGAAGGAATAGGAGTCAAGGTATTGGGAAAGTTGTTGGATGGCATAAGAAATGTTGGGCCAAGTGGAAATCACTAGATAAAGTAGGCAGCCAACAAGGGATTGGTAGGGTAGTTTGTCAAGCTGTAGTCAATCCTCGGGAGTAGTGGATTGCAGATTGACATGACAAAATTTACAACCTGGTTTGAGGGGGGCTGATACCAGGTGCGCATCTCTCTGACCAAACTGTTTGATGATTTTGTCAATAAGGGCAGTCTGGGAAAGTGAGATGGTCCATGTGATCCTGTCCCAGGATATAGCAATACCCATAATAAATTGTGCAGTACCCAGTTCAGAGATCATCCAAACTTTATGCATTTGGGCTTTGAAGCGTTCATTTTCCTCCTTTGAGTCAGCAATGGAGAGATAGTCATCAACATGGACAGCTGAAATAATAATGCCAGTATCAGTTTTTTGGTAATAAATGCACGACTCACAGGCCAGGTGCATAAATCCCCATTTGATCATCTGGGCATTGAGAGTCTGGTTCCAGATGTGGCCACTTTGTTTCATACCATACAGGCCATGCTGAAGTTGCCATACCTTTCCCAAGCTCTTCAAATCCAATGGGCTGTTGCATGTACTGTACCTCATCCTCAGGTAGTAGGCCATACAAGAAAGCAGTCTTCATGTTGATTTGTTGCACGTCCCAACCTAGAGAGGCTGCAATGTGTAAAAGGATTCTCCATGATTCCATGCGTGCAGAAGATGAGGTGGTTTTAGTGTAGTCCTTGCCATAAATTTGTTTGAAACCTTTAAAGACAAGATGTACTTTCCATCTAACTGCTTTTCCTTCTTCATCACACTTAATGTGAAAAATCAGTTTCCCCTTTTGGATGCATTTCCCAAGAGGAACCTCAGTGTGAGGGATGAGCTTGTAGACCCCCATTTCTTTCAATGATTTTAGTTCATCATGATACCCAGCTTCCCATCTAATTGCATCAGCCAACTTTCAGCACCCTCCATTCCACTCACTCAGCTCTCACACTGTTGCTTGCTGCAACCTCATTGGTATTGCCACAGATGTCAAAGAGCCTTGCAGGGTTGTCACATGACATCCAAACTGTTGCTCACACAGATGTTTTGGTATGATTAGTCATTATCCTACAAATAACAATCTGTTTTGGAGTTTGATGTCTAGTTTTGAGTCTATCATTCCACGTTTCAAGTCATCAAGGATTGATGTGCACCTGCTGTTGTGCGAGTACCCTTGGCAAATCTTTGTGAACAGTTTCGGGTTGTTCTCAATTGTGAAGGTGGAGGCGATGGTTGTTTTGTCTGGGGTTTCTTCACACCTATCGATGGGCAAGTAGAATAGAGCATCCATGACCATGTTGTCCTTGCGATTAATATATGTGATTGAGTGTTTGTATTGGGATAAATATTCCATCCACCGAACTTGTCAGAGCGATAGGTCTCATCGCGAGTCAAAGTTTTGGAGCGTTTTATGGTCTGTGTATGTGTAGATGTGAGTCCCTAAGAGGTCTGATTACCATTTTGCAAGTGCACACATGATACTCAATAGCTCTTGTTCATGTACTGGGTAGTGGAGCTTGGCCCCTTTAAGTTGCTTGCTCTCAAATGCTACTGGTCTTGCTGTCTCCCATGTTTCTCCAAAGACAGAACGGCACTGGTGCATTGTTTGCTTGCATCGCAGGTGACAAAGATTTTGTTTTGGCCTGGGTTCTGGTGGTCAATGGATGTGAAGCAATCCCTGCTCAGGACAAGGCCCTTGATTGCCTCCAAAGCTTGTTGATGTTCCTACATCCATTCTGGGAAGCTCTTGTTACACTCCTTTTTTATGAGTGGTGTGAGGATAGCTGTATGTTCCACAAGGCTTGGTAAAAAGGTGCTGATGTATCACACAATCCCAAGGAACTGCTGTACATGTTTCATGGAAGTCGGTGTGGGCCAATTCATGATGCATTCAACCTTTGATGCCTCTGGAGATATGGTGGCCCAGAAAATCGAGCTCTGTAGTGAACAATTGTGATTTCTTCAGTGAGCAATACAGATGTGCTGTCTGAAGTGCCTCTAATACCTGTGAGACATTTTCTTTGTGTTTGGCTAGGGACAATGACCAAATGATAATGTCGTCCAAGTATCCATGGCAAATTTTGCCTATGAGGTCACCTAAGGCTAATGTAACACAGTGTTGGTGTGTTGCAGGGGAATTTCTTAGTCCCATTGGCATGACTACCCACTCCCACAGTCCAAATGGTGTCAACACCATGGTGTATTTTACATGGTCAGGGTGCACGAGTCTTTGAAAGAATAAGTTGGTCATGTCAATTTTACCCCAGATCTTGCCTTTTGAGCAGTCTGCAAGTATGTCATCGATACAAGGAAGGGGATAATGGTTGGGCACCATAACACTGTTGAGTTTCTGGTAGTCATTCACCAATTGTGGAAGGATGGTGGAGTACTTTACACTCCCCCACCTATTCTGGTTGGATTCCAGTTTGTCTGGCCAGAATTTCTGGAATTTCTGGAATCTGGTGGAATTTTTTTTGTATATAGTTTTCCCTATGCAGCACAATTCCAGTCAGACTAAGGATCCAATTTACACCTGGAATCCCCGGAATCTGACCAGACTCATCACAACCGGACTAACCGGAATGCATGGACTAACCAGAATGCATGGACTAACTGGAATAACTGGAATGCATGTGCTTTCCCAAATAAAAGTTTCACATACAGTAAGAATTGAACACTCAACCTTGGGTCTACATGGGTTTACACACAGAACAACACACTTAACCACTGATCTACCAAGTCTTTATTCCTACCTACATTTAATACCATTATTACCCTTTAATACCTTTATTACCCAATTAAGGGCATAGTAACCATACACATAGCCACATGCATTGCATCACATGTGACACGTGACTGCCAGCTCACAACCACCACCACCATTGTCAACTCCTCCTCCTCTCCACTCTACCACCACCACTGTGTGTGCACCCACCACCAGCACTCCCACGCCCGCTCCCACCATCACCACCACCCTCAAACGAGCTGACTGGATGGAATGTGGGCCCAAATGATGGCAACTGTCATTTGGGCCATGGATAAGTTTTTCTTTTTTTCTTTTTTTTCTTTTTGTTTTATCAATCAACTAATTGTATTTTATTGCTTTTTAGGTTATATACTACTGGAGACGACCTGCCATGACGAAAAACCCACAACCCATGCCCATGCCCACCCAATCCCCTCCTCCCCATTCAAATGGGATGTGAGGCTGTCGACATGGGCTAGGAGGGTGCAGAGGGATGCCAGGAGACCCCAGAAGGGGGGTACCTGCCTAGTAAGCACCCACCAACCTCTGTACTTGCACCACATCGCACTGACGTGCCCAAAGCCCCCCCTCCCCAAAAAAAAAAACAGAAATCCAAACAGGGGATGATGGCAACGAATGGCAACAAGCCACCCACCCCCAGCCTCATGAGCAACTGCTCATGGGGTGGATCGTGGGTGGAACAATGCCCAGGTGCAGGGACAGGAGACAACAATGACACACCACCCACCCCCAGCCTCATGAGCAACTGCTTGTGGGGTGGATTGCGGGTGGAACAACAACGATGACAAGCCACCCACCCCCAGCCTCACGAGCAACTGCTCGTGGGGTGGAACGTGGGTGGAACAGTGCCCAGGCACAGGGATAGGAGACAACAATGCACCACCTGCCCCCAGCCTCACGAGCAACTGCTTGTGGGGTGGATCATGGGTGGAACAACAATGATGACAAGCCACCTACCCCCAGCCTCACAAGCAACTGCTTGTGGGGTGTATCATGGGTGGAATGACAGACAACACACCTAGCACAGAGGGGTCACGTCCCCTCCCCTGCACTTCATGTGGGGAGGGATTTTTTTCTTCATGTTTTTACCTCCCCCCTCGTGCCAAATGCAAGGGGTTAGCTTTTTATGTATATGAATGAAACTCCCTCTCGCATCTTGTGAGAGGGAGAATTTTTTGTTTATGTATGTAATCACAATCATCCCCACTCCCTTGCATTCAATGTGAGGGATATGGTTAATTAAAAAAATTTGATCTTAACTACTTCGAAAAAAATTAGAGTTGTGAGTTTGAGTGTCATGAATAAACCTTATATTACTAACTAATAATTCTCCTGTGGCTCAACTGGTTAAGCACATGTTTGGTTTGTCATGTGATCACTCTAATCAAGATGTCTTGAGTTCAATCCTTACTCTGCACAAGTATATTTTGTAGGCACTTTGACAACTTAAGACTTGAAATTTGACTATCCATTAGGGTATATACTCTAAGTTGAGCATCTGGAGTAACTGGAATCTGGTCGGAATAACTGGAATAAGTGGACTCCGACCAGAATAACTGGACTCCAATCAGAATAACTGGACTCCGATCGGAATAGGTGGGGGAGGGTAAATTACAGGGACAGTGAGATCAGCTTTAGGAATGATGAATGAAGGCGACACATATTGTGAGGATGAGGGGTGGATCCATCCTGCCACAGAATGTTGCTGGATCAATGTTTTCCAGCTTTCCCTGTATTTCCTGGGACAAGAGTATGCATGCCCAACTGAGATGGGGATTCATGGTTTGATTTCAATATGGTGGTAAACATATTTCAGGAGTTCATTGGTGTGTGGGATGTCACTAGGGAAATGGACTTTAAATGATGCTTTGAACTTGGCATCAAGTTTGAGGAGAATCTTCTGTGCTGGTAGTTGTTCAATGCATGTACAGATGGATGCAATGAAATCTGGTGATGCCATGGTATGTGCATCCAAGTTGAAACACAACAGGTTCTCTTTGAACAAGTTAATAAGCTTGCAATGTACCAATTGTCATAGTTTGTGTGTTTTTCTTTGCCCACCCTTGATTGCTGATGCTTCTGCACATCTTTGCTGATGTGGTGATACTTTGGGAATAGGTGGTACTGGAATTGAAAGGTTAAGAAGGTCATAGTTTGATTCTTTTGCTACAGCGGTCCATAAATCAGCATCAACCACAATTTTATTTTTTGCTAAGAATTCAAGTCCTAAAATGAGGTCAGTATGGAGATTCAGGCAAACAATTGCATTACTATGTGTGACTTCCATGAGATGTCTTGCAATTGAAGATGTAATTTACAGTATTCATCTAAAACAGAAGTAGTGTCCAATTTCTTGCCTTCTTCTATGACAGTGCCTGAGATTGAAAGAGTCTTGAAAAGCTTGCAGTGGGGGAGACACATGAGGTCCATGAAATCAGATGAAATCAGCACTGGGGGACAGCCATGGTCAATTAGTGCAGGTTGCTGGCATGTCAATGCAGCTAGTCCACCAGAGGTAGTCAGGAAGTGAAAGGTTTGGATGCATGTACTGATGACTGTGGTGCTCTGTTTCTTCTCAAATGTGGAGTGTACAGTTCTTGACAGCCTCGGCAGTTGGGCATTTGTCAGGTCTGAGTGTGCAGTTTGGTGAGACATGCCTGACATAGAAAAGGCAGCAGTGGAAACAACCATGGTGAGCTTTCAGGAGGTCATATTCAGCTTGCATAAGTTTAGGTGTACCTGTTTTGCTATTGGAGGAAGAAGGAATGGGAGTGGTATTGTAGGGAGCAGAGACGTTGGCCACCAAGGCCACCATGGGTCTTGGTAGGTGCCTGTCCAGTCTCCATTGCAAGCTTAACCCACTCTGCACGCTTATTGTTGAGCTCTAGATCCAGGAGGTGTACATGTTTGATCCACACATTGAGGTCCACTATAATTGCTGTGCATGTCATAGGACAGCTTCAAGCTAGGCAATAGCCTCGGTACAAAGTGAGTGCACAGTTTGTCCTCTTCCATGTGAAATGTGGACTTGGCGATACCCAGCTCTCTGTTGGCCTCACAGACAGCTTCAGTCCACATGAGGAAGGTGTTGGCACCCTGCATTCCAATTTGGATAGCAACAAGATCATCCTGCCAGTTGTGGGGGAGGAATTTCTTCTTGAATTCTAGGATGAACTGGGAAAATGTGAGGGCTGTGAGTCGAGCAAGATTGGTGTTGACCCATGATTGAACTTTGGATCCTTCAAAATTGTAGATGATAGATTCCATGCAGTCAGCCTCAGCAATAGATTTATGTTGAAAGAAGTGGTGGCAAGCATTCTTGAAAACACGTATAGCTGCAATGGTGATGCATCCTGCAAATAGGATTGGAGTGTGACTAGACGATTGTTGTTGGACCATGGCAGGCGCATAGGGAATCTCAGAGGTCATGCTGGGCATTGTAGTGCAGGCTTGGGGTTCAATTTCTGAGTCAGAGGACTCTGTGAATGGTGTGTGGGTGGTGGAGTACTGTGGAGTGGGTATGTGCATGGCTGGTGGCGAGGGCATGAGCAATAACAAGTGGCTGGATGAGCTGGGCAGAGATGTGATCTGGCATTGGGTGCATGCGTGGCTGTGAGTGGTGAGTGGGTGGAGCGTAGATGGTTTGTGAAACAGTTTGTTTTCGGTGTGTGTTGGGTGGGAGGTGATGGTAGGGTGGGCAAAACTTTTTTTTTCTTGTTTTTGTAGTTTGTATCTAGGTGGATCTCTGGCTGTATGCAGCAATGATGTGAGGTGTTGAGGGCAGAATGACATATCTTGAGGTACACTTTGGGCAGGTAGGGGAGAAGCAATGAATGATAAGGATAAGGTTGGCAGTGGTGATAAGGTGGTGATTTCCTGGGTAGGTTACTCTGATAATGCAGTAGCCAGCATCTTGATCATCCTGCAATCGCACTTGTCTCAAAAAAAAAGTGGAAGGAAGTATGTACTTCTGACACTCAAGAAGAGGGAGAACTGAGATGAAAGTGGTATGGACACAAGAGGTGCTAGATAATGCAAACAAAGGCGTGATAATCAAGAATCAACTACATGTGATATACAGATGACTGTGATGGAGATAAGCCTTGTAAGAGATCCATCTCACAATAGAATGGACTGGATGGAGAAAGCAGAGAGGCAGTTTCTGGTGTATGAAAGGAGCTGCTGACCCTGAGAGAACACACATTTGACAGCTGTGGAGGTAGCTAAACATAAGAGTCAGCAACAGGTTACAAGACAAGACTTTTAGTTGAATCACATATACCAGGTTTGCTGAGGAAGTTGAATGGGATTGTAGACAGCCATGGATAAGTGTGGCAATGTTCTCACCACCACACAATTGGGTCACACACTCTCTCAATGGGTGATGACAGATATTCATTGAGCTCATCTACCTCCTTGATACATCCATGGGGATGTCAGCAAAGTCTTCAAATTGATGTCTTTCTCAAGCTAGACAAGATGTAAGTAACATGGACAACAATGAAAATTGATGGGGAAAAATTTACAGCTGGGGGGATGGAATCCAATAGCAAGACTCTCAAGTACTTGCTGAACTCATCCCTGATGATCCCTTCAGCTGTTTTGATCCAGTCCTTTTCCCATCTGTCCTGCTGAAAGTACTTGAGCTTGAGTTGAGGGTGGAGCATTGTGCAAACAATTGCCCTGTTAGTCAAGAGATAATGTGTGGGATGAAGACAGAAGAATACCCATGGTGATATGATACATGTTCAAAAGATCTGTCTTGGAGTAATACTTGTCCATTAACTGGCATGCAAAACTAAGAGTGTGTTTGACAGCAGGCACAAGTAGGGTCATAGCCAAGCTGCTCAGCATTTCCATGTCAGCCATGTTAACTAGCATCTTGTGGAATGCCCTGTGTGAGACTATGAGGAAATGATCAGAGAGGCATTGATCAAAGATGAAGGACATCACAGACCTCAGGGACCTCCATGGGAAGGTTAAGAAGTGCCCTTCATGGTGAGGATGCACAGTCAATGCAACAAAAGTGCAGTGGTTATTGGAGGTTCAGGTATCAGTAGCAAAATGTACATGGCCAGGGTGTTCCTGTAAGGATCATGTCAGTTGGCCCAAAAAATGACATGATCATGTTTCCAGACATTTGCAGACCATAGGACAGTTGATGAATCTGTAAATATGGGGTTCAAAAAACTATGATGATGCACATGCATTGAGATCCTGCAGAACTAAGACTAAATTCACTAGTGTAAGCACTGACCACAACTAATCACTATGAAGATTCAAGCCAGGGTACTAATTAACTCACCTTGAAAAGTGTGTCAATATGCTCTTGAGACTTCTTGAATGTGGCCTTTATACCTCATGACACCGTCCTTGGGCTTGGAATGTAAGTAGTAGGTTGAACCATCGACCCACCTTCATGGAGACCTCAAAGAGTCAAAGTGCTCTTTGACTATGCACAACTTTTGGTGCATCATTTGCAAATATGAGCTCTGCTGATAAATCAGAAGGGGGTCTTGACAAGTAAGGCAATGCTCACCAAGATTCAGCCTTTGTATGTGCTGTTAGGAAACAGCCATAAAATTTCATTTTTATTTTATTATGTCAAATTATGCTGCATTATGCTGAATTACACTACACTTTGCTAGTGTGAGAATTTTATTTTGCACACATCAATATGTGTGTGCATGTACATGGGTGTCAGTAGCAACAATGTACAATATATGTAACATAGTATATAAACCTTGAATACAAACTTAGGGGACCACAGTTGTATTCTCTTAGGTATTCCACCTATACTTGTGGTGCAAAACACCTTTCTCAACCAGCTATTCTATTAATAACCCTTCACATCAAAACCATCAATTTCCCCATCATGTGTGGTTATCCCACCCCCTTCTGAACCCACATGGTCTTAGCTAACAGATAGTGAGTGTTGCCCTAACAGAAGAACACAACTTTCCATATCAGTGTGCCTTCTCTTACTTGCGCATACATCATTGTTTTATCACACCACATCCAATTACTCATCCTTTCAGCATGAGCTGGAAGTACTTGTACATACATAATCTACCTTTCTTTTATAAGCTGATGCCAGGCCTCGCCTTACATTGCGACTGCCAGTGATTGAGAGGCAGCACTCATCATTAGGACAGCTGCAACCAGACAACTGATTGGATCTGGTTTAGTTAGGATTTACATTACTCTATTTAGATGACTATTTTGGTTACAAGCCAAATTCAGTGATAACTTCAAGATAAGGCACCTTAGCCAAAGAAGGGATTCATCACAGATCTACCCATTATGTCTGAACCATCAACTTCTAATTCCTGGTTCTAATCCTGTTCCCACACCAGTGCTAGAGGCAAAGATTGATGTGCTTACAGTGCAAGTGTTGCAATTAGTGTCAGTGTTGGCAACATCACAATCCAGACAAGCAGAAGTACAGCCAGAGACAACAGTAGACAGATGATGAGATGAAGGAGATGGAGTGGGTGTCCCAGGATGATGTGCAGACAGCGGAGAAGTCTGAAAATGGAAAAGTGTGCTTACCTAAGTATGTGCCCCTGCAAATCTTTGACGGTACCATGGAGAATACAAAATCTTTCATCAGCTCTATAGTATTGTACATCCATGGGAGGAAGCCAGAGTTTCATACAGCCGAGTCTAGGATAATGTTTGCTCTCTCATACATTCAGGGGGGGAAAGCACCAGTACTTTACAGTCCCCCACCTGTCCTAGTGGACTCCAACTGGACTGACTGGAGTCCAACTGGAGTCCAACTGGAGTCTGAGTGGAATGCATTTCAACCAAATGATAAGTCAATTAGATACCAAGTTCAAAGGCCTTTGGACTTACTGAATTTCATAAAGTACCCACAAAATTATGAGTCCTTAACAAAGTTAAGACTCATTCTTCATACTGGGAATTGAGGAAAAATTCAGTGGTATAAGAAAAACATTTCCTTTTCCCCCACGGTCAGTAAGTTCTGTGCAACCATTACAAAAATTACTGACTTTACTAACCGTGGGACTGAAAAATTAGCCGAGACGCGGATTTCGAGTATAAAAGGAAAATTTTCATCCAGCTGTCTAAATTACCGGTAACCTACAGTAATCGACTTCAATACAATCCATTACAAAGTCTTATTGATAGTTTCATTACAAACTATTATTGATCAGTTCCAAACTTTGTATTGAAATTTTCAAATTTGATGATACTTCGGGGGCGCCCTAAAGTTATCACGTGCGCCAAATATCATATTTGGTGCACGTGACCGGTTTAGGGTATGCTTTTTTTAGCACATCTACAATGAAAGTCTTGTATCTCACTCATTTCTTGTCCGATTAGGTACATTTAACTACAGATGGGAAAGTACATCATTGGCCAGTCATCGGGAGAGTACTTGGCACTGTTTGGTATTGTTGTCATGGCTAAATATAGTATCTCTTTCAGTTTTCATCCAATTTGCACAATTTAAATTGCAAATGAAAAGTATGCTGTTGGTCTATCATTGGGAAATATTTACAAGTATTTGGGATTGTTTGTTTATAAATCAAAAAGATCAACATAACTATATCAGAGCCAGTTTTTACTCAATTGAGTTTATTTAACTTGTGGAAATGTAACTTGGACACTTTGCCCTGTGCTGACAAAAGTTGTTTATATTTGTTTGTTAGATTATCAAAATACTGTATCTTGCTCAATTCTTGGCTGATTTCTTTTATTTAACTTGGAATGAGAAGATACATTATTGGCCAATCATTGGGAGGGTATTTGGCATTGTTTGGCATTGTTGTCATGGCTAAATATAGTATCTCCTTCAGTTTTCATCCATTTTGGATGATTTAACTGTTGGTCTATTATTAAAAGATACTTACAAATATTTGGCATTATTTGTTCATATATTAACTTGTAGAAGGGTGTAGCTTGGGCACTTTACACTGACAAAGGTTGTTTATCTTTAATTGTTAAATCATCAAAATACTGTATCTTGCCCATTTCTTGGCTGATTTGTTTTATTTAACTTGGAATAAGAAGATACACTATTGGCCCATCATTGGCCAATCATCAGACGAGTATTTGGTATTGTTTGACATTGTTGTCATGCCTAAATATAGTATCTCTTTTAGTTTTCATCCATTTTGGATGATTTAACTTGAAAATAAAAAGATATTGTTGGTCTATCCTTAAAGGATATTTACAGATGTTTGCTATTATTTGTTAATATATCAAGCAGATCAAAAAGACTATATCAGAGCCAGTTCTAATTCAATTGAGTTTAACTTGTAGAAGGGTATGTAGCTTGGGCATTTTATATTGACAAAATTGTTTATCTTTATTTGTTAAATTATCAAAATGCTGTATCTTGGTCAATTCTTGGCCAATTTGTTTTATTTAACTTGGAATAAGAAGATACATTATTGGCCCATTCATTGAGATCATATGTGGTATTGTTTGGCATTGTTTGTGGTATCTCAGTTAGTTCTTCTTTAATCCAACTGATTTAATTTGAAAATAAAATATATACTGTTTGTACATTATCTGATTTAGGTGTGCTAATGAAGGTTGTTTATTAAATCATCAAAAATGCTGTATCTCACTCAATTCTTGTCCCATTTGTTTTATTTAACTTGAAATAAAAAGATATATTGTTGGCCCATTATTGAAATCTTGGCTTCAACTTATAAGAAATTGCACCCTTCACCTTGTCAGTGTCTAATTTCAAGACAAAGGTAAATGTAAGAATATCAGAGTTTGAGAGGAAGTCCGAGACAGGAGAGGAGACTAGAGATTGAGATGGGTAAACTTGGTTGCTTTATGAACTGAAGAATACAAACAGAAGTAAATAGGTTAAATACTAAAGAGCAGAGTTAGGTCAGAGACCAGTGGAGAACAGAGTAGTGGAGGTATCATAGGAATGGAAACTATATCTAAAATACTAATGCTATGCCAATCATTACTAGGTGACCTTCATGGAAAATGGTTGGAAGTCCAACAAAAATCCACATTGCTGAAACAGAATCAAGAGATATTATATATTTGTTATTATTTGTTATTAATGAAAATAAGCTATATCTTCCTTAATGTTTAACTTGTAATAGAACAGAATATCATTGATGCATCATTAACATAATGGTTTCCACTATTTGGTATCATTTATTAGGGCTAAATATAAAGTTTATATCCTGTATTTTATGTTTTATATATCATTCTGATCAGGTTCTTGAGCTGATTTGATATTTTTTATTTTTTTGCATACTATTGGGTTTTTTATTACCAAATATTGTCAGGTATTTAGCATTATTTGATTATAGATCATAAAATATAAGGACTTGTACCTGCCAGAATTGGCTCTCACCCCCAAGTAAATTTGTATAGTGCAGGAATTGAATGCAAGACCTCACAATAGGGAATCACATGACAAACCAAACAAGTGTGCTCAACCACTTGAGCCACAGGAGAATTATTGGATATCAATATAAGGTTTATTTATGACTCAACTTTTCATATTCTTCGAGGAGGCTTTTTTCAAACAATTAAGATCAAAAAATTTTAATTAACCACATCCCTTGTGTAGAACACGAGGGAGTGGGTACAATATAATAATAAACAAAAAAAAACCCCCTCTCGCATCTTGTGAGAGGGGGGGATTACCACTATGTACATAAAAAACTAAACCCCTCACGTTTGGCATGAGGGGGGATTCATAAGTACTACAAAATATATACCCCTCATATTCAGTGTGAGGGGGGGCAGAAATAATGTGAATTAAAAATAATGAAGACCCCTCCCCATGCAAAATGTGGGGGAGGGGGGGTTGGGGGATGTGGTCTGGGGTGGGTGTCATTGCCCACCCCTCCTTGCACATGTCCATTGCTGTAGCAAGCTGCACCCATCATCCACCCTATGAGCAGTTGCTCATAGGTGTGGGGATGGATGCCATGGTTGTCGTAGCCCTGGTGTACCCGCCATCCACCCAATGAGCAGGTGCCTGTCAGTGTGGGCTCTCCACCCATCCACCCTGTGAGCCTCTGCTTGTAGGTGTGGGGAGGGTGTGTTGTCAGTTTTGGGGGTATCCTAGTTTAGAGGGGTTAGGGGGGGAGGGGTCAGTGATGTGGCATGTGAGGGAGGGGGTAGGTGGGTGCTTACCAGGTGGGTATCCTACTCTGCAGGTCTCCCGGTACCCCTCTGCCATCTTCTATCCTTTATTGACACCCTTACATCCTGTTTGGATGGTGAGGAAGGGGCTGGCACAGGTGTCATTGGGTCTGGGTCAATTCCCATTGCTCCATGTTGATGTTGGTGTTGCCCTGTAATTGTCCCCCATTCAGCATCATCACCAGCACCATTCCACCTGTGATCCACCCCCTGAGCAGTTGTTCAAGGGGCTGGAGGTGGGTGGTGCATCATTGGCCCTGGACCCTGGTGCTTTGCATTCTGGGGGTCCTGGTGCTGGTAGGCAGTGTCATCATCATTGTTGTCAACTGCACACACTCATGATCCACCCTATGAGCAGGGGCTTGCAGGTGTGGGGTGGGTGTGTTGGGTTGTCTTGCATCCATCCATTTTTACCAGTAGATAAAAGAAAAGAAACAAGTTAGTTTATAAAAACAAAAAGCAAATGAAAAAAAGCTTATATAGGGCCCATCCAGTCGGCCCAGTTGGCTCGTTTGTGGGTGGTGGTGTCATTACCAGTAGATTAGAACCTAGAAAGCTAAAGAAACAAGTTAGTTAGTTTATAAAATGAAAATGAAAATGAAAAAAACTTACATAGGGCCTAAATGATGCATCATTTGGGCCCACATTCCATCCAGTCAGCTTGTTTGTGGGTGGTGGTGATGGTGGATTGGGCATGAGAGTGGTGGTGGTGGGTGTCCATGCAGTGGTGGTGATGGTAGAGCAGAGAGAAGGGAGGCAGTGTCAACAGTGGTGGTGGTGGTAGTGGTGGTGGTGAGTGATGAGCTGGCACATTTGATGATGCGGCTATATGCTTTGTCATACACAGCCACACCAGTGGTACCTAAAGCAAGTAGAGGATGCCTTACACAAGCTACTGTTGTGTAAGGGTTATATTGTGGGTTGCTTATGTAAGCATAATACACAGGGATCTGCGTTTGATTCCTTTTCTTACACACTTTTTCAGCAGAATCTGACTGGACTGGACTGGACCAGTCCAAGTGGAATCCAGTGTTTGAGTGGATTCCACTTGGAGTCTGGTCAGACTGGACTGGGACTGGACTGGCAACTTTGCAGGCAGTTGGCTGGTGACCAGTCCCAGTGGACTCCAATCAGAGTCCACCAGAAAAGGTGGGGAGTGTAAAGACCTTGAAAGCACAGTTCTGGAGAAATGAGGCTATTAATCAAATTGCCATGGGAAATAAACCATTTGCGACTTTCGAGGAATTTTTGGAAAGATTGGAGGCACAGTTTGGGGACCCTAATCCAAAGGTGACAGCCAATGCCAAATTAAAAACCATGTACTGAGGTTCCCTAACAGTGGATGAATTTATTTTGCAGTTCAAAGCAGAAGCTTCACAAATGGACATGGGAGAAGCCATGTTGGTAGAATTTTTGAAAGCAGGATTAAATCCCTCTTTATTCAAGTCTATCTACTGACTATCTTCTATGCTAGAGAAGTTGGATGAGTGGCATAATTGGGTGATGCACCTTGATCAGCAATATTGGCAGGAACAGGCAGAATTGAAGTTGATGTATGGAAAGTAGTAAATTTGGAAAGCCATCAGGGGGATCTGAGAAAGGAAAGGTGCCTCAGGTGCAAACTCCAAGGGCACTGCTACCAGCCATGGCAGTAACACCTAATGTTGTGGAGTCAGCAGCACCAGATGCTATGGAAGTTGATCAAGCAGGGAGATGAGCCCCACTTAAATGTTTTAACTGTGGGCAGTTAGGACATATTTCTAGGAATTGGAGGCAGAAGAGAGAAATCAGGGAAGCTACAATTGAGGAAGTGAAGCAGGAGGAAGGCAGGTAGCAGAATTTTGTGGAAGAGTCCCAGTGAAGGTTTCCCCATTGGTGACCCAGAATCGTTATAGTGTACTAGTATCTGAGGGAACCCAGGGCAAACCAGAAAAGCAAATTGATGAGGAGGACAACTGAATCCAATCACATGACAAAGAAAATTGCCAAGCACCATTTCTGAAAACCCCTAAATTCTTTTATTTGCTCTGCATGAATAGAACCCAAAATCACCTTGACTGTAGGATTGAAGACAGTGGACATGCACACAGTGATTGATGTGGAAGCATTGCTCAATAGCTGTGCTACAGGATTATTTATTAATTGGTCTCATTAATTACTGGAAATGGTATTAGTGCACACAAGCTATCACAACCGATAATGGAGTATAATATTGATGGAACGATAAATCATGGAGGAACTATTAAGGAGGAGGTGACAATGGTAACAAAGTATCAGGGGCATCAGGAATGAGCCATATTCAAAGTGTGCAATCTCGGGAAGACCAATCTGATAATAGGATGTCCATGGGAGGAAGGTGAAAAAGGAGAAGAAGGAAAAGAAAAGAGAAAGAATGTCCGAGGAAGTATCCTATTATGATGGAGGAAGTGGAGGATGAGGATATGCCAAATGGGGAAGTTCCAATCATGATCAAGAAGGAAGAGCAGAAGCAAACCTTTAGAGCAATTCATGAAGGACAGTTGTGGGATAGAAATGTAGTGAAGGTGGAGAAGCAAGTGGAGGAGTGGGTACCAAAAGCATATCATGAATATCTGTCAGTCTTTCAGAAGAAGGAGTCTGAGCAAATGTCAGTGTGGAAGCCATGGGATCATGGGATCAAGATGAAGCCAGGGTTTGTGCCAAAGAAGTTGAAGGTATATCTGTTATCTCTGAAGGAACAAGAAGAAGTTGATGTGTTTCTAAATGAGCAATTATGCAAGGGATACATACGACCTTTGAAATTGCTGCAGATGTCACCAATATTCTTTGTGCCAAAGAAAGATCAGAGAAAGAGGCTGTGTACAGATTATAGGTATCTTCACAAAATTGGATCTACAATGGGGATACATAGGGTGTAGCATGGGTCAGGTAAACCTGTGGTGTTTAGGTCACGGGGTATACAGGTACAGGTACGGTGCCTGAAATCCTCAACCTGTGTCATACCACACCTGTTGCTATGGTGTCATGGGTTTTCATGGGTATTGCCAAGTTGGGCCCAGCTGGCAAGTAAAATTAGTGTTTGAAGGTCCAGTTTGGTCCAGTTTTTGGACCTTGATCAGGTGCAACCGCAACCAGTTGGGACTGCACCCTCAAGTCCAGGCAACTGGACCAAACCATACACAACCGGTTCACACCGGTCTGGTTGCTGCACCCCAACTGATTTAAACCAGTCTCACAAAAGACCAGTTGAGACCAGTTGAGACCAGTTGGGTAGCTGGTCTCAACCAGTCTTTCTGTAGCAGAATATTCTTACATCATATTTTAATTAAGTATACTAAATAAAATCAATGATTTACACCCCACGAGCAGGTGCTTGTAGTGGTGTAGGTAGGAGGTGAAAAAATAAAAAAACAATAACAAAACAAAAAACTGCCCCACCATCTCGCATTTGTAGTGAGGTGTCAAGACCGATTCTCCCAACTGGGCTTCCAATCATTTTCTGCTCCCTTCCCAGCCACCATGCACCACAGCCCACCTCCTATCAGCAGCACTGCCTAGAGGTGAAATTCCCTCATTTCCAATTCAATGAAACAGTTTCAGGTTATTTATCTCAGAAGCTGGTTTGCAATTATCACAGCCTCGGAAACCCCTATCACCTCTGGACTTTAGTATTTAAGCTAGCTACTTTCGTTTTGTATCGCCAGTTCATAAATCAACCAAGTCTCCCACTTAATCCTATCCTCTTTAAACTCCAATTACGTTCTTAAGTCATTCTCAAACTCTTGCTCATCCTCTCCAGAAATTCTCTGGACCTCTGGTCATCTTCCTTACCCTCGCCTTGAAATTAGGACACTTGATGAGGAGAAGGGTGCAACTTCTTATAAGTTGAAGCCAAGTCCTTTCTGCTCCCCCACTTGGTATGACACATCAAGTAAACCCTGCCCCAGATTTCCATAGGATTCCCTGTCTTACTCGATCCATCCTCTACAACTTCTATTGTCTGGGTACAACCAGAATTCTGATGACTTCCCCTTCGAGATCAGCACTTAACATGAGGATGGGTAGGGCACGGCATGGGTAACCCTTGGGTATATTTTCTTACACCCATACCCATACCCATGAACACCATACCCACATGGGTAGGGGTATGGTGTTACCATGGGTTTTTGTGGGTTACCCATGGTTATTCACGGGTATTGATATTTTTCATTATATTTGATAGGAAATTGCTGAAAAAGATGTTTGCATCTTCTTGCGGGGGGTAAACCCACAATATGTCATCAAAAAGTACCCCTGCATTTTTTACTGTTATTTTTCATGATATTTGATAGAAATTTGCTGAAAAAGATGTTTGCATCTCATCACAGGGGTTTTTCCTGTGATATGTCATTAAAAAGTTGAAATCTCAACACAGATGATCACTCACCTGACCAAAATCCAGGTACCAGCATACCGGCACATACCCGTAACACCGTGGAAAAGGGTACAGTGTTGCCTGGGTATGGCAATCCCATATCCATACCCATACCTGTGCATACCCATGACCAGAAACACACGGTGTTACCTGTACCTGTGCCGTGCCCTAAGGATTGGGTGCTGTTGTCCTGTCCCAGCCATGCTTGCAGTTGTCCTGCTGTTTGTTGACCCCACTATTCATCTTTGTTGTGCCTGTCATCTGTCGTTTGTCATCCCTACCATTTGCCATCTCTGCTCTTTGTCATCCCTGGCATTCCCTGCTGTTCCCCATCTGCTGTTTGTCATCCCTGGCATGCATCATGATTCATTCCCTGGCTGTTCATCGTCCCTGTTGTCCCTACCATTTGCTGTCTCCACTCTTTGTCATCCCTGTTGTTCCCCACTGTTCCCTGTCTGCCATTTGTCATCCCTGGCGTGCATTGTTCCCCAGCTGTTTGTTGTCCCTGTCATCTGTTGTCCCTGCTGTCCATTGTTGTCCATGATGTTGTCTCCCATCCCCCTGTTGTCAGCACCTCCATCACCTCCTACGAGCAGTGGCTTGCAGGTGGGGTGGTGGTGCTGTGTGATGTGGCACTTGTCTTGGTCCAGGAAAAGGATCTGTTGCCACCCTGTGAGCAGAGGCTCACAGTGGTGGCATGGGATGTTGTTCTCATTGTTATCAAGAGGTAATAACCTAAAAAAGAAATCAAGTTGGTTAGTAAAAAAAAGAAATAAACAATAATGAACATACCTGGGGCCCAAACAACACTAATCGTCATTTGGGCACTTTGCATTGGTTCATTTGCAGTGGTGAGGTTCTGAGTGAGGTGGTGTGCATGTCATTCGAGGGCATGGGTGGGGAATGGAGAGCATGGCATGTCGCCTGGTAGGTGGGGCCAGGTCGTTAGCAAAAAATAAGAAACTAAAAAATGAAATGGTTAGTAAAAGAAAGCAAACAAGAGTAAGAAGCTTACTCTTGGGCCCAAACAATGGACTAGTGTCATTTGGGCCACCTTCTTTATGTTTGCTCATTTGCATGGTTGTTCTGGTGGTGCAGGTGGTGACGTGGTGTGGTTGGTTTGTTGTTGTGGTTGTGGGAAGTTGTAGTAAGTGGCCCCACTTTTGTTTGTTTAGAAGCACAAATATGACCACATGGTCTGTGCACAGCCATGGGGTATATAAGCACCCACCAAATGACAACCTTTCCCCAGGCTTGTCCCACTGCACATATTTATAGTATAATTAGTACATTCATTATTTCTTTTTTCTTATAATTTGTGTAAGTATAGGTATGTAAGTAGGATATATATATATACTATAAAAACTGGTTGCAACTGATCGCAACCAGTTTTATAACAGTTTTCAAATGTTTTTGAAAGTAAGGCAACTGGCAACCTGACCGGCCTTGAAAGTAAGCAACCGCAACTGATGGTCTGGTTGCATTTGGTTGTGTTCAGTTCGGTCTCAGTCATTTTTTCAGTTGCATCAACTGGACCTTCAAACACTAAGTAAAATCACTATTTTACCTATTCTATCTGTGTCAATTTTCTAGTGTTTAAAGGTCTGGTTCATTGAACTGGAAAAAGACTGCAATTGAACTGGACTGAACTGCAAAAAACCAGACTGTCAGTTGCAGTTTGGGCTTCACAGGATGGAAAAATTGCTCCGAACTGAACCGATAAAAACTGGTTTGAGTCAGTTAGAACTGCTACTGTGTACTCCGAGTACATTACACTCCTCCACCTATTCCGGTCGGATTCCAGTCGGAATGCCCATTCCAATCAGAATTTCTGGAATTCTGGTCAATTCCATTTGCATATATTTTTCTCACAATTCATAATTCCAGTTGGACTGGGGGGTCAATTTTACCTCTGGAATCCCCGGAATCTACCCGGACTCATTTTTACCTGGAACAGTCAGATTAACTGGATGCACGGCACTAGCATAACCGGAATAACTGGAATGCATGTGCTTTCAAAAATAAAAGTTCAACGTGCAACAAGAATTGAACACTCGACCTTGGGTCTGCACACATAACAGCACACTTAACCACTGAGCTACCAGGTCATTATTCATCTACATACATCTAATACTTTTATTACCCAACCAAGGTGCATAGTTACAGCCATTAACGGAATATGCACACATGCATATTGCATGACACGTGACACGTGACTGCCAGCTCACAACCACCACCACCATCGTCAACGCTGCCTCCTCCTCCTCTCCACTCTACCACCACCACTGCATGCGCACCCACCACCACCATTCCCATGCCCACTCCCACCATCACCACCACCTTCAAATGAGCTGACTGGACGGAATGCGGGCCCAAACGATGGCAATTGTCGTTTGGGCCATAGATAAGTTTTTTTCTTTTTTCTTTTTCTTTTTATCAATCAACTAATTTTAATTTATTGCTTTTTAGGCTATATACTACTGGGGATGACCTGCTGCAACGGAAAATGCACAATGGAAAAATGCGCAACCCATGCCCACGCCCACCCAATCCCCTCCTCCCCATTCAAATGGGATGTGAAGCTGTCGACACAGGCTAGGTGGGTGCAGAGGGATGCCAGGAGACCCCAGAAGGGGGATACTTGCCTAGTAAGCACCCACCAACCCCCATACACATGCCACATCATACTGATGCACCCAAACCCCTCCCCCCCCCCCCCCAAAAAAAAAAAAAGACAGAAATCCAAATGGGGGACGACAGTGACCAACAATGACAAGCCACCCACCAGCCTCACGAGCAACTGCTCATGGGGTGGATTGTTGGTGGAAGGACAGACAACAGCGGGGTCGCATCCCCTCCCCCTCCCCCGCACTTCGTGTGGGGAGGGATTTTTTTTGTACTTTTAATTATTTATTAGTATTGTGCCCCCCCTCCCCCATTTTGCCTGGGGGAGGGATTTTTTTCGTCATTTTTACCTCACCCCTCGTGTTTAGCATGAGGGGTTAGCTTTTTATGTATATAAATAAAACTCCCTTAATTAAAAAATTTTGATCTTAACTACTTTGAAAAAAACTAGAGTGTCATGAATAAACATTATATTACTAACTAATAATTCTCCTGTGGCTCAACTGGTTAAGCACACATGTTTGGTTTGTCATGTGATCACTCTAATCAAGATGGCTTGAGTTCAATTCTTACTCTGCACAAATATATTTTGTAGGCACTTTGACAACTTAAGACTTGAAATTTGACTATCCATTAGGGTATATACTCTAAGTTGAGCATCTGGAGTAACCAGAATCTGGTCAGAATAACCGGAATCCAGTGGAATCCAATGGAATCCACTGGACTCCAGTGAGTCCGATCAGAATAGGTGGAGGAGTGTAAATTACTGTGTACTCCTTGTAAACATGCATCTTTTGACTATATTTTCAAGAGAAACGGTCCAGAATTTCATGTGCTATGGCCAAAACAATATGTTACTGCAAAATCTAACTTGCACGACATCTTGTAGTTGTGTTTTTTGAGATGTAGAGGATTGTCATCACCATAGAACCTTTATGGTCAACTACTATGCACTCTATACTATATACTATAGTTTTCAACTGGTTTTATGTACTAAATTCTATGAGAAGACCAGTTTTAGTCAGTTCAAACTGGTTATGACTGAACTGCAGTTCAAACTGGTTTGAACTGGTTTGGACTGGTTTTTTGTGGTTCAGTCCAGTTTTTTGGGGTATTACCATAATAGCTTTGCCTGAATAACTCAATAGGCTGGGACCATAGAGGAAATAACCCAACTTGCACAGCAAAGAGTGGTCAGAGAGGTCATCAAGTTTCATAAGGGTTACTATACTGATATCATGGGTGGTTGACATCTTCTAAAATGTGACTCTGTATACCCTTGTACCCTCCTCAGGGGTAAGGGTATGTAGAGGGTAGGAAAGTTCATACCCTTACCCTTACCCTCACATACCCTTTGCCCATACCCCCAGGGTATGTAAACCCTTGCCATTCACTAATTGGTCTCCCCCATGCTGCAACCCAGATGGTGGTGCAAGGAGAAGTCAAATCTGGATAGATACAGGGACCAACGAGCTTGACAACGGTTCAATTTCTTGGCTGTCATAAAGTACTGGAGATTCTTGTGATCTGTCCAAATTTCCACATTGTGTTTGGCACCCTCAAGGAAGTGTCGCCACTCCTCAAGTGCACACATTATTGCCAGCATCTCCTTGTCATGGATCTCATAGTTTCACTCTACAGCACTAAGGCTTTTGGAGTAGAATGCAACAGGATGCCACTTCTGGTCCTCCAGAGACTGCTGAGACAACACAGCACCTGTCACAAAGTCAGACCTGTTGGCTTCTACATGAAAAGGGCATGAATTGTCAGCAAAGGTAAGAATGGGAGCAGAAGTGACCATCTCCTTAAGCTTTTCAAATGCCTCCTGTTGTGCATTATCCCACCTCCATGCCTCCTTTCATGTCAAGTCCAACAGTGGTCATGCATGATATGAGAAATCCTTGATAAAACACCAATAGAAATTGATGAAGCCCAGGAATGACTGCACCTCTTTCTTGTTTGTGGGCATCAGCCAAGCTGTGACCCCATTTACCTTGATAGGATCCATCTCCACCTGACCCTCCAAGATAATCAGGCCGAGGTACTTGATCTTGGTCTTCTCAAACTCGCACTTGTCCTGATGAAGGTAGAGTTTGTACTGTTGAAGTCATTCTAGAACAAGGCACGTGATGCAATGGTGCTCTTCAACCATGTGAGTGAAGATGAGGATGTCATTGAGATAGATACAAACAACACCTTTGAGGATGAGGTTGTGGAAGATGTTGCTCATCATGGTCTGAAAGGTGGCAGGACTATTAGTAAGGCCAAAGAACATGACAAGCGGTTTAAAAAGACCACGGTTGGTACGAAAGGCTGCCTTCCACTCATCTCCCTCCTTTATCCTCACATTATTGTAACCCCAACAGACATCGAGCTTGGTGAAGTATTGGGCTCCATGGAGCTGGTTCACCAGTTTGGAGATGAGAGGTAATGGGTATAGTGCTTGAAGGTCCAGTTGCAGTTAATGTATCAGTCTTTTGAAATTTTGAGATGAAATTTGCCATTTAAAGGCTCATATTTAATACCAATGTTTTATGACTTTTATCATATCATCTTAATATAGTAACAAATAGATTGTACTATTGCGCCTAAGGTTTATTTACAAAAGTAAGCATCTTATGACAGAAACAATTTTATCAGCTTGTACACTTTTGACCAAAACCTCAAAAAGTGTACAACCTGATAAATCTGTTTCTGTCATAAGGTGCTTACTTTTGTAAATAAACCTTAGGCGCAATAGTACAATCTATTTGTTACTATATTAAGATGATATGATAAAAGTCATAAAACATTGGTATTAAATATGAGCCTTTAAATGGCAAATTTCATCTCAAAATTTCAAAAGACTGATACATTAACTGCAACTGGACCTTCAAGCACTAAATGGGTAGTGATTTTTGACCATGATGTTGTTGAGCCTTCTGTAGTCTTGAACCAGTTGAAGTGAGCCATCCTTCTTCTTGACAAAGAAAAAGGGAGAAGCCATGGGTGACATCGATGGTCAGATACATTGAGAGGCCAGGTGCTTGTCAATGAACTGGTCAAGCTGTTGCTGTTCTTCAGGAGAGAGAGGATAGACCTTGCAGTATGAAGGGGCTGCCCCAGGGGTGAGTTCAATCACGTGATCCCATGGCTTGCGCATGGGGAGAGAGTCGAATGATTCCTTGGAGAACACGTCCCCAAACTCATGGAGATGAGGAAGCAAGGAATCAGTAGAGGATTTAGCAGCATTGTTTTTGTGGAATGCCTCGGTGAGGTGTTGGGATATGTTCAATGTAGCACACACCTCGTGCAATGGACAAATTGCAGTGTAGAAGATCCAATCACCTTCCTCTACTTCCTCTGGCTCCTCATTATCATCATCTGAGTCCAGCATCAGATCAGGAACCCCTTCCAACTCCACTTCAGGTATAGGCAGGGGTCCGGTACAACACTTATGAGTATGTCATATTGAGGCCCTTTGTCCACAACATTCTTGCCTGGCTTCTGTGAAACAAGTGTGACAGTGGGATGGACACCAGCTCATTGTAACCTCCCTGGTATGCCAGTCAACCTCTGGGTTATGGTCTTGAAGCCATGGATAGCCCAAAATCACCTTCTGCTTTCCTAATTGAGTGACAGCAAAATGGCATGCTCAATATGATCTTTGTAACAGAGGACCAGGTCTACAACCTCTTGGATGGCACCAGCTTCATTTGGGGACCCATCCACATTATAAACAGGTATTGGACATGAGAGTGAGAGAGTATTCAGGCGATGTTGTTGTGGGAGATGGGCATCAATGAAGAGACCAGTCGCACCAGAGTCCAGGAGCACAGAGACACCAAGTATCTGACAAAACTTCAAAGTGGTTATGGACAGGCAGTGAGGGTGTACAATTCACTCACTGCAAATAGAAAAATCCTGCTCCTCTACAACTTCTGACTTGATCTCCTCTGCAACCTGATCCTTTGCTTCCTCAACATCTACAAGCACCAACAAGTCTTGGAGGAGTTCATCTCACCCCTTTGGGATGAGCATGTGGATATCCTGATGATGGGGACATGCTCCAGCCCTGTGCCCAGTTTCCCCACAGCGGTAGCAGAGATCCAACCTACGTGCACGGCTGCAGGCCACATCAATGTCCATTGGTACCAGGACATTGATGGCTGGTGTGGGAGTCTGATGAACAGGAATGGGGTTATGGCAGGGAAGGGTTTGATTGAAGGTGTAGGGCGCATGAGTGGTAGTTGGAGCACAGAATGCAGCATGCTGCATTTGTGAGTCGGTTCTTGTCACAGAGTGAAGCAGCTTCATACCAAGCATAGATATCGTCGTCCACCAGGTGCTCTTCCAACATCTGTGCAATCTGGTCCTGAATTTCTTGATTGAGGCCCCATCGGAACTTCACCACCACTGGTAGCCCACTCCCATATCCTGCCATGTCCACCAAATCCTTAAACTTGTCGATATAATTGTCCATGGATTGACGTGCCTGATGGTAAGAAAATGACTCGAGCCATGTCACTGCTCAGTGGCACTCATTGAGGGCACAAAAGTGGTGTACAAACTCTGCTTGAAAGTCACCCCAAGTGGAGAAAGGTAGAGAACCGAGCTCTTTAGTTTGGTGCAGAATATGGTCCATGTAGAGATAGGCACATTCAGATTTCATGTATGTGAAGGCCGAATAAATTTTTGCAGCCTTGTCGACAAATTCATGTGACTGGAGACTGATGTACAACTCACAGGAATTACAGAATGCATGCCCCTGCACATGCATGCCATTAAATTTGGCAGGGGGAGACAGTTTGATCTGGGCACGTTAGGCAGCATGTTGTTGTTGCGCGTGCTTGGAGTCACAATGGGGGGAATATTGGTTATGGAGCTAGTCTGAAGGGTTCTGATGAAGTTTTCAATCATAGATTTAAGCAAATCGATTTGCGTGCATATTCCAGTAATGTCACTTTCAAGCACGTCAAGGCGCTCTGATGTGTCCATGGTGCTAGGGGTGTGTTAGGCAAAAGTGGGGGCACACAAAAAATGGGACTGTCAGGAACAGTGTGTAGGGAGTCTGTGGAGCTTTGGGAAGTGTCATCCACTCTGTACCTGCCTATCTTGGGCAGTGTGTTTGTGATTTCGGGCCTTAGGAGAGAGTTTTCTACTATAAGGGCAACCTCAGCCTCTAGCAAAGGGAAATCTGAAGTTAAAATTATACTACATATTACAGGGATTGGAGGCATGCCTAGCAAAGGGAAATCCAAAGAGAAAACTCTGAGGACCCCTTTGCCGATGCCCAGTATATGTGAAGACTGCAAAAATCAAATAATAATCTAAAAAAGAAAAGGCAGAGATAGGCAGATCAAGGGCACCAAATGACATCATACCAAGGGGTAGATGTCAGACAGGGTGCTCTGCCTCTAAATATAGAACTGTCAACATGCACAAATGTGATAGAAAGGGAAATTAGTAATAAAATAAGGAAAAATCATAGAAAATGAAGAATAGAAGGAAATGAAGTGAGGAAAAATATAGGATGACTGTAAAAAATAGGAGAAACACACAGGGCACCCCCCCAAGTTCCCCCTAGTCCCCTTACAAGACCTCAATGAATTTCATATGCCCATTCTGGTAGAGATAGAGGACAAGGTTGTGCACAAAGTCAAAGTGATCATAAACAATAATGAGAGGAAGCTGGTCAGAGAGCTCAGCCTCTTTGAGGAAGTTCTTGACCTTCTCATGGTTGTAGAAGTTACTCTCCCTACAGATGTGTTCCACTTCATGGATTTGGCCAGTCCTTGTTAGTGTTTAAAGGTCCAGCTTGGTCCATTTTTTTTTTCCATTTTGGGACAGAACTGGAACTGCAACTGGTTCAATGACATTCAAAAACTAAATAAAATTGGACCGAACTGTGTGAAGTTGGTTTGCTGCAGTCCAGTCCAGTTCAACCACAACTGGTCATCAACTGATTTGTGTTGGTCTAAACTGATGTTATCTACATAATTTTGTACATGCTAATAATAATGTACAGTAAAATAAAGTCACTTGAAGGCAGGAGCCTGCGAGCAAGAATGTGGATAATAAAAGTAAAAAAAGAAAAACCCCCCTACCTTGCAGGATATGTGAGGAGGGGGTCAGGTACCACACAGATCAAAAAAAAGAAAAATACCCTCCCGCAAGAGGGGCTGGCATCATCATCTGGCGTTAGTGCTGGCATCCAGCATTGGTGTTGGTGTTGGTGCTGGTGTTGGTGCTGGTGCTGGTGTTAGCATTGTCGCTTGCTATCTCTCATTGTCTGCTGTCCTTGTTGTCATGTGGTCTTCATCAGCTGGTGTTGGTGTTGGTCATTGTCCACTCCCCTCATCATCTGGCATTGGTGCTGTCATCTGCCCCCCATCTCCTGTTGTTGTTGTCCAGTTGGTGGTCCCCATTGGTGGTCATTCATCTGTCATCACCATCCCCATCCACCCCATGAGCAGTTGCTCATGGCAGTGGTGTGTGTGGTGTGTTGTTTCTGCAGTTGTCATCATTGTTGTCGTCCAGAACAATCACCACCCTGTGAGCAGGTGCTTGCAGCGGTGGCATGGGTGGGTGCAATGTGGGTGGGCATAGGTTGTCTTGGTGCCATCTCATTGTTATAACATAGTTAAAACCTAAAAAATAAAAATAAAAATGAGTTAGTTGAAGCAGAACATTAACAAAACTTTGCCTGGGGCCCAAATGACATTTGTCATTGTTTGGGCCTGACATGGTTTGTTGGTGGTGTTTGGCAGTGTTATCCGATGTGGTGGACATGGGTAGCGACAGGCATTGATGGGGTGGTGGTGGAAGGAGGCAGAGGAGGTGGAGGCAGCATCGAGGGTTGTGGTGGTGGTTGATGTTGATGTCACCATGTTGTTGTTGTGTTGGCAGCCATGGGAATGGTGAACCAACTGGCACCACTTTTTTGTTTGGGTGTGCAAACATGATCAAATGGTCCATGTGCACCCACAGGATATTTAAACACTTGTTTTCCAGGTTCTTTTGTCCTCAGGCTTGTCCTATTTACAATTTATTTTAGTTTATAGTATAGTAATGTAAATGCTATGTGTATAACCGGTTACAACTGGTTTGAACCAACTTTTGTCAGTTCTAAATAAATATACAAATTTAAGAAACTGCAACTGCTGCCATGTGAAAACTAAGGCAACTGCAACTGCAAAAGAACTGGACTGCAGTTCAGTCCGGTTTGGTTTCAGTTTTTTTCCAGTTTGATGAACTGGACCTTCAAGCACTAGTCCTTGTGGCAGCCTGAATGCAATTGAAGTGAACCTTGGGATCTTCACTAAGGTTGACAACACCAAGGTAGTAGAGGCCCATCAATGGGACCTCATTTGACTTGCATAGATCAAAAGGTGCAGCATAATACCTAGCACTCCTAGTGTTTATACACTGCTACCTTTCAAGTTGTATTAGTTATATTTTAATTCTCTGAGTCTTACTGTAGAAGCTCTTCTCTGTAATTTACCCTCCCCCACCTATTCTGATCAGAGTCCAGTTATTCCAATTGGAGTCCAGTTATTCTGGTCAGAGTCCAGTTATTCCAGTTATTCCAACCAGATTCCAGTTACTCCAGATGCTCAACTTAGAGTATATACCCTAATGGATAGTCAAATTTCAAGTCTTAAGCTGTCAAAGTGCCTACAAAATATATTTGTGCAGAGTAAAGATTGAACTCAAGACATCTTGATTAGAGTGATCACATGACAAACCAAACATGTGCTTAACCAGTTGAGCCACAGGAGAATTATGAGTTAGTAATATAAGGTTTATTCATGAAGATCAAATTTTTTTGATTGACCACATCCCTCACATTGAATATGAGGGAGTGGGGATGATTGTGATTACATACATAAACAAAAAATCCTCCCTCTCACAAGATGCAAGAGGGAGTTTTATTTATATACATAAAAAGCTAACCCCTCACATTTGGCATGAGGGGGGAGGTAAAAACATGAAGAAAAAAATCCCTCCCCCACGCAAAATGGGGGAGGGGGGGCACAATACTAATAAATAATTAAAAGTACAAAAAAAATCCCTCCCCACACAAAGTGTGGGGGAGGGGGAGGGGATGTGACCCCGCTGTGCTAGGTGTGTTGTCTGTCATTCCACCCACGATCCACCCCACAAGCAGTTGCTTGTGAGGCAGGTGGCTTGTCATTGTTGTCATTCCACCTGTGATCTACCCCACGAGCAGTTGCTCATGAGGCTGGGGGCAGGTGGTGCGTCATTGTTTCCTATCCCTGCACCTGGGTGTCATTCCACCCACATTCCACCCCATGAGCAGTTGCTTGTGAGGCTGGGGGTGGGTGGTTTGTCATTGTTGTCATTGATAGGTTGTCTCCTCAGCTCAAAGGCCAATTCACTACTTTAACCACATTCTAATCACATCGGCTAACTCCTACAATGTCCCAGATGCAGCACGACCCAGTTTATTGATTGCAATATCATATCAACCACATCAAAACATCACCAGCAACATTGATTGTACCGAGAAACCACATCGCACAACTTTAGGACTACTTTGAAAAGCCCCTCAGATCCCTCTAAACAACCATCGAACATCCCCGATCAAACTTCGAACAGCCGCGACCGTCATTGACCATCATTGAGCATTATCAATCAATATCGAGAGACTATGAGCGAACGTGGAAGACCATGCGCCAGGAAGTATTCCAACTTGTGCTCAAACCTGCTGGTAGTAGGTCAGCCTCATTCCAAGTCCCTATCACATACAGAACCTGCTGGATGGATTATTGTGAGACTTAGCGCGGTTTATGCACAAAGGACAGTCTCTTTTAGTTCTTTCCCTTTATTACTCCTTCATCATATGATATATCTCTTTCTTGTTCGGATTCCAGTCTCCTTTTTGGCCTTGTGCCTTAACTCATATCTTTTGCCTCATATTCTACACATGTTTCTTATACCATTTTAGGAAGTTTCTTTTAAAAACATATAAAACTCTGTAGTATCTACTTGGAAATACAAGAAATCATCTTCACCTATTGTCTCGTATACAGTTCTAAGCATCTGATCAATCTTCTAAAACAATCTAAGTCTCTATGAGTTTTCTCAATCAATGAGAAACCTCTGCGATCATCGTGTCCTTGATCTTCCTTCAATCCTCTTGTCATTAGCACTAGCAACCATTCCAACATGTCCTAGCCATTGGCTATAGCCTTCGTATACTATCGACCTATCAAAAGGTCCTCGGAGTTCACACTTCGACCATCAACGATAAAACTCGTTCGCCATTGATCTCATCGATCGTCCTCGATATTGATCGATACCCCATCGGACCACGTCAAACACCATCATCTCTTATAGAACTACCTTTGCGACTAGTACCAACTAGTTGGCTTCCCATAGGTTGGACCGCAAACCTTCGGAATGTCTCGCACCCTTCCTCTGACTTGTGCAAATATCATCGGTTGCCTCATCAGCTGTTTTGGTGGTTTTCCCGGGTTGAGTATCATCATCGTTCCACCTAGTGTTTCGAGGTCCAGTTGGGTTGCAGTCTTTTGCAGTCTTTTTAAAATTTAAACTGCCTCCTACTACCTCAAACAATAAGATAAAATCATGAAAATATTTGAGCAGATAGATCTGGCCAAAGACCAGGGGGTCATCTCTGGAACATAGGGATTCTGGTCAGTGATTGTCAATATAATCACAAAATTTAATCATGGATAGAGAAGTGAAAATAATGGGGGGGTCCTCTCTTTGACAAAATGATTTCAACCAATCATTGCTGAGATACATCAAAACAGCAAAAGACCGGACCTTGAAACACTAGAACTTCCACCTGCAATCCACCCCACGAGCAGTTGCTCGTGAGGCTGGGGGCGGGTGGTGTGTCATTGTCATCTCCTGTCCCTGCGCCTGGGCATTGTTCCACCCATGATCCACCCCATGAGCACTTGCTCGTGAGGTTGTGGGTGAGTGGCTTGTCGTCATTTGTTGCTGTTGTCCCCCATTTGGATTTCTGTTTTTTTTTTTTGGGGGGGGGGGGTTTGGGCATGTCAGTGCAACATGGTGCAAGTACAGAGGTTGGTGGGTGCTTACTAGGCAGGTACCCCCCTTCTGGGGTCTTCTGGCATCCCTCTGCACCCTCCTAGCCCATGTCGACAGCCTCACATCCCATTTGAATGGGGAGGAGGGGATCGTGTGGGCATGGGCGTGGGTTGCAGGTTTTTCATTGTGTCAGGTCATCCCCAGTAGTATATGACCTAAAAAGCAATAAAATACAATTAGTTGATTGATAAAACAAAAAGCAAAAAAAGAAAAAAAAAAGAAAAACTTATCCATGGCCCAAACGACAGTTGCCATCATTTGGGCCCATGTTCTGTCCAGTCAGCTCGTTTGAGGGTGGTGGTGATGGTGGGAGTGGGCGTGGGAGTGCTGGTGGCAGGTGCACATGCAGTGGTGGTGGTAGAGTGGAGAGGAGGAGGAGGCAGCATTGACAACGGTGGTGGTGGTTGTCAGCTGGCAGTCACATGTCACATGTCATGCAATGCATGCAGCTATGTGTATGGTTACTATGCCCTTAATTGGGTAATAATGGTATTAAAGGGTAATAATGGTATTAAATGTAGGTAGGAATAAAGACTTGGTAGATCAGTGGTTAAGCGTGTTGTTCTGTGTGTAAACCCATGTAGACCCAAGGTTGAGTGTTCAATTCTTACTGTATGTGAAACTTTTATTTGGGAAAGCACATGCATTCCAGTTATTCTGGTTAGTCCATGCATTCCAGTTAGTCTGGTTGTGATGAGTCTGGTCAGATTCTGGGGATTCCAGGTGTAAATTGGATCCTTAGTCTGACTGGAATTGTGCTGCATAGGGAAAACTACATACAAAAAAAATTCCACTGGATTCCAGAAATTCCAGAAATTCTGGCTGGACAAACCGGAATCCAACTGGAATAGGTGGGGGAGTGTAAAGTACTTGCTCTTCTGTATTGGATAATCTGTTATGGTACATAGATTATCTTACTACTATTACCTATATGAAAATGAGTGCCACATATTATTCATCTGGTATATCCTCTTGTACTCCACCCATACAGGCAACATCAAGACCTGGCTTTTCAGCTAGAAAATACCACTGCTCAGGATCATTTTGGAATAGCTTATGAGGAATCATTGCAACAACAGCCAGAATTGTCTTCACAGGAATAATCTCCATATTGTCAATTCTGCCATGTGTGCATGACCAGAGTGTGTTATGTGACTTTTGAAGAATCCCCTCATGTGGAGGGCAGTATGTTGATACAAGAGCAAATGTTTCATCTTGTGTTACTCCATTTGGTGTCATAATAGGAAGCTGAAAATAGAATGAAATTTCTGCAATGGTGTAGTACGTGCCTTGACATTCCTAGCTATTCTAATATTTGTTAAAGGTTTCAAATTTTCTTTCCACATTGATCGTGCTACTTGGCCATTAGGCAATTGGAGTCTTGCCCATCTGTGCACTGCTAGATAATCATGTACAGGCACAATATTTGCTTTCCTCACAGCTGCTAACTCATTTTCATCAAGCTTATACAAATATCTGTCCCTTGCTTGAAGAAGCACATAACCTGCACCAATATCTTGGACTCCTCTAAGTATTCTTGGTTTCTCATCCTCTAGCTCTGGTATCATTGCTTTCAATGTATTGACTTGACATCGCTGCAGACCTTGCTCCGAAAGATTGGCATAAGGATTAGAATGTTGACAAATTTCTTCACCAAGATTGCCAATAGTTCTCTCCATAGTCCATTGTGAGGAAATAATTGGAGCACCAATACGAACAGCCTCAGGGCCCAAATGAGTTAATGCATGAATGCTTGGGTGAACAAAATGAAGTCGCTCAGGGCAGCGCTAATAATAAAGTAGTTCAAACTCATTGACAAACTCTAGCAGAGCCACATGAGCCTTTTTCAAATTGCGAGTGAAAATATGATATTGATTCATAATCTGCATTGCATAAACCAACTTGCAGACATGTGTCCAGTGCTTTTCAGGAAGAATATTGAATAGCAGTGCTGGACCAAGTCCATAGAGATATATAAGAAACTCCCATGCTTTATATCCACTGGAAATCTTTTCAGCAGGATTTCGTAGTGGACAATCAAAAGAACCAGAAAGATATGGAGTACAATCAGCCACCTCTTTTCCGTGTTTATCCCATACAATTCCTTGTAAGACTGCCCAATCCCAGGTGGATTTATCATCTTTTTTATCACAATCAAATGATCCTTGCCAAAGGTTGATAAACAGATCTGGAATGTTAAGTGATACCAAGTGCATGATATCAGATCCAAAACATCCAGGAACATCAAAGCGGTGCTTTGGAAGCAGTCCAAGAAAGATGCTTGGCTTTGAAATTCCAGTTTCTAAACGACATTTTTTGTATTGTGTCTCATTAGCAGATCCCACAAGATATTTGAGCTTCTGCTCATAGTCTTGGACTGAAGGTAATGGAAGGTTATTAACATCAATGTTGGGATGGTCACAATAGTTGTTTGGTTTGAGTAATGCAGGATAGTAGTGTGTTCCCCCTTCCTTGTGGCGACCAGGCAAAGTACAGAACAATCGACAGCCATTTTTTCCATGGTGACCAACCAAACCATTTAGATATGCCATTCCAGGACCATCTGCTGTTGCCAGACATAAAAATGGATGGGAAGTTACCATTTTTTGTTGATTGGCATCCCACATACGAAGACCCTCTTTCTGCAATGCAGAACGATGGTGCAAGCTAGGAAACAGATATGTGTCAGGATATTTTGGTTTATTGGGTCCAGTAATGAATCCTCCAGGCAGAACACATTTTTATATGTATTGGCTATCTGGAGCATGATCAAAAATGACCCAAATAAATATCCAACAGTCAGAAGCTTTATTAGTGTTAGGGCAACACCCACTATCTGCTAGCTAAGACCGTGCGGGTTCTCTCTACAAGAAGGAGGCAGGATCCACGCTCGTGATGGGGGAATTGATGGTTTTGATGCAAGGGGTTATTAATAGATGAGTTTGTTGAGATAGGCCTTTCACACCAAAAACATAGGTGGAATACCTAAGAGAACACAACTGGGGTCCCCTAGGCATATATTTAGGGTTTATATACTATGTTACATATATTGTACATTGTTGTTACCGACGCACTCATACATGCGCGTACATTTTGATGCGTGTGAAATAAAATTCTCATGCTATCAAAATGTAGCGTCATTTGGCGTCATGTAGCGTAATTCAACATAATAAAATAAAAATGAAAGTTTATTAGGTAATGGGGTGGTTTCCTAACATTACCCCCCTTTTATGCCTCGACTTCCAGGCAAGAAAATATTATGTTTGTCCCCTCTGTGAAATTTTGGTAAGGCCAGAATTTCATCCCCTCATACACCATTCTCGCAATGCGATGCGGAGCATTTGGATTACGTTTAAAGAATTGGGCAATCGCATTACGCGCTCGCTTACAATTCTCTTCAGGTTCCCACAAATTATTTTCATTGGTATAGTTTTTCCACTTTATTAAGAACTCCAATTTGTTCCGTCGAAGACGTGAGTCTAGAATTTCTTCAACCATGTATTCTGGAGCACCTTCTACTATTATCGGAGGTTGCGGAGTAGTTTGTTGGCCAGGAATAGTGGGCGGATGGTAAGGGCATAGGCGGGATACGTTAATCTCAGGATCAATCTTAAATGATCTGGGTAATTTTAGCACTACCGCATTAGGCGAGATCACTTTAGAGATCGCATATGGGCCAACTTGTTTCTCTGTAAGTTTCTTCGAAGGTCATGGAATATTCAGGTCCTTGGTACTTAGCCATACCAAGTCACCAACTTTGTACTCTGGAGCACATGCTCGAGTACGATCTGCGTGTTGCATCATGTCATCACATGCTTTCTTCAATGCTGCCTCTGCTTTCTCTTGTACCTTTTGCATCTTAGATACAAAATCTTCTACCGACTGTACTTTGACTTCCCTTCTGGGTTCTACTCCCATGCGAGGATGATATCCATAATTCGCGAAAAAGGGTGACATACGAGTAGCCAAATGGAATTTGTTATTGTGGGAAAATTCGGCAATTGCCAACCATTCGGGCCAGTCGGTTTGTCGGTAGTTGACAAACATACGTAGGTACTGCTCCAACTCCTGATTCATTCTCTCTGTCTGCCCATCAGTCTGCGGGTGATATGCCATAGATAATTTAGTTTGAATTCCCAATATGTTGTTTAGTTCTCGCATAAACACGGAAGCAAATTGTGGTCCACGATCGGAGATAATGGTATCAGGTAACCCATGTAACCACCATACCTGATTTAGATAGAGGTGCGCCAAGCCCAATGATGAGGTTTCTGTAGTAGTAGGAATAATATGGACCTCCTTTGTAAAGCGGTCGCATACTACAAATATTGCATCGTACCCTTGAGCCTCAGGTAATCTGGTAATAAAATCCACAGATATATCTCACCATGGTGCTTTAGGTATAGGGTTCGGCATTAATTTTCCTGCAGGTTTCTCTGGAAATTTCTTCCCCCTCATGCACATATCACATCCATCCACATACCCCAACACATACTTCGAAATTCCGGGCCACCAATAATTTCTCATTACTAATTCCAACGTCTTCCATCTTCCTGGGTGTCCGGCAATCGGCGTATTGTGATGTAACTGGACAATCTCCCTTTGCAAATCCTGATCCTTCAGTACATACACTTTTCCTCAAAACAACACCAACCCTTGTTCCTCAGCCCATTCGTCTCCTTTGATATTACCTTTCTTCTCTCCCTTCAGAGCTTTCACGGCTTCCACTACTTCTGTTAAGACTATAGGTCTTTAACTCAGCCTTGGCTTTGTATGTCACAGTTGGATGCTTTCCAACTATATTGGTATTGCACTAGGAGGCTTTCCTAGTGTATTGGGCTTCTGGCCTTCACTTGGGTACTTCCTCAAGTCGTTACAGCTATCTGTATGCAGAGGCTTTCTGAGTAGACCGTCGGTTTGTGTATCACAGTTGGAGGCTTTCCAACTGTCGAGTTTGAGTTATCACAGCTAGGGGCTTCCTAAGCTGTCGAGTGTTCTGGTTGAGTCTAAGACCGTTGATTGAATTAGGTCAAGCTGAGGAATACAGGCAGTATTACTACAGCTTATATATGGTTCGAAGATACCTATTGTCCAATCGGAATGCAAGATTGTTATCAAGTATAAATAGAAAGAACAATAGAAAAGATGGGCCTCATGCCTTGCATGAGGCGTCCGATGTTATGGAGTGCTGCAGTGCAGCATGTCAGGGATCAATAAGAGAATAGCCTCATGCCTAGCATGAGGTGTCCGATGTTATGGATCCGACGTCAAGGATCCAATGTCAAGGATCCAATGTCAAGGACATGCTGCAGCGCAGCATGTCGATTGTGAGTGTCCGATGTCATGGACCTCATGTTAATGGGCTGTCATATCACAGCATGCGTGGGAGTGGGTTTGGGTGCATGGAGTCACCATGCGTCAAAGCGTCCCCATCGGAAGTGAGTCATGTCATGTCAGAAAGGAAAAATGAAGTGCCCGGTCTTGCGGGTCCAGATAACAAATTGTAACATCACCCTCTCTCTATCTTTGAAGTCACTGACTTCGATCAAAATCTCTTTCTCCTCTCTAGTCAGGAGGTGGGGTGGGGTTGTGGGGCTTGAGGGAATCGGTTGGAGCACAGCAGTGTTCCCAACTCTCTGTGTTCTCTGAGCAGGAGCCTCTTCGCCAGGCTATATCCGCTCTCATCATCATAGTGGGTATTCCACTGCAGGTCTCTCCACAGGGGCACACTTACCCCTGATAGTGGTCTTCTGCCAGGGGCGAGTCCTTCTTGATCGATGTAGAAGTCCTCTGGGAAGTAGTCCTCTTTGTCCAGTTCTCCCTCGAAGCACCACTCTTCATACTGTGCCCTCACCCAATTGTAATCCACTTTCGTGCTTCTCCAGGCAAAGAGATAGCATTTCGGACAGGTCGAGGTCATCCTTCTTATCCAATCATCCCTTGTAATCCAGAAGAGAATCCCATGCGGGCATATCCATGTGGGTCTGCCAGGGAGTATGTTCATCAGTGGTCGTTGGTTGATGACCATTCGCCCAGTCCTTGCTGGGGTTCGTGGTAGGTGTAGTGTCGATGGGATGGTGAGCATTCTGTGGTTTCTTTTGTGGTTTGTTTGGTGGGTGTCTTGGTCTTGGGGGTTCTACAGCTGTCATCGCTGTTTATATGCCCCTAGGATTGTCTTGGCATGTTTCAGGTTTCCCTCAGGCTCCCATGAGTTCTCTGAGGTTGGGTATCCGACCCACTTCACTAAGAAGTGCATGGTCCTTCCTTTCTTTTTATGTCCGATGATCGCTTCCACTTCATACTCTGATTCGCCTTCTATCAGGTCGGGTGGTGGTTCTGGGAAGTTTGGTCCATGTGTCTCAGTTTCTTTGTATGAGGAAAGAAGTGCCGCGTAGAATACCGGGTGTATTTTCCACTGTTCTGGTAACTTCAGTCGATAGGAGAGTGGGCTCAGGACCTTCTCGATCGAGAACGGTCCTTCTCTTCTCGGTGTGAGCTTCTTTGTTTGGTGCATCGTTCTGAGGTTCTTTGCTTCTAGCCACACTCTGTCTCCTTCTTTGAATGGGGTGAAGTGCCTTGTCGTTCTTTCTGCCATCATTTGTCTGGCCAACTCATGAGTTGCCTTTGCTTCATCTCGGGCCCGTTGCAGTGCAACTATTCGTTTTTCTATGGCCGGTATGTTCGTCTTCAGGTAGGGGAGTGGGATTGCCTTGGGCTCATAGCCCATCATGAGGTAGAACGGGGAGCTCTTCTGTATGGAGTGTGTCCTCTGGTTGTGTGTGAACTCCGCAGTCGGGAGGAGGTGCTTCCAATTCTCCTGGTTGTTCAAGCAGAAGATCCGTAGGTATACTTCCACTTCCTGGTTCACCCGTTCTGTCTCCCCATCAGTCTGGGGGTGGTATGCTGTGCTCATTGCCAGCTTGATTCTGAGCAGCCTTCCTAGCTCTTGGAACAGCTGCAAGGCAAATCTGGGATCTCTGTCAGAGATGATCTTGTCTGGGAGGCCGAATCATTTGTAGACATTGTCTAGATAGAGGGTGGCTGCTCCCAATGCATCCACAGTTTTCCTGCAAGGGATAGAAATTACCCCCTTTGTAAGCCCATGGTCTACCACGACCATGAGTGCATCATAACCATTGGACTCTGGTAGGTTGGTTATGAAATCTGTTGTCACCATTGCGAATGGTCTTGTCACTTCAGATTTGATCGGTTGTAGCAGGGGGTTCATCGGGTGTGTGTTGACCTTCATCTGCTGGCATATTGCGCATCCAGCAACATAGTTCTTGATGTACATCATCATCCCCGGCCACCAGTAGTCTCTCCTGATCATTTCGGTTGTTTGCCATTGTCCTGGGTGTCTGCTGGTCACTCCTTCATGGTACTTTTGCACCAGCTTCTTTTGTAGATCTCTGTTGTCTGGGACATAGCACCTGTCTTGGAAGAATAGAAGGCCATCTTCTATCTTCCAGTCTTCCAATGCCGACTTTATTGGTGGCATTCCCTTGGTCTTTAGCGCCTCGATTGCACTTTTCACCAGGTCGTCTTTCATGATACTCCCTGCGAGTAAGTCATGCATTTCAGTGTCAATGAATTTCACGAATACTGTTTCTGGCAGCATCATGATGTCTTCATTATCGTTGTCTTCTTCCGGTATGTGGTCCGCTCTCCATGATAACGCATCACTCTGTACCATCTGTGATCCAGGCACATGGACGATCTGCAAGTCAAACTCCGATAGGAATAGGCTCCATCTTGCCTGTCATCTGTTCAGTTTCTGTGCCATTCGGAAGTACGTCAAGTTCTTGTGGTCTGACAGGATTACCACTGGGTGTTCTGAACCCACTAGGTAGTGTCTCCAGGTCTCTAGCGACTGTATTATTGCTAGTAGCTCCCTGTTGTAGATCTCGTAGTTCTGTTCCGTTGGTGTTAGCGCATGCGATATGTATCCACACGGATGCCAGTCTCCATTTGTGTCCCTTTGTCTCAGCACTCCTCCTGTCGCATGTTTTGAGGTGTCTGATTCGATTGTGAATGGCTTTGTCAGGTCTGGCATCAGCAGTACCAGTGCTTCTGCGAATTTCCTTTTCGGCATTTGAAAGGCCTGTTCACATTCCGTTGTCCAGTCAAACGTCTTGTTCTTCTTTGTCAGTTCATTAAGTGGTCTGCTTGTCTCCGCAAAATGTCCAATAAACTTCCTGTAGAAGTTCCCAAATCCCAGGAAGGATCTGACTGCCTTTACGTTTGTTGGGGTTGGCCAATCCTGTATACCTGCCAGTTTTGTGTTGTCCATGGCAATTTCATTGGGTCGGATGATCAGACCCAAGAATTCCACTTTGTGGACGTCGAATTTGCATTTCTCTGGTTTCAGGTATAAGTCATTTTCTGCCAGTCTTTGCAGTACCCTCTTTGTCCTTTCCTGGTGTTCGTTCTGATCCTTGGAGAATATCAGGATGTTGTCCATGTAAATCACGAGCCATCCTTCTCCGATCATGTCATGGAATATCTCGTTCATCATTGCCTGGAAGGTCGCCGGTGAGTTGCATAATCCAAAGAACATCACTGTTGGTTCAAACAGCCCTCAGTTTGTTTTGAAGGCTGCCTTCCATTGATCTCCATCCTTGATTCTGATGTTGTGATACCCCCATCAAATGTCCAGTTTTGTAAACCATTTCGCCCCTCTCAGTTTGTCCAACAGGTCCCCTACCAGCGGCAATGGGTAGGTGTTCTTGATTGTTCCATTGTTCAAGTACCTGTAATCTTGGCAGGGCTGTAGTGTGTCCGAGTCCTTCTTCGCAACGAAGAAGAATGGCGACGCCATGGGTGATTTCGATGGTCGGATGTATCCTTTCTTCAGGCTTTCATCGAGAAACTCATCGAGTTTCCTCTGTTCTGCCAGCGATAATGGGTAAACCCTGCAGTCCTTTGCCATAAAATCCGGTTTAAGTTTGATCACATGATCCCAGGGTCTTGATTCTGGGAATCTTTCTGATGCTTCCTTTTCGAATATCCGTCAGTACTCCTTATACTGTTCTGGGAGTAGTTCGTCTAGGGTCTTCTGTTCGGGGTCTCCTTCCTTCTTATGTGTCAGGTGTTGTGAGACCGACATCTTTGCCCTAATCCAGATATTCTGTCCATATGCATATCGCGGTGATCCCTTTGCCTTCATGATTTGAGAGATTGTCCTTGTCCTCTGGGAGTATCTGTATTTTGGCTCATCATACTCCTCTGTCAGTGGCATCTTAGCCGGTTTGAATATTCCAATGATGGGTTCTCCTCAAATGTAGGCGATCAGTAGTTCATCATCTGTGATTTCTTGTTCGGGTGTCCATTCCGTTGCCTGTTCCATTGCCTGTTCCATTGCCTGTTCATGGTTTGCCAGTGCTGGGTTTTCCTTCCCAGTGTCTTCTTCGTCCTGTGGCCCAATGGGCTCCGCATCTTGAAGAGTCATGATTGCGATCTCTTCATCATCGATTTCTTCGATCGTCGCTTTTCTTGTCTCGACGGGCATCTTGCTTCTTCTTGGTTCTTCATGGAGGACTCCTCCCATCAGTTTTGCCTTGGCGACAACTCTTCGGCATAGCTCTCGGCATTCTTCTTTTGCCAGCTCTCCTTTCTTACTTTTCAGGGCTGCTTTTTCCCTCTCTTTTGTGACTATTCGGGCTACTGCCAGTCGTCCTTCTTCTTTCCTGGCAGCCAGTTTCTCCAGCTCTCTGGTGGCCACCCTTTTCCATCGTGCTCATTCTTCCTCGGCAGTCTTCTTCTTGAGGGTGAGCTTTTCTTGTCCTTTGGTGACAATCTTTCGGCACCATGCCTGTCGCTCTTCTTTCGTCATGTCTAAGGGGTCCTTCTTCTTTTCGGTTCCCCTCTGGCGCCATGATAGGTACCCTTCATTGGGTTTCTCGGTTTGCACCCTTCCAATAAGGGTTCTTCCTTTCCCATATGAGAACTCTGGGTAAGTCTCGTCCTTTGTTCTGAACTGGAAGGTTCCGATCTTCCAGTCAATCACTGGGTTGATTCTTCTGAGCCATGGTAGACCTAGGATGATTGATTCGCTTCCCAATCCTGCAATGAGGAATGTTGTTGGGAAAGTCCTTCCGTTGATTGTTAAGAGTCCTCTGGCATAGTGGGAGATTTCCCCCCTCTTGTTCGGGGTTCTATCCACGTTCTTGACTCTGATTATCTTCTCCAGGGGGCGCAATTCGAATCCACTGCTTTCTGCGAATTCATGGCTCATGAATATCCCTCCCGCTCCTGAGTCGAGTAGGGCTTCGGTTTCGATGTCTTTTCCTCTGCCTGTCCCTGCCACTTTGACATCTAAACGCATAGATTGATTTTTCAAAGTGGCTAGTAGTACAGAGCAGACGGAAAGTTCAGTGGTACCTGGCATCGAGGCAGGCCACCTCTTTAAAAACCCTCGTCCTCAATTGCGGTGAGAGCTTCTTTCTTTTCTTCTTCATCTAGTTCTCCTATGATCGCTCGGATCCTTGAGTAGGCTTCCTTTCCTTTATTCTTTGGGGATGGCCGGTCCTCGGTCCTCTTTTCCCCTTTCTTGTGTTCGGTTGCTCTGTGTCCAGGCTGGTGGCACACAAAGCACAGCCCTTTCTTCATGTGTTCGATCCTCTCCTGATAGGAGAGTCGGTTGATTTTGAGTGGGGTCTCCTTTGCTCTAGAGGTTGGTAGCTTCCTTGTCAAAGGCTCCTGCAGCTTTCCTGTTATGGCTTTTGCTCTCCTCCACTGTCCATCGTACTTGGAGGCGGCATTGATCATTCCTTCCAAGGTCATCGGGATCATTTCCATATTGAAAACTCTTTCAAGGAGCTTGGGGTTCAGCCCATCCATGAAGAGTTTGATGAGGGCAGTGTCATCATTGATTCCCACCTTCTCTCGCAGGATTCGGAACTGCGCTATGTAGTCCTCCAGGTCCTGTCCCTGCTTCAATGTTTTCATCTCTGTCCTGGCTCTGCCAGCTTCGTCAATCAGCATGAATGCTGTCTTGAGCGTCGCTTCAAAGGTAGACCAGGTTCCTAGGTCTTCCTTCTCTGCCCAAGTCTGTGCCCAGGGTGCAGCGGTTCCTCCATTCATGAAGGACAATGTGAAGATGATCTTCTTCTCGTCGGTGTTGTAGATTCCATGGTTCACTCTCAAATAGAGTTTCACTTCTTGTAAGAACTTTGCAGTTCTAGTTCGGTCCCCTGTGAAGTCAGAGGGGGTTCATATTCTGATCTCCTTGGTCGATGTGGTGGGTTTGGTAGACATGTTGGCGTTGTCGTCGGATAGGGAGAATGGATCTCGTTCTGGGGTTTCTTCTTTATTGAAGGATCTAAAATCCTCTTTGTCGAGGTATCAGGGTTCTTCGTCACTGGTTCTCCTTGAGAACCACTTCTGTGCTGGTTCTGAGTATCGTACTAGTTGACCCTGGTACCTATACCACAGGGTTCTTCCTGATGATGATGGTCCAGTTGGAGGTCTGTCTGGGCTTTGTCTGAAAGACGTTGTGTCTGCACCTAGGTAGGTGGACTGCGTAGATCAGCTTGACCTTTTGTTAAGACTATAGGTCTTTAACTCAGCCTTGGCTTTGTATGTCACAGTTGGATGCTTTCCAACTATATTGGTATCACACTAGGAGGCTTTCCTAGTGTATTGGGCTTCTGGCCTTCACTTGGGTACTTCCTCAAGTCGTTACAGCTATCTGTATGCAGAGGCTTTCTGAGTAGACCATTGGTTTGTGTATCACAGTTGGAAGCTTTCCAACTGTCGAGTTTGAGTTATCACAGCTAGGGGCTTCCTAAGCTGTCGAGTGTTCTGGTTGAGTCTAAGACCGTTGATTGAATTAGGTCAAGCTGAGGAATACAGGCAGTATTACTACAGCTTATATACGGTTCGAAGATACCGATTGTCCAATCGGAATGCAAGATTGTTATCAAGTATAAATAGAAAGAACAATAGAACAGATGGGCCTCATGCCTTGCATGAGGCGTCCGATGTTACGGAGTGCTGTGGCGCAGCATGTCAGGGATCAATAAGAGAATAGCCTCATGCCTAGCATGAGGTGTCCGATGTTACGGATCCAATGTCAAGGATCCAATGTCAAGGACATGCTGCAGTGCAGCATGTTGATCGTGAGTGTCCGATGTCATGGACCTCATGTTAATGGGCTGTCATATCACAGCATGCATGGGAGTGGGTTCGGGTGCATGGAGTCACCATGCGTCAAAGTGTCCCCGTCGGAAGTGAGTCGTGTCATGTCAGAAAGTAAAAATGAAGTGCCCGGTCTTGTGGGTCCAGATAACAAATGGTAACAACTTCATCATCCATTTCCAAACATTGTCTAATTTTAGACAACATTTCCGTTTCCGAGCTATCTATTAATAGATGCCCTTGATGCATAGCGCAAATGCAAAAGTATTCGGGTTTGAGTAAGGTAACATTTTTATTGTCCTCCTCCACCCCCCTTTTATGATCAATACGTCTGGATAATGCATCTGCTTTCCTCATTAAGCTTCCCACTTTGTGGACCAAGTGAAAATTGAAACACAATAGGAATAGTGCCCAACGTGCTTGCCGGCGATTAAGCTTTTTAGCGGACATGAAGTATTGCAGATTTTGATGATCCATCCAGATCTCAATCTGATGCATACATCCCTCCAAATAATTCCTCCACGCCTCCAATGCTCATATTATCCCCAACATCTCTTTGTCATGCACATCATAATTCCTCTCCACATCATTCAACCCTTTTGACAAGTATGCACAAGGATGCCATTTGTCATCTTCGCACAGCATTGATAATACTGCTCCAGTAGCAAAATCGGATGCATCGGATTCCACTTGCAAGGGCGTGTGAAATCTACTGGGGCTAATATTGGTCCCTCCACAAACTTCCTCTTCAACTCCTCAAATGCTGTCTGCTGCTGCTCTCCCCACCTCCATACTACTCCCTTTCACGTAAGGTTATGTAAGGGTGCGGCAATTTTAGAAAAATTGTGCACAAAGTGACAATAATAATTTGCGAGTCCCAAGAAGGCTTGAACCTCCTTGACATGGGTGGGTGCAGGCCAATCTGTGATCGCCTGTACCTTGATCGGATCCATTTTGATCCCGGAACTCAATCTCGCTTGCCCCAAACACACACTTCTCTGGTTTCAAAAATAGATCGTTCTCCGCCAACCTCCATAACACCTCCTGCACTATTGCCTCATGATTCTCTTCATCCTCTGTGAATATCAGAATGTCATCAATAAATATTATTACCACACCTTGGTCTATTACGTCCTTGAAAATGTTGTTCATCATATTTTGAAAGGTCGGGGGACTATTAGTCATCCCAAAAAACATGACAAGCGGCTCGAAGGATCCTCGATGCGTGGCAAATGCAGCCTTCCACTCATCTCCTTTCTTTATTCGTATATTGTTGTATCCCCATCATAAATCCAATTTTGTAAAGACCTTGGCTTTTCCCACCTTATCAATTATTTCTGAGATCAATGGCAGGGGGTACGCATTCTTCACTGTCCACTCATTCAGATACCTATAATCGGTACACATCCTCTTCCTTTGGTCTTTTTTGGGCACGAAGAATATTGGTGATGCTTGCGGTGATTTCGAAGGTCGTATGTATCCTTTGCGCAATTGCTCCTTCATGAATGCATCCACTTCTTCTTGTTCCATTGGAGATAACGGATATACCTTCGACTTCTTTGGCACAAACCCTGGCTTCATCTCAATTGCATGATCCCATGGCTTCCGCACCGGCATTCGCTCAGACTCCTTCTTTTGGAACACTGACAAATGTTCATGATACACTTTTGGCACCCATTCCTCCACTGGCTTCTCCACCTTCACAATATTCTTGTCCCACGACTGTCCTCCACGAACTGCTCTAAAGGTTTGCTTCTGCTCTTCTTTCTCGATCATGATCAGAACTTCCCCATTTGGCATTTCCTCATCCTCCACTTCCTCCATTGTAACAGAATACTTTCTCGGACGTTCTTTCTCTTTCTTTTTCCTTTTTTCCTTCTTCATCTTCCTCCCATACACATTACATTCCTTAGGACAATGAGTCATTTGTACTTTCCCAGTTTTCCAATCAATTTCGGGATTATGCTTCCATAACCACAGACATCCTATTATTAGATTGGTTTTCCCAAGATCGCACACCTCGAATACAGCTTGCTCCTGATGCTCCTGATACTTTAGTACCATAGTCACCTCCTCCTTGATAGTTCCTCCACAATTGACTGTTCCGTCAATATTGTACACCATTATAGGTTGCACCAGCTTGCGTGTGTTAATACCGTTTCCGGTAATTAAGGATCGATTAATAAATAATCCTGTAGCACCACTGTCAAGCAACGCTTCCACATCAATAGCTGCATGCGTGTCCACTGTCTTCAGTCCCACAGTCAAGGTGATTTCGGGTTCTATTCGCGCAGAGCGAATAAAGAATTTAGGGGTTTTCGGAAATGACATGTGACAATTTTCTTTGTCACGTGATTTGCAACAGTTGTACTCCTCCTCGATTTCCTTTTCTGATTTACTCTGGGTGTCCTCGGATACTAATACATTGTAACGATTCTGGGTCACCAATGGGGAAACCTTCACTGGGACTCTTCCACAAGATTCTTCTGCCTGCCTTCCTCTGGCTTCACTTCCTTGATTGTAGCTTCCCTAATCTTTCTTTTCTGCCTACAATTCCTAGAAATGTGTCCTAACTGCCCACAGTTAAAACATTTAAGTGGGGCTCATCTTCCTGCTTGATCAACCTCCATTGCCTCTGCTGGTGCTGCTGACTCCGTAACTATAGGTGTCACTGCCATGGCCGGTGGCTGTGCCCTCGGAGCTTGCGCCTGAGGCACCTTTCCTTTCTCGGACTTTCCTCCAGATGACTTTCCAAGTTTACTACTTCCATACATCAACTTTGACTCCGCCTGTTCCTGCCGATATTGCCAGTCAAGGTGCATTGCCCAATTATACCACTCATCCAACTTCTCTGGCATAGAAGGTAGTCGGTAGATAGACTTGAATAAAGAGGGATTTAATCCTGCTTTCAAAAACTCTACCAATGCGGCTTCTCCCATGTCCGTTTGCGAAGCTTCTGTTTTGAACTGCAAAATAAATTCATCTGCCATTAAGGAACCTTGGTGCATGGTCTTTAATTTAGCATTGGCTGTCGCCTTTGGATTAGGGTCTCCAAACTGTGCCTCCAATCTCTCCAGAAATTCCTTGAAGGTTGCAAATGGTTTATTTCCCACAGCAATTTGATTAATAGCCTTGTTTCTCCAGAACTGTGCTTTCCCCCCCTGAATGTATGAGAGAGCAAACATAATCCTAGACTTGGCTGTACAAAACTCTGGCTTCCTCCCATGGATGTACAATACTATAGAGCTGATGAAGGATTTTGTATTCTCCATGGTACCATCAAAGATTTGCGGGGGCGCGTACTTAGGTAAGCATGCTTTTCCATTTCCGGATTTCTCTGCTGTCTCATCCTCCTGCGATATCCACTCCACCATCTCCTCCATCTCATCATCTCTTTCTCCTATCGTCTCTGGCTGTACTTCCACTTGTCTGGGCTGTGATGCTGCCAATACTGACACTAATTGCGACATTTGTGCTGTGAGCGCATCAATTTTCACCTCTAGTGCAGGTATGGGAACAGGATTAGGACCGGGATTAGAAGTTGAAGGTTCAGACATAATTGTAGAATCTGTGATGAATCACTTCTTCGACAAATTCAAAAATTTTTTTTTTTCTTCGAGACCTCTCCAAACATTTACGGGTCACGTGATAAGGTTCGTCGAGGTTCGTCAATGGTTCGTCGTTTGTCGGGCGCCTATTTTGACACTTCGGATCAATAACCCTTCCAACAGTGCCTGATCTTGGAGATAACACTGAATTCAGCTTGTAACTAAAATAGTTGTCTGAATAGAGTGATGTAAATCATAACTAAACCAGATCCAATCGGTTGTCTGGTTGCAGCTGTCCTAATGACAAGCGCTGCCTCTTGATCACTGGCAGTCGCAATGTAAGGTGAGGCCTGGCATCGGCTTACAAAAGAAAAGGTAGATTACATATATACAAGTACTTTCAGCTCGTGCTGAAAGGATGAGTAATCAGATGTGGCACGGTGAAACAATGATGCATGCGCAAGTAAGAGAAGGCGCACTGATATGGGAAGTTGTGTTCTTCTGTTAGGGTGACACCCACTATCTGCTAGCTAAGACCATGCAGGTTCTCTCTACAAGAAGGGGGTGGGATCTGCGCTTGTGATGGGGGAATTGATGGTTTTGATGCGAGGGGTTATTAATAGATGAGTTTGTTGAGATAGGCCTTTCACACCGAAAACATAGGTGGAATACCTAAGAGAACACAACTGGGGTCCCCTAGGCATATATTTAGGGTTTATATACTATATTACATATATTGTACATTGTTGTTACCGACGCACTCATACATGCGTGTACATTTTGATGTGTGCGAAATAAAATTCTCACGCTATCAAAATGTAGCATCATTTGGCATCATGTAGCGTAATTTGACATAATAAAATAAAAATGAAAGTTTATTAGGTAATGGGGTGGTTTCCTAACAATTAGCATACAGCTGAGCACCATCAAATGAGAACATTAGAACAAGATCATCCTTCTTGATTTGACCACTGTTCACAGCTTCATTAAATGCATGCCCATGCATAATATCCTCCAACCAAGGTAGTTCACCATCATATTTCTTGAGAAGCTCATTAATTTGGCTTTGGAGAATATGACAATAAAGTAAGCTTCAGCACTTTGTTCATTTAACTTGAGAGCTTGCAACAAGGGCCCAAGTAGTATTGTCCGAAATACTTGGTGGGCTTTCTTGGTTATAATATCATATTGCACTTCTGCACATTCTGGGCAAACATGTAAATGTTTGTATGGACCAGTGAATGCAAGACAGCTGTTGATGCACATATCATGTTCAACAGAGAATACTCCAGTACCATCAGAAACATATTGTTTGACTTGTTTGTAAGATGGCATTTCATCTTTTGGATATCTTTTGATGATGGCATTGCAAACTGATGTTTATGTTCCTTTGGCTGCATTAGTCAGTGAAAGAAATATGTCCAATCCAAGACACATTCCTGGGTTATCACTAAGAGTAGGAATAGAGGTTGGAGGATTTCTAATGCACTCCAAAGTCAAAGGATTCAACTCTGAATGTTCATCATCCAGAGATGCTGATGCAATTGCCTTGATAAAAGCCATAGTAATTTTCAGATTGTCCAAGGTAGCAATCCCATCAAGTTCATCAAGATTTAAAGAACTTTGAGCCTGTGTGCCCTGCCCTTGGGGTTGACTTGGAGGGAGTTCATCCTGAGCAAGTTCAGGAGGATCATCTGACATGGCAGGATCTTGCATATCTCCAAGGTCTAATGAGTCCCTCTCTGAATCATCAAACTCTTTATCCTGGTTAGAGTTGTCCAATTCTTGGCATCCAGGATCTGGTCCACCTATCAGATCAAATTGGTCATCTATGTCTGAGTGCACCCCCACTAGCAGAGCCTATAGGACTTGGAACACCAAGAGATAAAACGGGCTCTTCCAAGCACCATAGGATGTTTGCTTAAGTAACCTTAGATGTAGATGCACAGCTTGCTTAAGTATAAGTCAGCTTAAGCACCATATCTCCTTAAGCTCATCAAGCCCTTTGAACAATGCTTAATCCACATAAACTTTGAATCAAACTCAGACTTAGTCATCAATTTAGTTCATCAATTTAGTCAGGTGCTCAAAGTTCAAAGTTCACCACATTATGTTAACACTGGTTATGCTGCTTAGTCCCATGCGAGCGAACCCCATGTAGGATGATAGTGTTGTGCATTGTACTATGAGATCTTGTTAGCCACTGGCTGTCAGAGTGTTCAGTTCAAAATACTTACACCCCACCACTGGACTGCCATTCAGCCTTCTGGCACTTGCTCAGGAACATACATATAGGCTGTAAGGGCAACCTCACAATCAGAGCCTGGGCTCGATACTTGCAAGGGAAAACCAAAGATTAGTTAGACAAACTAACTATAAAAAATGCCACACACCTTGCAAGGGAAAACCAAAGAGAAAAGTCTAAGGTGTTTTTCTGCAAAGGTGTGTCTATATACCCAGAAATGTGTGACGAAGTAAAATAATCCAGTCTCCATGCAGAAGCAGGACTAAGGAAGTGAGCACCACCAGGGGTGCATCATTCTGTCGCTCCACTAGCCCTAACTGGGTCAGAACAGTGATTGATGACATCGGTGAAGTATGGGTGGAGTCATAGGGAAGTGGCATAGTGTACAAAGTTGTCCCAAGTCCCTTTTAGTGGTTCAAAGTTGTTCAAAGTGGTCTGAAGTATTTTGAAGACCTTCGAAGTTGTTTGGAGTCATTTTGTGAGCTTCGTGTGGTGTTTGTGGGACTTTGTGAATAATTGTAGTGTTCATAAAGCCTCGTCAAGTGTTCCTCTTACATCACCCCCCCTTCAAGGTGCAGCATCCCGATGCAAAGATCCCCGATGTGGCCAGACCTGTTGTCATGGCCAAAAACCCATGGGTCCAAAAAGCAGGGCATTTGATATGTTTTGGGGCACTTGGGTGGGCTCTGTAGAAGTCCGCTATTAGTTGAGGAGCATCCAGATCACCTTCTACAAGTCACAAATTTTCTTTGTGACCATAGCCCTTCCACCTAACCAGGTATTGCAGTGTCCTTCCCCTCATCTGACTGTCTATCACTTCTTCAATCTCATGCCTCTTCTCCCCTCCTACGATATCGGGTGGTGGTGGCAGGCATGGTTGTCAGCCTATGATCAGATCTAGCAGAATGGGCATGAGTTTGATGACATGGAAGACTGGGTGGAGTCATGACATGGATGGAGGTAGTTTCAAATGGTACGCATGTGAACCAGCTGGGCAAACAATTGGGTAGGGGCTGAGATATTGATGTGCAAATTCTTTTGAAGACCTGGTCATGCTAATGTCCAAAGCATCAAGAAAGACCTTTTTGCCCACCTTGAACTTTGGTGTCGGGGTTCATTGTTGGTTGTAGTACCTCGCCATGTCATCCTTCAACTTAGAAAGGGCTGCTCATGCTTTGTCTACATCCAATCTGTGAAGTTGTTCACAGCTTCAAGTTTCAACAGGCGTTGATTTGGTTAGAAACTGATTTGAGGGTGTCTCCTGGTATCGAGGAAGAATGGGGAGTGCTGCATGGACAAGTGGACATGGTTATTGTACATGAATTCACCCAAGGGCAAAAGTGTATCCCAATCATTCTGTTGTTCACTCACAAAAATTTGGATGTACTGTTTGAGCTCTTGGTTAACATGTTCAGTTTGACCATCTGACTGCAGGTGATATGCAGTCGATGCTGAAATGGTAATGCCCAGCAGATGATACAATTTGCATATGAATTCAGTGACGAATTGGGGTCCTTGATCCGATAACATTGATTTGGGGAGGCCATGCAGCTTCCAGATGTTTTGGAGGTAGAGTCGAGCTGAGCCCAGCGCCGTGATGGTGGTGTGAGTGGGTAGGAAATGGCTTTGTTTAATCACCGAGTCCACTACAACCATTGCAGCATCAAACCCATGCAAATCAGGACGTTTGGCAATAAAATCAATGCTGACAATGTTCCATTGAGCTTTGGGTACTGAAAGAGGGTGTAGTTCACCGAATGGTTTACATTTCTGGGCCTTTGTCCAAAGACACATATTGCAAGCCTGCCTGATATAACGAGACATGTTTGTTAGGAAACCACCCCATTACCTAATAAAATTTCATTTCATTTATTATGTTGAATTACGCTACATGACGCCAAATGACACTACACTTTGATAGTGTGAGAATTTTATTTCGCATGCATCAATATGTACACGCATGTACAAATGCATCAGTAACAACAATGTACAATATATGTAATATAGTATATAAACCCTAAATATATGCCTAGGGGACCCCAGTTGTGTTCTCTTAGGTATTCCACCTATGTTTTCGGTGTGAAAGGCCTATCTCAACAAACTCACCTATTAATAACCCCTCACATCAAAACCATCAATTCCCCCATCACGAGTGTGGATCCTGCCCCCTTCTTGTAGAGAGAACCCACATGGTCTTAGCTAGCAGATAGTGGGTGTTGCCCTAACAATGTTGGGCCACCAGTAGCTCCTTGAAACTAGTTCGAGGGTTTTTTAGTGTCCTGCATGCCCCCTGATTTTAGAGTCGTGGTGTTGTTTGGTGATTCTGCGTCATAGGTCAGGGATCATCGGAACATAGATATGATCATGAAACCTCCATAATCCATCCTTCTTTGCCCATTCCAAACTTCACAGTGTCTTGCCCTGTGACCTTTCCAACTCCTTTATCGCCAACATCACCACATCCTTGTTCTTTCCCTCTTGAATTCCCCTTTGAACTTCGCGGAGCAAGTCCCTTTTGGCCCCTTTGACAGTGATCGCTTCTAGGGCCCAAACTGCGAAGAATTTGGGGCGAAGTAGGATGGTATCATGGTTATTGTCTGCTCCATTGCTATGATCTGCTTGACGTAAAAGACAATACTTTACACTCCCCCCCTGAGTCCAAGCGGACTCTGCTCAGACACTAGGACTTCCTAGGACTCTGCTCACTTTGCTTGGACTTTTTAGAGTAGTGATGTTAGTGATGTTATATACCATTCTGACCAGATTCTTCAGCTGAGTTTGTAAATCTCCCCTGCATAGTGATGTGATTGGCTATATATAGAACATAGTGATGTTATATACCATTCTCACCAGATTTTTGAGCTGAGTTTAGAAATCACTTTTGTGTAGTCATGTGACCTACCATATATGGAACATAGTGACATTATATACCATTCTGACTGGATTCTTGAGCTGAGTTTAGAGATCACCTTTGCATAGTCATGTGACCTACCATATATGGAACATAGTGATGTTATATACCATTCTGACCAGATCCTTGAGCTGAGTTTAGAAATCACCTTTGCATAGTCATAGTGTTTTAAGGTTTGGTCTTGTCCAGTTTTTTGACCTCTAAGAGGGTTAACCGTAACTGTAACTGGTCTAGACCAGCACCCCAAGTCAGTTGGGCTGTAACTGAACTGATTAGAACCAGTCCTATCAGTTTGGTTATAGTCCAAAAAACTGGTTTTGACCAGTTTTCCCCCCATTTTTGTGGCACAACTAACTTTATGTATACAAAATAAATAAATACATAAACACCCTGCGAGCAGTTGCTCACAGCGGTGCGGTGTAACTACATATGGAATAAAAATTTGAAAAAGAAAAAGAAAAAGAAAAAGAAAAGAAATAGCCCCACTCTCTCGCGTTTGTAGCGAGGGTGGGGTCCTGCTGCTGTTTGTTCGTCCTTCCCCGTTGTTTGTTGTTCCCCATTGTTTGTTGTTCCCTGTTGTTTGTTGTTCCCCATTGTTTGTTGTTCCCTATTGTTTGTTGCTCCCCACCATTTGTTGCTCCCCACCATTTGTTGTTCCCCGCCATTTGCTGTTCCCTGTTGTTTGTTGTTCCCCATTGTTGGTCGTTCCCTGTCATTGGTCATCCCCTGCCATTGGTCATTCCCCACCGATCGTGGTTACCCGCCGTTGGTCATTCTCTGTTGTCGGTCATTCCCCATCATTTGTTGTTCCCATCATTTGTCCTTCCCATCGTTTGTCCTTCCCATTGTTTGTTGTTCCCATTCCCATCATTTGTTGTTCCCCGTCGCTGGTTGTTCCCCCTCATTCATCATCCCTCCTGGTCATCATTGTCAGCATCTCCATACCTCCCTACGAGCGGTGGCTCGCAGGCAGGGTGGTGGTGCTGTGACGTGGCATTGGTGGTGGTGGTCATCACTGGACAGAAAAGGGCCCATTGCCACCCTTCGAGCAGAGGCTCGCAGCGGTGGTGCAGGGCTTGTGTGTGTCATTCGGAGGGTGGGCAATGTCATAGTCAAAGATGCAAGAACCTAAAAGACAAACATTTAGTTAGTAAAAGAAACAACTCAACAAATAATAATATGAAAGACTTACACTGGCCCAAATGACGACTAGCATTGTTCAGGCCCCCTGACTTGTGTTTGTTTGTTTGGGTCATGGTGTGCATGTCATTGGTGGTGAGTGCAGATGGAGGGTAGCATGGGAGCATGGGTCAATGAGAGTGGTGGTTGTAAACACACACACATGTCAATGTGTGATGCAAACAAACGTGTCAATGTGTCAATGTGTGACATAAACAAATGCGTCAATGCTTCAACATGTGATGCAAACAAATGCATCAATGCATTTGTTTACTGTGAACAAACATGTACAACTACAGTAACATATATAAACCCCACCCATTCTCATGCCATCTCCCCTTGTAGTTAATGTAATTATGTATTGTATATCTTATGTACATTAGTTTAGTGTCCTGTAGAGTATATAATTCAACTGTACAAAGACCAGTTGTAACCAGTTTAGACTGGTTTTACAACAATTTTCAAACATTTTCAAAACAGCTTAACCGTTAACCAAACCAATGGTTTTGGTTACTCACTTTTTCAGAAAAATGGACTGAACCTTGATACACTATGTAGTCATGTGACCTACCATATATGGAACATAGTGATGTTATATACTTTGAGCCAAGTTTGGAAATCACCCTTGTGTAGTCATGTGACCTACCATATATATAGTGATGGCATATACTATCATTGTGTGAAATATGGCACCATCAAGATATCCTTTCTATATTTTTCTCATTAGTATTTTTTTTTTTTTTTCCCATTTATTCTCCGTTGTGGCGTACCATATGTGAGAGACTAAATATGTACTGTAGTATGTAGTTTTGAGACATTCTGCTATGCAATATTTCCTTAGACATCTGCTTGGAGGGACCCAGGGGGTCCTCGAAGCACCGTTGGCGCTAGATTAAGTGGTGCTGAGTCCGAGGGTAAGGTATGATGTGTGTCTGTGTCAGTTTCCTATCTTCCCTCTCATTCGTTTCTCTTGTGTTCTCCCATTTCCGGTAACTCCCCAAATGTGTCATGCATCCATCTTGTCTCTGCCAGGAATCTAAACAAGGCTTGTAGTGTTCTCCTGGATGTGAGGCTTTTTGTGACATCAATGTTCCTGCCACCTGTGCTGCTTCGCAGTGTTTGTCTTGCTGCTTGGTGTGCTGGACAGTGCAGCAGTAGGTGTTGTACCATTTTGTTGTTCTGTAGGCATGCTGGACAGATCAGTGAGTTCATTTTACTGATGCAAAATAGGTGCTTAGCTAAGGGTGCATGTCCCATTCTCAACTGTGCAAGGATGCTAGCTAGCTTTCTTGGGAGCCTCGTAACAAGGTCGATATACTTGTGGGACAGGGTTGAGGGATCCATCTTCATCATCCTGGTGTAGCATTTCGAGACTGTCCATCCCCTTTGTGCATGCCGCTTGAGTTTTTCGTTGTGCGTCCATATAATAGTGGATTTGCTGTGTGGCAGGGTCGATCTCAGGAGTTTTGGGAGTTTGCATGCCTCGTTGCTCCCCTCTGTGACCGCTTTCTTTGCCTCCTCATCTGCTTGTTCATTACCCTCGACTCCTCTGTGACCTGGTGCCCACTTGATTGTGATTTTTATACCCCGATGCTTCTTCTGTATTGCTGCTATGCTCTTGTGAAGTGCATCAAAGATATAATGCCCTGGGCATGGCCTCGTTAGCTGTGTAGCCATGATGGCAGCTCGATTGTCAACATAAATGTTTGCCGACCGTACATTCCACTCATTAGCGATAAGTTTGACTCCTAATAAGACACCTACTCCCTCTCCCTCATATACCGTGTGATGGCATTGCAGGCTGAGCTGACATCTCAGCTTGGTCTTGAGGTTCCCATTCCTGTATAATACAGCTGCTGCTCCGATTTTACCCTCCATACCTGAGCCATCCATGAAGACTTTGACATCTGGATTGTTGTTCTGTATACTTTCTATCGCTCTGTCAGTATCGGCTATCACCTCTGTAGTTACTCCTGGTTTCCATCTCGTAACAAAGCATGCAGCTTCCACTGTTTCCACCTTCTGTGGTTGGATTCCATATCTATGCATAAGGTTGTGTAGAGGCATTGAGTGCCATTTTACCAGTCTGTTTGCTGCATTTATGATTGGTTTGTGTAGGGGGTGAGATCTTGGGAGGGTTGCTAGGCGCATGGCTGCTCTGTGTCGGTGTTTGCTGACAAGTAGGTGAAAGGGGAGTAGGTTGGCCATAACCTCTATGACATCTGTGGCAGTCATCTTCATGGCTCCCATTATCATAATAGTGGCTCGTCTCTGGATTGTTGCGAGCTTATTGATTGCTGCATGGCTAGCATGTTCGTACATTGCTCTTTTGCCCACTTTCTGCTGCAGGGTAAGAAATATGTCAGCTGCGTATAGCATACGAGGGACTGCAATGGAGAGGTATAGTTGCTGTATGTATTTGGCGTTCATTCCCTTCGATGTGCAGGCCAATCACCCAAATTGTATGAGCCAGTCTTGCCCTTTGGCGAGGGCTGTTGCACACTGTGCTTTCCAGTTTAGCTTGTTGTCCACTGTTACACCCAAGAATCGTGCCATATCCTTTGACTGGATGTGCTGGTTACCTAACATCAATGCTTGTCTTGGCATTGGGATTCTTTCACTTGTGTTGATCGGGTTGGGGACTCATTTTCTCATTGCGTCGAGCAGTTGGAACTTCTCGATTCCAAACTCACATTTGTGTGTTTTGGCCCATTCAAAGACCCCCCTGTATGATTCATGATATCCCGTAGTTTGTTGTGTGTTTCATTGAAGTTTTTGCCAGATACTATGACCACTGCATCGTCTACAAATAGCAGTACCCATTCTCCTGCTTTAAGTACCGGGATTTTTAGTAGGTCAGCATTAGGTATGAGATGCCTGAGAATGGGTCTCCCTGGTCCAGTCCATTCAGCACTTCAAATGCGTCTGTCTGGTAGTTGTCGAAGGATAATACTGTTTTCTGATTTTGCAATCATCTCTCCATCCATTCTGTATACTCCCTCGGGATTCCTCATTTCCTCATGTTGTGGATGAGCCAGTTGATGTCCACACTGGGAAAGGCCCCTTTGATGTTGAGGAATAGGACTGAGGTCACCTGACCCTTATGCCATGTGTCCTTAATCATTTTTGTGAGCAGGTGAATGGAGTCCATAGTAGTACGTCCTGGTCTTGCCCCAAAATGGTTGGCTGGGAGAATGTCATGTATCTCGCACATGGTGGTCATGTCCTCTGCCTTGCCTGGCAGCTGTTGAGGAGCTTGGCGATGTCCAATAATATGACTGGTCGCCCCACGGATGTGATGGTGTAGTCTGGTTTGCCAGGCTTTTTGAGGATCAGGGTTTCCATGCATGCCCATTCCTGTGGATAGTATTTCAGTGTGTTGGTGGCATGGAAAAGTGGGCTGAGAAATGGAACAAGCTGTTCTCTAGCGTGTATTAAGACAGAATTTGGTGCTGATCCTTTCTTGCTGGCTTTATAAGGTTTCAACTTTTTTATAGCGTGGTGTACCTGGGCATCTGTGATATTCTTGAAGTTCCACTGTGGGGGTGGGTACTGGAAGTTTGGAGGTGCGGCTTCCAGATCCAGGTTCAGGGGTAGAAAGAAAGTCTCATAGAAAAGTTGGCCCTTGCTTTGGTTGTCTACGACTTCTCTGATTGCCTGCTTCGTTATAGGGTCTCTGACTTGTATCATTGGGATTTTTGCCTTTCCTGCATCAGTAGCCGGTGAAGTGACTAATCTACTTGCCTGCCAGATGCTCGTTTTGTCTAGGCCCTCTAGCCATTCCACCCAGTGTTTGGCTTTTGTTGTATGGATCATCTCCAAGTATCGGTTTTTCTGCTGCCGGTACTTTTTGTGAATGGGGTGTTGTGGATTTGCCCTGTGGTATTTTGACTTTCCACCTAGTCATTGCATTGTCCTCTTTTCATTGGCCAGTTCTGTCATCCACCATCTCTTGGAATACGGGCTTGGTTTTGTAGTTTTGACGTGCTGTGCTATCACGTCTTGAATTGTGAGACTCAACCTATCCAAGGCCACATTGAAGTCTTGTATGTTTTCGATCTCTGTGGGCACGGGGATGTTAGCTAGGTTTGCTTCCAGAGTTTTGACCAGCTCGCCCCAGTCCGTTAGTCTGAAATTTGGTCTGGGTTCCCAAGCTGTTCTCATTGCATGGATGTCGAGGAGTGTGATGATTGGGTAATGATCTGTTTTGACTGGCCGTTGATGATGCTCAACCCAGAAACCCAAACAAAACCCACAAAATGGCTTCAGATGGTATAACACAAGTCAGAGGAAGGATGCGAGGCCCTCTAGATGTCACCTGTCAGACCAACCATCAAATAGTCATAAAACAACTGCTTGTCAAAGCAATTCGAGGCTAAAAGAATGTGTTTTGAGGACTTGCGATGATTTTCGAGGGGTTGCGATGATTTGTGAGACGTTGCAATGATTTTCGAGATGTCGCAATATTTTTCAAAGAAGTTTCGAGGAATTTCGAGTGCACTGATATGTTTGGACGCAAGATCGGGGGACTAGACGAGTAGTAGAAGTGAAGAAAAGGCTAATTGAGGGAAGCAAGAGCAAAAATAGTGTAATGCAAGGAATTTTGAGGAATTTTGAGGAAGTTTAGCATAAAACACCAAACTTTGGACTGAATAAGACTAAACTGTACTCTCAAATCACTGTGATCTGGGAGGAAGACGACGACTTTCTTCTTTTTCTTTGTATCTAGTACATCTTTTTATATAAAATAAAGAAACTACCTAAAAAGGCTAGAGAACATGAGGCAAACATGTGGAAAACTCAAGGCCAAAGACAATATAAGTATATCAGAACAATAAAGCGAGCCTAGAAGGGGTGAATATAACACATGATGAAGAAATAATAAGAAAGAATAGCTAAAACCAGACTGTCCTTGTTATAAATTGAATAAAAGATTGGAAACTGCTTCGAGCGGATTGTATGCATGCACATGTGGTTGAAATGTGTTTGATATACTCAATATAGTGTCCCATGTGTCCAGCATGCATCCGAAGATTGTTCGAATAGGAAATACTGTGTCTGACGATGTTTTTCGAGGTTCAATGTTTTTCGAAGATTTTCGAAGATTCTTCGGACTTCATTCATGGCCCGATATTGGTGCGATATTGTTTGACAATGGTAGGGGATACATATGGCATGTGTGCGATGATTATTCGGATAGCGATATAGTGTCCAATGTCGATTTGCAATGTTCGATGATTTTCGAAGTCGGTTGAGGAAATATTGGACTTGTTCGAATGCCGATATTGTTGCGATATTGCTCGAAACTGGTTTGGAACCCATCGACGATGTTCCAAGTGTATATCCTGAGCTGTACGAAGGTCGGGGGAATTGTATTATGGCGGCTGAAGGCATACGAAGAATTTCGAGGTGTTGCAAAGAGTTTCGAAGCATTCTCGTGACTTTGTAGAGGTTTGTAGAGGTTTGTAGGGCTTCGGAGGGGTTCGTAGAGCTTCGGAGGGGTTCGTATGGGTTCGTAGAGCTTTGACAACGATTGTAGATGTGTTTTCCGAGCTTGAACAACAAGGTGGACCTATCACTGTGTTGTGTCATCTGTGTTGCATTTAATGATCATGTTCATGAGTTCCTCAGTGCAGAACAGGTTGTCGACCCTTGTATGGTTTCCCATGTTGTGGGTGCATAGGGTCGGGATGAATGGTGGTAATGCCATTTTCATATCATGGCATGCTAGCATGTTTAGTAGTGGTTGTGCCAGGTCCAGGTTGTTAGGGCGACACCCACTATCTGCTAGCTAAGACTGTGTGGGTTCTCTCTACAAGAAGGGGGCGGGATCCATGCATGTGATGGGGGGATTGATGGTTTTGATGCAAGGGGTAATTAACAGGTGAGTTTGTTGACAAAGGCCTTTCACACCGAAAGCGTAGGTGGAATACCTAAGAGAACACAACTGGGGTCCCCTAGGCATATATTTAGGGTTTATATACTATGTTACATATATTGTACATTGTTGGTACTGATGCACTTGTACATGCGCATACATATTGATGCATGCGAAATAAAATTCTCATGCTATCAAAGTGTAGCGTTGATAGGTCCACCTTGTCATTCAAGCTCGGAAAATCACATCTATGATCGTCGTCGAAGCTCTACGAACCCATATAAACCCCTCCGAACCTCTACGAACCCCTCTGAAGCTCTACGAACCTCTACAAACCTCTACAAAGTCACGAAAATGCTTCGAAATTCTTAGCAATGCTTCGAAAGTCTTCACGACACCTTGAAATTCTTCGTATGCCTTTGGCCGCCATGGTACAACTCCCCCGACCTTTGGACAGCTCAGGATATACACTTGGAGCATCGTCGATGGGTTCCAAACCAGTATCGAGCAATATCGCAGCGATATCGGCCTTTGAACAAGTCCGATATTTCCTCGACCAACTTCAAAAATCATCGAACATTGCAAATCAACATTGGACACTATATCGCTATCTGAATACTCATCGCACACATGCCAGACGTATCCCCTACCATCGTCAAACAATATCGCACCAATATCGGGCCATGAACAAAGTCCAAAGAATCTTCGAAAATCTTCGAAAAACATTGAACCTCGAAAAACATCGTCGGACACAGTATTTCCTGTTCGAACAATCTTCGGATGCATGCTGGACATATGGGACACTATATCGCATATATCGAACACATTTCGACCACATGTGCACGCATACAATCTGCTCGAAGCAGTTTCCGATCTTTTATTCAATTTATAACAAGGACAGTCCAGTTTTAGCTATTCTTTCTTATTATTTCTTCATCATGTGTTATATTCACCCCTTCTAGGCTTGCTTTATTGTTCTGATATACTTATATTGTCTTTTGCCTCGAGTTTTCCACATGTTTGCCTCATGTTCTCTAGCCTTTTTAGGTAGTTTCTTTATTTTATATAAAAAGATGTACTAGATACAAAGAAAAAGAAGAAAGTCGTCGTCTTCCTCCCAGATCACAGTGATTTGAGAGTTCGGTTTAGTCTTATTCAGTCTGAAGTTTGGTGTTTTACACTAAACTTCCTCAAAATTCCTCAAAATTCCTCGCATTACACTATTTTCACTCTCGCTTCCCTCGATTAGCCTTTTCTTCACTTCTACTACTCGTCTAGTCACCCGATCTTGCGTCCAAACATATCTGCACACTCGAAATTCCTCGAAACCTCTTTGAAAAATATTGCGACATCTCGAAAATATTGCGACATCTCGAAAATCATTGCGACATCTCGAAAATCATTGCGACATCTCGAAAATCATTGCGACATCTCGAAAATCATCACAACGTCTCGAAAATCATTGCAAGTCATCTAAACACTTTCTTTTAGCCTTGGACTGCTTCAACAAGCAGTTGTTTTATGACTATTTGATGGTTGGTCTGACAGGTGACATCTAGAGGGCCTCACAACCTTCCTCTGACTCATGTTATACATACCATCTGAAGCCATTTTGTGGGTTTTGTTTGGGTTTCCGGGTTGAGCATCATCAGCGTCATTTGGCATCATATAGAATAATTCAACATAATAAAATAAAAATGAAATTTTATTAGGTAATGGGGTGGTTTCCTAACATTACCCCCCTTTTATGCCTTGACTTCCAGGCGAGAAAATATTATGTCTGTCCCCTCTGTGAAATTTTGGTAAGGCCAGAATTTCATCCCCTCATACACCATTCTCGCAATGCGATGCAGAGCATTTGGATTACATTTAAAGAATTGGGTGATCACATTATGTGCTCGCTTACAATTCTCTTTGGGTTCCCAGGAATTATTTTTGTCGGTATAGTTTTTCCACTTTATTAAGAACTCCAATTTGTTCCATCAAAGACGTGAGTCTAGAATTTCTTCAACTATATATTCTGGAGCACCTTCTACTATTATCGGAGGTTGCAGAGTAGTTTGTTGGCCAGGAATAGTGGGCAGTAAGGGCGTAGGTGGGATATGTTAATCTTGGGATCAATCTTGAATGATCAGGGTAATTTTAGCACTACCACATTAGGCGAGATCACTTTAGAGATTGCATGTAGGCCAACTTGTTTCTCCATAAGTTTCCTTGAAGGTCGTGGAATATTCAGGTCCTTGGTACTTAGCCACACCAAGTCACCAACTTTGTACTCTGGAGCGCATGCTCGAGCATGATCTGCATGTCGCATCATGTCATCATGTGCTTTCTTCAATGCCGCCTCTGCTTCTTCTTGTACCTTTTGCATCTTAGATACAAAGTCTTCTACCGACTGTACTTTGACTTCCCTTCTGGGTTCTACTCCCATGCGAGGATGATATCCATAATTTGCAAAAAGGGGTGACATACGAGTAGCCGAATGGAATTTGTTATTGTGGGAAAATTTGGCAATTGCCAGCCATTCGGGCCAGTCGGTTTGTCGGTAGTTGACAAACATATGTAGGTACTGCTCCAACTCCTGGTTCATTCTTTCTGTCTGCCCATCAGTCTGCAGGTGATATGCTGTAAATAATTTAGTTTGAATTCCCAATATGTTGTTCAGCTCTCGCATAAATGCGGAAGCAAATTGTGGTCCACGATTGGAGATAATGGTATCGGGTAACCCATGTAACCGCCATACCTGATTTAGATAGAGGCGCGCCAAGCCTAATGATGAGGTTTCTGTAGTAGTAGGAATAATATGGATCGACTTTGTGAAGCGGTCGCATACTACAAATATTGCATTGTACCCTTGAGCCTCGGGTAATCTGGTAATAAAATCCACAGATATATCTTGCCACAGCGCTTTAGGTATAGGGTTCGGCATTAATTTTCCTGCAGGTTTTTCTGGAAATTTCTTCTCCCTCATGCACGTATCACATCCATCCACATACCCCAACACATACTTCAAAATTCTGGGCCACCAATAATTTCTCATTACTAATTCCAACATCTTCCATCTTCCTGGGTGTCCGGCAGTCGGCATATTATGATGTAACTGGACGATCTCCCTTCACAAATCCTGATCCTTCGGTACATACACTTTTCCTTGAAACAACACCAACCCTTGTTCCTCAGCCCATTCATCTCCTTTAATATTACCTTTCTTCTCTCCCTTCAGAGCTTTCATGGCTTCCACTACTTCATCGTCCATTTCTGAACATTGTCTAATTTTAGACAACATTTCCATTTCCAAGCTATCTATTAATAGATGCCCTTGATGCATAGCGCAAATGCAAAAGTATTTGGGTTTGAGTAAGGTAACATTCTTATTGTCCTCCTCCACCCCCCTTTTATGATCAATACGTCTGGATAATGCATCTGCTTTCCTCATTAAGCTTCCCACTTTGTGGACCAAGTGAAAATTGAAACGCAATAGGAATAGTGCCCAACGCGCTTGCCGGCGATTAAGCTTTTTAGCGGACATGAAGTATTGCAGATTTTGATGATCCGTCCAGATCTCAATCTGATGCATACATCCCTCCAAATAATGCCTCCATGCCTCCAATGCTCATATTATCCCCAACATCTCTTTGTCATGCACATCATAATTCCTCTCCACATCATTCAACCCTCGGGACAAATATGCACAAGGATGCCATTTGTCATCTTCACACAGCATTGATAATACCACTCCAGTAGCAAAATCGGATGCATCGGATTCCACTCGTAAAGGGTGTGTGAAATCCACTGGGGCTAATCTTGGTCCCTCCATAAACTTCCTCTTCAACTCCTCAGATGCTGTCTGCTGCTGCTCTCCCCACCTCCATACTACTCCTTTTCGCATAAGGTTATGTAAGGGTGCGGCAATTTTAGAAAAATTGTGCACAAAGCGACGATAATAATTTGCAAGTCCCAAGAAGGCTTGAACCTCCTTGACATGGGTGGGCGCAGGCCAATATGTGATCGCCTGTACCTTGATCGGATCCATTTTGATCCCATCAGGGCCGATCAATAATCCTAGGAACTCAATCTTGCTTGCCCCAAACACATACTTCTCCAGTTTCAAAAATAGATCATTCTCCGTTAACCTCCGTAGCACCTCCTGCACTATTGCCTCATGATTTTCTTCATCCTCCGTGAATATCAGATTGTCGTCAATAAATATTATTACCACACCTTTGTCTATTACGTCCTTGAAAATGTTGTTCATCATATTTTGAAATGTCAGGGGACTATTAGTCATCCCGAAAAACATAACAAGCAGCTCGAAGGATCCTCGATGCGTGGCAAATGCGGCCTTCCACTCATCTCCTTTCTTTATTTGTACATTGTTGTATCCCCATCGTAAATCCAATTTTGTAAAGATCTTGGCTTTTCCCACCTTGTCAATTATTTCTGAGATCAACGGCAGGGGGTACGCATTCTTCACTGTCCACTCATTCAGATACCTATAATCTGTACACATCCTCTTTCTTTGGCACGAAGAATATTGGTGACATCTGCAGTGATTTCAAAGGTCGTATGTATCCTTTGCGCAATTGCTCCTTCAGGAATGCATCCACTTCTTGTTGTTCCATTGGAGATAATGGATATATCTTCAACTTCTTCGGCACAAACCCTGGCTTCATCTCAATCGTATGATCCCATGGCTTCTGCACTGGCATTCGCTCAGACTCCTTCTTCTGGAACACTGACAGATATTCATGATCCACTTTTGGCACCCATTCCTCCATTGGCTTCTCCACCTTCACGATATTCTTGTCCCACAACTGTCCTCCATGAATTGCTCTAAAGGTTTGCTTCTGCTCTTCTTTCTCGATCATGACTGGAACTTCCCCATTTGGCATTTCCTCATCCTCCACTTCCTCCATCATAACAGAATACTTCCTCGGATTTTCTTTCTCTTTCTTTTTCCTTTTTTCCTTCTTCATCCTCCTCCCATACACATTACATTCCTTAGGACAATGAGTCATTTGCGCTTTCCCAGTTTTCCAATCAATTTTGGGATTATGCTTCCGTAACCATGGACATCCTATTATTAGATTGGTTTTCCCAAGATCGCACACTTCAAATACTGCTCGCTCCTGATGCTCCTGATACTTAGGACCATAGTCACCTCCTTGATAGTTCCTCCACAATTGACTGTTCCGTCAATATTGTACACCATTATAGGTTGCGCCAGCTTGCGTGTGCTAATACCATTTCCAGTAATTAAGGACCGATTAATGAATAATCCTGTAGCACCACTATCAAGCAACACTTCCACATCAATAGCTGCATGCGTGTCCACTGTCTTCAGTCCCACAGTCAAGGTGATTTCGGGTTCTATTTGCACAGAGCGAATAAAGAATTTAGGGGTTTTCGGAAATGATGCATGACAATTTTCTTTGTCACATGATTGACAACAGTTGTACTCCTCCTCGATTTCTTTTTCTGGTTTGCCCTGGGTTTCCTCAGATACTAATACATTGTAACGATTCTGGGTCACCAATGGGGAAACCTTCACTGGGACTCTTCCGCAAAATTCTTCTGCTTGCCTTCCTCTGGCTTTACTTCCTCGATTGTAGCTTCCCTAATCTTTCTTTTCTGCCTACAATTCCTAGAAATGTGTCCCAACTGCCCACAGTTAAAATATTTAAGTGGGGCTTGTCTCCCTGCTTGATCACCCTCCATTGCCTCTGCTGGTGCTGCTGACTCCGTAACTATAGGTGTCACTGCCATGGCTGGTGGCTGTGCCCTCAGAGCTTGCACCTGAGGCGCCTTTCCTTTCTTGGACTTTCCTCCAGATGACTTTCCAAATTTACTACTTCTGTACATCAACTTTGACTCCACCTGTTCCTGCCGATATTGCTGGTCAAGGCGCATTGCCCAATTATACCACTCATCCAACTTCTCTGGCATAGAAGGTAGTCGGTAGATAGACTTGAATAAAGAGGGATTTAATCCTGCTTTCAAAAACTCTACCAATGTGGCTTCTCCCATGTCTGTTTGCGAAGCTTCTGCTTTGAACTGCAAAATAAATTCATCCGCCATTAGGGAACCTTGGTGCATGGTCTTTAATTTAGCATTGGCTGTCGCCTTTGGATTAGGGTCTCCAAACTGTGCCTCCAATCTCTCCAGAAATTCTTTGAAGGTTGCAAATGGTTTATTTCCCGCGGCAATTTGATTAATAGCCTCATTTCTCCAGAACTGTGCTTTCCCCCCCTGAATGTATGAGAGAGCAAACATAATCCTAGACTTGGCTGTATGAAACTCTGGCTTCCTCCCATGGATGTACAATACTATAGAGCTGATGAAGGATTTTGTATTCTCCATGGTACTGTCAAAGATTTGCAGGGGCATGTACTTAGGTAAGTGCGCTTTTCCATTTCCGGTTTTCTCTCCCATCTCATCCTCCTGCGACATCCACTCCACCATCTCCTCCATCTCATCATCTCTTTCTCCTGTCATCTCTGGCTGTACTTCCACTTGTCTGGGTTGTGATGCTGCCAACACTGACACTAATTGGGACATTTGCACTGTAAGCACATCAATTTTCGCCTCTAGTGCTGGTGTGGGAACAGGATTAGGGCCGGGATTAGAAGTTGAAGGTTCGGACATAGTTGTAAAATCTGTGATGAATCACTTCTTCGACAAATTCAAGATTGGTTCTTTGGGACCTCTCCAAATGTTTACGGGTCACATGATTGTTCGTCAATTGTTCATCAATTGTTCGTCGTTTGTCAGGCGCCTAATTTGACACTTTGGATCAATAACCCTTCCAACAGTGCCTGATCTCGGGGATAACACTGAATTCGGCTTGTAACTAAAATAGTCATCCGAATAGAGTGATGTAAATCGTAACTAAACCAGATCCAATCAATTGTCTGGTTGCAGCTGTCCTAATGATGAGTGCTGCCTCTCGATCACTGGTGGTCGCAATGTAGGGCAAGGCCTGGCATCAGCTTACAAAAGAAAAGGTAGATTACGTATATACAAGTACTTCCAGCTCGTGCCGAAAGGATGAGTAATTGGATGTGGCGCAGTGAAACAATGACATATGCGCAAGTAAGAGAAGGCGCACTGATATGGGAAGTTGTGTTCTTCTGTTAGGGTGACACCCACTATCTGCTAGCTAAGACCGTGCGGGTTCTCTCTACAAGAAGGGGGCAGGATCCACGTGCGTGATGGGGGGATTGATGGTTTTGATGCGAGGGGTTATTAACAGGTGAGTTTGTTGACAAAGGCCTTTCACACCGAAAGCATAGGTGGAATACCTAAGAGAACACAACTGGGGTCCCCTAGGCGTATATTTAGGGTTTATATACTATGTTACATATATTGTACATTGTTGTTACCAATGCACTCGTACATGTGCATACATATTGATGCGTGCAAAATAAAATTCTCATGCTATCAAAGTGTAGCATCATTTGGGGTCATATAGTGTAATTCGACATAATAAAATAAAAATGAAATTTTATTAGATAATGGGGTGGTTTCCTAACACAGGTTCTCTTGTGTGAATAGATGCTCATTTCTTGGTTTGTCCCATATCGGGTGGTGTCTGTTGAAGTCCCCCACCCACATTGTGTGGATGGGGCCTGGTATCTGTTGTTGTCTGTTTTGGTCTCGCATGAATGCTGAAATATGTGTCAGTGCATCGTTATTGTTGCCATCATTGTAGATATTGATGACGCGTAGCATACCAAAGTTACCTGTGAGTTCTATTGCAGTTATGTCTGGGTGCCGGAAGTGTAGTTGCTTCCATTTATCTGTAACGAGGTTAGTGTTGATGAGTATGATAGATCTGGTCTTGTCCAGATGCTCGTCATGGGTATTTGGGTATATTGTGAACCATTGTTGATTGGCTCTTGTTTTGCCTCTGAAATTGATGTAGGGTTCCTGTATTATACAGATGTCATAGTCATTGCATCTGAGGCTTTGGAGTAAGTCCAACTGGCTTATCAGTGACTTGTTAATGTTTTGCTGTCTTATTTGAATGGGCTTCATCATGTTGTGCTGATTGGGGTCTTCAGACATATTCAAGGGGTGTGTGTTCTCCCCTCTGTAGCAGGGCGTCCAGTCTTGGCCCCGGTCCTACCTCGTTGGGGTCGCTGTCTCCCCAATACACATTTTGTTGTGCTGCGTCATTTCCTGTGCCTCCTAGTCTCTGTGAGTTCCCCAGATACTCGTTGATAGTTCTTTGCGTTGGCCTTACCAGCCATCCATTGTCTTGCATTTGTGCTTGCGGGATGGGCCTGCCTCACTGTCTGCGTACTGTCTGCCAGTCTTCCATAAAGCGCTGTTGGTGTTGTTGGTTTGGTGCCTCTGTCTGTAGCCGTCCATTGTGGTGTTGTGTCAGTTGTGTCCTATCTACGTGTGGTTCTGTCACATTTAGTAGCTTCCAGGTTGCGGGGGCTGAGGTTGGGAAAAACTTAATACTTATTTTCTGGCATACGTTCCTGCATCTTACAACACTGCTCCTTGTACTCAGCACATTCTCTATCCACTGCCCCGTGTCCTACTGCTTTGTTGCCTGTACAGTTGGCGCATCGGTATCCAACCATGACATTGGCCATGCATTGTGCAGTCCGGTGTTGATCTCCACATCTTGCACAGGTGTCCTCTGTAGCTTTGCAGTTTGACACGTAGTGGCCATACTTTTGGCATTTGAGGCATCTCTTTGGTTCCATTAGCATTTTTCATACATTAGAGTGCTTACCTTCAATGAACAAGCCTGCCCCAATGGCTTTGTTGGCATCGTTTTGCTCTGTGAATCTGAAGATCACATGTGCTACCCTCTGGCTATCGTTACGAAGATGTGGTGGCTTGATGTATTTTGAGTATGCTATCGGGTCCGAACCTGCGAAGTTATCTTGTTCCACTTTTGCATGTGTGAAGCTGGATCTGGCTTTGAAGGTGACTGGGACAAACTCTGCTATTACGTAGTGTAGTTTGTTACATATGTTGGAGGTCCCACCATATTTTTCCATGAATGCCTTCTGTACCTCCAGAGCTCATAACCAGGTGGCTGCTTCCTTGGTGTTCAGCTGGTATAGTACATTTCTGTTTCTCAGCTTCCTTGCCCCTATAAAGGCCATATGCTGAGGTTTATCCATACCCGACATTCCCATGAGATCCAATGCAGTGTTCGCCTTGACAACCAAGTCCTTCTCCATCAGTGTGTCTAGTACATTCTTGGTAGCGTCTTTGTCTTTCTGTATCATAATCTGCTTGTCAGAAGTGTGTCCCCTTGTTATTACCTCTGCGTGGTCGGGGTGTGGCTCTTGTTGCGCTGCTGTTGCATAGGTCATTGGTTGGGGCGTGGGTTCCATGTGCATCATTGCTTTGTTTGAGCTTTCAGTCATCTTGTCGGTGATTTCCTGTGCCGTTTGAGTCAACTGTTCCATTGTTTCCTGCAGCCTGTCCTTGACCTCATCTATCTTGTCTGTCATCGTATTTGTAGCTGTAGTAGCATGCTCGACAGCATCTCATATGTCTTCTACTCCCACAGTAAATTGTTCCATATGTTCTTGTAGCTGTTTCTTGACCATCTCTGTGACCTCATCTGCTATCCTCTGCACACTTGCGTTGGCTAGTAAGAAAGCGACCACTCTGATTGCATCCGTTAGCTGTTTCTGTCCTCTGGTCATCATGCTTCCTATCTGTAGGAGGATGTAAGCAAGATTCTGCATATCTATATAATTACCGGGTATTATAAATTGTTTCGTCGTCAGGAAGTTTATAGCCTGTTCTTTTGATCGAACATCTGTATTCTGTCCTTCAGCTTCCTCCAGCTCCTTTTGTGATCATGCAGTTGAGTTGGATTTTTGTCTGGTCATCAGGGCTGGGGCTCCCACAGATTGCGACATGGTGTAAATAGGGCTATGCGAAGGTGTATAGATAATGTATTGACACTATTCTATACTCATAGCTGCCTCCACTTTCAGATTCCCTGGTGCTGAGATCATGGGAAATCTGTGGGTAGTGGGTACTAGTTCAAGGGGCATCCCCTCATTAATATTGTACACACACTCTGAATGATTAACTCAAGTTTGAAAATGACTTTGACAAGATAAATTAGGCAGATTTATGCAAGACATCTGGGATCATATTAGAGTATGTTGAGGGAGAATCCGAAGCAGAGTACTTAATGAAACCTAACTATTTACATACTAATCATCATCATCATCCTTCTCTTCATTTATGTCCTTCTGTTTCTGCTTTTCTAAAACATACCGAGCATGATAAAATAACATGGAATGCAAAAACCAGTTGAAATTACCCAGAGTCATTCTCTTCAATATTGAGTCAAATCCACCAAGCCATGCATTGAGTTGTTTACAAGCCTATTTCACATATTAATTATTATAGATATCAAATAAAACACAATACTGTACCTGTGTATTGAAAGCCCTTTTATAATATGATGTTCCAGCATCATCTTGTGCTATAATAACAAGGTTGGGTGCAGATCCATCTTGAGGAGCAGGATTACACCATTTTTGACATAGCTCATCAGTTGTACGATGATTAGTGTAATGGTAGGAATCAACAATAAAGCGAGTAGTCTTTTTCCAGATTCTATCCCAACTTCCATTTGTGACAGCAGTACGGAGTACAAGACAAGCTTTGTCAATGCAGATATAATCTGGACATGATTCCTCAGTTGGATATACACTTTCTAGAAACTCCAGAATATTTGTTGGAGACTCGGACTTTGCAAACTTTGCCCATGCAATTACAGTACCACATGGAGCACATACTGTTTCAATGCAGTAAGTTTGAGAAGGAGTAAAATAATGACCTCTTTCTGGCTCTGGAGCCAGCTCATCATGAGGCTGTGAATAACTTCCAGGTGCTGGATTTCAAGGCAAATTTTCTGCAGGTCTCCGTAACATTCTTCTAGCACCATTAAAGCTTTGCTGAGAATGATTCTGAACATGTTTATCCCATTCTCTTTGGTGCTGTACACAAGCCTTTGTGTTTCCCACTTTCTGATTATCACAGTTATGCATATGGCACTTAGTTCCATATTGTTGCTCATGGAGTGCACAGAATGAACCACCATGATGATTTGCTAGTTCTGAGGTGCAATTGTCATATGCACAATGCTAAAATAAAATTCAGTTAGATATACATATTATGAAGTATATTTACATACAGTTGTGCCCATCACAATGCCATCAACAACAACCATATTGACAGATGCATCATCAATATCCATGTCATCATTGAATGAGATTTGTGCACGTGGCTGATTAGGTAAGCTAAGTCAGCTCCTTCAACAAGTCCAGGTACTCTGCTATTTTCATCCACTCCAACAACTGCTGCGGGATCAACATTGGACATTGTATCTGATGTGTGACTATATATGCCTGGGTGCATTCTGCACATGCATGCTGATCAGCTGGACATATAATTCGATTTTCACCCAGCAGTTCAAATGCTTCTTTCATAACATCATCAATTACTAAGGGATCCTGAAGTTCCATATTGATATTTGATGAGGCTGCAATTGAACAAATTGTTTCTTGAACAAACACTTGCCAAATTTGATGGCGAGATACTTTGATAGGAATGTGAGAATAACTGCTAAAGCTGTTATTCCAATACTTGGTATATGCTGCAGCTGATGCATGAAAGCTATACACTCCATTTACAACTCCTCCTGCAAAAACCCAATCAACCCATAAACTTTGTCCAACCTTGAGGTATTTGGCATTATTCAGGTATACTTTGGTATGTTTATCTCCTGGTTCTGTAACATGCTCATGATCTGAGAATACAAAGTTTTGCATCCTGGACATTGCCCAGTGAGTACTTGAACATTGGCATGTGCTGTGCATCCTTTAATTAAAGTAACTTGGGGTATGTCTCTGAGCTTTACTCCTAAAACCAAGGATTGAGGCTTGCACTTCGCAGTTTGACATACAACAGCCTCTGGACAAATCATATGAACAGGTTGGATTGATTCATGAGAAACTGGCTTTAGTTTTCCTTTGAATTTCCCATTGGAATCATATGGATACAACCCCAAAGTTTTTGCCAAAGCATTGAGATTTGTACAAATCACATTGACAGTATCTGAGACTGCAGTCTCCTAATCAGCATATAACTGGTTTTGATCTGTTCCCAGTCTTTCTTGTAATTCACATGCAAGGCATTTTATCCAGCAGAAGGTGAGGAGTGAGCTTCTCCTGAATACTTGGGATTCTGCTGTCTTGCATGCAAGCTAAGCAAATCCATATTTTCTGTTAAGGTAAACAGAACAACAAGGACTTGAGATAGTGTAATGTCTGAACCCAAATGTTCTTGGATAAATTGGCTGAAGACATTGAATGAAATATCAGGGAAAGGACCAGCATTAGGCAATGCAGAAACAGTGGGCAACAACACAAGTCCTCCAAATATGATGCTCCAATTTGGGAGCTACTTGAAGATGGTCACCATGACCAAAACACACATCCAGACATAAGAAATCAAATCAGCCATAAGAAAAATTCTGCAAAATCCAAGCAAATTATCAGAAGCTATAAAATCAACTATCTAATTCTTGACTTGCTTTTTCTTCTTCTTCTTGTCATCTGTCCCTTTAGATCCACCCTCAACCTTGTCACCTTTGACATGTTTCCCTCTCTTCATTTTCCTCCCATGCTCCAGAAATGTCTCCAAATCCTTGAATGTATAACTTGCTTTCTTTTCACCCCAAAGATCCTCATCAGAAGGTGCCCCTGGATCACCCTCCAGCCAATCCACCAAATCTGGATAGTTCGATACCTTCGAAAAAAATTTCTTGTAGTGGGAGTGAAAAAAAGATTTTAAAACAAAAAGCTGAATGATATCTGCTCCCATAAGCTTGTCACCAGCCAAAGACTTGTTAGACATCATTTCTCCATAAGTCTTGGATGCCTGAAGGTAAGCCTTATATTTTTTGTAGGCTTGACGTAGACTACCATCACTTCTATCAGACAGGTTAGAAGAAATCCCAAGTTGTATCAATATTTCCTTCTTGAAGGAATTCAAACCAGGGTCCCCAGGTGTTTCAGACCAAGTAGCCATGGTTGAGTGAACAGAAGTTGAATGAGAAGCAACTCTAGAACCAGCTCAAGAATGAGAGTTAGCTTGAGAAGAATGATTCGCAAAACCCATAGGCATCGACTGAGATGATTAATGGATCTCATCATTAGTCTACATAGATCATCAATTGATTGAAAAATGAATTAGAAGTTCATGGCAATATACTTACGACAAGAATCCACAGGACATCTTCACTATTGTGGCATGTCCACACTGCATCCTCATCGTCCTCTATTGCAGTCTCATAGTGGCCCTTGATATTCCAGACTGAATTTTCATGCAGGAAAATGCAATGGTTTTCATCTAAAAAAATAACATGTAAAAATCCAACATATCTAAATATGAACTGGAAACCATACTGCGAACTGGTGAATATTTATGAGAAAGGACTCTTAATACCTTTGTGAGGTTGGGTGTGACTGCATGTTTGAGCTCTATGTGAGGCTTCACAATAGTCAGATCAGCATATGCGGTGTACACCTGTACCTGACCAATGCGATGTTCAAGGCCATAGTCAAGAGGAACAGCATCAGCATTATTAAACACATTCCCCTGAGCTTGCCCATGTAGAATCCCACCAGTAACACAGGAGGCTCCTTGCAAATCAATTGTAGGACTTCTATTGAGGTGATACACAGTAACTTACCATGTTCTACAGGGGCAGAATCTAGTAAAAAAATTATTCCATCAGTGAGTGAAATGAGAAAATAATAAAATTGCAAACTAGCGGTGTTGGCTGCATTGGGGATGGTGCTGGTGTTGGGGCTGTCCCCACTGGCATTGGTGTTGGTGCTGTGCATGCTGGTGTTGGTGTTGGTATTGCGGCTGTCCCCCCTGGCATTGGCATTGGTGCTGTCCCCCCTGGCATTGGCATTGGCACCATTCCTGTGAGTGCTGGTGCTGGTGTTGGCATTGTGGCTGTCCCCACTGGTGCTGGTGTTGGCGTTGCGGCTGTCCCCACTGGTGTTGGTGTTGGTGTTGGTGTTGGCTTTGGTGCCCTTAGCATTGGCATTCAGCTTCGTCTGGTGTTTGTCTTCATCGTTGTCTGCCCCTTCATTATTGTCATTGTCGATGTTGTTGTCATCTTTGTCATCGTTCTCCTGGTTGTTGTCATCTTTGTTGTCGTTCTCCTGGTTAGTGTCTTCTTCATTGTCGTCCTCGTTCTCCTGGTTGGTGTCTTCTTTGTTGTCATCCTCTTTGTTGTCATCCTCTGCTTTGTCTTCATCTTCTTTGTCATCTTCTTTGTCCTCTTCTTCCTCATCATTGGCTTCCTCTACCTCAGATTGGTGCTGGTGGGCACTTGTTGAGTTCTGGGGTGGGGGCGGTAAAATGCTCGTGACAGGACAAGAGCACTTCAGTGGAGCGACACCGATGCCGCTCTTGTCCATTAAGCATTCGGTCCTGTAAATAGAGTAGTTAGTTTGAATAAGAATAAGAAAATTGTTTTAATATGACTTACCTTGGCAGCTGAGCAGGAGGCCCAGCCACTGCTAAATGCACGTCCTCATGTGCATGGATGGCCAAAGTTTTCCTATTGTTTGTTAGCATCAAATTATGCTTGAGGGAGTCACTTATCTGGTCTTCTTCCTTCTTGGCTTCTTGGCTTTCTTGCCCCCCTTGCTTGGTTCATCCTCTCCTAGGTCTGTTTTGCTCTTTTTTCATTGCATGCCCTCATTATCAACTGCTGACGTAGCTTGCTTATGTTGGCCTCATGTCACTGATCCTGTCGATCTGGGGGACAATCCATGGGCTAGGGGCTTGGGAGTGATATTGGACCAGATTTGAGGCATCTTGACATTGTCGATGGTTGTCGATAAGTTCTAGGATGGGTGTTGAAGGTTGGAGGCAGTGGTGAAAAGTGTTGACGAAATAGATTGCATGATGAGCAAATGGCTGCATCATTCTGGTTTGGTAGGTTAGTGGTATGTGGTCTATGTAATGTGTAGGTAAAGTAAGCTGTTGTGGTGCAGTGGTTAATTGTGCCTAACATTTAAGGTAAATGCCCAAAGTCCAGTGTTTAAGTTTCAGTTGTGCACATTTTCTCAAGTATTACATAATAAGGAGGTTGCTGACTTGGACAGTTCTGGGACTGTACTAGTGCTGGTCTACTCGGACTCTGCTCGGACTGGACATTTAGTTTGGCAGGACTTTCAGCCAAAAAAGTCCAAGCAGAGTCTGAGCAAAGTCCAAGCAAAGTCCGAGGACTGTTCTAGGACTGTTCAAGTGTCTGAGTGGAGTCTGCTCAGATTGGGGGGGGGGGAGTATAAAGACCTCAGTAGTGACATTGGAAGATGAGTGAGATATATGTAATAAGGATGTGATAATGATAGGAGCAATGTTGAGAATATGTGCAGATTGATGAGTAACAAGGGGAAGAACAGAAGATTGATTGAGGGAATCTGAGCAGGAATATGATTGCACAATAACAAAGGTACTGGCAGATGACTCTCTGACCTGAGTAAGAGTTTGAGAACATATGTTACATATGGGGGCCTGAGATTCTTCCTGGACATTGGCCATGAAATGGGTATCTCAGAGCTGTCAAGCTAGGCAAATATGTTGACCATGGAGAATGTTCTGGCAATATAAGGGACCGAGAACAACACCAGTCATGGATACTGAAAGCACATAAAAACAATGAAGATATATTATATAAAACATTTGGAGACATACCAATAAAAACTAATTTTTGTTCAGGCTGCATGTCTTGAGATGAGGAGACCTTGGGCTAGCATTCACATAATCTGCAAAGGAGAGAGAGCCAGGTGGATTTTTGTACAGCTTCAGAATCACAGTGGAGTAGCATATGAGGATGATGGAGTTTCAGGTGATGAGAGCTGACTTGAGGAATCAAGGGTAGAAGAGAATAATAGAGAGGATTCATGCAACTGAAATATTGCTAGTCAACAAGGAGGCAAAGGAATTTCCCATGATACCATGCAGAGCATAGAGAGGCAAGGTGGTCATAGGCATCTGATGCCTTTGATAGGTTGCTGTAATGGTGCCTGCCAAGGTATAAAGAGAGGTGGTGATGCAGAATAGATATTTATTCTCTAAAGAGTTTGTCAAAAAAAAAAAAGTGGAAAAAAAGGCACTGACCACAGTGAAAATGTGTCCATCACTGCATGTCCTTGGAAGGAGAAGAAGTACATTATGAGCTGTGGCTGGTGTGTCTACAGATACAAGTTTCTACAGTTGTGAGGTCAGAAAGTATTTTGTGCAGTGGCCATGGTGATAAAAAAAAATGGGAGAGGAAGATATTGGGAGAACTTATATGATTTTAACACTTAAAGTGAGAGAACTTTGGGAATGTGATATGGTACAGCTTAATATGTGATAAAGTTGAGGTTTTCATATAGGTAGAGACTGTTTTTATAGTAGGTAAACATAAAGCTATAAAAGATATGCCAGATAACTTTGCCAGTTTATTGAGTCTCCAATAAAAGCATAACTGATGAAAATAAAGAGATAACAATAGTAATAGTTGTAAGCATAATTGTGGTTCTGGGTAACAATATAATTTTGTCCGCTAAGACTCTTCATACTTGCCCCATGTGAATATATATATATCAAGTCATTAAAGTATTATAATAACCCTATTTGGCAAAATCACATGTTGTAGATTGTCCACTACCCAATGAGTTGCATTATGATGTCACACTAATGAATTGCATTGGTTCTTATTTCCAAACTCAATTATACAGATAAGACTATCTTCTCATCCAACTGGTAATGACAAAACACTAACACAACAGACAAAGCAAAATTTTCCCAGAGAGTAAATGTAGAGAAAATGTGGAGAAAATTACACTTTTTTATGTAGCAAACAAGTAAAGAAAAACTAGTAAAAATAGATTATTTTCTCTCTATTTTTTCTGCAATCTGCCTATGGGAAAATATATCATTTGTGTGGAGAGAAAAAAAGGGGAATCTGAAGTGAAAAGAACTTATTTTCTCTTGATTTCCCTCTGATTTTTTTCTAAGAAAAAAAAGTTATATTTCCTGCAAAAGCAAATCTGAAATCTCTGAAAAATACAAGTTATTTATTATAAATTTTGGCCTAGAAACTGAGAGAAAAAGTAACTTTTGCCTGTTTAGATCAAGGGCACAAGAAAAAATCAAAATAACAAGGGCAAGCAGTAACATCAATACCTGGAGACTTGAAATAGCAGGTATGGCAAGTCAGTCTTGGATTATAAGTTTTTTATTCAACTTTTTTTTTCTTTTTTTTATTACATTTTTTAGGACTCTCACTCTGCTAACTCATCTCCTGCTGTGTCATTGCCTACTGTGCTTACTCCTGTGGCTATACTTGCTTTTGTCATGCTCACTTCTTCTTTGCTTGCTTTTGCTTCTGCTCATTCTATATCTTTTCTTGCCATGTTTACTTTTGCACCTCCTTTTGAATCATCTACTCCTCTCACTGCACCTGCAAGCATTGCATCTAGCCATTGTTTTAATGCAAGTCCTAACTTTTTAAATAGAGATAAGATATGCCTTGAAGCAGAATGCTGCATTCAGTGGAAAGCCTTTCTGAAAAATTATGAAGATGCTAGAAAGTACTTCAAGTCTGCATACATAAGTTATTTCTTTTATTTCCTAATTACTTACTGATACTTTTGCAGGATGAAAGATGCTCCCTTTGTAATCAGACATCTATTTTTAACAACAGAATTAGTCACCTCAATCGCCATTTTAAAATAACCATTGTACAAGTTCAAAGCAATTTTTTTATTTCTGAATGGCTCTGGACAGAAAAAGATATCACATCAGCCTGAGTTTTAGATATGATGGTCACTTTTACTTTATAGCAATCTCTTGAGGAATCTTATATATTAATCCTGTGTTATTCTTATTACTCTGACTTCTGTTCATGTTGTGAATCTTAAGACTGTTTTTTTATTTGTTCATTTTAGAATATGTTTTTATTTTTATTTTTAATTCCATCTAATTTCTATAAAAATAGAATATAATTGTCTTTTAAAATTATTTATGCTATTTTATTTATGCTATTTTTAATACTGGCAATTTTTAAATTTTTATAATGTTATATCTCCTCTTTTTACTTGTTATTTATTATCCATAATTTAAAAAGCCAAACTTCCAGAAGTTAAATATTTTGCCAGTATAAATATTTAATTATAGAATTTTTAAATATCTTCCTTTTCATAACTATTACTATAAATTTGTAATTTTACAACTAAAAAAAACAAACAAAAAAGAAAGTTAAATGTAGTTTATGTACAATCATTAATACTTATATAAATTTTAAATATTTATTTTTATATAAATGATTTTTTTTGTTATTGTTATTTTTGTTAGCTAGTATAAATTATAAAAGACTTGTGAGTTGTTGTACTGATTATAGTGTGTCTTCCTGTGAATCAGGTCAACATCACTCATTAAGATACATCTGTTTATTTTTCTTGTCTTCTATTTGATCTCTCACTCATTACAGTGCACATATAAGGTCTTGGTTGACCTGCATTCCAAAAATGCAACATTTTGTTGCCATGATTATTGTTTTTTGGTCAGTTTCTATCATAAAAATAAACTACATTAAAAAAGTTGGCAAAATCAGCAAAGTCAGACCTTTTAGAGTATGCAACAATTCATAGCTTCATTCTGGTTTTGACCTGTAAATAAATCAAAAAACCATTTGAATCAATGGGCATCCAGTGATGAGCACCACCTGTTGCTGCAAAGCTTTAGCAAGTGGCAGGTGTAGAAAACTGAGGTTGTGATTCATTTAGGATCTCATTTTAGGCAACCATATCACTGGACTTTGCCAAAAAAGGATGTGGCAGTTCAGAAAGATGAAAACATGCTATTAAAATTAGCCAAGGTAAGTCATGTGCTGACATATTTTAAATTGTACAGATCCTGGATGCTTAAAATTAACCTGTCTCTCTCTCAAGATTTCAAAGCATCTGATTTTATACTTCATGGACCTGGTTGGATATACAGTAGATAATACTTGATCAGTTCATTATTGTCTAATTCTATTTCAGTATTATTCAATAATTGTTTTAGCAAGCTAAAGCCACTACTAAAGCTGCAGAAGTTTCAGAGTAAGAACTTTCTGGATTAAATTTTGTGAGCAGGTCATTGCATGGCAAAGGAAAGATCAAAATAACAAGGGCTGACAGTAACATCAATACCTGGAGGCTTGAAACAGTGGGTATGGCAAGTCAGTCTTGAATTGTTCCTTGTTCACTTTTTTTCTTTTTTTTTAAATATATATTTTTAGCCCTTTTACTTTGCTAATCTCCTGCTGTGTCTTTGTCCATTGCAATTTGCTCTTTTACTTATTATAGCAGATTAAAACTTCACATTTATCAAAGCTACATCTACTGCAAAGCCTCCCTGAAAAATTATAAAGATGATAGGAAGCACTTCAAGTTTGCACACATAAGTTATTTCTTTTATTTTCTAATTACTTACTCATATTTTTGCAGGATAAAGAATGTCTTTTCTGCAATTAGATATCTACTCAAAGTTGATCTCAATTTCAAAACTCAGGCTGATGTGATACTCTTTTCTGCCTAGAGCCATTCAGAAATAGAAAAATTGCTTTGAACTTTTGCAGTGGTTATTCTGAAATAGCAATTGAGATGACTGGTTCCAAATTGTGCTTTTGACCTAAACAGGCAGGAGTTTCTTTTTCTCCAGGTGAAAATCTGGTAAACATAAGGAGAAAATTACACTTTTCCACATGCAATTTTCTAGGCCAAAATTTGTAAGAAATACCTTGTATTTTTCAGAGATTTCTGATTTGCTTTTGCAGGAAATATAACTTTTTTTTTCTAAGAAAAAATCAGGGGGAAATCAAGAGAAAATAAGTTCTTTTCACTTCAGATTCTCCTTTTTTTCTCTTCACACAGATGATATATTTTACCTCTACTCCAAATTACAGGGGACTCAGAATCTGCCCTGATTGCAATAAAAAAAGTTAAAAGCAAAGCCTTGCACACTGCTCTGTGTGAGAAAAAATGGGGTCACTGTTTTAATCCTTAACATCAAATGAAAAGATTGAGAAAACCCTGCATTGTAACACAGAAACAGAGTTATTCACCTGTTGGCAGTGCTTCTGTGCATTGAAAAAAAATCAGAATATGCAAGTAAGTTTCTACATCAACTAAAAACTGCTGCTAGTTTGCTGATTGCCACTGGTATGGGCAGGATCATGCAGCACAGTGCATCACTATACAAAGAAGCCATCCATCAAACAGGTCCATATATGCCAAACAACCAGTGGTACAAGACTATCTTCTGCCGCAGTCTGACTCTTCTCCTCGAACTACTAGCAAAAATTCAGCTAAACAAGTACAACAAAATTTATATCAATTAGAAATCTACCAATACACAACTGAGACTACTGTGCTCTGATGGTATTACATGCACTACTGACTTGTTACTCATGCTTCTATGGCTCAAAAATAATGGCTCTGCTATCATACTATCAGGGGCCACTTGTAAGGGCAAGACCCTGCAGCAACAAGAGGAGACTCAATCAGAGAGAGAGAGGACACTAAAGCATGGCCAGTATATTGCTAGAAGCAGAGGATAATCTTATAATAATGAACTAAAGAAAGGTAACTACTCCAACTGTCCAAGATAAGGCTGTAACCAAACAATAACAAAGCTAGAGTAATGTAATGGAAAGGAATGTAGGAATGAGTCCATGACTGAAGTAAAATAATATAAACATAGGAAGGGGCTGGGTATCCTACCCAGGGGTTGTCCCCTTACACCACTTATCACTGTGCCAAATTCCAATATTGAATATACACCATAGTCATTCATACACTTTGTCTTCAAATAGTAAAACTCCTCAAGTATTGTGAACACTCTACTAATTCCTCTCTGGTCATTTCATTTAATGTCCCTGATGATGTAGGTGTGGATTAGTGTTGCTACAGCTCGAGCTGATATTTTCAATAAAATGAGCCATAACTTGGTAAATATAATAGATAAAATCACTAGAATATTTGAGCATATGGACAGGCCCAAATGCTGGGGGGTCTTCTGCTAACTTTAGTTAATCAGATGATTTGTTTCTGACTTATTTAAGAAATGAATTTTGACTTAGTGACTCAGCTCAAAAACAGAGCTGGTCAAATAAGTTGGGAATAGCCAATTGTCTCAAATACCTTTGGCAAAGGACCTCTTGGTTTTTGGGGTTATCTATGCACTCAAATATTCAGGAGATTTTATCTATTTTATTTGCCAAGCTATGGCTCATTTTATGAAAAAAATTGGCTTGAGCTGAGACAACACTAGTGTGGATTTGGCCACAAATATTGAAAAGTGCATTATTACCTATGCTGCCTTAAGACTGTTTGGCTGATATCTAATTGAGATAGTTGAAAGATCTACAGCAATTTATACTCTCTCGCAATGATTTATTTTTTAATGGTTTTACGCCTTTTATGCAGAAGGCTGCAAGTGCAGCTGCAAAAGAGTGCACTCTGGCTAGACTACTCTGGTCAAACAATGGACTGTTGTTTCAATATTCATGTCCTGAACTGCTGTCTATAACAGTTCAGCTCACTACATTAGAGAAATTGGTCCACAATAACCTTGGTAAACTCTATCAACATTTTGAACGACTTCTTCCATCCACATTTCCAATCTCAAAAATACTTGTGCTTCTCTAGGATGAATTGAAAGAAGCCTATCTCAATCCATCAGAGATAAATCATTTGCTTATTGTACAGTAAACTGTTATTATTAGGGCAACACCCACTATCTGCTAGCTAAGACCGTGCGGGTTCTCTCTACAAGAAGGGGGCGGGATCCGCACGCATGATGGGGAAATTGATGGTTTTGATGCGAGGGGTTATTAATAGGTAAGTTTGTTGAGATAGGCCTTTCACACCGAAAACATAGGTGGAATACCTAAGAGAACACAACTGGGGTCCCCTAGGTGTATATTTTGGGTTTATATACTATGTTACATATATTGTACATTGTTGTTACCGATGCGCGCATACAGGCGCATACATAGTGATGCGTGTGAAATAATATTCTCACACTATCAAAGTGTAGCGTCATTTGGCATCATTTGGTGTAATGTAGTGTAATTTGACATAATAAAATGAAAATGAAATTTTATTAGGTAATGGGGCTGTTTCCTAACATTACCCCCCTTTTATGCCTCGACTTCCAGGTGAGAAAATATTATGTTTGTCCCCTCTGTGAAATTTTGGTAAGGCCAGAATTCCATCCCCTCATACACCATTCTCGCAATGTGACGCAGAGCATTCGGATTACATTTAAAGAATTGGGCGATCATGTTATGCGCTTGCTTACAATTCTCTTTGGGTTCCCACAAATTATTTTCGTCGGTATAGTTTTTCCACTTTATTAAGAACTCCAATTTGTTCCGTCGAAGACGTGAGTCTAGAATTTCTTCAACTATGTATTCTGGAGCACCTTCTACTATTATCGGAGGTTGCGGAGTAGTTTGTTGGCCAGGAATAGTGGGCGGACGGTAAGGGTGTAGGCAGGATATGTTAATCTTGGGATCAATCTTAAATGATTGGGGTAATTTTAGCACTACTGCATTAGGCGAGATCACTTTAGAGATCGCATATGGGCCAACTTGTTTCTCCATAAGTTTCTTCGAAGGTCGTGGAATATTCAGGTCCCTGGTACTTAGCCATACCAAGTCACCAACTTTGTACTCTGGAGCGCGTGCTCGAGTACGATCTGCGTGTTGCATCATGTCATCACGTGCTTTCTTCAATGCTGCCTCTGCTTCCTCTTGTACCCTTTGCATCTTAGATACAAAATCTTCTACCAACTGTACTTTGACTTCCCTTCTGGGTTCTACTCCCATGCGAGGATGATATCCATAATTCATGAAAAAGGGTGACATATGAGTAGCCAAATGGAATTTGTTATTGTGGGAAAATTTGGCAATTGCCAACCATTCGGGCCAGTCGGTTTGTCGGTAGTTGACAAACATATGTAGGTACTGCTCCAACTCCTGATTCATTCTCTCTGTCTGCCCATCAGTCTGCGGGTGATATGCCGTAGATAATTTAGTTTGAATTCCCAATATGTTGTTTAGTTCTCGCACAAATGCAGAAGCAAATTGTGGTCCACGATTGGAGATAATGGTATCGGGTAACCCATGTAACCGCCATACCTGATTTAGATAGAGGCACGCCAAGCCCAATGATGAGGTTTCTGTAGTAGTAGGAATAATATGGACCTCCTTTGTAAAGCGGTCACATACTACAAATATTGCATTGTACCCTTGAGCCTCAGGTAATCCAGTAATAAAATCCACAGATATATCTCGCCACAGCGCTTTAGGTATAGGGTTCGGCATTAATTTTCCTGCAGGTTTCTCTGGAAATTTCTTCCCCCTCATGCATGTATCACATCCATCCACATACCCCAACACATACTTCGAAATTCCGGGCCACTAATAATTTCTCATTACTAATTCCAACGTCTTCCATCTTCCTGGGTGTCCGGCAATCAGCGTATTGTGATGTAACCGGACAATCTCCCTTCACAAATCCTGATCCTTCGGTACATACACTTTTCCTCAAAACAACACCAACCCTTGTTCCTCAGTCCATTTGTCTCCTTTGATATTACCTTTCTTCTCTCCCTTCAGAGCTTTCATGGCTTCCACTACTTCATCGTCCATTTCCAAACATTGTCTAATTTTAGACAACATTTCCATTTCCGAGCTATCTATTAATAGATGCCCTTGATGCATAGCGCAAATGCAAAAGTATTCGGGTTTGAGTAAGGTAACATTCTTATTGTCCTCCTCCACCCCCCTTTTATGATCAATACGTCTGGATAATGCATCTGCTTTCCTCATTAAGCTTCCCACTTTGTGGACCAAGTGAAAATTGAAATGCAATAGGAATAGTGCCCAACGCGCTTGCCGGCAATTGAGCTTTTTAGCGGACATGAAGTATTGCAGATTTTGATGATCTGTCCAGATCTCAATTTGATGCATACATCCCTCCAAATAATGCCTCCACGCCTCCAATGCTCATATTATCCCCAACATCTCTTTGTCATGCACATCATAATTCCTCTCCACATCATTCAACCCTTTTGACAAGTATGCACAAGGATGCCATTTGTCATCTTCGCACAGCATTGATAATACCATTCCAGTAGCAAAATCGGATGCATCGGATTCCACTTGCAAAGGGCATGTGAAATCTACTGGGGCTAATATTGGTCCCTCCACAAACTTCCTCTTCAACTCCTCAAATGCTGTCTGCTGCTGCTCTCCCCACCTCCACACTACTCCCTTTCATGTAAGGTTATGTAAGGGTGCGGCAATTTTAGAAAAATTGTGCACAAAGCGACAATAATAATTTGCAAGTCCCAAGAAGGCTTGAACCTCCTTGACACGGGTGGGCGCAGGCCAATCTGTGATCACCTGTACCTTGATCGGATCCATTTACATCCCGTCAGGGCCGATCAATAATCCTAGGAACTTGATCTCGCTTGCCCCAAACACACACTTCTCTGGTTTCAAAAATAGATCATTTTCTGCCAACCTCTGTAACACCTCCTGCACTATTGCCTCATGATTCTCTTCATCCTCCGTGAATATCAGAATGTCGTCAATAAATATTATTACCATGCCTTTGTCTATTACATCCTTGAAAATGTCGTTCATCATATTTTGAAAGGTTGGGGGACTATTAGTCATCCCAAAAAACATGACAAGCAGCTCGAAGGATCCTTGACGCATGGCAAATGCAGCCTTCCACTCATCTCCTTTCTTTATTTGTACATTGTTGTATCCCCATCGTAAATCCAATTTTGTAAAGACCTTGGCTTTTCCCACCTTATCAATTATTTCTGAGATCAACGGCAGGGGGTACACGTTCTTCACTGTCCACTCATTCAGATACCTATAATCAGTACATATCCTCTTTCTTTGGTCTTTTTTGGGCATGAAGAATATTGGTGACGTCTGTGGTGATTTCGAAGGTCATATGTATCCTTTGCGCAATTGCTCCTTCAGGAATGCATCCACTTCTTCTTGTTCCATCGGAGATAATGGATATACCTTCGACTTCTTCGGCACAAACCCTGGCTTCATCTCAATTGCATGATCCCATGGCTTCTGCACCGGCATTCGCTCAGACTCCTTCTTTTGGAACACTGACAAATGTTCATGATACACTTTTGGCACCCATTCCTCCACTGGCTTCTCCACCTTCATGATATTCTTGTCCCACGACTGTCCTCCACGAACTGCTCTAAAGGTTTGCTTCTGCTCTTCTTTCTTGATCATGATTGGAACTTCCCCATTTGGCATTTCCTCATCCTCCACTTCCTCCATCGTAACAGAATACTTCCTTGGACGTTCTTTCTCTTTCTTTTTCCTTTTTTCTTTCTTCATCTTCCTCCCATACACATTACATTCCTTAGGACAACGAGTCATTTGTACTTTCCCAGTTTTCCAATCAATTTCGGGATTATGCTTCCGTAACCACAGACATCCTATTATTAGATTGGTTTTCCCAAGATCACACACTTCGAATACGGCTTGCTCCTGATGCTCCTGATACTTTAGTACCATAGTCACCTCCTCCTTGATAGTTCCTCCATGATTGACTGTTCCGTCAATATTGTACACCATTATAGGTTGCACCAGCTTGCGTGTGTTAATACTGTTTCCGGTAATTAAGGATCGATTAATAAATAATCCTGTAGCACCACTGTCAAGCAACGCTTCCACATCAATAGCTGCATGCATGTCCACTGTCTTCAGTCCCACAGTCAAGGTGATTTTGGGTTCTATTTGCGCAGAGCAAATAAAGAATTTAGGGGTTTTCAGAAATGACATGTGACAATTTTCTTTGTTGCGTGATTTGCAACAGTTGTACTCCTCCTCAATTTCCTTTTCTGATTTACTCTGGGTTTCCTCGGATACTAATACATTGTAACGATTCTGGGTCACCAATGGGGAAACCTTCACTGGGACTCTTCCACAAAATTCTCCTGCTTGCCTTCCTCCTGCTTCACTTCCTCGAGTGTAGCTCTCCTGATCTTTCTCTTCTGCTTGCAATACTTAGAAATGTGTCCTAACTGCCCACAGTTAAAACATTTAAGTGGGGCTCGTCTCCCCACTTGATCAACCTCCATTGCCTCTGCTGGTGCTGCTGACTCCGTAACTATAGGTGTCACTGCCATGGCCGGTGGCTGTGCCCTCGGAGCTTGCGCCTGAGGCGCCTTTCCTTTCTCGGACTTTCCTCCTGATGACTTTCCAAATTTACTACTTCCATACATCAACTTTGACTCCGCCTGTTCCTGCCGATATTGCCAGTCAAGGCGCATTGCCCAATTATACCACTCGTCCAACTTCTCTGGCATAGAAGGTAGTCAGTAGATAGACTTGAATAAAGAGGGATTTAATCCTGCTTTCAAAAACTCTACCAATGCGGCTTCTCCCATGTCCGTTTGCGAAGCTTCTGCTTTGAACTGCAAAATAAATTCATCCGCCATTAAGGAACCTTGGTGCATGGTCTTTAATTTAGCATTGGCTGTTGCCTTTGGATTAGGGTCTCCAAACTGTGCCTCCAATCTCTCCAGAAATTCCTTGAAGGTTGCAAATGGTTTATTTCCCACGGCAATTTGATTAATAGCCTCGTTTCTTCAGAACTGTGCTTTCCCCCCCTGAATGTATGAGAGAGCAAACATAATCCTAGACTCAGCTGTACGAAACTCGGGCTTCCTCCCATGGATGTACAATACTATAGAGCTGATGAAGGATTTTGTATTCTCCATGGTACCATCAAAGATTTGCGGGGGCGCGTACTTAGGTAAGCATGCTTTTCCATTTCCGGATTTCTCTGCTGTCTCATCCTCCTGCGATATCCACTCCACCATCTCCTCCATCTCATCATCTCTTTCTCCTATCGTCTCTGGCTGTACTTCCACTTGTCTGGGCTGTGATGCTGCCAATACTGACACTAATTGCGACATTTGCGCTGTGAGCGCATCAATTTTCGCCTCCAGTGCTGGTATGGGAACAGGATTAGGACCGGGATTAGAAGTTGAAGGTTCGGACATAATTGTAGAATCTGTGATGAATCACTTCTTCGACAAATTCAAAATTTTTCTTCGAGACCTCTCCAATGACTGCTTTGAATAATGATTGTCAAACGTTGAAGTGTGCTCTTTCTACAATCCCATTTGCTTCAGAATTGTAACCACCGATTTGGATGTGATTGATATGGTATCATTTCGTGAGATACTCCATTGCTGCAATAAATGCTGATCCATTATCACTCACGATTTCATAAAGAGACCCCCAGTGACAAATGATGTCTTTGAAGATCCAGTCTCCTAATGTTGTGGCATTTTTGCATCGAAGCTTTCGCCATTCTGGATAGGCTGTTATCAAACATCGCCCTTGAATGATGTATTTGAATCTGTTCGATGGGGGCATTTGCATCATGTTGATGTAGACTTGCCAAAAGTGGTGCTGGTGTTGCCACTGTGGGTGGAATAAGCAGGTTTCGGGTTTGTCGAAGTTGGCATAGGTGACAAGAATGAATGTACCATGCAATGTCGGCCTTCATATTGGGCCACTAAAATCAGAGTGCGACAAGGGTTCTCATAGCGAATACCATCTTGTAACCAATATCATCGTGAGCAACTCAAACAATGTCAAGGCAGCATTCAGGGATAGTGACGATCTTGTGGGCTCCTTGTGAATCTTTTTGCCAAAGCTTTCCAGAACTATGAAGAACTCAGTACAATATCGCACAAAAGTGCTGTAGTCTGCTTTGGAGAGGTCTGGTGGTTGTTGTAAATCTTTGAGCCATTTTCAAACATGAAGAAGTTGTTCATCATCTCTTTTGGCATTTTCAGAACAAGGGACATCTTTGTAAGTGATGTTCTCCCCCTTACTGATATGTGAAGGTAGGGTGAATGTTGAGTGGAGTGAATGCGATGGGAATGGGCGAGTCATGAGCAGGTTGATTTGATGAATAAAACCATGCAGTCGGTTGATCCAATCTTTGAAAGATCCATCATTTGGTTGTGCATTGATGATGCTCAACCCGGAAACCCAAACAAAACCCACAAAAAGGCTTGGGATGGTATAACACGAGTCAGAGGAAGGATGCGAGGCCCTCTAGATGTCACCTGTCAGATTGACCATCAAATAGCCATAGAAGGACTGCTTGTCAAAGCAGTTCGAGGCTAAAAGAATGTGTTTCAAGGACTTGTGATGATTTGCGAGATGTCGTGATGCTTTTCGAGATGTCGCAATATTTTTCAAAGAAGTCTCGAGGAATTTCGAGTGCGCAGATATGTTTGGACGCAAGATCGGGGGACTAGACGAGTAGTAGAAGTGAAGAAAAGGCTAATTGAGGGAAGCGAGAGGCGAGGAATTTTGAGGAAGTTTAGCATAAAACACCAGACTTTGGACTGAATAAGACTAAACCGAACTCTCAAATCACTGTGATCTGGGAGGAAGACAATGACTTTCTTTTTTTTCTTTGTATCTAGTACATCTTTTTATATAAAATAAAGAAAGTACCTAAAAAGGCTAGAGAACATGAGGCAAACATGTGGAAAACTCAAGGCAAAGATAATAGAAGTATATCAGAACAATAAAGCGAGCCTAGAAAGGGTGAACATAACACATGATGAAGAAATAATAAGAAAGAATAGCTAAAAGCAGACTGTCCTTGTTATAAATTGAATAAAACATTGGAAACTGCTTCGAGCAGATTGTATGCATGCACATGCGGTCGAAATGTGTTCGATATACTCGATATAGTGTCCCATGTGTCCAGCATGCGTCCGAAGATCGTTTGAATGGGAAATACTGTGTCCGACAATGTTTTTTGAGGTTCAATGTTTTTCGAAGATTTTCAAAGATTCTTCGGACTTTGTTCATGGCCCAATATCGGTGTGATATTGTTCGACAATGGTAGGGGATACGTCTGGCATGTGTGCGATGACAATTTGGATAGCGATATAGTGTCCGATGTCAATTTTCGATGTTTGATGATTTTTGAAGTCGGTCGAGGAAATATCGAGCTTGTTTGAAGGCCAATATCGCTGCAATATTGCTCGAAACTGGTTTGGAACCCATCGATGATGTTCCAAGTGTATATCCTGAGCTGTCCGAAGGTAGGGGGAATTGTATTATGGCAGCCAAAGGCATACAAAGAATTTCGAGGTGTCGCGAAGAGTTTTGAAGCATTGCAAAGAATTTCGAAGCATTGCAAAGAATTTCGAAGCATTCTTGTGACTTTGTAGAGGTTTGTAGAGGTTTGTAGAGCTTTGGAGGGGTTTGTAGAGCTTTGGAGGGGTTTGTATGGGTTTGTAGAGCTTTGACAACGATTGTAGATGTGTTTTCCAAGCTTGAACAACAAGGTGGACCTATCAGTGTCATCTCCATTCTGTAGAGGACGTTGCGAAAGTCCATCTGGGCCATGATGCATTCCAGCGACATGTACAAGCGTAAAATGGAAGGTAAGGATGGATACAATCCATCGATTAATGCTTGCACTTGGTGCGATGTCAGGATTTGCTAGCATACCTTTGATGTATCTGGCATCAACTTTGACAATGAGATTTCGTATGCCAATAACATACAATCGAAGTGTGCCAAGGGCATGATAGAGTCCATAGAGCTCTAGTTTGGGTTGCAAAAAGCGAGATTCGTGGGCATTGAGCATGATAGATCCAAAACAACTGTAATAGCGTTTACAAAGATATTCGGGGTCGCACTGAGTCAAGAAAAATCCAACTGTGATGTGCGAAGTGTTGACTGAGAGGATGACTGGTGCGTTCGAGGTGTAGTTGATTGCACAAATTGTGGGAGAAGTGATGAGAGCGAGTTTAAGATCTTCTTGTGCTGTGATTTGTGTTGTACCAAATTTGAATGGAACGTCCTTACGCGTGAGGTTGATAAGAGCCGCTGCTCATTTAGTGAAATTCTGTATGAAAATACAACAAACTCCTATGGTTCCTAGGAAGGCTTTTACTTCAGTGAGACTTTGACAAGGTCCCCATTTGCTGATTGCATCGATTCTAGTTGGGTCGGCCATACGACCTTCGATGTTGCAACAATGTCCTAAAACAGTAATTTTAAGGACACACAGAAATAGCTTGGGTCCTACAAAAGTCCCTCCACAATATTTCATGTGTTGGACTACTCGGTTGAGATTTTCGAAGTGTTCCCAAATGAAATGACAAATTCCTGGGTTCTGCGAAATAGTTTTGCAACCTCCTCCAGGGAGTGAGTAGCGTGATTTTGGACCTTTAATGGGTGCGTCATCAATGTAGGGGATCATAACATGGGGAATCTCGGGTTGTAGGATAAACAAAACATTGTTGTGCATGATGGGTATGGAGTTGGTCCAACCCATTGGTAGAGTGATGATGCGAAGTGCTCCAAAAGGTGTTTGAAAGGTAGTCAGGTCTTGAGATGATTCAGCTACTTTTCATTCATCGAAGGCAACATAGAGGTCTAGCTTTCCTCCACAAGCGCATCCTCCGAACTGTTCTGCTAAATGTTCAGGGATTGGAATGACACCTGAGTGCTGTATAGTGACTTTGTTGAGTTGTTTGAGACCATGGACTGAGCGAAGTGCTTTGCCGTCTTTCTTCGTGACACAAAACCAATGCGACCTATAAGATGAGTTTGATGGTTCGTAAATGCCTGCTTCTATTTTCTTCTTGAGCATGGCGCAAACCTCTTCGTAAATCCCTGGTGGGATAGGAATGTTTTGTTCGATCCATGGGGTGTGTGGAATAACTGGGAATTCAATTGGACGGAAGAAGTCAGGGCAAAAACTTCCTCGTTCCATGCAAAACCAGTTTCATGATTTCAAACAAAATTGTGCATGAGTTTTCTGTCCTCAGGCCAAAGGAAATCACTGGGATGATTATTATCGATAATCGCTTTTCATTCAAGGTTATATCGGGAAGATGGCAAAAATGTTGGAGGTTTAGGATTAAGTTTTGGCATTTCTTTGAGAGGATTCCCTGTGATTGTGTGAGTAATGCGAAATCGATCAGGCAGGTTGGTGATGACTGGTCATACTTTCAATGCGACAGGCTTGTACTTCTTCTTAGTGGCTGCGAAGGCAGGATATAGAGAATCGGAGGATAGATAGAATGTGGAATATCTAGATGAATCTGGCATAGAGGGGGCCATTGAGGCCTTTAAAAATGTAACATACTGTTCACTAGCTGTCAAATAGAGATGGGCGATAATATCCGAAGTAGTATTGGCATTTGAAGAAGGCGAGGATTCAAAGTCGGGAATGTTTGCAGTGCATTCGATAAATATAGAAGAGTTCAAATGGTCAAAAGAAATGATGAATGCGCACTGTTTGGTCTCCGAAATATTATCCTCTAGTAACAAAAATCCTCGCAAACTACTTTTCAGCGTTTTGTGGCTCTAGGAAAGGTCAAGATAGTAGATGATCTTGTTGAGTTAGGATCATAGATAGTAATTGTCTGAGATTCATCGCTCCAGTTTTTTATGGCACTTTTGGTGACTACGTCAAAGGGTTGACCAAGTAGGATGTCGTAGGCAGGGTTTTGGATTATATGAATCTGCATATAGATTGTGATTGTGCCAACTTCGCAAGGAACATTTCGTGCTAATCCTAGACTTTTGTCAATGCCACCATTAGCTGATTGAAGTGGAATGTGGATGGAAGGATCATATGCAAGACCTAGTTCGTGGCAGACTTCTTCGGACATAGCAATAATTGAAGAACCCAGGTCAACTACACTTTCGACAGGGTTTTTACCATTGATGTTCATCATAACTGATCTGATTGAGTGAGATTCCTTCGCAGCAATGAAGGGTTCTGGAATGTCGCTGATTTGAAGAGAGCTGATATAAGTTTTGTATGGGTTGTTGATCATAAGTACCTCTTCGTTGACGAGGTGCCCTGCATTGTTTCCATCCTGGTTCAGAATACGACATGGCATTAGCTGTTCCTTCCATTTCATATGAACTTTGGGTGATAACAAAAGAAGTTCTTCCATAGTAAGGGTGATGATCGGTATTTTCATCAAATGCAAAAATATGTCCTGAGCGATTGTGTCATTCTGAATGGGGGCTACTGTGTGGTATGAAGGACCATTGCATTCTTTACCTTTACTAGTCGATGCGAAGTTTCATTCATGAGGGGGTAAGTAAGTGTTCTCCAAAGCTGTGGCATAAGGATGAATTGGGGGTTGCAAACTCACGAGAGGTTGTGAATTTGGTGTGGGTTGCAAATTCGAAGTCGTCTGTGAAGCCGTCGCTGGTGCTATATTGGATGAAGATGGATTGGTCACAGTAGAGGATATAGATGGTGGTGCGATGGTTGGAGTGGGAAGGCCTACTGGTTCTGCAGATGGAGCTGTGGACGAAATTGATGGCTGAACCACAGGAGCTGTGATTGGACCGGGTTCATGTCAAGTGAAGTTTCAACCACTTCGTAAGGCATATAATTCTTGTTCTAAACGAGTGATATGAATATCAGCTGTGGTATTCATGTCCATGATCTGGCAGATCCCCCCAGGAGTGGGAGCTGGAGTGGGGGAAGGGGCAATGCCATACATGAGGGCAGGGATGATATTTATGTCTGGGTTTCAACAAATCCACTCGTCGATGCAATCTTTGATACAATGCCCAGGGATGTTTCATGGCATGAACTGTCCATTTGGAAGCACAACCTTTCCTTCAGCGTTCTTCTTACACTTTCCATTGTTAATATATGTTTGACAGACCAAACAATCACTAATAAAGTGTCCTGAAAGACCGCAGAAAATACAAACTAGATTTTCAAGTTGGTCCTGGCAAAACCCTTGATTAACATGAGGGGAATTGTTGTTGTTATTGTTGGATCGAGCTCCTGTTAAGGCTGTGATGAGAGTGGTCACAAATTTCTTGAGAATCATTGATAAATCCTCTGTTTTGATTTGTGGAGACGATGTAGAGGTAGTAGGGATAGAACTCAAAGCCAAAGATGAGGATGGGACTTGCGAAGTTGAGGCCAAGGGAGTTCATGATGATGTAGTACCTGCTAAAACAAATTTTGCAGCAGCATGGATGTCATCAAGAGGATAGGGGTCATCTGAGTAGTGGTCAGGGAATTTGAGTTCTAGACGGGGCGCGATTCACATCCATAATCCTGGTTGAAAGCTGCAAACAAAGGCTCTGCTTTGTTCGGCTGCTGAAAGTCAATTTTTCATGGTGAGGAACTTGGTGATATTGTAGAAGGACCTGTAATATAATCCTAATTTGTTCACATCGTAGATACCAATGCGAAGTTGTTCACCGATCAGTTTATCCATATTGGTGATCGACCACTTGCGGTTGTCTTTGGATCCAGGGTACAACTTGTGAATAGCTGTATGAAATTCATTGAACGAAACCCCTGTGTCATATTCTGGGATTGACTCCCAAAGTTTGGAAGTATCAATGTCGACGTATTGACAGGCATGCTTCTTCATATCTTCAGAATCAGTAATTCCACATGTTGGAAACAGCATTTTGAGTTCATCAAAGTATCTCTGAAGTTCTCGAGGCTGAGTAGATTCAAACTTTGGAGCTGTGGAGTGACCACAAGCTGGCATAGTAGCTTGTGTAGTCATGAGTATGATAGCTCTTGGAGTAGGGGTTAGGACTTGGGTGATAGATGGTAGCAGTGTCGATGTATTCGGAAAGATGAATGAAGCACTAGAAGCTGAGGATGAAGAAGTAGAAGATGATGATGAAGACAATGGAATGGTGAGGGAAATAGTTGACGATGTGTCGATTCTGCTTCAGATACTAGAATTAGGATATCTCCCAATTGTTTGAGAGATTTGAAGGCATGACGAGTATCGATTTGGAGGTTTCTGGCTTGGGTTGGCCTAAGCCAGGAGATTTGAGATGGATTAGGCGATGAAATGATTCAGAAACCCCTTGCGGTGGGCTCCAGAATGATGATGCTCAACCCGGAAACTCAACCAAAACAAACTAAACTGGTCTTAGGAGATATAACACAAGTCAGAGGAAGGTTGCGAGGTAGTACTGAATATCACCGTGCTATCCAAAGGCCGGTAAATGTACTGTAAAACATTGCGAAGCAGTATTAGGCCATGCAAAGTTCTGCAAAGCTGTCCAAAGTAACATGAAACACTATGAAGCATTCCAAAATGATATGAAAGAGTTTAGCAGTGATGTGAAAGAGTTTGAGAATCTCTGAAATGGTGAGTTTGGGAGAGGGTGATGATAGTTGAAGGTGAGGTAAGAGACGATGACATGGTAGATAGATGATTTGACAAAAGTTTTGAGAAACTATGTGGCAAAACAACATAGTTCACAGAATACTTGAGTGAGTTCAGACTAAGACTGAGCTAAAACTCAAGAGTTAAACCCATAAGTCAGATGATAGGCGATGGGAGAAGATGATTTCTACTTGTCTTGACAGTAAATACACCAAACTATATATGTTTTAGAGAGATAGTACTAAAAAGGTAAAAGGCCATGAGGCAAAACATGTGGTAAATGTGAGGCAGTGAACAAGGTGTCAAAATCACGAAGTAAATGAGGAGTGAAATGATAAGAAAGAAATGTGCCATATACATGATATATCAAATCTCCTTGTCTTGTGGTTCCAATAAATCATGAATACATCTAAAAGTGCCTCGATGCATGCTAAGTTGCTAGCCATTGTGTTTCCTCATGTTTGTGGTGGCGGGAACATGATGTGTTAGTGTGTGTAATGGTGGGAGCATGTGTTCGAGGTTCAGTATGATAGGAATACAGTGGCCGAAGTTGTTTGAAATGGTTTGAAGTCTTTCGAAACATTTCAAAGTGTTGTTTCATTGTTTTGTGCATTTGTAGGTGCTCATAAGCATTCACAAAATCGTAGGACTTTGGGAAGGAGGTGTCCGAGTGTGATTTCTTGATTTCATAGCTCTGCTGCCATAGTGGACCTATCACCTTGTGAGTGAAGATGAGGATGTCATCGAGATAGATGCAAACAACACCTTCAAGGATGAGGTCACGGAAAATGTCATTCATCATGGTCTGAAAGGTGGCAGGACTATTAGTAAGGCCAAAGAACATGACAAGTGGGTCAAAAAGACCATGGTTGGTACAAAAGGCTGCCTTCCACTCATCTCCCTCCTTTATCCTCACATTATTGTAGCCCCAACAGATGTCGAGCTTGGTGAAGTATCGGGCTCCACAGAGCTGGTTCACGAGTTTGGAGATGAGAGGTAATGGGTAGCAATTTTTGACCGTGATGTTGTTGAGCCTTCTGTAGTCTTGAACTGGTCGAAGTGAGCCATCTTTCTTCTTGACAAAGAAAAAGGGAGAGGCCATGGGTGACTTTGATGGTCAAATACATCCAGAGGCCAGGTGCTCGTCGATGAACTGGTCAAGCTGTCACTGTTCTTCAGGAGAGAGAGGATAGACCTTGCAGGATGAAGGGGTTGCACCAGGGGTGAGTTCGATTGCATGATCCCACGGCTTGCATGCAGGGAGAGAGTCGAACGATTCCTTGGAGAACACGTCTCCAAACTCATGGAGATGAGGGAGCAAGGAATTAGTAGAGGATTTAGCAGCATTGTTTTTGTGGAAGGCCTCAGAGAGGTGTTGGGATATGTTCAATGTAGCACACACCTCATGCGATGGATGAATCACAGTGTAGAAGATCCAATCACCTTCCTCCACTTCCTCTGGCTCCTCATCATCATCATCCGAGTCCAGTATCAGATCAGGAACCCCTTCCAACTCCACTTCAGGTACAGGCAGGGGTCCGGCATGGCACTTCTGAGTACATTGTATTGTGGCCTTATGTCCATGACGTTCTTGCCTGGCTTCTGTGAAACAAGTATGACAGTGGGATGGACATCAGCTCATGGTAACCTCCCCAGTATGCCAGTCGACCTCTGGGTTATGGTCTTGAAGCCACGGATAGCCCAAAATCACCTTTTGCTTTCCTAATTGAGTGACAGCAAAAAGGGCACACTCACTATGATCTTTGTAACAGAGGACCAGGTCTACAACCTCTTGGATGGCACCAGCTTTGTTTGGGGACCCATCCACATTATAAACAGGTATCAGATGCGAGAGTGAGCAAGTATTTAGGCAATGTTGTTGTGTGAAATGGGCATCAATGAAGAGACCAGTTGCACCAGAGTCCAGGAGCGCAGAGACACCGAGTATCTGTCCAGTGTCAGTCATCTGCAGTCGATTGCTAGGTTCAAGGAATGTGTGGAGGGAGTGGACACAACAATATACTTGTGTGGTAGTTTATGCTCCCATGATTTAATTTTGGGGTGTGGAGCAGAGGGAGAGATGGGAAGAGCAGGTACGTCTTCAGCCAACTTCAAAGGGTCAGAGAGGGGAACAGTCACAGAAATGGATTCATTCTTTGGGGATTCAACTGACAAGACTTCAAAGTGGTTATGGACAGGCAGTGAGGGCGTACGATTCACTCACTGTGAATAGAAAAATCCTGCTCCTCTACAATTTCTGACTTGATATCCTCTGCAACCTGATCCTTTGCTTCCTCAACATCTACAAGCACCAACAAGTCTTGGAGGAGTTCATCTCACCCCTCAGGGGTGAGCATGTGGATATCCTGAAGATGGGGACATGCTCCAGCCCCGTGCCCAGTTTCTCCACAGCAGTAGCAGAGATCCAACCTACACGCACGGCTGCGGGCCGCATCAACATCCATTGGTACTGGGACATTGACAGCTGGTGTGGGAGTCTGATGAACAGGAATGGGGTTAAGGCGGGGAAGGGTTCAATTGAAGGTGTAGGGCACATGAGTGGTAGTTGGAGCATGGAATTCAGCATTAAACACCACATTTGTGAGTCGGTTCTTGTCACAGAGTGAAGCAGCTTCATACCAAGCATAGATATCATCATCCGCTGGGCACCCTTCCAACATCTGTGCAATCTGGTCCTGAATTTCTCGATTGAGGCCCCGTCAGAACTTCACCACCACTGGTAGCCCACTCCCATATCCTGCCATGTCCACCAAATCCTTAAACTCATCGATATAATTGTCCACAGATCAACGTGCCTGGTGGTAAGAGGATGACTTGAGTTGTGTCACTACTCAGTGGCACTCATTGAGGGGACAAAAGTGGCATACAAACTCAGCTCAAAAGTCACCCCAAGTGGAGAAAGGTAGAGAACCGAGTTCTTTAGTTTGGCACAGAATATGATCCACGTAGAGATAGGCACATTCAGATTTCATGTATGTGAAGGCCCAATAAATTTTTGCAGCCTCATCGATGAATTGATATGACTGGAGACTGATGTATAACTCACAGGAATTAAGGAATGCATGCCCCTGCGCATGTGCACCATTAAATTCAGTGGGGGGAGACGGTTTGATTTGGGTGTGCTCTTTAGTGGGCGTGTTTGGCAGCACATTGTTGTTGGGTGCGCTTGGAGTCACAATGGGGGGAATATTGGTTGTAGGGTTAGTCTGGAGGGTCCTGACAAAGTTTTTGATCATCAATTTAAGTGACAAGACATGGGTATTACAAGCACATTAAAAGAAAGCATGGTTGACAAGTACTGGCAGCAGCAGCGCACATGACCATAGGGGCATCCAATAAGCATAAGTAGCACAGATTACTAATACTATCAGCTGATGGCCATCATGGCATGCTTGGCAGCATGATGAGAATTTGTTTGAAGTTTGGCTAATCATGCGCTTGGGAGACAAGTATAGCCAAGACGTGTAGCCAGAAATGGGCACACCCTGAAATCAGTGGCGCCCCCTCAAATACTATTGTGCACAAATATGTACATGTAACAAAAAGGATCTTTTGTGAACATAAACATGGACATGATGATAGCAAGAACAGGTATAACAACTACAATAAGCATCACCATTCACAGTTTGCCACAAACACAGCAGCCACAAATATGGTGAATACAAACACTGCCCCCACTGCATCCTTGAGCACCACCCACATCAATCTCTCTCCATTGATGAAGGAAGAACCTGGTTCAATAATCCAGTGGATGAAATGGAATCGGATGTTGATGTGTTTGGTACGGGCATGATACTGACTCTAAAGTAGAGTACTTTGAGATCGGTTGATCATTTCTGTAGTGCAATAGCACGTTGGGTGATGAGATCAGTGGAGGAAAGTATTGAGTCGGGTGGTGGCTGTAGATATGTTGCTTCTGAGATGTCGAGAGGGATGAGTGGATGAGAACCTGTGATCGCAAAATAGGGCAAACAGCCCATTTGTTTTCAAACTGTTACAATGAGATGCAGTCCTGGTTGAAGTGATTGATGGAGATTGGGAGCTCGGATGGTGATCAACCAAAATGGCCACGCAAGGGTATCGATTTGCGTGCGTATTCCAGAAATGTTGCTTTCAAGTGCATCAAGGTGCTCTGATGTGTACATGTCGCTAGGGGGCACATTTGGTGAAAATGGTGGCGCAGTAAAGGCAGGACTGTCTGGAATGGTGTGTAGGGAGTCTGTGGAGCTTTGGGAAGTGTCGTCCACTCTGTACCTGCCTATCTTGGGCAGTGTGTTCACAATTTCGGGCCTTAGGAGAGAGTTTTCTACTATAAGGGCAACCTCAGCCTCTAGCAAAGGGAAATCTGAAGTTAAAATTATACTACATATTACAGGGATTGGGGATGCACCTAGCAAAGGGAAATCTGAAGAGAAAACTCTAAGGATCCCTTTTCCGATGCCCAGTATATGTGAAGACAACAAAAATCAAATAATAACCTAAAAGTAGAAAAGGCAGAGATAGGCAGATCAAGGCTGCTGAATGACATCATACCAAGGGGTAGATGTCGGAAGGGGTGCTCCGCCTCTAAATATAAAACTGTCAACATGCACAAACATGATAGAAAGGGAAATTAGTAATAAAATCCGGAAAAATCATAGAAAATGAAGAATAGAAGGAAATGAAGTGAGGAAAAATATAGAACAAACATAAAAAATAGGAGAAACTGAATCACAATATGTCCAAGTGGATCAAATGACAATAGACAGCCTCTGCATGGTTGGTGTCACTCAACCACAGCCAATTAATGGTCCTAGTGATGGTGAACCAGAATATCTCATTCCTCGACACATTTACATGAGATACATCACACCTGGATCAGCTGGAAATACCATTGTAAATGATCTCCCATGCCCAATTGATCCATTTCTGTTGGATATACCTCAAGAGAGCTCACAATGCCCTAAGCCTCAACCACTTTTAGGGGGAAATCGGACAGAGCATCCTATTGCAAGGGCAAGGGCTTTAGCAGCGTTAGTGGCATCGGGAATGGCAACAGTGGCATCAGGAATGGCAACAGTGGCATCAGGAATGGCAACAGTGGCATCAGGAATGGCAACAGTGGCATCAGGAATGGCAACAGTGGCATCAGGAATGGCAACAGTGGCATCAGGAATGGCAACAGTGGCATCAGGAATGGCAACAGTGGCATCAGGAATGGCAACAGTGGCATCAGGAATGGCAACAGTGGCATCAGGAATGGCAACAGTGGCATCAGGAATGGCAACAGTGGCATCAGGAATGGCAACAGTGGCATCGGGAATGGCAACACCAATATCGGCAATGGCACCAGTAGGATCGGGAATGGCAACACCAATATCAGCAATGGCACCAGTAGGATCGGCAATGGCAACACCAATATCAGCAATGGCAACTGTAAGATCAGCAATGGCAACACCAATACTGGCAGCAGCACCAGTACAATCAGCAATGGCAACACCAATATCAGCAACAACAACAGTACAATCAGCAATGGCAACATCGGCAATGGCAACAGTATGATCAGCAATGGCAACAGTACAATTGGCAATGGCAACATCAGGATCGGCAGCAAATCCATCCTCGGCACAAGCACAACCTATCCAAAGGACAGCTGATGACCTTGCACAGCAGGAAGCCATTTCAACCCAGGCTGTTGGGAGGAGACAGAGAATTAAAAAAGTGAAATTTGCCACGTAGATTTACAAATAAAACACTATGTAATGTGAAAAAAAAGATAGTCCAACTTTTATGTACATGCTGGATCACATCTATTCTTTTCTGCCTCGCTTTGTCTCCCTCTGTCCTCAGATTTTCCTGCTCTCTTCCTTGGGTTTGGCTGAGGGGTGGTACTTCTGGAACATAGTCCAGATGGACCAGGGGTCAGCCCATGTGGGGATTGGCGCAGCTGTGCAGGGGGAGGGGAGGGCCAGGGTGAGGTGATTACATTGATTGCCGATGCCAGGGCAGCAGCCTCGGGCTCGGTGAGTGATGTTGGGGGGAAGAGAAGAGGGAGTGGTGGGGCCATTGATGTTGTGGGCTGTACCATTTCTTGAGAATCCTGTGGTGTGGCGGGAATAATTTGGATGGGGGGGGCACCAGCCAAGGATGCTTCCCCCACCACCTCTTCAGGCACAGCCAGTCCCTCCTCACCATGCTCAGGCTCAGTGTTACCCTCAACAAATCCCCCCTCCTCAACCAGTTCTGCCATCTGTTCATCTTTGTCATGGGCAGCGGCAGCAGGAGTGGCAACAGGAGTGGCAACAGGAGCAGCAACAGGAGTGGGAGCAGGAGTAGGAGCAGGAGCAGGAGTGGGAGTGGGAGTGGGAGCAGGAGTGGGAGCAGGAGCAGGAGTGGGAGCGGGAGTGGCATCACCTTCCTTGGCATCTGTCATTTCTTCCCAATCTGCCTCTGCCCTCCTGCTTGGAGTCCTCTTGAGGTGAACCACCTGCCCAGCCATGTAACCATTGTACAACGTAATGGGCTGTGCACCAGCCTGCAACCCAAGGTATCCTTCAATGTTGTTCACCCTGTTTTGAAGCAAGTCAACCGTCTCCCAGAGTTCTCATACATGGAGTTGGGACTCTTGGAATGACTCTTCATTCCACCATGCATGCTTGTACATGTCTTCCTCCAGTTGGTATAGACGTCCAGTGAAGGTGGCATAGTCACCAGCAGAGGGGTAGGGAGTCAGGGCAGGGAGGGCAATCAGCTTGGGCTTGGGATTGGCCATGTCGATATCCTCTTCCACAGCTATGGGTATACATGTTAGTGGTTTTATGTGTCATGATATGGAAGAACTAACCTTTTGATTTCCTTTTTGGCTTGCAGTGAACTGCCTAGATGATTCCTCTCCACTGTCTTCACTGGAAAATTGTGCCTTCTTTGCTTTTCTTCTTGCTGATCCTTTTGCTTTCTTGGTTCTTGGCACTCGATCCACATCCTCTGGATTGCACCAAACTTTCCCTTTCCCACAGAAGTAGCAGGTGGTTTTCCCATTCACCTGCTCCTAACACTCATGCCTAAGCCTGACACATCGTGCACATGGCGTCATTTGCAAACTCCCTTGCTGGGGTGCTCCTCATGCTGCCTTTGCTGTGTTGTGCCACTTCTGCTCCATCCTGGGATTGGCACCAGCATTGCTCTCCGTCTCCTCATCAAAATCCTCATCTGATCCCCTCCTACTCTGCACCTCTCGCAGCCTGGGTCTCACTGTGATTGCTGGCAGCATTGGTTGCTGGGCTGGGGCTGGAAGTCTGGATCCTGATGCTTCTGGTTGGGCCCGCATCTTGGCCAGTGCCGGTGCTGCTTCTATCCTTGTTGGTGTTGGCATTGCTGCTGCCATTGCCACTGCCGCTCTTTGTGCCTTTGCCACTGCCACTCTTCCTTTCTTTGCCACTGCCATCCCCACTTTCTTGGCTGGTGCCATTCCCATTCCTGTTCCCATTCCTGTTCCTGTTCCTGTTCCTGTTCCCATTCCCATTCCTGTTCCCATTCCCATTCCTGTTCCTGTTCCCATTCCTGTTCCTGTTCCTGTTCCTGTTCCTGTTCCTGTTCCTGTTCCTGTTCCCATTCCCGCTGCCAGTCCCATTCCTGCTGCTGGTCCTGTTCCCGCTGCTGGTCCTGTCCCTGCTGCCATTCCCATTCCCACTGCCGTTCCCATTCCTGCTGCCATTCCCATTCCCGCTGCAGTGCCCGTTCCACCTGCCCTTGCCATTCCACCTGCCCTTGCCATTCCACCTGCCCTTGCCATTCCACCTGCCCTCGCTGCTGCCATTGGTCCAGCCGATGTGGACACAGGTCCTGTTATGCCCTTTTTCTTGTCGAAGGTCTTCATTGCCCTCAGTTGACCTTCAATAAACTTCTGGTCCCCTGTCCTGTCTGACTTTGACCATGCTACCACAAATCCCCACAAAAAGGCATCAGCCTGGAAGATGGCCTGCACATCCTCTGTGAGAACCTCTCTTTGCCAGGCAAATAATGTTTTCTACAATTTGTAAGTGCATTATTGATCTGATAGCATGCCAATCCACTCACAAGGGCTGATTTTCTTTCCTTCATCACGGCCTTGATACTTTGGTCCTGAAGTCCATTGCAGATGGATTGCTTGATCTCGCTGATCTGGCCGAGCACTTGTTGGCATGTAACGTTCATGGTTGATGAGTCAGCTGTGGCAGCAGGGTCGATGTTGAGATGAAAAAGAGTGAAACACTGAAAATCAACAATCACGTGTTGTTGATTGATATACAATATATACAAACAAATAATGTCCTGATTAAATGGTATCACTTGTTATCATCTATGTGATCTACACCATGAGCAATCAGCAAACCAATACTTATATTCCTGATGGATATGTCGTTATCTGAGGTGACAATGGGCAGCACTATCTAGTGCCCCATTTTATGATTCCAGCTACCCACCAGGCAATGGAGGCCTATTGCAAGAAGGTTGAATTCAATGTACACATGGCACATGGGGGGGTAAGATTTCCTTCTTTTCAAAGTCTTGTTGCTGCCAGCCTAGCCATCTTGGCCTGATGCCATCCTTGGGCCAATGTCGTCCTGTTGGCCGATGCCATGTCTTAGCCGATGCCATGTCTTGGCTGATGCCATTTCTTAGCCTCTGCTGTGCATCTTGGCCTCTGCCGTGTCTTGGCCAATGCCATGTCTTAGCCAATGCCATTTCTTGGCCTCTGCCATGCATCTTGGCTGATGCCGTGTCTTGGCTGATGCTGTTTCTTGGTTGTTTGCCTCGTCTATCCTCTCACTGGTGACTTTGCAGTCTGGAAACATGACTGATACACCATACTACCATGCATTGGCCCGCAACCAGCTAATGCTACCTGCTGATCCAGTAAGTGCCTTGTCCTCATTTGTATGACTGTTAGTTCATCCTGTTGCAGAAATTGACAGACAGGGAGCTGTTGAGCTGCCATGCCGAAGTGAAAGCCCTGCAAAACAACCTTGGCACCTCATACAAGGATGCCAGTCATCATCTCTACATGGCCAAGGTTGAGAAGCTGGAACAGCAAGATGTCACATTGAAGACATCCTAGCTGGGAGATATTTTGGACTGACAAATGATGATGTCCAATCTGCAATTGCTTTGAATGGGATATGGCGACTACGACCATTGTTTGCTAGTTCTGCAGGAGATAAGTAACAGTTTGTGGAATAGGAAGTCAACATACTGTAATGCTGGCCAACATACAACATAAACCATTCTTCCAGCTCTTTTTTCTTGAATTGTGATCCTTTCCATGATGTGGGAAGGATCAGGAAGCCATCATTAGTCATTGTTAATCGGGTTAGTGTTGCATTATGTTGCATTGCTGACCTTGAAGCAAGGTGTGATGGGCATAAAAACTTGATATAACTCATAAAGTTTTGCTTTAGTTCAGTGACTTGATCATGATACATGTCCAGAAACGATTGTGCAGGGGTGGCTATCAGAGAGGCAACATTTTTGTGACTGGAGTCGGCATCGGCATTGCATTGGCAGTAAATGATTTGGGGACTCACACATCAACAACCATCAAACCATTAGGTGCAGTATAGGCTGTAAATGTCACAGACAACACCCCCATTTCCAGCCACTGTTGTCGTGCATTCTCCACCACATGTTTAAGGAGGTATTTGTCTGCTAGACTGTGAAATGTTTGTTATGTCCAGCAATGGCATCGGCTTCAACTTACACTTGCTTTGTCTGCTTGGGATATCCTTCCCACATCATTTTCTCCTGTTCAACTTCAAGGATGGCTTTCTCCTCTGCATTCATGGTGTCGAAAACATGCTTGATAGCTGGCAGTCATGCTTGGAACCATCCTGGTGTACTTGTGGTGGCATCCTCACCACCTAACAGGTTTGTGATCTGTTGGAAAACTCGGTCCTGGTACAAGCTCCAAATGACTTCTGACCACTTTACTTTGAAGGAGGTCTTTACTGTGCCCCACATATTCCGAGCCAGTCCACGCGGAATTTGGTGGACTCCACATGGACTAGCTCGGACTCCACACAGACTAGCTCAGACTGGACCCACTCATTTGGCTCAAATGTCCTGTATATTGCTCAGACTCCTAGAGAGTCCGCATGGACTTTTGTGGAGTCCAAGCTATTTTTGGACTTTTACTCGGAGTGCGCATGGACTTTGTCCAAGCAACATCAATTTACTCGGACTCAGACAGACTTGGACAGATACATGTCCGAGTCAAGTCCGAGTTGAGTCTGTGGATGCACAACAGAGGCTTAGCTGACTACAGAAAAATTATGTATTAAAGTAGAATCGAACCCCAAGCCTTGTCGCCAAGCATAAATAGCACAATTAACCACTACACCACAGAGCTGTTATCAGTAAGTGCAAACAATTGCATTATCTAACCGTATTTAAATCATGTGACTCATGTGCAAGTTCAAGACGCATCAACAATCATTGTTGATGTTGATCACCACCATCACTCTCGATGCCACTGCCTCCCACCTCCCTCTACCACCACCACTGCCCAGTCAGCCCCTGCCTCCAATGCCTCTTGCACCATCAACAACAAACAGCAAACTAGCTGAGCCGATGCAACAGGACCCAATGAGCCAAGCTGACACAACAGGCCCAAACAACAATAATCGTCGTTTGGGCCCCTAGTAAGTGTTTTTTTTTGTTTTTTGTTTTATCAATCAGCTAATTGTATTTTATTGCCTTTTAAGTTGTATGCTACTGGGCACCACCTGCCACGACGAAAAATGCGCAACCCACGCACATGCCCACCCAATCCCCTCCTCCCCATTCAAACGGGATGTGAGGCTGTCGACATGGGCTAGGAGGGTGCCCAGGGATGCCAGGAGACCCCAGAAGGGGGATACCTGCCTAGTAAGCACCCACCAACCTCCATAATCGTGCCACGTCGCACTGACATGCCCAAACCCCCCCCCCCCCAAAAAAAAAATACAGAAACCCAAATGGGGAACAATGGCGACAAATGACGACAAGCCACCCACCCCCAGCCTCATGAGCAACTGCTCGTGGGGTGGAACGTGGGTGGAACGATGCCCAGACACAGGGAAAGGAGACGACAACAACGCACCACCCACCCCCAGCCTCATGAGCAACTGCTCATGGGGTGGATCGCTGGTGGAACAACAACAACGACAAGCCACCCGCCTCCATTGTGGGGTCGTGGGGTGGGTTTTTTTTTCTTCTTTTTCTTTTAGCCCTCCCCCACATTTCAGGGGGAGTTTTTTTTTTAAATCTATAGTTTGTAATGTAATTATTATTAGTTTTTTTTGTATTTCTTTGATTGTATTGTATACTCCCTCGCGTTAGACGCGAGGGATGCAGTTAATAAAATTTATTTGTTCAATTTTTGAAAGATAAATACTTGAGTTTGAGTTTGAGTGTCATAAATAAACTATGTATTACTAACAAATAATTCTCCTGTGGCTCAACTGGTTGATCACATGTGTTTGGTTTGTTGTGTGATGACTTGGAGGTCTTGGGTTCAATCCTTGCTCTGCACACCTATATTTTGTAGGCACGTCATGACTTTCATAAAGTCTGAAAAGCTTGGAACTCGTAGGATATCAAATTGACCCAGATTCTGCATACAGACTAGCTCGGACTCCACACAGTCCATGCGGAGTCTGCTAGGACATGTGGGGCACGGTAAATTACTGCTTTGAAGTGGTTTGATTTCTGTGAGAGGCCTTTGGTCATTTGCCAGTTGTTGGAAAGCCAGGTTGTTAGTTCCTGGTGATGTGATCAATAATACAACCTTCACATGCTTGTGAGTTTACCTTGGCATGAATGTGACTCTCCTCCTCATCCATAGGGGCCCTGTCAATTGATGCCCAGTAGTTGAATATTGCTGGGAGGATGTCACACTTGAGTATTTGCAATCGGCCAGCTTTCAATTCCTGCGATCGGAATGCAACTTTATAAGGCTCAATGATCTTCTGCTCTTCAACTGTATATCTGCTTCCCTTCTGGTACTGTCTCAACCATGGGTTCTCTGATGGCTCAGGCAGCATTGGGGGGGACTGATGTGAAGGAAAGAATAACTCTTGTCATTGACATAAAACATATCATTGACACGAGGATCACACGAGGATCACACGAGGTCGATAGGATAGTACAATATCAATAATTGGGTGTTGTTGTGACTCACCCCAAATCATCATGAGCCTAACAAGAGTTCCTTACAAGCAAAAGAGAAGATTAAAGAAGAATGCCCCCCTGCATGAGGACAATGATGATGCAGTCGATACTGTTACACATGTAGAAGTTGAGGTCAACACAAAACATGGACCAAAAACAAAGCACATCAAGGTCCCCCTGACTGCAGTGGAAGAACCAGGTCAATCAAATTCTGTTATACAGGATAATCCCAATGTTGCTCCAGAATGGGACATGCAAGAACCTCAGGTGGCCGCCAAGCTGACTTGGCCACACATCAGCATGGTTAGTTTCTGACACTGATTGCTTATGGAGCGAGGCTCATATACAAATAATAGAGACAGTGAGACTATGTACTGGAGTTTGTGGGACGAGTAGATGAATTGCTGCAAGCATCCCTTGCTTGGCAGGCATGGTCGGTTGACAAACAAGTTTGCAACCACTGTCCATTCAATAAATGGGCAATTTGGCGATGCATTGATTGTTTACTGGAAAGCACACTTTGCTGCACATGCATGTGTGTAACCCACAGGCAAAATCCCTTCCATCGCATTGAATGCTGGACCAGCATGCACTTCTGCCGGGCTGAGCTATGGGAGGTCAGCACATACATTTTAGTCAAGCACCAGATGGATCAGCCGATTTGCAACACTCTGAACTTCCAATTGAAATATCTGGAGACATTTGAAGATGTGAAGGATAAAGCAGAGCAAGAGTCGGCCAATTGGCAGGCAAACAATCAGCAACCGGCACCGGCACCAGCACTGGCACTGGCCCTCTTCACCTGACTCAAACTTGGACACATATAATGAGTCTCAGGCCAATGACTGGTCCAAAGATGAAACTGGGGCCAACTCAGCATTTTTTAATCACCTTGATGCCCTTTGGCATCAAGGGAAGGGGAATATTGATGTTGAGAACAGTTTCCAAGACTTCTTTGATGGCAATGACAAATCTGAAGTTGAGCATGCCAATGACAACATCCATGGGTTTCAACCATATTTGCCTAATCCTAATCAAACTGCCAATGCCATCCCAGCTGCCAATGCCATGCCCACTGCCAATGCCGTCCCAACTGCCGATGCCTTGAACAACAGTTATATTTGTGTGGTCCATACAAATGGAATACATCACTTAGTGATGATTACCTGCCAGTGTCAGGGGGAACACCGAATTTCCTTGGACCTGGTAACCAGTAACTTACTACCCACAAGCTTCACCAACATATGGACTCTGTTCACCGTGCAGGTCCTAGACCACTTTTGGCTCTGTAATCTGGAATTAAAGGCATCGGCCTATCAGTTTTACCAGCTGATTTGGCATGTAACATTGCTGATGAGGCCTGCTGAAGTGGTCAATCTCTACCATGAGCTTTGGCGCATGTTCCACTTATGGCGTTGGATGAAAAGATTGAAGTGGGCAGGGTATGGACACAATCAAAGAGATCCTTTGAATTCTGAACCAGGATCACTTGCCAATTTCTGTCCAGCCTGTCCTCAAGTAGGCATTAATATACTGGAAAATTGGAAGGATGATGCGAACTGGTGGGTGTCAAAATACCTCGGTGCAGTGGCATCTAAAATGAATCTATGGATTTCAGATTTGTTTTTAAATGCATATTCATGGCCGATGGCAATTTCAAAGCTGATCATGTTCAGCAGAAAAACTCCGATACTGATATATGGCTATGGGATGGAGGTGGGATGGCCCCAAATTGGGCTGAATATGAGCTGTTTCTCCAAGCCACCATAGAACAATTAATGGTAGGTACCTTCCCTTGGTGGTGGCCAATGCTGTTCCTGATGCCGCAAAGCCAGTCTGATTTGTATTTGGGTTTCCAGAAGGCTCCTTGTGAAAATAAATTCATAGCTGTTGTGAATGCTTTTCTGGCATTGAAGGCATGTGACAGGACTGGAGTAGCAGCTATTGCGTGTGCACAGCATGGATGTTATGTGCCCAATGCATTGGTAGACCTGTTTCATGGAGAACAGCAAAAGAATGTTGACTTTGCTTTCCTTCAAGTGCTGAAGACCACCAGAGTTGACCCTCAACAGGGAGTCATGCTCATTTACGACATTGTCTGCCAGTACATTATCCACCTTTGGGAACATATTGATGCCCATCTTCCAGCCGGCTTGACCATTGACCAGGCCATTGGGCTTTTGCATGTTCATGGCCACAAGGATGAATGCTTTTTTCACTATGCTCCATCTTTCATTCCAGGGTCCGGCATTGTAGCAGGAGAAATACTTGAGTCTCTGTGGGCATCACTGAATTCCATTTCCCTGATGGTCAGAACAGTGACCTTGCCACATCAGGCAGAAATGCTTGATGATCATGGTACAGATTCAAATCACAAGAAAATGCTTGGCATGACAGTCACACTCTGCTCAAAATCTCAGGAAGCCCTTGAGAACTCTACACAACTCAGCCAATACCATGGTGAACTAACAGCAGCATTCGACCAACTGGCAATCAAATGATGGGAGGATGAAGTGAGGGCAGCAGAATCCTGGAGGCTCACAGATATCAGGGTAATGGATATGTATGCCACTCACATATCAGAGATGGCAGAGGCAGCAGGGACAGGATCGGCAGCGGGGAAATGGCCTTAACTTTGGCATCAGCACTGGTTCAATCCATGGTTGAGGAGTGGATTGATTTTGCTATTCTTTTTGAACAAATGCAGTGAGTTGTACTGCCTACCACCAATCACAACCCATCATTGATCATCACCAGGATTGAATTACAAGACAAAGTCCATCAACTTGGTAAATCACCTCACATTTCTGACACGCAAGCTGTTGAATGGGAGAGAGAAGCTCTCACATCTCACATGGTAACCTTAATGCAGTTACAAAATGCTGCCAACATTGCTGATCATGACATTGCTCCCTCATGGGTCACCCATGATAATGAAGGGGAATTTGATACCCCCGGTGACCTGGATGATGACAGTGATGTGGCATTGGGCCTGTCAGATCTCCCAGCCAACACACATGCTATTCCAGTTGAGGAGCAACAAGCATACCTCCCATCTAATGGCAATCTTGTAAGGGGACTAGGGGGGTGCCCTGTGTGTTTCTCCTATTTTTTATGTTTGTTCTATATTTTTCCTCACTTCATTTCCTTCTATTCTTCATTTTCTATGATTTTTCCGGATTTTATTACTAATTTCCCTTTCTATCATGTTTGTGCATGTTGACAGTTTTATATTTAGAGGCAGAGCACCCCTTCCGACATCTACCCCTTGGTATGATGTCATTCAGCGGCCTTGATCTGCCTATCTCCACCTTTTCTATTTTTAGGTTATTATTTGATTTTTGTCATCTTCACATATACTGGGCATCGGCAAAGGGATCCTTAGAGTTTTCTCTTCGGATTTCCCTTTGCTAGGTGCATCCCCAATCCCTGTAATATGTAGTATAATTTTAACTTCAGATTTCCCTTTGCTAGAGGCTGAGGTTGCCCTTATAGTAGAAAACTCTCCCCTAAGGCCCAAAATTGTGAATGCACTGCCCAAGATAGGCAGGTACGGAGTGGACGATGCTTCCCAAAGCTCCACAGACCCCCTACACACCATTCCAGACAGTCTCACCTTTACTGCACCACCATTTTCACCAAACACACCCCCTAGCGACATGGATGCATCAGAGCACCTTGACGCGCTTGAAAGCAACATTTCTGGAATACGCACGCAAATCGATTCACTTAAATCTATGATAAAAAACTTCATCAGGACCCTCCAGACTAACCCTATGACCAATATTCCCCCCATTGCGACTCCAAGTGCACCCAACAATGATGTACTGCCAAACGCGCCCACTAAAGAGCATGCCCAGATCAAACCATCTCCCCCCACTGAATTTAATGGTGCATGTGCACAGGGACATGCATTCCTTAATTCCTGTGAGTTATACATCAGTCTCCAGTCGCATCAATTTGTCGATGAGGCTGCAAAAATTTATTGGGCCTTCACATACATGAAATCTGAACATGCCTATCTCTACATGGACCGTATTCTGTGTCAAACTAAAGAACTCAGTTCTCTACCTTTCTCCACTTGGGGTGACTTTCGAGCTGAATTTGTATGCCACTTTTGTCCCCTCAACGAGCACCACCGAGCAGTGACATGACTCGAGTCATCCTCTTACCACCAGGCGCGTCAATCTGTGGACAATTATATCGATGAGTTTAAGGATTTGGTGGACATGGCAGGATATGGGAGTGGGCTACCAGTGGTGGTGAAGTTCTGACGGGGCCTCAACCAAGAAATTCAGGACCAGATTGCACAGATGTTGGAAGGGCGCCCAGTGGACAATGATATCTATGCTTGGTATGAAGCTGCTTCACTCTGTGATGAGAACCAACTCACAAATGCAGCATTTAACGCTGCATTCTGTGCTCCAACTACCACTCATGCACCCTACACCTTCAATCAAACCCTTCCCTGCCTTAACCCCATTCCTGTTCATCAGACTCCCACACCAGCCATCAATGTCCCAGTACCAATGGATGTTGATGCAGCCCACAGCTGTGCGCATAGGTTGGATCTCTGCTACTGTTGTAGGGAAACTGGGCACAGGGCTGGAGCATGTCCCCATCATCAGGATATCCACATGCTCACCCCTGAGGGGTGAGATGAACTCCTCCAAGACTTGTTGGTGCTTGTAGATGTTGAGGAAGTGAAGGATCAGGTTGCAGAGGATATCAAGTCAGAAGTTGTAGAGGAGCAGGATTTTTCTATTTGCAGCGAGTAAATCATACGCCCTCACTGCCTGTCGATAACCACTTTGAAGTCTTGTCAGTTGAATCCCCAGAGAATGAATCTATTTCTGTGACTGTTCCCCTCTCTGACCCTTTGAAGTTGGCTGAAGACATACCTGCTCTTCCCATCTCTCCCTCTGCTCCACACCCCAAAATTAAATCATGGGAGCGTAACCTACCATGCAAATATATTGTTGCATCCACTTCCTCTACACATTCCTTGAACCTAGCAATCGAACTGCAGATGACTGACACTGGACAGATGCTTGGTGTCTCTGCACTCCTGGACTCTGGTGCGACCAGTCTCTTCATCAATGCCCATCTCGCACAACAACATTGCCTAAATACTCGCTCACTCTCACGTCCGATACATGTGTATAATGTGGATGGGTCCCCAAATGAAGCTGGTGCCATCCAAGAGGTTGTAGACCTGGTCCTCCATTATAAAGATCATAGTGAGCATGCCCTTTTTGCTGTCACTCAATTAGGAAAGCAAAAGGTGATTTTGGGCTATCTGTGGCTTTGAGACCATAACCCAGAGGTCGACTGACATACTGGGGAGGTTACCATGAGCCGATGTCCATCCCACTGTCATACTTGTTTCACAGAAGCCAAGCAAGAACATTGTGGACAGAAGGCCACAATACGATGTACTCAGAAGTGTTGTGCCAGACCCCTGCCTATACCTGAAGTGGAATCAGAAGGGGTTCCTGATCTGATGCCAGACTCGGATGATGATGATGAGGAGCCAGAGGAAGTGGAGGAAGGTGATTGGATCTTCTACACTGTGATTCGTCCATCACACAAGGTGTGTGCTACATCAAACATATCCCAATGCCTCGCCGAGGCCTTCCACAAAAACAATGCTGCTAAATCCTCTACTAATTCCTTGCTCCCTCATGTCCATGAGTTTGGAGACATGTTCTCCAAGGAATCATTCAACTCTCTCCCTGCATGCAAGCTATGGGATCACGTGATTGAACTCACCTCTGGTGCAACCCCTTCATCCTGCAAGGTCTATCCTCTCTCTCCTGAAGAACAATGACAGCTTTACCAGTTCATCGATGAACACCTGGCCTCTGGATGTATTCAACCATCAAAGTCACCCATGGCCTCTCCCTTTTTCTTTGTCAAGAAGAAGGATGGCTCACTTCGACCGGTTCAAGACTACAGAAGGCTCAACAACATCACGGTCAAAAATTGCTACCCATTACCTCTCATCTCTGAACTTGTGAACCAGCTCCATGGAGCCCAATACTTCACCAAGCTTGACATCCATTGGGGCTACAATAATGTGAGGATAAAGGAGGGAGATGAGTGGAAGGAAGCCTTTCGTACCAACTGTGGTCTTTTTGAACCACTTGTCATGTTCTTTGGCCTTACTAATAGCCCTGCCACCTTTCAGACCATGATGAATGACATTTTCCATGACCTCATCCTCGAAGGCATTGTCTGCATCTATCTCGACAACATCCTTATCTTCACTTGCACGGTTGAAGAGCACCATCACATCATGTGCCTCATCCTAGAACGGCTTCGACGGTACAAACTCTACCTTCATCAGGACAAGTGCGAGTTTGAGAAGACCAAGATCGAGTACCTTGGCCTGATTATCTCGGAGGGTCAGGTGGAGATGGATCCTATCAAGGTGAATGGGGTCACGGCTTGGCCGACACCCACAAACAAGAAAGAGGTGCAGTCTTTCCTGGGCTTCATCAATTTCTATCGGTGTTTTATCAAGGATTTCTCACATCATGCATGACCACTGTTCAACTTGACAGGAAAGGAGGCATGGAGGTGGGATAATGCACAACAGGAGGCATTCAAAAGGCTTAAGGAGATGGTCACTTCTGCTCCCATCCTTACCTTTGCTGACAATTTGTGTCCTTTTTGTGTAGAAGCCAACAGTTCTGACTTTGCGACAGGCACCATGTTGTCTCAGCAGTCTCCAGAGGACCAGAAGTGGCATCCTGTTGCATTCTACTCCAAAAGCCTTAGTGCTGTAGAGCAAAATTACAAGATCCATGACAAGGCGATGTTGGCAATAATGCGTGCACTTGAGGAGTGGCGACACTTCCTCGAGGGTGCCCAACACAAGGTGGAAATTTGGATGGATCACAAGAATCTCGAGTACTTTATGATGGCCAAGGAATTGAACCGTCGTCAAGCTCGTTGGTCCCTCAGGTATCTATCCAGATTTGACTTCTCCTTGCACCACCGTCCAGGTCGCAGCATGGGGAAGATTGATGCCCTCTCCTGATGTGCAGACCATGGGGATGGCAGCAATGACAACCAAAACATTGTGTTGTTGCAGCCAGACCTGTTCACCATTCGGGCACTGGAAGGCATTGCACCCCAGGGCAAGGAGCAGGACATCCTATGTGACATTCATCGTGCAAACCATAGCAGTTTACATGAGGATGTTGTTGCCCGAGCTGTTAAAGAACTGAGGAAGGGATCCACCCTTTCCTTGCGTGCAGCAGAGTGGGCTGAAAAAGAGGACTTGTTGTATTTCAAGGATCACATCTATGTCCCCAATGACCCAGACCTTCGCTGGCGCATCATATCCCAACACCATGACTCACAGATTGCTGGTCATCCTGGATGCTGGAAGACCTTGGAGCTCACCTCAGGGAATTATTGGTGGCCACAAATGTCATGGCTCATTGGTCAGTATTGTCACACTTGTGACCTTTGCTTACGCACCAAGGCTCCTCGTCGCAAACCCATTGGCGAGCTACACCCTCTTCCTATTCCAGAGAGTCGTTGGGATGTTGTCAGCATTGACTTTCTGGTGGAGTTGCCAGAATCGAATGGGTTTGATGCGGTGATGTGCACAGTTGATTCAGTGGGAAAACGCGCTCACTTCATTCCCATTCACACCACTGTCAGTGCCCTGGGTGCCGCCTGACTCTACCTCCACCATGTGTGGAAATTACATGGACTTCCTGGTGCTTTCCTCTCTGATCGTGGCCCTTAGTTCATGGCAGAGTTCACTCGCGAGCTGTACCGACTCCTGGGAATCAAACTTCTTGCTTCGACTGCTTATCACCCACAAACTGATGGCCAGACTGAGCAAGTCAACCAGGAACTGGAGCAGTACATCCACATTTTTGTCAATGAATGCCAGGACAATTGGAATGATCTTCTCCCCTTGGCAAAGTTCAGATACAACAACCATGTCCATGCTTCCACTCAACAGACCCCTTTCCTCTTAGACACTGGACAACATCCATGCATGGGATTTGAACCTCACCAAACTCCCTCACACATTGAGACGGTGAATGAGTTCATAGAATGCATGCGGGATAGCTTGGAGGAGGCAAAGGCAAAGGACGACATGGCACACTTTTACAACCAATGCCATTCTCTGACCCCTCAGTACCAGGTTGGTGATCGAGTTTATCTTGACTCCAGTGACATCTCCACTACACATCCGTCCAAGAAACTCGCTCATCGCTTCCTGGGACCTTTCCCCATCATCAAGTGTGTTGGAATGCATGCCTATCCTCTACACCTCCCAGCCTCCATGTCCAGACTCCACCCAGTCTTCCATGTTGTCAAACTCCTTCCAGCTCCCCCAGATCCATTCCCGGGATGCCATTCACACCCACCACCACCGCCTACAGTGATCAAGGGAGAACCCCAATACGAAGTTGTGTCAAGGAAAACTCCAGTATTTGGTGCATTGGAAGGGTTATGGGTATGAGGAGAACTCATGGGTCAAAGAGTCTGATGTGAATGCCCCTCTGTTAGTCAAGGAATTCCACCAATGGCACACTGCTGCACCGCATCGCATTCAAGTCATGGACTTTGGTCATATGCAATTTCAAATGCATCGGGGCGATGCATCTTAGAGAGGGGGTGATGTAAGGGGACTAGGGGGGTGCCCTGTGTGTTTCTCCTATTTTTTATGTTTGTTCTATATTTTTCCTCACTTCATTTCCTTCTATTCTTCATTTTCTATGATTTTTCCGGATTTTATTACTAATTTTCCCTTTCTATCATGTTTGTGCATGTTGACAGTTTTATATTTAGAGGTGGAGCACCCCTTCCGACATCTACCCCTTGGTATGATGTCATTCGGCCACCTTGATCTGCCTATCTCTGCCTTTTCTACTTTTAGGTTATTATTTGATTTTTGTTGTCTTCATATACTGGGCATCGGCAAAGGGACCCTTAGAGTTTTCTCTTTGGATTTCCCTTTGCTAGGTGCATCCCCAATCCCTGTACTATGTAGTATAATTTTAACTTTGGATTTCCCTTTGCTATAGGCTGAGGTTGCCCTTATAAATCTCGTGGATGTAGAGATTAACCTCTGCAAGATCCAGGCAAGCTGACTGCTGCACCAGCTGCAGGAGCTCATTGCTGACAAATCATTTCAATATTCACACATCATTCGAGCGGCACCGCAAAAGGGAATTCGCACCCAGTCACGAGCTGTTGTCCACGAGTTGGTTAACAAAATTAGCTTGCATGCCCGAATGTATAACCATTGCCATAGCCAAATGCTGGCACTGGATTGTGATGACACATTGAGTATGTTTCAGCAGTTATCCAAGGATGACCTCAATGCCAGCACAGCTATTTTGAATCCAAATGTACCTGGTTCCACCTCTGTTCGTCTGTCCTGGATTTGGCATAATTCCCACATTTGTACTGGTCTCATCGCCGATGCTGATGCTGTTGCCAATGCCAATGCCAGCCGATCCTGGGAATGTAAATATATTTTGTAGCCATCCGTATTCATTGTACTAACAATTTTCATAGTCAGACGAGTACATTGGCTTCGTTCACGGGCTCAGAGAAATCAATGGAGGGAAGAATTTCTACTGGTCACATATGAAATGCAGTGGACTGTGCGGTATTTCATCTATCACAGCAAATGGTTGCAGTCAGCCTCACAGTCCAAGAATACCCTTCCTGGTCCGCTAGCCTATGCTAATCACCAGCATGCTTCATGGTATGAGTTAGCATTGAGGGCTGACAATGCATTTAGATCAACAAATGCTGATTATATCTCCCCTCTGTGACTGAAAAGGGCCACATGTATTATGTAAACATGATGTAAACACAATTATCTTGATCACCAACCACAACCATGTTGAACAAAAGTCTCTCAATCTTCAACCCTTTTTCTTTGCAATTGGGCCTGAAAGGGCAACTCCGAATGTGGACACAAGAGATTATTTGGTATGCGGAGTCCCGATTCCATCGAGTTTTGTTGGAGTTAGACCAGGCAAACTTTGTAAAACAATGTTGGATGCAAAAAATTCTCTATGCCGAGCTTGTATGTTGAGATCTTTCCTAAAGGAAGTAAGTACACATCACTGATAAGTATGACAGATGTATGTCATGTCTTGGATCAGCATCGGCACCTCCATCGGCCTTATGATGGATGTGCTGATCCTTCTTCAGTCGACAGTCTCGCCGATGTGAATTTGGACCACCTACCCCTTGGATTCCATCCATCTCTCTTGGCCTCGTTGGATGATGGTGTTGCCAGCGATGGTCCTAGCCATCTGGTGGATTCATATGTATGTGATTGGTGGAGCCACAATAGTGAACCGGCACCAGGGCAAATGTTTGCCAGTGACACCCTGGATAAGTGCCTCGATAGCTATCGGCAGTATATCCCTGCCCCTGTGATCACCAGCTCGCCACCCACCAATAGCCAGCCAGCAGACAATGCTGCTGATGGCTGAGCCGACTGCCAATCTTGCATCAACCTGCAGGCTCTCATTGGGGATTTGTTCAATGAAGCATGCAGGATGTGGGACTTCATAGATGGCTGCAAATCATCAGCAGAGGCTGTGATGAATGCGAATGTCAGGCAATCAGCAGGGTTCCAACAGCTTCATGAGCTAGCCCTGCTCAAGGAGCTTCAGTCTGAACCACATAAGTTAGCAACAGCACTGGCACCGGCATCGGCAGCAGCATCAAAAAACAACTGTGGACATGCTGAGAGACAGTTGGCTGTAAGAAGACAATCAGAACTGGTATCTGCACATGCACAGGCTGAACTTGAGCACCTGAAGGCCCTTCCCCCAACCTCCTACAAGTGGACCTGGGGCATTGATATTGCAGAGAATGAGGTTTTAGCAATCAATCAGGCAACCAAGGGCAAGGGAAAGGCACAGCATTCTGGGTATGCAGGGTCTCTACCTGATGGCACACAGCAAAAGAAGGAGTGGTCAGATGCACCAAGTCTCCCAACAGTTGTTTCTGCCTACAGTCAACCACCCACAGTTACTGGTCACAATGCTGGCCTATATTTTTCAGACACTGAATCCGATGTGTCCAATGCTGGGACTGCTCCTGTTGTTCCTGTCCCCGCTCCTGTTGCTTCAGTCCCCATTGCCGATGCTGATCTCTCCACTGCTGACACCGATTCTGATTCTGTCTCCATTCCAACCACTGATCCTGTCCCCGCTGCCGCTGCCAATGCTGAGGCACTCATGGTTTGGCAAGGTGAAGATGATGTATCAAATGATGCTGATCAGCATACCGCCCTTCAGGCAGCCATGGCATATGGTTCTGATTCATCATCTGCCCCTATGGGTTCCCCAACCAGCATTGATGCTGCTGACTTCTACCTCAATGATTCTACCTCTTCATCTCCACCATCAAATCCCCTATTGCTATCAGCTTTTGCCACTGTGTTGATAGGTCCACTGTGCACTCTAAGCTCTGGGAATGTCTCCAGAGGCATTGACACATCAACACGCACACTCCCAACCCCTACGAACCCCACGACACCACTCCGAAACTACTTCGATCGACTTCAAACAATCTCAAACAATCTCAAACAACTTTGAACAACTTTGAACAACTTTGCAGCACTTTGAACGCCTTCGGCCGCTGTACACCTATCGCACCGCCCTTCAGATACATGCAGCACACCTTGTAAGAGTTAGTGTGTTGCATATCGAGCACCACCAGACATGAGGAGACACAACGATGGGATTTTAGGATGCAATTGTGGTGCTTTGACATCTTGATGATATATTGGATCAATGGGGACAGGTACCCATAATAGATCATGACTCTATATGTTTCCCTTCTCATCTTCTTTCATTTATTCTATGATTTGCAAAGATTCTCTATTGTTCTATATCTTGCCTCATGTATTCCTCACGTTTTATTTCCTTTTTAGTATCACTTCTCCCAAACATATATAGCCTTGTACTAGCTACTTAGAAGAACAGAACATATTGTCCTCTCACACCAATTGTCTGATTTAAGAGCCATTCTCTTGAGTCCAAGCATCTTGACTTAGTCTCGAAGTTCAGTGTTTTATGCCAAATTTCCTCGAACTCCTCGTACTAGCTTCTCGAAACCATCGCATATCATCTATCCTCTCTCAACACCTTTCTACATCTTTATAGTCTATCCTCAGCCACTGTAGAAAGTGCCTTTGTCTTCTATAAAGGCCTTCAAACATCATTGCACCTCTTTGAACTTCTTTGAATATCGTCGCACCTCTTTGCACACTCCCAAACTTCACTAAAATTCCCTCGAACATTATCACAGCGCTTTGTACACTCTCAATCATTATCAAATTTCTCTCAAACATCATTGCAATGCTTTGAATACTTTCAAACCTCATCGGACTTCATCACACACCCTCTAGAGTTGTTTTCATACCCTTGGTTTACAGCGGTGATATTTAGTACCACCTTGCAACCTTCCTCTAACTAGCATTATACCATTCGAGCCCTTATTGTGGGTTTTGTTTGAGTTTCCTGGTCGAGTATCATCAGCATCTGATGCAGTGGATGTTTTTCTCTCATCATCAGAGACATATCCTACTGGACCTTGGGGTGAATCCAATGCCAATGCCGATGATGCCAGTGCTGATTCTGACTCATTGCACAATTTTAGTGATGAGTCCCCCAGCACCTCCCAGATAGAGCACCCCACTCCTTCTCGCATCACACTGCCCATCTATACTCATGCAGACTTTGATTATGTTGATGACACTTGGTTGCATGGCTCTGATGATATGGACACTATAGATGATAGATGATGCTCATTTATTTCATTTACATATTCTATACATGAACATGTAGTAATAATTGTTGGTGCTTCTGGAACACTGAACGTTTTCTGCCCAATCCCTAATCCCAGTGCCGGTGCCGTGCTCAATTCTGATGCCGATCTCTGATTTCATGAAGGTCTGTATTACACGCCTGCTGCTGCCAATGTCAGTAAATTTTTAATTTCTGCCAGTGCCAGTGCCGACCCATTTCATAGGTCTGCATACAACAAATGAATGATTGCTAATTGAGGCATTTATCATACATGTCACTATATAACCTTCAGCATCAGGAAATTTCCTTAGGCAGCATCGGCAGCATTGACCAACACCAATCGGGTTGGCAAGCTGATCCCATTTGGTAGGTCTGCACTACATAGAAAATCAGTATCATTGACTATAGCTAGGCCATACAGTTTCCTATGCACATCTATACCAAGACTGTTAGCCTGATGCCGATGCTGTATATCTATGCCAATGCTGATGCCATTGCTGTTGCCATTGCCGAGTACCGTGTCCAACGGTATCTCTGATCTGTATATTAACATTCTTCATAGTGTATCACAAGCAAGAATTGTAAAAGTGTATTCATTTGATACTAATACATGTTATACATACTATGAGAGCATTTGATGGTGTCCACCAAACCCATATCATTTGATACACTGTATGCATTTGATAGACCATATTATTCGGTACATTGTAGCTTACCTATCTGCTGCATTGCGCTCCCTGTGAGCTGCACTTAAAACCTAGGTTGACTAGGGTTACACACTCTGAAGGAGTGCTTTTTCCTGAGATTGTTAAAATGTGTTTTATTGAGTAAAGACTGATTGAGCACTTTTACCAGCTGCCATCAAAGATCATGTCTTCAACTCTTGAGAAACACATTCAATGGGCCGAGTCAATGAAGGCATGGCTCAGGTCTCAAGGCCTATGGCAGATAACTAGTGGGGCAGAAGTCAAACCGCCTCCGGCACCTCCTTTGACAGCGACGAATGCTACTCTCATAGCAGTGATAGGTCCACCTTGTTGTTCAAGCTCAGAAAACACATCTACGATCATTGTCGAAGCTCTACAAACCCATACAAACCCCTCCAAACCTCTACAAACCTCTACAAACCTCTACAAAGTCATGAGAATGCTTCGAAATTCTTTGCAACAATTCAAAACTCTTTGCAACACCTCGAAATTCTTCGTATGCCTTTGGCCGCCATAATACAATTCCCCCGACCTTTGTACAGCTCAGGATATACACTTGGAACACCGTCAATGAGTTCCGAACCAGTCTCGAGCAATATTGCAGCAATATCGGCCTTTGAACAAGTCCGATATTTCCTCGACTGACTTCAAAAATCATTGAACATTGAAAATTGACATCGGACACTATATCACTATCTGAATGGTCATCGCACACATGCCAGACATATCCCCTACCATTGTCAAACAATATTGCACCGATTTCGGGCCACAAACAAAGTCCAAAGAAACTTTGAAAATCTTTGAAAAATATCGAACCTCAAAAAACATCTTCAGACACAGTATTTCCTATTCAAACGATCTTCAGACACAGTATTTCCTATTCGAACAATCTTCAGACACAGTATTTCCTATTCGAACAATCTTCGGATGCATGCTGGACACATGGGACACTATCTCAAGTATCTCGAACACATTTTGACTGCATGTGCACACATACAATCCACTCGAAGCAGTTTCTGATGTTTTATTCAATTTATAACAAGGACAGTCTGCTTTTAGCTATTCTTTCTTATTATTTCTTCATCATGTGTTATATTCACCATTTCTATTCTCGCTTTATTGTTCTGATATACTTCTATTATCTTTTGCCTCAAGTTTTCCACATGTTTGCCTCATGTTCTCTAGCCTTTTTAGGTAGTTTCTTTATTTTATATAAAAAGATGTACGAGATACAAAGAAAAACAAGGAAGTCGTCGTCTTCCTCCCAGATCACAGTAACTGGAGAGTTCAGTTCAGTCTTATTCAGTCTGAAGTTTGGTGTTTTATGCTAAACTTCCCCAAACTTCCTCAAAATTCCTCGAAAATCTTTGAATTATGCTATTTTTGCCCTCATTTCCCTCGATTCGCCTTTGCTTCACTTCTACTACTCATCTAGTCCCCCAATCTTGCATCCGAACATATTTGCGCACTCGAAATTCCTTGAACCTTCTTCAAAAAAACCTCGAAAAATATTGCAACATCTCAAAAATCATCGCAACATCTCGAAAAATATCGCAACTCCTCGAAAATCCTTGAAAGTCCTTGAAACACATTCTTTTAGCTTCGAACTGCTTCGACCAGCAGTTGGTTTATGACTATTTGACGGTCAGTCTGACAGGTGACATCTAGAGGGCCTCACATCCTTCTTCTGACTTGTGTTATACCATCCAAAGCCATTTAGTAGGGTTTGTTTGGGTTTCCGGGTTGAGCATCATCAGCAGATGCTACTGCCAAGCTCCAGACCTGGAGCAACAAAAACGACCAGGCAATTGGTAGCCTAGTGCTCCACCTGGCCCCCTCCATTTGGCAGTGTGCCAACACCAAGGACACTGCTGAGGAGGTGTGGGACCTCATTCACACCAATTATGGTGTTCATGGCCCCTCCCAAGTCTTTGTGGACTTTAGGTCTGCAATAGCGATCAAAATCCTGGCTGTGAACCCAGCGCCAGAGATCGCTAAAATGGCTGACAAGTTCAATCGCCTCATGGCTGCCAACATCGCCATCCCCAAACTAGTACAGGCAATGATCCTACTTGCTGCAATGCCACGCAAGGATGATTCATTATCTGCCATGGTCCTTAACATGACCGCTACTAGTGCCTTGACATTCAAACACATCAAGGACTCCATTGTTGCTGAAGCCTCTAGGTGCATGGCAGTTGGAAAGCCCACCAGCCCGCCTCAGGCCAATAAGCTTTCTGCTGTCAAGCACAAAGGGGGAAACCCCAAATGGCAGCCCAAAGAAGGGCAAGACAACAATAGAGAGTCATCCCAAAAGTGTGAACAACACGGGAACAAAAAGACTGAGGAGGATAAGCCCAAAGAGAAGCATACCCACCTCACCTCCAGTGCCTTTACCACCATAAATGGTAATGGCACCATCATACTGCTGATGCCACTCATTCAGTGCATCAAACAGCACAACCACACTCCCACAAGGGACCCTCACTGCCAACTGCCTGCACAGGCATATACTGGTGTGGCTCTACCTCTCATTCGGTTTACGCTGAATATCAGCAAGCTTGAGACACCCTTGAGCCAATGCAACTTCCACACAGCGCAAAAGAACTGTGACTGCTGGAAGAGCACCTGACAGTGTGAGAAGGTAAGAGAAGAAGGATCAAACCAGAAGAACTGGAAGAACTGGAAGAACCTAGGATCGTGGAGGTCAAAGACGATACCGTCTCCCTCACATCAGAGCCTCCAGTTTCTGATGAAGAAGTGTGGAAGGCCATCAACGAGATGCTCATTGATGAACCACTTGAAACAGGTGGATATGATGACAGGTCAGTCCTTTTCCCTGCCGCAAGCACAAAGATTAATATTCCAATGATTACAGCAAACTTTTCATGTGAAATCTTACCACTATTGAATGTATCATGGAACTATTTAGATCTTAATATATCTGTTATGTGTGCAAACAGAAATTGTAAGAAAGGTGCCGACTGCATCATGGATTCAGGCACATCAAAGCACTTCACTGGTGAAATGAAAGACTTCACTTCTTACAAGCCTTTACTGAGAAAGGACTCTACCTTGGTTCAAACAGCCACAGGTACTACTCATATAGTAGGAAAAGGAGCAGTCTTCATTAGACATCAGGTGGAAGTCAGAGACATGTGAAACACGATTATACCCCGTCTACTACATACTCAACTGTAGTACTCGACTACTGTCAATGGGCATCTTTTTACAAGATGGAAGTGATGTGCATGGTTCCTCTGCACACATTTCATTTTTTGAGAAAGGAAACCCAATATTAGATTGTACTCTTAGGAGACACAACACAATCTATTGGGCTCGGACTCATATATTGAGCACCAAGAGGATCAATGTCGCAACCATGTATGTCGCTGACTACTTGACTTGGCATAGGCAACTTGGACACCCATCCAAACAGGTGCTAGGGAAAATGCCTAACAGCACCATAAAATTTTCAAGGAATTTAATTATTCCTAAAGACAAAATTATATGTCCAGGGTGCACTGAAGAGAAAATGATGTCAAAATCTTTTCCTAAATCAAATTCATATGCAGAGAAATCCTTTGAATTCATACATTCTGATCTAAAGGAACTCCCAGTACTATCATACCACAAATATAAATACTTCATTGTATTTCTAGACGACAAAATGTCACATATCTGGGTCCAGTGCCTTAGAAAGAAGTCTGACACTGCTGCAGTGATTAGACAATTTCAGGCAATGGCTTTGACCCAATATGGCGCTACAATCAAGCGCTGGCATGTTGATCCAGGGGGGGGAGTTCAAAGATCGTGAGCTACAAAATATGCTCAAGAATTTCAGCATCAAAATAGAGATGTCTGCACCCCACATTCACCAACAGAATGGGCACACAGAGCGTGCCATAAGGACAATAATGGAAAAGTCGCAAACCCTGCAATTTACCGCTTGTCTACCACAATCATGGTGGGAATTTTGCATTGAACATGCAACACACCTATACAACCAAACCCCAATAAGGCACCTGAAATGGCTGACACCTTTTGAGGACCTGAATAAAGTCTGCCCAGATCTAAACGATCTGAAGGTCTTTGGTTGCAGTGCTTACGTCTATCTACCCAAGGAGAAATGTCCAATCACATTAGCTCCTCAATCGGAGTTAATGACGTACCTTGGATTAGAAGATGGCATTGAAGCATACCGTTTCATGCAACTTAGTAGTGCAATATTCATTGGTGTATGGCACTATTTGATGAAACATTGTTCCCATGCTGTCCCAGAGCTAAAACTCCTGCCAAGACAGACCTTGGTGATTTTCCACCTCCAGAACCAGAAGATGATGATAACTCATCTGGAACGGATGGTGATGATTCTATACCACCACAAAATCTGCCCCTTCCTCAGTCACCAGAAAAAGATGATGATGATGTACCAAGCGAGCAAAAGGCGCATGACAATGTGACTGACGCTCCTCCTCTGCCACCTCCAGTAACCACTGAGGACTTTTGTCCAAGACGTGATGATCAACAGGAATGGCAGCAATTGCACCATCGATCAGGCAGGCAGAGGAACATCCCAAACTGTCCTGGCAATACCTATGGAGAGAAGCGACTCCCCTCTGACATAGAGAGAGACATTGCACATGATCGATATTGGAAGAGATCTGTGGGTCAAGATTTGGATCATAACCAAACACAACCACAATCTCAACAGCAAGAACTGGTTGCTGGACCAAGTTTGGCACCCCACAAGAGTGTGCCCAATTCCAATAATCAAGAACATGATCACCCAATGGGGGAACAGGACGAAGCAGGTTATATTAGAAAGATAACCAAGGAAGGTGGAGATAAGCTTATTCGCTGGCTGTTGTCAAAAGCAGTCACACCATCAAGCAAAATAAGCCAAGTTCCAAACCAATTTCATGATATTGCGCGCCTACCATGGCAGCAGCAACTTGAGTGGACACAGGCTTGTCATGAAGAATTAGAGGCTCTTCACAAGCGACAAGTCTATGACATTGTCGATCTTCCACATGATTGAAAACTCTGTGAAATCAGACAGAAGAAAACGAGCCAGACTCATGGCCAAAGGCTTTTCACAAGTCGAAGGTGTTGACTTTGATGAGATTTTCTCACCAGTAGTCCGCTACAAGACCGTACGCCTCATGTTTGCACTTGCATCTCTAGAAGGCATGTATATGACTGGTCTAGATGTAAAAACTGCATTTTTATATGGCAAACTAGATGAGGAGATCTATATGGATCAACCCAAGAATTTCAGACTCAAGGGAAAAGAGTGCAAAGTAATGTGCTTATGCTGAGCATTGTATGGCCTTAAACAGGCCTCACTAGCATGGTGGAAAGAGCTAGAGGCATTTATGCACACCATTGGGTTTGTGCATGCCAGCTCCAATGCTGGTATTTTCATACACAAGGATCCTAAGACAGGCAGCATTGTCATTGTGCTGGTCTATGTTGATGATGGCTTGTTCATGGGGAAAAACAAGAAACTTGTGGATGAAAAGAAGAATGCTTGTCTAAAGCATTGGGAGTGCCATAGTACTGAAAAGGTCATGGAATTCTTAGGCATACGCATCACCCAGACTGCAAATAAAGTCAAACTTGATCAAACCAAATATCTCGCCAAAGTGCTTGAGAGGTTTGAGATGACAAATGCCAAAGTTGCCCCCACTCCGCTCCCAACTGGTTACAAACTGTTGGAAAACACAGCGACGCCAAACGCGGCACTTAGATCAAAATATTGGATCTTTATTGTATCTGATGCTCGGAATGCAACCTGATATTGCTTATGCAGTAATCAAGATGTCACAATTCTCAGCTAATCCTAGCCAAGAACATCTAGACAAAGTGATGTACATCATGCGCTATCTGGTGGGAACCCAGAAATATAATATTGTCTACAATGGAGAGAAATCCAAAGGGCTACAGGCCTTCACAGATTCTGATTGGGCAGCTGACACTGTCAAGCGCCGATCTACAATGGGTTACTTTGCTACTCTAGCAAGTGGCATTGTGTGCTGGCAGTCCCGTTTACAAAAAACTGTAGCACTGTCACCCACAGAAGCCAAATATATGGCTCTCTCCAACACTTGTCAGCAGATAGTGTGGATAGAGTCCTTATTCCAGGAACTTGGATATATACTGAAGTGCATACCAATCTGCGCGATCCATCTTTATCGGATCAAATCCAGTTCAGGAAAGAAGGACCAAACATATAGACATTTGCTACCACTATACCCATGAATGCATAGAAAATGATGAAGTTGTTGAAATTAAACCCTGAGATACATGCAGCATACACATGTTACATGCTACATACATGAGGCAATACATGCAGCATACACATGTTACTGTGCTTACTGTGCATACATGTGGTAAACACATTCCTGAGTCATGTGACATCCTTATTATTATGTATATAAGGAGAACCTGTACCGTAGTGGGAATACAGTGTTCTTACCTCTGCTAACCCTAGCTGTAAGTCTAACTAAACCCCAGGTAGGTTGTAAGGAACGTGTTGTCTCTTCCCCTGTGCAGCGTATATAGTCTGCTCCAACAGAAGTCACAGTTGTTTTTATTCCTGGAAGTGATAATCCAGCTGACATGTTCACAAAGAACCTTGGTGCTATCCTATTCAGGAAATTTAGAGACTCTCTCGGAATTACTTTCAAGATTCAAACTTAGCTGCTTAGAGCACTGTACAGTTTGAGGGGTGTTGAAATTAATCCCCATGATGCATGCTGTATACATGAGGCAATACATGCAGCATACACATGTTACTGCACTTACTGTGCATACATGTGGTAAACACATTCCTGAGTCATGTGACTGCCTTATATTTATGTATATAAGGAGAACCTGTACCGTACTAGGAATACAGTGTTCTTACCTCTGCTAACCCTAGCTGTAAGTCTTACTAAACCCCAGGTAGGTTGTAAGGAACTTGTTGTCTCTTCTGCTGTGCAGCATATATAGTCTGCTCCAACAAGAAACCCCACTGCTCTAAGTCCATCCATTAAGGTTTTTAGCATTTTGGCAGCTGTGTGTGTGAACTGGAATAGGACATGTGATAAATTTAGGAGATTGGTGGGCTCACCTGGTACTAGATATTCTTTTGCCTGTAGGAATGTCAGGGCCTGCTCTTTGTTTCATATATCTGTGTGTGTCCCATTGGCATTTTCTGGTTTTCTTTGCTGGTGCTGTTGTTGCACTTTTTTGTCTTGTTTGAGGAGGGGTAGGTACTGCCAGTGGTGGTCACATCATTATGATTCTACACTATTCTATATTCCTGTTTGTTGTTCCCCTAGTCCCTGTGACCTATTTGGCCATGGGAAACTTTGAGGTGGTGGCGGTACAAGATCAAGAAGCATCCACTATCCTTTTTAACATATGGCAGAGTCTCCATCACAGTGACCAAGCATTGTGGACAACCTTAGGAAACAAGCCCATGACCTCTCTGCTAAATGGGTTTCAGAATCATGCCAGTGTGGTTCCCATGCCTGCTCATAGCCTTTCTTTGGAAACAATCCAGGACAACTTCAGGCAACTTCTTGCAAATATTTCAGGAGAATTTGAATTTGGTAAATTTATAAGTGTTCATAGCATTCTGGAGAAATTGCTTGAAACTGGCCAACATGTTACCTCATCCACCTGACAATGTTCAAGCTGTGAACATTCTACAGGAACTTGGAAGGGAGACAGTCTTCCCTTGTTTATACATTTGCACTGGCAGCAGCACCACCAGGCGTGCACTTACAAACACATATAAATCACCAAGCTGGCTTCAATGTGCACAATGTGTGGCCAGCCACAAATCAGAAAAACTACATTTCAGAGCCACCCACCTTTGATTGCATTTCAATGGAGAGGTGAACCCCCCCTTCTCAATACAAGACTCCAGATAAACCACAATGACATTGCAAAAGAGTACCTTCTTACAGGTGTAATTTACTACACAAATCAGCACTTTACTGGCCACTTTCTCAAGTCAGCTGGCTGCAGCTGGCATCATGATGGGATGGCCAGGAGTGGAGCCCTAATTCTACAAAGGCCAAGCCAAGGCCAGCTGGCAACTGCAATAGTGGCTGTGTACACAATGTTGGGTAGAGTCGCCTCACAGAACTTGGGATTTCCATGCAAAGTACTAGCACATGTACTGACAGGGAGAGGCCAATGAATCCTCCAGAGTACATCAGGAAAACTACAAGTACTTTGACTTTGAGACTTTGGCTTTTTGGAGACTTCCAGCTCTTTGTCTTTGGACTTTCAGTCCTTTCAAGACTTTTGCTTTTTGGACTTTTACTTTTTTGAGACTTTTGGGGTTTTACTTTTGAACTTTTACTTTTTATTCTTTACCTTTTAACTTTCAGGACTTTTAAGAGTTTTAGTTCTTGTTCAGTAATAAGGTATGAATCAAGTGAAAACAAACTTGTATTCCAAATAAAATAATAGTACTGGCATAAGTACTAAAAGCATAGGCTCCTGTTTAATAATAACAGTAGTACTGTTGTTGCATACACAAGATATTTAGAAATAGTGTTTGTGAATTTTGTGGCAACCCATCAGATCACGTCTTAGGCTTGTAGGTTACTGCTATTGTACAGCCAGTCATCTGTAATTATAGGTACATAAGTTGACAATCCAAATGGATGTTCCATCATGTGGCAATCACTGGCCCTCAAGCAAAACCATGTGTTATTGCAATTCTGGCATGCACAGCCTCTCCAACACCCACTGTCCAAGCGACATCTATTGTTTAGGTATATGCTTCTTTCTTGTTTGCCCACCCCTGCTTTGTCAACACCCACAGAACCCCAATGCTTGTCACCACATAGAAGAACCACACCTAGGCAAACAAGTCATGTTGCACAAACAGTGTCCATCTATTGTCGTTTGGGCCTCTAGGTAAGTTTCTTCCCTTGTTTCTTTCACTGAACTAACTATTTTCATTATTTTTAGGTTATACACCTATTGTAACAAGACAACCCAGCACCACCAACAGCAACAACCATGAACACCAGCACTCATCAGGCCACAATGTCCTGCTCCCATCACACTACCACCACCTCAATATCCAGCACAACAACTCCCACAGCCACTACACACTGGATAATGGCACCAGAGGCTACAAACAACCAACGCGGCATGAATCACCAGCCCAAAATGACATTGACATTGTTTTGGGCCCAGGTAAGTTTTCATCTCTGTTTTATTTCTTATTTCATTCTAACTAACATATATATTCATTGATTTAGGTTTTGACCATCTTACCATGATGCAGTGAGCTTGAGATGACCTACATATGGAAATGGCAACCACTGAGACAATGGAGGGGTGCAAACCAGGGACTGCAAAGAGAGCTGATGGCCATTGTGGAAGGGGAATAAGAATCCCGAAGGTTCAATGACCTCAGTTGATCTGTCTCTGCAGATGAAGTGAGCATAGGGGGGAAAGGGAGGGATATATAAGGATTTATCAGACTAGGTACTGTAGTCCCATAGGTTCAGTACAAGCAAGGATGAGGTAGAAGGGAGGAAATACACAAATCACTATACTGGAGCACCCATAAACAGATGATTGATATTAGACATGATCAAACTTGAAGCTCATGAGAACTTCTGTAAATGCCAACTGGGACACAAGATACCCAGAGCACATGCCTATATGTGGTATATGCATGGGACAATCACTATCAAAGCTGCAAAGACATTGAGAAGTGGCAAAGGGGAGACAGAAACAGTAGGGTGAGCAGTAGTAGGCATTGCTACTTATCTAGATTCTGTACTTGCATGTACAGGACTTGTGTTACTAGGGTGAGGAATAAGAGACTCAGTGGTGGGAGAGGAGAGAAAGTGGGAAAGTCTGGATTGCTTGTTACAAAAAACATATGAGGTATTTATACAGAATGTCCTGTAGGGTACAATAATCACATGGTTGCATGCGTGCTCTCATGCCAACCAGAACAAAATCTAGAATACAGAAATAGAAAAGAGTGAGAAATGAGTGCATCACATGGTGCAGTTAAAAATAGAATGAGAAATGAAAGTCACAACAAAACAAAACTTATTGTGGCATTGCTGAATCCTTGTCTAAGAGCTTGGTGTCCAGGAATGACTCGGGGACGTGGACCTGTATCTGGGGTGCTCTATTAATGGAATGCAGCTCAGAGCCCCCACAAGCGTGGAGCACACCAAAATACAGTCCTCAACCCTTACCTTCTAGACACACTGCCCATCAAGTTGGAACCCAGCTAACTGTGAGAATGTAAACTGTAAAAGTGCTTCGGCCATAATGAAATTTATAGAAAACAAGACAAACAAGAGGAGTTCAATAGGAAGGACCAAAACCCAATGTGAATCCATCAAAATGTGGTTGGGTAGTCAAATCCCTTGATTATATTGCTGAAGTAATTCTCAAAGGTCATGTGTCAGACACATATTGTGGCTTTGGAGCATGTGAGGAGTCTGAATTAGATTTTCTCAAGGTCTGTGAAGGGCAATCAATAATATCATGAAATAATAGTACAGACATAAAGGAGTGGAACAGAAAGTGCACAAAAGAAATGTAGGACGTTACCATGAGAATGTTCATCAAGAGAAATGTGCCAGAATGGGGAAGTCGACAGAAATGTCTACTTTCCTTTCCACACCATGAAGACAAGGATGATGACAGCAACAGATGGGAACAACAGCACTGCTGACACCAGGTAAGAACCAACCACCACCCATCTACCACCTCCACTGACCACCCTGCCTTTCCAGAAACCCAGCACCCACCACTAGTATGATGGGAACCATGGCAAGGACACAAAGATGGAGATGTGGACCATGGACAACAGGAACTGTGGAAGGATGCTGAGTTTGGCAGCCTGCACTAGACTTAGGTTTACTAAAGGACAGGATCAAATTATCTTCATTGCATGGAAGTAGGAACGAAGGTTAAGGAATATAAAATAAGCAATATATAAGAAAAAGATTGACCATGTAAGTAAAAGGCTGCATTAAATGTAGTGTGTGATTTGGGAAGGCTGCATCAGGCATAGTCACATAATAGGAAGGTACTGCATCAATAGGATAATGTCAGCACTGTTGGATGTGGATAGAAAGGTAATAAGGATGTATGGTGCCATTGCCAGGATGCATGTTGCCGGTGTGTAGGGTGGCCATAACTCACTGTAACACAGACATTGGTATATCTGGTGTTGGTGAGTTGTTTATGCACTGTAGGTGGCTGTGCCAGCAGCGAGGGTGGTTGTGTTGGCGATGTGTGTGGCTGTGCCAGCACTGTGGAAGTGTGTAATGGTGGCGTAGGTAAATTAATGTAACACAGACATTGGTATGTCTGGTGTTGGTGAGTTGTTTATGTGCCATAGGTGGCTGTGCTATCGCCGGTGGCTGTGTTGGTGATGTGTGTGGTGTGCTGGCACCGTGGAAGTGTGTAACAGCGGCATAGGTAAATTAACTTGTCATAATGTTGTGAGTCTGTGGGGCCAGACTTACAAACTGGATCATATGGAACACCAGGAATGACAATGGCAGCAGACAATGGCCAGGGCGGGGACCAACTAGTGATGCCATGGCTCAGCTTGGCTTGCCTGCAGCGCAGCTCAGGCACTTGAGCTGATCAAAATGGTGCTAAGTCGCCCCGAGTGACTCTGAGCTGGCTAAGCTGATTGAAATTGCCCAAAGTTGTGGGCTCACCATTCTACTTGTAATTATGCTTCAGTTATGCTTTTTAATGTCAAGTAAGTCATGTAGACCATTATTACAAAAGAAATATGGCATACTATTGAGTTTTGTATGGATCCGCATCATTGATGAGATTGTTTGGCTGTGTTTATCTCCTTGTTACCTATCACAAAAAATGCTCGCGCGATGGCAGTGGGGAATAGGGTGTGAAAATATGCATTCAAATTAGCAGCAGGGACTTCTACAGAGTGTTCTATAATATTTTCAGAAGGTTTAAAGTCATCTAGCACCTCTGAACTTTAGACAACTTAGAGCATGGCTTGAGCGGCTCTGGGCGGCTTTGAGCTGCGAGCCGATTTATCGGCGCAGCTGGCCCAAAATAGCGGCTCGGCTCAACGGCTCGCGGCTCCGAGCCGCGCCGTTGGCAACACTAGGACCAACCAGCAGTGACAGCGGTAGCAGACGACGGTCAAGACCAAGACCAGGAGGGGGATGACAACAGGACCGACAGCCCGTCGTTCAGTGGGCATTTACAAGGCATGTACTGCAATACTCTACCATTACCACTTTGCTTCTTGAAGACCGGGGATCACAAATGTGCTTGTGTTGACCATGCAGGCTGCAACACCTGTCGCTGCTTTGTATGGTGTGGTCCATCACAAGGCACTGGTAAGCTATTGGAGCTGTGTCACTGTATGATGTGGAACCCTAGGACTTTGTTCGCCTGTCTTTAGTTTAGCTACCTTGATATCTTCATGTACATTGTATAGAATAATCAATTATTGTTCTACCTATCTACCAAAATGTGTTCCAAGTAGCTTTTTCACTTGCTTTTGCATCCTTTTGAGCCATCTTTCAAGGCTTTTCTTGAGACTTTTGAGACTTTGAAAAGATGCTGGTGAGACTGGGCATGGAAAGTAATCTAGGTCTTTAGGACTTTCAAAAGACTCAAAAGACCTCAAAAAAGAACTTGTAGTTTTCCTGATGTAAGCCACCCTATCTTGACTATTATTTGCTGTGCTGATTTTCAACGGCCCCACCTCAGTGATGTCAACCAGAGGGGAAGGATGATCAAGACCACACACGGGGTCGGGGAACTAGCGTCAGAGGAACGGCGGGATCTGGAACGGCGGGGTCATAGTGTCGGAGGAGCGGCGGGATCATATAGAACTAGTAGGTAGGAAGGTTACATAAGAGAATGGTAGTTTAGGAAAGTGTCAAGTGATGCCATTCCGGCTTTACTTACGAACAGAGTCTTAGTAAACGCTTCTATACGCTACCTTCGACAGCCTTCAACACGCGACCAAGACACCACGGGTCAACGTCACTCAACATCCAACACCTGTTCCTGTGTTGTCATGTAGATGTATGGAGTTCCACGGCTTGATAAATTTACCAGACGAAAATTGAAGTGAGGAATATACTTATCATCTGAATGAAGCAATCTCGGGGTCAGTTAATGATCACCGAGGTAAGTTAGTAACGGCTTGTCCGGCGAACAGTCAACGACCTGAAATTAAGCCCAGGCCGCAGGGTGGTCCATTCTAGGACATGAAACAGTAAACTTGGCCCTTCACTTGGGTTAAGTGCGATTTCGCAATTTTATACTGCAGTATTCAAGGAACACTATCGCGCTAAGTTTTGGTCGTGATATCGGATCGAAATGCTGATCCTAGAATCTAGATGATCGATGAAGACATATGGGTCGCCAAGTCTTCAAGCTCTTGTCAAGCTCTTCCCGATATAACAGAACTGACTGAAGTTGAATCCCACAGCTAAAGCTTTCGCGTTGTTCATGTCGGTATATATGTTCAAAGTATTCATCGACAGAAGACTTTAATACTTTTCATTCCTAGGCATTCTGTTCTCATACCACGGTGGCTTCGTCTCTTGGCTTCCATGTGTACTTCCCATCGGCACAGAATCCCTTCTTGGGACTTTGGGTTGCGGGGTTAAACTATTCAGAAACCCAGGGTTTCTCAGGGTTTTTTGAGAAACCCCTGGTAAGTATTTGCTCAAATTGAGTTTATGGTGAGCGGAATGATCACGGTGATGGGTCTGTCACATCAAATCCGCTCAACCACTTTGGGGACACCTCATCAACCGATCTCCATCTCCCACGGTTCATCAACGTGCGCGACGCTGCGGCTAACGTCCATCCTGACGAGCATCTTCTACAGTCTACTCATTCCTGTCCATTTCCCTTCGCTTTTTTTTTTGTAGATAACATTTGTATATATATATAATGTGATTATATATATGGCTCTTCACATGCAGTAGAGACTGTAGAGACAGTGAAGGTAATCACCCAGCAGGTTGTGACGCAACATGTTGAATCTTGATCGAACAATCACTTAACAATGATATTCCCCGTCATCTTCACACGCACAACGCCGCCGCATCCCGATCCCATCATCATGCCCATTGCCCACCATCCCACCATCTTTGTAACTGATCACTTGGACCACCACCGCGCCGTGACTCGGTGGCAAACCCTGTGGCTGCATAACGTGCCGCATCTGATAGGTGTGTTCGGCAACCGCCGCCCGTCTTGGTCCAAGGAACACAATGTTTTTTGTCATTTTCTTATTCATTTCGCTAGTTGCATAATTTCCTTCTTTTCTAAACGGTGATTGGTTGATGATCGGGATGAGGGAAGTGCGCCGCCCATCCCCAAAGCTATAGCTTAAATGTTCAAGCTTTTCAAGTCAGAAGCGATGTTGCGTAACACTGGCCAGTGCCATCAAAATTTCGGATCAGAGTTCTTTCACTATAGGGTTTCTGTATAAGCTAAGGGGTTTCTGGCAGAAAGGAATAGTTTTTCCCTGGGTTGCGAGACGAGGGATGGTGGTCGAGTTCTGTACGTCGGTAGGCCGACTTAAAAAAAATTCTTTGTTGAAAACTTCCGCGGTTTCTTGACGGGGTGCGGCGCCGGAATATCGTTTAAAGCATATTTTCGCAATATTTTCGAGGCGTTTCTCATCATGTCTATGTCTGTCTATATGTTAACTCTAATCTTGTGCAGCGCTGGAGCGACTATGACACGATAAATATCACCCACGTTCCTGAGAACTCCGATGATGATAAGAAGTGGTTCGATCAGAGTCCGCTTCCCGTGGCAAGAATGCGACCAGCATCCTCTACGCGGTACGGATGAAGGCAACGATCAAAAACAATCACCCCCAGGAAGCGGAGTCCTCGCGTCCCGCTTGGAATATCAAGGGGCTCGAAAGCCCTGGTGACAACCGTATCTTTGGATCTTGCAAGCTGCAGGAGCATTAGCTTTACGGGTTTTCTCAGGTTGAAAATGAGAATCGATCAGAGTGGAGGTGATCGACGGATAACTGCTCCGGGTAGAATGGTGGAATGGTCTTAAGTTCAACCAAGATTGAAGATACGCACACCACGACATGATTTATCTATGCACAGCCCCCGACGAGTGTTTCATCTACCATCTTTTTATTCATCTGACCTTCGGACGACGTAGTCCGCTGATCCGTAACACTAGCAAGGGTCATACCAGATTGAATCAAGCCGGCGCGTCCAGGCAACCTCGTGCCTCGGATTGTTGCCGAACAGTCCCCAGTCTTCTACAGTTGAGAGACAGGTAGGTTAAGACTGACTGGTCCTGATGAGCTGAAAGGAGCGCCAAATTGGACGGCTGACTCGAAGTTTCAGGTCCATGATCGAGCGCTTTATATTACATTCACCTTCCAGATCTTCGTCGGCTCTGGCAAAGAAGACTGGGTAGAATGGGTAGGAATATACAAGGTGTGGTATTGAAAAGTTCCCCCGTCTCGTGATGGATAGAAATACTGCTGAATCGATTCGCTGTGCTCAAGGAGAAAACCTCTCAAAATCTGCGGGTAGTCATGTAAGATGTCTACGACACACGGTCAGCTCTGATTCATTGCGAACAACGGAATCATACCGGAGATGCCCCTGCTTGATCTGGAGGCGGTGGTCGGTCAGGAGATGTGGATGCAAATAATTTGAGAGACCCTGAGGCGTCACCATAGTCGCGACATAGTTCAAACAAGGAAGCATTCGACAGGGCGTCGCCAATGGCAAAGCAACCAATCTCTGACTGGTATATTGAGAAGTTCGGATGAGCATCGTCCGGGATACACAACTAAACGAAATAGCTTGTAAAGCATCAACAGACGAACCACTTGAAGCGCCTGACCTTGGATAAGATTCGTTCTCGAATAAAAGATCCATTTCGTGCACCACTAATGTCCACAACACGGTATTGCTCTGCATTGGAGCTCACAACAACACATACAGTCGGTAACCGAGTGGCCCTACGCATAGTTGGGGTGAGCATCGTGGCTAGCAATAGGAAGAAACATACATGAAAGACCGACGATAGTGATAGTCAGGATCCGCGTCTCAGAATCAACAAGTCGCTCGAGCAATTTGTGCAACAGATTTGCATCAGGGACTTTTTGATGCAAAAATCCAAGCAAAGGGTGCCCCTTCTCGGGCCAACAATGATGGAAATATTTTGGCATTGACGGTAAATGATCGTGGCACTTGATCTATAAGAAGCATTCGACAAATACGGAACTTGCTCCAGCGTGCAGGCAGGGCCGTGAGGTTGAAGCTGACCGAGTGAGATCAGTAGATCCTATGTGGTCGGATTGCGGCCAAATCGTTCTGCGGCAGCTAACGCATGGAATTCGGGGGGTTTGTAGGATATGCCAGTGTATGACGTCACATGCACGAATGACCCAAAAGAGACAGAACTGTTTCTGGTGCTGATATTGCCTGGGAAATGCTGTAAAAAGACAACCGGTAAAGGGTATATGTCATAAATAAATACATGCGTGTTTCTGAACATTCCTTCATAATGCAAACCTGATATACTAGATGAATCTGTAAGATCGGGGGTTGTACAATGAGATGTAAACCGTACAGTCACCGATACACATGACAATATCAAACTGGGCGGAGGTCTTAGACCCATGGGTTATCTTCGTCATACCCACTAACCACCAGGCGTGCGTGGACTGGTGGCGTCCCTGCTATGGCTATAGTGCCTTCCGTTCTCGCCACGAGTACGGAACTCCCTGGATCTTCTTCGCCATCGGATTCCTCTCCCTCAGCACCCATGATTTCCTGCTCATCGTCCGCTTGCTGTTCTCCGTCTGGTTCTTGTACTTCTATTTCTCCGTATGTCCTTGCACTGCGCTCGGCCTGACCAGTAAACTCGCGTTTGTAGATCTTGCGTAGTCCTGATCCCCGGACTGTTGGTTCGCCCTTTCTCCTCTCCCGTGTTTGCTCCTCTTGTGCAGCGTGATAATCTTCTACAACCAGATCCACCGCATCAGGCGGAAGTACTGTCGATTCTATCGTCCTAGAGTTATGCTGTGACATTGATGGCGGAGAGCGAAGTCGATCAGCTGGACTCCTACTGCTTTCCGCTGAGGGGTCTGGTGGAGTGCTTGCGTGCAACCGTGAGATGCTACGAAGATGAGAAGACTCTGAGTGGGATGTCGAACGGGATTGCTGGTCTTTGACCTTCGTCCACTTCATCCTAACGCCTCCGTATTCGGCTGTGGGGACGTGATCCTGTTCGAAATCAATCAATCTATCACTTCTTTGCCCAGCGGTCTCATGAACCCCATCCTCTCGGCCTCTGTACACACCTCGGGACGTTGAATTTACCGCGCCATAGCCTTGCCAAACGGGACCTTCTCTTCGTTCAAGTGCTGTCTGGATTTTTGATCCTCGGAGTGGTGAAAACCACGCTCCTCGTTCGTTCCTCAAAACTCTCTCCTCTTCATCCCACATCACTGTTCTCGCATACTCTGAGCTGACATCGATGACTGGATAGTTATAATCGCCAAAGAGATAATTCTTGCAGTGATCAAATAGCTCCTCATCACCCTCATCTAGGTCTCCAAACGGTAGCTCAAAACCGTCTTCCGCATAGTCGATATTCCACATATCAGGTTCTTCATCCGAACCTCGGAGATCAGGAGCAAGATGCACCACGTCATCAGCCTCCTCAGCGAATAGAGGACCATGGACGTCCTCTCCTCGATCCACACGCGCCACCTTGGTTATTGCACGGTTGACGCCACGCTCAACGCGACCAGGCTGCTGCGTATCTCTCGCCGGTCGGGGGAGCCAGTATTTCGTTTGACCACCTTTACTGTATCTCAGTCCTGCGCGAATCCGGCGGTCACGCCCAGTGCCTTGATGTATGAATCCTTCCGCAGGCTCAAATTCACGGTAATCCATGCCCTCTCCGCGGAGAGTAACTTTTGAGTCTTCGACGACGTCCAACAAGCCGAACGCATCACGAAATGCGTAGTACATCCGCATACGGGCAATGTAAGAGTGGTGGGGATCAATGTAATCCGTGTGGGAAAAGGCAAACATATGCGCAAAGGCAAAGAACGGCATTTCCAGACAAATGAGGGTGTCCGTCAGTCCCACAGAGATGTGCTCAGCATCGGTGTATGGCCCAAGCTTAGAAATGGCGCCTGCCGCGACCAGGATGGATATGCCGATCGACTGCCAGAACGAAAAGAATAAGATACCCTTAACGCAGAGAAATTTTGGTATAGGTCTATATTTTATGTTAGATCAGCGTCATTTGAAGGAGGAAGACCGATGGACTTGCCGAAAAGGTCTCAAGTCATCGTTAATACAAAGCCAGAACATTGCAAGGCAGTATAGGCTTAGGCAGATACTGGTGTTGTAGATGATGCTAACATAGAGATAGCCTGAATTTGCCCGAAAGTCTCCTTCGTTGAATTTGCCGAATGCTTTCAAAATAACAGTAGCAGCAGCCAGAACAGGCTTGACTTGCACATATTCTGAAGCATAAGGGCATGAATGCATATTACAGAAAGTCGTGATTTGAAACGCACGCAGAATGCCACGCTTCAGGAATAGGAATGTATATGGATCACTGACATCAATCTCTCGCTTGAAGAGGCTGACAGGGAACATAGGATGTTTCGGCGGTCGTCCATGCAGGAGCATCAGTAGAGATCGCTCTCCGCCGAGGTAAGAAAGGAGAAGCGTGAAGAAACAGTAAATGACGAAAGCCTGAAAAGGGAAGAAAAAAATTTAATTTTTGACCCCATTGAAAAAAGGTAATAGTTATGTTCAAGGTAACGCACGCAACGAATGAAGACTACGCATGCGCAGAATCACCCAAAGGGAATGACAATTGAATGGCTCCCGAGCACTTCAATTCATAGGGGTTTAAGAATCCCGATTTACCCCATTGCCCACCCTCTTCTAGACACCCTCTTTTAGAGAAAGCATAATACAAACGCACCTCGTAAATATCCCTTATGGCATCGATCACAAAGGCAGCCTCCAACGAAAACAACGCGATCAGAGACGAGATCGCGTAAAGAGGGACCATGACCATGATTCGTATAGCCATCCTGCACAAATGTGACCGTCGAAAACCCGCATAAATATTCTTTGAAAGGTCCACACCTTTGTAAGATGGGTTTCCTGTAGTTCTTGAGCTGTAGATAGATAGACATTGCCGACACCAGAACGGCAACCAAAGTTGACGAGCCCGAAAGAACCAGCACTGGGAGTGGAAGGCTAGAACCAGCGCCAGATCCTAGTGGTGACATTTTTTGGCTCTTCGTGGCCAACGTCTACCAAAATATGAGCAGAGTGAAAGAAACTTGCTACGCCTCCGTCAAAAACGCGTAATACGTGACATATGATCATGTGATTGCGACGCGGTTGGCATACATGTACAAATACGAGGAAGCTTCCGCTATGTCATTGTCAATGAACACATATCGGGACGAACAGGTGTTGAAAATATGACCGAAAGATTAGGGAAAGGTCCGAGTCTCATCACAGAAACTTTTGTTTTTAACAAAGTTTTCAGTTGACCTGAAAACAGGCCTGTAGCTCCTTTGTTAGAGCCCTCGGGTTCCGCATCATGATGATGGTGGGATTGTGTGTAAGTCTCGTTTACACGCCCTTCTTGATCATCGTGATGGGTCAGTCAAGATCAAGTTTCAACTTGAAGTACAGCTGTCAACCTTTGATATCTTGACGATCCTCCGGCCAGGGACCATATCCTCATGCAGATCTCCCCTAAACTTAAAACCTATTCTTTTTCCTTCCTCCCAAAAATAGCTAGAATTTGATTGATCGCGGATCGTTGCAGTGCGCTTCCACCAGAGTCTAGGCGTCTCGTGTTCGGCGTACCCTGGCGATTACGAAAAGATTCGTGTGTTGACAGATCGTACAATTGCAATACGATTGGATTCACCTTCATCCGGAATTCGCTATCTTCTCTCCAATGTTAACATCTGCGTTAGATTCCTGGGGTTCAAAATACTAGCCTTTGCGACTGGGGGAAGAGCCAAAGTTACAAGAGAGTCTTCTCAGTACCTCGATTATCTCTTCAGGCATTACATAGTTAGTTGCAATCTCGTTGGCAGCGATTGAATATTGAATAATCACGTCCCTTACGCACTAATCTTTAACACTTTCGGCGCGTCGACCATGCAATCTAAGTATGTTTTACACGGTCGGTGCACATTCAATACAGTGCATCCGACCCTCCAGCAGCTTTCCGTCCCAGCGACTCGAGGTCTAACTCACGCAGGTCCCGAGTTGAGACCTTCTTGCCCGGCCATACCTCTGCTTCTCGAACATCTGCTCCGTGGAAGTTTTCATTCTGCAAGCTACTTTTATACGCGAAAAGTACTTGTCTCAGCCACACTGCACTTCCAGGTTCCTTGCCGATTCTACAATAATCTGCTTTGACCCACTTTTTACAGCCACATCCGATCCAATGCCGCGGAGTTCACCGCTGTCTCAGCGTAGTCCAACATCCATTCCGCGTTCGGGAGAATTATTACACGTTCCAAACGATATAGACGACCACAGTAAATGCTCCATAGTACCACACCACGTCCAAGTCACTCCCATTCTGATAACGCAGAGCTCAATCCCAATCTCGACACCATCGCTGTCCCAACATGTCGAAGATCTGTTCTACATTATAGATGACTGGTCGACATCCCGATGTATACGAGCATATGGGAGTGTTTTCCAGTCAATGACAATCCCATGGGTTTAACCATAGGTCACCTGACCAATCAGACGTCAGACTTGCGTCAGACAACTGCTGGAGGGACAGGCGATTATTTGAATATGACATCCTTGAGTTTAATAGGTAAATGCGTACACATGTGTTACAGTGGCTGAGTCCATCAATACCAATGTGAATTGGATACTGCCGAGGCATCCGGATCAACATCATGGAGTCATGGACCACCAACTGGGTATGGTTAAAGGTCTGGCAGAGCCAGCATCCACGTCGAGGAACAAGATTAGGGTACCTTACAGAGTATCCATCATTAGAACAACAGCTGGCTGCCCATGAGGCTCGTTCACATGTGGAGAACTATGATGATAAAGTGTAAATTGGATTAACTGGGCCAGATATCAATCGTTCATGATACATTGGAGAGGACAATACTCCTTCGAACATTCGTTATCTTCGCGATACGGATTTATCAGATCTGGACTACTACAGGCCCCTCGTCCCATGAGAGCGCGACTTGTCCACCGGCGACGGCAATAGCGCGATATCAAATGTTACTGCGCGCGCCTGCAACAAATGACTAGACAAATCTAATAATAATAGTGAGTACAGGACACCTTCATGTTTTGCCCCTGGATTCTCCCAAGAAAAACCGTAATACAACAAAGCAAGGTACGGGGACTCGATGACAAGGTATTACAAGTATCAATATAGTAGTAGCCTACCCTTCAATCAAACTTACACACTCAAGAAAACGAGCTATATCCATTCATCAAATCATGAGGAAGCTAGTCAGCCCCACGGCCAGCAGCCATACCCACGAGGTTCGTGGCTGTCGAGCTGGATTCGATTGGAAAGGATCCACAGCCCCCGTCGGATTAGCCTCTGGAACGCCTTCCGCGTTGGTCTGCGATGATGACGGTGGTCCTGCAGGTGCTGTTTCCGACACAGCTTGGATGACAGAGAAAAGATAATTCAACATTGGTTTCATTGCCGGTTAACTCATCGCATAAACGCTCACCCGGAAATGTCCCGTCTTTATGTGAAGCGGTACGTACGGCGGCTCTCATCCTGTCATCGGCATCAGAAGGCACGGTAGACAGGAACCCCATTCGAGGTGGGTCTTGCGATGGATACGTCAAATTCCCATAGTAGAACGACGATATCACACTGACACACAAATAATCCCAATCAAATCACCCGAAAATCAAAATCAAAACTTAAATGCTCGCACACCTTTTGAGGAACGGATCGCCTAAGCTCCAGCTATACAGATACTTGCCAACCTTAGGCGGATCCGTTTGCACGAGGTTCGGTTTGCACTCGTCGACAGAGCTTGTGTACGCCTGGTTCACGAAGTCGCGTGGGTCAACAGGAAATTGCTTGCCCCCGATCTGGAAAGCGAGGGTGTGCGGCTCTGAGCAAGGGATTCGCGGACCGAGTTTCGAGAAGATGGCCTGCACGACATCGGCAGGGCCGCGAAGCAGAGAGTTGCCCTTTGCAGCAATTATTAGCCAAGAGCCTGAGGACGGTAGTCAAGGAAAAGGCCACTTACGGTGTCGATCAGGGCGGAGAGAGCAATCGACGGGGGCGATAGTGTTGACCTAGGAAGCTTCTCGCCATCCAGAAAGACGTCGTCGACGAATACTTCCCATGCTATTGGATATTGCTGGAAGATCACCGTCAACTCGATATGATCACAAGCAGAGTAGATAGCATACTTCATTAGGTGAATCCGGAGGGGGAGGCAAACCTCCCTGTTCCTTCGTGTACATGCGCACGGGCACCCAAGTTACGCTTTCGTTCTTCATCCAATTAGGCAGCGCGCCAATACTCAGTAGTCCAACATTCCCGCCGACTTCGACCGTATCCCTCTGCAGCGCTATCGTAAACAGCGGGAAACTGAGCGCATTGGTCACCACCAACCGCGCTAGCAGAGGTGCTATGGTCGGGTAAGAATGGAAAACTGCAGGAACGGTCGAGGACGATAGTTGGCGGGCGGGTCGCGTCGACCGTGGGTACAGCGAGGACAAATCTGGGAAATCGAGCCGTTTACGATTGCTATTGTTACTATTTTTGATTTCATGCTTGGTAGTCCCCGATGAAGTACGTTGGTTACGAAAGGCGATCGACCAAATGACACTGGTGCAACATAAAGAATGAAACTCCCGGTCGAAATGTCAAGAGAAAAGCGAAACCTATTTACAGGGAATCCCAGACCGAAGATTCCTGCGGAGTCCGTTTCCTCTACGCTTGTGTTTGTGTTATTAATAGCAGCGAAGTACTGATCTTCAAGCGTGAAACCGGCGATACCGACCTCATCTCTTCCTATCAAGCCGGATGCATGTGTGCCCGTCCGCGAGTCGCCGTACAAGAGCCTCACGTCCAGATCAACGGATTGGAAGGTAGCTTGCCGGTATAGCGCCACATCTCCGGGACACGTCGTACACGCGTCAGATAGCACCCAAAGATCCGCAGAACCCGTGTCTAAACATACCTGACGTAAGGTAGGACAGATGACGAGAGACAGTGTATTACACACCGAGGACTACAGGCATCGAATTCCTACCAACTGTAAGAAGAACACTGTATGTTCTGGACACAATGAGCTGCGAAAGTTGCAAATAATCCCGGCGGGCTACTCACACGTCGATAAAGTCGCCGAGTCCGATGGATCCCGTTGAACTTCGTCTCCGAGTTGAATGAGTTTTTTGTCTATATATTGGCATGTGTATTCCTCCTGTACGTTCTACCTGTGATTTTGAAAAAATTTGTACAGTCGACGCTGAAGAAGAAAGGATGAAAGAAGCGAGCATAAACCAGCAGACCCACATCATGCCAGAGATATTGTAAAATAATGAATAGCGAGACATATCCACCGCTGCGAAGAAATACGAGCCTCGCAGAGCTCGAAAGGAAAGGCGGCTGGCCAAATAGCAGTTGAATAGCAGGCCCACCAATGTGATTACGCGAAGTTGACGCCAAGCCAAAAAGAACTAAGCTGACTGTGAAATTTTAACATGCACATACTTCTGAAGGTTCGAAGATGGTCATTCGCTCGCTCGCCACGGCATCAAAGTCTCCAGAACAGGAATGGTCAGAACTCCCGCATTGATCAATACTAGCTCGGCTTGTAGGTGTTGGGCAGAGTACATCGAAAGGTTGTCTGTGAATTCTCATATAAGCTGTTCAATTCCCAAGAAATAGCTATAGCCAGCAGCAATTGCAAGAAATAATCAATCGAGCAAAGATTTGGTAATCATTGGTCACGTTTAGTAGTTGGTCCGTGCGCACGTCCAAACTTATATAAACCCTCGCCTGTCGTGATAAATCTTTACCACTCTGGCCTTTTGGCTTAGATCAAGTGTAGTATCTGTTCTTAATAGTTTAACCACTATTATGGAGGCACTGCCTTCATTTCTGGTTATTTAATTTCTGCTGCCCTAGTCCTCTGTGCTCTGCTTGCAACATGGAGGTATGATGACCTTGCTGCTGCACTACTGGCTTGTGTTGTTGGGGGATCTATTTCTTCTTTTTGCTGTTTATTTTCTTGCCTATCAGTGGATAGTTGCATGGGATGCAGCAAATGGATTGATGTGGATGCTTCTATTTATTTCTAAATGGTTCTGTGTTTATATTGGGGGTGAGTTATTGTTTGTGAAGTGTTGTAGAAGAGAATGCAGTCAGCTTTTAGTAATTAGTACCAAATGTATTGTGGAAGTGGACTAGTTTTACTGGTTGTGTAGTTGTCTGTAGCCAGACTAATGATATCACATGTTTTTTGAGGCAGAAATATGGTGACAGTTATATATAATTGTCTGATTTTATGCATGCTCTGGATAGTGTGGTACATGGTTTTGTTTAAAAATTGTGTTTTAAGGAAATGTTTACTAGGTCTTATGAAATGTTCAATTGAAAGACTCTAGTATAATGCTGTTAGGGTGACACCCACTATTTGCTAGCTAAGATCATGTGGGTTCTCTCTACAAGAAGGGGGGATGCACATGCATGATGGGGAAATTGATGGTTTTGATGTGAGGGATTATTAATAGAATAGTTGGTTGAGAAAGGCATTTGACACCACAAGGGTAGATGGAATACCTAAGAGTGTTTGAAAGTCCAGTCTGGTCTGGTTTTTTGACCACTTTGTGGTGCAACTATAAGAGCAACCTCAGCCTCTAGCAAAGGGAAATACAAAGTTAAAATTATACTACATATTACAGGGATTGGGGGCGCACCTAGCAAAGGGAAATCCAAAGAGAAAACTCTAAGGATCCCTTTGCCGATGCCCAGTATATATGAAGACAACAAAAATCAAAAGACAACAAAAATCAAATAATAACCTAAAAATAGAAAAGGCAGAGATAGGCAGATCAAGGCTGCCGAATGACATCATACCAAGGGGTAGATGTCGGAAGGGGTGCTCTGCCTCTAAATATAAAACTGTCAACATGCACAAACATGATAGAAAGGGAAATTAGTAATAAAATCCAGAAATGAAGAATAGAAGGAAATGAAGTGAGGAAAAATATAGAACAAACGTAAAAAAAAAAGGAGAAACACACAGGGCACCCCCCCTAGTCCCCCTAGTCCTCTTACATCACCCCCTCTCTAAGATGCATTGCCCCGATGTATTCGAAATCGCATACAACCAAAGTCAGTGACTTGAATGTGACCCAGCGCAGCAGTGTGCCGTCGGTGGAATTCCTTGACTAACCGAGGGGCATTCACATTGGACTCTTTGACCCATGAGTTCTCCTCATACCCATAACCCTTTCAATGCACCAAATACTGGAGTTTTCCTTGACGCAACTGGCTGTCCAAGATTGACTCGCCTTTGTATTGGGGTTCTCCCTCGATCACTGTAGGCGGTGGTGGTGGGTGTGAATGGCATCCTGGGAATGGATCTGGGGGAGCTGGAAGGAGTTTGACGACATGGAAGACTGGGTGGAGTCTGGACATGGAGGCTGGGAGGCATAGACAATAGGCATGTGTTCCAACACACTTGACGATGGGGAAAGGTCCCAGGAAGTGATGAGCGAGTTTCTTGGATGGTCACGTAGTAGAGATGTCACTGGAGTCAAGATAAACTTGATCACCAACCTTGTACTGAGAGGTCGGAGAATGGCATTGGTTGTAAAAGCATGCCATGTCATCCTTCACCTTTGCCTCCTCCAAGCTATCCCGCATGCGTTCTGTGAACTCATTCACTGTCTCAATGTGTGAGGGAGTTTGGTGAGGTTCAAATCCCATGTGTGGATGTTGTCCAGTGTCTAAGAGGAAAGGGGTCTGTTGAGTGGAAGCATGGACATGGTTGTTGTATCTGAACTCAGCCAAGGGGAGAAGATCGTCCCAATTGTCCTGGCATTCATTGACAAAGATGCAGATGTACTGCTCCAGTTCCTGGTTGACTCGCTCAGTCTGGCCATCGACGGTTGGTTTGTGGGTGATAAGCAGTTGAAGCAAGTGTAAGGGGACTAGGGGGGTGCCCTGTGTGTTTCTCCTATTTTTACATTCATTCTATATTTTTCCTCACTTCATTTCCTTCTATTCTTCATTTTCTATGATTTTTCCAGATTTTATTACTAATTTTCCCTTTCTATCATGTTTGTGCATGTTGACAGTTTTATATTTAGAGGTGGAGCACCCCTTCCGACATCTACCTCTTGGTATGATGTCATTTGGCGGCCTTGATCTGCCTATCTCCGCCTTTTCTATTTTTAGGTTATTATTTGATTTTTGTCATCTTCACATATACTGGGCATCGGCAAAGGGATCCTTAGAGTTTTCTCTTCGGATTTCCCTTTGCTAGGTGTGTCCCCAATCCCTGTACTATGTAGTATAATTTTAACTTCGGATTTTTCTTTGCTAGAGGCTGAGGTTGCCCTTATAGCAAGGAGTTTGATCCCCAGAAGTCGGTACAGCTCGTGAGTGAACTCTGCCATGAACTGAGGGCCATGATCAGAGAGGAAAGCGCCAGGAAGTCTGTGTAATTTCCACACATGGTGGAGGTAGAGTCGGGCGGCACCCAGGGCACTGACAGTGGTGTGAGTGGGAATGAAGTGAGTGCATTTTCCCACTGAATCAACTGTGCACATCACCACATCAAACCCATTTGACTCTGGCAACTTCACCACAAAGTCAATGCTGACAACATCCCAATGACTCTCTGGAACAGGAAGAGGGTGTAGCTCGCCAATGGGTTTGCAATGAGGAATCTTGGTGCATAAGCAAAGGTCACAAGTGTGAGAATACTGACCAATGAGCCATGACATTTGTGGCCACCAATAATTCCGTGAGGTGAGCTCCAAGGTCTTCCAGCATCCAGGATGACCAGCAATCTGTGAGTCATGGTGTTGGGATATGATCTGTCAGCGAAGGTCTGGGTCATTGAGGACGTAGATGTGATCCCTGAAATACAACAAGTCCTCTTTTTCAGCCCACTCTGCCGCATGCAAGGAAAGGGTGGATCCCTTCCTCAGTTCTTTAACAGCTTGGGCAACAACATCCTCATGTAAACCGCTATGGTTTGTGCAACGAATGTCATGTAGGATGTCCCGCTCCTTGCCCTGGGGTGCGATGCCTTCCAGTGCCTGAATGGTGAACAGGTCTGGCTGCAACAACACAACATTTTGATTGTAATTGCTGCCATCCCCATGGTCTGCACATTGGGAGAGGGCATTGGTCTCCCCCATGCTGCAACCCAGATGGTGGTGCAAGGCGAAGTCGAATCTGGATAGATACAGGGACCAATGAGCTTGACGATGGTGATAGGTCCACCTTGTCATTCAAGCTCGGAAAACACATCTATGATTGTCATCGAAGCTCTACAAACCCATACAAACCCTTCTGAAGCTCTACGAACCCCTCCGAAGCTCTACAAACCTCTACAAAGTCATGAATATACTTTGAAATTCTTTGCAACACTTCAAAACTCTTTGCAACACCTCGAAATTCTTTGTATGCCTTTGGCCACCATAGTACAATTCCCCCAACCTTCGTGCAGCTCAGGATATACACTTGGAACATCGTCGATGAGTTCCGAACCAGTATCGAGCAATATCACAGTGATATTGGCCTTCAAACAAGTCTGATATTTCCTTGACCGACTTTGAAAATCATCGAACATTGAAAATTGACATTGGACACTATATCGCTATCTGAATTGTTATCGCACACATGCCAGATGTATCCCCTACCATTGTCGAACAATATTGCACTGATATCAGGCCACAAACGAAGTCCGAAGAATCTTCGAAAATCTTTGAAAAACATCGAACTTTGAAAAACATTGTCGGACACAGTATTTCCTGTTCGAACGATCTTCAGACACATGCTGGACACATGGGACACTATATCAAGTATATCGAACACATTTCGACCGCATGTGCATGCATACAATCTGCTCGAAGCAGTTTCCGATCTTTTATTCAATTTATAACAAGGACAGTCTGGTTTTAGCTATTCTTTCTTATTATTTCTTCATCATGTGTTATATTCACCCTTTCTAGGCTCGGTTTATTGTTCTGATATACTTATATTGTCTTTTGCCTCGAGTTTTCCACATGTTTGCCTCATGTTCTCTAGCCTTTTTAGGTACTTTCTTTATTTTATATAAAAAGATGTACTAGATACAAAGAAAAACAAGAAAGTCATCATCTTCCTCCCAAATCACAGTGATTTGAGAGTACAGTTTAGTCTTATTCAGTCCAAAGTTTGGTGTTTTATGCTAAACTTCCTTGAAATTCCTTGAAATTCCTCGCATTATGCTATTTTTGCTCTCGCTTCCCTCGATTAGCCTTTTCTTCACTTCTACTACTCGTCTAGTCTTCCAATCTTGTGTCCGAACATATCTGCGCACTTGAAATTCCTTGAAACTTCTTCAAAAAATATTGTGACATCTCGAAAAGCATTGTGACATCTTGAAAATCATCGCACGTCCTCAAAACACATTCTTTTAGCCTCGAACTGCTTCGACAAGCAGTTGGTTTATGACGATTTGACGGTCGGTCTGACAGGTGACATCTAGAGGGCCTCGCATCCTTCCTCTGACTCGTGTTATACCATCCGAAGCCATTTTGTGGGTTTTGTTTGGGTTTCCGGGTTGAGCATCATCAATGGTTCAATTTCTTGGCTGTCATAAAGTACTGGAGATTCTTGTGATCCATCCAAATTTCCACCTTGTGTTTGGCACCCTCAAGGAAGTGTCGCCACTCCTCAAGCGCATGCATTATCAGCAGCATCTCCTTGTCATGGATCTCATAGTTTTGTTCTACAGCACTAAGGCTTTTGGAGTAGAATGCAACAAGATGCCACTTCTGGTCCTCCAGAGACTGCTGAGACAACATGGCACCTATTGCAAAGTCAGACCTGTCGTCTTCTACACAAAAAGGGCATGAATCATCAGCAAAGGTAAGAATGGGAGCAGAAGTGACCATCTCCTTAAGCTTTTCAAATGCCTCCTGTTGTGCATTATCCCACCTCCATGCCTCCTTTCCTGTCAAGTCCAACAGTGGTCATGCATGATATGAGAAATCCTTGATAAAACACTGATAGAAATTGATGAAGCCCAGGAATGACTGCACCTCTTTCTTGTTCATGGGTGTCGGCCAAGCCATGACCCTATTCACCTTGATAGGATCCATCTCCACCTGACCCTCCAAGATAATCAGGCTGAGGTACTTGATCTTGGTCTTCTCAAACTCGCAGTTTGTACCGTCAAAGCTGTTCTAGGACAAGGCACATGATGCGACAGTGCTCTTCAACTGTGTGAGTGAAGATGAGGATGTCATTGAGATAGATGCAAACAATGCCTTTGAGGATGAGGTCATGGAAAATGTTGTTCATCATGGTCTGAAAGGTGGCAGGACTATTAGTAAGGCCAAAGAACATGATGAGCGGTTCAAAAAGACCATGGTTGGTATGAAAGGCTGCCTTCCACTCATCTCCCTCCTTTATCCTCACATTATTGTAGCCCCAATGGACGTCAAGCTTGGTGAAGTATCGGGCTCCATGGAGCTGGTTCATGAATTCAGAGATGAGGTAGTGATTTTTGACCGTGATGTCATTGAGCCTTCTGTAGTCCTGAACCAGTCAAAGTGAGCCATCCTTCTTCTTGACAAAGAAAAAAGGAGAGGCCATGGGTGACTTTGATGGTCAAATATGTCCAGAGGCCAGGTGCTCATCGATGAACTGGTCAAGCTGTCACTGTTCTTCAGGAGAGAGAGGATAGACCTTGCAGGATGAAGGGGTTGCACTGGGGGTGAGTTTGATCATGTGATTCCACAGCTTGCGCGCAGGGAGAGAGTTGAATGATTCCTTGGAGAACATGTTCCTGAACTCATGGAGATGAGGAAGCAAGGAATTAGTACAGGATTTAGCAGCATTGTTTTTGTGGAAGGCCTCAGCGAGGCATTGGGATATGTTTAATGTAGCACACACCTTGTGCAATGGACGAATCACAGTGTAGAAGATCCAATCACCTTTCTCCACTTCCTCTGGCTCCTCCTCATCATCATCCAAGTCTGGCATCAGATCAGGAACCCCTTCTAACTCCACTTCAGGTATAGGCAGGGGTCCGGCATGACACTTCTGAGTACATCATGTCATGGCCTTCTGTCTACAATGTTCTTGCCTGGCTTCCGTGAAACAAGTATGACAGCATCGGCTCATGGTAACCTCCCCGGTATGCCAGTCGACCTCTGGGTTATGGTCTCAAAGCCACAGATAGCCCAAAATCACCTTCTGGTTTCCTAATTGAGTGACAGAAAAAAGTGCATGCTCACTATGATCTTTGTAATGGAGGACCAGGTCTACAACCTCTCGGATGGCACCAGCTTTGTTTGGAAACCCATCCACATTATAAACAGGTAGTGGACGTGAGAGTGAGCGAGTATTTAGATGATGTTGTTGTGTGAGATGGGCATTGATGAAGAGACTGGTTGCACCAGAGTCCAGGAGCGCAGAGACACTGAGTATCTGTCCAGTGTCAGTAGTCTGCAGTTCGATTGCTAGGTTCAAGGAATGTGTAGAGGGAGTGGACACAACAATATATTTGCATTATGCTCCCATGATTTAATCTTGGGGTGTGGAGCAGAGGGAGAGATGGGAAGAGCAGGTACATCTTCAGCCAACTTTGAAGGGTCAGAGAGGGGAACAGTCACAGAAATAGATTCATTCTCCAGGGATTAAACTGACAAGACTTCAAAGTGGTTATGGACAGGCAGTGAGGGCGTACAATTCACTTGCTGTGAATAGAAAAATCCTGCTCCTCTACAACTTCTGACTTGATCTCCTCTGCAACCTGATCCTTCGCTTCCTCAACATCTACAAGTGCCAACAAGTCTTGGAGGAGTTCATCTTGCCCCTCAGGGGTGAGGATGCGGATATCCTGATGATGGGGACATGCTCCAGCCCTGTGCCCAGTTTCCCCACAGCAGTAGCAGAGATCCAACCTATGTGCATGGCTGTGGGCTGCATCAACATCCATTGGTACCGGGACATTGATGGCTGGTGTGGGAGTCTGATGAACAGGAATGGGGTTAAGGCGGGGAAGGGTTCAATTGAAGGTGTAGGGCATATGAGTGGTAGTTGGAGCACAGAATGCAGCGTTAAACGCCACATTTGTGAGTTGGTTCTCATCACAGAGTGAAACAGCTTTATATCAAGCATAAATATCATCGTCCACTGGGTGCCCTTCCAACATCTGTGCAATCTGGTCCTGAATTTCTTGATTGAGGCCCCGTCAGAACTTCACCACCACTGGTAGCCCACTCCCATATCCTGCCATGTCCACCAAATCCTTAAACTCATTGATATAATTGTCCACGGATCAATGTGCCTGGTGGTAAGAGGATGACTTGAGCCATGTCACTGCTCAGTGGTGCTTGTTGAGGGGACAAAAGTGGTGTACAAACTCTGCTCGAAAGTCACCCCAAGTGGAGAAAGGTAGAGAACTGAACTCTTTAGTCGGCGCAGAATATGGTCCACATAGAGATAGGCGGATTCAGATTTCATGTATGTGAAGGCCCAATAAATTTTTGCAGCCTCATCAATGAATTGATGCGACTGGAGACTGACATATAACTCACAGGAATTAAGGAATGCACAACCCTGCACACGTGCACCATTAAATTTGGCAGGGGGAGACGGTTTGATCTGGGCACGCTCTTTAGTGGGCGCATTTGGCAGCATGTCATTCTTGGGTGTGCTTGGAGTTGCAATGGGGGGAATATTGGTCATAGGGTTAGTCTGGAGGGTCCTGACAAAGTTTTCAATCATAGATTTAAGTGAATTGATTTGCACACGTATTCTGGAAACATCGCTTTGAAGCACATCAAGGCGCTCTGATGTGTCCATGTCGCTAAACGGCACATTTGGCGAAAATGGCAGCGCAGTAAAGGCAGGACTGTCTGGAACAGTGTGTAGGGAGTCTGTGGAGCTTTGGGAAGTGTCGTCCACTCTGTACCTGCCTATCTTGGGCAGTGTGTTCACAATTTCGGGCCTTAGGAGAGAGTTTTCTACTATAAGGGCAACCTCAGCCTCTAGCAAAGGGAAATCCGAAGTTAAAATTATACTTCATATTACAGGGATTGGAGGTGCACCTAGCAAAGGGAAATCCAAAGAGAAAACTCTAAGGATCCCTTTGCCGATGCCCAGTATATGTGAAGACAACAAAAATCAAGTAATAACCTAAAAATAGAAAAGGCGGAGATAGGCAGATCAAGGCCGCTGAATGACATCATACCAAGGGGTAGATGTCGGAAGGGGTGCTCTGCCTCTAAATGTAAAACTGTCAACATGCACAAACATGATAGAAAGGGAAATTAGTAATAAAATCCAGAAAAATCAGAGAAAATGAAGAATAGAAGGAAATGAAGTGAGGAAAAATATAGAACAAATGTAAAAAATAGGAGAAACACATAGTCCCCTTACAGGGCTGGGGAGTAGGCTGGGGTGCAGGGGATCAGCCTGGAAGCCAGCACCTTCATTTGGAAGGTGCTGGTGATGGTTTTGGAGCAGGGGATGGGCTGTCATGGTTGTTATTGATGGGACTGGCAGGGTGGTTCTGTTGAGTAGGTGATGTGAGTACCATCAATTGTGGAGGGTCGCCTTGCATTTTGAAGGTGGAGGGGGCAGGGAAGCTGGAGTTGTTGCATGTAATGTGGTAGTTGCATTGTGCAGCTCAAGGTGTTCGATGGGAGTGAGGGAATGGATGAAGACAGTCCTTGACAATGAGACTTGGGTGGGGAGCTGTGAGGTTTAGCGCTAGATCATCTGTTCATTGTGATACTGTCAAGGAAGGCCTTTGTATCAACCGGATGAGAAAATGTGGAAAGAGACTCCTCACTTGCTGAGCCTTCATCTGAGCTCATGTGAAACACACCACCTTCGTTTGGGGCATGCCTGTGGCTGTGTGAAGAAGGGCCATGCTTTCCAGTGGCACTGAGGACTGCAGGAGGGGTACAGGCAGGGGAAGAAGCACCATGGGTGTAAGTAGATGGAGAAATGGGATTGTGTGGACAAGTAGGAGTATGGGGTGGAGATGGAAGATCGGATAAGTCATCGACTTCGGTCATATCATCACAGATGGGAAAGTCTGGAATAACATTGGAGTGTTGTGTAGTGGGATGTTGTTGTGGGAAAGGTAGAGGTAAGGAAAAGGGTTTGTGTTGTGGTTGTTTGAAGTTTTTGGAGCCGAGCGAGATGGGTGGGGTCGAGATGGGGTATAGGCAGTGTATACATGAGAGTATAAAAGAGAGTAGCTGTTGATAGCTCAAGGTCTGTGTCTGGCACAAAAAAAATGACCATTTTGGCAATTTCAGGGTCAGCAAGGTTTCAGGAAAAGAACCTGTGTGAGAGTGTAGAGTGTGGATAGTAAGTTTGTTATATAAAAAAAGTGGAAGGAAGCCAGAGCTTCCAACACTCAAGGACATGAAACTATAAGGAACTTAGTATAATTCAAGGGGGGATTCTAGAATACAGTACAAGTACTCAAAGTATGGACTATATACTACTGGAATAACATGTGATAATACTGAAGCATGTGATAATGGTGTGATGATGTAAGAGGCACTCTTACATTGCAATCCCATAGCTAGGCCACTCAGACTGCTCTGGAATTGTGGTGGCATCATAATGAATGTGTGAAACTCAAACATGCTGTCTTTGTTTTCCATAAGCTGATTGAAGATGCTCCATGTAAATATTGGTGGGCTGCCTGGTATATTGTCTTTTCCTACTCCCCTTTGCTTCTTCTTTGAAGGATTTTCATTTTCTTTAGCAGCTCGCTTCTTCCCAGCTGATTCATTTTGCTTTGTATTGCAGGAGGCACATGTTTTCAAATATTGGAGGTTGGGTTTACAGGGAAAATCTGTTTAGGTGCCACAAAACAAGCACTGCAAGCACTTACAATAATGAGGTCTGCCATGAGTGGAAGGGATTATGGAGCTAGTAATTTACAATATCCATCTACATGTTTGTTGACTACTGGAGTCCACCAGGCAAACAATGGGCCTCTCGATGAGCTACACCGCATCGTCACGATAAGATTAGTATCCATGCACGTGATATAATATCTCATGTGATTGTTTTCTAAGGAGCCTCCGGAAATTTCCGACCTGCTCGTGCATACTGTTGACGTAAGTACATACTGGTCCAGACAGGATTGAATGATGTCTTCTGTCAACATTCAACTCGTCCGGTGTCAGCCTCGCGGGAAAGACGAAATTGCCTACAACGTTATTTAAAAACTCGTGTAAAAATGGGACAGCTTGCTTGATAGCGTAGTTGGCTCCGTTGACACGGAAGCATCTGATTGAATAGAAGTACACAGCGTAGGCACAAGTGTGCATATGTGTCGTGTCTACGCACCTCTCCAGAAGAAAATGGAGTAGAGTCGCTGTAAGTATACACCGTGGATGTAAGTAACCATGGTAAATTACATAATTATAACTCACGCTTTTCTGACAGTTCGACGTCCTGGTCCCTGGAATCACAAGGCTCACTGGTACCAAATGTACATTCCTTTGATATGCTTGACGCCTGCTCAGGTTCGGACTCGGACAAATGAAGCTGATCACATGAAAGGAAGTCCTAGTTTGTGTGCAATTTCAGAAAAGTTTACTTAATTTTTCCTCGGGAGTGGGAGGAGGAACTACGACTTCGGGGACGTCGCGCTGGGTATCTAGAGGTGAAGCCTGAGAATCTGCGGCTTTGTTCTGTATATCTGGAGAAATCTGGGGTTTGACTGAAATGGACTAAGCTTACAACGTGTATAAAAGAAGCAAGTGTTATCTGGCGTTCTGCGTGTCTTCTCTCTTTCCCCGCCCATCACGACCCTCTAGAGTCCACGGTATCTAAGCTGATAACAAGAATGATAGTTGATACAAAAGCTTCTTCCAGTGTGAAGAGCGTCATTCCAATAAAGTCTGCTGTTCTTAGCGCGTTGGGAATGGCCTTCGCTTGGGGGGTTATTGGCGGGAGTGTAGGTGAGTATCCGAACGCTCAGACTGGAAGGAAAGTTTTTAACGTTTTTTCAACTAGGGCTCAACGCGCTCATCAAGTCCAACCAACAGAAGGGTAGGCTGGTAAAATTGGTCCCACCCCCTACAGTTGTTACGATCAATGTCAACGGTAGTCTTTCTGTATGATTTCTATGAGTCGCATTCCTAATTACTACCCCGAAGACATCTTTCGCACTGGTGTAGTTCAAACAACAGTTTCTGCGCTCATTGCAGTCCTCTCGTTCCTCTTCTTCATTAACGTCTTCTTAACGACATCTGCCTCCCGCGTCGCACAAGCCTTGCGCATACAAGCCGTCCTGCTCGCATTTTGCGGGGTGTGGCTCTTCGCTACCCTAGTCCCGTTCACCTATTACTTCGCTACGCGCAGCGCGCAGGTCACTGCTTCGGTCGGTGGTGTTCAGCTCTCGAATACTTTGGTGAATCAGGTGGAACGGTCATTGGGTCAGACGAGCGTTTACCGCAAGATCGGATACTGTACAGTCCTTCCGATAATGCTGTGGTTTTGCGTTCTAATGGGTTTCTTACAGTGCGATTGGTTGCTATTATTCCATGGATAACAGATCTCTTTACCGCTGTCGCGGCAGTTGTGTTGTTCATGGCCTCGTCGCGTGCGACCGCTACTACCACTGAGGAAAATCCTGTTACTCCCACAGATACAGAAGCAATAGTGGAGAAGGAGAACCCCGACGACAAGGCCTAATCTCTAGTAGCCTCTAACTCCCGTACTTCCGATCGTATCCATAATACCAAGCACCTGGACTCTGTACTCTAATTTTTCTTGACAAGATCTACTATGCGAGTAAGACTTTTACTCTTGAAGCTTGAAGCTTGAGCGTTTGAGCGAGGATCAAACTGGGCGTGACATCGATGAAAGTAAATACATGCGTGCTAACATACATAGCACGCATGTACTTGGCCATCAGGTCATTTTCTTGTCTAGGTACTCAGGGTTTTCCTGAAAGATTATCTCCATATTCTAGTTTCAGGCCTTCAGGCTGGAACTTAAAAGTCGTCGTAAGTTCCGTGCCGCATGTGTTATCCTCCCAGGGTTGTTGGTCATCGATCATCCCGTATACGATCCAAGCTCCAAATCCGAGTCGCGTGTTCATATCTTTACCGAATCTTTTTTTATCCTTGTTGGTTACATACATCCTGTCATACAAAGGATATAGTCGAGTAATATTTATATGTAGACTAAACGTGCAGAATATGATGCATGCGAATGCAGGCAGTGTTTCAGAAACAGTCTACCTTGAATCTTGATATGAAACTGACCCTCAATCACACAGCTACAAATCGTAAAAGCGTTGGAAACATATCCAGGGAAAAAGGTTAACCCAGAATCATTATGTAGTCCTGAGTAAGCGTGCCGAAACCGCGAGTACCGGAAAAGCGTCTCAAGTTCGGAAGGAACTCCCATGCATCATGTTGATCGTGCGAGAAGCGTCAGATGAAACATTTTACGGCGCAGTCTAATCAACCAAAAGTGGAGGGATTCCAAACTCTAAACAAGAGAGACTGGTGGGCAGTAAAAAGGGCGGGCAGTTCGGGAGAGCTGCCTAATAGCATCCGAAGGGCTGTTATTCCATTGTTAACCACAATGTCATAGTGGGCGCTGACATCTTTACAACTGGGCGATGATCGTCTTCTCAACGGCTCCAAAGGCTAAATCACATCCAACTCAGTATGTGTGAGGTTTCCGTAAGTTGTTGGATCATGTGGTTATGTTAATACGACGAGTGACTTACAGAGACCGTTCGCTACGCACCTCACGATAGTGACTCTCCTATAGTTATCGCGATGTAGCACTATACCTGAACGGGACCGCAGCTCCTCAAGGTGTCCTTGTGGAACTCCAACATGTGAGCTTGGAGGTAGAATAATAGAAAGAAAGGCCGACCTTGACACAATTTCACACACAGGTACTCAAAATTCATCTCCTGCGGAAAAAATAGTAGCAGGAAACCAGTCAAGGCTTGGGATCCTAGGGAATGTAAAGGCAATAATAGTAGCAGTCAGAGTAGACGATTTAACGGCGATTCAGGGTGGCGATTCAACGACGATTCAGGTCCGATTCATCCGAGTGAATCGCCCTTGAATCGCGTGTGAATCGATATATCACTCTGACCGTCAACTTTCATACAAGCGATTCAACGGTCGATTCAGCTGCCTCCTGCACTTGTGTAGTACTTGAACCATTTCAATGTCATCTATATGATCTCTACTTTGTCTCCTGCCCATGGCTCCACGACGAAATGCTCGCGCAAAAAAGCTCGTATTGCAGAAGCATTTTCCGCTTCTTTAGCTTTGGATGTTTTGGTTCGAGTGCGAGCAGGAGGCTTCTTTGCTCCTGCAGTGTCTTTAGGCTTGGGCATGTCGACAGTGGCAGATGGCCGTGGGATGTCTCATATTTAGTGATTACCTATTACAAAGTAAAAAGATATTTGAAATAGTAGTAAGGTTGAATCGTCTGAGTGAATCGCGATTCAAAATGTCGGGCGATTCAGGTGTTGATTCAAAGTTGTTGAATCGGACCGCCACCCTGAATCGCCGTTGAATCGTCTACTCTGACTGCTACTAATAAAACAGTGGAATAACTGCACCCCTGAGTCGAACAGGCGATAACCGCTCCAGAACGGGACCACGTGGGAGTCAGCATGATACTACTAGAACTAGGCTAACTATAAGAAAAATCAGTCAACGGACTCGCAATGTATTGATCGGTTTCGGTCACCTTCGGATGGTTTACGAACAAACTATCACAATTACACACCCTGATGGCGTTGGCAAGCATAGATCTAAAGCTCGTCGAGCATGATAGCAGAATTCGCACTCACGATCGTGAATGTGCTATATGAATGTGCCATAGAAGGGCATATGGTGCAGCAGCAAATCAGGACTGTGGAGATGCTGGTATTTTTCCAGTCAATAGTGACAAATAGCTATCAACATGTTATATAATGAGATATAAATCTTTATGCAATCTTTATTAGAGATTGGCAGGGGTAACCCTTGGGTATTTTCATTGTTACCCTTACCCTTACCCTTCAAAACCCTTACCCTTGGTCAGGGGTAGGGGTTTTCAGGGGTAAGGGTAAGGGTACCCCAGGGTATAGAGAGTATTCAATACCCTTGGGGGTATGATGCAAGGGTCTATTTCAAATAGTTTCCTGATGATGCTCAAGCATGGTCCTATCCATTTTTAGTAATTATCTGAGCTTTTAGCATGTTGAAAAGCACAAGGTAGTAGTCTAGTACTGTCTTTAGGAGAATACCTTTGCCTGAATAACTCAATAGGCTGGGACCATAGAGGAAATAACCCAACTTGCACAGCAAAGAGTGGTCAGAGAGGTCATCAAGTTTCATAAGGGTTACTATACTGATATCATGGGTGGTTGACATCTTCTAAAGTGTGACTCTGTATACCCTTGTACCCTCCTCAGGGGTAAGGGTATGGTCTCCTGGAGGGCAGCAATATCTTTTTCATATTCATTATAAACCACAGCCTTAACTTGCAAACTCGTAAACTTACTCAAAACCACTAAGGAAGCCCCTTAGTGCGTGAACCTAAACGACTCTATGCAGAAGGCCTGCTAGAGTGCACTACCCATCTTACGTTGGATGCTCCAAGTAAGACTAGTGCCAAACGACTCATTGAGGAAGTACCTCATCAAACAACATTGACTAGATCAAGTGGCTGAAGCTTTGCCCATAACAACCTGCACCAGAGAAGTCCACATAATATAGAATGAAGCAATTTGAGGCCATAATATATGGTTTCCAAAGGGTGGAAGTGTCAGTAGAGACATATTTATATTATTGTTATTTGTTTGGCACCTTAATTGGGTGCTTAAGCTGTGCTTGTTTATAAGCTGGCTCATGGACTGCTTAAGATGCTTATTGAGTGCTCAGTGCTTAAGCACATTAAGTAGTCCTATCCCTGTTTTGAGATTGGAGGTGCTTGAGCAGGAAGGGTGCTCAAGCTTGGTGGGTCTGCTTGAGTGGGAGCAGAGAGCATGCTTGAGCAAGGTGGGTGCTTGAGCAGGAGGGTGCTTGAGTGGGGAGTGGGGATAGTGCTTGAGCAGGAGGATGCTTGAGTGGGGAGGGTGCTTGAGCAGGGAGGGTGCTTTAGCAGCATGGTTGAGACAGGACATGAGCTCAGGGTGTTCAATTATTGTTTCTGTGCATACAATATTACAGGCAATATGTGCTTAAGCTGACTTATACTTAAGCAAGCCATGCACCTACATCTTAGGTTGCTTAAGCAAACCCCCTATAGATTCATGCTCTTCATGTTGACAAGCTATATAAGTACAAGTAGATGACAGTTCTTATCAGAGTTTGACATTCAACATTCACTTGCAGATAGACAGATTGTGGTTGAAGTTAAATTCATATGACCAGGGCAAACAAAAATAGAAACACGAGGATGGGCACTAGACAGATAATAGATAAGCACGATAAATGATAACAACAACTATAGTGCAGGGGAATGTCAAAATAGAACAGTAGCATGGCCATCCATGTGATATCCATGCGCATAGCCCGAGCAACACCATAAAGCAATATCTATATTGATGTATTAAGAGAATGACTCATTGGTGTTCAGATACAGCAAATGTACCAGTTAAAAGTCGAATGCAGCATTCTCAGTCTCCTTTACGCTCCCAGGGAATGATGCCCCAGCCACACAACCTGTTTGCTTATCCTCCAACACTATACTCCCGCCATCCTGTTCCTGCAGCTTTTCCATGCTTGCTGCTAACATTGTGCACTGCTCCTTGATTTGGCAGAGGAATTCCTGACCTTCAGATGTCCTTTTCAAGTAAGACTTGAGGGCCTTACAATAAAGGCTTGCTTTGGCCTTAGAACATGTAGAATGAATAGGGAAAAGGGACCGCCTGGTGACAAATAGAGAAGTTTGATGGATGACGTGCACAGCAGCAGCAACAGATTGGACAGTCGAGTATTTGACTGGAGAGAACTGCAGGTGAGCAAACTGCTTGATGATAGGCAGGAGGCTTGGTGAATGAGGGGCGGAGTTAGAAGCCAACTCTACTATGGACAACAAAATGACTGTGCCTGGAAGAGGCTCACAAGAAGGGGAATGGCCTAGATTAGCATGCCCCTATTGGATTGGGAGAGTGTTGGAAGAGAGAACATCGTTGGGCTGCAAAGCTACTGGGTCTGGGTCTGCCTGGAGAACATCCAGCAAGGCATAGGTTCAAGTAAGTGGCATTATCAAGTTCGATAGAGATAGGTAGAGCAAAGGGCGTGAGATGATTGTGGCAGCCATCGGGATGCGGGACATAGTGCATAGCATGTATGTAGCACAAGAAAATAGACCAATACAACGTCTACTTACAGTAGGTGCATGAGGACCATGCATATGGATTTCAATTATGTCGATGCACAAAATCGTACCAGCATGTCAAGAGTGTTCATGGATTTATAAGCAAAAGATACGCAAGCTCACATGGTTGACACAGATTTTTCAATTTTATTCAATTTTATTTGAACCAGTCCGATTTAATAATATCTACTTTGATCTAGTTATATCCACTTTTCACTGGGGCTAATGGCCCATCACCACCTCTACAATGACAATGAAGGCCTAGCACCCATTCCTATGCATATGAGCCACTATGCATAGGATGGATTGTGGGTGTTGATGAGAACAATGACAGTGGTATAGAGGAGGAATAGAGGATGGGAATGAGACAATGACAGGGAGCATGAGATGACGGGAAAGAAAAGATGGGGATGACAAAACAATGGAGATGACAGAAAGGTGGGGGTGGCAAAATGATGGGGGTGGTGAAGTGACAGGGATGATAAAACAACAGGGATGATAAAACAACAGGGATGATAAAACAACAGGGATGATGAGACAGGAATGATGAAATAATGGGGACAATGAGACAAAAGGCGAGGAGGAGAGAATGACAGGACAACAATGAGGCCCCCCCATCACAGAGAGCTGCACTTTCCACATACCCATAGCCAATTTTCTTATTTGTAGGTAGTACAAAGGAATATATATTTTTTCTATGTAACTCTCATTGCTCACACCTTGACAACTTGTAAATAAAAGCCTTGAAAAGTATGCCAATGGGTGCCTGGTGATGAATTCATGCTAATAATTTTGGGAAGTGGAGTTTGAATGTGCCACTGCCAGTAACAATGAGATTCGTACCAGACATACACCATAATACAGCCATTGATGGCAGTAATGAGTGCCATACTGTACTGTTGGGAGTTTTTCTTGAACTTTATAGTTATGGTTTACAGTGAAGCCATCACTGTATGTTCACTGTCTTTGTATGGCTGTATGCTGGATATGGTATGGCAGACAGCTCTAGTCCAGGATAACAACTCTGGAGATATTACCCAATAGAACCAACAACAGAATTCTCATACTATAAGTTTCTCCTCACCAGACCACCACATAGGAAAGCTTTTACCTCTAAGAAAGCTCAAGAAGGCCTTTCTCTTCAGGAAACTACTACTGAGCCAAAATCCACTACCAGGAAATCATTTTACCTTCAACTGCTCTATCTACCTACAATATATACACCTCAACTCCCAACTTTGTACCACAGTTCAGATTTCAGGCCACTTATAAGCTAAGACTTTAGGGTTAGGGTTAGAACCAGGTTTCAGTGTGATCAGGACTGTGCTCTAGCTGGCATATTAGGGGAACAAAGCAAAATATGGGTGAAATGAGAATGCAGCTTGACCTAGGGAGCAAAAAATAATAAAGACCATAGTAGAGTGGTAGTATTTTGGTTGGCTTCTCACTTTGCACCCACAAGACCTCATTGGTGGCTTTCGCAATGGTGTCTTGGATACCCATGCTGGAGGAGGGTAATCATAATGTCATGAAGAGTTGGCCCTGACTCAGTTTTGTGAATGAGATTGAGAATGTCTGTGGGTTTGTCTCTCTTCCACTGACCTCTTTGGTCTGATGGATTGTTTTGCCTTCAGAGATTTGTTTTTGTATTGCTTGTTGATTAAAACATCAACACTCATGGTTCACCTCTTCACTCTCAATGCTGTGGGTAAAGCTGATCAGGACTGTAGAAGGTATCTGCTCCACCTCATATTGGGTCATGAGCCCTGGAGGAGTTGATCTTGCCCCATGACTTTAGATCTCAATTTCTGATATTTCAGTGCCACCAGGAATTCTCCCTTGTGATTAGAGTGGCCCATTCCTCAGATGCTGCTGGTGTAAGGGGACTAGGGGAAACTAGGGGGAGTGCCCTGTGTGTTTCTTCTATTTTTTACGTTTGTTCTATATTTTTCCTCACTTCATTTCCTTCTATTCTTTATTTTCTATGATTTTTCCAGATTTTATTACTAATTTCCCTTTCTATCATGTGTGTGTATGTTGACAGTTTTATATTTAGAGGTGGAGCACCCTTTCCGACATCTATCCCTTGGTATGATGTCATTTGGTGGCCTTGATCTGCCTATCTCTGCCTTTTCTATTTTTAGATTATTATTTGATTTTTGCCATCTTCACATATACTGGGCATTGGCAAAGGGATCCTTAGAGTTTTCTCTTCAGATTTTCCTTTGCTAGGTGCACCCCCAATCCCTGTAATATGTAGTATAATTTTAACTTCAGATTTCCCTTTGCTAGAGGCTGAGGTTGCCCTTATAGCTAGCTGGTCATCCTTAGTGGTATGCAACCACAGGCCCTGATGACATTGAGATGTGGGTGGCAGGTTTCTGGCCTACCACAACACCTAGCATTGCAGCTGTTGTTATTACCCCTCTTTTTAATTGAGATAGGTGATGGTGACAAGGAGAAATCACTTAATCAGCATGTGTGGCAGAATGTTCTGCAGATAAGTATGTTTTGACACAGTTTCTAAGTACTGATGCTAGTTTTTTCTTCTATTTCAACTTCTAATGCAAGACATATGTATTCCCTTCTATGACTGCAATACAAGGACCTGATGAAGCTCAGACAGGAGTAAGTAGACTGCAGTAGATAACTTTGGGTTTCAGATATGATGCAGGAACCTATCCCATTTTTCTCTGTGGTTGGCCTGAAACTGAGCAAGTTTTAGCATAACAAGTAACTTTGTTGTGGTATAGTGGCCTTGCACATGTTGATCACATCCCTGAAGGTGCAACATAACTCTGTCATGTGTCCATTGGTCAAGTATCTTCAAAATCTATTCACCAACAATTAAATATGTAAAGGATGCAGAATGAAAAACTTACTATAATTGCAGCATCTGTGACATTCTCAATACCTCATGGTAGCACTGAAAATAAATGAGAACTACTCTCTCCCCATGCTAACTTAGTGACAATTGTAATGGATTTTCAAGATAAATGCCCTTAGCCTGAAAGATAGATGGATGAGTCAAGACTGTCCCTCCAAAAGTGATAACAGTTATCTGGCCAGAAACAAAATGTCATGCCCATGCATATCTCCTTCACCATTCTTGCTTATTTTTTTACTTGTGAGCTTATGGAAGCCATAGTAGTGTGATACCAATGCATATGTGGCATCAGTGGCGGTCTCCTCCTGATGTCTACATTGGAAAGGTAGCACTTGGAGAACATTGTAGGGCCAATTCAGGTTAATCAGTCCCATTTGCAGAAAAACATGGTGAATATTGCTAGTGTCAATAAAATTATTGAGCTTTGCTGCACTGGCACCATGACAGAGGTTGCTACTTCTTCCATAATAATTTGCACTAGTCATAGATCTATGATCACCTTGTCCATCTGCAGCAGTTCTGACTGTCTGTACAGGGACAATCAGGAGTTCAGGAAATTCCTTCTTGTGTATTCCATTGTTTATTTGCCTCTTGTCAACAATGCTGAGCTTTGTGCCAAAGTACTTTTCAGAGCCAGCATGCTATGATACAGTAATGTGGGGAACTTCTACACCTTTTTCTGTCTGTTTTAGAGCGAGGGCCAGCAATGAAGTAGGTCTTGTACATGGGGATCAGGTTGATATATCAGTATTTGTGATGAAAAATTGTGACCAATGCTGTTTGAAACAGAGCCAGGTATGAAAGGACACAATACTGAGTCTGTTGGCAGAATGTTTGGGCAATCAACTCACAATATTCATCATGATGAGATAGTCTCTTCTGGTGCCCACTGTATAGGGCAAGATTCAAAAGGCAAACATTATGAGATTTTTCAGTGCTACTGCTGGTGCAGTAATGGTAGCAGCTTATGGTGACTTCCTGAGGTGAAATTCTAGTGTTGGAGATAATATCTACAACAAGAGCCTCTTAAAAATGTTGGTCAAAAACCATCAACTTATTTATGGCAGCCCATAACTGTTAGGAAACAGCCCCATTACCTAATAAAATTTCATTTTCATTTTATTATGTCGAATTACACTACATTACACCAAATGACGCCAAATGACGCTACACTTTGATAGCATGAGAATATTATTTCGCATGCATCACTATGTACACGCCTGTACACGCGCGTCGGTAACAACAATGTACAATATATGTAACATAGTATATAAACCCAAAATATACACCTAGGGGACCCCAGTTGTGTTCTCTTAGGTATTCCACCTACGTTTTTGGTGTGAAAGGCCTATCTCAACAAACTTACCTATTAATAACCCCTCGCATCAAAACCATCAATTTCCCCATCACACGCGCGGATCCCCCCCCCTTCTTGTAGAGAGAACCCACACAGTCTTAGCTAGCAGATGGTGGGTGTCGCCCTAACAGAAGAACACAACTCCCCATATCAGTGCACCTTCTCTTACTTGCGCATACATCATTGTTTCACTGCACCACATCCGATTACTCATCCTTTCGGCACAAGCTGGAAGTACTTGTATATACGTAATCTACCTTTTCTTTCGTAAGCCAATGCCAGGCCTCGCCTTACATTGCGACTGCCAGTGATCGAGAGGCAGCGCTCGTCATTAGGACAGCTGCAACCAGACAACCAATCAGATCTGGTTTAGTTACGATTTACATTACTCTATTCGGACGACTATTTTAGTTACAAGCCGAATTCAGTGATATCTCCGAGATCAGGCACTGTTGGAAGGGTTGTTGATCCGAAGTGTCAAAATAGGCACCCGACGAACGACGAACCATTGACGAACCTCGACGAACCTTATCACGTGACCTGTAGATGGGAGACCAGAGCAAGTGGTCAGATGGAGCACACTCTGTCTTTTGGGCAGAACGCGTAACAGTTCGCAAACACATGGGTTGTTTGCCCTACTTTGCAGTAACAGGATCCCATCCCCTCATTCCACTCGACATCTCCGAAGCTACATATTTGCAGCCCCCTCTGAATTCAATACTTTCAACAACTGACCTTATGGCACAAAGAGCTATCGCCTTACAAAAACGATTGATCAACCTTGAAAACCTTTATTCAAAGGTTTTGTTGGCCCATCTCGAAGCTGCAAAATGATTCGAACAAGTCCACCAGAGGACTGTCAAAGACTACAACTTCACAACAGGTGATTTAGTCCTACTTCGCAATACACAGATCGAAAGTCCCTTGATTGCAAAATGCAACCTCGATACATAGGTCCCCTCATTGTCATCGATCAAAACTATGGAGGAGCCTACATCCTTTGCAAACTTGATGGATCAGTACTCTACCGCCCTGTTGCTGCCTTTTGTCTACTCCCTTACTTAGCACAAAAATCAATTCCACTCCCTCTGAACTTTCTTGACATCGACTCAGCACGTCTCAAAACACTTCGACAAACTTCAGACATCAACAAAGATATTCCTGATGACATTCCACACCCCAAAGATGATTAACTATTCTCTTTCTATGGTTCGCAATTACTTACCTATGATCTTGATTTCTCTTAGTGTATCATACAAGTTGCGATATCGCATTATAGCATGGTTGTGCAACCTCCAAAAGGGTTTTTCAGCCATGATGATTTACTGAGCCTTTCCCTTACTTTGTAATGTCATTTCCTTTCATTTCCTCTTACAAATGCACTCAGAACACTTACAATGACAAGTTTCAGCAATGAATTTCATCTCGAAAAATGTTCAGATATTTCTTCTACTCTACTTATTTCTTATATCTTCTGTTTCCAGTTTGACAAAGCACAAATTTATTATATGAAAATAGCGAAAACTAAAACAACAAAATTTTACTCTTCTTTGTCCAACATTTTACCCAGTGCCGCTATCTCCTGATCCAGCATACAATGCTGCATCTTTTTCTTTGCCATTTCCTCCAAAATTATTTGTCAGCGCTGCTCTATGCCCAACATGCCCTCATCACCATCTCGGATTTCCCACCCCTTCCCTTTCCTGTCTGACTTCGTCTGACCCTGCAACCTCAAAGGCCCTGCCTCTGGTGCTAACAAAGGCCTGACAACTCGAATTCAAGGTACTATACATTATGAAATATTAGTGAATGCTTTGAAAGACATGGATTGGTGGCTTACCTGGTTTCAGATGCTCTGAAACCTTTCCCCCATGACTCCCTACAGCCTTCTTTCCTTTCACCTTACGAACCCCCCACCTTGAACACCCTCCCAATAGCACCCTTGTGCCTCTTGCATGCATTTGTGGCACTTTGCCGCTCCTCCATCTATGGCGCACATGGGCTGGCTCTTGAAGCTAGAGCATTGATCGCACTACAGGCGTTTCATTAGTTTCGAAATCCTTGCAAAACATTTTGTATGACTTACTGGTCCTTTGAGCTCGAGAAGTCCCCCCTCCTCAAATCTTGCCCGTTTAGTGACAATTCCTTGTTTGCTGTCATTGTCATCTTCATCGAGGTCCTCCTCCATCGCCTGCCACTTTTGGTTGCCCAGGATAATGACTGGGTCTTCGTCCACCTCCTGATCCTCCTCCCCAACTTCTGCTACCCAAATTGCTTCACTTTCAGCCTGCAATGCTAAATTCTGCCTCTTCAGATCATCCTTTGATATTGTCTTTGCCCAAACCTCAGCAATGAGAATAGCTCGAGTAGACTCAGAGAGCCTTCTGTTGTTCGTTGAGCTTGGCAGCTTTCACTGCGGCTGCCTCACCCCAAAATGCTTCTGCCTCCTCCTGAAGCTTTGCCTCTGCCTCTGCTGCTTCCTCCAGCACTTTGGCCTCTGCTGCTTCTGCCTCAGACTTCGCCTGAGCAGCCCTGGCCTCTTCCTCCTCTTGTCCAACTTTGTCTGCTAGGTCCTGGAATAGGACCTCGGTGCCCCAAGAAAGCCACTCCCAATGTGCCAGAGGAGTGTACAAATCGAATACCTCGTCCACAACCTTTTGAACAGCCTGCAAATGGGATTCCTCAACATTGTCCACGAGATTGTCATATTCGTACTACAAAAAGTTGTTAGCATCTAAAACTGTCTCAGAAAACATGTTGACACTCACCATTTTCTCACAAAAATCTTGCCCCCAAACTTCGAAATCAATATCTTCTGCCTTACCAACTTTGGGCATGGACTTCATGTGTTCGAGGATGTCATGTTTGAATTCAAGGAGTAACAACATGATCAGAGGATGTAAGAGACAAGTTCGACTCAAAGATGGGAGAAAAAGAGCGAGGTTTTTGAGATACCTTTGTAGGTTTTTCAACACAATCACGGATTTGGCATGTGACTCCAATCGGCTGACTGGGACAGTCAGGATTTCAGTAAGGGGGAGGATGATAGGTCCACTATGGCAGCAGGGCTCTGAAATCAAGAAATCACACTCAGACACCTCCTTCCCAAAGTCCTATGATTTTGCGAATGCTTACAAACACCTATGAATGCACGAAAAAACGAAACGACACTTCAAAACATTTCGAAAGACTTCGAACCATTTTGAACAACTTCAGCTGCCATATTCCTATCGTACCGAACCTCAAACACATGCTCCCACCATTACACACACTAACACATCGCATTCCTGCCACCACAAACACAAGGAAACACAATGGCTAGCAACTTAGCATGCATCAAGGCGCTTTTAGATGTATTCATGATTTATTGGAACCACAAGACAAGGAGATTTGATATATCATGTATATGGCACATTTCTTTCTTATCATTTTCTCATTTACTTTGTGATTTCGACACCTTGTTCACTGCCTCACGTTTACCACGTGTTTTGCCTCATGGCCTTTTACCTTTTTAGTACTATCTCTCTAAAACATATATAGTTTGGTGTATTTACTGTCGAGACAAGTAGAAATTGTCTTCTCCCATCACATATCATCTGACTTAAGGGTTTAACTCTTGAGTTTTAGCTCAGTCTTAGTCCAAACTTGCTCAAGTATTCTGCAAACTACGCCATTTTGCCACATAGTTTCTTGAAACTTTCATCAAATTGTCTATCTACTGTGTCATCATCTCTCACCTCACCTTCAACTATTGTCACCTTCTCCCAAACTTGTGAAACCATTTCAGAGATTCTCAAACTCCTTCACATCGCTGCTAAACTCTTTCGTATCATTTCAGAATGCTTTGTAGTGTTTTGTGTTACTTTGGACAGCTTTGCAGAACTTTGCACAGCCTAATACTGCTTCACAACATTTTACAGTACATTTACCGGACTTTGGATAGCACAGTAATATTCAGTACTACCTCACAACCTTCCTCTGACTTGTGTTATATCTCCTAAGACCAGTTTAGTTGGTTTTGGTTGAGTTTCTGGGTTGAGCATCATCAACTGTTGAAGAGCACCACCACATCATGTGCCTTGTCCTAGAATGGCTTCAACGGTACAAACTCTACCTTCATCAGGACAAGTGTGAGTTTGAGAAGACCAAGATCGAGTACCTCGGCCCAATTATCTTGGAGGGTCAGGTGGAGATGGATCCTATCAAGGTGAATGGGTCACAGCTTGGCCAACACCCACAAACAAGAAAGAGGTGCAGTCTTTCCTGGGCTTCATCAATTTCTATCGGCGTTTTATCAAGGATTTCTCACATCATGCACAACCACTGTTCGACTTGACAGAAAAGGAGGCATGGAGGTGGGATAATGCACAACAGGAGGCATTTGAAAAGCTTAAGGAGATGGTCACTTCCACTCCCATTCTTACCTTTGCTGACAATTCACATCCTTTTCATGTAGAAGCCAACAGTTCTGACTTTGTGATGGGCACCATGTTGTCTCAGCAGTCTCCGGAGGACCAGAAGTGGCATCCTGTTGCATTCTAATCCAAAAGCCTTAGTGCTGTAGAGTGAAATTATGATAACCATGACAAGGAGATGTTGGCAATAATGCGTGCACTTGAGGAGTGGTGACACTTCCTCGAGGGTGCCCAACACAAGGTGGAAATTTGGATGGATCACAAGAATCTCAAGTACTTTATGATGGCCAAGAAATTGAACCATTGTCAAGCTTGTATCTATCCAGATTCAACTTCTCCTTGCACCACCATCTGGGTCGCAGCATGGGGAAGACTGATGCCCTCTCCTGATGTGCAGACCATGGGGATGGCAGCAATGACAACCAAAACATTGTGTTGTTGCAGCCAGACCTGTTCACCATTCAGGCACTGGAAGGCATCGCACCCCAGGGCGAGGAGCGGGACATCCTATGTGACATTCGTCACACAAACCATAGCAGTTTACATGAGGATGTTGTTGCCTGAGCTGTTAAAGAACTGAGGAAGGGATCCACCCTTTCCTTGCATGCAGCAGAGTGGGCTGAAAAAGAGGACTTGTTGTATTTCAGGAATCACATCTACATCCACAATGACCCAGACCTTCACTGGGGCATCATATCCCAACACCATGACTCACAGATTGCTGGTCATCCTGGATGCTGGAAGACCTTGGAGCTCACCTCATGGAATTATTGGTGGCCACAAATGTCACAGCTCATTGGTCAGTATTGTCGCACTTGTGACCTTTGCTTATGCACCAAGATTCCTCATTGCAAACACATTGGCGAGCTACACCCTCTTCCTGTTCCAGAGAGTTGTTGGGATGTTGTCAGCGTCGACTTTGCCAGAGTCAAATGGGTTTGATGCGGTGATGTGCACAGTTGATTCAGTGGGAAAACGCGCTCACTTCATTCCCACTCACACCACTGTCAGTGCCCTGGGTGCCACCTGACTCTACCTCCACCATGTGTGGAAATTACATGGACTTCCTGGTGCTTTCCTCTCTGATTGTGGCCCTCAGTTCATGGCAGAGTTCACTTGTGAGCTGTACCGACTTCTGGGAATCAAACTCCTTGCTTTGACCACTTATCACCCACAAACCAACAGCCAGACTGAGCGAGTCAACCAGGCACTGGAGCAGTACATCTGCATCTTTGTCAATGAATGCCAGGACAATTGGGACGATCTTCTCCCCTTGGCTGAGTTTGGATACAATAACCATGTCCATGCTTCCACTCAACAGACCCCTTTCCTCTTAGACACTGGACAACATCCACGCATGGGATTTGAACCTCGCCAAACTCCCTCACACATCAAGACAGTGAATGAGTTCACAGAACACATGCAGGATAGCTTGGAGGAGGCAAAGGCAAAGGATGACATGGCATGCTTTTACAACCAACGCCATTCTCCGACCCCTCAGTACAAGGTTGGTGATTGAGTTTATCTTGACTCCAGTGACATCTCCACTATGCGTCCATCCAAGAAACTTGCTCATTGCTTCCTGGGACCTTTCTCCATTGTCAAGTGTGTTGGAATGCATGCCTATTGTCTATGCCTCCCAGCCTCCATGTCCAGACTCCACCCAGTCTTCCATGTCGTCAAACTCCTTCCAGCTCCCCCAGATCCATTCCCGGGATGCCATTCACATCCACCACCACTGCCTACAGTGATCGAGGGAGAACCCCAATACGAAGTCAAGTCAATCTTGGACAGCCGGTTGCATCGAGGAAAACTCCAGTATTTGGTGCATTGAAAGGGTTATGGGTATGAGGAGAACTCATGGGTCAAAGAGTCTGATGTGAATGCCCCTTGGTTAGTCAAGGAATTCCACTGATGGAACACTGCTGCACCACATCATATTCAAGTCACAGACTTTGGTCGTATGCGATTTTGAATGGATCGGGGTGATGCATCTTAGAGAGGGGGTGATGTAAGGGGACTAGAGGAACTAGGGGGGGTGTCCTGTGTGTTTCTCCTATTTTTTACATTTGTTCTATATTTTTCCCCACTTCATTTCCTTCTATTCTTCATTTTCTATGATTTTTCCGGATTTTATTACTAATTTCCCTTTCTATCATGTTTGTGCATGTTGACAGTTTTATATTTAGAGGTGGAGCACCCCTTCCAACATCTACCCCTTGGTATGATGTCATTCGGCAGCCTTGATCTGCCTATCTCCGCCTTTTCTATTTTTAGGTTATTATTTGATTTTTGTCATCTTCACATATACTGGGCATCGGCAAAGGGATCCTTAAAATTTTCTCTTCAGATTTCCCTTTGCTAGGTGCGTCCCCAATCCCTGTAATATGTAGTATAATTTAAACTTCGGATTTCCCTTTGCTAGAGGCTGAGGTTGCCCTTATAACAGCACTGTAGATAGATGATGCCCTGCCTTTATTAAAGAAACAGACAAACTACACTCACACATACCAGAAACAAAATACAGGTTCTTTCCCACCAATGAACTGCATGCATGGAGACTTAAACCCTTCCACTCATCTCCTCTTCTAATGTGAACATTATTGTATCCCCATCATAGATCTAATTTTGTGAAGACTTTGGCTTTCCCCACCTTATTGATTATTTCTGAGATCAAGGGTGGGGGGTACATATTCTTTACTGTCCACTTGTTCAAGTACCTATAATCTGTACACATTCTCTTTCTCTGATCCTTTTTTGGCACAAAGAATATTGGTGATGTCTGCAAGGATTTTGAAGGTTGTATGTATCCCTTGGATAATTGCTCATTTAGAAATGCATCAACTTCTTCTTCTTCCTTCGGAGTTAATGGATACACCTTCAACTTCTTCAGCACAAACCCTGGCTTCATCTTGATCCATGATCCCATGGTTTCTGCACTGGCATTTGCTCAGACTCTTTCTTCTGAAAGACTGACAGATATTTGTGATATTCTTTTAGTACCCACTCTTCCACTGGCTTCTCCACACTCACTACATTCTGATCCCATGACTGTCCTCCATGAATTTCTCTAAATGTTTGCTCCTGTTCTTCTATCTCAATCATGATCAGAACTTCCCCATTTGGCATATCCTCATCCTCCACTTTCTCCATTGTAACAGAATACTTCCTCAGATGTTCTTTCTCCTTGCTTTCCTTCTTCTTCTTTTTCACCTTTTTCCCAGACACATTACACTCCTTAGGACAATGAGTCATTTGTACTTTCCCAGTCTTCCAATCAATTTTGGGATTATGCTTGCATAACCACAGACATCCTATTATTAGATTAGTCTTCCCAAGATCACACACTTCAAATACAGCTTGTTCCTGATGCCCCTGATACCTTAGTACCATAGTCACCTCCTCCTTAATAGTTCCTCCACAATTTATTGTTCCATCAATATTATAGCTTGCATGTGCTAATACCATTTCCGAGTAATTAAGGACCAATCAATAAATAATCCTGTACCACTGCTATTGAGCAATGCTTCCACATCAATCACTGCATGTGTATCCACTGTCTTCAATCCCACAGTCAAAGTGATTTCGGGTTCTATTCCCACAGAGCGAATAAAAAATTTAGGGGTTCTTGGAAATAGTGTTTGCCAATTTTCTTTGTCTTGTGATTGATGGTGGTTGCACTCTTCATCAATTTCCTTTTCTGATTTGCCCTGAGTTTCCTCTGATACTAGTACATTGTAATGGTTCTGGGTCACCAATGGGTAAACCTTCACTGAGACTCTTCCACAAAATTCTGCTGCCTGCTTTCCTCCTGCTTCACTTCCTCAGTTGTAGTGTCCCTAATCTTTCTCTTCTGCCTGCAATTCCTAGAAATATGTCCTAACTGCCCAAAGTTAAAACATTTTAAGTGGGGCACTTGATCAACCTCCATAGTGTCTAGTGCTGCTGACTCTGCAACAATAGGTGTCACTGCCATGGCTGGTGGCTGTGCCCTCAGAGTTTGTGCTGCCGGTTGTGCCTAGGGCACAGCACGGGTAACCCTTGGGTATATTTTCTTATACCCCTACCCATACCCATGAACACTGTACCCGCATGGGTAGGGGTACAGTGTTACCGCAGGTTTTTGCAGGTTACCCATGGTTATTCATGGGTATTGATATGAATATGTATTTTAATAATCTAATTACACTAAATTAATATATAGAAAGTGACCCCCCTCTGAAGAGCACAACTACTACGATACACAAGCTTTATATAGTAATCAGTAAATAATAAACAATATCTATGATACACATCAAGTGAAACTGTAGCATAGATACATAGTAACCCATAAATAGAATGTAACATGTAACAAGAAAATATTACTGTGACTGCAGGCAACCACAGGCAACCACAGGCAACTGAGGGCTGAGCTCGAAATCTCAACACAGATGATCACTCACCTGACCAAAATCCAGGTACCGGCATACCTGCACATACCCGTAACACCATGGAAAAGGGTATGGTGTTGCCCAGGTATGGCAATCCCATACCTGTACCCATACCTGTGCATACCCATGACCGGAAACACACAGTGTTACCTGTGCTGTGCCCTAGTTGTGCCTGAGGTGCCTTTCCTTTCTCAGACTTTCCCCCTGATGACTTTCCAAATTTACTACTCCCATACATCAACTTTGATTCAGCCTGTTCCTGCTGATATTGCTGAAAAAGGTGCATTGCCCAATTATACCACTCATCCAACTTTTCTGGCAGAAGGTAGTTAGTAGATAGACTTGAATAAGGAGGAATTTAATCCTGCTTTCAAAAATTCTACCAATGCGGCTTCTGTCATGTCCATTTGCGAAGCTTCCACTTTGGACTGCAAAATAAACTCATCCACTGTTAAGGAACCTTGGTGCATGGTTGTTAATTTGGCATTAGCTGTTGCCTTCAGATTAAGATCCCCACACTGTGCCTCCAAACTTTCCAAAAATTCTTTGAAAGTCAGAAATGGTTTATTTCCCATGGCAAATTGATTAATAGCCTCATTTCTCCAGAACTGTACTTTCCCCCCCTGGATGTATGAGAGAGCAAACATTATCCTAGACTCAGCTGTATGGAACTCTGGCTTCCTCCCATGGATGTACAATACTATAAAGCTGATGAATGATTTTGTATTCTCCATGGTACTGTCAAAGATTTGGGTGCATACTTAGGTAAGCACACTTTTCCATTTTTGGACTTCTCCACCACCTGCTCATTATCTTGTGAAACCCACTCCACCATCTCCTTCATCTTGTCATCTCTATCTGCTGTTGTCTGTGGCTGTACTTCTGCTTGCCTGGGCTGTGATGCTGCCAACACTGATACTAATTGCAACACTTGTGCTGTGAGTGCATCAATCTTTGCCTCTAGCAATGGTGCAGGAACAGGATTAGGACCAGGTTTAGAGGTTGATGGTTCAGACATAACAGATAGATCTGTGATGAATCACTTCTTCAGCTAAGGTGCCTGTTCTTGGAGTTATCACTGAATTTGGCTTGTAACTAAAATAGTCATCTGAATAGAGTAATGTAAATTGTAACTCAACCAGATCCAAACAGTTGTCTGGTTGCAGCTGTCCTAATGACATGTGCTGCCTCTCAATCACTGGCAGTCACAATGTAAGGTGAGGCCTGGCATCAGCTTATGAAAGAAAAGCTAGATTACATATGCACAATTACTTTCAGCTTGCACCAAAAGGATGAGTAATCAGATGTGGCACAGTGAAACAATGATGTATGTGCAAGTAAGAGAAGGTGCACTGGTATGGGAAGTTGTGTTCTTATGTTAGGGTGACACCCACTATCTGCTAGCTAAGACCATGTGGGTTCTCTCTACAAGAAGGGGGCTGGATCCACGTGCATGATGGGGAAATTGATGGTTTTGATGCAATGGATATTAATAGATGAGTTGGTTGAGAAAGGTGTTTTGCACCACAAGTATAGGTGGAATACCTAAGAGAACACAACTGGGGTCCCCTAGGTGTGTATTTGAGGTTTATATACTATGTAACATATATTGTATGTTGTTGCTACCAACACATGCATACATGCATGTACATATTGATGCACGTGAAATAAAATTCTCACACCCCATGCATGTAGCCACTTGTAGCATCATGTAGGATAATTCGACATAATAAAATAAAAATGAAATTCTACTAGGTAATGGGGTTGTTTCCTAACAATATTGAGGCTAATCCCTAACACTAAAAACATCTGCACAAAAGTCCTAAAATGAAAGGCTATGTACATAGACTATAAGGGCAACCTTAGAGGCCACTTAATTAGTGGACTAGCAAAGGGAAATCCAAAGTTAAAATTATGGTACATATTACAGGGAGTGGAAGTGCATCTAGCAAAGGGAAATCCAAAGAGAAAACTCTAAGGACCCCTTTGCCAATGCCCAGTATATGTGAAGATTGCAAAAATCAAATAATAGCCTAAAAATAGAAAAGGCGGAAATAGGCAGATCAAGGCTGCTGAATGACATCATACCAAGGGGTAGATGTCAGAAATGGTACTTGTAAGGGGACTAGGGGGTGCCCCATGTGTTTCTCCTATTTTTTACATTTGTCCTATATTTTTCCTCACTTCATTTCCTTCTATTCTTTATTTTCTATGATTTTTCCTTATTTTATTACTAATTTTCCTTTCTATCACATTTGTGCATGTTGACAGTTTTATATTTGGAGGCAGAGTACCCTTTCCGACATCTATATGATGTCATTCGGCGGCCTTGATCTGCCTATCTCCTCCTTTTCTATTTTTAGGTTATTATTTGATTTTTGCAGTCTTCACATATACTGGGCATTGGCAAAGGGGTCCTTAGAGTTTTCTCTTTGGATTTCCCTTTGCTAGGTGCACCTCCAATCCCTGTAATATGTACTATAATTTTAACTTTGGATTTCCCTTTGCTAGTCCATTAATTAAGTGGCCTCTAAGGTTGCCCTTATAGTACTCCACCTCTAAATATAAAACTGTCAACATGCACAAATGTGATAGAAAGGGAAATTAGTAATAAAATAAGGAAAAATCATAGAAAATGAAGAATAGGAGGAAATAAAGTGAGAAAAAATATAGGACAAATGTAAAAAATAGGAGAAACACACAGGGCACCCCCTAGTCCCCTTACAGAGCCCAACAACAAGTTTAACAGAATGAATGAAGAGCGGGTGCCAATTGATGCCATCATTTGTGCTCCCCTGAGATAGCTGGAGGTTCCAGAAGTCTTGACAATGAAAGCCTTGACAACAATCTTGTTGACGACCCTGTAGAAGTCAGGCACAGCACCCAACACTTTCTTAGGCCCCATTCTGCCTATGCTGATGCCACTCATGGAGCCTGACAATTTAAATGGACAGAACAAAGAGCAGGTGCTGATTGATGATATACCAGCTACACTGCCTGCCATACTTGATGTTGATGATGCAAGGCTGATAGGAGACCACATGGGATGAGGACACTACTCTTCCTTTGTCCTTGTCAACACAGAGGGAAATTACTCTAATCACAGCATAGTAGGGTGCAGAGGAACCAATGGATGGGTTTTTTTTGGAGCTGGGACTTGATTTGATGGAGGCATCTTCTTGATTTGGCTGGAGGCTGGTTTGGTTATGCTTGAAGGAGCGGTCAGAGCAGCAGGAGTTTCCCCCCAGTTCCATATATTTTACATGAGTGACTTTGCAACAAATAACACTCACCCAAAGCACTGCCCTTCCCAATGTGTACACATCCTCTAGCACCAGTGGCACCTATGCTGCTCTTGACAATGTTCATGTGTTTGAGTTCTTAGCCATCTGTGTGATAAAAAAATCCCCATCTGGCAGAGTTGACCTGGATATAATTCCAATTTCCAGTGTGAAATGTTGTAGTAGGGTGACCTGGGTGCCATTCCCCATATTTTGATGGAGGTTATCCATTTTGGCCCTAAAACCAAGACATACAGTATAAGAACAAGAAAAAACAAAGAAAGAACTTGCTATTGAGGATGCTTTGGGTAGTGTTGAGGAAAGAGTCAAACTTGAACTTGTGGCAGGCATTTATTCCAAAAGCACAAGGGACAGATCTTGAATGACATTCCTAGAGTAAATGTAGGCACTGGATGGAGTAAAGAGAGGCATTGTTAGGGAGAAACACAAAGTGTTAAGGGTGAAGTGTTACCATTTTCCTTGTAACTCATGGAACCTGACCGACCCAACCGACCCAACGATCCCCTCCAGACAGGAGGCACTACCTGATTCATGCCTAGGGCATGTCCTTGACACCAGACACACACACAATGCATGCCGACTGCATGCATTCAGTCTCCTTCCTGTGGAAGGCACCCTTGATGCATGGTGACTCCATGCACCTGAACCCACTCCCACACATGCTGTGATACAACAGCCCCTTGACATGAGGTCCGTGATGTCGGACTCTCACAATTGACATCAGATGCCTCATGCTAGGCATGAGGCTTATTGTTTCTATTCTTACTTGATATGCATCTATCTTTCCAATTGGATGATAAGGACCTCCCTTGTAGTATAAGTACTGCAACTCGTAGTAGGGATGTCCTTAGTTTAGATCTAGGCAATCTACAGCCTTAACTTGCAAACTTGTAAACTTACTCAAAACCACTAAGGAAGCCCATTAGTGCATGAACCTGAATGACTCTATGTAAAAGGCCTGCTAGAGTGCACTATCTATCTTACGTTGGACGCTCCAAGTAAGACTAGTGCCGAACGACTTGTCGAGGAAGCACCTCATCGAACAACATCGACTAGATTGAGTGGTTGAGGCTTTGCCCTTAACATAAGATCTAAACTATCTGCTAGCCCACCTACCTAGGTGTAGGCAATACGTCCCAATACACACCGCAATGACCTGGGTCTAGACAAACCCCAGACCGACCACCAAGAGAAGCAGAACCACAGCCAGGTTCATCTTGGTACTGATACAATGGAAGACTAGTCTGTTACTCAACCCCAGCACAGCGTTGGTTCTATGGATCAACCAAAAGACAACGAGGAGATTTCCTCACTGATGAAGACTTCAAACAACTGCACACACCCCCACCTGAAACATCCACCTGCTTCCTAACAGATGAAATTGACGACCTCTATAATGAGATGTCTGAACCCGCCGCAACCACACCAATAATGTCGTGAAGGACATTCGAATCTGATCACCCACAGACTTCTCAGGAGAGCAGACCAAGACTGCCAGGTTCCTGCAGGAGATAGGCCTGTACTTGCAAATCAATGACCAGGTCTACGATACAAATGACAAAAAGATCATCTTCATGCTGTCCTTCATGAATGGAGGGACAGCAGCTGCCTGGGCACAGGCATTTGTCAACCAACACCAGTCTGAGGGACTCGGAGAATATGCAGACTTCTGACAGAAGGTCCTAGAAGCCTTCTCACTGATTGACAATGCCGGAACGGCAAAGACAGAGATTAAAAATCTCAAACAAGGTTCAGGGAACCTCAAAGAATATGTGGCGAACTTCTGCATCCTGAAAGACAGGACAGGAATCACTGAAGATGCAGCCATGATCGAGTACTTCATGGATGGACTGCACCCCGATGATGATACTCAACCCAGGAAAACCACCTAAACTGCCGATGAGGCAATCTATGATATTTGCGATAAGTCTGAGGAAGGGTGCGAGTTGTTCCGAATGTTTGTGGTCCAACCTATGGGTAGATAAATAGTTAGTACTAGTTGTGAAGGTAGTGCTATGAGAGACGAAGGTGTTCGGCATGGTCCGATCGAGTATTGATCAATATCAAGGATGATCAATGAGATTGACAACAAACAATGTTTATCATCAATGGTCAAAGTGTGTATTCCGAGGACCTTTTGATAGGTCAAAAGTATACGAAGGCTATAGTTGATGGCTAGAACGTGTTGAAATGGTTGCTAGTGCTAATGACGAGAGGATTGAAGGAAGATTGAGGACGTGATGATCGCAGAGGTTTCTCATTGATTGAAAAAACTCATAGAGACTTAGATTGTTTTAGAAAGTTGATCAGATGCTTAGAACTGTATACAAGATGATAGGTGAAGACAATTTCTTTTTTTTTCTCAAGTAGATACTACAGAGTTTTATATGTTTTAAAAGAAACTTCCTAAAAAGGTATAAGAAACATGTGTAGAACATGAGGCAAAAGATATGAGTTAAGGCACAAGGCCAAAAAGGAGACTGGAACCCAAAGAAAAAAGAGATGTATCATATGATGAAGGAGTAATAAAGGGTATAGAACTAAAAGGGGACTGTCCTTTGTGTATAAACCGCACTAAGTCTTGCAATAATGTGTCCAGCGGGTTCTGTGCGTGATAGGGACTTGGAACAAGGCTGACCTACTATCAGCAGGTTTGAGCACGAGTTGGAATACTTCCTGGCGCATGGTATTCCACCATATAGATAACAAATGTGGCACCCAATGTTGCTCACAGTCTCTCGATATTGATTGATGATGCTCGACGATGTTCGATGATGCTTGACGATGTTCAATCGCATTTGATATGATGCTCAATCGCATTCGACGATGCTCGACCACATTTGACAATGCTCGACCGTGTTCGATACGATATCACACTTGGTAGACTTGGTCGGGAGTGGTCGCACTGCTTCTGGGACCTCGTGCGAGTTATCCGATGTGATTAGAATGTGGCCGAAATGATGAATTGGCCTTTGAGCCGAGGGGACAACCTATCACCAAATTACTGAAGAGGGTACACACAATGGAGACAGTACCCAACACTCTCGAAGGCTGGATAAAGGCAGCTTCAAAATATGAAGGCCAATGGCAACAGGCCATGGCAATCCTGGGAAAGACCAGGCAGAACCAGCAGACAAAAGAAACGATGAAGAAAGGACAGCCCTCTCTTGACATCAACCGATTAATGAACCAAGAATGCATGGAACACCTCCAAAAGGGGTTGTGTTTCATCTGCCACCAACCCGGACACCAATCATCTGACCATAAGGATGGAAAGAACCCCGCCCAGACAGGGTCAGCACCACCCCCCTACCAAAACCACTTCACCCAGAAAAAGACTGGGGTGGACACCTACCAGAAGATCTGCACGATGCTGGATGAACTGGACAAAGAAGAGAAGGAACGAGCCCTCAACCTCATGGAGGAATCGGGTTTTTAGAACAGCGGCCTGATACAATGCCAGTCACCACTGTAGTCTCTGTAGGATCTGTACTCTTAGCTACCATGAATAGACAATCTATGCGCCTGTCTATTTGGGTAGCTGAGTCAGACAATGGGAAAGACGTCGCAATGAATGCGCTCCTCAACTCTGGAGCAGGAGGAGTCTTTATCGACTCGAAATTTGTGGAATGAGAAGGGATCAGGACATATCCCTTAGGCCGCACCATCTGGGCCACAAATGTAGATGGAACCCTGAATAAGCAGGAAACAATCACTAGATGCATGAAAGGGAGGCTCCACATCAACAGGAGGGGCTACCCAATAGAATACCTTGTCGCTGGACTAGGCAAAGAATCGGTAATCCTGGGCCTGCCATGGCTGTGGGAGATAAACCTGATCATCAACTGGAAGAAGGGAACCTTTGAGTTCCAAGATGAAGAACGATGGGCTCAGATCCAGCAAATCTTGGAGAAGACAAGAGCCGAATGGGCCCTCCCAAACACCCTAAACCTCCCCAGGGTCAACACTGGAAGGGATACACCCAATGACAGAATGGCACAAATTCAACACATTGTGGCCAAGACAAGACAGAGGCTCTCTGAAGAAAAAGAGAGGAGCCTTGCCCGAGCCAGATTGGCTGTGGCCAAAACTAGAGAAAGACTCTTCAAAGCGAAGGAGAGAAACCTTGCCCAAGCACAACTGGCTGTGGCAAAGATGAAGGAAAGGCTTTCCGAAAAGAAAGCAAAAAAACTGAATTCAGTCCAGAAAGCTGTCACAAAGACCAAGACCAGGGGTACTCCTAAAGAAGAAAGGAACCTCAAAGCAGCGAGACATGCTGTTGCCAAGACCCGAGAAAACCAGAAGAAAGAACAACTGGAGAAGGGCAAATACAATGGATGCGACAGGACACGACGAATCTTGCAAAAGATGAAAGAATTGCTAACCTCCACAGGGGAGGGAAGCACCAGCAAAAGGAACATGAAAATGACACCACAAAACAGGACAAACAACTCTCGACAAGGGACTACCCCGACCCACGATATTAGGACCCCAGATCACAGTACCATCAATGCTGAAGTACCTATGCCCAGGGAGACTTCCCCTCAAGTAAAGGTCAAAGAAGTACCAGATGAGGAACTACTGGGAGACACCGGCATGGAAATATGAGCAACGGGAGAAACCCATGAACAAGATGCGACAGACCCCCTGATTGCATATGTACGAGGAGAACCGGTCATTGGCATATTCGAACCACCAGAAGAACCACCCCTGACCAAGGAACACCGAGGACCGACCCATATGTACATATGGAAAATGAACACAATCTCCAGGATTACAAAAGCCAAGGACTCCCCACAATATGTATTCTTGAAGAGCGCATGGATCAGAGCAAAGACATCCATTTCCCAGCAACTCGCGCATGAGCAAGATGAGGGGAGGGAGGCCAGCAAACAGACCCTGGATGACCTACTGCCACTGGAATACCAGAAATACAGACAGGTATTTGAGAAAGCCACATCTGAACGATTCCCGGAATCAAGACCATGGGATCATGCGATCAACTTAAAGGAAGGCTTTGTACCGAAGGATTGCAAAGTCTACCCACTGACACCGAAGAAACAAGAGAAACTCAACGAGTTTCTAGATGAAAACCTGGAGAAAGGATACATCCAACCGTCAAAATCACCCATGGCATCCCCATTCTTCTTCATGTCGAAGAAGGACTCTGACGCTCTGCGACCTTGCCAAGACTATCGCTATCTGAACAAAGGAATGATCTGAAACAACTACCCCCTGCCACTGATTGGAGACCTCTTGGACAAGCTGGAGGGAGCAAAAATTTTCACAAAACTTGATATTCGATGGGGATATCATAACGTATGGATAAAGAAAGGAGATGAGTGGAAGGCAGCGTTCAAGACTAACCGAGGGCTATTCAAGCCAATGGTGATGTTCTTTGGGCTGTGCAACTCACCAGCAACATTCCAGGCCATGATGAATGATCTCTTCCGAGACATGCTAGATGAAGGATGGCTCATCATCTATATGGACGACATCCTGATCTTCTCAAAGATGGAAGAAGAACACCGGATAAGGACCAAAAGGGGTCCTCAAACGATTACAACAATGTGATCTCTACTTGAAAATAGAGAAATGCAAGTTCAATGTGCAAGAAGTCGACTTCCTGGGCATGATCATCAGGCCCAATGAACTTGCAATAGACAACACAAAACTGGCTGGGATCAAGGACTGACCCACGCTAAAGACAGTGAAGGATGTAAGATCCTTCCTAGGATTCAGAAACTTCTATCGACAATTCATTGGACACTTCGCAGATCTGGCCAGACCGCTGAATGATTTGACAAAGAAGAACCAGAAATTCAAATGGATGAACGACTGCCAGCAGTCATTTGATGCACTAAAAAGGAAGTTCAATGAAGCCCCAGTACTGCTGATGCCAGACACAACAAAACCATTTGTGGTGGAATCTGATGCCTCAAAATTTGTGACAGGTGCAGTACTCAGACAACAGGATGCCAATGGAGACTGGCACCCATGCGGATACATCTCGCATTCTTTCAATGAAGTGGAAAGAAATTACAAGATATATGACAGGGAACTACTGGGAGTAATCCGAGCGCTGGAAACATGGAGGCACTACCTACAGGGGATGCTGTTCCCTGTGATGGTACTATCCAATCACAAGAACCTGACATACTTCCATCAGGCACAGAAACTGAACCGACAACAGGCTAGATGGAGCATCTACCTGTCACAATTCGACCTGAAGCTACAACACATACCAGGATCACAGATGGTACAATCTGATGCCCTATTGAGGAGAGCAGATCACATAGCCAAAGAAGACACTGATAATGAGGACAAGACCATCCTCGCTGATGAACTATTTGTGAAAACAATTGACACTGAGCTCCAGGGAGCCCTGGTCTCAGCAATAATGAAGGATGACCTCGTAAATGACGCTTTATGAGAATGGAACTCCCCCAATCAAGTCTGCATTGGAGGACTGGAAATTTGAAGATGGCCTGCTCTTTTTCAAAGACAGATGCTACGTGCCACAGGACGAAACCCTCCGCCAAGCGATCATACAGAAATACCATGATAGCATCACAACAGGGCACCCTGGACAATGGCAGACGATTGAACTGATCTGACGAGACTACTGGTGGCCAGGAATGGCCAACTTCATAAAGAAGTACATTGAAGGCTGCACAAAGTGCCAGCAAATGAAGATCAACATGCACCCGACAACCCCACCACTGACACCGATATCATCCGATGCCAGCAGACCATTTGAGCTAGTGATGATGGATTTCATTATGGATCTGCCTGTAATAAATGGATTTGACTCAATCATGGTCGTGGTAGACCATGGTCTTACAAAGGGGGTAATTTTTATCCCTTGCACGAAGACGATCGACGCACTTGGCACTGCAGACCTTTACCTGCACCATGTATACACAATATTTGGACTCCCCAGAATAATCATCTTAAACAGAGACCCTCGATTCACATCCAAACTCTTCTGAGAACTCGGATGACTGCTCGGGATCAAGCTATCCATGAGCACCACTTATCACCCCCAGACCGATGGAGAAACAGAGTGAGTAAACCAAGAGCTAGAAGTTTACCTCTGCATGTTCTGTTTGAACAAACCCAAAGATTGGGAGCATTATCTCCCAACAGCAGAATTTGCACACAACCAGAAGATGCACTCCACAGTAAAACACTCGCTGTTTTACTTGATGATGGGATATCAACCACATGCTATCCCCACCCCTTACAAAAAGACAAACATGCCGGCTGCCAAACAGAGAATCCAAGAACTTCTCTCTGCGAGAAGGGAAGCTCTTGCTGCACATGAACTGGCCAGACAGGCTATGGCTGCCCGAACGAAAGGGCGATGCGAACTATTCAAGGTTGGAGAACAAGTATGGCTTGACTCCAAGAACCTGAAGATTGGCTACCCAATGAGAAAATTGGTGCCAAAATGAGAAGGGCCCTTCATAATTGAAGATGCCTTGTCGAGAACAACATACCAATTGAAACTGCCACCAAGATGGAAGATCCCCCCAGTATTCTATGTGGCTTTACTCACGCAATACCATGAGAATGACACTCATGGATGAAACTTCCTGACTCCACCACCCAACCTTGTGGAAGGAGAAAATGAATATGAAGTGGAAGCGATCATCACACACAAGAAGCATGGCAAGACACGCCGTTACCTCATGAAATGGGTTGACTACCCGACATCCGAGAACACATGGGAACCCAAATCAAACTTGAAGAATGCCCCCAAGATCCTGACAGCATATAAGAAGAGGTACCACCTCTGATGAAAACCCAAAACCCCCCTTTCTTCCCACAATGACACTCCCCAATATGCCTGCCGAACAATGATTCACCTGAGAATACCTACAAAACCGATTGAACACTGACACCCTTTGCGTTCACCTCACCCACGATCCACCAGAATACCATCTGGCCAGGATGTGCTTCTACTATGCTAGCACTATTGAACAGATGGAACAAAATCTAGAAGAAGCAATGAATGATGCAGATGCCCTGGGGATCGAACAGATGATCCAGGAGATGACTACACCGTGGTCAGACAGACCGAGAATAGCTGAGGAGAGACCTCACACCCCCTTAGATTGGCACAGATGGCCACAGACCTCGCTCTCGCCATTCAGCAAGCAGAACGACAGAGACAAATGATGAGCTCCCTCTGGAGGCTCCTCCCATTCTATGAAGAACCCAAAGAGTGTGCCTAGGGCACCCAAAGTAATCAACCTGGCCACTCCTGAACCTGAACCACAAACCACCCAACCACCTTGGTCCTCCCCACACATGAGACATGCTAGATGTTTCATCTGCCAACAGATAAGCCACTTTGGCCTGATTTGCCAGCAATACATTTGCAAGTACTGCAAACAACGAGGCCCTGGACATTATAGGATGAATTGTCTGGAGAAACCTCGGAAAGATCAAGAAACTGATCAAAGAGAAGCCGAGTGCAGTCAGCAACTCTTCTTTGACTCAGGTTATGATGACTTTGACAACGATGCAATGGGAAACATGACAGGAGAGCCCTATGGGAGGATTTAAAAGGCAGAGCTCAAGACAATGGCATGACAAGACAGACCCATGCTCACAGGAATTATGGTCCTTGCCATCATCATTGGCATGACCCTGGCTGCAGTGACAGCCCTGACCTTCGCATTTTGCCTCTATGCCATCTTCTGACCAAAACCTGAACCCCCAATTACAGACATTGAATTCTCCATCCTGCAACGCCCCTCAGAAAACCCCCCTTCCAATGACACCACCGACTCCTTGACACCACTGCCTAGGGCAGCATGAACTAGAAGAACCCAATCATGGTCCGAGTTCGGACATGAATTATTCCTCCACCGCACCCCTCAACCCCAACCCACCCACATATCCAGACCACACCCAAACAGACTGTGGAGGAGAGACGAAGATTTAGGTCGAAGTGTGGAACTTTTGACCATAGCGGGGGGGTAATGTTACAATTTTTCTTGTAACTCATGGAATCCGACTGACCCGACTGACCCGACGATCCCCTCCAGACAGGAGGCACTACCTGATTCATGCCTAGGGCATGTCCTTGACACCTGACACACACACAATGCATGCCGACTGCATGCATTTGGTCTCCTTCCCATGGAAGGCACCCTTGATGCATGGTGACTCCATGCACCCAAACCCACTCTCACACATGCTGTGATACGACAGCCCCTTGACATGAGGTCCATGACATCGGATCCATGACATCGGATGCCTCATGCTAGGCATGAGGCTTATCTCTTATTGTTCCCTGACATGCTGCACCACAGCACTCCGTGACATCGGATGCCTCATGCAAGGCATGAGGCTTATTGTTTCTATTCTTACTTGATATGCATCTATCTTTCCGATTGGATGATAAGGACCTCCCTTGTAGTATAAGTACTGCAACTCATAGTAGGGATGTCCTTAGTTTAGATCTAGGCAATCTACAGCCTTAACTTGCAAACTTGTAAACTTACTCGAAACCACTAAGGAAGCCCCTTAGTGCATGAACCTGAATGACTCTATGCAAAAGGCCTGCTAGAGTGCACTATCTATCTTACGCCAGATGCTCCGAGTAAGAACCACTTGATCCAGTCAATGTCATTCCAAAAGGTCCTTCCTCAATGGGTTGTTCAGCACTAGTCTTACTTGGAGCATCTGATGTAAGATGGATAGTGCACTCTAGCAGGCCTTCTGCATAGAGTCGTTGGGGCTCACGCACTAAGGGGCTTCCTTAGTGGTTTTGAGTAAGTTCACATACTAAGGGGCTTCCTTAGTAGTTTTGAGTAAGTTCATGAGTTTGCAGGTTAAGGCTGTAGATTGCCTAGATCTAAACTAAGGACATCCCTACTACAAGTCTCAGCACTTATACTAGGAGGGAGGTCCTTATCATCCAATCGGAAAGGTAGATGTGTATCAAGTAAAAATAGAAACAATAAGCCTCATGCCTAGCATGAAGCATCCAATGTCATGGATCCAATGTCAAGGATCCGATGTCAAGGAGTGCTGTGGCACAGCATGTCAATCATGAGAGTCTGATGTCATGGACCCGATGTCAAGAGGTCGCTGTATCACAGCATGTGTGAGAGTGGGTTCAGGTGCATGGAGTCACCATGCATCAAGGGTGCCTTCCATGGGAAGGGGATCAAATGCATGCCATCATCATGCATTATGGGTGTGTCTGGTGTCAAGGGCATGCCTCAGGCATGAGTCAGGGAGTGCCTCCTGTCTGGAGGGGATCATCGGGTATGTCGGGTCAGTTGGGTTCCATGTGTTAGAAGGAAAATTGTAACATGAAGCAGTCGGATGAATGAGTGTTTTTATGGTAAGTTATTCCCACAGGTTCACTATAAATTTTACCTATGGGTTCGGCTGTAAGAGAATGAGTCTCTTATGTAAACATAAGGAGACTTGTAACCTGTATCACTCAATACATTGTATGTGTTTGATAGGTCGTATCATTCGATACACTGTAGCTTACCTATGTGTTTCAGGAAGAGGAATTGACAAGAGGTAGATGTTTCTCAGAGGTGGAATAAATGTGGTGAAGACAGCAAGGATGTAAACATTTGGGCAATGAGAACCCAATTCACTGGGTGCAAGGCACGTTACTGCTGGAGAAGTACTGTGGAAGTACCCTGACAGTATTCCTAATATTGTCAACAGACTTTGCCAGAAGTATTTTGACAGTATTATATCATATTTTGACAGTACTGAAGGTAGAGTCAAGTAGTATCTTAGATTGGTATGAATACTGGCAAAATATCTCTTGGTGAGTATGATGACAGTATTAAGAATACTTCTACAATACCTACAATACTGACATGATACTTGCATGATACCTCCCCAGAAGTATCTTGCTGTGCAGCCAGTGATTACCAGAAGTTCAAAGTGATGATGTCTATGCACCAGATAAAATTTGAAAGCTCAGAAGAGGTTGGAGAGAAGTCTGGCATACCCAGATAAGTATCTTAAGTGGCCAAAGAAAGTCAAAAGTTCTTTGGTCAAACCTTGCTTCTGATTCAGAGACAGTATTTTACATTAATTGGATGCTTTGAAGGTCAATGTAATGCAATCCACAAAGAGCAAAATGGACAGACCGGACAATTGCAAGATGCACAGAGCTTTGTTTGAAAGAGCAAAATAACTCCAGACCCTCCAGTTAGGGCTGCACACTGTGACTGTACAGTATGGCATAGACAGACCCGTAGTACGGTTGCCATACCCATACCGTTGCAGCTCTTTGCAACTATGTAGATGGACGGTGGATGGGACGGTCAGTACCCATCCAATGCCATCCAAGGTACGGCCGTCAACGGGATTAGACGGCATTGGACGGGAATCTCCGAGCAAACTTTAATTTTTTTCCTATCAACATGCCACAGACTAGATGATCGAACAACACACAACTCGCACCGTTGCCATTGAACACCATGCAAACCACATACTAGCCGTACCGCTGTCCCACTTTGAAATATATCTTGTTCTTTCAGATTTCCTTTAGTGTCCCTTCATTTTCTTGAGCCCTGATTTTATTCGGTGACGATGTCAAGCCTGGGATAGTACTCATGCTAGGCTGGCCGTCAACGACTCAAGAAATGTACATGGAGTACATTTTAATCACATTTCAATGCAATAGTGTCAATAACCATGGTTTTGTCTTTATCATTGATCTCCGAGATGCGAAACCAACACAGGGGCATCCACGGTAATTGGAAAAAAAATCAAGACAGGCTCACAGTGTCGCCGAGGAAAATTTTCATCATGAGGTCGAGACAAGATAAAATGCTCATGGAAACAACTTGAAGCTCAGAACTGTCATCTCAGTATGGCAGATCAGCCTGTGCAATATCTCGAGGACTACAAGATGACATCAAAACTATTCTTTGCAATCTTCCAGATTCAGTTTTGCTGAATATCAAAGCGGGACTCACAGATGCCCACCACAAACTCAGTGATTACTACTACCAGTACGACGCATCTCCCTTCTATACATGGGCTGCATGTATGTGCCTAATTGTCTGTGCGATCATTCACTTAATGAGTGAATGATAACAGTGCTTGATCCTCGGATATCATACGAGGGCATGAAGATAGATTATGCTGATGACCCGATGCTTGCCGAGCACCTCGAACAATCAAAATCAAACTTCTTCAACTACTTCCATGAAAATTATGCACATGCAGTCGTCTCTACACCGTCATCAGTGAATTCTCCGAGTCCATCCGTTCAAACCGAACCTATGATGGGTTCCCCTCAGAAATCCTTCATAGCTCGATATCGCAGGAAAGAGAAGCCATCCATCAATGAGCTCGAAGAATATTTCAAACTTCCTGCTGAAGATTTCGATGCGTGCAATCCAATTCACTGGTGGATGGGTCGACGAGCTCAGTTCCCAAACTTGTTTCGCCTTGCTCGTGACATTTTATGTATACCTGGTGAGTCATTCTAGCATATTTACAAAATTTTAACGCATCATCTTCACATCTAGGTTCTGCTGTTGCCGTCGAGCGGGTCTTCTCAGGTGGTTGGGACACCATTTCTCTTTGCCGCGCAAGCCTTAATGCTGATACCATCCATATTTTAATGCTTGTTAAGAAGCGCTTACATCTGGCTCGCGCAAAGGCTACTGCAGCCCTACATTGTTGAATACGTAGATAGTCAATCCTATATGTCTATTTTTGTCTTCTTTATTGCATCCCGTCTACCGTACATGACCGTCCAACAGCCGTATCCGTACCCGTCCCGTAGCCGTTGGAGTTCTACTTACCAAACTATACGGACGGTGGACGGTTGAGCCGTACCCGTCTGATGCCCGTCGATTGTACGGCCGTACCCGTCAGACGGTACGGTGTGCAGCCCTACCTCCAGTTATCGTTCTAGAATCTGGGTCATTACGGATATCTAGGCCCTGCCTGCAGCTGAGTGTGACTGCTCCTGCGCCACACAACTAGAATGCCACAATGCCTCTCCCTGGTGTAGAAAGTGGATCCTAGTACAATCAAGATCGTGCTGCAGGTACAGTAAGTATGGATCGATAAATAAGTAACTAACGAAGCTCACCTCAGTCTCTGTATAAGTGACTGAGGTGGTAATGTAACTACTGAACATATATATGTGTGTACTGTGTAACAAAGGGCGGGTATGAATAAAAACGAGAAAAGGGGGAATTGTGCCACGGATCGACCACGCGTATCAAAGGAAATGCTAAAAATAGCACACGCATCAAACGCATCAAAAGCGAGACTCACGGTGCAATTTCAACACCCGGCAACCTTATTTGTGAGTTCTTCGTTCATAGATTCAACTCAACATATCTTGTTGTCGTCAGCACCCAAAGGCCCTGTTTCATGAAATAAAACCCAAAAACCACTCCCAGTCCCTGGTGTCGACCAACGCAGAGATTCCAGTACTGGCGCTTTGCATTCTCAGCTCATTTCTGGATGAAATGTTTGAGGATGGTATACAAGAAAGGCGGAGTTCTATTTAATACCAGCGAAGTGCAGCGGAAGTCGCTTCCAGAGGAAAATGATGGAAACATTATTCTACCCCAACCCTCACTTATTTGTATCATCCTCGACGTGGAGTGTACCGACGTTTTGCAGAGTGAAAGTAGTGACGCGTCGGGATCATGTGACAGTTGTCCTTTTCTTCGATTTCACAGCAAAAAAATGAGAAAGCACCGGAGTAGAAAACACATTGGACAATAAACGGAGAAGAGTGAGTATGTAATTCCTTTGTTGTGTAAAGTCGATGGTTTGGATAGTACAGTGTCAAGCACTGGGACCTGGGAGAGAAAGTGCGGCTGTGCTGCAGGAGTAGATCGACTTCAGTCTGCATTTTAGCATCTCTCATGTAGCTACGTACTTCTCAATCGACAAGGGGTGGGTTGGGCGTCACCATCCTCCACGCCGCGACGATGATTACTTTGTTGTCCATGACTTTATTTTCCGGTAAACAGTTCACCGAAGTTCAGGGTATACACGATCCACTCTCAAGCTTCTTTACTCTCTTGCTGAATGAACTAGGGATTTTTTTCATATTACGCTACCTATTAATTCTTCTACAGTTCTCTCGTTTTGTGTTCCTATTATGTATACTATTACTAACGATCATAATAATGTTTGCTTTTTTCTTCGCATCATACGTTGCAATCCTATCTTCTGCACATGCCAGACCGACCTCCTTGCCCGAGCGCAGCTTGCGAATCGGGTGGAAATTTGTATCTACAATGGCGTCGTTTTCCTTTACTTTAAGCCTTGCGCAAAAGCCGCTCCTTCAGCACCTGTCCCTTATCTGTCCCCTGCAAGTCCCATACTCGACGTAGCCGCTTCTGCTGCTCAGTCATATTCGGTGGGGGTCGGAGCTTTGCCCGCATTTGCTGCAGCTCATTCTGCATATCAAAAGGCGACGGGGTGGGAGGCACTGACACGGGGCAAAGTTTCCAGCGACCCAAGTCCTCCTGAAAGGAAAACCGTTAATATAGAGCAAGCCTGATAAACAAACGAAACATACCGTATTTTCGACGTTCTCGGCTTCTCCTGTGACCCGTCGCCATGGCCACGTAGGGTGGAAATTCGGAAGCTCGTTGACAGCGGCGACAACAACGCCAGAGGCAGATTCGAAGTTGGCAGTGGGAGGATCGTGCTCTGTGGTACCAGTAACGATTCGGGGTGGAGCATCCTCAATGGAAGCTGGTGCACTCTGTTTAGATGCCAGCGCGTCCTCGAAGGCAGGAGCGACGTCATCGGAAGCATCCAGGATGTCGGCGACGTCAAAATCGGGAGGGAGTACGTTGGCGAGGAGCTGGGCATTGCTTCCGTTGGGACCGTAAAAGTCCAGTAAGAGTTGCTCGAGGTCGAAGGTGTCGTTTCCACTATTCTGTCGTTCCACCGGCGCATTCTCGCTGCTGACGCTGCGCTTGTCAAACAGGGCCCAGAGGAGCTCCTTCTCCACTTCTGCTTCTTCCTCTTCCTCCACACCCTCCTCATCACTATCCGCTATCCACATGGCATCCTCCTCGTAACTCCCTTCCAACATCTCCCTCTCCATCTCCTCTTCCTCTCCCTCCTCTTCCTCGTCATCGAGATCGATAACGACACATTCACATCCCCACATTGTCAAATCCACCCCTTCTTCCACCAGATCCTCCATGTCATCTTCTACCGCCAACTCGAAATGATAGTCGAGCAATCCATGGGGAATCGAGATGCATCGCAATTCTGCTACAATGTCGTCCACCATTGACAGCTCATCCCATTCCAGTTTCATGGCGGGACAACACGGGCAGTAGACGGTTGGCGGAGAGAAGGTGGGGACAGCCGGACCTCCTATCACCATGGGCGATAATGAACGATAGATGTCGAGGTGGGGCATGAAGTACCGGTAGACACCAGCTCCGTCGACAAAATTGATTGCTATTTCACAATCATCTTCGGCAGCGTGAATAACGGGCACGGGAGTGTTGAGTTGTTTTTCTTCACCACTGTCTTCCTTGGAACAAATAATTTCAGCGGGAGAGTGACCCGAGGGATGCATTCCATCGGTAAGCTTGTCTTCGACCGCAAGATTTTCCTTTTCATTCTCCTTTAAAACCACCTCCGAATCTTCCACAACACCTCCCTCATCGACCTCCAATTCTACCACCTCCAGCAAAGGACCATGTTCGGGACTGATGGATACATCCTCGACTACAGCATGTAACTTGTTCGACCCATCGGCCTTCCTGACACAAAAATTATCTGCCTCTACCAGCGTAGACTGCTCCACCTCGAAAGACGGCCGTTCCGAGCCCGACAACTGCAATGATTCTGAAAGGATTGCAGGTCCCTTCTCCACAGAGCAGACTGTGGTAGTATCAACCGGAGGATGAGAAGCCATCACTGGTTTCGGCGTTGAGTGAAAGTGTGGGTGTTGAACAGGCGAAAAAGATGGAAACCCACGGAGCTCCAAAACCCGCTTCGGGAGGGGTGGTAAACAATAGTGGTGAGCGGCCATCGCTTCGGGAGTACCTACGCGGGAAGGACAGTGGAAGGCAGGTGTTGTCGGGGGAGTATGAATGATGATGCCCTCTCCTCGCCAGACGGTAAGAGCAGCTCCGACATCAGGCGACTCTATATCTCCGTTCTTGACCTGTGCAACAGGGTTGACGTCCTCAAGCACCGAGGTGTCCTTGCATTCCTCCTCTACAACCTCTTGAATTGGGGTGTTGGTATCAGTCTCCATGCTGACCATCCCAAGATTGTTAGGCACCATGAAGTCGGACTCGGAAAACAATAATCTCTGGCTGAGGATGATGGAGTTGTTGAATGAGAAGGTCCTATCTTCTCCTTGGACAGTCGAGGAAACATCAAAGTCCAGCGAAGAGGTAGAGCATACGTGTTCCTCCTGCGAGACGGAATCATTCAGGGAAGATACGTTGACCTCGATTGGGGGTAGGGGTGGCGAGGGAGACGTCACAGCAACCTCAGTGGTAGATTCGACCTCGTGGTCCTTAAACCCAGCTATTGACGGCAAGGAGAAGTTCAATATTCTGACATCGACGGCAGTAGTAGCCGGAGTAAGATTGATTTTATGTTTTAGCGGCCAATAGCCAACTGTGTGTTGCAGGTCTGCGCTAATGACAAGTGGTTCTTTCACATCATCCGCGAGCTGGGAAAAGATGATGAACATGAGTGAAATGAACATTGTAAATTAAAAAGGCTTACTACCACTTCGACCTCTTCTTCGTCGACGTCTTTGATATACTGGACTTGAGAAATCTGAAAATGAAGTAGGATGAGCAAAAAGAACATCATCGACAAAGGAAACGACATTACCAATTCGTTATCTTTGCCATCCCTCGCTTGCCAGCAAGCGTCAATGACCATGACCACGACTAAAGCAACTATAACTAGTACGACCATGGGGACCGGCGGGCGTAGCAGGACCTCCAGAATGCTCGCATTGTCCAAAGGAACCCCTTGCCAAACCGCATCAGAGTCATCCAACTGCAACGGGGCAGCGAACCCTCCAACACCCGCCAATGACGAGATCACCTCGGTAGGCACAAACACCCGACAGCTAGGATCCTCAATGTATATGAAAAGATTGAAGACTGAACGACCAGTGTATACTTTGGCCTTGCGCAATGTACGGCGGAGACGAAGAAAAGCCCATTTAAGCACCAAAAACGCCGAGACAGAGGACGCAACCAGGAAGAGAATATACCATAGAAGTACCTCATATGGGTTCAAGTCGGGGTCTGCGGCGGTGGTTTGGGTGGGTGGGTCTGGGGGCGGGGGAGGATCCTCAGCGGACGAGAGGGGGCGTAGGACTGAGCCCTTGTTGACCTCATCGATATTGTCATTCTGATCGTCACCAGGGTCGGCTCCATCGCCGTTAGCTTCCTCGTCCTCGCCGTCGCTTGACTGGTCGACCAGAACGTCGAAGTTAGCCTCATCCTCCAGAAGCTCACCACGCTCATCGATGTCAGTAGGCGGTGAAGAGTGACTGGGTGAGGACCTCCCATGAGGCCTTCCCTTGGAGGTTACCGCACACTTGAAGGACCAGCAGACAAGTGAGATGACCATGACATAGAACACCAAGAGTACACCGAAGACTACTGCAATCACGCTGGATGACGCAGCTGCAGAGGAAGGGCCAGATAAAATAACACGAGAGGCAGGGAGAGGGACAGTACGCGATGCACGCACGACAGGATGGGCAGGATAGTCGAGATGGTTTTGCGGGGAAAAGACATTGGCGAGGTACTCAAAGAGAGTGAACGCGATGACAGCCCAAGCCGGTAGGGCCTGGGTACTGGTCAGAAGGCGGTTATCAGGTGATTGAGTGTATAAACCCATGGTGTGCAAATGAGGTTGTGATTCAAAATGAGGAGTAAAGACAAGGATGGGCGAGCTTTTATAAATTAAAATGGAGGCTGACACGGAATTGGCCGCAGAGGTGGAGGCTGACGCGCTGACGATCGGTGAACTTTGTTTTCATGACACAAGAATCCACAGTGCCAGCTACAGGGCATCTAGAATTGCAAGCAGCAGCTCGACATATCATGGCTTCGATGGAGAAAAACGAGACAGGCATCGCACCAAGGAACTGCCAACAATTGCAAACATATTCCAGGAAACGGGACTGACGAATAAAAGAAGGAAACATATGTATCACGTGTTCGCGTCGCGACTGATCACTAGTTACTACTAGTACTAGTGGCAGTGATTAGTATCTGTATTGGTACTGGAAAGAGATCTTGATATCTCCCCCTCCTCCTTACATTTAGGTGTGGCCTCCGGTCATTTCAATTCAGGCAAACGATAGAATGTAATTCAATTTCAAGCACCGGGACTTGTTATTTGCTGCCACTTGCATCATCTTTGCTTCCTTCCCTCACCAAATTCTCCACCTGTGACCGGATACGGGCCACGGCCAAGGTTCTCAGAGGGAAATACACATTCTAGAATGACTGAATCCATATCCCAGTGGCCTTTCACTGCGATCGATAAGGAGAATCAGTCGTCGATTCAACGTCTTGATGACTCGGAATCTGGAGAGTCTTCCAAGCAGAAGAACCCATACAGAACTCTCCCAGCCACAACATCCTCTTACATCCAACTACGGTTCCAATTGGCACATATCGATGGGGTTTATCGCTCAGTCAAAGTGCCCCTTAATTCTACCTTTGCTAACCTGCACACGCTTATCCAATACCTGTTGGAATAATTCTCATCTACACCAAGCCCACATGTACACCCACGTCGAGAAACATTCTGGCGACCGCGCTGGGCACATGAAGCGTTACGGTTGTCCGCTCACCCCTCCTGATTACATGGTGCCAAGGGGCCCGCGCTATGAAATCGACATGAAGTTCTGGAACCTTACCCACTCAAAAGCTGCGTACTACGAAGTCGTTCCCGTGATGCGCAATCGTTCCAATGGGCGCGATCCATGGGGTGCTGGCTACGATTTTCAGGAGAGAGTCGAAGACCACGAAGTCACCTTGGACATGGTGTGGGACGCCAAGAAGGAGCGAAATTTGAGTAAAGGACGGTGCGAGAACACTGAGATCGGTATCATTCATGAGTATGATCTCGGCGGTGAGTTTCTTGGCTTTAGATTCCAGTTTAACCCTCTGACTTGTCATCACATCACGTTGGGCCATGATAACGATCTCTTCACCGTAGCGCCACCTATGAACGTACCTATCGTAGTAGAAGCTAAAGGAGCAGTAAACCTGTTGATCCTACCACTTCCAGAAGCATACTGACACTGTGATTGATAGCCACCTATCGAGGATGCTCATTGCGATATTCCAGGAGTACACATTAACCCTACATCACGCTCGATCCATTTCTGACTCCGAGACTCAGGAAATCGAACCATATGATAAAACCGTCAACTTTCTCCTGTACGATGAAGAAACGTTCGTCAAGTACTGTAACGGGGATGTCGGTACTTGTGCTCGTAAAACTGAATTAGCAGTCTTCGACAAGGAAGAAGAGCGCCAGCGGGTTCAGGAAATTCAGAAGCAAAGGCAGGAATGTGAAAGGGCTGAAATGGAGAAGGTAAGAGAAAGGGCGGCACGCAAAGCAAGGGGTGAGGTCAGCGAATCTGATTTGGGAAGTGAGGAAGATGATAGGGACGCTGACAGCGATGAGGATTTCTATTAGCCAAGTAAGCATTTTATTTTGTCGCGCCACCGCCTGCTGTATTGACTTTCCTACCTCCAGTCGTTTTGTCCTACTACTGAACTAACACTTTTGCTCACAAGTGTAGAGCTCAAGTTTTATGCATACAAATAACGGTACTCTGTACTTCTTCACAACGTTGCTCCATCTTCTATACAATCTTCACTTTATTCTTAATAGAAACCCTTGCTTAGCGCCTTCATTCAAGCCATGAGACACATTACACACCTTGTAGAATGCAACGTAGCCTTCAATATTCTTTGCTTTCTCCGATGCCCTAGGGTAGTACCACGCTACGTCCGCGACAGTATCTCCATCCACCGTCACATCATAGTACGAAGCCGTCCTGCAAGTGACCATTCGACAAGTCCCCTATAGATCACATCATTTCTACTACATACCCTTTCCAGGCGCAAACAGAACTTTTCTGATATTAAGCAAGTTTGCTCTCGCTTAGGATACTAATATTTACCTAGTGTCCGACTTTGAGAACAATGAAGTGTTCACCGAGTCAGGGGGGAAGTAGTGATTATTCTCGACTACGATTGTGTCGCTTGATTCTGCAAGGGTGGTTCCATTCAGAATGATTTTCGTCATGGTTGGGCTAAGACAAGAGTAAGGAAAAGCTTGAGCTTGGGCAGCGAGGCTCTTATATAGCGATCGATGACATCACATGAGGGACAGGAACGCTGAGAGCTGACAAAGGGGTGCATTTCAGATGTCAGGGTTGCTGCTTCAACTGCAAGGGAGGGTTTATCCATTGTCCATTGTCTGTCATCCCACATCTGTTGTGGCCTGTCTCTGTCATATATGTTATCCCATTTCCATTCCTGTTGGTCATCACCCTCCATCCACCTGGTAAATAGGCATGTGAGTGGATTCCAGATTTGTGAGAGGAATGGCTGATCTGTTGCTAAGATACAGCATTTCAAATTTTTGAGGAGTAGCAGGAGAGCCACTGAGCATGAATGGCTGAACCATTTGGAATAGGAATTGGGGACAATAAAGATGTCATATATGACAGATGGATTCCAAGTTTGTGAGTCAAAAGAGTATCTTTGGATACTCGAGGTACGCGACAGACAACGTTTCCAAGATGCCGAAACCCAAAACACAGGATGACTCGGGGATCAATGTTTCAATTCCAAGCGTTAGCGAACTTCTGCATTTGCTGAGCGGGCTTCAACAGCGCTGCGGTACGAACAACTAAAAGAAACCAGTGAATACAAAGCAGAGGAGAGGGAACCCGCAGAGAGGTTTGCGAGGGACGTCGAAACGAGCGCTGAACAAAGGGCGGCAGAAGCACACATCCTACAAGGAAATAAATGCCGAAGTAGCTAGCTGATCACGATAAGTTCAAGTTGTAATGGCTGTTGGCTCCAACCTACATTTCTTCACCACCAAAAGACACATCCAGTTAAATATTCAGACCACAAGGTATGTAATATCGATGGTCCCCGCGCGCTTATTATTAATGTAACGCCGAGAAAGTTGCGACCTTGGACATCAGATCCATTATCCCCTTGTGAATCCTGCTTCATGCTACACATATTTCGACCCGTGGATCACTCCAGTTCTGTCCCGGGACCACAGTATACTGCATAACTTGGTGTTTATGTTTATGTCGCACTCCGAGACGCAGTAACGATGCCAAGGTTCGTCTAAAGCTTTGTGTTCTCACAAGTCGAATCTCACAAACCGAAGACAAGGACTTCTCACCATGTTTCTACGCAAGCCCTCGCCAGCAGAAATCGAAAGCCGGTTCACAGCTGCAGAAGACCGACGGCAGGGAGCCTTCAGTAAAAGCATGTTAGAATACAGACAGCGCTTCATAGATGAAGAGAAAACACGACAAGGAGGAGAACAGTGGAGGAACGAAGAATTCAATCAGATGATCGTTTTCCAAGATGACGCGTTTGAAAGCATCTCAGAAAAGCGGGACAAGGCATTTCAGAATGAGCAAGCGAGGCGCAGAGTTACCGTCCAGGTGCAAGATAGTCTACGAGAGAAGAGATTCTCTGAGGTAGAAAGCAGTCGCACAGCACACTTCCTGGTATATCAGGAGACGATTGAGAAACGAGGGGAGTGGTTTGCAAGGATTCGGGAATCACACCTTCAAAAAGGGCGTCAGGAGAGAGAAGAAATATGCAAGCAACTGGAGAAGGATATGAAAGCTCAATCGGAAAGACTCCTTCGCTGGCAGGAGGAATGCTTTGCACTTGCAGAAAAGCAACGCGATGAGATTGTTCGCGAAGTTGTAGGTCTCATGTCTCTTGCAAAACATATTGTTTGATTAACAACTGCTACAAGGTCACCAATGGCAACTTTCCCAGTCCATCAACTAGTCCATCAACTAGCAACGTATGTAAATCGTCGACATAACTTTACCATTTCCTGAAAACTTGTGGATCCGATTGATGCAGGGAGTCCTCCATGACGCCAGGGACTCGGGGATACCGAATGCGAACCAACTCATTGCGACCATACCGGGTGATCCACCAACCACATTTTATCCATTTCCCATCTCTACTCCGAATGGTTTGCAAGGTCCCGCCGAGTCAGTTCGAGTCTCACTTCCTGTAGCCCCCTACAGGCCGCGAAGCATATCACCCTCCCGTCGTTCCCATAGTCCTTCTAGTGTTCTACTACGTCCAGTTCGTATGCCTTCCCCCCAGGGTGATGTGACACAGCTGTTATTCGAAAACGATCGATTCTCCGTATTGATCGATGGTTTCGAGAAACGATTTAGACTTCTTGAAGAACAGCGACAGCAGGAGTTTCTGCAGGAGGATGAGCAGAGCAATTTACGTTTCTCCGAAGCAGAAGCTGCAAAAGATGAAGCAGAACTCTCAAGAACACATATCTGTGGGCAGCGAGAAGATAACCGTGAACAGAAGTTCCAGGCAATGATGTCCTTGCACCGGAACGAGTTTGAAGGATCGGAGGTTTCACGGGATTGGCAAGAGGACTGGCGTACCCAGGAATCTCAAGTTGCCGAAGAAGGACGAACACAGTCCTTTAATCAAACCTTGGTTCTCATCCAAAAACAGTATTACGCTCTGGATGCCCTGGAAGATGACGCCTTGGAATCAATGAAGCGGAGGATAACCAAGGTATCTAAGTCATACGTGGAGTTGTTCGAACAAGGTCGGCGACAACGACATACTGCCTCTTCTTTATCGCAGAAGCGTCGAGAGCTTGAGCTACAAGTGCTAGAGTTTGACCCCTCATTATCTGTTAATAAGTCACAACTCTTCTCTGCAGCCAGGCGGAAGCTGCATCGCAGGTGGGCATGGCTCGCCGGTGGTTTTGCCCATACGCCATCACCAGTGAGGTCACAAATGATGCCACTGTCATGGTACCAACGACGACCATCACCACCAACGGGATTCGTGAGTATGGTTTTGTTAATCATTCATCCCAGTTGTTGAACAGTGGATCACTGTAGAACCCCAAAATGCTTTTTCGCGGGCCAGATTTACACAAGCCCCTCCCAGTGCCTGGCGCTCAGGAACATGTTGCTGCTAAAGAGATCTCCCATCTTCGTGGTCGGAGACAGCTCATATTTGAAAAAGCACAAGCAGAACGAGAAAAGATGTTCGAGAACGGAATTCGGTCGAGGCGGCGCATATTCAATGTGAACGAAGCGAAGCGAGAGGCGAATTTCGAACGATTGCAGAGGACACGAAAGGAGACAGCAGTTCAGCAGGAACACGATCGATCGACGAAGTTCGAGAACGCTCGGGATGAGCGACAAAGATTATTTCAAGACGCAGAGAGATTGAGAGAATCAGGCTTTCATGAGGCAACAAGAAAGAGAGCTGAGGCCTACAAAGCTGCCCAGACGAGCAGGGATGCAAAGTTTCATTCGATACAGAATGAATTACAGAATCAGTGTTTCAAATCCGAAATCAGCCGGACGTCCGAATTTGAGGAGTGGTGTTCAAATTTATTACGGTCCACAGAGCAAGAGCAAACCGAAGGTTACAAAATAGAGGAAAGGGACCGTGAAAGGGTATTTACGGACGCCGTGGATCTTAAGAAATACGTAGTTGAATTATGAATGCTCGCAGGCGAGTCATGCATCCAAATACCTTTGTGTTATGAAAAGGTAAATGCAAGTATATATTTCCAAAAAGTAAAGGAAACATACCGTTCTTTATGTCTTTCTGCACATTCGCGGCATGGCGAGCTGTCCATATAAAACATGAAAGCTACGAAAGGCGGCACAATCCCTACTACGAGACTGGGCATAACGATAGCAGCAACGAGGGCCGACTCGGACATCCAGACATCAATTCCGATGTGCACAAATATGCATATGCATCCGCCCATGAAGCAGAAAATGCAATGACTGAGGATATAGTTCCAACCTCTAGCGATACCAAAAGCACGAAGAGCGTATGTTTCTCCGTGCCCCTGCAGCATCTGGTTATTCAGTTCCGCAACATGCGCATCATTTTTGTCAAAGAGTTTGCGGGGATAGCCATGGTTGCACGTCATATATATGTGACGTGCTGCCGTAGGCAGAGATGCGACTGCTACAAGCAGAAGAATGGATGAAAGAGTTGCTCCGAGATTCAAGGCGAGGCCGGTGTATGCGAAAAAGCGAATTGCTGTGTTAGCAGACGGATGTGCTGTGTCAGGAATTCTTCCAAGGAATTGCCCTTGCACTCCAGCAAAAAGCGCTGTCTGGGAATATGACATTGGGATGGCATAAGTGGACATTACAAGCTAGTCTCGTTGGACGAAAGCTTACCACAACCGCTATCGCCTGTAATCTCGGCATCCATGACTCCATGACTACCTTGAGTGCTTGAGGCAGCTGATCTGTAAATCAAGTCTTGGAGTTTCTGCGGTTTAAGGTCAGATACCTACAATCCAATGGTCTTAGGTATTGGTTATGGGCCATGCTACGTTTCTCTCTTTCGCAACAGTGGTTGTCGCGAGTAGTTTGGAGAGAAGAAGAAAAATCTGACTCATATGTGCATCAATTATGAGCGCTTGAGCATCCGTGCCTGCTATGCAAGGTTTGTGCAGAAGGGGGTTGTCGTGGGAACGTATTCAAACGTACAATGCACGGAGACCGACACAGTGACAGAGATCGTTTGCTCGGACTCTAACCTCAACGTTCTCAATCATTCTGACAACAACTCCGTACGAATAGACGATGTGCGACGCGTAAACTGGTCACTTCTGTTCAACAAGTACTTGGTTATCTCCGTATCACGATCTGTTACTGAGAAATCACACCTAACCCAGTTTTGCATGTCTCTCACCCACGACTCCATGGATTCCCTTCAGTCTTTCTGCATTCTATGCAGTTTATCTACTCCTTCCATAAGATTACCAGCGCGTCGAGCTATCTTCAGTTTATACTCTCGTGCATTAAGACTGGGTTTGCGGGAAAATCAGGTGAGAAATCATGAGAATGTGACATGCCGTGACTTCACGCTTCAAGTTTGTGACTCTTTGCTTGGACAGCGGCGAGAATGTCGAGCACACCACTGCGAACGACGACCTCTGTGCGCGCAATTCCATCAACGCTAGCTACGCGCTCTTCTCCTTCAATCCCGGCCTCATCACAGTTATATGACCCCGTTCTCCGCGCCGTGCTTCGTCAACGCCTCGTGTATAGCATCTTCCTTCACTCTGCCCTCTTATCCTGGGTTCATGCCGTGGTGTGGTCAATAATGCATAAAGGAGGATTCTCCTCTTTGGGGATAACCGGCTCTCTGGCGTCGCCATTTTTGCCTTCGACGTTGGCCAGTACACTGCTTATATGGCTGTCTGTTGCGCTCCCAGTTATTGTCTTAAGGAAGGTATATCTGACGAGTACGTTTCTGCTATCGTCTATTATTTGGTCTCTGATTTCTACCTTCGTAAAGGCTCCCGCACTTGTGCCACATCACCTTCAGGTTCACTAAAAATAATGCTCGCAAAACCGAGCACCGTTCGCTCTTTCATCGTCTGCTCTGTATCTGCTATAGTGGCCTTGGCTCTCCATGTCGGTATGGCGTATATCCATGAGCCCAACGCGCGTGGCGATTTACGGTTGGGTATCTTCGTCAAGTCCAAGTACGTCATTTGACGGGCTTCATCCCTTCTGTTTTAACTGATGCCCTGAATCCAGGAAACATCCACACTATCTTAACGGCCAGCTCCTTTATCTTATACTGTCGCAACTTTGTGTGGCATCAGGTTTCTCCCTCCGCAACATTATGTTAGACCGCTTCGTGTTCAAATTCTCACTTGCCAGCCCCGTACGCATGCCCTTCCATCTCCAAATTCAAAAACCTCAAACCCACCTAGTTATCTCCCTCCCAAAAGCCTTACACTCTTCTCTCCGTCCTCTCTGCCCTAACAATCTCCGCCCTGTCTGCCACCCTCACTTCCCCTCTCTCTGCACTCCTCTTCGGTCTAATCCGGATGTTACTCCTGCCGTTTCTTTACAAGCTCCCCCTTCTGCCACACCTCCTACGGCCATTTACTGCGCACTTTCTCCACGCACGTAGCACATACACCCTTCTCCTTCCCCTTTACCACTTCCCTCTCCTCTCTCGGGGGTGGTTTTTGGCACTCAGTACACTATTTATATGGGAATCTGCAAATGTACTGTTCGATGCGTATATCACGCAGCCTGTCTCCACCATCCCTCCGGCCTCTCCGCCTTCTCAGCCCGCAATACTATCCCTCGTCTCTGGCGTATCCTCCTCTGCTGCAGATGGTACATTCCGATACTTCGCATACACACAACTCCTTGCTATTGCGTCCTCCACATCCACCTCAGATGCCTCGCATCGGGCGCAGCTATTCAATGACCAGAAGTATCATCCACATCTCTGGACTCATCTCGTCCGGGAGAGCCTGCTCGTTCTCGGGAGGGACTACCAGCTTCTTCTTAGGCGAGGTATGCCTCCACCTGTGCCTGTCCCTCAAACGCCTGCTATTAAACCAAAGCTATCACCCTCTGCGGAAGTTGCTAAACCTGTGGAGTTGATCAGGAAACCGACAATATCTCAATCGGGGGTTAGCAAGCAGAGCCCTATACGGAGAGTAATGGAAAGTTTGGGCTCGGACGGGGTGCTGGCTCAGGCGTTGGATGAAGGTGCGGAGAAGGTGAATATGAACGTGGGCCCAGCGATCCCGGAGTTATTCCGGAGTGTATTGCATGCCTCCCAGGAGAAGACGGAAGTGAAAGGCACTGTGGAGGACAAAGTCACGGTAGCTACAAGCATCCTGAGGCTGCCCGGCGCTGTTCATAGTGCTGTGCGGGGAGCGTACCAGAAGTGGGTACCGTCACAGTCGAAGGAGTTCGCGATGAGCGTACAGAAGTGGTGGACGCAGGAAAGGCTCAGTCGGCGTGTGGAGGCGTGTTTACCGAATCGGGAGTTGGATGTCGTCGTCATCGATGGTAGGATCGTCATTCTTTTTCTTGTTCTACGCTTATGCTTGCGCTTCTTTTTAGTCTTATCTCATCTGACAGCCGCTTCTCTAACGGAAGACTTGTATGGTACCGTCCAGAGGGATATCCCTCGTATCCTGGAGGCGCTCCTGGCGTTTCTTCAAGCGGTTGAAGACTACCGTGCTGAGGTGCGGGGGATGTACATCGAACAAGAGCAAGACCCAGCCCCAGACGGGGGTTCGGCGTCGGAGATTGGAGAAAAGGAGCGGGAGGAGCGGGAGCGTCTAAGGGAGGAGGTAGAGCGTGCAAAGGAGGTATTGGGCTATGTTGAGGACGGTAGGTTCCTTTCTTTCGTTCTAGTTTTGTGGGATGCTTGTGTTCTCCTATGCTTATGTTCTAATACAGGTTTAAAAGAAAGTGTTGCACGTATAGTAAGAACGTTTGGCGATAAGTTGCTCGCATTCAAGTTTCCACCGAGGACGGCCAGGAAGCTGCAGGGTTTTTTGGAGTATTGCTAATCGTACTGTGATTGGGCAGATTGTCGCTATCGGAGGAATGAAGTGGAAAAGACGCCACTCCAAAGCACGGTCCACAGGTGCTTTCCGAATCTTATTTAGACGCAGTCCATGAACACCCGTAGTGGCAGCAGAAGCCCAGATAAACTAATACCTTATTTGTCGATAGGTCAGTTGTGTCCCTGGGAGTACGGAAGTCCTCGACTCGTATTTCTACTGCAACTTTACATATCAGGTCTGTCGAGGCTGTCCTTATGACATGTCCTAGATCTTATAAGCACAGACGTAGGCAGATCGCAAATTGTAAACATTATAAACATCGAGAATAAAAGATGATCTAGCCAGAGTATGTACGTCGGTTACAAGTCCTCTACACGCATCGACGCTCGCTCCCAAGTGTAGAGGGAGTGGTTACGAGTCAAAGTAGTATGTACATTTGCTCTAACTAGTCGATTGCTGGTGTAGACCTCTGTAGATAAATGGAAATTGAAGGAAGTGTTCGCCCTCGTTTGTGTATTGATTCACATCTAGTTTGTAGCGCTCCCAAAGCAACTTGGAACATTGTTATGAAAAATTTGCTGCCTGCTGCAGAGGAATTCAATTTCAGTAAGTGCAGTGGGAAGGAACAACAGCCAAACCTCGGCAGCATCTTGGACGGGTATGAACGCCTGCGCCTGTATATTATACAAAGTGGCATACTCCCCGTTCAATGCTAATAAGTCTGTATGAGTGCCTGTTTCGGTAATTTGTCCGTTCTTCATGCAGCTGTATCATTATTGGTTAACGAAGCAAACCTCAAAATAAAACGAGAATCTGACATGATCAAATCCGCGAATTTGGTGAGATGTCCAAAACGGTGAGTAACGAATATTGTGGTCTTTCCGGTGTTTGCAGCCCTCAGCCTGTCGAATAATTCGAATTCGCCTCTTGGGTCGAGAGCAGAGCTTGGTTCGTCAATGGCGATGAATTTGATCTTGGGTGAACGTAAACGCATGAACGTTCGTGAACTGGTGGGTGTAAAGAACGGTTTTGGGAAATTCTGAAGCTAAAGGCACTCACGCAACAACGCGTTGTCTCTCCCCTCCTGATAGATTGTTATGAGAATTTCTCACTGTAGAAAGAAAGACACAGCTTCCAACCTGATATCTCTGCTTGCAGTTCCATGTTGTCAACTATGTCTTGTAGGGGCTGGTACTTTGGGATTTCCAACCACGAACTATATGCTGTTCGCACTGGGTCCAGTGTAGTATCAAAGCCTTCTGCTAAATTATCAATCAACTCATCAGCACCGCCCTGTTTAGCAGCCTCTTTCACCATCTCGGTGTCCTCAACAGAGGCAGGATATCCGAGACCAATGTTCTTCGCCAAGGAGAGAGGGTATATATGATTATTCTGTGTGAGTGTTGCCGTGGCGTCATGAAGATCCGCAATTTTATAGTCCTGGATAGGAAGGCCATCCACAAGAATTTCCCCCGATGTCACGTCGTACAGCCTGGTTAATAACTTGATAATTGTCGACTTGCCACTTCCATTGGCTCCGACGATGATGACAAGCTGCCCAGGCTTGATCGAAAAAGAAACATCTTTGAGAGCTCCAGTAAGAGATTTACTGCCAGGGTAACTGAATGACACGTTTCTGAGGAATCACCAGTTGAATGTTTCAGTGATACACTGGTACTATTGTAAAACCCTGGACAGCTCACCGCAGTTCGAAGGACATGCCAAGCTCGTTTGATGTGGTGGTATTCGGGTATTCTACTGTTCCAGAGACGATCTCGACTTCTTGCACGGAATATAGGTCCTCTATCGTACGCGTAATGTCGAAGAAGATAGTCGCCTGATAAATTAGTTGTTGAACAGCAGTGTAGAAGATTTCTGACTGCTGCTGAAGAATGGCGATGGCAGACAACTGAAAAGTAGAAGGATCCAACATAACGCAGAATGCACAATAGATCTAAATGATTTCTGCATTAATAGCAAGGACGACCTAGATACGGCGACAAACCATGGGCATCTCTCCACAGAGACTATAGAAGAAATCAATCAATGGATACTGGACGTCAAATTCCTCTTCCGGCCGCCTGGCTAGGGCATGTCCGAGACGTTTGCGAGCGCTCGAGTAGCCTTAAAATATGAATCTCTGTCACAATGTTGATATGTATGTGTTGCTATTAGTATGCGCACCTCGAACTATATAATCCGCAAGGTTACCATTTACGATATCCTCCCGGTATTCGGTTTTTGCAAGGGCTTGAAGACCTCGAAGGTCAAGGTAATCTTCATCTTTGGAATATGCAACATATGCTGGATACACAGACTCGGTCAGTACGAGCCGAAGGGAGCACACCGAATTCGTACATAGAGAATTTCTCCGAAGTTCTAGAAGTCCAGACGACACTGAATAAGTGATGCAAAGCAGGGCAAAAACAATCCCCCCAAATCTATGATAAAATATGGAGGTGAGGAGAGTGAAAAAACCGACAGTATCACTGCATAGGTCGACTAATTGCAAGAACTTATACCAGGCTGTCTGCGGTACTTGGTGGCGTTTCTTATCATCTGCACACCAACTTCAGTAATTCAAATCCAGAGATCAGATTTTTGGGCTCACGGTGTAATGTTGGAACGTCATATCTTAAATTTTCTGGGTGTATGCTGATCATGAGGACGGAATCACCACAGTTCAGGAAATAAAACTGGACCTCGCAGTAGCACTTCTTCAAAATGTAATCTTACTTGGGCCGATAGGCGTGGAGTAATCTGATCACTGTACAAAGTGCGGTGTATGTGAAAAAAAATCCAAATTGAGGATGTAGGAACGGCTCTCACCGGAGCCGGGTCATCATCGTAGAAAACAGCACCAGAGCAATTTGAGCACCGAGAGCTTGCATAATGGCGTTAACATCAGCTTTCTCTTCTCGTATGCAGGTTTCGATCTGGATTCATCGCATATAATAAACCAATGGGTTACTTTGCATCATTGAAATCAAATCACTCACGATCATTAACAAATTTCCAGAGACGTTCAATGCGATGCCGGATCGCATGCCATTCCATATCTTCGTGATCACGAAGATCATCATAAACAGCGGGTGAAGGGAATATACATCCTGCAAGAAACGATGAATCAGCGTCAAAGATACAGGTCTTATCCAATGGAGCCCAGGAATCTTTGAAGACAGGGGTTCTTTCATTGTGATGAATTCCCATATCCCAATACGCCTCCGAGAGATCGAAGGATCGGTGATGTCGAAAGGTTTTCGCCGTTTAGATGTCGTAGGAAGATCAGTCTTGCTCTCCAGCTCGTTACTGCTGCCCATAGCTGACCTCGGATATAAGGCGAAACGACAAAGTGGGGAAATCGCATCGTGCGCCACAGCAGTTTATGTAGATCCAGGACTACAATAAAGCGCTCATATCGGACTAACTTATGGCATGATCGCGTCAGTCTTCTGAACTTTTGATGAACATAAGCGATCAAGCGCTCACCTCTGGCATGAGGGATAACCGAATATATTTATTGAGAGTAGCAGGGTCTCAATTGTACAGTTGAGAGTTCGTCACTTGGCTAGTTCTGGCTTGATATTGATCAACGCCAGCACCGCCACATCATTCAAGATAAACTCCGCCTTGACAGCTACAGTAATCTACTTATAATCTACCCGGTCTTTTGTACACCTATCCTTTGTACACTATTGTACGCCCTCCTTCACGGACCTCCTGACATTCCCTGGTGACTATGACACTTCCATAAAGATAGACCTCTTTGGAAGATATGTGGACCATAACAATGTCTGTCCTCGAAGTTTTCATAGAATGGTGATTGATCTCAAAAGGGGTGGGAAACCTGATTTCCAAATTTGGCCCATCCTGGTCCTTTGTACACCAGTAATTTGACCATAGCTCATTCAGATTTGCACCATCCAAACTGGGTTTTGGAATAGGGTTGTTCACAGTAGCCATTTTCGGGCCATTTTCGGCTCATTTTTGATTTCATTTTTAATCTCATTTTCTAAAAATGGAGTTCAGAATGACATGAAAATGAACCAAAAAATTATTATTTTTGAAAAAGTGAACCCTTCCCTCACTTTCACAAAAATGATCATTTTTGCTTTCATTTTCACCTTCATTTTTGTCATTCTTTCAAACTCCACTCTGACACCTAATTGTTTCCAGTGACCACCATCAACAATGACACCCCTCCCCTCTATACCTCTATCACCACCACTCCTCCTCCACCTCCCACATCTGCAAGAACTGCAAGTGGATGCAAACAACCTGTTTCAGATGCAATGCGAGCCCAAACAATGGCAACCTGTTGTTTGGGCTAGGGTATGTTGTTTTTTGTTTGTTTCTTCTTTTTATAAGCTAACTGCCTGTAATTCTTTATTTTTAGGATCTATACTACCAGTAATGACAGGTGCCTACATGGCACAACCAACACCAATAGCCACCCACACTCCTCCCCATCCAAATGGGATGTGAGGGTCTTGGTTATGCTTAGGAGATCAGGGAGGGGCATTGGGAGACCCCTGGAAGGGGACTCATCAGGTAAGCACCAGCAAACCTCCCTCTCGGTGCCATGTATGCAGCAATGAAAGAATACGCTCAGTGTTTCGTGGGCAAACAACTATATATCAATATACCTGAAAGAATATGCTATGTACAGAGTGAGTAAAAGGATACAAAAACAAGAGTAAGTACTATACCTCAGTGTTTCGTGGGCAAACAACTGAGGTAGTGAAATGGGGTGTGATGTATAAGACCAACTATGACTATGTACATGAACATGTCAACAAGACTTGGGAAGGGGCACATAGAGAAGATAAGGGCAAAGGGTGTAGCAAGAAGTATCTAAATGAGTTGTGGGAATGTCAATGGATGTAGATGACAAGTGGCAGCAAATGTCGATGTGTTTTGTTTGAGCATGGTACTGGTGATCTTGGGTGAGTGCGATGGCGGATTGGTTGTCAGAAAGGAGTGTGGTCGGGGCAAGTTTGGTGCCAAAAACTTGTTCAAAAAGTGACCGCATCCAAAGGATTTCTTTGGCTGTGTGAGTGATGGTGATGTACTCGCTCTTGGTGGTTGACAACGAGACGATCTCCTGGTGTTTGGTGCACCAGGATACGGCACCTCCATTGATTATGAGTGCATAGCCAGAGATGGCACGACGATCTTTGGCCATGTTTCCATCAGCATCCGCAAAGCCCTTCAGGTCAGTTTTCTTGTGGCCAAAGGTGAGCCAGAAGTCCTTTGTGCCCTTGAGATAACGAAATACATGTTTGACGGCATCCCAATGGGCAATTCCAGGTTTTGACAAAAAACATGAGACTGTTTGCACAGCAAAGGCTATGTTGGGATGAGTGCCGAGTGCCACATACATCAACGATCCCACAGCTTTGTGGTAGGGGACATCTCACATGGCTGCAAATTCCTCTGCTGTTTGAGGCGATTGGGCTGTCGTGAGATGGATATGAGGCTCCATAGGCAACGATATGGGCTTCAACTCATCAAAATGATAGCAGCAAAGGATGGATTCAATGTAGGACTTCTGGGTGAGGTGGATGGTGCGTTGTTCCCTATCCCTTTTGATTTTGATGCCTAATAGCCAATGTAACTCACCCAGATCAGTTATCTCAACATGCTTGGAGATTTCCCTTTTGAAATTCATGATGAGAGCAATTGTCGACGCAGCAATGGTGCAGTCATCAACATGCACCAAGATGATGATCAACGAGCTCTCATTTCGATGAAAAAACACAGTTTGGTCAACCTTGCACCTTGAAAACTTGAGCTTGGACATGATGTCCACAAGCTTTTGATACCAATGATGGCTGGACTGTTTGAGGCTGTAGAGGGTCTTTCAAAGATGGCACACCTTGCCCTTCAAGTTCGGTGCATGGTAACCAGGCAGCTGGGCCATGTAGATGACCTCATGATCTGTGAGTTCTCCATTGAGGTATGCACTTTTGATGTCAATCTGATGGAGCTTGAGGTCCTCAGCAGTGGCAACAGCAAGAACAGCTTGTATTGATGTGAGCCGGGTGACGGGGGCAAAAGTGTCGAAGCAGTCGACGCTGGGAACCTGTGAGAAGCCTTGAGCAATGAGTCATGCTTTGTGGCATGCAATATGACCTGCTGCATCTTTCTTTGTGTGGAACACCCACTTAGAGCCTACAACATTGGCGCTGGCTGGAGGATTGATGAGTTCCCATGTTCTGGTTTTCTCAAGCATAGTGAGTTCCTCGCGAATGCCTTCCTCCCATTGCAGCCAGTCAGGCCATTTTTTTGCCTCTGCTAGATTTCAGGGATCTAAAGCCTCGACTTCGCTAACCTCCACTACCAACAAATATTCCTCTAGCTTGTCATCATCATCCTCGACCTCCACAAGATTTGGCATCTCTTCTTCATCAACAGTAGGTGGCTGTACACCGGTGGTGAGGAGTGGGTCGGATGGTCGTGCAGACGTGACACCGTGTCCCTCGAGGAGTGTGTGGACTCTTGCACTTGGTTTTTGAATGTGTTGGGCAGGTTCTGGTTGAGTGTCAGTTGGTGTTTCGAGCTCTGCATCATGGGCATCGGAGTATGTAACATAGTACCGCCTTCTACCCTTTGTCTCAACTGGTGCTGGTCCCCATAGGTCGCTGTGGATGATTCCACCAACCTCAGTGGTGTGCTCGCCCTGTCGTTTCTTTGCGACAGGCTTTTGTGTGGCTTTGGCATACACACATAACTTGCAAAAGAATGGGGTGCCATCAGTGCTTGACTCAAGCTTCACGCCAGTCACAAAACTGTTTCGGACAAGCCTCTTGGCAATGTCGGGGGAAATGTGGCCCGTATGATGGTGGAACAGGTCCAGGGTAAGTGTATTATAGCTGCATTTGCTGACTCCACCTCATGTGTTACATGATACAGCCACCCAACCTTTGGGAGCTCTCCAATGTGGGTACCATCTGGTCCCATGATTTTGCACTTTCCACTGCCAAATGTGACAGTAAAGCCACAGTCATCGAGTCACCCAACAGACACCAAGGTGTAACCGACCTCTGGAGAGTAGAGTACCTCTGTAATCTTCAGCTGCAAGATATCAGCTCCATCTGGGACATCAATTACCATCTTGCCTTTCCCTATAGCTCTAAAGCTTTGCTTGTTGGCAGCTCAGAATGGTTTGGGGGGGATTTCAACAAAATTTTGCATGGCGCTGCAGTACAGCGTGATATGACTGGTGCACCCTGAGTCATAGATTTTGGCTTGCATTTCTCTGACAATCTCAACTCCAGTCATGAGGCCTCTAGGCCAGCTGAGTCCATGTCAATGTCAGAGCATGAGCCATGCTTGTCGCTACTGATCCCAGATAACTCCTCAGTGTCACTGCCTTCTCCTGAATCCTCAGCCTCTGTGAACCAATCACTATCAGGTGCAGGACTCTCCCCTGGCTCGCTCACGAGGAACCAGTCTGACTCATCTCCAGAGTCAATGTCTTCCACATTGAAGGTGGCAAAAGCTTCATTGCTTTCGGATTCTGACTCCTGAGTGGCATTCGCAGACCCACTTTTCTTCTTGGGATCATCCTTCTTTTTGCCACCATCCCCTTTTTTATTGGAGTCCTTGATGGGCTTTTTGCACTGGTGCTTGAAGTGTCCCTCCTCACCACAGTTCCAACAGCACTTCTTCTTGTCCTGTCTAACTGACGACACAGTCATAGCCTCATCTTTGTCATCCTTGGAGGATCTACCACCTCGACGTGAGCAGTGAGCAACATTCTGCTCTGACTCCTCCAAAATGAGCACAATTAGCTCATCTGGATCAACAGTCTTGGTAGTGGCATACAGTTGCACATTGGCGAGGAGAGTCAATGTGTAAGGGGACTAAGGGGGTGCCCTGTGTGTTTTTCCTATTTTTTATGTTCGTCCCATATTTTTCCCCACCTCATTTCCTTCTATTCTTCATTTTCTATGATTTTTCCGGATTTTATTACTAATTTTCCCTTGCTATCATGTTTGTATATGTTGACACTTTTATATTTAGAGGCGGAGTACCCCTTCCGACACATACCCCTTGGTATGATGTCATTCGGCGGCCTTGATCCGCCTATCTCCGCCTTTTTCTATTTTTAGGTTATATTTGATTTTTGTCGTCTTCACATATACTGGGCATCAGCAAGGGGATCCTTAGAGTTTTCTCTTCGGATTTCCCTTTGCTAGGTGCGCCCCCAATGCCTGTATTATGTAGTATAATTTTAACTTCGGATTTCCCTTTGCTAGAGGCTTAGGTTGCCCTTATAGTAGAAAACTCTCCCCTAAGGCCCGAAAATCGCGAACGCGCTGCCCAAAATAGGCAGGTACGGACTGGACGACGCTTCCCAAAGCTCCACAGAGTCCCTACACACCGTTCCAGATACTCTTGCCTTTATTGCGCCGCCATTTTCGCCAAACGCGCTCCCTAGCGACATGGACGCATCAGAACGCTTCGACGCGCTTGAAAGCGACGTTTCCGGAATGCGCGCGCAAATCGACTCGCTTAAATCTACGATTGAAAACTTCGTTAGGACCCTCCAGGCTAACCCTACGACTAATAGTTCCCCCTTCACGACTCCAAGCGCACCCAACAACAATGTTTTGCCAAACGCGTCCACTAAGGAACGTGCCCAGATCAAACCGTCCCCCCCCGCCCTAACCCCATTCCTGCTCGTCAAACTCCCACACCAGCCGTCAATATCCCAGTACCAATGGATGTTGATGCAGCCCGCAGCCGTGCACGTAAGTTGGATCTCTGCTACCGTTGTGGGGAACCTGGACACAGGGCTGGAGCGTGTCCCCATCGTCAGGATATCCGCATGCTCACCCCTGAGGGACGAGACGAACTCCTGCAAGATCTGTTGGCACTTGTAGATGTTGAGGAAGCGAAGGATCAAGTTGCAGAGGAGGTTAAGCTGGAAGTTGTAGAGGAGCAGGATTTTCCTATTCGCAGCGAGTGAATCGTACGCCCTCACTGCCTGTCCATAACCGCTTTGAAGTCTTGTCAGTTGAATCCCTGGAGAATGAATCCATTTCTGTGACTGCTCCCCTCTCTGACCCTTCGAAGTTGGCTAAAGACGTACCTGCTCTCCCCATCTCTCCTTCTACTCCACGTCCCAAAATTAAATCATGGGAGCGTAAACTACCACGCAAGTATATTGTGGCATCCACTCCCTCTGCACATTCCTTAAACCTAGCCATCGAACTGCAGACGACCGACACTGGACAGATACTCGGTGTTTCTGCGCTCCTGGACTCTGGTGCGACTGGTCTCTTCATCGATTCCCATCTGGTACAACAACATCGTCTAAATACTCGCTCACTCTCACGTCCGATACCTGTATATAACGTGGATGGATCCCCAAATGAAGCTGGTGCCATCCGAGAGGTTGCAGACCTGGTTCTCCGTTACAAAGATCATAGTGAGCGTGCCCTTTTTGCTGTCACTCAATTAGGAAAGCAAAAGGCGATTTTGGGATATCCATGGCTTCGAGACCATAACCCAGAGGTCGACTGGCGCACCGGGGAGGTTACCATGAGCCGATGTCCATCCCGCTGTCGGACGTGTTTCACAGAAGCCAGGCAAGAACGTCGTGGACAGAAGGCGGCAATACGACGAACTCAGAAGTGTCGTGCTGGACCCCTGCCTATACCTGAAGTGGAATTGGAAGGGGTTCCTGATCTAATGCCGGACTCGGATGATGATGATGAGGACCCAGAGGAAGTGGAGGAGGGTGATCGGATCTTCTACACTGCGATTCGCTCATCGCATGAGGTGTGTGCCACATCAAACATATCCCAACGCCTCGCCGAGGCCTTCCACAAAAACAACGCTGCTAAATCCTCTACTAACTCCTTACTCCCTCATCTCCATGAGTTTGAAGACGTGTTCTCCAAGGAGTCATTTGACTCTCTTCCTGCGCGTAAGCCATGGGATCACGCGATCGAACTCACCCCCGGCGCAACCCCTTCATCCTGCAAGGTCTATCCTCTCTCTCCGGAGGAACAACAGCAGCTTGACCAGTTCATCGACGAGCACCTGGCCTCTGGACGTATTCGACCATCGAAGTCACCCATGGCCTCTCCCTTTTTCTTTGTCAAGAAGAAGGATGGCTCACTTCGACCGGTTCAAGACTACAGAAGACTCAACAACATCATGGTCAAAAATCGCTACCCACTACCCCTCATCTCCGAACTCGTAAACCAGCTCCGTGGAGCCCGATACTTCACCAAGCTCGATGTCCGTTGGGGCTATAATAATGTGAGGATAAAGGAGGGAGATGAGTGGAAGGCAGCCTTTTGTACCAACTGTGGTCTTTTTGAACCGCTTGTCATGTTCTTTGGCCTTACTAATAGCCCTGCCACCTTTCAGACCATGATGAACGACATCTTCCATGACCTCATCCTCGAAGGTGTTGTCTGCATCTATCTCGACGACATCCTCATCTTCACTCGCACGGTTGAAGAGCACCGTCGCATCACGCGCCTCGTCCTAGAATGACTTCGACGGTACAAACTCTACCTTCGTCAGGACAAATGCGAGTTCGAAAGGACCAAGATCGAGTACCTCGGCCTGATTATCTTGGAGGGTCAAGTGGAGATGGATCCTATCAAGGTAAATGGGGTCACAGCTTGGCCTACGCCCACGAACAAGAAGGAGGTGCAGTCTTTCCTGGGCTTCATCAATTTTTATCGGCGTTTTATCAAGGATTTCTCACATCATGCACGACCGCTGTTCGACTTGACAGGAAAGGAGGCATGGAGGTGGGATAATGCACAACAGGAGGCGTTCGAAAAGCTTAAGGAGATGGTCACTTCTGCTCCGATCCTTACCTTTGCTGACGATTCGCGTCCTTTTCGTGTAGAAGCCGACAGTTCTGACTTTGCGACGGGCGCTGTGTTGTCTCAGCAGTCTCCGGAGGACCAGAAGTGGCATCCTGTTGCGTTCTACTCCAAAAGCCTTAGCGCTGTAGAGAGAAACTACGAGATCCATGACAAGGAGATGTTGGCGATAATGCGTGCGCTTGAGGAGTGGCGACACTTCCTCGAGGGTGCCCAACACAAGGTGGAAATTTGGACGGATCACAAGAACCTCGAGTACTTCATGACGGCCAAGAAATTGAACCGTCGTCAAGCTCGTTGGTCCCTGTATCTATCTAGATTCGACTTCTCCTTGCACCACCGTCCGGGTCGCAGCATGGGGAAGACCGATGCCCTATCCCGACGTGCAGACCATGGGGATGGCAGCGGTGACAACCAAAACATTGTGCTGTTGCAGCCAGACCTGTTCACCATTCGGGCACTGGAAGGCATCGTACCCCAGGGCGAGGAGCGGGACATTCTACGTGACATTCGTCACACAAACCGTAGCGGTTTACATGAGGATGTTGTCGCCCGAGCTGTTAAAGAACTGAGGAAGGGATCGACCCTTTCCTTACGTGCGGCAGAGTGGGCTGAAAAGGAGGACTTGTTGTATTTCAGGGATCGCATCTATGTTCCCAATGACCCAGACCTTCGCCGGCGCATCATATCCCAACACCATGACTCACAGATTGCTGGCCACCCCGGACGCTGGAAGACCTTGGAGCTCACCTCACGGAACTATTGGTGGCCACAAATGTCATGGCTCATTGGTCAGTATTGTCGCACTTGTGACCTTTGCTTACGCACCAAGGTCCCTCGTCGCAAGCCTATTGGTGAGCTACACCCTCTTCCTGTTCCAGAGAGTCGTTGGGATGTCGTCAGCGTCGACTTTGTGGTGGAATTGCCAGAGTCAAACGGGTTTGATGCGGTGATGTGCACAGTTGACTCAGTGGGAAAATGCGCTCACTTCATTCCCACTCACACCACTGTCAGTGCCCTAGGTGCCGCTCGACTCTACCTCCACCATGTGTGGAAGTTACATGGACTTCCTGGTGCCTTCCTCTCGGATCGTGGCCCTCAGTTCATGGCAGAGTTCACTCGTGAGCTGTACCGACTCCTGGGGATCAAACTCCTCGCTTCAACTGCTTATCACCCACAAACTGATGGCCAGACGGAGCGAGTCAACCAGGAACTGGAGCAGTACATCCGCCTCTTTGTCAATGAACGCCAGGACGATTGGGATGATCTCCTTCCTTTGGCCGAGTTCGGATACAACAACCATGTCCATGCTTCCACTCAACAGACCCCTTTCCTCTTAGACACTGGACGACATCCACGCATGGGATTTGAACCTCGCCAAACTCCCTCACACATCGAGACAGTGAATGAGTTCACAGAACGCATGAGGGATAGCTTGGAGGAGGCAAGGGCAGCCTTAGCAAAGGCGAAGGACGACATGGCGCGATTTTACAACCAGCGCCACTCCCCAACCCCTCAGTACAAGGTTGGTGATCGAGTTTATCTTGACTCCAGTGACATCTCCACTACACGTCCATCCAAGAAACTCGCTCATCGCTTCTTGGGACCTTTCCCCATTGTCAAGTGCGTTGGAACACATGCCTATCGTCTACGCCTCCCAGCCTCCATGTCCAGACTCCATCCCGTCTTCCATGTCGTCAAATTGCTTCCAGCTCCCCCAGATCCGTTCCCGGGATGCCATTCACACCCACCACCACCACCTACAGTGATCGAGGGAGAACCCCAATATGAAGTCGAGTCAATCTTGGACAGCCGTTTGCGTCGAGGAAAACTCCAGTATTTGGTACATTGGAAGGGTTATGGGTATGAGGAGAACTCATGGGTCGAAGAGTCTGACGTAAATGCCCCTCGGTTAATCAAGGAATTCCACCGACGGCACACTGCTGCACCGCGTCGCATTCAAGTCACGGACTTTGGTCGTATACGATTTCGAATGCATCGGGGCGATGCATCTTAGAGAGGGGGTGATGTAAGGGGACTAAGGGGGTGCCCTGTGTGTTTTTCCTATTTTTTATGTTCGTCCCATATTTTTCCCCACCTCATTTCCTTCTATTCTTCATTTTCTATGATTTTTCCGGATTTTATTACTAATTTTCCCTTGCTATCATGTTTGTATATGTTGACACTTTTATATTTAGAGGCGGAGTACCCCTTCCGACACATACCCCTTGGTATGATGTCATTCGGCGGCCTTGATCCGCCTATCTCCGCCTTTTTCTATTTTTAGGTTATATTTGATTTTTGTCGTCTTCACATATACTGGGCATCAGCAAGGGGATCCTTAGAGTTTTCTCTTCGGATTTCCCTTTGCTAGGTGCGCCCCCAATGCCTGTATTATGTAGTATAATTTTAACTTCGGATTTCCCTTTGCTAGAGGCTTAGGTTGCCCTTATACAATGCAAAGTTGGAGAGGTGGACTGGGAGCGAAGAGATGATGGTGGAATGGTAATCCTTCTCTTCAATGGTCACACCATACATGGCTAACTCTTCCCACTTTACTCGCAGGCTATCAAGGAACTCCCAGATACTGCCTTTCTCTGGACATTGTGACTCCATGAACCATGTGCAAAGGTCTGCCTGCACAAAGGCTCCCTTTTGTGTGTACTCTGCTGTGATCAGGTCCCAGCGGTCCTTCAACAGGAACTTTGCATGGATGCAAATGAGGGTTGAGTCGGGGATCCAGTGTGTGAGCAAGGCTTTTGCAGTCTTCTTGTCACAATCCCATTTGGCCATCTTGTCAGATTCTGTTTGTGTTGGGGGGGACACTGCTGGAACTGGTCGTGGGGTCATACCATCAAAGTGGCCCCACAATCCCTTGGCCTCAATCACCTCCTCAAAACGGATGGAGAACACTGTCCAGTTCATGCCCATTGGCATAAGCTTAGGCATGGAGGAGGGAAGGATATCAGTGGTCAATGTGGCAGACATGGTGAGTTTGCGGCATGGTCTCAAAGCAGATTCTGATTTAGTTAGCTAGCGCAGGGCCCATAACCTGAAAGAATATGCTCAGTGTTCTGTGGGCAAACAACTATATATCAATATACCTGAAAGAATATGCTATGTACAGAGTGAGTAAAAGAATATGAAAACAAGAGTAAGTACTATACCTCAGTGTTTCGTGGGCAAACAACTGAGGTAGCAAAACGGGGTGCAATGTATAAGACCAACTATGACTATGTACATAAACATGTCAACAAGACTTGGGAAGGGGCGCATAGAGAAGATAAGGGCAAAGGGTGTAAGTATCTAAACGAGTCATGGGAATGTCAATGGATGTAGACAACAAGTGGCAGCAGTGAGTCGACCTGGTGACATGTCGCGGGAAGGCCAATATCATCTTGTATTCCAACAGGCAACACCCCTCCACAGCTCCAGGAACGACGGGGGATGACAGCCCCAACAATAATGGTGACAGATGGTGCACCACCTGCCCCCAGCCTCATGGGGTGGATCATGGGTGGAACAACAATAATGATGCCCATGATGAGGGACATGGCAGCCACCCCATGCCTATGAGCAACTGCTCATAGGGTGGATTGTGGGTGCAGCTTGGGTACAGCACCAGGTGCATGGAGATGAGGTGGATAAGATGGCACCCCAGCACCCACCTCTTTCCACTGTGAGCTCTTGGATTGGGTGCTAATGGTCCATCACCACCTCCATGATGACAAGCACTCACTCCCATGCCTATGAGCCACTGTTCATAGGATGGCTTGTGCATGCTGATGAGAATGACAGGGGTATAGAAGATGATGACAGGGGACAACAAGATAATGGGGACAGTGACAATGAGCAGGGGATAGCCATGGTCCACCACCACCAGCATCCCCTCCCATCACTGCAAACAACTGTTCATGGGGTGGAAAGGGGGAGCAAATCAGGCAGCACAATGGGTCAACAATGAACAGGGTGAGTCAACAACAATGCAGTGACAACCCCAGGTGACAAATAAAAGGGGCCACAACAATGATGACAACTGGCACCAGCACCCAGCAAATAATGACAACCAAGTGATGGAGATATGTAGATGGGACAACAGGGAGGAGGACTGCAGTTGATGAGGAGGGAGACAATGCAGATGATCAGGAGCTGCTGTCTTTCATAGTAGATATTTTTCTTTCATAGTTATTTTTGTAGGTAGTAATGCACATTGTTCAAAGTTCAACAAGGACTTGAAAATAAGTATGCCAACAGTGAGTTTTAACTATTGGCAATAAACTTAGTACAATAATAATTTCACAAAGTCTTTTGAGGTGGAGTTTGAATATGCCGAGGACTGCCGGAGGTATTTCACATCATTTTTCAGTCCATTCTGATTGTTCTTCTGCCAAACACCCAAAAATGATCCAAAAATGAAGCCAAAAATGAGCCAAAAATGGCTACTGTGAACAACCCTAATATAGCATGTACAAGTACATTATGATAAATATGCCAACTCAAAATTGTAATAAATGATTGTGGTCAAGAATGGCAGATGAAATTTGGTTTTGGTTCCAAGTTCTCAATTTATTGAGATGAGGTATTGTCATCTGAATGTCTCATCTGATCTATTAGTGTGGTATTTGCCAAAGTGACCTATTTTTATCCCCTTTGCAAAGTTCATTCAACCTCTGCTCCTTTTGCACCTGTGAATGTCATCTGAAAGTATCAAGGAGATGCTGTCGCACACCAGACCCTCATCTTCTCCTTGGATAGGTTGTCTGTGCATTCTTTTTATCTGAGTTGTGGCTATTTTATTACATGTGTCCCTATTTATACTCTCACAGTGTGGGTCTCAGTGTTAAGTGACAGAATCATCTCTTTGTGGTCTCACTGCTTGTCCTTGTGGATTGCCATGACCAATTTTAGTCTTGAAAGTGTGTATTCTTGTTCCATTTTTCTTTCTGTGTGCATGATGATACAAGCAATAGCTCATCTTGGAGAGGAGAAGATAACATGTGCATTTCTTGCAGAATGGGACAATCTAAAACAACAGTCAGCCTGTGGCATGTGCAGTGTGTTGTCACTAGCATCTGAGGAAGAGTGATGGATTTGGCAGTCACTCAACTGTTGTCTGTTTTGGAAAGTACTGTTTTGAGGGGTATACTAATGGCATATGGCATGGTCTTGTACAAAACCCACAATGGAGGGTCGATTTGTTTTATGTGCAGGTTTTGTGTGGCTGACCTTGGTAGGTCTGTCATGCCAAAGTTTGCCCTATCTACAAAATGGAATGTAGGCATTGTTCCAGCAGAGTTATCTGGGCTCTCTGTTTTGGAGCAGCTGTTGGTTATGAGCTGGTTTCATGTTGTGCATGTTGTTACTGTGCATGGTAGGTAATTTGCAGTTTTCTTCCCATACTGAACTTTTCTTGCTGCCTAATCATGGCTATCATGCCTGTGACCTCCTTCTTTCTGATGATTTGCAGCACTGTGTTCTTTGCATTGATTTTCAGAGACACTTTGATGCACACATTTCTTTTTTGCCTTTTTTTGCATGTCTGCACTGGCTGAGTTGAGGCTGCTCTTCAGTGGTTGAAAGTGAACAATAAGGACAAGCTAGCTTCTTTACCAGAAGATGGGATGCCAACCAGCTGGCTATGTGTTGGGAAAAGTGTAGACCTGGTAGTGAATGTGGCCACACAAGTTAATCTTGAATGTGAGTGGCTTGATATTGTTTACTTCGTTTTTGTTTACTTGTTTTCCAGTAATTTACAGTGCCCCACATGTCCTAGTGGACTGTGTGGAGTTCAAGCTAGTCTGTATGCAGAATCTGGGTCAATTTGATATCTTATGAGTTCAAAGCTTTTCAGACTTTATGAAAGTCATGACATGCCTACAAAATATAGGTGTGCAGAGCAAGGATTGAACCCAAGACCTCCAAGTCATCACACAACAAACCAAACACATGTGATCTACCAGTTGAGCCACAGGAGAATTATTTGTTAGTAATACATAGTTTATTTATGACACTCAAACTCAAACTCAAGTATTTATCTTTCAAAAATTGAACAAATAAATTTTATTAACTGCATCCCTCATGTCTAATGCAAGGGAGTATACAATACAATCAAAGAAATACAAAAAAAAAACTAATAATAACTACATTACGAACTATAGATTTAAAAAAAAAAAACCCCCTGAAATGTGGGGGAGGGCTAAAAGAAAAAGAAGAAAAAAAAACCCACCCCACAACCCCATGAGCAGTTGCTCGTGAGGCTGGGGGTGGGTGGCTTGCCATCGTTCATCGCCATCGTCCCCTGTTTGGGTTTCTGTATTTTTTTTTGGGGGGGGGGGGTTTGGGCATGTCAGTGCAACATGGCACGATTATGGAGGTTGGTGGGTGCTTACTAGGCAGGTATCCCTCTTCTGGGGTCTCCTGGCATCCCTGGGCACCCTCCTAGCCCATGTCAACAGCCTTACATCCCATTTGAATGGGGAGGAGGGGATCGGGTGGGCATGGGCATGGGTTGCGCATTTTTTGTTGTGGCAGGTCGTCCCCAGTAGCATACAGCCTAAAAAGCAATAAAATACAATTAGTTGATTGATAAAACAAAAAGCAAAAAAAAACACTTACTAGGGGCCCAAACGACGATTATCATTGCTTGGGCCCATTGTGTCAGCTCGGCTCATTGGGTCCTGTTGCATCGGCTCAGCTAGTGTGCTGTTTGTTGCTGTTGGTGCAAGAGGCATCAGAGGTGGGGGCTGACTGGGCAGTGGTGGTGGTAGAGGGAGGTGGGAGGCAGCAGTGTCGAGAGTGATGGTGGTGATCAACATCAACAATGATTGTTGATGCATCTTGAACATGCACGTGAGTCACGTGATTTAAACATAGTTAGATAATGCAATTGTTTGTACTTACTGACAACAGCTCTGTGGTGTAGTGGTTAACTGTGCTATTTATGCTTGGCCACAAGGCTTGGGGTTTGATTCTACTTTAATACATAATTTTTCTGTAGTCAGCTAAGCCTCTGTTGTGCATCCACAGACTCGACTTGGACTCGACTCAGACATGTATCTGTCTGAGTCCGAGTCCAAGTAAATTGATGTTGCTCAGACAAAGTCCATGTGCACTCTGAGTAAAAGTCCAAAAATAGCTCAGACTCCACAAAAGTCTGTGCAGACTCTCTAGGAGTCCAAGCAATATACAGGACATTTGAGCCAAATGAGTGGGTCCAGTCCAAGCTAGTCTGTGCGGAGTCCACCAAATTCTGCACAGACTGGCTTGGAATACATGGGGCACAGTAAAGACCTCTTGTTTTCAGTGATTCTGTTACAATTTTCCTTGCAACTCATGGAACCCGACCGACCTGACGTACCCGATGATCCCCTCCAGACAGGAGGCACTCCTGATTCATGCTTAGAGCATGCCCTTGACACCAGACACACACACGACACATGCCAACAACATGCATTTGATCCCCTTCCTGTGGAAGGCACCCTTGATGCATGGCGACTCCATGCACCTGAACCCATTCCCACACATGCTGTGATATGATGATAGGTTGTCTCCTCAGCTCAAAGGCCAATATGTCATTCTAACCACATTCTAATCACATCGGCTAACTCCTATGAGGTCCCAGATGCAGCGCGACCAAGTCTATCAATCGCGATATCATATCGACCACGTCAAAACATCACTAGTGACATCAATCGTATCAAGAGCCCACATTGCACAACCTTAGGACTACCCTGAAAGCCCTTAAAACCCCTTCTAAACAACCATTGAACATCCCCAATCATCTTCAAACAAACTGCGACCATGATTGAACATCATCGACCATTGTCGACCATTGTCGAGCATCATCGATTGATATTGAGAGACTATGAGTGACATCGGGTGCTGCATTCATTATCTATATGGTGGAAGACCATGTGCTAGAACATATTCCAACTCATGCTCAAACCTGCTGATCATAGGTCAGCCTCATTTCAAGTCCCTATCATGTACAGAACCCACTGGATGGATTATTGCGAGACTTAGCGCAGTTTATACACAAAGGACAGTCTCTTTTTAGTTCTTTCCCTTTATTACTCCTTCATCATATGATACATCTCTTTCTTCTTTGGATTCCAGTCTCCTTTTTGGCATTGTGCCTTAACTCATATCTTTTGCCTCATGTTCTACACATGTTTCTCATTCCATTTTAGGAAGTTTCTTCAAAACATATAAAACTCTGTAGTATCTACTGGAAAATACAAGAAATTGTCTTCACCTATCATCTCATATACAGTTCTAAGCATCCGATCAATCTTCTAAAAACAATCTAAGTCTCTATGAGTTTTCTCGATTGACAAGAAACCTCTGTGATCATTGTTGTCCTTGATCTTCCTACGATCCTCTGATCATTATCACTAGCAACCATTTCAACACGTCCTAGCCATCAGCTATAGCCTTTGTATACTTTTGACCTATCAAAAGGTCCTTGGAATTCATACTTCGACCATCGACAATAGAACTTGTTCGCTATCGATCTCGTCGATTGTCCTCAATATCAATCGATACTCGATCGGACCATGCCAAACATCTTTGTCTCCCATAGCACTACCTTCATGACTAGTACCAACTAGTTATCTACCCATAGGTTGTACCATGAACATTCGGAACAACTCGCACCCTTCCTCAGACTCATCGCAAATATCATCAATTGCCTCATCAGCTGTTTTGGTGGTTTTCCCAGGTTGAGTATTATCAACAACAGCCCTTTGACATGAGGTCCATGATGTTGGACTCTCATGATTGACATGCTGCACCACAGCACTCCATGACATTGGATGCCTCATGCAAGGCATGAGGCTTATTGTTTCTATTCATACCTGATATGCATCTACCTTTCCAATTGGATGATAAGGACCTTCCTACTAGTATAAGTACTGCAACTTGTAGTAGGGATGTCCTTAGTTTAGATCTAGGCAATCTACAGCCTTAACTTGCAAGCTCATTTGAAACTCCTTAGTACGTGAACTCACTTGAAACCACTAAGGAAGCCCCTTAGTGCATGAACCCAAATGACTCTATGCAGAAGGCCTGCTAGAGTGCACTATCCATCTTATGTTGGATGCTCCAAGTAAGACTGGTGCTGAACAACTTGTTGAGGAAGCACCTTGTCAAATGACATCAACTAGATTGAGTGGTTGAGGCTTTGCCCTTAACATAAGATCTAAACTATCTGCTAGCCCACCTACCTAGGTGTAGGAAATACATCTTGATACACACCACAGCAACCTGGGTCTAGACAAACCCCAGACTGACACCAAGAGAAGCAGAACCACAGCCAGGTTCATCTTGGTACCGATACAACAGAAGACTAGTCCGTTACTTGACCCCAGCACAGTGTTGGTTCTACAGATCAACTGACAGACAAAGAGGAGATTTCCTCACCGACGAAGACTTTGAACAACCACACACACCCCCACCCAAAACATCCACCTGCTTCCTAACAGATGAAACCGATGACCTCTATAACGAGATGTCCAAACCCACCGCAACCACACTAATGACATCTGTGAAGGACATTCGAATCCCATCACCCACAGACCTCTCAGGAGAGTGGACCAAGACCACCAAGTTCCTGCAGGAGACCTGTACCTGCGAATCAATGACCAGGTCTATGACACGAATGACAAGAAGATCATCTTCACACTGTCCTTCATGAATGGAGGGACAACAGCTGCCTGGGTGCAGGCATTTGTCAACCAACACCAATCCGAGGGACTCAGAGAATACGTAGACTTCAGACAGAAGGTCCTAGAAGCCTTCTCACCAATCGATGATGCCAGAATGGCAAAGACAGAGATTAAAAATCTCAAACAAGGTTCAGGGAACCTCGAAGAATATGTGGCAAATTTCCACATCCTGAAAGACAGGACAGGAATCACCAAAGATGCAGCCATGATTGAGTACTTCATGGATGGACTGCACCCCAAATTACTGAAGAGGGTACACAAAATGGAGACAGTACCCAACACCCTCAAAGACTGGATAAAGGCAGCTTAGGCAAATGGAAACGAGCCATGGCAATCCTGGGGAAGACCAGGCAGAATGACAAGATAAAACAGATGATGAAGAAAGGACAGCCCTCTCTCAACATCAACTGATTGACAAACCAGGAATGAATGGAACACCTCTGGAACAGACTGTGTTTCACCTGCCACCAACCCAGACACCAATCATCTGACCATAAGGATGGAAAGAATCCCACCCAGACAGGGTCAGCACCACCTCCCTACCAAAGCCACTTCACCCAGAAAAGGGCTGGGGTGGACACCTACCAGAAGATCCACACAATGCTGGATGAAGTAGATGAAGAAGAGAAAGAATGAGCCCTCAACCTCATGGAGGAATCAGGTTTTTAGAACAGCAGCCTGATACAATGCCAGTCACCGCTGAAGTCTCCATAGGATCTGTACTCTTGGCTACCATGAATAGACAATCTATGCGCCTGTCTATTTGGGTAGCTGAGTCAGACAATGGGAAAGACATTGCAACAAATGTGCTCCTTGACTCTGGAGCAGGAGTCTTTATTGACTCAAAATTCGTTGAACAAGAAGGGATCAGGACATATCCCTTAGGCCGCACCATCTGGGCCACAAATGTAGATGGAACCCTGAATAAGCAGGGAACAATCACCAGATGCGTGAAAGGGAGGCTCCACATCAACGGAAGGAGCTACCCAATGGAATACCTAGTTGCTGGACTAGGCAAAGAATCAGTAATCCTGGGCCTGCCATGGCTGTGGGAGATAAACCCGATCATCGATTGGAAAAAGGGAACCTTTGAGTTCCGAGACAAAGAACGATGGGCTCAGATCCAGCAAATCTTAGAGAAGACAAGAAGAGCCAAATGGGCCCTCCCAAACACCTTAAACCTCCCCAGGGTCGACACTGGAAGGGATGTGCCCAATGACAGAATGGCACAAATTTGACACATCATGGCCAAAACAAGACAGAGGCTCTCTGAAGAGAAAGAGAGGAGCCTTGCCCAAGCCAGATTGGCTGTTGCAAAAACTAGAGAAAGACTCTCCAAAGAAAAGGAGAGAAACCTTGCCTGAGCACGACTGGCCGTGGCAAAGACAAAGGAAAGGCTTTCCGAAAAGAAAGCGAAAGAACTGAATTTGGTCCAAAAAGCTGTTGCAAAAACCAAGACCAGGGGTACTCCTAAAGAAGACAGGAACCTCGAAGCAGTGAGATGCACCGTCGCCAAAACCTGAGAAAACCAGAAGAAAGAACAACTGGAGAAGGGCAAATACAATGAATGTGACAGGACACAATGAATCTTGCAAAAGATGAAAGAACTGCTAACCTCCACAGGGGAGGGAAGCACTGGCAAAAGAAACTTGAAAATGACACCACAAAACAGGACAAACAACCCTCTACAAGAGACTACCCCAATCCACGATTATAATCATTGATGGTATGCACCATCAATGCTATCTTCAAACCAAGTGAGGGCAGTATTCTCAAGGAACATCGCCATATATTCAATGCAGTCTGAGTCCAGCTCAGGACTGCACACCTTGTTCACCTTCAATTACCGAAGAAGGGCATTCAGCCATCTTTCAAAGGTTTCAGTGTCAGGTAATCCACCGTACTTTGATGGATTGGGAACTCAGGGACCATTCTTGCCTCCAGTGGCAGGAATTTCTGTCAAAACAGAGACCTTGTTGTTGATCTGTCTATGTATCTTGGTATGGATGTCCCTCAAATATTTTGAGGGACAGCAAGAGCCTTTTTCTCGATAAGAATCAGGATAGGAAGATGTAGACCAGTAAGGGCTACTAGGTTCTCATGGGGTACCAGAATGTCCAGATGGGGTACATCTGGAAGAAGTGCGAGTCTGCATTCCTCGTCAGTGATTCAACAAGTTCCTGTGGGACGCCTCTTGCTCGAGTTGGGAAGAATATTTGGTACTTTTGTTGCTTGACGTGCTATATGTTGAGTCACTATTATTTCCATTATCATCATCCCTGGACCCATCTCCATCTGGTGGTCCTCCATGGCCTGGATGACTCTGTGCAGGCCATCTGGAATTTCCAGATGGTGGGCTCTCCCGCTTCTGATGGTGAGATGAAGGGTCATCCTTATCCCAAGGTTGACCATGTTTGTCAAAGCGGATCCCCTGATCAGGTATCAAGGTGGGATGTCCATCCCGGATATCGCCATCGTGTATCCTTTGAAGGATGATCCTGTTGTTGTTGATGTAGTGTACCTTCTTCTTAGAAGGTACTTCATGAGATAACTCAGGCATTTGTAGACGTGGGGAACCATGTCTATGGGCAGAAGGATCTTCTCATTCCGCTGGGTCAGTGGAATGAGGTTGGATAGGGTTGGTATCTCATTCTGTTGCAGCGGGACGAGAGATGGTAGGGTTAATTATATCCCTATGGGCAAAGTGTCTGGCATAACTTAATGCCAGATCTTTAAGTTGGTTTTCCAACTTAACAGGCTCAAAATCTCTTGCATCCATGCAATGGGTAAACATATCTGTTGCAATCTGAGCAAAGTGCACAGCTCCAAACTCTTCATCTGATTCATCCTCTCAAGGTCTGGCCTCGAGGGGTTTTTTCTCTTGGCATTGGTGCAATCGATCGTCAGTGTTCATCGGCATTGCAGGTGCTGATGGTGTTAAATCCAGCCACATGGCAGGGAATAATCCAGGTGTTTTGAACATCTGGCTGTTGCGGGGAAGATTGATACCACTACCAGGGGTAACCTGGTTGTTGTTGAGCTCTGGGGTCAATTCATCCAGAGTTTGACGAGAAAGATTTTCTGGATTTGGGGTTGCTGTTGTCAGCATCCTCGATGGTGGGCCAAGGAATTGAGATTCCTCGAAGTGGCTGTATGTGCTTCAAGGGTCTGAAAGTTCCTAGTAGGCAAAATGTCATTTCTTGAGGTGCTTGTATGCACCTCGAGTGGATGGGATCCAGTCAAATCTTGCGCCTCCTGCTTGGGAGCAGGCTTCAGCTTGTTCTTGGTCTTGGCCTTGGTGTAGGCCATGGTGTCATTCTTGAGGCACAGTCTTCAGCAATGGAGAGAAAAAAATTAATTTGGTCATAGCAGTGGGCGAAAAAGCAAAGAGTCGAGTGCAAAGAAACTTGATTTGGGTCCTAGCGATGGATATTCTTCCATCGCTGATCACATTGAGAATTTTCTCCCTTTGCAGGAGAAGTTCAGGGTTGTGTTGATGACAATCGCTGATGGGGCGATGTTGAGCTTAACTCTATATGAGTTTGAGTGTTTAAAAAACTGTTGTGAGTCAGAGGGGGTCCCTTAGTATCACACAGAAGCAAAACATGAATAACATATATTTCATGTATACTCAAGGTGGTAGTAAAAGGATTGATTATGTAAATAGAAGGCTGGTCCCTTTATAGGGGCCAGCCAGGTCAATAGCAAAGAAATATAATATATACAAATGTGGGGTCAAGCCCCAGGTCACCACAGAAATGAAGTGAGGAAAAATGTAGAACAAACGTAAAAAATAGGAGAAACACACAGGGCACCCCCCCTAGTCCCCCTAGTAGGTCCAAGTTCTCTATAGGACATGTATCTGGGTATAGAGATTGGCATGGGTAACCCCCACATATCTTTTTTGCTACCCAGAGGTTGTGAGGGTACACATACCCTTGTGGGTAATGTGCATGGGTATGACATCCATACTTCATTTGTCCATCACCATTCATTGAGAACCCCCTATCCACCCTGTGAGCAGTGGCTCAGCAGTGGCGGTGGGGGGCACTGGGTTGTTGTAAGTTGCATTGTTAGTATTAGGAGCCCCAAACATATTAAGCAGACTGTTATCAAAATGTGAGTGCATCATGAGCTGAGATGGCCTTAAGACTTACTATGGTACCTCTTGTAGTCATCCAGGATGTGGCAGGGATTGATAGGTCATGACATTCCTAGCATTGTTCTGCTTGCACTTCAACCAATATTAGCTAGAGGAGATGAAGTAGTAATAGGCAAGGATTTTGCAAGGGGGCACTGGGATCAAAAAAATAGACCTTTTTTTTTCATGGCCTCTGGTTGGACTAACTAACTGGGTTCCAGTCTGGCATTTCAATCCCGGTGCCCCCTTGGGATTTTGAGGATTTGGGCATGATACCAATTTGACAGAAATGGAATAGAATGGCAAGCCATTTAAAATCTCGAAGGGCTTGAAAAAAGTTGGAAAAAAGTTCTGAAAAAATTTTCCATTCAGCTAGCATCTCAAGGTGATTCGCAATAGTGACATTGACGGGCAGGCAAACAGGGAGGAACAATCACGAGTTGGGAGGGCCTCTGGTGACTAGGTCACAGTGTTCTTGACGAGAGAAGGGCGATTATAATCTGCTTAATAATGTGGGTGTATATCCAAAAATAGCCTAAGCCACGGATTTTTCCGAAAATCACGTGTAGCGAAGAGCTTGCTGGGTTGAAGTTTGAACATTGGCATGAAGCTCGAAATTCGAACGACAGTTCCCTCAGTCAATGGAGACTGAAGGGAACACCTATTCAAGCGCTCACCTCCGTGAGCGCGACAAGATACTTGAAGCAAAACACCAGAAAGAACTTGCCTTCATTGAGCGCAAAGTTGATCGGCTCCGGTGGTCCAACGACGACATACTCAAACAGCTGTTCGATGTGCGGACGCGTGGCGATAAGCTCGCGCGGTCACTTGGGTTCAACAACGTGCACGAGGCACAAGTAGCCATTGACACTGCGGACCACGAAACACCTTTAACCTTCAAAGAGTGCTTAGCGCAGGTGGACGCGTTACAAGGGAATCTTGCTCGAGAGAGGACACAGCATGAGAAGCTGCGGGAATATTTAAGGCTGGTAGAAGAGGAGAGGGACCAACAGAAGGCCACTGCGGCAGCGGCAGTTCGGAATAGTGGTGACCTCAGGTTTGTGTATTTTACTCAACCTAAGTCATTTGATATATAATGACTCAATGGTCAGGAGCGCTGTTTTAAAGCACCAAGAAACGTCCGACAGATTATCCCAGGAAATGTCCCAGCTCCAGTCGCGGTATGACGCGCTCTCAGAAGTCAAAGAACGCGCTGCGGAGCGGTACAAAAACGATTACCAAAAATGGCGCAAGTTCAAGAATTGGCTTTTCAAGGACGAGGAGGGCACGAATGGGAAAGACGGGCATGAACTCAGTGCGGAGGAGAAGAAACGACGGCGAAACAAGAATGTGATGAAGAAGAAGAAATTGGTGATGGGCTTGGGGCCGGATTACCCAGAGAACTACCCCGAAGGCGAAATGAATAGTAGTACGTATTGTGTCCTACCCACTATGCGTATTTCTCTCCAGCTGACGTTTGGTTCAGCGTCGTCAACATTATGTCCTCCGCGTATGGGTGGAATTTCACCGCTACGCGAAGAATGCTATTCTGAGAACGAGAAAGAGAATCAGATCACTTCCATTTCAGAAAGAAAGCGAGGTCGACTGACGGAGCCCCCTTCTTCCTCCCTACCACCACTTTCTCCTACCGTAGTTGCGGCCTCAGTGTGCATTCCGCCTTCGTCATCTTCAAGTGACGCAACTCCCGTGGCATCAACGCCCCTCCTCAAATCCCTCGCCAACACTATGCTCTCTGCCTCACCCCCACCACCGCTCTCTCAAACCCTCACAAAGACTTCACGGATACCACTCACATTTCGGCCTATCGCCATACAAAAAAACTGTTCTCAGATTAAGACCAAACAGAAGCCAAGGTTGGTTGCTGATATTATCACCTACACGTATCAAAGGCTGATGTTTTCCCTTAGTTCATTATCACCCGTTCCCATCCCCAGACCTCTGAAAAGAACGCACACCCAACATGCAATATCGTCTGATACAGAGGATGACTCTCAAGGTTTGCCATGATCACGATATCATTTCCATATCCTCTGAAATTTTGGCTTTAAAGCGGATGATCTTTTTCCGGCCATGACGCCCGTGTTCAAGGTTCCTGCCCCTCCCGCGACAGTTTCCAGGTCGGTCAGAGTAACGCCCAAACTACCCATTGCGATGGATGCCTCCCAGACCGAAGATGAGCCCCAAAGTCCGAGTCAGAGTAAATACGTGCATGTTACCTCTCGTATTCTGCTGTTCATATCTGCTGTTTGCTTATTCAGTGTTACCTCCTTCTCTGATCACGGCGAAACAATCTGGAAAGGTGCCATCCCCGCTCACGTCCTCGCGATCTAGCAAAGACATAGATAGGCGCCGAAGCGACTCAGGCATCATGTTAGTCTCATCCGACACTGATACTGGCACTATGCCACCACCACGCAAGATGCGTCGTCTCAGCAGTGACGACATCCATCGGACGCCTGACATTTATACATCTTCTGCAGCCACTGCCCAGAAACACGAGTGCAATGATAGAGATGGAAGAACGACTACACCAACGTCGTCGAAAGGAAAGGAGAAGGAGAATATCAGAACCAACACGCCCACTAGTTCCGCATCTGGTTCTGCATCCGCACAGAAGCGGCAACAGGATTATTCTGCGTTCAAGGGACGGGGGCGCTATGCGAAGGATTTCACATCGTGAGAGTTGTTTTCCATTCCATCAGTTTTACATGTTTATGCGATGATGGCTTTTACAGTACCGATAAGACTATCAATGCGGAGTACGCCATTGACCCCGCGCGGAATGGAGGTTTGGAATTCCAGTACGACGAGGTGGCGAGAACGAAGGAGGATCGTCGGCGTTTGGATGCGGGTGATTGTGAGTGCTGTCGTGATGTGAGTTTAATCCGTTCCATACGCCAAAAATCATATTATATTAGACAATAGTACTACACCGCGATCGGACCACTTCCCAACAGACTGCACGCACCATTATGGCGATCTCCAACTAACAGCCCCGTCAAGTCCAAGGGATCGTGTTCCCATCACGGCAGTTCAGCCCAGAACAGTGGCGAAACAGAAACGGATATCGAAAGGCAAGCAGCAGCAATCACATCTCATAAGCAGGCAATCTCGCGACACCGGCACCAATGGGAGCGTGCGCACACTCCACCGGGGTACTGGAACATTGGGTTCCCGGATACACAGGAGGCGGCGGATATCAACGAGCGGGCGAGAGAGATGCATAGACGGAAGAGAGAGGAGGTGGCGAGTGAGGTGCGGAGGGGTGCAGGAAAGTATAAGAGGCGTCAGGGAACGTGATTATTGTAGATGGTGATGTGATACTTGTGGTCTCTGGATCATGGACTGTTATGCGGATACGCGCACATAAACGAACACAGTCTGTATTTTTATGCATATATACTGATGAAAGATTTTCTCTGCTCATCATCAAAAGGGTTGTCAGATCCCTGCGCAACTTGAAACAAGTCTGTTTCTTATTATAACCTACTTACCCCAAGCTTCATATTCCTGTTTCCAGCCGTATTATAGCGTACATTGTTTTTGCAGTGATGACCAACCTAAGACCTTGCGCGGCGCCTTCTGCGCCAAAAGTCCTTGATCACGCGACTAGCTCCGATCAAGCATCTCGCCTCCGTGTTTTGGTGCTAGGGAGCAGCTGCCGAGACACAGACAGTTTATATGCAACTAGGGTCCCCTGTGTTGCTTTGCTTCTGCCCCCATTTCGTTGACAAGCAACACAGGTAAGTGTGCCGCGCTTTTTCACAGTTCGGTTTCTTACGTTTTCAGTAGTTGATTATCTAAGGCTCGCCTTAACAATATCATCTACTCACATCGTAAGAGCTCCCACCATATCTAGAAAAATCATTTTAACTAGGTTATCACTTTACAGGATTCACTGGTACAACATTATAGCTGTTGCTATTGTGCCCAGTCAAATCTTAACAAGTGAGCGGTGTCCCCACCATTTCCTATCCGATTTGATTTCTCACATGGCCACATCTACTAGATTGATTGTGGATTAATCTAGTCGTCTCTTCATTTCAATTTTCACGGCTCTATACTCTCTTCAGTCATTGTCCACTCTCATCCACCTCCCTCATTGAGTCATCATTCTCCTGTCTTTCTATGTCTGATGCTCCTGTTCGTGTTGCAAGCCCTGCAGGTTCAATCGACAATACTGTTCAGGCATGAGCAGAAGAATTTCAATGGATTGTGGACGATGCCATCTCGGAATCTTATACCAGGCCCACATTCTTGGAACGTCTCAAGGCAGCTGGAGCTACACCCAATGAGGCACAAGACTACATTTCACAGTTTAGTCAATGCGGAAGGGAACATGAAGCCTCTGGGGCAACAAATGCAGGAGGAGCCCAGCCACAGGCAGCTGGTCAAGTCGATGCAAACGCACCAAGCCTGGTTGACATCGCCATGACAATTTCTTGGGTGCTTCTTTGAGTGAAAGTCGATCATCTTCAGTCGCCATCTTCAGGAGCTGCTAGAGTTGCGGATGGGACCCTCTCTGATGAGTTGTCGACCCTTCTGGGACTACCCAGTGGAAAAGGGGTGATTCCAGCACAAAAGCACCCTATTTGGCCAAGATGTCAGCCCCTGTTGCATCTGATCCTCACTTGGAAAAAACTCAGGAGCTTCTCTTGGTCTTTAGCCCTCAGAACATTCAAGACATCCATGTCAATAAAGTGCAGTTCACCCTGTTCAGGGATCCACTTCCTCAGACCTTCTGGCACAAGATTCTTCTCGACTCTTATGTTGATTTCAAAAAACTCTTTGCTTCAATGGATAGAGGATATGATCACCATGATGACCCAAAAGATTTTGGGGCAGGCTATGTGCTTGTCAAAAAGGATCAAGCTTTCTCCAAGTGCCCACTTTGTACAGAAGCTGATTGGATTTGGGTCTTTGGCACATGGTCTTCAGGTGTGGCTTTTTTCTTTCCTCACTGCGATATGGAAAATTGGGACTATCAGACAATCATCATGAACCTGTTTTGAGCTGCTCCTGGCAATCCTCTGGTCGCCATCTCATTTGATGTCCAAGTTTGCGATAAGTATACAAAGAAACCTTTTCATCTCAATAATTGAGCACAACTCAATTCCCTGCTTTTGGCTCAGATGCTGTCACCCACTTCTCCAAATGTTCCTTGCTCAAACAAGCAAATCCACCATCTCAGCCATCTTCTTCAGGAGGGAATTAAAAGTGGGTGGATGTTCCTTTCCAGAATTGGAGCTTTGATATGGGCAAGACTGAGGTTTGCCCAAATCATAGAACACATGGTGTTTGCTGCATTTGTGGTGAAGGACACCAAGCAAAAGACAATGAACAATGTGCAGCTGCACTCCAGTCTTGATCTTGAGACTGAGTTGCTGGAGTCACAGGGAGTTGTGTCTAGATTACTGGAGAAGGGACCTCAGCCATTGGGCAAGACGATTGGTTCTTTAAAACATAAAGCAACAGAGATCTTAGTGATTCCGTCAAGGATTTGCATGGTCAGACAGTGACAGTAATCATACTTCTCCATCTGCGTTGTACACTGAGACTGGGGCTCCCTTGCCTGCTCCACCTCAACATCTTTTGGACAACCCAAAGATTCAAGAGGCCATATGCTCATTAGGCAATGCAATCAAGGTTGAGATGCCCTTTGATGTCGACAAGTTTGAGTTGCTATTGGCTGACCATCCAAACCAACCTTTTATAAAATCAGTTTTGAAAGGTTTGCATGAGGGTTGCTGGCCTTTCAATGAAGGTGAATGGAAAGTTGAACTTGAGGAAGTCATTCCAAGTCATGACTCTGACCTGAGGATGCAGAAGCCATTCAAGCTTTTTGTGATCACAAGATCGCTGTGGGGCATTGGTCTGAGTCTCTGGAAAAAGGAAAAAAAACACAAATGCTATTACATTGGAGGTATAATAATCACATATAGAATTGCAGTACACCTCTTGTCATATTACATCAAACATATTATTTTATCAGAGCACAGCCACTGTTGGGTCAGAACAAACTCACCATCGGGTCAAAGCACAGCCACATCAGGTCACAACACACTAGCCATTCCATTGGAGGTATGATGCATCACATTTGCAATGAAATTGAATTTCAGTACACCTTTTGTCATATCACATCAAACATGTAATTTTATTGGAGCACAGCTACTGTCAGGTCAGAACAAACTGGTCATTGGGTCAGAGCACATCCACATTGGGTCACAACAAACATGCCATTGCGTAGGAGGCATGACTGCATCTGACATTCAATGATATTGAATTGAAGTACACTTCTTGTTATATTAGGGCACACATGACATGAGATGTTTTGACCCGACATATAAAAAATTATTATGTAAGCAATAGATAACACCAAGATAAGAGATCAGATAGATCAGATCAGATCCAGTGTAGCACAGCCTTGGTAGATGGCATATGTCATTGTGATGGGCAATTTGTCTACCTCCGACATTGTCATCAACATTCTGCACCATGCCATGCTCATCATCTCTGACAATGAGCACACTGTTTCCCTCATTTTATACTCTTTTCCTTGATTCTTCTTTGGTATGCATCACTTACATATGTATATAGAGTGTTAATAAGCAATCTATTTTCATTTTACACACTTTTTCAGTCTGCAGTATGCATTCTATCATCTATTCATACACACTTATCCAACTTATTCTTTTATACTAGCTGCTACAGCTCACTAGTGAGAGTATGTACAGATATACTGAAGCATTTTAAGTATTATTTATATATCATTAAAGCCATATTCTAATTCACTACCAGTCCTTGAAATTAAGGAAAGTATACACTTCTGCCTTACAGATCTTCAAAATAAATATACCTTCTCAGTCTTTATTCTCTTTTTTGTTTATAATGATTACTCCACAAATCCAACTACCAGTATATACATATTTCTATCCATCTACTTACAGTTGAGTGGCTGTAGGGTATGCATAAACTCAGCACATGGTACCTTCACTCCTTACTCTCTCACATCTCACTAGTACCACCACATGCCCTTTTCCCAAATAATGTATAGCTATAAGTATCTTTATCTACCCAACATATAGTAGAGACTTGAAATGGGGAGAAGTGACTCCTTCTTCTTCCCTTATCAGGAGAGGATGATAGAATGCATACTGCAGGCTGAAAAAGTATGTAAGATGAAAATAGATTGTTTATTAACACACTATATACACATGTAAGAGTTATGTACCAAAAATGATTGAAGGAAAAGAGTGTAGAATGAGGGGAACAGTGTGCTCATTGTCAGAAATGATGAGCAGGACACATTACACAATATTGATGGCAATGTCAGCAGTAGCCAAATCGTCCATCACAATGACATATACCATCAAGGGAGTGCCAGCATTGAAAAAAAAGACCCGGGGTCAAGTTTTTTGCTAAGGCAAATTAAGCTGGACGAACATATCTAAATAAGGAAATATGACATCATTGTCATTGGTGCTTTCCCCTGCGTCCTTGCCCAGATGCCTCACAAGCCATGATTTCATGGCTCTTGCTCCAATCTGACACACTGGAGGTGATACTAGACATGTACCATGAGTCAGAAAGTCAATCAGCACCCATGAGATATGTACTTACCCATTGAGTCTCACAGCTGGCTTGTTTGCATTTGATGACCCCACTCAGTGAACTGTTGAGGACCGATCTGCATAGACACCCATTCAATGCATCTGCCAGTTGTCACAGGACCCTTTTATGCTTTGGCTGCCCTGATTCCTTGGGAATTTCAGAACCAATTTCGGTTCCCAGTGCATGATTTACCACATTGGATGACATCATGCCCACTTCCAAACTTGTTGCATTCATGCTGCCTTCCTTTTCACTGCCATTTTCAGTCATCTTATTGTTCTGTTCAGTGGACGAGTAAGTACATTTTATTGCTCTGCCAAAGTTAATCATTTGGACTCATGCTGTCAATGATTGATGGTTCTTGCATGATTGGGCTTTTATACCTGGAAATTACAACACATACTGTAGGCTCTTGACTAGAATCAATGTTCCCCATCCAATATTTTGCTTCGAATGAGAATGTGTGTAAGTCTGGCCCCACAGACTCACAACATTATGACTAGTTAATTTACCTACACCACCATTACACACTTCCATGGTGCCGGCACAGCCACACACATCACTGACACAACCACCCTTGCCACTGGTGATAGAACAGCCACCTATGGCATATAAACAACTCACCAACACTGTAAGGGCAACCTTACAATCAGAGCCTGAGCTCAATACTTGCAAGGGAAAACCAAAGAGTTAGATAAACTAATGGAACAAAGAAATATCTACACACCTTGCAAGGAAAAACCAAAGAGAAAAGTCTAAGGTGTTTCCCTGCAGAGGGTGTTAACTATATACCCAGAACCGTGTGACGAAGTAAAATAATTCAGTCTCCATGTAGAAGTGGGACTAAGGAAGTGAGCACTGCCAGGGTGCATCAGAAGGTCATTCCGCTTCATCCTAATGCATTCAAACATTGTCCCATGACTTCTGTGGCATCATCGAAGTATGGGTGTGGTTGTAGGTGAGGGGTGGAGCAGTTTGAAGTTGTTTGAAGAATGTTCAAGGAATTTGAAGACTGTTCAAAGGGTTCAAAGTTTGTTCAAAGGGTTTGAAGTTTGTTCGAATAGTTCGAAGATTGTTTGTGAACTTCATAGATGTTTGTAGGGGTTCGTGAGTGCTCATCGAGGGTTCCTCTTACATCACCCCCCCTTAAGCCACAGTGTCCCAATGCAAAAAACTCTGCAGTGACCAGACCTGGCATCATGGTTGAAAACCCATGCAACCAAAAAGCAGGGCATTGATACATTTTGGGGCGGTTGGGTGGGCTCTGTTGAAGTCCTTTATTAGCTCAGGAGCATCCAAGTCATCCAAAATCCACAAATTTTCTTCGTGACCATAGCCCTTCCACCTAACCAGGTATTGCAGTGTCCTGCCCCTCATCTGACTATCTATCACCTCTGCAATCTCAAACCTCTGCTCTCCTCCTATGATATCTGGTGGTGGCAGTGGATGTGGTCATCGACCTATGATTAGATCCAGCAGGGCTGGCATGAGTTTGATGATGTGGAAGACTGGGTGGAGTCATGACATGGATGGCAGTAGTTTCAGACGGTATGCATGTGAACCTACAGGGCAAACGATTGGGTAGGGGCCAAGATATCGATGTGTGAACTTTTTCAAGGGCCTGGTCATGCTAATGTCTGAAGCATCAAGAAAGACTTTATCACCCACCTCGAACTTTGGTGCTGGGGTTTGCTGTTGATTATAGTACCTCACTGAGTCATCCTTCAATTTTGAAAGGGCTGCCTGTGCTTCATCTAGCATGGATTTCATTCAAACCATGAATTCGTTGACAGCTTCAAGCTTTGATGGACATTGATCAGGTTTGAAACCCATCCAGGGGTGTCTACCAGTATCGATAAAGAATGGGGAGTGCTGCATAGATGAGTGGATGTGGTTGTTGTATGTGAATTCACCCAGGGGTAGGAGTGTGTCCCAATCATTCTGTTGTTCACCTACAAAAATTTGAATGTACTGTTTGAGCTCTTGGTTAATGCATTCAGTTTGACCATCCAACTGTGGGTGATATGTGGTTGAGGCTGAGATGGTGATTCCTAGTAGACAATACAATTCATGCATGAATTTGGTGACAAATTGGGGTCCTCAATCCAACGGCATTGATTGGGGGAGGCCATGCAGCTTCCAGACGTTTTGGAGGTAGAGTCGAGCTGAGCCCAGTGCAGTGATGGCTGAACTTTACACTCCCCCACAGAGTCCTGGAGGAATGCAGTGGGACTCACCAGGACTCCAGTGGGACTCACCAGGACTCCAGTGGGACTCACCAGGACTCCAGTGGGACTCACCAGGACTCCAGTGGGACTCACCAGGACTCCAGTGGGACTCACCAGGACTCCAGTGGGACTCACCAGGACTCCAGTGGGACTCACCAGGACTCCAGTGGGACTCACCAGGACTCCAGTGGGACTCACCAGGACTCCAGTGGGACTCACCAGGACTCCAGTGGGACTCACCAGGACTCCAGTGGGACTCACCAGGACTCCAGTGGGACTCACCAGGACTCCAGTGGGACTCACCAGGACTCCAGTGGGACTCACCAGGACTCCAGTGGGACTCACCAGGACTCCAGTGGGACTCAGTACCCTAAAGTCATACCATAATGGAAAGTCAATTTGAGATATCTTATGAGTTTCAAGTGCTTCAGACTTCATGAATTTCACAAAGTACCTACAAAATAAACTTGTTCAGAGCAGGGATTGAACTCTAGAACTCATGATCAAAAATCACATGATAAACCAAACAAGTGCTTAACCAGTTGAGCCACAGGAGAATTATTAGCTACCAATATAAAAGTGTATTTATACCCTCAAACTTGTAAGCTTACCTCGGATAGAGTTAAGCTTCACTAAATCACACGGGACGGAACAGGACCAGGATATATACGGAAGTGAGAGGATAAGGGAAATACAGCAGGGAATGGAGGTGAACGTAAGTGGGAGAAAGGAAGGAAGGAAGATCGATCTTGAGCTGGTGAGTATATATGGGGGAAAGTGACAGCTGTGCAAATATAAGTAAAGGATGAGTAAGCCCCAGGATTACACCCTCCCCCCCTCTGAAAAATTTGCAATCAACCAGAGAAAAAAATAATGTAAGAGAGTATCGTAAAACTGCTTGTTGGGTGCATCAAAAACCCCTCAGGGAAAAGCTACCGGCGGCAGGGACATGGTGAAAATGAACTGCACATATTGCCCTCACCGTGTTCCTGCCAACCAGTCATCGAGTGCGGCATTGTCTGCGAGTTCTGAGCCTGTGAGCCACTCATCTTCTTCTGGGCCATAGCCGAGCCAACGCACGAGGTATTGCATGCCTTGTCCGTGTTTGTGTGCGTCGATGATTTTCTCAACGTAAAATTCTTGTGCACCGTCTTCCGTGATGATCGCACCTGGGCGAGCGAGTTCTTGCGAAGGGAAGAGGTTGCAGTCATTTTCATTGTAAGGTAGTACTTCTGAAGTGTGGTATGTTGGGCATAACTTAGAGGAGGGAGGAAGGTTGATCGTTACGGTTGAGGACTCGTGGTTGATGTCCGTGATGATGTACCATCCGTCGAATCTAGGCATGAATTTAGCAACACGTTTTTCACCTTTGGCAGTGTATTGTTGTCGCCTGTTTTTAGTGGATAGCATTACACGGTCCCCAATGTCAAGATCAAAGTCAGGGTTGCGTCCTCAGTTTGCATATGCGGCTTGAGATATTTTTGCCTTCAGTAGGTTGTCTTGTGCTTCCAGCATGTCTGTCTGCAGTTTGTTAATCAGTTCTCGTGCCCATTGATCCTCAGGTGGGATAGGCACGATTGGTGTGATCAAGGGTGGAATCAGTTGAGGGCTGCAGCCCATTCATAGTTGAAATGGTGAGAATCCCATAGATTTGTTGATGGTGTTCATAAGGTCGAAATGTACACACAGTAGTGCTCGGGCCCATCCTTTTTGGTTCCGCGCGACGTGGTATCAGAGTGCCTGGTTCACGGTTTTATTTGTTCATTCGCTAGCACTGTCAGTCTGAGGGTGGTACGCAGAGGACATTTTCAGTTTGACACCTGTCAGCTTGTGTAGTGCTGACCAGAATTTGGACATGAAGAGCTTATCATGGTCCGATACGATTTCTAGGGGCAAGCCGTTTTCGCAGTACCAGCGGTTGAAGAACACAGCTGCCAGTTCCGGGGCCGTAATGTCCATTCTTGTTGGTATGATTTGAATGTCTGCATTCAGGCAGTCAGTCATGGTCAGGATGCAGTTGAAGCCATTGTCCTCAGGCAAGGGGCCAATGAAATCCATTGCGATGGAATCCCCCTGTTGATCTGGTATAGGCAATGGGTGCAGAGGTCCTGCAGGTTTTGTTGTCCTTGATTTGTTCCGTTGGCAGTCAGAGCAGCTTGGGACGTAAGCACCCTCCAGGTCTCTGCACATGTTTGGCCAGTAGTATGAGTTTCGAAGTGATCCGTAAGATTTTTCAACCCCAAAATGACCTAGTGAATCATGTGCCAGTCGATACAGTGATTCCCGAATGTTCCCGGATGCCGGGATTACCAGGCGCTCTCCAATGAACATCAGCTTTTCTTTTTCGTGCACAATAGGCATGCCTTGTGCGGCATTGTGCAGCTTTATGCACCACTTGTCCGTTTCGTACCCATCGATGATAGCAGCTCGTAATTGGGGGTCTTGTGATATGGACAGCATGGCAGTCACAGCTTGTGTTGATGCAATGTCAGTCTCAGCCAGAGCATGTGCAGATAACAGAGGGCAAGCATGTGTTGCGGGGAGGACAGCATGTACAGTGGTGGAGTTGTCATTGTCATCATCAGGACAGAATTCATATGGAGATCTAGCAGTTTTTATAGTGGCCTCGCTTGAGGCAGAGATTTTGACAGGCAGGCGGGACAAGGCATCAGCTACGGTGTTCTCTTCACCCTTGATGTACATGATCTTAGCATCGAATTGAGACATGAATTCCATCCAATGCGCCTGCCAGCATGACAAGTCCAGCTGGCTGTCAAAGTTCTCGAGCATCTTGTGGTCTGTGAAAATTGTAAATGAGGAGCCGAGCAGGTCAGCCCGCCACTTGTGTAATGCCCGGATGATAGCCAGCATTTCTTTTTCATGGACCAGGTAGTTTAGTTCCGCATTTTTGAATGTCATGGAGTCGAACACTATGGGACGCACCATTTCCCATGTTTCCCCAAAGGAGAGAACAGCTCCAGAGCGGAAGTCACTTGCGTCTGTGGTTACGAAGATTTTGCAGGTGGCGTCAGAGTGGTCGATTGTTGTTAAACAGTCATGGCTCACAACAATCACTTTAATTGCCTCAAAAGCGAATTGATGTTCAGCTGTCCAGGGAGGGAAAGTGCGTTTTGATTCAGCAGTAGTCAGTGGCGTCAGCACAGCGGTGTGGGTTGCCAGATTGGGGAGGAATGATGCCAGGTAGCGTACGAGCCCCAAGAATTGGCGCACGTCTGTTGCTGAGCATGGCCATGGCCAAGACAGGATTCTGTCAACCTTTCGTGAGTTGGCCTCAATGCCTTTTTCAGAGATGCAGTGCCCCAGGAAATCAATGGATGAGCAGTATAGGCACGTCTTTTTGGGGTTACAGTACAGTCATGCAGCACGAAGAGCATTCAGGATTGTACGCACATTTCGGTGGTGCTCTTCCATGGTGTTCAAGAGTCTAGGTTTAGCATGGAATGTACCTTGCGAAGTTGGTAGCATCATGCTCTATATGCAAATACACATCATCCACGATCCAGCCTATGACATTCTGCTCAGATGACTATTCAATGTTCTCACAGAAAGTACAGTAAAGAATTATCGAAATGAAGCACAAATGATAACTATTTTTGATCTGAACTTGACACGATCCTGCACTATTCCAACTATCCCCCGATCTCATTGTCAAAGAAGAGTAGTTTGCAAGGATTTTTGCAACTAGAGGATAAATTTTCAGAGAATAACCAGTGTGCCCTCATTATTTCTTTTGACCATTCTAATTCCTCTATAACTATCAAGTACACTGCGAATATTCCCAATATTGACTCCTTGAACTCTTCAAACACCCTTTCCTTTTCCTTGATTCTTGTGAACTTATATTTAATGGCTAGCCACCAGTATGCAATGTTCTTATCGGCCTTGACAGCCACTTCTATGCATGACTCTGCCATCATTTCCCCTCCCCACATCTTGTCAACCGACTCTATATACCCAATCTTCACAACCTCGAAGAAGAAATACAAACCAGTCCCACAGAAAGCTCGACCAGTTATTACTGAACTACCTGATTGATTTCACATTATTTGAACAATCACCGGTGACCCCCTCAAGAAAATGCTGAAACTCAATCCTCACACCCCATTGTTCATCCCTTCTCCCTGGTATACACTTGAATGCAAAGCTATTATCGACAAAAACCATCCTGGCAGTTTCCTATGGCCAGAAGAATGAAAGCTTATGCACAACTTTATCCAAAATCATGAAACAGGTTTTGCATGGACTGAACAAGAATGAGGAAGCTTTCGCTCCGACTTCTTTCCTCCTATCAAATTCCCTGTTGTTCCTCACACTCCATGGGTCAACTGTAATATCCCTATACCTCCTGGTCTGTATGAACAGATCTGCAAAATGCTGAAAAAAAAGATAGAAACAGGAGTATACGAGTCGTCAAACTCATCGTATCAATTGCAATGGTTTTGCATTGCAAAGAAAGATGTGAAATCACTTTGAATCATCCACAGTCTCAAACCTCTTAATCAAGTAACGATTCAGCACTCAGAGGTATTGTCGAATGACGATATCGAGGTTGTTAGCGATGAATGGGTCATTTGATGGAAGAGGCTTGCAGCAAAATTGGTACAGAAGAAGGTGGAGATGGAAGTTCTGGGTAGGGAGATAGAACTTTCAGAAGTTATGATGGAGGAGTAAAAAAAAGACTTTATTATATTTTTGTATTTTTGTTTTTGTTTTCAATTTAAATCTTGTGAGTCTCAAAAAAGTAGCAAATAAAAGTAAAAGAAACAGAAAGAAGAATAAAGAGAATAAGGGAAAGGCTCAGTAGATCATCATGGCCAAAAAACCCTTTTTGGAGTTTGCACAACCATGCTATAATGCGATATTGCGACTTGTATTGTACACTAAAAGAAATCAAGATCATAGGTAAGTGATCACGAACAAAGAGAAAGGGATAATTATTCATCTTTGAAGTCTGGAAGGTCCTCAGGAATATCTTCGTTGATGTTCGAAGTGTTTCAAAGTTTTTCAAGATGTTCAGAGTCGATATCAAGGAAGTTCGGTGGCAGGGGAATTGATTTTTGTGCAAAATAGGGAAGGAGTCAGAAGGCTGCAACTGGTTGATGAAATACTGATTCATTGAGTTTGCAGATGATGTAGGCTCCTCCATAGTTCTGATCAATGATGATGAGGGGACCTGTCAAGAACTGTTCCTTGCCCGATCAGAACCCGCATTCCATCCAACTCTTTCCCACATGTCTAACCCAACATTTGTCTATTCCTTCCAATTTCGTTCCTGGCTGCCTTGCACTGCCCACACTGCTGTGCACCAGGCCACCTTGTACAGCACCCACGGCTGCCTTCCCAAGGCTGCTGTCTAGTTTTGCAAATTTGACTATGGATTCCTGTGCAGCATCCACTAGGTAATTTATCTATGCAGTCGAGATACTGCCACAGTTCCCGTTTCCGTCCCACTTTTATTCCGGACTCTAGTATTTAAGTTTAGTTAGTTTTGCCTTGTATTCCTGAGTTCGTATATCGACATAGACTCAACTTTAACTTGTCAATCTAAATCTCATTCTACTCCTACCTTTGTCCTCTAAGAGTCTGAACTCCATTTGACTCGACCTCTAGTCTCCCTCTGAGGTTCTAGCCTCATCTGAACTTAACCTAAGCCCCTCCGTACTCCTCCCTGCATTTACCTGCACTTTCCTGCTCCTACCCCTAAACTTTCGACTTGAAATTAGGACACCAGACGAGGTGAAGGGCACAGCTTCTTACAAGCTGAAGCCAAGTCCTTTCTGTTTCCCCTTCCGCAGACTCCGCATCAACCCGACAACTCCCACTATTATCACCCGCAGTGTCCAATTGGATTCTGACAAGCCCTCTCAGATCAGTTCTTAACAGTATATATGAACTCCCACTTCACTCATCTCTTCTCCTCCTATGACCCCAACCAAAACTCACCAGTGCACAACCAGAAACTCTCAGCGTGCCGGTACCATCCCAGGGATCTCTGCAATTCAGCAATCCACACTTCCTAGCCCACAACCCGCCACAACATTCGGAGTATCTTCCAGACCTTCCAACATTTTCTGACAAATTGGCTCTGGAGCCCCATTGATCAGTGCAAACCTCATGTCTACTCAAGCCCAACAACCTCCTGCAAATCCAGAAGAACCCCAACCCACAACTCCCCTTGCGTACGTAGGGGGCATCAACCAGCCTGAACCCTATGGGTTGGAAGATCGCGGTCTAGAGGACAGACCTCCTGGCGGACCTGATGACCCTAGTGGTCCTGACGGCCCTGGGTGCGACCCCAATCCCAATGATCCTGATGATCAACCTCCCACAGGGGGAAACCCTGATCCAGGGGATAGGTTCATAGATGTTCTTTACAACCTCTCGGAGAGTATCCGCACCCTCCGACAAAACAATGCACCCAAGACCAAGAAAATCAAAGTTTGCGATCCCAACACCTTTGATGGCTCCAACCCAAAGAAACTTAGAGACTTCCTAGTCTCGTGTAATCTGCATTTCTGCAACTGTCCACACGTATTTTCTTCTGATGAGAAAAAGATCATATTTATCCTTTCTTACCTTAAAGGATCAGCTCTCAGTTGGTTTGAGCCTGGTCTTCGTCTCAACGTGTCTGCTCTTTCCGACCCTGACACCCTAACCATTCTTTTAACCTTTCCCGACTCTTCCACCCCTTTCCAAACCCTTATCAACTCTGGCTCCTCCCAGTGCTTCCTTGACTCCTCTTTTGTGTTGAATAACCAACTCAGCACAGAATCCATTAACCCAATCAGTTTACAACTCTTTGATGGATCTTGCAACTCCACCATAACTCAGGTTGTCAAACTTCCAGTCACCTTCCCTGCCGGTGAAGTGTTCAATTTGTCATTTTATGTAACCTCGCTCGACTCTTCCTGTTCTGCCATACTCAGTCATAACTGGCTGAAGCAATACAATCCATTGATTGACTGGTCTTCAAGCCAACTCGCTTTCCGCTGTGCAGATCATAGAGGTCCAGCACCCCTGATGTCACCTTTGTCCCCGAATCTTCCAGTAGAAATCCTCAACTCCTCAGCACTTTCCGAAACCCCCATTCCTCCTAAATTTATACCTCCCGACATCTCCTTCATCAACGCTGCCACTTATGTGCATGCTAGCAAACTTCCTGGGGCAGTAGCTTTTCAGATGACCTTCACGCCAGAAGGGTTATCTGCCCACTCTGCCCAATCCGCTAACTCATCCGACCTCTCTGATATTCTGCCCTAATATCACGAATTTGCTAATGTCTTTAATAAGACTAAAGTGGATACCCTTCCTCCGCATCGGTCTTACGACCTCAAGATAGAGACAGAAGACAATATTCCTCTGCCTCCAGGCCACATGTATTCTCTCTCCCCCTCTGAATTAGAAGCCTTACAAGTCTTTATTGACAAAAATGTCCGCTCAGGTTTCATCTGCCCATCCAAGTCTCCACATGGTGCTCCGATTCTCTTCGTCAAGAAGAAGGACGGTAGTCTCTGACTTTGTGTCGACTACCGAGGACTTAATCGCCTTACGAAGAAAGACTGCTACCCACTTCCTCTCATTTCTGACCTCCTTGACTCTCCCCGCAAAGCCCACTTATTCACCAAGATAGACTTGTGGCATGCTTATAACCTAGTCCGCATCACTGATGGTGATGAGTGGAAAACTACTTTTTGCACCCACTATGGATCCTTTGAGTGGTTGGTGGTTCCCTTTGGACTCACTAATGCACCCACTGCCTTCCAGCGGTTTATGAACGACATCTTCAGCGACATGCTGGATGTTTGTGTCATCGTATACCTCGACGACATCCTAATCTATTCTGATGACAAGTCCCAGCATGGGGCTCACATTAAAGAAGTCCTCCGCCGTCTCTGGAAAAATGGACTTTACGCCTCTCCACAGAAATGTGAGTTCCACAAAGACACTGTTGAATATCTAGGTTTCATCCTTTCACCGGATGGGCTGCGGATGTCCGAGGATAAAGTCAAAATGCCCGAGCCTAGGAAAGTTAAGGATATACAATCCTTCTTAGGCTTTTGCAACTTTTACCGCCACTTCATTAACGGCTATTCAGACATTGTCATTCCACTCACCCACTTGACGTGGAAATCCGCACCCTGGGACTTCAACAAGAAGTGCCACAACGCATTTGAAAAGCTCAAACAAGAATTCACTCATGCCCCCATCTTAACTCAATGGGTACCTGACTCACAGATGGTACTCAAAACCGATGCTTCCGACTATGCCTTAGTGGCTATCCTTTTGGTTTACACTGTGGATGGAGAAATCCATCCGGTCACTTTTCATTCCCGCTCTTTCAATCCCGCTGGCGGCAGTATTTCAAGGGTTCTGTGAACCCAGTTGATGTGGTCACTGACCACAAAAATCTTGAGTACTTCAGCACTACCAAGTTGCTCACCCACTGCCAGGCCCATTGGTCTGAGTACCTTTCCCAGTTCAATCTCGTCATCTGCTTCCACCCTGGAAAATTAGGGGCCAAGCCAGATGCACTCACTAGACGATGGGACATCTACCACAAAGGGGGAAATAGCGACTTTGCCTCCGTAAACCCAACCAACTTCTGACCTGTATTCACACAAGAACAGATCACCTCTTCCCTCCGAGCCACCTATTTTGCCACACCTGTCCTTTGGCAAGCAGTAATCATGGATGTTGAGAAACTTCACCATGACATCCACACCTCCCTACCCCTTGATCCCTTATCATCTGCACATCTTCTGACACCTGTCGACCCCAACTGGACAATAGACGAGGCAGGTCTTCTCTGCCACTTCGACCAGATTTATGTTCCGGCTGTCGCGGATCTCCACCTCAAGGTCCTCCAATACAAACATGATCATATTCTCTCTGGCCACTTCGGACAAAACAAAACCCAGCAGCTTGTCCACCAGGAATATGTCAGGCCAAACCTCTGCACCTTCATCCAGGAATTCTGCAAATCCTGTATGACTTGCAAGCGATCCAAATTGCCTCGACACAAGCCCTATGGGTTCCTAAAGCAACTTCCAGTTCCAGAATGACCTTGGAACTCCATCTCCATGGACTTCATTGAACAACTACCCAACTCCGATGGTCACACCGCTATCCTGGTCATCATTGACCACCTCACCAAGCAAGGCATCTTCATCCCAACTGTCAATGAAATCACAGCCCAAGAACTAGCCAACCTGTTCGTCCTCCATGTCTTCTCCAAGCATGGCATTCCGTCGCACATCACTTGCGACTGGGGATCCAAGTTTGTCTCCCATTTCTTCCGCTCTCTCAGAAAAGTGCTCAACATGCAGATCCACTTCACTTCCGGTTATCACCCACAAGGTGATGGTCAGACAGAATGACTTAACCAGACCTTGGAACAGTACCTCCGGATCTTCTGTAACTATCAGCAAGACGACTGGTCTCACCTCCTTCCCTTAGGTAAATTTGCCTACAACAATGCGCCTGCTGCCTCTACAGGCATATCCCCTTTCTTTGCCAACAAAGGCTATCACCCAAACATTTCCATCTTCCCCGAATGTGACTTAGCCTCACAGCATGCCCACGAGTTCATCATCGATTTAGATGACCTTCACCAGGAAATTTGGAAACAACTTGCAGCTGCTCAAGAATGTTATCAAGGTCCTGCGGACAAACATCGGGCACCCGCACCCAACTTCAACATTGGTGATTTCGCTTATGTCACTGCGGAAAATATTTGCACCACCCATCCCTCCAAGAAACTCTCTGAAAAGAACCACAGTCCTTTTGAAATCATTGCCTGCCTGGGCACTCACTCAGTCACCCAGTCACCCTGTGGCTCCCAGACCACATGTGGGCCATCCACCCTGTCTTCCATGTCTCTCAACTAGAGAAACACTCCCTGAACACCATTCTGAATCGGACACAACCTCCACCTCCTCCCATCACTATCGATGATGAGCTCAAGTATGAGATCGCCGAAGTCCTCGACTCCAAGGTCAATAATCGATGTTGATGCAAGATTCTCTACCTCATCCAATGGGAAGGCTACCAGGGAACTGACGAGGAAACCTCCTGGCTACCCACTATGGAACTCGACCATGCCCAAGAACTCCTTGTGGATTTTCACAACCACTACCCACAAAAACCCGGTCCATTAACCGCTTAAAAGTCTATTCACATTACTTATTCACTTGGTTTGTACTCAGAAACAAATTTCATTGAAAAAGATTTTTGGACCCGACCGGATCCCTACGCTACCTCCACTCCTCCCTCTCTGTCTTCATCACCCTCTCCCCCAACTTTGCCCTCTTCTCCACCCTCGTCCTTCTCTTCACCCTCCTCACCTCCACTCTCACTCTCCTCCCCGTCATCTGCCCACCTTTTCTCCAGATACCTCTGGAAGGCTGCCCAGTCATCTCTGGACTTGCAGATCCCACGTCTTTCCTGCCAGGACTCGTGCACTGCTCGCTCCACCTCTTTGTCACCCTCATCGCTCTCCTCCTCGGCACTTTCTTCCTCCACCCACTCTGGGTCCAAAGCATCCTGGATCTCCCCCATCGACTCCCGCACCACAATTGCCACCCAAACCCCTTCCTCACTGTTTTCACCAGCTGCCACAGCAGCTCTGCCACCTCCCCGCTGTTTTCCGCCAGGCCCATCATCCCCGCTATGGACCTCACCTCCTTTGCTGCAGGAACCTCTTGCCCCTCCCACACTACCTCCTCACACTTATGTTTGATGTGCGTGCAATTGTCGCACACACATCCCTTCACACCCATCTTGAAACATGAGACCTTTTGATATTTGCATCTGGGCCACTTGTCAGTAAGAGAACACTGAGAAGGAAAACAATTATGCACCTTTTGCAGGGCAATGCAGCCTGCACCCGCACTGGACCCTCTGACTCCTCCGATTCCATTTGCGCCTTCAGCTTGGCAACTTTCTTCTTCTTTGGGGACTTGCTCCCCTCTGCCTCATCTTCCAAACCCGCAGCCACAGCCACCCACTTCTTCTCCATGTGTCTTGCAGCCACTGCCTCTTTTTTCTGCACCTCTGCCTGGCACGCCTCCTCAACCTTTGCAGCCTCCTCTGCTGCCTTTTGCTCCTCCTGTGCCTGGCATTCCTCCTCCCTTGCCACTTCCTCTAGCTCCTTCATCTCCCTTTCCATCTGCTCCCTCAGTGCCTGATCCCTCTGTTCGTGTTGGGCCTTCATTGTGGCCATTTTGACCTGTGTGGAGACTGCTGGGGTGGACATTTCTGATATGTGATGGGAGTAGGAAACAACGTGAAACTTTTTCAACCAATTGCTGCATTCAGAAATTCAACCAACTTCCTCATTTGGACTCAAACCCTCATGTGCCTCATAGGCTCGGCACTAAGGGGGAAATACTGTCAAGAACCATTCCTCGCCTGATTGGAACCCGCATTCCATCCGACTCTTTCCTGCATGTCTAACCCGACATTTGTCTATTCCTTCCAATTTTGTTCCCAGCCGCCTTGCACTGCCCACACTGCTGTGCACCAGGCTGCCTTGTACAGCACCCACAGCTGCCTTCCCAAGGCTGCTGTCTAGTTTTGCAAATTTGTCTATGGATTCCTGTGTGGCCTCCACTAGGTAATTTATCTATGCAGTCAAGACACTGCCACAGTTCCTGTTTCCATCCCGCTTTTATTCTGGACTCTAGTATTTAGGTTTAGTTAGTTTTGCCTTGTATTCCTGAGTTCATATATCGACATAGACTCAACTTTAACTTGTCAATCTAAATCTCATTCTACTCCTACCTTTGTCCTCTAAGAGTCTGAACTCCATTTGACTCGACCTCTAGTCTCCCTCTGAAGTTCTAGTCTCATCTGAACTTAACCTAAGCCCCTCCGTACTCCTCCCTGCATTTACCTGCACTTTCCTGCTCCTACCCCTAAACTTTCGACTTGAAATTAGGACACCAGACGAGGTGAAGGGCACAGCTTCTTACAAGCTGAAGCCAAGTCCTTTCTGTTTCCCCTTCTGCAGACTCCACATCGACCCGACAACTCCCACTATTATCACCCGCAGTGTCCGATCAGATTCTGACAAGCCCTCTTGGATCAGTTCTTAGCAGGACCTAAATATTGAGGTCACATCTTGCAATTGAGAATTTGTGTGTTGCAAAGTAGGACCAGGTCGCCTTTTTCAAAGTCATAGTCATGCATTGCACATTCGATGAAAGGAAAGTCACAGAATCATCTCAAGATCTAACAATGTTTCAGACACCTTTGGGAGCGCTTTGAATCATCACCCTACCAATAGGTTGTATGAACTCAGTTCCAATCTTACATGACAACGTCACATTCATCCTACAACCCGAAATCCCTCATATCACCATCCCTTACATTGATGACACAGCAGTTAAGGGTCCAAAATCAGAATATCAAACTATTGGAGGATCTTATGAAACGATCACCGATAATCCAGGCATTCGACGCTTCATTTGGGAACATTTCAGCAATCTAAATCATATAGTCCAATGCATGAAGTATTGCGGAGGAACACTTTCTGATCTGAAACTCTACCTTTGCATCCCCAAAATAATCATTTTAGGTCATCAATGCAATATTGAAGGTCATATGGCTGATCCCACTTGCATCACAGCGGTTAGAAAATGGGGACCTTGTCAAAGCCTTACTGAAGTCAAGGCATTTTTAGGAACTATTGGAGTTTGTCATATCTTTATTCAAAACTTCGCTCAATGTGCTACAGCTCTAATACACCTTACATGAAAAGATGTCCCTTTCAAATTCAGACCAAAACAAATCACAGCACAGGAAGACCTGAAGCAAGCACTCATCAATTCCCCAGCAACTCATGCTATCAACTACTCATCCGATGCCCCAGTTATCCTATCAGTTGACACTTGTACATTGCTATTGGGTTCTTTCTTGTGCAATGCAATCCCAACAACCCTCGAAAATGGTATTACAGTGGATTTGGCTCAATCACGCTTAACAACCATGAATCCTGGTTCTCGCAAGCAGAACTCAAACTCTACAGTCTATATTGTGCTCTCAGAGCACTTCGATTGTACCTAATAAGAGTCTGAAATCTCATTGTCGAAGTCAATGCAAGGTATATCAAAGGCATGCTCTCAAATCCTGATATCGCACCTAGTGCTAGCATCAATCGATGGATCATCTCAATTCTCACTTTTCACTTCACATTAGTCCATGTCACAGGTACACATCATGGTCCAGATGGACTTTTGAGATGTCCTCCACAAGATGAAGATGACCAGTTCGATAATGAAAACAATTCTGGAGACTGGATTGACCATCTTCATGGTTTTGTACATCAAATCAATCCCATTACGACTTGGCCCTTTACTTCCTATCAAGTTTCAACACTCTCCCTCTCTTCAGATCTCAGTAAGGGGGAGGATCTGACCTATGACAATGTCCCACAAATGAACAATGCAAAAAAGGAAGACAAAAGATTAATTTGTGTGCGAAAATGGTTAGAGGATTTGGTACGACCTCCAGATTTATCAGATTCTGAATATGCTACCTTCATTCGATATTGCACCGAATTCTTCTTAGATTGTGGCAAACTTTGGAGGAAGGATTCTCATGGAGCTCACAAAATCATCGCAATTCCCGAGCATTGTCTTGAAGTTATTTGTGCAGCTCACAACGATATCGGACACAAAATGGTCTTCGCGACAAAAGCTGTTATTTCCCTACGATTCTGGTGGCCTAACATGAAAGCTTACATTGCATGGTTTATTCGCACCTGCCACCTCTGCCAAGTATGACAAACTCGAAATCTCCTCATCCCACCTACCGTTGCCACACCCGCACCTTTATTTGGCAAAGTCTACATTGATACTATGCAAATGCCTCCCTTGAGTGGCTTCAAGTATATCGTACAAGGTCGATGTTCACTAATGACTTATCCCGAGTGGCAAAATCTTCGATGAGAAAATGCCATGACCCTCAGTGATTGGATCTTCGAAGACATCATTTGTAGATGGGGTTCACTATACAAAATCGTGAGCGATAATGGATCAGCCTTCATTGCAGCATTGGAATGCCTTTCAAAATGATATCACATTGACCACATTCGAATTAGCAGCTACAATTCTCATGCGAACGGAATTGTCAAACAAGCTCACTTCAATATTCAACAATTGTTATTCAAAGCAGTCGATGGAGATCAGAGAAAATGGTCAGCTGGAGCACACTCGGTGTTTTGGGTAGAACAAGTTATGGTTTGTAGATGCATGGGTTGCCCTTACTTTGCAATTACAGGATCACATCCCCTAATCCCACTCAACATCTCCGAAGCAACATACTTGCAACCCCCTCCCAATTCTATCTTATTGACAACCGATCTCATTGCTTGAAGAGCAATAGCACTACAGAAATGATCATCCAACCTCAAAATTCTCTATTTGAAAGTCTATACCACTTGACTCAAAGCTGCAAAATGTTTCAAACTCGTTCACAAATGCCATGACAACTCCCTACTAACTGCAAGCCACAACAACACACAGACCCACACCTTACACCATCCACTGAGAATTACAATGCACCCAATGTGAGGGGTGATATTGTGGGACTTCCACTAGGGGAGGGACTTTCATTTTAGACTTGGCCCCTCCATCCCTCAGTTGGTGAGCTGGAGGGGTTTCTCATATCTTATTTTGTAGAATACTACAACAATACATTTTTATTTTACTTCTATGCCTGAAATGAGCCTGTAACTGGCTAGGAATACTTGTATTAAGCTACAATTAAGTGAAGATCTTTTAACTTCTTGGTCAATTATGTCAGTCATCAAAACCCACCAAACCTGTTGCACAGGTGTGGGTTTTGAATGGGTACCTCACATCAGACCTGTACCCAGGTACCCATGCCATGCACAAGCAGGAGTGGAGGTGAGTGTTGGGGTTGTCATTATTGTCGTCATCTCATTCTTGAGTACATTGCATGCTGATATTCCCTCACAATCACATCTGTATTTTCTCATCATCCTTGTGTTTCAAATTCTTCCCTACACTCCATGATTTTCTCATCATTGCATTCCATATCTTCACAAGCTTCACTAGTTACATCTGTTGTGTTTTTTCAAAGAATTCAACATGTATCTTGTATATTCAAATGAGATGTTCATGATATAAGAAGTGGAAAAAAGTCCAAAAATGAAAAATGAAAACAATGACAAGGAAAATCCCCTACCAACTCCCTGCCACCCATCAATGTTGCAAATGTAGGGTATAGCATGGGTGCAGGTCAACCTGCAGTAAATGGGCAGCAGGTTTGATGGGTACAGGTATGGTTGCCAAAATGCTGTACCTGCAGCACACCATACCCATTTTGGCAGTGTCATGGGTATCAACAGGTTGCCAGATATGTATGTTGCTGAATGTCAATCAATGACAAAGTCACATAACATCAACAACTTGTTCTTTTCACCAATGGGTTCAAGTTTGCACACATCGTGAGTCTGACTGCATGTCACTCACTTTTCAGATTTGAGTGAGTTTGATTGTGCATCTCTCACTTTGGATGGGACCCTCATATACCTTGGACTCTGACTGACGTGGCTCTTCTTCTGACTTGGTTGCACATCATTACACCCTCCACTCTTCTGACTGATGTGGCTCTTCTTCTTGCTTGATTGCTGCATACCTCCTTTGCCCTCATCTGTTAATTTAATTGACATTAGTGTATGTGGTTGGCAAGTAACAAGCTCAGATTGTTACATCTGTTATTGAAGTGTCAAGTTGTCCTCTTCCTTACACATGCAATATTCTTTCTGGTGGTGAGTCCCATCATTCTCTTTCTTCTTACAGTTTCTAACCTTAAACATATAATGAATCTCCAGCCCTTTAAAAGCCACCAATTTTCAGCTCTTGTTTTGACCAGTCACCATGCACAGACATCACACTACCTCATGTTCTTCTCGTTCCTCCTCTCTGCTTTCATTCCCTCCCTCCCCTTCTTCCCCACTTGCTTCCATCGCATCGAGCACCACCTGCAGCAGCAAGTCAGCCCTGAAGTCCATCAAAAATGTTGTCAAGAAAGCTATCCATCCCTTCAAGAAAGCCCGTACTATGTCCAAGTCCTCAAATGCATTGATTGTCAGTTTGGATAGTGGTATGATGTTCCCTCATTGTGATATGACATGTTATAACTTACCTATCCTGCAGTGGATCCAAGTTTGGTCATTGGCAATGGCATAGGTGATGAGGAGGCAAATAAAGGAGCTGATAGTGATGAGGAGAGCAATGGCACCAAGCTCAGTATGTATTTGCTTACTGGTGGAACCTCCATGCTGTTCTCACATTGAATCCTTTTCACAGAGTGACTTAGCAAAGGATGGTGCTCAGCCATGTATGGCTTCTTCAAACCTGAAGCCACAGTTGGGTATGCCAGCAAACAGAAGTATCACTTCTTCCACTGCACTGCAAAAAAGTGCCAGGGCCTGAAGGGTGTCCATGGCATTCGGCACTTCCAAGACTCCAAGGACCATGCTGCAACATCTAACCTGAAAAGCCACGCCGTGAAGTGCTTTGGGCAGGATGCTGTTGATGCTGCTTTCAACAGTACCTAGGCCAAAACTTGCAACACATCTATCTTTGCTGCTTTCACTTGTCAAGGCCAAAGGCTGGTCAAGATCTCTCATCTCACCCATATGAAAGCTGAATCACAGTAAGTACAGAAATTATTGATCATCAAGGTTGCTGTCTATGCCCACATTGCAAGATGGTGTGCAGAGAGCAACTGACCTCTTCACATAGTCAAAGATCCCCAGTTCGAGATCTTGATGAGGGCTGGCTGCCCTACAACCTACATTCCCAGCCCATTCACCATATCTCAGGATAGCAAGACTGTGTTTGAGTCATCACATCAGCATATCAACAAAATACTAAAGGTATGTCAGAGCTGTTCATACTTCTGAGGCAAGTTACTCACCCTGTGCAGGACCATCCAGGTCAGATACATTTTGCTACAGATGCATGGACATCACCAAATGATTGTGCATTCATCACCTGGACTGTTCATCTCCATCATGAAGGTCATATCCTGACTTTTCTCTTGGACATTGTTGAGGGCCCTGAGGTGTGTAGCATTCATTCAATGTCAAAGGCAGCTTACTCATTTTTCCTGCTTAGTCACACACTGGAGAGGCTTTAGCTTGAGCCTTCCATAAGATGTTGGTTGAACACAGCCTAACAGACAAAGTAAGTGACAACCTGTAAGGCTGTTATCTTGTAGCTGATCTAAGAATAGATTTTAACCTTTGTTGGTGACAATGCAACCTCAAATGACAAGCAGACTACTCTTCTGCATCGACTTGTGAACACATTCGAACAGGTCAACCACATATGATGCTTCAACCACATGATGCAACTCTCTGCAAAGGCTCTCCTCTGACCATTTGCCTCAACAGCAGTGATTGACACTGCAGATACCAATGACAACACTGCTGATGATAACATGGATGATGAGCCACCAAGCCTTGAGGGGATTGAAGATGATGAAGATGAAGATAGTGGAGAGGAAGATGTCAACAATGGTGGTGATGATGCAGGTGATGATGAAGATGATGATGAAGATGATGACACATTGGATGACTTGACTGAGGAGGAGTGTGAGGTGCTCATGGAAAATATGGCTAGTGTCTGGGCAACACTTGATAAAGTACATCTCAAGCTACTCTATTCAAGCATGAATACTGACATTTTAGTTGATAAGATTTGTAAACTCTCATTTGCAATCATTCACTTGACAACAATCACCCTTCCAGCCTGGCATAAAGCTTGCACTGCTAGCTCTTGCCCAATTTGTCTCATTCCCCATGATGTCAAAACATGCTGGAATTCAATGTATGATATGCTCACTGTTGCCTTTGACTACCACACTGTGATCAATGACATCACAGCCAACAAGAGCCTCAAACTTTGCCACTATGAACTTGATGATCAGGACTGGGGTTGTTGAGGATCTTTTATGAGTTTTAAAAGTATGTTTTTTTTGCCATGTCAATGTACAATTCAACTTATGGCATCATCAGATGAGGATGTGACACTTTTTTTCTCTCAGGACAACGCCATCACCATTGCAAATGTAGTTCCAACAATGGACCACATCAACAAGATGCTGAGTACCTCAGCTGCAAGACCGCTTAATTCTGCTGTGAAGCACACTCTCACATTTGCTCACAAGTTGATGGACAAATATTACCCCAAAACCAACCTTTCTAATGTATATCGCATCGCAATGGGTTTGTGACACTCTTCTGCACCTTTTACCATAACTTATCAATGTTATGTGCAGTTTTTCATCCTCAACTTAAGCTCAAGTATCTCCAGCAGCATGGGTGGACAAAGGAGTGGATCAAAACAGCTGAGGACATCATGCAGGAGGAGTTTAGCAAGTATGCAATGACAATGACACCCACATCACTGTCAGTATGTCAGTTGTTCTATTGAATGTATATCTGTAACATACACATCTTTGATTCTAGATTGAGCAGGACCCAAAATTCAAAGATTTCATGGACATCCCCATGGATGGGATCATGGAGGCTAACAAGCTCAATGAATATCTTTCTCTGCCGATTGAAAGGGTTCATGATCCTCTTGCTTGGTGGTGGGATCATCACCACACATACCCTTGGTTGTCCCATATGGCATTTGACTTTCTTAGCACACCAGGTATGAGATATAATTTGCTATAGCCTATCCATGCTGATCTCCTGTGTATTTAGCTATGTTGATGGCAGTTGAGCACATCTTTTCTCAAGGCCGTCAACTTCTTTCATACACCCAAAATTGCCTCTCACCATTTTCCATTCATTCCATCTTATGCTTCAGGGATTGGAGCTGCAAGGATTTGGTTCACATGCCAGATCTTGTTCTTGTTGTTGATGATAAGCAGAAGTCAAAGAAATGGACATTTGAGGAGACCTCTATTAGTGCCAATGAATCACAAATTGCATAGATTATTGTTGACAATAAACTTTTAGCCCCTTGTTTTGTACATATATCTTGTAGCCTACCATGGTCTGATGCCATGGTATTGATGGTATACCATGGGATTAATACACTGTGGTCTTAAATAAAACCTTCAGGTATAACCTGTACCCGCAGTTATGGTGTGTGCATGGGTATGGTGTCAAAGGTTACAGGTGTGGTAATGTTTATGAGACCCACAGTGTGACCCATGCTACACCCTATGCAAATGCGCCCCATGATGCATATTATCAGCTCCTCATACATCCCCTGCTCACCACCCCTCACTAACCAGCAAAAACCCTCTTAACTGGCACTTTATATGTCACTTGCAGCAGTGAGGAGTGTTTGGTTGTCTAGGGTGCATGATCCATATTGTTGTCATCTGCTGCTACAGCAGGCCAAGGATGGGTGTTGTGAGGTCAGTGGGAGGTTAAGTGCATAGTGGTAGAAACATACCTCACAGGTGCCCCACTGCATGGGCTTACTATCACCTCCCTGTATTCTCCCAGGTTCTCTTCACAATCTCCAAGAGAGACCCCATTTAACAGTTTAAGTGGGGACATGATCAGATAGTTTGGGGGCCATCATGCCTCAGAAATGAGCTATGTATTACCTACAGAAAGTAATCAACAGAATTAATGAGAGAGGAACATGAAGAATATTGCTTACCTTGTCCCCTGGCACTTTGCAACAGCTGGTAGTTTGGTTGATGTGGTGTTGTGGAGTTTTGTTTAGTGTTTGGCTGTGAATTTGGATAAGATACATTTTCAAACTGACACTAAGATAAGGACATGAAAACCTACTTACCATAAGCCATATATCAGTAGTAGAAAATAGAGAGATGTCATAGAATGGTGTGGATATGGAGGGGAAGGTGAAGCAGAACAGGAGAAGTGGCCAGATGCAATAGCATGCATGCATCACACAGCCATCACAGCCTGCCATTTCAGGATGGTGTAAGTGAGGTCAGCTCTGTCCAAGAAGCAAGTTACAACTTACCCTTTGACTAAAAGGCAGTATAATCAACAACTAGTATTGGACAGAATATATATGTTACAAATGAAGGCTTTGTAGTAAGCAACATGCTTACAGATGGATTAGCCACTCAGAGTCACTCAGAGCCCAATTTGAAAGCTGAGCTGGGTACTATCACATGTACTGGGTTGCTAAATGACAGGGAGTTGCAAAATGCAAGGTGGTGTGTGTGGAAGCAGGGTGTTATATACAAGACAATGTATTTCACTGTTTGGTTCCAGTAAATGAACATGAATGCGACATGTCAACATGACACATGTCCATACAAACATGACCAAACATCATGTTACGAGTCCGAGGTACAAGGACTCATTCTTTTAACGTGAACATCCAGCAATCCAAAGTGAAAATTTAAGTGAGGCGGCTCCTCGGCAAAAATTGGAGTTTATAATTCTGGTGGAAGATGGGCTTACATTTTGAAGTCAGCCTACTACATATTTCAAACCCAGCGGATTTTATCGACACATGGATTTTGAACCAAAAAGGTAATCGTCACATTCAGTCACATCACTATACAACATCACCAACTTCAAGTTCAATGCCCACAATGCCACCATGACTTACGATGCCTATCTCAGACTTGGTACCAGGTAAGCCTAAGGTCTCGACTTGGTCCATATGAGACAGCAATTAAGTTTTGACTTTGTTTTAGTGATAATGTTTGGAGCCAAACGTTCTCTGCATATGGTGTCATGATGGCGCTGTCTTGACACATCAAGATGATGAGGACAACTCGACTCCTACTGGGTAAGTTTGAGGTTTTGCCTCTGCCCACATATGATATAACCAACAAAGATCTTATTAGGTCAGTCTCAACACTTCAAGATGGCAGGGACCATCCGATTCCTGGGAGAATTGCTGGCAAATCGACGATATAGATTTTGGGCATGTGGGGTCTCGTTAGATGGGTAAGTCCTCCACATGGGCATATAGGGATGATGCCATAGGCATTGTCCATTGTTTACTAACAATGTTCTTTACAGGACCTTGTTTGACATTGTTCTGGCACTGAACAGTCACCTTAATGCTGTAACAACACTCTACACCCAGCCCCGGCACTCCACTCTGTGCAACCATCAAGTGCCCTTGCTCGCAAGTGGATGGGAGGATGATGACCACCGGGAATTGGAATGGAATGATAGAGATGGGCTACGAGGGATGACCAGGATGGTGGACAATGAAACGATGACCATGGTGCTTGCGGCTGCGGCAGTGCAACATGGACAACATCACGACATCAGCATGGATGACCCAGCACCCAAAACTGGCGTGAAGGTGTGACTGCATCTCCTTTACGATTTCATTTGATATGGCTATGCTACACTTAGTCAGTCTCTTACGGCTACTTTGATTCCTGTTATTTATCAATAGCCAGTTTGACTTTGTTATAATAGTTTCAAATTGGTTACCACATGCTGTCGGTCCTCCTATCCAAATTCCTTGAAGTAAGCATGAAAGTCCTTTAAAAGTGACGTAATTGATACCTATGTCAGCAATTGCCGTTCCACACAGGCTGTATTGGTCCCTGTTTGTTTTGGCTGCCTTCTTTCCTGCCATAACACTCAAAGCGATTCCAAGTACTTACCAGTAGTTTTATGGCTTAAGGTTGCATGATTTTGGTGTCCCTATATATCCTGGACATTCAAGAAATACCTCGTGTTTGAATTGAGCAATAGTAACTTGTGGGTTAAAATCCTTCTGTTTGTCTTGTCGAGTGGGTAATATGTAACTTCACTAAACAAGAACACCAATTAACACTGACTAACCAGGAACTAAGACATGAACATCATCGCTGGTAACTAACAAGTCTATCTGCCCGCTATGTCATCATCGATCCTGGCTGCCAAAAATAGTACCCTCGAATACGACAGGTGAGATTAATGTAACAAGACAGGAGGGAATTTTCATTGCTCATTCTGTTGTATGTCCAATTCCATCCTACTTAACTTTGTTCTAGCTTTGCCTTCCTGTTCATCTTGGTAACCTGTTCGTCTTTTCAGTGACGCAACCGGGGCCGGTTGGACTTGGCACAAAGTGCGAGCTGCTGTTGCTTTCTTGGGGTAGTTTAGTGCAGTTTGTGTCGTGAATGTAACATTGCTTACATGTGTATAATTTCCATCTAGGAGGGTTAGATCTCGAAGAACTACCATCATTTTGAAAGTTCCGCCTCTCAAAGGTACCGCGAGAAATGATAATTTTGCTTCAACGATGTCCCTGACCTGGAACCATGTGGGAGAAGTGGGTATGTACCTGTTATATAATTTGTGAGCATTTCTTATGCCATTTGTTCCAGCGCTTACTTGTAACCCCCTCCAAGGTGATTAACGGCTCATTCCCAATACCTAACCTTGTTGTCCTCGCCATGAAAATACTGGCCTTGGGCAAGTTCAGCAAGCTTTCCATCGGGGTCCACTTCATGACCAAGTTCCAAGGCAGGATTGGTTGGAGCCTCTGTTCTAGCCATGAAAAGCCTGTTGGATGCGCTTACAGATCAGTAGTCTTCATAGTTGTCCAGAACCCAGGCTTGTAACTTCATGGGGGGGACACACCGAGTGAAGACCACATAGATGCTCGATAAGTTGTCTGCTGCTGCCAGAAAGGATGGGGTTTGTAATCCTGTCATCGATACGGACTGTTTGAGAAATCTAACGTGAGCTTTTCACAGGCTGATGCATAGTTAGCATATGCATTGTGGATATAGCTTGATGCATACCTTTCTTTCGCAAAGGGGGGTATGTCCTTTTGCCAGATGATACCCTGGACACTCAAAATTGCTTCTTCCAGGGTTTTGTCTTCTTGTTTGAATGCCAGCCACCATCGCTGAGGATTAGTTTCCTCCACTGTGCCATAGTGAGACAACCAATCAGGATCCTGTAAGTGTTATATGTTAGGTTGTAGATACACTGGGGAATGCTGAACTGGCCTTCATAAGTTCAGATAATTGGGGACCGGCATGAGCATTGTCCGCTCTTGTTTGGGCAATTGTCTCAAGAGCATTAGCTACAGGCACTCATTTGATTTAGCGTTAGGAATTATCTTTGTTCAAGCTTACCAGCAGCCTTGCTATCATAGTGGATATCCATAATTTGGTGCTAGGAAAATATGTCGCTGAAGTTCGGTGGTGGTGGGGTAATTTTCGTGTTCTTCCCACGATCCTTGAATTTTAGTGGGTTACACCCACAAGCCAAAACTTTGTTACGTCGCAGGAACATGTTGATGCAGCGTAATTATCTGGATCTTCCCATGATTGTTGTACTTCAGGTTGCTGATTCTCGCTCATTTGGGTTAGATCTACCCGCCAAAGTTTGTTCGGCGGCAGGAAGTAGCTGTCTTGCGATAACATCCGCAAGTGTAATTTCTGTCATACCGATTGGTCATACTATTGTTCAGCCTTTCTGGTGTTCCTTGCCCCTTGCAAACTGGTACCTGCTTGGATAGCAGGTCTTACTTGTCTGAGTTGTTTTATTATGAATATGCTCGTGATATATGTGTAATTCTTTCTGTCTTGCACAGGTCTGAGTTGCCGACTTATCATGTAAGTACCAAATCTAGTGTCAAAGTTTATCTGACTTATTAACCCTGTTTGGTTAGAATTCTTGACTGGACTGGACAGCACTTATGTTGTTACAGCTCAGCCCAGGTCTGAACTCAAGGTCAGGGTGTTTTCAGTACATTGACTCTGTATGAAGCATAGGTTTCTGATGAATATATGAAATTGCATGCGTCAGATGTTTCTATAAAAGTTGCATAGCCGAGTGTCTGTTGTCAGTCTATGACATGAAAGTAGGTTAGCTACTTTTCATCTGGTCTGTCCGCTTCTTCTTGCTACACCTGCACTTCTGCAGAATTTATTGATCCCAGAACGCCGAGTCTGTTTTTGCTCCTTGACTCGGATATTCCCGTTCCAATCCACTATAAAGTCTTTGCAGTTTTGTTCCCTGCCTTCAAATCCTATCTCATACAACTGTCTACTTTTTACTATCGCTTTGCATTCACCTATCGCTAACATGGCCCGCACCAAAAAAATTGCCCAGTATGATATCCACAGTTTTTCTTTTCATTGCTGATCCATCATTAGATCAGCACCTTCCTTGCACAGTAATAGAGTGTCGTCGTATGTCTTTTCTATTTGACGGATTCATCTTTTTATATCTTGGCTGCAGAGACTCGCTGCCGCCTGTTGAAAATATCCTCTGGTTAGTACTTAGGTTTTCATTGTACTGATAATGCTGTTCTGATATGGGGTCCACAGCCCCAAGTCCCGCAAACGGAATAATGATCTTGTTTCCTCCAGCGAAGGGTAAGAGTCCTGTATTTTAGATAATAATGGGCCACCATCTTGCATCGCAGAGAATCAGAAGTGACTCTGCGCAGCCCCAAGAAGGGCTGCCTGGCCACACCGGGTACCCCAGAATACAAAGACATGCCAGCTGTGTCGTCCAAAAGGTGAGATATACTTTTTTCACAATATGGTCATTCCCTGATCTTTTGTTATGATCATGCAGGGCATCCGCCTTGGGTAGCATCTCAAAGCGACTCAAAGACATTTCTGAGTACATTTTTTGTTGTTGTGCATATCGGTATCTTCCAGCTTTATCCCAGTTTTTAGGGTAGAAGGATCCTCTAAATCACCTTTGAAGCCGCCCTCAGCACTTGAAAAAAAAAAAGGTAGCCGCCCCACCTTCTGATGTCAAGCGCAGCAAAAGGTCCGATCAAATCCAAGGTCCCATTGAGGATGCTGTAACCATAAAGTATGTTGTCAGTCAAGGTTGAAATATTGATACAGTTTCTGATGCTTTATTTCTCCTGTGGTAGGTTGGAACCTGGTGTAACATCAAACATAGCTGATGTGAAAGCATCAACCTTAACAGCGCGGCGTGGCCAAAAGTGAGCTCGCAGCCAAACTCCACGGAAGGAAGCAGGTAACAGGAGGTGGGTCTGCCCTCCTATCCATTTCCCGCAGCTCTAATATTGTTTGCTGCCAGTAATAGTATTGATTCTACCTCAACCCCCTCTCGTCCCCAGTAACTGAAAAAACTTATGGAGAAAGGTGCTTACAACAGTACTTCCAGGTCTGTGTTGTTTCCATGGTTTGATCCTTTTGATTTTTACATGATTGTACAACTCTCGTCCGGAAGATGTTGTTGCTCTTGACATCGCCCTGGAAAAGAAAACTCTGTAAGTCCCATCACAAAATATTGATATATTGTATGTACAGTAAACATGAAACTGCCAGGAAAGCTGCAAATGCTTCCAAGACTCAAGGGTCTTTACCCTTGACCTCATCTTCTGGCTCAGAAGACAACACTGGAAACCGTCACAGAGATTTGCAGAAAAATAAAGTGTATGTAGCATCTTACTCTTCCTGTTTTTTTCTTGTTTTAATTTTAGGCACAGCCAACGAAAAGGGAAAAGGTGCATATCTGTGCATTTTTTCCTGTCTCAAAGTTTTGATCGATGTATGATTACTTGTGCCAGAGAGCCCTCCGTCTTGCCCGAAGATATGAGTGACCCTGTGGAATCTAGAAAATCCAAGGGGTATGTTTTGATTTGCATGTTCCAGTTTCTTTTTGCTGATTTTCAGTGGGTGCAGGAAAGAGAAAAAGAAAGAGTAAGCGTTTTTTATATTAATTATCTCCCTCATTTGGATTAATTACTTCATAAGACGGGTCTGAGAACAATCCTTGTATTCTGAAGAGGAAAGCAAACAATGTAGAGAGTCTGGGAAAACTCAGCCATATGTGTATGTACTATTTGAAATTTCACTCATCTTCAGGTCTTCCAATTGTCTTTTAATAGCGGTAGACAGCGAAAAGCAGAACATGCTAGTCCTTGTCCACGTCCGCGAGAATCTTCTGTTATATCTATATTGTCCAATTCGGAGTTAGAGGAAGTCAAGCGGCCCTCTCGTCCTGTCGTGGAGCGGTCCAAGGCGAGGGGTGTGGACTTGAAAAAGTCCAAAAGCTCGGCCAGACTTATATACGAAGAAAATTCCAATGACCGGGAATTCTGCATTGGTAGATGATGAGTCTGATGAGAGGTCAGTGCTACTTTGTTATCATCTATGCATTTTCTTACATTGCGTGGACATAAAGGTCTCAACAGGGTAAGCCAGCTAGGAAGAGGGCTCGCAAAGGAAAAACGTATTAATTACTACCATCTATTCTGATTACTTTGAATTAAATGCCAAACTTCTGTTGTTTCTAGCATCTGGGATGGACCTATGGCACATAAAGAAGACAAGCAAGCCACCACTGAAAAAATGTCGGAAGGTCTCCAAAAGGATAGAGGCGTGGTCAAAGACAGAACTGTACTCAATGAGAGCCTTCAGGATGAGGCCCTCAAGGATGTCTATAAGTCCTTGAAGCCATTACCATAGGAGTATTGTGTTTCTTGCGTCGATTTTGAGACCTAATGCTATTCCAGATACGTCTACATGGCTCGGCATAGTTCTAAGGATGCTGTCAATGCCAATAGTTATATAAAATATTCACTGATTGCACTGGATTTGTATGGGGTGCAAAAAGAGTAAGTTTAATAAATATCAGAAATGTTTGTTTTAAACCCGAACAGGAGCTTGGATGCGGCCCTCGCTTTTGAAACTTATGGGTGTTTCTTGAATCCGGCCCCTGCAAGCCTATCCTTTGTCAGGGCAAAGGATTCCTGGCTTGTTACCTCAGAAACAGGAGAGAATGCAGTATTCTTGATTACCAGCTGCATTGGGGAAACCTATCTCAGGACCCCATACAGCTCAGGCTACGATTCTGATAAACGAGTGTATTGTCTTCGTTTAGTCCCTCTCAGTCAAGAATTTCAATTGGTGGTGGCATATTTAGGCAATGCTTTTGGGGTTCAGGACCTTGCTGGACCTGTTTCTGAGCCCACGTTCGCCCTCAGAGGGAGCTAGTTCAGGCTGTGAGTATTTTCTTGAAGATGTGCATATTTCAAGTTATACTAATCATAACTTAGCTCCAAAAAAATATTTGGGGGCTCACTTGTCAAAGTACTCCTCTCCCTCAAAAGGTGGAAGTTCATCCAAAATCAACATGGATAACTATCCAAGCTTTCTCAATTTTGATCAGCCCAGTATGAGTTGCTAACTTTTAGGATTGCTTTGGTGCTGACTCGGTTATTCAGTCCCTATCTTTGATGCAACGCAGAAGGGATTTAGGTTTGATGAGGATAGCTTCAATAGGCTGAATGATCTGCCCCTATGGGGAGGCAGTAAACGTGATCTTGTCAACAATTCTGTGGTCACAGTGGGTTTTGCCGCTGGTTCCTTCGAACCCACTATAGGACAGCATGCAAATGGGAGGTCTTTAGCTCTTATGCCTAATATCTTATTTGTGATTGTTCTTGGCCTTCTAGCTTAGATTCTCCTTGGTACCATTGTATCCAATTGGACAAGGGCCTCGTCACTCATAGTAGTATTGCAGTATCTATAGTACAGGTCCAATCGTATGTTACATGTTTTGATACACACTGCTGAATATATTGGTGTCAAGTTGACAAGACTTGCAGAGTGCGTACTCGACAAATATTGCCCCAAAGTCCATCTGTTGATGGCAATGATCTGGAATGACTTGCTTGCGATAATCGTGGACAACTGTGAAGGCCCAGACAGTTGACTCAATGTCCGTGCAAGCAAATCCCAAACATGACAGTCCCTTTGCACTCCCATGACCAATTTCATATATTATCTTGCCTACCAAAGCAGGCAATGGTGTCGTTGCCTTCCCAGTGAATGCATAGTCTGACGCCAGCAAAAACAACTTCAAGGTTCCAAATCCAGGAAACACCTTTTGTTTTCCAAGGGTCCCCTTGAGAAATGTGTTATATAATGTTTTGAATTCGATGGGTCTTGTATCCTTTACCCATCCCACCAACTCCAAATCTCCTGATGCCTCCCAAAATGCAGGGATGTGGCGGATGTCCTGCGCATCCATGTGCTGTCCATAGGTGTTTTTGTCACAGAAATAACTAGGGGATGAACTGATGATAACTTCTTGAATAATGCCTGCCAGTCAGATGGATGATGAAATATTCGTTCTTGCTGGAGTAGAAAAACTGTGTGGAAGGTGATGCCTCTGAAAATCAATGCACTAAAAAGTCCTTCCCAGGTGGATACCATGTCCGGGCTAAATGGCCCTCCAGGCTCCAGGATACGTAGTCGAGAGGGAGTGTAATCACGAAATGGGAGCTTTTTATCAGCATTTTCTTGAACATGCGAGAGGAACGCCGCCATGTCTGCTCATTCCTCTTGGGTTCAGCTGCTATCATGAGGAAGAATAATGTGTTGGTGCGGATGATCCAAAAATGTGTATAAAAGTTTGGGTGACAAGCCTGTGTATCTGTGCCTCGTCTGGGAGCACTAAAGTGTTTCTAGGTGAGGGAGCACATGCGGGTGAAGAAAACTCTTTAACGACCCAAGAAGATAAAGCCTTCTCGCCAGGACTCAATTTACTGAAGTAGCACCCAATTTGGCTCAAAATATCCCTTGATTTGCTGCCGGTCTGCACCAAGGCATAGTGGCAAAGTTTTCTCAAGTCGGATTTCGGGGGATATTCTTGAATAAAACCCACAAAACTGACAACCCCATTTGCCATACAGGTGGAAGAAACAAAGTGTCGCAACCTATGGAGTCCACAATCTCACAAACAAGGAGCGCCCGCAAATGGAAATTTGGCTCAGAAGGAAAGTCAAACCATTGAATGAGAATTTTTTCCAGCAGGGTTACCTCGTCCTGTAGTCTTGTTGGTGAACTTTCCAGGTCATACCAATGATTTATGCAGGCACTATGGCAATATACAGGGACCACTGGGGAAAGACCAGTAATAAAGTCATCTACACGAAGCTCCGTGGATGTTTGTGGCTGAGAATTGAGTAAACCCTGTACACGGAAGCGTAGAGGTTGTAACCAGTGGCTATGGTTTTGGTATGAATCCTTGATTTCACATTCCAACCATTCCCACAATACAAGGTTCAGGAGTAAAATGCAGTGGTGGACTACCTGCAGCATGAAATCGATAACGGTTTGACACCCAGTAAGTCAATTGAATTGATGGAGAAGCCTCGCCATGATCGACAGAGCATCGTTCCTTCTCATATCAACGTAAAAGTCCAAGTCTACAAGGTCCATGTAACTCAGTGCCCCAGCTATATCGCTGCCGGACACATGTTCAATGGACCCAAGAAGGTCTAGTAGATATTCCTCCATAATGGCCGCAAGAGGTGACTTTGAACCTGCCAACGCTTTTGAAGAATCAGTCTGTTGATTCTCTATCAGAGATGACCAAAGCAGACCGTATGGACTGGAGTTATGACCTAAGATTTCAGCTGTATCTACCAAAAAATTGCTCAAGGTTAGTTCGCCCCCAGAGCATACTATACTACACAAACCTGCGTAATCGATATCCTGCTACTCCAAACCTTGTTTGTCCTGTTTTCCAGGCTACCATGGTCAGTGTTGCAAGCTGAATGTACACAATGAGATTCTAACGTAATCTACCACATGCATACCAACCTTTTGGTGGTCTTGTAGTGATTACAACGCCAATAAATTTATCAGCATTAGTATGATGATCCTGCCTGTTGTCCGTCACTTCTTCCAACACACCGTCCAAATCCATGTCCAGCTCAACCTCACTTTCATCATCGGATTCTACATTGGAAAAGGTCCTCTTCTTTCCCTTCTTCTTGCGTTTAACCTTCCTTTTCCCTGAATATAATTGGTATCAACCTCTGTATAGCCACCATACTTGAAACATACGATTTTGTGATCCAGGTTCAGGCCCTCCATCACCGCTGTGGTTTGTTAGAATAACTGAAGGGTCTATATCTTTAAGAAATGCCGCCATCTCCTTGTTGTCCTTGATGTCAGATCCTTCATCAGAGTCACCATTAATTGGGTCTTCCTCTTCTGAATCGTTGCCGGCGTGCCATTTTGTCTTCTTGTCCTTTTGCTGTTCCTTGCCCGTCTTCCTTTTCTTGGCTGGACACTTTAAGTTTTACATTGAATAGAAGGTGATCTATCTTACCGGTGGGCCTGACTTCATATTCGTGCTTCTTCTGATTCGACTTAACATGAATAAGAGGTCTCACATATGTCTCTTTCTTGGTACTGCACATCTGTTCCACTATACCTATAGTAGCAAGCTGTTGTTAATGCGATATCTGGAGCAGAATGCAATACAAACCTTTTCTGGCCCTAGGTCGTCCCCCAATGACATTCCACGGGGACACTGCTTCAGTGACGGCACAAATCGGAATGGACATCGACGTTTCGCGTAGCTGCTCCTCCCACTGCACTTTTGCAGAAAGTAGAACATCATTTGCATATAGTGCTCGGGTGGTCAAATCAGAATTGTGCAATGCCCTCAACGCCTCTTCCGAAAGATCATTCAACTTTTCTTTATATGCGGTACCGATCTCTGTGTCACGCCCACTCCATCCAGGATGATAGGGAGAGGTTTTCAGACCAACACATATGCCTTCATCATTTACATAGGAAAAACTAGAAAAGAATCGATCCCGATCAAATCTAAGAAGAGCCTTTGGATTGGTTTGGCTGATATAATAAGTCATTTGCTGTGTGAACGAGTGGATCATAAAGTCGATATAGTCTTTGGTGCCCATAATGCAGCACCCATCCTTGGTGAATGTTGCCTGGGTGCAGGAATGGCATTGAGGTTGTCCCATGATCCTGTAGTTATCATTTAGATTAACGACAACAATGTGATAGTTTGTACTTATGCAGGTAACCGCATCTCTCAATAACTTTTGAGCAATTTTCTGTCTGGTAAGGCTGCAAATGCCATGGAACTGGTGCCATTGAAGGATTCGTTCAGGGGATACCCTATCAATGTTAAGCAGTTGTAGCCCATATTGTAGTCGATGCGTGGAGTGCGGTAGAAGGGCTGGCTGCCCCCATGGAAGTGGAGACCAGAGAAATACAGCGTAGAAAACTCTTCCATTACCCAAGATATACCCCAATCAAGGATACTGAACAGCTCTTCATCTACGTCTGGATGAGGTTTGCTCCAGTTCAACAATGCAGTTGGACATGCTGGAGAATCGCTGCCATCGATGTGCGCACCAGCAGCGCGACCTAGAGACCGCTTGAACACATCAACTGTATAGACCATTGAATACTTCAAAGTCTGAATAAAAATGAAAAATACCTGATTTTGGGCACTCAGAAACTGCAGCGGCAATGTTGAGTTGGAACGCAGGGTAACAAACATTGTCCGTCATGCCAATTTGAGGCATATTTGCGACTGCAGCTTGTGTATGCATTTTATCGACTAACCCTTCTGGCCCCCGCTCCAGGCCTTTCATTGCCAAGAACGCGCCGAGCTAGAGACATTACACGTCGACTTATCACAAATCTCACTCAAACTTCATGACATACCTCTAGAATATCTTTTCTCATGCAAACATCACCATCCATTCCATCACCATATTTCGATCCCATGCTTGGAGCATCTAACGACTGCGGCTCTTGAAAGGTAGCGGCGATACCATAACATCGGTCACCATTTTGTGTCTGTATGGCATGGCAGGACCTTTCGAAAGCTAGTCCCCCAATGTAACCTGATGCCTTCTTGTTGAATTGAGCTTTCTTGCCAGACATTTCCCCTGGAGGCCCAAGAATGGATTCTTGTGTCTGCTCCAGCCGACAAATTTGGTCAGCATTGTACACACTCCTGTGGGGTTGTCAGTTATGGAACGGACATTCAAACTTTGTGCAAACTTGTCCATGGCCCATGATTTGAGTTTATCCTTGTAAGGATCTCCACCGTTATTGACGTTCCTCATTAACAAGAAGTCCTTGTTGCTTGGATGCAAGATGGTGAACCCTGGACGGTCTGAGATAGAGTAAAGGCTGAATTGTAGATGCCACTGACCCATTTCATCATTTTCAGACTTGGTAGCAGGCACCTCCATCTCTGACACGGCGTCCAGATTTTCCGCCATCGCAGAAGTAGACGAGTCTTGCACCATAATTATGATTTTTCCATGTTCACCCTTGATTAGTAGGTGACAGTCAGTTGAATACAGTTGGGGAAGACGCGAGTCTCTATTCGGAAGATTGAGGCATTGCAAACCAGAGAGAACGTCCATGGTGGGCAGAGAGAACTTAGGTGAGACTTTCTGCACACATGGAAAGTCTCATTTCAAGCTTATCTCAGAAACCCAGTTATGGTTATTGATTACAAGATAATAATCCTTTGGATGGGTCTTTTGTGAAATCGCAAGAAGCCTAACTAATCCAACTGTATGATGAATCCCCGATCTGTTGAGCATCAATTGTAATATTCACTGAGAGGGTGGTGGCCACCCACATCTAACAACAAACATGCCAGGGATGGGTCGATTGCCCATGAATAATTGGTTGAGGCTGTAGAATACTAGTTCACTTGTTCGTCAGATCGGATGCTCTATATCCATCCTGCAAGCACAACCTACTTATGGCTGACACTTGTCGATCTGGATTCACGTTCTCTAACATGGTTGTCATAGGCGCTTGATCTGGATCGGCGTTCACTAACCTAGTTGTAGGAACTTTGTTTTCATGAGCTTAGTTCAAAGGGTGATCGCAACTACAGCCTACCTGGAGGATCACTGGTGTTGAAATGTGAGTCCATTACTGGGCTGTGATGTTCCACTGTGGATTCCTTGTAACTATGGTTGGGGTGAAATGGAAGACCTGTTAGAGACATGTATTCTTGTCTCTTGCTGGCTTGTTTACGAAACTTACTTTAGTTTTGTTGCTCATAATTTTGGATGATTTGCTCTGTAAATGCCCATAGCATTGAATAATGAATCAGAAAGGCAAACCAGTCCGAACTTATATCAGTTAACATCCAGAAAACTTATAGAGGTACTCACAAAATGATGTCATAGCCGGCAACTAAACACCTTTAGACACCGGTATGTCATCAAGCACTGGTTCTGTTTACCCAAGCGTTCAAGGTAATATGAGTGGTTTTCAATCGTATCGTACGGTTCTATAGTAGTCTACTAAGATGTGTTGCATGTATAGCTGACTTGTTGAAAGAAAGATGTTCAATCCAACAACAATTTGCCTTATGGCGCTTTGTAGCCCAGATCTTCATAAAAAGTCCATAAAAAGTAGAGCTGGGTACAGCCCATTGGTTAGCTAGCATGTTGTACAATACAACCACAAGTCTAATGATACTGTACTTACTATGTAAACATTTAAACACTTGAACCCAGTCTGCCCAGAAGTGAGATGGTGGTGGAACCAGGACAAGAGCGAAAAAGGCCTTTGAACCAAACAATGTCCAATATAGCCATGTTCGAAATGGCAACTTCCATTCTGAATGAGCTATGGCACACACTGTTTGACTGTGTTATATTTTCTCTCCTCTGCCTTCAACCATCACCTACCGACAATCAGAACGGAGTAAGTAGTATGTCTGCGACCCTGTAGGGGTGTAAATAATCTGTATTAAGACGTTCTACAGTCATAAGGGTCGTTATGACTATCGTACTGTTGCAAAATAAGGTCGTATATGCCTAAGTGATCAGTTAAACGGGCAAAGGTACGCGAGTCCTAACTTAAATTGGCACCCTTGGCTCAATTCTTGTTCAGAAGTCATCGTCCTTGTCTTTCCTAGACCTAGAAGCATCCGTCGATCAGGATGGCGATGAGAGAGATTCCAAAATGGACGAGGAAGAGGAGGATGGTAAGTGTAAATTTGCCTCCTCTGGCAGGAACTGAGTGGATCACCTAGGTTTCATTGTTCCCAATAAACCTCCTGCTGGAACCTCTCACTTTTGTCCATTGCTTGCTGATGCAACCACGGAAGAGGAGGCAGCACATTTGGAAGAGGTCGCTTTGACTATCGAAGGTCGATACGCTGGTGTTGCAACCACATCCATGTCGTTGATGCAGGATTTGGGCCTTGTGGACATTGTTGAAACTGCAACATGCTATCCTTCCTTGGACGACCCAGAAATCTGGAAATTATCTGTTGACATACGTTCTCCCTGCTCTTCTGATTTTTCTATGGCTTGTGTTGACCTCTGTTCAGGAAGGTTGCAAACATGAGATACTGATGAAATGCATGGAAGCTGCATCATCTGGATCTCTGAGTTCCACAGTGCTTTCTGTTTTCTATCACGACCACCAGCCTGGAGCTGTCTATATTGAGAGTCGTCGATCTACAGTTGATGCCAGATTGTCGCTTGGTTCCTTTCTCAAGGGCATTGCTCCTGTTTCGTTTCTTGGGTCAAACAAATCCCATTTAACGTTTGTGCCCCTAGAAGACCGTGTTAAACTCTTGATGCCTTCATCCCAGCCATGAACTTGCAAGCCAGGTGCCTGGGTGTGGCTTCGGCGTGGTGGCTACTACCACAATGACTTAGGATTTGTAACCGAGGTCCATGATGAAGTTGTGGTGGTGATTTTTATACCTAGGTTGTCATTTAGTCCTGACTATCGTGGGTGACTGCCCCAAGCTCTTTTTGATCCCAATATTGTCAAAGACATCCAGGGAACTAGGGTGGTTAGGCACAATCATGGACTAAACATTTTTTGTGGCAAAACTTTCACGCCTGATGGATTTGAAATCTGGTCATTCAGGACATCAGATTTAGATGACGTTCATGTGCTACCTAAGGAAACAGAACTTTTATTCTTCGATAAATCAGGCAATGTAGATGTACGACATGCAATACAAGTTATTTGATCAAAAGTTCAGTTTGGGGTGTCTGAAAAGGTGCTCGTATGCTCAGGTGCGCTTCAGGGAACATTGGGCCACATTGTTAGCATTGATAACACAGAGATGGCTCAAATCGAGACCTCTGATGACCATCTTCTTGTTGAAGTGCCTCAGTGGTACATGAGGAGAGCTTTCTCCTGTGGTGATTATGTGACGATTATCAGTGGAGAACACCAAGGATGTGAGGGTTTTATTACGGAAGTATGTGGAGAATTGGTAACACTGTATATGACAGTCAGAGAACTGGGACCTCAAACCATTGGCGAAGAGGTATTTTAACCAGCTCTGACCATTCTGCATGTATCTGACCTTTGTAGTTTCAAATTGAACAGACTCATATCAATTGGAAGAAGAATGTCAATACTTCCGACACTGAACCAGGTGCAGTCGAGGAAAGACCCTTGTCCAACAAGGCATGACACAGAGATCCCATGCATACTGGGGATCTGTTTTGTGGCATGAATGTTCGTGTTATCAAGGGTAATCTGAAGGGCCATAAAGCGACAGTGCTTGGCTCTACCCCTGTCTTGAATGAAAAGTTCAGTGTCACTCTCAGGATTGACACGCAAGCTGTGAAAATGACTGTCGAGCTTGGCAGTGACGATGTGACAGAGCTAGTGTGAGCACGCGATTATGACAATTATTGCCTTAACTAATTGAAGTTTTGCCAGGACTGGTTTGTCATTGTTGAAAGCACAGTGGATTCCAAGGGGGACGTTGTTACCTGGACTGATTGTTCGTCCATCTACACCAACTCGTTCCGATTCAAGGGAAATGCCTCTGAGTCTGGCTTGGGACCCTACCTCTCGTTTGCCATCTGAACCCACTGCAAAGCTGGGTGTGTATCTCTTTAACTGATGCTACTCTGTTTAACTCAAAAGACTTAGGAGAGTGGCTGCTGGACCCACAGCTTGACAATAAACACCTTGACATTGTCATTCAGGGCACCAAGGAAGGCATCTACTATCAAGGGGGGAAGTACGAAGGTTGTCGGGGTGTGTCAGTGCTCAACCGTCCACAGAAAGGATTGGATTGCTCTGTGATGGTCAAACTGGGGATCATGGCGACCCAGGTCAAATTCCCCCTGAAGTACATCCTGCCAGAAACAACTACTGAGAGGGAAGGTGCAGTAAAGGCTTCAGATGCGCAGCTGATTCATACAGTGCTAGGCCAACATGTGGTGATTATTGGGCCAGATCTTTCCAGAAATACTAGCTTTATCAGTTGTTATGGCTGTGTCTCGAGTTGCCAATATCCATTGCAGCCCCATGATGCCTTAATTCTTCTTTATCATCCAGTTAGCCAGTTTGCGTACTTCCACCAAAAAAATATTTGTTGTTCTCATCATGAATCTGTGCTGTGGGACAAAATATGGATACAGTAGCTTATTTTACATCTATCTATATTACTTCGTCGAGTACCTATACCTCAAATACAAATACAATTTTTGTTGCGTTGAATCATATGAAAGTTTCTCAGAAGTTTCCATTCGAAATTCATCCTTGACAGGTGGTGCGACTTTGATGGCCAGTTTTCTTTTCAATCTTGAACCACCATGTTGCGAGTATTCAAACAACTCTCTGTCTTAGCCATTTTCTGCCTGAACCTGATTGCAGTCACATCAAATGATATGTTGTAGTGCTCTGGCTTTCCTTCCAGGACTTTAATCTGTAATTAGGTGATAATCCGGTGTCCAGCTTGCATCCACTCAATGGCACAGGCCACCTGGGTCCGCAGTCTTTCTTATTGTACGGTATGCTCCAATCAGCTCATTCCAAAAATTGAACTGAACATGATGGGATGCTTGCTCAGATCATTTTGATGGTTCTTGTCTCACTCGCAGTAGACCCTGCACTACCTTTGCAGGTGCGGGTGATCCAGGGAAGGGACCTGTTCTCTTTATAAGCGCTTCCAACCTATCATATGGTATGAATAGTTGGTTGCTATAATGTTGATGCCTTGATGTTTACAACCAATTTTTACAGCAAATATCCAACATAATGGCAGTATTTCCCCCCATGTGGGTGCTTCCATTGGTGAAAATTACATAGACTCCAAAACAGGTTTCTCCGATGAGGGCATCTACCTAGCCCCCCATGTGGGCTCCTCCAATGTGGGCATCTTGCATCCACCTTATGTGGATACCCCCAGTGTGGGTGATTTGACAACCCCTTTATGGGGTGTTCTTTATAAAGAACTTGTTCCAAACCTCAATTTATATTTGTTGCCTATTTCATGTGCTAATGTATATTTTAACATATCCGACGCACTGAAGTTTCCATGCTATAATTGTACCTCTATATCTTGTGGCACATCATCTGCAGAACCAATGCTTTTGGGGAGCAATGGCTACTTGTTTAACAAATATGGTATAACCTCTTGCTATCAATATTCTATTAAATATATGCCACATATATTTGTTTCTTCAATTGCTTGTTCAGTAAGATGGCTAAGCTTCTGCTCCAGTTATGTTGAGGTGTTCTCTTTCTTTTGGCAGAGGGTCAGAAATATTGTTTTTTTGCTTTTTCGTTTGCAACACTGGATACTATCCCTAAACATTCTTCCAGTTGTTGATGTCTCAGTCAGAGTCAGAAAGCTATCATTAATACTGAAACAGAATATGATGTACAAACATGATTTTGCAGTATGTCTCCTAATACTTATCAAATGTAAATATGATTCTGATTATTTGTCTATATCTTGTTTGTTTTCAGCTTTTTCTTGTTTTGTGTATGTGGTCTTTAGACAATTTGGCTTCTTGTGTCTGATGGTCAAATCCAAGCTTTGCAGTCTTGTATTTTTACATCCATTGAAACATCGAGGTCAGGTTTTTATTGCTAGTGAAGGCAATCAGAATATGCCTTACCAGCTATTCAAGTTTCATAAAGTACATGACCCCAGAGGGTATTTCAAAAAGGATGTATCTACAGCATTTGCACCACCTGCTAGAATACTTAACAAGGGGGGGTATGCTGCTCATATCTTCTCCTATTCACAACTAGAGCCGTATTTGTTACCACAAGATAAAAATCAGCCAGATATTACAAAAATGGTATTCAAATATGCTGATCATGTAAATGATGTTGGTTTACTAAAGTATCCACCAAGTCAATTTGTTTATGTTAACATGCCACTTCAGGATCTTACCCCATATCTTACAGTAACTACTCTGTGAAAAATAGCAAAATCTCATGGCTGTCCTGCTGGATCTCATGACAATAAAAATACCTTACAGTATTCTTTAAAAAATCACTCCTGTCCCCAATGTAATGTACTTGTTACTATATTTTCAATTGAGCAACCATGGTCACAGCAGCATCATAGAGCAAACTTGAAGAAGAAGAAGGAAGAAAAAGCTGAGAGCATTAATGCACTTAAAGAAAAGTTGAATAGCTCAATTGTTGCAAATGCCTCTTCCTTACCATTTCCACCAGCACCATTGACCAGCATGCTTGCATGAGACATTGCAGATGAAGCATGTAAAAAGATGACCAAAAAGAAAATTGAGGAAAGTGGTTGTGCTGTCTGTGGTGAGTTAGTACCAAGTGGGGAACTTAGTAGATTGAAAGCTATTAAAAACCATCTGCATGTGTTGAAGGCAGAAGGTGTATCTAGTGTAGAGTGAAAAAGTTTGGACCAGAAGAAAAAAGAATACACTGGTCCTATACTAGATTATAAGTGTAGTAATGTTTGCAACACTTGTAGGATGTCCCTCAGATGTAACAAAGTTCCAAGGCTTGCACTAGCTCGTGGATTGTGGCTTGGGAATGTACCTGAAGAGTTATCCAGCTTGCAATTTGTTGAAAAACTTTTGATTGCATGGGTTAGACATACATGTTGTTTTTTGAAAATTTCAACAGGTGGCCATAAAATGAAAGCTAATGCAATTGCATTTGAAACTCCCATTCCCAAGGTGTATAGTAAACTCCCACCTCCTAGAGATGAAATGGATGATGTACTTGCAATTTTTTTTACAGGTCCATGCAAACCAACTCTGGAAGACTATAATCGATCATTGGTCCTTGTGAGATGGAATCATGTAGCATGAGCATTGGAGTGGTTAAAGTTAAACCATAGAGATTATGCAGATATAGACATTTCACATGAAAATCTGGCAGAATATCCTGAAGATGGACCACCTTGCTCAGTAGAGTATAAGCCTCTCTCAAGCAATAAAACATTAGAAGGAACTAGTCTTCATGATATGGATGATGAAGATGGTACTGCTGAAGGTGACTGTGCATATACTGTACATGGGCTGACTGGACAGAAATTGGATACTATGACCACTAACAGGCTAAAGGCACTTGCACTTAAGCATTTAAATTCTCAGGGAAAATTTCTAGTTGTTGGTCACAGCAACAAAGCTGAATCTGCATGGGATAATCCACAACTTTATCCTAAAATGTTTCCCTGGTTATTTCCATATGGACTAGGAGGTGTTGGCTCAGCTGGCTTGTCTGACAAAGAGCACAAAAGACATTTACTAATGTACCATGACAAAAGATTTCAGACAGATGTCAATTTTCCATTTGTTGCATTTAGTCATGAACAAATCAAAACAAGTACAACTCAGAGTTTTTTACTTGCTGAGAAAAGCAAGTTTCAAGCTATTACAGACAGACTTCTGAATCTTGATCAGACTGTTCTGAATGCTTTAATTGAAAAAATTTCTGGTGGAGATTATGTTGCAGCTGAAACAGATGAAGAGAAGAATTGCTTTCAAGTTATAAAAGACTTGGATCATATTGCTGGAAGTGTTAAGGGATCTATGACAAGTAAAAAATATATGCAGAATGAAATTTGGTCATTGGTAAATCATTGTGGGGCACCATCCTGGTATATAACATTATCACCTGCTGATGTAAAACATCCAATATGTCTCTATTATGCTGGTACAGATACTAAGTTTGAGCCTTGTATACTGAATGAAAGTGACAGAATTTGTTGTATACACAAAAATCCAGTAGCTAGTGCTCGATTTTTTCATTTCATAGTCCAAACCTTTATTGAGGATGTGTTAGGTGTAAAATCTAAACACCGTGGATTGTATGGAGATACTAAGGCATATTATGGGACTGTTGAACAACAAGGCTGGCTCACACTGCACATGCATCTCTTGCTCTGGATAAAAGGGTCTTTAACACCACAAGAGATGCGACAAAAAATTCTTGATCCTAATTCTGACTTTCAAAAGAACCTTGTAAAATGGTTGGAAAGCTGTGTTTCAGGAGAATTCTTCAATGGCACACAAGAAGATGTTATGGCACAAATTGACTCAAATAAAAACCTGCCAGAATATAAAAATCCAACAGAAACCATGCCTTTGCCACCACCTCCTGCTTGTAAAAAATCAGATCCTCATGAAACATGTGGTGCATGTCAAAAACTAGGTACATGGTGGGGTCTTTTTACACAAACTGTTGATGACCTTCTTACAAAGTCAAATGTCCACAGTTGTAATAGAACTAAAAATAAAGATGGAAGTGCAAATAAGAGGCATGTATATACTGGCTGCATGGACAATAAATGGGGCAAATGCAAGGCAAGATTTCCATGACCTTTATTTCAAGAAACTCATATAGACAAGGAGACAGGTTCACTAGATTTGAAAAAAAAAGAACCCTGGCTAAATACTTTTACACCCTTATTAACTTATATTTTCCGCTGCAACACAGATATTACTTGCCTCATGTCAGGTACTGCTATTAAAGCAGTAATTATATATGTATCTGATTATATAACTAAAGCCCCCTTGAAAACTCATGTTATTTTTGAATCAATCAAATCAATTTTCACTAAAAACATGGAACTTGTTAATGGTACATTGCCAAGTAGAGAAAAAGCAAGGCGATTGATGGCAAAAGTGGTAAACTTGTTGTCAGCAAAAATGGAAATGGGTGCAATTATGATATCCATGTATTTGCTGGGAAACCCTGATCACTATACCAGTCACAAATTTGTTTCATTCTACTGGCAAACTTATGTATCTGAAGCTCGCAAAGTCTGGCATCCAGAAGAAGCAATAAGCTTTTCAATCAAAGTGGCACTTGTAAAACTGAGGGGTAAAATAATAGGTCTTTCACCTGTTTTTGATTATATCTATCGGGCACCTGATCTTGAGCACATGTCACTATATGATTGGATCAGAAGATGCAAAAGAGTTAAAATGACTAAAAAAAGCAAATCAAAACTGGATAATACTGCTTCTGATGATCCCAACAATGGTGATAAAGGAGATTTATCTATGCAGTCTGATTTAATTGGAGACCAATCATTTGAGTCTATTGATGCAGAGTATGGTTGTGAAGATAAGCCTCTAAGCTTGACACAAGTGAAAAAAAACAAGTACCAGTTCTATCAGTTCACAAACTCTCATCCTCTTTATAATACACATCATATCAAGGTTGGCCCTGATGATGATAATATAGTGGTTAACTTTATTGGAGCCAATTTACCCCATTGTGATCAAGGAGATAGGGATTATTATTGTTCTACTATGCTTACTCTTTTCAAGCCTTGGTGAACTGGAAAAGAACTGAAAGATAGTATTGAAAACTGGAATAATGCCTTTAGTAAATACTCATTTACTGCAAGACAATTGGAACTTATGAAGAATTTTAATATTCGATTTGAATGTTTAGATACAAGAGATGATTATCAGGCTCAATTAAAGAAAAATGCAAGTGTTTTGTCTACATGGGAAGAAGCTGATTCTACTTTCTTGGAGGACTGTACATCTGATAATCTTTATGCACACCATTCTGAAAATGATCAAGATGATATTCCTCTTCATTTGCTTCAGTTAGGAAAAAGAGAGATAAAACGGCAATGGGAAGCTATGACCATGCGAAATATTCTGACCAACCTTGGTTGGACTTCTGAAAACCAGGTCAATACTCACATTAATATTGAGCTGAATCCTCCACCAATTCAGCGCATCTTATCAGGATTAGAATGGAAAAATGAAGTTGCCAAAAAAAGGCAAGAAGTTCTGGAGCAGCGAAAGCAAAGAATACCTGCAAATCATAAACTTGAACCTGAACAATCTTTTGAACAGTTGTCTTCAAATATTGTTAAAATCACTGACAAATCTTATCTAACAAAAAAAATCCATGAGTCTGACACACAACTAGCTCTTGATACTATAGTTGAGAAATATAGTCTTAATACTGAGCAAGAAAAAGCATTTCACATTGTAGCTACACATGCTAGTGATCTTTATTCAGAACCTTTATGAATGTACATTGGTGGAATGGCTGGAACTGGGAAGTCTCAAGTTTTAAAAGCCTTAAAAACCTTTTTCAAAGAAAAAGATGAATCATATTGATTTATAGTAGTAGCACCAACAGGAAGTGCAGCTGCTTTGCTTGGAGGATCAACTTATCACTCACTATTTGGTATTAGTGACTATAATGAGAAAGGACTTACAAATTTAGCTCAGGTAAGATCTAGACTTATTGGAGTAGACTACATTTTCTTGGATGAGGTCTCTATGTTATCTTGCCATGATATGTATCGCATCTCATGTCAGCTTGCTATTGCTTTGAATATACCAGAGCAGCCCTTTGGAGGTTTAAGTATGTTGTTTGCAGGTGATTTTGCACAGCTACCACCAGTTGTAGGTGGTGAAGGGTCATCTTTATATAGTCAAAATATTGGAGCTATTGCATCAACTCAGAGATCTCAGGAAGAAGCAATAGGTAAATCTTTGTGGCATCAAGTAACTACAGTAGTTATACTTCGGGAAAACATGAGACAAAAAAAACAGACTCCAGAAGATGCTAAATTTCGTACTGCATTGGAAAATATGAGGTATAAGGCCTGTACACCTACAGACATTGTATTTTTACAAACACTTATATCATCTCCCATATCTGGGCAACCATCTGTATGTGATGATAATTTCTGTAATATATCTATTATTACTGCACTAAATGTCCATAAGGATGAGATTAACAAACTTGGCTCAGAACGTTTTGCTGCTGAAACTGAACAAGTGTTGACACACTTTTACTCTGAAGATTCACAAAACGTCCATTCAGAAAAATCCAAATCTAAAGGTTCAGTAGTTAAGCTTAACAAGATATCTAATGAGTTGCAGCAAATTCTTTGGGAACAGCCATATAGTACAAATGACAGACATATAGCTGGAAAGTTATCCTTATGTAAAGGCTTACCTGTAATGATAAGATATAATGGTGCAACAGAACTTTGTATTACAAAAGGTCAAGAAGCTACAGTACATAACTGGAATGTATCTCCTGGTGAACATGGTCAACCAATCTTGGAAACACTTTTTGTCAAATTGATCAATCCTCCTTCTGATGTTAAATTTGATGGACTTCCTGAAAATGTTGTACCATTATACAAAACTACAAATCCAATTTACTGTTCTTTGCCTGATGATTCAAAGGTACATGTGTCAAGAACCCAGATAGAGGTTCTTCCCAACTTTTCTATGACAGATTATGCTTCTCAAGGTAAAACAAGGCCTTATAATGTGGTAAACCTTAATGACAATTGTTCTCATCAGTCTTATTATACAGCATTGTCACGTAGTGCAACTGCAGCTGGTACATTAATAACACAGACATTTCATCCTCAGAAAATTACAGGTGGTGCTTCTGGTGCCTTAAGACAAGAATTCAGAGAGCTAGAGTTGCTTGATGAAATTACTGACTTGAGGTATGATGGAAAATTGCACAGAAGTGTGGTTGGTGAACAGAGAAATATGCTAATTATGGCTTTTAGACAATGGAAGGGAATGCATCATGTACCATCAGCTGTACACAAAGCCATTAGGTGGAATTCCAGAGATCCTTTATTAGAACCTGAAATAGAAGGAAGATTGTAGAAAAACAGAAGAAGCACACTGCAGCTATTCCTGCCAAAGCTAAGTCCACTTCTGTTTCAACTAAGTCCCTGAAAAGAAAAATCAGTGTGATAACTGATAATAGCCCAGCTGAAAACATACATAAAAAAATAAAAACCAGTCACAATACAGCTGATATAGCTTCTGGTGGTGCAACATTTCAGATTTCACCTCCTACTGGTCTAATATGGAGTAATAACAGCTGTGCATATGATTCAGTATTTACTATATTATACTCACTTTGGAGGAGTAATCCAACATACTGGAAACAATCCTTTTATAGCATGAATTGTGACTTGCTAGAAGAGATCAGTAATGGATTCAATGATCACTCTTATAATCAAACTTCATTAGAATCTGTTAGAGACAGATTTAGAATTGCTTTAGACAATTCACAGTTAGCTGGCCTATGCTGGGGCAGATATACATCTGTGGTCAGGCTATTAGAGTACATGTTTAAAGCTTCTACAGAAATGGTGTCTTCTCAGCTTACCTGTAGTGAGAGACATCCCATCATCCATAGCCAATGCCACTCTATTTATTCATATGTTTTGTCTGCTGGCACAAATCCTTATGTATCAACAACAGACTGGATTCAGAATTACAAAGAAGATTCATGCCTTTTGTGTGAATAATGCAATCAGTGCCTTCAGCACACATACTCATTTTCAAAAATTCCAGATTTAATTGTATTTGAGTTTGAAGGCAAGGATATATGTATAGATCCAGAGGTAACAATTACCTGTAGAGATAATCAATCTCACACTATGAAACTACAAGGTGTTATATATTATGGAGAATTGCATTACACGTCACGTGTTATAATTAATGAACAGATATGGTTTCATGATGGCATTTCTACTGGTGCCAGCATGTTATATGATGGACAATTACTACCCACTTCAGATCTTCAACATTGCAAAGGAAAACAGGCAAACATTGCAATTTATGCCTAGCGTTATGCTGTATTTGTTTTCAAAATTGCTTTATTAGTCAATTTTGTTACTTGCTTCATATCCTAATTCATGCATCACCTTCTTTATTTTATTCTGTGCCACTTTGATTCACTTTACATTATATTGGTACTCACCTGTACCTAATAAATGGTAGCACCATGCTGTGTGAGTTTCAAGTACATTATTTGAAGCTGGTTAGTAGATTTTATACCACAATTGTATATATTATCTGCCATATGGCTTTGCATCAAAAGAAAATAAATGCAGTCTAAAGGAAAAAATTCCTGAAGTGAGGACTCGTTCATGCCAGGCACAGCCATGGCCCAACCTGACAAGTTGTTTATAATACCATGCTTCCACACACTTCCTTTCCTCTGGGGCATTGCTTCCCCTGTAGATATTATGTAAAATACATTAGTTAGTGCTTGTAAATTGTCTATAATTAAATATATGGTTTGCAGCACTCACCTGAGTGCCAAAACCTGTAAATAGGACAAAAAAGGCTAACAATCAACTGTTAAACAGTTTGAGACCAAGTTTGGACCAAACTGAACTGATTGAAACAGTTTCAATCAGTTTCAATTTCCGTTTCAGATATTCTGCAAGAAACCACATGGTTTGGTCTGCAGTTTGGCCAAAAATGGCTCAAACCAAACCAAACCAAACCAAACCAACCCTATCATGTAGACATGTGCTGAAGCAGAGATGAAACTGGATATGTGACACACTATGACAAAAGTTTTGCAACTCCCTGTTTTTGGGATCTGGCCATCCAGCTTCCTCCTGAGAGATTCCACAACATCCTATCAATAAACTGATATCATAAGCACTTAGCTGAGGTACTAGTCTACCAAATCCTCCAGTCCTATTAAAGAAAGGTGAAGCTGATGTGTTATAATCATCTATTTGCTCAAAATTTTGCAACTCCCTGTTTGTGATAGTATAGCCATGAGCCAATTTACCAGCTTGCCCAAAATAGCAGTTCAGCTCAATGGCTCATGGCTCTGTAGAAAATCAATCCTAGCAAATACGAGAGCAATCTCAGTCTTGTTATAATGGAATATATTAATAGTTACTACTGACCTACCAAATACAAGAGCAATCCAAATATAGGAACAGTAAGTAACGGTGGATGTGATAAATAACTATCTACTCACCTCAGTCTCATTATAATGGACTGAGGTGTCTATCTAGGTCCTAGGTATATATATATATATGATAAAGGGAAAGGTCATAAAGAATGCAGGATAAAGGTCTTACAGACAAGGGGAGAACATGCATCAATAAATGATGGTGGCTGTCAATTGTGTCCATGGTGTGACTCTCAACAGGCTCCAAGCTGCACCATTGGCAACACTAGCTCACTTGAGGCCCATAGAAACTCATGGAGGTGTGTAAATTTTTGATGGAAAGTCAATTTGGGTGGTTGAAAATATGCCCTATTCAGAGTTATCAAGTCTCCGAGTAACATTACATGGAATATGACTGCCTCCAAGACAGATGGGAGACTTCATTTGATGGGATTGAGTTAGAGACTTTGAGTGTGGACTCCTTTCATTAGACTCATAACCACCCCTTTGTACATGCATGAGCAAGTGTCGAGTGCATGTAGAAGGACTGGTGAAGCTGAGTTTTAAATCCTTACCATTTCTTAAAAAGAAAATGCAGACTGTTCTCCAAGAACCTTTTTTTTGTAAACCTTTTGGGAACAACACATGATCTCATCCAGAACCAGTGTTGCAACACATTTTTACTGGCCTAGGGATGCCAAAGTTCAGTCCAGAACCTCAGTTCTGGTTCTCTCTCTCCTCAGTAGGTTCAGTCCTAGGTTCAGCACCTCTAGGATTTATGTGAACTTGGTTTGAACCCATTTGAACTGAGAACTGACACAAGGTTTTTGAAGCCAAAAATCAATGTCCAAGTTGAGTAGTATGCTTTGTCATCAACTATGTGATTCTAATTTCTATATACAGCAATAGTTCTCATCCCCTCTCTCCATCATCGATAAACTGCAATGCCTCCACATCTTGTCACATCCTGTCCTCTCCCCTCTCCCTCATGAATCAGGTCTGCCATCCCACCATCACTATAATTGGCCATTTCAACCACCACCACTGGCAAACATGCCACTTATGTTCAATGATCTGGATCCCACGTCACCTGCACTAATAGTATGAATGAAAGTAAGTTGTTTTGAGCTCTTTTTCTGCTTATTTAAGTATCAACATTGTTTGCTATGTTACAGTGTGATTCTGATCAATGAAGCACTGCCTTCTTCCTGTTGAAACATAATTTTGGGCCATCAGAAGTGATAGGGAGCATTGACAACAAGAAAATGGGAGGCCTATCCATGCTCAGATGACTTCCCTAACTGTCTTGTTTGAAGCTGTTCTAAATTGTAACATGACATCTAACATGACTATTAATCCCACTGCCCCACCTCTCAAAACAGCTCCTCAAGATGACAGGAAAACTATGCAATGGCCAATGTGGGATGAGCCCAGGGTATCAATGTCAACAGTGCAGGTATGACAACCATGAGGGGGGATGACAAGCTACTAATGGAGCTGCCACAGTGCCACCACCACCGATGAAGAAGGACAATGACAATGACAACAATGGAACACAACAACAGATGACCAAGAACATGGCTACCACATACCACCCTCAACTGCCACTGTGAGTGACTAGTCTCAGAATCAATGGGTGGTGGTATCGGGCACAGGAACTGATCAGCAATGGCAACAATGGGGATGATTTATTTATAACTACTTACTTGTATTACCCATGTAGGATTCATGTATATAATCTTATAATTACTTTTGCTCCCTCATGTGACATGTGCAGCAGTTTATTTTTGTAGTATGGTCACAGTATGAATATAAACTATTTATATAATATCAATTCCAAGCCTCCAGCTCAGATAAATAAGTGAAGTGAAATTGTAATTTAAGATAAAACAACCTAATAGAGGTCTTGAGCCATCAGGTGCCCTGCATCAAGCTTGAGATGGCATGCATGATTTTCTTTTTGCTGAACTACATGGGTTCTAAGGTTCAAACCTGCCAAAACCAGTTCTGTTGGTTCTGGTTCACAGTTCTGCCTTCTCCCTCCCCATTGGAGTACATTACACTCCTCCACCTATTCTGGTCGGATTCCAGTCAGAATGCCCATTCCAATCGGAATTTCTGGAATTCCAGTCAATTCCATTTACATATATTTTTCTCACAATTCATAATTCCAGTCGGACTGGGGGGTCAATTTTACCTCTGGAATCCCCAAAATCTACCCAGACTCATTTTTACCTGGAATAGTCAGATCAACCAGATGCATGGCACTAGCATAACTGGAATAACCGGAATGCATGTGCTTTCCCAAATAAAATTTCAATGTGCAACAAGAATTGAACACTTGACCTTGGGTCTGCACACATAACAGCACGCTTAACCACTGAGCTACCAGGTCATTATTCAACTACATACATCTAATACTTTTATTACCCAACCAAGGTGCGTAGTTACAGCCATTAACGGAATACACACACATACATATTGCATGACATGTGACACGTGACTGCCAGCTCACAACCACCACCACCATCGTCAAGGCCGCCTCCTCCTCCTCTCCACTCTACCACCACCACTGCGTGCGCACCCGCCACCACCATTCCCACACCCACTCCCACCATCACCACCACCTTCAAACGAGCCGACTGGATGGAATGTGGGCCCAAATGATGCAGATTGTGTCGTTTGGGGCCTAAGTATGTTTTTTTTTGTTTGCTTTTTGTTTTTATAAACTAACTAACCTTTTTTTTAGCTTTCTAGGTTATAATCTACTGGCAATGATGCCACCACTTGCAAATGAGCCAACGCGGGCCCAAACAATGCAGATCGCATTGTTTGGGCCCTACATAAGTTTTTTTCATTTGGTTTTTGTTTTAATAAACTAACTAACTCATTTTTTTAGTTTTCTAGGTTATAATCTACTAGTAACGATGCCACCACCTGCAAACGAGCCAACATGGGCCCAAACAAGCCAACATAGGCCCAAACGACACAGATCACATCGTTTGGGCCCTATGTGAGTTTTTTTCGTTTGGTTTTTGTTTTAATAAACTAACTAACTCATTTTTTCAGTTTTCTAGGTTATAATCTACTAGTAACGACGCCACCCCCTGCAAATGAGCCAACATGGGCCCTATGTGAGTTTTTTTCATTTGCTTTTTGTTTTTATAAACTAACTCACTCATTTTTTAGTTTTCTAGGTTATAATCTACTAGTAACGACACCACCATCTGCAAATGAGCCAACACACCCACCCCATGCCTGCGAGGCCCTGCTTGTAGGGTGAATCATGAGCGTGTGCAGGCAACAACAACAATGATGCCGCTGTCTACCAGCACCAGAACCCCCCAGAATGCAAAGCACGGCTGCCAACAACGACGGACAACGACGACAGGGCCTATGACACACCACCCACCCCCAGCCTCATGAGCAACTGCTCATGGGGTGGATCATGGGTGGAACAATGCCCAGGCGCAACAACGATGACACACCACCCGCCCCCAGCCTCATGAGCAACTGCTCATGGGGTGGATTGCGGGTGGAACGACAATGATGACAAGCCACCCACCTCCAGCCTCATGAGCAACTGCTCATGGGGTGGATCATTGATGGGAGGACAGACAACAGCGGGGTCGTGTCCCCTCCCCCTCCCCCGCACTTCGTGTGGGGAGGGATTTTTTTTGTACTTTTAATTATTTATTAGTATTGTGCCCCCCCCTCCCCCGGTTTGCCTGGGGGAGGGATTTTTTTTGTCATTTTTACCTCCCCCCTCGCGTTCGGCACGAGGGGTTAGCTTTTTATGTATATAAATAAAACTCCCTCTCGCATCTTGTGAGAGGGAGGATTTTTTGTTTATGTATATAATCACAATCATGCCCACTCCCTCACATTCAATGTGAGGGATGTGGTTAATCAAAAAAATTTGATCTTAACTACTTCGAAAAAAAATTAGAGTGTCATGAATAAACATTATATTACTAACTAATAATTCTCCTGTGGCTCAACTGGTTAAGCACACATGTTTGGTTTGTCATGTGATCACTCTAATCAAGATGTCTTGAGTTCAATTCTTACTCTGCACAAATATATTTTGTAGGCACTTTGACAACTTAAGACTTGAAATTTGACTATCCATTAGGGTATATACTCTAAGTTGAGCATCTGGAGTAACCAGAATCTGGTTGGAATAACCGGAATCCAGTGGAGTCCAATGGAATCCACTGGAATCCAGTCGGAATAACTGGAATCCACTGGACTCCGGTGAGTCTGATCGGAATAGGTGGAGGAGTGTAAATTACTGCCCCATTGTCAGGTTCAGGTTTGTGGTTTGGAGAAATGTCTCAGAGAACTGGACCAAACCAAACTTTGGCATGCCTATACTGGCTTCATCCACTGGACATCATGCTGCCCACTATCTACAATGAATACCAAACCTCATTTCAGCTGGAATGTCATGTTGAATCTGCACCACAAGATGTCAGAGAAGTAAAACCATCAGCTGCATCATCAAGTAGCAGATTCAGGGCAATTGGCAGTTTTTTTCCACTTCTGGTTCCAGCACTGATCAAAGAGTCATGTCTGTTATGGGTTGCAAGACAGGAACAAAGCTGTAGTTCTCGAGGTACTTGAGCTCCACTGGTGGCTGCCCAAGCTAGAAGACATGCTTGTTATGTGGTAGTCTGGTCATCATTGCTCAGTTCATTGAGATACTGTACCAACTCTTCAGGCCCATTTGAGTGTGACCTATTTCAACTGTCTCTTCATCTATTCAAAGCTTCATGAGAAGCATGACCAAAGATATTTTTATTCAAGTTTTGGTGCCACAGGGCTGATTTTTTGAGTGTGACCTCATGAAAAACATAATGTGATGCATGACAAATTGAAAAATCTCTTCTCTTCATCAAGTTCATGCTGTGTGACATGTGACTAAAGACTTGGTTGGTATTAGTACAGTAGTCAAGGGGATGTAGAAAATCAACCTAGCATAATCAGAGTATAGCTATAAGTACAGTAAGTATTGGTCCATAATATCATAATGTCTAGAATACTCACCTCAGTCTCTGTATAAGCGACTGAGGTGATCAGATAACTACATACCCTATATATAAGTGAGTTCAGCTACATAAAGAGTCAAAGGGACAAGAGACACAAAGGTATCTACAAGACAGCGCATCAAAGGGATATGCTAAAAATAGTATGCACATCAAAGATGCAATTATGGTGTGATAAACGGCATCTCAACACTCCTCCTCACTGTGAGCACTCCTCCTTGCATGGATTTGCATCTGCCATCAACAAAGGCTGAGATATTCCTGGAGATATAAGAACTGTTTTACCTCAAGGGCCTTAGTGAACATGTCAGCAACATTTTCACAAGTATGAACATAAGTGAGCCGTAGGTTGTTGGACTGTATGTGGTCTCAGAGGAAATGGTATTTGATATCAATATGTTTAACATGTGAGTGAAGGAGTGGGTCTTCAGAGAGACTCTTTGTCGCAGAGTTATTGCAAGATATCATGGTAGGTGAAGTCTGAGAGTAGCCTATAGCGTTGAGTAAAGTACGAATCCAAATACATTCCTTTGCCATTTCAAATGCAGCAATGTATTCAGCTTCACATGAGGATGTTGCAACGACCTTCTGTTTGTGTGCCATCCAGGAGATAGCACCTGAACCTAGAGAGCATATAAAACCCCCAACACTACAATGAGTGTCAAGGCAGTTCACCCAGTCAGAGTCACTAAAGGTGTGAAGGTTAACAGAAGGGTTGCCTCTGAGATATAGCTTAAGGTCTCTGGTACCCTTGAGATATCATACCAGTCTTATAGCTACCTTCCAGTGTTCGAATGAGTAGCAATCAAGGAATTGTGAGAGTTGTTGGATGGCATAGGAGATGTTGGGGTGGGTTCCAATTGCCAAATATAGTAGACAACTGACTAGGGAACAATAGGGGAGTTTGTTAAGTTAAATCTGCTCATCAGAGGATAGGGTGTTGCAGTCAAATCAGCGCAGTTTGGAGCCAGGTTCCAGTGGGGTGGATACTGGGTGCACATCTCTCTGGCCAAATTGATCAACAACTTTGTCAATAAGGGCAGTCTGTGATAGCACTACTATACGTGCTGTTCTATCCCAAGTGACTGTGATCCCAATAAGGAAACATGTGGTGCCCAATTCAGAAATAGTCCAGACTTCTTGCATCTGACTCTTGAACCTCTCATTCTCGTCTTTGGAGTTGGCTATGGACAAATAATTGTCAATGTGAACAGCAGTAATTATGGTCCCAAAATCAGTCTTGCGGTAATATATACAAGACTCACAGGACAGTCAGGTGAGATCCCCAGGATAGCATTTGGGCATTGAGCATTTGATTCCAGATATGCCCACTTTGCTTCATGCCATATAGTCCACACTGAAGTTGCCACACCCAGTCCTCTTTTCCAGGTTCCTCAAAATCGACCAGTCGTTGCATATATTGTACTTCATTGTCTGGTAGCAGGCCATAGAGGAAGGCAGTTTTGATGTCAATTTGTTGGGCATCCCATGTGTAATAGAATTCTCCAAGATTCCATGTGTGTGGTCGGTGAGGTGGTCTTAGTGTAGTCCTTGCCATAAATCTGCTCATAACCCTTGAAAACAACACATACTTTCCACCTGACAGCCTTCCCAGTTTCATCCCGCTTGATATGGAAAATGGATTTCCCTTTTCAGATATGCTTCCCCTGAGGAACTTCGGAATGTGGTATCAATTTATAGACACCCATGTCCTTTAGTAATTTCAACTCATCCTGATATACCTCTGCCCATTGTACAGCATCCACAGAGTTCTTGGCTTCATCCCATGTTTTTGGCTCATCTTCAAATTGAAGTGATTCCAGATCAAAATCGTTCATCTCTGAAATCATAGCCAGAAGTTCATGTGCCTGATTGCCAAGATTGAGATTTTCAAAGGCCTGTTGTAGATCAGTAATGACATCATGATCAGGGAGGGGCTCATCTAAGGCGTTAACAGTCCATCTACCTGCCCTCTGCTCTTGATGCGCCTCTTTTGTGTGGGTCACACTATCTCAGGATTCTTGTACTGCCTTCATTGTACATGTGAAAGATGGTCCCCCATTAGGATTCCTTTCAGTTGGGACCAGTACACAAGATGATCAGCGAGGGGGTTCCGGTTGGGGGGTGGGCAGCATAGTATGGTCAGTAACAGGAGGGTTGGATGGTGGGATAAAATCATCATCATCATTGGCATCAAGCAGGGGGGTGAATGTGGGGTTGGCAGTTTCATCAGGGGTGGGGTCCACCTTGGGTGGGGTTGGGGTCTGCAGTGGGTGCATGTCCATCATGGCTCTTGAGGAAGTGGACATGGAAAGAACTATGTATTTTCCATGTAGTGCTGTCATAGCATCTGTACATTTTTGAGTTTGGGTCATAGCCAATCAGTGTACACTCAATCGACTGTTCAAAAATCTTTGGGTCATCTTTCTTTGGTATCAAGACAAAAGCCCGACATCCAATTTCCTGCATATAGGAATAGTCTGGCTTTCGACCAAACCATAATATCCAAGGCATGATTCCTTGCAGCGAGTGGGTTGTAGTTTTTGAATGCAGATGTGTAGCCATTAAATAAAATTTGTCCCAAAGGAAAGGGGGCAGTCCTGCATACAGCTGCATTGTTCATGCCTTTGCCATGAGCATTTGATGCATCCATTCGACATGTCCAATGTGGGCAGATGTGTGTGGAGCAGTGAAGTGTTGGTCTGATCCCTAAGATTTAAGCCATGTCTGCATTTTGCTGGACTTCAGCTCTCCATTGTCGGTAATGTATGTCCTGACTTTCAAGCCAGTTTTATTTTCGCATGCCAACTCCCATGCCTTGAGCTCAGGAAAGGAATCATCTTTATGTTTGAGGGGTATAGACCATGGAAATGAGGTAAAATCATCAACGATGTCCATTACATATTCATGGCCAGTATGGGACTTGACCACATGTGGGCCTGATAGATCAACCCACACCTTCTCTAAATGCCTCATTGCCCTATGTCCCTCACCATCCTCACATTTCTTTGGGACTGGTGCTCTCATCTGTTTTCCAACAACACAGGCATCACATTTGGGTGGCCGTGTAGTGGCTGACAATGGTGTACCTGTGAGTGCACCTTTCTTGGCCATATCCCACAGGGATTGATAATTGGCATGGCCAAGGCTATGGTGCCAGGTCTCCAGATTTGGCAATCCATGAATTGTTAATGCATGCTCAACAGATGCAGAGTATAGGATGAGTGAGTAAAGTTTCTTGGAGGTCATAGAACCGTGAGCTATCAACGTGCCTGTGGATTTATTAGTTATCCAGCAAGATGAGTCATCAAAATGTGTGATGGTGATCAAGTCTCTGGCAAGGGAACTGACAGATACCAGCCAAACTGTTGACTCAGGGACATAGAGTGCATTATGTAAGGTGATTGATGCACCCCAAGCTACCCATAGTTTGACATCACCCATGCTGATCACAGTGATTGAAGATCCTCCCATGCCCTTGATTGATCAAGAAGTGATCAGGCAGAGAGAAAAGAAATCAGAATGGTCTGGGGATATGTGGACCGTGCGCTGTCAACAAGGAAGGGTAAATCAGTCGATGAGATATGGGTGTGCTTGGTCTGATTTAAGGGTGCAACAGTGAAGGTGCTGTTGTCCACCAGAGCGGTGTGCTTTACCCAATCAATGGTGGTCCTCAGCTCCTCCTCAACCACAAGCCAACCCTCATATTCAATTTCATCAATTGTAGAGATGGGGCAGGGTCACATGCTATACCCACAAAGTCAGGGGATGAGGTCGCTGGTGAGGAGGGGTTATGATCGACCATGACCGTGAAGGCACAGCCCTTTATGTCTTTCATGGTTACGGGGATCTTTGAAGTAATGGGACTAAGCTTTTTCATTTGGTCAGAAGCTGCCCTCCAAGCTGCAATCAACTCAGTAAGTGTCTTCCCTGCCATCCCTCCACCAGGTTTGATGCAGTACTCGATGGTGTGTCCTGGCTTCCCACAAGTAGAGTTGCTACAAACGAGTCCATTGGATGGTCTGGTCAGTTTAGTATGAGCAGTTAGTGCGACAGAGGGATGGAAATTGTTGCGGGCATCGTTCTCAAGAAAGGATTGCTCATTCTCCAAGAACTGACAAATTTTCATGGAAGTGTATGGCAATGCATCAGTGGAGGCCATGACATCACAAGAAATAATGGAACATGCATGAATTGAGGAGCACAATACAACAAAGAAGATCAGCTTTGATGTCCCCCATGGCAAAAGCATGTTCAATGAGGACACAAATCTTATCAGCAGTCTCAGGGAGGGGGGTGTCCTTTGTGCATTGGATGGAAAAGGCCTGTTGTAAAAGCTGGACCTGGCAGACCAGTCCCTCTTTCTGGTGGCGAGCTTGGAGTGTCTCCCAGTTGACACTAGGTCCTTTCACCATTTCAAGGAACGGCCATTCAGAGGGAGCAACACTAGATGCTATAAGAGCATAAGCAAGCCATGAGTTGGCCTTGTAATTCATGAGGGCACGGGGTTCATTTGAGGATGGTTCAATGATGTTGCTGACAACATACTCATAGAGCCCATTTAAAAAAAGAGCAATGGTAATTTCTTCACACCATTCTTTGTAATTGGACTTTAGTTTATTGAGCTTCTCCCCTGAGTACTGAACAGACAGTTTAATGAGGGAGATAGATGGGATTGTGGATTCGGATGCGGCTGTAGTCGATTTGATCATCATATTTGATGGTAAAGTGTTGCCAGATAGAGTGGCAAAAAGGTATGTAGTAACAAAGGGGTATGCTTGCTGGAAGACCGGATGTGCTCAAAGTGAAGTCCATGATCCAGGATGGAACAGATGATCAAAATGATTGGACAGTATGACATATATATAGTGTCGAGTGGCTAGGAAGTTTCTACCATTGTTTCTAACAACGGGAGTGGCCCATAACCTGTAGAAAATCAACCTAGCATAATCAGAGTATAGCTATAAGTACAGTAAATATTGGTCCATAATATCATAATGTCTAGAATACTCACCTCAGTCTCTGTATAAGCGACTGAGGTGATCAGATAACTACATACCCTATATATAAGTGAGTTCAGCTACATAAAGAGTCAAAGGGACAAGAGACCCAAAGGTATCTATGAGACAGCGCATCAAAGGGATATGCTAAAAATAGTATGCACATCAAAGATGCAATCATGTATGCTTGTCGGAACTTTCCAGATGCAGTTGTAACTGGTCCATGATTAGATTTGATTGTAACACTGATTGAAACTAATCAAATTATCATAATCACTGTGCCTGGTTGCAACCTGAGTTGTAACCGAGTGGGTGTGACCACAACCAGAGCAACTGCATACTAGAGTTCACATAGAATCAAGAACAAGAGAAAGTTGATCATATAAACTTATTAGAGAGTACTTGCAACCAAGATTCTAAAATAACTTTCCTACTGTCAAATTTCGGACAGCTTTGTATTGTATTTGGAGGTAGACACCTTATTGCCTAATGTATTGACCTCATGCTTTACATATTTATAAGTGAACATGGTGTGGTTGTTTTAATGTAGTGTAGTGTAAGTAAGTACAAATTTGATAATACAAGGTCGTGTGTTCAATTCCTGATAATGGCATTCTCTAGTTTCACTAATAGGCAATTCAGAATATCAAACAACAAATAAAAATGCAACACAAATATTCTTTTCGTTCCACGATCAAGCCGATTTTGACCGGATGCCAGCCGCGGTTGCAACAAGAACTCGTTGATTATTTGTGATTGTGATTTCATTTCTGATCGGACTGCCCACAACCGGTAACAAAAACCTATTTTAGAAAGTTCCGACACTTACGGTGTGATAAACGGCATCTCAACGGGGGAAGATGTCCCAGCGGAAGCAATTCAGAAATCTCTTCAGGAGGCAGCAGCCAAATCTCGTTGAGGCAAACTCCGAGAGTCGGTGCGTCGAAACTAGCCTATGATAGAGTTGAGCATACTTGAACATGCTCCGAGTCAGTTTGTGCATAGTATACTGGTAACGTGACGGTGACGGCTGCCCAAAAGGGTTATTTACGAAGTTGAGTGGCTGTGACACATCTCTTTTCGATCGTAAGAAACGGCAACCAGATTTAAACTCAGATGTACTCCTTATACAATCGACATGTACGAGGGATCAGTCACCGGTCTATCCTTTCATCATGACTTTGAAACTCTATGGCTACCCTGCTTCGCACTCGGCGCGTATCGTTGCGATGACTCTGGCGGAGAACAAAGTTCCGTTCGAGTTTATCACGGTCGGCATGGAGGTTGGGGAGCACAAGTCTCCCGCCTTCCTTGAGAAACAACCGTTCGGTCAGGTCCCCGTTATCGTACTTACAGTTCCGCTGTCATTCACGCGAATTTCTAATTCAGGCCCTCCGATTGTAGGACGATGACGGATTCATTCTTTATGAGAGTCGCGCTATCTGTCGATACATTGCTGCGAAGTACGCGGACCAAGGCACCAAACTCATCCCCACCGAGTCCTTGCAAAAAATCGCGCTGTTCGAGCAGGCCGCATCTATCGAGCAAAACAACTTTAACGAGTACGCGAGAGCTATCGTGATTGAGATGGTGGCCAAACCGTAGGTATCTGATAAGACTGGGACGGATCCCGTTGACGCTTGAGGCTCAATAGGAAGTACATGAACGAAGAACCAGACAAGGTCGTGGTTCTGAAAAATATCGCGGCTTTGGCTAGTAATTTGGATGTGTATGATGTTATACTGGGAAAGCAGAAATACCTCGCAGGCGACGTAAGAACGTGTTTATTCTGCATGAGTGATGTTTATTAAGCTACTTTGTGCAGGAAATTACCCTTGCGGACCTCTTCCACCTTCCTATGGGGACGATGCTGGCCTCTGCTGGAACGGACGTCTTGGAATCCAAAGCCAACGTAGCCAGGTACGTTCATGTGATATGGTTGATGTCATGTTCTAATTTGGGGACCAGATGGTTCGAAGAAATTTCTTCGATGGAATCATGGGTTGCATTTAAGGACGGAGTGCATAGCACCGCGTGATCCAATTCTTTGAGGTGTCCGACGTACAGTCTTGTTGCAGTCTTGGGAGATTTAGAGCACGTACATGTTGAAAATACCAAATCGAGACGGGCAAGTTTTACTTCTTCGTTATGAATATTTGTACGTTTCGAATTGCAAAGCTATGTATTAGATTGAATGGACACAAATCGTTTGATAAGAGCAAGAGATCAACGTATATACAAGTCGTATACGTTGATCTCTTCGACGAGAGCGTCGTACTAGTGTTAGCGCAGCACTAGTTTCCTTCGTCCATATGCCAGTGCAGAGTGTCAAGTCATATCGAATTTGTCAAATGAGATTTCTTCCAACTCTTAAATAATTCGTGCATAGTTGATGATGGATCGACGTAAGTAAGGAAGGTAGTATTTCGTACGTTCTCATATGTTCCACAAGAACTCGATTTCGATAGAGGCTTGTCGTGACCCTCACCTTGCCCTCACCTCGAGATCCGTACTGTCGGGCATCTCGGGCATGTCGTATTCGCCAACTGACTTTTAACAATCCTCCAACCGATCGAGCAGGCTGCCTCGTTGATGTACCTCGACTTATTAAAAGACTATCATCTTCCTTCACTTAGAAGCTAAGGTGACTTTTGAGCTTATATGCATTGCATTTCTGCCTGAGATAGTAGATGAAAAGACGAGTCCGACATCCTCTGCTGGTGACTGAGATTTTCAAAGATTCTCGCGGACGGCTGACACGCAGGTCCACTGCCTCTTCCGGCTAGCAAGCGAAACCTATATTCCTCAACACTGAGGCTGACATTCCGTCTCTCTTGACCGTATACCACCATCGCCTCTAATCTAATCCATACCCAAATAGCCCACAAATCCCTCATGGCCAAATCCAAATCCAACAAATCCAGAAACCCAAAGCCCAAGACAAAGACAAAGATCCCAAGCACGCCTACTGGCAGCGTCCGCCGCTTCTTCTTCAAACTCGAGCTTCTGGGACAGCGGCAGGTCGACCAGCTCCGAACTTTCAGCCACCGGCACCACAACCGCGATGCTGACGAGACGCCGCCGAAACAACTTGAACATCCGCCTTCGAGTGCCGCTGTAGACGTCACCATCGCAGGCGTCGACAAAGGCGACACCTCCATTTCACCTCACGTACACAATCACGTCCACCCCTCCTCCGCCCCCTCCAACAAATTCAAAATCGCGCTCCAGAACCAAGACCCAGAGCACCCCGACGCTATCATCATCACCACGCTCGACCTCGCCGCACCCCCATTCTGCTGTCACGAGGACCTCCTAGCCATGCCGCGTTCACAGCTCATCGCGGTGGCTGACGCGCTGAACGCCAGGCTGCCTTCTGCACTCGCTATTGACACGGGCGACGAGAGGCAGGAGAGCTGGATACGGAATGAGATTGAGTGGGTCGTTGGTATACGGGGCGATCGCGAGGAGGTGGGGGTGGATGTCCCTGGAGCTCCGAAGGCTGTGAGGACCTGGAGTACTAGTGAAAGCTGGGGTGGAGGTGACTTTGATATTCTGAAGGAGGTGGAGAGGAGCCCACCGACGAGTCCGCTGACGAGGAAGAGTCTGCAGATGTCTCCACTGAGTCCGAGGTTGGAAAGGCTGGCAGAGGAGGACGAGGAGTCAGAAGGGGGGGAACTGGTACCGAAAGTAGAGAGGGCTGTAAAGATGAAGAGGGTGGGTAGCAGGGTGGTGAAGAGACGGAAAGTCGAGGGCGAGGTTGATGCTGATATGGAGATGAGTGATGATGAATCGCGGGGGACGCCCACGCCTGCTCCACGTGTATCGCGCTTGGGTTCTTCCACCGCTGCCGTTGCCAATGTCTCTCCAACCCCACGCCGTGTTCTGCGTTCACATAGCCATAACCTTGGGAACAAGCCGAACATTGAAACAGTGTTCGGGGGCCCAGTTGGGCAATCCTCTTCTGAGATGGCTACACCGAAGAAGACAAGGAGCTTGAGGCCTCTGCATGGTTATCCCTTGGTACCAGAAGATGGCGGGTCGAAAGCTAGTAGCACGAGCATGAACATGAACATGAGCACGAGCACCAATTCAAGTTTGAGTATGACGGAGTCGCCTGTGTGTATTGGAAGGAAGAGGAGGAGGAGCAACGGAGATGAGGAGGATAATGAGATGGCGTTAGGGATGAAGGGCATGAATATGGACGTTGATGCAGATGTGTTTCCTTGAGATTTGGCTTGTGTCCTGGAATCGATATCATCACGGGGATCATACAATTCATGACTGTCATTGACAAGTCGATGGCTTGTGATTGAACGATCCTTGCAAAACAACCTCGAGCACATGTACCCTTTAGGACGACCATTTGTCCCAGTGACTTGAACACGGTTCCGGTGTGGATGACAATCCTTACGGTATGTCGAATCCGAATCATCGCCAGCTGCTGATTGAACAGGGTATGTGAAAATGTCACGGAATATGTGTGGAATATGTCGAATATGGACTCTTCTGCAGGCGATGTGCCATGCCTTTGCGTGTGTGCAACTGCAGCATGTGTCGAGTCTGACTCAACCCTTGAGAACTGCTGACATGCCGTCTCATGCCGCGGTAACTTACAAACAGAAAAGTTACATGCCGCGGTGAACACATGCTAACCTCAAAATCTTCTTCAAGCACTGTGCCTTCAACAGCATCCTTCGCAGGTTTCTTATCTGAATCGGGGTCCGCTAAGATCATCAATCGAGCATCGTGATCTTTCTTTCGACAATAGCACATACTTAACCAGCCTCCAACGTTTTTCGTAGCCCTATTCTAGTTGTATCTGTAAGTATCTATCGGTCCTCGGGGAGAAGGTACAAATGTAATCCTATAGACTTCTTAATATACGAGACATTCTTCCATCAGTTGACGTGTGGTTGTCGGATATCTGGTACCGGAAGGTCAGGCGAACGCTCGGCATAGAGTCTCATCTCATACGGACCACGGTTTGATGGTGCAAAATATGCATAAATTTACTTCCACATGTCGAAATAGAGAACTAGAGTATGCGTTCGTCGTTCTATCCTAATTCCAGAACAGCCCTCAAGCTTTAGCGCTTTGGCCTTCAAGTGGTCGCCGGCAACCATTCGTATCCGGAAAGCCGGAAATCATTCTTTTCAGCATGATGTTAGCTTATGTTATCTTATGTTTTCCGTTCCGGGCTGGAATGAATTGTAATTTGTGGGTGCCTGATTCTATTTTTATACCTGTATATTCATAACTCGTATGAAAAATTCTGTCATGGTCGGATATGTTTCCGTGCTCTCCAAAATGTTAAATAAGAGTCCTTTTCATCCGCTCATGCACACATTTTTTGTTCCTTTATCGTCATGCCCCATTCGCAGCATGCGAAGCTCGACGAAGACAAACTTCGTCCTTCCACAGCGACGACGCTCGTGCATGACACAAATCAGTCTCCTGAGTCGGACGTTCTTATAGTAGATTGGGATGGTCTAGATGATCCAGATAACCCGAGGAAGTAAGTACTGTCATGACCTCGCCAAAAGTTTCTTCAACGCTAAACACCAACTTTCAGTTGGCCGCGTAGACGAAAATGGAATGCTAGTTTGATAGTGTCCTGCTTTACGTTCATCAGTCCTATCTCCTCTTCCATGGTCGCACCGGCTACGAAGCAGATCGCCGGGGACTTCGGTGTGACAAATTCAGCAGTGATAGCCATGATGACGTCGATTTTTGTGTTGGGCTATGGTCAGTACCTTCAACTTCTGATCATCAATGACGACCCAACTCAGAATCCTTCCAGCTTTTGGGCCTCTTGTAATGCCACACATGTTTCGCTTCACCTTCTGGTACTGAGTAGAATATTGTAGCTCTTGGGTCCTCTAAGCGAAATCTACGGCAGGTCGCACGTTATCCAGATTTCTAATCTATTCTACCTCAGTACCTTCATCTCTCCTTCTGTCAACGTTTACCTAACATCACTATGATCAGCCTGGAATATTGCATGCGGATTCGCACAAAACAAAGGGCAATTCATTGCCTTTCGATTACTCGCGGGACTGGGAGGGAGTGCCCCCTTATCTGTAAGTTCGTTCAAATATTCTTGACTAATAGCTTATATGACCCATCATATCAGATTGGAGGAGGTGTACTTGGAGATGTCTGGGACGCCGAGGAGAGAGGAAAAGCAATAGCTATATACTCTCTTGCTCCACTTCTCGGACCAGTCATCGGACCAGTGTGCGGCGCGTGGTATGTTCTCCTTATTGTTCTTCTTACTAGAATCTCTGATCAGTGCTCAGGATCGCGGAGCGATCAACATGGCGCTGGGTGGCAAGTAATATTTTCCCTGCCAGTAGGGAGCGCAACTAATGATTCCTTCAAAAACGCCCAGTTTTGGTCAACAAGCATCACCGACGTAGCAATCCAAATCGCTGGACTATTTCTCCTTCAAGAAAGTTGGTATTTCTTCTCGATATTTTCTCTTTGGATGCGGACTGAGCTCGATTTGAATCACAGCGTTCGCGCCCCTCTTGCTCGAACGCAAAGCTGCTAATATTCGCAAAAAGATGGACGCCCAGCCAGACTCGGAAAAAGGTGGAAACAAAATTAAGCACGTGCGCACCATGTTCGATGGAACTGGTGATCGGCAGTACGTATACCGTCTCCCTATCCTGTTCCATTGGTGATTCGGGATCATCGACAGCTGGAAGCATATAATAGCAAAAGCGCTTGTCCGACCCTTTGCACTCTTCGTGCGCGAGCCCATTGTGCAGGTGCTAGGCGTTTACATGTCATTCATATACGGGATCTTCTACTGTATGCTATTCCTTTGTCGCAGTGCCTCTACTGATCTAACAATCCCGCTTTTGCAGTGGCGCTAACCACCATCACGCTAATTTTTGAACGCACGTACCATGAAAGGACGAGCATTGCAGGACTGCACTTTATTGCTCTCGGCATAGGGATAACAATTTGCTCGCAACTCAATGGTAGATACACGGATCGACTGTATGTGCATCTGAAAGAGACGAGGGGTGGCGGTGTCGGAGAACCTGAGTTTCGGTTGCGTGAGTCCCGCGCTATGCTGCGTATCGGTGACAAGATCCTTAAATATTTTTTACACATAGCTTCAATGGTTCCAGGGACGATTTTGCTCCCTATTGGCCTTCTAGTAGCCGGATGGGCAGCTCAGCAGCGTGTGTCATGGGTCGTTACCGACGTCGTGAGTGTATCCCAGGCTGTGTTATTTTATTTATTGAACTAATTCGTCTGCAATGTGATAAACAGGGAATAGCTTTAATAGGAGGTGGAATGATTCTCATCTTCCAGTCAATACAGACTTATGTGGTGGATGCCTTCACTCTGCACGCGGCTTCTGGTATGCATCCATATCTACATTCTTATGTCCTTCTTAACATATACCCTCTCCTTCGCAGCACTCGCGGCAGTAGCATTCCTCCGTTCCCTTGCAGGCTTCGGCTTCCCGCTCTTCGCGCCTGCTATGTACAATTCTCTCGGGTACGGTAAAGGAAACACTATCCTAGCTGTGGTGGCGATAGTGTTGGGATGCCCTGCGTAAGCGTTATTTTTTGATCAGCAGCTTAACTATGAAAGACGTTGACTTGGGTTAATGTACAGGCCATGGGTTCTTTGGCGATATGGCAAGAAGATTCGTCTGGGGAGTCGCTATGCACGCAGGTAATGAAGCGGGGAATGATACCTTGCAACGAACGAAGGTACGTCTCGCCCCAGCTTGCGGCACGTCGGTCAGTGCTTATCTATTGGCAGATGAATTTCACCAAGTCGAATGGTGCATGCCTATCCGTGTTATGACCAACGCTTATGTATTTGTAATGATATCTGGATGGAAGATGGATGGACAACGATAATTTCTTAGCACAAGTACATCAAGGGTCAAGATAGAGTAGAAATTCGGACTAGCATTTTATTACATCACACATGCATTGGATGATGGAGCAACAACCAAAAGCACAACTTTAGTTTATCTATTCATGGCATACCCCCAGATCAACTCCAATGTACCCATGACCCAGATGAACCCCTATGTATATTAATTTTTGTACCCGACATCTTCAGGTTCCTTAACTCTGCTTATAGCTTTTCCCTCTATGTTTTTATTTCTATATCTTCTTGGCGTGACCCTTGTTCTCTTCTTACTAGACTCCTGTGACGTTGTCGGTGGGGTCGGCGTGCTTGTTCTTGCTTCAAAGGGTAATTTGTTGACACAGAATATAGAGGAAGTGTGGATAGGGGGGGGGGTTTCGGTGAGTGGGATCTGACTTGGCTGCTGGTGTGGGAGGGAATTGCACCCTCTTCCCTTTTTTGTATAACCTGTGCGAGATACCGAGCGATGGGGTGCCACTATTAAGTTATAACCCAAGGGCTTCCGGCCGGCACCGTTTGTCTGGTAAACTATCTACCATGTTTCAGGCGCTTACGGATGGGCGACTATTACAACCAGGGTCGTATGTTGAGATACGGAAAACAGAAAAACGCCGGGGTTTGATCTTGTTTATCAGAGAATCGATTTTGGATAAGTAGTAAGTACTGTTTGTTCTGTTTGTCCCGTTTGGCTTACGTCACCGCTGAATCTGAATCCATGTCGATTCAGTGCTCGTATACTCTATACTCTGCCGCTACCGACACCACCAACACTGCTTCCATCCTCACTGCAATATCCAGATCTAGTATGTGGCTCTACTATTGTGAGTCTGCTTTACTACTTATTTGCTAGAGCATTTCAACAAACACAGCCCACTTCAACAGCAAAGATTTTAGCAGCAAGTGGGCGAAAATTGAGGGGCTAATATGAAAGAACCTCAGTTGTGGTAAATGACTGTATTGAGTATCATGTACCTAATATGAAAGACTACAGAAATACTTAAAGAATGTAGTAATGTAGAGAATGGTTCTTACACCTCAGTTGTGGTAAATGACTGTATTGAGTATCATGTACCTAATATGAAAGACTACAGAAATGAGTAAAGAATGTAGTAATGTATAGAATGGTACTTACACCTCAGTTGTGGTAAATGACTGAGGTGTTTGCTACATGGCAATAAATGGTTATGTAGCGAATAAGTTGTACTAACCCAACATGGTATGGTCAGGACATCTCAACACAAACAGTAAGTACAATACACCCCCTTGAGATGGCCATCATTACAAAATGTTGAGATGGGTATGGAATTTTGTGAACTTGTTGCAAGGAAGGGATTTTGTTAAGACTATAGGTCTTTAACTCAGCCTTGGCTTTGTCTGTCACAGTTGGAGGCTTTCCAACTATATTGGTGTTGTACTAGGAGGCTTTCCTAGTATATTGGGCTTCTGGCCTTCACTTGGGTACTTCCTCAACTCGTTACAGCTATCCATACTCAGAGGCTTTCTGAGTAGACTGTCGGTTCATGTATCACAGTTGGAGGCTTTCCAACTGTCGAGTTCGAGTTATCACAGCTAGGGGCTTCCTAAGCTGTTGAGTGTTCTGGTTGAGTCTAAGACCATTGATTGAATTAGGTCAAGCTGAGGAATACACAGAGTGTAGCTACAGCTTATATACTATTCCAGGACTGTCTATCATCCAATTGGAAGGTGAGATGCTTATCAGGTAAATATAGACAAGAACAATAGAAACAATAGGCCTCATGCCTTGCATGAGGCATCCGATGTCATGGAGTGCTGTGGTGCAGCATGTCGTTCGTGAGAGTCCGACATCATGGACCTTGTGTCAAGGGGCTGTTGTATCACAGCATGTGTGGGAGTGGGTTCGTGTGCATGGAGTCACCATGCATCAAAGCGTCTCCCGTCAGAAGTGAGTCGAGTCGAATGAGAAGAAAAAATGAAGTACCCAGTATTGCCGGTGTACGTCTGGTCATCCTGGGTTACGATAACAAAATTGTAACAGATTTTGTAAGTGTGTTGGCAATCATGTGTTCCATGGGGCAATACTGAAGGGCAATGTCACCAGAAGAGATGGTTTGTCGAACAAAATGAAAGTGGATGTTGATATGTTTTGTACGACCATGGAAAGTGGAGTCCTTTGAGAGTCAAATAGCTCCCTGATTATCACAAAGAAGGAGTGAGGGTAATTTAAGGGAAAGAATTGGAGAGAATTCAGCAAGGAGTTTATGAATCCACAAAATGTCCTTCGAAGCATGAGTCAACATGATGTACTCAGCTTCAGTGCTCAAAAGGGTGATGATGGGTTGTTATGAGTCTGAGGTACGAGGGCTCGTTCTTTTAACCTGACCTTCCAGCGAAAAGTTAAGAGAGGCGGCTGCTCGGCAGGAACCGGGGTTTTAATTCTGCCTGGAGACAGGGTTACATTTCAAAGTCAGCCCTATAAAATATTTCAAACCCAGCGGGTTTTACCGACATGTGGATTTTGGACGAAAAAGGTAATTGTCACATTCAGTCACAAGCCAACTTCTTGTGCTTGCCTCGTAAACAACAACTATCACAGTGCTAGGGAATAACATGGGTACTGTATTAGTGTCATTTGGAATCCATGAGTTTTTTGTTCTCTTTTTCTTGTTTTATCATGCTAAGTAATTGTTCTGCTTTCTCTTTTTAGTGCGAAGATGTGACGATGACCTCAAAAACAGGCACCCAAGCATCTGATGAAAGACAGAGAAGGAAATGTCCTCATTTTTGTTTCTTGTTTTTATGAACTAACTAATTCTATTCCTTCACTTTTTAGGATCTAAACTAGTAGTAACGACAGATGCCGACACGAAACAATTCACACAAACAATTTTGGATGTGACATGGCACAAATGACGACTGGGTCATTTGGGCCTGCAGTAAGATTTTTCTTATTATGAATAATTAACTAATCTCTTTTCTTTACTTTTTAGGTCAAACTACCACTTGGGAGTGAAGGATGGGGAAGAAAGAGAAAGAACAGCAGAATGAGCGGTTTGGGAGACAAAACACAGCCAGAGAGACTGCGTCGCACCATAGACACAGCCACACAAGGTCTGAATCGAGAAAGGCATACAGATCGAACGAACAACCAATGTAACAGCGACTCAATGACAACCGCTACCATCAACATGGATATGCAAACAACACCCCACAATAAGACTACCATTAGTCCATCACCACCATGCCATCTGCCACATCACCATTGTCAATGGCTGCACAGCCCCCATCAGCACCTCCAATATCGACAACCACCACTGCAACTTCATCCCCTGCTTCAGAACCACTGGCAGCAGCTCCTGAACAATGGCGCTGATTACAGGCTGATCTACCTCTCCCCAATTGAGTCACCAGCCCCCTCTTTCAAATACTGAGCTGCACTGCACAACTGCCACATTGCCGCTGCCGCATCTGTTGACGACGGCTTAACCTCCTGCTCTGCCCCACTCTGGACCACAGGCCGCAGCCAAAAAATGACAGAGTGTGCACCTAGTGTATATCACTATGTTCATTAGCATGTACCGGATGTAGTAATTAGAATGTAGTAATGGAATACAACTAGAATTATTGAATAGACTTCGATGTTCTGCAGTTTCGGTAAACTGAACAACTGGCTACTTACAAGAATTCCCATCGGCAATTGCCATTCTGCCAGGGTTGTATTGGTCCCTGTTTGTTTTTGTCTTCTTCTTTCCCATCACTCACAGTGAACTTACCAGTGGTTTTGTAGTTTTAGTTTATGGCCTCAGGTCTGCATAATTCTGGTGCCCCTGTACGGTCTGGATGTTCAAAATACCTGACCTGATGTTTGAGTTGAGTAATACTGTAGGTTAAAAATTGTTCTGTTGTCAAGGTGCAAAGTGGGTAATATGTAAAATCAATCAAGGAGAATGCCGATTAATGCCGAGTGACCAGTTAGGTGTGGAACCTTGGGGAACTAAGACATTCATGTCATCTCCGGTAACTAACAAGCATAGCTGCCCAGTTATGTCATCATCAATCCTGGGTGCCAAAAATAGTGGCCATGATATGACCAGGACAGGATGTAGGTAAGTATTTATAACAAGACCTGAAGGAATTTTCATTGCTCATTGCTCATTCCGTTGATCCAATTCCATCCTACTTAACTTTGTTCTAGCCTCGCCTTCTTGTTCATCTTGGTAACCCATTTGTCTTTCCAGCGATGCAACAGGGGTCGCTTGGACTTGGCACAAAGCGCGAGCCGCTGTTGCTTTCTTGGAGTAGTTTAGTGCAGTTCATGTCATGAATGCAAGATTGCTTACATGTGTGTAGTTTCTATCTAATTTCAAACTTCTGTCTTGCTTTGTTAGTCAATCTTAGTAGTTACTATGACTTCAATACTTATGACTTGCTTAATATCTGCCTATGCTAAGACCTGTTTTTGGTGATATCACCTCTAGTATGTTAGGGCGACACCCACTATCTGCTAGCTAAGACTGTGCAGGTTCTCTCTACAAGAAGGGGGTGGGATCCGCGCTCGTGATGGGGGAATTGATGGTTTTGATGCGAGGGGTTATTAATAGGTGAGTTTGTTGAGATAGGCCTTTCACACCAAAAATGTAGGTGGAATACCTAAGAGAACACAACTAGGGTCCCCTAGGTGTATATTTAGGGTTTATATGCTATGTTACATATATTGTACATTGTTGTTACTGATGCATTTGTACATGCACGTACATATTGATGCATGCAAAATAAAACTCTCATGCTATCAAAGTGTAGCATCATTTGGCATCATGTAGCGTAATTTGACATAATAAAATAAAAATGAAATTTCATTAGGTAATGGGGTGGTTTCCTAACATTACCCCCCTTTTATGCCTCGACTTCCAGGCGAGAAAATATTACGTCTGTCCCCTCTGTGAAATTTTGGTAAGGCCAGAATCTCATCCCCTCATACACCATTCTCGCAATGCGATGCGGAGCATTCAGATTATGTTTAAAGAATTGGGCGATCATGTTACGTGCTCGCTTACAATTCTCTTCATGTTCCCATGAATTATTTTCGTCAGTATAGTTTTTCCACTTTATTAAGAACTCCAATTTGTTCCATCGAAGATGTGAGTCTAGAATTTCTTCAACTATGTATTCTGGAGCACCTTCTACTATTATCGGAGGTTGCGGAGTAGTTTGTTGGCCAGGAATAGTGGGCGGGCAGTAAGGGCGTAGGCAGGATACATTAATCTCGGGATCAATCTTGAATGATTGGGGTAATTTTAGCACTACTGCATTAGGTGAGATCACTTTAGAGATCGCATATGGGCCAACTTGTTTCTCCATAAGTTTCCTCGAAGGTCGTGGAATTTTCAGGTCCTTGGTACTTAGCCATACCAAGTCACCAAATTTGTACTCTGGAGCGCATGCTCGAGTATGATCCATGTGTCACATCATGTCATCATGTGCTTTCTTCAATGCCACCTCTGCTTCCTCTTGTACCTTTTGCATCTTAGATACAAAGTCTTCTACCGACTGTACTTTGACTTCCCTTCTGGGTTCTACTCCCATGCGAGGATGATATCCATAATTCATGAAAAAGGGTGACATACGAGTAGCCGAATGGAATTTGTTATTGTGGGAAAATTTGGCAATTGCCAACCATTTGGGCCAGTCGGTTTGTCGGTAGTTGACAAACATACGTAGGTACTGCTTCAACTCCTGATTCATTCTCTCTGTCTGCCCATCAGTCTGTGGGTGATATGCCATAGATAATTTAGTTTGAATTCCCAATATGTTGTTTAGTTCTCGCATAAACATGGAAGCAAATTGTGGTCTGCGATTGGAGATAACGGTATTGGGTAACCCATGTAACCGCCATACCTGATTTAGATAGAGGTGCACCAAGCCCAATGATGAGGTTTCTGTAGTAGTAGGAATAATATGGACCTCCTTTGTAAAGCAGTCGCATACTACAAATATTGCATCGTACCCTTGAGCCTCGGGTAATCCAGTAATAAAATCCACAGATATATCTCGCCATGGCATGTTAGGTATAGGGTTTGGCATTAATTTTCCTGCAGGTTTCTCTGGAAATTTCTTCCCCCTCATGCACATATCACATCCATCCACATACCCCAACACATACTTCGAAATTCTGGGTCACCAATAATTTCTCATTACTAATTCCAACGTCTTCCATCTTCCTGGGTGTCCAGCAATCGGTGTATTGTGATGTAACTGGATGATCTCCCTTCACAAATCCTGATCCTTCGGTACATACACTTTTCCTTGAAACAACACCAACCCTTGTTCCTAGCCCACTCATCTCCTTTGATATTACCTTTCTTCTCTCCCTTCAGAGCTTTCATGGCTTCCACTACTTCATCGTCCATTTCCGAACATTGTCTAATTTTAGACAACATTTCCGTTTCCAAGCTATCTATTAATAGATGCCCTTGATGCATAGCGCAAATGCGAAAGTATTCAGGTTTGAGTAAGGTAACATTTTTATTGTCCTCCTCCACCCCCCTTTTATGATCAATACGTCTGGATAATGCATCTGCTTTCCTCATTAAGCTTCCCACTTTGTGGACCAAGTGAAAGTTGAAACGCAATAGGAATAGTGCCCAATGTGCTTGCCTGCGATTAAGCTTTTTAGTGGACATGAAGTATTGCAGATTTTGATGATCTGTCCAGATCTCAATCTCATGCGTACATCCCTCCAAATAATGCCTCCATGCCTCCAATGCTCGTATTATCCCCAACATCTCTTTGTCATGCACATCATAATTCCTCTCCACATCATTCAACCCTTTTGACAAGTATGCACAAGGATGCCATTTGTCATCTTTGCACAGCATTGATAATACCGCTCCAGTAGCAAAATCGGATGCATCAGATTCCACTCGCAAAGGGTGTGTGAAATCTACTGGGGCTAATATTGGTCCTTCCACAAACTTCCTCTTCAACTCCTCAAATGCTGTCTGCTGCTGCTCTCCCCACCTCCATACTACTCCCTTTCACATAAGGTTATGTAAGGGTGCGGCAATTTTAGAAAAATTGTGCACAAAGCAATAATAATTTGTGAGTCCCAAGAAGGCTTGAACCTCCTTGACATGGGTGGGTGCAGGCCAATCTGTGATCGCCTGTACCTTGATCGGATCCATTTTGATCCCATCAGGGCCGATCAATAATCCTAGGAACTCAATCTTGCTTGCCCCAAACACACACTTCTCTGGTTTCAAAAATAGATCATTCTCTGCCAACCTCCATATAGTGTTTTAAGGTCTGGTTCAGTCTGGTTTTTCGACCCCAAGATGGGCAACCAGCAACCGCAACTGGTTGCAACTGGTGCCCAACTTAGGGTTGCCCTCAAAAAACCGGTTGCCACCAGTTTTTCCAGCAATTTTCAATACATATTTTAATTTTACTATATATTAAATACAACTAATTACAACACACCCTGCAAGCAGGTGCTTGCAGCAGTTGGGTGTTGCTAATAGAAAGAAAGAAAAGAAAAGAGCGAACAACACCTGTAAGGTGCATCCATCACAACAAAAGAAAGAAAAGAAAAAGAAAAAAGAACCCACAGACTCGCGTTTGCAGTGAGAGCGGGGCATCATACGTTGTCCCAGGTATTCGTTATGGTCAGCCCCATCGTTCATTGTCCCTGCATTGGCATTTGTCATCCTCATGTTGTCATCTGTCATCCCCGTGTTGTCGTCCCCATGCTGGTGTTCATTGTCTCCTCCCTGTCGCCACCCTCCCATTTTTGCTGTCATTGTTGTCTTCTCCCTGTCATCCTCCCTGTTCACGTTCTTGTTTGTTGTCCCCCCATGGTCGTCAGCACCTCCATCTACCCCTGTGAGCAGTGGCTCGCAGGCATGCTGGTGGTGCTGTGACGTGGCAGCACGGTGGCGTGTTGGTGCCACGTTGTTGTGTCGTTGTCATCATCCAGAAATGGGACCTGTTGCCACCCTGCGAGCAGAGGCTCACAGCAGTGACATAGGACATGGGTACGGTGAGGGCCCAGGTGCATTGCGTCATGTCTAGGCAACGTTGTTTGCAAAAGAGACACTACAAAAAGAATTATTAGTAATTGAAATAAGATTAAACAAAAAAATCATACCCGACGGCCCAAACGACGCTGGTCGTCGTTTGGGCTGTCTGCTTTGCATTCGTTCATTGGTGGTGGTTTTGGGGCAGGTGGTGTGCATGTGTTGATGGTGGTGGTGGATGGATGGGATGAGAGTTGTGGGAGTTGTTTGTTGTCGTGGGAGTCATCTGGCAATGGTGCCACTTTTCTTTTTTTCAGGAGCACATGACCACATGGTCTGTGCATGGCCACAGGGTATATAAGTACCCGCCAAATAACTACCCCGACTTGTCCCACTGCATGTAATTGTAGTGTAATGTAGTGTAACCATATGATAAATAGTTATGATTAGTACTTATGTTAGTTATAATTTCTTACTTCTAAGCAGGTACATAGTACATTGTATATACTGTGAGAAAACCGGTTGCAACCGATTGCAACCGGTTTTGTAATGGTTTTTAAATATTTTCAAAACAAGGCAACTGGCAACTGGACTGAGCTCGAAAGTAAGCAACCGCAACCAAAAAATGGACTGGACCGTGTGTTGGTTCAGTTTGGTCTTCGGTCTTTTCCCAGTCCTATGGACCGGACATTTAAACACTACCTCCATAACACCTCCTGCACTATCGGCTCATAATTTTCTTCATCCTCCATGAATATCAGAATGTCGTCAATAAATATTATTACCATGCCTTTGTCTATTACATCCTTGAAAATGTCGTTCATCATATTTTGAAAGGTCAGGGGACTATTAGTCATCCCAAAAAACATGACAAGTGGCTCGAAGGATCCTCGACGCATGGCAAATGCTGCCTTCCACTCATCTCCTTTCTTTATTTGTACATTGTTGTATCCCCATTGTAAATCCAATTTTGTAAAGACCTTGGCTTTTCCCACCTTGTCAATTATTTCTGAGATCAACAGCAGGGGGTACGTGTTCTTCACTGTCCACTCATTCAAATACCTATAATCTGTACACATCCTCTTCCTTTGGTCTTTCTTTGGCACGAAGAATATTGGTGACGTCTGCAGTGATTTCGAAGGTCGTATGTATCCTTTGCGCAATTGCTCCTTCAGGAACACATCCACTTCTTCTTGTTCCATTGGAGATAACGGATATACCTTCGACTTCTTCGGCACAAACCCTGGCTTCATCTCAATCACATGATCCCATGGCTTCCACACCGGCATTCGCTCAGACTCCTTCTTCTGGAACACTGACAGATGTTCATGATACACTTTTGGCACCCATTCCTCCACTGGCTTCTCCACCTTCACGATATTCTTGTCCCATGACTGTCCTCCATGAATTGTTCTAAAGGTTTGCTTCTGCTTTTCTTTCTCAATCATGATCGGAACTTCCCCATTTGGCATTTCCTCATCCTCCACTTCCTCCATCGTAACAGAATACTTCCTCGGATGTTCTTTCTCTCTCTTTTTCCTTTTTTCCTTCTTCATCTTCCTCCCATACACATTACATTCCTTAGGACAACGAGTCATTTGTACTTTCCCAGTCTTCCAATCAATTTCGGGATTATGCTTCCATAACCATGGACATCCTATTATTAGATTGGTTTTCCCAAGATCGCACACTTCGAATACAGCTTGCTCCTGATGCTCCTGATACTTTAGGATCATAGTCACCTCCTCCTTGATAGTTCCTCCACGATTGACTGTTCCATCAATATTGTACACCATTATAGGTTGCGCCAGCTTGTGTGTGTTAATACCATTTCTGGTAATTAAGGATCAATTAATAAATAATCCTGTAGCACCAGTGTCAAGCAACACTTCCACATCAATAGCTGCATGTGTGTCCACTGTCTTCAATCCCACAGTCAAGGTGATTTCGGGTTCTATTCGTGCAGAGTGAATAAAGAATTTAGGGGTTTTTGGAAATAGTGCTTGGCAATTTTCTTGGTCACGTGATTGACAACAGTTGTACTCCTTTTCATCACGTGATTCAAAATGGTTATACTCCTCCTCGATTTCCTTTTCTGATTTGCTCTGGGTTTCCTCAGATACTAATACATTGTAATGATTCTGGGTCACCAATGGGGAAACTTTCACTGGGACTCTTCTGCAAAATTCTTCTGCTTGCCTTCCTCTGGCTTCACTTCCTCGATTGTAGCTTCCCTAATCTTTCTTTTCTGCCTACAATTCCTAGAAATGTGTCCTAACTGCCCACAGTTAAAACATTTAAGTGGGGCTTGTCTCCCTGCTTGATCAACCTCCATTGCCTCTGCTGGTGCTGCTGACTCCATAACTATAGGTGTCACTGCCATGGCCAGTGGCTGTGCCCTTGGAGCTTGCACCTGAGGTGCCTTTCCTTTCTCAGACTTTCCTCCAGATGACTTTCCAAATTTACTACTTCCGTACATCAACTTTGACTCTGCCTGTTCCTGCTGATATTGCCGGTCAAGGTGCATTGCCCAATTATACCACTCGTCCAACTTCTCTGGCATAGAAGGTAGTCGGTAGATAGACTTGAATAAAGAGGGATTTAATCCTGCTTTCAAAAACTCTACCAACATGGCTTCTCCCATGTCCGTTTGCAAAGCTTCTGCTTTGAACTGCAAAATAAATTCATCTGCCATTAAGGAACCTTGGCGCATGGTTTTTAATTTAGCATTGGCTGTCGCCTTTGGATTAGGGTCTCCAAACTGTGCCTCCAATCTCTCCAGAAATTCCTTGAAGGTTGCAAAAGGTTTATTTCCTGCGGCAATTTGATTAATAGCCTCGTTTCTCCAGAACTGTGCTTCCCCCCCCTGAATGTATGAGAGAGCAAACATAATCCTAGACTCGGCTGTACAAAACTCTGGCTTCCTCCCATGGATGTACAATACTATAGAGCTGATGAAGGATTTTGTATTCTCCATGGTACCGTCAAAGATTTGTGGGGGTGCGTACTTAGGTAAGCACACTTTTCCATTTCTGGATTTCTCCACCGTCTCATCCTCCTGCGATATCCACTCCACCATCTCCTCCATCTCATCATCTCTTTCTCCTATCGTCTCTGGCTGTACTTCTGCTTGTCTGGGCTGTGATGCTGCCAATACTGACACTAATTGTGACATTTGTGCTGTGAGTGCATCAATTTTCACCTCTAGTGCTGGTATGGGAACAGGATTAGGACCGGGATTAGAAGTTGAAGGTTTGGACATAATTGTAGAATCTGTGATGAATCACTTCTTCAACAAATTCAAAATTTTTTCTTCGAGACCTCTCCAAATGTTTATGGGTCATGTGATAAGGTTCGTCGAGGTTCGTCAATGGTTCGTCATTTGTCGGGCGCCTATTTTGACACTTTGGATCAATAACCCTTCCAACAGTGCCTGATCTCGGGGATATCACTGAATTCTGCTTGTAACTAAAATAGTCGTCTGAATAGAGTAATGTAAATCATAACTAAACCAGATCCAGATCGGTTGTCTGGTTGCAGCTGTCCTAATGATGAGCACTGCCTCTCGATCACTGGGAGTCGCAATGTAAGGTGAGGCCTGGTGTCGGCTTATAAAAGAAAAGGTAGATTACATATATACAAGTACTTCCAGCTCGTGCCGAAAGGGTGAGTAATCGGATGTGGCATGGTGAAACAATGACGTATGCGCAAGTAAGAGAAGGTGCACTGATATGGGAAGTTGTGTTCTTCTGTTAGGGTGACACCCACTATCTGCTAGCTAAGACTGTGCAGGTTCTCTCTACAAGAAGGGGGCGGGATCCATGCTTGTGATGGGGGAATTGATGGTTTTGATGCGAGGGGTTATTAATAGGTGAGTTTGTTGAGATAGGCCTTTCACACCAAAAATGTAGGTGGAATACCTAAGAGAACACTACTAGGGTCCCCTAGGTGTATATTTAGGGTTTATATACTATGTTGCATATATTGTACATTGTTGTTACTGACACATTTGTACATGCGCGTACATATTGATGCGTGTGAAATAAAATTCTCATGCTATCAAAGTGTAGCATCATTTGGCGTCATGTAGCGTAATTCGACATAATAAAATAAAAATGAAATTTTATCAGGTAATGGGGTGGTTTCCTAACATAGTACTCTGCATTGTCCTAATTCATGCATCAGCTTCTTTGTTTTGTTTCCCACACCACCTTGCTTCACTCTACATTATATTGGCACTTGCCTAATCCTATTAGATGGCAGGACCATACTTTGTGATTATCAAGCCATTGTGTTTCATTCCTGTACATTATTGAGAGCCAGACTCTAGTTTGTTTGTTTTATACTACAACTGTATATGTTATCTGCCATATGGATTGAATCAAAAGAAGAGAGAGAAAAGTCCATGAAGTGAGGACTCATTCATGCCAGGCATATCCATGGCCCAACCCAACAAGTTTCTTTGAGCTCCATGACACAGCACCAATCCTGAGGAAGTAGACAAACCCAGAGATGGAGTGACGATGTACATGTGAGCCCCAATCAGCATCAGAATACCCAGTTAGACCCAAGTGTTTTCCACCACGTACAAGTTTGAGGTCCTTTGTACCAAGTGGGTAGCAAAGGACACAAGTTGTGGCACATAGATGAGTGGTCTGTGGAGTCTCGAGGTACTGGGAGAGTGTTGAGACTGCAAATGCAATGTTAGGCCAAGTCATAACACTTGCATACATGAGTGAACCAATCATTTTGCGATACTTGCTCTTCGCAGATGTAGTGAGCAGTGTTGACAATACTGATGGTGAATCTGGTGTGAGGTTGATACTGGGTTCAATAGGCATGACAGCTGGGTGAGTGTCTTGTAGTCCAAAGTGGGAGATGATCTGCTCAATATAGGCTTGTTGTCCCAGTGAGATTGTTTTGGCCTTGAGGTTGTGAGAGATGGACAGAATGGATAGGCTGTGTTCCTGATCAAATGTGTATAAGACACACTGCCACTGTTCACCCTGCTTCAATAACTTCCCACCCAGCTCCATGAGCATGATGAATTTATGCAAGTATGGCATGGAGGATATAAGGTGTCAAAACCTAAGATAAGATCAGTGCTGTGTATGTCATTGAGATTCCCTGCCACACACAAAGACCTATCAAATGACCAGTAGATCCAATGCAAGAAATGCCCAAGGAAGTGATGAAGAAGGTGGCCATTGATACCTAAGATGGTACAAGCAGAATAACTGAGTAGCGGCCTTGATAGCATGCAGATGGAACACTGATGTATCTTCAATAGCATACAAAAAAGAGATGCCAAGCAAACAACATAATCATGCTTCAACAGCATATTATGAGAAATATGTGCATTCACAAACCTAGCTATGATATACGGGTGCTGTCAATGTACAAGAAGCATTTGCAATGCAAGATTGAACAAGGTTTTATTATGAATAGAAAGGATTTGAACATATTGTGAATGAGAAAAATGACATGTTGCTACATGCCACATTTCTCTCAATACAATGAGCCAATGGCTCAGTACAAGAAGTAGGGTGGATATAAAACATGGGGGCGCTGCAACACAAGACATAGTTGGGGACATTGCAGAGAATGATACAGATGAGGACATTGTGTGGGGTGACAAAGATGGAGACAAGGACAGGGACAGAGATGGGAACAGAGATGGGGACAGAGACTGGGACATCATGCTGAGTGACAAAGACAGGGACACCCCAATGGGTGATATATCCTCATTGTGGCAGGAGATAGAACCAATGTGAAGTGCATCCACAATGGCTCCAAGAGATGGCAAACCTGAACCAAAAAGCTGATTGGGGTATGTGGAAGTTGGTGTCTCAGATATGTAGTCATAATGATCAAGCACATAGGGCCCAAAATGGATTGCTGGAAATGTGGAGTTGATATGCAACACGTGAGCTTGCTGGAGAGAAACAGGATGTTATCAAGCTCGAAAAAGATAGGATTTGATGCACATTTGGTTGACAAGGAGATTGGGGCCCAAATATTGGCACAGGTTCAAATACAATAAGGTTAGCAAGTTCCGATAGGTTATGTATCAAAGCTTCAATGCATTACTTGAACAACTCACTGATCAGCCCATAGATGGCTGCATGCAGAAGCCAGGGCTGGCAACACAAGAAGGGTGAAGGCCCCAGCAGATCTTAGCTTGTTCATGGAAGGTGAACACAAGAGAGCAAAGGAACAAGAGCAGTTGCAAGCAAACAGATCAAAGTGGCATTTGCTTTGGAAACCTTAATGTGCATACATGTACAGTTCGGTGCTTGCCAGCTCAGATATCACGGAAATTTTCCCACCCTATACTCACTCCGGGGAATAAACCTCATTCTATAAATAGAACTTGGAACCTATTTGGCTGACTGGGACAGATGGAAGAAACAGAACAAACAGAACAAACATGGGATTATCCAATACTCAGATGTCCTCTTGTTTATGTAGCCTCAACATAGGTTAGGCTTGGAACCAGCCACTTCATTCACACTCTGCTAAGCTTCAGTGAGAAGATCTATGCATAGGCCCTCTGTCATGGTGTCTGATCAAAAAACTGCATACAATTTGACAAAACGATAGTGTAAACATCACATTATGGATTTGGTTGATGTGACTGGGGGATATCTCATTGTAAACATTACAAGCATAACTGTGATTGAGATTAGGTAGATTGGAAGATGTGGGTTTCACATTGACAGTCCCACATCTGAGTCAAATTGACAGTCCATGCCATGCCAGTTCAATCTAGTTGTAGTCTTGTCACAGTGGAGCACATGCCAGGAGTGCATCATGAACCAACTTAACTACAACTATGATGTTCACTCCATTCAGTCTCACAATGATTTCTCAAACCCCCCAACCCCCATCCTCACAGGCCTCAAACAATGATGTCACAATTTCTGTCAACCTTTGCCACCCCAGCTTTCAAGGCCTCAGCTTCCTAACATTCAGGGATAAGAAAAACCATAACATTGCTGCTTACAGGTGTCTTGATGCCACTGCTTGTTGTCCCCCTCTGCTACTACCCATGCCAAATGATGGCAGTACAAATGATGGCAATAACTTGGCATATTGGGTTGCAGATCTTCATCCTGATTAAGTGGAGAGGGGTGGGTGAGTTCATCTGCATCATCATATCTAGTGTTTGAAGGTCCAGTCTCAGTGCTCTTCAACTGTGCAAGTGAAGATGAGGATGTCATCGAGATAGATACAAACAATGCCTTTGAGGATGAGGTTGTGGAAGAAGTTGTTCATCATGGTCTGAAAGGTGGCAGGACTATTAGTAAGGCCAAAGAACATGATGAGCAGTTCAAAAAGACCACAGTTGGTACAAAAGGCTGCCTTCCACTCATCTCCCTCCTTTATCCTCACATTACTGTAACCCCAACGGATGTTGAGCTTGGTGAAGTATTGGGCTCCACAGAGCGGGTTCACAAGTTCAGAGATGAGAGGTAATGGGTAGTGATTTTTGACTGTGATGTCATTGAGCCTTCTGTAGTCTTGAACTGGTCAAAGTGAGCCATCCTTATTCTTCACAAAGAAAAAGGGAGAGGCCATAAGTGACTTCAATGGTTGAATACATCCAGATGCCAGGTGCTTGTCAATGAACTGGTCAAGCTGTTGCTGTTCTTCAGGAGAGAGAGGATAGACCTTGCAGGATGAAGGGGTTGCACCAGGGGTGAGTTTGATTGTGATCCCATGGCTTGTGCACAGGGAGAGAGTCGAATGATTCCTTGGAGAACATGTCCCCAAACTCATGGAGATGAGGAAGCAAGGAATCAGTAGAGGATTTGGCAGCATCATTTTTGTGGAAGGCCTCAGCAAGGGGTTGGGATATGTTCAATGTAGCACACACCTCATGCAATGGATGAATCACAGTGTAGAAGATCCAATCCCCTTCCTCCACTTCCTCTGGCTTCTCCTCATCATCATCTGAGTTGAGCATCAGATCAGGAACCCCCTCTAACTCCACCTCAGGCACAGGCAGGGGTCCAGCATGACACTTCCGAGTGCATTGTACTGAGGCCCTTTGTCCATGGTGTTCTTGTCTGGCTTCTGTGAAACAAGTGTGACAGCAGGATGGACACCAGCTCATTGTAACCTCCCCAGTATGCCAGTTGACCTCTGGGTTATGGTCTCAAAGCCATGGATAGCCCAAGATCACCTTCTGCTTTCCTAATTGAGTGACAGCAAAAAGGGCATGCTCACTATGATCTTTGTAATGGAGGACCAGGTCTACAACCTCTCGGATGGCACCAGCTTTGTTTGGGGACCCATTCACATTATAAACAGGTATCAGACACGAGAATGAGCGAGTATTCAGGTGATGTTGTTGTGTGAGATGGGCATCGATGAAGAGACCAGTAGTGTTTAAGGGTCCAGTTCAGTCCAGTTTTTTTACCCCCAAGGGGGTCAACCAGAGACTGAAACCAGGCCAAATTGATGCCCAGATTAGATGGACCACAACTGAACCAAATAGGACTGGCCTATTCAGTTCAGTTGACCCCAAAAGACTGGTTTTAACCAGTCTTCATGCTGTTTTTACGAGTCTAACTAAATTATAATATATCATAGATAAAATTAATTATATTTACACCCTGCGAGCAGTTGCTCGCAGCGGTGTTGCTAAAAGACAGAAAGAAAACGAAGAAGAACAAGATAATAATAAAATAGCCCCACCATCTCGCATTTGTAGTGAGGGTGGGGGGTTGAGAGTGGTTGTCGTTTGTCGTCTCCTCCCCGTCGCTTGTTGCCACCTCCCCTGTTCTTGTTGTCGTCCATTTTCTGCTCCCTGTCATTCGTCTGCCCCTGTGTGCATTGTTGTTCATCATCAGCACCTCCATTACCCCCTACGAGCAGTGGCTCGTAAGCAGGTTGGTGGTGCTGTGACGTGGTGTTGGCCATTGTCCCTGGCTCCTGTTGCTGTTGCTGTCTGGAAGTGGCGGTACCCATTGCCACCCTGTGAGCAGAGGCTCGCAGCAGTGATGTAGGGCATGGGTGGGGTACGTCGAGGGCCCAGGTGCATTGCGTGGTGGCTAGGTGACGTTGTTAGTAAAAGTAATAAGATTAAAACAAAAAAAACATACCCAACAGCCCAAACAACAATAGTCATCGTTTGGGCTGTCTGGATGTGGTGGTACCCGTTGCCACCCTGTGAGCAGAGGCTCGCAGTGGTGATGTAGGGCATGGGTGGGGTATGATGGTGCAGGTCCAGGTGCGTTGTATGGTAGCTAGGCGACGTCATTAGCAAAATATAAGAAACTAAGAAAAGAATTGTTAGTAAAAGAAATAAGATTAAACAAAAAAAAAACATACTCGACAGCCCAAATGACGACTAGCATCGTTTGGGCTGTCTGCTTTGCATTTGTTCTGAATTGTTCATTGGCGGTGCTTTTGGGGCAGGCAGTGTGCATGTGTTTATGGTGGTGGTGGACATGGGACTGGATTCGTGGGAGTCATTTGTTGTTGTGGGAGTCATCTGGCAATGGTGCCACTTTTCTTTTTTTTCAGGAGCACATGACCACATGGTCCATGCACAGCCACAGGGTATATAAATACCTGCCAAATGACTCCTTTTCCCCTGGGCTTGTCCCGCTTCATGTAAGTATAGAACAAATAGTAATAGTAGTATTTATATTTTGTTCTTTTATATACTTTTATATACTTATTTCTGTATTTTGTACTTGAATAATACTATATATCTAGCAGTATAAACAGGTGTGAAAGACTGGTTAAGACCGGTTTCAACTGGTTTTCTATCGGTTTTGTGATTTTTTTCAAAACTGATCAACCGACAACTGAACTGACTCCCATATGGGGTCAACCACAACTGATGGTTCAGTCTCTTGTGGTTAAGTTCAGTTAAGGGTCCGGTCTTTTTCTGGTCTTATGGACTGGACCCTTGAGCACTAGAGACCAGTCACACCAGAGTCCAGGAGCACAGAGACATCGAGTATCTGTCCAGTGTCAGTAGTCTGTAGTTCGATTGCTAGGTTCAAGGAATGTGTAGAGGGAGTGGATGCAACCATATATTTGTGTGGTAGTTTGCGCTCCCATGATTTAATTCTGGGGCATGGGGCAGAGGGAGAGATAGGAAGAGCAGGTATGTCTTCAGCCAAATTTGAAGGGTCAGAGAGGGGAACAGTCATGGAATTAGATTCATCCCCTGGGAATTCAACTGACAAAACTTCAAAGTGGTTATGGACAGGCAGCAAGGGCATATGATTCACTCGTTGCACATAGAAAAATCCTGCTCCTCTACAACTTCTGACTTGATCTCCTCTGCAACCTGGTCCTTCACTTCCTTGACATCTACAAGCACCAACAGGTCCTGGAGGAGTTCATCTCACCCCTCAGGGGTGAGCATGCAAATATTCTGATGATGGAGACATGCTCTGGCCATGTGTCCACTTTTCCCACAGCGGAGCAGAGATCCAACCTATGTGTGCGGCTACAGACTGCATCGATGTCCATTGGTACCAGGACATTGACAACTGGTGTGGGAGTCTGATGGACAGGAATGGGGTTATGCTGGGGAAGGGTTTGATTGAAGGTGTAGGGTGCATGAGTGGTAGTTGGAGCATGGAATGCAGCATTAAATGCCACATTTGTGAGTCGGTTCTCATCACAGAGTGAAGCTGCTTCATACCAAGCATAGATATCATCGTCTGCCAGGCACCCTTCCAACATCTGTGCAATCTGGTCCTGAATCTCTCAATTGATGCCCCATCAGAACTTCACCACCACTGGTAGCCCACTCCCACATCCTTCCATGTCCACCAAGTCCTTAAACTCATCAATATAATCATCCACAGATTGATGTGCCTGATGGTAAGAGGATGACTCAAGCCATGTCACTGCTTGGTGGCACTCATTGAGGGGACAGAAGTGGCATGCAAACTCTGCTTGAAAGTCACCCCAAGGGGAGAAAGGTAGAGAACCAAGGTCTTTAGTTTGGCACAGAATACAGTCCATGTAGATAAGGCATGACTTGGGTATGGGTAACACTGTGTGTTTCCACTTATGGGTACACATGGGTACAGGTATGGGTTTGGATTTCCATACCCAAGGCAAAACCACACCCATACCCACAGTTTTATGGGTTTAGTCAGTACCGTACCTGAGGTCCAATCATTGGGTCATGTGCTGACTTTGTTGATCAATATCAACAATTCTCACACTTTTCCCATCACCACTCTCTGCCTCCACACCTCTGGGTGACAACCAACACCTCTGGATGACAATAACAGCCCCCTCTCATCAACAACAGCCCCGTCTAGTCGACAATGGCTGCAGCATTGCCGCCACCACCCCCTCTCACTCGCAAACATGAGTCAGGGGTGTTTCTGGGTTCATTTCACTCGGGAGCGCCACCACATCATGACTACCACCCCCTCTCACTCACAATCGCAAGTTGGGGGTGGTTCCTCATTGTATCTAGATATATCTAGAATTATGATAAATTATTAATCTTGTAGGGTTCATTTCACTCGGGAGCACTGCCACATCATGACCACCACCCCCTCTCAATCGCAAATGCGAGGAGGGGGTGTTTCCTGGTCTGTTTCTCTTGCAACAGCTGCCACATCATGACTACCACCCCCTCTCGATCGCAAACATGAGGAGGGGGTGTTTCCTGGTCTGTTTCTCTCACAGCGGCTGCCACATCACGACTACCACCCCCCCTCGCTTGCAAACATGAGGTGGGGGTCATTCTCTGTTTGTTTCACTTGGGAGCGCCACCACGTCACCACTACCACCCTCTCTCACTCGCAAATGCAAGTTGGGGGTGGTTTTTCATCTGTTTCTCTCACAACAGCTGCCAAGTCATGACTACCACCCCCTCTCGCTTGCAAACATGAGGTGGGGGTGTTTCTTGGTCTGTTTCTCTTGCCACAGCTGCCACGTCACCTCCACCACCCCCCCTCACTTGCAAACATGAGGTGGGGGTAGTTTTCTAACTCACAATGGCCAGTACATCACCGCTACCACCCCTCCTTGCTCGCAATCGCAAGTTGGGGGTGGTTCCTCATTGTATTTAGATATATGTAGAATTATAATAAATTATTAATGTCATACCCATGGGTTTTGACCAAAACCCCCCCATACCCACAGTAAAACCGCACCTGTAACTGTAATGGGTATGGTGTTCATGGGTATGGGTACAGGTACATGAAATTATACCTGGGGGTTACCTGAGTCATGCCCTACATGTAGAGATAGGTGTGTTCAGATTTCATGCATGTGAAGGCCAATAAATTTTTGCAGCATCATCAATGAATTGATGCAACTGGAGACTGATGGACAACTCACAGGAATTAAGGAATGCATGCCCCTGTGCACATGCACCATTAAATTTGGTGGGGGGGGATGGTTTGATCTGGGTGTGCTCCTTAGTGGGCGTGTTAGGTGGTGCATCATTATTGGGCGCGCTTGGAGTCACAATGGGGAACATTGGTTGTGGAGCTAGTCTGAAGGGTTCTGATGAAGTTTTCAATTATAGATTTAAGCGAATTGATTTGCGCATGTATTCTGGTAATGTCACTTTCAAGTGCATCGAGGTGCTCTGATGCGTCCATGGTGCTAGGGGGTGCATTAAGCAAAAATGGTGGCGCACTGAAGGTGGGACTGTCAGGAATGGTGTGTAGGGAGTCTATGGAGCTTTGGGAAGCATCGTCCACTCTGTACCTGCCTATATTGGGCAGTGCATTCATGATTTTGGGCCTTAGGAGAGAGTTTTCTACTACAAGGGCAACCTTAGAGGCCACTTAATTAATGGACTAGCAAAGGGTTAAAATTATAGTACATATTACAGGGATTGGAGGTGCACCTAGCAAAGGAAAATCCAAAGAGAAAACTCTAAGGACCCCTTTGCCAGCCCAGTATATGTGAAGACTGCAAAAATCAAATAATAACCTAAACAATGTAGATGGAACACCAAACAGCGCTGGACACATTGAGGAAATAGTGGACATAGTTCTGCATTACCAAAACCACTTGGAACAAGCGCATTCTGCAGTAACCCCCCAACTAGGAAACCAACAAATACTCCTTGGACTTCCATGGCTGAAGGAACATAATCCAGAAGTCAACTGGGTCTCAGGAGAGGTTAAGATGAGTTGTTGCCCTGCTAAATGCTGCACCTGTAAGGATGAGGTGAAAGCAGAGTCCAAGATCCATTGTACAGAAACCCAGCGCATTCACACCTGTTGGACTGTCCATTCCTGGCACCAGAAGTGGACTGGGAAGGAATCCCTGAACTCATACCAGATTCTGATGATGATGAGGCTGACAAAGACGAGGAAAGGGAAGACAAAGTCACCATAGAGGAAGGAGACAGGATCCTTTTACAGTGGTCACCAGACCCCAAGGAAATCTGCACCTCCTCTAATTTCTCACAATGACTGGCAGAGGCACACCACAAAAATTCTGACCTCAAGGAATCTACCATACCCAGTCATTTTGAGGACTTCACTGACATTTTAAAAAAAGCATCTGAAGCACTCCCGCAACCCAAGAAATGGAATCATGCAATAGAATTAATCCCTGATGCAAAATTACCCACTTCAAACTTGCAATGTCTACCCGCTCTCACTAGACAAACAGGCACAATTAGACACCTTCATTATGGAAAATCTTCTATCAGGACAAATCTGTTGTTCCAAATCCCCTATGACCCTGCTTCTTTACCAAGAAGAAGAATGGCACTCTCAGACTGATCCAGGACTATCAAGCCCTCAACGCTATTACAATAAAAAACTGATACCTGCTGCCACTTATTTCAGAACTAATTGCACAACTCTGTGGGGCTCGCTACTTTACCAAGCTAGATGTGCAGAGGGGTTATCAGAATGTCAGGATCAAAAAGGGAGATGAGTGGAAAGCAGTGTTTCAGACCAACCGTAGATTATTCAAGCCTCTGGTAATGCTGTTTGGACTAACCAACAGCCCAGCCACCTTCCAAACGATGATGAACAACAGCTTCCAAGATCTCATCTCCAAAGGAGTGGTCTGTGTCTACTTGGATGACATCCTCATCTTTACGAAAGACATAACGGAACACTGCCACATAACCTGCATAGTACTGGAACGATTATGGGAGCACAAGCTGTTCTTATTGTGCAGACAAATACAAATTCAAATGCAATAAAATTGAATACCTAGGGCTGATTACCTCAGAAGGCCATGTTGAGATGGACCCCATCAAGGTAGCCAGAGTTGCAGAATGGCCCATACTCAGGAACGAAAAGGAAGTACAACAATTCCTAGGGTTCACCAACTTCTACAGATGGTTCATTTGTGACTTCTCACATCATGCTTGTGCATTGTTCAACCTAACAGGTGCTAAAGCACCTTGGAAATGGCAGGCAGAGCAACAAACCACCTTTGATAAGCCGCGTGGATCCATCACCTCCATGCCGGTACTTGCATTTGCAGAAGACTCAAAACCTTGAAGCAGATTCGTTGGATTTTGTTACTATCTCAGTCACCAGATGCCTATGGCAAATGGCACCCCATTGTGTTCTACTCCAAAAGCCTCAATGTGGTAGAAAGGAACTATGAGATCCATGACAAGGAAATGTTGGCTATTATCTGTGCACTGGAAGAGTGGTGACATTTCCTAGAAGGATCCTGACATGAATTTGAGATCTGGACTGATCACAAAAACCTTGAGTACTTCATGACAGCCAAAAAACTCAATCAATGGCAAGCCCAGTGGTCCCTGTATTTATCATGCTTTGATTTCACACTGCACCACTGTCCAGTACAAAGTATGGGAAAACCTGACACTCAAGATGACCAGACCACAGCGATGGCAGTGAGGATAATGAGTCATGCTGCTAAGACTGGAACTGTTCATCATTTGTGCCTTGGAGGGTATTACAGTGGAAGGTGAGGAATGAGATATACTGTGGGAAATCCAGCAGTGAAACTCCAATGGTGAACAGGAAGGCTTGGTAGCCACTGCAGCAAAGGCCCTATGGGAGTGCCATGGGAAAACTGTTCACAGTGCAGAATGGAAGGACTCAGAAGGCCTACTATTTAGAGATCACATCTATGTGCCCAACAATGCAGAACCTTGCCAGAAAATTGTGGAACAACACCATGACAGAAAGATAGCAGGACATGCCAGGCATTGGAAGACACTAGAACTGGTGTCCAGGTCATATTGGTGGCCACAAATGTCCCATTACATCAGCAAGTACTGCACCACCTGTGACCTCTGTCTACGAACTAAGATCCAACAATGACCTACAATGGGCAAACTGCACCCGCTGCCTGTGCCAGAAGGAAGATGGGATACAGTATCCATTGATTTCATCGTAGAACTCTCCAAAGCTCACAGATTTGATGCAGTTATGGTAGTAGTTGACTCTGCAGGAGAATGTGTGCATTTATACCAATGCACACCACAATCACAGCCCTTGGAACTGTGCAGCATTTCCTAAGCAATGTATGGAAGCTGCACAGGTTGCTGATCAATGTCCTGAGTGATTGAGGTCCACAGTTTGTTGTGGAATTCATGAAGGAACTTTACAGGCTACTGGGAGTTAAGATGTCCGCATCAATAGCCTATCACCACAGTCTGACAGACAAACTGAGCATGTCAACCAAGAATTGGAGCAGTACATTTTGGGATGAGCTACTACCACTCAGAGAATTCCAATACAACAACCATGTCCATGCCTCGACTCAACACACTCCATTCCTGCTAGACACCAGATGAATGCCGTGGATGGGTTTTGAACCAAAAACTGTGGCTTCCTGCATAGAAATGGTTAATGAATTTAGAGATTGAATGAAAGGGACCTTGACAGAGGCCAAAGCCATCCTGACAAAAGCCAAGGATGATATGGTGAGGTACTATAACCAATGAAGAACTCCAGCCCCCATGTACTCCCCTGGGGACAAGCTATTTCTGGACTCTAGTGACATTAAAACTACCTGCCCCTCACAGAAACTCGTGCATCATTACCTGGGTCCTTACCCAATAGTTTGGGCAGCTGGGAGCCATGCTGTTAAGAACTGATCCTGAAAGGTACGTCAGAATCCGATTGGACCCTGTGGGTGTTGATTGCAGAAGGTTGTTGGGTTGTTGCAGATTCTGAGGGAGGGGAAACAGAAAGGACTTGGCTTCAGCTTGTAAGAAGGTGCACCCTTCACCTCGTCTGGTGTCCTAATTTCAAGACAAAGGTTTGGAGGTAGGAGTGGGAAAGTGCAGGTAAACACGGGAAGGAGTATGGAGGGACTTAGGTTAAGTTCAGATGAGGTTAGAACTTCAGAGGGAGACTAGAGGTCGAGTCGAATGGAGTTCAGACTTTTAGAGAACTGAGGTAGGAGTAGAAGGAGATTTAGATTGGCAGGTTTAAAGTTGAGTCTATGTCAATATACGAACTGAGGAATACAAAGTGAAACTAACTAAGCTTAAATACTGTAGTCCAGAATAAATGCAGAACAGGAACAAAGACTGCAGCAGTGTCTCAACTGTGGCAGTGTCTCAAGATAAATTACCTAGTGGGAGCAGCACAGGAATCCGTAGTTGAATTTGCAACAGAGATGGCAGCCTTGGGAAGGCAGTTATGGGTGCTGTACAAGGTGGCCTGGTGCACAGCAGTGTGGGCAGTGCAGCGGCCGGGAATGAAATCAGGAGGAGTAGACAAATGTTGGGTTCAATGTGTGGGAAAGGGTCAGATGGATGGGGGTTCCAATCGGGCAAGGAACAGTTCTTGACAGTATTTCCCCCTTAGTGCCGAGCATACGAGGCACATGAGTGTTTGAGTCCAAATAAGGAAGTTGGTTGAATTTCCGAATGTGGTAATTGGTTGAAAAATTTTCACGTTCTTTCCTTCCCCCATCAACTATCAAATATGTCCCTCCCAGCAGTCTCTGTAAGGGGACTAGGGGGGTGCCCTGTGTGTTTTTCCTATTTTTTATGTTCGTCCCATATTTTTCCCCACCTCATTTCCTTCTATTCTTCATTTTCTATGATTTTTCCGGATTTTATTACTAATTTTCCCTTGCTATCATGTTTGTATATGTTGACACTTTTATATTTAGAGGCGGAGTACCCCTTCCAACACATACTCCTTGGTATGATGTCATTCGGCGGCCTTGATCTGCCTATCTCCGCCTTTTTCTATTTTTAGGTTATATTTGATTTTTGTCGTCTTCACATATACTGGGCATCAGCAAGGGGATCCTTAGAGTTTTCTCTTCGGATTTCCCTTTGCTAGAGGCTCAGGTTGCCCTTATAGCAGAAAACTCTCCCCTAAGGCCCGAAAATCGCGAACGCGCTGCCCAAAATAGGCAGGTACGGACTGGACGATGCTTCCCAAAGCTCTACAGAGTCCCTACACACCGTTCCAGATACTCTTGCCTTTATCACGCCGCCATTTTCGCCAAACGTGCTCCCTAGCGACATGGACGCATCAGAACGCTTCGACGCGCTTGAAAGCGACGTTTCCAGAATGCGCGCGCAAATCGACTCACTTAAATCTACGATTGAAAACTTCATTAGGACCCTCCAGGCTAACCCTACGACTAATAGTTCCCCCTTCACGACTCCAAGCGCACCCAACAACGACGTTTTGCCAAACGCGTCCACTAAGGAACGTGCCCAGATCAAACCGTCCCCCCCTGCTGAATTTAATGGTGCACGTGCGCAGGGACGTGCATTCCTTAATTCCTGTGAGTTATACATTAGTCTCCAGTCGCATCAATTCGTCGATGAGGCTGCAAAAATTTATTGGGCCTTCACATACATGAAATCTGAACACGCCTATCTCTATGTGGACTGTATCCTACGTCAAACTAAAGAACTCGGTTCTCTACCTTTCTCCACTTGGGGTGACTTTTGAGCTGAGTTCGTATGCCACTTCTGCCCCCTCAATGAATGCCACCGAGCAGTGACACGACTTGAGTCATCCACTTACCACCAGGGACGTCGATCCGTGGACGACTATATCGATGAGTTCAAGGATTTGGTGGACATGGCAGGGTATGGGAGTGGGTTACCAGTGGTGGTGAAGTTCCGACGGGGGCTCAACCGAGAAATTCAGGACCAGATTGCACAGATGTTGGAAGGGCGCCCAGCGGACGATGATATCCTTGCTTGGTATGAAGCTGCTTCACTCTGTGACGAGAACTGACTCACAAATGCGGCGTTTAATGCTGCATTCCATGCTCCAACTACCACTCATACACCCTACACCTTCAATTGAAGCCTCCCCCGCCCTAACCCCATTCCTGCTCGTCAAACTCCCACACCAGCCGTCAATGTCCCAGTACCAATGGATGTTGATGCAGCCCGCAGCCATGCACGTAAGTTGGATCTCTGCTACCGTTGTGGGGAACCTGGACACAGGGCTGGAGCATGTCCCCATCGTCAGGATATCCGCATGCTCACCCCCGAGGGACGAGACAAACTCCTGCAAGATTTGTTGGCACTTGTAGATGTTGAGGAAGCGAAGGATCAAGTTGCAGAGGAGGTTAAGCTGGAAGTTGTAGAGGAGCAGGATTTTCCTATTCGCAGCGAGTGAATCGTACGCCCTCACTGCCTGTCCATAACCGCTTTGAAGTCTTGTCAGTTGAATCCCCGGAGAATGAATCCATTTCTGTGACTGCTCCCCTCTCTGACCCTTCGAAGTTGGCTAAAGACGTACCTGCTCTCCCCATCTCTCCTTCTACTCCACGTCCCAAAATTAAATCATGGGAGCGTAAACTACCATGCAAGTATATTGTGGCATCCACTCCCTCTGCACATTCCTTAAACCTAGCCATCGAACTGCAGATGACTGACACTGGACAGATACTCGGTGTCTCTGTGCTCCTGGACTCTGGTGCGACTGGTCTCTTCATCGATTCCCATCTGGTACAACAACATCATCTAAATACTCGCTCACTCTCACGTCCGATACCTGTATATAATGTGGATGGATCCCCAAATGAAGCTGGTGCCATCTGAGAGGTTGCAGACCTGGTTCTCCGTTACAAAGATCATAGTGAGTGTGCCCTTTTTGCTGTCACTCAATTAGGAAAGCAAAAGGCGATTTTGGGATATCCATGGCTTCGAGACCATAACCCAGAGGTCGACTGGCACACCGGGGAGGTTACCATGAGCCGATGTCCATCCCGCTGTCGGACGTGTTTCACAGAAGCCAGGCAAGAACGTTGTGGACAGAAGGCAGCAATACGACGAACTCAGAAGTGTCATGCTGGACCCCTGCCTATACCTGAAGTGGAATTGGAAGGGGTTCCTGATCTAATGCTGGACTCAGATGATGATGATGAGGACCCAGAGGAAGTGGAGGAGGGTGATCAGATCTTCTACACTGCGATTCGCTCATCGCATGAGGTGTGTGCCACATCGAACATATCCCAATGCCTTGCCGAGGCCTTCCACAAAAACAACGCTGCTAAATCCTCTACTAACTCCTTACTCCCTCATCTCCATGAGTTTGAAGACGTGTTCTCCAAGGAGTCATTCGACTCTCTTCCTGCGCGTAAGCCATGGGATCACGCGATCGAACTCACCCCCGGCGCAACCCCTTCATCCTGCAAGGTCTATCCTCTCTCTCCGGAGGAACAATGGCAGCTTGACCAGTTCATTGACGAGCACCTGGCCTCTGGACGTATTCGACCATCGAAGTCACCCATGGCCTCTCCCTTTTTCTTTGTCAAGAAGAAGGATGGCTCACTTCGACCGGTTCAAGACTACAGAAGACTCAACAACATCACGGTCAAAAATCGCTACCCACTACCCCTCATCTCTGAACTCGTAAACCAGCTCCATGGAGCCCGATACTTCATCAAGCTCGATGTCTGTTGGGGCTATAATAATGTGAGGATAAAGGAGGGAGATGAGTGGAAGGCAGCCTTTCGTACCAACCGTGGTCTTTTTGAACCGCTTGTCATGTTCTTTGGCCTTACTAATAGCCCCGCCACCTTTCAGACCATGATGAACGACATCTTCCATGACCTCATCCTCGAAGGCATTGTCTGCATCTATCTCGACGACATCCTCATCTTCACTCGCACGGTTGAAGAGCACCGTCGCATCACGCGCCTTGTCCTAGAGCGACTTCGACGGTACAAACTCTACCTTTGTCAGGACAAATGCGAGTTCGAAAGGACCAAGATCGAGTACCTCAGCCTAATTATCTCAGAAGGTCAAGTGGAGATGGATCCTATCAAGGTAAACGGGGTCACAGCTTGGCCAACGCCCACAAACAAGAAGGAGGTGCAGTCTTTCCTGGGCTTCATCAATTTTTATCGGCGTTTTATCAAGGATTTCTCACATCATGCACGACCGCTGTTCGACTTGACAGGAAAGCAGGCATGGAGGTGGGATAATGCACAACAGGAGGCATTCGAAAAGCTTAAGGAGATGGTCACTTCCGCTCTGATCCTTACCTTTGCTGATGATTCACGTCCTTTTCATGTAGAAGCCGACAGTTCTGACTTTGCGACGGGCGCTGTGTTGTCTCAGCAGTCTCCGGAGGACCAGAAGTGGCATCCTGTTGCGTTCTACTCCAAAAGCCTTAGTGCTGTAGAGAGAAACTACGAGATCCATGACAAGGAGATGTTGGCGATAATGCGTGCGCTTGAGGAGTGGCGACACTTCCTCGAGGGTGCCCAACACAAGGTGGAAATTTGGACGGATCACAAGAACCTCGAGTACTTCATGACGGCCAAGAAATTGAACCGTTGTCAAGCTCGTTGGTCCCTGTATCTATCTAGATTCGACTTCTCCTTGCACCACCGTCCGGGTCGCAGCATGGGGAAGACTGATGCCCTATCCCGATGTGCAGACCATGGGGATGGCAGCGGTGACAACCAAAACATTGTGCTGTTGCAGCCAGACCTGTTCACCATTCAGGCACTGGAAGGCATCGCACCCCAGGGCGAGGAGCGGGACATTCTACGTGACATTCGTCGCGCAAACCGTAGCGGTTTACATGAGGATGTTGTCGCCCGAGCTGTTAAAGAACTGAGGAAGGGATCGACCCTTTCCTTACGTGCGGCAGAGTGGGCTGAAAAGGAGGACTTGTTGTATTTCAGGGATCGCATCTATGTTCCCAATGACCCAGACCTTTGCCGGCGCATCATATCCCAACACCATGACTCACAGATTGCTGGCCACCCCGGACGCTGGAAGACCTTGGAGCTCACCTCATGGAACTATTGGTGGCCACAAATGTCACGGCTCATTGGTCAGTATTGTCGCACTTGTGACCTTTGCTTATGCACCAAGGTCCCTCGTTGCAAGCCTATTGGTGAGCTACACCCTCTTCCTGTTCCAGAGAGTCATTGGGATGTTGTCAGCGTCGACTTTGTGGTGGAATTGCCAGAGTCAAACGGGTTTGATGCGGTGATGTGCACAGTTGACTCAGTGGGAAAACGTGCTCACTTCATTCCCACTCACACCACTGTCAGTGCCCTAGGTGCCGCTCGACTCTACCTCCACCACGTGTGGAAATTACATGGACTTCCTGGTGCCTTCCTCTCGGATCGTGGCCCTCAGTTCATGGCAGAGTTCACTCGTGAGCTGTACTGACTCCTGGGGATCAAACTCCTCGCTTCAACTGCTTATCACCCACAAACTGATGGCCAGATGGAGCGAGTCAACCAGGAACTGGAGCAGTACATCCGCCTCTTTGTCAATGAACGCCAGGACGATTGGGATGATCTCCTTCCTTTGGCCAAGTTCGGGTACAACAACCATGTCCATGCTTCCACTCAACAGACCCCTTTCCTCTTAGACACTGGATGACATCCACGCATGGGATTTGAACCTCGCCAAACTCCCTCACACATCGAGACAGTGAATGAGTTCACAGAACGCATGAGGGATAGCTTGGAGGAGGCAAGGGCAGCCTTAGCAAAGGCGAAGGATGACATGGCACGATTTTACAACCAGCGCCACTCCCCAACCCCTCAGTACAAGGTTGGTGATCGAGTTTATCTCGACTCCAGTGACATCTCCACTACACGTCCATCCAAGAAACTCGCTCATTGCTTCTTGGGACCTTTCCCCATTGTCAAGTGCGTTGGAACACATGCCTATCGTCTACGCCTCCCAGCCTCCATGTCCAGACTCCATCCTGTCTTCCATGTCATCAAATTGCTTCCAGCTCCCCCAGATCTGTTCCCGGGACGCCATTCACACCCACCACCACCACCTACAGTGATTGAGGGAGAACCCCAATATGAAGTCGAGTCAATCTTGGACAGCCATTTGTGTCGAGGAAAACTCCAGTATTTGGTACATTGGAAGGGTTATGGGTATGAGGAGAACTCATGGGTCGAAGAGTCTGACGTAAATGCCCCTCGGTTAATCAAGGAATTCCACCGACGGCACACTGCTGCACCGCATCGCATTCAAGTCACGGACTTTGGTCATATACAATTTCAAATGCATCGGGGCAATGCATCTTAGAGAGGGGGTGATGTAAGGGGACTAGGGGGGTGCCCTGTGTGTTTTTCCTATTTTTTATGTTTGTCCCATATTTTTCCCCACCTCATTTCCTTCTATTCTTCATTTTCTATGATTTTTCCGGATTTTATTACTAATTTTCCCTTGCTATCATGTTTGTATATGTTGACACTTTTATATTTAGAGGCGGAGTACCCCTTCCGACACATACCCCTTGGTATGATGTCATTCGGCGGCCTTGATCCGCCTATCTCTGCCTTTTTCTATTTTTAGGTTATATTTGATTTTTGTCGTCTTCACATATACTGGGCATCAGCAAGGGCAGCAGAGGAGGCTGCAAAGGCTAAGGAGGCGCGCCAGGCAGAGGCATGGAAAAAAGAGGCAGTGGTTGCACGATGAGCAGAAAAGAAGTGGGTGGCTGTGGCCACGGGTTTGGAGGACGAGGCTGAGGGGAGCAAGTCCCCGAAGAAAAAGAAAGTTGCCAAGTCGAGGGCATGAGTGGGGTCAGAGGAGTCGGAGGGTCTGGTGCAGGTGCAGGCGGCTTTGCCCTGCAAAAGGTGCATCTTTATCTTCTTCTTCCATATCCTTTACTGACAAACGGCCTAGATGCAAGTATCAAAAAATTGCTTGCTTCAAGATGGGTGCAAAGGGGCGCATGTGTGATAACTGCATGCACATCAAACACAAGTGCAAAGAAGTAGTGTGGGAGGGGCAGGAGGCCCCTGCAGCAAAAACGGCGGGAACAACGGGGTCGACGACGATTAGCAGGGAGAATGTGGAGATGATGCAGCAGGTGATGAAGTTGATGAGGAAGGGGTTTGCTGAGGTGGCAACTGCGGTGCAGGAGTCATTAGGGGAGATCCAGGACACTTTGGACCCAGAGTGGGTGGAGGATGAAAGTGCCAGGGAGGAGAGCGGCGAGGGTGACAAAGAAGTGGAGTGGGCAGTGTGAGAGTCCCGGCAGGAAAGACATGGGATCCGCAAGTCTGGAGATGACTGGGTGGCCTTCCAGAGATATCTGGAGAAAAGGTGGGCAGATGATGAGGAGGAGAGCAAGAGTGGAGATGAGGAGGGTGGAGAGAAGGACGAGGGTGGTGAGAAGAACGAGGGCAGAGAAGAGGGTGAAGTTGGGGGAGAGGGTGATGAAGAAGGAGAGGGAGAAGCGGAGGTAGTGTAGGGATCTGGTTGGATCCAAAGAAAAATTCCTTTTTCAATAAAGTTTGTTTCTGAGTTCCAACTGAGTGATTAGGTAACATGAATAGTCTTTAAGTGGGTAATGGTCTGGGTTTCTGTGGGTAGCGGGTGTGAAAATCTGCAAGGAGTTCTTGGGCGTGGTCAAGTTCCGTAACAGGTAGCCAGGAGGTCTCTTCATCGGTTCCCTGGTAACCTTCCCATCGGACGAGGCAGAGAATCTTGCAGCGATGTCAGTTGTTGACCTTGGAGTTGAGGACTTTGGCGATCTCATATTTGAGCTCATCATCAATGGTGATCGGAGGAGGTGGAGGTTGTGCTTGATTTGGAATTGTGTTCAGGAAGTGTTTTTCTAGTTGAGAGACATGGAAAACAGGGTGGATGGCCTGCATGTGGTCTGGAAGCTGCAGGGTGACTGAGTGAGTACCTGGGTGGGCAATGATTTCAAAAGGACCATGGTTCTTTTTGGAAAGTTTCTTGGAGGGATGAGTGGTGCGGATATTTTCTGCAGTGATGTAGGCAGAGTCACCAATGTTGAAGTCAGGTGCAGGTGCCTGATGTTTGTCTGTAGGGCCTTGATAACACCCTTGAGCGGCTGCAAGCTGTTTCCAAAGCTCCTGATGAAGGTCCTCTAAGTCGACGATGAACTCGCAGGCACACTGTGAGGCTAAGTCACATTTGGGGAAGATGGAAATGTTCAGGTGGTAGCCCTTGTTGGCGAAGAAAGGAGATACACCTGTAGAGGTGGAGGGAGCATTGTTGTAGGCAAATTTGCCAAGGGTAAGAGGTGAGACCAGTCATCCTGCTGATAGTTGCAGAAAATCTGGAGGTACTGCTCCAACATCTGATTAAGTCGTTCCGTCTGACCATCACCTTGCAGGTGATAACTGGAAGTGAAGTGGATCCGCATGTTGAGCACTTTTCCAATCCAACATTTAAGCAATTCCGTCAAGATTTGACTGAGATATGGCCAAAACCGAAAGCACATGCATTCAAGTTGCAGTTTGTAGTTTGTAATTTGTAGTTTGTAGTTGCACTCATTTGGGCTGTTATATAAATAAAGTCCCATGGTACAGATGATTAGGTGTGTTGTTGTTACTTTTATGATGTCATATAGCTGTACAAAAAAAAATATAGCTCAGGTAATAAGCAATGCAATCAAAGTTGTTCTGATACAACAAAATACTCATACAAAAATGTTTTTGGTCATATCTCAACCAATTATTGACCATTTTTGATGATCCAGGGACCAAAAATAAAGTAAATATGTGTGGGAGTAAGGTCCAACATATTTTGGGATGAAAGACCAGTCGCAACCAGTTTTAACTGGTTTTTCATCAGTCCTACTATATTTTTCAAAACAAAAGACCAGCAACTGGACTGAAAAAGACCGGTCCATAAATAGACCACTGGTCTGGTCCTAATCGGTCTAGTTCAGTTCAGTTTCGGTCTTTTTTTTGGTCCTACAGACTGGACCTTTAAACACTAACCTTGGCCATGACCTTTTTTTACCTCGACCATGACCCCGACCTTGCCCGTCACCATGTGCATGAGTCGTTCAGCTGCCTCTTCCACACCCACGCGCTGCCATTCTTTCAGCCTGTAGCCTGGCCTTCTCAGCATTTGCTTCAGCCTTCTTTGCCTGTCGCTCTGCTGCCTTCCACTCCTGATCTGCCAACTTCCTCTCTGACACAATGGCTTTGTGGTAATTGTCGATTGCTTTTCGCTGCCTTGAACTGCTCTGAAGCTTCCTTAAACACATCTGCCATAGCTGATTCCCATGTTTGTTGAGCAAGCAAATCAATCATCTCGGGCGCTGTCATGTGCCATGCCTGGCCAGAGGTGAACTTCTTCTTTGCTGTCTTTTGCTGGTCTTTTGCAAATGCCTTCTTTTGCAGCCTCTCATTTTCTAGATCCATCAACTTCATTTAAGCATAGTCTTGCTCAAGACACCTGACCAACCTCAACAATCATTGCTTCCAACATCTTGTTTTCATCTTGGAGATCTCATTGTGATGCATTATATAGAAGTGGGGGTGGGATTTCAATATGATATCACTGTGTCGGCTGATTGGGCTCAGATCTGGTGGTATCTACAGCCACAGCATCATGTGGTTTGCCCACAGAATTCTCATCAGGGGAATGTGAGACAGGAGGTGATACATCTGTCATTGCTAAAGTAGTTGCAACTGAGACTGCAGGTGATGGATCGGGTGTTGGAGTAAGCAGTGATGGAAGGTGAGCTGGCAATGGTTGTGCAGCTTGGGTCACTGTATTTTTCACAGGTTCAAAGGCAGATTCGGGGATCACGTTACGATCAAGAGGATGGATCCTGGTTTTTCAGAACGCTGATTGGATAGTTGTTGGTTTGAGTGCAATGCTTTGAGCCTTGTGGTAGTAGAGTAATAGATTATCTTTGGTGATCACTATGTTGTCCTGTGATGCCTGGGTAACCTGAGACTTCCATGCATGAGACAGAGGGCCAAACTGTTAAGGGCAAAGCCTCAACCACTCAATCTAATCGATGTCGTTCGACGAGGTACTTCCTCGACAAGTCGTTTGGTACTAGTCTTACTCAGAGCGTCTGACATAAGATGAGTAGTACACTCTAGCAGGCCTTCTGCATAAAGTCATTGGGGTTCACGCACTAAGGGGCTTCCTTAGTGGTTTAGAGTAAGTTTGTGAGTTCACAAGTTAAGGCTGTAGATTGCCTAGATCTAAACTAAGGACATCCCTACTATGAGTCGCAGTACTTATACTAGGAGGGAGGTCCCTATTGTCCAATTGGAAAGGTAGATGTGTATCAAGTAAGAATAAAAACAATAAGCCTCATGCCTTGCATGAGGCATCCGATGTCAAGGGGTGCTGCGGTGCAGCATGTCGATCATGAGAGTGGGTTCAGGTGCATGGAGTCACCATGCGTCGAGGGTGCCTTCCATGGGAAGGGGATTGAATGCATGTTGTTACCATGCATCGTGGGTGTGTCTGGTGTCAAGGGCATGCTCTGAGCATGCATCAGGGAGTGCCTCCCATCTGGAGGGGATCGTTGGGTGCGTTGGGTTGGTCAGGTTCCATGAGTTACAAGGAAAATTGTAACATTACCCCCTTGCTATGGTCGAAAGTTCCACACTTCAACCTAAATCTTCACTTCTCCTCTGCGGTCTAATCAGGTGTGGTCTGGATATGTGGGTGGGTTGGGGTTGAGGGGTGCAATGGAGGAATAATTTGTGTCTGAGCTTGGACCATGATTGGGTTCTTTTTGTTTGTGCTGCCCTAGGCAGTGGTGTCAAAGAGTCGGTGGTGTCGTTGGAAGGAGGGTTTTCTGTGGGGCATTGTAGGATGGAGAATTCAATGTCTGTAATTGGGGGTTTGGGTCTTGGTTGGAAGATGGCATAGAGGCAAAATGCGAAGGTCAGGGCTGCCACTGCAGCCAGGGTTGTGCCAACGACAATGGCAAGGATTGCGATTCCTGTGAGCATGGGTCTGTCTTGTCATGCCATCATCTTGAGCTTGCTTCTTAAATCCTTCCATAGGGTTCCCCTGTCATGTTCCCTATTGTGTCATTGTTGAAGTCATCATATCCTGAGTCAAAGAAGAGCTGCTGTCTGCTCTCGGCTTCTCTTTGATCAGTCTCTTGATCTTTCCAAGGTTTCTCCAGGCAGTTCATCCTATAATGTCCGGGGCCTTGTTGTTTGCAGTACTTGCAAACATATCGCTGGCAAATCAGGCCGAAGTGGCCTATCTGTTGGCAGATGAAACATCTGGCATGTCTCATGTGTGGAGGGGACCAAGGTGGTTGGGTGGTTTGTGGTTCAGGTTTGGAAGTGGTCAGGTCAATTATTTTGGGTGCCCTAGGCATGATCTTCTGGTTCTTCATAGAATGGGAGGAGTCTCCAGAGAGAGCTCATTATTCGTCTCTGTCGCTCTGCTCGCTGGATGGCAAGAGCGAGGTCGGTGACTGTCTGTGTCAACCTAAAGGGGTGTGAGGTCTTTTTTCAGCTGTTCTTGGTCTGTCTGACCATGGTGCAATCATTTCCTGGATCATCTGTTTGATCCCCAGGGCATTTGCATCGTTCATTACTTCTTCTAGATTTCATTCCATCTGTTTGATTGTGCTTGTGTAGTTGAAGCACATCCTGGCGAGATGGTATTTTGGTGGGTCATGGGCAAGGTGAATGCGAAGGGTGTCAGCATTCGATTGGTTTCATAGGTATTCTCAGGTGAATCGTCATTCAGCAGGCATCTTGTTGGGAGTGTTGTTGTGGGGTTTGTCAGGAAAGGAGGGGTTTTGGTTTTTTCTGTTAGAGGTGGTGCCTCTTCTTATATGATGTCAGGATCTCGGGGGCATTTCTCAAGTTCGATTCGGGTTCCCATGTGTTCTCAGATGTTGGGTAGTCAATCCATTTCATGAGGTAACAGCGTGTCTTGCTGTGCTTCTTGTGTGCGATGATCGCTTCTACCTCGTATTCATTTTCTCCTTCCACAAGGTCAGGTGGTGGAGTCAGGAAGTTTTGCCCATGAGTGTCATTCTCATGGTATCATGTGAGTAAAGCCGCATGGAAGACTGGGTGGATCTTCCATCTCGGCGGCAGTTTCAGTCGGTATATCATTCTCAACAGGGCATCTTCAATCACGAAGGGCCCTTCTCATTTTGGCACCAATTTTATTGTTGGGTAGCCAATCTTCAGGTTCTTGGAGTCGAGCCATACTTGCTCTCCAACCTTGAACGGTTCGTATTGCCCTTTCATTCGGGCGGCCATAGTTTGTCTGGCTAGTTTGTGTGCAGCAAGAGCTTCCCTTCTCGCAGAGAGAAGTTCCTGGATTCTCTGTTTGGCAGCTGGCATGTTCATCTTTTTGTAAGGGGTGGGGATAGCACATGGTTGATATCCCATCATCAAGTAAAATGGTGAATCTTTTACTGTGGAGTGCGTCTTCTGGTTATGCACAAATTCTGCTGTTGGGAGATAACACTCCCAATCTTCTGGTTTGTTCGAACAGAACATGCAGAGGTAAACCTCTAGCTCTTGGTTTACTCGCTCTGTTTCTCTGTCAGTCTGGGGGTGATAGGCAGTGCTCATGGATAACTTGATTCCGAGCAGTGGTCCGAGTTCTCGGAAGAGTTTGGATGCGAATCGAGGGTCTCTGTTGGAGACGTGCTGAGTCTCCTAGGCTCTAGCTATGCCCAAGACAACGTAGTTGTAGTGATGATGCCTATGTACATGTGACTCTGCAACTGACTACCTGGAGTAGGTGACCACTCACCCTACTCCACTGTCTGAGATGATTCTTCCAGGGAGTCCAAATCTTGTTTATACATGGTGCAGGTAGTAGTAGTGCAAGATTTGACATCTGACCTGCCACACAATCATCTTCATGCAAGGGATAAAAAATACCCCCCTTCATAAGACCATGGTCCACCATGGCCATGATTGAGTCAAATACATTTATTACGGGCAGGTCCATAATGAAATCTGTCATTACCAGCTCAAATGGTCTGCTGGCATCAGATGATATCGGTGTCGGTGGTGGGGTTGTTGGGTTGTTGGGTGGGTGTTGATCTCCATTTGCTGGCACTTTGTGCAGCCTTCGATGTATTTCTTTATCATTCCTGGCCACCAGTAGTCTTGTCAGTTCAGTTCAGTTGTTTGCCATTGTCCAGGGTGCCCTGTTGTGATGCTATCATGGTATTTCCATATGATCGCTCGGCGGAGGGTTTTGTCCTGTGGCACATAGCATCTGTCTTTGAAAAAGAGCAGACCATCTTCGAATTTCCAGTCTTCCAATGCAGACTTGATTGGGGGAGTTCCATTGTTCTTCAGGGCTCGTAAAGCGTCATTTATGAGGTCGTCCTTTATTATTGCTGAGACCAGGGCTCCCTGGAGTTCAGTGTCAATCATCTTCACAAAGAGTTCATCGGCGAGGATGGTCTTGTCCTCATTATCAGTGTCTTCTTCGGCTATATAATCTGCTCTCCTTGATAGGGCATCAGATTGTACCATCTGTGATCCTGGTACATGTTGTAGCTTCAGGTCGAATTGTGACAGGTAGATGCTCCATCTAGCCTGTCGTCGGTTCAGTTTCTGTGCCTGACAGAAGTACATCAGGTTCTTGTGATCAGATAGTACCGTCACAGGGAATGGCATCCCCTGTAGGTAGTGTCTCCATGTTTCCAGCGCTCGGATTACTCCCAGTAGTTCTCTGTCATATATCTCGTAATTTCTTTCCACTTTGTTGAAAGAATGTGAGATGTAACCGCATGGGTGCCAGTCTCCGTTGGCATCCTGTTGTCTGAGTACTGTGCCTGTCACAAATTTTGAGGTGTCAGACTCCACCAAGAATGGTTTTGTTGTGTCTGGCATCAGTAGTACTGGAGCTTCGTTGAATTTCCCTTTCAGCGCATTGAACGACTGCTGGCAGTTGTTCGTCCATTCAAATTTCTGGTTCTTCTTTGTCAAATCATTTAGCAGTCTGGCCAGATCTGCAAAGTGTCCGATGAATCTTCGATAGAAGTTTCCGAATCCTAGGAAGGATCTTACATCCTTCACCATCCTTGGCGTGGGCCAGTCCTTGATCCCAGCCATCTTTGTGCTGTCCATTGTGAGTTTGTTGAGCCTAATGATCATGCCCAAGAAGTCAACTTCTTGCACATTGAACTTGCACTTCTCCATTTTCAGGTAGAGGTTGCATTGTCGTTCTGACTTGTGTTATACCATCTGAAGCCTTTTTGTGGGTTTTGTTTGGGTTTCTGGGTTGAGCATCATCAGTGCATGTATGGAGGTTGCTGGGTGCTCACCAGGCAGGTATCCCCTTCTGGGGTCTCCTGGCATCCCTCTGCACCCTCCTAGCCCATGTCAACAGCCTCACACCCCATTTGGATGGGGAGGAGGGGTTAGTCTGGCATCTGGGGTCGTGGTGTGTCTCGTGTCTGGGTCTGTCATCACTAGTAGTTTAGATCCCAAAAAATGAAGAAAAACATTTAGTTAGTTGATAAACACAAGCAAAAAAACAAAAACAAAAAACATATCTAGGGCCCAAACAACGGTTGCGTCATTTGGGCTCGCATTGCATCCAAAATGACTTGTTTGCAGCCAGCACTGGTTCTTGCTGCTGTGGGAGTGGGGCATGGGAGTGGTGGTGCTGGGTGTAGGTGGTGTAGAGGTGCTTATAGACGGAAGTGGTGGACCGTGGTACAGGTTGTGTGATCAAGCTGAATGTTCAAAATGAACCGTGAGACTTACTTTCCATTTTGATCCAAAATCCGCATGTCGGAAGAACCTGCTGACTTTGAAGATTGGTAGGGGCTGACTTTCAAAAGAAAGCTTATTTGGCACCGCACTTAAACCTGTATTTTGATGGCATGTTTGTCGGGTTATAAAGACGAGTCCTCATACCTCGGACTCGTAATTTGGTACAGCCACCACATCTCCAATAATTGCTGCTTTTTCTGCTCTAGTGATTAAGTCAAGATTAAGTAGAATAAACAGACTTTGTATTGTCGTGATGTACGACACACAATTTATATGCCCCAGTCCCTCCACTATCCAAATCGACTTTGTGTGCCAAAAGCTATGGCCTGAAGCCACCTCAGGTCAAGCTCGGGGCTTTTGGGCCAAGCCGGGCCAGAACATCAGTAAGCTTGATGTTTCAGATGATGATGAAGACGACGACGAGTGATTTTCTTCCTCGTCAAGAAGTTATAGAACTGTGTATGTCCCCGTTGTTTCATAACCTTTAGTATTACGTAACATACTTTCGTATAACCTACCGCACTGCGGTCGAGTTCGCCCACCTCAGTGTTTTACCACCACTGAGGTTATCTTTCCTATTTCTATTCTATCTCATGTTCCGGTCACTGCGCTCCACAGTACATTGCTGGAGAAAGCATGCATTAATTAGGTATGGGGACCTCGACACTTCTCTTGAACTACCTCGACACTTGCACAGGTACAGAGCGCAGGTACAGCGTGACCAGCTTCTTAACTGTACTCAATCATCATTAGATAGTTATTTTACAGTAAACTAGAGTAGTCGAGCCGTCTTTTCGTCGAACGGCTGTACGCTGTAAGGTGGCTGAATCGATGTCACACTTTGTCCTCGGTGTGACATATTTTGGTGTTGCATATATCTCATGTTGTATAAGGCTCAAGCCTGTAGGCTATGCAGTGCGAGGAAGTCGACTGTAGTGTGCAGGATGCCATTCTGATCTCATTTTCCAAAATGACCAATGTAACATACGATGCCGGTGACGGGAGAGTTGGTGACGACAACCGCGACAAATGAATATGTGGATCTGTTCTGTGCGTTGAAGGGGCGGTGCGAATAGGTTTGGGATTGTTACACGATACGAGGTGGACGCTGCCCATACTGAGAATCTCTTTCTCTAGTGTTGTAATCGCCCTATTCAATCTATTTGACTTTGGTAGTATCCAGGATCGTCCGAAGAGGCGCTTGTCAATGCAACTGCCCACTATTCAGTCTGTCAGTGATCCTAAAGCAGGTATGTCCGTCCTCACTCCCGCTCTACATTGAAGCTCATTACCTTGTCTTAACCCTCTTAGTAGTATTCACCTACTATGTCAGCAACGGTATACCATTATATTCCCAGTCCACGGAGCTGTCCCTTCCTATCATGGGCCCTCCCTGCCGACATCTTCTCGTCCTTCCTCTATCCCTGCTGTGTCATGATCCCTTGCTCCGCAGTCCTATTCCTCCGTAGCTGCGGTCCTGCCACTCCCCGGTTTGGGCAGCGGTAGCGGGTTTGGACAGCTTTTTGGTGTGGTACCTCTTCGCTAAACGGGTCTTCAGAGGAGTATATCAATGCTTTCAGATTTTACAAGAATCTGAGCATGAGCCTCCTAACGTCAGGGCAAGCCACGGAGAATTCGCTGTCATTTACGCCCATGCTTAAGTCCCAAATCGAGGCGGGCAGAAGAAGAGGTGGAAATTTGATTGACACACCACTGGCGAATTATGCGGTGGTAACACTGCAGACACAGTTTGGGCAGGATGTGAAAGAAGTTCCGCAGGATGTGGAACAAGATATACTGTCGTTCATCGATCAACAAGTCTTTTTGTTATCTATTCCTGGTCATGCTTTTTTTTTTTCGTTTAGGGTACCTCGATCCCCGGTTTTCCGCTCTTTATGAACGAGCACAACAACAAGCAGAACGTGTTTGAGACATATGGGGAGTATGAGTTTTTGAAGAAGACTTACATGAAAGTACGATCCAACGAGGTAACGTCGAGTCATCGTTTCTTTCGTTGCTGTTTCAAGTTGATGACAATGTGGGATATACGTATGGCCCGATCGGACTCTGAGAGCTTGATACACAGGATAATGGATGGTGCGGCATATCATCACACTATGTCCTGATAGCTTATGGGATAGTATAGTAATAGTACCGAGAAATCTGACACCAGAGTATAAGGTGTAAACGGAACGTGCGCCATCATGATTCCTGCGCTATAGCAACTGACTAACTTCGCACGTTTGTTCTTCTGGGCTGTTCTGATCGTTTGCCAAGGACCAAATGCGAATTTATATATTTCCTAATATGGCTCCTCGTGGGTTGATAGTAACCTTAATTTGCCGAACCTTGATCCTGAGCAGCTGTCTACAGTACAAAAGCTTAAACAGTCCTGACAAATGGTTGGTGCGGATACCCCCCACCTTACCGCCTACAATGGCCACGGTTGGGGCCGTGCTGTATATGAACGCCCTCTACACGACATTCCTTAATGAACGACAGACGATCACAATGTTTCTATCGTCTCCCTTCTCCCTCTCGTTCTTAGGCCTTGTCGTGTCCTATCACATCATGGCCCCTGGGTGTTCGAATACCAAACAGGTGTCATGGATTTTGACCGCGATATCGAGTGCAGTTATGAGCCTCGCTAGCCTCCCGTTTTTATGGGCTTATTTTTCTAGCGGAGCGAGTGTGAAGAGTATCAGAATGCTGCCTAATTTCGCCGTTCTCGTCGTTCGATTCTTTCAGGCTTATCTTGCTGCGTAAGCCAAATCACTCTACTGGGTTCAAATCTAATGGTGTTACAGGGATTTAACCTTGGGTTCTATTTACTATCGCTCGCGTATCTCGCTACTGGGAGGTTGGATCCATCATTCGATGTATATTTTGATTATTGAGCTAGTTGTGCGAGGATCGTGGTCCCATATATTCTGTCTCGCTGGATCAATGGAGGTATGTAGAAGATTTCGTTACTATAATAATCTAGTTCTCACGCATTATACAGATACCGACGTCAATATTTGCCATCGCGACATTCTACCCTCATTTCAGGAGCGACATTCTCTTCGCTGTCGCCTTTTTCGTGACGAGAATCCTCTTCCATGTTGTCCTTATCGTGTCGTATATATCCCAGGAGAACAGGGTACAAGCGGCAGGTGGATCCTTCACGCCAGCTATCGTCCTTTCCATGGTGTTTCCTCTTCACATGCTATGGTTCGTTGGTTGCATTAAGGGCTTCATCCGAAGGGCCGGCGCCGTTCAGAAACCATCCGCGCCCCTTCGGATCATCTCCCGAAACTCACGTATCCGCAACTTCTCCGGGCTTGCACGAGCTACCGTGGTTCATCGACTTCCTTTCAAGAGTCATTTACGTCGTCATTCGTTCGAGAGGGCATTTCGTTCGTTCAGGCGGAAGTCGCGATCTGCAGCTGAGTGGATATTATTGTCCAGAACCATCTTTTCGTACATTCCCCCACGAGAGGCAGTGCTTGACTGCGTTGGCGTGAGAAGAAAGTACAAAGAACACCCGATTGTCGCCGAAGAAGAGACGCAGCAGTAACGATGGAACTGAGAAGGAACAATTTTTTCCCGTAGGGTGCATATATTATGACATTGTAATTAACGAGAGGTTCACGACAGAGCGGTTACTTGTGGAATAACGTCCTGTGATGATACTTAATTCCCTTATATGTCTATGTACCAACTCAACTTCGATAATGAACGATGCCCTAGAATCTACGAGAATGCTCTGCTGTGCACTTGGTCACTACTGCTAATATACAGAGATGATATGGTGCTGTGCACTTAGTCACCACTACGTTTGTACCTCAGCTTCAAAAATGGTCCGATTTCTTACACAACAGACAGAACAAGGTTTTGTTGAGAGACACCGTGAATGGCGCATTACCTAATGCGGAAGAGTCGGCTGTGATTGATTGATGCGTGCACTATTTTTAGCGCACCCGAGGTTACCGTTCTCATCTCTTCTCTTTGTCTGTCAGAACTTATATATACTAGTGTTGGAGCAGACTATATACGCTGCACAGTGGAAGAGACAACACGTTCCTTACAACCTACCTGGGGTTTACTTAGACTTACAGCTAGGGTTAGCAGAGGTAAGAACACTGTATTCCTACTATGGTACAGGTTCTCCTTATATACATAATAATAAGGACGTCACATGACTCAGGAATGTGTTTACCGCATGTATGTGCAGTAAGCGCAGTAACATGCGTATGCTGCATGTATTACCTCATGTATACAGCATGCATCACTGGGATTAATTTCAACACCCCCCCTCAAACTGTACAGCGCTCTAAGCAGCTAAGTTTGAATCTCGAAAGTAATTCCGAGAGAGTCTCTAAATTTCCTGAATAGGACGGTGCCAAGGTTCTTTGTGAACATGTCAGCCGGATTATCACTTCCAGGAATGAAACTTTGTCATTTTCTATGCATTCGCGGGTGTAGTGGTAGCGAATGTCCATATGTTTGGTCCTTCTTTCCTGAACTGGATTTGATCCAATAAAGATGAATCCCTGATTATCAGCACAGATTGGTATGCGCTTCAGTGTATATCCAAGTTCCTGGAATAAGGACTCTATCCACACTATCTGCCGACAAGTGTCGGAGAGAGCCATATATTCGGCTTCTGTGGATGACAGTGCTACAGTTTTTTGTAAATGGGACTGCCAGCACACAATGCCACTCGCCAGAGTAGCAAAGTAACCCGTTGTAGATCGGCGCTTGACAGTGTCAGCTGCCCAATCAGAATCTGTGAAGGCCTGCAGCCCCTCGGATTTCTCTCCATCATAGACTATACTGTACTTCTGGGTTCCCACCAGATAGCGCATTATGTACATTGCTTTGTCTAGATGTTCTTGGCTAGGATTAGCCGAGAATTGCGACATCTTGATTACTGCGTAAGCGATATCAGGTCGCGTTCCAAGCATCAGATACAATAAAGATCCGATCACAGACTGATATTTCGATCTAAGTGCCACGTTTGGCGTCGCTGTGTTCTCCGACGGTTTGTAGCCAGTTGGGAGCGGAGTGGGGGCAACTTTGGCATTTGTCATCTCGAACCTCTCGAGCACTTTGGCGAGATATTCTGTTTGATCGAGTTTGACTTTTGTAGCGGTCTGGGTGACGCGCATGCCTAAGAATTCCGTGACTTTTTCAGTACTACAGCACTCCCAATGCTTCAGGCAAGCATTCTTCTTTTCATCCACAAGTTTCTTGTTCTTGCCCATGAACAAGCCATCGTCAACATAGACTAGCGCAATAATGATGCTGCCTGTCTTAGGATCCTTGTGTATGAAGATGCTGGCATCAGAGCTGGCACACACAAACCCAATGGTGCGCATAAATGCCTCTAGCTCTTTCCACCATGCTAGTGAAGCCTGTTTAAGGCCATACAATGCTCGGCGTAAGCGCATTACTTTGCGCTCTTTACCCTTGAGTCTGAAACCCTCGGGTTGATCCATATAGATCTCCTCATCAAGTTTGCCATATAAAAATGCGGTTTTTACATCTAGACCAGTCATATACATGCCTTCTAGAGACGCAAGGGCAAACATGAGGTGTACGGTCTCGTAGAGGACTACTGGTGAGAAAATCTCATCAAAGTCAACGCCTTCGACTTGTGAAAAGCCTTTGGCCATGAGTCTGGCTCGTTTTCTTCCATCTGATTTCACGGAGAAAACCCATCTATTTTTGATCGTTTTCCGATCATGTGGAAGATTGACGATATCATAGACTTGTTGCTTGCGAAGAGCCTCTAACTCTTCACGACAAGCCTGTTTCCACTCAAGTTGCTGCTGCCGGGGTAGGCGCGCAATATCGTGAAATTGGTTTGGAACTAGGCTTTTTCCGCTTGATGGTGTGACTGCTTTTGATAACAGCCAGCGGATAAGCTCATCTCCACCTTCCTTGGTTATCTTTTTAATATAACCTGCTTCATCCGGTTCCCCCATTGGGTAATCATGTTCTTGATTATTGGAATCGGGCACACTCTCGTGGGGTGCCGAACTCGGTCCAGCAACCGGTTCTTGCTGTTCAGGTCATGGTCGTGTTCGGTTATGATCCGAATCTTGACCCACAGACTTCTTCCAATATCGATCACGCGCAATGTCTCTCTCTATGTCAGAGGGGAGTTGCTGTTCTCCATAGGTATTGCCGGGACGGTTTGGGATTTTCCTCTGCCTGCCTGATCGATGGGGCAATTGCTGCCATTCCTGTTGATCTTCACGTCTTGGACAAAAGTCCTCAGTGTTAACTGGAGGTGGCGGAGGAGGAGCGTTAGTCGCATCGTCATGCGCCTTTTGCTTGCTTGGTAAATCATCATCATCATCTTCTAATGATGGAGGAAGGGGTGGATTTTGTGGTGGTATAGGGTCATCGCCATCCGTTCCAGATGAGTGGTCGTCATCTTCTGGTTCTGGAGGTGGAAAATCACCAAGGTCTGTCTTGGCAGGAGTTTTAGCTCTGGGACAGCATGGGAACATCGTTTCATCAAATAGTGCCGTGGCACCAATGAATATTGCACCATTTTGTCGCATGAAACAATATGCTTTAATGCTATCTTCTACTCCAAGGTACATCATTAACTCTGATCAAGGAGATAATGTTGTTGGACGTTTTTCCTTTGGTAGATAGACATAAGCACCGCAACCGAAGACCTTCAGATTGTTTAGATCTGGGCAGACCTTTGTCAGGTCCTCAAAAGGTGTCAGCCATTTCAGGTGCCTTATTGGGGTTCGGTTGTATAAATGTGTTGCATGTTCTATGCAAAATTCCCACCATGATTGTGGTAGACAAGCGGTGAATCGCAAGGTTTGCGACTTTTCCATTATTGTCCTTATGGCGCGCTCTGCGCGCCCGTTCTGTTGATGAATGTGGGGTGCAGACATCTCTATTTTGATGCCTAAGTCCTTGAGCTGTTTTTGTAGCTCACGATCCTTGAACTCCCCCCCTGGATTGACATGCCAGCGCTTGATTGTAGCGCCATATTGGGTTTTAGCCATCGCTTGAAATTGTCTAATCGCTGCAGCAGCGTCAGATTTCTTTCTGAGACATTGGACCCAAATATGTGACGTTTTGTCATCCAGAAATACAATGAAGTATTTATGTTTGTGGTACGATAGTACCGGGAGTTCCTTTAGGTCAGAATGTATTAATTCAAAGGATTTGTCAGCTCATGAGTCTGACTCGGGAAAAGATTTTGAGGTCATTTTCCCTTCTGCACACCCTGGACATATAATTTTGTCTTTAGGAATAATTAAATTCCTTGGGAATTTTATGGTGCTTTTAGGCATTTTCCCTAGTGCCTCTTTGGATGGGTGTCCAAGTCGCCTATGCCAAGTCAAGTAGTCAGCAACATAAATGGTCGCGACATTAACCTTTTTGGTGCTCAATATATGAGTCCGAGCCCAATAGATTGTGTCATTCCTCCTTAGAGGGACACAATGCATGATTGGGTTTCCATGCTCGATCAATGAAATGTGTGCAGAGGAACCACACACATCACTTCCGTCTTGTAAAAAGACCCCCATTGACATCAATCAAGTATTAATGTTGGGTATGTAGTAGACGGGGTATAACTGCATTTCACGCATCTCTGACTTCCCGTGACATACTACCTGGTGTTTAATGAAGACTGCTCCTTTTCCTACTATATGAGTAGTACCAGTGGCCGTTTGGACCAAGGTAGAGTCCTTTCTCAGTAAAGGCTCGTAAGAAGCAAAATCTTTTATTTCACCAGTGAAGTGTTTTGATGTGCCTGAATCCATGATCCAGTTGGCACCTTTCTTACAATCTCCCTTTGCACACATAGCACATATATTAAGATCTAAATAATTCCATGATACATTTAATAGCGGTAAAATTTCACATGAAAAGTTCGCTGTATTCATAGGAATATTAATCTTAGTGCTTGTGGCAGGGAAAAGGACTGACCTGTCATCATACGCCCCTGTATCAAGGGGTTCATCGACGAGCATTTCGTCGACGGCTTTCCACACTTCCTCATCAGACACCGGAGGTTCAGATCCGAGGGAGACGGTATCGTCTTCTACCTCCTCGATCCTAGACTCGGGTTCTGGTTCTATCCTTCTTCTCTTTCCTTCTTGCACCATCAGGTGCTCTTCCAGCGGTCGCAGATTTTTCGTGCTGCGCAGAAGTTGCATTTGCTCGAGGGTGTCTCGAGCTTGCTGATATTCGGCATAAACCGAACGAGAGGTAGAGGCTGCACCCATATATGCCTGTGCAGGCGGTCGGCGGTGAGGATCCCTTGTGGGAGTGTGTTCGTGTCTTTCGATGCGCTGTATAAGCGGCATCAGCTGTATGATGGTGCCATTACCATTTATGGTGGTATAGGCTTTGGAGGCGAGGTGGGTATGTTTATCCTTCGGCTTCTCCTCCTTAGTCTTTCTGTCCCCACGTCGTCCATGCTTTCGGGATGAGTCTCCGTTGCTGTTTTGCCCTTCTTTGGGCTGCCATTTGGGGTTTCCCCCTTTGCGCTTAACAGCAGAAAGTTTGTTGGCCTGAGGCTGGCCAGCGGGCTTTCCTACTGCTGTGCACCTTGAGGCTTCAGCGACAATGGAGTCCTTGACATGTTTAAATGTCAAGGCGCTAGTAGCGGTTGTGTTAAGGACCGTTGCGGACAAGGAATTGTACTCGTGCGGCATTGCAGCAAGTAGAATCATTGCTTGCACTAGCTCAGGGATGGCGACGTTAGCAGCCGTAAGGTGCTCAAATTTGTCTGCCATTCTAGCAATCTCTGGTGCAGGGTTCGCAGCCAGGATCTTGATCACTATTGCAGACCTAAAGTCCGCGAAGACTTGGGAGGGGCCATCCACACCATAATCGGTGCGGATGAGATCCCACACCTCCTCAGCAGTGTCCTTTGAGTTGGCACGCTGCCGAATGGAGGGGGCCAGGCGGAGCACTAGGCTACCAATGGCCTGGTCATTTTTGTTGCTCCAGGTCTGGAGCTTGGCATTAGCATCCACTACCAAAGTAGTGTTCGTCACCGTCAAGGGAGGCGCTGGGGGCGGTTTTTGCTCCGCCCCGCTAGTTATTTGCCAGAGGCCCTGAGACCTGAGCCACGCCTTCATTGAGTCAGCCCATTGAATGTAATTCGATCCGTCAAAAGTTTGAACGAGTTTCTCAAGAGTTGAAGACATGATTTTGTGGTGGCAGCTGTTAAAAGCGCTCAATCAGTCTTTTTACTCAATAAAACACATTTAACGTTCTCAGGAGAAAACACTCCTTCAGAGTGGTTAACCCTAGTCAACCTAGGTTTTATGTGCAGCTCGCAGGGAGCGACATCACATGGTTGAAGAGTAACAAACTGTAACAAATTACCACTTCTCTAATTACTACTTCCCATAAGAGTTTCTCTCAAATGTAAAACATAAAGTCAATAAAAAATTGTTTTATGAAGAAGGTTGTGCTTGATCCCTCAGTTTTAATGGAGGAGGATAAGTTATTAGAGTTGCAGTGAGTGTTTGAGGCTGATTTATGGGTATTGCTGAAAATGGGTATATGATTGATCTAAACCCAATAACTTCCTGCCTCTTTGAAAATTAAATGATCGAGCACCTAGAACCTCTTTGGAACACAATTCTGCAATGGTTTTAGGTTTTATCATTTGAGAGAAATACTTACAGGAAACAGTAATTAGAAAAGGTCATTTGTCATGATTTGTCACTCCTCAACCACGTGATGTGGTTGGATGTGAATGAACCCTACCTTAGCCAAAATGTTCTTTTTATGAGGGGAACAAATCCCCAAGAGGGATTTACAAAATACTCAAAATTGATATTATTGCTCCTGCCTGATTCTGCCAATATTATGTAAACCTGCCTAAAAAGGTAATTTATGTGTCCAAGGCTGCTGCAACATGCTCAGGAACCGGTCTGTGAGATATGTAGTGTTTGCAACTGAACTTTTTTGACCTGTGCATCTTTTGCCTCTAAGCCATCCCTATAAGCCTCCATCTATTGCTTCATCCAATGCTCCCATTTCTGAATAGTTTCAACAGAAACTGATGCAAGGGCATTTGGCATGTTCTCTTGCAAGGTCATAAAGCTGTAATCACAATTTTCACAGAGATATATCTTCACTGCACCCCAGAAGAACTCAATGACATTGAGTTCACAATGAAATTTTGGCAGAAAGATGCACAGATGGCCAGCTGTTTTCAATGACCTCCTGTACAAGTGACTTCTGTTCCTGAAAATCAGGCTGCAGGTCAAGAATACATTTTGCTGCAAGCCCCTGCTTGCAGGGTGGATGGGGTGTTTTGACATGAGGGGGGAGGAGATGAAAGGTGGGGAAGGGGGGATGGACATCCTCGATACACTGCTACATCCTCACAAACACATGTTCATGAGGGGTTTTTTATTATTTAATAAGTAGTAGTCACAAAATTTGTATTATGTAGGGTGTACCCCCCTTGCAAATGCAGAGTCAATTTAATGATATACTTGCATTAAAAATTAAGTTGAGTTTATTAGTATGACTAAAAAGGAATGATAAATTGACTTAATGTTCTACCATAAATAATGACCACTTGGCTCAAGTGGTAGGGTGTGCACGCTCAGTGGTCATGTTGTCAAGACCTGATTCCTCTGACCAGATTTCTGATCTTCTCTGCCAATTTTTCTGGCCACCTTGCAGCACAGCTTGCCTCCTATCTGGAGCACAGCCTGGAGATGAAATTCCCTGATTTCAATTATGACAAAACAGTTCTATGTCATTGCCTCAGGAGGCCAGTTACTAGCTATCAGTGCTAGAGATTGGCAGGGGTATACCCTTGCCAGTGAATAAGGTCAAAGGTATAGGTTTTTTGTTTCCCTAAAAATCAAAATGTAGTAAAACTCATGCTTCTGATGGGTTGTTGGACTCAAGATTTTTTCAGGAAATGGTTGATATGTTTACCACTGTTTTTGCATACTTCAGAATTCCCATCCTGCATTTAATGCTGGTATCTGAGGTTTTGGAAACTGAACAATTAACTGCACTTACTCCGAGGTTTTCATTACTTCATACCCTCAGGGGTATACCCTTCATACCCTTGGGCAGTAATGCCCTTTTAAATAGGTTGTCTGTATTATCCATTTAGAATAACCTTGAGAACATTAATAACTATATTTTTGTTCAGTATATCAAAAGGTTTTCTATTAAATTGGGCCTGTTATTGCTGAAATAGTGCAATACCCTTCACTACCCCTGGTTTTCAAGGGTATACCCCTGCCAATCTCTAGCTATCACTGCCTTGGAAATTCCAGTTGCTTCTGGACCTTAGTATTTAACTTAGCCATTTCTGTCTTGTATTAGACAGTTTGTAAATCAACCAAGTCAACTCAAAGTCTCATTCTAAGTCTCACTTAAACTCTATCTCATCCTCCTCTGGAAAACCTCTGGAACCCATAATCTCTTCCTTTACCCTTGTCTTGAAATTAGGACACTTGATGAGGAGAAGGGCACAGCTTCTTATAAATTGAAGCCAAGTCCTTTCTGACCCCTTTCACTTAGGGTGTCCCACCTAGTGGAATCTGTTCTGGAACTCCACTGGCCTTTTTGTCTCCTCTTGCAACCTCCATCAACTGTTGACCAGATCTGACCAGAATTCCAATGTCATCCTCTGTGAGATCAGTTCTTAACAGTATTTACAAACTCACACTTCTCTCATCAATTTTCACCATCTTCTAAAATCTATCCTATGACCTGCACAGAATCACAGACTCAACAGACAACAAAAAATTCCTGCCATGCAGGTGCAGTACCAGGATTATCAGCAATCCAATGATATATCCCATCCCCTTAGACCTGCTTCTACTTTTGGTGCATCAACCAGACCATCCAACATTTTTCAACAAATTGGTTCTGGAGCACCTTCTATCAATGCAAACCTCATGACTACTAATGAAGAAGGTGCAGGTGAAGAGGATGGACTGGAGGACCCAAAGACCTTAGTGGTCCTGACAGCCCTGGTGATGACCCTGATTCTGATGACCCTGATAATCAACCTCCCATAGGTGGAAATCCTGACCCAGGAGATATGTTTCTCAATGCTCTCATTGACCTCTTGGATAGTCTTCAAACCCTCTGGCAGAGTCAAGCACCCAAACCTGAGAAGATTAAGGTTTGGGAACCCAACACTTTTGATGGTGCCAACCCCCAGAAACTTTGGGACTTCCTAGTCTCATGCAATCTCCATTTCCATGATCAACCTCTATTGGAAATTAGGCTGGGAAACAAACAGAGAAGAGATAATTCTCTTAGAGACAAGTGGGGGAAAACGAGACAAGGAACGTCTTATTACTTCTCCTATAGTATGGCTGTATGTAACTGTGCTATAAATAGAACACACATCAAAACAGCTGCTCTATTAATAATATCCGGCATCTGGCCTCAGACCATGGGCTTGGATTGCCTATCCCAACACTCCCCTTCAAGCCAAGCATGGTTTGAGTTATTAGAAATGATTAAGTGGATTATCTTTCAGGTGCGTTAAAACCTCTGTGTGGTGGAAAACCCTGTGGGTAAAAACCAACTCACATGCGAGGAAAGCTACTGAGTTACTTCATCAACTTTATTCCCATCTCCACCCTATGTTGCGTAAATTTGGGCCTTGGTAGTGCCTTTGTTAATGTGTCCGCTCTTTGTTCTGGGTCACAACAATTTTGAATATTGAGTATTTTATTGGTTACAAGATCTTGGACCCAATGATGATGTAAGGTGATGTGTTTTGATTGCTGATGGAATTGCGGATTGTGGGTTAATACGACAGAACCGTTGTTGTTGCCTTTAATAATTGTTGGATAATTTTGAGGAAATCCGAGTTCACCATACAAATTCCTGAGCCATGTTGCTTCACATCCAGCCTCTGAGAGAGCTACATATTCTGCTTCCATTGAGGAAAGTGCGATCACGGTTTGCTTCTTTGATTTCCACGTGATCGCTCCCCCTGATCCTAGGAAGACGTAGCCAGTAGTAGATTTATGGTCATCGGTGTTTGCAAAAGTGGCATCAGCATAACCATGGAAGAGGTTATTAGTATTAGTTTCATTGGGGGTTTTTCTATAAGTTATCCCCAGAGTTTTTGTACCTGCTAGGTACCTGAGTATCCACTTTATTGCACCGTGGTGTTGAAGACCTGGGTTAGCAGTGTAAGCAGCTAGTTTGTTGACTGCAAAGCTAATATCCGGTCTTGTGGTATTTGAGATGAATTGTAAACACCCCAGCAATCTAGCGTATGAATTGCTATGATTTAATTCATTGTTGTCTGGATTTGGTGCAAATTTAATATTTGGGTCCATAGGCATGGCGACAGGGTTCGCATCCAGCATCTCTTCTTTGCAAAGAAGATTCTCAATATATTTTTGTTGAGAAATGGAAATAGAATCGTCGGTACGTGTTACTTCAATGCCGATGATCTTGTGTGGTTCCCCTAGATCCATAACTTGCCATTCTGAGCTTAGCGCATTCTTCATGTGATCCATCATTTGATCCGATGATGTGAATAGAAGCGAGTCATCAACCCAGATGGTTAGAATACCATATTCACTGCCATCTCGTCGAATATATGCACATGGATCCAATGTCAAGCGTTGATAATTATGATCCTTGAGTTTCCCATCAAGTTCATTGTTCCATTCACGTCCAGCTTGCTTTAATCCATATAATGGTTTGACCAGCTTACAAACTTGGCCCGTTCCATCTTCATATCCTTCAGGTTGCCGCATGTAGATAGTTTCATGTAATGTGCCATTGAGATATGCACCTTTGACATCCATTTGTTGCAATTTAAGGTTTTGCATTGGTACTAAAGCCAGAATTGCGCGCAGAGTGTCCATTCTAACCACAGGCAAAAATGTTTCCATATAATCGTACCCTGGATGCTGCGCGGATCCTTTGGCCATGAGTCTTGCTCTGTACCTGATTACTTTTCCTTCTTTGTCACGCTTCTTGATGAATACCCATTTATTAGCGATTGGGATTGCATCAGGCGGTTTTTCAACAAATTCCCAAGTCCCCTTCTCCTTTAGTAAGTCGAGTTTGGCTTGTATGGCATTTTCCCATTCTCGCCAATCAGGGGAATTCTTGGTGTCTTTGAGGCTCGTCATCTCATCTCCAGCAATTATTGCATAAACTTCTTCCATTGTAAGAAAGTTGTCTTCCTTTTCTTCTACTGAATAAGGATCTTGAAGGTTTTTATAATTGATACAAATTCCACGAGTCTTCTGTGGAGCATTTATGTCTATATCATCCTCCAATAAATTTCTTTTACACTTTTTGCTGCCAGGATCAAGAGTCGGAGTTATATCATCCGAGCCTGTTACACCCATAGGCGGTGCATCCCCCACAGACTCCCCCTCACGTTGACTATTGGGTGTGATGTTGATGCCCTCAGGGATTGGAGTCAATTCTGGGAGTGTCATCTGCTTAAAATTTCTTGAGGTGCAGACGTTGCGTGTTTCGGCGTTATAATATTTTATGGCCCCAGCGCCATCTTCAAAACCGACGTAAACACACCGTTTAGATTTTGCCTGCATTTTCCGATCCACATTTTGCCCCTGTAATAAAATCCATACAGGTGCACCAAATTCACATAAATGAGAGACATTTGGTTTTTTATTATACCAGCCTTCATACAGTGTAGATCTCGGCAAATGTTTGGTGAATGATCAGTTACGGAGATAAGCGGCATGCAGGACCACATATTCCCAGAGAAATTCGGGAAGGTCATTGGCGATTATCATTGCACGAGAGAGTTCAACCAGTGTATGGTTCATCCGTTCGGCAATACCATTCTGGGAAGGTGAATACGGTGCAGTGTAACAAATTTCCATACCACGTTCCTTACACCAACTTTCCAACTTCTCGTTTACAAATTCTTTCCCATTGTCAATTTGAATACCCTTTGGATTCCTCCCTTGAGTCTTCAAATGTGCCAAATAATTTATTACAGCTTGTGTTGCATCAGATTTCTGCTTGACACATTCGACGGTTGCAAATCTCTTGGCATCATCCACAAATAACAAGTAGTATTGATTGCCATTGATCGATCGGATTGCGTACTTTCCCCATAAGTCAATATGCGTTAATTCACCAGGTTCGGTATTTCTGATTGATGATTTTGGGAACGGTTTGATGTGTTGTTTCGCCTCTGTGCACACAACACAATCAGGCTTAGGGGAGTCCTCGTCCACAATAAATCCATCAACCAATTTTCCGTCCAATAATTTCTGAAGCCCGGTATATCCAACATGTCCAAGGCATCGATGCCATGTTTCCCATGTAGGTAGTGTATTATTTCCGACGAATGTTTGATGAGGTTGGATTTTATTGCATTGTGTGGGAGGTCTTATAACCATCTTCATGCAGTATAGATGTTTGCGTATTTTTGTTCCTTGCACTACCAGCATTCCATCTTTTGTGATGAGTGTGATTATTCTGTTCCCACTGTTGTAGCATCCGCCAGCTGCATCCCATCGCCCCAAGGAAATTAAATTACTTTGTGTTCCAGGCACATGAAGAACATTCTGCAAATGCAAAATATATTCAGTGCCGTTGCATGTTGATTTTAATTCAACAGTTCTGTGCCCTGAAATTAATGCTTCTTTACTGCCTACACCTGTTACAGAAATATTCCTCATAGGTGTGTAATTGGTAAATGCTTCTCTTTGATGCGTAACATGAGATGTTGTTGCCGTGTCTGCTAACCAATCATAATAGATCAATCACTCATAATTCACATCAGTGTTACAAGCATCATAGGTATCAAAGTTGTACTGCTCTTCATTTGCTTGGAACGTAATATATTCTTCTGCCATATTTGTTTCTTCTGCATCCTTCTTTTTCTTCTTTGCCTTGTCCTTTACCTTCTTCTTACTCCAGCATTTATCTGCTTGATGTCTGATCTTTCCACAGTTAATTTGTTCCCTTCAAATTTATGGCATTTGGTTGTCCAGTGTCCGGCATGTTTACAATGATTGCAATAAGGCCATAAGGAGGATTTTCAATCAGAGATTTGATCTTCTAAGGATTTACTAGCACTGTTGGCATTCTGGGTTTTCACCAGATTTATGCTCCCTATAGTGCCATTTTTATTATTCCCATTATTAGATCTGGTCAACCATATCTTGTATTCCTCTCGTAACAGTCCAATAAATGTGTCAGAGGTTAAGCGCTGTTTAGGGTTGGGATCATTTGGATCGTTGGCATTCCCATTATAAGGTTCAACATAGGTATGCCACAATGAAGGTAAGGACACAGATATGATCACTTTAAAGCGCATGTCAGAGACATGAAATTCCTTGTTAGGAAATCTGTTGATGCAGTTGCGATATGATTTGAGAACATCCAGATGTTTTAGGAGGTCATCAGCATCGAGTAATTTGGTCTCATATAATAGGCATTGAATATGATTAACAGTTTGATGTGCCTTATTTCTGTGAGTTACTGAGAGTGCAGAGTACATTTCTTTTGCAGAATTTTTGGACCCGATGTGGTTCATTTGCGAGGAGGTGATGTTATGAATAATAATTTGTTGCGCCCAAGAATCATTCTTGTACCAATTGCATGCGCCTTCGGGATCGATACTCTCGTTAGGGCGTTTAACATCCCCTCTAACATACCCAGTAATATCGCAATTGAAAAATACCCTCTTCATTCTCTCTTTCCATTCGTGCCAGTTGTTGTCCGTCAAGTGGTCGCGATCAGCGATTCTGTTTACGCTTGAATATTCTTTGGTACGAATTAGTTTGATAGATGGTATATCTTCATCTTCATTGGGTTCTCCAGTGAGCACATTGGTAGTGCTGTGATAGACCCTTTTTGTACGTTTAGGAGGTGTATAATATTCTTCCTCTTGTTGTTGTTCCCCTTGCTCCTCAACATCAGGAGTATTTATCATAGTAGTGATTGTTGCCTAGAAAAATCTGCCAGGGCCCATAACCTATTGGAAATTAGGCTGGGAAACAAACAGAGAAGAGATAATTCTCTTAGAGACAAGTGGGGGAAAATGAGACAAGGAACATCTTATTACTTCTCCTATACTACGGCTGTATGTAACTGTGCTATAAATAGAACACACATCAAAACTAGTGTTTACAGGTCCAGTTCAGTCTGGTTTTTTATGTCTAAATGGGGCAACTGCAACTGCAACCAGTCCAAAACTGACCCAGATATTGCTGAACTGCAACCGGACTGCATAGGACCAGTCCATATCAGTCCATGGACCAAAAAAAACCAGTTTGAACCGACTTTTTGCTGTAAAATTTGTTGTACCAATATAACCCATATACTTCTCGACAACTATTAATTGTACTATCTTACCATTACACAAGCAGTTGGATATTGTAATTCCCCGGTGACAGGTCCAACTTTTAAGAGATTTCATCAAGATCTGACAGAGATATGACCGAAACAAAAGTACATTGTATTCCATGTTGTAGTTTGTAGTTTGTAGTTACAACTTGTTAGGGCTGTTAAATGAATCAAATACACATGGTATAGATGTTTATGTATGTTATTCCTTTGTCTTGGATAATGTCCAATTGTGCCCAACATTTTTGTAGCACAAGGTATAAACAGTACAGTCACAGCTGCTCAAATGACATCAAAATACTCACATCAAAATGTATTTTGTCATATCTCTCTTAGTTCTCAACCATTTTTGATGGTCCAGGGAGCGAAATTGAAGCCATTATGTGTGGGAATCAGGGAGTATAGTGTACGTGACCTATAAACCGGTTGAAACCAGTTCGGATCGGTTTTCATTGGTTCAATGATATTTGTCAAAGCAAAAGACTGGCAACTGGACTGCAAAAGACCGGTCCTATAAATAGCCACCTGACGAACCGGACTTTGGTTCAGTTCAGTCCGGTTTCGGTCTTTTTCCGGCTCGTAGGACTGGACCTTTAAACACTAATCAAAACAGCTGCTCTATTAATAATATCCGGCATCCGGCCTCAGACCATGGGCTTGGATTGCCTATCCCAACAACCTCAGTCTTCCTTCACCTCTGATGAGAAGAAAATCCTGTTCATTCTCTCCTACCTTGATGGATCAGCCCTTAGCTGGTTTGAGCCTGGCCTCAACAATCCAACAGACTCCATCAGCAAACCATGGAAAATGCCATAGTGCCGTAGTAAGCTATAGATGACATAGTGAGCTATAGAACACCATAGCACTGTAGACACTATAGCCACTGAATGCCATAGCTATAGATGACATAGTGAGCTATAGAACACCATAGCATTGTAGACACCATAGCCACTGAATGCCATAGCACCATAGTAAGCTATAGAACACCATAGCATTGTAGACACCATAGTCACTGTAGCCCTGTAGAACCTGTAACTCCATAGCAAGGGCTGTAACTCCATAGCAAGGGCTGTAACTCCATAGCAACCTATAGACTCTATAGGAAGGGTATTTCATATTCTATATTCATTCTAATTCAACACAATTGATATCAATGACATGTATTCCAGCTAAATGACAATTACAGAGTATATATCTGGCTTACAATGATGCAGACTGTATCTGCGTTGCGAGTGGAAGATAGCAAAATATGTTGAATATAAAAAATGTTGTAGCACTTATGCTTAGGTTGTACATCCTCATCACCTCCTTAAAGCTCACTGCAGATACACCCACTCCACATCCTTCGCCATGTTTGTGATTGCATGCAGCACCTGGAAGTCAAGCCACAGCAAATTCTGCATCTCCTTGAACAGCGTGATAATCTGGGGATCGAAATTCACCGCGAGCTGGAAGCTGCCCCCACGCAGCCACACAATCTTGAATAGCCATCCATCGACCCTCATATTTCACCGGTTGATGTCGTGTAGCCATGCATTGTACACAGGATGCATGTCGAGCTTCTTCCAGAATGCGGTGCTCTTGGATTGGAGCTTCTGGCCTTCGGCATAGAGCTCCCAGCCTTTTCTGAGCACATCCTTGACGCACTTCATATAGGTGACAAGTTGCCATTCTATTTGTTGTGCCCAGATGATAGCGCCTGCGATGGGTGGAAGATCTCACATTTGAGACATGGGGTAGGCTTCTGAAAATTGATATTGGGTTTTAAACTAGTGCACAGGGAGAAGATTAGCGTTGGGGACATGCTGAATAAAAATGGGTAGATACATGCCTTGTCATGCAGGTGCTTGATGTCCTCTTTGATGGAATCGATTAGTTGGGTCTGATATTCCTGTATAGCACCTCGGATCTATGTAGAAGAGCATTAGTTAACATTGGGCTCAGATAACAACTGAGATAGCTCACCTTTGGCTGCACGAACAACACATTGAATTTTGAGAACACCTGGAACATCTCGTTCACATTCCTCAATGTTACAAGCCGATCCCTCAACCTTGCGATGATCTGGTTCTCCATGCGTGACACCCGCTCATTATATGCACTACCCAGATCTCTGTGCCATCTGTAGCACAAAATTACGATAAGCATACTCGGCCGAAGACACTAGCGCCCAAAGAAAAAAACCCACCGACAGATACATCTAGCACATCGATCTGCTTTACAACCTCATATTCCTTGACCTCCTCCTCCATGTCCATCCCCCCTACCTCCATTCCCACACCCCCTAGGCCCTTCGTCGGCCCCGTCATCACCGCAAGCTGCTCATGTTGTTTCCTCCAGTCCCTCAGATACCTCGTCCTCTCTTGCAGCTTGGCATGCGCTGGCTGTACCTTGATCAGGATGAACTTTTCCGAACTTTTCCTTGTGACCTCCCTTGCGACATTCGTAAATTCCTTGATCAGATTGTCCCACGTTTGGAAGATGTTCATCGTCTGGGCCAGTCAAAGGTCTCATACAGCGTGTATGGTAGCTGTTACAATTTTCCTTGTAACTCATGGAACCCGACGCACCCGACGATCCCCTCCAGACAGGAGGCACCCCTTGATTCATGCCTAGGGCATGTCCTTGACATCAGACACACACACAACACATGCCGACTGCATGCATTCGATCCCCTTCCCGTGGAAGGCACCCTTGACGCATGGTGACTCCATGCACCCGAACCCACTCCCACACATGCTGTGATATGACAGCCTCCTGACATGAGGTCCGTGACATTGGACTCTCACGATCGACATGCTGTGCCACAGCACTCCATGACATCGGACGCCTCATGCAAGGCATGAGGCCTATTGTTTCTATTATTACTTGATACACATCTACCTTTCTGATTGGACGATAAGGACCTCCCTTCTGGTATAAGTACTGCGACTTGTAGTAGGGATGTCCTTAGTTTAGATCTAGGCAATTAACAGCCTTAACTTGCAACTCGCAAACTTACTCGAAACCACTAAGGAAGCCCCTTAGTGCATGAACCTGAACGACTCTATGCAGAAGCCCTGCTAGAGTGCACTACCTATCTTATGTTGGACGCTCTGAGTAAGACTAGTGCCGAACGACTCATCGAGGAAGCACCTCGTCGAATGACATCGACTAGATCGAGTAGTTGAGGCTTCGCCCTTAACATAAGATCTAAACTATCTGCTAGCCCACCTACCTAGGTGTAGGCAATACGTCTCGATACACACCACAGCGACCCAGGTCTAGACAAACCCCAGACCGACCACCAAGAGAAGCAGAACCACAGCCAGGTTCATCTTGGTACTGATACAACAGAAGACTAGTCCGTTACTCGACCCCAGCACAGCGTTGGTTCTATGGATCAACCGACAGACAACGAGGAGATTTCCTCACCAATGAAGACTTTGAACAACTGCACACACCCCCACCCGAAACATCCACCCACTTCTTAACAGACGAAACTGACGACCTCTATAACGAGATGTCTGAACCCGCAACTGCACCAACGATGTCCGTAAAGGACATTCGAATTCGATCACCCACAGACTTCTGAGGAGAGCGGACCAAGACTGCCAAGTTCCTGCAGGAGATAGACCTGTACTTGCGAATCAACGACCAGGTCTATGATATGAACGACAAGAAGATCATCTTCACGCTGTCCTTCATGAATGGAGGGACAGCAGCTGCCTGGGTGCAGGCATTTGTCAACCAGCACCAATCCGAGGGACTAGGTGAATACGCAGACTTCTGACAGAAGGTCCTAGAGGCCTTCTCACTGATCGATGACACCAGAACGGCAAAGACAGAGATTAAGAATCTCAAACAAGGTTCAGGGAACCTCGAAGAATATGTGGCGAACTTCCGCATCCTGAAAGACAGGACAGGAATCACCGAAGATGCAGCCATGATTGAGTACTTCATGGATGGACTGCATCCTGAGTTACTGAAGAGGGTACACACAATGGAGACAGTGCCCAACACTCTCAAAGGCTGGATAAAGGCAGCTTCAAAATACAAAGGCCAATGGAAACGGGCCATGGCAATCCTGGGAAAGACCAGGCAGAACCAGAAGACAAATGAAACGACAAAGAAAGGACAGCCCTCTCTCGACATCAACCGACTGATGAACCAAGAACGTGTGGAACACCTCCAAAAGGGATTGTGTTTCATCTGCCACCAACTGGGACACCGATCGTCCGACCACAGGGATGGAAAGAACCCCACTCAGACGGGGTCAGCGCCTCCTCCCTACCGGAACCGCTTCACCCAGAAGAAGACTGGGGTGGACACCTACCAGAAGATCCGCACAATGCTGGATGAACTAGATGAAGAAGAAAAGGAACGAGCCCTTAACCTCATGGAGGAATCGGGTTTTTAGAACAGTGGCCTGATACGATGCCAGTCACCACTGAAATTTCCATAGGGTCTGTACTCTTAGCTACCATGAATAGACAATCTATGCGCCTGTCTATTCGGGTAGCTGAGTCAGACAACGGAACAGATGTTGCAGCGAATGTGCTCCTCGACTCTGGAGCAGGAGGAGTCTTTATTGACTCAAAATTCGTCGAACAAGAAGGGATCAAGACATATTCCTTGGGCTACACCATCCAGGCCACAAACATAGATGGAACTCTGAACAGGCAGGGAACGATCACGAGATACGTAAGGGGAAGGCTCCACATCAATGGATGGAGCTACCCAATGAAATACCTAGTCGCTGGACTAGGCAAAGAATCGGTGATCCTGGGTTTATCATGGCTACGGGAGGTGAACCCAATTATCGATTGGAAGAAAGGAACTCTTGAGTTCCAAGACGAAGAACAATGGGCTCAAATCCAAGGATCTTGGAGAAGACAAGAAGAGCCGAACAAGCCCTCCTGAACACCCTAAAGCTCCCCAGGGTCGACACTGAAAGGGAGTCACCCAACGACAAACTGGCATGAATTTGACACATCGTGGCCAAAACAAGAAAAAGACTCTCCGAAGAGAAGGAGAGAAACCTTGCCTGAGCACAACTAGCCGTGGCAAAGACGAGAGAAAGGCTTGTCGAAGAAAAAGAGAGGAGCCTTGCCCGAGCCCGATTGGCCATGGCAAAAACAAGAGAAAGGCTTTCAGAGAGGAAAGCAAAAGAACTAAATTCTGTCCAGATAGCTGTCGCAAAGACCAGGAGCAGCAACACCCCTAAACAAGCCAGAGGCCTTGAAGCAGCACGATGTGCTGTCGCCAAGACCCAAGAAAACCAGAAGAAGAAACAACTGGAAAAGGGCAAAAACAAAGAATGCAACAGGGCACAACGAATTGTGCAAAGAATGAAGGAACTGCTAACCTCCACAGGGGAGGGAAGCACTGGCAAAAGGAATGTGAAGACGACACCACGAAACAGGATAAACTACCCTCGACAACAGACTACCCTGACCCACGATTATAGGACCCCAGATCATGATACCACCAATGCTGAAGTACCTATGCCCAGGGAGACTCCCCCTCAAGTGAAGGTCGAGGAGATACCTGATGAAGAATTACTGGCAGACACCGGCATGGAAATATGAGCGACAAAGGAGACCTATGAACAAGATGCGACAGACCTCTTGATTGCATATGTACAAGGAGAACCGGTCATTGGCATATTCGAACCGCCAGAAGAACCACCCCTCACCAGGGAGCACCAAGGACCGACCCATAAGTACATATGGAAAACGAACACAATCTCCAGGATAACAAAGGCCAAAGACTCCCCACGATACATATTCTCGAAGAGTGCATGGATCAGAGCAAAGATGTCCATTTCCCAGTGACTCGCACATGAACAGGATAAGGGAAAAGAGGCCAGCAAGCAAACCCTGGACAACCTACTGCCACCAGAATACCAGAAATACAGGCAGGTATTCGAAAAGGCTGCATCTGAACAATTCCTGGAGTCAAGACCGTGGGATCACGCAATTGACTTGAAGGAAGGCTTTGTACCAAAGGATTGCAAAGTCTACCCACTGACACCGAAGGAACAAGAGAAACTCAACAAGTTTCTAGATGAAAACCTAGAGAAAGGATACATCCGACCGTCGAAATCACCCATGGCATCCCTGTTCTTCTTCGTGTCGAAAAAGGACTCTGATGATCTACGACCTTGCCAAGACTATCACTATCTGAACAAAGGAACAATCTGGAACAACTACCCCCTGCCACTGATCGGAGACCTCTTGGACAAGCTGAAGGGAGCGAGATTCTTCACGAAACTTGATATTCGATGGGGATATCATAACGTACAGATAAAGAAAGGAGACGAGTGGAAGGCAGTGTTCAAGACTAACTGAGGGCTATTCAAGCCAATGGTGATGTTCTTTGGGCTGTGCAACTCACTGGCAACATTCCAGGCCATGATGAACGATCTCTTCCAAGATATGCTAGATGAAGGATGGCTCGTCATCTATATGGACGACATCCTGATCTTCTCGAAGATGGAAGAAGAACACTGGATAAGGACTGAAAGGGTCCTCGAACAACTACGGCAATGCGATCTCTACCTGAAAATAGAGAAATGCAAATTCAACGCACAGGAAGTTGACTTCTTGGGCATGATCATCAGGCCCAACAAACTCGCAATGGACAACACGAAGCTGGCTGGGATCAAGGACTGGCCCATGCCAAGAACAGTGAAGGATGTAAGATCCTTCCTAGGATTTGGGAACTTCTATTGAAGATTCATCAGACACTTCGCGGATCTGGCCAGACCACTGAACAATTTGATGAAGAAGAACCAGAAATTTTAATGGACGAACGACTGCCAGCAATCGTTCGATGCACTAAAAGGGAAATTCAATGAAGCCCCAGTACTGCTGATGCCAGATGCAACGAAACCATTTGTAGTGGAATCTGATGCCTCAAAATTTGCGACAGGCGCAGTACTCAGACAACAGGACACCAATGGAGACTGGCACCCATGTGGCTATATCTCACATTCTTTCAATGAAGCTGAAAGAAATTATGAGATATATGACAGGGAACTACTGGGAGTGATCTGAGCGCTAGAAACATGGAGACACTACCTACAGGGGACACCATTCCCTGTGATGGTACTGTCCGATCACAAGAACCTGACGTACTTCTGTCAGCCACAGAAACTGAACCAACGACAGGCTAGATGGGCCATTTACCTGTCACAATTTGACCTGAAGCTACAACACGTACCGGGATCACAGATGGTACAATCTGACACCCTATCGAGGAGAGCAGATCACATAGCCGAAGAAGACACCGATAACGAGGACAAGACCATCCTCGCTGACGAACTGTTCATCAAAATGATCGACACTGAGCTCCAGGGAGCCCTGGTCTCAGCAATAATGAAGGATGACCTCGTAAATGACGCTTTACGAGCCCTGAAAAACAATGGAACTCCCCCAATCAAGTCTGCATTGGAGGACTGGAAATTTGAAGATGGCCTGCTCTTTTTCAAAGACAGGTGCTATGTGCCACAGGATGAAACCCTCCGCTGAGCAATCATATGGAAATACCATGATAGCATCATGACAGGACACCCTGGACAATGACAAACAATTGAACTGATCCAATGAGACTACTGGTGGCCAGGAATGGCCAATTTCATCAAGAAGTATGTCGAAGGCTGCGCTAAGTGCCAGCAAATGAAAGTAAATACACACCCAACAACCCCACCACCGACACCGATATCATCTGACGCCAGCAGACCATTCAAGCTGGTAACAACAGATTTTATCACGGACTTTCCCATGATAAACAGATTTGACTCAATCATGGTTGTGGTAGACCATGGTCTTATGAAGGGGGTAATTTTTATCCCTTGCGCAAAGACGATCGATGCACTTGGCGCTGCAGACCTTTACCTGTGCCATGTATACACAAGATTTGGACTCCCCAGAAGAATCATCTCTGACAGAGACCCTCGATTTGCATCCAAACTCTTCTGAGAACTTGGACGACTGCTCAGGATTAAGCTATCCATGAGCACCACCTATCACCCCCAGACTGATGGAGAAATGGAGTGAGTAAACCAAGAACTAGAGGTTTACCTCCACATGTTCTGTTCGAACAAACCAGAAGATTGGGAGCGTTATCTCCCAATGGCAGAATTCACACACAACCAGAAAATGCACTCCGCAGTAAAACACTTGCCATTTTACTTGATGATGGGATATCAACCATGCACTATCCCCACCCCATATGAAAAGACGAACATGCTGGCCGCCGAACAGAGAATCCAGGAACTTCTCACTGTGAGAAGGGAAGCTCTTGCCGCACACAAACTAGCCAGACAGGCTATGGCTGCCCGAATGAAAGGGCGATACGAACCATTCAAGGTTGGAGAACAAGTATGGCTTGACTCCAAGAACCTGAAGATTGGCTACCCAACAAGAAAATTGGCGCCAAAACAAGAAGGGCCCTTCTTGATTGAAGATGCCCTGTCGAGAACGACATATCGACTGAAACTGCTGCCGAGATGGAAGATCCACCTGGTATTCCATGCAGCCTTACTCACACGATACTACGAGAATGACACTCATGGACGGAACTTCCTGACTCCACCACCTGACCTCGTGGAAGGAGAAAACGAATATGAAGTGGAAGCGATCATCGCACACAAGAAGCATGGCAAGACACACCATTACCTCATGAAATGGGTTGACTACCCGACATCCGAAAACACATGGGAACCCGAATTGAACCTGAAGAATGCCCCCGAGATCCTAACGGCATATAAGAAGAGGTACCATCTCTGACAAGAACCCAAGAAACCCCCACTATCTGAACCAAACGACACCCCTGATACCCCCTAAATGACGATTGACCCACTGAATGTTGATGCCCTTCACGTTCACTCCCACCCCCACCCCCTTTTGATAAAGAACGAATATGAGAAGAACATGGTGACTGGATGATGAGTCATTGACCAGTCACCAAGAACGAACAGACTGCCGGGGCAACCCTCTTGGGAATGCCCGCACGGAATCACATTCTGGATAAACAGAGATGACTGGATAAAGAGAATATCCTCAACTTGCCCAACATGCTGCCTCTATGCGCAAAGGAGCACGAAAATGGATTTGACCTGGGTAAAAGCACAATTTGAGGAGTGGTGCTTTGAAGAAGAGTTAGATGGCAGAGACTATCTCCCCAAACAATTTGTTGTTGACCGCAATGGTCTGACCCCAGGCAGGAGACCACTAGCGGGGATTGGCCCACTACTGTGGAATGACCTTCAGTGGAACACCCACTACAACGAAGAAAGTGGAGTCGAGCTGGCAAGGCAGCTCTTATTTGGACGACATGGAGAACTGGGGACATTGCTGCATTCCAGCCAACACCCCCATACACCAACACCCCAGACCACTGAGCACAACTAGGTGCAAACTGACTGTCCACAAAGACATTAAACTACTGATCGTCCGCAAAGATGTTAAACTACCAACTGTCTGCAAAGACATTAAACTAGCGATCATCTGCAAAGATGTAAAACTACAGTGATTACCCTTGATACTGTGCAAACCCTACACACCCCTCCCCCTTCCGACGACACCACCAACTCTTTGACACCACTGCTAAAGGCAGTATAAAATGAAAAGAACCCAATCACGGTCCAAGCTTGGACATGAACGATTCCTCCATCATACCCCTTGACCCCGACCTACCCACATAACCAGACCATGCCTGATCAGACCACGAAGGAGAGACAAAGATTTAGGTCAAAGTGTGGAACTTTCGACCATAGTGGGGGGGTAATGTTACAATTTTCCTTGTAACTCATGGAACCCAATGCACCCGATGATCCCCTCCAGACAGGAGGCACCCCTTGATTCATGCCTAGGGCATGTCCTTGACATCAGACACACACACAACGCATGCCGACTGCATGCATTCGATCCCCTTCCCATGGAAGGCACCCTTGACGCATGGTGACTCCATGCACCCGAACCCACTCCCACACATGCTGTGATATGACAGCCTCCTGACATGAGGTCCATGATGTCGGACTCTCACAATCGACATGCTGCGCCGCAGCACTCCGTGACATCGGACACCTCATGCAAGGCATGAGGCCTATTGTTTCTATTATTACTTGATACACATCTACCTTTCCGATTGGACGATAAGGACCTCCCTTCTGGTATAAGTACTGTGACTTGTAGTAGGGATGTCTTAGTTTAGATCTAGGCAATTAACAGCCTTAACTTGCAACTCGTGAACTTACTCGAAACCACTAAGGAAGCCCCTTAGTGCATGAACCTGAATGACTCTATGCAGAAGCCCTGCTAGAGTGCACTACCTATCTTACGTCGGACACTCCGAGTAAGACTAGTGCCAAACGACTTGTTGAGGAAGCACCTCGTCGAACGACATCGACTAGATCGAGTAGTTGAGGCTTCGCCCTTAACAGTAGCTGCTGCAAAGTGAGAATGCGCAGAAGCTGGTCATTGAAGTCCCAGGAGATGGCCTCGATGAGTGGGAGTGCACGCCAAATCAGATAGGGTGAGAGCTTGAGCTTCTGGTTCATGTGACCAAATATGAGCATGAGGGATTCTTGGATTTTATTGAGGTCGGTGGTGGACAGAAGCTCATTGAGTGGGAAGTCCTTCATTAGCTGGTTATATTTATGCACTATGAAATGACCATATGTGAGTATCAACATCGAAGACGTGAAGGTGACAAGGTACACACCGAGATCCATAGCATCCTTTAGTCCCGTATCTGCAATAAAACTAACCGTTGCCTGGAACCACTTTGCATTCCACAAACAATTGATTACCATGTTTACTTCATCACTCCTCAGCTGTGTTTTGATACCGTCCAGCACACGCTCCAGACTCAGCCAGAAGTTAATCTCCTGTGACGCTGTGCCCAATCCGACATCCCTCGACAGCTTTGTCATGCTCTGTATCGCTTTAATCCACATGTTGACATGCCCATGCAATGAATTGAAGAAAGAGCTGTCATTCAGCAGTTTCAGCGGTATATGCGAGATGTTGGGTTGTGTACCCATGGCAACAGCCTGTTCAACAGCGCGTTGGATCACGGGGTGTATAACGAGGTGTGTTTCCGGAATTTTGACATTTTGCTGTAAATGTAGCAGCGAAAGCTCAAGCTTGGCAAATTTCTTCTTTGTCACAGGAATCCCATGCATGTATCCCCCTCCTTCCCACTGGCATGCGCCCCAACAAAGGCGTCAAACCAGGGTTTAACACCACAGCTGACTATGGCGTGGAGACTCCCGTAGGGCATCTCCTCATCACCGAATAGATTTAAAAAGTGTAATTGTGGCATGAGGGGATCGAGTGTGTGGCCCCATTTGATCAAGGCGAGTGTTGTTACATGCAAAGGGTTGTATGTGAGATGAGGGGTCAAAGAGTAAGTGAATGTTGGCAGTGCATCGTCTGGCATACCACGCAGTCAGAAATCGCATCAATCGCTCCATGTAATAGAATATGCACCTTCAGATTCCTCCTTTGTTTTTATGATGTATAGTGAACCTCCAGTGTCGGCGGCAAAACAAGCTACTCGCTTGTCAAACTCAGTGTCAAAGAGCAAGTCAAGCTCTGAAGGCAGAGCTCTGATGACAGGGGGTAGTAGAGAAAGAAGATACAAGCGGAATATTTCTGAATCAAATACAACTGTAGGTTCAGCAGGTGCCACATCGTGATTCATGCCGTTTGTGGTGGTAAGGGCCAGTGGCGGAGAGGACTCCATTTCGACATGTAAAGTACTTGTACTTGGACTAGAGATGGTTTTAATTGAAGAGTGACTTGATTTTGGTGTAAGCCTGCTCCAGAGGCCGGTGATTCATCTTGGAGGAGTCTTGTGGTGGGTCATAAAATAATGCTGCAAAAGTCCAGCTTGAGATGCCATTTTCTCCCGCAAAAGATGAAGATCATGGAATGTGACACGACGGGAATGAGGCAGTTGTGAGTATGTTATCAGTCCATGCTCAGGATCTGTGGTTGTGGTGGTGAACATTGAGGAAGAAATTGATGGTTGTTTGGTGCCACAATGCAGTCGGCATAAACAAGTTGTGCTCGCCATTTGGCAGCGGCCACAAAAAAATAATATATCCTTTACTAACTAACACATGTGAAATAATAATTGCAATAAGAACAATGCAGCGTGTATGTTCTCATGCACGAATCAAACAGAAACAAAATGATGGGTGTAGATGGTGACTAGACGTGTTTGAGGGCAAAAAAAAGTTCTTTCTCAAAATACTTATTCAGCCAGAACTCTGAGCTGTACACCAAAACTGTTTCCTTCGCTAGCTGCCTGCTTGCCACTTTCCCAAAATGTGGTACGAGATCCACAAGTGCTTGAAGTTGCGCTAACGGCACAACATCCCCAATGATTGATCCATCAGTCCAGTGGGTGCGCTTCAAGAGGTACATCCCAGTTGATGGCTCTGGATAAGGACCCCTCTCGTTTACTTGTCCCTGGCCAGTTGGGTTCAACTGAGGTACAATGTCGAAACACTGAGCATAGGTGAGAAATAAATCTGTACCAGGAGAATATGGAGCTCTTCTAGACAGAACCACACGAAAAATAAGACGTAGTTGGGCAATATGATGCCCTGAAACCAAGTTAACACATTAGGAAGTAAATGAGATGGATATATAAAAGAAAATACCTTTGAGGCCACTCTGAGGCCAAACTTTGTTGTTATCTGTATTGATGAGAACAACGTCAGAGCGCCCAGAGGTCCATTCCCCAGACAGGGGAAGGGCGTTGATTGTTTGGGGGGGGAGAATGGAATGTGGGGCATGATATGGTCGATTCTGAACTTGCACCTTGGTCCAGACTTGGAGACGATCAAAAGGTAATGGAGAATCGGCATTGGCAGTCCTGCGACTACCGATCCTGAGAGGCTCTTCATTGTTGACATGATCTAAGAAGTTGGCGAGAGCGCCGCATAAATCTGGCAGGTTGAACTTGTCCATGACATCACTGATTGCCATTGTCTTCATGCTAGGATCCCTGGTCAGGTGCAAAGCCGTTTCACCATGCATGATGGTCCTAAATGGAAAAGGCACTTTGGGGTAAAGACTGCGTTGGAGAGCATCAGCAAGCTCAAAGTAATCAACATTTCCTCAAGTAGTCCCAGACACTGGAGCAACAGTTTGAAGGTGTCTTGCCATTGTGGTAACAGAGTGGGAATCCGTCTGGTTCATCATCAGAGTTGTCATCACTGCCATCTTCAAGTCCAATGTGAGTCAGATTGTTAGGGCCCGAAACATCAGCATAGGCTTCACAAATGGCAGTGGCGATGTTGAACTGTCGACATTTTTCCCTGCGATCAAGATGATGGCAGATCTGAGACTCATACGCTTGGTTGTTAGTGAGATCTGAGGATTCCTTGATTTTGGTGATGTGACATCGTTTTGTGGAATCTGCAGTCCATTGTATTGCTGCTCCGTTGTCACAGATGCTAGAAGTGATGCTCTGGAGAAGTTCGAGCTTTGGGATTAATCATGTTCCTAGCCTTTCTGGATTGCACACCAGAGGATAAAATCACGGCTTTATGATCATGGAATTCCTTAAGCGCATCATCAATTTCCATGCAAATTTGACTAGATACTTGAGGGGCCTGGGCAAGATACCGAAAGTCCATCAGTGAGCAAATGGCGATCAAAAAATCCTTGGGGACAGCATTGGCAATGATGGCTACGATATAATGCTGAATGTCATGGTGTTCTCATCCAGTGACTTGTTTCAGGTTAGAGATGCCTTCACAAAACTGTCGAAAGCCAGTGAGTGGGTGAAGAATTGAGAACAGGAAGTCAATCTCAGTGGGACCGAGCATACGAATGCACCATTTTGCATCATGGTCCCAAAACATCTTGTGCCAGTGGTGGAGTGGCTCTGGCATAAAGAATTTAGAGGGGTCTGAAAGGGGCCAATCCCTGTAAAATGGACAATGTACACCATTCAATCTCTTTGCTTTGGCTGCCAGGACATACAAGTCAAGGTCCCAGGGGCTGAACTCTTGCTCGAGAGCATGTAGTTGTGCAAGGGTGGTTGAGGCTGTTCATGGCTTGTGCTGAAAGGGATCGCCAAATTGTTTGTAAGTTGCCATAGTAAGATGCGAGGTTTTCCCAGCAACCCCTGAAAGTAATAATGCCTCTTGCACATCAACAATGTATGCAGCGAGAGGGGTGAACATGTAGCGAAGAGAACCGGCTGGGTCTGACATCATAATACTGACTTCGGCTGCCTTTTTCAGCAGTTTCAGAATAAAGTCCAAACATTTGTGTATCATGTGATTCTCTAAGACACCACAAAGCTTTTGGTCTTGGTGGATGAATTTGGGGATGGGGAGCAATGCAAGCAGAAGGAAAGCATGGTTTGATGCCTTCATTCAAAAGTCCATGAAAAGGTTCACAAGGCTTATGAGGAGGGGATGAGTAACATGTCCATCAGTTATTGTCAAAATATGGGTTTTATTGGATGATAAGATGACGCCGAGAAGAGTGGCTCCTTTAGGTAGCTGATCCTGTGGAGCCATAAGGAAAGCCTCTGGTAAATTTAATCTAAGGGACTCACTTGCATTGACCATGCAACGTCGCCTGTTAGCCACTCTGTATAAATCCTCATTGCCCTCACTGCAGAGTCAAAAATGTGTAGCAGTGAGAATTGTAGATGACTTTTCATTAAAGGGTTGGATAGAATGGACTGTATGCATTCAAGTGGGTCACGGTAGAAGAGATCGAGTTTCTTCTTCGTTGGATATGCAGTATCCCAGCATTTGCATCACCACTCCGGTCCCTTGGGAAGCATTTCAGCGAGGCCACATAAATGTTTGGCTGTTCCAAATGATAGATTTAAGTTTTTAACCTATGTGGATGGTTGATAGTTATATAATGAAAACAGTACAAGCAATAGCACTTACCAGTTTCAATGACAGAAAAGAATCAATAGATCTCATGCTTAGATCAGACCAGAGTAAAAAGGCAGCTAGTTCCCATTCATCCCTTGATGCAAATGGATAATAAATGTTTTCAAGACATTCTACAGCATACTGATCATGGTGGAATTCCGACATAAAGGTCACACCCGCTCCATACTCCTCAGCTGCTCCTTCATATTTTTTGACAAATGGTCCACTGTCAAGACTAGTTCCACCAGATGACTCGATGAATGGTGGATCGACATCCATGGGCTCTTGAGCAGGTTGTGTGGTGTCAGTTTCATCATCCGATGAAGGTGAGAGGTGATCAAGCTGATGTTGTGGCCAATGTTTAAGGTCGTTGTACCGCTGAAGATCTTCTAAGAGGTTCGCTACCTCCAGGAAATGATTATAGCAAGATCCAAGGGGGTAGTTCATATGGCATAAGAGGGCCTTCCTATCTCGAAATTTGCAGGCACATTGTGGGCGCACTGACATGTTCGGTGGGCTTGTCACATGAAACTTGTTGTATGCAAATGGCAATCAACAAAATCATGATTCACAAACAAACTGCAAGAGGTAGACAAGACACAAGGTCTCTATACTATCTATCGAACACACCATTCTGAAACTGATAATTTTGACTCATCTAGATGTCCATTAACAGCTATCAAGACGCTGTATCTCTGTATTCCACAAGCAGGATCAACTGCCATGAATCTGAATGCGCATTGAAACATGCCCTCATTGAAATGCAGTGGGCAGTGCAGAAGTTCCAAAAAGCTCAAAGGCGATTGACAGAAGCAGAGTTCTGAGTTGGGAAAGCCCAACATCTTATCAGGCAAAGCGGCTTTGGGGAGGCCCTGCGCATTATGTCTCGGTGTGAATGTATGTCTTCCTCTCAAGTCCTAATTGTTTGTAGCTTCTAAATACTTACCATTACTGCACAGAAAATCTACTTCCTGAATATGAAATTATATTACTTTCGCGATGATCACCAAGAAGTTGTTCAAGACAGAAGTCATGTCGTATATGTGCTATGTCGTATTATAGTGTGCTATGTGCTACTTAGTTGCTACATTGCTTTGTAATACAAATGTTGTTAAATGTAAACAATTGCCACATCAAAGTCAGAAATGTTTGGCTCGAATCGAGCATTTGAGCCATTTGAGCCATTTGAGCCATGACTAGGTCAAATACATACAAATAAAGTGTCTGATGATGAACAGCACATTACTTATTAATCGGCATCACTCGGCAGCCAAAGAAAGATTTGTGAGAATTTATTAATTTTCTGTTGCTGACCATTGTCTCAGCTTTCTTATTTGCTCTCATCAACATCATGGGGAGGAGGACAAGAGCCCTGGATGATGATGATGAACTCGAATCTCCTGTCAAAAAAGCTCTCAAAGTCACTGAACCCGGTAAGTCTCTTTTCCATAACAATGTGTCGCCTTGACATCTCATTATTTATCACTGTTCCCATGACCAATGGATACTGAACTAGGTAAGGATTCCTCATTTATTATCTATTATTCTTTGTCATCTGATATATGTAATTCAGATGATTCAAGTTCAAGACCAAAGTGTTTGACCTGTGGTCAAGGAGGAGTCATTGCATGGCTCACAGCCATTTCAGACCAAATCTGACCTGACCTTCGCCCAGATGCTAAGGTGTAATCCAAGACTGAGGGGATTCCACTCAAGGTGTCTGTGAACAACATGGCACCCCCCATCAAGAAACAACATGGAGTAAGTTACTTATTTAAGTACACTGATTACTGATATTGTTTGATGGTTTCCAAGGTCAAATCTTCCTTACACATTGAAGACAAATGCCCCCTGCTTCTTACCATCCCCAAACCTTCCTTGGTTCCTGCGAAACCTGGATCTACTTTTGGTTTCAAGCCAGGTTCTGTGACTTCAAGATCTACGACTGGGATTGCAATGTCAAACTGCAAGGCCACCAATGCATCTGAAGAATCATCAGAAACAATCCCTGACTCTGAGGATGATGCCCACCAAGTGGGTGACATGGACGTGGATCAAGAACAGTTCAATATGGATCTCAGCAATACTGTTGATAATGGCTCTTTAGGTACATGCTGTTTCCTCATATTTCCTCATGTCACACCAATTTATATCCTCACCAGATGATTCCGGTATGGTATATGGTTTTGGCAATGTTCCCAGTGCAAACGGTGATGAAGGCGCTCATGGTATGCCTTCCTCCATATTTGCTTCCCTAACTAACACTTGTCATAGGTCCTGGAACTGAGTCACGATATGATATTCCTTATGGATCTAATGTCGAGGAGGAGGAAGAGAAGGGAGCAGAGGAGGAGGAGGAGAAGGGAGTGGAGGAGGAGGAGGAGGAGGAGGAGGAGGAGGAGGAGGAGGAAGATACCCAACCCAGGAGGTTGCACCAGCGTGATCATTTTTATTTATTTCAAGTATGTTCTGAGGGCTCAACCTCCATTTAGCTTCTGCAAAGAAACTGGCCAGGAGGAGGAGGAGGAGGAGGAGGAGGAGGAGGAGAAGGAAGATACCCAACCCAGGAGGTTGCACCGGTGTGATCATTTTTATTTATTTCAAGTATGTTCTGAGTGCTCAACCTCCATTTAGCTTCCGCAAAAAAACTGACCAGGATTTGGGTGCCATACATGATATAACCAATACCACTGTCAATCACATGAACCACAATATTAGTCCCAATGGTATAGCTTATTTATCTGATTTTCATGTCTCATTGTTTTTGTTTAGAACCTCTCATTGACGAAATATTGCTGGATGAAGATGATAGAAGGGCCTTGCACTTTCTCAAGGGGAAAAAAGGAATTGTTAACCTCCATAAGTCAAAGCTTTGCTTTGATTCTAATCATATCTATGGTAACATAATTACAGAGAAAGAGGTCGACAATGATTCCCATGCAGTCCTGGACATGCATTGACAGAAAAATAGAGCCATAAAGCCTCCAAAGCCTCATGCCATTCATAGCCAGGGAGCATCCTTGTAGGATACCTCCTCTCCTTATTTTGTCTCATTCGTACTAAAAGATTATCTAGCAATGTAGCCAACCCCTCTCAACATGCAGCCAACCCCTCTCAACATGCAGCCAACCCCTCTTGACATGCAGCCAACCCCTCTCAACATCATGTGGAAGCACCCTGCATGACCACAGTCCATCCTTCCTCTGAGCCTCGTGGTAAGGGTAAGGAGAATACACTGCACTTCTCCAGCAATTGTGGCAATGCAAATGTAGCTCACGATACTGACAATACACAGCACTCTGGCACTCGTAGCAATGCAAATGTACCATGCAATACCAATGAACCCCACAAAACCAATGTGTCATCCTGTGATTCTGACAGTGAAAGTGAGACTGATGCGCATCCTAAGCGTGCATCCCGCAACTTGAGGTCCCACAACCTTGGACCTTTACCATCACAACTCAGCTTTTATGAGGGTCACTGGATCCATATCCTTAATTCAGCTAAAGCCTTATACAGATACATGATCCATACTGATATCCCCTTCCTGGAGCGCAACATCAAGAACCTCAAGATCGCCCAAGAGTGTATCCTTGAAGCCTTTAGCAATTACATGGATGAGAATGAGGATGCAGAACTTGACAAATGTCAGTCGTCCCCCCCCCTCTGTGTTCGACGCCAACTAACATTGTCTCACAGATGTTTACGAGGCTAACAAAGTCGGTATGACTATGCTTGTAAGTCCCAATAATATCTCAATATAGTAATGTGAATTAATTACTACCACATCTTTAGATCTTTGAGGAAGGGGCTACAACTTGTGGGTGCATGAAGACCATCGGGTGTGACATCGTCCAAATCTTTTATAAAGATGATATTTATCCACAGCTCAACTTCAACCACAATTCCAATCAATTGGATGAAGTTGTTGCCGATAACATCAAGAAGCTTCTCAAAGACTCCCATTTTCATGTTGGATTACAGCTTGATGAACAGGTAAGTGATTTGTTATTTTTTTCATGGCATTCTTACTATTGATTGTACACTAGGGCCATACTAACAATTTTTCACATCCTGCCATTATCGAACTCTGCAAAAGGTTCTATTACAGTGGAAAAATATGACTGTCTCAATGGTCTCAAAAGTGGGGGCCTCCCAGAAAATTGTCTCACAATGGCCCTTACATGTGTGCGTCATTTGTTGTTTATAGTATTTGATACAAACTTGACACGATGTGCAGCTGGTGCACTGCCTCCATGAATTTCAAATGGGTTTGCATGTCAAGCTTTCCTTCAAGGGTCAAGAGTATGATGCAGTGCACCAGGAATTCATGGACATCATCCAGATGACCATGAAGCATCAATACCATGGCTTGAAACTTTGGAAACTGCTCAGGAAGATTATCTGGGAGGGATGGTAGGTAAAGCACACGGTTATGTAATTTTACTGATGTCTTTGTTAGATTGAATGCCAAGAAGCATGGCACTGGCTCACAGGGCTTCAAGGCCTTCCTTGATTAGATAAATGTTTTTCTTGCTTATATACATGACTTTACCTATGCCCAACATAATGCCCCTAGAAATATAATTAATTTGGTGTCTTATATGAATGTAAAATCTGTCAGTATGTACTATCCTGTGGCAGCAGTAGTGAGACTACTACAGTCTGCTATGGACTACTTGAGACTACTATTGACTGCTGCAGGCTACTACAGTCTGCTATGGACTACTAGAGGATGTCATTGACTACTATATACCCTACTAGGGTATAGGATGCTGCTATAGACTATAATATACTACAGCAGCTACAAGCCAACTATATAGCACTATGTAGCACTACAGAGAACATATAGGTTGCTATGGTCTCTATGGCCTCTATGGATAGCTATGGGACCTACATAGTACTACTACAGTGCATGGTAGACCTGTGTAGTTGGCCCATGATTTGCTGATGTCCACTCATTGGATGTGGGACTATGGGGTATTCCTCAGTGAGCTGGAAGGTAATTTCAGCCCTCATGGCTCTGTGGTGGATGCAGAGAAGGCCCTTTCAGAACTTACAATGAAGAAGGGTGGTCAGATAGTCAAATATAATGTTGACTTCTGGGAACTGGTGTCCCAGGTTAACTGGAATGAAGCTGCTCTTTGCAACCAGTATTTCCATGGGCTTCCACATAGAAGTGCTGCAGGGAGGTAGACCTATCATTACACCATAAAGCTCAAGATGCCGATAACATCTACTGGATGCAGGAAGAAGCAACCCGCCTTGAGGCAAAGAATCCTGGAAACTCCAGAAACTCTGGAAGGAAGGATTCTAAAGGCTCTTCCCCCTCCAATTCTAACTCCAGCACCCAGTCCAAACCCCAATCTTTATCCAACTCTAATTGTGCAAACCAAGCCTCCTCTGGCAGTTCCTCCAGAACAAAGAATAGCTTTCCAAGGGACAAACCAAAAGACTCCATCTCTGCCAAGTTGGGGAAGAATGGTAAATTAACTGGAGAAGAACACAAATGCCACACAAAGGAAGGCCTTTGCCTCTACTGTGGCAAGAAAGGACATGGAGCTGGAAATTGTCCAAAGTCCAAGGCAGCGCAGTCACCAAGTCCAAACCAGACTCTGCAGACTGAAAAAAAAATAGTCTGCAACCCTTGGGAACATGCCATTGGGGCTGAGGGTTGCATTGACCTTTACCAGCTGGCTGCTTATGTCCATCTCAATGTGTCCCCTCTTTCTGATCCTGAATCCCTTACCATCCTCTTGTCCATTTCCACAAATTGCATAAACCATCCCCTCTTTCTGATCCTGAATCCCTTACCATCCTCTTGTCCATTTCCACAAATTCCATAAACACCCAAACCCTTATCAACTCTGCAGTTACAGTTAAGGGCTGGTCTTTAGCAGTTAAGGTTAAGGTCTTTCAAATTTGAAAAATATTGTTAACTGCAAAAAGACCAGTTAAGAACAGTTATGGATTATGTGAGCTATTTCATATAATTGCCCTGCTTATTACCCTGAATTTGGCCCTTGGTTCATCCAAAATGGTGATAGGTTGTCTCCTCAGCTCAAAGGCTGATTCACCATTTTAACCACATTCTAATCACATCGGCTAACTCCTATGATGTCCCAGATGCAGCACGACCCAGTCTATCGATTGCGATATCATATCAACCGCATCAAAACATCACCAGCGACATTGATCATACTGAGAAACCACATTGCACAACCTTAGGACTACCTTGAAAGCCCCTAAGATCCCTCTGAATGAACATCAAACATCCCCAATCAACTTCGAACAACCATGACCATTGTTGACCATCGTCGAGCACTATCGATCGATATTGAGAAACTATGAGCAACATTGGGTGCCGCATTTGTTATCTAAATGGTGGAATACCATGTGCCAGGAAGTATTCCAACTCGTGCTCAAACCTGCTAATAGTAGGTCAGCCTCGTTCCAAGTCCCTATCGTGTACAGAACCCACTGGATGGATTATTGCGAGACTTAGCATGGTTTATACACAAAGTACAGTCTCTTTTTATTTCTATACCCTTTATTACTCCTTCATCATATGATATATCTCTTTCTTGTTCAGACTCCAGTCTCCTTTTGTCCTTGTGTCTTAATCATATCTTTTGCCTCATGTTCTACACATGTTTCTTATACTGTTTTAGGAAGTTTCTTTAAAACATATAAAACTCTGTAGTATCTACTTGGAAATACAAGAAATTGTCTTCACATACCACCTCGTATAGAGTTCTAAGAATCCGATCTATCCTCTAAAACAATCTAAGCTTCTACGAGTTTTCTCAATCGACAAGAAACGTCTGCGATCATCCTCGTCCTCAATCCTCTTTCGACCCTCTCACTGTTAGCACTAGTAACCATCCCAACACTTTGTAGCCATCGGCTATAGCCTTCGTATACTATTGACCTATCAAAAAGGTCCTCAGAATTCACACATTGACCATCGACAATAAACATTGTTTGTTGTCGATATCATCGATCAATACTCCATTGGACCATGCCAAACACCTTCCTCTCTTATAGAACTACCTTTATGACTAGTACCAACTAGTTGTCTTCCCATAGGTTGGACCACAAACATTCAGAACATCTCACACCCTTCCTCTGACTCATGCAAATATCATCAGTTGCTTCATCAGCTGTTTTGGTGGTTTTCCTGAGTTGAGTATCATCAACGGTCAAGAACTGAGAAAGATATGACCAAATACATTTTGATACCATCATATGTTTGTGATCAGCATAACATTGATTGTACTGCTTATAAGTGGTGCTACAAAATGTGGGGTACAGTTAGACATCATCCATGACATCAAAATAACACACATAAACATCTGTGCACTGTATATTTCATTCATTTAACAGCCCTGACAAGTCGTAACTACATACCGCAAACTGCAACCACAAACTGCAAACTAATACATACATTGCACTTTTGTTTTGGCCAAATCTCAGTTAAATCTTGATGGAATCTCTTAAAAACTGGATCAGATGCCAGGAAATTACAATGTCTATTTATCTGCCTAATGGTCAAGTGTTTTGGGTAATATTTGTTGAGATACATATAGGTTGTATAGTACAACAAATTTCATGACAAAAAACCAGTCTTTTTTCGGTCCATTAAGCGAAAAAGACCAGTCTTAGTCAGTCCAGTGATAGGTTGTCTCCTTGGCTCAAAGGCCGATTCACCATTTTGACCACATTCTAATCACATCGGATAACTTGCATGAGGTCCCAGAAGCAGCGCGACCACTCCTGACCAAGTCTACCGAGTGCGATATCATATCGAACATGGTCGAGCATCGTTGTCAATCATCGTTGAGCATTATTGATCAATATCGAGAGACTGCAAGTGACATTGGGCGCCGCATTTGTTATCTATATGGTGGAATACCATGCACCAGGAAGTATTCCAACTCATGCTCAAACCTGCTGATAGTAGGTCAGCCTCATTCCAAGTCCCTATCGTGCACAGAACCCGCTGGATGCATTATTGCGAGACTTAGCACAGTTTATACACAAAGGACAGTCCCTTTTTAGTTCTATATCCTTTATTACTCTTTCATCATATGATATATATCTTTCTTGTTCAGATTCCAGTCTCCTTTTTGGCCTTGTGTCTTAACTCATATCTTTTGCCTCATGTTCTACACATGTTTCTCATTCCATTTTAGGAAGTTTCTTTAAAACACATAAAACTCTGTAGTATCTACTTGGAAATAAAAGAAATTGTCTTCACCTATCGTCTTGTATACAGTTCTAAGCATCTGATCAATCTTCTAAAACAATCTAAGTCTCTACGAGTTTTCTCGATCGATGAGAAACCTCTGTGATCATCATCGTCCTTGATCTTCCTACAATCCTCTGATCATTATCACTAGCAACCATTTCAACACATCCTAGCCATTGACTATAGCCTTCATATACTTTCGACCTATTGAAAGGTCCTCGGAATTCGCACTTCGACCATCAACAATAGAACTCATTTGCCGTTGATCTTGTCAATCGATACTCAATTGGACTGGGCCAAACACCTTGATCTTGCATAGCACTACCTTCACGACTAGTACCAACTAGTTATCTACCCATAGGTTGGACCACGAACATTTGGAACATCTCGCTCCCTTCCTCTGACTCGTTGCAAATATCATCAATTGCCTCATCGGCTGTTTTGGTGGTTTTCCCAGGTTGAGTATCATCACCAGTTAGGTCCTCCCAGTATCTGGGTCAGTCCTAGACTGGTTACAGTTATGGTCTACCCACTGTAGGGTCAAAAAATCGAACCTAACCTAACCTTAAAACACTATTCACCCAAGCAATTTCTGACCTGTCTTTACCCAGGAACAACTCACTTCCTCTCTCTGAGCCACTTTTCTTGCAACACCTATCATCCGACAAGCTGTTCTCATGGATATTGGGAAACTCCACAATGATATCTGATCCTCACTCCCTCTTGATCCCATTTCATTCTGTCACCCTCTGCTCCAAATTGGTCAATAGATGACAATGGACTCCTCCACCACTTTGACTGGATTTATGTTCCAGATGTTGTGGACCTCCATCTCAAAGTCTTGCAGTATAAGCATGACCATATCCTATCTGGCCACTTCAGACAAAGAAAACCCTCCAACTTATCCAATGTGAATATGTGTGGCCCAACCTCTGCACCTTTGTGCAGGACTTTTGCATTTATTATGTTAAATTACACTATATTACACTGAATGATGCCACATGATGCTGCACATGACCTCTCCAAATGTTGATGGGTCACATGTTGATCAAACATTTTGCATGTGTCAATGTATATGTGCATGGGGCGAGATGGCTCAATGGTTAACTCCATCATCTCATTTCAGGGGGACACTCTTGGTTTGAACCCTGATCCCTCCGAAGAGTTTAGTGGGTATTGCTGAAAGACAGTGGAGTCCCACACTACCATTAATGGTGTGCGTAAAAGCATTCTCTTTGGCCGGTGTCCTCCTAGATGCACATCTTATGCGTAGTTGGAGTTGACTGTGGGCTTCGGGCTCAAACCGGTTACCAAAAAAAAAAAAAAAGTATATGTGCATGTACACACATGTCAGTAGCAACAATATACAATATATGTAACATAGTATATAAACCTCAAATACACACCTAGGGGACCTCACTTGTGTTCACTTAGGTATTCCACCTACATTTGTGGTGTGAAACACCTTTCTCAACCAACCATTCTATCAATAACCCCTCACATCAAGACCATCAGTTTCCCTATCACCTGCATGGATCCCACCCCCTTCTTGTAGAGAGAACCTGCACAGTCTTAGCTAGCAGATAGTAGGTGTCGCCCTAACAGAAGAACACAACTTCCCATATCAGTGCACCTTCTCATATGTCATTGTTTCATTGTGCCACATCTGATTACTCATCCTTTTGGCATGAGCCAAAAGTACTTGTGCATACATAATCTACCTTTCTTTCATAAGCCAATGCCAGGCCTTGCCTTACATTGCAACTGCCAGTGATTGAGAGTCAGTGCTCATCATTAGGACAGCTGCAACCAGACCACTGTTTGGATCTGGTTTAGTTATGATTTACATTACTCTATTCAGATGACTATTTTAGTTACAAGCCAAATTCAGTGATAACTCCAAGATCAGGCACCTCTAGCGGAAGAAGTGATTCATCACAGATCTATCTGTTATGTCTGAACCATCAGCTTTTAATCCCAGTCCTAATCCCATTCCCACACCAGTGCTAGAGGCAAAGATTGATGTGCTCATGGTGCAAATGTTGCAATTAGTGTCAGTGTTGGCAGCATCACAGCCCAGGCAAGCAGAAGTACAGCCAGAGATGACAACAGACAGAGATGATGAGATGGCAGAGATGGTGGAGTGGGTGTCACAGGATGATGTGCAGACAGCAGAGAAATCTGAAAATGGAAAAGCACACTTACCTAAGTATGCACCCCCACAAACCTTTGACCATATCATGGAGAATACAAATTCCTTTATCAGCTCTGTAATATTGTACATCCATGGGAGGAGGCCAGAGTTTTGTACAGCCCAGTCTAAGATGATGTTTGCTCTCTCATACATTCAGGGGGGAGAAGCACAGCTCTGGAGAAATGAGGCTATTAATCAAATTGCTGCAGGAAATAAACCATTTGAGACTTTCAAGGAATTTTTGGAGAGATTGGAGGCACAGTTTGGGGATCCTAATCTGAAGGTGACAGCTAATGCTAAATTAAAAACTGTGTGCCAAGGTTCCCTAATGGCAGATGAATTTATTTTGCAGTTCAAAGTGGAAGCTTTGGAGATGGATATGGGAGAAGCTGCCTTGGTAGAATTTTTGAAAGCAGGATTAAATCCCTCCTTATTCAAGTCTATCTACCCACTACCTTCTATGCTGGAGAAGTTGGATGAGTGGTATAATTGGGTGATGCACCTTGATCAGCAATATTGGCAGGAACAGGCCAAATCAAAGTTGATGTACAGAAGTAGTAAATTTGGAAAGCCATCAGGGGAAAGTCTGAGGAAGGAAAGGCACCTCAGGTACAAGTGGCAGTGCAACTCAGAGGACACAGCCACCAGCCATGGCAGTGACACCTATTGTTGCGGCAGCAGCAGCACCAGATGCTATGGAGGTCAATCAAGTGGGGAGACGTGCCCCACTTAAATGTTTTAACTGTGGGCAGTTAGGACATATTTCTAGGAATTGCTGGCAGAAGAGAAAAATTAGGGAAGCTCCAATTGAGGAAGTGAAGCAGGAGGAAGGCAGGCAGCAGAATTGTGTGGAAGAGTCCCAGTGAAGGTTTCCCCATTGGTGACCCAGAATCATTACAATGTACTAGTATCAGAGGAAACCCAGGGCAAACCAGAAAAGGAAATCAATGAGGAGTACAACCATTGTCAGTCATGTGACAAAGAAATTGGAAAACACTATTTCCAAAAACCCCTAAATTCTTTATTTGCTCTGTGCAAATAGAACCCAAAATCACTTTGACTGTGGGATTGAAGACAGTGGACATGCATGCAGCAAGTGATGTGGAAGTGTTGGTTGATAGCAGTGCTACAGGATTATTTATTAATTGATCCTTAATTACTGGAAATGGTATTAACATGCGCAAGCTATCACAACCTATAATGGTGTACAATATTGACAGAATGATAAACTGTGGAGGAACTATTAAGGAGGAGGTGGCTATGGTACTAAGGTATCAAGGGCATCAGGAACAAGCCATATTCAAAGTGTGCGATCTTGGGAAGACCAATCTAATAATAGGATGTCCATGATTATGCAAGTATAATCCCAAAATTGATTGGAAGACTGGGAAAGTACAAATGACTTGTTGTCCTAAGAAATGTAATTGTATGTGAAAAAGGTGAAAAAGGAGAGGAAGGAGAGGAAGGAGACAGAATTTCTGAGGAAGTATTCTGTGATGATGGAGGAAGTGGAGGATGAAGATATGCCAAATAAGGAAGTTCTGATCATGATCAAAAAAGAAGCACAGGAGCAGGTGTTTAGAGAAATTTGTGGAGGGCAGTCATTGGATAGGAATGTGGTGAATGTGGAGAAGTCAGTGGAGGAGTGGGCACCAAAAGAATATCACAAATATCTGTTAGTCTTTCAGAAGAAGGAGTCTGAGTGAATGTTGGTGCAGAAGCCATGGGATCATGGGATCAAGATGAAGCCAGGGTTTGTGCTGAAGAAGTCAAGGGTGTATCTATTATCTCCAAAGGAACAAGAGGAAGTTGATGTGTTCCTAAATGAGCAATTACACAAGGGATACATATGACCCTCAAAATCCCCACAGACATCACCAATATTCTTGGTGCCAAAAAAGGATCAGAGAAAGAGGATATGTATGTCTGAATGGGTGGACAGTAAAGAATGCATACCCCCTACCCTTGATCTCAGAAATAATTGACAAGGTGGGAAAGGCCAAAACCTTTACCACATTGGATCTATGATGGGGATACAATAATGTACACATTAGGAGAGGAGATGAGTGGAAGGCTGCATTTTTCCACACATCAAGGATCTTTCAAACTGCTTGTCATGTTTGTTTGGGATGACCAATAGTCCCCCAACTTTCCAAAATATGATGAACAATATTTTCAAGGACATAATCGACAAAGGAGTGGTAATAATATTTATTGACAATGTTCTGACATTTATGGAGGATGAAGAAAATCATGAGGTGATTGTGCAGGAGGTGTTATGGAGATTAGCAGGGAGTGATTTATTCTTGAAACTGGAGAAGTGTGTATTGTGTGCAAAGCAAGATCAAGTTCCTAGGATTATTGATTGGCCCTGACAGAATCAAGATGGACCTGATCAAGGTATAGGTGATCACTGACTGGCTGTGCCCACCCATGTAAAGGAGGTTCAAGCCTTCTTAGGACTCACAAATTATTATCATCACTTTGTGCAAAATTTTTCTAAAATTGTCACACCCTTACATAACCTAATGTGAAAGGGAGTAGTGTGGAGGTGGGGGGAGCAGCAGCAGACAGTGTTTGAGGAGTTGAAAAGGAAGTTTGTGGAGGGACCAATATTAGCCCCAGTAGATTTCACATGCCCCTTATGAGTGGAATCAGATGCATCAGACTTTGCCACTGGAGCGGTATTATCAATGCTATGCAAAGATGACAAATGGCATCCCTGTGCATATTTATCCTGGGGGTTGAATGATGTGGAGGTGAAATATGATGTGCATGACAAAGAGAGGTGGGGAGATATTATTTGGAGGGATGTATGCATCAGATTGAAATCTAGACAGATCATCAAAATCTGCAATACTTCATGTCTGCCAAAAAGAACTGCCAGCAAGTGTGTTGGGCATTATTCCTGTCACATTTGAGTTTCACTTAATCCACAAAGTGGGAAGCTAGTGAGGAAAGCAGATGCGTTGTCCAGACATAGTGATCACAAAAGGGGGGTGGAGGAGGACAATACAAATGTTATGCTACTCAAACCCAAATACTTTCATGTTTGTGCTACATGTCAAGGGCATCTATTAATAGATAGCTTGGAGACAGAGATGTTGTCTAAAATTAGACAATGTTTGGAAATGGATGATGAAGTGGTGGAAGCTGTGAAAGGTTTGAAGGGAGAGAAGAAGGGCAATATTAAAGGAGATGAAATGGCTGAGGGCCAAGGGTTGGTGTTATTCCGAGGGAAAGTGTATGTATTGAAGGATCAGGATTTGTGAAGGGAGATTGTCCAGTTACATCATAATACACTGACTGCTGGACACCCCAGAAGATGGAAGATGTTGGAATTAGTAATGAGACATTATTGGTGGCCTGGAATTTCTAAATACATATATGTTGGGGTATGTGGATGGATGTGATATGGGCATGAGGGGAAAGACATTTCCAGAGAAACCTGCAGGAAAATTAATGCTGAACCCTGTACTGAAAGCACCCTGGCAAGATATATCTGTAGACTTTATCACTGGATTACCTTGAAGCTCAAGGGTACAATGCTATGTTCGTAGCATGCGACCACTTTACAAAGGAGGTCCATATTATTCCTACCACTACAGAAACCTCATTATTAGGCTTGGTGTGCCTCTACCTAAATCAGGTATGGCAGTTACATGGATTACCTGATACTGTTATCTCCAATCATAGACCACAATTTGCTTCTGCGTTTATATGAGAATTAAACAACATATTGGGGATTCAAACAAAATTATCTATGACATACCACCCACAGACTGATGGGCAGACAGAGAGGATGAACCAGGAGTTGGAGCAGTACCTATGCATGGTTATCAACTACTGACAAACTGACTGGCCTGAATGGGTGGCAATTTCCAAAATTTCCCACAACAAGAAATTCCATTTGGCTACTCAAATAACCCCCTTCTTGGCTAATTATGGGTGTAATCCCCACATGGGAATAGAACCCTGAAGTGAGATTAAGGTACATGTGGTAGAAGACTTTGTATCTAAGATGCAAAAGGTACACAAAGAAGCAGAGGTGGCATTGATGAAAGCACATGATAATATGATGCAACACATGGATCATACTCAAGCTCCTGCTCCAGAGTACAATGTTGGCAACTTGGTATGGCTAAGTACCAAGGACCTTAATATTCCATAACCTTGTAGGAAACTCACAGAGAAACAAGTTCACCCATATGTAATATCTAAAGTAATTTTGCCTAATGTGGTAGTGCTAAAATTACCTCAATCATTCAAGATTGATCCCAAGATTAATGTTTCCTGCCTATGCCCCTACTGCCCGCCTACTATTCCTGACCAACAAATTACTCCACAAGCTCCAATAACTGTAGAAGGTGCTCCAGAATATGTAGTCAAAGAGATTCTAGACTCACATCTTCAACTGTTAAGACTATAGGTCTTTAACTCAGCCTTGGCTTTGTATGTCACAGTTGGAGGCTTTCCAACTATATCGGTGTTGCACTAGGAGGCTTTCCTAGTGTATTGGGCTTCTGGCCTTCACTTGGGTACTTCCTCAAGGTGTTATGGCTATCCATACTCAGAGGCTTTCTGAGTAGACCATCAGTTTGTGTATCACAGTTGGAGGCTTTCCTACTGTTGAGTTCGAGTTATCACAGCTAGGGGCTTCCTAAGCTGTCGAGTGTTCTGGTTGAGTCTAAGACTGTTGATTGAATTAGGTCAAGCTAAGGAATACAGGCAGTATTACTGTAGCTTATATACAGTTCAGAGATGTCTATCGTCCAATTGGAATATGAGATCCTTGTCAAGTAATAATAGAAAGAACAATAGAATAATAAGCCTCATGCCTTGCATGAGGCGTCCGATGTCATGGAGTGCTGTGGCGCAGCATGTCATTTGTGAGAGTCTGATATCATGGACCTCATGTCAAGGGGCTGTCATATCACAGCATGTGTGGGAGTGGGTTCGGGTGCATGGAGTCACCATGCATCAAAGTGTCTCCCATCAGGAGTGAGTCGAGTCGAATGAGAAAAATAAAGTACCTGGTCTTGCCGGCATATGTCTGGTCATCCTGGGTTATGATAACAAAAATCATAACATCAACAAAATAAATTGGAGTTCTTAATAAAGTGGAAGAGCTATACTAACAAAAACAACTTGTGGGAACCCAAAGAGAATTGTAAGCAAGCATGTAATGTGATTGCCCAATTCTTTAAATGTAATCCAACTGCTCTGCATCGCATTGTGAGAGTGGTGTATGAGGGGATGAAATTCTGGCCTTACCAAAATTTCACAGAGGGGACAGATACAGTATTTTCTTGCCTGGAAGTCAAGGCATAAAAGTGGGCAAATGTTAGGAAACAGCCCCATTAGTACTAGTATTGCCTTGACTAACTTGGGGCATTTTTGTATTTTTAAAATAGCTTGACACAATGCACTCAGCCTGCTTAGTGTTGAGAGAGGACCCATCAACTTTTAGTGTTTAAAGGTCTGGTCCTACAAACTGGAAAAAGACTGAAACTGAACCGAACTTAACCAAAGTCTGGTTCTTCAGGTGGCTATTTATAGGACCTGTCTTTTGCAGTCCAGTTGCCAGTCTTTCACTTTGAAAAATATCATTGAACCGATAAAAACCGATAAAAACCAGTTGCAACCGGTTTATATGTCACGTGCACTATACACCCTAATTCCCACACATAATGACTTCAATTTCGCTCCCTGGACCATCAAAAACGGTTGAGAACTGAGAGAGATATCACCAAATACATTTTGCATGAGAATTTTGTCATGATTAAAATACCTTGTGTTACAAAAATGTTGGGTGCAATTGGACACCATCCAATACATAGAAATAACACACATAAACATCTGTACCATGTATCTTTGATTAATTTAACACCCCTGACAAGCTGCAACTACTTACTACACTACAACCTACAACCTACAAACTACAACATGTAATACAATGTACTTTCGTTTTGGTCATATCTCAGTCAAATCTTGATGAAATCTCTTAAAGATTGGACTGATCGCTGGGGAATTACAATATCCAACTCCCTACATAACTGTTAAGTTGTCTGGGTAATAGTCACCAAGAAACATATGGGCTATATTGGTACAACAAATTTTACAACAAAAAGTCGGTTTGGACTGGTTTTTGTTGGTCCATGGACTGATATGGACTGGTCCTACATGGTCCAGTTGGGGTCCATCAATATCTGGGTTGGTCCTGGACTGGTTGCGGTTGTGGTTGCCCCATTTAGATGTCAAAAACTGGACTTAACCGGACCTTAAAACACTATTGACTTTTTGGGCTCCCTACCTATGTGAATATTTTATACAATTTATTGGAATTGACATTGCCTTTGACTCATTTTTGCTGGTTGACTTGCAAAAAACGAGTCAAAGGCAATATCAATTCCAATAAATTGTGTACAATTCTGAAAATATTTACATAGGTAGGGAGCCCCAAAAGTCGATGGGTCCTCTCTCAACACTAAGCAGGCTGAGTGCATTATGTCAAGCTATTTTAAAAATACAAAAATGCCCCAAGTTGGTCAAGGCAACACTACCCATAACCTAATAAAGTTTCATTTTATTTTATTATGTTGAATTACACTAGTAACACTACATTATGCTGAACTACGCTACATGGTGCTGCATGTGACCTCTCCAAACATCAATGGGTCATATGTCAATCGAACATTTTGCACATGTCAATGTATACACACATGTATGCACACGTCAGTAGCAACAATGTACAATATATGTAACGTAGTACATAAATCTCAAATACACACCTCCAGGACCCCAGTTGTGGTCTCTTTGGTATTCCACCTACATTTGTGGTGTGAAACACCTTTCTCAACCAACCATTCTATTAATAACTCCTCACATCAAAACCATCAGTTTCCCCATCACTCGCATGGATCCTGCCCCCTTTTTGTAGAGAGAACCTGCATAGTCTTAGCTAGCAGATAGTGGGTGTCACCCTAACACAAGTCACACCAACACAAACCCTACAGATCCATGAAGCAACTTCTGGTTCTGGAAAGGCCTTGGAACTCAATCTTGTTGGACTTCATTGAACAGTTGCCCAACTCTAACAGACATACTGCCATCCTCATCATCGTAGGCTGACTCTCCAAACAAGGCATCTTCATCCCCACAGTCAACAAAATCACTGCCCAAGAACTCCCTAACCTGTTCATCATGCATGTCTTCTTGAAGCATGGTGTTCCTTCTCACATCACCTGTGACCGGGGTTCTGAGTTCATCTCCCATTTTTGCTGTTCTCTTGGACAAGATGAAGATTCACTTCACTTTGGGTTACCACCCAGAAGGCAATGGACAAACTGAATGCCTCATCCAGACCCTCAAACAGTACTCGCAAATCTTCTGCAGAACAACCAGTCCCAACTGTTGCCCTTAGGGGAATTCACTTACAACAATGCTCCTTCAGCTTCCACCAGAGTATCACCATTCTTTGCCAATGAAGGTTATCATCCAAACATCACTGTTCTCCCAGAATGTGAGCTAGCCTCTCAATGTGCTCACCATTTTGTGGTCGACCTCAATGACCTCCACCAGGAACTTCAGAAACAACTCATGGAAGCACAGAAGCAATACCAGGATCCTGCAGACAAACACTGGGCTCCCACTCCTGACTTCAAAATTGGAGTCTACACCTATTAAAGGTGAGCACTTGCACACAACCTGACCCTCCAAGAAACTCTCAGAGAAGTTCTATGGTCCCTTTGAAATCATTGCCCATCTGGGTACTCACTCAGTTACCCTGCAGCTTCCAGACCACCTCCAGGCTGTTTATCCTGTGTTCCATCTTTCACAACTGGAAGAAGACACTCCTAACACAATTCCTAATCATATCCAACCTCTGCCTCCTCCAGTCACTATAGACGATGAACTGGAGTACAAATTTTTGCAATCCTTGACTCCAACTTGACAACCATCACTGGTGCAAGCTACTCTACTTCGTGCAGTGGGAAGGTTACCAAGGAACTGATGAAGAAACCTCCTAGCTTCCAGCCACAGAACTTGATCATGCCCAGGAACTCATTACAGACTTCTATACTTGTTATCCAGAAAAACCTGGACCACTTCCTGTCCAACATCCCTTCATTTTTTGGCAAAACTTCCTCTATTACAAGCAAAAAGAAATACAAAGAAATTAAAAAAACATTTTTTGGATCTTGACTGGATCCCTGCTCTATAAGGGCAACCTAAGCCTCTAGCAACACACATGACACCCCCCTAGTCCCCTTACATGCTCCTTGATCACACCCCCCACTTCCCTCACCCTCAGTTTTCTCTGCCAATCCTGGCCACTCCCCCTGGACCTCCCCCTCACTCATCTCTTCATCCTCATCCTCATCCTCAGACCCACTTCCCACTCAGGATCCATGGCATCATGGATGTCCACCATGGACTCCCAGATCCACACCACCTCCTTGCAGAGCTTGCACAACTCGCACAACTCCCTCTTCATCCCCTTCACCACTCCCACTAACTCCTTCACTAACTCTAACATGCCCTCTCCAGACCCTGATGCTTTCCCTGCAGGAACCTCCTGCCCCTCCTACACAACCTCCTTGCACCTATATTTTTCCTTGGTGCAAGACTCACACACACATCCCTGGGACCCCATCCAGAAACACAACAATCTTTGGTTGGAACATCTAGTAGTGGTCAGCTATGCACATAACAAGGAAAGGGAGACTCACCTTTTGCAGGATATGGCAGCCTGCACCCACAGTGGGACCTCAGATTCCATGGATCTGCCCACACCTTCCCCTTCAACTTCTTCTTGGAAGACTTACTCCCCTCTGCTTCCCCAGCCATGGCCTCCTCAGCTCTGCTTCTTTTCCACCCTCTTGGTGGCAGCTGCTTTCTTCCATTCTTCCTCTGCAGCCTGTTTCTCTGCCTCCACTCTGGCTGCCTCTACCCTTGCTGCCTCTTCCATTGCCTGTTGCTCTTTCTCCTCTTTCCTTGCTTCTTCCTCCAGATGCAGCTTCCCCATTATCATCACATCCTTGAAAGTGGCAAGTTGTTCAGCAGCAGATTGCAAAGCAGGTGTCATGTTGATGGTGGTGGTTGAGGGTTAACCTTGAAATTTCCAATCAACCAACAAACTTCCCAATTTGGACTCAAACCTTCATGTGGCTTGTAGGCTCAGCACTGAGGGGGAAATACTGTCAAGACCCAATTCCTCCATCTGGATTTACTTTGAGACATAATCAAAAACATTTCAAATTTCTGGGTCCAATTCAGTACTTATATTCTCCTCCTCACACTCCTCTCCCATTTCAGACTTGAATATCCCTACCATCTTGTTAAACCCAGGATACAGTGGTGATTGAGCCCAAGATCCCACAGCCATTTGTGCTCTAAAGGTCTGTGAGCTCATGTTATGCTGTAGGTGACTGATCTGAAGATGTCCACTTGAAAATGCCCATTCAGCATCAACTGAGGATGCTAAAACACATGTGAGGGCCTGAATAACATCACACAATAATGTACACTTACCTGGTACAGAGCAAAAGTCTGAGCCCATTTTTGCCAGGCATGGATGACATTGACTTGCTAGGTGCCAATATTTCATGTAACCACCAACCTCTGCAATTGCATCAGATGCAAGAACTGGATCTGAAAGATATGTTGTGATGTCATCAGATGGTCCACATGTCTGATTAGTAGCTGACTTCTTGACCCATTTATTCTTTGACTGGTGAAAAATTAGTAGGTAGCAATTTATATAACACTAGTAAAAATACCACTAGAGTTGATTCCTCATGAGCATCAGATGACTCAGCTAGGGCATATGACTCTCTGAAGCGAGTGACAACCAATTTTTTGATGTCTCTGATTTGAGCTGAAGTGTGACCATGATCTTTGAACCACATCAACTTCTGATGAGGACACATGACTAAAATAAAACAAAAAATAAGCAAAATTCTAAACAGAGATTGGATAGCAGCCAACTAATTGCAATTTGATATAGCTCGCAATCAGCTGATAAGAGTGAGTATTTTTGTGTGAGAAGCACCTGGACAACATTGGGAAGCTCATCATCTTCATCATCATGAACAGCCTGCAGAGAGTCTTCAATATCCTCCAAGATGGGCACTGCATCCACAATCAAAGGTACTTCTGATGTTGAAAAAAGCTTAGTAGCATCTTCAAAAATCTGCAACCATGAGACTGTCAATTATAATATGGGATAAACATCAGAAAATCAAAAACCTCCAAAATTAATGTGAGATCCTCAGCTAGTCACCATTGTGAATCAGTCAACTGATATGCCTGTAATTTGTTTGCTGCCATGCCAGTAAGGGACTGAACAATACTTTTGAAATGAATATGTGCTTTCAAGCAATCAAAGTCAGAGTTCCATCGTGTTGGAACATGTTGGGTCAACATTTGCATGCTGCCTTCCAGCTTGTCATCCTCCTGAACAAGCCTATCAAACTTCTCGTGCAGAGTAGAAGAATCATGCACACAGCAAGCAAGTATTAAGCAGTTAGCTATCATAAACCAAAGTTACTGAATACTTACACATGGAAAAATTTGTAATGCCATCTGCTGTTTATCTTTCTCAATAATAACTCCTTGCTCTGCCATCATCTGGATTGCTGTTCCACAAAGTGTACCAACAACCAAGTCATCATGCACACCCTGGCCATCATCCTCCAACTCCATTGCAGCTGTATCAATTGCCTCCTCCTCGATTGCCAGGTTTTCTTCACATAGCAGCTCATCTTCACCTTCCTCAAGCACAACTTCTTCCTCAAAATGAACCACATCCAAAGGAATATCACAACCCTGAGCATGTTGAGGTACTGCACCTGCTGCAACCTTGACAGTCTTTTTCTTCTTTGGTTGTTTGAAAAAAAAGGAAATGAATATCTGCAATTATAATATCCCATGTCAGGATTGGGTAATTTGCATGCCTGCTGCCTTCCTTGGATGTGGTAGCTGTTTCTCAGGCTCCCTCTCTGGAATCAAACCCTTATTCCCCGTTACCCATGGAAACCATGGTAGGCCTCTATCCTACCATCAAAAGTTGATGGGGCAGATATTTGAATGAAGCATTGCCAGCACAAGGCCATGCAATTCCAGAAGTTATTATGAATCACCAAGAGAGTGGCAAGCCCCCTTCCAGAAGTTGGGGCTTGATTGCATGTATTAGCTCTAGAATTACCACAGTTATCCATGTAGCAAGGTAACATCAAATAAACTATAACTGATTTAATGAGCCATTCGCAGTTTCACAGTACAAATTTGTTTATACTTAGACATGCATGGCTTAATCTTTGAGACAAGCATATGACTACTGGCAGGATCAACCAGGTAACTACTTTCCATACAGATGATAATCGTGACAATCAGAGTCACTTTCTTGTTCTGGAGTTCATTAATTGGTCAAAAGACTCAACAAGTAACCTTCAGAAAGTGTTCCGTCATTGCTGCATAGTAACGATCTGAAAGCCAACAGTCGTGCCACCTTATTCCCCAATCTCAGAAATTTTAGACCCATTTCTCCTTGTCGCATTGAAACAACAAAGATCATGGTCTTCAGAGAGAACTACCAACAGCCGGCCTCAACAGTAGAGACAAAGTGTGGCTGCAGTGGATTCCCTAGTGATTAATTGCAACTGGTTTAGCTATCAGCAAGTAATCCACATCCTTCCTCATCGCAAACACCAAAGGTGCTTGGCTTTGGATAGGCCATGGAACGCCGTCAGATGGACTCCCATAACTGCCTGGCCAGAACCTATTCCCAGTCAGCATTAACCTGCTAGACAGGTGTATCCATAACTCGGTCCAAGATCAGCCAGCGCTCCAACAGTTTGAGGCCTACTGGACAAAGAGGCATTGAGCTAGTCCCCGTGGTCAACCTCAAAAACAACATGATAAAGGTAGTCACCATACTCAACCAAACATCACAAACGAGCCTTGACTGATTTGTGTTGAATGCTCTTTCAGCTTTCCCTTCATATGGTAGGAAACCATGTTTGTTTGCACATGTTATGCAAGGAAACCATGAGGCGTGAAAGTAGGTGTCCACTATATCACATCCAAATTTTTTGTCCACCAAATCCCCCACAAACTCAGCCACAACATAGCGGGTAGTCAGCCAACACACTGTACATCATTGCCAACCACATTTCAGGTCAAGTTGACATGGATTTTCCAGACCTAGCCCTTGTAAGTATGCAAATGCAGTGTCTTAGGCTCAGAGGGGAAACCCTGCCCCCCCGATCTCAACTGTTTTCCTGCAATTCCATGCTGCCCCCATGCAGTAGGGAACCCAGCTTGTTTGGTCCTGTTGAGCCTGTGCTGGCAGAGGTGTGAAAGTAGGTGTCCACTATATTGCATCTCAAAAGATTGCCATGTCCAAGTTCCAATTCCAATCACAGGGACATGGTTTACTGACTTCCTGACCATCAATACAAATTTGTAATGAGGTAAGTTACATGTCAATACAAATTGGTAATGAAGTAAGTAACATGTCAATAACAAATTGTAATGAAGCAAGTAACATGTCAATACAACTTTGTAATGAAGTAAGTTACATGTCAATACAACTTTGTAATGAAGTAAGTTGCATGTCAATACAAATTTGTTGATAGAGTCAGTAACATGTCAATACAAATTGTAATGAAGTAAGTTACATGTCAATAACAAACTGTAATGAAGTAAGGTGCATGTCAATACAAATTTGTAATGAAGTAAGTTGCATGTCAATAGGCAGCAGTTGTCATCATCGTGTCGGTCCTCAGAGGTGTTGTTGTTGTTGTTGTTGTTGTTGTTGTTGTTGGTGTTGTTGTTGTTGTTGTTGGTGTTGTTGTTGTGGCTGGTGTTGGTGACGATGGGCAGCGGTAGTTATATTTTCACATAGATCTGATTGTCCTCAAAGTTCACTGCACCCTAGTCTCAATACCGGCCTCCCCCAGGGTTTTGAAGACAATCATTCAAATAACCCTGAGATCCCACCGAGCAAATGCAAAGATTGCAACAAAAACTCAAAACACAGTGTCGCAGCACCCTTAAAGTCCGCCACTTCATACATCTCCCTACCAGCCATGCCTCTACTGCTGGTGTCCTCACTCCAGATGCAGCTTCTGAGGGCACATTTCCTCCACATTCCTCGAAGACTGAAACCCACTATAAGTACTTGTTTGACTGCAAATAGCAACATCCTTGATCTCAGTTCTGCAGCCAGAGCCCGTCTTATCATTTCAACACCTCATTAGGCAAGATCCTGCTCAAATATATGTGCAAGCACTCCCTGTCAATGCCTGTTTATGGTACCCATGATCTATCTGCACTGCCAACACTTTGGGACACAACATGAGGGCACAACTGTGGGAGGATGAGTCGGAGGAAAGATGTGTGGAGTATGAAAGCACAGGATATGGCATTGGCTGAGGACCATACTTTTTTTGCTTCAAAGGACTATGGGTGATAGTTGAGGAATAATGTTGTAAATAGCTACTCAGCTTGCAGCTTGAAGGGGTGAAAGATCAGCCAATTGGACAAAACTGCACAAAACATCTGCTTGATGAACAAAACTTGTGAAGATCACTTGCTCTGGCTTGATAATCTCGGTCCTGTAATGCAAAAACGAGATGTTAAGACATTGTAAGCATGGCTTACATCATCACATTGGCGACTTGTTTGTTATCAATATAGAATACCCCCATCTTTCCTTTTACCTTTTTACCATCTTGTCTACAACTAGTCAATTACTTTACTCTCTCAGGAATATTACACTGTGTCTTGTCACTCCATGTGATTGAGAAGTGAGTTGTAATATTCCATCCTTTCTCCTTTTCTAGTGTTTTCTGTCTTCTCCTCGAAGACAGGCTTTCACTTTTTTTTTGACTTCAAACACAGCATATTTGGTGCGACCTCGCTGATACGATTGTCTACATAGACATGTGAGGTTCACAGGTACAAACTGTCTCAATTGCCCTCTGTGCCAAGGTCCCTCACAACTCGAAGTAAGGCCCAGCTGATAACTGTTCTGTCCACTACTTCGTTGATGACCTCTGCTGTGACTGAAACTCAGTCCTCACCGTCTCTTCCTGTCCCACGAGAGGACTCTTTGACTGTCCCACAAGCGGATGCTGCCATGGTCCCACAAGCGGACAACACCACTGTCCCACAAGCTGTCGCTGCTTCGTCTGCTACTCCCGAGGTTGCTGCCACCTGATGTACCCATCACCGCAGAACTTCATCTTCATCTTCTACTCCCGACAAGTATTTTTGCGCATATAGCCACCTGCACGTCATGTCCAACTTGAGTATTGCAACTCTTGTACTGAACAATGGCAAATGGCCTACAATTACTGCGGGAGTGATGACCCCCGAACTTCTTCATCGCTTCGAACATTTCGCACGTGGATACCTTGCAAACAGGGAAAATCTCAATGCTAAAGACTACATTGCACAAATTGCATATGCATTCAAGGATCCCCTTTCTAGTGATTGGTTCCAAACTTCTCAAGAGTACTATGAATCTTTATCTTTTATGGAGTTTATGTCGAGAGTCAGAGGGTGCTGGCTCACCCCAGGTTGGGAGAAGGAGTTGGCATGGAAAGTGCAAAATTTGAAGCAAGGTGCAGCACCCTTCCGCGATTTCTTGACTACCATCTGACGTGATAACCTTTTGCTGAAAAACACAAAACATCATCTCTCGCCTGCACAACTAACTATGCACACAAATTGAGGTGAACCTTTCTCCCGAGCTCCTCTCTGCATATGATCGATACAAAGAAAAACACGACTCCAACTCAGATTCAGACAGGGAGAATGATGCTGCAGAAGCGGATGATGGGTCAAACACTACTGCAAAAGCCAAAACTTCTGCACGCAAAGCTGAATCCCATCTCGAAGCTTTTGTCCAAACCCTCATCAAACTTGATGACAAAGTACATGAAGAATCTGCCTCCCGTAGGAAGGAAGCTGAGGATGCGGCTCGCAAACCTAAGTGATCAGGGTCCATGGCGGGCTTATCAGACCTGTCCCGCCAAGCACCCTCCACACATTCACAATAGCCAGTCATCATCATCATTGTTCTCAAAGCAGAACACCAGTTCCTTCTTGTCCATGAACTCAATGAGACCCCCGAAACTCACCAAATGTGAGCACAAGTACCTCAATGCTCACAAGGGTTGCAAAAAGTGCCACCAGTTCTATGTTGCAGATGGTCATGCCTGCGAGTTCCCAGCCCACAATGGTTATGTTGAGCGCACGATGATTGCTGTGAACAAGGCATGCCAGCACAAGGGCAAGCCTGCACTCCCAGTACCTCGAGAGGAAAGTGCTCCAATGACTGTTGCTGCTGTCTCTGCTGCTTTCCCTGTGCCCCCTGCTTCTGCACCTCCTCTCCTTCTGGTTGTGGCTGTCATGGGCATGACAACTTACCCTGTGGTGTCGGTGACCCACACCAACAACAAACATGATGTCCTCATTGGTAGTGAGGGTAATTTGTTGCGTGACTCAAACAACTCTGTGAGCGCTCCTGTTCCCTCCTCCATCCCACATCTCATCTGGCATTGCGCTGTCAATGACCATGACCCATCCTCTTCTGTCCATGTTCATGTTGAAGCATTGATTGACCATGGTTCCCCTGTAGTTCTGATTGATCAACTTCTGGTGTCTTGCCTACATCTTCGTCAAAGACTCCTGCCTCAACAGTTCTCTGTGTCTGGTGCTTTCTTCAATGATTCTGTGTCACCTGCATCCATTTCTCTTATGCGCTGGGTCAAACTTAAATTACATGACTGAAATAGTTACTACTCAGCCCGGACTACCAAACTTGTGCCATCAGATTATACTTGGACTGCCATTTATGTACCATAATAACATTGTTGTGGATGTTCGCAAAAGCACAGCTATGAATGATTCAAATTTTGACCTGCTGCACCCAACACCCCCATGGTTACCCAAACTGCCTGCACCAAAACTACGTGATGTCATCAATGTAAATATTGAGAATTGCAAACTGTTGATGCTTGAATTGCATGATGTTTGCAAAAAGTGTCGAGCTGTTATTGATGCGTCTTGCAAGATTGTGCGACCGTTTGATGTGATTGTGGCTGTATGTGTGCGAATTGAGCAACTTGCTGCCCACACTCACCTGGATAAGCTTGTGACCAATGTGAAGGAGACTTACGCTGACATTTTCAAACCAATTCCACATGTCAGTGAAATGCCTGATAACATACATTGTAAAATCACACTGAAAGATGCAAACAAAACTGTTAGCACTCGTTCATACTCTTGCCCTTGTAAATACTGTGAAGCATGGAGTACCCTCATCAGCAAGCACCTTGATGCTGAGTGGATTTGTCCTTCTTCTTTGGCTCATGCTTCACCTGCCTTTCTCATACCTAAGGCAGATAAGGAAATGCTGCCACGGTGGATAAATGATTACTGCCAGCTGAATCCGAATACTGTCACCAACTGTCACCCACTGCCATGGGTGGATGATATCCTAGCTGATGCAGGCAAAGGAAAAATTTGGAGCAAGATTGATATGACAGATAGTTTTTTCCACATGAAAATGGACCTGGAGAGCATTCCTCTCACCACCATGACCACACCCCTGGGCTTTATGAGTGGCTAGTCATGCCACAGGGCTTGCGAAATGCTCTGCCTGTTCATCAACGGCAGGTAACTGAGGCTCTCTGCCCACACTGTGAGACTGGTGGGGTATGGATTTCAGCCATTCAAGTAAGAAAATGGAAAATATCTAATGTAAATGGATGGATATATGGTGGATGAACTTGGGATGAATTTTCATACTGTAGATTTCAAAACTCAAATGGATGGAATTCAGACATATTTTATTACAACTTTTTCATAAGTGAATAGGATGAAATTTCTTCTTGTAAATGAATGAATTATAGGGGTGCTTTTAATACTGTAGATTTCAAACATCAAATAGATGGAAGTCAGACATATAATATTACAGGTCTTCATGAGTCTATCCCCTATGTGGAGATAGACAAGCACTATGAAGAAGAAGAGAAAGAATACTAAGACTTACTTCTGATCACACAGAGTGATAAGATACAGTGTAGTATTCCAGTTACTAGAGCTAGTGTAATCTAAGTCATAGTTTTTGATCAAGAAGGAAGAATGATAATGATGGCAAGGAGTCTGTATGTAAGCATGTAAATAAGTCATCACAATAGGCTTACACCCTCCCACTGTTTGACAAAGCCAGGGGTGGTGAACAGTGCTACAAGCAGGTCAGCTATAAGTTGTAAATAATAAATCAGAGAGGAAAGAAAGAAATTCATCATCAACTTCACAACGGGTGCATTAAAAACCCAGTGGGAAAAGCTACCGCATGTCCCCTATTCTGTACGTGCCAGCCATTTATCCAATGCTTCACAGTTTTCGAGTTCTCGTCGAGGCAGCCATCGGTCATCTTCTGCACCAAAACCATTCCATCAGACAAGGTATTGGTGTCCTCGCCCTCTCTTCTTCTCATCGATGATCTTTTCAATTGTGTATTCTTCAATACCATCAGTAGTGACAATCAGGCCAGGGTGTGCAAGCTCTCAGGATGGGAACATTAGGGTGATAGTGTTTCAATATGGAAGCATGGAAGGTAGGGAACACATCAAGACAGTTCGGCAGGTCTAGTGTATAAGCAGAGAAGTCAGGGAACACTTCTGTTATGGGGTGGGGACCATCAAATCTGGGGAAGAACTTAGTGACATGATCTTTATCTCCAGACTTCCACTCTTGTCTTTGGTGTAATGTCGATAGCATGACCTTGTCGCCCACCTTGAACACATCTTCCTTACCCTGGTCCTTGTTTGCATAAAACATTTGTGAAATCTTTGCAGTCAGTAGAGAGTCTTTCACATCGGCTTCATCTGCCAGGATTTGGCTGAACAGGCTTCGTGCATCAATCTCGGCTGTAGAAGCTAAAGTTGTCAGGACTAGCAGGGGCAGAATCTGCAGTGGTCAACCCATTCAAAGTTGAAAAGCTGAGTATCCTGTAGACGCATTGACTGTGTTCATGATATTGAATCGGATCAAAGGCAGTGCCCATACCCAGCCTTTTTGGTTTTGTTTGACATGGAACCAAATACATTGGTTAAGTGTTTTGTTTGTACGCTCGCTGCTGCCATCTGTCTGAGGGTGATAAGCTGTAGACATTTTCAGATGCACTCCCATGAGCAAATGCAGTGCTTTCCAGAATTTAGACACAAATAATTTGTCATGATCAGAGATCAGTTCGGCGGGTAACCCATTCTCGCAGTACCATTCAGTGAAAAAGATTCCAGCAAGCTTCTGGGCTGTGATATCAGTGCGAGTAGGCACAATCCGAACGTCAGAGCCCAGTTGATCGGTGATAGTTAGGATGCAGTTGAATCCTTCATCCTCTGGTAGCAGGCCAATAAAATCCAGCACGACCGAATCCCCACAAGCATCAGGCACAGGCAGAGGGTGTAAGGGGCCCTTTGGTTTTGATGTCTGTCCTTTGTTATGTTGACATTCAGTGCAAGAGGGGATGTAGGCGTTCTCAAGATCACGGTGCATGTTTGGCCAGTAGTATGAGTCATGGATGGCCACATACGATTTGTCGCTGCCAAAATGCCCGAGTGTGTCATGCGCAAGTCTGAACAAATCCTCTCGCAGTGTGCCATAATGGGGAATCAACAGACAATCACCAATGTACCAGAGTTTGTTCAAGTACTGTATATCTGGAATGCTGCAGTCAATGGTGGATAGCTTTTTGCAGAAGTCATCCAATTCGTATCCTTTTTGCATGTCACACAGGAAAGATTCATCTGCTGAGATGTTCAACACTGCATTCACAGTCGTGTGCTTCAACCAATGTTCCCACCAAAGAGGTGGGTCAGCAACCTTGATGTCTGCGCAGGCACCAACATCAGGAATGTCACTCAGTAGACATGATAGGGCATCAGCAATGGTATTGTCTTCACCTTGGATGTAGATGATTGTCATGTCAAATTGTGACAAATGTTCCATACAGCGAGCTTGCCTTCATGAAAGATCTTTCTGGGTTTCGAAGTTCTCCAGAGTGCAATGGTCAATGTATACGAGGATAGGTGAACTGAGGAGATCTGAGTGCCATTTTTTTAGGGCACAAATGATGGCCAGCAGTTCCTTTTTATGTACAGGATAGTGTTTTTGTGCATCTTTCAATTGCATCAAATCAAACGCCACAGGCCAAGCAGTTTCCCAGGTTTTTCCCTAGCTGAGCACGGCACCAGTGCAGTAGTCGCTTGCATCACAAGTCACAAAAATCTTGTTGTCTCCAGGATCCAAGTGATTGATCACAGTCAGGCATTCATGTCCAACTACGAGAGCTTTGACCAAATTGAATGCATGTTGATGCTCATTGTTCCATGCTGGAAAGTTTTTCTCGCATTCTTTAGTCATTAAAGGCATTAAGACTGAGGTGTGGTCTGCTAAGTTTGGTAGGAAGGCAGTGATGTAGCGGACGAGACCCAAGAAGCTCCGCACATCAGAGCTGGATTTTGGTATTGGCCATTCTAGTATTTTATTGACTTTTGAGGAGCAAGCCTGGATGCCTTTGCATGAGATGCAATGGCCTAAGAATTCCAGCTCGGTCAGAAAGAATAATGATTTTTTTGAATTGCAATAAAGTCGACACTTTTGCAGTGCATTCATGATCAATTTGATATGTTGGATATGTTCATCAAGACTGTTTGACCAAATGATGATATCATCCAGGTAAATGTGGCAGATACACCCAAGGAAAGGGCGCAAAGCTTCTGTCACTCGATGCTGGTGTACCGGCAGCGCATTGCGAAGTCCTTGTGGCATCACTAACCATTTGTACAGTCCCAGTGGCATTGTGACAGCGGTAAGATGTATGCTTTCAGGGTCCATTTTTGTGTGGAAAAAGCTATCCGTCATGGTGATTTTACTCCAGATTTTTCCCCTTCCCGCATCTGCCAATATGTCATCAACACGGGGTAATGGGTGGCTATCTGTCACTGTATTCGCATTTAGTTGTCGGAAATCGTTTACCCAGCATGGTAGGACTCCCGAATCTGCTTTAGGTATGAGGAAAGCAGGCGAAGTATGTGCAGAGGAGGAGGGTTGGATGCGGCCCACCTCAAGGTGTTTATTGATCAAAGTGCTCCAAGCCTCCCAGAATTTTTGAGGGCAGGAGTATGACTGAGTGCTAATTGTTCTCAATGCGTCTTTGAGTGTGATTTTGCAACCTACAGTATCTGGCATTTGATCCATGTGTGGGATTGGCTCGAACACATCTGCATAAGATTCCTTGATGTTGAATGCAAGCTTCTCCAGGTGTTCCTTTGCTGCTAGCTGCTCAACTTGTACACGGATAGCAGCCACAATATCCGGTGGCTTGACAGGTTCACATGATGCATCTACCACGGGCTTTTGTGCAGCACAAACAGTGTGTAATTCTTCTAGTAGTAATCGTCGATGCTTGACATTCAAAGCAATAATCTCATCTAGCTTAGGAGGTGTGCATGGTGTTACCGGGGCAGCAGGGTGTAGTAAATCAAATCCCTCATTTGTTAATGCGGTCCCATCTTGTACATTTACTGTGATGTTGTTATGAAACATGAAAGGCAGGCCAAGGATAACCTGATGACATAAGCTTGGAGTGATGAGAGCACGTACAGTTCATGCAGAATAGTAGTTATTAGGATTATGTAACTTCAGCTTAACCCAATGGGTTAGCAATATCGACATGGATGCAGAAGATTCATTGAAAAAGGCACCAGAGACAGGAAACTCTTGTGGTAGCAGGCACAGTCAAAGCTTCAGGCAAGATGCAAGTTCATGAGCAATTAAAACTATGTGTGAACCATGGTCAATTAAAGCTTCAACATGCATGCAATCATGAGAAGAAGGATTGTCGGCAATGCAATGCCATACAAGGTGCAGGATGAAGAAAGGAACTTGATTGCTCACCAAATTGTTTGAATCATGAGATAAGTCCCTGTTGTCCCCCATCAAGACATTGTGTTTGTTCGTGGGTTGTCCAATCAACGCAACAGGGTATGCAGTCATGCCCATGACAGCTGCAATTGGCAGGGGAGGGGGGGTAATGTTGGGAGCAGGGGGCGTGAAAGATGAGACAGAAGCAATTGGGGGTGAAGATTCATCATTAGGAATGGGCAGAGCAGTTAATCCCAGGCATTGATGCACATTGTTGACAGCAGTCATTGTTTGCTCAATGTAGCCATCATGACCTGGGAACTCACAAGCATGCCCAGCTGTGACATAGAAATTGTGACATTTCTTGCAGCCATTGTGCACCGAGAGGTAGCGATGTTCATGTTCAGTCAACTTTGGGGGTCTCCCTTGAGATGTCGCAGAAGGGGCAGGCATGGTGTTCCCTTTATAGCGGATGTGTTTGATGTCTGTGATGTCATCTGTTGTTGAGTGTGAACATTGGGTGCCCGGCATGTAGGGTCTGATAATCCTGCATTGGAGCCAGTCCATTTGAGCCTGCAGAACACATCTTTGGCTTCCTTCTGATGTGAAGCCAACTCTTCATGAACTTTATCATCTAATTTGATGAGCAGTTGCACAAAGCTCTCCAAGTCTTGCTCCGCCTTGCGCGCTGTAGCTTCAGCAGTAGCGGTGACATCGCCATCACCAGGTGCCATGTTTTCATCATCAGACTCAGAATCGGAGGTGTGTTTCTCTTTGTATTGGTCATAAGCATTGAGGAGGTCATGCGAAAGATTAGCCCCAATTTGGGTATGTAACTGAGGAGGCAAAAGGTGGTATTTAGTGTTCTTATGCAATAGATTATCACAATGGATAGTGGTTGAGAAGTCACAGAAGGCCATTGAGTTTTGCTTGGTGTTGCGGACCTTGCGAGCCAACTCTTTTTCCCAACCAGCAGCCAGCCAACAAGTGCATACTTTTGCCATGAAATCATTGAAGGAGAGACTTTTGTAGTAGGTTTGAGACGTTTGGAACTAGTTGCTAAACAGGGGATCTTCAAAAGTGTATGCTATATGCATGACATATTCAGAACTTCCCAAGTTTTCTCTGTTTGCAAGATAACCACGCGCAAAGTGTTTGAATTGATGCAGCAGTTCGGCAGTCATCATGCCCAATGTAATAGTCAGTCTCTTCCCATTGTTGGGCATGAGCATGGCAATGCCATTGTTGGACATGGTGAAAAGTTGAGTATATGTGCTATGTGAAGAGTCATCATCTGCAGATGACAATTGTGAACGTGTACAGTAGACTTTTCATGCAGTAGGTTCAACCTTGGTAGGAGTTGGCGGTGCTCCAGAGGGAGGTGAAGGAGGTGGTGTGTGCATGGGTGAAGTAAGTGGTGAAGACACTGGTGAAGGTGTGTGTGTGTGTGTGTGTTCAGGAGAATGGGGTGCAAATGAGAGAGATGCTGGTCAACAACCCCTACTGTGCATAGTGAGGGAGGTTGCGATAGATGGCAACCGAGACAGTTTGATGCAAACTGTCAACAGTTTCAATCACGCTGTAATTGTTATCAAAAAAAAAGTGTGAGTCTATCCCCTATGTGGAGATAGACAAGCACTATGAAGAAGAAGAGAAAGAATACTAAGACTTACTTCTGATCACACAGAGTGATAAGATATGGCGTAGTATTCCAGTTACTAGAGCTAGCATAATCTAAGTCATAGTTTTTGATCAAGAAGGAAGAATGATAATGATGGCGAGGAGCCTGTATGTAAGCATGTAAATAAGTCATCACAATAGGCTTACAGTCTTTCATGAATAAACAGGATGTAATTTCTTTCCAGAAGTGATTGAATCCTGGGGATGAATTTAATCTCAGTGCAAGGGGTGGACCTTGGGCAGGAGGTGGTGATTTCCATGGGTGTTTCTCAGATATTTAGGGATGGATTAAAAATATGTTGACCATTCTATTGCAACATATGGTAGGTAGGGGTTATGTGACATGTACCTGTACTTGAGATCCACTTCGGTCAATGATTGCCCACTTATTATGGTCCTTAATGCGCCTGACTACACACTTCACCTGGTTAAGATCAACTAATACCGTTGGCCCCAAGTCTCAATAATAATTAATCCTGCAATGATCTGTGGCTGGCTCGGAAATTCTGACTTCATGGATAGCTGCATAGATGAAGGATTCAGCCTCAATACTGTGTTCAGGTGAGGGAGGGATGTTTATGATGAGGAAGCAGAGGATTTGCCCAAAGAAATCTTTCAGTTCAAATTCTGGTGTCCGATTTTGTTGGCAAGCATATTGGCCAATAGCAAGTTGATACTGAAACATGAATAGTTAAATATTGTGGTCCAAATAGTTTGATAGAATCTATATCCAGACAAATGACATGTCTCGACTGTCAGATTTGAGGGGATTTAGTTCGCATGCATGCATTGTATCTCCACCCCCAAGTTGTTGTGCTCGACTGTACTGAACAAAACAAGTGTTCTGCAGAATAAGCTTGCGAATGACTGCTGCAGACTTGTCAAAATGAGTGGCCAATATTGCAGTAAGTGTCTTCCACAAGGATAAGGGAAGGGTCGCTGCAGATTGCTTTGGTGGAGTGAGGATAAATGATGGATCTGGTACATAACAATAAGCATGCATATTCATCAACATATGAAGGGCTCACATGAAGGAAGGCAGACATCATTGTCATGAGATGTAGGTGGTTTGAGTTGCAGTTTTTCATGTAAGTTGTACAGAAGTGTTATGTGTGTCAGCTGCACTTGGGAGGTAACATACTTGTTGATGCTTGCATAGGGGAACCGTCAGCTTCTGATGTTGCACAGGATCTCACCACAGTGGCACTCCATCGGAAATGCCCAATATGCCCAAACTGGGCCCATAGCTCTGATGGTCGGAGCAATATGTAGCAGAGCATGAACTGTGAGTGGGCAACATATGACACAGTTGGGCATATGTTGATAGTAAATTCTGTTGACCTGTTAGATGGCATCTCGCAGAGAAAGAAGCTTGTACTGTTCATACTCCTCGACCCACTCCTGGAAACCTCTCTCAAGGTCATCAATTTGATCTTGGGTAATTTCAAATTTGAGACAAAGTGTAAGAAGTCGAACCAACTGAACAAAGTGTTTGTAATATTATTCATTGATAAACCGGCCATTAAGAAGAGTAGGGGTGAGATACAATGTCCAGATTGAATGGGTTTCAGCTGTCATCTGCGATTTCTCTGCTGCAATATTTGGAACCCTAGATCCAAACACAGCAGGGATAGTTTTCCCTGCATCGAGGGTGGCTGCACCGATTCCTTGCCACACCTTTGGCACCAGAACATACCCTTCATCATTGTGGTCAAGGTCCTTAAAATTTCCGGTCCAAAGAAGAATGAGGTTGGGGATGAGGTTGGTCCAAATAAGATGCATGAAGTCATAGGGGAATCAGACGGGAAAAGAGAGGGAGCTCAAGGCACTGAGCAGGGGCAGACCCTTGATGCCATAGTCGGTTGCAAGTTCATCTGATGTTGCATTGGTCAGGGCAGACTGAACTTCCTGAGCCTCCTCCATAAATGATGCGTGGTTTCATAGAGGAAGTGCAGTTGCATCATATCAGTGTTGTGAGTCAGGAAAATTTTTGCGGTGTAGTGGAACATAATGCATTGTCACCCATGATGATGGAATACAAATTCCTTGGATCTCACACATGTGGCATGGGGAACAACCATTATGACCCTTCATGTGCATGATCATCAATACTGCAGGGATGTCACCAAAGACAACGATTAGATATGCATGAAGAAGGAAAACAGTCATTGTGATGGCATCGAACACAGAGACACCAAGCTCCAGCTGTAAAAGTTCCTGGACTAGCAGCCAAAGGAATGAATCTAAATCACCAGGCTTCTTTGGTCCAGGAATTATGCCAACCAAAATGATATTCTTCTTCAGAAATCACTCTTCGGGAGGGAGATTGTAGTTGAATAGGACGATCAGCCATGCAGTTTTGGTACAGTGCTTGAAAGGACTGAAGCCATCAGTGGACAAACCAAGTGTGATATCACGAGGGTCAGAGAAGAACCAATCCAGAAGCTCCTCGCCACCAATAATGACAAATGACTCCCGAAGTAGGGAGTAATGAGCGCCATCAAAGATATCTGTTACTTTTGTGGGGTCATGTTGGTGACCAGCTCTGTATTGCATCTTTCTCGCATAGGGGGAATTCAAGACCATTGCACGGAGGTGCAGAATAATTGGTAAGTACTGAAAATACACCTGAGGTGTTGTCCCATCAGCTTTATGTTGATCAGTGTTGCACTTCAGGCATTTCAGCAAGGTTTCATATGGGCCAGTGTAGCAGATGCATGAGGATGGGCAACAATCATAATGCACAGGCTGGAAACCTGAGAGGAACTGGATATGTTTCTTGGTGTTCTTCAATGTGTCTATCGAAGCTTGGGGGAAGGCAAAGAGAAGTTTGTTGAATGTCTTATCCATGAGGCCATCTTCAACCTTCAGGGTATAAGCACGAAGGAGGGACAAGTCACTCTCGTCCAGAAGTTTATCATCTATAAAGGTGTCAGCCAGCAGTACAGTAACAAATATAACGACAGACCTAATTTTGAGGCTTCTTTTAAGAAACCTTCGCCCAGAAGGTCCCATCCTGAAACTCCTTCTTGTCCTGGCTCTGTACCCAGCATCACATATTCATCATCCTGCTCAAAACTATCCAGAAACTCTTCTTCATTGCTAAGTTCCTGCTCCCCCTCTTCCTCTTCCTCATCACTCTCCTCCTTGTCAAGTATAGACTGCCAAACATGATTAGATCCCCACCGCTGTTGCCCAACCTGATCAACATAATCCATGATGCGATAAGACCACTGTAACTTGGACAGGCCATGGTTGTCATGGCTTCCAGCAGCATTGGCATGAGTTGGCATAGCAAGTTGGGTTGTATCGTGGTCAACCCCTGATGGTCCTGCCTCACCCATGGGGAAATCTCCATCATTCGGATAAATTTGTGGTGGGCTACCTTGAACGTATCGGTATGGGACATTGTCAGGCACTGGGCTTGCCAATTCCCCAATGGGGGGAGGGCTGTTTGCGGATGCAGGCCTTGAAGCAATGGCTCGTTGAAGAGGGCCGAGGCATCCAACCAGCTCTTGTTTTGCAGGTCAGTGAGAAGACTTCCATCGAGGCTGAGAACCCTGGCCACAACTGTGTACCAATGATTGGCTCTGTGAAAGGACACTTGAGGCAAGAAATAGTAGACCTTGTCCATTCAGATGACGTGATTCTGTCCTTTGAGTGACTCATTTGTCGCAACTGCATGAACAGAGACATTTAACTATGGCAGGTCGATAGACATAGTAGTTGAGAACACAGTTGACATTTATATATTGTAATGGTATCAATGCATTCCAAGGGGAAGAACAGGGTTGCTATGATCCGGAAATTGAATTAAGGTCTGAGCAGTGAGGAAGGGTCTTTGCCTTCTGGATCCTTTGACAGAGGGTAACAACATCAGTATATTTTAAAAATCGATAATATATGGAAGGGACAAACAAGCAGAAGAAGTACCACCATGGCCGTAGTCCACAAGTTGATTGTGGCAGGAGCAATAGAGCTATCTGGAATGGGAGTGTGATTGTTGGGAACCTGCAATGGGGGTCAATGATATGCAATAGAAGGCAGCATGATCTTACCAGGTTTCTGCCTATCAGTTGCCTTAGTTTTCTTCACGTATCTTTGGGATGGAGCTTCAGAGGCACTATTCGATAGCAGAAAAACTACTACTCGAAACATTTTACATGAATTTGAGCTATGAAATCTATTGTAAGCACCTGTACAAATGTACAGGTAGCTGTAGCTCCCTTACAATGATTCATGAAGGTTCCACTGGCACACCAACTTCTCCTTCCAACGGCCTTGTCCTAGAATGGTGATCATGTCAGAAACCTTTGAGCTATCATAAAGTACCCAGACTTACTAGCAATGCTTGTTCTTAACCTTCCTCAAAGAGCTCCAGTTTCATGTCAGGATGCGCGTGAGATGCCGCAATTTTAGGGTGCTTCTTGCTGATGAGGTCTGCTTTCCATGCATCTACGGCCTTTGATGCTTGGCTATTTGAAATTGTAATGAGGATTGTGTGGACAGATAATAAAGATACGAACCTTGGGGCATACGTGCAAGCAAACAATTCACACATGCTTCTGTATCGCTGAGTGAGAAGCATGTTGTGAACTCCAATTATTCTGACCTTTCTTCTCTGTTGCGTTTCCATATCACCGATGTTGTGCCACTGGAATAAATAAAAACACCTACCAGCTTTCATGATGAACCCTTCACAGCCTTTCCGATTGCCCGTCGCCATCAGGAGTAGCATCCAGTCACCTGCCCCCCTGAAACACTTGTCAGATCAAAACCATCGAGCTTGGTGATGGATCATACTATCACCAAGGCAGTATCGAGGTTGTTGAGTTGTAGGCCAACTCGAACTTGTGGTCGGTGTCAGTGGTTACTTGGATGGCAAGTTCTTTGAGGTCTGTAGTAGAGTTAGGTGCCCAACCCCTTCTATTTTTATTTCGGAGAAACATACAGCTTTGTTGACCTTTTGGAAAGGTGGGAGAAGTTTGGCGACTGGCATCCATAGACAGCAGTTTGGTGACAGGGAGAGGAAGTAGCCATAGATGTGTAGATCCTTGTCTGCAAGGAATACATGGTTGTAGGAGAGCATGTAACTGAGATGGTAGGGGGCTACGGACATCTTTACATGAACATTGATGTACACATGAATGTGGACCACTTACTAGTGTTCATAACCAACTGCCTATTGCATTTTGTTGGCAAACTTGAATGTTGTACTTATTTTATATTCTTAATATTTATTCTACTACTAACTATCCACAGAGTCTTGAAGGCTTGGGTGGATAACGAATGACAAAGGTGGTGGTTGGAGACAGAGTGGGAAGGCATGCGAAAGCATCAGATGTTTGTTGATGTTGCACGAGATGTTTGAGTTTCGGGTATCCCGGGCTTGCTAAATAAAACAAAGGCCAACTCTCTATTTAGCAAGCCTGGGATACCCAAAACTCAAACATCTCATGCAACATCAACAAATGTCTGATGCTTTTGCACACCTTCCTACTCTGTCTCCAACCACCACCTTCCACCCCACATAAGTCCCATTTCTTTTGTTGTTGGTAGCGTAGAATATAAATTAAGTTACGGTGTTCAACAAAAGCCCATAAGAGTGTCAAAAGACACAAAAGTATGAATAGAATGTCGTAAGGGCAGATGTGTTGGTGCTATGGATAGATATTGAAGCCCTAGTCTCTTGCATACCATTTTTCTGAATGATAAGCTGATACTTTGTGATTCTATGCACAGACAAGAAGCTTTAATTGCCAGTATGAGCCAGGTATGAGAGGAAGTTATTCAGTTGTAGAACATGACACTCATTCAATTCAGATCCCCAGATCCGTTTGCCACTTTATTGATATTGAAGCTGGGGTGGACCATGGAAATAATTTGGAGAGTGAGAGCAGGGAATGGGATCCCAGTTCATTACTATTCTCTGGGATGGGCTAATTGCTTCTCATGGACATAAATCCAGACAACTTCATTGACAACAGGGTCCATAGCCTTGATCAGAGCATTTCTCTGCAGCATGTCTCATGGAGGGATCTTCCCAATCAAGAGGAGGGACTGGGCAAATTTTTAACTGGGATTTTGGAACACTCTTGCAGTGCAGCATGGCGGCATGCTCCCTCACCCAATGATAACAACACATCAATCAGTCATACCACTACCCTCTTAGATGAAGTTGCGAGATCACCTGGGCCAGATGACTACCCATTATTGAGGGTTCGCTGCAGGGTAGGTCGACTTTGTTGGCTCTGACAAAAACTTAAGCAATCGACCAGTTGGGCATGGAACAAGAGATTGTTTTCTTTCTTCTGCAAATTGCAGTGCCCCATCACCAGTTGCGATCTGTGTTTATGCATAATTCCATTCATGGCTGGGTCTACTTAGAAATGACCATGAATGAAGACCTAGTTCAGCTTCTGTGACTTTCTCCTGGTGTAGTTTGCTGCAATGTGGGAATCATCCAGGAGCAGGTTGATTTTGTAGATTGGATGAAGGTTCTCAGTCAACACGATTCCACTACTAATAGCAATCTAGCTGTTAGGGACTAGGTGTGGGTGCTCAAAGGGACCTACAAAGGGGACATAGGTTATGTGGCAGCAGTAGAGAACTGGGGGGGAATCACTCTTCTCTTAGTTCCTCGCCTGCCTGGCCCCTCCCATCCTTCCTCCTCTATCTGGAAGAGAAAGTGTTTGCATTTGACCACCCCTCCAGAACCTAATTTATTTGAACCACTAGCTGCCAAGTGCAATTTTGGTATTGACCCTGTCTGGCAGGCACCCCATGTTTACCACTTCAACGGATACACATTTGAATATGGGCTTATCCTCAAGGCTTTTGATTTCTGGTCAGTCTCATCTACTTCTGTCCATATTCCTACACAGGTGCTCTTTCTTTATTGGTCCACTGACCACCCTGCCCTCACCACTTCTACATTTCCCTGACCCTTGGAATGGCATTTTGCAGAAGGTGAGGTGGTTTGTGTCCATCCCTCACATCAGAAATGCCTCATCAAAGCTGTTGGAGATAGTTCTGCAGAAGTAGATTTTCAGATGCAAGAGGGCATAGTGCGTGTTCCTTTGTCCGATTTATTCAAGCTTTTTCATCCCGGTGAATTTGTTGAAGTCATGGGTGGGCCATTCCAAGGACAGAGTGGATGGGTTGAAGGTGGCTGGGATAACGTCATCCATGTAGCCATGGAAAATAGATCGGATGATGCTACTGAGGTTCGCAATGTCAAGGTTGGCCCATTTTTTAACAGTCAGCACTTGAACTAATGCTGGCTTTCAGAGCATTGAAGTTCACGTCAATTGCTTGAAAGCCGCTACTGCGCCTTTCTTACATGCGCAGTCATCCTCTGGCTCAGAAAAATGACTCTGGAATGACCCTATTCCCTGGATCGGGACAACTGTACTTGTATCAAAGCCAGGACATGCAATGAAGAGCTATCAAGGAATCATCAAAACTGTCCTTTGCAAGCAACTGACAAAAAGTGGTCTCCGTCTTGTAGTGCAGCTCGCACATTTAGATCCCTCCTGCCCATATAAAATGGTGGTCCTTGATTATGACGATGTCATAGAACCCTAGTATGTGTATTGGGGTATCTCCCATGTGTCCCTTCTGAATATATGACTGTTATAGGTTCAGATGTAAGCTATTCAACTTCATGAAGCCACAAAGCAAGCTCTTCATTCCTCTTGAACAAGATCATACAGAAACCCAAATACTTCAATGCTCTGCTTCCTCAAGCTCAGGCAATGTGACTCCCATGCCTGATTGGTCTCCTTCATTGACGCCTGCTTGGAATCCTTCATCCCAGACTCCCATGCCCACTCCGTCAACCCCTTCCTGGAATTCCCTGGCATCATTGAGGACTAGCCCCAACCCAACTCCTGCAACAGCCATTTCGAGTTCTAGCATCTGTCCAGCCTTGCCACAACACCCACTTTTAGACTCACGACTACTTGGTGTCCAGCTAAAAGTAATAACTAACAGTGGGGGGCTTTGAGAACAAAGAGACTGCTGTAACTCTTGAATTGGTGGCCGAACGACTAATTATTCAACATACAAGCTACAAGACATTGCGATTGGTAGATCTGGCATGGGTTTCCCCAAAGCATCCCCATCCAGCCTGCGACAATGGATTACTTGTTGTCATCAAAGGTGAACATTGTGGCAAATATGTGTGGCAAATTCACCACAGGTATGATCAAGGAACCACAATCATTATCTTGGGTGTTGTGAAGAGGACGGAGAATGCTGCTGACAGCCTCACAGGAGAACAGCTGGAGCTTGGTGAGGATCATCTCTGCAAAGGTATTGAGATGAACAATGATAAAAAGTGCAACAAACATTTAATGGCTGCCCTGTTAAATGTATGATTCACCATCTCTCTATTTTACTTCTATCCTACTTCTATTCCATGTCCTATCACTTGTAGTTACACTCATGGGCACTTAGAGTAGTTTCCACCTTGTGTTTACCACTGTTTGTTTCACAGTATGTAGACTGCAGAGTCCAGAGTTTTGCACTCTTCAGTTGCTCACTCTGGACTCCAGGTACTGTACTCCTTATTGTCTCATATAATAACTAGTTGCTCACTCTGGACTCCAGCTGTTCAGTCTATCTGAGTCTCCCTTCACAGTTGCTAGGTTAAACTGCACTAAAGGCAACCTCAGACTTTAGCATGCCCTTCATGAGCAGGCCCACAAAATCCATGCAAAATAGATTTAATTTCATTTATAATGTATATAATTCCTATAAATATATTTGAATATCGGTGAACCAGCTCTCAAGCTAGAGTGGTTGGTAAGGTTTGGTTTTGACTTGTCGCAAGCTGATGGCAGCTACAGGTTGGAGCCAAAGCTGTGGCAACACTATCTACTGTAAGGTATGTCGGTCTTCATGTTTTCTTAATACCACACATCTAATTTTTGGATGACAAGTTCACCAAAATGGCAAGGAGTCAGATCAAGCAAATTTATTCAGTATCTCTCACCACCAGTTTAGTATCTCATACTGTCTACGTGCTTCATCTTTGTCACTTCTCTCGCATGCAATCAGGCATCGGCCCCTCTCCTGCATCCTCTCGCTCTCTTCCCTGTTTACTTGATTGGAAATTGAAGTTGAAGACTGGGCCACTGTGATGGCCACCCCCTATGTGGATCCTAATAGAAATATTGCCCTCAAAGCCATTTCAAGCCTAAGAAAGTAAGCAAATAGAGCTTACTCACTGTTTCTTCTGATTTGGGAAAGAAATCAACAGCTATCTTGCTTCCGCTGCTGTTGGCAACTGGATCCACCTGTACACCAGAGTTTGCATACTTGACATTGCCTATGTTGAATCATCAACCTAAACCATCTCTGCAGCTAAACAGGAACTCACCTTGTTTGTTAAATTCTTTGCTATCATCAAAATCTGAAAACTGAACACCCCAATACTGATTTTCTGGCAGCCCAAGTTGATTCTCTGGCCCACAATCTGACTGTTTGTCGCCATGTGGTTTGTGTCAGGTTCAGTCACACTTTCTCTGCCATTAATGTTGCCTTCACTTATGTTGTCAATGTCATACACAATGCGGTTGCAAATGGTACTGGCGGTGAGATTATGAGAGGAAGGGAAGCTCAGAATCATCATGGTGGATTGTGGGTTTAAATTTCTCACTCACCGCCCAATGGATTTATAACATTTCTGCTATTGGTTGTGCTTCATACGTTACCTGACATTTGATGCAAGATCTGGTCAATGCTAGGCGACAGTAGGTTGCTGTGTACCTCTATATTAAGCTCCTTCCGCTGAATGTGTTAATTTATGATAGGGCAGGGTAAATTTATCAAGACAATGTCTTACTTGAAGCTCTCAATTTTGCAACTCTTCCATTTTGCTGGCGTCCCTAGCAACATCCCAAGATCCGGCTCTAGAACAGTGTGCGGTTGCCATTCCTCTCCATTTCAAGCTAAACTCAACCCTTACAGTATTGATTTTGTGGACCTTTCCTTATGAACATTGGGCCTTTCCTGGCGTCTTGGATGTGGAGCATCCTTTCCTTGGGTATATAAGGACAGGAAATATTGTATCTCTTCAACCTACTGTCATGGCTAAAGCTTCAACAGCAAAATCCAAACAAATTGCGAAGGCAAAGTTAGCGTTGACCACTAGCGGCCAGAAAACAAAAGAGAATTTGATCAGGAAGCCCAGTGCTAGAAGTTAGTATTGTATTTTGTTTCCATTGAGGCCCTTATTTATTACTTCACTTGAATAGAGGCGAAGTCAAATAAGCGAGGCAACACTGCCATTAGCAAGACAGTGAAGAAGGAGCTGCTTGAGAAGCAAAGTTCCCAAAGTGAGTATTTTATTTCCGTTGAGACTTTTCCTTATTGCTTCACTTCAATAGGTGCAAAATCAAATGAAGAAGTCTTTGCCACCAAGATCAAACAACTTACAGGTGAGTCCCATTGCTCTCCTCTGTGATATACCATGTTGACCCTTTTAGCTGAGAATGTGGCCTTGCGTAAGGCCAATGCCATGAAAGAAAATGTCAGTCCAATGATACCGTGGCCAGAGAAGGGCTCTGCTGGTGACAGATTCAACCTTTGGGCTAAAATGGGCCTTGCAGATGATGACAAGTTATATGGTGCTCTTCGAGTGAGTTACTTTCTTTTTTTACACTCATTCTTATCTGAGAATTTGCAGCACTGTGTTCAAGATGCAGTCAACAAGGCTGGGCTTGACTATAGGATTAAATGGCACTGCCAACCCAAGCACCTTATTGCCCAGGTCATCAGGGTGGTATGTTGTTGATTGCCAATCTTGCATAAATTCCCTTTCACCTAGATCCCCTAGGCTCGAGAATGCCATGAGTATTTCAAGTGATTCCCACATGGGTGGGCAATTGAAGAATTCATCAAGTCTAGTCTCAAGAACAAGCGCGCTTACACACGTAAACAGGGATATTTCCAAGAACTTGGTAATGCAAACAATGCAGGGAGCAATGGTCATGAGGAGTCTCTAAATGGTGACATGGGTGATGACGAGGCTGAAGCTGGAAATGAAGAATTTGAAGGCGCATTGAGGATGATGAGCTTGAAGCTGAAAATGGGGAATTCAAAAGTGACATGGAGGATGATGAGGCTGAAGCTGGAAATGGGGAATTCAAAGGCAATAATGAGGAGGATGCCTAAGTATTTTTGTTGCATATGAGTGGGTATTTTCTGATTTGCAAGATGTTGAATTTTTGTCATTAAAGGTGACATTTCCTGTATTAAACTGGATGTAATTCAACTCTAATTTTTAATGGTTACTGTCACAAGAATTGCCCCTAAGTGTTTGAATAATTTTCACTCCACTGTTGTGAAAACTCATTGTTAGATGTATGAATAGTTTCAGTTGGCAAGTTATGAAAATACTTCATTGACAGCATGAAAACTTGTCGCTATGGCATGATGAGATAGCCCTGCAAAGTGGATGGATAACCACTTTCCTGACCCTCTGAAAATCTCACAAAAAAAGGGCAAAATCCAGCTACTTGAAATGTAGTTAGTTACTCCATTAAAAAGATGGAAGTCATCCCCAGGGACAAATTCGACGGGGTATGAATATGGACAAATTTCAAGGTGTTTTCAACCTCTTAACTCATCCGTTCTGAGGGAGAATTTTTACAACTTTTAGGTGGTGTTTTTCTCTGAAAACCAGATGATTTTTATTCTTTTTCAATAGCCATAAAGGACAAAAATTCTACCCTAAATGGATTACTTTCTATCCAATTTCTTCACCTCAGTGGCTGAAATACTGGATGATTTTCCACATCTGATGGTCTCACTGTGCCATTTCTGGCACATTTTTATCACATATACCTTGACGACATTATCATTTGGTCTGACTCAGTTGAGGAACACATACAGCATATCAAATTAATTATGAATGCACTGCGCAAGGCTTGCCTATACTGCAATTCCAAAAAATCCCAGTTCTTTCTTACTGAACTGGAATTTCTTGGACACCGCATCTCGCATGACGGTATTGAGGCTCTCCTCAAAGGTGAACAAAATCCTCAGGTGGCCTACTCCTAAATTGGCCACAGATGTCCGCAGTTTTCTGGGCCTTGTCTGATATATTGCTGCATTCCTGCTGAAACTTGCTGATCACACATTGGTCCTCACTCCCCTTACTATGAAAGAATGTGAAAAACAGTTCCCTGCGTGAGATACTCATCACCAAAATGCTTTTGATGCTATCAAAGCCCTTGTCATCAGTTGAGAATGCCTGACTGTGATTGGTCATACAAACCCTGGTGACAATAAAAATTTTGTAACATGCAATGCGAGTGATCTACGGACTGGTGCTGTACTGAGCAGGGGTCGTACCTGGGAAACAGCTTGACCTGTGGCTTTTGATTCTATGCAGCTCAAAGATGCACAAAAGAACTATGCTGGCTATCGTCTGCACTCTCAAGAAATGGAGATCTGACCTGCTGGGGACAGAGATTCTTGTCTACACAGACCATTGCACACTAGAGAACTTTGATATGCAGAAAGATCTTTCATGTCGTCAGGCATGCTGGATGGAACATCTATCCCAATTTGACATGATGATCAGGTACATCCATGGTGAGGACAACACTGTAGCTGATGCCCTGTCATGATTACCAAGCAATATGCCTGACTCAGATACTTGTTCTGACGTTGAAGTCTCTGACCCTCCTGTTTGCTGGGATAACTGGCTCAGACATTGCACTGTGAATGCTGTTTTAACAATCTCAGCAGACGGGTCTTTCCTACGAGATATCTCTACTGGATATGAGCATGATGATTTTTGCAAAAAACTGTTGATGCTAGCATCCCAGGAATCAAATTTGTCAATAACCTGTGGTACATTGGGGATCAACTGATAATACCACGCTATGGGACTGTCCGAGAGGACCTGTTCTGTCTTGCACATGACGCTCTGGGACATTTCAGTGCAGATAAATCATATGCCGCTATCTGTAACTGCTATTATTGGCCCAACATGCGGTGTGACCTCAAGAATGCCTATGTCCCTGGCTGTGTGCCTTGCCAATGAAACAAGAGCCCAACCGCAAAGGCAGTAGGCCCACTTCACCCTCTCCCAATTCCTGATGGACATGGTGACTCTGTGTGCCTCAACTTCATGGGCCCTCTCCCTGAGGATCATGGGTTTAATTGCATCTTGACTATCACTGACCGCTTGGGCTCTGATGTATGGCTGATCCCCACACGGACAGACATCACGGCCCAGAAATTGGCGACAATTTTTTTCAATGAGTGGTACTGTGAAAATGGCCTGCCACTCAAACTCATATCCAACCATGATAAACTGTTTGTATCAAAGTTCTGGAAGGCACTCCATGCATTGACTGGAGTACACTTGAAGTTGTCCACAGCATACCACCCACAAACGGATGGTTCCAGTGAGTGCACCAACAAGATTCTCAACCAATGTATCTGTTTCCATGTTGAATGCAATCAGAAAGGCTGGGCTTGCGCTCTGCCGCTCATCCATACCAATATCATGAACACTGTGAATGCTTCTACAGGATTTTTGGGGTTTCAACTGCGCATGGGTCAGAGCCCATGCATCTTGCCACCTTTGATCCCCTTGTCCATAACGAGACCCCCCCTTGAGGACTGCCAAGCTCAAGCTATCTGTGAGCGAATACTTCAGGATGAATGAGAAGCAAAGGACGTGATCTTGACCAGCAAAATCACACAGGCTTTCCATGCTAACAAGAAGTGAAAGGTTGAAGATGTGTTCAATGTCGGTGACAGGGTCATGTTGGCAACACTACACCGCCAGCGAGAATACAAGGCAGGAGACAAGAACCATGTCGCTAAGTTTTTCCCTAGATTTGATGGCCCACATACCGTTACAAAAGCATTCCCTGACTCTTCTGTTTATACTCTAGACCTCCCTAACTCCCCAGACATTTGCCCCACCTTTCATGCTTTGCTCCTGAAATGGTTCCATGGGAATGATGTAGTCCTTTTTCCTTCACGTGAACATCCGATGCCTGGGCCAGTGGTCACCTTGGATGGGGTCGAAGAACACATGATTGAGAAGATTGTGGATGAACGGAGAAGAGGGCATGGGATGCAATATCTTGTGCGCTGGGTTGGCTACCCACCTGACCATGACCAATGGATGCCACACTGTGACTTGGACGATTGCGAAGCACTGGATAACTGGTTGCAATGTAGGGTTTAGGGTCACACAGTAGCTTTTCCCACTGGGTTTTTGATGCACCTGTCGTGAAGGTTCATGATGTGATTGTTTGTTTTATTGATTTTTTTTCTTTTCCTTTGGATTATTGCTGGATAGCTTACAGATGCGCATACTTACAGACATGAACACCCCCTTTCTTTTTTAAAGAGTGGGAGGGTGTAAGCATGGCTTACATCATCACATTGGCGACTTGTTTGTTATCGATAAAGAACCCATCTTTCCTTTTACCTTTTTACCATCTCGTCTACAACTAGTCAATTACTTTACTCTCTCAGGAATATTACACTGTGTCTTGTCACTCTGTGTGATTGAGAAGTGAGTTGTAATATTCCATCCTTTCTCCTTTTCTAGTGTTTTCTGTCTTCTCCTCAAAGACAGGCTTTCAGACATGCATTTCTGGATCATGGTGCTAATGAGTAAGTTTTGCTTTAGGATTGTTACACCATGTGAACTTGATGTCTTGATCTAATCACTCACCAGTGTCGCTACTGGCTAGTTACACATTTCTTCTTTCGAGTTCCTAAGTTCAGGAGTAAATTGCCAAATTCAAAATATATTGCATGTATTAAACTAAGTTACACAATTATATCTACAAAAAGACAACTAGCTACAAACAAACCTCCCCCGTACAAGATGCGCGAGGAAGGGGGGCAGGGTCTTGGTGACCCCACATGTCTTTGTTGTCCGGTGGTGAGGGCGTCGGCATGGTGGTGGACTACTCTGCAGATTCAAGCCACGTTTGGACTTTCTCCCGGGTCCTGTCCACCTTCATTGCATGTGCTTTATGCAGGCCCTTCCTCGCATTTTGCATCCATAATCCCAAGATCATGTCAGCAAAATCAGGGGACTGAGAGCCTGTGATGTTGCTTGCTTGCCGACCAAACTTCGTTTGCCTGTTAGCAGCCCGTGCATCGCGATCACGCTTCTGCTGGGAACAAACATTGTCTGGCTTCCCATCACCCCTGCCATGGCCACCATGATTGCCATAACCACGACCATGACCATGACCACAACCACCGCCACCACCATGATTGTCATCATTACATCCATTGTCATAGTATATATCCTCGGTGTGATTCCGGGCAAGGACTGTGAATGCAGCCACTCCCCACGTTTTGAGGGCAGCACAACCATAGGCAACGTCAAAGATCAGGGGTGGTGGCCACTCATCGGTGACAGATCACCTCGCATCCAAGTTGTGAGGTGCCATCATCTGGACAATAATATCGTGGGTGTTAAAGTGCTGAAACGTGAGGCGCTTATCTGCAATTGATGGTTGCATGATGAAACCGACTTGCGCGGCACTGGGTTGCATAACGAGGTCCATGTCATTGACAGTCATCGCAAAATTGGGGGTCTATGAACTAATTCTATTGCATGAAAGACAATTAGGTTTACAAACTGACCTGCAAAAAAGCGACTCGAGAGGCCCCAAATGCATCGTGGAGCTGTAAGGCAAGCAGGATTCCGTTACGTATATCGTTGATGTCATTCAAGGGTGGATTGAATGCTTCATGCCTGTGTTTGGCGAGATTGATCATGTACTTGGCCTGGAATGAGGGCTCTGTACAATTAAAGAGATATTCAGAACACACCTGATGTCCTTTAGCATGAGGAATGATATGACACACCTGAAATCCTTCTCCTGTACCAGTCATCACACAGGTTCCATTGCATGCAGTCACATCCTCCCTAAATTTGCCCTGGCTTGTGCTGATTGCTGATGTGTCTGAGGTTCTCATGTCCATCAAATCAGGGTCAAGCAAACACGCCTCTAACATTAAAGGTGAACGACAGCTGCTGGCACGCTGAAGTATGACTCACCTTGCACTATATAATAATAAACACCCTGGATATTATCATGCTCAAAGTAGCTAACCTCTGGGCCATCAGGTGAGGCAGAAATGTGGCCTTCATTGCCATGGATCGTAAAACCAAGGTAACACAGCCAGGTCAGAGGATGTACTGAGAAGTGTTGACAGGAATAGATAGTGCGTGATGATATACATCATTGAGTTGCATCCAGAGATCAACGTTTGCGGCCATGATCATGATAAATTTTGGAACGTTGGCGACAAGTTGGCGAGAGGTCCAGCAAAAGTGCACAGACCATGTAAGAGATGCAGTCACGGTGCGACTCGTTTACAATAAAGACTTCTCTAAGTGAGCAGAACGGACCTCTCCAGCAGAACTTTGATTCAAGTCATCACAGAATACACTTCTCATCGAGTTGGAACTTGGGATATCGATCCACAAGTCATCTCATTCTTCTCTACCGGTGACAAGAGATGATTGTTCCTCCAATTTGCATCAACAAGTCTTTACCTGCAGTCGTTGTATTCACTTACAATGACAACCATTATCTTTTATGCCACTCAACAAGCGTAATGCCCATTCCAACAAATCCTCTTGCCAACAATCTCCTAGATTCCTCAATCAGCAAGACATTGAACCAGCCATTGAACGTCTGGTAGACCAAGCCCAGCATGTGTCCAGATCCGGGATTGAATTGGGACATTGACTTTGCCAACTCGTGGTATGTTCCTTCGTCTTAATCGTGATGTATTTATAAATGGCCTTGGGCGCCTGCACCCTCGTTTGACCCATGACTCTACAGTATGCACTGAACCTTCGTGGTTCTCCTTCTCATCTCTTTGTCTGCTCATGCGAAATCCAAATCTTTGCCACCTTCAATTTCAACTTCAATCCCTTCTCGAAACTCTCGCTGACCTTTCTTCCCTCAGTGATCCTCCTCAAGAACGAGCAGTATCCCACACTCTCCCATCTTTCGACCCCATCTCTCGTCCTCTGCTTTCTTTTGCAGAGTTCAGCGCGGGTACGGACACTGACATCAATGCAAAGTAGCATGATGAGTCGGATGGTACTAATCACGAATCTGAACCTCAGCAAGATAGTCATGCCTTGGATTATCAAGAAGCATGTCCAGGCCAGCACATAGCTACAGTCGACTGGGACCGCTCGCGCAGGAACAGTGCGAGACCCGATCCTGTTTAGCCGGTTGCTGAGAACAATCCATTTTCATACGGTTATGGGCACGGATGTGCTACCTCTCCTGCCTTGTCCTCCACTTCCGTCCCTGTCCAACTCTCCCCTCCCTCCCATTTATTAGGCTCCGGCTCGGGGATCGTGGCTTTGAAAGATACCACACACCCCGATCCGGTTTCAAGACCTGCAACAAGTAGGAAGAGATTCTCTGCACCGTTGCCATTCACGCACCTTGTTGGGGGTGGCAGCGGGGCTGTTCCTGTCATTGATTTAGAGATGGTGGGGAGGGAAAGGCGCTTAGGGGCTGGGTGGGATAGGAGTTTCGACTTGCACCATGGAGCAGAATCATCTGGAGCTCGCGATGATGTTGTTTGGGCAAGGTGGGACTACGTCCGTGGTTTTCTTTCATCTGCCTTCTTATTAGTCGTTGATTAATCCTTCATAGCCCCGATAATTTGACCCGGCGTCTCCTATTCCTCGCCTACACCGCTGCATTTGAGATTTGGGACTGCACCGATCTCGAGTCTTTGCAACAGGTCCTGCATATCAATAATACTCGCAATCCCGCAGGTGGAGCTAATGCGCAACTGGAGTGGACGGGAAGTGTGCCATCATACCTGAATCTCGGAGGAAAGGGGCGAAGGATCCGTTTAGGGGCAACAGGCCTTTAATCGGAGGTTTGTAGGTTTTTCTTCTCAAGTTTGCATCTTGGGCTCTTGTTTGCGATTAGGATGGATGGGGGGAATAATGAGGATGAGGGGAGTCTATTTTTTTTGTATTCGCTTTCTAGACATGAGGTTGTACGGTGGGCGACGGTTGCGGAGAGTGCAGTAGAATTTGAAGCTAACGAGGAATTTATTGTGGTTGTACGTACTAATCTGATTTCTTTACATCTGCTTTAACTTCATTTTCGCAGAGCACGGTTGATCCAGCAACATTATCCATTCTATCCTTAACTACCCTCGCTCGACACACTGTATGTCATCCAGGGACCATCGCTTCTTCCTTTCTTCGCACCTCTACCTCCCAACCCTCCCGACGGCAGTAGGGAGGGAGCCCTCCTTAATCTGGAAGCAATTTCGAATGCATTTACAGGCAGTTTCAATCATTACTATCAAGGCCAACGACAATATTTATCACAAGACGACAACAGCAATTTTAATAACAACTATTTTGATGAATTCAGCTCGGGCTCAACTCAATATAATAACACATACAAAGCAACCAATTCTGTACCACCACACCACGCATTAGTCGTCAACCCACATGAGAACGAGCACCAGCAGGCTTGTCCCCCAGCCCAGACCCCCGAAATTCGGCTGCTTCCTACCCTTCCCACCGCTCCATCTTGTTGCACCACCCTCGCCCAGTTTTCGCCCTCTCTCATTGCCTTCTCGCATACGCATTGCCTGCATCCTCCCATTCATACCCACACTCATACACACACACCCATGCCAGCACAGGATCTCCATCCACCTCCCTGCTCATCCCACATGCACCTCCATCGGGAGGTGGCGGCAGACCTTTGGGACTTGGGCTGCCGACAACGCAGGCAGAGCTTGGGCACACCGCTCTCAAGGTCGGGGGAAGCGTCCTCAGCGGGATGCGCACCCTCAGGGGAATGGCGCTTTCCGCTGCCAAGAGCCAGGTTGCGTCATCTAGTTCAGGGCCAACTTCGAGGCACGGCCATGAGGAAGCAGGGGGAGGAGTGATGTGTTTTTTCTGGTGCAGTGCACCATCAGAGGGTGCGATTGGTGCCACTGGAGAGAGGGAGGAGGATTCACGCAGGGAGAGGAGATACTCGAGTACGAGTTTGGGCGTGTCGGTGTTGTCTGGACCCACTGTTACTACTGGAGTGATGCATCTGCTTACGGCCATCCAGATACCAGAGGGAGGATGTTGGGTGACTGTTGTTGATCTAGCCCTGTTGTGGTCCCGTCGTAAAGCAGGGTTGAGGGAACCGGAGAAGCTGGCGGAGTTTTTAGTGAGCAAGGATAAGCATGTCGCCGGGCTCCGACTTTCGAGCGACAGGTGTTTTGTTGTACCCCGTGATGGGGAGGTTGCCCAGATGTTTCAGCTTCGACTTGGACCTGCTGTGGGGAAGATGAGTGCAGATGCGGATGGGGAGAAGAAGAGTAAATGACTGTCAGTGACTGGGACATCTGCTCTGGCGAAGAGGGAAATGTGAACACTGTGGCATGTATATGATTTGCGGAGGGGCTGAATGTTGGCTGTCATAGATGCAGTGGAGTGTGCAAGTGATGGGCGATGGGTGGCGATCGCGGCGAGGAAGCGGACGGTGGATGTCTTCCCTGTGAATCCGGATGGAGCCAAGCCAGATCACAGAAGTCATTTGGAGGGACGGGTCAGGAACATTAACGAGCTTGTGAGTCAATGATTTCCATGCTACTGCTTTTTGTTGTCGGATGCTGACTGTTCCTGTGTTTCGTTACAGCAGCCCATGCCCATGGAAGTGAGCCCTATCGTCCGGCTTCATGTGCAGAGGCATCCAGTGCCCCTCCAAGTCCCCCTGGCTTTTATGTTTGTCAGTCCTTTCAAAATGTTGTTTCCTAATCTCCTCCCACCTCCCACTCAAACAAACACCATGGGAACATCCGCACCACTTTCGATCTTGTCAGATTCTTCGTCCCCTCCTCATCACACTGCCATCTCCTTGCAGCCGCCTGTCAATTTCCAGGACATTCTTCTCTTTGACCCGATGGACAGAATGCTTTCTTTATGGCGCTGTTCGCTCGAATTGAGGCCTAGAGATCGGGGTACCATTGGCATAGCGGCTTTAAGCGGGACAAGCATCTTGTTGCCTGGGATGGGTTGTCCTGGAAAGCTAAGTGTATCACCTTCCAAGAGCGGTGCAGGGAGGTCGGGGTCAGGCAAGTCAAGACTGACGGAGATGATGGATGTCCAATGGAGATGGTTGGATGTGAGAGCATCATTGTGACATAGAATCTGAAGATGCGGGGAGAAGAAAGCGAGGTTAGGAAGCCTTTACAGAATAGGGAAGGCGGTCGGGACTGGGTGAAAGAGAAGACTAGGTGAGCAGAGTGTGTAGATCATTTTTTGTTGTTGTTGTACCTCTGACTGATCCTTCATCGTTTAGCTGGCTTGCACAGGCTGAACTATCATCATTTTCACGTTCGGTGAAGCTATTACCACAGTCCATCTATTTGTCGCACCAGTTCTCATTCCATACTCTTACCATTCCCTTATTCAACGATATCAGCTTGATATTTCAGGGCACAAGATTGACGTTTGCAAGGAAGTCCAGATTAGCCCATATCCTGCTGGAAGCGGAGAATCCTTCGTCGAGGGCTTCTCCTCGCCTTGTGACATCTGTAATAGAACCTTCTCATCATTGTTTGACGAACCTCTCACATCTGCACTTGCTGGTGGACTCAATTACCATCACAGCTCAGGCATCCTCCCGATGCTTCCTACTGACAATCCGCACGATAACTGGCCTTGGAGATGGTGTGAGTGAGGGTCTGGCTAGACTCCCATGGGAAATCAACCGAGTTCGGTCACCCCGACTTCGACCTCATCCGGATAGTAGTATGTCTGCATCAGTTCCGCTGGAATTTGATGAGGAAGATGAGGACTTTATGAGGCGCGATATGCTCGATATTCCAGATTGTGATGGTGGATCGGGTTCAAGGGGGACATCAAGAGGTGGTGTTGATTCGGCTGCTTCACCTTCTGTATCTACACCTGCCACCAGTACTCATCCTCTGGTTCAAAGATGGATGATGAACCAGACATATGGAATCAGTGGAGTGCTGAGGATAAGGCTGTGGTAGAAGAGGCTGAGCGATTCGATGTTATTTCGGTTGTTGGATTTCTAGATGAGGAGCAAGAGCAGGAGAGCAGGAGGATGCCTGGCCCCAAGCACGCCTCAGTGTTGGCAGAGAAACCAAACATTAAGAGGAAAGGGAGGGGAAGATGGCGGGAAATCTGAACTTTAGAAGGTTCTGCGTGTCATTCCTTGCTTGTTTTTTGCATAACGTATAAATGCGAAATCCTATTTTATTTGTCTTCGGGTTCTGACTTGTCATGATCAAATGTTGCATTCATTGCCATTCAATGTTCAAATACCATGATACCAAGTTCTAGTGGTATCAAAGTTTGGTTCTGAAGTTTGGTTCCAACTGACCTTTGGCAGAACCGAACCTTGAGTTCAAAGTTCGACCATTGGCCAGAATCAGTTCAAGGTTCAGGCCTCAGGCTAGAGGTGGCAGGTTCAAACCTGGTCTACTGGAACCACCAGTTCTGAGTGGTATCAGAGGATATTCAAATCACAACTTTCATCAAAAATTTGATCTCGCTGATAGCATCAGGGAAATGACAAGCCACTGGAGTTTCCCGGTGGCTCACTTCCAAACAACAAAACCAAAGTAGGAATCCATACATAATAGCCTGAGGCAGGTCATCAGAACCTAGTACTGATCGACTTCAAGTTGTATACCTTTCACTCAACCATGACTAGTGACTAGTGACTCCCAACGCAACCGAAATCAGGAAGGTGAGATGTTCGTTTTCTGAATAAGCTAAAATTTTGCTTATAAAAAATTTCAGAGGAAATCCACTTTTCCAATGTTATAACAACGTTCAGAAATTACGTGCAGTACTCGGTGGTGATATGTTTGACTCCTAGATATTCACTGAATCGCGAGGCTCATAGTCGAAGAAAATATGTGTATGGACTTCCTCAAGCAGACCAGGAGACCGAGTTGATGTTGGACAGAAGTGGCTGTGTAATGGGATCAGGACCCGAATACACCAGGCCTTTCCGGTGGATTATCGTCTAGGCTGAGGCCCAGAGTTCTGGTAACCTCGAGTCAAATGCTGCATTATCTCCCAGTTTTTGGTTTGCTCCTCCTAATTGGAGGCGGTCTAGGGCTCACATGGTTTAGAAGAGCATTCAACCTCCCCAGAGGGCTGTTTGGTGATAACACACGAGATATTATGAAGGAACAACCCTGGACAACCCTGCATGGCACATGTAAGGGGACTAGGGGGGTGCCCTGTGTGTTTTTCCTATTTTTTATGTTCGTCCCATATTTTTCCCCACCTCATTTCCTTCTATTCTTCATTTTCTATGATTTTTCCGGATTTTATTACTAATTTTCCCTTGTTATCATGTTTGTATATGTTGACACTTTTATATTTAGAGGCGGAGTACCCCTTCCGACACATACCCCTTGGTATGATGTCATTCGGCGGCCTTGATCCGCCTATCTCCGCCTTTTTCTATTTTTAGGTTATATTTGATTTTTGTCGTCTTCACATATACTGGGCATCAGCAAGGGGATCCTTAGAGTTTTCTCTTCGGATTTCCCTTTGCTAGGTGTGCCCCCAATCCCTGTATTATGTAGCATAATTTTAACTTCGGATTTCCCTTTGCTAGAGGCTTAGGTTGCCCTTATAGTAGAAAACTCTCCGCTAAGGCCCGAAAATCGCGAACGCGCTGCCCAAAATAGGCAGGTACGGACTGGACGACACTTCCCAAAGCTCCACAGAGTCCCTACACACCGTTCCAGATACTCTCGCCTTTATCACGCCGCCATTTTCGCCAAACGCGCTCCCTAGCGACATGGACACATCAGAATGCTTCGACGCGCTTGAAAGCGACGTTTCCAGAATGCGCGCGCAAATCGACTCGCTTAAATCTACGATTGAAAACTTCGTTAGGACCCTCCAGGCTAACCCTACAACTAATAGTTCCCCCTTCACGACTCCAAGCGCACCCAACAACGACATTTTGCCAAATGCGTCCACTAAGGAACGTGCCCAGATCAAACCGTCCCCCCCCGCCGAATTTAATGGTGCACGTGCGCAGGGACGTGCATTCCTTAATTCCTGTGAGTTATACATTAGTCTCCAGTTGCATCAATTCATCGATGAGGCTGCAAAAATTTATTGGGCCTTCACATACATGAAATCTGAACGCGCCTATCTCTATGTGGACCGTATCCTACGTCAAACTAAAGAACTCGGTTCTCTACCTTTCTCCACTTGGGGTGACTTTTGAGCTGAGTTCGTACGCCACTTCTGCCCCCTCAATGAACGCCACCGAGCAGTGACACAACTTGAGTCATCCACTTACCACCAGGGACGTCAATCCGTGGACGACTATATTGATGAGTTCAAGGATTTGGTGGACATGGCAGGGTATGGGAGTGGGTTACCAGTGGTGGTGAAGTTCCGACGGGGGCTCAACCGAGAAATTCAGGACCAGATTGCACAGATGTTGGAAGGGCGCCCAGCGGACGATGATATCCTTGCTTGGTATGAAGCTGCTTCACTCTGTGACGAGAACCGACTCACAAATGCAGCGTTTAATGCTGCATTCCGTGCTCCAACTACCACTCATACACCCTACACCTTCAATCGAAGCCTCCCCTGCCCTAACCCCATTCCTGCTCGTCAAACTCCCACACCAGCCATCAATGTCCCAGTACCAATGGATGTTGATGCAGCCCACAGCCGTGCACGTAAGTTGGATCTCTGCTACCATTGTGGGGAGCCTGGACACAGGGCTGGAGCATGTCCCCATCATCAGGATATCCGCATGCTCACCCCCAAGGGACGAGACGAACTCCTGCAAGATTTGTTGGCACTTGTAGATGTTGAGGAAGCGAAGGATCAAGTTGCAGAGGAGGTTAAGCTGGAAGTTGTAGAGGAGCAGGATTTTCCTATTCACAGCGAGTGAATCGTATGCCCTCACTGCCTGTCCATAACCGCTTTGAAGTCTTGTCAGTTGAATCCCCGGAGAATGAATCCATTTCTGTGACTGCTCCCCTCTCTGACCCTTCGAAGTTGGCTAAAGACGTACCTGCTCTCCCCATCTCTCCTTCTACTCCACGTCCCAAAATTAAATCATGGGAGCATAAACTACCATGCAAGTATATTGTGGCATCCACTCCCTCTGCACATTCCTTAAACCTAGCCATCGAACTGCAGACGACCGACACTGGACAGATACTCAGTGTCTCTGCGCTCCTGGACTCTGGTGCGACTGGTCTCTTCATCGATTCCCATCTGGTACAACAACATCATCTAAATACTCGCTCACTCTCACGTCCGATACCTGTATATAATGTGGATGGATCCCCAAATGAATCTGGTGCCATCCGAGAGGTTGCAGACCTGGTTCTCCGTTACAAAGATCATAGTGAGCGTGCCCTTTTTGCTGTCACTCAATTAGGAAAGCAAAAGGCAATTTTGGGATATCCATGGCTTCGAGACCATAACCCAGAGGTCGACTGGCGCACTGGGGAGGTTACCATGAGCCGATGTCCATCCCGCTGTTGGACGTGTTTCACAGAAGCCAGGCAAGAATGTCGTGGACAGAAGGCGGCAATACGACGAACTCAGAAGTGTTGTGCTGGACCCCTGCCTATACCTGAAGTGGAATTGGAAGGGGTTCCTGATCTAATGCCAGACTCGGATGATGATGATGAGGACCCAGAGGAAGTGGAGGAGGGTGATCGGATCTTCTACACTGCAATTCGCTCATCGCATGAGGTGTGTGCCACATCGAACATATCCCAATGCCTCGCCGAGGCCTTCCACAAAAACAATGCTGCTAAATCCTCTACTAACTCCTTACTCCCTCATCTCCATGAGTTTGAAGACGTGTTCTCCAAGGAGTCATTCGACTCTCTTCCTGCGCGTAAGCCATGGGATCACGCGATCGAACTCACCCCCGGCGCAACCCCTTCATCCTGCAAGGTCTATCCTCTCTCTCCGGAGGAACAACGGCAGCTTGACCAGTTCATCGACGAGCACCTGGCCTCTGGACATATTCGACCAGCGAAGTCACCCATGGCCTCTCCCTTTTTCTTTGTCAAGAAGAAGGATGGCTCACTTTGACCGGTTCAAGACTACAGAAGACTCAACAACATCACGGTCAAAAATTGCTACCCACTACCCCTCATCTCCGAACTCGTAAACCAGCTCCGTGGAGCCCGATACTTCACCAAGCTCGATGTCCATTGGGGCTATAATAATGTGAGGATAAAGGAGGGAGATGAGTGGAAGGCAGCCTTTCGTACCAACCGTGGTCTTTTTGAACCGCTTGTCATGTTCTTTGGCCTTACTAATAGCCCTGCCACCTTTCAGACCATGATGAACGACATCTTCCATGACCTCATCCTCGAAGGCGTTGTCTGCATCTATCTCGACGACATCCTCATCTTCACTCGCACGGTTGAAGAGCACCGTCGCATCACGCGCCTCGTCCTAGAGCGACTTCGACGGTACAGGCTCTACCTTTGTCAGGACAAATGCGAGTTCGAAAGGACCAAGATCGAGTACCTCGGCCTGATTATCTCGGAGGGTCAAGTGGAGATGGATCCTATCAAGGTAAACAGGGTCACAGCTTGGCCAACGCCCACGAACAAGAAGGAGGTGCAGTCTTTCCTGGGCTTCATCAATTTTTATCGGCGTTTTATCAAGGATTTCTCACATCATGCACGACCGCTGTTCGACTTGACAGGAAAGGAGGCATGGAGGTGGGATAATGCACAACAGGAGGCGTTCAAAAAGCTTAAGGAGATGGTCACTTCTGCTCCAATCCTTACCTTTGCTGACGATTCACGTCCTTTTCGTGTAGAAGCCGACAGTTCTGACTTTGCGACGGGCGCTGTGTTGTCTCAGCAGTCTCCGGAGGACCAGAAGTGGCATCCTGTTGTGTTCTACTCCAAAAGCCTTAGTGCTGTAGAGAGAAACTACGAGATCCATGACAAGGAGATGTTGGCGATAATGCGTGCGCTTGAGGAGTGGTGACACTTCCTCGAGGGTGCCCAACACAAGGTGGAAATTTGGATGGATCACAAGAACCTTGAGTACTTCATGACGGCCAAGAAATTGAACCATCGTCAAGCTCGTTGGTCCCTGTATCTATCTAGATTCGACTTCTCCTTGCACCACCATCCGGGTCGCAGCATGGGGAAGACCGATGCCCTATCCCGACGTGCAGACCATGGGGATGGCAGCGGTGACAACCAAAACATTGTGCTGTTGCAGCCAGACCTGTTCACCATTCGCGCACTGGAAGGCATCGTACCCCAGGGTGAGGAGCGGGACATTCTACGTGACATTCATCGCGCAAACCGTAGCAGTTTACATGAGGATGTTGTCGCCCGAGCTGTTAAAGAACTGAGGAAGGGATCGACCCTTTCCTTACGTGCGGCAGAGTGGGCTGAAAAGGAGGACTTGTTGTATTTCAGGGATCGCATCTATGTTCCCAATGACCCAGACCTTCGCCGGCGCATCATATCCCAACACCATGACTCACAGATTGCTGGCCACCCCGGACGCTGGAAGACCTTGGAGCTCACCTCACGGAACTATTGGTGGCCACAAATGTCATGGCTCATTGGTCAGTATTGTCGCACTTGTGACCTTTGCTTACGCACCAAGGTCCCTCGTCGCAAGCCTATTGGTGAGCTACACCCTCTTCCTGTTCCAGAGAGTCGTTGGGATGTTGTCAGTGTTGACTTTGTGGTGGAATTGCCAGAGTCAAACGGGTTTGATGCGGTGATGTGCACAGTTGACTCAGTGGGAAAACGCGCTCACTTCATTCCCACTCACACCACTGTCAGTGCCCTAGGTGCCGCTCGACTCTACCTCCACCACGTGTAGAAATTACATGGACTTCCTGGTGCCTTCCTCTCGGATCGTGGCCCTCAGTTCATGGCAGAGTTCACTCGTGAGCTGTACCGACTCCTGGGGATCAAACTCCTCGCTTCAACTGCTTATCACCCACAAACTGATGGCCAGACAGAGCGAGTCAACCAGGAACTGGAGCAGTACATCTGCCTCTTTGTCAATGAACGCCAGGACAATTGGGATGATCTCCTTCCTTTGGCCGAGTTTGGGTACAACAACCATGTCCATGCTTCCACTCAACAGACCCCTTTCCTCTTAGACACTGGACGACATCCACGCATGGGATTTGAACCTCGCCAAACTCCCTCACACATCGAGACAGTGAATGAGTTCACAGAACACATGAGGGATAGCTTGGAGGAGGCAAGGGCAGCCTTAGCAAAGGCGAAAGATGACATGGCACGATTTTACAACCAGCGCCACTCCCCAACCCCTCAGTACAAGGTTGGTGATCGAGTTTATCTTGACTCCAGTGACATCTCCACTACACGTCCATCCAAGAAACTCGCTCATCGCTTCTTGGGACCTTTCCCCATTGTCAAGTGCATTGGAACACATGCCTATCGTCTACGCCTCCCAGCCTCCATGTCCAGACTCCATCCCGTCTTCCATGTCATCAAATTGCTTCCAGCTCCCCCAGATCCGTTCCCGGGATGCCATTCACACCCACCACCACCACCTACAGTGATCGAGGGAGAACCCCAATATGAAGTCGAGTCAATCTTGGACAGCCGTTTGCGTTGAGGAAAACTCCAGTATTTGGTACATTGGAAAAGTTATGGGTATGAGGAGAACTCATGGGTCGAAGAGTCTGATGTAAATGCCCCTCGGTTAATCAAGCAATTCCACCGACGGCACACTGCTGCACCGCGTCGCATTCAAGTCAAGGACTTTGGTCGTATACGATTTCGAATGCATCGGGGCGATGCATCTTAGAGAGGGGGTGATGTAAGGGGACTAGGGGGGTGCCCTGTGTGTTTTTCCTATTTTTTATGTTCGTCCCATATTTTTCCCCACCTCATTTCCTTCTATTCTTCATTTTCTATGATTTTTCCGGATTTTATTACTAATTTTCCCTTGTTATCATGTTTGTATATGTTGACACTTTTATATTTAGAGGCGGAGTACCCCTTCCGACACATACCCCTTGGTATGATGTCATTCGGCGGCCTTGATCCGCCTATCTCTGCCTTTTTCTATTTTTAGGTTATATTTGATTTTTGTCGTCTTCACATATACTGGGCATCAGCAAGGGGATCCTTAGAGTTTTCTCTTCGGATTTCCCTTTGCTAGGTGTGCCCCCAATCCCTGTATTATGTAGCATAATTTTAACTTCGGATTTCCCTTTGCTAGAGGCTTAGGTTGCCCTTATAGCACAAGCAGTACAGCAAGTCATTTTCAGTTTCTGAGTCGACTGCAGTCTGAGATTTCCGTTTCCGACCTTTTTTTAGGTAGTGTCATATCATTCTACCTTGGAAATACGCCTTGCATCGGTAAGATTTACCTGATTTTCTTCACATTTACTGTCCCCTAATTTGAGACAGTTCTCCGAACTTATAAGGCGGCGTCAGAACTCCTTGTAAAGCAGGGGAATATCTACTCCAGCTGGCCTCGCAATATCATGAGGTTTGATTTATTTCACATTGCAAGCTATAACCGAACCTGTTGTCACAGCGGGGAGATCCTTTCTGGCAGTATGAGAGGGCTGGGTATGCCATATGGCCCTCGATGGAGAAATTGGAGATAAATTACCATTGCTTCTTATGACTCTTATCCTAGACATCTGATCTTTCTGTATCATCTACTAGTTGATGCACGCCAGCTTGAGCATCGAAGCGTCACAGAATTATAAATCTCTGCAATCCATGGAAGCTTCCATTCTCCTGCGTGATTTGCTCATGGAGCGCGATCATTTGAGATACATTTCCCATGTCCGATGGCCAGTGATCTTGCAATTGGAGCTCGTACATCGTACAAAATCGTACACCAACTCACTTCTATAACAGATTTGCTATTTCTGTTGCCATGTGTGTCACATATGGACGCCGTGTCACTGATTTGAACGACAAAATGGTCCTTGCAAATCAGGAGGCAGATGAAAGTTTGTCCATGTTGTTTATATATTCATATTAGTGGTCTTACAGATTAATGTTTCACGTTTGAAGCCTACATCAAGTAAGTAGTATTTGGGCACTATTTCCTCACTTTTTAACTCATGTATTGTAGACTTCAGTGAGTTTCAAATTTCACATATGTGTATTGTCATGTTCATTTGCCTTGCAGGATTCTGGGTAAATATACTTGTTCTAGTTGGAACTTGGGCCATGGCTGCGCCTGGCATGTATGAGTCCTCTGAATCAATCATCTTCTTTATCACAGACATCAGGAGAACCCAAAAATGCAAATGCAAATTTTTTGTATGTTCAGTAGAAATAAGATATCTTTAGTTTTCCCTTTGCAAGCTTGTAGATAGGGGGGTGTACAGGCCCTGATGACCTCTACTTGTCCATAACATTCACAGATGTGGAATACAGCAATTCCAGTTGGACTCTGGGGATTCTGGTTGGAATAACCAGATTCCAGGTAGTTGACAAAAGTATACCATATTGGATAGTCAAATTTGATATATTAGGGTTGTTCATGGTAGCCATTCTTGGGCCATTTTCAGCTCATTTTCAAACTCATTTTGGCTCATTTTCATGTATTTGGCAGAGGAACAAACAAAAGGGAATGAAAAATGAAATGGAAAATGACATGAAAAATGGTTACTGTGAACACCCTGGGAAGGAAATTTTAGAAAAATGGAGCAAAAATGCATTTTTCTTGCCAGGCACAGTGCCAAAAAGATGAAAAATGATCATTTTTCAGTTCCCTTTTTACAAAAGCAAGGGTGGGGTTCCATTTCACATTCATTTTACATTCATTCTCAGTTCCATTCTTGAGAAAAATGGAATCAAAATGAAATAGAAAATGATTGAAAAATGAGTGAAAAATGATCCAAAAATGCCAACCATGAACAACCCTATTCAAGTTCCAAGCTCTTTGAAAAACTTCATGAAGTGCCTACAAAATAAATTTGTGTGAAGGAAAGACTGAACTCAAGACCTTTTAATGGTATGATCACATATACTGTACAAGTGTGCTCAACTAGTTGAGCCACAGGAGATTACTAGTAATAACTATGTTACTATAAGGTTTGTTTAGGACACTCACACTCAAAACTCTATTTTCATCTTCCTCGAGGGAGGTGCTTGTCACATAAACAAGATCAAAAAATTGATTAACTACATCCCTCGCACAAGACATGAGGAGGGAGTACTACAATTATATGTTGGAGCAGACTATATATGCTGCACAGGGGAAGAGACTACATGTTCCTTACAACCTACCTGGGGTTTAGTTAGACTTACAGCTAGGGTTAGCAGAGGTAAGAACACTATATTCCTACTATGGTACAGGTTCTCCTTATATACATAATAATAAGGATATCACATGACTCCAGAGGAATATGCATATGAAACATGTAACAATATTGGTAATTAATGTGGGAGAATATCCATATGCAACATGTAACAATATTGGTAATTAATTTCAACACCCCCCCTCAAACTGTACAGTGCTCTAAGCAGCTAAGTTTGAACCTCGAAAGTAATTCCAAGAGAGTCTCTAAATTTCCTGAATAGGACAGCGCCAAGGTTCTTTGTGAACATGTCAGCCGGATTATCACTACCAGGAATGAAAATGACTGTGACTTTGTCATTTTCTATGCATTCATGGGTATAGTGGTAGCAAATGTCTATATGTTTGGTCCTTCTTTCCTGAACTGGATTTGATCCGATAAAGATGGATCCCTGATTATCAGCGCAGATTGGTACACACTTCAGTATATATCCAAGTTCCTGGAATAAGGACTCTATCCATGCTATCTGCTGACAAGTGTCAGAGAGAGCCATATATTTGGCTTCTGTGGATGACAGGGCTACAGTTTTTTGTAAACGGGACCGCCAGTACACAATGCCACTTGCTAGAGTAGCAAAGTAAACCATTGTAGATCGGCGCTTGACAGTGTCAGCTGCCCAATCAGAGTCTGTGAAGGCCTGTAGCCCTTCAGATTTCTCTCCATTGTAGACAATGTTATATTTCTGGGTTTTCACCAGATAGTGCATGATGTACATTGCTTTATCTAGATGTTCTTGGCTAGGATTAGCTGAGAATTGTGACATCTTGATTACCATGTAAGCGATATCAGGCCGTGTTCCGAGCATCAGATACAATAAAGATCCAATCACAGACTGATATTTTGATCTAAGCACCGCATTTGGCATCACTGTATTTTCCGACAGTTTGTAACCAGTCAGGAGTGGAGTGGGGGCAACTTTGGCATTTGTCATCTCGAACCTCTCGAGCACTTTGGCAAGATGTTCAGTTTGATTCAGTTTGACTTTATTTGCAGTCTGGGTGGAGTACATTACACTCCTCCACCTATTCCGGTCGGATTCCAGTCGGAATGCCCATTCTGATCGGAATTTCCAGAATTCCCAGGAATTCCATTTACATATATTTAAGGAATAGCAGGGGTATGGGTAACACCACAGGTTTCCGGTCACGGGTATGCCTGGGTATGGGTATGGGTATGGGATTGCTGTACCCATGGAAAACCGTACCCATACCTGTGGGTTTACAGGTATTCAGGTGCTGAATTTCCGGTCAGGTGAGTGGTCATATGACCTTGTTGATTCACTCATGGCACACTTCTAAACAATCCAGACCACCACCACCACCACACTCATAGCACCCTCAACCGCCGCCATGAGCAACTGCTCACGGGGTGGAAACAGGGAGCAACTAGGATGGGGACAACGAGAACGGGAGCAAGCACCCCCCCTTCCCTCGCTCCAAACGCAAGAGGGAGAGGTTTTTTGTTCCATTCTCGGCAACTACAGGAACTACCCCCCCTTGCTCACTCCAAATGCAAGAGGGGGGGTTTCTCATCTTGTTCTGGGCAACAACAGGCACCACCCCCTTCCTTGCTGCAAACGTGAGTGGGGGGGTTTCTATTAACTTAGTGTAAATTAATTTAGTGTAATAAATTATTAAAATACATATTCTTCTTGAAACCCATGAATAACCACAGGTAACCCGCGGAAACCCACAGTAACACTGTACCTGTACCCACATGGGTACGGTGTTCATGGGTATGGGTAAGGGTGTGGGAAAATATACCTGAGGGTTACCCCTGGCATTCCCTACATATATTTTTCTCACAATTCATAATTCCGATCAGACTGGGGAATCAATTTTACCTCTGGAATCCCCAGAATCTACCCAGACTCATTTTTACCTGGAACAGTCAGATCAACTGGATGCATGGCACTAGCATAACCAGAATAACCAGAATGCATGTGCTTTCCCAAATAAAACTCAATGTGCAACAAGAATTGAACACTCGACCTTGGGTCTGCACACATACCAGCATGCTTAAGCACTGAGCTACTGGGTCATTATTCATCTACATACATCTAATACTTTTATTACCCAACCAAGGTGCATAGTTACAGCCATTAACGGAATACGCACACATGCATATTGCATGACATGTGACATGTGACTGCCATCTCACAACCACCACCACTGTCATCAATGCTGCCTCCTTCTCCTCTCCACTCTACCACCACCACTGCATGTGCACCCACCACCACCATTCCCATGCCCACTCCCACCATCACCACCACCTTCAAACGAGCTGACTGGACAGAACGCGGGCCCAAATGATGGCAATTGTCATTTGGGCCATAGATAAGTTTTTTTCTTTTTTCTTTTTCTTTTTATCAATCAACTAATTTTAATTTATTGCTTTTTAGGCTATATACTACCGGGGATGACCTGCTGCAATGGAAAATGTGCAACAGAAAAATGCACAACAGAAAAATGTGCAACCCACACCCATGCCCACCCAATCCTCTCCTCCCCATTCAAATGGGATGTGAGGCTGCCGACACTGGCTAGGTGGGTGCAGAGGGATGCCAGGAGACCCCAGAAGGGGGATACCTGCCTAGTAAGCACCCACCAACCCCTGTACATGCGCCCAAACCCCTCCCCCCCCCCAAAAAAAAAAAAGACAGAAATCCAAATGGGGGACAATGGTGACCAACAATGACAAGCCACCCAGGCGCAACAATGACAACACACCACCTGCCCCCAGCCTCACGAGCAACTGCTCATGGGGTGGATCGTGGGTGGAACAACAATGATGACAAGCCACCCACCTCCAGCCTCACAAGCAACTGTTCATGGGGTGGAACGTGGGTGGAACAATGCCCAGGTGCAGGGATAGGAGACAACAATGCACCACCTGCCCCCAGCATCATGAGCAACTGCTCATGGGGTGGATCATGGGTGGAATGACAATGATGACAAGCCACCTACCCCCAGCCTCATGAGCAACTGCTCGTGGGGTTGATTGTTGGTGGAAGGACAGACAACAGCAGGGTCACGTCCCCTCCCCCTCCCCCACACTTTGTGTGGGGAGGGATTTTTTTTATACTTTTAATTATTTATTAGTATTGTGCCCCCCCTCCCCCATTTTGCCTGGGGAAGGGATTTTTTTCATCATTTTTACCTCCCCCCTCATGTTCAGTGTGAGGGGTTAGCTTTTTATGTATATAAATAAAAGTCCCTCTCACATCTTGTGAGAGGGAGGATTTTTTGTTTATGTATATAACCACAATCATGCCCACTCCCTTGCATTCAATGTGAGGGATGTGGTTAATTCAAAAATTTTGATCTTAACTACTTCGAAAAAAATTAGAGTGTCATGAATAAACATTATGTTACTAACTAATAATTCTACTGTGGCTCAACTGGTTAAGCACACATGATTGGTTTGTCATGTGATCACTCTAATCAAGATGTCTTGAGTTCAATTCTTACTCTGCACAAATATATTTTGTAGGCACTTTGACAACTTAAGACTTGAAATTTCACTATCCATTAGGGTATATACTCTAAGTTGAGCATCTGGAGTAACCGGAATCCAGTGGAATCCAGTCAGAATAACTGGAATCCAGTGGAATCCAGTGGAATCCAGTCAGAATAACTGGAATCCAGTGGAATCCAGTGGAATCCAGTCGGAATAACTGGAATCCAGTCAGAATAACTGGAATCCAGTGGAATCCAGTGGAATCCAGTCAGAATAACTGGAATCCAGTGGAATCCAGTTGGAATAACCAGAATCCAGTCAGAATCCAGTCAGAATCCAATGGAATCCACTGGAATCCAGTTGGAGTAACCGGAATCCACTGGACTCCAGTGAGTCTGATCGGAATAGGTGGAGGAGTGTAAATTACTGTCTGGGTGATGCACATGCCTAAGAATTCCATGACTTTTCAGTACTATGGCACTCCCAATGCTTTAGACAAGCATTCTTCTTTTCATCCACAAGTTTCTTGTTCTTCCCCATGAACAAGCCATCATCAACATAGACCAGTGCAATAACAATGCTGCCTGTCTTAGGATCCTTGTGTATGAAAATGCCAGCATTGGAGCTGGCATGCACAAACCCAATAGTGTGCATAAATGCCTCTAGCTCTTTCCACCATGCTAGTGAGGCCTGTTTAAGGCCATACAATGCTTGGCATAAGCGCATTACTTTGTGCTCTTTTCCCTCAAGTCTGAAACCCTCAGGTTGATCCATATAGATCTCCTCATCTAGTTTGCCATATAAAAATGCGGTTTTTACATCTAGACCAGTCATATACATGCCTTCTAAAGATGCAAGTGCAAACATGAGGCATACAGTCTCATAGTGGACTACTGGTGAGAAAATCTCATCAAAGTCAACACCTTCGACTTGTGAAAAGCCTTTGGCCATGAGTCTGGCTTGTTTTCTTCCATCCAATTTGATGGAGAAAACCCATCTATTTTTGATCATTTTTTGATCATGTGGAAGATCGATGATGTCATAGACTTGTTGCTTGTGAAGAGCCTCTAATTCTTCACAACAAGCCTGTTTCCACTCAAGTTGCTGCTGCTGTGGTAGGCATGCAATATCGCAAAATTGGTTTGGAACTTGGCTTATTTCGCTTGATGGTGTGACTGCTTTTGACAACAGCCAGCGAATAAGCTTATCTCCACCTTCCTTGGTTATCTTTTGAATATAACCTGCTTCATCCAGTTCCCCCATTGGGTGATCATGTTCTTGATTATTGGAATCAGGCACACTCTCGTGGGGTGCCAAACTTGGTCCAGCAACCAGTTCTTGCTGTTGAGATCATGGTCGTGTTTGGTTATGATCTGAATCTTGACCCACAGATCTCTTCCAATATCGATCACATGCAATGTCTCTCTCTATGTCGCTTCTCTCCATAGGTATTGCCAGGATGATTTGGGATGTTCCTCTGCCTGCCTGATTGACAGGGCCATTGCTGCCATTTCTGTTGATCATCACGTCTTGGATGAAAGTCCTCAGTGGTTACTGGAGGCGATGGAGGAGGAGCATCAGTCACATCATCATGTGCCTTTTGCTCGCTTGGTACATCATCATCATTTTCTGATGATGGAGGAAGGGGTGGATTTTGTGGCGGTATAGAATCATTGCCATCTATTCCAGATAGTGTTTAAAAGTCTGGTCCAGTCCGGTTTTTTTGACCACAACAGGGGCAACCATGGACCGGACCAGTTGCTTACATGCTCAAAATCAAGGCAACCGAAGACCGGACTGGGGTAAACCAGTTCTACTCAGTTGCCTCACGGTTGCCAAACCAGTTTAAAACTGGTCCATACATAGACTGGTCCTGACCAGTTCACAACTGGTCAGGACCAACTATTTGTACACTAATATACATGTCTCGAAGTAACATATTTCAATAACTAGTAGTAGTAATAGAAGTAAACACTACTGACAAAATCATAAATGAATGGCTAGACCATGTGGCTAGTGCTTTGGGGTGTGTGTATATATCATATATATAGTGTCTATTCAAAGCTTACAAAAGGATCGGTTGAGCCATTATTGAATTACAGTACTATGGAGTTCTGAGAGGAATGAGGAGGAAGGGTTGCTTACCATGAGTGAATGACTACACCGTTCGACTAGCGCTTTGGGGAGAGCATATATATACTATATGTTGTGTATAATCCAAGTTTACAAAATGATCGGTTGAGCCGTTATTGAAGTACAGTACTATGGAGTTCTGAGAGGAATGAGGAGGAAGGGTTGCTTACCATAAATGTATTACTGCACCATTTGACTAGCGCTTTAGGGAGAACATATATATACTATATGTTGTGTATAATCCAAGTTTACGAGAGAATCGGGTGAGCCGTTATTTAATTACAGTGCTACAGAGTTTTGAGAGGAATGAGGAGGAAGAGTGTTTACCATGAATGAACCACTGCACCATTCAACTAGTGCATTTGGGTGGATGTAGATATACTCTATACAGTGTGGAATCCTGGTATATGGACATAGCATTACAATCCTACAATAACTTATTTGGTCACTCAGTGCCAGCACTCAGATTACTTGTATCAAATATAATCTGTTGATCACTTACCTTAGCAGCACATCAAATTATGATCAAAGACTGGTTGCAACCAGTTGCAACCAGTCTTTACCCAGTCCATAATTATTTGAAAAACTACACAACCAGCAACCGGACCAGTCCACAACCACTGCTGCAGAACCTGTGAGACAGACCGGACCACAGTTGGGTCCGGTTCGGTTGCCAGTTTTTTTTCGGTCCATGCAACTGGACTTTCAAACACTAATTCCAGATGAGTGGTTGTCATCTTCTGGTTCTGGAGGTGGAAAATCACCAAGGTCTGTCTTGGCAGGAGTTTTAGCTGTGGAACAGCATGGGAACAACGTTTCATCAAATAGTGCCATAGCACCAATGAATATTGTGCCACTAAGTCACATGAAACAGTATGCTTTAATGCCATCTTCTAATCCTAGGTTCTGGTTTGATCCTCCTTCTCTTACCTTCTCACACTGTCAGGTGCTCTTCCAGCGGTTGCAGATTTTTTGCACTGTGTGGAAGTTGCATTTGCTTGAGGGTGTCTCGAGCTTGCTGATATTTGGTGTAAACTAAATGAGAGGTAGAGGCCACACCCGTATATGCCTGTGCAGGTGGTCAGTGGTGAGGGTCCCTTGTGGGAGTGTGGTCATGCTTTTTGATGCGCTGAATGAGCAGCATCAGCAGTATGATGGTGCTATTACCATTTATAGTGGTAAAGGCACTGGAGGCAAGGTGGGTATGCTTCTCTTTGGGCTTATCCTCTTTAGTCTTCTTGTCCCTGTGTTGTCCATGCTTTTGGGACAACTCTCCATTGTTGTTTTGCCCTTCTTTGGGCTGCCATTTGGGGTTTCCCCCTTTGTGCTTGACAGTGGAAAGCTTATTGGCCTGAGGTGGGCCAGTGGGCTTTCCAACTGCCATGCGCCTTGAGGCTTCAGCAACAATGGAGTCCTTGACATGTTTAAATGTCAAGGTGCTAGTAGCAGTCATGTTAAGGACCATGGTGGATAATGAATTGTACTCGCACAGCATTGCAGCAAGTAGGATCATCGCCTGTACTAGTTTGGGGATGGCAATGTTGGCAGCTGTGAGGCGCTCAAACTTGTCAGCCATCTTAGCAATCTCTGGCACAGGATTCACAGCCGGGATTTTGATTGCTATTGCAGACCTGAAGTCTGCAAAGACTTGGGAGGGGCCATCAACACCATAATTGGTGCGAATGAGGTCCCACACCTCCTCAGCAATGTCCTTGGTGTTGGCACACTGCTGAATGGAGGGGGCCAGGTGGAGCACTAGGCTACCAATGGCCTGGTCATTTTTGTTGCTCCAGGTCTGGAGCTTGGCAGTAGCATCCACTACAAGAGTAGCGTTCATCACCATCAAAGGAGGCACTGGAGGTGGTTTGATTTCTGCCCTGCTAGTTGTTTGCCAGAGGCCCTGAGACCTGAGCCATGCCTTCATTGAGTCAGCCCATTGAATGTAATTGGACCTGTTGAAAGTTTGTATGAATTTTTCAAGAGTTGAAGACATGATCTGTGGTGGCAGCTGTTAAAAGTGCTCAATCAGTCTTTTACTCAATAAAACATGTTTTAACGATCTCAGGAGAAAACACTCCTTCAGAGTGTGTAACCCTAGTCAACCTAGGTTTTAAGTGCAGCTCACAGGGAGCACGATGCAGCTCACAAAGAGTGCAAGGTTATAATTTGGAGACTATGAAGTCAACATCATTTGCAGCCAGTTAAGGCACATTCACGATGTGCCCAGCAGGGCCCATAACCTGTTGGAGCAGACTATATACACTGCACAGGGGAAGAGACTACATGTTCCTTACAACCTACCTGGGGTTTAGTTATACTTACAGCTAGGGTTAGCAGAGGTAAGAACACTATATTCCTACTATGGTACAGGTTCTCCTTATATACATAATAATAAGGATATCACATGACTCCAGAGGAATATGCATATGAAACATGTAACAATATTGGTAATTAATGTGGGAGAGTATCCATATGCAACATGTAACAATATTGGTAATTAATTTCAACATTATATACAAACCCCTCGCCCATGCAAAATGCAGGGGAGGGGCATTAAAACAAAAACAAAAACATCCCTGCCCCACACAAAATGTGGGGGAGAGGGGGATGTGGTCCTGTGTGTTGGTGCCAGTGTGGCGGCCTCATGGATGTGTCATCTTGGTGCATTGATGCAGGTGCATTATCCTGGGCGCATGGGTCCCACTCTGGTTGTCCCTGGCCACCATCCCTAGTGGTTGGGAGTGCTATGGTGGTAGCCATCATCATCATCTTGTTCTCCTCCCTGTCTCTCACTGTTGCCATCCCTGTGCCTGGTTGTCCTGTATTCTGGCCTGGTCTTCATCCCCGCCATCTTTTCATCATCACTGTCATCGTATCCGCCTCCTCGTTGTCATTGTCCCCATAGCCCCCATCCTTGCTGTGTTGGTTGGCCTTTCTTGCTTGTTGTCATCCTTGCCATTGTCAGTCCCTCAGTTTTGGTGGCAGTGGTGGTGGCAGTGGGCTCAGAAATTCCAGTCGTTGTCATCAGTAGTTTGAGTTTGTAGTACCTAAAAAGTTGTGTTAGTAATAAGAAAATGAAATGAAAGAGAAAAAAACATATTACAGGCCCAAGAGACATCTCTTGGGCCTGTTTCATCGTTGTACAGGCCATCTCTGTCTCCTGTGCCTTCCTCATGTGCCGTTGTTGTCCCACCCTGGTCGCTGCTGCCACCATTTTCATTTTGGTTGTGTCGTCCCCCTGTCATCATCCCAGGAGTTGTTGTTGTTGTTGTCCCTGTTGCTTCATTGTGATTGTCATTGTCCTCCCATGTTCCTTGCTGTCCTTGCTGTTGTCCTTGTTGTCCTGGTTTGGTGCTGGGTCAGGGTTGTTGTTGTTGTCCATAGTTAATACCTAGAAACTTTGTTAGCACCAAAAAAAATGAAATGAATAAGAAAAAAACTTAACTACAGCCCAAGAGACGTTGGTGACGCCTCTTGGACCCTTTTTGTTGTACAGTGCTGCATCCTTTGCCTGCACTGCCCTCTAGTCCCATCCTTGTCATCCCCCTTGTCATCTGCCACAGCCACTATTTTTGTTGTGTTGTTGTCCCTGTCCCCGTGTCATGATCCATTATCCACCCTGTGAGCAGATGCTTGCAGCAGTGGCGCAGGTGTGGATCTGCTGTCACTACTGGGGCTGACCTGTGTTTCCCACAGAAACACAGCCTTAGAAACTTGTTTTAAGACTTCTGATGTGTATATCCTTTGGATATTCTTAATATGTATGTAAAAGAAATGTCAGGAAAATATTTTACATGTATCCAAGCTGTATCTGCAAGGAACATAAAATGTGTATTCTACAATGTTTCTTTCAGATCCCTTCTGGAAACATTTTTCATGTTCCCTTTGTGTAAGTTAAGGAAACACTTTTTATGTAATTATGGCTGTATCTGCAGAAAACACTTGACATATATTTTATTATGTGTTTTCTATGGATACATGCAAAGAACAAAGGGGTTACCATGGTTACACATGTATCCCTAGGAAACACATAATAAAATTACATGTTAAATGTTTTCTGCAGATACAGGCATAATTACATAAAAAGTGTTTCTTTAACTTACACAAAGGGAACATGAAAAATGTTTCCAGAAGGAATCTGAAAGAAACATTGTAGAATACACCTTTTATGTTCCTTGCAGATACAGCTTGGATACATGTAAAATATTTCCCTGACATTTCTTTTACATACATATTAAGAATATCCAAAGGATATACACATCAGAAGTCTTAAAAACAAGTTTCTAAGGCTGTGTTTCTGTGGGAAACACAGGTCAGCCCCAGTAGTGTGTCTTGGTGCCGTCTCGTGGTAATAGAACTTAAAGATCAAATCAGAACATTAGTTAGTTGAAAATAAAATAAAAGAAAAGAACTTGAAAACCATTACTTAGGGCCCAACAAACAACTCTTTTGCATATGTCATGCTGCTGAGCTTTTTGAGGAAGTGTGACTCAATGTGACAGTTTCCTTTTTCGTTCAAAATCTGCGTGTTGGTAAAACCCGCTGAGTGTGAAAGTCTATAAGGGGCTGAGTTGGACTGACTTCAAAATATAAGCCTGTCTTCAGACAGTGTTGAAACTCCAACATCTGCTGAGCAGCTGTCAGACTTAACATATCACTTTTGCTGGCTGGTTGGTCAGGTTAAAAAGACCAGTCCTCATACCTTGGACTTGTAATTGTAGAATCCATGAGTGTTCATTACATCATTATGCATTTGCTATGCCTTTCTAAGTGCAGTATAGTGGCCCATCCTTCTGTATATTCCAGTATGTTCAATGATCAATCTTGAAATTTTGGTTCATTCCCCATCTTTCACAGCGCACCTTACAATGGTTTTGGCAGGAGCCTGAGAGGCAATGTGCTATTGATAGTGACTGGTACATGTCTCTCATGAACAATGTAAAGAGCCAGATGTGGCGTGGAACTGCCCCACCATCTGTGGGAAAACTAGCAATCGAGAAGCAATCTGAGTTTGGTCTGAACAATCTGGAAACTGCATATGCTCTTTCATCTCCATGGATGGCAGGCATCGGTACTGTGAGTGTGAATTACATGCTATGAGAGACTGCACTGATTCACACACATACCAGATTAGTATTTGAAAGTCCAGTTGCATGGACCAAAAAAAAACTGGCAACCGAACTGGACCCAACTGCGGTCCGGTCTGTCTCACAGGTTCTGCAGCAGTGGTTGTGGACTGGTCCAGTTGCCGGTTGTGTAGTTTTTCAAATAATTATGGACCGGGTAAAGACTGGTTGCAACCAGTTGCAACCGGTCTTTGATCATAATTTGATGTGCTGCTAAGGTAAGTGATCAATAGATTATATTTGATACAAGTAATCTGAGTGCTGGCACTGAGTGACCAAATAAGTTATTGTAGGATTGTAATGCTATGTCCATATACCAGGATTCCACACTGTATAGAGTATATCTACATCCACCCAAATGCACTAGTTGAATGGTGCAGTGGTTCATTCATGGTAAACACTCTTCCTCCTCATTCCTCTCAAAACTCTGTAGCACTGTAATTAAATAACGGCTCACCCGATTCTCTCGTAAACTTGGATTATACACAACATATAGTATATATATGTTCTCCCTAAAGCGCTAGTCAAACGGTGCAGTAATACATTTATGGTAAGCAACCCTTCCTCCTCATTCCTCTCAGAACTACATAGTACTGTAATTCAATAACGGCTCAACCGATCATTCCGTAAACTTGGATTATACAAAACATATAGTATATATATGCTCTCCCCAAAGCGCTAGTCGAACGGTGCAGTCATTCATTCATGGTAAGCAACCCTTCCTCCTCATTCCTCTCAGAACTCCATAGTACTGTAATTCAATAATGGCTCAACCGATCCTTTTGTAAGCTTTGAATAGACACTATATATATGATATATACACACACCCCAAAGCACTAGCCACATGGTCTAGCCATTCATTTATGATTTTGTCAGTAGTGTTTACTTCTATTATTACTACTAGTTATTGAAATATGTTACTTCGACACATGTATATTAGTGTACAAATAGTTGGTCCTGACCAGTTGTGAACTGGTCAGGACCAGTCTATGTATGGACCAGTTTTAAACCGGTTTGGCAACCATGAGGCAACCGAGTAGAACCGGTTTACCCCAGTCTGGTCTTCAGTTGCCTTGATTTTGAGCATGTAAGCAACCGGTCCGGTCCATGGTGTGGTCAAAAAAACCGGACTGGACCGGACTTTTAAACACTATACCAGATGGCAGCTACTGTTGATATATTCTTTTGTAAGTTCACACTCAGTTAGCTGGCAGACCTTTCTAACTAACCTATCTAGTGGTGATTGGAAGGGTGCCTGGTTGGGCAACCTACACTAGACTTAGGATGGACAGGAATGACAGGATCAAGTTATCTTAGTTGCGTGAAAGTGGGAACCATAAGCTACTACACAATTAAGGGGTAAAGTAATACTGTACCTTCATTGGGTGAAAGTGGGAATGAAGGTCACAGAGTGAAAATTAAGTAATACATAAGAAAGATTGACCATGTAATAAAAGGAGGCCACATCAAGCATAGTGTGTGTTTTAGGAAGGCTGCATCAGGCATGGTCATGTAATAGGCAGGTACTGCATCAGCAGTGCAATGTCAGCATTGATGGGTGTGGATATGGAGGTGACAATGCAAGGAGCATTGTGGCCAGTGCAAGTGTTGCCGGCATGGTGCTGCTGTTGTTGCTGGTGGCTGTGTCAGTGGCAAGGGTGATTGTGTCAGCGATGTGTGTGGCTGTGCTGGTGCTGAGGGGGTGAGATGGTGGTGGCGTAGGTGAGTGTCTTGTTGTAATGTCAGTCACTGGTGTGCATGCCACCAGTGTGTTGTTGCTATGGTTGCCAGTGATGTGGGTGATTGTCTCAATGCCAGGGATGTGTGTGTCAGCACCGGAGGTGTGTTGTCTTGGTCATAATGTCATAAGTCTGTGGGGCTGGACTTACAGTGATGCTGCACTACCCATTTGTGATGCAGAAAGCACAGGCAGAACTGGACTCTGTCATTGTAACAGGTCAGTTGCCCACTTTCAATGATGCCTCATTGTTGCCATATGTCCAAGCCCTTATCAATGAAACCCTGAGGTAATGTAACTGCAAAGCGTTAATTGTTTCACTCCAGAAGAAAATTTTAGATGGTGTCCAATTGCTCCCACAGGAATACCACATGCTGTCACAGCAGACAACATCTACAAGGATATGTTCATTCCTAAGGGAAGTATGGTATATGCAAACATCTAGTACAACCTTTGTTATCTGGGAGCTACATGCGCTAATTACTTTCAGTGCAATATCTCAAGACCCTGAGGTGCGATGGGATTGTTACAGCTTCTTTCTCTGAATTTATAGCAATGAATGGCAGCTGTTTCCTGATCCTGATGAATTCAGACCTGAACAATTTTTAAATACTACTAATGCAGCATTAATCAACTATACTCTCAGTTCCGGCTTTGGGCATTGCATTTGTCCTGGAATCCACCTTGCACAACAATCATTGTTCATTCTTCTGTCAAGGTACATTCTCTTTCTGTTTGCAAGTCCTTTCATTTATGACAGGACATCTATGCAGAACTTTATGGGCTTTTGACATAGTTTCTTTGAAAGATGAGACTGGCAGGGATATCCTGCTGTCATGAGATGATTTGAAAGCTGGTTTGATCTCATGTCTCAAGCCATTTGGATATATGCTTATTCCAAGAAGCGAGAACATGTCTAAAGTGGTGACAATGGAAGCTGAGTGTGCGACTGCAGAAGCTACTGCCTGGGAATAGGTAGTGATTTTATAAACAATATAGTTTGAACTTGTGATCCAAGCAGTTACCCATTTTCTGCCACCACCAATGCCCCAAGACCCAGCGGTGACACAAAAATGATCTTTCCTCATTTACATTGAACCTCATTCATGATGACTGTAAGTATACATATTCCATGCTGTTAGGGTGACACCTATTATATGCTAGCTAAGACTGTGCAGATTCTCTCTACAAGAAGGGGGCAGGATCCATGTGTGTGATTGGGGGATTGATGGTTTTGATGTGAGGGGTTATTTATAGATGAGTTTGTTGAGATAGGCTGTTCACACCACAAGCATAGGTGGAATACCTAAGAGAACACAACTAGGGTCCCCTAGGTGTGTATTTAGGGTTTATATACTATGTTACATATATTGTACATTGTTGTTACTGACACATGCATACATGCATGTACATCTTGATATGTGCGAAATAAAATTCTCATGCTATCAAAGTGTAGCGTCATTTGGCGTAATTTGACATAGTAAAATAAAAATGAAAATTTATTAGGTAATGGAGCAGTTTCCTAACATTACCCCCCCTTTATGCCTCGACTTCCAGGCGAGAAAATATTGTGTCTGTCCCCTATGTGAAATTTTGGTAAGGCCAGAATCTCATCCCCTCATACACCATTCTTGCAATGTGATGCAGAGCATTTGGATTATGTTTAAAGAATTGGGCGATCACATTATGTGCTCACTTACAATTCTCTTTGGGCTCCCACAAATTATTTTCATTGGTATAGTTTTTCTACTTTATTAAGAACTCCAATTTGTTCCATCGAAGATGTGAGTCTAGAATTTCTTCAACTATGTATTCTGGAGCACCTTCTACTATTATCAGAGGTTGTGGAGTAGTTTGTTGGCCAGGAATAGTGGGTGGGTGGTAAGGGTGTAGGCAGGATACATTAATCTCAGGATCAATCTTGAATGATCAGGGTAATTTTAGCACTACTGCATTAGGCAAGATTACTTTAGAGATTGCATATGGGCCAACTTGTTTCTCCATAAGTTCCCTTGAAGGTTGTGGAATATTCAGGTCCTTGGTACTTAGCCACACCAAGTCACCAACTTTGTACTCTGGATTGCATGCTCGAGTATGATCCATGTGTCGCATCATGTCATCACATGCTTTCTTCAATGCTGCCTCTGCTTCCTCTTGTACCTTTTGCATCTTAGATACAAAGTCTTCTACTGACTGTACTTTGACTTCCCTTCTGGGTTCTACTCCCATGCAAGGATGATATCCATAAATCACAAAAAAGGGTGACATACGAGTAGCCAAATGGAATTTGTTATTGTGGGAAAATTCAGCAATTGCCAGCCATTTGGGCCAGTTGGTTTGTCGGTAGTTGACAAACATATGTAGGTACTGTTCCAACTCCTGGTTCATTCTCTCTGTCTGCCCATCAGTCTGCAGGTGATATGCCGTAGATAATTTAGTTTGAATTCCCAATATGTTTTCAGTTCTCACATAAATGCAGAAGCAAATTGTGGTCTGCGATCAGAGATAACAGTATTGGGTAACCCATGTAACCGCCATACCTGATTTAGATAGAAGCATGCCAAGTCCAATGATGAGGTTTCTGTAGTAGTAGGAATAATATGGACCTCCTTTGTGAAGCAGTCACATACTATGAATATTGCATCATACCCTTGAGCCTTGGGTAATCCAGTAATAAAATCCACAGATATATCTTGCCACAGTGCTTTAGGTATAGGGTTCGGCCAGTAATTTACACTCCCCCTTATGTTCTGCATGGATCCATATGGACTATGCAGAATCCAGGCGAGTCTGCACAGAATTCATGTTATCAAGTTAATATCTCATGAGTTCCAAGCTTCTCTCAGACTGTATGAAAGTCATGATTGCCATGGTAAAAGAAATAAGAAAAGGAAAAAAAATTACCTACAGCCCAAGGGATGTCAATGACATCCCTTGGGCCCTTTTCTGTGGCCCCAGCTGCCCTTGGTGTGCTGTCCCCGGTGTCATGGTTGGTGTGTTGTGGTTGGTGTGTCTTCCTGGTTGGGTTGTCCTGCTGGGGGTTGTCCTGGGCAGCTTTTGTCTGTTGCTGCTGTTGCTGTCGTGGTCCCCATTGTCCTGCATGGTTGCTGTCATTGTGTCGTTCCTGTCATCCTGTGTCCCTTGGTGCTCCTCATTGTGCTTCCCGCTTGCTGTCTCCCTTGTCATCTCCCTCCCCCCTCCCCCCTTGTCTCCCTTTCCTCTTGTCTCCCATCCCCCTTGTCATCATTCCACCCACCATCCACCCCACGAGCAGTTGCTCGCGAGGCTGGAGGTGGGTGGTGTGTCATTCTGTTGTCATCATGGCAGCATTGTCTCCTCCTTCCAGGTGTTGTTGTGGTCATTCCACCTGTGATCCACCCCCCAAGCAGTTGCTCGTGGGGCTGGGGGTGGGTGGTGTGTCGTCTGTTGCTGTGGGTGGTCATGGTGGGGCCCTGGTGCTTGTTTTTGTCTGTTTTGGGGGGGGGGGGGGAGGGGGGGGGTTGGGGGGGTCAGCATGACGTGGTGTGTTTACGGGGGTAGCTGTGTGTTTACTTGGTTGGTATCCCCCTTCTGGGGTCTTGTGGCATCCCTCATCTCCCTCCTGTCCCTCATCGACACCCTCACATCCCATCAAAATGGGGAGGAGGGGGTTTGGGTGGCTGTGCATCATCCCACATTGTTGTCTGTCATTACCTGTAGATTAGAACCTAAAAAACAAAGAAAACAATTAGTTAGTTGATAAAAAGAAGAAACAAATAAAATAAAAAATACCTACAGCCCAAACAACGCAATTGTGTCATTTGGGCCCACGTTGCTTCTGGTTGACTTGTTTGCAGCTCTTCATGGCCATGGAATGGGGCTGGGAGTGGGTGGAGGTGATGTGGGTAGAGTGGAGATGGTGGTGGTAGAGAGGGAAGGAGGGAGGGAGTGAGGTGGCAGCATGGTCATCGTTGATGGTGGTGGTGGTGAATGATGAGCTGGCAGTCATGGTGATGCAGCTTACATGGTTTGTCATCATGTCACATGGCAATGCTATCTAAGATAATTAATGTACATGATGTACAATTCCCTTGTGGTGTAGTGGTTGTGTGTGCAGCTAACTCTTGTGATCAGTAGGTCTGGGGTTCAAGTCCCTCTTGTAACACTCTTTTGTTACTGCTTACAGATGATTACAACCATGTTGTCATCTGTTCGGACATCCAAGCTGTCCAAGCTCACCATAGCTAGGACTAGGATGGAATAAATCCATGGAATCTGAGCAAAAATGACAAATTCCATGTGGATCCATGTGGACTCCATGTGGATTGAGTGCTTATGTTTCCCAACAAAAATAGCTTGTCATTTGAGCCCACATTCCATGCAGATCTGTGTGGAGTCCCTGTAATTCTGCATGGATCCATGCAGAACATATGGGGCAGTGTAAATACCTTGGTTTGGCATTAATTTTCCTGCAGGTTTCTCTGGAAATTTCTTCCCCCTCATGCACATTTCACATCCATCCACATACCCCAACACATACTTCGAAATTCTGGGCCACCAATAATTTCTCATTACTAATTCCAACATCTTCCATCTTCCTGGGTATCCAGCAGTTGGTGTATTATGATGTAACCAGATGATCTCCCTTCGCAACTCCTGATCCTTTGGTACATACACCTTTCCTCAAAACAACACCAACCCTTGTTCCTCAGCCCATTCATCTCCTTTAATATTACCTTTCTTCTCTCCCTTTAGAGATTTCATGGCTTCCACTACTTCATCATCCATTTCCGAACATTGTCTAATTTTAGACAACATTTCCATTTCCAAGCCCTTGACGCATAGCACAAATGTGAAAGTATTTGGGTTTGAGTAAGGTAACATTCTTATTGTCCTCCTCCACCCCCCTTTTGTGATCAATACATCTGGATAATGCATCTGCTTTCCTCATTAAGCTTTCTGCTTTGTGGACCAAGTGAAAATTGAAACACGATAGAAATAGCACCCAACGTGCTTGCCAGCGATTAAGCTTTTTAGTGGACATGAAGTATTGCAGATTTTGATGATCCGTCCAGATCTCAATCTGATGCGCACATCCCTCCAAATAATGCCTCCATGCCTCCAATGCTCGTATTATCCCCAACATCTCTTTGTCATGCACATCATAATTCCTCTCCACATCATTCAACCCTTGGGACAAATATGCACAAGGATGCCATTTGTCATCTTTGCACAGCATTGATAATACCGCTCCAGTAGCAAAGTTGGATGCATCTGATTCCACTTGTAAGGGGCACATGAAATCCACTGGGGCTAATATTGGTCCCTCCACAAACTTCCTCTTCAACTCCCCAAATGCTGTCTGCTGCTGCTCTCCCCACCTCCACACTACTCCTTTTTGCATAAGGTTATGTAAGGGTGCAGCAATTTTGGAAAAATTATGCACAAAGCGACGATAGTAATTTGCGAGTCCCAAGAAAGCTTGAACCTCTTTGATGCGGGTGGGCACAGGCCAATCTGTGATTGCCTGTACCTTGATCAGATCCATTTTGATCCTGTCAGGGCCGATCAATAATCCTAGGAACTTGATCTCACTTGCCCCAAACACACACTTCTCTGGTTTCAAAAATAGATCATTCTCTGCTAACCTCTGTAGCACCTCCTGCACTATCGCCTCATGATTTTCTTCATCCTCCGTGAATATCAGAATGTTGTCAATGAATATTATTACCATGCCTTTGTCTATTATGTCCTTGAAAATGTCATTCATCATATTTTGGAAAGTCGGGGGACTGTTGGTGATCCCAAAAAACATGACAAGCAGCTCGAAGGATCCTCAACACGTGGCAAATGTGGCCTTCCACTCATCTCCTTTCTTTATTCATACATTATTGTATCCCCATTGTAAATCCAGTTTTGTAAAGACCTTGGCTTTTCCCACCTTGTCAATTATTTCTGAGATCAATGGCAGGGGGTATGCATTCTTCACTGTCCACTCATTCAGATACCTATAATCTGTACACATCCTCTTCCTCTGGTCTTTCTTTGGCACAAAGAATATTGGTGATGTCTGTGGCAATTTTGAAGGTCATATGTATCCTTTGTGCAATTGCTCCTTCAGGAACACATCCACTTCTTCTTGTTTCATTGGAGATAACGGATATACCTTTGACTTCTTTGGCACAAACCCTGGCTTCATCTTGATCACATGATCCCATGGCTTCTGCACTGGCATTCACTCAGACTCCTTCTTCTGGAACACTGACAGATATTCATGATACACTTTTGGCACCCACTCCTCCACTGGCTTCTCCACCTTCACAATATTCTTGTCCCATGAGTGTCCTCCATGAATTGCTCTAAAGGTTTGCTTCTGCTCTTCTTTCTCAATCATGACTGGAACTTCCCCATTTTGCATTTCCTCATCCTCCACTTCCTCCATTGTAACAGAATACTTCCTCAGATGTTCTTTCTCTCTCTTTTTCCTTTTCTCCTTCTTCATCTTCTTCCCATACACATTACATTCCTTAGGACAATGAGTCATTTGTACTTTCCCAGTTTTCCAATCAATTTCAGGATTATGCTTCCGTAACCATGGACATCCTATTATTAGATTGGTTTTCCCAAGATTGCACACTTTGAATATGGCTCACTCCTGATGCTCCTGATACTTTAGTACCATAGTCACCTCCTCCTTAATAGTTCCTCCATGATTGACTGTTCTGTCAATATTGTACACCATTATAGGTTGCACCAGCTTGCATGTGCTAATACTGTTTCCAGTAATTAAGGACCAATTAATGAATAATTCTGTAGCACCACTATCAAGCAACACTTCCACATCAATCGCTGCATGTGTGTCCACTGTCTTCAGTCCCACAGTCAAGGTGATTTCAGGTTCTATTTGTGCAGAGCAAATAAAGAATTTAGGGGTTTTCAGAAATAGTGCTTGGCAATCTTCTTTGTCACTAAATTCACAACAGTTGTACTCCTCCTCGATTTCCTTTTCTGATTTACTCTGGGTTTCCTCGGATACTAATACATTGTAATGATTCTGGGTCACCAATAGGGAAACCTTCACTGGGACTCTTCCACAAAATTCTTCTGCCTGCCTTCCTCCGGCTTCACTTCCTCAATTGTAGCTTCCCTAATCTTTCTTTTCTGCCTACAATTCCTAGCAATGTGTCCTAACTGCCCACAGTTAAAACATTTAAGTGGGGCTCATCTCCCCGCTTCATCAACCTCCATTGCCTCTGCTGGTGCTGCTGACTTCATAACTATAGGTGTCACTGCCATGGCTGGTGGCTGTGCCCTCGGAGCTTGCGCCTGAGGTGCCCTTCCTTTCTTGGACTTTCCTCCTGATGGCTTTCCAAATTTACTACTTCTGTACATTAACTTTGACTCTGCCTGTTCCTGCCAATGTTGCCGGTCAAGGCACATTGCCCAATTATACCACTCATCCAACTTCTCTGGCATAGAAGGTAGTCAGTAGATAGACTTGAATAAAGAGGGATTTAATCCTGCTTTCAAAAACTCTACCAATGCTGCTTCTCCCATATTCATTTGTGAAGCTTCTGCTTGGAACTGCAAAATAAATTCATCTGCCATTAGGGAACCTTGGTGCATGGTTTTTAATTTAGCATTGGCTGTCACCTTTGGATTAGGGTCTCCAAACTGTGCCTCCAATCTCTCCAGAAATTCCTTGAAGGTTGCAAATGGTTTATTTCCCACAGCAATTTGATTAATAGCCTCATTTCTCCAGAACTGTGCTTTCCCCCCCTGAATGTATGAGAGAACAAACATAATCCTAGACTTGGCTGTATGAAACTCTGGCTTCCTCCCATGGATGCACAATACTATAGAGCTAATGAAGGATTTTGTATTCTCCATGGTACCATCAAAGATTTGACCTAGAAATATTAAATTTCAAATTTGTGAAAGGTAGTGCCCACTAGTGCCAACCCATGAAATTTTATATTTCAAGGTGGTGAAATCTCTATTAGAATGTTTGCCTTTTGCAATCTTGAAAACCTGATGTGAAATTATTACTTTCACTATACCAATCATGAGGCTGAAAGCTAGCCTTTCTGAAACTATTTCTGCAGATTGAAAGCCAGCCCCTCCACTCCCAGAATGTTCAACTGAACAGCTGCTGAAAGGCTTGTTGAAAGTCTTTGTGAAAGCATGACTTTCACACAGACTTTGACCAACCAGAAAGAAATTCTTTTATGGATCAGAAAGCATGACCAGAAAATAAAACTTTCTGATCTAATTTCTGAAAGCTTTTCAGGCAATTGGTAAGTTAAACATTGCCTTACAGAAATACTTCCAGTATCTACACTGAAATGTCATGAGAAATTTAACCAGAAATATTGATTTTCAAAGTATATTTCTAATGGGTAATTTTTTGAATTTCTGTTTGTAGAAATTTAGTCTCAAATATAATATTTTGCAAAGAATTTCTAACTATATTTCAGAAAGGAGAAATTATGAGGCTGGCCTTGTGATAGGCTGTTCACACCACAAGTGTAGGTGGAATACCTAAGAGAACACAACTAGGGTCCCCTAGGTGTATATTTAGGGTTTATATACTATGTTACATATATTGTACATTGTTGTTACCAATGCATGCGTACATGCGCATACATCTTGATGTGTGTGAAATAACATTCTCATGCTATCAAAGTGTAGCGTCATTTGGTGTAATTCGACATAGTAAAATAAAAATGAAATTTTATTAGGTAATGGGGTGGTTTCCTAACACAAGCTGCTCAAGATTGAAGTTCCCTCACTGACCTCAATGCTGAGGACACTCAATCACACATAGTAGTTAATTTAGTCCATACTATATGACTGACACCTGTTGAGATATGATAGTGCAGACAAATATAGATAGCCATGCTGGTTATAGTAGGCAGGAAAATATAAATAGCTTTATGGAATGCACAGAGTGAGTGCTGGGTGTGTTAAACAGAAAAGATGACCAGACTGGGGATTGAACCCAGGCCCTCCTGGACATATACCAGATGCTCTGACCAACTGAGCTATCAGGTCTTACAGGGTTCAACAGAACAAGGATACCATATAACCAGACACAGATTGCTACAACTATCACATCACTTGTGTGTGTGTGCAAACTATGGTCTGTTAAGCACTGATTAAGCAGTGACAGATTATATAATCTAACAGGGCATGCAGGGAGAAGTAGCTATATTTGGTTTGACCTCAATTTTATACTAGTTACAATGTCTCAAATTACGAGGTCCTCCACTTGCCACTGCATGGACCACTACCTCAACACTCCCCCTCAAGTGCAGGATACACTGAGAGTGTCATGGTGATGTTCAAAAAGTCGCTGTGGTAATGCTTTGGTGAATATCAGTGGGACAATATTTAATTCAAACAGTTTCATTTTTGATTTGGTCACAGATGAAATGATGTTTGATGTCAAAATGCTTGGTATGTTTATGATAGCACAAATTGGCAATGGCTAATGCGCTTAAATTATCACCATGGATCAAAGTCGGTTCCAGTTGGGTATATCCCAACTCTGAATATAGACTTCATAGCCATAAGGCATTGTGCACTGCATCCGACATACAAATATACTCGATGATAGGGAAACCACATTTTGTTTCTTGGATCCCCAAGTGATTGCACCACCAGCTTTCATGAAATCATATCTGAATACTGGTGTACGATCTTGATTATTAGTGAAGCTGGCATCAGAGTATCAGGCAATTACATCCTTTTCATACATCAAAGTACTGTAGTGACAGGTTATAGCATGGTACATGTAGGATGGTAATTACAGGTCCCAGTGCATGATGTATAACAAATCCATGTGATGTTTGGATTATGGTGCACGGTTCCCAGCGGCCCCTTGCTGGTTGGGTGCATTCCCACTTGCCATATTGTTTTGCCCCCCCCACTACAATAAATCCTTTTATATCTGGGGTTCTTACAGTGGTTTGCATAGAGCTTGACAGTAGCTGAAATTTTGATAAACATGAGCAAATTTGATCTCACAATCATTTTATGGCTTCCACAACAGTTTTCTGGTTTAAATTTTGGTGAAGGAAGTGTAGATGAATGACATCAGGGTGCCTTTGTATGTAAATAATTGACTGAGGATAATTCTATACTTCCAAACTAAATCTCTAGAAGATTCTGGCTTGCATGTGATAGAATATTGTTATTTCTCAGCATAGCAACTCACAAAACATGTTAAATAAGATTTTTACTTGACAGTCTTATTCTGATAGTATTTATCTATGCTTCCTTCACCAAAATCTAAGCCAAAAAACTGTTGTGGAAGCCATAAAATGACTGTGAGATCAAATTTGCTCATGTTTATCAAAATTTCAGCAACTGTCAAGCTTTATGCAAAGCGCTGTAATCCATCGCCTGTTCCTGAAATATGATTGGGGAGCAGTGGTGTGTTGTCTGTTCCTAAAATAGACATTACTATGTGATGAATGATTGATTGTTCTGTTCTTCATTGACAGTTCTTCTATGTTCTGTCTTCCATCGATTGGGTGGTTCTTATGTTTGCCATAGAATATGTTTCTCAATTTTCATGGAAATATATTATTTCATTTTCCTTTTCCTTTTTTTCATGTTGTGTCATTTTCTGGTGGATTGCAGCCCTCAACTCGGCAAATCAATATGTAGGGATCAAAAAACATATTTTGGTGACATGTGTTCAAGTGCATGACCTTTCAACTATGGTCTTATATGGCAAAGCTTTCATGATCATTGCCACGACTTCAATGCTTTCTCCCTTCCACCCTAAATTCTGCATAGATAGTATTACCTGCATCAAACACAGTTGATGGAAACTTTTGGCTTGATCCAGACTTCAGCATCACTCAATCTTGCTACATACCATTACTTGTTCTCAGACTAATTACCATGACATACCCTTGGTCCAGCTTTTCATGAACATTACAGTACTATTTATGTCTAGGCACCTTGGATCTTGGTGAGTTCTCATCCATTTCATATAATCTTATACTTATTCTGACTCTATTTAGGTGTCATTTGAAGGTGCCATTGAGACAAGAGGCACATGTTGATCCAGCAGGATAATATGTATCTGAGAGACTCAGACCTGCTGTCACCTGTGGGACTGACCCACTGATACCCGTGACTTACCCTACCTGCAGCAATGAGTAGGTCACCTGCAAGGGTATGGGAAAGGGTAGAAGCCAGGGCACCCATAGATCTACCTGTGCCATGCCTACTTATGTTCACCTGATCCAAAATCTGTATAACTTCAAGTGCAACATCAATCTAAAGTTCAGCCTGAGGAGACCACATCCAGGTAAATGATTGAGTATAATAGCAGTAAGGGATTACTAAACAAGAAGATGAAATTTTGCAATCTTGCAAGGAAGTCAACATGCATATGTGTAGTATGTGTACAAGTAAGTAATAACTTTAGCACAACTTTGACCATTTCAATGCCATCATCTGACTTTTACTCATCTCCCAACCTCCTGATGAAATTCAACAATGAATATAATCTAATATGGTAAAATATCATATACTGACACTTTTTAGACCCTTGGATAACCATGATGGAGTACAGTGGTGTTCCCCTCATTGTTGATTCCATTGCTAAGGTGTGGGAACTTGTGGCAGTACTACCATGACAATGCAACTTCACCTCATTTTTTTGAGCTGGCCTAGCCCTCCCCCACTCTGACATTCCCTTAAAAGGAATATCTTACAAATCAATACACCATGTGATTTATATATTCCCCTCTGACATCACATGGTGATCCCTTTTCCGAGTAACAATGTGTCAACAACAAATGACATCAATATCAACATCAACATCAACCACTTGGCACTACCACCACAGGCTCAACAACAATGACGGCAGCAACAGCAACAATGACAGCAAGGGCAAGGGCAAGGGCAACAGTGGCAATGACAACTGGGGCTCAAGACACATCTGTGTCTTGAGCCCCAGGTATGTTTTTTTCTTTCTTCCCTAACATGCTAACATACACACAGGGGATGCGAGGCACAATGCTGGCAACCGGCTGCAGGAGAGCATGCAAAAGCTCAGGAGGCAACCCTCCTGAGCCTCTTAGGTAGGTTTTCTTTCTTCTTCAACTTTTTTTACTCTACTAATGATTATTTGCAAAGAGACTATGTGTATGGAATGGGAATGGGAACCACAATGACACCAGAGGCTCGCGAGGTGCCACAATGACAGGAATGACCCCCCCCACCAAGATGAGACCACAGCAGTGATAGGTTGTCTCCTTGGCTCAAAGGCTGATTCACCATTTCAACCACATTCTAATCACATCGGCTGACTCCTACGATGTCCCAGATGCAGCGTGACCCAGTCTATATCATATTGACCACATCGAAACATCACCAGCGACATCGATCATACTGGGAAACCACATCACACAACCTTAGGACTACTTCAAAACCCCCTTAAAATCCCTCTAAACAAACATCGAACATCCCCAATCAACTTTGAACAACCGTGACCGCAATTGAACATTGTCGACCATTGTCGACCATTGTCAAGCGCTATCAATCGATATCAAGAAACTACAAGCGACATCGGGTGCCGCATTTGTTATCTATATGGTGGAATACCATGAACCAGGAAGTATTCCAACTCATGCTCAAACCTGCTGATAGTAGGTCAGCCTCCTTCCAAGTCCCTATCACATACAGAACCCACTGGATGGATTATTGCGAGACTTAGCACAGTTTATACACAAAGGACAGTCTCTTTTTAGTTCTATACCCTTTATTACTCCTTCATCATATGATATATCTCTTTCTTGTTCGAATTCCAGTCTCCTTTTGGCCTCATGTCTTGACTCATATCTTTTGCCTCGTGTTCTACACATGTTTCTTATACCATTTTAGGAAGTTTCTTTAAAACATATAAAACTCTGTAGTATCTACTTGGAAAAAGAAGAAATTGTCTTCACATATTGTCTCATATAAAGTTCTAAGAATCAGATCTATCCTCTAAACAATCAAAGCTTCTACAAGTTTTCTCAATCAATGAGAAACCTCTGCGATCATCCTGATCCTTGATCCTCTATTGACCCACTCATTGTTAGCACTAGTAACCATCCTGACACTTCCTAGCCATCGGCTATAGCCTTTGTATACTATTGACCTATCAAAAGGTCCTCAGAATTCACACATTGACCATCAACAATAAACACTGTTTGCCATCAATCTCGTCGATCATCCTTGATATCGATTGATACTTGATCAGACCATGCCAAACACCTTCGTCTCTTATAGCACTACCTTCACGACTAGTACCAACTAGTTGTCTTCCCATAGGTTGGACCACAAACATTCGGAATGTCCTGCACCCTTCCTCTGACTTGTGCAAATATCATTGGTTGCCACTTCGGCTGTTTTGGTGGTTTTCCCGGGTTGAGTATCATAAGCAGAAACAGCAATAAGAGTGGTGGCCAATTGGCACCAGGAATGACAGGGATGAATGAGGAGACTGATGGGGCTGGGAGGCATCACCTCCTGGTCCCATGTGTGAGTTTTTTTCCTTCTAATTTTAAGAACACTGACAACATTTCTATGAGCAGGACCACAGTGTGACCTACACCCAGGAGCACACCTACAACCACAATGCAAATGACGCCAGGCAGGTGAAGACAACACCATAGCAATGACTGATGCTATGCGAGCAAGGTAAACAGGACCAGCGAGCAGAGCCCATGGATGATACCCATGTGACTGCATGGGCCTTATGAGACAACCTGAAGGGAGGTAGGGACAAGGTGGGGTGCTGGCAGGGGTTACAACAGGCACTTGGCAATGGATGGTTTGCCTTCAGATGTACAGACATGACTGACACTGACATAGTACTTTTTATTTTGTTTAAATTATTCAATAATATTCTTGTTTTCAATCATTTTTTTTGTTCTAATTAATATTTTTCTTGCCCTGCCTTCTCTTGTTTGCATAGGGTTAGTTTTATTGTGTAGTACCTCTGAATACATAAGATTTTAAATAACATAAATACTGAATGTATGTAGCAAAAACTTAGAAGTTAAAAAAGTTTGTCTTTGTAAGTGAACTTCCTTTTTTGGATGTCAGTACACCAATGGCCTGAAAACTGTAACATCATGTGTGTCAGAGTGGGAGGCATAGGACACTTTTTCTTGTACCATTCATGATGATCTTTCAATACCTCCAAGGTGAAAATATCATTGTATGGTAAGTTTTTCTTGTTTCATTGTGTTTTTCTTTAGTAACTAACCATTTTCAATCACAGGTTCTAATTATTTTGTAACAATGGTCAGCCAGAAGACCTGGACCAACCCCAGCACCACCAACAACAACAACAACATGACAGCCATAGCAATGGGGCAATAATGACATATGAAGAACTGGTGCAGGAGATGGTGATGGTGACGTACAACGAAGCAAACAAGAAAAATAGCCCAAGAGACCTCAATGATGCCTCTTGGGCTGCAAGTAAGTTTTGTTTCTTTTTTTCTCACATTTTGTTGCTACTAACTAAGTACATTTTTCAGGTACTAATTTGATGATGACAGCTAGCACCAGCACCAAGGGCAAATGATGGCAACAACAACCCAATGATGACCTGGCACCCACCACTGCTGCTGCACAATGGAGCACTACAACGATGACAAGGACAATGGGCAGGGACCACCACAAGATGAGGATGAGGGCATGGCATCAATGGGGACCAGGAATGACAGGGATGGGGATGACAACAACATGACACAAACTGCAGCAAGGGCAGACAATGAGGAAGGAACTAAGGTGGAAGGCACAGGTAATGGAGACAGCCCCGTATGATGAGGGAGGAACACAAAAAGGGTGCAAGGGATGTGGGTAGGTAGGTTTTTTGCTTGTCTCATTTCATTTTTTATTACTTACAAAATGTTTAGGTCTTGACAATGATGATGACTGGCCAGACCATGAAACAAACAGGGAGACCCAGCGGGCACAGCGACAAGGGGAACACCTGGGATGGGGATGACCAAAATGAAGACAACACAGATGACCAGGACAACACTGAGGACACCAGGAAAGACAACAACAATGAAGAAGAGAACAGCAATGACAAAGAGGATGGCAATGACAAAGAGGATGGCAATGATGAGGACAGCGACAACAAAGGCCCAGCAAGACAGTGAGGGGAGGAGAATGAGATGACCACGACCACCCATCACACACCGAACTTTACAGAACAATGGAACTCAATGGGAAGCAGATTGACAGGGTGACAGCCAGCGATGGGGTGGTGGGGAGAGAACCAGAGGTGCCAGTGCAGGGCCACACAGATGGTAACCAGGATAGGGAAGCCATGTATGCGCTTTGCACCAGGCCAATGTCTGCGAGTTGATGATGCTCGACTGTTGGGATGTATGGGTTGAAGCTTAGACTTCTACATAGTAATGTCGATGCTCAACAGGATTCCCCACCACAGGGAAATTTAAAAAAAAAAAATTCTGGAAGCTGAGAAAAATTTCACAAATATATGTATATTCTGGGAAATAATCTCATGAAACCTTGGAAAGTGGAAGACATCTCTGACATATGTGACAAGAACCAAACATGTGGATCACAAAACGATCCCAAAGAAAATTGGAACCTGTCAAACTGACGATCAGGCAGAATATAGGAGAAATAGAAGACTGACCCAGCACATTTTCCAGGTCATGTGATCTCGGAAATTTCCAACATATCATGTGATTGTGTTGAGTTGGCACCGATTCAGAAAGTAATGAGAATCATGGGTTTTTTTTCACATCAAAATGTAAATTTCCTTTTTATCCACTTGTCATCAGCCTTGATCACAACTCAATAGTACTCAATGGTCAATCATCGCATAAGTGCTGACCTCAAGGACTGTGCACTCAAGCTCTGGGAAGCTGGATGGCATTGGTCAGACATTTGCTATGCTCTATCTGTATCACCAGCCAGCCTTTATCAATGGAGACTCATCTTTGAGGAGTTTGGAACCACTACCAAGCCTGCATCTCCCCTCATTGGCCAGCCTTGCCTCATAACACTAGCAGTCCTCACAGCTGTCAAGGAACTCTATGAAAACCATCCTGATACTTACATTGACGAGCTTCAGTGGTTCTTGGCAATTCATCATGACATCCCAATCTCAATCCCCGCTCTGCAACAAAACCTGGAGAAGGCAGGATTGACTTGAAAGTTGCTTCACAAGATTGCATGTGAATGGGATGTCCAGACAAGAACAGACTTCTTACATGTGATTCAGACCGAGTTCTCAGGCACTGGGACTAAGTTTGTGGTGATTGATGAGTCTTGCAAGAACAAACATGATGTTGCCCGACGCTATGGACAGGCTCCTATTGGACAAGCTCCAGAGTTTGTTGATCCCTTTGTTCATGGTGAACACTACTCTCTTGTGGCTGCAATGAGTACTGTTGGCTATATTGCAACTCAAGTTCAGCCTGGGTCGTTTGATTCATTCAGGTTCTTTGACTTCATTGTCAAAGAGGTTGTGTGTATTTCAGCACTTTTCTACCTGGCTGGAAGGGTGCCTGGTTGGGCAACCTACACTAGACTTAGGATGGATGGGAATGACAGGATCAAGTTATCTTCATTGCATGAAAGTGGGAACTGTAAGCTACTACACAATTAAGGGGTAAAGTAATACTGTACCTTCATTGGGTGAAAGTGGGAATGAAGGTCATAGAGTGAAAAATAAGTAATATATAAGAAAGATTGACTGTGTAATAACAGGAGGCCACATCAAGTGTAGCATGTGTTTTAGGGAGGCCGCATCAGGTGTGGTTGCATAATAGGCAGGTACCGCATCAGTGGTGCAATGTCAGCATTGATGGGTGTGGATATGGAGGCAACAATGCAAGGAGCATTGTGGCCAGTGCAAGTGTTGCCAGCATGGTGCTGCTGTTGTTGCTGGTGGCTGTGTCAGCAGCGAGGGTGATTGTGCCAGCAATGTGTGTGGCTGTGCTGGCGCAGGGGGGGTGAGATGGTGGTGGCATAGGTGAGTGTCTTGTCATAATGTCAGTCACTGGTGTGTTGTTGCTATGGTTGCCAGGGATGTGGGTGATTGTCTTGGCACCAGGGATGTGTGTGTTGGCGCCAGAGGTGTGTTGTCTTGGTCATAATGTTGTAAGTCTGATGTTCAAAGTGTTCTCATATTGGACAATTGTTGGATTCATCATACCAACACCCTGCAAGAAATTCTCAATGATGCCAGTAAGACTGTACTTCAACACACAGATATATGGAGCTAACATAAACCCTTCATATTCCCATGACCTTAGCCCAATAGAGGAAGCTTTCAGTACTTGTGCATTTCTTCAGTCGTGACTCATTGATAATCTAAGTAACTCTCATGGTTCATAAACAGGGAAAGCTTATCTTTGACACCACAGCATGATCATATATACATGGGGCAGAGGACCCAATACTTGTGCTATTGGAGGCTTGTGGATGCATTACAGCTGAGATGGCAACAGCTTGGTTTGAGCATGCAGGCTATGTTGTTTGAATTTGAGGCTCAGTAATTTTGTTATGCATGTCACATTGTCACAACGGAAAGAATACAAATACATTGAGAGGAAATTACAACTAATTGAGAGACTAGACCCACACCATGCCAGCATGCACATCTCAAAGAAACTCACAATTCTTAGCTAACATCCAATCCCAGCCCAAGCATTGGAATCCACCCTTGTCATGCCACTTCATGCAAGCAAGTTTTTCAATTGGGTCACCAGGCAGGAAATCCAGCTTCTGTAATTGGCTGCGATCTGAGTCAGAGATATTGTAATGAGTGCAATACTCATCCAGTGTTACATGTCAGTGTTTTGCAGGAGAGGGAGGCAGAGATGCAGCCGGAACTCAAGGAGTGGGAGTAAGTGGCACCTGTTGATGAGGAACCACAGAGTGTGAAGCTTGCATGTTCATTTGTTGGGATTGAAGTAACTGGAGCAGGAGCAGTTCAGTAATAGAGGATGTCAATGTGGCAGGGGCAATTGGAGCAGCAACAGGCACAGGCATAGGCAAAGGGACAAGCGGAGAAGGAGCAATCAGAGAAGGAGCAACACTAGCAGATGACAGAGTTGGGATAGGCTTTTTGATTCACTGCTGACAATCAAACAGGGGCATAGCTGGTGGTTTGTTGAGGGTCGCAGTCCCACAAGCCTGGATAGATGTGCATTATTTTTTGATGAGAGAGAGAGAGAACAGAACCTTACAAGATGTGAGGCCCATACTGTCAGTCACCCAGAGTTCAACTCAAACTAAAACCCAGAGCTTGGATCTGTATAAATCCACTTGCCAGGGAAGAGTGGATCATTGTCAATCAGGTATGTGGCCTCAAGCTCAGACCACTTAGGACCCACAGCTTTGTTGAAGGTTACCTGCAATACATTATGAGATCACATCAGAAGTTCAATGTCATACACTCACACGCTGTTGAGCAATGGATTCAGTCATCGATTGAAGCTGCAACTTGTCATATGCAAACTCCGATTACTCTGCACTTGACCTTGAACCTTTCGATTCTCCAGTATCCCAGAACTATAGTGAAGAGTGAGTGAGTATTCATAGTCAATAGATGTGACTCATGAAGATACTGGAACTTCATCTACAGGCTTTGCAGGAGGTGGCATTGTGAGGATGATAACACATGATGGTTTACTAGCAAGCTTGTCGATCATAATTGAGAAGCCAAGAGCATCACCTAGCAGAAGTGCCTCTGCATTCAATGGCTTCTGGGGCTTCCAAGTGATCTTGGATGCAGCGATATGTTTTGGACTGGGACATGGAAGTGTTTTGGCAAGGAAGCATAGGAAATAATCATAGGTATTGGTGCTTTGAAATTGGAATGGACCACGTTGCAGGTATTCATCCTTGGGCTTCTTTGTGCATACCTTGGGAGGAGCTGAGGGAACAGTTTGCCACAGTATGTGAATATATATATATGCCGAGATTGCAAATTGGGGTTTGTCAGCATCATCATCAGTGTCAACGTCTGTAGTGCCTTTCCCTTTACTTGCCTGTGGCTTTTGTGACTTCTTCTGGGGTGATCCTATCTCAGTCTCACTAACATCTGCATCCACATTGTTCTGCTTCCTCTTCCCTATAACCTTAGGTAGTGCACCATCCAATGCTTTCTTTGCAGCTGCTTGTTCCTTGGCTTGTTTTGCTTTGGCTTTCTTGGCTACAACTTCAGGATTGCTCACCATCCACCTCCTAGCTGCAAATGAAACAATGAATCATTGTTACCCTCAATAGGCAGACAATGTTTCAAACCTGAGGGGATCTCAGCAATGGTCTGGTGAATCATTTGGTTAACTGATTCATTTGCAGACTGGCCAGTGTCATCAGAGGAAGCCATAGTACTATAATGATAGTTGAAAGTAATGAAAGGACTGGTGGTTGAGTCAATGTTGAATCATGAATGGTAGCTCCAAAAAAGGAAATTCACATTTTGACGCATGGGGAAAAAGAAAAGAAAACTGTATGATTCTCATTACTTTCCAAATTTGCTGTAAAATCTTAAGTTGATTTCCTTAAAACCTAATACTCAGACTCCAAACTATTTGTGAGGCATGGTAAAAGCTTTTCCCACATTTTCAAAGAGCACAACTTCAACTGTGCCTAACGACTTGGCAAAAACTTTTAAATTTAGCCATGTTTGTACTTTGATCGAGTATGTTCAATAGGAAATCCTCTGCAAGCCATTCCTTGACAACCATGCCACATTTTGGCATGATTCTGTAGTATCTTATACTACTAATTGAGCTCTAGAGTTCTACACAATCTATTTATTTTTTGGTTGACATTGGTTGACCCCTCCCAATTATAAATATATGGTCAGAGAAATAAGCTGAGGGCAGTACATTGTCAAGGGTAATCCATGTGAGGGTTCTCCATGCAAAACATTGATGTTGTGAGCCCTTGTGGTGGCTGAAGGCTACTTTGAAGTGCAATTGCCATTTTGGGAAGTTACATACTTGGCATGTCATCCAGCTACTGGCTACAAGGGCTCATTTTTTGCAGAGGGGACCATTATCTACATTATCCTTGACATTGTCCCCCTCTCAGCTTATTTTTTTGACCATTAATTCTTGAGGTGTGTCTGCACATAATTGGCAGGGGTTGACCTAACTTTCACAGATGTAACTTTCTAGATTGCATAGAATTCTAGAGCTCAATTAGTAGCATAAGATAGACTACAGAATCATGCCAAAATGTGGCATGGTTGTCAAGGAATGGCTTGCAGAAGTTTTTCATTGAACATATGTACTGTACCCAAGGGGGTGGTGGAACAGGACTTTCATATAGACAGTCAGAACTTCTGTTTCAGCATGGAATAGACCCCCTCCCCCCCCCCTCCTCCTTCCATATATGGTAATTTCACATCACATGTTAGATCACATGTTCACTCAAGAAATTGTGTTTTCTCATGAATATCACATACAGTGCCATTTTGTGCCAGTGGTGCTCAATTTGCAACTTTGGCAGGACCAATTTTAGGTATCATATCATATCCCATGCACTCACAATGATGCTGACCAAAAATCATCAGCCACCCAGGTGATTAAGTATTTTCTTGATGACTCACCCAAACAGTCTCGCACCCAGGAACCTTACATTGCATGACAGTGTCACCCTTTTCAATCTCTACATTTGACACCTCATTGCCGCACTTGCATGCACTGAGATCAAATCGCCTGGTCTTATAAAAATGCTGACCTCGAGATTCATTGTGTGAAGTGGCCAGAGGGGATGCTGTAATCTCCATATCAAGCTGTGTTGTCAGTGTCTCATATTGGTCCCCTGCCAGGTGCATGTCTTCAAAGGCTGGAACTGGTGTCATACATTGAAATTGTGTTGGTGGTGTAGGGTCTGGTGATGTTTGTTTGAAGATCTCAGGCTTGGGCTGATCAGCCATAACATCATCCATCTTGATGGTTTCATCTTCGTCAGACAGTGGTGGAGTGGAACCATATATTAATGGCACAGCTGGACCAGGCTCAGCATTGGGTGACTCAGGGGTTTTGTTCTCTGAAGGACCTCTGGTTCTGTGATGTCAAACTAAGATGTTTTGTATCAGTATTGAGTCATGTTCCTCACCGCAGAGCCAACCATGAGCTATGAGCTTCAGAAATTACCATAGGAACAATGTTCTTCTTCTTGAGATTGTGAGGCTTCCATACAACAAACTGAGAATCCCAGATCTTCTTCATCTTGTCTCTTTTGTACTTTGAGAGCTGCCATTTTATGGGATATTGCAAGGGAGACATGATTTTATGTTGCTCGTGGAAGTGTATATGTCCAAACCCCTGGGTTCTTGGCAGGGCACAAGGGGCATATTATTGGCACATTGGAGCATGGTGATGATCTGGATGACTGCTCAGCGCTGGAATTGCAGGAGCTTAGCACATGTTGACTTCTTGAGATCAAGACTGTAGTTGGCCTCCAAGTCTGCTCCTCAACCCTTTTTAAGAACCAGCTGGCACATTGGAGATTGTTGGAGACAAAGTCCACATGCCTCCCCATTGATAGTAGTGTCATAAAGGATGTGGGCGGCCATATGTTCAAGGATGCATCGTGCATTCAATCGATCCAGTTGTACCTTTGCACTACAGATAGAACAATCAGAGCTGGACTTGTTGAAGGGGGGGTGGGTTACATCATCATATTCACAAATGAAATTAGCTTTCCCAGCATTCTGATAGGGAAAGAATGGTGAATGCATTGTAACAGGAATGGAGCGAAGATCAGAAGGCAATAACTCTTGAAAGAGACTTGAGGATATTTTATGAGAAATGAACTCTTGAAGAGATATGTTGGCTTTCAAGGAACTTGAACAGAGATTGCAGGGTTGAGGGGATGGATAAAGCAGCCTGGCACATTGTCACATGTTGATTCCATCTGCAAGGACCAGCACCAATCATATTGTTGGCTTGCATCATCCTCTATAGTAGCCAGCACAAGGCATAGGATTTGAATGTCTACTTTGGCAGTCTTGTCAGCTAAAAGGTGTAGACTGATCTCTTCCAGATGGTTTTTACCAGCAAAATGTAGTCAACTCACATGAGCAATAGCAAGGAAAATCAAATTTTCACATTCAACAAGAGTTGCAACTGGGTTGCTGATGCGAAGATAAGGGGCTCTAAAGGAACTGTCATGCAAGATGATGTTGGTATCTTGTTCTGATGAGGAAAGAGGGTTGAAGCATGGTAATTGTTGTATGTGCTTCAACTGGTCAGTTGAGGAGCAGTTGGTCTGAAACATCATCTGGTGTCGTAGCACTTTTGCTTTGGTTGTTTTCAAGTCATTGATAACCACTTTGGATGTAATCTTGTTGCTCTGTGGTGCCTCTTCTGCAATTGCATCCTCTATATCACCATCAGTGGTGAATAGTTGACTCATGGGGGTTGGCATGTCCACAGTCGGTAGCTCACCAGTTACCTGAGAATCATAAGATAGTTCCAGTTCTGAGCAATCAATCTTGTCATCAGCATCTTGGACATTGACAAGTATGTCTCTGAGAGGTGACAGAATGTCTATGCCAGGAGTGTTCCCGAGGCAATCAAAGGCCTCAGTGGCCTCAGGAACAAGTCTGACAGCCTTTTGATGACCCAAAACCCAACAGGTGTGAAGATTCACACCTGTGACCTCAACCTTACCCTGCCAAGATGCAGGTTATTAACATGATGTCAATGAGTATTTTGCCACTCATTGAGTTTGAAGGGAAATGACATGCCTCACTTGCTAAGTGGATGTTACCATCCTGAAGGGCATCACACAGTAGGTCCAACTCCCATTCAGAGGTAAATGTCAATGGCAGTTTCTGGTTGTGTTCCCAACATGTTCCCTGGAATTTGTTATTCAAATCATCCCATCATACACACTTTTCAGTTGCCAGCTCATCAAGCATTTGGACTTGGTGATAGACTGTTGCACTGTCCAATTGAGCCTGAGGGAAGGCATCATCTACAACCCAAGAGATGGTGTCAAAACAAGATATTATATTGGTTTCAATCTCAGCAACCATCGGAAGGGAGGGCGACATGATGAGAGGTTGAATGACATGTTCCAGCAGATTGTTGTGACACTCGAAAGTGATAGGGATTGGTGGGTAAACTTGGCAACACATGCACCACCAAGCTGCAACATAACAATCAAACACATGATATCCTCTTTGGTGTATCCCTTGGGTTTGTACAACTTGTTCGCAGCTTGCTCATTGATGATGCTCAACCTGGAAACCCAAACAAAACCCATAAAAAGGTTTTGGATGGTATAACACAAGTCAGAGGAAGGATGCAAGGCCCTCTAGATGTCACCTGTCAGACTGACCATCAAATAGTCATAAAACAACTGCTTGTCGAAGCAGTTCAAAGCTAAAAGAATGTGTTTCAAGGACTTTCAAGGATTTTCGAGACATTGCAATGATTTTCGAGATGTCATGATATTTTTCGAGGTGTTGCGATATTTTTCAAGGTTTTTTTTCAAAGAAGTTTCGAGGAATTTCGAGTGCACAAATATGTTTGGATGCAAGATCGGGGGGCTAGATGAGTAGTAGAAGCAAAGCAAAGGCAAATTGAGGGAAACAAGAGCAAAAATAGCATAATGCAAGGAATTTCAAGGAATTTCAAGGAAGTTTAGCATAAAACACCAAACTTCGGACTGAATAAGACTAAACCAAACTCTCAAATCACTGTGATCTGGGAGGAAGACAATGACTTTTCTTGTTTTTCTTTGTATTTAGTACATCTTTTTATATAAAATAAAGAAAGTACCTAAAAAGGCTAGAGAACATGAGGCAAACATGTGGAAAACTCGAGGCAAAAGACAATAGAAGTATATCAGAACAATACAGTGAGACTAGAAAGGGTGAATATAACACATGATGAAGAAATAATAAGAAAGAATAGCTAAAAGTGGACTGTCCTTGTTATAAATTGCATAAAACATCGGAAACTGCTTTGAGTGGATTGTATGCATACACATGCAGTCAAAATGTGTTCAATATACTCGAGATAGTGTCCCATGTGTCCAGCATGTGTCCGAAGATTGTGCAAATAGGAAATACTGTGTCCGAAGATGTTTTTTGAGGTTCAAGGTTTTTTGAAGATTTTTGAAGTTTCTTCGGACTTCGTTCATGGCCTGAAATTGGTGCGATATTGTTTGACAATGGTAGGGGATACGTCTGGCATGTGTGTGATGACCATTCAAATAGCAATATAGTGTCCAATGTCAATTTTCAATGTTTGATGATTTTTGAAGTCAGTTGAGGAAATATCAGACTTGTTTGAAGGCCGATATCGCTGCAATATTGCTCGAAACTGGTTTGGAACTCATCGATGATGTTCCAAGTGTATATCCTGAGCTGTACAAAGGTCAGGGAAATTGTATTATGGCAGCCAAAGGCATACAAAGAATTTTGAGGTGTTGCGAAGAGTTTCAAAGCATTGCGAAGAATTTTGAAGCATTCTCGTGACTTTGTAGAGCTTTGTAGAGCTTTGTAGAGCTTTGGAGGGGTTCGTATGGGTTCGTAGAGCTTCGACAACAATCATAGATGTGTTTTCTGAGCTTGAATGACAAGGTGGACCTATCATCCTCCCCCTGACTAAAATACTGACCATCCTGGTCAGTCGATAGAACTGCAAAGGAAAATCGAATGAGATCGAATTAAATCGATGTGAAATGGAATGTCGAAGCTGAAATGAAAGCCATCAAGGCTAATCAAAGAATGTTGAGCATGGTGAAGATGAGTTCAATAAATAGAATGAAGCTGAAATGAAAAAGACAAGAAAGGAAATAGGCAAATTTGATTGATGTTGACAATTCTAACCATGATCACAATAATCGGGTCGAGGAACTAGTCAAATATAGTTCAAACGAAAGATTGAGGGATCGAAAACGAGGTCAATGAAACTGTGGTCAACGATGGATGTAATAAAAATTTCAGGGATGATGACAGCTGTTGCAAGCTGAGGACTATGGATATATGATGGATAGGGAACTTTGAGCGCTATATTGGACTTTGAGGGGGAAGGTGAACATGAAACTGGTCGCAAAATATATGAAGGCAAAGGCAATATTGAAATAGATGATGAAATGGACAATGGCACAGAGGATGAGATCAAGGATGAAAATATTGGGAGTGGTGAGTGCAAAGACGAGGTTGAAATGGGTGATGATGAGGATGAATATGACAAAAATATTGGAGGTGCAATCGAGCTAGATTGCGGAGGCGAAAATGGTGTCAGAGGGCAAGTTGAAGTTGAAAACAGTAATTCGAATATTTTGTGTTCTTTGGACGATGTTGGAACTGTCAAAGCTGATATGATTGGTGCGATAGGCAAAGGCGAATTTGTCAAAGATGAAACTGGTGTGGACATGTGTGATGAAGCTGGAACTATGCAATGAAGACTGGGAGGCATGTCATGATAATTTCGAAGTGCCAAAATTTCTTGTTCAAGCGCAAGCTCTTTTTCAAGAGCTAGTTCATGTTTGAGCACTGCAATGCGAGCTTCTACATTATCTGAAATGTTCAAGCTGTGATGCATACCACTGAATGTTTGGTTTGATGTGGTTGAAGGTGCTATATCAGTGAATAATGAGGTTGGGACAGAAATTTCAGACGCTGTTCTGGTCAGATGCGAAGCTGCAACAACCAATGTGAAGTTTGATGCGAAATGTTTGAGAATGTGCAAAATATCTTCGGAGTTGATTGGAGCACTTGGCAATGATGAATTCGAGGTCAAAATTGATGGCTGGGGAATGGAATATGAGTTCAAAGATGCTAAAACAAATTTTGCAGTGTCATGGATGTCATTCAGAGTGTATGGGTCATTGGGATAATGATCTGGGAACTTAAGTTTGAGACAATGTGCAATTCGAGTCCGTAAATCCATTTGAAACCCTCAAACAAAAGCTCAACTTTGTTTGGCTTCCAAAATTCTGTGTTTCAAGCGAAGAAAATTTGTAATGTTGTAGAATGACCTATAATAAACTCCTAGATCATTTGAGTCGAAAATACTGATGCAAAGCTGTTCACAAACAAGAGTATCCATGTCCAAAATGTTGTATTTGCATTCATCTTCTGATCTGGGATAGAACTTGTGTACTGCGATGCGAAATGCATTGAATGAGGTGCCAGGCTGGTACTCTGGAAGTGATTCCCAGAGTTTGCAAGAATTGATGTCAATGTATCTGCAGGCATGCTTCTTCTTTAGGTCCTGATCTGTAATACTGCAAGTCAGGAAGAGAAATTCAAGCTCTTCAAAGTATTTTTGGAGTTCTCTGGGCTGTTTCGGATCGAATTTCAGAGATGTAGAATGGCCATGAGCTGGCATAAAGGACATTGACATGTTCAAAGTAAATTTTGGGGGCTGCATAGTCAAAATTCATGTGATATCGGGTTTTGTGTGTTTTGAAGTCAAAGATGGCAGTGAAATAATAAGCACGAAGGGTGAAAGAGTGTGAAATGATATTATCAATGGTCAAGATACTGTATCAAGATCTCCTGGTTGTTCAGGAGGGTCAGAGGCACTATGAGTTCAATGCAAAATTGAAATCATCGAGCTTCCTTCAGCCAAAGGCCAAAAAAATGGTGGTGGAAAGGTGGGGAGGTCCAATGAAGAACAAAGCCCTCACTGAGCCACAGGAAAGCCCTCACAGTGGGCTCCAAAATGATGATGCTCAACCTGGAAACCCAAACAAAACCCACAAACACTACTGGGGCTGACCTGTGTTTCCCACAGAAACACAGCCTTAGAAGCTTGTTTTAAGACTTCTGATGTGTATATCCTTTGGATATTCTTAATATGTATGTAAAAAAAATGTCAGGGAAATATTTTACATGTATCCAAGCTGTATCTGCAAGGAACATAAAAGGTGTATTCTACAATGTTTCTTTTAGATCCCTTCTGGAAACATTTTTCATGTTCCCTTTGTGTAAGTTAAGGAAACACTTTTTATGTAATTATGGCTGTATCTGCAGAAAACACTTGACATATATTTTATTATGTGTTTTCTATGGATACATGCAAAGAACAAAGGGGTTACCATGGTTACACATGTATCCCTAGGAAACACATAATAAAATTACATGTTAAATGTTTATCATGATCATCCAGCTCATTATGAAGAACTAACGATGGCAAATAATATAAAAGATTGTTCAGATGGTACATGTGGAAGCTTTTTTGACCTGCTGGACTTTTTCTAGGGCCATAAACAACTGCCATAAATGACTGTATTGCATCGTTTAGCTACTGCATGTGTGATACGTGTATGCTTCAGATAAGGGGAACACTGGAACCTCAAGCATGATGTCAAGCCAATGGTAGATGCATTGCGAAGGGGCTGAAGAAGAGGATGATTCACTCCAGCTCTGTGGAAAGAGGTTTAGTAAACAATACAGTCCAGATGAGTGACCAAGTCATTTTCTAGATAAATGGCGGGGAGGGTAGTATCATACCAGCAACCAAGTTTGTTCCTGCTCCCCGGCAGTCACCATATCGCAAACTTGAATGCAGTCAAACTCAGTTAATGGGGTGACAAATAGTTTGAAGGCCTGAGTGCAACTGCACCTGGGCTTTTAGCCAGTCGCATCTGATGTGGGAAATATGGATGCCCTTCAGAATGAACTTCGATTAACTAGACTAGAAAATGTGTCAGCTTTTGATCTTTGATTGCCCAACACCCTACAGCCACGCGTTGCTTGCGCCAAATTCCTGGGCACAAGTAAAGGGCAGGTGTTGAATAGCCCATAGGGCAGGGTAAGCAAAGAGGCTCTCACCATGTGGGGCCATCTGACGTGTTGAGAAGCATATCATCGCCACTACATCAAGCCAACACCTCTACATACCCTTCATGCCAGATGCCATCCGATGGAAGCTAGTGCACACTGGCTGGAGGCAGACTAAAGCATGCTCAATGATTTTCACTGCTTGACCAAGGGTTTTTTGCGGGGTTCAATGGCATGAGCATGACAGTCTACTAGCCAGGGGAATACTAAGTGGCAAGGCCAGCCTGAGGCAAGGATGTACCGATGATGTAGATAAAATGTTGAGCCTTCAGGGTGCCACAAGAGACTCAAATGGCAATCTCCGTTAGTGGGACATTCAAGAGGATATTGCCCTTAGCGCTGTCAAGAGCTTCAGGTTGGGCTGCCAGTGCTGATAGGTTCAAGGGGCCAAAGTCAAAGCATAGGGTTGCATGACAAAAAGTCAGACACAACCAGGCAGGTGACGAAAGTCAGACCTGCAGAGCCAGGAACTAGAGAGCAGCGCTGCCAAAAATGAAGAAAGACAGTGAGGGAACAGAAGAAATTCTGAGTCAACTTGAACTTGAAGTTAGGAGTTTCTCATGCTAATGTTTGAAATCCTATTAGGGTTAAGTAGTACACAGCCACCAACTCATTAAGTGCAAGTTCAGGTTCAGGTTCACTGATGGACCAGCCTGCCAAGAGACTCGGACATCAAGCTTACCATGAGTGGACACAGGTGATCCCCTATCAAATTAAAATCATCTTTCTCATTCAAGACCAATATATGTCCACACTGCCACCAATGTCAGATGATGGGGACAAGCACCAGAGGAATTGTGTACAGCCAGGGTATTGAACTTATCCAGATTGCATGTCAACAAATCCCTTACTGTAGTTCTCCTCCTTTTGAAACCCGTGCTCAGGCTCAACCCATCTGAATAGCCTGACTTGGAGACCCCGGCTGGCCATGGCAAAGGAGTACCAAATCTCATGTGCCAGTGGTTGGATGGGGAGGTTTGAGTGGCTGCTGATGAGGCTGAGGGAATGATGATTGATGCCCCAGAAGAAACTCGATAACAATGCCAAGCTCCCATAGGACAAGGTGGGCACTGCACCGTGATGTTGAATCTGAAAACTTTCTGCTAGGTTTGTAAATGTAGTCGCTACTTGAAAGAAATGATTCACTAGTTCTCAAATGCAGTCACAAACTCACCAAAGTCAGCTGCCACACTGAGTTGTTGCACCATTCATTGTAGAGCCATGGATTTGATAACAGGATGTCATTCCCAAAGTACTATATGCACCAGAATGGGGAAATGTAGGGCATTTGGTATAGTCAAATCGTGATAGAGGGATGTGTTTATTGCAAGGGACAGGTCTCCCCCGAAGTCAGGTTTGACACAATAAGTGTCTACGTAAATCTCTGCAGCATAACCACTCGACTTTGTCCCCCCAAAGGGTCGGTGAGTGAAAATTCTTGCCAATGAGTGGCCTACTACTAGTAACAAATGTGGAGGAAATTTCTCAGGCTATTTCTGGTGCAGGCTATATATGGTGCATTGAGACCCTGATATTATTCCATAGCAGCAGTAAAACCTATAAGAGCCAAAATATGAATTAGACCAGGTAGACCTCCATGAATGAATGCTACATACATAGATGTCCAATCTGAGCCAACACATGTTAAGAAATGTATGCCTAGTACATCCCAGTAAAATCTTCAGGCTCTCCATTGTCTTCTTCCCCCTCCCCATCCTCTACGTCATCCATTTCAATGTTGTCCCACCCTTCCAAGTCAAGGTCTTCCAAACACAGCTCTGGTTTGTGCGACTCATAACCCATGTCACTACCTCTGTTGTTGTCCTGTGCAAGAGACTCTCCCAATGCTTCCTGCAGCCCCAGATCTGGAGCCTGAGTTTCTTGTGCATCCTCAGTCAGATTGGAAATGCAGCCTGAAGTGAGTGCTGACTGATGTGCATAAAAGTGGCCAACACCCAGCCCTCAGTGGTAGTGCATGAGAAGATCCCTGTCAGAGAACCTAGGGGAATAGAATGAAATCAGAAGTGGCAAGTAAGCAATAAACACACTGGTTAACGTAGTATTGATTGTAATCTTTACTATCCTTGGCACAGCGTGAGATGCCAATCCCATCCACTTGTTGTTTTCCTTTTGCAAAGCTGGTAAGATGTGACACCCATGCAGGACATCTTTTGGATCCACAAAACTGAAAGAACAATTTTCGTTCATAGGAGGGAAGTGGACAGAGTCTAGCTTGGAATTACTCCACCCTGAAGACCCTGGATTAATGACCTCAAACCATCGCACCCACAAAAAATTGAAGTGGTGAGCTTCAAAATCATGCATGCCAGGCCCAGTATAGATTGCATTTATGTGATATCTGCTGAGCATACAAGAAATGATGCAGATTTGAACTCTCCACATCATTGGCAAGAAGCATGATGTTATAATGAGATGTCCCTGGGTTAACAATGTCAGTCCCACACCAAACATCATAAGTGGTAAAGTGGAATCGAATAAGCTTGTGGTGGTATATGCAGTCATTCTTCAAGAACACAAAATTGCATGGATTTCCGTCAGGGCTATGAAATAGTCCAGTATCTGAGCCTGTTCTGAAGCTGGAAGGCTCTGAAAGCGATTCAGCTTCCCAGAGCAATGCTGTTTGGATTTGGGGAAGTAGATGCTCTCTTAACTTTGGTAAGAAATTCTGCATGAGGGGTTAGTACAAATCAGCAGAAGAGTACAAAGATTTTTCACCTTGATTGCGGGATCACCCTTGTTCTTTTGTAGGAAGGTTGGTATGTGTACTGAACATCTCTGTGACTTTCCTATGTTGTACTGTACCCCAGGGTCATGTGTAACATCCTCTGGCTCTATTTCTGAGGATGGGCTAAGACATTGATGATCCAGCCTCTTGTGGATCATGCTGATATGGTGCTCTTGTTGCTCAATCCTTGATATTTGCTGTGGTATTGATCGGCCACTAGACCAAAGTGACTGAGTTTTGGACGTTCAGTGCTCAAGCTCGCTCTGATGCCCACTGCCACAGTAAGCAATGTTACACAAAATATCATGTAAAAGCTTACTGATTGAGTGGAATATGAGTCAGTTGTACCGAAGCGCTGGATGGTGTCAACATAGTCGCCAAGTGCATGGTACTTATAAGTCCTCAGATTGAGCTTCTTCTGCTTCCATGCATTACTGTTGGATGCTGTAGGTCCTCTTGATCCAGACACCACATTGATTGCAGATTTCTCCTGACATCATTGCTGAGCAGCATGCTCATGTTCCAACTCTCAAGTCTTGAATGCTTCACATGTCTTTTCCTCAAATGTGCGTAGGCTGTTTCCCAGAGATGTAGTGACATGGGATAAAATGTCCATAGTTGCATCTGTGTGCATGCTGAGCTTGGCAAGACCATGCCAGTGGGCTAAATCAAATAAGAGCTTGAGAACGTATGTATTGTGGGGTTCAGGCAGAAGACCATAAAAAATGGATATAGCACACTATGTGAATGATATCAGTCAAGTCAAGAATACTAGCGATAACACCCACTTGTAACATATCCTCGTAATCATGAGCAGTCATCTTCTTCAATTCTGACTGGTTCAACCTTATTTTTCTTATGCCATCAACCCTGAAAGGAGGAATCTCTCAAAATCTAATGGACACATCAGTACCAAGCCTTCTGAGGCTTCAAATGATGCTTGCCATCTATCTAACTCATGCTTGAGGCTTTCATTTTGGCAATCTAGAATGCATAGTAGATGTATGAGAACTGCCTTCCAGACACCAAGCTCAACCTCATGCATGAGATCCACAGTGAGCATGCTGAATATGTTGAAACCAAATGGTGCTAGCTTGCTTGAAAATGCATTCTGACAATGCATGAGCATTAAAGTCAACCATCAGAGAGGTAAGAAGGTCATACTGCTGTTGGAACAAGAGAATCTTCTTGTAGGAGATCTTCCACTGCTGTACTATCAACCACATAACCCTGCTCATATATCTTCTTGCATGCCATCTCAACACGATTATGCCATTTCACATCATCAATCCAGGCAAGAGTCCTGTGCTGTGTCATATCTCGATGCATCCCCATATTGGCAACATGATCTAATGGTATGAGACAACAAGGACAAGGGCACCGACCAAGATTACGAATGCTAGCTATAAGAATTCTTTCAAAACTTTGAGTTAAAGACACTGGCATTCAAAAGAATCTTGCCTTACTTCTCCTTGTAGTCTGCAGAATATGTAAATATACGAGGGTAAAAGTGATGCTGAATGCCATCACAACACATAATCATGATTCCATGCTCATAAGCTTCCAGGAATTCATCATCAAGGATGATCTCCCACTGAGCATTATAGATTTCTCGATGACAATGGGCCATGAATGAGCATTTGGGCCCTTTCCACCCAGGTGCTCTGTGGTGAAGGCTTTAAATGCATCTGGGAGCTGTCATTCAAAAAGGAATGAGGATCACATACTAGTGCAAAGTTAATGAGGTCCTACTCACCATCTCTAGGTAGGCGATGTGCTCAAATGCTTGACAGGAAGGCTTTGACCTTCTGTCCTTTGACTCATTCCCCATCACAAGATAAATTGGCCATAGTTTAGTGGTGCTGAATGCTGAGAGCTGAGTACCATCTGAGGCAAACATAAGACCCACTACAACTCTCTGAAGGTTGCATCCCAGCTCTCTGGGAGAATCCTGAAGGTCACGGTGAGCCTCAATGAATGCCTCTGAAGTGTAGAGTTCTATGTGAGCTTTGACTGGTTTAGAAGCTTCAGTTGGTTGCCAAAATAACTCATACAGCTCGAAATGGAGGTGTGGATGGTTAGAGGGATGCATAATTTTCTCCTTAATCACTGACACCAGCTTGCAGTGATGAAGTGTTCCCATGTCGAACTCCTTTTGCCCTGGATGCAGCGACCTTCTGGGGAATGGAACCTTGATCTTGATTGGGGTTTTAACCCACCCGCTGTTATCCTCTTCATCCTCCCAGCCTTCATTGTTCGAGGGGTTGCACAGCCGATCTCCACTCAGCTGTGCATTAATAAGCAGCCAATTTGTCCCTGAAATATCCTCAGGTTGAAAGTTCAAATGCCTGACTATCTTGATGAGATCCTGAAAGCCAGATTGCATTTTCTTTAACCCACCATTCCAATACCATTTTCCTAGTAAAAACAATGACTGATTCAGATATGGGTGGTAAGAGTCAGCTGGATGGTCAGGGAAAGTATCGGGGGATGTATCCATCAGGTCATTGCACGTTATATTCTCGTTGGGATTGTGGCCTGGGAAATGAGTTGCATGATACTGCTGGAAAAGGCCAAATTTATTCCGTATGGTTTTCAGCAGTCTCCTGACATGGGAATAAACATTTGGGGGTTGCTTGGATGAGGGTGATGCTGGTATGGTAGCTGGAGACATGCTCAGCGCACATTCCAACACTTCTGGTTGAGGAGCTGGAGGATGTACTGCTGGAGGTTCAGGTAGTATATCCCAGTAGCACTTGGGTAGTTGGCAGTTTTCCCAGCAACCCCTGTGCTCTGCCAGTGGCTGATCCCAGTCTTCGTTGTTTATGGAGGCACTCTAACTGGTATAATAGCGATTCAATGAGCAGTGAGCTGCACCAACATCATAAGTCTTACTTCATTTTGCATGGTGAGTGCAACATTGTCTAATTCTTGTTCAACAGCTACATTTTGGTCCACAGGGCTTTCCACAGTTGTGCTTTGCATTACTTCCATTTTTTGATGCTTCTTGGCATCATTCATGGAGGCACTCTAACTGGTATAATAGTGATTTAATGAGCAATGAGCTGCACCAACATTATAAGTCTTACTTCATTTTGCATGGCAAGTGCAACATTGTTTAATTCTTGTTCAACAGCTACATTTTGGTCTGTAGGGCTTTCTGCAGTTGTGCTTTGCATTGCTTCCATTTTTCGATGCTTCTTGGACTGCCAGACCGCTTTAGCTTTCTCCAGACCACTGGAAAGCCATTTCTTTGTCTTCTGGCAACTACACTTGTGAAAAGTATAGGCTTGTAGTACAGAGAATGTGTGCCCACAAACACAGACTTGATACCAGGCTGGTGGCAGGTCCATGGCAAGATAATGAGAATGGTGGTGGGCAGAACTCTGCTAACAGTGCGATGTCCAGAAACCTCAGCCTGACTGGAGGGCTCAACATGAGAAAACGATTGCTAGCATGTATGAGTCAATTTATGAATTGACAGTCTGAGTCCGATATTGCTGGATTAGTAAAAGGCCATAAATGTTGGGCACACTACAGAGGCATTGTATTAGAATGAGGAAATGTTCAAGTTAATGCTAAGGGATGAGTGAGCTTACTGTTGTCATTCCCATCAAACTTGCACTTCAAAGTTTCCTATTTCAAATTATCCCAAATCATCAGTGGATATCATAATAGTTGTAGCACCATACCTTTGCTTTGACCATGTATGATGGGTTATACTAAAATGACTCAAGCTGGAAGTTGGGCCAATGTGGGGACTAATAAAACAGAAGGATGTTCACAGATAATAAGATTTTACAAGATATACTATACATAGGTAATTATGGAAGTTGGGTAGGAACAACTGTGGCATGGCCAAATAAACAATAGAAAGTTTGCATATAAAAATGAGCTATGTGGTCCTCAAGTTGCTGGACATCTGCTTCAGTATACATATTATGTGAGGCCAGATAAGGTAGTACAAGAGGCATCAGCTTCAGTCCATCCCAATCCCTCATTAATGCCCTCACTGCCAGCAAAAATGGTAACCTTTCTTGCCAGTCATGAGCTTGCAAACCAAAATTTGCCTGCTGTATGTTGGTGACAACTAGCAAAGGTACATTGAAACACTTTAGCACCATAGCCTGCCACTCATGTTCACCCCGGTGGGGTGACAAGCCTGAGTCAGTCAATTCCCATAGAATTTTCTGTGCCTCATCAACTGGCACTGTGGGACAACTGTCAGATGGTGGAGGACAAAGGTCAATCTGGAGTTCATCCAAAGCATCTGCAAAGATGGCCTTGACTTGTTCACATTGATGAATTAAACTTGGCTCGTGGCTGCATGCCACAAGCCCATCAAGGAGAAAATCATGCCACTGTTGACTGGACAAGGGAGATGCTGAGCTTTCTGCTGAAAATACTTGTAAGATGCAGGCAGGTTGAAATACTTTCCATGTGGCAAAGAATTTTGCATGGCAAGCCTTGTTGGTGGAAGCAAAAATTGCTGCCTCAGGAAATAGATAACACGTGTGATAAGATGCTGGGGGTTTGTCCCTTTTAACTGCCTTCAATGCATCATGCCAGGCAGGAATTGGGAGTGGCATGAGGGGGCTCTCATACACATCAAACTTGTCGTGGCCCATTGACGGATTTGAAGATTTCCACTTATTATCTGTCATGGGAGGGTGAGTTGATGGATGCCAAAACTCTGGTTACTTACAAAGAACTCCTTTTCCCTTACCCTTGTTGGCACCATATTGTTGGCTAACTCCCCCAATGGCCCTGGTGCCTGGTCCATCTTTTGATCTTACTAAGGCTTCTATGTGTCCTGATGCAGATGTATTCATTTCACTGGCATGGAGGGCGAACAGATCTGGATAGTGCAGGAAGTTGCGATCATACAGTAAGATTGCCTCATGCTTGTGATGAGAACTAGCTGGGCCCCAGTATATAATAGGGTAATTGAAGCAGTGTGGCTCAAAGCAGATCCCATAGTGGTGTGGTACCATAAGCAGGATGACTGCGAGTTATTTGTTTGGCCAAGGTCTGAGGCTGGCCCTGTCAACCAGAACGGAAGGCCTGCATGGAAAATGTCCTGTGCAATGCAAATATCATTGGTGAAAACACCAACAGTGTCAGCAACTTCAACTGATGGGGAGCCCACTGCCAACCTAGTCGAGTCCATCTGGGGTTTGTATGCCTCCATGTAATCCAACATTGCCATTACATCAAGCCAACACCTTTGCACATCCCTCATGCCAAATGCCATCTGATGGAAGTTCATCCATACCAACCCAAGACAGATGAGGCCATACTCAATTATTTTAACCATTGGACTAAGGGTAGGCAGTGCCCGAGATTTGGATGAATTTGACATGAATGCTTGGACCCAAGATAACAAAATCAACACTGAACACTTCGGGTCGCCCAGCTTCGAATCTGATAGCTTGCCAAGGCCCCGAATGGGGGATGCTGGGTCCCTCAAGGGTATAAAGTCCTTGTGCATAGGTTCCCACCATATAATTAAATGGGCAGAAAGCGATTTAGCCCTAGGAATTGCACCGTGGTGACAGTTAAATGCATTATAAGGCTGTGGCCAGAGAATAGGATCATCATCTGCATAGAGGCTGTCGGCGCACATCATTACTTTATGGTCTCCAGCTGGTGGTTTGGGAATGAAGGTTCAATTAGGAGTGGTGACAAAATATTCTCCATCGAAGAGGAGAGCCCCGACTTTGCCATCCATCGCACCAATGGGCCCTGTAAGAACACATTCAGTGGGCAAGCCATCACAAACTCAAGATTCAACACACTATAATCAACTCGACACCTCAGCAAATCATCATCCACAAGCACGGCAGTCATTTTGATGAGTTCCTGCTAGCCATGAGAATACTACTTAGTACTGGTAAGAGAGGTACAGGCAAGGGCTTACAAATGATGTAAGTATAGCATTGAGCCTTCAAGGCACCAAAGGCATCCACAGACAACTTGATGGCATCCAAATGTAGGATTGAGTGACAAAAAGTCAGACCTGCAGGTGACAAAAAATGAGTAGGAGAAAATGGAGCGTGGAAAGAAGTGGCAAACTTCAAGTTGGAAGTACGAGGTCAGAAAGCGAACTTCAGGCTTTCAAAATTTCAAGTTCAAGTTCAAGCTCAGGCTCTTGAACTTGAAATGTCTGACTCAGCTGTCTCAAGTTCTCACACTGATGTAGGGTTAAGGTTAACTGCAGGCAAATCTTACACAGCCACCAAAATTCAAGTTCAAAGTGGCGGCAGCCCTTGTTCTTGAAGCTTAAAGTCCGAGTCTCATTCTCATCATATCTTACTATATTCCTGGCAGCAGTTAAAAGTGCTGGTCTGACTTTTTGTCACCTGCACTGGTGTTGAGTCTGACTTCTTGTCACTCAAGTGCCACTGCTTGAAACCTCTAGTACCTGACATTCATGTATAACTTGAAGTTCAAGGTTGCAGTGCTAGGACAAAATGGCTGACCAGGAGAAATTTTGTACCACAAGCACCTTTTTCAAAGACATTCCTTGGAAAATGGATGTTGTCTCTGGCCCCAGTGGTCTTGATAAACTAGAAATGGCGGTATCTAATGTGTGTGTGAGTTGACTCACTTTTCAATTATTTTCTGTTAATGCTTATTCTGCTAAGGTGTACTTGGGTGTGATTCGTGAGAACTTGTGCCAATCTGGGTCAATATACTTTACCAGAATGGAGAAATTGATGGTCCTGCAAAGATTTTGTCTAACCAGTGACTTTCCTGAGAAAAAAACTGACATACTTGTGAAGGAACTTCTGAAGTATAGCCTCCTGGATGTAGTCACATTCGTTTTTGATACAGCATCAGAGAGCAATTCCAAAGAAAGGGGGGAAGTGCCATTTGTTGATAAGATTGTGCATCTCTTTTTCTCTGTAACACTACTTGCCTGTTTAAAAATATACCTCTCAGGGCCATGCAACTATGGGTGACTGGCCCAAAGTTGTCAAAACTGCGATTGGAAGCATGGAATCTGATAGCACATATATGTTTCTTAATGCAACGACTGTTGATGATCGGCTCTCTGCCTGTTATCACACAGTTTGTCATGCCACGGGGAATGTTCACAGGGCGAAGATTATCCAAAACTTTGCGGCTGCTGCATTTCATCTGTCCTATCTTCTCCAAGTATGTGTGCCATGCTCTCCATATTTTTTTCCCCCAACACTTTAGTCATCAGGGTAATTTGTACTTGCCCAATGACAAGAACAATCTCAAGGAGGCACTTGGAAAGTAAGGGCATAATTTCATGACAGACCTTTCCTAATGTTCACAACATGTCAGATATGGCGTTTCAGTAGACCACAAGAATTTTGACATAGTGCCAGAAATGTTACAAAACCCTTTATTTATCACTCTTGCCCTTTCACCACTATTCCTCCTTGTCAATCGTTTGTTAATAAACCTGTCTTTTGGGAAGACAAAAATGTTTGAGGTATGAGAGCACTTGAAACTGGAAGGATGCCACTGATTCCTAAACGTTATTATAGCTCTGGAAATTGTTTGGTAACAAATGACCCACCATAATTAGAAAGGTTGAAGAACAACTATTAAGAGTTATATTTGATATTGCCACCATGAAAACAACTGTAATGATTCCAGGGTTATTGGTGGAAGCATTCACAGATATCTCTGTGATGGGTGTACATGATATATGTAATGATGATGCCAGTTGGTTCACAGCTGGTGAGACCTTCTTATATTATCTATGGACCGACTTTAATTCAATTTCTCAGATATCCGAATACTAAAGGTCCCCGTTGTTACCTCTGAATATCGTGTGAACCATCATGTGGAGTCTCCTAATTCCTTTGCATGTGGTGCAACCTCTGTATGTGGTGGGCCTGGGGCTGCGGTGGATGCAGAAGAGGAGGAGGAGGAGGAGGAGGATGGTGATGAGGACAAAAAAGGCATTCGTGAAGGATTGTGCCATCTTGGAGGTAGGAATTCTGAGGAAGATGATAGCCATGGACAAGGAAATAGTGGCACTGTGAGAGGGGCTTATTGACACCAAAATGACCAAGGAAGTGCTCGACCAGAAAGGCTTACCGGCAACTCTGGTATGGATATTGCCATGGATAGAGCAAGTGATGTGGATAGAGCAGGCATCGCACAGCAAGTAGAACAATCGGGAAGAGCTGGAGGGGAGGATGAGAATCCTAGTGCAATGGATGTTGATGTGGATACAGGAGATGTTGCAAACCAAGGAGAACAATCTGGTGTGGTGGATGTGGACATGAGAGAGGGCAGTATGAATGAGCACAACAAGGCTCCAAACAAAGAATCAAGCCCCCACAAGATGCCTTCACCCTCCGACAATTCACTCTCCACTGAAAAGGACAGTCCAATCGCTGGTGAAAAGTGAAAGAACCCAACATGAGAAGCAAAAACAAAGAAAACAGATGAATTGCCCCTTCCACCACCAAAAACAAAGTTAAAGTCAAGGTCAAAGCCAAGGCCAAAACCAAAACCAAAGCCTGAATCAAAAATTCAATCTGGACCGCAGTCTGTATATGCTGTGGAGTGCAACTACTTTGAGGAGATCAAATTTGGAGGTGCTAGTAGACTTGTTGATAATGCAGGATATGGTCAGTCATTTGCCATCTTAAAAGAACACAATTTATCATCCTTTGCAGATTAAACCTGAAAAACCAAACCTTTCAAGAACTCAAAAGGCATGCATGGTTATATGTGTGATAATTCATACCTAATAACTCATATTCCTTCTATAGAAACAATTTGTAGGCAAATCAGTATTGCTATGGGCTCCTGGGAAGGATGACCCAGTTACATACACCCTGTCATTCCATGTAAACTCTACCTAGACTCATTCACCACAATATAGTGACTTTCAGCACTCCCTTAGTTTGCTGATGAGTGCTCCATGTTCAAAATTATTCACAGTGCTGTCATAGTGGGCTATAAAGATGGCCGACCTCTGTGGATGGCTTGTCTGGAGGAGAGCGCATTTTGTATACTCTCAAAGCAGGAACTTGGGAGCAAGAGTGACCAAGAGATACAAGCAATATTCTGCCAAAAACCTGTTGTAATACATGACCAATTTGAGCCTACACTCGCTTTCGACGAAAATGGTTTGAAAACATTAGGGTACCTGTACAAGTCTGTGATGATTCATGGTGTGTTTGAAGCATATTCTTGTTGTGTTTGGACATCCTGATTATGTGCCAGATTACTCAATTGAAAACTCCTTTGAAGCCAAATCATCTTGCCACCTGAAGGGTACTTTAGAATATATGCTGAGGTGTCATAGAGAGAAAAGTAAAATCCTCAATGCACTGGACTTCCCAATGCTGTCTGCCCCTCATCCTCCCATGTCATTTGCTTCTGATCTTGCAGTGTTCAGTGCCACCATCGATTTACTGATGTGTAGCTGAGCTATTTCATTTCCAATGGCAAGTACTAGATGGGGCCTTGTGGCAACATCAGGTGCCCACCATCTCAGGCATATTGATTGCAATGGCTTCTGCACTTACATTGATGCCCAAACTGGCATGAAATGGTGGATCATTGCAAAGCCCAAACCTGGGTTGATGCATTTCTCTGATGCTACACTATTCACTGAAGAATACAATATTTCTGCTGCCAACCTGGAGAAGTGGGACCTTGAGGCAGTCCTTCTTTGTCCTGGATCCCAAATGTAAGTTGTGTCTGCTTGGCACCCCCATATTCATAACCATTGTCCTATAGGTTAATGTGGACAAACACACCACATTTTGTTGTGACACCAGAATGTGCAATTTGTCATGGAGGTCATTTTTACGTGATGTCCACAATCCAAGACATGGTTTTCAGGCTTTATCATATGTTTGTTGCTAGTGAGAGGGTGACAAACATGGAACACAGTCATGATGTGCATCTTCTACTTTGAAGGATGGTTACTTATCTTCACTATGTCCTCATCAAGCACAGGTCTAAACTAGATTTGTCGATGCCACCCACTTGTCATATTCCCAATGTCTCCACCTTTGAAGGGGTGCTTGACCTGTTCATGTTATGCATTGTCATGGAACTTGGGGATCTCATCAACCCTCTGGCGTACAGGAAGAAATATCGACATGGACCTAAACATGACCATGATTGGCTGTGCACTATCCATGCCTGTGGGCTATCTAGGGACCTTTGTCATTGGTGGTGTGCACACTATCTGTTTCTTGACCCCGAGAAGGAATCATTCATTGATGGTGGCCTCGTATTCAAGGACCTACTCTCCCAGCATATTGTAGCACTGATTCCATATACTAAGACTATGGCAGAAGAGAATGATGCTCAAGGTGAAGTGTTGGAGTGCACAGCAGATGTTCTGACAGATTTACTGAAGAAGTATTTCCCTTATGATCTGCATTTTGGGGTTAGCGAGGGCTTCGAGTGGGCGGGACCAAGATATGTTGTTAAGGCTAGGGCAGGAGTGTTATCCTCATACACGAGATGTAGGTATTACACTTTGTTTAAACACAATCTACTTACAAAGACGTTGCAGGCCATGATATCCTGAGCCTTGGGGCAACTCCTGTAGACTTGGACTTCATACAGCAGTACAATGATCTGGTTACAGAATCAGATTCTGACATGAATCCCTCAGATGACTCTGACCATGACAGTGAAGAAAGCAATTCAGACAGTGATGATGAAGACCAGTCCAGTAGTGATGATGATGGTGATCTGAGCAACTCAGATGATGATGGTATATCCAATGTTCAGACCGTCTTCACATGCTCACCGACAGATGTCATAGCTGATTGCTCACGTCCATGCAAATGCAGGAGATGTGGTATCCTACCATTGTTACAGTCACTTTAGCATTGTCCAGTCCCTCTATGAGGTATCGATGCTTGCTCATACTCGTATGAGGGTCATGAGTCTAAGGCTGTTGTATCATGATCACTGTGGCCAGTGTGATGGTGAACTTGAAGACCCAGTTCAGTGATACTCCTGTAGGCAACATTTCTTCTATTTCAATCTCTGTGCACAGGTAGCATCTTTCTATATACCAGATTTTTGATGTATTTATCTTCTTTCAATATGTCAGCTTGGCCTAGGACATTGAACTTGAATTTCGGGACCGTGCCATCAAATTTCAGTGGCTGTGTAATATTTGCCCACAGTTAACCTTAACCCTAACATGCTTTCAAATACAAACTGTGCCTGGCACCTGTGTATTACTAAATTACTAAGCCTCAAATTCTCATGCAAAATTTTCCCAGCACGAGCTTGTTCTGCTGGCTTTATGCTGTTTCTTTGGTCAGCCATAGATTTGTCATGTTCAAATTTCCAATGTTGCTGCAGGCCCCTGATTACTAGTCAATGCCACCAGCCTAACCTTTACTGTACTCCTGACCATTTTTTGGCTACAAAATCTACATAATTGAATCTTGTAATGTTCTTATAGTCTTCTCATGCTCATTTTCAGTCATACTTTATTTAAAAAAAAATTGCCCGTCAGATTGGCGGCTATACAAAAGTAGTGGCCACTAGGTGACCCGCTCCATATGTATATAGTTACAAGGAAAAGACTCCAAGTCAGAGATTCTGGCATTCTGGTTCATTGCAGCAAATGATATCATCTCATGATATAGCGATATACCATGAGACAGCGTGAGACTCGGATGTTATAACTCATAAGGAGCCACCAGATCATGATCATATGCATATATCACATACTTACTACCTCTTACTACATGATTCTACCCTATGCTTGGCAGATCAGGTGCATTTCCATCTTAGGAACACTGGAGCTTTGTGGTAGCAGAGAGTCCAAGAGTCTTTTCTCACGTTCATATACAGTTTATAACTTGAACAGTGACTCTGAGTTGGATGCCAGCGTCCATTGTCTCAACCCATCATTGTACCACCACCTCTTGATTTCAGTTCCAATGACCACCAATTCAGCACAGATACTTTGAATCTCTTCTAATCAGGCAGAGCCTGACTCAGACTTGAATTTGGTGCTTCATATGAAATTTTGAAATCTCACCCTTCTTCTCCACTTACTCACTACTATCAATCAGGGAAATGCCACACTCCCTACCACAGATACTCCTCCCATCCAGAATCTACAAGTCTGCAGAAAGGTTGATGCAGTGACAACCATTCTAGTGCGTAATGAAGAAGTCCTTGCCGCTACAGCGTACGCTTCCAGTGGAAGTCTTGTAGTGGCCAGTGCGATGCCCACAGAAGAAGCTCACTCTGAAGAGGGTGATTATTTTGTCACTACTCCTTACACCAATCAAACACTGAATATCGCTGCTGTCACCAATCCAGAGTGCAGTAATTCTGCAAAGGGCATCAGATTGGCTTCAGGCAAAGATTTGTGGTCTCACTTGATCAAGATGATTGTTGGAAATTGATGAGAAAGTGAGCTTCTACCAGTACCTGGCATCACTTCCTCATTGCTTATAATGTATCCAGGGTCAGACAATCTACACTGGCAGACCATACAGAATCTGTATATTCCTATCTCAATACATACAAGATTTCTGAGCCTTCTGCGTGACGCACTGAATCCAGGCACTTTTCTCGCTTTCTCATTGTGCAATGTTGGAAGAGAATGAAACAACGGATTTTCCATTGGTCATCGCTTGAGCTTCTTCATATGCTAGACAAAGCAACTGACTCCTTGACAAAGTCAATCCAGAAGCATGAGTGGACCAAACCTGTTTGTGACCCGAGACTGGCTCGATATCTCGACCAAATGAACGATTTGAGAATGAAAGTTTTGGTGAAGTACTCCCGGAACAAGGAGGACACAGCTGATAAATTACAAGTCCTTAACAAAGTTAAGACTCGTTCTTAGAACCTGGAACCGCCAAAAAATTCAGTGTGACCATTTTTCTGTGTCTGTTTTCCCCACGGTCAGCAAGTTCTGAGCAACCATTACAAAAATTACTGACTTTACTAACCGTGGGACTCAAAAATTAACCGAGACGCGGATTTCGAGTATAAAAGGAAATTTCTCATCCGGCTATCTAAGTTACCGGAACCTATAGTAATTGACTTCAATACAATCCATTACAAACTATTATTGATCAGTTACAAACTTTGTATTGAAATTTTGAAATTTGATGATACTTCAGGGGTGCCCTAAAGTTATCACGTGCATCAAATATCGACTTCTCTTATTTGGCACACGTGACCGCTTCAGGGTATGCTTTTTTTAGCACATCTACAATGAAAGTCTTGTATCCTTGTCCAATTAGGTTCATTTAACTACAGATGGGAAAGTACATCATTGGTCAGTCATCGGGAGAGTACTTGGCATTGTTTGGTATTGTTGTCATGGCTAAATATAGTATCTCCTTCAGTTTTCATCCAATTTGCATGATTTAACTTGCAAATGAAAAGTATGCTGTTGGTCTATCATCGGGAAATATTTACAAGTATTTGGGATTGTTTGTTTATAGATCAAAAAGATCAACATAACTATATCAGAGCCAGTTTTTACTCACTTGAGTTTATTTAACTTGTGGAAGGGTATGTAACTTGGACACTTTACCCTGTGCTGACAAAAGTTGTTTATATTTGTTTGTTAGATCAAAATACTGTATCTTGCTCAATTCTTGGCTGATTTCTTTTATTTAACTTGGAATGAGAAGATACATTATTGGCCAATCATTGGGAGGGTGTTTGGCAATGTTTGCATTGTTGTCATGGCTAAATATAGTATCTCCTTCAGTTTTCATCCACTTTGGATGATTTAACTTGCAAGTACTGTTGGTCTATTATTAAAAGATATTTGGCATTATTTGTTCATATATCAAAAAATCAAAAAGATGATGTCAGAGCTGGTTTTAACTCAATTGTGTAAGAGTGCCTCTTACATCATCACACCATTTCACACCATTATCACATGCTTCAGTATTATCACATGTTATTCCAGTAGTATATAGTCCATACTTTGAGTATTTGTACTGTATCTTAGTTTCCCCCTCGAAATATACTAAGTTCCTTACATGTTTCTGTGCCCATGAGTCTCGAGTGTTGGAAGCTCTGGCTTCCTTCCAAATTGAGTTTATTTAACTTGTAGAAGGGTGTAGCTTGGGCACTTTACACTGACAAAGGTTGTTTATCTTTAATTGTTAAATCATCAAAATACTGTATCTTGCCCATTTCTTGGCTGATTTGTTTTATTTAACTTGGAATAAGAAGATACACTATTGGCCCATCATTGGCCAATCATCAGAAGAGTATTTGGTATTGTTTGACATTGTTGTCATGTCTAAATATAGTATCTCTTTTAGTTTTCATCCATTTTGGATGATTTAACTTGAAAATAAAAAGATACTGTTGGTCTATCCTTAAAGGATATTTACAGATGTTTGCTATTATTTGTTAATATATCAAGCAGATCAAAAAGACTATATCAGAGCCAGTTCTAATTCAATTGAGTTTAACTTGCAGAAGGGATGTAGCTTGGGCATTTTATATTGACAAAATTGTTTATCTTTATTTGTTAAATTATCAAAATGCTGTATCTTGGTCAATTCTTGGCCAATTTGTTTTATTTAACTTGGAATAAGAAGATACACACCAGGAAGTTCAACCTCTTAGGCAAACTAAAAACTTTGCTAAAATTTGTGATTTCAGGATTAGGACTGAAATCAATAATTTCAGTGAAGATTTCATCATTTCAGGCCATCTGGAATGGGAAGTTTCAAGGTTTCAGGAAAAATTTCAGGGAACTTACTAAAATTGTAAATTTAGGCACAGTTTTTACTTAGCCTGAAATGTTGTACATGCTGGTGTGATACATTATTGGCCCATTCATTGAGATCATATTTGGTATTGTTTGGCATTGTTTGTGGTATCTCAGTTAGTTCTTCTTTAATCCAACTGATTTAACCTGCAAATAAACTATATACTGTTTGTACATTATCTGATTTAGGTGTGCTAACAAAGGTTGTTTATATTCATTATTAAATCATCAAAAATGCTGTATCTCACTCAATTCTTGTCCCATTTGTTTTATTTAACTTGAAATAAAAAGATATATTCTTGGCCCATTATCAAAATCTCATTTGGAATTATTTGGCCTTGTTTGTATGGTTTCAATTTATTATTTCAGTCAGTTCTTATATAAACAATGTTGTATACTATTAGACCATCATTGTTAAGTGCTGAACTTGAGGGTGGAAATCTGTCAGACTCATATTGGATGGTGGATCAGAGAGGACTTGGCTTCAACTCATAAGAAATTGTGCCCTTCACCTTGTCAGTGTCTAATTTCAAGACAAAGGTAAATGTAAGAATATCAGAGTTCAAGAGGAAGTCCGAGACAGGAGAGGAGACTAGAGATTGAGATGGGTAAACTTGGTTGCTTTATGAACTGAAGAATACAAACAGAAGTAAAAAGTTAAATACTAAAGAGCAGAGTTAGGTCAGAGACCGGTGGAGAACAGAGTAGTGGAGGTATCATAGGAATGGAAACTATATCTAAAATACTAATGCTATGCCAATCATTACTAGGTGACCTTGTTGGAAAATGGTTGGAAGTCCAACAAAAATCCACATTGCTGTAACAGAATCAAAAGATATTATTATATATTTGTTATTATTTGTTATTAATGAAAATAAGCTATATCTTCCTTAATGTTTAACTTGTAATAGAACAGAATATCATTGATGCATCATTAACACAATGGTTTCCACTATTTGGTATTATTTATTAGGGCTAAATATAAAGTTTATATCCTGTATTTTATGTTTTATATATCATTCTGATCAGCTTCTTGAGCTGATTTAATATTTAATATTTCTTTGCATACTATTGGGTTTTTTATTACCAAATATTGTCAGGTATTTAGCATTATTTGATTATAGATCATAAAATATAAGGACTCGTACCTGCCAGAATTGGCCCTCACCCCCAAGTATTTAGAGGTGTTATGCTCCAAAGAGCAATTAGCCTCATTTGAGATATACTGCAAGGACACTGCAACAACATTCCACAACTTCCTCTTGGCCATCCTGGTTGGCTATGCAAGTGCCCTTCTGAGGTTGGAAGTGGGTATTGCTGCTAAATCATCATCATCAGTATCCTTGAAGCATCTAAGGTCGAAGAAGAAGGATGACCAGAAGGAGGCCAAACTCAAGGAGGATGACCAGCAACTTATGAAGGATGTGTCAAATCTGGTGCATGGTGTCACTTTCTATGCCAATGCTCTTGTCTGCATCGCACACTCCGATGCATTAAAAGAACATCTCCAAGTTCTATTCCCAGGTGAGATGTTGCCTCCTATAGCATTCAAGATAGATGAATATAACAAATGGGCCACATTGTACATTGGTAAGGGAGGTGGAGTCTACAAAGCAGCAGATGTTATCCAAGTCAACAAAGTGGCAGATGGTGTCAGCAGGGCAGCAAGCGGCATTGGCCAAGTTGCCTTGAAAAACAAGGAGGGGGATGACAAGGAGGGGGAGGATGACAAAGAGGGGGAGGATGACAAGGAGGGGGAGGATGATGAGGAGGGGGATGGTGAGGATGGTGAGGAGGGGGAGGATGGCGAGGAAGGTGAGGAGCAGACAGAGGTGTCTAGATCTCACATAACCATGATCAATTTCCAGACTGTCCAGAAATGGATCATGGCATTTGTTGGGCACTTCTCAGCACAGCATGACTTGGAGAAACATGTTGGTGGTCTCCCACCTAGTGAACCTGTCCATCTCGATCTCCTCATTATGCCCTGCTCTAGGGTGAAAATCAGTTCCTGGCCCTACATGGAGGGTTTAATTGAGGACACATTGAAGGCCCATTCAGTGAACTATAAAATAATAACAGCAAAGTACATCTGCGAAGTTAAAAACCATGTCCTTGGAGTGGATACCAGTGGCAATTGGATGGAGCAGATTAGGATATTCTTGATATTCCAGAACCTGGTGAAGAATGGTGCCCACCCTGAGTCATCATTGGAGTTTCCTGGAGGCACACATTGCGAGGCTATTTTGGCTGCTTTCCTTGCCTACTGTAATGTAGCAACTTTGGAAGAGAAGGACGACCCCAAATCTAAAGAGCTTAGCCAGGTTCTTGATCCACTTACCTTGAGGTTTAAATTCATTATTTTGACTTGTTGTGCAGAGACTGAAGTTTCATGATCAATGGATTTCGGTGTCAAAGCTATGCTGTCCTGTTTGCTGGGAGTTGATAAAACTCATCAAAATTGAGGATATCTCAGATCAGGCATTTAAAGTCCATGGTCGTCATGCCAATCTTTACAATGTGGAATTGCCAGAGTGGCTGCCTCATGATATTTTGGAGGTGATGATACAGAAATTTCAGCTTTTCGCATATCAGCAACTTGAAATCCTCAATGCCTGTGACTCATTGGTGAACACTGGCCGTGGACACACCTGTAACCTCTCTTGCAAAAGTAACATGAGCATTGAAACTGCCAGTAGCGGTGTATCAATACCAGACCCTGACAAGGAGGAGGATGTCGAATTCCTCCATAGGTAAGCATTTTTATCTTTTTTGATCCCAACCATCTGCTATAGCCAATTTTAGCCAACTTCTGTCTGACCACTGAGTTGAATGAATGGTCGAAACCTGCATGGAGGCCTTTGGTATAAGGGCAACCTAAGCCTCTAGCAAAGGGAAATCTGAAGAGAAAACTCTAAGGATCCCCTTGCTGATGCCCAGTATATGTGAAGACGACAAAAATCAAATATAACCTAAAAATAGAAAAAGGTGGAGATAGGTGGATCAAGGCCGCCGAATGACATCATACCAAGGGGTATGTGTTGGAAGGGGTACTCCGCTTCTAAATATAAAAGTGTCAACATATACAAACATGATAGCAAGGGAAAATTAGTAATAAAATCCGGAAAAATCATAGAAAATGAAGAATAGAAGGAAATGAGGTGGGGAAAAATATGGGATGAACATAAAAAATAGGAAAAACACACAGGGCACCCCCCTAGTCCCCTTACATCACCCCCTCTCTAAGATGCATCGCCCCGATGCATTCGAAATCGTATACGACCAAAGTCTGTGACTTGAATGCGACACAGTGCAGCAGTGTGCTGTCGGTGGAATTCCCTGATTAACTGAGGGGCATTTACATCAGACTCTTCGACCCATGAGTTCTCCTCATACCCATAACCCTTCCAATGTACCAAATACTGGAGTTCTCCTCGACGCAAACGGCTGTCCAAGATTGACTCAACTTCATATTGGGGTTCTCCCTCGATCACTGTAGGTGGTGGTGGTGGGTGTGAATGGCATCCCGGGAACGGATCTGGGGGAGCTGGAAGCAATTTGACGACATGGAAGATGGGATGGAGTCTGGACATGGAGGCTGGGAGGTGTAGATGATAGGCATGTGTTCCAATGCACTTGACAATGGGGAAAGGTCCCAAGAAGTGATGAGTGAGTTTCTTGGATGGACGTGTAGTGGAGATGTCACTGGAGTCAAGATAAACTCGATCACCAACCTTGTACTGAGGGGTTGGGGAGTGGCGTTGGTTGTAAAATCGCGCCATGTCGTCCTTCGCCTTTGCTAAGGCTGCCCTTGCCTCCTCCAAGCTATCCCTCATGCGTTCTGTGAACTCATTTACTGTCTCGATGTGTGAGGGAGTTTGGCGAGGTTCAAATCCCATGCGTGGATGTCGTCCAGTGTCTAAGAGGAAAGGGGTCTGTTGAGTGGAAGCATGGACATGGTTGTTGTACCCAAACTCAGCCAAAGGAAGGAGATCATCCCAATTGTCCTGGCATTCATTGACAAAGAGGCAGATGTACTGCTCCAGTTCCTGGTTGACTCGCTCCGTCTGGCCATCAGTTTGTGGGTCATAAGCAGTTGAAGCGAGGAGTTTGATCCCCAGGAGTTGGTACAGCTCACGAGTGAACTCTGCCATGAACTGAGGGCCACGATCCGAGAGGAAGGCACCAGGAAGTCCATGTAATTTCCACACGTGGTGGAGGTAGAGTCGAGCGGCACCTAGGGCACTGACAGTGGTGTGAGTGGGAATGAAGTGAGCGCGTTTTCCCATTGAGTCAACTGTGCACATCACTGCATCAAACCCGTTTGACTCTGGCAATTCCACCACAAAGTCGATGCTGACGACATCCCAACGACTCTCTGGAACAGGAAGAGGGTGTAGCTCACCAATAGGCTTGCGACGAGGGACCTTGGTGCATAAGCAAAGGTCACAAGTGCAACAATACTGACCAATGAGCCATGACATTTGTGGCCACCAATAGTTCCATGAGGTGAGCTCCAAGGTCTTCCAGCGTCCAGGGTGGCCAGCAATCTGTGAGTCATGGTGTTGGGATATGATGCGCCGGCGAAGGTCTGGGTCATTGGGAACATAGATGTGATCCCTGAAATACAACAAGTCCTCCTTTTCAGCCCACTCTGCCGCACGTAAGGAAAGGGTCGATCCCTTCCTCAGTTCTTTAACAGCTCGGGCGACAACATCCTCATGTAAACCGCTATGGTTTGTGCGACAAATGTCACGTAGAATGTCCCGCTCCTCACCCTGGGGTAGGATGCCTTCCAGTGCCCGAATGGTGAACAGGTCTGGCTGCAACAGCACAATGTTTTGGTTGTCACCGCTGCCATCCCCATGGTCTGCACGTCGGGATAGGGCATCGGTCTTCCCCATGCTGCGACCCGGATGGTGGTGCAAGGAGAAGTCAAATCTAGATAGATACAGGGACCAACGAGCTTGACGATGGTTCAATTTCTTGGCCGTCATGAAGTACTCGAGGTTCTTGTGATCCATCCAAATTTCCACCTTGTGTTGGGCACCCTCGAGGAAGTGTCGCCACTCCTCAAGTGCACGCATTATCGCCAACATCTCCTTGTCGTGGATCTCATAGTTTCTCTCTACAGCACTAAGGCTTTTGGAGTAGAACGCAACAGGATGCCACTTCTGGTCCTCCGGAGACTGCTGAGACAACACAGTGCCCGTCGCAAAGTCAGAACTGTCGGCTTCTACACGAAAAGGACGCGAATCGTCAGCAAAGGTAAGGATCGGAGCAGAAGTGACCATCTCCTTAAGCTTTTTGAACGCCTCCTGTTGTGCATTATCCCACCTCCATGCCTCCTTTCCTGTCAAGTCGAACAGCGGTCGTGCATGATGTGAGAAATCCTTGATAAAACGCCGATAAAAATTGATGAAGCCCAGGAAAGACTGCACCTCCTTCTTGTTTGTGGGCGTCGGCCAAGCTGTGACCCCATTTACCTTGATAGGATCCATCTCCAGTTGACCCTCCGAGATAATCAGGCTGAGGTACTCGATCTTGGTCCTTTCAAACTCGCATTTGTCCTGACGAAGGTAGAGTTTGTACTGTCAAAGTCGCTCTAGGACGAGGCGCATGATGCAACGGTGCTCTTCAACCATGCGAGTGAAGATGAGGATGTCGTCGAGGTAGATGCAGACAACGCCTTCGAGGATGAGGTCATGGAACATGTCGTTCATCATGGTCTGAAAGGTGGCAGGGCTATTAGTAAGGCCAAAGAACATGACAAGCGGTTCAAAAAGACCACGGTTGGTACGAAAGGCTGCCTTCCACTCATCTCCCTCCTTTATCCTCACATTATTATAGCCCCAATGGACATCGAGCTTGGTGAAGTATCGGGCTCCACGGAGCTGGTTTACGAGTTTGGAGATGAGGGGTAGTGGGTAGCGATTTTTGACCATGATGTTGTTGAGTCTTCTGTAGTCTTGAACTGGTCAAAGTGAGCCATCCTTCTTCTTGACAAAGAAAAAGGGAGAGGCCATGGGTGACTTCGATGGTCGAATACGTCCAGAGGCCAGGTGCTCGTTGATGAACTGGTCAAGCTGCCGTTGTTCCTCCGGAGAGAGAGGATAGACCTTGCAGGATGAAGGGGTTGCGCCGGGGGTGAGTTCAATCACGTGATCCCATGGCTTACGCGCAGGAAGAGAGTCGAATGACTCCTTGGAGAACACGTCTTCAAACTCATGGAGATGAGGGAGTAAGGAGTTAGTAGAGGATTTAGCAGCATTGTTTTTGTGGAAGGCCTTGGCGAGGCATTGGGATATGTTCGATGTGGCACACACCTCATGTGATGAGCAAATCGCAGTGTAGAAGATCCGATCACCCTCCTCCACTTCCTCTGGGTCCTCATCATCATCATCTGAGTCCGGCATTAGATCAGGAACCCCTTCCAATTCCACTTCAGGTATAGGCAGGGGTCCAGCACGACACTTCTGAGTTTGTCGTATTGCCGCCTTCTGTCCACGACGTTCTTGCCTGGCTTCTGTGAAACACGTCCGACAGCGGGATGGACATCGGCTCATGGTAACCTCCCCAGTGCGCCAGTCGACCTCTGGGTTATGGTCTCGAAGCCATGGATATCCCAAAATCGCCTTTTGCTTTCCTAATTGAGTGACAGCAAAAAGGGCACACTCACTATGATCTTTGTAACGGAGAACCAGGTCTGCAACCTCTCGGATGGCACCAGCTTCATTTGGGGATCCATCCATGTTATATACAGGTATTGGACGTGAGAGTGAGCGAGTATTTAGACGATGTTGTTGTACCAGATGGGAATCGATGAAGAGACCAGTCGCACCAGAGTCCAGGAGTGCAGAGACACCGAGTATCTGTCCAGTGTTGGTTGTCTGCAGTTCGATGGCTAGGTTTAAGGAATGTGCAGAGGGAGTGGATGCCACAATATACTTGCGTGGTAGTTTATGCTCCCATGATTTAATTTTGGGACGTGGAGTAGAAGGAGAGATGGGGAGAGCAGGTACATCTTTAGCCAACTTCGAAGGGTCAGAGAGGGGAGCAGTCACAGAAATGGATTCATTCTCTGGGGATTCAGCTGACAAGACTTCAAAGCAGTTATGGACAGGCAGTGAGGGCATACGATTCACTCGCTGCGAATACGAAAATCCTGCTCCTCTACAACTTCCAGCTTAACCTCCTCTGCAACTTGATCCTTCGCTTCCTCAACATCTACAAGTGCCAACAAATCTTGCAGGAGTTCGTCTCGTCCCTCGGGGGTGAGCATGCGGATATCCTGACGATGGGGACACGCTCCAGCCCTGTGTCCAGGTTCCCCACAACGGTAGCAGAGATCCAACTTATGTGCACGGCTGCGGGCTGCATCAACATCCATTGGTACTGGGACATTGACAGCTGGTGTGGGAGTTTGACGAGCAGGAATGGGGTTAGGGCGGGGGAGGCTTCGATTGAAGGTGTAGGGTGTATGAGTGGTAGTTGGAGCATGGAATGCAGCATTAAACACCGCATTTGTGAGTCGGTTCTTGTCACAGAGTGAAGCAGCTTCATACCAAGCAAGGATATCATCGTCCGCTGGGTGCCCTTCCAACATCTGTGCAATCTGGTCCTGAATTTCTCGGTTGAGCCCCCGTCGGAACTTCACCACCACTGGTAACCCACTCCCAGACCCTGCCATGTCCACCAAATCCTTGAACTCATCGATATAGTCGTCCACGGATCGACGTCCCTGGTGGTAAGTGGATGACTCAAGTTGTGTCACTGCTCGGTGGCATTCATTGAGGGGGAAGAAGTGGCGTACGAACTCAGCTCGAAAGTCACCCCAAGTGGAGAAAGGTAGAGAACCGAGTTCTTTAGTTTGACGTAGGATACGGTCCACATAGAGATAGGCGCGTTCAGATTTCATGTATGTGAAGGCCCAATAAATTTTTGCAGCCTCATCGATGAATTGATGCGACTGGAGACTAATGTATAACTCACAGGAATTAAGGAATGCATGTCCCTGCGCACGTGCACCATTAAATTCGGCGGGGGGGGACAGTTTGATCTGGGCACGTTCCTTAGTGGACGCGTTTGGCAAAACGTCATTGTTGGGTGCGCTTGGAGTCGTGAAGGGGGAACTATTAGTCGTAGGGTTAGCCTGGAGGGTCCTAACGAAGTTTTCAATCGTAGATTTAAGCGAGTCGATTTGTGCGCGCATTCCGGAAATGTCGCTTTCAAGCATGTCGAAGCGTTCTGATGCATCCATGTCGCTAGGGAGCGCGTTTGGCGAAAATGGCGGCGTGATAAAGGCGAGAGTATCTGGAACGGTGTGTAGGGACTCTGTGGAGCTTTGGGAAGCGTCGTCCAGTCCGTACCTGCCTATTTTGGGCAGCACATTCGCGATTTTCGGGCCTTAGGGGAGAGTTTTCTACTATAAGGGCAACCTAAGCCTCTAGCAAAGGGAAATCCGAAGTTAAAATTATGCTACATAATACAGGGATTGGGGGCGCACCTAGCAAAGGGAAATCCGAAGAGAAAACTCTAAGGATCCCCTTGCTGATGCCCAGTATATGTGAAGACGACAAAAATCAAATATAACCTAAAAATAGAAAAAGGCGGAGATAGGCGGATCAAGGCCGCCGAATGACATCATACCAAGGGGTATGTGTTGGAAGGGGTACTCCGCTTCTAAATATAAAAGTGTCAACATATACAAACATGATAGCAAGGGAAAATTAGTAATAAAATCCGGAAAAATCATAGAAAATGAAGAATAGAAGGAAATGAGGTGGGGAAAAATATGGGACGAACATAAAAAATAGGAAAAACACACAGGGCACCCGCCTAGTCCCCTTACATTTGGGCTGTATATGATGCTTATTATCTTGTTGAACAAGCTTTTCAGAGTTTTGTTTTTCCTGTGCAAGTACTGTGTCTCCCATCTTTCAGTCACAGTAAAAAGCAGCACATTTTTTTTCATTCAAGCCTCATCTTCCCACCATTTATGTATAACAACGTGCATTATTTATTTCATGCTTTCTGCTTATGGTTCCCCTGATAGTTCAAGCAGGAACCTGTTCAGGTTCAGAAGTAGTTGTCATCACATCGCTGGTTGGGTCTTCATTTCAAGTTTATGGATTGTTTTTTTTTCTTCCAGATCCAGCTCATTTTGTGTGCACTTGTACTTGCTTGTCCTATGTTGTACTGCAGCTCCAACACATTGTTTCAACTACAAGTTCAACTTGCATGGAAGGAAGACTCCAAAAGCCTGAGTGGTGTAGAACAGTGGTTGGGGGTGTACTTCACCATGTCTGCACCAACCTTACTAGGGAAGCTAAGTTAGGGCCTGGCAGGGTCCAGCATTCTGGAGCACTGCCACTACAGGGATTATCTGAGTCCACCAGTGTCAGATGTCAAAGTTTGCTTTCTGACCTCGTACTTCCAACTTGAAGTTTGCCACTTCTTTCTGCACTCCATTTTCTCCTACTTGTTTTTTGTCACCTGCAGGTCTGACTTTTTGTCACCTGCCTTGAGTCTGACTTTTCGTCACTCAATCCTACTTGTACATTTGGACCTGGATTCTGAACCTCAGCCTTACGTTGCCTGTGGATTTCTTCCGAGTCCTCCCACTTGCTGTTTGGGTCACCTTTGGCGCCTTGAAGACTCAATGCTATATTTACATCATCTGTACAACTCATCTGTTCTCTCCTACGTTTCTGGTTGCCTGCAGGTCTGACTTTTCATCACTCATTCAACGGATCACCTGGCCAACACAACAAGTTAAACCTATCAACACCTCTTTCAACCCATCCAAGTGTCAGATGGCCCCTCAAGGTGAGATCCCCTTTCCGATGTTTCTACTTCACTGGCAGTTGACCCCGAAATCCATTCATATGGGAAAAAAAGTATGAATGAATATTTCTTACATCAGAGAAAGTTGGCTGAAATACTTTGGCACAGGACAAACCTTGGCCCACCCCCATCAGTCCCCACAACTCATTGTTTGATTTTGAGTCAGCAATAGCATTGAGTATCGAAAGGGAGGAGATGTTTGGCTATTTAGACAGTGGGGAAATAGGACATGGCCTTTTAGCAATTCTCCCCTCACCATGCCAGAGCCTACTCCACCTCCCTCACCTACTCAAAAACTGACTTCTTTGGATGACCACAATCTCCCCCTGGATCCCCAGTTGGTGCCAGGGGAAACTGCTTCAACCTTGGCTGGTCGGCTAGAAAATGCGGGTAAGAAGTACAGCAGCAACAAGCAATGGAGCCATGCAAAGTGGAAGCACAACAGAGCTGAGCTGCAGAAGGAGTGTGAGGCTGGAGTGCATGCTTATGAAGTTTGGCCCACCACCCACCAGAAATTGCATAACCTGAACTTGAAGGCCATTGATGCCAAGCTCGATCTCATGGATATTTTGATCTTGGCCCCTGGGTACATACGTCTATGCAACACTGAGGAGTTGAAGGATAAGACCACATATGAGTTGGACGATCTGGTTGGAGAGAACTCATGCTTCAAATTTAAGCTGCAAAAATGGGATGGCAGGTAAGCTAAGTTAATTTTGTGTCAATTCCTTTAGCTGGAACTTGAATTTGACAGAAAATCAACCATCAAGGATCACACCAGCCGGATTTTCTGTGTAGGCATTGGGCAGCCAGATGACAGTAACCAGCCAGAGGAGCAAAAATGGTCAAAGGGAATGGCAGATGTGGAGAGGAAGATGGAGGAGGCCAGCGAGCAATGCTCCTTTGATTCTAAGGACTTGAATCATCACCATGGGCCTTTCCCAGCCCTGGCAGCTGGTGTATCATTTGGTGGTGGACAAGTGATCCTGGGCAACCTCATGCACAACTGAGTGAATTGCAGAGTTTTACAAAAACTCCTCAGCTATCCATCCTTTGTCCACATCTTCAAATTTGCAAATGGTGGATTTGCAGCTTGGTTCCCCAAGCTTTATAAATATTACCATGAAACTCTTGGGGCCCTGTATGAGTAGGATGAAGGCCTCGAGCACCTATTTCTGGATAGCATCTGTGCAGCAATTTCTTTCAACTTTGGCCCAGCAACTTGGTGCTATTGGCATACAGATTGGGGGAACCTCACCTTTGGAGTCTGCATTATAACCAATGTTGGAAAGTTTAATTCAATGCATGGTGGCCACCTCATCCTATGGGAGTGTGGCATTGTTATTGAGTTTCCTCCAGGCACGTCCATCATCATTCCCTCAGCTGTCATCAGCCACTTGAACCTCCCCATCCAACCCCACGAGATTTGGTACTCCTTCATGCAGTACATGGCTGGTGGTCTATTCCAATGGGTTGAGCATGGGTTTCAGAAGGAGGAGAGCTATGCTAATGGATCTTTGGCGGCTGAGCATGCAGCAGAAGAGGTTTGTAGGGCAGCACATAAGGATTTTGGTCTTTCTTTGTTTTCTATGATGGATGAGCTGCATGCAATGGCACAACAGAGCTAACTTAGTAGCTGCTGCATTGTACCAGTAAACTGGCAATCAACACTACTTCATGTAAAATCACAATTGGACCCATTCATCTGCTCAGTAATATACTTGGGGGTGAGGGCCAATTCTGGCAGGTATGAGTCCTTATATTTTATGATCTATAATCAAATAATGCTAAATACCTGACAATATTTGGTAATAAAAAACCCAATAGTATGCAAAGAAATATTAAATATTAGATCAGCTCAAGAAGCAGATCAGAATGATATGTAAAACATAAAATACAGGATATAAATGTTATAGTTAGCCCTGATAAATAATACCCAATAGTGGAAACCATTATGTTAATGATGCATCAATGATATTCTGTTCTATTACAAGTTAAACATTAAGGAAGATATAGCTTATTTTCATTAATGACAAATAATAACAAATATATAATAATATCTCTTGATTCTGTTCCAGCAATGTGGATTTTTGTTGAACCATTTTCCACCAAGGTCACCTAGTACTGATTGGCATAGCATTAGCATTTTAGATATGGTTTCCATTCCTATGATACTTCCACTACTCTGTTCTCCACCAGTCTCTGACCTAACTCTGCTCTTTAGTATTTAACCTATTTACTTCTGTTTGTATTCTTCGGTTAATAAAGCAACCAAGTTTACCCATCTCAATCTCTAGTCTCCTCTCCTGTCTCAGACTTCCTCTTGAACTCTGATATTCTTACATTTACCTTTGTCTTGAAATTAGACACTGACAAGATGAAGGGCACAATTTCTGATAAGTTGAAGCCAAGTCCTCTCTGATACACCATCCAATATGAGTCTGACAGATTTCCACCCTCAAGTTCAGCACTTAACAATAATGGTCTAATAGTATACAACATTGTTTATATAAGAACTGACTGAAATAATAAATTGAAACCATACAAACAAGGCCAAATAATTCCAAATGAGATTTCAATAATGGGCCAACAATATATCTTTTTATTTCAAGTTAAATAAAACAAATGGGACAAGAATTGAGTGAGATACAACATTTTTGATGATTTAATAACAAATATAAACAACCTTTGTTAGCACACCTAAATCAGATAATGTACAAACAGTATATATGTTCTTTTCAGGTTAAATCAGTTGGATTAAAGAAGAACTAACTGAGATACCACAAACAATGCCAAACAATACCAAATATGATCTCAATGAATGGGCCAATAATGTATCTTCTTATTCCAAGTTAAATAAAACAAATTGGCCAAGAATTGACCAAGATACAGCATTTTGATAATTTAACAAATAAAGATAAACAATTTTGTCAATATAAAATGCCCAAGCTACATACCCTTCTACAAAGTTAAACTCAATTGAATTAGAACTGGCTCTGATATAGTCTTTTTGATCTGCTTGATATATTAACAAATAATAGCAAATATCCTTTAAGGATAGACCAACAGTATCTTTTTGTTAAATCATCCAAAATGGATGAAAACTAAAAGAGATACTATATTTAGGCATGACAACAATGTCAAACAATACCAAATACTCTTCTGATGATTGGCCAATGATGGGCCAATGGTGTATCTTCTTATTCCAAGTTAAATAAAACAAATCAGCCAAGAAATGGGCAAGATACAGTATTTTGATGATTTAACAATTAAAGATAAACAACCTTTGTCAGTGTGAACTGCCCAAGCTACACCCTTCTACAAGGTAACTAAACTCAATTGAGTTAAAACCAGCTCTGACATTATCTTTTTGATTTTTTGATATATGAACAAATAATGCCAAATATTTATCTTTTAATAATAGACCAACAGTATACTTTTTATCTTGCAAGTTAAATCATCCAAAATGGATGAAAACTGAAGGAGATACTATATTTAGCCATGACAACAATGCCAAACAATTCCAAATACCCTCCCAATGATTGGCCAATAATCATTCCAAGTTAAATAAAAGAAATCACCCAAGAATTGAGCAAGATACAGTATTTTGATAATCTAACAAACAAATATAAACAACCTTTGTCAGCACAGGGCAAAGTGTCCAAGTTACATACCCTTCCACAAGTTAAGTAAACTCAAGTGAGTAAAAACTGGCTCTGATATAGTTATGTTGATCTTTTTGATCTATAAACAAACAATCCCAAATACTTGTAAATATTTCCCAATGATAGACCAACAGCATACTTTTCATTTGCAAGTTAAATCATGCAAATTGGATGAAAACTGAAGGAGATACTATATTTAACCATGACAACAATAGCAAACAATGCCAAGTCCTCTCCCGATGACTGGCCAACGATGTACTTTCCCATCTGTAGTTAAATCAACCTAATCGGACAAGAAATGAGTGAGATACAAGACTTTCATTGTAGATGTGCTAAAAAAGCATACCCTAAAGCGGTCACGTGCACCAAATATCGACATCTCTCGGGGGGGGGGGAGAAGTCGATATTTGGCGCACGTGATAACTTTAGGGCGCCCCCGAATGTTGGAGCAGACTATATACGCTGCACAGGGGAAGAGACTACACGTTCCTTACAACCTACCTGGGGTTTAGTTAGACTTACAGCTAGGGTTAGCAGAGGTAAGAACATTGTATTCCTACTATGGTACAGGTTCTCCTTATATACATAATATTAAGGATGTCACATGACTCGGGAATGTGTTTACCGCATGTATGCGCAGTAAGCGCAGTAACATGCGTATGCTGCATGTATCGCCTCATGTATACAGCATGCATCAGGGATTAATTTCAACACCCCCCCTCAAACTGTACAGCGCTCTAAGCAGCTAAGTTTGAATCTCGAAAGTAATTCCGAGAGAGTCTCTAAATTTCCTGAATAGGACGGCGCCAAGGTTCTTTGTGAACATGTCAGCCGGATTATCACTTCCAGGAATGAAAACGACTGTGACTTTGTCATTTTCTATGCATTTGCAGGTGTAGTGGTAGCGAATGTCTATATGTTTGGTCCTTCTTTCCTGAACTGGATTTGATCCAATAAAGATGGATCCTTGATTATCAGCGCAGATTGGTACGCGCTTCAGTGTATATCCAAGTTCCTGGAATAAGGACTCTATCCACACTATCTGCCGACAAGTGTCGGAGAGAGCCATGTATTCGGCTTCTGTGGATGACAGTGCTACAGTTTTTTGTAAACGGGACTGCCAGCACACAATGCCACTCACCAGAGTAGCAAAGTAACCCATTGTAGATCGGCACTTGACTGTGTCAGCTGCCCAATCAGAATCTGTGAAGGCCTGTAGCCCCTCAGATTTCTCTCCATCATAGACTATACTGTACTTCTGGGTTCCCACCAGATAGCGCATTATGTACATTGCTTTGTCTAGATGTTCTTGGCTAGGATTAGCCGAGAATTGCGACATCTTGATTACCACGTAAGCGATATCAGGTTGCGTTCCGAGCATCAGATACAATAAAGATCCGATCACAGACTGATATTTTGATCTAAGCGCCGCGTTTGGCGTCGCTGTGTTCTCCGACGGTTTGTAGCCAGTCGGGAGCAGAGTGGGGGCAATCTTGGCATTTGTCATCTCGAACCTCTCAAGCACTTTGGAGAGATATTCTGTTTGATCGAGTTTGACTTTTGCAGCAGTCTGGGTGACACGCATGCCTAAGAATTCCATGACTTTTTCAGTACTACGGCACTCCCAATGCTTTAGACAAGCGTTCTTCTTTTCATCCACAAGTTTCTTGTTCTTGCCCATGAACAAGCCATCATCAACATAGACTAGCGCAATAACGATGCTGCCTGTCTTAGGATCCTTGTGTATGAAGATGCCGGCATCGGAGCTGGTGCGCACGAACCCAATGGTGCGCATAAATGCCTCTAGCTCTCTCCACCATGCTAGTGAAGCCTGTTTAAGACCATACAATGCTCGGCGTAAGCACATTACTTTGTGCTCTTTACCCTCGAGTTTGAAACCCTCGGGTTGATCCATATAGATCTCCTCATCAAGTTTGCCGTATAAAAATGCGGTTTTTACATCTAGACCAGTCATGTACATGCCTTCTAGAGACGCAAGGGCAAACATGAGGTGTACGGTCTCGTAGCGGACTACTGGTGAGAAAATCTCATCAAAGTCAACACCTTCGACTTGTGAAAAGCCTTTGGCCACGAGTCTGGCTTGTTTTCTTCCGTCCGATTTCACGGAGAAAACCCATCTATTTTTGATCGTTTTTTGATCATGTGGAAGATCGACGATGTCATAGACTTGTCGCTTGCGAAGAGCCTCTAACTCTTCACGACAAGCCTGTTTCCACTCAAGTTGCTGCTGCCGGGGTAGGTGCACAATATCGCGAAATTGGTTTGGAACTAGGCTTTTTCCGCTTGATGGTGTGACTGCTTTTGACAACAGCCAGCGGATAAGCTCATCTCCACCTTCCTTGGTTATCTTTTTAATATAACCTGCTTCGTCCAGTTCCCCCATTGGGTGATCATGTTCTTGATTATTGGAATCGGGCACACTCTCATGGGGTGCTGAACTCGGTCCAGTAACTGGTTCTTGCTGTTGAGGTCGTGGTCGTGTTCGGTTATGATCCGAATCTTGACCCACAGACTTCTTCCAATATCAATCACGCGCAATGTCTCTCTCTATGTCAGAGGGGAGTCGCTGTTCTCCATAGGTATTGCTGGGACGGTTTGGGATTTTCCTCTGCCTGCCTGATCGACGGGGCAATTGCTGCCATTCCTGTTGATCTTCACGTCTTGGACGAAAGTCCTCAGTGCTAACTGGAGGCGGCAGAGGAGGAGCGTTAGTCGCATCGTCATGCGCCTTTTGCTCGCTTGGTAAATCATCATCATCATCTTCTGATGATGGAGGAAGGGGCAGATTTTGTGGCGGTATAGGGTCATCGCCATCCGTTCCAGATGAGTGGTCGTCATCTTCTGGTTCTGGTGGAAAATCACCAAGGTCTGTCTTGGCAGGAGTTTTAGCTCTGGGACAGCATGGGAACATCGTTTCATCAAATAGTGCCGTAGCACCAATGAATATTGCGCCGTTTCGTCGCATGAAACGATATGCTTTAATGCCATCTTCTACTCCAAGGTACGTCATTAGCTCCGATCGAGGAGACAATGTTGTTGGACATTTTTCCTTTGGTAGATAGACATAAGCACCGCAACTGAAGACCTTCAGATTGTTTAGATCTGGGCGGACCTTTGTCAGGTCCTCAAAAGGTGTCAGCCATTTCAGGCGCCTTATTGGGGTTCGGTTGTATAAATGTGTTGCATGTTCTATGCAAAATTCCCACCATGATTGTGGTAGACAAGCGGTGAATCGCAGGGTTTGTGACTTTTCCATTATTGTCCTTATAGCGCGCTCTGCGCGCCCGTTCTGTTGATGAATGTGGGGTGCAGACATCTCTATTTTGATGCCTAAATCCTTGAGCTGTTTTTGTAGCTCACGATCCTTGAACTCCCCCCCTGGATCGACACGCCAGCGCTTGATTGTAGCGCCATATTGGGTCTTAGCCATCGCTTGAAATTGTCTAATCGCTGCAGCAGCGTCAGATTTCTTTCTAAGGCATTGGACCCAAATATGTGACGTTTTGTCATCCAGAAATACAATGAAGTATTTATGTTTGTGGTACGATAGTACCGGGAGTTCCTTTAGGTCGGAATGTATTAATTCAAAGGATTTGTCAGCTCATGAGTCTGACTCGGGAAAAGATTTTGAGGTCATTTTCCCTTCTGCACACCCTGGACATATAATTTTGTCTTTAGGAATAATTAAATTCCTTGGGAATTTTATGGTGCTTTTAGGCATTTTCCCTAGCGCCTCTTTGGATGGGTGTCCAAGTCGCCTATGCCAAGTCAAGTAGTCAGCAACATAAATGGTCGCGACATTAACCTTTTTGGTGCTCAATATATGAGTCCGAGCCCAATAGATCGTGTCATTCCTCCTTAGAGGGACACAATGCATGATTGGGTTTCCATGCTCGATGAATGAAATGTATGCGGAGGAACCACGCACATCACTTCCGTCTTGTAAAAAGACCCCCATTGACATCAATCGAGTATTAATGTCGGGTATGTAGTAGATGGGGTATAGTCGCGTTTCACGCGTCTCTGACTTCCCATTACATACTACCTGGTGCCTAATGAAGACTGCTCCTTTTCCTACTATATGAGTAGTACCAGTGGCCGTTTGGACCAAGGTAGAGTCCTTTCTCGGTAAAGGCTCGTAAGAAGCGAAATCTTTCATTTCACCAGTGAAGTGTTTTGATGCGCCTGAATCCATGATCCAGTCGGCACCTTTCTTACAATCTCCCTTTGCACACATAGCACATATATTAAGATCTACATAATTCCATGATACATTTAATAGCGGTAAAATTTCACATGAAAAGTTCGCTGTATTCATAGGAATTTTAATCTTAGTGCTTGTGGCAGGGAAAAGGACTGACCTGTCATCATACGCCCCTGTGTCAAGGGGTTCGTCGACGAGCATTTTGTCGACGGCTTTCCACACTTCCTCGTCAGTTACTGGAGGTTTGGATCCGAGGGAGACGGTATTGTCTTCTACCTCCTCGATCGTTGCCTCGGTTTCTGGCTCTATCCTCCTTCTCTTACCTTCTTGCACCGTAAGGTGCTCTTCCAGTGGTCGCAGGTTTTTCGCGCTGCGCGGAAGTTGCATGCGCTCGAGGGTGTCTCGAGCTTGCTGGTATTCGGTGTAAACCGAGCGAGAAGAGGAGGCCGCGCCCGTGTATGCCTGTGCAGGCGGTCGGCGGCGAGGATCCCTTGTGGGAGTGTGTTCGCATTGCTCGATGCGCTGTATGAGCGGCATCGGCGGTATGATGGTGCCATTACCATTTATGGTGGTAAAGGCGTTGGAGGCGAGGTGGGTATGTTTCTCCTTTGGCTTCTCCTCCTTAGTCTTTCTGTCCCCACGTCGTCCACGTTTTCGGGACGAGTCTCCGTTGCTGTTTTGCCCTTCTTTGGGCTGCCATTTGGGGTTTCCCCCCTTGCGCTTAACAGTGGAAAGTTTGTTGGCCTGAGGCTGGCCAGCGGGCTTTCCAACTGCTGTGCCCCTTGAGGCTTCAGCAACAATGGAGTCCTTGACATGTTTAAATGTCAAGGCGCTAGTGGCAGTCGTGTTAAGGACCGTTGCAGACAATGAGTCGTACTCGCACAGCATCGCAGCAAGTAGAATCATCGCCTGTACTAGCTCGGGGATGGCAACGTTAGCAGCCGTGAGGCGCTCAAATTTGTCTGCCATTCTTGCAATCTCCGGTGCGGGGTTCGCAGCCAGGATTTTGATTGTTATTGTGGACCTAAAGTCCGAAAAGACTTGGGAGGGGCCATCCACACCATAATCGGTGCGAATTAGAACCCACACCTCCTCAGCAGTGTCCTTTGTGTTGGCACGCTGCCAAATGGAGGGGGCCAGGCAGAGCACTAGGCTACCAATAGCCTGGTCATTGTTGTTGCTCCAGGTCTGGAGCTTGGCATTAGCATCTGCTACCAAGGTAGCGTTCGTCGCCGTCAAGGGAGGTGCCGGGGGCGGTTTTTGCTCCGCCCCACTAGTTATTTGCCAGAGGCCCTGAGACCTGAGCCATGCCTTTATTGAGTCGGCCCATAGAATGTAATTTGATCCATCGAAAGTTTGAATGAGTTTTTCAAGAGTTGAAGACATGATTCTGTGGTGGCAGCTGTTAAAAGCGCTCAATCAGTCTTTTTACTCAATAAAACACGTTTAACGTTCTCAGGAGAAAACACTCCTTCAGAGTGGTTAACCCTAGTCAACCTAGGTTTTATATGCAGCTCGCAGGGAGCGCAATGCAGCTCACGAAGAGCGCAAGGTTATATTTGGAGATGATGAAGTCAACGTCGTTCGCAGCTAATTAAAGCGCGTTCGCGACGTGCCCAGCAGGGCCCATAACCTGTTGGAGCAGACTATATACGCTGCACAGGGGAAGAGACTACACATTCCTTACAACCTACCTGGGGTTTAGTTAGACTTACAGCTAGGGTTAGCAGAGGTAAGAACACTGTATTCCTACTACGGTACAGGTTCTCCTTATATACATAATATTAAGGATGTCACATGACTCGGGAATGTGTTTACTGCATGTATGCGCAGTAAGCGCAGTAACATGCGTATGCTGCATGTATCGCCTCATGTATACAGCATGCATCAGGGATTAATTTCAACACCGAAGTATCATCAAATTTCAAATTTCAATACAAAGTTTGTAACTAATCAATAATAGTTTGTAATGAAACTATCAATAACAGTTTGTAATGGATTTACTGCAGGTTACCGGTAATTTAGCTAGCCAGATGAAAAATTTCCTTTTATACTCGAAATCCGCATCTCGGCTAATTTTTCAGTCCCACGGTTAGTAAAGTCAGTTATTTTTGTAATGGTTGCACAGAACTTACTGACCATGGGGAAAAAGGAACTGTTTTTCTTATAGCACTGAATTTTTCCTCGATTCCTGGTATGAAGAATGAGTCTTACTTAACATTGTTAAGGACTCATAATCGTCTTTTGCTTCCTAGCTCCTAGTACAATGAGAACATGGAGACCCCAGTGGCCTGATAGAACCTCCGAGCCTGAACTTGAAGCTTGAAGGCTTGTCCAATCTCGATCAGATGTGACATTAGGACATGTTTACACCCTTACATAATTATAAACAAGTCATGGAAAGTTCAAGTTGAAGTGGCAGTGCTCGACTTCTTGTTCAAGTTCTCCCTCTCATCCTTCCTCACTTCTGCATGTGCTGCTCTTACTTCCTGGCCCTGCAGGTCTGACTTTTTGTCACCTGCCCAGTTGTGTCTGACTTTTCGTCATGCAACTCTACATTTGGGTTACCTCTGGCCCCTTGAACCTGTCAGCAGCTCACTCTAGAGTCCTTGACAGGAATTTCAGTACATCCAAGTGTCAGATGGCCCTCAAGGTGAGATCCCCTTTACCCACTATATCAGTTACACAATGCCTGTCCATTGCTTGTGCCCAGGAAATCAGCACAAGCAGCACATAGCAACAGGGTGGCAGCTGATAAAAGATCAAGAGCTGATGCATTTTCTACTTTAGTTAATCCTGAAGCCCATTCACCTCCACAAAGGTGTTAATGTTTCCTATATCTGATGCAGTTGGCTGAAGTACTTTGTTCCAGGGGTGCCTGGTCAAGCTGCTTGATGGACATGCCTCCATGTATGTGCCGGTGTTGGCTTGATGTAGCAGTGACGATAAGCTTCTCAATGTGTCCGATGGCACCTCAAGGTGAGAGCCCCTCTTTCTTACCCTGCCCTGTCAAATATGCAATGCCTGCCCTTTACTCAAGCCTGGGAATTGGCGCAAGCAATGTGTAGCTGTATGGCAGCAGGCAATCAACGATCGAGAACTGATGCCTTTTTTCTTTACTTTAGTTCATCCCAAAGCCCATTCACCTTGACAAAGCTGTTAATGCTTCCCATATCTGATGTGGTGTTGGTGTTCAGGGTATGCGTCAGTGTTGGCATGAGTAGTGGCAATGACTCAGATGGGCTTCCCAAGGTGAGAGCCTCCCTTCTTACTCTGCCCTGTCAGGTATGCAATGCCCACCCTTTACTCGAGCCTTGGAAATTGGCATACACAACGTGTAGCTGTATGGCAGCAGGTAATCAAAGATTGAAAGCTGATGCACTTATTAGCTTAGTTAATCCCTCAGCCATCCGAAAGGTATCCATATTTCTTATATCTGATGCGGGCAGCTAAAATGTCCTGGCCCAGGCATGCTCAAGCAAATGGCTGGGCAGCCATTCCTCTACTTGGCAGCCCATTCGTGCCTCCATTTGCATGTTGTCTTTTTTTGCTTTGGCTGTGATGCAACAGTACCTATGCAGCTACCCTTAATTTATATGCCATTCAAATGCATCATGCCTGCTCATCCCCAAGTTCCCAACTTCAAGTTGGTCCCCACTGATTCCACATATTTCATCGGTCGCTTTCTCCATCTCATATACATAGTAGTCAAAGTCCAGATATGGCATTAATGATCATTGAAAATGAGTATTGATAAATTTAATTATATCTAGCCTTTGAAGCATGGTCATTGTGATGTATGCTAGGAAGTAAGGCACGCTTCTTGTTCTCTTAACCATTATTTTACCCTTATTCTACTTGTATGCCTCGAGGAATAAAGTCCTAAGACTTTGTGGGGTGCATGTTCATAATTTTCTGCTTCCCTGCATAGATGGGCTCCTGAGCTGCCTATTTTCAGGATCATCCCCACGTAACTGATGGGGTAAATGTTTTATGAGGGTAGGGCTATGCAACATGGTTGATTTTAAATCTAGAAGGGTATATACAAAATGATTGATATGAAAAGTCTAAATGATGGTTGGTTTATCCATGCCACCTTCCTTACTCGCAGTCAGTTAGCTCCGAATCATCCTCCCTTTGCAGGCTGCAGTAGTGGCTATGGAATGCTTGGCACATCATGATGAGCAAGTACACCTCACACTTGGCAAACAGGCCAAAGGATTCCACCTCTGTTAGCCCAGGCCTATCCATGGAATCAAGCTTCAAGAATTTGCGCCAGTCGGTTTCATAACCAAGATCCACATACTCAATGGAATGGGGCACTTCAGCAGTTAAATCTATGGCCAGGGTTAGCTTGAAATGGGAGACGAAGGTGTTTGGCAAGGTCCGATCGAGTATTGATTGATATCGAGGACAATCGACGAGATCGATGGCAAACAAGTTCTATCGTTGATGGTCAAAGTGCAAATTCTGAGGACCTTTCGATAGGTCAAAAGTATATGAAGGATATAGCCAATGGCTAGGATGTGTTGAAATGGTTGCTAGTGATAATGATCAGAGGATCATAGTAAGATTGAGGATGATGATGATCGCAGAGGTTTCTCATTGATCAAGAAAACTCGTAGAGACTTAGATTGTTTTTAGAAGATTGATCAGATGCTTAGAACTGTATACGAGATGATAGGTGAAGACAATTTCTTGTATTTTTCTGTAGATACTACAGAGTTTTATATGTTTTTAAAGAAACTTCCTAAAATAGAATGAGAAACATGTGTAGAACATGAGGCAAAAGATATGAGTTAAGGCACAAGGCCAAAAAGGAGACTGGAACCCAAAGAAGAAAGAGATCTATCATATGATGAAGGAGTAATAAAGGGAAACAGCTAAAAAGAGACTGTCCTTTGTGTATAAACTGTGCTAAGTCTCGCAATAATCTGTCCAGCAGATTCTGTACGTGATAGGGACTTGAAATGAGGCTGACCTATGATCAGCAGGTTTGAGCATGAGTTGGAATATGTCCTAGTGCATGGTCTTCCACCATTTAGATAATGAAGGTGGTGCCTGATGTCACTCTTAGTCTCTCGATATCGATCGATAATGCTTGACAATGGTCGACGATGTTCGATCATGGTTGCAGCTGTTCAAAGTTGATTGGGGATGTTCGATGGTCATTTAGAGGGATCTTAGGGGCTTTTGGGGTAGTCCTAAGGCTGTGCAATGTGGGCTCTTGGTATGATTGATGTCGCTGGTGATGTTTTGATGTGGTTGATATGATATTGCAATCAATAGACTGCATCACACTGCATCTGGGACATTGTAGGAGTTAGGCAATGTGATTAGAATATGGTTGAAATGGTGAATTGGCCTTTGAGCCAAGGAGCAACCTATCACCAGTCGCAGAATTAGTACGTTGATTACTCCATGAATCTACATACCTTTTCTCATTCATTAAAGATTCAAAAAGGCATATCCAGTGCAAGATTGGATGATACTAAGAGCTTGAAAGGTGTTGTTCTGGAGTGGATAAGCCCTCCCAGCATACCTGTCTGCCCACCCCTCTCCCGGAATGTCAAGACAAACAGGGGCTATCACCATCCCACCACCAGTGCCCTCCTCTGTCCTGCTGGTCTAGACTGGAACAATGCAGAGTCAGTGTTCCTTCCTTTGCATATGCAGTTTACACCACTGATCTGTATGCAGACCAGGAGTATGATCCCAAAAACCCTTGGGAGGGGCTGTTCAGAAGCCGGATTCTTGTTTGGGTTTGCATGCATTTTTCCTCCTCATCTGCTGCTGACTCTGTCTTGTTCAGGCATTCAAGCACATCTTTACCTCACCCAGTTCAGTAGAGAAAGAGGTGAAGGTGACAAGATCAGGTAATGCTTGTATCCATGGCATGAACCAGGTCACTACCGCCTCCCTGGCCTATGTAGCCATGCAGGTGTGTGGGGAGTTAGCATGCTAGTAACCTGTCACTGATGATCTAACCAGCTTTGCTTTGCATTATCATCCTCTTCAGTGTTCTGTTGGTCAGACACAGATTCCAAACTATGTTATGAAAGTGTCCTGGACTTCTTAGATGATCCAGAGGAGAAGGACAAGGTGGATGATCTGTTGAACTGGTGGAACTGGTAGGTGTCGACAAATTGATTTCACTGTACCAGCCATTGGCAGCAGCTGATTCCCCCATTAGCCAGGTGTTTCCAAGCTACATTGTATGTGATCACATGGTAACAAAACAGAGCACGCTAGCCAGACTGAAGGAGCAAAGGGCCCTGAAGCAGGCGCCGTTGAATAGGGGGGGATCGTAAAATACCAGCTAGCTGTAGATTAGCAATGCAATTGGCTTTCTTACAACCACTGAGCGAAATTAGAGTGACTGATCAGAGAGCAGATTGATGCCTGCACTCACAAGGATGAAGCAGGCTCATATTACTTACCCATCTTACAGGATATGGAGTCCAGACAACTGATGACTGATGGATGACAGAATTGGTGCTCCAGATGATATATATCCGGTCTTTTTCTAAAGCCACAGATTTACCTCTCCTGCATACCTTGTAATGTATGGAAGTGGAGAACAGTGTCCAAGAGATATCGATGTTGGTGCTTACGGTGCAAGTCACCCAGACTTCCCCTTCTTACAAGTGTTGGGACTATGGGTAATTTTTGCTCATTCTGTCATTAAATTTGCAGACCTGACTTTCCGATGCATATGATCCATGCAAGCATTTCTTACAGATTCCATGGGTTTGTCAATCTGATGTTTTCACATACTTCATATAAATCTTCTCAAGTAACTGCTCTTAGGCAGCTGCTGATCAGTGGAACCCTCCTGTGATTGCTGGCAGAATCTGCCATTGCTACCATCCTTTATAAGTGTTGGGACAACAGGTGGAATTTCATTGCTCTTTTTTAAATTTCACAGAATTGTTGGTCTGATGCTTCAAGGCCTTTTCCTGCATGTCTTACAGAACTTCTGAAGCAACTGCTTCCTGGCAGCTGCTGATCAGCAGAACCCACCTGATATAGCTGGCTGAATCCACCACTACTGCCATCCTTTACAAAGGTTGGGACCACAGGTGGCTTTCTGTCCATCTTTTGCAAATTTTTCTGATGCACCATGCTTTTACCAATTCAAGAGGTTTGCCAGTCTGATACTTCATGATTTTTGAAGTTTTGCCCAATTTTTATCTGCATCGGCCTCTGGGATTTGGCAGAGATTTCAGGGGTCCTAGCTTACCATGTGTTTTGAGATCTTGGACATCAGACCCATCAATTGGCTTCTTGGTGTTAGCATCACACACAACCTCGAAGACAAAACCATTTCATTGGGTCAACAGGTATACGTCAAACAAATCGTCTCACAGTTCGGTCTTCAGAATGCCCAAACTACCATCACTCCTATGGAGCCCAGAATCAATCTCAGTTTTGACTCTCCCACTGTATCACCTACACTTCTCACGCCTACCAAAAAGACCAAATATAGAGAAATGATCAGTTCCTTAATGTATGCTGCCATAATGATGCACCCAGACATTGCATTTGCTGTCTCCACTCTATCCCAATATCTCAATGCACCCAGAACAGCACATCTTATTGCCATAACTCACGTATTCTGCTATCTCTCAGGCACTAAGGGTCTCAAGCTTGTCCTGGGAGGTAATGATTTTGATATTACAGGATATTCTGATGTGAATTGGGCTTCCCACATGCATCATCAGTCTATACTCACAATTCTTCCAAATATTCTCAAGTAATCACTTCCAGGCAGCAGCTGATCAGTGAGGTCATCCTGATAATCTGCCATCACTACCGTCCTTTATAAGCATTGGGACAACAGGTGGATTTTTGTCACTCTTTTGGAATTTCATTGCTCTTTTCTAAATTTCACAGAATTGTTGGTCTGATGCTTCAAGGCCTTTTCCTGCATGTCTTACAGAACTTCTGAAGCAACTGCTTCCTGGCAGCTGCTGATCAGCAGAACCCACCTGATATAGCTGGCTGAATCCACCACCGCTGCCATCCTTTACAAAGGTTGGGACCACAGGTGGCTTTCTGTCCATCTTTTGCAAATTTTTCTGATGCACCATGCTTTTACCAATTCAAGAGGTTTGCCAGTCTGATACTTCATGATCTTCTGTTGCTGTTAGCATTTGAAGGTCCAGTTTGTCGAACCAGAAAAAAACTGCAACTGGACTGGACTGAACCGTGGTCCAGTTGCTTTTGCAGTTGCGGTTGCCTCAGATTTCTTAATAAACCAGTTGCGGTTGTCCAGATTACACATGTATGAAAGACCGACTAAGGTCAGTTTGAACCAGTTTGGACTGGTATACATTGCATACTAATGTAGACATACTAATTACAAATAATAATAATAAAGTGGGGATGTGCCCAAGGGAAATGAAGCCAAAAGCGAGGGTTTATATACCTTGGGCTGCGCACAGACCATTTGGTCATGTTTGCACACCCAAATGAAAAAGTGGTGCCACTTGCAGACACCATTCCAAACCACAACCAACAACAACATTAACAACAACAACAACAACACAGCAACACCACCACGCCTGCAAGCCACTGCTCGTAGGGTGAGTTGGGGTTGCTGAGGACAACGACAACTCAAACAACTGAACATAAAGTGAGCCAAAACAATGAATAGTGTCATTTCGGCTCAGGTATGTTTTGTTTTACTATTTATTCAACTAACTTTTTCTTTTTCTTCTTTAAGGTTCTTTCTTTTCCTGATGACGACATCCAGCTGCCAACCTCTACCCCAACACAGCACCACCACCCAGCCTGTGAGCCACTGCTCACAGGGGGAGATGGGTGTGCTGACAGGAGAATGATGACCAGAAGAACAACAATGGGACAACTCAGAAGATGACGATGATAGGATGACAATGATGACGATAGGACAATGAGGACAACACTAGGACAACAACGAGGACGACGATAGGACAACAATGATGATGATGATAGGACAACAACAACAACAACGATAGGACAACAACAATGACAATGATAGGACAATGACAATGACAATGATAGGATGACAATGAGGACAACGCTAGGACAATGACAACGACAACGATAGGACAACAACAATGACAACGATAGATGATAGGACAACAACAACGATGGGGAATGATGATAGGACAACAACAATGATGGGGAATGATGATAGGACAACAACAACGATGGGGAACAACAAAGGGACAACAACAACAAAGGGACAACACTGACGATGACAATAGGACAACAACAGCAACAATGACAAATGACCCAGCAGCCTGCTTGCCGCTCACAGCCCCCTCCTTGCACATCCTGCGAGGTAGGGTGTATTTTTTATTTATTGTACTACCTACGTGCTCGCTCACAGGCCCCTGCCTGTGAGGAGCATTATCTTAGTTTTAGAATATATTATGTATATAATGTAGGTTTAGACCGACTCAAGTCGGTTGATGACCGGTTGTGGCCCAAACCAGCTGCAACCGGTTGTCAGACTGGACTGGACCACAGAGAGCCAGTTTCTTGCGGTCCAGTCTGGTTTTATTTAGTGTTGCAATCTGAATGAACCGGTTGCGGTCCCGGTTCACTCCAGAAATGGAAAAAAACTGGACCGAACTGGACCTTCAAATGCTAGTTGCTGTGGGTGGTCATGGTGGGGCCCTGGTGCTCGTTTTCATCTGTTTTGGGGGGGTTTGGGGGGGTCAGTGTGATGTGGTGCATTTACGGGGGTAGCTGGGTGTTTACTTGGTTGGTATCCCCCTTCTGGGGTCTCGCAGCATCCCTCATCTCCCTCCTGTCCCTCATTGACACCCTCACATCCCATCAAAATGGGGAGGAGGGGGTTTGGGTGGCCATGCATCGTCCTGCATTGTCATCCATTGTTACCTGTAGATTAGAACCTAAAAAACAAAGAAAACAATTAGTTAGTTGATAAAAAGAAGAAACAAATATTAAAAAAATTACCTACAGCCCAAACAATGCAATTGTGTCATTTGGGCCCGCATTGCTTCTGGTTGGCTTGTTTGCAGCTCTTTGTGGCCATGGAATGGGGCTGGGAGTGGGTGGAGGTGATGTGGGTAGAGTGGAGATGGTGGTGGTAGAGAGGGAAGGAGGGAGGGAGTGAGGTGGCAGCATGGTCGTTGTTGATGGTGGTGGTGGTGAATGATGAGCTGGCATTCACAGTGATGTGGCTTACATGGTTTGTCATCATGTCACATGGCAATGCTATCTAAGGTAATTAATGTGCATGATGTACAATTCCCTTGTGGTGTAGTGGTTGCATGTGCAGCTAACTCTCATGATCAGTAGGTCTGGGGTTCAAGTCCCTCTTGTAACACTCTTTTGTTACTGCTTACAGATGATTACAACCACATTGTTGTCTGTTCAGACATCCTAGCTGTCCGAGCTTACTGTGGCTAGGACTAGGATGGAATAAATCTGTGGAATCCAAGCAAAAATGACAAATTCCATGTGGATCCATGTGGACTCCATGTGGACTGAGTGCTTATGTTTCCCAACAAAAATAGCTTGTCATTTGAGCCCACAATCCATGCAGAGTCCCCATAATTCTGCATGGATCCATGTGGAACATATGGGGCAGTGTAAAGACCTCTCAGGGAGGGCTGATTTTAGAAATATTTGTGACATTTTTTGTCCAGCAGATTCACCATTGGGAGAGTGGAAATTTCTGAGATCATATGACCTGGAAAATGTGCTGGGTCAATAGCATTCAGTTCAGTAGGCCTCCTCTTTGCAGGCCATATTCACCCTCATATTTACAAAAATGCAGCCCCTCCATACCCACTTTTGATACAACACCAACCACTATGCTTGGTACCCCAACCCCAACCCAGGACAGCCCTGGCTGTCTTAATTGTCTTATTGCAGGCAAATCTATTGTCTTTCCAGTTACCGTGAAGCACCATTGGGTGGCTGGTGAGTTGAAGGAAGATATACAAAGGAAGCAAGAACTGGGTACTTTGAAGGATGTTGATCCTCACACATTGGAACTTTGGAAGGTGAGTGCCATGAGGAACAATGTGAAGTGAAATGACTTATTTTATGACCTTCTCAGCCCAAAGACTCCTATCCTATCGCTGCCAAGCCAGCTGACACTCTGGCTGGACATATTGGGCTCCTGGAAGATGGTCTTTCAAAATTTGCCGATGTACTAGACTCCACAGAGAACATCTTCATGATCTTTCCAAAGCAACCTCCCAGTGAGTACATCCACATAATTATGAAGGTCCAGCCCACTGGTGAGTGAGAGCGCATCTCCATGGCCAAGTGTTGCTGATAAGATTCACCCCAAAACCTGTCTCATTTGCTGACTTGTTGGAGTACATTACACTCCTCCACCTATTCCAGTCAGATTACAGTCGGAATGCCCATTCTGATTGGAATTTCTGGAATTCTGGTCAATTCCATTTACATATATTTTTCTCACAATTCATAATTCCGGTCGGACTGGGGGGTCAATTTTACCTCTGGAATCCCCAGAATCTACCCAGACTCATTTTTACCTGGAACAGTCGGATCAACCAGATGCATGGCACTAGCATAACCAGAATAACTGGAATGCATGTGCTTTCCCAAATAAAATTTCGATGTGCAACAAGAATTGAACACTCGACCTTGGGTCTGCACACATAACAGCATTCTTAACCACTGAGCTACCAGGTCATTATTCATCTACATACATCTAATACTTTTATTACCCAACCAAGGTGCATAGTTACAGCCATTAATGGAATACGCACACATGCATATTGCATGACATGTGACATGTGACTGCCAGCTCACAACCACCACCACCATCGTCAACACTGCCTCCTCCTCCTCTCCACTCTACCACCACCACTGCATGCGCACCTGCCACCACCATTCCCATGCCCACTCCCACCATCACCACCACCTTCAAATGAGCCAACTGGATGGAACACAGGCCCAAACGACAGCAATTGTTGTTTGGGCCATAGATAAGTTTTTTTATTTCTTATTTTTCTTTTTATCAATCAACTAATTTTAATTTATTGCTTTTTAGGCTATATACTACTGGTGATGACCTGCTGCAATGGAAAACGCGCAACGGAAAAACATGCAACCCATGCCCATGCCCACCTGATCCCCTCCTCCCCATTCAAATGGGATGTGAGGCTGTCGACATGGGCTAGGTGGGTGCAGAGGGATGCCAGGAGACCCCAGAAGGGGGATACCTGCCTAGTAAGCACCCACCAACCCCCATACATGCGCCATGTTGCACTGACGCGCCCAAAACCCTCCCCCCCCCCAAAAAAAAAAAAAGACAGAAATCCAAATGGGGATGACAGCAACCAACAATGACAAGCCACCCACCTCCAGCCTCATGAGCAACTGCTTTTGGGGTGGAACATGGGTGGAACAACACCCAGGTGCAGGGATAGGAGACAACAATGCACTACCTGCCCCCAGCCTCATGAGCAACTGCTCGTGGGGGTGGATCATGGGTGGAATGACAATGATGACAAGCCACCCACCTCCAGCCTCACAAGCAACTGCTCATGGGGTGGAACGTGGGTGGAATGACGCCCAGGTGCAGGGATAGGAGACGACAATGCACCACCCACCCCCAGCCTCATGAGCAACTGCTTGTGGGGTGGATCGTGGGTGGAACAACAACAATGACAAGCCACCTACCCCCAGCCTCATGAGCAACTGCTCGTGGGGTGGATCGTTGGTGGAAGGACAGACAACAGTGGGGTTGCATCCCCTCCCCCTCCCCCACACTTTGTGTGGGGAGGGATCTTTTTTGTACTTTTAATTATTTATTAGTATTGTGCCCCCCCTCCCCCATTTTGCCTGGGGGAGGGATTTTTTTTGTCATTTTTACCTCCCCCCTCACATTCGGCACAAGGGGTTAGCTTTTTATGTATATAAATAAAACTCCCTTAATTAAAAAATTTTGATCTTAAATACTTCGAAAAAAATTAGAGTGTCATGAATAAACATTATATTACTAACTAATAATTCTTCTGTGGCTCAACTGGTTAAGCACACATGTTTGGTTTGTCATGTGATCACTCTAATCAAGATGTCTTGAGTTCAATTCTTACTCTGCACAAATATATTTTGTAGGCACTTTGACAACTTAAGACTTGAAATTTGACTATCCATTAGTGTATATACTCTAAGTTGAGCATCTGGAGTAACCAGAATCTGGTTGGAATAACTGGAATCCACTGGAATCCACTGGACTCTGGTGAGTCCAATTGGAATAGGTGGAGGAGTGTAAATTACTGACTTGTTGCTCCACCACCCCTCATACACCCCCATCTCTGCTGATTGTTCACCATTTCACATTCCTTATCTGCATACCCTTGTTGCTTGGCACCTCTAAACTATTTCTGCTGACTTGGAGATATGGTTTCTCGATTATCGCTGAATTTGATCCCCCCTTGCGTCTTTTGTATTCTGTTCATCCTCATGCACCACCATCCTCCCAATCCACCCATGTTTTGTTGCCCCCTGGCCATACATCATACATTCCCCTCACCACTCAACTCCCTGCACCATGCTGATTCTTGTTTCCATGATCTCATCAGGCACAATCAGTCCAAGTATGTCTAATGAATCCAATGCCAGCTCTGCACCAATCATTCAAGGCATGTTAAGCTTCAGTTTGAAAAGTTTTACATTCATCACACTTTCCAGGACATTGGACTCCATGCAGTGCTGCCATCTATTCCTTGTATGAAAGGCTGACTGCTTGTCAGCTTGTTCAAGTGTGTGACACATTCACTTGATCCTCCATGTTTAACACCTTTTTCATCAGGTTCATGGGACACCTGGTAGTGGCAAAATGACACTCATGGAACTGCTCCATGCCCACATTCTCTCACAAGAACCTGGAGCTATCGTAGAGGTCATCAAGGGGTGGCATAAACAATCTGGAACTGAAATTGAGGACCAAATACATCAGGGAATCAAAAACATACCCCTTCACTGGCCCTCACAACCATTATCTCTTATTAGATAATGCTCAGGATACCTATTGGGATGCATTTCTCTGGGAGAATTTCTTTAAGGACATCATCCAACGTGGCAGTGGACCACGTGCTACTTTGTTTTGCAGCTATGGAAGCCCTAGCACCTGACCAGTGGAATATGATGACGGGACTCCACTCCACCTATACAACAGTGCACGTATATCCCTTACTCCTTATCATGTTGATACTAGCAACCTAGACTTTCTGCTGATTGGTCTATTATTCTCTTGAGCAAATTTCGATGAGGCTGTGGATGGTTTTAAAGGTCCTGATCATAGTTGCATTCACATGGATGAAGAACTTTGACAGACACTATTTGAATGGACGATGGGATATGCGGGTGCTGTCAGGGATTTCTTGTGGAAGTTATCTCATGTGGTAAGCCCCACCATTACATGATTATTATGCTGGGAGATTTATGAATGAGAAGAGTGAGTGTTTCTCATTCAAGCAAGAGTACCAGCTGGAGCTGGAGTTGAGATACCGCCGCTGGAGCTGGGCTTACCATGATGAATGCCAAACAGGGCAGGAAACCCCATGTACAGCTTGGTGCAATATGTTAAACATCATCTGGACAAGCAGGTCCTGGTGCCGTTGTTATGCACAGGGCTATGCCAAACAAGGAGGGGAAGAAGGAGGAACAGAAACCAAGGTTCTCAGGGGGAGGGAGAGGTAGACGTCATTATGTATCATGATGCACCTGTCCAGCAACATATGCAGCAGGATGCTGCTGAGGTTTGTCAACTTCTGCTGCTGATGCCACCACTCCAACAGCAACTACCACAATCACAAAAAATTGACCCATGACCACCTCATATTCTCATGTGAAAATGGCACCAAACCAACTCTAATCCCACAACCCTCCTCCCACACACTCTCAACATGCCCAACATCTCATGTGTGCCCAACTCCAACATCAGGCTCAAGCTGCTCAAGCAAAGCATGTTGTTGAACAAGCCATACTTGAGGTGGAGTGGCAGGCAAACTTATGAGGAGTGTGGAGTTTGTTTTGCAACTGATGAATTGAGTTATCTTTTGCAACATGTGCACTTGTGATTAGTTGTATTCTTGTAGTAAAGCCTTTGAATTTTTCTACATACATGAAACAATGTAGCACTTTACAAATAAAAATATTTAGAATTGGGGTCACCTTGCAGTATTATATTCACTCTGCTTTACATTACTACTCAAAATTTTCATCACCACTATGTGAATTCTGCAGCACTTCCAGTGCCTGGGCATGACTGAGTTGAGCTTTTTGATACTTTTTCCATATGCCTGGCAGTCTGGATGAAGTAACAAATGCCATACCTCTCTGGAAAAAACCTGTGTCTGCATCGTCAGGTGAGAGATTCTGGAGGCTTGTTCCATGTGGCTCTGAAGGGATACAACCAACAAGCGCATTTGGAGCACCAGCAATGTGGATTCTATATTTGGACATGTAGAAATGGCCACCAGCAGCGTGTGTATGGCTCCACAATACTGTGAATGCCGCAGCAAACCAGTGGGGCTGGTGCTGTCAAGTATGCAAGTTTTCGGAGGTTCCAAATGGTACATCAGAAGTACTGGAGGGGTATCATGTTGGACTTGGCTTCAGCTTATAAGAAGCTGCACCCTTCACTTTGCTAACTGTCCTATTTCAGAGACAGAGGTTTTGGAGGAAGTTCAGGTTTCTGACAGAAAGTCTGCAGGACATTCCAAAGTCAGAGGGGAGAGTGTTCAGAGGGTTCAGAGGAGTAGTTGGAAGACTAAGTTGATTTGCAAACTGCAGAATACAAATGAAAGTAACTACACTTTTATACTAGTGGCAGTAGCAACCCGGAAGTGCTGACATATGCCAATGGCAGTATATGGGCAGTGCAGTAACAAAGGGAACTAAAGTATCTAAGCTATGATTACTACCTTACTGAAGTCCAAGAGGTAACAGACAGTGTCGGTGGAAAGGAGTTGGAGGTCTGAAATGTCTGAGGGGCTAAGGATAATCCAAGCCAGTGTTATGGAACATAACAGTATTTCCCCCTTAGTGCCAAGCCTATGAGGCACATGAGGGTTTGAATCTAAATGCGAAAGTTTGATGGAAAAACCATCACTACCATCACCACTAACAAACTGTTACAACTATCATCTGACAAGATGCCATTCACCCCTATGACCAAGGCTAGTGTTTGAAAGTCTGGTCCAGTCCAGTTTTTTGCCCCCCTCAGGGTGCAACCAGGAACTGGTCTGGTTCATGTATTTCAAAAATTACACACAACTGCAGACTGGACTAGTATAGACCGGTCTGTCGCAGTTGCCACTGGTCCTGTATTAGACTGGTCAGGACCAACTACATAGTACATATTAGAAACTAAACTACACTAAAAAAATACCCCTCACAGGCAGGATCCTGTGAGCAAGCATGTCTGTAATGAAATAAATCAAAACCTGAAATAAGACCCCCCTATCTTGCAGACTGCAAGGGAAGGGGGGGCCACTATCATCTGCTGCCTGCTGCATTGTTGTCCATTGGTGTCATTGTAAGGGGGGCTACAGCCACCCTGTATGGTATTGTTGACCCCAGGTATCCCTGGGGCCAGGCATAGTGTGACTACCTGTCACTAGTACTGACAGATCCCTTTGTACCTAGTATACACACAATAGAGCTCATTCATACTCTGACCACATGAGGTACCGATCACCCCCCACCCACACTCTTAGAGTCATCATCATCCATCCCCATTGTCCCCCATCACTGTCATTCATCCCCTGTTGTTGTTGTCATTGTTGTTCATCCCTGTCATCCCTGTCATTGTTCATCCCCTGTTGTTAATGTTCATCCTTGTCATTGTCATTGTCATTCATCCCCTGTCATTGTTGTTCCCCCTGTTGTGGTGCTGAGTTGCTGGCCCATCATTGTTATCCATCCTCTGCTGTTGTCACCCATTCCATTGTCGTTATCATTGCCCCTTTCTTGTTGGTGGTGTCAGCATCAGTAGCTCCACCTGCCCCTGTGAGCAATCACTCACAGGTGGGGTGGTGGTGCTGTGTGGCCCAGGAGGTTCATCATTGATGTTGTCAGTGTTGTATTATCTGTTGTGGGCATCATTGGCAACATCCATGATTGGTGTTGACCAGGCACCATCTTCACCTTTGCAAGGTCACTGCTAGCACCTGCATTCCCCCATTCGAGCAGTGGCTCAGAATGGCAGGGGAAGGTGCTGGGTTGATGATGCTGTTGGGGCAGTCAGTGTGACATGGCAGGTGTATGGGTGGCGGGTGCTTACCTCGTTGGTCATAACAGAGTGTAAAACCTACAAAAGAAGAAAACAATACTATTAGTAGTAAAAGAACAGCGACAGAATTACTTATAATGCCTGAACACATGTGACATGGCAAGTTTGCAGCCACATGTATTGCCATTGTGTGTTGAAGATGTAGCTGGGGTGGTCATTTATGTTGAGGCAGACAGGTGTGTGGTGGTTGGGGTGGCCATTTATGTTGAGGTGGACAGGTGGACATCATGGATGTGGTGGTGAGAGGGAGGTGATGCTGTGGTTGTTGTCATGGTTGTTGTGTAGGTTTGATTGATCAATTGATCACTTACCTTGGCAACACATCAAAAGACTGGTTGCGGTTGGTCTTTCAATGGTCTATTAATATTTCTGATTGCAACAGACCAGCAACTGGGCACTGCCAACACTGTGGGCAACTGCAACTGAAAGTCTGGTTGCCATCAGTCCAGTTTGGTTGGGTTGCCAGTCTTTTTTTGGTCCTATAGACTGGACTTTCAAACACTAACCAAGGCTGAGGTCAAGGCTGAAAAACAATGCCTGGAGAAGGTACTTTGAGAGATCAAGGAGAGGGAGAAGGCAGAGGTAGAGGCCACATGGAAAGCACAGGAGGAGCACAAGGCAGCAGCAGAGGCAGAGGTGAAGTGGGTTGCCACTGCCATGAGGAAGGCGGAGAAAAAGCAGAAGGCCAAAGAGGCTGCAGCGGAGGCTGAGGAGAGCAAGGCTCCCAAGAAGAAGTCAAAGGCAAAGGTGAAGGAGGTTGAGGTAGAGGAGGTGGAGCCCACACTGGAGCTGGCAGCACATCCATGCAAAATGTGCATCTTGTTTCTTTTGTTACCCTTGCCTTGACTGACTTTCACTTCTAGGTGTGCTGCTTCAAAATTGGTGCACCTTTGGGCTATGAGTCACAGGCAATCCTGCTTGCAGTGCCACAAGGTGAAGAAGAAGTATGAGGGTGTGGTGTGTGTTGGGGCTGCAGCAATTGCAGTGATGAGCGGGGGTTCCGGCAGCATCCAAAGAGTTGTTGGATGTCGCCCACAAACTAGTTTCAGTATTGAAGGGGATTCAGAGGGAGTTAGGAGGAATCAAGAAAGTGTTGGATAGGGTCTGGGGAAGGTTCAGGGGGGAGTCAGAATCCAACAAAGAGAGCAGAGAGGAGGAGGAGGTAGCAGAGTTGAAGGAGGAGGAGACACAGGTGTGACTGTTCCAGGAATGGTTGAAGTTGAGGGGGGAGTTGTATGAGGAGGAGGAAGAGAAGGAGGACAAGGAGATGGAGGTGGAGCAGGAGGCAGAGGCAGAGGGGGTGGAAGGTGGGGATGAGATGGAGGTGGAGCCCGCAGCATCTGCTGGGATGTCCACATAGAAATATCTTTTTATTAATGTTTTTGTTTTGTTTTCCTTTTGTAATGAGATTCACAGGGTAACAAGTGTGGAAGTCCAATACAAGTTCTTGTGCATGATTGAGTTCAGTAGCTGGAAGCCAAGAGGTTTCTTCATTGGTGCCTTGGTAACCTTCCCAGTGGACATAGTAGAATAGCTTGCACCGCTAACAATTGTTGATTTTGGAGTTGAGGATTTCAGTGATTTCATACTTGAGTTCATTGTCAATGATTACTGGGGGAGGCAGCTGAGTCCAATTCAGAATAGTGTTTGGGATCTCTGTTTCCAGCTGTGAGACATGGAACACTGGGTGAACTGCACAGAGATGATCAGGAAGCCAAAGAGTGACCAAATGAGTATCAGGATGTGCTATGATTTCATAAGGACCATAGTATCTTTCGGAGAGGCCACTGATGATACTCAACCAGGAAACCCAAACAAAACCCACACTAAGGGCTCAAATGGTATAACACTAGTTAGAGGAAGGTTGCAAGGTGGTACTAAATATCACCACTGTTACCCAAGGCTATGAAAAGGACTCTAGAGGGTGTCCAATGAAGTTCAATGAGGTTTGAGAGTATTCGAAGCACTGCAATGACATTCGAGAGAAGTTCAATAATGATCGAGAGTGTACAAAGTGCTGCAATGGTGTTCTAGGGAAATTCAATGAAGTTTGGGAGTGTACAAAGAGTGCAATGATGTTCAAAGAAAGTTTGAAGAGGTGCAATGATGTTCGAAGAAGTTTGAAGGCCTTTATAGAAGATGAGGACACTTTTGATGATGGCTGAGGATAGACTATAAGGATGTAGAAAGGCATCGAGAGGGGATAGACAATATGCAATAGTTTCGAGAAGCTAGTATGAGGAGTTCAAGGAAATTTGGTGTAAAACACTGAACTTCAAGACTAAGTCAAGACACTTGGACTCAAGAGAATGGCTCTTAAATCAGACGATTGGTGTGAGAGGACGATATGTTCTGTCTTTCTAAGTAGCTAGTACAAGGCTATATATGTTTGGGAGAAGTGATACTAAAAAGGAAATAAAACATGAGGAATACATGAGGCAAGATATAAAACAATAGAGAATCTTTGCAAATCATAGAATAAATGAGAGAAGATAAGAAGGGAAATGTATAGAGTCATGATTTATCATGGGTACCTGTGCTCAATGATCCAATATATCATCAAGATGTCAAAGCGCCACAATTGCTGATAGGTTGTCTCCTTGGCTCAAAGGCCAATACACCATTCTAACCACATTCTAATCACATTGGCTAACTCCTATGAGGTCCCAGATGCAGTGCGACCCAGTCTATCGATCACAATATCATATTGACCACATCAAAACATCACCAGTGACATCAATTGTACCGAGAAACCACATCACACAACCCTAGGACTACCTCAAAAGCCCCTAAGATCCCTCTGAATGAACATCAAACATCCCTGATCAATGTCGAACAAACCGCAACCATGATTGAACATCATTGACCATTGTCGAGCATTATCGATCAATATTGAGAGACTACAAGCGACATTGGGCACCGCCTTTGTTATCTAAATGGTGGAAGACCATACCCTAGGAAGTATTCCAACTCATGCTCAAACCTGCTGATAGTAGGTCAGCCTCATTCCAAGTCCCTATCACATACAGAACCCTCTGGACAGATGATTGCGAGACTTAGCATGGTTTATACACAAAGGACAGTCTCTTTTTAGTTCTTTCCCTTTATTACTCCCTCATCATATGATATATCTCTTTCTTGTTTGGATTCCAGTCTCCTTTTTGGCCTTGTGCCTTAACTCATATCTTTTGCCTCATGTTCTACACATGTTTCTCATACCATTTTAGGAAGTTTCTTTAAAACATATAAAACTCTGTGGTATCTACTTGGAAATGACAAGAAATTGTCTTCACCTATTGTCTCGTTGATGATGCTCAACCCGGAAACCCAAACAAAACCCACAAAATGGCTTTGGATGGTATAACACAAGTCAGAGGAAGGATGCGAGGCCCTCTAGATGTCACCTGTCAGACCGACTGTCAAATAGTCATAAAACAACTGCTTGTTGAAGCAGTTCAAGGCTAAAAGAATGTGTTTTGAGGACTTGCGATGATTTGCGAGACGTTGCAATGCTTTTTGAGATGTCGCAATATTCTTCAAAGAAGTTTCGAGGAATTTCGAGTGCACAGATATGTTCAGATGCAAGATCAGGAGACTAGACGAGTAGTAGAAGTGAAGAAAAGGCTAATCGAGGGAAGCAAGAGCAAAAATAGTGTAATGCAAGGAATTTTGAGGAATTTTGAGGAAGTTTAGCATAAAACACCAAACTTTGGACTGAATAAGACTAAACTGTACTCTCAAATCACTGTGATCTGGGAGAAAGACGATGACTTTCTTGTTTTTCTTTGTATCTAGTACATCTTTTTATATAAAATAAAGAAAGTACCTAAAAAGGCTAGAGAACATGAGGCAAACATGTGGAAAGCTCAAGGCAAAAGACAATATAAGTATATCAGAACAATAAAGCGAGCCTAGAAGGGTTGAATATAACACATGATGAAGAAATAATAAGAAAGAATAGCTAAAACCAGACTGTCCTTGTTATAAATTGAATAAAAGATCGGAAACTGCTTCAAGCAGATTGTATGTGTGCACATGCAGTCAAAATGTGTTTGATATACTTGATATAGTGTCCCATGTGTCCAGCATGCATCTGAAGATCATTCAAACAGGAAATACTGTGTCCGGTGATGTTTTTCGAAGACTTTTGAAGATTCTTCGGACTTTGTTTGTGGCCCAATATTGGTGCGATATTGTTCGACAATGGTAGGGATACATCTGGCATGTGTGCAATGATTATTTGGATAGCGATATAGTGTCCAATGTCGATTTGCGATGTTCAATGATTTTTGAAGTCAGTCAAGGAAATATTGGACTTGTTTGAAGGCTGATATCACTGCGATATTGCTAGATACTGGTTTGGAACTCATCGATGATGTTCCAGGTGTACGTCCTGAGCTGTACGAAGGTCAGGGGAATTGTATAATAGTGGCCAAAGGCATATGAAGAATTTTGAGGTGTCACGAAGAATTTCGAAGCATTCTTGTGACTTTGTAGAGGTTCATAGAGGTTCATAGGGCTTCAGAGGGGTTCGTATGGGTTTGTAGAGCTTCAACAATGATCGTAGATGTGTTTTCCAAGCTTGAATGACAAGGTGGACCTATCATCGTATTAAGTTCTAAGAATCAGATCCATCCTCTAAAACAATCTAAACTTCTATGAGTTTTCTTGATCGATGAGAAACCTCTGCGACCATTGTCGTCCTCAATCTTCCAATGATCCTCTGATTGTTAGCACTAGCAACCATTCCAACACTTCCTAGCCATCGGCTATAGTCTTTGTATACTATCAACCTATCGAAAGGTCCTCAGAATTCACACATCGACAATCAATGATCAACATCATTCACTATTGATCTCGTTGATCGTCCTCGATATCGATCGATACTCAATCGGACCACGCCAAACACCTTCAGTTCCTATAGCACTACCTTCATGGCTAGTACCAACTAGTTATCTTCCCATCAGTTGGACCATGAACATTCAGAACAACTTGCACCCTTCCTCTGATTCATCGCAAATATCATTGGTTGCCTCATTGACTGTTTTGGTGGTTTTCCTGAGTTGAGTATCATCATTTTTGGAGCCCACCGCAAGGGTTTCTGAATCATTTCATCATCAGACCAACCTCAACTTCCTCGGCTTAGGCCAACACAAGCAAGAAACCTTTGTATCAATACTTGCCATGCCTTTGAATCTCTCAAACAATCGGGAGACATTCTAATTCCTGTTTCCGAAGCAGAATCTACTCATTGTAGACTATTTCCTTCACCTATATCATCGCCTTCCACATCTTCATCTACTTCTTCATCATCATCATCAACCTCTTCATTCATCCTTCCAACAACTTCAACACCTCTACCATCCTTTACACAAGTCTTAACCCCTACCCCCAGAGTCATCACATTCATGACTACCCAAACCACAATGCCAGCTCATGGGCATTCGACCACTCCAAAGTTCAACCCTACTCAACCTTGAGAGCTCTGACAATACTTTGAAGAGCTTGAACTATTATTCCCGACCTGTGGCATCACTGAATCGAATCTGATGAAGAAACACACTTGTTGCTATCTCAACATCGACTCTTCCGAACTCTGGGAATCACTTCCAGAATATCAGCCAGGCACTTCCTTCAACAAATTTTGAACAGCAGTACATAAATTCTATCCCAGCTCAGAAGACAATCGCAAGTGGAGCACATTGGACATGGGCAAATTAGTGGGAGAACAGCTACGTGTTGGGATATTTGATGTGAATGATCTAGGAATGTATTATCGCGCATTCTACAACATTACTCACTTTTTGTGAGCAAAGAATAGGATCTCAGAAGCCGAGCAAAGCAGAGCTTATGTTCGAGGATTCCAACCCGGCTTATGGACTCAAATTACTCGACGACTCAAACTCAAATTCCCTGACCATTATCCCGATGATCCATATCCACTCAACAACATTCACAACATGGCAAAATTCGTACTAGCAGGCTCTAACACATCAAACTCAGTAATCCACCAATCAACCTCTTCATTGCACTTGACATCGAACGTCAGAAATATGGTCACCTCGTCACCCAGAACTATTACGATTAAAACCGAAGATCTAAACACAATGTTCAAATGATTTGCTAGCACCATCGCTATGCATATCACAGGTACTAAAAATCCTCATGCTAATTTGGCAGACAGACAGGCACACATCAATGTACTCCTTTGCATATTTTGCAGTTTATCAGGACATTTTATCCCTGACTATATGGTTTGTCAGTCATATTTGAATGAAGGGAAGTGTAAGCAAAACACAGAAGGAAAGATCATACTTCCAAATGGACAATTCACCCCTTGAAGTATTCCTGGCAGATTTATCAAGGAACACATCGACAAATGGTGGAAACATAACCCAGATGCAACCCCAGCAGCCACACTCTTATTCAGCATCGCACCAATGGCACTTTTGACTTCGACTAATTCAACCTTGGCTGCGATCACTTTGATAATGGAGTCCGATGCAGTTTCTACATTGGGATCAGAGACAAAAGGCATTTATCATAACTCGACGTTGACCACTGACTCTGAAGATAGAATAGAGGCTCTCAAGCACAAAATATTTGCACTTCAAAGTGGTCGACCATTTTTGCATTGGAACAAAGAGGTTTGAAATTCAGTTCCATCCACAACAACCCCTGTCCCTGCATCTTCAACATCTACTGCTCCAGTCCCAGCACCCTCAACATCTTCATCGACAATGGTCAACCCTTCGACTTCAACTACAGTTCCAACATTGGCATCGACATCAACTCCCCCACATCAACCACTTCACCATCGACAACCATACCCCCAATGCAAACCTCAGTACACCCATATGCATCAGTCAGGGAGAATGCCTATTTGCCACCATACGAAAGGAACTTTGCTAGTGCATCGAAGGGTAGAGAAAAAGACAGACCATCATATGCAACACAGGCACCAGTACAGAACAAGAAAATTGTCCACAATATCTTTTCATGCTCAATGAAGATGCTGATCATCATGCTTACATCGGAAGAACTACTCTCACTATCACCCGAGGTTCAGACGAAATGGAGAGAACAGGTCACACCAAAATGAGTACCACAAACTGGAAACAAAGCAACAAACATGTTCAGTCCTGACATGATTATCATGCCCAACCCATACAGGACCTATATTAGCAGTCTCTGCCCAGTCAAATCCCTCAGCCTTTTGTCATTGCTAAAGAAAATTCATCGATTAGATCAGTTATTATGGATGTCCATGGTAACAACCAGGTAGAAAGCATCATTGATCCTGGTTCCTCAATCATATCGATGGCTGAAGATGTCTGTCACAAACTCAGTCTAGCATATGACTCCTCAATTAGGCTTCTGATGCAGTCTGCCAATGGCACTGTGGACAAAACACTCAGTTTAGCATGCAACGTACCCTGCGATCTTGGTGGAATCACCCTATACATGCAGATACATGTTATTCAGGACCCAGCTTATGATATTCTACTCAGATGACCTTTCGATGTCTTAACAGAACCTGTCATTAGAAACTATCGGAATGAAGCCCAAACCATCAAGATATGCAATCCAAACTCAACTCGGACCGCTACCATTCCCTCAATCCCTAGACCGTACCATCGTTGAAAAGTTGTTCATGAGGATTTTCAGCATTAGAGAATGAAATTTCAGAGCAGTGCACTTTCATCATTTTGTTCAACTCTTCTGACTCCTCTATATTTATCGAGTGCACTGCAAATATCCCCAAAATCGACTCCTCCGAAAAAATTATCTGCATGCGATGAGTTCCATGTTCCTTGAAATGCCTCAATGGTGTTTATACCTATGCAAACCTCTTCATCATATGTTTCCCTTTCCTCAGTTATTTCCAACAATTTCCAGTCTAGTTATTTATCAATGAAGAAGAAGTATAAACCAGTTGCACAGAAGGTCCATCCAATCATGGCTGGACTACCCAATCAATTTTGAATTATTTGACACATCAAGGGTGATTCCCTCAAAGACATGCCTCCACTGAATCCCCATCCTCCGATATTCAAACCAACTCCCCAATATAACCTCAAATGCAAAAACATCATCGATCAAAATCATCCAGGCGATTTTCTATGGCCTCAAGAATGAGATCTCATGCATGACTTCATTTGAAACCAGCAAGTGGGGTTCACATGGACCGAAAACAAATGAGGAAGATTTCAACCAGATTTCTTTCCCCCTATTGAGTTCCCAGTTGTCCCTCACACTCCTTGGGTCGAATGCAATACCCCCATACTGCCTGGTTTGTATGAACAGATTTGCAAAATGCTGAAAAAGAAGATCGAAGCAGGAGTCTACAAGTCATCGAACTCATCATACCGATCGTGATGGTTTTGTGTTGCAAAGAAAGACGCAAAATTGCTCCAAATAGTCCACAGTCTCGAGCCACTAAACCAAGTTATGATTCAGCACTCAGGTGTTGTCCCAATCCCCGAGCATTTAGCCAAACGGTTTGGAGGATGCGCTTGTGGTGGAATGTTGGATTTATATGTTGCATTCAATGAAAGGCTCATATCTGAATCCTCTTGAGATCTAATGATTTTCCAGACCCCATTTGGTGCACTTTGAATCATCACCCTACTGATGGGTTGGACAAACTCAGTTCCAAACTTACATGACAAAGTCACTTTCATCCTACAACCCAAAGTCCCTTATATCACAATCCCTTATATCGACAACACACCAGTGAAGTGTCTGAAATCAGAATATCGAATGATCAGTGGGTCATATGAAATGATCACTGACAACTCAGGCATTCGACAATTCGTATGGGAGCATTTTGAGAATCTGAATCGTATCATCCAGCGCATGAAGTATTGTGGTGGGATGTTCTCAGGACCAAAACTATTTGCTTGTGTCCCCAAAATAATTGTTTTAGGTCATTGATGCAATATTCAAGGTTGAATGGCTGACCCAATGCATATTGATAAGATTCAGAAGTGGGGTCCATGTTGTATGCTCATGGAAGTTAAGGCATTCTTAGGAACGATTGGAGTTTGTCGAATTTTTATTCAAAGTTTTGCACATCGAGCAGCTGTGCTAATCAACCTTACCTGAAAAGATGTGCCCTTCAAATTTGGCCCATCTCAGGTAGCAGCGCAAGAAGATCTCAAGCAAGCACTCCTAAACTTGCCAGTGATTCGAGCCATCAACTATACCTCAAATGCCCCAGTCATCCTCACAGTCGACACATCAAGCATCACAATCAGCTATTTCCTAGTGCAATGCAACTGCAATAACCCTTGAAACAATACTACAGTCAATTTGGCTCAATCATGCTCAACGACCATGAATCCCAGTTCTTGCAACCAAAACTCAAACTTTATGGTCTATATCGAGCCCTTGGGGCACTTTGTTTATATTTGATAGGGGTACGAAACCTTATTGTTGAGGTCGATGCAAGGTATATCAAAGGCATGCTCTCAAATCCCAATATCGCGCCTAGCGCTAGCATCAACCAATGGATTGTTTCCATTCTAACGTTCCACTTCATGCTAGTTCATGTTGCAGGTACACACCATGGGCCAGACAGTCTTTTGTGATGTCCTCGACAAACTGAAGATGACGATGTCGAAGTAGAAGAAGAATTTGGCGACTGGATCGACAAACTTCTGCATCCTCCCAGCCTGTGTCAACACTCTCACATCGGCTTGCTTCATACATGTCTTGTTGTCATGTACAACCTATAATTCGATAGAATACAATTAGTTAATTGATAGACAAAAAACAAAACAAACAAACTGTAAGAGAGTCGCCTCTCTTACAATGTTGCCATACTATGCTACAACACGATCAACACAACAATTGATCGATGACTTATCAACATGATCACATGAGGATCACATGCTACTATGTTGACATTATTGTACGAGACCTTGTAGAGATCATCTTTTCTTAATTCCATACTATGTTCATCTTAGTCTCATTCCCTTTCTTGAGTGTTGGGAGACCCAACTCCCTTCCACTTTTTTTTTAAGATTCAGCATAAAGGAACACCAGAAACCCAGAAGAAACTTAGTACACCAAAAATTTCAACACCTGAAAACCCCTTATCGCCAATACTTTTTCCCCGCCATGCATAACCTGCCCTGAATAATGTCATTGAAACCAGACAAAGCCCACATCACCTTTTAGGAATCTATAATGTCATTGATCCTATTGATCCACAACCTCCCTGACAAAAGAAGACACCCATTTGCACATTTGCACATATACTTCCTTCACGCATATAGTCACTGGAAATCTATATAAACCTCAAAACCTCAGAAACCTACCATTAAACCTGAACACCCACCCCACCCCCCCCAAACTGTCTCAACTGCCCCTGACAACCCAGCCCCATGCTATGCATAGTCAGGCTTGCCAACCCAAAGTGAAAGCTACCACACCACTGCAACCAGAGGTTCACTTCCCCCTCTCACCCCAATGCCACCAACAATGCCTGCGATAAACAATCCGGTGCCCCCCATTCACCAACAAGACAATGACTCAGAATCTGATACCGAATTCACCGCCTCCCATGCATACAACCAAAACCTGACTACTAGCCTGAACAACATGAACAAAATAAACTATATCCCCACCACTGTCCTCCAACAATCGCCTAGCCATGCACCCATCCTGTCCACCAGTCACATCACCATTGCAGCTGTGCACGTTTTCGAAAATGTGTGTAAATGCTATTTCCAGACAAAGAAAGTAGAAGAAGCAAACCATGTCCAAGCAATACTATATAACTTTGAGTCGTCTGCAGTACAATCATGGGTCAATGCTAACCACACCTGACTGTCCACCGCCATGTTCCCAGCTTTCATACTAGAATTCAAGAAGAATTTCCTACCCTGCACTTGGCAAGATTCCTTGGTTTCCACACAAATTGCCATGCAAGGGATCACACCATTTCTGACATGGACAGAGTCCATCTGCAAAGTGAACATGGAACTGAACATCGCAGGATCAGACTACCATATCGCAGAGAATAAATTATGAAGTCACTTTGTACCATGCCTATCACCAACATTGAAAGGATCATACAATGCACAAAATGCTCATGGCATGCTGGACACTATCGCAGATATTGATGATTGGATTGAGCAAGTTCATCTACTGGACATGGAAATTGAAGGAAAATGACAGGAGTGGTTGAAGATAGCTGTGAGTAAAGGGCATGCAAACAGCGCTACTCAGAAGGGAAATGGTATGCATACAGTCACAACCAGCAATGCAGCAACACCAGTGGCAACTTCAAACACGACTGGCGCAGTCGGTGCATTCATAGCCAAACTCAATGCAGCTGAACATGACCTGTTAAGAGCTCACCAGGGTTGTTTTAGGTGCTGAACTTTCTATGCAGGTCACTACTCTCCCGACTGCCCACTAGGCACAGACATTAGACCAACTGCAGAGGCTTGTAAAAACATAACGTTAGCTAACACGTTGAAAGCCAAGACGATTTTTGAAAAAGCCCAGCCTATGACTGTTGTAAACGCAATCTTCAACAAAGAGAGTGACAAAAATGTAGAATTCGAGGATGATGAAATCGAAGAGTATGTACTGAATCCAATATCCTTTCCTAAACATCTGTGGTGGACATGTTGCATTGATGCTCCAGCCATTTGTGCTCCTACACCTTACAAAGCACTTATTGACCATGGCTGTCCCCCAGTGCTGATTTCATCTGACTTGGTGGACATCTTGGCATTGCAATGAAGAACACTATTCAATCCATACTTGGTTTCTGGGGCATTTGTAGAGAAGAAGGAAGGAAAGAAGGACTCTGCCTATGTTTTAAATGAATACTGTAAATTACATCTCCAATCGCCTGATTCATTATGGAAATCCCACATTGTCAATGCAATAATCTGCCCCAGGTTGCATACTGACCTCATTTTAGGACTTGATTTCCTCTCAAAGAACAAAATAGTCATTGACGTGGAACTGCAAACAGTTATAGCAAAAGAAACTGGATATGATCTTCTAAACCCAGCCACCCCATGGAGACGCATCACACAGTTAGTGCCTCCACAACAACAAAAGAAGATAGCATTAGAGATCAAACTAGCACACCATGAGCTCAAAATGGCACAAACAAAAGTACACAACAAATTACTCAAATTATTCAACAAAAACCCAGAGCATTTCAATTTTGAGGAGTACACATCAAAACCAGTGGACATCATAGGCCTGATTAAAATGCAAATACAACAATTGGCAGGACAGGAAATACTACAAGCTTTGGACACAAAGTATAAGGAAACCTTCAGTGACTGTTTCCCTACTCACATTCCCCATGCGAAAGACCTGCCAACAAGTGTTTACCATAACATCGACATTAAACCAGGCCTACCAGTGTCCATGGGAAGAGCATACTCATGCCCTCAAAAGTACAGAGAGGGATGGAAAACACTCATTGAACAGCATGTAGTGGCTGGATGCATATGAGTGTCCTCGTCACCCTTTGCATCACCTTCCTTCATTATTCCTAAGGCCGACAAATCAGTTCTCCCTTGCTGGGTGAACAACCACAGAAAACTAAATGTGATCATGATCCCTGACTGCTACCCTCTCCCTCGAATTGAAGACATCTTGGCAGATTGCTCTAAAGGGAAAATCTGGGGAAAAATAGACATGATGAATTCGTTCTTCCAAACATTAATGAACCCAGATCATGTCAAATACACCGCGACACTCACCCCCTTTGGACTATGGGAGTGGGTAGTCATGCCAATGGGACTTCATAATTCTCCAGCGACACACCAACAACACGTCACCCTGGCATTATTGTCACTAATAGGCAAGATATGCCACATATATCTCAATGATATTATCATTTGGTCCTCTACCTTGGCAGAACATAAGGAGAATGTCACAAAAGTGCTCAATGCATTGTGCATGGCACATTTGTTTTGCTCATTGAAGAAATCATCACTGTTCAAAACAGAAATGGATTTCCTTGGTCACCATATCTCAGGGAGAGGAATTGAAGCAGATGGATCAAAGGTGGAGAAAATTCTAAATTGGCAGGCACCGAAATCAGCAAAACAAGTACGCCAATTCCTAGGATTAGTATGATACATTAGTGTGTTCCTCCCAGCACTAGCAGAACATACCATGGTTCTGACACTGTTAATGAAGAAACAATGCAATGGATGTTTCCCCACATGGATGGCGGAACATCAGTTTGCCTTCAATGCTATTAAAGGACTAGTCCTCAGAAGAGACTGTCTTGTATCAATTGACCATCATAATCTGGGTGAAAACAAGATTTATGTCACATGCAACGCAAGCAAATGTTGAATGGGAGCCATGCTATTGTTTAGAAAAATGTGGGAGATGGTGCAACCTGTAGCATTCGAAAGCCACCAGTTAAAAGGGGCAGAGCTGCATTATCCAGTACATGAGCAAGAATTGCTTAGCATCCTATGTGCAGTAACGAAATGGCGTGTCGACCTATTAGGAACACACATCAACGTCTACACAGATCACAAAACACTAAAGAATTTTGACATGCAAAAGGACCTGTTGCTAAGACAAGCCAGATGGATGGAATATTTGTTGCAATATGACTATACAATCACCTACATCAAGGGGGAGGATAACACCATAGCAGACGCACTTTCTAGGATGCCAAAAGAAATGCCCCCCACTACTGTCACTGTGGTTTTCACAATTGAAAGCAACCCATGGATTTTCGCAAACATTAGAAAAGGCTACAAGCACGACTCATGGTGCACTGGTATCATGAAAGACTTGAAGTGCAGAATGATTGACAAAAAACTCAACATAACACAGAAAAACAGTTTTCATGGGAGGCTGTTTAATAATCCCAAAATACAAACACCTGAGAGAAGACTTGTACTGATTAGCCCACAACAACTTGGGACATTTTGGAGGAGAAAAATCATACTTAACATTGCGCAATGAATTCTACTGGCCTAATATGCGAAGGGACCTCTTGTCAGCATATATTCCTGGATGCACAGACTGCCAACAAAACAAATTGAGTACTAGCAAAGTCGTGGGACCCCTACACCCCCTACCGGTACCAGACACGAGATTTGAGTCAGTGGCAATTGATTTTGTGGGACCGCTACTGTCAGACAAAGGAAATGATGTGATCATGATGATGATGGACCACTTGGGGGCAGACATTCAAATTGCACCCTGCTCCACCAAAATCACTGCAGAGGAGTTTGCGAACATTTTCTTTGACAGGTGGTACTGCAAGAATGGATGTCCACATGAAATAATTTCAGATAGAGATAAAATCTTTGTGAGCAAGTTCTGGAAAGCACTAATGAAACTCACCAGAATACGACACAAACTATCTACATCATATCATCCAGAAACAGATGGCGCATCTGAGCGCACAAACAAAATGGTAGTACAGTGCTTGTGGTACCATGTGGAGCAAAATCAGAAAGGGTGGTCGAAGGCACTGCCTAAAGTCAGATTCAACATAATGAACACTATAAATGCATCAACAGGTTTCTCACCATTTGTACTCAAAACAGGCAGATCACCCCAATTGTTGCCTCCATTGCCTAACAAAAGCAGTGTTGAAGAAGACACCATGCAAATGGTGAGGTCAATCCTTGAAACAATTGAACACAACATCAAGGGCACACGAGATGTTTTGCTAGGAGTGAAGATCTCACAGGCACATCATGCCAACAGCGATCAAAGAGCAGACCTGGAGTATAAAGTTGGCGACCAAGTAATGCTTGCAACAGCATGGCGGAGACGGGACTACATGTGAGCAAAAGATGGCTGGGTTGCAAAATTCATGCCATGCTTTGACAGACCATACGACGTGATAGAAGCAAACCCAGAATCATCGACATACAGACTGCTCCTGCCACCATCTGCAAAACAATATGAAAATTTCCATGTATCCCAACTAAAAATGCACATTGAAAATGACCCCAAACTTTTCCCAGGACGAGAATTGGAATGACCAGGTCCTATCGTCACAGAGAAAGGAGTAATGGAATATTTCATTGACAGGATTTTGGATGAGAGACCAAGAGGATGAGTGAAGCAGTACCTGGTAAGATGGAAGGGATATGAGGTGGAATCAGACTTATGGCTGCCACAGACAGAGTTGTTGGAAACAGAGGCCTTGCAGGAATGGATAGCTCAGGAAGAGGAATAATCTTTTGGAACCTGGGTGGGTGTAAGAGAGTCGCCTCTCTTACAACGTCGCTATGCTACGCTACAACATGATCGACACAACGATCAATTGATGACTTATCAACATGATCACATGAGGATCACATGCTACTATGTTGACATTATCATACGAGACCTTGTAGAGATCATCTTTTCTTAATTCCACACTATGTTCATCTTAGTCTCGTTCCCTTTCTTGAGTGTTGGGAGACCCAACTCCCTTCCACAAACAAAACAAAAAACTATAGCCCAAATGACAGTTGTCATCTTTTGGACCTGCGTACCATCCAGTCAGCTCGTTTGCAGGTGGTAGAGATGGTGGAGTGAATCATGGAAACTGTCTTGCAGTAGATAACATAAATAAATAAAAAATTACCTAGTCATTTGGGCCCAATTGGCAACAGTTGGCAGTGTTAGTTGATGTGAGAGTGGGCGTGGGAGTGGAGGCAGTGGGTGATGACAGATTTGTGGTGGTGGTAGAGGCAAGGTAGAAGTGTGAGGGATAGCAGAGTTGTGCTCACCACTTGTGAGACAACTTTGGCAGTTGCCACGTCATGGTTCTGAGACTTACTCGAGCTCAGGATACAATCTATATATAGTTGGAACTAGGGTTCAGAGATCCCCGTGCTATTAGATTTGAGACATTCTCTATTCCTCAGTCTAACATAACCTCATTCTCAATAAATTGAGAACTCAGAATTCTTTAAATGTAATCCAAATGCTCCATGTCACATTGCGAGAATGGTGTATGAGGGGATGAAATTCTGGCCTTACCAAATTTTCATGGAGGGGACAAACATGCTATTTTTCTCACTGGAAGTCAAGGCATAAAAGGGGGGTAATGTTAGGAAACAGCCCCATTACATAATGAAATTTCATTTTTATTTTGTTATGTCAAATTACACTACACATGCAACTCTGCGAGGCATGAGAATTTTATTTCACATGCATTGATATGTATGTGCATGTATGTGCACATTGGTTGTGACAATGTACAATGTATATGACATAGGATATAAACTTAAATACATGCCTAGGGGACCCCAGTTGTGTTCTCTTAGGTATTCCACCTACTATTGTGGTGCAAAATGCCTTCCTCAACCAACTAATCTATTAATGACCCCTCACATCAAAACTATCAATTTTCCCATCACACCCCCTTCTTGTAGAGAGAACTCACACAGTCTTAGCTAGCAGATAAATGAGTGGGTGTCACCCTAACACTGTCACCCTAACACTGTCACCCTAACACTGTCACCCTAACACTGTCACCCTAACAGAGCCTTCCCAGAAAATTTTACCATTGGAGAATATGGATGTTCATCTGTCTGCCTCCAGTCTACCACTACAATAACATGAAAGCCATCCTGCAAATTGGACATAAGGACATGATATATCCTATATATGTCCATTGGACTCACATGGCTGCCCTTGGGTTCCAAAGTCCATGCCTTCAAAAGCACATGATTATCTTCATCCCAGCCAGTTTTCTCCCAATACAGTTCAGTAGAGCAATCATATATGCATGTGTATATATCATATGATACCTTAATCAAGAACAAGTGTAAATGTGAAGGTATTGGCCGATTTTGGAAATTATATGATCAAACAAAACCCCAATATTTCTCAAATGTTTCTTGACAGGTATACAAACAGCATAAATCTGTGTTTATATCATTGCATGGCATAGTGTAGTATGTGAAACTTAAATTATTTTATGTACGGACATCCGGATTCTCTACCCAGCCTTCCGGCATCCAGCCGCTCGCGAATAAGCGAACGCCGAACTCAGCCGAAATAAGCGCATCAGACCGGATCTCGGCTTTATCTACTCCCGGCTATTGACTGACCGGTCGCTGATCGATCCAATTGGCAACTCGAGCAGATTGCTGACTAGATTGAACCCCGGCATGTATACTCATCGAGAAGCGGAACCAACTTCGGCAGCGGGCACTGCGGATTGTCTTCATAGCGTGTATTGAATACCTATTAAGTTAACGACAACCAGCTAAGTACTGTGAGTTCGTATTGATGCATTGATGCGTCGTCCTACAAAGTGCAAACTCCTGAAGCCTGAGAAATAAGCTTGACGCTTTGATCGGCCATACCATGTACCATGCTTCAAGTTGAGTCAACCGATTACTATAAGGCGTATTACTCATGTTCCTCGCAATTTGAGCATCAGCTTTACTCGCAAGCATTACGAGCTAATCCGTTGACAACGGAAAACAGGGCGTGTGAAAAGCGGGAGTCACTTGGCAGTCGCTTGTTCTTCCAGCACCTTGGTCCGTCACGTCCGTGGTTAAACGCGTTCAGAAGCAATCAGTTCCTTACCTTTGCAGCTGATGCTTATCTCCACGTTTTGCAGACAAATGCAGATATCAAATTGTAAACGTTGAAGGAGACGCGACTGGCAACACTCAGGCTCGGCACATCTTTTTACCAGAATTGCATTTATAATCTTTTTGCCAGAATTGCATTTATCATCTGTCATGGATTGACATGTAGTAGTTGCAGCGTAAACGCCCCGTTCTCAGAGACGGCCATGTCGTCACACAATGGCAAGAAGGACGATGACGCGCGTTCCTCCATCACGACCACCAATCCAGAGTCTGGCAGTACTAGCGCCCGTGACCCCAGGAATTCGGATAACCCTCCTCTACAGGAAGAGGTCGTTTGTGACCAGGCCAGTGTCTACAGTGATGACACCCACGCGCCTCAACCCAAATCCCCTGAACACACACTTACGATTCCTACTGCTACACTAGAACCGCCTACACCTGACCCAAACTTAGTAACCTGGGATGGGCCCGATGATCCTGAAAATCCACAGACCTGGTCTGTTCTCCGTAAATGGGCCATTACAGCAGCCACTGCTCTGATGACGCTCTGTGTGTACGTCGCTCGAGATCTTTCATGGCGCGATGTTAACATTTTGCTACCCTCTCCCTAGGACGTTTGGTTCTACGGCGCCGTCGATTGCAGTCCGCGACATCTCTGTAGCCTTCCATGTTTCCGAAGTAGCTGCAGAACTCATTACCGCCATTTTCTTAGTGGCATACATTCTTGGTGTACGTTTCAAATTTGCAACGTATATATTTTGCTGATATTTTCAATTTAGCCCATAGTATTCGGTCCCAGCAGTGAACTCATTGGTCGGAGGCCGGTGATGATTTTATCGATGGCTTTGTATGCGATTTTCCAGCTGGGTCAAGCTCTCGCTCATAATTTTGCGACCCTCATCATCATTCGTTTTCTTACGGGGTTCTTCGCAGTCGCACCATTGACTAATAGCGGAGGTGATTTGTCAAGGGGCTACGGGATACATCTGTGTACTGACTTGCAGGCTTTAGGTATCATCGCTGATATGTGGGGCGCAGAGGGACGTGGTCCTGCTCTCAACTTATTTGTGTGCACGTTATTCATGGGCCCGGTCATGGGGCCTATTGTTTCTGGATAGTTCGTCTCCTTCGCATGACCATTTGTTATAATCGCTAAAGCCACTCGTGTCTTCAGCATCATCCAAAGTGGCGTAACTTGGCGATGGATATTCTGGGTGATGATGATATTTGGTGGAGCTAGTACCGGAATAGCCGTATGTCTCCCAGAGACGTACGCTCCAGTTCTTCTCCTAAATAAAGTGTGTGTTTGCCCGTTATTGGGTACCTTTGATTCCTGAACAATCATTCGATTCCAGGCGAAGAAGCTCCGCAAAGCGGATCCAGAACTGAACGCGAAACTATACGCAGCCCATGAAAGGCAAGACTGGTCCTGGAAAGGTGTCTTGAAGCGGACGCTTTATATGCCATTTAAAATGCTTGCAATGGAGCCGATCCTGGTACTCACAACGCTTTACCTCTCGCTGGTGTATGGATTGCTCTATGGGTGTTTGTGTCATTTCCCTTCTTTCATTTTCGATCTAATTTTTACCAGTATTCGAAGCCTTTCCAATCATTTTTGGAGAGAAACGAGGGTTCAGCGTCGGGTCGGTTGGCTTGACCTTTATTCCCATTGGAGTCGGCTCCGTTATTGGCTCCATTATTACTCACTACGTCGGTCGGAAGTACAACTCACTTGTTGAAAAGTGGAGAGGATTTCCACCGGCTGAGGAGAGGCTATATGGTGGTATGATTGCAGGCCCTTTACTTGTTATCGGTATATTTTGGCTTGGGTGGGCGGGGGCGTATCCGAGTGTGCACTGGATCGTGCCTGAGCTTGGTGCGGGTATCATAGGCATCTGTGTCAGCTTGACTTTCCATTCGTTTTTGGTCAGTTTCCTTTTTGTTATTGCCGCTGAAAGCTCACATATCTTCTTCAGAGCTATACGGTAGACACCTATTTGTGAGCCCTGTTGAAGGCTAGATCCATCATGTACTCCGAATCTAATGTGCCATATTTTGCAGGATGTACAGTGCCTCCGCTTTTGCCGCTAACACTATGATTCGTTCGGCCATCGCTGCCGCATTTCCACTGTTCACAGCGCAGATGTTTCATAATGTACGGTTTCCCACAACCTCATCTCATTACTGCTGACTGATATCATGCTACCAGCTCGGAACACAATGGGCCTCAACATTGTTGGGTCTTATAGCGCTGCTTCTCGGTCCCAGTGCATTCCTATTCTACAAGTACGGCGCTAAGATACGGACAAGAAGCAAATTTGCTCCGTGTGTTGTACGTAATCTTTTCCTGTACGCTAGCATTTTGTAGAGTTGACATTCACAGGATCTCAAGATTGCCAAGATACTTGAGCAGGAGGAAAAAGGACGCGAAGAAGTATAATGTATGTTCACAGGTCTGGAAAATACCGACGCTAGTACTAGTTACGTTTTCACTGCATGCATAACGCAGAGATTTTGGGCCTTGCCTTAGACATCAGGACAAGAATACGTAATACATAATATAGACTTATAATATATTAAAACTGGACGACAGAGAAGCATGCATGGAATTAGACCTCGTCTCCTAATCTGACATAAGTACACGACAGTGGTAGAGATAGGTGGGCAAACTCCAGAATCCAGATCAATTTTATCAGGATCCAGGAGAGGGGATGTGTCCAGGCATGCATAAGCAGAGGGTCGCGATGCAGATGTTTGAGGAATTGGATGCATAGATGGAGAGGGAGACCGGGGGGACTGTGGATTCAATGTTATCGGAGTCAAATCGGGGTGTGTCGGCAGGGTGGTGAGTATATATAAGTAGGAGTAAATGTGGTATTCATCGAGCTTGAGGGGATCGGGATCTTTGATGCAGCCATTTAATTTTCCGTGGTCAGGTATAATATAGTTATGGCTTTAGACATACGTTGGACATACGAGAGGTGTGGAATGAGCCATACTAAATTACCTGCCGCCAAGTTACCATGAGCTGCAGGCACCGTCCTCTGAAGTAAAACTTCTGCAGACAACTTGAATAAACGGGGGCGCGGTGGTGCTATTGCATCTTGATTGCGTCTGCCAAAGTCTTAGGTGATCAGGCATTCATGGGTTCAAACCCTGGGCCCAACACTTGAAGCTTGTTGGACTACACAGTTGACACCATCATCAGGCTTCTGTCACTACTAACATCAGGGATGAAGCGGTACGTGAAATTAGTCGGGATATCGCAACTGGCCATTACTGGGAGTCACACTAATGGTGACATTGGGACCAAATGGTACAGCTTTGTGGGAATAGATTACGAGTCCGAGGTAACGAGAACTCAAGGGGGTGTCAGGACCCGAATTCATATATCCACTCAGTTTTTTTTTCAAGCCACCCTCAAGGTATCGGAAAAATAATCAAGCATAGCAATGGGGCTCCAGCATTGGAAAAAAATATACGGGGTCGATTTTTTTGCTAAGGCCAGTTTGGCTGAACTAACTAACTACGTAATCAGGCACATTTCTTAAAATGGTAATATGACATCACTTCCGAGCACGCGAGGTAGTCGAGTTTTTCAAGAAAGGGGCTGATTCTGGGTTTTGTTATGATAGGAACAGGTGGTTGTCTATTTCCTTGTGTGACCATGGCCGATTTGGAATTGGGCACCTTCTCCTGTGGCAATGCGAGACCCTGGACTGGCCGTCCAGTGGATACTGTCGAAGGAACCAAGCAAGGGGGTGTCGGCACACAAATGCTGGACATCACGTGGGGGGGGGGTATCGTGTAGGTTGTAAAAAAAATTCGACATCAAATTATATAAGTGTAAATTGAGTGGTATAGCATGTAAAGGAAGTAAAATTACATTGTCATATACCTTTGAAGCACCTAGACAAAGATGAAGAGCAAAACCTTCGATGGCAAACTCAACTCCACACTGATGGCTCAACAACACAGCATTAATATTGAACTCATAACAAGGATTGTGCAATTGCAAAGTTGATGCAGTTCTATGAACTCAGTGTAATTCCAATGCAGACAAAGCCCCTCAGACCACTGGCCCTCAAGCAACTTGTCACACAAGCAATGTGTAGGTAGGCATAATAATTTCAATTACTCACAGTATGGGGTTCATGGGTCCTTATAGAAGAACTCATGGTGGTAGAAATGAGGTAGAAAATAATCACAACCTAGCCCACTTATATACCTCCACAGAAGCTGATGAGGTTCAAGACCTTGAGGCTGAGGAGACTCAGAAGGAATGCTCACTCAGCCTTGGCCCTTGACACTTGTTCTCACTTGAAGAATACTTACCTGAGTACTTGGCTGAGTGAGAGTCAGTAGATGCATTATGCTACTCCGATAAGGTTTGTACAATGTATGTGAACAGATCATGATTGCAATTTTAGGTCAAGGAGAGTGGTTCACTGTTTCACAATAATTTAGTAAAATTAACAAATTGGTTGACATCAAATTAGTAAGTACAACATACCATATATGGGAATAACATACCCAATATGGCAGGAGGGGGGTCTGAGAGGTGGCTTAAAAAAAACTGAGTGGATATATGAATTTTGGGTCCTGACATCCCCTTGGAACCAAGGTTGGTTTGGGCTGGTTGAAAAAGGTAAGGAGGGTCTGTTTCTCTTCATTTTTGCATTCTTATCTTGTTTGGGTTTTGTTTCCAGGCAGATCTTCATTCTGGGGTGTTGCTTTTTGAGATTGGCAAGCCTGACCATGCCACAATGTATGCAGGCTCTGCAATCAGGACATTCAGCATATCCCTCTGCATCAAGGACTGGCTGGAAATTCCCCAGGCCTATAATTAGTGGCAGTTCATTTCTCCCAGACCTTCATTAATGCTCACCTGCTGCAGAGAAGCCATTTTAGCAATGAGGTCATGCAGTGACAGTGGTGTCAGCTAGGAAGTCAAGCATCGAGTCACCCCAAATTTAGTACTCATTTTCTTTTGATTTACTTGATCATTTGGTTAAATTCATGTGGTTAATAATCTATATCCCTTCTGGGAGATTTCACAGTGTGCTCAAGAGTCAAATTGTGCTCTAGAGCCCAAATTATCACCAAAATAATCAGAAAAGAATAAGGTGTACAAATTTTTTTTCACCACCATTGGCTGGACCTAACTGGGCGCACATACAGGATTATCAGGCTGGAGCCCCCTTGCATACTGGGTCAAATTTTTTTTAGGGCATCGAGGTTGGGACTAACTAACTAGGTGTGGGAACTAATTACCATGTTAGGAAGGAGCTCAATCAGACCTCTTGCCCATCGTTTCCCTGCTCGTCTCTGGGGCCCACCATTGCAGGGTTGTTTCCAGATAGAGGGAGCTGATGTTCTGTAGGAGCCAGGGTTGAACTTGAATATGGTGGTATTGCTGGTATGTTGCCACCTTCAGCTTCCTCCTCTCCACTTCCTTCATGCCCACTCTCACTGCTTTCTTCACTGCTAATCAGGTCACCAATCCCATGTCCACCACAATCAGACTGGCTGGGAGTCTCCAAATCTGATATCTCCTCCCTGTTCTCATTGTCACTAGTATTCCTATTACAACATCAATTCTCCATATATAAATTATTTCAGAACTTACTGTAATGTCAAATGTGAACTATGGGCTTCTAATACCCATCATAAGGTCGATCTTACCCAAGCATCTGTTTTTGCATTATTGATGTGCCACCCACTTGTTTTTGGCTTGCTGATACCTTTTTGCCCAATGGGGGATGATTGTACCTAACAATTTCCCATCATCTCCTCCCGGGTTCAACATCACATGATATTCCAAAAAAAAAATTAACCAGCCCATGGCTGGACTAACTAACCATTCCTATGTGGTAGATTCAACATGTGACATACTCTTGGCCACCCCTCTCCTGGGTATGTTATTCCTATATATGGTATGTTGTGCTTACTAATTTGATGTCAACCAATGTGCTAATTTTACTAATATTGTGAAACAGTGAACCACTCTCCTTGACCTAAAATTGCAGTCATGATCTGTTCACATACATTGTACAAACCTTATCGGAGTAGCATAATGCATCTACTGACTCTCACTCAGCCAAGTACTCAAGTAAGTATTCTTCAAGTGGGAACAAGTGTCAAGGGCCAAGGCTGAGTGAGCATTCCTTCTGAGTCTCCTCAGCCTCAAGGTCTTGAACCTCATCAGCTTCTGTGGAGGTATATAAGTGGGCTAGGTATTTATTTTCTACCTCATTTCTACCACCATGAGTTCTTCCATGTATATGGACCCATGAACCCCATACTCTGATTATTATCAATTATTATGCCTCAATCCTTGTTATGAGTTCAATATTAATGCTGTGTTGTCAAGCCATCAGTGTGGAGTTGAGTTTGCCATCAAAGTTCAATGGTTTTGCTCTTCATCTTTGTCTAGGTGCTTCAAAGGTGTATGACAATGTAATTTTACTTCCTTTACATGCTACAGTTGATATTCTCATAATGCATCAATTTTGGGCTGGAACCACTATGGGACACAGGGAAAAGCAGTGCATAATGCATAGGTCTGGCGACTCAATTATGTATTATCAGAATGATTTTTCACCTGATATCCAGACTGGAACGCCACAATATGCACTCAATTTACTAGAATGATGTCTCTACATAACAAAACATAGCATACAGGCTTGAAACTAGCTCTGAAATTTTCTAAGGACAAGCATTTGGCTTATAAGCAGGTCAGAAAAAAAAGGAGAACCTAGTTGAAATGTCCCCTAGACCTGAACCTACTCAAAAAGCTCATGAAAATCCAGCTCCATACCAATGACAGCCAAAGGTGCTGGGCCCTGTTCAAAAGGATGCACCAAGGACAGCTGCAAAGCCTGGACAGACCACACAACATGAGAACCTGACTGGCCATAATTGTATGACAGTCTATGCATATGTTGATGAGCACCCCAGTGTGTCCCAGAGTGAGATTGTGTGGCATTTTGCATCAAAGGCAGATTGCACATTGATTTTTACTCAATCCACATTGTAGGAAATTGAAATTGCATCCAGAGATGGAGAAATGCATCACATCTTACCCAAATGCACCATCAGTGAAGCACCCTGCATTGTAACAAGACCTGACATGGAGAAAGCACTTGTGTTCTGGGTAAAGCATATGGAAGAGAAAGGTGAGACCATGAATGGCCCCATGCTGAAGGAGAAGTGCATCAGGTTTGAAGAGCAGTTTAATGTTCCTGAGGCTGAGGTTCTTCTGGGGGATGGGTGGATTCTTCCATTTTGCAAGGCCTATGGCTTGAAGGAGCATCATTGGCATGGGGAAGCAGGATCTGTTGATCTTGAGGCAGTCAAAGAGGAACAGAAACATCTTGGCATAATTTTGAAGACCTATTCACCAAGAGATCAATGGAACATTGATGAGTCGAGTCTCTTCATGATGTGAGTTTCACTTGTTGATCTTAATGCGACAACCTTTCTTAAGATTACATCACAGTGCACCACCTGACCATGGGCTTGTCTCAAAACAGATGGCTGGAAAGAAGAAAGAAAAGTTTTGCATCACCATAGCCTTTGGATGCAATGCCGATGGGAGTGAGTGCCTACCACCAATCTATATTGGCAAGGCAAAGAAACCTCATTGCTTCAAGACATGGTCTCCAGTCCAGCTTGGGTTCTACCATTGAACAATAAGAAGGCTTGGATGACATTGGAACTCTTTGATGAGTATGCAGACTCACCCACTGTGTCATAATTGAACACTGACCCATAGACAGATATATAAGAGACCTCAACCCATCAAAATTGACACATCTGCCTTACTCTCGATAACTTCTCTGGCCATTTTATCCACTATGAACCTCAGAACATTCAGCTGGTGTATTTTGAGACAAATATGACATTATTTGTCCAACCACTGGATGCCCAAATTATTCAATGCTTCAAAGCTCAGGAGTTCTGCCTTCGCACTATTGAAAAGGATGACCTTGGAGAACATGACATTTATAAGATCAACTTGCTTGAAGGAATGCTTATGGCAAAGGAGGCATGGAAACAGGTGGATGACTCAACAATCCAGCACTGCTGGAACCATACTAAAACTCAAAGGTGTGCATTGACTCATAATGATCAGGTAGCAACAATTCACACTTTTCACAGAGAGGTTGTTGACAACAACATCATTGACAGGTCATCTCCACATGCAGACCATGGCACATGGGACATCCTTTGGACCTTTGCTACTGCAAGTGATATGACATTACCTGATGGTGAGGAATGTCTCAAGAAACAGCTTGGCAATTGACACAATGAGCATGATTGGTGGCTGACTCTTGATGCAGTCATGAATGCAGAGGGGGATATTTTACAGGCACAACAGGATTTGCACAGGCTTGCCTCTGAATGCCAATTGCCCAGATTGACCATCAAGCTCCCATAAAGATCACCACCTGCCATCCCTCAAATCATTGAGGCTGAAGAGGGATTGATGGACTCTGTTGACAAATTGGTTAGGCATAGGTGGATCATCAGATCCCCACCCACCCTGGAGGATCTTGCTAATCTGGTAGAAGAGCACAAAGTCAGTGATTCATCTTACAGGTTTGAGGGTGGTGATGTTGAGATTGTGGCTGAAGTTTGGCATGAGATGGCAATTGCACAGGGTGATGTCATTGAAGTTGATGATTCTGATTCTGATTCTGAGGATGATAGAGAAGATGCTCTTGCATGAGGGGAGGTTATCAAGCTTTGTGAAGCAGTCAGAAAGGTGTGTCTAAGGTATGTGGATGCAGATTTCTCACTTGAATTGCTCCATCAATTATGCAAGTATTGAGCACAACTTTGACGTGACGACCTCCTTAATTCTACTCAGACATCATTAGATAGCTACTTTACACAGAATGGTCATTGATATTCTATAGTGAATCATGTCACACTTTTGGTGCAGTCACAATATTTTTGTTGTGCATATTATCTCATAATGCATAGGTCCTGGCTCAGTCCAAGTGCTATGCATTATAAGAATATCAACTGTATACCACTCAATTGACACTTATATAAATTGAGGTCAATTGTTTTTTAACAACCTACATGATACCCCCCCTCCCCCATGTGATGTCTGGCATTTGGATGCCAACACCCTCTTGCGAGGACTCATCCTTATATACTGATGTTACTGCCACCAGAAATAAGGTTTAAGTGGCATTGCAGCACAGATTTCAACATCCACCATGGTAAGCTTTGATTTTGAAAGTCAGTCTGCTATTAGATTTGAAACCCATTCTTCTGAGATGCAGAGTTTGAACCAAAAAGGAAATATAAGAGTGAGGATGATGATGGTAAGAATGTCCACATTCAGCATAGGAAATGCTTACAAACTCCACTCAATATCAGTAGTATCTGCTACACCTATCAGTATTGAGCCCAATATTCAACATTCAACATTCACAATGCATAGTGAGCTCATGCATAACTACATGTCCTCTCTTGCTTATACAACCACCACCACTCCATCAATCCCCACTACTATGACTCTCATTGGCCCAAATGATGGCAACTGTTAGGTATGTTTTTTGTTGTTCATTACCTGTTTTTTTTACTAGCTAATAATTGGTTTTGTTGTCTTCTAGGTTTCTCTAACTCTAGGTCTAATACCAGTGACAACAACATGACAGGCACCTAACAGACTATGTGGGTACCAGCTCATCACACCACCACCGCCACCTTCTTCAATGACACTGCCAGATCCACCACCACTACAACCTTGCAGCCTCAATCCATGCCCATAATGCCCACAATACACAATAGCCAACAATGCCAGAGAGGACCTGTTTCATGGATAAGGAGGGCCTAAATGACATGTTTATCATCATTTGGGCCCTCAGTAAGTTTTTTTCTTTTGTTGTGTTTTTCTTTACTAATCAACTATTTTCAATTCAATTTTAGGTTCTAAATATATTGTAATGACAGCCATCAAAATGGGACAGCAATGGCAAAAGGATGGCAATGGCACATAAAAGGACAGGAATGGCACATGAAGAACAGGTGGAGGAGATGAGGACAGGGGCCTAGTGTTGCCTTGACTGACTTGGGGCATTTTTGTATTTTTAAAATAGCTTGACACAATACACTCAACCTGCTTAGTGTTGAGAGAGGACCCATCGACTTTTGGGGCTTCCTATTCATGTAAATATTTTCAGAGTTTTATACAATTTGTTGGAATTGATATTGCATTTGACTCATTTTTTGCAAGTCAACCAGCAAAAATGAGTCAAAGGCAATATCAATTCCAATAAATTGTATAAAATTCTTAAAATATTTGAGTAGATAGGGAGCCCCAAAAGTTGATGGATCCTCTCTCAACACTAAGCAGGCTGAGTGCATTGCGTCAAGTTATTTTAAAAATACAAAAATGTCCCAAGCCAGTCAAGGCAACACTACAGGGGCCTACGATGAGGAAAAGAAGAAAAACAGCCCAAGAAATGTCAGGGCCATCTCCTGGATGGTGGGTAAGTTTTTTCTTCTTCTTATCTCATTTTGTTGCTACTAACTACTAAAATTTTCAGGTCTTAATTCAGAACTTTGCACTCACCCAACTATTTCAACTGGACTCCAACTGGACTCCAACTGACCATAGTCCGATTGGACAACAAGGAAAGTCCTAGGAGTCTGATCAGACTGTTATTGGACTATTATTGGACTGTCACTCCAAGATGATATCTTGACTTGGGGGGGAGATTTTTTATTTTTTATTTTATTCTTATCAGGTTTATTGTGCTAGAGGGACAGTCCCTAAGTTACACATCTAGGTGATAGGGGGAAGAGGAGGGGGGTATGGCTAAAGTAACTAGGCACTAATCAAACCCGACATGGCTACAAGAGCCATGCAAGTCCCTTAAACCTTCTCCCCACCACTCAATTGTGGCAGCTTGAAGGGCCTGGTTATCCCAACCAGTTATGCTCCCCACTACTATCCTAATGAGAAATGAAGCTGGATTGTAAAGGCAATGGGTGGAGTTGCTACAAGACCCAAAAGATGGGAGGGCGAGTTGGGTGGTTAAAGTATTGAATTCCAAGGGAGGACCACTGCTGAGTTGAGGGGGAAGGATAGAGCTGATGATTAGCCTGTGTCACAGCTGGCAGCAGAGCATCAGTGGAAAGATCTTAGGTGGAGGTGAGCACCTGGGTGTTGAGGGTGGGTGGCATTAACAGTTGCAGGCCTGCTTGGCCACATTGTTGATGAATGAGTTGAGCTCATTAGCTTTGCAGCAAATTTTGGCATTTTGTCAGGCATTGGTGCTGATTCTGTCTTCAGGATCTTTCCCAAAGTGAGATTTGCCCTTGAACAAGGACCACCATCATGTCAGATGGGATCCAGCATCTGTCCTCTCCATAGCTCAAGGGACTAGTACCTGTTAGTTGGGGAAGCTAACAGACACCCCTACCTGTTGTTGGGTGGGGTTAAACCAGCTCATAGTCATTGAGCTCAGAAGGGACTACTCAAGTGGCACCTTCATTGCAGTCAGCAATGCCTGCGAGCTTTATGCCTGGGCCTAACACATTAAAATTACACAAATTTCCTTTCCTCCTAAACAAGGGGTTCTGGCACCTTGTGAGTATACCCACCTCAGAAGTACTTGAGACAATCCAACTGAGAAAGCTCAAACTTGGGCTACTGTTTACCATGTTCAAGCTACCAGTCACTCTCATATCTCAGTAGACTCTTCCAACCATCATTGTATACAAGTTGTATATGCTGTCAATGCAAACCTGTGTAGAACTCAAGATACACAGTCTACAAATCCTCACAGACCACACCCACCTCATGCTACCATCCTTTGTGTCTGCATGTGGTCTTTAGCAGATGAAGATGAAAGGACAAAGAAATGGGACTTTATCAATTTCATTTTCTCTTCCTTTCCACCTCCACCCCCTCTTCCCAAACCACCTTGAGCCAAGCTGTCTTCATCAACTCCCACTGAGCCTTCCAACTCTGCCTCTATGGAAGAAGCCACCCACCTGAAGAGGCATTGCACTGATATTGGAGAGGAAGTTACCCTTGAATTGGAGAATGCAGTGTGTACAGTCTTCCTCACAAAGGATTGCTCATCTCATGAGAAGTCCTGGCAGCAAGATTGAGAGAATGACAAACAACAGTTTCAACACTCTGCTGAGACTGAGACCCCTCCCCAACAACTGCCACTCTTCACTTTCAGGATGCTGCTACCCTTTGTCTTCCCTGATCCTTATAACATGATGGACTTCCCCTCTGACAGGAATCTAAACCCCTCCATCCAACAATCTCAACAAGGCCCTGAGCATCATGTTCTGGCTGACAAGGCCACCCCTTTCACATGTGTGGTTTTCCCCCATATTGTAATCCTGTACAAGCTGCTTGTTGCAAACCTTGATGCTGTCATTGTGGAGCAGATCCAGCAGGCAGCCCCTGACACCTACCTTGCAGCTGTAGTCTTTGGTGCCAGGAACAAGTACTTCTGAGAGCACCCCCACCTGCAAATCCGATATCTCCTCCTTCATCAAGATGCTAGGTGTTGGAGATGACCTCTCCAACATCTCCATTGGTAGAGCTGTTCCATGCAACAATCCAAACCAGAAGCACAACTTTGAGCACCCCTGGACCATGGTTCTGGGAGGAGCTCCCCAGGAACCTGGTCTGGCATCAGACATTTGCTGTTCACCCTGAACTCACCTTCAGTGTCCTTCTATTTGACTCTGGCCTCCAATCATGGGTTATCATGAATATTTCTGGAGATGCAGTCCAGGAGGGGGATGCAGCGAAGTGCAATGTGTTAGGGAAAATCAAAGCACTCCTCTGGCATAACCCATGCTTCCGAGCCATCGTGGATAAGTGCCTAGCTGCCTTGGGTGTTGCTGGATCCTGCTCTGAGCATGCCTACAAGGCAATGACCTTGTTTGAGATCACCTATATTGAATTGAACAATGCTCAAGGCATCCATGCGCCCATCTGGCAACTAGTGTTTTAAGGTCTGGTTCGGTCCAGTTTTTCCCCCAAAACAGGCAACCGTGGACTGCAACTGGTCCAAACCATTGCCCAAATTGGTAGGACCACAACTGAATCAACTAGGACTGGTCCTAGTTGGTTCAGTTGCCCTCGAAAAACTAGTTGCCACTGGTTTTTCCAGCAATTTTTGATACATATTTAAATTTTACTATATATTAAATACAACTAATTACAACACACCCTGTGAGCAGGTGCTTGCAGTGGTGGAGGTCATTCAGAGAGCAAAAATAAGAAAATAAGACAAAAGAAAAAGAAAACCTAAAAAAACAACCCCACTCTCACATTGGTGGTGAGGGTAGCATCCCCCATATTCATCATTGTGGTTGTGGTTGTCCCACATTTGTTGTGGTTGCCCCATGTTCATTGTCATTGTCACCACCATTCATTGTTGTGTTGTTGCACCCCCTGATGCCACATTGGCGTCCCCACCATTGTTCCCTGTCATCATCATCCCCATTGTCCATTGTCCTGCCATTCGTCATGTTGGCATTTGCTGGCATTGGCATTCATTGGTGTTGGAATTCGTCAGCCTCATTTGTTGTCCTGAGTTCCAATTGTCAGCACCATCATCTCCCCCTATGAGCAGTGGCTTGCAGGCAGGGTAGTGGTGCTGTGTGACGTGGCATCTGGGTCTTGTGGTCATCCAGAAATGGGGCTCGTTGCAACAGTGTAAGCAGAGGCTCACAGTGGCAGCAAAGGGCACAGGGCACAGAGTGGGCTTGGTTTGACATGGGCAATGTCATAGGCAAACAATAAGAAGAAACAATTAGTGAAATTAATAAGAAAAACATACACAAAGGCCCAAACAATGACCAGCATTGTTTGGGCCAGCTTTGTGGGCAGGGTGGTGGCAACAACGTGGGTGTGTTGCCATGATCATTGTTGTCGGTGTCAGTGTTGGCTGCCATTGGTGTGTCATGGAGGTGTGGGGCAGTGGTGACATTGTTGTCAGAAAGTAAGGATCTAAAAAGAAGAATATTGGTTAGTAAGTAAAAAAGAACATAATGAAAAACTTATCTGGGGCCCAAATGACAACTAGCATGTTGTTTGGGCCCACTTTCAGTCAATCAGTGCAGCATTTGAGGCCTGAGGGAGGGGTGGGTGGTAGAAAGGATATGGCATTGTCATTGTGGTCATGGGAGTTGTTTGGAAAGTGGCACCACTTTTTTTTTTGGGAGCACAAGTGTGACTGAATGGTCTGTGCACAGCCACAGGGTATATAAGCACTCATTTCATGAGTGCTTTTTACCCTTGGGCTTATCCCCCATCCCTTTCCTTGTACAAATAGTTTAAATGTATATATATATTAGTTGTATTTTTATAGTAAGTTATATGGTTTTACCTGAGTATATACACTGTCAGAAGACTGGTTGCAACCGATTGTAACTGGTCTTTGGGCAGTTTTAAATATTTTTAAATTGAGGCAACTGGCAACCCAACTGATACCAAAACCTGAGCAACCACAACCGATGGTCCAGTTGCAATCAGTTGGGTTGGGTTCAGTTGTGATCATTTTTTCAGTCCATGCAACCAGACCTTTAAACACTACTGGCAACTCACTGGTTGACCCCTCTCCTCTGACACTCTCCTTCACGAGGAGTTCCTTGCTTCTGTCTGTCAGCAATGCTACTGGGTTGGCATGCACATGCTCACTATTGACAAACACATTGTTGACTGTGTGTGTGGTATAAATCCAACACACACCCTGCCCATGCATGCCCCTTCCCTAGGGCAAGGCAGGGGTTACCCCTGGGTGTCAAATCTCATACCCTTACCCCTACTCCTGAACCCCTACCCTTAGGGGTAAGGGTATGGAAACATATAAGGGTATGGGAGGGTTTGTCAAGGGTACAAGGGTTTGGCACAAAATCAAAATATTCAGAGCAAAATTCATTTGAAAACTGTTGATAACTATTGTATTTACTATTAATATCACATATTAATACCTCTTATTAACATATGAAAGCCATTATCATGTTGGACAATCCCAAAATCTGAATTTAATTGATGAAAATCTTGAATATGAGTCTTTGTAGCTGAGAAAATCAAATGATATTCTTACATAAGCATACCCCTGGCATACCCCTGTACCCTTACTAAGGATACAGGGGTATGCAAGGGTATGAACAATACAAGAGATTGTTTTTATCACAACTCACTCAATTCTTGACTGTTTTGCTTGATTTTTGGTGTGTTTTGTAGCTCACAGGTAGGACTATTGTGACCCATACCTGTACCCACATGTACCCATACCCGTAACCCATATGGGTACACAAAACCCATGCAGATCCCTATTCCCCAGTCTGAGGAAAATGTAGACAAGCGCGTCCACAAAAATATCTTCTTGCAATCCTGGGAATCAAGCAGGGCAAAAACCACACAGCCCCACTGAAAAACACGAGTATACCCCGACCTTCTGCATCTCCAAGAAATAGCTGGAAAATATGACCTATGGCCAGAGGGACTCTCTAGAAATTGTTCAAGCATGCCCAATATGGTACCACAGTGATGCCAACTGAAAGATTTGTCTCCTGATTCTGATTCCTGAATCATGGAGCAGCTAGCAACTGCCTCAAAGAAAATCATGCAGTGTGGACAGTGGGAGATGCAGAGCACCTTGCACTATGGTTGAACACACCAAACCATCATGCCTCCTCTGAATGCAAATGTAGAGCCTGCATAGAGTCTGAGCACCAGGATAGCTGCATGAACCCCCACAGCTGCTTCTCCAAAGTAAAGGCACTCCTTGATACCCTTCCTCCCAAGTGGGACCCATGCACAGGCATCAAAGATGAGCAGCCAGTAGTGGGCCCAGATGAAGAGTGGACTACATTCAAGAGGCAAATGGTCACAGAAGGAACCATAGCTGAAATTTTCTGCATCTTCACCAGTAGCAAAGCTTTAAATGAACTGCCCAAGATGACTTTTGATCCTGCCCCAGAACACTCAGTTGTGGTTACAACTGATGGATCTTGCACAAAAAATGGAGAAGAAGATGCAGTCACAGGCACAGGAGTCTTCTGTGAAAGAGCACACCCCTTGAATAGCTGCACCAAATTGCCAGTTGAGCTGCTCCAATCAAACCAAACAGCTGAACTTTTTGTGCTCAAGATTGTGGCTGAGGACACACCATTTAACATGGGGCTTAGCATTGAAACAGACTCACAATATTGAATACACGCTGAACCAAGTCACTCAACACCTGAAAAGGAATGAGGATGAGGGCTATATCAGTATTGCAAATGCTGATCTTATACAAACAACTGTTGCCCAGCTAAGAAAGCATAAAGCATCAATGAAAATGAAGTGGATTAAAGGGCATGCAGGACACACCAGAAATGAAGGAGCTGATATGCTGGCCAAGCTCTCCACCCATTTACTCCCTCCAGACAACCCAAAAATGAATATTACTCCAACACTGAAGGTGACCAGTGCTAAGTTAGCAAAAGTGTCCCAGTCCCTCACATACAAGGCTATCCAGGCAAAGAAATTATCAAAGCTCAAGGACAGAGTGCCATGCTCACATACCGCTGTGAATCTCAAGCTGATCAAGGACAAGATGAAGAGTTCATTTGAAATCTGCCCTACTGACACGAGCTTCTGGAGAGCCATCCAAAACCAAGACTTCTCACAACAGTCCCAATATTGGTTGTGGATGTCCACACATGATGCGTACATGATGGGCTCCAACTGGTTGCATTCAAATTATAACCAAGAATTCCAGGCATGGGTATTCAGCAAACACAATGGTCAGTTGGAGACCATGGAATATCCTCACTGACTGCGAAACTCCAGGCCAAAAGAAAATCTGGGAGGAGGCCAGAAGCTTGTGGGAATGCAAGAGAGGAGACTGGTTTGAGCCCTCAATGGGTACAGTCCTAGGATCCCCCCTAGCTGTCTTCAAGGATGAGGGAGGTACAGGCTTATTAGTGATACATGGCTGTACCAAATCTTGATGATTGAATCTGCTTATCTCATCTGGAAATTGAGGTGTGCAGGAGTCTGAAAGCTTGAGAATCAACCATTCTCTAGCCAAGAGGTTCACAATTGATGGCACAAGACAATAAATGACAGACTTGAATTGGATTGTCTGATGACAAGCCCTAAGTTTGAAAATAAGGCTATGTCTAAAGATCTCATGCTAGAAACTTGGAAAGGAACTCTGCATGAAGAAGATAAACTCCCAGATGACTGGATGGGAGTGGCTGGGGTTTTAGTGGGTATGGACCTAGTCCCACAGCTTGGAGTAGGGTGAGTAGGGTAAGTATGAGGGTGAAGTTAGCTGTGCAGGTCGGGGACCTCGAGTCCCACACTCAGTGTGTAAGGCATTTCCTTGGTGGTGGCTCAATTGGATTTAGATGATTCCCTGTTGCAGTCAGCAGATATGGAGGAGGATGCCTTTGGCATTATTTTCCATGCTGCCTTAGCAGGCAAAGCTACACCAAAAAAAAAAAAAAGAAAGAGATTTGAAGTGACCTGTGGCATGAATGAATTTCAGTAAGGGTAACACTGCAGTTGGGTTATTTAAAAGGAAGGGGAGGGAGTCTGCATTACAACATAGTTTCCTTTTGAGTGTATGTCACTCTTGCTGATATTGTGGACACTCTAATATATAATGCTTGACCATTTCTACTACTAAACCTTGGCAATTGGAGCAGACTGGGGTTTCTGATTTGTGGATGTGGAATAGGTGATGATTTAGGCCTATGTGACCTGTGTGAAGCTGGAAGAGGATAGAGGCCTGCCTGCAGTCGAGTCTGGAGATGAGTCTAATATACTTTTTAGAGGGAGCCGAGTTATCAATAGACTTAAGGTGTTTTGCTCTGGGGTACTCCTTCCATCTTCTCTCCCAGTATTTCAACTTATTTAGATGGTCTTGTCTGAGCACTGATATACTTAGGGGTCGGGACACATACCTCTAAACTTCTATCTACATTGGATACAGAAAGCGGAGTCAAGTGATTGCACAGCATGCCAAAATGACAACTTATCGACAAAGGAGACCATCACACACTACCTTTTTGAATGTGCAGCATACAATACAGAGCGACAAGAGCTGGATCGACTAATGAGAAGAGACTCCAGAAGTCTCGCAGCACTAATGAGCACAGAAAAAGGGATAGTAGTGCTACTGAACTACGTGACTAAGACGGGATGTCTATCAACTCGCAAAGGTGAACACTCAATCACTTAGAGGATATTCGCTACCTTTCAAATTATACAGGGAACGAAGCAACAAGTGGAGAAAGAACGACAATGGGTCTCGAACAAACCTAACCACACCTGAGTCACAGAGGACCATAGAGAGCACACAAAGCACACTATGACTAGAGGTGACAACACATAGTGAACACACATGAACACACCATCCACACTGCACCTGCCACTAGATGGCCAGGCACATAATAGTCTTATAACATGCACACAACAGGCAATCAAGCGACGACAAAATGCAGGAGAGGTCGAAGGAAGGCTCACAGTCCTGAACGGCCTGTAGGACCGGACCTCAGGGGGAGTGATTGCCATGGGCATGCCATCTGAGGGGCTGGGACTGGAGCGAGGGCAGGCAAAAGGGGCCTTTATCGTAGATACTCTTAGTAAGTAAGGACCATTGTAGGGTGATCCCTGAGGTAAGAAAAATGACAAAAAAAAAAAAATACTTAGGGGTAAGTGTTTATGGAGGAATCTGGGGAGAGACTTAGCATCACTTGAGTTGCCTTGTGCTGCATTCTTTGCTTCTTTGTCATAGGGTGTAGCATGGGTATGGGTAAACCCACGGTAAACAGCCCACAGGTTTGACGGTATGGGTATGGTGATAGGTTGTCTCCTTGGCTCAAAGGCCGATTCACCACTTCAACCATATTCTAATCACATCAGCTAACTCCTACAAGGTCCCAGATGCAGCATGACTCAGTCTATCAATCGCGATATCATATCGACCACATCAAAAGATCACCAGCGACATTGATTGTACCAAGAAACCACATCGCACAACCTTAGGACTACCTCAAAAGCCCCTCAGATCCCTCTAAATGACCATCGAACATCCCTGATCAAACTTCAAACAGCCATGACCACGATTGAACATAATCAACCATTGTTGAGCATCATCAATCAATATTGAGAGACTATGAGCAACATTGGGCACCACATTTGTTAGCTATAATGTGGAAGACCATATGCCAGGAAGTATTCCAACTCATGCTCAAACCTGCTGATAGTAGGTCAGCCTTGTTCCAACTCCCTATCATGTACAGAACCTGCTGGATGGATTATTGTGAGACTTAGCGTGGTTTATACACAAAGGACAGTCTCTTTTAGTTCTTTCCCTTTATTACTCCTTCATCATATGATATATCTCTTTCTTGTTCAGATTCCAGTCCCTCTTTTTGGCCTTGTGCCTTAACTCATATCTTTTGCCTCATGTTCTACACATGTTTCTTATACCATTTTAGGAAGTTTCTTTTAAAACATATAAAACTCTGTAGTATCTACTGGGAAACAACAAGAAATTGTCTTCACCGATTGTCTCATATTAAGTTCTAAGAATCAGATCCATCCTCTAAAACAATCTAAACTTTTATGAGTTTTCTCGATCAACAAGAAACCTCTGCAACCATTGTCATCCTCAATCTTCCAACGATCCTCTGATCATCAGCACTAGCAACCATTCCAACACTTCCTAGCCATCAGCTATAGTCTTTGTATACTATCGACCTATTGAAAGGTCCTCAGAATTCACACATCAACCATTGATGATCAACATCATTCGCCATTGATCTCGTCGATCATCCTTGATCAGACCATGCCAAACACCTTCAGTTCCTATAGCACTACCTTCACAACTAGTACCAACTAGTTATCTTCCCATCGGTTGGACCACAAACATTTGGAACGACTTGCACCCTTCCTCTGACTCGTTGCAAATATCATCAGTTGCCTCATTGGCTGTTTTGGTGGTTTTCCTGGGTTGAGTATCATCAATGGTTGCCAAAATGCTGGACCTGTGACATACCATACCTGTTTTGGCAGTGTCACAGGTATCCATGGTTATTTGAGTCACTGGCTGTGGAAGATGCCAGATATTGATCATCACGAGAAATGACAATGAAATCATCATTTATAAGTATTTTTACTTTCTTTTTTCACAACTAACAGTTTTTTAGGTCCTACTCCAGTGACATGAAGCACATGAAATGGGCCCAAATGACTTTTATCATCGTTTGGGCCCCAGGTAAGTTGCTCTTTTGTTTTCCTTTATTTATCTAACTTCATTTTCATTGTTTGCAGGTTTTAACTTACAACAACGTGACTACCACAATGATGATGATGATGACAGCCACCACCACCCTTACCACAGCACCACAGAACCCCCAACTGCTGCTGTGAGCAACTGCTCATGGGGTGGAAATGGGGAGCAATGAGATGGGATAGGAGGAAGAGGATGAGGCACAGGCCATGTAGATACACATTGTTTGGGGGCACACCATGCCAAATGAATGAACAGCACATGGGGATAGGACAGGATGAGATACGAGGATGAGGCACAGGCCCAAATGACACATAGATATGTGTCATTTGGGCCACAGGTATTTTCTCTTTCTGTTCCTTTCTTGTTTTCTTCATTAAAGTTACTTCTATTCTTATTATTTACAGGTTTTATCTCACAATGATATGACCACCCCAACAAATACACCCACACCTCCACCTGCCAACTGCAACACCCTGAACCACCGTCGTGAGCAACTGCTTGCGGGGTGCATGGCACAATGCAACAGTGAGGGGAAGGTGACCAGGAGATTACTGAACAATGACATGAGAGCCAGGGCTGATGACAGTAACAATGATGTGGATACAACAGGAAGTGGTAACAAGAATGACAAAGGCGACAAGGGCACAGAAATGATGAGGGGATGAGGAGGGGAAGAGAATGACAAGGAGGAAGAAAATGACAAGGAGGAAGAGAATGACAAGGAGGAAGAGAATGATGAGGAGGATGAGAACAATGAGGGGGATGACAATGATGAGGGGGAAGAGAATGATGAGGGGGATGAGAATGACAATGACAATGATGGGGAGAATAGGGACGATGATGATGGAAACAAATGGCCACCCCTTGCCCCTTGCCCTCTATGCAAGGGGGTGTCATTTCTTTTGCTGGCAGTACCTGTGGTCGTTCTTTGACTGGTGCACCCCTGCCTCTGTCCCCATCTCCCCTGCAGCCCCTGTGAGCTAGACAGCAAGCAATAGCTTGCTGCTATGCAGCAGGGGCTTCCTTTGATGGAGAAGGGGTGCCCAGTGTGAAGGAACCATGGAGAAATCCATGGTGTTCAGCCAAGCACCGTGGTAGAAACCTGTACCCACAGGTATGGTGCAGGAACAGGTGCAGGTTATGCAGGTGTGGGTACAGTGCATGGATTTTGACCCGTGGTGTGACCCATGCTACACCCTAACTTTGTCAGGACTTGGGAAATTTCTGAGAGTATTCTGAGTAAATTCCATTTCGAGTACAGTCCATGTATAGTCTGAGTACAGTCCAAGCAACTAGTTAACTTGGTGAAATTTTCAATGAAGTCCCCACAAAATAATGAACATAAAAACAGGCATTTGAACCCACAACCTCATGGCTCCAACATGTAACAACAGACTATTATACCACTCTGCCATTAGTGTTGAAGGGTCCAGTCCATAGGACTGAATAAAAGACCAAGATTGGACTGAATTGGACCAGAAAAGACTGGACCAGTGGTCTATTTATGGACTGGTCTTTTGCAGTCCAGTTAGCAGTCTTTCCATTTTGAAAAATGTTGTAAAACTGAAGAAAACCAGTCTAAACCAGTTAGGACCAGTTTTATCATGGGAACATATATTGGACCATGTTCCCACATGAAATCCACTGAATTTGACCACTTGTTCATAAAAAACGGGTAAGATGAGCAAGATATAACCAAATCTATTTTTGTATGAGTATTTTGTTGTATCAGATTGATCTTCATTTCATCTTACTCATATGTTGATCATTTGCTTGATTCTATTAATGAACATAGGACTAACATGTATAATAATACTCCCACCATTTGTCAATGCATGCTATGCATCACATAATTTATGGTTGTCACATTACATTTCTTGGTGTTCAGCATGAGTTATTCAGTAGATGTATTTTTATATTGATCATAGCCAAGTCAAATCTTAATGACATGTCTTAAAAGTTGGCCCAAATGATGGGGAATTACAATTTCTATCCGTCTGTACAATGGTTATAAGGTCCAGGTAATATTTGTTAAGATACATATGGGTTATATTAGTATGACAAATTTCATGACAAAACATTGGTCTGAACCAGTCTTAACCAGTCTTTTTCAGTCTTTTAACTAGAAAGGACTGGTCCTAGGTGGTCCAGTTTGGTTCTAGCATTATCTGGATCGGTCCTGGACCAGTTTAGGTTGCAGTCTTCCCATTTTTGGGTCAAAAAACCGAACTGGACTGGACCCTTAAACACTATCTGCCATGCAGTGGTATTTTACATCATTAATGTTATTTTGACATTTATTACCTATTTAGAAATTACATGTAACTAAAAAAAAAGAAATCTCCTGTTGCTTGGATGGGTGTACAAAACTTTTAAAAAAATCTCCCTCTATTGTAGAGGGGGGTGGCTACTAAATTCTGCCTTGCTCTCCAGTGAGGTGGTGGGTGCAGTTTGCATGTACACATTTTGCCTACCCTCTGTTAGGAAACAGCCCCATTACCTAATAAGATTTCATTTTTATTTTACTATGTTGAATTATTGTTACAATTTGTTATCTGGACCCGCAAGACCAGGCACTTCATTTTTCTTTATCGACATGACACGACTCACTTCCAATGGGGACGCTGTGACGCATGGTGACTCCATGCACCCGAATCCACTCCCACACACACCGTGGTGCAACAACCCCTTTACATGAGGTCTGTGATGTCGGACCCTCACAATCAACATGCTGCGCCACAGCATGTCCTTGACATTGGATGCCTCATGCAAGGCATGAGGCCTATTGTTTCTATTGTTCTTGTCCATATTTACCTGATAAGTATCTCACCTTCCGATTGGACAATAGATAGTCCTGGAACAGTATATAAGCTGTAGCTACACTCTGTGTATTCTCCAGCTTGACCTAATTCAATCAACAGTCTTAGACTCAACCAGAATACTTAACAGCTTAGGAAGCCCCTAGCTGTGATAACTCGAACTCAACAGTTGGAAAGCCTCCAACTGTGATACACAAATGAACGGTCTACTCAGAAAGCCTCTGAGTACGGATAGCCATGATACTTGAGGAAGTACCCAAGTGAAGGCAGGAAGCCCAATACACTAGGAAAGTCTCCTGGTGTGATACCAATACAGTTGGAAAGCCTCCAACTGCGACACATGAAGCCAAGGGCTGAGTCGAGACCTATAGTCTTAACAAAAGGTCAAGCTGATCTATGAAGTCCACCTACCTAGGTGCAGACACAATGTCTTTCAGACAAAGCCCAGACAGACCTCCAACTGGAGCATCATCATCAGGAAGAACCCCGTGGTATAGATACCAGGGTCGACTAGTACGATACTCGGAACCAGCACAGAAGTGGTTCTCAAGGAGAACCAGTGACGAAGAACCCCGATACCTCAATGAAGAGGATTTTAGATCCTTCGATAAAGAAGAACCCCCAGAACGAGACCCATTCTCCTTATCCGACAACAACGCCAACATGTCTACCAAACCCACCGCATTGACCAAGGAGATCAGGATACGAACCCCCTCCAACTTCACAGGGGACCAAACTAGAACTGCAAAGTTCTTGCAAGAAGTGAAACTCTATTTGAGAGTGAACCATGGAATCTACGACACCGACGAGAAGAAAATCATCTTTGCATTGTCCTTCATGAACGGAGGAACCACTGCGCCCTGGGCACAGACATGGGCAGAAAGAGAGGACCTAGGAACTTGGTCAACCTTTGAATCGGCACTCAAGACAGCATTCATGCCAATCGACGAAGCTGGCAGGGCCAGAACCGAGATGAAGACACTGAAGCAGGGACAAGACCTGGAGGACTACATTGCACAGTTCCGAATCCTGCAAGAGAAGGCGGGAATCAATGATGACACTGCCCTCATTGAACTCTTCATGGATGGGCTGAACCCCAAGCTCCTTGAAAGAGTTTTCAATATGGAAATGATTCCGACAACCTTGGAAGGAATGATCAACGCCGCCTCCAAGTACGATGGACAGTGGAGGAGAGCAAAAGCCATAACAGGAAGGCTGCAGGAGGCTCTGACAAAGAAGCTACCAAGCTCTAAAGCAAAGGAGACCCCACTCAAGATCAACCGACTCTCCTATCAGGAGAGGATCAAACACATGAAGAAAGGATTGTGCTTTGTGTGCCACCAGCCTGGACACAGAGCGACCGAACACAAGAAAGGGGAAAAGAGGACCGAGGACTGGCCACCCCCAAAGAATAAAGGCAGAGAAGCCTACTCGAAGATCCAAGCGATCATAGGAGAACTCGATGAAGAAGAAAAGAAGGGAGCTCTCACCGCTATTGAGGACGAGGGTTTTTAAAGAGGTGGCCTGCCTCGATGCCAGGTACCACCGAACTCTCTGTCTGCTCTGTACTACTAGCCACTTTGAAGAATCAATCTATGCATTTAGATATCAAAGTGCTAGGAGCAGGCAGAGGGAAAGCCATCGAAACCAAAGCCCTACTCGACTCTGGAGCGGGAGGGATATTCATGAGTCATGAATTCGCGGAGAGCAGCAGATTTGAGCTGCACCCCCTGGAGAAGGTGATCAAGGTCAGGAATGTGGATGGAACCCCAAACAAGAAAGGGGAGATTCCTGACAATCAATGGAAGAACCTTCCCGACAACCTTCCTCATTGCAGGACTGGGAAAGGAATCGGTCATCTTGGGCTTGCCATGGCTCAGAAGAATCAATCCAGTAATTGACTGGAAAATCAGAACCTTCCAATTCAGGATGAACGACAAGACCCACCCTGAATTCTCATATGGAAGAGGAAGAACCCTTATCGGTAGGGTACTGACCAAGAAAACTGACAATGAACACCTGTCATGGCACCGAAGAGGAACTGAAAATAAGAAGAACCCCCTTGACATGACAAAAGAAGAACGACAGGCATGGTGCCGAGGCATCATCGCTAGAGATCAAGAAAGGCTCACCCTCAAGAAAAAGACTGCCAAGGAAGAACGAGCACAATGGAAAAAGGTAGCCACCAGAGAGCTAGAGAAACTGGCCGCCAAGAAAGAAGAAGGTCAACTGGCAGTAGCCCAAATAGTTGTGAAAGAAAGGGAAAAGATAGCCCTGAAAGACAAGAAAGCAGAGCTGGCAAAAGAAGAATGCCGAGAGCTATGCCAAAGAGTTGTCGCCAAGGTGAAACTGATGGGAGGAGTCCTCCACAAAGAACAAAAGAAAAGCAAGATGCCCATCAAGACAAGAAAAACAACGATCAAAGAAATCAACGACGAAGAGATCACAATCATGACTCTTCAAGATGTGGAGCCCATTGGGCCACAAGACAAAGAAGACACTGGGAAGGAAAACCCAGCACAGGCAAACCACAAACAGGCAACGGAACAGGCAATGGAACAACCGAAAGAGACACCCAAACTGAGGATCGAGGACGACGAGCTACTGGTCGCCTACATCCAAGGAGAACCCGTCGTCGGAATATTTGAACCAGCTAAGACACCCGCTAATGGAGGAATATGACGAACCAAGATATGGATATTCTCAGATGACAAAGACAATCTCTCAGATTATAAAGGCAAAAGGATCACCGCAATATGCTTATGGACAAAATATCTGGATCAGGGCAAAGACATCAGTCTCACAACACCTAACACACAAGAAGGAAGGAGAACCCGAACAAAGGACCCTGGACAAACTACTCCCTGAACAGTACAGGGAGTACCAGCGGATATTCGAAAAAGAAGCATCGGAGAGATTCCCAGAATCAAGACCCTGGGATCACACGATCGAACTGAAAACGGACTTTATGGCAAAAGATTGCAGGGTTTACCTGTTGTCACTGGCAGAACAAAAGAAACTCAACGAGTTTCTCAACGAGAGCCTGAAGAAAGGATACATTCAACCATCGAAATCACCCATGGCATCGCCATTCTTCTTCGTTGCAAAGAAGGATTCAGATGCGCTATGGCCCTGTCAAGATTACAGGTACTTGAATAATGGAATGATCAAGAACACCTACCCGCTGCCGCTGGTAGGAGACCTGTTGGACAAACTAAGAGGGGCGAGGTGGTTTACGAAACTGGACATCCAGTGGGGATATCACAACGTCAGAATCAAAGATGGAGACCAATGGAAGGCAGCCTTCAAGACAAATCGAGGGCTGTTCGAACCAACAGTGATGTTCTTTGGATTATGCAACTCACTGGCGACCTTCCAGGCGATGATGAATGAGTTATTCTGCGACATGATCAGAGAAGGATGGCTCGTGATCTACATGGACGACATCCTGATATTCTCCAAGGATCAGAACGAACACCAGGAAAGGACAAAGAGAGTACTGCAAAGACTGGCAGAAAACGACCTATACCTGAAACCAGAGAAACGCAAATTCGATGTCCACAAAGTGGAATTCTTGGGTCTGATCATCCGACCCAACGAAATTGCCATGGACAACACGAAACTGGCAGGTATACAGGATTGGCCAACCCCGACAAACATAAAGGCAGTCAGGTCTTTCCTGGGATTTGGAAACTTCTACAGGAAGTTTATCGGACATTTCGCGGAGACAAGCAGACTGCTTAATGAGCTGACGAAGAAGGACAAAATATTCAACTGGACAACTGAATGCAAACAGGCCTTTCAGACGCTGAAAAGGAAATTCGCAGAAGCACTGGTACTGCTAATGCCAGACCTGACAAAGCCATTCATGATCGAATCAGACACCTCAAAACATGCGACAGGAGGAGTGCTGAGACAAAGGGATACGAATGGAGACTGGCACCCATGCGGATACATATTGCATGCACTGACACCAATGGAATGGAACTACAAGATATACAACAGGGAACTTCTGGCAATAGTATGATCGCTGGAAACTTGGAGACACTACTTGCTGGGTTCAGAACACCCGGTAGTAATCCTCTCAGATCACAAGAACCTAACATACTTCCAGATGGCACAGAAACTGAACAGACGACAGGCAAGATGGAGCTTATTCCTATCGGAATTCGACTTGCAACTTGTCCACATACCTGGATCTCAGATGGTACAGAGTGATGTGCTATCATGGAGAGCAGACCACATACCGGAAGAAGACACGATAACGAAGACATCACAATGCTGCCAGAAACAGTATTCATGAAATTCATTGACACCAAAATGCATGACTTACTTGCAGGGAGTATCATGAAAGACGACCTGGTGAAAAGCGCAATCAAGGCGCTAAAGACCAAGGGAATGCCACCAATAAAGTCGGCATTAGAAGACTGGAAGATAGAAGACGGCCTTCTATTCTTCTGAGACAGGTGCTATGTCCCCAACAATGGAGAACTGCAAAAGAGGCTGGTGCAAAAGTACCATGAAGGAATAACCAGTGGACACCCGGGACAATGGCAGACTACCGAAATGATCAGGAGGGACTACTGGTGGCCAGGAATGATGACATACATCAAGAACTATGTTGCTGTATGCGCCACATGCCAGCAAATGAAGGTCAACACCCACCCGACGACACCCCCACTGCAACCGATCAAATCCGAAGCAACGAGACCATTTGTGATGGTGACGACAGATTTCATAACCGACCTACCAGAGTCTGATGGTTATGATGCACTCATGGTCGTGGTAGACCATGGGCTTATGAAGGGGGTAATTTTTATCCCTTGCAGGAAAACTGTGGATGCATTGGGAGCGGCCACCCTCTATCTAGACTATGTCTACAAACAATTCGGCCTCCCAGACAAGATCATCTCCGACAGAGATCCCAGATTTGCCTCGCAGCTGTTCCAGGAGCTAGGAAGGCTACTCGGAATCAAGCTGGCAATGAGCACAGCGTACCACCCCCAGACCGATGGGGAGACAGAACGGGTGAACCAGGAAGTGGAAGTATACTTACGGATCTTCTGCTCGAACAACCAGGAGAATTGGAAGCACCTCCTCCCGACTGCGGAGTTCACGCACAACCAGAGAACACACTCCATACAGAAGAACTCCCCGTTCTACCTCATGATGGGCTATGAGCCCAAGGCGATCCCACTCCCCTACCTGAAGACGAACATACCGGCCATAGAAAAACAAATAGTTGCACTGCAATGGGCCCAAGACGAAGTGAAGGCAACTCACGAGTTGACCAGACAAATGATGGCGGAAAGAATGACAAGGCACTTCACCCCATTCAAAGAAGGAGACAGAGTGTGGCTAGAAGCGAAGAACCTCAGAACGATGCACCAAACAAAGAAGCTTGCACCGAAAAGAGAAGGACCATTCTCTATCGAGAAGGTCCTGAGCCCACTCTCCTATCAACTGAAGTTACCAGAACAGTGGAAAATACACCTGGTATTCCATGCAGCACTTCTTTCCCCATACAAAGAAACTGAGACACATGGACCAAACTTCCCAGAACCACCGCCTGACCTGATAGAAGGCGAATCGGAGTATGAAGTGGAAGCGATCATCGGACATAAAAAGAAAGGAAGGACCATGCACTTCTTAGTGAAGTGGGTCGGATACCCGACCTTGGAGAACTCATGGGAGCCCGAGGGAAACCTGAAACATGCCAAGACAATCCTAGGGGCATATAAACAGCGACGACAGCTGTAGAACCCCCAAGACCAAGACACCCACCAAACAAACCACAGAATGCTCACCATCCCATCGACACTACACCTACCACGAACCCCAGCAAGGACTGGGTGAACGGTCATCGACCAACAACCACTGACTAACATACTCCCTGGCAGACCCATATGGATATGCCCACATGGGATTCTCTTCTGGATTACAAGGGATGATTGGATAAGAAGGATGACCTCAACCTGTCTGAAATGCTGTCTCTTTGCCTGGAGAAGCACAAAGGCGGATTACAATTGGGTGAGGGCACAGTACGAAGAGTGGTGCTTTGAGGGAGAACTAGACGAGGAGGACTACTTCCCAGAGGACTTCTATATTGATCGAGAAGGACTCCCTGGCAGAAGACCACTATCAGGGGTAAGTGTGCCCCTGTGGAGAGACCTGCAGTGGAATACCCACTATGATGACGAGAGTGGATATAGCCTGGCAAAGAGGCTCCTGCTCGGAGAACATGGGGAGTTGGGAACACTGCTGCGCTCCAACCGATTCCCTCAAACCCCATGACCCCACCCCACCTCCTGACTAAAGAGGAGAAAGAGATTTTGATCGAAGTCAGTGACTTCAAAGATAGAGAGAGGGTGATGTTACGATTTGTTATCTGGACCCGCAAGACTGGGCACTTCATTTTTCTTTATCGACACGACACGACTCACTTCCATTGAGGACGCTTTGACGCATGGTGACTCCATGCACCCAAATCCACTCCCACACACACCGTGGTGCGACAACCCCTTTACATGAGGCTTATCTCTTATTGTTCTCTGACATGCTGCGGTGCAGCACTCCTTGACATCAGATGCCTCATGCAAGGCATGAGGCCTATTGTTTCTATTGTTCTTGTCCATATTTACCTGATAAGCATCTCACCTTCCAATTGGATGATAGATAGTCCTGGAACAGTATATAAGCTGTAGCTACACTCTGTGTATTCTCCAGCTTGACCTAATTCAATCAACGGTCTTAGACTCAACCAGAATACTTAACAGCTTAGGAAGCCCCTAGCTGTGATAACTCGAACTCGACAGTTGGAAAGCCTCCAACTGTGATACATGAATGCACGGTCTACTCAGAAAGCCTCTGAGTACGGATAGCCATGACTACTTGAGGAAGTACCCAAGTGAAGGCAGGAAGCCCGATACACTAGGAAAGTCTCCTAGTGTGATACCGATACAGTTGGAAAGCCTCCAACTGCAACACACAAAGCCAAGGGCTGAGTCAAGACCTATAGTCTTAACAATTATGCTATATTATGCTGAATGACACTACATGATGCTGCATGCGTGGGGCATGAGAATTGTATTTCACATGTGTCAATATATATGTGCATGTATGTGCACATAGGTAGCAACAATGTACTATATATGTAACATAGTATATAAACCTTGAATACACACCTAGGGGACCACAGTTGTGTTCTCTTAGGTATTCCACCTATACTTGTGGTGTGAAACACCTTTCTTAACCAACCATTCTATTAATAACCCATCACATCAAAACCATCAATTTCCCCATCACATGTGTGGATCCTGCCCCCTGAGAACCCACATGGTCTTAGCTAGCAGATAGTGGGTGTCACCCTAACACTCCCTCCTGCTGTGGTGGTGGGGTGTCCTCTCCTTGTCCTTTCCCCTGCTGCCACTCTCCTTGTGGCTCCTTGCTGTCCCTCATCTGCTGTTGTGCATCCTGTTCTTGTTGTTCCACCCACCATCCACCCCACCAGCAGTTGCTCATGAGGCTGGCAGTGGGTGGTGCATCCTTTGTTGTGGTTGGCCCTGCCATCTTGTCCCTAGGAAACCACACCCACAATCCACCCTATGAGCAGTTGCTTGTAGGTGTGGAGGTGGGGTGGTGGCACTTGGTGTCACCATCTGGGTCTGCTGGTGCTGGTGCTATTGCTGGTGCTGGTGGTGTCATTCAGTGTTATTGTCATCTTCAACATCCATCCACCCCATGAGCAGTTGCTCATGGGCATGGGGTAGGTGCTGGTGCTTGTTTCTAGGGGTTTGTGCTGTGCTAACCTGACAAACAAAGAAAACAAAGAAATTAAGTTAGATTGAATATGAAAGAATGAAAAAAAAACTTACCGTGGCCCAAATGATGATTCACACCATTTGGCCCATGTTGTGTGTGAGGTGGCTTGTTTGTGTCCATGGGTGGTGTTGCCATCCCTGTGTTTGTCATTATGGGAGTGTGTGTTGATGGGGTTAGGTGGCAGGAGGCTGGAGCAGGGGGGGCTGGGGGGGGGGGGGGGGGTCATCATTGATGGTGCTGGTGTGGGGCAGAGTGATGAGCTGCCAATGATGCAGCTGTGTGCTTTGTCATACACAGTTGCAGGAAGGGTATGTGGATGACAAAATGTCATCAGGTGCTGTGGACCTATAGCTTAGTGGTTAGTGGTTAGTGGTGATGTATTAGTCATACTCTAGATTACAAGGTTGATGGTTCAACTCTGTTGGATGTAATTGTTTTTAATCATATTCTAGTAAGGGAAAACAGGAGCTAGAATAACTCCTCCTATTCCTACTAGTCCAAGTGTAGTCTGAGTGGGTTCCTAGTAGTCCAATTTGTCCAAGCAATTTCCTAGTCTAATGGAATTCCTACTAAATTCTGAGATTCCAAGTTGTCCAACTCAGACTAGACTCAGACTGGACTTGACCCAAATGACAGGCTCATCTGCTGGTCCAAGTTCAGTCTGAGTTCAGTCCAATTGGATTCCTAGGATTCCGAGTCAGACAACCTGGACTCCAATCAGATTGGACTAGGAATAGGTGGGTGAGTGTAATGTGCTCTCTTAATTCAACAATGATGACCACTAAAGCCAACACCAAGGGCCAACAATATGGCCAACAATAGGGCCAACAACCCAACAACAACCCAGCACCCAGCACCACAGGGCACTGCCACAACAACCACAACAATGGTGGGCATGGACCACCAAGATGATGACCACACATGCAATGGCATGGCATTGACATGGAAAAGGAGGGATGATGACAGTGACAAGGATGGGGGTGATGAAACAACAAAAGTGGTGGACAATGAGGGGACAATGAGGGCAGCAGAAGGAGCAGGTGATGATGAAAACAGAAAAAGGGCCCAAGAGATGGCCATAGGTAATTTTTGTTTCTCATCCTCATTTCTTTTTTTTGTTACTGACAAAAATTTTAGGTATATTTATGATTGACAGCCATGACTACCTAGACTGAGCACCCCACTGCAAAGGCATGGCATCAATGGATGGGGGGACAATGACAATGAGAGGGACAGGGACAACCACATGACACAAACAGGGTCAGCAAACAAGGGGGATGGGACCAAGGTGAAAGGTGCAGGCAATGAACACAGTGCCATACAAGTCATATGAACCCCTGCAGTGAGGGAGATGAGGGGAGATGACAGGCAAGGAATGGTGACATTCAATATAGTTGATTTGTAGGGTGAGATGGCTCAATGGTTAACTCCATCATCTCATTCAGGGGGACATACCCTTGCACTCTTGGTTCAAACCCTGACCCCTCCGAAGAGTTTAGTGGGTATTGCTGAAAGACAGTGGAGTCCCACACTACCATTGATAATGGTGTGCATAAAAGCATTCTCTTTGGCTGGTGTCCTCCTAGATGCACATTTTATGCATAGTCAGAGTTGACCATGGGCTTTGGACTCAAACCAGTTACTGAAAAAATATATATATAGTTGATTCATTATATTGTTATTGATAGTGTTAAATACTCAGGCAGGAACCCAGGTAACAACCGGGTATGGGTCAATGCTGGGACACCTGTGGGTTACCCATGCTAATCCCTACATGGTGGCCTTGGACACCAGTCAAAGCGACCAAGGACATCTCAGGCCCTGCACATCTGTCCAAGGAGGTATAATACAATTATATTATCAATTTATCATGAGGCAAATAATAAACAAGCTATCTGTTGTCTTTTGATAACTGAGTAGAGACTTGTTCATGCCAGGCTTTAGCCATGGCCCAATTGGACAAGTAATAAGGATGTAAAATACCACTGCCTGTATGGCAGAGTGGTATAATGGTCTGTTGTTACATGTTGGAGCCATGAGGTTGCTCAGACTGGAATTTACTTGGAATACTCTCAGAAATCTCTTAAGTCAAGATATCATCTTGGAGTGACAGTCTGATAATAATCTGATAACAGTCTGATCAGACTCCTAGGACTTTCCTTGTTGTCCAATTGGACTATGGTTGGACTCCAGTCAGAGTCCAGTCAGAATAGGTGGGTGAGTGCAAAGTTCTGTCCATAAGGAGAAGTTTCAGGACTGATCCCTTGATTAGGGATGCAAACACCATACACAGACAGGCAAAAAAAAATGACATTGCTGACAAATATTATTGATGATAAGATGCAAAAGTATTGCACGAGATGGGTTCGATCCACATGATTTGAAAAGTTGTCATGAGTCCAAGTTCCAACTGCACCGTGACCATGTCTGGACATCCACCTAGGTATCCATTTGGCAAGCCATTCTTGTCCAGATGATGGACATTTAGCTGTTTCATCACTTACCCACAATTTTGTCTGGAATTGCACCCAGCATTGAAGCCCCAAAGATCCAAAATCTGTCTGGATCTGGATCTAGCCTATATATACCTATGTATTATTGGAGGTCCTACTATTTGCAAAATATGGTGGATTTGCACTGCAAACAAAATAAATAAGACAATAGATCTTCACAATAAAAACACAGTCATGAAACTGACAATTTCTGTTATTGATATTTTTGGCTCACCAATCTTCTCCCTGCAAGAGGTGTGTACATACACTATGCAGATAGATTCAGGGGGTCAAGATGTTCCTGTCCGACCATTAAGAGCTCCATTAAGGTGTTGGAAAATAAATTCAGGCATCGTTGAGGCACATACTCAAGATGGCGTTCGCCGTTGATCAACAGACGTACATAAAATAGGTGTTCGCCCTACATAAGTATACCTGACCGTCGCGTATTGGTCGCGTAACATGTTTTTTGACCTCAATGTTCCAGTGCCCAGCGTCGGTCAATCCTCGCAAATTGCCTCAAAAAAAGGGAAGGCAAAGCAGCAAGCTCAAAGTACAGCATCCGTGACATATAATGCAACACAAATCAAGACTGTGGAAGCTCGCGTCGATCTCCTTGTTCGCTGTGAGTCTCACTTTCTTCGTTCACTTGGTAAGCTGAACACGACTTTGCGCATTATGAAGTAGGATATGCGGTGGTTGCGTTCAACCAAGTGACGCATAAGAAGGTAGAGCCAAAGACGCATGTCAATATACTCGAGAGTCTGGTCCGTCAACTGCGACAACGACGTGAAATTATTTTCTTGAAGCGCTTGAGCATTGTTCTTGATGAAGACAGTGAAAAGGGTTTTGGGCTGGTGAGTTGGTTGACATCATTCAAGCCAGATCGTCCTTGCAACAATCCTCAGCTTCCGTTTTCTAGACAAACGCGAATGCCGCCCTCTTTGCGGGTTACGATCTCCTTAGCCTAATTCCCACAACGCAAGCCTCTTTCTCCCTTGCGTGTCTGACACACACTATGCCCTCACCTCTAACGGCACACATCATATCCCTCCCACTTACCCTCCCGCGACTCTCCTTTTATCTCAAGCATACCCTCATACGCACAGCCATCAAGAACGGGGCAGCTTTCGAAATAAATTATGTTGGCGCCCTGGGAGGAGAGAATGATATTGTGCTGGTAAATGCTAATGCTGCTGAGAATGGCCCAACGGCAAAGAGAAATTGGTGGGCGGCGGCCAGGGAGGTAGTGAGAGTGACGAAGGGAAAGAATGTGATCGTCAGTGGTGGGGTCGTTAATGAGGCTGATTATAGGCCGCCGAGGGATGTTGCGAATTTGTAAGGCTCTTAATTCAACAGCTGGCGGTGCCGTCCTCAATAATCTGGCAGGATAACCTTGCTAGGCCTCGCGCAGGACGCGTCTCATAATTCGATGACCGGCGTGCCAAAGTCGCTTGTTCTACGAGCGCGTATGTCTTCCCATTCTCAATCCACAAACTTCCTCTCACAGGATTGTATCACAGAAACACGGAAAACTTATCGTGCCGTTTTATCAGAACCAACACTTGTTATACCTGCAGAGCCATCACCTTCTTTGCAGCTATCTGTGGCGGCAGATACTGTTGGACCACAAACTGATATAGGAGGTGGTCCATTGCCATCCTCCTTCGCGCCAACACAGGGTTCCATCGACGATATCCGAAATACTGGTCCTAAGAAACGTCCGAGGGAGGATGGTGAGGTCGAAGCCGAACCCAGCCTATCAGGTGCCAGATTAGGTGGGTCTCAAGAGGGTGGGGGGGAGCCCCGTAAAAAGAAGAAACGAAAGAAGGACAAGGGGATAAGCGCTACCATGTAAACTATTCGCTGGCGATTTTACTGGTGAACAAGTTGACTACGGGTTGTTCCATTATCTTCATTACACAAAGCACAAACTATGGGACTTTTGGATGTAACAGATGCTGCAGCTGGTACTACTGCAGACTCAGATGCAGTAGCCACTGAATTCTTTGGCTTTGTGAAAGGCAGAAGTCTTTCACAGCTATCCGCTGCCATGCTTACTATGGTGAAGGCCATCGCCTCCACAGGCCTGTATGCAACATCATATGACAACATAAATCTAGTTTTTCAAGCAGTGGAACAAATTGTGGGCATACAGGCAAGCATTCATTTCTATACCTGCTTTCTGAGATTCTAATATTGCTGCTACTTGTAGATGCTCAGGAAAATAGAACATGCACCATAATTTTTCCATTATTCAATGCAGTACTTGCTGACATGCAAGCTCATGACCTTGAAGCATCATTTGATCAAGCACCACCCCTTTGCTCTCTCCACTTCTCAATCATAAAAATTCAAAGTTCTTGAATGTAAATCTTTGACATTGTATTTTACTCATCATTGTCATGCATGGAGGGCCTCCCAAAATTGATGGTCTCAGACTGCGGACCCCAATTCATCCCTGAGTTCATGCACAAACCTTCTTGGCATCAAGGTCTCAGCCTCTGCAGTGTATCATCCACAGTCAGATGGTCAGACCAAACACATTAATCAGGAACTCAAACAGTACATTCAAGTGTTCATCAATGAATGCCAGAATGACTGGGACACACCCCCTTCTTCATTGACACTGGCCAACACCCACACAAGGGCTTCAAAGCCAACCAACCTCCATTGAAGGTTGAAGCAGTCAACATATTTGCCAAAAGGATGAAGTCGACACTGGAAGACACACTGCCCTCACAAAGTCAAAGGATGACATGGTCAGATACTATAACCAGCAATGTACCCCACCACCAAAGTTTGAGGCAGGTGACAAAATCTTTCTAGATGCTGTGGATATCAACATGTACCAATGAAGAAGTTTGCTCATTGCTTCCTCAGCCCTTATCCCATCATTCACTGTGTTAGATTGCATGCCTATCACCTCAAACTACCACCTTCAATGTCATGAATTCACCCCATCTTCCATGTTGTCAAACTCATGCCAGTTCCCATTGACCTGATCACAGGTCAGCACCCCTGACCACCACTGCCGCCAGAAATTGTAGGAGGAGAGGAGAGGTACAAGCTAGAGGAGGTGATAAACAGCAGAATGGGGTACAGGAGGCTAGAGTATCTAGTGAGATAGAAAGGCTATGGGTACAAAGAAAATTCATGGATTGACAATTGCCACCTTGATGCACCTGACTTGGTTGCAACATTTTACAGGACCCACCCCAGTGCTCCTAAGCACATCAGCACCCTGGATTTTGGACAAATGGATTACCAACCTCATTATAGGTGAGTGATGCATTGAGGTGCTGCACCTTAAGGGGGGGGTAATGTTAGGGGACCACCTGATAAGGGCCTGGTCAGCTGCACCAACATCAAATTGAGGTACCTCAATCTTCAGCCAAATCAGAGCCCTAAATTTCAATCCTGAACCCACCCAATAATATTTTGAGACCCCTACTTGGCTGCACTCAATCTCGAATTTAGAGTGACAGTTAGTGTGATGATAAGTTTCTGTCCCAATCTCACTGTTGTCTATGCATAATCACAGTCCTCACATGTCTTACACTATATTCACTCTCTTATTCACTCTCTTATACACTTCTAAACTGCCACAATGGCCAGGAAACCATCGAAAGCAGATAGCAACAAGGAGAATGCACAACCCACTCCATCTGAGACCCCACCTGTTGCAACACCCAATGCTCCCTTGATGATTATTCTCAAACCTGCCAAACCATCAAAAGCCAAAGTGAAGAAGCTGCCAAAGAATGCATGCTGGTCTTCAGCTCATGATGCAACATTGATCAAAGTGCTGACCAAGCAGCAAGCCCTTGGCAACCAATCAGACAGTGGCTGGAAATCTCTCGTATGGACCGCTGCAGCTGATAAGCTCAAGGGCAGTGAGAAGTGAAGTGGTGGAGCTCCAAAGACTGCAGGTAGCTGCAATAGTTGTTGGCAAACAGTATGTAACAGCTCACAGTCACAGTTTCTGTTGGTCAGCTAATCATATCTAATTTTTGAAGCTCAAGGTCATTTCATTGTGGTTAAAGAGCTTCAAGGGCTCTCAGGTTGGGGCTGGGATGAAGATACACACATGGTTACTGCCCCAGATGGAGTTTGGGAGGCATATATCAAGGTATGTATAATGTTCACTATGCTGCCGTCTACTTCTCATGCACAATAGGCACATCCTGCAGCAGGGTGGTGGCATGATGAGTCGTTCCCACTCTATAATGACATTTCTCCTCTGGTCAAAGGGCGGCATGCAACTGGCGACCATGTCATCTGAATCCCTGGAGTTATCAACACAGGATCTCAAGAGTCTCCACTGTGGACCTTCAGTTCCTTACCTCAAGAATCTTAACCTCAGACCTCAAGTGATGGTGGTGATACTGTGGCTCATGGTGGCAATAATGCTGATGGAAACAGGGAAGAAGACCAGGAGGTACACTATATGTATCATTTTGATTGGAACCCACTGATGTTCATGTTGTTAGGATAAGGACTCACTGATGACCCCTAGTTCTCCACCTGCACCTTCTCAAACCACTCAAAAACACACTCATGCTCCCTCTCTTTCATCTGACATTGATACACCTCAACCTTGCAAAGGCCTTTGGTCTGGTCCTGATGCCCTCTTTGAGGTTGCCAAGAGCATTTGAGCTGTCACTACATCAGTATTAGTATCCAAGAAGGATTCTTCTGACCATGTTTGCTGTGCAGCTGCTATTGAGACCATTGAAGCTGATGGCAGTTTGACATGTAGCAAGTCATGAAACTCTTCTGTTGAGACATTGACATTGCTGATGGATACCTTGCCATTAAAGATAGTGAACTTCATACTGCATTCATCTTATCAGAGCTCAAGGATGCAATGTAATTAATCATCCTTAAATACCCATTTATGCTCCTTCCACTGTGTTCATATATTCTACATAATCATCCCACATCTTCTTTGCAATCTTGTCCCACCTTTCATCTCCCCATTTCTTTTCACCCTCTATAATTGATCTACCATAATGTTCTCTTGTTCGTGTAGATGATCTGCATTCAATTTCATCAGTTGCACCTTCAAGATCATCAGGATCATGAATACAAATGAAGTTGTAAAGTGTGCAAATTGCAAGAACAATTTTAGCCTGTGTCTGGATATCATATTCTGGTGCTGCAACCAAAATGCGGAATTGTCACTTCACAATTCCAAATATATGCTCAATTGCATTATGGGCTTGTGCATGTCGAAGGTTGAATAGCTCCTTTTCATTTTGGGGTCTACCGTAACTCAGAAATCAGTAGCTTGAAAGTGATAGAAGAAATAAATGCAAACTTCTGTGGAGCTCAACCTCATTCCTTCAAATGATATCAAACACCATGATAGGGAACTAGAAGTGAATCACATGATGGAAATCCAGCATCAGCCAGATAGAATGTCCCAGGCAGGGTTGCAAAATCCACCTTTCAAGCATCATCAAATACCTGACCATCTGCTGCACCTCCTTCCTAACCACTGAGGACATAGCAAAACTGAAGATCAAATGTGCAAGCAGCCAGGATATTCATGGTAATGCCTCCTTTTTGATTCCGGTACTGTGCCATGTCTTCATCAGCTACCCACAAGTCAATATGAGAACAATTGGTAGATCCACAACATTTTTTGAGATATGGATATAATTTGGGATTGTGTCAGATTTCTGGGGGAGTTACATCATCTGGAGGAAGTTTGACATAGCATTTATAGAAATCTGGGTGTGTGAACATGTCCAGAATATGTTTGAAGACCCTATAGATCATTGAAGGTTTGTCAATCATGGATTAATAGATAATGCAAATAGCAATACTTTGAAATGGTATCTGGCCCATGTTGGAACTGTTCTCAGATCTCATGGTGTGAGTCACCTGATCTACAGAACCACAAGAAAATTCCCAGCTGGATGGTGGCTGGTACATGCTTTGAGTCATGAAGCCCAGTATGTATTGCTAAATCATGCAGAAGACATTGATACACATGCTTGTTCAAACCCATCATGTTATAGAACCACTGATCATGTCCTGCAAGAAGCTCCTGGACCCATTGTAAGCCAGTGCAGCGAGAGTTATACATTGATGTTTTGAGAATATGAGGTGTGACATATTGAGCAGCAGATCCTCCAGCAGCTAGAGCAGATATAATAGCAGTAACCTTTCTTCACACTCTCTGATGAGCTGCTACTGATGATTGGATAGATTTGGTAGTGCTAGAAGCCGTGCGGACCATTATGAGTGATGATGTACAAGCAGACTGTATCTATATCTTATCACTGTGACAAATGTTTGAAATCCATGACGACCTCAATTTTGCCACTTCATCAAAATCAGAATTGGGTGCCCCAAATTTGATGTTGGTGCAGCCAACCAGGCCCTAAGGCCTACAATCACTAACAAAGTTTGATGAATCCCTGATCATGCATACACATCATGTGCACCTACACAACCCCATGCACATTGTAGACACCCATGTGTGGGATGCTGCCAACTGTTTGCTGACATCCTAGGCCCATGACAGCAAGACAATTGTTGCAAAGCATGACAATCAAGGTGTCAGGGCACACATCTTTAGATGGTGGTGCATGGAACTCACTTCCACAGCTCCACTTCCACATCAGGTCTGCTTCCCTCTATTTCATCACACCACTTCATCAGCAAGAACACAGGTTTCTGCTGGGGATTTCCAAGCTTTTCTCTGGTGCACCAGCCAGAAAGTGTGACAAGTAATGCAAGCTTGGCAGCACAAGTTAACAAGCTTAAGTTGAACAATTTCAGCAGTTTTCATTTTGTACTACAATTAACCCAAAAATTCATACATATGATGATCTGCATGTCTACTGACAAAATATCCTTGAAAAGCATGTAGTGAATCAGAGAAGTGGAAATCTTCAGGAAGAAATGAAGATCCATATATTGGCAGGAGGTGGGCACCTCATGCAATACAATCAAGATGGATTATTGCAAGGCTACACCAATTACCCTCAAATTCAGGATGCACAACCCACATGCCTGTTTCATTGTCTGGTCCATCTCCAACTGGAACAAGCCAATGGACAAGTGCACATGGGTAATACTGATCACAGAAAGTGAATGAAAAGAACAAAAGAACATGGCCAATAACCATTCCCCACATGCCAGGTAGCTCAGCATCAGTCTCGACAAACACTGTATCATACTGTGGATTCTCTCCACACCACATCAGAGTAGACTGGATCCATTCATGATACATTCCCCCAGTGCTGCAAAAGTCACTTGGAGCATAGAAGTGAGCAATGCCAGAATGATATACATTGATATGGCCTTCAAAGCATGGGCACTCATCAACAGAGATCTCATGTGGGGACCTTGGCAAATCAGGGTTGAGTTGATTCCAAAGAAAATGCTGCAGGATGTCAGGTAACCGAGGCTGATTTATATGCTGCGCAAAGCCTTCCACATCATGTAGATATCCACGTGCTATGCCAAGGAAGTAAGACACTATCAAGAAGACTAAGATGTAGGATACACCTGGAGTCATTGCAAGTTTGATTGATGACAGCACTTTGGGTCCAGCTGAGGGACCAAGGTTGCTGCCCTCATCATTCTCACCATCTCTGATTGGATTGGCAGGCATCTGAGGTTGAGGCTATTTGCCTCTCATAACCATAGCAGTGTAAGAAGAAGTTGAACCCTCCATCAACCCTTGCCTGGTGAATGCACAATGAGCAGCTGCTAACTTGTCCAGCTGCAAAATGGTCTGAAGCATCTGTATTAGTGCGTGATATTGACTTGACCACCACCAAGGCTCCTTGACAGCCTTGATGTGCTTAGATTCTATGATTGATGAGCATAATCTATTTGGTGAACCAAAAAGGTGGATGGAGCAAAGGTAGTGGATAAGTGAGTGTTGGCATGGGAGAGAAATATTGACATGGACTCCTGTCTGGATGAATACATCATGGTAGTTATGGAAGTGAGTGAGAGCATCTTGGAGTCTGTCAAGGTCTTCAGTAGATATAGCGTTACAATGTGCAATGTAGCAGAAGTCAAGAAAGGCCGACATGCATTTGACCATATCTTCTGGGACATGTCCAACAATAGCACAAAGGTAAACCTACACAATAAGATGAAGCAACAAATTATGTTGAAAAAAAAATGAAGCTACCTTCATTAGCACCTTTGAGTCATCCCCTGTCCACTGCACAAAATCATGGCCATCTGGAAAGCACCTTAACCCAGGAAAGGGAGGAACAGCAGAGATACTGAAAAGAAGATAGGATTGACATTTCAGCTAGCTACAAGGTTGATTACACACCATCAATCAATATCTTGAATGATATCCAGACCATGCGCTTCACCATGTTCCTCAATCAAATATTCATTGACCCATGTAACAAGATGATCCTTGAAGGTGCCCTTGATAACTTGATGAAGTAAATCAGGACACAATAGCTCATGAATGTCAGCCCAAGGAAATTCATGTGTAAATGGCTTTCACACAGTCAGAGAGGAGAAGGTAAGCTCATCAACAGACTCACTATCACATCACTTCATATCCTGTAGTCATCCCATAAAACCCCTGGATCAAATGCATTGATCAGAACATTGGTTTTCTCATGTGTTCAGCAATGAGCACTGGCATCATCAAGAAAGTGGGGTTTGGTGAGGCATCTAAAAACAGATTCTCAATTAAAAATCACAATCCCACAATAAAAGCATGACATACTTTGGACACCAGCCTTGAATGACTCCTGCTAACCAGACTTGTTCAGGATAGTCAGCAATGTATGGCCCAATATCACTTGACGGAAATGCCCATCAGGACATTTGACAACATCAGGTGTTGTCATTCCTGCCTTGAGGGGATGCAAAACCTGTGCAAGACAGGTATAATAAAGTTGACAACAAAACTTTTGATACAGTGGTGTCTTCTGTTGTTGTTTGCTTGCTATACAAAAAGTGAGATTGAGAAATCACAGAATAATATCACAGAATTATCACTTTTCAGTATAGGGAGAAGGCAACAGGGAGTAGTGCATTTCCATGTGCTCTGCGAGTGATATTTGAAAGGTTGCTGGGTGACATATATACAGGATGATATTCTTGATGTCCAGTTGCAACAGAGACTGTTGTCTTATCACTCCCTGCAATGATAGGTACAAACATAGATCCATGAGTTGAAGGATCAGCAGCTGCAATCAGATCCTGTGACAGCAGTGGCAATGAACTGGGAGGGAAATCACTTGTGCATAAAAATTGCTCACCGCTTGTTTTGCCACCCAGTCCACTGACATTAGATTTGACCACACACACTACCATCGCCTTTGTATGGAATGTACTGAATTTTGTCTTTGAAGTCTTCCATCCCCAACTGCTGATGAAGAAGTGTTCTTCAGTCCTGGGTGCAGAGTTTGAAGGTGTCTGTCATCCATCTCGGAGGTGTGCCTTCAGGTAATGGTCCATTATAACTTATTTTGAAGGTTCTCCATGGTGCTTCGCCAAGCTGAATACCATCAATGCTGGCATAAAGTTCCTGGGCATTGGACCATGGAGTGTCTCCACTATATTCGAGGACTGATGCTGCCCACAGGTCTAATGCTTTGTTGATTCCAGCCTCGGATGTTTGCTGTTCAATGAAATGAAAATGTGCAAAATCAAAGGCAATCCATCCAGGAAAAGGTGCCCAGGCTGCATTGTCAACTGGTGGCAGCATTGGTGGTGGTGGTGGGGAATAAGGTGGTAAGAAATTTCCATTCTCGTCACATGGCATTGCTATGATGTATCTCAGCACACACATAAGGAATAATGAATATAATACTACTTTACCTGTCAAGTAGGGATGCCTATGGTACACTAAGCTCTCTTTGTCACTGTCACCTTCATCATCTAGTATGGGAGTCAATGGGTGATGTGCCAAATTGCGATGCCTGGTAAGTCTGCTACTACTTGTGCATTTGCAGGCACATTCAGGACAAGAATAAGAAGGGCAGGAATAATTCATGGCCATAGAAGTAGGAGGAGAAGAAGTAGTAATCTGTTCAGATTGTTGAGCAATTTTTAAGTGAACCTCATAAGGATTTCATGTAGATCTGAATTACATACCCAAAAAGTTTCTACACACTAAATAAAGGGAACTGGTACAATACAGATATTGTTGTCAGATTCAGAACTATTGAATGGTCAAAACTTTCTCTCCATTTTCTCTCATTCATGTGCAAGGCGGGCCTTGTCATATTCTGTAGACACAGACTGTCTGAACAATTCAGTGGCTTCCAATGTCATTCCAACTGCTGCTGACTGGTAGAAATGAGGCTCCCCCTCATTTGCAGTTTCCAGGTAGTAAATGCCAAGCTTCATAAGCTTTTCTTCATACTGGAAGAAGTTCATCTTGGGATACTTCATGTGAAGTTTGGTCAGAATAGCATTGACATCATACTTTGCTGGGACATCCTCAAATTTGAAATCAGTGTTGAAGTACATTGCATGCTTCCAAGAAAGATGGCAGTTAGTCTTATCTGATGAAAGGTTTGGAGGCATGTAGCTGTGGTCTCTATGCATGGAATCAACAGCTGGCGAGATGTACAGTTTGCTGAAGATGGTCTGAAGACCTGGCTCAGCTGATTACAGAGGCATCAGAAAACTAATAGCATGGTAAGTATGACAATCTGAATACACACATTTTGGGACACAAGCAATATCCAGAGTATATGAAGGAGAGGCTGATGCATGTAAAGTTGTTTCTGGGGATTCATTGGATAAAGACATGGCTCAGGAGGGTGCAGTCAGCTAGTAGACCTGAACAACAATGGATGGGAGTACCAAATGATGGGAAGCAATTATGTGCTGGCACAGAACAAACAACAAGGCAAATACACTAAAAGTCAAAACCCCAAGGTTAGGTAAATCACCTGCAAACATTAATGTCACAGGTCACCAACATTCACCTCACATTCCTTGACTATAGTTGTCCTTCATCAACCCATACACTCTTTATAATCTTCCTTTCTGCATGTCAGCGCTGCACCGATCTGCATGTGTCAAAACTTGAAGAAACTGTACAGGATACCCCATCTGCTCTCAACATTTATGAAACACCTGTAGCTGCTCAAAGTCAACAGACTGGAAAGCAAAAAAGGAAAAGCCAGCAGGTAGCTCCCAAGGCAAAAGAAGGATCCAAGTTGTCAAAACCTGACAAGCTTACTCCATCCAACAATTCAGATGTGGAAGTAGAGACTGAGCCAGCCAGCTCTGCCCAGAATTAGGGCATGGCATGGGTAACCCTCAGGTATATTTTCTTACACCCCTACCCATACCCATGAACACCATACCTGCATGGGTAGGGGTACGGTGTTACCACAGGTTTCTGTGGGTTACCCATGGTTATTCGCAGGTTTCAGCATGAATATGTATTTTAATAATCTAATTACACTAAATTAATATACAGAAAGTGACCCCCCTCTCATGTTTGGAGCAAGGGAGGGGGGTGGTGCCCTGTAGTTGCCAAGAACAGAATGAGTAACCCCCCCTCTCACATTTGCAGCGAGAGAGGGGGGGGGGGGGTGCTGCCTGTAGTCATTGATCCCTGTTTCCACCCCACAAGCAGTTGCTTATGGTGGCAGTTGGGTCCTTGGGTCCTCCTCCTGGTCATCGTTGTCATTCCACCCACTATCCACCCCACAAGTAGTTGCTTGTGAGGCTGGGGCAGGTGGTGTGCCTGTAGTTGTCGATCCCATTTCCACCCCACGAGCAGTTGCTCATGGTGGCAGTTGGGTCCTCGGGTCCTCCTCCTGGTCATTGTCATCATTCCACCTGCTATCCACCCCATGAGCAGTTGCTTGTGAGGCTGGGGCAGGTGGTGTGCCATTGTGATGTGGCAGTGTTGGTGTGGGGTCGTTCCATGTGAACTCCTCATTCCAAGGGAGTTCCAACTTAGGAAATGAAAGAAACAAAATAGTTAGTTTATGAAAAAAGAAACAAACAAAAAAATATTACCATGGACCTGTGTGATGTGGCACTGTTGGGTGTGTGTCATTAGCTGTTGTCATCCATCATTATCAGTAGTTTAGAACCTGAAAAAGAAGAAACATAATCAATTAGTTTAAAACAACAAGAAATGAAACACAAAAAAACTTACTATAGGCCCAAACAACAATTTGCATTGTTTGGGCCATGCTATGGTGGTGGTTGGATCGTCGTATAGTTTAGAATTAGATGTGTCATGAGTATTCAACAAAGTCAGATGATTACTCACCTGACCAAAATCTGGGTACCAGCATACCCACACATACTCATAACACCATGGAAAAGGGTATGGTGTTGCCTGGGTATGGCAATCCCATACCCGTACCCATACCCATGCATACCCATGACTGGAAACACATGGTGTTACCCATACCTGTGCCATGCCCTACCCAGAATGCACCACGTAAACAGGGTTGCCCCAAAGGCAAAGCAACCAGCAATAACCAGAGCCCAGCAGCGCCTCCTGACTTTCATACTCCTGAAGGTGTTGGAGAAGCAAGACCTGAGCCTCTGAGTTCTACCCAGTTTGCATCACACAAACAAAGTCATTCAGAAGATCAACCAGGCAGCGAGGATCCATCTCCACAGAGTGTTGAGCCAGTCAACAAGAGACAGAAGGTAACTTTGCAAATCGCACCAGCAAAAATGACTTCCAAGGTGAAAAGAACCATTTCCCCTTGATCTCCATTGCCTAAACATATCAATCGTGTGGTACAACTGGGAAAGCTAGCCATGCTGCATGCAAAGTGCATGTCAGCTAAAGTCACAGCAGCAAAGGCTGAGAAGGCTGAGTTATTGCACAGAATCAAGGAGCTAGATAGGCAGAAGAAGCTTGCATTTGCAAAGATGGAGCTTGACAAAGAGGAGGAGGATGCGGAGGAGGAACATACAGCTATCCGACACCTTGATGATCTGGTGGATGATGAAGAGCCTCTCACTGAGCTCAAGGACAATGAACAAGAGGACTTTCTGATGGAAAAATATAAGCCCCTGATGCCCCAAGATGATGATCATAGCTCTCCAGATTCTCCAGATGACTACTCAAAAGATGAGCTTGTCCAACCCACTAGCAAGACTGAGCAAGTGAGCATACAAACACTCTAGTCTTCCTCCATTTGCAGCCTGAGCTAACTTGAACTCAATTCAGGAACAGAAACCAAAGAAGAAGAAAAAGTCAGCTAAAGGAGAGATGAGGGAAGCCATTGAAGTTGAGAAAGCCAAGCTCAGACAAGAATGGGAATTCAAATGGCCTGCACAGGATGAGGACCACAAGACATGAGTCAAATCAACATTAATCAACAGCTTTGTGGCTGACTAATCATATGAATGACCACAGCAGCACTGGCAGTAAATGCATCAAGAGATAAGTGACTGGCAAACCCTCAGGACTTGTTAAAGACTGGAAGTCGAAGATCATCTCTTGTCATGCTAATAAGAAAAGAACATCACAATCCACATCTCCTCCCTCTGAAGTGCTTAGTGGACTTGCTGATGAAGATGCTAATTCGCAGTGACCATTATCAAAACATCAGGATGAGGCATGAAAGAATGAGGTAAATATTCAATGTTTAAGTATTATTTTGAACATAATCATGCACTGATTTTATCAGATCATTCATATTGCAGGGAGCGATTCAGAGATCAATGCTGAGTCTACATACAGAGGCATACTTAGTAATCGCACCCCAGTAGGCAGCCAGAGCAAGCCCTTACCGCTGGTCAAAACTCCTGCAATACAGCCTCCAGCAACTCTCAAGTCTGAGCCATCATTTGATGGTTGCTCAAACACCTCCTTTCCAACAGGATCACTGATCAAAAATGAAAATGGTCACAGTAATGAAATACCTCTCTTGGTCTCAGCTGACTGGTCATCACAGTTCCTCCCAACATTATACCATGTTTTGTTCTGCTCCGAGAAGCCATTCCATGAGTTCAGCAAAGGCATGGCATTTTTCACTACCATTCAGAAAATCCTTGACAAAGTTCATCCTGGTAATAGCTATGTCATTACATCTCAAAGTAAAATGTACACAATGGTACAGTACTATTTTCATTCATCTGACTCATCTATGAGTAATTGCTTCTCTAACCAGGCATATGATTGGATCATTGAAAGTGGTCTGATTTTGGCATGCATGTGGTGAATCTAGTGGAGATGTTTTACAAGCAGCACAAATTCAAGGACAATCCTAGTGCGATAGCCAAGTACTCTGAAAGTGCCATGAGAAAGGATGGGCCTGCTTTGTGGAAAGTTCCATCTGCTGAGGGCTCCAATCCCTGTGACATCAACTATATTGTAAGTCAAAATCTGCCTTATGGCAATGCTTCACTGATCTCTATGTATACCTGTTAGAAGCCTCAAGGTCTTTTTGAATTGCAATTTATGGTTGAATTGCTCACCTGGGCCATCAAGAAACCAATTGAAAGCTCTGAGTTAACTGAGTATTGGCACCCCAAAGGAGCGGTTGCACTTGCAGCAGCAGCGGTGCATAACAATAGATAGTATATCCCGCTATCTCAGCCTTATTCATGGTGCTAAATCAAATGAGCCTTTTCAATGTTTACTACCAGCTATAAAGTCCACAATAGCACATTTTCCCATGAATATATAGGAAAATTGTAGCTGACTACATGGAAAATCTGAACACATTCAGTGAACAGCACTGGAACTCATTGCTGACTGCATGCAGCATCATTCAAGTAATGCAAAACCATGGCAATCTTCCAGGTGGATCTTCCTTGGAGGGTGATTGACATGCTCTCTACATTCCAAGCAGTCCCTAGAATATGAAAGTAAGTGCTGACATTCCTATTGAACATCCTACATTTAATTATTGACCTGTCTGTTAAAGCCATATTATTTTTTACCTGTCGCAAACCAAGTAACATGCTCTATTTGCCAACTTAAGTCCAGTCATCATTTATGTTTGGGATGCATACTCTTGTTGATAATCTACCCACATTTCAATTCATTGCTTTCAAGGCTTCATAAATGGCAAAAAATACTACTAGTAGGCATGGATGGTGGTTCTAACCAATCTAATTAATTCAAGCTCGTTAAACTTTTTGATGCTTTTTGGACTTTTTGGAACTTTCTAAAACTTTCCTTGCTTGTGGTCACTTGCCATACACAATCTGGCCAACTTTCTGGAGTGGTACCAGCTGGGAGCAACTCAGTACCACCTGTTACAAGCAAGAACAAGCAACCTGTTAAAATACTGATGACTTCTACATTAGGTTCACTTACCTTTACTTTGTCACATGGTTACATGTATATAGTTGCCCCCTCTGCGAGGGAATGCCTTAGAGGATTCTCTTTGGCTTTCCCTTGCAAGGTGAGTAGTACAAGTCATGCATTTAGTGTAATATGCTAAATGTTAAGACTATAGGTCTCAACTCAGCCTAGTCTTCATATGTTGCAGTTGGAGGCTTTCCAACTGTATCAGTTCTTGCAGTAAGAGGCTTTCTTACTGTATCGGGTTCTGTTCAGGACTTGGTGCTTCCTAAGTCGATATGGCTATCCATACTCAGAAGCTTTCTGAGTACACCGTCGGTTTGTGTATCACAGTTGGAGGCTTTCCAACTGTCGAGTTTGAGTTATCACAGCTAGGGGCTTCCTAAGCTGTCGAGTGTTCTGGTTGAGTCTAAGACCATTATTTGAATTAGGTCAAGCTGGAGAATACACAGAGTGTAGCTACAGCTTATATACTGTTCCAGGACTATCTATCGTCCAATCGGAAAGTGAGATGCTTATCAGGTAAATATAGACAAGAACAATAGAAACAATAGGCCTCATGCCTTGCATGAGGCATCCGATGTCAAGGACATGCTGCAGCACAGCATGTCAATCGTGAGGGTCCGACGTCACAGACCTCATGTAAAGGGGTTGTCGTACCATGGTGTGTGTGGGAGTGGATTCAGGTGCATGGAGTCACCATGCATCAAGGTGTCTCCCGTTGGAAGTGAGTCAAGTCGAACAGAAAAATGAAGTGCCCAGTCTTGCAGGTCCAGATAACAAATTGTAACACTAAACTTGGTTTTCTCTTGCAAGTATTGCATGTTTCATGCTGATTGTAAGGTTGCCCTTACAACATTGGTGAATTTAGTGTTTCCATAACATGTTGCATGTGCTCTACACACTCCCAGAATGTGAGGAGGAGCAGGTAGCAGATGATATGGGCATGGGGTTGGACAGTGTGAGATTGCTGTTGGGTTCAGGAGTGAGGGTGGGCAAGCAGATAAGGCATGAGGAATCTGCACATGCTGTAGATGAGCAGACAGGATGTCCAGCACTGGATGATGTGGATGAGAGCCCTGACCTTGTTGTGTGAGGTGAATCATACCTATAGGGCATCCTCACCAGCTCTGGTGCCATCTTCATTGCCTCCAGCTCCATTGTGCAGCTGTTCATGCCAATCTGTTGCTTTTGCTTCTGTATGGCAGTGTTGGGATGTGGCAGTGAAGGTTTAGAGCTATGAGAGAAGATGCAGGCTGCCTGTTGACTAGCTGAATTATAGTAAAACAATTATGATAATATGAGTTTGCACAATTAGAGGTAGGTGTACATATCCTGTATATGAAATCCTGCAGTTCCAACCCTCCCTCTTGCAGAGAAACATGTATTCATTCATTGACCCAAACAGTAAGATGAAGCCCACAGTTTCACACAATGGACAGGATAATGATGTCAAAGCAGGCAGTCATTCATGGCACCAGATGAGAAGTGGCTGTCAAAGTGCAAAAGGTTGTCAAAGAGAGCATGTGAGGGTGGGCTTAAAAGCAGAGTAAAGAAAAGATATCTGCCTCCCTGCAGTGTGAGAGACTGGAGGAGGCCAACAACACAGATGGCAATGATGAGAGCACAATCAATGGGACAGGCAGATGAAATAAAGGAAACAAGGCAAAAAGATCATTTGATGGATGTTCAAAGTGGGAAGTACCACTTATGATGTTACAAAGCTTGTACTCAAGTAGCACCTCTATTTGCATGGTACCTCCTCCCCCTCCTCAGCTCTGCCCCTAATACAAACCAGACCCTCTGACAAGGTGATTCTCAAGAAAACTTGCCATACTGTAGGAATGCAGAAAAGATGACCAGACTGGGGATTGAAACCAGGCCCTCCTGGACATATACCACATAGTGATGTGCAGGGCCCAGCTCAGCTTGAGCAGGCTCAGGCTTCGATACATCGCGAGCCGGGCCCTAGTAGCAGGCTTGGCTTGGCTCAGGCTTGGCTCAGGCTTAGGCTGCAGCTTGAGTAGGGAATCTGAAAATCTCATAGAGGATATAAATATAATGGTAAAAATACCTCAAAAAGTCAGTTAAACTAAGTCTGACAGACTTACCATAGTTGATCCCTAGTACATGAGCAAGCATTGATGTATAGCATATGTATAGGCTCATGTGTATAAGAGGGAGTTGGGACTATGAGTCTAAGTTTTGGTATGAACTTGAAGTTGCAGTGTTCAACATTGTCCAGAACTTGCTGCCAACGTTGATTGATGACACACAATTTGTTCAACACCCCTCTCATTGTTCTGCTCAGTGTAGTTGCAACGTGGGCTCTTCTTTCTACTTATGATATTAATACGTTTTTTTTTCTTACTTTAGATCATTGCTTTCGATATACCACTTTCAACATACCCCGACAATGAAATTTTCTTGATCTCGACTGCAAGGGCCCAGGTTTGATTCAGATGAGCTCAAATTGTATACACTGCTAAGTGCTTCTGGTGTGATTCATCTGATGTTTGGGGAGATCTGCCTGGCAGGACAGCCCCAAGGCATGTATTCACCAAATATGTTCCTTTTTTGGCTGACCCCATTGATCAAGTTAACCCCTCCTTCACAAGCTTGAATTTGGACAGTACTCACCCTCAGTGCAATCATGCACACCCATCTATCCCAGCTCCCTGACTCCTACATCATCTGTGCAGCTCCTGGTAAGCTGGGCATTAGGCATTTGCTTAGTGCTGTGCCCCAGGAGCTTCCAATTTGCAAGAAGAGGAGTTGAGAAGTGCACAATGAAGCACTGGTGAATCACAGCCACCAAGCCAGGGCTCGAGGGCTCAGCTCAGGCTTCAGAAACATTGAGCTGAGCCCTAGGCCCTACGAAGCCTCCTCTAAGGCTCGGCACAGCTCAGGCTTCCAGGGCTCAGCAGCCAGGGCTTAAGGGCTTTGGGCTGGGCCTTACACATCACTAATACCAGATGCTCTGACCAACTGAGCTATCAGGTTTTATAGGGTTCAACAGAACAAGGATACCATATAACCAGACACAGATTGCTACAACTATCACATCACTTGTGTGTGTGTGCAAACTATGGTCTGTTAAGCACTGATAAAGCAGTGACAGATTATATAATCCAACACATACCACTGCTGGTTGTGCCTCCATGCACAATCCAATCCAGCTCTCAATGCCAATCTGACACCAAATACAGTTCCCCCAACTTTGAACACAGTGCACACAAGCTGTGCATATATTGTTAGGCAAGCCAGTCCCACTCAGTGGATAATGCATGGAGCATGCCCATATGGGTAGGAGTGGAGTGGAAGTGGAAGGATGCAGCACATGAGGAGGCAGAGGGACAGTGCAAAGATTGATTGCTGGGTGCTGTTGTAAGATGGGACAGCAGAAAATGTGGGGCCAGATTGATGATTAAAGCTGCTGGCAAAAGCATTCAAGATTGCCTGGAGGTTGACTGTCAAGGACCCACAGCAGGGCTGAGAGAAACAGGTATGAGGGTTATTTTATATAGGGACAATTTCAACTAGAAAATATCATCTAACCTTATTATTTGTGGTTTGATACAACATGGGAAAATAGAGAGAAAATAGAAAAATAGAGGTGTCCCCTTATAGTATTATTCTGATCTGAAGTGCTGGAAATGATAACAAAGTACATACATCTCATGAAGGCTTCAAAGACCACCTTAACATAACTCAACTTGCAGCAACACTACTAAGCCTCCAATAATGCAAATGGCTCCACAACCTTCTGAGGCATGTTGTTGAGGATAGTGGGGCAGTAGAAGTTATCTCCAAACACAGCATAGAAAAGGTTTTGTATATCTGAAATGATGCTTCAGTCATACTTTGATGATTTGAAAGACAAGACAGTTATGTGGGTTGGGTGACAGTGGGATACATCTGTTTGACAGTCAAGGATAATGTAGTCTACCATATCATTTGAGGCCAACCAAACTCCATACTTACTCCCAAGGCCAAAACAAGAGCTATGTTCAGACAAGCTACTCTGAGTTCCTTCTTATATGAGTTCTATCCCCCATTTCTTCTCAGGAATAAAGAATTCATGTGGCCTTTGCAGGCTCCTGGTGCAGTAAAAAGCTCAGGGCACATGTGGACAGTGGCAGCAAAAAGTCCATGATAGAATTCAAATTGATAACAAGCTTATCTGAAAAGGCTACTCTGATACAAGATGGAGGAGACAACTGAGAAGGGTTGAATTCTTAAGGATCAAAAAAAGTCATGTCCTATATGTTTGCAAATGCATATTGTATGATAGTGGGGATCAATCTCCATGAAACATACATTGTGTGAAGCAGCAAAGGGAACATGTAGCAGGTCCTGCCTGAAAGCTATTCGGAGTGCATCCAGCCATGGTGATGGCAGAAATCCTCATCATGATTCCCACTTGCTATGATACTGTCATGTGTGAGCAGCTTTTGGAACACAGTTGCAACAGCAGCCTTCTGCAAGTCATTGACACCAGGCAACCCTCATGAGAAGTTAGAAAGGTCAGGAAGCAGCTTCCCAGCCTGATGAATGTTGAGTAAGTCATCAATGACAAGTGTTCCTCCCTCTTGTAATATTTTGCAATCCTAACATTTGAAAGCTTGGGAGGAACTTAATCATTATAACTATGGGTGGGGCTTACCACATGAGATAACTTATACAACAAATCCCCAACAGCACTCACATGTCCCATCATCCCTTCACATAGCTTCTGTGAAAGTTCTTGATCCATGTGAATGCAACTATGATCAGGACCATTAAAATGATCCACAGCCTTTTTGAATTCTTCTCAAGAGAACAATAGACTGATCAGCAGAAACTCCAAACCACTAGTATCAATATGATTAGGAGTAAGGGATATACATGCACTGTTGTGAAGGACAAGCAGAGCCCTATTGTCATGTTCCACTGGCCAGGCACTTGGGGGCTTCCATAGCTGCAAAATAAAATAGCACATGTTCCACTGCCATGTTGGATGGTGTCCTTAAAGAAATTCTCCCAGAGAAATCCATCCCAATAGGTATCCTGAGCATTATTGAATAAGAGATAATGGTTGTGAGGGCCAGTGAGGGGGGGTACATTTTGGTTCTCTCATATATTCAGTCCTCAATTTTGTTTCTGGGTTCTTTAAACCACCCCTTGATGACCTCTATGATAGCTCCAGGCTCTTGTGAGAGAATGTGGGCATGGAACAGTTCCATGAGCATCATTTTGCCACTACTGGGTGTCCCACAAACCTGATGAAAAAGATGTTTAATGTGGAGGATCAGGCAAACTTGAACAAGCCAACAGTTGGTTGGCCTTTTGTACAAGGAAGGGACCATAGCAAGGGGAATGCACAATACATGGCTAGGGGACAACAAAACATGGGCAGATTGGGAGGATAGTGGTGCATAAGGACAACTGGCACTCAAAAGAATAAAAAAGACAGGATCAAACTCAGTGAGGATCAAGAAACCATGGCAAATCTTATCAACACCACTTAGCCATGGAGATGCGCTCTCACTCCCTGGTAGCCAGGATCTTTACAATTATGTGGAGGTGCATGGTGACAGGTTGATCCAACCAATATTCCCTGATCAACCTCCATGGTGTAAACTCTTTGACACCTTCAAGATTCTCAACTTTGAGGTGGCTAAGAGAATGCTTATCATGAGTTTTGAGATCAATGCTAACCTGTTAGGGAGTGGGAGTAAGCCATGTCACTTCACATTGTGACTCATCAATGCTGCTTACCTTCCACAGTTCCACTGTGTGAGGATCAATATCCTTTAGAATGCCCAGTTCTTGCTCCCTTTTTATCTTTTTCTTCAAGTTGCTAACCACACAGTTGTACCATACAGTAACTAAAAATACAATAGACTCACCTTCAATAAGACAATTAAGCCAGTGTCCTGGCTCAGGACTGGAGTATCAAGCATAGTAGCTGGTGTCAAATGAAAAGTAGGGATGGGTAGAGGGGGTGCATTCTTCATAGTTATAGCCCACTGAGAGGAGGCCAGTTCATGAAAAGAGGAAACAACCCAAGCTAGACATGTCATGTGACTTGATGTGTGGACACAACAATCAACACACCATCCAACAAGGGGTGAGATGGCTCAATGGTTAACTCCATCATCTCATTTCAGGGGGACATACCCTTGCACTCTTGGTTCAAACCCTGATCCCTCCAAAGAGTTTAGTGGGTATTGCTGAAAGACAGTGGAGTCCCACACTACCATTAATAGTGTGTGTAAAAGCATTCTCTTTGGCTGGTGTCCTCCTAGATGCACATCTTATGCATAGTCAGAGTTGACCATGGGCTTTGGGCTCAAACCGGTTACCAAAAAAAAAAAAAAAACACACCATCCAACAAAGTTTTGATGGGTGTTAGAATAGTGTTGCCTTGACTGACTTGGGGCATTTTTGTATTTCTAAAATAACTTGATACAATGCACTTGGCCTGCTTAGTGTTGAGAGAGGACCCACTGACTTTTGGGGCTCCCTATCTAAATATTTTCAGAATTCTATACAATTTATTGGAATTGATATTGCCTTTGACTCATTTTTGCAACTTGACTAAGTTGACTTGCCCAAAAGTCAATCGGTCCCCTCTCAACACTAAGCAGGCTGAGTGCATTGTGTCAAATTATTTTAAAAATACAAAAATGCCCCAAGTCAGTCAAGACTATGTTAGGACAATTTTAAGCACTTATACAGTTGTGGACAGCTAAAGCCCACATATTTTTTGAATCAATTAATACAACTTCCTAAAGAAGTTTGATAGCCTCCAAGTGCAAAAATATCATGTATTAGATTATTTATAAATAATCTACATGAGTTAATTCTCAATAACTGATGTTTTGATTCTATGACCCTCTAAAATTTGGCGGTACCCCTGAAAAAATCTGGAAAAATCTGGAAAAATTGCCAATTGACTCCTTGCTATATGTTGTTGATAATCATCTGATAAAATTGAGGCATCTACTACAGGGTGACCACCAGAAAAGGAATACATATCTCAGTCACTAACATGCCTGGAGGATAAAAAGCAAAGAAAGTGAAGCATAATCACAATATATCCAGACTTAAAAATCAGTCTAGAAACTTACCTTCACACTCTGACTCCATGCCTTACCCCACTCCACCTCGATCAGAAGCTCCTAGCCCAGAGTTGAGTGAGGTCAAGGATGACTTGGAGGCCTAGAATGATTCTGAACTTTCAAACCATTTTGATAGTCTAAAAGCAGATTTTCAGCAGGAGAATGTGGAAGACTGGTCAGATGAAGAAAGTGAAGATGTTGGAGACATGGATGAGCTGATTGAGTTGTGCAAGGAGGATTTGACGGAAACCATGGTGAATATGATGCTGGAAGATGATCTGAAAAATCTTGATTGGATGCTGGAGAAACTTAAAAAATAAAGGTGCAAAACGAAAGGAGAAGGCCAAAGGTGAGTGTCTGTGAGCTTGAGTTGAACAACACATGAGATTTATGCAGGAGAGCAGCCCAAGGAATATGCAAAAGGCCCTGATGTAATGAGCAAGTCTAAAAGAACTCAGGAGCTTTATCAAAACAAAATAAGGATCACAAAGTCTGCTGCCACAGCCAAGGATTCAATCTCACAGACACTGGGAACTGACTCAGATAACCTCTCTGCCACACAGTCTACACACACACCACCTGATGTCCTGCCACCAAGTGGATCTCATGCATGATCAACTTCTGTTCTGTTGGATACATCTACAGATGCAGGTGATCAATAGGAGGATCAGGAAGATCCATCAGGTCTGGCTGATGTACAAGAGGGTGTTGGAGAAGAAATTTAAGAGGAGGGACTTGATGAGCAGGAAGATTATGAGTCCAATCTTGAGGAAGCCATTCAAGGGCCAAAACACATGGTTAAGGGTTGGTCAGCACTTCGAAAGCAAATCAAGACTTACCTGGGAAAGCACAGCAAGAGTTTGCTGTTACCAAAGCTGAACCAATACCTTATCATATCCAATTTCACTACTCTCCAATTGAAAGAGTTGTCTCAAACCCAAGCCAGTGTTGAGATTGCACACCAGTGTAAGAGTGCCTCTTACATCATCACAACTTATCACATGCAACTCAGTTATCACATGTTATTCCATTAGTATATAGTCTATACTTGAATACTTGTGTACTGTAAGTGTGAGCCCCCTTCCACCAGCTGCTCAGCAATGACGACATATGCTGCTGGGTCAACCCAGCCCACTCCTACAGCCTCAACAGCCCCTCTCTTGAGCCCACGCCATTATGCGAGGCTGTATAGACATGTTCCTCTGAATGTGTTGTATGCTTGACAAAACCACTCAGGCAGCCCCACCACCTACAACAACAAACTATACCATCCCCCACCTCCTGCTTGCCCCCACTTACCCCCCAGCTTGTTCCCTGGCCCCTGCTGTCTACCCCAAGCCTATGTGTTCCGCCACATCTGTGTCAACACATTTGTCATCGATGACCATAATCCCTGTTCTGGACCACTCTAGACCACAGACGGGAGCTCCAGAGCCACAAAAAATGCAGTTAGAGCCACCAGAACAGGTCCAAAACCCACAGCTGACCCCATGCACCCCAGAAACACCCCAATTCACCACCCCATGCATTTTACACTGCCTGTGTGACACTAAGATGCTGTCTACATCCCACAGCAAGCTGGTTCCCCCTGTTTCACCCCCTGCTTGACCCCTGTTATGCACCACAAGCCCACCACAATGCCCCACAGGTCCACCAGACATGCCACATCACTGTCGATGCATTCATCAATGACAGCTTACTCTGCCCCATCCAAGACCACTGCCCACAGCATTGAAATGATGGGATGCCCTACCTGAACCCCCAGACCACCCCCAGACCTATCCCAACCATCCAGCTCACCCCAGAAATGAGTTGCTTCTCCATCACCTGTATGTTATGTCATACACGATGTTTCACACACCCACCATGTCACAGGCCCCTGGAATGACACTGTCAGACTGACAAGCCCCAATGACAACCTGTACCACCACCCCAGACCCTCTGCTCCCCCCAGCCTGTGCCCCTGCTCCCTGTCCTACACCTCGAATGACCCCTCACAACTGCCACATCACGGTCAACAATGATGGCAACCCCTGCTACCACCTCTGGAATGACCACTAGAGACACTGCTGGCACCCAGATGGCTACCCATGCCCTTGACAGTCCACAACAACTGTCCACAGCCCAGCAAATGGAGTTATGGGACTACGAGGAGACGTGTTTATCAGAACATGTCATTTGTTCTATGGATGAACCCTACAGCCCCCATGGTCCTCAAAGATGACCCATCCAGCCTCCCACACCACCCTGCCCCCCCCCAGCTTGCCCCCATTATCCACCACGAGCCCACCATGTGCGTTTGTTGACAATGATTCAACCCCCAGCTCTGCTCCACTCAAAACCACAGACCGCACCTCTAGAGCAATGGGACATGCACCTAGACCCACCTGAGCACCCCTGCAATGCATCCCAAACCCCCAGCTTGCCCCAGAGATCCCAGATAAGTGCCATTTTGACACCGCCCACATCTGACAATGCCGCCACATCATTAATGATGCCATCGACACCTTTCAAAACCCCGGTTCACTGCCTATGCCCCCATTTCCACCCTGTTGCCCCCAGCCCTCCCCTGTGCTCACTGTTTCACTGCCATGTCATCGTCGGCACTCCTGTTGACGACTCCCAAAACTACTGCACTGTCCCACTTTGGACCACAGGCCACAGCTCAGAAACGATGGAATACACTACCAAAGCCATTGGGGACACCCCCCCTGCACTGCCAACCCTGTCCCAGCCACCCAGCTCACCCCAGACCCCCGTAAACACCCATTTGGGTGTCATCTGTGTGGTACACCCCTGCCAAGTCACTGACGATGCCGTCAACAACTGTCAACATGCCCTGTTCATTGCCTGTGCCTCGTTTGCTGTCTATGCACCCCAGCTCAGCTCAGACCCCCCCCCCCCCCCCCCACCATCCTGCATTACCAATGGCATCATCTACCCCCCTCACTCCCTGTTCACCTCCTCATCTCCTGCCCCGGCCATTCTGTCACCAAGGAGCCTTACCATGCACTCCAACCTCTGTTTTTTGCTGTTGGCACCTGCCCCTCACACCCAGCACCCATTTTTTCGCCATTGCAGCCCTTGCTACACACCCCCAACCCCCATTTTTCACCATTGACACCTGTCCCCATCCTTGTTAATGTCCTCATCAACACCTGTCCCTGTCCTCGTCCCCATCCTCATCAACACCTGTCCCTGTCCTTGTCCCCATCCTCATCAACACCTGGCCCTGTCCTCGTCAACATCCTCGTCAATGTCCTTGTCAATGTCCCCACCCTCATCAACACCAGTCCTGCCATGTTCAATGCCCACTTTCATCATCAGTCCACTACCAGGCAGCTCAATGTTTTCACCGATGTGTAAAGTGTGCCTATGACTTGTTGATGCTTGCTGATTCAAGCCCCCTGGTCATTTTTTTGGAGTATGAGAGAGTGTAAGAGTGCCTCTTACATCATCACAACTTATCACATGCAACTCGGTTATCACATGTTATTCCATTAGTATATAGTCTATATTTGAATACTTGTGTACTGTATCTTAGTTTCCCCCCTTGAAATATACTAAGTTCCTTACATGTTTCTGTGCCCATGAGTCTCGAGTGTTGGAAGCTCCGGCTTCCTTCCAACCAGTGGCATTGTTAGGGTGACACCCACTATCTGCTAGCTAAGACCATGCAGGTTCTCTCTACAAGAAGGGAGCGGGATGTGCGTGCATGATGTGGGAATTGATGGTTTTGATGCGAGGGGTTATTAATAGATAAGTTGGTTGAGAAAGGCATTTCACACCACAAGTGTAGGTGGAATACCTAAGAGAACACAACTGGGGTCTCCTAGGTGTATATTTAAGGTTTATATACTATGTTACATATATTGTACATTGTTGTTACTGATGTGCTTGTACATGTGCATACATATTGATGCATGCAAAATAAAATTCTCACACTATCAAAGTGTAGCATAATTCGGCGTAATAAAATGAAATGAAATTTTATTAAGTAATGGGGCTGTTTCCTAACAGGCATGAAGGCCCTGGGAATTGGTTTGCACATTGAGTTCATGCACTTGCATGGCATTATCAGGCATTTGAGGAACTGCCAGTAGAGAAGTAGAATGCATGTTCATGGCTTCATGATGAAGCAGTTCAAAGCCAAACCCATGATTGGCTCACACCACAGGAGACTGGCAAGGTTACTTTGCACCATTTACAGCAAGCACTTAGTGAAGTTATTTTCCCTGACCTCAATATTATTCTAAAATCTCCATCAAGCAAGCAAACAGCAAGATGGTGGCTGATCAAGCTTGGTTGGCACTGGAAGGTTGTCTGAAAAGGAGTTTATATGGATGGGTATGAGCAAGAAGACATTGTGAAATATCAAAATGAAGTCTTTCTTTCCGCAATGGCAAAATTTGAAGCTTGAATGGCACAATTTGAGGGTTCAGACCTGAAGCAGGTTGATCCTGTTCTCGATGATGAGGGGAAACAGATTATTGCTTTATTTCATGATAAATGCTGTTTTCATGCAAATGATGAGGCTTGGAGTCTTTGGCAAGTGCAATTTCAATTTGACACACCTCATCCAATGTTTCTCATTCAATTATAAATTCTTAGGCTGCATGAAGGGGAACAGCCACCTCAAAAGAAAGGCCAAGGAAGATTGATCCATGTTTCCAACTTTATTTGCAGCAAAACTAGCTGACTCATTCTGCATGATCAATATGGGAAGATCATTCAGGATGCGAGAAAGATAATCTTTTCTGGCACAAACAGAGATGCATGGTGGGACACTGAGCAATTAATTGTACAGATCAAATCTGCAATCAAGATCTTCAAAGAGGCTCACCCAGATTTTCAAGCTCTTTTCATTTTTGATCAGTCCTCGGCTCACACATCACTTCCTCTGGATGCTCTTCAGGACATGTTAAGAGTATGATCACATCAGTCCTTTCATAGGCTGTATTTGAAGCTTATCAGGAGCACAAACTACCAAACATCAAGGCAGAAGTATGTTAACCTATACAAACATCGCTGATTGTGTTCCTGCTGTAGTGCCCAGGTTTACAATTACAGCAGTACAAGGTATGACTGATTGGAACTAGGACTGCATTTGACATGAATAAATCCAATGGTGGGAAGCAGCGCAAGCAGTGAGACACAATCACCCCACAATCAAATCCAGATCCCCATTATTGCAGACAGCCACACAGCATGACAACACCATCTGGTGAAGCAAAAGACTGAAACAAGTCCTTGAGGAGCAAGGATTCAATGTCTCAAAATTAAAAGCTAAATGTTTGCCTGTTTGTCTTTTTGAATTGCTTGGCTTCTTTCTCAGCAGGAAGACTTTACTAATCAGCCATCAATGCTTCAGACACTCATCAAGGGTGCTGGTCATGAGTGCATATTTTTACTGAAGTTTCATTGTGAGTTGAACCCAATTGAAATGGTAAGCAATCATCTATTAAGTTTGACAAATTTATAGAGAACATCCAAAGGCAAATTTTGCAGCAGCCAAGGAGCAGGCTCTTCAGGTGCTTGATACATGCCCAGTTGAGGTCACACAGTGGTTTGTGAAAGCTTATCGATCCAGTCTAGGTAAAGCAGCTGCTTGGGCTGTAAAAACACAAAAACAACACTGTGCAGTGTCAGAGAGGGCTATGGTTGTGATGGAGAATGTAAATACACATACTTAGCATACCTAAAGTGGACGTTTACAACTGCCCAAATGTTGGCAGTCCCCAAAAATGCATGGGAAAAATATGAAAAAATCATCTTCTGACATTACCAACCCCTCCAAGTCTGAATCTGAGGTCAGTTTGAATCAAATTTCTTCTGTTCAGGTGCAGTAAAAAATGTGGACTTTAGTTGTCTGTGACTGTAAGCCCGCAACACTTTCCTGAGAAGGTTACCATAATGACAAATAATCATTTTTAGATTTTTCCTATACACATTCAGACAGTTAGTACAAGTTGTCAAGTCTAAATAGTAAAACTGCTACCCAGCTGCCGAGATGCACCAGTCACAACCTTTGGTTTATCAGAGATATCTCAAAGTTACAAAGAACATGTCTTTGAACTACTACAATCATTAGGGTTGTTCATGGTTGGCATTTTTGGTTCATTTTTCACTCATTTTTCAATCATTTTCTATTTCATTTTGATTCCATTTTTCTCAAGAATGGAACTGAGAATGAATGTAAAATGAATGTAAAATGGAACCCTACCCTTGCTTTTGTAAAAAGGGAACTGAAAAATGATCATTTTTCATCTTTTTACAGTCATTCATGCCTCTTTGACACATCTGGGTCAATGACACAAACAACATTGCCAGCTCCAATTCTGAGTAAATTGCCTTGGACTTTTTGTAATATCCACCATATAGCTCAGACATATATATATATCCAGACCCATGGAGTGATTGAGCTTGTGGATAGAATAGGAGATGTCCTCGAAGGCAAAAGTGAGAGAAACCTGAAATTTGATATGAAGATAATGAGAACACAGTATGCTGTTCAGGATTTCTTTTCTGGGAATATATATCTTACACCTTATCCCAAGGTCTGGTGATAGCCATTCACTGAAACTACACCCTGCATTGCAACAAACTTTGTAAAATTGGGTCAGGGAGCGAGATTAGAGACATGTTGTGTCACATCACACCTGCCTAATTTGTAGTGTAGGAAACAATCGCTGGCCCAGGATCAGCCAGAATCATGCCCTGATGTGACTTGTGTCAAAGACCCAGTTTGAGCTGATAACAAAAATTTCCACTGATTACACTCAAACACCATTCTTATACATATGATAACTATTCTTAAGCACCCAACAGATAGCTTGGACATATACCATGGGTTCTGTCTATTCAAATTTTCAATTTGCAATGCACAGTAAGTTTCTGAAGGTCACAAATATTTGGTTGGGTCAAAGAGGCATGAATGACTGTAGCACTGTGCCTGGTGAGAAAAATGCATTTTTGCTCCATTTTCCTTGCCAGGGTGTTCACAGTAACCATTTTTCATGTCATTTTCCATTCCATTTTTTGTTCCCTTTTGTTTGTTCCTGCCAAATACATGAAAATGAGCTGAAAATGAGTTTGAAAATGAGCTGAAAATGGCCCAAGAATGGCTACTGTGAACAACCCTATTGACAATGTGTTCCATTTTTGCTGTTATTTTTGTGTGCTAGTGAATGGCTCTAGACTAGGATGTCAATTAATGTCAAGCATGGCTTGAAATTTCATGAGCAGAGTCATTAACCACCACAAAAAAAGCAGCCAGGGAAATGATTAATCTGTTAGCCATTCAATGCGTGAATGGATATCTGTGTGCCCATAATTATGAACATGAACTTCATTTGCAGTGGCAAACCACAGAATTGCAATACATATCAATACCACTATGCTATATTATCTTATTATGCCAGTCCTTCTCCTGAAATATGTTGGCTAATTTACAGGAGGCACGACCTTCTAGCCTTGGTGCTTTCTCGGGCCGGTCACGTGTCGTGTCTGGTTGTGTTGGTCACGCGACATGTCTAATGAATGTCGTAGTTTACAAATGTTCATCGTACTAGCAAGAGCAAGTTTGACAGGTTGTCAAGCTAGGTTAAATTGTGCTATAATCGCGATGAAAAATCTTGACGGTCAAAGGGTGCGCGATTTTTGAGGCGATTAAGTCAATAGTGTAATTTGACCGCTACTAATAATAAGTTAATAACATCACTTATAAGTACCTCAATCTCCTCCCTTGGCTCACAGCAGCCCAAATATATTTTTACAAAGACAAGATAGTGATATGGCATGCGACATAAGTGAATGTTATCTTAGCTGCTATGTTACGGTATTATGAAATATGGCCTCCGATTTACCGGTGCCGGTGAATAGCCGGTCATTTTTGTGTCGAGCGAGCGAACCTATATCGTCAGGAACGAGACTAGAATCCTCATGCATAAGCTGCAGTGTTAGTAACAACATATCGCATTTTTTTCGCAATATGTTGCCCGAGATTTGCCCGAGCGACATGTGGAATCTGCTTACCGAGTATTGAGTAATTTACATAGAATCGCACGCAATCTAAGCCTGTGTCACACGTCAGACAAGCCCTGCTAAGTCAGTCACTGTAATTGGACCTGGAAACCCGTTAGTACCACCGCTTCTTTCACAAGCGACACCCGTGGAATATAATGCCCAATCATGAGGACTCCGACCCCAAGTTATTTCCCAGTTCCTCACCGACCACTAAGTAGTAACTAGTACCCGAGCCTCCCCCCCCTATCATCCTGCATCTCACTTGCAATGTCCAAACTCTTCAAGCCGATCAAAGTGGGCGACATGCTCCTCCAACACCGTGTCGTCATGGCCCCGCTCACTAGATTCCGAGCGGATGCCCAACACGTTCCTCTACCACACATAACGGATTACTATGCTCAGCGAGCCAGCGTCCCAGGAACGCTACTCATAACTGAAGGAACGTTCATCGCACAACGCGCTGGAGGATACGCCAACGTTCCCGGAATCTGGTCTGATGCCCAAATCGCCGCTTGGAAAAAGGTGAGTATTCATTCCCTTGATGATTAGTATCATGAGCTCAGTTTCAATTTGTTGTTTACATGACAGATCACAGACGCGGTGCACGCCAAAAAATCCTTTATATACCTTCAACTGTGGGCACTGGGGCGTACAGCAACGCCTTCTGTTCTATTCTCCGAAGATCCTTCTTTCCCATTCGTCTCCGCCTCCAATATCCCACCTGAAGACCTAAAAGAGGCTCTCCTCCCTCGTCCGCTGTCTGTATCAGAGATCCAGGAGTACGTTGAGCTTTATGCCACTGCAGCATCGAATGCGGTGCACCGAGCAGGATTTGACGGTGTAGAGGTGCACGGTGCGAATGGGTACCTTGTTGATCAGTTCTTACAGGACGTGAGCAACGTTCGTGCGGATGAGTATGGAGGGAGTCCGGAAAATCGAACACGGTTTGCGCTGGAAGTCGTTGATGCTATTACGCGACGTGTAGGTGAAAGCAAGACTGCTATTCGTATAAGCCCATGGGGTAGTGTAAATAGTAAGACAGTTATCTATTTTTTCGGTGCTTTGTTGGTTTCTTATTGTGCATTTCTTTGTTTGCTAGGTATGGGTATGCAAGATCCTAAACCGACTTTTGGACACCTCGTTAAGCAACTACGGGCTTTGCATCCTGGGCTATCGTTCATCCACGCTGTCGAGCCCCGTGTCTCAGATGGATCGTGGGTCGTCCCCAACGAATCTTCGAACGACTTTATTCGGCGTATCTGGGTGGACAATCTTCATGACAGCCAGGCTGAGAAGGAGAAGGGGAATGAGAAGAGGCGAGTCATGATTAGCGCAGGCGGGTACACGCGCGATTTAGGGATGGGCTATGCTGATAAAAATGGCGATCTCATTGCGTACGGGAGACTGTTCATCGCCAATGTGAGTTTTTTTTTTTTTTTTTTTGGTTTTTCAATGTTCTCTCTTCTGATCTACGTAAAACCTTTGAACTCATTAGCCCGATCTGCCATATCGTCTTTTCAAGAACATCAAGCTCAATGTTCCAGAGCGAAAGTACTTTTATGGTCCAAGCGGGACTACGGACCCAAGGGGATACACAGATTATCCTTTTGCTCATGACGATGGCGTCCAGGTGGAGAATAAACTGTAGAAACCATTCGCCGTTGGACGGTAGTCTAGAGAATGGCACGTCAGCCGCCCAATACTTGCACTCCCAAGCATTAGGAATCAAACTACATTGCTTTCCGCCCGCCAACCATCATCAAAACACCACGAATCAGGAAATAACAAATTACATAAACTATATACATAAAAAAACAAAAACAAAAATGCCAGTATTATTCATAGAAGTCGAGAGAGAGAGATGTGTGTACATTGAATAATGAGAGATCCTACGACAAAACTACTTTGGTAGGTATGAGAATATCATGCGCTACGTGCACGAGACAAGAAGAAAAAGAAAAAGAAAAATCGTAGAAGACATAAGGCATGAGGAGAGAAGGAGGAAGATCATCTAGGAGATGAAGATTACTGGATACAAGGAGGACCGAGACATAGACCAAGCCACAAAAAACACGCACGTACGCACGCACACACGAACGCATACGGGTACCGCTCAGCGCTTAGCGCTTCCTCTTCCCTCCAACGGTCCCATCTACATCGTCTACCTCTCCCTCTCCCTCTGCCACAACCATCATCCCCAGCTCAGGACCACTATCCGCCCCTTCGCCCTCTCCCTCCCCACTGCCACTGCCACTGCCACTGCGCCCAGCCTCCTCACCCTCCCGCCTCACCCCATCCACATCCACCATAACCTCATCCTCATCCCCATCCTCATCCCCATCCTCCTCCTGCAACCGCATCAACACCTCTTCCTCATCCGCATGGTGTCGACTCCTCCGCGCACGCGCCGCCCCAAAGTTCGGAACAAGATTATTATTATTATCACCCTCCGTCTCAGTCTCCATACCCGCTTCTCGCTCCCTCTCACCCGCATCAACACATTCTTTCTCTCCCGCACCCACACCCGTACCCGCACCTGTACCGGCGTCGCCGTCACACTCGAGATCGCTCTCCTCCCACGGTACTTCGACCTCCACGTCCTCTTCCAAGTCGGCAAAGGTGCGACAGAGTGGACAGGAAAAGGCTGGGTGGTGAGTCTCGAGGAGGGGGCGGATGCATTTGTAGTGGAAGGTGTGGGAGCAAGGGGCGATGAAGAGTGCTTGGCGGATGGTTACGCTGAATAGACCTGTGTGGGGGTTAGTTTTTTTTTTTTTCGGGAGGGGGGGGGGGGGGGGGATAAAATAGAAAGCGTGGGGATGATCTTTGCTCCTACATACGAGGGGAAGAAGAATGACACGGGAAAGGGTACACACATATGCAACAATCTGGTATTTGTGATTTCCCGTTGGTTGGTTTGAGGCCTGGTACGAGGCCTGCAGCTGATTTGATAGGCAAAGCGAGTGTTTTGAGGTTCTTAAGTGCATTGGTACTATAACAGTCAAGATCAACAGACAATTCCAGCATACAAAAAAATAAAAATAAAAAAATAAAAAAACATACTTGAACGCATTAGGTGCAGCCTGCCACTCGCGTCCCACCTCGACTCTAATCTTCACACTCTTATAGATATCCTCCGCCCCACCCTGATAATCCACGCCCAACTGCAAAATATCACCATCCTTCATCTGGAAAGGCCTACTCTCCGTGTTGGCCGGACTAAGCCTAACATGATTCAAAAAAGTGCCACTACTGCTTTTCGAGTCCTTGATGAAGAATTTCCCGCCTGCTTCGACCCAAATCTCAGCGTGGGCGCGGGAGACAACTTTTGATTTGAATGCGAGCTTGTTGGAGCCTAGGGCGTTGACGGCTGCTAGACCTAGACCTGAGCGGTCTGTGAAGCGCCCGATGCGTAGGGGGGGATCGCCTTCGCGGAGGTCTCGGCCTATAGCGTCGAAGCGGAGTGTGCGACGTGAGTCGAGGTGAGGGACGAGTCTGATACGGTGGGTTCCAGGTGGTGGTGGTGGTGGTGGTGCGGGTACTGATGGTGCGGGTACTGGGAGTGAGATGGGAGTTGTTGCGGATGGGGAAACGGTAGTTGTGGATAGAGGATTTGCGGGTGCGGAAGTGGAAGTGGTGAGTGGAGAGAGGATGTTTGAAGGAGGTTGTATGGTGGGTGGAGATGGATTGGTAGTTGTAGTTGTTGTTGGGGAAACAACCATGTTTCCAGCTGAACGACGTCTTCTTAACATGTGTGATAAACCTAGACCTGATTGAGAAGGCAGAGTGGTGACAATGGTAGGGCGATTACGACGATGTTGACCTATTCCTGGGGAGGGTGGCTGAGGAGAAGGAGATAGCTCACGAGGAGTAGTATCAGAGGTGATATGAGATTGAGAAGAGTTACGAGGCCTGCCTCTGAGAAAAGAACCGAGAATAGTGGTACGGCTGGGAAGAGAAGGTGACTCTTCTTGAACTGCTACTGCTGCTGCTGCTGCTGTGCTTTCCATCATCATCGTGGTTCAAAATCTAAAATCTGTCACAAAAAAAAAAAACATCACGCCTATAATACATCCGGTCATCGGAACATAAAACATGTCAGTACTAGGCATGTACAATGGACAATGGCTGGCCGCTGCAATACTAGCAGCGAAGTCAACTATGAATAGAAAGAGGGCTGTCCATCGGTTGATTCACACTGCCATGTGCTCTCAAGGCTCTTGTATCAAATTGGGGGGGTCTGTATGTCTGTTATAATAAGCAGACGGTCTGTTACAATAAGCAGTCACTCATTCCTGCCTGCCCCCCATTAGCCATCGTACAGTCACATCATTTGACTCGCGCTGTGAGGGCCACTGCTTTGCATGGCATGTCCGAGTTCCTTCAGGAGCAATAGATACCCATGACGGCGCCGTCAGTGCAGATTGACATCAAATGATCAGATTCATATTTTAGCGACTGCCCAGTCAACATTCCATCGTGGACTCGGAACCACACCATAACCAAGTACTTGTGATCACGCGGCACGTGAAATGATCGTCATCGTGGTAAATTAGGCCTCGCAGCAACCTCGCAGGGCATAGCGAACGCGGGCGTCGACATCTCCACATGATATCGCAACATCTTGATCAAGCGAGGGCAGGCTATATCCTAAATGACCTAAATCGAAAGCAAGAACAGGCGGTGTCTGAAGGAATCTTGACAAAAAGGCGTTGCAAGTAGGACAGCTGGCTGCTACAGAAAAGGTAAAGTCATCCACGCAGGCTTGCAACGACATATCTGGGTCTCCGAACAAGATTATTTCACAGTTACACACAATTCTTGGATCTCTGCTGTCCGCAGTTGTGACAGGTCGAGCCGTTTTGAATAAGTGGTTCACGATGGAGTGCACACTGGCATATCTACCCCAAAGGTGAATTCTTCCGGAGACACTCTGGCCATACGACGTCTGATGAAATCTCGGATCTCTTCCAAGGAAAATCTTCGAGCTGATCCAGAGTCGATAGGAAAGCTTTCATGGGGCGTTAGCGAATTTAAGAGATCATACTGCAACTCACCCCATGAATCGGCGCTCCCTAATTTCGCAATGACTGACTATGCATCACAGGGAAAAACGCATCTGTTCAATGTTGTGGACCTCACGGAGTGTCGCTCGCATCAGGGCTACTATACTGCCCTATCCAGAAGTGCTACTGCATCGGGCACTTTGATTTTGACCAGCTTTCACCCAAGTAAAATCACTGGTGGTGCCTCAGGAGTGCTGCGCCAGGAGTTTTGGGAGCTTGAACGATAACATCACCATGCTCAGGTTCAAAAACCTCAATGACAAGCTTCCAAGAAAAATCACCATGGCTGATCGGAGAAACACGTTAATAAGTTTGTTTCGGGAGTACAAAGGTAAAAACTACATACCGTCCACAGTCCATGAAGCTATCCGCTGGACCAAATCTGATCCTTTCCTAGAATGGAAAGATGATGTTGATTGGCAAATAATCAGTTCAAATATTGGCCAGTCTGCAAACACACAAGTCACATTACTGCCATCGACGCCAATCCAAAGTACAAGCCTCACCGCATGACTATGCTGAAATGCAAGACTTCCTATGTGATTCGGGCAGATAAAGGACCAAAAGTGAAGAAGCTGAAATTTAAGCACCTGGCTAGTGATTTATCTGATGTGGTCCAACTAAGTGTTCCGCTTGGCATTTGATGGCAGAACAACAGCTGCGCTTACGACACTGTATTCACAGTACTCTTCAACATATGGTGAGATAATCCTGCGTCGACAGGTTACCTGATTCCTTGAGATGATAAGCGATGTAGTAGTAGTAGTAGTAGTATATTACTGGCATGGTCCAATCGCTGAACGCCAGGGGTCCAAGAGTTTCCCGATGTCATTAAGTACAGGCAAGCTATCTAACTATTATACATCTTTGTCTCGGGCCAATGATCACGACTTCCAGCAGGTGAAATGGCCTTCGATGTTGATCACTGGACAGTTATAACCATGGGCAAGGGGTATAGAACCCCACTGAGAGTTTCTCCTTTTTTTTTTTTTTTTTTGAAGCGGATGTATCATTCAAATACAGCATTCTCAGATACATAGACTGGTACAGCCTGAAAGAGCTCTAACACTTCATATGTAAATTTTGCAAGCAGTCTGATGGTAGTCCTTTCCTTCAATATCATTTTGAATAGATCAATAGAAGAGACCATGGGACGCCAGGGCAAATGTGGTATCTCAGTGTACATTCTGTCTGAGAATTTCTTGCAAAGGTTATTCAGCTCATATGAGCTGGTGCACTCCAGCAATGCATGTTCAGGGCTCTCCACCAAATTTTTACAAAGACAGCATAATCTCCATTGTTGCTGGACACATGGGCAGCAATGTTCCGGCCATCTTAGGCATTCTATAGCCAATGCATGCGAAGAGAGCAGGAGACCTGTAAGTGCTTTTCTATGAACACTGTTGGGTACACTGAGGTAATGTCTGAAATGAAGTGTCTTATGGCTTGGAGGACAATCTTTGTCAGGTTCAAGTCTGTTTTGAAGAAGATACAATTTAGGGGAGGCCTCAAGTTCACTTTGGATATAGGCTTCCATCTTGACTTCAAAAAGCTTTGTCACCTCATCCACTTGAAGAGGTGTGATGCTTTCAAGGTCAGGAAGCGGGACATGGAATGGCAGATTCAGAAATATGTATTGTAGATCTATTGTCCATGATGCTTTATTCTCCTTTGCAAGCCTTACTGAGTCCATGTATGCCTTCTTTGCATAACACTTGGTGGGTAGGCTTGCGAGGTAGCGCAGATAACCAAGAGTGAGTATAATTCTCCAAAACTGCAATGGTACCAAAGAGGTCTCTGTAAACAGTGGTGTTATCATTGACCTTCTATGTAAACCCAGGACCCAGCAGAGATATGATGTTTGCACATCAGAGGGTTTCTCCAGAAGAGGAAGGTCGACATCAAGTATAACCTCATATCCATGGATAAGGTGGGGGTCAATCTGTGCCATATAGAGCTTCTTGGCCTCCCATGGGGGAAGTGTGCCTATAATAGACTCCATACCTAGCACTGTATTACCAACTGATCAAGCTTTGCTTGCTTTATTTTTGTAGTGTTTAGCAAAGATGTTGCATTGTGTAGACTGTAATGTTATACCAACATATGTTTGCTCTGTCTTCAACATGACAGGTTTGTTGCCAAACAGGAAGAGAGGTAGTGTGTGGGGAATTGGTCCAAATATCATGATCAGTGATTTCACTGCACTGAGTAACATGAAATTTAGGCTACACCACTGCCATAGTGCATTCATCTTTTTCTGAGCCCCCTTAGGATTTGTCAATATGAGTATAATGTCATCAGCCTGCTCCAGGTTTGCTATACTAGTACCGGCCAGTTTGATATCATGTGAGTCAGGATCCAGGTGAAAATCAGCCATATATAGTGTCCATAGGATTGGAGAGGAGTTGTCACCAATCAATATTCCTAGTGTCACACAGAACGATTGAGACAACTCAGTGCGATGTTTCACCACATATGACATTCTTTGGTACAGCATTCAAAGCCAGTCAAAGACATGGCCACTTGCACCCATATTCCTCATCTTGAGCCATAAAGTGGCTTGTTCTGTAGAGGGGAATGCATTGCTAATGTCTGCAAAAACCACATATAGGGAGAGACCAAGTGCATGGGCCCACTCAATGGCACATCTCAGAATAAAGACATTGTCATTAGTCCTGAACCCCTCACAAAATCCATTTTGTGAGGGAGGGATAAGATCCCAGGCTAGGCACCAAGCAGTGATCTGTTTGTGAATAATGAGTGTCATAAGCTTGAGTAGGACACTCTCGAGCCCAATTGCATGATATTGATTTGGATCATTTTTATGTTTTCCTCTCTTGATGATTGCAACAAGGGCAGCTGTTAACCAAGTAGAAGGGGCTTCTAACGTGTGCAGGCACTTATTGAGTAAGAGACATAATTGGTCATTATCAATTTCCTCAATTTCAGCAAAGCCAATTTTATCCAGTCCAGGGGAGGTTGAAATGGCAGCATGGTTATGGAAGTGCTCCTTTGCAGTCTCAATTTCTGCCTCTGTTATGGGGGCAGAGAAGAATTGTTCTGGAGTGGTATCAATTGTGTGTTTTGGCATTGCACTGTAAACAGTGAGATTAAGCTCAAGTCTCTCTTTATTGAATGACAGTGGCATTGGAATAATAGGGTTCATCCTCAGTTGAAACACCTCTTTAAGAGTTTCTGCAGATATGTCAGCCTGTGGTTGCTTTGAACCCATAATTTTTTTGGCTGCTGTCCAAAACTCCTTTTCTGTTTTGGCATCCAGAATCAGTGCTCTTTGCTCCATCTGGCACTCACTAGCTGAAGTACGGTTCCTGTGACTTTTCAAGATCTGTGGTTCTGGATTGGGGAAGAGGACCTTTGGATTTAATGATCTGTATAGGACCTTGTCTGTTGTTACTGGAGTAGAACCATTCAGGGGTAGGGCAAGTTCAAGGGGGTGGTAAGGAGCCACTGGCATCAGGGTTGCCCCCAGATTGGCCAATCTGTCAGCCTGATCATGTTTGAAGTTGCAGCTGTGTCCCTTGACCTGAATGAACACAATGGATGCAGATCTCTGATGGATCAGAGTAGCTATGTCTCTGAACAGATTGCCATTGATAATTTTCCAGCCATGAGCTGCCTTTGCAGCAGCACGAATTGTGATTGTCTCCATTGCATACTCAGAGTTGCAGTATATATGCAGAGTCTCATCCTCATGGGCTGTCTGTAATGCTTTAAGGATGGCATAAACTTCTCCCCTGTGGTTCGTCTGTGCATCAGGGACTCTCAGTGCTGAGTTGCGTGGACTGTTATACACCACTGCCACCCTGTGCATTGGGTTGGCCATTGTTATGACATGAACCATTGACGTAGACACACATTGGTGTTGAAGTCCTTGTGACATTCCCATAGAGACAACATGTTTGAGACACCACGTCGCTCCTCGAGTCCAGCACACATTTTAGAAGTATATCAATAGGACTATCTGATGGAAGTATATTGGGTGAGGTGGTAGCACTGTCCACAGTAGGTCTGGGTAGTTTCCTAGGACGAGGAAGTTCTAGAAAGGGCATTTCAATATCTAGTTCAAGTGGTGTATGATCTTTTTCATCATGGGCTAGACACATTACTTGAAAGCGTGATACCAGTTTTGCCCCCATATAATTTGTGATGATGTAGTCAATGATCGAATTTCCCATTGGTTGAATTGATGTGAAGTCACCACTACCTCCATAGGTTATGTTTCCATTCAGTATTTCTAGTGTGAGATCATGGCAGAGGTCTAAGAGTAGATGTCCCCTTGTGTTGACCACATCATCTACTGTGATCCGGATATGTTGTGATGGAGACAATGATGCAGTGCGTGCATTCAGGTCTCCCAAAATATAGAGAGGTTTATCCATGCTACAAAGCATGTGAACTGTCTCACAGAATTTTTGGAATGGATCAGTGCCTGCAAATTGTTGGATCAGTGTCTGCAAATTGTTCCCACCTTGCCTCATCTGGTAGGATGTAGGCATTGATTACAATGAAATGATTACATTCCAGAACCATAATGTCCGGGCTCGACAGATTGTTCCTCATGATGAGGTGAAGATTGTCCCTAATAAGGGCCAGAACACCACCCCAAGGACGGGAGAATAGGTGTTTATAGGGATGTGGAAGTGAAATGGCATGATAGCCAGCAGGTATATCTAGTGTCTCATGCTGCTCTTGCATGAGATGAGTCTCCTGAAATAGGTTGACATGATATTTCTGGATTGTCCGGCAACTTGCAAACAGTAACAACACTGGTTCTCATCAGGGGTATAACATTCTGTGGAAGCCCATCCATCTTTATAGGGGTAGGTGGATTTCCAAGCTCTACAAACAGTGTGTCTAACACCTCCCTGTTATTTGGAAGTTTGTGTGACCGCCATGTGTGCACAACAGCCTCTTGACCTTTTGTGATGCACATCTCCATGGCAGCATTGTTGCGTATCATTATAGGCATGCCAACACAGATAGACAACTTTCCAGGAAAGTTTTGTGTTTGCACAAGTAGGTTGGTCCCAGAGAGTGTGTTGAACCTTTTCTGGGATCAAGCCATGTCTAGTGGCATGTTTGCGACTCGAGAAATCACTCCACTTTTCTCGACTGCCTTCTGGTCCTTTCGAGGGAACAGTGTCAATAGAATAAAAATGCATCAATTCCTGCTTTGTTTTGGATGCAAACCTTTGACTGCCAAGCCTGTTTATTACATCTTTTTGTGAGTTGAGAGTAGTTATGATGGACACATTCCTGAATTGCTTCTCATTCATGTTGGGGCAAACACAACAAGCCCTTCTCATCCAGGGTCAGGAAGGCTTACTGCAAACTCAGATCTGTGACATTGAGTCCAGGATCAGCAATCTTCATGTTGCTGCCATGTTCTCAATGGGCAAGGAGAAGAAGGAGGATTTCTATAATGCAATAGACAAGTTTGGGGTGTCTTTAGCTGACAAGAGGGAGCTCCTCTCAAACTTTACTAATTAACTTGCAGCAGTTGTAGGCCATCCCCTCCTTTCCTCCAACTTCTACATCCTCCCAACTTCCTCCTCCCCCTGTCACTTCTGCTCCTCCTCCCCCTGTCATTTCTCCTCCTCCTCATGCTTCCCCCCAACCTCCTCATTCTCCTCCAGCCCCCTCCTCTCCTTCAGTTTTGATGTCTCTCACCTTTTCTGGGATCAAGCCATGTCTAAGGCATGTTTGTGACTCAAGAAATCTCTCAACCACCTTCTGGTTCTTTCGAGGGAACAGTGTCAATAGTCTATAGAATAAAAATGCATCAATTTTCGGATGCAAACCTTTGACTGCCAAGCCTGTTTATCATCTTTTTGTGAGTTGAGAGTAGTTATGATGGACACATTCCTGAATTGCTTCTCATTCATGTTGGGGTGGCCTGGCAATGCACTGGATACTCAGGACCTAAGAAATGTTATATCGGCGGGTGTACAAGCTTTGTACCTCATGTTAGCCAGGGCTTCTCGGAACTTAGCATTGTCAGCCAACTGTGTCCGTTGCCTCATATTTTGGTGGAGGATGACAACAGTTGTGACCTGGTGCCAGAGAGCTTTACCACTCACTGCCTCTTGGTCACAGAGGGACGTTGTGTTCCTCCCAATTGTGCAGCTATACAGTGAAGCATGTTTGTGATCAATGATGGGAGGTAACTGGGCAAAAAATCATGTTCAAGCCACCAAAAGGTAAATTGAGGTTGTTCATGATTTGTGCCAACCTTGCACTTATAAGGTACATGTCACAGCAGGAGAGCATTGAAACTTCATCCAGGAACATGTAATGTACACCTTCCAGCCTTGATTTGACCTGTGCTAGCTGAATATTTGATGTTTGGCCCCCATCAGTGTTGATGCTGAACATTGCATGGTAAGTCAAACCATTCAAAAGAGCCACAGCACTGCCAGTTGGTGCTACTATGATGAGGCAGTGAGATTCCTTCCATTGTTTGAAGAACTCTACCAGTGCTTTCAACACCTGCATTTTCCCTGTACCTGCCATTCCAGTGATGTTCATCTTCAGCTGCTCAGAATCTGGGCTGCAGGCTGTAAGAGTGCCTCTTACATCAGCTAACCATTATCACATGCATCACAGTTATCACATGTTATTCCAGTAGTATATATTCTATACTTTGAGTACTTGTACTGTAGCTTAGTTTCCTCCCCTAAAATATACTAAGTTCCTAACATGTTTCAGTCTCCTTGAGTGTTGGAAGCTTTGGCTTCCTTCCACAGGCATGGTTAGCAACAATGTGAAATGCCCAATCTTGTTTCTGGTTCAAGATAAATTGGTTTCATACAGCATTAATGGTCTTCTGCCAGTCTTTCAAATAGAAGGAGCGACTCATGTTGGAGATGTGCCAACTGCCTCAAGCTCTAGCTATGCTTGAGGCAACATAGTTGTAGTGATCCTGACTATGTACATGTGACTCTGCTACTACCTGGTCACATGACTACTGGAGTACCCTACTCCATCTGCCCACCTCCAAAAAAGGTGACCTCCTCATCACCACAGAAAGAAAACAAAAGAAAAAGCTGAACACAGAACAATAGGTATAGGAATAATATAAACAATGTGATGAAAAAAAATCTATGATTAAGAAAAAAAAATAAAGCAAAGAAAACTCAGCAAGGGGGTGCCATCCTAACACATGGAGAGCACAACTCAAGTCTGCAAGATGGGGGTCTTTATCCCAGTTGAGCTTCAGAATGGGAAGAGCAGGTGCAGGTGCTACTCCAAAGGGAACAGTGACAATGGGTTTTCCTAGTCCTATGCCACAGGGATGACGTTGGGTGATAAAGGGTTGAGGCAGCACAAAAGATGGTAGAACTGAATGGAAAGATTTTTGAGACAATGAAAAAAATTGCAGCGGGGTTCATCATCACCTCGTTCATCTTCATAGGGTCCCAAATGGCTGTATATGGCCTGTCTTTAGAGCTGAGAGATCCTGTGGATACAAGGGGGCACTTGGCATAGATGCAGTGTCTTCATCCCAGTCAGGAGTTCAGATGCACCAGCAGCCATGAAAGATGCAGGAGGTGGCAAAACAGTGTGTTTATGGGGGGTCTGGGGTGAGCTGGATGGTTGAGACATGTTCTGGGGCTGTTCTGGTGGGTTTATGTGTGTGTTCTGTTGCTTCTGAGCTGTGGCTAATGTTCCAGAGTGGGGCAGAGGACCAGACTCAGGCATCATTGATGGACATGTCATCAATGACATGGCAGTCATGTTGAGCATTTCAAGGTGTGGAATGGGGGATAGAGGGATGAGCTGGAGGTGACAGTGGTGTGGGATGGATCCTAGCTCATAGTTTGGGGTTCTGGGGCAGGCAGAGTCGTTCTGTCAAGTAATTGACATGTCTCGATGAACATGTTTGCTCATCATTGTGTGACTCAGTCTGCTGCACTGGATACCATTGTTGTGGGCTGTAGCTTGCCTGGGTAGCTGTCTCTGAGGTGGTAGCATCTGTTTGGGTGCTAGATATAGCCCAAGTCATTGTTTTGGTAGTGGTTGCAATGGGGTTTGTTGCCATTGTTGGCTGTGACGCGGTGGAGTTGTCAGTGAAGAGGGGGCTGATAACAAGGGCTGTGGGGTCATTCTCAATCTGGGTGGCTGTCTCGATGGTGGTGGTGGTTAATGACAATGTTGGCGGCATTGATGGGGGCTGCGTGGCTGTTTTGGTGTTAGACAATGCCCAGGTTGTCATTTCGACAGTGGTTGCAGCAGGTGTTGCTATCTTGGGAAATGCACAGGTTTTACCTGTGGGTTTCCCATGTTTTTATTTCCTAATTTATTCAATGAGTTCTGCATGAAAAATCATAAAAAAAATGATTTTCTGGAAGTGTTTTGTTGGATTTTTGTGATCCAACACATAAAGCAATATTTGGGTAACATTTCCCATGTGTCAAGGATGCAAATATATTATTTTGTCCATGGTGTCACAAGCACCCAATGAATAGCTACCAGAAAATCATTTTTTCATGATTTTTCATACAAAACTCATTGAACAAATTAGGAAATAAAAGTGTGGGAAACCCATGGGTAAAACCCATGCATTTCCCTATCAATGCCATCAAGGTTGTCAGTGACATGACAGTGGAATAGTGGGGCTTAGAGCTCAAGAGGGGCTTGGATGGGGGGCTATAGATCAGCCTGGAAACCAGTGCCATTGTTTGAGAGGTGGTGGTAGTAATGGATGTGTAGGGGTGTCATCGAGGGGTGTTGTCTGAGACTGCATAAGGGAGTCAATGATGGAGGTCATCATCATTTGGGTGCCAGCATTTTCTCGTGGTTGTGGTGGCTCATCATAGGTTGCCATTTGTGTATCAGCATCGGCTGTGAAGATGGGAGCAGTCTGGGTGCTTGAGTCCATAGTTATGCTGGTTGCTGACTCCATTTGTATGCCCTTGTCGATCTTGACCTTTTGTAGTTGTGTTCGTACCTCTGTGCACTTGTTATAGCCATGTGTTGTTGTCCAGGTCTCTCATTCAGCTGTTCTCCCATGTTCTTCTCCCTCTTTCAGTCCTTTCTCATATCCTTCTTTCAATAGCACCATCTTCTCCTTTTCCAGTGACCTGGAAATTGCTTCTTTGACCACAGAATATGCTTCTTCTTGACCTCGTGCCACAATAGCCTCATAGAGCTGTGGCTGGTGCTGTTGCATTCAGTGGACCTGGGTCACAAGGTCTTCCTTCACTGATGCTGGTGCTGGTGAAGTTTTCACTGCTGGTTTCTTTCCCATAGTGATAGGGTGCCCCAAAGTGGACAGTAGGCAGGTGCTGGTAGACTGGTGCTAGTACTGGTTCTGGTTATGGTTCTGGTTATGGTTCTGTGGGCTAGGTTCTGGGTGCAGTGGCTGGAGACTCAGAGACTAAAAACTAAAAGCAGGGCTAAACGCAACTTTGATGCATGATGATGTGGCTCATGGGACAAAAAAGCAAGAGTGATGTGAAAAAGGCTGAGGCGCAAGAACAAGGTTAAGCAGTTGTTGGTGCATTGAATTGCACTCTCATCACCAAGATGGAGACATGCCAACTGCCTCAAGTTCTAGCTATGCTTAGGGCAATGTAGTTGTAGTGATTCTGACTATGTACATGTGACTCTGCTACTGACTGTCTGGTCACATGACTACTGGAGTAGGTGCCCATGCACCCTACTCCAATGTAAGATTTGTTGACAACTTAGACATTGTTGGGGATAAATGAGCTCAATGTAGTACCCAGCATAGAAGCAGTGCTAGCAGGCAAATGGCAAGCTTGCTCTTCCAGGATTCCAGCACATGCAGTAGCTACTGCAGCCTTCCACTGAGCCAGAGTTTGCTCTAACTCAAGAGGATCTGGCAAAATAATCAAATTATCAGGAAGTAAGTCTGCATTCTGATCTGTCCACCCAAGGGACAATAGCATCCTTCTCATATCTGTCATCAGTCTGGTCCAGGGCTTCTCTCATTTCCCAACTTGTGCAGATATCGAGAATTCATTGAGTATGGTCTTTCTGTCAGGCGGGCCATTTATCGCATCCTCAATAGCCATTTGGTCTAAGTCTTGGAATATCCCAGCACCCCTCTCAGGCCAACTCAGCATGGCAACTGCACCTTTTTGCATCTGGGCATGAAAGTCATCTTGGGCATCAAGGCATTCATATTGTAGATTCATGTTTTTCATCAGTTCAACATGGTGTGCTGAGAATTGGTGTGACAGGAAAGTCTCATCCCATGACCCTTCATTTTTTAAATCCAATCCACTTCTCCATGGTTTGAACAAGGTGAGCATAGTGCAACAGTAACATTCATGGTCCCCTTGATCATGATGTGGCAATGTATCTCCAACAAAGTTTGGAATTCTCGCCTTCTTTGACCAACGCACTCCATGCATTACTGCAAGCGGGTGGCTGCTCAGAAATTTGTGAACCTTGGATCTTGGATTTCGAGCTGAATTTTTGACAGGCCCTTGCTTGGCAGAACCCTATCATCATGCCCAATTGATGATCCCTCATCAGACCTGTTAGGAAACAGCCCCATTACCTAATAAAATTTCATTTTTATTAATTATGTCAAATTATGCTACATTATGCTGAATTATGATACATGATGCTGCACATGATCACTCCAAACATTGATGGGTCACATGTCAATCAAATATTTCACATGCATCAATGTATACATGCATGTATGTGCACAATGGTAGCAACAATGTACAATATATGTAACATAGTATATAAACCTTGAATACACACCTAGGGGACTGCAGTTGTGTTCTCTTAGGTATTCCACCGATACTTGTGGTGCAAAACACCTTTCTCAACCAACTATTCTCTTAATAACCCCTTGCATCAAAACCATCAATTTCCCCATCATGCACATGCATCCCGACCCCTTCTTGTAGAGAGAACCCACATGGTCTTAGCTAGCAGACAGTGGGTGTTGCCCTGACAGGAGAACACAACTTCCCATATCAGTGCACCTTCTCTTACTTGTGCATGCATCATTGTTTCATCGCACCACATCTGATTACTCATCCTTTTGGCATGAGCCGGAAGTACTTGTGCATATGTAATCAACCTTTCTTTTGTAAGCCAACACCAGGCCTCACCCTACATTGCAACTGCCAGTGATTGAGAGGCAGCACTCATCATTAGGACAGCTGCAACCAGACAACTGATTGGATCTGGTTTAGTTATGATTTACATTACTCTACTATTTTAGTTACAAGCCAAATTCAGTGATAACTCCAAGATCAGGCACCTTAGCCAAAGAAGTGATTCATCACAGATCTATCCATTATGTCCAAACTATCAACTTTTAATCCCAGTCCTAATCCTGTTCCCGCACCAGCGCTAGAGGCAAAGACTGGTACCTTGCACTATCAACGATGATGCAAATGATTGCAGTGCCTTTGAACTCTGATGGAGTGGGCTGGCAGGAATGGTCCCACCTACCTGGAATTGACCTCTCTGCGACGTGTGCAAATGCCTCAGTTTTGGCCTTCTCAGGATTGTCACCTGATTGGGTGCCGATAGGGACAGTGTATTTGTGCAGAACTGCAGAGCGATAGTTCATACTAGAGTTAAAGCTGGAGAGTGCAAGGACATGTCCATCAAGAATTGTAGCCGTTGCCACAATGCAGACGTTTGGTTGAGATAATAACTTGACAATCCATGATGAGGGATGCCCTAAAGAGTATTATAAATCCAGCCATCATTGCACCATCGACTGCTGCACCAACCATGTAAGTACAATACATGATCCCCAGCCACATCGTCCTCTAAGGCGCCAATCATGGGGACACATTGAGGCATCCCATCATCATCTACAAATGCAACATGCAGGATCTTTGCTTCTTGTGCAATTGACACAATTTGATGCACTTATGGCACAAGTGTTGCAATTAGTGTCAGTGTTGGCAGCATCACAGTCCAGACAAGCAGAAGTACAGCCAGAGATGACAGTAGACAGAGATGATGAGATGGAGGAGATGGTGGAGTGGGTGTCACAGGATGATGTGTAGACAGCAGAGAAGTCCAAAAATGGAAATGTGTGCTTACCTAAGTATGCACCCTAACAGCAGATAAATTTATTTTGCAATTCAAAGCAGAGGCTTTGCAGACAGACATGGGAGAAGTCACATTGGTAGAATTTTTGAAAGCAGGATTAAATCCCTCTTTATTCAACTCTATCTACCAACTACCTTCTATGCCAGAGAAGTTGAACAAGTGGTATAACTGAGTGATGCACCTTGATCAGCATATCAGCAGGAACAGGCCAAATCAAAGTTGATGTATGGAAGTAGTAAATTTGGAAAGCCCCCAGGAGGAAAGTCTGACAAAGGAAAGGCACCTCAGGCACAAACTTCAAGGGCTTAGCCACAGCCATGGCAGTGACACCTATTGTTGCAGAGTCAGCAGCACCAGATGCTATGGAGGTTGATTAAGTGGGGAGATGTGCCCCACTTAAATGTTTTAACTGTGGGCAGTTAGGACATATTTCTAGGAATTGTAGGCAGAAGAGAAAGATCAGGGAAGCTACAATTGAGGAAGTGAAGCAGGAGGGAGGAAGGCAGGCAGCAGAATTTTGTGGAAGAGTCCCGAAGGTTTCCCCATTAATGATTCAGAATCATTACAATATACTAGTATTTAAGGAAACCCAGGGCAAACCAGAAAAGAAAATCAATGCTGAGGACAACCGACTCCAATCACATGACAAAGAAAATTACCAAACACTATTGCCAAAAACCCCTAAATTCTTTATTCGCTCTGTGTGAATAGAACCCAAAATCACCTTGACTGTAGGATTGAAGACAGTAGACATGCATGCAGCAATTGATGTGGAAGTGTTGCTTGATAGTGGTGCTACAGGATTATTTATTAATTGGTCCTTAATTGCTGGAAACAGTATTAGCATGCACAACCTATCACAACCTATAATGGTGTGCAATATTGATGGAATGATAAATCGTGGAGGAACCATTAAGGAGGAGGTGACTATGGTACTACAGTATCAGGAGCATCAGGAACAACACATATTTGAAGTGTGCAATCTTGGGAAAACCAATCTAATAATAGGATGTCCATGGTTATGCAAACATAATCCCAAAATTGATTGGAAGACTGGGAAAGTACAAATGGCTCATTGTCCAAAGAAATGTAATGTGTATGTGAAAAAGGTGAAAAAGCAGAAGAAAGAAAAGAAGGAGAAAGAATGTCCAAGGAAGTATTCTGTTACAATGGAGGAAGTGGAGGATGAGAATATCTTAAATGGAGAAGTTCCAATCATGATCGAGAAGGAAGAACAGAAGCAAACATTTAGAGCAATTCATGGAGGACAGTCATGGGATAGGAATGTAGTGAAGGTGGAAAAGTCAGTGGAGGAGTGGGTACCACAAGAATATCTGTCAGTCTTTCAGAAGAAGGAGTCTGAGCGAATGCCAGTGCAGAAGCCATGGGATCATGTAATCGAGATGAAGCCAGTGTTTGTGCTGAAGAAGTTGAAGGTGTATCTGTTATCTCCAAAGGAACAAGAAGAAGTTGATGTGTTCCTAAATGAGCAATTATGCAAGGGATACATATGACCTTCAAAATCCCCACAGATGTAACCAATGTTCTTCATGCCAAAGAAAGATGAGAGAAAGAGGATGTGTACAGATTATAGGTATCTGAATGAGTGGACAGTGAAGAATGTGTACCCCCTACCCTTGATCTCAGAAATAATTGACCAGATGGGAAAAGCCAAAGTCTTCACAAAATTGGATCTGTGATGGGGACACAATAATATACAAATTAGGAAAGGAGATGAGTGGAAGGCCACATTTGCCACATGTCAAGGATCCTTCAAACTGCTTGTCATGTTTTTTGGGATGACCAATAGTCCCCTGACTATTCCAAAATATGATGAACAACATTTTCATGGTCATAATCGACAAAGTAGTGGTAATAATATTTATTGATGACATTCTGATATTTACAGAGGATGAAGAAAATCATGAGGGGATAGTGCAGGAGGTGTTATGGAGATTAGCAGAGAACAATTTATTTTTGAAACTGGAGAAGTGTGTATTCAGTGCAAGCAAGATCAAGTTCCTAGGATTATTGATCAGCCCTGACAGAATTAAGATGGACCTGATCAAGGTACAGGTAGTGCATTGAGGTCCAGTCCATAGGACCGGGGACCAGACTGAACCAGACTGCACTTTTGAACTGGTCTTATAGGACCGTTGGTCCCAGTTCAACCAGGTCTTCAAGCAGTCTGGTTCTTGGTTCTCATTTTCCTCAACACTTACTAGAACCGTCGAAAACCAGTCTAGACCAGTTCTAGACCAAACTTACTGTCCCTTGCTAATGGATAACAAATATATATAAGTCTGTACAATAAATTATAATACACTACAATTTACATATCTTGTAGTTAAAAAATGGGGCATACCCAAGTGAAAAGAATGAAAAGTGAGCTGTTTAAATACTGCAATGCAAGCATGGACCATTTGTACCTGTTTGCATGGTCACGTGCTTCTTGTTACACATTTGTTTACATCTTTTGTTTACATGTTTACATTTATTTGTACTGCAGTGCAACACATTTCAACTTCGCTACTGTTAGGAAACCACCCCATTACCTAATAAAATTTCATTTTATTTTATTATGTCGAATTACGCTACATGACGCCAAATGATGCTACACTTTGATAGCATGAGAATTTTATTTTGCACGCATCAAAATGTATGCACATGTATGAGTGCGTCGGTAACAACAATGTACAATATGTGTAACATAGTATATAAACCCTAAATATATGCCTAGGGGACCCCAGTTGTGTTCTCTTAGGTATTCCACCTACATTTTCGGTGTGAAAGGCCTATCTCAACAAACTCACCTATTAATAACCCCCTCGCATCAAATCGATCAATTCCCCCATCACACGCGTGGATCCTGCCCCCTTCTTGTAGAGAGAACCTGCACGGTCTTAGCTAGCAGATGGTGGGTGTCGCCCTAACAGAAGAACACAACTTCCCATATCAGTGCACCTTCTCTTACTTGCGCATACGTCATTGTTTCACCATGCCACATCCGATTACTCACCCTTTCGGCATGAGCCAGAAGTACTTGTATATACGTAATCTACCTTTTCTTTTGTAAGCCGACGCCAGGCCTCGCCTTACATTGCGACTGCCAGTGATCGAGAGGCAGCACTCGTCATTAGGACAGCTGCAACCAGACAACCGATCGGATCTGGTTTAGTTATGATTTACATTACTCCATTCGGATGACTATTTTAGTTACAAGCTGAATTCAGCGATATCTCTGAGATCAGGCACTGTTGGAAGGGTTTTTGATCCAAAGTGTCAAAATAGGCGCCTGACGAACGACGAACAATTGACGAACCTCGATGAACCTTATCACGTGACCCGTAGACGTTTGGAGAGGTCTCGAAGAAAAAATTTTGAATTTGTCGAAGAAGTGATTCATCACAGATTCTACAATTATGTCTGAACCTTCAACTTCTAATCCCGGCCCTAATCCTGTTCCCATACCAGCACTAGAGGCGAAAATTGATGCACTCACAGCGCAAATGTCACAATTAGTGTCAGTATTGGCAGCATCACAGCCCAGACAAGCGGAAGTACAGCCAGAGACGATAGGAGAAAGAGATGATGAGATGGAGGAGATGGTGGAGTGGATATCGCAAGAGGATGAGATGGTGGAGAAATCTGGAAATGGAAAAGTGCACTTACCTAAGTATGCACCCCCGCAAATCTTTGACGGTACCATGGAGAATACAAAATCCTTCATCAGCTCTATAGTATTGTACATCCATGGGAGGAAGCCAGAGTTTCATACAGCCAAGTCTAGGATTATGTTTGCTCTCTCATATATTCAGGGGGGGAAAGCACAGTTCTGGAGAAACAAGGCTATTAATCAAATTGCTGTGGGAAATAAACCATTTGCAACCTTCAAGGAATTTCTGGAGAGATTGGAGGCACAGTTTGGAGACCCTAATCCAAAGGCGACAGCCAATGCTAAATTAAAGACCATGTGCCAAGGTTCCCTGATGGCGGATGAATTTATTTTGCAGTTCAAAGCAGAAGCTTCACAAATGGACATGGGAGAAGCTGCATTGGTAGAGTTTTTGAAAGCAGGATTAAATCCCTCCTTATTCAAGTCTATCTACTGACTACCTTCTATGCCAGAGAAATTGGACGAGTGGTATAATTGGGCAATGCACCTTGACCAGCAATATTGGCAGGAACAGGCGGAGTCAAAGTTGATGTACGGAAGTAGTAAATTTGGAAAGTCATCAGGAGGAAAGTCTGAGAAAGGAAAGGTGCCTCAGGCGCAAGCTCCGAGGGCACAGCCACCAGCCATGGCAGTGACACCTATAGTTACAGAGTCAGCAGCACCAGCAGAGGCAATGGAGGTTGATCAAGCAGGGAGACAAGCCCCACTTAAATGTTTTAACTGTGGGCAGTTAGGACACATTTCTAGGAATTGTAGGCAGAAAAGAAAGATTAGGGAAGCTACAATCGAGGAAGTGAAGCCAGAGGAAGGCAGGCAGAAGAATTTTGTGGAAGAGTCCCAGTGAAGGTTTCCCCATTGGTGACCCAGAATCATTACAATGTATTAGTATCCGAGGAAACCCAGAGCAAATCAGAAAAGGAAATCGAGGAGGAGTATAACCGTTCTGAATCACGTGATGAGAAGGAGTACAACTGTTGTCAATCACGTGACAATTTTCACGCGTCATTTCTGAAAACCCCTAAATTCTTTATTCGCTCTGCATGAGTAGAACCTGAAATCACCTTGACTGTGGGATTGAAGACAGTGGACACGCATGCAGCTATTGATGTGGAAGCATTGCTTGATAGTGGTGCTACAGGATTATTTATTAATTGATCCTCAATTACCGGAAATGGTATTAACACACACAAGCTGGCGCAACCTATAATGGTGTACAATATTGATGGAACAGTCAATCATGGAGGAACTATCAAGGAGGAGGTGACTATGATCCTAAAGTATCAGGAGCATCAGGAGCAAGCTGTATTTGAAGTGTGCGATCTTGGGAAAACCAATCTAATAATAGGATGTCCGTGGTTATGGAAGCATAATCCCGAAATTGATTGGAAAAGATCGTCCGGTTACATCACAATATGCTGATTGCCAGACACCCAGGAAGATGGAAGACGTTGGAATTAGTAATGAGAAATTATTGGTGGCCCGGAATTTCGAAGTATGTGTTGGGGTATGTGGATGGATGTGATACGTGCATGAGGGGGAATAAATTTCCAGAGAAACCTGCAGGAAAATTAATGCTGAACCCTATACCTAAAGCGCCGTGGCAAGATATATCTGTGGTTTTTATTACTGGATTACCCGAGGCTCAAGGGTACAATGCAATATTTGTAGTATGCGACCGCTTTACAAAAGAGGTCCATATTATTCCTACTACTACAGAAACCTCATCATTGGGCTTGGTGCGCCTCTATCTAAATCAGGTATGGTGGTTACATGGGTTACCCGATACTGTTATCTCCGATCGTGGACCACAATTTGCTTCCGTGTTTATGCAAGAACTAAACAACATATTGGGAATTCAAACTAAATTATCTATGGCATATCACCCACAGACTGATGGGCAGACAGAGAGAATGAATCAGGAGTTGGAGCAGTACCTACGTATGTTTGTCAACTACCGACAAACCGACTGGCCCGAATGGTTGGCAATTGCCAAATTTTCCCACAATAACAAATTCCATTCGGCTACTCGTATGTCACCCTTTTTCACGAATTATGGATATCATCCTCGCATGGGAGTAGAACCCAGAAGGGAAGTCAAAGTACAGTCAGTAGAAGACTTTGTATCTAAGATGCAAAAGGTACAAGAGGAAGCAGAGGTGGCATTGAAGAAAGCACATGATGACATGATGCAACACGCAGATCGTACTTGAGCACGCACTCCAGAGTACAAAGTTGGTGACTTGGTATGGCTAAGTACCAAGGACCTGAATATTCCACGACCTTTGAAGAAACTTACGGAGAAACAAGTTGGCCCATATGCGATCTCTAAAGTGATCTCGCCTAATGCGGTAATGCTAAAATTACCCCAATCATTCAAGATTGATCCCGAGATTAACGTATCCTGCCTACGCCCTTACTGCCCGCCCACTATTCCTGGCCAACAAACTACTCTGCAACCTCTGATAATAGTAGAAGGTGCTCCAGAATACATAGTTGAAGAAATTCTAGACTCACGTCTTCGACAGAACAAATTGGAGTTCTTAATAAAGTGGAAAAACTATACCGACGAAAATAATTCATGGGAACCCGAAGAGAATTGTAAGTGAGCGCATAATGCAATCGCCCAATTCTTTAAACGTAATCCAAATGCTCTGCGTCGCATTGCGAGAATGGTGTATGAGGGGATGAAATTCCGGCCTTACCAAAAATTTCACAGAGGGGACAAACGTAATATTTTCTCACCTGGAAGTCGAGGCATAAAAGGGGGGTAATGTTAGGAAACCACCCCATTACCTAATAAAATTTCATTTTATTTTTTTATGTCAAATTACGCTACATGACACCAAATGATGCTACACTTTGATAGCATGAGAATTTTATTTCGCACGCATCAAAATGTACATGCATGTATGAGTGCGTCGGTAACAACAATGTACAATATGTGTAACATAGTATATAAACCCTAAATATATGCCTAGGGGACCCCAGTTGTGTTCTTCAGGTATTCCACCTACGTTTTTGGTGTGAAAGGCCTATCTCAACAAACTCACCTATTAATAACCCCCTCGTATCAAAATGATCAATTCCCCCATCACGCGCGCAGATCCCGCCCCCTTCTTGTAGAGAGAACCTGCATGGTCTTAGCTAGCAGATAGTGGGTGTCGCCCTAACAGCTACTCACTTTCTCTCCCACATCCACCATGACTGCAACCTATCGAAGGTCGGAATAGGGTATGAACAATGCACAAAACAGGGCCCAAACGACAGCTGGATGTTGTCTGGGCCCAGGTAAAGAACTTTCTTTCTATTTCATAAGAATTATAACTAACTAATAACTTTTTGGTTGTATTTTAGGTTCCAACTTTCTAGACTAACAACGAGCCACCCCCCACTGCCACCATGAGCCCTCTCTGCTCATGGGGTATATAGAGGGTGGATAGGGGACCAGCAACAACAGGAGATGACAAGTAACGAGCACCTGCCCCCAGCCTTGCGAGCAACTGCTCGCAGGGTGGATTGCAGGTGCTGTGAACAACCAAATGAACACAAGGGATGACAGGATGGGGATGACTAGGAGAACATAACACCCACTCAGGTAATTACCCCCTGCCATGTTGCAATCTCCCCCAGCTAACAAAAGACATGAAACAGCACCCTCTATGCCCAAAATGAGGCCAACACCAACAACCACGGGGCCAATGCCAACAATGATGACAGGGCCAACACCAACGCCAACGACGGGGCCAACGACACCAACAATGGGGCCAATGCCAACAATGAGGCCAATGCCAACAATGACAACAACATGACAAACCCACACAATGACAGGGAATGACAAGTCCACACAACGACAGGGGAATGACAAACGACAAACATGAGCAACAACATAGGGGGTGGGGAATGACAAACGTGGGGCTGGGGGAACAACGAACATGAGTAACAAGGGGGGGGCGGACGATGATGAAGACGACTTTGTACCTGCCTCCAGCCTTGCGAGCCACTGCTCATGAGGTGGACTGCAGGTGCTTTTGTTTTTGTTTTTGTTTTACTTTCTTGTTTTACTTTCTCGTTATGTATAATTGTAATTACCAGTAAGTAGTTAGTCCTGACCAGTTGTTGACTGGTCAGGACCTTGTTAGGTTCTGAACTGGTCAAAACCAGTTTATGAACCGCTATGGAACCATAGTATACCGGTCCTATAGGGTCTGGTCTGGTTTTTTTCATACTTCGAAAATGTAATGACCAGTCTGGTCCTTGGTCCACCCTCAAGGAGGGCAAAGAACTGGACCGGACTAGACCTCAAAGCACTAGGTACAGGTGATTAGTGTTTAAGAGTCCGGTTCAGTCCAATTCAATGCCCAGATTAGATGGACCACAACTGAAAAGACCAGTTTTAACCGGTCTTCTGGCTGTTTTTTCGAGTCCCACTAAATTATATTATATGGTAGATAAAACTAGTTACATTTACACCCTGCGAGCAGTTGCTTGCAGCAGTGGGCTGTTGCTAAGAGACCGGAAGAAAAAAAAATTAGAATGAAAAAAAAAAAACAGCCCCACCATCTTGCTTTTGTAGCGAGGGTGGGGGGTCATTGTCTTGTCCATGCTGTTGTCCCTTTCCCCACTGTTCATCATCCCCTTGATTCATTGTCATCATCATCCCCTTGATTCATTGTCATCATTGTCCCTGCTGTTCACTGCCATTCATTGTCCAGGCTGCTTGTCATCCCCTTAATTTGTTGTCCCCCGCTAGTTGTCATTCCCGCCATTCATCATCCCTGGTGTGTGTTGTTGTCTTTTGTTGTCTCTTGTGTATGACATTCTTTGGCATTGTTTTTTGTTGTCACTGGTGTTTGTCATTTGTTGGCATTGTCTTTTGTCATCCCTGGTGTTCATTGTTGGTGTAGTCTTTTGTTATCCCCTGTTGTCCCTGGTGTTCATTGTCCCCAGCATCTCCATCTCCCCCTACGAGCAGTGGCTCGCAGGCAGGGTGATGGTGCTGTGTGATGTGGTGTTTGCAGTCATTGTCATTGCCATTGCCGTTGTCCAGGAAAGGGCCTGTTGCCACCCTGTGAGCAGAGGCAGTGAAGGGCTTGCGTGCATCATTTGGTGGGTGGGCAATGTCGTTATCAAGATGCAAACACCTAAAGATGAAGAAAAATGTAGTTAGTAAAAGGAAGAAGAAATAAACTATAAAAACATACCCTAGGGGGCCCAAATGACAAACTAGCATTGTTTGGGCCCCCTGCTTGTTGTTTGTTGGTTTGCGTGGTCATAGTTGCAGACCAGGGTGGTGATGTGGCACAGGATGTTCATCAGATATGAATGCTTGTAATTACAAACAAATGCATCGACGCATGACACATAGATGTTTGTTTACTACAAACAAACATGTACAACTAAGACAAACATGTACAATGACTTTGAAGATATATAAACCCAGACCCTCCCCCACTTATCCTTGGGGCATCCCCCTCTCATTGTTGTATGTACAAGTAGTTTTAGTATTTAGGTACATGAATACATAGTCATTTGTGGGTATGAAAGACCAGTTGAGACCAGTCTTTGATCAGTTTTTGTGACTTTTAAATAAGTATCAACTGCTAACTGGACTGCAGGCCATTTTGGATGGACCGAGACCGACGGTTCAGTCTCTTGTGGTTAAGTTCAGTTAAGGGTCTGGTCTTTTTCTGGTCTTATGGACTGGACCCTCAAACACTACAGGTGATCACTGACTGGCCTGCGCTCACTCGCGTTAAAGAGATTCAAGCCTTCTTGGGACTCACAAATGATTATCATCACTTTGTGCATAATTTTTCCAAAATTGCTGCACCCTTACATAACCTTATGCAAAAGGGAGTAGTGTGGAGGTGGGGGAAGCAGCAGCAGACAGTATTTGAGGAGTTGAAAAGGAAGTTTGTGGAGGGACCAATATTAGCCCCAGTAGATTTCACATGCCCCTTATGAGTGGAATCAGATGCATCTGACTTTGCTACTGAAGCAGTATTATCGATGCTGTGTGAAGATGACAAATGGCATCCTTGCACATATTTGTCCTGAGGGTTGAATGATGTGGAGAGGAATTATGATGTGCATGACAAAGAGATGTTGGGAATAATATGAGCGTTGGATGTGTGGGGACATTATTTGGAGGGATGTACACATCAGATTGAAATCTGGATGGATCATCAAAATCTGCAATATTTCATGTCAGCCAAAAAGCTGAACTGCTGGCAAGCATGTTGGGTGCTATTCCTGTCATGTTTCAATTTTTACTTAGTCCACAAAGTGGGAAGCTTAATGAGGAAAGCAGATGCATTATCCAGATGTATTGATCACAAAAGGGGGGTCAATACAAATGTTACCTTACTCCAACCCAAACACTTTCACATTTGCACTATGTGTCAAGGGCATCTATTAATAGATAGCTCAGAAATGGAAATGTTGTCTAAAATTAGACAATGTTTGGAGATGGATGATGAAGTAGTGGAAGCAGTGAAAGCTCTGAAGGGAGAGAAGAAGGGTAATATTAAAGGAGATGAATGGGCTGAGGAGCAAGGGTTGGTGTTATTCTGAGGGAAGGTGTATGTACCAAAGGATCAGGATTTGTCAAGGGAGATCGTCTGGTTACATCATAATATGCTGACTGCCAGACACCCAGGAAGATGGAAGACATTGGAATTAGTAATGAGAAATTATTGGTGGCCCAGAATTTCTAAACATGTGTTGGGGTATGTGGATGGATGTGATACATGCATGAGGGGGAAGAACTTTCCAGAGAAACCTGCAGGGAAATTAATGCTGAACCCCATACCAAAGCACCATGGCAAGATATATCTGTAAATTTTATCACTGGACTATCCGAAGCTCAAGGGTATGATGCAATATTTGTAGTATGTGACTGCTTTACAAAGGAGGTCCATATTGTTACAATTCTCCTTGTAACACATGGAACCCAACTGACCCAACATACCCGACGATCCCCTCCAGACAGGAGGCACTCCCTGACTCATGCCTGAGGCATGCCCTTGACACCAGACACACCCACAATGCATGCCGATGACATGCATTCAATCCCCTTCCTGTGGAAGGCACCCTTGACACATGGCGACTCTATGCACCTGAACCCGCTCCCACACATGCTGTGATACAGTGACCCCTTGACATCGGGTCCATGACATCGGATGCCTCATGCTAGGCATGAGGCTTATTGTTTCTATTCTTACTTGATACACATCTATCTTTCCAATTGGACAGTAAGGACCTCCCTCCTAGTATAAGTACTGCGACTCATGTCCTTAGTTTAGATCTAGGCAATCTACAGCCTTAACCTGTGAACTCATGAACTTACTCAAAACTACTAAGGAAGCCCCTTAGTGCATGAACCCCAACGACTCTATGCAGAAGGCCTGCTAGAGTGCACTATCCATCTTACGTTGGATGCTCTGAGTAAGACTAGTGCTGAATGACCCATTGAGGAAGCACCTTGTGGAACGACATCGACTAGATTGAGTGGTTGAGGCTTCGCCCTTAACATAAGATCTAAACTATCTGCTAGCCCACCTATCTAGGTGTAGGCAATATGTCTCAAAACACTGCACAATGACCTGGGTCTGGACAAACCCCAGACTGACCACCAAGAGAAGTGGAACCACAGCCAGGTTCATCTTGGTACTGATACAATGGAAGACTAGTCCGTTACTTGACCCCAGCACAATATTGGTTCTACAGAACAACTGAAAGACAAAGAGGAGATTACCTCACCAATGAAGACTTCGAACAACCACACACACCCCCACCTGAAACACCCACCCACTTCCTATCTGACAAAATCAACAACCTCTATAATGAGATGTCCAAGCCTGCTGCAACCACACCCATGATGTCTGTGAAGGACATTCAAATCCGATCACCCACAGACTTCTCAGGAGAGTGGACCAAGACTGCCAAGTTCCTGCAGGAGATAGACCTCTACCTGTGAATCAATGACCAGGTCTATGACACGAATGACAAGAAGATTATCTTCACACTGTCCTTCATGAATGGAGGGACAGCAGCTGCCTGGGCACAGGCATTTGTCAACCAACACCAATCTGAGGGATTTGGAGATTATGCAGACTTCTGACAGAAGGTCCTAGAATCCTTCTCACCGATCGATGACACTGGAATGGCAAAGACAGAGATTAAGAATCTCAAACAAGGTTCAGAGAACCTCAAAGAATATGTGGCGAAATTCCGCATCCTGAAAGACAGGACAGGAATCACCAAAGATGCAGCCATGATCGGGTACTTCATGGATGGACTGCACCCCAAACTACTAGAGAGGGTACACACAATGGAGACAGTACCCAACACTCTCGAAGGCTGGATAAAGGCAGCTTCAAATTACAAAGGCCAATGGAAATGGGCCATGGCAATCCTGGGGAAGACCAGGCAGAATGAGAAGACAAAAGAAACAACGAAGAAACAACAGCCCTCTCTCAACATCAACCGACTGATGAACCAAAAATGAATGGAACACCTCCAAAAGGGATTATGTTTCATCTGCCACCAACCCTGACACCGATTGTCTGACCATAAAGATGGAAAGAACCCCACCCAGATGGGGTCAGCACCACCTCCCTGCCAAAACTGTTTCACCCAGAAGAAGACTGGAGTGGACACCTACCAGAAGATCAGCACAATGCTGGATGAACTGGATGAAGAAGAAAAAGAATGAGCCCTCAATCTCCTTGAGGAATTGGGTTTTTAGAACAGCGGCCTGATATGATGCCAGTCACTGCTGTAGTCTCCATAGGATCTGTACTCTTAGCTACCTTGAATAGACAATCTATGCACCTGTCTATTTGGGTAGCTGAGTCAGACAACAGGAAAGATGTCACAACAAATGTGCTCCTCAACTCTGGAGCAGGAGGAGTCTTTATTGACTCAAAATTTGTCGAACAAGAAGGGATCAAGACATACCCCCTAGGCTACACCATCTGGACCACAAATGTGGATGGGACCCTGAATAAGCAAGGGATGATCATGAGATGCATGAAAGGGAGGCTCCACATCAATGGACAGAACTTCCCAATGCAATACCTAGTTGCCAGACTAGGCAAAGAATTGGTAATCCTGGGCCTGCCATGGCTTTGGGAGATAAACCTGATCATCAACTGGAAGAAGGGAACTTTTGAGTTCCGAGACAAAGAACGATGGGCTCAAATCCAACAAATCTTGGAGAAGACAAGAAGAGCTGAATGGGCCCTCCCAAACACCTTAAACCTCCCCAAAGTTGACACTGGAAGAGAGGCGCCCATGACATGATGGCACAAATTCGACACATCATGGCCAAAACAAGAAAGAGGCTCTCTGAAGAAAAAGAGAAGAGCCTTGCCCAAGCACGATTGGCCATGACAAAAATGAGAAAGAGGCTCTCTGAAGACAAGGAGAGGAACCTTGCCTGAGCATGATTAGCCATGGCAAAAACAAGAGAAAGGCTTTCCAAAAATAAAGCAAAGGAACTGGATTCGGCCCAGAAAGCCATCGCAAAACCAGGAACAGAGGCACCCCTAAAGAAATCAGGAACCTCAAAGCAGCAAGACGCACTGTCGCCAAGACCCAAGAAAACCAAAAGAAAGAACAATGGGAAAAGGGCAAACACAATGAATGTGACACAACACAACAAATCTTACAGAAGATAAAAGAATTGCTAACCTCCACAGGGGAGGAAAGCACCAGCAAAAAGAACTTGAAAATGGCACCATGCAACAGGACAAAGAACCCTCATCAGGAGGCTACCCCGACCCATGGTGATATGACCCCAGATTATGGTACTGTCAACACTGAAATACCTATGCCCAGGGAGACCCCCCTCAGGTAAAGGTTGAAGAAGTACTAAGGCAAGGCAGGGGTAGGGGTATACCCTTGTGTTTTTGGGCTAAGTGTATGAGGGGTAAGGGTAGGGGTTTGGAAGTTCATACCCTTGCATACCCCTGTACCCTTAGTAAGGGTACAGGGGTATGCCAGGGGTATGCTTATGTAAGAATATCATTTGATTTTCTCAGTTACAAAGACTCATATTCAAGATTTTCATCAATTAAATTCAGATTTTGGGATTGTCCAACATGATAATGGCTTTCATATGTTAATAAGAGGTATTAATATGTGATATTAATAGTAAATACAATAGTTATCAACACTTTTCAAATGAATTTTGCTCTAAATATGTTGATTTTGTGCCAAACCCTTGTACCCTTGACAAACCCTCCCATACCCTTGGCAACCCTTATATGTTACCCCTAAGGGTAGGGTGTTCAGGGGTAGGGGTAAGGGTATGAGATTTGACACCCAGGGGTAACCCCTGCCTTGCCCTAAGAAGTACCAGACGAGGAACTACTGGCAGACACAGGCATGGAAATATGGGCAACAGAAGAAACCCATGAACAGGACACAATAGAGACCCTGATCACATATGTACAAGGAGAACTGGTCATTAGCATATTCAAACCACCAGAAGAACCACCAAGTCAGCAAGCAAATCCTGGACGACCGACTGCCACCAGAATACCAAAGATACAGACAGGTATTTGAGAAGGCTGCATCTGACTGATTCCTGGAATCAAGACCGTGGGATCATGTGATCAATCTGAAAGAAGGCTTTGTACCAAAGGATTGCAAAGTCTACCCACTTATGCCAAAGGAACAGGAGAAACTCAATGAGTTTCTAGATGAGAACCTGGAAAAAGGATACATCTGACCATCAAAATCACCCATGGCATCCCCATTCTTCTTCATGTTGAAGAAGGACTCTGAAGCTCTATGACCTTGCCAAGACTATTGCTATCTGAATGAAGGGACAATCCAGAACAACTACCCTCTGCCACTGATTGGAGACCTCTTGGACAAGCTGAAAGAAGCAAGATTTTTCACAAAACTTGATATTCGATGGGGATATCACAATGTACAGATAAAAGAAGGAGATGAGTGGAAGGCAGTGTTCAAGACTAACCGAGGGCTATTCAAGCCAATGGTGATGTTCTTTGGGCTGTGCAACTCACTGGCAACATTCCAGGCAATGATGAATAATCTCTTCCAAGACATGATAGACAAAGGATGGCTCATCATCTATATGGACGACATCCTGATCTTCTCAAAGATGGAAGAAGAACACTGGATAAGGGCTGAAAGGGTTCTTGACCAACTATGACAATGTGACCTCTACCTGATAATAGAGAAGTGCAAGTTTGATGTGCAAGAAGTTGACTTCTTGGGCATGATCATCAGACCCAACAAACTCACAATGGACAACACAAAGCTGGCTGGGATCAAGGACTGGCCCATGCCAAGAATGGTGAAGGATGTAAGATCCTTTCTAGGATTCAGAAACTTCTATCGAAGATTCATCAGACACTTTGTGGATCTGGCCAGACCGGTAAATGATTTGACAAAGAAGAACCAGAAATTCAAATGGACAGACAACTGCCAGCAGTCGTTTGATGTGCTGAAAAGGAAATTCAATGAAGCCCCAGTACTGCTGATGCCAGATGCAACAAAGCCATTTGTGGTGGAATCTGATGCCTCGAAATTTGCGACAGGCGCGGTACTCAGACAACAAGATGCCAACAGAGACTGGCAACCCATGCAGTTACATCTCACATTCCTTCAACAAAGTGGAAAGGAATTACGATATATGCGACAGGGAACTACTAGGAGTAATCCGAGCACTGGAGACATGGAGACACTACCTACAGGGGATGCCATTCCCTGTGATTGTAATGTCCAACCACAAGAACCTGATGTACTTCTGTCAGGCACAGAAACTGAACCAACAAGAGGCTAGATGGAGCATCTACCTGTCACAATTTGACCTGAAGCTACAACAGGTACCAGGATCACAGATGGTACAATCAGATGCCCTATCAAGGAGGGCAGATCACATAGCCAAAGAAGACATGGATTATGAGGACAAGACCATACTCACTGACGAACTATTCATGAAAACAATTGATACTAAACTCCAGAGTCCAGGGAGCCCTGGTCTCAGCAATAATGAAGGATGACCTCATAAATGACGCTTTACGAGCCCTGAAGAACAATGGAACTCCCCCAATCAAGTGTGCATTGGAGGACTGGAAATTTGAAGATGGACTGCTCTTTTTCAAAGACAGATGCTATGTGCCACAGGATGAGACCCTCTATTGGGCAATCATACAGAAATACCACAACAGCATCACGACAGGGCACCCTGGACAATGGCAAATGATCGAACTGATCCGACAAGACTACTGGTGGCCAGGAATGGCCAACTTTATAAAGAGATATGTCAAAGGCTGCACAAAGTGCCAGCAAATGAAGATCAACACCCACCCGATGACCCCACCACCGACACCAATATCATCCAATGCCAGCAGACCATTCGAGCTGGTAACGATGGACTTCATTATGGACCTGCCCATAATAAACAGATTTGACTCAATCATGGTCATGGTAGGCCATGGTCTTATGAAGGGGGTAATTTTTATCCCTTGCACAAAGACAATTGATGCACTTGGCACTGTGGACCTTTACCTGCACCATGTATACACAAGATTTGGACTCCCTGGAAGAATCATCTCAGACAGAGACCCTCAATTCACATCCAAACTCTTCTGAGAACTCAGATGGCTGCTCAGAATCAAGCTATCCATGAGCACTGCTTATCACCCCCAGACCAATGGAGAAACGGAGCAAGTAAACCAGGAGCTAGAAGTTTACCTCTGCATGTTCTGCTCGAACAAACCAGAGGATTTGGAATGTTATCTCCCAACAGCAGAATTCACGCACAACCAGAAGATGCACTCCGCAGTAAAACATTCACCATTTTACTTGATGATGGGATATCAACCACGCACTATCCCCACCCCCTATGAAAAGACGAATGTGCTGGCTGCTGAACAGAGAATCCAAGAGCTTCTCTCTGCAAGAAGAGAAGCCCTTGCCACACACGAACTGGCCAGACAGACTATGGCCGCCGGAACAAAGGGCGATACAAACCATTCAAGGTTGGAGAGCAAGTATGGCTCAGAAGGTCAGGGCTGCCACTGCAGCCAGGGTCATGCCAACGATGACAGCGAGGATTTCGATTCCTGTGAGCATGGGTCTGTCTTGTTGTGCCATCGCCTTGGATTTTGCTTTTTAAATCCCCCCATGGGGTTCTTCCATCATGTTTCCTATTGTGTCATCATTAAAGTTGTCATACCCCAAGTTGAGGTAAGACCAGTGCTTGTGTTTGGCTTCTCTTTGATTGGTTTCTTGGACTTCTCCAGACAGTTCATCCTATAGTGTCCAGGGCCTCGTTGTTTGCAGTATTTGCAAACATATCTCTGGCAAATCAGGCCAAAGTGGCCTTTCTCGTGGCAGATGAAGCATCTGGCATATTTCATGTGTGGAGGTGACCAAGGTGGTTGGGTGGTCCTCAGTTCAGGTTCAGGGGTGGTGAGATCTATTATTTCAGGTGCCCTAGGTGCGATCTTCCAGTTCTTCATAGAATGGGGGGAGCCTCCAGAGGGAGCTCATCATTCGCTTCTGTCGTTCTGCTCGCTGGATGGTGAGGGCAAGGTCAGTGGCTATCTGTGTCAACCTAAAGGGGTGTGAGGTCTCTCCTCAGCTGTTCTTGGTCTGTCTGACCATGGGCAATCATTTCCTGGATCGTCTGTTCAATCCCCAGGGCATCTGCATTGTTCATTGCTTCTTCTAGGTTTTGTTCCATCTGTTCGATTGTGCTCATGTAGTAGAAGCATATCTTGGCAAGATGGTATTTCAGCAGATTGTGGGCAAGGTGAACACAAATGGCATCAGCATTACGGTTTGATCGGTTTTGTAGGTATTCTCAGGTGAATTGTCTTTCAGCAGGCATTTTTAGGAGTGTCATTGTGGGGTTTGTCAAGGAAGGGGGTTTTGGGTTCTCATCAGAGGTGGTGTCTTTTCTTATATGCCATCAGGACTTTGGGGGCATTTTTCAAGTTCGATTTGGGTTCCCATGTGTTTTTGGATGTCGGGTAGTTGACTCCTTCCATGAGGTCAGGTGGTGGAGTCAGGAAGTTCTGTCCATGAGTGTCATTCTCATGGTATCATGTGAGCAAAGCCACATGGAAGACCAGGTGGATCTTCCATCTCGGTATCTCGGTGGCAGTATCAATTGGTATGTCGATCTCAACAGGGCAGCTTTGATCATGAAGGGCCCTACAGAAATCTCAACAACACCACTGACTCCCTGACACCCCTGCCTGGGGCAGCGTGAACTAGAAGAACCCGATCATGGTCCGAGTTCAGACATGAATTATTCCTCCATTGCACCCCCTGACCCCGACCCAGTCACATATCCAGACCACAACCAATTAGACCCCAGAGGAGAAACAAAGATTTAGGTCAAAGTGTGGAACTTTTGACCATAGCGGGGGGGTAATGTTACAATTTTCCTTGTAACACATGGAACCCGACCGACCCGACATACCCGATGATCCCCTCCAGACAGGAGGCACTCCCTGAGGGCCTGACTCATGCCTGAGGCATGGCCTTGACACCAGACACACCCACAATGCATGCCGATGACATGCATTTGATCCCCTTCCCATGGAAGGCACCCTTGATGCATGGCAACTCCATGCACCTCAACCCACTCCCACACATGCTGTGATACATAGTGTTTTAAGGTCCAGTTTGGTCCGGTTTCTCGACCCCAAAGTGGGTTAACTGGTCCAGACCACAAGCCCAAGTGACATAGACCGTAACCGAACTGAGCAGACCAATCCTGATCAGTTTGGTTATGGTCAAAAAAACCAGTTTTTTTTCCATTTTTTCGAGTATAACTTAATTCTATTATATACTAAATAAAACTAATTACATTTACACACTGTGAGCAGCTGCTTGCAGCTGTGGTGTAAGAGAATGAAAATGAACATGAAAAACAAAATAGAAAATGAAATAGAAGAAAAAAAATGGCCACCATCTCATGTTTCTAGCAAGGGTGGGGTCCTGCATTCCTGCTTGTCGTCGTCCCTGGTGTTCATCATCTGTGGTGTTCATTGTCCCCTGTGTTCATGGTCATGTTCATTGTCCCTGCCACTTGTTGTCATCCCCAGTGTTCATTATCCCCAATGTTCATCCTCCCCACCATTCGTCCTCCCTGCCATTCATTGTCATGGCTGTACCCGTGGTTTATGATCCTGGTGTTTGTCATCCTCAGTGTTTGTTGTCCTGGCTGTTTGTTCTCCATTTGTGGCTACCATCATCATCAGCACCTCCAATTCCCCCTATGAGCAGTGGCTTGTAGGTGGGTTGATGGTGCTAAGTGATGTGGCAGCAGCAGAGGTTGCTGTTGGGGGTGTCATGTTGTTGTTGCTGGCCATTGCCATTGCCATGTAAGAACAGAACCCATTGCTGCCCTGCGAGCAGAGGCTCACAGTGGCAGCGCAGGGTGGGTGTCATTCAGTGGGTGGGTGATGTCATAGTCAAGATGCGAGAACCTAAAAGAGAAACATTTAGTTAGTAAAAGAAATGACTCAACTAATAATAATATGAAAGACTTACATGCAGGCCTTGCATTGGTTTGTTTAGGTGGTGGTGTGCATGTCATTGGTGGTGAGTGCGGAGGGTAGTGTGGGAGGTCAACAAGTCTCAAAGTTATGGTAAACAAACATGTCCACTCCACGTGATGCAAACAACATGTATTATGTGTTTGTTTACTGTGAACAAACAAGTACAACTACTACAATGTATATAAACCCTAGCATTTTGCTGGTCTCTCCCTTTGTAGTTTGCTTATTAGTACATTAGTTTACCATTTTATAAGGTATATAAGCTAAGTGTAAAAAGACTGGTTACAATCAGTTCTGTAACAGTTTTTGAATGTTTTCAAATCAAGTTAATCATTAACTGAACTGCGGTTTCAGTTACTCACTTTTTCAGAAAAATGGACCAGACCAAAGCATGGACCATGGTCCAGTTCAGTCTATGGTCCTATGAACTGAACCTTGAAACACTAGTGATACAGCGACCCCTTGACATTGGGTCCATGACATTGGATCCATGACATTGGATGACTCATGCTAGGCATGAGGCTTATTGTTTCTATTCTTACTTGATACACATCTATCTTTCTGATTGGATGATAAGGACCTCCCTCCTAGTATAAGTACTGCAACTCATAGTAGGGATGTCCTTAGTTTAGATCTAGTCAATCTACAGCCTTAACCTGTGAACTCACAAACTTACTCAAAACTACTAAGGAAGCCCCTTAGTATGTGAACTTACTCAAAACCACTAAGGAAGCTGCTTAGTGCATGAACCCTGACGACTCTACACAGAAGGCCTGCTAGAGTGCACTATCCATTTTACGTTGGATGCTCCGAGTAAGACTAGTGCTGAATGACCCATTGAGGAAGCACCTTGTGGAACGACATCAACTAGATCAAGTGGTTGAGGCTTTGCCCTTAACACATATTATTCCTACCACTACAGAAACCTCATCATTGGGCTTGGCACGCCTCTACCTAAATCAGGTATGGCAGTTACATGGATTACCTAATACTGTTATCTCTGATTGTGGACCACAATTTGCTTCTGTGTTTATGTGAGAATTAAATAACATATTGGGGATTCAAACTAAATGATCTATGGCATATCACCCACAAACTGATGGTCAGATAGAGAGGATGAATCAGGAGTTGGAGCAGTACTTATGCATGTTTGTCAACTACTGACAAGCTGACTGACCCAAATGGCTGGCAATTGCTGAATTTTCCCACAATAACAAATTCCATTTGGCTACTCAGATGTCACCCTTCTTCACTAATTATGTGTATCATCCCTGCATGGGAATAGAACCCTGAAGGGAAATTAAGGTACAATTGGTAAAAGACTTTGTATCTAAGATGCAAAAGGTACACAAAGAAGCAGAGGTGGTATTGATGAAGGCATGTGATGATATGATGTGACACGTGGATCATACTTGAGCTCCCACTCCAGAGTACAATGTTGACCTTAATATTCCACAACCTTCTAGGAAACTCACAGAAAAACAAGTTGGCCATATGCGATCTCCAAAGTAATTTCACCTAATGTGGTATGCTAAAATTACCTCAATCATTCAAGATTGATCCCAAGATTAACATTTCCCACCTACCCCCCTACTGCCCACCCATTATTCCTGCCACTATGAAAAATCTGCTAATCAGTCTAGAGTCAGACCTGCATTATAGGGAATTTGCAGGTTTTGGTCTGGACATGCAACCATTCAGTGATTGGGCCTCTAATCTCTCCTCTGCATGCTATGTCAAAATTTTATCCATGAAGCCAAGTCTCATGTGGATCTCCTTAGAGATGCCATTGTGGAAGCCAAGCCAGAGTTGGAGATGAGGTGGAGTGCTGGCAAGAAGGGTAAGAGCAACAAGCATTTGTTGTGTCGTCTCCTCAATCTCTATCCTGGTATCATTGATTGCTCTGCTATCCCTCCTGAACATCTCCCACTCATCAAGGTGCACATTGAGAAGAAGGGTTTCAAAGTTGCCAGTATTTTTGCCTCATTTGGCAGTCCACAGTTAACCTTCCTCCTACCCTCTGATTGCTTAAATGCCTTGCAGTTCATCAATGTCCCTGCCAAGGTTTCCCAGAAGTGTGCCCATATCAAACCACTAAAGGAGATCCCTATCCTTTGTCACTTTGAGCTTGTCATCAAGGGTGCTCGAGACTATGACCATATCAAAGGTGTTCTGGAGAGGTGGATCAAGAAGATGGTTCCCCACTCTCTAATCGAGATGTGCACTACATCCCTTAACTCAGACCTCATCATTTTTTCAATGGCAACATGGGCTGACACTGCAAAAATCCTACAGTGCACTGACTCTTTCCATCAATGGTTCTGCAACCATCTTTCAGTGCCCCACCTGTTATGGGACTACAATGATGATTCACTTAACAATAACTCCTTAGGTGACCAGGTCACAAAAGGTGCTTCCCAGATCAATAGGAATGTTGCATCATTGTCTTGTCAGATTATGGAGCTACATGGTGAGGTCACAGTCATTAGGTGCCAGCAAGAAGACTTGGCCTTGAACCAAACTAAGATGTATGAGACCATCTCCAACCTCGACATCCATATGGCCCAAGCACAACAAGCCCTTCTCATCCAGCTTACTGCAAACTCAGATCTGTGACATTGAGTCCAGGATCAGCAATCTTCATGTTGCTGCCATGTTCTCAATGGGCAAGGAGAAGGAAGATTTCTATAATGCAATAGACAAGTTTGGGGTGTCTTTAGCTGACAAAAGGGAGCTCCTCTCAAAGTCTACTAATCAACTTGCAGCAGTTGTAGGGCATCTGTAGGGCATCCCCTCCTTCCTTCTCCCTCTCCTCCAACTTCTACATCCTCCCAACTTCCTCCCCCCCCTGTCACTTCTCCTCCTCCTCCCTCTGTCATTTCTCCTCCTCCTTATGCTTCCCCCCAACCACCTCATTCTCCTCCAGCCCCCTCCTCTCCTTCAGTTGTGATGTCTCTCCTGCCACTGCCATCTATGGGTGAACCTGGTAACCCCACCAAGAAGAGGAAGATAAGTGGTCCTCTTGGCCCATCTGCATCTTGCATCATGTGCTCAGCATCATCATCACTGGGCACCAATCCGTTGGACCCTGCTCTGGGTGCCTTTGTGGCCCAAGATGTGGACATGGTAAGCTCTTACTCCACTTGTTCTCTACTCTCTTCAGCTGTTGATGTGGGTGTTCGGCATATCAGTGATGATTCCAGTGAGGTTTTGCCAATATTGACCAGTGTTACAAGGCTAATAGCTGATCATTATGCTAGGCTGGCACAACAGAGGGGATCCTTACTTTATGGTACTGTTCTTCACCCTGTTTACTTAGCACCCAGTTTTTCTGCTTTCTCATCATTTAGCATCCATAATCCTGTTCATGTGCCCCCTTCTTCTTGCTATAAGGAGCATGCTGTCCTCCCAACTTTGCCATCTACTCCTTGTATTGATGACCCACTGGTCAATGCCCCTGTTCCCCCTATTTTGACTGTGACCAGTTTTCCATGCTACACTGAAACATCTTGTTCTTCCTTTCATGCTTCAAGTTCTTCTTTCCAACTTTGTTATTTGTTAATCTTTCTTGTGATGTTGTTATTTGTTAATGCTACTGTGGCGATGCCCACCTTTGCACAGTCTGAACTCTTGGTTTGTGCACTGAACACTAATGATCTGATGAGCCTAGTTAAACTGGTGTTCATTGGTCCACTTCTTATGAAGTTAGCTCCTCACTTCTTTGCACTCTCTGAGATGAAGACCCAAACTAATGCTGCTTCTAACCTTCTGATCTGTAACTATGAGGTCTTTGAGGAGAAGGCAGTACCATGTGCTGCTCCCTTGCATCTGGCAAAATGGGGAATCATATTGGTGTTCAAAAGGACCTACAAATAGTGGCTCATGTTCCAGTTACTCATGAACCCCCAAAGGGTCATGTTGTGTGCATCAATGTTGCTGTTCCCTCCCTATTTTTTCCCTCTACCTCCTTTATCCACTGTGTATTTTTGGTCTATGCCCCTTGTGACTATGGTGCAGACAACTTGTCTCTGAATTTCTGGCCATGTCTGACAAATGTGGTACATGAATCAAAGACTTCATGGTCTCTTTTTGGTGACCTCAACACTATGTTTGCTGCCTTTGAACGTGCCTCAGACAATGTGCTGGCTCGACACACATTCAATGGTTTCCTTCAGAACACATGTGGTACTGGTCTATGGCAACAATGTCCAGATGGCAACCGTTTTATTGATTGGATGTCTCATGGCTGGCATTCAACTGATGGGGGTAGCATCACTGATCAAGCTGTCTTCTGGACTTAGAAATCTCAACTGGCCCAACTTGAATTTCTGGATTGGACCACAAGGCTGTCAAAGTGAAAGTTGTCTTGAAATCCTTGGCTCCTAACCTCTTGGTGGCCTCCTCAACACCATTTGTTCTGTCCAGGCCTCTCCCACCTCCTAGGATCAAATATCTGTCAAAGGATGAGGATGACTTGTGCTAGTGGGCCACTGCTTCGCATGGCATGTCCAAGTTCCCTCAACAACAGAACAGTTCAGTCATGGCTGTACACAGCCACAATTGCATTTGCATAGGGACAAGTTCCACTCTGTTCCAGAGTTAGTGTTCTTTGCAGACCTGTCTGCATGCCATCATGGTACCACATTTGGCCACTTTCATTAATGATATGGGCAGTAAAGTGGTTGGAATCATGATAGATTATGCCTTTGAGGTGGTAGGTTGCTGTCTGGGCATGTCCGGTGGTGATTGTCAGCGTAGAGTTTAGCACAGGTGGTTGGGTGCCCCATTCAAATGCTAGTAAAGGGGGGAGTGATTGAAAAGTAGTGCACCTCACTTGGAAGCTGTTACATTCATAATATTGTGAAGATAGTGGGGTGTTGGGATCATTTATATTTTGCTGCAATGTCCTGTTGTTTTCACCTAAAACTGCTACCATTGCAGTTGAAATAGTAGATTCTTGAGTGGCATTGTGCCCATGAGCTGTGCACCTCCTGGTGTTGACTGTTACAGTACTTGAGGTGTTAAGTAAATGTAACAATATATTGTGTGCACTAGCATATTGGCCAAAAGCAAAGTTTAGAGAGACACAGGCTAGTTGTCTCCTCATGTATTCCCTGATGTCCTCCAAGATAAATTGTCGACTTTGACCTTGAGGCATGCTAACATGTTGGTTAAACCCAACCAGAAGTGAGTTTAGCCCATTGTTTTCCATTGTCTACCATAAGCCTGTGGTGGCCAGTGGGCTTTCTCGCCATATGTTAAAAAGAATAGTAATGACAGCATCATAAGCACAACTGTTGTTTTGCCATATAGTTCCAAGAGGTTGCCAGGTGATTGTTGGTGTATGAGGAGTAATAAGTAGGTTGTTTCTTTTTTGTCAGTTTTGATGTGGGGTGCTAGATGGAGTAATGGGGTCAGGTAGAATATGCTTTGGAGCAGGGCTGTCCTCATGCTCCAAGAAAGGTGCTTTTCTTTTAAGACTATTGTTAGCTTTTTGTTCAGCAGCTTTGATTATGGCCCACTCAATGTCACTATGCTTCCATTCAAGATATTGGTCATTTTTGCTCCATTTTATAGCATCAGGCATAGTGTCAGGCATAAAGTCATATCCTTTGTACTTTCTGAACATTTCAATCAGTGTGTTTCATCTGTTTGCTAATACCATCTCAGCTGGAAGTTTACTCTCAAATCTCATGGTAGTAATGCAATCAAGTAGCTCAAGTTCTCGAAACTCTTGATGAAGAGCACCTGAGGCACCTCCAGTGATGTGTTTGGGGTGAAGGCCAGAAAGGATCAGAGTGCCACTAGCTGTGGAGCCTCTAGACAAAGCTGTATAGTAGCCATGGTGAGTCCATATTTGGCCTAAATCCACTACATTGTATTGTCTTGTCTTTCCTTGGGAAGCATAGTCTGTCATTGCAAAGTTTGGCAGGGCCTCAACTTGGTTTTGAGAAACTGTGAAATTAGAGTCATCAGGCAAGCAACAATTAGTTGAAATAGTTGTCCTTATCAGTGGAACAACATTTAATGGCAGCCCTTCTAAGTGAACAGTGTCTGGTGGATCAATCAGTTTTACAAACAGAGTATCCAACACTTCAGTGTTGTTAGGACCAGCACTGGATTGCCATGAGTAAACTTCTGCTTTCTGACCCTTGGTGATGCACAGCTCAGTTGCAGAGTTATTTCTAATCATAATTGGCATGCCTATGCATATTGACAATCTTGGAGGAATACACTTAGTGTTAGCACATGCAGATTGTGACCAAAGTGCATTTTGGATCTTTTCAGGGATTTTCATATGTTTTATGACTCGTCTGTGTTTTCTATTGGCATGGTTTTGTTGTTCAATGCTGCCTGACTCATCTGATGGTATGCTGTCTAAAGATACAAAGTGGTTCAATTCTTGTTTTGATTCAGCAGCAAATCTTAAGCTACCAAGGCGGTTGATCTCATCCTTCTGACAGTTCAGTGCAGTTATAATGGAGACATTTCTAAACTCCTGTTGTGTAATGTGGAACCACCCTTTCATTTTGCTAGACACTAATGTATTCAGGAAAGCAATGTCTGCTTGTGTACAAGCCTTGTATCACATATTTGACAATGCAGTATGGAATTTAGTGTCTTCAGCAGACTCATATTTTTGTCTCATGTTCTGTCGGAGGATGACAACAGTTGTTATCTGATGCCATAATGCTTTCCCCATTGCTGCCTCCTGGCTATGAGTTGTTTTTGCATTAATTCCAACAGTGCAACTGTACAGTGAAGCATTTTCTCCTCTGATTGCTGGTGGAAGCTGTGCAAAGTCACCAGCAAAAATCATATTGATACCTCCAAATGGACCTTCAGGATTATTCATGATTTGGGCTAGTCTGGCACTTATCAAATACATGTCATGACAATATAGCATAGACACCTCATCCATAAAAACATAGTCTACACCCTGTAGATGGGTTTTTACTTGGGCAATTTGAATAGCTGAACTTGCATGGTCGTGACTAATTCCAAACATGTAATGGTAAGTTGATCCACCTAATAAAGAAGCTGCATTTCCTGTGGGAGCCACCACCACTAGTCTGTGTGATTCCTTCTTTTGCTTTGAAATATTCAGTGAGAGCCTTTATGACACATGTCTTTCCAGTGCCTGCCATTCCTGCAAGGTTCATTGTAAGTTGATCAGGGGTTTCACTGCAGGAATGATTTGCTACAATACGGTATGCATGTTCCTGCTCTTTATTCAATTCAAATTTCAAAGCCACCTTGTCAATTACATTTTGCCATTTAATAGAGGTGAATATTTTTGTCAAATGGGACTTGTTCACAATTTTGACTTCATTTGGGGTGAATTTTGAAGGGGTATTAGATACACAGCCATGCTGGATAGAAGGCATGTTGTAAGCTTTAGCTGCCAAAATCTCAGCATGCTTAGATATTACAGCTGCATTCCACTGGCTTGGAGGACAATGTGTTATTGATGCTTAGTCACCTTTAGATGCCTGTTGTTGCAAAAGCAGGCCTGGGTTGTGAGTTGTCCATTCAGCATCCATTAATGTTGTTCTTATAGAGGTTATCAAATTCTTCTGGCTATTTTGGACTTTTCCAAAAGTTATGGCCACAAACATTTCTTCCACAGGGTTGTTACTGTAATGGCTATCAAATGAGTCATCCATAATTGTCTGGTCTATGTCCTGCCATGTGTTAGTTTCATCCATGGCCCAACTTGACATAGCCACCAGACCTTTTTTCATTTGAGCATGAAAATCATCTTGAGCATCTAGACATTCATAGTGTATGTTTATATTGCTCATGATTTGTTTGTGAGACTGAGAGAATTGATAGTTGTCAAAAGCATCACTCCATGTCCCAGCATCGTCTTTCAAATGCAAGCCAGACCTCCAACAATGTCAACATTGTAGTACAGTAGTATTCACAATCACCTTGGTCTCTCTTAGGCAGTGTTGGTCCTATAAATGCTGGCACATGAGCTTTTTGAGGTGGAAGCCATCTAGTGGCATGAGATGAAGCAAAAGAGTGGCTGGGCAGAAATGTTAGCAAACTTGTTTTTTTCGCTGGTATAGTTTGTTCAGTATCTGAGGTTGGCTCTTGTACTACTATGATGTCAGTCTGGCCTTGTCTTTTGACTCTTTCAGCTCTTGATACCCAATCATATAGACATACATTTTCTAATTCAGAAGAATGGAAAACATAATCAGCTACAGGAGAAAGTTTTATAATATGGTTTTTCTGTTTAAAAATGAAAAGTTTTTCAGAGGTTTCTTTATAATCTGCTTGTGCTGATGTTGATTGCACTGGCTTCCAAGCATTTCTAACATGTGTGACAAATGATTGCCAGTAAAAAGGTGGGAATTCATGACTTTTATAGTGGTCAGGATGGCAAAGCAAGTATAAGCATATCATGGGACTGCCTAACTCCATCTTAGCACTTAGTGCATTTACAATTTTTGTTGTGAGCTGTCTTGCTTTAGCCTGACAAGACTCTGTGCCACCAATCATTTCTGAATTCTTCTGGAATATTGACCTGATAATATCAAATACAACATGTGTCTTTAAAGCAGATTTTGTGACATAGTTTGTGACATACAGCAATACACCTTTTATTGCTGTGCCAGATCGTAGGCTTGTAACATCAGTGTTGCATCTTAGTAAATATGTAACAACATAAGACAAAGTATTTATCCAGGCCTCTTTGTTCTTCATGTTCAGGCTACCAGTTTCAGAGTCAATCTCTGTTTGATGGAAAATATTTCTGGGGAACCATGCTGAACAACAACCCCATATATTGTCCAGACAGCCTTTAAAAGACCTTGCTTTATTTTCAGACCCATCTTTGTTTCTGTTGGTTGTGCAGGAGTGAAGATTTGACTTTAGAATCAAATCATCTACTGTTGCATTATACTGTGTAGTCCATTGATCTAATGCTTCACACTTTGGGCAGCTACTGCATTTTCCATCAGTGCATGGATCAGGTGTTGGCATTGGCAAGGTTTCAGTGGGGTTTTCATAGCCCAAATGCACAGATGCTGCATCTACATTGGCTGCTACTGTTTCCTTGTCACCTGTCAGAAATTCTCCTGCATGACAGCTTTCTAAATATTTTATCAGCCTTTGGTGAAATTCTGACTCAGGGTCTTTAATTCTATCTCTCATTTCTTCTGGAGAAAGGGCCCCTTTAATCCATACTAGCATATGCAGATGCAGTGTTAGCTGGCCCTGTTGTTACAGTACCATAATAGCCTGATGTATCACCATATAAGCCTTTGTGCTCTGATCCTACTCCTAAAATATGCTTGATGAACATTTGAACCATAAAATGGAAGAAACAAGCTCCTGCTACAGGATTTTCAGCTATAAACCGAAATGAGGTCTTCGTCCTCCCCCACGTATTCCTGGAGGATTCCTGGAGGAATCCTGGAGGATTATTGGGAACCAATGTTCCAGCCATTTGTCACTCAAGTATATATTCCTGACTCTTCCCATTCCAGGGGGATTCCTGGTTGATTCCTGGTAAATTTCACTCTTCCAGGAGGAATTCCTGGAATTCCCCAGGACTCTGGTACCAGGAATCCACCAGGAATCCACCAGGACTCCACTGGGATTTAACCAGGAGTCCTTACTATTAAAAAGGAAACCTTTGAGAATTGAACCCCAGACCTCAGGGTTGAATTAAACAGGTGCAATATACCATTAGACCATAGTGCCATTCTAATATACAACATAAGTTGATCTAAGTACCACATCAAGTGGCTGTGTATGACAAAGCATACAGCTGTGTCATCAACATAGCTCATCGATGAGCTGGCAACTCTGAGAAATTTCCTTTTTTACAGAGGCTCATCATTCAACCACCACCACCACCATCGACAATGCCCCCTCCACCTCCCTCCCTCCCTCCTTTCTCTCACCACCAATGAACATGCCACAATGCACAGGAAACGGGCCCAAACAACTGGATGGAATGCAGGCCCAAACGACACAGATCGCGTCGTTTGGGCCCTATGTAAGTTTTTTTTGTTTGCTTTTTGTTTTTATAAACTAACTAACTCATTTCTTTTGTTTTATAGGTTCTACTCTACTGGTAACGATGGCAAACGAGCCGACTGGATGGAACACTTTTTTGTTTGCTTTTTGTTTTTATAAACTAACTAACTCATTTCTTTTGTTCTATAGGTTCTACTCTACTGGTAACAATGGCTGGACACAAGAAAACCCAACACACCCACCCCACGCCTGCGAGCCTCTGCTCGTAGGGTGGATCGTGAGTGTGTGCAGTCGACGACAACAACAACACCACTGCCTACCAGCACCAGAACCCTGAGAATGTGAAGCACAGCCACCAACCACTATGGACAACAACCACGACGGACAACAACAACAGGGCCAACGACACACCACCCACCTCCAGCCCCATGAGCCACTGCTCATGGGGTGGATTGCGGGTGGAATGGTGATGACGGCACCACCACACAGCGGGAGATGGCCAGGATGGCAACAACAACCAGGAAGGGCACGGCAACCAGGAGCACCATGGAAATGATGCCCAGGACGGCAACAACGAGGACAGCGACAACGAAGGCCCGGCACCCAGGACAACGGGGACAGGACGACAGGCACAACTCACCAGGCTGCCCCCGCATTTTGCATGGGGCAGTTTTTTTCCTTTTTAATTTATGGTAATACCTTCCCCATCGCCCATGTTTTACATGGGTGAGGGGTTTTTCTTTCTTTTTCTTTATAATTGTAGTGCTCCCCTCGCGTTCAACGTGAGGGGAGATTAGTTTTATATGTATATATTTGTAGGACTCCCCCTCGCACCTTGTGTGGGGGAGGTTTTTTTTTATGTAATTAATGATGTATCCCTTGTGTCCAACGCGAGGGATGTAGTTAATAAATTTTACTTGATCTTAATTGTGAGCTTTGAGAGAGAAATACCTAAGTTTGAGTTTGAGGGTATAAATACACTTTTATATTGGCAGCTAATAATTCTCCTGTGGCTCAACTGGTTAAGCACTTGTTTGGTTTGTCATGTGATTATTGATCATGAGTTCTAGACTTCAATCCCTACTCTGAACAAGTTTATTTTGTAGGTACTTTGTGAAATTCATGAAGTCCGAAGCACTTTGATAAGATATCTCAAATTGACTTTCCATTATGGTATGACTTTAGGGTACTGAGTCCCCCTGGATTCCTGGTGAGTCCCACTGGATTCCTGGTGAGTCCCACTGGATTCCTGGTGAGTCCCACTGGATTCCTGGTGAGTCCCACTGGATTCCTGGTGAGTCCCACTGGATTCCTGGTGAGTCCCACTGGATTCCTGGTGAGTCCCACTGGATTCCTGGTGAGTCCCACTGGATTCCTGGTGAGTCCCACTGGATTCCTGGTGAGTCCCACTGGATTCCTGGTGAGTCCCACTGGATTCCTGGTGAGTCCCACTGGATTCCTGGTGAGTCCCACTGGATTCCTGGTGAGTCCCACTGGATTCCTGGTGAGTCCCACTGGATTCCTGGTGAGTCCCACTGGATTCCTGGTGAGTCCCACTGGATTCCTGGTGAGTCCCACTGGATTCCTGGTGAGTCCCACTGGATTCCTGGTGAGTCCCACTGGATTCCTGGTGAGTCCCACTGGATTCCTGGTGAGTCCCACTGGATTCCTGGTGAGTCCCACTGGATTCCTGGTGAGTCCCACTGGATTCCTGGAGGATTCCTGGTCTTCCTGGTAGGACTACCAGGATTCCTCCAGGACTCTGTGGGGGAGTGTAAAGTTCAGGCTGAATTCTGTCATCTGGAAAATGAATAAAGGGGTGAAATGCTTCCTTGGTATCTGCAAAATACAAGCAGATTGGATGCTTGTTATCTGCTGGTGATAATGTTATATACCAAAGTGGGGCCCCTAAGTATGATATTAATGACCAGATCTCATTATGCATATACTTTTTGCTGGTAGTAGATCCACTTACTTTTCCATTAACATGGTCAAGATCATGAATCACTTGAAAGCAAAGCTCCTCATCACTATTAGCTGGTCGCACAATTTCACCCTCTGACATTTGCTTTGCAATATTTTCTAAGCTAGATTGGTCAACATTGAGCAGTCTGTCAGCAATATCATTGAATTTTTCTGTTTCTGCCAATATAAATCCACTAGTGGTTGATGCCTTGATTTGCTCATGGCTAAATGCAACAAAAGGAAAGATGGCATCATGCTGAAATCACTTATCATGGTACATTAGTAGATGTTGTTTGTGAGCTTTGTCAAATATAGTACTTGCACCAATTGCTCCCAAACCATAGGGAAATAGCCATGGAAGATTTTGGGGATACAAGTTAGGATTATTATAGATTGACTGGGCATCTGCAGCATGACTTACAGATAAAGCACCTCCATTATTATTCCAGTGCCGGAGAGCAAGTCCTTTAAGAGCTGCCATGGTTTTAGTTGTCAATGATTCCCCTGTAATTCCATGAACTATAAAAGGGCATTCACCATTTTCAACACCATCATCTATTGACTGGTCAAAATTACTCATCCCCTCTTCTACTTTATTTGTCAATGAGTGTTGATATTCTATTGTTACAGGGGGTACATCCTCAGGATATTTTTCAAGCTCATCATATGCAATATCCAAATCTGCATAGTCATAGTGATTTAGTTTTAGCCACTCCAGGGCATGGGCTACCACTTTCACAACAGGCAGGGCAAAACTTTCCCAGAGAGAAAATGTGGAGAAAATGTGGAGAAAATTACACTTTTTCATGTAGCAAACAAGTAAAGAAAAACTGGTGAAAATAGGTTATTTTCTCTTTATTTTCCCATAGGCAGATTGCAGAGAAAATAAAGAGAAAATAACCTATTTTCACCAGTTTTTCTTTACTTGTTTGCTACATGAAAAAGTGTAATTTTCTCCACATTTTCTCCACATTTTCTCTCTGGGAAAGTTTTGCCCTGCCTGTTGTGTTTCCGCCTAACAAGCAAAGGGGTACATTTGGTTTCACTGTGAGTAGGCTTACATGGGCCTGTAAACAGCACTGCAAGAACTTCATCCAATTCTTCAATTGGTGGGGGTAAAGTATTGTACACTTTTGCTACTGGAGATTCAAATGCAATGACATGAGCCATCATTTTGTGGAGACCAGAGGAGGCAACACAAACAAAACAGCCATTTACATGGACTCATTGAATAAGGAGCCTCTCTACAAATCTAAGCCCAGCTAATTGCTCTGGGACTGCTCCTGTTAGGAAACAGCCCCATTACCTAATAAAATTTCATTTTTATTTTATTATGTTGAATTACACTACATTACACCAAATGATGCCAAATGACGCTACACTTTGATAGCATGAGAATATTATTTTGCACGCATCACTATGTACGCGCCTGTATGCGCGCATCGGTAACAACAATGTACAATATATGTAACATAGCATATAAACCCTAAATATATGCCTAGGGGACCCCAGTTGTGTTCTCTTAGGTATTCCACCTACGTTTTCGGTGTGAAAGGCCTATCTCAACAAACTCACCTATTAATAACCCCTCGCATCAAAACCATCAATTCCCCATCACGCACACGGATCCCGCCCCCTTCTTGTAGAGAGAACCTGCACGGTCTTAGCTAGCAGATAGTGGGTGTCACCCTAACAGAAGAACACAACTTCCCATATCAGTGCGCCTTCTCTTGCTTGCGCATACATCATTGTTTCACCGTGCCACATCCGATTATTCATCCTTTCGGCACGAGCCGGAAGTACTTGTATATACGTAATCTACCTTTTCTTTCGTAAGCCGACGCCAGGCCTCGCCTTACATTGCGACTGCCAGTGATCAAGAGGCAGCGCTCATCATTAGGACAGCTGCAACCAGACAACTGATCGGATCTGGTTTAGTTACGATTTACCTTACTCTATTCGGACGACTATTTTAGTTACAAGCCGAATTCAGTGATATCTCCGAGATCAGGCACTGTTGGAAGGGTTGTTGATCCGAAGTGTCAAAATAGGCGCCTGACGAACAATGAACCATTGACGAACCTCGACGAACCTTATCACGTGACCCGTAGACGTTTGGAGAGGTCTCGAAGAAAAATTTTGAATTTGTCGAAGAAGTGATTCATCACAGATTTTACAATTATGTCCGAACCTTCAACTTCTAATCCCGGTCCTAATCCTGTTCCCATACCAGCACTAGAGGCGAAAATTGATGTGCTCACAGTGCAAATGTTGCAATTAGTGTCAGTATTGGCAGCATCACAGCCCAGACAAGTGGAAGTACAGCCAGAGATGACAGGAGAAAGAGATGATGAGATGGAGGAGATGGTGGAGTGGATATCGCAGGAGGATGAGACGGTGGAGAAATCTGGAAATGGAAAAGTGCGCTTACCTAAGTACGTGCCCCCACAAATCTTTGACGGTACCATGGAGAATACAAAATCCTTCATCAGCTCTATAGTATTGTACATCCATGGGAGGAAGCCCGAGTTTCGTACAGCTGAGTCTAGGATTATGTTTGCTCTCTCATACATTCAGGGGGGGAAAGCACAGTTCTGGAGAAATGAGGCTATTAATCAAATTGCCATGGGAAATAAACCATTTGCAACCTTCAAGGAATTTCTGGAGAGATTGGAGGCACAGTTTGGAGACCCTAATTCAAAAGTGACAGCTAATGCTAAATTAAAGACCATGCGCCAAGGTTCCTTAATGGCGGATGAATTTATTTTGCAGTTCAAAGCAGAAGCTTCGCAAACAGACATGGGAGAAGCTGCATTGGTAGAGTTTTTGAAAGCAGGATTAAATCCCTCTTTATTCAAGTCTATCTACTGACTACCTTCTATGCCAGAGAAGTTGGATGAGTGGTATAATTGGGGAATGCGCCTTGACCAGCAATATCAGCAGGAACAGGCAGAGTCAAAGTTGATGTATGGAAGTAGTAAATTTGGAAAGTCATCAGGAGGAAAGTCCAAGAAAGGAAAGGCACCTCAGGCGCAAGCTCCGAGGGCACAGCCACCAGCCATGGCAGTGACACCTATAGTTATGGAGTCAGCAGCACCAGCAGAGGCAATGGAGGTTGATCAAGTGGGGAGACGAGCCCCACTTAAATGTTTTAACTGTGGGCAGTTAGGACACATTTCTAAGTATTGCAAGCAGAAGAGAAAGATCAGGGGAGCTACAATCGAGGAAGTGAAGCCAGAGGAAGGCAAGCAGGAGAATTTTGTGGAAGAGTCCCAGTGAAGGTTTCCCCATTGGTGACCCAGAATCATTACAATGTATTAGTATCCGAGGAAACCCAGAGTAAATCAGAAAAGGAAATCGAGGAGGAGTACAACTGTTGCGAATCACGCAACAAAGAAAATAGTCACATGTCATTTCCGAAAACCCCTAAATTCTTTATTCGCTCTGCGCAAATAGAACCCGAAATCACCTTGACTGTGGGACTGAAGACAGTGGACACACATGCAGCTATTGATGTGGAAGCGTTGCTTGACAGTGGTGCTACAGGATTATTTATTAATCAATCCTTAATTACCGAAAACAGTATTAACACACGCAAGCTGGCGCAACCTATAATGGTGTACAATATTGACAGAACAGTCAATCGTGGAGGAACTATCAAGGAGGAGGTGACTATGGTACTAAAGTATCAGGAGCATCAGGAGCGAGCCGTATTCGAAGTGTGCGATCTTGGGAAAACCAATCTAATAATAGGATGTCCATGGTTACAGAAGCATAATCCCGAAATTGATTGGAAAACTGGGAAAGTGCAAATGACTCATTGTCCTAAGGAATGTAATGTGTATGGGAGGAAGATGAAGAAGGAAAAAAGGAAAAAGAAAGAGAAAGAACATCCGAGGAAGTATTCTGTTACGATGGAGGAAGTGGAGGATGAGGAAATGCCAAATGGGGAAGTTCCGATCATGATCGAGAAAGAAGAGCAGAAGCAAACCTTTAGAGCAGTTTGTGGAGGACAATCGTGGGACAAGAATATTGTGAAGGTGGAGAAGCCAGTGGAGGAATGGGTGCCAAAAGTGTATCATAAACATTTGTCAGTGTTCCAAAAGAAGGAGTCTGAGCAAATGCCAGTGTGGAAGCCATGGGATCATGCGATTGAGATGAAGCCAGGGTTTGTGCTGAAGAAGTCAAAGGTATATCCATTATCTCTGATGGAACAAGAAGAACTGGATGCATTCCTGAAGGAGCAATTGCGCAAAGGATACATACGACCTTCGAAATCACCGCAGACGTCACCAATATTCTTCGTGCCCAAAAAAGACCAAAGGAAGAGGATGTGTACCGATTATAGGTATCTGAATGAGTGGACAGTGAAGAACGCATACCCCCTGCTGTTGATCTCAGAAATAATTGATAAGGTGGGAAAAGCCAAGGTCTTTACAAAATTGGATTTACGATGGGGATACAACAATGTACAAATAAAGAAAGGAGATGAGTGGAAGGCTGCATTTGCCATGCATCGAGGATCCTTCGAGCCGCTTGTCATGTTTTTTGGGATGACTAATAGTCCCCCGACCTTTCAAAATATGATGAACGACATTTTCAAGGACGTAATAGACAAAGGCGTGGTAATAATATTTATTGACGACATTCTGATATTCACAGAGGATGAAGAGAATCATGAGGCGATAGTGCAGGAGGTGTTACAGAGGTTGGCGAAGAATGATCTATTTTTGAAACCAGAGAAGTGTGTGTTTGGGGCAAGCGAGATCGAGTTCCTAGGATTATTGATCGGCCCTGATGGGATCAAAATGGATCTGATCAAGGTACAGGTGATCACAGATTGGCCTGCGCCCACCCGTGTCAAGGAGGTTCAAGCCTTCTTGGGACTCACAAATTATTATTGTCGCTTTGTGCACAATTTTTCTAAAATTGCTGCACCCTTACATAACCTTATGCAAAAGGGAGTAGTGTGGAGGTGGGGAGAGCAGCAGCAGACAGCGTTTGAAGAGTTGAAGAGGAAGTTTGTGGAGGGACCAACATTAGCCCCAGTAGATTTCACATGCCCTTTGTGAGTGGAATCCGATGCATCCGATTTTGCTACTGGAGCGGTATTATCAATGCTGTGCGAAGATGACAAATGGCATCCTTGTGCATACTTGTCAAAAGGGTTGAATGATGTGGAGAGGAATTATGATGTGCATGACAAAGAGATGTTGGGGATAATACGAGCATTGGAGGCGTGGAGGCATTATTTGGAGGGATGTACACATCAAATTGAGATCTGGACGGATCATCAAAATCTGCAATACTTCATGTCCGCTAAAAAGCTTAATCGCCAGCAAGCGCGTTGGGCACTATTCCTATTGCGTTTCAACTTTCACTTGGTCCATAAAGCGGGAAGCTTAATGAGGAAAGCAGATGCCTTATCCAGACGTATTGATCATAAAAGGGGGGTGGAGGAGGACAATAAAAATGTTACCTTACTCAAACCCGAATACTTTTGCATTTGCGCTATGTGTCAAGGGCATCTATTAATAGATAGCTCAGAAACAGAAATGTTGTCTAAAATTAGACAATGCTCAGAAATGGACGATGAAGTAGTGGAAGCCGTGAAAGCTCTGAAGGGAGAGAAGAAAGGTAATATCAAAGGAGATGAATGGGCTGAGGAACAAGGGTTGGTGTTGTTCCAAGGAAAAGTGTCTGTACCAAAGGATCAGGATTTGCGAAGGGAGATTGTCCAGTTACATCACAATACGCTGATTGCCGGACACCCAGGAAGATGGAAGACATTGGAATTAGTAATGAGAAATTATTGGTGGCCCGGAATTTCGAAATATGTGTTGGGGTATGTGGATGGATGTGATACGTGCATGAGGGGGAAGAAATTTCCAGAGAAACCTGCAGGAAAATTAATGCCGAACCTTATACCTAAAGCACCATGGCGAGATATATCTGTGGATTTTATTACCGGATTACCTGAGGCTCAAGGGTACGATGCAATATTTGTAGTATGCGACCGCTTTACAAAGGAGGTCCATATTATTCCTACTACTACAGAAACCTCATCATTGGGCTTGGCATGCCTCTATCTAAATCAGGTATGGCGGTTACATGGGTTACCCGATACTGTTATCTCCGATCGCAGACCACAATTTGCTTCCGTGTTTATGCAAGAACTAAACAACATATTAGGAATTCAAACTAAATTATCTACGGCATATCACCCACAGACTGATGGGCAGACAGAGAGAATGAATCAGGAGTTGGAGCAGTACCTACATATGTTTGTCAACTACTGACAAACCGACTGGCCCAAATGGTTGGCAATTGCCGAATTTTCCCACAATAATAAATTCCATTCAGCTACTCATATGACACCCTTTTTCACAAATTATGGATATCATCCTCGCATGGGAGTAGAACCCAGAAGGGAAGTCAAAGTACAGTCGGTAGAAGATTTTGTATCTAAGATGCAAAGGGTACAAGAGGAAGCAGAGGCGGCATTGAAGAAAGCATGTGATGACATGATGCGACACGTGGATCGTACTCGAGCACGCGCTCCAGAGTACAAAGTTGGTGACTTGGTATGGCTAAGTACCAAGGACCTGAATATTCCACGACCTTCGAAGAAACTTATGGAGAAACAAGTTGGCCCACATGCAATCTCTAAAGTGATCTCGCCTAATGCGGTAGTGCTAAAATTACCCCGATCATTTAAGATTGATCCCGAGATTAACATATCCCGCCTACGCCCTTACCGTCTGCCCACTATTCCCAGCCAACAAACTACTCCGCAACCTCCAATTATAGTAGAAGGTGCTCCAGAATACATAGTTGAAGAAATTCTAGACTCACGTCTTCGACGGAACAAATTGGAGTTCTTAATAAAGTGGAAAAACTATACCGACAAAAATAATTTGTGGGAACCCAAAGAGAATTGTAAGCGAGCGCATAATGCGATTGCCCAATTCTTTAAACGTAATCCGAATGCTCCGCGTTGCATTGCGAGAATGGTGTATGAGGGGATGAAATTCTGGCCTTACCAAAATTTCACAGAGGGGACAAACATAATATTTTCTCGCCTGGAAGTCGAGGCATAAAAGGGGGGTAATGTTAGGAAACAGCCCCATTACCTAATAAAATTTCATTTTTATTTTATTATGTTGAATTACACTACATTACACCAAATGACGCCAAATGACGCTACACTTTGATAGCATGAGAATATTATTTCGCACACATCACTATGTATGTGCCTGTATGCACGCGTCGGTAACAACAATGTACAATATATGTAACATAGTATATAAACCCTAAATATATGCCTAGGGGACCCCAGTTGTGTTCTCTTAGGTATTCCACCTACATTTTCGGTGTGAAAGGCCTATCTCAACAAACTCACCTATTAATAACCCCTCACATCAAAACCATCAATTCCCCATCATGCGCGCGGATCCTGCCCCCTTCTTGTAGAGAGAACCCGCATGGTCTTAGCTAGCAGATAGTGGGTGTCGCCCTAACAGCTCCTAACCAAAGACCATTTGCCAAGGCATGCCGGGGAATTTTGGCTGCATGCAGATGCCGCCAGCATTTATCACATACATGATCACAACCATTGTCAAGTACTGGTCCTTGGCATTCCTCAATTTTATCTAATGCTTTCTTGTGTTCTACTCTTGTAACCCCAGGCACATTTAAAATATGTAACAGATTCCCCACTGACTTGAGCTTTGTCAGTTCCTTAACATGTGTCAGCCTGCCACATACAGCACATACAGCCTCCTCCAAAACAGCTGGATCAGAATCTGCACAAAAATTATTAATTATCTTGTGACTTAATGTGCTGTCCAATGATGTAGGGGGAAATAAAGTTGGTTGCTCAGGAATTGTATGTGCAAGAGGAAATAAAGCTGGCTGCTTAGGAATCTTATGTTTCACAGTCCCCTTTGTTTTTGGAGCATCAGGCAGAATGCAAGACTTTAAAGTAGTGCATTCAAATACAGAGCAGTATAAGTTACAAGAAATACAATCATGATGATCAAAATATGTTTGCATGTGTTTTCTGAGAGTGTGAGATCCCATTGCAATTTTGTGAATTCAGGTTATATTGAATATGGTTGGGCCCGACAGCAATGGTATCAACTGCTGCAGAGGAATGTTGACATGGATATAGCCTTGATCTATGGGGTAATGGTGTAACCCAATACTATCTACATGGTCAACAAATTTATAGGTCAGCTGGTTGTTCAAGGGAGAAACACTGGCAACTAAATAAGGGACCAATATTTTCTGGGTAAACACATGAGATCTGCCACCTCCTGATGGCGTAAGATGAGTTATTGGTGGCAGTTTACACCTATAAGTTGATGGTAAAATATTTGTTATGGGCCTTGTTTGAAGTGTGTATTTTGTAATCAATGTTACAAGCTCCAAACTAAGGAAGGTGCACGAAAGGGCAAAGCAGGATATAATTGAGGGGTCCAAAGACAAGACACTCAGGATGTGTAGTTGGCACCATTCAAATTTGAAAAGGTTCAGTTGGCTGATCACAAATGGCATGGCCAAGGATTGAATATGGCATTTTGCAAAAACATTCAAGAAATGATGAACTTGTGTTTGATTCTGCTTATAATAGGTGCTTGCCAGTTTTAGTGGCCTCCATAATATGAGGGTGTGTATCTTGTTCAAAACTGAAACAACATTTAAAATAAAGAATAGCCAGGTCATTGAATAAAGTGAGTGATGCCCACCAAAGGAAAGTACAGATATCTGTTGCAATTGAGATGACTGTTTAACAACAGTTTGAAGTCATCTGAAGACAAGTCTTGGGGGTGGCCTTGAACAGCAAAGAAGCTTAGGTATGTAGTCATGCTTATGTGTGCTGTTGCATTGAAAGCAAACAGTTAGCTGTGATATGTAAGTCAAAGACTGGATGATCAGATGGTAGCTGCAGTGCAGCAGTATAGCATAGGTGTAAAGTGTAAGAAGGTGTTTGTGGACAAGATGCCGATAGGGGTGTGGGGCTAGATTGTATATAAAGTTTTTTATTGCATATAAAGCAGGTGATATCACATCATCATTTGTATGGAGCGTATCCATGGTCATGAAACCTGCAGTGTCATGACATAATTGTAATCCAGTTGGATCATTTATGTAGATGTCCACATTTTCAGAAAGTTTATGGACAAAGTCCACATTTTGTGAATAGTGTCCAAGTCACTATTGGTATGAATGCCCAAGGATGTATGACCTGCAGCATCATGATCAGGCTGGAAGGTTGATGTGATTTTAGAGCTGATGAAGAAGGGAGTTAAAGAGGATAAGGCTGTATTAATTGAGGTGGTAGCAAAACAGGGATACATGTCTTTCAACATTGTGTTGGAGATAGACTACAATGGTGGTTAATTTCATCATAGTTGAGGTTCATTTCAACCTACTTGGTGTGCTGGGTTGGACTCACTTGTTCTTGTAAACATTAAACCCCCTATGCTATTGTCATGAAATTAGGGTGGCTTATGCCAGTGGTTACTAAATCCACATACACAGTAATAGTAGCACATTTTCCCCAAGTTTGAAAGGCCAACATGGCCATAAAGCCAAAGCAGGGCAAATATCCAGTTTAACATTGTGGCGGGAGCAGAAGTGCAAAAATAGGGGCCACGATTCATCCATGGAAAAACAGCCATAAAAGGTCATCCCACTTTGACGAGACGAACTACAGGCCATTTTTTTGTTTTTGCAAACCATTTTTATATACTATGACATGTACTGTACAAAGTTTAGGACAATCTACTGAAAATGTTCAAGGTATGGGGGAAGTTGGGAAGGTACAGAAGGGGGGGATCATTGGCATAGGGGTGTTCTACTCAAGACAGGGAGTCGCAAGGATAATTACAAACTGGATGTTAGAAGACAGAACATGGCCAGTGGGCACAAGGTATGTACTTAAAGTGTAACCAACCGATACAATGGACTCCAGAGGCAGTTCCTCTTGTCTGTCCTTGTACTGCAGCCAAGACAACAAGCGCCTGAAGTCCACATCAGAGAACAAGAACGCTGGCCAATTACTTGTTGCATGGCTGTCATATAAGGGGACTGTAAAAGAAAACTGATATTACATTTGGTATGGGCATTATGAGGTTCCTCTTGCCATGGTCATCAAAACCCTTAGAAGTGGCATAACCCCCCACTACACTCCTGGCAAGCAGTGGAGATGAAACAGACTTGAGGACCTTTGACTTTGATAATAAGGTGGAGCTAGAGGCAGCACATACTGTTTCCTATTCATGTTTAGTTGCTTACAGGCCACATACTGAACCAATGCTAGTAACGCAATCTCTATTCGTGCTTCATATACTAATAGAAATGTTAGATTAAGAACCACGGAAAAAATAGATAAAAATAGTTGGACAGTGAAACTCAAAACAGGTATGTAGCAAACACCGTGAAAATAGATAAAAATAGGTTCACAAACAAGGTGGCCAGTAAAAACTCACTACCGACACCCAGTTCAGCAATCCCCACGAAAATAGATTTTGGAACCCCACCAGGGAACATAACCTCGTTCTCAATACTGAGAACTCAGAATAAGTACAAGTTTGCTCTCTTTGCAGAATCTGTGGACCATCTAGTGGCATCAAACTCAGTATCCTTTCAAGCTGAAATCACAATTCATGAGTGATGAGTCTTATATTGAAAGATATAATTTGCTGACCACACTCATTGAGCAGGCCACAGATAACACCTTTGGTCAGAATAAACCTTATCAGTTTGTTGAAAGGCAGGTCACATCTCCTTGCATTAGGGAGCTAGTCACTCTCATCAGACACCTTGGTGGAGCAATCTCACAATCCAAGGGCAACTCCTGGCAAATGTCTTATGACTCTCACAAGATCTTTGACCAGTACTCAGTGGAGTTCATGCTTCTTGATGAGTCGCACTTCAAGTTAATCACTGAATACTTGGTTGATGCCAGATGTAACTGTCACAAAGAGCTTTATGCCACTAAGAAGGCCAAAACTCATGAGCAAGCTAGGCATTATGATACTGGTCAAATCAAGGGAGTACTCCTTGGTGGTTCATCAAAGAAACTGGTGTCAGGCTCTGCAGCTTTCCAATGGCAGTCAACTCTACATTGTTGAGATCTGCACCATGAATGGCACATTTGTGCCCCTTTGATGTGGTGTGCTAATTATAGAACATTGTATGATGCGAAGTTTCCCTTGTTATTTCTCTCTTTCTAACTCTCCTTTTATCTTATTCTCATTGTTAGTCACTTAGTATATATATCCACATATACTTACTGAACACCTCAGTCCATTATACACTGACTGAGGTGAGTAGACTATATTGCTCGATCCATATACTCGATCACTTACTGTACTATTTATAGTTTACACATGTATCGCTTAGGTACAGTAGTGATCAATGTAGTCCGTTATACACTGACTGAGTTTATGCATGTATTGCTTAGGTTGGATCTCTATAGGTTATGGGCCACTTCTGTCACCTTTAAGTGACAATAGAAATCCTCCTTAGCCACTTGATGATCCAGGATCATCTCCTTTGATTGATGTTCGATCACCCTCTATTTGATCTTATCTTATCTTGATGCATTCTGGTTTTCCACCATGTTTCCATCTCTTTGTTGCCTCATGCACCTGCTCTCCTTCCTGTCTTCAACCTCTTAGGACCTCAGTATGTCAAACTCCCCAGAGATGACTTTCCAGGAAACAAATTCCCTGTCTGTCCCCCTTATCTGACTTTCCATGCACTGTACTGGTGTGAAGCTCAACAAACTTAAATCTAACTACAAAGAATGGTGCGAAGACATTACTATTACACTTTTCCTCAATGGGCTGTCTGAATATGTTACTGGCAACTTGAAGAAGCTGATGCTTGCAGAGCCTCGAGCTCATTCCAACTGGATGGCTAATTCCCATCTTGCGTACGCTGTCATCGCATCTGGAGTGGTGACCTCTGAGCGCCCTTTCATAAGCCCTTCCAGGACTGCACAGGAGAATTGGGAAATCCTTCAAACTCATCACCAGAAGGCTGGGCCGGTTCGCCAAGTCGCTTTATTACAGCAGATGCTCTCTATACAGTGCACCACTGACACTCCCTTACCTGAAATGGCAGAGAAGATCTGTGGACTCATTGACCAAGTGTTTGCCATGGGGAAGATCACTTCTGACTTACTGTGCTGTATTGCACTCCTGAACTCCCTCAGTCTTCATTTTCCCCATGCCCATTCCATTGTTTCTTGAGACATCTCGGTGTTGACTGAATCCACACCTTATACTTCCAAGGACATTTGTTTATTCTTAGAGAACAAACAGTCCCTCCACGAGAACAATAATCATGTCCACCATAATTCTATCGCTTTTGCCGCCAGCTCTAAACCCCCTCGATTCACTTCCACTGTGATCTGTAGCAACTGCAAGTGCCCTGGACACTCCATCCCATATTGCATTTCTAAAGGGGGAGGCATGGAGGGCAAAACTATTGAAGAATCCAAAGCAACAAAGAGGTTGGCATACAAGCAGAAGAAGTCTGGAAACGGCGCGACCAAGTCGCCTCCCAAGATCCCTGTCACTATGAAGGATAGTACTGGCTGTGCATTTACAGTCATGCTTGATTCCAGTGTTTTGTCCACTGCCCAGGCAACTCCTACTGAATTTGCCGGCCTTGCTAGTGATCCGCTTCCCCATGCTACAATAGAGGATGCTGAGTATGAGGGGTGGCTCGTAATTGAGGAGGAGCTATATAAAACTCTGTCACATGCTAACCAACTCAAGGCAATCGATGTCGATGTTTCTGATGAGGACATCATTGTCGTTCTCACTGCTGGCTTACCCCCTTCCTACACCACTGTCATAATCTCTCTCAATGCCACCAAGCCTCAAGAACTCACTCTTGATTTTGTCATCACCCGCCTTCTCAATGAGGAAGGTTGCCAGGTCATCTCTTCCAATGCCATCTCTGGGGTCAAAACAGAAGAACCCGACAATGCAGCTATGATGTCTGAGCAGTCCCCATGCAATGTTCAATGCTACTATTGTTTGGAGATGGGACACTTCTCTAGTGCTTGTCCTACAAAAGGTAAAGAGATCAAGGAGCGGGAGGATAAGGGTCATCGTCAGATCACAAAGGATGCCTATGTTGCTGCCACAGCCAATTATCCTGAGTCAGATGAAGAGAACTACACTATGTGAAGGAACCTATTTTTGCTCTCTTTATTTTTGTACATTTATTTTTACTCTTTTGATTAGTGTTTTAAGGTCCAGTTCAGTCCAGTTTTTAGACCATAACTGGCCACAACTGCAACTGCAACCGGTTGAGACTGCAGCCTCCTTTTCAGACAACTGGACTGAACCATATAGGACCGGTTCACTTTGGTTGAGGGGGTGCCAGTCACTTTCTCTTTTCTTACCGACTTTCACTCGAGGGGGTGTGTAGAAATATCGAGCTCAGTCATGTTCCTCGTTTGAGATTATCCCTTTATTTATGACTTATATATTACATCTGATGCTCCACTTACTCCTATCATATGCTCATATTGATGGTAGTTTATATACTTCGATGTACCGTAGTCGTGCTCTTTGAGCACTTGTACCCACGGGCTCTGTTCCTTTTCTTAACAAGTATGTCCTGAGCTTCTTATGTAGCATAGATATTAATATATGATAATCAGATCATAGGCCCATTATACTACCCATTTTAGGACAAGGACCCGAGTTGATATACCGGCTTTTTCGGGTTGTACAGAGTCACATCATTTGAATCGGTCACTAGCTAGTCACACTGCAGCTCACCTTAGCCCACAGCGGCGACTGTCCGCCGCGCGGTCTCGAGATTCATGTCCGTTTCTCCATCCCAACAACCATGGAACAAATGTCTTGAAGCTGTCTCTCTTCTACACACTGACTCCTTATCCAATTCACGTCGTTCCACCCCCATTCCAGACGAAGAACGCCACATGCATCTGTCCTCGACTTCTCATCTTTCAAGATCTGCATCCGAGTCTCAAATTATACCCTCCTCCTCAATACCCCCACCTCCGCCCATCATCTTCTCCAATGTCCTACCCCCCGACAACATGTCTCTCTCCCCGCCCACACCTCCTAATTTCCTACGCCATCCACGCTCAGCTCCTTTAAGTTCCTCACCCCTCAACCCCTCTTCTCCTCCAACCTCCCTCTCACCCTTCACACCAACAGGTTCACGCCCAAGAACTCAGATCACACGTATACCCTCAGAAGAATCTCGCGCCTTATCAATGGCGTTGCCTTCTTCACCCAACACCACCCGCGGGTCCATGATCCTCTACCGCCGTGCAGATACCCAAGATACCCTCCTCCTCCCACCCGCATTCCCCACACGCGATTCCGTCCTATCCACATCAGGAGATTCCTTCGTCTCCTTATCCGCAGATTCAAAGTACCCCGCAGGGTTGCTAGCTACAGAGCGTGGTCTCGTGGCGTACGCGTATGATCCCGACCAGGAGGACCAGAGCGACGACGATCTTGAAGAGAAAATGTTCTCGTCCAGCGCGAGCGGTCAAGGTGTCTCCTGGCGAGGCTTGAGGAATCTGGCCATGTTACTGGCCTTACTCGCTGGTCTCCTTTCTTTGTTCGTCGTGTATCCCGTCTTTAGCTTTTTCCACGATAACGGTCGCAATTTACTCATTGTGGAAAATACGGTCATCAACTCTACCGGTCAAGCTGTTGACTTGATCAATTTCAGTTCCAGAAGCCAGATACCCATTTTGTTGTGAGTCGTGGTGTTATAGGCGCTTTTTTTTCTTTCTTTGATGCGGTTGCTAATGATGATTTGCGTTGTAGCGGTGGAGTTGATGAAGCCACACCACACGATGTCCGAGTGCGGACTGTTTCAGGCGGAGAGCAGTTCGTCGTAATCTTCTCGGACGAATTCGACGTGGACGGGCGATCCTTCCACAAAGGCACGTGCACCCCAGTCTCTTATCGCGCTGTCTCGCTCACTATATCTAGGCGACGACCCAATTTGGGAGGTAGTCAACCAAACTCTCAACGATAACCAGATCTATACCCAAAACGGCTATCTTTTCATAAACCTCCCCTCTACAACTACGCTTCGATTAAGAACCCCACTCTGCCTGGACAATGGGTTTGTCGAAGTTGGGCTCGTATCTACGGAGGGTTGGGTGCAGAAGCGGAAGCGGAAGCAGATCCATGTGGGTAATTTTTGAACTTTCTTTTCCCCCCAAAAATATCTGATGGATCGAAATATTCGACTTGTGTGTGTGTTGTGTGTGCATGTATGTGTGTGAAATTTAGTGGTCGGGTGTTTGGAGTTTGGCCGATGAACGGGGGGTTCAAGTCCCCGGTGGGTCGAGTTTGAAGGAGGTTTTGTGGGTGGAAGTTTTTATTGGTGTTGTGGGTACGTTGGCTTTTTTTTTTTTTTGTTTTCCCCTGGGTGTGTGTTTGTCTGTGTCTGATTGTATGAACGCACTAGTGGATGGTATGCGGTATTCGGGATCTGCACCTGGAGATGTGTTGGTGGACTATGTGCGAGTTTATCAAAGGAAAACCCGAACACCGTCGTCCTGCGGAGATGTCCCACCTGCTCAGCGTGTCTCTTCGTTCCTGGATATCCTACAACCTCTTTCCGACTTTACTCCCACCTGAAGTTTATTTTGTAAAAACTGGAAACCGGTGATTGGTATTTATCTGATTTTTTCTGTATTTTTTTGCATATTCCTTTTTTCCGCTGTCATTTGTAAGTATACCTTGATTTCGGGACTAACTATTGGTCGGACATGTTTGTAAAAAAAATAAATTTTGGATACGTCTTCATCCATTCCATTACTACCACACTGGGTTTTTTTAACTTACGGACTAGTATTTTTAGGGGATACATTTGGAATTGTGTTTAATGCTAGTAGTTGATGTATTTTGTATAGATTATATGTCGGTTGCACATGAACAATTTGCAATACACAATAACTTTCTTCGTGGTCACCACATTCTATTTCTGGTTCCTTTACGCCTGCTTAACAAGCAACAGAGCAATAGGCCATTCCACGACGACAAGCTCATCAACACCAAATTTCCCACCTTGAAGTTTAACTCCCTCTCTCAGATCCTTCCAAAATCGTACAGCAATATCCCCACCACCAACATCAACATCACCAACACCAACTCCAACACCCAGCTCCAAATCCTCTGGAAACCGCATATCAGTCCGCTTCAAATCTTCTGGATACTGAACGTGGTATTTGTGCAGCGAACTCCACGTCCTAAAGTACCCTAGCAAATCCCTCCATCGCATTTGCTTTTCCATTATCACAGGTCTCACCTGCGTCGCTGGAATCTCAGGATAATGTATCCCTAACAGAATCAAAAGCCTATCGAGTCAGCCACATATTAACCCCAACCACACATAACAACCCACCCGTATAATAAACCCTCCTATAATCCAAAAATTCACCAGAGGCCCATGTTCGTGTGGTGGGATCCGGAACGTCCCGAAGCAGGTTTTCGAGCCTCGTTCGTCCTGGTCTCTCGAAGTGCGGACCTAGGCTTGTGGGGGGGTCTGTGCCTTGTGCGTAGGAGGTGATGGTGGGTGAGAGGGATGGGTAGGCTTTGAGTCGGAATTCTGCGTAGATCTGGGATCCGGAAAACATCAATTGGATTATGGGCATGGGGGGAATGTAGGAGGTTTTGCCAGGGGGGAGAACTGCGTGCTTACCCAGAATGCTGCTGTTCCGCCTGATCGTAAGATTCGTTTAGCCTCGGGCCAGACTTTTTCCCAGTCGAACCAGTGAGATGCTTGTGCTTCATAGTTGATATTTGTTTCGTCAGTCCACTTTGAAAAAAAAAAATGAAGACAGAAAGAAAAAGGCGTAGGCGTAGGCATTGAACGCTGGAAAGAGAAAACTTTTGGACATTGGACGAACCTGAAACGAGCATATCGACGCTATTGTCTGCGATAATGCCTTTTAGATCTTCAGCGTTGCCTTGAACAAAGTCGATATGCTTCTTTGCTTTGTTGTTCTCCTCACGGGCTGCTCGGATCATAGGCAGTGAAGGGTCTACACCGACGATCTTTTCGAAAGGGGAAAGACGATCTGTCGCTTGTCCTGGTTAGAAAAAAAACAAAGATAACATGAACCATTGAGTCATGGATTATACAAACTCCAAAAGAATGGGCGCCTATCACACTCACCTGTACCACATCCCAAGTCAACAGCGAGATCCCACTTTGCGTTTTTGGCTGTTCTGTGGTAGTCGAATATATCGTTGAATAGCTCCTTTGGATAAGTGGGGCGGAAGGATGAGTATATCGCGGCGTTGAAAGTTGATTTTGCGAAGGTCGCCATTCAGGAATAGTTGTTTGGTGGAGAGGCGGTTGCCAAATACTGTGCCTACTTGTGTGCGTTCGTGCGTTGACAGTCGTCGACATCGTGATTCACCCTGGACTGGAATGTATCGCTTCAAGGGGGAAATGTGGAGAATACGAAACCTGATTTGGTGGGTTGAAATGGAGACTCAGTTTCTGGTCCGCTTACTTCTGTGTAGCGAGCACAATACTAGACCCTGCCAGTGAGCAGCAGGAAATATCCAAGGTCCTACTGAGCTCTTATGCCGATAACACGCGTCTTCCCGCCCGAGCAATTGATGACTGGTATTAAGTCATTGGTTATTTTTCAGAAGGAATTCTCTGAAGAGGATGATGTGCATCAGGAATTGCCTACAGGACCAATGTAGACCCATGTAGGCAAGTACCAACTTCTTGATGTGATAAGTCCGTAAGAAGCGCGATAGCATCCGACTGTTCAGGTCGTGTGTCATTCCGGGCCTGCCAAGTCACAAGCAACCTGAAGACTTTTCGGTCGCTGTTCATTTATCAATGTCTAGAAAAGGAAGTAATCATCGATTACATAATAATGCTGGGTGGACTATTACTTCACGCCTGTGCCACATTCATTATTCTCTCGTCCCGCGTAAGTCCCATCATGTTTACAAGATTGTCGTGATGATTTTAGTCATGCAGTTCTTCGTTGAATACAATACCCTTCGACTAGCAGCTTCGTAAACAGAGTCATCAAGGTCCTTCATCCGTACACCAAGTGTCCAAATTACAATATGTCCAAGTCCTAAGTTGAAATTGTGATGATGGATCCAAGGAATGTAAAACTGGCAAAGCGTATGTGATGTCTCCTACGAACCGATTCCCATACAGCAGATTAAAAGAGTATGAAAAAGATGTAAAGTGTCATCAGATTAGATTAATGTTCAATTCAACCTTGTAACAACTGGCAGGATCGAATTCCAGGTAGGGTGAAGGTTTAGTCGCTGATACGTTGAAAACCACGATAGTTTGTGCTTTATAGGATCGGCACAACGACCACATGTTCGTGAAACCAAGAGCCGAAAGCAACAGAGGTCCCCCGGGCTGAAGCTCAGCTCCATAATCCTGCGCTGCTGAGTGGCGGTAAAATGTGCTTGTGATCCAACGCAGAGGATACCCAGGCGATATTGCTGTCGCGTTTGTCATCCATTCACCCGTCTTAGTAAAGGCTCGCAAGGAGCCATCGACTAAAGCCTGTGTGGGATAATCGTTGTATGGGTATGACGTAAACGTCTGTCCGTGGCATCAGCAATCGAACTTGTAACAACAATCTAGCGGCGATTTACCGATGTATAGTACAATGTTGCCCCAGTTGTGGCACCTGCAGCGTCTTTCAGACATTATTCTCCTCGGGGTAGAACACACTTACCATCTATTCCCAGGACCAACAGAACCCCGGTCATGCTCGGAAGTGTCGTATTGACAGCAGAAAGGGTGAAATTGCGAAACAGTGTAGAGGAAGATGTTTGTCCTGCACACATCTGTAGCCCAAGAGCAAAGAGCATACAGATGGAAAGTGAGTAAGAAATCTGCATCTCTAAAGCCTTGGTGAGCAATGCCACGAGAGGAGAGGCAGCTCCTGCTTTATGTACTTTCCCGGCTTGAAAGACGGTGCGATGCTAGCACGAAGAACTTTTATCCCCGGATAAACGCTGAAACGGTGATTTAAGGCCTATTCCTTGGCATTGCTACGATTTGATCAAAACGTGCCCAGAGACAGGCGTGAAACGTACTGGTCTTTGCCATAATCGGGGGACAGGAAAGACTAATAAGTGTGCATGGTTGACAAAAAATTGTTGCCGAGAGTCCCGCCGGTATTGATAAGTAATGCCTACCTGAACATCCCATCTGAGGATTGCATGAATCTTCCGAGGGAATTTCCGACCCTACATCGGGATGGTTATTTCGTCGTAAACGCGGGTTCCAAGTACCCCAAACTGTGCACGGAAGGGCAAAATGTCAGTGGATGTCCGAAGCTACGGATTGACCCTGTCGGAGGCGACTAGGATGATCCGAGTGCATACGGATTGTTATCCAGGCTAGAGACCAAAACATCTTACTACATAAGTCAAGATGCTGGTAAAAGCAACGATTAATGAAAACAAGTCACACTCGCTAGTACTTAAAGTTTAATCTTGACCGCCACTATAAGGTCACAATTTACAAACAATCAGGAACCAAGGCGATTCACGTGCCGATTCAAGCTGGAGAATCGTCGGTGAATCGCCCATTTACTCTGACCGTCAACTTTTCTCCGCATAATTGATCATAGCGGATTCAATGGGCGTATTGTTCTACTACCTACTATCTACTACATGTACAATATTTGATTTGATCTATGAATTTCCCTCAGAACTACCGTGTCAAACCCTCGACGTGATGCTCGAGCCAAAAAGCTTCTTCGGCACTATCATAGGGATGTTGCGACGCGAGTACGAACAACGAAACCGCCGTCGTATCTTCAAGCTCAGGGCCTCGTCAATTTCGGCTGACAAAATCATTGTCATCAAAAGCACGAAAATCACTGAGCTCATTGTCCTCCCTATCCTCCGACTCATCCTGGAGGGCTTTCAAGCACGGCCAGGAGGCTTCTTTTCAGAGTTTTCATTGAGCGCTTTCCAGACATATCAGGGTTAAGGCCTAAGGGCAGGACAACTTGTTAATCAAATTGTATAAAACTGTCTTAACTAATTAACCTATTTTGAACTCGAAAGGATGTTGTTGAATCGTTAAAGAGTGAATCGCGATTCAACGATTCAACGATTCAACGATTCAAGTGGTGTTTGCAGTTGTTGAATCGCTCACTGAATCGCCCAAGAATCGCCATTGAATCACCATGTTTGACTGCTACTATATCGATCTGTTACTAATGCGTACATGTAAGAAATATCCTGAGCTTCGAGACGAAATGCCGACGGATAGGACAAAAGTCCGACTGAAAATCAACCATTTTTTTTGGATCGAACATATGACATCCTATGCATTACTTAGTTCTGAATTTTCTATGTCCCCAAGCCCAGTAGGTACTGTGACACACGGCAAGCATAACTATTAGTAGTCACGCAATAATAAACATCGAGCATCCATCCTCTTGCCATCCTCGTCCGTGCGCGTGAGTCGGCAACTTACCAGTTCCCAATAACCGCAGTTCAACTAGTTAATTTCAAGCTTCATAGGGTTTCTCATTTTCTTCAAAATTTCTTGCGACGGTCGTTTTGGGACGAAGGGCCAGCCGATTCGGTCTGGAATTCGAAGAAGTGGGAGAGTTCACCGGAGTTCATGTTTTGGCACGTGACGTGCGTTGACGCGACGCGTGTTCGCGTGGCTTAAACACTTATCCTGACGCGTCACTTAACACATCGTACTCTACACAAACACTGGCGCGTGTGATGCGCTAATTTTATAAATGTTGACCCACGTCTCACAGCACCGCGTCACGGTTGTGCACAGTATGACAGTGCCACCGAAGTCATAATCCTCCTATACCCACTCACAAACAATGCGGAGGACACTAGTCTCCCGTAGACATACTATTAAATTCGTGTATTTGTTGTAGGAAGGAGGACGACACTAATACGCTGCAGTTGGCTCTGCTTCTCTTGTCCCTGATGCCACTTTCTCTTCCCTCTGGTATCTCGTGTCTTTTACCGCCTATTCTAGTGCTGTCTGAAAGATCCGAAGAGACAAGAGGTGCACGACTTCCCATTCTTGAGCAACTTCATAATATCTCTGAATGTCTTTTTCGTTGTCGAATCTCCTGAGTGACGGGAGGTATCAGCCCACCAAAAAAAAGTACGCGGGGATGTCATCCGTCAGAACATATCAGTAGGACGCGAGTTACTCTTGTTAACGTCGAGTTGGGTGATTGCAGCGATTGATACGGTCTATTTAGGCCTCCTCGTGCCTGACGAGATACTGGTAAGTTAACCTGATTAGAAAGGGAGAGTCTGACCTACAGATATCCTCTTGATCATGCTCAAACATAGTCCACCCCTGACTATATCGTTGGCGTTGGAGAATCGCCTAGGCCGAGGATTTCGGTGGAATATTGACGGTGCCGTGTTTCGATTGATTCACAAGTGATTACTCGTTCTTTTGTATAGGCCTGGAGTTGGTCATCTGGAGTAGTTGCGTCATCATCGTCATCCAGTAGTGACACTACGCTTTTACTAAGTCTGTACCACGGGATGATCTAGGGATGAGGGTAAGGAGGTTATCCATGAAATGCATAGATAGAATTTCTTCCGTGGGTCCTGGTTGTATCATCAATGGTCGGAGAGTGTGAAATAAAAGTCAAAAGACGCGAAGTTGCAGGTGTATTAGACAGGAATTCTGCGAAGGTTGTAGCCGATGTTGGATGTGGTTGCAGGCAAGTAATGGGCGCCACGAGGTACCAATTATACAGATAGACCAAGTGGGTCACTTGAAAACGCGCTGCGTCGGTTCTAGAATTCTGGAGTCGCATAGAAATCACCAAACGGCTTCGGCTAATAGCGCTCGAAAATACAGAAAGGGGCACACCCTAGTGTCAGTTATGTCAAACATGAACAAGGCATCATCGTCACCGCTCGGATGGTGGATGAAAGAAATGGGTCTGAGATAATAGACTGGAATTCATAATATTAAAGAGACCCCGAAAAGTGTATGAGTTCGTAGGATGGGGTAAAGATGGAGGGAGTGGCGCACCTCGGCCTGGGTCGGGCTCACCATTGAACCCAGATATTAGCAGATTCCATGGAACGTCAAATGCCACACAGGATCCACCAACACGGTTGAAGCCAGCCAGCCAAGAGCCAGCAAAAGAGTGAGAGAGAAGCAACGAGACATGTTATGTAAGATATAGATATTTTGGATTGGGGAGGGGGGGGAGGGGGGGGAATCGAGTCGTACGGCATGCCACAACAACTCCTCAAGCTGATTTATTTGACGTATTTGTAGGGCCCAAAAACAAACGCAGTTGCCATCAAGAATTTCCCATAAGTATACAGTATAGCAGAGCATTTCGGGCTTACCCGCCAGCACCATTCGTCTTGAAGTACCTGTTCGCGAAGAGGGGGCAAGAATTAGAGGTGTAACCAATACAAGACAGCTGGTTTAGGTGCGGAAGTTCTGAGATGCTATTTTATGTCCGTTCGAGAGTAAGACTTCACAGTTTATGATCAAAAGAACCGTTCTGTGCTACGGCATCCCGCACGCGATGTTTTTTTTGTGCCTACATAGATGCTTCTTGAACCCGGGTCCCTTAAGTTCCTCGTTGGCCGGGTGGGCTCGCGGAGGGAATAGTCGGCGGTGTTGACTCAAAATTGGATGATGCTGTCACATGGTCATTTGCTAGAACGACGATAAGTCAATCCTCTGGGTCAGGTCAGGATACATACTGAGATAATAAGTAGAATAAGACGTACTCCATGACTAAAGGCACAATTGCGCAGACTCTGGACGAATACGTAAGCAGGGACATAGCTCGGCACAAAAATCTACCACGTCGTTGAATGGAAACATTATGGAAAACGATGGCATTACTGATTGTTGGCTGTAGGGCTCTCTGAGGACGGGCGCAGCACCCATTGATAGGACGTCTTGAAGCAAAACCAGGAAATCAAGCCATGTTCAGCCAGGAAGGAGATGGAAGGCAGCATCGGCCCACAGACCATAGCGAAGAAGCCATTTGAAAAGCACTATTACCCATTGATCTGCGAGCTCTGGAAACAATGGAGAATTCGAAGTGGGTATGTTACAAATACAGAATACGAACTTGACAAACAACAGGCCATTGAAGAAGTTGAAAGATTACGAAGCGATACAATACAAGCCATCATATTGTCTTGATGAATTCCAATGCAAGCTTGGGGCTGAGGGAAAGAAAATCAGGCCGTTGTTTTATCGGATTTAAGTATCCGCACCTGTCAGCAGGCTTGACCGGAATCTTCTTGTCCAGGAGTTTTCCCCCCTTTCCGAAGACAAAGTGACTTCGCTTGGTCTTGCCACTTTCTCCAGCTCCTAGTGCCGTAATTAAGACGCGTTTCGGGTCAGAAATTAAAGGATATGGGAGCTCCTTCTGCAAGATCGTTCAAGAGTCAGATTAGCCCATGATGAGCAGCGTCGTTCGCACCTTGGTCTGCCACTTGGTCTGAGCACTCGGCGAATCTGCGCTTAAACAGTACACGTCGAAATCTACCGAGGTAAAATCGGGATATATATCACGAAATCCGCACGCCTGAGTTGTGCAGCCAGCTGCGTATCGAGCAATTAAGCCCAAGCTCGCGCAAGGAGCGTTCCTTCATGTACTTACGGGTATCGGCCTTGGGAACTAGGAAAAGAACTACCCCTTTCTCCGATGTGAGATCAGCAATCTGAACGTCCTCGTTCTTCTCGTTCTTGAGTGTTAAAGTGGGCAAAGAATCTCCGATGTCAATGGAGGGGAGCTTCTCAGCGTCTGCAGCACTAGCTTCTCCTTCCTCAGTTGGCTCCTCATTCGGTTTAGCCTCAGAAACAACAAAAGTTAGCGTAAGAAGCAGTGCAGAAAAATCAATTAGAGTTCCACACTTTTTTCTTCGAGATTGAAGCGTCATCCTTCTCCTTAGCTGCTCTCTTTTTCGTCGCAGGTTTCTCCTTCACTTCTTCCTTTGGTTGCGCAGCTATACGTGTTGATCGTCTTCCGCCGGTCGAGGTTTGGGTTGTACGCATAGTTGAACAGGAGCTTGTAGTAAGAGAGAGTGGGAAAAAAAAATGGTGTCGAACGTTAGCGATAAGCTCGAGATGCTCGGCACCCCGCGGTGGCCGAAGTCAGGCTTCCAGGTTCCAACCGAAACAAAAAAAGAAAAGAGTAAAATGGAATTTTCCGGTGCTTTGCTGGTGCTAGAAGTAATGTATGGATAACGACGATGTAGATATGCAAGTGTATTAACCAGGTTGCGCCCAACATTCCGCAGAAACCGTGCCGCAAGTTGCGTTCATATTATGCATGCAGCAGTGTAACAGGGAACAATCCGATTGCAAGCGGAGTCATAACGAGGGGACTGGAGCACTTAAAAAAGCTCCAAACTGCATCTCCTGATAGACGTTCAGGGAATGATAGTCTGACCCTAAACTTGGATGGGGGTTAATTCATTGTCAGTCCAGAGAATCAACATCCTATGACGCCAAAAGCCAAACCTACCTAAACCATGAGTCACTACGCCACGCCACTCCCCCTCGTCCTCGAAAGCGACGGCCTCAACCCCAGGTTCGGCGACGTCGGGCTCCTTGGACTTCCCGGTACCTCACCATCCACAACTGGACTGGTAGTAGGGGACAGGATACTCATGATCGACTGCGACGAAGATCGTGCACGTATGTACGGTCTCGGTGGCGGTTTGGCCGGCTCCGTCGTAACAGGGCTCGTGCGCGACAATGGGGAAGTGGGTGGTTCAAGCTCGAGCAGGGGGGAGACCTCAAGCCCGAATTCATCTGTGAGCGGACGTGGAGGCGGACGCTCGACCATTGCTTCTAGGAGCTGGATAATGAAAATGAAAAACTCAGTATAAGGATAACTGGGACAGGGCAAAGTCACACCTCCTTCCGCAGCTCCTCACCCGCATACTCTCCTTCCATCTCCTCCGGGCCCAGCAACACTGTTCCTTTCCGGAACACCTCGCCTTCTTCTTCCACCCAGCTCCGCGATCTATCCCATAAATCGAATCAGCTAACGGCCTAAAGAAAACTAAGATAAATATCTCACCGATGAGTAGGCGACGCCGGTTCCTCCAGCTCTTCCTCTGCAAGGACGAAACGTCCGCCCTCCCCATCCTCATCCTCGTCCTCAGACGACTCTGTCATCATAAATGTTGGACTGAGCACTTTCTCCGGCTCCTCCGGCGGTGGCTCCGCTTTTGCTTTGCCTTTATCCAGCCAAGGCGTAGTAGGAGTATCATCTTCCCCCTCTCGATCTCGATCTCCGTCCACTTCTCCCCACATGATTCCATCGATATCGGGCATCCCTCCTACACCCGCACTTTCCCCATCATTCCCCTTAGCATCACGGTCACCATCATTCCCCGTATTCGATCCCAATCCCAGCCCCCGCAGCGGCGCCAGCACTGGTCTCCTATGTGAGACCACTGGCGAAGGTGGCAGCGCTTCCAACAGAGCAGTAAGCTGGTCGTTTAAGCTTAGCAACTCTTCCATCCGCACTGGATCCTCGAGGACGGGAATGACTGCCTCCAGTTCTGCCTTGAGGGCTTTGGCTTTACCCAGCATATCCTTCGTATTGGCTGCTGTCGGCGTTGAAATAGGTCTGGGCGACATGGTTGGGGTTGTTGGCGAAGAGGACCTCGGTGTTGGCGTTGGCGTGTTATTCCGAGGCGTGGGTGAGATGGTGCTGGAGAGCTGGGCGATGCATGCTCGTGCACGGGCAGCAATATCTGATTCGTTCTGTAATCAAGCGGATATCCGTTAGTTCCGGCTCGTTTCTTCATGAAAAGAGAAAGAGGATGAAGTTCACCTTGTTCTCCTCATCCAGCCGTATCGACTTTGCAAGCTCACTCTCCTCAATCATATTCCATACACCCTTCCCAAGGCCGCGTCTACTCCCTGCGCCCGTACCTGCGCCCGCAATACTCGCACTCCCGTTGGCGCTGTTCGCATGCGAATTACGCTCCGCTTCCTCTGTATTCCGCACGCACGAGTTCAGGATGTCCCTACACATCCTACACAGAAAATATCAAATCACCGTTAGCCAGTCACCCATAACACAACAAAATCAACTAACCTCGCAAAACCCTCATCCCCGGGCGGAATATTCAGATCCAAACATCTCATGACGTGGTTCGCCTTCAAACCCGAGCTGAGAGCCATTACGCCCGCAATATCCAAGTTATTCATTGTCAAATCCAGATGGAGGAGCGACGTCGACTCGGGGAGGAACTCCGCTAGGGCGATGGCACCTGCGGATGTCAGTGAGGTTGAGGATAAGAAGAGCCGCTTCAAGGCGGTATTCAGGGTGAATGCGGTGCGGAGGGATTGGATCTGGGAGGATTAGTAAGAAGATTAAGGGGAGAGGAGGGGATTTGGACTCACCCCTTCGAGAGCAGGCCCAGAACAGGGGTTTTTGCTGAGGTCGAGTGTCTCCAAGCATGAGTTGTATTTCTGTGGCAAAATCACGCGCGTTAGCCCAGCAGCCTAACACAATGAGAGATACTAACCAATGCCTCAGCGATAGCAACTAAACACGATACATCGAGCTTGTTCTCGCTCAGATTAAGCACCTTAAGCGTCCTATTCCGTTTCAGCACTTGCGCAAGATATGTTATGCCCATCTTCAAGCAACGCAGCCTATTAGCATATAACCCCAAAAATAAAGAAGAGACGAGGAAATGAAAAACCCACCCTCAAATCATTTCCTTTTAAATCTAATGTCCTCAGTGCGCCCAATCGTGGTAACGCATCTAGTGCGCGAACTTTATCCAACAGCGCCGCGCTTGGGCCCGTGCCAACATGGTTATGGTTGGAGTTAGAGTTAGAATTATTATGATCCAACCCAGAATGTCGAGTAGTCACCCCACCCTGGGACGACGACGTAATCAAGGGTACCGTGCTCGTATTGGGGCTGGGGCTGGAGTTGGAGTTGGAGTTGGAGTTATTGAGGTTGTGATTAGGCTGCCTCCGAGAACGGGGTACGTATGGCGTATATGTAGTTTGGACCCCTGTTGGCGGGTGGCGCGGGGGCGGGAAGATCGGACCTGATCGTGTGACGGGGCTTTGGGCCACTTTTGCTGGCAGAGGGTTGAGTGACCCTGTCGAGCTCGCGGAGGCCGGGGTTACGGGTGGTGAGAGCGCCGCTGGGAGGTTGGTGAATGAAGATGTAGGTGAAGAGGAGGAGGAGGAAGTGGTGGACGGTGTAGGGGAGACTAGGCCTGCGGGGACGACGTCAGGGTAATCTCGGATCATGAGGGCAAGAGCGATGGCGCCGGTTGCATTGATACGGTTATGTCGTAGGGAGATATTGCGCAAGGAAGAGGTACGGACTGTGCGGGCTAGGCAAAAAGCAGGGTTAAGTAGGAGGTGGATATCGAATTTGCAGGAGTCCTACCGAGTACTTCGAGGGCGGGAGCGCGAAGAGAACAGTCATCCAGCCGGAGGGAGACGAGTCCCGGATCTGGGGCAGTAGCAAGGGCTGCAACGATATACTCTGTGGATTTTTTGTCCAGTGCATTCTGCGAGAGATCGAGAAACTGCAGAGTTTTGGACTGATGGTGTCGGCATGAGTTGTTAGCGAATGGTTTTGTTTTTAAGTGAGCATAAGTGTACCTGTGCAAGATATGCGCCAATAATACGGAACGCAGGGGCCTTGAGACGGCGATTTGAGGCGACAGAGAGGAAGGAGAGGGTATCTGGTATTAGTAGGGCGTGTAGCATTGGCTTCAGTACCTGTTCTTTTGTTTAACACGAAATACCAGGTCAATGGTGATTAGAATACCTGGTCATCGAGGTCGCATTCGCGGAATACAAGCTTCCGGAGCCCCCACTCGATCGTGAACACGTCAGAGAGAATCGACGCGGATGTCATTGTAAGCTGTACACCCGAGAAATCCACCGAACGGGGATTAACTTGGGATACATTCTGTATTTCCGTGATATTGAATCATACAAATAAGAAAGGTATTGAAGAGCCGTACCTTGAACGCCTTCGTGATGGCAAGATCTGGCTTCTCATCACAACCCGCACAGCACTCGCGATAGAACGATTCGACCTTGTCCATGGACCACCAGTCATCTGAATCGCCAAGTGCCGGACTAGAAGCTGCACTCGATGTAGCATTCGCATTCCCTCGAACGACTCTCTTCCTCCTCTCAGCCTCCCTGACTTCAATCGCCTTCTTCTCCTCCTTCAAGGTAGGAGTCGACGGTGGATTAACGGAAGATATTGGATAGACAATAGCGATCTCAGGAAGAATAAAATGAGCTCTCTTGAGTGGTTTAGAAGCATCTTCGGCACCAGTTGAGGTTGGTGGTTGATTGGGAGTAGGCAGGAACCTTGTTATGCGAGAAAGTAGAGAAGGTGGGGTAGGCGGGGGACGTTTGAGGATAGACTTTCCAGGGATTGGGATTGTCACTGCTGAGGACGACGGCGAGCATGAGGAGTTGGAGGCTGCCATGAATACTTCCTGTTACACTCTAACCAGAATTTATGTAAACTCTCTCAATTTGGTCAATTGCGCGGCGGTTCGACCTTGAACCTGAGCCTCAGCAAACTTGCATAGTTCCTAACAATCTTCATAGTTCTCTGCTCCTACTTTTTTATAGCGCTTCTTATAATTGACCCCTTCTGGCGCTTTTTGTATAAGCAGCTTATTGTTTCTGTCAACTCCTCATTGTCTGTTGCCAACGCAACACAGCCACCTATTCTGCTGGCGCTATAAGAACATCCTTCTGACAGAGCCCCAAGATGGTAATACTAGGAAGATTGACTTGGAGTATGCTATGCAACTTGAAGGCCCCAGCATGCAATTTGAGTCCCGCATTATGGCATTCTTTGCGAGGTTACTTCGAGGTCCGATAACGACACAGGAATCAGGATATAAAGTTCGTGGAATTACATCACTAACGTAATAGACACGAAACCATTCTAGAATCTACAAGTACATGGACAGCGATAACAAGCAACAAGGTCATCATCGAGAGTACAAGCATTATCTCATAAAAATAGCGATCAATATACATATTAGTCTGGTCATCCAACACTAGGTATCAGTCGATCCACTGAGGGTCCACCCGTATATCAGGTCGGGGTAAATACTTCCGAGAACTCCCAGGACAAAACGCATCCATCCGGGTCTTGACTGTCCGATGGATCTTCAAGCCGCTGTTGTGTTGCGACGGAATGTATCTCTCGCGCCCTCTATTTAAGCTAGTGGACGTCAGATGAACAAGTTGTGACCCGATAGACGTAGGAGGAAACGTACCCAACATATGAGACCCAGCTGCAATCCCCACGTTGATACCTCAGTTTCAGGGGAAGAACTTCCAAGATCCACCATGCGGGCTGAAGTTCTAGCTGGTCATACATCGGTGATAGTGCATCTTTCAGATCCTCTTCCTCCTCTGTCCCTACAGGAATTGCTTCGTCAGCCGTTGCATTGACTGGTGCTGGAACAATATCCACAACTGAACGTGGAAGCAGCAGATTCCTGAGGAAAGATAAAGAACGTTGGATCCAGGATGGTGACATTTGAGGGCGCTCTCTGATGACAGCATTGTCAACTGGAATCGGAGTGGGTCGTGGAGTGACAAAGGGATATAACGTCAACGGGTCAAGGCCGAGTTGACGGAGGCCTTCGCAATCGAACATGATACCGGTACCGGCCTTGAAACATTCTCGTATCATCCACCGCAGAGGGATGCGGGCGAGAGAGTTACGTGTTTTGTTACTGACCGACCCGCCACCAACATCTCCACACAGCTGGTCAGTATCGGAGAAGCATCATACAAAAAACCTGAGACGAACCACAATGACAGCCCTACAACGAAGTGAAGGCGATTAGGATTAACGTTGCAACGTTTGTACTTGGGCAAGAACGTACCGCGAACCAGACCTCTTCAACATCTGTCGCACGTTTCTCCTTCTTAGCATGCAACTCCTCAAGAAGTCTGAGAATCCTCTCTTCTTTCTCGCTAGCCCATCGCTTAGGCTTCCTGGATGATTCTTCGTCCTCGAGGTCAAGCCTGAGTGAAGCCCCAATTTTCACTGGGTGGCTTGCTGGGTCTTGCGTGTTACTTAGGTTCTCTTCATACGACTTGTGTCGATTCCATAGGTTGGCCTTGTATTTGCCACGACGCTCGTCGAGAGAAAGTGCATGTCGGAAAGTGCGGACAAGCGTGTTCGACGTTGTGAATGGCAGGCTTCTCGGAATTAGGCCGACAGAGTCCACAGTATCCCTAAGTCTCAAGGATTAGCAAGTTCAACAGTCCGCGGGCGTACAACATACCATACGCCAATGAACTCGATATCCACGTCAATACAAAACGACTTCTTGAATAGGTTGGATTGTTCCCAGCCGACATTGTCACATTGCGTATACATCTTGTAAGCGAATGGAATCTGTTGAATGTTGTGCGCTGGGAGGAGACCAACTTTCTGGAGCATCCCTGCGAGACTGGAAGCAAGGTTGAGCTCTCATCCACGTAAAAGGTTTAATCAACATGTAACTCACCTTCTAGCGGTGTATGCCCCGCGAGAGAAGCCTGAAGATATGATATACTTTAGTCGATAATCGAGCCCTTCACAGGGACCCACGAACCGAATAAACAAATTTTGTCTCCGGCTGTATCTACATAGCCAATTGAGATTAACACTTGATGGTTTTACAGTGAGATCTATGTTAACTTAACATGTTTGCATCAAAAATTCGTAGCCACCTGCCGAACATGATAAGTCAATGAAATCACAAAGAATAAGGAACGAGCATACCCATAACATGTGCGTCCAGATTCCAAGCGAGCATCAGGTCAAATGTCTATACATGACAATGAATTAAAAGATTTTCAAAGATTGTAGCACTAACGCACCAATGAAATATTTGAGGTGAAGGAATTCGCAACTTGTGGGGTAGTGTATGTTCCGATTCCTGACTAGATACAAATTGTGCTCAGCGACCCTGAACGGCTATTCAGCATTGTTAACTCGCACCTGGTAATATACCATCTGCTTCGACGTGTCATTCTTCTTAAGCAGCGACACGAGCTGGACAATATTTGAATTATCAGCATCGAACTGGTCACCGGTGCCATCAAAGCAAAGGACTAGGGTCCGATTTGCATGAGTTGGAGGGATAGTCGGTGGGGTCTTTCGGGAATCCAAAGATACCGACCGCGTAGGACGTGGTCGAAGACTACTTGGCAATTGTCCTGGCGACGCGACAGTGGTAGAACATGAAAACGAAGATGCTACATCACCATCCGATGGAAAGTGAACGGTGGGATTCGTCGTCAAAGGTGACTCGACAATATCCTGATTTGCCATGCCATCTAACTAATGAGATGGAGGCGAGTACTTATTGCCACCGGGCGGAGCTTTGTAGCAAACGATCCACTGAGGAGAAGCACAGGAACAAGCTGTAGGCAGTTCCAAACACATTCCGGTCAGTAGTCGAGCGGTATCATTTTGATTGAAAGAAAAGGAAACCTGACCGTTTTCTGTTAACGGCTATCAAATTTGATCGTTGGCCACTTCGCCTCGTGCTATACTTTCGGTCTCACTTGGATACCCCTACTACTTACCTACATACGCTAAGGGAATAATTCTGTTAAAAAGGATGTGACACCACCCATGATCAACGTTAACGTTCACATCTACAGCTTCGGAGATCTGATAACGCTCGCAATAGCCTCTGTTGACAAAATGTTAGTGCACTTTATACTTAGACCTGTTATTGTTTCACTCCTGACATCCATATGCACAGCTTATTTTACGTTTCTCCATGGCCTATAACTTGTGGAATCTTCAAGCAAAAATTATTTAAGACCACTCTGAGATACCCAATTGGTGGCAAGCGCGAACTTAGGTAAGGACATCTTACATTCCCATCTCTGCCTTTACTTCCATCACAGATGTTTGCAATTGGGTTTGGTTTGTAAGATTAACACCGCAGGTATGCGTATCGACGCACCTGTGATGTGTTGTCTTATTTCTAGCACTCTCGAGTCTTGAGGCGTACGTGTTTGCTTTGCTACTCAGGCTGTAGGTGAGCCCCTATAGACTGAGTTCAGTGTCAGGGATGTGGTGGTAGATGCCTGAGGAGTGGAAGGGGTGCAATATCTCAGTGATCAACTTATCAACTCTGCAAATGAGTCAAGAAATGCATTGTGGAAGGTTGCGCGCCGAGCTCATGTCTTCAGATCCCCACGAAATTGCTATTGATATAACGTAAAGGAACCGTGGGAACAGCTGGATTTGCTGCATGGTAAACTTTACCAAAAACTCAAATGCTCTCTATGCAGTAGTCCCTTTCAGAAGAACTGAGGATCTGGCATTTAGCAGAATGCCTTCCGAGGTACATGCCGCCAAACTGGACAGTCTCTCGTACTTTTAACCACGCTCTGGTGGCAGTACTAAACAGACCTCGTGCTCGAATGGCTATACATAGCGGTATCACTGCTTGCGGATAGAGTTTACGTCTCTTTGAAGCTCGTCGCCTACAGTGACGTTCATTGTTAGCTGAGCGCATGATTCTTGATCGCGAAGCTAGGCGGATGATGCCAGCAAGCTCCCAAAGGAAGAGCACCATAGCTAGAGAAAGTAGACGAAAGGTCCCTGTAGAGTGGTTGCAAGAGATATACAAACGGGTGCGCTCTCCGGATACCTCTTCACTATTTGGCCTCCTGCAGAAGAGGCTTGCAACTAGTAGCCTCATACAATAAGGCGAGCGCTGGTACATCCGCTTTATGTCTCGCTACTTCTCTAGGAGCATATGCTCTTAATAATCGGAAAGCTCGTAGACTCAATATCTCTTCAACGTGGGTGAAATCGTCTTCCGTTGCCTGAATCTGATCGCGTTTGGTAGATTTTTTAGCTGATGTGCTTAGGAGTGTTTCGAGATCGGTTTATTAACAACACTCCGGAGAACCTTATCACCTCTGTTCCATGGCTCCATCATCAAAATAATTTCCTTTCGGTCTTGCATGTCACTTTCCTGCCCCACTTCATATTTTGCGCCATGCAGCACGGTTACTGTTGATGTCAGGCGCGGCGTGGTCAACGGAATTCGTATCTACTTCGCAATACACGAAGTGCTAGTATATATACTTATGACGCCGGGGAATTTGTTGCATGGTATCTCTGCATCTGCGTGGGGATCTTTATGTACGTCGGGCCGGCCGCTTTGCCGACCATTCCGACCACTCGTGAGTCGTGACCTCTACTGCAGTTGACTGCTTGTTGATCAACGTTCGATCTTTCCATCTACGTGTCCTCATCCATATCCACCATCACATTTGAACTATGCAAAACACGTCTGAAGCTGGGGAGAAGCTTCCTCCTGTCGACATTGGGGACACTCTACCCACACTGACACTCAAGAATGAGAAGAATGAGGACATTCAGATCGCAGATCTTGCATCAGAGAAAGGTGTCGTTCTCTTCCTGGTTCCAAAGGCTGACACTCGTATGGACATATCCCCGCCTTCCCTACTACCTGAATATCAAGCTAACAGCGCCCCCCCGTAGCTGGCTGCACCACACAAGCATGCGGTTTCCGCGACATCTACCCCGATTTTACGTCCGTGAACTTTGACGTGTACTGCTTGAGTGCCGATTCGCCAGCTGCACAGACCGCGTGGCAGATCAAGGTAGCTTCAGTTGTTGGTACTGGATTATTATTAATCTAACATGGCGATTGTCACAGAGAGAGCTTCCGTACCCTCTGATATCGGATCCCAAACGCCTATTGATATCAGCGCTCGGATCTGGAGAAGGAGGAAGGACGCAGAGAAGTCATTTTGTCTTTGGAAAGGGAGGCAACCTACTGGACAAGAAGAATCCGGTCCAGGCGGCTGATAGGTAAGCGGCATGCGACAGTTTTGCTTTAAAGCCCTTTCTTATGATGTCGTTTCCCTTAGTCCCAGGCTTGCATTGGAATTTATCCAGAGTTTGTGACTATGAGTTATCTCCAGACTCCCTACCATTGTTGCTGTCCGGGCCTTGGATTTGTATTATTGATTTCAATCTCTAAAACGACAGATTTCTGAACAACTTTCTTGCTGCGATGCTTTACCGCGGCGCGAACTGATCTCGTTACCTCGTGAGTTCGGTGCCATTTATGTATTCTATTAAAAGGAAAGCCTTGAAACACTTCTAACCGTGGCTACGTAAGAAGATTTCGGCAGTGATGTCATCGAAGACCTCGCTCTCCATTTGTGTTTCAATAAACGACCCCAGGATACTTATCACCGACTATCTGTAACTCACCGTATTGATTGCCTCCCAGTGAGTCACCTCAATCCAGGACCATAGTATTTTGGGATTCATTAATGTATGACCGTACACTCAATAAAATATATACTCACAGGTGCGCGCGCATCCAACTGCTGTTAAAAATGCATGTTAAGTTTTAACTTCTTGCAGACTTGTATGAACGTTTTCTTGGTGAAACCATCCTGTCACAATGGGTACCAAGATTAAATCGAATATATTGCTACTATGACCATATACATGCGCAGCTGTGTAATGGCCGCAAAGAACCTCTATGCTACATAATAATGTTTGTATCATGCGACCGTAACTAGATAATTAATGTTCGGAAGGTTCATGTCCTCAGTCGTTAAAAACCAAATTACATCCGCTGCGCTCTTAGAACTCATCCATGTACTCCCTGCACCGATCCCATAGTCTTCCCCATCGGCCGCCATTCCATGACCTCACCCTGGTCCACCCATCATGCGCAGCCATCCGCTCAATCCAGATTAACACCGAGCACAGTGCGAAATCCGCATACGAGACATCATGTCCCATCACCACTGTGCCATCTCCATCTGCATCGCCTGCATTCTTATCCAGTACCATAGCCAAAAAGTCGAACTGCTCCTTGACTGCAAGCCATGCCTGCTCACGTTGCGGACCTGAGAGGAACATCTGCGGCACAGCATGACTCGAGGGTCCTCGAGATGGCGTCCTGAAATGTGACTGGCTGCGCTCAGGGAGCTGCTGATGACTCAGAGGGACCATGATAGGAAGGAGAGGCTTTGCGAAGATCTCCTGGATATAATGGACGAAGAGCGTCTGTACGGCACGCGAACCCTCGGGGAATACGGGGCGCGCGGGGTAAGCTGACTCGAGGTACTCCGCAATATGATTCGTGTTAGAAAGAATCTCGGGGGACATAGGATTGCGCGTGGGGTCTACAATGACGGGCAGAGTGTATACAGGTCGCCCGTCTCCGCGTATTGCACTAGGAGGTGCCCCAATTGAGCGCAGCGTTGCTTCTACGTCGGGGAACTGAACCCAGACAGTGCGGTACCGCAGCCGCTTATAATTTAGAATGAATCTAGAATTACGTGATATTAATGTGACGTTGACCAATGATGGCTTGTAAATATAACGTACCGAATTCGCCATATGTTGGGTGCCCACGGTTGAGGAGTATTACCAGGTGTATCATAGAGCGTAATTATGGGAGGGGATGAGGCTTGGGAAGTTCGTGAAGAATATCGTGAAGATCTGCTCATAGTCGTATAGTCGTATACAGTCGTGGAGAGAGAATAAAGCGTGAAGAGATGATAAAGCAAGGGGAAGTACAGAAAGGGAAGTATTATGCCCTTCACTTAAATGCCTCGATGTAAATAGCGAAAACTTAATGAGGCATCTGTACTCAATTGCAAATGAGTGATGATATGTCAAAACTAGTCAGATCGGAAACGTTGCTAGTCTCGGTCAGATTGAGTCGGATGCCACCCCATCCTAAAACGTATGTCGGTCACAAGCAGGGGCCTATATTTCCGGACGGACGGAGGTGTTCTGAGCCTTCTTTACCGACTACGTGCGCTATCTTTCGAGATTGCAGCAATTTCCCCCGTTTTGGACGCAAAAGGAAAATTAACGAAAGTGGAAACACGGACCGAAAATCCCAGGATAACGGTACCGTAGTGACTCGGTTCAGATATTTGGGACAGCTTTGTCTGGAAATGCAGTGGTGGGAAGCGACGCAGAAGTAAAGTTGAAAGCTGTTCATTCATTATCCGGATTTGGACGCGTTTGCTCGTGTCGCCATCACGTGCGTTAATGGCAGGGCGTGATTTACTATGTCACTGTGTCCCGACGCATTCATCCACTCGGACAGGTGCAACTTGCACAGGAGAGCGATAAATTATGGATGGGCATGATATTCTGTGACTATTTCCGCCAGTGAGCAAGATGCTGTAGAGATAATCCAAATCAGTACAACCAATTACTTCCTGAGTGGCACAGCGTTTCATCGCCGCCTGGTAACAGCGCCCATAGATTTTTGTACACGCGCGATTTCTGAAAGATAATTCAGGACTTACTCAAGGTATGGGCTTTCGTCGTATCTCACAAAAGAGCAAGGGGGAAAGCTCGGGTGTTTGGGTGGTAAGATCTCCGTCATCGGGTTATTAGTGTCGGCATTTCCATCCGCAGACTGATAAGAGATATTTCAGGTTAAATGGGGACATGGAACATCATGACATCATAACATGTCAATAATTGGCGGGACAGGGTCGACAAGACTAGATGTCAACTAGTCGGAGGCTGGTAGTCTTTGATTGTAGAAGAGAAGGGTCTGAGCGCGAAGATACGTCCCAGTTTTTCTCTTCGGAAGCAATCTGGGTGATATGAGAGATTTAATGCACCTAACTTGAAACTGATATTGTAAACCTGATATAGCTTCATTTAACTGAAGAGAAGTGTAATTCTTGGGAGGAGACCGCTGTGTCATTCGACAAACTCGCAGCACAGCCTCTCGCGCTTAACCCCGATCAATGGCAGGGATGGACACTTGGAGACATTACGAAGGTTTAAGAATGGCGGACATTTGACAGAGCAGGTCGGACGGACTCGGAGACGCAACGACAACTTCATGTTCTGCGAATGGGCAAGGCAGGAAATCGGACATCGCGCCGTTGGAAGTAGGAAGGGTAAAACGAGATATGATAATATTATTCATCAGGGACAGAGCGAATATTTGGATGAAGCAAACTTCACATCATCCGAAATACAGGGTTGATGTAGATCTTTCAGGAACTTGTAAGCTCTTGTAAGCTTATGCACGGCGATAAAATTGGGGCGATGCCTTCACATATACAAAAATTGAATGTACCTACTCCCAGACTATCTATATTCATAGGACTGGTGAGGCGAAAGAACATGGCATATTTGCCGAGACTCAACAGATAATCTTGACACCGGATGCTTGAGGCATCCTTCGCGGCCCGAAATTTAACCGTCTAAGTATGAGGACTGCGCTGGGTGCAATATTAGGTTCCCACTTGAAGGAGTAATGCACGAAACCAATGGAAAGCAACGCAGCCTTGTATAAACGCATACGCGCGTAAGGAGCTCCCTGGACTCGCATGCCCATGATCCGTGAGATTTGTCCCGTGTGACTTCTACAACCGCGTAGTTTTCGCTCACCCGAAGAGGAATACCTTGTAGGTATACCTTGAGAGCGAGAATGGGACACTCTCACGACTGGCACAGAGTCGACATGGAGCCTTTTCCGGTTACAACAAATTTCACCCGTGAAACGAGTAAACTTCCCAACTTGAAAAACTTGCCATCGTGCACAAATCGTTCACCACGATGGAGAATACAGATGAGACTGGGCGCAGAATTGAAGTAAATTTGTGTCATCGTCGACTCATCGAGTTCGAAAGCGACAACAAGTGTGCTTGTTGACAGTTATTGATTCACATGAATGACATCACTTGTTACATGTTCGATGAGTAAGTTACTTAAGTATATTACTCACCCACACACAACTCTCTCCATTACCACCACCATGACTACCTCTCTTGATCACCTTAAGCAGTCAGGAACTGTTGTAGTCTCTGATTCAGGCGACTTTGAATGTATGTTGCACAACTAACTATGGTAAACGACAACTTACATCTTTATTTTTCATAGCTATTGACGTTTATAAGCCAAGGGTAATCGGCTGGATCGATTGTCCTGGATTGTAATAAACGGTTGATGCATGTGCTTCAGGATGCTACGACTAACCCATCCCTCATTTTGGCTGCTGCTAACAAGCCTGGCTATTCACACTTGATTGATGCTGCAGTGAAATACGCTAAACAGAAGGGTGGGAGCATCGACGCTCAAACGAATGCAGCATTGGACCGTTTGGTGTGTTTCCAACTCCGTACTCGCTTAACCAGGGGCCTGATCAAATCCCAGCTTGTCGAGTTCGGAAAAGCAATTTTAGCGATCATACCAGGTCGTGTCTCCACTGAAGTTGACGCTCGACTTTCTTTCGACAAAGAAGCTACCAAGGCCAAGGTATGCCATGATCAGTTTATACTGGAAACGAGGCGACCTGTCAACTGCTACAGGCCAAGGAGCTTATCGCACTCTACGACTCCGTCGGCATCAAGAAGGACCGCATCCTCATCAAAATCGCATCAACCTGGGAAGGTATTCAAGCCGCCCGAGAACTCGAGAGGGATGACGGCATCCACTGCAACCTCACTCTTCTCTTTGGTTTTGGCCAAGCTGTAGCTTGCGCAGAGGCTGGCGTTACCCTGATCTCACCCTTTGTCGGCCGCGTGAGTTATTCCTGCGATCTAACTCCCCGACGTCATCCGGCTTTACTGATATGTCCTCGGACAGATCCTTGACTGGTACAAGAAGAGCACTGGTAAGGACTACCAAGGCGACGATGATCCAGGTGTCCAGTCCGTCAAGCGCATCTTCAACTACTACAAGCAGCACGAGTACAAGACTATCGTGATGGGTGCTTCCTTTCGCAACGTACGTCCCTGTTTCCGTATGGTGTGGCCACTAATTTCCTATTTTCTTTAGGTCGGAGAAATCAAAGCGCTCGCTGGTGTCGACTACCTCACTATCTCACCAAGCCTTCTTGAGGAACTAAAGAAGTCGACAGACGTCGTCCCGAAGAAACTCGATTCCCACCTTGGTAAGCGTTTTCCACGCACGTGCATGTTGCACAGTTTCAACTCCTTTGCCCGTGGTTGTCGGGTTGCTAACGCGTCGATCCCACAGCCGCACAATCGGACCCGATCCCGAAAGTCTCGTTCGTTGATAACGAATCTGAGTTCCGATGGGCACTTCTCCAGGACCAGATGGCCTTCGATAAGCTCCATGAAGGTATCAGGAAGTTTGCAGAGGACGGCGCGGCGCTCAAGAAAATCTTGGCGGTCAAGCTCGGGGCTTAATTTCGGTTGTAAAGGCCCACGGTTTTGGTTTTTCGTTCGCACACCTATTTCTTCCCAATTCCTCTGGGTGCTAGCATTTCAGAAAAACGTTTGTCAAAATTATAGACCAATAGTACGAAAGGCAATTGTAACAATTATTTGTAGACTTGGGAAATGGGGCTCGATACTGATAGATGTGGAAAAAAAATTCCCAAAAAAGAAACAGGGATATGTAGATGTCAATTTGACCACCGGGTAACAAATTTCAGTCTGTGGTTGAATGATGATTTTGCAAACAGGTTGTGAGGCACACATAACATGCTATATTTAGTACACCCCTTTGATGCGCGTGTCTGATGGACACCTTTGTGAATGGACTGATTGTCTTGTTGGATATGTATATATATGATGACTGTTAGGTTAAACACCTCAGTCATTTATACAAGGACTGAGGCAAGTACATATATTCCTGCTATTCTTAACCTATTACTTACTGTACAGATTATCTTGTATATTCTAGGTACAGTTGGCATAATTACAGTTGCTTATACACACTCTTGTTCCCTCTAGGTAACAATGGGAAATCTCCTAGCCACTTGTCTGTTTTGACACCCAGATCAATATACCATCATGGATCAGTACTCTTCCCTTTGTGCAATCAAGCCCCTAACTGTTAGGGCGACACCCACTATCTGCTAGCTAAGTCTCTCTACAAGAAGGGGGCCAGATGTGCATGTGTGGTGGGGAAATTGATGGTTTTGATGCAATGGGTTATTAATAGATTAGTTGGTTGAGAAAGGCATTTTCCACCACAAGTGTAACACAACTGCAAGGGGGTGCTGGCCCAGGAATCCCATACCGGTGCCCGGTTAGTTAGTCCAGCCACAGGCTGTGAAAAAAAAAGGACACCTTTGGAACAGGACCTTGGAACACCAAATTGAGTACATTAAAACATATTGTTAGTATCCACAGACAGTATGGAGAGTGGTACAGCTTTAGGAAGGCCTCTAGCACCAGAAAGCAAGTGAAAAAACATATGCCTTGAATGTCTTTCCATATTTGGACAATTTTTTTCTTCTTGCATCATCAGTCAATGCAAGCTACCCACCACACTCATATTTGCTGCACCAGAAAACTATTTGATTGAAAACATGAGCACTGTTCAAGAGTCTATAGTATGTGTCACAGATTCTAGGTATAAAAGCAACATTGACGATCTAATCAAGATGGCGCTGCCTATTCTTGATGCAGAGGGATATGCCGTCTGTCCGGATTGTGGGCAGCAACAGAAATTGAAATTCCTGAGGAATCGGGATGGTCAAAGTGCAAAAGGGTTCTACGGAAATTTGCAGATGCACTGAATGGGTGTTTATGTGGGCAAGTCCTTGACAGTTCATTGAATGGGGTACTCGAGTGCAAACAAGCTGGTTGTGAGACTCAGTGGGTAAGTACAGCGTATTATGAGTGCTGATGAATTTTCTGACTCACTTTATATGTCCAGTATCATCTACAATGTGTAGAACTTGAGCTAGAGCCATGGAATTGGGTGTGTGTTGCCTGTGAGGCATCCAGGTGAGGACGTGGAGGGAAGTGCCAATGACGATGAGGTCATATTATTATATATAGAAGCATTCCTGATTAGGTAAGTTAGTTAGTCCAGCAGAATTGGCCTTAGCAAAAAAATTGACCCCGGGTCTTTTTTTTCGATGCCGGAGCACCCTTGCACAACTGGGGTCCTGTATATTTAAGTTTATATACTATGTTACATATATTGTACATCGTTGCTTACTGACTCATGCACATACATATTGACATGTGCAAAATAAAATTCTCACACCTCACACATGTAGAATTCAGCATAATTCAACATGATAAAAGAAAAATGAAAATTTATTATGTAATGGGGCTGTTTTCTAACATTACCCCCCTTTTATGCCTTGACTTCCAGGCAAAAAAATATTGTATTTGTCCCCTCTGTGAAATTTTGGGAAGGCCAGAATTTCATCCCCTCATACTGTGCTCGGCCTAGTACTCAGCCACCCTAGCTAAAACAATGTACTGTACATGAAATATGGACTACACTATATTCTAGTAATGTTAGGTAGGTAGACAAATGACTTATCTTCTATTCGAGATGTGTTCCATATTTTTGTGTGACCTCATTGTTGGGATATGAATTTTGGCATGGCGGGTGCCAAATTGAGCGAATTCAGGTACTTGGCCACACATGGGAACTTTCACTTCAACACACCCCTTCTCTTTGATTCCTTGTTACTCACTCAACAATGTGTGGATCATTACAAAACTTGGTATACATATTGGTATGTATTGCTATCCATCTATTTCTTGTGTAAAATGATGATTAGTATGGTTTGATCTTCTAGGATAACAATGTCCATTCTCAGCTTTGTTTTGCCCTCTGTGACCATCCTGGCTTCACCTCTCACCTCATCCACAGCAAGAGCACCTCCAATTTGTGACTGTAGTCCACCATTATCCCCCCGACCTGCTATCATGTCTGATTCATTGGGTATAGGTACCAGAATCCAATATTTTGGCCTTGGGTGGGGTCTTGGTTGTATCCCCTGCTCAATGGGTGGTATTGGTATGCCAACTGCTCTATCATCTTGCATATCACATGGCTGATCATTGTCCCCAACTGTGGCTATGTCATCAGAATGCCCATCTTTGCACTCATCCTCTGTACTTGAAGATGAGCTGTTGAAATCTTCTCCCTCTGAATCTCCCTCTGAATCAATGCCACCAGTGCCTCTCCCTTTACCCTGTCCACAACCCCAGCCTTGACCAGCTTGACCATGCCCCCACTGGCCACCATGCCCCCACTGGCCACCATGCCCCCACTGGCCACCATGCCCCCACTGGCCACCATGCCCCCACTGGCCACCATGCCCCCACTGGCCACCATGCCCCCACTGGCCACCATGCCCCCACTGGCCACCATGCCCCCACTGGCCACCATGCCCCCACTGGCCACCATGCCCCCACTGGCCACCATGCCCCCACTGGCCACCATGCCCCCACTGGCCACCATGCCCCCACTGGCCACCATGCCCCCACTGGCCACCATGCCCCCACTGGCCACCATGCCCCCACTGGCCACCATGCCCCCACTGGCCACCATGCCCCCACTGGCCACCATGCCCCCACTGGCCACCATGCCCCCACTGGCCACCATGCCCCCACTGGCCACCATGCCCCCACTGGCCACCATGCCCCCACTGGCCACCATGCCCCCACTGGCCACCATGCCCCCACTGGCCACCATGCCCCCACTGGCCACCATGCCCCCACTGGCCACCATGCCCCCACTGGCCACCATGGCCTCTGCCTCGTATGGCCCTTGTTGCTGCAGCCTCCTCCCTCACTGCTTGCTTTCCTGCTTTCTCTGCAGCCTCTATGGCCTTTTTAGCTGCTCTTTCCTGTGCCTTTCTTGCTATATCTGTGCTTTTATCAGTGTCTGCAATTGTAAGGGGACTAGGGGGGTGCCCTGTGTGTTTTTCCTATTTTTTATGTTCATTGTATATTTTTCCCCACCTCATTTCCTTCTATTCTTCATTTTCTATGATTTTTCCGGATTTTATTACTAATTTTCCCTTGCTATCATGTTTGTACATGTTGACACTTTTATATTTAGAGGCGGAGTACCCCTTCCGACACATACCCCTTGGTATGATGTCATTTGGCGGCCTTGATCCGCCTATCTCCGCCTTTTTCTATTTTTAGGTTATATTTGATTTTTGTCCTCTTCACATATACTGGGCATCAGCAAGGGGATCCTTAGAGTTTTCTCTTCAGATTTCCCTTTGCTAGGTGCGCCCCCAATCCCTGTATTATGTAGTATAATTTTAACTTCGGATTTCCCTTTGCTAGAGGCTTAGGTTGCCCTTATAGTAGAAAACTCTCCCCTAAGGCCCGAAAATTGTGAACGCGCTGCCCAAGATAGGCAGGTACGGACTGGACAACGCTTCCCAAAGCTCCACAGAGTCCCTACACACCGTTCCAGATAATCTCGCCTTTATTATGCCGCCGTTTTCGCCAAACGCGCTCCCTAGCGACATGGATGCATCAGAACACTTCGACGCGCTTGAAAGCGATGTTTCCGGAATGCGTGCGCAAATTGACTTGCTTAAATCTACGATTGAAAACTTTGTTAGGACCCTCCAGGCTAACCCTACGACTAATAGTTCCCCCTTCACGACTCCAAGCGCACCCAACAACGATGTTTTGCCAAATGTGTCCACTAAGGAACGTGCCCAGATCAAACCGTCCCCCCCCACCGAATTTAATGGTGCACGTGCGCAGGGACATGCATTCCTTAATTCCTGTGAGTTATACATTAGTCTCCAGTCGCATCAATTCATCGATGAGGCTGCAAAAATTTATTGGGCCTTCACATACATGAAATTTGAACGCGCCTATCTCTATGTGGACCGTATCCTATGTCAAACTAAAGAACTCGGTTCTCTACCTTTCTCCACTTGGGGTGACTTTCGAGCTGAGTTCGTACGCCACTTCTGCCTGTCTTAATGAATGCCACCAAGCAGTGACACGACTTGAGTCATCCGCTTACCACCAGGGACGTCGATCCGTGGACAACTATATCGATGAGTTCAAGGATTTGGTGGACATGGCAGGATATGGGAGTGGGTTACCAGTGGTGGTGAAGTTCCGACGGGGGCTCAACCGAGAAATTCAGGACCAGATTGCACAGATGTTGGAAGGGCGCCCAGCGGACGATGATATCCTTGCTTGGTATGAAGCTGCTTCACTCTGTGACGAGAACCGACTCACAAATGCAGTGTTTAATGCTGCATTCCGTGCTCCAACTACCACTCATACACCCTACACCTTCAATCGAAGCCTCCCCCGCCCTAACCCCATTCCTGTTTGTCAAACTCCCACACCAGCCGTCAATGTCCCAGTACCAATGGATGTTGATACAGCCTGCAGCCGTGCACGTAAGTTGGATCTCTGCTACCATTGTGGGGAACCTGGACACAGGGCTGGAGCGTGTCCCCATCGTCAGGATATCTGCATGCTCACCCCTGAGGGACGAGACGAACTCCTGCAAGATTTGTTGGCGCTTGTAGATGTTGAGGAAGTGAAGGATCAAGTTGCAGAGGAGATTAAGTTGGAAGTTGTAGAGGAGCAGGATTTTCCTATTCGCAGCGAGTGAATTGTACGCCCTCACTGCCTGTCCATAACCGCTTTGAAGTCTTGTCAGTTGAATCCCTGGAGAATGAATCCATTTCTGTGACTGCTCCCCTCTCTGACCCTTCGAAGTTGGATAAAGACGTACCTGCTCTCCCCATCTCTCCTTCTACTCCATGTCCCAAAATTAAATCATGGGAGCGTAAACTACCACGCAAGTATATTGTGGCATCCACTCCCTCTGCACATTCCTTAAACCTAGCCATCGAACTGCAGACGACCGACACTGGACAGATACTTGGTGTCTCTGTGCTCCTGGACTCTGGTGCGACTGGTCTCTTCATCGATTCCCATCTGGTACAACAACATTGCCTAAATACTCGCTCACTCTCACGTCCGATACCTGTATATAACGTGGATGGATCCCCAAATGAAGCTGGTGCCATCCGAGAGGTTGCAGACCTGGTTCTCCGTTACAAAGATCATAGTGAGCGTCCCCTTTTTGCTGTCACTCAATTAGGAAAGCAAAAGGTGATTTTGGGATATCCATGGCTTCGAGACCATAACCCAGAGGTTGACTGGTGCACTGGGGAAGTTACCATGAGCCGATATCCATCCCGCTGTTGGATGTGTTTCACAGAAGCCAGGCAAGAACGTCGTGGACAGAAGGCAGCAATACGACGAACTCAGAAGTGTCGTGCTGGACCCCTGCCTATACCTGAAGTGGAATTGGAAGGGGTTCCTGATCTAATGCCGGACTCGGATGATGATGATGAGGACCCAGAGGAAGTGGAGGAGGGTGATCGGATCTTCTACACTGCGATTTGCTCATCGCATGAGGTGTGTGCCACATCGAACATATCTATAAGGGCAACCTAAGCCTCTAGCAAAGGGAAATCCGAAGTTAAAATTATACTACATAATACAGGCATTGGGGGCGCACCTAGCAAAGGGAAATCCGAAGAGAAAACTCTAAGGATCCCCTTGCTGATGCCCAGTATATGTGAAGAGGACAAAAATCAAATATAACCTAAAAATAGAAAAAGGCGGAGATAGGCGGATCAAGGCCGCCGAATGACATCATACCAAGGGGTATGTGTCAGAAGGGGTACTCCGCCTCTAAATATAAAAGTGTCAACATATACAAACATGATAGCAAGGGAAAATTAGTAATAAAATCCGGAAAAATCATAGAAAATGAAGAATAGAAGGAAATGAGGTGGGGAAAAATATGGGACAAACATAAAAAATAGGAAAAACACACAGGGCACCCCCTTAGTCCCCTTACAATATCCCAACGCCTCACCGAGGCCTTCCACAAAAACAACGCTGCTAAATCCTCTACTAACTCCTTACTCCCTCATCTCCATGAGTTTGAAGACGTGTTCTCCAAGGAGTCATTCGACTCTCTTCCTGTGCGTAAGCCATGGGATCACGTGATTGAACTCACCCCCAGCGCAACCCCTTCATCCTGCAAGGTCTATCCTCTCTCTCCGGAAGAACAATGGCAGCTTGACCAGTTCATCGACGAGCACCTGGCCTCTGGACATATTTGACCATCGAAGTCACCCATGGCCTCTCCCTTTTTCTTTGTCAAGAAGAAGGATGGCTCACTTCGACCGGTTCAAGACTACAGAAGGCTCAACAACATCACGGTCAAAAATCGCTACCCACTACCCCTCATCTCTGAACTCGTAAACCAGCTCTGTGGAGCCCGATACTTCACCAAGCTCGATGTCTGTTGGGGCTATAATAATGTGAGGATAAAGGAGGGAGATGAGTGGAAGGCAGCCTTTCGTACCAACCATGGTCTTTTTGAACTGCTTGTCATGTTCTTTGGCCTTACTAATAGCCCTGCCACCTTTCAGACCATGATGAACAACATCTTCCATGACCTCATCCTCGAAGGCGTTGTCTGCATCTATCTCGACGACATCCTCATCTTCACTCGCACGGTTGAAGAGCACCGTTGCATCACATGCCTCATCCTAGAGCGACTTCAACGGTACAAACTCTACCTTCGTCAGGACAAATGCAAGTTCGAAAGGATCAAGATCGAGTACCTTGGCCTGATTATCTCGGAGGGTCAAGTGGAGATGGATCCTATCAAGGTAAATGGGGTCACAGCTTGGCCGACGCCCATGAACAAGAAGGAGGTGCAGTCTTTCCTGGGCTTCATCAATTTCTATCGGCGTTTTATCAAGGATTTCTCACATCATGCACGACCGCTGTTCGACTTGACAGGAAAGGAGGCATGGAGGTGGGATAATGCACAACAGGAGGCATTCAAAAAGCTTAAGGAGATGGTCACTTCCGCTCTGATCCTTACCTTTGCTGACGATTTGCGTCCTTTTCATGTAGAAGCTGACAGTTCTGACTTTGCGACGGGCGCCATGTTGTCTCAGCAGTCTCCAGAGGACCAGAAGTGGCATCCTGTTGCGTTCTACTCCAAAAGCCTTAGTGCTGTAGAGAGAAACTACGAGATCCATGACAAGGAGATGTTGGCGATAATGCGTGCGCTTGAGGAGTGGCGACACTTCCTCGAGGGTGCCCAACACAAGGTGGAAATTTGGACGGATCACAAGAACCTCGAGTACTTCATGATGGCCAAGAAATTGAACCGTCGTCAAGCTCGTTGGTCCCTGTATCTATCTAGATTCGACTTCTCCTTGCACCACCGTCCGGGTCGCAGCATGGGGAAGACCGATGCCCTATCCCGACGTGCAGACCATGGGAATGGCAGTGGTGACAACCAAAACATTGTGCTGTTGCAGCCAGACCTGTTCACCATTCGGGCACTGGAAGGCATCGCACCCCAGGGCAAGGAGCAGGACATCCTACATGACATTCATTGCGCAAACTGTAGCGGTTTACATGAGGATGTTGTCGCCCGAGCTGTTAAAGAACTGAGGAAGGGATCGACCCTTTCCTTACGTGTGGCAGAATGGGCTGAAAAGGAGGACTTGTTGTATTTCAGGGATCGCATCTATGTTCCCAATGACCCAGACCTTCGCCGGCGCATCATATCCCAACACCATGACTCACAGATTGCTGGCCACCCTGGATGCTGGAAGACCTTGGAGCTCACCTCATGGAACTATTGGTGGCCACAAATGTCACGGCTCATTGGTCAGTATTGTTGCACTTGTGACCTTTGCTTACGCACCAAGGTCCCTCGTCACAAGCCTATTGGTGAGCTACACCCTCTTCCTGTTCCAGAGAGTCGTTGGGATGTCGTCAGCGTCGACTTTGTGGTGGAATTGCCAGAGTCAAATGGGTTTGATGCGGTGATGTGCACAGTTGACTCAGTGGGAAAACGCGCTCACTTCATTCCCACTCACACCACTGTCAGTGCCCTAGGTGCTGCTCGACTCTACCTCCACCACGTGTGGAAATTACATGGACTTCCTGGTGCCTTCCTCTCAGATCGTGGCCCTCAGTTCATGGCAGAGTTCACTTGTGAGCTGTACCGACTCCTGGGGATCAAACTCCTCGCTTCAACTGCTTATCACCCACAAACTGATGGCCAGATGGAGTGAGTCAACCAGGAACTGGAGCAGTACATCCACCTCTTTGTCAATGAATGCCAGGACGATTGGGATGATCTCCTTCCTTTGGCCGAGTTCGGATACAACAACCATGTCCATGCTTCCACTCAACAGACCCCTTTCCTCTTAGACACTGGACGACATCCACGCATGGGATTTGAACCTCGCCAAACTCCCTCACACATCGAGACAGTGAATGAGTTCACAGAACGCATGAGGGATAGCTTGGAGGAGGCAAGGGCAGCCTTAGCAAAGGCGAAGGACGACATGGCGCGATTTTACAACCAGCGCCACTCCCCAACCCCTCAGTACAAGGTTGGTGATCGAGTTTATCTTGACTCCAGTGACATCTCCACTACACGTCCATCCAAGAAACTCACTCATCGCTTCTTGGGACCTTTCCCCATTGTCAAGTGCGTTGGAACACATGCCTATCGTCTACACCTCCCAGCCTCCATGTCCAGACTCCATCCCGTCTTCCATGTCATCAAATTGCTTCCAGCTCCTCCAGATCTGTTCCCGGGATGCCATTCACACCCACCACCACCACCTACAGTGATCGAGGGAGAACCCCAATATGAAGTCGAGTCAATCTTGGACAGCCGTTTGCATCGAGGAAAACTCCAGTATTTGGTACATTGGAAGGGTTATGGGTATGAGGAGAACTCATGGGTCGAAGAGTCTGACATAAATGCCCCTCGGTTAATCAAGGAATTCCACCGATGGCACACTGCTGCACCGCATCGCATTCAAGTCATGGACTTTGGTCGTATACGATTTCGAATGCATCGGGGCAATGCATCTTAGAGAGGGGGTGATGTAAGGGGACTAGGGGGGTGCCCTGTGTGTTTTTCCTATTTTTTATGTTCATTGTATATTTTTCCCCACCTCATTTCCTTCTATTCTTCATTTTCTATGATTTTTCCAGATTTTATTACTAATTTTCCCTTGCTATCATGTTTGTACATGTTGACACTTTTATATTTAGAGGCGGAGTACCCCTTCCGACACATACCCCTTGGTATGATGTCATTTGGTGGCCTTGATCCGCCTATCTCCGCCTTTTTCTATTTTTAGGTTATATTTGATTTTTGTCCTCTTCACATATACTGGGCATCAGCAAGGGGATCCTTAGAGTTTTCTCTTCAGATTTCCCTTTGCCAGGTGCGCCCCCAATCCCTGTATTATGTAGTATAATTTTAACTTCGGATTTCCCTTTGCTAGAGGCTTAGGTTGCCCTTATAGCAATGTCTTTATAGTGGTCAGTGATCCTCTTCCATATCCACTTGACAATTGGCTGCAGTTCTTTCATGACCTCCTTCCAGTTCCTTGCGAAGTCTTTTTCTGCGAGCACGTCAAGATTATCTGTACCAGTCATTAGACGAGCATGGGCCTGGGTTGTCTCTTGTTTTTCCATTTTTCTTTTCTCCTTTGCATAAGCTTGTTTGCATAAGCATCCATTTTCTGAGTCCATTAACTTCATCTGAGTAAAATCCTTTTCCAGTTGCACCTCTGCGAGATGGAGTGTATCCCAAAGCATCTGGTTCTCATGGCGAAGATCTTGCCTGGTTGCAGTATGAGGTAGTACTGGGGGAAGTGTTGGAAGCCTTGCTGGTAATGGTTGCGAGGGCTCTGTTGTTGTATTTTTCGATGGCCTGAAGATGCTCGGCTCTAAGATGTGGCAATTCAAGGGCCAAATCCCAGTCTTGGCAAAGGCCAACATTATTGTAGTCTTCTTTAGTGCTCGCTCCCTAGCCTTTCCATAAAATACCAGTAGATTCCATTTTGTGATCTCCACATAATCTGCAGAAGCTGAATTGACTTTGGATTTCCATGCAGATGCTAAGGGTTCAAAGCAGGCAATATCACAAGGCTGAAGAGCATGTGTAGTATGGGATGGAAGGGAAATAACAACAATGTTGTGGTCTGCTGCAAATTTACAGAATCCATATGTACAGTGTGAATTGTGACCATCAAGGATCAAGAGATGGTGGCCTTGTGTCATATTTCTTGCAGCAGTAGCTGGCTCAAAATCTTTCATCAACCATAATTCACCTAGCTCCTGATCTGTCCAGCCTTTGGGTGAGTGAGATATACTAACTTACAGGTCAGAGGTATCATGACAAATTGTGACATACATACCTTGCATTACATGGGTTGTTTCAACCCCACTTGAGGTTGCGACACTAATGATAGATCACTGAAGGCTGAAGGCATGATCCATCAGCACATACAGTTTCAATGACTGATGAGCTCGTGGTTACCATCCTCCACTGAATATACATCCTTCTGATCACAGTCGGAAGGCCTTGACCTTCTGTCCAACACCGAGCTGAATCCCTTTTTCATCCATATTGTAAATATTTTCAGCTGGAATACCATACTCCTTGATCATGTCTTCCAATAGATCATAAAATTTATTAATGAGCACCAGATTCAACAACACTGCATGGCACTTCTCCAATGTCAAAGACCACTTCACCTTCAGCTCAGGATGATGAGCTTTGAAGTGCTTCACCCATGACTCACCAACAGTGGCATGACCAATGATATCAGCAACATGATCGATGATCATTGTCATAGTCATGGGAATCCCTTGGTGGCCCATTACTTTGATCCACTTGACCAGCACCTCCTCTTGTGCAGGGGTAAGTAGGAGCTCATGCACATGGCCTTCTTTGCAAGTTGGAGTGCCATTCCATTGATCATTGAGGGTGCTTTGTGGGACCTCATATTTGAATGCTGTCTTTCAGATTGAGAGGTTGGGGTTGCCATTGGGCTTGGTGCCAGAGGCAATGAGAGCAGCAAGTGCAAGCTCCATACATTGCACCTGAGTGAGATCTGACAGGTTGGATTAATTCAGGAAGGGGAGGTTCATTAGAAGAGGGAGACATGGTTGGCAGTTCAGATTTGTGTGGGAGAGGCTTTGAGGTGGCTGGGTATTAGAGCAAAATGCACAAGCCATTCTTGAAGGGTTTGAGTGTTTGCAACATGTTCAAGTGAAGTTTCATGAGGCATGCAGCAGGGTCAAATGTTGTTGTTGATCTGGAAAACATGTTGAAGACTACGTATTCACATAAAATGAAACTGTTGATCTAGCTGAACTACTCAAAATCTCACGATGTCAGGAATATTCAAAACAAACTAAGAGGGCCTTGAATCAGCCTTCAGAGGTATTGAACTAGGTCAAATTTTGCACCTTGATCACCAGTTCTATCCAGCACAACACCTTTCTCCCAGAACCATCTCGGCAATGACTATGATTGTGACACTGTAATAAAAGTCAAACGAGGACCTGCAGTACATAAAAAATCACTAAAAATACAAGAACATCAGATAATGAAGGAGGCAGCACTGCTGTTTGACATACAAAAAAAATGAGAACAAACTCATGCCCCTTGACATGTTGATCTCATCTGACATGAAGCAGACTTTGTCTGTTGCATGTCTGGAGGACACAAGATAGGGACTCCTCGATAACACAACAATGGGGGAGAGCACTGGGAAAGGTGGTCAAAGCTGCCAGCTGGATGATGTCAAAGTTTGATGCAGAATGGATAAGAAATGGCTGAGAAGCAGCTCTCAGCAGAACTTGGCTTCTCAGGTCCCACAGCCAAATTGGATCAAAATCTGGTGTGTCATCAATCAAACAGGCAGTGTTTCTGATCGAAGCACACCCAGGGCTCAAGAATCAGTGCAGGCTGAGCCCTAGGTGTGTTTTATCCATTTTTGCTTCACATATTGCACAGTAGTGTCCATATTCATATATTGAAGCCACTGACCAGGTACCTAGGTTGGCCAACTTCCTGACCGGCCACAGTACACCATTCTCACAATGTGACATGGAGCATTTGGATTATGTTTAAAGAATTGAGTGATTGTGTTATGCACTCACTTAGGCCCTTTTCAGTGCCCCAGTTAGCACTAATTTGCCAGGGTTAGGCTAGAATAAATTACCTTACATGTACATGTCTTAGCAGGTGGCCTGTCACTCTGATTGTAACATCCCAAGATCATGTGAATTGATGATATTTTTGTTGTCCCTTCACAACATGGGATTCATCTGGCAGCACTGCTCTTCATCATCAGTGACAGTGAGCACAGTGATTGGCCTAAATTGAGATGACATCACAAGGAATTTTGCATAGTGATACCATTCATAGTATAGAAAAATTATGGAAGAAATGAACAATAGTCATCCAACATTGTGAGCATGACATTTGGGCAGCCCCTCCTGAGGCAGGAATTGTTTTGCTGGCATGGTCATGTGGCCACATGATGACTGTGACCCAGCCATGACAAACCATGACTAACCTAGCCTAACTCTAGCAAATTAGCATTAACCAGGGCACTGAAAAGGGCCTTAAAAATTTCTTTGAGTTCCCACAAGTTATTTTTGTTGGTATAGTCCTTCCAATTCCAATTTATTTTGTTGAAGATGGGAATCTAGAATTTCTTTGACTACATATTCTGGAGCACCTTCTACAGTTATGGGAGCTTGTGGGGTAGTTTGTTGACCAGGAATAGTGGGCAGGCAGTAAGGAACATTGATCTCAGGATCAATCTTGAATAATCAAGGTAATTTTAGCACTACTGCATTAGGCAAAATTACTTTAGAGATTGTGTTAGTGTATGGGCCAACTTGTTTTTCTGTGAGCTTCCTAGAAGGTCGTGGAATATTAAGGTCCTTGGTACTTAGCTATACCAAGTCACTGACATTGTACTCTGGAGCAGGAGCTTGAGTACAATCTGTGTGTCACATCATATCATAACATGCTTTCATCAATGCTGTTTCTGCTTCTTCCTGTACCTGTTGGATCTTAGATACAAAATCTTCTACCCATTGTACCTTAATTTCCCTTCGGGGTTCTACTCCCATGTGGGGATGATACCTGTAATTAGTGAAGAATGGTGACATCTGAGTAGCCAAATGGAATTTGTTATTGTGGGAAAATTTGGCAATTGCCAGCCATTTGGACCAGTTGTTTAATATGTGCAGGTACTGCTCCAACTCCTGATTCATTCTCTCTGTCTGCCCATCTGTCTGTGGGTGATATGCCATGGATAACCTGGTTTGAATCCCCAATATGTTGTTCAATTCTTGCATAAATGTGGAAGCAAATTGTGGTCCGTGATCAGAGATAACAGTATCAGGTAATCCATGTAATTGCCATACCTGATTTAGATAAAGGCATGCCAAGCCCAATGATGAGGTTTCCATAGTAGTCAGATATAGCTTGTTCAGAATCAATGTGATCATGTAGAATGAGTGACATTCTACAAAATCATAATTGGTATTCAGCTTGACTGCATTTTTTTAAAATTGTGGCTGCACAGAAGTGTTAAAAAAACACTTTTCTAAATATTTGTCACCTTACATATTTTATAAGTGATGAGGCTAATGAGCCAATAGGTTTTTTCTCATGTGTGGATAGGTTTCCCACAGGGTTTTCCACCACACAGAGGTTTTGACACACCTGGATGAAGTAACCATTCCCCTGTACTCAAACTGTGGTAGGCTTGAGGGGGAGTGTTGGGATGCAGGCAAGCTGTGCCTGGTCCAAGTAAATAATGCTATTAATAGTACATGCTATATATAGAACATAGTATACTCACTATTTGCAATAGGAGTATACAAGACATCTAGGTCTCTCTTTGACTCTCACCATGCTCAATAATAAGTCCCCTCCCTCCTTGAACAATTATTATCCCAATAAACACTTCAACCAGTCACTTTGTAAAACATTGGGCTCCCATGAAATGTTTGTTTTACAATTTCAAGTAAACCATGGGAACCTGGTGTTGTGAAGGAGTTCATTAAATGGTGGTGGGCAATCATCAAATTAGCCAAATCTATAAGGGCAACCTAAGCCTCTAGCAAAGGGAAATCCGAAGTTAAAATTATACTACATAATACAGGCATTGGGGGCGCACCTAGCAAAGGGAAATCCGAAGAGAAAACTCTAAGGATCCCCTTGCTGATGCCCAGTATATGTGAAGATGACAAAAATCAAATATAACCTAAAAATAGAAAAAGGCGGAGATAGGCGGATCAAGGCCGCCAAATGACATCATACCAAGGGGTATGTGTCGGAAGGGGTACTCCGCCTCTAAATATAAAAGTGTCAACATATACAAACATGATAGCAAGGGAAAATTAGTAATAAAATCCGGAAAAATCATAGAAAATGAAGAATAGAAGGAAATGAGGTGGGGAAAAATATGGGACGAACATAAAAAATAGGAAAAACACACAGGGCACCCCCTTAGTCCCCTTACATCACCCCCTCTCTAAGATGCATCGCCCCGATGCATTCGAAATTGTATACGACCAAAGTCCGTGACTTGAATGCGACGCGGTGCAGCAGTGTGCCGTCGGTGGAATTCCTTGATTAACCGAGGGGCATTTACGTCAGACTCTTCGACCCATGAGTTCTCCTCATACCCATAACCCTTCCAATGTACCAAATACTGGAGTTTTCCTTGACGCAAACGGCTGTCCAAGATTGACTCGACTTCATATTGGGGTTCTCCCTCGATCACTGTAGGTGGTGGTGGTGGGTGTGAATGGCGTCCCGGGAACGGATCTGGGGGAGCTGGAAGCAATTTGACGACATGGAAGACGGGATGGAGTCTGGACATGGAGGCTGGGAGGCGTAGACGATAGGCATGTGTTCCAACGCACTTGACAATGGGGAAAGGTCCCAAGAAGCGATGAGCGAGTTTCTTGGATGGACGTGTAGTGGAGATGTCACTGGAGTCAAGATAAACTCGATCACCAACCTTGTACTGAGGGGTTGGGGAGTGGCGCTGGTTGTAAAATCGTGCCATGTCGTCCTTCGCCTTTGCTAAGGCTGCCCTTGCCTCCTCCAAGCTATCCCTCATGCGTTCTGTGAACTCATTCACTGTCTCGATGTGTGAGGGAGTTTGGCGAGGTTCAAATCCCATGCGTGGATGTCGTCCAGTGTCTAAGAGGAAAGGGGTCTGTTGAGTGGAAGCATGGACATGGTTGTTGTATCCGAACTCGGCCAAAGGAAGGAGATCATCCCAATCGTCCTGGCGTTCATTGACAAAGAGGCGGATGTACTGCTCCAGTTCCTGGTTGACTCGCTCCGTCTGGCCATCAGTTTGTGGGTGATAAGCAGTTGAAGCGAGGAGTTTGATCCCCAGGAGTCGGTACAGCTCACAAGTGAACTCTGCCATGAACTGAGGGCCACGATCCGAGAGGAAGGCACCAGGAAGTCCATGTAACTTCCACACGTGGTGGAGGTAGAGTCGAGCGGCACCTAGGGCACTGACAGTGGTGTGAGTGGGAATGAAGTGAGCGCGTTTTCCCACTGAGTCAACTGTGCACATCACCGCATCAAACCCATTTGACTCTGGCAATTCCACCACAAAGTCGACGCTGACGACATCCCAACGACTCTCTGGAACAGGAAGAGGGTGTAGCTCACCAATAGGCTTGCGACGAGGGACCTTGGTGCGTAAGCAAAGGTCACAAGTGCGACAATGCTGACCAATGAGCCGTGACATTTGTGGCCACCAATAGTTCCGTGAGGTGAGCTCCAAGGTCTTCCAGCGTCCGGGGTGGCCAGCAATCTGTGAGTCATGGTGTTGGGATATGATGCGCCGGCGAAGGTCTGGGTCATTGGGAACATAGATGCGATCCCTGAAATACAACAAGTCCTCCTTTTCAGCCCACTCTGCCGCACGTAAGGAAAGGGTCGATCCCTTCCTCAGTTCCTTAACAGCTCGGGCGACAACATCCTCATGTAAACCGCTACCGTTTGCGCGACGAATGTCACGTAGAATGTCCCGCTCCTCGCCCTGGGGTACGATGCCTTCCAGTGCCCGAATGGTGAACAGGTCTGGCTGCAACAGCACAATGTTTTGGTTGTCACCGCTGCCATTCCCATGGTCTGCACATCGGGATAGGGCATCGGTCTTCCCCATGCTGCGACCCGGACGGTGGTGCAAGGAGAAGTCGAATCTAGATAGATACAGGGACCAACGAGCTTGACGACGGTTCAATTTCTTGGCCGTCATGAAGTACTCGAGGTTCTTGTGATCCGTCCAAATTTCCACCTTGTGTTGGGCACCCTCGAGGAAGTGTCGCCACTCCTCAAGCGCACGCATTATCGCCAACATCTCCTTGTTATGGATCTCGTAGTTTCTCTCTACAGCACTAAGGCTTTTGGAGTAGAATGCAACAGGATGCCACTTCTGGTCCTCTGGAGACTGCTGAGACAACACAGCGCCCGTCGCAAAGTCAGAACTGTCGGCTTCTACACGAAAAGGACGCGAATCGTCAGCAAAGGTAAGGATCGGAGTGGAAGTGACCATCTCCTTAAGCTTTTCGAACGCCTCCTGTTGTGCATTATCCCACCTCCATGCCTCCTTTCCTGTCAAGTCGAACAGCGGTCGTGCATGATGTGAGAAATCCTTGATAAAACGCCGATAAAAATTGATGAAGCCCAGGAAAGACTGCACCTCCTTCTTGTTCGTGGGCGTAGGCCAAGCTGTGACCCCATTTACCTTGATAGGATCCATCTCCACTTGACCCTCCGAGATAATCAGGCCGAGGTACTCGATCTTGGTCCTTTCGAACTCGCATTTGTCCTGACGAAGGTAGAGTTTGTACCGTCGAAGTCGCTCTAGGACGAGGCGCGTGATGCGACGGTGCTCTTCAACCGTGCGAGTGAAGATGAGGATGTCGTCGAGATAGATGCAGACAACGCCTTCGAGGATGAGGTCATGGAAGATGTTGTTCATCATGGTCTGAAAGGTGGCAGGGCTATTAGTAAGGCCAAAGAACATGACAAGCGGTTCAAAAAGACCACGGTTGGTACGAAAGGCTGCCTTCCACTCATCTCCCTCCTTTATCCTCACATTATTATAGCCCCAACGGACATCGAGCTTGGTGAAGTATCGGGCTCCACGGAGCTGGTTTACGAGTTCGGAGATGAGGGGTAGTGGGTAGCGATTTTTGACCGTGATGTTGTTGAGTCTTCTGTAGTCTTGAACCGGTCGAAGTGAGCCATCCTTCTTCTTGACAAAGAAAAAGGGAGAGGCCATGGGTGACTTCGATGGTCGAATACGTCCAGAGGCCAGGTGCTCGTCGATGAACTGGTCAAGCTGCCGTTGTTCCTCCGGAGAGAGAGGATAGACCTTGCAGGATGAAGGGGTTACGCCGGGGGTGAGTTCGATCGCGTGATCCCATGGCTTACGCGCAGGAAGAGAGTCGAATGACTCCTTGGAGAACACGTCTTCAAACTCATGGAGATGAGGGAGTAAGGAGTTAGTAGAGGATTTAGCAGCGTTATTTTTGTGGAAGGCCTCGGCGAGGCGTTGGGATATGTTCGATGTGGCGCACACCTCATGCGATGAGCGAATCGCAGTGTAGAAGATCCGATCACCCTCCTCCACTTCCTCTGGGTCCTCATCATCATCATCCGAGTCCAGCATTAGATCAGGAACCCCTTCCAATTCCACTTCAGGTATAGGCAGGGGTCCAGCACGACACTTCTGAGTTCGTCGTATTGCCGCCTTCTGTCCACGACGTTCTTGCCTGGCTTCTGTGAAACACGTCCGACAGCGGGATGGACATCGGCTCATGGTAACCTCCCCGGTGCGCCAGTCGACCTCTGGGTTATGGTCTCGAAGCCATGGATATCCCAAAATCGCCTTTTGCTTTCCTAATTGAGTGACAGCAAAAAGGGCACGCTCACTATGATCTTTGTAACGGAGAACCAGGTCTGCAACCTCTCGGATGGCACCAGCTTCATTTGGGGATCCATCCACGTTATATACAGGTATCAGACGTGAGAGTGAGCGAGTATTTAGACGATGTTGTTGTACCAGATGGGAATCAATGAAGAGACCAGTCGCACCAGAGTCCAGGAGCGCAGAAACACCGAGTATCTGTCCAGTGTCGGTCGTCTGCAGTTCGATGGCTAGGTTTAAGGAATGTGCAGAGGGAGTGGATGCCACAATATACTTGCGTGGTAGTTTACGCTCCCATGATTTAATTTTGGGACGTGGAGTAGAAGGAGAGATGGGGAGAGCAGGTACGTCTTTAGCCAACTTCGAAGGGTCAGAGAGGGGAGCAGTCACAGAAATGGATTCATTCTCCAGGGATTCAACTGACAAGACTTCAAAGCGGTTATGGACAGGCAGTGAGGGCGTACAATTCACTCGCTGCGAATAGGAAAATCCTGCTCCTCTACAACTTCCAGCTTAACCTCCTCTGCAACTTGATCCTTCGCTTCCTCAACATCTACAAGTGCCAACAGATCTTGCAGGAGTTCGTCTCGTCCCTCGGGGGTGAGCATGCGGATATCCTGACGATGGGGACACACTCCAGCCCTGTGTCCAGGTTCCCCACAACGGTAGCAGAGATCCAACTTACGTGCACGGCTGCGGGCTGCATCAACATCCATTGGTACTGGGATATTGACGGCTGGTGTGGGAGTTTGATGAGCAGGAATGGGGTTAGGGCGGGGGAGGCTTCGATTGAAGGTGTAGGGTGTATGAGTGGTAGTTGGAGCACGGAATGCAGCATTAAATGCCGCATTTGTGAGTCGGTTCTCGTCACAGAGTGAAGCAGCTTCATACCAAGCAAGGATATCATCGTCCGCTGGGCGCCCTTCCAACATCTGTGCAATCTGGTCCTGAATTTCTCGGTTGAGCCCCCGTCGGAACTTCACCACCACTGGTAACCCACTCCCATACCCTGCCATGTCCACCAAATCCTTGAACTCATCGATATAGTCGTCCATGGATCGACGTCCCTGGTGGTAAGTGGATGACTCAAGTCGTGTCACTGCTCGGTGGCGTTCATTGAGGGGGCAGAAGTGGCATACGAACTCAGCTCGAAAGTCACCCCAAGTGGAGAAAGGTAGAGAACCGAGTTCTTTAGTTTGACGTAGGATACGGTCCACATAGAGATAGGCGCGTTCAGATTTCATGTATGTGAAGGCCCAATAAATTTTTGCAGCCTCATCGATGAATTGATGCGACTGGAGACTAATGTATAACTCACAGGAATTAAGGAATGCACGTCCCTGCGCACGTGCACCATTAAATTCGGCGGGGGGGGGACAGTTTGATCTGGGCATGTTCCTTAGTGGACGCGTTTGGCAAAACATCGTTGTTGGGTGCGCTTGGAGTCGTGAAGGGGGAACTATTAGTCGTAGGGTTAGCCTGGAGGGTCCTAACGAAGTTTTCAATCGTAGATTTAAGCGAGTCGATTTGCGCGCGCATTCCGGAAACGTCGCTTTCAAGCGCGTCGAAGCGTTCTGATGTGTCCATGTCGCTAGGGAGCGCGTTTGGCGAAAATGGCGGCGCAATAAAGGCGAGAGTATCTGGAACGGTGTGTAGGGACTCTGTGGAGCTTTGGGAAGCGTCGTCCAGTCCGTACCTGCCTATTTTGGGCAGCGCGTTCGCGATTTTCGGGCCTTAGGGGAGAGTTTTCTACTATAAGGGCAACCTAAGCCTCTAGCAAAGGGAAATCCGAAGTTAAAATTATACTACATAATACAGGCATTGGGGGCGCACCTAGCAAAGGGAAATCCGAAGAGAAAACTCTAAGGATCCCCTTGCTGATGCCCAGTATATGTGAAGATGACAAAAATCAAATATAACCTAAAAATAGAAAAAGGCGGAGATAGGCGGATCAAGGCCGCCGAATGACATCATACCAAGGGGTATGTGTCAGAAGGGGTACTCCGCCTCTAAATATAAAAGTGTCAACATATACAAACATGATAGCAAGGGAAAATTAGTAATAAAATCCGGAAAAATCATAGAAAATGAAGAATAGAAGGAAATGAGGTGGGGAAAAATATGGGACGAACATAAAAAATAGGAAAAACACACAGGGCACCCCCTTAGTCCCCTTACAAAATCCTGCTTATCTAATGTTACATTTTGTTTGCAGGGTCAACCTCAAAAGATAACCCAGTACAGTCCTCAACATGTGTTAGAGAATTAATTTACATAAAGACATGAATAGATAGTAAATGGATAATTGTATGGTTTGCACACTTTATGATGTAAGAAACCAGCCTTGATATGACATGTCACACCACATTCAAAAAGTTATGCCACTGTGCTGGTGGTATGGTAAATGTATCAGCTTGAACATGTCTCAGCTCAATATGTTGATTCTACATCAACCTTGCAACATCTACCCCATCATATTCTTCCGAGTCCATCATTGAATCTCATGTATTTTGCAGTGCTAGCTCAGCCCAATAGTTTAACAACATATCTAGTTAAAATTCTATAGGAAGCTCCAATTTCACTGTCATAAGTTGCCAAATCTTACCAGCTTTAACATTAGGATGAAAGCAGGGCAAAATAGCATTCAGAAGTATGTCCAGAGTGCAAGCACTTGATAAATGACAAAACACATATTACATAATACTAATTAGTGTGATGAGATGCACTCATTAGCCCCAGTCAACTGGCTGCTATGATCCCAATGAGTCAGAGTCTGGTATGTGTCTATCTGAGATTATACATGTATTGTATTTGATGGATTTCCAATGTCTTATCTGGATCAGCTTGGAGGCATCACTGAACATGCATATTGTGTCTCAAAGCTGAAGCAATGCACAGGGAGGAAGCATTGTGAATTGCAGAAACTCCTCATCACTTTGGCTGCAGGTGCTGTCACTGATGAGGGTCTATGCATGTTGCGAGCTCTTGTTGAGTTCATTTTCCAGGCACAGAGTCTTTTACTCTATGATGAAACAGAAACAATACACACCTTGAAGCAGGCTCTTGCCGAGTTCCACCATTATAAGAACAAGATCATTACTAGTGGTGTTGCCATGGCAAGAATGGTCCACTTGGCCATTTTCAAATTCCTAAGTCAGAGGCTCTACACTGTGTTCTTGAAAGTATCCACTTGATGGGTGCTCCTTATCAATAGACCTCTGATATCACAGAGCATTGCCATATCACCCTCATCAAGATACTCTACCATATGTTGAACCTCCACAATTTCCATTCTCAATGTGTTCACTTTCTTGATCACATTGAGAAGACAGCTCTCTTAAACCTGTTCACTGCCCTTGAGTCCTCAGGTGCTAGCCTGTTAAATGATATGGTTAACAAAGCAGACAAAGTCAACAACCACTACCCAGAGCACACATGGATCTCTCAAGTTCTTCCTGATGAACATGTCATGGGAATATATCATCATCTCATGCCATCTTTATTTCACAAAGAGCACAGCTATATAGCAAATAATGCCATTGTTATTCTTCTCACTACTCACCCACATATCTCAAATGCCTCCATCAAAGATATAATGATTCAGTTTAATCTTCCATATCTATGTCCAGCACTCAGGAATTATTTTTCTGGGCAGAGCTATGAAGCTCATGGCCATGCACAACATAGTGCAGCTAATTGCCTGTGGCCTTTCTCCCATCTCAATGTCTGGTTCAATTTCCATATACCCTATTGATCCACTCAAGATCATCATGTCATCCTCCCATCACAAACAGTACAAGTGCTACCGCCTAGCACTGAACTCCCATTTGGAAGGTGTAATCCAATTAGTGTTTAAAGGTCTGGTCCTATGAACCGGAAAAAGACCGAAACTGGACTGAACTGAACTGAAGTCCAGTTCGTCAGGTGGCTATTTATAGGACCAGTCTTTTGCAGTCCAGTTGCCAGTCTTTTGCTTTGACAAATATCATTGAACCGATGAAAACCGATCCGAACCGGTTTCAACCAGTTTATAGGTCACGTACACTATACTCCCTGATTCCCACACATAATGGCTTCAATTTCGCTCCCTGGACCATCAAAAACGGTTGAGAACTGAGAGAGATATGACAAAATACATTTTGATGTGAGTATTTTGATGTCATTTGAGCAGCTGTGACTGTACTGTTTATACCTTGTGCTACAAAAATGTTGGGCACAATTGGACATTATCCAAGGCAAAGGAATAACATACATAAACATCTATACCATGTGTATTTGATTCATTTAACAGCCCTAACAAGTTGTAACTACAAACTACAAACTACAACATGGAATACAATGTACTTTTGTTTCGGTCATATCTCTGTCAGATCTTGATGAAATCTCTTAAAAGTTGGACCTGTCACCGGGGAATTACAATATCCAACTGCTTGTGTAATGGTAAGATAGTCCAATTAATAGTTGTCGAGAAGTATATGGGTTATATTGGTACAACAAATTTTACAGCAAAAAGTTGGTTCAAACTGGTTTTTTTTGGTCCATGGACTGATATGGACCAGTCCTATGCGGTCTGGTTGCAGTTCAGCAATATCTGGGTCAGTTTTGGACCGGTTGCGGTTGCGGTTGCCCCATTTAGACATAAAAAACTGGACTGAACTGGACCTGTAAACACTAAATCCAATTCTTATATCTCCTGATGACAGTCCCACATTTACAGTATATGGTGGTGAGTGCAATAAACAAGGTTTCTGTTAAATAGTTATCTACATATCAACAGGTCTTGTGGTTGTACAAGTTCAGCTTATATTTCAAAGATTCATCCATGCTGCCACACCCGAGCCACTGATTTATGCACAAAGGTTCAAATTCTTGCCCAAATTCACTGAGCTTGTGGATGATGTCAGAGTCTTTGCTCCTGCCCCCAAAATCAAGATGTTCCTTGTCCATCATCACCACTATCATTCCAATAGCACTCAAATGGGCAATATTATGCAGTTATGCAAGACCCAGCAAGTCACCAAGTTGATACCAAAGTTTGACGATATGCACCACTGAATTTGACTGGCAATAATTCATTGGAAGTTATGGATATGGATGATTATTACTTAAATAACTTTGCAGACAGAAACTTTCCATGCAATCCTTCATACCAGTAGCTGGAAGCTGTCTGGTAATATATACTACTGCTATTCATGTCATATCTCAAATTTTAAATGTAAATTGTTGAATGTCCAAAAAAATATCACAAGTGTGACAGTGCCAAGTGGGCAAGGGAAACATGATGGCAATTCTTACCAAATTGATACTAGACTCGCTTCACTCAGGTATTTTAATTGACATCCTTTTTGGGTCCCCTAACCAAGCTGGTAGTGATGGTACACTGGTACAGAAAATAAGCGATGGCTAGCAGTTTTACAGATGCAAATAAGGGTGCAAATCTTATCGGCAGTCTTAGGAAGGGGGGTGTTGGTTGTGCATTGAACAGCTAATGCCTGTTGCAGCAACTGGACCTGGTGGACTGGACCCTCAGATTGGTGACACCTGCAAAGAATTTCCCAGTTAGTAGCAATGCTCTTGGTCATGTCAATGAAGGGGTGTTCCAAGGATGTGATGCTGGATACAATAAATGTGAATGCCAGACAGGAGTTAGCCTTCCAGTTAGTGAAGGCACAAGTATCCGAAGTGGGGGTTCAGTAATATCACCTGTAAACTAGTCATAAAGACCATTCAGTGAAAGGGCAATCATAATTTCTTTGCATCATTCTTTGTAATTAGACTTTAATTTATCCAGCTTCTCACCAGAGTATTGGACAGAGAGTTTGATCAAGGAGATCAGGGTCAGAGTTGATGATCATGTTGTCAAGAGTGGCAATAGGATGAGGGGAACAAGAGTAGAGGGAAGACAAAGCCTGTTAGTGTTAGGAAACAGCCCCATTACATAATAAAATTTCATTTTATTTTATCATGTCATGCACACATCTTGCCCCCTTCTTGTAGAGAGAGCCTGCACAGTCTTAGCTAGCAGATAGTGGGTGTCACCCTAACAGAAGAACACAACTACCCTTCCAAGTGTGCCTTCTCTTACTCATGCATATATCATTGTTTCATTGTGCCACATCCAATTACTCATCCTTTTGGCACAAGCTGGAAGTAACTGTACATATGTAATCTACCTTTTCTTTCATAAGCCAATGCCAGGCCTTGCCTTACATTGCAACTGCCAGTGATTGAGAGGCAGTGCTCATCATTAGGACAGCTGTAACCAGACAACTGATTGGATCTGGTTTAGTTATGATTTACATTGCTCTATTCAGACAACTATTTTAGTTACAAGCCAAATTCAGTGATACCTCCAAGATCAGGCACCTTAGCCAAAGAAGTGATTCATCACAGATTGTCCATTATGTCTGAACTATCAACTTCTAATCCCAGTCCTAATCCCATTCCCACACCAGTGCTAGAGACAAAGATTGATGTGCTCACGGTGCAAGTGTTGCAACTAGTATCAGTATTGGCAGCATCACAGCCCAGGCAAGCAGAAGCACAGCCACAGATGACAGTAGACAGAGATAATGAGATGGGGGTGATGGTGGACAGGATGATGTGCAGGCACCAAAGGAGTCTGAAAATGGAAAAGTGTGCTTACCTAAGTACATGCCCCCACAAATCTTTGATGGTACCATAGAAAATACAAAACTGTTCATCAGCTCTATAGTATTGCATATTCATGGGAGGAAGCCAGAGTTTTGTACAGCTGAGTCTAGGATAATGTTTGCTCTCTCATACATCCAGGGGGGGGGAGCACAGTTCTGGAGAAATGAGGCTATTAATCAAATTGCCATGGGAAACAAACCATTTGTGACCTTCAAGGAATTTTGGAAGCTTAGTTTGGGGATCCTAATCCAAAGGCAACAGCTAATGCTGAACTAAAAACTATGTGCCAAGGTTCCTTAATGGCAGACAAGTTTATTCTGCAGTTTAAAGCAGAAGCTTTGCAGATGGATATAGGAGAGGCTGGATTGGTAGAATTCTTGAAAGCAGGATTAAATCCTTCATTATTCAAGTCTATCTATTGATTACCCTCTATGCTCGAGAAGTTGGATGAGTGGTACAATTGAGCTATGCACCTTGATCAGCAACAGGCCAAATCAAAGTTGATGCACAGAAGTAGTAAATTTGGAAAGCCATCAGGGGGAAAGACTGAGAAAGGAAAGGTACCTCAGGCACAATCAGAAGTGCAAACCCCAGGGGCACAGCCACTGGCCATGGCAGTGATACCTAGTGTTGTGGCGCCATCTGCACCAGATGCTATGGAGGTTGATCAAGCAGGGAGATGTTGCCCACTCAGATGTTTTAACTGTGGGCAGTTAGGACATATTTCTAGGAATTACAAGCAGAAGAGACAGATTAGGGAAGCTACAATCGAGGAAGTGAAGCAGGAAAAAGGCAGCCAGGCAGCAGAATTTTGTGGAAGAGTCCCAGTGAAGGTTTCCCCATTGGTGACCCAGAACCATTACAATGTACTAATATCAGAGGAAACTCAGGGAATTTTTGAAAAGGAAATTAAAGTTGAGGAAGACAAAATTCAATCATGTGATGATGAAAATTGGTGAACACTATTTTCAAAAACCCCTAAATTCTTTATTTGCTCTGCTTGAATAGAACCCAAAATCACTTTGACTGTAAGATTGAAGACAGTGGATACACATGCAGCAATTGATGTGGGAGCATTGCTCGACAGCAGTGCTACAGGATTATTTATTAATCAGTCCTTAATTATCAGAAACAGTATTAGCATGCACAAGCTATTGCAACCCATTATGGTGGGTGTATAATATTGATCGAACAATAAATCATGGAGGAACTATTAAAAAGGAGGTGACTATGGCACTGAGGTATCAGGACCATCAGGAGCAAGCCATATTTGAAGTATGTGATCTTGGGAAGACCAATCTAATAATAGAATGTCCATGGTTACACAAGCATAATCCCGAAATTGATTGGAAGACTGGGAAAGTACAAACACTTGCTGTCCTAAAGAATGTAATGTGTTTGGGAGGAAGGTGAGAAAGGAGAAGAAGTAGAGGAAGGAGGAAGAATGTCCAAGGAAGTATTCTGTAATGATGGAGGAAGTGGAGGATGAGGATATGCCAAATGTGGAAGTTCTGATCATGATTAAGAAAGAACATCAAGATCAAATGTTCAGAGAAATTTGTGGTGGGACAGGAATGTAGTGAGTGTGGAGAAGCCAGTGGAGGATTGGGTACCGAAGGAATATCACAAGTATTAGGAGTCTGAGTGATGCTGGGGTGGAAGCCATGGGATCATGAAGCCAGGGGTTTGTGCTGAAGAAATCAAAGTGTATCCATTATCTCTGAAGGAACAAGAAGAAGTTGATGCTTTCCTAATTTATAGTGTTTCAAGGTCCAGTCTTTTGCTGTTTTGCCATATCTCTGCAATGACTGGATGAAATCATTTCATCAAAGAGAGGACCCCCCATTATTTTCACTTCTCTATCCATGATTAAATTTTGTGATTATATTGACAATAACTGACCAGAATCCTTATGTTCCAGAGATGACCCCCCAGTCTTTGGCCAGATCTATCTGCTCAAATATTTTCATGATTTTATCTTATTGTTTGAGCTAGTAGGAGGCAGTTTAAATTTTAAAAAGACTGCAAAAGACTGCAACCCAACTGGACCTTGAAACACTATTCCTAAACAAGCAAATATGCAAGGGATACATCTGACCTTTGAAATCCCTGCAGACATCACCAATGTTCTTTGTACCAAAAAAGATCAGAGGAAGAGGATGTGTACAGACTATAGGTATCTGAATGAGTGGACAGTAAGGAACATGTACCCCCTACCCTTGATTTCAGAAATTATCAACAAAGTGGGAAAAGCCAAAGTCTTCACAAAATTGGATCTAAGATGGGGATACAATAATGTACACATTAGAAGAGGAGATAAGTGGAAAGCCACATTTGCCACCCACCAGGGATCCTTCAAGCTGCTTGTCATGTCTTTTGGGATGACAAACAGTCCCCCAACTTTCCAAAATATGATGAACAATATTATCAAGGATGTAATCAACAAGGGTGTGGTGATAATATTTATTGATGACATTCTGATATTTATGGAGGATGAAGAAAATTATGAGACAATAGTGCAAGAAGTGTTATGGAGATTAGCAGAGAATGATCTATTTTTGAAACCAGAGAAATGTGTATTTGGTGCAAGCAAGTTCAAGTTCCTGGGATTATTGATCAGCCCTGACAGAATTTTCAATTAAGATGGACCCAATTAAGGTACAGGCAATCACTGACAGGCCTGCACCCACCCACATCAAGGAGGTTCAAGCCTTTTTGAGACTCGCAAATTACTATTGTCACTTTGTGCACAATTTTTCTAAAATTGCCACACCCTTACATAATCTTATGTGAAAGGGAGTAGTGTGGAGGTGGGAGAAGCAGCAGCAGACAGTGTTTGAAGAATTGAAGAGGAAGTCTGTGGAGGGACCAATATTAGCCTCAGTAGATTTCACATGCCCCTTATGAGTGGAATCAGATGCATCTGACTTTGTTACTGGAGTGGTATCATCAATGCTATGCAAAGATGACAAATGGCATCCTTGTGCATATTTATCCTGAGGGTTGAATGATGTGGAAAGGAATTATGATGTGCATGACAAAGAGATGTTGGGAATAATGCAAGTGTTGGAGGTGTGGAGACATTATTTGGAGGGATGTATGCATCAGATTGAGATCTAGACAGATCATCAGAATTTGCAATACTTCATGTCCACCAAAAAGCTTAACCGATAGCAAGCACATTAGGTGCTATTCCTATCATGTTTCAATTTTCACCTAGTCCATAAAGTGGGAAGCTTAGTAGGGAAAGAAGATGCATTGTCCAGACGTATTGATCACAAAGGACGTTCCTTGATCTCGTACTGCCACCATCTCAACAATTCCCATGGTTCATAGAACTGAAGGAGAAGAGAAGGAGGCAGAATGAAGGGATAGAATAGCATCAATATACATCCTGCAGAACCCATGTACTGTACATACCATCATGTCTCAACCTGCACCCACACCCCCACAAACAAGACAAAAAACAAGCGCAATGACAATGAAAAAAAAACACAAAAAGAACTCAAGAACACAGAGGGTATAGCCACTGAAGTATGAATAAAAGAACAGGCTATCAGCTTCTTGACAGCAAAAGAATACCTAATACATGGTAATCCTGTTGATCTGCCAACATTATCTTACATACTTTTACAGCTCATGAGCGCGGCGGTGATAGGTCCACCTCATTGTTCAAGCTTGAAAAACACATCTATGATCATTGTCAAAGCTCTATGAAGCTCTACAGACCTCTACAAAGCTCTATGAACCCATACAAATCCCTCTGAAGTTCTCCAAACCTCTATGAACCTCTACAAAGTCACAAAAATGCTTCAAAATTCTTTGCAATACTTCGAAATTCTTCATATGCCTTTGGCCACCATAATACAATTCCCCCGACCTTCGTACAGCTCAGGATATATACTTGGAACACTGTCGATGAGTTCCAAACCAGTTTCGAGCAATATTGCAGCGATATTGGCCTTCAAACAAGTCCAATATTTCCTCAACTGACTTCGAGAATCATTGAACATCGAAAATTGACATTGGACACTATATCACTATCCAAATGGTCATTGCACACATGCCAGATGTATCCCCTACCATTGTTGAACAATATCGCACTGATTTCGGGCCACGAACAAAGTCCAAAGAAACTTCAAAAATCTTCAAAAAACCTCGGACCTCAAAAAACATCTTCGGACACAGTATTTCCTATTCAATCGATCTTTGGATGCATGCTGGACACATGGGACACTATCTCGAGTATATTGAACACATTTTGACCACATGTGCATGCATACAATCCGCTCAAAGCAGTTTCCAATGTTTTATTCAATTTATAACAAGGACAGTCCACTTTTAGCTATTCTTTCTTATTATTTCTTCATCATGTGTTATATTCACCCTTTCTAGTCTTTCTTTATTGTTCTGATATACATCTATTGTCTTTTGCCTCGAGTTTTCTGCATGTTTGCCTCATGTTCTCTAGCCTTTTTAGGTAGTTTCTTTATTTTATATAAAAAGATGTACTATATACAAAGAAAAACAAGAAAGTCGTCGTCTTCCTCCCAAATCACAGTGATTTGAGAGTTCAGTTTAGTCTTATTCAGTCCGAAGTTTGGTGTTTTACACTAAACTTCCTTGAAATTCCTTGCATTATGCTATTTTTGCTCTCATTTCCCTCGATTTGCCTTTGCTTTGCTTCTACTACTCGTCTAGTCCCCCGATCTTGCATCCAAACATATTTGCACACTCGAAATTCCTCGAAACTTCTTTGAAAAAACCTCGAAAAATGTCGCGACATCTCGAAAATATTGCAACGTCTTGAAAATATTGCAACGTCTCAGAAAATATTGCAACACCTCGAAAAATATTGCAACACCTCGAAAAATATTGCAACACCTCGAAAAATATTGCAACACCTCGAAAAATATTGCAACATCTCAAAAATCATCGCAACATCTCAAAAAATATCACAACTCCTCAAAAATCCTCGAATGTCCTTGAAACACATTCTTTTAGCTTCGAACTGCTTCGACAAGCAGTTGTTTTACGAATTTTTGCGTGTATGTAGCTGGACCCTGCTTCAAAGGTGGTGGGGACAAATTCTGTGATGATGTAGTACAGTTTGTTGTGCATATTGGACATGCTGCCATAGTTCACCATGAAGGACTTTTGTACTTTATTCTGTTTCAGCCAGCTCGCGGCCTCCCTGGTGCTTAGTTGGTAGAGTACACTCCCATTTCATAGTTTCTTTGCTCCTAGGAAGGCCATTCCTGGAGGCTTGTCGGCTGCTTCAATTCCCATGAGATCTAAAGTGGTGTGAGCTTTTACTACTAAATCTTTCTCTGAAAGAGGATCGAGTGTGTTATCAGTGGCATCTTTGTCTTTTTGTATTAAAACTTGCTTATCGGTGATATCTCCCCTTGTTATTGCAGATGCGTGTGCTGTGGGGATCTGTTGCTGTGTGATGGACACATACATTGTAGCTTGATGAGTGTGGTGTGGTGTTGTCATTGCTAGGTTTTCCGTGGTTTTCTCAGTGAAATCTTGCGTTGCTTGCATTAGCTGTTCCACCATTTCCTGGAAGCCATCTTTGAGGTTGTCCAGTTTACCAGTTATTTCTTTTGCAGCTTCCATTACATGTTCCACCGTGTCACACATCATTTCTACATTGGTGGTGAATGTTTCCATGTATTTGTCTAGTTGTGCCCTGACTGGTGCTGTGATCACATCTGCCACTTGTTGTCTGTTTGCATCAGTCAGAAGGAGTGCGACTGCCCTAATTCCATCAGTTAGTGCTTTTGGCCCTTTAGCTGCTGATGATGCTCAACCTGGAAACCCAAACAAAACCTACTAAAAGGCTTTGGAAGGTATAACACAAGTCAGAGGAAGGATGTGAGGCCCTCTAGATGTCACCTGTCAGACTGACCGTCAAATATGGAAGAGGACAGCGTGTTAAGCACCAATGTCATAGCATACTCAAAATACATCAAGCCAGCACATCTCTGCACCAGCAACCAAAAGGTGGCTTATGTATGATTCGGCTTCAACAATTGACACAGAAACAACCTAGCAATCAAATGGGGCATATTTGTTGAAGGGAAACACGTAAACATATGTAAAATGTTAACTGAACCGCAAAGATGCTTGAAGTGCCAGTGGTCATTATGTACTGGATTGCAAAGCAACACATGACACCTGTGCATGCTGTGGCAAGCAGCACCAAACATCACAGTGCACTATCATGGACATGACAAGCTTTTGCTGCACTAACTGTACAGGTATGGGAGCCAGAGGACACAGAGCGGCGGACAGGAACTGCTCAGCATTCAAGGCAGAAAATGAAAAAATTCAAGCATGAATCCCAGAGAATAAGTACAAGTATTTCCCAACTGAGATTCCACACACATGGCAATTACTGAATGAGACAGACACATACACAGACTTTCAGCAGCACCAACACAACTCAAACACAAACTGGAACGTGCCCCCTAGAGACCTGAGAAACCAATACAGCTTCAGGGATGACTGGCACAAAGTCCAACATCAATGCGGTAGACCCCCCACCATGCAGAACTGACAAACAGATAATGGATGGCTGGTAAGAGTCTAAGACTGACACAAATGACACTTGATAATTACATTGATGGTGCCCATCCAACCAGCCAACCAAGCAGGACTGCATGGCAAAACCCACCACAATGGAATGTATGGTGGGGAGACCAAGTCATGAACAAACAGGACATGGCGCTGCCAACAAATACTGTGAGACCACCAACAGCCAGGGAACACATGCCCCTTGATTATGTCTGAAAACCAAAGACAAGAACAAACCCTGTCACCGCTACAAATACGGCAGCAAAATGTCAACAAATCCCTGCTAAGCCAACTCAACTTACTACAAAGCCTAAAACAAAACACATATGATGTATGCATGATACAAGAACTGTACATCAACTTCCAGGGTAATACATGGGTGAACCACAACTGGACTACAATCTACCCCAACACACATAAAACACACCCAGACAGCACAAGGTCTGCCATCCTTATCAACACTAACCTTCTGACAGACGCATGGAAACAAATCGACTTCAATCATCTGGACATAATGGCAGTTGAAAAAAAGGCCAATTTGGTATGCTATGCATTATCAATGTATACAATGATGGGGACAACAACAATGCACTGACACACATATCTGCATTCATGCAAGATCAAGAAAGACAGTGACACACAATAGGCCCATTACACACCATATGGATGGGGGACTTTAACCGCCACCACCCATTGTGGGACAAACCCCAGAATGCACACCTCTTCACAAAGGAAAACCTTGAACTAATGCAGCCATTACTGAACATGCTAGGACAACACAACATGAAGATGGCCTTGCCCCCATTCATACCAACCTTATGATTGCATAGCACTGGAAACCACACAAGAATCGACAACATTTTTTGTACAGAAGGGCTCATGGATGCGATCATAAAGTGCGACACAGAAGACTTGACACGACCAATAAAGACAGACCACTACCCAATCGTGACACAAATTGACATTCATGCACCAAAGACAACATGGAAACCGAGATGGAACTTCAGATTAACAGACTGGACAGAACTGGTAAAGACCCCAAAAGACGACCTCACTAACATCCCACCGCCCACAGAAATAGGCAGCATACAAGAATTTAACAACAAACTCAAGACCCTGAACAAAAATATAACAAAACACCATCAAAAAACACGTCAAGCTAACTACACCAAGTCCATACTTGAAGAGATGGTGGACAAAGGAACTGGCAGACGAGAAGAAGATCTGACAACTCGGGGGAAGATCAAAATACCACCATCAAAATGCCCAACACCCAGTACACATGGAATACTGATGACAATGCAACAGGTACTCAGAGATGATATGAACAGCAAAAGTGGAACACTGGGTGGAATGGCTGGAGGGGATCGATGAATTGAGCATTTGGCAGGCAAGTAAACTAGTAATGTCACCAGCAACTGATGCAGGCAGAGCTAGAATCCAAATGCTACAAGTCAAGGACCCGGTAACAAAGCAGGTGATAAGGGAGGCAACCAACAATAAAAGCAAGGGCCAGCTTTTCTATCACACATTCTTCCCACCGCTGAACCCAGAAATGATGGTGATACTCAATACGCAATGCCATGGTGGACATTCACAAACATCACTGATGAGCAGATTCACTGTGCAATCAAGAAAATGAAGCCATATAAAGCCACCAGAAGTGGGACCATACTGGACTCAGTACTCATACATGCCAGAGAAAAACTCATTCCACATTTAGGCCCTTTATTTTGAGCTACTAATGCACTGCAATATTATCCACAGAAATGGGCGAGCACAGAAACCTTAGTCCAGAAAAAAACCAGGGAAACCAGATTACTCCTCCCCAATGGCATGGCACCCAATCGTACTATCAGAGGGAATGGCATGGCTGCTCAACAGTTGCCAGATGGACGATATTGTTACCATGTGCGAGAAACATAACATACTCCCAGCCAACCACTTCGGAGCAAGATTAGGGCGTACCACCACCAATTCGATACACATGCTAACAAAGACTGTGAAAGACACATGGTGTAAAGGGCAATTTGTATCAACTCTATTCCTAGACGTTAAAGGGGCCTTCCCCAGTGTGGATATCAACAGACTCATACACAACATGAGGAAAAGGGGGATACCATGAGAATACACAGAATGGATGGAGAGAAGACTCAGTAACTGACGGATGACCTTATCCTTCAATGATTACCAAACATCTATGTTCATCATAGTGAATGGGCTAGATCAGGGAGACCCTTTCTCAGGAATTTGTTATCTGATTTATAATGCTGATCTGACAAAAATACCAATCCTCAGACTAGGTGAATGGATACTGCTATTCATAGACAATGCAGCAATAATTGTCATCAGAAAAGACTTCTTTAAAACTCATGAGAAGTTACACAACATTATGAATCGCACTGGAGGCATTTTTGAATGGGCCAGAGACCATAACTGTGAATTCGACATTGAAAAATTCCAGCTACTCGACATTATGAGGAGACTCGCCCTGCACCCTTTAAACCCCAGGAAAAGGATACCAACACCAAGATGGACCCTAGCACTCGGAGACAAATGCATACCATCAAAAGACACAGCAAGATTCCTGGGAGTAATAGTTGACAACAAGATGAACTGTAAAGGACAGTGCGCCACAGCCCTAGCAAAGGGGCAGGACTGGCTAATCCAATTTGGCAGACTAACTCAAACATCCTGAGGAATACATGCCAGTTACATACAGCAACTATATCTATCTATCGCAGTCCCCTGCATGCTATATGCTGCTGATGTATTTCTAACCCCACAGCAGAACATTGGCAAGAGAATGAAGGACGGGCATTCAAAGCAAGCCATCGTGAACAAGCTAGCATCAATTCAGAGGAGGGCTGCTCTCATGATCATGGGCACGATGAAAACTACAGCGACTGATGTAATAGAGGTCATGGCAAACCTAATCCCATTCAACCCACTCGTCGACAAGTACCGCCAATGCACAGCCATCTGACTTGCAACACTACCACCAATGCACCCCCTCTACAAGCCCATCAAAAACGTGGCAAACAAACTGGTAAAATGACATGCTACTCCACTACATGACCTCATGCACAGGTTCAACATATGACCGCAATCCATTGAAACCATTAAAGCAGAATGTTTCAACACAGGGTGGAAGCCGAAAATCAGAACCAGGATTGCAAGTAGTGCCGACAAAGCAATAGAAGATGCAAACAATGACAACCCAGATGTGAAGGTGTTCACTGATGGCTCAGGTATGGAGGAAAAGATAGGCGCAGCAGCAGTTCTATACAGAAATGGAAGAGCAAAAACCATGCTATGCTACCAACTGGGCTCACAAAGACACCACATGGTCTATGAAGGAGAAGGAGTGGGAGTGATACTGGGAATGAAACTGATCTCCAAAGAATGGGGAATATGGTCAGCTACTATCTACACTGACAATCAAGCTGCTATTACAGCTACACAACTGATGAAACCCAATCCAGGTCATTATATTTTTGATGCTCTCCATGACAACATTGAGGCACTACAGAAGAAACACATGGGCATATGCATCACTATCCAGTGGATACCAGGACACAAAGGGGTCGAGGGCAATGAGATAGCTGATGAGCAGGCAAAGAAGGCGATAATGGAGGGGAGTAGCGACATGTCAGAGATACTGAAACTACTCAAGAAAACCCTACCACACAGCAAATCTGCGGTGAAATGCGCATATGGCAAGAAACTAAAATGTAACACACAGAAGGCATGGCAGAAATTGCCACGGTACGAGAGGATGAAGAAGACTGACCCCACTACCCCATCACACAAGTACATGGACCTGATTATGGACCTACCACAGAAGATAGCCAGCATACTATCACAGTTGAGGACGGGACATGCACCACTAGCTAAGCATCTAAACCGTATCGGGAAAAGTGACTCACCAATTTGTCCAGAGTGTCAATGAAGTGAAGAAACAGTACAGCACTTCATGCTACACTGCATGGCACATCAAGCAGCCAGGCAGGCACTGCACAACAGTATGGGAGGCAGAGACATTAATATCACAAAGCTCCTCACCACGCCCAAAATGCTACCAGCACTATTTTGATATATTGCTGTGACAGGCCAATTCCGCAATGTTTATGGAGATATACCAACACTGAGTGAGGAACAACAAAGGGGCAGGAAAAGAAAATGGAGGAGAGGAAGCAGGGACAGAGAAAGAGGATAGAGGAAAGGATTCACATGCAGCAAACAGTCAATATCTTACACCAGGTCTCAGCACCACTTATTACAGCGCCACCGGTGTGGCCACTAGGCAATAGCACAGGTACTCCCACGGGTACCCAGAGCTCAACCCATGGGTTGATAAGTGGTAGGTACAGGTGGGTACCGGTGGGTGTCAATTCCCGCATGGGTTTCATAGCACCCCCAGGCCAAGTATATAAATTAAATAAATAAATTGTATCTAAAATAACTATTCTTAGTGTACTAAAATCCACCCCACCTCATGTTTGCGAGCGAGAGGGGGGTGGTGGTCATGACTTCATGCTAGTAACATTAGTTAGGAATATAAAAAAAAGACAAGAAAAATAATACACTTACGGCCCAGTGGTGGGGGTGGGTGCTGGGTTGGTGCTGTTGTTCCCTCCTCCTCCTCGTCCCCTCGTCCCCCTCCTTGTTGTCCCATGGCATCATCATCTGGTTGTGGTCATGGTTGTCATGGTCCTGTCATGGTTGTTCTGCCATCGTTCCCTCCCCATCCCCCTCCTTGTCATCCCATGGCATTGTTGTCCTGTCATCGTTGTTCACTGTCATTGTTGTGGTCCCACCCCCCTGGTTCATAATTGAGCACCCACAATCCACCCTGCGAGCAGGGGCTCACAGTGGTGTGTGGTGGGTGCAGGGCTGGCATCGTTGTCCTGTTGCCATGGTTGTTGTTGTTGCCAGTAGTTCTAGTTAGTATCTATGAGAGACTGTTAGTAACAAAAGAATGAAATGAGAAGAAAAAAACTTACCAACGGCCCAAGAGACGTTGTCGACGTCTCTTTGGCCCTCTTTTGCTTTTGTTATCATTGTTGTGTTGTCCCATCCTTGTCCTCATTGTCCATCATCAATCTGGCTTGCTTGATCCCACCCACAAGCAGGGGCTCGTGGCAGTGGCAGGGTGGTGCTTGTCGTCATCATCAGATCTAGTAACATTAGTTAGTAACAATAAAATGAAAAGAGAAAGAAAAAAAGACTTACATACAGCCTAAGAAATGTCGTTCACATTTCTTAGGCCCTTGCTTTGGTCTGCTGGGTGCAGTCCTCATTTGGTCATCCTGGTCGTCCTTGTTGTGGGTGGAAGTCGTTGTCACAATGATTATAAATATATGTAAATAACATGTCAACAATCAATGAAGATGTGATTACCATGTGCACACAAGGCCAAATTGTCCGTGCGCATCCCAGGGTATATAAACCCTCCCATTTCTACTGTTGGAGCTGGGCTCGCCCCACTTTTTTCATTTTTAATATGTAGTTATAATAATTTTAGATAGACTTAGGTATTATATTTTGTCTTTTGAGCTGTTAACTTCTTTTTGGTGATGGGTAGGGCATGGGTTACGGGTTGGTATTCCATGACCTGTACCCATACCCATGGCTACCCATACCCGTGCTATTGCCTAGTGGCCACTCTGTGGTCTCTCAAAGCAGATGATGAAGAAAACTTAGATGGGAGGAACAATCCGCATTGGACATATCATGTATGTTTAATCTCTTACATATGGTACACCACAAAAGAGAATAAATGGATTAAAAATAAATAAAAATTGTTCACAAAAGGGGGGTGGAGGAGGACAATACAAATGTTATGCTACTCAAACCCAAATATGCACTACACATCAAGGGCATCTATTAATTAATAGATAGCTCAGAAATGGAGCTGTTGTCTAAAATTATACAATGCTCAGAGATGGACAATGAGGTAGATGGAAGACATTGGAATTAGTGATGAGAAATTATTGGTAGCCCAGAATTTCTAAACTTGTGTTGGGGTATGTGGATGGGTGTGATACATGCATGAGGGGAAAAAAGATTTCTAGAGAAAACTGCAGGAAAAGTAATGCTGAACCCCATACTGAACCATGGTGAGATATATCTGTGGATTTCATCACAGGATTACCTGAAGCTCAAGGGTACAATGCTATATCCATAGTATGTGACCACTTCACAGAAGAGGTCCATATTATTCCTAAGATATATCTTGTTCAGAATCAATGTGATCACATGAATGACTGGATGCCCATCTGTTCTCTATGTTGAGTAAATTTTGGCTTTGGTAGAGCTTTGGTTAATACATCTGCAGTTTGCTCTGGATCACAACAGTTTTGTATATCAAGAACTTTTTGTTCACAAGGTCCCTGACCCAGTGATGGCAAAGAGCAATGTGCTTTGACCATTGATGGAATTGCAGGTTGTGTGTTAATACTACAGACCCCTCATTGTCCCCAAAAATAATTGTTGGGTCATTTTGAATAAATCTGAGTTTGCCATATAGATTTCTGAGCCATGTTGCTTCACGTCCAGCCTCCAAGAGAGCCACATATTCCACCTCCATGGAGGACAAGGCTATGATCATTTGTTTCTTTGATTTCCAGGTCACTGCTCCCCCTGCTGTGAGGGTTTGTGGTCATCTGCATTTGAAAAGGCAGTATCTGCATACCCATAGAAGAGGCTATTTGTTCCAGCCACATCCTGAGATGTGCAGTAGGTTATCCCAAGAGTTTTCATACCTGCAAGGTACCTCAGTATCTGCTTTAATGCACCATGATGTTGGAGTCCCAGGTTGGTGTAGGCAGCCAATTTATTCACAGCATATGAGATATCTGGAGTTAGCAATAAACTGTAAACTTCCCAATAATTTTGCATACAAATTACTTCAGTTGGGTTTATTGTGATCTGGATTCAGTCTTAGCTTAATATTTGGATCCATAGGTATACCGACAGGGTTTGCATTGGCCATCCCCTCCTTGAGGAGGATACTATCAATATATTTCTGTTGAGAAATAGTGATGGAATTGCTGGTATGATTTATTTCTACACCAACAATCTTGCTTGGTTCCCCAAGATCCATAACTTGCCATTCTGAGCATAACATATGTTCCATCATTGCATCGGACAATGCAAAGAGAAGCGAGTTGTCAACCCAGATGGCCATAATTTTGATGTCATCTCCATCCCATTGAATGTAAATGCAAGAGTCCATGAGTGAGCATTTGTGGCCATGAGACTTGAGTTTTTCATCAAGCTGCTTATTCCACTCTCTCCCAGCTTGTTTTAGGCTGTAGAGAGTCTTGACCAGCCAACATACTTGGTCCATTTCATCCTTGCATCCCTCAGGTTGTCACATGTAAATTGTTTTGTAAAATGCTGTTCAGGTAAGCCCCCTTGACATCCATCTGTTGTAGTTGGAGTTTCTTTATTGGTACAAGGGCAAGAATTGTGTGCAATGTATCCATCCTAACAACAGGCAAATAGGTTTCCATATAATCATAACCTGGCCACTGTGTGCATCCTTTTACTACCAGTCTTGCCCATTTCCTAATTTCATCCCCTTGTTTATTTCTTTTTTTTATAAAGATCCATTTATTGGAGATAGGGACTGTGTTTGAAGGTTTCTGCACAAGTTCCCAAGTACCCATCTTCTTCAGCAAATCCAACTCTTCCTCCATGGCTATTTGCTATTCTGGCCACTCTGGGGAGTTCCTAGCATCCTTTAGGCTGGTTAGTTCATCTCTGGCAATTATTGCATATATCTCTTCATTTGATAGGAAGGTTTCTTCATCATCTTCCTCTTCTGTAAAGGGATTTTGAAGGTATTGATAGTTGGTATGAATTCCATGCATCTTTTGCAGTTCATTTATATCCACATCTTCCTCTATCTCATTCCATTTATGCTTGTGCTTTTTGGGTTCAAGGTCCAGAGTTATATCATCAGAACCTGTTACACCCCTAGGTGGTAGTATGCTTCCATCAGACTTCCCCTCATGTGGTGCATCAGGTGTAATAGTGATTTGCTCTGGAGGTGAAGGCAATTCTGGTGGGTTAATATTTTGGAAGTTTCTAGAGGTAAGTACCTTTTGTGTTTCTGCATTATAATATTTAATTGCTCCAGCACTGTCATCAAATCCAACATAAGCTCAGTGCTTAGATTTCAGTAGCATTTTTGTTAAGACTATAGGTCTTTAACTCAGCCTTGGCTTCATATGTCACAATTGGAGGCTTTCCAACTATATCGGTATCACACTAGGAGGCTTTCCTAGTGTATCGGGTTTCTGGCCTTCACTTGGGTACTTCCTCAAGTCATTATGGCTATCCATACTCAGAGGCTTTCTGAGTAGACCGTCAGTTCGTGTATCACAGTTGGAGGCTTTCCAACTGTCGAGTTCGAGTTATCACAGCTAGGGGCTTCCTAAGCTGTCGAGTGTTCTGGTTGAGTCTAAGACTGTTGATTGAATTAGGTCAAGCTGAGGAATACAGGCAGTATTACTACAGCTTATATATGGTTCGAAGATACCTATTGTCCAATTGGAATGCAAGATCATTATCAAGTATAAATAGAAAGAACAATAGAAAAGATGGGCCTCATGCCTTGCATGAGGTGTCCAATGTTATGGAGTGCTGTGGTGCAGCATGTCAGGGATCAATAAGAGAATAGCCTCATGCCTAGCATGAGGTGTCCGATGTTACAGATCCGACGTCAAGGATCCGATGTCAATCATGAGTGTCCGACATCATGGACCTCATGTCAACGGGCTGTCATATCACAGCATGCGTGGGAGTGGGTTCGGGTGCATGGAGTCACCATGCGTCAAAGCATCCCCATCGGAAGTGAGTCGTGTCGTGTCAGAAAGGAAAAATGAAGTGCCTGGTCTTGCGGGTCCAGATAACAAATTGTAACATCACCTCCCTTCTATCTTCGAAGTCACTGACTTCAAATTACTATCTGCTTTCCCCTAGGTTCTCCCGCATGGTTCTCCGGTCATATTCCCCATCGCATCGTTGTCAAAATCATTGTACCCCGATTCAAGGAAATCCCATTGCCTCTGCTCTTCCTCTCGTTCCTTCTGCTGCCTCATTGGGCAGTCAGGGCTGTAATGTCTGGGGCCTCGTTGCTTGCAGTGCTTGCAGATATGTCTTTGGCAGATCAGGCTGAAGTGCCCAATCTGGTGGCAAATGAAGCATCTGGCATTCCTCATGTGGGGAGGGGACCAAGGTGGCTGGGTTGACTATGGTTTGGGTTTGGGTGTTGTGAGGTCGATGATTTCTAAAGGTTGGGTCATCTGGTTGCTCGTAGAGGGGGAGGCATTTCCAGAGGCAGTTCGTGGTTTGTTTTTGTTTTTCCGCCCATTGTAAGGCGAGGGTGAGGTCAGTCGTTGTCGGTTTTGATCTATGGGGGTGTGAGGGTTTCTTTCAACTGCCTTCTGTCTGTCTGACTGTGGCATAGCCATGTCTTGGATCACTTGTTCAATTCCAAGGGTGTCAGCGTCATTCATTGCTTCTTCCAGGTTGCATTTCATTCAATCAATTGTGCTTCGGTAGTAGAAACACATTCTTGCAAGGTGGTATTTCAAGGGGTCATGGGCAAGGTGGGTGTGGAGGGTTTCAGCATTGGCTGGGTTTTGTAAGAATTGTTTGGTGAATCGTCATTTGGGGGGTATTATAGGTGTCTGTTCTGCCATGGTTAGGTGGGGATTTTCTGGTTTTGGGGGTTCTACAGCTGTCATCGCTGTTTATATGCCCCTAGGATTTTCTTGGCATTAGTCAGGTTTCCCTCAGGTTCCCATGAGTTCTCTGAGGTCGGGTATCCGACCCACTTCACTAAGAAGTGCATGGTCCTTCCTTTCTTCTTATGTCCGATGATCACTTCCACTTCATACTCCGATTTGCCTTCTATCAGATCAGGCGGTGGTTCTGGGAAGTTTGGTCCATGTGTCTCAGTTTCTTTATAGGGGGAAAGGAGCACCGCGTGGAACACCGGGTGTATCTTCCATTGTTCTGGCAACTTCAGTCAGTAGGAGAGTGGGCTCAGGACCTTCTTGATAGAGAATGGTCCTTCTCTTTTCAGTGCAAGCTTCTTTGTTTGGTGCATCGTTCTGAGGTTCTTCACTTCTAGCCACACTCTGTCTCCTTCCTTGAATGGGATGAAGTGCCTTGTGGTTCTTTCCGCCATCATCTGTCTGGCTAACTTGTGAGTTGCCTTTGCTTCATCTCAGGCCCATTGCAGTGCGACAATTCACTTCTCTATGGCCAGTATGTTTGTTTTCAGGTATGGGAGTGGGATCGCCTTGGGCTCATAGCCCATCATGAGGTAGAACGGGGAGTTCTTCTGTACGGAGTGCATCCTCTGGTTGTGCATGAACTCCGCGGTTGGGAGGAGGTGCTTCCAGTTCTCCTGGTTGTTTGAGCAGAAGATCCGTAAGTATACTTCCACTTCCTGATTCACCCATTCTGTCTCCCTGTCGGTCTGGGGGTGGTACGCTGTGCTCATTGCCAGCTTGATTCTGAGCAGTCTTCCTAGCTCCTGGAACAGCTGTAAGGCAAATCTGGGATCTCTGTCGGAGATGATCTTGTCTGGGAGGCCGAATCGTTTGTAGACATAGTCTAGATAGAGGGTGGCTGCTCCCAATGCATCCACAGTTTTCCTGCAAGGGATAAAAATTACCCCCTTCATAAGCCCATGGTCTACCACGACCATGAGTGCATCATAACCATCGGACTCTGGTAGGTTGGTTATGAAATCTGTTGTCACCATCGCGAATGGTCTTGTTGCTTCAGATTTGATCAGTTGTAGTGGGGGGGTCATCGGGTGCGTGTTGACCTTCATCTGCTGGCATATTGCACATCCAGCAACATAGTTCTTGATGTACGTCATCATCCCCGGCCACCAGTAGTCTCTCCTGATCATTTTGGTTGTTTGCCATTGTCCCAGGTGTCCACTGGTCACTCCTTCATGGTACTTTTGCACCAGCTTCTTTCGTAGATCTCCATTGTCTGGGATGTAGCACCTGTCTCGGAAGAATAGAAGGCCGTCTTCTATCTTCCAGTCTTCCAATGCTGACTTTATCGGTGGTGTTCCTTTGGTCTTTAGCGCCTCGATTGCGCTTTTCACCAGGTCGTCTTTCATGATGCTCCCTGCAAGCAAGTCATGCATTTCGGTGTCAACGAATTTCACAAATACTGTTTCTGGCAGCATTGTGACGTCTTCATTATCGTTGTCTTCTTCCGGTACATGATCTGCACTCCATGATAACGCATCGCTCTGTACCATCTGTGATCCAGGCACATGGACAATTTTCAAGTTGAATTCCGATAGGAATAAGCTCCATCTTGCCTGTCATCTGTTCAGTTTCTGCACCGTTTGGAAGTATGTCAAGTTCTTGTGATCCAACAGGATTACCACTGGGTGTTCTGAACCCATTAGGTAGTGTCTCCAGGTTTCTAGTGATCATATTATTGCTAGTAGCTCCCTGTCATAAATCTCGTAGTTTCATTCCGTTGGTGTTAGCACATGTGATATGTATCCGCACAGGTGCCAGTCCCCATTCATGTCCCTTTGTCTCAGCACTCCTCCTGTCGCATGTTTTGAGGCGTCTGATTTGATCGTGAATGGCTTTGTTGGGTCTGGCATCAGCAGTACCGGGGCTTCTGCAAATTTCCTTTTCAGTGTTTGAAAAGCCTGTTCACATTCCGTTGTCCAGTTGAATGCTTTGTTCTTCTTTGTCAGTTCATTAAGCGGTCTGCTTGTCTCCGCAAAATGTCCAATAAACTTCCTGTAGAAGTTTCCAAATCCCAGGAAAGATCTGACTGCCTTTATGTTTGTTGGGGTTGGCCAATCTTGTATACCTGCCAGTTTCGTGTTGTCCATGGCAATTTCATTGGGTCGGATGATCAGACCCAAGAATTCCACTTCATGGACGTCGAATTTGCATTTCTCTGGTTTCAGGTATAAGTCGTTTTTTGCCAGTCTTTGCAGTACCCTCTTTGTCCTTTCCTGGTGTTTGTTCTGATCCTTGGAGAATATCAGGATGTCATCCATGTAAATCACGAGCCATCCTTCTCCAATCGTGTCATGGAATATCTCGTTCATCATTGCCTGGAAGGTCGCCAGTGAGTTGCATAATCCAAAGAACATCACTGTTGGTTCAAACAGCCCTCGGTTTGTTTTGAAGGCTGCCTTCCATTGATCTCCATCCTTGATTCTGATGTTGTGATACCCCCATTGAATGTCCAGTTTCGTAAACCATTTCGCCCCTCTCAGTTTGTCCAACAGGTCTCCTACCAGTGGCAGTGGGTAGGTGTTCTTGATTGTCCCATTGTTCAAGTACCTGTGATCTTGGCAAGGCCGTAGTGCATCTGAGTCCTTCTTCGCAATGAAGAAGAATGGTGATGCCATGGGTGATTTCGATGGTCGGATGTATCCTTTCTTCAGGCTAACTCATCGAGTTTCCTCTGTTCTGCCAGTGATAATGGGTAAACCCTGCAGTCCTTTGCCATAAAATCCAGTTTAAGTTTGATTGCATGATCCCAGGGCCTTGATTCTGGGAATCTTTCCGATGCTTCCTTTTCAAATATCCATCAGTACTCCTTGTACTGTTCTGGGAGTAGTTTGTCTAGGGTCTTCTGTTCAGGGTCTCCTTCCTTCTTATGTGTCAGGTGTTGTGAGACCGATGTCTTTGCCCTAATCCAGATATTCTGTCCATATGCATATCGCGGTGATCCTTTTGCCTTCACAATTCAAGAGATTGTCCTTGTCTTCTGGGAGTATCTGTATCTTGGCTCATTGTACTCCTCTGTCAGTGGCATCTTAGCCGGTTCGAATATTCCAATGATGGGTTCTCCTCAAATGTAGGCGATCAGTAGTTCATCGTCTGTGATTTCTTGTTTGGGTGTCTGTTCCGTTGCCTGTTCTGTTGCCTGTTCGTGGTTTGCCAGTGCTGGGTTTTCCTTCCCAGTGTCTTCTTCGTCCTGTGGCCCAATGGGCTCCACATCTTGAAGAGTTGTGATCGCGATCTCTTTGTTGTTGATTTCTTTGATCATCACTTTTCTTGTCTCGATGGGCATCTTGCTTCTTCTTGGTTCTTCATGGAGGACTCCTCCCATCAGTTTTGCCTTGGTGACAACTCTTCGGCATAGCTCTTGGTGTTCTTCTTTTGCCAGTTCTTCTTTCTTGCTTTTCAGGGCTACCTTCCCCCTTGCTTTCACGACTATCCGGGCCAGTGCCAGTCGCTTTTCTTCTTTCTTGAGGTCCAGTTTTTTCCTCTCTTTTGCAACTATTCGGGCTACTGCCAGTCGTCCTTCTTCTTTCCTGGCAGCCAGTTTCTCCAGCTCTCTGGTGGCCCCCTTTTTCCATCATGCTTGTACTTCCTCGGCAGTCTTCTTCTTGAGAGCAAGCTTTTCTTGTCCTTTGGCAACAATATTTTGGCACCATGCCTGTCGCTCTTCTTTCGTCATGTCTAGGGGGTCCTTCTTCTTTTCGGTTCCCCTCTGGCACCATGATAGGTACCCTTCATTGGGTTTCTTGGTTTGCACCCTTCTGATAAGGGTTCTTCCTTTCCCATATGAGAACTCTGGGTAAGTCTCGTCCTTCATTCTGAGCTGGAAGGTTCCAATCTTCCAGTCGATCACTGGGTTGATTCTTCTGAGCCATGATAGGCCTAGGATGATTGATTCACTTCCCAATCCTGCAATGAGGAATGTCATTGGGAAGATCCTTCCGTTGATCGTTAAGAGTCCTCTGGCATAGTGGGAGATCTCCCCTCTCTTGTTCGGGGTTCCATCCACGTTCTTGACTCTGATTATCCTCTCCAGGGGGTGCAATTCAAATCCACTGTTTTCCAGGAATTCATGGCTCATGAATATCCCTCCCGCTCCTGAGTCGAGTAGGGCTTCGGTTTCGATGTCTTTTCCTCTGCCTGTTCCTGCCACTTTGACATCTAAACGCATAGATTGATTTTTCAAAGTGGCTAGTAGTACAGAGCAGACAGAAAGTTTGGTGGTACCTGGCATCGAGGCAGGCCACCTCTTTAAAAACCCTCATCCTCAATGGCAGTGAGAGCTCCCTTCTTTTCTTCTTCATCAAGTTCTCCTACAATTGCTCAGATCCTCGAGTAGGCTTCCTTGCCTTTATTCTTTGGGGATGGCCAGTCCTTGGTCCTCTTTTCCCCTTTCTTGTGTTTGGTTGCTCTGTGCCCTGGCTGGTGGCACACAAAGCACAACCCTTTCTTCATGTGTTCGATCCTCTCCTGATAGGAGAGTTGGTTGATCTCGAGTGGGGTCTCTTTTGCTTTAAAGCTTGGTAGCTTCCTTGTCAAAGCCTCCTGCAGCCTTCCTGTTATGGCTTTTGCTCTCCTCCACTGTCTATCGTACTTGGAGGCAGCGTTGATCATTCCTTCCAAGGTCGTCAGGATTGTTTCCATATTGAAAACTCTTTCAAGGAGCTTGGGGTTCAGCCCATCCATGAAGAGTTTGATGAGGGCGGTGTCATCATTGATTCCTGCCGTCTCTTGCAGGATTTGGAACTGTGCTATGTAGTCCTCCAGGTCCTGTCCCTGCTTCAATGTTTTCATCTCTGTCATGGCTCTGCCAGCTTCATTGATCAGCATGAACGCTGTCTTGAGCGTTGCTTCAAAGGTAGACCAGGTTCCTAGGTCTTCCTTCTCTGCCCAAGTCTGTGCCCAGGGCGCAGCGGTTCCTCTGTTCATGAAGGACAATGCGAAGATGATCTTCTTCTCGTCGGTGTTGTAGATTCCATGGTTCACTCTCAAATAGAGTTTCACTTCTTGTAAGAACTTCGCAGTTCTAGTTCGGTCCCCTGTGAAGTTGGAGGGGGTTCGTATCCTGATCTCCTTGGTCGATGCGGTGGGTTCAGTAGACATGTTGGCATTGTCGTCAGATAGGGAGAATGGATCTCATTCTGGGGGTTTCTTCTTTATTGAAGGATCTAAAATCCTCTTTGTCAAGGTATTGGGGTTCTTTGTCACTGGTTCTCCTTGAGAACCACTTTTGTGCTGGTTCCGAGTATCGTACTAGTCGACTCTGGTATCTATACCATGGGGTTCTTCCTGATGATGATGCTCCAGTTGGAGGTCTGTCTGGGCTTTGTCTGAAAGATGTTGTGTCTGCACCTAGGTAGGTGGACTGCGTAGATCAGCTTGACCTATTGTTAAGACTATAGGTCTTTAACTCAGCCTTGGCTTTGTATGTCACAATTGGAGGCTTTCCAACTATATCGGTATCGCACTAGGAGGCTTTCCTAGTGTATCGGGCTTCTGGCCTTCACTTGGGTACTTCCTCAAGTTGTTACGGCTATCCGTACTCAGAGGCTTTCTGAGTAGACCGTCGGTTCATGTATCACAGTTGGAGGCTTTCCAACTGTTGAGTTCGAGTTATCACAGCTAGGGGCTTCCTAAGCTGTCAAGTGTTCTGGTTGAGTCTAAGACTGTTGATTGAATTAGGTCAAGCTGAGGAATACAGGCAGTATTACTACAGCTTATATACAGTTCAAAGATACCTATTGTCCAATCGGAATGCAAGATCGTTATCAAGTATAAATAGAAAGAACAATAGAAAAGACGGGCCTCATGCCTTGCATGAGGCGTCCAATGTTACGGAGTGCTGCGGCGCAGCATGTCAGGGATCAATAAGAGAATAGCCTCATGCCTAGCATGAGGTGTCTGATGTTATGGATCCGACATCATGGACCTCATGTCAATGGGCTGTCGTATCACAGCATGCATGGGAGTGGGTTCGGGTGCATGGAGTCACCATGCATCAAAGCGTCCCCATCAGAAGTGAGTCGTGTCGTGTCAGAAAGGAAAAATGAAGTGCCCGGTCTTGCAGGTCCAGATAACAAATCGTAACAATTTTCCTTTCTTCTTTTTGTCCTTGTAATATAACCCAAATGGGGGCCCCAAATTTGCATAAGCTAGATATGTTCAGTTTTTTATTGTGCCACCCTTGATTTCTGAAGGTGCTTATTATATGATTGGTTCCTGAGATAAGCCACATGTAAAACTGCATACTCCCAGAGAAATTTGGGAAGGTTGTTGGTGGTGAGCATAGCACATGATAATTCAACAAGTGTGCAGTTCATACATTCCATGATGCCATTCTGTGAAGGTGAGTACAGCACAGTTAAACAAATCTCTGTACCACGTTCTTTGCACCATTTCTCCAGTTTCTTGTTTACAAATTCTTTTCCTACTGGATGCACAGCCAAATATTTTGTGCCAAAATATCATAAAAATGTTGAAAAATTATTCCAGTCAAAATCAAAATACTTTTTGAATACTTCAACACAAAGTCATGTAAAAATATCAAAGTAATTCTTTACCATATTGATAGCTACATCACTGTGAACTTATACATATAAAGTATCATGGTACTTCTCACATATGTTTTTCATACTAAGATATACTTTGAAAATATCATGATACTTTATATCTATAAGTTCACAGTAATATAGCATCAAAAACTGTATAAAAGTACTTTGATATCTTTGGACATTAGGCTTAGTAATATCTATAAAACACTTTGATTTTGATTGGAATACTTTTCATATATCTTTAGGATACTTTGAGCAGAAATATCCAGCTGTGCATCCAGTGTCCACAATCAATTTGAATCCCCTTTGGTTTTTGGTTTTGAGTTATCAGGTGAGCCAAATAATTGATTACACCTTGTGCTGCCCCTGATTTTTCCTTCAGACATCTACAGTAATATATCTCTTCAAGTCATCCACAGATAGCAGGTAATATTGATGTCCATTAATAGATTTGATCGTGTATTTTCCCCACAAGTCAATATGTGTCAATTCTCTGGGTTCAGTGTTTCATTTGGATGTTTTGGGAAAGGGTTCAACATGTTGCTTTGCCTCAGTACACACTATACAATCTGGCTTTGGTGACTGAATGTCAACATTGAATCCATCCACTAATTTGTTGTCCAATAATTTTTGAAGTCCAGTATGCCCAATATGTCCAAAACATTAGTGCCAAGTTTCCCAATTTGGAGGTGCATCATTCCCAACAAATGTTTGATGAACATGTGACCCATCAATGTTTGGATAATTATAATGTGATTGTTGAATCACCATCTTCATCTTGTATAGATGATTATCAGTTTTGGTGCCATGAGCTATTGGGTTACCATCTCTGGTAATAAGAGTGATTTGTCCCTCTCCACCTGTGTATTTTCCTCTGGCATCATCCCATCACCCCAATGAAATCAAGTTATTTCCCATTCTGGGTAGTGTTTGAAAGTCTGGTCCAGTCCAGTTTTTTTGACCCCAACAGGGGCAACTGTGGACCGGACCGGTTGCATTCATTCTCAAAATACACACAACCATGGACCGGACTGGTGTAAACCAGTCTGGCACAGTTGTGTAAGCGGTTGCTGGACTGGTTGGGGTCAGTTCTGTGCAGAACCAACCCCAAACCAGTTCACAACCAGTCCCAGCTACATAGCATACATAGTACATATTACTGTACATATTAATAATTTCTATGAATATAATAATGAGAAAGAAAAAAGAAAGCCCCTCACAGAGCAGAAGCTCTGAGCAGGCTAGGGCTGGCAACCCCTTGTTTGTCACCCCCCGTTTGTCACTCCCATTGTCAGTCATCATCCCCCTCACCCATCATCATTCATTGTCCCTGATCTCTTGGTTGTCATTTGTCATCCCCCGCTGTCATGGTGGTTGGTGGTTGTCTCCCCATTGTGGTCATCTGTCATCCTCCTGTTCTCCTGTTGTCACCGTTCAGTGTCCCCTGTCAGTGGTGTTCATTGGCTCCCTATGGTCAATGTTGTTCCTCCCTGTGTTGTCAATGTTCATCCTCCTGTTGTTGTCATTTGTCCCCACGTCACTGTTGGGAACCATTAGCACCCCCATCCACCCTGCGAGCAGTGGCTTGCAGCGGTAGACGTGGGTGCTAGGGCTGTCCTCTTGTGGTGGTGCTGGGGTCATCCTCTTGTGGTGTTGGGTTGCTGGCATTGTCCATTCATTGTCATTGTCATCACCACCTCCTCGCACCTCCTTCCTGTTTTGGAGTGGTTGGGGTTGTAAGTGGTGACATGGCAGGCTTGCAAGGTAAGGGGGTGCTTACCTTGTGTCTCTTGTCATCATTGAAGATAGCACCAACAATCCACCCCGCGAGCAGTGGCTTGCAAGGCTGGATGTTGGTGCCACATCATTGTTGTCATCTCTGTTTGTCGGCCAGCCCAGTTGTCCGTTGTCACAGAATATCCACCCCATGAGCAGTGGCTTGTGAGGCTGGAGTGGTGGGGTCATTGTTACACTCACATAAGCTAAGTTTAAACCTGCAAAAAGATGTTAGTAGTAAAGAGAATAATGAAAAAACAAAACAACACCTTCTAAAAAGTAAACATACACGTAGAATACACGTGACGTGGCACGTTTGCAGAGGGGGGTCAGTGATGACATGGCAGGTTTACAGGGTCATGGTGTACTTACCTTGCTATCTCTCATTGTAGCCCATTGATGCACTGGTGCTTGTGCTGGCATTGCATCGATACAGTGCTGTTTCCTTGTGAGGTTAGGCTTGTGCTGGTGTTGCGTCAATATGGTGCCATTTCCTTGTGAGGTTGGGGTGGTGGGGTACTCACCTACCTAGGTGGTAATCACATAAGTTTAAGCCTACAAAAGAAAACAACAATGTTAGTAGTAAGAAAATAATGAAATAATTAAGCAAATCTTACTTTTTATGTGTGGGAGCCTTCTCCAACATGGGCGTCAGTTGTCAAACATGTAGAACATGTGTGACGTGGCAGGTTTGCAGCCACAGGTGTCGCCATTTGGTGTGGTTGAAGGGGCATGGGGTTGGTCGAGGTGGCCGTTCATGGAGAGGGAGTGGTCATGGTGAGGAAGGAAGGAAGAGGGAGGGAAGTGATGGTCGTTGTTCAAGTTGTTGTTGTTGTTGTGCAGTTAATGATTGATTGCATGTGATTGATTGATCACTTACCATCAAAAGACCAGTTGTGGTCGGTTGCAACCAGTCTTTTAGTGGTCTATAAATAATTTTCAAATCATGCAACTGGCAACCGGACTGGTCCACAACCACTTCTGTTGCAGCTGCAAGATAGACCAGACTGCAGTTGGATCCAGTTCAGTTGCCGTTTTTTTTTTGGTCCATGCAACTGGACTTTCAAACACTAATTCTGGGCACATTTAGAACATTTTCCAAATGTAGAATATAACTTTGACCTTTACATGTTGAAACTAATTCAACAGTTCCGTGGCCTGCAATTTTCGCTTCTTTACCTCCTACACCTGTTACGGAAATATTTCCCAAAGGTGTGTGATCAGTAAAGGCTTCTCACTGATGTGTTACATGTGGTCGCTGAATCTGCTAACCAATCATAAAAGATCAAATGCTCGTCATTGCCATCAGTGTTACAAGATCAAAATTATAAAGTTCTTCATCAACCAGGAACACAATATGCTCCTCCCCCACATTTGACTGATCATTCCTTCCACTGGTCCCCTCACCTTTCCTCCCCTTGTTCCTCTTCTTCTTTCAGTGATCCTTTGCATGGTGTCCATATTTTCCACAATTATAACATTTATTTCCTGGGAATTTGTGGCATTTACTTGTCCAGTGTCCAGGTTTCTTGCAGTGTTCACAATATGGTTTTGCACTTTCTTTGTGATCCTTTATGCGAGCTTCCAGGGATTTACTAGTAGCTGACTGGGTATTAACCAGGTTAGTGCTACTGTTTCCATTATTCCTGTTAATACTTCAATTAGCCCATATCTTGAATTCCTCCCTTATTATACCAATGAATTGATCAGAGGACATATGGCATTTGGGATCTGGATCATTGGGGTCATTGGCATTCCCATTATAAGAGTCCATGAAGGTCTGCAAACTGTGGGGTAAGGATGCCAAAATGGTGGACTTGAATCACATATCCGAAACATGGAATTCTGGGTTTGGGAATCAGTTAATGCAGGACTTCATTGTATTGAGGTGTTTCAAGAGATCTCCTCCATCATATACTTTGGTCTCATATAATTGAGTTAATATGTATGTAACCGTTTGATGCGCCATATTTTCATGAGTCGCCAAAAGCATGCGGTACATTTCGTTTGCAGTATCCTTTGAGCTGACATGGTTCATCTGAGTGGAGGTTATGTTCTGAATTATAACCTGTTGGGCCCAAGTGTCGTTTTTATCCCAGTTATCTGCACCAACAGGATTATTAGGTTGTTTGACATCTCCAGTAATATATTCAGTGATGTCACAATTGATAAAAACTCTTTGCATCCTTTCCTTCCATTCATGCCAGTTCATGTCTGTTAAATGATTGTGGTCAGACAACTTACTGACATTTGAATATTTCTTGGTTCACATCAGTGCAATATATTTGTAGGGTTCTGCTGTGGGTTCATCACCACAAGCAGGTGTATCATGTGGAGCATCAGCTGTGTTTCCTGGCTCTTTCACCCTTGAACCTGAAGGATATGCTCTAGCACTTTGTATAGGGGCTGCAAAGTGTATGTGTGGTACTGGTTGTTCGGGAGCTTTGCCATCTGAGTGTTGTGACATGGTAGGTCCAGATAATTAACTTGTTAAGCTAGATAGGGCCAGGGCCCATAACCTATTGGGATAATAATTGTTCAAGGAGGGAGGGGACTTATTATTGCGCATGGTGAGAGTCAAAGAGAGACCTAGACATCTCGTATACTCCTATTGCAAGTAGTGAGCATACATATAGCATGTACTATTAATAGCATTATTTACTCGGACCGCTTGCCTGTATCTCAAAAGTGTTCATTCAAATTTCATCGTTTGTAACGCTCGAGTAACAACAAACCACCTGACTGCCAGCTCGTGATTACTTACCATAATCAGGACTAGCGTAGTATCGCACAATGGGCAGCCCATCCGATGGGCGTCTGTAGAACAGATGACCTAGTTTCTGCGCCTACAAACGGACGCGTGCTCAGGCTGTACGTGATTGATCTGCAATGCGGAGAAAGCCTACAATTCGACAACACGGGTGTCAATCTATCCATCTTTCAACCTTGAGATTGGTCCACGATCTGCTTCCCCTGCTTCCCTCCCTTCGCATTCCATGCCGCACAAAGTGTGTTATCAGTTCCAGGCATCTGGGACATGCACATACGGTGCGGCCTGTAAATTCTCTCATGCAACTGAGACCAACTCGATCCCTCGTGCTTCGCAAGCACTCCAGGTACGTTTCCTTTAGTAATTTGCTAGTGCGCTGCAAGAGGACTTATTAGATCGCTTTGTAGAGACTGGATCGGACACGTACGACCAAAAGCATATACCTAGAAGAATTCTTTGCGAACTATCCTGGTTTCGAGTACGATTCGAGCCAGCCTGCGACGAGCGAATTCCGTAGGCTGCGTAAAATGTTTCGATGGAGTACAGAGCGCCATAACGAAGCGAAAAAGGCGTTCCATGTTGCGCTAGTGAAAGAATTCAATTGGATATATGGGACCAACGAGCATGATATTCAGTCGTGGAGGATTTTATTTCGTGTGTTGGGTATCGCGCCTATCCCGGAGACTCGTGCTGAGTGCCACAAGGTGTGTCATGTGAATTTCTCCGCCAACGGATCAGGTCTGACCCTCTCTCGTGAAAGGTAATGAGTGCGACACACGTCAATTTAGTTGACCTTGTCAACACTTCGGAGACCATTACCCTCTTCGAATCTGAATCGGCTCTTGCTGAGTACACGAATAGGACGAAAAAATATTTTCCACTTGGAGAAAGACGTGCGGGAGGATTCCTTCAATACCTGCTACGACATATTAAAAACCCAGACGCACAAAGAGGAACTAAAGCGAGGCGTCGTCGTCGGAGGCGATAGCTTGTTAGAGAGTGAGCGATGGTTCAATTTCGAAAGTGGATGGACTTGTTGGTCTGAGAGCATTGATCTTGACGTGATTCTTCTGGCATTATGAGATCTTGGCTTTTCGTCTGTTATGTCATTATCATGGTTTGGCTGGATTCAGAATTCATCATGAGCTCGTTTCCTCGAGCAATCTTGTCGTCAATATGTCATGCCTCTTTCAAACCTATCGCATCATTGCCTTGAAGCCTTCGTATAGAACCACAAGCACGGTTGAATAACGCGTAGCTCAACGTTTTCATAAACGGCCCTCTATTGTCCCGAATCTCTCCAGTCACCCAGTTAATTTCCACATCATCGCCGTAAGATTGATACGTCGAAAAGAAGCTCGGGCGGAACATACGCTCCATGATGATGCGATTGATAATTCGAACCCCAAGTATCTGTAGCCGAAGGTCGTATAAGTTGATATCTGGCTGAATTATGGTAGGTACGACTGACCAGGTCCGATGCCTCCCTGTCTGAAACCTAGAACATCGAGGATATCACGGAAAATATGGCGCAAAAGATGTTATACGCGACCTTGAACGGAAGTTCAGGGTAATAAGCCCAGATGAGAAGAAGAAGTGCTGCGCGAAAACCAGGATTCGAGGACTAGGAACGGTATACGCTTAGATCATTGTCGGACGAGCGATAAAATTTAGACTACAACGGCCAAACGAGTGGTATTCCACGTGATGATAGCTTGTATGTTACTCTGCATGCGCTGGAAATCTTTGCATGTACTGCATGCACGTTGGACGTGGCTTGACAGTTTTTGGTGGGTCCTCTTGTGGCTTGGCTTGTTTGGAACTTGGTCTCAGTGGGCACTGGGCGCTCCATCATAAGCGTCATCGAGGATCCAGAATTGTGCTGATTTTCTCATATCAAGCGTATACGTGCTGTGTTTCTACCGCCCCTTTATGCCCCAGACAAGTGATCAATTTACGTGAGATACGCATGTTCATACGACCTATTCAACGTAGCAAACACAATGATATCGTGTGGGAGCCCATCCTAATGATGATCGCGAGCATACCCTTTAGTGTTTATATTGGTAACAGCTATCATCGATGTGCCCGGCGAAGTTTCTTACGCAGAACTTTTATGTGGGGTCTCCAGTATTGCAGTGTCGCCGCGCTTTAATATAGATTTGAGGACGTTTGTCTCCCCATGACCTGGTACGCTGTAGCTGCCTTCCTTGCCTGGCGCAATCCACTCTGTCGTCTTCGCAGGTTTCTCCTCAGTCCCTACGTGACCGTGTTCAGGACTGCAGGTGTCATATCGTCACCACCAACGACGAACGCCGCCGTGGCGGGAATGATACAGGAGATGCGGGGTGTTATCTTTGGATGCTATCCCAGCGCGCTTGATCAATGATCTGCAGAGGTAAATCTCGTCTCATTCTTGTCCTGTAACGGGCTCATGCCGGCGCATATAGCTACTTCCTTGCAGGCGTTCGTCCCCAAAGTGCAGGGGATACAGAATGTTTGTGACGGTGTATTTTCCCTTTGAGTAAGCTATGAGTCGCTGATCAATCCGCCCCTTCGTTATAGGTGCTGACTGATGATGTGAACCCGACGGTTCGATTGCTGAGGCGACCAAGGCCGTGGCGTGCGGCGATCTGACAAATTGAAGATTGAGGTCGACGTGCAAGGCGAGATTCTGAGCCAACAGGATGACCGATTTGATGGACGAGGTGACTAATAATGTGAACGTTATGGCTGCCAACATAAGTACCTTCTGTCATCCATTATCATGATACCAACTAATTGAGGTCGTCCTACAGATTGTTACAGTCAAATGCGTACAATCGCCGTTGCTACTGTACGCCTATGGCTGCATGCCGTTTCACAGACAGCCGTTGCCAAGGGAGATCTCGAAGAACTTGGAAGATCATCGGCGTGATGTCGAATTTGTCAGTACGATAAACGACACGATAGGCCAGCTCGTGTTCTTTGCTGACAGAGTCAAGAAGTCACTCGAGAAGTCGGAAACTGGGCATTCCGGCCGAAATTGGAAATGTCCAAAGGAATTAGCAAAGGTATCGAAGATAAGATTCGACTTATCCTTATCAATTCCAATTCCAGTGTCCGTAACACAAAACTCGAGGGTTACACTCTGGTCATACAGCGCGAGGAGGCGTGTGCTAAGCGCGACGTGCCCCTTCCGGATCCGTGAGACCTTGGAGGGAGTGAACTTGATGGCATTGCCAACCAGGTTAGTGATAACTTGTCGAAGTGAGTCACCGATGAGCTGGTCCAGGATATCAGGCTCAACATCATAGGTAAGGTCCAAATTGTTCTGGGACGCGCGGACGACGAGGGTCTTAAGTATTCCAAAGACTGTTTGGCGAAGAGAGTGCGGCACTACCTCCATCGTCATGCGCCCGGCTTCGACTAACAGGTAGGAGACATAAGTAAGAATCGGAAATGCAGATGGAGGAAATGAATACTTACTTTTCGAAATATCCAAAATATCATCTATAATCAATAGCAGTGATCATGCCAAACTATGCATGAGGAGTAGACTCTCGTGCTGCGAACGGTTCAGATCGCTGTCCAGCGTCAATTCTGTCATTCCGATAATGCCATTCATGGCCGTCCTAAACTCAGAAAATTCATTAGCACTCGGTCTATACACTTTACGACGAACGACACACCTGATCTCATGTGACATGTTGACCAAAAATTCACTGATACATGGTACAGATGTTTATGTGTGTTATTTTTATGTATTAGATGGTGTCCAATTGTACCCAACATTTTTGTAACACAAGGTATAAGCAGTACAATCAACGTTATTTTAATCATGACAAAATTCTCATGCAAAATGTATTTGGTGATATCTCTCTCAGTTCTCAACTGTTTTTGATGGTCCAGGGAGCAAAATTGACGTCATTATGTGTGGGAATCAGGGTGTATAGTGCATGTGACATATAAACTGGTTGCAACCATTTTTTATCGGTCTTTATCAGTTCAATGATATTTTTCAAAGTGAAAGACTGGCAACTGGACTGCAAAAGACTGGTCCTATAAATAGCCACCTGACAAACCAGACTTCGGTTAAGTTCAGTTCAGTTTTGGTCTTTTTCCAGTTTGTAGGACTGGACCTTTATACACCAGGCAACCTATTCTTCCTCAAATGGTTGTATGTAGGGCTGCGCACCATACCCATAGCTATGGGTAAATACCCATACCATTGGGACCTCGAGCGGAATGCTCAACGGGATGGTAGATGACAGTCACATGCCGTCGTCACCCATAGAGCAACGGCCGCAACACCCATCATATGGCCCTACGGGTACAATAAATTATATACATTGTAAGCCAGCAGCAGCCTTGGCACTTAGTACATCACCTCCAATAATGAAATCTACACTCAGCAGGCATCATCTGACTTGCATCTGACAAGCGGATTAAACTCCACTTATCAACTTGAACCATTGCAAACTTCAACTTAAGTTTCAACACTGCTCAACGCTTGCCAACTCGTGATGGCTGCATAGGATAATCCGATGCAGTCATTGTGCACACTTGTTGTTCGTACCTAATGGTACATACAGTAGATCCCCCAAATTCCAATGAATCCCCGACATTCTGTTGAACCTAGCCCTGATGTCTCCTATTGCCAATTTCCAACCAAAATCACTCACATGGTGGGTATGGTTATCGGGAGTTTTCAATTCAGTTTTGTGACCCCTAAACTGACCCAGAACAACCCATGGCATAGCTTAAAAGGTGTGTTTTTGTTGCTCATATCTGCCAGCTCAATTTCTCACCCACCTCAAGTTTAAATGTATTGGGAGATGCAAATTTTCGGCTCTACTACATGGGTATGGGTGATTTCTTATGTTTTAATTTTAACAAGCTCATGATTGACGAATGCCCCATAATTAGACATCCTTGCTGCTCTGAAGGTATACATGCAAACCCATCAACCTGTCCGGCATGATGTTAGGCCAGTCTTGCACCCCTCATCAACCGAGTCTGTCGGATCAAGCACTTTGACATGGTTTTTGACCATGTTCTTTATTTTTATCCTCTCGCCTATCCTTTTGCTTGCTGCATTTGTCTTCTTGGCTACTATCCTCCATCCAAATCTTTTGCACAAATGTTTCATGTTGGTGAAGACCTCACCGCTTGGTGCAACAGTAATTGCAGCCTATTTTATGGTTCTTCTGGTTCTATGGGGTGAGTTTCAGTGTTAGCTTCACGAAAATATTTTACTGACATCATCAAACCAGCTACTCTTTTATTTCCCGAAGTCCTACCCTTCCCCCACATTGCCAAGGGGCTATTATCTCAGTTTCAATACTGTCAGAGCCATATATCACACATGCATGTCGATCATTTGAGTCGCCTCATGAAGAAACAACAAATCTTCACAATATTTGTGGTACCGCCCTCTGGTCCCACCATCCCGCTATGTAAGAATTTTATTTAAATGTAATCAAATATTGCTGATTATGCAGTTGTAGTGGTTTCTCCAGATAGTAGTATTCTCAAGATCAAGATCGCCTTGGCATGTTGTGTGGTCTTTCCATGATGCCACGATTTATTCTCTTACCTTTCAATGAGCAGTTTGCGTCGAGCCTGCCTAAAGCATTCGGACACAATGTGTGACCTTCTGGCTGGACTGCTTACTCATTTCTTCATTAATTGTCCATTGCTTGGTGGATCAGATATGACTCACAAGTGTCTTGCATCATTTTCATAATACTCATTTTATGTACACCTTTAGGGGCCAGAGAAGCAGTCGATGAAAATGGACAGTTGAGGGATGCCAGCAATATTGTGTGGTATCACAATAAGGAGGATACAGTGCCCATTGCCTCTGGAAGTTGTACATTTGGCTCCCAATTGGCTGCTGGTTTGTCCTAACATTTTCTTTAAATGCTAGGCACTACTAGACAGTCTTGAAATACCTCTCGCATGGATGAAATCCTGGAAGCAGAGGGGCAGATTTCCAATGGCGAGAAAAAGAAAAAGCGACGCAAGCGAACAGCAAAGGGCAAGGGCAAGGTGGTTGATCCTGACCTGGAAGGTGATCCTGAATATGTTGGTTCATTGAGTGAAAGTAGCTCTGCAACCATTGAGGGTGGTGAGACCGATGATGTTGAGATTTCAAACAGAGAGGTAAGTCCAAATCTTTTATTAATATCACAGTTTCATGATTATTCTTAATCACAGCTGGCCGACTCTTTGCCATCAAAGACCATTCCTGCAGGCCAGAAGCAAACTTCAAAGGCAGCTGGGAAGCAGCCTGCACATCCAAAAAAGTGTCAATGCAAGGCTGATGAAGATGCAGACCCCAGCACCCCTCCTGCCACACCATCGGCTGCCTCGATGTCACAGCCAACAAAAACAAAAGTAGGGTGGTTCAACCTTTTCTTACTCAAATGATCTCATGTTTCCCCCAGAAGAGCGTCAAGCATAATCCCATCTACCATTTCTACGAACCATGGGAAGTGAACAGTGAAGGAAATGCAGGAAATCCCGGTGATTCACATTATTGGTGCCATCATGGCACTCGCAAGATTTTTACCATCACGAAAGCAAGCAATCATAATCTCCACAGTAAGTTTCTTTACCATTCTGTTTCCTTATTTCTGATGTTCTGCCAGCCATGATCGCACATATTCATGCAAACTTCAAGGCGATGCATAATCTCTATCTTGTCATGAAGGGGCATGAGACTCCCACTGCTGATGAGATGCTTATGGCTTCTGGAAAGAAGACTTTCGATAACTCACTTCAAGCGGAGTATCTCAAGATAATTGAGGAGCAAGCTTTGGGTATCAAGGAGGTGTTCATGAAGCAGCAGGCAAAGGCAGCGGTACATAACATGTCCAATATCTTTCTTGACAGTGTTCATGAATACTCTTAGGAACCTTGGGATCAAGAGAAGTTCAAGTGACTTTTAATCGAATGGATAGTGGCTTGTGATCAACCGTTCGAGGAAGTTGAGAAGCCTGAATTTATTGTGGCTATGAGCTATGGCAGAACTGGTAAATTCACGCTGCCCAAATGGGATGGCATTCGAAGGCGGGTAATGAAGCTTGGTGAGGAGAATGTTGAGCATATTAAGGCTATGTTTGCGGTATGGTTTCTCAGTTATAACATGTTCTTTGCTAAGTTTTTTCATCTCAAAGGCTATGGAGGGAAAGATTAGTCTTTCACTCAATGCCTGGATGTCTAGTAATTGCTACGCTTTTTTGGCCATTGTTGCACACTACATCACAAATGAAGGGGAGTGCGGTGAGTCTTCCAATGCTTACTTGTTTGACTATTGCTCACGTTTACTCTAGAGGAACTTCTTATTGACTTTTGAGAGTTAGTTGGGCAACACTCCAGAGAGAACATGGCTGCCATCGTCTGGTCAACGTTGGAGACATATGATATTCAGGACAAGGTTTGTTCAAATAATATTTTGTTGTTTGTCAGCCTCAATTGATTGAAAACCCTGCTAGATAATCAGTATAATGATGGATAATGCTAGTAATAATGACACATTGATGGAGGCTTTGGAGTCACGGAGTCAAGGTGCAGGTATTGAATTTTCGGCTTCTGCAGCATGTATGTGATGCATGCTGCATACTATCCATCTTGTGGCTATAAAGGTATGTCCTGAACTCATACTTGCCTGGTACCCTATTGAATCACAGTTCAGCTGCTCAAGGGGATAGGCATCATGTCGAAATCTGATGCCATGCAGGCGAGCTCAAATGTCAACTATCAAGATGATGTCAATGTTGGTCTTGATTGTGAGCATGATCTTGATGCTACAGCTGCTGAAGATGAGGTGGACAACAAAGTAATTGGCACAGAACCCACTGATCTTGTAAAGGCGGCAGCTCAAAAGGTTATCTTTGTTAACAAGAATTGTCGTTCATTTCTCATTGGGATTTTATTTTAGCTTCGAAGAATTGTTCACTCAGTTCGGTCGACTCCTCAGCGCCGAGAGAGTTGGGCCCAACAAATTCAAACCACAAATTCTCAGAATGGTACATCGCAACCAAATCTTATACTTATCCTCGATGTTAAAACCCGCTGGTCATCAACTCATCAGATGCTTTTTAAGCTTGCTCACTCACATATATGATTTTCTTCTGATTCATAGCCAGGTCGTGCGCTTGACTATCGTGCAGCTGTCGACTCCTTCTTGCATGTTCACCAAGACCTCTGGTCATTCATGCTGCCAGCTGAAGAGTGGGAGGCCATTGAACTTGCTGCTACCTGGTTGAAGTCTTTTTGAGCTGCAACAACTCAGATGTCCACAACCCAAACACCGATGCTTTCAACAATGCACGCTGTGTTTCGTGGCCTCCAGGATGAGCTTTGTGAAATCATTCATGATCTTCCAGACTCTGTCCCACCTTCTCTCAAGCAGGGCCTTACAGATGCACACTGCAAACTCAGTGATTATTACTATAAATTTGATACATCGCCATATTATCTCTGGTCATCTCGTGAGTGTTATAAATTCTCATGTGCCATTACATGCATGTACTCATAATGATTTCAGTCTTAGACCCTCACATATCTTATGATGCTCTACAGGAGGATTTTGCCCATGACTCGACTCTCCTTGCACAGCTCGAGTCTTCGAAACTGAATCTCCATTTACACTTCGACACTAACTATAACTTGCCTTGAAACTTATCCAACTCTACTCGTCTTTCCTCCACCCCAACATCATCTTTACTTTCTGTGACCTCGGAGCCTACATCGACTGCATCAAATCCCAACAGTTTGCCACAGAAGAATTATACTGCAAGGTACCGCCAAAAGCATGCTGCTGTCGACGAATTAACTGAGTTCTGGAACATGCCACAAGAAGACTTTGAAACCTGTAACCCTATTCAGTGGTGGCACCAGCAGCATGCGCAGTTTCTGAATCTTTATTGTCCTGCCCATGATATTTTCTCCATTCCAGGTATTTGTTCTGCAGCTATCTTTGTGGATGCTGTATACTCATTAGGATTATCGGTTGGGTTCTAGGATCTGCTGTTGCAGTCGAGCGTATCTTTTCAGGTGGTCAGGACACAATTTTGCTTCATTGTGCAAGCCTTAAACCCGAGACTATTAGAGTTCTCATGTTGGTAAAGTGCTGACTCATCCTTAAGCATTGTAGTGCTCAGCATGACTAGTTTTTGTTTTGTTTTTGTCTTTTCCGTGCTTCATACCCACTTCTGAACATTTATTTTATTGTACCTTGTATTCAAAATATTGCTGGTGTTTTATTGACTAGATTACATATGACAATGGCCGTTGACGGCCATTGGTACCCATTTTAGACCTGTCCCATCCCGTTTAGCATTGTTGGTCAAGTAGAAATGGTACGGCTGTCTATGTGGGCAACCTGTTTGACCTGTAATGCTGATGGCCATACCCATAATACGGACGGTGCACAGCCCTAGTTGTATGGGCTGCAGCCATCATATTCTGCTCCATCATGCTATGTTTTGATGGAGAGATATCTGCCAGCTGAGGAACAGCATGCCATTGTGGAAGATATGCAAAGGTTGGAAGGACAGAATAACCTGACATATTATTTGCTTGATGGATGGGATGATTCCATGCAAAGAAGCATTTATGGCAGCCTTCTTGCCAAAGTTGGTGCACATCCCATAATTCTGGGTCTCCAGGAGTTGACAGGTATTTGAGCTATGGAAGACAATCTTGTAGAAGTGTCAGATACTTAAGGCACTTGCAAGAAAGAGTATCAATCCACAACTTGTCATTGCAGTTTGTGCAGATAATCCAACTACTATGCAGGCCTTCTATTGTAAATGGACAGCAAAGTATCCATGGATTCTGGTAAATGGTTCAAACTGTTCAAGAATAAATGTGAAGACTGACCCAAATGTCAGCCCTTAGCATGTTTCATGCATGGTATCAACACCATTGTTGGAAAGATTGCTGCATGGCCAAAGATCAAGGCTATGATTATGAAGAATTCATGCATTGTGTCATTTTTTAATTCATCACATTACTGGGGTGGTCAGTTAAATGAAGTCACACGATCCAAGAACATTATTTGGAAATTAAAGACAAATATGGAGTCCAGGTTCTATGCCCCAATTTTGCAGGCAATCACCATCTGCAAATATTGACCCACACTATCTGAGCTTTGTATTGGGATTATGGTGTGGAGTAGAAGTTCGTAGGGATTTAATGATGGGTGTTCAGGACAAGGTAGAACATCTTGTATTCCACTATACTACGATGTACCTATGTTATGATCTATAAATATATTGTGTTCTATTTTTATATGTGATGCACAAGTTGCGCTAGTGATGTGCTAACATGATGCGCTAGGATTGACTATCCCAATGCTCCCCCTCAAGCCTAGCATGGTTGAGTCCATAGGAATGGTTAAATATATAATTGAAAAAGTTAAATTTCTTGCCTTTCAGATGCATTAAAACCTGGAAAACTCTGTGGGAAAAACCAACTCACATGTGAGGAAAGCTACTGAGTTTGCGCATTGACTGAATTCCCATCTCTGCCCTATGTTGTATATATTTAGGCCTTGGTAATGCCTTCGTCAACACTTCCGCTGTTTGTTCCGGGTCACGACAGTTTTGTATATCAATTATTTTGTCAGTTACCTGAGTTTGGACCCAGTGATGGTGAATAGCAATATGTTTTGATTGCTGGTGAAATTGAGGGTTGTGCATCAATATTATGGATCCTTCATTATCACCTTTAATTTCCATCAGTGAATTTTGTGGGAATCCGAGTTCACTGTACAAATTTCTCAGCCATGTTGCCTCACGTCCAGCCTCCAACAGTGCTACATATTCTGCTTCTGTAGAGGACAATGCTATCACAGTTTGTTTCTTTGATTTCCATGTGATCACTCCCCCTGCTGCTAGAAAAATGTAGCCAGTCATGGATTTGAGGTCATCAGCATTTGTGTATGCAGCATCTGCATATCCATGGAAGAGGTTTTCGGTTCCAGTTTCATCTTGGGATTTTCTATATGTGATCCCTAGAGCTTTTGTACCTGCCAGGTATCTGAGTATTCACTTTATTGCACCATGGTGTTTTAAACCTGGGTTTGCAGTGTAGGCAGCCAGTTTATTAACTGCATGGCTTATATCCAGTCTTGTGGAATTTGCCAAAAATTGCAGACTCCCTAATAATCATGCTTATGAATTGCTTCAATTGGGTTCATTATCATCCGGATTAGGTCCAAGCTTTATATTGGGGTCCATGGGTATACCAGTAGGATTTGCATCAGCTATTCCTTCATTACAGAGAATATTTTCAATATATCTCTGTTGAGATATAGTTATTGCATTCTCAGTTTGTGTAACTTCAATGCCAACAATTTTACTCGGTTCTCCAAGATCTGTTATTTCCCATTCTGAGTGGAGTGTTTCTTTCATATGATCCATCATTTTATCAGATGAAGCAAAAAGTAGTGAGTTGTCCACCCAGATAGCCATTATTCCAAAGTCATCACCATCACATCGTATATACGTGCATGGATCAGAAAGTAAGTGCACATAGCTGTGGACTTTGAGTTTGCCATCAAGTTCAATATTCCACTCTCGGCCTGCCTGCTTTAAACCATAAAGCGATTTGACTAACCTGCATACTCAACCCATTCCATCTTCACATCCTTTGGGCTGTTGCATATATATTGCCTCTTGCAAAGTGCTGTTTAAATACACACCCTTTACATCCATTTGTTGTAACTTGAGTCCCTTTTCTGGTATGAGAGCTAGTATTGTGCATAATGTATCCAGACAACTGATGAAAATGTTTCCCTATAATCAAATCCGGGTTGTTGTGCATATCCTTTTGCCACTAATCTTGCTCGATACCTTACTACTTCCCCTTCTTTATTGCGCTTCCTGACAAAGATCCATTTATTTTTGATTGGTACCACATCGTGAGGTTTCTGGATGAGTTCCCAAGTCCCCTTCTCCAGCAATAAATCCAATTCAGTCTTCATGGCCTTTTGCCATTCAGGCCAATCCAGTAATATGTCCCCAGCGCAGTTCAAGCACCAATATATTGGTTTTTGCACTTTCAATTGACTTTGAATGCTTCGTACAGCTCAGAATATACACTTGGAACATTGTCAATGGGTTCCAAACCAGTTCCAAGCAATATCGCACCGATTTCGGCCCACGAACGAAGTCCAAAGAATCTTCGAAAATCTTCGAAAAATCTTGAACCTCAAAAAACATCTTCGGACACAGTATTTCCTATTTGAACAATCTTCGGATGCATGCTGGACACATGGGACACTATCTCAAGTATATTGAACACATTTTGACTGCATGTGCATGCATACAATCCGCTCAAAGCAGTTTCCAATGTTTTATGCAATTTATAACAAGGACAGTCCACTTTTAGCTATTCTTTCTTATTATTTCTTCATCATGTGTTATATTCACCCTTTATAGTCTTGCTTTATTGTTCTGATATACTTCTATTGTCTTTTGCCTTGAGTTTTCCACATGTTTGCCTCATGTTCTCGAGCCTTTTTAGGTAGTTTCTTTATTTTATATAAAAAGATGTACTAGATACAAAGAAAAACAAGAAAGTTGTTGTCTTCCTCCCAGATCGCAGTGATTTGAGAGTTCAATTTAGTCTTATTCAGTCTGAAGTCTTGTGTTTTACACTAAACTTCTTTGAAAACCCTCAAAAATCCTTGCATTATGCTATTTTCACTCTCATTTCCCTCAATTCACCTTTGCTTTGCTTCTACTACTCGTCTAGTCCCCTGATCTTTAGGGAACTGCATGTGTTTTACCCACAGGTTTCCCATGCTTTTATTTCCTAATTTATTCAATGAGTTTTGCATGAAAAATCATGAAAAAAAGATTTTCTGAAAGCTTTTTGTTGGCTCTTTGTGATCTAACACATAAAACAATAGTTGGGAGACATTTGTCATGTGACAAGGTTGAAAATAAATTATTTTGTCCCTTGCATCACAAGCATCCATTGAATAGCTATCAGAAAATCATTTTTTCATGAGTTTTTATGCAAAACTCATTGAATAAATTAGGAAATAAGAGCATGGGAAACCCACAGGTAAAACCCATGCAGTTCCCTACTGATCTTGCATCTGAACATATTTGCACACTCCGAATTCATTGATCTAGCCACAAAATTCTCCAAAATTCCACAAAACACATTCTTTTAGCTTTGAATTGCTTTGACAAGCAGTCCTTTTATAACTATTTGATGGTCGGTCTGACAGGTGACATCTAGAGGGCCTCGCATCCTTCCTCTAACTTGTGTTATACCATCCATGGCCGTTTAGTAGGTTTTGTTTGGGTTTCCAGGTTGAGTATCATCACCAGGTGTTACAATTTTGTTATCATAACCCAGGATGACCAGACGTATGCTGGCAAGACTGGGTACTTCATTTTTCCTTCACATTCAACTTGACTCATTCTGATGGGAGATGCTTTGATGCCTGACTCCCACCATTTGACATGCTGCACCGCAGCACCCCTTGACATCGGACCCTGGACATCGGATCTGTGACATCAGATGCCTCATGCTTGACATGAGGCTTATCTTCTATTGTTCTTTGACATGCTGCGCCGCAGCACTCCATGACATCGGACGCCTCATGCTAGGCATGAGGCTTATTGTTCTATTGTTCTTTCTATTATTACTTGACAAGGATCTCGTATTCCGATTGGATGATAGACATCTCTGAACCATATATAAGCTACAGTAATACTGCCTGTATTCCTTAGCTTGACCTAATTCAACCTACGGTCTTAAACTCAACTCGAACAACTCGACAGTCTAAGAAGCCCTTAGCTGTGATAACCTGAACTTGACAGTTGGAAAGCCTCCAACTGTGATACACAAATAAACAGTATACTCAGAAAGCCCCTGAGTACAAACAGCTGTGACAGCTTGAGGAAGCACCCAAGTGAAGGCTGAAAGCCCAAAACACTAGGAAAGCCTCCTAGTGCAATAAACGAAGACAAGTTTGAGTTAAGACCAATAGTCTTAACAAAAGGTCAAGCTGATCTACGCAGTCCACCTACCTAGGTGCAGACACAACGTCTTTCAGACAAAGCCCAGACAGACCTCCAATGGGAGCATCATCATCAGGAAGAACCCCGTGGTACAGATACCAGGGTCGACTAGTATGATACTCAGAACCAGCACAGAAGTGGTTCTCAAAGAGAACCAGTGACAAAGAACCCTGATACCTTGACGAAGAAGATTTCAGATCTTCCAATAAAGAAGAAACCCCAGAATGAGACCCATTCTCCCTATCCAACGACAATGTCAACATGTCTACCGAACCCACCGCATCGACCAAGGAGATCAGGATACAAACACCCTCCGACTTCACAGGGGACCAAACCAGAACTGTGAAGTTCTTACAAGAAGTGAAACTCTATTTGAGAGTGAACCATGGAATCTATGACACCGATGAGAAGAAAATCATCTTCGCATTGTCCTTCATGAACGGAGGAACTGCCGCGCCCTGGGCAGAAACATGGGCAGAAAAGGAAGACCTAGGAACATGGTCAGCCTTTGGATTGGCGCTCAAGAGAGCGTTCACACCAATCGATGAAGCTGGCAGAGCCAGAACCAAGATGAAGACATTGAAGCAGGGACAGGACCTGGAGGACTACATTTCACAGTTCCGAATCCTGCAAGAAAAGGTGGGAATCAATGATGACACTGCCCTCATTGAACTCTTTATGGATGGGTTGAACCCCAAGCTCCTCGAAAGAGTTTTCAATATGGAAACAATCCCTACGACCTTGGAAGGAATGATCAACGCCGCCTCCAAGTACGATGGACAGTGGAGGAGAGCGAAGGCCATAGCAGGGAGGCTACAGGAGACTTTTACAAAGAAGCTCCCTGCCTCTAAGGCAAAAGAAACCCCACTCGAAATCAACCGACTCTCCTACCAGGAGAGGATTGAACACATGAAGAAGGGGTTGTGCTTTGTGTGCCACCAGCCCGGACACAGAGCAACTGAACACAAGAAAGGGGAAACAAGGACCGAGGACTGGCCTTTCCCAAAGAACAAAGGCAAAGAAGCCTACTCGAAGATCTGAGCAATCTTGAATGAACTCGATGGAGAAGAGAGGGTGACAGCTGTCACCGCCATTGGAGATGAGGGTTTTTAAAGGGGTGGCCTGCCTCGATGCCAGGTACCACCGAACTTTCTGTCTGCTCTGTACTACTAGCCACTTTGAAAAACCAATCTATGTGTTTAGATGTCAAAGTGGTAGGGACAGGCAGAGGAAAAGCCATCAAAACTGAAGCCCTACTCGACTCTGGAGTGGGAGGGATATTCATGAGTCATGAATTTGCAGAGAGCAGTGGATTTGAGCTGCACCCCCTGGAGAAGGTGATCAAGGTCAAGAACGTGGATGGAACCCCAAACAAGAAGGGGGAGATTTCCCACTACGCCAGGGGACTCTTGACGATCAACAGAAGAACCTTCCCGACGACCTTCCTCATTGCAGGACTGGGAAAGGAATCAGTCATCTTGGGCTTGCCATGGCTCAGGATAATCAATCTAGTAATCGACTGGAGAATTGGAACCTTCCAATTCAGGACGAATGACAAGACCCATCCTGAATTCTCATATGGAAGAGGAAGAACCCTTATCAGTAGGGTACAGACCAAGAAAACCAATGATGAACACTTGTCATGGCACCAGAGGGGAACCAAAAAGAAGAAGAACCACCTAGACATGACAAAAGAAGAACGACAGGCATGGTGCCAAGGCATCATTGCTAGAGACCAAGAGAAGCTCGCCCTCAAGAAGAAAGCTGCTGAGGAAGAACGGGCACAATGGAAAAAGGTGGCCACCAGAGAGCTGGAGAGGCTGGCTGCCAGAAAAGAAGAAGGACAACTGAAAGCAGGGGAAGTGACAGCCCTGAGAAAGAAGAAAGAAGAACTGGCAAAAGAAGAACGCCGAGAGAAATGCTGAAGAGTTGTCACCAAGGCGAAACTGATGGGAGGAGTCCTCCATGAAGAACCAAGAAGAAGCAAGATGCCCGTCGAGACAAGAAAAGCAACGATTGAAGAAATCGATGACAAAGAGATCCTGGTCACGACTCTTCAAGATGCAGAGCCCATAGGGCCACAAGATGAAGAAGACACTGGGAAGGAAAACCCAGCACTGGCAAACCACGAACAGGCAATGGAACAGACAATGGAACAAACAGAAGGGACACCCGAACAAGAAATCGCAGACAATGAACTACTGATTGCCTACATCCAAGGAGAACCTGTCATTGGAGTATTTGAACTGGCTAAAATGCCACTGACAGAAGAGTACAATGAACCAAGGTACTCATACTCTCAGACGATGAAGACCATCTCTTGGATCGTGAAGGCAAAAGGATCACCACAATATGCATATGGACAGAATATCTGGATTAAGGCAAAAACATCGGTCTCACAACACCTGACACACAAGAAGGAAGGAGACCCTGAACAAAAGACCCTAGATGAACTACTCCCCAAACAGTATAAGGAGTACCAATGGATATTCGAAAAGGAAGCATCGGAATGATTCCCAGAATCAAGACCCTGGGATCATGTGATCAAACTGAAACCAGACTTTGGGGCAAAGGATTGTAGGGTTTACCCATTATCACCAGTGGAACAGAAGAAGCTCGATGAGTTCCTTGATGAAAGCCTGCAGAAAGGATACATTCAACCATCAAAATCGCCCATGGCATCGCCATTCTTCTTCGTTGCGAAGAAGGACTCAGATGCACTATGACCCTGCCAAGATTACAGGTATTTGAACAACAGAACAATCAAGAACACCTATCCACTGCCACTGGTGGGAGACCTGTTGGACAAACTAAGAGGGGCAAAATGGCTTATGAAATTGGACATCCAATGGGGATATCACAACGTCAGAATCAAGGACAGAGATAAATGGAAGGCAGCCTTCAAGACAAATCAGGGGCTGTTTGAACCAATGATGATGTTCTTCGGATTATGTAACTCACCGGTGACCTTCCAGGCAATGATGAACAAGATATTCCACAACATGATTGGAGAAGGATGGCTCATGATTTACATGGACAACATCCTGATATTCTCCAAGGATCAGAACGAACACCAGGAAAGGACAAAGAGGGTACTGCAAAGACTGGCAGAAAATGACTTATACCTGAAACCAGAGAAATGCAAATTCGATGTCCACGAAGTGAAATTCTTGGGTCTGATCATCCAACCCAATGAAATTGCCATGGACAACACGAAACTGGCAGGTATACAAGATTGGCCAACCCCGACAAACATAAAGGCAGTCAGATCCTTCCTGGGATTTGGGAACTTCTACAGGAAGTTTATTGGACATTTTGCGGAGACAAGCAGACCGCTTAATGAACTAACGAAGAAGAACAAAATGTTTGACTGGACAACAGAATGTGAACAGGCCTTTCAGACACTGAAAAGGAAATTCGCAGAAGCACCAGTACTGCTAATGCCAGACCCGACAAAACCATTCACGATCAAATCAGATGCCTCAAAACATGTGACAGGAGGAGTGCTGAGACAGAGGGATACGAATGGGGACTGGCATCCGTGTGGATATATATCGCATGCACTAACACCAATGGAACAGATCTACGAGATCTACGACAGGGAGCTGCTAGTGATAGTATGATTACTAGAGACCTGGAGACACTATCTACTGGGTTCAGGACACCCAGTGGTAATCCTGTCGGACCACAAGAACTTGACGTACTTCCGAACAGTGCAGAAACTGAACAGACGACAGGCAAGATGGAGCTTATTCCTATCGGAATTCAACTTGCAACTCGTCCACGTACCCAGATCACAGAGGGTACAGAGCGATGCATTATCACGGAGAGCGGACCACATACCGGCGGAAGACAATGATAATGAAGACATCATGATGCTGCCAGAAACAGTATTTGTGAAATTCATTGACATGGAAATGCATGACTTGCTCGCAGGGAGCATCATGAAAGATGACCTGGTGAAGAGTGCAATCGAGGCGCTAAAGACCAAAGGAACACCGCTGATAAAATCAGCATTGGAAGACTGGAAGATAGAAGACGGCCTTCTATTCTTCTGAGACAGGTGTTATGTCCCCAACAATGGAGATCTATGAAAGAAGCTGGTGCAAAAATACCACAAAGGAGTGACCAGCAGACACCCAGGACAATGGCAGACAACTGAAATGATCAGGAGAGACTACTGGTGGCCAAGGATGATGATGTACATCAAGAACTACGTTGCTGGATGCACAATATGCCAGCAGATGAAGGTCAACACGCACCCGATGACCCCCCCACTACAACTGATCAAATCTGAAGCGACAAGACCATTCACGATGGTGATGACAGATTTCATAACCGACCTACCAGAGTCTGATGGTTATGATGCACTCATGGTCATGGTAGACCATGGGCTTATGAAGGGGGTAATTTTCATCCCTTGCAAGAAAACCGTGGATGCATTGGGAGCAGCCACCCTCTACCTAGACAATGTCTACAAACGATTTGGCCTCCCAGACAAGATCATCTCCAACAGGGATCCCAGATTTGCCTCACAGCTCTTCCAGGAGCTAGGAAGATTGCTCAGAATCAAACTGGCAATGAGCATGGCATACCATCCCCAGACTGATGGGGAGACAGAACAGGTGAATCAAGAAGTAGAGGTGTACCTGCGGATCTTCTGCTCAAATAACCAGGAGAACTGGAAGCACCTCCTCCCAACCGCGGAGTTCACGCACAACCAGAGAACGCACTCCGTACAGAAGAATTCCCTGTTCTACCTCATGATGGGCTATGAGCCCTAGGCGATCCCACTCCCCTACCTGAAGACAAACATACCAGCCATAGAAAAACAAATAGTCGTGCTGCAATGGGCCCAAGACAAAGCAAAGGCAACTCACGAGTTAGCCAGACAAATGATGGCAGAAAGAACAACAAGGCACTTCACCCCATTCAAAGAAGGAGACAGAGTGTGGCTAGAAGCAAAGAACCACACTCCTTTCCCCGTATAAAGAAACCGAGACACATGGACCAAACTTTCCAGAACCACCACCCAACCTGATAGGAGGCGAATCAGAGTATGAAGTGGAAGCGATCATCGGACATAAGAAGAAAGGAAGGACCATGCACTTCTTAGTGAAGTGGGTCAGATACCCGACCTCAGAGAACTCATGGGAACCCGAGGGAAACCTGAAGCACGCCAAGAGAATCCTTGGGGCATATAAACAGCGATGACAGCTGTAGAACCCCCAAGACCAAAAACACCCATCAGACCGAAGAAATCACAGAATGCTCCCCCCCCCCCCCCCCCCTATCGACACTTCACAGACTGAACCAATTATGAAACACACCACCTGGACAAATGGTCATTGACCAAAGACCATTGATGGACATACTCCCAGGCAGACCCTCATGGATATGCCCGCATGGGATTCCCTTCTGGATAACAAGGGATGACTGGATAAGAAGGGTGTCCTCGACCTGTCCAAAATGCTGCCTCTTTGCCTGGAGGAGCACGAAAGTGGACTACACCTGGGTGAGGACCCAATATGAAGAGTGGTGTTTTGAAGAAGAATGGGATGGGGAAGACTACATCTCAGAGGACTTCTATGTCGACCAGATGGGGCTTCGCCCAGGCATGAGGCCACTGGCAGGTGTGAGCAGACCCCTATGGATCAACCTCCAGTGGAATGCCCACTACGATGAAGAGAGCAGATATGGCCTGGCAAGGGGGCGCCTGCTCAGAGAACATGGAGAACTGGGAACACTGTTACACTCCAACTGATTTCCTCAGACCCCAATCCACCCCACCTCTTGAATGGAGAAAAGAAGATGGTGATCAAAGTCAGTGACTTCGAAGATAGAGAGAGGGTGATGTTACAATTTTCTTATCATAACCCAGGATGACCAGACGTACGCCGGCAAGACCGGGTACTTCATTTTTCCTTCACATTCGACTTGACTCATTCTGATGGGAGATGCTTTGATGCCTGACTCCCACCATTTGACATGCTGCACTGCAGCACCCCTTGACATTGGACCCTGGACATCGGATCCGTGACATCAGACGCCTCATGCTTGACATGAGGCTTATCTTCTATTGTTCTTTGACATGCTGCACTGCAGCACTCCATGACATCGGACGCCTCATGCTAGGCATGAGGCTTATTGTTCTATTGTGCTTTCTATTATTACTTGACAAGGATCTCATATTCCGATTGGACGATACACATCTCTGAACCATATATAAGCTACAGTAATACTGCCTGTATTCCTTAGCTTGACCTAATTCAACCTATGGTCTTAAACTCAACTTGAACAACTCGACAGTCTAAGAAGCCCTTAGCTGTGATAACCCAAACTCGACAGTTGGAAAGCCTCCAACTGTAATACACAAATAAATGGTATACTCAGAAAGCCTCTGAGTACAAACAGCTGTGACAGCTTGAGGAAGCACCCAAGCAAAGGCTGAAAGCCCAAAACACTAGGAAAGCCTCCTAGTGCAATAAATGAAGACAAGTTTGAGTTGAGACCAATAGTCTTAACACCAGGGAGTTCTTTGCATCTTTGAGACTCATAAGTTTGTCTCCAGCAACAATTGTGTAGACTTCTTCTATTGATAAGAAATTCTTTCACATATGCAAAAGAATTGTGAAGGTGCTTATAATTGGTACAAATTCCACGCATTTTCCATGGTTCATCAATATCTATATCTTCCTGTGTTTCATTCCATTTTCACTTCTTGGGTGCAAGGTTCCAAGTTGTATCATCAGGTTCTGTTACACCCATTGACGGCATGCTACCTGCAGACTCCCCCTCACACAGCAAATCAGGTGTAATTTCAATATGGTCAGGAGTTTTAGGTCGTTCTGAAGGTGTAATGTTCCAGAAGTTGTGAGAGGTAAGTACTTTGTGAGTTTCCACATTGTAATATTTTACTGCCCCAGCGCCATCATTGTAGCCAACGTATGCTCAGAGTTTTGATTTTGGTAGCATTTTTTGGGGTTTCTTTGACCTTGTAGTAATATCCACATGTGGCTTCCAAATTCCTGTAAATGTGATACATTGGGTTTTATTTTATACCATCCTTTGTAAGGTGTTGATTTTGGGAGATGTTTTGTGAATGATTGGTTACAAAGGTAAGCTGCATGCAAAACTGCATATTCCCATCAAAATTTGGGAAGTTGGTTGGCAGTTATCATGGTGCATGATAGTTCAACAAGAGTCCTATTCATCCACTCTGCAATGCCATTTGTGAAGGTGAGTATGGCACAGTTAGTCTTACTTCTATACCACATTCACTACACTATTTTTCCAACTTCTCATTTACAAATTCCTTTCTGCAATCAATTTGGATCCCTTTCAGTTTTTGGCCTTGAGTTTTTAGATGTGCCAAATAATTTATTACTGCTTGCATTGAGTCTGATTTCTCTTTCAAACACTGGACAGTTATGTAGCATTTAGCATCGTCCACAAATAGCAAGTAGTATTGATTTCCATTTATAGATTTGATCATGTATTTTCCCCATAAGTCAATATGCATCAATTCTCCGGGTTCCATTTGTTGCATGGACAATTTAAGAAAGGGTTCTATGTGCTGCTTCACTTTGGTATGTGCGATACAGTCCAGTTTAGCACTGTGTTTATCGACATTGAATCCATCAACCAAATTCCTATCCAATAATTTCTGCAGGCCAGAATACCTGACATGACCGAAGCATCTGTGCCAGGTTTCCCAATTGAGTGCCACATCATTATTGATAAATGATTGGTGATCGGCGGCTTCTATTGTAAGCATCGGGTGTCAGTCATGCACAGTTAATTCCATCTTGTATAAGTGGTTGTTACCCTTGTTCCCTTGCACTATTTTCTTCTCCTCTTTAGTGATAAAGGCAATTCTTCCCTTTCCACCTGTATATTTCCCGCCAGCTGCATCCCATCGCCCCAACAAAATCAAATTATTCTGTGTTCCAGGTATGTGGAGTACGTCCTCCAAGCACAAAATATAATCGTGACCATTACATGTCGAAATTAATTCAACAGTTCCGCGGCCCTCAATTTTTGCTTCTTTACCACCTACACCTGTTACAGAACATTTTTCCACAGGTGTGTACACAATAAAGGCTTCTCTTTGATGTGTAACATGTGAACTTGTTGCTGAATTGGCTAACCAGTCATACCAGATCAATCACTCATCATTTCCATCAAGGTTACAGGCTTTGTATGTGTCAAAATTGTAAAGTTCTTCATTTACTGGAAATATGATCAATTCCTCCCCCACATTTGAATCCTCGGTACCCTTCTTTGATCCCTCTTTTTGCTTCTCTTTGCCCTTCTTTTTCCTTTAACAATCTCTTTCCTTATGTCCTATTTTTCCACAGTTCCAACATTTGTTACCAGCATATTTGCGACATTTATTTGACCAATGTCCTGGTCACTTACAATGTTCACAATAAGGTTTGTTGGAGGATTTATGATCCATGATGCACTCTTCCAAAGTTTTGTTAGTTCCACTAGTCTTCTGGGTATTAACCAGGTTTGTGCTAGAACCATTAGAATACTTGTTATGAGAGCGCGTCATACAAATTTTATATTCCTCCCATAATAAGCCAATAAAGGAATCTGAGGACATTCTCCTTTTGGGGTCCAGATTGTTGGGATCATTGGCATTCCCATTATAGGGTTCGATGTAAGTCTGCCAAGACGAAGGTAAAGATGCCAAAATAATCACTTTGAAGCGGGTGTTTGAGACATGGAATGGGGAATTTATTGATGTGGTCATGATACAATTTATTGATGTGGTCATGATACAATTTAAGTATGCCAAGATGCTTTAGGAGATCATCCATGTCAAGTATCTTGGTCTCATATAATAGGCACTGTATATGATTTACTGTTTGATATGCCTTGTTCTCATGAGTGACCATAAGCACTGAATACATCACTTCAGCTGATGTTTTCAATCCGACGTGATTCATTTGCAAGGAGGTAACATTGTGCATGATTACTTGTTGCACCCAAGAGTCATTTTTGTCCCAGTTATTTGTGTTAATGGGATCTATGGTTTCATCTGGTCATTTTACACTGCCAGTAGTATATCCAGTTATATCACAATTGATAAATACCCTTTTCATTCTCTCTTTCCATTCATGCCAATTTTCATCCATTAAGTGATCATGTTCGGTGATTCTGTTCACGTTTGAATATTCTTTCATTTGAATCAATTTGATTGCTGGTTGAGCTGCGGCCTGTTGCCATTGTCGAGCAGCATTATAGGTGTAAATTCTACTAGCTCAAATAGGGGCTGAGGGTGCATCTTCCTCAGGCTCTTCCAGTTCAACAAGTTGATCTGACATAGTGAGTCCAAGTCTAGAACAAGTTATTTAAATATGAAAAGGCAGGGCCCATAACCTATTGGGATTATGGTGTGGAGTAGAAGTTTGTAGGGATTTAATGATGGGTGTTCAGGACAAGGTAGAATGTCATATTCCCCTATACTATGATGTACCTATGTTATGATCTATAAATACATCATGTTCTATTTTTATATGTGATGTGCAAGTTGCGCTAGTGATGTGCTAACGTGATGCGCTAGGATTAACTATCCCAACACTTTGTCTCCATGATGATGTGCAGAGAATGATGGGTGGGCTGACCCCAGTGATGAAAGATGTGGTTCAAACTGTATTGGATGTTGAGCGCTGGTCTCTCACTGACCAGCTGATCCACATCTCCAAGCCACTTGTGGATATCATTGGAGACATTGAGGTGTGTGATGCTACACTGGCAGACTGCATGTTGCAGTTGATCTGGGCACATCGCGAGATTATTCATATGAAAGTGAGGGATGGAGATGATTGTGGCTTTCTTGATCATGCTTGACAAGTGGTAAAATATCAGTTCCACACAATGAACACAGATCTTCATTAGCTTGCATTATTTCTCCACCCACTCTGCAGGAAACTTGCCATTTCATTGGCTACTAGTGTTTAAAGGTCCGGTTCATTGAACCAGAAAAAAACCACAACTGAACCAGACTGAACTGCAAAAAACTGGACCATCAGTCGCAGTTCAGGCTTTCTGGGATGGAGAACCACTCTGAACCAAACCGATAAAAACCGGTTGGAGTCAGTTCAAACTGCTACACATACCCCTTGTAAATACGCATCTTTCAACCATATTTTGAAGAGAAACGGTCCGGAACTGCATGTGCTATGGCCAAAACAATATGTTACTGCAAAATCTAACTTGCATAACATCTTGTAGTTGTGTTTTTTGAGATGTAGAGGATTGTTATCACCATATAACCTTTATGGTCAACTAATATACACTATACACTATAGTTTACAACCAGTCCTATGTACTAAATACTATGAGAAGACCAGTTTTAGTCAGTTTGAACTGGTTATGACTGAACTGCAGTTTGAACTGGAACGAACTGCTTTGGACCAGTTCTTTGCAGTTCAGTCCAGTTTTTTTGGGTCTTATCATAATAGGCAACCAGTTTTGGTTGCGGTTCGTCTAAATGGGGCAAAAAAACCAGACTGAACTGGACCTTCAAACACTATCGGCTACCCATTCCTGGAAGCTCAATGATGCCTATCGAATTGCTGCTAATATTGCACACCATTGGAATTGGTCAAAGATTCACTCACATGCACACACAGGAGCAGGCCAGCATCAATGTTGCATGGGTGGACATTCTACACTGCTGAGGAGATTGAGGCAGAGTTTGCAAAGCTCAGTGAACAGGTATATTGTACATTGTTGCTACCGACGTGCACATACATATTGATGCATGTGAAATAAAATTCTCATCCTAGCAAAGTGTGGCACAATCCAGCATAATGTAGCATAATTCAACATAATAAAATGAAAATGAAAATTTATTAGGTAATGGGGCTGTTTCCTCACAAATGCCGGGTGTTGTTGTACAGAAAAAGGCAAAAAGTGCCTCAGGCCAAGTGATTGCCATGAAGAGGATGGTGGATGCATTCCTTGATAGGGCAATGAGTACTGATGGAGTGGATAAGTCAAACATTCACCTGTTAAGGTATGTGCATTGATACAGACAAATCTCAACTCCCTAATTCTGAAGTTCTCAGGTTTTTTGTGCACACAAACATTGCTTTCTCAGCAGCAGGCAACCCATTCTTCCTCAAATGGTTGTATGGGCTGCAGCCATTGTATTCTACTCTATCATGCTATGTTTTGATGGAGAGATATCTGCTGGCTGAGGAACAGCGTGCCATTGTGGAAGATATGCAAAGGTTGGAAGAACAGAATAACCTGACATATTTGCTTGATGGATGGGATGATTCCATGCAAAGAAGCATTTATGGCAGCCTTCTTGCCAAAGTTGGTGCACATCCCATAATTCTGGGTCTCCAGCAGTTGACAGGTATTCAAGCTATGGCAGACAATCTTGTAGAAGTGTCAGATAAGGCATTCACAAGAAAGAGTATCAATACACAACTTGTCATTGCAGTTTGTACAGATAGTCCAACCACTATGCAAGCCTTCCATTGTAAATGGACAGCAAAGTATCCATGGATTCTGGTAAATGGTTCAAACTGTTCAAGAATAAATGCAAAGACTGACCCAAATGTCAGCCCTTAGCATGTTTCATGCATGGTATCAACACCATTGTCAGAAAGATTGCTGCATGGCCAAAGATCAAGGTTATGATTACAAAGAATTCACGCATTGTGTCATTCTTTAATTCATCACATCACTGGGGTGGTCAGTTAAATGAAGTCACACAATCCAAGAACATTACTCAGAAATTAAAGACAAATATGGAGTCCAGGTTCTATGCCCCAATTTTGCAGTGTCCATGAATATTGACCTGCACTATCTGAACTTTGTCTCCATGATGATGTGCAGAGAATGATGGGTGGGCTGACCCCAGTGATGAAAGATGTGGTTCAAACTGTATTGGATGTTGAGCACTGGTCTCTCACTGACCAGCTGATCCACGTCTGTAAGCCACTTGTGAATATCATTGGAGACGTTGAGGTGTGTGATGCTACACTGGCAGACTGCATGTTGCAGTTGATCTGGGCACATTGCAAGATTATCGAAAGTGAGGGATGGGCTTTCTTGATCATGCTCGACAAGTGGTAAAGGATCAGTTCCATGCAATGAACACAGATCTTCATTAGCTTGCATTATTTCTCCACCCACTCTGCAGGAAACTTGCCATTTCATCAGCATTCCTGGAAGCTCGATGATGCCCATCAAATTGCTGCTAATATTGCACATCGTTGGAATTGGTCAAAGATTCACTCACATGCACACACAAGAGCAGGCCAGCATCAATGTTGCACGGGTGGACATTCTTCTCGAAACTTTCATGTTAAACACTCTGACAAATGGTATTGGAGAAGATCTTGAGGATGACGAGCCTATCACTGCTGAGGAGATTGAGGCAGAGTTTGCAAAGCTCGGTGAACAGGGATTTGCTTGCAAGGATGGAGATGGACTAGCTCCCAATGTTGCATTGGAACAAGTATATGACATTTCAGAACTGGATAACATTCAGGCAGGTGCCATGCCTATGACAGTTTATGAAGAACTTAATATAGGATCAGAAAAGGATGGAAACAGAGAGGATTGGGATGAGGCTGGGCTATTACGGTCTCTAGGTGTACAAACTAGCTAGATAGTGCCATATGTACCATAAAAAAGGTAATTTAGTGTTCTCGCCAGTCTCACCAGAGCCCTCACTGGATGTTTCACCGTGCCGGCAAGTGGCGAATCATTCTTGAGGTCTTGCCCACAACAATAAATTAGGAATGAGAGGCTGATTCGGGGCGTGAGTCTTATACAGGATAAACACGTGCACATAATGCTCAACGGTCCGCGGTAGCCGCTTCGGCTGCGAAAGTTCGTTGATGGTCAACTTTCAAGTCGTAAAGTACCCGCGTTCTTCGGTCCTCACGGCCCTTTTATCGCCCGCCAACATACGTCTTGCCTTCTCACACCTATATATGATTACCTTATCGACGTGCTATCTGTGATTATAGTCTGTACCGCTTCATACAGTGATATAGTCTGCACCGCTCCACGGCTCTTGTACATGTGATGTACCCAATAACCATCACCCTTGTGCGCGGCACGTAGAGCAACTTGAAACTGCCAGAAATAATTTCCTGCGATACTTACCAGGCGCTGCTTCATTGTCACGTATCGTCTAATCATCTGTTATGTATGTAGGATAAGTGTTAGTATCATGGGGGCGCGGTCTCGGAGTCAGCTGATGGGAGGCATTGGGAGCTCGTCATAATGAGGAAAGTAGTTTACAATCAAAATGTGTACAGTAGAAATACCTATGATAGACGCGGCACGTTGGCTACCCTATAGCGGCCGTGAAGCACATGAATGATGCTGTAGCCTATGTATGTAGGCGACTTTTTTGCTTTTCAGGTTGCGGCGACATGACGACTATGACTGGAGATAACTCGTATCTCCAGTATCTTCACTAACATATCCCACATAGGGGTTTGAAGAAGGCACCACGCCTTGGAGTAAATACGTCAATGTAGACATTAGCTTTGATGGCCGGTGTCGCAAAAATGACGTCGTCCCACGTCCGTAAGAGAATTCTGCATGTAGGCGTTGATAACGCTCCTGGAGTAGATAGAGATTTACCGTGACTTGACCTGCTGGTGTAAAGCAGTTATGGATTCCGTCAATAGGCAACGCGTCGAAATTTTAAAATTGAACCCGTAACGGGCCGCTAGTTGGATATCGGGTTCGTCAGAAAAGATCTTGAAGAGTTGACCGTAAAGTTGCCTGGAATCGACTGCAAGCTTTTGCCAGTGGGAAAAAGATGCTGAAGCTGCTCAAACAAGTTTCGTATGTGTGGGTATAAACGCATGTACAACAACACCGAGTCCGAGGAACGCCTTTGGAGATTTGTCACACGACCAAATATTACGGTCCTACGGACGCGACTTGAGGCAGAAAATATCTCACGGGACGAATCGCTACATTACATTGCTTACTTATATCGTTCTCCTTTCTGAATCTCCGAGTCAAAGGGATATAATACCCCGTAACGCAGGCACCATGACCTCAAGGCTGTTTTCGCTCATCTGGATAGTCGCAAACGTACTAGCCCAGCCCCAACCGGATCTCGGAGATGAGGCTCAGACCCAACAAGTTAGGCTGGATCTGCCTGGAGAACCCTCGCCAATAGGGTACCTTCGACGGTTCAACATTACGGAATCTGGTGTACTCGAGCATGTTCTGGAACTCGCAGAGGTACACTGAAAGGATGTTCTTTGCTTATCTTGACGCTTAGTTCACATATAACTTTTTCGACGAGCAGAAGAACGATCTAGACCTGTGGCAGGTTACCCCATCGCATGTCGATGTATACACCCCACATTCCGCTCCTGAGCTTCCGGTATCTCTCCTGGATCTTCCACATTCCCTGAAGAACATCAAACTCGATACACGTTCGATATCCACCAACAAAACACTTTCGGAATCTATCAACGATTGGAACTTGCCCTCACTCGAGAATAGTACTTATCATCTGGACTATCACCCGTTATTCGAAATCGATGCGTTCGTTCATAAACTCGCTGCGCTCTATCATAACATGACGCGAGTGCATAAATTGGGACATAGTGGTCAGGGGAGGGAGATGGTGGGCTTGACTATCTCGAAAGGGCAGACGCAAGAAAAGAGGCAAAGGATGGAGAATCAACCTGAACCTGAGGTGAAGCCGGCGTTTGTTATTATTGGGGCTCAGCATGCACGAGAGGTGCGTTCTTTTTTTTTTTTTTTTTTTACCGATGTTTGCTTACTCTGGACTTATGGATTTTTTGTAGTGGGTCGCTACAGCTACGTCTTTGTACTTGGCGCACGCCCTTACATCCGACGCGTCTGAGCCGCAATCACTGTCTCCCCTATTGGACGTCTTCGTGTGTGTCTATTAATTTTCGGTTCCTCGTCCTCATATTTTGATAGGACTTTCACATCATCCCATCGCCAAATCCAGATGGATACGATTATACATGGGAGAGCGATCGTTTCTGGTCCGCGTTTCTACTTTTTTTTTACTACTATTACCACCTCCTTCTCGCTCGCATAATCTTACTTATATGAACAGGTATAAAACTAGACAAAACTTTGGTCCTAAATATAAATGCGTAGGACTGGATATGAACCGGTGAGCAACGTCGCCTTTTTCTGACATGCTTAACTCGTCAATTACAGAAACTGGGTAATCACACAAACATTTACATATTTTCTCTCTAAATGTTGAATGTTTACAAAATAGGGGTATAAATGGAAAGCCCGTGCCCCCGCCCCGACAGGTTCCTACGTCAAAGGTAAAACGCCCGACGCCTGCTTGCCGTGGTACCCAGGCCACCGCCCCTTTGAAGCACCGGAAGTGAACAACATCGCGAACTGGATCTCCACGCTTCCACATGTAGTCGGATTCATCGATTTGCGGAGTTATGGACAGATGTGTGAGTTGTTGATTTTATTTTATTTTAATCGGGATATAAAAGCGAATCACAGTGTCTTCGCCGTTTTCGTACTCTTGCAAGAAGACACCTAAGGATGCGGAAGACCAGATAGAGGCTGGGTTGGGGGCAGCTCGCGCTATGCAGTTGACACATGGGACTGTTATCGTGGTAGGTGGTTGGTACTTGATTTGTTTGATTATTGATTATTTTGTTGATTAGACAGGGAGGCTATGTGAGATGCTGTATCGCGCGCCTGGAAATATTGTGGATTGGATGTACAAGGGTGGAGGGATCAAGTATTCGTATGCTGTGCATCTGAGGGATACTGGTACAGTGCGTTTGCCAGACTTGTTCAAGAATGATTACAGTATTGTTATGAGAAACTTGACGTATAGTATGGGTTCTCGTTACCATCAAGATGGATTAGGCCTGTTGGGGAGGAGACGGGAAGGATGGTTGAGTATCTGGCGAGGTTTATTGAGCAGCGTACATGACAAGCGTGCATGAAATATATATGGGAATAGCCGAACCAATGAGAACAGAGAGTGTAAGGAAAGGATGAACGGGTTTGCCACGAACATGGATGATGTGCCAATATCCATCCACAACAACTTTCCCTCCGACATCCCTGTACTCCCCCTCCCTCCAAACACCAACAACCATCCTCCTCCTTCTTCTTCAAAACCACGTTCCTCAAAACCTCATAAACCCCGATCTCCTTCTCCCACTCCTCCTACTCCTCCACCACCACCTCCTCCTCTTCAAACTATTCGTCTCCAAATAAAACTTGGTGGTCCAGATAATTATGCTGTAGATATCGCTAATGTCGCCCGTGCAACTGGTCAGAGACCACCTACTCCTCCTATTGCTCTCGCTGCTGGCGGTGTAGCCAGTGATAGCGATGACGACGAAGATGACAAGGAGAAAGATAAAGATAAAGATAATACAGATAAAGATAAAGATAAAGTCAAGGACGAACCAACCAAGAAAAAGAAAAAGGTACACCCACCCCCCTTCTTCCCTTCTCCTATCACTCATTTTATACTCTATAGAAGAAAAACCCCTCATCAGAGTACTACGATGTATCCGACCCCTTTATTGACGACTCAGAGTTAGCCCTCGACGAGCGTACCTACTTTGCACAAACAAAACAACAAGGCTTCTACGTATCCTCCGGAGAAGTAGCCCTCCTCAAAGACAAGTCACCCAAGAAACCTAAATCAAAGAACCCACTAGCCCTATCCACCGTCAAAAAGGAAAAGGAGGGCGGTGGGGCTTCTACATCCACCGTATCGACCAAAAAGCCTAGTAATCAACTGGGTTCTATAAAGGAGGGTGGGGAGGGGATGTCGACGTCTCGTGATTCACCGATGGGGCCGTCGGTTTCTGTTGGGTCTGATGTGGACGAGGCGAGGAGGAAGGTGGGGTCTGCGTCTGCGTCTGCGTCTGCGATGGAGGTGGAGGGTGAGGCCGAGTCACATCTTGAAGGTGACCCTGTAGAGGAGGAGAGGGCGGGTCAGAAGAGGAAACGGTATATCACTGTCGTGGAGGGCGGGAAAAAGAGAAAGGTCGTCGATATTGTGCGTAACCGTTTTTTTCCCCCTCCTTATCCTAGTGTTGATTTTGTCCATAGCATTCGTTCCATCCCGAACTGCAGGCTGCTATTGAGACCCTTAAACAGGCTGTCTCTAAAGGTAACGCTTCCTTCCTCATACATAACCTACACATTTTTAACAACCACCACCCTTCAGAAAACTGGGACCAGAAAGGAAAGTTCCCACCCAACATCAAACCCCACCTCTCATCACTCGCCATCCTCGCCATCAAGCTCGACGAATACGACGAGCACTTTTTCAGCCTCATGCCTAGTTTGTTTCCATATAACAAGTTTACTATGAGTGTACGTCCTCCCCCAAACCAAACAACACTTCCTTCCTCACTGACCCCCCTCATCTCAGAAACTCATCAAACGGACAGTGTTCCCTGAACACTTGGCAATGCTACATCAGCGCCAAGAATCCCTCTTGGTAGATCTAGCAGCGCAGGCTCAAGCGGGGTTCTCCAAAGCCGAAGAGGAATGGGAGAAGAGCGTCATTGCTTGGGGTATGTTTTTTGGTGTTTTCTCAATCATGGACGATGATCGCCTGGATGCTTATACTTCTGTCCCAAGACAAACGACAAGAAAAGCTGCGCGCAGAAGCAGCTGCTAACCCCGAAGGTGGAGGGACTGGGACTGGGACTGGGACTGGTACGGATTCTGCTGGGCCTACGAGGCATCCGACAGAGGAGATGGATGTTGACCCACCGCATGATGGGGGTAAGGACAAGGACATGGACAAGGAGAAAGACAAAGGAGAAGGAGAAGGGAAAGACAAAGGAGAAGGTAAAGACGAGAAGAAGGACCAAGGTCAACATCCCCCTGCGAAAAAGTATAGAATGACGGAGAGCATGAAGGCTATTGTGTGGCAGCTTGTGCTTTTGAGCAATGAGTGCTGTAGGCTGGAGAACGAAAAGAAGTGAGTGTGTGTGTGTGTGTGTTTTTTTTTTTTTTTTGGTTTTTTTTTTGGTGGGTGGGTTGTTGATGTGTGGTGCGTTTGTAGTACCCTGGAAGGCTCCGTGATGCAGGTTAGCGAACAGGGGTTGAGAAAGGTGCTTTATCAGAAGGTGAGTTTTGGTGTTTTTCTTTTCTTTCTGTGGGTGGGTGGGATGATTGACAATGGCAACCTGGTTCGTTTGGGGTGTGTTTGTAGATCGTAGCTGCGTTTCCAGATGGGTGGATGTCGTCTGGACAGATCTCGCGAGATGGTACGTGGTTTTTTTCTTTTTTTCTTTTGCTTTTCGGGGGCGGGGGGCGTTAATTGGTGTTGCTGTTGTATAGTGAGCGCGATGAAGAAACGGTTCGAGAAAGAGGCGATGGAGAACGAGACTTGATGCTACGTGTGCTTTTTTTTTTTTGTTCGTGGTTTTTTTTTTTTTTCAATTTGTAGCTCGCTGGGGTCTTTGCCTTTATCACGAAACGTCCTTTTTTCTTCTTTTTTCGTATTAACATTATACACCCATCCTTTTATCTATCTAATACAGGATCATTCGACCTACCCACTTTCACACTCCCTCACTCATTCCCTTACCCTTATCCCCAGCATATCACGTTCACCCCACCTTTTTCTATCTATTTATTTTATATCTTGCTTCCTCTTTGCCAAGTGTCTCGCATTACGTTATTTGTTAGTGTAACAGTGGTTTTTTTTTTTTTCGTCTTTATCGTAGGAACAGATATTGTATAATGGATGTGTTTTTCGGGTTACTATAGAACTTAAGTCGGTTGTACTTATGTAAGCCTCGTTTGTGGCTGAGCGCTGATGCATGGTTGCCTTATCCCAGTCTTTCACTCAATGCTTATCTGAGTACATACTTGTTCATTGAATACATATTCACCAAGATCCATCCCATGTATATTTAGAGTGAATCCCAATGCCTCTTGCCTTGTATAATCTTATTTATCTAGTACTTACTCACTTACCTACCTGGAGTCAGTGAGGTATGGCTTGTTCCTTGCCTGAGTTACTTATGTAAAGAATCATATCATATCATATCATTTCAACAATCTTTCCGACCAACTACTGGCCTTGGGAAAGTGTGGAATTGTTCAGCAGCATTGGAAGGAGATTCACGAGTGCTTTTTGGGCTCTCTCTCTGTTTTAACAGAACAGCTAGCTATCATGTAAGTGACTATAGCTGTTGGAGCAGACTATATACGCTGCACAGGGGAAGAGACTACACATTCCTTACAACCTACCTGGGGTTTAGTTAGACTTACAGCTAGGGTTAGCAGAGGTAAGAACACTGTATTCCTACTACGGTACAGGTTCTCCTTATATACATAATAATAAGGATGTCACATGACTCCAGAGGAATATGCATATGAAACATGTAACAATATTGGTAATTAATGTGGGAGAATATGCATATGCAACATGTAACAATATTGGTAATTAATTTCAACACCCCCCCTCAAACTGTACAGCACTCTAAGCAGCTAAGTTTGAACCTCAAAAGTAATTCCGAGAGAGTCTCTAAATTTCCTGAATAGGATGGTGCCAAGGTTCTTTGTGAACATGTCAGCCAGATTATCACTTCCAGGAATGAAAATGACTGTGACTTTGTCATTTTCTATGCATTCGTGGGTATAGTGGTAGCAAATGTCTATATGTTTGGTCCTTCTTTCCTGAACTGGATTTGATCCGATAAAGATGGATCCCTGATTATCAGCGCAGATTGGTACACGCTTCAGTATATATCCAAGTTCCTGGAATAAGGACTCTATCCACACTATCTGCCAACAAGTGTCGGAGAGAGCCATATATTCGGCTTCTGTGGATGACAGTGCTACAGTTTTTTGTAAACAGGACTGCCAGCACACAATGCCACTCGCTAGAGTAGCAAAGTAACCCATTGTAGATTGGTGCTTGACAGTGTCAGCTGCCCAATCAGAGTCTGTGAAGGCCTGTAGCCCTTCGGATTTCTCTCCATTGTAGACAATGTTATATTTCTGGGTTCCCACCAGATAGTGCATGATGTACATCACTTTGTCTAGATGTTCTTGGCTAGGATTAGCTGAGAATTGCGACATCTTGATTACCACATAAGTGATATCAGGTCACGTTCCGAGCATCAGATACAATAAAGATCCGATCACAGACTGATATTTTGATCTAAGCGCTGCATTTGGCATCGCCGTGTTTTCCGACGGTTTGTAACCAGTCAGGAGCAGAGTGGGGGCAACTTTGGCATTTGTCATCTCAAACCTCTCAAGCACTTTGGCGAGATATTCGGTTTGATCGAGTTTGACTTTATTTGTGGTCTGGGTGATGCGCATGCCTAAGAATTCTGTGACTTTTTCAGTACTATGGCACTCCCAATGCTTTAGACAAGCATTCTTTTTTTCATCCACAAGTTTCTTGTTCTTCCCCATGAACAAGCCATCATCAACATAGACCAGTGCAATAACAATGCTGCCTGTCTTAGGATCCTTGTGTATGAAAATGCTGGCATTGGAGCTGGCGTGCACGAACCCAATGGTGAGCATAAATGCCTCTAGCTCTTTCAAGTTTCCACCATGCTAGTGAGGCCTGTTTAAGGCCATACAATGCTCGGCATAAGCGCATTACTTTGCACTCTTTTCCCTCAAGTCTGAAACCCTCAGGTTGATCCATATAGATCTCCTCATCTAGTTTGCCATATAAAAATGCAGTTTTTACATCTAGACTGGTCATATACATGCCTTCTAGAGATGCAAGTGCAAACATGAGGCATATGGTCTCATAGCGGACTACTGGTGAGAAAATCTCATCAAAGTCAATGCCTTCAACTTGTGAAAAGCCTTTGGCCATGAGTCTGGCTCTTTTTCTTCCGTCTGATTTCATGGAGAAAACCCATCTATTTTTGATCATTTTTTGATCATGTGGAAGATCGACGATGTCATAGACTTGTCGCTTGTGAAGAGCCTCTAATTCTTCACAACAAGCCTGTTTCCACTCAAGTTGCTGCTGCCATGGTAGGCGCGCAATATCGCAATATCGGTTTGGAACTTGGCTTATTTTGCTTGATGGTGTGACAACAGCCAGCGAATAAGCTTATCTCCACCTTCCTTGGTTATATTTTGAATATAACCTGCTTCGTCCAGTTCCCCCATTGGGTGATCATGTTCTTGATTATTGGAATTGGGCACACTCTCATGGGGTGCTGAACTTGGTCCAGCAACTGGTTCTTGCTGTTGAGATCGTGGTCATGTTTGGTTATGATCCAAATCTTGACCCACAGATCTCTTCCAATATTGATCACATGCAATGTCTCTCTCTATGTCAGAGGGGAGTCGCTTCTCTCCATAGGTATTGCCAGGACAGTTTGGGATGTTCCTCTGCCTGCCTGATCGACGGGGCAATTGCTGCCATTCCTGTTGATCACCACGTCTTGGATGAAAGTCCTCAGTGGTTACTGGAGGCAGCAGAGGAGGAGCATCAGTCGCATCGTCATGCACCTTTTGCTCGCTTGGTACATCATTATCATCTTTTTCTGATGACGGAGGAAGGGGTGGATTTTGTGGCAGTATAGAATCATCGCCATCCATTCCAGATGAGTGGTCATCATCTTCTGGTTCTGGAGGTGGAAAATCACCAAGGTCTGTCTTGGCAGGAGTTTTAGCTCCAAGACAGCATGGGAACAATGTTTCATCAAATAGTGCCATAGCACCAATGAATATTGCGCCACTAAGTCGCATGAAACGGTATGCTTTAATGCCATCTTCTAATCCAAGGTACATCATTAACTCTGATCGAGGAGCTAATGTGGTTGGACATTTCTCCTTGGGTAGATAGACATAAGCACCACAACCAAAGACTGTAAGGGGACTAGGGGGGTGCCCTGTGTGTTTTTCCTATTTTTTATGTTCGTCCTATATTTTTCCCCACCTCATTTCCTTCTATTCTTCATTTTCTATGATTTTTCCAGATTTTATTACTAATTTTCCCTTGCTATCATGTTTGTACATGTTGACACTTTTATATTTAGAGGCGGAGTACCCCTTCCGACATATACCCCTTGGTATGATGTCATTCGGCGGCCTTGATCCGCCTATCTCCGCCTTTTTCTATTTTTAGGTTATATTTGATTTTTGTAGTCTTCACATATACTGGGCATCAGCAAGGGGATCCTTAGAGTTTTCTCTTCGGATTTCCCTTTGCTAGGTGTGTCCCCAATGCCTGTATTATGTAGTATAATTTTAACTTTGGATTTCCTTTTGCTAGAGGCTTAGGTTGCCCTTATAGTAGAAAACTCTCCCCTAAGGCCCGAAAATCGCGAACGCGCTGCCCAAGATAGGCAGGTACGGACTGGACAACACTTCCCAAAGCTCCACAGAGTCCCTACACACTGTTCCAGATAATCTCGCCTTTATTACGCCGCCATTTTCGCCAAACGCGCTCCCTAGCGACATGGACGCATCAGAACGCTTTGACGTGCTTGAAAGCGACGTTTCTGGAATGCGCGCGCAAATCGACTCACTTAAATCTACGATTGAAAACTTCGTTAGGACCCTCCAGGCTAACCCTACGACCAATAGTTCCCCCTTCACGACTCCAAGTGCACCCAACAACGATGTTTTGCCAAACACGTCCACTAAGGAACGTGCCCAGATCAAACCGTCCCCCCCCGCCGAATTTAATGGTGCACGTGCACAGGGACGTGCATTCCTTAATTCCTGTGAGTTATACATTAGTCTCCAGTCACATCAATTTGTCGATGAGGCTGCAAAAATTTATTGGGCCTTCACATACATGAAATCTGAACGTGCCTATCTCTATGTGGACCGTATCCTACGTCAAACCAAAGAACTCGGTTCTCTACCTTTCTCCACTTGGGGTGACTTTTGAGCTGAGTTCGTACGCCACTTCTGCCCCCTCAATGAATGCCACCAAGCAGTGACACGACTTGAGTCATCCACTTACCACCAGGGATGTCGATCCATGGACGACTATATCGATGAGTTCAAGGATTTGGTGGACATGGCAGGATATGGGAGTGGGTTACCAGTGGTGGTGAAGTTCCAACGGGGGCTCAACCAAGAAATTCAGGACCAGATTGCACAGATGTTGGAAGGGCGCCCAGCAGACGATGATATCCTTGCTTGGTATGAAGCTGCTTCACTCTGTGACGAGAACCGACTCACAAATGCGGTGTTTAACACTGCATTCCATGCTCCAACTACCACCCCTGTGCCCTACACCTTCAATCAAACCCTCCCCCAGCATAACCCCATTCCTATCTGTCAGACTCCTGTGCCAGCCATCAATGTTCCAGTACCAATGGATGTTGATGCAGCCTGTAGCCATGCACATAGGTTGAATCTCTGCTACTGCTGTGGGGAAATGGGACACATGGCCAGAGCATGTCCCCATCGTCAGGATATCCGCATGCTCACCCCCGAGGGACGAGACGAACTCCTGCAAGATTTGTTGGCACTTGGAGATGTTGAGGAAGCGAAGGATCAAGTTGCAGAGGAGGTTAAGCTGGAAGTTGTAGAGGAGCAGGATTTTCCTATTCACAGCGAGTGAATCATACGCCCTCACTGCCTGTCCATAACCGCTTTGAAGTCTTGTCAGTTGAATCCCTGGAGAATGAATCCATTTCTGTGACTGCTCCCCTCTCTGACCCTTCGAAGTTGGCTAAAGACGTACCTGCTCTCCCCATCTCTCCATCTACTCCACATCCCAAAATTAAATCATGGGAGCGTAAACTACCACGCAAGTATATTGTGGCATCCACTCCCTCTGCACATTCCCTAAACCTAGCCATCGAACTGCAGACGACCGACACTGGACAGATACTCGGTGTCTCTGCGCTCCTGGACTCTGGTGCGACTGGACTCTTCATCGATTCCCATCTGGTACAACAACATCACCTAAATACTCGCTCACTCTCACATCCAATACCTGTATATAACGTGGATGGATCCCCAAATGAAGCTGGTGCCATCCGAGAGGTTGCAGACCTGGTTCTCTGTTACAAAGATCATAGTGAGCATGCCCTTTTTGCTGTCACTCAATTAGGAAAGCAAAAGGTGATTTTGGGATATCCATGGCTTTGAGACCATAACCCAGAGGTCGACTGGTGCACCGGGGAGGTTACCATGAGCCAATGTCCATCCCGCTGTCGGACGTGTTTCACAGAAGCCAGGCAAGAACATCGTGGACAGAAGGCGGCAATACGACGTACTCAGAAGTGTCGTGCTGGACCCCTGCCTATACCTGAAGTGGAATTGGAAGGGGTTCCTGATCTAATGCCGGACTCGGATGATGATGATGAGGACCCAGAGGAAGTGGAGGAGGGTGATCGGATCTTCTACACTGCGATTTGCTCATTGCATGAGGTGTGTGCCACATCGAACATATCCCAACGCCTCGCCGAGGCCTTCCACAAAAACAATGCTGCTAAATCCTCTACTAACTCCTTACTCCCTCATCTCCATGAGTTTGAAGATGTGTTCTCCAAGGAGTCATTTGACTCTCTTCCTGCATGTAAGCCATGGGATCATGCGATCGAACTCACCCCGGCGCAACCCCTTCATCCTGCAAGGTCTATCCTCTCTCTCCAGAAGAACAACGGCAGCTTGACCAGTTCATCGATGAGTACCTGGCCTCTGGACATATTCGACCATCGAAGTCACCCATGGCCTCTCCCTTTTTCCTTGTCAAGAAGAAGGATGGCTCACTTCGACCGGTTCAAGACTACAGAAGGCTCAACAACATCACGGTCAAAAATCGCTACCCACTACCCCTCATCTCCGAACTCATAAACCAGCTCCATGGAGCCCGATACTTCACCAAGCTTGATGTCCGTTGGGGCTATAATAATGTGAGGATAAAGGAGGGAGATGAGTGGAAGGCAGCCTTTCATACCAACCATGGTCTTTTTGAACCGCTTGTCATGTTCTTTGGCCTTACTAATAGCCCTGCCACCTTTCAGACCATGATGAACGACATCTTCCACAACCTCATCCTCGAAGGCGTTGTCTGCATCTATCTCGACGACATCCTCATCTTCACTTGCACGGTTGAAGAGCACCGTCGCATCATGCGCCTCATCCTAGAGCGACTTCGATGGTACAAACTCTACCTTCGTCAGGACAAATGCGAGTTCGAAAAGACCAAGATCGAGTACCTCAGCCTGATTATCTCGGAGGGTCAAGTGGAGATGGATCCTATCAAGGTAAATGGAGTCACAGCTTGGCCAACGCCCACAAACAAGAAGGAGGTGCAGTCTTTCCTGGGCTTCATCAATTTCTATCAGCATTTTATCAAGGATTTCTCACATCATGCATGACCACTGTTTGACTTGACAGGAAAGGAGGCATGGAGGTGGGATAATGCACAACAGGAGGTGTTCGAAAAGCTTAAGGAGATGGTCACTTCCGCTCCGATCCTTACCTTTGCTGACGATTCGCATCCTTTTCGTGTAGAAGCCGACAGTTCTGACTTTGCGACGGGTGCCATGTTGTCTCAGCAGTCTCCGGAGGACCAGAAGTGGCATCCTGTTGCGTTCTACTCCAAAAGCCTTAGTGCTGTAGAGCAAAACTACGAGATCCATGACAAGGAGATGTTGGCGATAATGTGTGCACTTGAGGAGTGGCGACACTTCCTCGAGGGTGCCCAACACAAGGTGGAAATTTGGACAGATCACAAGAATCTTGAGTACTTCATGATGGCCAAGAAATTGAACCGTCGTCAAGCTCGTTGGTCCCTGTATCTATCTAGATTTGACTTCTCCTTGCACCACCATCTGGGTCGCAGCATGGGGAAGACTGATACCCTATCCCAACATGCAGACCATGGGGATGGCAGCAGTGACAACCAAAACATTGTGCTGTTGCAGCCAGACCTGTTCACCATTCGGGCACTGGAAGGCATCGCACCCCAGGGCGAGGAGCAGGACATCCTACGTGACATTCGTCGTGCAAACCGTAGCGGTTTACATGAGGATGTTGTCGCCCGAGCTGTTAAAAAACTGAGGAAGGGATCGACCCTTTCCTTACGTGCGGCAGAGTGGGCTGAAAAGGAGGACTTGTTGTATTTCAGGGATCGCATCTATGTTCCCAATGACCCAGACCTTCGCCGGCGCATCATATCCCAACACCATGACTCACAGATTGCTGGCCACCCCGGATGCTGGAAGACCTTGGAGCTCACCTCACGGAACTATTGGTGGCCACAAATGTCACGGCTCATTGGTCAGTATTGTTGCACTTGTGACCTTTGCTTACGCACCAAGGTTCCTCGTCGCAAGCCTATTGGTGAGCTACACCCTCTTCCTGTTCCAGAGAGTTGTTGGGACGTCGTCAGTGTCGACTTTGTGGTGGAATTGCCAGAGTCAAACGGGTTTGATGCAGTGATGTGCACAGTTGACTCAGTGGGAAAACGCGCTCACTTCATTCCCACTCATACCACTGTCAGTGCCCTAGGTGCCGCTCGACTCTACCTCCACCATGTGTGGAAATTACATGGACTTCCTGGTGCCTTCCTCTCGGATCGTGGCCCTCAGTTCATGGCAGAGTTCACTTGTGAGCTGTACTGACTCCTGGGGATCAAACTCCTCGCTTCAACCGCTTATCACCCACAAAATGATGGCCAAACAGAGTGAGTCAACCAGGAACTGGAGCAGTACATCCGCCTCTTTGTCAATGAATGCCAGGACGATTGGGATGATCTCCTTCCTTTGGCCAAGTTCGGATACAACAACCATGTCCATGCTTCCACTCAACAGACCCCTTTCCTCTTAGACACTGGACAACATCCACGCATGGGATTTGAACCTCGCCAAACTCCCTCACACATTGAGACGGTCAATGAGTTCACAGAACGCCTGAGAGATAGCTTGGAGGAGGCAAGGGCAGCCTTAGCAAAGGCAAAGGATGACATGGCGTGATTTTACAACCAACGCCACTCCCCAACCCCTCAGTACAAGGTTGGTGATCGAGTTTATCTTGACTCCAGTGACATCTCCACTACACGTCCATCCAAGAAACTCGCTCATCGCTTCTTGGGACCTTTCCCCATTGTTAAGTGCGTTGGAATGCATGCCTATCGTCTACGCCTCCCAGCCTCCATGTCCAGACTCCATCCCATCTTCCATGTCGTCAAATTGCTTCCAGCTCCCCCAGATCCGTTCCCGGGATGCCATTCACACCCACCACCACCACCTACAGTGATCGAGGGAGAACCCCAATACGAAGTTGAGTCAATCTTGGACAGTCGTTTGCGTCAAGGAAAACTCCAGTATTTGGTACATTGGAAGGGTTATGGGTATGAGGAGAACTCATGGGTCGAAGAGTCTGATGTAAATGCCCCTCAGTTAGTCAAGGAATTCCACCGACGGCACACCGCTGCACCGCGTCGCATTCAAGTCACGGACTTTGGTCGTATGTGATTTCGAATGCATCGGGGCGATGCATCTTAGAGAGGGGGTGATGTAAGGGGACTAGGGGGGTGCCCTGTGTGTTTTTCCTATTTTTTATGTTCGTCCTATATTTTTCCCCACCTCATTTCCTTCTATTCTTCATTTTCTATGATTTTTCCGGATTTTATTACTAATTTTCCCTTGCTATCATGTTTGTACATGTTGACACTTTTATATTTAGAGGCAGAGTACCCCTTCCGACACATACCCCTTGGTATGATGTCATTCGGCAGCCTTGATCCACCTATCTCTGCCTTTTTCTATTTTTAGGTTATATTTGATTTTTGTCATCTTCACATATACTGGGCATCAGCAAGGGGATCCTTAGAGTTTTCTCTTTGGATTTCCCTTTGCTAGGTGTGTCCCCAATGCCTGTATTATGTAGTATAATTTTAACTTTGGATTTCCCTTTGCTAGAGGCTTAGGTTGCCCTTATAAAGACCTTCAGATCATTTAGATCTGGGCAGACTTTATTCAGGTCCTCAAAAGGTGTCAGCCATTTCAGGCACCTTATTGGGGTTCGGTTGTATAGGTGTGTTGCATGTTCAATGCAAAATTCCCACCATGATTGTGGTAGACAAGCAGTAAATCACAGGCTTTGCAACTTTTCCATTATTGTCCTTATGGCATGCTCTGCATGCCCATTCTGTTGGTGAATGTGGGGTGTGGACATCTCTATTTTGATGCCAAAATTCTTGAGCAAATTTTGTAGCTCACGATCTTTGAACTCCCACCCTGGATCAACACGCCAGCGCTTGATTGTAGCGCCATACTGGGTCAAAGCCATTGCCTGAAATTGTCTAATCGCTGCAGCAGCATCAGACTTCTTTCTAAGGCACTGGACCCAGATATGTGATGTTTTGTCGTCCAGAAATACAATAAAGTATTTATGTTTGTGGTACGATAGTACTGGGAGTTCCTTTAGATCGGAATGTATTAATTCAAAGGATTTCTCTGCACATGAATTTGATTCAGGAAAAGATTTTGATGTCATTTTCCCTTCAGCGCACCCTGGACATATAATTTGTCTTTAGGAATAATTAAATTCCTTGGGAATTTTATGGTACTGTTAGGTATTTTCCCTAGCGCCTCTTTGGATGGGTGTCCAAGTCACTTATGCCAAGTCAAGTAGTCAGTGACATACATGGTCGCAACATTGATCCTCTTGGTGCTCAATATATGATTCCAAGCCCAATAGATCATGTCATGTCTCCTAAGAGGGACACAATCCATTATTGGGTTTCCTTTCTCGAAAAATGAAATGTGTGCAGAGGAACCATACACATCACTTCCGTCTTGTAAAAAGATGCTCATTGACAGTAGTCGAGTATTACAGTCGGGTATGTAGTAGATGGGGTATAATCGTATTTCATGTGTCTCTGACTTCCTGTGACATACTACCTGATGTCTAATGAAGACTGCTCCTTTTCCTACTATATGAGTAGTACCTATGGCTGTTTGAACCAAGGTAGAGTCCTTTCTCGGTAAAGGCTCATAAGAAGCAAAATCTTTCATTTCACCAGTGAAGTGCTTTGATGTGCCTGAATCCATGATCCAGTTGGCACCTTTCTTACAATTTCCATTTGCACACATAACACATATATTAAGATCTAAAGAGTTCCATGATACATTTAATAGCGGTAAGATTTCACATGAAAAGTTTGCTGTAATCATTGGAATATTAATCTTTGTGCTTGCGGCAGGGAAAAGGACTGACCTGTCATCATATCCTCCTGTTTCAAGTGGTTCATCGATGAGCATCTCATTGACGGCTTTCCACACTTCTTCATCAGAAACTGGAGGCTCTGATCCAAGGGAGATGGTATCATCTTTGACCTCCACGATCCTAGGTTCTGGTTCAATCCTCCTTCTCTTACCTTCTTGCACCATCAGGTGCTCTTCCAGCAGTCGCAGATGGTTCGTGCTGCATGGAAGTTGCATTTGCTCGAGGGTGTCTCGAGCTTGCTGATATTCGGCGTAAACTGAATGAGAGGTAGAAGCCATGCCCGTATATGCCTGTGCAGGCAGTCAGCGGTGAGGGTCCCTTGTGGGAGTGTGGTCACGCTGTTTGATGCACTGAATGAGTGGCATTGACAGTATGATGGTGCCATTACCATTTATGGTGGTAAAGGCACTGGAGGCGAGGTGGGTATGCTTCTCTTTGGGCTTATCCTCCTTAGTCTTTCTGTCCCCTTGTCATCCACGCTTTCGGGTCGACTCTCCATTGTTGTTTTGCCCTTCTTTGGGCTGCCACTCAGGGTTGTTGCCCTTGCGCTTGACAGTGGAAAGCTTATTGGCCTGAGGTAGGGCATGGCATGGGTAACCCGTGGGTATATTTTCTTATACCCCTACCTGTACCCGTGAACACCATACCCGCATGGGTAGGGGTACGGTGTTACCATGGGTTTTTGCGGGTTACCCGTGGTTATTCACGGGTATTGATATTTTTCATTATATTTGATAGGAAAAGATGTTTGCATCTTCTCACGGGGGGTAAACCCACGAGTCATGTCACCCTGACCCGCGGATATGTCATCAAAAAGTACCCCTGCATTTTTTACTGTTATTTTTCATGATATTTGATAGAAATTTGCTGAAAAAGATGTTTGCATCTCATGTTAAGGGCGAAGCCTCAACCACTCGATCTAGTCACTGTTGTTGATGAGGTGCTTCCTTGACAAGTCGTTCGGCACTAGTCTTACTTGGAGCATCCGATGTAAGAGAGATAGTGCACTCTAGCAGGCCTTCTGCGTAGAGTCGTTCAGGTTCACGCACTAAGGGGCTTCCTTAGTGGTTTCGAGTAAGTTTGCAAGTTCACAAGTTAAGGCTGTAGATTGCCTAGATCTAAACTAAGGACATCCCTACTATGAGTTGCAGTACTTATACTACGAGGGAGGTCCTTATCGTCCAATTGGAAAGATAGATGTGTATCAAGTAAGAATAGAAACAATAGGCCTCATGCCTTGCATGAGGCGTCCGATGTCATGGAGTGCTGCGGCGCAGCATGTCGATCGTGAGAGTCCAATGTCACGGACCTCATGTCAGGGGGCTGTCATATCATAGCATGTGTGGGAGTGGGTTCGGGTGCATGGAGTCACCATGCGTCAAGGGTGCCTTCCACGGGAAGGGGATCGAATGCATACAGTTGGCATGCATCGTGTGTGTGTCTGGTGCCAAGGACATGCCCTAGGCATGAATCAAGGGGTGCCTCCTGTCTGGAGGGGATCGTTGGGTGCGTCGGGTTCCATGAGTTACAAGGAAAATTGTAACATCTCATCACAGGGGGTAAACCTGCGAGTCAGGTCACCATGACTCACGGGTTTTTCCTGTGATATGTCATTAAAAAATCGAAATCTCAACACAGATACTCACCTGACCAAAATCCGGGTACCAGCATACCTGCACACACCCGTAACACCGTGGAAAAGGGTACGGTGTTGCCCGGGTATGGCAATCCCATACCTGTACCTGTACCCATGCGTACCCATGACCAGAAACACATGGTGTTACCCATACCTGTGCCGTGCCCTAGCCTGAGGCGGGCCGGTGGGCTTTCCAACTGCTGTGTGCCTAGAGGCTTCAGCAACAATGGAGTCCTTGACATGTTTAAACGTCAAGGCGCTAGTAGCGGTCAAGGACCATGGCGGATAATGAATCATACTCATGTGGCATTGCAGCAAGTAGGATCATCGCCTGTACTAGTTCAGATATGGCAACATTGGCAGCCGTGAGACGCTTGTTGAAATTAATTACCAATATTGTTACATGTTTCATATGCATATTCATCTGGAGTCATGTGACATCCTTATTATTATGTATATAAGGAGAACCTGTACCATAGTAGGAATACAGTGTTCTTACCTCTGCTGACCCTAGCTGTAAGTCTAACTAAACCCCAGGTAGGTTGTAAGGAATATGTTGTCTCTTCTGCTGTGCAGCATATATAGTCTGCTCCAACAGGTTATGGGCCCTGCTGGGCACGTCGCGAATGTGCCTTAACTGGCTGTGAACGACGTTGACTTCATTGTCTCCAAATTATAACCTTGCGCTCTTCGTGAGTTGCATCGCGCTCCCTGCGAGCTGCACATAAAACCTAGGTTGACTAGGGTTACACACTCTGAAGGAGTGTTTTCTCCTGAGATCATTAAATGTGTTTTATTGAGTAAAAAGACTGATTGAGCACTTTTACCATCTGCCATCAAAAATCATGTCTTCAACTCTTGAAAAACTCATACAAACTTTTGACGGATCCAATTACATTCAATGGGCCGACTCAATGAAGGTGTGGCTCAGGTCTCAGGGCCTCTGGCAGATAACTAGCGGGGTGGAAATCAAACTGCCTCCGGTGCCTCCTTTGACAGCGACAAACGCTACTCTTGTAGCAGATGCTACTGCCAAGCTCCAGACCTGGAGCAACAAAAATGACCCTGAATGGAGGGGGCCAGGCAGAGCACTAGGCTACCAATGGCCTGGTCATTTTTGTTGCTCCAGGTCTGGAGCTTGGCAGTAGCATCCGCTACAAGCATAGCATTCATCACCATCAAAGGAGGCACCAGAGGTGGTTTGATTTCCACCCTGCTAGTTATCTGCCAGAGGCCCTGAGACCTGAGCCACGCCTTCATTGAGTTGGCCCATTGAATGTAATTGGATCTGTCGAAAGTTTGTATGAGTTTTTCAAGAGTTGAAGACATGATTTTTGATGGCGGCTGGTAAAAGTGCTCAATCAGTCTTTTTACTCAATAAAACACATTTAACGATCTCAGGAGAAAACACTCCTTCAGAGTGTGTAACCCTAGTCAACCTAGGTTTTATGTGCAGCTTGCAGGGAGCGCAATGCAGCTCACGAAGAGTGCAAGGTTATAATTTGGAGACAATGAAGTCAACATTGTTCACAGCCAGTTAAGGCGCGTTCACGACATGCCCAGCAGGGCCCATAACCTGTTGGAGCAGACTATATACACTGCACAGCAGAAGAGACAACACATTCCTTACAACCTACCTGGGGTTTAGTTAGACTTACAGCTAGGGTTAGCAGAGGTAAGAACACTGTATTCCTACTATGGTACAGGTTCTCCTTATATACATAATAATAAGGATGTCACATGACTCCAGGGGAATATGCATATGAAACATGTAACAATATTGGTAATTAATGTGGGAGAATATGCATATGCAACATGTAACAATATTGGTAATTAATTTCAACAATAGCAATTATATCTTCATCTTTCCTGAGACCTGGGCTTCAATATTTATCTACACATGACACGGATATCAGACTCGGAAAGGTTCAATTTTATTGATGTGGCTGTTGCGCTACGCGACCCTATTCGATCGCGACTATGTATGCTCATCACTTACCAATGTTACCATTCTAATAGAGCAACTTCACTGGCAGCAATCCCGGTCAAAGCGGAACCGAAAGACGCATGTGACCGCGTCGTTGCTGAATGAATAGATTTTCTTGAGTCGCGTATACAGATTACACGGTCTCTGTTAATGCTTTACGAAGTCAGGCCAAGCAAATGAATGAGTTTCGAAGTTGTTGGGGTCCACATTGGTTGCACCAACCTCTATTCACGTGAGTGGGGCCCCAACACAAATCCGGTCATATAAGTTTGACCGAAATTTACTTAGGAACGACCGAAAAGAAGGTTTGACTGGGTTGCTGAAGGTTGCTGAAGTGCTGTAATATAGGAACAATCGTCCTGGAGATAACTGTGGTGTTAGTAGCTGTTAGTAGGCCACGCAACGAAGTTTCTAGTGCGTAACTTCGTGGGAAATAGGTAGTACGTACGTACAGCCGCTGCGCCAAGCTTAAATTTCTAGACTCCATACGACAACTATACTCTCGGCGGTGAGAAGGGTATATCTCACTACATTGGGATGGGATCAAACGTTACGCTACTTACAGATCTCCGCCGCAGAGTCCAAGTTTTGAGTTCGATCCTCCGCATGCCGACGAATTTCACATTTTGATGGATGGGTTGTTGGGCGCCCGACAAGAAGTTTGTTGAACTTTCCAAAACTTGGTAACGATGGATCATTTGTCGAGCGCCTCTGGCCTGGTTATCCCCAGGCTGCGGATGTGTAACAGAAGTCATTAGTTATCGTGCATTCACGACCGGATTCCAAGATGCTGCTCCCTTTCAGCCTCAAGATCGTGTGGTTCTGTCTTTCTCTGTCAGGTAAGGGGAATTTGTCGAGGATGATCAATATCGATGATCTTTAAGCCTCGTGGTTGCCATACTGAGTGGATTTTAATATTGTCTAGGACTACTCGGGTGTTGGGTGGCCATGCTGGCTTTTGGTCGTGCACTACGAGCATACGAGTTACCTCTGTTGTATTGCGTTGGTTGTACCTTATTGGAAGGATCCTTTTGCATAGGTAAGTCATCTTTTGTTATTCCAAACCCGCAGCCTCTGAGTCTACATATCCCTTTCTTTCTACAGGTATGCTATGGAAAATGGATCCCTTCCAAATGCCGAGAGCATTTTGTACCGGTAAGTTTTCATTCCTATTTACACTTGAACTGCATCTTACCGTGGTACTTGTCCTAGCGCAGGTAACGTTCATCGGCTTTGGGACATTTGTCATCACTGGGGCGGCTGCCTCGATTTCGATAGGCACAAGCTTCATCGTGCTGAAGCCGAAACCCCGGGCAAATCGTGAAAAGTCGTGTGTATATCCTGATTTTTTCAATCGAACCCTTCTAAAATCTTGGCATGGAAATCAAGCGCCATCGCTTGGCGACATCGGTATTTCCTGCTGGTTCTAGTCTTCCCACTAGTGGCTCTTTCTGTTCAGCTTGCAGTGATGTTCTTCTACTCTCATTGGCCAGTCCAACGAGCTGAAGATTTTAATTGTGATTTTGCTGGTGGCTTGATATGGTAAGCTTGTGATTTATATTTTGTGTCTGTCATGATTGAGCCAATAGTGACTAGGATTCGATTCGTAAGCTATGCCGGGACGCCCCTCCTTCTCTCTATACCCTGTTTCTGTCTATCTGTCAAATCCATCATTCACCTTATAAAGGTGAATCGATGTCTACACCATTCCGGCACGGACATCGATACCCGTCTTCCCAGTAGACAGGCGAAACATCTCTATTCCATCCACCTGACTTGGGCTCCCAAGAGTTCAAACCTGGATAAGCTAGAATGGCGTGTTTCGCCTAATCTTCCTGTTTTTGCGGTTCCGGCGGCGGAAGTTAAATCGATATCAATATCCACCGACCCCGACCGACTCTCAGCAGCTGAAAATTGGCAAGACATGACAGATGATGTACATTCCCTTGGGCCGAACACTCCGGCCATGGATAATGCGCATCGATGCCCTGAAGATGATAAACTCGATGATTTTGAATTTGAAAAACCGGCTGAAGGTGTCTCATCTGCCACCAAGCAAATAGCGCAATTAACACAGAGTGAGTCGTATTGTCATCTGAGTCCAATCTCTGATTCCACAATATGACAGTCCTGGAGCTCAATGCACAACGTAAACATCAGAGTCTTGCTAGAGCTATTTGGAGACTGATCTTGTTTCAATTGTAAGGTATTTCTGTCGTGAATTGGATTTGGATTAACCTTTAAGACACAGCGCTTTTACGACTGTTCATATGCTTTCATGTATAACCAGTTTAATAGCTGTAATCACGCGGCGCCCACCAACGCCATTCGGAACGCAGCACATTGCACTAATACTAGCTGGCTGGGGACCGGTCATTGTTTTCAGTACGCCAACAGTTTTCACTGCATATTGGATATATGACTCATAATCTGTAGGCCATCTACCTGCAGTACAGAAAATCTTGCTGCCCTGGAAGTGGGGGAAGAATTCACCCACGTGATTCACTGTAAAACAGGCTACTGCGTCCCAGAATGCACAGTAGTACCGAATCTATGGCTCCCCATTGTGGTTGTAATTTCGTTTTCCAAGAAAAAATGGAATTGGGTGCGAAGCTGTGTTGGAAACGCGTCTGTCTCGCCATGCTCATGTATATATATATATTGAGTATATATACCGCATCCCATCCTATTTACACGATAACTTACATACATCCAATCGTCCCCAGTTGCAAAGAATAATTGATTAATTAACATCCCCAATAATAACCATGCGAACACCTAAAAATCAAACCTCCCACCCGCACCTCTCCCAAACCGACTCCGACTCCCGATACTCCCGCTCCCACTCCCACTCTCCGAATCCAGCTCCATCCGCCCAATTATCTCATCTGAGCTGTACTCATGCGCATATACACCCGTCCCCGTCCTTGAACTAGGGCGAAATATCCCCGGGAAGGCGGTAGTATTGGTCGTTCCAGAACCCGCCAAGGCACCGGTACTGACGTTCCGACTCGGAGGAACGGATGGAGAAGTTGTACTCCTCGCCCTGCTCAACCTACCGCCCGTTCCCGTTCCCACACCAGTCCCCGTTCCCATATCACCACCACCTCTCCTAAACTGACCATACCCCAAAGAACTATACCTCCCCGACAAACTCGTTGTCCTCTCCCTCTCCCTCTCCCTCTCCCTCTCCTGCTCCCCAGATACCATCCTGTTCCCACTCTCACGCTCCCCCTCTCGCCCCCTTTGGGGTCCAAAACTCCTCGTCCGCTCTCTTCCTCCACTAGACACACCACTACCACCACCACCACCACCACCACCGAGCCCCTCCAAACTCCTCAAAAACGCCTCATTCATGCGTTTGAGTTTCTCGTCCACCTCCCGCTCGCTAGTGAGCATCATCCCGGACGGCGGCGAGCGCGCCGTTCCCGCTCCCGTTCCCACTTCTGCTGCTGCTGCTCCCGTCATAGGTGGCGAGTGCGTTTGCCCTTGAGGAAGGCATGGTGGGGGCTGCCCTTGCACCTGCGCCTGCGCTCCCGATTGAGCACCCTCACCACTCCCACATTCAGCCCTCTCCCGCTCCCGCACCCTTCCCCTTCCCCTCCCAACAAGTGGTCTGGCACTATCGATATCCTGCACAAACTCGCTAATATCCTCATCATCCCTATCTTTCGCGCGGTCGCCCGAACCGCTCGTCAGGAATGTCGAAGACGAGGGTGTCGATCTCCGCCTGGCAGGATCCTTGTCCTTGTCTTGATCCTTCTTCGCTTCTGTCTCTGTGGCGCTGTCCTTTTCCTTTTCCTTGCCTTTGTCCTGCGCCCCCACAATTCCATCACCACCCCGAACATCCACCCCACTCCCTGCACTCCCTGCACTCCCAGGCAACCCCTGTCCCTGCCCTGTCCCTGTCCCTGTCCCAACATACCGATGCCCAAAACTGCTCGAATATCGCTTCCGCTGCGGCATCGAACTAGAAGGTACATGTCCCTGTCCCTCATCAGCAGCATGTTCTCTGGGCGTAATCTGCAGTGGTACTCCTGTCCCAGGAGAGAAATCAAGACTCCACCTCCCTTCTCTCCCCTTTTCCTTCTCGCTGAGGGATATCCGATCGTGCAGTGATACGCGGTCTCCCAAGCTAGATGGTAATCCTATGCCCATCGGCCCCGACCCTGACTGCGAATGAGGATAAGGATGAGGCTGGGAGTACGAATGGGGATGGGGATGGGAGAGGGAATGGGAATGGGAATGAGGTACAGAACCGGTAGGTAGAATGGGGGATGAGGAGGAAGACATGCTGAGTGTGTTGGATCTGAAGGGGGAGGGATACATGATGGGCCGCTTTGCTTGTCCTTGTCCCTGGGAAACCGCGGGTGCGGTCGGTTGCGAAGGAGACAACGAAGGAGGTATGGGGGATTGAGGCTGGGATAAAGGCGGAGGAGAAGGGAGAGGGAGAGGGACACTTGGCATGGGGGGTGTACCGCTGAAAAACGAGTTGCTGGGCGAGAGCGACGAGGAGGACGTTGAACGTAGGTGTCCCCCCTGCCCTTGCTGCCCCTGCCCCTGTCCAGCAGCTTGAACATGAGATAATCGTGGTCGTGTGACCGCAGCTAACCCTGAGCTAGGGCGCGATATATTCCCTACTGCACCAGGAGAAGGCGAGTGTCGCATTCCTTGGCCTGCCCCAGAAGCAAACCCTGTACCAGGCCCAGAACCAGAACCCGAACTGTAACCAGACCCCATGGAAAGTGGCTGTCTAGGTAAAGACCCTGTGAGCCCAGAGCCAGCGGAGCCAGCGACCATCCCGCCTGATGCTGACTGGCGCACGGGGAGCGGGAGTGGGATCCCCCGGGTGCCGGGGACGATGCTGGTTGGCGTAGTGGTTGGGTGCTGCGGTGCTGATGGGTTGGAGGGTGGTGGTAAGGAGGGAGAAGGGGGGGCGGAAGTGGAGGGGTTTGGGAGGAGGAAGCGGTCTGCGAGGTGTGTTGATAGTGAGGAGGAAGATGGAGGGGAGTGGGGGTGACGCGGAGGGGAGGTGGACGTGGATCGTTGTGCGTACGGGTTCGGTGCGGCAGCCGTACCTGTACCAAGGCCTGCATAGGTACTCGGAGGTGACCTCGAAACGGACAATGGCGCATGTGAAGAGTCATCCCTCCTTGATCTGGACGAGGGCGAGTTGGAAGTTGACCTCGATATGGAGGACTGGCTGGAATCACGGTGGTGGTTCTTGACAAGGGTTGGGAGGAAAGGCCGCTCGTCCGCAGAGAGGAAGCCTGAGGAGAGGAGAGATTCTAGGTCGTCAAGCTGGAATGTTGGTGTAGTCAGGTAGGTTGCGGAGAGTGCGAGGGTGCCCATTGGGTGAGGTACTGGGGGGAAGCTGTGTGTTTGGGATTGGACAGGGAGAGATGAGCTATCTGTTGATAATTATATTAGATTACACTATGTGAGAAGAAAGAAAAGAAACGCACTGAAAGACAATATGGAGGGATCGTCGGTGTCTGCGGGGCGTACCTTGAGGGTGATACCGAGAGAAAGACCGGCACCAGCTCTTCTTCGGAGTCGCTTGTGAAGTTTCCAAGCTGGTAGGATACGTAGGAGAGTGTAGAGACTACGAAAAAGAGGGATTCCATGCTTGTAGATAGTTGGGAGAGCGACGTCGGCAGGATTCGGAGGTGGGACAAGCTCGAGAAGAAAGGATTCGAGGAGGACAAAGCGAGGAGTCGGGGAAATTCGGATACGAGAAGAGTCAGGAGATAGATAGACAAGGACTTGGTTGAGAGTTAGTTCTGGAACAGTTAACAATACTTGAATCTCCAACGGAGGTGGAGGAGTGACTGAAATGGATTTGTAGGGCTCGCGTGCTTCCTTTGTGAATAGCTCTGAATCTGGTGTTTCCAGATTGAACTATATACAAATGTCTAGAGGTCATATGTACAAGTTATAAAGTAACCACTCACCCATTTATCGAGCTTAGGCTGCGTTCGTGGCTCAGCGGTCGACCTTGCTTGGTTGACGACATAGAAGAGCTTTGTATAAAAGTGAGAAGCTATCTGGTCAGCCTTGTGTGATTCATTGGACATTGTGTTGTTGTGGGAGCTGGTATACGCTACCAGATGAATGGTCTCATACTTAGCGGCGCTGCAGCAGTTGGGAATGAGGCAAGTCTCAACAGCTCAGATCATTCTCACGCAATATGATCCACGCCAGGGTTTACTTTAATGACCGAGGTTTACATTTTTGGTTTCAATTTCAAATCTCGTCGCCTAGTCACCAACCATGCATCAAATTATCTTGTACATATCCAAATTCAAGATAGGACTCGGACGTATGCTTCCGGCTATCATCGCATGTACATGGTGTTGCAAAAACACGCCAAATACGCGCGGATCACTAATCTCGGACATTGTCACCTTCCTGAACCGCTCAAACTTTGATCCTGTGTCCCCTGTGAAGAAAAGGGGTTTCGTCGATACTGGACACCCAGGCTGTTGTCTACTCTTATCGTAACACCTCGAGATTTACACGACCAACTCGTATTCGATGTACAGTACTCTTATCCGACAGGCCTGCCTAACAATTATCCTCAACTCGTTGCATGTAAATCTGACACCCATTGGACCGAGTCGATATGTATTTTCCCATTCTTATCTTCAATTAACTTGAGGCATACCTAACCACATCCTGCGGCCCCAGTCCTCGATCCGGATCCTCGCCTAGTAGGAAGAGAACTTGACACTTATTCACATCGTGCCCCCAGGGTGTGGCCTCCAACTCGGAGTCGCATGTATAGAGCTTATCTATTGACCATGAAGACATCATTCTCAGGCTATTCGAAGATTCGCTGTACGGTGCCGGCACCGTATCTTTCGCTTAAAAGGTACCCGTGGGACGCTACAACGCTTATCACGCCTCCTCGGACCAGTACTCGACTGTTTATGCACAAAGGGCGTGTCTTTCCATGAACCTGAACGACGATAAGGTTGTCACATCAAGGCATCGTCAAACTCAGGCTGACCCATACGTAGTACCGGAGTTGTACTACAATTCATTGCTCTGCGGTACTACTACAACCAAGTTGAAGCCTATGCACATCTTCGCATCTGGCATCTGCTGCTCTCAGTTGCAAGGTTGGTGACAAAAACATTATTCTTCATCTTACGATGCTCGCACTGAGTGCCTGCTACGTTCTCGGCTAGTAACATTCCTACATTCGCGATTGCGCCAAGATTCTATCCCGAGTTCTCGACAATATAGTTCTATCATGTGCGCCCTTGTCATTCTGCAAATGTTAACTTGGCCCACTGGTTATCGGTTATCGATTATCTCCAGTACACTCTGATGCATACACATGCCCACGCTACCATCATTCAGAGCTGATCATGAGTATGTATAGTTTCGGCTCGAGGTCATTCACTGGCACGAAATTTTGTCTTGGAGCCCTCGTCCTGTCTTCTCATTCCTTTGTAAATGTCAGCAAATCATATCGCACCATCAAGCTCAGCTCTAGCATGGGCCTTCGTGAAGCTATTGACGACTTAAAGACATACCAGAGAAGGCAGTATTATCCTTCCATTCTCCTAGTAGCACTTTATGGGACACAAATTTGATAGAAGGAGTGACGGGCCGTTTGTCAACTGTACATGGGGTCCTTGCGGCGCTCCATCAAGGACTGATAAATCTACAAGTCATCTCGTATGCTGACGACTAGGCTCTGTCCACTAAACCAAATAATGATTGTGATGAATGATAAAAGAGCGGGGGACTTAGAGAGCAGCGCCTGCTATAGGGTAAGGCGCAAATTTGGAGCCGACAGGTTCCCCTCCCGACTTCTGGCATCAACTGCCTAATTAAGGAGGCGGAATGATGGGATCGATATCGGAACTTTACAGAGCGAAAATCTATTATCTGTAGATAACTGATAGTCGCTGCAGCTATGGATAACGTATCTATGCCCTAAGAACTACAACAAAAACCACGAATCTGGCGCCGCAAGCTATATTCCAAGTTATCTCTCTCGAGAAGTCTGCTGCGCGACGAAGCGGCACTTTGCTCTACCTGTAACTTCGATTCGCAGCTAATAAATTCGAATTCGCGAAGCGTTCCAAGGTGGAGCGATATGTTATAATGACGATACAAGAAGCCGTCTCATGGTTTTATCCGGCGGGCCTTGGATCTCACCCATCTGTTGCCCTCTCAGTCTCGTTAACCCGACTCTCGTTGTTTTGATGAGAAGACAGCCGTTCTCGCGAAGCTGTGTCGGAGAGTCAAAAATAGGTGCAGATTCCCTGGCCGCCAACTGCCGTATCATGGACAGAAAGCAGGCAAAATAAAATCACAATTGTTACATTTCAACATTCCAAATCAACCAATTGTCCACATATGAACCCTCGTGTATTGCCGTAAAACCAGACGGAGGGCCACTCGGGTTACATCATATCAATGTCTCTCCTGATCTAATCTACAGAACGAATCAGTCAAAAGAAGTTACTATGCAGACCAGTGAACAACATACTTCTTTCCCTGTCTTTTTAATCCTTTCATACAAGTCGTCATACGGAAGCGTGCCTTTGACGAGAACCTCCTGAGTATCCAGGGAAACTGTGTAGTCCGAGACGGCGCCTGGAAGAATAGACAGAAATCAGTCGTCGAATGAGCGCTAATGTGAGCGAGTCATGCCTTCTTTCTTGGCTTTCTCAAGAACACGACTGACGGCGCCAGAGCAACCAGAGCAAGTCATCTGCCGATGGGCAGACATGGCGTCTATTCAGTTCTGTGGATATTTCTGGCCTTTTTGCTTGTAGCTACCTTAACATCGAATTTGTATTGGTGGTGTTCCTGTTGAATTAGGGGAATGAATGAGGCATTAAACAAAAATGAACACCTTGCCCACCATAGCAAGCTGAAGAGTTAAGCTAGTTGGGTGCGGCACTTGCTGAGCAATAGGGATGACAGACAGATACGTCGAAGGATCCGACAGTTATATATTGCGTCATCGGTAATGCCCGAACAAATTTGTCATTCTGGCGTCGTGAGTCATTTTTTGAATTCGAATCGAAAAGGTGTTCTCGAAATTTATTATTAATAATATAAAGGGCCTTTTCGGTAACCGGTTACGTTGGGAACAGGTTTCGGAAAGTCCCGAAACCAACTGAAACCTGATCAGTCGTGTTGTCACTGTGTGACAACCAGATATCCATTTCTCTACATCTCACAACCATGGTTCTCACTGCTGGTCCCTCCAAGAGGCAGAGTAAGACCTCTTTACCTAGTCATCAATCAGAAAACAGAAGTACAAGAAGATATCAAGTGTAATGGCTACTATTGCTGGTGCTGTAACTGCAGCTGTTACTGCAGCTGTTCATTCATCACAGCATGCTGACAATTGGGCTTTGCATACATCAATTCTTACAAGGACAGAGGTGGCTTGATGAGCTTCTGACAGGTCGCTGTAGCCCTGGTGGAATCCTTTGTTATATACTATCTGATTTATAGAAATTTCATTACTTATACAGGGCATCCTTTATGTTTTTGGAACCAGTTTAGAATGCAGTACTTTGTATTCCAAAAAATACTCTGTAAATTAGAACACAAGTGTGGACTGTGCAACACAAAGCATGTTGCATCAGAAGAACAACTTGCAATCTTGCATATTGCTCAAACAGGGATGAAAAACCAGGAAATGCAAGAGCAATTTCAATGAAGTGGAGACACAATTTCCAAGTAAGTGACTGACAGGTTCATATGACTTTCCACCACAGTTCAAGAATATTAAATCATACAGATGCTTTCATTGACTTCTGAACTACTAGACTGCTTGCAGGCAGAGATGGTGGAGCCAGTATTGGTCTGCACAGCTTGGTGTTTACATGAGAAAAAGGTTGGAATTGGGCTGGAAGTTGTGGTAGGAGGACCAATGGATGTCTCAATAGAGGCACTAGAGGTGTTAACATTACATAATAAAATTTTCATTTTATTTTATTACATTGAATTATGCTCAATAATGCTACCTTATGTGCACACATGAGGTGTGAGAATTTTGTTTCTCATGCATTGATATGTATGTGCATGTATGTCAGTAACAATAATGTACAATATATGTAACATAGTATAAAAATGAAATACACACCTAGGGGACTACCAGTTGTGTTCTCTTAGGTATTCCACTTATAGTTGTGGTGTGAACTGCCTTTCTCAACCAACCAATCTATTTATAGCCCTGCATATCAATCCATCAATCCCCACATCATGTGCACAGACCCTCACCCCTTCTTGTAGAGAGAACCCACACAGTCATTGCTAGCAGATAAGTGGGTGTCACCCCAATGTAAGCTTACCTCGGATAGAGTTAAGCTTCACTAGCTTGGACAGGACTGAATAGGACCAGAGTATATAACAAAGCAAGGAAGGTACCGTGATAATACAGCAGTGAATGTGGTGAACATAAGTGGGAGAAAAGTAAGTAAAATGAAGATGATGACAAGTGAGTAGGTATATATGGGAGGAATGTGACAGGTGTCCAAACATGAGTAACTGATGAGTAAGCTCCAGGATTACACCCTCCCCCCCTCTGAAAAATTCCACAACATCAGCAAGGCAACTGTCAAGAACCGTTCCTTGCCCGATCGGAACCTGCATCCATCCGACTCTTTCCCACACATCCAACATGACTTTTGCCTATGCCTCCCGATTTCGTTCCCGGCTGCCTTGCACTGCCCACACTGCTGTGCACCAGGCCACCTTGTACAGCATCCATGGCTGCCTTCCAAGGCTGCCATCTCTATTGCAAATTTGACTATGGATTCCTGTGCGGCTCCCGCTAGATAATTTATCTATGCAGTCGAGACACTGCCACAGTCTTCGTTCCTGTTCCGCATTATTCCGGACTACAGTATTTAAGCTTAGTTAGTTTCGCCTTGTATTCCTCAGTTCGTATATTGACATAGACTCGACTTTACCCTGCCAATCTAAAACCTCCTTCTACTCCAACCCCTGTCCTCTAAGAGTCTGAACTCCATTCAACTCAACCTCTAGTCTCCCTCTGAAGTTCTAGTCTCATCTGAACTTAACCTAAGTTCCTCCGTACTCCTCCCCGTATTTACCCGCACTCTCCCACTCCTACCTCTAAACCCTCGACTTGAAATTAGGACACCAGACGAGGTGAAGGGTGCAGCTTCTTACAAGCTGAAGCCAAGTCCTTTCCATTTCCCCTCCCACAGAATCCGCATTGACCCGACAATCTCCCACTATCATCACCCGCAGTGTCCGGTTGGATTCTGAAGCGACCTCTAGAATCAGTTCTTAACGAACTCACACTTCACTCATCTCTTCTCCTCTTATGACCCCAACTGAAACTCGCCAGCGCACAACGAGGAATTCCCAATGCGCCAGTACTATTCCAGGGATCTCTGCAATCCAGCGATCCACTCTTCCCGACCCTCAACCCGCCACTACTTTTGGAGTGTCTTCCAGACCCTCAAACATCTTCCGACAAATAGGCTCAGGAGCTCCCTCAATCAGTGCCAATCTCATGTCCGCCCGTGCCCCGCAACCTTCCAGCAACCCAGAAGGTTTTTGATCAAGAACTCCCCTTGAGTATGTAGGGGGCATCAACCAGCCTGAACCCTATGGGTTGGAAGATCATGGTCTAGAGGATGGACCTCCCAGTGGACCCAATGACCCTAGCGGTCCTGACGGCCCTGGGGGCGACCCTGATCCCAATGATCCTGATGATCAACCTCCCGCAGGGGGAAACCCTGATCCAGGGGATAGGTTCATAGATGTTCTTTACAACCTCTCGGAGAGTATCTGCACCCTCCGACAAAACAACGCACCTAAGACCGAGAAAATCAAAGTTTGCGATCCTGACACTTTTGATGGCTCCAACCCAAAGAAACTTAGAGACTTCCTAGTCTTGTGTAATCTTCATTTCCGCGACCGTCCACACATATTTTCCTCTGATGAGAAAAAGATCATATTTATCCTTTCTTATCTTAAGGGATCAGCTCTCAGTTGGTTTGAGCCTGGTCTGAATGACCCGACAGATTCCGCACACTGGATGTGGGACTATGAGGCTTTCCTTGCCGAGCTGGAAAGCAACTTTGGTCCACACGACCCAGTTGGAGACGTGGAAAAAGCTGTCTCTGACTTAGCAATGAAGAAAGGTGGTCGCATCACGAAATATAACGTTGACTTCTGGGAATTGGCTTCTAGGGTCAACTGGAACAAAGCAGCCCTTCATGACCGCTATTTCCGCAGTCTTCCACTCTGACTTCGCATAGAAGTTCTTTGGGGTGGTAAACCCGACACCCTTGCAGAACTGCACTTGAAAGCACAGGACTGCGACGATATCTATTGGATGCAGGAGGATGAATCCCATTTCGAAACAAAGAATTCCAGTAACTCTAGTCGGAAGGACTCTTCCCCACTGACAAACCAAGCCACTTCAAACTCCACTCACAGTAACACCTCCAACCAGCAGTCTTCCGCGACAAAGAACACTTCCCAGGACAAGCCCAAGTCGTCCATCTCCGATAAGTTGGGGAAGAATGGCAAGCTTACTGGGGAGGAACAAGAACGTTGCATGAGAGAATGACTTTGTCTCTACTGCGGTGAGGAAGGGCACGTAGCAGGAAACTGCCCAAAATTCAAAGCCACAAAAGCCCGTGCATCCACTGTTGTTCCTGAGACTATGGACTCAGAAAAATAGTCCGCAACCCTCAGGATACAGCCATTGGGGCTGGGGGTTGCATTGACCTTACCCACTTGGCTGCCTACATTCATCTCAATGTGTCCGACCCTGACTCCCTAACCATTCTTTTAACCTTTCCCGACTCTTCTGCCCCTTTCCGAACCCTTATCGACTCTGGCTCCTCCCACTGCTTCCTTGACTCCTCCTTCATGTTGAATAACCAACATAGCACAGAATCCATTAACCCGATCGGTTTACGACTCTTTGATGGAACTTGCAACTCCACCATAACTCAGATCGTCAAACTTCCGGTCACTTTCCCTGCCGGTGAAGTATTCAATTTGTCATTTTATGTAACCTTGCTCGACTCTTCCTGTTCCACCATACTCGGTCATAACTGGCTGAAGCAATACAATCCGTTGATTGACTGGTCTTCAAGCCAACTTGCTTTCTGCTCTGCAGATCATAGAGGTCCAGCACCCCTGATGTCACCTTTGTCCCTGAATCTTCCGGTAGAAATCCTCGACTCTTCCGCACTTTCCAAACCCCCCATTCCTCCTAAGTTTACACCTCCCGACATCTCCTTCATCAATGCTGCCACTTATGCGTGTGCTAGCAAACTTCCTGGGGCAATAGCTTTTCAGATGACCTTCGCTCCAGAAGGGTTATCTGCCCGCTCTGCCCATTCCACTAACTCCTCTGACCTTTCCAATATTCCGCCTGAGTATCACAAATTCACTGATGTCTTTAATAAGACTAAAGCGGATACCCTTCCTCTGCATCGGTCTTATGACCTCAAGATAGAGACAGAAGACAACACTCCTCCGCCTCCGGGCTGCATGTATTCTCTCTCCCCCTCTGAATTAGAAGCCTTACAAGTCTTTATTGACGAAAATGTCTGCTCAGGTTTCATTCGCCCATCTGAGTCTCCACATGGCGCTCTGATTCTCCACATGGCGCTCTGATTCTCTTCATCAAGAAGAAGGACGGTAGTCTCCGACTTTGTGTCGACTACTGAGGACTCAATTGTCTTACAAAGAAAGACTGCTATCCCCTTCCTCTCATTTCCGACCTCCTTGACTCTCCCCAAAAAGCCTGCTTATTCACCAAGATAGACTTGCGGCACGCTTGTCACTTAGTCTGCATCACTGATGGTGATGAGTGGAAAACTACTTTCCACACCTGCTATGGATCCTTCGAGTGGTTGGTGGTTCCCTTTGGACTCACTAATGCACCCACAGCTTTCCAGCAGTTTATGAACGACATCTTCAGCGACATGCTGGATGTTTGTGTCATCGTATACCTCGATGACATCCTAATCTATTCTGATGACAAGTCCCAGCATGGGGCTCATGTCAAAGAAGTCCTCCGCCATCTCCGGAAAAATGGACTTTACGCCTCTCCACAGAAATGTGAGTTCCACAAAGACACCATCGAATATTTAGGTTTCATCCTTTCACCGGATGGACTACAGATGTCCAAGGATAAAGTCAAAACTGTGCTTGACTGGCCCAAGCCTAGGAAAGTTAAGGATATACAATCCTTCTTAGGGTTTTGCAACTTTTACTGCCGCTTCATTAACAGCTATTCAGACATTGTCATTCCACTCACCTGCTTGACACAGAAATCTGCACCTTGGGACTTCAACAAGAAGTGCCGCGATGCCTTTGAAAGGCTCAAACAAGAATTCACTCACGCACCCGTCTTAACTCAATGGGTACCCGACTCACAGATGGTACTTGAAACTGATGCTTCTGACTATGCCCTAGCTGCTATCCTTTCGGTTTACACTGCGGATGGAGAAATCCATCCAGTAGCTTTTCATTCCCGCTCCTTCAATCCCGCTGAACTAAATTACGACACACATGACAAGGAACTCTTGGCCATTTTCGAAGCCTTCAAACACTGGTGGCAGTACTTCAAGGGTTCCACAAACCTGGTTGATGTGGTCACCGACCACAAAAATCTTGAGTACTTCAGCACTACCAAGTTGCTCACCCGCCGCCAGGCCCGTTGGTCTGAGTACCTTTCCCAATTCAATCTCGTCATCCACTTCCACCCCAGGAAACTAGGGGCCAAGCCAGACGCACTCACTAGACATTGGGACGTCTACCGCAAAGGGGGAAATAGCGACTTTGCCTCCGTAAACCCAACCAACTTCCGACCGGTATTTGTAAGGGGACTAGGGGGGTACCCTGTGTGTGTTTTTCCTATTTTTCATGTTTGTCCTATATTTTTCCCCACCTCATTTCCTTCTATTCTTCATTTTCTATGATTTTTCCGGATTTTATTACTAATTTTCCCTTGCTATCATGTTTGTACATGTTGACACTTTTATATTTAGAGGCGGAGTACCCCTTCCGACACATACCCCTTGGTATGATGTCATTCGGCAGCCTTGATCCGCCTATCTCCGCCTTTTTCTATTTTTAGGTTATATTTGATTTTTGTCATCTTCACATATACTGGGCATCAGCAAGGGGATCCTTAGAGTTTTCTCTTCGGATTTCCCTTTGCTAGGTGTGTCCCCAATGCCTGTATTATGTAGTATAATTTTAACTTTGGATTTCCCTTTGCTAGAGGCTTAGGTTGCCCTTATAGTAGAAAACTCTCCCCTAAGGCCCGAAAATCATGAACGCGCTGCCCAAGATAGGCAGGTACAGACTGGACGACACTTCCCAAAGCTCCACAGAGTCCCTACACACTGTTCCAGATAATCTCGCCTTTATTACGCTGCTATTTTTGCCAAACACACTCCCTAGCGACATGGACACATCAGAACGCTTCGACGCGCTTGAAAGCGACGTTTCCGGAATGCACGCGCAAATCAACTCGCTTAAATCTACGATTGAAAACTTTGTTAGGACCCTCCAGGCTAACCCTACGACCAATAGTTCCCCCTTTACGACTCCAAGCGCACCCAACAACGATGTTTTGCCAAATGCATCCACTAAGGAACATGCCCAGATCAAACTGTCCCCCCCCGCCGAATTTAATGGTGCACATGCGCAGGGACATGCATTCCTTAATTCCTGTGAGCTATACATTAGTCTCCAGTCGCATCAATTCGTCGATGAGGCTGCAAAAATTTATTGGGCCTTCACATACATGAAATCTGAATGTGCCTATCTCTATGTGGACTGTATCCTATGTCAAACTAAAGAACTTGGTTCTCTACCTTTCTCCACTTGGGGTGACTTTCGAGCTGAGTTCATACACCACTTCTGCCCCCTCAATGAATGCCACCAAGCAGTGACACGACTTGAGTCATCCGCTTACCACCAGGGACATCGATCCGTGGACGACTATATCGATGAGTTCAAGGATTTGGTGGACATGGCAGGATATGGGAGTGGGTTACCAGTGGTGGTGAAGTTCCGACGGGGGCTCAACCGAGAAATTCAGGACCAGATTGCACAGATGTTGAAAGGGCGCCCAGCGGACGATGATATCCTTGCTTGGTATGAAGCTGCTTCACTCTGTGATGAGAACCGACTCACAAATGCGGTGGTTAATGCTGCATTCCATGATCCAACTACCACTCATATGCCCTACACCTTCAATCAAAGCCTCCCCCACCCTAACCCCATTCCTGTTCGTCAAGCTCCCACACCAGCCATCAATGTCCCAGTACCAATGGATGTTGATGCAGCCTGCAGCCATGCACGTAAGTTGGATCTCTGCTACCGTTGTGGGGAACCTGGACACAGGGCTGGAGCATGTCCCCATCATCAAGATATCCGCATGCTCACCCCCGAGGGATGAGACGAACTCCTGCAAGATTTGTTGGTGAGGAAGCAAAGGATCAAGTTGCAGAGGAGATTAACTTGGAAGTTGTAGAGGAGCAGGATTTTCCTATTCGCAGTGAGTGAATTGTACACCCTCACTGCCTGTCCATAACCACTTTGAAGTCTTGTCAGTTGAATCCCTGGATAATGAATCCATTTCTGTGACTGCTCCCCTCTCTGACCCTTCAAAGTTGGCTAAAGACATACCTGCTCTCCCCATCTCTCCTTCTACTCCACGTCCAAAAATTAAATCATGGGAGCGTAAACTACCACGCAAGTATATTGTGGCATCCACTCCCTCTGCACATTCCTTGAACCTAGCCATTGAACTGCAGATGACTGACACTGGACAGATACTCAGTGTCTCTGCGCTCCTGGACTCTGGTGCGACTGGTCTCTTCATCGATTCCCATCTGGTACAGCAACATTGCCTAAATACTCGCTCACTCTCATGTCCGATACCTGTATATAATGTGGATGGATCCCCAAATGAAGCTGGTGCCATCCGAGAGGTTGCAGACCTGGTTCTCCATTACAAAGATCATAGTGAGCATGCCCTTTTTGCTGTCACTCAATTAGGAAAGCAAAAGGTGATTTTGGGATATCCATGGCTTTGAGACCATAACCCAGAGGTCGACTGGCATACTGGGGAGGTTACCATGAGCCGATGTCCATCCCGCTGTCGGACGTGTTTCACAGAAGCCAGGCAAGAACGTTGTGGACAGAAGGCGGTGATACAACGTACTCAGAAGTGTCATGCTGGACCCCTGCCTATACCTGAAGTGGAATTGGAAGGGGTTCCTGATCTAATGCCGGACTAGGATGATGATGATGAGGACCCAGAGGAAGTGGAGGAGGGTGATCGGATCTTCTACACTGCGATTCGCTCATCGCATGAGGTGTGTGCCACATCGAACATATCCCAATGCCTCGCCGAGGCCTTCCACAAAAACAACGCTGCTAAATCCTCTACTAACTCCTCACTCCCTCATCTCCATGAGTTTGAAGACATGTTCTCCAAGGAGTCATTCGACTCTCTTCCTGCGCGCAAGCCATGGGATCACATGATCGAACTCACCCCCGGTGCAACCCCTTCATCCTGCAAGGTCTATCCTCTCTCTCCGGAAGAACAATGGCAGCTTGACCAATTCATCAACGAGCACCTGGCCTCTGGACGTATTCAACCATCGAAGTCACCCATGGCCTCTCCCTTTTTCTTTGTCAAGAAGAAGGATGGCTCACTTCGACTGGTTCAAGACTACAGAAGGCTCAACAACATCACAGTCAAAAATCGCTACCCACTACCCCTCATCTCTGAACTCGTAAACCAGCTCCATGGAGCCCGATACTTCACCAAGCTCGATGTCCGTTGGGGCTATAATAATGTGAGGATAAAGGAGGGAGATGAGTGGAAGGCAGCCTTTCGTACCAACCATGGTCTTTTTGAACCGCTTGTCATGTTCTTTGGCCTTACTAATAGCCCTGCCACCTTTCAGACCATGATGAACGACATCTTCCACAACCTCATCCTCGAAGGTGTTGTCTGCATCTATCTCGATGACATCCTCATCTTCACTCGCACAGTTGAAGAGCACCGTCACATCATGCGCCTCGTCCTAGAGTGACTTCGATGGTACAAACTCTACCTTTGTCAGGACAAATGCGAGTTCGAAAAGACCAAGATCGAGTACCTCAGCCTGATTATCTCGGAGGGTCAAGTGGAGATGGATCCTATCAAGGTAAATGGGGTCACAGCTTGACCAACACCCACAAACAAGAAGGAGGTGCAGTCTTTCCTGGGCTTCATCAATTTCTATTGGCATTTTATCAAGGATTTCTCACATCATGCATGACCACTGTTTGACTTGACAGGAAAGGAGGCATGGAGGTGGGATAATGCACAACAGGAGGCATTCGAAAAGCTTAAGGAGATGGTCACTTCCACTCCAATCCTTACCTTTGCTGACGATTCACATCCTTTTCGTGTAGAAGCCGACAGTTCTGACTTTGCGATGGGCGCTGTGTTGTCTCAGCAGTCTCCAGAGGACCAGAAGTGGCATCCTGTTGCATTCTACTCCAAAAGCCTTGGTGCTGTAGAGCAAAACTACGAGATCCATGACAAGGAGATGTTGGTGATAATGCGTGCGCTTGAGGAGTGGCAACACTTCCTCGAGGGTGCCCAACACAAGGTGGAAATTTGGACGGATCACAAGAATCTTGAGTACTTCATGACGGCCAAGAAATTGAACTCGTTGGTCCCTGTATCTATCTAGATTTGACTTCTTCTTGGACCACCGTCCGGGTCGCAGCATGGGGAAGACCGATGCCCTATCCCAACGTGCAGACCATGGGGATGGCAGTGGTGACAACCAAAACATTGTGCTGTTGCAGCCAGACCTGTTCACCATTCGGGCACTGGAAGGCATTGCACCCCAGGGCGAGGAGCGGGACATCCTATGTGACATTCATCACGCAAACCATAGCAGTTTACATGAGGATGTTGTCGCCTGAGCTGTTAAAGAACTGAGGAAGGGATCGACCCTTTCCTTACGTGTGGCAGAGTGGGCTGAAAAGGAGGACTTGTTGTATTTCAGGGATTGCATCTATGTTCACAATGACCCAGACCTTCGCCGGCGCATCATATCCCAACACCATGACTCACAGATTGCTAGCCACCCCGGACGCTGGAAGACCTTGGAGCTCACCTCACGGAACTATTGGTGGCCACAAATGTCGTGGCTCATTGGTCAGTATTGTCGCACTTGTGACCTTTGCTTACACACCAAGGTTCCTTGTCGCAAGCCTATTGGTGAGCTACACCCTCTTCCTGTTCCAGAGAGTCATTGGGATGTTGTCAGCATTGACTTTGTGGTGGAATTGCCAGAGTCAAACGGGTTTGATGCGGTGAGGTGCACAGTTGACTCAGTGGGAAAACGCACTCACTTCATTCCCACTCACACCACTGTCAGTGCCCTAGGTGCCGCTCGACTCTACCTCCACCACGTGTGGAAATTACATGGACTTCCTGGTGCCTTCCTCTCGGATCATGGCCCTCAGTTCATGGCAGAGTTCACTCGTGAGCTGTACCGACTCCTGGGGATCAAACTCCTCACTTCAACTGCTTATCACCCACAAACTGATGGCCAGACAGAGCAAGTCAACCAGGAACTGGAGCAGTACATCTGCCTCTTTGTCAATGAATGCCAGGACGATTGGGACGATCTCCTTCCTTTGGCCGAGTTCGGATACAACAACCATGTCCATGCTTCCACTCAACAGACCCCTTTCCTCTTAGACACTGGACGACATCCACGCATGGGATTTGAACCTTGCCAAACTCCCTCACACATTGAGACGGTGAATGAGTTCACAGAACGCATGAGGGATAGCTTGGAGGAGGCAAGGGCAGCCTTAGCAAAGGTGAAGGACAACATGGCGCAATTTTACAACCAATGCCACTCCCCAACCCCTCAGTACAAGGTTGGTGATCAAGTTTATCTTGACTCCAGTGACGTCTCCACTACACGTCCATCCAAGAAACTCGCTCATTGCTTCTTGGGACCTTTCCCCATTGTCAAGTGCATTGGAACACATGCCTATCATCTACGCCTCCCAGCCTCCATGTCCAGACTCCATCCCGTCTTCCATGTCGTCAAATTGCTTCCAGCTCCCCCAGATCCATTCCTTGGATGCCATTCACACCCACCACCACCACCTACAGTGATCGAGGGAGAACCCCAATACGAAGTTGAGTCAATCTTGGACAGCCGTTTGCATCGAGGAAAACTCCAGTATTTGGTACATTGGAAGGGTTATGGGTATGAGAAGAACTCATGGGTCGAAGAGTCTGACGTAAATGCCCCTCGGTTAATCAAGGAATTCCACTGACGGCACACTGCTGCACTACATTGCATTCAAGTCATGGACTTTGGTCGTATGTTTCGAATGCATCAGGGCGATGCATCTTAGAGAGGGGGTGATGTAAGGGGACTAGGGGGGTGCCCTGTGTGTTTTTCCTATTTTTTATGTTTATCCTATATTTTTCCCCACCTCATTTCCTTCTATTCTTCATTTTCTATGATTTTTCCGGATTTTATTACTAATTTTCCCTTGCTATCATGTTTGTACATGTTGACACTTTTATATTTAGAGGCGGAGTACCCCTTCCGACACATACCCCTTGGTATGACTATCTCCGCCTTTTTCTATTTTTAGGTTATATTTGATTTTTGTCATCTTCACATATACTGGGCATCAGCAAGGGGATCCTTAGAGTTTTCTCTTCAGATTTCCCTTTGCTAGGTGTGTCCCCAATGCCTGTATTATGTAGTATAATTTTAACTTCAGATTTCCCTTTGCTAGAGGCTTAGGTTGCCCTTATAGTATTCACACAGGAACAGCTCACCTCTTCCCTCTGTCCCACCTATTTCGCCACACCCATCCTTCAACAAGCAGTAATCATGGATGTTGAGAAACACCACCATGACATCCGCACCTCCCTACCACTTGACCCTTTATCATCCGCACATCTTCTGACACCTGTCGACCCCAACTGGACCATAGACGAGGCAGGTCTTCGACTGGATTTATGTTCTGGACATCAAGGATCTTTGCCTCAAGGTCCTTCAGTACAAACACGATCACATCCTCTCTGGCCACTTTGGACAAAACAAAACCCAGCAGCTTGTCCACTGGGAATATGTTTGGCCAAACCTCCGCACCTTTGTGCAGGAATTCTGCAAAACCTGTACCACTTGCAAATGATCCAAGTCACCTTGACACAAGCCCTACGGGTTTCTAAAGCAACTTCTGGTTCTGGAACAACCTTGGAACTCCATCTCCATGGACTTCATTGAACAACTACCCAACTCTGATGGTCACACCGCTATCCTGGTCATCGTTGACCATCTCACCAAGCAAGGCATCTTCATCCCAACTGTCAATGAAATCACAGCCCAAGAACTAGCCAACCTGTTCATCCTCCACGTCTTCTCCAAGCATGGCGTTCCATCGCATGTCACTTGCGACCGGGGATCCAAGTTTGTCTCCCATTTCTTCCGCTCCCTCGGGAAAGCGCTTGACATGCGGATCCACTTCACTTCTGGTTATCACCTGCAAGGTGATGGTAAGACAGAACAACTAAATCAGACCTTGGAGCAGTACCTCCGGATCTTCTGCAACTATCAGCAGGATGACTGGTCTCACCTCTTGCCCTTGGGTGAATTTGCCTACAACAATGCTCCTTCTGCCTCTACAGGCGTATCCCCTTTCTTTGCCAACAAAGGCTATCACCCAAACATTTCCGTCTTTCCAGAACATGACTTAGCTTCACAGTGCGCCCGCAAGTTTGTCGTTGACTTAGACGACCTTCATCAGGAGCTTCAGAAACAACTTGTGGCCGCTCAAGAGCATTATCAAGGTCCTGCAGACAAACATCGGGCACCTGCACCCGACTTCAACATTGGTGATTCTGCCTATGTCACTGCGGAAAATATCTGCACCACACATCCTTCCAAGAAACTTTCTGAAAAGCACCATGGCCCCTTTGAAATCATCGCCCGCCCGGGCACTCACTCAGTCACCCTGCGGCTCCTGGATCACATGCGGGCCATTCACCCTGTTTTCCATGTCTCTCAACTTGAGAAACACTCCCCAAACACAATTCCAAATTGAGTACAACCTCCACCTCCTCCGATCACCATTGACGATGAGCTCGAATATGAGATCGCCGAAGTCCTCGACTCCAAAGTCGACAACCAATGTCACTGCAAGATTCTCTACCTCGTCCAATGGGAAGGTTACCAGGGAACCGATGAAGAGACCTCCTGGCTACCTGTTATGGAACTTGACCACGCCCAAGAACTCCTTGCGGATTTTCACACTCGCTACCTGCAGAAACCCAGACCATTACCCACTTAAAGTCTATTCACATTACTTATTCACTCAGTCTGAACTCAGAAACAAAATTCATTGAAAAGTTTTTTGGATCCGACCAGATCCCTATACTACATCCGCTTCTCCCTCTCCGTCTTCATCACCCTCTCCCCCAACTTCACCCTCTTCTCCGCCCTTGTCCTTCTCTTCACTCTCACTCTCCTCCCCATCATCCACCCACCTTTTCTCCAGATACCTCTGGAAGGCTGCCCAGTCATCTCCAGACTTGCGGATCCCACATCTTTCCTGCTGGGACTCTCACACCGCCCGCTCCACCTCTTTGTCACCCTCATTGCTCTCCTTGCTGGCACTCTCTTCCTCCACCCACTTGGGGTCCAAGGCATCCTGGATCTCCCCCATCAACTCCCACACCACATTGGCCACCTCAGCGAATCCCCTCCTTATCACCTTCATCACCTGTTGCATTACCTCCGGGATATCCCTGGTCACCCCTGTCGTTCCCACTGTTTTTGCTGCAGGGGCTTCCTGCCCCTCCCACACTACCTCCTTGCACTTGTGTTTTACGTGCATGCAGTTGTCGCACATGCGTCCCTTTGCACCCATCTTGAAACACGAGACCTTTTGATATTTGCATCTGGGCCACTTGTCAGTAAGAGCAGACTGAGAAAAGAAACCAGTACACACCTTTTGCAAGGCAACACGGCCTGCACCCGCACTGGACTCTCTGACTCCTCCGACCCCACTCGCACTGTGGACTTGGCGATCTTCTTCTTCTTTGGGGACTTGCTCCCCTCTGCCTCATCCTCCAGACCCGTGGCTGCAGCCGCCCGCTTTTTCTCCGCTCATTTTGTGGCCAAAGCCTCCTTTCTCCGCACCGCTGCCTGGCGCGCCTCCTCCACCTTTGCAGCCTCCTCTGCTGCCTTCTGCGCCTCCTGCACCCGATGCTCCTCCTCCCTTGCTGCCTCCTCCAGTTCCCTCACCTCCCGTTCCATCTGCTCTTTCATCTCCCACTCCCTCTGTTCGTACTGAGCCTTCATTGCAGCCAGCTTGAGTTGAGCAGAACCTGCTGGGGGGGACATTTTGTATAGGTGATGGGAGTAGGAAGTCAACAAAATTTTTCAACCAATTGCCGCATCTGGAAAATTCAACCAACTTCCTCATTCAGACTCAAACCCTCACGTACCTCGTAGGCTCAGCACTAAGGGGGAAATACTGTCAAGAACCATTCCTCACCCGATCGGAACCTGCATCCATCCGACTCTTTCCCACACGTCCAACATGACTTTTGCCTACGCCTCCCGATTTCGTTCCTGGCCGCCTTGCACTGCCCACACTGCTGTGCACCAGGCCACCTTGTACAGCATCCATGGCTGCCTTCCAAGGCTGCCATCTCTATTGCAAATTCGACTATGGATTCCTGTGTGGCTCCCGCTAGATAATTTATCTATGCAGTTGAGACACTGCCGCAGTCTTCATTCCTGTTCCGCATTATTCCAGACTACAGTATTTAGGCTTAGTTAGTTTCGCCTTGTATTCCTCAGTTTGTATATCGACATAGACTCGACTTTACCCTGCCAATCTAAAACCTCCTTCTACTCCGACCCCTGTCCTCTAAGAGTCTGAACTCCATTCAACTCAACCTCTAGTCTCCCTCTGAAGTTCTAGTCTCATCTGAACTTAACCTAAGTCCCTCCGTACTCCTCCCCACATTTACCCGCACTCTCCTGCTCCTACCTCTAAACCCTCGACTTGAAATTAGGACACCAGACGAGGTGAAGGGCGCAGCTTCTTACAAGCTGAAGCCAAGTCCTTTCCATTTCCCCTCCCGCAGAATCTGCATCGACCCAACAATCTCCTGCTATCATCACCCGCAGTGTCCGGTTGGATTCCGAAGCGACCTCTAGGATCAGTTCTTAACAGCAACCATAAAAGGGAATTCAGGAATTGTACAAACTGCTTGATTGGGTGCGTCAAAAACCCCAGAGGGAAAAGCTACTGGTGGCAGGGACATGATGAAGGCGAAATGGACATAACCCCCTTACCGATTCCCTGCCAACTATAAGGGCAACCTAAGCCTCTAGCAAAGGGAAATCTGAAGTTAAAATTATGCTACATAATACAGGGATTGGGGGCGCACCTAGCAAAGGGAAATCCGAAGAGAAAACTCTAAGGATCCCCTTGCTGATGCCCAGTATATGTGAAGATGACAAAAATCAAATATAACCTAAAAATAGAAAAAGGCGGAGATAGGCGGATCAAGGCCACTGAATGACATCATACCAAGGGGTATGTGTCGGAAGGGGTACTCCGCCTCTAAATATAAAAGTGTCAACATGTACAAACATGATAGCAAGGGAAAATTAGTAATAAAATCCGGAAAAATCATAGAAAATGAAGAATAGAAGGAAATGAGGTGGGGAAAAATATAGGACGAACATAAAAAATAGGAAAAACACACAGGGCACCCCCCTAGTCCCCTTACATCACCCCCTCTCTAAGATGCATTGCCCCGATGCATTCGAAACCATATACGACCAAAGTCCGTGACTTGAATGCGACGCGGTGCAGCAGTGTGCCGTCGGTGGAATTCCTTGATTAACCGAGGGGCATTTACATCAGACTCTTCGACCAATGAGTTCTCCTCATACCCATAACCCTTCCAATGTACCAAATACTGGAGTTTTCCTCGATGCAAACGGCTGTCCAAGATTGACTCGACTTCATATTGGGGTTCTCCCTCGATCACTGTAGGTGGTGGTGGTGGGTGTGAATGGCGTCCCAGGAACGGATCTGGGGGAGCTGGAAGCAATTTGACGACATGGAAGACGGGATGGAGTCTGGACATGGAGGCTGGGAGGCGTAGATGATAGGCATGTGTTCCAACGCACTTGACAATGGGGAAAGGTCCCAAGAAGCGATGAGCGAGTTTCTTGGATGGACGTGTAGTGGAGATGTCACTGGAGTCAAGATAAACTCGATCACCAACCTTGTACTGAGGGGTTGGGGAGTGCCGTTGGTTGTAAAATTGCGCCATGTCGTCCTTCGCCTTTGCTAAGGCTGCCCTTGCCTCCTCCAAGCTATCCCTCATGTGTTCTGTGAACTCATTCACTGTCTCAATGTGTGAGGGAGTTTGGCGAGGTTCAAATCCCATGCGTGGATGTCGTCCAGTGTCTAAGAGGAAAGGGGTCTGTTGAGTGGAAGCATGGACATGGTTGTTGTATCCGAACTCGGCCAAAGGAAGGAGATCATCCCAATCGTCCTGGCATTCATTGACAAAGAGGCGGATGTACTGCTCCAGTTCCTGGTTGACTCGCTCTGTCTGGCCATCAGTTTGTGGGTGATAAGCGGTTGAAGCGAGGAGTTTGATCCCCAGGAGTCGGTACAGCTCACGAGTGAACTCTGCCATGAACTGAGGGCCACAATCTGAGAGGAAGGCACCAGGAAGTCCATGTAATTTCCACATGTGGTGGAGGTAGAGTCGAGCGGCACCTAGGGCACTGACAGTGGTGTGAGTGGGAATGAAGTGAGCGCGTTTTCCCACTGAGTCAACTGTGCACATCACCGCATCAAACCTGTTTGACTCTGGCAATTCCACCACAAAGTCGACGCTGACAACATCCCAACGACTCTCTGGAACAGGAAGAGGGTGTAGCTCACCAATAGGCTTGCGATGAGGAACCTTGGTGTGTAAGCAAAGGTCACAAGTGCGACAATACTGACCAATGAGCCACGACATTTGTGGCCACCAATAGTTCCGTGAGGTGAGCTCCAAGGTCTTCCAGCGTCCGGGGTGGCTAGCAATCTGTGAGTCATGGTGTTGGGATATGATGCACCGGCGAAGGTCTGGGTCATTGGGAACATAGATGTGATCCCTGAAATACAACAAGTCCTCCTTTTCAGCCCACTCTGCCACACGTAAGGAAAGGGTCGATCCCTTCCTCAGTTCTTTAACAGCTCGGGCGACAACATCCTCATGTAGACCGCTACGGTTTGCGCGACAAATGTCACGTAGGATGTCCCGCTCCTCGCCCTGGGGTGCGATGCCTTCCAGTGCCCAAATGGTGAACAGGTCTGGCTGCAACAGCACAATGTTTTGGTTGTCACCGCTGCCATCCCCATGGTCTGCACGTCGGGATAGGGCATCGGTCTTCCCCATGCTGCGACCTGGACGGTGGTGTAAGGAGAAGTCAAATCTAGATAGATACAGGGACCAACGAGCTTGACGACGGTTCAATTTCTTGGCCGTCATGAAGTACTCGAGGTTCTTGTGATCCGTCCAAATTTCCACCTTGTGTTGGGCACCCTCGAGGAAGTGTCGCCACTCCTCAAGCGCACGCATTATCGCCAACATCTCCTTGTCATGGATCTCGTAGTTTCTCTCTACAGCACTAAGGCTTTTGGAGTAGAACGCAACAGGATGCCACTTCTGGTCCTCCGGAGACTGCTGAGACAACACAGCGCCCGTCGCAAAGTCAGAACTGTCGGCTTCTACACGAAAGGGACGCGAATCGTCAGCAAAGGTAAGGATCGGAGCGGAAGTGACCATCTCCTTAAGCTTTTCGAACGCCTCCTGTTGTGCATTATCCCACCTCCATGCCTCCTTTCCTGTCAAGTCGAACAGTGGTTGTGCATGATGTGAGAAATCCTTGATAAAACGCTGATAGAAATTGATGAAGCCCAGGAAAGACTGCACCTCCTTCTTGTTCATGGGCATCGGCCAAGCTGTGACCCCGTTTACCTTGATAGGATCCATCTCCACTTGACCCTCTGAGATAATCAGGCCGAGGTACTCGATCTTGGTCCTTTCGAACTCGCATTTGTCCTGACAAAGGTAGAGTTTGTACCGTCAAAGTCACTCTAGGACGAGGCACGTGATGCGACGGTGTTCTTCAACTGTGCGAGTGAAGATGAGGATGTCATCGAGATAGATGCAGACAACACCTTCGAGGATGAGGTCATGGAAGATGTCGTTCATCATGGTCTGAAAGGTGGCAGGGCTATTAGTAAGGCCAAAGAACATGACAAGCAGTTCAAAAAGACCACGGTTGGTACGAAAGGCTGCCTTCCACTCATCTCCCTCCTTTATCCTCACATTATTATAGCCCCAACGGACATCGAGCTTGGTGAAGTATCGGGCTCCACAGAGCTGGTTTACGAGTTCAGAGATGAGGGGTAGTGGGTAGCGATTTTTGACTGTGATGTTGTTGAGCCTTCTGTAGTCTTGAACCAGTCAAAGTGAGCCATCCTTCTTCTTGACAAAGAAAAAGGGAGAGGCCATGGGTGACTTCGATGGTTGAATACGTCCAGAGGCCAGGTGCTCGTCGATGAACTGGTCAAGCTGCCGTTGTTCTTCCAGAGAGAGAGGATAGACCTTGCAGGATGAAGGGGTTGCGCCGGGGGTGAGTTCGATCGCGTGATCCCATGGCTTACGCGTGGGAAGAGAGTCGAATGACTCCTTGGAGAACACGTCTTCAAACTCATGGAGATGAGGGAGTAAGGAGTTAGTAGAGGATTTAGCAGCATTGTTTTTGTGGAAGGCCTCGGCGAGGCGTTGGGATATGTTCGATGTGGCACACACCTCATGCGATGAGTGAATCGCAGTGTAGAAGATCCGATCACCCTCCTCCACTTCCTCTGGGTCCTCATCATCATCATCCGAGTCCGGCATTAGATCAGGAACCCCTTCCAATTCCACTTCCGGTATAGGCACAGGTCCAGCACGACACTTCTGAGTTCGTCGTATTGCTGCCTTCTGTCCACGACATTCTTGCCTGGCTTCTGTGAAACATGTCCGACAGCGGGATGGACATCGGCTCATGGTAACCTCTCCGGTGCGCCAGTCGACCTCTGGGTTATGGTCTTGAAGCCTTGGATATCCCAAAATCACCTTCTGCTTTCCTAATTGAGTGACAGCAAAAAGGGCACGCTCACTATGATCTTTGTAACAGAGAACCAGGTCTGCAACCTCTCGGATGGCACCAGCTTCATTTGGGGATCCATCCACGTTATATACAGGTATCGGACGTGAGAGTGAGCGAGTATTTAGGCGATGTTGTTGTACCAGATGGGAATCGATGAAGAGACCATTCGCACCAGAGTCCAGGAGCGCAGAGACACCGAGTATCTGTCCAGTGTCGGTCGTCTGCAGTTCGATGGCTAGGTTTAAGGAATGTGCAGAGGGAGTGGATGCCACAATATACTTGCGTGGTAGTTTATGCTCCCATGATTTAATTTTGGGATGTGGAGTAGAAGGAGAGATGGGGAGAGCAGGTACGTCTTTAGCCAACTTTGAAGGGTCAGAGAGGGGAGCAGTCACAGAAATGGATTCATTATCCAGGGATTCAACTGACAAGACTTCAAAGCGGTTATGGACAGGCAGTGAGGGCATACGATTCACTCGCTGTGAATAGGAAAATCCTGCTCCTCTACAACTTCCAAGTTAATCTCCTCTGCAACTTGATCCTTCGCTTCCTCAACATCTACAAGCGCCAACAAATCTTGCAGGAGTTCATCTCGTCCCTCGGGGGTGAGCATGCAGATATCCTGACGATGGGGACACGCTCCAGCCCTGTGTCCAGGTTCCCCACAATGGTAGCAGAGATCCAACTTACGTGCACAGCTGCGGGCTGCATCAACATCCATTGGTACTGGGACATTGACGGCTGGTGTGGGAGTTTGACGAGTAGGAATGGGGTTAGGGCGGGGGAGGCTTCGATTGAAGGTGTAGGGTGTATGAGTGGTGGTTGGAGCACAGAATGCAGCATTAAACGCCACATTTGTGAGTCGGTTCTCGTCACAGAGTGAAGCAGCTTCATACCAAGCAAGGATATCATCGTCCGCTGGGCGCCCTTCCAACATCTGTGCAATCTGGTCCTGAATTTCTCGGTTGAGCCCCCGTCGGAACTTCACCACCACTGGTAACCCACTCCCATATCCTGCCATGTCCACCAAATCCTTGAACTCATCGATATAGTCGTCCACGGATCGATGTCCCTCGTGGTAAGTGGATGACTCAAGTTGTGTCACTGCTCAGTGGCATTCATTGAGGGGGCAGAAGTGGCGTACGAACTCAGCTCAAAAGTCACCCCAAGTGGAGAAGGGTAGAGAACCGAGTTCTTTAGTTTGACGTAGGATACGGTCCACATAGAGATAGGCGCGTTCAGATTTCATGTATGTGAAGGCCCAATAAATTTTTGCAGCCTCATCGACGAATTGATGCGACTGGAGACTAATGTATAACTCACAGGAATTAAGGAAGGCACGTCCCTGTGCACGTGAACCATTAAATTCGGCGGGGGGGGACGGTTTGATCTGGGCACGTTCCTTAGTGGACGTGTTTGGCAAAACGTCGTTGTTGGGTGCGCTTGGAGTCGTGAAGGGGGAACTATTAGTCGTAGGGTTAGCCTGGAGGGTCCTAACGAAGTTTTCAATCGTAGATTTAAGCGAGTCGATTTGCGCGCGCATTCCGGAAATGTCGCTTTCAAGCGCGTCGAAGCGTTCTGATGTGTCCATGTCGCTAGGGAGCGCGTTTGGCGAAAATGGCGGCGTAATAAAGGCAAGAGTATCTGGAATGGTGTGTAGGGACTCTGTGGAGCTTTGGGAAGTGTCATCCAGTCTGTACCTGCCTATCTTGGGCAGCGCGTTCGCAATTTTCGGGCCTTAGGGGAGAGTTTTCTACTATAAGGGCAACCTAAGCCTCTAGCAAAAAGAAATCCAAAGTTAAAATTATGCTACATAATACAGGGATTGGGGGCGCACCTAGCAAAGGGAAATCCGAAGAGAAAACTCTAAGGATCCCCTTGCTGATGCCCAGTATATGTGAAGATGACAAAAATCAAATATAACCTGAAAATAGAAAAAGGCGGAGATAGGCAGATCAAGGCTGCCAAATGACATCATACCAAGGGGTATGTGTCGGAAGGGGTACTCCGCCTCTAAATATAAAAGTGTCAACATGTACAAACATGATAGCAAGGGAAAATTAGTAATAAAATCCGGAAAAATCATAGAAAATGAAGAATAGAAGGAAATGAGGTGGGGAAAAATATAGGACGAACATAAAAAATAGGAAAAACACACAGGGCACCCCCCTAGTCCCCTTACACCAACCAGTCGTCCAATGCACTGTTGTCCATGAGTTCTGATCCGGGCAGCCACTCCTCCTCTCCAGGTCCGTACCCTAGCCATTAGATGAGGTACTGCATTCCCCAGCCGTGTTTTTGTGAGTCGATGATCTTTTCCACATAGTACTCCTGTGCGCCGTCTTCGGTGATGACAGACCCAGGGTGTGCCAGTTTGCGAGAGGGGAAAAGTGACCAGTCATTCTCATTGAATGGAATGACCTCCGACGTGTGAAAGGTGGGATACACATTCAAGGAGGCTGGTAAATTGAAGGTGACCATAGATGCATCATGGTTGACGTTCATGATGATATAGGGGCCATCAAACCTGGGCATAAATTTAGCCACTCTCTTCTCACCATTAGCTGCATACTGCTGACACCTGTTCTTTGTAGATAACATGACCCAATCCCCAATGTTGAGCTCGAGGTCCTTACTACGGGTAACGTTAGCATAAGCTGCCTGCATCACTTTAGCTTTCAGAACATTGTCCTGTGCTTCACGAACATTGTCCTGTGCTTCACGAACATTGTTCTGCAACCTCTCAATAAGCTCCTGTGCCCTCTGCTCTTTGGGCAGTGCAGTTACGATGGGTGTGATTAAAGGAGGAATCAGTCGTGGGCTACAACCCAGTCGCAGTTGGAAAGGAGAGAAACCAGTCGATTTGTTGACAGTGTTCATCAGGTCGAAACACACTCGGGGCAGTGCCCTTGCCCAACCTTTCTGATTATGTGCTATGTGATAGTGCAGTGCCTGGTTGATAGTCTTATTGCTTCTTTCACTAGCACTGTTGGTCTGTGGGTGATACACGGATGACATCTTTAACTTGATGCCAGTTAGTTTGTGCAGTGCTGTCCAGAATTTAGACATGAAAAGCTTATCACAGTCAGACACAATTTTGAGTGGTAACCCATTCTCACAGTACCAGCGGTCAAAAAAGATGGCAGCAAGATCCGGAGCCATAATGTCAGTCCATGTTGCGATAATCTGGATGTCGGTGTTTAGCCTGTCAGTCATTGTCAAAATACAATTGAAACCGTTATCCTCAGGCAGAGGGCCAATGAAATCCATCGCTACAGAGTCACCTCATTGGTCAAGTATGGGTAATGGATGCAGGGGTCCTGCCAGTTTTGTCATTTTTGATTTGTTGTATTGGCACTCAGAGCAGCTCAGTACATAGGCTGCCTCCAAGTCCCGATGCATGTTCGGCCAGTAGTATGAATTTCGCAAGGAGCCATAGGATTCCTCAAATTCAAAATGGCCCAATGAATCATGAGCCAGATGGAACAGGGATTCTCGAATGCTACCAGTGGTGGGTATCACCAGCCGATCCCCAATGAACATCAGACCCCCTTTCTCGTGGACTGCAGGCATGCCTGCAGTGGCACTTTGCAGTTTTCTGCACCAGGAGTCAGTCTTATAGCCATTCACGATAGTAGTGTGTAACTTAGGATCTTGTGATATGGACAGCACAGCTGTCATGGCCTGTGTCATCGCAACATCCATTTCCACCAGTGCGTGTGCTGTTAACAGTGGGCAAGTGTATGTTGTCGCAAGGACCACATTGACGGTCATACTGCCATCGTCATCATTGTCAGGGCAGTAATCGTAAGGGGCCCTCGCAGTCACCATGGCGGTCTCACTAGAGTGGGAGAGTGACGTGGGCAAATGGGACAACACATCTGCCATGGTGTTGTCTTCTCCCCTGATGTATACAATTTTCACATCAAATTGTGACATGAACTCCATCCACCGCGCTTGGCAGCATGACAAGTCCGGTTGACAATTGAAGTTTTCCAGGGTTTTGTGGTCAGTGAAAATTGTGAACGAACTGCCGACAAGGTCTGCCTGCCACTTATGTAATGCCCTGATGATAGCTAACATCTCTTTCTCATGCACAGGGTAGTTAAGTTCCACTCCCTTGAATGTCATGGAGTCAAAGGCGATGGGACAAGCCGTTTCCCAGGTTTTTCTAAAGGAGAGGACAGCCCCAGAGCATAAATCACTAGCATCGGTGGTCACAAAAATTTTGCCCATGGGGTCAGAGTGGTCTATCGTCATTAGACAGTTGCAGCTGACCACAATCACTTTTATAGCCTCAAATGTGAATTGATGTTCATGTGTCCAAGGAGGGAAAGAATGTGTTGCTTTGGCAGTCGTTAGCAGTGTCAGTACAGCAGAGTGTGATGCCAGGTTTGGCAGCAATGTGGCCAAGTAGCAGACCAGCCCCAAGAAATGGCGGACATCTGTGGCCGAACAAGGTCGTGGCCAAGCCAGTATGTGGTCTACCTTATGTGAATCAGCCTCAATGCCCTTTGATGAGATGTGGTGTCCGAGGAAATCAATAGATGAGCAGTACAGCCACATATTTTTTGGGTTGCAGTACAAATGTGCAGCATGGAGGGCATTGAGGATGATTCTCACATTGCGGTGGTGCTCTTCAATTGAATCAGACCATACAACAATATCGTCAAGGTATACATGGCAGATCTTGCCAATATGTTCCCGGAGAGCAATGGCTACCCTTCGTTGGTGGATAGCTGGTGCATTGCAGAGGCCCATAGGCATGACCAACCACTCATACAGCCCAAATGGTATTGATACTGCTGTCAGATGTACATCGTCCGGATGCATTCTTGTCTGGAAGAAACTGTCTGTCATATCAATCATCACCCAGATTTTACCCTTGGCACAATTGTTCAGTATGTCATCAACCCTTGGTAGAGGGTGGGAGTCAATCACAGTGTTGGAATTCAACTGTCGATAGTTGTTTACCCACCATGGTAGTACAGTGGGGTCTGCTTTAGGGATAATGAATGCAGGTGATGCACATGGTGATGCAGCTGGCCTTATCTGGCCTGTGTTGAGGTGTTTCTGGATGAGTGTCCCCCAAGCTTCCTGAAATTTGTGTGGGCATTGGTATGTTCACATCCTGATGGTTTGTTCAGCATTTTTCAGCTTGATGCATGCTTCAACATCTGTCAGTAGCAGGTTTATGTGTGGTATAGGCTCAAAAATCTCCCAGAACTCAGCCTTCAATTGGTCTTCATGATGCATCAGCTCTGTGAGTTGAGTCAGCATTTCAATATGGGTATTCACTGCCCCAATGATGTCAAGCGGTGCGACATAGTTGAACTTTATCAGTCTCTTGCGAGCCTTTAGTACATACTTCAGTTCGGTCAGCACCAGTTTACAGTCGGCTCGTACTTGCCTCAGTTGCTCTCTCAGTTTTGGTTTCTGTCGCTTTGGTGGCAGCAAGGGTGTTGGGTTTAACAAGTCGTAATTACTGCATTTGTCTATACATGTACGTGTGGTGTGGTCTGTTACAATACAGTTATGTATTAAAAACGGGAGTCCCAGTATAATTGCAGTACAAAGGTGCGGGGCTATCAAGGCATGTATGGTTCAAGATGTCCATAGTCCATCTTGAGAAGTGACAGAAAGCTTTACAAACTCAGTGAGGGTGGTTGAAGACAATGCATTTGATGATTTCACAGCGACATCAATGGTTCCAGGTTTGGGCAGTGGGCGGCAGCATAACCCAAGTTTGTTTACTACATCTGCATGAATGAGAACAACATGAGCACCATTGTCTAGCAGCATCGGCATGGTCAAGGGAAAATTGGGGTTAGGACTGTTTACACAGCCTTTCCACCATAGGTGAGGAGCATGGAAAGGAGCACTCACCTTGTCAGTGTCTTCATCTTCAGTGTCAGAGTCAGCACTTAGTGCTGACGATGCAGAGGGGAAGACTGAGCCAGTATCGTCTGCCCAAGAACCAACAGCAGCAACCAGGCGAGGTTGAGCCCTGCTTCGCAGCCCGCTCCTGCTGGTGCTTGTGCCAGCAACAGGTGCAACAGTGGCAGTGTTAGATACATTGGGCACTGCCAGTCTCAGCTGAGGCAAGGGCTGACTTATGAGGCCTGTGTAGGAGGTGGCATCTGGGAATCTGTTAGGGCAGTTTATCAATATGTGGTTGACATTAAGCTGGCGGCACTTCTGGCATCCATTGTTGTTGTTGAGCTGCTCACGTTCGGCATTGGTGAGCACTGCCAGGCATTGGATTGTACCTGCCATGGCAGTGGATGTGGCCATGTTAGCGTTCACACTGTTAGTGTTTGGAGTGTAGGTGGCGGCATTAGCAGGTCCATTGCTATTACGGCGATGTTTGCCACTGTCCTCACACCTGTTAAACACCTCTTCTGTGACTTCTTGAGCCCATTTCAGATCAGCTCGATGGTTTTCATCATGCCGTTTGACCTCCAGGGCCCAAGGTTGCAAGGTGAGGATATTGTTGACCTTATTGGTGTTGCACTGACGTGTCAGCTCAGGGTCGAGGCCAGCCTCCAGCTTTTCTTGGAGTGAACTATCCGAGAAGTGAGAGCCAGTGTTGGCGAGCAGAGAATTAAGAGACTGCATGTGTGAAAACCAGTCCCAGAATGACTGATTCTGTTTGAGCATAGCGGCAAGAATTCGGTGGCGGATTGTGGGCTCCCAGTCAGGGTCAAGATAGTTAGCCCTTAGTTTGACCATGAATTCAGCAAACGAGAGTGTTAGCAGTTGGTTCTGGTCTCCACTGATCCAGTCATGGATTCAGGAGTCCCTAAAACAGCCGAGGATCTTGTGGACCTGGTCGACATTGTTGATTTCCTTACAGTCAAAAAAATCTAGGCAACACAACTCAAAGGTGTGCATAACCATGGGCTCAATCTCCCCTGCAAGAAGTATCGGTGATTTGGACTGGTGAACATGTTCTATGACAGCAAGTTGGTTTGGAACAAAGGACATGGCAAGTAATGCATGGCTCGTGTGAGGAGTGAAGTAATCATAGTCAGAAGAAGAATCAGGATCAGGCTGGTGATGGTAAGATGCTACTGTTGGAGTGGCTATATGCATGGAGGTGACTGTATGCATGAAGGTGGGTGGACTCTCATTGTTGTTGTCAGACTCTGCAATTGGTGTCAACAGCAAGGTAGCAGCAGGTGAGTGTGACGGTGTGGAGGCAGCGTCTGATTGGTGGGCAGCTGGTCTGTGCGATGCTGGAGTACTGAGTAGGACGCAGATGCATTGATGCACGCATTGATGGCGTGGAAGCCTTCTTTTGTGACAGTTTGAACAAAAATGTAAGAGACAGTGAGCGGCTGGTATGACAGTAATGACAGAGCAGTAGGGGTTCTAATCTGTATTCAAAAAAAAAGTGTAAGCTTACCTCAAATAGAGTTAAGCTTCACTAGCTCGGACAGGACCAAATAGGACCAGAGTATATAACAAAGTGAGGAAGGTACCATGATAATACAGCAGTGAATGTGGTGAACGTAAGTGGGAGAAAAGTAAGTAAAATGAAGATGACAATGAGTGAGTAGGTATATATGGGAGGAATGTGACAGGTGTCCAAACATGAGTAACAGACGAGTAAGCTCCAGGATTACACCCAACAGAAGAACACAACTGTCCCATATGTTAGGAAACAGCCCCATTACATAATAAAATTTCATTTTTATTTTATTATGTTGAATTATGCTAACATAGTATATAAACTTAAATATATGCCTAGGGACCCAGTTGTGTTCTCTTAGGTATTCCACCTACCATTGTGGTGCAAAACACCTTCCTCAATCAACTAAACTATAAATACCCCTCACATCAAACCCATCAATTTCCCCATCATGTGTGCATGTCCCACTCCCTTCTTGTAGAGAGAACCCGCATGGTCTTAGCTAGCAGATAAGTGGGTGTCGCCCTAACAGAAGAACACAACTGCCCATATGAGTGTGCCTTCTCTTTTGCACATACATCATTGTTTCATCATGCCACATCTGATTACTCATTATTTTGGCACAAGCTGGAAGTAACTGTGCATACATAATCTACTTTTCTTTCATAAGCTGATGCCAGGCCTCACCTTACATTGTGACTGCCAGTGATCAAGAGGCAGTGCTCATCATTAGGACAGATGTAACCAGACAACCATTTGGATCTGGTTTAGTTATGATTTACATTACTCTATTTGGACAACTATTTTAGTTACAAACTGAATTCAGTGATATCTCTGAGATCAGGCACTTAGCCAAAGAAGTAATTCATCACAGATCTATCTGTTATGTCTGAACCATCAACTTTTAATCCCATCCCTAATCCCATTCCTACCCCTGTGCTAGAGGCAAAGATTGAGGCAAGCAGAAGTACAGTACTACTGTGATTATTTTCCTTTGAACCCAAGTGCATCTGAGTTAGAGAGCACATGTGGTGTGGACAAGAGAGGCTGCATGCTGGATATGTGATAATGGTCAGAAAGTACAGACTCAGAGGAATAAATTACACACCACTGTGGCCACAAGAACCACAATGTTGAGGTGTCCTCCTGGGACCTGGAGTGCTAGTGGACTGGGGATCTGAACCTTTGGTTTGATGGGGGTGGATGGTCTGTATCAATGCCAGCAGTTCAGCACCATAGCAACCCACTTCATCCCAATGTCTCTCATGAGCAAGATCTTGTACTGATGAGATTCTGTTGTGGTGGATGCAATCCACGATGCAATCAAGGATTACAGTGGACATGATAAGGCTGGGTCCAAAGTCGAGAAGCACTGCCTCCCCATATCATATCTTCGTCACATGCTCACACCAGTCTTCCAACACATTTACAAGCTTCACATCAGCAGTCATTTTTTTAATGGTGCAACACAAGAGTGACACATTGTGCATTCAACTTTGAGAGGAGGAATTGTCAACATGTGAAAGGAGTCAGGATACTCGACATCACAGCAAATTGATGATGCCTTCTCACTGCATCATGGGCATCCAGATGGAAGATCAGGTCGACATTCTGTGGGACTAAATGCTAACCCAGCCATCATCAATCATTACTCGCACCAGTTGACAGCAATAGATACAAACATCATTCATTTCTAGGTAGGCTTGAATTGGAATCTTCCTGCATCTGAGTTTCCAAAATTGCACATTGATCAAGTCGTCCATTGCAGGTTCCAAGGTGTCCAACCTCTTCTTACGTGGGGCAGAGATTGTGGTCAAGTAATGATGTCAAAGTCTGGAGATTTTCATGCCAATAGCTCCATCAAATATGAAGCTGATAAGTTGCTCCACAAAATGTTTTTTTGTAACGATTCACTGACATATTCACCCTTTGTCTACTACGGCTATGCAATTTGATTTGAAATTATGCCAGTGCCAAAGCCTCGACGTGATGCCCGTGCCAAAAAGCTTCTTCAGTACTATGTAACCTTAAGTATGGCGCAAGTACGAACAACGCAAAGCGCCATCGTATATTCAAGCTGAGGCGTATATTTCAGCCAACTAAACTCTCTTCAAATACACGAATCCCTATCCCCAACTCATTTTCCAGTGATGATGAATCCTCAAGTGATGGTTCTTGGGCTGAGATATCAGTGGGCTTTCGTGTACGGCTAAGAGGCTTCTTCTCGATAGCTTTTGCTTGCTTAGCCAGTAAAGGGACAGCTCGATAATTCAAATTGAAAGTCTAACTGTCTTATCTAATTAAATTATTGGAGCTCAGAGGGATGCTGAATCGTGAGGGAGTGAATCGCGATTCAAATGGTTGAACCGCCTCGCGAGGCGATTCAACGATTCAAAATTTTTGACGATTCAGGCGATGTTTTGAGTTGTTGAAACGTCCACTGAATCGCCAACTTGAATCGGCATTGAATCGTCATGTTTGACCGCTACTATTGCGATTCAACAGTTCAAAAATTTTGGCGATTCAAGCCATGTTTTGAGTATGTTGAATCGGCACCGACTTAAGCTTGAATCGCCATTGAATCGCCATGTTTGACCGTCACTAATGGCTGCCTGAATGCCCCGGGGCAACTTGAAGAGACACATAAGAAGTTCAGGCATAGATCGTAAGGTGTCAGAGTGAATAAACAACATAAAAACTCCCAGAGGGACGAAATGATGTCTGAGGTCCAACTGAAGTCCCAACATTTATAAGACATGGTGGCATAGGCAGATTGTGCCATCATCAGCATGTCGTGTGCCGTCAAAGACACCATGAAATGCATGCGCAGGCTTCTAACATTTACAACTCTCACATCTCTAGCGTTTGACTTGGTCGGCCTTAAAAAAAAAAAAATGAAAGATCGCGGAGGCTGTCCCGATACATATGCAGAACTTTCTTGCAGTGTGATCACGAAGACAGAGCATGACCCTGACGGGGGGAAAATGCGTAACATGCTAGCGAATTTACGTTACTTCAGGGAACAGCTATATCATACCAAACATTTTGAATAAGTGTTAGTATAGGTTGATACAGACTCGTAAGCAGCGCGAAAAATAAAATCATGCGGATTCCTTGTCGATAGAGTGTCTCTCTGCCTGGAAAGCGAGGATTAAGTAGGATGAGATACCAAATCATGGATAGAAAATAACAGAAACATACAGGTAATTCCTTCGCTTTCTGAGTAACCTCCGCCAATGTCTTCTTCCCCACCTCTGTCCCAATCTTCCATGCAGTGAACACATGTCCCTGCTGGAAGATTTCTTCGACCTCTTCTAGGGTCCGCCCGACAGTCTCCGGGAACATGAAGAAGATATGAATAAATGCAGCAAAGTTAAAGGTTCCGAAGATGAAGTATGTTTTCCAGGCGATGCTTGCGAGACCCGGTGGAACCGCCCAAGCAAGTGCGGTGTTAAACATCCAGTTAGTCGCGGTTGCCAGCGAGACTGCTTTGCCTCGGGTTTTCAAGGAGTACTGAATAAGCAATCGGTGAAGGGGAATTTTGGGTAACGTGTGGGACGTACCAGTTCTGCAGGATATGTCCAAGACACGGGACCCATCGTGATCGCAAAACTGTAGCAACAGATGAAATCAGGGGAGATTCTTGGCGACATAAGAACGTGAGAGTATTTTACCTGCAGACGAAAAGGTACGAGCAGACAATGATAGCATTGGTTGCGGAGGTATTATTTTCAACAACCCATATGCCTACAATAACAGTAAATTCAAGTCGATTAAATCATCGGGTTCATGAACGTACGACTGCCACCAACTATGCCCCAGTGGCCAAAGCGACCTTGAAGGCCACCGACGAGGAATAACCAGAATCCCATAAACACGGTGCCGGCGAGAAGCATGGGTCGCCGACCCCACTTATCGATGTAAATAATTGCGGGAACTGATTTTTCACTGGTAAGGCCTGGGGAAGATGAGTATATAAATCACGTACCTGTAAGAGCCACATTAAGAACATATTGCACAGACTAAACGGCCATCAGTCAATGTCAGTTACAAAGGAGAAAACTCACATCTGCGATGAGATTAGCGCGTTTGCCAGTTAAACCTGCACCCTGAAAGACATAAATAATGTAGTACCTACCAGAATTGACATCAGAAACCATCTCCTTGTCAATTCAACTAGACGTACATCATAACATTCATACCAGTCAACTGTGACCACATTTGGAGACTGCAGCCCAGAAGGACACGACGTGGGTTGCCGTTTTTAAACAAGTCAATGTAAGATCTGGCGCCCTCCGTACGTTCAAAATATACCTAGGAAGCAGGTCAGCCGGAAAATTGGAACACGTGAGGAAGCAAACCTGTTGTCGGATCTCCTCGTACTCAAAGACGACCATTTCGTTCTTCTTGTCACCTCCACCATGCAAGTCTGCGAGAACCTGCAATGCTTCATCCTCTCTATTCATTTTCTTGAGATTGAATACGCGCAGGCAATGAATTCTACTCACCGGTCGTGGTCCATTAAATAACGAGGAGACTCTGGGAAAAAAAGCATTCCAAGACTGAGAATGATGGCAGGGATCATTTGTAAGCCCCAGGGAATGCGGAATGAGGCAGCGCCATTGATGTACGAGCATCCGAATTGAATGAAATATTGAATTAAAATACCCCAAGTGATAGACCTGCGCCCGTCGTCAAGTAATCTTAGCATCAAAGTAAAGGGATAGTTTACCATTGCTGGAGCGACACCATGCGACCACGAATAGCAGGTGCGGTGATCTCTGACTGATAGATGGGCACCACGGCACTAGAGAGACCAACTGAAATTCCAGAGATCACACGGCCAACCACAAGCATGCCTCGATTCTATGATTTGGAGAACCGTTAGAATGTATGCATATCCTTTCGAAAGACAGGTGCGTACGACTGCCGCACATTGTAATATTGAACCAATGACCCAAATTATACCAGCGAGAATGACCGTGTTCCTTCGACCGAGTCTAGAGTCTGCCAGTTTAGTTGCCAAAAGAGCGCCGAAAAACGAGCCAGCGGGCATTGCCGCCACGATGCCTCCTTGTGCGTTCGGACCAGGCTGAAATGGTAAATGAGCCATGGAATTCACCCGAACACGAGGGAACTTACGTTGCCAAAGGCGGTTTTGTATGAATTATTCTAGAAGAATATGGCATCCTATGTGAATCGGAACAATGGAGTAGACGTACACTCAGCACTCCGGACATAGACGAGATGTCCAAACCGAAGAGGCCTCCTCCAATACATGCGAACGAACCTACGATATACTGAGATAAAATCAATCATCGTCTGCTTCACAAGACGGGGGGCGTACGGGATTGGACGCAATGCGGGCGTTGTACTATACCAAATTCGGTGAGTTGAGGTAACAGGAAGGAAGAAAGGGACACATACACCCATTTCCGCTGGTAAATATTCGGGAGAAGAGGCAAGGGCGGGGGGAATCGATCTAGAAGACCCAAGCACTTTATATGGTAGCACTGGTAACTCTGGTAAGTGATGCCGATGCTTATCCCGATCACATTGATCATGCGACTAGAAACCAATCCAACATCAACAGCAGATTTTGTTTCCATATGATCCCAATGTCATAATACGACAATAGAACCGTTTCACAAAACACGAGCCTGTATCAGGAGACCAACACTGCTAGGAGGCAAGGTACCGAGATGGTGATATATAAGAACCTGATAGACTGAGGGTGAGCGCTGAGCGCTGAAGTTCAGATTCGAGTCTATTCGAGCAAGAAATGCCGAGATGCGCCATATGGGTTGGGAGGAACGACAGTCACGCTGTTCGTCACAAGGTCGCTCATGTGATTTTTCCATATTACGGGGCCATTCCTCTCTGAACAGTTATATTTGTCGCATAATACGCTGTGGACGTGCCTCTGCTGGTGCGGCGCATCTGAGTAAAGCATTTGTTTGGACATTCTCTGGTGACTGGTTGCTATTCCTTGGGCCTCTTGCTCAGCAGACTGGCGACAGTTATTTCTTTCCAAGTTGCGTCTACTGCCTGAATCTACTTATATTTGGTCGCCGATTTCCCCGGCGTATGTAGAGCCTCTAACGCCTACCATACCATGTCTACAGCAAGTCTACGGATGGCCCATCTTCAAGACCCTGATGTAATCGATGTAATCATTAGCATCACGGATATGCGGTGGAATGCACACCTTACATTCATCCTCGCTTTGCTCTGTCTTGAATATAGGTGCAACAAGCAGACGACTGAGACCGAAATCCTCACCATCGGGGCCTTATGTCCGGAGGCGTTCAATGTTGTCACACGATCACATCATTGCACATGGACATTGTATTATAATCCTAGAACGCCCACCAGTCTCATTCAGCAGGAGATCATAAGAGATTGTAGGAGACTGTACACTTAGACTGCTCTAGACAACGCAACGAGCTCTGATTCGGATTCGGATGCTAGACTATGTATGCCAGAAAGATCTTTGAAAGATCTAGCCAAGCGATGGACAGGACCGGACCGTCGTATATGCTCCGTAAGTATAGTTACCTTGTTTTCCTCCATCTCGCAATTTCCCCATTTATCCCATGACGACATTTTGGCAAGGTACAACAAACATCACGTGACTTCCCCCAATAAGGCAAAAAAAAAAAACACTGGGATGGGCACGCCTCAAGGGGAAGATGTCACAGAAAATGCCACAGAATGACATTTTCACAGATTGAGAACTTTCGCGGATGCTGGTACACTTCAAACTTGTCTCGTCATACGAATTCGGAAATGACGCCTACCGTCGCGATCGACAATTGATTGATTACACGTACAAGGTACAAAAGTATTCGGCTTGAGATACATAGCGGCAACACAGATGAATGCGACAAGTAGGAGAAACGCGTTTGAAAGCAAGAACAGCACGAGAATCGTAAATGAAACAGAGATGAATGGAAAATGATCTACACAAGGTTGCAATGCACATCAGCCCGACACACAACCAGACAATCAAAAAAAAAAAAAAAAATTACCGTAAACCGCAACCTCAGTCTCCTAATAATTTGAGCTTCACTCTCCTCTTCCATCCGACAGACTTCACCTCATGCCTATACCGCCTATGAAACGGCTTCCCCACTAGCGGGATCCCCTTCTCCATCACCACTAACACCGTCGGTCTGCCCTCCTCGTCGTGGTCAACGTCGTACGAGCCCTCCTGCTTGAGGTGGTTTGGCGACCTCTCGCGTGCCCAGCGGACGTTGATCTGCTTCAGCGCCGGGCAGGACCGCAGGATCTGCAGCGCGGTATCTAGCATGCTTTCGTCCCTGTATTGGTGCCCCTTCGTGAGCGAGAATCGCTTAAGGTCCGGGACGTAGTGTAGCTGGGAGAGAAGCTGCTTGAGTGGTTTCTGGGAAGCAAGGGTTGTTAGCTTACACGGAACGAGGAGAATAGGGAGAGAGACGTACGGAAGTGAACGGCGTGGTACACATAAAGTGAAAGTCAGTCAACTTCGGGCAGGAGGACAAAATATGGTAAAAGAGGTGCGTGTGGTTGTGCGATGGCTCTAGGACGTGTGCCCACAGATCAAGCGTCTTGAGTGACGTCAACGTCCGCAGCACATCCGAAATATCGTACACCCTGCTCTCATGCAGGGGCTCGCACGTCAGGTCCAACGCCTCTATGGAGCCGGGGTTGGGCAACCCCACAAGCTGCTGATATATCCCAATGAACGTGTCGAGGGCAGGGAGCGCAGTTGGGGGGAGGTGCATGGGGATCTCGGTCGGGGACATCCAACGCTTGAAGTTCCACTGCAGACGCATGAATCTGAGGCCAGGATGCATATCGAGGAATATCCCGAGGGTGGAGTCTTCTGCTGGCCCAAGAGAGAAGTCGCTTTGGTACCCGAAGGCACCGAGAGTGAGAGAGTGCAGTTTGGGCCAATGCCCTTCGGTGACGCGCGTGAAGTCGAATACGCGGGTGCAGGAGGAGAAGCTGCAGATGGCTAGTTCTTCGAGCTTGGGACAGCGGTAAAGGATCATATCCCAGAATCGGTCGGGGAGTTCTTCAGGAGGGGGAAATAGGTCTGTGAGATACCATGTATTGTGAGACAGTCTTTTGGCTGATATGCGATAAGCTCGAACCTGTGCCATTCAATCCATATCGCACAACTAAAGAGAAACACTCAAGATTTGAAAAGTCGAACAACTGTAGCCGAGACCCAGGGTTAGTGTCAACAGATGGCACACGATGGAGTGAAACGAAGCAACCTGGCTGCAGGGATCTATCGGCCGAATTCCTACGTTACAGAATATAGATCGTAATCGAGGGCAACTAAGAGTAATATCAGTAAAAGTTATCACAGTCATAGATAACAACAGGCGGGCGTACGAGTTTCGAAGCGTGCTCCATAAGCTGTCCTTGGGTACCTCTAGACCATCCCAATCGAACGTATCCACCATGGTGAGACTGCCTGCCATCTCCTCGATTTTATCTGCCACCCAGTCTTCTTCGAGTGGTTCATCTGGTTTTGGCCATGCTAGATAATAGTTGGGTCGAAGAGCGAGCTTGCGTATGTGCATGCAAATATCCGGTCGCTTTACCAGCATCTCGAGTGTAATGCGACATTTCCTGCTAGATTTCAAGGTAACATTATCGTAAAGGGCTGGTAACAAGAGCTGGCGCAAAACTGATGACTAGACAAAGACAAAGACCATGGTCAGCAAAATGTAAGAGATAGAGAGGAAAAGCGAACCGTGAGGCTGAAGCTGAGGATATCGGAGGGAGAGAGAAGGTCGACAATCTCACGGATGATGTCTGCGGGGACGGAGCCAACGGGCTTTGATCTCGATATTGAAAGGTAGTCCTGTGATCGTGTCGAAAGTGGAATTCTCAGGAGACCACCCCAGCTCCGTCTTCGAGTTGGCCTTGCAGGCTCGAGCTCTGGCCGTTCAACGTTTATTTCACGCATTTTGGTGTCCCTGAAGACTAGAAGTCGAGATGCTGTTGAAGTCCCAAAGGGGCAGCGCCGTCGCACTACAGGACAGCAGCCACCTTCTTTGAGGTATATCAGGGTTCTGCGTTCTCAAACTCTGACCACGTGGCTACGACGCGTCATAATCATACCTCGTTCTCTCTCACTCGGGTTCATGGAATATAGCGACGGCACTGAGGACCAAAGGTCAAGTCCAGCAACCATCTATTGAGCACGAGCAAGATTCAAACAGATGATATATCTATCATCAGGATTAGGTGGAAATTCAAGAAACAAGCTATCCAGACAACATTGTTTCAAAACCAAACTAACACCATTTATACACCAACACTCACTCAGGATCAATGGATTCAAAAGACATCTTAAAAGCTTCCAATAGATGACAGTTCAAGCTTTATCAAATTCACAATAATTATTATACAACAAGTACTATCTACAACCTCATCAGTCCATTTGCTGCAACCTCTGCAACTATCAACAGATAGGCAAGAAAGTGAACAGCAAAAAGAAAGAAGGGATCCCCCGACAACACAAGCCGGTAGTGCAGCAGCAAGGTCATCACGCCTCCGTGTTGCAAGCAGAGCACAGAGGACTGGGGCGGCAAAAATTAGATAACCAGAAATGGAGGCGGTGCCTCCATAATAGTGGTTAAACTATTAAGAACAGATACTACACTTGATCTAAGCCAAAAGGCCAGAGTGGTAAGGATTCAGCATGACGGGCGAGGGTTTATATACGTTTGAGGACGGCGCACGGACCGTGTGATCACATGTTTCGAAGCGACCGGGTTGACCGTGAAACGGCCAATATTCTGTGTAACTATACCCCAGGAAGAACTACGAACTCAACACTTCGACATTCTTGTTGCTGATATAGATATGGGATTTGGACGGGATCAAATACATTCCGAATACATTATTAGCATGCATGCAAGATACAATTACACGAACAACAAAACACGCCCGTCAAGCCTCTCACCACCAAAGTTGACCTCACAATTGAAAGAACTTCTACCCAAAAATCTTCGCCAAGTTCGGCGCGGTAACTTCAGGATCCATGTTCCGCCGCATATCCTCATACTCATCATCATCATCATCATCTTCATCTTCATCGTTCATATCATTATCATCAAAGTCGAAGGGGAGGCCGTCCTGTGACACTGGCTGATAATACGGTCCCCACTGCAAGCGCGGATTAAGCCCAACCATCCTCCTCACAAGATCAAACTCCAAATCATTATCACACCTCGGCAGCCCCGTATAGTCCGTCCCCATCACATTTTCGTCTCCCCATGTCTCATCGAACGTACCGTCCCCGAGCGGGGACCGCTCCTTCACAACCGCCGTCACCGCATCCATCGCATACGCGTATTTCCCGCCTTTGCGGATGTAGAACTGGACGTCGGTGTTGTGGGACAGGAGTGCCGGCATTACTTCGAGGACTAGGGGCAGGTCGGTCTGGGGGAGGTATTCATAGATGCTCTCAAAGATGGCTTGGTAGCCCTTGTAGAAAGTCTTGAACATGAAAGTCTTGAACATGAAAGGACGGAGATGCAGAGGGAGATAATCCGCGGCGTTATCACACAGTTCGTCTGGGTTTTCATGAAGTCTACCACGGTGGAATTCGGGTATGGCATTATTCATCATGTCCATCACCTCCCCAGCTTGAACTGCGAATCCGATGATTAGTCTTAAATTGACAAAAACCAGCTGATAGATTTACCTATGAGACGGAACCGCATCCTGGGCGACAGCCAGCCACCAGTACAGGTACCGCATGTACACCCCCACTTGCGCTTCTCCACATACTCCGTTTCATCATGCACTATCGTCGGCAAGCCCATCACGCGCTTAACCAGAAATTCAGCCTTAAGCCCATCAGCCGAGTGCCCATCCCATGTAGGCAACAGTGCCTCGGAGAATTCGCGAGCTGTCCTCATATTCTCCTGCAACTTTTCCAGCGCCGTCATGCCATCACGATTGTTGAAACTGTCAAGATCCTCTCTGACTCCCAGCTCCAACAACTTGCGTATAGCAGGCAGGTTCACATGCCCGAGCGCGATGAAAATTGGGGTGAATCCGCCATGATCGGATTGGTGAATCGACGCCGGGTCTACATTGTAATGAGCCTGAATGATGGCGCTGATTTCGTCGGTTTTGTTGTTCGCAACGGCGAAATGAAGCGGATATCGAACGGCAGCATCAACACGGGAGATTTCTTCGTCGTTGTCTGGGTGATCGGATATTTGTGCCTCGGCGTCGGACTCAACGGGGACGTTTCGAGAAGGATGAGTCGGATGGGGAGAATAACCAAAGAAACTGGTGCGTCCGATTCGACGGAAGTGGTTCTAACCGGAAATGTCTCAGACAATCGAAAAGTCAAGCTGAAAAGGTAGAAGCTTTAAGCACCTTTCTGAAAAATGCGATCTGTTTCTTGAGGAGTGAATCCCAAAGCTCCTTATCGTACCGTACTGAGCCGACTGGAGAAGGCCAGCAAATGATGGTGTCAGCGTCGTCAACATGTTCTGATTCTACGAGCTTTCCCAGCACCCACGAGCCCACCCCTTGGTGTCGGAACTTGGGGCGCATATTCAGTCCAAGTTCGTCGGAGAAGATGAAACTGGCTTCCTTACTTTGTCTTTGACAGACATATCCATGATATATATCAAATCCCCTACATCCAAGTCGCGATTCCAACATCCCGTACCGCTTCGACGACCCCCATTGACCAACCAAGGTCTAACATGCCCATTCTTGTCGAATAGCTCGATAGAAAACTGATGCAGCTCGTCAGAGTACTCGTCCATAACCTCCAGAAACTGGCCGCGGCAGTATCGACGCTGTATTTTGTACGCTGAAAGGCTGGCGATAGCCCCGTACTCCAAATACATAACCTTGAGCGTGATACGTGTAACCACCTTAGGGTTCTCGTAGTCTGGTTCGGCCGTTATCTTGACATTGCATTTTTCCAGATTTATGGAGGCCATAGTGGTTGGCGAAAGAGGAATGGTCGAAGACACTTTCGGTTGATTGCGTGTCTCACTATGTAATCATTACATGAACTTCGCGTGAGTGCAGCGGATGCACCTTATCGGCCGTTGTTTAAGAAACGAAGGACTTACAAGAGTAACGCGGAAACCAAAATAGGGAGCCGGGGCAAATTAGGGACCACCTTGAACCTATTGGGACCACCTAGACAGTTGAACATACCCTGAACAAAGCTCTAGAGGATCCGAGGCACTGTGCAAAATCCTGTCAACAAGAACCAGATACGAAAAAAGGGGATTCGTTGCTGCGGACAGATACACCTGATATACAAACATTGGTCGGAAAGAGTATATGTTGGCCAATTGCAACTGTATATACATGATTTGGCTGCGTCTGCGTCGTACCGAGCTATTACATGTCGGCGACATCCATAAGTAAAGAAGCAGAGATATTATAAGATGAGGGTTGACGACAACTGGCTTGCCTTGAGTGGTTTTGCCATTGTTCTGGTCCTTGGGGAAGTATAACCGCCTTGCTGGACAACCGTGCATTGACCGGCAAATAGCATAGTAAGGCAACGAGGTAGGAATTCCAGGTTACCCGTGCCGATAAAATAACTGTGCGGGAGGTTGATCGCCATCTCCCCAAGCTCGCTGAGCATCTAAGACCACAATCACTTCGCAAACGATAGTATAAGAATATCGAAGATCAGACGTACTGTGTATCTGACGCTCGAGATTTAGCAATTCCAGACTCTTAGAGGTTCTCGGCTAATCATTTCCTTCTGGCACGTTTCTTTTTCCCGTTCTGTTCCCTCTCCATTTCTCTTTCTCTCGCTTCTTCTTCTCTTCTCCTCACCCTTTCCTCGTGTTGGCTCTCTAGCTCCTTCAGCAAACCCTCACCAAATACTATCGCCGCTCCAACACCCGTCGTGATAAACCCAATTCCCACCTGAAAGTAGTGGATGTAAAATCCCAACATGGCGATCCATTTGAAGATTATATACGCCCATCGAGCAATGGACAGCAGAGCTTTGAACCCTATGAGAGTGAGAATAAGTCCTGCGGTTATGTAGCGAGCGCCCTTATGTAAGTAGCTGAAGACGATGAGAAGTGCTAGTATTCCAGACTGAGTGAGCGCAGAGAAGTGGTTGATCAGAGGAAGAGTCAAAATCATGGAATTGAAAGAAGCTGAGGGAACGTGGATTGTGATTTTTATGGTATAAACGGCATAAAAAATATCTTGACCTGTTACATGTTACATGTGTCAGACAGCTGTCGCGATCGGACGCAGTGCCAACTCAGCTACATAGTCGTAAAGTCAGAATCATTGCAGATTCATCAATTACTTGTGTACACTACACTATGTATATATACATCATCGTAAGTACCGATACTGTAACCATGTCATTGCTCACACATACTTCGTGAAAAATTACGTTGCGGCACTGGCCTTCCTTCCAGTGCCACCTAAAGATCTACTAGTAGCTTCTCCATTCTCCATGATAGGTGTGGGTGGAACCTGTTTACCCTCTCGCCCCAATCCAACATAGTAAAATACAGCCTCACGGGTTGGAAGAAAAGCAAAAATATCGGAAGAAACTACCCATTGTCTCGCAAACCTTGATGCCGGTCTGAAGGAGCGGAAAATCCTCTCGAATGACTGGCGCCGATGCACCAACTTCAGTGAAAGTGAGTTTCGCAATCTCGAAGGAACGCGACGGGAAAGATAGGCAAGTCGAGACAGTTCAGTGTTATGGATGGTGAGTGCGATAGCTTCGGGACCCGTAGTGGTTCTAGGGTCTGGGACGATGATTGGAATAGGCTGTGTGGTCTGCTTCTGAGCAGCTCTTCGGATGAAGCTTTTGACGCATCCGACAAACCAAGAAACGTGCAAGGGAAAGATTACGGCTAAGAGGGCGGCAGGTATCAAGGATCCGCCCGTGGCATGAATCCTATTCTCCCGAGAGAAGTATGAGACTCCAAGGATGACATGGAGCACGATCCTTGCCATAAAGAAAGAGAAGGCGAAGAGCTTGTCACTTCTGAGATGTGGAAATAGGGTCCCGATACCAATGACGAAGGTTGGGATCTATAATCCATCAGTAACTTGATGTCAGAACAGCTAAAGTCCTCACTTCCATTGATGCACATAGGCAAAATATGTGGGACCATGAGGACATAATAGCGATTTGGACGATCAATATGTATACTAGATGGTGGATCCAACCTTCAAGTAAAGATATTCTCGAGCGATAATAAATGGAGCCCAACACCAGGTCCCTGAGGAACATAAGAATCGAGGTGATTAAAGGGGGCCCAACTCACGCAGCAAGATGTGCCTGGAAAAATCTAACAGCGGTGACTGATAAGGTGGGAAGCGTCCGAACGTTCTTAACGCTCCATCCACCAACAAAATAATCCCACAAAAACGGCAAGCTAGTGATGCTCATAATGGCACTTGTAATGGTCGTCAAAATCCATGATGTCTGTTTAGTGTTCGAGAAGAACGGTACCAAGACGTGGAACGATGTCGCAAGGGCCAGACACGACAGAAAGAACGGAGAGTCAATCCACACAAGGATCGCGTCACGGAGAGACTCCCCGTCAGGAATGTCGAGAAAGTGCCTCGCCCCTGCCATTGCTATCGATGGGAAGGGGACCCAAGGGATATTCGTCCTGATGCGGGGCTCATGTGAAGCTCGAAGATATAGGCCTCGCCAGATCAGCTCGCACGTGTGATGTACTGCCTATTTTAGACAACCTGCGAAATCAGACGGAGTTGATATACAGAGAGTCCAGATTAGGCTGATCGCCCGAGGTCGCTGTTAACACAATTTGCTGTATTAATTGGCCGGGGTCGTTCGGCACGTTTATCCGACTTGGTCTTTAAACGACCAACGTGCGACGATGAACATGGCTCGCTTTGAGCAGCCTCACGAGTCATCGTTTCACCGAATCAATGCAACTCTGCGAGTCATGTGGCGGAAGGCTTCGGAAAAGAATTAAAGTCTTCCCTGTTATCTATCAATCGCTTAGGACGACGTACGAACGTTGCTATACGACTATTTGCGCAGCATATATGGCATTCTGTGGCCTTCCATATGTTATTATGTAGTTACTAGCGATAGTTCTAAAAGCAGGGAATTGCAGTGGAATTGCGAAAGATTACTCTGCTAAGTAGACAATAAGAAAACACCAAAACGATGAATCTGTCTCACTGACTTTCGGTGTATCAACTAACGTGTGGGGCTCGAGATCGTAGCTACCATATCTCGCACGTTGCATGAAGTCTGGGAGAGTGCTTTGCATTCCACTATTTAGGACCGAGTCGAACTCCTAAAATATTTGGAATTCTTAAAAGCAAGATAGGAAGTTCGGACGGGAGTAACTGAACGGTACTCACAGTTCTAACGAACTCAGAGACCAATCTTGTACAACGGCATGGCAACCACCATACAGTTTACGATCTTCTATTCCAGGTGCTATTTCAGGAGCTCGAACCGAGGAAGCTTCAACCGCTCGGCGTTGTATGCGGACGAGAAATGAACCTTGGGAATATGGTCTTTCCACCAGGCTGCGAAAGTGCCGCAATAGTGGCCTCTCGTGTACGAAGCACAAGCTCAATTTAAGTGTCCGTCCGCAAGGACTCGCGGCACGTGATAGACCATTCCAACGACGCTCAGGAGCTGAGTCATCTTTAATGCGAAATCGAACATCGGACAGATCGACCGTGACCGGCTGTGCATCAAGAGGAAACATGAGCGCCGACAGTTGTTGTCAGAGACCCACTGGGGGTAGGAACCGGAACGCAAAAATCCAGGACCACGGCATATGCCTACAGATTAGTCTCGTTCCCATCCGTTCTGGTGAGATCTTATCTTATCTCAGCGGAGATGTGGCGGAGATTCAAAATAAGAATGTGGTGCATTTGGTAGTTGGTGGTCACATCAGTCACTGTGACATACCATTTTGAGACATTATCTCATCGTATCATGGCTGTTAGACACCCACTATCTATAGAAAATCAATGGCACAGTAAGTAAAGACTCGCATCTAAGTATGACAGTACTCACCTCAGTCTCTGTATAAGTGACTGAGGTGGTTGGGTAACTGTATACTGTATATATAAGTGTCATGGAATAAAGAAAGGACGAGGTATAAAGGGATCAGCAGCATGCAAACAAACACGTGCCTCAAAGGGACATTCCAAATATAGCACACACATCAAACACATGCATCAAAGCGTGCTCACGGTGTGATTCTCAACACTATCTGCTAGCTAAGACCATGTGGGTTCTCTCTACAAGAAGGGGGTGAGATGTGTGCACATGATGGGGTGTAATTCAGCATAATGTAGCATAATTCAACATAATAAAATAAAAATGAAATTTTATTAGGTAATGGGGCTGTTTCCTAACAGTGGCCTTGGCAGAATGGGCTCGACTTGGAATGAAATCTTCTTGGATGAGGAGGCATGTGGTGACTCTGAATCTATCTTATCTGAGTCTGATCAAGAATCCAATGATGGCATTTACACAATGCATTCACAATCTCTCAACATTACAGTAGGGCAGGACTCACAGGTAGCAGGAAAAGTCACAAAGGTTCTTGAGTTCATGGAGGAACTTGAAATAAATCTGACTACCTTTCTGGATGCTGTGAGCTGGGGTAATGTCATGTGCATATCTAACCCAAAAGTACACACTGCATGCACTGGACTCATGAACAGTGAGAAGCTTCCCACAATACTTTATTGGTGGTGTACTGGAAATTCAAGGGCCAAAGGAGCTGGAACTGTGATGCAGAGCTTTGCACTGAGATGTTGCCATGCAATTAGTGTTTAAAGGTTTGGTTTGGTCTGGTTTTTCAACCTCCAAGTGTTAGGAAACAGCCCCATTACCTAATAAAATTTCATTTTCATTTTATTATGTCGAATTACGCTACATGACACCAAATGCTACACTTTGATAGTGTGAGAATATTATTTTGCATGCATCATTATGTATGCACCTGTATGCGTGCATCGGTAACAACAATGTACAATATATGTAACATAGTATATAAACCCTAAATATACACCTAGGGAACCCCAGTTGTGTTCTCTTAGGTATTCCACCTATGCTTGTGGTGTGAAAAGTCTATCTCAACAAACTCACCTATAAATAACCCCTTGCATCAAAACTGTCAAATCCCCCATCATGTGCGCGGATCCCACCCCCTTCTTGTAGAGAGAACCCGCATGGTCTTAGCTAGCAGATAGTGGGTGTTGCCCTAACAGAAGAACACAACTTCCCTTATCAGTGCACCTTCTCTTACTTGCGCATATGTGATTGTTTCACCGTGCCACATCTGATTACTCATCCTTTCGGCATGAGCCGGAAGTACTTGTACATACATAATCTACCTTTTCTTTTGTAAGCTGACACCAGGCCTCACCTTACATTGCGACCGCCAGTGATCGAGAGGCAGCGCTCATCATTAGGACAGCTGCAACCAGACAACCGATTGGATCTGGTTTAGTTATGATTTACATCACTCTATTTGGACGAGTATTTTAGTTACAAGCTGAATTCAGTGATATCTCCGAGATCAGGCACTGTTGGAAGGGTTATTGATCCAAAGTGTCAAAATAAGCGCCCAATGAATGATGAACCATTGATGAACCTCGACGAACCTTATCACGTGACCCATAAATGTTTGGAGAGGTCTCGAAGAAAAAATTTTGAATTTGTCGAAGAAGTGATTCATCACAGATTCTACAATTATGTCTGAACCTTCAACTTCTAATCCCAGTCCTAATCCTGTTCCCATACCAGCACTAGAGGTGAAAATTGATGCGCTCACAGCACAAATGTCGCAATTAGTGTCAGTATTGGCAGCATCACAGCCCAGACAAGCGGAAGTACAGCCAGAGATGATAGGAGAAAGAGATGATGAGATGGAGGAGATGGTGGAGTGGATATTGCAGGAGGATGAGACAGTGGAGAAATCCGGAAATGGAAAAGTGCGCTTACCTAAGTACGTGCCCCCGCAAATCTTTGACGGTACCATGGAGAATACAAAATCCTTCATCAGCTCTATAGTATTGTACATCCATGGGAGGAAGCCAGAGTTTCATATAGCCGAGTCTAGGATTATGTTTGCTCTCTCATACATTCAGGGGGGGAAAGCATAGTTCTGGAGAAACGAGGCTATTAATCAAATTGCCGCAGGAAATAAACCTTTTGCAACCTTCAAGGAATTTCTGGAGAGATTGGAGGCACAGTTTGGAGACCCTAATCCAAAGCCAACAGCCAATGCTAAATTACAAACCATGCGCCAAGGTTCCCTAATAGCGGATGAATTTATTTTGGAGTTCAAAGCAGAAGCTTCGCAAACGGACATGGGAGAAGCCGCATTGGTAGAGTTTTTGAAAGCAGGATTAAATCCCTCTTTATTCAAGTCTATCTACCAACTACCTTCTATGCCAGAGAAGTTGGACGAGTGGTATAATTGGGCAATGTGCCTTGACCGGCAATATCGGCAGGAACAGGCGGAGTCAAAGTTGATGTACAGAAGTAGTAAATTTGGAAAGTCATCAGGAGGAAAGTCTGAGAAAGGAAAGGCTCCTCAGGTGCAAGCTCCAAGGGCACAGCCACCAGCCATGGCAGTGACACCTAAAGTTACAGAGTCAGCAGCACCAGCAGATGCAATGGAGGTTGATCAAGCAGGGAGACGAGCCCCACTTAAATGTTTTAACTGTGGGCAGTTAGGACACATTTCTAGGAATTGTAGGCAGAAAAGAAAGATAAGGGAAGCTACAATTGAGGAAGTAAAGCTGGAGGAAGGCAAGCAGAAGAATTTTGTGGAAGAGTCCCAGTGAAGGTTTCCCCATTGGTGACCCAGAATCGTTACAATGTATTAGTATCCGAGGAAACCCAAAGCAAATCAGAAAAGGAAATCAAGGAGGAGTATAACCGTTCTGAATCATGTGACAAAAAGGAGTACGACTGTTGTCAATCACGTGACAATTTTCACACATCATTTCCAAAAACCCCTAAATTCTTTATTTGCTCTGCGCGAGTAGAACCCGAAATGACCTTGACTGTGGGATTGAAGACAGTGGACATGCATGCAGCTATTGATGTGGAAGCGTTGCTTGATAGTGGTGCTACAGGATTATTTATTAATTGATCCTTAATTACTGGACACAGTATTAACACACGCAAGCTGGTGCAACCTATAATGGTGTACAATATTGATGGAACAGTCAATCATGGAGGAACTATCAAGGAGGAGGTGACTATGGTACTAAAGTATCGGGAGCATCAGGAGCAAGCTGTATTCAAAGTGTGCGATCTTGGGAAAACCAATCTAATAATAGGATGTCCTTGGTTATGGAAGCATAATCCCAAAATTGATTGGAAAACTGGGAAAGTACAAATGACTCATTGTCCTAAGGAATGTAATGTGTATGGGAGGAAGTTGAAGAAGGAGAAAAAGAAAAAGAGAGAGGAGGAATGTCCGAGGAAGTATGTAGTTGCAATGGAGGAAGTGGAGGATGAGGAAATGCCAAATGGGGAAGTTCCGATCATGATTGAGAAAGAAGAGCAGAGGCAAACCTTTAGAACAATTCATGGAGGACAGTCATGGGACAAGAATGTTGTGAATGTGGAGAAGCCAGTGGAGGAGTTGGTACCAAAAGTGTATCATGAACATCTGTCAGTGTTCCAGAAGAAGGAGTCTGAGCGACTTCCAGTGCAGAAGCCATGGGATCATGCAATTGAGATGAAGCCAGGATTTGTGCCGAAGAAGTCAAAGGTATATTCATTATCTCTGATGGAACAAGAGGAAGTGGATGCATTCCTAAATGAACAATTGCGCAAAGGCTATATACGACCTTCAAAATCACTGCAGACATCACCAATATTTTTTGTACCAAAGAAAGATAGGAGAAAGAGGATGTGTACAGATTATAGATACCTGAATGAGTGGACAGTGAAGAATGCATATCCCTTGCCATTAAGTTCAGAAATAATTGACAAGGTGGGAAAAGCCAAAGTCTTTACAAAATTGGATTTATGATGGGGATACAACAATGTATGAATAAAGAAAGGAGATGAGTGGAAGGATGCATTTGCCACGTGTCGAGGATCATTTGAGCCGCTTGTCATGTTTTTTGGAATGACTAATAGTCCCCTGACCTTCCAAAATATGATGAACAACATTTTCAAGGATGTAATTGACAAGGGCATGGTAATAATATTTATTGATGACATTCTGATATTTATGGAGGATGAAGAAAATCATGAGGCGATAGTGCAGGAGGTATTGCGGAGGCTGGCAGAGAATGATCTATTTTTGAAACCAGAGAAGTGTGTGTTTGGGGCAAGCGAGATTGAGTTCCTAGGATTATTGATTGGCCCTGATGGGATCAAAATGAATCCGATCAAGGTACAGGCAATCACGGATTGGCCTGCACCTACCCGTGTTAAGGAAGTGCAAGTTTTCTTGGTGTTAGGGTGACACCCACTATCTGCTAGCTAAGACCATGCGGGTTCTCTCTACAAGAAGGGGGCGGGATCTGCACGCGTGATGGGGGAACTGACAGTTTTGATGCGAGGGGTTATTAATAGGTGAGCTTGTTGAGATAGGCCTTTCACACCAAAAACATAGGTGGAATACCTAAGAGAACACAACTGGGGTCCCCTAGGTGTATATTTAGGGTTTATATACTATGTTACATATATTGTACATTGTTGTTACCGATGCACTCGTACACGCGCGTACATTTCGATGCGTGTGAAATAAAATTCTCATGCTATCAAAGTGTAGCATCATTTGGCGTCATGTAGCGTAATTCGACATAATAAAATAAAAATAAAAATATATTAGGTAATGGGGTGGTTTCCTAACATTACCCGCCTTTTATGCCTCGACTTCCAGGTGAGAAAATATTATGTTTGTCCCCTCTGTGAAATTTTGGTACGGCCGGAATTTCATCCCCTCATACACCATTCTCGCAATGCAACGTGGAGCATTTGGATTACGTTTAAAGAATTGGGCGATCGCATTGCGCACTCGCTTACAATTCTCTTCGGGCTCCCACGAATTATTTTTGTCGGTATAGTTTTTCCACTTTATTAAGAACTTCAATTTGTTCCATTGAAGATGTGAGTCTAGAATTTCTTCAACTACATATTCTGGAGCACCTTCTACTATTATCGGAGGTTGCAGAGTAGTTTGTTGACCAGGAATAGTGGGCGGGCAGTAAGGGTGTAGGTGGGATACGTTAATCTCAGGATCAATCTTGAATGATCGGGGTAATTTTAGCACTACCACATTAGGTGAGATCACTTTAGAGATCGCATATGGGCCAACTTGTTTCTCTGTAAGTTTCCTCGAAGGTTGTGGAATATTTAGGTCCTTGGTACTTAGCCACACCAAGTCACCAATGTTGTACTCTGGAGTGCGTGCTCAAGTATGATCCACATGTCGCATCATGTCATCATGTGCTTTCTTCAATGCCGCCTCTGCTTCCTCTTGTACCTTTTGCATCTTAGATACAAAGTCTTCTACCGACTGTACTTTGACTTCCCTTCTGGGTTCTACTCCCATGCGAGGATGATATCCATAATTTGTGAAAAAGGGTGACATACGAGTAGCCGAATGGAATTTGTTATTGTGGGAAAATTCGGCAATTGCCAACCATTTGGGCCAGTCGGTTTGTCAGTAGTTGACAAACATACATAGGTACTGCTCCAACTCCTGGTTCATTCTCTCTGTCTGCCCATCAGTCTGCAGGTGATATGCCATAGATAATTTAGTTTGGATCCCCAATATGTTGTTCAGTTCTCACATAAACGCAGAAGCAAATTGTGGTCCACGATTGGAGATAACAGTGTTGGGTAACCCATGTAACCGCCATACCTGATTTAGATAGAGGCATGCCAAGCCCAATGATGAGGTTTCTGTAGTAGTAGGAATAATATGGACCTCCTTTGTGAAGCGGTCGCATACTATGAATATTGCATCATACCCTTGAGCCTCAGGTAATCCGGTAATAAAATCCACAGATATATCTCGCCACGGCGCTTTAGGTATAGGGTTCGGCATTAATTTTCCTGCAGGTTTCTCTGGAAATTTCTTCCCCCTCATGCATGTATTGCATACATCCACATACCCCAACACATACTTCGAAATTCTGGGCCACCAATAATTTCTCATTACTAATTCAAACGTCTTCCATCTCCCTGGGTGTCTGGCAGTCAGCATATTATGATGTAACCAGACAATCTCCCTTCGCAAATCCTGATCCTTCGGTACATACACTTTTCCTCGAAACAACACCAACCCTTGTTCCTCAGCCCATTCATCTCCTTTAATATTACCTTTCTTTTCTCCCTTCAGAGCTTTCACGGCTTCCACTACTTCATTGTCCATTTCCGAACATTGTCTAATTTTAGACAACATTTCCGTTTCTGAGCTATCTATTAATAGATGCCCTTGATGCATAGCGCAAATGCGAAGGTATTTGGGTTTGAGTAAGGTAACATTCTTATTGTCCTCCTCCACCCCCCTTTTATGATCAATATGTCTGGATAATGCATCTGCTTTCCTCATTAAGCTTCCCGCTTTGTGGACCAAGTGAAAATTAAAACGCAATAGAAATAATGCCCAACGCGCTTGCCGGCGATTAAGCTTTTTAGCAGACATGAAGTATTGCAGATTTTGATGATCCGTCCAGATCTCAATCTGATGCGTACATCCCTCCAAATAATGCCTCCACGCCTCCAATGCTCGTATTATCCCCAACATCTCTTTGTCGTGCACATCGTAATTCCTCTCCACATCATTCAACCCTCAGGACAAATATGCACAAGGATGCCATTTGTCATCTTCACACAGCATTGATAATACCACTCCAGTAGCAAAATCGGATGCATCTGATTCCACTCGTAAAGGGTGTGTGAAATCTACTGGGGCTAATATTGTCCCTCCACAAACTTTCTCTTCAACTCCTCAAACACTGTCTGCTGCTGCTCTCCCCACCTCCACACTACTCCCTTTTGTGTAAGGTTATGTAAGGGTGCGGCAATTTTAGGAAAATTGTGCACAAAGCGACGATAATAATTTGCGAGTCCCAAGAAGGCTTGAACCTCCTTAACATGGGTGGGTGCAGGCCAATCTGTGATCACCTGTACCTTGATCAGATCCATTTTGATCCCATCAGGGCCAATCAATAGTCCTAGGAACTCAATCTCGCTTGCCCCAAACACACACTTCTCTGGTTTCAAAAATAGATCATTCTCTGCTAACCTCCATAGCACCTCCTGCACTATCACCTCATGATTTTCTTCATCCTCTGTGAATATCAGAATGTCATCAATAAATATTATTACCACGCCTTTGTCTATTATGTCCTTGAAAATGTCGTTCATCATATTTTGGAAGGTTGGGGGACTATTAGTCATCCCAAAAAACATGACAAGCGGCTCAAAGGATCCTCGATGCATGGCAAATGCAGCCTTCCACTCATCTCCTTTCTTTATTCATACATTGTTGTATCCCCATTGTAAATCCAATTTTGTAAAGACCTTGGCTTTTCCCACCTTGTCAATTATTTCTGAGATCAATGGCAGGGGGTACGCGTTCTTCACTGTCTACTCATTCAGATACCTATAATCTGTACACATCCTCTTCCTTTGGTCTTTCTTTGGCATGAAGAATATTGGTGACATCTGTGGTGATTTCGAAGGTCGTATGTATCCTTTGTGCAATTGCTCCTTCAGGAATGCATCCACTTCTTCTTGTTCCATTGGAGATAACGGATATACCTTCGACTTCTTCGGCACAAACCCTGGCTTCATCTCAATTGCATGATCCCATGGCTTCCACACCGGCATTCGCTCAGACTCCTTCTTCTGAAACACTGACAGATATTTGTGATACACTTGTGGCTTCCATTCCTCCACTGGCTTCTCCACCTTCACGATATTCTTGTCCCATGACTGTCCTCCATGAATTGCTCTAAAGGTTTGCTTCTGCTCATCTTTCTCGATCATAATCGGAACTTCCCCATTTGGAATTTCCTCATCCTCCACTTCCTCCATTGTAACAGAATACTTCCTCAGATGTTCTTTCTCTCTCTTTTTCCTTTTTTCCTTCTTCATCTTCCTCCCATACACATTACATTCTTTAGGACAACGAGTCATTTGTACTCTCCCAGTTTTCCAATCAATTTCAGGATTATGCTTCTGTAACCATGAACATCCTATTATTAGATTGGTTTTCCCAAGATCGCACACTTCGAATACGGCTTGCTCCTGATGCTTCCGATACTTTAGTACCATAGTCACCTCCTCCTTGATAGTTCCTCCACAATTGACTGTTCTGTCAATATTGTACACCATTATAGGTTGCGCCAGCTTGCGTGTGTTAATACTGTTTCAGGTAATTAAGGACCGATTAATGAATAATCCTGTAGCACCACTATCAAGCAATGCTTCCACATCAATCACTGCATGCGTGTCCACTGTCTTCAGTCCCACAGTCAAGGTAATTTTGGGTTCTATTTGCACAGAGTGAATAAAGAATTTAGGGGTTTTCGGAAATAACATGTGACAATTTTCTTTGTCACATGATTTGCAACAGTTGTACTCCTCCTCGATTTCCTTTTCTGATTTACTTTGGGTTTCCTTGGATACTAATACATTGTAACAATTCTGGGTCACCAATGGGGAAACCTTCACTGGGACTCTTCCACAAAATTCTTCTGCCTGCCTTCCTCCGGCTTCACTTCCTCGATTGTAGCTTCCCTAATCTTTCTTTTCTGCCTACAATTCCTCACGATGTGTCCTAACTCCCCACAGTTAAAACATTTAAGCGGGGCTCATCTCCCTGCTTGATTAACTTCCATTGCATCTGCTGGTGCTGCTGACTCCGTAACTTTAGGTGTCACTGCCATGGCTGGTGGCTGCGCCCTCGGAGCTTGTGCCTGAGGTGCCTTTCCTTTCTCAGACTTTCCTCCTGATGACTTTCCAAATTTACTACTTCCATACATCAACTTTGACTCCACCTGTTCCTGCCGATATTGCCGGTCAAGGCACATTGCCCAATTATACCACTCATTCAACTTCTCTGGCATAGAAGGTAGTCGGTAGATAGACTTGAATAAAGAGGGATTTAATCCTGCTTTCAAAAACTCTACCAATGCGGCTTCTCCCATGTCCATTTGCAAAGCTTCTGCTTTGAACTGCAAAATAAATTCATTCGCTGTTAGGGAACCTTGGCACATGGTCTTTAATTTAGCATTGGCTGTCGCCTTTGGATTAGGGTCTCCAAACTGTGCCTCGAATCTCTCCAGAAATTCCTTGAAGGTTGCAAATGGTTTATTTCCCACAGCAATTTGATTAATAGCCTCATTCCTCCAGAACTGTGCTTTCCCTCCCTGAATATATGAGAGAGCAAACATAATCCTAGACTCCGCTGTACAAAACTCTGGCTTCCTCCCATGGATGTACAATACTATAGAGCTGATGAAGGATTTTGTATTCTCCATGGTACCATCAAAGATTTGTGGGGGTGTGTACTTAGGTAAGTGTGCTTTTCCATTTCCGGATCTCTCCACCGTCTCATCCTCCTGTGACATCCACTCCACCATCTCCTCCATCTCATCATCTCTTTCTCCTGTCATCTCTGGCTGTACTTCTGCTTGTCTGGGTTGTGATGCTGCCAACACTGACACTAATTGCAACATCTGCGCTGTAAGTGCATCAATTTTCACCTCTAGCGCTGGTGTGGGAACAGGATTAGGGCTGGGATTAGAAGTTGAAGGTTTGGACATAATTGTAGAATCTGTGATGAATCACTTCTTCGACAAATTCAAGATTTTTTTTTTGAGACCTCTCCAAATGTTTACGGGTCATGTGATGGTTTGTCGATGGTTCATCAATTGTTTGTCGATGGTTCATCGTTCGTCGGGTGCCTATTTTGACACTTTGGATCAATAACCCTTCCAACAGTGCCTGATCTCGGAGATATCACTGAATTTGGCTTGTAACTAAAATAGTCGTCTGAATAGAGTAATGTAAATCATAACTAAACCAGATCCAATCGGTTGTCTGGTTGCAGCTGTCCTAATGATGAGTGCTGCCTCTTGATCACTGGCGGTCACAATGTAAGGCGAGGCCTGGCGTCGTCTTACAAAAGAAAAGGTAGATTACATATATACAAGTACTTCCAGCTTGTGCCAAAAGGATGAGTAATCGGATGTGGTGCAGTGAAACAATGACATATGTGCAAGTAAGAGAAGGTGCACTGATATGGGAAGTTGTGTTCTTCTGTTAGGGCAACACCCACTATCTGCTAGCTAAGACTGTGTGGGTTCTCTCTACAAGAAGGGGGCAGGATCTGCATGCATGATGGGGGAACTGATGGTTTTGATGTGAGGGGTTATTAATAGGTGAGTTTGTTGAGATAGGCCTTTCACACCGAAAACATAGGTGGAATGCCTAAGAGAACACAACTGGGGTCCCCTAGGCATATATTTAGGGTTTATATACTATGTTACATATATTGTACATTGTTGTTACCGACGCACTCGTACATGTGCGTACATTTTGATGTGTGTGAAATAAAATTCTCACGCTATCAAAGTGTAGCATCATTTGGTGTCATGTAGTGTAATTCAACATAATAAAATAAAAATAGAAATTTATTAGGTAATGGGGTGGTTTCCTAACACTTGGGACTCGCAAATTATTATCGTCACTTTGTGCATAATGTTTCCAAAACTGCCGCACCCTTACATAACCTTACATGAAAGGGAGTAGTGTGGAGGTGGGGAGAGCAGCAGCAAACAGCACTTGAGGAGTTGAAGAGAAAGTTTGTGGAGGGACCAATATTAGCCCCAGTAGATTTCATGCGCCCCTTACGAGTGGAATCAGATGCATCCGACTTTGCTACTGGAGCGGTATTATCAATGTTGTGCAAAGATGACAAATGGCATCCTTGTGCATATTTGTCCCGAGGGTTGAATGATGTGGAGAGAAATTATGATGTGCATGACAAAGAAATGTTGGGGATAATACGAGCGTCGGAGGCATGGAGGCATTATTTGGAGGGATGCACACATCAGATTGAGATCTGGATGGATCATCAAAATCTGCAATACTTCATGTCAGCTAAAAAGCTTAACTGCAGGCAAGCGCATTGGGCACTATTCCTATCGTGTTTCAATTTTCACTTGGTCCACAAGGTGGGAAGCTTAATGAGGAAGGCAGATGCATTATCCAGATGTATTGATCATAAAAGGGGGGTGGAGGAGGACAATAAAAATGTTACCTTACTCAAACCCAAATACTTTTGCATTTGTGCTATGCATCAAGGGCATCTATTAATAGATGGCTCTGAAGTGGAAATGTTGTCTAAAATTAGACAATGCTCGGATATGGACGATGAGGTAGTGGAAGCTGTGAAAGCTATGAAGGAAGAGAAGAAGGGTAATATCAGAGGAGACAAATGGGTTGAGGAACAAGGGTTGGTGTTGTTTTGAGGAAAGGTGTATGTGCTGAAGGATCAGGATTTGCAAAGGGAGATCATCCAGTTACATCATAATTTACCGACAGCTGGACATCCAGGAAGATGGAAGACATTGGAGTTAGTGATGAGAAATTATTGGTGGCCCAGAATTTCTAAATATGTGTTGGGGTATGTGGACAGATGTGATACATGCATGAGGGGGAAGAATTTTCCAGAGAAGCCTGCAGGAAAATTAATGCCGAACCCGATACCTAAAGCACCATGGCAAGATATATCGGTGGATTTTATCACAGGATTACCTGAAGCTCAAGGGTACGATGCAATATTTGTAGTATGCGACCGCTTCACAAAGGAGGTCCATATTATTCCTACTACTACAGAGATCTCATCATTAGGCTTGGTGTGCCTCTATCTAAATCAGGTATGGCGGTTACATGGGTTACCCGATACCATTATCTCCGATTGCGGACCCCAGTTTGCTTCCGCATTTATGCGAGAACTGAACAACATATTGGGAATTCAAACCAAATTATCTATGGCATATCATCCGCAGACTGATGGGCAGACAGAGAGAATGAATCAGGAGTTGGAGCAGTACCTACACATGTTTGTCAACTACCGACAGACCGACTGGCCCAAATGGCTGGCAATTGCCAAATTTTCCCACAATAATAAATTCCATTCAGCTATGCGTATGTCACCCTTTTTCGCAAATTATGGGTATCATCCTCACATGGGAGTAGAACCCAGAAGGGAAGTCAAAGTACAGTCGGTAGAAGATTTTGTATCAAAGATGCAAAAGGTACAAGAGGAAGCGGAGGCAGCATTGAAGAAAGCATGTGATGACATGATGCGACATGTGGATCATACTCGAGCGTGCACTCCAGAGTACAAAGTTGGTGACTTGGTATGGCTAAGTACCAAGGATCTAAATATTCCACGACCTTCAAGGAAGCTTACGGAGAAACAAGTTGACCCATACACGATCTCTAAAGTGATCTCACCTAATGCAGTAGTACTAAAATTACCCTGGTCATTCAAGATCGATCCTGAGATTAATGTATCCTGCTTACACCTTTACCACCTGCCCACTGTTCCTGGCCAACAAACCACCCCACAACCTTTGATAATAGTAGAAGGTGCTCCAGAATACGTAGTTGAAGAAATTCTAGACTCATGTCTTTGACAAAACAAATTGGAGTTCTTAATAAAGTGGAAAAACTATACCGATGAAAATAATTTGTGGGAACCTGAAGAGAATTGTAGGTGAGCGCATAATGCGATCGCCCAATTCTTCAAACATAATCTGAATGTCGCATTGCAAGAATGGTGTATGAGGGGATGAAATTCCAGCCTTACCAAAATTTCACAGAGTGGACAGATACAATATTTTCTCGCCTGGAAGTCGAGGCATAAAAGGGGGGTAATGTTAGGAAACAGCCCCATTACCTAATAAAATTTCATTTTCATTTTATTATGTTGAATTATGCTACATGACACCAAATGACGCTACACTTTGATAGCATGAGAATATTATTTTGCACACATCATTATGTACGCACCTGTACATGCATGTTGGTAACAACAATGTACAATATATGTAACATAGTATATAAACCTTAAATATACACCTAGGGGACCCCAGTTGTGTTCTCTTAGGTATTCCACCTATGCTTGTGATGTGAAAAGCCTATCTCAACAAACTCACCTATAAATAACCCCTCGCATCAAAACCGTCAAATCCCCCATCACGTGCGCAGATCCCGCCCCCTTCTTGTAGAGAGAACCCGCACGGTCTTAGCTAGCAGATAGTGGGTGTCACCCTAACACCAAGAGGGACAACTGCGACTGCAACCAGTCCAAACCATCACCCAAAATAGAAGGACCACAACTGAACTGACTAGGACCAGTCCTAGTCGGTTCGGTTGCCCCAAAAAAACCAGTTGGCACCAGTTTCTCCAGCCAATTTTGTCCCTAACTAAATTTACTGTATATTAAATAAGACTAATTACATTACACCCTGCAAGCAGGTACTCGCAGTGGTGACAATAGAACTAAAATAAAGTAAAATAAGAAAAAACAAAAAAAAAGGCCGCATCACCTCGCGTTTGTAGCAAGAGTGGGGTAATGTCATTGTTGGGTTCGTTGGTGGCATGTCGCTGTCCCCACCATTTGTCATCCCCATCGTTCCCTGCTTTTCGTTCTTTGCCCCCCCTGTTCATTGTCCCTGACTGTCATTTGTTGGTGTTGCATTCGCTGGTGTTGGGCATTGATGTTCATTGGTGTTGGCATTTGTTGGTATTGGCATTTGTTGGTGTTGGTGTTGGTTGGTGTTGGTGGCATTCATTGGCGTTGGTGGTGTTCATTGGTGTTGGAGGTGTTTGTTGGTGTTGGCATTGTTCATCGTCATCAGCGCCACCATCTCCCCCTATGAGCAGTGGCTTGCAGGCAGGGTGGTGGCACTGTGTGATGTGGCATCCACATCATCATCATCCAGAAACAGGGCCTGTTGCAACCCTGTGAGCAGAGGCTCACAGCGGCGGCGCAGGGCATGGGTAGGGGTCATTATCAACAAGCAAGAACCTAAAATAGAAGAAAGATTAGTTAGTGGTAGGTAGACATAAGAAATTAATGATAAAAAACTCACCCATGGCCCAAATGACTCTAGTGGTTGTTTGGGCTCAGCATGCCATGTCATTGCTGGCATTGGGGTTGTTGTCATTGTTGGCTGGCATTAGCATTGGCTGGCATTGGCACCAGCATGGTGTTGCATTGGGAGGGCATGGGGCCAGGCTTGGATTGGGTGGTGTTGTTGTCAAAAGGCAGAGAACTAAAAAGAATAAAATGTGTTAGTAGAGAAGAAGAAATCAACAATAACAAAGATACCTGGGACCCAAATGACTAGCTCGTTGTTTGGGCCCATTTTGTGGTCATTCAGTTGAGGTGTGGAGGTGTTGTTGACAGTGAGAGGAGAGGATGTGAGTGATTCTCAGTCATGGGAATTGTTTGGCAAGTGGTGCCACTTTCTTTTTTCAAGGTGCAAGCACAACCAAATGGTCTGTGCACAGCCACGGAGTATATAAGGACTCATTTCATATGAGCTTTTTACTCCTGGGCTTGTTCCATTGCCCATTTCTATATGTAGCACTTGGTATAAATAGTATAAATGTATTTATTAGTTGTATTTTTCTAGTAAAGTAAGTAGTATTACATGAGTATGTACTACCATAAGAAGACCGGTTGCAACCAATTGCAACTGGTTTTTGAATGGTTTTTAAATATATCTAAATTAAGGCAACCAGCAACCAGACTGACCCCAAATCTGGGCAACTGCAACCACAAAATGGACCAGACCTTCAAACACTACATGCAATGGCAGATTGCGAGCTTGAGAAGCTTGCAGTGTTATTTGAAACACCATCAGGTGAAGATGTAATTCAAGAAAAATTAATGGTGACTGTGTCTGAGGATGCAATCCAGGATGTGAATAGGGAAATGCATGGGTTTTACCCATAGGTTTCCCACACTTTTATTTCCTAATTTATTCAATGAGTTTCAGATAGGTAAGCTACAATGTACCAAATAATACGGTCTATCGAATGCATACAGTGTACTGAATGATACGGGTTTGGTGGACGCTGTCGAATGCTCTCATAGTATGTATAACATGTACTAGTATCAAATGAATACACTTTTACAATTCTTGCTTGTGATACACTATGAAGAATGTTAATATACAGATCTCAGAGATAGCATTGGACATGGTACTCGGCAATGGCAATGGCAACAGCATTGGCATTGGCATAGATATACGGCATTGGCATCAGGCTAATGGATAGATGTGCATAGGAAACTGTATGGCCTAGCTATAGGCAATGATACTGATTTTCTATGTAGTGCAGACCTACCAAATGGGATCAGCTTGCCCACCTGATTGGTGTTGGTCAATGCTGCTGATGCCACCTAAGGAAATTTCCTGATGCTGAAGGTTATATAGTGACATGTATGATAAATGCCTCAATTAGCAATCATCCATTTGTTGTATGCAGACCTATGAAATGGGTTGGCACTGGCACTGGCAGAAATTAAAAATTTACTGACATCGGCAGCAGAGATGCGTAATACAGACCTTCATGAAATCAGTGATTGGCATCAGAATTGAGCATGGCACCGGCACTGGGATTAGGGATTGGGCAGCAAACGTTCGGTGTTCCAACAATTATTACTACATGTTCATGTATAGAATATGTAAATGAAATAAATGAGCATCATCCATCATCCATAGTGTCCATATCATCAGAGCCATGCAACCAAGTGTCATCAACATAATCAAAGTCTGCATGAGTATAGATGGGCAGCGTGATGCGAGAAGGAGTGGGGTGCTCTATCTGGGAGGTGCTGGGGGACTCATCACTAAAATTGTCAGAATTGGCACCGGCATCATCAGCATCGGCATTGGATTCACCCCGAGGTCCAGTGGAATCTGTCTCTGATGATGAGAGAAAAACATCTGCCGCATCAGACGCAGTGGCAAAAGCTGATAGGGGATTTGAGGGTGGAGATGAAGAGGTAGAATCATCGAGGTAGAAGTCAGCAGCATCAATGCCGGTTGGGGAACCCGTAGGGGCAGATGATGAATCAGAACCATATGCCATGGCTGCCTGAAGGGCGGTATGCTGATCAGCATCATTTGCTACATCATCTTCACCTTGCCAAACCATGAGTGCCTCAGCATCGGCAGCGGCAGCGGGGACAGGATCGGTAGTGGGAATGGGGACAGAATCGGAATCAGCATCGGCAGCAGAGAGATCAGCAGTGGAGAGATTGGCAGCAGAGAGATTGGCAGCAGAGAGATTGGCAGCGGAGAGATTGGCATCGGCAATGGGGACTGAAGCAATGGGAGCGGGGACAGGAACAATGGGAGCAGTCCCAGCATTGGACACATTGGATTCAGCGTCTGAAAAATATAGGCCAGCATTGTGACCAGTAACCGTTGGTGGTCGACTGTAGGCAGAGACAACTGTTGGGAGACTTGGTGCATCTGACCACTCCTTCTTTTGCTGCATGCCATCAGGTAGAGACCCTGCGTACCCAGAATGCTGTGCCTTTCCCTTGCCCTTGGTTGCCTGATTGATTGCTAAAACCTCATTCTCTGCAATATCAATGCCCCAGGTCCACTTGTAGGAGGTTGGGGGAAGGGCCTTCAGGCGCTCAAGTTCAGCCTGTGCATGTGCAGATACCAGTTCCGATTGTCTTCTTATGGCTGACCATCTCCCAGCATGTCCATGGTTGTTTTTTGATGCCGCTGCCACTGCCATTGTTAACTTGCGTGGTTTGGACTGAAGCTCCTTGAGCAGGGCTAGCTCATGAAGCTGTTGGAACCCTGCTGATTGCCTGACATTCACATTCATCGCAGCCTCTGCTGATAATTCACAGCCATCTATGAAGTCCCACATCCCACGTGCTTCATTGAACAAATCCCCAATGAGAGCCTGCAGGTTGATGCAAGATCAGCAGTCAGCTCGGCCATCGGCAGCATTGTCTGCTGGCTGGCTATTGGTGAGTGGTGAGCTGGTGATCACAGGGGCAGGGATATACTGTCGGTAGCTATCGAGGCACTTATCCAGGGTGTCACTGGTGAAAATTTGCCCTGGTGCCGGTTCACTATTGTGGCTCCACCAATCACATACATATGAATCCACCAGATGGCTAGGAACATCGCTGGCACCACCATCATCCAACGAGGCCAAGAGAGATGGATGGAATCCAAGGGGTAGGTGGTCCAAATTCACATCGGCGAGACTGTCGGCCAAGGACTTCAGAAGGATCGGCACATCCATCATAAGGCCAATGGAGATGCCGATGCCAATCCAAGACATGACATACATCTGTCATACTTGTCAGTGATGTATACTTACTTCCTTTAGGAAAGATCTCAACATACAAGCTCAGCATAGAGAATTTTTTGCATCCAACATTGTTTTACAAAGTTTGCCTGGTCTAACTCCAACAAAACTTGATGGAATCGGGACTCCGCGTACCAAATGATCTCTTGTGTCCGCATTTGGAGTTGCTCTTTTGGGCCCAATTGCAAAGAAAAAGGGTTGAAGATTGAGAGACTTTTGTTCAACACGGTCATGGTTGGTGATCAAGATAATCGTGTTTACATCATGTTTACATAATACATGTGGCCCTTTTCAGTCAGAGAGGGGAGATATAATCAGCATTTGTTGATCTAAATGCATTGTCAGCCCTCAATGCTAATTCATACCATGAAGCATGCTGGCGATTAGCATAGGCTAGTGGACCAGGAAGGGTATTCTCAGACTGTGAGGCTGACTGCCACCATTGGGTGTGATAGATGAAATACCGCACAGTCCACTGCATTTCATATGTGACCAGTAGAAATTCCTCCCTCCATCGATTTCTCTGAGCCTGTGAACGAAGCCAATGTACTTGCCTGACTATGAAAATTGTTAGTACAATGAATACGGATGGCTACAAAATATATTTACATTCCCAGAATTGGCCGGCATCGGCAATGGCATTGGAAACGGGAACAGCATCGGCATCAGCCATGAGACCAGTATGAATGTGGGAATTATGCCAAATCCAGGACAGATGAATAGAGGTGGAACCAGGTACATTCGGATTCAAAATAGCTGTGCTGGCATTGAGGTCATCCTTGGATAACTGCTGAAACATACTCAATGTGTCATCATCACAATCCAGTGCCAGCATTCGGCTATGGCAATGGTTATACATTCGGGCATGCAAGCTAATTTTGTTAACCAACTTGTGGACAACAGCTCGTGACCGGGTGCGAACTCCCTTTCATGGTGCCACTCGAATGATGTGTGAATATTGAAATGATTTGTCGGCAATGAGCTCCCGCAGCTGGTGCAGCAGTCGGTTTGCCTGGATCTTGTGGAGGTTAATCTCTACATCTGCAAGATTGCCATTAGAGGGGAGGTATACTTGTTGCTCCTCAACTGGAATAGCATGTGTGTGGGCTGGGAGATCTGACAGGCCTGATGCCACAGCACTGTCATCATCCAGGTCACTGGGGGTATCAAATTCCCCTTCATTATCATGGGTGATCCATGAGGGAGCAATGTCATGATTGGCAATGTTGGCAGCATTTTGTAACTGCGTTAAGATTACCATGTGAGATGTGAGAGCTTCTCTCTCCCATTCAACAGCTTGTGTGTCAGAAATGTGAGGTGATTTACCAAGTCGACAGACTTTGTCTCATAATTCAATCCTGGTGACGATCAATGATGGGTTGTGATTGGTGGTAGGCAGTACAACTCACTGCATTTGTTCAAAAAGAATAGCAAAATCAATCCACTCCTCAACTGTGGATTGAACCAGTGCCAATGCCAAAGTTAAGGCCAATCCCGTCCCCACTGCTGATCCCATCCCTGCTGCCAATCCTGACCCCACTGCCAATCCTGTCCCCGCTGCCGATCCTGTCCCTGCTGCCTCTGCTGTTTCTGATATGTGAGTGGCATACATATCCATTATGATATCTGTGAGCCTCCGGGATTCTGCTGCCCTCACTTCATCCTCCCATCGTTCGATTGCCAGTTGGCCGAATGCTGCCGTTAGTTCACCATGGTATTGGCCGAGTTGTGTAGAGTTCTCAAGGGCTTCCTGAGATTTTGAGCAGAGTGTGACTGTCATGCCAAGCATTTTCTTGTGATTTGAATCTGTAGCATGATCATCAAGCATTTCTGCCCAATATGGCAAGGTCGCTGTTCTGACCATTGGAGAAATGGAATTCAGTGATGCCCACAGAGACTCAAGTATTTCTCCTGCTACAATGCCAGACCCTGGAATGAAAGATGGAGCATAGCAAAAAAAGCATTCATCCTTGTGGCCATGAACATGCAAAAGCCCAATGGCCTGGTCAATGGTCAAGCCAGCTGGAAGATGGGCACCAATACGTTCCCAAAGGTGGATAATGTACTGGCAGACAATGTCGTAAATGAGCATGACTCCCTGTTGAGGGTCAATTCTGGTGGTCTTCAGTGCTTGAAGGAAAGCAAAGTCGACATTCTTTTGCTGTTCTCCATGAAACAGGTCTACCAATGCATTGGGAACATAACATCCATGCTGTGCACATGCAATGGCTGCTACTCCAGTCCTGTCACATGCCTTCAATGCCAGAAAAGCATTCACAACAGCTAGGAATTTATTTTTGCAAGGAGCCTTCTGGAAACACAAATACAAATCAGACTGGCTTTGGGGGCGGCATCAGGAATGGCATTGGCCACCACCAAGGGAAGGCGCCTACCGTTAATCATTCTATGGCAGCTTGGAGAAACAGCTCATATTCAGCCCGATTTGGGGCCATCCCACCTCCATCCCATAGCCATATATCAGTATCAGAGTTTTTCTGCTGAACATGATCAGCTTTGAAATTGCCATCGGCCATGAATATGCATTTAAAAACAAATCTGAAATCCATAGTATCATTTTAGATGCCACTGCACCAAGGTATTTTGACACCCACTGGTTCGCATCGTCCTTCCAATTTTCCGGTATATTAATGCCTACTTGAGGACAGGCTGGACAGAAATTGGCAAGTGATTCTGGTTCAGGATTCAAAGGATCTCTTTGATTGTATCCATACCCTGCCCACTTCAATCTTTTCATCCAACGCCATAAGCAGGACATGCGCCGAAGCTCATGGTAGAGATTGACCACTTCAGCAGGCCTCATCGGCAATGTTACATGCTGAATCAGCTGGTAAAACTGATAGGCCGATGCCTTTAATTCCAGATTACAGAGCCGAAAATGGTCTAGGACCTGCACGGTGAACAGAGTCCATATGTTGGTGAAGCTTGTGGGTAGTAAGTTACTGGTTACCAGGTCCAAGGGAATTCAGTGTTCCTCCTGACACTGGCAGGTAACCATTGCTAAGTGATGTATTCCATTTGTATGGACCACACAAATATAACTGTTGTTCAGGGCATCAGCAGTTGGGACAGCATCAGCAGGAGGTACGGCATCAGCAGGAGGTACGGCATCGGCAGGAGGTATGGCATCGGCAGCTGGGACAGCATCGGCAGTTTGATTAGGATTAGGCAAATATGGTTGAAACCCATGGAGGTCATCATCGGCATGCTCAACTTCAGATTCATCATTGCCATCAAAGAAGTCTTGGAAACCATTCTCAACATCAATATTCCCCTTCCCTTGACACCAAAGGGCATCAAGGTGATTAAAAAATGCTGAGTCGGCCCCAGTTTCATCTTTGGCCCAGTTGTCAGCCTGAGACTCATTATAGGTGTTTGAGGTTGAGTCAGGTGAAGAGGGCCGGTGCCGGTGCCATTGCTGATTGTTTGCCTGCCAATTGGCTGACTCTTGCTCTGCTTTATCCTTCACGTCTTCAAATGTCTCCAGATATTTCAATTGGAATTTCAGAGCATTGCAAATTGGCTGATCCATCTGGTGCTGGACTAAAATGTATGTGCTGACCTCCCATAGCTCAGCCCAGCAGAAGTGCATGCCAGTCCAGCATTCAATGCGATGGAAGGGATTTTGCCTGTGGGTTACACGCATGCATGTGCGGCAAAGCATGCTTCCCAGTGAACAATCAACACATCGCCAAATTGCCCATTTATTGAATGGACAGTGGTTGCAAACTTGTTTGTCAACCGACCATGCCTGCAGAGCGAGGGATGCTTGCAGCAATTCATCTACTCGTCCCACAAACTCCAGTACATAGTCTCACTGTCTCTATTATTTGTATATGAGCCTCGCTCCATAAGCAATCAGTGTCAGAAACTAACCATGCCAATGTGTGGCTGAGTCGGCTTGGTGGCCACCTGAGGTTCTCGCATGTCCCATTCTGGAGCAACATTGGGATTATCCTGTATAACAGAATTTGATTGACCCGGTTCTTCCACTGCAGTCAGGGGGACCTTGATGCGCTTTGTTTTTGGTCCATGTTTCGTGTTGACCTCAACTTCTACATGTGTAACAGTATCGACTGCATCATCATTGTCCTCATGCAGGGGGGCATTCTTCTTTGATCTTCTCTTTCGCTTGTAAGGAACTCTTGTTAGGCTCATGATGATTTGGGGTGAGTCACAACAACACCCAATTATTGATGGGGGTATTGTACTATCGACCTCGTGTGATCCTCGTGTGATCCTCATGTGATCCTCATGTCGATGATATGTTTTATGTCAATGACAAGAATGATTCTTTCCTTCACATCAGTCCCCCCAATGCCACCTGAGCCATCAGAGAACCCACAGTTGAGACAGTACTGGAAGGGAAGCAGATATATGGTTGAAGAGTGGAAGATCATTGAGCCTTATAAAGTTGCATTTCAATCACAGGAATCGAAAGCTGGCCGATTGCAAATACTCAAGTGCGACATCCTCCCAGCAATATTCAACTACTGGGCATCAATTGACAGGGCCCCTGTGGATGAGGAGGAGAGTTGCATTCATGCCAAGGTAAACTCACAAGCATGTGAAGGTTGTATTATTGATCACATCACCAGGAACTAACAACCTGGCTTTCCAACAACTGGCAAATGACCAAAGGCCTCTCACGGAAATCAAACCACTTCAAAGTAAAGTGGTCAGAAGTCATTTGGAGCTTGTACCGGGACCGAGTTTTCCAACAGATTGCAAACCTGTTAGGTGTTGAGGATGCCACCACAAGTACACCAGGATGGTTCCAAGCACGACTGCCAGCTATCAAGCATGTTTTTGACACCATGAATGCAGAGGAGAAAGCCATCCTTGAAGTCGAACAGGAGAAAATGATGCAGGAAGGATATCCTGAGCAGACAAAGCAAGTGTAAGTTGAAGCCGATGCCATTGCCATTGCCATTGCTGGACATAATGAACATTTCACAGTCTAGCAGACAAATACCTCCTTAAATGTGTGGTGGAGAATGCATGACAACAGTGGCTGGAAATGGGGGTGTTGTTTGCGACATTTACAGCCTATACTGCACCTAATGGCTTGATGGTTGTTGACATGTGAGTCCCTGAATCATTTACTGCTAATGCGATGCTGATGCTGATGCCGACTCCAGCCACAAAAATGTTGCCTCTCTGATAGCCACCCCTGCACAATCGTTTCTGGACACGTATCATGATCAAGTAACTGAACTGAAGTGAAACTTTATGAGTTATATCAAGTTTTTACGCCCATTAAACCTTGCTTCAAGATCAGCAACGCAACATAATGCAACACTAACCCGATTAACAATGACTAATGATGGCTTCCCAATCCTTCCCACATCATGGAAAGGATCACAATTCAAGAAAAAAGAGCTGGAAGAATGGTTTATGTTGTATGTTGGCCAGCATTACAGTATGTTGACTTCCTATTCCACAAACTGTTACCCATCTCCTGCAGAACTAGCAAACAATGGTCATAGTCACCATATCCCATTCAAAGCAATTGCAGATCAGACATCATCATTTGTCAGTCTGGAATATCTCCCAGCTAGGTTCAAAATCAGAGACCCACGGAACATGCACAAGAGTATCATAGAAGACTTCTTTGACCATGTTCTGCAGCGACAAATAGTGCAGGGCCCTGAAAGAGCATTCCAGTTCAAAGCGATCAAAGCCATGGACAGGAGTGTGGCTCCTGCACACTATCTGAATGATTTGAATAACTCTTCACCCTCCTGACACATTTCCAAATGCAGGGGCCAAAGAAATGACGATCCCAATCCTCAGAGCGGCACCGAGCTTGGGGCCACTGCCAATGCCAAACCAGTGTCTGCAAACTGCAGGGGCCAAAGAAATGATGATGCTGATGCCGATCCTCAACCCAGCACAGAACTGGAGGCCGTTGCCGCTGCCAAACCGCCTGCTGCATCAAGAGGCAGAAAAGTTGTCAAAGGCAAACCCAAGTGCAAGGAAGCTCGCCAAATATCAACTGCAGGACAGACCCCAAATTCTGATACAACTGAATCACAATATGTCCAAGTGGATCAAATGACAATGGACAGCCTCTGCATGGTTGGTGTCACTCAACCACAGCCAATTAATAGTCCTAGTGATGGTGAACCAGAATATCTCATTCCTCAACACATTTACATGAGATACATCACGCATGGATCAGCTGGAAATGCCATTGTAAATGATCCCCCATGCCCAATTAATCCATTTCTGTTGGATATATCTCAAGAGAGCTCACAACGCCCTAAGCCTCAACCACTTTTAGGGGGAAATTGGACAGAGTGTCCTATTGCAAGGGCAAGGGCTTTAGCAGCATTAGTGGGATCGGGAATGGCAACAGTGGGATCAGCAATAACAACACCAATATTGGCAATGGCACCACTAGGATCAGCAGCGGCAACACCAATATTGGCAACGGCAACACCAATATTGGCAATGGCAAAAGTACGATCGGCAACGGCAACATCAGGATCGGCAGCAAATCCATCCTCCGCACGAGCACGACCTATCCGAAGGACAGCTGATGACCTTGCACAGCAGGAAGCCATTTCAACCCAGGCTGTTGGGAGGAGACAGAGAATTAAAAAAGTGAAATTTGCCATGTAGATTTACAAATAAAACACTATGTAATGTGAAAAAAAAGATAGTCCAACTTTTATGTACATGCCGAATCACATCTATTCCTTTCTGCCTTGCTTTGTCTCCCCTCTGTCCTCAGATTTTCCTGCTCTCTTCCTTGGGTTCAGCTGAGGGGTGGTACTTCTGGAATGTAGTCCAGATGGACCAGGGGTCAGGCTGCATGGGGATCAGCACAGCTGTGCAGGGGGAGGGGAGGGCGGGGGTGAGGTGATTACATCGACTGCCGATGCTGGTGGGGTAAGTGCTGATGCTGGGGCAGCAGGCTCGGGCTCGGCAAGCGACATTGGGGGGAAGAGGAGAGGGAGTGGTGGGGCCATTGATGTTGTGGGCTGTACCATTTCTTGAGAATCCTGTGGTGTGGCCGGAATAATTTGGATGGGGGGGGGCGCCAGCCAAGGATGCTTCCCCTGCCACCTCTTCCAGCACAACCAGTCCCTCCTCACCATGCTCAGGCTCATTGTTAACCTTGACAAATCCCCCCTCCTCAACCAGTTCTGCCATCTGTTCATCTTTGTTGCCGGCAGCAGCATTGGGAGTGGCAACGGGAGTGGGAGCAGGAGTTGGGGCAGGAGTTGGGGCAGGAGCAGGAGTGGGAGTGGGAGTGGGAGCAGGAGTGGGAGCAGGAGCAGGAGCAGGAGCAGGAGTGGGGGCAGGAGGAGGAGGAGGAGGAGGAGCAGTACCGGGACCGGGAGCAGGAAAAGGAGCGGGAGCAGGAGTGGCATTGCCTTCCTTGGCATCTGTCATTTCTTCCCAATCTGCCTCTGCCCTCCTGCTTGGAGTCCTCTCAAGGCGAAACACCTGCTCAGCCATGTAACCGTTGTACAATGTAATGGGCTGTGCACCACCAGCCTGCAACCCAAAGTATCCTTCAATGTCGTTCACCCTGTTTTGAAGCAAGTCGACTGTCTCCCAGAGTTCTTGTACGTGGAGTCAGGACTCTATGAATGACTCTTCATTCCACCGTGCATGCTTGTACATGTCTTCCTCCAGTTGGTTTAGACATCCAGTGAAGGTGGTGTAGTCACTGGCAGAGGGGTAGGGAGTCAGGGCAGGGAGGGCAGTCGGCTCGGGCTCAGGATCGGCCATGTCAATATCCTCTTCCACAGCTATGGGTATATGTGTTAGTGGTTTTATGTGTCATGATATGGAAGAACTAACCTTTGGATTTTCCTTTTTGGCTTGCAGTGAACCGCCTAGATGATTCCTCTCCACTGTCTTCACTGGAAAATTGCGCCTTCTTTGCTTTTCTTCTTGCTGATCCTTTTGCTTTCTTGGTTCTCGGCACTCAATCCACGTCCTCTGGATTGCACCGAATTTTCCCTTTCCCACAGAAGTAGCAGGCCATTTTCCCATTCACCTGCTCCCAACACTCATGCCTAAGCCTGACACATCGTGCACACGGCGTCATTCACAAACTCCCTCACTGGGGTGCTCCTCATGCCGCCCTTGCTGCATTGTGCCACTTCTGCTCCATCCTGGGATTGGCACTGGCATTGCTCTCCATCTCCTCATCAAAATCCTCCTCTGATCCCTTGCTACTCTGCACCTCTTGCGGTCTGGGTCTCACTGTGATTGCTGGCAGCATTGGTTGCTGGGCTGGGGCTGGAAGTCTGGATCCTGATGCTTCTGGTTGGGCCCACATCTTGGCCGGTGCCGGTGGTGCTTCTATCCTTGTTGGTGTTGGCATTGCTGCTGCCATTGCCACTGCCATTGCTCATGCCTTTGCCACTGCCGCTCTTCCTTTCTTTGCCACTGCCATCCCTGTCTTTGCTGCTGCCATTCCTGCTGCCGTTCCCTTTCCCTCTGCCATTCCCATTCCTGCTGCAGTGGCCATTCCACCTGCCCTTGCCGTTCCAACTGCCATTGGTCCAGCTGATGTGGACACAGGACCTGTTATGCCCTTTTTCTCATCAAAGGTCTTCATTGCCCTCAGTTGACCTTCAATAAACTTCTGGTCCCCTGTCCTGTCTGACTTTGACTATGCTACCACAAATCCCCACAAAAAGACATCAGCCCAGAAGATGGCCTGCACATCCTCTGTGAGAACCTCTCTTTGCCAGGCAAATAATGTTTTCTACAATTGGTAAGTGCATCGTTGATCTGATAGCATGCCAATCCACTCACAAGGGCCGATTTTCTTTCCTTCATCACGGCCTTGATACTTTGGTCCTGAAGGCCATTGTGGATGGATTGCTCGATCTCGCTGATCTGGCCAAGCACTTGTTGGCATGTAACATTCATGGTTGATGAGTCAGCTGCGGCAGTGGGGTCAATGTTGAGATAAAAAAGAGTGAAACACTGAAAATCAACAATCACATGTTGTTGATCGATATACAATATATACAAACAAATAATGTCCTGATTAAACGTTATCACTTGTTATCATCTGTGTTATCTATACCATGAGCAATCAGCAAACCGACACTTATATTCCTGATGGATATGTCATTATCCGAGGTGACAATGGGCAGCACTATCTAGTGCCCCATTTTATGATTCCAGCTACCCACCAGGCAATGGAGGCCTATTCCAAGAAGGTTGAATTCAATGTGCACATGGCACATGGGGGGGTAAGATTTCCTTCTTTTCAGTCTCATTGCCACCAGCATAGCCGTCTTGGCCTGATGCCATCCTTGGGCCAATGTCATCCTGTTGGCCGATGCCGTGTCTTACCCAATGCCATGTCTTGGCTGATGCCATGTCTTAGCTGATGCTGTGTCTTGGCTGATGCCGTGTCTTGGCCGATGCCATGTCTTGTTTGCCTCGTCTATCCTCTCACTGATGACTTTGCAGTCTGGAAACATGACTGATAAACTGTACTACTATGCATTGGCCCGCAACCAGCTAATGCTACCTGCTGATCCAGTAAGTGCCTTGTCCTCATTTGTATGACTGTTAGTTCATCCTGTTGCAGAAATTGACAGACAGGGAGCTGTTGAGCTGCCATGCTGAAGTGAAAGCCCTGCAAAACAACCTTGGCACCTCATACAAGGATGCCAGTCATTGTGTCTACATGGCCAAGGTTGAGAAGCTGGAACAGCGAGATGTCACATTGAAGACATATGTGACCTTGAAGGAAAGGATGGAATATAATCTGAAATCATTCGAACGCAGGTTCTCAGACATTTGAATGAGATCATTGTCCCATGACAACAAGATGGCTGATCCCACTGGTTCTCACAATTAGCTAGTACTGACATTGTTATTTTAGCTAGGATGAACACTGCTTAGGGTGTAGCATGGGTATGGGTAAACCCACAGTAAACGGCCCACAGGTTTGACAGGTACAGTTATGGTTGCTGAAATGCCGGACCTGTGACATACTGTACCTGTTTTGGCGGTGTCACGGGTATTGACGGGTTGCTTGAATTGCCGGATCTGGCCATTACCAGTACACCGATCAAACATGACTTTTACCTCTTCAACCATGCTTGACTTTGCATTGCCCATCGTAATAGTAAGTTTTTTGGTTTCTTTCAACTAACTAGATGTTCTTTTTCTAGATTACAGTGTCAGGTCGACAATGGTAAGTTGTTTGTTTGTTTCAATTATCTAACTGTTCGATTTTCTACATTACAGTGATTTGTACTACTTGACAACGACGGAGACGATGAATGACCCAGCACCCGCCCCAGCCCTGCGAGCCACTGCTCGTGGGGTGGATTGCGAGTGCTAGCAGCCGACGATAGGGAAGGGGAACAACAAACAACAAACAGGAGACAGGGATGAGGACGAGGAACCACGAGGGGGAGAGGACAACAATGAACAACGAACCACCGCCACCACCACACCCCCAACCACCGCCGCGAGCGACTGCTCACGGGGTGGAAACGAGGAGCAACAAGGGCAGGGATGACGATGAGGGCACGGCAATGGGGACGAGGACGAGGTGCAAGAATGGCACACGAGGACCACTGCAGGAGATGGAGGCGGTGGTGTACGGCGAGGAAAACCAACAAAAGGGCCCAAGAGACGTCATAGGTAAGTTTTTCCCCCCTCGATTCATTTTTTTTTGTTACTAACAAAGCTTTTATGACGATGGTGATGACTGGCACCACCTGACCCACCCCCACCACTGCAACGAGCTCCTGCTCATGGGGTGGTTAGGTGGTAGCACGACCATATGCCTACAAGAAGGGCCACAAGGACCACGACGAGGGTGATGACCACGACCCCCAACTAACCACAACAGGGGAGAGGAGCGCCGCCCATAAGGGGCAGGGGACCACGACGATGGTGGGAGGCAATGAGTGGGAATCCGAAGGGCACCACTGCAAAGAAGGGGGACACGACGACCTCTCGCCCTGGCTGAGATGGTGGGTTTTTTCTTTTGTAGTATTGTATAGAATCATTAAGTAAATAAATCCCTCCAGAATAAAATCCCATTGTTCATATCTTTTCTTACATGAGATTGATCATGTGGGTGTATATCAATAAGTAATGGAGGATTTGTGTTAATTCAAATTCAACAAAAAAATCATAGCTTAGGTATTGTGTACAGGGTGTAGTTAAGTTAGTTAAGGGCTTACACAATACAAATACAGGATGTTTAACAGCATAGAACATCAAATACGAGGCAAAAATCCACAGTGTATATATGTGGTGTCACACCTGCAGTGTTTCATGACAGACTGTGGTAAAAACCTGTCACTGCGGTTGCGGTGTTAGAATGGGTGTGGTGTTGGCAGGTGTGGGTGCAGTGTGTGAAATCTTACCCACGGTGTGACCCATGCTACACCCTAACACTGCTGTTTTGTTGATTTTGTTCATTCATTCATACTGCCTGTGCCCATTGTGTGTCTGGTTTGCTAATGCCCATTGCCGATGCTCTTGATATATAGATTTCCACCCCAAAGTGTCTGTCTGCTGCTGCCAATGTTGATGTTGATGTCAATTTCTGTGCCGACATGTCTGCTGATGCCAATGCCAATGGCTGTGACTATTTCATCAACGGTATTAGATTCTTACCGCACATCTATGCTGATGCTGATGCCGATGCCGATGCCGAATACCGTGTCCAATGCTATCTCATAGGTACAAGCAAGAATTGTAAAAGACCCATTTGGTAGGTCTGCACTACATAGAATGAATTATTGCATCATTGCCCATAGCGAGGCCATACAGTCTCCTATGCACATCTATACCAAGCATTGTAATACACTATAGTACACGCAGCTAGGTCGTACTGTTATTGGGAAGTGGTGCCTGATGCTGATGCCATACCTCTATGCTGATGCTGTTGCTGTTGCTGTTGCCATTGCCGAGTACCATGTATGCTATCTCTGATCTGTATATTATTAACATTCTTCATAGTGTATCACAAGCAAGAAGTGTAAAAGTGTATTCATTTGATACTAGTACATGTTATACATACTATGAGAGCGTTCGACAGCATCCACCGAACCCATATCATTCAGTACACTGTATGTGTTTGATAGACCATATTATTCGGTACAGTGTAGCTTACCTATGTGTGAGTTTTGCATGAAAAATCACAAAAAAAATGATTTTCTGGTAGCTATGCATTGGGTGCTTGTGATACCATGGACAAAATAATATATTTCTATCCTTGACACATGAGAAATGTCACCCAAATATTGTTTTATGTGCTGGATCACAAAGAGCTAAACAAAACACTTCTAGGAGATCATTTTTTCATGATTTTTCATGCAAAACTCATTGAATAAATTAGGAAATAAAAGCATGGGAAACCCATGCATTTCCCTAGATGTGAAGAAAATCAGTCCATGTCTATGGTCCCTGTTGCATGGACTGGCTTGATGAACACAGCAAGAGAAAAATACTATCAGATTTGATTCACACATTTTTACTGGACTGCTGGTGCAGATTATTATTTCCATCATTAGCTACACCCAAAGTCACCATTGCAGCCACTTCCAGAAACTCTTTGCTATCTACTTCAAGTTTCATGGACTTACAGTCAAGGGCTTCAACACACTACATGCACTTGGACTTACTATGAGCCATAAATGGACTTGTACTGCTGTTGGGAGAATTTCCAAGCATTGTATGGATGAAGTGCTGGCCTTGAAGGATAAACATTCATGGCTGCTCTCCTACGACAATGTAAATATTCCATTTCAGGTCTTCTCACAGTGGCTGGACAATCAGGGCATATTTAGAAATGGAACTGTGGCTACAGTGTACATAAAGTGAAGTGTAACACCATTACCAGCCACAGCCAATTTTGATCTACAAGAATGCCATGCAGCTGGCATAAAAAATCCATTGCAGCCTATCAACATCCTTGATCTTATAGATGAATCATACCCATATATTCATACATGCAAAGTACCAGGTGCTTCAATTCCTACTGGAGCCACCCAGCTTTGATTTTGCAACATATGAGCACAAACATAATGAACTGCTACAACTGCCCCCACCTGTCCACCAGCTTCCATCTGGACCTGATCACATCACATTGCAATTTCTTCTTGGGACTGTTAATATTCTAGAGGCTAGCTATGAGGATAACAGTTGCTTATTGTCTCTTGCACGTGACCTTGCCAATCAAGGAAATACAACTCAATTTGATTCTGGCAGTAATACTGCCATAACTCATTCAATTCTCCACGGATTGGCTTGGTATTTTTTAAGTGTAAAAGCGAATGTATTAGTGAGATGTTGGGCACATCAAAATAGGCCAATTGGTTGATCTTAAAATTCGCATTTTTGGCCTATTCAGGGCATTTTTGCATGTTCAACAGCTCTAACTGTATCAGGAAAGCACCAAATGTCATAAAAATATTAATACACCTTTTTTATTATGTTGTCTTGGTGCTGGAACAATTCCACCAAGTTTGAACCATTGCCTGAAGCTTGAGAGCCATTCCATGTCAAGCTGTCCTACAGTTGCCTAATTGGGACTGCTGAAACTGCTAAATTATGAGATGATGCATATATGTATCAGGCATCTAGGGGCATTAGGGAGACATCTTAAAGAAGGTGCATGAATATTTCCAGGGCAGTTTGTGCTCTCCTGCCACTGCTAGAGCTGTTGAACATGTAAAATGCCCTAAGTAGGCCAAAAATGCGAATTTTAAGATCAACCAATTGGCCTATTTTGATGTGCCCAACATCTCACTAATACATTCGCTTTTACACTTAAAAAATACCAAGCCAATCCGTGGAGAATTGACTGAGTTATGGCAGTTTTACTGCCAGAATAAAATTGAGTTGTATTTCCTTGTTTGGCAAGGTCACGTGCAAAAGACAATAATTAAGGAGTGGCTCTATCAGCTTGGTCTCGACACACCTGATATGCAGAAGCAACTAGGGCTTGAGAAATTGATAGCATGGATCAGAGATCAGCTCACCATCAACTGACTGTGGAATTTTTTTAAATTCTAGGCTGAGGATCCTAATTCCTTTGACCAACTTGACTGGATGCTGCTAACATTCAGTTGGTTGCACCTATTGATGGTGGCTTCCAACACCTTTCATGAGTAGTATTTGGGGATAGCAAGAGGTCATGGACTTAAGTCAGGCTTTTGATTTGTTGCAGAAGAAGGGTTTGGGAAAAGCATCTATGAAGGGTCCTTTCTATCATGATCTGAACAAGACCCTATACCATGTTGCTGAGGCTCATATCCATGAGGACTGGCTGGTTGTTGGAAAGTTTAGCTCTCTTGCAGAAGAGGAGTTGGTTTCACTTGCCAATCAAATTGTTGAAGACCATGGCTCAAGCTCAGCTCTCAACCACATGGATGCAAAGCCAGAGAATCAAAGAGATGAAGTGAAGCAGCAAACAATCATGTGGAATTGTGACATCTTACAGTACATCATGCTCCATCAAGCAGTCAAGCATGGTGATGTTGGCCTGATGGAAGACTCACTACCTCATCTATTGTTGCAATTTGTTGGTGGAAAAAAATCCAATTATGCCACTGAGGTTCTTGAGCTTCTTCAGTCATTGCAGTGTGAGTGGTCACTGCTGGTCAAGTGAGTATCAGTCCCATTGTTCAAAATTCTTGTAATAACATGCAATGAAGGGAATTTGTTGAAATCACTGCTGGCTAGTGAACCACATAGGAAAACCAACAAACTTCCTTCCCATTGATGAGGCACAAGAGCACAATATCAAGGAAATAAAGGTTCATTGTGATATCTTCATCTGACACATCCAATTCTCACTATTTATATCTCTGGTCAATCATTGCTCAGAAGGACCCAGCATTGACTGGGATTACTTGAAAAAGCTTCATCCTGCCATACATGTTATCAATGCTGTTGCAGCTCACATTGAGAAGGAATTCTAGACATTAATGAGAGGTAAAAAGCACACAGTGCTGAAAAAGGAGCTTGATGTCCAAGCCCTCCAAGATTCTTATCAAACTGAACTCCATCAATATGTGCCAGGAAGGAAACTTCATAAGAAGGATCTGACTACAGTGGGAGCACTGACTCACAGTGAGGGAAATTGTTGAAGTGATGGATTGATGGTCAAACATTCATGTGATCTATGATGCAGAAGTGGAATTTGGATTCCAGTGGCAATGAGTCTGTGAACAATTCAGATGCAAGCCAGTAATATATTCAATGTATATCTACTGAATAAAAATTAATGATGAGAATGGGGAGGAGAATAGAAGAAAGCTGGTGAAATCCAACCTGGAGGAACATGTGGTCACTGAAATGACCTGGGGACTGAATGTGAGGGCAGTGAATGCACAGACAGTGATGTTGGCAAGGGGGATGGTGTGAAAGGCCCAGAGAACTGGGTATAATGTGGGTTCAAGGTAGGGAGCAGAGAGTGCAGCATTGCAGGAAAGATGGAGGGATGGAGAGTAACCAGAAATACTGGCTGTGGTGGAGGTGGCAGTACAGGTGAATATGACAAGACTCAAGGGGTTAGTTGCAACAGGGGTGATGATGTGAATGGCAGTGCAGATGTAGGCATATGATTTAACAACACCACTGGTTGTGAAATCTGATTGTGAAGGGATGAGAGTAAGATCAAATAGAAACATAGAAAAGGCTTACTTGAAGAGATGCAAGCAGCATATTATATACTAGGATGCCTCGAGGTGAGCAGGGATTCTGTTGGTACTGTGAAATCTTGACTGTCTTTTGGACACATTCAGCTTCACAACATTCAGCTGTTTCCTTTTTTCTTCCTTCACATTTCTTCAGCTTATTGCACTCTCTATCGTCCTGTTCTGACTTGTCCAACTTTGCTAACAGTTCTAAAACCTCCTGGCCATGCTGTGATGCAAAGACCCATGGTGGATTGAGGATCTTGTTCATGTCATTGATGGTCTTGATATGATCATTTGATGCAAGGGTTGTGAGGGTTGCATCTGTTAGGGCGACACCCACTATCTGCTAGCTAAGACTGTGTGGGTTCTCTCTACAAGAAGGGGGCGGGATCCGTGCGCGTGATGGGGAAATTGATGGTTTTGATGCGAGGGGTTATTAATAGGTAAGTTTGTTGAGATAGGCCTTTCACACTGAAAACATAGGTGGAATACCTAAGAGAACACAACTGGGGTCCCCTAGGCATATATTTAGGGTTTATATACTATGTTACATATATTGTACATTGTTGTTACCGACGCACTCGTACATCCACATACATTTTGATGCGTGCAAAATAAAATTCTCATGCTATCAAAATGTAGCGTCATTTGGTGTCATGTAGCGTAATTCGACATAATAAAATAAAAATGAAAGTTTATTAGGTAATGGGGTGGTTTCCTAACATTACCCCTCTTTTATGCCTCGACTTCCAGGTGAGAAAATATTATGTTTGTCCCCTCTGTGAAATTTTGGTAAGGCCGGAATTTCATCCCCTCATACACCATTCTCGCAATGCGACACGGAGCATTCGGATTACGTTTAAAGAATTGGGTGATTGTGTTATGCGCTCGCTTACAATTCTCTTTGGGTTCCCACAAATTATTTTTGTCGGTATAGTTTTTCCACTTTATTAAGAACTCCAATTTGTTCCGTCAAAGACGTGAGTCTAGAATTTCTTCAACTATGTATTCTGGAGCACCTTCTACTATTATCGGAGGTTGCAGAGTAGTTTGTTGGCCAGGAATAGTGGGCGGACAGTAAGGGCGTAGGTGGGATACATTAATCTCGGGATCAATCTTAAATGATCGGGGTAATTTTAGCACTACCCCATTAGGCAAGATCACTTTAGAGATCGCATATGGGCCAACTTGGTTCTCCGTAAGTTTCTTCGAAGGTCGTGGAATATTCAGGTCCTTGGTACTTAGCCATACCAAGTCACCAACTTTGTACTCTGGAGCACATGCTCGAGTATGATCCGCATGTCACATCATGTCATCACATGCTTTCTTCAATGCTGCCTCTGCTTCCTCTTGTACCCTTTGCATCTTAGATACAAAATCTTCTACCGACTGTACTTTGACTTCCCTTCTGGGTTCTACTGCCATGTGAGGATGATATCCATAATTCGTGAAAAAGGGTGACATACGAGTAGCTGAATGGAATTTGTTATTGTGGGAAAATTTGGCAATTGCCAACCATTCGGGCCAGTCGGTTTGTCGGTAGTTGACAAACATACATAGGTACTGCTCCAACTCCTGATTCATTCTCTCTGTCTGCCCATCAGTCTGCAGGTGATATGCCATAGATAATTTAGTTTGAATTCCCAATATGTTGTTTAGTTCTCGCATAAATGCAGAAGCAAATTGTGGTCCACGATTGGAGATAACAGTATCGGGTAACCCATGTAACTGCCATACCTGATTTAGATAGAGGCGCACCAAGCCCAATGATGAGGTTTCTGTAGTAGTAGGAATAATATGGACCTCCTTTGTAAAGCGGTCGCATACTATGAATATTGCATCGTACCCTTGAGCCTTGGGTAATCCGGTAATAAAATCCACAGATATATCTCACCACGGTGCTTTAGGTATAGGGTTTGGCATTAATTTCCTGCAGGTTTCTCTGGAAATTTCTTCCCCCTCATGCACGTATCACATCCATCCACATACCCCAACACATACTTTGAAATTCCGGGCCACCAATAATTTCTCATTACTAATTCCAACATCTTCCATCTTCCTGGGTGTCCGGCAATCAGCGTATTGTGATGTAACCGGACAATCTCCCTTCGCAAATCCTGATCCTTCGGTACATACACTTTTCCTCAAAACAACACCAACCCTTGTTCCTCAACCCATTTGTCTCCTTTGATATTACCTTTCTTCTCTCCCTTCAGAGCTTTCACAGCTTCCACTACTTCATTGTCCATTTCAGAACATTGTCTAATTTTAGACAACATTTCCATTTCCAAGCTATCTATTAATAGATGCCCTTGACGCATAGCGCAAATGCGAAGGTATTTGGGTTTAAGTAAGGTAACATTCTTATTGTCCTCCTCCACCCCCCTTTTATGATCAATACGTCTGGATAAGGCATCTGCTTTCCTCATTAAGCTTCCCACTTTATGGACCAAGTGAAAGTTGAAATGCAATAGGAATAGTGCCCAATGCGCTTGCTGGTGATTAAGCTTTTTAGCAGATATGAAGTATTGCAGATTTTGATGATCCGTCCAGATCTCAGTTTGATGCGTACATCCCTCCAAATAATGCCTCCATGCCTCCAATGCTCATATTATCCCCAACATCTCTTTGTCATGCACATCATAATTCCTCTCCACATCTTTCAACCCTTTTGACAAGTATGCACAAGGATGCCATTTGTCATCTTCACACAACATTGATAATACCGCTGCAGTAGCAAAATCGGATGCATCTGATTCCACTCGCAAAGGGCGTGTGAAATCTACTGGGGCTAATATTGGTCCCTCCACAAACATCCTCTTCAACTCCTCAAATGCTGTCTGCTGCTGCTCTCCCCACCTCCATACTACACCCTTTTGCATAAGGTTATGTAAGGGTGCAGCAATTTTAGAAAAATTGTGCACAAAGCGACGATAATAATTTGTGAGTCCCAAGAACGCTTGAACCTCCTTGACACGGGTGGGCGCAGGCCAATCTGTGATTGCCTGTACCTTGATCGGATCCATTTTGATCCCATCAGGGCCGATCAATAATCCTAGGAACTCGATCTCACTTGCCCCAAACACACACTTCTCTGGTTTCAAAAATAGATCGTTCTCCGCCAACCTCTGTAACACCTCTTGCACTATCGGTTCATGATTCTCTTCATCCTCCGTGAATATCAGAATGTCATCAATAAATATTATTACCATGCCTTTGTCTATTACGTCCTTGAAAATGTCATTCATCATATTTTGAAAGGTCGGGGGACTATTAGTCATCCCAAAAAACATGACAAGTGGCTCGAAGGATCCTCGACGCGTGGCAAATGCAGCCTTCCACTCATCTCCTTTCTTTATTCGTACATTGTTGTATCCCCATCGTAAATCCAATTTTGTAAAGACCTTGGCTTTTCCCACCTTATCAATTATTTCTGAGATCAACGGCAGGGGGTACACATTCTTCACTGTCCACTCATTCAGATACCTATAATTGGTACACATCCTCTTCCTTTGGTCTTTTTTGGGCACGAAGAATATTGGTGATGTCTGCGGTGATTTCAAAGGTCGTATGTATCCTTTGCGCAATTGCTCCTTCAGGAATGCATCCACTTCTTCTTGTTCCATCGGAGATAACGGATATACCTTCGACTTCTTCGGCACAAACCCTGGCTTCATCTCAATCACATGATCCCATGGCTTCCGCACTGGCATTCGCTCAGACTCCTTCTTTTGGAACACTGACAAATGTTCATGATACACTTTTGGCACCCATTCCTCCACTGGCTTCTCCACCTTCACGATATTCTTGTCCCATGACTGTCCTCCATGAATTGCTCTAAAGGTTTGCTTCTGCTCTTCTTTCTCAATCATAATCGGAACTTCCCCATTTGGCATTTCCTCATCCTCCACTTCCTCCATTGTAACAGAATACTTCCTCGGACGTTCTTTCTCTTTCTTTTTCCTTTTTTCTTTCTTCATCTTCCTCCCATACACATTACATTCCTTAGGACAACGAGTCATTTGTACTTTCCCAGTTTTCCAATCAATTTCGGGATTATGCTTCCGTAACCATGGACATCCTATTATTAGATTGGTTTTCCCAAGATCGCACACTTCGAATACAGCTCGCTCCTGATGCTCCTGATACTTTAGTACCATAGTCACCTCCTCCTTGATAGTTCCTCCACGATTGACTGTTCCGTCAATATTGTACACCATTATAGGTTGCGCCAGCTTGCCTGTGTTAATACTGTTTCCGGTAATTAAGGATCAATTAATAAATAATCCTGTAGCACCACTGTCAAGCAACGCTTCCACATCAATAGCTGCATGCGTGTCCACTGTCTTCAGTCCCACAGTCAAGGTGATTTCAGGTTCTATTCGCGCAGAGCGAATAAAGAACTTAGGGGTTTTCGGAAATGACATGTGACAATTTTCTTTGTTGTGTGATTTGCAACAGTTGTACTCCTCCTCAATTTCCTTTTCTGATTTACTCTGGGTTTCCTCGGATACTAATACATTGTAACGATTCTGGGTCACCAATGGGGAAACCTTCACTGGGACTCTTCCACAAAATTCTCCTGCTTGCCTTCCTCCTGCTTCACTTCCTCGATTGTAGCTCCCCTGATCTTTCTCTTCTGCTTGCAATACTTAGAAATGTGTCCTAACTGCCCACAGTTAAAACATTTAAGTGGGGCTCGTCTCCCCACTTGATCAACCTCCATTGCCTCTGCTGGTGCTGCTGACTCCATAACTATAGGTGTCACTGCCATGGCTGGTGGCTGTGCCCTTGGAGCTTGCACCTGAGGCGCCTTTCCTTTCTTGGACTTTCCTCCTGATGACTTTCCAAATTTACTACTTCCGTACATCAACTTTGACTCCGCCTGTTCCTGCTGATATTGCTGGTCAAGGCACATTGCCCAATTATACCACTCGTCCAACTTCTCTGGCATAGAAGGTAGTCAGTAGATAGACTTGAATAAAGAGGGATTTAATCCTGCTTTCAAAAACTCTACCAACACGGCTTCTCCCATGTCCGTTTGCAAAGCTTCTGCTTTGAACTGCAAAATAAATTCATCCGCCGTTAAGGAACCTTGGTGCATGGTCTTTAATTTAGCATTGGCTGTCGCCTTTGGATTAGGGTCTCCAAACTGTGCCTCCAATCTCTCCAGAAATTCCTTGAAGGTTGCAAATGGTTTATTTCCCACGGCAATTTGATTAATAGCCTCATTTCTCCAGAACTGTGCTTTCCCCCCCTGAATGTATGAGAGAGCAAACATAATCCTAGACTTGGCTGTATGAAACTTGGGCTTCCTCCCATGGATGTACAATACTATAGAGCTGATGAAGGATTTTGTATTCTCCATGGTACCATCAAAGATTTGCAGGGGCGCATACTTAGGTAAGTGCACTTTTCCATTTCCAGATTTCTCCACTGTCTCATCCTCCTGCGATATCCACTCCACCATCTCCTCCATCTCATCATCTCTTTCTCCTGTCATCTCTGGCTGTACTTCCGCTTGTCTGGGCTGTGATGCTGCCAATACTGACACTAATTGCGACATTTGCACTGTGAGCGCATCAATTTTCGCCTCTAGTGCTGGTATGGGAACAGGATTAGGACCGGGATTAGAAGTTGAAGGTTTGGACATAATTGTAGAATCTGTGATGAATCACTTCTTCAACAAATTCAAAATTTTACTTCGAGACCTCTCCAAACGTCTATGGGTCCACTGAAAACATAGGTGGAATACCTAAGAGAACACAACTGGGGTCCCCTAGGCATATATTTAGGGTTTATATACTATGTTACATATATTGTACATTGTTGTTACCGACGCACTCGTACATGCACATACATTTTGATGCGTGCGAAATAAAATTCTCACGCTATCAAAATGTAGCGTCATTTGGCATCATGTAGCATAATTCGACATAATAAAATAAAAATGAAAGTTTATTAAGTAATGGGGTGGTTTCCTAACAGCATCAGGCAGAATGACACCAGCAGTGTATGGACTTGGAGTGTAGCACCTTTGGTGAGTCTTGAACCTCCAGTCTATGAGTGCAGAGCAGACAGTCTTGAGATGTTTTTGGCAACTGGATGTCTTCTCCATCAGGTGTTTTTGGTTGGAGTTGGCAGATTTCGATGGTGTGGAGTGGACACTGGATGAGGGACTGGAATCTGGTGTTGCAGGTCGAGATGGGATTGTGGTGGCAATTGAACAGGCTCAAGGATGTGCAAGACAATTGTCACATGCATTACAGCAGGCATCTACAATGCACATTTCCATTGAGAATTCCACATTGCATTGGTGAGGTGGATTGTTGAAGTAGTTGTCATCAAATGCCATTCAACAATTTGGCATTGTGCTGTATTTTTGCAGAGTCTCATCAACTTTTTTGCCTATTCTTTCCCATCACCCAACATTTCCATGACTGTCTCATGAATCTCTTCATGCTCACTACCAGACCCTGACAATGATGATTCCATGTCTGATTCTGATGAACTGCCATTGTGCCTCTTTCTTGTGTGCTTTCCCCCTACATTTCTTCTTCTTTTGCTTGAACATTGATTTTTTGACTAGCAGAATGGCTTGGGCCTATGTGTGCAGAATGACCAACTTGACCAGCTCTTTGATTGAAAATTGAGAGTGATGATGGCACACTGAACTTGATAACAAGCTCAATGTCAGGTATATCAGTGCTATAAGGGCAACCTTAGCCTCTAGCAAAGGGAAATCTGAAGTTAAAATTATAGTACATATTACAGGGATTGGAGGTGCACCTAGCAAAGGGAATATAAGGGCAACCTCAGCCTCTAGCAAAGGGAAATCTAAAGTTAAAATTATACTACATAGTACAGGGATTGGAGGCGCACCTAGCAAAGGGAAATCCAAAGAGAAAACTCTAAGGACCCAATGCCCAGTATATGTGAAAACTAGAAAAATCAAATAATAATCTAAAAATAGAATAAGGCGGAGATAGGCAGATCAAGGCCGCTGAATGACATCATACCAAGGGGTAGATGTCAGAAGGGGTGCTCTGCCTCTAAATATAAAACTGTCAACATGTACAAATGTGATAGAAAGGGGAAATTAGTAATAAAATAAGGAAAAATCATAGAAAATGAAGAATTGGAGGAAATGAAGTGAGGAAAAATATAGGACAAATGTAAAAAATAGGAAAAACACACAAGGCATCACCTAGTCCCTTAGATCACCTCCTCTCTAAGATGCATCACCCTGATGCATTCAAAATCACATACTACCAAAGTCAGTGACTTGAATGCAATGCGGTGCAGCAGTATGCCATCAGTGGAATTCCTTGACTAACCGAGGGGCATTCACATCGGACTCTTTGACCCATGAGTTCTCCTTATACCCATAACCCTTCCAGTGTACCAAATACTGGAGTTTTCCTCAACATAATTGGCTGTCCAAGATCAACTCGACTTTGTACTGGGGTTCTCCCTCGATTACTGTGGGCAGCAGTGGTGGACATGAATGGCGTCCTGGGAATGGAGCTGGGGGAGCTGGAAGGAGTTTGACGACATGGAAGACTGGGTGGAGTCTGGACATGGAGGCTGGGAGGCGCAGACAATAGGCATGCATTCCAACACACTTGACAATGGGGAAAGGTCCCAGGAAGTGATGGGCGAGTTTCTTGGACAGATGTGTGGTGGAGATGTCACTGGAGTGTTGGAGAATGGCATTGATTCCAAAAGCATGCCATGTTGTCCTTTGCCTTTGCCTCCTCCAAACTGTCTCTCATGTGTTCTGTGAACTGGTTCACTGTCTTGATGTGCGAGGGGGATTGGTGAGGTTTGAATCCCATATGTGGATGCTGTCCAGTGTCTAAGAAGAAAGGAGTTTGTTGAGTGGAAGAGTGGACATGGTTGCTGTATCCAAACTTGGCCAAGGGGAGGAGATTGTCCCAGTTGTCCTGGTGCTCATTGATGAAGACACGGATGTACTGCTCCAGTTCCTGGTTGACTCGCTCAGTCTGGCCATCAGTTTGCAGGTGATAAGCAGTTGAAGTGAGGAGTTTGATCCCCAGAAGTCAGTACAACTCATGGGTGAACTCTGCCACAAACTGAGGGCCATAGTCAGAAAGGAAAGTGCCAGGAAGTCCATGTAATTTCTACACATGGTGGAGATAGAGTCAGGCGGCACCCAGGGCACTGACAGTGGTGTGAGTTGGAATGAAGTGAGCACATTTTCCTGTGGAATCAACTGTGCACATCACAGTATCAAACCCATTTGACTCTAGCAACTCCACCACAAAGTCGACACTGACAACATCCCAACAACTCTCTGGGACAGGGAGAGGGTGTAGCTCACCAATGGGTTTGTGACAAGGAATCTTGGTGCATAGGCAAAGGTCACAAGTACAGCAATACTGACCAATGAGCCATGACATCTGTGGCCACCAATAATTCTGTGAGGTGAGCTCCAAGGTCTTCCAGCATCCAGGATGACTGGCAATCCATGAGTTGTGGTGTTGGGATATGATGTGTTGACAAAGGTCAGGGTCATCGGGGACATAGATGTGATCCCTGAAATCAACAAGTCCTCCTTTTCAGCCCACTCTGCCACATGCAAGGAAAGGGTGGATCCCTTCCTCAGTTCTTTAACAGCTCAGGCCATGACATCCTCATGTAAATGGCTACAGTTTGCATGATGAATATCATGTAGGATGTCCTGCTCCTTGCCCTGGGGTGCAATGCCTTCCAATGCCCAGATAGTAAACAGGTTTGGCTGCAACAACACAATGTCTTGATTGTCGTCACTGTCATCCCGTGGTCCATGCATTGGGAGAGGGCATGGGTCTTCCCCATGCAGCACCCTTGGCAAAGTCAGAACTGTCGGCCTCTACACAAAAAGGGCACAAGTCATCAGCAAAGGTAGGAATGGGAGTGGAAGTGACCATCTCCTTGAATGCCTCCTGTTGTGCATTGTCCCACCTCCAAGCCTCCTTCCCTGTCAAGTTGAACAGTGGTTGTGCATGATGTGAGAAATCCTTGATAAAACGCCGATAGAAATTGATGAAGCCCAGGAAAGACTGCACCTCCTTCTTATTTGTGGGCATTGGCCAGGCTGTGACCCCATTCACCTTGACAGGATCCATCTCCACCACACCCTCCGAGATAATCAGGCTGAGGTACTCGATCTTGGTCTTCTCAAACTTGCACTTGTCCTGATGAAGGTAGAGTTTGTACTGTCAAAGTCATTCCAGGACAAGGCACATAATGCAACGATGCTCTTCAACTGTGCGAGTGAAGATGAGGATGTCATCAAGATAGATACAAATGACACCCTCGAGGATGAGGTTATGGAAGATGTCGTTCATCATGGTCTGGAAGGTGGCAGGACTATTAGTAAGGCCAAAAAACATGATGAGCAGTTTAAAAAGACCACGGTTGGTACGAAAGGCTGCCTTCCACTCATCTCCCTCCTTTATCCTCACATTATTGTAACCCCAATGGACGTTGAGCTTGGTAAAGTATTGGGCTCCATGGAGTTGGTTCACAAGTTCAGAGATGAGGAGTAGTGGGTAGCAATTTTTGACTGTGATGTTGTTGAGCCTTCTATAGTCTTGAACTGGTCAAAGTGAGCCATCCTTCTTCTTGACAAAGAAAAAGGGAGAGGCCATGGGTGAATTTGATGGTCAAATACATCCAGAGGCTAGGTGTTCATCGATGAACTGGTCAAGCCATTGCTGCTCCTCAGGGGAGAGAGGATAGACCTTGCAGGAGGAAGGGGTTGCACCGGGGATGAGTTCAATTGTGTGATCCCATGGCTTGCATGCAGGGAGAGAGTTGAATGATTCCTTGGAGAACACATCCTCAAACTCATGGAGATGAGGAAGTAAGGAGTCAGTAGAGGATTTAGCAGTGTTGGTTTTGTGGAAGGCCTCAGTGAGGCATTGGGATATGTTCAATGTAGCACACACCTCATGCGATGGACGAATCGCAGTGTAGAAAATCTGATCACCTTTTTCAGCTTCCTCTGGCTCCTCCTTGTCATCATCTGAGTCCGGCATCAGATCAGGAACCCCCTCCAACTCCTCATCTGGCACTGGCAGCATGGTTCTGGGTGCATCATATCGAGGCCCTTTGTCCACGGTGTTCTAGTCTGGCTTCCATGAAACAAGTGCAACAGCTGGATGGGCACCGGCTCATGGTGACCTCCCCGGTACACCAGTTGACCTCTGGGTTATGGTCTCAAAGCCACAGGTAGCTGAATATCACCTTCTGCTTTCCTAACTGAGTGACAGCAAAAAGGGCATGCTCACTGTGATCTTTGTAATGGAGGACCAGGTCTACAACCTCTCGGATGGCACCAGCTTTATTTGGGGATCCATCCACATTATAAACAGGTATTGGATGTGAGAGTGAGTGAGTGTTCAGGTGATGTTGTTGTGGGAGATGGGCATCAATGAAGAGACCAGTCGCACCTGAGTCCAGGAGTGCAGGGATGCCAAGTATCTGTCCAGTGTCGGTAGTCTGTAGTTCAATTACCAGGCTCAAGGAATGCATCGAGGGAGTGGACACAACAATATATTTGCATGGTAATATGCGCTCCCATGATTTAATTTTGGGGTCAAGTAGAGGGAGAGGTAGGGAAAGCAGGTATGTCTTCAGCCAACTTCAAAGGGTCAGAGAGGGGAATAGTGTTTAAAGGTCCAGTCCAGTCCAGTTTTTGACTTCCAAATGGGGCAACCGGCAACTGCAACCAGTCTAGGACTGACCCAGATATTGGAGGACCACAACTGGACCATTTAGGACTGGTCCTAATTGGTCCATGGACCAAAAAAAGACTGGTTCGGACCAGTCTTTTGTTGTAGAATTTATTGTGCCAAATAACCCATATGTATCTCAGCAAATACAACACTTACCTCAGATCCATTATATACATGGATAGAGGTTGTAACTATCCGTAGATTGATCCAACATTTAAGCAATTCCATCAAGATTTGACTGAGATATGGCCAAAACCAAAAGGACATGCATTCAAGTTGCAGTTTTTAGTTTGTAATTTGTAGTTTGTAGTCACACTTATTTGGGCTGTCATATGAATAAAATCACATGGTAAGGATGATTAGGTGTGTTGTTGTTATTTTTATGATGTCATATAGCTGTACAAAAAAAATTTATAGCTCAGGTAATAAGCAGTGCAATCAAAGTTGTTCTGATACAACAAAATACTCATACAAAAATGTTTTTGGACATATCTCAACCAATTCTTGACCATTTTTGATGATCCAGGGACCAAAAATGAAGCAAATATGTGTGGGAGTAAGGTCCAACATAAGTTGGGACAAAAGACGGGTTTTAACCGGTTTTTCATTGGTCCTACTATATTTTTCAAAACAAAAGACCAGCAACTGGACTAAAAAAGACCAGTCCATAAATAGACCACTGGTCCAGTCCTAATTGGTCCAGTTCAGTTCAGTTTCGGTCTTTTTTTTGGTCCTACAGACTGGACCTTTAAACACTAGAGGGAAACAGTCATGGGATTAGATTCATTCTCCAGGGATTCAACTGACAAAACTTCAAAGTGGTTATGGACAGGCAACAAGGGCGTACAATTCACTCACTGCAAATAGAAAAATCCTGTTCCTCTACAACTTCTGATTTGATCTCCTTTTCAACCTGACCCTTCACTTCCTTGACATCTACAAGCGCCAACAGGCCCTGGAGGAGCTCATCTTGCCCCTCAGGGGTGGGCATGCAGATATCATGAAGATGGGGACACACTCCAGCCATATGTCCAGTTTCCCCACAGCAGTAGCAGAGATTCAACCTATGTGCATGGTTACAGGCTGCATCAACATCCATTGGTACTGGAACATTGATGGCTGGCACAGGAGTTTGATGGACAGGAATGGGATTATGTTGGGGGAGGGTTTGATTAAAGATGTGGGATGCAGGAGTGGTAGTTGGAGCCTGGAATGCAGCATTGAATGCTGCATTTGTGAGTCAGTTCTCATCACAGAGGGAAGCAGCTTTGTACCAAGCATAGATATCATCATCTGCTGGATGTCCTTCCAACATCTGGACAATCTGGTCCTGAATCTCTTGGTTGAGGCCCCAGCAGAACTTCACCACCACTGGTAGCCCACCCCCATATCCTGCCATGTCCACCAAGTCTTTAAACTCGTTGATATAAATCTCCATGGATTGACGTGCCTGGTGGTACAAGGATGACTTGAGTCATGTCACTGCTTGGTGGTGCTCATTGAGGGGACAAAAGTGGTGTACAAACTCTGCCCAAAAGTCACCCCAAGTGGAGAAAGGTAGAGAACTGAGTTCTTTAGTTTGGCATGTTAGGCGGCACGTTGTTGTTGGGTGCACTTGGAGTCGCAATGGGGGGAATATTAGTCGTGGAGCTAGTCTGAAGTGTTCTGACCAAGTTTTTGATTGTAGATTTAAGTGAATCTATTTGTGTGTGTATTCTGGTAATGTCACTTTCAAGTGCATCGAGGTGCTCTGATGCATCCATGGCACTAGGGGGCACATTTGGCAAAAATGGTGGTGCACTAAAGGTGGGACTGTTGGGAATGGTGTGTAGGGAGTCTATGGAGCTTTGGGAAGCATCATCCACTCTGTACCTGCCTATATTGGGCAGTGAGTTCATGATTTCGGGCCTTAAGAGAGAGTTTTCTACTATAAGGGCAACCTCAGCCTCTAGCAAAGGGAAATCCAAAGAGAAAACTCTAAGGACCCCTTTGCCAATGCCCAGTATATGTGAAAACTGCAAAAATCAAATAATAATCTAGAAATAGAAAAGGTGGAGATAGGCAGATCAAAGCCACCGAATGACATCATACCAAGGGGTAGATGTCAGAAGGGGTGCTCTGCCTCTAAATATAAAACTGTCAACATGTACAAATGTGATAGAAAGGGGAAGTTAATAATAAAATAAGGAAAAATCATAGAAAATGAAGAATTGGAGGAAATGAAGTGAGGAAAAATATAGGACAAACATAAAAAATAGGAAAAACACACAAGGCATCCCCTAGTCCCCTTACAAGGAAACTCTAAGGACCCCTTTGCCAATGCCCAGTATATGTGAAGACTGCAAAAATCAAATAATAATCTAAAAATAGAAAAGGTGGAGATAGGCAGATCAAGGCTGCCAAATGGCATCATACCAAGGGGTAGATGTCAGAAAGGGTACTCCACCTCTAAATATAAAACTGTCAACATGCACAAATGTGATAGAAAGGAAAATTAGTAATAAAATAAGGAAAAATCATAGAAAATGAAGAATAGAAGGAAATGAGATGAGGAAAAATATAGGATGAACATAAAAAATAGGAGAAACACATGGGGTTCACCTCCTCAACATCAAGAACCAAACAAGAGAGAAAAGTGGGTGAAGATAGCTCAATTGGCAGGCCACACAAATCAGAAGGCTGGCCATGCAGGAACAGCATCCATGGGTGGCACAGCAACCACCACCACAACACCGGTGAATTCCTCCAATGCTCCATTGGTGCTCTCAAACATGACAAACATGAATCAACCCTTCACCACTAAGCTAATCCAAGCAGAAGATGATCTTCTTAAGGCTCACAGAGGAGGTTGCTTCTATTGCAGATATTTCTATGCTGGACATTTCACACCTGATTGCCCCCTCAGAACTAAGGGCAGGCCCATCCCAGAAGCATGCAACAATGTAACATTGTTGGAGGTGCTCAAAGTGAAGGCTGCTTTCAAAGGGACCAGGACAATTGTTATCACTGTGGTTTTCAACACTGATAGCGACAACAGTTTCAAGATGTTGGGTGACACAGCATCAGAGTACATGAGCAAACCTTTCTCTCTACCATCACACTTGTGGTGGGATTGTTGTATTGATGCCTCCTTAACCTATGCACCCACACCAATTTGAGCTCTTATTGACCATGGTTCCCCCCCAGTGCTGATTTCATCTGATTTCATGGATGTTATGGAACTCACACACTGCAAATTGTTCAAGCCTTTCCAGTCACAGGTGCCTTTGTAAATGGGCAGAGAAATTCAGACTCCAGCTTAAAAGAATATTGTAAATTACACCTCCAGTCCTGAGATGCAGTATGGAAATTGAAAGTAGTGAATGCAATCATTAGTCCAAACATCCACACAGACATAATGTTAGGATTGGATTTCTTAGCAAAGAACAAGATTGTGGTTGATGGGAAACTCCAGAATGTAATCACTAAGGATGCTCAATACAATCTCTTGAACCCCCCATAGACAAAAGTGCCTACACCTCTGCTCTTTGTCCAAGAACACCAAAGGACTGAGGCAAAATCTATTAAATCAGGCCTAATTCTGGCAAGCAAGAGGCAAAAGTTGGTTCACAATGAACTGCAATGTCTGTTTGATGAGAATCTGGATCACTTTGACTTTGGGGCCCACATGACATCAGGACCTTGTGTAATCATGGCAATCAGGAAGCATATTGAGTAGCTGGTGGCTCAGCACATCTTGGATAAGCTGGACACAACATACAAAGCAAGATTTGTGGACTGTTTCCCAACTGATATCCCTCATGCAAATGACTTGCCAAAAAATGTATACCATCACATTGAGGTAACACTGGATGCCCCAATCTCAGTAGGGCACACTTATTCTTGCCCTAGAAAATACAGGGAAGGCTGGAAGACACTAAATTCTAATCAAGCAGTATACACCCCTTATTTTCTCCTTATGCATTGCCATTGTTCATCATTCCTAAGGCTGATATATCAGTACTGCCACAATGGGCTAATGACTACAGAAAGCTTAACAAAATCACAATATCAGATAACTACCCTCTCCCTCACATTGATGACATCCTGGGAGACTGCACTAAAGGGTAAATATGGCCCATGGGGGAAGATCAATATGACAAACTCATTCTTCCAAACACTGGTACATCCTGGTCACATCAAATACACAGCTCCAATGATACTTTTCAGCTTGTGGGAGTGGGTTGTCATGCCCATGGGATTAAGGAACTCACCTGCAATGCATCAACAACAAGTGACATGGGCCCTGTCCAACCTTATTGGGAGGATCTGCCATGTGTACCTGGATGACATAATTATCTGATTGTTGAGTCTAGCTGAACATAAGGCCAATGTGGCAGCCATGTTGGAAGCATTGTGAGCAGTGCAGCTTTACTGCTTGACCAAGAAGTCAGCATTGTTTATCACCCAGATCAACTTCCTCAGGCATCACATCTCCCTGGAGGGGATTGAGGCCGATGGGTCTAAGGTGGAATGGGTCATGAACTGGTGGGCACCGACTTTGGTGAAACAGGTCCATCAGTTTCTGGGACTGGTTAGATACATCAGTGCCTTTTTGCCAGCTCTGGCAGAACACACCACAATTCTTGCCCCATTAATGAAGAAGGAGTGCAACACATTATTCTCACCATGGACAATGGACCATCAATGGGCTTTCAAATAGATCAAAGGCTTAATCCTCAGTTGGGATTGCCTGACAATGATTGACCACCACAATCCAGGGGAAAACAAGATTTTTGTGATGTGCAATGCAAGTAAATGATGCACAGGTGCAGTGCTGTCCTTCAGAAAGACTTGGGAATCCACAAGGCCAGTGGCATTTGAGAGTTGACAGCTGAAAGGGGGCTGAGCTTCACTATCCAGTACATGAACAGGAAATGCTGAGCACCATGCATGCCTAGACAAAATGGAGAGTGGACTCAGTGGAAGACACAGATGTACTGCTCCAGTTCCTGGTTGACTCACTCGGTCTGGCCATCAGTTTGCAGGTGATAAGTGGTCGAAGCAAGGAGTTTGATCCCCAGAAGTTGGTACAGCTCATGAGTGAACTCTGCCATGAACTGAGGGCCACGGTCAGAAAGGAAAGTGCCAGGAAGTCCATGTAATTTCCACACATGGTGGAGATAGAGTTGGGCAGCACCCAGGGCACTGACAGTGGTGTGAGTGGGAATGAAGTGAGCATGCTTCCCTGCTGAATCAACTGTGCACATCACCGCATCAAACCCATTCAACTCTGGCAACTCCACCACAAAGTCAACACTGACAACATCCCAACAACTGTCTGGAACAGGGGGAGGGTGTAGCTCACCAATGGGTCTGCAATGAGGAATCTTGGTGTGTAAGCAAAGGTTACAAGTACAGCAATACTGACCAATGAGCTGTGACATCTGTGGACACCAATAATTCCATGAGGTGAGTTCCAAGGTCTTCCAGGATGACTGGAAATCCATGAGTTGTGGTGTTGGGATATGATGTGCCAATGAAGATCTGGGTTGTTAGGGATGTAGATGTGATCCCTGAAATACAACAAGTCCTCCTTTTCAGCCCACTCTGCTGCACACAAGAAAAGGGTGGATCCCTTCCTCAGCTCTTTAACAGCTCAGGCCACGACATCCTCATGTAAACTGCTACAGTTTGTGCAACAAATGTCATGTAGGATGTCCCACTCCTTGCCCTGGGGTGCAATGCCTTCCAATGCCTGGATAGTGAACAGGTTTGGCTGCAACAACACAATGTTTTGATTGTCGTCACTGCCATCCCCATGGTCCATGTGTCAGGAGAGGGCATCAGTCTTCCCTAAGCTGCGACCCAGACAGTGAGTGGTGCAAGGAGAAGTCAAATCTGAATAGATACAGGGACCAACGAGCTTGACAATGGGTCAATTTCTTGGACGTCATAAAGTACTCGAGATTCTTGTGATCCATTCAAATTTCCACCTTGTGTTGGGCACCCTTGAGGAAGTGTTGCCACTCCTTGAGTGCACACATTATTGCCAACATCTCCTTGTCATGGATCTTGTAGTTTTGCTCCACACCACTAAGGCTTTTGGAATGGAACACAACAGGATGCCACTTCTGGTCCTCTGGAGACTGCTGAGACAACATGGTGCCCATCACAAAGTCAGAACTGTTGGCCTCTACACGAAAGGGGCACAAGTCATCAGCAAAGGTAGGAATGGGAGCAGAAGTGACCATCGGCTTAAGCTTTTTAAATGCCTCCTTCCCTGTCAAGTTGAACAGTGGTCATGCATGATGTGAGAAATCCTTGATAAAATGCTGATAGAAATTGATGAAGCCCAGGAAAGACTGCACCTCTTTCTTGTTTGTGGGTGTTGGCCAAGCCATGACCCCATTCACCTTGACAGGATCCATCTCCACCTGACTCTCTGAGATAATCAGGCCAAGGTACTCGATCTTAGTCTTCTCAAACTCACACTTGTCCTGATGAAGGTAGAGTTTGTACTGTCAAAGTCATTCCAGGATGAGGCGTGTGATGCGACAGTGCTCTTCAACTGTGTGAGTGAAGATGAGGATGTCATCATGATAGATACAAATGATGCCCTTGAGGATGAGGTCATGGAAGATGTCATTCATCATGGTCTGGAAGGTGGCAGGAATATTAGTAAGGCCAAAAAACATGACAAGCGGTTCAAAAAGACCACAGTTGGTATAAAAGGCTGCCTTCTACTCATCTCCCTCCTTTATCCTCACATTATTGTAACCCTAATGGATGTCAAGCTTGGTGAAGTATCAGGCTCTATGGAGCTGGTTCACAAGTTCGGAGATGAGAGGTAATGGGTAGTGGTTTTTGACTGTGATGTCATTGAGCCTTCTATAGTCTTGAACTGGTCAAAGTGAGCCATCCTTCTTCTTGATGAAGAAAAAGGGAGAGTGGGTGACTTTAATGGTCGAATATGTCCAGAGGCTAGGTGCTCATTGATGAACTGGTCAAGCTGTTGCTGCTCCTCAGGGGAGAGAGGATAGACCTTGCAGGAGGAAGGGGTTGCACTGGGGATGAGTTCAATTGCATGATCCCATTGCTTGCATGCAGGGAGAGAGTCAAAGGATTCCTTGGAGAACACATCCTTGAACTCATGAAGATGAGGAAGCAAGGAGTCAGTAGAGGATTTAGCAGTATTGTTTTTGTGGAAGGCCTTGGCAAAACATTGGAATATGTTAAATGTAGCACACCTCATGCGATGGACAAATCACAGTGTAGAAAATCTGATCACCTTCCTCCACTTCCTCTGGCTCCTCCTCATTGTCATCTGAGTCTGGCACCAGATCAGGAACCCCCTCCAACTCCACATCAGGCATGGGTAAGGGTCCAGCAGGACACTTCTGAGTGCATTGTACTAAGGCCCTTTGTCCGCGGCACTCTTGTCTGGCTTCTGTGAAACAAGTGCAACAGCTGGATGGACATTGGCTCATGGTAACCTCCCCAGTATGCCAGTTAACCTCTGGGTTATGGTCTCAAAGCCACAGATAGCCCAAGATCACCTTCTGCTTTCCTAACTGAGTGACAGCAAAAAGGGTATGCTCACTATGATCTTTGTAACAGAGGACCAGGTCCACAACCTTTTGGATGGCACTGGCTTCCTTTGGGGACCCATCCACATTATAAACAGGTATCGGATGCGAGAGTGAGCAAGTATTCAGACAATGTTGTCATGCAAGATGGGCATCAATGAAGAGACCAGTTGCACCAGAGTCTAGGAGCACAGAGACACCAAGTATCTGTCCAGTGTCAGTAGTCTGTAGTTCAATTGCCAGGTTCAAGGAATGTGTAGAGGGTGTGGATGCAACAATATATTTGCATGGTAATCTGTGCTCCCATGATTTAATTTTGGGGCATGGGGCAGAGGCAGAGATAGGAGGGGCAGGTACATCTTCACCCAACTTTGAAGGGTCAGAGATGGGAATAGTCATGGAATCAGATTCATTCTCTGGGGATTCAACTGACAAAACTTCAAAGTGGTTATGGACAGGCAACAAGGGTATACGATTCACTCACTGCAAATAGAAAATCCTCCTCCTCTACAACCTCTGATTTGATCTCCTCTGTAACCTGACCCTTTGCTTCCTTGACATCTACAAGTGCCAACAAGTCCTGGAGGAGTTCATTTCACCCCTCAGGGGTGAGCATGCAAATATCCTGATGATGGGGGCATGCTCTGGCCATGTGTCCCGTTTCCCCACAGCAGTAGCAGAGATTCAACCTATGTGCATGGCTACAGGCTGCATCAACATCCATTGGTACTGGAACATTGATGGCTGGCACAGGAGTCTGACAGATAGGAATGGGGTTATGCTGGGGGAGGGTTTGATTGAAGGTGTAGGGCACAGGGGTGGTAGTTGGAGCATGGAATGCAGTGTTAAACACCACATTTGTGAGTTGGTTCTCATCACAGAGTGAAGCAGCTTCGTACCAAGCATAGATATTGTTGTCTGCTGGATGTCCTTCCAACATCTGTGCAATCTGGTCCAGAATCTCTTGGTTGAGGCTCCATCAGAACTTCACCACCACTGGTAGCCCACTCCCATATCCTGCCATGTCCACCAAATCTTTAAACTCGTTGATATAAATGTCCATGGATTGACGTGCCTGGTGGTCAGAGGATGACTCAAGTCGTGTCACTGCTTGGTGGTGCTCATTGAGGGGACAAAAGTGGCATACAAACTCTGCTCAAAAGTCACCCCAAGTGGAGAAAGGTAGAGAACTGAGCTCATTAGTTTGTTGCAGAATATGGTCCATGTAGAGATAGGCACATTCAGATTTCATGTATGTGAAGGCCTAGTACATTTTGCAGCTTTATTGATTAATTGATGTACAACTCACAGGAATTAAGGAATGCACATCCCTGCACACATGCACCATTAAATTTGGTGGGGGGGACAGTTTGATCTGGGCATGCTCCTTAGTGGGCATATTAGGCAGTGCATTGTTGTTGTTGGGCACACTTGGAGTCGCAATGGGGGGAATATTGGTTGTGGAGCTAGTCTGAAGGGTTCTGACGAAGTTTTTGATTGTAGATTTAAGCAAATTGATTTGCACATGTATTCCAGTAACATCGCTTTCAAGTGCATCGAGGCGCTCTTATGTGTCCATGGTGCTAGGGGGCATGTTTGGCAAAAATGGCAGTGCACTAAAGGCGAGACTGTCGGGAATGGTGTGTAGAGAGTCTGTGGAGCTTTGGGAAGTGTCATCCACTCTGTACCTGCCTATCTTGGGCAGCGTGTTTGCAATTTTGGGCCTTAAGAGAGAGTCTTCTACTATAAGGGCAACCTCTGACCCTTCCAGAAGGTTGGGAGAGTGCACCTGCAGAAAAATCATAAGATTTTATTCAGTTATCCAACCTTATGAGGGGCTGATGCAGAAACAGGTAGCTCTATTCCTTAATCGTATTGTAGGATGCCAATTTTTGCCTTGAGGGCCACATGCAGTTGTCAGACACAGTGGACCCTTCCCTTGGCCCTGGCTTTGCCTACTTTATAAAGAGCAATGAGTACCTTGCTCACTTGTTGAAGTATGTTGATCAAGATGAGGTATGCTTTACATGTTGTCAAAGCTCATACCTGTTGCTTATCCAAAACAGATAAGCCACTGCATGGGGTTTGCTGCCCTGTGGTTAGCTAATAGCAAGAAGTCGAAGGGGCTCCATGCAACTGGAGTGGACTTGGTCAGCTGTGCCCAGCATGAGATGTTTTGAGCTAATGGCACTGGCAACCTTCAAAAGGGAGAGAGGTGACTTTACCACACAACAGGAAGGGCAAAACTTTCCCAGAGAGAAAATGTGGAGAAAATGTGGAGAAAATTACACTTTTTCATTAAGCAAACAAGTATGGAAAAACTAGTGAAAATAACTTATTTTCTGTTCATTTTCTCTTCAATCTGCCTAAGGAAAAATATATCATTTTTGTGGAGAGAAAAAAAAGGGAATCTGCAGTGAAAAGAACTCATTTCTTCTTGATTTCCCCCTAATTTTTGCATAGGAAAAAAGAGTGATATTTCCTGCAAAAGCAAATCAGAAATCTTGAGTGAATATAACTTATTTCTTCCAAATTTTGACCTGGAAAACTGCATGTGAAAAAGTGTAATTTTCTCCTCATGTTTGCCAGCTTTTCACCAGGAGAAAAAGAAACTCCTGCCTGTTTGGGTCAAGAGCACAGCCACCAATGTTGACATAAGCAGGCAAGAGTTTCTTTTTCTCCTGGTGAAAATCTGGCAAACATGAGGAGAAAATGACACTTTTTCACATGCAGTTTTCCAGGTCAAAATTTGGAAGAAATAAGTTATACTCACTTAAGATTTCTGATTTGCTTTTGCAGGAAATATTACCATTTTTTCCTATGCAAAAATTAGGGGGAAATCAAGAAGAAATGAGTTCTTTTCACTTCAGATTCCCTTTTTTTTCTCTCCACAAAAATGATATATTTTTCCTTAGGCAGATTGAAGAGAAAATGAACAGAAAATAAGTTATTTTCACCAGTTTTTCATTACTTGTTTGCTACATGAAAAAATGTAATTTTCTCCATTATTTTCTCTCAGGCAAAATGTTGCCCTGCCTGTTGTGCCAATGTTTGCATGTGAGGTGTCACTGAGGGCTCACAGATACTCAAACATGGATTACATATTCCTCTCAAGCATTGCAGGCATCCTACTTCTCTACCTCATTGTATCCTATGATATAGCCTGTCAATGGTACAAGAACTTTTGGACCTGCCTCAAGGAAATGCCTGCTCATTTGCAGTTTGTTCAAACACCAGCAATACAACACAAGGTACCAAAGTTTCATGTTCCACCTCACACTGTTGTATGCCATGGTCCATTTTTGTTCAACTATTCAAAGTGGGTGGGGCAGACAGATGGTGAGGGTGTTGAGAGGAACTGGTCATGGTTGAATGGTGCAGCAGGAAGCACAAGCCATATGGGGCCTGGTGCTCATCACAATATGCTGGATGACTTCATGGGGTTTTCAAACTTCAGGAAGAAAAATGACCTTAGTGCATGATCCCTTGTAATTCTGGGATTTTTGGTCTGATTTGTTTACAGGGGATAGTTTGCTTTGATGTATGGTCCTTGCAATACTGCAGGCCATTCTTCATCAATGAGCATTCCACCTGTTCACAGAAGGTTTACATGAGGAGCATGGGCAGAAGTTAGTTGAATGAAAAAAGATGGTACAGGAATGGGAGGATGACCATGCAAAGCCAAGCCCATATGAGCTACCTGACATGTGCTAGTGGCCAATGCCTTGCATGACAGGTTCGAGTTCTCTACTCCTCATCCCCCTACTTTTTCACTTTTCCCCCACTGTAGTCACTGTCTTATGGTTAGAGTATTTATCCATCAGCAAAATCACACATCACCTGGCAGGGTGTGGATGGTATGGCAACATACCAGCCATACTTGTCATACCACCACAATTAAGAATAGAAGCATAAAAGATGTTTGAGGCCACAATCTTTTTGTGGCTGCCATATTTGATTGTGGCATGTCACAAAGTAGTGTGGTGCCAGTCTTTTCTGTAGAACCATGCAATCATGGTATTTATTTGGATCACTCATTTGGCTTGCTAATAGAACAGTAGCTTGGAAATTGATTCATTGACCATAGTCCTAATTCTACAAATAATGTTTGATCTTATCTTTGAAGCCAATTTACTGGAAAAAATTGAAGGGAAGGGGCTGGAAAGTGTTTACAATTTTCCATCAGTTCAGCTCATCATCAGAAATTGTGATGACGGTGTGAGGATCATCAGCATCAGGGCCATGTCATCAACAGAGTTTGGGTCAATGATTCTGGTAGCTAGCTCAAAGACCTGCAACCACTGTGACTCCAATTGTGCAAGGATTTTGATGGGAATGAGGTATGCCACAACCCAGGATGCCCATAATTTCTCTAAGAACCCTTCCATCCTCTCCGGGGTTGGCACTATGCCAACACTCCAGAGTGTCAATGCGTGCTCATTCTGAAATGCAGAAGTTTACCAAGATGTTGAAAAAGATGACAACACTCACTGCCGCAGCACAAAGTGCCAATGCTCCCAAAGGTTTTCTGTGATCTTTGTGGGGCCACTTCAAGATGGTCTTCAAATGTTGGGCAAAGAGAGCCATCATCATATTGGACCTGAAAAATCCAGATTTTGTCTTGGATACCCAAGTAGGTAAACAACCATGCGAGAAAACAAATTACCTGCACATCTGGGTCACAGTACACGAAATTCATACTAGTCAAGGAATGTTGCATATAAGATTTGATGGCAGGAGCAGATGACTTGAACAGCTCCCCTTTGAAAGTGTGAAAGATTTGCGAGTGCACATTTGCCAATATTGCTTCACCAGTTCCTGATAGCTGATGAGGCCTGCAAGATACATATTGTAACATCAATGGTGCATAAAACACGATGACTCACTACTGCATAAACGGCATCTGTAGCCTCCACAGTTTGAAAGGACTGGTCCCAAAATTCCTTCATGATTATCTTGAAGCTCAGATCAGTGCCTCCAGCAAATGGGTCATCACAACTACCAGCCAAATCAACAATTGGTGGTAATATTTTGCTTCTCCAGGTGGTGAGATCTTGACTCAGGTTTTCAAAGGGAAGGTCACTATTGTTGTAGCAGGGTTTTGGCTCACAATGTTTCCTTGATGATTTGGCCTCATTCTCAACTGGCTTCAGTACAATACCCATCTGCCAAACACAAAATGGACAGAAGTTGCATAAATCTGATATACAGCATATGCACCTTGTTAAATGTATGATTCACCATCTCTTTATTCCATGTCCTATCACTTGTAGTTACACTCATGGGCACTTAGAGTAGTTTTCCACCTTGTGTTTATCACTGTTTGTTTCACAATATGTAGACTGCAGAGTCTGGAGTTTTGCACTCTTCAGTTGCTCACTCTGGACTCCAGGTACTGTACTCCTTATTGTCTCATCTAATATATTTAGTTGCTCACTCTGGACTCCAGCTGTTCAGCATCTGAGTCTCCCTTCACAGTTGCTAGGTTAAACTGCACTAAAGGCAACCTCAGACTTTAGCACACCTTGCTAGTAGCAGTCCTGGACTTTGTACCCCTGGACTTCTGTGGTCCTTCTGTCTTGCATTGTGACTTGATGTCACACACTGCCTTCAGCTTGTCAGCACTTTCATCTTCAGTGAATTCCCCTTGAAGATCTTGAAGTTCAGGTGAGGACTCCTGATGAGACTCGAACATGGTACCATCAGCCTTTGTTTTATGAGGGGCGAGGTCAACTGTCTTCTTCCAGTTTGGTTTCAATCCCCCTATCTCCATGGCCTTGACACATTTCCCCCTTTGTCTGAATTTGTAAGCAACCTGGAATGTGTTGGCAACTGATAACAATTACTTACTCTTCTACAGTTTGAATTGGAACTGGATTGTTACCCTGCATAGTTGCCTTCCACTTTCTCTCATTTGATGGTCCTTCAGCAATAACAGCCTGAGGAGCCTCACGAGCTTTCTTAATAACAGCATGAAGTTTGCCCTTGGAATAGGTAAGTCCCAGTCAATTCTAAGTGATAATGCTGACCTTTTCCTTTTCCTTAGTCTTCCCAACAACATCCTTCCCCTTCCTCTTCCCTTTAGGGCCTCTAGTCTTCAACCACAGCTCAAAGGCTGCCTGCATGTCTTCTTCTTCTGATTCCTTCTTGGTGACAGCCTCATCTTCAGCTTCAGAGATAAAATCTTTGTCACCATCACCATCCAATTCAACTTCATCAGGTGCTCCAAACAACTCTGGCTCAGACTTGCTAGTACACAAAGTAGACACAGGGGGGAAGTCTGGATCATCAGTTTCCACTCCAAGATCACCACCCTCATCCAGCTCCATTGCATCACCCTCATTGTACCCTCATTGTCAGCCTCTTTTTCTGCTTTCTGCTGCAGGTATTGCTGGTAGAGTTCCTGGTCGACTTGGTCAGGATGTGCTGTGTTGCATTGCCCATGTTCAACTTGCTCCTGGATCTCATTCTCTTTAGCAGCAACATGCTGAATTCCTTCTCGATGACATTCCTCAGCTTCCTTTACCTTTGCCAGAGCTTTCTTCTTTTTCATGAGTTTCTCATGCTTCTCTGCTTCAATCTTGTCCTTGGGCCTTCTCGCCTGTTTTGCATCAAGTATAAGTTGGCCTGGATGACCATTGTATGTTGTTGTGCATTGAGGTCATGCTTCAGCCATCAAATTATTCACATTGATTGGATGAACATCAACAAGGTGGGAGGGTTGATGTGTTCATGTTATAGGAGTTGAAGTTCAAGTTGTAGAAGTTTAACCAACATTGCCATCCTGATGCCACATGTCCCAATGGCACTCCATATGGGATAGGGGATTGGATGAGGGTTTTTCACCATATGCTTATCTTGATATGCATTTGTTGCTTTGCATCATGGCTATTTTGGCAGTGTATTATTTGTTGCTTTGCATCATGGTTATTCCAGCAGTGTATTATTCTCCCAACTCTGCTGGCAATTTACTTCAACTTTGCACTTTTAGGGACTCAGTATCCTCTCACCTTGAGCTCTTGTTATCTTGTGATGTTTGCTTCAGGTCAGGGGAAGAAAGCTCGATGTGGGGTCCCACAAAGAATCCCATGCACTGAACTGACCTGCCCCTTGACCTTCCTCAGCTGACAAGGCCTCATGTATCATGTCAATACATTTCATCAGGACACTCATTGAATTCATGCAAATCACCCACAAAGTCCATTGCCCCATGGTATGGAATTTGACAATCCTCAACCACATCTGGTGGACTCACTTCCAAATATGCCACCTGGGGAATCTCCTCCACCTATGGCACATGTACAAGCACAGAAGGGTGTAAAAATATATCATCCGATACTGAATGGTGTGTTTGACTTCAAAGAAAATAGAACCACTGACAAAATTCACCCAATATTTCAGGTCAGCCTTGTGATGAAGGTGGCAACTACCTTCCTCCAAACACACCTCCACCACCTTGCATTACTGCACCGAACACTGACTGGACACCATATGAGGATGATGTTCAATACAAGACAGCTGACCTTTTCTATTAGAGAGTAGAAATGTCACAGGGCAACATTAATAGCCTTGTCAACACTCTCTTTGCCACTATTGCCATAATATTGAAGAGTTTGATGCCCTCAATGGACTATGCTCCTCAATAACTGAATCACATCATAAGTCCACTGTGAAGAAACCTTGGCATTGATCAAGCCATTATGAAGAACTTGGCCAAATGCTTCTTATCAACCAGCACCTCGATAAGTTAGCTGCATCTCAAACTGATTTCATTGAATGAGGAATGCTGCCTCGTGATTGGCCACCACCATATTGGAATAAGGGAGAGGATGAAGATGAAGATAGTGGTCCTGTTGAAGGAGAATGAGTAATGGCTTATGTTAGGCTTGCCCAAACCTGATGTATGTGGTTTTCAAAGTGAATACACAATAAGTCAAACTGACTGAGCTTCCACAGAGCGTAATTACCTGTGAGACCTCTCAGCTTTAGCAAATCATATAAATGAGCCCAACCTTTCTGACCTAGTCCATCTCTTTGTCTACCATCAACTTCAGTCAGATTCCTCAAATGATAGTGATGCCAGCAGCATTCCCAAGGCACATGAGATCAAAATATTGTCACCGATTTCAGTTTTTCATTCTGCAGTGGCCACATTCTATGCATCTAGTGACCCCTCTGGTATCAATAAGGTTTGAGGGGTAGAAGAGATGTTCGAGGTAATTGGGAACAGTGTAGACATTTTACAAAGGGTGTAGAAAGAATATGTGAGTGGGGCAGCAATGATAGTGACGAGGGGTGATAACAATATACAATGGACGAAGGGTTCGAGGGCTAATATGAAGTTTTGAGGAAGTTTGCGACGATTTGCAGAACTTTGGGCTAGATGAGAGGCTTGGACTCAAGAGCTGAACTCTTAAATCAGACGATAGTGAAGTAAGACGATTTCTTTTCCTCCCCTCTCAAGTGAGTAACTATTACAAGTTTAAATAAGTTCTGAAGAGGTACTACCAAAAAAGGGAAGGAGAACATGAGGCCTACATGAGGTGAAGTCTAGGATAAAAGATAAACCTCTATCACTGAGTAAAACAATAAAAGATAAGAATTAAATCTCCAGAGTCCTGATATGTGTGAAATGTACTCGTCCTATGTCATTACAAACCATCTAAATGTCAGAAATTTGCCTCATTGCGTCCTAAGTCATCTCACGCGTGCTCAGTTGGTGGCCGAATAGCTTGGTCAACCTTGCTATGACTCGTCGGTGTGTAGTAAGAGTGCCCGAGGCCATGATGACAGCAGCCAAGCACATTTGAAGTGTTCCTAAATTGTTTGAGGGGGATCAAGGGGGATCAAGGGGGATCAGGGTAGCGCGAGGCCACTCGAAGCCTGTTTGGGAGTGTTTTGCGAGGCCCTAAGGCGTTCGAGGGGTTCCGAGTGCCATGGGAGATTGATGTGGAACTGCTGTGAGTGGTTACAGACCTTATAGTGCGAGGTGGACCTATCAACCTCCCCCTAAGTGAAATACTGGCTGTCCCAGTCAGCCAATCTGAAACATGTGATGTCACGAGGTCATGTTGAAAACGATAAACAAACATTGAACCAGTTATTTCCTTCCTCTCTCAATCATTCTCCCTACCTCAAATCTTTGGTATTTCTCTCTTAGCTCAACTGAATGCCAAGGTCCTCGAGTATGCCAAGTCCATGCCTGAATGCGGTGTGGTGGAAGACATCGATTTCAAAGTGTGGGGTAAGGGTTTTTGTGAGAAGATGGTACATTTTCATCTTTTTCCTTTTGGTTCGATCTACTGAAACGTCTTGTGCAGGCTGAATATGACGAGTTGGCAGACGATCTTGGCAAAGAACATGAACCGGCCATCCAAAAGGTCGTCGACAAGGCATTCAAACTATTTAAGCTGATGGCGCATTGGGAATGGGTTTTGTGGGGCAGAGACTTGTTGTTTTTGGATCTGAAGGAGGAAATCAAGCTGGAGGAACGAGAGGCAATGGATAGGCATTGACGGGAAGACAAGGAGATGGTGAGACAGGTGGTGGCAGAGTGGAAGGCGGAGAGAATGCAAGAGCGCAGGGCCCCTCTTGTCGACGTGCAATGAGCACTTCTCGAGAGTTTCTGTGCAAAGACACTTTCGAAGGAGGCATTGCAGGAGCAGAACATGGAGGTCGAGGTGGAGGCAAAGGTGATCGAGGTAGCGGAACTCGCTGATGATGATGAGGGTGAAGTTGGATGAGGGGAGTTGGTAGAGCTGGGGAAGCGAAAGGTGGGAGATGTGGAAGACGGCGAAGTGGAGTTGGAGATAGAGGAGGTGAATGCAAAGTGTGCGAAGTTTGCCAAGAGCGGACTTCTCGAGTTCGAGGGCCCGGTAAGTCGTCGAGTTCTGTCTTGTCCTTTCCAGTTCGCTAATCGACTTTTTTGTAGTGTGATCATTGCACCAAGATGCAGTCGCAGCCTCTGTGTATCATCAAGAAGGGGGCGCTGAAGTGCATCAAGTGCACGCAAGCGGTCCAAGGCTGCTACTGGGAGGGGGTCTCAAGACGAGGGGTGCACAAGGAGGATGTGCTGAAACGTGGGGGTTGAAAGGCCAAGGAAGCGATGATGGTGGTAGTGACGTGAGTGATGGCTGCAAAGGAGACTTCGTGCCCAAAACCAGGTACAAGTGTCATTCGACGTGTTTCGAGCTCTCTAATCGATCGTTTTAGTCATTCAAGTTCGTGCAGTGAGGGCGATTGAGCCCATTGAAAACATCGCGGGGCCTTCGACACCATCAGGGGATAAGGTGAAGGGAAAGAAGTCAAAGGGAAAGGCAAAGGCAAAGGAGTTTCGAGAGGTGGAGGATAGCAAGGCGATGGACAAAGGGGTAGCAAGATTGGTGGAGAGGCGAGTTGATTCGGAGATGTTGTTAGATGAGATAGAGGGGTTGGAAGGGTTGCTGGCTGAGTAGGACGGATTTCTTTTTTTTTTGTGTTTTTGTGGACTTTGTTTTGTATTCTATCTTTTTAAATAAAATTTCGTAAATAATTGAAAGAAAACGATAAGAAAGAGGAAAGAAATGAAATATGAAAATAAGGGAAAGGCTCAGTAAATCATCATGGCCGAAAAACCCTTTTGAGTTTGCACGACCACGCTATATGGCGATATCACAACTTGTAATGTACACTAAATGAGAATGAAGTTATAAGTTCGATGTTCAAAACAAAGGAAAAGAATAGCTAGTCGGGTTTGATATCTGGAAAATGTTCGTCTATGTCGGAGTCAACATCTGAAGTCTTTCAAAGTCCTTCGAGACAGTTCGAGTTGATGTCGAGGAAGTTCGGGGGAAGAGGGATGGACTTTCTGGCGAGATAGGGGAGGAGTCAGAATGTGGCAATGGGTCGATGAAGTACAGAACCATCTAATTTGCAAAGGATGTAAGCACCACCATAATTTTGTTTGATAACAATGAGTGGGCCTAGATATCGTGCACGCATCTTTTGATTGAGTGATTTCTTGATCTGTGTGTTTCGAAGTAGAACAAGGTCACCTTTTGCGAAGTCATAATCATAAATTGTTTGCTGGTGAACTTGTTCGAAGTGCTTTGCAGCTTCGAGCCATGCCAAAAAGACTTTCGAATGAAGGACTTCGAGGTCTGAGGATCTCTTCTGTAGGGTGATGGCACATCTGGTGATGAGGTTGGTAGTTGAGAGGATCGAAGTGGGAGGGCATTGCAAGTAGGTGGCTTCAGAGATATCAAGGGGAATGAGGGGGTGCGATCCTGTAATAACAAAGTAAGGGGAGCAACCCATACATTTATGAACCATAACTCGTTCTGCCCAAAAGACTGAGTGCGCTCCATTTGACCATTTGCTTTGGTCTCGTCGACGGCTTTGAATAGTGATTGGCAAATGTCGAAGTGGCTTCATTCGACAAGTCCGTTGGCATGAGAGTTGTAACCACTAATGCGAACATGGTTAATATGGTAGCACTTGGAGAGATACTCAATCGCGGTGATGAAAGCGCTTCCATTGTCGCTAATGATCTCATAAAGAGAGCCCCATCAACAAATGATGTCTTCGAAGATCTCGCCGAGGGTTGTCGCATTCTCGTGTCGAAGCTTTCACCACTCTGGATATGTCGAGAGCGAACATTGGCCTTGGATGATGTACTTGAATCCGGCTGATGGAGGCATTTGCATAGTGTCGATGTAAACTTTGCCAAATAGAGGAGCTGGCATCATGACTATGGGGGGAATCAGAAGGTTTCGCGTCTGATGAACCTGGCAGAGATGGCATGTTCGAATATACCAGGTGATGTCAGCCTTCATGTTGGGCCACTGTTAAGAACTGATCTGAAAGGGCTCATCGGAATCCGGTCAGACCCGGCAGGTGTCTGAGAGCAGAAGATTGTTGGGTCATAGCGGATTATGTGGATGGGTAACGAAAAGGACTTGGCTTCAGCTTGTAAGAAGCTGCGCCCTTCACCTCGTCTGGTGTCCTAATTTTGGGTAGAGGTTTTAGAGATAGGAGCAGGAGAGTGCAGGTAAATGTGGGAAGGAGTACGGAGGGACTTAGGTTAAGTTCAGATGAGACTAGAACTTCAGAGGGGAACTAGAGGTTGAGTCGAATGGAGTTCAGACTCTTAGAGGTCAGGAGTTGGAGTAGAAGGAGGTTTTAGATTGACAGGGTAAAGTTGAGTCTATGTCGATATACAAACTGAGGAATACAAAGTGAAACTAACTAAGCTTAAATACTAGAGAGCGGAACAGAAACGGAAACTGCAGCAGTGTCTCAACTGCGTAGATAAATTGCCTAGCGGAGGCCGCACAGGAATCCATAGTCAAATTTGCAAAACTAGATGGCAGCCTTGGAAGGCAGCTGTGGTTGCTGTACACGGCGGCCTGGTGCACAGCAGTGTGGGCAGTGCAAGGGGGCCGGAACGAAGGTGGTAGGAGTTGAGTTAGGAAAAGTGGAAAAGATCAGAAGGTTGTGGGTTCTGAGCGGGTGAGGAACGGGTTGTGACAGTATTTCCCCCTTAGTGCCGAGCCTACGAGGCACGTGAAGGTTCGAGTCCAAATGAGGAAGTTGGTTGACTCCTGAATGCGGCAATTGGTTGAAAAATTTTGTTGTTTTCCTTCTTCCATCACCTATACAAAATGTCCCCCCCAGCAGGCTCCGCTCAACTGAAATTGGCCGCAATGAAGGCTCAGTACGAACAGAGGGAGCAGGAGATGAAAGAACAGATGGAGCGGGAGGTGAGAGAATTGGAGGAGGTGGCAAGGGAGGAGGAACGTCGGGTGCAGGAGACGCAAAAGGCATCAGAGGAGGCTGCGAAGGCAGAGGAGGCGCGCCAGGCAGCAGCGCAGAAAAAAGAGGCTTTGGCCGCAAAACGCGTGGAGAAGAAGCGGGTGGCTGCAGCTGCGGGTTTGGAGGACGAGGCCAAGGGGAGCAAGTCCCCAAAGAAGAAGAAGATTGCCATGTCAAGGGCGCAGGTGGGGTCAGAAGAATCGGCGAGTCTGGTGCAGGTGCAGGCCGCCTTGCCCTGCAAAAGGTGCGTAGTTGGTTTTCTTTCAATGTTTTCAGATTGACAAGTGGCTTAGGTGCCAATATCAAAAAATTTCGTGCTTCAAGATGGGTGCAAAGGGATGCGTGTGCGATAACTGCATGTGCGTTAAGCACAAGTGCGAGGAGGTCGTGTGGGAGGGGCAGGAGGCCCCAACAGTAAGAAAAGCGAGGTCCAGAGGGAGAACAGCGGGCCCACCAGAAAACAGCGGAGAAGTGGCGGAGCTGCTACGGCAGCTGGTGAAGGTGGTGAGGAAAGTGTTTGGGGAGGTGGCAACAGCGGTGAGGGAGTCAATGGAGGAGATCCAGGATGCAATGGACCCAGAGTGGGAGGCGGACAAAAGTATCAAGGGGGAGAGTGACGAGGATGAGGAGGAAGTGGAGCAGGCAGTATGAGAGTCCCGACGGGAGAGGCATGGGATCTGCCAGTCTGGAGACGACTGGGCAGGATTCCAAAGATATTTGGAAAAAAGGCAGGCAGACAACGTGGAGGAGGGCGAGGGTGAGGAAGAGGAGGATGAAGGTGGGGAAGGTGGAGAAGTGGAGGAAGGTGGTGAAGTCGGAGGAGAGGATGACGAAGATGGAGAGGGAGAAGCGGAGGTAGTGTAGGGATCTGGTCAGATCCAAAAATTCTTTTTTCAATAAAGTTTGTTCTGAGTTCAGACTGAGTGAATAAGTAACATGAATCGTCTTTAAGCGGGTAACGGTCTGATTTTCTGCGGGTAGCGGGTGTGAAAATCTGCAAGGAGTTCTTGGGCGTGGTCAAGTTCCGTAACAGGTAGCCAGGAAGTCTCTTTGTCGGTTCCCTGGTAACCTTCCCATCGGACGAGGTAGAGAATCTTGCAGTGACATTGGTTGTTGACTTTGGAGTCGAGGACTTTGGTGATCTCATATTCGAGCTCATCATTGATGGTGATCAGAGGAGGTGGAGGTTGTACTTGATTTGGAATTGTGTTCGGGGAGTGTATCTCTAGTTGAGAGACATGGAAAACAGGGTGAATAGCCCACATGTGATCCGGGAGCCACAGGGTAACTGAGTGAGTTCCTGGGTGGGCGATGATTTCAAAAGGACCGTGGTTCTTTTCGGAGAGTTTCTTGGAGGGACGGGTGGTGTGGATATTTTCCGCAGTGACATAAGCAAAATCACCAATGTCAAAGTCAGGTGTGGGTGCCCGATGTTTATCCGCAGGACCTTGATAACATTCTTGAGCGGCCGCAAGTTGTTTCCGAAGTTCCTGGTGAAGGTCGTCTAAATTGACGACGAATTCACGGGTGCGCTGTGAAGCTAAGTCGCGCTCTGGAAAGACGGAAATGTTTGGGTGGTAACCTTTATTGGCAAAGAAAGGTGATACGCCTGTAGAGGCGGAAGGAGCATTGTTGTAGGCAAATTCGCCCAAGGGCAAGAGGTGAGACCAGTCGTCCTGCTGATAGTTGCAGAAGATCCAGAGGTACTGTTCCAAGGTCTGGTTAAGTCATTCTGTCTGACCATCACCTTGTGGATGATAACTGGAAGTGAAGTGGATCTGCATGTTGAGTGCTTTTCCGAGAGAGCGGAAAAAATGAGAGACAAACTCGGATCCCCGGTTGCAAGTGACGTGCGACGGAACACCATGCTTGGAGAAGATGTGGAGGACGAACAGGTTGGCTAGTTCTTGGGCTGTGATTTCATTGACAGTTGGAATGAAGATGCCCTGTTTGGTGAGGCGGTCAACGATGACTAGGATAGCAGTGTGACCAGCGGAGTTGGGTAGTTGTTCAATGAAATCCATGGAGATGGAATTCCAAGGTCATTCCAGAACTGGAAGTTGCTTTAGGAACCCGTAGGGCCTGTGTCGAGGCGATTTGGATCATTTGCAAGTCGTACAGGATTTGCAGAATTCCTGGATGAAGGTGCAGAGGTTTGGCCAGATGTATTCCCGGCAGACAAGCTGCTGGGTTTTGTTTTGTCCGAAGTGGCCAGAGAGGATATGATCATGTTTGTATTGGAGGACTTTGAGGCAGAGATCCGCAACGTCCAGAACATAAATCCGGTTGAAGTGGCGGAGAAGTCCTGCCTCATCTATGGTCCAGTTGGGTCGGGAGATGAACGGAAGATATAGGGTCAAGGGGAAGAGAGGTGCAGATGTCATTGTGGAGCTTCTCAACGTCCATGATTACTGCTTGTCAAAGGATGGGTGTGGCGAGATAAGTGGCATGGAGGGAAGAGGAGAGTTGTTCCTGTGTGAATACAGGTCGGAAGTTGGTCAGGTTTACAGAGACGAAGTCACTATTTCCCCCTTTGTGGTAGACGTCCCAACATCTAGTGAGTGCGTCTGGCTTGGCCCCTAGTTTCCTGCAGCGGAAGTGGATGACGAGATTGAACTGGGAAAGGTACTCAGACCAACGGGCCTGGCGGCGGGTGAGCAACTTGGTAGTGCTGAAGTACTCAAGATTTTTGTGGTCCATGACCACATCAACTGGGTTTGCGGAACCCTCGAAGTACTGCCTCCAGTGTTTGAAGGCTTCGAAAATGGCCAAGAGTTCCTTGTCATGTGTGTCATAATTTAGTTCAGCGGGATTGAAGGAGCGGGAATGAAAAGCAACTGGATGGATTTCTCCATCTGCAGTGTAAACCAAAAGGATAGCAGCTAGGGCATAGTCGGAAGCGTCCATTTCGAGTACCATTTGTGAGTCGGGTACCCATTGGGTTAAGATGGGTGCATGAGTGAATTCTTGTTTGAGCCTCTCAAAGGTGTCGTGGCACTTCTTGTTGAAGTCCCAAGGTGCAGATTTCCACGTCAAGCGGGTAAGTGGGATGACAATGCCTGAATAACCGTTAATGAAATGGCAGTAAAAATTGCAGAAGCCTAAGAAGGATTGGATGTCCTTAACTTTCCTAGGCTCGGGCCAGTTGAGCATGGTTTTGACTTTATCCTCGGACATCCAAAGTCCATCCAGTGAAAGGATGAAACCTAAATATTCAACGGTGTCTTTGTGGAACTCACATTTCTGTGGGGAGGCATAAAGTCCATTTTTCCGGAGACGGCGGAGGACTTCTTTAACGTGAGTCCCATGCTGGGACTTGTCATCTGAATAGATCAGGATGTCGTCGAGGTACACGATGACACAAACATCCAGCATGTTGCTGAAGATGTCGTTCATAAAACGCTGGAATGCTGCGGGTGCATTAGTGAGTCCAAAGGGAACCACCAACCACTCAAAGGATCCGTAGCGGGTGTGGAAAGTAGTTTTCCATTCATCACTGTCCACGATGCAGACTAGGTGATAAGCATGCTGCAAGTCTATCTTGGTGAACAAGCGGGCTTTTCGGGGAGAGTCAAGGAGGTCGGAAATGAGAGGAAGGGGATAGCGGTCTTTCTTCGTAAGATAATTGAGTCCTTGGTAGTCGACACAAAGTCGGAGGCTACCGTCCTTCTTCTTGACAAAAAGTATAGGAGCTCCATGCGGAGACTTAGAAGGACGGATGAAGCCTGAGTGGATGTTTTCATCAATGAAGACTCGTAGGGCTTCTAATTCGGAGGGAGAGAGGGAGTACATGCGATCTGGAGGAGGAGGAGCATTATCCTCCATCTCTATCTTGAGGTCGTAAGGACGATGTGGAGGAAGGGTGTCTGCCTTATTCTTATTAAAGACATTGGCGAATTCATGATACTCGGCGGGAATGTCGGATAAATCCAGCGGGATTGAGGATTGGGTTGAGCGGGCGGATAACCCTTCTGGAGCAAAGGTCATCTGGAAGGCTATTGCCCCAGGGAGTTTGCTAGCACGTGCATAAGTGGCAGCGTTGATGAAAGAGATGTCGGGAGGTGTAAACTTAGGAGGAATGGGGGGTTTGGAAAATGCGGAGGATTCAAGGATTTCTACTGGAAGGTTCAGGGACAAAGGAGACGTCTGGGGTGCTGAACCTCTATGATCAGCAGAGCAGAAAGTGATTTGGCTTGAAGACCAGTCAATCAATGGATTGTATTGCTTCAGCCAGTTATGACCAAGTACTGCGGAACAGGAAGAGTCTAGCGAGGTTACATAAAATGACAGATTGAACATTTCACCGGTAGGAAAGGTGACCGGAAGTTGGGCGACTTGAGTTATGGTGGAGTTGCAAGATCCATCAAAGAGTTGTAAACCAATCAGGTTAATGGATTCCATGCTGAGTTGGTTATTCAACACAAAAGAGGAGTCAAGAAAGCAGTGGGATGAACCAGAATCAATGAGGGTTCTGACAGGGGTGGAAAGGTCAGGAATAGTTAAGAGGATGATTAGGGAGTCAGGGTCGGAAAGAGTGGACACATTGAGACGGACGTAGGCAGCCAAGTGGGTAAGGTCAATGCAACCCCCAGCCCCAATGGCTGTATCCTGAGGGTTGCGGACTATTTTTCCGAGTCTGCAGAATCGGGAATTACAGTGGATGCGCGGGCTTTTGCGGCTTTAGACTTCGGGCAGTTTCCGGCTACGTGCCCTTCTTCACCGCAGTAGAGGCAAAGTCTTTCCCACATGCGACGTTCTCATTCATCTGCAGTAAGTTTGCCGTTCTTCCCCAACTTGTTGGAGATAGACGACTTGGAAGTGTTCTTTGTTGTGGAGGGCTGCTGGTTGGAGGAGTTTCCCCAAGGGGAGCTCGACGAGGATTGATTGGTGGACTGGGAGGAACCTTTGGGGTTGTCCTTCTTGACAGGGTTAGAAGAGTTCCCGGAATTCTTAGTTTCGAACCGGGTTTCATCTTCCTGCATCCAGTAGATATTGTCACAGTCCTGTGCTTTCAAGCGCAGTCCTGCAAGGGTGTTGGGTTTACCACCCCGAAGGACTTCTATACGAAGTCGGAGCGGAAGACCGCGGAAATAGCGGTCATGGAGGGCTGCCTCATTCCAGTTGACCCTAGAAGCTAATTCCCAAAAGTCAACATTATACTTTGTGATGTGACCACTTTTCTTCATTGCTAAATCGGAAAGAGCTTTTTCTGCATCCCCGAGCGGGTTGTGTGGGCCGAAGTTACTCTCTAGTTCAGCGAGAAAAGCCTCATAATCCCACATCCAGTGTGCAGAATTGGTCGGGTCATTAAGACCGGGCTCAAACCAGCTGAGAGCTGATCCCTTGAGATAAGAAAGGATAAATATGATCTTTTTCTCATCAGAAGAAAATACGTGCAGATGGTCATGGAAATGAAGGTTACATGAGACTAAGAAGTCTCTAAGTTTCTTTGGGTTGGAGCCATCGAAGGTGTCGGGGTCGCGAACTTTGATTTTCTCAGTCTTGGGTGCATTATTTTGTCGGAGGGTGTGGATACTCTCCGAGAGGTTGTAAAGAACATCTATGAACCTATCCCCTGGATCAGGGTTTCCCCCCGTGGGAGGTTGATCATCAGGATCATTGGGATCGGGGTCACCCCCAGGGCTGTCCAGACCACTAGGGTCATCGGGTCTGCCGGGAGGTCTGTCCTCTAGACCACGATCTTCCAACCCATAGGGTTCAGGCTGGTTGATGCCCCCTATGTACTCAAGGGGAGTTGTGGGTCAGGGTTCTTCCGGATTCGTGGGGGATTGTTGAGCTTGAGTAGACATGAGGTTTGCACTGATTGATGGGGCTCTGAAACCGATTTGTTGGAAAATGTTGGAAGGTCTGGAAGTTACTCCAAATGTTGAGGCGGGTCGTGGGCTAGGAAGTGTGGATTGCTGAATTGCAGAGATCCCTGGAATGGTACCGGCGTGCTGAGAGTTTCTGGTTGTGCACTGGTGAGTTTCAGTTGGGGTCATAGGAGAAGAGACAAGTGAAGTGTGAGTTCATATATACTGTTAAGAACTGATCCAAAAGGGCTTGTCAGAATCCGGTTGGACCCGGTGGGTGTCTGAGAGTGGAAGATTGTTGGGTCGTAGCAGATTATGCAGATGGGTAACGAAAAGGACTTGGCTTCAGCTTGTAAGAAGCTGCACCCTTCACCTCGTCTGGTGTCCTAATTTTGGGTAGAGGTTTTAGAGATAGGAGCGGGAGAGTGCAGGTAAATGTGGGAAGGAGTACAGAGGGACTTAGGTTAAGTTCAGATGAGACTAGAACTTCAGAGGGGAACTAGAGGTTGAGTCGAATGGAGTTCAGACTCTTAGAGGTCAGGAGTTGGAGTAGAAGGAGGTTTTAGATTGACAGGGTAAAGTCAAGTCTATGTCGATATATGAACTGAGGAATACAAAGTGAAACTAACTAAGCTTAAATACTAGAGTCCGGAACAAGAGCGGAACGGAAATGGAAACTGCAGCAGTGTCTCAACTGCATAGATAAATTGCCTAGCGAAGGCCGCACAGGAATCCGTAGTCAAATTTGCAAAACTAGACAGCAGCCTTGGAAGGCAGCTGTGGTTGCTGTACACGGCGGCCTGGTGCACAGCAGTGTGGGCAGTGCAAGGGGGCCGGAATGAAGGTGGTAGGAGTTGAGTTAGGAAAAGCAGAAAAGATCGGAAGGTTGCAGGTTCCGAGCGGGCAAGGAATGGGTCGTGACAGCCACCAGAATTGTAAAGCAATCAGGGACTTTGTAGCGAACACCATCTTGTGTCTGATGTCGTCGTGAGCTGCACAAATGATTTTGAGGTGGTGTTCGGGGATGGCGACAATTTTGTGAGCACCGTGGGAGTCTTTTCTCCATAGTTTGCCTGAATCTATAAAGAATTCGGTGCAATATCGGATGAAGATAGCATATTCTGCATCTGATAGATTGAGAGGTCATACCAAGTCACCTAACCACTTTCGAACACGAAGTAGTCGTGCATCATCCTTTTTCGCGTTGTTACTTTGCGGGATGCCTTTGCAGGTAGCTTCGTTCTGCTGAGCGATATCAGAGGAGAGGGCGAGTGTCAGTTGTTGTTGGAAGGGGAATGGCCGAGTCGATATCAGGTTGATCTGGTGTACAAAGCCATGAAGTCGATCTATCCAGTCTCCGAAGTCTTCTTCGTTATCAAGCTGGCTGTCTTCGGCTTGTGGTGGACATCGTGAGAGTCCATCGGGACCGTGATGGGTTCCTGCGACATGGACGAGGGTGAAGTGAAAGGTGAGTATCGAAACAATCCAATGGTTTATACTAGCACTAGGTGCGATATCGGGGTTTGATAACATGCCTTTGATGTACCTTGCATCAACTTCGATGATAAGATTGCGAATGCCAATAATATAAAGTCGAAGGGCGCCGAGGGCTCGATAAAGTCCGTAGAGTTCAAGCTTTGGTTGCAAAAATTGAGATTCGCGGTCATTGAGCATAATGGAACTGAATCGGCTATAATAGCACTTTCAAAGATTGTCAGGGTTGCATTGGGCGAGGAAAAAGCCAATGGCGATGTGCGAAGTGTCGACTGATAGTATGATTGGTGCGTTGGACGAATAGTCGATGGCATGAATGGCTGGCAAGGTGATAAGGGCTTGCTTCAAGTCTGTAAGGGGACTAGGGGGGTGCCCTGTGTGTTTTTCCTATTTTTTATGTTCATCCTATATTTTTCCCCACCTCATTTCCTTCTATTCTTCATTTTCTATGATTTTTCCAGATTTTATTACTAATTTTCCCTTGCTATCATGTTTGTACATGTTGACACTTTTATATTTAGAGGCGGAGTACCCCTTCTGACACATACCCCTTGGTATGATGTCATTCAGCGGCCTTGATCCGCCTATCTCTGCCTTTTTCTATTTTTAGGTTATATTTGATTTTTGTTGTCTTCACATATACTGGGCATCAGCAAGGGGATCCTTAGAGTTTTCTCTTCGGATTTCCCTTTGCTAGGTGTGTCCCCAATGCCTGTATTATGTAGTATAATTTTAACTTCGGATTTCCCTTTGCTAGAGGCTTAGGTTGCCCTTATAGTAGAAAACTCTCCCCTAAGGCCCGAAAATCGCGAATGCGCTGCCCAAGATAGGCAGGTATGGACTGGACGATGCTTCCCAAAGCTCCACAGAGTCCCTACACACTGTTCCAGATACTCTCGCCTTTATTACACCGCCATTTTCGCCAAACGCGCTCCCTAGCGACATGGACGCATCAGAACGCTTCGATGCACTTGAAAGCGATGTTTCCGGAATGCGCGCGCAAATCGACTCGCTTAAATCTACAATTGAAAACTTCGTTAGGACCCTCCAGGCTAACCCTACGACCAATAGTTCCCCCTTTACAACTCCAAGCGCACCCAACAACAACGTTTTGCCAAACACGTCCACTAAGGAATGTGCCCAGATCAAACTGTCCCCCCCCCGCCGAATTTAATGGTGCACGTGCGCAGGGATGTGCATTCCTTAATTCCTGTAAGTTATACATTAGTCTCCAGTCGCATCAATTCATCAATGAGGCTGCAAAAATTTATTGGGCCTTCACATACATGAAATCTGAACACACCTATCTCTATGTGGACCGTATCCTACGTCAAACTAAAGAACTCGGTTCTCTACCTTTCTCCACTTGGGGTGACTTTTGAGCTGAGTTCGTACGCCACTTCTGCCCCCTCAATGAACGCCACCGAGCAGTGACACGACTTGAGTCATCCGCTTACCACCAGGGATGTCGATCCGTGGATGACTATATCGATGAGTTCAAGGATTTGGTGGACATGGCAGGATATGGGAGTGGGTTGCCAGTGGTGGTGAAGTTCCAACGGGGGCTCAACCGAGAAATTCAGGACCAGATTGCACAGATGTTGGAAGGGCGCCCAGCGGACGATGATATCCTTGCTTGGTATGAAGCTGCTTCACTCTGTGACGAGAACCGACTCACAAATGCGGTGTTTAATGCTGCATTCCATGCTCCAACTACCACTCATATGCCCTACACCTTCAATCGAAGCCTCCCCCACCCTAACCCCATTCCTGTTCATCAAACTCCCACACCAGCCATCAATGTCCCAGTACCAATGGATGTTGATGCAGCCCGCAGCCGTGCACGTAAGTTGGATCTCTGCTACCATTGTGGGGAACCTGGACACAGGGCTGGAGCATGTCCCCATCATCAGGATATCCGCATGCTCACCCCCGAGGGACGAGACAAACTCCTGCAAGATTTGTTGGCACTTGTAGATGTTGAGGAAGCAAAGGATCAAGTTGCAGAGGAGATTAAGTTGGAAGTTGTAGAGGAGCAGGATTTTCCTATTCGCAGCGAGTGAATCGTATGCCCTCACTGCCTGTCCATAACTGCTTTGAAGTCTTGTCAGTTGAATCCCTGGAGAATGAATCCATTTCTGTGACTGCTCCCCTCTCTGACCCTTCGAAGTTGGCTAAAGATGTACCTGCTCTCCCCATCTCTCCTTCTACCCCACGTCCCAAAATTAAATCATGGGAGCATAAACTACCATGCAAGTATATTGTGGCATCCACTCCCTCTGCACATTCCTTAAACCTAGCCATTGAACTGCAGACGACCGACACTGGACAGATACTCGGTGTCTCTGCGCTCCTGGACTCTGGTGCAACTGGTCTCTTCATCGATTCCCATCTGGTACAACAACATCGCCTAAATACTCGCTCACTCTCACGTCCGATACCTGTATATAACGTGGATGGATCCCCAAATGAAGCTGGTGCCATCCGAGAGGTTGCAGACCTGGTTCTCCATTACAAAGATCATAGTGAGCGTGCCCTTTTTGCTGTCACTCAATTAGGAAAGCAAAAGGTGATTTTGGGATATCCATGGCTTCGAGACCATAACCCAGAGGTTGACTGGCGTACTGGGGAGGTTACCATGAGCCAATGTCCATCCCGCTGTTGGACATGTTTCACAGAAGCCAGGCAAGAATGTTGTGGACAGAAGGCGGCAATACAACGTACTCAGAAGTGTCGTGCTGGACCCCTGCCTATACCTGAAGTGGAATTGGAAGGGGTTCCTGATCTAATGCCGGACTCGGATGATGATGATGAGGACCCAGAGGAAGTGGAGGAGGGTGATCGGATCTTCTACACTGCGATTCGCTCATCGCATGAGGTGTGTGCCACATCGAACATATCCCAACGCCTCGCCGAGGCCTTCCACAAAAACAACGCTGCTAAATCCTCTACTAACTCCTTACTCCCTCATCTCCATGAGTTTGAAGACGTGTTCTCCAAGGAGTCATTCGACTCTCTTCCTGCGCGCAAGCCATGGGATCACGTGATCGAACTCACCCCCGGCGCAACCCCTTCATCCTGCAAGGTCTATCCTCTCTCTCCGGAAGAACAATGGCAGCTTGACCAGTTCATCGACGAGCACCTGGCCTCTGGACGTATTCAACCATCAAAGTCACCCATGGCCTCTCCCTTTTTCTTTGTCAAGAAGAAGGATGGCTCACTTCGACCAGTTCAAGACTACAGAAGGCTCAACAACATCACGGTCAAAAATCACTACCCACTACCCCTCATCTCCGAACTCGTAAACCAGCTCCATGGAGCCCGATACTTCACCAAGCTCGATGTCCGTTGGGGCTATAATAATGTCAGGATAAAGGAGGGAGATGAGTGGAAGGCAGCCTTTCATACCAACCATGGTCTTTTTGAACTGCTTGTCATGTTCTTTGGCCTTACTAATAGCCCTGCCACCTTTCAGACCATGATGAACGACATCTTCCATGACCTCATCCTTGAAGGTGTTGTCTGCATCTATCTCGATGACATCCTCATCTTCACTCACACGGTTGAAGAGCACCGTCGCATCATGCACCTCGTCCTAGAGCGACTTCGATGGTACAAACTCTACCTTCATCAGGACAAATGCAAGTTCGAAAGGACCAAGATCGAGTACCTCGGCCTGATTATCTCGGAGGGTCAAGTGGAGATGGATCCTATCAAGGTAAATGGGGTCACAGCTTGGCCGACGCCCACGAACAAGAAGGAGGTGCAGTCTTTCCTGGGCTTCATCAATTTCTATCGGCGTTTTATCAAGGATTTCTCACATCATGCACGACCACTGTTTGACTTGACAGGAAAGGAGGCATGGAGGTGGGATAATGCACAACAGGAGGTGTTCAAAAAGCTTAAGGAGATGGTCACTTCCGCTCTGATCCTTACCTTTGCTGACGATTCATGTCCTTTTCATGTAGAAGCTGACAGTTCTGACTTTGCGACGGGTGCTGTGTGGTCTCAGCAGTCTCCAGAGGACCAGAAGTGGCATCCTGTTGCATTCTACTCCAAAAGCCTTAGTGCTGTAGAGCAAAACTACGAGATCCATGACAAGGAGATGTTGGCGATAATGCGTGCGCTTGAGGAGTGGCGACACTTCCTCGAGGGTGCCCAACACAAGGTGGAAATTTGGACAGATCACAAGAATCTCGAGTACTTCATGACAGCCAAGAAATTGAACCGTCGTCAAGCTTGTTGGTCCCTGTATCTATCTAGATTCGACTTCTCCTTGCACCACCGTCCGGGTCGCAGCATGGGGAAGACCGATGCCCTATCCCAACGTGCAGACCATGGGGATGGCAGTGGTGACAACCAAAACATTGTGCTGTTGCAGCCAGACCTGTTCACCATTTGGGCACTGGAAGGCATTGCACCCCAGGGCGAGGAGCGGGACATCCTACGTGACATTCGTCGTGCAAACCGTAGCGGTTTACATGAGGATGTGGTCGCCCGAGCTGTTAAAGAACTGAGGAAGGGATCGACCCTTTCCTTACGTGCGGCAGAGTGGGCTGAAAAGGAGGACCTGTTGTATTTCAGGGATCACATCTATGTTCCCAATGACCCAGACCTTCGCCGGCGCATCATATCCCAACACCATGACTCACAGATTGCTGGCCACCCCAGACACTGGAAGACCTTGGAGCTCACCTCACGGAACTATTGGTGGCCACAAATGTCACGGCTCATTGGTCAGTATTGTCACACTTGTGACCTTTGCTTACACACCAAGGTTCCTTGTCGCAAGCCTATTGGTGAGCTACACCCTCTTCCTGTTCCAGAGAGTCGTTGGGATGTCATCAGTGTCGACTTTGTGGTGGAATTGCCAGAGTCAAACGGGTTTGATGCAGTGATGTGCACAGTTGACTCAGTGGGAAAACACGCTCACTTCATTCCCACTCATACCACTGTCAGTGCCCTAGGTGCCGCTCGACTCTACCTCCACCATGTGTGGAAATTACATGGACTTCCTGGTGCCTTCCTCTCGGATTGTGGCCCTCAGTTCATGGCAGAGTTCACTCGTGAGCTGTACCGACTCCTGGGGATCAAACTCCTTGCTTCAACCGCTTATCACCCACAAACTGATGGCCAGACAGAGCGAGTCAACCAGGAACTGGAGCAGTACATCCGCCTCTTTGTCAATGAACGCCAGGACGATTGGGATGATCTCCTTCCTTTGGCCGAGTTCGGATACAACAACCACGTCCATGCTTCCACTCAACAGACCCCTTTCCTCTTAGACACTGGACGACATCCACGCATGGGATTTGAACCTCGCCAAACTCCCTCACACATTGAGACGGTGAATGAGTTCACAGAATGCATGAGGGATAGCTTGGAGGAGGCAAGGACAGCCTTAGCAAAGGCGAAGGATGACATGGCACAATTTTACAACCAATGCCACTCCCCAACCCCTCAGTACAAGGTTGGTGATCAAGTTTATCTTGACTCCCATGACATCTCCACTACACGTCCATCCAAGAAACTCACTCATCGCTTCTTGGGACCTTTCCCCATTGTCAAGTGCGTTGGAACGCATGCCTATCATCTACGCCTCCCAGCCTCCATGTCCAGACTCCATCCCATCTTCCATGTCGTCAAATTGCTTCCAGCTCCCCCAGATCCATTCCCGGGACGCCATTCACACCCACCACCACCACCTACAGTGATCGAGGGAGAACCCCAATACGAAGTCGAGTCAATCTTGGACAGCTGTTTGCGTCGAGGAAAACTCCAGTATTTGGTACATTGGAAGGGTTATTGGTATGAGGAGAACTCATGGGTCGAAGAGTCTGACATAAATGCCCCTCGGTTAATCAAGGAATTCCACCGACGGCACACTGCTGCACCGCGTCGCATTCAAGTCATGGACTTTGGTCGTATGCGATTTCGAATGCATCGGGGCGATGCATCTTAGAGAGGGGGTGATGTAAGGGGACTAGGGGGGTGCCCTGTGTGTTTTTCCTATTTTTTATGTTCATCCTATATTTTTCCCCACCTCATTTCCTTCTATTCTTCATTTTCCATGATTTTTCCGGATTTTATTACTAATTTTCCCTTGCTATCATGTTTGTACATGTTGACACTTTTATATTTAGAGGTGGAGTACCCCTTCCGACACATACCCCTTGGTATGATGTCATTCAGGGGCCTTGATCCACCTATCTCCGCCTTTTTCTATTTTTAGGTTATATTTGATTTTTGTCGTCTTCACATATACTGGGCATCAGCAAGGGGATCCTTAGAGTTTTCTCTTCGGATTTCCCTTTGCTAGGTGTGTCCCCAATGCCTGTATTATGTAGTATAATTTTAACTTCGGATTTCCCTTTGCTAGAGGCTTAGGTTGCCCTTATAAAGTCTTCCTGTGCGGCGATTTGACTTGGTCCAAACTTGAAAGGAATGTCTTTTCGAGTGAGGTGGATTAGAGCTGTGGCACAATGAGCAAAGTTTCAAATAAAGATACGACAAACTCCGATTGTTCCTAAGAACACTTTGACTTCAGTGAGCAATCGACAAGGTCCCCAATTGCTGACTGCTTCGATGCGGGTTGGGTCAACCATACGACCTTCGATGTTGCAATGATGACCTAGAACAATTATTTCGGGAACACAGAGAAAGAGCTTAGGGCCTGAAAATGTCCCTCTGCAATACTTCATGGGCTGAATCACCCTGTTGAGGTTCTCGAAGTGCTCCCAGATGAACCTTCAAATCGTGGGATTCTCTGGAATCGTCTCATAGGCACCGCCACAAAGTTGGTATTGAGACTTCAGGCCTTTGATCGGAACATAGTCGATGTAGGGGATCGTGATGTAGAGGATTTCAGGTTGTAGGATATGCATGATGTCATTGTGCATGATCAGGACTGAGTTTGTCCAACCCATCGGAAGGGTGACGATGCGAAGTGCGCCGAAGGGTGTCTGGAACGTTGTTAGATCACGAGAAGATTCAGCAGGTTTCCTTTCGTCAAATGCTACAAAGAGGTTGAGCATTCCACTGCACAATCATCTGCCAAACTGCTCTGCTAAGTGCTCGGGGATGGGAACGACACCTGAGTGCTGGATCATAACCTTGTTCAAAGGTTCGAGGCTGTGGACTAGTCGGAGCGCTTTGCCATCTTTCTTCACAACACCGAACCATCGTGATCAATACGAAGAGTTCGAGTGTTTGTAGACACTGGCTTCGAGCTTCTTCTTGATAATATCGCAGACTTCTTCATAAATGCCAGGGGGAATCGGGATGTTTTGCTCGACCCAAGGGGTGTGAGGGATGACTGGGAATTCGATCGGGGGGAAGAAGTTGGGTCAGAAGCTGCCTCGTTTGTTGTCGGTCCATGTGAAGCCAGTTTCATGGTTTCGAATGAAGTCGTGCATGAGATTTCATTCTTTGGGCCATAGGAAATCACCTGGATGATTTTTGTCGACGATGGCCTTGCATTGGAGCGAATATTGAGGGGTGGGAAAGAAAGGTGGGGGACGAGGATTGAGTTTTGGCATATGTTCGAGTGGAACACCAGTGATCTTGCAAATGATGCGAAAGCGATCGGGAAGGTCGGCAATGACGGGTTGAATCTTCTGTGTGACAGGCTTGTACTTCTTCTTTGAAGCGGCAAGTGTCAGATAGAGAGAGTCGAATGTTGAGATATTGGAAGGGGAATAGATAGAAGAAGATTGCATAGGGGTCACCGTCGAGGTCGATAAATATGTCGCATACTGTTTGCTAGCCATTAAATATAAGTTTGCAATGATCGAAGAAGAGGAATAATAGTTCGAAGTGTTTGAGGAGTCAATATCGGGAATGTCCACAGTGTACTCAATAGTAATAAAAGGATTAGAATGGTCGAAGGAAATAATGAAAGTGCACTGATCAGTCTCTGAAAGTTGATCCTCTAACTCCGAAAATCCTCTCGAACTACTTTTCAACATCAATTCGATCGAGGGATTGTCAGAATGGTACACGATCGCGTCGAGTTCGGATTGAGGATGGTAATCATCTGCGATTCATTCCGATAGTTCTTCACTGTACTCTCAGTGAGAACTTCGAAAGGGGGTCCGAATAAAATGTTGTATGCTGGGCCGCAAATAATATGAATTTGCATGTATAGCATGATGGTGCTGACTTCACAAGGGATGTTGCGCGCTAAACCGAGACTTTCATCGATACCGCCATTTGTTGATTGTAGATGAATATGGATTGAAGGGTTGTAGGCGAGACCGAGTTCGTGACAAACCTCTTCCGACATTGCGATGATCGAGGAACTGGGGTCAACGACACTCTCAACTGGGTTTCTACCGTTGACATTTATAATGACCGATCTAATTGCGTGAGATTCCTTTGCAACAATGAAAGGTTCTGGAATGTCACCGGGGCGCAGACTGTTAATATAAGTCTTGTAAGGATCATTGAGTATGTAGACGTCATCGTCGTCGAGGATGTTCATCGCATTATTGGTTTGCTGAACGTGTCATGCCATGACCTGTTCTTTCCATTTAGTTCGAACCTCCAGCGCTACCGAGAGTAATTCTTCGGATGTTAGCATGATAATAGGAGTCTTCATCGAACGAGTGAAAATGTCTTCCGCGATCTTGTCCTTGTGAATCGGGGCTTGGATATGGTGCGATGGGCCTTCTTTACCTTTACCTTTACCAGTCAATGCAAAGTTTCATTCGTGAGGTGGGAGGTACAAGTTCTCTTTAGCGGCAGCATATGGGTGAATGATCGGTGGCGAGGTTGGACTGGATTCGGTAGCTGATGCTGAGGTTGATGTTGGAGGATTGGTTTCCGTAGACGAAGTGGAAGGTACCAGAGCGCATGGAGCAGTTGTTTGCTGGACTGGAGTAGGTGGGACCGGGCTCGAAGGACAGGGTTGTGCTGCAGACTTGTTATAATCAGTTCAAGTGTATGGTCTACCACTTTGTAAGGTGAATAGTTCTTCCCCGAGCTTTGCAATGTGATCGTCCGCTGTGTTAGATACTTCCGATACCTGATATATACCTCTAGGTAGTGGTGTCGATGATATTGAAGACGCGATGTTGTACATGAGGGAAGGAGCGATGGTGACCTGTGGGTTTCATCGAAGCCACTCATCGATGCGTTCCTTGATGTAGCGACTGGGGATGTTACGAGGAGTGAATTGACTGTTAGGGAGAACTACCTTTCCTTCAGCGTTCTTCAGACTTCTTACACTTTCCTTCGTTAATATAGGACTGGCAAACCAAACAGTTGCTAATAAAATGTCCGGCGAGACCACAAAAGATGCAAATCAGAGCTTCAACTTGCTCAGGTCGAGGGCTATTGTTAGCACAAGGTGGGTTAGACATTTTCGAACCTGCTAGAGCCATGACGAGAGTAGTTGCAAACTTTTTGAAGATAGCCGAAAGGTCTTCCGATTTGATCTGAGGTGCTGATGTCGAGGTGGTCGCTGCTGATGACAAGGTTGCTGAGTTCGAGCTGAGTAGGGAAGAGGTGTCCGAGGAGTTCGATCCAGCTAAGACAAACTTTGCAGCTTCGTGGATGTGATTGAGTGGGTAGGGGTCATCTGGGTAATGGTCAGGATACTTAAGCTCGAGTCGTTGAGCAATGCGCAACCACAATCCAGGTTGGAATCCTCGAATGAATGCTCTGCTCTGCTCTGCTTCTGAGATTCTGTTTTTAGTTGACAGGAATTTCGTAATGTTATAAAAGGCTCAGAAATACAATCCGAGATTGTTCGCATTGAAGATGCCGATGCGTAGTTGCTTGCTGACTAACTTGTCCATATCGGAGATAGACCACTTGCGATCATCTTCTGAACCGGGGTAAAGCTTGTGAATTGCGATGCGAAAGTTCTGGAACGAAATGCTGGCATCGTATTCTGGAATCGATTCCCAGAGTTCGGAAGTGTCAATATCGAGGTAGTGACAAGCGTGCTTCTTCATATCCTCCAAGTTTGTGACATTGCACGCCGAGAAAAGCAATTCGAGTTTGTTAAAGTATCTGTGAAGTTCTCGTGGCTGGGTAGGGTCGAATTTCGGAGCCATGGAATGACCACAAGCTGGCATTGTTGCTTGCATAGTCATGAATGCAATGTTTCCAGGAGTAGGAGTTAAAACTTGTGTGAATGATGGTAGAGGAGTCGAAGTTGTTGGAAGGATGAATGAAGATGTAGATGACAAAGACAAAGAAGTAGAAGATGATGTTGAGGGTGATGATATTGGTGAAGGGAATAGTCGACGATGAGTTGATTCTGCTTTGGAAACAGGTATAAGAATATCTCCCAATTGTTCGAGAGATTCAAAGGCGTGACAAGTGTCGATCTGTAGGTTTCTAGCTTGTGTTGGCCTAAGCCAGGAGATTCGAGATGGATTAGGTGATGAAATGTTTTAGAAACCCCTTGCGGTGGGCTCCAAATGATTATGCTCGACCTGGAAACCCAAACAAAACCTACCAAAATGGCCTTGGATGGTATAACACAAGTTAGAGGAAGGGTGCGAGGTGGTACTAAAAGTCACTGAAGTCAACCTGATGGATGCATAAGACATCCGAGTGGGTACGAAGGGCTTCGAGAACATTTGAAGGGGCACGAGATCTCTCGATGTAAGTTCGAGGGAGATCGATAAGGTTCAAGGGGTAGAAGAGATGTTCGAGGTAATTGGGAACAGTGTAGACATTTTACAAAGGGTGTAGAAAGAATATGTGAGTGGGGCAGCAATGATAGTGACGAGGGGTGATAACAATATACAATGGACGAAGGGTTCGAGGGCTAATATGAAGTTTTGAGGAAGTTTGCGACGATTTGCAGAACTTTGGGCTAGATGAGAGGCTTGGACTCAAGAGCTGAACTCTTAAATCAGACGATAGTGAAGTAAGACGATTTCTTTTCCTCCCCTCTCAAGTGAGTAACTATTACAAGTTTAAATAAGTTCTGAAGAGGTACTACCAAAAAAGGGAAGGAGAACATGAGGCCTACATGAGGTGAAGTCTAGGATAAAAGATAAACCTCTATCACTGAGTAAAACAATAAAAGATAAGAATTAAATCTCCAGAGTCCTGATATGTGTGAAATGTACTCGTCCTATGTCATTACAAACCATCTAAATGTCAGAAATTTGCCTCATTGCGTCCTAAGTCATCTCACGCGTGCTCAGTTGGTGGCCGAATAGCTTGGTCAACCTTGCTATGACTTGTCGGCATGTAGTAAGAGTGCCCAAGGCCATGATGACAGCAGCCGAGCACATTCAAAGTGTTCCTAAATTGTTTGAGGAGGATCAAGGGGGATTGAGGGGGATCGAGGTAGCGTGAGGCCACTCGAAGCCTGTTTGGGAGTGTTTTGCGAGGCCCTAAGGCGTTCGAGGGGTTCTGAGTGCCATGGGAGATTGATGCAGAACTGCTGTGAGTGGTTACAGACCTTATAGTGTGAGGTGGACCTATCAATGTGGCACATAAGAGTGCCAGTGTAGTGTCTAGAAGAGGTTGAATATCAATAATGCTAATGAGAAGGTCAAGATTGTTGCAGCTTGGCACCAAAACAGATGCCAAACAGGTCTCATAATCACACCTTTTCAATCAAATTGACTTCGGGTTCAATATTAATGTGGTGAGTATAGTGAGTGTGGTGAGTATGGTGAGTATGGTAATAATTTTCAGATTGTGGCAGATATGACAGCTATGGCTCTATACTAGGTATACCTGCCACATCTGCCACACAATTCCAGACATGTGTGATTTTGCTGATGTCCCCATCAAGTACATAGGTATTGACATGATTTTATAGGCCTGGAAAAGGGAGAGCCCCAAGTACAATAATCTCTCAGTCTCACTTCAAGAAGGTAGTGCCCTAGCAGGCTTATAAGGGCAGATAAAGTGGAAAGGAAGGCAGGTAGTCATTCTATGTACACATTCAGTTCATGTAAGCAAAAGAAACCAAGGGAAATGGGGCAGAAGGAAATAATGAGCTTGCTGTCAGAGGCAGTGAGCGCAATGTTGACATGGGCAGACAGTGATGGGAGAGATTGATGGCTTTGATGGCATGTCAGCAAGTATTCAGGACAGTGTTGACTGGAGTGATGCCAAATAATACTAACAAACAGACACAATAATAAAGGTTTATTGAAGGAGGCCTGTATGTAGTTAACATATTTACCTCAATTTAGAGGGGCCAATGCACTATTTAGTAACCTCTAATAAGAGGTGTATTGTGGGATTATCAGGTGGTATACTCATGCATCTACATTCAGACTAGTAATCTGGGGCATCTAGAACCACCATACATGGTCAGGGCATGGCCAACTCACTTCCATCATGCATTTCTCTCTCTTTCACTCCTTGATTTCACCCAATTCTTTTAGCTCTGGGCATGTCTTCTCCAAAAGAGCTAAGAGACTTGGAAAATGTTGAATTTCCTCCAGACTTTCAAGATGTTACAACTTGGAAAAACAAACTTGGTGGCCTTTACTGCAGGTTGTTTGTAAGGGGACTAGGGGATGCCCCATATGTTTCTCCTATTTTTTATGTTTGTCCTATAGTTTTCCTCACCTCATTTCCTTCTATTCTTCATTTTCTATGATTTTTCCTTGTTTTATTACTAATTTTCCTTTCTATCACATTTGTGCATGCTAACAGTTTTATATTTAGAGATGGAGTACCCTTTCGGACATCTACCCCTTGGTATGATGTCATTTGGTGGCCTTGATCTGTCTATCTCTGCCTTTTCTATTTTTAGATTATTATTTGATTTTGCAGTCTTCACATATCCTGGGCACTGGCAAAGGGGTCCTTAGAGTTTTCTCTTCAGATTTCCCTTTGCTAGGTGCACCTTCAATCCCTGTAATATGTACTATAATTTTAACTTCAGATTTCCCTTTGCTAGGGGCTGAGGTTGCCCTTATAAACCTCCCATGATGGCATGAGAAAATTAACAGTCATGGAAATCAAACATTTCAAATCAAAAGCACACCCACAGCATGAGTATCTTATAACAGCTGTCATGGATGGCTCCCAGCACTAATTTGTACACATCACACACAAAGGAGAATATGACCTCTGCATCACCAAAAAACCCCTCACACCAGTGCCCAGATGTCTTGCAAACACTGCTAGAAAGTGCAGACCTCTTGAATGCATCTGAAAATGTTGTTGACATCACTTCATCATTAGATTCCCTCTACCTTTCCCAGGTTGCCCTTGACCAGGTTCAGACAGTTAATAGATGGGGGAATGATGAATGTCTTCACACAGCAAGCTTTGAATCCTGTTCTCAGAAACTGCTGCTCTTCAATCTTACCTTGGTTTCATTCCTCATCCATAATAGTGGGCTGAAGTACAGACCATTCAAAAATCAGTGTTACTGGTTTGCTGATGAAATATTCCTCATCCTTGTGGATGTATTTCCACATGCCCACATAGATGTTCATTCAAAGGAAATAAATGAACACAGTGGGCAAGGCAGGGAAGATGAGGTGTTTTCTCCAGCAGATGCTGATCCACAAGCACTGCATGCTGATGCACTTCAAGGAAACATTGGAAGTGATGATTGGATGAAAGGCAGTGGCAACAATCTTGGAAAGTGGTTTTGGGTACCAATTCATTGGCAGTGTTAAAACTTGATGAACACCATTGTGAAACATTTCTGTGAGGTTCAGAAAGATCAAATGGATATTGTATGTATTCACTTCAATGCAATTGTTGTTTCAGCTGACCAGTGTCATCTGTAAATAGAGGCAGCCAACAAGGAAGACAAGGCAATCAGGCAACAAGCTAACCTTGCCGATCAGGTATGGAGAGGCTCAGGATATGGTGCATGATGGGGATTGCCAAGACACAATGTGCATTGCAGGATTTTTGTAAGCTTCCAGCTTTTGTACCGCCACCACTTCACCATTCATGAATCTGTCTGGATCATCAACACTGTTCAGATGCTTACAATGACCAATGGTGGAAATATGTGGGTAAACAGCTATCTGACCCTGCCAATGTGACTGCCACTCCTTGCTTGGACATCCCTTCCATCCTTGCACACACAAATTTTGTGGGAATGACCATGGAATGTTGGGTAAAGACATGAGATGCGATGGACAAAAGCCCTTTTCATAAGGAGGAAAAAATCATTGATGATTGTGTTGAGATATGATAGTGCATGTGTATAGCAATGGCTTTAAGTGGTTACAAGATGTCGGGATACATATTTAGCTTAGTGCAAGAATGCACAGTGTGAGTGCATGGGTGCAGAACTTGTTATTTTATTTTTAGTTTAACCTCAGAATTTATACAAGAAAATAATGTCTGACATTACAAGGTCCTCCACTTGTCAGTGCATGGACATTTCCATAACTTTAGGGTTAAGGGTAGTCCAGACACATGATCATGTGCCTATTCCTCAACACTCCCCCTCAAGTGGAGGATATGTTGAGAGTGGCTTGGTGGTGATCAAAAGTTTGTCTTGGTAACACTTTAGTAAATATATCAGTGGTCATTTTACCTGTGGGACAATGTTTAATTTGTATATTTTCATTTTTAATTTGGTCATGGATAAAATGATTTTTGATGTCAGAATGCTTAGTACATTTGTGATAGCATGGATTTTTAGTGATTGCTATGAGCTTAAATTATCACTGCAAATTAAAGTCAGTTCAAGTTGGGTATATCCCAACTCTGAATATAGACTTCATAGCCATAAGGCATCATGTGCTGCATCCGACATAAAAATATACTCAGCTTCAGTAGATGACAGAGAAACAGAGTTTTGTTTCTTGGATCCCCAAGTAATTGTCCTGCCAGCTTTCATGAAATTATATCTGGATACTGATGTATGGTCATCATTGTTAGTGAAGCTGGCATCAGAATATCCATAGACTGGATCATTGGGATGTTCTATTTTTGTATAAGTGATTGCATAGTTCCTAGTCCCTTTGAGATACTGCATAATTCATTTAGCAGCGTTCCAATGTGACAAAGTGGGATTTGCTGTGAATGATGCTAATCTGTTCACAGCATATGCTATGTCTGGCCTTGTGGCCACAGCTGTGTACATTAAGGAGCCAATCATTGACACATAATCATTACTTTTATTTCTGACCTCTGATTCTCCAGGCTCAAGCTTAAGGTTTGAATCCATCATAGTAGTTACAGAATTGGCATCCCCCATCCCATATTTTTTAAGGATGGCATCAATATATGTCACTTGTTTAATTGTGATTTGCTCAATTGTGACTAATTTCTATGCCAACAATTTTATTAGGTTCTCCAAGGTTGGATACCTCAAACATTTCTTTAATTTCTTGTTTGAGGTTTTCCATGGATTCAATAGTAACTGTAAAAAGAAGTAAATCATCGACCCATACAGTTATTATTTGTGTGCCATCTTGTCCTCTTCGAATACAGACACATGGGTCAGAATATAAAATTTTGAATCCATGGTTTGTCAGCTTCTTGTTAAGCTGGATATTTCATTTGCATCCTGATTGCTTAAGTCCATAGAGTGTTTTAATTAGTTCACACATGCTCATTGTGCCATCTGTGAATCCTTTGGGTTGCTCCATATAGATTTTCTCCTTTAGGATTCCATTAAGTTATGTGCCCTTAACATCCATGTGACATATTTCCCAATTTTTGGCAGTGGCCAATGCAAGAATTGCTTGTAGGGATTCCAATTGCACTACTGGTGAAAATACATCAACATAACCCATTCCCAGAATTTGGGAATATCCTTTGGCCACTAATCTGGCCTTATATTTCGTCAACATACATTCCTTATTATATTTCTTTTGGAATACCCATTTATTTTTAATGGGATTGGTGGATCAATAAGTTTCCACATTTGATGATCCTGCAATTGTTGCAATTCAGTTTGGACTGCCTTTTCCCATTCAGGCCACTCTGATGTATTATGTGATTCATTTAAACATTGTGGGTCCTCTGATGTGAGATTAGCGCAATCTAGAATAGCACCAATTACCTTATTTTGTGTATTGACCCATGATTCCTCTCCAGGATTTTCATTTGCTAATGCAGTTAATTCTGGAAATGGATCATATGCAAGAAGTGGATCATCTAATAATCTATAATTGACCTGCTTATGAGGTCATAAATTCCTCTCAATTGGAGGCAAATCTTTGTCATCAGGATGTTTACGTTTTAGAGTTTCACACTGTCTGACTGATTCAATTTGGTCTCCCATTGTCCCCTGTGGCTCTACCTCCCCCTCAAATTGAATATCGGAAGGGGAATTTACAAAATAATAATTTCATGTAGTGCCAACATATGTTGTACATGCATTATAATATTTAATAGCACATGATCCATCAACAAATTCCACAAACATCATTTTTTGGGATTTCGGATCAAGTTTTGATGCTCAGGCCTCATTTAATATCCATACAGGGCAGCCGAATGCTTGAAAATGGGAAATGTCGGGTTTTTGTGCCATGAAACCTTCTTTGGGAGTTTTTCCCTTGATGGCACATGTAAATGACTTGTTACGGACATAGGTGGCATGGTTGATGGCTTCATGCCATAAACTTTTAGGTACTTCACGAGCAATCATCATGGCTCGTGCTAATTCAATAATAGTACGATTAAATCATTCAGCCATGCCATTTTGTTATGGTGAATATGGGGCTGTCACTTCTATTTTTATGCCATGTTTGGCAGCCCAATTAATAAATTTCTGATTAAGAAATTTTTTTCCCTGATCAAACCGTACCCTTTTTGGTTTATAGCCAAATTGATGCTCAATATAGGTCAAATAATTTTGTAACCATATACAGGCTTCATCTTTTGTCTTTACTTGTTCACTTGTAAGGTGCCTGGAATTGTTGTCAACTAGAACAACATTATAATATGCACCATTCAATACTCTAGTACTCATTGGTCCCTGTAATTTACACTCCCCCACCTATTCTGATCAGATTCCAGTTATTCTGATTGGATTCCAGTTATTCCAGTTGGACTCTAGTTATTCCAGATGCTCAACTTATTATAGTATACCATAATTGAGAGTCACATTTCAAGCCTAAGTTCTCGAAGTGCCTACAAAATAAATTTGTACAGATTAAGGATTGAACTCAAGACCTTGCAGTGAAATGATCACATGACAAACCAAACTACTGTGCTCAACCAACTGAGCCACAGGAGAATTATGAGCTAGTAATACAAGGTTTATTTATGACACTCAAACTCATGACCGTACATTTGTTCATTCAACCACATCCCTCGCATTGAACTCAAGGGATGTGGGGATGTAATTACATACATAAACAAAAAACCCTCCCTCTCACAAGATGTGAGAGGGAGTTTTATTTATATACATTATATACATAAAAGCTTAACCCCTCGTGTTCAGCACGAGGGGGGAGGTAAAAACATAAAGTAAAAAATCCCTCCCCCACACAAAATGGGGGAGGAGGGGCACAATACTAATAAATAATTAAAAGTACAAAACAATCCCTCCCCACGCGAAGTGTGGGGGAGGGGGAGGGGATGCGACCCCACTGTGCTAGGTGTGTTGTCTGTCATACCACCCACAATCTACCCCACGAGCAGTTGCTCGTGAGGCTGGGGGCAGGTGGTGCACTGTCATCTCCTATCCCTGTGCCTAGGCATTGTTCCACCCACGTTCCACCCCACAAGCAGTTGCTCATGAGGCTGGGGGTGGGGTGGCTTGTTATCATTGTCATTCCACCCATGATCCACCCCACAAGCAGTTGCTTGTGAGGCTGGGGGCGGGTGGTGTGTTGTTGTCATCTCCTGTCCCTGTGCCTGGGCATTGTTCCACCCATGATCCACCCCATGAGCAGTTGCTCATGAGGCTGGGGATGGGTGGCTTGTTGTCATTTGTCACTGTCATCCCCTGTTCAGATTTCTGTTTTTGTTTTTTTTGGGGGGGAGGGGGGGTTTGGCATGTCAGTGTGACATGGCACACATACAGGGGTTGCTGGGTACTTACCTGGCAGATATCCCCCTTCTGGGGTCTCCCGGCATCCCTCTGCACCCTCCTAGCCAGTGTCAACAACCTCACATCCCATTTGAATGGGGAGGAGGGGTTTGGGTCCGGTTTGGGTGGCTGTGCACATGCATTGTGCATTTTTGGTCATTGCCTGTTGTTATCAGTAGTGAACACACCTGATAATCCCACCAATCACCTCTTACTAGAGGTGGTATAGGATAGGTGGTCCCCCTCTAACAAGAGGTAATTGAATGTGTACAGCCCTCCTCTGATAAACCTTGGATAAAGGTTGCGAACACTTAGATAATTCCTTCTCACCATGGCATGTGCCAGACATCAGTGGCACTGCTTGGTAACGGCGCCATCAACTGCATTGATGCCGCCGCATCATCTCTGGGTTTAGTGCCCATCAATCACATGTCCTCCAGGTTGCTTGTCCCACCCTCCCACCCATCATTCATGTACAATATTCATAACAGGTTGTTGACTAGCTACTACTTATGTCCATCTAGTGCACAATTGTATGACAGCTAATATGAATTACATTAATGAACATGCGCTGCACTGTAAAACGTGCGCTGCACTGTAATATGCACGCCGCGCTGTAATCTATATGGTACAGGGGACAACTACAGTACTGCTAGGGAATCTACAGCCTATGGAGATGCAAAACATGCTGCTAGCAGGATGGCTTCTGCCTATGCTTTGTCGCTGTCAGTGCTCTCAGATATGAATGCCTTGCTCTTGGGAGCAGGGGGCAGTTTCTTCGCGGTGTGTGCCATGACTGTAGCCACGCTCTTTCGCTTCTTCTTGGGTGGCTGTCTGCGCTCCTGTTCTTTGCCGTCATCATCTTCATCCCCTGCAGATCCTTCCTCGTTGTCCCATGTGCGTTTTTCTGCCTTTCCTGCAGCAGCCTTCTTGTCACCCTTGCCCCTTGTTTTTCCCTTGTCTGACCTCTGCTTCCTCCTCTTTACTACAAGCTCACCGGCAGCCACCTTTGCAGCAAGCATCTCTGTGTGAGCCGCCTGCTGCCTTCGGGACTGTGCCACCCACTTGCATTCACCGACCTTGAGCGCCTGGCATAGCTTCTGTATCTCGTCGACGGTCCTGATTTTGGAGGGGTTTGTGAACTTGACTAATTCAGGCCACCCGACAATCTTGACCTTGTGCTTGCTAACAATGTCCTGATCGTATTTTGCGTAACACATGCCAACATTCTTGAGGTTAAGAATCTTCTCTACGGAGGTGTTAGATATTGATGTGTTGCCACACAACTACATAGATAACGTACAAAGGCCGTCGAGTATGAGGCGGGTACAGTCACACCTCATGGTCTGTAGGTTTTCCTGGAGACTGCCAGCTGAGTGGGGAGAATCATCAGTTTTAATATAATGTCCTGGGACAAAGTATGCACCTTTAGTTCTCGCACAAGCCCATTGCTCAAATTTCACTAGAAAGTCCATCAGCTCCAGCTTGAGTACCTCAGAAACAAAAGCAATGGTGTCGTCCGAGTCAGCCCATGAAGGGAGGGTGCTGTCGTGGATGTGGGTGCAGGTGAAAAATATCAAGGCACACACGCCGGTGCGCTCCGACAGGTCTCTGATCTGCAGGGAGGTCAGTTGGACCTAGAAGATGGCTAGGAGATACATACTTTGGTGGATATTCTAGCTACAGCTCCCCGGCAATCCACTGCAGCTGCATTATTAGACGTGTGTGCTCCCGCATGGATGGTGTTGCAATGTACCTGCAGATCATTGATAAACTTCTGCTGCCGAGCTTTTGACAGGTTTTGCATGTCCATATCATCCTCCACAAGCTTCTGAATCTGTGCTAGCTTGAGGCGATCACCATGATCACGACCTGAGAAATACATGTGTTAGTATCCCAAGTAGAGCAGAAAAAAATCATGTACCATCATTCATCTCGAGACCTTTGGCATGTACCAATGCATTCTGAAGGGATGGTGCACACGTCTTCTGATATTTGCTTTTGTTGGCAAGTAGGAGCTTGACATTCACTTCTGCCTTGCTGTATTTTTTTTGCCAGTCTTGATATTTCAGTGTCGCGATGGGCAAAAAATGCATCGACCTCGACCTTCAAAGCATTGGCATTCTCTTTGTTAAGTTCGCACTTCATATTGGCAGATATTTCTTGAGCATCGGTCAGTTTCTTGTGCGGGCAAACACATGAGGGAATAATGTCCTTGGTTGGGTGGTGAGAGGCAAAAGATAGACTACCATCTTCCTGAGAAGGATTCTCAGGTAAATTCAAGTTCGACATCAGTAGCTGGCTTTGAAGTTTGAACATTGCAACATTGAAATGAAAGAGACCGTCAAATCTGACATGTGACAGGTGACATGAACCATGATTCAACATTTGTTGATTCTATCACATGCTCATAAGTCTTATTTATATTCCTCCTGTCAAATGTCGAATGTCGATCCTTGCTCAACCATTCTTCCTAAATTTCTTTCATTCAGTTTTCATCCTCGCTCCGTCATTGCCTCCTCAGTTTCTTAAGGTAGAATTTCCTTATGCTTCTAGTTGCAACTCTCATGATTCCTCAGGTTCCCAGACCTTCTGCAAACTACGATGCGTGTGTGTTTCCACCAATATACCCTCATGCTGATGCCTTCTTTTTAGACCACTCTACAGCTCATATGCCACGTGCTGCCTCCCAAGCCACTGACTCTGAGGACTTCCAGTTCTTTGAAAACTTGACAATATTGGCAGGCAACGATTCAGAGGGCGATGAGCCAGAGGACGTGATCTTCGCGTGTGCTACAGAAGAAAGTTTACATGGCCCTCCCATCCAACCAAGCAGTCCCACCGTGAGAGGCCATATGGCATGGGTTGTTTTTAATGGAAGAAATGTTGGTATATATCAAACTTGGTAAGTCCTGTGCCTCGAGAAGCCCACTGTTTTTGTTGACCAGACGCTCGTTAGGGAAGCAACATCAATGCAAGTTGACAGATACAGTGGTGCACGGCAGCGAGGGTACAAAACCTATGATGAGGTGTGGGCCGCATGGGTGCACACACTGTCCAACAATGTTGTTGGTCCTCCACCGCATATCACCACCTCCATGAGTGTTCCTACCCCTCAACGTTCGACTGACCCTCCCCCCTGAGTTCCTGATGTGCGCCCTCTGCCTTTGGACTGCAGCCCACCACTGCCAGTGCAAGAACCGTGAAGGCCCTCCCCAGAACAGGTTTTGCCACACACCCCTCACCCTGTCCTTCGGTCGCTCCCCTCTGTAACCAGCCATGCAGGGCACCCAATTGTCGTCAACTGCTGCATTGGCGGTCCACATATGGTGTTCAGGCTTAGTGATGAAGAAGCATATTGGGTGGTCATCGCTGGTGCAAATCCAGGTGTTTACCATGGAAAGTAATCAATTCCTCTCCATGACTTATCAAGCTAATCATTCCCAGGACTGCGGTGTCTGCTGCAATGGGCACTCGAGGCTCTCTCCGGCTTCTCAGGGCTAGCAGTCATGACCAGGCTGACCAAGCATTTACTGAGAAATTTATGCAAGGAGAGATTTGTGAGATCACTGAAGTCATCCAGGCAGATGCCGAGTAACAGATTAAAAATTTCAGTACCTATTGTGTAGTTGCTTCCTGTAGATTCGTTTGTCATAGTTACACTGAATTTCATGCCATTGCTTCATGCAATACCACTAGGATTATTAGAAATGAGTGTCTTACTACCAGGAACCCTTCATAAGCCTCTGCAAAAGTCTCGACAAAACATGTTTCGGATTCTCTCCGGGTGGTCTATTCATCTACTTCATCTACTACTTGATAATTTACCTCTACACATGATAAGTCCGAGCAGAAAGGTTGTTGCATTGCCAATAATAACTATGTTATGCGATCAGTGATGCAGATGTGTTTCACTACGGACTGGAAGTCAATGACTGACATCAAGATTGTCAATTGAAGTTGAGAACTAACATGATTATTGCAGTACACTAAAGTAGTGGGTATTATATATTATATATGAAGTAGTGAGCAGAAACCTTTTGTTGTTGAATTATCAATACTATGAATAACCATATGTGCAGTAGTAACTTGAATGCACTGGCAGATGATCGTGTTTCATTACGCAATTGTAGTCGACGTTTGACATTGTCAAATGAAGTTGAGAACCTACATGATTTGTTGCAGTACACTGAAGTAGCAGGTATTGAAGTTATATATGAAAGCCATGCTAGGTGTATTCTGTATGTTTGAAGTGTCGATAGTGATTCATGAATTCCACTACTACTAGTACTAACCACTTTGGATATTCAATGAAGAGTAGTAGGGTCGAACTTATTTTTTACATGAGTCTGGTGTACATTAGAAACATTAGGATGATAGTCATTGAGTCAAATTTAGAAGATACAGAATCTTAGACCCCTGTCATAAATAACGCGACTCAGATAACACATCAATGTTACTGTAATATAATAGCACGGCCCAGTCATGTGACTGCAACTCAATCATTCAACGTGTCACAGGCTGCTGGCACTGCTATGGGCAACAGCAAAGGCTCTTCATCGTCAAAACATTTCTGCATCCTAAGTTCTAGGAGAACAACAAAGGGCCACATCGATGTACAGCAGACATTGAATCATAAGGGGGTTCGAGATTTCAGGGCAAAGGTGTTTGCTGCCCTTCACTTGAAGGTTGCAGGTGAGTTTTGTTCATTTCCTTGTAATTCAGAGGAAAGTTCTAATATAAATGGTGTAGCTATGGATGATGAACAACGTGCCAGCTACGAAGCAGCATGGGACATACCTGATAATGACAATGGCTATGTCACAGAACACGAACCAATGGATATTAACAACATCCTTGATGGTACAGCTCAACTAAACTTCAGCCACGCTGGTGATGAATTCCAACATGTAATGGAGGAAGAATTGCATCAGCAGACCCGGTATGCACACTCTCCTGTAACATTTTGCTTCTTACTTACACTTTTACCTTTTTGATAGGCATCACCGCATGGATCCACAGACCCACCAAAATTGTACACACCTATGAAATGAAGGGTTCAAGCATCAAATCGAGGGTATTGTTGATGCCTACATTTGCTGGCAAGAGACGATTGGTGAGGACAGGCTGGATGCTGGGCATCCTTGACTTCCAGCAGAATTGCGCCAGGGAATCTACCCCCTCAAAGTCATGGATGTCTTTTGTGAGTACTTCTACTTGCACTTGCACTGTTTTCTCTAATTATCACTAGCTAGCTACTTTATGGATGCAGAACTGGTGGCAGGAGACCAAGGTATTCCAGCTGCATTGGTTCGCCAGGGCCTGATGCCATGTGCTCCCTTTTCCCCAACCCTTGCCTTCTCTACTTGGCTGCTCAAGCTTTACAGAAATAGCCATCTCCAGTGCCCTCACCTTGCTATTCAACCCTTCATCAAGGGCCTCTGTGATTTACATGGTGTTTCTTTCCGTCCTTACCTCAGCCAGCAATTCTCGATCTCATACGACCTATACTTGATGATTCGTGAGACTGTCCAGCAGCATGTGAATGTCATACTCAAACATGATGCCATTAATTACCATCTTCAACATTCATGCCCTGCTTGCACGTACAAACTCCAAGACGAAGGCATTTTAATCTTCAAGATGCTCATCACTATGGACAGCAATGACTCCCTCAAGTGAATCCTCCAACGAGACCCACCACCAACTTCTGGGGAAGGAGAGCCTGAGCCTGAAGATCCACAGGTTGGGGAATCGTGAGAACATCCCGATTCAAGAAAAGTGGGTGGGGATTATCTGATATCAAGGGCGAAGGTTGATAGGTGGGCCAAGGCCGTCCTCGAGGAGATGCTACCTACACCGCTTGAATCTGTGGGTTTCACTTGCAATGTATAACCAACGTCTACTGATGCCATTATTTTAGGAGGACAATATTGAAGAGAGCCCTTGCGCTAGCCAGTGGGCAAACATGATCAGCGAGATCACTGCAAGAATGTGGGGGATCTTCGATGAGACAGGAATTTTCTTGGCGCTGTGCCAGCATGGCTTTGTTTTGGTGGTGTGGACATGATTTGGAGCGGCGAGCTGTAAGTCACTTCTGATTTCTGCTGATGATGTTGCTAACCTAGCTTTTAGTGCAAAGTATCCACTCGCTGTTGTTGAGGTCCTGCTGGAGGTTTTTGGTGCTAACATTGGGGGGGGCTACGACATTGGGTGCAAGTTTGGAATGATGCTCAGTCATAGCGAGCTGGGACCTCTTGCCAGAGCTCTCAACTATAGGGCGCTAGTTGGATCTTTCCATGGACATGTGCACAATTGTTTGTGTCAACTCTCGTTCCTCGCAACCTATGTCAAGGGGATGGGATTGGAGGACTTGGAGGGATGCGAGCATTTCTTTTCGAAATCAAATGCACTCGCTTCCTCCCTGCACTATGCTAGTGTATTCCACCGACAGCAAAAGATGGTCGAATTTATGAAGCATATGGATAACTTGGAGACCTATCAAAATCTTAGTAGGTTTCCCCTACCTTCGAACTACCAGGTTATTGATTATCTACAGGCGAATTTCTTGTGAACAACTATAGACAGGCCCTCAACATCCTCAATGGAGCTTCAGCCCTTGACAAATCTATGGCACACCTCAAAATAACCAATGTCAAAGTGTTCGCAGAATGGTTGGAGGAAGAACGGGATTACTTGAAAGAGTTATCAAAGGAGCTGATTCGAGAGATGAAGGAGATGGAGTACTACCAGAAACTTGTCAACTTCCATGCTAATGAGTGAGTAACACATTTAATATCCTAGTGACCCCAAACTAATGAATTTATAGAGCAAAGCTCAACACCGCCCATGAAATCTGGCAGAATCTAACCCCTGAGAACCCAACCGCCCTTGCATCAGGTGCTTCTCTCGAGACAAAATGCTGCCACACTCTTGAAAACCGGGATAAGGACCTTCTGGTGGTCCAGGAGTTGGAGGTGAAGTTGGGTGTTGTTGTGAGGTGGCTCCCAGCTCATGTGGAATGGAAGGCAGCAGCAATCCTGGTGGGAAAGTGTCGCTATCAGCGATGCTTGGATAATCTGGAGGGGTTGATTGTATCAAGGATGTTCAAGCTTACGAAAATGAACATGTCTCAAACAGGTGTGCATTGTTTTACTCAATTTTGTCCACCAACTCATGTAGATGTTCTGTAGGCTACAAACTTCGTAAACACATCGCCACAGCCTTACGAGCCCATTCCCAAGCCATCCGTAGCACTCTTGACCAGTACAATGCTGCTGCTTCTGCTGTCTCCCCCCCTCGCATGAATCTGTCTTGGGATGATGTGGTAGAATATGTGTTCCTCACTGATTTCAACCTATTATGCGAGTCTCGCTAGGATGTTCACGAGCATCCATGGACAAAGCCTGCATATCGTGTGGTGATAGACCGGTTTTTTAAACTTGAGCATGCGCGTGAAGAGATTCAACGTCTGAACATTGAGATCCCCCTTGTAGTCACATACATACAGGACAAGGATATGTTCCTCCAGTTGAAAGAAGATGAAGTAAGGCAGATAAACCCTGGTCTAGCACAACAGGTGGGAAAGCACAGAATGGAAAGGGTGCGCTTCAACAACCAGCACATGCATCGGTTTCAGAAGCTGTCCCTCCTCCCTGGGTTCACTGGTAGCATTAAGCCTGGCATCAGCACGCATTCAAATGGTCAAGCAGACACCCCGATGGAGGTTGATGGTCAACTCAATGATGGATGCAACAGGGATGCCAATGGGAGCAGGGATGATGACCGCGATGGTGAGCAGGATGAGGATGAGGATGAGGATGAGCAGAGGGATGAGGACATCCATGCCATGGTCTCCACCCTTATCGCCCTGACAATAGATGGATAAGAAGGGGCCAGCTTTTTTATATAGCTTGTATTATACACTCTATTCAATGATACTATGCTGCACACTACACCTGTGTCCTATGAGATGAGATACCCAGAGTATGGTAAGCATTGAAGAAAAATTTGCCAGTGGGAATCACGGGCAGGGGGGCGGGAGCGATGAGCAGGAGGGCGGGACAAGCAACCCGGAGGATGTGTGATTGATGGGCACTAAACCCAGAGATGATGCAGCGGCATCAATGTGGTTGATGGCGCCGTTACCAAGCAGTGCCACTGATGTCTGGCACATGCCGTGGTGAGAAGGAATTATCTAAGTGTTTGCAACCTTTATCCAAGGTTTATCAGAGGAGGGCTGTACACATTCAATTACCTCTTGTTAGAGGGGGACCACCTATCCTATACCACCTCTAGTAAGAGGTGATTGGTGGGATTATCAGGTGAGTGAACAACCTAAAAAAAACAATAGAATATAATTAGTTAACTAACAAAAACAAAAAACAAAAAACAAAAAACTTATCTGTGGCCCAAACAATAGTTGCCGTCATTTGGGCCCGCATTCCATCCAGTAGGCTCATTTGAAGGTGGTGGTGATGGTGGCAGTGGGCATGAGAATGGTGGTGGTGGGTGCGCATGCAGTGGTGGTTGTAGAGTGGAGAGGAGGAGGAGGCAGCATTGATGACGGTGGTGGTGGTGGTTGTGAGCTGGCAGTCACATGTCATGTGTCATGCAATGCATATATGTGTATTCCATTAATGGCTGCAGTTAACTGTGCACATTGGTTGGGTAATAAAGGTATTAAATGTATGTAGACAAATAATCACTTGGTAGCTCAGTGGTTAAGTGTGCTGTTATGTGTGCAGACCTAAGGTCGAGTGTTCAATTCTTGTTGTACATCGAAATTTTATTTGGGAAAGCACATGCATTCCAGTTATTCTGGTTAGTCTGGTTATGCTAGTTGCCATGCATCCAGTTGATCTGACTGTTCCAGGTAAAAATGAGTCTGGGTAGATTCCAGGGATTCTGGGGGTAAAATTGACCCTCCAGTCCGATCAGAATTATGAATTGTGAGAAAAATATATGTAAATGGAATTCCCTGGAATTCTGGAAATTCCAACCGGAATCTTACCGGAATAGGTGGAGGAGTGTAATGTACTTGTTGGTCCCCATAAATCAGTATGGGTTAATTCTCCAGGCAATGTATTTTGTGGTTCAGTATGTTCTGGAAATGGCATATGTGTTTGCTTGGCAGCTATACATGGCTCACATTCCAAAAATAGTGAGTCCATATCGACATCAAAGCCTGTGACTAAATTCCCATATTTTAACTGTTTTAATCCAGAAATTCCCACATGCCCAAAATGTTTATGCCACTCATTTCAATTAATTAATGATGAACAAGTAATATTTGCTTGTTCAAATAAATCTGCTTTCCTAAAGAAATTAAAAACATATAACTGACTGACAAGTTTAGCCTCAGCTACTAAGTGGTTATTTTTATCCAATAGGAAAGCTCATCCTCATGCAACTTGTATTTGTCCCTTCTCATTATCGATGCAAGAAATAGATAATAAATTATCATCCACATCTGGGACATATAGCACATTTTGTAATATAATGATTTGTGCATCATTATTTGAGGACATTAGAATTTTTACATTTCTGTGTCCATATGTGAGGGCATATGACTTACCTATTCCTTTTACAGGGATAGGTTTCATGGGAGTATAGTCTTGAAATGCCATCTTCACATGAGTGATATGTGATGTCATTGCTGAATCAGGAATCCATGGATAAAAGACAAAGGACTCATTATTATCACTTTTGGTTACATATGAAGTAGAGGCCACTGGTTTATCCTCTTGTGGATCATGTACAGCATTGGTGCATTCCTGCTTGGCATCAGAAAATTTGTTATTGGGTCTTTTCCCACCCCAACACTTCTCGGTCTTATGACTGAACCTTCTGCACTTGCCACATTTGGGTTTACCTTTAAAGTGGCACTTGTTTGTTGTGTGGTTTTGCCATCCACATATTTTGCATGTGGGCTTAGGAGTATTATATGTCACAGGGCTATCCTTCTTCTTTTTATTGGGAGGTCCACTGCCTTGGGCATAATAGGTTACATTAGCAGTGGTAGGTTGACTATCCCTGCGACAATGATAGTACTCCTGTGTTAGGACAGATGTTAATTCCTGGGAAGATATCTGTGCTTGTGGCTGCTGATATTGCTGAGATCTCTTGGTGTTACTTCCCTGATAGGAAATCATGAAGGAGTCCCAGGATTCTGGTAGTGACATAATAATGATCAACTTGAATTCTTGATTCTCCCATATTTGTAAGCACGTTATGCTGTTCTTGGAGATGATTAATGTGATCAACAATATTAGTGTTGTCTTCTGCTCATGTATTGAGGAGACAATGCTTAGCAGCCATAATAACAGCTAGCCCTACAGTCTTGTGTATTGACTTTAAATTCTCCCGCATTTTGGCTGAGGTGGTTGCATCTAGTGTTTTAAGGTTCAGTTAGGTTCGGTTTTTTGACCCTACAATGGGTAGACTGTAACCATAACTGGTCTAGGACCAACACAGATATTGGGGGAACCTAACCGGACCAACTAAGACCAGTCTTTTTCAGTTAATAGACTGAAAAAAGACTGGTTAAAACTGGTTTTTTGTCATAAAGTTTGTCATACTATATGACCTTTATGTATCTCGACATGTATTACCAGGAACATCTAACCCGTTATATAGTCTGATAAACATTGTAATTCCCCAAAATCTGATCCAACTTTTAAGAGATTCCATCAGGATTTGACTGAGATATGGCTAAATCAAAAGTACAGTGTATTGGTTTGCAGTTTGCAGGCAGTTTGTAGTATGTAGTTACAACTTGTTAGGGCTGTTAACTAAATGAAATCTACAAGGTACAGATGTTTATGTGTGTTATTTGTATGTCATTGATGATGTCCAACTGTACCCAACATATTTGTATCACAAGTTATAAGAAATACAATCAATGTTATATTGATCACGAAAACAAAGTAGTATTGAAATATATTTGATCATATCTTTCTCAGTTCTTGACTGTTTTGGATGAACCAAGGGTCAAATTCAAGGTAATAAGCAATGTAATTAGGGGAAATAGCTCACATAATCGAATAACCGGTTGTAACCAATTTAAACTGGTCTTTTTGCGGTTAACAATGTTTTTCAAATTTGAAAGACCTTAACCTTAACTGATAAAGACCAGCCCTTAACCTTATCTGCTGGTCCGGTTAATATCGGTCCAGTTCAGTTTGGTTAACAGTCTTTTTTCAGTCCTATAGACTGAACCTTTAAACACTAGTCACATCAATAACATGATTCATTTGTTGATCATCAATGTTATTAGTGATTAGCGCCTGGGCAACACCATCCTTCCCCAACCACTTTCATGCTCCTGCAGGATCCTTGGGCATTGGTTTGACACCATGAACATCAGTGATCTTGAATAAATTAAAGAATTTATGGATCCTGGTCTTCCATGATATCCAATTACCTGCCCTTAGGGGATCCACTTTGCAGGTTGAAAGTCTGCCCAGATTGACATCAGTGAGTTTATTTTGGGTGGCTATAGTAAGGGAGCCATTTGGTGTATATAGAGACTGAGTTGCCAGCTCATGTATAGCTGGCGGTACCTGTGGCCATAAAATGATGGGGTTTTGCGTCACTGTCGGATCAATATCAGCAGTGATCTCTTGTTCAGCTTGATCTCCATAGTCGACCATATCGACCATATCAGCATCTACTTGCTGATCAGACATTGCATGTGTATGTATCGAGTGAACATGTATGTCTCAGATATATAGACATAGCAACGTGCCTAGAACAGGCTTCCAGGGCCCATAACCTGTTAAGATATGATAGTGCATGCATATAGCAATGGCTTTAAGCGGTTATGAGATGTCGGGATACATATTTAGCTTAGTGCAAGAATGCACAGTGTGAGTGCATGGGCGCAGAACTTGTCATTTTATTTTTAGTTTAACCTCAGAATTTATATGAGAAAATAATGTCTGACATTACAAGGTCCTCCACTTGTCAGTGCATGGACATTTCCATAACTTTAGGGTTAAGGGTAGTCCAGACACATGATCACATGCCTATTCCTCAACAGATTGTATTGCGAGACTTCTGATCCAGTCTTGACAAGTCTATGTGATGTGCTATGTTGTCCAAATTGATGTTTAACAAGTAATATACTTAATAATGGAGTGGATATTGTGAAATGTGGCCACAGAAACACGATTGTGGTTGCAGTCACAGCTGCAATTATTTCTTGTACAGAATTAATGCCATATGGCCATGGAATGGAAATGCACTGGAAAACCATTCACATTCTGGTGAGAGAAGTTGCATCTGGCCAATGTGTAAGGTCATCTGATTTCCATGAGTAGGAGAAAAAAGGCACCTTCGGCAACCCATTAGGTCAACCAGAAGGGCTGCTCATCATTGGATTTTTGAGGTACACCTAAAGTCCTATGTAATGATAAAGAAGGAGGGAAAAAGATGAGAGTAGCGATGTGAGGAGTGAGGATACAATGTCCATTCATGAAGAAAGTCTGGAATGAAATGAAACAATGGAGACTGAAAGTCCCAAAAAGTCCAAGTGAAATGTCCATGGAGCACTTCTGAATCCAAAGATGTGAAATATATGTGAACGTGTTCCCTGTGGGGCCAGTGTGTCATTCATGCATGTAGCATTGCTTGCAAGAGAACGGGGTGCTTGCAAATGTAGATCTGCCATGGGGCTGATGCCCACTGACTGATACCCTGAATGATGTGCAGTGCAACACCATGTTCAGCCAGCAATGTGGCACTGCCAGCACGCATAGATTGCCCCCCTACATCCTTCTCAAAGAAATGACGCAAATGGTTCATGAAGAAAGATCAGGTGGGGATGGTGCCATCCTTTCGGAGCCACAATGGAGATAGTGTTTGAAGGTCCAGTCCATGGTTATGTAACAGTCTTCTGGAATTTTGAGATGTAATCTGCTTGTTAAAGCCTTACAACTTATCCTGGCATTCCAGGACTTTTTGTATACAATGTCAAGATATGACCAAAAATGTTTTGTCATTATGCTTCAGTAATTTTTACAGAATTAAACCTATTATACACAAAACAATTTTTCCAGTTCATACATTTTTCTCAAAACCTCGGAAAATGTATAGACTGGAAAAATTGTTTTATGTTTAATATGTTTAATTCTCTAAAAACCACTGAGGCATAATGACAAACCTTTTCAATCATATATTGACATTGTGTACAAAAAGTCTGGAAATGCCAGGATAAGTTGTAAGGCTTTAACAAGCAGATTACATCTCAAAATTCCAAAAGACTGTTACATAACCATGGACTGGACCTTCAAACACTAAATGGAGAGGAAAGTGGGAAAAGGTTGTTGCATGATTTCAGGTACCTCTGAAACCAAGCTGTCACACTGCAGTCAAGGTCATTCTCCCACAGCATGATCAAGTTCCCCTCAAAGAATCTGTTGGCCTTGTGGCCAGGCAAGAAAAATTGAATGGATTGTGCTCGAAGGATAACAGAGCTGCATGCTGATAACTTCCATGGATCCCTGAGTGCAACAGTGTCTGGGAAAGTGAGTTCCCCCAGGCGCATTAGGGCAAGAAACTGATGCAGAGTTGTGTACAAAAAAGGATGTCATCGTGTGTAGGATTTGGCCGATATGACTCACAAACAGTGGACAGGTCCTCTATCGTCAGTGCTTGTTTGTGTGTCATCGGCATCCCCCTAAGATGTTTGCAGCCTTCAAGTGTCTGGTGAACCAATCGGCTCTTCCTGATCTCGCTCACTCCACAAAAGAAAGGTCCTAGTTGATGGCATATGCCAGAAAGATAAGTGTCAACAGAAGATGGTCTGATATGGTGGCACATGTACACAGTATACAGGCTGAGAGTGCCACCCGTCAGCTCTACTGGAATGTCATGGAGTTGAACAAAAGAAAGATAAGAGTTTAAAGCAGAACCATAATTACTCCAAGTACTAGCATAGATCACCTGGCCCAGCGCTATTGCATGCTCATGAACCAGATGTTCCCGTGACCATCTGGGCAGGTTGCCGCACACAGACAGGCAAAATGATCATTTTTTGGTTGCCCCCAACTCAAATAGCTGTGGGGGTTGAAAGGTTGTAATTGGCAAGCTGGGTGCCACCTCGTGCGCTCTTTTGAGTTCTCCGTGTGAGATCGTGTCTGCTACTTGGTTGACCCTCCCTGGTACATGGAGGACTCAAATCTGGAAGTTCTTTCTGACCATGATGTCTACACAGTGACACAATAGAGGGTTGAATTCCGGTTGGCATCTTAATGAGTTGAAAATATTGACGGTGTTCATGCTGTCCATATAAATGACAACTTTAGTGTAATCTTCCATTGACTTCTCTAAGTCGCTGTAGGCGCTCACCACAGCTAGAGCCTCAAAATAAAAGATGATATCGCACGCATTCTGTAGAGGAACTGGAGCATAGAGACCCTTCGCGTGATCTGGATACAAGAAGCCAATGCCATCGAGTGATGCATCACAATAGATGGTCGCATCTGCATCTTTGGGGTCCCAGGAGACAGAAGAGAGAATCTTGATGCCTAGCGAGCGCTGCATGTGTTCTGCAGCCCAGGACAGGTCTTCATGCACTGCATTGTTGACCCAGACTTTCTTGAGTGGTTGATCTTTACCTGCAATTGGGTAGAATCTGTTCCATGCCAGCCAAAGTAAAGGGAAGACATTGAAAGCCCAGTTCATCCAACCTGCTAGTTGTTGCCAGCATCTCAAAGTCCATGAAGCTCCATGCTTAAGTTCTGACCATAAAGTAAACTTGGTCAGTTCTTGAAGTAATTCTGTCAGAGCCTGTTCTGGGAGGCAAAAGGTCAGATTGTTGGGATTGACCTGAATGCCAATAATGGGTAGTTGCTCTCCCCAAATCTGCTTGTGTCGCTCATGAGGTATTCTGAGTTCATCCCACAGGGATAGAAGCTTAACCTGGTTTCTCAGCATCCATTGATCGTACCTGTGATATCTCCCTTTCGAACGCTCATGGTCTCTCTGAATGCGAAGAAACTCTGCCTCCTCTGGTTTGTGTGGCATGCCTAAACTTTCGTCAACCATGGGGGGGTCATTTTGTGTCTGCCCAAGGCCAAAAACTTTCACGAAGTCCTTGACAGACTGAATTTACAAAAGGTTGATTTGGATGAGTTCTCAACAACTCCTCAAACCGGTCCACATTAATGGGGGTGATTATCTTGAACAAATCTGGTCTGTCTGCAATTGTCTTCAACACTATCTGATTTTCTTGCTCAGTCGCTGGCACATCAGGCAATGGTTTAGCACATTCAGTCCAATCTGCAAGACAGATCATGGGTAAAGTGTTGCTTTTGTCAGTGCTCTCTTCAGCAGACCATACATTATAATGAAGATACTTTGGTTTCATTCCATAAAGCAAGTCAAGCTTGCTGGTTGCAATTTTCCTTGTTATGTCCTGGTTGTTGGCATCAGAGGCAATTGTGGCAGTAATGACATGTTCTGGTTGCACTCTTGCATCCCCCTGAACTGTTGTATCGATGACAGATTTCTCCTGATCGGTCCCATTGTCTGGAGTCATTAGATCCAAAATGGCTGCTTGATCCTCCTTGTATACTGTCAGGAAGAAGGAAAGTGGAGTAGAGATAAGAGAACTGCACCCAATCAGTAAGTAGCATTGCTTGTCCTCCACCAACTCGTGTTCTGACTGCTCTGTCGAAGGAAATAAGCCGGTGATGTGATCCTGATTGTCTCACTGAGAATTCCGAGCCCATGTAGTCTCCCCACTCCCGAAGCTCTTCATCTCGATATGGGAAAGCATATGTTGTCGCTTTGGTGGTCGCATGCCATGCAGCGGTCCAGTCGCCACTTGTTTGGACATTTCTAGCTGAATCTGTCTTTCCAAGAGAGATTTCTGTTGTTCTGATGCGACCCACATTCTCCTTAGGAGGGGCAATGTGATGGTGGTTGCTGAAGATGACATCGAGGTTAACAGCTTCTCCTCTGAAAATATGCCTCCATTCTGATTTGGGGAATCCTTGTGGCGCTGATGCTGACCTTTGAATTTCTCATTCAGCAAAGGCGATGTCCCTCTGGAAAACTCCAAGGATCTGTCTGGTCTTCTTTCAATTCTCGTCAATTTCTCTTTCTTGCACTTTGACTTCTGTTGCATACCATGGGAGTTGCAATTGATATACCCTTTTCTTCTTATTCATCTCTCCTTCCCCTCATTCATCATCTGATTCAACACTTGATTGTGAGGAAACTGAAGAGTTTTGATGCTTCCTCCTCTTGACAAACTCCTTTTGTAGTGCTCTGAGGAAATGCTCTGCATCCTGCATCTCCAGTCTGGGACCTCTCTGATGTGTATGTCTGTCAGGTTCTGCTCCAATCGTCTGCTCTCCTCCACTCTGTCTTGGCTCTGTTGTACTCTCTCCTCGTCATCCAGCAAGTTCATGTTGTCCATTGATGAGTTCAACATGGGATGTGTATTGTTCAAGTGTTGTCCTCTCGTTGGACTCGTTGAGATTTGCCTGCTGGATGACCTGGAGTATTTGAAGGAGGGTCTCGATCTTGGATGTCTTCCTGTCTCTGAATTTCTGGACAATGTCATCCATTCTTGTGACAAGGTTGACTCTGAATTCTCTGTGCAAACTTCATCCTGATCCCCCAGGTGTTGGAGTAGTGTGGCTCATCTCAGTCTGTGTTCTGTCAATCGGTGTAATAAGGGTAGACTGGGTTCATCCTCCTGCATTGTTGGTTCCCATGTGTGTTCCAAGGGTAGAAACGGTCTGTGTTGGTCCATGACTACCATCTTGTCCTGGTGTTCCTTCACCTGTTCCTGATTGATGCCCACTTCCTTCTGGCTGAACGTGTGGCGTTGATTGTCCAAAGTAGTACATGTGCACATTTTTGGACATATGAGGAAATGATGTATTAGGTTGTTAACAAGAAATACTTGAGTATGATAATGCTGAGAGACAATGAGAGAAGCAGAGTGAAGTAAGTAGATACAGTGGGCCACAAAACCTTTCCAATGTTTTGCACTTTGTGACAAACCTTGATATAAAAAAGGAAATAAAATCAGGAAAATTCTGAAAATATTACATAATATACTTGGACATCACCTTATGTTGCCCCAACAGTCCCAGGATCATATAACCTTATCTAGGATGTCAATCCTTTCAATATATTCAGTCACTCATTGAAAAGGTTTTGTTGCACTGATTTTTGAATATATATTAGTACTTGGTATAGCCACCCCTTGCTGGAACCACTGTAGCAAGTTTCCTAGGCATGCTTTCAATCAATTTTTGACACTCCTCCTTTGGTATCTTCTCCCATTTCACCTGTACTCTTTCCCAAAGTTCTGTGACACTCTTGGCAGGCTCCTCATACTCTCCAAGCTTCTTTTTAAGATGATGCCACAGATGTTCTATAGGATTAAGATCAGGAGACTGTGCAGGCCACTTTAGGACAGTGATATCATTGTCTTCAAACCACTTTTTGGCCTTTTTGCTGGTATGTTTGGGGTCATTGTCCTGCTGAAATACCATATCATCAGTAGTTTTCCCCCAAAACTCCAGTGTTTGCTGAAGTTCATCCTCCATAATGCTGACATAAAGATCAGCATCCATCTTTCCTTCAATCCTGGTGGCATATCCAACACCATCCCATCCCATGCACCCCCACATCATCAAATTTCCACCTCCAAACTTGACTGTTCCCTCAACCAACCTATCACTCAGCCCTTCATCACTATCTTTCCACACATATTTCCTTCCATCTGACCCTAAACAGTTAATCTTAGTCTCATCTGACCATAAGACTCTTTTCCAATCCTCATGTGTCCACTCTGCATGCTGCTCAGCAAACTCCAGTCATGCTTGTTGATGACAAGGTTTGAGTAGTGGGCATTTCTTTTTGACTACAGGTTTCATGCCATGTGATTTAAGATGTTGATGAAGAGTTTGGGAAGAGAAAGGGGTATTAGTGATATCTTGAAGTGCATGTGCAGCTTCAGTGGCATTATCAACCTTTCCCATCCAAATAATCCAACATGCATAGTCAACATTGGCAGTTGTGAGCTTTTTGGGATGACCACCACATGATTTGGTGAGGTCAGGTTGATGCTCAGAGTGAATATAGTGGCACTACCAACCCCAGTTTGATGGGATATTTGTGCTCCAGAAAGACCAGAGTCAAGCAAAGTAAGAATGTGCAGGGTTTGTGCAGAAGACAGCTTGCGCATGATGAATAGAGGGAAAGAATGAAGTTAGGCTTGTTATATATGTGTAGTCACATGATATTATCTGTTATTGTTTATAATAATCAACAAAGTCATGTGATCTACCTACATTGTACATACAAAAAAATCAGTACAACAAAACCTTTCCAATGAGTGACTGAATATATTAAAAGAATTGACATCCTAAATGCAGTCACATGATCCTGGGATTCTTGGGGCAACATAAGGTGATGTCTAAGTATATTATGTAATATTTTCAGAATTTTCCTGATTTGATTTCCTTTTTTATATCAAGGTTTGTCACAAAGTGCAAAACATTGGAAAGGTTTTGTGGCTCACTGTAACATCCTTACCTGGGAGAGAATGTGAGAAGCAGAGAGAACCGTGAAAAGGGGGTAGTCTCAGATTGCACATCTCTCCTGAGGAATAGGAGAAGTCATCATAATACAGAAAGGTGCATGTGGTGCTGTGTCGTAGCATGCACACGGTGCAAAGACACTGAGTGATGGAACAAAGCACGCGGTGCTGCGTTGGTGTGCACATGCGGTGCAAAGTGCATTATCGCATTTTTTCGTTGCCCTTCCCATTGGACTTGCGTAAATGGACTTTAAACTCAACAAAAGTTCGATCATTGAATGATCGTTCAGTGACGTTGGTAAACAGACATCAACAATGCCTTCATTTTGAACTGCCACTGATTGATCACTGCTCTAATCTATCTACGTGTGTGTACTTAGTGAACACTATTCACCCAGCAGGTTTTGCGCAGCACATGAGTTTTGGGAAATTCTGATGCAAGGACTTGGGGCAGATTTTGAGAACTTCTCAACGGGGAAGGGGATTGCTGGGATCATGTACTTAGAGTAGTTTTGTCAGACCTATTGTACATGAAACATGCAACTGTAAATTATATTCTGAACTTTTTTTTCAATGAGTTGAAAACATTGTAATAAACATTCAACGCGAAGACTTTGTGCGGCATGAGTAGAGTACTTACATAATCTCCACATTTGGATTTTGCGTCAACTTCTCTCGTTGCGCCAATGCATGTCTTTCCACTTGAGGCACATCAAGCTTCTCTGCTTCGAATCTTTTTCACTCCGGAAATGGATGCTGGCAGTGCACCTGATCAGACCTGTTCAAAATGCCGAAAGTCACTGCCTCGCAACATGTCAAACTTTAAATTGGCATGTGAGGGGTTCTCAAAACTGTGTCGGCCATGTTTGGAGAAGAGCTCTCGACAGATTGCAGAGAAAAAACATAAAAATAGCAACAAAGAGAACTTACCAGCAGCTTCACAAGACCAAACTGATGATGATCTCTCTGATCTTTCTGTTGTTGAACTGGGTGTCTTTCTGGATTCTCTTGGGTGTCTTTCTGATTCAGAGGATGTGATTTCTCTTGAAGCACATGTGGATCTGTCTTCTCTCATGACTAAAACAGTAAATGATAGGGATAGAGCAGATTTTCTGGCAGTAAAAATCTGGGAGCAGTTGAAATACCGATTTGTGTAAGTTGGGGATTTCCTCAAGGTGCTGTTGGACACTCATATTGTTACAAGCTATCATAGTGTATACCATCACAAATGCACACCATCTTCCTGATTCATGTATCACTGTGCTCAGGTCCACTCATGTCAACAAAAATCCAAAAAGTCTGAATGGGAGGGTGTAAAGTCCCGTGACAAGGATTCAATGGATGTATTCAGCTGCTCTGGCTGGCTCCATATCACAGTCACTACAGGGGAAATGGTAGCTGTTGTCAAGTTGAAGCATGCTGATGATCATGTCCCATACTGGTGCATTGATGTTCCAAAGGATGTTCAAGACTTTGTGCATGCAAATCCAGACTTGAGTCCAACTCAAGTATGTTGCATAAAATAACATCAATGACCACTATCTCAATCTAGCTATTGTTTACAGTTATGGGATGGAATACTCAAGACCCATCCTTCACCACAATTTTCACGCAAGGCTATCTACCAGATTTGGTTTGACCAAAGCAGCCAAAAATGGAAATGGGATCCTGATGAACTCAAGTCAGCAAAAATTCTGATTAATGAGGCAGCCAAGTCTCATGGAAGTGTGCCCAAACTGTATTCTGTTGAGCCTATTCCTCTCCATGAAGAAGCAGGATTTACTGCACTTGCATTTGCACTTCCAGAGATACTTCAGCAATGGGGAGGACATATTCGAGAGGTTTCTTTGGATTCTGCTTGTAGGTTTATCAATTTTGTGTGACATTGATAGGCATTGACAATTCTAGGGCATACAAATGGCTCCAATTATGAAGTTTATGCCTTGCTTAGAGAGGTCTATGGATCAGGCTGCCCATTGGGATATCTACTCCTCCATTCTTCCACCCAAGGAGATCCTGGAGCTAAAGTGCAGTTTGTCTCAAAGCTTCTTTCCCACTTTGAGAAAGCCTGGGATATACAACCAATCATCACACTCTCCAATAAAGATCTCTCAGAAATCAATGCTTTTCTTCAAGTATATCCCAATGCAAAGCATCAGCTCTGTTAAGGGCGAAGCCTCAACCACTTGATCTAGTCAATGTCATTCGACGAGGTGCTTCCTCGACGAGTCATTTGGCACTAGTCTTACTCGGAGCATCCGACGTAAGATAGGTAGTGCACTCTAGCAGGGCTTCTGCGTAGAGTCATTCAGGTTCACGCACTAAGGGGCTTCCTTAGTGGTTTCGAGTAAGTTCGCGAGTTGCAAGTTAAGGCTGTAGATTGCCTAGATCTAAACTAAGGACATTCCTACTACAAGTCGCAGTACTTATACTAATAGGAAGGTCCTTATCGTCCAATCAGAAAGGTAGATGTGTATCAGGTATGAATAGAAACAATAAGCCTCATGTCCAGGGGCTGTCGTATCACAGCATGTGTGGGAATGGGTTCAGGTGCATGGAGTCACCATGTGTCAAGGGTACCTTCCTCGGGAAGGGGATCGAATGCATGCAGTCAGCATGCATCATGCGTGTGTCTGGTGTCAGGGACATGCCCTAGGCATGATACAGGTATGGAGGGGATCATTGGGTGTGTCAGGTCTGTTGGGTTCCATGAGTTACAAGGAAAATTGTAACAAGCACTGTTTCTGGCACTGTCTATGGGCAATCAAAACACGGCTTTCCATCCTTTGAAGGCGACCAAAGTTCTACAATGCCCTTGAAGCAAAGAAGGAGTTTGACTGGATTGATGAGAAATTTGTGCCTATTGCTCAATCCAAAGAACCCAACCCAGTACATTCTACATATTCAACATCACAACTCCCCAACTAACAAATTGTTCTAATCATAGGATACCCATGTAGCAGAAAAGGCAATTCCATGACTCACTGTTCATCTTGGAGGCAAACTTCAAAATGTTGCCCCAGAGCATACTCATCCTGCTCCCCGACTCATCCTTCAACTAAATGGGGTCATTCGTGCCTTAGTTCCAATTCAAAAACACTCTGAGGACCCTGACCTGACTATTCCTGATAACACCCTGACTGATACCAATCCTGGTGATGATGACCACATGGAGGATGAGGACAGGGATGATGATGATGATGATGATGATGATGATGATGAAGGCAACCACCTGCAGAAAGAGGTAAAAAGGTACTGCAAAAAGGCTGGGGGTGATGAACGTGATGCTGAAGATGGCCCAGACTGGATGTTTGATGCTGAAGAAGTTACCTCAAAGGATCCTTCCTATGTCTTCTGTCCTGCTGCACCTTGAAAGCAGCTCCTTCATTTATTCACTAAACATTTCTGTCAGCACCCACTTTTTGCAGAATGGGATGGAAAGTGGGATAAAGAAACAATCTGCCGAAATGCTGTCCATGACATGTACAGCTTTTGCCATATACGTGGCCTTCGAGAAGTCTGGGGATATATGTGGGCATGCTGGTACTCCAAAAATGTGGAGTCTCTGGGCATGCTCGACATCACCATACATCTCACGCCTCTGCACAACAATGAATGTTGAGAACTTCTGGCAGCAGTTAAAACATGATCATCTCCACCATGTTGCCCAACCACGACTTGATCATCTTGTATGGATACTCATCCACAAAGTTACTCCAGCATACCTTGCTCGTGCTGAAATCCTCAATGACAGCCACCTAGGGATGCCGAAGTTCGGTTCAGTCCAGTTCTCTGAGAGATTTCTCCAAACCGCGAACCTGAACCCGATGGTGGGCAGGGAGAGGGCAGAACCACGAACCAGAACTGACAGAACCAGGTTTGGCAGGTTTGGTTCTGGTTTGAACTTGGTTTGAACCTTAGAACCTACGTGGTTAGCAAAAAAACATGATTCACCCTATGAGCAGTGGCTCATAGGCATGGGGGTGGGTGCCACTGTTCATCGTTGTGGGAGGGGGGCATGGCTGTTAGCACCCGGTCCACCCTGCGAGCAAGTGCTCACAGCGGTGGGAAACGGGTGCTGGGGTGCTGTCTCCCTCCTCCCTCACAGTAGACACCCACGATCCACCCTAGAGCGGGTGCTCATAGACGTGGGGGTGGGTACCATGTTGTTCAGCATCGTTGTTGTCCATCCCTGGCACTGTCTTCCTCTTTTTGTTATGGTGGGGTAATCATTTGTTGGCATTGCCCAACATTGCTGGCACCCACGATACCCTACAAGCAGAGGCTCATAGGTGTGGGGCGGGTGCTGGTTGTTCCTTGCCAGTTCTGGGTGTTGTTGTGTCGTAATTCCTGGTTTGGTAGGGTTTGGGGAGCCATTAGCGTGACATGGCAGGCATGAGGGTGGGGGTACATACCTGGCAGGTACCCACTACACAGCGCCATCCCTCGTACGTCGGAGCTGCTGTTCCCCCCTTTTCATTCGTCGTTTGTCATTTGAGGTGCGTGGATGCCCATTTTCGTGGTCATCATCACATCATTACTGTAAAAAGATAAAGCAAAATAATTAGCTAGTATAATAAAAAGAGAGAGAGAAACTTACAGGGGCCCAAACGACAAATGCATCATTTGGGCCAGTGTTGCACGCGAGGTGGTTCGTTTGTAACCATGAAGAGTTGTTGATGGTGGAGTGGTATGGCTTTGTTTGCGCAAGTAACTTGAACAAAAGTAGCAAGTATTTTGAAACTCAGTTGCGCGGGACAGGATTTTCGCCAATTTTTGACTTCAAAAACCTTGCATCGGTTCTCGGTTCAAACCCATTCGAACCGAGTTCACATAAATGCTAGAGGTGCCGAACCTGGGACCGAACCTACTGAGGAGGGAGAGAACCAGAACCAGACCGAACCAGAACCGCAGGTTCAGTTCAGGGGTTCAAGGTTCGAACCGAGGTTCTGGACCGAACTTCGGCATCCCTACAGCCACCGACTCGGACGACCGAAGCAATTGACCACTTATCAAAAGTACTTCAAAGCATCTTGGAAGAAGCTACTGGAGAGCAAGATTAGCAACAAAGACTACAACACAAGTATCAAAGACTGGACTTGCACATGTGGGCGGCAGAAGTATGATCGGCATCACTTGTGCAAGCATCTTGTACAGAGTGTAGGACTTCCATCCCGTCGATTCTGGCGTGAAGTGATTCGGCGGCGAGTGTTGCCAATCTACCGTCACCCTGATCTCACGAGGGATAGTTCCAATGATTTGCCTGGGGACTCACCTGATGGTGGGATCACTGATGGTGATGATCATATCTGGACTGGTGATGTGGACATGCTAAGGGGTGGTGGTGGTTGGCGTGATCTGGATGGTTGTTCACACAATCTAGGTAATCAAAGGTCCCAGACGGCAATGATACTGGGTAAGCATGCACGTGAACAATCTGGAGATCAGGGTTCAGAGATGACAGCAGGAGGGGGGAAAAGAGCACATACAAGTGAAGTGATTGATCTCACAGCCTCATCCCCAGCTCCAGAGGATGTCCTGATGGTGGAGTCTCACCGAAGTTCATCCCCGGTTGAATATGGAAGTGGAGATGAGTATGATGTAAGCCCTCCTGATTCAACCAAGACTTACCAATTACCAACATTTGGTTAGGTTGATATGCATCAGGAGAAACTTCTACAAAAGGCTGCAGACTTCGAGGAGGCAGCACGAATCCTGCGTAGCCAGATTCCACATGGTAACCCGATCTGGATGAAGTCCATTGTTGATCGAAAAATCGGCAATGATGTCACTGACTTTGTTGCAGATGTACGCCGTTTTGAGAGCACAAGGCGAAAAGGGACACAACATGGGGGGAAGGAAGGGGTAAGGTTGAGAGACGACGAGTGCAGAACATGATGGGTTATCAGACTCGAGAAGCCTGATCCACTGTTGATACTGTTGAAAAAATGGCTTGAATGCTTATTACAATGTTTTCAACTTGTCGAAAAAGGTTCGGAATATAATTTACAGTTGCGTGTTTCATGTACAATAGGTCTGACAAAACTACTCTATGTGCATGATCCCAGCAATCCCCTTCCCCGTCGAAGTTCTCAAAATCCGCCCCAAGTCCTTGCGTCGGAATTTCCCGAAACTCACGTGCTGCGCAAAACCTGCTGGGTGAATAGCGTTCACTGTGTGTACTTGGTTTTCCAGATGCACTTCTCATCATCTACTGCTATTCTACTACGGACGTGCTTTGCTTATCACGATCTATCCGATGTTACAAAATTCAGGAAAACGTGCTGCCAGCTCTCCTCTCGGTTCCGAATTCGACAAAAAGTCTCGGCTAGGGCTAACAGAAGAAGAAGTCAACGATTTGAACAAACGTATTCGCTACTGGATTCGAGACTTCCCCCATTATGCGCTATTGAATGCGGAAGTCGTGTCGACGAGGGCACTTGCGCTGGCACTTCAACAAGTTGCCTGGAAAGTGCTGGATACATCTCGTGCATCGACACTTCAGAAGTCTTGGCTGGACGCTGAACATGGCGAGGAGCGGATCAATCTCCTACCACGCGAGGTACAACTAGATCTGGCCTCCATATGGGTTGAAGCTCGCGACAAAGGAGAGTGGGAGCGCTTTGCGAATCATCGTGCGTTCAATCCTTCTGATCATTCACTCCGTCAGATTTCAATGCAGTTTCACGTAGCCTTACTGCAGGTTGAACCACCCACCGTAGAGTCTGACGGGACAAGAGCTTATGCTCGTCTTCGTGACGACCAAGTAGCAGGTTTGTTCATTCAGAATGAAAATTTATATCTGCTTTTGTTGACTTTGCCTTTCAGCAACTATGAAATCGTGGGAATACCCATTCCAGGGCAACGCTGCAAGAGGCCTGTGGGAGCACATCGAGGCCCACTACAATCCTTCTGACGACAGAGTGTACGCTCATTATGCTGCCATGCTCGGGGCACTCAGCCACGCGCTGAGTCTTTTTTCAGGATATCCTCCTGCAGACCACAGCATTCGAGATTATTTAACAACCGTTGGTTCTAAGGATGTCGCCTATGATCGCGCTTGTGCTTTTCTCGAAGCGTTATTCAAGCATACAACTGAAACGCTTCGCTCTCACGACCTCTCTCTGGAATACGTCGGATTCGCGAGAGGATTCAGATCATCTATGACTGAGGGTCAGAAAATGACAGGGCATAACCAATTTCGGGAGCACTTCTACGAACAAGTTATTGAAAAGGCAAGACAGCTAGAAACCGAAAGGGTACGTAACATTCGAGTGCACTATGACTGACTAAAATGTTAGGCTACGCAGGGAAAGTCTTCAAAGCTCCAAGCATCTGCCAAGCGGACAGTATCCGATAATCCACGGGGTTCCACACCCACACGAAGTCAGGACTTCCCTCCGTATATTGCATTTCGAGAGCTCTCTCTATTCCTCCACTCACCACATGATGAATCTCCGTCGCCCAGTCCTATCGGAGCTAGGGCCAAAGGAAAGCGGAAGGTGGAACCTCGTCGCAACGACGCTCCGCTTATTGTTCTTGCGTTTGATGAGGCTCATACAACAACTCAGCGACATAAGGGCCCAGGCGAAGAGTGGTCCATATTCAATGAACTTCGACACGCACTCCGGCGGTTACATAACCTCCCTTTGTTCTCGCTCTTCATGTCAACAACTGGCAAAATTTCTCAGTTCACATCCGCTATCGAGGAAGACCTTTCGAAGAGAGTGGTTGAGGGAAAATTAGTCATCATTCAACCTTATACAGATCTTGGCTTTGACCCCCTTGCTAGTATCATAGCCGCAGATGGCTCGTGGAATCTAGCGCAGTTGACTGAAGATTCTCAGATCTGTAGCCTGGGCCGACCGTTGTACGCATCCCTTTTGCCTATCATTCGTTGTAGGTATTTATGAGGTTATGATAGATTCGGAACCAGATATGAGGAAGGCTCGGTTTCTGTCAAACGAGAGATTATTCAGTTTGCAGCCGCAAAACTCCTCAATGCGGACTATACCGTTGAGGAGCTCTCTAATGATCAAGCGTTGGCATGCCTATCCCAACGGTTTCCCATTGAATTCAACTCGACCAACTACATATCTCAAGAGAAGGAGAGGAAGCAGGTGGAAGGACACATGCGAGTATGCCTCAAAATTGATGCTGCTTTTGAGACCATGACGACGACGTCTTCGTCTGAGCCGATTCTCTCAGAGGCCGCCTATTTTGTTATGCAGAAACAGTCGTTTAACGCGCCAAGGGCATTGAAGTCGGTGATGGAAGGTTTCTCCATATCGAAAGGGGACCGTGGCGAGTTTCTGGTACTCCTGCTGTTGATTCTCGCCCGCGATAAAACTGTCGGTCCCGCCGATGAATTTTGCCGACCGATCAAAGGAAGACGCTGGTTCAGGTTATCCGACTTCTTATATGGCCAGACCTTTCGGAAGCAGGCCGTCCCTTCGCGGTTGGTGGATGCAAAGTCAATTCACGCACTGGGCATGCTCGCGAAGGATTTCCCAAATGCTCAACTTCATTTCAGCCATTTTGTGAAGGTCCACGAGCACAAAGCCATCGATATCGTCTCGCTTTTATTGCTTCAAGGTCGGGGAGGAGCAATTTTATGCGCAAACAATCAAGCAGGGGTTGACGCCATTAATGTCTTTCTGAGGGATAGCCCGAAATTGCATCGGGACAACGCGGGACTCGTTCTCCACCAAATTCAGAATGACCCGAGCTATTCCAAGAAACCTCAGCAGAAACTTTTCGATGCGATGGACCCTTACGACCTCGAGATTCTTGCGACAGGTGACCCTGCTGTTCCCTTGATCAAGATTATTTTTGCGCTAGCATCAAGGACCCCTTCTCTCAATGTTGTCCGCCACAGTCCCACGAGGGAGTATCCTGCTGTCATCTACGAGATTTGGTGCGCTGGCATTTCTCCAGATATCCTAGGACCGATCGAGCAACAGCAGGCGGGCGTCTGGGATTCACTTCTTCAGGCTTCCTACGGTTGGAAAGAGCTGTACAAGACTACCTCAGAGGTGACGGCCGATCTCCGAAGATCTGCAACTCCAGGTGCAGCACGAGATGTTGGTCACTATTCTCGTTGGGCGAGGCGGCCATAGAGTTCTCCACCATGTCACTGGCTTGTCGATGGTGTGATTCCTTGTTAGCCCAGATCAAGAATAGGCTGCTGCTACTTGGGTGTATCCTGAGTTAGTCACAGCGGTGAAAAGATTATGAATTAACTCCAAATGATCTTTGACTGACAGATTTGGCGTGATTTTAGTATGGTGGTTACAGTGCACAAACTGTGATTGTCAGACATAATACATACTTTGTCGTGCGACATAAATTAGTGTATCGTCGGAATATTACCTGTTATCACAGACCTATATATCTGGTTTAGTGCCATTTGCAAGGATCTGAAGAAGGCAACGGCTTGCATCACATTTGCTTCGTGCTTTCGCAATGTCAATGTTTCAGCGGAAGAAATGGATCTTTTTAGTGATTTCTGAACTGGCAATCCTTTATCAATCAACTCCACTATACAGCCAGGCAAATTTATCGTGCGTCGTGCATCATCAATGTTCTTCTCTTCAAATAACCCGCTCTCTCATCTAGAAAGAATTGGTTTCTAGTTTTTTGGTTTTATTCTCCTACTGTGGACACAAGATCAAATGAGAGGCGATCAGGATACCATTGAGGTCCTGTCTCTCTGTCCTCTACACTCTGCCACCAGAGTGAAGTGGTAAGATAGATAGAGCCGTGTGACCATTATTTGAGTTCAGCTGTAAGAGCTTTGTATTTCATTGAAGGCGGAGTTGAGGGTAATATGTTATGAAGTGGCTCAGCTTTCAAGTTGCTGGTTGAGGACATTCAGGATTTCAGCTGTGTATCAGATGTTGGATACTTTTGCTTGACATCATGCACGGCATGGAGAACTGTTAATTCTGCCATTGCAGTGGCAGGTACATAGATGTGTGACAAACTGGTATCACTCCATCGACGAAAGTGTATAGCAAAGTGAAACACTAATCACCAGGAACTTTACATGCAACAGAAATCAGGCACAAATATCTTTGGCGTTTTGTCAACGTCAGTTCAAACACGCTGGAATGGTCATAGGGCTTCACCCTTCCTGGTCGTCGACGAAGAGGAGGGCGGCTAGTGCATACCAGTATATAAGGCGCGTCTCGTTGAGTACGCGGAGGATGATGTACGTCATGGATGAAGTAGATTAGGGCTGTGGAGAAGAGGTGGAATTAACTACGGGGACATCGGGCAAGGAAGGATGTACATGGGCTTGCTTCGCATGGCAATTCCGAGTTCTTTATAGGGCCGGTCCTTGGCTATAAATAGCACAAATTACTGTTTCCTGATGCTGTTGTTCCAGGGGCTGCCATGCAAATGATCGGCCTGTCACTATCCCATCATAAAATTATGTTCCTGAGGCTAATACAATGTGTGCAGTAAAATGGTTATGTGCATAATGAATTACACCTCTCAATGTGTATTTTGTCTGCAAGTTATTTGCAGTTACATTGATCTCTCGTTCAAATGTCGGTGTAGTGCCACCACCCACTGGAAAGCCAGCAGAGGAGGCAGGCAACTAAAAGTAGTTACTCTAACTTGTAATTGTCCACATGATTCACAGTGAGATGCTAACTCTTGGTGAAAGTTGTCTAAATGTTCTTGTCCGAGTTCTATTTATAGAACGAAGTTATTCCCCGGAGTGAGGTATGGTGGGAAAATTCCAATCTAACGTTGCGGCAAATGCCGATCATCTATTCATAGCAACAGAGTTGAGGTAATTGTGGGAATAAAAATCTAGCGTTGCAGCAAATGCCTAGGGCATTCATAGTCGAGCTATTCATAGGATGCCCTGCATTGTGGGAATAAATTCTAACATTGCGGCAAATGCCATTAAATTTTTCCTCAGTGAGATGTCTGACCATCATTGACTTTCTCTGCATATTACTGCAACCAGGTAAGGCAGGAACTGGATGGAACATGGATTGGAAGAGGGCACATACGGTGTATATACTATATCCTTAAATCTGTGGTAATCAATATTCTTTTATTGAAGCAACTCTTTCGATTTCAATGTGCTTAGGGTTACCAAAAGTCTGTTATTAAAATACATTGAAGGATGTATTCAACAAGAAATCTACTTGTTCATTAGTAATTCTACAGAAAGGCAGGTATACTCTCGAAATAATGCCTGTCAGGGAAGGTGTTGCTTGTCCATTGCACTATGTGCACATTGGGAAAATATTGGATTATCTTCCGCCTTTCTGCATGATAACACTCAACCTGTTTGTGTTCATTTATCACAACCCTGTCGTCCATACTCTCTGAGTCATCTGTCTCCACTGAATCCTCATCACTTTCTGGTTCATCATTGGCTCCTGCTTTGTCTATGACCCCCACATCCTGTGTGTCCTCCTGCTCATTGGGCTGGGGTGAGTTCATCTCGCAGTCATTACCTTCATTACTCACCACCTTTCCCTGTGCATTGTCAAGCCTTCTCTGCATTTTCTTGGTACACCATCCTGGGTAGATGATGCAAATCTCCTCTACTATAAGGGCAACCTTAGCCTCTAGCAAAGGGAAATCTGAAGTTAAAATTATACTACATAGTACAGGGATTGGAGGTGCACCTAGCAAAGAGAAATCTGAAGAGAAAACTCTAAAGACCCCTTTGCCAGTGCCCAGTATATGTGAAGACTGCAAAAATCTAAAAATAGAAAAGGTGGAGATAGGCTGATCAAGGCCGCCGAATGACATTGTACCAAGGGGAAGATGTCAGAAGGGGTACTCTGTCTCTAAATATAAAACTGTCAACATGCACAAATGTGATTGAAAGGGAAATTAGTAATAAAATAAGGAAAAATCATAGAAAATGAAGAATAGAAGGAAACAAGGTGAGGAAAAAGATAGGACAAACATAAAAAATTGGAGACACACAAGGGCACCCTCTAGTCCCCTTACATCACCCCCCCCTCTAAGATGCATCACCCCAATGCATTTGAAATCGCATACAACCAAAGTCACTGACTTGAATGCGGCGCGGTGCAGCAGTGTGCAGTTGGTGGAATTCCTTGACTAACTGAGGGGCATTCACATCAGACTCCTTGACCCATGAGTTCTCCTCGTACCCATAACCCTTCCAGTGTACCAAATATTGGAGCTTCCCTCGATGTAACCGGCTGTCCAAGATTGACTCAACTTTGTACTGGGTTCTCCCTCAATCATTGTAGGTGGTGGTGGTGGATGTGAATGGTGTCCTGGGAAAGGATCTGGGGGAGCTGGAAGGAGTTTCATGACATGGAAGACTGGGTGGAGTCTGGACATGGAGGCTGGGAGGTGCAAACAATAGGTATGCATTCCCACACACTTGGCAATGGGGAAAGGTCCCAGGAAGCAATGGGCGAGTTTCTTGGATGGATGTGTGGTGGAGATGTCACTGGAATCAAGATAAACTCAATCACCAAACTTGTACTGTGGCATTGTAGAATGGCATTGATTGTAAAAGTGTGCCATGTTGTCCTTTGCCATTGCCTCCTCCAAACTGTGTCTCATGCGTTCCATGAACTCATTCACTGTCTTGATGTGCGAGGGGGCTTGGTGAGGTTCAAATCCCATACATGGATGCCATCCAGTGTCTAAGAAGAAAGGGGTTTGTTGAGTGGAAGCATGGATGTGGTTGTTGTATCCAAACTCAGCCAAGGGAGGAGATCATCCCAATTGTCCTGGTGCTCATTGATGAAGACACAGATGTACTGCTCCAGTTCCTGGTTGACTCACTCAGTCTGGCCATCAGTTTGCAGGTGATAAGCAGTGGAAGCAAGGAGTTTGATCCCCAGAAGTCAGTACAACTCATGGGTGAACTCTGCCACAAACTGAGGGCCATGGTCAGAAAGGAAAGTGCCAGGAAGTCCATGTAATTTCCACACATGGTGGAGATGGAGTCGAGCAGCATCCAGGGCACTGACAGTAGTGTGAGTGGGAATGAAGTGAGCACATTTCCCTGTGGAATCAACTGTGCACATCACCACATCAAACCCATTCAACTCTGGCAACTCCACCACAAAGTCAACACTGACAACTCTCTGGAATAGGGAGAGGGTGTAGCTCACCAATGGGTTTGTGATGAGGAATCTTGGTGTGTAAGCAAAGGTCACAAGTATGGCAATACTGACCAATAAGCTGTGACATCTGTGGCCACCAATAATTCCATGAGGTGAGCTCCAAGGTCTTCCAGCATCCAGGATGACCAGTGATCTGTGAGTCGTGGTGGTGGGATATAATGTGTTGATGAAGGTCTGGGTCATTGGGGATGTAGATGCATTCTCTGAAATACAACAAGTCCTCCTTTTCCGCCCACTCTGCTGCACGTAAGAAGAGGGTGGATCCTTTCCTCAGCTCTTTAACAGCTCGGGCCATGATATCCTCATGTAAACCACTACAGTTCATGTGATGAATGTCGCATAGGATGTCCCACTCATTGCCCTGGGGTACGATGTATTCCAATGCCCAGATAGTAAACAGGTTTGGCTGCAACAACATGATGTCTTGATTGTCATTGCCACCATCCCCATGGTCCATGCATCGGGAGAGGGCATCAGTCTTCCCCATGCTGCGACTAAGATGGTGGTGCAAGGAGTCGAACCTGGATAGATACTGGGACCAACGAGCTTGACGACAGTTCAATGTCTTGGCTGTCATTAAGTACTCGAGGTTCTTGTGATCCATCCAAATTTCCACCTTGTGTTGGGCACCCTTGAGGAAGTGTCACCACTCCTCGAGCGCATGCATTATTGCCATCATCTCCTTGTCATGGATCTTGTAGTTTCACTCCACAGCACTAAGGCTTTTGGAATAGAACACAACAGGATGCCACTTCTGGTCCTCTGGAGACTGCTGAGACAACACAGTGCCCATTGCAAAGTCAGAACTATTGGCCTATACATGAAAAGGGCGTGAGTCATCAGCAAAGGTAAGAATGGGAGCAGAAGTGACCATCTCCTTAAGCTTTTTGAATGCCTCCTGTTGTGCATTGCCCCACCTCCATGCCTCCTTCCCCATCAAGTCAAACAGTGGTTGTGCATGATGTGAGAAATCCTTGATAAAACACCAATAGAAATTGATGAAGCCCAGGAAAGACTGCACTTCTTTCTTGTTCATGGGCATTGGTCAAGCCATGACCCCATTCACCTTGACAGGATCCATCTCCACCTGACCCTCCAAGATAATCAGGCCAAGGTACTCGATCTTGGTCTTCTCAAACTCACACTTGTCCTGATGAAGGTAAAGTTTGTATTGTCAAAGTTGTTCCAGGACAAGGTGTGTAATGTGACGATGCTCTTCCACTGTGTGAGTGAAGATGAGGATGTCATTGAGATAGATACAAATGATGCCCTCGAGGATGAGGTTGTGGAAGATGTCGTTCATCATGGTCTGGAAGGTGGCAGGACTATTAGTAAGGCCAAAAAACATGACGAGCGGTTTCATACACAACAGACTATCATAACAACTCATGTGCTTTGTCGTGCAAGTGAGGGTTTTCAGCGAACGGCAGAATGAAAAAGTCCCCGGAGCTGCATAATGTTTAGGTCGAGCAGTGGCAGCGGCATGAAGGGTAAATGTGGCATTTTGGCAATATTAGGAGGATCAAGTGGTGGTAATTTTTTGTAGAGCAATTGTTAAGACTATAGGTCTCAACTCAGCCTTGGCTTCATATATTGCAGTTGGAGGCTTTCCAACTGTTGGTATCGCACTAGGAGACTTTCCTAGTGTATTGGGCTTCCTGCCTTCACTTGGGTACTTCCTCAAGTAGTCATGGCTATCCATACTCAGAGGCTTTCTGAGTAGACTGTTCATTCATATATCACAGTTGGAGGCTTTCCAACTGTCGAGTTCGAGTTATCACAGCTAGGGGCTTCCTAAGCTGTTGAGTGTTCTGGTTGAGTCTAAGACCCTTGATTGAATTAGGTCAAGCTGAGGAATACAGGCAGTATTACTACAGCTTATATACAGTTTGAAGATATCTATCGTCCAATCGGAATGTAGGATCATTATCAAGTATAAATAGAAACAACAATAGAAACAACAGGCCTCATGCCTAGCATGAGGCATCCGATGTTATGGATCTGATGTCAATCGTGAGAGTCTGATGTCATGGACCTCATGTCAAGGGGCTGTTGTACCACAGCATGTGTGGGAGTGGGTTTGGGTGCATGGAGTTGCCATGCATCAAGGTGTCGTCAGAAGTGAGTCGAGTCGAATGAGAAAAATAAAGTACTCCCAGGTCTTGCCAGCATACGTCTGGTCGTCCTGGGTTACGATAACAAAATCGTAACAGCAATGACTGTAAACCTTAGTTAGTGCACTTTTTTTTTTTTTTTTTTTTCCCATTTATTCTCCATTGGGGTGAGCCATACATGAGAGAGTAAATATGTACATGTACAAATGCAAGCATTTATCCTTCCCTGTGTTTCCTGTTCTTTGTCGTCAGCTAGGAGAGACCAGGGGTCCTCAAAGCACTCAAGGTGCTGGAATAAGTGGTGCTTGGACTGTGAATATTGTAGTGCATGTGGGCAGCTGGTTGATTCTCCTTCTCATCCTCTTCTCCTTTCTTCCTGGAATCTCAGTATGTCACCAAAGGTACTGTGGAATTGGCCCATCATGGCAATGAAGCAGAATAGTGCTTGTAGGGTTTTTGGCATCATTAGCAATTTTGTGATGTTGATATCCATTCCTCCAGTTTTGTTGCGTAAGATTTGTCTAGCAGCATGGTGTGCAGGGCAATGTAGCATGAGATGTTCAATGGTTTCGTCGTGCTGTAGGCATGCAGGGCATATTGGTGAGTCAGCTTTTCCTATGCGATGAAAATGCTTAGCGAGTGGTGCACATCTTGTTCTCAACTGCGTTAAGATGCTGGCGGCCTTCCTTGGCAGGGCTGCGATCAGGGTGAGGTATTTGTTTGACATGCATATGGTGGTTGGGTCCATTTTCTTCATTCACTTGTGTTGTGGTGATTTCCGCCATATCTTTTGTGCTGCTCGCCATTTGAGCTTCTTCCTGTATGCCCACTTCATTGCAGATTTGCTCCAGGGCATCGTTTTCTTCAGAAGTCACAGGAGTCTGTCTTGGTTGCTGCTTCCATCTGTTATCACTTTCTTTGCTTCTTCATCTGCCTGTTCATTTCCTTCTATTCCTTTGTGTCCTGGTGTCCATCTAATTGCGATCTGTATTCCAGGATGTTTTTTCCCCAGCATGTCTAGGGTTCCATGGAATGCGTCGAAAATGTAATGTCCTGGGCTTGGTTTGGTCAGTTGGGTGGCTTTAATGATGGCTTGACTATCGATGCAAAAGGTAGCCGACTGTACTCCCCACTCCAGGGATATGAGTTTGGCTCCCAATACTGCTCCTACGCCTTCTCCTTTGTACACTGCATGATGTTCTTGGATTCCTAGCTTGTATTGCATGTTTGTCTTCATCCTCCCATTGCAATATAGTACTGCTGCAGCTTCAATTTTTCCTTGCATTCCTGATCTGTTGGTGTATACCTTCACGTCTGAGTTGTCGTCTTGTATGTCTTGTATGGCCTTGTCTATGTTGTTCAGGATGTGTACTTTGACTTTCATTGTCTAGCTTGTAATTTGTTGTACAGTTTTGATGGTCTTGATTAGCTGTGGTTTGATGTTGTAGGTGCGCATGAGATTGTGTAGTGGAGTTGGGTGGTGTTTGACTAGTTGGTTGGCTGCATTTGTGACTGGTTTGTGTAGTGAGTGTGTTGGGGAAGTGTTGCTAAGCGTAGTGCTGCTCATTGTCAAACCTTTTCCACCAGCAAGTGGAAGGGTAGTAGGTTTGCCATTACATCTAAAATGTCAGTAGCTGTGGTTTTCATCACACCTGTGATCATGATCACTGCTCATCATTGAATTGTTGCCAGCCTGTTGATGATGGCTTGACCTGACTTTCTATTTTTTGGTTCTGCATTTGTTCTTCGCTGTGGTGTTAAGAAGATGTCAGCTGCATATAGCATGCAAGGTACTGCAATGGAAAGATAGAGTTGTCGAACATGTCTCGCTGTTACTCCCTTTGATGTGCGGGCCAATCTGCTGAACTGTATGATCCAGTCTTGTCCTTTTGCGAGAGCTGCTGCACATTGTCCTTTCCAGCTCATTTTGTTGTCAACAATTACCCCAAGGAATTTGGCTGTATCTTTTGATGGGATTCGAACATTGTTACCTAGGATTAAAGCTTGCCGAGGTATATGGACTCATTTTCTGGGATTAAAGGCATGTGGGACTGTTCTTTTCAAGATGTCGAGCAGCTGGAATTTTTCAATACTGAATTTGCAGTTGTGATCCTTGGCCCATGTGAAGATTCCTTCCAAGTGTGTTATGATGTCCCTTGTTTTTTGTGTATCTCTAGAAAGTCCTTGCCAATCACAATAACAGCTGTGTCATTGATGATGAGTAGCACCCATTCACCTAATCTGAGAATTGGTATTTTCAATAGGTCAGCATTATATAAGAGGTAACATATGCTAGAAAAAGGATCACCTTGGGTCCAAACCATTTATTACCAGGAAGAATGCTGTTTGATAGTCATCAAAAGAGAGTGAGGTTTTGTGGTTTCCTAATTATCATTTCATCCATTCAGTATATTCCTGCAATATACCTCTCTTTCTCATGTTGTGGATCAGCCTGTCAATATCTACACTGGGGAATGCACCCTTAACGTCAAGGAATAAGATGGATGCAACCTGACCTTTTCTCCATGCATCTTTGACAATCTTTGTTAGCATGCATACTGAGTCTGTTGTAGTACGTCTGGGCCTTGCACCAAAGTGGTTTGCTGGTAGGATATTGTAATGTTCACCCATGGTGACTATGTCTTCTGCTGGATGGCTATTCAGTAGTTGTGCCATACCATCTGAGAGGACTATGGGTCGCCATGCTGATGGGGACATGTAGTCGGGCTTTCCTGGCTTCTTCAGTATGGGTGTTTTGGTAATAGACCATTCCTGTGGGTAATATTTTAGCACGTTCATGGCTTGGAAGAGAGGTCCTAGATGTGGAACAAGGTCTTCTCTTGCCTGGATGAATATGCAGTTTGGTACCATGTCCTTTCTCATGGCTTTGTATGGCTTCATTTTCTTGATTGCTCGATGTATCTGTTCATCTGTGACATTAGTAAAGGTCCATCACGGTGGTGGGTATTGAAATCCTGTGGAACTGTTGTGGTTGCTGGATTTGGTGGTGGGAAGAAAGTTTTGTAGAACAGTTTTCCCTTGCTTTCATTGTTAGTAGCTTCTTGGATAATTTCTTTTGTTACTGGGTCCTTGACTTGTAGAGTGGTAATTCTGAATCTTCCTGCATCTGTCGCCAGCGATGTCATTAGTCTACTTGCCCACTGTTAGTGCACTTAATTCTAAATTAGGCATGACATTTGCCCTCGAACATGATCCATAGCATCATTTTATGAGTGCTTCTGTGGACAATATACTTGAGAGAAGGCAAAGTTCCTTGGGTTGCGGCTAGTGGGTTACCCAGTGCCCTGTTGCAAAGGTGCTTGACAGCATCAAGTGGGCAAGACAAAGAAAGGCATTCATCAAGCTTTGAAGTATTCAAGTTGGTCAAGAGAGCATACACTTGTTGCCAGTTCATGCAACGTAGGAAATTGGAGGAAGTGTGATCATCCAGATGGCTGTTCCTCAACTGTTGACTACAAATTCTTTTGAAAGTGTAATGCGCATCAGTAAGATGTCTGACCAAGAGAACAGGAAGGAAAATGCACAATCCAAAGGTTTTTCTTTCCGAGTTTTAGCAAACTTGGCTAGATAACTGCTTGAGATACTCTTTGGGCTTTATCTGAAAGGTGATTTATCAAGTACATCATCAGCAGTCAAGTGTGCAGATTTAAATGATATCCCTAGGCTGATGAGAATGTTGTGGTCAATTGCAGTCAAACATTCATGGCTTACAGTCTAGGGTGCAAACATTAAGGTAATACGCACCTAATACCAGATCTCAAGCCATGCTTCCATTTCATCGCAATTGACCAGATTTCCTCCACTTCCCACATGATCGATATATGGTTGAGAAAAAGGTACAGCAGCTGCCAGAGAGGAGCACTGATCGAGCTGTATAGTTGGGTCAACACAGATGCGTAACATTCATGCCCTTCGCAATCAGCAAAAGAAGTTGGGAGAGACTTATGCAAGCCCTTGAAGAGCAAAGTTGGCGAACCTTTCCTGGTTGTCATGCAACCCTGTCCTCTACATCTCTCCAATATCAGGAATGCTCGGTTAGGTAAAAAAAGACGCTTTCTAGAACATATAAGGGAGGACAGGGAAGCAGCAAATTGAGGATGGGTTGGTTCAAATTCTTGGTGATCTGGGAGAGGGAAAATAAGGTTGAACAGAATGGGAAGATTGACCAGGATGGGAAGATCAAAGAAGATGGAACATGCAAATGAAAACAAGGAAAACTTCACCAGCTTCAACCTTTCACCGGTCAATCCTTCCAGGCACTTGCAATATAATCCAAACTTGATTGACCTTGTATGGGAATAGCAGTCTGAGGTTCCTGGAATGAGATTCAGGATGAGGTTGATGCCAAGGTAGATTCCAGAGGAGCATTGGAGGTCGATGGACTTGGGTCAGGAATGAATATGTATGGTAAGCCATACTCGGTGAGACAATTGTATTTTACTTATTGACAAGAAACTTTCCAACTGTTCAGCACATCGGCATTCATCTGTTCACATTTTGAACATGGGTAGACTAGCGAATAGGTTAGTGCCAGCCAATGAATATACTGCTGTATATCCTTACTTACCAGTAAAACATTTCTTCCATTGGCTCAGACTAGATACTTCATATTTTCACTCTAATGTAGGTACTGGCCACTACATATTATGCAAAGACACGGAAAGATGTGGCTACTAGCCTAAGTACTACACTATTCATGTTGGCCATGGGAGTTGGAACGAAGAAGTCGAAAAGCCTTGCACGTGCCCAACTCTGAAGTATAACTCTGCCAAACAACAAGAGGTAGGGGAATTGCCAAAGCCTTGTGTGGCTTCGGCAATTCCCCTACCTCTTGTTTGTTAGTAAGCTCAAATGACGGCTTGATGTGGCTATGCACCTTTCCTTTCCTAACCAACAACTTCAACGGTGAGTCCGAGTCCTTTTCACTTCGCAGTCAGTCAGTCAGTCAGTATTGTACTTGGGCTACAAAGCCTAGTGTTGAATGAAATAGTTTAGCATAAGTGAAAGAAAGGCTTCCCATGTAAAGCCCTACTGATGCCTGTTAAATGCAAGCATATAAATATGAGAATTGAAGACTTGGAAAGTTAAACAGGGAAAAGAATGAAGCTGTGTGTTAAATGTTGAGCTTGGACTCGGAACTTACGCACCTCCATAGCTATATCGACACTCCTTTTTGCAGGAATTGGTACTCTAGGTTAATGTCAACCGACATTGCAAAGTTCTTGGACATTGAAGCAAAGGTTGATGAAGGGAGTGAAGACGACGCGTTCAAGAGTGAAGGCAACTATGGTGTGTTCTTTGACCCTATCTCTGATTCACTTATGATTATCATGCCAGTGAAGATGATGCGTTCGAGAGTGAAGGCAACTATGGTGTGTTCTTTGACCCTACCTCTGATTCACTTATGATTATCATGCCCATATAGAATTTGTTGTCGAGGGTAATGAGGATAATAAGTCTCAGTGTGGTCTATATCGTTGGGATGTCCTAGACGATTGGCAAGAGGACAACAGTCCAGAATTCTTGCATGAAATTGCTCAAGACATTCAACATAGGCATCTAGATCTTGAGGCATTGTTGTTACATGCACACCGTCTTGCCTATCATTTTTGACATTTGCAACGCCAGATCCATTTGCCTCTTTGCTACCTGTACTTAAGGATTCCATATGTAGAATCTTTCTGCACACCTCTGAACTCCTTTCCAAGTGCATATACCCAAATTTTTGGGAGAGATAATATTATGTTTAGACCTGTTGCTTTGCCAGGATATCATTGTTTGTGGGTCCATGTGGGTCCAAACGAACACAAACATTGCCTACCAGTTTACTTCCAGAGCTGTAAACGTGAAGTAGCAACTCCAAATACACAAATTTTTCTACCTCAAATGCACAGGAGGAGCAGAAATTCACATGTAATGTCTGATCGAGGAGTTCGGCCTGAAATCGGCCCAGAAAACACAATGCATGCTCCACCACCATTGATCCCTGCCCCACTGCATCCTTGGAAATATCAATGTTCATAGTACTAGTACTGGGTAAAAGTGAAGCCCTGAAACGTCATGCACGTGCACATGTGCACTATCTCATCAACTATTCATGGCGGCTCATTCCGGATTGATGTTCAAGTTGAAATTAGTGTGTCATCTATTCTGCCTGCAGATCGTTCATTACATGCAGCCAAACATCCTGGAACATTAATCCAACAGGTTAGAGATACCGGTAGTAATAATGATATATCCATTACTCAATAACAAACACCCCCCAAATTTGTACATCGTGGTGGAACGTTGGAAAGGTACCTCGAAAATTTAAACCTGAAGTATTGGCACATCCACACATGCATCAAGGCAATTGCAACTCCATTCGATTCAAATTTCCATATGGAATAGTACTAGTCATAGGTTCCTAAAGGTTTGAACATTCTAGAAGATGACCTCGCATTTACGGTGTGGTACATTTGTTTAAGCTCTCAGATCTGTGGTTCATCGATATTGCATTTGCTGTTCCAAAGTGCAATAATCACGGTATCCTCGTGGTGAGTGCATATGCAACAGTTTTTGACCTTATCCTAGATACTCCCTATTATATCTAGATTCCATTCATGACTTCAAATCTAGAAGATCTGGATCTAGAATGAAAGGGTTGTATAATACCTGTCATTGTCATGATCATACTGCAAGGATTCAGTGTTATAATTAGGAGATTTACCAATATTTCATTGTGACCAGGCTGAAGTCCTGGTTAGTACCATTTCACATTTAAATTTCACAGCCAGATTTCCAGGCTAGACTGTGTCATGCATTCTTCTGAAGGATTGCTAGTACAATGTCCCGCTTGCAACCCTCCTGAAGAAGTGGTAAGTGCAAGCAAAGATGCCGGCTGGTAGTGGAGTTGGGTCAACTGTAATGTAGAAGAACTGTGCACAGGAACTAAATCTTGCTCACATATCAGCTCTGAACATGGAACTGGATGGTGCCGGTTAGGATCTAAGGTCCTCTTTGTTTGAATTAATATTACCTCCAAGATGACAGGTTGCAATTTGCCAGATCTACCATCAAGTTTGACATAACTTACATCCAATCATAAGAGCATTTAGGATATATATACCCTACATAAAGTTCTATTCAATGAAAACGAGATGCAATGCAATGCAACATGTTGGAGATGAAAAGAGTATGCAGCCACATCATGCCTCTATTTGCATATAATGCATATAATGACTAACTTGAGCTGAGGGAATTGCCGAGAATCCAACTGCTCAGCAATTCCCTACCCTCACTGTCTGGCTGGGTTATGCGTCAATGCTTTCACATGGTACCACTTTTCAAATCTCAACCCAAACTCCCATATCCTAATGATAAGGAGACCCTCTATTAGTAGTACTAATATATAGAGGGACCCCTTGTCCTGATCTAAATGGGCAGGCATCTTTCAATTTATGTTGTTCTGTATTAGTAGCGACTCCAGTAAAATTGTGCTATGAATTAGATAGTACTACTGTAAGATTCTAACAATGTAGCTTGGCACACATATGTGTGCCTGGCTAAAGGCAGACTCTGTCTTACAACATAAATAGTTCAGGTGTGTATACCCACAACGCTTCTATGGTGTGAACACTGACATCATTATCTGGGCATTTCGTGGTCATGTATAGTTAACTTTGCAGAACTGAAGTTCTACCATTGCATAGTTCTTGTTGCAGCCAAATGCACTGTATGTATGCAATAGTGTATTATCTTGATCATGATCAATGCATGATCAGGCATATATGTACATGCGGTTGCCTCATGATTGCATACGGAATCTGCTGATGTTGTTCCTGGAAGCATAAGACAAAGGAGTATCATAATCAGTCAGTGGATTGTGCTAGCATTGCATGATAAGACACCTGCATATTCTTGGGTTCACATAGCAACCCCCATTATAATCTCTGTGGGCATCTACATCCCGTGCAAAATCTGTACAGCTTTCCATAATGTCGAAGAGCACCCCTTTCAAGAATGACAATGCTATCCCTTTGCAGACAATCAGTATAACCAGATTTCCCTGCTCTCCTTGGGATATCAACATAAGCAAATGGTATACTGCATTTTTTGAATCTCATCAATATTCCACACAACTCATTAGTACAGACTTTGCCCAGATGAAGCTCGAATCAGAAGCCACATCATTGGAAGTGGAGAGCCCTGTGACACCTATAATGACTATGCAGATGCCCAAAGTCCCAGGTCACTACTCGATCTCTGCCTTGGAGCAGTTTGTCATGCATTCTCTGTCCTTACTCGTCTCACAAAGATTCCATAGCCACAACATAGTTTCCAACACTCCAGAACAGCAAGGAGCCCCCATTCCAGCCAAAACGCAGTCTCAAAACAAGTTTATTGCTCCTGCTAGGCCACAAACCTCATAAGTGATCATTGGTACATGATCGTCATCCCATTTTACAGATTTTTCCTCAGGGACAAGTCTAGCCATGACTTTAGCCGTGACTGCACACATAGGAGGCATGCCGAATCAACTGGACCCAGCACCCATATCAGATATTCAGACTATGAGCTGCCATCAGCACCCACAGATGCCTTGACAAAGAATAACCCAAGCCAGAGCTCCTGAGATGGGTCTGATAGCTCTCTTCAAAGGGAAATACAGAGTTTGCTTCAGCGATTCTGTTCAGATCAGCTTGAGGCGATCCAGGTCCAGAACATCAAAGCTGCATCGAGTATTCTAGCCAGTGGTAATTACAGGGATACAGCCTTGATTATATGCAATCTGGTTCCATTGGAGGATGGATCCCTGGCTGGCCCCACTATGGCTGCAGTCCAGGAGCACTTATTAGCAAATGGCAAATCTAAAGGAATCTTGTGCGTGACATTGTTTGCGAGTACATAATAACTGCTGACAATAATTCAACTGGTTGGAATGCAGGAGCTCCACAGACATCCCTGACCCCATGCTTCACCATACTGCTTCACCTGCTGTTATTCAACAAATGCCATGATCCCAGTCACCCCGCATGTTCCAACTGTCCCATCAGGGAACACATCTGCTCCGTCCACCAATACAAACAGGCAAGTGTATCCTGTGCATCCTGATCTGCTGAGAGAACCCTTCAAACTCCGAGTAGGATCATTGTAATTCTATCTTTCAGACACTCATTGCTCACCCTCTACACTCAACAGACAACAGCTGGTCAATTTTCTTCTACCCGGATATCATCCATCAGAAATTCCACCGTAAGTTTGATATGACACCCACTTTGTATGTATGGGCTCAATGTTTAAAGTTTCAGAGGCAATCCGCAGGTTGTAAATCAAATTCCTGCCAACTACTACCCCTAGTGTGTATAACAACCATCATCCGAGACATTTATATCCTAATGTTCTACGCATTTAGTTTTCAGCCGCCGGCTGCTCCTGCTCCTTTGATATCATAAGTAAGCATGCCTGCAAGGTCAGTTAGTCAACTAAGTGTTCCTATATAGAGTGGATCAGCCAGCAGAATCACCTGCGTTGTCTGCATCTCAACCACCCATTTGAATCATATACAGGTCAAAGACTTTGTGTGGAGATGCCGGTGGGCTGAAGTTGCAAGTATATATGTCATTGTCCAACTATGATCTGAAACAACCAGGACTCTGCAATTCATGCCCGGAGCTTGCAGATGTACATTTACATACTAACACTCTAAGCAGCCAGGACCAGTGGTGGGTCTGCCAGAATGATGGCACCTGGAAAAACATCACTGCAGAATATCTTGCTGGTGCCAATATACCCCACCCTATGTCTTTGAAACCTGTTGTCCTTAGCAAGATGGGCATAAGTGGTGAGCCGACCTATGTGAGAGTGGATACCCATAAAATGATGGTGAATAAGATGTTTAAAGCAACAAAGGCAGTGTCTCAATAAATCTATGCATACTGGTAATCTAACAAGGAATATAATATCATGATGCTGTATATAACCTGTCTCTATAGAGCACTTGACAACAATCTTCCTGAGTAATCCTTGATGACTGATGTTCTGAGAGGCTGGCCTGATGATTCTAAACTGACAATCATTGCCCCCATGATATCATCTGACAATGTACATAATGACACTGGCCATGGTTGACCATTCAGGATAGCATGCAGGCCATGACCAACATAACCTCATTCTCAATACTGAGAACTTGGAACCTGAGTTTAAGGATGTACGTGCCCGGCGTCATGATCACTAAAATTCCAGATGTTCTGGATTTGGAATGCAGATCGGTGGTTGATGTTGTCAAATGGAAGAACACTTCAAGGCAGATCTAAATGGTCCAGATCTCAATTGATGTGATTTTGCATTCTGCTCACCTCCAGCCACACAGATCACCTGCAATTGCAACTTTTTTTTTTGAACTAGAACTACTAGGCTAGTAGCAGTATACCTCTGTGCAGTGGTGGCTTAAAAAACATAGATCTAGATTCAGGGGGATTCCACCAACTAAATTGTCATGACCTGCCTAATATTACCCAAGTTTGATGTTGTCTGGAAAGCCTAACATTGTAGCTATCTTCCCACTTGAATAAGGGAAAAATGATGGCTGAGGCCAGACACTACATCTGTCATGCACCACCATGCTACCTAGGACAAATCCAAGCATGACCCCCAAAGGAACATGAAGAGCACATTGTCGCGTGGCCATAATGAAACAATTTGTAAAACAATGATCATCATGACAATGTGTACAAGACATACCTTGTGTTCCGGTTTTCCAGTTTGGATGGGTGGTTCTGGTTCTGCTGATCCGGCCATCGACAACTGCAAGAATGGGTCCCATTGATCAACAAGAACAATAACTGATCTCTCTTTGTCCCTGGCTTCGGTATTTGCAGTAGCAATGATGCGTTTACCTCATACAAACCCCGTATCCTAAGAAGGATGTCAGGATTATTAATTTGAGTCTGGCTATTTCCACGAACCATTGATTGAATGACTTTCCTCGAGTAAGTAAATTACAATTGCTAGGAAATGAATACTCATGGCCAGCATCTGATATATGAAGTTTATCAGGTTTATATGACATCCCAAAGCTTGCAAAAATCAACTGCAAAGAACTGCTTCCAGCCACTACTGTCCTTTCATCCAGAAAATGAACATTCATTAGGAAAGCTCTTCCCAATGTATACTTAGTACTCATGTGGCATCTTCTCTCCACCAATCAATCCCATCGGCAATGTTGGTGATGGCTAATAGTTGACCAGAAGGTGACACCATGGAACCTCCGCTGTACAACATTCAAACTGACGTTAGTGCACCCCAAGGCAAAAAAATCAAAGTGCTCACATATCGACGTTGCAAACATTGATTTTCCACTGCTGTTGGTACAGCGCTCCAGATGAATATGCACTATGAGAGGTGCCACACGAGTTACAAGCAGCCAGGTTTCATATGATAATACACATACATGAACCCCAATCTTGAAAGTGAAAAGGTCACCACATTGAGATCCTGGCCAGGTAAATAATGCAGAGCCACAATCAGCCAGTGTTCATTGTCTCGTAGCTGAAGAAACTTTGGACTGCTGAAGTTTGCTTTTGAAAATACAGTGTTTGTCCAGAGCATCCCTTGCAAATTTCATTGACGCACCAAAGTTGGTAGGGTCCTGGTACATCAGTATTACCTTGCACTCTCGTCCAAATGCCATGGCTAGCTGATACCCATCCTTCTTGAATGTCATAGTGTGAATGTACCTGCAGAGGTGCCACACTGCGGTGAAGTCCTTTTGCCCATTCAAAATATAAATCAGGACTGGTAGGCACTGAATAAATAAACAGACCTGTTTGGGTTCTGTACTCAAGCATATTTTATTCAGATCACCATTGGCAGAACCTACAACCAATGCTCCAGGAACAGTAGGGTGCCATGCCAAGGCATGAATCATATCACCAGTTTTGTACCTCCTTATCTCTTTCCACTGTGATGTCTCGCATATCTGGACTCTGGCAATTAGCCACTTCAGGATAAAAAAATGATTCCACAAACCATTAATATACCATTGTCATCTCCACTGGCGATGTACTTGCCATCCAGAGCGAACTCCAATGCATGGACAGGACTCTTACATGACTCCAAGTTATTTGTGTGCTTGAAGTCGTGAATGTCGCCAAAGACATAAGATGCTGTAGGATACATGGCAAGCAAGATCAAGGTTCTATTGATCGTGAGGATGATTGTCTAGGCATCTACAATCTTAAGGGGATAGAATTGTTATGTAAATTTGGAACATGAGTGTGTGTACCCACTTTTGGACAGGCATCCCATTGCGATTGTGAATAATGGCGAACATCCCATCATATAATGATCAGATCGGATATGGTCAGTACCAGCTGTTGATCATGATGGCTTCCAAATTTCACTTACAAACTTAAGTTCACCAATATATTGGGTGACACTGCACATACCTTAGGTTGAAGCCTGTAACCAAAGATGGACATTGAGATCCAGGATCAAGGTGTGCACTTTACACATGTACGAGGGACCCACAGCATGCACAGTGTACATGTGCCTAAGCTTACAATATATAGGACTAGATATAGATGACCATTTGAAGGCCATGGCATAAGCCTAGGATGCGACTGAAAAACAAGTAATTTAAAAAAAACAGAGCATTTTGATAATGTCACACTCAGCCGATGGAAAACTGTGCACTTCACTCTTGCAGCCATGGCATCAGCTAGCAATCAGGATAGCCGGAAAATTCAAGGTTTAAATCATCACCAGGCCTAGGTAAACTTTAATTAGTATTTTTGGGTGTAGCCTTGCATTTGATGTTTGAGGACAGAGGCTCTTACACACAGATTCCTCAGCAAAATGCGGCATGAGCCAACATAATATATGCATAGGTTTGCTGTTTCTAGATCTTAAGGAATTGCCAGGTCAACGCATATAGTTTCCCTGTTCACCTTTGTAATTAAGTCGTAGAATTTTGATTGTTGGGAGCATCTGACCTCACTGTGATCAATATCCTCCCCCAAATGTGTTGCTAGCTGCGATCAGCCCTCATTGAATTATTTTCCTATTGGATACATGTGCATGCCTGCATGCCAGTTATAGCTCATCTGAAGGTGTAGATCTACAAGTGTGGACAGGCCTTGCATCAGTGTTATGCTCAATATTGTGGACTAGAAAGCCTACCCTGAGGCAAAGATTTACTGAACATTAATATTCCTTCTTTCCAACCCACCCTGAATTTTGAATGATTCATCCTCATCAATCTCTGCCTCACATAAGCGACACACCCTCTGGAAACGTCAATGAAATGCCTGTGCAAAGGGTTTGCACATTTTCTCTGTACATCTCCCCAGCTGACTTGTTAAATCTAGGCCACCATCAAAGGTTATTTTTATCCATTAGTCAGTGCAAGGCATGTGTGCCATCTTGACTACCAACATGATGACAGAAAGGAGGCAGGAGATCTCCCTCGAGTCCCTGCCAATTCTCAGTTTACACATCACAATCAGTTTGTAAAAACGCACACCACTGTCGTCGTCATTGGAGAAAAGCACTTTATGGTCTACGGCTGGTCTAGTATGAACCGCAACGACATTACAAATGAAAGTCTCCTCCGCATCAAACCCAGCACACTCTGGTGGGGGGAAATTCTCATACTCTGTCTTGGGTACCAAGTCCCATATATGGCGCAGCCTAAGGTTAAAGGAAATGTTCTAGATGAAGTAGCAGCCCTGTGCATATGCCTGTTAATGCTTTCTTAGATAAAGAGCCTCAATGTACTATTAGATTCATCTCGCAGACTACTGAGGGTTTTGATGCAAAGCATCTCCCTCCTCAACAGATTGCAGGTTTTTTTTTCGATCTGCACCTTTTATTGCAGTGATATCTCTTTTTCTACTAGTCACAGTACTAAGACAGTGATTGTTACAACTAGCATATGTCTGACTTCCAGCTCATCTCCTGAGGGCCTCCTCCTGGTAGCTAGTCAATTAGTTGTAATGTGGAATGTAATGGTATACCAATTGCTGATGAACTATGATCTGAATATGTTGTGATTATGTATGAGGTCACCACTATGCCGAGCACCTCCCTATTGTATGTAAAGGTCATGATAATAACCAACATTTACAAGTCCTTCACCTCCTTGATATAATGCCCAGAACTCCGCATAGGAGCAGTGGTGGGCTGTGTGGGAAGACCTTGTGGAGGTATACATATTGATAGATAGCCAGGATAGACCTAAAACTAGCAGCACTAAGTACATCCAGTGCGAGATGGAGACCCAGATACACCTTGCAGATACAGAACTCCAATGCAGCAAGGTGAACACGTCTTTGCAAGAGGGGAATATACTTGCAATCTTTGCGTAGAATTGCTTAACATCTATCAGTATCTGAAAGAATCAATGTATCTAGGCTTGCTTCGCCAATAAGACAAAGGATATCTTACCTCGTTCCTTCTGCTATCTTCTTCCTCTTCTGGCCCTTCAATATCGATGCTCATGGGGTCAAGATTGTAGCTATTGGCTGCTGACACCGCTCCATACTTGTCATTGTTGACCTCTATTCTAGATTCAGTCTTCTCAGGAATTAGGCTGGCAACTGCCAGTGGTAAGGCGGCACTCAGTGTCTCGCTCACACCGTCTACAATGTCTGAAACTGGCTGAAAGAACAAATGGATCTGGTCACTGAGCTTGCAATGAGAACAGGAAATCTTACAGACTTCGTTATTTTCTTCCTTTTCTGGCCCTTGGACCTCAATGCTCATGGAATCAAGATTGTAGCTGTTGGCCACCGACACCGCTCTATTGTCAACCTCTATTTGAGATTCAGTCTTCTCATGGATTGGGCTGGCAACTGCGGATGGTGATATGGTACTCAATGTCTCGCTCACACTCTCTGAAATTGGCTGGAATAGCACATGGATCTGGTCACTAAGGTTCATGATGAGAACAGCAGATGCACCTCATTCTTTCTGTCATTCTCCTCCTCCTCTTCCACCACCTTGAATTCAAATAAGGATCTGTATTTAATATCTTTCTCTATCCCAAAATTCTCACTCATACCCAACTCTGCAGCAAGACTATGATGGAACTGCTGAGAACCCTGCATGGTATCAACATCGCTGATGGACATCTGATTTATTTCAGACTCCAGTTGACATTTAGTTCCCTCTAGCATAGCGTATTCCCCCTTCAACTTGTTAAGTTCCCCATTGGTAACTTGAAGACTCTCTTGGAGTAAAACAATCTGGCTTGCATATTTGGCGCTCTCCTTGAGCCACTTGTTCTTGTCATCCTTATGAGAAGCTGTGGCTATCTGCAGTTCAGCGATACTTCCCTCATGATTCAATATGGTGGTCAAGAGTAATTCAAATTCCTCTGAGCATAACGCATATGATCAGAATGACCCAAAAGCAAAAAAAAAAAAAGAAGTTATACTATATTTCTTTCTCTTCTCCTGTTCCATTGTGGTACATTTCAGGTGTTCTTCCATCCATTTTGTGATTTTACTTGCAACTTTCTCCTCCAGTTCCTTGATCAGCTCCAGGTGGTTAGACTATGAGGATGATGATTAGAGCTAAGTGTAAACATTGAGTGACTCATGAACCTGGTTTAATTTTAACTTTGCGTTCTTCTTTTGTGTTGCTGTCAACTCATTACATGTTCTCTGCAACTGCTTGTGCAGCTCTGCCAACTGACAGTCATGCTTGTTGGTTGGCTGATACTGCAGCTGCCATTCCATACTACTTATCTGGGATTTCAGCTCCTTGATATCCCCCCTAAGCTCTATGTTCTGCCAGTCAAGGGTCGCATTGTGCTGCTGAAGTGCTGAAATCTCCTCCAGAACCACAGCATGCTCTTCTGGAAGAGTTGTAAGTTCCTCAACTGTCGCACTACCCTTCTGTTGAAATGCATCCATGTCCATCAAATCCACCCCTATCGTCGATTTCACCCAGGCCTGGACTTGCTTTGAGATTTGGTGGTTATAGTGATCCAGGCCGCTGGTTCTGGGCAAGTGGCCTTGTCGGCCTCTGTTGGTGGAAGCTGTTAGGGTCACATTGGAGAGAATGGAAGAGGTTGGCATATCTGGTATTGCTAGGTCAGTTGCACCGTGGTTCAAAATATCCTCTTTCTACAGCGAATTAAGCTGCCTGCCAAAAGTCAAAGAACTGCCACCACATCAAAACTCACCATTTTGAATGTAAGTTGTACAGAAGGATCTGAGATGGGAAACCAGTACAATATGTAAGGTGCGATGCCATGTCTACCCTTTGGTGATCACTCCTTTCATGATGCAAGGCTGGACTGGCACAAAGAGACTGTCCCCTTTGTCTATACTGAATATTAGCACATTAAATGAATACAAACAATCAATGTACATACGTGTTAGAGAGGTGGCACATATCAAGATCCTCGCTGATATGATGCTCATGATCTTTTGTAATTCAACCCTGTATACGATTCCATACTACCAGTAATACAGTGTATACTAACCACAAGCGCTACTGCATCTGGGGTAACTAATTAACCAGATTGCCGTCCCAGATGAACATGGATGTATGGGAAGAAAAGTCAAAAAGTAAGGCATGTGCAAAGCTTTGGGAAATAAACCACATGGTAAGGGAGTTGCCGGGGTCAAGGGTCATGGTCTGGCTACTACTTCCTTAAGCTTCCAGGATCTATTTTTTCTACCGTAGACTATACAGGTCTATGCCAATCATAAATAATCTATTCTACTTGAAACTGAAGCTTAGAACTTGAGCCCCCATACCTTAGAAGTTAGAATGCTTATGCAACTCGAGCAAATATTTTATAAGGGAGAGTTCTAGATCTGGATCTGACAGAGAGCCTGTCTTGTATTTACCCTCAGGATAGTTCCTAAATGAATGATCAAGATCTTGAATGCTTCCTTCCACAATATATCTCACAATCGCTGTTGTTGTAAGTAAGGTATGCATGCCCAACTGCAAACGGATGCATTAACAACTACGATGCATTAAAATCTTGATCTTCCATTTGGAATGCAAACATGTGCTATAATTATAATAAGTGATTGTCAGCATAAACAGAGAAGGAGACCATCATAATTCATCACCTACCCAATCAAGAGGAAGCACATGGATAAGGCAATCATTCGCAGTACCCATCATTTCTGTCAAAGCAAAATGTGAGATGACCTGCAAGGCTGCAATCACATGTAGTTGTGCATTGCTGTCTCAACCATCACAAAGAAATCCTCCTGCAAAGCCATATTTCCGACATGGATCAACTCGACCATCGGAAGTGCTTATCTGGCTCAGCTCTCGTATCGTGAGGTAAAGGCCTGCATGTCCTGTGCAAGAGTGCTGAAAGATTGTCTGAATGATGCCAGCATTCTGGATTTGGGAAGTTGTTGGCTGCTCACTGGGTCAGAAGATAACATTGCAATCTTGAGAGCCAGAAGTACTGTAAGAAACACCATGAATGGATATCTCCTGTGCAGACAACGCTTGCCACGGCAGCACAAGCTGCTCATTCATGGGATATTTGTAATTGATGAGTTTACAGAGACATTGATATTCTTGTTCATCAAGCTGGATGGGCTTCGCTTTGGATTCATCAATTAATTCTGGTTGATTAGGGTCCAACATGCTTGCATGAAGGAAACCTCATGTGTCTTCCTTCTTGATCAATTCCATAGCTGTCACCATTCCTCGAACTGTTTGTCATATGGCATCATCATCACCTGAAGGTTAGAGTTGCAAGTAGATGCTCTCATATAGGTTGACTCCAATTCACCTAAGTTAATTGATCAGTCAGAAAAATATTGATTTCCTTAGTGACAGACCAAGTTTTACATTCATATTTATGCGATGAAGAAACTTGATATGGCATTCATAGAAAGGTGTGCTGTGCGAGTGAACGGGACCCAAAAGCTGCAATATGTCACCAATATGAAGAGCAGCATGATGAATAGGTTTCAGATATTGGTCAGGAAATAAAACTTTCAAGCCTTTGATAGACCAAAAGATATGGTACTTATAACCCTGGATTTGGTTTTTAGATGAGACACGCATGTTGGCAATGCCAACAGCGCTGACAAAATCCATGAAATTGCTGAGCAGCTCCTGTTGACAATCAGTCCCATCACTCCATAGTCAGATTAGTGTGAACATCAGATGTATCATGCAAACAATCCTCCATTGATCAGCGCTCAGCTTGCCCCTCGCTGCAGTTCCCCAATCTTGAGGCACAGGTGAAATCCACAAAGGAAGTTGCATATGCGCCATGTCTGACCATACAGCTTCTAAGATGTCCTTTCTGAGAACAATGCGGTTTGGTGATTCATCATCAACTTCAATGTAGGATGAAAGGTTGCTGTATCACTCAGCATTTGTAACCTGCTAATCCTTGTAATCAGAATGCATGATTTGTACAACACGCAAAGGCTCACCAAATCCTAGATAGCATAAAATAACTTCTGCTTCTTTGGCTTGGAACCAAGTGTGCTGACATTGATACCCAGGAGATCGTGGCAAACATATCCGAATATTGCAGCAGAACCCTGGCTATAAGCTTTTCAGCTGTCTTCTTCTGATTCATCGTCTGCTGTGAGATGTCATATGACACATTTGACAGCTCCCAGGGAAATACCTTCCAGAAGAGGAGGAAGTTGAAGTTTCTTAGATGCCTTGCTCTGGCTTGGGGGTTCTGGGCTGGGAGGGCGTAGACTCTGATACCCAAGTTTAGGGAGCGCAAGGAGTGCATGTACACTGGGATCACTTCCTTGCCACTAAAGTGAATGATGCAAGTAAGCTTCCAGTATGATAATGGTGCAAAGATCCTAACCCAATGATATATATTCTGAGCTAGTACCCATTTTATTCCAACAACCAAATTATGCCCAGCAGCTCGAATGTCATAATCCGTGCAGATTGTGAACAAGGCTTCCCGAGTAAATGACAACAGTTCCAGCACCATATGAGTTTTATTTTCACGTATTACTTCAAGACACTTGTTCAATTCTTTTGCAGTTGGTTTCCTTGTTGTGACAGCGGGTGGCTTTGTGGAGGTACCATTTCCACCAAGATGTGTACTACTGTTTTGAAAGATCTCAACACAATGAGTTCAGAAGAGACCAAGGTCCAGTGTGTGCATGGAATCAATAACAGTGTAATGCACTGGATCACAGTAAGGAAGATCTAGAAGTGCAGACCACCGCAGGCCACCTGCGTCAAAATGTCTTCCTGGTGCTGTTCATTTTCTGCTTCATTCCACAACCTAGCAAAGTAGCGCATATGCTCAATGTTCTTCACAGGCCACTCAGTTGTGTCCAAGATGTTAATGTCATGGTAGTCAAGGTCACAGACAGTGCAAAAATGGTGCACTGTGGTAGTGCCAGGAAGTCCTATAGCCTGATGAGCACCAAGCATATCCACTACAAGTGGTACGAGCATTGCGCGGAAATGTCTACCAGACTGGCAATTGTAAGTTTGGGGGAAGAAAACACCTGTGTCCCAAAACTGAAGCAGGATTTCTACCAACAATTTGAGATAATGATTGATTTGGTCCAGGGATGGGTTCCCAGGGATGGTGCCCAAAAGGCATACATTTTCATGCAGATAGCAGAGATGAGGAGGTAGGTTGAGAGCAACAAGCCAGATGCCAGTAGATGCAGCTTTGATGCTGGATATTTTGTTGTAATAAGGATTGAATCCATCGATGGAAAGGCTGAATACTATTCGCCCTTCTCCCAGCAGAGGGGGAAAGAATGCATTTCCATATGCATCTTTCAATGCACAAAAAACTTCTGACAGCCAAATATCATGGATAGGTGCATTTGGATCCGCAGGGGGTTGTGGAAAGTGATCAAGGTGAGACTCAATGTCTTTCCATGATAAAAGACATCCCAACCAAAACTTAAGATCCTGATGCAGATATTTGTGGCAGGGCACGTATCTCTGTCAATTGCCTCTGATATCATGTAGTTTCCATAATGACGCATTGCACTGCAAACTCTGGGGTGTCTTTTGGTAAGTGCAACACAAGATGGCTAGTTGAAAGTCATTGTCAGGGCTATCTCCGGGGTTATATGGATACAGACAGTAGCATGCTGGACAGGACAAGAATTGATGAGTAACAGAATCAAGATGAAATTGAGCAGCACAGGAGTGAGGATCCTGGGGAATTGTGTTGATAGCTTCTTGTGGTATACTGCTCGAGTGCAAGAGATCTCGAAGACCTGCTAAATGCACATGGAGGGCTCTACATGGCAAGAAATATGTGTTCTCCAGGACAAGGGAAAAAATTAATGCTGCTCTTGCGATAGGATTTCTTGGCCCACAAGGATAAAAATGGATCTCTAAAGAACAAAATGTGATTTTGAACCAAGGTTTCAGCATTCGCAAGTCACACATGCATATTTACAAGTATTTTCCCAGAGCCAGCGCTTCCTTGTTGTTGAACCCATTGAAGCTCCTTTTCATGGTTCAGATGGGCTAGCTCATTGTGGAGCCGCATACCAAGAGTGATAACATTGTCAGCTTGCTCTACAGATTGAAGTACCGAGACAAGTTCACAGAAATGGTTCTCACATGTAAGGAAGGACAAGTTAGCATAAGAGCTCACACATAGAGCATGCAACCCGGAGTTTGGTATCAGGGTTTCCTGCCACTGATATTTGCCATTTGACATAGGGTCATTGATGAACATGAGAGGCACAGTGGGGCTCATAACAGGAAGGTCGCTATTCCAAAGAACCTCTTGTTCTATGAGTCTTATCATATTAGGCTGTAGTTTGGGAGCAGGAGAGACCATGGCATCTCCAGGCAGTGGAGTGTGCGGTGATGGGCTGATGACAGACATTCGCTCCCTTGCCAAAAGCCATTTGTCACCTCTGGCATGATTGTCCCATGTACTGCATGATTGCAATGTGCTGTGACCTTCATATGCTCCTGTCGATGGATTGAAGAGTGTGCAGTGCAAACAGCACTTGCAGACGCAGGTTTTGGCTCGCTCTCTAGTGTTCCTGTGAGAATTATTAGGGAGCATGACATATGCCAACGACACTAAGCAGCGACTATGAAACTGATCAGAAGATACAGGGGGATATAAGCTCACTTGTTTTTGATTAAAAAAACACTGAGTTCAATTCAAGTCTCCCATTTACTGTAGTGATAATGACGTAGAAGACTGCGGTGATGAATGAAACATGGATGTAGTACATATATCATTTCTTTTAAATCTTTATCAATCAAGAACATGCATCTGATCATGTGGTTTCATAGCACAAATTTATCCCAAGTAAATTAGAAGGAGATCCACAAGCTGTCTGGTAGCTTTTCCCAGCCATCGACCATAAATTCTGATGAAAATGTCATACACATCACATCATTTACACTGGGAAAACAGGAAGTGGAACATACCATTAGAAAGTTCGTCATTGTGCAGATCTCGGCAAATGAGCCTGAGGTCGAGATAGCAGCTGGCAACACGATCGGGACCAATGCTTGACCAAAGTGTCATGATCTTCAAGCTCATGCTAACTTTCCAACTGTTTGGTGCATCAGCATTCATCTGTTCACATTTTGAACATGGGTAGACTAGCAAATAGTTTAGTGCCAGCCAATGGATATACTGCCATATATCCTTACTTACCAGTAAAACATTTCTTCCATTGGCTTGGACTAGATACTTCATATGTTCACTCTAATGTAGGTACTGGCCACTACCTATTATGCAAAGACACGGAAAGGTGTGGCTACTAGCCTAAGTACTACACTATTTGTGTTGGCCATGGGAGTTGGAACGAAGAAGTCGAAAAGCCTTGCACATGCCCAACTCTGAAGTATAACTCTGCCAAACAACAAGAGGTAGGGGAATTGCCAAAGCCTTGTGTGGCTTTGGCAATTCCCCTACCTCTTGTTTGTTAGTGAGCTCAAATGACACCTTGATGTGGCTATACACCTTTTCTTTCCTAAACAACAACTTCAACAGTAAGTCTGAGTCCTTTTTCCTTCACAGTCAGTCAGTCAGTCAGTATCATACTTGGGCTACAACGCCTAGTGTTGAATGAAATAGTTTGGCATAAGTGAAAGAAAGGCTTCCCACATAAAGGCCTACTAATGCCTGTTAAACGCGAGCATATAAATATGAGAATTGAAGACTTGGAAAGTTAAACAGGGAAAAGAATGAAGCTGTGTGTTAAATGTTGAGCTTGGACTCGGAACTTATGCACCTCCATAGCTATATCGACACTCCTTTTTGCAGGAATTGGTACTCTAGATTAATGTCAACCAACATTGCAAAGTTCTTGGACATTGAAGCAAAGGTTGATGAAGGGAGTGAAGATGATGCATTCAAGAGTGAAGGTGACTATGGTGTGTTCTTTGACCCTACCTCTGATTCACTTTTGATTATCATGCCCATATAGAATTTGTTGCTGAGGGTAATGAGGATAATAAGTCTCAGCATGGTCTATATCATTGGGATGTTCTAGACGATTGGCAAGAGGACAACAGTCTGGAATTCTTGCATGAAATTGCTCGAGACATTCAACGTAGGCATCTAGATCTTGAGGCTTCTGAAGTCGAGCACATCTCTGCTCATGGTCTTGACAATAATTTGGCTAGCCATCTCCCCATGGAGGAGGACGTGATGTGGTGTGTTTGGGTCAAGGTAAAGCAATATTTTGGATCTTTGCTTGCGCTTACCGCTTCTTCAGGAGGGTTGCGAGTGGGACATTGTACTAGCAATCCTTCAGAAATCACTTGCCCTAGGCTCTTCAAATGGCATCCTTTCAGTGTTTACTCAGGATTCCATTCACTGCTGGGTTTATGTTGAGGCTAGACTATTGTCTGATGTCAGCACTGTTCTATGTGGGATCCCTGGGGTTGCTCGTACGAGAGACGGCTCATATGTTATACATATTGTGGAGCTTGAGGATTGTGCAGCTATTCTCAACATGTCGTCAAATGGAATACAACCTTCAATCACAGAATGGTCTTGGGTCTGTGTCAAGGAGGGTTTGTACAAGGGTGACCTGGGACTCATTTGCTCCATGGATGAAGCATATTGGATGTATGATGTATTACTCATTCCCCAAATCGCTCTCACAAACGACAAGAAGCGCAAGCGGGCTCCTCGCCCTCTGCAGGCACTATTTGATCTACTGGCAATTCAGCAAACATTTGGTGCTCGCTCAGTGGAGACATGAAATCACCTCTTTTTTTTCAAGAAGCACTTTTATGCAGATGGCCTTTTGCATGCTGAATATCCTTTCACTCAACTATCCAGCACAGCTATCCTTGCCAGTTCACAGGAGCTGGAATTTTTTATCGCAGTAGTTATTGGGCCAGAGTGAAACCCTTCCCATGTTATTATTGGGTGGGCAACAGGCTTTGCATGGTGGCTGGCACATTGCAGGGAATTTTGGGATTCGTTATAGAGGTGAAGGAGTTGACAATCAGATTCACTCACAAAGAAGATCACGATGTTGTTCATGAAGTTCAGCTTACTGATATTCAAAAGCAATTTGAGCCAGGTGATTTCGTTGAAATTATTGAGGGTCCCAATCATGGAGCGCAAGGATTTGTTATTGACTCAGACAACATCAATGCATCCCTGATAATATACAGTTGGACCATTTCAATTGTACACACAAGTATGTCCGATATAAACCAGATAGAGCAGCAGGGTTGTGAAGTAAGTATTCCAGGCTCTCTTGGTGTATAACAATTGGTTTGCTTATAATTCGCTGCCTGTAGATATTTGCGAGCATGGCTCACATTGATTGGAAGGATCTACCCAAGACATTCTTTGATGCCTCTAAATCTTCCAATGCACAAATTCCAAATGTGGCAGAGATTAATATTGTCAACCCAAAAGGGCATAGGTCTCACCACCGAAGATTGGATAATGTATGAATTGCCATGCATACCGATGATCCTTATTGACACATGGAGGTTCAGATTCTCAAAGGCGGCAACAAGGGTAACTTGGCCTTTGTCAAGGGAAGCCATTTCTCTCTGAATGGGGATACCGTTGTGGACGTTTTAATGAGCACATTGGCTATTAACACCCTAAACACCTATCCCATCCAGCAGCTGAGGGAAAGATTGTAAGTTTATTGATCTCAACACCATGTTTCTAAACTCATGAAGCTAACTATGTAACAATGATAGCACTGGCTTGCCTTTGGAGAAGGCACATTGGATTCTGTTACAAAATTTATGACCCTCAATGAGTGCTGCCTCCCAGCCAAAACCATTGATGCCACCTCATCCTGGAACTGAAGCGCCTGAGTGCATTGCACCAGACCCCATGGTAAAAGTCGATAATGATAGGGCTAGTCTGATGGTTGTCAAGATGCATGACACAATGTCTTCAGCAGCACCATCTGGTATGGTTTCCTGAGCATGATTTTCAGCTTGCAATTGATCTTCAAAATCCAGGGAGTTGGCTCATCGACCAGCGTCTATTATATAAGAGGCTGGATGTCTGAGTCCATGATACTATTGACCCGCCCTTCCACAAAGGTAGATACGAAGGACACAGTGGATTCACAGTTCTCATGAAACAGCCATCAGATGTTACGGCATCAAATATAGTGAAAATGGGATTCTCGGAGAATCATCTCCTATTCCAGATTTGACATCTTGTGCCCAAAACAACGACTGAGCAGCCAGGTTTTGTTACTCATGAAGCTGCAATATTGATTACCTCTGCTTTCAACATGCACATTGTTATCATTGGGCCAGATCTTGCAGGCAATACGAGCTGGATCAGGATATATGGCTATATTGTTGAATGCCCTTACGATCTGGAGCTTGACCAGGCTTGCATGCAAGACCTCTGGAATTGTGTTGCATATTTCCACAAAGATTTGTTGTGCTGATCCCATTCAGAGAACGGAGTGCCTGTAAACTGGTATGGGAACATGATATACTGATCTTACCCTGGCCACACATTCATACATTATGCATCAATGAATAACCACTAATCTTCGATCTTATCTTTAACATTGTTCAACTAGTACTGCAAGAATGACATACACAATTCATCACATACTTCAATGTCACTTTAAGTATGTGATCTCCAATATAAGGCTTGTAGGAGAAAAACAATGCATGGACAATCCAAAATATATCCTTACCATGGGTGTAATACCACATTGTTTGGCAGCTAATTGAGAAGCATACATGTGAAATGAGTAATCTTTTCAGTATCTCCCCCCTGAGGCACTGTTTGTAGCAAGGTTACAGTACCCGTAAGCATTTTCATTTCTGTTCTTGTTGTGGTCACAGCCACTGTGGATGTCTCTATTTTTATCCTTGTTTGTGTGATCTGAGTTACACCCTTTGCACCATCGGTAGTGAACAAAAAAGCCATGCTGAAAAACTGATAGGTATAAAAGCAAGGGATATATATCACCCAGAAAAGTGCAATGGCCCATAGCCAGGGGAACTTGAAAGAACTGCATCGAAAAGAGCCAAGTGGAAAAACCTGCACACATACCTTGGTTATGCCCTCAATTGGCACTTTTGAGGCTTTTGAGCAATTGCCATTGAGACGGGGGTTGCTTCGTCATAACTTCTTTGGGATACTGCCTTGTTGGTCAACAGCGATAAAAACTGTTCTTTCCTGACCAAAATAGTTCCCATCGGTAGTAGTATTTGCAGCAGTGATGGCCAACTTGTGATCCATTAACATAGTTGCCTCATCAGAATGTCAGGCTAGTGGGTGTGTCGCTATGCACAAGCAGATGCACTACTGTTTGAACAACTTGTCCCAATTAAGTACTCCATAGCAATGAAGAAAAGGGGGGCTCACCACCTGCATTTGGTATTTCCAGTATATGTGGATGGTCTGCCATACCGTAGGATGCAACAAAGAGTTGGGATTGATTACTCCCAGTGATTACTGTTGTTTCATCCAAGAATTCCACCTCGACAATATAATTACTATTCCCTACAACTGGGTAGGCTGTAGTACTCTTAAACTGTCTCTCTTGTACAGAATACCAGTCAATACCATCCACGAGATTTGTAGCAGCCATAAGCTTCCCAGATGGTGACTGTGCCAAACACCCTCTGTTTTAACATTGTGATAAGCAGTGCAAGATCCAAGAAAATATGATTGAGTTCTCCTACATGCAAACATTGCTACGAGGTTCAATTTTCCACTGTTGTGATATGGAGCTTGCATAGAGTAGGCCCTATATGGGGTGGAGATGAGTCAGGATACATGCCTGTCGAAATATACTTACACTATCCCCTCTAAGAAAAAGGTGATGGCAATGAGGTCTTGGCCAACTAGATAGTGTAAGTTACAAATAGGCGATTGCTCTTCTTGTCCTTGATCTATAGGGAGATAATCTGGAAGCTCGGGAAGCACTTTTGAAAGCATTGTCATCATGTAATTTTCATTACTCTTGTCAAGATTAATTTGCTCACAGAAGTTGTCCTCGTCATGAGATATTAACACAACTTCACACTTTCCAAAAGCTACTGCTAGCTGAGTTCCACTGTGGTTGAAAGCTATTGTGTTAATGGGACTGAGGAAATTTCGTATTTCACAGAAGTCTTTCTGGTAATCCTGAAATAGAAGATGCTATATATATGCACTGTATGAGAAAGGTAATGTCTGATGACCTTACCTCTTCAGGAGTATGTCTGAGTCGCAATCTGTTCAGCTTGCCATCCCAGTGACCTATGATAAGCACTCCAGGAATTCGTGGGTGCCATTCAAGGGTGCGAATCATGTTGGCTCCCTGATGTGTTCCAATCGGCATCCAGTTGCCAGTTTCACGTATCTGTCAAACCACGTGATTAGCCATGATACTTGTATATGAAACATGATGCCCGCATACCACAGCTACACCACCGTCATTGCCACTCACTATATACCTTCCATCTGGTGAAAACTTCACGGCGTGAATCAGACTCCTATGTGATCCCAGCCGACCAATCACTTCAAGATTGCTGAACTCAATATCGAAGACATAAGATCTGGCCCAGGTGGACAAATCCATTTTCAATGACAACCAACCCACAACTGTAGGGCAAGATTGAATAGTACACTTGCAGAGTCCGATCTGCAGCTAACACGAGAGTTCTCCAGGGGAAGGATATTGATGTTGAAGTGAATACTGTACTAGGCACTCCTAGTTAGAACTGTGGATTAATACTGCAGACTGAATCGCTCATTGGCATGTGTGTTTTGCTGATGTCATGATCAAAAGGTATATATATCACATCCAGCGTCGATGGTAACACATGTACTTATACCCATCCTTGATTCCTTGATAATTATAGTGTGATATCAGCGGTACCAGATCTAAAGATGACCAATGGCATCGTAGCAAAGGTATATGTTATGCATGTGTCCAGCGGATCCACAGATCTAGAATGCATCATGAAGATTTGCTACTTAAGGAGATCTGGAGTGGCCAGCTGCAAAGAGACATGATCAAGGGTCGCAAGTGGCTATCAATCTCTAGATCTAGAAACCAGGTTGATGGTACTTACCAGCATGCGTTATTTGGATGCATCTAGTCAGATAGAAGACATGCACTTGCAATTGCGATGGCCAATTTGGAGCAGTGAGACTGAACTTTACATTTGCCCCACATAGTCCTGGAGGAATCCTGGTAGTCCTACCAGGAAGACCAGGAATCCTCCAGGACTCACCAGGAATCCAGTAGGACTCACCAGGACTCACCAGGAATCCAGTGCTCAGTACCCTAAAGTCATACCATAATGGAAAGTCAATTTGAGATATCTTACAAGTTTCAAGTGCTTCGGACTTCATGAATTTCACAAAGTACCTACAAAATAAACTTGTTCAGAGCAGGGATTGAACTCTAGAACTCATGATCAAGAATCACATGACAAACCAAACAAGTGCTTAACCAGTTGAGCCACAGGAGAATCATTAGCTGCAATGTAAAAGTGTATTTATACCCTCAAACTCAAACTTAGCTATTTCTCTCTCGAAGCTCACAATTAAGATCAAATATAATTTATTACCTACATCCCTCGCATTGGACGTGAGGGATACACCATTAATTACATAAAAAAAAAACCTCCCCTACACAAGGTGCGAGGGGGAGTCCTACAAATATATACATATAAAACTAATCTTGCGAGGGGAGCACTACAATTATAAAGAAAAAGAAAGAAAAACCCCTCACCCACGTAAAATGCAGGCGAGGGGGAAGGTATTACCATAAATAAAAAATGAAAAAAACCGCCCCATGCAAAATGCGGGGGGCGGCCTGGTGAGTTGTGCCTGTCGTCCTGTCCCCATTGTCCTGGGTGCCGGGCCTTTGTTGTCGCTGTCCTTGCCATTGCCATCCTGGGCGTCGTTTCCGTGCTGCTCCTGGTCGCCATGCCCTTCCTGGTCGTCATTGCCATCCTGGCCATCTCCTGCTGTGTGGTGGTGGCCATCATCGCCATTCTACCCACAATCCACCCCATGAGCAGTGGCTCATGGGGCTGGAGGTGGGTGGTGTGTCGTTGGCCCTGTTGTCGTCGTCCATCGTGGTTGGCGGCCATGCTTTGCCTTCTTGGGGTTCTGGTGCTGGCAGGTGGTGGCGTTGTCGTTGTCGTCGACTGCACACACTCACGATCCACCCTACAAGCAGGAGTCATGGCTGGCATTATTGTTAACAATCTATCGGTGCTAGTTGATAGGCCATTGTGCACAGTACCGATGGTTTTATTACAATGACATTGTAATAGATATCCGATAGATGTAGTAGATGTTATTGTTAATGATTGTTGATGATTGTAGATGGTACCACAACCAATTGTAATACATTGTTAATGATACTGGCAGGCATTGTTAATCATTGTAAATGGTACTGCCACCCATTGTAATACATTGTTAATCATTGTAAATGGTACTGGGGCCCATTGTTAATCATTGTAAATGGTACTGCCACCCATTGTAATACATTGTTAATCATTGTAAATGGTACTGGGGCCTATTGCTAATGGTAAATCATATTGTTAACTCAACATCAGTCATCTAATTCAAATGGATCATAATTGTCATCCTTTTCAACTTCTTCATCCTCCATCTCATCCTCATCCTCTTCATCCTCCTTCTGATTGCTTGATCCATTACTTTCTGGATTATTCATAGTCTTGGATTTCAAGGGACCTATTGCATTAGAATTTTTATCAGTGATCAAATGGCTATACCAATGACCCCATTCTGTTTCCATCTTGTTTGCTTGCATATAAGGCAGCCATGCCTTTGCAAAGCTCTCAGCCAAAGCTTTGCAAAAAAATGCTTGCTTTTGTGCATATGCAGTAACTCCATGGATAATGGAATTTTCAGCTGTGAGAGGACCAGGCTCAAGCTGAAGCCACCAGGATGCCTTCCACTCATAATATACGATCGTTTGGCGCATTTCCTCCTTGAGTAGCTCAACCTCCTCCTCCCACCGCATCTTTCTTGCCTGAGATTTAGACCACTCTACATGCATTCCTTCATCCAAAATCTCCTCTGAGGCATCCACTTCAGTCTCTGTTGCTGGCCTTGGCACCAGCCAAATCCATGAGATTTCAAAGTGGCCTTTGCTTGTGTCCAGTGCATCAGACATCTCCATAGAAAAATCCATCCTCCCTGGTCCACAAACATCAGACTTCTTAAGCTCCTTTAGTCAAGAATTCCATTCGCCCATTGGATCAGCTGCAAGCAAGCAAGTACGTGCAGCAGAGTAGTGCAGCATTGAAAGTTTTATATGATGGTTGAACCAATTGAACAAGGTGCGCATCCAAGTATTTGGGCGATTTCCAGTTCCACTGATGTTGACTTTTTTAAATTGCCAGAAGCCTGAGATAAGATGCAGATAATGCTGTATATCAGCTAAAGCATCCTCAGCTTGGGCAATGCGCAAGCGGACTTCACACAATAGACATTTAGCAAAAGCCAGAGAAGGTTGCTGATTTGGTAGAAGTAATGAGGGAAGGAATAATGGAATGGCCTCAGCTGTGAGTGATTCTTTGCTTGATTGTACCTCTGATAAAAGATTGGTATAAACCACCGTAACAAGAGAACCAGTTGAAGGAAGATAGGCCAATTGGACCTCTCGCCAAAGATTGATATGCATCATAAGAGTGCGCCGCTTTTCTTCTAAATCTGCCAGCTGGGTTTGTGTCTTGTACTTTTTTAAAACTTTGATATCATATGTGATAATGCATCTTGAATCACACAAGTTAGAGAAGATATTAGCCAAACAAATTAAAATTGCATACTGCCATTCTTCAAGTTCTAGTCCAGTTGTAAGAAAAGTTGTTAAACTTATCTCATGAGTTGCAACTTCCCCCAGAGCAGCTGAAGTTGAATCTTCTCTAGTGAGTTCAAGCCACACATCTTGTAAAGTAGTGCTTGCTGAAATAACATTAAAAACCTTATTGCAAGAAGACAAATTTCTACTTACATTGTCCTGGTTCCAAATATGGATTTGGTTTTGAATGGTCTTCCTTCCAAACATTAATCATTGCTTGCCAAGCAGTAATCATAGCTGGTCGGAAAGTTGCTGAAAATTGATCAAACAGCTGCTGGTGCTTTGCATGCATTACAACTGCCTTTTTTAAGTGGCATAAAAATTCTTGACCTATTATAAATATGGTAATAGCTTATTGAAGGAACACACAAAAAAAAAAACTCACAGAAAACAAGTATTCTCCAAAAGTTCAAACCACCCCATTGATCATTCAAAGTCTTGTGATGGGCACCTGGACCCATCTCCCGTGTACTTGGACCCAAAGGATTAGTCCTAGCCCATGTACTCTCAACTTCTTCACCACAAGTACGCCCAACTCCATCCCAAAAGCCAAGTCCAAAATCTGCCTGACAATCAGGACCATGAGCATTGATATGCCAACTAGGGACTCCAAACTCAATAATAGTTCCTTTACTCAGCTGCAGCTCTGGTGAAAACTTGGACATCCGTTGGTCAAATTTTTTGGAGTATTGGCATCCAATATCATAAGTCAAAACAATGCGGGAAAATGCTTCTCCCTTGATTGACGATAAGATTACATAGTCAATATTGCAGAATCTATTGGACAATCAACATCCATTCAACAAATAATAATTATAGTGCACTATACTGTTCTCCTTTTTGCAGATCACCAACTCCATTTCTGCAAATAAGACCATGGCAGGGACAAATAACAAGTATAACACCAGTAACCTTATATCCTGGTGTAGAATGAATAGCTGCCCGCACCAATGCATCATGCTCTGACTGACATGTGTTAATCTTGGCAGATATTAGATCCACTATAAAACTGGCATCACACACACATACCTCTGGCTGGTCAATAAAGTTTCTGATAAATGCTTGATAGTCTTCTTCCTCAACAAAATATGCCCACCCAGGAGCAAGTTCTGGATCATTTATTCCACGCTCCTTCAATCGCAGTTTAAAGTTTCCATCAACTGCCAGAAATTGTGTATACAAATATCTACAAGTCATATATTAGGGCTGAATCACCATTGAGAATAGTGCTTACTGCTTTGGATCTGTGACATTCCAATTATCAGGTAGGTTTCGTCCAGGATGGGGGCAGGCAGGACATTCGATAGCCAGTTCACCATGTGAAGTTGACAAGGCACCTTCAGAACAATGTCCACGGCCTGATCGTTTGAGCATTAGAAGATGGCGCCATATGCAAATAGCCTGTTGGAACTCAGATAGGTGATTCTAAAAAGGAACTTACAATAAGCATGGCATAATCATCATTAGGAAAATCAAAACTGACAGGAGTTTGCTCAAGCTCAAGACTATCTGTGAGGCGAAGGACTGTGTGGCAAAAGTCATATGCATTTACTTTGCCTTGTAGAGTCAACTCATGGTAGAAATTGAGACAGCAAAAGGTAAAGGCATTTTGGGGCTGATTAAATGTTGCTGGAAACCACCCTGCTCATAAAAGCTGTATATGATGAGGGACAATTCCATTTTGGCAGCAGTCACAGAAGTCCACTGCAACACAATGAACACCAGACAGATCTGTTACAGTGAATGCAGGAGGCCCAGATATTGGCGAAATGCATTTGGCACCATCATGCCCCAGTTGGATGTGAAGTCCTGCTTCATGAAGAGAAGACCTGCAAAAATAGAATCCATTCCTGTTAGGGCAACACCCACTATCTGCTAGCTAAGACCATGCGGGTTCTCTCTACAAGAAGGGGGCGGGATCTGCGCTCGTGATGGGGGAATTGATGGTTTTGATGCGAGGGGTTATTAATAGGTGAGTTTGTTGAGATAGGCCTTTCACACTGAAAACGTAGGTGGAATACCTAAGAGAACACAACTGGGGTCCCCTAGGTGTGTATTTAGGGTTTATATACTATGTTACATATATTGTACATTGTTGTTACTGACGCATTCATACATGCGCATACATATTGATGTGTGCGAAATAAAATTCTCATGCTATCAAAGTGTAGCGTCATTTGGCGTCATGTAGCATAATTCGACATAATAAAATAAAAATGAAATTTTATTAGGTAATGGGGTGGTTTCCTAACATTACCCCCCTTTTATGCCTCAACTTCCAGGCGAGAAAATATTATGTCTGTCCCCTCTGTGAAATTTTGGTAAGGCCGGAATTTCATCCCCTCATACACCATTCTCACAATGCAATGCAGAGCATTCAGATTACGTTTAAAGAATTGGGTGATTGCATTACATGCTTGCTTACAATTCTCTTCAGGTTCCCACAAATTATTTTCGTCGGTATAGTTTTTCCACTTTATTAAGAACTCCAATTTGTTCCGTCGAAGACATGAGTCTAGAATTTCTTCAACTATGTATTCTGGAGCACCTTCTACTATTATCGGAGGTTGTGGAGTAGTTTGTTGGCCAGGAATAGTGGGCAGGCAGTAAGGGCGTAGGCGGGATACATTAATCTTGGGATCAATCTTGAATGATCGGGGTAATTTTAGCACTACCGCATTAGGCAAGATCACTTTAGAGATCGCATATGGGCCAACTTGTTTCTCCGTAAGTTTCCTCGAAGGTCATGGAATATTCAGGTCCTTGGTACTTAGCCATACCAAGTCACCAACTTTGTACTCTGGAGCGCATGCTCGAGTATGATCCATATGTCACATCATGTCATCACATGCTTTCTTCAATGCCACCTCTGCTTCCTCTTGTACCTTTTGCATCTTAGATACAAAGTCTTCTACTGACTGTACTTTGACTTCCCTTCTGGATTCTACTCCCATGCGAGGATGATATCCATAATTCGCGAAAAAGGGTGACATACGAGTAGCCAAATGGAATTTGTTATTGTGGGAAAATTCAGCAATTGCCAACCATTCGGGCCAGTCGGTTTGTCGGTAGTTGACAAACATATGTAGGTACTGCTCCAACTCCTGATTCATTCTCTCTGTCTGCCCATCAGTCTGCGGGTGATATGCCATAGATAGTTTAGTTTGAATTCCCAATATGTTGTTTAGTTCTCGCATAAATGCAGAAGCAAATTGTGGTCCGCGATCGGAGATAACAGTATCAGGTAACCCATGTAACCACCATACCTGATTTAGATAGAGGTGTGCCAAGCCCAATGATGAGGTTTCTGTAGTAGTAGGAATAATATGGACCTCTTTTGTAAAGCAGTCGCATACTACGAATATTGCATCGTACCCTTGAGCCTCGGGTAATCCGGTAATAAAATCCACAGATATATCTCGCCATGGCGCTTTAGGTATAGGGTTCAGCATTAATTTTCCTGCAGGTTTCTCTGGAAATTTCTTCCCCCTCATGCATGTATCACATCCATCCACATACCCCAACACATACTTCGAAATTCCGGGCCACCAATAATTTCTCATCACTAATTCCAACGTCTTCCATCTTCCTGGGTGTCCGGCAATTGGTGTATTGTGATGTAACCGGACGATCTCCCTTCGCAAATCCTGATCCTTTGGTACATACACTTTTCCTTGAAACAACACCAACCCTTGTTCCTCAGCCCACTCATCTCCTTTGATATTACCTTTCTTCTCTCCCTTCAGAGCTTTCACGGCTTCCACTACTTCATCATCCATTTCTGAACATTGTCTAATTTTAGACAACATTTCTGTTTCCGAGCTATCTATTAATAGATGCCCTTGACGCATAGCACAAATGCGAAAGTATTCGGGTTTGAGTAAGGTAGCATTTTTATTGTCCTCCTCCACCCCCCTTTTATGATCAATACGTCTGGATAATGCATCTGCTTTCCTCATTAAGCTTCCCGCTTTGTGGACCAAGTGAAAGTTGAAACGTGATAGGAATAGTGCCCAATGCGCTTGCCGGCGATTAAGCTTTTTAGCGGACATGAAGTATTGCAGATTTTGATGATCCGTCCAGATCTCAATCTGATGCATACATCCCTCCAAATAATGCCTCCACACCTCCAATGCTCGTATTATCCCCAACATCTCTTTGTCATGCACATCATAATTCCTCTCCACATCATTCAACCCTTTTGACAAGTATGCACAAGGATGCCATTTGTCATCTTCGCACAGCATTGATAATACCGCTCCAGTAGCAAAATCGGATGCATCGGATTCCACTCGCAAAGGGCATGTGAAATCTACTGGGGCTAATATTGGTCCTTCCACAAACTTCCTCTTCAACTCCTCAAACACTGTCTGCTGCTGCTCTCCCCACCTCCATACTACTCCCTTTCGTGTAAGGTTATGTAAGGGTGTGGCAATTTTAGAAAAATTGTGCACAAAGCAACGATAATAATTTGCGAGTCCCAAGAAGGCTTGAACCTCCTTGACACGGGTGGGTGCAGGCCAATCTGTGATCACCTGTACCTTGATCGGATCCATTTTAATCCCATCAGGGCCAATCAATAATCCTAAGAACTCAATCTCACTTGCCCCAAACACACACTTCTCTGGTTTCAAAAATAGATCATTCTCCACCAACCTCCGTAACACCTCCTGTACTATTGCCTCATGATTCTCTTCATCCTCCGTGAATATCAGAATGTCATCAATAAATATTATTACCATGCCTTTGTCTATTACGTCCTTGAAAATGTCGTTCATCATATTTTGAAAGGTTGGGGGACTATTAGTCATCCCAAAAAACATAACAAGTGGCTCAAAGGATCCTCGACGCGTGGCAAATGCAGCCTTCCACTCATCTCCTTTCTTTATTCGTACATTGTTGTATCCCCATCGTAAATCCAATTTTGTAAAGACCTTGGCTTTTCCCACCTTGTCAATTATTTCTGAGATCAATGGCAGGGGGTACGCGTTCTTCACTGTCCACTCATTCAAATACCTATAATCTGTACACATCCTCTTCCTTTGGTCTTTCTTTGGCACAAAGAATATTGGTGACATCTGCAGTGATTTCGAAGGTCGTATGTATCCTTTGTGCAATTGCTCCTTCAGGAACGCATCCACTTCTTCTTGTTCCATCGGAGATAACGGATATACCTTCAACTTCTTCGGCACAAACCCTGGCTTCATCTCAATCGCATGATCCCATGGCTTCCACACTGGCATTCACTCAGACTCCTTCTTCTGGAACACTGACAGATGTTCATGATACACTTTTGGCACCCATTCCTCCACTGGCTTCTCCACCTTCACGATATTCTTGTCCCATGACTGTCCTCCACGAATTGTTCTAAAGGTTTGCTTCTGCTCTTCTTTCTCAATCATGATCAGAACTTCCCCATTTGGCATTTCCTCATCCTCCACTTCCTCCATCATAACAGAATACTTTCTCAGACGTTCTTTCTCTTTCTTTTTCCTTTTTTCCTTCTTCATCTTCCTCCCATACACATTACATTCCTTAGGACAATGAGTCATTTGTACTTTCCCAGTTTTCCAATCAATTTCGGGATTATGCTTCTGTAACCACGGACATCCTATTATTAGATTGGTTTTCCCAAGATCGCACACTTCGAATACGGCTCGCTCCTGATGCTCCTGATACTTTAGGATCATAGTCACCTCCTCCTTGATAGTTCCTCCACAATTGACTGTTCCATCAATATTGTACACCATTATAGGTTGTGCCAGCTTGCATGTGTTAATACTGTTTCCGGTAATTAAGGATCGATTAATAAATAATCCTGTAGCACCACTATCAAGCAACGCTTCCACATCAATAGCTGCATGTGTGTCCACTGTCTTCAATCCCACAGTCAAGGTGATTTCGGGTTCTACTCGTGCAGAGTGAATAAAGAATTTAGGGGTTTTCGGAAATGATGCATGAAAATTGTCACGTGATTGACACAGTTGTACTCCTTTTTGTCATGTGATTCAGAACAGTTATACTCCTCCTCGATTTCCTTTTCTGATTTTCTCTGGGTTTCCTCGGATACTAATACATTGTAATGATTCTGGGTCACCAATGGGGAAACCTTCACTGGGACTCTTCCACAAAATTCTTCTGCTTGCCTTCCTCCAGCTTCACTTCCTCAATTGTAGCTTCCCTAATCTTTCTTTTCTGCCTACAATTCCTAGAAATGTGTCCTAACTGCCCACAGTTAAAACATTTAAGTGGGGCTCGTCTCCCTGCTTGATCAACCTCCATTGCCTCTGCTGGTGCTGCTGACTCCATAACTATAGGTGTCACTGCCATGGCCAGTGGCTGTGCCCTTGGAGCTTGTGCCTGAGGCACCTTTCCTTTCTCGGACTTTCCTCCAGATGACTTTCCAAATTTACTACTTCCGTACATCAACTTTGACTCCGCCTGTTCCTGCCAATATTGCCGGTCAAGGCGCATTGCCCAATTATACCACTCATCCAACTTCTCTGGCATAGAAGGTAGTCGGTAGATAGACTTGAATAAGGAGGGATTTAATCCTGCTTTCAAAAACTCTATCAATGCAGCTTCTCCCATGTCCATTTGCGAAGCTTCTGCTTTGAACTGCAAAATAAATTCATCCACCATTAAAGAACCTTGGCGCATGGTTTTTAATTTAGCATTGGCTGTCGCCTTTGGATTAGGGTCTCCAAACTGTGCCTCCAATCTCTCCAGAAATTCCTTGAAGGTTGCAAATGGTTTATTTCCTGTGGCAATTTGATTAATAGCCTCATTTCTCCAGAACTGTGCTTTCCCCCCCTGAATGTATGAGAGAGCAAACATAATCCTAGACTCGGCTGTATGAAACTTGGGCTTCCTCCCATGGATGTACAATACTATAGAGCTGATGAAGGATTTTGTATTCTCCATGGTACCATCAAAGATTTGCGGGGGCACGTACTTAGGTAAGCGTGCTTTTCCATTTCCGGATTTCTCCACCGTCTCATCCTCCTGCGATATCCACTCCACCATCTCCTCCATCTCATCATCTCTTTCTCCTATCATCTCTGGCTGTACTTCTGCTTGTCTGGGCTGTGATGCTGCCAATACTGACACTAATTGCGACATTTGTGCTGTGAGCACATCAATTTTCGCCTCTAGTGCTGGTATGGGAACAGGATTAGGACCGAGATTAGAAGTTGAAGGTTTGGACATAATTGTAGAATCTGTGATGAATCCCTTCTTCGACAAATTCAAAATTTTTCCTTCGAGACCTCTCCAAACATTTACGGGTCACGTGATAAGGTTTGTCGAGGTTTATCGTTCGTTCGTCGTTCATCAGGTGCCTATTTTGACACTTCAGATCAATAACCCTTCCAACAGTGCCTGATCTCGGAGATATCACTGAATTCAGCTTGTAACTAAAATAGTCGTCCGAATAGAGTAATGTCAATCGTAACTAAACCAGATCTGATCGGTTGTCTGGTTGCAGCTGTCCTAATGATGAGCACTGCCTCTCAATCACTGGCGGTCGCAATATAAGGCGAGACCTGGCATCGGCTTATGAAAGAAAAGGTAGATTATGTATATACAAGTACTTCCGGCTCGTGCCGAAAGGATGAGTAATTGGATGTGGCGCAGTGAAACAATGATGTATGCGCAAGTAAGAGAAGGCGCACTGATATGGGAAGTTGTGTTCTTCTGTTAGGGCGACACCCACTATCTGCTAGCTAAGACCATGCGGGTTCTCTCTACAAGAAGGGGGCGGGATCCACGCTCATGATGGGGGAATTGATGGTTTTGATGTGAGGGGTTATTAATAGGTGAGTTTGTTGAGATAGGCCTTTCACACCAAAAACGTAGGTGGAATACCTAAGAGAACACAACTGGGGTCCCCTAGGCATGTATTTAGGGTTTATATACTATGTTACATATATTGTACATTGTTGTTACTGACGTGTTCATACATGCGTGTACATATTGATGCATGCAAAATAAAATTCTCATGCTATCAAAGTGTAGCGTCATTTGGCGTCATGTAGCGTAATTCAACATAATAAAATAAAAATGAAATTTTATTAGGTAATGGGGTGGTTTCCTAACAATTCCATTGCTAGGTTTTATCAGTATTGAAAAATCAATAATGGTAATAACTATATTTACCTCAATCCGATGTAGAGGGTGTGAAGCATGGGCAGCAAGCAAACAACCTCTGCATCGCAGTAAACCACCATCAATACAATCTAGACATTTCCAGCTGGCATTGGTTTGTTGTTGACAACTAAAACAAGTGTCATGGCCTAAATGGCTAGCCAGACCATCATGCCGAAGCAGCTCAAGTAAACAGGCTTGACGATATGAAAGCCAATCCTGAAGTTTTGACTACAAATATAATTAAGTATGATGTCATTAGAGCAATTGTACTCTTACTGTTGTTGTATTCTTTTTCTTGAGTTTAGGCTTTCCAGGAGATACATCGTCACTTTCTGCTGTTTGAATATTGGTAACCAATCCAGAAGTAGAATCCAAGGCTGCTGCTTCAGACAAGGGTGTAAAGCAATCATCAGGAGTGGGAGATGCAGATGGAGAATCTATGTCTTGTGTTTGATATCCACAATGACCACTAGCACTAGTTCGTAAAGTGACAATCCGATTTTTCTTTGATGTCACTGCCCCCACTGTGGTTAAGCCAGAACTGGCAGTGGTAGGTGTACGAAAGGCTGGTTTTGTTCATTTTGCAGTTGATCCAGCAGATGATACTGAGCTATCGTCTTTCTGCTTCGGTGGCATGGTTGCAAAAGTAATGAGGTACACAAAAAAACAAAGACAAACTAAACCGACTCAAAGCCTCCATCCAAGTTGCCCCCATCCAAGTCACCCCCATCCGAGTCACCCCTCTCGTCACCCTCCTCAAGCTCTTCATCATCTGACACTATACTCTCTAACATCTCATCTAAAGCTGCCTGCTCCATAGCATATTTCTTCCAAAGCCCTGGAATCTGATTTGGAGTAACAATAGCAAGCCCAACCTGGTTGTATTGAGAAATGGCATCTGTCTTGGGAGGGTAATCTTGGAGGCTTGTACCATGAAAATGCGAGGGATCCCATGCAATGATTGTATCATTACCTCCTTTGGCCCGAATACCATACTTACAGTTGTAGAAGTGGCCACCCTGATCTTCTCTTAAAGTCCTCAATATCGTCCAGGCAGTAGCAAACTTATGTGGCTGATTGACCTCTTGATGAACAAACCTAGAAGAGAAACATTGTTAGTCAGGAGAAGCTGTAATATAACTGGTGGTAAATGCCTAGAATAATTTGCAGCCATTGCACCTGAAGGAGGAGCGAGCTCTGCCCATTCAAAATTAAATGATTCTTCTCCAATTTCCAACTCTAACTCCCCTTTAACACTATTCTCCTCAAAGCCCCCAACAATCTTCTTGTTCATCTGATAAATCCCAGTCTCAGCAAGCCAAGTGAGGATATCATCTGATAGCTCATCGGGAAGTCGTCTGTGAATAAGCATCCACAGAAGAGAGAAAGCATGGGCAGTCCTCTCATCGAGACAATCGACAAATTGATCAGACAGCTTCTTTGACTTGATATTTTTGACCCAACCAATTGTAGGCTTGCTTCGTGCTCCAGCAGAAACTCCAGTCTGAATGATGCTGCCTGGATCAGCAAGCTAAAAAAAGGCTGAATCAAGATAATGAATATTAGAACAAAATGCTTACTCGCATGCTCTTGCGATACTTTACATTATCTTTGATGATATCTTCCATGCAATGAAGAAGTGCTGGATGGCCAACAAAATTCTGAATGATAACCATCACCAGCTCCTGTGTTCTCTTATCGTAGACAATAACAGTATCCTGCTCTCCAAAATCCCCCTGAAGTTTCTTAGGATCAACAAAAAATAAAGGATATCACTTGTGCCTGGGATTGGGCTGCTTTCCTGTTTCGATGTACCCCTTCCATCTCTGCTCAATCGCCAAAGATTCCACCATCCAGTGGTATTTGGGTGGATAGGGGGTTTTGAGCTTGGAAACATATACGACTTGGATCTTGCCCAGAAAGGCTGACTTGTCATCATCGGTCCAATCCAAACCGATTGAGGTACTGAATTGCCTGTTGCTGAATCGGTTCTGCAGGAAGTATTGCTGCCACTGGTATAATGCACCACTGATGCGACAAAAGGGGGTATGGGACTGGTCATAGTTGCCAAACCAGGTGGTGAAGATGTCAAACAGCTGTGCAGGCTCCTTGCCCTCAAACCGATCAAAAGCACCAGGCAGGGATTTGCAAAGGTGGGCGATAAAGATTGCTTTTCTAGCAGGGGATGTCACAATTTCCAGAAGATCAAGAAGATCAGGATCTTCCTCTACAGTGGCAAAGATTGCAGATTGCTCAGCTTTTGCTTTCCGATTCCTGGACATTGTTGATCAGCAGGTAGGTTTGGCAATTAGATGTGGCACAAGTGGTCGGCAATGATATGGCTATGATGTGGCTATGATGTGGCTATGCATCATGGCTGCCCTGTAACTGCCACGTCCATCTTGGCCTGTGAAGGCTGCAGCACCACTGTGCGTGGTCCAAGCAATTCCTCTGGACATCCAGGTTTCGCTCGCCCAGTGGTAGCTGTAGCTGTAGCATGTGCCAGATGGCTCGTTACTAGCCAGGCAAGTCGTCAAGGGCCCCTTTTGTGACTTTTGTATCGCTGCCAACAATGGTGGCTAGTCCTGCTGCAAAACCTCCTCAAATGACAACTTTGACAATGACTAGCACACAGACAGCTACTATGACATCGATGGCATGCCCCTGTCCCCCCTGTTCCATACCCCTAACCATCCTGTTTCACTGCCAAATCATCATCGGTCAACGATGACGTGTCGATGGTGGCATGTCGACAGTGACATTTTGCTCAGTGGTACAGGACTGCAAACCCCAGCGACAACCCACACCTCCTCCCAGATGACCTTTCTAACCACCCAGTCCCACTGCCACATTGTCATCGTCGTCAACAACGTGCCGACAACATTTTTTTTTGTCGACGGTGACATGTCCACCGGCAGTACAGGCCTGAAAACCCCAGCGACAACCCACACCTCCCCTCCCAGACGACCTTTCTAACCACCCAGTCCTACTGCCACATCATTGTCATTGTCGTCATTGTCGACATGCCGACAACATTTTTTTTTGTCGATGGTGACATGTCCATCGGCAGTACAGGCCTGAAAACCCCAGCGACAACCCACACCTCTCCTCCCAGATGACCTTTCTAACCACCCAGTCCCACTGCCACATCGTCGTCGTCATCGTTGTCGACGTGCCGACAACATTTTTTTTTTGTTGACGGTGACATGTCCATTGGCAGTACAGGCCTGAAAACCCCAGCAACAACCCACACCTCCTCCCAGACGACCTTTCTAACCACCCTGTCCCACTGTCACATCGTCATCATCAACAATGATGTGTCAATGGTAGTATGTCGACGGTGACATGTTGATCTACAGTACAGACTTATCTATAACAAGTTCTGCAAACACTTATGTCCCATAAGATCTTTCATGCCTATATGTACTGTCAATGTAGTACTATACAGATGGTTAATCTATTTAGAATATATTTTAATTGCGAAACCACCACTTCAGCTGGACCAACGATGCTGGGGACTTATCTATGCCGAGTTCTGTGAACACTTATGTCCCATAAGATCTTTCATGCCTATATGTACTGTCAATGTAGTAGTGTACAGATGGTTAATCTATTTAGAATATATTTTAATTGCGAAACCATCATTGCAGTAAGGCCACTTCACTTGGCTGCAAAACATGGTCATGTGGGTCTGCCTTGTTTGTCATGTTGCACATCGCCAAATTTCTTTGCGGTTTGCACTACCATGCCAAAAGCAGCTTGGACGACTCCTGAGCAGCATGCCTGGCTTTACAACCTGCTTGCAGGGTTTCGAGAAGCACAGGAGAGTAAAACAGTTCCCACCTTTCTTGCTAAAGCTTATGAAGACTTCCATGACAAATGGCCTGCCGATGCCCCATCTGCTAAGGAGATAGAGTTCGCAAAAGGAAATGAGGAGCATGCAAAACTCTCCAAGCTCAAGTCAACTGAAAAGGTAAGTTGTCCAACACTTCTATATTTTTGTTCGGCATATGATAATATTGGGCAGCGAATTCACGATTGGATTTATAATAAGAGTCGTGGTTTGAGTTCAGGTTCTGGCACTCGAAAGGTTCTAAATCTCAAGAGCACTTCACGACTGTTACATCCCTGGCAAGCATTTGCAAAGTTATATGGAGAAGAGCTTAAACCGAAGTTCAACACTGTGTGGGAAGCACATAAAGAAGCCAATCTGACTAAGGAGTTTACACATCACGATCGCTTCACCTTTCATAACCAGAAGATGCAGGAATGGTACAATTCAGCTGATGAAACAACCAAGGAAAAGGTAGAAGAGTTTCGGCAGGAGTATAAGTCCATGGATAGTGAAGGCGATAATCCCAATTGCATACTACAAGGGTAAGTGTTACAAATCTGGGCCATAATGACTTGAATCATATTTTAGTTTGCAATAGCCATATTGACATGCTCCCTCATACAATTGAAGATGCTGCCAAGAATATCACCAGGCAAACAGGTTGGGCTTGTATGATCATTGTGGGAGGACCGATGCCTCAAGAGGGAGGTGCCATTCAAACTCTTGTGTAAGTGACTCGACCCATCGTTTCTCATGAATCTAACCTTCAAATTGATAGCTCGAATGAAGGAGCTACATTAAAGGGTCAATCATTGGACCAGTTTCTAGGAAGCTCATATAATGATGATTTTCTATTGCACTTTGATAGGTTTCTTGAAGCTGCTTATGGTGACAGTCTTAAAAGCATCCAGTATTCAGAGCTGATTGTTTGCAATAGATAAGAAGACTTGTGATTCCCAAGCATTGGAAAGTCTCTCACATGAAGCCACTCCTGCACCTGCTGATGTCAGTACTACCCCTTCTGCATCTTCTGATGTCAATACTACCCCTTCAGCATCTACTGTGAAACTTTCTGATTATGAGAAGGAACAAGCTCGTAATATTGCAAGAAATAAGCAATTATTACATGAACTAGAATTGGGTAAAGGGGCTTCGGATTTGATCATCCAATCATCAAAAAAGGGAAAGGGCAAGAAAATGAAGTAAGCAATATTTATTTGCTTTGACTATGAGGCTAATGCAAATGAAGAGCTGATTCTAATGCTGGCAACACAACAAGGGCATTGTCACCTGGATTTCCACCGACTTCTAATGTTGTAAATTCAACCCAATCAACTGTTACGAAGGCAACTGAAACCATTCCAAGTGCAGCATTGCCGATATCATCTTCTGCTTCCACACCTTCCAGTGATGCTATCATTGTACCCCAACTTCCTACAGCCGACAAAGCAGACAGTGCTGTCATCGCTATTCTTCCTTTCTTGAAGAAGATTTCAGATGAAGAGTTTTGGGTCAATTTATTGAAAAACTGGGTTCTGTTCGAGACTGAAAATCCACCAAAAACTGTAAGTGCTAGGCTAATTACCAATTCACAATCTAATAGTAGTAATGTCTAGCATTTGCCTACCAAGAAACGACCTGGTGAGATTGGAGTATGGCTGAAGAATGGTCGCCGGTTACAAGGCAATCAAATGCCACAGTTGAAGAATATCAAAGATTCTGGCAATCACTGGCTTGCATGGTGGAAGGCTATTCAGCCAGGCTGGCATGGCGATGAACTCTCTCAACTCATACCTTCTGACCCTTCATGGTCACAGCTGTTATGTGGTGGAGCGAATGGCTTTCTTGTTGTTATTCTTGCTTTGGCTTGGTGGATGCAAGGTAATACTTCTTCTGGTGGTTCTGATTTGCCTCGCCTTAAAACAGCAGTGGTGGATGTTAGTTGGACTTTGGCCCAGCTGAAGATTGCTTTGGATGCCAGAGAGGATCAGGGGAAAAAGCGAGGGATTGATGATGCTGACACCGAGGAATTGCCTGCCACAAAAAAGTATGTGGTGTCCTTTTTTTTTTAGATTAAACTAACATTTATCAGATCTCGAACTACACATCCACATTAATTATACTTTGTGGTATCCAATAGACTAGAATTATACTCACATTTGTTTGGCAATCATTTCTGCTATGACTTAAAATAGAGTGAAATACTATTTATTCATTAGCAATGGTTTACAATAGTTCAAATATTATTTATGAGCATTAACAATGAGTTCCAGTACCATTTACAATGATTAACAATGAATGGGTGGCAGTAGCATTTACAATGATTAACAATGTATTACAATGGGTGGCAGTGCCATTTACAATGATTAACAATGGGCCCCAGTACCATTTACAATAATTAACAATGTATTACAATGGGTGGCAGTACCATTTACAATGATTAACAATGGGCCCCAGTACCATTTATGATGATTAACAATGTATTACAATGGGTGGCAGTACCATTTACAATGATTAACAATGGGCCCCAGTACCATTTACAATGATTAACAATGTATTACAATGGGTGGCAGTACCATTTACAATGATTAACAATGTATTACAATGGGTGGCAGTACCATTTACAATGATTAACAGTGGGCCCCAGTACCATTTACAATGATTAACAATGTATTACAATGGGTGGCAGTACCATTTACAATGATTAACAATGGGCCCCAGTACCATTTACAATGATTAACAATGTATTACAATGGGTGGCAGTACCATTTACAATGATTAACAATGGGCCCCAGTACCATTTATGATGATTAACAATGTATTACAATGGGTGGGAGTACCATTTACAATGATTAACAATGGGCCCCAGTACCATTTACAATGATTAACAATGTATTACAATGGGTGCCAGTACCATTTACAATGATTAACAATGCCTGCCAGTATCATTAACAATGTATTACAATTGGTTGTGGTACCATCTACAATCATCAACAATCATTAACAATAACATCTACTACATCTATCGGATATCTATTAGAATGTCATTGTAATAAAACCATCGGTACTGTGCACAATGGCCTATTGACTAGCACCGATAGATTGTTAACAATAATGCCAGCTACTATTGCGAGCAGAGGCTCGCAGGCATGGGGTGGGTGTGTTGGGTTGTCTCGTGTCCAGCCATCGTTACCAGTAGAGTAGAACCTATAAAACAAAAGAAACGAGTTAGTTAGTTTATAAAAACAAAAAGCAAACAAAAAAAAATTACGTAGGGCCCATCCAGTCTCATCATAGTCAGTAGCTAGTACTTAAAAAGTTTTGTCAGTGACCAAAAAAAATAAGAGAAAAAAAACTTACTTATGGCCCAAGAGACGTCATCGATGTCTCTTGGGCGTTCCCTGGTGCTGGTGTCCTGTTGTTGTTGCATGGTCATCTCCGTCCTCGCACCTGTTAGTCATCCTGGCTTCGCTGTCGCTGTCCTGGCCATGTTGCATTCCCTGGTGCTGGTGTCCTGTTGTCATTGCATGGTCGTCTCCATCCTCACACCCCTCCTTCCACCCTGCGAGCAGTTGCTCGCAGCAGTGGTGCTGGGTGCTGGGTTGTGCTTGTCGTCCATTGTCCTCCCTGTCCCATCGTTTTTGTGGTTGTCCATTGTCCTCCCGTCCTTGTCTTGCCACCCTGGTGCTCTCATCATTTTGGGCCTTGCCACCCCGCTGCTCTCATCGTTTGCAGCTTCTCGTCTCTGTCTCCATGGTCCTCATCATCGCTCCCTGTTTCCACCCCGCAAGCAGCTGCTCACAGCGGTGGAGGGTGCAGTGATGGTGGTGGGTCGCATCATACAATGAGAAACTATAAAAATTTAAAAGAAAACTAATATTAATCAAAAAAGAATGAAACGAACAAAAAAAAAACTTACCTGGGGCCCAAATGACAATGTACGTCATTTGGGCCCATTTCCTCGTTTGTTGTTTGTTGTTTGTTGTTTGTTGTTTGTTGTTTGTTGTTTGTCATCTGTCGTCTGTCGCTCGCGCGTAGTTCTTCATTTGTTGTTTGATGTTGTCTTGTTGTCATGATATAGTTAGAACCTAAAGAAGGAAAGAAAATATTAGTTAATTCAATAATAAAAAAGCAAAAAACATTACCTGGGCCCCAAACGACATCTGTTGTCATTTGGGCCCGAGGTGGTTCAAATGCGGCTGTTGGCAGCATTAGACGAGATGGTGGTGGCCATAGGAGCAGTGGTGACAGGTGTTGATGGAGGGGAGGCGGTGGAAGGGAGGTGGCGTCGTCGTCAAGAGTGGTGATGATGGGTGGATGATGAGCTGGCAATGTTGATATGTGGCTGTGTGCTTTGTCATGCACAGCCGCCCCAATGGTACCTAGAGCAGTAGACATACCTCATAAGTCTATGTGGTGTAGTGGTTATATTGGCTATGCTAAAATGTTGTTGTCTCATGCCTAGGGTTATGAGTCCTTAACAAAGTTAAGACTCGTTCTTAGAACCTGGAATCGCCAAAAAATTCAGTGTGACCATTTTTCCATGTCTGTTTTCCCCACGGTCAGTAAGTTCTGAGCAACCATTACAAAAATTACTGACTTTACTAACCGTGGGACTCAAAAATTAGCCGAGACGCGGATTTCGAGTATAAAAGGAAATTTCTAAGTTACCGGAACCTATAGTAATTGACTTCAATACAATAGAATACAATCCATTACAAACTGTTATTGATAGTTTCATTACAAACTATTATTGATCAGTTACCGGTCACGTGCACCAAATATCGACTTCTCCCCCCCGAGAGATGTCGATATTTGGTGCACGTGACCGCTTTAGGGTATGCTTTTTTTAGCACATCTACAGTATCTCACTCATTTCTTGTCCCATTACGTTCATTTAACTACAGATGGAAAAGTACATCATTGGCCAGTCATCGGGAGAGTACTTGGCATTGTTTGGTATTGTTGTCATGGCTAAATATAGTATCTCCTTCAGTTTCCATCCAATTTGCACAATTTAACTTGCAAATGAAAAGTATGCTGTTGGTCTATCATTGGGAAATATTTACAAGTATTTGAGATTGTTTGTTTATAGATCAAAAAGATCAACATAACTATATCAGAGCCAGTTTTTACTCAATTGAGTTTATTTAACTTGTGGAAGGGTATGTAACTTGGACACTTTACCCTGTGCTGACAAAAGTTGTTTATATTTGGTTGTTAGATTATCAAAATACTGTATCTTGCTCAATTCTTGGCTGATTTCTTTTATTTAACTTGGAATGAGAAGATACATTATTGGCCAATCATTGGGAGGGTATTTGGCATTGTTTGGCATTGTTGTCATGGCTAAATATAGTATCTCCTTCACTTTTCATCCATTTTGGATGATTTAACTTGCAAGATAAAAAGTATACTGTTGGTCTATCATTAAAAGATACTTACAAATATTTGGCATTATTTTTTCATATATCAAAAAATCAAAAAGATGATGTCAGAGCTGGTTTTAACTCAATTGAGTTATTTAACTGTAGAAGGGTGTAGCTTGGGCACTTTACACTGACAAAGGTTGTTTATCTTTAATTGTCAAATCATCAAAATACTCTATCTTGCCCATTTCTTGGCTGATTTGGTTTATTTAACTTGGAATAAGAAGATACACTATTGGCCCATCATTGGCCAATCATCAGAAGAGTATTTGGTATTGTTTGACATTGTTATCATGCCTAAATATAGTATCTCTTTTAGTTTTCATCTGTTTTGTATGATTTAACTTGAAAATGAAAGATACTGTTGGTCTATCCTTAAAGGATATTTACAGATGTTTGCTATTATTTGTTAATATATCAAGCAGATCAAAAAGACTATATCAGAGCCAGTTCTAATAATTGAGTTTAACTCGTAGAAGGGTATATAGCTTGGGCATTTTATATTGACAAATTGTTTATCTTTATTTGTTAAATTATCAAAATGCTGTATCTTGGTCAATTCTTGGCCAATTTGTTTTATTTAACTTGGAATAAGAAGATACATTATTGGCCCATTCATTGAGATCATATTTGGTATTGTTTGGCATTGTTTGTGGTATCTCAGTTAGTTCTTCTTTAACCCTACTGATTCAACATGCAAATAAAATATATACTGTTTGTACATTATCTGATTTAGGTGTGCTAACAAAGGTTGTTTATATTTGTTGTTAAATCATCAAAAATGCTGTATCTCACTCAATTCTTGTCCCATTTGTTTTATTTAACTTGAAATAAAAAGATATATTGTTGGCCCATTATTGAAATCCCATTTGGAATTATTTGGCCTTGTTTGTATGGTTTCATATTATTTCAGTCAGTTCTTATATAAACAATGTTGTATACTATTAGACCATCATTGTTAAGTGCTGAACTTGAGGGTGGAAATCTGTCAGACTCATATTGGATGGTGTACCAGAGAGGACTTGGCTTCAACTTATAAGAAATTGTGCCTTCACCTTGTCAGTGTCTAATTTCAGGACAAAGGTAAATGTAAGAATATCAGAGTTCGAGAGGAAGTCCAAGAGAGGAGAGGAGACTAGAGATTGAGATGGGTAAACTTGGTTGCTTTATGAACTGAAGAATACAAACAGAAGTAAATAGGTTTAATACTAAAGAGCAGAGTTAGGTCAGAGACTGGTGGAGAACAGAGTAGTGGAGGTATCATAGGAATGGAAACTATATCTAAAATCCTAATGCTATGCCAATCATTACTAGGTGACCTTGGTGAAAAATGGTTGGAAGTCCAACAAAAATCCCCATTGCTGGAACAGAATCAAGAGATATTATTATATATTTGTTATTATTTGTTATTAATGAAAATAAGCTATATTAATGTTGTAGTAGAATAGAATATCATTGATGCATCATTAACATAATGGTTTCCACTATTTGGTATTATTTATTAGGGCTGAATATAAAGTTTATATCCTGTATTTATGTTTTATATATCATTCTGATCAGCTTCTTGAGCTGATTTAATATTTAATATTTCTTTGCATACTATTGGGTTTTTTATTACCAAATATTGTCAGGTATTTAGCATTATTTGATTATAGATCATAAAATATATGGACTCACACCTGCCAGAATTGGCCCTCACCCCCAAGTATGGTTATGGTGACTGTAATACATGTGCCATATAGCCATATAGTACAGTGATGGCAGACAGCCCTAGTCTGGGGGGTTTGATGGTGTGCCGATTGTTTGTGTCATGCTGAGGCCAACATCAAAGCCTTGTTTCAATACCAGCCTCTCGATGAATACATACTACTTTACATAAATTGCATCTATGTATGGCTGATTTGCAAGGCTGGTAGCCCTTGTGGCAACAGGTAACCATTATAACAGCTTGTATTGCTATTCATTGTGCATACATTTTTGCTGATGAAAACCAAAAAACTAGAAACCAATACATCAGGAAAATACAAGATTGATTGGTAGTGCTATGTAGGACAGGTAAGTTGTGTAGTCAGGTAGGTAGGTCTCCCTTTATGTAGCTGCTGGTAGCCACCACTGTGAACCATGTAGCACTACATAGTGCCTGGTAGTCTTCTGCAAGTTGCCAGTAGAACCCTGTAGCTTACCAAGTATAACTTGCTACAAACAATACTGGACCTATAGTGAGCTACCAAGAACTCCAGTTGATCACGATGATAGAAAAAAAATATGGTATATTGCCACACAAGGATGTGGATTAAGAAATCAGACAAGTGCTATCTATTGGCTCATGTATCCACCTCTTCTCCTTCCTCATCCTTGTTTTCAGAATCTGTCTCCCCTGTATGGCCCTCTAGTTCCTTGAGTAACTGATCCTTGACTGCACCAGCAACATGATTCTTCGTAGGAGCCACAGGATCAACCTTCACAGCAAGGCTAAACAAGATATTAGTCTAATGCAGAGGCAATGAACAGAAAGTACATACCGGGCCTTCTGATACATCTTGCTCCAGATCTTGAGGATAACGTCAGGAGCAAGAGCATTCCATGCTTGCAAGCCACCTAGAAAGGTCTCAAAGGTTGCATTGTTGACTTCTTTGCTAAGCTTGGCCTGTTCACGAGTGCCATTTGACCATTACTCAATGCAGAACTTGACCTAGAACTGATTTAGCACTGCTCATTATGAAGAGAGATGGACAAACCATAGTAAAAAGTAACGCGAGAGTCTCCAATGAAATGGGATTGAAATACTTCTCAAATACAATTCCCTTCGACTTTGAGCCGCTACTGAACCACGCGTCCTGGATAAGAATGCCGAATATCTTGTTTTGAGCATAGCCTTCACGATCTTTAGTATTCTGAAATGTTACCAAATGGAAGGCAGGAGAAACTGAAAGGCTGTTGGAACATACCTTGTATGTAAATGTGGAATCGAGGACGAGGGTATCATACAACTTGTGATTCTGGCGGACAACCTTCGCATGGCTGGTATCTGAGTTGAATCCATAGCATGAAGCAACTTCACTTCGGATGACGCTGACAAGTTCCCCACAGATCTGACTGCCCCAAGATTTGATCTGTAATACAAAGGTCATTCAGGATCATCAAGTCACCAACAATATACATACCATTTTCAACATCCACTCAGTCATACCATAATCCTCAACTGTGACACGACATGCCTCTCTCCAGCAGATTTTGGCCCATTTGCTCTGGTTAGCCGAATCTGGATAGTGACTAACACCAACAATGTGGCTCTCATACTCATGCATTGCACGAAGAAGAAGGGCCTGCACAACACCTTCATAGTCAGCGGCTTTAGGTTTACCACCATTAACATACCCCACAGCAAACTGCGGGATTTTCTTCTCTTTTGGAGGAGCAGAGCCATCAGGAGAGTCAGACAAAACATTGTCCAACCATGCACGCTTTGAGCCTGATGATGACTCGCTCTGGTTATCATCATCACTGGCAGCTGGCCTTACACGCTTGTTAGTGGCTGGAGTAGCAGGATTGGAAGAGTTGGGGAATTCCGAAGTGCCACTTCCAGCACCAAATGTATCCATATCAGTAAAGTTACTGGTGCCATCCATATTGGCACCAAGCGGCAGACCTTCTTGAGGACTTGGTGGTTGGAGTGGCTGAGTCAAGAAGGCCGGATGTGAAATGTGCACTGGCCGCTGGGAATTGGCAGTGGGAAGACACATAAGATCAATTCGGGGTGCTACATGTGAGATTGTCTTCATACAAGTGACCTGTACATCCAACTTATATGATTACAGACTCAGATAGTGGTAAGATGTACATACCAACGATGGAAATTGGACGTTACAGTCCTCAAAAGGCTCTTCAGATTCCAGCCCATCATCGTCATTTTCACAATTAATGTCTTTAAATACCTCAGTAACTGACATATGTATATATTGGTCAAAAGCACAAACCCTTCTTTTGTAGCTCCTTTTGCTTGAGCTTGGTGTTCTCCTTCTCGAGACGCGCCACCTTCATTTGAAGCGACTCATTATTGTTGTCATCTAGCAAACACTGGCATCAGCCAATATACAGGGGACACAAGGAAAACACATGCTGATGGCTTGCTGCTTGGCCGATAGAGTACGGTCTGAAGCGCCACATGTCCTGTTTGGAAGTTGAACATTCTCTGAAAGGTCGTCTCGGGATTTTTTGGATCTCCTCTGTGGATGAGGCACCAATGGGACCTCGTTTTCCTCATCAGAGGTATAGGTATCTGGGTCTGGATTCTGAGGCATGCTGGACGGTTGGTGGTGGTTAAGAAAAAAAGACTGTTTGGTCAACACATGCTCAGTCAACAAAAAACACAGAGTCATATGACCAAAAAATAATGTGCACAGACCCATAGTTTGAACCGTTACATCCATTGTCCTCAATACAATGCCAGGTCGATATAAATGTCCATGTGGTGCTGACTTGCCCACTCTGAAGGGACTCCACTCTCATCAGTCGCAATCACGGGATTGTCGGGCCTGGGCAACAAGGGCAAAAAGAGCTGTTTCAGCATCTAGTTCTGAGGATGAAGTGTTGGAGGGACCAACTCACTTGATAACCCCTCCTGCAGAGCCTACACAGCTGTCAGATAACAATTCAGAGTTGGACAATATCAATATTGGTTCACCATTGCCTCCTGATCCTCCCGTGATTCATGATTCTGATGAGGAACCAACACCAACACTGGCAGCATCATCGCAAAAGCACCACCATGACCACATAGAAGACATTGAGAAGGACGAGCCACCTGAAGCAGATTCAGTATATATCCAGGAGTTTCCAGCTGACTTCCACGCGGGGTGGAAAAAGGGAGAGGTCAAGACACAGTTCGAGATCTTGAGGGAAAAGCAGAGGGCAGATGGCCAAGAACCATGGTTTCCTTTCCCTAGTGAAGATGAATGGGAGCTCGCTCGCTGGTTGATGGAGTCAGCAGCAAGCCAGTCCAAGATAGACTCATTCTTGAAGCTGAAGGCGGTACATGTTTCACTCATGAGAACAATCACTTGAGACTCATCTATTATCCCAAAGGTCAAAGGCATAGCACCAGCTTACAAGGATGCTCGTGGATTTCTCAAGTTCATAGATGCGCTGCCTCCGGGGCCAAAGTTCTCCTATACCCCCCTCAAAGTGGTAGGCGACACAAAGGATGCCAATGGCAATAATCGCATCGAGACACTAGAGCTATGGCACCATGATCCTGTAGAATGCATTGCCAAATTATTAGGGAATCCATCGTTTCGTGGCAAACAACAGTATGCACCTCGGCGGGTATTCAGGAATAAAAATGGCACAAATCAGGAATTCGGGGAGATGTGGACTGCTGATTGGTGGTGGAAGATACAAGTATGTGAGCAAAATATTAAAAGAAGGTCGAGAAAGGCTTACTTCGACAATAGGAATTATTACCCGTTGGTGTGACTCTTGTCCCCGTCATCATCGCATCGGACAAGACCCAGCTCTCAACATTCAGTGGAGACAAACAGGCTTGGCCTGTATACCTTAACATCGGGAATATTGAAAAGGGCACACGTCGGAAACCATCCGCGCATGCCACTATTCTTCTCGGTTACATCTCAGTTTCGAAACTTGAGTGCTTCTCAGAGGAGCATCGCTCTGTCTAAGGGTATCAGATCTTCCATGACTGCATGAAAATAATGCTAGAGCCGTTAGTAAAGGCCGGAAGAGATGGCATCGACATCGGTTGCGCAGATGGTTTCATTCGCACCAGGTTTCCTGTACTGTCTGCATATATCATGGATTACCCAGAACAATGTCTCATCGCATGTTGTCAGGAGAATGCATGCCCAACTTGTCTTGTCAAACCAAAGGAGAGGGGACAACTGATCCATTCAGTCCTCCGTGACCCTGAGACGACAATCCATATTCTAGCACAACAGTCGCAAGGCCTAGCTCCAAGTGAGTTCAAGGCCCACAACATGAGGCCGATTAATCCATTCTGGAAGGACTTACCGCACTGCGATATCTTCTCCTGTTTGACACCTGACATGTTGCACCAGCTACACAAGGGCATATTCAAGGACCACGTCTCCAAATGGGCGACGCAGAGTGCGATAGGGGGACAGGCTGAGATCGATGCCCATTTCCAAACAATGTCACGCCACCCCACTCTACGGCACTTCAGATCTCCATGACGACACAGTGGACAGGGAACGAGCATAAAAATATGGAGAAGGTTTTCTTAGGAACACTGATTGGTGCCATGGATGATAAGGTCCTGAAAACTGTCCGAGCGGTCCTGGATTTCATCGGATATGCGCACTTCGAAACACACTGTGACGAGTCATTGGCAGAGTTGGACCGGGCATGGGTCACTTTCCATGAAGGGAAAGGCATCTTTGAGGATCTGGAGATACGGAAACATTTCAATATCAGCAAAATCCACAATATAAAACATTACATTGATTCGATACGCTCGCGGGGTACAACTGACGGCTTCAACTCTGAGGCATCTGAACCCTTGCATATTGACTTCGCCAAGCTGGGATACCGAGCATCAATTAAGAAGGGTTACACAGTTCAAATGGTGCGATGGCTTACACGTCAAGAGGCAGTGCATCGCTTCACCGGTTATCTGCAGTGGGCAATGCCACATTACGCTGCGCGGCAGGATTCGGCCTCAGATGACTACGATGACAATGATGAAGAAAACGAACCTGAAGAAGAAGAACATGAGGAGGAAATAGAGGAGGCGTTCACATACCAGATCGCGAAAACGGCACCGTTTCCAAAAATCATGATCTCTACCCTCGCTCATGACTACAAGGCACCCGATTTCCTTTACCACCTACAGAATTTCATGAATATGCAGTCCATCACCCCTCGACACCAACTAACACTCACATCACACATTCCCGTTTACAAACAGGTGGCATTGAAACTGCCGTTCTTGAAGGAGGCCGTATCTTCGGAGCGGAAGGATATCGTCCATGCAACGAGGGCAGTCACAGAGAGAATCACTACAAAGGGTATCAAGAAGGCTATAGGAGAAAATTTTAGCACGGTTATTGTGCGGGTGAAGGAAAGGGATAGCACAAAAGGCCCGCTCCATGGTAAGACTTACCGCTGTCGTAAACTTCCTGCATTGAAATTTTCAAAGGACTTGCCATTGCTCGTGTTCGCCTCATTTTCCGCCTCCCAGACAAGGTTGGGTCATTCAAGTACCCACTTGCGTTCGTCGACTGGTTCAAGCCACTCAGAGACCCGGGACTCGTTACAGGGATGCACAATGTGTCGCTGTCATCGCAAGGCGGGGGTCAACGGGCTTCAATTATCTCATTCTCAGAAATCGAACGTACCTGCCATCTCTCACCACATTTTGGGCGCGCTGTCAATCCAACCTGGGAATCTGACACCGTTCTCAACATCGCAGCCTCGTTCCACCTCAATCCATATCTCCGACATCACGATTTCTTCTTACTTCGTTACCAGGTTGCGTTATTTGAGGCTAAGAGGAAAGAGCATCAGGACGCCTTAGCACGAAAAATACAACGTAGAATTAGATGACATACCTTTGATTGGATTGCCAAATGTCGAGCTAAGTTGCAATCCATGGGAACCACTTGAATCGGTTTATCGAAGCCTATCCACATAGCAGAAGAGGACATCGATGTGTGTGTTGATCAACAAAGAAACGGAACCAAACGTAGCAACGGAACCAAACGTAGCAACGGAGCCATAGAGTTCTCCACCATGTCACTGGCTTGTCGATGGTGTTCCTTGTTAGCCCAGATCAAGAATAGGCTGCTACTTGGGTGTATCCTGAGTTAGTCACAGCGGTGAAAAAATTATGAATCAACTTCAAATGATCTTTGACTGACAGATTTGGCGTGATTTTAGTATGGTGGTCACAGTGCACAAACTGTGATTGTCAGACATAATACATACTTTGTCGTGCGACATAAATTAGTGTATCGTCGGAATATTACCTGTTATCACAGACCTATATATCTGGTTTAGTGCCATTTGCAAGGATCTGAAGAACGCAATGGCTTGCATCACATTTGCTTCGTGCTTTCGCAATGTCAATGTTTCAGCGGAAGAAATGGATCTTTTTAGTGATTTCTGAACTGGCAATCCTTCTTATCAATTAACTCCACTATACAGCCAGGCAAATTTATCGTGCGTCGTGCATCATCAATGTTCTTCTCTTCAAATAACCCGCTCTCTCATCTAGAAAGTACGTCAGGAAACAGTAAATGACTACAGTCATCCCAGCCAAACTCCAGGAGGTGACATAGCCGGATAGTGGTGCCCAGTAGGCGTTGGTAGCTGTGGTAGATACCGGTAGCCTGAGAGCAGCTGTCCGTAGCACCCAGTATGTCGGCACAGTAGTTATGGTGGCTATTCAGAAATATATTCTACATACAGCCTACAGGCGAGCACGGTCGAGTGTGTTGCCGCACTTGTGCCGATTTGAGATGTGTCTCACACATGACAGGTCACGATTTGATTTCGTTGTCTACGTTTGGTTCCGTTGCTACGTTTGGTTCCGTTGCTACGTTTGGTTCCGTTGCTACGTTTGGTTCCGTTGCTACGTTTGGTCGCCTCGCCCAACGAGAATAGTGACCAACATCTCGTGCTGCACCTGGAGTTGCAGATCTTCGGAGATCGGCCGTCACCTCTGAGGTAGTCTTGTACAGCTCTTCCCAACCGTAGGAAGCCTGAAGAAGTGAATCCCAGACGCCCGCCTGCTGTTGCTCGATCGGTCCTAGGATATCTGGAGAAATGCCAGCGCACCAAATCTCGTAGATGACAGCAGGATACTCCCTCGTGGGACTGTGGCGGACAACATTGAGAGAAGGGGTCCTTGATGCTAGCGCAAAAATAATCTTGATCAAGGGAACAGCAGGGTCACCTGTCGCAAGAATCTCGAGGTCGTAAGGGTCCATCGCATCGAAAAGTTTCTGCTGAGGTTTCTTGGAATAGCTCGGGTCATTCTTAATTTGGTGGAGAACGAGTCCCGCGTTGTCCCGATGCAATTTCGGGCTATCCCTCAGAAAGACATTAATGGCGTCAACCCCTGCTTGATTGTTTGCGCATAAAATTGCTCCTCCCCGACCTTGAAGCAATAAAAGCGAGACGATATCGATGGCTTTGTGCTCGTGGACCTTCACAAAATGGCTGAAATGAAGTTGAGCATTTGGGAAATCCTTCGCGAGCATGCCCAGTGCGTGAATTGACTTTGCATCCACCAACCGCGAAGGGACGGCCTGCTTCCGAAAGGTCTGGCCATATAAGAAGTCGGATAACCTGAACCAGCGTCTTCCTTTGATCGGTCGGCAAAATTCATCGGCGGGACCGACAGTTTTATCGCGGGCGAGAATCAACAGCAGGAGTACCAGAAACTCGCCACGGTCCCCTTTCGATATGGAGAAACCTTCCATCACCGACTTCAATGCCCTTGGCGCGTTAAACGACTGTTTCTGCATAACAAAATAGGCGGCCTCTGAGAGAATCGGCTCAGACGAAGACGTCGTCGTCATGGTCTCAAAAGCAGCATCAATTTTGAGGCATACTCGCATGTGTCCTTCCACCTGCTTCCTCTCCTTCTCTTGAGATATGTAGTTGGTCGAGTTGAATTCAATGGGAAACCGTTGGGATAGGCATGCCAACACTTGATCATTAGAGAGCTCCTCAACGGTATAGTCCGCATTGAGGAGTTTTGCGGCTGCAAACTGAATAATCTCTCGTTTGACAGAAACCGAGCCTTCCTCATATCTGGTTCCGAATCTATCATAACCTCATAAATACCTACAACGAATGATAGGCAAAAGGGATGCGTACAACGGTCGGCCCAGGCTACAGATCTGAGAATCTTCAGTCAACTGCGCTAGATTCCACGAGCCATCTGCGGCTATGATACTAGCAAGGGGGTCAAAGCCAAGATCTGTATAAGGTTGAATGATGACTAATTTTCCCTCAACCACTCTCTTCGAAAGGTCTTCCTCGATAGCAGATGTGAACTGAGAAATTTTGCCAGTTGTTGACATGAAGAGCGAGAACAAAGGGAGGTTATGTAACCGCCGGAGTGCGTGTCGAAGTTCATTGAATATGGACCACTCTTCGCCTGGGCCCTTATGTCGCTGAGTTGTTGTATGAGCCTCATCAAACGCAAGAACAATAAGCGGAGCGTCGTTGCGACGAGGCTCCACCTTCCGCTTTCCTTTGGCCCTAGCTCCGATAGGACTGGGCGACGGAGATTCATCATGTGGTGAGTGGAGGAATAGAGAGAGCTCTCGAAATGCAATATACGGAGGGAAGTCCTGACTTCGTGTGGGTGTGGAACCCCGTGGATTATCGGATACTGTCCGCTTGGCAGATGCTTGGAGCTTTGAAGACTTTCCCTGCGTAGCCTAACATTTTAGTCAGTCATAGTGCACTCGGATGTTACGTACCCTTTCGGTTTCTAGCTGTCTTGCCTTTTCAATAACTTGTTCGTAGAAGTGCTCCCGAAATTGGTTATGCCCTGTCATTTTCTGACCCTCAGTCATAGATGATCTGAATCCTCTCGCGAATCCGACGTATTCCAGAGAGAGGTCGTGAGAGCGAAGCGTTTCAGTTGTATGCTTGAATAACGCTTCGAGAAAAGCACAAGCGCGATCATAGGCGACATCCTTAGAACCAACGGTTGTTAAATAATCTCGAATGCTGTGGTCTGCAGGAGGATATCCTGAAAAAAGACTCAGCCGTGGCTGAGTGCCCCGAGCGGAGAACACACGTACCTGTAGACGTTGCTTCCCGCAGATTGAGGGGTATGACAAAGTGATCCTTGGCGAGTTCATCTACGGTTCGTGACTTTCCCATGCCTGAAGATTGGACGATGGCAGCATAATGAGCGTACACTCTGCCGTCAGAAGGATTGTAGTGGGTCTCGATGTGCTCCCACAGGCCTCTTGCAGCGTTGCCCTGGAATGGGTATTCCCACGATTTCATAGTTGCTGAAAGGCAAAGTCAACAAAAGCAGATATAAATTTTCATTCTGAATGAACAAACCTGCTACTTGGTCGTCACGAAGACGAGCATAAGCTCTTGTCCCGTCAGACTCTACGGTGGGTGGTTCAACCTGCAGTAAGGCTACGTGAAACTGCATTGAAATCTGACGGAGTGAATGATCAGAAGGATTGAACGCACGATGATTCGCAAAGCGCTCCCACTCTCCTTTGTCGCGAGCTTCAACCCAAATGGAGGCCAGATCTAGTTGTACCTCGCGTGGTAGCAGATTGATCCGCTCCTCGCCAAGTTCAGCGTCCAGCCAAGACTTCTCAAGTGTCGATGCACGAGATGTATCCAGCACTTTCAGGGCAACTTGTTGAAATGCAAGCGCAAGTGCCCTCGTCGACACGACTTCCGCATTCAATAGCGCATAATGGGGGAAGTCTCGAATCCAGTAGCGAATACGTTTGTTCAAACCGTTGACTTCTTCTTCTGTTAGCCCTAGCCGAGACTTTTTGTCGAATTCGGAACCGAGAGGAGAGCTGGCCGCACGTTTTCCTGAATTTTGTAACATCGGATAGATCGTGATAAGCAAAACACGTCCGTAGTAGAATAGCAGTAGATGATGAGAAGTGCGTCTGGAAAACCAAGTACACACGCGTAGATAGATTGGAGCAGTGATCAGTGGCGGAGGCGTTGTTGACGCCTGTTTACCAACGTCACTGAACGATCATTCAATGATCGAACTTTTGCCAGACGCAACTTCTCTCACCAGAATGCGACTGGTTTTCCAGCGCGTTTCCATTCCATGGCCGTATGGCGTTAATTCTGTACAAGAAATAATCGCGGCCGTGACCGCAACCACGATCGCGTTTCTGGGGCTGCATTTCACAATATCCACTCGTATATTACTTGTTAAACGTCAATTTGGACAACATAGCACATCACATAGACTTGGCAAGACTGGATCAGAAGTCTCGCAATACAATCATCAATAATTTTTTCCTGCTTATGAAAAGGGCTTTTGTCCATCGCATCTCGTGTCTTTACCCAACATTCCATGGTCATTCCCACAAAATTTGTGTGTGCAAGGATGGAAGGGATGTCCAAGCAAGGAGTGGCAGTCACATTGGCAGGGTCAAATAGCTGTTTACCCACATATTTCCACCATTGGTCATTGTAAGCATCCGAACAGTGTTGATGATCCAGACAGATTCATGAATGGTGAAGCGGTGGCAGTACAAAAGCTGGAAGCTTACGAAAATCCTGCAATGCACATTGCATCTTGGCAATCCCCATCATGCACCATAGCCCGAGCCTCTCTGTCCCTGATCTGCAAGGTTAGCCTGTTGCCTGATTGCCTTGTCTTCCTTAGCTGCCTCTATTTACAGATGACACTGGTCAGCTGAAACAATGATTACATTGAAGTGAATACATACAATATCCATTTGATCTTTCTGAACCTCACGGAAATGTTTCACAATGGTGTTCATCAAGTTTTAACACTGCTGATGAATTGGTACCCAAAACCACTTTCCAAGATTGTTGCCACTGCCTTTCATCCAATCATCACTTCCAATGTTTCCTTGAAGTGCATCAGCATGCAGTGCCTGTGGATCAGCATCTGCTGGAGCAAACACCTCATCTTCCCTGGCTTGCCCACTGTGTTCATTTATTTCCTTTGAATAAACATCTATGTGGGCATGTGGAAATACATCCACAAGGATGAGGAATAATTCATCAGCAAACCATTAAGATTGATTTTTGAATGGTCTGTACTTCAGCCCACCATTATGGACAAGGAATGAAACCAAGGTGAGATCAAAGAGAAGCAGTTTCTGAGAACAGGATTCAAAGCTTGCTGTGTGAAGACATTCGTCATTCCCCCATCTATTAACTGTCTGAACCTGGTCAAGGGCAACCTGGGAGAGGTGGAGGGAATCTAATGACAAAGTGATGTCAACAACATTTTCAGATGCATTCAAGAGGTCTGCACTTTCTAGCAGTGTTTGCAAGACATCTGGGCACTGGTGTGAGGGGTTTTTTGGTGATGCAGAGGTCATATTCTCCTTTGTATGCTTGATGTGTACAAATCAGTGCTGGGAGCCATCCATGACAGCTGTTATAAGATACTCATGCTGTGCATGTCATGACTGTCAATTTTCTCATGCCATCATGGGAGGTTTATAGATTATCTGATACCATTATCTCCAATCATGGACCACAATTTGCTTCAGCATTTACACCAGAATTAAACAACATATTGGGGATTCAAACTAAACCATCTATGGCATATCACCCACAAACTGATGGGCAGACAGAGAGGATGAACCAGGAATTGGAGCAGTACCTATGTATGTTTGTCAACTACCAACAAACTGACTGGCCTGAACAGCTGGCAATTCCCACAATAACAAATTCCATTCAGCTACTTGGATGTCACCCCCACATGGGAATAGAACCCTGAAGGGAAATTAAGGTATAATCAGTAGAAGACTTTGTATCTCAGATGCAAAAGGTACAAGAAGAAGCAGAGGCAGCACTGATGAAAGCATGTGATCATTTATGACTGTAAGGGGACTAGGGGGTACCCATGTGTTTCTCCTATTTTTTACATTTGTCCTATATTTTTCTCACCTCATTTCCTTCTATTCTTCATTTTCTATGATTTTTCCTTATTTTATTACTAATTGTCCTTTCTATCACATTTGTGCATGTGCACAGTTTTATATTTAGAGGCAGAGTACCCTTTCCAACATCTACCCCTTGGTATGATGCCATTTGGCAGCCTTGATCTGCCTATCTCCACCTTTTCTATTTTTAGATTATTATTTGATTTTTGCAGTCTTCACATATACTGGGCACTGGCAAAGGGGTCTTTAGAGTTTTCTTTTTGGATTTCCCTTTGCTAGGTGCACCTCCAATCCCTGTAATATGTACTATAATTTTAACTTCAGATTTCTCTTTGCTAGAGGCTAAGGTTGCCCTTATAGTAGAAAACTCTCTCCTAAGGCCTGGAAATTGTGAACATGCTGCCTGTTAAGAACTGATCCTGAAGTGCACATTGGAATCCAGTTGGATCCTGTGTGTGTTGATAGCAGAAGGTTGTCAGTTTGTAGTGGATCTGGCAGAAGGGGAAACAGAAAGGACTTGGCTTCAACTTGTAAGAAGTTGTGCCCTTCACCTTGTCTGGTGTCCTAATTTCAAGATGAAGGTTTGGAGGTAGGTGTGGGTAGGTGTGGGAAGTGCAGGGAAAGAAGTATGGAGGGACTTGGGTTAAGTTTGGATGAGACCAGAACTTCAGAGGGAGAACTAGAGGTCAAGTTGAATGAAGTTTGGACTCTTAGAGGATGGAGGTAGGAGTAGAACAAATTGGATTGTCAGGTTTAAGTTGGGTCTTTGTCGAGTCTATGTTGATATATGAACTGAGAAATACAAGTTGAAACTAACTAGGCTTAAATACTAAAATATGGAATAAGAGTGGGGCATTTCAGAAACTGCGGCAGTGTCTCAACTGCGTAGATAAATTACCTAGTGGGAGCTGCACAGGAGTCTGTAGTTGAATTTGCAAAAGAGATGGCAGCCTTGGGAAGGCAGCCATGGGTGCTGTACAGGGTGGCCTGGTGCACAGCAGTGTGGGCAGTGCAAGGCAGCCAGAAATGAAAATGGAAAGGGAGTCTGTGAATGTCAGATTTGAGGTGTGGAAAAGGGTTGGATGGTTGCAGATTCTGATCAGGCAAGGAATGATTCTTGACACTGCCCACGATAGGCAGGTATGCAGTGGACAATGCTTCCCAAAGCTCCATGGACTTCCTACACACTGTTCCTGACAGTCCCGCCTTCAGTGCGCCGCCATTTCTGCTTAATGCACCCCCTAGTGCCATGGATGCATCAGAGCACCTCGATGTGCTTGGAAGCCACATTACTGGAATATGCATGCAGATTGATTCACTCAAATCTACAATCAAAAACTTCATCAAAACCCTTCAGACTAACTCCATGACCAATATTCCCCCCATTGCGACTCCAAGCATGCCCAACAACAATGCACTGCCTAACATGCCCACTAAGGAGCACACCCAGATCAAACTGTCCCCCCCCCCTGCCAAATTTGATGCCACGCATGCACAGGGGCATGCATTTCTTAATTTCTGTGAGTTGTACATCAGTCTCCAGTCGCATCAATTTGTTGATGATGCTGCAAAACTTAGGGGTTAGGGTTAGCCCCAAAATTAAATCATGAGAGCGCAAACTATCATGCAAATATATTGTTGCATTCACTCCCTCTACACATTCCTTGAACCTAGCAATTGAACTAAAGACTACCAACACTGGACAGATAGATACTTAGTGTCTCTGCGCTCCTGGACTTGGGTGTGACTGGTCTCTTCATTGATGCCCATCTTGCACAACAATGTCACCTGAATACTCACTCACTCTTGCATCCAATACCTGTTTATAATGTGGATGGGTCCCCAAATGAAGCTGGTGCCATCTGAGAGGTTGTAGACCTGGTCCTCCATTACAAAGATCATAGTGAGCATGCCCTCTTTGCTGTGTCACTCAGTTAGGAAAGCAGAAGGTGATCTTGGGTTATCCATGGCTTTGAGACCATAACCCAGAGGTCAACTGGTGTACTGGGGAGGTTACAATGAGCTGGTGTCCATCCCACTGTCACACTTGTTTCACAGAAGCCAGACAAGAATGCCATGGACAAAAGGCCTCAGTATGACACACTCAGAAGTGTCATGCTGGACCCCTGCCTGTGCCTGATGTGGAGTTAGAGGGGGTTCCTGATCTGATGCCAGACTCAGATGATGATGATGAGGAGCCAAAGGAAATGGAGGAAGGTGATCAGATTTTTTACACTGTAATTCATCTAGTACATGAGGTGTGTGCTACATCAAACATATCCCAACACCTTGCTGAGGCCTTCCACAAAAACAATGCTGCTAAACCCTCTACTGATTCCTTGCTTCCTCATCTCCATGAGTTCAGGGATGTGTTCTCCAAGGAATCATTTGACTCTCTCCCTGCATGCAAGCCATGGGATCATGCAATTGAACTCACCCCTGGTGCAACCCCTTCATCCTGCAAGGTCTATCCTCTCTCTCCTGAGGAGGAGTGACAGCTTGACCAGCTCATCAACAAACACCTGGCCTCTGGACATATTCAACCCTTGCAGTCACCCATGGCCTCTCCCTTTTTCTTTGTCAAGATGAAGGATGGCTCACTTTGACTGGTTCAAAATTACAGAAGGCTCAACAATATCACAGTCAAAAATCACTACCCATTACCTCTCATCTCCAAACTTGTGAACCAGCTCTGTGGAGCCTGATACTTTACCAAGCTTGACATCCATTGTGGTTACAATAATGTGAGGATAAAGGAGGGAGATGAGTAGAAGGCAGCCTTTTGTATCAACTGTGGTCTTTTTGAACTGCTCATCATGTTCTTTGGCCTTATTAATAGTCCTGCCACCTTTCAGACCATGATGAATGGTATCTTCCATGACCTCATCCCTGAAGGTGCTGTTTGTATCTATCTGGATGACATCCTCATCTTCACTTGCATGGTTGAAGAGCACTGTCACATCACATGCCTTGTCCTGGAATGACTTTGATAGTACAAACTCTACCTTTGTCAGGAGAAGTGCAAGTGTGAGAAGACCAAGATTGAGTACCTTGACCTGATTATCTCGGAGGGTCAGGGGGAGATGGATCCTATCAAGGTGAATGGGGTCACATCTTGGCCAACACCCACAAACAAGACAGATGTGCAGTCTTTCCTGGGCTTCATTAATTTCTATCAGCATTTTATCAAGGATTTCTCACATCATGCATGACCAATGTTTGACTTGACAGGAAAGGAGGCACAGAGGTAGGATAATGCACACCACCTGACATGAGAAGATACGACAACCTGCTTTTAGGATATGATTGTGGTGCTTTGATGTTTCAATGATATATTGGATCAATAGGACAGGTACCCTTGATACATTGTGACTCTATATGTTTCCCTTCTCATCATCTCTCATTTATTTTCTGATTTGGAAAGTTCTTTATTGTTTTATATCTTGCCTCATGTAGTCCTCATGTTTTATTTTGTTTTAAGTACCATTACTTCAAAACATATATAGCCTTGTACTAGCTACTTAGAATGATAGAACAGATTGTCCTCTCATATCTGTTGTCTGATTTAAGAGCAAAAAGCTCCAGGAGATGGTCACTTCTGCTCCCATTCTTACCTTTGCTGATGACTTGCACCCTTTTCATGTAGAAGCTGACAGTTCTGACTTTGCAATGGGTGCCATGTTGTCTCAGCAGTCTCCAGAGGACCAGAAGTGGCATTCTGTTGTGTTCTATTCCAAAAGCCTTAGTGCTGTGGAGCAAAACTATGAGATCCATGACTAGGAGATGTTGGCAATAATGCACATGCTTGAGGAGTGGTGACACTTCCTCGAGGGTGCCCAACACAAGGTGGAAATTTGGATGGATCACAAGAATCTTGAGTACTTTATGATGGCCAAGAAATTGAACTGTTGTCAAGCTTGTTGGTCCCTGTATCTATCCAGATTCAACTTCTCCTTGCACCACCATCTGGGTTGCAGCATGGGGAAGACCAATGCCCTCTCCCAACATGTGGACCATGGGGATGGCGGCAATGACAACCTCAGCCTCTAGCAAAGGGAAATCCAAAGTTAAAATTATACTACATAGTACAGGGATTGGAGGTGCACCTAGCAAAGGGAAATCCAAAGAGAAAACTCTAAGGACCCCTTTGCCAGTGCCCAGTATATGTGAAGACTGCAAAAATCAAATAATAATCTAAAAATAGAAAAGGTGGAGATAGGCTGATCAAGGCTGCCAAATGACATCATACCAAGGGGTAGATGTCAGAAGGGTACTCTGCCTCTAAATATAAAACTGTCAACATGCACAAATGTGATAGAAAGGGAAATTAGTAATAAAATAAGGAAAAATCATAGAAAATGAAGAATAGAAGGAAATGAGGTGAGGAAAAATATAGGACAAACATAAAAAATAGGAGAAACACATGGGGCATCCTGTGGTCCCCTTACATCGCCCCCCCCTCTAAGATGCATCACCACAATGCATTCAAAATTGCATACAACCAAAGTCACTGACTTGAATGTGATGCGATGCAGCAGTGTGCCATTGGTGGAATTCCTTGACTAACTGAGGTGCGTTCACATCAGACTCCTTGACCCATGAGTTCTCCTCATACCCATAACCCTTCCAGTGTACCAAATACTGGAGTTTTTCTCGACATAATGGGCTGTCCAAGATTGACTCGACTTTGTACTGGGTTCTACCTCAATCACTGTAGGTGGTGGTGGTGGACATGAACAGTGTCCTGGGAAAGGATCTGGGGGAGCTGGAAGGAGTTTCATGACATGGAAGACTGGGTGGAGTCTGGACATGGAGGCTGGGAGGTGCAAATGATAGGTATGCATTACCACACACTTGGCAATGGTGAAAGGTCCCAGGAAGCGATGGACAAGTTTCTTGGATGGATGTGTGGTGGAGATGTCACTGGAATCAAGATAAACTCAATCACCAACCTTGTACCGTGGTGTTGGAGAATGGCATTGATTGTAAAAGTGTGCCATATTGTCCTTTGCCTTTGCCTCCTCCAACTGTGTCTCATGCATTCCATGAACTCATTCACTGTCTTGATGTGCAGGGGGCTTGGTGAGGTTTGAATCCCATACATGGATGCCATCCAGTGCCTAAGAAGAAAGGGGTTTGTTGAGTGGAAGAGTGGACATGGTTGTTGTATCCAAACTCGGCCAAGGGGAGGAGATCATCCCAATCATCCTGGCACACATTGAGAAAGACATGGATGTACTGCTCCAGTTCCTGGTTGACTCGCTCGGTCTGGCCATCAGTTTGTGGGTGATAAGCAGTTGAAGCAAGAAGTTTGATCCCCAGAAGTCAGTACAGCTCACGAGTGAACTCTGCCACAGACTGAGGGCCATGGTCAGAAAGGAAAGCACCAGGAAGTCCATGTAATTTCCATACATGGTGGAGATACAGTCAGGCAGCACCTAGGGCACTGACAGTGGTGTCAGTTGGAATGAAGTGAGCACATTTTCCTGCAGAATCAACTGTGCACATCACCACATCAAACCCATTTGACTCTGGCAACTCCACCACAAAGTCGACACTGACAACATCCCAATGACTCTCTGGAACAGGGAGAGGGTGTAGCTCACCAATGGGTTTGTGATGAGGAGTCTTGGTGCATAAGCAAAGGTCACAAGTATAGCAATACTGACCAATGAGCCATGACATCTGTGGCCACCAATAATTCCATGAGGTGAGCTCCAAGGTCTTCCAGCATCCAGGATAACTGGCAATCTGTGAGTCGTGGTGTTGGGATATAATGTGTTGACGAAGGTCTGGGTTGTTGGGGATGTAGATGTGATCTCTGAAATACAATAAGTCCTCCTTTTCAGCCCACTCTGCTGCATGCAAGGAGAGGGTGGATCCCTTGCTCAGCTCTTTAGCAGCTTGGGCCACAACATCCTCATGTAAACTGCTGTGGTTCACAGGATGAATGTCGCATAGGATGTCCTGCTCTTTGCCCTGGGGTACAATGCCTTCCAATGCCCATATAGTAAACAGATTTGGCAGGAACAACACAATGTCTTGATTGTTGTCACCACCATCCCCATGGTCCGTGCATTGGGAGAGTGCATCGGTCTTCCCCATGCTGTGACCTGGATGGTGGTGCAAGGAGAAGTCGAACCTGGATAGATACAGGGACCAACAAGCTTGACAATGGTTCAATTTCTTGGCCATCATAAAGTACTCGAGGTTCTTGTGATCCATTCAAATTTCCACCTTGTGTTGGGCACCCTCAAGGAGGTGTTGTCACTCCTTGAGTGCATGCATTATGGCCAACATCTCCTTGTCATGGATCTTGTAGTTTCACTCCACAGCACTAAGGCTTTTGGAATAGAACACAACAGGATGCCACTTCTGGTCCTCTGGAGACTGCTGAGACAACATGGTGCCCATTGCAAAGTCAGAACTGTTGGCCTCAACATGAAAAGGGCATGAATTGTCAGTAAAGGTAAGGATGGGAGTGGAAGTGACCATCTCTTTAAGCTTTTCAAATGCCTCCTGTTGTGCATTGTCCCACCTCCATGCCTCCTTGCCTGTCAAGTTGAACAGTGGTCACGCATGATGTGAGAAATCCTTGATAAAACACTGATAGAAATTGATGAAGCCCAGGAAAGACTGCACCTCTTTCTTGTTCATGGGCATTGGCCAAGCCATGACCCCATTCACCTTGACTGGATCCATCTCCACCTGACCCTCTGAGATAATCAGGCCGAGGTACTCGATCTTGGTCTTCTCAAACTTGCACTTGTCCTGATGAAGGTAGAGTTTCTACTGTTGAAGTCGTTCCAGGACAAGGTGTGTAATGTGATGATGCTCTTCAACTGTGCGAGTGAAGATAAGGATGTCATTGAGATAGATACAAGTGATGCCCTCGAGGATGAGGTTGTGGAAGATGTTGCTCATCATGGTCTGGAAGGTGGCAGGACTATTAGTTAGCCCAAAGAACATGACGAGCAGTTCAAAAAGACCATGGTTGGTACAAAAGGCTGCCTTCCACTCATTTCCCTCCTTTATCCTCACATTATTGTAGCCCCAATGGACGTTGAGCTTGGTGAAGTATGGGGCTCCATGGAGTTGGTTCACAAGCTCAGAGATGAGAGGTAACAGGTAGCAATTTTTGACTGTGATGTCATTGAGCCTTCTATAGTCTTGAACTGGTTGAAGTGAGCCATCCTTCTTCTTGATGAAGAAAAAGGGAGAGGCCATGGGTGACTTTGATGGTTGAATACATCCAGAGGCTAGGTGTTTGTCGATGAACTGGTCAAGCTGTTGCTGCTCCTCAGGGGAGAGAGGATAGACCTTGGAGGAGGAAGGGGTTGCACTGGGGATGAGTTCGATCGCATGATCCCATGGCCTGTATGCAGGGAGAGAGTTGAATGATTCCTTGGAGAACACATCCTTCAACTCATGGAGATGAGGAAGTAAGGAGTCAGTAGAGGATTTAGCAGTATTGTTTTTGTGGAAGGCCTCGGCGAGGCATTGGGATATGTTTGATGTAGCACACACCTCATGCAATGGACGAATTGCAGTGTAGAAAATCCAATTACCTTCCTCAACTTCCTCTGGCTCCTCCTCCTCATCATCTGAGTCCAGCACCAGATCAGGAACCCCCTCCAACTCCACATCTGGCACTGGCAGGGGCTCAGCACAACATGTCTGGGTGCATCATATTGAAGCCTTTTGTCCACGGTGTTCTAGTCTGGCTTCCATGAAACAGGTGCGACGGCTGGATGGGGATCAGCTCATGGTGACCTCCCTGGTACACCAGTTGACCTCTGGGCTATGGTCTCAAAGCCATGGATAGCCCAAAATCACCTTCTGCTTTCCTAACTGAGTGACAGCAAAAAGGGCACACTCACTGTGATCTTTGTAATGGAGGACCAGGTCCACAACCTCTTGGATGGCACCAGCTTCATTTGGGGATCCATCCACATTATAAACAGGTATTGGACATGAGAGTGAGCGAGTGTTCAGGCAATATTGTTGTGTGAGATGGCTGTCGATGAAGAGGCCTGTTGCACTGGAGTCCAGGAGCGCAGAGACACCAAGTATCTGTCCAGTGTCAGTAGTCTGTAGTTCGATTGCCAGGTTCAAGGAATGTACAGAGGGAGTAAATGCAACAATATATTTGCATGGTAATTTGCACTCCCATGATGTAATTTTGGGATGCAGGGCAGAAGGAGAGATAGGAAAATCAGGTACATCTTCAGCCAACTTCAAAGGGTCAGAGAGGGGAACAGTAGATTCATTCTCCAGGGATTCAACTGACAAAACTTCAAAGTGGTTATGGACAGGCAACAAGGGTGTAGGAGTGGTGGTTGGAGCCTGGAATGCAGCATTCAATGCTGCATTTGTGAGTGACTGATGTACAACTCACAACTCACAAGAATTAAGGAATGCACATCCCTGTGCATGTGCGCCATTAAATTTGGTGGGAGGGGATGGTTTGATCTGGGCACACTCCTAAGTGGGTGCATTAAGCAGTGCAGCAATGTTGTTGGGCACGCTTGGAGTCACAATGGGGGGAATATTGGTGGTGGAGCTAGTCTGAAGGGTTCTGATGAAGTTTTCAATCGTAGATTTAAGTGAGTCAATTTGCGTGCATATTCCAGTAACATCGCTTTCAAGTGCATTGAGGTGCTCTGATGCATCCATGGCGCTAGGGGGCACGTTTGGCAAAAATGGGAGCACACTAAAGGCAGGATTGTTGGGAATGGTGAGTAGGGAGTCTATGGAGCTTTGAAAAGCATCGTCCACTCCATACCTGCCTATCCTGGGCAGTGCGCTCACGATTTTGGGCCTTAAGAGAGAGTTTTCTACTATAAGGGCAACCTCAGCCTCTAGCAAAGGGAAATCCAAAGTTAAAATTATACTACATAGTACAGGGATTGGAGGCGCACCTAGCAAAGGGAAATCCGAAGAGAAAACTATAAAGACCCCTTTGCCAGTGCCCAGTATATGTGAAGACTGCAAAAATCAAATAATAATCTAAAAATAGAAAAGGCAGAGATAGGCTGATCAAGGCTGCTGAATGACATCATACCAAGGGGTAGATGTTGGAAGGGTACTCCGCCTCTAAATATAAAACTGTCAACATGCACAAATGTGATAGAAAGGGAAATTAGTAATAAAATAAGGAAAAATCATAGAAAATGAAGAATAGAAGGAAATGAGGTGAGGAAAGATATAGGACAAACATAAAAAATAGGAGAAACACGTGGGGCATCCTCTGGTCCCCTTACATGATTGAGTCCAGGTAAGAACCTGATCCCAACTCAAACTAACTTTAACCACTATTCTGTTTTACAGCCATCAGCCACCAGAACACTTTTTTAAGTCTTTTTTTCTCCACCATCTGCTGCCTTGTGAAATGACTCTCACCTCCCATATCCACCATGGCCAATGCTACATACCAACTTCTCAATATTCTCCTGGAAGCTCACCCCAGGAACTACAGCCCTTGATGATCCATATACAGCTCTTCCACCAGCTAAAAGCAAGGCATAGGAGCAAGCCACCTATGCCTCTCAATCTCAATATGGATCAGAGTTGCTGTGCATTCCTACACAATGCTTCTTCATCACCAAACTCCTCCCCAGTTGGTATAAACCCATCCTGTGGCATCCCACCCATCTTTGCTCCTTCTCCTCCAGCACCAGCACCCATCCTCAGTAACATCGCCAACCTCCTCACATGTGCCCTCTCTTTCCTCCTGGTTCTTGCCCTTATCTATCTCACCCACCTCTGCAAAGCTGCTGTAGGTAGTGTTTAAATGTTCAGTTGGGTGGACCAAAAATATGACCACAACCCAACTGAATCCAACCGTATGCAACCAGACCATCAGTTGTGGTTGCCCTCTTTCAAGGTTGGTTCGGTTGCCAGTTGCCTTACTTTAGAAATATTTTGAAAACCGTCATAAAACTGGTTGCAATTGGTTGCAACTGGTCTTTTATAGTATATATAATATGCTACACATATACCAATACTTACATAGAAAGCAAGATAAAAAAAGAAAGTACTAATTAATACTATTTATACTAAATTTATGCTCAGTGGGAACAAGCCCAGGGGAAAAGTAGTCATTTGCTGGGTGCTTATATACCCTGTGGCCATGCACAGACCATGTGATCATGTGCTCCTAAAAAAAAAAAGAAAAGTGGCACCATTGCCAGATGACTCCCATGACAACAAACAACTCCAACAACTCCAGTCCCATCCCATGTGTCCACCACCACCATCAACACATGCACACCACCTGCCCCAAAAGCACCACCAATGAATGAATGCAAAGCAGATGGCCCAAATGATGCTGGTCATCATTTGGGCTGTCAAGTATGATTTATTTGTTTAATCCTATTTCTTTTACTACTAATTCTTTTTGTAGTTTCTATCTTTTGCAAATGAAGGTGCCTAGCCATGATGCAATGCACCTGGGCCCTTGCTGTACCCCACTTATGCCCTAAGTCACCACTGTGAGCCTCTGCTCGCAGGGTGGCAACATATCCCATTTCTGGACGATGACGATGACACAACCCCAATGTGGCACCAACACACCACCATGCTGCCATGTCACAGCACCACCAGCCTGCCTGCAAGCCACTGCTTGCAGGGGTAGATGAAGGTGCTGATGACCATGGGGGGGACAACAAATGAGAATGAAAACAGGGGGGATGACAGGGAAAAAACAACAATGACAGCAAAAATGGGAGGGTGGTGACAAACAACAGGGAGGGGATGATGAATGACAGCACAGGGATGACACAACAATGCAGGGATGATGGACAACAATACAGGGACAACAAACGATAGGGCTGACAATAATGAATACCCAGGACAATGTATGACACCCCGCTCTCACTACAAATGCAAGTCACATGGGTTCTTTTTTTTTTTTTTTTTTTCTTTCTTTCATTGTGATGGATGAACCTTGCAGGTGTTGTTTGCTCTTTTCTTTTTCTTTTTCTTTCTATTAGCAACACCCCACCACTGCAAGCACCTGCTCACAGGGTGTACATGTATCTAATTTAATCTAGTACAGAATATACTTAGTTAGACACAAAGAAACTGGGAAAAACTGGTTGGAACTGGTTGCAGTCCTTCCATTTTGGGTGTCAGTTGGGACCAGTTGCAGTCATGGTTGCCTCACTTGGAGGTCGAAATACCAGACTGAACTGGACCTTAAAACACTAGCTGTAGGCCATGTTGAGCTCCATGCTTTCTTAGCAGTTTATGCATTGAGCTTGCCCTTGCAGCTCCTAATGATGGGTGCAGTGTTGATACAGGGATCAATGGCACCGGTAGTCCTTACAGCCATGCATGCCAGAGTAGTGGCTGCACTGTTTTTGGGGCTGTTGGAAAATGTGGTGGTAGCTACTCAGGTCATGGAACATGGAGCAGTTTGGTGGTATGTGTCATACCCTGTGCTTGGTGTGGTCCTGTGCAGCTGATCTTTTTTTCTTTTGCTTTTTGCAGCCATACTATGTTTTCTCACTCCTGATATTTGGATTGGCAACTTGCCTGTGGTGATATGTACCTTGTGTCATCTTGTGATGATATACAAGTCCATATGGATATTACTCATACATTAACAGCCAGTATATTACTGATGAAGACTTGCATTTCATTTCACTTTAAAAAAATTATTACACTCAAAAGGCACATACAGCAAATAGTACAACAATAAGAGCACTGAGACATGAGCAAGACGAGGTACAGTAAGAAGAATCACCCCAGAGAATCAGCAGAGAGAAAGACAGAAGGAAAATTGAGCCTGAGCAAAAACGAGCATGAGCAGTGAGAATTGGAGCAGAGAGAATCAGATCTACAGATGTGACAAAATTAATCACTTCAAACAATGAGAGGAAAATGGATAATGGACCCTCACAAAGCCTTCCTTAATCATTTGGGCAGGATGTAAGCATGCGGCAGAGGTGACTCGACTTCATCTTTGTTGTCAATGTGTTTGGACCTTGGCATTTGGGTATTGCGACTTGCTGTACTTGCTGCGGGTGCGCCAGACTGTGAGCCAGACTGGGTATGCCGATGACGAGGTGGTTCGGTGTTGATGTGCTCATTGTCTTGTTGCCTGGTGTCTGGCCACTGACAAACTATGTTTTGATGATGATCTCAACAATCACAATCTTCACATTGATCCTCTTGATGATTAGCAGCCCCAATGCGGCCTCATGGGTGTGCTGGAACTCGACATTCATATTCTTCTTCTTCCTCGAGATCATTGTCATGGTGATGTTGACCCACTTGCTGGTTGTCATTGTCATCCTGCTGGGATGTGTGATTAAGGCATCTACAAAGGTGAATATATGTGAATGTACTTGATGACCATCTTCTGAGCCCCATTGTTGAAACACTTCATTGACTCCTTCTTCATCACTACTGTGCTCCCCTGACTCCTTCTTGGCTCTCCTTTGTTTTCCCGAGCGATGTGTCAGACCAGGGACTTGTCTACAAAGAATAATAGAGAATCGTTCATTTAGTAAATGAACAAGTGCGCATACTGATTCCACCAGCCAAGGGTTTCCTTTACCCAATGATGTCCTGGGTTGGTCTCAAAAAGCTTCATGATATTCTTGAAAAATGCCGCTTGGTTGAAATTTCCATCGTAGCGCTTCCATTGTTCGATTGGGCAAAGAAAGAAGTGTGCCTAGAACCATCACATATCTGATAAGTGAAATGAATTAGATAGAATATAGTGCCATGTACTTGGATGGCTGCATACGCTATTGTATGCCCAGTGACTTCCATGAGGCCATGTAGCTGTCCTTTCGAGGCTCTGGAACCTTTTGATTCTCCTGTTATCGCTGACAAAGGACCTGTGAAAATGTTTCAGAAGACCTAACTGAAGCTGTGAAATCTTCACCGATGCGAGAAGATGATACATACACAAAGAAGGAAGTATCCCTGACAAAGACCCTTACCTACCCATTCTCCATCAAACTCCACCTCGTCATACATGAATGATGGCCAAGAAGATGCTTTGATATTAATCTGACTGTCATTTACCTTGGTCATGAACAACCTAAAAAGTATTATGTATTAGTTTGATTTGATGCATCGCATTGAAAACCTTACATAGGATTATCATCAAATTCATTCAACCTCTTTATAGGGCAGAGGAGATGTGTGGTACGGAGATGATTGAATCCATGTGAAGACTTTGCGTTTGCCTTTGTGATTGGAGGGTCCAGGAGATGTTCTTTGGTGTTGAATAGAATGTATCCAAGAGCCGTGTATCTGATACTACCGGTGTCATCTTGTTGCGATGAGTCTACTTGCAAGCTTAGCTACATATGAAAGATGTTTGTCAGTACAAGTGGCAATGCATATAGTCACTCACCTTCGAGATAAACTGGCCTAGAAAGCCTGACTCTTTTACAAACTCCAGAAGAATGGTCTCAAATGTGGGAACAAGATTGAGAATTCTCTGAAATATCTCATATTCTTCATTGGTTGCCCTGAAAGCCGATATCAGCAGTTTTTGGGTGCATACAATGACTAAACTTACTCTCCATGAATATATGCATACATAACATGTGGGACACTGATAAAAGGGTCAATTGCAAGCGGAATCCATTGTGCAGCATTGTAGTAGACTTTCAACAGCTTGCTAAGAAAAGTTCAGTCCAAATTCCAAACTGAATCTGATTGCTTACTGTGATTTTCCATTTCCAGAGGACTTCAGCTCTTTCACAACAGCATGTGCATGAGAGAAAGTGTGGTCATCTTGATGGTCAGTGGAAGGCATGATGGATGGAGGAAGCAAGAGAGATGCAAACTGGGTGAACAATTGATCATTGATTATTGCATGATGTCACATGATCATTGATGCGATGCAACTTTGATCACTTTCATTGAAGTCCAACCACCCACTGGTCATGCTCTCTATAGCACAGCTGGTACTTTTATTCATAATCATTATGGCTGCCATCAAATGCCCTGGATGTAAGAAAACCTTTGAAACAAATGGTGGCCTCTCAACACACATGCGACACTGCAAAACTAGAATAAAACAAATTATAGAGCAACATCGGGATTCAGGTGAGCCCCTTTTGAAGTGCATGAGATTTGGCAAGAGGAATGTGGGAGAAGAGACTGTAACTGCTGGAGAGATGGTACAATCTGTTGGTGAGGGATCAGGTATGAATAACAGTGAGCCAGTGGAACCGGAGGCACCTCCTGTGCATATCTGCAATACACAAGGTTTTGCCTTATTTTCTATTAATTAATCTAAATAGTGAGAGCCATCTCCTCCACAACTTTGCGAGTCTGGACATCTAGCTCAGAAAATTTGATTGCCACAATGTTACCCTCCCCCCACAACCCCCACCAATATCTTCTGCAGATGGCCCTGAAAACTGTAATCTAGACCCACAATCAGATGCCTACAACCATGATCATTTGACCTCACCTGAAATTCCCGCATTCACTGCATTCACAACAAAATCTAACAATTATGGAATCTACTGAGTCTACCCTCATCCATACTCTTCACCAAGTCTCAGATTCATCAATGTTTGCGAAGGACCATGTCTGAATCACGCACTTGGTGGGCTCCACTTGGATTGTCATTGAAAGGAATTCAAGAAAATTATTTTACACCATTCCTCAATGCTTCAGTATTTCGTCTCATGACTTGGTTCTATGGGGGATCCAACTTGAAGTCTCTTGGTGAACTTAATAGGCTAGTCAATCAGGTTATCCTTGCTGACAATTTTCAGCATAAGGACTTTGTAGGCTTTAGTGCATCACGCGAATCAGAACACCTCGATAAACATGAACAGGGACATACTAGTTCTCATTTACCTGCAAATGATGGCTGGATCGAAGCTTTGGTACAGATTGCGTTGCCTGCAGAGGGTGTCAAGCATCGTTCTGAGTCCGATGCTCCTCAATTTTCTGTCCTGGGACTATTCTATCGACACCCACTTGAAGTACTGAAGTCTGCATTCCAGGAAGACGCTGCAGAAAATTTTCATGTATCCACACATGAGATGTTTTAGAAGCCATCTCCTGAATCACCACCTCAATGTATTTACTCTGAGCTGTACATGACCAATGCCTTTATCATGGAAGAGGAGAAGATCAAGCTACTACCACAGAAGGATGGGCTAGAGAATGTCGTTGCAGGAATTATGCTTTGGTCCGATTCAACACATTTGACAAGCTTTGGAAATGCTTCACTTTGGCCCATTTACATGTTTTTCAGAAACTTGTCAAAATATATTTGTGCAAAACCAACATCCTTTGTGGCTCATCATCTCGCTTACATTCCAAAAGTTTGCTTGCTTGTGTTGTATTGATATTGACTTGAGAAACTGATTGTTTTCAGCTTGTTGATTCTATCCAGGATGCATATCACTTAGAATTTGGGAAGTCTGCTACTGCTGCTGTCCTTACTCATTGCAAGTGTGAACTGATGCATGCTATTTGGATCTTGCTACTCAATGAGGAGTTCATGCATGCCTATGTACATGGTGTCATGATGGAGTGCATTGATGGAATTCTTTGGTGCTTTTTCCCTCAATTTTTTATCTATTCAGCGGACTATCCTGAAAAGTAGGCTTGCCTCGCATCCTTTGTAGACAAATATTCACTGCTCAGAATAGAATTCTCCTGGCCTGTATCAAATATCTTGGCAACTTTCCATGTCCACAATGCCTTATTCGAAAAGTCAACATTCCTGTGCTAGGAACCAAGTATGATCAATGAAGGAGGGAGAATGGACAATGATGCTTGCAGAAGAGAGGTTGAGCTTGTTCGAAAATGGCTCTACAAGGATGGAACAGCCATCACCAGTGTATATGTTGATAGGGTCCTCGGATTGAAATCTTTGGTCCCTACTCGGGTAAGTGAAAGTATTTTTTCATTATCAAAGGTAATCTAATCTTCAAATAGAATGCATTCTGTGAGAAACTTGGGCCATACGGCTTTGAGTTCCACTCTCTTTTTGTTCCCGATCTTCTTCATGAGTTTGAATTGGGGGTCTGGAAGGCTGTGTTCACACATCTAATCCATCTTTTGTATGCATGTGGAGGAGATGGTGTTCAGGTGCTGAATGAAAGGTAATTTATGCTCTCTTGAATGATTTAATTGCTAAGATTCCCAAGATATTGTCAAGTACCCACATTTGAATGTGATACCATTTGGAAATTCAGCAACAATGCATCTGCAATGAAAAAACTTGCCAGTCAAGATTTTGAGGACCTCCTACAGGTACGGTCATGCTATATATCTACTATATTGACTAATGCTTTGTTTACAGTGCACAATGGCTGTATTTGAAGGACTTCTGCCTGAGCTGCACAATACTATTGTCATGGACCTTTTATTTGAGCTGGCAACATGGCATGGAATTGCAAAGCTGCATCTGCATACAGAACCCACCATTCAATCTTTGGAATGCTCAATGACCCAACTTGGCACCCTCCTTTGGTGTTTTCAATCTGTGACATGTGAGGCATATATTACATGAGAACTTCCTTCAGAAGAAGTGGCTCATGGGCATCAGAAAGCAGCAAAACAAAGTATTGCGGGGGAGAACAGAGTGGAAGAACTCATGGCTACTGCAGCAAAACCCAAGGCAAATCTATGGAAGTTCAATCTTATGACATACAAGGCACACTCACTTGGGGATTATGCCAAGTTTATCCATTTGTATGGAACAACAGACAACTATTCAACCCAGGTGGTGAGGAACCCCTCAATTTGTACAAATATGATTACTGATTGTAGGTCAGGGTGAGTTGGAGCATCGTCAAGTCAAGAAGTTTTATCTGAGGGTGCACAAAGGGAAGTTTGCTAAGGGAATCACTAAACAGCAGCATCGCGAGCAAATGTTGCACAAGATGAAAGGTCAAGCCCCTCAGCACCCAAGCAAGCTGGCTCAAAAGCAGAAATATGGACATATCATGGACACACAAGATGCCACAACAGATCCATCTGTATTGTTTGATGATCCAGAGATGCTACCATCAAGTTCCCCATATGAACACCATGAGATCTCAACAGATGTTCATCACAAAATTGATCTGTCTCATTGGCTTAATGAGCATCATGGGGATCCGGCAACCAAGGTGTGTAACTAGGCTAGTCTGGTTGATCTGATCCATATCTCTTTCATGACTTTGTTTCTCATCTGAAAGACCATTTACTTGCATGGTTACTCAGACAGGAATATGATGGTGATGAGGTTTCATTTACTCCCAAGGAACAAAATACAGTAACATTCGTGAACAATCGGATTTACAAACACAAGGTGATGGACATAAACTACACAACCTATGATCTCTGATGTGCTCAAGATTCTTTAAATTTGCGTACACATGCCAACATTGTGGTTTTGTCACACGAGGATGACCATGCCAGGCAGAGTCATGCTCACCTGTACTGGTATGCTTTGATTATCAGCATATTCCATGCAATGGTACAACACACAGGTCCCTTATCACAATCATTGGAGCCACAGCATATGTCTTTCCTTTGGATTCGATGGTATGGCCAGGATTTGACTCATCGGGCTGGCTGGAATGCAAAGTGATTACATCACATTGGATTTGTTGACAGCAGTGATCCATTTGCATTTGGATTCTTGGACCCTCAACATGTTATTCGTGGCATGCACTTGATCCCTTCATTTTCTCATGGTCGTACTGGTGATTTATTGCAACCTAACTCTATAGCACAGAATCCAGCCAAACAGGGTGAAGATTGGCAATATTACTACATAGGAATGTAAGAACTGTCAAACTCTATTTCTGATATCGTTCTCACACATCCACAGGTTTGTTGACCATGACATGGTCATGCAATTTTGTGGAGGTGTAGGTCATAAGTCAACATGGAATGCCATGGATCAGTTTCTAGATGACTGTGATCGTGTTGAGAAGGGTTATGCATGTCAGCAGGATGAGCAAGGTAGCCATGAAGAGGACCATCAGGAGAGTGCTCTGGATGACAGACAGCAATGTGATGAGATGCAAGAGGATGAAAACCAGGTGGATCACGGTGATGAGCTCGATCTCAGGCTGGAAGAGGAACTCGATTATGGATATGGTAATGATCCAACGGTAGATGATGAGGATGCAGGCTGGATGGACAATGATGAGGATCTGGAATTTCTCATTGATGACATATTTGGTGCAGAAGATGGCGAGGGTGCATACAATGACACAGAGGACCTCAGTTTTGCAGACTGGTAATATATAGTATCATTGAGATGTAATACCTTGTTTCACTTTGCATAGCATTCACAAGGCTGGTATTATAAGGGCAACCTCAGCCTCTAGCAAAGGGAAATCTGAAGTTAAAATCATACTACATAGTACAGGGATTGGAGGCGCACCTAGCAAAGGGAAATTCGAAGAGAAAACTCTAAGGACCCCTTTGCCAATGCCCAGTATATGTGAAAACTGCAAAAATCAAATAATAATCTAAAAATAAAAAAGGTGGAGATAGGCAGATCAAGGCTGCCGAATGACATCATACCAAGGGGTAGATGTCGGAAGGGGTGCTCCACCTCTAAATATAAAACTGTCAACATGTACAAATGTGATAGAAGGGGGAAATTAGTAATAAAATAAGGAAAAATCATAGAAAATGAAGAATTGGAGGAAATGAAGTGAGGAAGATATAGGACAAACATAGAAAAAAGGAAAAACACATGAGGCATCCCCTAGTCCCCTTACATCACCCCCTCTCTAAGATGCATTGCCCCAATGCATTCAAAATTGCATATGACCAAATTCAGTGACTTGAATGCAACATGGTGCAGCAGTGTGCTGTCGGTGGAATTCCTTGACTAACCGAGGGGCATTCACATCGGACTCTTTGACCCATGAGTTCTCCTCATACCCATAACCATTCCAGTGTACCAAATACTGGAGTTTTCCTCAACGTAATTGGCTGTCCAAGATCGACTCAACTTCATACTGGGGTTCTCCCTCGATTACTGTGGGTGGCAGTGGTGGACATGAATGGCATCCTGGGAATGGATCTGGGGGAGCTGGAAGGAGTTTCATGACATGGAAGACTGGGTGGAGTCTGGACGTGGAGGCTGGGAGGTGCAGACAATAGGCATGCATTCCAACACACTTGACAATGGGGAAAGGTCCCAGGAAGTGATGGGTGAGTTTCTTGGATGGACATGTGGTGGAGATGTCACTGGAGTCAAGATAAACTCAATCACCAACCTTGTTCTGCAGCATTGGAGAATGGCATTGATTGTAAAAGTGTGCCATGTCATCCTTCACCTTTGCCAAGGCTGCCTTTGCCTCCTCCAAACTGTCTCTCATGCATTCCATGAACTTGTTCAGTGTCTCGATGTGTGAGGGGGTTTGGTGAGGTTTGAATCCCATATGTGGATGCCATCCAGTGTCTAAGAAGAAAGGAGTTTGTTGAGTGGAAGAGTGGACGTGGTTGTTGTATCCAAACTCAGCCAAGGGGAGGAGATCGTCGCAGTTGTCCTGGTGCTCATTGACGAAGGAGTTTGATCCCCAGAAGTCAGTACAACTCATGGGTGAACTCTGCCACAAACTGAGGGCTATGGTCAGAAAGAAAAGTGTCAGGAAGTCCATGTAATTTCTGCACATGGTGGAGATACAGTTGGGAAGCACCCAGGGCACTGACAGTGGTGTGAGTTGGAATGAAGTGAGCACATTTTCCTGCAGAATCAACTGTGCATATCACCACATCAAACCCATTCGACTCTGGCAATTCCACCACAAAGTTGACACTGACAACATCTCAACGACTCTCTGGGACAGGGAGAGGGTGTAGCTCACCAATGGGTTTGCGATGAGGTATCTTGGTGCATAAGCAAAGGTCACAAGTATGGCAATACTGACCAATGAGCCGTGACATCTGTGGCCGCCAATAATTCTGTGAGGTGAGCTCCAAGGTCTTCCAGTGTCCAGGATGACTGGCAATCCGTGAGTTGTGGTGTTGGGATATAATGCTGTTGATGAAGGTCTGGGTCATTGGGGACATGATCTCTGAAATACAACAAGTCCTCCTTTTCAGCCCACTCTGCCGCATGGAAGGAAAGGGTGGATCCCTTCCTCAGTTCTTTAACACCTCAGGCCATGACATCCTCATGTAAACTGCTATGGTTCACATGATGAATGTTGCATAGGATGTGCCACTCCTCGCCCTGGAGTACAATGCCTTCCAATGCCCAGATAGTAAACAGGTTTGGCTGCAACAACACAATGTCTTGATTGTCATTGCCGCCATCCCCATGGTCCACACGTCGGGAGAGGGCATTGGTCTTCCCCATGCTGTGACCCAGATGGTGGTGCAAGGAGAAGTCAAACCTGGATAGATACAGGGACCAATAAGCTTGATGATGGTTCAATTTCTTGGCCATCATAAAGTACTTGAGATTCTTGTGATCCATCCAAATTTCCACCTTGTGTTGGGCACCCTCAAGGAAGTGTTGCCACTCCTCGAGCACACACATTATCACCAAGATCTCCTTGTCATGAATCTCATAGTTTTGCTCCACAGCACTAAGGCTTTTGGAATAGAATGCAACAGGATGCCACTTCTGGTCCTCCGGAGACTGCTGAGACAACACAGTGCCCATCGCAAAGTCTGAACTGTTGGCCTCTATACGAAAAGGGTGCAAGTCATCAGCAAAGGTAAGAATGGGAGTGGAAGTGACCATCTCCTTAAGCTTTTCGAATGCCTCCTGTTGTGCATTGTCCCACCTCCATGCCTCCTTCCCTGTCAAGTCGAACAGTGGTCATGCATGATGTGAGAAATCCTTGATAAAATGCCGATAGAAATTGATGAAGCCCAGGAAAGACTGCACCTCCTTCTTATTTGTAGGCGTTGGCCAAGCTGTGACCCCATTCACCTTGACAGGATCCATCTCCACCACACCCTCTGAGATAATCAGGTTGAGGTACTCGATCTTGGTCTTCTCAAACTCGCACTTGTCCTGACAAAGGTAGAGTTTGTACTGTCAAAGTCATTCCAGAACGAGGCACGTAATGTGACGATGCTCTTCAACCATGTGAGTGAAGATGACAATGTCATCAAGATAGATACAAATGACACCCTCGAGGATGAGGTCATGGAAGAATTCGTTCATCATGGTCTGGAAGGTGGCAGGACTATTAGTGTTAGGAAACAGCCCTATTACCTAATAAATTTTCATTTTCATTTTATTATGTCAAATTACGCTACATGACACCAAAGGACGCCAAATGATGCTACACTTTGAGCATGAGAATATTATTTTGCATGCATCACTATGTACGCACCTGTATGTGTGTGTCGGTAACAACAATGTACAATATATGTAACATAGTATATAAACCCTAAATATACACCTAGGGGACCCCAGTTGTGTTCTCTTAGGTATTCCACCTACACTTGTGGTGTGAAAAGCCTATCTCAACAAACTCATCTATAAATAACCCCTCACATCAAACCCATCAATTCCCCCATCACATGCGCGGATCCTGCCCCCTTCTTGTAGAGAGAACCCACACGGTCTTAGCTAGCAGATAGTGGGTGTTGCCCTAACAGAAGAACACAACTTCCCTTATCAGTGCACCTTCTCTTACTTGCACATATGTCATTGTTTCACCATGCCACATCCAATTACTCATCCTTTCAGCATGAGCCAGAAGTACCTGTACATATGTAATCTACCTTTTCTTTCATAAGCCGACGCCAGGCCTCACCTTCCATTGCGGCCGCCAGTGATCAAGAGGCAGCGCTCATCATTAGGACAGCTGCAACCAGACAACTGATTGGATCTGGTTTAGTTACGATTTATATTACTCTATTCGGATGACTATTTTAGTTACAAGCCAAATTCAGTGATATCCCTGAGATCAGGCACTGTTGGAGGGGATATTGATCCAAAGTGCCAAAATAGGTGCCCGACGAACAACGAACAATTGACAAACAATTGACAAACAATTGACAAACCATCACATGACCTGTAAACGTTTGGAGAGATTTCGAAGAACAAGTCTTAAATTGTTGAAGAAGTGACTCATCACAGATTTTACAATTATGTCTGAACCCTCAACTTCTAATCCCGGTCCTAATCCTGTTCCCATGCCAGCACTAGAGGCAAAAATTGATGCGCTTACAGTGCAAATGTCGCAATTAGTGTCGGTGTTGACTGCATCACAGCCCAGACAAGCAGAAGTACAGCCAGAGACAACAGGAGATAGAGATGATGAGATGGAGGAGATGATGGAGTGGATGTCGCAGGAGGGAGAGACGGGGGAGAAGTCCAGAAATGGAAAACTGTGCTTACCTAAATATGCACCCCCACAAATGTTTGATGGTACCATGGAGAATACAAAATCTTTCATCAGCTCTATAGTATTGTACATCCATGGGAGGAAGCCAGAGTTTCGTACAGCCGAGTCTAGGATTATGTTTGCTCTCTCATACATCCAGGGGGGAAAAGCACAGTTCTGGAGAAATGAGGCTATTAATCAAATTGCTGCAGGAAATAAACCATTTGCAACCTTCAAGGAATTTTTGGAGAGATTGGAGACACAGTTTGGGGACCCTAATCCAAAGGCCACAGCCAATGCCAGATGAAAAACCATGCGCCAAGGTTCCCTAACGGCGGATTAATTTATTTTGCAGTTTAAAGCAGAAGCTTCACAGACAGATATGGGAGAAGCCGCGTTGGTAGAATTTTTGAAAGCAGGATTAAATCCCTCTTTATTCAAGTCTATCTACCAATTACTGTCCATGCCAGAGAAATTGGATGAGTGGTATAATTGGGCAATGCACCTTGACCGGCAATATCAGCAGGAACAGGTGGGGTCAAAGTTGATGTACAGAAGTAGCAAATTTGGAAAGCCATCAGGAGGAAAGTCCAAGAAAGGAAAAGCGCCTCAGGTACAGACTCCAAGGGCACAGCCACCAGCCATGGCAGTGACACCTATAGTTGCAGAGTCAGTAGCACCAGCAGATGCAATGGAGATCGATCAAGTGGGGAAATGACCCCCACTTAGATGTTTTAACTGTGGGCAGTTAGGACACATCTCTAGGAATTGTAAGCAGAAGAGAAAGATCAGGGGAGCTATATTCAAGGAAGTTGGGGGAAGGCAAGCAGGAGAATTTTGTGGAAGAGTCCCAGTGAAGGTTTCCCCATTGGTGACCCAGAATTGTTACAATGTATTAGTATCCAAGGAAACCCAGAGCAAACCCAAAAAGGAAATTGATGAGTACAACTGTTGTGAATCACGTGACAAAGAAAATCAACAAGCACCATTTCTGAAAACTCCAAAATTCTTTATTCGCTCTGCGCGAATAGAACCCAAAATCACCTTGACTATGGGATTGAAGACAGTGGACACACATGCAGCAATTAATGTGGAAGCATTGCTCGATAGCGGTGCTACAGGATTATTTATTAATTGATCCTTAATTACTGGAAATGGTATTAGCATGCACAAGCTGTCGCAACTAATAATGGTGTACAATATTGATGGAACAGTCAATTGTGGAGGAACTATCAAGGAGGAGGTGACTATGATATTAAAATATCAGGAGCATCAGGAGTGAGCCGCATTCGAAGTGTGCGATCTTGGGAAAACCAATCTAATAATAGGATGTCCTTGGTTACAGAAGCATAATCCTGAAATTGATTGGAAAACTGGGAAAGTACAAATGACTCATTGTCCTAAGGAATGTAATGTGTATGGGAGGAAGTTGAAGAAGGAGAAAAAGAAAAAGAGAGAGGAGGAATGTCCAAGGAAGTATGCAGTTACGATGGAGGAAGTGGAGGATGAGGAAATGCCAAATGGGGAAGTTCTGATCATGATCAAGAAAGAAGAGCAGAGGCAAACCTTTAGAGCAATTCATGGAGGACAGTCATGGGACAAGAATATTGTGAATGTGGAGAAGCCAGTGGAGGAGTTGGTGCCAAAAGTGTATTATGAATATCTGTCAGTGTTCCAGAAGAAGGAGTCTGAGCAACTTCCAGTGTGGAAGCCATGGGATCATGCAATTGAGATGAAGCCAGGGTTTGTGCTGAAGAAGTCGAAGGTATATTCATTATCTCTGATGGAGCAAGAAGAAGTGGATGCATTCCTAAACAAACAATTGCACAAAGGCTATATATGACCTTCGAAATTGCCACAGACATCACCAATATTTTTTGTACCAAAGAAAGATAGGAGAAAGAGGATGTGTACAGATTATAGGTACCTGAATGAGTGGACAGTAAAGAATGTGTACCCCTTGCCATTAATTTCAGAAATAATTGACAAGGTGGGGAAAGCCAAAGTCTTTACAAAATTGGATTTACAATGGGGATACAACAATGTACGAATAAAGAAAGGAGATGAGTGGAAAGCTGCATTTGCCATGCGTCGAGGATCATTCGAGCTGCTTGTCATGTTTTTTGGAATGACTAATAGTCCCCAACCTTCCAAAATATGATGAACGACATTTTGAAGGATGTAATCGACAAGGGCATGGTAATAATATTTATTGATGACATTCTGATATTCATGGAGGATGAAGAAAATCATGAGGCGATAGTGCAGGAGGTGTTGTGGAGGTTGGCAGAGAATGATCTATTTTTGAAACCAGAGAAGTGTGTGTTTGGGGCAAGTGAGATCGAGTTCCTAGGATTATTGATTGGCCCTGAAGGGATCAAAATGGATCTGATCAAGGTACAGGCGATCACAGATTGGCCTGCACCTACCCACGTCAAGGAGGTGCAAGCCTTCTTGGGACTCGCAAATTATTATTGTCACTTTGTGCATAATTTTTCCAAAATTCCTGCACCCTCACATAACCTTATGCGAAAGGGAGTAGTGTGGAGGTGGGGAGAGCAGCAGCAGACAGTGTTCGAGGAGTTGAAGAGAAAGTTTGTGGAGGGACCAATATTAGCCCCAGTAGATTTCATGTGCCCCTTACGAGTGGAATCAGATGCATCCGACTTTGCTACTAGAGCGGTATTATCAATGTTGTGCAAAGATGACAAATGGCATCCTTGTGCATATTTGTCCCGAGGGTTGAATGATGTGGAGAGAAATTATGATGTGCATGACAAAGAAATGTTGGGGATAATACGAGCATTGGAGGCATGGAGGCATTATTTGGAGGGATGCATGCATCAGATTGAGATCTGGATGGATCATCAAAATCTCCAATACTTCATGTCAGCTAAAAAGCTTAACCACAGGCAAGCGCTGATAGGTCGTCTTCTTGGCTCAAGGACCGATTCAACACTTTAGCATCATTCTAATCACATCGGCTAACTCCTACGACATCCCAGACGCAGCGCGACACACTCTATCGATCACGATATCATATCGACCGCATCAAAACATCACCAGCAACATCGATAGTATCAAAAGACCACATCGCACAACCTTAGGACTACCCCAAAAGTCCCTAAGATTCCCCTACATGACCACCAAACATCCCCGACCAACTTCGAACAAGCCACAACCACGATCGAGCATCATTGACCATCGTCGAGTGTCATCGATCGATATCGAGAAACTACGAGCGACATCGGGCACCGCCTTCATTATCTAAATGGTGGAAGACCATGCACTAGGACATATTCCAACTCGTGCTCAAACCTGCTGATCATAGGTCAGCCTCATTCCAAGTCCCTATCGCGCACAGAACCCGCTGGATGCATTATTGCGAGACTTAGTGCAGTTTATAAACAAAGGACAGTCTCTTTTAGTTCTTTCCTTTTATTACTCTTTCATCATATGATATATATATCTTTCCTGTTCGGATTCCAGTCTCCTTTATGGCCTTGTGCCTTAACTCATATCTTTTGCCTCATGTTCTACACATGTTTCTCATTCCATTTTAGGAAGTTTCTTTAAAACATATAAAACTCTGTAGTATCTACTTGGAAATAAGAAGAAATTGTCTTCACATATTGTCTCATATACAGTTCTAAGCATCTGATCAGCTTTCTAAAAAACAATCTAAGTCTCTGTGGGTTTTCTCAATCGACGAGAAACCTCTGCAATCGTTGCATCCTCGATCCTCCCTCGATCCTCTCGTCATTGGTTCTAGCAACCCTTCCAACACTTCATACCAGTTTGCCGCACCCTTCGTATACCATCGACCTATTGAAAGGTCCCCATAATTCACATATCGACCATCGACGATAAAACTCGTTCGCCGTCAATCTCGTCGATCGCCCTCGATATTGATTGATACTTGATCGGACCACAACAAATGCCTTCGTCTTGCATAACACTACCTTCATGACTAGTGTTAACTAGTAATCTTATCAGAGGTTTGACCACAAACTTTCGGAATGTCTCGCAACCCTCCTCTGACTCGTTGCAAACATCATCAATTGCCTCATCGGCAGTTCTGGTGGTTTTCCTGGGTTGAGCATCATCAGCACATTGGGCGCTATTCCTATCATGTTTCAATTTTCCCTTAGTCCACAAGGTGGGAAGCTTAATGAGGAAGGCAGATGCATTATCCAGACGTATTGATCATAAAAGGGGGGTGGAGGAGGACAATAAAAATGTTACCTTACTTAAACCTGAATACTTTCGCATTTGCACTATGCATCAAGGGCATCTATTAATAGATGGCTCCGAAGTGGAAATGTTGTCTAAAATTAGACAATGTTCGGATATGGACAATGAGGTAGTGGAAGCTGTGAAAGCTATGAAGGAAGAGAAGAAGGGCAATATCAGAGGAGATGATTGGGTTGAGGAACAAGGGTTGGTGTTGTTTCGAGGAAAGGTGTATGTGCCGAAAGATCAGGATTTGTGAAGGGAGATCGTCCAGTTACATCATAATTTACCGACAGCTGGACACCCAGGAAGATGGAAGACATTGGAATTAGTGATGCAAAATTATTGGTGGCCTGGAATTTCTAAATATGTGTTGGGGTATGTGGATGGATGTGATACATGCATGAGGGGGAAGAAATTTCCAGCAAAGCCTGCAGGAAAATTAATGCTGAACCCGATACCTAAAGCACCATGGTGAGATATATCTGTGGATTTTATCACAGGATTACCTGAAGCTCAAGGGTACAATGCAATATTCCTAGTATGTGACCGCTTCACAAAGGAGGTCCATATTATTCCTACTACTACAGAAATCTCATCATTAGGCTTGGCACGCCTCTATCTAAATCAAGTATGGTGATTACATGGGTTACCTGATACTGTTATCTCTGATCGTGGACCCCAGTTCGCTTCCACGTTTATGCGAGAACTGAATAACATATTGGGAATTCAAACCAAATTATCTACGGCATATCATCCGCAGACTTATGGGCAGACAGAAAGAATGAATCAGGAGTTGGAGCAGTACCTACATATGTTTGTCAACTATCGACAGACTGACTGGCCCGAATGGCTGGCAATTGCCAAATTTTCCCACAATAATAAATTCCACTTGGCTACATGTATGTCACCCTTTTTCGCAAATTATGGGTATCATCCTCGCATGGGAGTAGAACCCAGAAGGGAAGTCACAAGTACAGTCGGTAGAAGATTTTGTATCAAAGATGCAAAAGGTGCAAGAGGAAGCGGAGGCGGCATTGAAGAAAGCACGTGATGACATGATGCGACACACAGATCATACTCGAGCGCACGCTCCAGAGTACAAAGTTGGTGACTTGGTATGGCTAAGCACCAAGGACCTAAATATTCCACAACCTTCGAGGAAGCTTATGGAGAAACAAGTTGGCCCATATGCGATCTCTAAAGTGATCTCACCTAATGCAGTAGTACTAAAATTACCCTGATCATTCAAGATCAATCCTGAGATTAACGTATCCCGCTTACGCCCTTACCGCCTGCCCACTGTTCTTGGCCAACAAACCACCCCACAACCTCCAATAATAGTAGAAGGTGCTCCAGAATATGTAGTTGAAGAAATTCTAGACTCATGTCTTTGACAAAACAAATTGGAGTTCTTAATAAAGTGGAAAAACTATACCGACAAAAATAATTCATGGGAACCCAAAGAGAATTGTAAGCGAGTGCATAACGCGATTGCCCAATTCTTCAAATGTAATCTGAATGCTCCGCATCGCATTGCGAGAATGGTGTATGAGGGGATGAAATTCTGGCCTTACCAAAATTTCACGGAGTGGACAGATACAATATTTTCTCGCCTGGAAGTCGAGGCATGAAAGGGGGGTAATGTTAGGAAACAGCCCCATTACCTAATAAAATTTCATTTTCATTTTATTATGTCAAATTACGCTACATGACACCAAATGATGCCAAATGACGCTACACTTTGAGCATGAGAATATTATTTTGCACACATCACTATGTACATGCCTGTACACACGCATCGGTAACAACAATGTACAATATATGTAACATAGTATATAAACCCTAAATATACACCTAGGGGACCCCAGTTGTGTTCTCTTAGGTATTCCACCTACACTTGTGGTGTGAAAAGCCTATCTCAACAACCTCATCTATAAATAACCCCTCACATCAAACCCATCAATTCCCCCATCACATGCATGGATCCCGCCCCCTTCTTGTAGAGAGAACCCGCATGGTCTTAGCTAGCAGATAGTGGGTGTCACTCTAACAATTAGTAAGGCCAAAGAACATGACAAGCAGTTCAAAAAGACCATGGTTGGTATGAAAGGCTGCCTTCCACTCATCTCCCTCCTTTATCCTCACATTACTGTAACCCCAACAGACGTCAAGCTTGGTGAAGTATCAGGCTCCATGGAATTGGTTCACAATTTCAGAGATGAGAGGTAGCAGGTAGTGATTTTTGACTGTGATGTTGTTGAGCCTTCTATAGTCTTGAACTGGTCAAAGTGAGCCATCCTTCTTCTTGACGAAGAAAAAGGGAGAGGCCATGGGTGACTTCAATGGTCGAATACATCCAGAGGCTAGGTGTTCATTGATGAACTGGTCAAGCTGTCACTGCTCCTCAGGGGAGAGAGGATATAGACCTTGCAGGAGGAAGGGGTTGCACCGGGGATGAGTTCAATTGTGTGATCCCATGGCTTGCATGCAGGGAGAGAGTTGAATGATTCCTTGGAGAACACGTCCTCAAACTCATGGAGATGAGGAAGTAAGGAGTCAGTAGAGGATTTAGTGGTGTTGTTTTTGTGGAAGGCCTCAGCGAGGCGTTGGGATATGTTCAATGTAGCACACACCTCATGCAATGGATGAATCACAGTGTAGAAAATCTGATCACCTTCCTCAACTTCCTCTGGCTCCTCCTTGTTGTCATCTGAGTCCGGCATCAGATCAGGAACCCCCTCCAACTCCACATCCGGCACTGACAGTGGTCCAGCACGACACTTCTGGGTGCGTCGTATTGAGGCCCTTTGGCCACGGTGTTCTAGTCTGGCTTCTGTGAAACAAGTGCGACAGCTGAATGGGCACTGGCTCATGGTGACCTCCCCAGTATGCCAGTTGACCTCTGGGTTATGGTCTTGAAGCCACGGGTAGCCCAAAATCACCTTCTGCTTTCCTAACTGAGTGACAGCAAAAAGGGCATGCTCACTGTGATCTTTGTAACAGAGGACCAGGTCTACAACCTCTTGGATGGCACCAGCTTCATTTGGGGATCCATCCACATTATAAACAGGTATTGGATGTGAGAGCAAGCAAGTGTTCAGGCAATGTTGTTGTGCAAGATGGGCATCAATGAAGAGACTGGTCGCACCCAAGTCCAGGAGTGCAGGGACACCAAGTATCTGTCCAGTGTTGGTAGTCTGTAGTTCAATCGCCAGGCTCAAGGAATGTGTCGAGGGAGTGGATGCAACGATATATTTGCATGGTAATTTGCACTCCCAGGATTTAGTTTTGGGGCATGGAGTAGAGGGAGAGGTAGGGAGAGCAGGTACATCTTCAGCCAACTTCGAAGGGTCAGACAGGGGAATGGTCATGGGATTAGATTCATTCTCCAGGGATTCAACTGACAAAACTTCAAAGTGGTTATGGATGGTCAATGAGGGCATACGATTCACTTGCTGCGAATAGAAAAATCCTGCTCCTCTATAACTTCTGATTTGATCTCCTCTTCAACCTGACCCTTCACTTCCTTGACATCTACAAGTGCCAACAGGTCCTGGAGGAGCTCATCTCGCTCCTCAGGGGTGAGCATGCAGATATCCTGACGATGGGGACATGCTCCAGCCATATGTCCAGTTTCCCCACAGTGGTAGCAGAGGTTCAACCTGCACATGCAGATATGGGCTGCATCGACATCCATTGGTACTGGAACATTGACAGCTGGCACAGGAGTTTGATGGACAGGAATGGGATTACATTGGGGGAGGGTTCAATTGAAGATGTGGGATGCAGGAGTGGTAGTTGGAGCCTGGAATGCAGCATTGAACGCCACATTTGTGAGTTGGTTCTCATCACAGAGGGAAGCAGCTTCATACCAAGCATAGATATCATTGTCTGCTGGATGTCCTTCCAACATCTGGGCAATCTGGTCCTGAATCTCTCGGTTGAGGCCCCATTGGAATTTCACCACCACTGGTAGCCCACCCCCATATCCTGCCATGTCCACCAAGTCTTTAAACTCATCAATATAATCATCCATGGATTGACGTGCCTGGTGGTACGAGGATGACTCAAGTCGTGTCACTGCTGGGTGGCACTCATTGAGGGGACAAAAGTGGCATACAAACTCTGCCCGAAAGTCACCCCAAGTGGAGAAAGGTAGAGAACCAAGTTCTCTAGTTTGGCGCAGAATACAGTCCATGTAGAGATAGGTGCATTTAGATTTCATCTATGTGAAGGCCCAATAAATCTTTGCAGCTTCATCAATGAATTGATGGGACTGGAGACTGATATACAACTCACAGGAGTTAAGGAACACATGTCCCTGTGCACCCGCACCATTAAATTCTGTGGGGGGGGACAGTTTGATCTGGGTGCGCTCCTTAGTGGGCGCATTAGGCAGCACATTGTTGTTGGGCACGCTTGAAGTCGCAATGGGGGAAATATTAGTCGTGGAGCTAGTCTGAAGTGTTCTGACAAAGTTTTCAACTGTAGATTTAAGCAAATTGATTTGTGTGTGGTAATGTTGCTTTCAAGCATGTCGAGGTGCTCTGATGCATCCATGGTGCTAGGGGGCACGTTTGGCGAAAATGGCAATGCACTAGAGGCAGGACTGTCGGGAATGGTGTGTAGAGAGTCTATGGAGCTCTGGGAAGCATCGTCCACTCTGTACCTGCCTATATTGGGCAGCGCATTCATGATTTCGGGCCTTAAGAGAGAGTTTTCTACTATAAGGGCAACCTCAGCCTCTAGCAAAGGGAAATCCAAAGTTAAAATTATACTACATAGTACAGGGATTGGAGGTGCACATAGCAAAGGGAAATCTGAAGAGAAAACTCTAAGGACCCCTTTGCCAATGCCCAGTATATGTGAAAACTGCAAAAATCAAATAATAATCTAAAAATAGAAAAGGCGGAGATAGGCAGATCAAGGCTGCCAAATGACATCATACCAAGGGGTAGATGTTGGAAGGGGTGCTCCACCTCTAAATATAAAATGTTAACATGTACAAATGTGATAGAAGGGGGAAATTAGTAACAAAATAAGGAAAAATCATAGAAAATGAAGAATTGGAGGAAATGAAGTGAGGAAAATATCAGTACTTTACACTCCACCACATATTCCTATCAGACTCCTAGGAGTCCGAGTTTTCCGATAGGAATCCGATTGGAATGTATCTTGACAACCATGTACTTTTGTTTCCAAGATATTCCTAGTAAATTCTGAGTAAATTCCTATGCAATTCCAACATGGAGTTGGAATACCACATTTCGGAAGACTTAACTTGGCAAGTGCTTACAAAATAAATGGGTAGAGCAGGGATTGAACCATGGACCTTGGAATATAAATCACATGACAACCAAACAAATGCTCAACCAGTTAAGCCACAGGAGAATTAATAAATTTAGAATATAATGTCCATTTAAAGCACTTAGGGATACATAGTTCACTATTGAAACCCCCCCCCCCCCCCATGCAAATGGATGGGGGGACAATTGATTATACTATTTAATTATACAATTTAAAACTAAAAAACCCACCCCCCCACAAAACGTGGGGGAGGGGGTGGTGGTGTGTCACATTGTGTCGCTTCTGTCTCGTCGTTGCCCATTCCCCTCGCCCCTTGTCTCCCTCTCATCTCCATCATGCTGTCCCCCTGTCGTCCTGCCATTTCCCCCCCTCCCCATCGTCTCCCCTCCCCGTTGTCGTTCCATGCACCGTCCACCCCATGAGCAGTCACTCGGGAGGCTGGAGGCATGTGGTGCGCCGTCTGTTGTCCGTGGGGTTGTCATTGTCATCCCTGTCATCCCTGCGCTCTCACACCCCGTATTCACCCCATGAGCAGTGGCTCATGGCGGTGGTGGGGGGTGCTGGTTGTTGTCGGTGTCATGGGGGTCTCCTGTTCATTGTTCCCCTGTCATCGTCTCTCCTCCCTTGTCACTCCACCCACCAACCACCCCACGAGCAGTTGCTCATGAGGCTGGATGCAGGTGGTCTGCCATCATGACGTGGCAGCATTGTGGCAGTGTTGGCATGATCTCACATCCATCCTGTTAGGAAACAGCCCCATTACCTAATAAAATTTCATTTTCATTTTATTATGTCGAATAACACTAAATGACGCCAAATGATGCTACACTTTGATAGCGTGAGAATATTATTTCGCACACATCACTATGTACACGCCTGTACACATGCGTCGGTAACAACAATGTACAATATATGTAACATAGTATATAAACCCTAAATATACACCTAGGGGACCCCAGTTGTGTTCTCTTAGGTATTCCACCTACGCTTGTGGTGTGAAAAGCCTATCTCAACAAACTCATCTATAAATAACCCCTCACCTCAAACCCATCAATTCCCCCATCATGCACGCAGATCCTGCCCCCTTCTTGTAGAGAGAACCCGCACGGTCTTAGCTAGCAGATAGTGGGTGTCGCCCTAACAGAAGAACACAACTTCCCATATCAGTGCGCCTTCTCTTACTTGCGCATACGACATTGTTTCACTGTGCCACATCTGATTACTCATCCTTTCAGCATGAGCCAGAAGTACTTGTACATATGTAATCTACCTTTTCTTTCGTAAGCCGACGCCAGGCCTCACCTTACATTGCGACCACCAGTGATCAAGAGGCAGCACTCGTCATTAGGACAGCTGCAACCAGACAACCGATTGGATCTGGTTTAGTTACGATTTACATTACTCTATTCAGATGACTATTTTAGTTACAAGCCGAATTCAGTGATATCTCCGAGATCAGGCACTGTTAGAAGGAGTATTGATCTGAAGTGCCAAAATAGGCGCCCGACGAATGACGAACGATTGACAAACCATATCACGTGACCTGTAAACGTTTGGAGAGGACTCGAAGAACAAGACTTGAAATTGTCAAAGAAGTGATTCATCACAGATTTTACAATTATGTCTGAACCCTCAACTTCTAATCCCAGTCCTAATCCTGTTCCCATGCCAGCGCTAGAGGCAAAAATTGATGTGCTTACAGTGCAAATGTCGCAATTAGTGTCGGTGTTGACTGCATCACAGCCCAGACAAGCAGAAGTACAGCCAGAGACGACAGGAGATAGAGATGATGAGATTGAGGAGATGATGGAGTGGATGTCGCCGGAGGATGAGATGGGGGAGAGATCTGGAAATGGAAAAGCGTGCTTACCTAAGTATGCGCCCCCGCAAATCTTTTGATGGTACCATGGAGAATAAAAAATCTTTCATCAGCTCTATAGTATTGTACATCCATGGGAGGAAGCCAGAGTTTCATACAGCCAAGTCTAGGATTATGTTTGCTCTCTCATACATCCAGGGGGGGGAAGCACAGTTCTGGAGAAACGAGGCTATCAATCAAATTGCTGTGGGAAATAAACCATTTGCAACCTTCAAGGAATTTTTGGAGAGATTGGAGGCACAGTTTGGGGACCCTAATCCAAAGGCAACAGCAAATGCCAAATTAAAAACCATGTGCCAAGGTTCCCTAACAGCAGATGAATTTATTTTGCAGTTCAAAGCAGAAGCTTCGCAGACGGATATGGGAGAAGCCGCATTGGTAGAGTTTTTGAAAGCAGGATTAAATCCCTCTTTATTCAAGTCTATCTACCAACTACCTTCCATGCCAGAGAAATTGGACGAGTGGTATAATTGGGCAATGCACCTTGACCGGCAATATCGGCAGGAACAGGTGGAATCGAAGTTGATGTATGGAAGTAGCAAATTTGGAAAGCCATCAGGAGGAAAGTCCAAGAAAGGAAGAGCGCCTCAGGCACAGACTCGGAGGGCACAGCCACCAGCCATGGCAGTGACACCTATAGTTGCAGAGTCAGCAGTGCTGGCAGATGCAATGGAGATCGATCAAGCGGGGAGACGACCCCCACTTAGATGTTTTAACTGTGGGCAGTTAGGACACATCTCTAAAAATTGTAAGCAGAAGAGAAAGATTAGGGGAGCTATATTCGAGGAAGTGAAGCAGGAGGAAGGCAAGCAGGAGAATTTTGTGGAAGAGTCCCAGTGAAGGTTGACCCAGAATCGTTACAATGTATTAGTATCTGAGGAAACCCAGAGAAAACCCGAAAAGGAAATTGACGAGTACAACTGTTGCGAATCACGTGACCAAGCAAATTCCCACCTGCCATTTCCGAAAACCCCAAAATTCTTTATTCGCTCTGTGCGGATAGAACCAGAAATTACCTTGACTATGGGATTGGAGACAGTGGAAGCACATGCAGCAATAAATGTGGAAGCATTGCTCGATAGCGGTGCTACAGGATTATTTATTAATTGATCCTTAATTACCTGAAATGGTATTAGCATGTGCAAGCTGTTGCAACCAATAATGGTGTACAATATTGATGGAATGGTCAATCGTGGAGGAACCATCAAGGAGGAGGTGACTATGATATCAAAATATCAGGAGCATCAGGAGCGAGCCGTATTTGAAGTGTGTGATCTCAGGAAAACCAATCTAATAATAGGATGTCCTTGGTTATGAAAGCATAATCCCGAAATTGATTGGAAAACTGGGAAAGTACAAATGACTCATTGTCCTAAGGAATGTAATGTGTATGTGAGGAAGTTGAAGAAAGAGAAAAAGGAAAAGAGAGAGGAGGAACATCCGAGGAAGTATGCAGTTACAATGGAGGAAGTGGAGGATGAGGAAATGCCAAATGGGGAAGTTCTGATCATGATCAAGAAGGAAGAGCAGAGGCAAACCTTTCGAGCAATTCATGGAGGACAGTCATGGGACAAGAATGTTGTGAATGTGGAGAAGCCAGTGGAGGAGTTGGTGCCAAAAGTGTATTATGAATATCTGTCAGTGTTCCAGAAGAAGGAGTCTGAGCAACTTCCAGTGTGGAAGCCATGGAATCATGCGATCGAGATGAAGCCAGGATTTGTGCCAAAGAAGTCGAAGGTGTATTCGTTATCTCCAATGGAGCAAGAAGAAGTGGATGCGTTCCTAAATGAACAATTGCGCAAAGGCTATATATGACCTTCAAAATCACCGCAGACATCACCAATATTTTTCATGCCAAAGAAAGATAGGAGAAAGAGGATGTGTACAGATTATAGGTACCTGAATGAGTGGACAGTGAAGAACGCGTACCCCTCGCCATTAATTTCAGAAATAATTGACAAAGTGGGAAAAGCCAAAATCTTGACCAAATTGGATTTACGATGGGGATACAAGAATGTACGAATAAAGAAAGGAGATGAGTGGAAGGCTGCATTTGCCACACGTTGAGGATCATTCGAGCCGCTTGTCATGTTTTTTGGAATGACTAATAGTCCCCCAACCTTCCAACATATGATGAACGACTTTTTGAAGGATGTAATTGACAAGGGCATGGTAATAATATTTATTGACAACATTCAGATATTCACAGAGAATGGAGAAAATCATGAGGTGATAGTGCAGGAGGTGTTGCGGAGGTTGGCAGAGAATGATCTATTTTTGAAACCAGAGAAGTGTGTGTTTGGGGCAAGCAAGATTGAGTTCCTAGGATTATTGATTGGCCCTGACGGGATCAAAATGGATCCGATCAAGGTACAGGCAATCACAGATTGGCCTGCGCCTACCCGCGTCAAGCAGGTGCAAGCCTTCTTGGGACTCGCAAATTATTATTCTCACTTTGTGCATAATTTTTCCAAAATTCCCGCACCCTTACATAACCTTATGCGAAAGGGAGCAGCGTGGAGGTGGGGAGAGCAGCAGCAGACAGTGTTTGAGGAGTTGAAGAGAAAGTTCATGGAGGGACCAATATTAGCCCCAGTAGATTTCACATGCCCCTTACGAGTGGAATCAGATGCATCCGACTTTGCTACTGGAGCGGTATTATCAATGTTGTGCAAAGATGACAAATGGCATCCTTGTGCATATTTGTCCCGAGGGTTGAATGATGTGGAGAAAATTATGATGTGCATGACAAAGAGATGTTGGGGATAATATGAGCATTGGAGGCATGGAGACATTATTTGGAGGGATGCACACATCAGATTGAGATCTGGACAGATCATCAAAATCTGCAATACTTCATGTCAGCTAAGAAGCTGAACTGCAGGCAAGCGTGTTGGGCGCTATTCCTATCACGTTTCAATTTTCACTTGGTCCACAAGGTGGGAAGCTTAATGAAGAAGGCAGATGCATTATCCAGACGTATTGATCACAAAAGGGGGGTGGAGGAGGACAATAAAAATGTTACCTTACTGAAACCCAAATACTTTTGCATTTGCGCTATGCATCAAGGGCATCTATTAATAGATGGCTCCGAAGTGGAAATGTTGTCTAAAATTAGACAATGTTTGGATATGGATGATGAGGTAGTGGAAGCTGTGAAAGCTATGAAGGAAGACAAGAAGGGTAATATTAGAGGAGATGAATGGGTTGAGGAGCAAGGGTTGGTGTTATTCCGAGGAAAGGTGTATGTGCCGAAGGATCAGGATTTGCAAAGGGAGATCGTCCAGTTACATCATAATTTACTGACAGCTGGACACCCAGGAAGATGGAAGACGTTGGAGTTGGTGATGAGAAATTATTGGTGGCCTGGAATTTCTAAATATGTGTTGGGGTATGTGGATGGATGTGATACATGCATGAGGGGGAAGAAATTTCCAGCAAAGCCTGCAGGAAAATTAATGCCAAACCCGATACCTAAACACCATGGCGAGATATATCTGTGGATTTTATCACAGGATTACCTGAAGCTCAAGGGTATGACGCAATATTCGTAGTATGCAACCGCTTCACAAAGGTCTATATTATTCCTACTACTACAGAAATCTCATCATTGGGCTTGGCACGCCTCTATCTAAAGCAAGTATGGTGATTACATGGGTTACCCGATACTGTTATCTCCGATCGTGGACCCCAGTTCACTTCTGCGTTTATGCGAGAACTGAATAACATATTGGGAATTCAAACCAAATTATCTACGGCATATCACCCGCAGACTGATGGGCAGACAGAGAGAATGAATCAGGAGTTGGAGCAGTACCTATGTATGTTTGTCAACTACCGACAAACCGACTGGCCCAAATGGCTGGCAATTGCCAAATGTTCCCACAATAACAAATTCCATTTGGCTATGCGTATGTCACCCTTTTTCGTGAATTATGGGTATCATCCTTGCATGGGAGTAGAACCCAGAAGGGAAGTCAAAGTAGAGTCGGTAGAAGATTTTGTATCTAAGATGCAAAAGGTACAAGAGGAAGTGGAGGCAGCATTGCAGAAAGCACGTGATGACATGATACGACACGTGGATCGTACTCGAGCACGTGCTCCAGAGTACAAAATTGGTGACTTGGTATGGCTAAGTACCAAGGACCCAAATATTCCATGACCTTCGAGGAAACTTATGGAGAAACAAGTTGGCCCATACACGATCTCTAAAGTGATCTCACCTAATGCGGTAGTACTAAAATTACCCTGATCATTCAAGATCGATCCTGAGATTAACATATCCCGCTTATGCCCTTACCGCCTGCCCACTGTTCCTGGCCAACAAACCACCCCACAACCTCCGATATAGTAGAAGGTGCTCCAGAATACGTAGTTGAAGAAATTCTAGACTCACATCTTCGACAAAACAAATTGGAGTTTTTAATAAAGTGGAAAAACTATACTGACAAAAATAATTTGTGGGAACCCAAAGAGAATTGTAAGCAAGCGCATAACGCAATCGCCCAATTCTTTAAGCGTAATCCGAATGCTCCGCACCGCATTGTGAGAATGGTGTATGAGGGGATGAAATTCCGGCCTTACCAAAATTTCACAGAGTGGACAGATACAATATTTTCTCACCTGGAAGTTGAGGCATAAAAGGGGGGTAATGTTAGGAAACAGCCCCATTACCTAATAAAATTTCATTTTCATTTTATTATGTCGAATTACACTAAATGATGCCAAATGACGCTACACTTTGATAGCATGAGAATATTATTTCGCACGCATCACTATGTACGTGCCTGTACACACGCATCGGTAACAACAATGTACAATATATGTAACATAGTATATAAACCCTAAATATACACCTAGGGGACCCCAGTTGTGTTCTCTTAGGTATTCCACCTACACTTGTGGTGTGAAAAGCCTATCTCAACAAACTCATCTATAAATAACCCCTTGCATGAAACCCATCAATTCCCCCATCACATGCACGGATCCCACCCCCTTCTTGTAGAGAGAACCCACATGGTCTTAGCTAGCAGATAGTGGGTGTCACCCTAACACATCCCTCGTTACTGTTATGAGAACCTGGAAAACAAAAAAATACATTAGTTAGCTTATGAAAAGAAATGAAAGAAAAAAAAAATTACTTGGGCCCGGATGACATGGCACTGTTGGGTGTGCGTCCCTTGTTACTGTTACGAGAACCTGGAAAGCAAAAAAATACCTTAGTTAGTTTATGAAAAGAAATGAAAGAAAAAAAAAACTTACTTGTGGGCCCAAACGATGCAAACATGTTGTTTGGGCCCAGATGATGTGGCACCGTTGGGTGTGCATTGTTAGCTGTCGTCTACCATTGTTACCAGTAGATTAGAAACTGAAAAAGAAGAAATACAATTAGTCAAATCACAAAAACAAGAAATAAAACAAGAAACTTACTATTGGCCCAAATGATGATTCACATCATTTGGGCCGCGTTGTGTGTCAGGTGGCTTGTTTGCAGGGGTGATGGTTGTTGTGGGAGTGTAGGGTGATGTGGTTGGGGTTGTGGGAAGAGGGGGGAAGGAGGGGAGGGAGGGGAAGCTGTGGTTGCCATTGATGGTGGTGGTGGGGAGTGATGAGCTGGCAAGGTGTGGTGACGCGGCTATGTGCTTTGTCATCACACCCACGGGAATGGTATGTAGTGCAGTAAGAGCACTTACCTACACTGGATGCTTAGTGTAGTGGAATTATTGTCAGTTTATCCTTATGTAATCATGTTAAAGGTCTAGGGTTCAATTCTGCCATGCATGTTTACTTTTTCTACTATTAATTACTAAGCAAGGCTGCTTACATTCCTATCGGAATCCTATGTTGTCTGATGTCTCTGCATAACATCAGAATATTCCTATGTGATTCCTATGGTTGGAAATTCCTAGGAAATTCCAATGGTCTGATTGGATTCCGATCGGACTGCATCGGACTGGACTCAGACTGAACCTGCCATTTCATGTCAATTTGGCTGGTGAAAATGATATCGGAATATGGTTGGATTCCAATCAGAATCTGATTGGAATCATTGGAATCATCAGATTCTGATAGGAATATGTGGGGGAGTGTAAAGACCTCGAAAATATAGGACAAACATAAAAAAAAGGAAAAACACATGAGGCATCCCCTAGTCCCCTTACAGGTATCCCCATTCATAGAACATACTAACCTTTTGACACCTAGCACAAGCCTACCTGACCTGGTATAACCATGCAAACTGCTGCCAGCTGGTATACCACCTTCCATACCACTTAACAGCCTGGTGAAAACATGTAATGCATGCAAGGTTATGGATCAATCAAACATTTTTGCTGATGTTATTCTCCTACTGTTGGACACAAGATCTGGCAAATGAGAGGCGATCAGGATACAATTGAGGTCCTGTCTCTCTGTCCTCTACACTCTGCCACCAGAGTGAAGTGGTAAGATAGATAGAGCCATGTGACCATTATTTGAGTTCAGCTGTAAGAGCTTTGTATTTCATTGAAGGTGGAGTTGAGGGTAATATGTTATGAAGTGGCTCAGCTTTGATGTTGAGTTGGTTGAGGACATTCAGGATTTCAGCTGTGTATCAGATGTTGGATACTTTTGCTTGACATCATGCACAGCATGGAGAACTGTTAATTCTGCCATTGCAGTGGCAGGTACATAGATGTGTGACAAACTGGTATCACTCCATTGACAAAAGTGTATAGCAAAGTGAAACACTAATCACCAGGAACTTTACATGCCACAGAAATCAGGCACAAATATCTTTGGTGTTTTGTCAACATCAGTTCAAACATGCTGGAATGGTCATAGGGCTTCACCCTTCCTGCTCATCAATGAAGAGGAGGGCAGCTAGTGCATACCACTATATAAGGCACTTCTCGTTGAGTAGATGGAGGATGATGTACTACATCATGGATGAAGTAGATTAGGGCTGTGCTGGTGGAGAAGGGGTGGAATTGGCAATGGGGACATTGGGCAAGGAAGGAGGTACATGGGCTAGTAGGCCATTGCTTTGCATGGCAATTCTGAGTTCTTTATAAGGCTGGTCCTTGGCTATAAATAGCACAAATTACTGTTTCCTGATGCTGTTGTTCCAGGGGCTGCCATGCCAATGATTGGCCTGTTACTATCCCATCATGAAACCATGTTCCTGAGGCTAATACAATGTGTGCAGTAAAATGGTTATGTGCATAATGAATTACACCTCTTAATGTGTATTTTGTCTGCAAGTTATTTGCAGTTACATTGATCTCTCATTCTAATGTTGGTATAGTGCCACCCACCCACTGGAAAGCCAGCAGAGGAGGCAGGCAATGAAAAGTAGTTACTCTAACTTGTAATTGTCCAGAGATGCTAACTCTTGGTGAAAGTTGTCTAAATGTTCTTGCAAGCTTTGGTTAGGCAAGGGATAAGTTGTGATCAAACATGTGTTGTCAATTGTCTCTCATATTGTCAGATGGGTTTCTACTCTGCACCTTCGCACCCAAGATGTGATAGGTTGGTTACATTGTAAAACATATTCAAGCACTGATGAAATGCTAGTAAAACTCCCAAACTGAAATTGATCTGATAAAAATCCAAGGTTTCTCTGCATGGAGTTGTGTATATCTTCCAATGATAGCTGGTGTTGCCCTGGTGTCACAGGCCTGTTTGCATAATCATTGAATCCTCCTTGCAACAACTCTGACATTATCTCATTATCAATTTCAGTCCAAGTTATGTTACTTATATGTATGTGTTCCTTCCAAGTGTTGAAGAGCACTGTGATTATTGCATCATATGCACAACTATTGTTTGACCAATGGGTGCCTTCAGGTTGTGTTGAAATATTTCTTGATGCAAAATTATCTCTCTCTCTTTGGGCTTTGTGTTCTTGGTGTTTTCTGTTTTTTTCTTGCTCCTTCAGAAGATTTCTTTGGTGATTCTATGTCTGTGGTATCTGTCATCATTTGCAGGAGTAGCATTAGGTTTAATTAAATGCCAATCTAAGTTACTATAAGTCCACTCCAAGAAAGGATCTCGTAGTCCCCAGTGCAGTGCCACATGCATATTCTCAGGCATAAATTCTGTGCCTTTTTTCTTTCTTAACAAAGAGATCAGTGCACTGTGACGGTCTGCCATGATCATGTCTGCATCCAAAATTGCAGGGTTGTTATTGTATCCAACATCTCTAATTCTCGAAACTCTTGTCTAAGCACTCCAGAAGCTCCTTCTTGAATTTGTGGGAATGGAATCCAGAAAGTATCAAAGTCCCTGTGGCAGTTGAACCTCTTGACAAAGCAGTATAATATGCCTGATGTGTTTCACTGTGTCCCAAATCAACTACATTTTCTTTCCTGGTTTTTTCTTGTGAAGCATAGTCCATCATTGCAAAGTTTGGCAAAACCTCTACCTGGTTACGTGAAATGTTGAGCCAAGTGTCATCAGGTAAGCAAACAGAGGTTGTCACAGAGGTTCTTGTCAGAGGTACTACATGTGGAGGTAATCCATCAATCTGAACATCAGTTGGGGGATTTACCAGTTGCACAAATAAAGTTTCCAAAATCATCTTTCTTTATGCATTTGTGCTATAATCCCAAGAATGAACTATTCCTTCCTGGCCCTTTGTCATTGAAAGCTCAGTGGCAGAGCTAGTACGTATCATCACTGGCATTCCTATACATAAAACTAGTCTTCCAGGAATTAGCTTTGTATTTGCACATGCTGATTGGTCCCATAATTGCTGTTGAATGTGTTGTGGTATTGCTACATATATGTTTTACCTTACATCTTCTTGTGGTCTTCAAACTACCTTTGAAATTGTCATCTTTTTCCTCTTGAGTGATTGTGTCAATAGACACAAAGTGTGACAATGATTGGTTTGTTTCTAATGAGAATCTGGTTACACCCAATCGATTTACTTCATCTTTTTTAGCATAACACACCTTTCACGCAACAAAGTGCCTTTCATGCAACAAGGTGCCTTTTGTGCCAACCATCTACAAACATTCCAATATATTGATCTATCAGCCCCTATTGTACTCTCCCCATTCTCACAGTCAAAACCCTGCGCAAACCGTTGTTACAATTTGCACCTTTGTGCAAACCAGTTGTGCAATCATTGTGCCTGTGGAAATGATCGAGGATGTCTTCACATACCCATTACCAATCATGGCCTGATGCAGACACCACTTACCAAGCATGGCCTGATGTGGACACTATCACTGATTGATGGCTGTCTCCCCAAATGGGAACACGACTTTGGATCTGAATTAGTGCTAGGATGGAAGGGGCTCCAAGTATTTTAGAACATTGCATGCCTTCCATATATATACTTCGGCCTTGCACCAGACTCCTTAGAGTTTTCTCTTTGGTTTTCCCTTGCAAGGTATGGGTCTTTTCCTTGTTCAATAGTTATTGAATCTAATCTTTGGTTTTCCCTTGCAAGTATCAAGTTCTTAGGACTCTGATCGTAAGGTTGCCCTTACACCTTCCCACTGCTCTGAACACTCTAGAATTTTATATGAGACTTTAATGATATGGATAGATGATATCTTGAAAGTTTTACAGTACTGTGTTGAGAGATGCTTAAATCTGGGACTGTTTTAATCAAATTTTGAGTCTTCCCCTGTAATATCAGCAAGATCGCAAAGCATGCACAATGAAAGTTCTTTATTTCTTTTGTGATTTATAATTGGGTAGTATATGGGTGATATATCCAAGCAAAGATCAGCTAATCTGTTGAGGTGATCTCTTAAAAAACTGCATTTTGAAACTCTCTGGTATTTTGAAACCCATAACACATGATAGTACATTGTGCTCATCATTCACACACTGTTACCCTCCCTTTCCCTTCACTTTTTGTGGTAGATAACATTTACATGTGTATATAATGTTTTACTATTGGTTTTACACCTACATATATTCAGCCTGTAGTAGGCTTGCTCCCCTGATAAGGGGAGGAGGGTCTCTTCTTTTGATTCAGAGGCTCAATTATATATACAGAGCTATACAATCATATATAAATTTATATACATCACTGGGAATAGTGCCACATGGGTTGGGAAGAGAATTGACAGAATGAGAGGAGTGGGTACTTACTGAACTTGTAGATCCTCTACAACAATGGGAGTGTATGGATATGAGTATACCGAGTGGTAAGGAATTATGTTTGGAGAACTGGTGAGCATGAGTTGCATGGAGTCAATGCAGCTATATGGAGAGGGGAAGAGTAATCACTTATGTACCTGCATTCCTGGGTCTTTACCTTCTAAAATGCATGTTCAAATAGATCATAATCACTATAATGAACAATATGAGACAATGTAAGGGGACTAGAGGGTGCCCCATGTGTTTCTCCTATTTTTTATGTTTGTCCTATATTTTTCCTCACCTCATTTCCTTCTATTCTTCATTTTCTATGATGTTTTCTTATTTTATTACTAATTTCCCTTTCTATCACATTTGTGCATGTTGACAGTTTCATATTTAGAGATGGAGTACCCTTTCCGACATCTACCCCTTGGTACAATGTCATGCATTAACACATTTTGGGGCACTCGGATGAGCCCTGTAGAAGTTCATGATTAGTTTTGTGATCCTCCTCTGGAATCCATGAATTCTCTTCGTGCCCATAACCTCTCCATCTGACCAGATACTGCAACTTCCTACTCTTCATCCTGCTGTCCAGCACCTCATCCACCTCATACCTCTCCTCTTCTCCTATGATCTCAGGGGGTGGCAGTGGTTTTGCATGGTGACCTTCGATTGGGTCCATTGGCATGGGCATGAGCTTGATGATGTGGAACACCAGGTGTATTCGAGCCATCGATGGTGGCAGTTGGAGGCGATATGCATGCGAGCCAACAGGACAAATGACTAGGTATGGCCCCAGGAAGCAGTGCACAAATTTCTTCCTGGGTCTAGTTGTGCTGATATCTGAAGCATCCAGGAAGACCTTTTCGCCAATTGTGAAAATCGGTGCAGGGAGTCACCATTGGTTATAGTACCTCGCCATATCATCCTTTGACTTGGCAAGGGCAGCACGAGCCTCATCCAACGTTGATTTCATCTGATCTGCAAACTCATTGACTGCCTCAAGCCTCAAGGGTCGTTGGTTGGGCTCAAAACCCATCTGCAGATGTCTGCCAGTGTCAACAAAGAAGGGGGAGTGCTGGGTGGATGAGTGGATATGGTTATTGTATGCAAATTCGCCCAGAGGGAGTAGAGTGTCCCAATCATTTTGGTGCTCATTCACAAAAATGTGGATGTACTGCTTGAGCTCCTGATTGACTTGCTCAGTCTGCCCATCGGACTGTGGGTGATATGCTGTGGATGCCAAAATGGTGATACCCAACAAGCAATACAATTCATGCATGAATTGTGTTACAAACTGTGGTCCCCGATCTGAGAGCATCGATTTCAGGAGGCCATGAAGCTTCCACATGTTCTGCAAGTACAATCACACCGATCCCAGCACCGTAACAGTGGTGTGAGTGGGTATGAAATGGCCATGCTTGCTCACTGAGTCTACCACCACCATCGTCACATCAAAGTCATGGGAGTCTGGAAGTTCAGTGATGAAATCAACACTTACCACATCCCAGCAATTTTCAGGGATTGGGAGGGGGTGTAGTTCACTGAAAGGTCGACGCTTCTGTGCCTTCATGCGAAGACACAGATTGCAGGCCTTACAGTACTGACTGATAAAGCATGACATGTTTGGCCACCAGTAATTGTGCAAGATGAGTTTGAGCATTTTCCAGCATCTGGCATGTCCACCAATCTTGGAGTCATGATGCTGTTCAGCAATTCTGCATTGCAAGTCTGGTATGAGTGGAACATAAATGCAATCACAAAACCTCCATAATCCATCCTCCTCTGTCCACTCTGAGCTTCGCAATGTCTTGCCCTTGGCCCTATCCAACTCCTTCATTGCTAGTACCACCACATCTTCGCTCTTTCCATCCCAAACCCTCTTGCGCACTTCGCGCAAGATATTTCGCTCCACTCCTTCGATTGTCACCCCTTCGAGTGTGTGAATTGCGAAGAATTTGGGGCAGAGCAGGGTAGTGTCATGATTATCATCCACGCCATTCGCATGATTGGCTCATCATGAAAGCACATCACATTTACCCATACTCTTTCCAGGACAGTGGTGCATGACAAAGTCAAACCGTGTAAGATAGAGCAACCAGTGAGCTTGTCTGCAATTTAGCTTTTTCACGGTCATGAAGTACTCCAGATTTTTGTGGTCAGTCCAGATCTCTACCTTGTGCTGCGCACCTTCAAGGAAATGCCTCCATTCATCTAATGATCTCATCACTGCTAGCATCTCCTTGTCGTGGATCTCATAATTTCATTCAACTGCATTGAGTGACTTTGAGTAGAACATGATAGGGTGCCATTTGAGATCATCAGCTGATTGCTGCGACAGCACTGAGCTGGTTGGATAGTCTGAGCTGTCTGCCTCAATGCAAAATGCTTTGGCATCGTCAGCAAAATGGAGAATAGGGGAGGATGTGACCCAATTCTTGATTTCATCAAAGGCGCCTTGTTCCGAAGGTCCCCATTCCCATTTGTGCTCCTTCTTTGTGAGCTAAAAGAGGGGTTTTGCATGATGCGAAAAGTCTTCAATGAAGTGCTGATAGAAATTCGCGAACCCTAGGAATTATAAGGGCAACCTAAGCCTCTAGCAAAGGGAAATCCGAAGTTAAAATTATACTACATAATACAGGCATTGGGGGCGCACCTAGCAAAGGGAAATCCGAAGAGAAAACTCTAAGGATCCCCTTGCTGATGCCCAGTATATGTGAAGACGACAAAAATCAAATATAACCTAAAAATAGAAAAAGGCGGAGATAGGCAGATCAAGGCCGCCGAATGACATCATACCAAGGGGTATGTGTCGGAAGGGGTACTCCGCCTCTAAATATAAAAGTGTCAACATATACAAACATGATAGCAAGGGAAAATTAGTAATAAAATCCGGAAAAATCATAGAAAATGAAGAATAGAAGGAAATGAGGTGGGGAAAAATATGGGACGAACATAAAAAATAGGAAAAACACACAGGGCACCCCCTTAGTCCCCTTACATCACCCCCTCTCTAAGATGCATCGCCCCGATGCATTCGAAATCATATACGACCAAAGTCCGTGACTTGAATGCGACGCGGTGCAGCAGTGTGCCGTCGGTGGAATTCCTTGATTAACCGAGGGGCATTTACGTCAGACTCTTCGACCCATGAGTTCTCCTCATACCCATAACCCTTCCAATGTACCAAATACTGGAGTTTTCCTCGACGCAAACGGCTGTCCAAGATTGACTCGACTTCATATTGGGGTTCTCCCTCGATCACTGTAGGTGGTGGTGGTGGGTGTGAATGGCGTCCCGGGAACGGATCTGGGGGAGCTGGAAGCAATTTGACGACATGGAAGACGGGATGGAGTCTGGACATGGAGGCTGGGAGGCGTAGACGATAGGCATGTGTTCCAACGCACTTGACAATGGGGAAAGGTCCCAAGAAGCGATGAGCGAGTTTCTTGGATGGACGTGTAGTGGAGATGTCACTGGAGTCAAGATAAACTCGATCACCAACCTTGTACTGAGGGGTTGGGGAGTGGCGCTGGTTGTAAAATCGCGCCATGTCGTCCTTCGCCTTTGCTAAGGCTGCCCTTGCCTCCTCCAAGCTATCCCTCATGCGTTCTGTGAACTCATTCACTGTCTCGATGTGTGAGGGAGTTTGGCGAGGTTCAAATCCCATGCGTGGATGTCGTCCAGTGTCTAAGAGGAAAGGGGTCTGTTGAGTGGAAGCATGGACATGGTTGTTGTATCCGAACTCGGCCAAAGGAAGGAGATCATCCCAATCGTCCTGGCGTTCATTGACAAAGAGGCGGATGTACTGCTCCAGTTCCTGGTTGACTCGCTCCGTCTGGCCATCAGTTTGTGGGTGATAAGCAGTTGAAGCGAGGAGTTTGATCCCCAGGAGTCGGTACAGCTCACGAGTGAACTCTGCCATGAACTGAGGGCCACGATCCGAGAGGAAGGCACCAGGAAGTCCATGTAACTTCCACACGTGGTGGAGGTAGAGTCGAGCGGCACCTAGGGCACTGACAGTGGTGTGAGTGGGAATGAAGTGAGTGCGTTTTCCCACTGAGTCAACTGTGCACATCACCGCATCAAACCCGTTTGACTCTGGCAATTCCACCACAAAGTCGACGCTGACGACATCCCAACGACTCTCTGGAACAGGAAGAGGGTGTAGCTCACCAATAGGCTTGCGACGAGGGACCTTGGTGCGTAAGCAAAGGTCACAAGTGCGACAATACTGACCAATGAGCCGTGACATTTGTGGCCACCAATAGTTCCGTGAGGTGAGCTCCAAGGTCTTCCAGCGTCCGGGGTGGCCAGCAATCTGTGAGTCATGGTGTTGGGATATGATGTGCCGGCGAAGGTCTGGGTCATTGGGAACATAGATGCGATCCCTGAAATACAACAAGTCCTCCTTTTCAGCCCACTCTGCCGCACGTAAGGAAAGGGTCGATCCCTTCCTCAGTTCTTTAACAGCTCGGGCGACAACATCCTCATGTAAACCGCTACGGTTTGCGCGACGAATGTCACGTAGAATGTCCCGCTCCTCGCCCTGGGGTACGATGCCTTCCAGTGCCCGAATGGTGAACAGGTCTGGCTGCAACAGCACAATGTTTTGGTTGTCACCGCTGCCATCCCCATGGTCTGCACGTCGGGATAGGGCATCGGTCTTCCCCATGCTGCGACCCGGACGGTGGTGCAAGGAGAAGTCGAATCTAGATAGATACAGGGACCAACGAGCTTGACGACGGTTCAATTTCTTGGCCGTCATGAAGTACTCGAGGTTCTTGTGATCTGTCCAAATTTCCACCTTGTGTTGGGCACCCTCGAGGAAGTGTCGCCACTCCTCAAGCGCACGCATTATTGCCAACATCTCCTTGTCATGGATCTCGTAGTTTCTCTCTACAGCACTAAGGCTTTTGGAGTAGAACGCAACAGGATGCCACTTCTGGTCCTCCGGAGACTGCTGAGACAACACAGCGCCCGTCGCAAAGTCAGAACTGTCGGCTTCTACACGAAAAGGACGCGAATCGTCAGCAAAGGTAAGGATCGGAGCGGAAGTGACCATCTCCTTAAGCTTTTCGAACGCCTCCTGTTGTGCATTATCCCACCTCCATGCCTCCTTTCCTGTCAAGTCGAACAGCGGTCGTGCATGATGTGAGAAATCCTTGATAAAACGCCGATAAAAATTGATGAAGCCCAGGAAAGACTGCACCTCCTTCTTGTTCGTGGGCGTAGGCCAAGCTGTGACCCCATTTACCTTGATAGGATCCATCTCCACTTGACCCTCCGAGATAATCAGGCCGAGGTACTCGATCTTGGTCCTTTCGAACTCGCATTTGTCCTGACGAAGGTAGAGTTTGTACCGTCGAAGTCGCTCTAGGACGAGGCGCATGATGCGACGGTGCTCTTCAACTGTGCGAGTGAAGATGAGGATGTCGTCGAGATAGATGCAGACAACGCCTTCGAGGATGAGGTCATGGAAGATGTCGTTCATCATGGTCTGAAAGATGGCAGGGCTATTAGTAAGGCCAAAGAACATGACAAGCGGTTCAAAAAGACCACGGTTGGTACGAAAGGCTGCCTTCCACTCATCTCCCTCCTTTATCCTCACATTATTATAGCCCCAACGGACATCGAGCTTGGTGAAGTATCGGGCTCCACGGAGCTGGTTTACGAGTTCGGAGATGAGGGGTAGTGGGTAGCGATTTTTGACCGTGATGTTGTTGAGTCTTCTGTAGTCTTGAACCGGTCGAAGTGAGCCATCCTTCTTCTTGACAAAGAAAAAGGGAGAGGCCATGGGTGACTTCGATGGTCGAATACGTCCAGAGGCCAGGTGCTCGTCGATGAACTGGTCAAGCTGCCGTTGTTCCTCCGGAGAGAGAGGATAGACCTTGCAGGATGAAGGGGTTGCGCCGGGGGTGAGTTCGATCGCGTGATCCCATGGCTTACGCGCAGGAAGAGAGTCGAATGACTCCTTGGAGAACACGTCTTCAAACTCATGGAGATGAGGGAGTAAGGAGTTAGTAGAGGATTTAGCAGCGTTGTTTTTGTGGAAGGCCTCGGCAAGGCGTTGGGATATGTTCGATGTGGCACACACCTCATGCGATGAGCGAATCGCAGTGTAGAAGATCCGATCACCCTCCTCCACTTCCTCTGGGTCCTCATCATCATCATCCGAGTCCGGCATTAGATCAGGAACCCCTTCCAATTCCACTTCAGGTATAGGCAGGGGTCCAGCACGACACTTCTGAGTTCGTCGTATTGCCGCCTTCTGTCCACGACGTTCTTGCCTGGCTTCTGTGAAACACGTCCGACAGCGGGATGGACATCGGCTCATGGTAACCTCCCCGGTGCGCCAGTCGACCTCTGGGTTATGGTCTCGAAGCCATGGATATCCCAAAATCGCCTTTTGCTTTCCTAATTGAGTGACAGCAAAAAGGGCACGCTCACTATGATCTTTGTAACGGAGAACCAGGTCTGCAACCTCTCGGATGGCACCAGCTTCATTTGGGGATCCATCCACGTTATATACAGGTATCGGACGTGAGAGTGAGCGAGTATTTAGACGATGTTGTTGTACCAGATGGGAATCGATGAAGAGACCAGTCGCACCAGAGTCCAGGAGTGCAGAAACACCGAGTATCTGTCCAGTGTCGGTCGTCTGCAGTTCGATGGCTAGGTTTAAGGAATGTGCAGAGGGAGTGGATGCCACAATATACTTGCATGGTAGTTTACGCTCCCATGATTTAATTTTGGGACGTGGAGTAGAAGGAGAGATGGGGAGAGCAGGTACGTCTTTAGCCAACTTCGAAGGGTCAGAGAGGGGAGCAGTCACAGAAATGGATTCATTCTCCAGGGATTCAACTGACAAGACTTCAAAGCGGTTATGGACAGGCAGTGAGGGCGTACAATTCACTCGCTGCGAATAGGAAAATCCTGCTCCTCTACAACTTCCAGCTTAACCTCCTCTGCAACTTGATCCTTCGCTTCCTCAACATCTACAAGTGCCAACAGATCTTGCAGGAGTTTGTCTCGTCCCTCGGGGGTGAGCATGCGGATATCCTGACGATGGGGACACGCTCCAGCCCTGTGTCCAGGTTCCCCACAACGGTAGCAGAGATCCAACTTACGTGCACGGCTGCGGGCTGCATCAACATCCATTGGTACTGGGATATTGACGGCTGGTGTGGGAGTTTGACGAGCAGGAATGGGGTTAGGGCGGGGGAGGCTTCGATTGAAGGTGTAGGGTGTATGAGTGGTAGTTGGAGCACGGAATGCAGCATTAAACGCCGCATTTGTGAGTCGGTTCTCGTCACAGAGTGAAGCAGCTTCATACCAAGCAAGGATATCATCGTCCGCTGGGCGCCCTTCCAACATCTGTGCAATCTGGTCCTGAATTTCTCGGTTGAGCCCCCGTCGGAACTTCACCACCACTGGTAACCCACTCCCATACCCTGCCATGTCCACCAAATCCTTGAACTCATCGATATAGTCGTCCACGGATCGACGTCCCTGGTGGTAAGTGGATGACTCAAGTCGTGTCACTGCTCGGTGGCGTTCATTGAGGGGGCAGAAGTGGCGTACGAACTCAGCTCGAAAGTCACCCCAAGTGGAGAAAGGTAGAGAACCGAGTTCTTTAGTTTGACGTAGGATACGGTCCACATAGAGATAGGCGCGTTCAGATTTCATGTATGTGAAGGCCCAATAAATTTTTGCAGCCTCATCGACGAATTGATGCGACTGGAGACTAATGTATAACTCACAGGAATTAAGGAATGCACGTCCCTGCGCACGTGCACCATTAAATTCGGCGGGGGGGGACGGTTTGATCTGGGCACGTTCCTTAGTGGACGCGTTTGGCAAAACATCGTTGTTGGGTGCGCTTGGAGTCGTGAAGGGGGAACTATTAGTCGTAGGGTTAGCCTGGAGGGTCCTAACGAAGTTTTCAATCGTAGATTTAAGCGAGTCGATTTGCGCGTGCATTCCGGAAATGTCGCTTTCAAGCGCATCGAAGCGTTCTGATGCGTCCATGTCGCTAGGGAGCGCGTTTGGCGAAAATGGCGGCGCAATAAAGGTGAGAGTATCTGGAACGGTGTGTAGGGACTCTGTGGAGCTTTGGGAAGCGTCGTCCAGTCCGTACCTGCCTATTTTGGGCAGCGCGTTCGCGATTTTCGGGCCTTAGGGGAGAGTTTTCTACTATAAGGGCAACCTAAGCCTCTAGCAAAGGGAAATCCGAAGTTAAAATTATACTACATAATACAGGCATTGGGGGCGCACCTAGCAAAGGGAAATCCGAAGAGAAAACTCTAAGGATCCCCTTGCTGATGCCCAGTATATGTGAAGACGACAAAAATCAAATATAACCTAAAAATAGAAAAAGGCGGAGATAGGCAGATCAAGGCCGCCGAATGACATCATACCAAGGGGTATGTGTCGGAAGGGGTACTCCGCCTCTAAATATAAAAGTGTCAACATATACAAACATGATAGCAAGGGAAAATTAGTAATAAAATCCGGAAAAATCATAGAAAATGAAGAATAGAAGGAAATGAGGTGGGGAAAAATATGGGACGAACATAAAAAATAGGAAAAACACACAGGGCACCCCCTTAGTCCCCTTACAGGAATGACTGTACCTCCTTTCACATTGTGGGGGTGGGTCATTTGGTGACTCCCACTACCTTGATGGGATTCATACAAATTTTGCCCTCGGATATGATGAGTCCGAGGTACTCGATTGTTGTTTGCTCAAACTCACACTTGTCATGTTGCAGAAACAACTTGTGCCCATGAAGGCACTCCAGGACAAGGCATGTAATGCACCGATGTTCATCGATCAATTTCATAAAGATGAGGATGTCATCCAGGTAGACACAGACCACTCCTTCCATAATGAGATCTTGAAAAATGTCATTCATCATCATTTGGAATGTGGAAGGGGAGTTTGTGAGTCTGAAAAACATCAACAAGGGTTCGAAAAGCCCGCAATTTATGCGAAAAGCGGCTTTCCATTCGTTGCCCCTTTTCATGCACACATTGTTGTACCCCCATTGCACATCGAGTTTTGTAAAGTATTTTGTGCCTCAAAGTTGATTTACCAGTTCCGAAATCAGTGGTAGCGGATATCAGCTTTTGATCATGAGAGCATTGAGAGCGCAATAATCTTGTACAAGCCAGAGGGATCCATCCTTCTTCTTGATAAAGAAGACAGGGGATGCCATCGGTGACTTGGAGGGGCAAATGCAGCCAGTGGCTAGGTTCTCCTGGATGAATTCATCCATCTCAGCCTGTTCATTGGGCGCAAGGGGATAGACCTTGCAGCTAGCAGCTTTTGCACCAGGGATGAGTTCAATTGCATGATCCCATACCTTTCGGTCAGGCAAGCGGTCGAACAAAAACTTTGCAAATAGGTCCTCAAACTTGTAGAAGTGCACAGGGATGGATTCATGAAAGGACTTTGGTTGCGCATTCTTATGGAAGGCCTCTGCTAGCCATTGTGAAATGTTGGATGTAGCGTGAACAAATTCTGCTTCACAGGGAATGGTAGTGACAAAGATGCAATCTCCCTCGTTGACCAAGTTTTTGCTTGAAAGGGGTGGTTTATCATGGTCTTCATCATTGTTATCATCATTCACCAGTTGTGGAAGGTCTGGGATGTTCTCCATCTTGACATCAGGGGTGGTTCATCATGGTCTTCATCATTGTTATCATCATTCACCAGTTGTGGAAGGTCTGGGATGTCCTCCATCTTGACATCAGGGGTAGGCATGGGACCCACACGACAGGTACAAATGCTAGTGATTTCCCAAAAAGTGCTTTTGCGCTCTTCATTCATCTCATTCTGACAGGTGCAGCAGTGATTTGGGCATCGACTCATTTTGACTTCATTAGTCTGCCAGTCCACCTCAGGATTATGCTCGTGGAGCCAGGTGAGGCTGAGAATAACATCTTGCCTGCCGATGCCAGTCACCGTGAACATCGCATGTTCAGAGTGGTCACAAAATTGTAGTAGGACCTCTACAACTTCCAAGATATTGCCTGCTTCATCCGCTGAGCCATCGACATTGAACACAGGGATGGGTTGGCTGAGCACTTTTGTTGCGAGGTGATTTCTCACAACAAAATCAGAATTGACAAAAAGGCCAGTGGTGCCACAATCAAGTAGCACCTTGGTCATGTGCACAGTGCCGGTATCGGTGGTTTGCAGTGATACTTCGAGTTTGAATGAGTGGGGGCTTGGGGTCATCGCTACAACATAGTGGTTGGGGAGTCGTTTCTCCCATTTAGGGTGCTTACGAAAATGTGAACGAGGATAGGGAGGGGTTAGTACGGCTTGTGCATCATTTGCAGAGAGATCAGTTGATGAAATAGAATTTGATTCATACACTTCACCTACTGACAACACTGCAAAATGATTTTTTGCAGACAATGGTGGTGTACTGCTCACTCATTGTCACTGTGAAAATCCTCCTTTACTTCTACAATGGGCTCCTCGTCCTTCTCGTTTGTGTCATTCACATCCAGCGCTGCAAATTCCTCCTGTGCAAAATTCTGTTGCTCTTTGCTATCCATGTACCAAATGTCAAACTGTCTTGGGCATTCAGGTCATGTATGACTGGATTCTCTGCAACGAAAGCAGATGAGCACAGATCTGTCCTTTGGTGTAGTGGGTGCAGAGACACTTTGCACCAAAGGTGTGTATCGCGATGGGGCAGTTGTGTGCGAAATTGGGGGGAGGGGCCATGCCATGGCAGGAACAAGCTTGTGGAACATGTTCCCGGGCTGCAAGCTCATTTCGGATCATGAGGCCATTCACAAAGACATGTGAAAAGCCTCATTCGCAATGCAATTTTTGTCGCAGACGATAGCGGCATTGCACCACTGCTTGGGGGTGTTATCCAAAGGTCGTCTGGTGGTGAGACAGGCAACATGGTCTTGGATCTTCATGTTTAGACCTTGTTGGAATTTGAGGACAATATGCGAGCCCTCAAAGTACTGCGCTTGCTCTACCAGTTTGCAAAAGTTGTCAACATACTCGTCAATGGTTCATGTACCTTGGAAGTACTTCACAGTCTCAAGCTCGGTCCGCAAAGATTGGATCTCATTCTTCAGACAGAACTCATTTGTGAACTCATCCACAAAATCAGAGTAGGAGGTGTAGGGGAGTCTTCCACTTAGTTGGTAGTTGCACATGAGACAATCCACAAACTGTGCAGCTCATCCACCCTTCATGAATGAGAGGGCCCACATAACCTGTGCATGCTTGTCCACAAATTGATGAGGAGTGAGGGCAAAATAGAGTGCACACAAATTCAGGAATGCTCGTCTAAGTGAACGATCACCTGAAAAGTCTGCAGGGTTTGCAGGCTTGGGGTGGTAATCTTGTGACAATGCTTTGTGATGGTGCTCATGAACTACTGGGCCAGGAGACCCTAGGTCTGTGGGGTTGGAGATGCTTGGAAGCACCTGTGGCTCTTTGTGGTCCACCTCTCATTGCGCAAATACCGCCATAGTCTGTATAAGGCCTGCAATGCTCACTTTGATGCACTGGAGGCGGTCCTCATTGTCTGTCTCCATGGGAAGGTTGGTAGTTGTGTAAAGGGGTGGAAGAGTTGAGTGGAGGGATGATAGCAAAGCTCTCCGAAGTCGCGAAGCAGGCACAAAAATGTGCAAAATTTTCATAAACTGAGTCGCTGGCTGTGGTAACCTACTACCTTCAGTCCACTAAAGAGAGAGTTTTCTTCTGTAAGGGCAACCTTATGATCAGAGTCCTAAGAACTCGATACTTGCAAGGGAAAACCAAAGATTAAATTCAATAACTATTGAACAAGGAAAAGACCCATACCTTGCAAGGGAAAACCAAAGAGAAAACTCTAAGGAGTCCAGTGCAAGGCCAAAGTATATATATGGAAGGCATGCAACGTTCTAAAATACTTGGAGCCCCTTCCATCCTAGCACTAATTCAGATCCAGGGTCGTGTTCCCATTTGGGGAGACAGCCATCAATCAGTGATAGTGTTCGCATCAGGCCATGCTTGGCAAGTGGTGTCTGCATCAGGCCATGATTGGTAATGGGCATGCAAAGACATCCTTGATTGTTTCCGCAGGCGCAACAATTGTGCAACTGGTTTGCACAAAGGCGCAAATTGCGACAACAGTTTGCACAGGGTTTTGACTGTGAGAATGGGGAGAGTACAATAAGGGCTGATGGATCAATATATTGGAATGTTTGTAGATGGTTGGTGCAAAAGGTGCTTTGTTGTGCAAACATTTACATGTTTGCAGAAGCATTTGCAATTGTGCACCAACCATTGTAGGGGCGCATAAGGTGTTCCCCTTACAGAAGGGAGATACAGACAAAAGAGTGAATTTGCATGACAATGTGCACTCAACGCGCATCAGATTTCAAAGTCTGCCAATTTTGTCCTTGGCTCCACAGTAAAGGCCTCCCATGGTGCAGGGTGCATGCCTCCTAGAAGACTTCCTATCAGCCCCGACATTGAAAAGCTCATTCAAAAGGCATGCACCCAGCTTCGCACCCAGGCCAAACCCAACATCTCAGATGTCATTCATGAAATAAAGGCTTGCACTGGTGTTGCTCTTCCTTACCACACTGTTTGCAACTGCTTTCAGGGCAAACATATCCCCCCTTGACAGGCTTATGTCAGCCAGCAGCTTCTCTCCCCTGAGGCAGAGAAAGTGCTTGTTGATTGGATCACTTTCCTCTCAGACACTGGCCACCCCCTCAGCAAGCAGACAATCCAGAAGAAAGCTGAGGCTCTGTGTGGGAAGAAGCCAAGCAAAATCTGGATTGTTTATTTCCTTCGACGTCACCCAGAGATCAAGCTTGGAAGTTTCAGCTCTCATACTTACAATCCCTATTTAATGCAGAACTAATTCTCAGTAAACAGCTTCATAATGCTTATACATGGACTAATGTACATAGTTCATCTATGCTACTGACTGGATCTTGTCACTTTTGAATGCAACAGCAGTCACTCATTAACATTGCCGAAGCGGAGATGCAACCGGCTGTATGAGTCAGCGTGACAATCCGTGACGAAAGTTTTGAAACTCCCAATTTTTTGGACTTGCACACGCGGCTTTCTTCCGACACAAGCACCCATCCAGTTTATACCAAAGTGACACTCCAGAGGCTAGTTCATATATTATCACGTCAATTTCAAAAGTCCGATCAGTAAAAGGTTTCGTCGATGTTTTTCTATTCGTGATTTAGTAAAAGTTTTGAAACTCCCAACTCATGATAGTAGCGCAGTAACATTGATGGCAACGTCGGAAGTAGCCATGATGACGTAAGGTTACGCCAAATTGACAAATTCCTAAACGGGACCATTTGGTTGCTATAACTAAACCCATTCGAAAAAGGGAAAAAGGTCGGTCGTTGAGCGTCGTGCACAGAATCTATATATAGATATTGTAATTATGATAAGCAAGGCAGTTTGCAAACCCGGGACAGCCCGGGAACTTCCATCAGCCGATATGCCGAAGCCAAATTGGGACAACCATCAATTCTGTTCCTGAAAACCAACTCACAAAATCTACAAAGGCCTCAAGAGGACCCCGGATAATGCCCCCAGAGGCTTCTCCAAAACAATGATTTTGTCTGGACAGAACAATGTTCCCATGCTTTTTGACACGTTTCAGAACATTGTGCTCCAAAAAGGTTTTTCGAGATGGTCATTTTTGTCTGGATTAGGCCGAAAACCCTCTGGGGGCATTATCCGGGGTCCTGCCTCAAGTGCTCTGCAGTTGACGACGGAAGCATCCACCTCGCCAAATGAGAGGTGTGATGAGATCTTCATATTTTGTGATCAGAACGCTTGTTTTGGGAATACATATGATCTTGTCCCCCCCCCCCCATCAATATATATATATACGTTGTTACGGTTTAGAAAAATCTACAGAGGTTTGATATTCAAACATGTTCGAACTCCGCCCATTACCCCGCGAACTTTCTAAAAATTTCTAGATCTCTTTACGGAAAGTCACCCACTATCACAACTCAAACTGATCTTCAGGTGCCTTGAAAAGAAAACTAATATCCTGGCTATCGTTATGCATTGAAAATAGTAAAATCACGAGAATGCGCTAGAATGCGCTGTAGGCTGGATATTCATGATCATGTGACTAGAAAGACAGCCGCTTAGCGAGGTTAGGAGATTATTAGAAGGTCTAGAACCATGTGGTGTGGAGTCTGATAGGTCTGATGCTAAGAACACGCGGACGGCAGGCCGCCATTCACGAAGTTACGGAAGTAGACGAAGCGTCTACGCGGACCGATAGACTTGTAACATAGATGATTCGGACACTGTAGTAGCCTTCACATGGTGTGCCTCGTAAAAAAAGTGTATTATATGCCAAGTTTCTATATAAACGGGGGAGGTCCCGGGCATGTCGGACACACACTGATCTACATACCAGTTATCATTGTAGAATGGCTCCAGATGGCTCCTCATGGAGCTTATGAATGCCATTGCCTGTTTCGAGAGCAAAAAAGGGGAGCATTTTCCCCGGTTATGTAACCATAGTGTGCAGCGTGCGACCGGCTACAGTGACAACCCGATAGTACCTGAAAATGAAAATTCTCATCCGTTCCATGTGGGGCATTCAAGTTAGCCTGACGAGAATTTCGGAGTGCTCTGCCTACATCGACCTCGGTATAGCCGACTATACCGGACGTTTGCAACGATTAGTTGACAAGCAGGAGCATAATTATTATGCCATTTGAAGTTATAATTCACCAAGGAGATCTTTGGCGATGCACCTTGATCAATTTGAAAGTGGAGATGCACCACATGGACCACCAGGTTCCTGCCGGCGTAAATACGATAAAAATGGCGGGCTTCTTTTTTCAGGACTTCTTGTCCGCTCCTGACCTACGCCAGGATGGACTCGAGCTCGCCAATGAGAATCAACGCCGAAAGCTTGAGTCTGAAAGACGAGAAGGTCCTTTTATCGGCACCAGTTTATGGAGACCCTGGCAACGACGAGGATGAGCTGCCACCCACCGAAGAGGAACTCGCGACTTTGAGGAGGGTAGCAGATGGGATCCCTTGGAATGCTTTCCGTGAGTAGAGCCCGTGTTCGATTTTCGTTCTGCAATGACCTTAGAAACATACTCTAGTTATTGCGCTCATTGAGTTGGCGGAGAGATTTTCGGTGTGTCGCAGGAGGTCATGTCCTGATTCTCTTCATTTACATTTGATTTGATACAAAGTACTACGGCTCCACGGTCGTCTTTGTGCGTCCAATCGTCATTCATGATCCGTCCCTCGCTCTCAATGAATTTGTTGCTCTTTCCAGACTAACTACATCCAGCAAGTCTTGCCGCCCGGTTCACACACTGGGGCAGGCTTCGCCAACGGTCAATCCGGCGCTCTTGGCCTTGGCCAGCGGGCCGCTACCGGTCTCACCACCTTCTTCCAATTTTGGTATTTTTTTTCTCCATTTGGAGGTATCTTTCGTCAGTTGTTCAACGCCTTTCACCTTATGCAGGTGCTATGTGACCCCCCTCCTGGGAGCGTACATCGCGGACACGTACTGGGGAAGGTTCAACACAATCTGTGTAGCTGTAGGCGTAGCGCTTGTCGGGCATGCCATCCTTATCGTTTCTGCTGTTCCTGGGGTCATTGAACACAAGAGTGCGGTTGGAGCGTTCTCAGTCGCCCTGATCGTCATGGGGTTGGGTGCGTCTTCCTTCACTTTTCCATCCTTTGCCCGTATTTGTTGTTCTGTGACCTTTCTTTTTCGCCGACATCTCCTTTCCCCACCCTGTTGAACGACGTTAATTGTTATGTATAGGTACTGGGATGTTCAAGTCTAATATATCGCCCCTGATCGCGGAGCAAATCCATCGTAAAAGCCTCGTCGTTACTATTACCAAGAATGGCGAGCGAGTCATCATCGACCCTATCATGACTGTGTCTAGGATCTACATGGTATGGGCGGTTTGTTCTAGTATTCAGGTACACTTACTCTTATGGACAGTATTTCTACCTGTTCATCAATATCGGTGCATTGGTAGGCCAGATCGGAATGACCTACTCCGAGAAAGTATGTCTTTCCCTTATCTACTGCATATGTCGGCTCATCCATGTCCACGTAGTATGTGGGGTTCTGGCTAGCCTACACTTTACCTACCATCATCTTCTTACTTTGTCCAATTGTCCTCTTCATTGGGCGAAACCGATATGTGCGCACGCCTCCTACTGGATCAGTCTTTGTGACTGCAGTCAGGCTATGGCGATATGCTTCTAAAGGGCGGTGGGTAGTTTTCTATGTCTCATACTGTTCATCCTTAGTTAAACTGAATGCATTTCGCTGCAGATGGAGCTTGAACCCTGTACGAGCGTGGCGACAACTAACTGCAGATGACTTCTGGGAAAATGCTAAGCCTAGTCGAGTAGTTGCCCGTTCCGGTGAGGAGGGCAAGCCCAAGTGGATGGTCTTTGATGATCAGTGGGTCGATGAAGTTAGGCGAGGGCTGAAGGCATGTGGCGTGTTCTGTTGGATTCCCCTTTGGTGTGAGTTGGTGTTTCTACTCTCTTTTGGAATCTGGGTCACGGTCATTGATGGTCTTATGTTTTACCAGGGCTTACATACAATCAAATAAACAACAACCTGACATCCCAAGCGGCAACCATGTCGACGCATGGTCTTCCGAACGATGTGCTATCTAACCTAGATCCGTTTGCACTAATCATCCTGATTCCACTTTGCGATCTGTTTGTAAGTACTCACGCAGTCTAGCTGACGTGAAGATTTGACTGTTGCGTACAGATCTATCCTGCCCTTTACCGCATGGGAATAAAATTCACTGCTCTGAAGAAGATTGCAGCCGGGTTCTTCACTGGGGCTGCCGCCATGATCTGGGCTGCAGGTAAGCCTTTCCCGCCTCATCTTATATCCGCTTAACAACTCTTTACACAGTCGTCCAACATTACATCTACAAGGTACAGCCCTACTCGTCGTTCCTACCTATATAAATACTTATGACCATAGACCAACCCATGCCACTACTCTGCCGCAACCTGCCAAGACGCTCAGGGGAACCCACTAGTATCGCCTCTGAATGTCTGGATTCAGACCGGCTCGTACGTATTTACACATATTGTCTGTTTGCGAGCAGTATCTGATTTTGTTTGCACAGTTATATACTAATCGCCTTGAGCGAGATTTTTGCCTCCATCACGGGACTCGAATACGCGTTCACCAAGGCACCGGCAAACATGAGGTCCTGTGTCATGGCTATTTTCTTGTTCACCTCCGCGATTTCCTCTGCCATTGGGGAGGCATTTGTCTGTACGTACATTTCGTTTACCGACCTCCACACACGCCTTTAACGATTTCTGATAGCGATTTCTGCCGATCCATTATTGGTATGGAACTATGGCGCTATGGGTGTCATAGCTGGTGTCTCCGGAATTTTCTTCTGGTTGTCGGTACGCAACTTGGACAAGCAAGAGGACTCCTTGAACAACTTGAAGAAGGGTGAATTTATTGGAGAAAAAAGTAATGCAGAATGATTTGCCACATTAAGTGTACTCTAGTTCATGTCTTTTTTGTGGGTAACGATATATACGTTAATGATGAACGGGTATATGAACGATGCAGCAAATAATATTATGTTTAAAAGCTCCAGAACACGCCATGTCTTGTGCATCGCATCCGATCGTCTTTCGAGGTCTCAATCGGAACTCTCATCAGCCTCGATTAATAACGCTCGCAATCTCTCGATGGTTCCCTCAATTTCTGTCCTGCTCTGCATCCTCTCAATGATGCGTATAATCTTGTTCCACTGCGGATATCGTCGAGAATATGCCATGCCTAAGAGCCACGCAACGCCCTGAGGGTCGGAAGGGTCTGGAAACCACAGATCATCCAAGACACGTAGCCATTTTAAGTTGCTAGAGTCTGCAGAGAAATTAACGTCAGGAGAAGATGATGGCCATCGAAGAAAAATTTACGGGGGAGTGTACACTCCATGAGGGAGGGACAGACAGCACCCCAGGAGGTGACGGTCACGAAATCGTCGTCCATCCGACACTGTACATCACCCATTTTCCAGACATCTACGCAATTGATGTGCAGGCGTCGAAGCATAGTAAACCTTGGTAAGAAAGCCTTGACTGCATCTAGAAATGCCTTAACTCGCAAATATGTGAGCACCAATCTTATTAGAAGGGTATTTAACTCACTGTGCTGGGATGTGTATCTACGACGAGAAGGTTGGTGAGGCTCAATGTGTATATGTTTGGAAGCCAGATGGAGATGAGGTCCAGCAAGTCCAGGTTCCATCCTCGTCGTCTGCAGCTAAGGACATTCATGCCGTCGCTGCTTGTTCGCTCGAGTGCGGTGATAGCGTCCTGCGGAGAAGCATCAACTGCGTCCCAGAATATAAACGCTGCTCTCAAGGCAGTGTCGCATGCGAGTGCCGAAATGCATTGGCTGTTCCCAGAAAAATATTGTAATTGGGGCAAGAGGATACGGGGAGGGGGACCAGCCAGCGAAGGCAGCGCAAAGGCCTCCGTAGGAGCTATTTGAAGATATGATATAGTCGGATGACGATTTAAAAAGGAGATCAGCGAGTCCGTGAGGGTGAGATAACATTCGAAGTGATGAAGGCTGGGAAGGGTAAGGTGATCAAGAGTTTGTATATAAGCAGGGTCAAAGACCATGAGTCTGAGATGCTGAAGGGAGGACAAGCATCGAATGGCCCGCCTGATGACTGCGTAAAAGGATGAAAAATAGTACGTCTTGGGCGGTTCCGAAGGCCTTTTTCCAAAATATAAGTGAAGGATGGTGATAACGTCACGGTCATTGAACTCACGTGTATGTGATAGAAAAAGTTCGGACTGCGACTGCGGCGCTCAAGTTTGAGGATAGAACGTGACAGCATGCCACAAGTGCCGAGGGATTGACCAAGGAGATATCACGGTATAGAGAGCGAATAGTGAAAGAATGGAATAATTTGGAGACTCGACAAAGAGACAACCGTGTATCGATATTAACAACACCGGCAATTTCTTCCAGCACTTCCACCGGAAGGTTCAGAATATACGGACGAGACATATTCTCCAGTTCATTAACGCACTAGCGTAGTAGCGGTTAGGGAGATATGTCCGATATATGAGGCGGCAGTCAGATGAGGTATATTGACTGAGCAATATAGTTGCGTATTGTCAGTTCAGAGCCACGCCTTTACAGCGCGGATACCACGAGTTACTATGTTCGTCTGGCACGGACCGGAGACATCTAATGAAGCAGATGGCCGAGAGATAAGATTATAAAAAGCTACCGATGAACACAGAAGAATGTGGAGATGACAGAGTGTGAAGAAGCTTGCTCTGAAAATGGACCGCTAATTGTTCATTACGGCCTTCGCACATAAGTATACGGAAAGGGAAATGTCACGTTTGGGTCATACCACCGTGTTTTAACCAATCATAAAGCTTCGACATCGGTAGGGTCGCCAAAGTGTGACCTCCGAATGGCGAATGGTCTAGGCCTCTTTTGTTCTGTCGTTTGAGATCTACATTCGGAGGGCTGACTTGATGTGATCAGGTGGCCTATGGCATCAGACCGAAGAACTGTGGAAGATTCGCCTGCAATTGTCTCTGAGCTGTACTGTTTAGGGCACAAGCCAAAAAATGCAGGGCTTGCTCAAAGCGATCCATATAAGAGAGAGGCTATAATAACTCGCGGCAAACACAATCACCGGCACCGATGCCGGCACCATTTATTCTAAACACATTCAAGCAGCATGCATCCTCAGTGCATCCTGCCAGTGTTTAAACTTTAGACTAGACTAGTTAGCCAGTCATTCATCTATGTAGTGGGTTTCAAAAGCTCCACAAGGTTCGTCATCATTTAAACCGTCGAATTGCCGCTTAGGTATACCCGCACAGCAGACTCAAGCCGTGAAGGGCCCCGATCGCCAGTATTTCGTCCACCAAATCGGTTAGCTGTTCGCGATCCAAGGCCATAACATCAATCGACGTGTATTGTGACATTCGGAGTCTTTGTTTGAAATCTTCCTGTGAAATCCCCGTTGTTTGATGGAATGATGGTCCTAATTGTGAAAATGGCTAGCTGCTTTCGTATTCCTCAAGCATGGTGCACAAGTAGATTGGATCACGATATAGAAACTCACAGAAAAGCTCAAGAACCGATTCCAACGCCATCAGCAGCAACGTAGCATCTCGTCGACTGGGACATTGACGATATGACAACCAACAACAGAGGAAGGTTCAGAAAACAGCGTGGTGTTATGTAACCTGGTACGTTTCCAGGTGTTCCACGCGCTCACCTCAGGCTCTTCTCATCGTCATAGTTTAGGTGCCTGGTTCCTTCTGGAGCGGATTCTTTTCGAAGCGCACGGACTGGGGTAGAGCGATCTTGACGTTGCGAGGGGTGCAAACAACTTGAGACGCATTGGGATACATAGATTATGGCCGAGAACACTGGGCATGAAGTGGGATCAATACCGTGAGGATGTCTGTATGTCTGTACGTCGTTGACCAGTTTTCAACGTAATGACTGATTCCATTGATCTAAGAGATCGGGTTCTATCATTTATGTGCAGCTGATCTCTGTGTGCCTACCAATACGGCATTCCACTATCTTGAATACGTATTCACAGGCACATAGACACTTGTGCTATCGAGACTGCCAGCTCACACGTGTCTTCTTAGGTCTCTCCCCAGCTTCCTCCACAAAGCTCATTTATCTCCATTCGGATCTGCACGCCGCCCCGAAGAAAACAAAAAAACGATGCACACGCTGAGACATCCGACCCACCTACGTTCTTCTCGAAACCAAACCGACAGCATAACATGTTCTCCGTGTCCTTCCTCCTTTCTCTTTCCATGTCCGCCCAATATCACTGGTATCGAGGTGCTCAATCAACCAAGTCCATCGTTGGCCTCACCCTACGCGATCCCCAAGGAATGGTATGCCTCCGCCATTAAGGAACTACATGCACTCGATCAGAACATGCCGCTATACGTCGGAGACCGCTGGCGGATGTTCTTCGTTTCGAAAGACAGGTAGGTGAATGAGCTTGGCTTAAAGTGTGCGTGGGCAAAGAGGAAAAGATTGTGGGGAGGGATATTGGGAGTATGATGGGTGTCTTTGTTTGCTCGTTCTTGTTCGTTGATTTGTCTGCATTTTTGCTTCATTCGATAATGCCTTCTAATTTCATTGATATCATGGGATAATCAAACTGCTATTCTTATGTTTAGAACACGGGTTCATGCAGGCTATGAATGCAGACAGGGGCGATTTCCATGCTTCCTTTTGTTCTTGATATAGGACAGGATCCGAGCTGTCACTGTTAAGCTTGAACAGACCCTACTTGCCCTCGCCATCATCTTGTACTTGCAATTCATGAGCTTTACAGTGTTGTCCGAGTCTGAGACGTGTAAGTACAATATGCATCTGTTTTGCTGAATTTTATGCATTGTGCACAAGTTGGTAACTTGCAGGTTCGCTCTGGAAGATGCCCTTTCATGGTGGTGTGCCTGTTCGCTTGGCGGGTGATGCCAGGATGAATCACAGAATCATAAATGTGACGGCGACATAGGAAAGCTGCGAAATTAGCTTTATAGAAATCGCAAGCCATCCGTTTAATTGAACAGATATATGTATCATGATTTCGGCACGAATTATCTTGGGCGGCAGTGTTTATGACCTGGGACCTTGCTTCTAGGACTCCGTTGCGCATATGTCACAAATGACTCGGAGTTGGCGCAACCCAGAGGAGAATTAGGATCAGGATGTTTTAAGCTTCAACCAGATGGTATCCCCCGAAAACAATGTCCGGGTCATGACGGGTGGTGCCTCGAGTGACCCATTTTACTCCGCCAGGGGATAGGACAAACAAGAGCTTTCCGTGGCATATGATAGGAGGTTATAGAAAGGCAAAGAAGCACTGATCCCTTCCAAAGAGATTTCTATGCGGCGAATCATGACCAAATAGTGGGGACGGCGAGAAAACATCCAGTCAGGCTGTATAGGCTTCCTCCACTACCGAGTGAACAACATCGCAACGGGAAGAAATATACGGCGGCTGGAACGCAACACCTGCAGCAAGGGAAGAATTCATCTTTCATGATTCAGTAATCCCTCTCGTTATTCATGTCGGCTTCCGATCTAGTATCTATAAATTACGAGTTTAGGATCCGTTCTAACGAGACGTTGAGAAACCAGGAACGTAGCACTTTGAGGCTGATGGTATAACAGGCAGGCAAAAACAAGTTGCAGTAGAATCCAAGGCCAGTTTTTCGGCGGAGCTAAACCAGGGGGTGAATCAAGGGTGAATGGAAATATGGGCAGAATCCTGAGATTACCGTTACACACTGAGCGAGGGTGCATGATGAAGTTTAAAGTGAGAGACCGTGACTAGTCTCAAGTTGTAGCTACTATGGTTAGCGCTATTCTTCAGAGAAAAACGTACGGTCAGCAAAGAGTGAATCAAGTGCTTTGGGGTTGATACTCCACCTGAACAGTAAATGTTCCACCGAACCTTAAAGTTTACTTTGCTCTATTTGTCTTTTACCTAATACGCGTCTCTTGGTAAGTAATGTGAATCTAACATGAGCAAGCAGAGAGGCACATGCCGAGGCTCGGCGACAGGCTGACAGGCCGAATTAAATATTAAGCGCTAAGCCCTTTAGCTTCTGTTTTCGACAAGTTTTCGACAAAGTTTTTGAAAGAGTCAGCTCTCCATTACGTCACTTATATTCAAACACCGTTCTTATATAACCACGCATTGACCACTCATGCCGTTTCTACTTTCTCTAGTTGCAATCATCATCGCTGTTCTTGTGTACTCCTACAATATCAAGATGCCTTCTCTTTCTACCCTGCGTGCTTCTAACGCTGCCTTTTCCCCGTCCTACACACCGGTTGCACTCTTTGTTGGCGGAACGTCGGGAATCGGCCAGGGTGTTGCAGAAGCTTTTGCTCGCCACTTGAAAGGCAATGCCCATATTATCATCATCGGACGTAACCGGGCTGCTGCCGAGAAGATCATCTCCCGATTCCCCAAACCGACATCTGAGTCGAAACTAACGCACGAGTTCGTTCACTGCGATGTGACGTTAATGAAGAACGTTCATGCTGTGACTGAAGAGCTCCTTACGCGCGTGCCGAAAATTAATTTCTTGGTGATGTCTCCTGGGTACATGACGACGAAGGGGAGGGACGAGTCCGAGGAGGGCATCGATAAGAAGCTCGCAGTGCATTACTATGCGCGGTGGAAGTTCATCAGTGATTTATTGCCTGCACTGAACAAAGCAAAGGAGTTGGGCGAAGATTCAAAGGTTCTATCGGTGTTGGCAGCTGGGACCGGGGAGATTGATTTGGATGACCTTGGACTCAAGAAGAATTTCTCCCTCGCGAGGGCAGCGGCGCAGGCTCCGGCATACAATGATCTTATGATGCAGGTGAGATGTTGCCGCTCTCTTCATCTTTGTAAACTGTAATTTAACCGCTATGCTCGTGTCAATAGGAGTTCGCTGCCCGAAACCCAGATATGGCATTCGTGCACTCATGGCCGGGAGTCGTCCGTACGGGCCTCCTGTCTTCTTCTAGCTCGCCGATCATTAGACTCACATCGTCTATTACCATGGCACTCGCATATCCGTTTTCTTTTTCATACCAAGAGAGCGGAGAGTACATGTTGTATGGCTTGCTCAATTCCACAAAGGGCGCATTCCAAGTCGGATCCAAAGGAGAGATTCATGAAATGAAAGCATCCTTAGGGTCGGAAGAGGCAAGGAAAAGGCTTTGGGAGCACACAGTGAAAACAACTCAGGTGTAGCGCTCTTTGCATTCTCTCTACATGGTTTGGTTTCTATATCGTAGTACAGCTTCCGTGTCTGTTACCAGGCAACATCATTCAAATTTCTTGAGCTGGACAAATTTGAAATTGGCTTTAGGACTAGCTTTAGGCCATCCGGAGTACTCACATAATGTCAAGAGCACGAACTGTCCCCTCGAAGAGGAATATCCGTAGTCCAATGGACCGCGTTGGTGCCAATCGATATGCACAGAAGTTCTGTGGCTTAAGTATCATTGTTACAAGAGCGAAAGTGTCGAATGCCACATGGAAGTTTGTCCTGTACAAAAAAAAATATAAGCTCGAGCGAGTCTTCAAGGAAAATGTGCGTGAAACGCCGTACGCTGTCATACACTAGGTGGCTTGTTGTGCAGCTGGTTTTGCAGCAGGAGACGAATTATGCGATCCCGCACCTTCCGCGTTAAACGAGCCTGGGACGAGCTGCATTTGCATATACACTGGGGACAACATTTGTCCTCCTTGTGAAACGTCTCCAGAGCCGCTCGCTTGGGTTTGGGTTGGGGAGTGGATAACGTACATCGGCGGCGCAGGCGGTGGAGGCTGATACGATACATAACCATGGGGAAAGGTAGGTGCCCGATGCGACCGAGGACCACGAGGGGTAGACTGTGAATAGCTTGGGTCTACAGCATGAGGAGACGGAAAAGATGGATATGTCGGATATGGATAAGGGTATGGATATGGATACGCTGTCGGGACGATAGGGCTGGTGCTACGTAGGTGCTGTATCTCCACTGTAGCAGATGTCGAAAGAGTATCACGACGTCGAGAATGATGTTCACGCCTACGATCGTGATTACGATCACGATGATGATGACGGTCTCGCTTATGATGCCGATGGCGGTCGGATGAACGATGTTTGACCCTCTCAGTGAGAGGCGACGCGATAGGTGTAGTACCGGTAGCACCCGTAGCACCACTTTCCCTTCTTGACTCAGTTCCTGCACTTAGAAGATCGAGAGAGCCGCTGCCAGTTTTAGGAGATGTAACCACTCCGGGTGTGCCCCTGTACCACGAGGCCATAGGTTTCTTGACGACACCCCTCCTCGCTCCACGAGTTCCACCAGGTCGATAGTCTACCGTGACTCTGTCCCGAGCGATCCATGGCATGTGATACAGTGTGCTAAAGAAGCGCTTGACGGGGTGCAATTCGGATGAGAAGGAAGGATCTGAGGTGAAGGTGGTTGTGGTCAGAGTAGTAGGCGAGGTAGGTGTATTCAACGACCCCATTCTACGATAGTCAGATGTAGGAAGAGGGTGCGCAAGAACTGGAGATGGCTCTTGCGATGTAACTTGATTTTTTGCTTCAGCAGCGTCGGGTGGCTGGCGATGACTGTCAGAGCCTCGAATTGGAGTTGAATCAGAACGTCGAATCGGAGTTGAATCGGATAGCCGAATTGGAGTTGAATCGGATCGCCGAAGTGGAGTGGAGGGGGGATGGCTAGGTGAAGCAAATATATCTGGCTGGTCTTGATACACCAAGACGGTTGTTCTCTCGCCATCCTGAAGGGGATCGACAACTGCTCCCGCAAATTGCGAAGCATGAGGTTCAGAGACGTACTCCAGATCAGTTTCTTCTTGCTCTATGACTTCTGAAGGAGGAGTAACACGATAACTAGGATGACGACGTCGCTGACTGTTAGGAGTCGCATTGGTAGCAGGTGGAAGGGATGCGGCCTGTTGAGGCGTGGGCATTTGACGATTTTGAAAATACTGGGTATTAGATGGACCGGCAACAGGCGTGGGCGGGTCCGAAGTGTACCTCGGAAGGGTATTGCCTGTCATACCAGTGATGCTGGTGGCAGTTCCTTCCGTCCCTAATGTTCCACGCCTGAAGAACTTTCTCTTTTCTCCGTTACCTTCTCCGTTACCCCTGTATCCAAGAACGACTCTCGGTAGTTTCCTCAGTCCTCTGACGAAACCTCCTACGAACGACCGGGAACCGGCACCTGGATCATCGAAACCCGAAGAAGCAGCCCTTGCACTTCTACCTCTACCCAAACCCTCTGTGCGATACCCTGTATCAAGCCCGTCCGCATTTGGATCAATATTCATATACTCTTCCTCCTCTTCTTCACCTGCATTTGTCAAGTGATACACAGGATGGTGATGCAGCTGGGGCTCCTCAGGCAAGGGCCGAGGCGGGCGCACAGGGGAAGGAAGAGATATCGGCTCAGGAGGAGGCGGAGGATTTTGTTGAGTGGAATATACCCATGACCGTGTGCTGGCAGTGACACTGCCATGGCTGTAGTGAGAATTCCTGGTTACTGACCGCCTGACAGCGAGTGGATCGGTGGTCCTTATGAAGCCAGGGTCACGATTCGCCTCGCGGAATTCAACATATTCCGTCATGTAAGCTTCTGAAGAGACAGAGGAGTCTGAAAAGAGGGTGCTGGTGGAAAGAAATTATTAGGGATGAGTAGTAGTAGTAGCTGCGGGATTTTAAGTAATGGTTCTCCCAGAGTCTTTAAAATAGGCCCGGGGGGAGCTTGGTACACGTGTTGAGGTACGCAAAATGTGAGGGAGAGGTGAGGCGCCCTAAGCTCGTCGCAATAACGTGGCGGATAAGATGGCGATTACACACAAATTACACAGATGCAATCCTGCTCGATCTAGTCGAGTAGTTCAATGCCAACATGATGAATTGCCTCACCATTCAGATATTGGCGGTCGGCTATGAATGAGTAAACAGCATCGTGTACGGGCCGCCGTGCTATATCGTATTTTACATCCTAGTAGTCTGTGTTCACGTCTAGAGGTCAAACCGTGGTTCCAATTCAATAGCACCACGTGAGGTGCAATAAACAAGTAATTAAAAAAGTCGCGTCCTTGTGTTTTTCACTTCGTACTTATGTCCTTAGAATATAGTCGCTCTGTGTCTTTTATGAATACTGAGCTTCCTCCAACTTGCCTCACTGGAAGGGGCTACTGCTTCTAACTCCAATACCACAGAAGGTGCTGCAAGGATTATAGCCAAAGCTTCCATATGGATTTACATGAAGCGGAGTTTGTAAGCAATTCCCACAGTCAGTATGATAGTGAGCAATCTGCCTTCCTACAGCCTACCTCTGTTGTGCCTACCTCATGTGCAGAAGTGATCCAAAGATGTTCTCTAGGTATGGTAATAGGAGATTATTATTGTTTCTAGCTTTACGAGGTGCGTGATGCAAGGAAGGCAGTTCATGGGTGGAATACCTAAGAGAACACAACTAGAGTTCCCCCAGGTGCATATTTGGTTTATATACTATGTTACACCTATTGAACACTATTGTTGCCAACACTGCATATGATCACAAGTTTGTGCATGTGCCAAACATACAAAATAAATTTCTCATGCCTCCCACCAATGTGCGAACTAGTGCTTAAAAGTCTGGTCCAATGGACCAAAAAAAGACCGGGAACTGCACCAGACCTCAACTGATGTAACTGGACTTTTGGTCCTGGTTCAACCACTTCTTGAAGCAGTCTGGTCCTTGGTTTTCATTCTTGTCAACACTTACTAGGCTTGAATACTCTCCACCTCCTTAAAGGCAGCCTTATGCTCCTTGTTCATCTCGTTCTGGCAGGTACGACAGTGGTTGGGGCATCTACTCATTTTAACATCACCTGATGTCCAATTGACCTTGGGGTTGTGTTTCCAAAGCCAGGTGAGGCCTAAAATGATGTCTTGTTTCCCAAGGCCTGTGATGGCAAACATGGCCCATTTGGAGTGGTCACAATATCACAGAACTGTCTCCCAGACCTCCAAAATGCTACCAGCTTTGTTCAATGAACCATCCACATTATGCACTGGTATGGGTTGACTGAGTTGTTTTGTGGTGAGATGATGTCAGACCATGAAATCAGAGCTAATGAAGAGATCAGTTGCCCCACTGTCCAGAAGATCCTTTGTCAAAAGAACCTCACCAGTATCAATGGTCTGCATCGATATCAGAAGTTCAAAAGAGTTCGCATTCGGGTTCAAAGCTATGAGGTATTGTTCAGGGAGTTGTTTCTCCCAGTTAGGGCATTTATGAAAATGATTTTGTGGAGATGGGGAGGTTAGTATGGCTTTAGGATCATTTGAAGTAGTATCAGTCAAAGAAATAGAATTTAATTGGTGCACTTCTTCTACTGACCACACTGTGAAACAATTATTACAGGACAGCGGTGGTGTACTGTTCACTTGCTGTCCAGGCCAAAATACTCCTTGACTTCCTTCAAATCCTTGTCTTCTTGCTCTGACATTTCCATTATGTTGAGAGCCACAAACTCCTCCTGTGTGAATCCCTGTCTCTGTTGGAGCAGACTATATACACTGCACAGGGGAAGAGACAACACATTCCTTACAACCTACCTGGGGTTTAGTTAGACTTACAGCTAGGGTTAGCAGAGGTAAGAACACTGTATTCCTACTACGGTACAGGTTCTCCTTATATACATAATAATAAGGATGTCACATGACTTGGGAATGTGTTTACCACATGTATGCGCAGTAAGCACAGTAACATGTGTATGCTGCATGTATTGCCTCATGTATGCAGCATGTATCTCAGGGTTTAATTTCAACACCCCCCCTCAAACTGTACAGCGCTCTAAGCAGCTAAGTTTGAATCTCGAAAGTAATTCCGAGAGAGTCTCTAAATTTCCTGAATAGGATGGCGCCAAGGTTCTTTGTGAACATGTCAGCCGGATTATCACTTCCAGGAATGAAAACAACTGTGACTTTGTCATTTTCTATGCATTCACGGGTATAGTGGTAGCGAATGTCTATATGTTTGGTCCTTCTTTCCTGAACTGGATTTGATCCGATAAAGATGGATCCCTGATTATCAGCGCAGATTGGTACGTGCTTCAGTATATATCCAAGTTCCTGGAATAAGGACTCTATCCACACTATCTGTCGACAAGTGTCGGAGAGAGCCATATATTCGGCTTCTGTGGATGACAGTGCTACAGTTTTTTGTAAACGGGACTGCCAGCACACAATGCCACTGGGTAGAGTAGCAAAGTAACCCATTGTAGATCGGCGTTTGACAGTGTCAGCTGCCCAATCAGAATCTGTGAAGGCCTGTAGCCCTTCGGATTTCTCTCCATCGTAGACAATATTATATTTCTGGGTTCCCACCAGATAGCACATGATGTACATCACTTTGTCTAGATGTTCTTGGCTAGGATTAGCCGAGAATTGCGACATCCTGATTACCGCATAAGCGATATCAGGTTGTGTTCTGAGCATCAGATACAATAAAGATCCAATCACAGACTGATATTTTGATCTAAGCGCTGCGTTTGGCATCGCTGTGTTTTCCAATGGTTTGTAACCAGTTAGGGATCTGCATGGGTAACCCATGGGTATTTTGCGCTGTACCCATACCCATACCTGTTGCAGGTTTTACCCATGAACCCACGGGTCTTAGCTACAAAATGCACTAAAAATCAAGCAAAACAGTCAATTCTTGACCATTTTGCTTGATTTTTAGTGCATTTTGTAGCTCATGGGTAGGACCATCGTGACCTGTACCCCTACCCACATGTACCCATACCAGTAACCCGTACGGGTACACGAAACCCGTGCAGATCCCTATAACCAGTCAGGAGCAGAGTGGGGGCAGCTTTGGCATTTGTCATCTCGAACCTCTCGAGCACTTTGGCGAGATATTCAGTTTGATCAAGTTTGACTTTGCTTGCAGTCTGGGTGATGCGCATGCCTAAGAATTCCGTGACTTTTTCAGTACTACAGCACTCCCAATGCTTCAGACAAGCATTCTTCTTTTCATCCACAAGTTTCTTGTTTTTCCCCATGAACAAGCCATCATCAACATAGACCAGTGCAATAACAATGCTGCCTGTCTTGGGATCCTTGTGTATGAAAATGCTGGCATCGGAGCTGGCACACACAAACCCAATGGTGTGCATAAATGCCTCCAGCTCTTTCCACCATGCTAGTGAGGCCTGTTTAAGGCCATACAATGCTCGGCGTAAGCGCATTACTTTGCGCTCTTTTCCCTCGAGTCTGAAACCCTCAGGTTGATCCATATAGATCTCCTCTTCTAGTTTTCCATATAAAAATGCGGTTTTTACATCTAGACCAGTCATATACATGCCTTCTAGAGATGCAAGTGCAAACATGAGGTGTACGGTCTCATAGCGGACTACTGGTGAGAAAATCTCATCAAAGTCAATGCCTTCGACTTGTGAAAAGCCTTTGGCCACGAGTCTGGCTCGTTTTCTTCTGTCCGATTTTATGGAGAAAACCCATCTGTTTTTGATCGTTTTTTGATCATGTGGAAGATCGACAATGTCATAGACTTGTCGCTTGCAAAGAGCCTCTAATTCTTCACGACAAGCCTGTTTCCACTCAAGTTGCTGCTGCCATGGTAGGCGTGCAATATCACAAAATTGGTTTGGAACTTGGCTTATTTCGCTTGATGGATTGACTGCTTTTGACAACAGCCAGCGAATAAGCTTATCTCCACCTTCCTTGGTTATCTTTTTAATATAACCTGCTTCGTCTGGTTCCCCCATTGGGTGATCATGTTTTTGATTATTGGAATTGGGCACACTCTCGTGGGGTGCCAAACTCGGTCCAGCAACTGGTTCTTGTTGTTGAGATCATGGTTGTGTTCGGTTATGATCCAAATCTTGACCCACAGATCTCTTCCAATATCGATCACGTGCAATGTCTCTCTCTATGTCAGAGGGGAGTCGCTTCTCTCCATAGGTATTGCCAGGATGGTTTGGGATGTTCCTCTGCCTGCCTGATCAATGGGGCAATTGCTGCCATTCCTGTTGATCTTCACATCTTGGACGAAAGTCCTCAGTGGTTACTGGAGGCAGCAGAGGAGGAGCATCAGTCGCATCATCATGCACCTTTTGCTCACTTGGTACATCATCATCATCATCTTCCAATGATGGAGGAAGGGGCAGATTTTGTGGCGGTATAGAATCATTGCCATCCGTTCCAGATGAGTGGTCATCATCTTCTGGTTCTGGATGTGGAAAATCACCAAGGTCTGTCTTGGCAGGAGTTTTAGCTCTGGGACAGCATGGGAACAACATTTCATCAAATAGTGCTGTAGCACCAATGAATATTGTGCCATTAAGTCACATGAAATGGTATGCTTTAATGCCATCTTCTAATCCAAGGTACGTCATTAACTCCAATCAAGGAGATAATGTGGTTGGACGTTTTTCCTTGGGTAGATAGATGTAAGCACCACAACCGAAGACCTTCAGATTGTTTAGATCTGGGCAGACCTTTGTCAGGTCCTCAAAAGGTGTCAGCCATTTCAGGCGCCTTATTGGGGTTCGATTGTATAGGTGTGTTGCATGTTCAATGCAAAATTCCCACCATGATTGTGGTAGACAAGTGGTAAATCGCAGGGTTTGTGACTTTTCCATTATTGTCCTTATGGCGCGCTCTGTGCGCCCATTCTGTTGGCAAACATGGGGTGCAGACATCTCTATTTTGATGCCAAAATCCTTGAGCATATTTTGTAGCTCACGATCTTTGAACTCCCCCCCTGGATCAACACGCCAGCGCTTGATTGTAGTGCCATATTGGGTCGAAGCCATTGCTTGAAATTGTCTAATCGCTGCAGCAGTGTCAGATTTCTTTCTAAGGCACTGGACCCAGATATGTGATGTCTTGTCATCCAGAAATACAATAAAGTATTTATGTTTGTGGTACAATAGTACTGGGAGTTCCTTTAGATTGGAATGTATTAATTCAAAGGGTTTTGCTGCATGTGAATTTGATTCTGGAAAAGACTTTGAGGTCATTTTCCCTTCAGCACACCCTGGACGTATAATTTTGTCTTTAGGAATAATTAAATTCCTCAGGAATTTGATGGTGCTATTAGGCATTTTCCCTAGCACCTCTTTGGATGGGTGTCCAAGTCGCCTATGCCAAGTCAAGTAGTCAGCGACATAAATGGTCACGACATTGACCTTTTTGGTGCTCATTATATGAGTCCGAGCCCAATAAATCATGTCACTTCTCCTAAGAGGGACACAATGCATAATTGGGTTTCCTTTCTTGATAAATGAAATGTGTGTGGAGGAACCATGCACATCACTTCCATCTTGTAAGAAGACACCCATTGACATCAATCGAGTATTAATGTCAGGTATGTAGTAGACAGGGTATAATCGCATTTCACGCGTCTCTGACTTCCCATGACATACTACCTGATGTCTAATGAAGACTGCTCCTTTTCCTACTATATGAGTAGTACCCATGGCTGTTTGGACCAAGGTAGAGTCCTTTCTCAGTAAAGGCTCATAGGAAGTGAAATCTTTCATTTCACCAGTGAAGTGTTTTGATGTGCCTGAATCCATGATCCAGTCTGCACCTTTCTTACAATTTCCATTTGCACACCTAACACATATATTAAGATCTAAATAATTCCATGATACATTTAATAGCAGTAAAATTTCACATGAAAAGTTCACTATATTCGTAGGAATATTAATCTTTGTGCTTGTGGCAGGGAGAAGGACTGACCTGTCATCATACACTCCTGTTTCAAGGGTTCATCAACGAGCATCTTGTCGACGGCTTTCCATACTTCCTCATCAGACACTGGAGGTTCAGATCCGAGGGAGATGATGTTGTCTTCTACCTCCTTGATTCTCGGTTCTGGTTTGATCCTCCTCCTCTTACCTTCTTGCACCGTTAGGTGCTCTTCCAGCGGTCGCAGATTTTTTGTGGTGCACGGAAGATGCATTTGCTGGAGGGTGTCTCGAGCTTGCTGATATTCAGCATAAACTGAATGAGAGGTAGAGGCCACACCCATATATGCCTGTGGAGGCGGTCGGCGGTGAGGATCCCTTGTGGGAGTGTGGTCGTGTTTTTTGATGTGCTGAATGAGCGGCATCGGCGGTATGATGGTGCCATTACCATTTATGGTGGTAAAGGCACTGGAGGCGAGGTGGGTATGTTTCTCTTTAGGCTTTTCCTCCTTAGTCTTTTTGTCCCCGCATCATCCACATTTTTGGGACAAATCTCCATTGTTGTTTTGCCCTTCTTTGGGCTGCCATTTGGGGTTTCCCCCTTTGCATTTGACAGCAGAAAGTTTGTTGGCCTGAGGCTGGCCAGCGGGCTTTCCTACTGCTGTGCACCTTGAGGCTTCAGCAACAATGGAGTCCTTGACATGTTTAAATGTCAAGGCACTAGTAGCGGTTGTGTTAAGGACCATGGCAGACAAAGAATTATACTCACGTGGCATTGCAGCAAGTAGGATCATCACCTGAACTAGTTTGGGGATGGCAACATTGGCAGCCATGAGGCACTTGAACTTGTCAGCCATCTTAGCAATCTCTGGCGCAGGATTTGCAGCTGGAATTTTGATTGCTATTGCAGACCTAAAGTCTGCAAAGACTTGGGAGGGGCCATTGACACCATAATCGGTGCGAATGAGGTCCCACACCTCCTCAGCAGTGTCCTTGGTGTTGGCATGCTGCCAAATGGAGGGGGCCAGGCGGAGCACTAGGCTACCAATAGCCTGGTCATTTTTGTTGCTCCAGGTCTGGAGCTTGGCAGTAGCATCTGCTACGAGAGTAGCGTTCATCGCCATCAAAGGAGGCGCTGGAGGCGGTTTGACTTCCGCCCCGCTAGTTATTTGCCAGAGGCCCTGAGACCTGAGCCACGCCTTCATGGAGTTGGCCCATCGAATGTAATTTGAGCCATCAAAAGTTTGTACGAGTTTTTCAAGGGTTGAAGACATGATTATGTGGTGGCAGCTGTTAAAAGCGCTCAATCAGTCTTTTATCCAAGAAAACATGTTTCACAATCTCAGGAAAAAACACTCCTTCAGAGTGGTTAACCCTAGTCAACCTAGGTTTTAAGCGCAGCTCGCAGAGAGCACGATGCAGCTCACAAAGAGCACAAGGTTATAATTTGGAGATGATGAAGTCAACATCGTTTGCAGCCAATTAAGGCGCATTCGTGACATGCCCAGCAGGGCCCATAACCTGTTGGAGCAGACTATATATGCTGCACAGGGGAAGAGACAACACGTTCCTTACAACCTACCTGGGGTTTAGTTAGACTTACAGCTAGGGTTAGCAGAGGTAAGAACACTGTATTCCTACTACGGTACAGGTTCTCCTTATATACATAATAATAAGGATGTCACATGACTTGGGAATGTGTTTACCACATGTATGCGCAGTAAGCACAGTAACATGTGTATGCTGCATGTATTGCCTCATGTATGCAGCATGTATCTCAGGGTTTAATTTCAACAGTCTCTCTTGTAAATCCATATACTGGACATCAAACTGTTTTGGGCATTTGGGTTGTGGGTTGCCCACATCAAAAGCATACAAGAGTGCTTGGGTCCTTCAGTCTGGAGTGCATGGAGATGCTGGTCACTGGAGGAACATACCTCAATGGGTTTGAAGCTGTCAAAATTGGTGGTGCATACCTCAAAAGGGGTGGAGGGGGATTTGGAAGCTTCATAGGAAGTCTATGAAACACACTGTTGCTAGCCAATAAAATTTTAGGGTGTGAGGTGTGCCATGAAGAAGCTTGAAATGCCTCATTTGAATGCAATTTTCATTGCATAAGACTGCCACATCATGCCACTGCTTTGGATTTTTGTCCAATGGATGTCCAGAGGTAAGGCAGGCCACATGGTCCTGAATCTTGAGGTTAAGCCCCTGACAAAATTTGAGGACAAAGTGAGCCCCTTTGAAGTAGCATGCATGATTGACAATTTTGTGAAAATTGTCGACATACTTATTGATGGTTTGAGACCCCTGGAAGTACTCCGAGGTCTCCAACTCAGTCCTTGACATTTGGACCTCGTTCTTCAGGCAGAAGTCAATGATGAATTCAGTGACAAACTCTGGCCACGATGGATAGGGTAGACTCCCTATGGCTTGATAGCTGCGCATATGTCAATTGACAAAATGCACTGCTTGTCCACTCTTCATAAAGGACATGGCCCACATGATATTGGCATGTTCATTGTCAAACTGTTGAGGTGCAAGGTGGATGTACAGCTTGCATGAATTAAGGAACAAATGCCCCTTCATGTGTTCACCTGAGAAATTGTTCAAAGACACTGGTTTGATCAAATGAGTTTGACTGGCAGTTGGAGGCAGTTGGAGGCAGTTGGAGGCTGTTTGCGAGGAAGTCTGGGGATGGGGGAGAGCAGCGACTGTTCCAATGCAGGGTTCAAAATGCTGGGAAGCACAGTGGCCTGGTCTTGATTTGCATGCATAAGGAATAGTTGTTGCAGAGATTCATTAATCCCTGCAATATCATTTTGGAACTGCCTTTGCCAATCATTGGCTTGCTCCATTGCCATTTAAACATTTTTAGAATGGGAAGAAAGGAGTGGAGGAGGGATAGGAGGGTCTGATGAGCCATGAGGAAGACTCCAAAAATGTACAAAACTTTTGTGGTCCAACTGACTGACTGGGGAACATTGCTATTCTCAGTCCACCAAGATAGAGACTTTTCTTCTGTAAGGGCAACCTTACAACCAGAGCCTGAGCTCAATACTTGCAAGGGCAAGGGAAAACCAAAAATTAGTTAGACAAACTAACTATACAAAATGCCACACACCTTGCAAGGGAAAACCAAAGAGAAAAGTCTAAGGTGTTTCCCTGTAAAGGTGTGTCTATATACCCGTAACTGTGTGACAAAGTAAAATAATCCAGTCTCCATGTGGAAGTGGGACTAAGGAAGTGAGCACCACCAGGGGCACATCATTCTGTTGCTCTGCTAGGCCTAACTGGGTCAGAACAACAATTGACAACATCGGTGAAGTATGGGTGGAGTCATAGGGAAGTGGCATAGTGTACAAAGTTGTCCCAAGTCCCTTTTAGTTGTTCAAAGTTGTTCAAAGTTGTCAGAAGTATTTTGAAGACCTTTGAAGTTGTTTGGAGTCATTTTGTGAGCTTTGTGTGGTCTTTGTGAATAATCATAGTGTTCATAAAGCCTCATCAAGTGTTCCCCTTACAATGTTTGGCTTATGTAATAAGGTGCTGGAAATAGATGTCACCTACCTCTTATGGATACATGCAGAAATGACACAAGTAACCATCTCACTTTGAGATTCCTATGAGCCTCAAATGGCTAGGAGCTCACTCCAGCACAAGTCACCCTATCAATTGTCCCCAAATCTCATGTCTGTAATACTTGCATATGTACATTGTACCTGAAATTTCACCATGCTTTCAGAATGCACTTCTTACTACAGTCCCCACAATGTGTATATATCTGTCTGGTAGTCAACAACTGTTGATTATAGCACCTTTTGATGTAATGGTTTAGATGCAGACAGTCTGACCCTCTTACATGCTGAGTATAATGTGATTCATTGTTGGCTGATCAAAACCTTGTTGTGAAACAATGTGGGTCAGTATTACACTTTCAAGATTAACATACACTCCCACATGACTAAAGCATCACCTTCTGTGCATAGGGCTTGAGTATACAACTAATAGTTGGACCTGCAAAGATTGTGGGCAGGGCTGCACACCATGCTGTATATTGATGGATACATGGTGCTGTCTGATGGTCATGGCATCCATATCATCAAGGATCTCAGCCCAAGTATGATGACATGGTATACACTATGGTCTGAAGCTGTCTGAACCATATAAGCATGGCCATCAAACAGCATGTATGGCATGTATGGCATTCATTATCTCCAACCCCCTCTCACCACCATCCTCCACATTGCTGCATCACATCTCACCATTTCTACAATTCACCACCTGAGCACCCTTATGACATGACTTAACAAACCCCCATGGCTGCAACTGTGCCCCTCACACATGTTTTACATGTTTGACAAATGTTGACTCAATACATACTTAATAAGTTTTTGTTTTCATTCTTTGCTTATTCTTTTGACTAATTGTGATGCTTTCATTCTTTGATAGGTTACAGCCTGTTTCTCACCCACAATGGCCCACAAATGCATGTCATGCCTGCTCCCCATCTACACAGGATGTGAGATCATCAAGAAAGACTCAAACAACCACAGGGAGCAGAGACCACAGCAGGAGGGTGCTTGGGGTCCCATGCAACCATTGACTGCCCCACCTCTCAGAACTGCCAGACAACTACCAAACATCACCACTGCTGCAAGCAACTGCTCCATGGTGGGTTGGAGGCAGCAGGGATGATGACAATGGGAGGACCAGGACCAGGTGATGAATGTCAGCAAAAAGGGATGACAATGACAGGGCCAGGGTTATGAGAAGGGAACAATGGGCATGACAACAAACACAGGGATGACCCAACAGAATGAAGCCAATGGGGCTGAGCAGTGGGATGACAAAGGGATGACAACAGGGACTTGCCCGACACACCTCTTGTAACTCCCTCACACAACATGTGAGGGAGGTCACTTTTTCACTTTTTTAATTAGTTTTGCCCCTCACTAAGCAGGGTCTCAAGCAATACGACCCTTTAGAAAACAGATCACATGAGTAAAGCCTGAGCATGTGAGTGCATGCCAAGTTTGTTTACTCACTTCATGACTTTTAATTTCTCTTGCTCCTCATGTCACCTAACTGGATAGCTGATTAAGACTTGTGCACTTGCCATGGCCTCTCCTGAGGACATCTCGTATCTTTTCCACTGCCTCTGGACTCTCAGCCCCCAAGGATCACTCAACCTGATGAGACACATGGTTGCACACTTAGCCATCCCCTCAACAACTCGGTCCTCAGTGGTTGAGGCTGCATGAAGTCCAGATCACAGCTGCAGATGCCACCTCTGTCACTATAACACTGCTTTGTCAAACCTACAATGTATACTCAGCATGGATGTACCTGTCTAGGTGTTTAGAGCTGGTGGGATTTTGGATTAGCAGGGCACTGTACTAATATGGTGGAAACACATGGTGTCGACAGGGGGTCTCTACTGGCAGTATGCTATCTTCCACGAGGCACGTCAAGAGTTGTCACGACGTGTTGCCCAGATTTTTTGTTACATTCCCATGTAAATCCTATATTATGGGCCAATACACATGTTTTCTCCCTAGAACCTTAGGACAAATTCATTTCCACTAGTTTACTGCACTGTTTGATGTCATACTGTCTTGATTCACCCCACTGAATGCTTAAACTTCGAAACTTCTTGCTTAAGTTGGAGTACATGTGATGTGGGTGTCATGTGATCTGTTTTCTAAAGGGTCGTATTGCAGGTGTTCTAAGCAGGAGGGGTGTTTTTAGTAGTCATGTGCAAATGCTGCCTCCCTTGTGCAAACATGAGGAAGATTGTTTTCTTAGTCCTCATGTCATAGCCCCCTTGCACAAACACCAGGGGTGTTAGTTAAATATAAGATTTCAAGAGTGAGAGAGGGGATAGATGAATTATGTGTTCAGTGCACATATATTATACTTCAATAACTACTATTTAATGCAACATCTAGTGCCTGTATACAATATAACCATTGACTGTTAGATGGTTGTCTGTACACCCATACTGTGCTGTCAGCCTTCTTGTCAGGCAAACATATGGACAGTGTACAGCATGTTGAGAATGGTCTTTATCACACTGTGAGTGTATCCAATCATTTATTTGATGTGTATACTATTTATAGTTTATCCCTTTGATGTATAGTTACATAGGTACCTTTTGTACCCACTTTCCTTTTTCCCTTTGTGTAGCTGGCCTCACATATATATAGGATAGCCATCCATTTGTTCACCTCAGTCACTTATACAGAGACTGAGTTATACTCTGATTATGCTAGGATTGACTTTCCACAGGTTATGGGCCACTCTTGTTGTTAGATACAACAATAGAAACCATCCTAGCCACCCAAGGTCTTATGCTATCTGGTGCCTTTGATTGATCATCTCAATCACATTTCCATCCTGGATCATGGACTTTACTTAAGCATGACCCGTACTCTGGTACCTGTGTCTTCCCCCTTTATTACTATGGAATACCTCCTAGCCACTCCACTAGCAGAGTTTACATGCTTCACTATGACAACATCTGACCCCACTTCCTTGTTAGTTCCACTGATCAAATTATCCATCCAGTATATTGGTGAGAAGCTTGACAAATTTAAAAAGAGTGGTGTGAGGAAATCACCATTGCTCTCACTTTGAATGGTCTCTATGACTATGTCACTGGGGATGTCACAGAACCACTCTCATCTAATGGTTGTGCCCTCTCAAATTGGAAGGCCAACTCCCATCTAGCCTATGCTTTCCTGGCATCCAGTGTCACTCCCTCTGAGCATCCATTCATCAATATGTCAAAGGGACCTAGCAATAATTGGAAGGCCCTCCAGGATCGACATCAGAAGGAAGGCCCCGTTCGTCAGGTTCAGCTATTACAGCAGGCACTTTCTATTCAGTGCACAAAGGACACCCCTGTGTCAATGATAAATGGATGATCATTGATGGATAATTGAGAACATCATGTCTGATTGAGAGGTTCAATGGATAATGCATCCAGAGACAGTGTAGAAGAATTGTGAGCCCAATCAACACTTGTTGTCACCTCCTCCTCAATGACAACCCATCCCTCATATTCTAAAACATCGGCGACTGTGGGGAGCTGGTCATTAGTCAGCCCAGCAAAACCTGCAACATCGGCCACTGGTGGGGGAACTGCCAAAGCAGAATCCACCATGATGGTAAAGGCCCGACTGTTAACATCCTTCATAGTGACAGGAACCTTGGAACTCGATTGAGATGAGGTATCATTCTTCCTTCCCTTATCCCATGCTGCCCATTGAGCTGTGACCAATTCCTCAATAGACTTGCCTGCCATGCCACCACCAGACTTGATGCAATACTCGATGGTATGCCCAGGCTTCTTACACATGGGGTTCACACAAAGACATGAACCTTGAGGTTTTACTGACTTGGATTGAGCAGAGAGCGCTATTGAGGAATTGCTGCAATGATGGTTTTCTAAAAGGGATTGCTCATTTTCGAGGAACATTGAGGGAAATTTTTGCTAAGGGAACTGAGCAATGCAATGCAACAAAGGAGGTTGGCTTTAATATCCTCCATAGCAAAAGCTCGCTCAATGAGGGTGCTGGCACATCTGTCCATATCTCTCCTGAATATCCAATTTCATCACCCTTAGTCCTGTTCACCCATGTTCTGTCAAAGGTGTTGGTGGCACATCTATTCTTGCTGTCGGAGTTGGCAACATCAAATTGCGGATGGCTCGGGGCACATCAATCACATTATGTAATGTGCTCTACATCCCTAATGCAGCAGTTCGGCTTATTTCAGTGGGAACATTGGCTGATGACTCTAACACTACAGCACATTTTGACAATTCCCTATGTTGGATCACTGACAAATCCACCAGTGCAACCATTGCACAGGGATCCCAACTCTCCAAGAAGCTCTACATACTTGACCTATATTCTGCCACTGCTGATCATGTGTTCACTGTACATAAGCCTCTCAACCTGGAAACATGGTATCACTGTCTCAGTCATGCAAATTATCAGTCCCTTTTGGATATGGCCAAGAAGGGGATGCTCACAGGTGTGCCTACCAGTTCCATACCCAAACCTCCTAAATGTGAATCTTGCATTCTTGGTAAACAGACCAAAACTCCTGTTCCTAAGATGTGTGAAGAGGGGAAACAGCATAGGATGACAAGAAAGTTGGAGAAGGTGTGGGTGGACTTATCGGGTCCCCACACAGTTAAATCTTGGGAAGGGAATTTATATGTTATGGATATAGTTGATGATTATACATCATTTCCTTGGTCAATACCTCTGCAAAATAAGGACAACTCTTTTCCTGAGCTTAGAGCTTGGGAACTTGCTTGGGAAAATGAGACTGGACTAAAAGTTGGAACCTACATAACTGATAGTGGTGAACTCAAGTCACATGAAATGCAAGCTTGGTTGAAAACATGGGTACAGACCAACAGTTTACTGCTCCATATACCTCTGCCCATATTGGTTGTATGGAATGGATGCACTGCACTCTCATGGCTAAGGCTCAGACTATAAGGATATACTCAGGGTTGCCACTATTTCTATGGGACAAATTCTACTTGATGGCATCACATTTACATGCAAAGACTATGACACAATTGCTACACAGTATTACACCATGGGAATTATGGTATGAGGATAAACCCAACTATTCATACTTGTGGGAGATTGGCTGTTGTGCTTTTGTCCTCATACCTAAGAAGAACAATCCAAAATTTTTTGAATGGTCAATTGAATGTGTATTGGTTGGGTATGACCCCAAATCTAAATCATATTGGTGCTACAATCAGACTACAATGAGGGTCCACAGTTCTTTTCATGTTAGATTCCTCAAGAGTCATGATGGCCATTCACCACACATTCCCTCTACTCTGAATCCTGAGCCAACAAGCATGAGGATTCAGGATGATAAACCTACTTATACAAATCTCCCTGGTAATAATGATGATGATGAACCATTTCCTACCCTCGATCCCATCGTTGAGGTTGACAACAACAGAGAACAGTTCTCAATACCTCTAGCACCCCCTGTACCTCTATGTCACTCTTCACAAATACCTATCCATACTGAGAAGCATCCTGATGGTGGTTTGACCACCACTAGGATGGCAACAGCCATTCAGAAATCCTGTGAAAGCACCATACACATCAAGGAGATACTCATTGCACTGCTGTAGTAGCTGCTCAATCACTTGACCCCGATCAAGTGTCTCCCACAACCAATAATAATGATCCACCAATCATCAATCATGATCATGATTGTGATGTCATTGAGGACCTATGGCAATCATTTGATCACCTTGGTCTGGGTGATCAGGCACATCAGCTCCAGGCTCTGATCTTGGAGATGGCAGATTTTGATCTGGAGTCTCTCCAATTCAAAGATGAGCTGAGAACATGGGAGGAGGCTAAGAACACTGTCGATGCTGAAAGATGGAGGGAAGATTATCTTGATGAGTTGAAATCCTTGAAAGACATGGGAGTTTACAAGCTAATTCCATGAGTCAAAGTACCCCAGGGGAAATGCATCCAAAAAGGGAAACCAGTTTTCCATATTAAGCACAATAAAATGGGGGAGTCTGTTTGATGGAAAGTATGTCTCGTGTTTAAAGGAAATGAACAGGTCTATTATAGGGACTATACTAAAACCACCTCACCGGCTGCATGCATGGAATCTTGGTGGATCCTGTTGCATATTGCTGCTTCCTTGGGATGGGACATGCAGCAGATTGACATAAAGACAGCTTTCTTGTATGGGCTATTACCTGGGGATGAAGTACAGTATATGCAGCAACTGTCCAGTTTTCAAGAACCCAGAAAGGAAGATTGGGTATGGGAGCTTTAACATGGATTATATGGTATGAAGCAAAGTGGACAGATATGGAATCAAACACTTAACAATGCACAGATGATTGAATGGGGTTTTACATGCCTATCTTGTGAGTCATGCATATACTATCACAGGTTGGGCTCTGGCATCATTATTGTGGCAGTTCATGTCAACAATTACTTGTTGATCACTGATTCAAAGGAGGAGAATAAGTGATTTAAAGACCAGATGTGTAAGGTTTGGACTATTTCTGAGCTTGGGACAGCGCATTTCATTGTAGGAATCACCGTATCTTGGGACCAAGCCAAGCATACTGTTGCACTTCCACAGATGGCACTTGTTGACAAAATTGTTGTACAATTTGGTCAGAAGGATGCACACCCAGTCTCTGCCCCTATGGAGCCTGGTTCCAAACTATGATGGCCTGACCCTCAGTCCATATCCCCAGAAGATTGCCTGCAGCTATCCAAACTCCCATACTGATCACTTGTTGGATGTCTACTCTATCTGGCAATTTCCACTCATCCTGACATTTCCCATGCAGTACAGCAGTTGTCACAGTACCTCTACTGCTACTCTTTTGAGCATTGGGCTGCTGCCTTCAGGTTGGTGAGATATATCAAGGGGATGAGAAATCTGCAACTCTATCTTGGTGGTGACCTTCCCATAAATATCCATGCTTATAGTGACTCTGACTGGGCTAACTGCCTTGATACATGTCATAGCATCAGGGGATATGTTTGCTCTCTTGGGTCTGGGGCTGTCTCTTGGACATCTCACAAAGAGAAAGTCATCACCACCTCATCATGTAAAGCCAAATATGTTGCTGTGTTCGAGACCACTAAAGAATGTGTTTGGCTGCATACTCTTTTACATTCCATCGACTACCAACAGATAATCCCAACAACTATATACTGCAATAATTCTGTGATGAAGACCCTATCTGAGGACCCCCTCCTTCACTCTCATGTCAAACACATCAATATCAAATACCACTTTCTGTGAGAATGCGTCCAATCCAATGACCTACAGCTGACATATGTTCATACCTGAGAAAATGTCACCGACATGTTCACAAAAGCTCTTGACATCAAACAATTTACCTATCTGTAGTGATCTGGGCCTGTGGCCTAGAGCTTTATATATATTTACAATTATGTACCATACTTGTGTTCATAAACCACTGGTTCCTTATAAGGGAACTGGTCCATAGTAAGAAAGGGATTTTTTTACCCTATGCAAAATATATACGTTATTCATGTTCTTGCTGCAGGTGATCTCAGTCAACCACCCTCTGTTTACTACACTTTTTTGAACATTCAAACTTGTATATAAAATATCTTTCTGCTCAACTTTGCACTTCGCAAATGTCAACTTGTGCCATAACATCAAATTCAACCCTGATGCCACCAGTGACAGTTCATTTAGCCCTTGTGATCCGCAACTAAATTCAGTTCTCCATCCTTCTCAAAAATGACCCTTGGCCCATGACCTTGTCCATGGTCACCTGGACCAACCTAGCTATGACCCCTCTTATCTCGAGAGGGAGCTCAAGGCCTTGGTCCTGGGTTTTTCCAATCAGTTTCATCATGAAACTGATGGTCAAGCATGAGCCACTCCCCATTGTGAGGAGTCAAATCCACAAGTTCCTCACCCCCCAGGAAGCTCAGTAACCTGAGACAGGACACCTGCTAACTGAACCATGCTGGAAAAAATGGTGCACTACAATGGTGCCAGCAAGGTGGCCCTGCAACAATTTCAAAATGAGGCTATCCATGAGGGACAGCACACCAATATTCCTGACCAGAATATTTGGTTCAATTCCAAAGGATTTCCCTTTGAGGAGGCCACTCCTTCTAAGGAGCCATCACAAACCCCAGCTCCTGGGCCCTCCCAGCAGGGGAAGGGAGGAAGGGATGATACCCCTGGGCACAGAAGACCAGGGGGACATGGGGATAGAGGAGATGGAGAAGACTCTTCTTCATCTGGAAGCAATAGCAATGATGAAGATACTCCTCCCCCTAGCAACAAGGATGATATTGAGGAGCTCAGCCTCCTTTGACCCAATTCTCGGCCTCGGTCAAGGTTGAGGACAAACTTGGGGCCTACCCCTCTCAGGGAGACCTCTTCTGTGGGAGCTCATACTGATACACATTCCCATCATCAGGGGCATGTTGGTGAGCTCAATTCCTATCAAGACAAAGGCAATCATTGACCTTCCAAGTATTTGAAGGCAATGCACTCCAAATCCCACCAGCAGATTGATAACAAGGTGTCGGCAACTGTGGAGTCCCTCCCAGAATGGAAAAATGGACCCTGAGTACTGAATCCTTCGGCTTATGGAGGAAGCTCTGACATGGAGGTGTTCAAGTGATGGTTGAATGCTCTCCTTTGATGGTTGAAGGTGAGCAAGATAAGTGGTCTGGACCTCAACGCTGAAAGGATAGAGTATACTGGGATGTATTTGGAAGGAATAGCATTGACCTGGTTTGAGGACAATGTTGATGGGGTATACCATCACCAGGCCCATTGGAAATTCAAGGACGTGATTACCAGTCTATACCACCAGTTCATCCATGATAATGCCATGCATGATGCTGCTGATCATTTCTCAAAGGTGAAGTATGACTCCGTCGAAGGAGTAATGAGTTACTATCACAAACTGGAGCAATATGCTACCAGAATGATCAGGGCCCCGGATTGGTTTACTTTCAAAACCCAACTGTTGTCAGGGTTACCCCAGATGATGGTATTCTTTATCTTTGATAAGGGATGTTCCATGGAATCTAGTTCCACAGAAACCATTCTTTATTATGCTTGGAAGGCCGAGGAAATCTTCAGGAAGCAGAAGAGATACCAGGAGCATAAGCAACTGGTAGAGGCCCTTTCCTCTAGCAAGGAAGTTCCCAAACCCAAGGTGATCACACCCAGCAGACCAGAATGGTCACCTGAATGATCACAATCATGAGTCCAAGATTTCCCCAGATGGGATAATTGACCAAGAGCTTGCGACAGACCATTGAGAGCTCACAAAGTGCCCTCCATGAGCTGGGATAACCATAGTAATGACAGAAGACCACCTGCCCCTGGAGATTGGGCTCCCAGAGGGGACCAGAACAACACCAGGAGGTCTGATGAAAATAAGCCTCCTCCCACTTGTTATAAGTGTGGAGAATTAGGGCATTACTCTACTGACAAGAAGTGTCCAGAGTTTAACACCCCTGGGCCCACAAGAACTGGCCAGGGGGCACAAATGTATGCAGCCCATGAGGAGTCTGGAGAAACCCAGGATCCTCTTTCCCTACCTGATGAGGAGCAGTTGGCCACCATTCACAGTGACTCAGAAGGATCCAAAGACCACATCCTGGGATCACAGTAGAGCTCAGAGGGAGAACCCTACCCCCTGAGTTTGGAAGGAGAGCATGGCTTCAACAATGAAGATGACCCAGAGTTCTTCGGGGCCCTCAGAGAAACAGCCGACATTGATCCTGATGGGTGTCCTTCATTGCAATCTGTATCTGATTCTGAGTATGAATCAGATGACAACGCCTCAGAGCTCGAAGTTGAACCAGAGCTCTCCAAGATGGATGGTTTAGAGAGGTTAGGAGTGATGCAGGACTCGACTTGTACAGTCAAGCAACTAGGGGTGATAACTGAACCTTCCCCCCTTGCATGCCTCAAATCTCAGATGCCCACCAGTGCTGAGAAAGTCCACCAGAAAGATCACCCATCCTCCTTATTCAGAGAAGGATAATAGATGTTTCATTGTGCAGATGAAGATCCATGGTTTGGAAGCCAATGTGCTATTGGACTCTGGATGCACATCTGACTCGGTCTCCACAGAGTTCACCATTTCCACAAACCTGAAGGTCCATGAGTTAGTGAAACCTGTGCCCCTTCAGCTGGGGATGGTAGGAAGCAGGTCAAAGATTAACTTTGGCCTTTTTGTGGTGATGATACTTGACCAGGAAACCCAAACAAAACCCACAATAAGGCCTTGAATGGTATAACTCTAGTTAGAGGAAGGTTGCAAGGTGGTACTAAATATCACTGCTGTTACCCAAGGTTAGGGAAATGACTTTAGAGAGGGTCTGATGATGTTCAATGAGGTTTGAGAGTGTCTGAAGCACTGCGATGATGTTTGAGGAAAGTTTGAAGAGGTTCAAAGATGTTCGAAGGAGTTCGAGGGGCTTATAGAGGACAAGAACAATTTTGATGAAGGCTGAGGATAGACTATAAGGATGTAGAAAGGCTTTTGAGAGGGGATAGATGATAGACAATAGTTTCAAGAAGCTAGTATGAGAAGTTCAAAGAAGTTCAGCGTAAAACACTGAACTTTGAGACTAAGTCGAGAGGCTTGGACTCAAGAGAATTGCTCTTAAATCAGATGATTGGTGTGAGAGGATGATCTATTCTGTCTTTCTAAGTAGCTAGTACAAGGCTATATATGTTTGGAAGAGATGGTACTTAAAAAGAAATAAAACATGAGGAATGCATGAGGCAAGATATAAAACAATAGAGAACTTTGCAAATCATAAAATAAATGAAAGAAGATGAGAAGGGAAACATATAGAGTCACAATTTATTATGGGTACCTGTCCTATTGATCCAATATATCATCAAGACATCAAAGCACCACAATCATGTCCTAAAATCCCATCATTGTGTCTCCTCATGTCTGGTGGTGCTTGATATGCAACGCACTAACTCATACAAGGTGTGCTGCATGTATCTGAAGGGCGGCGTGATAGGTATATGGCAGCTGAAGACGTTTGAGGTGCTGCAAAGATGTTCAAACCTGCTTGAAGTGTTGCAAAGTTGTTTGAAGTCATTTGAAGTAGTTTCAGAGCAGTCTTGCAGGGTTCATAGGGGTTCGTAGAGGTTGGGAGTGTGTGTGGTGATGTGTCGATGCATTTGGAGACGTTCCCAGAGCTTAGAGTGCAAGGTGGACCTATCATCCTCCCCCTTACTGAAATCCTGACTGTCCCAGTCAGCTGATCGGAGTCATGTGCAAACTGCGTGATCATGTTGAAATTGTAAACAAAACTCAAAAAACTTCTCGTTCTTCTTTGTCACCTCTTAAACCTTCAATACTATTTCTCATCATGTTTCTCCTCTCTGAACTTAATATTGAGGTCCTTGAATATGCAAAAGTGATGCCCGATCACAGTGTTGCCAGAGATGTCAACTTCAAAGTGTGGGGGAAAGGTTTTTGTGAGAAGATGGTAAGTTTCCACTTCTTATTCGATATTTGGATTCTAACACAATATGTTCAGGTGGAATATGATGAACTGGTGGATGACTTGGGCAAAGAGCATGACTCGACCATGCAACAGGTCATCAATGAGGTTTTCAAACTTTTCAAACTGATGGCTCAACGTGAATGGCTTTCATGGGGGGGGGGGGGGACTTTTTGTTTGCAGATCTGAGTGAGCAGGTAGAGTGAGAGTGAAGGGAAGAGGAAGCGAGATGGGTTTGGGAGGAGGAGGAGGCTTGCAGGGCAGAGGAAAGCGTGAAGCAGGCAGAAATTGAGGCCCAAAGGGGGGCATTAGTTGATGCTTGGAACGTAGCTCTCGCTGCATTTTGTGCTAAAACATTGTTGAAGGAAGAATTACAGCAATGAAATGCAGAGCTCACAGTGGAGGCAAGAGCTATCAGTGGAGGCAAGAGCTATCAAGAGGCTAGAGGCTGGAGAGGAGGACAAAGAAGAAAATTTAGGAGAATTGCTGATAATCAGGATTGAGAAGTGGAAGGCAGTGGAGATCAAGGCAAGCAAGGATGAGGAGGATGAGATTGTTGAGGACAAGGTAGAGAGCAAATGGAGGAGGTTTGCTGAGGGTGGACTTCTTGACTTTGAGGGCCCAGTGAGTTTTTGAAATCAAATTTGATTTTTGTCTTTTACTAACTAGATGCATCATAGTGCAATTGTTGTGCTGGGATGAAATCCCAGCCATGCTGTGTTGTTGATGAAGGGGGCCTGAAATGCATCAAGTGCATGGATGCACTGCAGGGATGTTATTGGGAAGGGGTATCAAGGAAAGGGCTTTGGAAAGGCAAGAGGAAGAATTTTGGGGGTGCAAAGAGTGGAGAGGTGAAATGGGTGACACACCCAAAACCAGGTATGAAGATTTAATTGAAGTAATTTGTAGTTTTCTAACTTATTTTTTGGATCAGAAGTGCCTTGGATTCATGTAGTGGGACCCATCACTGCAGTCAAACCAGTCATGGGACCTTTGAGATTATCAAAGGAGAAAAAGAGGTCATTGAAAGGAAAGGGAAAGGTGAAAGTGAAGGTATCATGTGGTTTTGAAGAGGGTGAAGATGTCGATGAGGAGGTCATGATTCATCATTGATTCCTGGCGATGAGGTTGATGGAGTTGAAGGTTGAGATGGAGGTATTGTGTAGACAAATAGAGGTGGTGGAGGAAATGTTGGAGGAATAAAAAATTTTTGTTGTTCTTTCTGTTTTTACAATTTTAATCTTTTGTGAGTCTCAAAAGTAGTGATAAGAAAAGTAAAAGAAAACAAAAAAAAAGAAAAATTTAGGGAAAGGCTCAGTAGATCATCATGGCCAAAAAACCCTTTTGGAGTTTCTGTGACCACACTATAATGCGATATTGCGACTTGTATTGTACACTAAAAGAAATTGAGGTCATGGGTAAGTGATCACAAACAAAGAAAAAGGAATAATTATTTGTCTTCAAAGTCTGGAAGGTCTTCAGGAATATCTTTGTTGACGTTCGAAGTGTTTCGAAGTTTTTCGAGATGTTCAGAGTTGATATCAAGGAAGTTCAGTGGCAGGGGAATTGATTTTCATGCAAAATAGGGAAGGAGTTGGAAGGCTGCAACTGGTCAATGAAATACTGATCCATCAAGTTTGCAGATGATGTAGGCTCCTTCATAGTTTCAATTGATGACAATGAGGGGACCTAAATATTGAGGATGCATCTTGCGATTGAGACATTTCTTGATTTGCATGTTGCAAAGTAGGACCAGGTCACCTTTTTCAAAGTTGTAGTCATGCATCGTTCATTTGTGAATGAGTTCAAAACATTTCACAGCTTGGAGTTGAGCAGTATAGACTTTCGAATATAGAAGTTTGAGGTTGGATGACTGTTTCTATAGTGCTATTGCTCTTTGAGCGATGAGATCAGTTGTCGATAAGATAGAATCGGGAGGGGGTTGCAAATATGTTGCTTTGGAGATGTTGAGTGGGATGAGGGGGTGTGAACCTGTAACTGTGAAGTAAGGAGAGCAACCCATATGTCTATGAACCATAACTCATTCTGCCCAAAACACCGAGTGTGCTCCAGCTGACCATTTGCTCTGATCTCCATTGACTGCCTTGAATAACAATTGTCAAATATCAAAGTGAGCTTGTTTGACGAGTCCATTTGCATGAGAATTGTAGCTGCTAATTTGAATATGGTTAATGTGATATCATTTCAAAAGGTACTCCAATGCTGCAATGAAGGCTGATCCATTATTGCTCACAATTTCATATAGGGAACCCCATTTACAAATGATATCTTTGAAGATCCAATCCCTGAGGGTTGTGGCATTTTCTCATTGAAGATTTTGCCATTTGGGATAAGACATTAGCAAACATTGACCTTGTACAATATATTTGAATCCACTTGAAGGAGGCATTTGCATGGTATCAATGTAGACTTTGCCAAATAAAGGTGTGGGTGTGGCAACTGTAGGTGGGATAAGGAGATTTCAAGTTTGTCATACTTGGCAGAGGTGGCAAGTGCAAATAAACCATGTGATATCAGCTTTCATGTTAGGCCACCAAAGGACAACAACTGATTTTGTAGTGAAAACCATCTTGTGTCCAATATCTTCGTGAGCTTCCCAAATAATTTTGAGATGACGGTTGGGAATTGCGACAATTTTGTGAGCTCCATGATAGTCCTTCCTCCAAAGTTTGCCACAATCTAAGAAGAATTTGGTGCAATATCAAACAAAGGTAGTGTATTCAGAGTCTGATAAATCTGGAGGTCATATCAAATCTTCTAACCATTTTCAAATGTGAAGTAATCTTTCATCATCCTTTTTTGCATTGTTCATTCATGGGACATCGTTGTAGGTCATATCCTCCCCCTCACTGAGATCTGAAGAGAGGGAGAGTGTCGAAACTTGATAGGAAGTAAAGGGATGAGTTGTAATGGGATTCATTTGGTGGATGAAACCATGAAGACAGTCAATCCAGTCTCTGAAATTGTTTTTGTTATCGAACTGGTCATCTTTGTCTTGTGGAGGATGTCTCAAAAGTCCATCTGGACCATGATGTGTACCTGTGACATGAACTAATGTGAAGTGAAAAGTGAGAATCGAGATGATCCATTGATTGATGCTAGCACTAGGTGCGATATCAGGATTTGAGAGCATGCCTTTGATATACCTTGTGTCGACTTCGACGATGAGGTTTTGGACTCCTCTTAGGTACAATTGAAGTGCTCCAAGAGCATGATATAGACTGTAGAGTTCAAGTTTCGCTTGCAAGAACCAGGATTTGTGGTCGTTAAGTGTGATCAAGCCAAATTGACTGTAATATTGTTTTTGAGGGTTGTTGGGATCACATTGCACAAGAAAGAAACCAATAGCGATGTATGAAGTGTTGACTGATAGGATAACTGGGGCATCAGATGAGTAGTTGATAGTGCAAATTGCTGGGGAATTGATGAGTGCTTGCTTAGGTCTTCCTGTGCTGTGATTTGTTTCAGTCCAAATTCAAAAGGGATATCTTTTTGTGTAAGGTGTATTAGAGCTGTAGCATGTTGAGCAAAGTTTCAAATAAAGATATGACAAACTCCAATAGTCCCTAAAAATGCCTTGACTTCAGTAAGGCTTCGACAAGGTCTCCATTTGCTAACTGCTGCGATGCGAGTGGGATTGGCCATATGACCTTTGATATTGCACCGATGACCTAAAATGATTATTTTGGGGATGCAAAGATAGAGTTTCAGACCAGAAAAGATTCCTCTGCAATACTTCATGCATTGGACTATATGATTTAGATTCCCAAAATGTTCCCAAACAAAGCGTCGAATGCCTGGATTATCAGCGATCATTTCATAAGATCCTCCAATTGTTCGATATTCCAATTTCGGACCCTTAACTGGTGTATCATCGATGTAAGGGATGGTGATATGAGGGATTTTGGGTTGTAGGATGAATGTGATGTTGTCATGTAAGATTGGGACTGAGTTTGTCCAACCCATTGGTAGGGTGACAATTCAAAGTGCTCTGAAAGGTGTCTGAAACATTGTTAGATCTCAAGATGATTCTGCGACTTTCCTTTTGTTGAATGCAACATATAGGTCCAACATTCCACTGCAAGCACGTCCCCCAAACTGTTCAGCTAGATGCTCAGGGATCAGGATGATGCCAGAGTGCTGAATCATTACTTGATTTAGCAGTTCAAGACTGTGGACAATTCGAAGTGATTTCACATCTTTCTTTGCAATGCAAACCATTGCAATTGATACAACAAGTTCGACAACTCATATACTTCTGCTTCTATCTTCTTTTTCAGCATTTCACAGATCTGTTCATACAGACCAGGAGGTATAGGGATATTATGTTCGACCCATGGAGTGTGAGGAATAATAGGGAATTTGATAGGAGGAAAGAAGTTGGGGTGAAAGCTTCCTCATTCTTGTTTGGTCCATGTGAAACCTGTTTCGTGATTTTGAATAAAGTCATGCATAAGCTTTCATTCTTCTGGCTATAGGAAATTGCCAGGATGGTTTTTGTTGATAATAGCTTTGCATTTGAGTGTATATTGGGGAGAGGGGACAAACAATGGGGGATGAGGATTGAGTTTCAGCATATTCTTGAGGGGGTCACCAGCAATTGTTCGAATAATACAAAATCAATCGGGTAGTTTGGTAATATCTGGTCAAACTTTATGTGTGACTGGTTTTCTTCTTCAAGGCTGCAAAGATTGGGTATATAGAGTCAGTTGATGATGAGACATGGGGAGGGGAAATGATAGCAGAGTCATGCATAGAGGTGGCCATTGAGGCCAATAAGAACGTTGCATACTGGTGGCTAGCTGTTAAACATAAGTTCGCAAGAATCGAGGAAAGGGAAAGGGTGTTCGAAGAGTTCAAGGAGTCAATATTGGGAATATTCACAGTGTACTTGATAGTTATAGAGGAATTAGAATCATCAAAAGAAATAATGAGGGCACACTGGTTATTCTCCGAGATTTTATCCTCTAGTTGTGAAAGTCCTCATGAACTACTCTTCCTTGACAATTAGATCTGGGGATAGTTGGAATAGTGCAGGATCATGTTGAGTTCAGATCGAAAATAGTTATTGTTTGTGCTTCGTTTTAATAATTCTTCACTGTACTTTCTGTGAGAACATCAAATGGTTGTCTGAGCAGAATGTCGTAGTCTGGATTGCGGATAATGTATATTTGCATGTAGAGGGTGATGCTACCGACTTTGCAAGGTACATTCCATGCTAAACCTAGACTCTGGTCAATACCACCATTAGCCAATTGTAGAGGGATGTGTATCGAAGGATTGTATGCAAGACAAAGTTTGTGACAAACTTCTTCCAACATTGCAATGATTGATGAACCTGGATGGTGAGACCTGCTTGTATGGAACAGGCCACCCCCATGCTGGTGGTACCCAAGAAAAATGGGGCCATCTGTACAGTGGTCAATGCCAAGAAGCAGAACAACAACACAGTCAAGAACATGACTCCCTTTCCTGATCAAGATCTGATCAGGCTGGATGTTGCTCAAGCAAAGAATCATTTGAAAATTGATCTATCTGATGCCTATGAACAAATCCCAGTGGTCCCAGACAATGTCTGGAAAACTGCATTTGTGACTGTACTAGGAACATTTGAGAGCTTGGTGATGCAGGAAGGGGATTGTAATGCCCCTGCCACCTTCCAGCGGCTGATGAATTCCATCTTCCATGAGTACATAGGACTGTTTATGCATGCATACCTCAATGACATCTTCGTGTTCAGCAACATGGTTGAGGAACACCAGAAACATCTCTGGCTCATGTTTGATAAACTTCAAGAACACAAGCTTTACCTGCACACAGACAAATGCAAGCTATATGCTGAGAAGCTTGAGCATCTCGGTCATATGATAGACAACCAGGGTTTGCATGCTGATAGTGACAAAATGGCAAGGATATGGAAGTGGAAGGCCCCATGCAACTATCATGAAGTGCAACGGTTCCTAGGATTAGTCCAGTACCTAGCCCATTTCCTTCCTGACATCTCAGTGTACACCAGTCCACTCTCTGCCATGACAAAGAATGGACAATCCTTCTAGTGGCACCCAATTCATGATACCTGTTTCCAGGCTATCAAGGATATTTGTTGCTCCACTCCTGTGTTGAAGCCCATAGATCCCGGGTCAACTGAACCCATATGGGTGATATGTGATGCATCAGTCTTTGGTGTAGGTGCAATGTATGGGCAGGGACCAGAATGGCAGACCTGTCAGCCTGCTGGGTTCCTGTCCAAGAAATTCTTGGATGCTCAAAGGAACTATCAAACCTTTGAGCATGAAACTATAGCTATCTTGGAGGCATTACTCAAGTGGGAAGACAAACTGATAGGTCAGCGCCTGCATGTGGTGACTGACCATAAGGCATTGGAGTTCTTTCAAACTCAATGCTGCCTGTCTGCACGACAGTCCTGCTGGATGGAATACCTTTCTTGGTTCGACTTTGATATAAGGTATATCAAGGGAAACCTCAACAAGGTGGCAGGCACCCTGTCTCAATACTACCAGTTTGACAACTGGGATGATGCCCCCCTGGTGCACACTACGTCTTTGCAGATGTATGCTTGGATCCCATGCATGAGGACTTGCCCTGGGATTGACATCTTGAGATCAAGAACTGAGTCATAGAGACTCGGTCAGCCAGGTCCCAGACCTGGTGGGTCAAGGAACATTTGAGCATGCTTTGTGAAAGAGTCAAGGTGCAAAGGCATGAACTGGGGATGATGTTCCCACTTCTGGATCAACCCATAAGGATGATGGATGATCCTACAGTCTATGATTCCTTGGCTAGTCCCTAGGATTTCTGGGTGTACCTGTCCAAACAAGACCCCTTGGATGAAGACATCCAAGGGGGGTATAAAAAGGATAAAGTGTTTACTAAGATTATAGAGAGTCCAAAGGATCACCCCAACTTTGAGGTGAAGGAAGGATGAAGAACAGAGGGGGAGGCATGGTTGTCTGTGTACCCTCTTCCCCTTCCAAGGACTCAACCTTGCATGGTCATATAATTGACCAGGCCCATTCCATTGTAGGGCACTTTGGCCCTGTAAAGACTTTGGAATATGTCCAATGATGGTATTGGTGGCTTCATCTCCAATACAAAATTGATAAGCTCTGTGAGTCCTGTGAGGCTTGCATTCGGTCTAAGGGGGAGTACTGCTCCCCCTTGGGAAAGCTCCACTCCCTTCCCATACCCCTGCATCCTTGGGAATCTATTGGGATGGATTTCATAGGCCCTTTTCTGGAATCGGAAGGGTTTGACTATCTTTGGGTGGTGATCTGTCATTTATTGTCAATGGTTCACCTGGTACCAGTGAATACCACCACCATGGCGACAGATTTATCATCTCTTTTCATTAAAGAGATTGTATGGTTGCATGGACTGCCTGGATCAATCATGTCTGATTGAGACTCCAAGTTCACCTCACATTGGTGGCAAGAGATTCATTGGATCCTAGGTGTCAAACTGCTGATGTCTACCTCCTTCCACCCTCAAATGGATAGAGCTACTGAGCATGCAAATCAATCAATAGCACAGATCTTGCAGTCCTTTGTGGCATCTAACCAGAAGGACTGGGTGAAGTTCCTGGCCTTGGTAGAGTTTGCCATAAACTCTACCATCAACAGAGCCACTGGGATGGCGCCTTTCGAGATTAACTATGGGTATCTTCCCCAAATGATAAGGGAGATTTCGGACCCTGAATGAATCCCACTGGGGGTATGTACCTTTGTGATGGAGGTGCTGCACAACATGGCAGTGGCTCATGACAATATTATTGTGGAACGGGTGTTCCAGCAATATCACGTCAACAAGAATTGGAACATGGAGCCCAACATTAGGCCAGGAGAGAAGGTGTATTTGTCAACCAAGAACTTGACCTTGCTGAAGGGCAGGGCCAGTAAATTATTACCCAAGTTTGTGGGGCCCTGCAAGATCCTATGAAGCTACCCAGAGACTTCCAACTATGAGTTGGAGTTGCCCACAGTGAGCAGCCCACCGGACTGAAGAGTCAGCGGTTGCATAACAAGTTCCATGTGGGCCTGTTGTGACCCTATATCACCAATGACAATGACCTGTTTCCTAACAGATGCCATCTTGATCCTTATGATTTTGGTGCTCAGATGATGCCAAGTGGTTTGTAGAAGAGATCATGTCCCACCAATGGAAGGGATATGCCCTGGAATTGGAAGTCAAGTGGAGTGTGGGTGAATCCACTTGGGAGCCACTGGCCATGTGCAACGAGCTGGCTGCTCTGGACTCATACTTGGCCCTTGTGGGTGCCAAGAATTGGATGGATTTGCCCAAGCATGCACCAGCATGCAAGGGGCATTGATACTTCTTGACTACGGTCAGGAAGGGGGTGAGCCAGGCTGACTGGTGTGGCTTGGACATATTATGAGGCTTGGATGTCTACTTGGCCCCTGAGGTGCCAGGGATTGGATGATAGTGCCCTTGCATGCACCAGCATGCAAAGGGCAGGTAAGCTTCTTGACTCAGAAGTTGAGAAGTCAACAGTGATGGCTGATGTTGTGACTTGGTGACGACCATGCTGAGGCAGATCATGGGAACTTGGTACTGTACAGTTGATGGGTGGAGTCAAAAATTTTTGTTCTTCTCTTCCCAGTACACCCTGCTCTGATGGGTGTGTATTCTGAAGATGACCCTATGGATGACTCGCCACTGCCCACACCGTATATTTGTGAGTCTGACATGCCTCAAAGGGGGAGAGAAAGGAGAGAGGGAAGAAGAGAGAGAGGTCTCAAGCAAGGGGAACCAATCTTGAACTGCAAGGCTCAAGGAGAGAGGAAGTTAGGGGGTGCTCACAGTCGTCAGGAGGTTCCATGGAGCCTGCCAGAAATGACAGGAGATGTGACCCAGACAGGAGGATGTGTATGGCTCCCCTGGTCAATGAATGGAGGTATGACAGCCATCTGGGCATTGTAGTTCATTGGGGAGGCTGTGGGATGTGCAAGTCCTATGTGATCCACGTGTATCAGCATGAGTTCAAGCAGGACAGAGAGTACCTTGAGGCCTGGAATCAGCGTGACCAGGACCTCACTGTCAAAGCCAGACATGCTGCTGAACAGGTGTATGACAGTTATGAGGATGAAATAGTGGAACTCAAGGCAAAAATACACAGCCTTGAGGATCAATTGGATCAATGGTGAGAGGACAGGCCCACCAAAAGGTCTCAGGCATGCAAACCATCCCCCATCCCTGGGCCTCAGGCCTGTGGATCCAGTTATGTAGGTGCTGCATCAAGGTCTGCTGCACACCCTGAAGGTCCACCCCCACCCACTCACTCCCATGTTGATGCAATGGAGGTGGATGATAGGGATGTTCAATATCTGCCACTTCTGCCCCTGTCTCCCAAAAATCAAACTAAAATCTACTCCAACCCTCCCACTCACTCGGCCAATTGGGTACCCACTCTGAGGGAACCCCCACCATCTACTCCGGATATTCCCCAGAGTATAGCAGAATTTGATGGTTGGGCCACAGGCACACAACATGAGGGAAATGAGCTGGACCTTTGACAGGCCCAGTCTTACACTTGCTTGGCCAGCTTGACTCCTGTCACTGAGTGGATGCATTGATAAGTTATGCAATCGCCACTTGGAGGGTTCCCAAGTGGCTGCCCCCTGATCGCCAGTCATCCAAGGGAATACGACACCTGCAGGATCCTGACCAGATGCCCCAGCCTCCAATCAATGACACTGCGGAAGCATGGTCTCATTTCATGCACTGTCAACTCTTTCAATTCTGGAATGCACCTGGGTTGATATTAGACCACTCTTGAGTGAGCCTTTCCCATGTCCATGGGATGCTCCTCATGAGACAACAAGTTCCTGCTGGGCTGCCTCAGAAGCAGAAACAAATCTTGCAATTGCGCCTGGTGGAAGTGTTCTGTACTCCTGGTTTGTACTGGAGAACCCACCAGATGCTACATATATCCATAAACATTCTTTGTGATCAATATCCATTGCCAAATGCCTCCCCAAACATCAACATTGAGGATGTGGTGCACCATCTTGATTCATTGGGGGTATCTGATTATGAAGTAAGGGAAGCCTACCACTATGGCTTAGGATGGATCAATGGAGCAGTGGAGTCCTGATGCAAAGAGGACTCTGCTCCCACCTCAGATGTTCTCCAGCACCTGAAACAATTACCTACTCCCAAGGAGGAAGATACACCTCTGATGACGGAGCCTCAATGGTGGATTGCTCCTCTGGGATTGCGATGCTTGACCCAGCCACCACCTCCAAAGTGGAAGCGGGGCCCAGAAGTGTCAGAGGCTGCTCATATCCTGAGTGGAAGTCTAGGGCTATCTGCTTCTGTACATGCTACTCCCCATGTTCCCCCACTAGCTGCTTCCAGTTCTAGCCTAGCAACTAGTTCACCTGTGGTGCCCTCTGGCATCCACTCCCTATCCATTCATCCAGATTTGCCTATGGGCCGGCTGAATATTGCTCCTTCATTGACCATTCCACCTCTACACAATGAGGCTTTGGACCAAACTCCTGCCTTGAGTCGTTCAGAACCCGAGGCTGACACTACCTCTCCAGCACTAACCACCCCAGATTATGCAGATGGTGGCTGGACTTATGTAGGTCCCCTGTGTCAAATGAAGGCAGAAAAAAATAGAGCAAAGAAGGAGCAAAAGAGGCAACATGACTCCGCCATGGGGATCCTTCCTGCTAAGACAGGTGGGATCAAGATGGTCATGGCACATGTCACCCGGAGTTGCTGCAAGAACTGAGGTTCCAACACAGAGGCAACCAATTCTGTCTCATCTGATGATGAGTCAGAAACTGGGACTGTGCCCCTCAGAGGGGAGCAGTCGTCAGTGCCTCCCAGTGACGCAACATCTCCTGAGACCCCAACTCGTGTCAACTCCTTACCCCCTTACTCCCACCATTCTATCCATCCTGCTCAGAAGCAGAATGGATATTGACACCAATGCAGATATGGACCTTTCACCTCTCACTCCTCCCTCTGAGGGCTGAGTTCACTTACAATCTTGAAGAAATACACATCATGCTGCTTTCTTGTTTTCTTGTTTCTTGGGTTTTGGTTTGGACCATGGGTCCAAACCAGAAGGGGAGAATGTAGTGATCTGGGCCTGTGGCCTAGAGCTTTATATATATTTACAATTATGTACCATACTTGTGTTCATAAGCCACTGGTTCCTTATAAGGGAACTGATCCATAGTAAGAAAGGGACTTTTTTACCCTATGCAAAATATATATGTTATTCGTGTTCTTGCTGCAGGTGATCTCAGTCAACCACCCTCTGTTTACTACACTACCTAAGGAACTTCCTTGATATGATTCCATGCAAGGAGGAGTGCTCACAGTGAGGAGGAGTGTTGAGAATGGTCTTTATCACACCGTGAGCATACCCAATCATTTATTTGATGTGTATACTATTTATAGTTTATCCCATTGATGTGTAGTTACATAGGTACCTTTTGTACCTGCTTTCCTTTTTCCCTTTATATCTTTGTGTAGCTGGCCTCACATATATATAGGATAGCCATCCATTCGTTCACCTCAGTCACTTATACAGAGACTGAGTTATACTCTGATTATGCTAGGATTGACTTTCTACACAGCATGCCATATACTGTATGGCCATGGCTGTATAATGGACAGTGTGCAGTCCTAATTGTGGGGTCAGGAAAACATTGCTGATATGCAAAGGGATGATGATGTGATAATTCAGACTGATTGATCCATGCCTATGTATGGTAATGTGCTCCCACACTGATTAGTTAGTCTCACCAAGATTGGTCTTAATAAAAGATCTGACCCCAAATGCTTAATTTTTTATATGAAACCCCCTTGAATGCTAGCATAGGATCAGGTTATCTTTGCAAGGACAGACATGCATCATCTTTCTTATGAGAATGATCTGTGAAAGTTCAGTGACACAATCAGAATTTTGAAAGTTCACACTGAGAGAATGGATGATTTGTGAGAAACTCAACTTTCAAAAGGTATGGCAATGGGGACTGGCCAGCTCATTTTTGGCAGAAAATACTGTGATTTCTAGACAATAGCAAGTGAAGGCAAACAAATGAACCTCAGAAATTCATGCAGCTAATGTCCTTAGCAGTGCTCACCACATATGGTACCCCCTGTATTTGTCATTGCAGGCCCAACTTGCGATGCCTCCATTGAACATGTTTCTAACATAAGCAGGTCCATGTGTGGGACAGATGCCTGCCACTTGATCACTGTCTGATCATGAGCTTCCATGGTTGATCAACATTGATCAATGCACACCACATGTTCAGATAACATTGTGCTCACCATCCCCAATGATGAGCATGCTGTTTCACTCATTTCTGACCATTTCCATTCGCTTTTTTTGCTGTGTTCCATGTATATATATTCACAGTCATAATAAACCTTTACTCTTGATTCAACACCAATAGTAACCATGTAGTGAGCAATCTCTCTTGATAAGGGGAGAAGGAGAGGTCTTTTCTCTTCATTGAAAGGGTTTGCTAGGCTTAAAGAGGTAGGAAATTATATATATAGCTATATACATGACAGGGAATGGTGCTACATGAGGTGGGAAGGAGGGAAATGGGAAGCAGTGAGGTGTGCAAGACAGGGTACCATCTTCTGGGCTTGTGCATCTTCTACAGCCACAAAAGGATGTAGAGAGGTAGAGAGATGTATATATTTGTGAGAAGTGAATTTGAGGGAGCTGGGAGAGAGTATTTGTGTGTCAATGGACCTGTGTGTGTGGGGAAGAGAGATTGTCACTTACCTGCATGCCTACGCATTCCCCCTGTAGAATGGGCATGGAAATAGGTTAAAATAGTCTTAACAGCAATATTATAACCCCCATGAAGCACTTACAGTTGTTAGTATAGCCAGATAAGAGTATCTGGAATTAGGAGAAGATATGCTTCCCCTGTGAGATCTGTGGCACCAAATGTCCACTTTCCTCAATTCCTAGGAGGTCCTTACACTCCCCCCCCCCCCCCCCCCCAATCCAAGTGGACTCCACTCAGACACTCAGACAGTCCTAGGACTTTGCTCAGACTTTTTTGGCTGAAAGTCCTGCCAATCTAGATGTCCAGTCTGAGCTGAGTCCTCAGACTGTCCAAGCATCCAAGCGGAGTCTGAGTGGACCAGCACTCATACAGTCCTAGGACTGTCTGAGTTGCTTATATAATTGACTGAAAAATTGCAGGGATTGAACCCTCATAGTCACATGATAAAGTACAATTAAGGCAGCAATATAACCATTAGACTAAAGCATCATTACAGGTAAGTAGTTCTATCTCTCTATGTACCACCCCAGCTGTGATGACAAATCAACACAGCTGCATCACCAATGATGATGCCAGCTCATCATTGATCATCACCAACCACCACCACCACCACCACCACCACTTGACAACGCTGCCTCCCTCCCATGTCCTGCTGCCACCACCACCCCCTGAACACACACAGGTCCCATGCCAGCACACGACGGATACCAACTGCATTGCGCATGAAATGGGCCCAAATTATGATAGAGTTATTTGGGCCCCAGGTGAGTTTTTTCTTTTTTCTTTTCTCATGTTTTCTTTAAGCTAACACATATTTTCATTAATTATAGGTTATATCTATACTGTAGCAGCACAATGACCCCCAAACCACCAGACCAGGAACAACAACAAGACCATGACCCAGCACCTGCCCCTGCCAGTGCGAGCAACTGCTAATGGCAATGGGGGTGGCATGACAATGACAATGTTTAGGCCACAACAGGAGGAAAAGGGAATGAAAAAGAGGCCCAAGAGATGTTGACAATGTCTCTTGGGCTGTAGGTAGGTTTTTTTTCTAAGTTCTCATTTCTTTTTGTTTTTACTAACAACCATTTTTAGATACTAATTACTGACTACAACAATGATGAACAAGGGGGTGGGGCATAAGATGAAGATGAGATGGGACAACAAGAAGGCAAGCCAAATAATGCAAAAGAGGACAACAACGACAGTGATGAGGGGGACAACGAGGATGATAACAGCAACAGCAGTGAATGATGGGGCTAGCAGGAGATGGTGAGGAGGAGGGGATGACAATGATGCAAAGAGGATGAGGGGACAAAGGGACAACGATGCAAGGAGGATGAGGGGGATGAGGGACAATGAGATGGCTGCCAACTGCCACAGCACCCCCAACCACTGCTGCAAGCAACTGCTCGCAGGGTGGAAATGGGGAGTGGCAAGGTGAGGTACAATGGGGGAGGGCAGGGGCATGTCAACAATGAGGGGAATGGCAGCAGGGAGTGGCACAAAAACAGGGACGACAATGACAATGGCCACATCCCAACCCCCTCCCCCACAATTTGCATGGGGGTGGGGGTGATTGTTATTTTTAATTTAATTAGTTGTTGCCTGCCCCCTCATGCTTTGCAAGGAGGCAGTTTTGAAAAAAAAAATGTATTGTTGCCCCACCCCCCCTCACATTTTGCATGGGGGCAGCTTGCTCAAAGTTAAAATAATGAAAAAGTCCTTGGCCTGTCCACCACTCAAAGAGAAAAAAAAGAGGTCAAAGATTTAAAGTTGTGTGGAGGGAGAACTTTTTTTGCACCCATGTTGTACCCCCTTTCCTTCATGCAGGATTGATTTAATATATTTTTTCTACTTGACTTGGCCCCCTCAATATTTTTTTTATTGCTCATCTTGTGCTCCTCTCAAGAGGTAATACTACATTAAGAATTATGAGTCTCACAACCATTTTATAATTGCCATCTGGCTTAGGTGGTATGCAGTGTTTGGGTCTGTTGTTCAATTCTTGCTCTGCAAATATTCTTTTGTGAGTGCTTTTTGAAAATCCATAGTACACTACTTCTGATTCTCCCTCAACTTACTCTTATATGATCCCAGATGCCTAATTTATATTGTCAAAGTCATTGTCAAACTTGAGTTAATAATTCAGAGTATGTATTAACAATATAGATATAGAAGGGACATATTGATGGTGCCATATTTCACACAATGACCATGATGTTACACTTAATCATCTGAAGTCTGTGTTATGATGACAAAAATACAGAAGGCATATCTTGATGGTGCCATATTTCACATAATGATGTCACACTTAATCATTGGAAGGGAGCTGGGTTGAGCAACCAACACTAACTTGAAGGTGAGCTGATCAGGCAGGAGCAAATTATCTTTGTTACACAGAAGTGGGAACCATAAGTTAATACAAGTAAAAAATAGAGAAAAGTAAAATATACCTTCATTACACAGAAGTGGGAATGAAGGTTGGGTTATCAAAAATAAAGGGTATATGGATGAACTTCAGACCGTGTAAGTAAAAGGCTGTATCAGGCCCAGGCATGTGTTTCTTGAAGTCTGCATTCAGCCTATCCATTGACTTGTGGATGATGTGTTGATGCAGTGGTGATGCACTATTGAGGTCATCAGTAACTTGTTGATGGTGTCCATTGGGTGCTGGTCAGGCCCCAATGGTCATGATGAAAAGGATGTTGGTGAGGAGCTTGTCAATATGGTAAAAATATAGAGGGGTTATCTTGGTGATGCCAATATATGTCACCTGGCTACTTGATCAAATTGATAATTTCAAAACTCAGATTAAAAAATCTTGTGAGAATGGTATATAACATCACTATGTTCCATATATGGTAGGTCACATGACTACGCAAGGGTAATTTCCAAACTCAGCTCAAAAATGTGGTCAGAATGGTATATAACATCACTATGTTCCATATACAGTAGATCACATGACTACACAAGGGTGATTTTCAAAATTGGGTGAAAAATGTGTGGTCAGAATGGTATATAACATCACTATGTTCCATATACAGTAGATCACATGACTACACAAGGGTGATTTCCAAACTCAGCTCAAAAATGCAGTCAGAATGGTATATAACATCACTACTCTAAAAAGTCTGAGCAGAGTCCTAGGACTGTCTGAGTGTCCAAGTGAGTCCAAGTGGAGTCCACTTGGATTATAGGGGGGAGTGTAAAGTACTGATTCCTAGGCATGATAGTAAAGTATAACAAGGGCCAGTAAAGGGGATAGCATGGGTGGAAGGTCCTGTTTCACTAGGACAAGTGTTCTCCATCAACACATCTAAACTATGCTTACTGAGTCACAGACTTTACCTATCATTCAAATCTCCTCCCAGGCATTAAAAGCAGCCCTTTCCCCTTCTGACACTTGCACTAATGGGCCATTGCTATGCATGCATATCTGAGTTCTGTTCTGGGAAACAGAGGTAAATACCCACAATCATGTTTCCATTTGGTATGTTGTCTGGCCTTGCATTCTCATAGATTAATGATTTACCTGTAAACAATCCATCATGATACCAGACCATGCCCAACCTTATGATCACTTGCATGGTAAAATGTTTGCCATGAAGTAGATGACTCTCCTTAAGTGGTATATTCAATGGACATCTTGAGAGGTAAGCTTGAGCACATCTATCACAGAAGTATCCTGCCCTAACTTGATGGAAACTATTGGAGGATGATGCATGAGTGTGAACCTCTGCCACAAGCTGATATCACATACTGGACATAGGATTGGTCATGTCATCCATGTAATCTTGTAGTCCACACCCAAGTCTTGACAATACAAAGTGGGAAGAGGACCTATATGACTCCCACTTGTCCACAACATAACCAGAATGGCAGAACTGCTCAGAACATGTCACATGAGCATTGGAGGTTAGAAAACAATCCAACAGTGAGTGAACACTTGCATACTCACCAAATGTGATCCTTGCCAAACAGTGCCTCATGCTCCCTGATCTGGTCCAGTGTATGTATATCATGGTCCTGAAGGCCCTCCAGGTATGCTTTCATGTGATCAAAACACACTTAACAATTTGTTCAACTCCACTGACTGTATTTCTTGTTAATTGGCTTGCATGGATTCAGGATTCTTGCACCAAATGTTGAATAGTATGGTAAGAACTGCATTGTAAGCACAACTGTTGTTTTGCCATTGTGTTCCTATAGGTATGTTTATTGAATATGGCTCTGCATCAACATCATTCATTGAGTTACACTCCAGCTTGATCTTCTTTAGCTTTGGCATGACACCACAGAATGTGCCTGACATCTTTCTCCTCTCTGGTGCACAGTCTTTTGGTAAAATCATGTGTTGGTTTATTGGAGTGTTGGTTTCCTTCAAACTAGAAATACTACCATTCATGTCAGGGTGTGGTTTCTTGGCCACCACCACTTGTTTACTTCCCTTCTTACTGATGATCAACCATTCCACCTTCAAATCATCCCACTCAAGGAAGGGATTGGTTTTACTCCATCTTATGGCCTTTGCATGGTAGAAGGTATGCCTTTTACTGCCTTGTTGATGACTGAGTTGTGTATGAGCATTTGCATTAGCTGGCAGTTAGGCCTGTAGCACTTCTGTGCTTCTGCACTCAGCGCTCAACCACTTGACAAAATATTTTTGCCATGTCATGGGTCACATACCAATCTGATGAACCCAAAGTTTCATCTGGTTGGTCACAGGTCACACTGGGTGACAAATTGAATGAAATGGGACAGTATTCATGAATTTGTCAATAGGCATGTTCTGTTGCAAACTCTTGGAATTTAGCATGCAGAACTTAGTTCCACACCAAACCCATGTATATTCAGCAACCCTACATATGTATAAATAGTTCTTATCTAGCAAATTTTGTGAAGCAGCTGGTGTCTGGTGTGGGAATGGATTGGGAGGCACACAAAGACCTCAAAATTTTGAGACACTCTAGAAAATTTCTGACCAATGATTTGAGAGATTTAGTCAATAGGAACTGTTTTTACACATATTGTGTTGCTGCAAGGACAAGAGTTTGGAATGGAATCAAGTTCTGCATGCTGAATTCCATCATGAATATCATCTCCAAAATTTGATTTTATATGAATCAGTCTGTCTTAGGCCTTTATATATTATCTCTAGCACATTTTCTAGTCTACAGATTATTGATCTATTCATTGTAAGGTAGGGCTCAAGCACAATGTGCCAATGTCATGTGATGTGACAATGTATGACTTCATCAAGATCATGCACAATGAGACTGATAATTATGTAGTATTTTGTTGGTGATGTTTGGCATGGTTAACTGAAGATGAGTAGGATTGAGCATGAGGTTCTCACACTCATGTATCAGCCTGTATAAATCAGGCATGGCAAATACCTCTGTGATGCAAAGGTATGCTCCAAACTTTTGCCTCTGGGAAAGTCCATGGGCAATCTGTTGATGGATCAGGGTGTAACCCCTGATATGAGGAAAAGAGACCCAAGTGTGGTCCAACACTAGACCAGGGGTCAATTTCCACTGGTAAAGATGTCAGTGCATGGACTGTGCCCAACACTTGGGACTGTTGGTGACACCTGGGTGCTCCAGGACATTAGGATTATGGAGTCAGCACAGTCCTCATGCCAACTGTTGTTCATCTGGAAGCCAACTGGGAAGTCTCCAGGTGGCAAGGGCATGGAGCATCAGGGGACTCCTGGCCCCTGGCGCAATCTCATTGATGTAGTGTACATATTTGCATATGCTGTTCAAGAATTGGTAATTGTCAGGGACATGTGCATTCCTGACCCAGGTATCAAATTCCTCAATGTTCTGAGGAACAGAGGTAGGAATTGTGCCATACAGATGAGCCACTGGGACCCAGTTCCCTGCCTTGGAAGGTCCAGGTACCAAAGCCTTGAACTTTGGTGGAGGTAGTTGAGGCAGAGGTGGGTAAGCCTCTTGCATGATGATGTCCATGTTGCCTTGCCCTTGCTCCAGCTAGTGTTTTAAGGTCCAGTTCAGTCTGGTTTTTTGACCCCCAAGAGGGCAACCAGGGACTGCAACCAGTCTGAACCATTGCCCACATTAACCAGTTCTATTTGGTTTGGTTGCCCCCAAAAGACTGGTTTCAACTGGTCATACCACTAATTTCATAACTATTCTATTATATAGTAAATAAAACTAATTACATTTACACCCTGCAAGCAGTTGCTTGCAGTGGTGGGATGTTACTAAGAGAATAAAAATAAAAGTGAATTAGAAAGAAAAAAACACACCCCACCATCTCGTGTTTGTAGTGAGAGTGGGGTGGCTGCTGTTGTTGTCTTGTCCCTGCTGTTTATTGCCCCTCCCTGGGGCATTGTCCCTACCAGTTGTCATCCCCACCAGTCATTGTCCCCACCAGTTGTCACTGCCATTTGTTGTTCCTGCATTCATTGTTCCCACGTTTGTCATTCCCACCCACTCATTGTTCCCATGTTCATTGTCCCCTGCTATTTGGCATCCTGGTGACTCATTGCCTCTGCATTCATCATTCATGCCCATTTGTCATTCCCACATTTGTTATCCCCTGCTGTTTGGCATCCTGGTGACTCATTGCCCCTGCATTTGTCATTTGTTTGCATTGTCCCCTGTTCACGGCTTCCATCCTCATCAGCACCACCATCTCCCCCTATGAGCAGCAGCTCGCAGGCAGGGTGGTGGCATTGGGCACAGCATGGTGGCATTGTTGTCAGTCACTGTTGTTGTTGCATTGTTGCCCAGAAATGGGCCTGTTGCCACCCTGTGAGCAGAGGCTTGCAGTGGCAGCATAGGGCTTTGGTAGGGTATGGTAATGGCAAGAAGTATGTAAGATTCTAAAAAATAAGATAAATTAGTTAGTACAAATGAACAACATACCTCTGGGCCCAAATGACAACTAGTGTCATGTCATTTGGGCCCCCTGTCTGTCCTGTCAGCTGTGGTGGAGTTGGTGAGGTAGGCACAGTAGGTGTTGTGTTGTGGGTGGGTGGACAGAAGCCTGAGAGTGGGGGAAGTGGCATTGTGGGTCATTGGTGGTCATGGGAACTATTTGGCAAAGTGGTGCCACTTTGTTTTTTTGGCAGCACACATGACCAACAGGCCTGTGTGCAGCCACAGGCTATATAATCCCCCACCAAATGAATACTTTTTCCCCAGGCATGTCCCATTTCATTATATAATGGTAGAAATAGAAAATATTAATAGTATCTACATTAATTTATTGTCTTGTAGTGACTGTTTTTTTGAGTACACTTTAATATTTTATATACTGTAAGAAGACTGATCTTCAAAGATTTTTGAAATGAGGCAACTGGCAACTGGAATGACCCCAAATATGGGCAACTGCAACCAAAAAAAAGACCGGACCGAGGTTTGGTCCAGTTTGGTCCTATGGTTATTTTTGGTCCTATAGACTGGACCTTGAAACACTATCCATGTTGGTATTGATGGGATGAGGTGTAGCCAAGGAAGCTGCAGGCCAGCTGACTACAGCTACAAAGGGAGTAGGTGCAGGCCAAGGCCCTGCAGGCACAGGTGGGGGTGATGCAGGTCTGGTGGCTGCACAAGAGTGCAAAGTCTCCTGAGTGAACTCAGGGGACAGGGAAGTTTTGTCAGTCCTTGCTCTCTTGGACTGGCGATGGTCATCCTGCTCTTGGAGATGATCCAATTCATCCTCAAGTCTCATAATGTGACCCTTGAGTTTCCCAATAGTATACTCATAGTTGTCATAATGACAGTCAGCCTGTGAGATCTCTCTAGCAGAAATATCTAAATCTTGACAGTCTTTCATTTCAAAGTACTCTTCATCTTGGTCCAACACATATGTGTATATGTGTAGCACATAATCCTTGCAGATGTTGCAAGAACCTCTGTGAATGAGGTTCCCCTGCTTGTCTGCTCTCCATGAGGTGTTTGAGCTTGTGCCCACACCATCATGCCATTGTCGGTTATTACCAGCTGTGCATCTACTGGTGCTGTTCCTGATTTCAAGTTTGCCCAGTGAGGTCAAACAGTGCTGTCTCTCATTGTCATCATTGCTCAAGCTGTGATCTGTATGGGTGAATGTTTGAGACTGCTGAGTTGTATTCAGAGGGGGCATCTCCCTCTGAATCACTATATGCTGCAGTGAACCTTTTGTTCATTGTGATACCCTTGCCATTTTTATCATCTGAAAACACAAGAGGCAGAGAAATATATTACTGGAGAATATGTTGGGAATAATAAGGAAAAAAGACACTTTTTCCCTGGAGAAAAATAAAAGGAACCATCAGTAAAGAAATGTTGTTTTTCCCACACTTTTCTCTTTGCTCTTGCTCAGCAAAAATCACTCATCCATTCCTGGGAGAAAATCAGGTGAAGATGGAGGGGAAATATATCTTTTTTTCCACATTTTCTCTATATCTGGTGAAAATAACATTTTTTCTCCTGACTTCCACAATTTTTTCACCTAGATGCAGATTAGTTATTTTTCCACAGAGAAAAAAGTGGGAACATGTGGGAAAATGACCTTTTTCCCCCTAATGTTCACAAGTTTCTCTCCTGCAAACAGATTAGTTGTTTTCCTGTAGCAACCAAAAGGACAAAGTGTGGGAAAATAACATATTTTTACTGATGGTTCCTTTTATTTTTCCCCAGTGAAAAAGTGTCTTTTTCTCCCATTATTCCCAACATTTTCTCCAGGGTAATATATTGCTCTGCCTCTTGTGAAACTGACTATGAATGCTCATTGCTCATCTGCCACCTTTCTCAGATGTGAGATCAATGGTTTGGGTTTCCCATAATCAGGGCATTTCTTGTCATTGGAGTAGTGGGCTCCACCACAGCTGTAGCAAGTTGGTGACTTGCATTCATCAGACTTTTTGTCTGATTTGTGATTGGTATATCTGGCAGGCTTTTCTCCAGATGGTTGATGTCATAGATCATGACAATCTTTCTGGTGGCAATTCTTTGTAGGTCCTTCTCAGGATTCTTCAAATAGTGATGCTTGTTATTGTCACAATAGTTCAGCCTATCATGTTCATATGAATGGTCCTTAGACCTTTCTCTGGATCCCTCTGGGAAGGGGTCTTTTGTTCTTGAAGATTTAGTTGAAGAGGGAATGTTCTTCGACTTTGTCAACTCCATTACACACTTCTTCTCAGAAGCATTTTGTTGACTTGTCAATTTCTTCTGCCACATGGGTGAAGAATAATATATCATCTATGGAGCCCATCTACACAGTACATCCTTTGCTTAGCACAAAGGAGATTATGCTGACTGGCAGTCCTGCCATCAGTTGCATTCTGAAGGTGAATGGGTCAAAAGACTCGATCATCCTGTTTGTGTAACACTCAAGCTTGTAATAACACCTTCTTTAGCATTATCAAGAGGGTGTCGGGACAGGAACTTTTCATATGACGTCGGTTTTTTTTTTTCACAGCTCGCCAGACCCCCCCCCCTCCTGCCATATATGGTATGTTTTGATCATGTGCTGTTTAAAAACAATCCCATGATCCAATGACAATGTGGTCACATCCTTCCCCACTCTCCCCATCATGCCCACCATCCCATCTTCTTTGTAACTGGCCATTTCAACCACTGCTGCACCCTTTGGCCTGGCTAAATAGCAAACCCTGTGGCTACAAATGTGCCACTTCAAACGTGGTTTGCAAATTCGAGACCATAGCCTGCATCACCCAAGGTCCAAAACAAAATAAGTTTTTTTCATTCACTGACTCTTTTAACTAATCACAATGTTTTTTCTGTAGGTTACAAGCTGCTGTTACCTATGATGATTAATGCCCACATGGCCACACTTTCTCCCTGTCTAAACAGGAAATACAACAGGACTTCTTGGAGGCTTGTGGAGTGGGATACTATGAGTGAGGTACATATTACACCCATGCAACCACCTTTTACTGCCCTGCATCTCAGAACAGGCAGGCAACTGGGGTGCTCATAGCCCTGCATCACACAATGACAATGACAACACTGGGGCCATGAGACAGGTATCACAATCATCCATGACAATCCAACTAGCCAGGATGGCGAGCCTGCAGCAGCTAACACTGGGATGACAACATCCCAAAGCATGAGTATGTTCATATCGACTCTGAGTCAGATGGTGCAGGAACCAAACCCAATAACGGTGATAAGATCTCTGGTCTGTTGAGAACGGTGATGACTGATGTCAGTGACCAGGTTGCCAAGGAGGTCCATTTAAATTTCCACCAGTGCTCAGTATTCATGGGCAGCATCCTCACTGGGTGGTATAAGTTCTAGTTTACTTATACAAGAGTCATTTTAACTTTGAATTTATATATACTCAGTTCAAACTTCTGGTGGAATACTACTTGTAGTAATAGATAATATGTGTCATATATGCTATTTGGTTGTTCCAGGACCCTAACCACAACAAAATAGCACTCAACAATGCCTATCGGCATCATTTTCACTATGGTCAAAAAAAAAATTTCAGCCTCCAGCAGGACCCCCCCCTCTCCCCCCCAATGTCTGGTTCAGGATTCCCGTCCCAACACCCCCTTGAGCATTATATTCAATGTGCCAGAACTTGTCTGATGCATCATGTGTAGAGTTATCATGAACAAACTGGTCATACAGCCCAGTGATGACCTCTGTGAAGGTCCATGAATCTTGTTCATGGTACCTCTTGCCATCATCATCACTCAATGAATCTTTCATCAAGCCATCATCACTGCTGTCATCTTCAGAGTTGTCTCCTCCCAGAGGTCCCTTGGGACCTGCATGACTCTGTGCAGGTCTTCTGGGGGCACTCTCATGGTTATTGTTGTTGCCTGTCCATCACAGATGTCACCATCATGAATCTGTTGTAAAACAATTCTGTTGTTCATGTCATAGTGTACCTTCTTTCTGGAAGGTGCTCCCACAATGTATTCTGCAGTTTCTCAAAGCTGCCTTTTGCTTTGAGACATTGTCTCTTTTGATATGAAAGGTTTGTTCTGATTATTGGGAACAGCAGAGGTGGGCTGGGAAGCAATAAGGGGAGGGAGGATGGATGGGGAGGGCATGCAAGAAATCCTGCCCATGAAGCTCTCTTCCAGTTCTCTCAACTGGCATTGCATCAATGTGGTGTCAACACTGGACCCTTCCACATGGTGCATACAGATCTCATCCATGATCTGTACATAATGCAAGAGGACATCCTTGTTCACCATATTCTCCTCTCAAGGTTGCTCCTTGACAGCCTTCTCCTCTCATCTCCTCCTCCCTGAACCCTCTGACATCAGCGTGGATGGCACAGATGGTAGTATGTCTAGTGTCCACTGTGCCTCTCCCAGTCTCAGTGTAGGAAAATTGCAACTGGGTGATTGTTAAAAATGTTCTTTTCTCTTTGTTTCAACTAATTAATGTTTTCTTGTAACTTTTTTTAGGTTTCAACTCTGCTATAATGATGAGCCAATGCCAAGATGGCACACCTATGCCAGTGCTGCAAGCCACTGCTCACAGGGTGGATAACAGGATGACAACAGACAATGACAGCACAATGATGGACAACTACAGCCAAGCAATGGACAATTACAGGACAACAGGACAATGGGCACCCCCCCACCTGGCTGTGAGCCAGTGAGCCCAATGCCAGGGAATGACACCCAGCACCCACCACCAGCTCTGTGAGCCACTGCTCATGGAGTGGATCATGGGGGCTACAGCCAATGATGAGGGACAACAAATCACCACCACCACCTTTCACCATTGGCAACATCAACAACAACACCAACACCAACTGTAACCAATGCACAAGATGTGAGGGAAACAGATGGAGGTGAGCCCCCTCTCTTTATTTTTTTTTTCATTTTAATAACATCTATTTTACACCAACAGGACCAACCCCATGTACCACCACCACCAACCACCCATGGCAGCAACAACAGCAATGAGAAGACCCTACCACCACTACTGAGTGATGACAATGACAATGAGTACAGGCCAGACCCCACCAATGCAAAAGGATGGCTGCAAAGAGGACACTGGCACCAACAGCAGGGGTGGCAGCACTACCAGCACAACACCACTAATTGCTTGAGCAGGACACTAATGAGAATGGGCCTAATTAATGGGGACATGGATGGACAAATGAGGACATGAGCTAGAGACCACAGGGATGGGTACAGGGCAAGGAGAGACCAGAGTGAGCACAGGCCAGGGAAAGGAAGAGCTGGAACAATGAGGAGGTGATGGACAATGCAATGATGCAACACAATGAGAAGGGGTGTATTCTATTTTGTGTTTTATATATCAAATAATGAATTATTTTTTGTCCATGGATAATGGAAATTCAGCTGTTCAAGGTAGTTACCAAATAATTCACTGGTAGTGGATGAATTGTCTATGACATGGTATAAACAACAAGGTATGAAATGTGCCATTTTCAACATAACTTTCACCACCTCAGTTCATACCTCTAAAAAATAAAAATGATACTATGGCATCACAAAGGTACCAGCTGAAAGATATACCACAATATAATCAAATTTATTCCCTCTGTTGATTGTATTCATTCCCTCCAGGTATTGTATTCAGTACTTGTAGACAGCAATAATGGGATGAATTTACATATATAAGAGGGGGTACCTAAGATATGAATTTCCACCACAGGTGGGTCCACAGTGGGTTATCCTTTCAATGCAAAATTGCAATGACTAAGTCATGGGCTATTCTTTCAATGCAAAAGTGCAATGACTCAGCCATGGCTATTCTTTCAATGCAAAATTGCAATGACTCACAGTCATGGGCTATTCTTTCAATGCAAAATTGAGCTGACTCAGTCATGGGCTATTCTTTCAATACAAAACTGCATTGCAAGATTGCAATGACTCAGTCATGGGCTAGTCTTTCAATGCAAAATTGCATTGCAAAATTACAATGACTCACAGTCATGGGCTCTCCTTGCAATCTATCCTTGCAATGAACAATTGCAATGAACCATCATTTTTTATTCCCTGCCATGTTTTGTTGAAGAATTGTAATTGTTATGGCATGACCTGGACTGTCAGTTTGATGTGGGACTGTCATTTTGTTCATCTGAAAACCCGCTTCTTCCTTTTTTCCACTGTTTGTCTGTTTTTGTTTGGGGTGATGTATAAGCATGCTTTCACTTTTATATTTTATGGGTGTTTGTCAGTACTTTACAGTCCCCCACCTGTCCTAGTGGACTCCAACTGGAGTCTGAGTGGAGTCTAGTTGAACTACATTAAGTCAAGTAGAGTTCAGTCCCCCACTGGAGTCCAACTGGATGAACATGTTCAATGCTACTTAAGCAATTCACAAGTCATCCAGTCCACTCGGATTCTAGGGCTGCGCACTGTGCCATACACCAATGGTTGTATGGTGCCATATTATGGCCATGGCCCATGTACTGTCAGTGATCTGTGTGCTCTGCTGATGGTATGGTTTATGTTTGATGCCATAGTTATACAGCCATGTATGGCATGCAATATCAGCCTTAGCTCCATGTGATACTTATCAATCAACTTCAATTTGATAGATTGTTGATTATTGATATCAACAGCAACAAAACACCTTGACTGCAGCCAACACTCACTAGGGCTCACCACTGACCCCATCGTGGACTTCAAACTTTGCTGCCTCTCACTTAACACACCTATATGGCACCTGTACAACTGTGGACTCATATTGGACAGTTTGGACCTTGACTCAGTATGAACATACACACCATTTGAATCATTCACCACTTGCTGACTGTTGAATTTCCTAGGTGATAGTGTATTATATGTTGCTAGCTATCTGTAACAGTGTGAACAATATCAAATTCACATTGTCAAGTACTATATATTGTGGAGCCTCTACCTTTTTTTGCCATGTCTGATTAAACACAGCATTGGGATTGAGGTATGCATATAAGATACTCTAGGTTAGAGACTTGAGTCCAAGTCCCTTGCACCTCGCAACTTCTTAAACTCATAACCCAGCACTTGCATGCACATAATCTAGTATCAGCAATGTCATCTCTTTCCAGGTAAGTCATCTGTACACCCCATTCTTTGTCTACATTGTATCTCACATCACTACATAGATCCAAGGCATGCAAACTGGGGGAAAAACATGGCAGCATTGATTGAAGAAGAAGGATTCAATTCTGATGGCCATCCTAAGAAGCACTCAAATCCATGTTGTCAGCAGAAGTGCAAACGAGCAAGCCAAGAAGATTACACAAGAGGAGGACAAGGACCTGGATGACAGCAACTTCTCAGACTCAGGCTCTATTGATGACTCATCAAGCTCAGGCTCTGAGTCAGATGGATCTAATGGTATGATTCCAAATGATGAAGTGCATGTCTCACTACTTCTACCTATTCTTTACTGACCTAGTTTTTCCATGCAGATCACTGATATGCTCCCTTCAAAAACAGCATCCAGTACCAAACAAATCAAGTTGACAACACACTCACACCAGATTGGCTCCTCTTTGGCTTCCTTGAAGGATAAATCCTTGACACACACAAAGAAGAAATCATGCAAGGTGATGGTCAAAGAGGTGGAAGATGAAGATAGCCCCTGGAATGTATCAGCATGCAATTGTGCTGCATCTCCTGATCCTCCCACCACAACCAAAACAATGATGAGTAACACAGAGCAAAGGAAAAAGGTATGCACTCTGATGCCTCACTCCACTCCACTCACAATGCATGCACCTCAGAAACCTGGTGGAGGGAAATGTAGTAAATACCTATTCTATGAGGTTGTTACCCAGAATGCCAGTGGTCAGCCAGGTGATCATGGTGACAAGCATTATTGCTGCTGTCATGGCAATCAGAAGATCCTAACGATGACCAAGCTAATGAAAAGCAATCTGAATGGTTTGTGTATTTTGCTTCAATGAGATGCCACTATTCACCATTGACTAATGTTTGTTAGGGCTTATTGGTCACCTGATGCACTTCCCTACAATGTATCGGCTCTATTGCATACTTAAGGACTGGACTGAGCCCCCAACAGCTAGTGTTTGAAGGTCCAGTACATGGTTATGTAACAGTCTTTTGGAATTTTAAGATGTAATCTGCTTGTTAAAGCCTTACAACTTATCCTGGCATCTCAGGACTTTTTGTACACAATATCAATATATGATTGAAAAGGTTTTGTCATTATGCCTCAGGGGTTTTTACAGAATTAAACATATTAAATGTAAAACAAATTTTCCAGTCTATACATTTTCTGAGGTTTTGAGAAAAGTGTATGAACTGGAAAAATTGCTTTGTGTTTAATATGTTTCATTCTGTAAAAACCACTGAGGCATAATGACAAAACATTTTTGGTCCTATATTGACATTGTGTACAAAAAGTCCTGAAATGTGAGGATAAGTTGTAAGGCTTTAACAAGCAGATTATATCTAAAAATTCCAAAAGGCTGTTACATAACCATGGACTGGACATTCAAACACTACCAGTGGCAACAGCCAAAGAAATTGGATTCACATCTGGAAAAAAGGTGCTGGACCCGAAAAGCAATGCTGAGTATCTCAAAAAGCTTGAGGCTGCCACTGAGAACATTCAGAAGGGCCAAGGCCTTTGCTATGCAGGAAGCAAATGCTTCAGTATGTTTAATTGCTCTCTTCTTCACTTGGAACAGTAATCAATTCTGGAGATCAGGGTCCATGGGATCAAGCAAAATTTCAATGCCTGCTCACTGAATGGGTTGTGGCCTGTGACCAACCTTTTGATGAGGTCAAGAAGGAGGAGTTTATCAAGCTCATGACCTATGCATGCCACCCAGCCACTTCTGTAAAGCTGCGTAGTTGGGAAGGGATCCATCATCGGGTGATGAAGATGGGAGAGGATACTGTTGATGGTATCCATAAAATGTTTGCAGTAGGTCAGAACTAGTGGTATAATGTCCTCCATGCTCACCATTGTATAGAATCTTGAGGGAAAAATTGCTCTATCTCTCGATGTGTGGACTTCTAGCAACCAGTACACTTTCATGGCTATAGTTGCACATTATGTAACTAATGAAGGCCAACTCAGTATGTTGACTATTCATGGGCTCCATTACCTTCTAATGTTTGTCCAATAATAGAGAACTGCTTATCAATTTTCAAGAGCTCACTGTAGAACATTCTGGGGAGAATATGGCAGAGGCTGTGTGGGAGACACTGAAGCAATATGACCTTATTGGACAAGTTCATTCAAACTACATTAACCATCTATGTTATTACTTTGTTCCTTTGCTAAGATCATTGCTCTCATGATGGACAACACAACAAACAATGACACACTTGCTCTAGGAATAGAATGGTGCTCCAAGGAGGCAGAGTATTACTTCTCTGCTATGGACTCTTGCATGCGTTGCCACATACAGTTCATCTTGCTGCTATTAAAGTATGTGTATACTTTTAGCTGGAAACACATCCTAATGAAAGTTTGTCCAATAGCTTCTTGAAGGTATAGGTGCTATCTCAAAGGCTGACAGCAAGAAGGCAAAATCTTGTAGCAGCAATCAATTATCAATACAGTGCCATAGCGCCAGTAGACCATGAATTTGACAATGAAGCTGTACAACAAGAGGATGAAGACAAGGACAAAGACAAGGACAAGGACAAGGATGAGAATCATGCAACAAAGCCTGATGGGATTCTATCTGCTGTAGCTAAAGTAATGTTTTTCTTTTCCTTCCATCAAAGTACAAGACTCTAATTAATTTCAGTTACAAAAAATCATACAAAGTGTATGCTCCAGCCCACAACACTGCCAAATTGGTACAAAGAAATTTATGTTACAATGAACCAAGGGATTATGGGGGATGACAAGCCCTCATGCTTATCTTAGATGTGAAAACATGGTGGTCATCAACACACCAAATGCTCCATGCATGTTATTATTTTATATTACTAAATGTCTGCCTGACATGAAACAGGTTGTGCACTTGATTATCACCATGCCATTGATTCCTTTGCAGCTCGGAATAAAGATCTTCATGCATATGAGTTATCCAAGGATTACTGGAAATCAATTGACCTAGTGTCCTTGTGGCTCAAGTCCTTTTGCAGTGCAACCACACAGATGTCCACCACCAATAGTGTTATGCAGGGGTTACCCGCAAATAAGTGACTGGTATGGGGTAATCAGCATGTAGCCTTTGTTTTTGTGATTCTAACGCACTAATTTTTATACCAAATGGTCAAGAATTGGCCTAGATATGCTCATTCTAAATTTTAGCACCATAGCACAATATCTGATCTCACCCTGCTCCAATCTTTCCAAAATATTATCCAAAATCTGAGGTTTTGGAGTTTTGGGGTAAATTTTTGGAAAGATTGGAGCAGGGTGAGATCAGATATTGTGCTATGGTGCTAAAATTTAGAATGAGCATATCTAGGCCAATTCTTGACCATTTGGTACAAAAATTAGTGTGTTAGAATCACAAAAACAAAGGCTACATGCTGATTACCCCATACCTGTCACTTACCCATGAGTAACCCCTGCCTAACACTAACCACCAAGATCCCAATGCTATCTACTACACATGCTATCTTTCGGGGTCTCCAGGAGGATATCAATGGGATCTTATGCAGTTTTCCTGCCACTGTTTCTCCCCGTATCAATCATAGCCTCATTGATGCGCATACAAAACTTAGTGACTATTATCATAAGTATGATGAATCACCATTCTATACTTGGGCAGCATGTACATTGTTCATCTTGTTATGATGTGGTTCCACTGACATTGTTATAGTGCTTGCTCCTCGCATCTCTTATGAAGGAACTAAGCTTGATTATGCAGGTGATGACTCACTTGCTGAATATCTTGAATCATTGAAGACAAATCTGTATGACTATGAGACCCACTACACCAAAAAACACTCCGCACCATCGCAAACAATGGATCCCATGCCTGGTCCATCAGTCAATGTTTTGGCCCCTCGCTCATTTCAGAAGAATTTTACATCACACTTTCAGCGGAAGGCAAAGGCAGCAACCAATGAGCTCGATGAGTTCTTCAAGCTTCCTCAAGAGGATTTTGACACTTGCAATCCAATCCATTGGTGGATGGGCTGTCATGCTCAATTCCCCAACTTGTTTTGGCTTGCTCATGACATTCTTTGCATACCTGGTGCCATACTGTGTTACTCTCAAAGATTTTGCAGCTAATGTCATTGTCTTAGGATCTGCTGTGGCCATTGAGCAGGTTTTTTCAGGAGGTCATGACACAATCTCATTGCGATGGGCAAGTCTTCGGCCAGAAACAGTCAAAGTACTAATGCTAGTCAAAAAGAAGCTTCATCTCATGCGTGCTCAGTCCACAGCTGCATTGCATCATTGACTATAGTATTGCAGAACATTATATTCAATTTTGTACATATTATATTTCTGTCAGCCATAATATGGCCATATCAGTACCCATACTGTACCATCAGAGGTTCTGGAAATTAAATATATGGATGGTATATGGTCAACTGTATCCATCAACATACTGTGCATTGTACAGCTGTGGCCATAATACATACAGTGCACAGCCCTATCAGATTCTGCTCAGATTGGACTGGGACTCAGAACTTATCACTCAAGCTTGCATCTGAAAATATAAAATACTTGTATTTCCAAGACTTGAACCCTCAACCTCTGCTCTCCAGCTTAAATAAGCAGATTTTGGAGTGCTCTAACCACCTGAGCCATGTGCCTGACAAATTTTACCATATTAGGGTCATGAGAAACAATTTACAAAGTTTATATTTGCTCTACATCGTCCAATTTGACTCCAAGTGGAATTCAATCACAAGACCATGATATTACTATCAACAACTACCCACACATCATCATCATCACCATCACTATCACTATCACCATTATTAGTCAAGTTACTGGCTTTTCTTGTTTGTTTGTTAATAACATGCCCAGTGTGATAAAATAGCATGGTATGCAAGAACCAATTGAAGTTGCCTGGGGTTATCCTTTTAAGAATTGATTCATATCCCCCTAGCCATGCATTCAATTGCTCACATGCCTGTGATATATTTATTATATTGTATCAATCAACCGCTTCTTGATCCAGTACCGCCACCTCATACAAAAATTCCCATGGTTCAAAGTGGGTAGATCAAAAGGAAACTACACTCCTGGGCCATAGAATAGTGTAAATACACAACTGAAGCAAAGGAAAAGTGAACAATGCCTCAGCACCCGGCAACCAAAATGCTGGACAATCAGACAATGGCAACTACACCAGGACTTTGGCAAATGATGCTATCAGAGAACACCAACTCAATTCAAAAAAGGGCGAACCTCATGGCGACGATACTGGAACTATCCACCAAAGAGAAGCATCCAGCCCCTTCACAGGTGGAGAAAGGTAGGAGCACCAGATGAATAGGAGCAATACCCCAAAGTGGAGCCAGCTTGAGAGACATAACAGATGCTGAAGTGGGGCTCTCCTGGCTAGTGGCAAAAGGTCTACTGGCTCCATCAGGTTCAACCCCATCAATGACATCGCTGGCCAAGACACTGTTCCAAGTTGGAGCCCTACCAAATACACCTCTACAAACTCTAAATGGAATACAGGCAGTGGCCTTTCTACTGCAAGAACTAGAATTGACTAAAACAATGAGGGAAGTTACTACCACAGTGTCAAAAGAACTGATCCCGCTCGTCAACATGCTACAGAACACATTTATAGAGAAAGCAGAAGAAATCACAGCCAGTCTACTCAAATCCACAAAAGAGGTAATAACACAAGCAAAAGAAATAACTGAAGAACTAGGCAAAGCAACTGAAAAAATGATAAGTATCACAGAAAAGGAGAAGATGCCAGCCACACCCTACAGGGACACCCTGAACCAGGGTACAGTCAGACCACCAGTCTGAGTGGAATCCAAGGGTCAGAGTGACGGAAGGTATAAGGGCAAGGCAATTCCTGTGGACCCTCTCAGTGGTCATCCCAGAACTAAAAACACTGCCAGCACCACAGCTACTAAAACAGCTGAACAAAAAACTGACCAAAGCTGCAAAAATGACAAACAAAGAGTGCAAACTCCATTTGGCAATATGGCTCAAGAATGGAGGGCTACTCATAGAGGCTGGAGACAACAAATCCATGGCATGGCTCCGCAGTGAGGTGAACATACTGCACATGGAATGTGAACTGGGTACCTCGATACTACCAGAAGCTCACAACTTCAACATCATGGCATTTTTCATCCCACTAACTTTTGACATAACAGAGAAATCACACATAGAGGAGGTAACAGAGTCCAACAGCTTATCCAAGGACGCAATCAGTAAATGCAGGTGAGCAAAGGCCCCTGGATGGCAGAACCCAAACCAATTGGTAGGACATATGATCATTACGTTCACAGACCCAGATAGCGCAAATAAAGCCATACTTGGTGGGCTAGTTATCTGCAACAAAAAGGTATCAGTAACCAAATGCAAAAGAGAACCGATCAGATGCCTAAAGTGCCAGGGTTATAACCATGTAGCGCACGAGTGCATTATCAGTAGAGACATCTGTGCTAGGTGCGGAGAAGACCACAGGACCAGTGACTGCAGTGCGGTGACACTACTATGTACCCCATGCGGAAAACGTGGACATGCAAGTGATGATTGGATGTGCCCCACATTCCTCAGGAAATGCAATGAGCATGACAAAAGGAACCCAGAGAACCTGCTACCATTTTACCCTTCTATGGAGACCTGGACATGGGAAGCAGCCCCTCCAAGTAACCAAAGGCTGGCAATCACCACAGGACTGACAGATTTTGTGCAACCAAATAGGAGAGGACTAACATGGCAAACCCAACTAAATTTCCAACCTAGACATGCAGCTCCAAATGAACAGGGACTTGAGTGCCAAAGCTGGGACAGGCAAGAACCTGAAGCAAACTATGAATAGCAAGACAACTGAAGAACAAAAGCTAAGAGTCCTACAAATAAACCTGAATAAATCACTCACCATGCACCTGGAGCTCATAAATGACTCACTAGCAGCACACTGGGACATCATACTAATACAGGAATCATACATCACCTTTTTCAGCAGCATCAGAACACCAAACCATTTCACAGCAGTAACCCCCACCTCGAGGGGAACTCTGGACACACCAGTGCAATCCACGATCTGGGTAAATTTGGCACTATCCACAAACGACTGGAAAATACTAGACATACCAGACACGAACGACATAGCAGCAATCGAACTAACAGGCACATATGGCAGGCTACAAGTATTCAGTATATACAATGCATGCGAGAACTCACACTCACTGGCAGCACTAAAGAGATACATGTGCGACAGCTGGAATAGCCATCAAGGGCCCCAGGACACTCATGTACTGTGGGGAGGGGACTTCAACTGACATCACCCAATGTGGGATAGGGATGAAGACACACACCTTTTCACTTCCAAAGCCCTAGAAGATGCAGGAGAACTGATAGACCTAGTAGCAGAATACAACATGCACATGGTGCTACCAAAGGGCATACCAACACTCAAGCACATGGTTTCAAAATGCCACTCAAGGCCCAACAATGTGTTCTGCAATAGCAGTTTAGTGAACCATGTGGTGAAATGCAACACCATGCCAGCCAGGCAACCAGGCAGAACTGACCACTACCTGATAGTGACAATACTGGAACTAACACAGGAAAAGGCACTGACAAAGCTATCCCTAAACTTCAGGGAAACTGAATGGGGGGAATTCAATGCTCACTTGGGAAACGAGCTGGCGGTAATCCCAATTCCATCTGAGATCAGAACTGATGAAGATTTGAGCAGGGAAATAGAACAGCTCACAGCAGCAATACAGAATACAATTGAAAACAAAGTCCCCATAAACTTCCCATGCCCCCTATTGAAGAGGTGGTGGACAAAAGAATTAAGGAAAACAAAAAAGGCAGTCAATAGGTTATGCACCGAATCATATAGAAATTGAGCAGTAAATGAACACCCAAGCCACCAAGACCTTCAACAGGCCTGCCAAAGATATGCAGAGGACATCATCAAAGCCAAGATGGACCACTGGAATGACTACCTGGAAAACGTGGACAGCTCAGACATATGGACGGCAAACAAATTCATCTCTAACCCAATAGGTGATGGAGGACAGTCAAGAATACCCTCACTAAAGGTAAAGAGAGGCAACAGACTACTAAGGGAGGTTGTCAAGAACCATTCCTTGCCTGATTGGAACCCGCATCCGACTGATCCTTTTCTGCACCTTGAATCCAACTTTTGTCTATGCCTTCTGATTTCATTCCCGGCCGCCTTGCACTGCCCCCACTGCTGTGCACCAGGCCACCTTGTACAGCACCCATGGCTGCCTTCCCAGGCTGCTATCTAGTTTTGCAAATTCGACTACGGATTCCTGTGTGGCCTCCACTAGGTAATTTATCTATGCAGTCAAGGCACTGCCACAGTTCCCATTTCTGTCCCACTTTTATTCCAGACTCTAGTATTTAAGTTTAGCTAGTTTCGCCTTGTATTCCTCAGTTGGTATATCAACATAGACTCGACTTTACCCTGCCAATCTAAACCTCCTTCTACTCCAACCTCTGTTCTCTAAGAGTCTGAACTCCATTTGACTCAACCTCTAGTCTCCCTCTGAAGTTCTAGTCTCATCTGAACTTAACCTAAGTGCCCCTGTACTCCTCCCTGCATTTACCTGCACTTTCCTGCTCCTACCTCTAAACCCTCAACTTGAAATTAGGACACCAGACGAGGTGAAGAGCACAGCTTCTTACAAGCTGAAGCCAAGTCCTTTCCATTTCCCCTCCCACAGAATCTGCATCAACCCCACAACCTTCTGTTATTATCACCCGCAGTGTCCGGTCAGATTCCAAAGTGACCTCTAGGATCAGTTCTTAACAGTATATATGAACTCGCAGTTCACTCGTCTCTTCTCCTCTTATGACCCCAACCAAAACTCACCAGCACACAACCAGGAATTCCCAACACGCCGGTACTATTCCAGGGATCTCTGCAATCCAGCAATCCACCCTTTCTGACTCTCAACCCGCTACTACTTTTGGAGTGTCTTCCAGACCCTCAAACATATTCCGACAAATTGGCTCAGGAGCCCCCTCTATCAGTGCCAATCTCATGTCCACCTGTGCTCTGCAACCTTCTGGCAACCCAGAAGGTTTTCGATCAAGAACTCCCCTTGAGTATGTAGGAGGCATCAACCAGCCTGAACCCTATGGGTTGGAAGATTGTGGTCTAGAGGACGGACCTCCCAGTGGACCTGACAACCCTAGTGGTCCAGATGGCCCTGGGGGTGACCCCGATCCCGATGATCCTGATGATCAACCTCCCGCAGGGGAAAACCCTGATCCAGGGGATAGGTTCATAGATGTTCTTTACAACCTCTCAGAGAGTATCTGCACCCTCCAACAAAACAACGCACCCAAGACTGAGAAAATCAAAGTTCGCGACCTGACACTTTCAATGGCTCCAACCCAAAGAAACTTAGAGACTTTTTAGTCTCATGTAATCTTCATTTCCGTGACCACCCGCACATATTTTCCTCTGATGAGAAAAAGATCATATTTATCCTTTCTTATCTTGAAGGATCAGCTCTCAGTTGGTTTGAGCCTGGTCTTAATGACCCAACAGATTCTGCACACTGGATGTGGGACTATGAGGCTTTCCTCGCCAAGCTGGAAAGTAACTTCAGCCCGCACGACCCAGTCGGAGATGCAGAAAAAGCTCTCTCTGATTTAGCAATGAAGAAAGGTGGTCGTATCACGAAATATAATGTTGACTTCTGGGAATTAGCTTCTAGGGTCAACTGGAACAAAGCAGCCCTTTGTGACCGCTATTTCCGTGGTCTTCCACTCCGGCTTTGCATAGAAGTTCTCTGGGGTGGTAAGCCCAACACTCTTGCAGAGCCGCGCTTGAAAGCACAGGACAGCGACACCATCTACTGGATGCAAGAAGATGAATCCCATTTCAAAACAAAGAATTCCAGTAACATCACTAACTCTAGTCAGAAGGACTCTTCCAAAGGTCCTTCCCCATCATCAAACCAGCAGTCTTCCACAACAAAGAACACTCCCCAGGACAAGCCCAAGTCATCCATCTCCGATAAGCTGGGGAAGAATGGCAAGCTTACTGGGGAGGAACAAGAATGCCACATGAGGGAAAGACTCTGCCTCTACTGCAGTGAAGAAGGGTACATAGCAGGAAACTGCCTGAAATCCAAAGCCACAAAAGCCCGTGCGTCCACTGTTGTTCCCGAGACTATGGACTCGGAAAAATAGTCCACAACCCTCAGGATAAAGCCACTGGGGCTGGGGGTTGCATTGACCTTACCCACTTGGCTGCCTATGTTTGTCTCAATGTGTCCGCTCTTTCCGACCCTGACTCCCTAACCATTCTTTTAACCTTTCCTGACTCTTCCACCCCTTTCCAAACCCTTATCAACTCTGGCTCCTCCCACTGTTTCCTTGACTCCTCTTTCGTGTTGGATAACCAACTCAGCACAGAATCCATTAACCTGATTGGATTACAACTCTTTGATGGATCTTGCAACTCCACCATAACTCAGGTCATTAAACTCCTGGTCACCTTTCCTGCCAGCGAAGTATTCAATTTGTCATTTTATGTAACCTCACTCGACTCTTCCTGTTCTGCCATACTCGGTCATAACTGGCTGAAGCAATACAATCCGTTGATTGACTGGTCTTCAAGCCAACTCACTTTCCACTCTGCAGATCATAGAGGTCCAGCACCCCTGATGTCACCTTTGTCCCCGAATCTTCCAGTAGAAATCCTCAACTCCTCTGCATTTTCTGAACCCCCCATTCCTCCTAAGTCTACACCTCCCAACATCTCTTTCATCAATGCTGCCGCTTATGCACGTGCTAGCAAACTTCCTGGGGCAGTAGCTTTTCAGATGACCTTTGCTCCAGAAGGGTTATCTGCCCGCTCCGCCCAATCTGCTAACTCATCCGACCTTTCTGATATTCCACCTGAGTATCACAAATTCACTGATGTCTTTAATAAGACTAAAGCGGATACCCTTCCTCCGCATCAGTCTTATGACCTCAAGATAGAGACAGAAGACAATACTCCTCCACCTCCAGGCTGCATGTATTCTCTCTCCCCCTCTGAATTAGAAGCCTTACGAGTCTTTATTGATGAAAACGTCTGCTCAGGTTTCATTTGCCCATCCAAGTCTTCCCATGGCACTCCGATTCTCTTCATCAAGAAGAAGGACAGTAGTCTCTGACTTTGTGTCGACTACCGAGGACTCAATTGTCTTACAAAGAAAGACCGCTATCCCCTTCCTCTCATTTCTGACCTCCTTGACTCTCCCCGCAAAGCCCGCTTATTCACCAAGATAGACTTGTGGCACGCTTATCACCTAGTCCGCATCGCTGATGGTGATGAGTGGAAAACTACTTTCCGCACACGCTATGGATCCTTCGAGTGGTTGGTGTTTCCCTTTGGACTCACTAATGCACCCACAGCTTTCCAGCGGTTTATGAATGACATCTTCAGCGACATGCTGGATGTTTGTGTCATTGTATACCTTGATGACATCCTAATCTATTCCAACAACAAGTCCCAGCATGGGGCTCATGTCAAAGAAGTCCTCCACTGTCTCCAGAAAAATGGACTTTACGCCTCTCCACAGAAATGTGAGTTCCACAAAGACACCGTCGAATATTTAGGTTTCATCCTTTCACTGGATGGACTGCAGATGTCCGAGGATAAAGTCAAAACCATGCTTGACTGGCCCGAGCCTAGGAAAGTTAAGGATATACAATCCTTCTTAGGCTTTTGCAACTTTTACCGCCACTTCATTAATGGCTATTCAGACATTGTCATCCCACTCACCCACTTGATGCAGAAATCCGCACCTTGGGACTTCAACAAGAAGTGCCGCAACGCCTTTGAAAGGCTCAAACAAGAATTCACTCACACACCCATCTTAACTCAATGGGTACCCAACTCACAAATGGTACTTGAAACCAACACTTCCAACTATGCCCTAGCTGCTATCCTTTCAGTTTACACTGCAGATGGAGAAATCCATCTGGTCACTTTTCATTCCCACTCTTTTAATCCCACTGAACTAAATTATGACACCCATGACAAGGAACTCTTGGCCATCTTTGAAGCCTTCAAACACTGGCAGCAGTACTTTGAGGGTTCCACAAACCCGGTTGATGTGGTCACCAACCACAAAGATCTGGAGTACTTCAGCACTGCTAAGTTGCTCACCCGCCGCCAGGCCCATTGGTCTGAGTACCTTTCCCAGTTCAATCTCGTCATCTGCTTCCGCCCTGGAAAATTAGGGGCCAAGCCAGATGCGCTCACTAGATGTTGGGATGTCTACCGCAAAGGGGGAAATAGCGACTTTGCCTCCATAAACCCAACCAACTTCCAACCTGTATTCACACAGGAACAGCTCACCTCTTCCCTTCATGCCACCTATTTCGCCACACCCATCCTTCAACAAGCAGTAATCATGGATGTTGAGAAACTTCACAGCAACATCCGCACTTCCCTACCCCTTGACCCCTTATCATCCGCACATCTTCCAACACCTGTCGACCCCAACTGGACCATAGACGAGGCAGGTCTCCTCCGCCACTTTGACCAGATTTATGTTCCGGACATTGCGGATCTTCGCCTCAAGGTCCTTCAGTACAAACACGATCACATCCTCTCTGGCCACTTTGGACAAAATAAAACCCAGCAGCTTGTCCGCCAGGAATATGTCTGGCCAAACCTCTGCAACTTTGTGCAGGAATTCTGCAAATCCTGTACCACTTGCAAAAGATCCAAATCACCTCGACACAAGCCCTACAGGTTTCTAAAGCAACTTCCGGTTCCGGAACAACCTTGGAACTCCATCTCCATGGATTTCATTGAGCAACTACCTGACTCTAATGGTCACACTGCTATCCTGGTCATTGTTGACTGCCTCACCAAACAAGGCATCTTGATCCCAACTGTCAATGAAATCACAGCCCAAGAACTAGCCAACTTGTTCGTCCTCCACATCTTCTCCAAGCATGGCATTCCATTGCACGTCACTTGCGACTGGGGATCTGAGTTTGTCTCTCACTTCTTCTGCTCCCTCAGAAAAGCACTTGACATGCGGATCCACTTCACTTCCGGCTATCACCCGCAAGGAGACGGCCAGACAGAATGGCTCAACCAGACCTTGGAGCAATACCTCTGAATTTTCTGCAACTATCAGCAGGATGACTGGTCTCACCTCTTGCCCTTGGGTGAATTTGCCCACAACAATGCTCCTTCCACCTCTACAGGTGCATCCCCTTTCTTTGCCAATAAAGGCTATCACCCAAACATTTCCATCTTTCCAGAATGCAACTTAGCTTCACAGCGTGCCTGCAAGTTCATTGTTGACTTAGACGACCTTCATCAGGAGCTTTGGAAACAGCTTGCGGCTGCTCAAGAGCATTATCAAGGTCCTGCGGACAAACATCAGGCACCTGCACCCAACTTCAATATTGGTGATTTTGCATATGTCACTGTGGAAAATATCCGCACCACCCGTCCTTCCAAGAAACTTTCTGAAAAGCACCATGGCCCCTTCAAAATCATCGCCCGCCCAGGCACTCACTCAGTCACCCTGCGGCTCCCAGATCACATGCAGGCCATTCACCCTGTTTCCCATGTCTCTCAACTAGAGAAACACTCCCCAAACACAATTCCAAATCGAGTACAACCTCCACCTCCTCTGATCACCATTGATGATGAGCTCGAATATGAGATCGCCAAAGTCCTCAACTCCAAAGTTGACAACCAACATTGCTGCAAGATTCTCTATCTCGTCCGATGGGAAGGCTACCAGGGAACCGATGAGGAGACCTCCTGGCTACCTGTTATGGAGCTTGACCACGCCCAAGAACTCCTTGCAGATTTTCACACTTGCTACTGGCATAAACCCAGACCATTACCTGCTTAAAGTCTATTCATGTTATGTATTCACTCAGTCTGACCTCAGAAACAAAATTCATTGAAAAGTTTTTTTTGGATCCGACTGGATCCCTACACTACCTCCGCTTCTCCCTCACCATCTTTGTCCACTTCCCCACCTTCATCCTCTTCCCCACCCTTGTCCTCTTCCCCACCCTCACCTTTTTCTCCAACCTCGTCCTCCGCTCCACTCTTGCTCCCCTCCTCGTCATCCACTCATCTTTTCTCCAGATACCTTTGGAAACCCGCCCAGTCATCTCCAGACTGGCGGATCCTGCGCCTTTCCCACCGGGACTCTCGTACTGCCTGCTCCACTTCCTCCTCGTCCTTGTCACTCTCCCCCTGGGCACTTTCATCTGCTTCCCACTCTGGGTCTATCACATCCTGGACCTCCTCCATTGACTCCCTCACTGCTGTCACCACCTCTCCAAACCCTTTCCTCACCACCTTCACCAGCTGCCGCAGCAGCTCCGCCACCTCCCCGCTGTTTTCTGCCAGACCCGTTGTTCCCGCTATGGACCTCTACTTTTCCGCAGGGGCCTCCTGCCCCTCCCACACCACCTCCTCACACTTATGTTTGATGTGCATGCAATTGTCACACATGCGTCCCTTCACACCCATCTTGAAACATGAGACCTTTTGATATTTGCATCTGGGCCACTTGTCAGTAAGAGAATACTGAGAAGGAAAATGGTTATGCACCTTTTGCAGGGCAATGTGGCCTGCACCCACACTGGACCCTCTGACTCCTCCGATTCCATTTGTGCCTTCAACTTGGCGACTTTCTTCTTCTTTGGGGACTTGCTCCCCTCTGCCTCATCCTCCAGACCCATGGCCACAGCTGCCCGCTTTTTCTCTGCTCATTTTGCGGCCGATGCATCCTTTCTCTGCACTGCTGCCTGGCATGCCTCCTCCACCTTCACAGCCTCCTCTGCTGCCTTCTGCACCTCCTGTGCCTGATGCTCCTCCTCCCTTGCTGCCTCCTCCAGCTCCCTCACCTCCCATTCCATCTGCTCCTTCATCTCCCACTCCCTCTGTTCGTACTGAGCCTTCATTGCAGCCAGCTTGAGTTGAGCAGAACCTGCTGGGGGGGACATTTTGTATAGGTGATGGGAGAAGAAAGTCAACAAAATTTTTCAACCAATTGCTGCATTCAGAATTTTCAACCAACTTCCTCATTTGGACTCAAACTCTCATGTGCCTCGTAGGCTTGGCACTAAGGGGGAAATACTGTCAAGAACCATTCCTCGCCCAATCGGAACCCACATCTGACCGATCCTTTTCCACACCTCAAATCCGACTTTTGTCTATGCCTTCTGATTTTGTTCCCAGCCGCCTTGCACTGCTCCCACTGCTGTGCACCAGGCCACCTTGTACAGCACCCATGGCTGCCTTCCCAAGGCTGCCATCTAGTTTTGCAAATTCAACTATGGATTCCTGTGCGGCCTCCACTAGGTAATTTATCTACGCAGTCAAGGCACTGCTGCAGTTCCCGTTTCTGTCCCGCTTTTATTCTGGACTCTAGTATTTAAGTTTAGCTAGTTTCACCTTGTATTCCTCAGTTGGTATATCGACATAGACTCGACTTTACCCTGCCAATCTAAACCTCCTTCTACTCCAACCTCTGTTCTCTAAGAGTCTGAACTCCATTCGACTCAACTTCTAGTCTCCCTCTGAAGTTCTAGTCTCATCTGAACTTAACCTAAGTCCCCCCATACTCCTCCCCACATTTACCCACACTTTCCTGCTCCTACCTCTAAACCCTCAACTTGAAATTAGGACACCAGACGAGGTGAAGGGTGCAGCTTCTTACAAGTCCTTTCCATTTCCCCTCCCGCAGAATCCGCATTGACCTGACAACCTTCCATTATTATCACCTGCAGTGTCCGGTCGGATTCCAAAGCGACCTCTAGGATCAGTTCTTAACAGAGGTAAACACAAACAAGGGCAAAGCAAAGGCCCTCGCAGAGGCCTTCTTCCCACCAAAGCCAATGGGAACAACGGTACCACAGGAATACCACTATCTGGACCCGATCCCATTACCACCAACAATCATGGAGGAACAGATCTACATGCACATAGCAAAGCTATCCCCATACAAAGCACCAGGACCAGACAACATACCAAACATCATTCTACAGAAAACAGCCAACCTCATAGTTCCATACCTATTACCAATATACAGAGTGATACTGAGCCATGGAGTCTACTACCAGGAATGGCAGGAATCCATGACATGCATACTAAGGAAACTGGGAAAGCCAAGTTATGAAGTACCCAAAGTGTATCACCCCATCGCTCTACTGTGCACTATGGCCAAGGTATTCCCATTGGTGATCTCAGAAAACCTGATCTCAGTAACGGAGCAACACCAACTACTGCTGGACACACACTTCAGAGGGAGACCCTGCAGAAGCATGACTGATGCAGTACATTTGCTAATTCACTGGGTCAAGAAGGCATGGAGGAAAGGAAAAGTAGTATCAATTCTCTTCCTAGACATCGAAGGGGCATTCCCCAACACAGTGACAGAACAACTCCTACACAACATGAAGAAGAGATGAGTACCCAAAACAATAGTAAAATTCATAGCACGACTGCTGAGGGGCTGGACAACATGACTGAAATTCGACGACTACATCTTGGAACAGATTCCTATTGACAATGGAGTAGGGCAAGGAGATCCAGCATCTCTACCGGCCTTCAACTTCTATAATGCAGATCTGCTGGAGCTAAGTGACACTCTGCAAGCACTAGGGTATGTCGACAATGCGATGGTAATGGCAGTTGGTAAGGATTTTGAAGAAACCACCCAGAGCATCCAAGAACACATGTATGTAAAAGGAAGACTGAGCACTCAGGTGGTCGGCAGACCACAACTCTAGGTTCAAAATCAGCAAACTAGCAGTAATGCATTTAGGCCATAGGAAGACCAAGTCACTGAATGGAGGTACACACCCACTACACAAACCGAGGCTAATGCTACAAGGTAGGGAAGTCAAGACGGTCAACAGCTACAAGTACCTTGGCATAGTCATCGATGACAAGCTAACATGGAGGAAACACAAAGATAGGGCCATAGACAGCGCCACCAAGTGGGTAATGCAATGCCGATGCCTCGTGAGGACAGAGGTAGGACTCTCGCCAAACTAATGCACCAGCTCTACATGTTGGTGGCCATACCAAAGATGACATATGGGGCTGAGATATGGTACAACCCTCCAAGGATAATTCCGGGAGCAAAGCGAAGGACAGGATCAACAAGGGTACTACACCAGCTAGCCAAAGTACAGCAAATAGCCACCCTGGCAATAAATGGGGCACTTGGCACCACCCCAACTGACATGTTGGATCTACATGCAGGCATTCTCCCACTAGAGCTAACCATGCTAAAGGCATGTCACAGATCTATAGTGCAAATATGCACACTACCAGAGACACACCCACTGCACCACATAATATGCAAATATTGCACTATCCATGCAAGGAAACATTGCATGCCTCTACACAAGCTGATGGACCACTTCCCGGAGATACACCCAGACAGAATAGAGAACATAATGCCCAATCCCTGCCCATGCAACTTTTACCACAGAGATAGCTGAGGATCAAGACACCTCCATACAAAACAAAGCTGACAGCACACCAGAAATCAAAGTATTCACAGATGGATTGGGTATGGATGGCTGTATAGGAGTGGCAGCAGTAATGTATAGAAGGGGAAGGCACATGCCATCCAAGGTGCTGAGATATCACCTAGGAAGCGCAAATGAGTACACATCCTTTGAAGCAGAGGTAGTAGGGGTGCTACTAGGTATCTGGATGATCAGATCAGAGCACATAGCAGGACGACTCCCGATATCCATACTAACAGACAGCCAAGCACTCATCAAAAGGATCAAGATGTGCAAAGCTACCACTGCCCAATACCTTATCGAGAACCTACTGACTATTGCAGAAAGTGTCAACATGACCAACATAAACCCCAATACAAAGCGCTTCCATTTGGTCTGGATATCAGGGCATAGCAGGGTGCAAGGCAATGAAAAAGTGGACAAAGAAGCGAAAAGAGCAGCCCAAGGCAACTCTAGCCCCCAGCACATGCTCCCACCCATCTTATGAGGGAAGCTGCCAAGAAGTGTAGCAGCAGTAAAGCAGAGATACCACCATGAACTGAAAGACAGAGGAAAAGAGATGTGGCTAGCATCCCCATGCCAACCAAAGCTGAGTTGACTAGACCCAAAGTTCTTGTACAACCTCTACACTAAAATACAGTCAAGTCTTAAGAGACAACAGGCCAGTCTACTGACACAGATATGCACAGGACACATACCACTGAACTTCTACCTGCATCGCATCAAGAAAATTGAATTGAGCGACTGCGCAGCATGCCAAGGGCAAGGCCCACCAGCTAAAGAGACCATAATACACTTCCTCTTTGAATGCGAGGCCTACAATAAGGAATGGCATGAGCTAGATTGCCAAATGAGAAGGGACTCCAGGGACCTACCAGTGCTACTGAGCACAGAAAAAGGGATAAAAGCACTAATCAGTTATGTGAACAAAACAGGGCATCTGCTCCCTACCAAAGGTGAACACCACATATCATGAGGAACATATACTTACACGACACTTTATAGGGATGACCTCAACTCAAACTCAAGAGCTAGCAACTCCAGATGCCACACATATCCCCAAACCAACAAAATAAAATAAAATTCTGCCTGGAACACAGAGGACTACAGAAATTCTGAAGCACTCAACTAGAGGTACCAGAACCAGACAAAACTCCACACCCACACTGTCCGACTCATGCCTGCCATAAAATGGCCAGGCAACTAACAGTCATGCAAACCCCAACCAGCAAGGACACCAAGCAAACCGAAGAAGGGGTTGACAAAGGGTCCCACAGTCCTAGTGTTGCCATGGCTCAGCTGCATTTTTTGCTACTTTTGAAAATAAAATACCTAAAATTCTGAAAATATTTGAGGACCTAGATCACATGATAAGCCAAGGGGTCCTCTGCCAACTCTAAGTGATCTGACCACCAGTTCCCATGTTATTTAAATGGCTTGGATGGTGGCTTGCTAAGCCGCATTTTAAGCCGCTTACATAATGTGGGAACTGGTGGTCGGGTCACTTAGAGTTCAGAGGACCCCTTGGCTTATCATGTGATCTAGGTCCTCAAATATTTTCAGAATTTTAGCTATTTTATTTCCCAAAGTAGCAAAAAAACACGGCTGAGCCATGGCAACACTATGCAGTCCTAAACAGCCTAAAGAACCAGACCTCAGGGGGAATGATTGCCCAGGGAATGCCATCTGAGCTGGGGAGAGGTCAAGGCAAAGGGGCCTTACATAGATACTCTAAGATGTAATGACCATTATAAGGTATGCCCTGAGAGGTCTGAAAAATAACACAAAAAAAAAAGTTTTTGTATCAATCATGACTGAAGTTAGTGAATGCTTACCTGAGTATTGAATGCACACTTGTAATGCTGTCTCCCTTGTTCATCCTCTTCAACAATAACAAGATTAGGGGTGGAGGCATTTATAGGAGCAGGATTACACCACTTTTGGCACAAAAATCTGATGCATGATGATTGATATAATGGTAGGCATCAACTATGAATTGAGTTGTTTTCTTCCAAATAGACTCCCAAGACCCATTGGCAATACTAGTACAAAGCACAATACATGCTTTGTCTAGCAGATATATGCTGGTTTGGATTCTTCTGTAGGATATACATTTTCCAGAAATGCCAAAATATTTGTTGGTGACTTGGACCACTGACTCTGATTTGGCAAACTTTGCCCATGCAATAACCACACCACATAGAGCACATATAGTTTCCACACAATAGAATCTTGGTGTTAAGAGCAAAGCCTCAACCACTTGATCTAGTCAATGTTGTCAACGAGGTGCTTCCTCAACGAGTTGTTTGGCACTAGTCTTACTGGGAGCATCCAACATAAGACAGGTAGTGCACTCTAGCAGGGCTTCTGTGTAGAGTTGTTCAGGTTCACGCACTAAGGGGCTTCCTTAGTGGTTTCAAGTAAGTTTGCGAGTTGCAAGTTAAGGCTGTAGATTGCCTAGATCTAAACTAAGGACATCCCTACTATGAGTTGCAGTACTTATACTACAAGGGAGGTCCTTATCATCCAATCAGAAAGATAGATGTGTATCAAGTAAGAATAGAAACAATAGGCCTCATGCCTAGCATGAGGCATCTGATGTCAAGGATCCAATGTCAAGGACATGCTGCGGCGCAGCATGTCGATCATGAGAGTCCGACATCACGGACCTCATGTCAAGGGGCTGTTGTATCACAGCATGTGTGGGAGTGGGTTCAGGTGCATGGAGTCACCATGCGTCAAGGGTGCCTTCCATGGGAAGGGGATCGAATGCATGCAGTCAGCATGCATCATGCATGTGTCTGATGTCAAGGACATGCCCTAGGCATGAATCAGGTAGTGCCTCCTGTCTGGAGGGGATCGTCAGGTTGGTTGGGTTGGTCAGGTTCCATGAGTTACAAGGAAAATTGTAACACTTGGGGCAGTGAAATAATTGGTCCTTTGTGGCTCTGGGGCAGGTTCATCATGAGGTTGTACAGTCTCAGTAATTGGAGCTGTCCAAGACATATTTTCATTTGGTTGCCGCAATATTCTCTGGATGCCAGAAAAGGTGTGTCAGTTGTGTTTTTCAACCTGTTTCTTCCATTGTTCCTGATGCTGTGGACATGCTTGAGTCATAACAACTTTCTGATTGGTACAGCCATGGATTCTGCATTTAGCCCCATATTCAGATTCATGTAATGCACAAAATACTCCTCCACAAGAATTGGCAAGTTGAGATGTGCAATCTTCATATGCACAATGCTAGAAAGCTATTAGCTTTAGTTATATGTAACAGTCAAAATACATACATTAGGCATAACAATCCCATCCATCACCACAAGTTTGACAGGTGAATAATCAATATCCATATTGTCACCATCTTGGGGGCTCTGTAGATTGCCTGTAGTATTTCGTTCTTGTCCTTCATTTTCAAGGGTTCTATGACCTTCATATGCAGGCACAGGTGTATTTTCATCCACTGCAACTATTGCTGCTAGATCACCTCCTGCAATTACATCAGATTGGATTTTGTTGCCTTGAATGTAAATTCAACAAGTCTGTGTTATCTGTCATAGTGAACAGAATAACAAGAACTGTTGAAAGTGAAATTTTGGAGCTGAAATTATCCTGAATAAATTGGCTGACAGTTTGAAGGGGATTTCTGGGAATGGGCTTTCCTTGGGTAGAGCAGAGATGGTTGGTAGGATATTGAAGATAATTGAAAAAGTTGCAGCTGGTTCAGATTTAAAACAATCTTCCAGATCAAAATTGAAGGAATTCCAGAGGATGAATTTGCCATGTGCTATAAGGCAGCAAGCTCAAAAAACCATTGCAATTGCATGGGCTCTAAATATTTACTTACTTTAAACCCTTCTTCTTCTTGTCACCTTTCTTCTTGGACCCACTACCACTACCAGCACCACTTTCATTCTTCGACTTCATCTTTCCTTTGCTCTTGCCCCCTGATTTACCCACTTCTTTGGCTTTGCCACCAAAAAAAGCAAAAAGATCCTTGAAATTGTATGCAACCTTCTCATAGCCCAAAAGCTCAATATTGGAAGGAGCATCTTTCCTCCTCTCTGACCAGCTCACCATCTCAGGATAGTCAGATACTCGGGAGAAAGCTTTGGAATGGTTGGCATGCCACATGGATTTAGACTGAAAATTTTCAATCAAATCAGTGACTGAAGGCTTCCTTCCTTCCCATTCTCTGGAAGCACAGAGTGCAGCCAAAGTTGCATTGGCCTCTAAGAATGCTTTATACTTTTGATAGCCAATGTGAAGACCACCATCAGTGTGATCAGCCAAATTTGATGAAATATTGAGATGAGTTATAAGATCATTCTTGAAGGGAGTGAGAGTGGTAGTAGCCAAAGTTGAAAGTGAGGCAGGAGTAGAATCACAAGTAAGGGTTGGCAATATAGCTAGAGATTCTGTATGCATAAGCAGGTTCACATTCCTATTGATAGATAGCTGAATTTTTTGAGTACATTACACTCCTCCACCTATTCCAGTCAGATTCCAGTTGGAATGCCCATTCCGATCGGAATTTCCAGAATTCCGGTGAATTCCATTTACATATATTTTTCTCACAATTCATAATTCCAGTCGGACTGGGGGGTCAATTTTACCTCTGGAATCCCCAGAATCTCCCCAGACTCATTTTTACCTGGAATAGTCAGATCAACTGGATGCATGGCACTAGCATAACCGGAATAACCGGAATGCATGTGCTTTCCCAAATAAAATTTCGATGTGCAACAAGAATTGAACACTCAACCTTGGGTCTGCACACATAACAGCATGCTTAACCACTGAGCTACCATGTCATTATTCAACTACATACATCTAATACTTTTATTACCCAACCAAGGTGCGTAGTTACAGCCATTAATGGAATACGCACACATGCATATTGCATGACATGTGACACATGACTGCCAGCTCACAACCACCACCACCGTCATCAAGGCTGCCTCCTCCTCCTCTCCACTCTACCACCACCACTGCATGCACACCTGCCACCACCATTCCCACGCCCACTCCCACCATCACCACCACCTTCAAACGAGCTGACTGGATGGAATGCGGGCCCAAACAATGCAGATCACATCGTTTGGGGCCTAAGTATGTTTTTTTTCGTTTGCTTTTTGTTTTTATAAACTAACTAACCTTTTTTTTAGCTTTCTAGGTTATAATCTACTGGCAATGATGCCACCACTTGCAAACGAGCCAATGCGGGCCCAAACGACGCAGATCGTGTCGTTTGGGCCCTACGTAAGTTTTTTTCATTTGGTTTTTGTTTTAATAAACTAACTCACTCATTTTTTTAGTTTTCTAGGTTATAATCTACTAGTAACGACGCCACCACCCGCAAACGAGCCAACATGGCCCCAAACGAGCCAACACAGGCCCAAATGACACAGATCGTGTTGTTTGGGCCCTATGTGAGTTTTTTTCATTTGCTTTTTGTTTTTATAAACTAACTAACTCATTTTTTTAGTTTTCTAGGTTATAATCTACTAGTAATGACACCACCACCTGCAAATGAGCCAACACACCCACCCCACACCTGCAAGCCCCTGCTCATAGGGTGGATCGTGAGTGTGTGCAGGCAACAACAACAATGACGCTGCCATCTACCAGCACCAGAACCCCCCAGAACGCAAAGCATGGCTGCCAACGACGACGGACAACGATGACAGGGCCAATGACACACCACCTGCCCCCAGCCTCATGAGCAACTGCTCATGGGGTGGAATGTGGGTGGAATGACACCCAGGTGCAACAATGACAACACACCACCCGCCCCCAGCCTCACGAGCAACTGCTTGTGGGGTGGATCGTGGGTGGAATGACAATGACGACAAGCTACCCACCTCCAGCCTCACAAGCAACTGCTCATGGGGTGGATCGTTGGTGGAAGGACAGACAACAGCAGGGTCGCTTCCCCTCCCCCTCCCCCACACTTTGTGTGGGGAGGGATTTTTTTTGTACTTTTAATTATTTATTAGTATTGTGCCCCCCCTCCCCTGTTTTGCCTGGGGGAGGGATTTTTTTCATCATTTTTACCTCCCCCCTCACATTCAGTGTGAGGGGTTAGCTTTTTATGTATATAAATAAAACTCCCTTAATTAAAAAATTTTGATCTTAACTACTTCGAAAAAAATTAGAGTGTCATGAATAAACATTATATTACTAACTAATAATTCTCCTGTGGCTCAACTGGTTAAGCACACATGTTTGGTTTGTCATGTGATCACTCTAATCAAGATGTCTTGAGTTCAATTCTCACTCTGCACAAATATATTTTGTAGGCACTTTGACAACTTAAGACTTGAAATTTGACTATCCATTAGGGTATATACTCTAAGTTGAGCATCTGGTTGGAGTAACTGGAATCCAGTGGAATCCAGTTGGAATAACTGGAATCCACTGGACTCTGGTGAGTCTGATCAGAATAGGTGGAGGAGTGTAAATTACTGAATTTTTCCAATATTAAATAAAACACAACTTACAATTGAAACTGGAAGAACATATTCTCCATTAATGAAGTTCCATGTGACAGGTTCTTCATCTTTGATTGCAGTGGAATAGTGTTCTTTAATATTCCAAAGGTCATCTTCATATACAAAAATTCTTGAATTTTGACCTGAAGAAACATATTCAAAAAAAATGGTTAGTCAAATGACTTATGGCTAACTGGAGAATCTTTCTCTGCCAGCTTTGACAGAACCACACCCAATGAAGTCATAACCTTAAGCTTGAATGCAGACTTTGGCTTGGTAGTGGCAGGATCAACACATGAGCCATATAAGTAAACTTTACCCATGACCGAAGTTGCAGCATCAGTTTCCAGGTCATGAGAATCTGCAAGGTTGAACACATTTCCATAGGCATGGCCATGGATAACACCACCAGTAGTGTGTGAGGCTCCCTGTAATTTATGTGAAGGGCTGGTTGGCAGACTAGCCATAGGTACATCTAATATGAGTTGGAAATAGAAATCAAGATCCAGATAATGTTACCTTGGTCAATTCCTGGGAGTGAAAGGACCATATCTAATAAGAATGGGCTTTAAAAAAGCAAACCATTCAAAGATAAAATTGTTACCTTTGCTTCCAATACTATCCTTGGTTCCTTCACATACATGAAGATCTTCAATTACAAAAATTACAAATATTATGACAGCTAGAAACTTACCATGTTGACAAGCACCCTTGAGGTCACATTGAGGAAAGTCTAATCTAACATTAAGGATAACAAATGATATTATGGTAAAATATTTACCTTCTACCAAAGCAGGGGCAGGGTTAGTAGAATGCTGGCAAGAGAGCACATGGTGGGGGGGCTACCAATAGCCCACTCATTTCAAGAATGAGTTCAGCCCTATATTAGAAATGTTAGTAGAAAGAAATAAAAATAGAAATAGAAATAGAAATAGAAATAGAAATAGAAATAGAAAAAGAAAAAGAAGAACAAGAAAAACTTACCTTGGAAGCTTGGGTGGGGTACCAGCTGCCTCACAGCTGCATCCTCTCATGCCCACACTAACAAAGTCTTTCTAAAAGAAAAAAAGGCCATCCTGTCAGCACAGGATGGCAACAGCAGGGGTGGCATACCTCACTCCCTTGTTCCTCTTTCCCTTGTTCCTCTTTCCCTTGTTCTCCTTCTCCTGGTCCTTTGTGTTCCCATCCTTTGTGTTCCCATCCTTCTTTTCCTCCTGCTCATTGTCTGTCTCACTCCCCTCACTCTCCCTCTCCTTTCAGGCTTTCTGGACCACTGGACTCCACTGGACCAGTCTGAGTGGAATACAGTGTTTGAGTGGAGTCTGGTCAGACTGGACTGGGACTGGACTGGCAACTTTGCAGGCAGTCAGCTGGTGAACAGTCCCAGTGGACTCTGGTTGGACTCCAGTTGGAGTCCACCGGGAAAGGTGGGGGAGTGTAAAGACCTTGTGTTTGTGCATGCCCATCAACTATGGATAGAGAGGAAGAGGTGAGGGGAAGATTGTTACTAAAAATATAGGGAGATGGCACTAGGAGCCAGTATAGAAATACAAATCATGTTGGGTGTAACAAAGTGAGTTGCTCAATGATTCATTGTAGTGCACTACTTAGGGAGGGTTACTGTAAGTTGATGTTCAGTGGAAGGACTGATGTCTATACCACCAGCAAAATATGTTATGGCACCTAACACCAATACACCAGATGACAGTCTTTTTCAATGTCAGTGGCCTCTTGTTCTTGTGGATTCCAACACCAGATTCCAACACCTCTGAGATTCTTGCAATTCCAAGGCAAAATTCTCCACATGGCATCTGCCAGTTGTAGGTATCATGTTCAAGGACAAAGTGTCGATTTGTGATTTTTTGGGTGTGCTCTTTGGGTGCTACATGTAAGCTGTGAATGGCACATCAGGCCATCATCATCTTTGGATAGAAACAGTAGAAGTTTTGATGTGTGATCACAATCATGGTGGCAGTGGTGGGGCAGTTGAAAATAATGCCTAGAATTGTTGATTGTTTGCTCTCATGGTGATAGTGTGGTTGGGTTCTCCAGGCTTTAGGAATACAACAAAGTGAGTGGTGTTGTTGTTGAAAAAGCAGTCTGTAAGTCATGGTGTGGGAATGTAGCCTCAGTCTACCAGAAAATCATGGGTCATGCCACCTTTGTGTTTTGGGACAACAATGTTGATATCTTTTGGATGCCAGAACTGCTCAGCATGACTGTGCAAAAAATACAGAGCAGTGGACCCAAAAAATGCTCCATTGTCAGCAATTGCCTATGTAAAAGTAAGGTATGTGTCCCTGAAGTTTTGTGAAAATATTCATACCAAGGTCTGGTGCAAGTGAAGTGATTAGCAATCTCAGTTGAGACTGTATATAACATTGGGTGTTGGGATCAGGCAATCCAAGCCCGGTCCAAGTACTAGTTCTATTATTGGAACAAGGTCTATATTAGATTGTAACATATGTAGGTCATGTTATAAGAGAATGAGATGTTCCTCTTAAACCTTTTCACCTACTATCTAAGCAGTTAACGTGCACCCCTCTGGTCATATATCCCAACAGGATAGGGGCCCTGGCTTTTGCTATATTTAAATAACTCATTTCTAAAGCATTATGGATCCCCCTGACCAATCCAGATATTGATCCCCTATTTACCCCTATTTGTTCTTCCAGAGTCTACACCTCTAATGCTGCCAGAGGACGGCAATGTACTGATGTCAAAGATAAACTGACCATTGAATTAATATGAATGAAGGATTATTTGAATGTAAGCCAGATCTTTGATTGCAATCATTTGATGGATGAAAATTGGCATAAGTGGAAGGAATGAATGAGCAGAGTTTTTATCAATTGTGATATTACTGGGTACATCTTAGGAGAAGTAACACAACTGGAAGATGACATAGATCCCATTGGTGGACGCAACTGGGACAAGAACACAACAAGTAATAATTCAGAACATCACTTCCTCGCAAATGAATCATGTCAGATTGAAAACCACAGCTGAGGCAATGTATTCCACCCTGATGGTTACTCATGAGAACAAGGCACATCAGATAGTTAATCACATTCAGTGCCTGTTATACAAGATGAAATTACACAACATGGATAACCTCCTAAAACATCTCGATACACTTAAGTTTATCGCGACCACATTAATAAATTACCCAACACCAAATTTCATGTAGTGGATACCTGCTTCGAATCAATCATCTTGGCATCTTTACAAGTACTACTAACTTTAGTAACATTCAGCTATTTGGCTATTTGGCCTGGCACTTCTGAATTACTTGATCAAAGCAATTGTGTGACACCAAAATATTGAGAGGAGAGAAGGATCAGAAGGACCCCAGATGAGTCCAAAAATTAAGCTCTACATAAGTCATTATGTTGGCCCATTGGCTAGGTTGATTCAAAGTGAATTTTGAGTTCTCTGATTTTTGTCTGATTTCAGTAATGTTTTGGTCATACATTCTAGTTAACAGATAAGAGTGCTCGATATTGAGGTATATTAAGCAAAGCCCCTTGTGCAAATGCAAAGGGGTGGGCAAACATTTTCCAAGTCTAACTAAGTAATAAAAATTTGGCTCATCCCAGGGAGTTGCTGTCCCATGCACTTGAAGTGACTGTGTCTGTTGGTAGCACATAGGTCCTCTATGCATAGTCTTGTCTTTGTGGCAGTGATGGGTGTTGCATGTTGCACCCTATTTGATTGATATCATGAACATCATCATTTGCATTCTGAAGGCTCCAAATACTTCGAAATGTCATAGGTAAGTTTTTCCCAGTTTATCTATTTATTTTACTCACTTTTTATGTAGGTTAGTGATGTTGAATAAATCAATGTTCTTGGTCCAAAATCATCAAGTCACCACTCATAAACATTGTCAGGACCCCAGAGTGTGGCCGTGACACTGGCTGTAATGCAATCATCACAGAAATTGCAATCTAGTTCGAAGAAATAGTGATTCAACATGAAAATAGTGATTTGGAAGCCTGGACTGAATAACTCAATAACCTAATAGTACTAAAGTTGTTGTACCTCCATCTTTACCTTCAATGTGGCAAACATTTATTGAACCCTATAATGGAAATGCTAACAACCCTGATGACCCTGATCTGAAGCAATGAATATCATCCAATGCATTTATAGGTTTATTACGGGAGGAATTCAAAATTCATTTGATGTGAACTCATAATGGGAATAATAACAGTGCTAGTGGAAGCACCAGCTTGACTTGCATGGTGTTCATGGTGTCGATCATTACTAGTGTTTTAAGGTCCAGTCCTATGGACCAAAAAAAGACTGGGAACTGAACCAAACCTAACCAATGTTAACTGGACCATCAGTTATGGTTAACATCCAGTTATGGGCAGTTATGGTTATGGTCTTTCAGATCTTGAAAATATCATTAACTGCACAAAAACAGGTTTAAACTGGCTGAGACCGGTTAATGGGTCATGTGGACTACACCACCCTGTTCCCACACATATTTATTTCAATTTCTATTAGTATTATGGTGTGGAGTAGAAGTTTGTAGGGATTCAATGATGGGTGTTCAGGACAAGGTAGAACATCTTGTATTCCCTATACTACAATGTACCTATGTTATGATCTATAAATACATTGTGTTCTATTTCTATATGTGATGCACTAGGATTGACTATCCCAACACTCCCCATCAAGCCTAGCATGGTTGAGTCCATAGGAATGGTTAAATATATAATTGAAAAGTTAAATTTCTCGTCTTTCAGATGCATTAAAACCTGTATGTGGTGGAAATCTCCATGGGAAAAACCAACTCACATACAAGGAAAGCCACTGAGTTCATGTGCTGACTGAATTCCCATCTCCGCCCTATGTCATATATATTTAGGCCTTGGTAATGCCTTCATTAACATGTCTGCTGTTTGTTCTGGGTCACGACAGTTTTGTATATCGAGTATTTTGTCAGTTACTAGAGTTTGGACCCAGTGATGGTGAATAGCAATATGTTTTGATCACTGGTGAAATTGAGGGTTGTGCGTCAATATTATGGATCCTTCATTATTGCCTTTAATTTCCATCCATGAATTTTGTGGGAATCTGAGTTCACTGTACAAATTTCTCAGCCATGTCACCTCGCATCCAGCCTCCAACAGTGCTACATATTCTGCCTCTGTAGAGGACAATGCTATCACAGTTTGTTTCTTTGATTTCCATGTGATTGCTCCCCCTGCTGCTAGACAAACACAGCCAGTCATGGATTTGAGGTCATCAGCATTTGCATATGCAGTGTCTGCATATCCGTGGAAGAGGTTTTTGGTTCCAGTTTCATCTTGAGATTTTCTATATGTAACCCCTAGAGTTTTCATACCTGCCAGGTATCTGAGTATTCACTTTATTGCACCATGGTGTTTTAAACCTGGGTTAGCAGTGTAGGCAGCCAGTTTATTAACTGCATAGCTTATATCCGGTCTTGTGGAATTTGCCAAAAATTGCAAACTCTCCAATACTTGTGCATATGAATTGCTTCAATTGGGTTCATTATCATGCAGATTAGGTCCAAGCTTTATATTGGGGTCCATGGGTATACTGGTGAAAGGTCCACTGTGCACTCTAAGCTCTGGGAATGTCTCCAAAGGCATTGACACATCAAAATGCATGCTCCCAACCCCTACAAACCCCACAACACAGCTCCAAAACTACTTCAATTGATCTCGAACAACTTCAAACAACTTAAATCAACTTCGAACAATCTCGAACCACTTCAAGCCACTTTGAATGACTTCAAACGATATCGCAGCACTTTGAATGCCTTTGGCCACCATACACCTATCACACCGCCCTTCGGATACACACAGCACACCTTGTAAGAGTTAGTGCATTGCATATTGAGCACCACTGGACATGAGGAGACACAATGACAGGATTTTAGGACATGATTGTGGTGCTTTGACACCCTGATGATATATTGGATCAATGGGGACAGGTACCAGTGATAAATCATGCCTCTAGACGTTTCTCTTCTTATCTTCTTTCATTTATTCTATGATTTGCAAAGATTCTCTATTGTTTTATATCTTGCCTCATGTATTCCTCATGTTTTATTTCCTTTTTAGTATCACTTCTCCCAAACATATATAGCCTTGTACTAGCTACTTAGAAGAACAGAATACATTGTCCTCTCACATTAATTGTCTGATTTAAGAGCTATTCTCTTGAGTCCAAGCATCTCAACTTAGTCTCAAAATTCAGTGTTTTACACCGAATTTCCTCGAACTCCTCGTACTAGCTTCTTGAAACTATCGCATATTGTCTATCCTCTCTAGACACCTTTCTACATCCTCATAGTGTATCCTCAGTCACCGTCAAAGGCATCTTCATCTTCTATAAAGGCCTTCAAACTTCATCGCACCTCTTTGCACCTCTTTGAACTTCATTAAATTTCCCTCAAACGTTATCGCAGCACTTTGTATGCCCTTGATTGTTATCGAACTTCTCTCAAACGTCATCACAACACTTCAAATACTTTTGAACCTCATCGAACTTCATCGCATTTCATTGCACCTCTTCACACCTCTTCGCACCTCATTGCACCTCTTTGCACACCCTTTAGAGTTGTTTTCATACCCCTGGTTTACAGCAGTGATATTTAGTACCACCTTGCAACCTTCCTCTAACTAGCATTATACCATTCAAGCCCTTATTGTGGGTTTTGTTTGGGTTTCCTGGTCAAGTATCATCACCAGTAGGATTTGTGTCAGCTATTCCTTCATTACAGAAAATATTTTCATTGAGATATAGTTATTGCATTCTTGGTTCATGTAACTTCAATGCCAACAATTTTACTCAGTTCTCTAAGATCTGTTACTTCCCATTCTGAGTGGAGTGTTTCTTTCATATGATCCATCATTTTATCAGATGAAGCAAAAAAGTAGTGAGTCATCCACCCAGATAGCCATTATTCTGAAGTTGTTATCATTGCATCAATAGGTCCACCTTGTCATTCAAGCTCGGAAAACACATCTACAATCATTGTCAAAGCTCTATGAAGTTTTACAGACCTCTACAAAGCTCTATGAACCCATACAAACCCCTCCAAAGTTCTGCAAACCTCTACAAAACTCTACAAAGTCATGAAAATGCTTCAAAATTCTTTGCATGCCTTCAGCCACCATAATACAATTCCCCCGACCTTCAGACAGCTCAGAATATACACTTGGAACATTGTCAATGAGTTCTGAACAAGTCTCGAGCAATATCGCACTGGTTTCGGGCCATGAACAAAGTCCAAGGAAACTTTGAAAATCTTCCAAAAACCTCAAACCTCGAAAAACATCTTTGGACACAGTATTTCCTATTTGAACAATCTTCAGACACATGCTGGACACATGGGACACTATCTCAAGTATATCAAACACATTTCAACTGCATGTGCATGCATACAATCCACTCGAAGCAGTTTCCAATGTTTTATGCAATTTATAACAAGAGTCTGCTTTTAGCTATTCTTTCTTATGATTTCTTCATCATGTGTTATATTCACCCTTTCTAGTCTCGCTTTATTGTTCTGATATACTTCTATTGTCTTTTGCCTCAAGTTTTCCACATGTTTGCCTCATGTTCTCTAGCCTTTTTAGGTAGTTTCTTTATTTTATATAAAAAGATATACTAGATACAAAGAAAAAAAAGAAAGTTGTCATCTTCCTCCCAGATCACAGTGATTTGAGAGTTCATTTTAGTCTTATTCAGTCCAAAGTCTGGTGTTTTATGCTAAACTTCTTCAAAAATCTTCAAAAATCTTTGCATTACACTATTTTTGCTCTCATTTCCCTCAATTCACCTTTGCTTCACTTCTATTACTCGTCTAGTCCCCTGATCTTGCATCCAAACATATTTGCACACTCCAAATTCATTGATCTATTCTTGAAATTCCTCAAAATTCCTCAAAACACATTCTTTTAGCTTCGAATTGCTTTGACAAGCAGTCCTTTTATGACTATTTGATGGCTGATCTGACAGGTGACATCTAGAGGGCCTCACATCCTTTCTCAGACTTGTGTTAAAGCCATTTAGTAGGTTTTGTTTGGGTTTCTGGGTTGAGCATCATCAGCATCATATATATGCGCATGATCAGAAAGTAAGCACACATAGCCATGGACTTTGAGTTTGCCATCAAGTTCAATATTCCACTCTCGGCCTGCCTGCTTTAAACCATAAAGTGATTTGACTAACCTGCATACTCGACCTGTTCCATCTTCACATCCTTTGGGCTGTTGCATATATATTGCCTCTTGCAAAGTGCCATTTAGATACATGCCCTTTACGTCCATTTGTTGTAACTTGAGTCCCCTTTCTGGTACAAGAGCTAGTATCGTGCATAATGTATCCATCCTGACAACCAGTGAAAATGTTTCCCTATAATCAAATCTGGGTCGTTGTGCATATCCTTTCACCACTAATCTTGCTCAATACCTTACTACTTCCCCTTCTTTAAGGCGCTTCCTGACAAAGATCCATTTATTTTTGATTGGTACTGCATTATGAGGTTTCTGGACAAGTTCCCAAGTCCCCTTCTCTGACAATAAATCCAATTCAGTCTTCATGGCCTTTTTCCATTCAGGCCAATCTGGGGAGTTCTTTGCATCTTTGAGACTCATAAGTTCATCTCCAGCAACAATTGCATGGACTTCTTCAATCAATAAGAAATTGTCATCTTCCTCATATGCAAAAGGACTGTGAAGGTGCTTATAATCAGTACAAATTCCATGCATCTTCCATGGTTCATCAATATCTATATCTTCCTGTGTTTCATTCCATTTTCACTTCTTGGGCACAAGGTTCCAAGTTGTATCATCAGAATCTGTTACACCCATTGGTGGTGTGCTACCTGCAGACTCCCCCTCACATGGCAAATCAGGTGTAATTTCAATATGATTGGGAGTTTTAGGTCATTCTGAAGGTGTAATATTCCAGAAGTTGTGAGAGGTAAGTACTTTGTGAGTTTCCACATTGTAATATTTTACTGCCCCAGTGCCATCATCATAGCCAACATATGCTCGGTGTTTTGATTTTGGTAGCAGTTTTCGGGGTTTCTTTTGACCTCGTAGTAATATCCATACATGGCTTTCAAATTCCCATAAATGCAATACATTGGGTTTTATTTTATACCATCCTTCATAAGGTGTTGATTTTGGGAGATGTTTCATAAATGATCAGTTATGAAGATAAACCACGTGCAAAACTGCATATTCCCAAAGAAATTCAGGAAGTTGGTTGGCAGTTATCATGGTGCATGATATTTTAACAAGAGTCTTATTCATCTGCTCCACTGACCATCCCAGTCAGTCAATCAAACTGTGAAGGTAAATCAAATGAGATTGAATTAGATCGATGTGAAATGGAGTGTCGAAGCTGAAATGAAAGCCATTGAGGCTAATCAAAGAATGTCAAGCATGGTGAAGATGAGTTTGATAAATAGAATGAGCTCAAAATGCGAGTGAAAGAGAAGGAAATGCACAAGTTTGGTGGATGTCAAGAGTGCTAACCATGATCACTATAATCAGGTCGAGGAACTAGTCAAATATAGTTCAAACAAAAGATTGAGGGATCAAAAATGAGGTCGACAAAACTGTGGTCGACAATGGATGTAATAAAATTTTTGGGGATGAGGGGTATGCAAGTTTCAAGATGAGGACTATGGATATATGATGGATAGGGGACTTCGAGCACTATATTGGACTTTGAGGGCAAATGCAAATGTGAACATGAAACTGGTTGCAAAATATACAAGGGCGAAGGCGATATCAAAATAGATGATGAAGTGGACGATGGCACAGATGATGAGATTGAGGACAAAAATATTGGGAGTGGCAAGTGCAAAGATGAGGTTGAAATGGGCAATGACAAGGACGAATATGACAAAAATATCTGGGGCAAGATCGGACTAGATTGCGGAGGTGAAAATGGTGTCAGAGGGTGAGTTGAAGTTGAAAATGGTGATTCGAATATTTCGCATTCTTTGGATGATGTCAAAACTGTCAAAGTTGATATGATCAATGCTATGGGTGAAGACAAATTTATCAAAGATGAAACTGGTGCAGACAAGGGGATGGACTCAGGAACTATAGGACGAAGACCAGGAGGTGCGAAATGATAATTTCAAAGTTTGAAGATTTCTTGTTCAAGCACAAGCTCTTTTTCGAGAGCTAGTTCACATTCAAGCACTGCAATGCGAGCTTCTACATTGTCCAAAATGTGTGAGCTGTGATGTGTACCATCAAACATTGTTCAATGTGGTCAAAGGTGCTATATCAGTGAAGAATGAGGTTGGGACAGAAATTTCGGATGCTGTTCTGGTTGGATGCGAAGCTGTGAAAACCAATGCAAAGTTTGATGTGAAATGTTCAGAAATGTGCAACATATATTCAGAGTTGATCAGAGCACTAGGCAATGATGAATTCAAGGTCAAAATTGATGGCTGGGGAATGGAATACAAGTTTGAAGATGCTAAAACAAATTTTGCAGCATCATAGATGTTGTTCAGAGTGTATGGGTCATCAGGATAATGATTGGGGAGCTTAACTTCGAGACGATGTGCAATTTGAGTCCATAAATCCGATTGAAAGCCATGAACAAAAGCTCAACTCTGTTCACCTTCTGAAATTCTGTTTGTTGAGCAAAGAAAGTTTGCAATGTTGTAGAATGACCTATAATAAGCTCCTAAATCATTCGAGGTGAGAATACCAATGCAAAATTGCTCTCCAACGAGAGTATCTATGTCCAAAATACTGTATTTCTGTTCTGAACCAGGATATAGCTTGTGTACTGCAATGCAAAATGAATCAAATGAGGTGCCAGGCTGGTACTCTGGAAGTGATTCCCAAAGTTTGCAAGAATCAATGTTGATGTATCTGCAAGTGTACTTCTTCTTTAGGTCTGGATCTGTAATACCGCAAGTCGGGAAAAGAGATTCAAGCTCTTCGAAATATTTTTGGAGTTCTCTGGGCTGTTTCAGATCAAATTTCAGAGATGTAGAATGGCCACAAGCTGGCATAAAGGACGTCGACATGTTCGAAGTAGATTTTGGGGGCTGCGAAGTTGAAATTTGTGCAATATCGGGTTTCATGTATTTCAAAGATGGCAGCGAAATAGTAAATGCAAAGGGTGAAAGAGTGTGAAATGATATTATCAATGGTCGAGATACTGTATCGAGATCTCCTGGTTGTTCAGGAGGGTCAGAGGTGTTATGAGTTCAATGCAAAATCAAAATCATTGAGCTTCCTTCAGCCAAAGGCCGAAAAAAATGGTGGTGGAAAGGCGGGGAATTCAGTACATGCAATACAGTCTGGTTTAGGACTGTGTTTATCGACATTGAATCCGTGGACCAAATTTCTATCCAATAATTTTTGTAGGCCAGAATACCCAACATGACCAAAGCATCTGTGCCAGGTTTCCCAATTGAGTGCTGCATCATTATTGATGAATGATCGGTGATCAGCAGCTTCTATTGTAAGCATTGGGTGTCAGTCGCATACAGTTAATTCCATCTTTTATAAGTGGTTGTTAACCTTGTTCCCTTGCACTATTTTCTTCCCCTCCTTAGTAATAAAGGTGATTGTTCCCTTTCCACCAGTATATCTTCTGCCAGCTGCATCCCATTGCCCCAATGAAATCAAATTATTCTGTGTTACAGGTACGTGGAGTACATCCTCCAAGAGCAAAATATAATCCTGACCATTACATCTCAAAATTATTTCAACAGTTCCATGGCCCTCAATTTTTGCTTCTTTACCACCTACACCTGTTATGGAACATTTTTCCACAGGTGTGTATTGTGTATCTACCTACTGACTGGTGATGGCAGGATGCATGGCTACATGTGCCCCCACTCAATGGCAATGCCCTTGTTGCCTCTGAACTCTAATCAACAAAAAGAAAAGAAAAGAAAAGAAAACTGAAAAAAAATGATATCTGAAACTTGTAGAGTATTGCATGTAATAAAAGAAAAAAGAAAGGAAAAAAGCTCAACATGGTGGTGTCCATCCCAGGGCATGGACACAAGGCCAGCCTCATAATTTCTCCTTTCTGAAATATAGTTAGTAATTCTTTGCAAAATATTATATTTGAGACTAAATTTCTACAAACAGAAATTCAAAAAAATTACCCATGAGAAATATACTTTGAAAATCAATATTTCTGGTTAAATTTCTCATGACATTTCAGTGTAGATACTGGAAGTATTTCTGTAAGGTGATGTTTCACTTATCAATTGCCTGAAAGGCTTTCAGAAATTAGATCAGAAAGTTTTATTTTCTGGTCATGCTTTCTGATCTGTAAAAGAATTTCTTTCTGGTTGGTCAAAGTCTGTGTGAAAGCATGACTTTCACAAAGACTTTTTACAAGCCTTTCAGTAGCTGTTCAGTTTAACACTCTGGGAGCAGAAAGGCTGGCTTTCAATCTGCAGAAATAGTTTCAGGAAGGCTAGCTTTCAACCTCATGATTGGTATAGTGAAAGTAATAATTTCACATCAGGTTTTCAAGATCACAAAAGGCAAACATTCTAATAGAGATTTCACCACCTTGAGATATTAAATTTCATGGGCGGGCACTGTGGGGAGGACCAAATAATGAAAGACTGAGACAGAACTGAGTGGCAGAACCAGATGACAGAACCAAATGACAGAACTGAACAGATGATACCGAGGTTATGAGAGGCAGGTGGAGCTTGAGGAAATGAAAAAGCTGAAATGAAACAGACATGCACAGAGTCAAATCAACCAGTTGTCACCAGATGGAGACATGCTATCTCATGGAACAGGTGGGGAACACAAGCAGAGAAGTCCAAAAGCATGGGCAGACGCTCTATAGCAGTGGTATGCGATGACAAACAGTGTCTACATGTATCCTAGCTTGAACATGTGGTCATGTGATCATGTATCTACCTGCTGACTGGTGATGGCAGGATGCATGGCTACACCAGTCATACCAGATCAATTGCTCATCATTTCCATCAAGGTTACAGGCTTCATATGTGTCAAAATTGTAAAGTTCTTCATTTACTGGAAATGCGATCAATTCCTCCCCCACATTCAAATCCTCAGTACCTTTCTTTGATCCCTCTTTTTGCTTCTCTTTGCCCTTCTTTTTCCTCCAACAATCTCTTTCCTTATGTCCTATTATTCCACAGTTCCAACATTTGTTACCAGCATATTTGTGACATTTACTTGACCAATGTCCTGGTCATTTACAATGTTTGCAATAAGGTTTGTTGGAGGATTTATGATCCGTGATGCACTCTTCTAAAGTTTTGTTAGTTCTGCTATTCTTCTGGGTATTAACCAGGTTTGTGCTAGAACCATTAGAATACTTGTTATGAGAGCATGTCATACAAATTTTATATTCCTCCCATAATAAGCCAATAAAGGAATCTGAGGACATTCTCCTTTTGGGGTCCAGATCATTGGCATCATTGGCATTCCCATTATAGGGTTTGACGTAAGTCTGCCAAGATGAAGGTAAAGACACCAAGATAATTGCTTTGAAGCGGGTGTCTGAGACATGGAATTCAGGGTTGGGGAATTTATTGATGTGGTCATGATACAAATTAAGTGTGTCAAGATGCTTTAGGAGATCATCCCTGCCGAGTATCTTGGTCTTGTATAACAGGCACTGTATATGATTTACTGTTTGATATGCCTTGTTCTTGTGAGTGACCATAAGTGCCAAATACATCACTTCAGCTGATGTTTTCAATCTGATGTGATTCATTTGTGAGGTGACATTGTGCATGATTACTTGTTGTGCCCAAGAGTCATTTTTGTCCCAGTTATTTGTGTTAATGGGATCTATGGTTTCATCAGGTCATTTTACACTGCCAGTAGCATATCCAGTTATATCACAATCAATAAATACCCTTTTCATTCTTTCCTTCCATTTGTGCCAATTTTTGTCCGTTAAGTGATCGCATTTGGTGATTCTGTTCACATTTGAATATTCTTTCATCTGAATCAATTCAATTGCTGGTTGAGCTGCAGCCTGTTGCCATTGTCGAGCAGCGTTAGAGGTGTAGATTCTACTAGCTCAAATAGGGGCTGAGGGTGCATCTTCCTCAGGCTCTTCCAGTTCAACAAGTTGATCTGACATAGTGTGTCCAAGTCTAGAACAAGTTATTTAGATATGGAAAAGGGCAGGGCCCATAACCTATTGGGATTATGGTGTAGAGTAGAAGTTTGTAGAGATTTAATGATGGGTGTTCAGGATGAGGTAGAACATCTCATATTCCCCTATACTACAATGTACCTATGTTATGATCTATAAATACATCATGTTCTATTTTTATACATGATGCACTAGGATTGACTATCCCAACAATTTCGCTCCCTGGGACATTAAAAATGGTTGAGAACAGAAAAAGATATGACCAAAACCATTTTATGACAGGTATTTTGTCATGATTTGAATGACTTTGATTGTACTGCTTATAACTTGTGCTACAAAAATGTTGGGTACAACTGGACATCATACAATCCATAGCAATAACACACATAAACATATGTACCATGTAGGTTTCATTCATTTAACATCCCTGACAAGTTTTAACTACATACTACAAATTACAAACTAGAGACACAACTTGAATGCAATGTACTTTGTTTGAACCATAACTATATCAAATCTTAATGAAAGTTGGACTAAACAATGGGGAATTACAGTACCTAACCCACCCTATGACAGCTGTAAGGTCTGAATAATGGTTACCAAGATACAGATGGGTTATATAAGTATGACAGATTTTATGACAAAAAACCAGTCTTAACCAGTCTTTTTTCAGTCTATTAACTGAAAAAGACCAGTCTGAGTCGGTCCTGTTATGGTCCCCCAATATCTGGTTTGGTCCTGGACTGGTTTCAGTCATGGTCTACCACTTTTGGGGTCAAAAAATGGGACCTAACTGGACCTTAAAACACTAGATTCATTACAAGGGGGTGTCAGGAATAAAATATATGACATGGGGTCAGATTTTCTTTAGCGGCTCAAGGGCTGGACTAACTAGCTGGGGTGGGAATAATATACTGTATATAGTGATACTATATAATCTTCATGTGCATAATCTGATCAAAAGTTGTTCCACTTATCTCTACCCTAATCAACACCATTTTTTGGCTTGAGTATCCCCTCCCTTGCAAGCTTGGCATACCCAACTCCCCATGGCTCTCTCAAGGCTGATACATTCCAGATGGTACTGGAAGAGATGGGTCAGTCATTGATTGACAATGAGAAGTTGTATAATTTACTCACCCATCTGGTTTCACAGTCTGACTTCTTGCATTGGATAATGTTCATCTTCACATCAATCTCCGCCTTTCCAACAGGACTCCCACATTTGCAAATGAACAGATCTTCAAGATTTTGGGTGCAGTGACAAGATAATGAAGAAGGTTATGTAGACCAATCAAACCTCTTTCGCCTTGAACAATGAGATTACGAAGTTGTTCAGCATCTCGTTGAAGTAACCTGTTTAAAGGTCCATCCCACTTCTCCCAGGCATCTTTGCTGTCTTCAACACACCCCACTGGATTAAATGAGAACACTGTGACTGCATGGCTGGTTGAGGCCTCGGGAACACTCTCAGGTAATCTCTCAATCTTCATCTGAAACTGATTGAGGATTTGAAGTGCAATACCACAGGCAAGGGAGGATGGAGTGATTGAGATCTGGACAGATCATCAATATTGGCAATACTTCATGTCCACTACAAAGCTTAACTGCTGGCAAGCACATTGGGCATTATTCCTATCGTGTTTTAATTTCCACTTGGTTCATAAAGCAGGAAGCTTAATGAAGAAAGCAGATGCATTATCCAGACATACTTGTTAGGGCAACACCCACTATCTGCTAGCTAAGACCATGTGGGTTCTCTCTACAAGAAGGAGACAGGATCTGTGTGTGTGATGGGGAACTGATGGGTTTGATGCAAGGGGTTATTTATAGGTGAGTTTGTTGAGATAGGCCATTCACACCACAAGCATAGGTGGAATACCTAAGAGAAGACAACTGGGGTCCCCTCGGTGTATATTTAGGGTTTACATACTATGTTACATATATTGTACATTGTTGTTACTGATGCATGCATACATGCATGTACATCTTGATGTGTGCAAAATAAAGTTCTCATGCTATCAAAGTGTAGCATCATTTGGTGTCATTTGGTGTCATTGGGCATCATTGAGCATAATTCAACATAGTAAAATAAAAATGAAATTTTATTAGGTAATGGGGTGGTTTCATAACAATATTGATCACAAAAGGGGGGTGGAGGAGGAGAATAAGAATGTTACCTTACTCAAACCTGAATACTTTTGCATTTGCACTATGCATCAAGGGCATCTATTAATAGATAGCTTGGAAACAGAAATGTTGCCTAAAATTAGACAATGCTTGGAAATGGACAATGAAGTAGTGGAAGCCATGAAAGCTCTGAAGGGAGAGAAGAAAGGTAATATTAAAGGAGATGAATGGGCTGAGGAACAAGGGTTGGTGTTGTTCCAAGGAAAAGTGTATGTACCAAAGGAGCAGGATTTGCAAAGGGAGATCATCCAGTTACATCATAATATGCCAACTGCCAGACACCCAGGAAGATGGAAGACATTGGATTTAGTAATGGGAAATTATTGGTGGCCCAGAATTTCTAAATATGTGTTGGGGTATGTGGATGGATGTGATACATGCACAAGGGGGAAGAAATTTCCAGAGAAACCTGCAGGGAAATTAATGCCGAATCCTATACCTAAAGCACCATGGCGAGACATATCTGTGGATTTCATAACCAGATTACCCGAGGCTCAAGGGTATGATGCAATATTCATAGTATGTGACTGCTTCACAAAGGAGGTCCATATTACATATTCCTACTACTACAGAAACCTCATCATTGGGCTTGGCACGCCTCTATCTAAATCAGGTATGGCAGTGACATGGATTACCAGATACCATTATATCCGATCATGGACCACAATTTGCTTCCGTGTTTATGCGAGAACTAAACAATGTATTGAAGATTCAAACTAAATTATCTATGGCATATCACCCAGAAACTGATGGGCAGACAGAGAGAATGAACCAGGAGTTGGAGCAGTACCTATGCATGTTTGTCAACTACTGACAAACTGACTGGCCTGAATGGTTGGCAATTGCAAAATTTTCCCACAATAATAAATTCCATTCAGCTACTCGCATGTCACCCTTCTTTGCTAATTACAGGTATCATCCCCACATGGGAATAGAACCCCAAAGGGAAGTTAAGGTACAATCGGTAGAAGACTTTGTATCTAAGATGTGAAAGGTACAAGAAGAAGTGGAGGTGGCATTGATGAAAGCACATGATGACATGATGTGACATGTGGATTGTACTCGAGCTCCTGCTCCAGAGTACAATGTTGGTGACTTGGTTTGGCTAAGTACCAAGGACCTAAATATTCCACGACCTTCTAAAAAACTTATGGAGAAACAAGTTGGCCCATACGCAATCTCTAACATAATTTCGCCTAATGCAGTAGTGCTAAAATTACCCCAATCATTCAAAATTGATCCCAAGATTAACATATCCTGCCTATGCCCCTACCACCTGCCCACTATTCCTGGCCAACAAACCACTCCACAACCTCCAATGATATTAGAAGGTGCTCCAGAATATATAGTTGAAGAAATTCTAGACTCATGTCTTTGATGGAATAAATTGGAGTTCTTGATAAAGTGGAAGAACCATACCGATGAAAATACTTCATGGGAACCCAAAGAGAATTGTAAGCGAGCACATAATGTGATCACCTAATTCTTTAAACATAATCCAAATGCTCCACATTGCATTGCGAGAATGGTATATGAGGGGATGAAATTCCAGCCTTACCAAAATTTCACAGAGGGGACAGATACAATATTTTCTTGCCTGGAAGTCGAGGCATAAAAGGGGGGTAACGTTAGGAAACAGCCCCATTACCTAATAAAATTTCATTTTATTTTATTATGTCAAATTATGCTACATTACGCAGAATGATGCTACACTTTGATAGCATGAGAATTTTATTTCGCACGCATCAATATGTATGCGCATGTACAAGTGTGTTGGTAACAACACTGTACAATATATGTAACATAGTATATAAACCCTAAATATACACCTAGGGGACCCCAGTTGTGTTCTCTTAGGTATTCCACCTACACTTGGGGTGTGAAACACCTTTCTCAACAAACTCATCCATTAATAACCCTTGCATCAAAACCATCAATTCCCCCATCACATGTGTGCATCACGCCCTCTTCTTGTAGAGAGAACCCGGATGGTCTTAGCTAGCAGATAGTGGGTGTCACCCTAACACAGCAGGGAGGAAACTTGTGATAACTAAGTTAATAAAAATGACAAGAAGCAAAAGGCAAGCACTTACATGAGTGTAACTGGATTCAAATTGTTGTACTTGGGTGTACCCAGACGAGGGGGGATAACTTTGTTTCAATTCTGCTTTTTCAGCCAAAGGAGTTGCTCTACACAAAGATAACTCAAAGCAATAAAAGGCCAACACTGCACATACTTGTCAGAAGAAATAGAAATTTGGGACACCTTCTTTTATGTGGGGATCTGAAACATCATGAGCCTAACAACAGAGATGGTCCATGACTACAACACATGCAGTGGGAGTTTTCAAATCCTTGGCCAACAGAGCTTTTAAGTCAACAGGCAATACCCAGATTTTCTGAATTCAACTTATATGATAGCTCATTTATGGCTGTACTTGGAGTGGCTTGGATGCACAGGCCATGATGGGGGCACATGGAGGGTGCCCACATCAAAGCAAGGCAAATGGGGGCAAGAGGATGGTGGCATTGGCAAAAACAGGGTTAATGGAGGGTGCCAGCATTGAAGCAAGGAGTAAGAAGAGGGTGGCATTGGCAAAAAATGGTGATATGGGGCTGAATCAAGGGTGCTGGCCTTGAAGAAAATGGAATGGGGGCAAAAGGACAGTGGCATTGGCAAAAAATGGTGATATGTGGGGTGAATTGAGAGTTGGCATCATTAATAAGCAAACTGTTGGTGTGAAAAATTTGACCATTTTATAATTTTCAGGGTTGGTGTGGCATTGGGAGAAGAACACATTTTGAGAGATTAGAGTGTAGAGAGTGTGATAGTAAGTTCATAAAAAAAAAAAGTGGAAGGAAGCCAAAGCTTACAACACTTAAGGAGAATGAGACATGTTATGAACTTAGTATATTTCAGGGGAGGAAACTAAGCTACAGTACAAGACTTGAGGTGTAGACTATATGCTATCAGGATAACATGTGATAATGGATGCTGATGTAAGAGGACACTCTTACAGTATTCTGATGTAAAAAAATAAAAGAAAATTTTTATTATATAATTGTTTTCTAACACTAGACCATGGATGAATCACTGCTTTTTTCAAGACCATCAGGGACATTGGAACATCTGGTTAAAAGTAACTGTCCATTATCTACACTGTTCTTGGTGGGTGGGTTGGCAAAGACAAGATGACCAATAGTTGCTGGTTGATGTTCAGCACTGGTTGCATGGCCTTCACCGCTCCCAAGTACTGTGTTGAAACCAACTGTGTCTATGATCGAGTGCTTTTTGTTGACAATGATAAGTATGAGTGCTGGATACATTGCCTGGCAGAATTTGTCAGGTCAGTGAAATGCCAACACAGATCATGGGCTGATGGAAGACTTGCCACCAACTGATAATAAATGGAACTAAAAACAACAAATGCATAGTAAGTAGCTGTACCTGGGGTTGATATGTCGAGCAAAAGGTTTGCCAACTAAGACATGATAAGTTATTTGATCAGTAGCTAGCTGACATATGCATGAAAACAGAATCAAAACTCACTTGTAATATGAGGAAGATAACTCCTGACTCTACAAGAAGAAACAGCACTTTTTGCACAGGAGATTGTTGTTTCTTCAGACCAAGATTCTTGGTGGCTTTTTGGTAGTCCCTATAAGGAATGAGCAATAATCATTGACATCAGAGGAAATATTGACCAACCATAGCTTGTAGGCAATCAGCAAGGTAGCAAGAAGGTTAGTTATGGTAGAGGCAGCAAGGCTGCAGTAGGTCATAATGTTCATCATATTCTGTGAGTTTTCTGACATGGCAATGGCAATGAGCATTGTCACTGATGCAGACACCATCAGATGAGTCAGCAATTTTAGTTGGATAACTGTGAAACTTCAAATCTCACCAAATGTCACCAACAAAAAGAAAAGAGGGCCAATCATGACCCATTGGTGCTGTGGAAAGAGGACCCAAGCTCGCCATACAACCACAATATCATTAATGAACCACTAGAAGTGGCAGGAGGATACATTTCAGAAGGATGTAAGATGGAAAATTGAGTTTACAACACCATAAAAGGGGTCAAATACACCTCAGTAAGGTACAGCTTAGCTGTTGCTGCTTTAAATAGAGCCATCTTCTCAGACAACTCCATACCAACATTCTGTAAGGGGACTAGGGGGGTGCCCTGTGTGTTTTTCCTATTTTTTATGTTTGTCCTATATTTTTCCCCACCTCATTTCCTTCTATTCTTCATTTTCTATGATTTTTCCGGATTTTATTACTAATTTTCCCTTGCTATCATGTTTGTACATGTTGACACTTTTATATTTAGAGGCGGAGTACCCCTTCGGACACATACCCCTTGGTATGATGTCATTCGGCGGCCTTGATCCGCCTATCTCCGCCTTTTTCTATTTTTAGGTTATATTTGATTTTTGTCGTCTTCACATATACTGGGCATCAGCAAGGGGATCCTTAGAGTTTTCTCTTCAGATTTCCCTTTGCTAGGTGCGCCCCCAATCCCTGTATTATGTAGCATAATTTTAACTTCGGATTTCCCTTTGCTAGAGGCTTAGGTTGCCCTTATAGTAGAAAACTCTCCCCTAAGGCCCGAAAATCGCGAACGTGCTGCCCAAGATAGGCAGGTACGGACTGGACGATGCTTCCCAAAGCTCTACAGAGTCCCTACACACCGTTCCAGATACTCTCGCCTTTATTACGCCACCATTTTCGCCAAACGCGCTCCCTAGCGACATGGACGCATCAGAATGCTTCGACGCGCTTGAAAGCAATGTTTCCAGAATGCACGCGCAAATCGACTCACTTAAATCTATGATTGAAAACTTTGTTAGGACCCTCCAGGCTAACCCTACGACTAATAGTTCCCCCTTCACAACTCCAAGCACACCCAACAATGACATTTTGCCAAACGTGTCCACTAAGGAACGTGCCCAGATCAAACCGTCCCCCCCCCGCCGAATTTAATGGTGCACATGCACAGGGACGTGCATTCCTTAATTCCTGTGAGTTATACATTAGTCTCCAGTTGCATCAATTCATTGATGAGGCTGCAAAAATTTATTGGGCCTTCACATACATGAAATCTGAACGCGCCTATCTCTATGTGGACTGTATCCTACGTCAAACTAAAGAACTCAGTTCTCTACCTTTCTCCACTTGGGGTGACTTTTGAGCTGAGTTCGTACGCCACTTCTGCCCCCTCAATGAATGCCACCGAGCAGTGACACAACTTGAGTCATCCACTTACCACCAGGGACGTCGATCCATGGACGACTATATCGATGAGTTCAAGGATTTGGTGGACATGGCAGGATATGGGAGTGGGTTACCAGTGGTGGTGAAGTTCCAACGGGGGCTCAACCGAGAAATTCAGGACCAGATTGCACAGATGTTGGAAGGGCGCCCAGCGGACGATGATATCCTTGCTTGGTATGAAGCTGCTTCACTCTGTGACGAGAACTGACTCACAAATGCGGTGTTTAATGCTGCATTCCGTGCTCCAACTACCACTCATACACCCTACACCTTCAATTGAAGCCTCCCCCGCCCTAACCCCATTCCTACTCATCAAACTCCCACACCAGCCGTCAATGTCCCAGTACCAATGGATGTTGATGCAGCCCGCAGCCATGCACGTAAGTTGGATCTCTGCTACCATTGTGGGGAACCTGGACACAGGGCTGGAGCATGTCCCCATCATCAGGATATCCGCATGCTCACCCCTGAGGGATGAGACAAACTCCTGCAAGATTTGTTGGCGCTTGTAGATGTTGAGGAAGCGAAGGATCAAGTTGCAGAGGAGATTAAGTTGGAAGTTGTAGAGGAGCAGGATTTTCCTATTCGCAGTGAGTGAATCGTATGCCCTCACTGCCTGTCCATAACCACTTTGAAGTCTTGTCAGTTGAATCCCCAGAGAATGAATCCATTTCTGTGACTGCTCCCCTCTCTGACCCTTCGAAGTTGGCTAAAGACGTACCTGCTCTCCCCATCTCTCCTTCTACTCCACGTCCCAAAATTAAATCATGGGAGCATAAACTACCACACAAGTATATTGTGGCATCCACTCCCTCTGCACATTCCTTAAACCTAGCCATCGAACTGCAGATGACCGACACTGGACAGATACTCGGTGTCTCTGCCCTCCTGGACTCTGGTGCGACTGGTCTCTTCATCGATTCCCATCTGGTACAACAACATCATCTAAATACTCGCTCACTCTCATGTCCAATACCTGTATATAACGTGGATGGATCCCCAAATGAAGCTGGTGCCATCCGAGAGGTTGCAGACCTGGTTCTCCGTTACAAAGATCATAGTGAGCGTGCCCTTTTTGCTGTCACTCAATTAGGAAAGCAGAAGGTGATTTTGGGATATCCATGGCTTCGAGACCATAACCCAGAGGTTGACTGGCGCACCGGGGAGGTTACCATGAGCCGATGTCCATCCCGCTGCCAGACGTGTTTCACAGAAGCCAGGCAAGAACGTCATGGACAGAAGGCAGCAATACGACAAACTCAGAAGTGTCGTGCTGGACCCCTGCCTATACCTGAAGTGGAATTGGAAGGGGTTCCTGATCTAATGCTGGACTCGGATGATGATGATGAGGACCCAGAGGAAGTGGAGGAGGGTGATCAGATCTTCTACACTGCGATTCGCTCATCGCATGAGGTGTGTGCCACATCAAACATATCCCAACGCCTCGCCGAGGCCTTCCACAAAAACAACGCTGCTAAATCCTCTACTAACTCCTTACTCCCTCATCTCCATGAGTTTGAAGACATGTTCTCCAAGGAGTCATTCGACTCTCTTCCTGCACGTAAGCCATGGGATCACGCGATCGAACTCACCCCTGGCACAACCCCTTCATCCTGCAAGGTCTATCCTCTCTCTCCAGAAGAACAATGGCAGCTTGACCAGTTCATCGACGAGCACCTGGCCTCTGGACGTATTCGACCATCGAAGTCACCCATGGCCTCTCCCTTTTTCTTTGTCAAGAAGAAGGATGGCTCACTTCGACCAGTTCAAGACTACAGAAGGCTCAACAACATCATGGTCAAAAATCGCTACCCACTACCCCTCATCTCTGAACTCGTAAACCAGCTCCGTGGAGCCCGATACTTCACCAAGCTCAATGTCCATTGGGGCTATAATAATGTGAGGATAAAGGAGGGAGATGAGTGGAAGGCAGCCTTTCATACCAACCGTGGTCTTTTTGAACCACTTGTCATGTTCTTTGGCCTTACTAATAGCCCTGCCACCTTTCAGACCATGATGAACGACATCCTCCATGACTTCATCCTCGAAGGCATTGTCTGCATCTATCTCGACGACATCCTCATCTTCACTCGCACGGTTGAAGAACACCATTGCATCACGCGCCTCGTCCTAGAGCGACTTCGACGGTACAAACTCTACCTTCATCAGGACAAATGCGAGTTCGAAAGGACCAAGATCGAGTACCTCAGCCTGATTATTTCAGAGGGTCAAGTGGAGATGGATCCTATCAAGGTAAACGGGGTCACAGCTTGGCCGACGCCCACGAACAAGAAGGAGGTGCAGTCTTTCCTGGGCTTCATCAATTTCTATCAGCATTTTATGAAGGATTTCTCACATCATGCACGACCACTGTTCAACTTGACAGGAAAGGAGGCATGGAGGTGGGATAATGCACAACAGGAGGTGTTCAAAAAGCTTAAGGAGATGGTCACTTCCACTCTGATCCTTACCTTTGCTGACGGTTCGCATCCTTTTCGTGTAGAAGCCGACAGTTCTGACTTTGCGACGGGCGCTGTGTTGTCTCAGCAGTCTCTGGAGGACCAGAAGTGGCATCCTGTTGCGTTCTACTCCAAAAGCCTTAGTGCTGTAGAGAGAAACTACGAGATCCATGACAAGGAGATGTTGGCGATAATGTGTGCGCTTGAGGAGTGGCGACACTTCCTCGAGGGTGCCCAACACAAGGTGGAAATTTGGACGGATCACAAGAACCTTGAGTACTTCATGACGGCCAAGAAATTGAACCGTCGTCAAGCTCGTTGGTCCCTGTATCTATCTAGATTCGACTTCTCCTTGCACCACCCTCCAGGTTGCAGCATGGGGAAGACTGATGCCCTATCCTGACATGCAGACCATGGGGATGGCAGCAGTGACAACCAAAACATTGTGCTGTTGCAGCCAGACCTGTTCACCATTCGGGCACTGGAAGGCATCGCACCCCAGGGCAAGGAGCAGGACATCCTATGTGACATTCGTCGTGCAAACCATAGTGGTTTACATGAGGATGTTGTCGCCCGAGCTGTTAACGAACTGAGGAAGGGATCGACCCTTTCCTTACGTGCGGCAGAGTGGGCTGAAAAGGAGGACTTGTTGTATTTCAGGGATCACATCTATGTTCCCAATGACCCAGACCTTCGCCGGTGCATCATATCCCAACACCATGACTCACAGATTGCTGGCCACCCCGGATGGTGGAATACCTTGGAGCTCACCTCACAGAACTATTGGTGGCCACAAATGTCGCGGCTCATTGGTCAGTATTGTCGCACTTGTGACCTTTGCTTACACACCAAGGTTCCTCGTCGCAAGCCTATTGGTGAGCTACACCCTCTTCCTGTTCCAGAGAGTCGTTGGGATGTCGTCAGTGTCGACTTTGTGGTGGAATTGCCAGAGTCAAATGGGTTTGATGCGGTGATGTGCACAGTTGACTCAGTGGGAAAACGCACTCACTTCATACCCACTCACACCACTGTCAGTGCCCTAGGTGCTGCTCGACTCTACCTCCACCACATGTGGACATTACATGGACTTCCTGGTGCCTTCCTCTTGGATCATGGCCCTCAGTTCATGGCAAAGTTCACTCGTGAGCTGTACCGACTCCTGGGGATCAAACTCCTCACTTCAACCGTTTATCACCCACAAACTGATGGCCAGACAGAGCGAGTCAACCAGGAACTGGAGCAGTACATCCACCTCTTTGTCAATGAACACCAGGACGATTGGGATGATCTCCTTCCTTTGGCCGAGTTCGGATACAACAACCATGTCCATGCTTCCACTCAACAGACCCCTTTCCTCTTAGACACTGGACGACATCCACGCATGGGATTTGAACCTCGCCAAACTCCCTCACACATCGAGACAGTGAATGAGTTCACAGAACGCATGAGGGATAGCTTGGAGGAGGCAAGGGCAGCCTTAGCAAAGGCGAAGGACGACATGGCGCGATTTTACAACCAACGGCACTCCCCAACCCCTCAGTACAAGGTTGGTGATCGAGTTTATCTTGACTCCAGTGATATCTCCACTACACGTCCATCCAAGAAACTCGCTCATCGCTTCTTGGGACCTTTCTCCATTGTCAAGTGTGTTGGAACACATGCCTATCATCTACGCCTCCCAGCCTCCATGTCCAGACTCCATCCCGTCTTTCATGTTGTCAAATTGCTTCCAGCTCCCCCAGATCCGTTCCCGGGATGCCATTCACACCCACCACCACCACCTACAGTGATCAAGGGAGAACCCCAATATGAAGTCGAGTCAATCTTGGACAGCCGTTTGTGTCGAGGAAAACTCCAGTATTTGGTACATTGGAAGGGTTATGGGTATGAGGAGAACTCATGGGTCGAAGAGTCTGACGTAAATGCCCCTCGGTTAATCAAGGAATTCCACTGACGGCACACTGCTGCACTGCGTCGCATTCAAGTCACGGACTTTGGTCGTATACGGTTTCAAATGCATCGGGGTGATGCATCTTAGAGAGGGGGTGATGTAAGGGGACTACGGGGGTGCCCTGTGTGTTTTTCCTATTTTTTATGTTCGTCCTATATTTTTCCCCACCTCATTTCCTTCTATTCTTCATTTTCTATGATTTTTCTGGATTTTATTACTAATTTTCCCTTGCTATCATGTTTGTACATGTTGACACTTTTATATTTAGAGGCAGAGTACCCCTTCCGACACATACCCCTTGGTATGATGTCATTTGGCAGCCTTGATCCACCTATCTCCACCTTTTTCTATTTTTAGGTTATATTTGATTTTTGTCGTCTTCACATATACTGGGCATCAGCAAGGGGATCCTTAGAGTTTTCTCTTCGGATTTCCCTTTGCTAGGTGCGCCCCCAATCCCTGTATTATGTAGCATAATTTTAACTTCGGATTTCCCTTTGCTAGAGGCTTAGGTTGCCCTTATACATTCTTCACCAGCACTGAGCAGATCTGAATTGTAACAAATGCCATATGTGCAGCCCAGCATATGGTGGTTACAGTGAAGCTGAGGATGATTAGAATAAAGATTGCCAATGTTGGGTGAGATTTGAGTCCCTGGCGCCTGTAAACAGAAGTTATTAGCAGTGTAGGCTTGGACAAACAAGGTGGTGTGTACTGCGATAGAGAAGACCATTATGAATATGCCTGATGTAGAAAGGTTAGAGTTGGGTTAGAACTTTTTAGAACATCAACAGGGTTAAATTGTAACAGCATTACCATGTAGCAAGGTGGTTGTTGTGAGATGTGCAAGGTTTGTGAGAAGTGCAATGCCCTCATGCTGAAGGCGTGCACTATCATCAGGAGTGATGGTCATACTGATACTTGAAGGTGGAGGGCAATTTCATGAGCATTGAGCATACTACGACACTTATAAGTTATTTCGATCGAGGCCATCTATAAAACAGATGAGCCACAGCATCAAGGAGACCGAGGCTAGAAGCATTGATCACCACGAAACCAGTGTATCTAGAAGCATGGATTGCCATGAAATCAGTGTAACATGATTAGCAAATTCTGGCCAGAATGATCAGATTATACGAGATGTAGTCTCCCGTAGCAAAGGAAGACAATCGTTGCTCGAGCTTCGTCCTTATTTGGATCGTGGGAATGATATCGAACAGCACGGATCATCGTCATCGCACCCTCATCGCGGTGACCTTCGACTCGCCGCGTCGTACAGCAGAGGTGACGGCTCCTAGCGCTCAAGCTGCAGTTGCTCTCAGACGCCTGGATACCTCGTCACCTTTTCCTGTACACCCACGCATAGCTGTACTACCCTCCACCATCGGCACCCGCCCCCCAACAAGCCTAGCCATAACGCCCATCCCCCCATTCGCATCGCCCTCATTCTCCCGCCAATAAAGCACAAAAGCAATATTCAACAACTGCCGACTGAACGATCTCAATTCATCCATAAGTTAACGGATTCCTCTGCGTCTGGGTCGATCCTATCCCTCTATAACCACATACGGACAACGAAGATGAGGACGAACCTAGCCCTTGCTCATTCATAAACCCCCATCCCCGAACCCGAATCCTAAGCTATAAGAAGCTGGTCATCCCCCACAGTCTTCAGCACCTGTCCGTATCGAGAACGCTATTCCCATGATACAACAACGTCGTTGACCCGCTCGCGTCGTTACCAAGCACCCTACCTCTTATGTACCCTCGATAGACTTCTTGACTTCTCCAATCAAGCCCGCACCTGCTGCGAGGACCGCGTCTGAGCACTGTGGGCCAGAGGGTGCTTGGCGCGAATAGACATTCGATCAGAGCCGGAAGGACGGACCCGTTGTGTATTTCTTGTGAGAGTTAACATCCTTTCCCCCGCCCAGCTACCTTCGAAGAACAACAACTCTCCACTACCAACAACGCCCACCCCACGCACCCGCACACACACCAAATGCACATCTCAAATCGACGTACAGTCGTTCGTAGAAGCAGCCATCTAATCCATCCTTTCTCCCTCCAGCCAAAACTAAACTATCCAGCTTCGAAAAACAATAACTCTTCACAACCAACGACGCGCGCCCCACGTACCCACACACACGCCAAACGCCAACTAGCCTACCTCGTCCTCAACAACATCCCCTTCTCCATTCCCTTCGACGTCCGGGTCTCCATATTCCGCAGCTTTGTATTCAACGACGGCAACACTCTCAATCCCGTTCTCAATCTCATTTCTCTCTTATCCCCATGCAGATGTGGATGAGAACCGGCTCGAGAAGACGAGGGTCCAGGTGTGTAGGAGGAGTGTGGCGCAGGATGGGTTTGATAAACTTGGAGAGGTGGATTTGAAGGCTCCGGTTGAGATTACGTTTATTGATCAGTTTGGGGAGGAGTGAGTGGTTTTGCGCTTCGTTGTGTAAAAAAGTTTTTGATACCGATCGTGGGCTTTCGTTAGCGAATATGAAGAACGAGTTGTATCCGACCCCGCATGCGTACACTACCGAGGGCAATTTTTTCTCTTTTGTTGTTCGTGAGGGTTGGCCGGTTGATCATTGCGGTTCACACAAGGCACAGCTCGAATTGGTATCGATTTATAGGAAGGATACTTGGCAAGGCGATGTACAAGGGTATTCTCGTCGACGTCGCTTTTGCTGGATTCTCAGCAATATCAAGCCCTGCATATCGTCAGGTGACCACGTACTCGCCTCTACATGTAGGGGTATCTTTCACAGTCTGGGTTACAGTTACCATACGAGGAGTGGGATATGAATTGAGCATAACGCGATACTATTATGAATTCCATAGAGTTAAAAAATATGTATAAGCAGCGTACTAATCTCCACCTTCATTTGTGAGGACCACAGCAAAAGTATCTATGTCAGCTACCTAGGCGCTGCTTGCCGTGCTTCGATCTGTATGGACAAAATGAAATGATGAAAAGCAAGTGAAAAACTTACGTTTCGTTATCTCCAATCACCTTCAACATGTTCGTCAGTCGCTTGGAATCATAAGCTTTGTTCTCGACTCGGGCAAACGAAACAGATGAGCCACAGCATCAAGGAGACCTAGTCTAGAAGCATAGATTGCCACGAAATCAGTGTAACATAATCAGAAAGTTTTGGCCCGAATGATCTGGCACGAGTTTCCATTTGTTGTAGCGTTCACAGATATTTACAGCCGATATGATTGATCACTGGCAAGACTTCTGTTCGTGAATCATCACTGCTCTGCAGCTGTGTTCTGTGTTCTGATTTCTGTTGTATCGCTTCAACATTACTTTCGGGTTTTTTCTTTTTTTCCCGCTTCTTGCTTAAGATGTTGAATGGATTCCGTCCGACTCGCTTCCAGCCTGCTCAAGAATTCCTAAAGGGTTGACCCACCGCTCCCGGGCCATTTCACTCGGTATGCATTGGTTTGATTGTTGATTTCAAGATAGAAGTGCATCGCTGAGCGTTTCATTTCGTTTCGTTGCCGCTAGTTTCGCAGAATATTTATACGAGAACGCGATAGATCTATTTTGGCACAGGACTGAAAGCTGCAGGTTGTCTACACCGTATTTCAAAGGCTCCCTGTATGTCGTCGAAGGGCAAAGGCAAGCTTAGGCCGCGTTTCCATGTGCATAATGGATTATGTAAGTGCATTCTTTCCATTAAGCTACTTACCACGATCGAGGCTCTCGCAGCGTCGCGATAAACAGCAGTATACCTAAACTATATGAATATCCTCTATGTCGGACGACATGTCATCCTCATGGAAATACCTAAACTCTGCGTCTTCACGGTTTTCAGCGGTCAAGGGGTACATGCAACGCCGTAACAATCCTCAGACGCAGAGCTGGAAAGAATGGGCAGGACAGAAAATCAAACTTGGACGTGGACAGAGTGATTACCAGGCTTCTGAGACTGAGAGGATCACTTTGTTTCCTGGATGGGCGGCGAGGAGGTATGTCGATGGCAAAGGTAAGCTGCGGAATTAGCTTTGCTCGTTTTTACTGAGAGGAATATATGTTAGAAACATCTGGAATAGACGTGTTTGTATCTGGATTTGCTTCGAATCACCGACCAGCGGAACAAGCCAGTCGATCTCAACGTGCCTTTATCCGACTAGCCAAAGGTATGGCCCATACCAATCGCTACTCATAGACTATTCACGATAATAGCAGGGTTTGCTTCACTGCCCAAACTAGCAGCAGACGTCATTGCACCAGATCCACCATCATCCATTAGTCAATGCACTCAAGATCTTCTCGCACAAATTCCAGAAAACTATGATGTCCAATTCATCGAACGTGAATTTCAGCGTACCAAAGCTGGCAGTACTCCCTCTACGGATATCCTCGAGCCAGAAATCTACAAACGTAAACTCCCTGACTCTCACTCACAATCAGCAGCGGACATTCTACGCCGCCAACACGACAATCTCGGACGACGGCTCCAGCCCTTCTGGTCTTCCGTTCTTCCTTCACGTACTGTGCGTATCCGTCTTTTCGCATTCCTACATCATCCAACAGCAGATAAAGACCAAGATCACCCAGCATATACACCAATCGACTCATAAGATGTCGTCACAGCTGCGGATGGGAGTTTCCAAGCCTTGTTTCGGTTGAAATGGAGTTCTTTGTGCCAACACCCCGGCGCATTACACATTGCATTCAGTGATCCACGTGAAGAGCACGAGTTGCATCTCAGTGCAGAGTTACTTCCTCCCTATCACCATCACCGTCACGCACTCCGACGCTGCGTTACCCCTCCACCGTTCCATCCATTCACTCCCCCATCTGCGTCATTTCAGATATCGACGACGCTGTAAAACTATCAAATATCCTACTGGGAGCGCGTGCAGTGTTCAATAGCGTGTTCGTCAAAGACCTTCACGAGACTATCATCCCTGGCATGGGCGAGTGGTACACCACTATGTGGAGCAGAGGCGTTCGGTTCCACTACGTCGTAAGCTACTTTCCTTCCTCGCACATGTACTCACCCACCATCCAACCCGCAGTCGAACGGCACATTCGAGGTCCTCCCCATCATCAATGAATTTCTCCACATCTCCCAATTACCCCCAGGTTCGTCTCATGCTCCACAATCAAATCCCATACATGCTAACCAAACAAACAAGGCTCCATCAGACTCAAATCCTACGCTGGCCGCTCCCTCTTCAACGGTATTCTCTCAGCCCCCGCAACCCACAAACGCGCAGGTGTAGTCGACGTTCTCACCGCCTTTCCCGATTCACAATTCTTCCTTATCGGGGATTCCGGTGAACAAGATCTCGAGCTCTACGCCGAGTAAGTTGTCTATATGCAGTGATCTAATTCACTCACCAATCATGCCCATGACATAGTCTCGCCCGTGAACGCCCACAACAGATCCTAGCCGTATTCATACGCGACGCAGACAACACTTACCCTCCAATCGACGACCCGACGGGGTGGAAAGCCATAGGTGCCTCTGGGACTCGCTCTCATTCAATGCTCCTTTACAGTTTACTGGTGTGCTCAGCCCACGGTCGCCCCTCAACGTGGATGCACCTAACTTCTCTTTGATGGACCTTTGTTGTTAAGCTCGCAAGCCACGGTACCCGGTGTACTCGGCATGCCGGCGGTTCCTTCCCAGTTTTCGGCATACTTCGCATATCGAAGATCGTTGGCGATTACGGCCTGCGGCCATTCCTCTTCAGAAAATCCCTGGGGAAGGTCACGTACGGTGCGCCATGTGTATCAGCCAGGATTCAAAGATCAAAAATAAAGTTGACGGCGATAATTGTAATTATAATCTGCAACTAGTTTTTGCGTGCATGATTACGTACATAGAAGCGTCCGACTCAGAGCAACGAGTGCATGATTGAGGAGAACATCATACAACACACCAAGAGGTTTTCCTATGCCATTGAGGCCTATACCTACATGTCTGGCATCTGGGTTCTAGACATGCTGCAGCTGAGGACCTTATCCTTTTTTGAAATCTCTTATGACATCAAGCACTGCGGCCATGATATGATTGACATCATTTTCCCTGTAATCGATGTGATCGTTAAGTTATATACTTCAGAGTCGTATCATAACCAAAATACAGTGTGCTGCTGCACATACCTTGAGGTATCATTTGGTGTATAGTAACTCGGGACTCGTACAAGCATATTGGGGTACCTTGAAAGTGTTCAAATGCCCATTGCAGACAGCCATCATAATTTATTACATCTGGTCAAATACAGCATACTGGCCCTCGATCTGAGTAGCTCATGTACCCAAAGCTTGAAGTCCAGATGCATTCCACAGCAGTTTGGTGGGAACTTGAAGCAGGTGATGGCACCAGCACACAAGACACAAGACACAGGGCTTGAAGCCTACTGCCAGCCTGAGCTCACAGGAGCAGTCAAATAAGGTGTTGAAATTTCCTTCATTGATTAATGATTGGCAAACCAAGCAGTCGCTAATGAAATGTCCCATAAGCCCACAAAAGATGCAAACTAAAGTTTCAAGCTGGTCCAAATGAAATCCACTGTTAGGTTGAGTAGTGTTCATGGTTTTTGAACCTGCTAAAGCAGTTATGAGAGTGGCTGCAAATTTTTTGAGAATTGCCATAAGATCTTCTGATTTAATCTGGGGAGAAGATGTCGAGGTTGTTGGTATTGCTGAAGATGTTGAAGAATGCAAACTGAGTAGTGATGTTGAGTCCAAAGCAATAGATCCTGCTAGAACGAATTTTGCTGCTGCATGGATATCATCGAGTGGGTAGGGGTCATCAGGATAGTGATCAGGGAATTTTAGTTTGAGTTGTTGGGTGATTCTAGCCCATAGACCTGGTTGGAAACCACAAATGAAGGCTCTGCTTTGTTCAGCATTGGAAATCCTGCCTTTAGTAGATAAAAACTTTGTAATGTTATAAAATGACCAAAAATATAATCCCAAATCATTTGCATTGTAAATACCGATGCGAAGTTGTTTGCCAACAAGTTTGTCCATGTCTGAAATTGACCATTTGCAATTGTCTTTGGAACCAGGGTACAGTTTGTGGATAGCGATGTGAAAATTCTGGAATGTAGTACATATTCTGGGATCGATTCCCAAAGTTTGGAAGTGTCAATATCGAGGTAGCAGCAAGCATGCTTCTTCATTTCTTTGGAGTTCATAACATTGCAAGCTGAGAAAAGCAATTCAAGCTCATTAAAATATCTGCAAAGTCCTTGAGGCTGGGTGGGGTCAAATTTCGGAGCCATGGAATTACCACAAGCTGGCATAGTGGCTTGTGTAGTCATGAATGCAATGACTCATGGGGTAGGGGTTAAAACTTGGGTGAAGGATGGTAGAGGTGTTGAAGTTGTTGGAAGGATGAATGAAGAGGTAGATGATGAGGATGAAGAAGTAGAGGATGATGATGAAGACGATGAGATAGGTGAAGGGAATAGTCGACAATGAGTAGATTCTGCTTTGGAAACTGGGATTAGAATATCTCCCAATTGTTCGAGAGATTTGAAGGCATGGTGAGTATCAATTCAAAGGTTTCTAGCTTGTGTTGGCCTAAGACAGGAGATTCGAGATGGATTAGGTGATGAAATGATTTAGAAACCCCTCGCGGTGGGCTCCAAAAATGATGATGCTCGACCTGGAAACCCAAACAAAACCCACAAAAAGGTCTCGAGTGGTATAACACAAGTTAGAAGAAGGTTGCAAGGTGGCACTAAATATTACCGCTGTAACCCAAAGGTGGAGGAATTACATTTGAAGAGGTCCAAGGATATTTGATGAAGTTCGAGGGTGTACAAAGCTCTGCGAAGATGTGCGAGAAAAGTTTGAAGATGTTCAAGAAAGTTCAAGGATGTCCGAGGGGTTTGTGGAGTATGAGAATAGTTTCAACTAATGCTGAGGATAGATGATAGAGACATGGAAAGGTCTCGAGAGGGGATAGACAATAGACAATAATTTCAAGAAGCTAATACAAAAAGTTTGAGAAAGTTTGAGGTAACCTGCTAAACTTCAGTTCTAAGATGAGAGACTTGGACTCAAGAGGATTGCTCTTAAATCAGATGATGGATATGAGAGGACAATCTATTCTGTCTTTCTAAGTAGCTAGTACAAGGCTATATATGTTCTGTACTTGTTTAGGGTCAAGTTGGCAAGCTTTTGTGACAATAGGTACATTGCAGTGTCCTCTTTCTCCTGCCAAACATTCAAGGCCTTGGTCTCATCATCTGTAGGGGATGACAAGAGTGTAGGCTTCATGCTGGTACCATCAAAATGACCATGGACTCGCTTTTGCTTCACTGCAATGACAAAATGTTGCTGGAAAGTAACCCAGTTCTTTCCGGAAGCATCAAGCTTGTCCACTGTGGAGCCAAACTCACTAATAGAGACAGGGGTAGGTGTCGACATTCAAAATATGGTAGTGAATGACAAATCAGCAGATAGGTAAAATCAATGAGTGTGATGTGAGACTTGCCTTCCAGAAATTCAAGGAAGGACAGGGCCCATAACCTGAAAGAGTGAGCAAAGCCTGTAAAGTACGAGACTATAGGTAATGGTGTAAGTAAAACTATCCACAGGTAAAGCAAGTAAAGGATACTCACCTCAGCTCAGCCCACTCGATGTAGTCAAAGTCTGAGGGAATCAACCATAACTATGCTAACTATAAGTAAAACACAGGCTGTGTCAGAATGGGTACAGTAAGGGGACAAAAGGAATCTGGACTCCTGAGTCCTATAAACAGAGTAATGAGTAAACGAGCGTACTATGTAGGATTGTCTGTTCCAACAGAAAGTAGTGATTGTCAGGGGAAGGATCTCTGGAGGATCAAATGATAGAATGGAAGATGGCTGTGTGAGAATTATGTTGTCTTTCAATTTTGAAGGCAAACTGCTGGACTTGACCAAAGGAAAGCTGGGGATGGTCCTGGCTCAAGCCAATGACATCCTGCAGGGTCAGTGAGGACATCGCTGGACATTCAATTTTACTATCGACACTCTATTGTGCCCTATTTGGCTGCCAGGAATCTCGGGACTAGCCGGGATGCTGGACGTTCGTTCATATTTTTCGCCTTATTTGGAATGATCATGTGACGTTGGCGGTATGTCTGTGTTACTCCTATTTCCGATCTGTTCCATTACTACCCCTTCATTTTCACTCCGTTGGGATGGATAGTAAATCACGTAAAAATTCTCATGACAATTATGGTGTAGAATTAAACGGCATTCCAATAGCTCATATATGTAAACAAAGAACATAGTGGGAACATAGGATATGGGTCGGTGGATATGGATTGGGTATGCGGGGCATGATATGTTTAACAATGTGGTGGAGACTTGTCGAAATCGAGCGAGGGAACCATAAGAAACGGATCAAGCCCCAGCTTAAACGAAACGAACCGAAACAGAAGAAAAAAGAAAGAAATCTGTCAAAAGAAAACAGAAAAGAAATTCTCTCCTTCCTCACCTAACCCAATCCAACCTCTCCTCCAACCCCCTTCCTAGGCCTTCTCGTTCCCACTCGCCGCCTTCGTCCATAATCCCCGCAGCAGCAGCCACCCCATGAACACTCCCGCCACTCCCCCCTCCAAACCCTCTCAAACTAGGACTAGGGCTCCCCGCCACAACGACCTGCCCCAACCCATGAGAAAACGGATGCAGCCCCATCCCCATCCCAAGCCCACTGACGCTAGGAATATGCGGTGGCGGCTCAACACTCGACGCGCTAGTCGTAAGCTGTGATAGTGGGAGAGTGGAGACTGGAGCGGATGCGAGGAGGTCAGAGTAGGAGATGAATGAAAGGCGTTTTGGGATCGTTGGGGAAAGGGAGGGGGAGGGGGGGTGTTGAGTGTTTTTGGGAGGTGGGGCGATGGAGATGTCGTGGGGGGATGTGGAAGTTGACGGGAGAGCGTGAGGAGGCGGGGAAGAGGAGGAGGCGCGGGGATTGGGGAGAGGAGCTGTTGGGTGCTCGATGGTGGTTGTGGTGGGTGAGTTGGGCTCTGAGCCTGACGCGGTGGTGAAGTAGGCGGAGGTGGGTGTTACGATGGATGGAGGTGCGCTTGGGCTGCTTTGGGCTGTATCTGTGGTGATGATGGGTCGAACGCGGAGGGGAGGGGAGGAGGATACGGCCGGGGCGGGTACGGGGGCAGATGCTGGGGATGGTATGTTAAGAAGGAGGCTGCCTCTGTTTCCTACGGCAGCGCCTGCAAGGCTACCGATGGTAGGGCTTGGACTGCGACTTCCGAAACTACCTATAGGGCTGGCGAATCCGCTGCCAAAAGAAGAATTGTTGGCAGGTGAGATGACTGCGATTTGGTCTGATTGGTGTTCATCTTCTGGACCGATGCCTGCGAGTATGGCAGCTGCCGAGTCTAGAACGGAAGGTACGGAATGTTGAAGTTGTTCGGTTGTTTTTGAGCGCCTGTGGAGAGGTGGCTCAATGTCTCTTTCGAATATGGCAGAAGATGAAGAATGACTAAGTTTGAAATGGTTAGTAAAAAGAGATGAAGTACTAAGGAAACAAGAAACATACACAGAAGTAGGAGAAGAAGGGATTGAAGTAGGAGAACGAGCAGGAGACAAACGTAAAAGTTGAGAGGTACGTTGAGAGGATCTAAGAGCAGAAGAAGAAGTCATATGGCGAACTTGTTCAACTGCTGTAAACTGTTTTGTATCATTCATCTCAAAGTAAGCAAAAAGCTAAGAGACTTACGATGAGAATCCATAATTCAGTGGCGATGGACGGAGCTGGAGACTGAGACCAACAACAAAAAAGTTCAACAACGTTGACTTTTAATGAGAGTCTCACGTGGCACTGCTAAGCCATCCCCATTCATTGCCTACGGCCTTTTGCACATCTGTCCCCGTCCTGCCCGCTCAAACAACAAACATTTCAGGCTCTACATAACCGGATCTCAATACCACATTCACACACGGCTCGCTGATTAGCCAGTGTGGATTTTTCATGAAGCCTGAAGCTACTTCTCTTCTCGTCACAATGCATCACTCGCACGCAATTCGGACATTTTATCCCTGTCAAATTCTCTCTTGATTCATATGTCTATCGTCAACCAGTTTACATACGGCACCGCCCACTTGTGACTTTGCAGCTGTTCACAGAGCCCGCGTGAAACCTGTGCCAACAAATGCATCTTGTAAGTTAAACCTATCTGTCCCTGAATGATATCCTTATCCTATCTCACACCCCGAGGCCCCACTCTCAATACGTCAGCGCGCCCCCATTCTCGAACCCCGACACCAACTCCACACCAGTACCCGACCAGCGCGGAGTGCGGTCTCGACGACTCGGACGCCGATACTGCGGGCGTGTACAGGCTACTTAGCTAAAAACTGCGCCTATATCCAACCTATATCTAAAAATCTACAATATTACTAAGTTGCCTAAACCCTGAACTTCTTCCTCAAACCTTGCAAGCTTCCATTTCAGGGGGCCTCAACCAAAAGTTTTTTTAGTTTGCGGTGAACCATCAGATCTGATCTTCTGGGTTACTCAACCATATATGTACGTCCCTTGTGCAGCCTCGACCACACGACACGACCGGCTGACGTAATACGTCATATCAGTGATCTCATGCGGCAAGCGGACAGTGAAATCCGTGAGCCAATGCTTTGATTTTTCGAAGTGACCTAGAATTGAGCAGCCCTTGTGCAGCCTCAACCACACGACCGGCTGATGTAGTACGGCATATGATGCATCAACTTTGACGTCGGTCTTTCGTCTTCACTCGCAATGCGGTGTTAAAACAATGTTAAAATTTCCAGCCGCTCTTAAGTTCAAAAATCGATGTCCTGGTCAGAATGTCGTTCTTTTCAGGCTTTCTTCCAAGTTGCACAAGTGTGTTATGGTCATCGCATCCATCACGGCATTACCCCGGTCCCGAAGTACCACCTTAGTTGTGCAATAAGAATAGCAGTAAACAATCTCACCAAACTCGTACAAGAAGATGCGACAAAAGTCTTATCAGCGTCCTCCAGCATTATCGCGTCGATGATAGCTAAATGAGCGTCGCCAAGGTTACAGCGAAGAGGATAGCAGTGGGTAACGTCCAAACTAGAAGAGAAAGATTATGACAGATTCATTTCCTATGTCCAGGCAGTAATCTGCGCTTTTTTTTAATAATCCCTGTCAGCCTCGCTGGAACATGAGAGGAAACAGCTGAACCGACGACTTGATCAACTTGAATCAGTCATGCCAGGCCGTCCAGATTTTAGTCCTGCTTCGACACGTGAATAAATAAAATAGTTATTGACAATAATTCCCACTTTCAACGTCGTCCTCGCACTAAATATCAAGGTCATTCTCGCCAACACAAGCTTGTAGACCTTCTAACCAGGCGTGCCTAAAAGGGTTAGGCTTGACGCAGCGGGTACGGGCTCCAGCCCTGCACATAATAGATGGGTCAGTCGAATGAGGTGGTTACTACCCCCATCCTGCTCCCTGAGAGGAGAGGGGCTTCAAGCCTTCACCTCCGTACATGGAGCTTCGTACGTGCAAGACGGAGTGATGATGGACCTGTGGTGGAAGGGCTGGCACCTGACAACGTCCCATCATCTCCATTTCCATTTCCATCTGCGTCGGTGGTGTAGCTGCGCATGCATCGTGGGATCGTGAGCCGTAAGAGGTCGTTCCAAGGGGACTTGTGTAGAGAGCGGATAAGGATAAAAAATGTGGGCATAGCCACTCGCGCCCGGGGTTGGATCAAATCCAATGTTCATGGACATTGGATATTGATTGGATATCGGATAAACGCGATAAGTTGATGTGACCTTCAGCCACTTTTGAAACTTGAATAATGAACCCGCTACCTTTGACACTCGTTTAGCACTCATTTAATCCTCCATTTCACGGTACATGTATTTGTCATCTCTAGTAAGCGAGTGGATTGTTGGGCTTACTGGACTTGAGCTAGTGGGTCATTGCTGCGCATGGCAAATCGGAGTCTGACTGGCTATAAATAGCGACAATCATTGGCTGTGTTCATCAGATGTGGTTGCAGTTGTTGCAAAATTAATGACCGTGCTGTTACTATTCCATCATGGAACCAGGTGCCAGATGAAAGCTTGATGTGCATGGTAAAATGGTTGTGCTGGTAGTGTATCCCTCAGAATGTACCTTACAGTGGTAGTGTCTACCACAATGTTGAATTGTCTGACCATTCAAATGCAAGAAGTGGAGGTGGTGCTTAAATCTGGTGCACCTTATTTGTGGCCTTCACATCTTGAAGGCAATGAAAGCTCAAAGTGATTTAGATGATCTTGCCAGCTTTGGCCTTGAGCTGGTACTGCAGTAATCAAACAGGTCCTATTATTAGTTTCTGTCATTGCATGGTAGTTGCCTTCAGAACGTGTTTGCACAGATGAAGTTACTATTTGGTTTATGTTTTAGAAGATAAACCAGGACTGTTGCAAAGCTTGTGAATTGTTCAAACTCAAAATCAGTAGACCCCTCTTCTCATGTAATCTTGTACATCTAGGGAATGGCAAGGGTTTACATACCCCTGGGGGTATGGGTGAAGGGTATGTGAGGGTAAGGGTAAGTTTCCTACCCTCTACATACCCTTACCCCTGAGGAGGGTACAAGGGTATACAGAGTCAGACTTTAGAAGATGTTTGTTGGAGCAGACTATATACGCTGCACAGGGGAAGAGACAACACGTTCCTTACAACCTACCTGGGGTTTAGTTAGACTTACAGCTAGGGTTAGCAGAGGTAAGAACACTGTATTCCTACTACGGTACAGGTTCTCCTTATATACATAATATTAAGGATGTCACATGACTCGGGAATGTGTTTACCGCATGTATGCGCAGTAAGCGCAGTAACATGCGTATGCTGCATGTATCGCCTCATGTATACATGTGTATGCTGCATGTATTGCCTCATGTATACAGCATGCATCAGGGATTAATTTCAACACCCCCCCTCAAACTGTACAGCGCTCTAAGCAGCTAAGTTTGAATCTCGAAAGTAATTCCGAGAGAGTCTCTAAATTTCCTGAATAGGATGGCGCCAAGGTTCTTTGTGAACATGTCAGCCGGATTATCACTTCCAGGAATGAAAACGACTGTGACTTTGTCATTTTCTATGCATTCGCGGGTGTAATGGTAGCGAATGTCTATATGTTTGGTCCTTCTTTCCTGAACTGGATTTGATCCAATAAAGATGGATCCTTGATTATCAGCGCAGATTGGTACGCGCTTCAGTGTATATCCAAGTTCCTGGAATAAGGACTCTATCCACACTATCTGCCGACAAGTGTCGGAGAGAGCCATGTATTCGGCTTCTGTGGATGACAGTGCTACAGTTTTTTGTAAACGGGACTGCCAGCACACAATGCCACTCGCCAGAGTAGCAAAGTAACCCGTTGTAGATCGGCGCTTGACTGTGTCAGCTGCCCAATCAGAATCTGTGAAGGCCTGTAGCCCCTCGGATTTCTCTCCATCATAGACCATACTGTACTTCTGGGTTCCCACCAGATAGCGCATTATGTACATTGCTTTGTCTAGATGTTCTTGGCTAGGATTAGCCGAGAATTGCGACATCTTGATTACCGCATAAGCGATATCAGGTCGCGTTCCGAGCATCAGATACAATAAAGATCCGATCACAGACTGATATTTTGATCTAAGTGCCGCGTTTGGCGTCGCTGTGTTCTCCGACGGTTTGTAGCCAGTCGGGAGCGGAGTGGGGGCAATCTTGGCATTTGTCATCTCGAACCTCTCAAGCACTTTGGCGAGATATTCTGTTTGATCGAGTTTGACTTTTGTAGCGGTCTGGGTGACGCGCATGCCTAAGAATTCCGTGACTTTTTCAGTACTACGGCACTCCCAATGCTTCAGGCAAGCATTCTTCTTTTCATCCACAAGTTTCTTGTTCTTGCCCATGAACAAGCCATCATCAACATAGACTAGCGCAATAACGATGCTGCCTGTCTTAGGATCCTTGTGTATGAAGATGCCGGCATCGGAGCTGGCGCGCACGAACCCAATGGTGCGCATAAATGCCTCTAGCTCTCTCCACCATGCTAGTGAAGCCTGTTTAAGGCCATACAATGCTCGGCGTAAGCGCATTACTTTGCGCTCTTTACCCTCGAGTTTGAAACCCTCGGGTTGATCCATATAGATCTCCTCATCAAGTTTGCCGTATAAAAATGCGGTTTTTACATCTAGACCGGTCATATACATGCCTTCTAGAGACGCAAGGGCAAACATGAGGCGTACGGTCTCGTAGCGGACTACTGGTGAGAAAATCTCATCAAAGTCAACGCCTTCGACTTGTGAAAAGCCTTTGGCCACGAGTCTGGCTCGTTTTCTTCCGTCCGATTTCACGGAGAAAACCCATCTATTTTTGATCGTTTTTCGATCATGTGGAAGATCGACGATGTCATAGACTTGTCGCTTGCGAAGAGCCTCTAACTCTTCACGACAAGCTTGTTTCCACTCAAGTTGCTGCTGCCGGGGTAGGCGCGCAATATCGCGAAATTGGTTTGGAACTAGGCTTTTTCCGCTTGATGGTGTGACTGCTTTTGACAACAGCCAGCGGATAAGCTCATCTCCACCTTCCTTGGTTATCTTTTTAATATAACCTGCTTCGTCCGGTTCCCCCATTGGGTGATCATGTTCTTGATTATTGGAATCGGGCACACTCTCATGGGGTGCCGAACTCGGTCCAGTAACCGGTTCTTGCTGTTGAGGTCGTGGTCGTGTTCGGTTATGATCCAAATCTTGACCCACAGACTTCTTCCAATATCGATCACGCGCAATGTCTCTCTCTATGTCAGAGGGGAGTCGCTGTTCTCCATAGGTATTGCCGGGACGGTTTGGGATTTTCCTCTGCCTGCCTGATCGACGGGGCAATTGCTGCCATTCCTGTTGATCTTCACGTCTTGGATGAAAGTCCTCAGTGCTAACTGGAGGCGGCGGAGGAGGAGCGTTAGTCGCATCGTCATGCGCCTTTTGCTCGCTTGGTAAATCATCATCATCATCTTCTGATGATGGAGGAAGGGGTGGATTTTGTGGCGGTATAGGGTCATCGCCATCCGTTCCAGATGAGTGGTCGTCATCTTCTGGTTCTGGTGGAAAATCACCAAGGTCTGTCTTGGCAGGAGTTTTAGCTCCGGGACAGCATGGGAACATCGTTTCATCAAATAGTGCCGTAGCACCAATGAATATTGCGCCGTTTCGTCGCATGAAACGATATGCTTTAATGCCATCTTCTACTCCAAGGTACGTCATTAGCTCCGATCGAGGAGACAATGTTGTTGGACGTTTTTCCTTTGGTAGATAGACATAAGCACCGCAACCGAAGACCTTCAGATTGTTTAGATCTGGGCGGACCTTTGTCAGGTCCTCAAAAGGTGTCAGCCATTTCAGGCGCCTTATTGGGGTTCGGTTGTATAAATGTGTTGCATGTTCTATGCAAAATTCCCACCATGATTGTGGTAGACAAGCGGTGAATCGCAGGGTTTGCGACTTTTCCATTATTGTCCTTATAGCGCGCTCTGCGCGCCCGTTCTGTTGATGAACGTGGGGTGCAGACATCTCTATTTTGATGCCTAAATCCTTGAGCTGTTTTTGTAGCTCACGATCCTTGAACTCCCCCCCTGGATCGACACGCCAGCGCTTGATTGTAGCGCCATATTGGGTCTTAGCCATCGCTTGAAATTGTCTAATCGCTGCAGCAGCGTCAGATTTCTTTCTAAGGCATTGGACCCAAATATGTGATGTTTTGTCATCCAGAAATACAATGAAGTATTTATGTTTGTGGTACGATAGTACCGGGAGTTCCTTTAGGTCGGAATGTATTAATTCAAAGGATTTGTCAGCTCATGAGTCTGACTCGGGAAAAGATTTTGAGGTCATTTTCCCTTCTGCACACCCTGGACATATAATTTTGTCTTTAGGAATAATTAAATTCCTTGGGAATTTTATGGTGCTTTTAGGCATTTTCCCTAGCGCCTCTTTGGATGGGTGTCCAAGTCGCCTATGCCAAGTCAAGTAGTCAGCGACATAAATGGTCGCGACATTAACCTTTTTGGTGCTCAATATATGAGTCCGAGCCCAATAGATGGTGTCATTCCTCCTTAGAGGGACACAATGCATGATTGGGTTTCCATGCTCGATGAATGAAATGTATGCGGAGGAACCACGCACATCACTTCCGTCTTGTAAAAAGACCCCCATTGACATCAATCGAGTATTAATGTCGGGTATGTAGTAGACGGGGTATAGCCGCGTTTCACGCGTCTCTGACTTCCCATTACATACTACTTGGTGTCTAATGAAGACTGCTCCTTTTCCTACTATATGAGTAGTACCAGTGGCCGTTTGGACCAAGGTAGAGTCCTTTCTCGGTAAAGGCTCGTAAGAAGCGAAATCTTTCATTTCACCAGTGAAGTGTTTTGATGCGCCTGAATCCATGATCCAGTCGGCACCTTTCTTACAATCTCCCTTTGCACACATAGCACATATATTAAGATCTACATAATTCCATGATACATTTAATAGCGGTAAAATTTCACATGAAAAGTTCGCTGTATTCATAGGAATTTTAATCTTAGTGCTTGTGGCAGGGAAAAGGACTGACCTGTCATCATACGCCCCTGTGTCAAGGGGTTCATCGACGAGCATTTCGTCGACGGCTTTCCACACTTCCTCGTCAGTTACTGGAGGTTCAGATCCGAGGGAGACGGTATCGTCTTCTACCTCCTCAATCGTTGCCTCGGTTTCTGGTTCTATCCTCCTTCTCTTACCTTCTCGCACCGTAAGGTGCTCTTCCAGCGGTCGCAGGTTTTTCGCGCTGCGCGGAAGTTGCATGCGCTCGAGGGTGTCTCGAGCTTGCTGGTATTTGGTGTAAACCGAGCGAGAAGAGGAGGCCGCGCCCGTGTATGCCTGTGCAGGCGGTCGGCGGCGAGGATCCCTTGTGGGAGTGTGTTCGCGTCGCTCGATGCGCTGTATGAGCGGCATCGGCGGTATGATGGTGCCATTACCATTTATGGTGGTAAAGGCGTTGGAGGCGAGGTGGGTATGTTTCTCTTTTGGCTTCTCCTCCTTAGTCTTTCTGTCCCCACGTCGTCCACGTTTTCGGGACGAGTCTCCGTTGCTGTTTTGCCCTTCTTTGGGCTGCCATTTGGGGTTTCCCCCCTTGCGCTTAACAGCGGAAAGTTTGTTGGCCTGAGGCTGGCCAGCGGGCTTTCCAACTGCTGTGCGCCTTGAGGCTTCAGCAACAATGGAGTCCTTGACATGTTTAAATGTCAAGGCGCTAGTGGTGGTCATGTTAAGGACCGTTGCAGACAATGAGTCGTACTCGCGCGGCATCGCAGCAAGTAGAATCATCGCCTGTACTAGCTCGGGGATGGCAACATTAGCAGCCGTGAGGCGCTCAAATTTGTCAGCCATTCTTGCAATCTCTGGTGCGGGGTTCGCAGCCGGGATTTTGATTGCTATTGCGGACCTAAAGTCCGAAAAGACTTGGGAGGGGCCGTCCACACCATAATCAGTGCGGATGAGGTCCCACACCTCCTCAGCAGTGTCCTTTGTGTTGGCACGCTGCCGAATGGAGGGGGCCAGGCGGAGCACTAGGCTACCAATAGCCTGGTCATTTTTGTTGCTCCAGGTCTGGAGCTTGGCATTAGCGTCCGCTACCAAGGTAGCGTTCGTCGCCGTCAAAGGAGGCGCCGGGGGCGGTTTTTGCTCCGCCCCGCTAGTTATTTGCCAGAGGCCCTGAGACCTGAGCCACGCCTTCATAGAGTCGGCCCATAGAATGTAATTTGATCCATCAAAAGTTTGAACGAGTTTTTCAAGAGTTGAAGACATGATTCTGTGGTGGCAGCTGTTAAAAGCGCTCAATCAGTCTTTTTACTCAATAAAACACGTTTAACGTTCTCAGGAGAAAACACTCCTTCAGAGTGGTTAACCCTAGTCAACCTAGGTTTTATGTGCAGCTCGCAGGGAGCGCAATGCAGCTCACGAAGAGCGCAAGGTTATAATTTGGAGACGATGAAGTCAACGTCGTTCGCAGCTAATTAAAGCGTGTTCGCGACGTGCCCAGCAGGGCCCATAACCTGTTGGAGCAGACTATATACGCTGCACAGGGGAAGAGACAACACGTTCCTTACAACCTACCTGGGGTTTAGTTAGACTTACAGCTAGGGTTAGCAGAGGTAAGAACACTGTATTCCTACTACGGTACAGGTTCTCCTTATATACATAATATTAAGGATGTCACATGACTCGGGAATGTGTTTACCGCATGTATGCGCAGTAAGCGCAGTAACATGCGTATGCTGCATGTATCGCCTCATGTATACATGTGTATGCTGCATGTATTGCCTCATGTATACAGCATGCATCAGGGATTAATTTCAACAATGTTAACCACCCATGATATCAGTATACTAACCCTTATGAAACTTGATGACCTCTCTGACCACTCTTTGCTGTGCAAGTTGGGTTATCTCCTCTATGGTCCCAGCCTATTGAGTTATTCAGGCAAAGGTATCCTCCTAAAGCACTAGACTACTGCCTTGTTGCTTTTCAACATGCTAAAGGCTCAGATATTTACTAAAAATGGAGACCATGTTTGAGCATCATCAGGAAAGTATTTGAAATAAACCCTTGCATCATACCCTCAAGGGTATTGAATACTCTCTATACCCTGGGGTAAGGGTAACAATGAAAATACCCTAGGGTTACCCCTGCCAATCTCTATGTACATCCTCTAAATAGAAATGTCATTGACCAGGGGGAGGTCTGTTAGCATTGTTGTTGAAACCACGTATCAGTGCTGTCATTAAGTTATTGTTTATTTCAGCCCATGACACTGAATGAATCATAGGTTGTTCTCTCCATGCATTGAAAAGGACAGTGACTATGGCATCATAAGCACAGATGTTATTTGACCAGTGAGTTCCTTCTGGCTGCCAATTGCCTGAAGCAGGATTCACAACTGGGGAGTGCAATTGATCTCTATCAGCTGTTCTTAATTTTTTCATGGGCCTTGTGAAGGAAACATCATTTTGTCCCACTTGAAGTTCTGGTGATTGTCCATGCTTAGAAATTTTTACTATATATTCACTAGGTTTTGTTTTGTTTTAAAAAATGCAATATCTGCTGGAGTGCATGCTTTGTAATGCATATTAGTAAGAGCAGTACAAAACAATCTGTCTTCCATTGTGTCTGCAATCTGTCTCATGTTTTGTTGCAAAATTACCACTGCAGTGACCTGATGCCATAAGGCTTTTCCCCCATTGCTGCCTCTTGGTCATGCAATGAAGTTGCATTCATACTAGCTGTTCTACTATACAAAGCAGCATATTCTTTGCCAATTGGGGGAGGCAGTTGAGCAAAGTCCCCAGAAAAAATCATGGTTGTGCCACCAAGTGGGCTTTCAGGATTGTTGTATATTGTTGCTAATCTTTCACTGATCTGATACTTGTCTTGACAAGAGAGCATGGAGACTTCATCCAAGAATACATAGTCAACTCCCTGAAGCCTGCTTTTTGTTAAAGCTAGTTGAGCATTTGTAATTTTGCATCCATCACACCATGGGCAAAACCTAAGGCAGTGGGTACCGCAGTTGACAGTGCCTGAATCAGTAATTCCAGTGGGTTTTAGGGTGCTGTAGCACCAAATGCAGAACGAGTGCTGGATTGAAACATGTGATATTTCTGGGCTGTTCAATGGACCACAAAATTCATCTCATGCCACAGTAGTTTCAGATTTCTCAGCTTTGATTTCTTTCACAACAAACCACCATGAGTGCACATATAGCTGGTCAATCTGTTTCTGTCATGTTCAATAGGTGTTTGTTTCGATCATATATTGCTCAGGATTGGGCGTTGCTACACATTGTTCATTCTGATACGTTAACAATTGGTGTTAACACTGACATGGTTTGAGGCATGCTTACTTGTGTTGTTGGTGATGACCATCATCATCATGACTTCAGCCTCCAATGATAATTTTGATAATGATGAAACTATGATTAATGAAAATTGTTCTTCTATGCATTATAATCTGCCTTTTGTGAAACAATTATTGCTGGACCCAACCTCAGCCCTTTATACATTTTCTTGTGACTTTGAAGATGTCTTAGGTGGCCATGGCATTCAATTTTCAGTCAAGAATCCTTGTTCTTCTCAGCTGGCTTTGATACATCATATATTGAATGGACTTTGTGCATCTAATTCAAATCATGACTGTTGTCTTGGCTCTGTTCAACTTGTTGACTTATCTCTTGCTATGTGTGATGTCGCAGCTGATGCTCCTATACACCTTCTTTGATTAATGTGCAGAGGGATTGGTTATTTGTCTACTGATACTTTGAATGAGGTCAAATTGTTGAAAATGATATGTGTTCATCATGATGCTTTGTTGAAAAATTCTTTGCATTCTATTAACACTTGCCTCTCTGATTTTGAATATGGGATGAAGCCTGAGACGTTGTCCTTTGCAGCTGCTCACGGACTTTCTCTGTTAGGAACCCTTGACGATATTAAAAATGCCATTGTTCATCATATTTCCGAAGGGATGTGTGGACAATTCCATCATTGTACTCCTCCAGCATGTGCTACGATGCAGCATGAATATCCTGGAGACCTTATGCACAATAGTAACAATTATGATGATCTCTGAATTTTTTTCTTATCCAATTTGGTGAACAAAATTCAGCGTCGACCTTTGGCTCGCTTGTTAGAAACTTATGGGATCCCTCATGATTGTCAGGTGTTAGGAAACAGCCCCATTACCTAATAAAATTTCATTTTCATTTTATTATGTCGAATTACACTACATTACACCAAATGATGCCAAATGACACTACACTTTGATAGCGTGAGAATATTATTTCGCACGCATCACTATGTATGCGCCTGTATGCGCACGTCGGTAACAACAATGTACAATATATGTAACATAGTATATAAACCCTAAATATATGCCTAGGGGACCCTAGTTGTGTTCTCTTAGGTATTCCACCTACGTTTTCGGTGTGAAAGGCCTATCTCAACAAACTCACTTATTAATAACCCCTCGCATCAAAACCATCAATTTCCCCATCACGCGCGCGGATCCCACCCCCTTCTTGTAGAGAGAACCTGCACGGTCTTAGCTAGCAGATAGTGGGTGTCGCCCTAACAGAAGAACACAACTTCCCATATCAGTGTGCCTTCTCTTACTTGCGCATACATCATTGTTTCACCGCGCCACATCCAATTACTCATCCTTTCGGCACGAGCCAGAAGTACTTGTATATACGTAATCTACCTTTTCTTTCATAAGCCGACGCCAGGCCTCGCCTTACATTGCGACTGCCAGTGATCGAGAGGCAGCGCTCATCATTAGGACAGCTGCAACCAGACAACTGATCGGATCTGGTTTAGTTACGATTTACATTACTCTATTTGGACGACTATTTTAGTTACAAGCCGAATTCAGTGATATCTCCGAGATCAGGCACTGTTGGAAGGGTCATTGATCCGAAGTGTCAAAATAGGCGCCCGACGAATGATGAACCATTGACGAACCTCGACGAACCATATCACGTGACCCGTAAACGTTTGGAGAGGTCTCGAAGAAACATTTTGAATTTGTCAAGGAAGTCATTCATCACAGATTTTACAATTATGTCCGAACCTTCAACTTCTAATCCCGGTCCTAATCCTGTTCCCATACCAGCACTAGAGGCAAAAATTGATGTGCTCACAGTGCAAATGTTGCAATTAGTGTCAGTATTGGCAGCATCACAGCCCAGACAAGTGGAAGTACAGCCAGAGACGACAGGAGAAAGAGATGATGAGATGGAGGAGATGGTGGAGTGGATATCGCAGGAGGATGAGACGGTGGAGAAATCCGGAAATGGAAAAGTGCACTTACCTAAGTACGCGCCCCCGCAAATCTTTGACAGTACCATGGAGAATACAAAATCCTTCATCAGCTCTATAGTATTGTACATCCATGGGAGGAAGCCCAAGTTTCATACAGCCGAGTCTAGGATTATGTTTGCTCTCTCATACATTCAGGGGGGGAAAGCACAGTTCTGGAGAAATGAGGCTATTAATCAAATTGCCGCGGGAAATAAACCATTTGCAACCTTCAAGGAATTTCTGGAGAGATTGGAGGCACAGTTTGGAGACCCTAATCCAAAGGCGACAGCCAATGCTAAATTAAAGACCATGCGCCAAGGTTCCTTAACGGCGGATGAATTTATTTTGCAGTTCAAAGCAGAAGCTTCGCAAACGGATATGGGAGAAGCCGCGTTGGTAGAGTTTTTGAAAGCAGGATTAAATCCCTCTTTATTCAAGTCTATCTACTGACTACCTTCTATGCCAGAGAAGTTGGATGAGTGGTATAATTGGGCAATGTGCCTTGACCGGCAATATCGGCAGGAACAGGCGGAGTCAAAGTTGATGTATGGAAGTAGGAAATTTGGAAAGTCATCAGGAGGAAAGTCCAAGAAAGGAAAGGCGCCTCAGGTGCAAACTCCGAGGGCACAGCCACCGGCCATGGCAGTGACACCTATAGTTACGGAGTCAGCAGCACCAGCAGAGGCAATGGAGGTTGATTGAGTGGGGAGATGGACCCCACTTAAATGTTTTAACTGTGGGCAGTTAGGACACATTTCTAAGTATTGCAAGCAGAAGAGAAAGATCAGGGGAGCTACAATCGAGGAAGTGAAGCAGGAGGAAGGCAAGCAGGAGAATTTTGTGGAAGAGTCCCAGTGAAGGTTTCCCCATTGGTGACCCAGAATCGTTACAATGTATTAGTATCCAAGGAAACCCAGAGTAAATCAGAAAAGGAAATCGAGGAGGAGTACAACTGTTGCGAATCACGCAACAAAGAAAATTGTCACATGTCATTTCCGAAAACCCCTAAATTCTTTATTCGCTCTGCGTGAATAGAACCCGAAATCACCTTGACTGTGGGACTGAAGACAGTGGACATGCATGCAGCTATTGATGTGGAAGCGTTGCTTGACAGTGGTGCTACAGGATTATTTATTAATTGATCCTTAATTACCGGAAACGGTATTAACACACGCAAGCTGGCGCAACCTATAATGGTGTACAATATTGATGGAACAGTCAATCGTGGAGGAACTATCAAGGAGGAGGTGACTATGGTACTAAAGTATCAGGAGCATCAGGAGCGAGCCGTATTCGAAGTGTGCGATCTTGGGAAAACCAATCTAATAATAGGATGTCTGTGGTTATGGAAGCATAATCCCGAAATTGATTGGAAAACTGGGAAAGTACAAATGACTCATTGTCCTAAGGAATGTAATGTGTATGGGAGGAAGATGAAGAAGGAAAAAAGGAAAAAGAAAGAGAAAGAACATCCGAGGAAGTATTCTATTACAATGGAGGAAGTGGAGGATGAGGAAATGCCAAATGGGGAAGTTCCGATCATGATTGAGAAAGAAGAGCAGAAGCAAACCTTTAGAGCAGTTTGTGGAGGACAGTTGTGGGACAAGAATATCGTGAAGGTGGAGAAGCCAGTGGAGGAATGGGTGCCAAAAGTGTATCATAAACATTTGTCAGTGTTCCAAAAGAAGGAGTCTGAGCGAATGCTGGTGCGGAAACCATGGGATCATGCGATTGAGGTGAAGCCAGGGTTTGTGCCGAAGAAGTCGTTATCTCCGATGGAACAAGAATAAGTGGATGCATTCCTGAAGGAGCAATTGCCCAAAGGATACATACGACCTTCGAAATCACCGCAGACATCACCAATATTCTTCATGCCCAAAAAAGACCAAAGGAAGAGGATGTGTACCGATTATAGGTATCTGAATGAGTGGACAGTGAAGAACGCGTACCCCCTGCCGTTGATCTCAGAAATAATTGATAAGGTGGGAAAAGCCAAGGTCTTTACAAAATTGGATTTACAATGGGGATACAACAATGTACAAATAAAGAAAGGAGATGAGTGGAAGGCTGCATTTGCCATGCGTCGAGGATCCTTCGAGCCGCTTGTCATGTTTTTTGGGATGACTAATAGTCCCCCAACCTTTCAAAATATGATGAACGACATTTTCAAGGACGTAATAGACAAAGGTATGGTAATAATATTTATTGACGACATTCTGATATTCACGGAGGATGAAGAGAATCATGAGGCGATAGTGCAGGAGGTGTTATGGAGGTTGGCAGAGAATGATCTATTTTTGAAACCAGAGAAGTGTGTGTTTGGGGCAAGCGAGATCGAGTTCCTAGGATTATTGATCGGCCCTGACAGGATCAAAATGGATCCGATCAAGGTACAGGCAATCACAGATTGGCCTGCGCCCACCCGTGTCAAGGAGGTTCAAGCCTTCTTGGGACTCGCAAATTATTATCGTCGCTTTGTGCACAATTTTTCTAAAATTGCCGCACCCTTACAGAACCTTACGCAAAAGGGAGTAGTGTGGAGGTGGGGAGAGCAGCAGCAGACAGTGTTTGAAGAGTTGAAGAGGAAGTTTGTGGAGGGACCAATATTAGCCCCAGTAGATTTCACATGCCCTTTGCGAGTGGAATCCGATGCATCTGATTTTGCTACTGGAGCAGTATTATCAATGCTGTGCAAAGATGACAAATGGCATCCTTGTGCATACTTGTCAAAAGGGTTGAATGATGTGGAGAGGAATTATGATGTGCATGACAAAGAGATGTTGGAGATAATACGAGCATTGGAGGCGTGGAGGCATTATTTGGAGGGATGTACGCATCAAATTGAGATCTGGACAGATCATCAAAATCTGCAATACTTCATGTCCGCTAAAAAGCTTAATCGCTGGCAAGCACATTGGGCACTATTCCTATCGTGTTTCAACTTTCACTTGGTCCATAAAGCGGGAAGCTTAATGAGGAAAGCAGATGCCTTATCCAGATGTATTGATCATAAAAGGGGGGTGGAGGAGGACAATAAAAATGTTACCTTACTCAAACCCGAATACTTTCGCATTTGCACTATGCGTCAAGGACATCTATTAATAGATAGCTCGGAAACGGAAATGTTGTCTAAAATTAGACAATGCTCGGAAATGGACAATGAAGTAGTGGAAGCTGTGAAAGCTCTGAAGGGAGAGAAGAAAGGTAATATCAAAGGAGACAAATGGGCTGAGGAACAAGGGTTGGTGTTGTTCCGAGGAAAAGTGTATGTACCGAAGGATCAGGATTTGTGAAGGGAGATTGTCTGGTTACATCACAATACGCTGATTGCCGGACACCCAGGAAGATGGAAGACATTGGAATTAGTAATGAGAAATTATTGGTGGCCCGGAATTTTGAAGTATGTGTTGTGGTATGTGGATGGATGGGATACGTGCATGAGGGGGAAGAAATTTCCAGAGAAACCTGCAGGAAAATTAATGCCGAACCCTATACCTAAAGCGCCGTGGCGAGATATATCTGTGGATTTTATTACCGGATTACCCGAGGCTCAAGGGTACGATGCAATATTCATAGTATGCAACCACTTTACAAAGGAGGTCCATATTATTCCTACTACTACAGAAACCTCATCATTGGGCTTGGCGCACCTCTATCTAAATCAGGTATGGCGGTTACATGGGTTACCCGATACTGTTATCTCCAATCGCGGACCACAATTTGCTTCCGCGTTTATGCGAGAACTAAACAACATATTGGGAATTCAAACTAAATTATCTACGGCATATCACCCGCAGACTGATGGGCAGACAGAGAGAATGAATCAGGAGTTGGAGCAGTACCTACATATGTTTGTCAACTACCGACAAACTGACTGGCCCAAATGGTTGGCAATTGCCGAATTTTCCCACAATAATAAATTCCATTCGGCTACTTGTATGACACCCTTTTTCGTGAATTATGGATATCATCCTCGCATGGGAGTAGAACCCAGAAGGGAAGTCAAAGTACAGTCGGTAGAAGATTTTGTATCTAAGATGCAAAGGGTACAAGAGGAAGCAGAGGCGGCATTGAAGAAAGCACGTGATGACATGATGTGACACACGGATCGTACTTGAGCACGCGCTCCAGAGTACAAAGTTGGTGACTTGGTATGGCTAAGTACCAAGGACCTGAATATTCCACGACCTTCGAAGAAACTTACGGAGAAACAAGTTGGCCCATATGCGATCTCTAAAGTGATCTCGCCTAATGCGGTAGTGCTAAAATTACCCCGATCATTTAAGATTGATCCCGAGATTAACATATCCCGCTTACGCCCTTACCATCCGCCCACTATTCCTGGCCAACAAACTACTCCGCAACCTCCAATAATAGTAGAAGGTGCTCCAGAATATATAGTTGAAGAAATTCTGGACTCACATCTTTGACGGAACAAATTGGAGTTCTTAATAAAGTGGAAAAACTATACTGACAAAAATAATTTGTGGGAGCCCAAAGAGAATTGTAAGCGAGCACATAATGTGATCGCCCAATTCTTTAAACGTAATCCGAATGCTCCGCATCGCATTGCGAGAATGGTGTATGAGGGGATGAAATTCCGGCCTTACCAAAATTTCACAGAGGGGACAAACATAATATTTTCTTGCCTGGAAGTCGAGGCATAAAAGGGGGGTAATGTTAGGAAACAGCCCCATTACCTAATAAAATTTCATTTTCATTTTATTATGTTGAATTACACTACATTACACCAAATGACGCCAAATGATGCTACACTTTGATAGCGTGAGAATATTATTTCGCACGCATCACTATGTACACGCCTGTACACGTGCGTCGGTAACAACAATGTACAATATATGTAACATAGTATATAAACCCTAAATATATGCCCAGGGGACCCTAGTTGTGTTCTCTTAGGTATTCCACCTACGTTTTCGGTGTGAAAGGCCTATCTCAACAAACTCACTTATTAATAACCCCTCGCATCAAAACCATCAATTTCCCCATCACGCATGCGGATACTGCCCCCTTCTTGTAGAGAGAACCTGCATGGTCTTAGCTAGCAGATAGTGGGTGTCGCCCTAACATCAGGGCACTTTGAATGATTTACAAAGATGTTTGAAGAATTATATTGATAATCTATGTAAGGGTAAAAAATCACCTCTCACTATTCCACGAGCAATTAATAAGAATTCTACAAAACAATCAACAATCCAGAATATATGGCCTCAACTGATATCTCAAGCACTGAAGGATAGAATTTCACAATGTTTTTAAAGGGAGACTTCTCATGATGTTCTTCGACAATGTACTTGTGCCTCTTGTGCAGAACTATGCCTAGCTTCAGATTGTGAATGGATTCCAACTGCTTCTTTGGATCCTTGATTGTATTTGTCATCCAGACTTCGCAGCATTGAGAAATCAAAATATTCCTATGGGAACAGACTCTGAGATTGAGACTGCTTATGTGCCTCCATGGTTATCTCCAGATGTTGTGCCTCCTCCATTGCCATATGATGCTGGTGTTCTTAAAGATGTTCTTGTTGATCCTTCAGGAGTGCGATCTATGTCAGATGATAATTCAGCTTATGAACTTAATTTGTGTTCATCTTGTTTAAGTGCAATCAATAAACATAAAGTACCTCTGCTTGCATTGGCTAATTGATTGTTTTTAGGTCCTGTACCACTGGAATTACAGGATTTGACACTGTCAAGACCAATTCTCTCGACCAGATTTCTGATCATTTTCCACCCCCCTTCCTGGCCGCCTTGCATCACAGCCCACCTCCTATCAGCAGCACTGCCTAGAGGTGAAATTCCCTCATTTCCAATTCGATGAAACAGTTTCAGGTTATTTATCTCGGAAGCCAGTTTGCAATTATCACAGCCTTGGAAACCCCTATTGCCTCTGGACTATAGTATTTAAGATAGCTACTTTTGTCTTGTATTAGCAGTTTGTAAATCAACCAAGTCTCCCACTTAATTCTATCCCATTTAAAACTCCAATTACTTTCTTAAGTCTATCTCAAACTCTTGCTCATTATCTCTGGAAATTCTCTGGACCTCTGGTCATCCTCCTTACCCTTGTCTTGAAATTAGGACACTTGATGAGGAGAAGGGTGCAACTTCTTATAAGTTGAAGCCAAGTCCTTTCTGCTCCCCCACTTGGTATGACACATCAAGTAAACCCTGCCCTGGATTTCCATAGGATTCCCTGCCTTACTTGATCGATCCTCTGCAACTTCTATTGTCTGGGTACAACCAGAAATCCAATGACTTCCCCATCCAGCTCAGTACTTAACAGTATTTACAAACTCTCACTTCTCTCGTCAAATCCATTCCATCTTCTCCTATGACTCCTACTGAGTCACGGACCCAATGAACTACAAGAAACTCCCACCGTGCTGGCATGGTACCAGGTTTATCAGCAATCTGCCAATCTGCCAATCTATACTTCCTTCCCCTAGGCACACTTTGACTTTTGGTGCATCCACCAGACCATCCAACATCTTCAGGCAAATTGGTTCTGGAGCACCCTCCATCAGTGCTAATGTCATGTCTCAACCTCCAGAGACCCCTTGGAATACAACTCCACTTGAGTACATAGAGAATGTTGGGCAACCTAACCCCTTTGATGAGGAAAGTCCAGGTAAAGAGGACAGACTTCCCAGTGGACCTGACGACCCTAGCAGTCCTGATGGCCCCAGGGATGACCCCGATCCTGATGACCCTGATGACCCTCTACCTCCTGATGGCAGAAATCCTGATCCAGGAGATAGGTTCCTCGATGCTCTCGGATAGTCTCCGAACCCTCCAGCAGAGCCAAACACCCAAGACCGAGAAGATCAAAGTTTGTGATCCTGACACTTTTGATGGGGCCAATCCCCAGAAACTTCAGGACTTCCTAGTCTTGTGCAACCTTCACTTCCACGATTGTCCTCAGGTCTTCGCCTCCAATGAAAAGAAGATCCTATTTATCCTTTCCTACCTCAAAGGGTCAGCCCTTAGCTGGTTTGAACCTGGACTCAACAACCCAACAAATTCCACCCATTGGATGTGGAACTATGAGGTATTCCTTAGTGAGTTGGAAAGTAATTTTGGTCCTCACGACCCTGTCAGGGATGCGGAAAAGGCTCTTTCAGAACCCACAATGAAGAAAGGTGGAAGAATAGTAAAGTATAATGTGGACTTCTGGGAACTGGCTTCCCAGGTCAATTGGAATGAGGCTGCTCTTTGCGACCGGTATTTCTGCAGTCTTCCGCTCTGTCTCCACATAGAAGTCTTACGGGGGGGGACGACCTGATACTCTAGCATCCCTACATCTTAAAACCCAGGATGCTGACAACATCTATTGGATGCAGGAAGAAGAAACCTGCTTAGAAGCAAAGACCCCCAGAAATTCCGCACACATCGGAAAAAAGGAATCTAAAGGTTCTCCTAGCTCCAATTCCAACACTCAGTCCAAACCCCAGCCCTCATCCAGCACCAACTGCACAAGCCAATCCTTGTCTGGCAGCTCCTCTGGGTCGAAGAACAACTTCCAGAGGGACAAGCCAAAAGATCCTATTTCTGACAAGTTGGGGAAAGGTGGTAAACTAACTGGAGATGAGCATGAACACCACATGAAAGAAGGACTTTGCCTCTACTGCAGTGAGAAAGGACATAGAGCTGGAAATTGTCTGAAGTCCAAAGCAGCCAAAGCCCTGTGCTGCAGCAGTCACCAAGTCCAAGCTGGACTCTGGACCCAAAAAAATAGTCCACAACCCTCGGGAACATGCCATTGGGGCTGAGGGTTGCATTGACCTTTCCCAACTGACTGCTTACGTCTGTCTCAATGCATCCGCTCTTTCTGATCCTGAATCCCTTACCATCCTGCTATCCCTTTCCAAACATTCCCTAAAAATCCGAACTCTTATTGACTCTGGTTCCTTGCATTGTTTCCTAGATTCATCATTTGTGCGGGACAACCAACTTAGTACTGAAACCATTCCTCCAATCAGACTCCGACTATTTGATGAAACTTGTAACTCCACCATAACTCAAGTTGTGGAACTCCCAGTCACTTTTCCATCTGGTGAAGTGTTCAATCTGACATTTTATGTAACCTCGCTGGACTCTTCCTGTTCTGCAGTACTTGGTCATAACTGGCTGAAGCAATACAATCCATTGATTGACTGGTCTTCAGGCCAAATAAATTTCTGTTCTGCAGCTCAAAGAGGTCCTGCCCCCTCGACATCCTCTGACTCTCCTATCTTGTGTGAGTCACCTTCACCTCTGAACCTTCCAGCAGAAACCCGCAAAAACCCTGTAATCACTAAACCCTTGAAACATGTACCTCCTGAGATCTCTTTCATCAATGCTGCTGCTTACATGCACACAAGCAAACTTCCTGGGGCTGTTGCCTCTCAGATGACATTCTCCCTGGAGGGACTGGCAGCTAAATCCTTGGTAGCATCTGGAAATCCTTCAGACCTTTCAGATGTTCCAGAAGAATATCACGAATTTGCAGATGTCTTTAACAAACAAAAAGCCGACACCCTTCCTCCACACCATCCCTATGACCTCAAGATAGAGACAGAGGATAATGCTCCCCCACCTCCAGGTTGCATGTACTCCCTCTCTCCCTCTGAGCTCAAGGCCCTCCAGATATTCATTGAAGAAAATGTTTGCTCGGGCTTCATCTGCCCCTCCAAATCCCCTCACAGTGCTCCTATACTCTTTGTCAAGAAGAAGGATGGGAGTCTCCGACTTTGTGTCGACTACCGGGGACTCAACCGTATCTCAAAGACTGGGGACTCAACCGTATCTCAAAGAAGGACCACTACCCACTTCCTCTAATCTTGGATCTCCTGGACTCTCCGGGAAAGGTGTGCATGTTCACCAAAATCGACCTCCGGCATGCCTATCACTCAGTCCACATTGCTGAGGGAGATAAATGGAAAACCACTTTCTGCACGTGCTACGGTTCTCGTGGTTCCTTTCAGACTCACCAATGCACCTGCTGCCTTCCAGCGCCTCATGAATGACATCTTCAGTGACCTAGTAGATGTCAGCATCATTGTCTACCTTGATGATATCCTGATCTACTCCAACAACATGAGTCAACATAAGGCTCACGTCAAGGAAGTTCTCCAGAGACTCCAGAAAAATGGGCTCTATGCTGCTCCGCAGAAATGCGAGTTCCATAAAGACAGCATGGAATACTTGGGGTTCATCCTCTCTCCGGATGGGCTTCAGACGTCCAAAGATAAAGTCAAAACCATCCTTGACTGGCCTGAACCTCGAAAGATTAAGGACATTCAATCCTTCCTTGGATTCTGCAACTTTTACTGATGGTTCATCCATGGATATTCCAACATCATCATCCCTCTCACCAGACTCACCCGGAAGCACATGCCTTGGGATTTTGGCAAAAAATGTCAAGAAGCCTTCAACAAATTGAAAGAAGAATTCACTCATGCCAATACTTACTCAATGGCTACTGGACTCCCATATTATCTTGGAGACAGATGCCTCAGACTACGCCTCAGCGATGATCCTTTCCATCTATACCTCGGATGGAGAAATCCACCTGGTTGCATTCCACTCCTGTTCCTTCAACCCAGCTGAATTGAACTACGACACCCATGACAAGGATCTTCTGGCTATCTTCGAAGCTTTCAAACACTGGCGACAGTACCTTGAAGGTTCCAGAAATCCAGTAGATGTGGTCATGGATCACAAAAACTTGGAATACTTCAGTACCACAAAGCTCCTTACTTGTCATCAAGCTCGGTGGTCAGAATACCTTTCACAGTTCAACCTCGCCATCCACTTCTGCCCTGGTAAACTAGGGGCTAAACCTGATGCACTCACTAGACACTGGGACATCTACTGCAAAGGGGGAAATAGCAACTTCACCTCGGTAAATCCAAGCAACTTCTGTCCAGTCTTTACTCAAGAACAACTCACATCCTCTCTCTGAGCCACTTTCCTTGCTACTCCTATCATCCATCAAGCCGTTCTCATGGACATTGAAAAGCTCCACAATGATATCCGGTCTTCACTCCCTCTTGATCCCATCTCCTCCTCACACCTTCCATTGCCATCCGCCCCAAATTGGTCTCTAGATGACAGTGGACTTCTCTGCCACTTCGACCGGATTTACGTCCCAGATGTTGCAGACCTCCATCTTAAAGTCTTACAATACAAGCATGACCACATCCTCTCAGGTCACTACGGGCAAAACAAGACCCTTCAGCTTATCCGATGGGAATATGTTTGGCCCAATCTCTGCACCTTTGTGCAGGACTTTTGCAAGTCTTGTACTACCTGCAAACACTCCAAATCACCCTGACACAAACCCTACAGATTTCTGAAGCAAATTCTGGTCCTGGAAAGGCCTTGGAACTCAATCTCCATGGACTTCATTGAACAGTTACTGGACTCCAATGGACACACTGCCATCCTAGTCATCGTAGACTGACTCCAAACAGGGCATTTTCATCCCCACAGTAAACAAAATCACGGCTCAAGAACTTGCTAATCTATTCATCATGCATGTCTTCTCCAAGCATGGTGTTCCATCTCACGTCACCTGTGACTGGGGTTCCGAGTTCATTTCCCATTTCTTCCGCTCTCTTGGGCAAGCCCTGGACATGAAAATCCACTTCACTTTGGGTTATCATCCAGAAGGCGACGGACAGACTGAATGCCTCAACCAGACCCTCAAACAGTACTTGCAGATCTTCTGCAACTACCAACAGAACAACTGGTCCCAGCTTTTACCTTTGGGGGAATTTGCATACAACAATGCTCCCTCAGCTTCCACTGGAGTCTCACCCTTCTTTGCCAACAAAGGTTACCACCCAAACATCACGGTTTTTCCAGAGCGCAAACTAGCCTCGCAATGCACACACCATTTTGTGGTCAACCTTGATGATCTCCACCAGGAACTCCAGAAGCAACTCACAGAAGCACAGAAGCGCTATCAAGGTCCTGCAGACAAACGCCGGGCTCCCACTCTTGATTTCAAAATTGGTGACTACGCTTTCATCAAAAGTGAGCACTGACACACTACATGACCCTCCAAGAAGCTCAGAAAAGTTCTATGGCCCTTTTGAGATCATTGCCCATCTGGGTACCCACTTGGTTACCCTTTGACTTCTGGATCACCTCCAGGCTGTCCACCCAGTATTCCATCTCTCCCAACTAGAAGAAGACACTCCCAACATGGTTCCTAACCATATTCAACCTCCACCTCCTCCAGTCATTATAGACAATGAACTGGAGTACGAGATTGCAGAAATCCTTGTTTCAAAAATTGACAACCGCTATTGATGCAAGTTACTCTATTTTGTATGGTGGGAAGGTTACCAAGGAACCGACAAAGAAACCTACCTCCTGGCTTCCAGTTATGGAACTTGATCATGCCCAGGAACTCATTACAGACTTTCACACTCATTACCCAGGGAAACCAGGACCTCTTTCCACTTAACACCTGGAAGCCTATCCCTTAGTTGGGATAGGAAACACTAGATAGAGATAGAAAAAGATGTAATATTGGAACTCACTGCTAATCACACTGAAATAACAAGACAACAACGTGTTATTAGGAGTGAGAGATGATTACAAAAAGGCGAGTATGATAAGCAAAGGGGAAAAAGGAAGAATGGGGAAAGGACTATATGTGGTAGTATATAAGGTCTGAGGAAAAGTCCGAGTACAAACAAGTGTCAATGAGATTATGTAAGTCACCAGGCTTACAACACCCTTTGTTTCAAAATGAGATCCTCATCCATTCAAAAAAAAAATATAGAAATCTAAAGAACTCTGGATCCCTGCCCAATCCCTACTCCTCCCCCACTCCCTCACCCTCTGCTTCTTCTGAAAGTCCCAGCAGCTCCCTTTGCACCTTGAACTCCTCCTCCTCTTCATCCTCTTCTTCTTTATCCCCTTCCTCCTCAGACTCCTGCCTCCACTCTGGATCCAATGCCCCTTGGGTGTCCGACATTGAGTCTTGAAGTGCCAACACTCCTTCACTTATAACCTGGAGCTCCCGGAGCTCCTGCAATTCTTTCTTCATCTCATTCACTGCCCCCACCAACTCCCTAAGCAACTCCATCACTCCCTTATTGATCCCAAGCCTGGATCCTCCTGGATCCTCCTGCCCCTCCCATACTACCTCCTCACTCTTGTGCTTTGCCTTCGTACAAGGCTCGCACACATGACCCCGGGTTCCCACCTGGAAACACAACAACTTCTGGTTAGAACATCTACTAGAAGTCAGCATGGAAGTAGCAATGAGAATAAAGAGCTACTCACCTTTTACAAGGAATGGCGGCTTGTAGCTGCACTAGGGCCTTGGTTTTGGGCACCTCTGCCCGCACCTTTCCTTTCACCTTCTTCTTGGGGGAGGCGCTCCATTCAGCCTCTTCTGGCTCCACTTCTCCGGTTTTCCACCCTCTTGGCGGCAGCGGTCTTCTTCTGTTCCTCCTCTGCAGCCTTTTTCTCAGCCTCCACCCTAGCCACCTCCACTTTGGCAGCCTCCTCTGGTGCTCAGCGCTCCTCAGCTTCCCTGGCCTCTTCTTCCAACCAGAGCTCCATTGCTCCTGCTGGGCCTTGATGGCCACTATCTTTTCCACATATGAGGGGACAGTGGACATCTTTGTTGGAGGGAGTGAGGGGGTGGTGGTGGTTGAAGAAAGACCTGGGAACCCATCAAAATCAACACACCCGATTTGGATTTGAACCTTCACATGCCTTGTAGGCTCAGCACTAAGGGGGAAATACTGTCAAGACCAATTCTCTTGACTGGATTTCTGATCGTTTTCTGCCCCCCTTCCTGGCTGCCTTGCATCACAGCCCACCTCCTATCAGCAGCACTGCCTAAAGGTGAAATTCCCTCATTTCCAATTCGATGAAACAGTTTCAGGTTATTTATCTCAGAAGCCGGTTTGCAATTATCACAGCCTTGGAAACCCCTATTGCCTCTGGACTATAGTATTTAAGATAGCTACTTTTGTCTTGTATTAGCAGTTTGTAAATCAACCAAGTCTCCCACTTAATTCTATCCCATTTAAAACTCCAATTACTTTCTTAAGTCTATCTCAAACTCTTGCTCATTATCTCTGGAAATTCTCCAGACCTCTGGTCATCCTCCTTACCCTTGTCTTGAAATGAGGACACTTGACGAGGAGAAGGGTGCAACTTCTTATAAGTTGAAGCCAAGTCCTTTCTGCTCCCCCACTTGGTATGACACATCAAGTAAACCCTGCCCCAGATTTCTGTAGGATTCTCTGCCTTACTTGATTCATCCTCTGCAACTTCTATCGTCTGGGTACGACCAGAAATCTGACAACTTCCCCATCCAGCTCAGTACTTAACAGACACCTATAATGAGAAGCACAACCAATTACCACCAACTACATCACATATGTCCCATGCCACCAGTGGGCCTTGCCGCCACTCCCTGGCGCACTACCTGGTAATTATGTAATATTGAAGAATCATCACCTGACCTTCCCACAATACTAAGGTTCAGAATAGTGACAGAGATGTTCCCACCACCCCAATCACCACCTGATCACCATCTCCCACAGTTGATCAACATGTGTCAGTCTCAGCTAATCATGCTCATCATCCTCAATGATGAGCATGCTATTCCACTCATTCCTGGCCCTTTCCCTTCGCTTTTTTTGGTAGATAACACTTATGCATGTATATATATAGTGCTAATAAACAGTTATTTTCACTTTTGCAGCTATATTTAACCCATAACAAGCACTCTCTCTGGTTGAGAGGAGGAGGGGGTCTCTTCTCTTCATTGGGGGGCTGGGTCTGTAATGCATGTGTATGGCTGTATATTCATATTTTATAACATGAATGGGGAGGGTGCTGCATGAGATGGGAAGGGGGGAAATGGGGAGAATTGACAGAATGAGAGGAGGGGGTACCATCTACTGGGCTTGTACACTGTCTACAGCTATGAAAATGTATGTAGAGTGTGTATGGATGTATATAGAAGTGAGGATTGATGTTGGGAAAGCTGGGGACAAAGTGCTCTTTGTCAGTGCACCTGTATAGGGAGGGAGGAGTGGTCACTTACTTGCATACCTAGGCCTTCCCCTTATGAGATGCACATGGAAAGAGAGTATTATGGTCCTAATAAATGACCTGATCAACCTCCCAGAGGCCCTGCAGTTGTGAGGATAGACAGAAAAGAGAATATGTACTCAGGAAGAGATATACTTACCCTGTGACATCCGTGGGGCCAAAGTGTTTGCTTTCTTCAATTCCTAGGTCTAATATAAAGGTATAATAAGGTTCAGTGAGGGTTATGACAGGGGGAGAAGATCCTAGCTCAACAAGGCATGGGTTCCCCATCAGCAGAGGTGAACTTTGCTCAGCATGGATCCCACTCTGTACCTTTCATCCAAACATCATCATAGGCATTCAGTAGATACTTTTGACCTTCGTTTATAGTCTAAAATCAACCCATATGGTCTGTACTTCATCCTACACAAAGCAGGAACTCACCTGACCTCCTTGTTACTCCATGCCAGCTCATGGAGCTCACTAGTGGCCTTACATACAGGCATACTGATGTAGTACAAGTAAATTTAGCACCTTTGAACAGTTCATGAGTCTATAAAAGAGAGGCAGATGGTCAATTTATTGAGTTGGGATGTAGTCACTCACCTGGGGCCTATAGGACTTAGGCTATATCTCAATGTAGTGCAGAGATAATTGTATAATCTTGTATCAATACATATTCCCTGGAGTTGTAGACCATCCAGATAGGAGGTGAGGCCATAGGATGCACAAGAGTTCAGCCAAGTAGTCCCAAAAAGGCAATAATCTGAAGATAACTCACCAGTGTCTCAATGCACTTCTAATCGGAAAGCAGAAGTGAATAGAGGGAAGTTAATTACATAGGCTGCAAGAGGACCAATTTTGATCTGTGGAGGAATGAGGACAAGATACTCAGGAAAGTGTTTATCAGCGGTGTGATCAGGAGTATGATCGGATGTGCCTCAGATCAACTACTGCAAATACATTGTTTTGGACATTAGTTACTGGTTTCTGCATGGATTCCCTGCAGTCAAATTTATTCCTATGCAAAACACTCTCTTCTATCAACCCCTGCTCTCCATTCAACAGTGCATTGTTTCACTGCTGAGAGATTTCATCAGGAAAATACAACACCAACTTATTATGCTTAATGTCTCCTTATTGCACTTAAAGTGGAAATTGAGCAAGATTAAGGGGTCGTTTCCTGAATTAAGCAAATTTCCCTTAATTTCCCCTTATTCCACTACTTAAACTGCTTTCAGGCAGGTATCTGCTCTTACAGGGCTGCCTAGCCATCTTAATAAGGAAACTTAAGCAAAAAAATAAGAATAATAAATACATAAGCTACTATGCAAATACAGTGAAGTACATAGTTGACTATGGTTTCATCCCTGCTCCCATTGCTCCCATGCTCCTGTTGTTCCTGTTTACCCCACCACCCCACCACCACTCCCCCAGGGACCCCCACTCAACACCCTTTTTCACTACTTCCCAAATGCTCCCCATCAACCCCAATCATTTCTCCTCCACATCACTTCTTCCATTCACCCACCATTATTGTCACTGCTGTCATTCCACCTGTGACCCACCTCATGAGCAGTTGGTTGTGGGGTGGTGTGCTGTTTGTTGTTGTTGTCAGGGCATGGCATCATGGTAAGGCTTCACTGTATGGTCATGCCATCTCAATACTAAAAAGAGAAAACCCCTGTCTCACTCATAGCGAGACAGCAGGGGGCAAGGGGTGGCAGTGTTTCTTGTGTCATGGTACCCACTTGTTCTGTCCTTGTCCTTTTCATCAGGTGGTGATGATGGCCTGGTGGCTATCCCTCCTCCCCCTCCCTGTTTCCACCCCATGAGCAGTTGCTCGCAGTTGTTGGGGGTGCTGCTGTCATGTCACCCTCCTTATTGTGAGCATATGGTCCTGCTGCTACCTAATCATCCCACAAGCAGAGGCTCATGGCAGTGGTGGTGGTTGATCAGAAGGCACCCGCCATCGTTGTCAATAGTAAAATCACTATCTAAGATTTTTGTTGTTAGTCACAAGGAAATGAAATGAGAAAAGAAGAAAAAAAACTCACCTATGGCCCAAGAGATGTCAATGTTTCTTGAGCCTTTTTTTTGTTTTGCCCCATTGCCATCCTCTTCCTGGTCACTGCCCATGTTGTTGTCCTTTGTCCCTCTCTGTCCCTGTCCCCTGGCATTGTCATCCCATCTTGTTGCTCCCCATTTCCACCCCGTGAGCAGTTGTTTGCAGCAGGGTGGTGGTGGTCCATTGTTCATTGTTGTTGTCTTCATTGTTCTCTCCCTTTGCCCCTGCATTCCTGTCTCCTGTTTGTTGTTTGTTGTTCCTCTTTCCATTGTACCTCATCATTGGCTGCTACCACCTGCAATCCACCCCATGAGCAGTGGCTTGCAGGGCTAGGATGGGTGCTGGCCATTCATTATCATCCCCATTGTTGTTGCTCCATTATAACTCATCCACCCTGTGAGCAGGGGCTCACAGCAGTGAGTTCTCCTGGTCCTGTCCTGGGTCATTGTCCTAGGCTGCAGTGTACCATCTTGGTGCCATCTCATTGTTACAACATAGACAGAACATAGATCTGGCTTGCAGCCACTAGTGGCTCTGGCTGGCATGGATTTGGATGTGAGAGCAGTGATGGTGTAGAGGTGCGAGGGAGGTGGAAGTGGTGTCTGGGCTGGCTGAGAGGGACTTGGAAGAAATTTCGAAGACAAGTCAAGCAGTCCTTAAGGCCTTAAGGCCCTGTAATTTACCCTCCCCCACCTATTCCAATTGGATTCCAGTTATTCCATTTATTCCGACCAGAATCCAGTTATTCCAGTTATTCTGACAGGATTCTGGTTACTCCAGATGCTCAACTTAGAGTATATACTCTAATGGATAGTCAAATTTTGAGTCTTAAGTTGTCAAAGTGCCTACAAAATATATTTGTGCAGAGTAAGGATTGAACTCAAGGCATCTTGATGAGAGTAATCACATGACAAACCAAACATGTGTGCTTAACCAGTTGAGCCACAGGAGAATTATTAGTTAGTAATATAAGGTTTATTCATGACACTCAAACTCACAACTCTTAACTTTTTTCAAAGTAATTAAGATCAAATTTTTTTAATTAACCACATCCCTCATGTTGAACGCAAGGGAGCGGGGATGATTTTGATTACATACATAAACCAAAAATCCTCCCTCTCACAAGATGCAAGAGGGAGTTTTATTTATATACATAAAAACCTAACCCCTTGCGTTCAGCATGAGAGGGGAGGTAAAAACATAAAGAAAAAATCCCTCCCCCATGCAAAATGGAGGGGGCACAATACTAATAAATAACTAAAAGTACAAAAAACATCCCTCCCCACGCGAAGTGCAGGGGAGGAGGGGATGCAACCCCGCTGTGCTAGGTGTGTTGTCTGACATTCCACCCACGATCCACCCCACGAGCAGTTGCTCGTGAGGCTGGGGGTAGGTGGCTTGTTGTTGTTGTCATTCCACCCACGATCCACCCCACGAGCAGTTGCTCATGAGGCTGGGGGCAGGTGGTGCATTGTCATCTCCTATCCCTGCATCTGGGTGTTGTTCCACCCATGCTCCACCCCACGAGCAGTTGCTTGTGAGGCTGGGGGTGGGTGGCTTGTCGTTGTTGTCATTCCACCCCCCATCCACCCCATGAGCAGTTGCTTGTGAGGCTGGGGGTGGGTGGTGTGTCATTGTCATCTCCTGTCCCTGCGCCTGGGCGTTGTTCCACCCACGTTCCACCCCACGAGCAGTTGCTTGTGAGGCTGGGGGTGGGTGGTGTGTCATTGTCATCTCCTGTCCCTGTGCCTGGGCATCATTCCACCCATGATCCACCCCACAAGCAGTTGCTCGTGAGGCTGGGGGTGGGTGGCTTGTCATCATTTGTCGCTGTCATCCCCTGTTTGGATTTCTGTTTTTTTCTTTGTTTTTTTTTTTTGGGGGGGGGGGGGGGGGGGGGTTTGGGCACATCAGTGTGACGTGGCACGAGTACAGAGGTTGGTGGGTGCTTACTAGGCAGGTACCCCCCTTCTGGGGTCTCCTGGCATCCCTCTGCACCCTCCTAGCCCATGTCGACAGCCTCACATCCCATTTGAATGGAGAGGAGAGGATCAGGTGGGCATGGGCGTGGGTTGCGCATTTTTTGTTGTGGCAGGTCGTCCCCAGTAGTATACAACCTAAAAAGCAATGAATTACAATTAGTTGATTGATAAAAAGAAAAAGAAAAAAGAAAAAAACTTATCTATGGCCCAAACAACAATTGCTGTCATTTGGGCCTGTGTTCCATCCAGTCAGCTCATTTGAAGGTGGTGGTGATGGTGGCAGTGGGTGTGGGAATGGTGGTGGCAGGTGCACATGCAGTGGTGGTGGTAGAGTGGAGAGGAGGAGGAGGCAGTGTTGATGACGGTGGTGGTGGTTGTGAGCTGGCAGTCACGTGTCATGTGTCATGCAATATGCATGTTTGTGTATTCCATTAATGGCTGTTAACTACACACCTTGGTTGGGTAATAAAGGTATTAGATGTATGTAGACAAATAATTACTTGGTAGCTCAGTGGTTAAGCATGCTGTTATGTGTGCAGACCCAAGGTCGAGTGTTCAATTCTTGTTGTACGTCGAAATTTTATTTGGGAAAGCACATGCATTCCGGTTATTCCAGTTATTCCAGTTATGCTAGTTGCCGTGCATCCAGTTGATCTGACTGTTCCAGGTAAAAATGAGTCCAGGTAGATTCCAGGGATTCCAGAGGTAAAATTGACCCTCCAGTCTGATCGGAATTATGAATTGTGAGAAAAATATATGTAAATGGAATTCCCCAGAATTCTGGAAATTCCGATTGGAATGGGCATTCTGACCAGAATCTGACTGGAATAGGTGGAGGAGTGTAATGTACTCAGGGAAAGGGCCAGGAATGAGTGGAATTGCATGCTCATCATTGGGGATGATGAGCACGACATTAGCTGGGACTGGTGCATATTGATCAACTGTGGGAGACAGTGATCGGGTGGTGATTGGGGCAGCAGGAACATATCCATCACTATTCTGAACCTTAGTATTGTGGGAAGGTCAGGTGATGATTCTTCAATATTACATAATTACTGATTCAGGCACTGTCAATTGCTGTACCCACTGCCTCGAAGGCAGTTGAAACTCAACTACCTTAGGTTTTGCCCATGGTGTCAGTGTCAATACCAAACATAAAGTGATAGGTGGAGCCATCCAAAAGTGCTGCTGCACTTTCAGTAGGAGCTACAATTACCAACTGATGAACCTCATCTTTTTGAGTAAATAGTTCCATGAGTGCAAGGAGTACTGTAACCCCTCTGAGGCAGGATTCACTGAGAGAGCATATATGAAATGAGAGCCAAGAAAGGGGATGAGTAGAACAGGCTCAAGATATGTCCTATTCAGCAGAGATGATGATGGTACAAATGGGAGATCCAATGAGGATACAAGTGTAAACAATGTCATGTGTCAGCAGCAGGCTTACACCCTTTCCTGCCATAAGAAAAAGACACAGAGAAAAAAAATTGTGGGGGGAGGAGCAGAAAATGTAAGTAAAATAGCTCAAGCATGGGTGCATCAAAAACACCAGTGGGGAAATGCTACTGGCCAGTGAAGAAGAAAGGCTACAAACTAGCAACTGATTTCTGCATCAACCAGATGTCCAGTGCCTTGCAGTCTTTGACTTCCTGTCCCAGTAGCAATTGGTCTTCTTCTGGTCCATACCCCTTCCATTGCATGAGGTATTGGTGGCCTCATCCCTGTCAGCATTTGTCCAGTATCCAGTCAATCAAGTACTCTTTGTCTTCACCAACAATGACAGTTTCCATCTCTCAACTAGGGAACAGTTCAGGATCATTTTTGATAAAGGGGAGAACTTGTGATGTATGGAATGTTGGGAATGTGTTGGGGTTATTTGGCAGATTCAGTGTAACATTGGACTGGGTAGGAGATGTCTGTGTAACTGTGTCTGGTCCATCAAACTGTGGGATAGATTTTGCTACATCAGGAAAATTGCTTTTGTCCCCAGGGTGTCCTGGGTTACCCTAGGATGTCTTGGGACATGCCAAGGCATCCAAAGCAATTGTCTACCCTGGGCACTTTGTAGGTAAAGTGCCATTATTTGCCAGTCTTCAGGGTACTGAATTTTGGTCCAAAGTGCTCCAGGGCACCTCAGGAATGTATGATTCATATGCTTCCAGAATGTCCTCTGATGCTTGAGAAGATTTTTTCATCCTCCAAATATCATTCACACTGCATATGATATACCAAAAAAGTATCATATTTCCTATATAATACATATATTTGATATGTAACTACACTACATATACTCCCCCTTGTTGTCTCCCCTCCCCCTTGTTGTCTCCCCTCCCCTGTGTCATCTCATCTCCCAGCATTTCCCCCTTGTTTGGTCTCCCTCCCCCTGGTCTCCCTCCCCCTCCCCCTTGTCTGGTCTCCCTGGTCTCCCTCTCCCCCTGGTCCCCCCCCCCCTTTGTCTTGCTCCCCCTGGTCTCACCCCCCATCTTGCCTGCCTCCCTCATCATTGGCCAGTGCTGTAGTCATCATTGGCCAGTGCTGTAGTCATCATCGTCTGGTGCTGTGGTCATTGTTGTCTGGTGCTGGTGGTCCTGGGTTGTTGTTGTCATTCCACCCACAGTCCACCCCACAAGCAGTTGCTCATGAGGTTGGAGGTGGGTGGTGTGTTCCTGCCATCTTGTTTGCTTCCCCACCGTGCAGTTGGTCATCATAGTCATCATCAACACCCATCCACTGCGGTAGGGAAAACGGAGTGTTGGCGGGGTTCTTGTTTGTGTTGTTGAGCTCCAACAGATAGAGTATGGAAGGACCATGGTAGGAAAGAAAAAGGGGATGAAAACAGGGTTCGATGTGAAGCGTCAGAGGAAGTGGCTGTGGGAGGTGAGAACAAGATTACTGGGGATAAACACATTCATGCGTGGGTGTCAAAAGGTTGCAAAGACTGAAACACAAGGGGAAAAGGTTGGAAACGAGTTTTTGAGGGTTATTGTATGTATGTAATAAGGGCTAGTCTTCAAGAAGACTAAGTCCAGAGAAGGTATGCAAGACAGAGAATCAGCTAAAGAGACTTAAAACTTTAGTACTATGCCTTTTTGTGCAGAAAACTTAATCTCCTCTTAGCAGGAGATAAAACTTAGAAACTGAGAGTGATTCTTGTCAAAAGAAAGGGTGATCCATTTGAAAGGTGGGATGACACCTAAATACAAACTCGAGAGAAAAACAGCACTGCATGCATGCTCTTGCACTGGTCAGACTGCAGATCAACAATTTAGACTAATTAGGTTGGAAAAGATCAAAGTAGGAAAAGCTCGAGAAGATGACATCAAAAGGGAAATGTACATGCACAAGCTGAAAAATGAGGAACTGGACAATGTCTCAGGGGGACGAATGTTGCCTGTGGGTCCTATTGACTTGCGTCGCCTACCCCAGTTCAAGTGTGGGACCCTCCGGACAACGTCACTCAACCCTATGTTCCAGTCCCCATAATCCAACAGAACTGTAAACATCAAGAAGCTGATTAAATGCAAAGCACCCAAAGCCCAAAGCACTGACTACCATCAATCAGAAAGTTCTTCTTTGGCTAGTTGATCCATTCTTGAGCTAGGAGGTATTCAAGAGGATGTCAAAGGAGGTAGGGGATTCTGTCAAGTCTAGAGGACTCAGGGAGATTAAGGACAAAGAAGAGTATCAAGAAAGTACACAAGTAACAAAAGATAAAAGAAATCAACAAACACACATTCAACATTTGTACCTACATTAGGGCCAGTGACAAGCACAGTCATGCCATGATCACAGACCAGATGCATAACATGTTCAACTGTCAAGTCTATGAGCAGAGCTGTAGGCTCTACAACACCACCCCATGAGCAGTTGCTCATGGGCATGGGGAGAGTGCTGGGGCTGTCATCAGTGATGTGACAGGTGCAGAACCTGGGGGGGGGGTGCATACCTGGCTGTGGGGCCCTCATTTTGGGCTTATGGTGGTAGTATCAACCTGTAAAACAAGTAGTTAGTATAATTGAATATGCAAGAAATGAAAAAAAAAAAACACTTACTGGGCCCAAACGATGCTTAGTGTCATTTGGGCCACGTTGATGGTTTGCTGTTTGCTGTTGATGGAGATCCCTAGCTAGGAGGGGGTTGATGGTGTGACAGTGGTGGCAGAGGTGTGATAGAAGGAGGAGGTAGTGGCAGCAGGGTGGGTGGGAGTCTCAATTTATACGTTCAATGGTCATGTGAGCGCCCCATGGGGTGCCAACTTCACATGACATGCATTAATCCAGGGTCAGCGATAGCTAACGATGTCAGTCATCACTCCATTCTGCCCAGAGTCACCATGATGACTTCCCCCGTCAAAAAGATAAGTCTTTTTTTTGTTTCTTTCTCTTCTACTATAACTAACAAATGTTCCTTATTTTTTTACAACTAACTGTTTTTTAGGTTCTAATCTACTGCCCACACTGGCAAATGACATGAAGTGAATGAAATGGGGCCCAAATGATGTTTATCATCGCTTGGGCATCAGGTAAGTTTTTCTTTGTTCATGAATTGTTTTTTTTTTTGGGGCACGCATCACGGATACAGGTATTTTTGGGTACGGCTTACAGTGATGTCACCTGTGACCTGCATCCAACCCGCCACTCTCTGGTAGACATATTACATTTGGTGAGTTCTTGAATGGTTTGCATAATGTTACACTTATTATAACACTGTGTTTCTGTCGCTTTAAGGTCCAGTGTCTATTTTTTTTAATGCTAGCTTTTTTGTCACAACCTGAGAAAGGACCAGACATACAGTGATATCTCAGTGAGTTCTCATTTGTTTTGTATGATCTTTGACTTGATCTGATATTATTTGAACATTGTTTGAAGACTATGAAGAGATGAGAGGACAGTGCATAGCCATTCCTTTGAAATCCCAACATCTGTGTCAGGAGAGGGGGTTGAAATGGACATATATTATATCAGTGAGTTTTTATCAGTTTACCATGATCTTGGGCTTTATCTGGCACTATTTCGACATCATTTGAAGGCTATGAAGAGATGAGAGTGTTGAAATTAATTACCAATATTGTTGCATGTGCATATTCTCCCACATTAATTACCAATATTGATACATGTTTCATATGCATATTCCTCTGGAGTCATGTGATATCCTTACTATTATGTATATAAGGAGAACCTGTACTATAGTAGGAATATAGTGTTCTTACCTCTGCTAACCCTAGCTGTAAGTCTAAGTAAACCCCAGGTAGGTTGTAAGGAACGTGTTGTCTCTTCCACTGTGCAGCGTATATAGTCCGCTCCAACAGGTTATGGGCCCTGCTGGGCACGTCGTGAACACGCCTTAATTGGCTGCGAATGATGTTGACTTCATCGTCTCCAAATTATAACCTTGCGCTCTTCGTGAGCTGCATTGCGCTCCCTGCGAGCTGCACATAAAACCTAGGTTGACTAGGGTTAACCACTCTGAAGGAGTGTTTTCTCCTTAGAACATTAAACGTGTTTTATTGAGTAAAAAGACTGATTGAGCGCTTTTAACAGCTGCCACCACAAAATCATGTCTTCAACTCTTGAGAAACTCATTCAAACTTTCGACGGATCAAATTACATTCAATGGGCCGACTCAATGAAGGCATGGCTCAGGTCTCAGGGCCTCTGGCAAATAACTAGCGGGGCGGAGCAAAAACCGCCCCTGGCGCCTCCCTTGACGGCGATGAACGCTACTTTGGTAGCGGATGCTAATGCCAAGCTCCAGACCTGGAGCAACAAAAATGACCAGGCCATTGGTAGCCTAGTGCTCTGCCTGGCCCCCTCCATTCGGCAGCGTGCCAACTCAAAGGACACTGCTGAGGAGGTGTGGGATCTCATCCGCACCGATTATGGTGTGGATGGCCCCTCCCAAGTCTTCGCGGACTTTAGGTCTGCAATAGCGATCAAGATCCTGGCTGCGAACCCCGCACTGGAGATTGCTAGAATGGCAGACAAATTTGAGCGCCTTACGGCTGCTAACGTCGCCATCCCCGAGCTAGTGCAAGCAATGATTCTACTTGCTGCCATGCCGCGCGAGTACGATTCCTTGTCTGCAACGGTCCTTAACACGACCGCTAATAGCGCCTTGACATTTAAACATGTCAAGGACTCCATTGTCACTGAAGCCTCAAGGCGCACAGCAGTAGGAAAGCCCGCTGGCCAGCCTCAGGCCAACAAACTTTCCGCTGTTAAACGCAAAGGGGGAAACCCCAAATGGCAGCCCAAAGAAGGGCAAAACAGCAACGGAGACTCGTCCTGAAAGCATGGACGACGTGGGGACAGAAAGACTAAGGAGGAGAAGCCGAAGGATAAACATACCCACCTCGCCTCCAAAGCCTATACCACCATAAATGGTAATGGCACCATCATACCGCTGATGCCGCTTATACAGCGCATCGAAAGACGCGAACACACTCCCACAAGGGATCCTCGCCGCCGACCGCCTGCACAGGCATATACGGGCGCGGCCTCTACCTCTCGTTTGGTTTATGCCGAATATCAGCAAGCTCGAGACACCCTCGAGCAAATGCAACTTCCGCGCAGCGCGAAAAATCTGCGACCGCTGGAAGAGCACCTGATGGTGCGAGAAGGAAAGAGAAGAAGGATAGAACCTAGGATCGAGGAGGTAGAAGACGATACCATCTCCCTCGGATCTGAACCCCCGGTGTCTGATGAGGAAGTGTGGAAAGCCGTCGACGAAATGCTCGTCAATGAACCCCTTGATACAGGGGCGTATAATGACAGGTCAGTCCTTTTCCCTGCCACAAGCACTAAAATTAATATTCCTATGAATACAGCGAACTTTTCATGTGAAATTTTACCGCTATTAAATGTATCATGGAATTATTTAGATCTTAATATATGTGCTATGTGTGCAAAGGGAGATTGTAAGAAAGGTGCCGACTGGATCATGGATTCAGGCACATCAAAACACTTCACTGGTGAAATAAAAGATTTCGCTTCTTATGAGCCTTTACCGAGAAAGGACTCTACCTTGGTCCAAACGGCCACTGGTACTACTCATATAGTAGGAAAAGGAGCAGTCTTCATTAAACACCAGGTAGTATGTCATGGGAAGTCAGAGATGCGTGAAACATGGTTATACCCCGTCTACTACATACCCGACATTAATACTCGATTGATGTCAATGGGGGTCTTTTTACAAGACAGAAGTGATGTGCATGGTTCCTCCGCACACATTTCATTTATCGAGCATGGAAACCCAATCATGCATTGTGTCCCTCTAAGGAGGAATGACACGATCTATTGGGCTCGGACTCATATATTGAGCACCAAAAAGGTTAATGTCGCGACCATTTATGTCGCTGACTACTTGACTTGGCATAGGCAACTTGGACACCCATCCAAAGAGGCGCTAGGGAAAATGCCTAAAAGCACCATAAAATTCCCAAGGAATTTAATTATTCCTAAAGACAAAATTATATGTCCAGGGTGTGCAGAAGGGAAAATGACCTCAAAATCTTTTCCCGAGTCAGACTCACGAGCTGACAAATCCTTTGAATTAATACATTCCGACCTAAAGGAACTCCCGGTACTATCGTACCACAAACATAAATACTTCATTGTATTTCTTGATGAAAAAATGTCACATATTTGGGTCCAATGTCTCAGAAAGAAATCTGACGCTGCTGCAGCAATTAGACAATTTCAAGCAATGGCTAAAACCCAATATGGCGCTACAATCAAGCGCTGGCGTGTCGATCCAGGGGGGGAGTTCAAGGATCGTGAGCTACAAAAACAGCTCAAGGACTTAGGCATCAAAATAGAGATGTCTGCACCCCACGTTCATCAACAGAACGGGCGCGCAGAGCACGCCATAAGGACAATAATGGAAAAGTCGCAAACCTTGCGATTCACCGCTTGTCTACCACAATCATGGTGGGAATTTTGCATAGAACATGCAACACATTTATACAACCGAACCCCAATAAGGTGCCTGAAATGGCTGACACCTTTTGAGGACCTGACAAAGGTCCGCCCAGATCTAAACAATCTGAAGGTCTTCGGTTGCGGTGCTTATGTCTATCTACCAAAGGAAAAACGTCCAACAACATTATCTCCTCGATCGGAGTTAATGACGTACCTTGGAGTAGAAGATGGCATTAAAGCATATCATTTCATGCGACAAAATGGCGCAATATTCATTGGTGCCACGGCACTATTTGATGAAATGATGTTCCCATGCTGTCCCGGAGCTAAAACTCCTGCCAAGACAGACCTTGGTGATTTTCCACCTCCAGAACCAGAAGATGACGACCACTCATCTGGAACGGATGGCGATGACCCTATACTGCCACAAAATCCGCCCCTTCCTCCATCATTAGAAGATGATGATGATGATTTACCAAGCGAGCAAAAGGCGCATGACGATGCGACTAACACTCCTCCTCCGCTGCCTCCAGTTAACACTGAGGACTTTTGTCCAAGACGTGAAGATCAACAGGAATGGCAGCAATTGCCCCATCGATCAGGCAGGCAGAGGAAAATCCCAAACCGTCCCAGCAATACCTATGGAGAACAGCGACTCCCCTCTGACATAGAGAGAGACATTGCGCGTGATCGATATTGGAAGAAGTCTGTGGGTCAAGATTCGGATCATAACTGAACACGACCATGACCTCAACAGCAAGAACCGGTTGCTGGACCGAGTTCGGCACCCCACGAGAGTGTGCCCGATTCCAATAATCAAGAACATGATTACCCAATGGGGGAACCGGATGAAGCAGGTTATATTAAAAAGATAACCAAGGAAGGTGGAGATGAGCTTATCCGCTGGCTGTTATCAAAAGCAGTCACACCATCAAGCAGAAAAAGCCTAGTTCCAAACCAATTTCGCGATATTGCGCGCCTACCCCGGCAGCAGCAACTTGAGTGGAAACAGGCTTGTCGTGAAGAGTTAGAGGCTCTTCGCAAGCGACAAGTCTATGATATCGTCGATCTTCCACATGATCGGAAAATGATCAAAAATAGATGGGTTTTCTCCATGAAATCGGACGGAAGAAAACGAGCCAGACTCGTGGCCAAAGGCTTTTCACAAGTCGAAGGCGTTGACTTTGATGAGATTTTCTCACCAGTAGTCCGCTACGAGACTGTACGCCTCATGTTTGCCCTTGCGTCTCTAGAAGGCATGTATATGACTGGTCTAGATGTAAAAACTGCATTTTTATATGGCAAACTTGATGAGGAGATCTATATGGATCAACCCAAGGGTTTCAGACTCGAGGGTAAAGAGCACAAAGTAATGCGCTTACGCCGAGCATTGTATGGCCTTAAACAGGCTTCACTAGCATGGTGGAAAGAGCTAGAGGCATTTATGCGCACCATTGGGTTTGTGCGTGCCAGCTCCAATGCCAGCATCTTCATACACAAGGATCCTAAGACAGGCAGCATCATTATTGCGCTAGTCTATGTTGACGATGGCTTGTTCATGGGCAAGAACAAGAAACTTGTGGATGAAAAGAAGAATGCTTGCCTGAAGCATTGGGAGTGCCGTAGTACTGAAAAAGTCATGGAATTCTTAGGCATGCGCGTCACCCAGACCGCTACAAAAGTCAAACTCAATCAAACAGAATATCTCGCCAAAGTGCTCGAGAGGTTCGAGATGACAAATGCCAAAGTTGCCCCCACTCCACTCCCGACTGGCTACAAACCGTCGGAGAACACAGCGATGCCAAACGTGGCGCTTAGATCGAAATATCAGTCTGTGATCGGATCTTTATTGTATCTGATGCTCGGAACGCGACCTGATATCGCTTACACAATAATCAAGATGTTGCAATTCTCGGCTAATCCTAGCCAAGAACATCTAGACAAAGCAATGTACATAATGCGCTATCTGGTGGGAACCCAGAAGTACAGTATAGTCTATGATGGAGAGAAATCCGAGGGGCTGCAGGCCTTCACAGATTCTGATTGGGCAGCTGACACTTTCAAGCGCCGATCTACAACGGGTTACTTTGCTACTCTGGCGAGTGGCATTGTGTGCTGGCAGTCCTGTTTACAAAAAACTGTAGCACTGTCATCCACAGAAGCGAATATATGGCTCTCTCCGACACTTGTCGGCAGATAGTGTGGATAGAGTCCTTATTCCAGGAACTTGGATATACACTGAAGCGCGTACCAATCTGCGCTGATAATCAGGGATCCATCTTTATTGGATCAAATCCAGTTCAGGAAAGAAGGACCAAACATATAGACATTCGCTACCACTACACCCACGAATGCATAGAAAATGACAAAGTCACAGTGGTTTTCATTCCTGGAAGTGATAATCCGGCTGACATGTTCACAAAGAACCTTGGCGCCGTCCTATTCAGGAAATTTAGAGACTCTCTCGGAATTACTTTTGAGGTTCAAACTTAGCTGCTTAGAGTGCTTTACAGTTTGAGGGGGGGTGTTGAAATTAATTACCAATATTGTTGCATGTGCATATTCTCCCACATTAATTACCAATATTGATACATGTTTCATATGCATATTCCTCTGGAGTCATGTGATATCCTTACTATTATGTATATAAGGAGAACCTGTACTATAGTAGGAATATAGTGTTCTTACCTCTGCTAACCCTAGCTGTAAGTCTAAGTAAACCCCAGGTAGGTTGTAAGGAACGTGTTGTCTCTTCCACTGTGCAGCGTATATAGTCTGCTCCAACAGAGAGGCTAGTGCCTATTGGTTTCTTTTCAATCTCAACATCTGTGTCAGGAGAAGGGGTTGAAATAGATATATATTATCTCAGTGAGTTCTCATTTGTTTTGTATGATCTTGCACTTGATCTGATACTATTTCAACATCATTTGAAGGCTATGAAAAGACGAGAAGCCAGCGCCTAGCCGTTCCTTTGCAATCCCAACATCTGTGTCAGGAGAGGGGGTTGAAATGGATATATATTATCTCAGTGAGTTTTTATTAGTTTACCATGATCTTGGACTTGATCTGACCCTATTTCAACATCGTTTTAAGGCTATGAAGAGACAAGAGGCTAGCGCCTATCAGTTTCTTTTCAATCTCAACATCTGTGTCAGGAGAAGGGGTTGAAATAGATATATATTATCTCAGTGAGTTTTTATTAGTTTACCATGATCTTGGACTTGATCTGACCCTATTTCAACATCGTTTCAAGGCTATGAAGAGACAAGAGGCTAGCGCCTATCGGTTTCTTTTCAATCTCAACATCTGTGTCAGGAGAAGGGGTTGAAATAGATATATATTATCTCAGTGAGTTTTTATTAGTTTACCATGATCTTGTACTTGTTCTGATACTACTTTAATGTCATTTTAAGGTGCTATAAAGATGAGAGGCCCATACCATTGCCTCACAGCAAGATCTTCGGTATAGACTACTTAAAATGTAACATATGTAGTGTTTGCCATAGTACACTGTAGCATAGCATAACACATAATAGTGTACCCACAGGTTTACTTGCATATACAATACCTGCAGCAACCTGTACCCACATCAACGGGTAGACAACCCACCAGGGTATGGGTACAGGTTGGCATTTAGACACCCATGGGTTTACCTGTGCCATTGCCTAACTTCAACTTACAGGTTTTAACTCACTTACAACAATGTGACTGCCAGACCAATGCACCCACACAAACAGGAACAACAACTGCAATGGAAGGCAAAAATGACAGGGGAACACCAACAAGGACAATGGGACAATGGAGGACAAGGGGACAAGGAGGCCTTCATCCCCCAGCACCCAGCACACCCCTAAAATTGATTTAAAAATTATATAATCGAAATGCTCAGAAGTGCAATTGCAATATATTTTCATACAGCACAGGGCACCACAGGGCATCACAAGGTGCTTGATGCATCCTGGGAAATAGCCTTTAACCCTGGGAAAGCTTGTGTCAAAAAGTGATTTTCCTGATGTATTCATTGTTCTCCACTAGCCTTGTACTCTTGTCGACAGTGGAGCATAGATAGTACAACCCGCTCCCCCACCTTGAATGGAAAATGGTCAGTTCAATGCTTATTGGAGGACAGACACTGTGAGATCTTAGCCTTAGTCATGTTATCTTGTGCTTCTTGTATGTCCAGTTCCAGTTGCTTGATGACATCAATTGCATGGATATCCTTGATCCCGCCATTGTCATTTGTGACTAAGGGTGGAATGATGTGTGGGGGACTGAAGCCTGTAGACACATTGTTAAGAACTGATCCTGGAAGGTTCATCAGAATCTGATCGGACACTGCGGGTGTTATTTATGGAAGGTTGTCAGGTCGTTGCAGATTCAGCGGGAGGGGAAATGGAAAGGACTTGGCTTCAGCTTGTAAGAAGCTGTGCCCTTCACCTCGTCTGGTGTCCTAATTTCAAGTTGGAGGTTTGGAGGTAGGAATGGGAAAGTGCAGGTAAACACAGGAAGGAGTATGGAGGGACTTAGGTTAAGTTCAGATGAGGTTAGAACTTCAGAGGGAGACTGGAGGTTGAGTCAAACGGAGTTCAGACTCTTAGAGTACTGAGGTTGGAGTAGAAGGAGGTTTGGATTGGCAGATTAAAGTCGAGTCTATGTCGATATATGAACTGAGGAATACAAGGCAAAACTAACTAAGCTTAAATACTGTAGTCCAGAATAATGTGGAACAGGAACGAAGACTGCAGCAGTGTCTCGACTGCGTAGATAAATTATCTAGCGGGCGCCGCACAGGAATCCGTAGTCGAATTTGCAATAGAGACGGCAGCCTTGGAAAGGCAGCCGTGGATGCTGTACAGGGCGGCCTGATGCACAGCAGTGTGGGCAGTGCAAGGCAGCCGGGAACGAAATCGGGAGGCATAGACAAAAGTCATGTTTGACGTGCGGGAAAGGGTCAGATAGATGCGGGTTCCGATTGGGTGAGGAACGGTTCTTGACACACATTAATTGTGTTCATCATGTTGAACTGGGCCCGTGCTAGTGCCTGCTTCCATCCAGATTGGTTGCATTTGATATAATATCGAAGACATTGATTAATGGTCTTGTTTGGCCATTCACTGGAACCATCTGGCTCTGGGTGGTACACCAACAACATCTTCAGTTTCATGCCCATCAGTTTGTGGAGTGCTTGCCAAAACTTTGACATGAAGAGCTTGTCCCTGTCACAAACAATATCAGCTGGTAAACCATTATCACAATACCACTCATCAAAAAACACCACTGCCAACTGTTCTTCTGTAATATCAGTTCATGTTGGCATGATGTGGACATCGCTGTTCAGACAATCTGTGAAGGTGAGTATGCAGTTACTCCCTTCATTCTCTGGTAAGGGTCCAACAAAATCCATTGCCACAGACTCTCCACACTGGTCTGGAACAGGTAGTGGATGTAGGGGACCAAGCAGTTTTTGTGTTGGTGCCTTGTTGTGCTGACAGTTGGGGCAGGCAGGTATGTATGCAAGTTCCAAGTCCCTTTGCATATTTGGCCAATAGAATGAGTTTTGAAGTGACCCATATAACTTCTTGAAGCCAAAATGCCCTAGCACGTCATGAGTGAGGTGATACAATGCTTCTTGTACCTTGTTGACCCTGGGTATGATCATCCATTCACCTGCCCATACTCCCTTTACTTCCTGGATACCATGGGGCAGTGTCTTTGCCTCAATGAGTTTCTTGCACCATGGGTCCCCAGCATATCTGTTGATAGGTTGTCTCCTCGGCTCAATGGCCGATTCACCATTTCAACCACATTCTAATCACATTGGATAACTTGCACGAGGTCCCAGAAGCAGCACAACCACTCCTGACCAAGTCTACCGAGCGCGATATCGCATTGAACGCGGTCGAGCATCATCGAGCATTGTTGTTGATCATCATCGAGCGTTATTGATCGATATTGAGAGACTGCAAGCGACATTGGGCGCCGCATTTGTTATCTATATGGTGGAATACCATGTGCCAGGAAGTATTCCAACTTGTGCTCAAACCTGCTGATAGTAGGTCAGCCTCGTTCCAAGTCCCTATCGCGCACAGAACCCGCTGGATGAATTATTGTGAGACTTAGTGCAATTTATACACAAAGGACAGTCCACTTTTAGTTCTATACTCTTTATTACTCTTTCATCATATGATATATATCTTTCTTGTTTGGATTCCAGTCTCCTTTTTGGCCTTGTGCCTTAACTCATATCTTTTGCCTCATGTTCTACACATGTTTCTCATTCCATTTTAGGAAGTTTCTTTAAAACATATAAAACACTGTAGTATCTACTTGGAAATAAAAGAAATTGTCTTCACCTATTGTCTTGTATACAGTCCTAAGCATCCGATCAACTTTCTAAAACAATCTAAGTCTCTACGGGTTTTCTCAATCGACGAGAAACCTCTGCAATCATTGCGTCCTCAATCCTCCTTTGATCCTCTCATCATTAGCACTAGCAACCCTTCCAACACTTCCTAGCCATCGACTATAGTCTCCATATACTATTGACCTATCGAAAGGTCCCCAGAATTCACACATTGACCATCGATGATAAACTCATTCGCCGTCGATCTCATCGATCATCCTCGATATCGATCGATACCCCATTGGACTGCATCAAATACCTTTGTCTCCTATATCACCACCTTTACGACTAGTATTAACTAGTTATCTTCCCATAGGTTTGACCATGAACATTCGGAATGTCTTGCAACCTTCCTCTGACTCATTGCAAATATCATTGATTGCCTCATCGGCAGTTTTGGTGGTTTTCCCGGGTTGAGTATCATCACTGTCCTTGATCATCTTGAGGAGCACTTCATCTGCTGCAATTGACAGCATAGCTGCCACTGGAGTGTTTTGCCCTGCTACTGCAGGGCCATTCATAAGTGATTTAGCACAGGAAAATATGTTGTCCTCTCCAGCTGCAACACATGCTACCACCACGGGTTTGCCCATGCTGTATGGGTTGCATGCAACTGATTCTGATGTCCTAGAAAGTGCATCCGCAGCTGTGTTGTCTTCTCCCTTCACATAGACAATCTTGCATTCATATTGTGAAGTGAACTCCATCCAACGTGCCTGACATCTACTCAGATCGCACTGGGTGTTGAAGTTTTTGAGAGTCTTGTGGTCAGTGTAGATGAAGAACTCATGACAGATAAGATCTGAATGCCATTTTTTCAGCACTTGAATGACTGGTAATATCTTTTTCATGTACAGGATAGTGCAGTTCTGCACCCTTGAGTTGAATGCGACAGGTCATGCCATTTCCCATGTCTTCATGAATGACAGTACCCAGCCTGATTGGTAGTTGTTCACATCTGTCATAATGAAAATCTTGTTCTCTGGCACTGTAGAATGATCAATCATCATTAGACACTCTGCACTCAGCACTGCTTGTTTGATCTGCTTGAACACTTCTTCATGATGATACTGCCACTCCAGGAACTGTGCATTATATTCCTTGGCTGTCAATCTGTTGAGTATGTGCATGTGCTCCATAATCCTAGGTATAAAACCAGAGACATAAAGCACAGGGCCCAGGGATTGACATACCTGGGTAGCACTCTGTGGATGAGGCCAGTTCACGATCATCTCTGTCTTCTTACCATCCACTTTAATTCCCCGGCATGAGATGTGATGGCTCAGGTATTCAATTTCTGTGCAGAACAGGTGAGTCTTCCATGGGTTGCAGTACAATTGTGCATCACATAGAGATTCAAGGATTGTCTCAACATTTTGGATATGTTCTTCAACCAAATTTGACCAGATCACGATATCGTCCAGGTACATGTGGTATATCTTCCCAATATATGGCTGTAATGCTGCAGTTACTCATTGTTGGTGTATTGCTGGCATGTTTTTCAGCCCCATCAGCATAACCAGCCATTCATAGAGGCCAAACAGTGTTGTTATGGCCATCAGATGTACGTCATCCTCATGCATCTGTGTCTGGAAAAAGCTGTTTGTCATGTCAATTGTCCCCCATATTTTCCCTTTTGCACAATTGTACAAGATGTCATCGATTCTCAGCAAGGGGTGGGAATTAGAAATAGTGTTGCCATCCAATTGTCAGCAATTGTTTACCCATTGTGGTAATATTGTGGTGTCTGCCTTCAGGATGATGAATGTGGGCAATGCATGTGGAGATGATGAGGGTTGAATATGTCCAGCATTGAGGTGCTGTTGGATCAGTGTTTGCCATGCCTCTCAGAATTTGCAAGGACAGGCATAAGTCCATGATGTGATGGTCTTTTCAGTGTTTTTGATCTTGATCTGTGCTGTTATGTCTGTAGGCAAGTTTCTTACATCAGGTATTGGTTTGAAAACATCCTTGAATTTGTTCAGCACCGTGTCCTCTAGTTCCTTCAATTTCTGTTGGAAGGCCAGGACTGTAATATGGTCCTTGACCATTCCTGCTATGTCCAATGGCTTCACATCTTCAGGGACACCTTTTCCCTTTTCCAGCTGCCAGCCATTTTTGACAGACTTCGATCAGTTCTGGTAGCATTGCTGTTGTTGCCTCCTTGTTCTCTTTAGTCTCCCTTCTGATCCTTTTCTCACTTGTGATATTCTTTTGTTTGATCTTTGGTGGGTTCAACAGGTCATAATTACATCTCTTGTCTACAGCTATATAGTGTTTTAAGGTCCAGTTCAGTCTGGTTTTTCGACCCCCAAGAGGGCAACCAGGGACCACAACTGGTCCGAACCGTTGCCCACATTTGATGGACCGCAACCAAACTGAATAGGACTGGTTCTATTCAGTTTGGTTGCCCCCAAAAGACCGGTTTTGACCAGTCATACCACTAATTTTGTAACTAAATTCTATTATATAGTAAATAAAACTAATTACATTTACACCCTGCAAGCAGTTGCTCGCAGCAGTGGGATGTTACTAAGAGAATGAAAATAAAAGTGAATTAGAAAGAAAAAAACACACCCCACCATCTCGCATTTGTAGCGAGGGTGGGGTGGCTGCTGTTGTTGTCTTGTCCCAGCTGTTCATTGCCCCCGCCATTTGTCCTCCCCCTGGGGCATTGTCCCTGCCAGTTGTCATCCCTGCCAGTCATCATCCCTGCCAGTCATCATCCCTGCCAGTCAATGTCCCCACCAGTTGTCACCACTGTTTGTTGTTCCTGCATTTGTTGTTCCTGTATTCATTGTTCCCGCATTCATTGTTCCTGCCCACTCGTCATTCCTGCATTCATCGTCCCCTGCTGTTTGGCATCCTGGTGACTCGTTGCCTCTGCATTCATTGTTCATGCCCATTTGTCATTCCCACATTTGTTGTCCCCCACTGTTTGGCATCCTGGCAACTCATTGCCCCTGCATTTGTCATTTGTTTGTGTTGTCCCCTGTTCATGGCTTCCATCCTTGTCAGCACCACCATCTCCCCCTATGAGCAGCGGCTTGCAGGCAGGGTGGTGGCACCGTGTGATGTGGCATTGGGTATGGCATGGCAGCATTGTTGTCAGCCATTGTTGTTGTTGCATTGTCACCCAGAAATGGACCTGTTGCCACCCTGTGAGCAGAGGCTCGCAGCAGCAGTGTAGGGCTTTGGTAGGGTATTGTAATGGCAAGAAGTAAGATTCTAAAAAATAAGATAAATTAGTTAGTAAAAAAAAAGAGAAATGAACAACATACCTCTGGGCCCAAATGACAATTAGTGTCATGTCATTTGGGCCCCCTGTCTGTCCTGTTAGCTGTGGTGGAGTTGTTGAGGTAGGCGCAGTAGGTGTTGTGTTGTGGGTGGGTGGACAGAAGCCTGAGATTGGGGGAAGTGGTGTTGTGGGTCATTGGTGGTCATGGGAACTATTTGGCAAAGTGGTGCCACTTTGTTTTTTTGGCAGTGCACATGACCAACAGGTCCATGTGCAGCCACAGGCTATATAATCCCCCACCAAATGAATATGTTTTCCCTGGGCATGTCCCATTTCATTATATAATGGTAGAAATAGAAAATATTAATAGTATCTACATTAATTTATTGTCTTGTAGTGACTGTTTTTTCGAGTACACTTTAATATTTTATATACTGTAAGAAGATTTTCGAAATGAGGCAACTGGCAACTGGAATGACCCCAATATGGGCAACTGCAACTGAAAAAAAGACCGGACCGAGGTTCAGTCCAGTTCAGTCCTATGGTTATTTTTGGTCCTATAGACTGGACCTTGAAACACTACAGCTGTACCTGCTCGAAAGTCCATGATGATGTGGTTTGATTCTAAGAAGGGAGTACCAAATAACAGGGGTGCACACAAGTTTGGGTCTATTACAGCTTTCATTGTATTTGATGTCCATGTGGAGTCTGGTGAGAAAATGGAGAGTTTAACATATTTGTACAAGTGATTGGCTTTCACACCAGTTTTGTGCAGTGCAATGGAGATGGGCAGGGGCTTTGATAGCCAGAAACAATGTAGACCAAGCTTTTCGACAATATAGGGATCAATGAGAACTACATGTGCACCACAGTTGAGTAACACATTTACTGTGAGCGGATTGTCAGCTACAATCCCTAATATGTTGCACAACCATTGATAGTGATGACTGGTGATGGATGTCCTCACCTTGTCCTCACTTTCCGAACCAGAACCCAAGGCTGATAAGGGCATGAGTGCCCCAACAGTCATTGGAACATCCTCATCATCAGCATCTTCAGCTTGGGCATTTGATCCCAATGTGATGGCACCAATCGGCTTGGCCATCTTGCTCTTGTTGCCCTGATGCTGATGTCCTAATAATATCCCTTCCATCACTTCCTTGTAGTTGCTGCCATTCAGGAACCCATCAGGACAGTTATTTGCATGGTGGTCTTGATAACTGTGATGGCACTTGAGACACCCTTTATGTTTGAACAACAATGCGCACTTGTTGTGGGTGGATTCGCTCATGTCATAGTTGAAGATCCTGCAGCAGCTGCAGCTTTCATAGGTGCATTGTAGTTTCTTGACAGATCTCCCAATGCTTGCCCTCTGCAGTTTTGTGATACCACTTGGTGTCATGGCTCTGTTCTTCTGCAAGTTTTTGGACTTCAGAAACCCAGCAGGCCAGGTGTGCCTCTGCTGTCTTTTTGCCTGCAGAGTCTGTTGCATTGTCAACCATTTCCTTCACCTTACAGTTTTTGCATCTTGTGTGCAAGTCTGGGTCTAAGAGGTTCTCCAGTTGGAGTCATAAGGCATCCTCAGAGAAATGATAGTCAGTCCCTCAAAGGATGATATTGGTGTGCTGAATCTTGTTCAGCCAGGTCCCAAAGTTTGTAGATGGTTTCAACCTGGCATTACAGATATGGTTTTGCAACTCATCCTCCCAGTTTTCAGGGAGAAACTCTTTCTTGAACTCTTTCATGAAAATTTCAAATGACATAGTAGCAAGTCATTCACAATGTGTTGCAATCCAGTCCCAGGCACAAAGATCTTTCAGTCCTGGCATGACCATGGTGATGCGGTCCTTTGCATCAATCTTCTTGTTTGCAGCAAAAACATCCAGGCAAGCCATCTCCCATTGTCACATCACCTTTGGCGAGATCTTGCCTGCGGTGAGGAGTAGGATTTTCTTTGACTCTGCATGGAGGCACTCAGCGACAGTGTTGGCAGACATAACTGATGTAGCTGTTTGTTGCTTGAATGTGAAGAAGTCACTGTCTGAAGTAGTGTTTGCAGGTACAGTCCATAGGATCAAAAAAAAGACCAAAACTGGACTGAATTGGACCAGAAAAGACCAGACCAGAGGTCTATTTATGGACCAGTCTTTTGCAGTCCAGTTGCTGGTCTTTTGTTTTGAAGAATATAGTAGGACCAATAAAAACCAGTTTAAACCCTGGTTGCAACTGGTCTTTTGTTCCAATGTGTATTTGACCTTACTCCCACATATAATTACTTCATTTTAGGTCCCTGGATTATCAAAAATGGTTAAGAATTGGTTGAGATATGACCAAAAACATTTTTGTATGAGTATTTACAACTTTGATTGCATTGCTTATTACCTGAGCTATATTTTTTTGTACAGCTATATAACATCATAAACATAGCAACAACACACCTAACCATCTGTACCATGTGATTCTATTGATTTAACAGCCCAAATGAGTTGTGACTACAAACTACAAATTACAAACTACAAACCACAACTTGAATGCATGTCCATTCAGTTGGGGCCATATCTCAGTCAAATCTTGGCGAAATTCCTTAAAAGTTAAACCGATCTACAGGGAGTTACAATATCTATTCATCGGTATAGTATATTTAAGGTATTTGTTACAATTGTTGAGATACATATGGGTTATTTCCTATGAAAGATTTTATGACAAAAGACCAGTTTTTTCAGTCCATGGACTGAATAGGACCAGTCCTAAATGGTCCAGTTGCAGTCCCCCAAAGTCTGGGTCAGTCCTAGACCAGTGGCAGTTGATGGTTGCCCCATTTGGAAGCCAAAAACTGGACTGGACTGGACCTTTAAACACTAGTGAGAATGCATCATTGATCTGTTGGGACATTGAACATCTATAAGGGCAACCTTAGAGGCCACTTAATTAATGGACTAGCAAAGGGAAATCCAAAGTTAAAATTATAGTACATATTACAGGGAATGGAGGTGCACCTAGCAAAGGGAAATCCGAAGAGAAAACTCTAAGGACTCCTTTGCCAATGCCCAGTATATGTGAAGACTGCAAAAATCAAATAATAACCTAAAAATAGAAAAGGCAGAGATAGGCAGATCAAGGCCACTGAATGACATCATACCAAGGGGTAGATGTTGGAAAGTGTACTCTGCCTCTAAATATAAAACTGTCAACATGCACAAATGTGATAGAAAGGAAAATTAGTAATAACATAAGGAAAAATCATAGAAAATGAAGAATAGAAGGAAATGAAGTGAGGAAAAATATAGGACAAACATAAAAAATAGGAGAAACACACAGGGCACCCCCTAGTCCCCTTACATTACTCCCTCTCTAAGATGCATCACCCTGATGCATTCCAAATTGCATACAACCAAAGTCAGTGACTTGAATGTGACGCGGTGCAGCAATGTGCTGTCAGTGGAATTCCTTGACTAACTGAGGGGTGTTCACATCGTACTCCTTGACCCATGAGTTCTCCTCATACCCATAACCCTTCCAATGCACCAAATACTGGTGTTTTCCTCCATGCAACCAGCTGTCCAAGATTGACTCGACTTTGTACTGGGGTTCTCCCTCAATCACTGTAGGCAGTGGTGGTGGACATGAATGGCATCCTGGGAATGGATCTGGGGGAGCTGGAGGGAGTTTGATGACATGGAAGACAGGGTGGAGTCTGGACATGGAGGCTGGGAGGTGCAGACGATAGGCATATGTTCCAACACACTTGACAATGGGGAAAGGTCCCAGGAAGTGATGGGTGAGTTTCTTGGATGGACATGTGGTGGAGATGTCACTGGAGTCAAGATAAACTTGATCACCAACCTTGTACTGATGGGCCGGAGAATGACATTGATTGTAAAAGCACACCATGTCATCCTTTGCCTTCAGTAAGGCTGCCTTTGCCTCTACCAAGCTATCCCTCATGCATTCTGTGAACTCATTCATGGTCTCAATGTGTGAGGGAGTTTGGTGAGGTTTGAATCCCATGTGTGGATGCCATCCAGTGTCTAAGAGGAAAGGGGTTTGTTGAGTGGAAGTATGGACATGGTTGTTGTACCCAAACTCAGCCAAGGGGAGAAAATCATCCCAATTGTCCTGGTGCTCATTGACGAAGATGCCGATGTACTGCTCCAGTTCCTGGTTGACTCGCTCAGTCTGGCCATCAGTTTGCAGGTGATAGGTGGTCAAAGCAAGGAGTTTGATCCCCAGAAGTTGGTACAGCTTGCAAGTGAACTCTGCCACAAACTGAGGGCCACAGTCAGAAAGGAAGGTGCCAGGAAGTCCATGTAATTTCCACACATGGTGGAGATAGAGTCAGGCAGCACCCAGGGTGCTGACAGTGGTGTGAGTGGGAATAAAGTGAGCATGTTTCCCCACTGAATCAACTGTGCACATCACTGCATCAAACCCATCTGACTCTGGCAACTCCACCACAAAGTTGACACTGACAACATCCCAACAACTCTCTGGAACAGAAAGAGGGTGTAGTTTGCCAATGGGTTTGCAATGAGGAATCTTGGTGCATAAGCAAAGGTCAAAAGTAGGACAAATACTGACCAATGAGCCGTGACATTTGTGGCCACCAATAATTCTGTGGGGTGAGCTCCAAGGTCTTCCGGTGTCCAGGATGACCGGCAATCTGTGAGTCATGGTGTTGGGATATGATGCGCCGCCAAAGGTCTGGGTCATTGGGGACATAGATGTGATCCCTGAAATACAACAAGTCCTCCTTTTTAGCCCACTCTGCCGCATGCAAGGAAAGGATGGATCCCTTCCTCAGCTCTTTAACAGCTTGGGCAACAACATCCTTGTGTAAACTGCTATGATTTGTGCAACAAATGTCACATAGGATGTCCCGCTCCTCACCCTGGGGTGTGATGCCTTCCAGTCCTGAATGGTGAACAGGTCTGGCTGCAACAACATAATGTTTTGATTGTCATCACTGCCATCCCCATGGTCTGGATGTTGGGAGAGGGCATCGGTCTTCCCCATGCTACAACCCAGATGGTGGTGCAAGGAGAAATTGAATCTGGATAGATACAGAGACCAATGAGCTTGACAACAATTCAATTTCTTGGCCATCATAAAGTACTCGAGATTCTTGTGATCTGTCCAAATTTCCACCTTGTGTTGGGCACCCTCTAGGAGGTGTCACCATTCCTTGAGCATGTGCATTATCACCAACATATCCTTGTCATGGATCTCATAGTTTCGCTCTACAGCACTAAGACTTTTGCAGTAGAATGTAACAGGATGCCACTTCTGGTCCTCCAGAGACTGCTGAGACAACACAGCACCCATTGCGAAGTCAGAACTGTTGGCTTCTACATGAAAAGGGCATGAATTGTCAGCAAAGGTAAGAATGGGAGTGGAAGTGACCATCTCCTTAAGCTTTTTGAATGCCTCCTGTTGTGCATTATCCCACCTCCATGCCTCCTTTCCTGTCAAGTCAAACAGTGGTTGTGCATGATGTGAGAAATCCTTGATAAAATGCTGATAGAAATTGATCAAACTGCACCTCTTTCTTGTTTGTGGGCATTGGCCAAGCCGTGACCCCATTCACCTTGATAGGATCCATCTCCACCTGGCCCTCTGAGATAATCAGGCCGAGGTACTCGATCTTGGTCTTCTCAAACTCACACTTGTCCTGACAAAGGTAGAGTTTGTACTGTTGAAGTCGTTCCAGGACAAGGCGCATGGTGCAACGGTGCTCTTCAATGGTGCAAGTGAAGATGAGGATGTTGTCAAGATAGATACAAACAATGCCTTCAGGGATGAGGTCATGGAAGATGTTGTTCATTATGGTCTGAAAGGTGGCAGAACTATTAGTAAGGCCAAAGCAGTTCAAAAAGACCATGGTTGGTATGAAAGGCTGCCTTCCATTCATCTCCCTCCTTTATCCTCACATTATTGTAACCCCAATGGACATTGAGCTTGGTAAAGTATTGGCCTCCATGGAGCTGGTTCACAAGTTCGGAGATAAGAGGTAAGGCAAGGCAGGGGTAGGGGTATACCCTTGTGTTTTTGGGCTAAGGGTATGAGGGGTAAGGGTAGGGGTTTGGAAGTTCATACCCTTGCATACCCCTGTACCCTTACTAAGGGTACAGAGGTATGCCAGGGGTATGCTTATGTAAGAATATCATTTGATTTTTTCAGCTACAAAGACTCATATTCAAGATTTTCATCAATTAAATTCAGATTTTGGGATTGTCCAACATGATAATGGCTTTCATATGTTAATAAGAGGTATTAATATGATATTAATAGTAAATACAATAGTTATCAACACTTTTCAAATGAATTTTGCTCTAAATATGTTGATTTTGTGCAAAACCCTTGTACCCTTGACAAACCCTCCCATACCCTTGGCAACCCTTATATGTTTCCATACCCTTACCCCTAAGGGTAGGGTGTTCAGGGGTAGGGGTAAGGGTATGAGATTTGACACCCAGGGGTAACCCCTGCCTTGCCCTAATGAGAGGTAATGGGTAGTGATTGTTGACCATGATGTCATTGAGCCTTCTGTAGTCTTGAACTGGTTGAAGTGAGCCATCCTTCTTCTTGACAAAGAAAAAGGGAGAGGCCATGGGTGACTTCAATGGTTGAATACATCCAGAGGCCAGGTGCTCATCAATGAACTGCTCAAGCTGTCACTGTTCTTCAGGAGAGAGAGGATAGACCTTGCAGGATGAAGGGGTTGCACTGGGGATGAGTTTGATCACATGATCCCATAGCTTGCACGCAGGGAGAGAGTCAAATGATTCCTTGGAGAACACATCCCCAAACTCATGGAGATGAGGAAGCAAGGAATCAGTAGAGAATTTAGCAGCATTGTTTTTGTGGAAGGCCTCAGCGAGGCATTGGGATATGTTCAATGTATCACACACCTCGTGCAATGGACAAATTGCAGTGTAGAAGATCTGATCACCTTCCTCCACTTCCTCTGGCTCCTCATCATTATCATCTGAGTCCGGCATCAGATCAGGAACCCCCTCTAACTCCACCTCAGGCATGGGCAGGGGTCCGGCATGACACTTCTGAGTGTGTTGTACTGAGGCCCTTTGTCCCTGGTGTTCTTGTCTGGCTTCCATGAAACAAGTGTGACAGCGGGATGGACACTGGCTCATTGTAACCTCCCCGGTATGCCAGTTGACCTCTGGGTTATGGTCTCGAAGCCATGGATAGCCCAAGATCACCTTCTGCTTTCCTAACTGAGTGACAGCAAAAAGGGCATGCTGTTGTAGGGGAATTGGTCTGTTCAAGGTTTTGTTGACCAGGTTGTCACATTGCAAAGAATGAGGTAAGTGTGATCACAGAGATCAGTGAAAAATAAGAGCAGGGGGAGAAGGGATTTGATGGGGTGCTTAGATACTTAGTTTATTATCTACACCTTGGTGTGTAGAAACTTGCGAGGCTTTGTAGTTTTGAGGAAAAACTTAGAGAGTGAGAATGTAAAAAGTGGGGATCAGGAAAAGTACTCCATTCGACATGTGGGAGGGCACCTAAATACAAAATTAGGTAGCTACTAAGCAAAAACTGATCACAGACATTCTCTTGTGCCAACAGTCAAAGAAAAATAAAAGGAAAATGAATTAATGAATTCAGGGTGTGATTCTGAAGTCCAAGAAAAATATTTGAAGTCTTCCATTGATGGCTTTTGTTGAATCCTTGTCTCGGAGTTTTCACAACTGGGAATGACTTGGGGAGAGACTGCCATTGAGCACCTCTATTGACAGTAAGTCACCTGTGCCCCCAGCAAGCGTGGAGGATGCACAAATAATGCCACTCAACCATACTGTCCAGCTACTAGACCTGTCAAGTCGGATTTGGCCAGCCAAGAAGGCGTTGATGCTTGATGTTGCGGATCATCAAGGTATTAAGGTACAAAAGTAAGACTATAAAAGGAAAATGAAAATGAAATGAAATGCCAATACCAATCCTTCAGAATGGGTGCTGTGCTGTTGACGCAGAGGCTGAGGAAGCCAGCAAATGTGAGCAAATGTGTGACTGACACATCACATACTCAATGTGTCATGTTGTGAACAAAAGAAGTAACCTGGAAAGTAAAAATAGAATGAAGAATGTCAGTGATGCAAATCACAAAAGAACTGTATCAAAATCAAGTAAAGTGACTGAAAGGGCCCTCTGTAGGCAAGATATCAAGACTGTAAACTTTTCACTCCCCCCCGTATTCCTATCGGAGTCCTAGGAGTCCGAGTTTTCCAATAAGAGTCTGATCGGAATCCAATAGGAGTCCTACTAGTCTGACACTAGTCCTAGGAGTCCGATCAGAATGTATCTTGATGACCATGTACTTTTATTTCCAAGAAATTCCTAGTAAATTCCGAGTAAAGTCCTATGCAATTCCAACAGGTAGTAGTCGGAATACCACACCATTTCAGAAGACTTAACTTGATGAAAGTGCTTACAAAATAAATGGGCAGAGCAGGAATTGAACTCTAGACCTTGGGATATAAGTGACATGACTACCAAACAAGTGCTCAACCAGTTGAGCCACAGGAGCATTAATAAATATGTAATATAAAGTCCATTTAAAGCACTTAGGATTAGTTCACTTATTTTTAACCTCTCTCACAAGAGCTCAAAAAAAAATTGTTGAGCCCTCGCATCTTCGTGAGGGAGTAGATAGCTAATATAGATTTAAAAAAAACCCCCCACACAAACGCAAGGGGGAGAATTAATTATACTATTTAATTATACTATTTTAAATTCTACAAAAAAAACCCACCCCCCCACGAAACGGGGGGGAGGGGGTGGTGGTGCATCGCATTGGCTGTCTCGTCAGCCCGGTCCCATCATTTCCCCTCCCTCTCATCTCCATCGTGTCTTGCCTCCATCACCTCGCCTCCCCTGTGGCTTCCCTTCCCTTGTCTCCCCTCCCTCGTCGTTCCACCCACCGTCCACCCCACAAGCAGTTGCTCATGAGGCTGGTGGTGGGTGGTGCATCGTATGTTGGTGGTGGTGTTTGTCCATCGTCTCGCCTTCTGGTCGTCATTTCCCTTTCCCCTTGTCGTTCATCCCCCTCATCATCTGCACCCACAAACCACCCTATGGGCAGCTGCTCATAGGCATGTCATTTGGTGCCGTCGTTGTCCCTCCATGCCGTTCCCGTGTTCTCGCGACCCCATATACACCCCACAAGCAGTCACTCACAGCGGTGATGGGGGGTGCTGGATGTCATTGGTGTCATGGGGGGTCCATGCACTCACAATCCACCCTACGAGCAGCAGCTCATAGGTGTGGGGTGGGTGCGTTGTCGGTTTGTCAGTGACGTGGCTCAAGGGGAGGGGTCGGGTGGTGCTTACCGGGCGGGTATTCCCCTTCTGGGGTCTCCTGGTGTTGCTCCCCATGCTCCTGACCATGTTTGATACCCTCACATCCCGTTTTGACGGGGAGGAGGGGGGTTGCCAGGGGCGTCATTGGGTGTGGGTTTGGCTCGCGTCAGTCCGTCGTTACTCATGTAGATTAGAACCTAGAAACAAAAAAAATGAATTAGTTAGTTTACAAAAGTAAAAAACGAATGAAAAAAAAAACTTACTATGGCCCAAATGACGATTGCATCATTTGGGCGTCATTCGGCATCAAAACCAGTCGTTTCTGGTCTTGGGGGCTTGTCTAGAGATGGGGGTGAAGTGGGAGTGGTGGGAGTTGCTGGGTTGAGGTGGTTGAGGTGGGGGGGATGGAGGTGGTGTGCTTGTTGTCGTTGGTGGTGGTGATGGGAGTTGATGAGCTGGCAGGTGTGATGACATGGCTATGTGCTTTGTCATCACACCCACGGGAATGGTATGTAGTGTAGTATGATCACTTAACCTGTAATGATTGTTTAGCCTAATGGTATTGTTGTCGGTTTACGCTTACACAATCTTCTGTAGTCAAGTGTTCAATTCTCGTCTGTGCGTTTAATTTTCCATACTATATTACTAAGCAAGGCTGCTTTCATTCTTATTGGAATCCTATGTTGTCTGATGTCTTAGCATAACTTCGGACTAGTCCTATGTGATTTCTATGATCGGAAATTCCTAGGAAATTCTGATAGTCCGATTGGACTCTGATTGGACTACATCGGACTGGACTAGGACTAAATGTGCCATTTCATGTCAATTTGGCTGGTGAAAATGACATCAGAATATGGTTGGATTCCGATTGGACTCCGATTGGAATCATCAGAATCATCGGATTCCTATAGGAATACGGGGGGGAGTGTAAAGACCTCTCAAGACTGGAGAGAAAATAGAAAAAGAGTGGGGTTGATGAGTAGGACTTGTCACTCTACCACAATGCTCACTATGATCTTTGTAATGGAGGACCAGGTCTACAATCTCTCAGATGGCACCAGCTTCATTTGGGGACCCATCCACATTATAAACAGGTATCAGATGCAAGAGTGAGTGAGTATTCAGGTGATGTTGTGCGAGATGGCCATCAATGAAGAGACCAGTCACACCAGAGTCCAGGAGCGCAGAGACACCAAGTATCTGTCTAGTGTCAGTAGTCTGTAGTTCAATTGCTAGGTTCAAGGAATGTGTAGAGGGAGTGCAACAATATATTTGTGTAGTTTGCGCTCCCATGATTTAATTCTGGGGCATGGGACAGAGGGAGAGATAGGAAGAGCAGGACATCTTCAGCCAACTTTGAAGGGTCAGAGAGGGGAACAGTCATGGAATTAGATTCATCCTCTGGGAATTCAACTGACAAAATTTCAAAGTGGTTATGGACAGGCAGTGAGGGTGTACAATTCACTCGTTGTGAATAGAAAAATCCTGCTCCTCTACAACTTCTGACTTGATCTCCTCTGCAACCTGGTCCTTTGCTTCCTCAACATCTACAAGCACCAACAGGTCCTGGAGGAGTTCATCTTGCCCCTCAGGGGTGAGCATGCAAATATCCTGATAATGGGGACATGCTCTGGCCATGTGTCCAGTTTCCACACAGTGGTAGCAGAGATCCAACTTATGCGCACGGCTACAGTCTGCATCAACATCCATTGGTACTAGTGTTTAAAGGTCCAGTCCAGTCTGGTTTTTGACTTCCAAATGGGGCAACTGGCAACCGCAACCGGTCTAGGACTGACCCAGATATTGGAGGACTGCAACCGGACCCTTTAGGACCAGTCCTAATCGGTCCATGGACTGAAAAAAGACTGGTTTGGACCGGTCTTTTGTCGTAAAATTTATCATGCCAAATAACCCATATGTATCTCAACAAATATAACCATTACCTCATATATATTATATTCATGGATAGAGATTGTAATGCTCCGTAGACCGATCCAACATTTAAGCAATTCCATCAAGATTTGACTGAGATATGGCCAAAACTGAAAGGACATGCATTCAAGTTGCAGTTTGTAGTTTGTAATTTGTAGTTTGTAGTTGCACTCATTTGGGCTGTTATATGAATAAAATCCCATGGTACAGATGGTTAGGTGTGTTGTTGTTACTTTTATGATGTCATATAGCTGTACAAAAAAATTATAGCTCAGGTAATAAGCAATGCAATCAAAGTTGTTCTGATACAACAAAATACTCATACAAAAATGTTTTTGGTCATATCTCAACCAATTCTTGACCGTTTTTGATGATCCAGGGACCGAAAATGAAGTAAATATGTGTGGGAGTAAGGTCCAACATATGTTGGGATGAAAGACCTGTCACAACCGGTTTTTCATCGGTCCTACTATATTTTTCAAAACGAAAGACCAGCAACTGGACTGAAAAAGACCGGTCCATAAATAGACCACTGGTCCAGTCCTAATCGGTCCAGTTCAGTTCAGTTTCAGTCTTTTTTTCGGTCCTACAGACTGGACCTTTAAACACTAATTGGTACTGGGACATTGATGGCTGGTGCAGGAGTCTGATGGACAGGAATGGGGTTACACTGGGGAAGGGTTCAATTGAAGGTGTAGGGTGCATGAGTGGTAGTTGGAGCATGGAATGCAGTGTTAAACACCACATTTGTGAGTCGGTTCTCATCTCAGAGTGAAGCAGCTTCATACCAAGGGTAGATATCATCATCTGCCAGGTGCCCTTCCAACATCTGTGCAATCTGGTGCAAGGGGTTGATTTTTTAAAATGTATCTACCTCATATAAAAAAAAAAAACAAAGAAAAACCCCCTCGCCCACAAAATGCGGGGGAGGGGAGGGGTAATAATACCAATTAAAAATGGAATTAAAAAAAATCCCCTCCTCCATGCAAATTGCGGAGGAAGGGCGTACGCGGCCCCGCCATCCTGGGTGCATCGTGGTGCGTTGGCATCAGTCTGTCGTCATGGTGCGGCTTGGTGTGTTGTCCTCTGGTGCGTCATCCTGGGTATGTGGGTCCCCGTTCTTGTTGTCCCTGGCCACTGCCCCTTTCCTTGTTGCCATTGTCCCCTTCCTCCCCATCGCTGTCGCTCTCCCCTCCCTGTCATTGTTGTTGTTATGGTCATCCTCTTTGTTGTTGTTGTTGTCCTCTTTGTTGTTGTTGTTGTCCTCTTCATGGGTTGTCCTCTGCGTCCCTGTCCCCATTTCCACCCCGCAAGCAGTTGCTCACAGCAGCAGTTGGTGGTGCTGAGGGTGGCAGCCGTCGTAGTGGTGGTGGCCTCGTTCCTTGCTGTCTTTCACCTTTGCCCTGATGCCCAGGTCTCCCCCACCATCATTTCATGGTCATCTCTGTCCTCGCACCTCCCCCTGTGAGCAGTCTGCTCGCAGCGGCAGTGCTGGGTGCTGGGTGCTGGGTCATGTCATCCTGTCTCTTGTCCTGGGTTGCCGGGCCTTCATCATTGTTGTCCTGTTGTCCTGTCTCTGTTGTCCTGGGTTGCCAGGCCTTCATCATTGTTGTCCTGTCATCGCCGTCCGCTTTGTTGTTGCAGTCATCGCTGTGCTCTTGCTGGTTGTCCTCCTCTTCCCTGCTGTCCTCGCCATCATCTTGGTCATCCACATCATCCTCGTAGGTGTTCCCCTTGTCACTGAGCCCACTTGATCTCCCTGTTTGTTTCGTGGTCTAGGCAGTTGTTGTTGTTGTTATTGTCAATACATAAAAAAATAAAATGAGACAAATAAAAAACTCACCTATGGCCTAAGAGACCTTGTTGTCATCTCTTGTGCCCTTTTTTGTGTTCTTCCCTCATTGTACAGCACTGTCTCTGTCGCCTGTGCCTTCCACCTTTGTCCAATCCTCATTGTCCCCCTCTCCGTTGATGCCATGCCCTCGTGGGGTGCTGGGACGTGGTCATTGTCATTGTGGTGGTCTGTTGTGCAGCGGTGGTGATGGGTGTGCATTGCATGGTCATCACCGTCATTTGCCCTTGGTGCTGGTCTTAGCCATCATTGTTGTCATCATCATCGTCGAACTAGTACTGAAAAGTTTAGTTAGTAGCAATGAAAGGAAATATGAAAAAAACTTGGGCCATTTTTCTTATTTTCCCCGTTGTATGCTCCCATCTCTGTTTCCTGCACCTTTCTCGTGCTGTTACCATCGTTCATGCTGTTACTGTCGTTTGTGCTGGTGCTGGGCCCTCGTGTCACTGTTGTTGGTGCTACAACTTGGTGGCTATTGTCACAAGACATCTAGAACCTAAAATGTAATGAAAATAGTGAGTTACTATAGAAAAACACAACAAAACAAGAAAAAACTTACTTAGGGCCCAAACGATGTTTATTGTTGTTTGGGCCTCATTGTCCATGAAAAAGGGTCATTTCAAGGAATCCAGGCTCGTCCACATCACTGGTGCCAGTGATAGCCCACCAACAACTGCTGGTGAGGTGGCAGGCTCACACTAGACAATGGGTCTGTCTGGATGTGTGCATCCGAGTACATTGGTGGTGCACCCAATGTTTTGGACATGGGAGTCGACGCAGTGCTGGAAACTGCATGCCTTGAAGCTTCATTACATTAGTTACATCAATCAAAGTCGACAAGAAAAATACATACTAAGTTTTCCCCCTTCCAACACTTATGGATGGCACTCTCATGATGGGCCACACTTTGGTTCGGCCATTGATAAACGGAGACTTGCAGAAGGTTTAAAGTGGACTGATGCTGCCTCCAAGTATAGCTAGAGTGCCCATGTCGCAGAATTCACTTGGAGTCGTACCTCACCGACAAACATGATGTTCATGTGATGCTGATGTGACAAGTCAGTGAAGATCAGTTGATAAGTTAAGAGAAAATCATATATTCATGAGCAGTTTTGAACTGAAGTTACTGAAAAAAGGCAAAAAGCAAAGAAATACTACTGTACACGAGCGAGAAAGTAACACAAGACATAGGTAAGCAGCTAGGGAACTATGCATTTCAGACTGTCTGAGTCAGGCTTCATCAACTTCAATGGACTGCATGATACTATCTAAAGTATCCTGGACTCCGACATCTCCAAGCAAATTGTCTAGAAGATTATGATCTTCATCTGGGTTGTCCTCAGTCATCTGTGATTCTGGCGTCACCCATGATTCTGCAAAGTTGAGACGTTCTTTCTTCAGGTAGAATTTGAGCATCTGCAGGGCTTCCATGAGTAAGGCACTGATGTGGTTTCATTTCTTTGTGTCAGTTTCAGCACTTGAAGAAAAAATTCATTCACAGGGTACAGCTGAGGCTTGAATTGGAAGGTAGTCCATCACCATTTTAAAAAGTGTTGGAAATGTGCTGCCATTCACCTGAGAATCAATGTGTTAGATATCTGTTAGCGCTATGTCCACAAGCTTACCTCCCAAAACTTGAGGATGTTCATTGATGCTGGGGAGAGAGGAGCCATAATATATGATGAGTACTCTTCTTTGATGGTTGCTTGATGACATGAACTAGTAGAGCCAACAATCTCCATTTCATCCCCCAAACCATATTGTGCTGCAAGTGACATATATCCTGGCCATGGATCCTCAGAGGCTGGCTGTTCAGTTTCTGCTTCTGTAGTGACATTTTCGCAATATTCCCCCATCTTGTAGGACGGTTAGGTATTTACTGTTGTTACGTCGTAACACCTGCTCACCAATTCCAGAATCTTTGTTTTGGCATCCTCAATGTATCGGTTATACCAGTGTGTTTGTATCCATGACATCCGGATAGCTGGGTTAAGCACTTAATATATAATTGTTACGTTAGTAATCATTGTTAATCAAGTTAATTGCTTACACATTGCGGTAATATATGCCTTCATACGATCCATCCAACTGTAGTACATGTAAGCCCAGTCAAGGCCAGGCTTAATCAGGTCCTTAAGATGGGGGTGTTCCCTGGCAAGTTTCTCCCATCACAACATAAACATTTTGAAGGCAGGAATGGCACCAGACAAAATTGGGGTCTTCTCTGCTGCCATAATGTGTTGTACTTTATGTGGAATCTGGTGATGGTGTTGCTTGGTTAGGATATCTGAGATCTGATATACGACATTTACTCACAGTTAGAATCAACTCCACATCTTGCATAACTTGCCATTCCTGGGGATGTATTTTATACTTCGCTAGCTCATTGTTATTTGGGAGAGCGAGGAAGTAATCGACTGCCTGTCATGTTGAATATTGTTTGTCAGCAATCAGAATCAAAAGATGCAAAAATACATACCGGGCATAATTCACGAAGTCTATTCAGCATATAGAATTCAGAGTCCCATCTAGTGCGCACATCTCGCAGTAGTTGTAGTCTCTTGAGTTGTATGATCTTGAGAGGTTGCCCTGCCTTGAACCAGCCCTTAGAATCACCATTTGTAATGACATCATCAAATGCATCGTGACACATTCCTGATCCTCGAATAAGCCAGACAAGAGTGCGAGCATGGGATATAGTATCATGTGCAATTGCATCGGTATATGTCAGCTCAGTAAGTGAAGGTAATCCATCAGCATCCCAATCACTGGTATCAGAGTGTGTATTGACCCAAGGGAGCCCATCGATAATACGTCCACAGCTAAGATCTATGACATGTGAGTAACACATAATCTTTCGATCTTGAGCGTCGAAGGGAATCTCGCAAGCCTGGAGTAACTGGTCTAACTCTTGTATCATGGTCTCATTATTGCTGGCATTGTCTACAGTGAAATGGCCAACCTTGGCAGATAGTCAAATCAGTAAATCCATGGCCTACAATAAAAAATGCTACCTTGACGGTAACACCTGCCCTATCAAGAAGGGGGAAGACAGTCTTCCCGAGTGACATGCCATTGTGACCACCATGAAGACGATGAAAAGCTATGAGTGAGGCTTTCAGTTGCAGGGAAGTCGACCCTTCCACTTTTGCTATCCAGTGAGCTGTGATTGTGAGATGGGGTCGACAATTATTATTTGACCAGATGTCAGTAGTAAATGAGACTCTACCAATGGCTTGCTATATATATTATGTTAGTGAGCATTAAACACAGTAAGGCAGGGCCTGGAGTACCTCGAGATCCTTCTTCATGACTTTGAAATAGTGCCACTATGCTTCGACAATAAGCTCATGCATCTTGGTACGGTGTGGAATCATTATTTCCTTTAGGTCATTTCATAAGAGAAGTAGCAAAGCCTGAATTCATGACATTCTATGACATTCAAGGACTGTGAAACATGGAATGATTCAAATGAGACAGTTACTCGGATGCAAAGGAGGGAAAGACATATACCTGATCATCCACAATGATGAACCTTAGCAGGTACTCATGAAAGGTATGTTGGTCAAATTTGTCAGATTGTCCATCAGATTGGTGTAGCTGGCACAGCTGCTTCTGACCGAGCTTGGGAAATGAGCCCTGGTAGCAATATCTTCCAACCATGCTCTTTCACTAACCTCTTATACTCTTCCAAATGGTATTTTTCGATGTGAGGCCTAAGTGATGTAGTTGATGTTCTTTTCGAGTATACATAGTGTCTGCTGCTCGGCCAACTCACAGGGTTGTCATCATACATCTTCCTATAAGCAACATTGTCTTCAGTCAATCAGAAAAACCAAGAGCGATGCAAAGCGCCTACTTGCAGACTTTACAAATGTTGCTGTCACCCTGTCGTTCGAAGAAGTGACAAGTATCAGCAGCTTTCTTTGAATCTTGGACTGGGGTCGGGTCGTTGATGTGTTGATCCACTTCAGTGGCACCAGCACCAATGGTTGCATCTTGAGCTCGTCTAGGAGGCTGACGAGCTGGCTGGACAGGCCCATCACTCTCGCTACCAGAGACATTGAGATCAAATAATTTGCCATCCTCGGGAGCATTAGCTTCATTAGGTTGCTGGGTAGTACGAGAGCATGTGTTTGACTGTTTGTAGTGTCAGTTGGTTGTTCAGTTACGAGTCCTTAACAACATTAAGTAAGACTCGTTCTTCATACCAGGAATCGAGGAAAAATTCAGTGCTATAAGAAAAACATTTCCTTTTTCCCCGTGGTCAGTAAGTTCTGTGCAACCATTACAAAAATTACTGACTTTACTAACCGTGGGACTGAAAAATTAGCCGAGACGTGGATTTCGAGTATAAAAGGAAATTTCTCATCCGGCTATGTAAGTTACCGGAACCTATAGTAATTGACTTCGATACAATCCATTACAAACTGTTATTGATAGTTTCATTACAAACTATTATTGATCAGTTACAAACTTTGTATTGAAATTTTGAAATTTGATGATACTTCGGGGTGCCCTAAAGTCATCACGTGCGCCAAATATCGACTTCTCTCCCCCGAGAGATGTCGATATTTGGCGCACGTGACCGCTTTAGGGTATGCTTTTTTTAGCACATCTACAATGAAAGTCTTGTATCTCACTCATTTCTTGTCTGATTAGGTTCATTTAACTACAGATGGGAAAGTACATCATTGGCCAGTCATCGGGAGAGTACTTGGCATTGTTTGGTATTGTTGTCATGGCTAAATATAGTATCTCCTTCAGTTTTCATCCAATTTGCACGATTTAACTTGCAAATGAAAAGTATGCTGTTGGTCTATCATTGGGAAATATTTACAAGTATTTGGGATTGTTTGTTTATAGATCAAAAAGATCAACATAACTATATCAGAGCCAGTTTTTACTCAATTGAGTTTATTTAACTTGTGGAAGGGTATGTAACTTGGACACTTTGCCCTGTGCTGACAAAAGTTGTTTATATTTGTTTGTTAGATTATCAAAATACTGTATCTTGCTCAATTCTTGGCTGATTTCTTTTATTTAACTTGGAATGAGAAGATACATTATTAATCATTGGGAGGGTATTTGGCATTGTTTGGCATTGTTGTCATGGGTAAATATAGTATCTCCTTCAGTTTTCATTCATTTTGGATGATTTGACTTGCAAGATAAAAAGTATACTGTTGGTCTATTATTAAAAGATACTTACAGATATTTGGCATTATTTGTTCATATATCAAAAAATCAAAAAGATGATGTCAGAGCTGGTTTTAACTCACTTGAGTTTATTTAACTTGTAGAAGGGTGTAGCTTGGGCACTTTACACTGACAAAGGTTGTTTATCTTTAATTGTTAAATCATCAAAATATATCTTGCCCATTTCTTGGCTGATTTGTTTTATTTAACTTGGAATAAGAAGATACACTATTGGCCCATCATTGGCCAATCATCAGAAGAGTATTTGGTATTGTTTGACATTGTTGTGATGCCTAAATATAGTATCTCTCCATTTTGGAAGATTTAACTTGAAAATAAAAAGATACTGTTGGTCTATCCTTAAAGGATATTTACAGATGTTTGCTATTATTTGTTAATATATCAAGCAGATCAAAAAGACTATATCAGAGCCAGTTCTGATTCAATTGAGTTTAACTTGTAGAAGGGTATGTAGCTTGGGCATTTTATATTGACAAAATTGTTTATCTTTATTTGTTAAATTATCGAAATGCTGTATCTTGGTCAATTCTTGGCCAATTTGTTTTATTTAACTTGGAATAAGAAGATACATTATTGGCCCATTCATTGAGATCATATTTGGCATTGTTTGGCATTGTTTGTGGTATCTCAGTTAGTTCTTATTTAATCCAACTGATTTAACCTGAAAATAAAATATATACTGTTTGTACATTATCTGATTTAGGTGTGCTAACAAAGGTTGCTTATATTTGTTATTAAATCATCAAAAATGCTGTATCTCACTCAATTCTTGTCCCATTTGTTTTATTTAACTTGAAATAAAAAGATATATTGTTGGCCCATTATTGAAATCTCATTTGGAATTATATGGCCTTGTTTGTATGGTTTCAATTTATTATTTCAGTCAGTTCTTATAATAAAAATGTTGCATACTATTAGACCATCATTGTTAAGTGCTGAACTTGAGGGTGGAAATCTGTCAGACTCATATTGGATGGTGTTGTCAAGAACTGTTTCTCGTCTGATCGGAACCTGCATCCGTCCAACCCTTTTCCGCACATCGAACCTGACATTTGTCTACTCCTCCTGCTTTCATTCCCAGCCACCTTGCACTGCCCACACTGCTGTGCACCAGGCCGCCTTGTACAGCACCCATGGCTGCCTTCCTGCTGCCATTTCTATTGCAAATTTGACTATGGATTCCTGTGTGGCTCCCGCTAGGTAATTTATCTATGCAGTCGAGACACTGCCGCAGTCTTTGTTCCTGTTCTGCCTTTATTCTGGACTACAGTATTTAAGCTTAGTTAGTTTTGCCTTGTATTCCTCAGTTCGTATATTGACATAGACTCAACTTTAACCTGCCAATCTAAATCTCCTTCTACTCCTACCTCAGTTCTCTAAGAGTCTGAACTCCATTTGACTCGACCTCCAGTCTCCCTCTGAAACTCTAATCTCCTCTGAACTTAACCCAAGTCCCTCGGTACTCCTTCCCACATTTACCCGCACTTCCCCGCTTTGACCTCCAAACCTTCATCTTGAAATTAAGACACCAGACGAGGTGAAGGGTGCAGCTTCTTACAAGCTGAAGCCAAGTCCTTTCCATTTTCCCCTCCACAGAATCCACCACGACCCGACAACCTTCCACTATCATCACCCACAGGGTCCGATCGGATTCCAACATACCTTCTAGGATCAGTTCTTAACAGGTGTATCAGAGAGGACTTGGCTTCAACTTATAAGAAATTGTGCCCTTCACCTTGTCAGTGTCTAATTTCAAGACAAAGGTAAATGTAAGAATATCAGAGTTCGAGAGGAAGTCCAAGACAGGAGAGGAGACTAGAGATTGAGATGGGTAGACTTGGTTGCTTTATGAACTGAAGAATACAAACAGAAGTAAATAGGTTAAATATTAAAGAGCAGAGTTAGATCAGAGACCGGTGGAGAACAGAGTAGTGGAGGTATCATAGGAATGGAAACTATATCTAAAATACTAATGCTATGCCAATCATTACTAGGTGACCTTGGTGGAAAATGGTTCAACAAAAATCCACATTGCTCAAACAGAATCAAGAGATATTATGATCTATTTGTTATTATTTGTTATTAATGAAAATAAGCAATATCTTCCTTAATGTTTAACTTGTAATAGAACAGAATATCATTGATGCATCATTAACATAATGGTTTCCACTATTTGGTATTATTTATTAGGGCTAAATATAAAGTTTATATCCTGTATTTTATGTTTTATATATCATTCTGATCAGCTTCTTGAGCTGATTTAATATTTGTTATTTCTTTGCATACTATTGGGTTTTTTATTACCAAATATTGTCAGGTATTTAGCATTATTTGATTATAGATCATAAAATATAAGGACTTGTACCTGCCAGAATTGGCCCTCACCCCCAAGTAACTGTGTTAGGTTGCAGGCATACTTGTGTAGCTGGATGATTCTGATGTGTCACCATTATAGGGCTCGATTTCTTGCAAGAACAGTCATGAATTGAACCATGTTCTTATACAACCATCAAGGCTGTAAACAAATCCAGTAATCAGAGCAAGTATATTCAAAACAGGTATGTAGGAATTGACAATAATACAGAATCTGAAGATAAATCGTGACAGGCAGTTGATGAATAATCACCACGTCAGGAAAAGATAATGGCCGACACTCAAAGAAAAGATGGGTATTGTCATAAGACTCATAACCGAAGCTCAAGTATAATCACCTGATGAATGTTGCTGACTGTTGCTGTTCAGCGAGCAATAGCTTACTCACTCCTGAACATAAAATCAGAATTACACATCTCAGGTAGAAGAAAGCTATTACTAACCTCACTGTCATCAGCCACTGTCATCTGGTCAGAGTCATCAGACCTCTCAGAACCACCAGTATCTGACCATGACATTTCATCCATCTCTACATCATCATCCTTGTCTAATCCAACAACAAAAAATGTCGTATCCCATCCAGTCTTGGTCACAGGATGAGGTAATGGTGTCTTGGTTTGGAACTCCTGCTTCACTGCAATATCATTTACTGGCCATGAGGCGGAATCATGGAGTGCGACTTCAAAGAGTTTGATTGTATGCTGGTGGTCATTTAGTGCATCCATCCATGTCCAATATGAGTAAGAGAAGGTTGCCTTATGTGCCTTTGCAATCTCGGTGTTATCAGGGTCAGCTGCCATCGCTGTCTTTGAGACATTGGCTATAGTCTCTTGGGCTGCAGTGGGCTTGTCCTTATATTGGACTGCAAATAGGTCACCCAGCTGATTGATAAGATGATGAAGGGCATGTTGGCCAGGAAAATTGACTTGTTGTAAAAATGTCCGTGCTTTGAGAAAGTCTGCCTTGTTAAATCCACCAATCTCCCCATGAGGTTGAGGATCAAGGACACCAGACAAAAACGTCGGCACCTGATCCCTATCAGATGTCTCAGAATACATCAAGATCATGTATAGCAACACATAGATTGTCAACTCGAGATCATCCTGGAAGCTGTGCACTCCATCCAGTCGAGCAACTAATCTAGCAGACATAAATTGCCAGGTACCCTAGAGAGCAGTGTTAGTCAGAATCACAATAAAAAGTTGGAATTTGGCACACACTGTTCGCATTGCATGCCTAGGAGTTTCCGACTTCCCAGCCAAAAGTTTTGACAAATCCCAATCGATGAGCAGTCCCTTGCTGTCCACAGTGATGATGATATTGCCAGGACTAAAGTTGCGATGCAAGAACCCGGCTCTATAAGCATCCATAAGTGCTAAAATGCATGCATAGTCAGCTTCTGCCTCTCAGCTGCATCACAAAAGCTTACCTATAATCGCATCACGCACAACAGATACCATTTCATAAGAAGATCGAAATGTTGTCAGGGAATGCCCAATGACATCCAAAGTGAGATGATAGTGTCGATGAGGAATGAAATGCACAGTTGAATAGCAGGCCCATGGCGTATTGACATACTTAAATGTCTTTGTAGCATGGTACTGGTTCATCAAGATATCTCCTAATGACAGACAGTCTGGAACATGGTGAATGCCAGCTGCCTTCAATTTATTATATATGAGCCCCTCTGCCCATATATCTAGTACATTCACCCTCCATGAATCCTTCATGAACACTGGCATGCATCGTGAGACGTCGTATGCTGGGAATCCATGGATAGCATGCCCTGGTGGGGTATAGAGGGTCACCCAAGGGCTAGCTGCAATATAATAGAGTGGAGAGCCATCCGTGTCAGAGATTGTAAGCTTGACAAGGGGGACCATGTTGTCTAGGTTCAAGGCTTGCCTAGCCATGACTGCTTCAGCCGGTGTTGGATCCATTACAGACTGATCGTTACCACGCATCTCTGGTGAGGCTTCTGAGTAGCGATGGAAAAACTCAGTGAGATGGCAAGATTCATTGTATTTGATAGCTTCAGTCACAAGTGTGCCAGATCTGTCCCATCGAAGTATCCTTGCTGTATCCTTTATGATAAGGATGAAATAGATATGGGTACAAAATTGAGAGCCAAGTCGAGCAGCAGCATAATCAGTAATCTGCCCTAGAGTGTCTTTAGCTGCTTTTGTGTCACGAAGGAATGACTTAACAGTCTTGCCATCCTTGTCATGTGGATGTTCTACGTCATACACGTCACAGAATGGATTATCACCAGATTTCCACTTGAACTCGAGGAACATCTCTACTTTTGAAGAATCAGTCACCACCCCAGGGAACGAGTCGACGGAATAGATGGAGATATCAGGTTTGATCTTGAACAGAAAATCTAGTTGAGGATTACAATCGGGGATATTGGATGAATTAACAATTTTGAGTTTAGGAGCAAATACTTGAGTTGATTTTACCTTGAAGAAAAAAATTGTGAGAGAACAAGCAAGTTATTAGGTAGCTGAAACTCACGAAGGGGTCATATGCATTTATTTCTGTTTTAGCTTGAACGGTAGTATTATAGTTGCCACATTTGAATCAAGGAATATTAGAACTTGAAAGATGGGGAAGTTTCTTGACTGGAAAGAAATCATCTAGAAACTGTTGGACAGGCATTGGGCCAACAAAGATATTTCTCCATCTTCACTGCCATCGCAGTACATGATTCTATATGATATTTGTTATGGATAGTAAAGGGAAGTGTCATAGAAGTATCGATCTTGATTGGAGTTGACTGGGGAAATGGCAAAGTTGTATTTGGGGGAGTGGCGAGCATGGTGTGAGTCGACTTCAAGTCCTAACCTAAGTCGAAGTTGTGACCAAATCAACTGGCTGTTTTCATCAGGAAGTGGTGCATGACTTGAACCAGCATGTGACCAATTTTGGCTTTCAAGTCGACTTTTAGCTGAGTCATGGCAACACTACCCACAACTACAAAAGCAATTGAGAACACCACACCATTTGATACTGGGCACAGCCTGAGAAGTGGGCTGAGGCTCAGAAGTTGTTTTAGGTTGCTAGCAATAGAAATAAATATTGCAGGTGGCTTTGCAAAGATAGATCCCTACCTTTTTGTCTGCCATTGTTATCTTGAGAAGTGGTGGTGAACATGATTGGGACCAGGGTAAAACTATTTTATACACAGATTTTTTTAGTTTAGAGTTTGTATAAAAACTATAGCTCAAAATTTCAACCTGTTTCAGTCAGTAGTCATGAAATTTGGATGGCCTTTAAAACAGCAATTAGTAAATTTTTTGTTTTTTTTAAAATTTGACTAACTAATAAGTGTTTTATTATTAATAGTATTGTTTATAATATTAACTACTATACTAAGATTTCAAGATAGTATAATAAATTTAATTACACATAGGCATCGGCATGGGTAATCCCATGGGTATCCAGAAGAGCTCCTGCACCTGCACCTGCACGGGAAGATCTCCCATGTGTACGGGTTTCATGGGTACTGAGTGGGTAAGGGTACATACATGGGTTAGATACCATAAATGCATGCAGGTAGCATTGTAGCGAGAGTAAAGCATATAATACCTAGTCTAATGAGCATTCAAACTATCCCCCAGCTTATTCAACTCTATCTGAACATCCACGTCGTCCAATCATGCGATGGCCTCAACATCTTCATCCCTGACTAGTCCCATCAGGCTCCAAGAGCCAAGGCACAACAGTGCACATGTCGAGGCTACAGATAATTGGCTTCATGTGTGAGAAAGAACAAGCCATCCACAGCTGAACAAGCATTCGATGTTGACAGATGTGGCTGAGATGAATTAAGTAGTCAGTATAGAGGATAGCTAGAGTAGAGCCAGAATCACAAATGAACACACCTGGAATTGAGAGATAGTCTAAGGCCATACGGTAAAGGCACAGATATGTTTTGCACTTCTCGTACCACCACTGCAGCGCGTCTTGAATATTTTCCATGTTCGTGTTGAGATACAATGAAAGTTCGTCGACGAGAGCAGCACTACAAATAGGAGCAAGTGAGGGGAGATTGTCAAAGATGTTGTCGAAGATGTTCTTAGATGTTTGAGCCTATGCAGTAATATATTATATGATAAGGAATGTGTATTACAAAAAAATTAAGTAGTACAACGCACCATTGATTTTGTTGTCAAATTTCCCTGCTTATCATTCCCGGGCCCATTTCCTGCTGATTCTGTATCCTCCTCTGGAATCCATGAATTCTCTTCGTGCCCATAACCTCTCCATCTGACCAGATACTGCAACTTCCAGCGGCTTCAAAATAAGCAAGTTTGTGATGAGGGTGAAGCACTTGAAATCTCATTAGCAGTATTATATGAGGTTTGAATGGTATGAACATACCCATGGATATTCAGTAAACCTCAGAGGTATCAGTAAGTGAGTAGTATTTGTTGAGTGTCTGTTTGGCAATCTCGATAGTGGCGCGGACAGCAGGATGATTCTTGCTAGATGGTAGAGTTGCGTTGATGAAGGCTGTGTCGATATGATCCATGGCAGGGATCACTGTTGGTAAGTTTGGGGTTCCACGAGAGAAGTAGAGTGTTGCATCCTTCAAGATCTGTGACAGGGCATCAGTGTCATTGTCCATCAATAATGCCAATAACAGTGGGTAACAGTGAGCGCTTAGGGCTGCACTGCCTTCACCCAGCACTGCCGCAGCACTACCGCAATGCCAATTATGGTGAGCGCTTAGCGCCGCACTGCCCACTCACCTTCAGGATGTCTTGCAACTCCTCTGCAATTGCCCATTCCACCTTGACCAACTCAAATTGATGCAAGTTGTTCTTCCGGTTGGATGTCATGTCTTCAATAGCCGCACGATACTGGATTGCAAAGCACAGCATGTCGTAAGTCGAGTTCCACCTTGTTGAGACGTCTCGTGGCATTATCTTGATTGCAAGCTCAAGATTCTTTAGGCATTCCTTCCATGTGGGTAGCAAGATCATCGTCAAATGTACTATCTTATAAGTGAGTTTCCGAAGCTATCAGAGTAAATGAGCCTGTTAGAACATGCAGGTAAATACTTTACATATTGTCTTCACCTTCACTAGCATCTTCTTAACTGGCCAAATAGAGTCTTCCAAATTCTCCCGTTCCTCAAGTGTCAAAGCCTCAACCTCATCAACCCATCCTTCAAGATCGTCCTCCTCCTCAGTCTCGTTGTCTGCATCATCTTTCTCTTGTGCCATGGTAAGCTCTTCCTGCTCAATGTTGCCTGCCAGATCTAATAGAGCTTGTTCATCATCAGTTAGATCCTCCTCCTTCTTATCATCCTGTTTCACATCAAACTGCTTAAGCAAAGACTTCGCGACTAAGTTCAGAATGTGGGCGAAGCACCGGGTGCGATTGACAGGGGAATACTTGGTAAGCATGTGGTCCAACTTGGTCGACATAGTATCATTGTTTGACACATTGTCACAGGTTACTGTGCTAAAGTCTGAGGTTGCCTTTAGTGCAGTTTAACCTAGCAACTGTGAAGGGAGACTCAGATAGACTGAACAGCTGGAGTCCAGAGTGAGCAACTGGTTATTATATGAGACAATAAGGAGTACAGTACCTGGAGTCCAAAGTGAGCAACTGAAGAGTGCAAAACTCCAGACTCTGCAGTCTACATACTGTAAAACAAACAGTGATAAACACAAGGTGGAAACTACTCTAAGTGCCCATGAGTGTAACTACAAGTGATAGGACATAGGATAGAAGTAAAATAGAGAGATGGTGAATTATACATTTAACACCCCCCCTTGATAAAGCAACTCTCAAAATCGCTGAAATCACACCTTTAAACCAAGAAGAGTCCGGAATTTTTCCACCGTTACATGAGGTAGTGCCTTGGTAAGAATGTCAGCAAGTTGGTCAGTGGTGGGGATATAGACAGGGGAAATGGTGCCAGCTTCAACTTCATCGTGTAGCCAGTAGTACTTGAGATCAAGGTGCTTCATTCGTCCATGGTGCTCTGGGTTTTTGGAAACAGTGAGAGTGGACTGGTTATCAATGAAGAGAGTGGACGAACAATCAACAGGATATCCAAATTCCTGTAAAATGCTGTGAGTCCACTTGATTTCCTTTCCAGCCTCTACTGCAGCAACAAACTCAGTCTCTGTGGTGGAAAGGTTGTAACCAACTCCGCCAGTCAACTGCACCTCCACCGACACAAGTCAAATAGCCACCAGTTGAGCGACCATTATCCTTGTTACCACCATGGTCAGCATCAGTGTAAGTTGTGAATAACTCACTACCATCCTCATCAGGTCTATAGACTAGTTTGTAGTCCATAGTACCCTTGAGATAGCGAAGTAGATGCTTGACTGCAAGCCAATGATGAGGACCAGGGTTGTGGTTGAAATGACCAAGTACACCAACTGTATAAGCAATGTCCGGATGGGTGGTGGTGGCAAGGTACATCAAAGACCCAACAGCAACCAAATAAGGAACATTGCACATTTCTGCAACATCTTCCTCTGTTTTGGGGCACATGTCAGAAGTCAATGAAAGGGAGGGATCCATGGGAGTCAACACAGGTTTGCAATCTGACATACCAAAATGTTCAAGCACATCAACGATGTACTGACGTTGGGAGAGGGAGATGGTGTGATTTGTGAGGTCACGAGTAATGTGGATGCCAAGTAGGAATTGAGTAGGACCAAGATCACGAAGTTTGAAATGGGATTTGAGATCTTCAACTACCTTGTCAATGGCAGAAGTAGAAGCCCAGCAAGAGTAATGTCATCAATAAAGATTGGAACAATTACCCTGACTTCACCTCGTGTGTAAATATAAACAGCACGGTCTACTTCACAGCGTGTAAATCCCATAGCTGTCAATACCTCATGGAGGCAAGCATTCCAGTTGCGAGCAGACTGTTTCAACCCATAGAGAGGTTTATGCAGCAGACAAACTGTGTTTGGGTTACCTTGATGGAAACCCTCGGGTTGGCGCATGTAGATGACTTCCTCAAGTTCTTTCCCAAGTAAGAAAGCATGGGAGATGTCAAGAGAGTGAAGGTGGAGGTCTTTCCTTGCAGCCAATGCAAGAATTAGCCGAAATGAAGCAGGACGATAAACTGGGGAGAACATAGCGTCTTCTGCATATTCAAAACCAGGGCATTGGGTGAAACCCTTAGCCACAACCCGACCTTTGTAATGCTCAATGGAGCCATCAGCATTATGCTTGAGGTTAAAAACCCATTTGCATCCAACTACCTTTGCACCAGGAGGTAACTCCACATAATCCCAAGTCCCGTTCTCAAAATGATTGTTCATCTCTGCATTTGCTGCCTCCTGCCATTTTCACGCATCTGAGTGCTTCATAGCCTCCTTGAATGACTGTGGGTCTGCATAACGAGTAGATAATGCAAGATCAATACTAGAATCCAAACCATCACCAACAACTGGACCAGACTCATCATCAGATGAAGGTTGATCAAATTGTGGAGCTGGGATTGGAGCAAGGGGCTCATTCCAGGCCCATGGTGGCAATCCAGCATTCTTGCATGGATTAGCAGCTCGATGCTCTAAAAGTGGAGGAAGTGATGGAGGAGGAGATGAAATTGGGGTCTGAGGTGGAGATACAGCAGGTGTCTGAGTAGGAGGAGTGGGAGTGTGAGGAGTAGTATTAGCAGGAGGAGAAGAAGCAGGAGGAGTAGGAGCATGAGCAGGAGATTGAGATGGAACAGGATCATCATCAAGATCAGTTACACCAGAAGGAAGAATTGCCTGTACAGGTTCAGGATCAATGTCACTAAGATCAGGAACCATCAAAGGTGTAAGATACTCAGACATGATGAGAGGGGAAGAGGGATCAACAGGTGGCTCGTTCCAAGTGTGTTTGAGACCAGGAAAATAGCGCTCGTCAAATTCAGCATGTTCACAGATCACAGTATGCTTGGTCACAGGATTGTAGAATTTCCAGGGTTTGTAACCCTCAGGGTAGCCAATGAAAACACACTTCTCCATGTGAGAGCCAATCCCAGTATGCTTATCCTTCTGGATGTGAACATATGCAGCACAACCCCAAACTCGGAGATTTGAGACATCTGGTTTACGCTTATGCCAGAGTTCAAAGGGGGTTTTCTCCAAGAGGGAATGAGTGGGACACTTGTTCTGGACTGTGATGTATGCATCGACAGCCTCACCCAAGAAAGAAGGAGGTAAACCAGCTTCATAAAGCATGGCAGTAGTGTGTTCCTCAATACTGCGGTTCGCTCATTCAGCAACGCCATTCTGTTGAGGTCGATTGCAAACAGTATGCAAACGTTCAATCCCACACTGATCCGTGAATGCAAGGAATTCATTAGACATGTACTCGCCTCCCTTGTCATCAATCATAGCCTTGATTTTGCGATTCCAGTGATTTTCAGCTTTTGCTTTGAATAACTTGAATGCATTAAATGCCTGATCTTTGGTACGAAGGAAGTATTTGGAGTGGAAACGAGTATTGTCATCAATGAAAGTGATCCAGTAACGATACCCAGAGTGAGTACGTGTTTTGAAGGGACCATGCAAATTGGAGTGGATGAGATCAAGGGGATTGGCAGCACGACTAGAGGAAGTGGGGAATGGATGTGCGTTCATCTTGCCAGCTAAACAAGGTTTGCATATAGGGTCTGGTTTGGCACGCATATTAATATGCATACCAGTCACCAGCTCATCCTTCACAATCTTATTGACAACATCGTAGCCATGATGAGCAAAACGACGATGCCAGAGATTGCGGTCTGCAGGAAGAGTGGATATGGAGCAGTGAGCATGCTCGGTAAACACCTCAGTAGTCCCAGCAAGAAATGCGGAATTGTTCTCATCAATGGGAGCCATGAAAAGGTGTTCACCATCTAGTAAGAATATCATCGCAAGTTCATTGGCAGAGATATAAATGTCAATACCACGTTGACGGGGTAAATACAAGACTGAGAGGAGATTGTTCTGGAGATCGGGGACATGCAAAACATGAGTAAACTCGACAGCCCTCAATTCTTTTCCTGCAATAATCGGTTTAAACACCACACTTCCTACACCTTCAGAATAGACAATAGTATTGTCCGCAAGACAAATTGGGACACGAAAAGGGGTATAATCGCGAAGCCAGTTGCGATGGTGTGTCATATGAGATGTGGCGCCTGTGTCTGCATTCCAAAGGTAAGTTGTGGTTGAAGTAGGAGTGGGTTGAGAGGAACGATAACTTGCATTCCCAGCAAACTCAGCGACTGAAACAGCAGTAGCAACAGCTGTGCTTTCAGGAGAGGAAGGTGATGTGGAGGATGTGGTTGTAGAGGTGTTAGCAATGCAAGACCGCTTGGGTTTACGTGCCTCCATCTTTGCAGCAAGGAATTTCCTGCACTGAGGTAGGGTATGACCTTTAAATCCGCAAAAGTCACAGAGTAAACCGATAACTGAAGAGGTGGCTAGAGCAGTACCGGATGTGGAGTCACTGGAGAACCCAGAACGACGTTCATGGTTTAATTGCTCATTCCTGAACGCTTCATGAATAGTAGAGCAATCAAGATTGTCGATGAGCATGAGGGAAGAGACGAATGAGGAATATTCATCGGGAAGGGCACGGATGAGAGCCATGGAGTGAAGTTCATTGTCAAGGTCATCGAGGGTGAAGCCAGAGGGACGGAGATCCTTGATAGCATGGACCTTCTCAGAAACACGAGCTATGAGACCTTCCAGGCCCTCACTCTCTTGTTTCCTAACAGAGAATAAGTCATCATAGGTATTGAAGCACATACCAGGCTTCTTTGATTGATTCCCTCTCTCCAACAGCTCCCACATCTTCTTTGGATCATCAAAAACCCCACCCAGGTGATGCTTCTGGTCATCCTCAATATGCAAATAAATGTCCCCAGCCCCCTTATCCACTAGTTGAAACCACAAACGATGTGCCTCTGCATCCCCAGGGCTAGGCTCCTGTATGTCACCAGTCACAACCCTCCACCACCCCTGTTTACGTCCCCAGGCAGCCATCTGATCCTTCCAGGAGGCATAATTGTGATTGTTGAGCTTTGGGAAATTAGGTGATGAGTTGGACATGTTTGTGGAACGATGCGCTGAGAAGCAAGCATGGGTGCGATTGGGGTAAGCGTAGGTGCGTTCGAGGGAAGGGAAGGTGCCGAATCTGCCTGTCAAATCCGTTCGACGATAGCGTTTGAATTGGGCACGTGCGAGACGATTTGAGCGAAGGGTGTAATTTGAGTGTTTGGTGTTTCAGATTCACGATGAGCACTGAGCGGGAACCGTGGGCGCGTTCGACTATCGGTGTTAACGGGAGTTGGGGGGTATGTCCCCAAGTGTCCTAGAAAAAGGACTAAGCAATCTGACCAGTGGGCGACGAGGAACGTCGAATTTGGTGGGAAAAGTGTGATAACTCCAACAAGTGCTTGTTGACCAACAACCAAGGCACACAGAATGGAAATTGTAGGTGCTGGGGGGTTATTGAGGTCAGGGAATTCACTGAGAGTGGTTTCAGAATGATTGGAGTTGATTTGAAGTCGCTAGGGCCCAGGGCCCATAACCTGCTAAAGTCTGAGGTTGCCTTTAGTGCAGTTTAACCTAGCAACTGTGAAGGGAGACTCAGATAGACTGAACAGCTGGAGTCCAGAGTGAGCAACTGGTTATTATATGAGACAATAAGGAGTACAGTACCTGGAGTCCAGAGTGAGCAACTGAAGAGTGCAAAACTCCGGACTCTGCAGTCTACATACTGTGAAACAAACAGTGATAAACACAAGGTGGAAACTACTCTAAGTGCCCATGAGTGTAACTACAATTGATAGGACATGGAATAGAAGTAGGATAGAAGTAAAATAGAGAGATGGTGAATCATACATTTAACATACTGACAAGATTTTATGTTCGATACCGAAATCGCGAAGAACTTCCGCAAATGCAATGGCCAAATTCATACCAGAGTGGGACTAGGACGAACAGTTAGTCAGCATTCAATGCCTAACTTTCAGGTGTATACCTTTGGGACCTCAATGACATCAAGAACAATTGCGATGGGGTGGCCTTGTGTCTCGAAGTGTGCCGTCACAGCAACATATGCATAGTGGTTTGGGGAAGTCCATGCATCGGTTGCAAAACTGATGTCACCATCATATTCCTGTTGGTATGTCAGTAATGATACCAGAAGTGCTGCACTAGATGCTAACCTGTAGGAGCTTTGCAATCCGATCCCATGTGTGAGAAAAAACCAACTTCACATCTCAAGAGACTGTCGAGGCGGACGGAACATAATATTCTGGTCTTCCAGTCTTCATTAAACTGAGGAACCCACGATCTTCGACAATTCAGAATGGCTGAAGACTTTCTGAAACCCAGCAAACTATTTCAGCCCTGTCAACCAGAAGTCAGCATGTGGATCGGGATTCAATGAATGGATGTACTTGGTTTCTGTCTTGGTATGCATGCGGTGAGAGTATGTAACCTTTCCTATGCCTAACCGCTTAAAGATTGCTGTGATCGACCCTGTTTTTGCTAGAGGCTTCGTTACGGTTTCTTGGGCCTCGGTAGTGTCTTTGCATCTATTTGCGGCATCCCATGCTTCCTCGCCCCAACACGACTTGGCATGTTTGATCATGTTGCTGGTCAATGCTTTATCCTTGGTGTCCAGGTAGTGACGTGCCTTGTACTTGCAGCTGTGAGCTGCGCATTTAAACTCGTGGCATCGATGGCTGTTAACATAGGTGATGTCTGGGATAGGATGGTAGAAAGCATAGATCGGGGACTTCCAATCCTTGCTCAACCGTTCTATTATCATGTGAGTAAACTAATTTTGGTTATGTTTCTATCACTCACTAAGCTCGTCGTCAGAGTTATCCTCATCAGGGATCTCAATGACACTACTGGTGTTGCTGTGGTGACCTTGGTTAGACGAAGTTTCTGAAGGGGGATGTGAATTAGAGTTTTCTGTTCCGTTGATGTCGCTGTCTTCAGGTCCCAAGTGCTTGGGTTTCTTCTTCTTCTTTGGGCTAAGGAGTTCGGTGGCTTTGCGCTTGATGTTCTTGAGGGTTGCGCCTGCTTTGGATGTGAGAGATTTGAAAGTCTGTGTACTGGATTTGGACTTCGTGGATGTGCCGTCTGATTTCTTTGGCATGGTGTGCAAAGGGAACAGAGGGGCGTGGGTTTCTGGGAGTTCTTGCTCCTCTCTGTGTTCTCAAGTACACTCAGACAATATGGCTGATCTGCGCAAGGCGGCTGTTTCCATGACAGCGTTGGATAGAGGATTTTTTAAATTTATGTAGGGTCTGCTGGTCTGGTCAATGGACGTAAATAGATATTGTAAATTAGTATACTATTTCTGTAACGGGTTGGCGGTGGGTAACAGGTATCCCAGAGCATCACCCGTACCCAACCCGTGCTCACCCATACCTGCAACCCACACGGGATACCCCAACCCATGCCGATGCCTAGTCCCCATAAGTCTGAGTGGATTTCACCTCCAAACTCTGTTGCCCTCTCCCCTTTCCAAGCCTTCACAATTGGCTTTCAAGTAGCCTTTGCATACACACAGGATTCACAGAAGAAATCATTGCCTGATGTGGTGACTTCAAGACAAAGACCTGTGACAAAGCCATCCATTGCAAGTTTCTTAGCCATGTTGACAGATATGTGACCAAGACAGTGATGTAGTTGATCCAATGTGAGTACCTCTTCTGCTGCACTGGCAGATTCTGGTGTAAGTCTGGTGCCCTCACAGACTTACTACACACACAACATGCATGCAAAACAGCCATACACACCAACACACATAATGCGCATGCAAAACAGCCATATATACCAAAAACACTCCAATGGACACACACATCAATATCCGCATCAAAGAACTGCTAAATATAGAATTGGACCATGAAACAATGCCCAATATGCATTGATATCATGTTCCCATCAATTCCACATCAATCTGTGCCCACTAAACATTCCCATCAAATTCCCATCAATGTCATCAATCCCTGAGGATGATGTGTTCCCATCATTCTGAGTCTTGATGCAGCCCTTCTATGTATAGAAAGTCTTGATGTGGCCTTTTTCTCAATATGTACAAGGTGGAAAGCCATATTTAGAATACTATAGGTAGTAGACTGTTTTCCCCTTCATTGCCCCATCCCTTACTCTCTGCAATGAAGGTATAGTTAATTATTCCTCCTGCTGTACAGTATTAATGTCCCTTACTCTCTGCAATAAAGATAACCTATTCCTGTCTGTCTGACTACTGAGTGAGGTTCCCTAACCAGGCAACCTTTCATCTGGCTCATGATCAATGTGATAGAGTGCATGACAGTTTTTTGGGACCTCTCTGACTCACTTTCCATCTGGCCCAGTGATGCTACACTTCCCACTAGAGAAGTTTGCTGAGTCCTTGCCACCATGATTTGAGTGATGAATGGCATGGCACTCATATTTCTCAGAGATAATGGAGATAAGGACATCAGGCTTGACATCCTTTGTAGGATCATTGATGCAAGCAGTGGCTATGAGGCTAGAGGCAAAGTTGGCAAGAGCAGGGGGTAGACAGCTGATTATGGTGGATCTGTAGTCTTTCTCCTCAATGGCAACACCAACTGTGACAAGCTTTTCATCATTCATGCTCAACACAAAGCTGATCAAGAAACTCACAGATGTTATCCTTTTCCAGACACTTCAAGCTCAGCCTGAGCAAACACTCCTTTCTCCAGGTACTCTGCAACAATGGTGGCCCATTGATCCTTCATGAGCTTGTGGCTGTGATGCCAAGTCAGGAATCTTCTGCGTAAGAAGTGACTTGGCAGTACACTCATTCTTGTTCCAGGTGGCAACAGCTTCAGCTTAGAGTTGAGTAGCAGGGTACTGGTAATGGGGCAGACTGATGTGTTATCAAAGTGGCCCCAAAAACCTTTTGCATTGAGAGCATCTTGGAAATGGAGCTTGAAGATGGTCCAGTTCAGACCTGACAGTTCGAGCTTGGGAACAGACGAAGGGAGGAGGTCAGTAGTGGTTAGAGCAGTGGTCATGTTAGCAAGGAATGCAGGGCCCATAACCTGTAGGAATTACTATATGAAAAGTAAATCAACTCAGTGTTTGTGCACATAAGCAAGAGCCAAACAACTATGTATTTACCTATATGAAAAGTAAGTTAACTAGGTGAAATCATAAGTAAGTAATGACAGTATCATGTAAATAAGGGGCATTTACCTCAGTGTTTGCATGTGCAAGCAAGAGCCAAATGACTGAGGTGCAGCTACAAAAATGTACTAGCATGATTGTCGAGCATTTCTGCCCGATGTAATGAGTACTACATGTCAAGGTACCATTCTAAGCAAAAGGATATGAGAAATAAGTGCTAAAAAGTGATGCTAATATAATAGACAAGAGAGGAAATGAGGTATCATGATCATGCTTGCTGTAAATTAGCATGATCTGTGGAAATGAGATGCTAACGCATGTTGTGAGACAGCTTGCTAATCCAACACCCACAGAAACAAAACTTTGACATCAAGCTTTTGGAAGGTCAGGTCAGTTGTAGGGCACTCTAAGGCCAGAAATTGAGCTCCAAATTACTTGCCATACAATGGTTATGATTTATTCTGCCTCTTGGTTGGCCTGGCCCCACCCAGTTGATGCTGCACACTGATATGGTAATGGCTGCCCTGATTTCATGTTTGGTGTCATTCCTAATCCTGCTGATTATATTATATCAACTTATGTACCATACAGGTTGAATCAAGTATTTAAAATAATATTGACACCTAATGTACAAAGCTTTGCATAAAGCTTGACAGTTGCTGAAAATTTGATAAACATGAACAAATTTGATCTCACAGTCATTTTATGGTTTCCACAATGGCTTTCAGGCTTACATTTTGGTGAAGGAAATGCATATATATGATATCAGAAGATGACTGTCAAGTAAACATATGGTTTCTGAGATGTTGCACTGAGAAATAACAATATGCAAGCCAGAATCTTCTAGAGATTTATTTTGGAAGTATAGAATTATACTCAATCAATTATTTACAGACAACAGAACTCTGTGGCCATTTATCTACACTTCCTTCACCAAAATATAAGCCAGAAAGCTGTTGTGGAAGCCATAAAATGACTGCGAGATCAAATTTGCTTATTTATCAAAATTTCGGCTATGCAAAGCGCTGAATTTGATCCAAACATTACCTAATAGTTCAGCACGTGATGGGAAACTACCATATATAGAAGGAAGGTCACAGATGGCCATGCTTAAAAAAATTATGAGTGGATGTCTAAATTTTGCCTAGTGTCACCCCCTTGGATGCTGTTGCTGGGCATGAGGAGCGTAGAGAGTTACTTAGTTGAGTATCTTCAGAAGAAAGAATAACCGAGTGAACAAGGCAGAAAACCAACCTTGCACTACTTACTTGAGCCGACAGCATCCTATCTTCATACTAGCCGAGGAAATTAGAAGCATGACATCAGTTCCCATCATCTAGAGCAGAAGTTAGAACTTCTCCGAGAGAGTAGGAAGATGTCAACGCAAGCATTCTAGTTGAGAAGGGACATGAGCTCCGCGCGGCCGATATCTCTCTCGGAGAGTATCCGAAAGGAGTGGAGTCCGATGCTCAAACGTGGTTGATACTTACGCCACAGCATATGTATGTCACAACAAAGTACAAGTTTTTCGGGTCATTGTCGGTTCACCCAAATTTTCATATAAAATGATAAGTACATATAAATAGAGATTCACTGTTTAGATTTAGATCTTCCAGTTGGCGCGCAAGGAATTTGCACATCGTCACAATGAGAGGTAAGTATTCGTCGAATAAGAAGGTTTTCCCTTCCAACTTGGCAAGGGAGTCAATTTAGTAAAGCGCCCATGCATGTCCTACACAAGGCGGATATGTAAAAATTGTTACGTAACACTTTTTGATAAGCAGATAACCCCCATGATGTCAAAGAAGATTCTAGGGAGAAGGGAACATCTCGAGATTTGCTCTATCCTATCCCCTTGGAGTGAACACATACACTCAACCTACATACATCAACATCGAAGGAGGGCTCTCCGAACAAACGCCACAAATGATGGTAAGTGTCATATACATCATGGCTAGTCGACGCCGCACGGCACAAGGGGCGATGCCGAAAAGCGCTGACATCGGGGAAAAGAAATACAGACAATCGTCTATTAGAGCGTATCTGCCACTCCTAAGTGGAGCCCTGTCACCCAATTAACGTATTGCGATCATAGAAAAAATTCTTTCATATTCATGAAAAACGAGTTGCAGATACGCTCTATTTCAGGAATAGCCCCAGAGTGACTTATAAAGATGACAAGTCCATCGGGTTCTCATTCTTTAGAGCTCGAAATCCTCTTCGGTTACACTTTCTCTCAACGCATTACAAGCCATGAGATTCTTCTCTATCTTCGCCGTCATCGCAGCTACCGTCGCCGTCGTGTGCGCGGCAAACATCGAACGTGGCACTAATGCTGCCCGCTTTGCTCGCGGCCTGCCTCCTCTCCCCCCCCGTAACCTGTTCACACCCCCTGCAGGTCCGTCATCTGATGCGTCCATATAATATTCCCCGTTGTTCAACTATACTCCCAGCTGCCAAGCGAGGCACTCACTCTGGATATCCACGATAGCTACGGTGGTACCATCGCCCTCATTTGTGTAGATCGTAAGTTAATTATGTACATCTGCACAGTATATGTAAACAACTTGTTTGCAGTCAGCCTCTGATGCATGAACCTGCCCGTCGGTTATTCGTCTTTCATCCCCTTTGGCTCGATGTGTTTACTTGTACTGGTACTGTGGTTATTCAATACGGCCAATGAAGGGCTTGTAGGTTTTATAAAGACACAATAACACCGAACGTTTTAAGTCCTTATCATGGCATGCGAGGGTGTTCTGTTCTTCATTGCAATTGAACATTGCCACAGTGCTGGTGGATCTTCGTCTCATGGAAAGTGGTTCTCTGAACATCTTTTCGAGACCTTGTCTCATCTGAGAAATCTTTCATGGTCTTTGAGCATCTTTGGGTCTTTAGCTTTTCACGATGATTACACTGTCCAAGGTCCAGACCGGGTCTGATGTGCCAAAAGAAAATTTTTAAGAAAAAAAGTCCTGGTAACGGCTCGAAATATAATTATAATACCTAAGTCTATTGAAAATTATTAACTACATATTAAAAATTAAGAAAGTGGGGCGAGCCCAGCTCCAACAGTAGAAATGGGAAGTTTATATACCCCCAGGATGCACACGGACAATTTGGCCTATGCTAATTACATCCAAGGGGGCACCGGGATCAGAAAAATAGACCTGGGGTCGATTTTTTTGCTAAGGACATTTTCGGTGGACTAACTAACTTACATAATCAGGAACATGTCTATATTGAGCAATATGACATCATTTTCGTGACCGTTTCCCCCCACCCAGAAGCTTCACAAGCCGCGCACACCCAATTTTGTGGTTCTTGCTCAAATTCCATGCACCTAAGATGATACTGAACATATAGAGTGAGTTATCAATCACTGAGAACTCAGATCAAGTGTCAAGCCATGCTTACCCACTGAGTTTTGCAACCAGCTTGTTTGCAGTTTAGTACGCCATCCATTGTACTATCGAGGACTGATCCGCAAAGACACCCATTCAGGGTGTCTCCTAGTTGTCGCAGAATTCTCTTGTGCTTCGACCGCCCGGATTCTTTGGGAACTGCTTGAATCTCAGTTGCGGCTGTATGATGCAAGGTTGAGTTCACATCAATCGCCTCGCCATCCACGTTGGTTTGGTTTTCGCCGCCGTAATCAATTATATTTTTGCTTTCCTGTTCAACGAGAGTAGGTAAATACTTTTTTAGGCCCCAGAATAAATACAAAACTCTTTGGCACTGTTGAGTAAGGTGTAGGCAACATTCAATAGGCTTCAAATTGCTTAGATACCGCAAAGATACTGTTTGTGGTGCAGATCAGTGTTTTCAATCACTCATAAATTGTGAATCCCAGTGTAAATCACTTTATTTTACCTCTTCTGCTACTCAGATGCTATGGAAAACCTTCTATACATGTTCTATATGTTGTAGAAAGGTTCTATTAGCCTCAAATTGATGTTTAGAAGTCCTATTCCGGAGAGGTCCATTTTTTTTTCGCGGCCTCCGGTTGGACTAACTAAGCGGGTTCCGGTCCGGCATTTCGATCCCGGTGCCCCCTTGATTGCATCTTGATTGATTGTTGACTCATTATTTACATATATTTGTAATCACTTTGTGCCCTCAATGCACTCGCAAACGTGAGGTGGGGGTTGTTCCTCATTTGTTTTCCTCAGGATGGCCACCACATCACGATCTCCATCCTCTCTCACTTGCAAATGCGAGGTGGGGGTAGTCCTCTTGTTTCATTCAGGATGACTGCCACACCATGACCTCCACCCTCTCACTTGCTAACGTGAGGTGGGGGCTGTCCTTTTGTCACGACAACTACTGCCTCTCACTCGCATGAGTGTTAGGAAACCACCCCATTACCTAATAAAATTTCATTTTTATTTTATTATGTCTCGAATTATGCTACATGACGCTAAATGACACTACACTTTGGTAGCGTGAGAATTTTATTTCGCACGCATCAATATGTACGTGCATGTATGAGTGCGTCGGTAACAACAATGTACAATATATGTAACATAGTATATAAACCCTAAATATATGCCTAGGGGACCCCAGTTGTGTTCTCTTAGGTATTCCACCTACACTTTCGGTGTGAAAGGCCTTTCTCAACCAACTCATCTATTAATAACCCCTTGCATCAAAACCATCAATTCCCCCATCACGAGCGCGGATCCCACCCCCTTCTTGTAGAGAGAACCTGCATGGTCTTAGCTAGCAGATAGTGGGTGTCGCCCTAACAGAAGAACACAACTTCCCATATCAGTGCGCCTTCTCTTACTTGCACATACATCATTGTTTCACTGCACCACATCTGATTACTCATCCTTTCGGCATGAGCCAGAAGTACTTGTATATACGTAATCTACATTTTCTTTTGTAAGCCGACGCCAGGCCTCGCCTTACATTGCGACTGCCAGTGATTGAGAGGCAGCGCTCGTCATTAGGACAGCTGCAACCAGGCAACTGATTGGATCTGGTTTAGTTACGATTTACATCACTCTATTCGGATGACTATTTTAGTTACAAGCCGAATTCAGTGTTATCTCCGAGATCAGGCACTGTTGGAAGGGTTATTGATCCGAAGTGTCAAATTAGGTGCCCGACGAACGACGAATGATTGGTGAACCATCATGTGACCCGTAAACATTTGGAGAGGTCTCAAAAAAAAAAAATCTTGAATTTGTCAAAGAAGTGATTCATCACAGATCTAACAATTATGTCCAAACCCTCAACTTCTAATCCCAGCCCTAATCCTGTTCCCACACCAGCACTAGAGGCAAAAATTGATGTGCTTACAGCACAAATGTCGCAATTAGTATCAGTGTTGGCAGCATCACATCCCAGACAAGCAGAAGTACAGCCAGAGATGACAGTAGAAAGAGATGATGAGATGGAGGAGATGGTGGAGTGGATGTCGCAGGAGGATGAGACGGTGGAGAAATCTGGAAATGGAAAAGTGTGCTTACCTAAGTACACGTCCCTGCAAATCTTTGACGGTACCATGGATAATACAAAATCCTTCATCAGCTCTATAGTACTGTACATCCATGGGAGGAAGCCAGAGTTTCATACAGCTGAGTCTAGGATTATGTTTGCTCTCTCATACATTCAGGGGGGGAAAGCACAGTTCTGGAGAAACAAGGCTATTAATCAAATTGCCGCGGGAAATAAACCCTTTGCAACCTTCAAGGAATTTCTGGAGAGATTGGAGGCACAGTTTGGAGACCCTAATCCAAAGGCAACAGCCAATGCTAAATTAAAGACCATGCGCCAAGGTTCCCTAATGGTGGATGAATTTATTTTGCAGTTCAAAGCAGAAGCTTTGCAAACGGATATGGGAGAAGCCGCATTGGTAGAGTTTTTGAAAGCAGGATTAAATCCCTCTTTATTCAAGTCTATCTACCAACTACCTTCTATGCCAGAGAAGTTGGATGAGTGGTATAATTGGGCAATGCGCCTTGACCGGCAATATTGGCAGGAACAGGTGGAGTCAAAGTTGATGTATGGAAGTAGTAAATTTGGAAAGCCATCAGGAGGAAAGTCCAAGAAAGGAAAGGCACCTCAGGTGCAAACTCCGAGGGCACAGCCACCGGCCATGGCAGTGACACCTATAGTTATGGAGTCAGCAGCACCAGCAGAGGCAATGGAGGTTGATCAAGCGGGGAGACGAGCCCCACTTAAATGTTTTAACTGTGGGCAGTTAGGACACATTTCTAGGAATTGTAGGCAGAAAAGAAAGATTAGGGAAGCTACAATCGAGGAAGTGAAGCTGGAGGAAGGCAAGCAGAAGAATTGTGTGGAAGAGTCCCAGTGAAGGTTTCCCCATTGGTGACCCAGAATTGTTACAATGTATTAGTATCCGAGGAAACCCAGAGTAAATCAGAAAAGGAAATCGAGGAGGAGTACAACTGTTGTGAATCATGTGACCAAGAAAATTGCCAAGCACTATTTCCGAAAACCCCTAAATTCTTTATTTGCTCTGCGCGAATAGAACCCGAAATCACCTTGACTGTGGGACTGAAGACAGTGGACACACATGCAGTGATTGATATGGAAGCGTTGCTTGATAGTGGTGCTACAGGATTATTAATTAATTGGTCCTTAATTACCGGAAATGGTATTAACACACGCAAGCTGGTGCAACCTATAATGGTGTACAATATTGATGGAACAGTCAATCGTGGAGGAACTATCAAGGAGGAGGTGACTATGGTACTACAGTATCGGGAGCATCAGGAGCAAGCTGTATTTGAAGTGTGCAATCTTGGGAAAACCAATCTAATAATAGGATGTCCGTGGTTATGGAAGCATAATCCTGAAATTGATTGGAAAACTGGGAAAGTACAAATGACTCATTGTCCTAAAGAATGTAATGTGTATGGGAGGAAGATGAAGAAGGAAAAAGGGAAAAAGAGAGAGAAAGAACATCCGAGGAAGTATTCTGTTATGATGGAGGAAGTGGAGGATGAGGAAATGCCAAATGGGGAAGTTCTGGTCATGATTGAGAAAGAAGAGCAGAAGCAAACCTTTAGAGCAATTCGTGGAGGACAGTCATGGGACAAGAATATCGTGAAGGTGGAGAAGCCAGTGGAGGAGTGGGTGCCAAAAGTGTATCATGAATATCTGTCAGTGTTCCAGAAGAAGGAGTCTGAGCGAATGCTGGTGCAGAAGCCATGGGATCATGCGATTGAGATGAAGCCAGGGTTTGTGCTGAAGAAGTCGAAGGTATATCCGTTATCTCTGATGGAACAAGAAGAAGTGGATGTGTTCCTAAAGGAGCAATGCAACAAAAGATACATACAACCTTCAAAATCACCGCAGACGTCACCAATCTTCTTCATGCCAAAGAAAGACCAAAGGAAGAGGACGTGTACAGATTATAGGTATCTGAATGAGTGGACAGTGAAGAACATGTACCCCCTGCCGTTGATCTCAGAAATAATTGACAAGGTGGGAAATGCCAAGGTCTTTCCAAAATTGGATTTATGATGGGGATACAATAACGTACAAATAAAGAAAGGAGATGAGTGGAAGGCTGCATTTGCCACGCATCGAGGATCCTTTGAGCCGCTTGTCATGTCTTTCGGGATGACTAATAGTCCCCCAACCTTCCAAAATATGATGAACAACATTTTCAAGGATGTAATAGACAAAGGCGTGGTAATAATATTCATTGATGACATTCTGATATTCACGGAGGATGAAGAAAATCATGAGGCAATAGTGCAGGAGGTGCTACGGAGGTTAGCAGAGAATGATCTATTTTTGAAACTGGAGAAGTGTGTATTGGGGGCAAGCAAGATTGAGTTCCTAGGATTATTGATCGGCCCTGACGGGATCAAAATGGATCCGATCAAGGTACAGGTGATCACAGATTGGCCTGCGCCCACCCATGTCAAGGAGGTTCAAGCCTTCTTGGGACTCGCAAATTATTATCGTCGCTTTGTGCACAATTTTTCCAAAATTGCTGCACCCTTACATAACCTTACCCAAAAAGGAGTAGTATGGAGGTGGGGAGTGCAGCAGCAGACAGTGTTTGAGGAGTTGAAGAGGAAGTTTGTGGAGGGACCAATATTAGCCCCAGTAGATTTCACATGCCCTTTGCGAGTGGAATCAGATGCATCCGACTTTGCTACTGGAGCAGTATTATCAATGCTGTGCGAAGATGACAAATGGCATCCTTGTGCATATTTGTCCCAAGGGTTGAATGATGTGGAGAGGAATTATGATGTGAATGACAAAGAGATGTTGGGGATAATACAAGCATTGGAGGCATGGAGGCATTATTTGGAGGGATGTACGCATCAGATTGAGATCTGGATGGATCATCAAAATCTGCAATACTTCATGTCCACTAAAAAGCTTAATCGCTGGCAAGCGTGTTGGGCACTATTCCTATGGCATTTCAATTTTCACTTGGTCCACAAAGCGGGAAGCTTAATGAGGAAAGCAGATGCATTGTCCAGACATATTGATCATAAAAGGGGGTGGAGGAGGACAATAAGAATGTTACCTTGCTCAAACCCAAATACTTTCGCATTTGCGCTATGCATCAAGGGCATCTATTTATGGATAGCTTGGAAACAGAAATGTTGTCTAAAATTAGACAATGTTTGGAAATGGACGATGAAGTAGTGGAAGCCATGAAAGCTCTGAAGGGAGAGAAGAAAGGTAATATTAAAGGAGATGAATGGGCTGAGGAACAAGGGTTGGTGTTGTTTTGAGGAAAAGTGTATGTACTGAATGATCAGGATTTGCGAAGGGAGATTGTCCAGTTACATCACAATACGCCAACTGCCAGACACCCAGGAAGATGGAAGACATTGGAATTAGTAATGAGAAATTATTGGTGGCCCAGAATTTCAAAGTATGTGTTGGGGTATGTGGATGGATGTGATACGTGCATGAGGGGAAAGAAATTTGCAGAGAAACCTGCAGGAAAATTAATGCTGAACCCTATCCCTAAAGTGCCGTGGTGAGATATATCTGTGGATTTTATTACCGGATTACCCAAAGCTCAAGGGTACGATGCAATATTTGTAGTATGCAACTGCTTCACAAAGGAGGTCCATATTATTCCTACTACTACAGAAACCTCATCATTGGGCTTGGCGCACCTCTATCTAAATCAGGTATGGCGGTTACATGGGTTACCCAATACTGTTATCTCCAATTGCAGACCACAATTTGCTTCCGCGTTTATGCGAGAACTGAACAACATATTGGGGATTCAAACTAAATTATCTACGGCATATCACCTGCAGACTGATGGGCAGACAGAGAGAATGAACCAGGAGTTGGAGCAGTACCTACATATGTTTGTCAACTACCGACAACCGACTGGCCTGAATGGCTGGCAATTGCCGAATTTTCCCACAATAACAAATTTCAGCTACTCGTATGTCACCCTTTTTTGCGAATTATGGATATCATCCTCGCATGGGAGTAGAACCCAGAAGGGAAGTCAAAGTACAGTCGGTAGAAGACTTTGTATCTAATATGCAAAAGGTACAAGAGGAAGCAGAGGCGGCATTGAAGAAAGCATGTGATGACATGATGCGACACACAGATCGTACTCGAGCGTGTGCTCCAGAGTACAAAGTTGGTGACTTGGTGTGGCTAAGTACCAAGGACCTGAATATTCCACGACCTTCGAGAAAACTTACGGAGAAACAAGTTGTCCCATATGCAATCTCTAAAGTGATCTCACCTAATGTGGGAGTGCTAAAATTACCCTGATCATTCAAAATTGATCCTGAGATTAACATTTCCCACCTAAGCCCCTACTGCCTGCCCACTATTCCTGGCCAACAAACCACTCCACAACCTCCGATAATAGTAGAAGGTGCTCCAGAATATATAGTTGAAGAAATTCTAGACTCATGTCTTCGATGGAATAAATTGGAGTTCTTAATAAAGTGGAAGAACTATACTGACGAAAATAATTTGTGGGAACCCAAAGAGAATTGTAAGTGAGTGTGTAATGTGATTGCCCAATTCTTTAAATGTAATCCGAATGCTCTGTGTCGCATTGCGAGAATGGTGTATGAGGGGATGAGATTCTGGCCTTACCAAAATTTCACAGAGGGGACAGACACAATATTTTCTTGCCTGGAAGTTGAGGCATAAAAGGGGGGTAATGTTAGGAAACCACCCCATTACCTAATAAAATTTCATTTTATTTTATTATGTCGAATTACACTACATTATGCCAAATGATGCTACACTTTGATAGCATGAGAGTTTTATTTTGCATGCATCAATATGTATGCACATGTATGAGCTCATTGGTAACAACACTGTACAATATATGTAACATAGTATATAAACCCTAAATATACGCCTAGGGGACCCCAGTTGTGTTCTCTTAGGTATTCCACCTACACTTTCGGTGTGAAAGGCCTTTCTCAACCAACTCATCTATTAATAACCCCTCGCATCAAAACCATCAATTCCCCCATCACGAGCGCAGATCCTGCCCCCTTCTTGTAGAGAGAACCCACACGGTCTTAGCTAGCAGATAGTGGGTGTTGCCCTAACAATGAGGAGAGCCCAACCCGACCAAAAAGAGGGCCCAAGAAATGTTGACGACATTTCTTGGGCCATATGTAAGTTTTTCCTCTTTCTCTTTTCATTTATTGTTGCTAATTAATGCTACTTTAACTAGAGACAACAACAAATAGTGTTTAAGGGTCCAGTTTGTTAGGGGGACACCCACTATCTGCTAGCTAAGACCATGCGGGTTCTCTCTACAAGAAGGGGTATGATGCACGCGCATGATGGGGGAATTGATGGTTTTGATGTGAGGTTATTAATAGATGAGTTTGTTGAGAAAAATGTTTCACACCACAAGTGTAGGTGGAATACCTAAGAGAACACAACTGGGGTCCCCTAGGTGTATATTTAGGGTTTATATACTATGTTACATATATTGTACAGTGTTGTTACCAATGAGCTCATACATGTGCATACATATTGATGCATGCAAAATAAAACTCTCATGCTATCAAAGTGTAGCATCATTTGGCATAATGTAGTGTAATTCGACATAATAAAATAAAATGAAATTTTATTAGGTAATGGGGCTGTTTCCTAACATTACCCCCCTTTTATGCCTTGACTTCCAGGCGAGAAAATATTGTATCTGTCCCCTCTGTGAAATTTTGGTAAGGCCAGAATTTCATTCCCTCATATACCATTCTCACAATGCGACACAGAGCATTTGGATTACGTTTAAATAATTGGGTGATCACATTACACACTCACTTACAATTCTCTTTGGGTTCCCACAAATTATTTTCGTCAGTATAGTTCTTCCACTTTATTAAGAACTCCAATTTATTCCATCGAAGACATGAGTCTAGAATTTCTTCAACTATATATTCTGGAGCACCTTCTACTATTATCGGAGGTTGTGGAGTGGTTTGTTGGCCAGGAATAGTGGGCAGGCAGTAGGGGCTTAGGTGGGAAATGTTAATCTCAGGATCAATTTTGAATGATCAGGGTAATTTTAGCACTCCCACATTAGGCAAAATTACTTTAGAGATCACGTATGGGCCACCTTGTTTCTCCGTAAGTTTCCTAGAAGGTTGTGGAATATTTAGGTCCTTGGTACTTAGCCATACCAAGTCACCAACATTGTACTCTGGAGCAGGAGCTCGAGTACAATCTGCATGTTGCATCATGTCATCATGTGCTTTCATCAATGCCGCCTCCACTTCTTCTTGTACCTTTCACATCTTAGATACAAAGTCTTCTACTGATTGTACCTTAACCTCCCTTTGGGGTTCTATTTCCATGTGGGGATGATACCCATAATTAGCAAAGAAGGGTAATATGCGAGTAGCTGAATGGAATTTATTATTGTGGGAAAATTCAGCAATTGCCAACCATTCGGGCCAGTCAGTTTGTCAGTAGTTGACAAACATACATAGGTACTGCTCCAACTCCTGGTTCATTCTCTCTGTCTGCCCATCAGTTTGCGGGTGATATGCTGTAGATAATTGAGTTTGAATCCCCAATACATTGTTTAGGTCTCACAAAAATGTGGAAGCAAATTGTGGTCCGCGATCAGAGATAATGGTATCTGGTAATCCATGTAGCTGCCATACCTGATTTAGATAGAGGTGTGCCAAGCCCAATGATGAGGTTTCTGTAGTAGTAGGAATAATATGGACCTCCTTTGTGAAGCAGTCACATACTACAGATATTGCATTGTACCCTTGAGCCTCGGGTAATCCGGTAATAAAATCCAGAGATATGTCTCGCCATGGCAATTTAGGTATAGGATTCAGCATTAATTTCCTTGCAGGTTTCTCTAGAAATTTCTTCCTTCTCATGCATGTATCACATCCATCCACATACCCCAACACATATTTAGAAATTCCGGGCCACCAATAATTTCTCATTACTAATTCCAATGTCTTCCATCTTCCTCGGTGTCTGGCAGTCGGTGTATTATGATGTAACCAGATGATCTCCCTTCACAAATCATGATCTTTTGGTACATACACCTTTCCTTGGAATAACACCAACCCTTGTTCCTCAGCCTATTCATCTCCTTTAATATTACCTTTCTTCTCTCCCTTCAGAGCTTTCATGGCTTCCACTACTTCATTGTCCATTTCCAAACATTGTCTAATTTTAGACAACATTTCTGTTTCTGAGCTATCTATTAATAGATGCCCTTGATGCATAGCGCAAATGTGAAAGTATTCGGGTTTGAGTAAGGTAACATTCTTATTGTCCTCCTCCACCCCCCTTTTGTGATCAATACATCTGGATAATGCATCTGCTTTCCTCATTAAGCTTCCCACTTCGTGGACCAAGTGAAAATTGAAACGTGATAGGAATAATGCCCAATGTGCTTGCCGGTGGTTAAGCTTTTTAGTGGACATGAAGTATTGCAGATTTTGATGATCTGTCCAGATCTCAATCCAATGCATACATCCCTCCAAATAATGTCTCCATGCCTCCAATGGTCCAATTATTCCCAACATCTCTTTGTCATGCACATTATAATTCCTTTCCACATCATTCAACCCTCAGGACAAATATGCACAAGGATGCCATTTGTCATCTTTGCACAGCATTGATAATACTGCTCCAGTAGCAAAGTCGGATGCATCTGATTCCACTCGTAAGGGACACATAAAGCTAATATTGGTCCCTCCACAAACTTCCTCTTCAATCCTCAAATGCTGTCTGCTGCTGTTCTCCCCACCTCCACACTACTCCCTTTCATGTAAGGTTATGTAAGGGTGTGGCAATTTTGGAAAAATTATGCACAAAGCGACAATAGTAATTTGCGAGTCCCAAGAAGGCTTGAACCTCCTTGACATGGGTGGGCGCAAACCAATCAGTGATTGCCTGTACCTTGATTGGATCCATTTTGATCCCGTCAAGGCCAATCAATAATCCTAGGAACTCGATCTCACTTGCCCCAAACACACACTTCTCCGGTTTCAAAAATATGTCATTCTCTGCTAACCTCCATAGCACCTCCTGCACTATCACTTCATGATTTTCTTCATCCTCCATCAATATCAGAATGTCATCAATGAATATTATTACCATGCCTTTGTCTATTACATCCTTGAAAATGTCGTTCATCATATTTTGGAAGGTTGGGGGACTATTAGTCATCCCAAAAAACATGACAAGTGGCTCAAAGGATCCTTGATGCATGGCAAATGCAGCCTTCCACTCATCTCCTTTCTTTATTTGTACATTATTGTATCCCATCATAAATCCAATTTTGGAAAGACCTTGGCTTTTCCCACCTTGTCAATTATTTCTGCGATCAACGGCAGGTGGTACATGTTCTTCACTGTCCACTCATTCAGATACCTATAATTTGTACACATCCTCTTCCTCTGGTCTTTCTTTGGCACGAAGAATATTGGTGACATCTGCAGTGATTTCGAAGGTCATATGTATCCTTTGCGCAATTGCTCATTTAGGAACACATCAACTTCTTCTTGTTCCATCAGAGATAACAATATACCTTCAACTTCTTCAGCACAAACCCTGGCTTCATCTCAATCGCATGATCCCATGGCTTCCACACTGGCATTCGCTCAGACTCCTTCTTCTGAAAGACTGACAGATATTCATGATATGCTGTTGGTACCCACTCCTCCACTGGCTTCTCCACCTTCACAATATTCTTGTCCCATGACTGTCCTCCACGAATTGCTCTAAAGGTTTGCTTCTGCTCTTCTTTCTCAATCATGACCAGAACTTCCCCATTTGGCATTTCCTCATCCTCCACTTCCTCCATCGTAACAGAATACTTCCTTGGATGTTCTTTCTCTCTCTTTTTCCTTTTTTCCTTCTTCATCTTCCTCCCATACACATTACATTCCTTAGGGCAACAAGTCATTTGTACTTTCCCAGTTTTCCAATCAATTTCAGGATTATACTTCTGTAACCACAGGCATCCTATTATTAGATTGGTTTCCCAAGATCACACACTTTGAATATGGCTCATTCCTGATGCTCCTGATACTTTAGTACCATGGTCACCTCCTTGATAGTTCCTTCACAATTGACTGTTCCATCAATATTATACACCATTATAGGTTGCACCAGCTTGCATGTGCTAATACCGTTTCTGGTAATTAAGGACTGATTAATGAATAATCCTGTAGCACCACTATCAAGCAATGCTTCCACATTAATTGCTGCATGCATGTCCACTGTCTTCAATCCCACAGTCAAGGTAATTCCGGGTTCTATTCATGCAGAGCAAATAAAGAATTTAGGGGTTTTCAGAAATAGTGCTTGGCAACTTTCTTTGTCATGTGATTTGCAACAGTTGTACTCCTCCTCAATTTCCTTTTCTGATTTGCTCTGGGTTTCCTCGGATACTAATACATTGTAACGATTCTGGGTCACCAATGGGGAAACTTTCACTGGGACTCTTCCACAAAATTCTTCTGCCTGTCTTCCTCCGGCTTCACTTCCTCAATTGTAGCTTCATAGCTTCCCTAATCTTTCTTTTCTGCCTACAATTCCTAGCAATGTGTCCTAACTGCCCACAGTTAAAACATTTAAGTGGGGCTTGTCTCCCCACTTGATCAACCTCCATTGCCTCTGCTGGTGCTGCTGACTCCATAACTATAGGTGTCACTGCCATGGCCAGTGGCTGTGCCCTCGGAGTTTGCACCTGAGGCGCCTTTCCTTTCTCAGACTTTCCTCCTGATGGCTTTCCAAATTTACTACTTCCATACATCAACTTCAATTCTGCCTGTTCCTGTCAATATTGCCGATCAAGGCACATCGCCCAATTATACCACTTGTCCAACTTCTCTGGCATAGAAGGTAGTCAGTAGATAGACTTGATTAAAGAGGGATTTAATCCTGCTTTCAAAAATTCTACTAACACCGCTTCTCCCATATCCTTCTGCAAAGCTTCTGCTTTGAACTTCAAAATAGATTCATCCACCATCAGGGAGCCTTGGTGCATGGTTTTTGATTTGGCATTGGCTGTCGCCTTTGGATTAGGGTCCCCAAACTGTGCCTCCAATCTCTCCAGAAATTCCTTGAAGGTTGCAAATGGTTTATTACCCATGGCAATTTGATCAATAGCCTCATTTCTCCAGAACTGTGCTTTCCCCCCCTGAATGTATGAGAGAGCAAACATAATCCTAGACTTGGCTGTACAAAACTCTGGCTTCCTCCCATATATGTACAATACTATAGAGCTGATAAAGATTTTGTATTCTCCATGGTACTGTCAAAGATTTGTGGGGGCACGTACTTAGGTAAGTGCACTTTTCCATTTCTGGATTTCTCCGCTGTCATCCTGTGACATCCACTCCACCATCTCCTCCATCTCATCATCTCTATCTCCTGTTGTCTCTGGCTGTACTTCTGCTGGTCTGGGCTGTGATGCTGCCAACACTGACACTAATTGCAACATTTGTGCCATAAGCACATCAATTTTTGCCTCTAGCGCTGGTGTGGGAACAGGATTAGGACTGGGATTAGAAGTTGATGGTTTGGACATAACGGTTAGATCTGTGATGAATCACTTCTTCGGCTAAGGTGCCTGATCTTGGAGTTATCACTGAATTCAGCTTGTAACTAAAATAGTCATCTGAATAGAGTAATGTAAATTGTAACTAAACCAGATCCAATCAGTTGTCTGGTTGCAGCTGTCCTAATGACAAGCACTGCCTCTCAATCACTGGTGGTCGCAATGTAAGGCAAGGCCTGGTGTCGGCTTATGAAAGAAAAGGTAGATTACATATATACAAGTACTTCTGGCTCATGCCAAAAGGATGAGTAATTGGATGTGGCGTGGTGAAACAATGACATATGTGCAAGTAAGAGAAGGCACACTGATACAGAAAGTTGTGTTCTTCTGTTAGGGCAACACTCACTATCTGCTAGCTAAGACCATGTGGGTTCTCTCTACAAGAAGGGGGCATGATGCATGCACATGATGCATGCACATGATGGGGGAATTGATGGTTTTGATGTGAGGGGTTATTAATAGATGAGTTTGTTGAGAAAGGTGTTTCACACCACAAGTGTAGGTGGAATACCTAAGAGAACACAACTGGGGTCCCCTAGGTGTATATTTAGGGTTTATATACTATGTTACATATATTGTACAGTGTTGTTACCGACATGCTCATACATGTGTGTACATATTGATGTGTGCAAAATAAAACTCTGTATCAAACTGGACCACCTAGGGGTCCTTTCCAGTTAAAAGACTGAAAAAGACTAGTTAAGACTGGTTCAGACCAATGTTTTGTTGCAGTACTTTACACTCCCCCCCCCCGAGTCTGAGCGGACTCTGCTCGGACACTAGGACTGTCCTAGGACTTTTTAGAGTAGTGATGTTAGTGATGTTATATACCATTCTGACCAGATTCTTCAGCTGAGTTTGAAAATCTCCCCTGCATAGTGATGTGATTGGCTATACATAGAACATAGTGATGTTATATACCATTCTGACTGGATTTTTGAGCTGAGTTTAGAAATCACCTTTGTGTAGTCATGTGACCTACCATATTCCCACTACTTTAGTAGTGGGTTTTACTGTTGAGAAAACACCAGATTCAAAATGCCCGATTTGCATGTGTAGGTAATTGGTCACAAATTGTGACTATTTCGCTTTTGATTGGTTGGAAAGGGTCAGTTGATCCGTTTGTAAGTGGAATGTGGAAAGCCGTCGACACAGCATTTTTCAGCGAGGTTGAACTGTAAGTGGAATGTGGAATGTTTAGCGTTTTGCAATTCATCAGCAATGAGTCATGTCACTTGAATACTTTCACTCATCATCTCTGTCTGTCTATCGTGATGTCGCAAGCTCGAGTTCTTGGTAAACTTGTCCCCACAGCTTTTCATGGTTCATTTTCTGGTTCTAGGATATCTAAAACACTGGCAACCACTCTTAACGTGGTTGGTGAGAATGTCTCACTCCCAATTAATGCCGATATGGGTTCTGGATCTTTTACTTGCATTGTGAATTTGGAAGTTGATAATGAACTATGTTCCGATCTTGTACTTGGGAGAGATTGGATGACATATTATCGAGAGTATCTCATTTCAGAGGGATTGGTGGCATTGAAGTGGTTCCAACATGAGGGGCAGGACAACAATGCAGGTGAGTTGTTGGTATTTCTTTCTCTTTCTAGAGTATTTATTTTTTGCATGTAGACAACAAGAACACAACTCCGGAAACAATGGAAGCCATCCGTCACGATAATGAAATGATCGTTGTCGATTCAACTTCCATTGCTTCTTCTAGTTTGGTGCCTAATGTTAATAATCTCCCTATAATTCATGAAATATTATTAAATCCTGCATCTCCCATCTATTGTGATCGTCCATCTGCTTCACTGGAAATATTCCTTCAGTCACATGGAATACCTCTGCAGGATGATTTCCAGTTTTCTCAAATGGCGCTCATTCATCATCTTGTGAATGGTACTTGTGTTTATGGGTTTCATGTGGGCTGTCAATCTGTTGCGATGATGAATAATGTTCCTAATCTTGCGCTGGCGATTTCGAGCCATGTCCTCAATGCTCCCCTTGATATTTTTCGTATTCTTTGTAAAAGTCTGGGGTATCAATGTAAATCAGACATTTTTGAACATCAGCAATTGTTACACTGGATGCGAGCTTGGCATGATACTCTTCAACATGGTGTTTTTCCAAATCTTCAGGATTCCTTAAAAAAGTTTGAGTACTTAACCAAATCTGAAGCGCTATCTATGGCTGCTAACCATGGATTATCTCCTCTTGGGACATTGGACAAAATTAAAAATATAATTATGGTGCATATCAGTGAAGGAGCATGTTCTCGATTTCAGGTTACATTACCTCCTGCATGTGCTAAACTGCAAGGCGATTGTCCAAATGAGTTGTCGCAAATGCCTGATAACGATGATGCTATGCGCGTGTTCTTTTTATCACAACTGAGCAATAATATACGTCGATGTCCTATATGCAGATTACTTCAGTTGTATAACATAGAACATGATGCCAAGGCACCATTTAATGTTCTCCATCGAGCTTTAAAGAAGCACATTTGTCAACTCCAGAAAGGGAAAACGTCTGCGACACAAGCACAGTCTCGCAGATTTCCATCAACAAACTCAAGAAAAGCCGAAATTGAAAGAAATTGGCCGCACCCCGTATCTGATGATTTGAAAAATAAAATAAGTCAGTTGTTTCGCTCGGAAACCAGTAGTGATGCTCTTCGAGAAAGTACATGTGGATGTTGCGCCGAATCTTGTCCCGTGGCTGACTGTGAATGGATTTCAATGAAGTTGTTAAATCTTGATTGTATCCAATGTTCTGAGACTCGGTGTGATGAAAGCACATATGAAACACTATTCTTTCAGGTCATTCGTCCTCTTCTTCCATACCAAGCTGGAATATTACAAAATGTTGTTCTCGATCCCTTAGGTGTTCGTCAGGTGGGAGACAATGTGTATGAGATCAATCTGTGTGTGTCTTGTTTGAGAGCAATCAAAAAACAAAAAGTCCCAGCACTTGCGTTAGTGAATCGAATGTTTCTTGGACCAGTGCCATCAGAATTGAAAGATCTGACACCAATAGAAGAATCAATGATCGCATTATGTCATGCAAAATGTTGGATTGTTCAGTTAAGTGAACAAGATTCCATACTCACCTTCCCACAAACCCAATGCGGATTTCATGGGAACATCATCATTTATCCTCAGCAGCCTCAACGAGTTGCCACCACTCTACCACCTTCTGTTGAAGAAATCACGTCTCCTATTTGTATTATATTTGTTGGTTCTTCCCCACCTTCCCATGAGTGGCTTCGTGAAAAAGCCAAGCCTTTAGCTGTATGTGGGCATAAAGTTTGAGAAGCGTTGATTTGGCTAAAAGCACATAACCCTCTCTATGCAAAAATTGAGATTAATTATGATGTATTAAACAGCTTACTGGCAAATGATCTCTTACCATTTCATGTTGAACATGTTCCATCAAATGTAGACAGAGACCCTTTGACATCACGGTACAATATGGGATCTTCCGCATCTAATCTTCATCAACAGTGAGTTCCTCCTGACGCTGAAATTGCATTCCAAAAACTGATCATTTCCGATGTGGATGGCCATGCATCTTCAAACGAATTGAGGGTGGCAGCATTGAGACATGTGCAGAAGAAAAAAGGTGGTTATTTCAAGCTTCCTCATGACATGAACCCTGAAAACGAGTTTATAAATCCCCAGTTATTTCCTAAAATTTATCCGACTCTGTTTCTGTTTGGAATTGGGGGACTTGAAGATCACAGTCGTAAAGAACCAGTCTCTCTCAAGCGACATGTAAAGCATCTTTTGAACCTTGCGGATCGACGATTTCAAGAACATTCTTTGTTCTTGTTTATTGCATTTAATATCTTACAGAGAAGATTGCTTTTATTACACACCAATTTAAAAATGAAACGCAAGAAGTTTTCCTCTGCTGCCAATTCATTTGCATCCATATCTCCTGATGCTATTCATTGAGTGTTAGAAAGAGTGATTTGAAGAGACTTAAGCACAGCTTACGATAATGAGGAACACCACATTCTGAGACTAATGCAAGATGTGCGTGTGATCAACAAACATGTCCCTGGCTCTTCCGCTGCATGCGTGGAAATGCGCAATCAAATTCGTGTGATGATCACCGAATTTGGAATGCCTACCTTTTTCATAACCATTAATCCTGCTGATGTTTATAATCCTTTGGTGAAATTCTTAGCTGGATCAGATATTGATATTGTTTGTTTGTTACCAGAGCAAGTACCTAATTATTGGGAACAAGCAATTCTTATAGCTCGAAATCCAGCCATCGCGGCTAAATTTTTCAACATTTACATGAAGGCATTCATTCATACGTTGCTCGACTACCATGCTGGAGACAAAAACTTGGAAGGAGGAGCCTTAGGTGTCGTAAAAGGTTATTACGGGTGTGTTGAAGCTCAAGGTAGAGGCTCTTTGCACTGTCACATGTTAATATGGTTAGAGGGTGGTCTTAATCCAGATGAAATCAAGCGTCATGTGCTTCAAGATGAAAATTTTAAGAATCGGTTATTGAATTTCATGGAAGACTCCATCTCGACGTGTGTACCCAAGGACCCCGACCCCTCATCAACGATAGCTTCTTCTGTTCATCATCCATGTTCTGTGAGAGGTGTTAATGAAGGATGTCAAACCCAAGCTTCACCTGAAAAATATCGGAAGGATCTTCATTATCTAGCAGAACAGTGTCAGCGACATAGTCATCGAGCAACATGTTACAAATATTGCAAAGATTCAGAAAAGAAAGAGTGTCGCTTTGAGCTTGATGAGCGCTGCTATCTACCCCACAGTGTGATAGATCCCATATCTGGCGAAATTGAATTGAAATGTCTAGATGGTATGGTAAACCATTTTAATGCAACAATTCTTAGTGTGATTCGATGCAATATGGATATTAAATTTGTCGGGTCCAGAGAATCTGCGAAAGCCATCTTGTATTACATTACTGATTACATTTCAAAAGCTCAGCTCAAAGCGCATGTAGCATATGCAGCACTAGAGCTAGCGATTACAAAATTAGGGGAGTATAATCCTATGGACGATGAACTCACAACTCGAGCAAAGCGCATGTTGCAAAAATGTGTGCATGCTATGATTTCTCATCAAGAACTATCATCGCAACAGGTCATGTCTTACTTACTTGATTTAGAGGACCATTTCACCAGTCATCAGTTCAACAACCTATTTTGGACTACATTTGAAGCCAGTATCAACAGTGAAGATCCCAGTCCTGAGTGTTACAACGTTAGAGCAAAGAATGATGAAACCCAGACTGAAGTTGACAGAAAGCATGCCTCAGAAGATGGAGCTGAAGATCTTTCTTGCCCTACAAATTTGAACTCTGCAGTTGAAGAGCCATCATTAGACGATGCTGTGGATCATGATGAAGTAGCAATTTCTGTTGATGATAATGATCAGATTGTAGCACATCCATCGCAACTTACTGATTACAAATATCGAACACAACAACTCGACAATTTAAGCCTATGGGATTTCTGTGCACAAACTGAAAAGATTAAGACAACTCATGATTCTGACTTCGAAATGACAGACATCAATGAGATATTGGCATATTCCAGCAAAAAGAGGCCCTCTTACAAGTTCATGGCTCCTCATGACAAACATAGTACTCATGCTTTGAGGATTCTGCATCCAGATTCACAACATGTACCTGTTTTAATTGGTTCAGTTCCAAGACACGATCAAACAGAAACTTACATGACATATTGTCGTTTGATGTTGATTCTATTTAAACCATGGTGCAACACATTTGATTTGCGAAGAACAAACGAGTCGTGGACGGCAGCATTTGATGAATTCCAACATAGTGCACTCTTTCCTCCAGAGTTTAAAGGCATCATGGACAACATGCAATTATTGCATGAATGCAAAGATAGTCATGACGATCACTTTCGGAAATGATGGCAACGAATTCGATTGGCACCAGAAATTATAGGAGAAGAACCTGTCAATTTGGAAGACACTGTTGAGAACGTTGATGATGCTGAAATTTTACAGCATCTGCAATCAATTGACGACTGTTGCTTGGAAAGAAAAAATAATACAAACACAAATTCTCTTGACTGCATGGAACATGCTGAAGAAGCTGGACTATTTGATGTCAAAATGTCGGATCCCTGTTATACAACTGAACCATCCATGTTTGAACATATAAAAGAAGTTCATGATGATTCCCAAGAGCTCGAAAACATCTGGAAAGCAGAATATGATCATTGACGTGACAGGTGGAAACAAAAAGCCACCATTTGTCAACCTACATTTAATTCCGATGGCACTAATCAATCTATCACTGCGACAGGTATTAGTGATGGAGATGATTATTGAATGGCCATGAGCTTACGACCCATAGAATCACTATTGCCTGCAATTGAACTTCAGTCAGATAACCACACTCTCGCAACCACAGTCGATATCAACCAGGTGGTGCACAAATGGATGTTGAATCCAGAACAACAACATGCATTCAAGATTATCGCAGAGCATAGTCTTCATCTACACGAAGATCCATTGAAAATGTTCATATCGGGCGCAGCCGGCACTGGAAAAACAACTGTTATTAATGCTGTAAAAGATTTTTTTGAACAAAGAGGACAAACGAGGTGGTTCCGATTGGCTTCCTATATGGGTATTGCAGCATGGCATATCAGTGGTATGACACTCTACTCTTTGCTTTGTTTAAATACGAAGAAGAGCACTAAGTCAAACACAAAATCTCATCGTGATCTGATGGCGATGTGGGAAGGTGTAGATTACTTGTTTATCGATGAGGTCTCAATGATCAGCTGCCAGTTTCTCTGTCGAATTAGCGAAGCACTCAGTCTCGCTAAAGGTGACACTCGAGCATTCGGAGGCATAAACATCATTTTCACTGGCGATTTTGCTCAATTGCCACCAGTGAGAGAAACTTGTCTATATTCACACATCAAATTCCATCAGCGTGCTGCTACAACGCAGCGTCAGCAAATTGTGTTTGGGAAATTACTATGGCTCACAATTTCAACCGTGATTATTCTTCATTGTCCACACAGGCAAGCAGGATCCAAGAATAAAGAATTTCTAGATTTGTTGATGTGTTTGCGAGAAGGCCGCTGCACCGCGTATGACTATGATCTTTTGAGTACCCGCATTATGAGACCTGAAATGAACATCAATTTCAATGACAAACCTTGGCGCCACGCACCTGTCATTGTGTACGATAATGCTGCAAAGGACGCTATTAACACTCGAGCCACCTGTGCATTTGCAAAAGAAACCGGGCAAGAACGACAATGGTACTACACTGAAGATAAATATCAAAAAGCAGTCATCACAGATAAACAGTTGAGAGAGTACTTAGCTCATTTACCATCTGGACAAACACAACAACAATTGGGTCAAATTCCTCTTGTGTTAGGCCTGCCAGTTCTCGTTTCGCAAAATTTTGACGTCAAAGGTGGCATTGTGAATGGTAGTCGAGGAACTGTTTCTCGCATATGCTATCGTGTAGATGACGATGGCTGTCGTCACTTGATATCTGTCATTGTCCATATCAATGATAGCAGTGAAGAGTCCATCGACCATTTGCCTCCACACGAACTTCCCATTTTAGCCGATTCTTCTGATATCACATTTGAGCATCCATTCTCCAAGAAAAGATGTTGTATTCAATGAAAACAAGTGCCAATTTTACCTGCATTTGCGATGACAGCTCATCGAGCCCAGGGACAAACATTGGAGAATGTCATTATTGACCTACAATCTTGCAAAGGGACGGAGGCTCTCTATGTAATGGCATCTTGCACACGCTCTCTTGATGGTCTCCTAATCTTAAGACCGTTCAACTGTAGAAATATTTGCTGTCGAGAATCTGAAGATGCGCGCAAAGAAAAACAACAGTTGAAAATCCTCAATTTGGTAACCCTACTGAAATTTGGCAACGAATCAGAAAAACAACAAGCAACACAAGAGCTCAATAACCTTCACTTATCAGAAACGAACGTCGCACAAATCGTACCACAGAGCACGAAATCTCTGCTGACCTCCACTGATGCTGAAATGACCTTACAAACTTTCCAAAATGTCATTGAAGAATGTGCTTGTGTTTCCAACACCACCTGCATTCTGCACCACCCCAAGCTCATGATAAACTTGGAGGATGATGACGAAGAAGAACAAAGCTTACAATGCGCACTCTCTCCATTCAAAACTGACCAACCCAGCTCTACAACAACTGTCAACAACATCTTCCCCACAGACCCTACCGTCGACATCATAGTGCAACCTCATCTAAGTTTGAAACGGCCTTTTGTCATTGCAATAGACTCTGAACCCTTCCCAAAGGGTAAACGAGGACGACAATCCAAATAAACATTACGTCCTCAAGATATGGTAAGTCCCTTTAATCTCACTAATCCATGCGTCATTCTAAGACATTCACCCAGCACCTTCTTTCCTTTTGTCCACGACCTCCACTGCACCCACCATCGCCATCTACTTATGAGTGACCAATCTGAACGCTTGCCACTATTTCAAAATCGCAAGAAAACCTTTTACAAAAACTTTGTAACAGAGTTCTCAAAGGACTCTTTCACCACCCTTGCCAACGCCACGTTTCACAAAGATTTCTTTGATCAAATGGAGAATCCTGCTAGAAGTGACAACTGCAGCTTTGTCGACCCCGATGGAAAACTTCTCAAAATGATGTTGTTCGGAGAGATCGCCCATTCCAGTTTGGGAACTCAGTTAGACTGCAAGGGAAATCATTATGTGGCTACTGACAATGTGTGTAATCGTGTTCGATATTCATCAACAACCATTAACATTGGCATAGTTCATTGTTGACAAATCCAAGCCAAAATTTTGTCTAGCGCTTGCCAAACCGTCATGCGCTACCAAAAACATCGGTATTCTATTCAACAATACATGCAGCGAACTTCAAAATGTCTATCAACAACTAACCAGCGATGAAGAACCAAATGTATGTTCTCCACATCATCCCTCACCTAAATCACATTCAACAAGACTCCTTAGCAATTTGCTCATACAGACTGGACTAAGCCGACCAATCCTGACACCAAAAGCCCTCACGATCTTATCCTTGTTCATTTTGGTCCCATATATAATGTCAGATCAAAGTATTCCTTAACGCAACACTTTTTTCTTCTGACATCACCAAATTTCAGGTCCCTGCCACTACCGACACCCCCACCCCACCTGTTGGTACCAAACGAAAGCTGGTTGAAGATGATGATGCCGATGACAAAGATGATGATAAAGATGCAGACAACGCACAACACAACACAGCACACCACCCAACAGAAATAGTGCCAGAGACCGGTGCTGACGTTTTGACTGGTGGGTGTTCAAAACTATTGCACTATTGCTATGCCTACTCACGCTCCAAAGAACAAGACATCTATGTTGGCGCTCACTATGATCCGCATCTCTTATCAGACTATGGTGGGAATCTTTTTTGTCACCATGCGGCAAAATTAATTCAACATGACGTGAGGGATGTCGACCTTCATCTGATCCCACCTTGGGAATATTACGACAAACTGCGTCCTGGCACCATGGTATTGTGCAACGTAACATTGCATTTGTATCAAATGAACATTACAAATGCTAAAGGAAATCAACCAAAGATGAGGAAGGTATGAATATATATATATACCTTTCCTCGTCAACTCTTTAACACGCAATCAAACAGACATTCAAACTCAACGCTGAAACCATCAGAGTCATAGCTAAATCAGATCTCCCTGTCAAAAATCAACAGCAACCAGTCCTACCCACCAGTACACCTACTTCCACCACCACACGTCCCTTCCATTCCCACCATCCAGATTCTACATCTAACTCCTGCATACTATTCAATGTTGTCGATGACAGCTCACACCCATTGCCACAACCCCAACATCCAATGTCGACACCAAGCACAAGTATACTCCCACCATCACAATCCCAATATGCCCAACAGCTTTCACACACAGATGTCACACCCAGTGTAGGTCATGAAGAGAGGCTTGAAGATATGCTGATGAAGATCGACTGGGAAGAATCAGACGATGAATTCCCGAAATCCAAAAAATCGAAGGATAAAGAACCAATGAAAAAATAATCCCGACAATGCACCGATATTCATCTCTCCAATATGTCTTAGCGATATCATCATATCACGCCATCGTGCGTTGTATCATTATTCTCATTGTTGTCTTCTACTATTTCTATCTTCTTCATTATGATTGTAAACCCGTTATCGATTTGTATATCACAATTATAAATATAAAACCTTATCAAACATAAGAACACACAAACACGCGAACACCGAAATACAAATCACCTAGACATTCGCACTTTGTTGATAAACATCGTGTATATAGAATATTCCTGGAACCTTCTTGATCAACCATAAAACACTCAAAGAATCCAAAAGCTTACTGACACAAACAGGATGCGCAACCATGACAGCAGTTCCACAACTCCAATCATCGAATGAAAACCATCGCTCATCGTACCAAACAGGCCTCGGGCATAAAAAATTGAAGACAAGGCCGAATCCAATGAAACATTGAAATCGTCATCTTTCCCACGCCACCACAGATATTCCATCGACTACAAAGTGTCCCACAGAATAACATCATCACACAACGGGTGCTGTTACTCAAAAGAAATCCCCTACATACCAAAGTAGTGGGCTCTGCCGCCGCTTGCCAGTGCGCTACCGGGTTTATATGGAACATAGTGATGTTATATACCATTCTCACCAGAATTTTGAGCCGAGTTTGGAAATCACCCTTGTGTAGTCATGTGACCTACCATATATATAGTGATGGCATATACTATCATTGTGTGAAATATGGCACCATCAAGATATCCTTTCTATATTTTTCTCCTTAGTATTATACACACTCTCTGAATGATTAACTCAAGTTTGAAAATGACTTTGACAAGATAAATTAGGCAGATTTATGCAAGATGTCTGGGATCATATTGAGGGAGAATCCGAAGCAGAGTACTTAATGAAACCTAACTATTTACATACTAATCATCATCATCATCCTTCTCTTCATTTATGTCCTTCTGTTTCTGCTTTTCTAAAACATACTGAGCATGATAAACTAACATGGAATGCAAAAACCAGCAAAACCACCAAGCCATGCATTGAGTTGTTCACATGCCTATTTCACATATTAATTATTATAGATATCAAATAAAACACAATACTGTACCTGTGTATTGAAAGCCCTTTTATAATATGATGTTCCAGCATCATCTTGTGCTACAATAACAAGGTTGAGTGCAGATCCATCTTGAGGGGCAGGATTACACCATTTCCTACATAGCTCATCAGTTGTACGATGATTAGTGTAATGGTAGGAATCAACAATAAAGCGAGTAGTCTTTTTCCAGATTCTATCCCAACTTCCATTTGCGACAGCAGTATGGAGTACAAGACAAGCTTTGTCAATGCAGATATAATCTGGACATGATTCCTCAGTTGGATATACACTTTCTAGAAACTCCAGAATATTTGTTGGAGACTCAGACTTTGCAAACTTTGCCCATGCAATTACAGTACCACATGGAGCACATATTGTTTCAATGCAGTAAGTTTGAGAAGGAGTAAAATAATGACCTCTATCTGGCTCTGGAGCCAGCTCATCATGAGGCTGTGAATAACTTCCAGGTGCTGGATTCCAAGGCAAATTTTCTGCAGGTCTCCATAACATTCTTCTAGTACCATTAAAGCTTTGTTGAGAATGATTCTGAACATGTTTATCCCATTCTCTTTGGTGCTGTGCACAAGCCTTTGTGTTTCCCACTTTCTGATTATCACAGTTATGCATATGGCACTTAGTTCCATATTGTTGCTCATGGAGTGCACAGAATGAACCACCACAATGAGTTGTTAGTTCAGAGGTGCAATTGTCATATGCACAATGCTAAAATAAAATTCAGTTGGATATACATATTATGAAATATATTTACATACAGTTGTGCCCATCACAATGCCATCAACAACAACCATATTGACAGATGCATCATCAATATCCATGTCATCATTAAATGAGATTTGTGCATGTGGCTGATTAGGTAAGCTAGGATTTGTTAAGTCAGCTCCTTCAACAAGTCCAGGTACTCTGCTATTTTCATCCACTCCAACAACTGCTGCAGGATCAACATTGGGCATTATATCTGATGTGTGCCTATATGCCTGGGTGCATTCTGCACATGCATGCTGATCAGCTGGACATATAATTCCATTTTCACCCAGCAGTTCAAATGCTTCTTTCATAACATCATCAATTGCTAAGGGATCCTGAAGTTCCATATTGATATTTGATGAGGCTGCAATTGAACAAATTGTTTCTTAAACAAACACTTGCCAAATTTGACAGCAAGATACTTTGATAGGAATCTGAGAATAACTGCTAAAGCTGTTGTTCCAATACTCGGTATATGCTGCAGCTGATGCATGAAAACTATACACTCCATTGACAACTCCTTCTGCAAAAACCCAATCAACCCATAAACTTTGTCCAACCTTGAGGTATTTGGCATTATTCAGGTATACTGTCGTATGTTTATCTCCTGGTTCTGTAACATGCTCATGATCTGCAGAATACAAAGTTTTGCATCCTGGACATTGCCCAGTGAGTACTTGAACATTGGCATGTGCTGTGCATCCTTTAATTAAAGTAACTCGGGGTATGTCTCTGAGCTTTACTCCTACAACCAAGGATTGAGGCTTGCACTTTGCAGTTTGACATACAACAGCCTCTGGACAAATTATATGAACAGGTTGGATTGATTCATGAGAAACTGCCTTTAGTTTTCCTTTGAATTTCCCATTGGAATCATATGGATACAACCCCAAAGTTTTTGCCAAAGCATCAAGATTTGTACAAATCACATTGACAGTATCTGAGACTGCAGTCTCCTGATCAGCATATAACTGGTTTTGATCTGTTCCCAGTCTTTCTTGTAATTTGTGTGCAAGGCATTTTATCCAGGCAGAAGGTGGGGAGCGAGCTTCTCCTGAATACTTGGGATTCTGCTGTCTTGCATGCAAGCTAAACAAATCCATATTTTCTGTTAAGGTAAACAGAACAGCAAGGACTTGAGATAGTGTAATGTCTGAACCCAAATGTGCTTGGATAAATTGGCTGAAGACATTGAATGAAATATCAGGGAAAGGACCAGCATTAGACAATGCAGAAACAGTGGGAAACAACACAAGTCCTCCAAATATGATGCTCCAATTTGGGAGCTGCTTGAAGATGGTCACCATGATCAAAACACACATCCAGACATAAGAAATCAAATCAGCCATAAGAAAAATTCTGCAAAATCCAAGCAAATTATCAGAAGTTATAAAATCAACTATCTAATTCTTGACTTGTTTTTTCTTCCTCTTCTTGGAGGTCTTTACACTGCCCCATATGTTCCACGCAGATCTGTGTGGAATTACACAGACTCTGCACAGATTTGCAATCCATACAATAAACCATTTTAGCTGTGCAACAGGGTGTGCCAGTCTGCATGGATCCGTACAGACTAACATGGATTCCGTGTATTTTATTCGGATTCCATGGATTTTGTCCGTCTGCGTCCATGATCAACCAGGTCGGACCAGGTCGGACAGTCCGCATGCATCTGAGCAGCCCATTTGAGCTTAGCAAAATAATGTCACGAATGGTGTTTGAACTCGTAGCTTCATGGTTAACTAATAAAGTACAGATGCACATTACTGTTACACTACACAGCCAGTGCTATGTTGTCGCATTGATGCCACTACATACCACTGTTTGGCTTTGTATGACAAAGCACACAGCCACGTCATCAACGCGTTGCCAGCTCATCACTCACCACCACCATCGATGCCACCACCTCCCTCACTCCCCTCCACTCTACCACCACCACCACTGCATGCACGCATGCCACCACCATTCCCATGCCCACTCCCACCATCACCACCACCTTTAAACGAGCCGACTGGATGGAATGCAGGCCCAAACGACGGCAACTGTCATTTGGGCCATAGTTAAGTTTTTTTTTTGTTTTTTGTTTTTGTTTTTATCAATGAACTAATTGTATTTTATTGCTTTTTAGATTGTATACTACTGGGGACAACCTGCCACGACAAAAAATGCGCAACCCACACCCACACCCACCCAATCCCCCTCCTCCCTGTTCAAATGGGATGTGAGGCTGTCGACATGGGCTAGGAGGGTGCCGAGGGATGCCAGGAGACCCCGGAAGGGGGATACCTGCCTAGTAAGCACCCACCAACCCCCATACATGCACCATGTCGCACTGATGCACCCAAACCCCTCCCCCCCCCCAAGAAAAAAAAAAAGACAGAAATCCAAACGGGGGACAACGGCAACAAATGACGACAAGCCACCCACCCCCAGCCTCACGAGCAACTGCTCGTGGGGTGGAACATGGGTGGAATGATGCCCAGGCACAGGGACAGGAGATGACAGTGCACCACCTGCCCCCAGCCTCACGAGCAACTGCTTGTGGGGTGGATCATGGGTGGAACAACAACAATGACAAGCCACCCACCCCCAGCCTCACGAGCAACTGCTTGTGGGGTGGAATGTGGGTGGAACAATGCCCAGGCACAGGGACAGGAGATGACAGTGCACCACCTGCCCCCAGCCTCATGAGCAACTGCTCGTGGGGTGGAACGTGGGTGGAATGATGCCCAGGCGCAGGGACAGGAGACAACGATGCACCACCCACCCCCAGCCTCATGAGCAACTGCTCATGGGGTGGATCGCAGGTGGAACAACGATGAGCAAGGGGGGTGTGTACAGACCAATGGGGAACGGTGAGGGGGGACAAGAGGGGGCCACGAGAGAGGGCCAACAATGAACGCACCCGCCCCTGCCGTCTTGCATGCTAGTGAGATGGTGGGTTATTTATTTTATTCTATAGTCTACTGCCCCCCTCTTCGGCAGGGGGGCAACTTTTTTTGTATTTAATACTACCAATAAAATGTCCCCCATTGTGGGGGCATCCTTGTTTTTTTTTGATGTTGAAAGTATTTTAAATAGTTAATAAATAACATAAATTTTTGTTTATCCTGTATGGCAGAACAAACCCACCCATATGCCATCAACCCACACCTCAATTCTTCATTTGGGTCACCACATGGTCAGAGTCTGTGCAGATTTATGCGGACTCCATGTGGACTTATGTGGACTCCGCGCAGACTGGGGCAGAGTCCATGCCAAAGGGGGTGTAATTTTTCATTTTGGTCACCAGATGGTCGGACTCCACACAGTCCATGTGGAACATATGGGGGAGTGTAAATTACTGGAGAATCAGAAGGATTGCATCTTGATGTATGAAGCTGTAGTCATAACTTGCCAGAACCCAATTCTTGAGGGATCTGGAAGGTGAGAACTCAGTTCCAAAAACTATAAATACTTGTACTACACCTTTTTGTGTAGAAAACTTGGTCCTCTCTTGTAGAGGACAAACTTCAGGGAACAGTGATGTAAAAGAGCAGGGAAAGATTTGATGCTGCATTCAACAGGTGGCAGGACACCTAAATACAAAAATGAGAGAGAGAATGGACCATGTGCATGCTCTTGCACCAGTCTGACTGCAGATCAACAATTTAAACTAATTAAGCTGGAAATGATCAAAGAAAGAAGAGCCCAGGAGGATTGTCTAAAAAGGGAAGCATACGAATGCATACTGAAAAGGGGACAATGGCTCAGGGAGACAAACATTGTCTGTGGATCCTATTGACTGGTGTCACCTGCCCCAGTTCAAGTGCGGGACCCTCCAGACAATGCCACTCAACCCTACATTCCAGGCTCCAGAATCCAGACAGGCACACATATGGTAGAGAAGCAATCGGTAGATACAGAACATAGAACACTAAATGTCAAAAAGTTAATTAGGCACGTCAAAGTGGAAACCCAAAATGCTGAGAGCCATCGATCAGAAAGTCCTTCTTTGGCTAGTCGCTCCAAGAATGATCAAGAAGATTGAGCTGAGGAACTTGATAAAAACAGTGGTTCTTGCAGTAGGCAAGGGATCTTGAACTGTTGGAGAACCAATCAATTCAGCAGAAATAAGTAAAAGCAAAGGAATATGAGTCCAGGAAAGAAACACACAACTCAACGACATGGCCTCTTTGGGGTAGACACCTGTCACAGTCACATGTCAGTAATCACAGTGCAACAGAAATAGAATATGAACGTCAAGTCTATGAGCAAGGCTCAAGACTCTACAACACTGGCACCCACACAATGCTCCACTTGTATACCCATTCCCACAGAAAAGAACTCCAATGGCCAATCAATCACCACCAGAACTGATAATGCTATTCATGAATCACACGAAAGTGCTGTCCATGTCAAGGACACACAGCAGGAACATAGGGCTGCCACCATAGCCACACATGCACCTGATCCTAACCTGACACCAGACACAACACTCAATCATGATCATGACATCATCGAAGAACTTCAGCAATCTTTTAATAGCCTTGATCTCAGTGATCATCATCATCAAGAAAGTCCTCAACAGTGTTTGGGTCAATCATCCTGGTAGCCAGCTCAAAGACCTGTGGGCACCATGACTCCAATTGCACAAGGGGAATCAGGTACACTGCAACCTGGCATGCCCATGGTTTCTATAAGAACCCTTTGATCCTCTCTGGGGTTGGCACTATGCTGGCACTCCAAAGTGTCAATGCACACTCATTCTGAAAGAAGTTTACTAAGATGCAGAAAAAGATGACAACACTCACTGCCACATCACAAAGTGCCAACACTCCCAAAGGTTTTCCATGATCTTTGTGAGACCACTTCAAGATAGTCTTCAAATGTTGGGCAAAGAGAGCCATCATCATATCCAACCTGAATGATCCAGATTTTGTCTTGGGTACTCAGAGTCAGTAAACAACCATGCAAAGAAAAAAATATCATGTGTGTCTGGGTCATGGTACACAAAATTCATACTAGTCAAGGAATGTTGGACATAAGATTTGATTGCAGGAGCAGATGACTTGAATGGCTCCAGGGCCTTTGAAAGTGCAGGAAAGATTTGCAAGTGGGCATTTGCCAATATCACTTTGCCAGTTCCTGATAGCTGATGAGGCCTGTGAGATCCATATTGTAACATGAACAGTGCATAAAACATGATCACTCACTACTGCATAAACAGCATCCATAGCCTCCACAGTTTGAAAGGATTGGTCCCAAAACTTCTTCACAATTGTCTCGAAGCTTGGATCAGCACCTTTAGCAAATGGGTCACCACAACTACCAGCCCAGTCAATGATCAGAATTATGAGATACACAAATGCCTCCATCACTCTGTGGAGGTGTCTTTTTTTTTCAAAAATAATTAAATCTAAGACCCTCTGTACAAAGATTTATTGTCTGTGACTTAAGTATTGTATACAAGGTGTAGTTAAGTTAGTAAAGGGGTTATATAATACAAATGCAGGATGTTCAACAGTGTAGAATGTCTAAATATGAGGCAAAAATGTAGTCAAAACCACAGTGTATATACACGGTGTCACACCTGCAGTGTTTTATGACAGACTGTGGGTTAAACCTGTCACCGCGGTTGTGGTGTTAAAACAGGTGCGGTGTTGACAGGTGCAGGTGTGGTGTGTTAAATTTTACCCATGGTGTGACCCATGCTACACCCTACAGGAACACAACTGGCAACCAAGACTGTAGCAGCATTAAAAGGGATTGCACTAAAACATTGGAACAACAAAGGTGCAGCACTATCTATGTCACATGCAGCAGAGCCTCAGTCTATATACAACAACCCAAATCTGTACCCCCAAATCTTTCCTTGGCTGTTCCCTTATGGTTTAGGTGGTATTGGAAATGGTACACTGTCTGAAAAGGCTCACAAGGAATTTTTGCTAATGTATTATGACAAGAGATTTCAGCAGGATATAGCATTTCCTTTTGTCGCTTTCAGTCATGAGCAAATAAAGGCCTCAACAACAGGAGCTTTCTTGCTAACTGAAAGGGCAAAATTCAAGGCAATTGCAGCACGGCTTTTAAATGTTAACCAAGAGGTTTTGGCAGATATTGGAAAATGCATGTCAGAAGGTGAAACAGTCAAAGCATTGACTGTGGATGAGAAAATGTGCTTTCAAATAATAAAAGACTTGGACCATGTTAGTGGGAAAGTTAAAGGGTCCGTTACTAGCAAAAAATACATGTGCAATGAAATTTGGTCCCTTATAGTAGCACTGGGAGCTCCACTCTGGTATATAACTTTGTCTCCAGCAGACCCTATATGCTTGTACTTTGCAGGTCATAATGAATCTTTTTCCCCTTGGCCACTTTCTGCAGATAAAAAGTATCAACTGATTGCTGAAAACCCTGTTGCAGGTGCCTGGTTTTTTACTTTATGACAACAATGTTTATTAAACATGTTCTGGGAGTTGGAACAGCCCACAGTGGGGTTTATGGAGATACATCAGGATACTATGGTACTGTTGAACAACAAGGATGTCTAACTTTGCATTTACACATGCTATCATGGATTAAAGGCACAATGTCTCCAGATGATATGCACCAGAGAATCACAGACCCTAGTTCTGACTTTTGCAAAAGCTTGATTGAATACTTAGAAAGTACCCATTCTGGTGATTTTGTTGCTGGCTCTAGAGAGGCTGCAGAGGAAAGCCTCTGCTTAACCTGGCTACAGAGACAATGCCTGAAGCACCACCTACTCAATGCCTTACAGAAAACTGTGATGGATGTAAGCAATGTGAAGCACTAACATCATGGTGATCTTGTTTCAAATCAACAGTAGATGACATCATTCTCAGATCTAATATTCACAAATGTGCAACAAATAAAAACAGAGATGGCTCACATATTCTGCTCCTTTGTAGGGTGCCTGGACAATATATGGGGAAAATGCAAGGCTTGCTTTCCAAGACCACTTTTCACAAAAGCAGAGGTAGATGATGAGACTGGCCATATAAATATGAAAAAGGGGGAGCCTTGGATCAACACTGTTACATATGTTGTCACTTACCTCTTTCGTTGCAATATAGATGTTACAAGCTTGCGCTCAGGCACAGCAATCAAAGGAGTGTTACTTTATGTAATCAATTATGTAACAAAGCCTACTCTGAAAACTCATGTCATATTTGAAACTGTGAAATCCATGTTCCAAAAAATTACTGAAATGCTTGCAGGCCTTGAGTCACATCAACAAAAAGCCTGCAAGCTGATAACAAAAATTGTGAATTATTTGACTGCAAAGCTGGAGATGGGGGCCCCAATGATTTGCATGTACCTTCTGGGACTTCTGGATCACTATACCAGCCACATGTTCACACCTTTTTATTGGCAGTCTTTTGTGAGCAATGCATGGTCCCCATGGACACCACAAGATGACACACTAGATGGTAAACAGGACACTGAGAATGTAACATTGTTCAAGCAAGGTAATCAAGTTGTAGGAATGTCTCCAGTTACTGATTACATTTCTCAGCCCACAGAGCTAGAATCTGTTTGCCTATATGACTGGATTGCTCAAGGCAGATGAGTAAAAAAACCCAAACCAAAAAAAGCCAAAGCTGTTAAAAATGATGAATACTTACACACAGACAGTGAAAGTGATGGTGAGGACTGCACACAACCTGATCTGACAAACACCTCCAAGCAGATGCTTTTTGACTTTGCATCAGACCACCCTTTGGAGAAGTCTCATTGTACCCAGTGGCTTTCCCAGGATGCTGCATCAATACCCAACCTTATAGGATCTACTCTACCAAGAAGTGATCAAGGTGACCGAGAGTACTATTGTAGTGCAATGTTAACATTATTCAAACCATGGCATACAGGACATGACTTGAAACAAGATGATGAGCTCTGGAATGATGCATTTACAGCTTACAATTTTGGAACATGGCCCACTCAGCTAATGCGCAACATGAACATCCAGTATGAATGTTTGGGATGCTCAAGATGATTTTCATGCTCAGATGAAAAAGGGCACAATGTCACTTCCCACCTGGCTTGCAGATGAAGCTGCACTAAAAGATTTGGACCAGACAGTCATAAATGATTATACTGAGGATAATTGTGCTCAGAATTTTGCAGAGGATATTGAGCTATCTGTTGCAATTGGAAAGAATACCAAAGCATGAAACTCATTAATGAATGCCATTAACCATGTTTTGACAGTAACTGGGTGGACAGAATGTAATGCAAAGCTTTTACCAGATGGTGTCAACCTAACACCAGCTGTACCAACTACTGTTTAGTCAGCATCCCAATGGAAGGCAGCAGTGGTAAGCAAACATGCCCAGGTGTTAAAACAAAGGAGACAACACTTACATGCTATAAAGCCTGCTGACAACAACACTAAACTAAAGACATCTGTGCGAAATGAGGTTAAGATAGTAACTAAAAGTCATCTAACTCAGACCTTTGAATCTTTGTAATGGGGCCCCACTATAAATGCAGTTTTGAAAAAATATGATCTGAATGAAGAGCAAGAAAGGGCCTATTGATCTGTAGCTAACCATTCCTGTAGTGAAAGTCCAGATCAACTAAAGATGAATATGTCTGGAATGGCTGACCCGAGTACTGGAAGCACTTATTGAACTGTTCAGGCAGAAGAAAGAATCACATAGGCTGGTTGTAGTTGCACCAACAGGCAGTGCAGCTGCTCTCTTGAGTGGGTCAACCTACCACTCTATGTTTGGAATCAACTCAGAGGGAGAAAAAACATCAGCAACACAGCTGGCACAAGTGAAAACTAGGCTGCAAGGTGTTGACTATGTGTTTTTGGATGAAGTATCCATGCTGTGCTGCAGAGACATATATCTTATAAGTGCATGGCTGGCTCAGATCAACAACAATCCTGAAAGCCCTTTTGGAGGCCTCAACATGATTTTCACAGGGGATTTTGCACAACTTCCACCTGCAATTGGACAAGAAAATGCATCTCTTTACAGTCAAACTGTAGGGGTTAACCCAAAATCATTGTATGACCAAGAGGCTGTGATGTGCAAGGCCTTGTGACACCAGGTGACAACAGTTGTAATTCTGCAGAAAAATATGAGGCAAAAGAATGAGTCACCAGAAGACACAAAATTTTGTGCTGCTTTGGAAAACATGCAGTACAAAGCATGTACCCCTGCAGACATTACATTTCTAAATAGTTGTATTTCTAGCCCAGGTCAAGGCAAACCAAATATGAAGCAAAAGCAGTTCAGAAATGTGTCCATTATCACTGCCTTAAATGCCCATAAGGATGAAGTAAACTGCCTCGGCTCACTTTGTTTTGCTGCTAAGACAAAGCAATCCTTGCACCACTTTTTCTCTCAAGATTCAATGCCTTTGAAAGAATCCAAAGAGTGAAAAAAGAGTCTCAAGGGGAGCCACAAATGTTCCATAAAGCATGCTGCAATTCCTGTTGAAGTCCAAAAAATACTATGGGCACAATCTCCATGTGCAAATACAAACCTTATTCCTGGAAAGCTTTCTCTTTGTATCGGTATGCCAGTTATGATTCATGTCAACTCTGCTACTGAGCTTTGCATGACTAAAGGGAAAGAAGCAGTTGTTTACTCTTGGCAAGCAGGTAAGACACCTGATGGTACTGCTATACTGGACACACTTTTTGTCCACCTCATTAATCATCCATCTCAAGTCCAGCTTGATAACTTGCCTCCAAATGTTGTGCCTTTAACATGGACTAGTGTGACCACTTCTTGTCTGTTGCCTGATGACACCTCCCTGACAATTTCACACAATCAAATTGAAGTCCTGCCCAACTGGGCAATGACAGACTATGCTTCCCAAGGAAAAACAAGACCAGAAAATGTTGTGGACCTTAGCTACAGTAGATCACACCAGGCATATTACACAGCTCTCTCAAGAAACTCTACAGCAGCAGGCACATTGATCTTGACAGGTTTCCACCCACACAAAATTACTGGTGGTGCCTCAGGAGCATTAAGACAAGAATTCTGTGAGCTTGAAATACTGGACAGCATCACAAAACTCAATTTCGAAGGCAAGCTTCCTGTGTGTATGGCTCAAGCAAACCAAAGAAGCAGTCTAATTGCTCTGTACAGACAACTGAAAGGTGAAGACTACATGTCTCCAACAATTCATAAAGCTGTCAGATGGGGACCGAGTGACCCTTTTTTAGAGTGGCCACACAGCAATATGGAATGGGCCTTGGTTCAAAAAAGCACAAAAACTACTCCTCCATCTAACATGCCTCATGCACCCACAACAACCATGCTGAATAAGTTACCTCCTCTTAATAAGTCAGAAAAATGTGCTCTCACATTAGCAACCTTTTTAACTTCACCAAATAAAAAGCCACAGCTCTCAGACACCTCTCCTGTCATCACAGGTGCTGTGCAGCCAGTTGGCACCCAATGGTCAAACAATAGTTCTGCATATGATGCAGCTATAACTATTCTTTTTAACATATGGAAGAACCTCTCCCACACTAACCAGTCAGCTTGAAGAAACTTAGAGAACAACTCCATGGCTGCTCTGCTGAATGAGTTTCAAAATCACACCATCCTCACACCCACTCATGGCCTTTCTTTGGAAACAATCCGAGACAATTTCAGGCAGCTTCTTGCAAATGCCTCAGAAGAATTTGAGTTTGGGGAATTTGCAAGTGTCCATAGCATACTAGAGCAATTGCTTAACACTGGCCAACATGTGACTTCATCTACCCAACAATGCTCAAGCTGTGAACATTCTAGAGGAAGGGAGACAGACACTACATCCTGCCTTGTTTATACATTTGCACTACCAGGCATGAGCTTGCAGGCACATCTAAATGACCAAGACCAAATACTGGCTTCTTCTTGTCCAATAGTAGCAGTCAGAGTAGACAATTCAATGGCAATTCAGGGTGGCAATTCAACAGCGATTCAGGCTGATTCATCTGCATGAATCATGTAGAGGGCCACTACCCAATCGGGTAGGTGAGCTTACATAATACAGGAGACCCTGGATATACATAGCCAACCAGCTAGTACCAGGATCTCCCAAGCCTTACACTACCACTATATCAAGAATACTACATACTGTTATATTCTCATCAGGTGGCTAAGTAAGCAACTACTACCACACCCTTACACTTTTTTGAATAGACTTTACTTTTTTGATATACTAGGGATACCCAGTGTAATCTACTAGAGGAAATTCTAAAATAGAATTTCCAGTTTAAAACATGGCGACGACATGCACCCAACAACACAAAATGCCAAAAAGGCAAAGAAAGCAAGGAGCCAGGGGCAACAGAGCTGATGCTCCCAATAACCCCCAGCAAGTGATGGAGAAAACAGAGAAAACAACACCTGATGCTGCCACATCAGAGCTGCCGATAGAGCACGTGAGGGACAGAAAACACCCTGTATTGCTGTTTCCTGAGGTGAATACCTCATCGCCAAACTTCTCAACCCCGGAATGGGTGGAATCTCTGGAAATAGAAGGGGGGGCTAAAAGCTCCACACTGCAGGATGATAATGTTCCGTCAATTATGACTGAGGTACTGCCAGATGGTGGACCACCTGGACTCACATCAATGAGAAGTGCAGCACGAGGACTTGGGGATATGGTGGATCATGAGATGGGTGCATGGTGTGATACCATGGTGCTCATTCAAGAGAAGGGCCCAGGTCCAGGATTTAGCCAGAATGAATGGAACAAGTGCATTTGCTGGTTAGCCAGGGGTATTACCAATGTGGGGAATGAAGGAACACTGCTTGACAAGGCTCAGAGGATGCCACCTCCAAAGGGTTTCAAACCTCACAATTGGAAGGTTTTCCTCACAGTCATGGAGGTGGACCTGGCTAGAGCAGGCAACACGTCATTTGGAACGATGAAATGTTCCGAGATGAAGTGGAATCGTCACCTTCAATGCCAGATACATTGAAGAAGATGGAAGCGAGCCTGGAATTGCCATGCCAACCAGGTGAGTCAATTGAATCAGAGGAACAATGATGGAATGCCATTGAAATATTAAGAAGTCCACCACAAGTAGCAAATGATGCAGCGACATCATCAACAAGTGGGAATTCCTACTTTGGAAACAGAAGTTGGGGAGTGAGTCATCCACCAGAGGATCCATATCTCGCAAATAAAGGAGATGGGACAAACCTCAGTGCCGGACCAAGGGATTGTTTTCAATCATGATACATAACTGACCCAGGGATACTAGACCTGAGCAACAGCTCAAGAGGGAGAGTATACCACCAGTTAGCGGTAAGGACTGGAAGGATCAGGCAGGTAAGAAAGGCAAAACCATTAAGAGAGAGGGATCTGGAGGAGAACTGCCCAAGAGACCACCTGGGAATGGACCAGGAGGTCGAGGTAGAGGCAGGAACAATGGGGATCCATCGGATAGCAGTGATGATGGAAGTGGACCACCCACTGACGAAGAAGAAGATGTGGAAAGGAGGCAACCCCATCTGTTCGGATATAGCGCAGAGCTGAGGGACACATCTTGGACATTGGCCTATAATACCCCATATATATGAGCGTCGACCTTGGAACTAGAGGCATATAAAGGTAGAGGAGCACCTCAACCTATGAAACATCTGAGGGCAATACATGACAAGTATCGAAACCTGATAGAAAGACAGGTCAGCCAAAGGGTCAACCATAACCAAATGAAACCACCAAAGGTACCAGAGCCTAAGGCATATGAAGGTGAGGAGGACACCGAGGTGTTTGAGAGGTGGCTAGTAAGCCTCCTCAGGTGGTTTCGCATAAACTGGTTCTGCAGACCAGAAATGGACTCAAAACATGTAGTATGCATGGCCATATTTCTTCAAGGGACTGCCTTGACATTGTATAATGACAATATTGATGGCATGGACCATTGACAAGAAGCATGGTCATTCACAACGGTAATAACTGGGCTGTACAACCATTTTATACACAACACTGCCTTAGGGGTAGTGACAGATAACTTCTGGAGCGCAACATACACTCCAAATGAAGGAGTCATTGCATTCTACCATTGACTGACTAGATACATGGATCGGATGGTGAGACCACCCAATAGGTATATGTTCAAGAAGCACTATGTAATGAGGCTTCCAAGGAAAATCTTTGAGCATTTGCTCAGTAGAGATGTAATGCCAGAGTATTCCAAGATGGAATCCATACTCCACCACTTGAGAAAGGCAGAAGAAATCACCATACAGATGTCCTGTTATTGGAATGAACAAAGGACGATAAGAGTGATGAAATATGCCTCTAGAGAGAACACCATGCAAAAACCATATGGTGATAATGAATATCAAAAGCCTGTTGAATGACAGGACAACCAATGAAGCGCGTCGGGAAGTAATGGCCAACAGAAGGAGACATACTAAAGGGTATGTAGCAAGCCAACGAGAAAGGAACCTTCTACATCAAAAGCAAGAGAACCCAATAAAACGACGGGAACCACTAGAAGGAATATTTCTTTGGGAGCAAAGAAATGTTTCAATTGTGGGGAAATTGGCCACATGGCCAAAGACAAGAAATGTCCATCCAAGAAGAAAGGCAAAGGTACGTCCACGCAGATGTAAGTGGCAAGAGAAGTTATCCAAGAGGATGAGGATGGAGAGGAAGACCTCTCCAAGGAAAAAGAAGAAGAGGAGGGCCTTCCCAGGGAAGGGAAGACAAAGAAGATGAACCTTATGAGGGTTCACAGTATAGCTCTGAAGGAGAGGAATTTGAATTTGACAACCTCGATCTCCAAGAAGAGAGCAGTGATGATGATAAAAGGGGAGCACACATGTATGCACTCTGAACGGAATTAGATGAGGAGAACCTCATTGATAGGGATAGTTGGGAGTTTGAGGAGACAAATGACTTGTCATCAGAGGAAGAGGACTTTCCTCTATTGGTAGAAGTATCGGATAGTGACAAAGACGTCACATTTGATGATGATACAGATGAAGAAGGAGGATGGGGAGATAATGATAAAGAGTCATCAGAGTTTTCCAACTCTGACAAACATGATAAAATCATCTATGAATCAAAGGTGCTGATCACAGCCTTAAAAATGGGGGAGGAATTACCCCCACCAAAGGTAAAGAAGATAGTAGATGAAAGATCATCGACTAAGATTAGTGTTTGAAAGTCCGGTCCTATGAACCAGAAAAAGACGGAAACCAAACTGAACTGAACCAAAGTCCGGTTCACCAGGGGGCTATTTATAGGACCGGTCTTTTGCAGTCCAGTTGCCAGTCTTTCACTTTGAAGAATATCATTGAACCAATAAAAACCAGTTGTAACCAGTTAATATGTCACGTGAGCTATACTCCAACATTTCCACACATAATCCCATCAATTTCGCTCCCTGGATCATTGAAAATGGTTAAGAACTGAGAGAGATATGACCAAATACATTTTGATGTGAGTATTTTGTCATGATTTGAGTAGTTGTGATTGTACTGCTTATACCTTGTGCTACAAAAATATTGGGCACAATTAGACATTATCCAGGGCAAAGGAGTAACATACATAAATGTTTGTATGATGTGCATTTGATTCATTTAACACCCCTGACAAGTTGTAAATACACACAACAAACTACAAACTAACAAACTACAAACTACAACATGTAATACAATGTACTTTTGTTCTGGTCATATATCAGTCAGATCTTAATAAAATCTCTTAAAATTTGGACCAATCGCCAGGGAATTACAATGTCCAAGTGCCTACATAGCGATTAAATTGTCCACATAATAGTTATTGAGAAACAGATAGGTTGTATTGGCATGACAAATTTTACAACAAAAAACCGGTTTGGACCGGTTGCGGTTCTGGTTGCCCCATTTAGACATAAAAAACCGGACTTAACTGGACCTTAAAACACTAACTAAGATAAGGAAGTCCAGCAAAGTACTGGACAGACCAGTACAGCTGAAGGATGAAGCAAAGAGCTTCATCGTAGTGGTGAAACTGAACAGACAAGCAGTGGTAGTGCTGCTGGACTCAGGGTGTACCACAGATGCAGTATCACCAGAGTTAGTATGCATTGCAGACCTAAAGGTCTACAAATTGACTGAACAAGTCCCAGTGCAGTTGGGGACAAGGGGAAGTCAGGCAAAAATAAATTATGGCACAAAAGCATGCATAAAATATGGGCACATAGATGTGAAACACTATTTTGATATAGTGAACATTGATAGATATGATGTAATCTTAGGAACACTGTTTATGAGAAAGCATGGTATCGTGCTAGATTTCAATAAGAATGAAATCAGACATAAGAAAGAAGTGCTCCCGGCATTACAGGAGAGCCCAGATGCGTACTTATTGGTAAGCAGGCAAGCCATGAGGTTTTGGGAAGATGGACAGGGGGTAAAAGAACCTGTCAAGAAGGTAGGGATGCTGAAAGGCACCAATGAATGACTGGAATGCGCACCTAGGATCAAAAAACCACCAGATAAGATGTGTATACTGATCGTCAAGAATAGTGTTTTAAGGTCTGGTTTGGTCCGGTTTTTTGACCCCAAGATGGGCAACCGGTTGCAATGGGCACCCAACTTAGAGCAACTGCAACCAAACCGACTAGGACTGGTCCTAGTCGGTTCAGTTGCCCTCAAAAAACCAGTCGCCACTGGTTTTTCCAGCATTTTTTGTCTCTAACTAAAGTTTGCTATATATTTAATAAATAGCACCCTGTGAGCAGGTGCTCGCAGCAGTTATAGGTTGTTAATAGAAGAGAAAAAGAAAAGAAAAGAAAAAGAGAAAGAAAAACAATGGCCCCACCTCGCGTTTGTAGTGAGATGGGGCATCATATGTTGTTTGTCATCCCCACCCTGTTTGTGTTGTTGTTCAAACATCCCCACATTGTTGCTCATCACCCCCCCCCTCCTGTTCGTGTTGTTGTTCATATCTCCCCATTTGCATTGTCATCCATGGTACCCCCTGGTCATGTTGTTGTTCATTGGCCCCCCTCTGTTTGCATTGGTGTTCATAGTCCCCTGCATTGTTCTTTGTCATTGTTGTCATTGTCCCCAACCATTCACATCATTGTTCATTGGCCCCCCCTGTCAGTGTCATTCATTGTCCCAGCCTGTTCGCATTGTTGTTTGTTGCACCCACCCATTTGCATTGTCATTCAGCACCTCCATCTCCCCCTGCGAGCAGTGGCTTGCAGGTGGGCTGGCGGTTCTGTGTGACATCACATTGGTTGTGGTATGGCAGCAGGGAGGGGTGGTGGTGGAGCCATTGTCATTGGTGGTGGGGCTGTTCTCATTGGTGGTGCCACGTTGCCATTGTCGTCTGCTGCCATTGTTGGTGCCACATCATCAGCATTGGCCAGAAATAGGACCCATTGCCACCCTGTGAGCAGAGGCCCACAGCAGTGGCACAGGGGTATGTAGATGGCAGTTAGTAGATGTAAGATCCTAAAAAATGAAGTAAACTGGTTAATAGAAAAAAGAAATCAATAAAAATACAAACATACCTACAAGCCCAAGATGACCACTAGCGTTGTTTGGGCCCCATGTGTCCTTTCAGTTGCAGTGCATTGTTTTTGAGGTAGTGGGCATTGTAGGTGGGTGGATAGAGGAGTGGGGGAAGTGGCATTGTGGGTTATTGGTGGTCATGGGAACCATTTTGCAAAGTGGTGCCACTTTGTTTTTTGGGCAGCACACATGACCAAAAGGTCCATGTGCAGCCACAGAGCTATATAATCCCTCACCAACCAATACTTTCCCTGGGCATGCTTCACTTTGCTATATAACAGTAGAAATAGTAAAGATTAATAGTATCTACATTAGTTTATTGTAAGTACCTTTGTAATATTTTATATACTGTGAGAAGACCAGTTGCAACTGTTTGCAACTGGTCTTTAAACAGTTTTCAAATATTTTCAAATTAAGGCAACTGGCAACCGGACTGGTGCCAAATCTGGGCAACTGCAACCAAAAAATGGACCAAACTGTGTGTCGCTCCAGTTCAGTTGTTGGTTTTTTGTCAGTCCTATAGACTGGACCTTCAAACACTAGTAGAGGAGGAGATTGATGAGGATGAACATGGACCTGGCAAAGGACTTCCTTTATCGTTCCCAGTTCTGTTGGGACCTGGAGACAACATCACGATAGATGATGTCAAAAGGATGGTTGAACAGGCAGCTACCTTCGACAGATCTGAAGCAATTGTTAGATGAGATGAAGGAAGTGAACAAAATTGTCCATGAATTTTCGAGGTGTTTGCCTCGAAAAGAAGGGGAGAAAGGTAGTTCCTGCAGGAATTACCAGCCGAGAGGCAGAGAAGATGCCAACAGGATGAATAGAGTCCTGATGGCAGTGATGGACAAACAGTTGAACAAAATGAACCAAAAAGGTTTGTTAATGGAGAAGGACATTCCTCGTTTACATGAGGAATGGATGAAGACATGTGAAGACATCATGAGAGGAGCACCAGAAAAGCTGCCGCCTCTTTGAAATGTCAACCATTGAATACCACTGGTTGATGAGGAGAAGAGGTACAAGTACCACAATCCACATTGCCCGGACTCATTGAAGCCCGAGCTTGCAGAAAAAATTGCATATTATATGCATGTGGGATGGTGGGAACAGGCTCAGGCTGAACAAGCAGCACCTATGCTCTGTGTCAGGAAAAAGACAAATAAGCTGAGAACTGTCGTTGATGGGCAACAGCAGAATGATAATACGGTGAAGGACGTGACACCTTTACTGGAACAAGACACTATTCATCTCGATGTGGCCAGAGCAACAATATGCTCTAAGATTGACTTGTCGGATGCATATGAACAGATACACATAGTCCCAGATGATGTGCATAAGACCACATTCCCAATGATCTATGGCACATTTGTGAGCAATGTGATGCAACAGGGCAATTGCAACGCCCCGTCGACATTTCAACATGCGATGAACACGATATTCCGGGAATTCATAGGCATATTCCTACACGTTTATCTGGACAACATATTTGTCTTTAGTCAATCGGTGCAGGAGCACCAGAGACATCTGGGATTGGTGTTCACACATCTACATGAACACAAGTTCTATCTCAAAAGGGAGAAGTGCAAACTATATGCAGACAAGGTGGAATGCCTTGGACACATGATAGATGAAAAAGGCCTCCACATGGACACCAATAAAATGGCAAAGATAAGGGAGTGGAATAGACCCTGTAACTTCAACAATGTACAGATGTTTTTAGGCCTCGTACAATATCTGGCTCATTTCTTACCAGACATTATGGTGTATACCAGCCTATTGGCTGGTATGACGGTGAATGGAACACCATTCTATTGGAAACTGCTGCACAAAAAGTGCTTTCAGATAATAAAATCCATCTGCTGTTGGATGCCTATATTACGTCCTATCAATGCTACGAAGGATGAACCCATATGGGTCATATGCAATGCATCCGTCTATGGTGTAGGCGCCATGTATGGACAAGGTGAAACTTGGCAGACATGTCGCCCAGCGGGGTTCATGTCTCAAAAGTTCATGGATGCCCAGAGGAACTACCGAGTGTTCAAACATGAAACACTGGCTATACTGGAAGCCCTCCTGAAATGGGAGGACAAACTCCTAGGGTATCAAATACATGTGGTGACAGACATTCTTAAAGATGCAGCCATGTCTTTCCAGTAGGCAGACGAGGTGGATGGACTACCTCACCCGATTTGACTTTGACATCAGGTACATCAAAGGAACCTTGAATAAGGTAGCGGATGCACTATTGCAACACTATGAGCATGACTACTGGACAGAGGTGCCAGAGTTACATGACTACGTGAATGCAGATGTTTGCTTGGATCCAGAACACAATGATCTCCCATGGGAGAGACTCTTTGAAGTTGAAGAGGGTGTCATCAAATCAAGAGTTCGAAGGACAAACTCTGCCAAGGTGGTCACAGAAATACAAGCACTAAGAGAATGCATCCAAGAACGGGATGCATTAGCAGCGAATATGGCTGCCATTACAGAAGAACCTAAGGATCCACCAGATGGTGGACAAACATGGGAGGACCCCATGATCTTTGAATCAAGAGCAAAAGGAACAGATCTTTGTATGGTGCTATCTCATACAGATATGTTTGAGGATAGTATTCATGAGGGATACCTCATGGATCCTTGGTTTAAGAAATTGAAGGAAAAGATAACAATACACCCCATGTTGATGATGCTCGACCAGGAAACCCAAACAAAACCCACAAAAAGGCTTCGGATGGTATAACACAGGTTAGAAGAAGGTTGCAAGGTGGTACTAAATATCACCGCTGTTACCCGAGGTTAGGGAAATGACTTTAGAGAGGGTCCAATGATGTTCAATGAGGTTCGAGAGTGTACGAAGTGCTGCGATAATGTTCGAGGAAAGTTCAAAGAAGTTTGAGGGGCTTATAGAGGACGAGGACAATTTTGATGAAGGCTGAGGATAGACTATAAAGATGTAGAAAGGCCTTGAGAGGGGATAGACAATAGACGATTGTTTCGAGAAGCTAGTATGAGAAATTCGAAGAAGTTCGGCATAAAACACTGAACTTCGAGACTAAGTTGAGAGGCTTGGACTCAAGAGAATTGCTCTTAAATCAGACAATTGATGTGAGAGGACAATCTATTCTGTCCTTGTAAGTAGCTAGTACAAGGCTATATATGTTTGGAAGAGATGGTACTTAAAAGGAAATAAAACATGAGGAATACATGAGGCAAGATATAAAACAATAAAGAACTTTGCAAATCAAAAATAAATGAAAGATGATGAGAAGGGAAATGTATAGAGTCACAATTTATTATGGGTACCTGTCCTATTGATCCAATATATCATCAAGACATCAAAGCGCCACAATCACGTCCTAAAATCCTGTCATTGTGTCTCCTCGTGTCCAGTGGTGCTCGATATGCGATGCACTAACTCATACCAAATGTGCTGCATGTGTCTGAAGGGCGGTGTGATAGGCATACGGTGGCCAAAGGCATTTGAGGTGCTGCAAAGTTGTTCAAACTTGCTCAAAGTGTTGCGAAGTTGTTCAAAGTCATTCAAAATTGTTCAAAATTGTTCAAAGTCACTCAAAATAGTTTCAGAGCAGTCTCATGGGGTTTGTAGGCATTGGGAGCATGTGTGGTAATGTGTCAATGCCTTTGGAGACATTCCCAGAGCTTAGATCACAAGGTGAACCTATCAACGTTCAGAGAGTGTGATGGGTTCATTTGGGCCTAAAATAAAGATGGGGAGGACATAGTATGCATCCCAAATACAAACTCAAACGAGACGACACTGCATTTGAGGATACTTGAACAAGCCCACCAAGTGGTGGGCCACTTTGGGCCACAACATACTGTGGACTATGTGCGACACTGATATTGGTGGCCAGGTATGTTTAAGACAATGGAAAAGTTTTGTTGATCCTGCATAACATGTGCACAGGCTAAAGGAGAATACAGGAAACCAGTGGGGAAATTACACTTGCTGCCCATAGCTGATAGGCCTTGGGAATCAATAGGAATGGATTTCATAGGACCATTCCCAGAATCGAAAGGATATAACTACCTATGAGTAGTTATTTGCAGGATGGTACACCTAATACCAGTGAGCACCAAAATGACAGTGTCCCAACTGTCAGTGATTTACATGCGCAAAGTTGTAAGACTCCATGGATTACCACAATCGATTGTATGTGATTGAGATCCAAAATTCACGTTGAAGTGGTGGCATGAACTTCATAGAATATTAGGAACAAAGCTCCTAATGTCAACAGCCTTCCACCCACAAATGGATGGAGCAATGAAACGGGGCAATAGGTCCATCGGACAAATGTTCAGGGCATTGATACAGCCAGACCAGAGGGACTGGGTGCAGAAATGCCCATTGATCAAGTTTGTGATCAACTCTAGCATAGGAAATGCTATGGGACTAGCACCATTCAAGATAAATTGCGGGTACATGCTCACAATGATGAGGGAAGTAATGCCGAACAACAAGATACCTCCTGGTATCAGAACGTTCACCATGAATGCTCTCAGGAATATGATGCTGGTGCACAACACATTGATTGAGTCATGAGTATTTCAGCAATGTCATGCCAATGAAAGACAGTGTCCAGAGCCAAAAATAAAGGAAGACAATCTCATCTACCTATCAACAAAAAACATAACCATGCCCAAAGGTAGGGCAAGTAAACTGGTTTCAAAGTTCATGGGACCATACAGAGTGTCGAAGGCGATACCTGCAACATCCAATTATGAGTTGTAATTACTAACTGACCTCGCCAAGAGGCAAATCCATAAAAGGTTCCATGTGGGACTGTTGAGGCCACATTACCCCAATGATGATGCACTCTTCCCAAATAAGATGAAGGCAGAACCATATGATTTTGGAGGAGAGGTCTTTACACTCCCCCCTGTATTCCTATAGGAATCCAATGATTCCGATGATTCCGATCAGAATCTGACCATATTCCAATGTCATTTTCACCAGCCAAATTGACATGAAATAGCAGGTTTAGTCCTAGTCAAGTCTGATGTGATTCCAATTGGACTATCAGAATTTCCTAGGAATTTCCTAGGAATTTCTGGTCATAGGAATCACATAGGACTATTCCGAAGTTATGCTAAGACATCAGACAACATAGGATTCCGATAGGAATGAAAGCAGCCTTGCTTAGTAATATAGTATGAAAAAGTCAATGCACACACCAGAATTGAACCCTTGACATTACAGAAGATTATGTAAGCCTAAACCAACAACAATACCATTAGGCTAAACAGTCATTACAGGTAAGTGATCATACTACACTACATACCATTCCCATGGGTGTGATGACAAAGCACATAGCCACGTCATCACACCTGCCAGCTCATCACTCCCACCACCACCACCAATGACAACAAGCACGCCACCTCCATCCCCCCCACCTCAACCACCTCAACCCAGCAACTCCCACCACTCCCATTTCACCCCCATCTCTAGATGAGCCCCAAGACCAGAAACAACTGGTTTCAATGCCAAACAACACCCAAACGATGCAATTGTCATTTGGGCCATATTAAGTTTTTTTTTTCATTCATTTTTTACTTTTGTAAACTAACTAATTCATTTGTTTTGTTTCTAGGTTCTAATCTACATGAGTAACAATGGACTGATGTGAGCCAAACCCACACCCAACAACGCCCCTGGCAACCCCCCTCCTCCCCGTCAAAACGGGATGTGAGGGTATCGATCGTGGTCAGGAGCATGGGGAGCAACACCAGGAGACCCCAGAAGAGGAATACCTGCCCGGTAAGCACCACCCGACCCCTCCCCTCGTGCCATGTCACTGATGAACTGACAACGCACCCACCCCATGCCCATGAGCTGCTGCTCATAGGGTGGATCATGAGTGCATGGACCCCCCACAACACCGATGACATCCAGCACCCCCCATCACCACCATGAGCGACTGCTTGCAGGGTGTATATGGGGTGCGAGAGCACAGGAACGGCATGGAGGGATGACGATGGCACCAAACAACATGCCTACGAGCAGCTGCCTGTAGGGTGGTTCATGGGTGCAGACGATGAGGGGGATGAACTATGAGGGTGACGAGGGGGGGGGGGATGAAACGACAAGGGGAAAGGGAGACGATGACCAGAAGAGGAGGGAGGGGAGATGAGGGAGGGGAGGGAAGCCACGGGGGAGGCGAGGTGAGAGGCGAGACACAACAGAGACGAGAGGGAGGGGAAACAACAGGACAGGGCTGACGAGACAGCCAACACAATGCACCACCAGCCCCTCCCCCCTGTTTTGCGGGGGGGGTGGGTTTTTTTTGTAGAATATAATTAAATGGTATAATTAATTCTCCCCCCCGCATTTGCGTGGGGGTTTTTTTTTAAATCTATATTAGTTATCTACTCCCTCGCTGTTAGGAAACCACCCCATTACCTAATAAAATTTCATTTTTATTTTATTATGTCGAATTACGCTACATGACGCCAAATGACGCTACACTTTGATAGCATGAGAATTTTATTTTGCATGCATCAAAATGTACATGCATGTATGAGTGCGTCAGTAACAACAATGTACAATATGTGTAACATAGTATATAAACCCTAAATATATGCCTAAGGGACCCCAGTTGTGTTCTCTTAGGTATTCCACCTACATTTTCGGTGTGAAAGGCCTTTGTCAACAAACTCACCTATTAATAACCCCTCGCATCAAAACCATCAATCCCCCCATCACAAGCATGGATCCCGCCCCCTTCTTGTAGAGAGAACCCGCACGGTCTTAGCTAGCAGATAGTGGGTGTCGCCCTAACAGAAGAACACAACTACCCATATCAGTGCACCTTCTCTTACTTGCGCATATGTCATTGTTTCACTGTGCCACATCCAATTACTCATCCTTTCGGCACGAGCCGGAAGTACTTGTATATACGTAATCTACCTTTTCTTTCATAAGCCAACGCCAGGCCTCGCCTTACATTGCGACCGCCAGTGATTGAGAGGCAGTGCTCATCATTAGGACAGCTGCAACCAGACAACCAATTGGATCTGGTTTAGTTATGATTTACATCACTCTATTCAGACGACTATTTTAGTTACAAGCCAAATTCAGTGTTATCTCCAGGCATTGTTGGAAGGGTTATTGATCTGAAGTGTCAAAATAGGCGCCTGACAAACGACGAATGATCGACGAACGATTGACGAATGATTGACGAATGATTGATGAACCATCACGTGACCCGTAAACGTTTGGAGAGGTCTCGAAGAAAAAATTTTGAATTTGTCAAAGAAGTGATTCATCACAGATTCTACAATTATGTCCAAACCTTCAACTTCTAATCCCGGTCCTAATCCTGTTCCCATACCAGCACTAGAGGTGAAAATTGATGTGCTCACAGCACAAATGTTGCAATTAGTGTCAGTATTGGCAGCATCACAGCCCAGACAAGCAGAAGTACAGCCAGAGACGATAGGAGAAAGAGATGATGAGATGGAGGAGATGGTGGAGTGGATATCGCAGGAGGATGAGATGGTGGAGAAATCCGGAAATGGAAAAGCGCGCTTACCTAAGTACATGCCCCCACAAATCTTTGACAGTACCATGGAGAATACAAAATCCTTCATCAGCTCTATAGTACTGTACATCCATGGGAGGAAGCCAGAGTTTCATACAGCCGAGTCTAGGATTATGTTTGCTCTCTCATACATTCAGGGGGGGAAAGCACAGTTCTGGAGAAACAAGGCTATTAATCAAATTGCCGTGGGAAACAAACCATTTGCAACCTTCAAGGAATTTCTGGAGAGATTAGAGGCACAGTTTGGAGACCCTAATCCAAAGGCGACAGCCAATGCTAAATTAAAGACCATGTGCCAAGGTTCCCTAACAGCAGATGAATTTATTTTGCAGTTCAAAGCAGAAGCTTCGCAAACGGATATGGGAGAAGCCGCATTGGTAGAGTTTTTGAAAGCAGGATTAAATCCCTCTTTATTCAAGTCTATCTACCAACTACCTTCTATGCCAGAGAAGTTGGATGAGTGGTATAATTGGGCAATGCACCTTGACCAGCAATATTGGCAGGAACAGGCGGAGTCAAAGTTGATGTACGGAAGTAGTAAATTTGGAAAGTCATCTGGAGGAAAGTCCGAGAAAGGAAAGGCACCTCAGGCGCAAGCTCCAAGGGCACAGCCACCGGCCATGGCAGTGAGACCTATAGTTACGGAGTCAGCAGCACCAGCAGAGGCAATGGAGGTTGATCAAGCAGGGAGACGAGCCCCACTTAAATGTTTTAACTGTGGGCAGTTAGGACACATTTCTAGGAATTGTAGGCAGAAAAGAAAGATTAGGGAAGCTACAATTGAGGAAGTGAAGCTGGAGGAAGGCAAGCAGAAGAATTTTGTGGAAGAGTCCCAGTGAAGGTTTCCCCATTGGTGACCCAGAATCGTTACAATGTATTAGTATCCGAGGAAACCCAGAGCAAATCAGAAAAGGAAATCAAAAAGGAGTACAACTGTTGTCAATCACGTGACAAAGAAAGTTCTCACGCATCATTTCCGAAAACCCCTAAATTCTTTATTCGCTCTGTGCGGATAGAACCTGAAATCACCTTGACTGTGGGACTGAAGACAGTGGACACGCATGCAGCTATTGATGTGGAAGCATTGCTTGATAGTGGTGCTACAGGATTATTTATTAATTGATCCTTAATTACTGGAAACGGTATTAACACACGCAAGCTGGCGCAACCTATAATGGTGTACAATATTGACGGAACAGTCAATCGTGGAGGAACTATCAAGGAGGAGGCAACTATGGTACTAAAGTATCAGGAGCATCAGGAGCGAGCCATATTCGAAGTGTGCAATCTTGGGAAAACCAATCTAATAATAGGATGTCCATGGTTACGGAAGCATAATCCCGAAATTGATTGGAAAACTGGGAAAGTACAAATGACTCGTTGTCCTAAGGAATGTAATGTGTATGGGAGGAAGATGAAGAAGGAAAAAAGGAAAAAGAAAGAGAAAGAACGTCCGAGAAAGTATTCTGTTACAATGGAGGAAGTGGAGGATGAGGAAATGCCAAATGAGGAAGTTCCAGTCATGATCAAGAAAGAAGAGCAGAAGCAAACCTTTAGAGCAATTTGTGGAGGACAGTCATGGGACAAGAATATTGTGAAGGTGGAGAAGCCAGTGGAGGAATGGGTGCCAAAAGTGTATCATGAACATCTGTCAGTGTTCCAGAAGAAGGAGTCTGAGCAAATGCTGGTGCGGAAGCCATGGGATCATGCGATTGAGATGAAGCCAGAGTTTGTGCTGAAGAAGTCAAAGGTATATCCATTATCTCCGATGGAACAAGAAGAAGTGGATGCATTCCTGAAGGAGCAATTGCGCAAAGGATACATACAACCTTTGAAATCACCACAGACATCACCAATATTCTTCGTGCCAAAGAAAGACCAAAGGAAGAGGATGTGTACAGATTATAGGTATTTGAATGAGTGGACAGTGAAGAACGCGCACTCCCTGCCGTTGATCTCAGAAATAATTGACAAGGTGGGAAAAGCCAAGGTCTTTACAAAATTGGATTTACAATGGGAATACAACAATGTACGATTAAAGAAAGGAGATGAGTGGAAGGCAGCATTTGCCATGCGTCGAGGATCCTTCGAGCCGCTTGTCATGTTTTTTGGGATGACTAATAGTCCCCTGACCTTTCAAAATATGATGAATGACATTTTCAAGGACATAATAGACAAAGGCATGGTAATAATATTTATTGACAACATTCTGATATTCATGGAGGATGAAGAAAATCATGAGGCGATAGTACAGGAGGTGTTACGGAGGTTGGCGGAGAATGATCTATTTTTGAAACCAGAGAAGTGTGTGTTTGGGGCAAGCAAGATTGAGTTCCTAGGATTATTGATCAGCCCTGACGGGATCAAAATGGATCCAATCAAGGTACAGGCGATCACAGATTGGCCTGCACCCACCCGTGTCAAGGAGGTTCAAGCCTTCTTGGGACTCACAAATTATTATTGTCGCTTTGTGCACAATTTTTCTAAAATTGCTGCACCCTTACATAACCTTACGTGAAAGGGAGTAGTATGGAGGTGGGGAGAGCAGCAGCAGACAGTGTTTGAGGAGTTGAAGAGGAAGTTTGTGGAGGGACCAATATTAGCCCCAGTAGATTTCACATGCCCTTTGCGAGTGGAATCCAATGCATCCGATTTTGCTACTGGAGCAGTATTATCAATGCTGTGCAAAGATGACAAATGGCATCCTTGTGCATACTTGTCAAAAGGGTTGAATGATGTGGAGAGGAATTATGATGTGCATGACAAAGAGATGTTGGGGATAATACGAGCATTGGAGGCATGGAGGCATTATTTGGAGTGATGTACGCATCAGATTGAGATCTGGACGGATCATCAAAATCTGCAATACTTCATGTCCGCTAAAAAGCTTAATCGCCGGCAAGCACATTGGGCACTATTCCTATCACATTTCAATTTTCACTTGGTCCACAAAGCGGGAAGCTTAATGAGGAAAGCAGATGCATTATCCAGACGTATCAATCATAAAAGGGGGGTGGAGGACAATAAAAATGTTACCTTACTCAAACCCAAATACTTTCACATTTGTGCTATGCGTCAAGGGCATCTATTAATAGATAGCTTGGAAACGGAAATGTTGTCTAAAATTAGACAATGTTCGGAAATGGACAATGAAGTAGTGGAAGCCGTGAAAGCTCTGAAGGGAGAGAAGAAAGGTAATATCAAAGGAGATGAATGGGCTGAGGAACAAGGGTTGGTGTTGTTTCGAGGAAAAGTGTATGTACTGAAGGATCAGGATTTGTGAAGGGAGATTGTCCGGTTACATCACAATACGCTGATTGCCGGACACCCAGGAAGATGGAAGACATTGGAATTAGTAATGAGAAATTATTGGTGGCCCGGAATTTTGAAGTATGTGTTGGGGTATGTGGATGGATGGGATATGTGCATGAGGGGGAAGAAATTTCCAGAGAAACCTGCAGGAAAATTAATTCCGAACCCTATACCTAAAGCGCCGTGGCGAGATATATCTGTGGATTTTATTACTGGATTACCCAAGGCTCAAGGGTACAATGCAATATTCATAGTATGCGACCGCTTTACAAAGGAGGTCCATATTATTCCTACTACTACAGAAACCTCATCATTGGGCTTGGCGCGCCTCTATCTAAATCAGGTATGGTGGTTACATGGGTTACCCGATACCGTTATCTCCGATCGCGGACCACAATTTGCTTCCGTGTTTATGCGAGAACTAAACAACATATTGGGAATTCAAACTAAATTATCTATGGCATATCACCCGCAGACTGATGGGCAGACAGAGAGAATGAATCAGGAGTTGGAGCAGTACCTACGTATGTTTGTCAACTACCGACAAACCAACTGGCCCGAATGGTTGGCAATTGCCAAATTTTCCCACAATAACAAATTCCATTCGGCTACTTGTATGTCACCCTTTTTCACAAATTATGGATATCATCCTCGCATGGGAGTAGAACCCAGAAGGGAAGTCAAAGTACAGTCGGTAGAAGACTTTGTATCTAAGATGCAAAAGGTACAAGAGGAAGCAGAGGCAGCATTGAAGAAAGCACGTGATGACATGATGCGACATGCAGATCGTACTCGAGCGCGCGCTCCAGAGTACAAAGTTGGTGACTTGGTGTGGCTAAGTACCAAGGACCTGAATATTCCACGACCTTCGAGAAAACTTATGGAGAAACAAGTTGGCCCATATGCGATCTCTAAAGTGATCTCACCTAATGCAGTAGTGCTAAAATTACCCCGATCATTCAAGATTGATCCCAAGATTAACGTATCCCGCCTACGCCCTTACCACCCACCCACTATTCCTGGCCAACACACTACTCCACAACCTCCGATAATAGTAGAAGGTGCTCCAGAATATGTAGTTGAAGAAATTCTGGACTCACATCTTTGACGGAACAAATTGGAGTTCTTAATAAAGTGGAAAACTATACCGACAAAAATAATTTGTGGGAGCCCAAAGAGAATTGTAAGCAAGCGCATAACGTGATCGCCCAATTCTTTAAACGTAATCTGAATGCTCCGCATCACATTGCAAGAATGGTGTATGAGGGGATGAGATTCTGGCCTTACCAAAATTTCACAAAGGGGACAGATACAATATTTTCTCGCCTGGAAGTCAAGGCATAAAAGGGGGGTAATGTTAGGAAACCACCCCATTACCTAATAAAATTTCATTTTTATTTTATTATGTCAAATTACGCTACATGACGCCAAATGACGCTACACTTTGATAGCATGAGAATTTTATTTCGCACGCATCAAAATGTATGCGCATGTACGAGTGCGTCGGTAACAACAATGTACAATATGTGTAACATAGTATATAAACCCTAAATATATGCCTAAGGGACCCCAGTTGTGTTCTCTTAGGTATTCCACCTACATTTTCGGTGTGAAAGGCCTTTGTCAACAAACTCACCTATTAATAACCCCTCGCATCAAAACCATCAATCCCCCCATCACGAGCACGGATCCCCCCCCCTTCTTGTAGAGAGAACCTGCACGGTCTTAGCTAGCAGATAGTGGGTGTCGCCCTAACACTCACGAAGACGCAAGGGCTCAACAATTTTTTTTGAGCTCTTGTGAGAGTGGTTAAAAATAAGTGAACTAATCCTAAGTGCTTTAAATGGACTTTATATTACATATTTATTAATGCTCCTGTGGCTCAACTGGTTGAGCACTTGTTTGGTAGTCATGTTACTTATATCCCAAGGTCTGGGGTTCAATTCCTGCTCTGCCCATTTATTTTGTAAGCACTTTCACCAAGTTAAGTCTTCCGAAATGGTGTGGTATTCCGACTACCCCCTGTTGGAATTGCATAGGACTTTACTCGGAATTTACTAGGAATTTCTTGGAAATAAAAGTACATGGTCATCAAGATACATTCCGATCAGATTCCTATCGGACTCCTAGGACTAGTGTCGGACTAGTAGGACTCCTATCAGATTCTGTTCGGACTCTTATCAGAAAACTCGGACTCCTAGGACTCCGATAGGAATACGGGGGGAGTGCAAAGTTTACCCAGAGGACACCAAATGGTACATTGAGGACATAGTTGGTCATCAATAAGGGATGAACCATTGAGTTCCTAGTGAAGTGGAACATGGGGGATTCCACATGGGAACCCCTCACACATTGCAATGAACTCATTGCATTGGATGGGTACTTGATGCTGATGGATGTCAAGAGATGGCAGGATCTGCCAAAGAGAGTGACAATGACATCACAGAGTAGCACACGCAGCAAATCACATACTAATTAGAAGTGATCAAAATAATGGCAACAACCAAAGCGAGTTGTGTACAGGGTGGAAGTTGAAAATTTTTCAGTGGTAGTATTCAAACCACCACCACCACCACACAAGAGTAAGAAATGCAACAACACACCATGGATGACCAACCCCCAAATTTGGGGGATGGGGACAGTTGAAGAGACCATACAAAAGACACTGAAAGGAGGAAGGGTGAACCATTAGGTTCATTGAGAAGAGAGGAGCATCAAGAGAGCTCCAGGGATGGGCTGGATGACAGACAACAGGTGGGTCACACCTGGCAATGGAGCAGTAAGCTCTGTTGTTTGCACCACCCAAGGGGGTGTACAGTATGCAGAGAGTACTGTCACCACATCTTGGAGGCGGAACTTGAGCAGGACAATGACTATGTCGCAGCAGAGGAGAATCGACTCAACAATGTCAAGTTTTACAAGGCAAAGATGAATGATGACCTCGAGGATGTGGAGATGCACATCCATGAATTGAAGGAAAAGGTGTACCAACTGGAGGACCAGTTGGCAAGGTCTCATGACTACGATGACCACTGTGGGGGCAAGAGAGCTCACCACTTGTCACCAGTCGGTTACGCTTCAGGGATGGACTCACCCCTCACACAATTAATGGAGGAAAGAATGATGCCGGCATCCCAGCCAGCATCGACATATGTGACAGCAGTGCAAATGCCCCTTCAGAGACATGACCAAAGGGACATGGAGATGGAAGATGGAGAGGTGGGGAAGTTTCCCCCACTACCAATGGCTAGCTGGCCATATATGCTGGCACCAGGAGCACCTACAATTCCTTGTGGGGCTAACTGGATAGCCACACCCAGGGGACAACCTGGCATCAGTTCAAGAGGAGGGTGTGCACCACAGCATATGGCACACCATGAACCATTGGTAATTCCAACATGGAGGAGTTGGATTACTTCATCAAATGGGTGGAGACTCCAGGGGATGAAAGGGCACTGGCATGTATGCATGCCTACATATGAGAGGCACAACTTGTAAGCAAGGACGAGAGATCACCCCTGCAAAGGGCAGCGTTAGCAAAGTGTAAGACACCCAGTTGGGTGCCAGTATCGAGAATGGGGGATCCCAATGCTCCCGTTGGGGTGAACACACCCTGACTGACTGACTCGCCTGAGGACTGGGCGAGATGGTTGTGGAGGTATCCTCAGGAGGTGGATGTTCACCCCAGCATTCAACGTGCTCGGGATGGCATTCCCTTGTCCTCGGTGTGAGGATTTTTGCTGGCAGCAGTATGGGCACCAAGAGGTGCCAACATTCAGCATGCAAGAAACATGTTCCTGTTGAGAGCCACCGAGTTGGTGGCCACTCTGGGGCAGTATCAATATTTAGTGGACAAATTATGTCTCACCATAGCTTTGTCTCCACGAGTGATGGTGGCACAACCATCAGACAACATCACAGTGGAGGACATAGCACAACTGTACACGGCAGATGGGATTACCATCCTACAAGTGCAGGATGCACATGAATGGGGCCTACTGGCAGCTTAACCAGTTAGCTGTTGGAGTGGATGCATCCAGAAGGATGGAGGTGATGGTGGCACAGATCAGTGTGCATCAAAACTCCAGCCAGGACAACCAGGATCGTCCAGTATCTATTGAGCCCAGGTGGTGGTATCCGCCACCTGGAGGATTTGGCCTGGCTCCTGCACCAATGTTGGCACAACCTCAGAGACAACAGCTGCCCCCAAGGGCTCCTGCCATGGGGAGGCCATCTCATCTGACAGTGGGTGTGCCCACAACAGCGGCCCCAGCATCAAGGGTCACAGCAGTGGCTGCACCTCTGGATGCACCAACTGCACCAGCTGCCAATCTGGCAGCCCAATTTTTTGAAGAAACGTTGAGGTTGCAGCTGGGCCCCAGATGATGGTGTGATGGGATGGACAGGTGTATCCATTGTCTATGTTATGAAGAAAAAGGAAAAGAAAAACAGGAAGGGAAGGGCAGCTCAAAGACAGGCTGAGGAAGAAGCAGAGGAATGCAGTAGTGGCATTTCTCCAGAGTCGGAGATGGGCGACAAGGATGTGTCGCTACCGTACGATGAGAAGCAGGCACTGACAAAGATACAGATATGGAGTAGAGATGGATCTCCACCTCAAAGGAGAAGAAAGAATTTTTTTCTTTGTACATACTTTTTGTTGCATCAACAAGACAGCACGCTGCATGTGAGACTTGCACGGCTGTTAAAACTGCTGGGGGATGTGGTGCTCAGGTGGCCAATGTCGTGCCAGGCATCGGCGAGCTGCCTTTTTTTCTACAAATCACATGGACAATTTTCTGTTACTGTATCTACCGGTACGCATGTATTAAGCATGGTGCAATAACATTCATTATGCATGGTACACCACACTCATCTTAGAATAAACTAAGCAAGCATAGATATCTAAGATATCTAATACATTCCTTTAGTAAGTAATGTACATACACATAGTGGCACACCCATTGGCATGCCAAGAAGGGGAGAATGTAGAGGGCCACTACCAAATCGGGTAGGCGAGCTTACGTAATATGGGAGACCCCGGATATACATAGCCAACCAGCTAGTACCGGGGTCTCCCAAGCCTTACACTACCACTATATCGAGAATACTACATACTGTTATATTCTCATCGGGTGGCTAAGTAAGCAACTACTACCACACCCTTACAAATCACCCTTGAATCGTGTGTGAATCGATGTGTCACTCTGACCATCAACTTTCATACAAGTGATTCATCAGTCGATTCACCTGCCTCCTACATTCATGTAGCTACTTGAAGCATTTCAACTGGATTTATATGATCTCTATATATTCTCAACTTTGTCTCCTGCAACGAAACCATGACTCCACGATGGAATGCTTGCACCAAAAAGCTCGTATTCTGCTACAACAAACTGCAATGAGAGTATAATCACCACATGCGCAGCCGTATCTCAAGGCTCAGAAAGCTTTCCATCTTCTCAATTCCGGGAACGGTACTTACTTGACCTTTGGACCATCCTCTGCCTCGGCACCTCCATCCAACTCTTCTTCACCACTAGAATCTTCAGCTACAGCTTTTTTTTGGCTGCTTTTTTCATTGCTTTCTTGGTCTTTTTATGAGGTTCAGGTTCAGGAGAGGTAGAAGCATGTTCTGCTTCTTAGCTTTAGATGATTTGGTTCAAGTGCGGGTAGGAGGCTTCTTCACCCCTGTGGCATCTTTAGGCTTGGCTGGCATGTTGAGTCAAGGGCAAATGGCCATGGGATGTCTCAAGTGATTACATACTACAAGTAAAGGGATATTTGAAATAGAAAAGTATAAATTGTCTCGGTGAATCGTGATTCAACAATTCAAAAATTTGGGTGATTCAAGTGTTGATTCAAGTTGTTGAATTGGACCTTGAATCACCATTGAATCGCCACCCTGAATCACCATTGAATTGTCTACTCTGACTGCTACTAATGTGTGGCCAACCACAGATCAGAAAAACTACATTCCAGAGCCACCCACCTTTGATTGCATACCAATGGGGGGACGCACCCCCATTCTCCACACAAGTCTCCAGATAACCTGCAGGGGTGTTGCAAAAGAGTACATGCTTCAAGGTGTAATTTACTATGCAAACCAACACTTTACCCCCCACTTCCTTAACTCAACCAGTGGCTGCTGGCACCATGATGGAATGAGCAGGAATGGGGCACTGATTCTACAGAGGCCAAGCCAGGCACAACTGGCAACTGCAATTGCAGCTGTGTATACTCCAAGTGTGTAAGTTCCTGAATCTTGGGTCTGCAAATACCAGTAAGCAGTGGGATTGCAAATATATCATGCCACTGTGGACATACACACCTTCTGAGAACTCGGACATGACATGCAACACATTGGCCCTCTAGCACAAGTTCTGTCTATTGGTTCTCAAGATATTGCTTACACATGTATTTTTGGCTGGACTCAAACTAGAGTTTGCAAAACTCAACTAAAGAATAAGCAAATTGTGAGGCATTTTAGAGCTAGATTAGTAGTGTAAAATGGACCCCAAGATCCTGCAGAGATGTGGGCTCGTTGTTGAGATATGGCTCGCAGAAGATTTACAGCGAAAATTCAATGAAATCACGTGACCGCCAACTTTGTTGCAAACAGCAATAAATTCTAAACAAACTTTGTCTACAAAATGAGTCATGAAATGGGCTGTAGATGGCTGCACCGAGTGTTTACCATGTCAGACGCACGAAATCGTCGTTTTGGCAGAGGACCAAACAAATACAAATAAGACAGAATTTGGCAATTCTTCTGGAGCGGTGAGTCTCGTGACGTCAGTCTGTCTTGTCAAGTACCGAACATCCTGGGTCACCCGGTGACCCGGTGGCAGCAGACCAAGGCCGCTGAGAGTGACTCTTAGGTTCTAGTGAGCGTCTCGCTTGGATCTGACGCGTTTCGGGATAAGAAGCTCCAAATATTAAACGAACAACCAAGCTCATGCCTCTATTATCACTTCTTCACGCTCTACTCGGAGATACAATGTTCAAACTTGACGCTTCCGGCGTTGCTGCCACTCTCTTTGGAGGGGACGAATCTGTTTCAGCCCAGTCAACCATCTACACCGTAAGCCAAAGCAGAAGATGGCTAGGATGGTACAACTCTCCCGGAAGTTACGCCTTGGCAAAACGATATAGAGAGCTTGCTCAAACATATCGTTCCAAGGCCACGTCGAGCAGCAGTGGCACCTTCGCCAGCAGCACTCATGTTGACCTAGCCACCATGTCTGGGTCAGGGGGAAACACGGGCCTATCCTTCGTCGGCACGCACTCTGGGACTAGAATTTCCAATACGCGGTATACGGGTTATCTCTTCCTTAAGAAATGTCAGTCTCTATCTACGACGAAAGTGATCCAAGGAAGAATTACCTCTCCCATCACGCTCACCATCGCAGAACTGAGCACCGTCCCTCATCCCGAAACCGACGTAGTCTCCCCTCCACAGTCGTTCTACGACACCCTCTTAGCAACTATCCCCATCCTCTCCAGCATAGGTGCTTGCGCCCTCTGCGCCATCTACAAAGACTGGTACTCCTTCTCTATGATCCTCCTCGGAATCCTCTCCACCGGGATCTCCAACCTTATCCTAGGGTCATGTACACTCAGATTCCAACACCCAATCCCAGCGGGTGGATCCCCGAAAGGCGACGGTTTCCTCCAATCGTCGTCGTCGTCGTCGGAATTGGTCGTTCTGCGGGGGGAGGAGGGAGCAGTCAACGCCGTTACGAGGGGAGGGTTTTCGCTAAACTTCACAGAGGGGGAACCGTCATACGAACGTTCGGCTGTGCTCTTTACTGTACAATCTCTGCTGCAGGTCCTTCTGATCCCACAAGGTACCCTCTTCGGTCAAATCCTCTTCCTATCGACGCTCGCTATCTCATGGGGGTACAACTGGTATCTCTCGTCGGTAGACCAGGAGATGAAGCAAGCGGACATCTTAGTAGAGATGTTGGGTAATCCTGTGATGAAGCGATACAGACTGGGAACGTGGACTGCAGGAGTGGTTTTTCTCGTTTTGGCTCTTCGTCCTCCTGAGCCTGGGATGGTTTTTGATCAACTGCTTCCTGATACTGCGACGTGGAAGGTGTGGAAGAGGGTTGTTGCGGAGAAAGTGGCGAGGGGGGAGAAACTTGTGTTTGGTGAGCATGATTTTGATGGGGCATCGTATGAAGGGAAAGTCTTGTTGAGGATTCTCTTTGGAGATGCGGAGGATGCGTATGATGGATATTTGGATTTTGAGGGCAGGGAAGGAGGTTTTAGTGATGGTGATGATTCGGCATTGAAGGAGATGTGAACGGCCTGTCTGCATGCTTCGATGGGAGCCGATGAATTCCCTTGTTACAACGATCAGTCATAAAAGTATGCGATGGTTTCCTCAAATTATACTTATGTTCACGTAAGACTGAATTGCTGTACAACTCCGCCAGTGATATACTAACATGCCTTTGTTCATTCATCCACCAAGTCAGCTATGCAATCATTCTGCGCATGATTCGGGCGCCGACTAACTATCTGACTGGAAAAACATAGTCTCGTTCCCATCCATTGTAGTGAGATCTTATCTTATCTCGGCGGAGATGCGTCGGAGATTCAAAATACAGTCCCTACAACGTCTGGTGCATTTGGTAGGCAAAACTATTCTAGGTTCCTTCACTTAGTCTCGTCGTGGTGGACGGCCCGGTTCCCGGGCGGAGCTCTGTCTGGGATTCAAAATACGCTGCAGAAAGTCCACCACAACGTCTGGTGCACTTACCTGCGTGACGCACCCATCGAGTCGAAACATCACGATATCAACAAGATCACGGTCAACGCGACGCGTGTTTCAACAAGCGCCTGGCGTATCTACGGGCCCGTACTTCCTCATCTATCACTGTACTGCCTCATGGATCAAGATGCTGATCGAAAGCGACACGAGGCGCGTAAAACACTATCTCAAAATATCCTACAGAAAGCATGAGAGGAGGCAAGCAAGAAAGCGAAGTATGACTCTGTCAAGATGCGCGCTGACTTGTGCAAGCTCTTCTCAGAGTGAGAATCACACTTTAGTCCTTGCAAATGGCAACTGGATGTGGCCGAACTTCAAGCTGCCGCCAAAGCCTTGCTCTTAAGTATTGACACTGTGGTAATAGCAGGAACTGGTTCCGGGGAAATAATTCCGTTCATGTTGCCGCTTGTATTGAACCACGAAAAGATGGTCCTGATCTCCCCAGCTGACCACATCCAAGAAAATAGTCAAGTTGATACCGAGTCTATCCATCACTTCAAATATATATTGGATTTTATCAACCAGCCTTCCAGTCATACAGTTATGTAGATGTTGCATGCACTGATGCTGAATTGCAGGACCAGCTTCATCCTCTGACTCTGACTCGTCTACAGCATCAAGGTCATATTCTGTTCTGGGAGTGCAATCAGAATCATCGGAATCAGGGTCCGAATATTCTGCAGCGCGAGCCTCAGCGTCTGTAAAGATATCGGCCCAGCTGTCGTCCATTCAGATATGTCGCCAAGGAGTCGATAAGATCAGATAAGCATGTCACCGTGACATTGTGACTCGATGGGTGCGTCACGGGGGTAAATGCACTTGCCCTCAACGGAGGACATCTGTGTCCTAGATTTGTCCGGCTGTCTGGCTGTCCGACTGTCTGTCCGGTACGTGATGTAATATTTTCCTATCAATGTTGATCGCGAACATATCAGATCGAGTCCCTACGCTCTCGGTGCCTCATCTTTTCCACTTCATATGTATTTCAAAACAACTCAAAAACGACATCCTGCTCGAATGAGAAGTCGACTTTCCAATAGGGAATATTCGGTCAGCTTAATATCCTGAAGCTATCCCGTTCTTTCTAGAATCGCTGGCAGCTGACATTTCTATCGCCTGGCTAACATCCAAGCCCAAATCTAGATTAAGAAGTGTTTGAAAAACAGCCCCGAAGATCTGCGAGCCACCAGATCCACCGATGGCCACAAAAAGCGAACCATCAGCATGCTCAATAATTGTTGGTATGGTAGACGAAAGTGGACGTTTTCCAGGCTCAGGGAAATTGTCTGCGCAAGTTGATCAGGGGCCATCATGTTAGGTATAGGGTACATGTACAAGGCGAAGGCAAGAGGTCGAATGCGTTAGGGATGCCGGGTATTGAGAAATCATCCATTTCGTCATTAAGTATGATGCCAGTTATGTAGTCAAGGACTTGAGAACCAAAGACCAAGTTTACGGTTGAGGTCAAGGCAACTGCCATGCCATGTTTATCGACCACCGACATATGACTCTGTATATATCAGTAGTGCAATGTATCCAAGGGCTTTATGAAGCTCACAGTGCCATGATCAATCTTGACACCGTAGTCTGGATTATAATATTCTGAGGGATGAGTATGGTCCTATCATGCTGAATGGTTCACAATATACGAACAAAAATATGTGTGGACTCACATCCGTTATATTCCTAAAAATGGCATCAGCAAAGATCTTTGTCAAAATTTGATCTATGCACGCTGTGTCGTTGTTGAAATCAGGATCACATATTTTAGTCCTGAAAATGTAACCATCAGAACATAGCCAAAACATTCAACTCCACTTGCCGTGCTCCAAATCCAAATTTCATGATTTCTACGATTCTATGGGCATTGAGGGCAGTCCATTCCTTCATCCAATATCTCTCAAGCAAATTCCATCTAGCATTTAGCGAGGTAGTCTGTGAGCCCCTTCTCAGATGAGTGACGAGTCGATGGAGAGTTTATAATGGTGCTTGCACCCATGCTCGAAAACATAAGTAGCTTCCTTTGGTATGAGCACCATTCTCGCATAGTGGTTGTGAAGATGGTATATGTTACGCACCTTTGGTATCTATCAGCAAATGAACAATGATGATGATGCCAGCATAAACTACAAACCTTTTTGATGGTTAGAACTTTGGGGGTGAAAGAGTCAGTGTAAAGTGAACTGAAAATAGAATGACTTTGGAGTACTTACCTTGCAGAAACAGCAATCAATTGCAGGAGAGTTAGATCATTGGCGAACTGCCATGCTGGATTGACAGTACCTGATTGTTCGCTACCTGGTCAGTCCAGTGAGTCGTACCCGATATCCACCCCCTAGAACAATGTCTCACATTAGCGCTTTAGCACATAGAAATTAATTGGGCAGTTACTCACTTCTTTCAAAGGCACAAATGTGTCTTGTCCTCATGTCCGTCTTCCCACCGCTCGCTCGTTCAGTGGTCCTCGTCATCGTCATTGTTGTTGTCTTCCTGTTGTTTCCGCCGCATCGCATGACCAGGGCATTGGGCTGGTTCAAGTTCAGGTGGCACATGGCAGAAGATTTTTGGGACATTGGCCAACTAGCTTGATCACCAAACCATGAGCTGATTTGAGGGTGGGTCTGATGATCAGGGGGATGAAAGATCAGCATGGAATGAACAATGAATGCGCAGGGAATGAGAGAACAGGGAGAACATGAGAGAACAGGGAGAACATGAGAGAACAGGGAGAACATGAGAGAACAGGGAGAACATGAGAGAACAGGGAGAACATGAGAGAACAGGGAGAACATGAGAGAACAGGGAGAACATGAGAGAACAGGGAGAACATGAGAGAACAGGGAGAACATGAGAGAACAGGGAGAACATGAGAGAACAGGGAGAACATGAGAGAACAGGGAGAACATGAGAGAACAGGGAGAACATGAGAGAACAGGGAGAACATGAGAGAACAGGGAGAACATGAGAGAACAGGGAGAACATGAGAGAACAGGGAGAACATGAGAGAACAGGGAGAACATGAGAGAACAGGGAGAACATGAGAGAACAGGGAGAACATGAGAGAACAGGGAAAACATGAGAGAACAGGGAGAACATGAGAGAACAGGGAGAACATGAGAGAACAGGGAGAACATGAGAGAACAGGGAGAACATGAGAGAACAGGGAGAATGAGGGAGAAGAAGAACAAGGAAGAAACAGGGGACAACATTGAGCCTCGCTAGCCAGGGGCTCCCACTGTAGAGGCTGGACAGCTCAGTCAATGCTGCCCCCCATTCATAGACATGAAGGAAAGAAGGAGAGAGGAGACGACACCAGCAATCAGTGACGCAATGCGCAAGCAAACTTGGCAGCGTGATCACACCCATGGCCGCTGTGGTTATGTAATAATAAAATACCAAAAAGGAAGGAGACTAATTATCATTGAGGCACATTTTCCATGAGATCAATTACTGACTAATCACTATCTATGACATACAGATCAACTTCTGGAGACATGCGGAAGACATGAACTGAACTCATGTCATTTTGACATGAGCTGGAACATGCCTCTGGTGTAAAGGTGCAGTATACATCAGTTTTACACACAGCGGGAGCCTAGAAATTGTACTTACCACTGTAGCTGTGGCTGTAGTGCTGATATAGTATTCAATCTTACATAAAGTGATCACTAGCTACTTAGTGTCGATGGCAACGCATGGAAGTTGAAAAGGAGAGGAGTGGCTGTGCAAAGTCAGCCAGACAGCCAGACAGTCAGACAGTCGGACAGACTTTCTGGAACACAGATTTTCTGCCTCAACGTGTCTGGAGGTGACAGATTCGCCGATCCTGGCCATGTCTTACATAAGGGTAGGGGGTGGGGGGTACCCCCCATATTAGGCAGTTGCATGCTCTGTTTGGCTCTCAGCAGAAAGGCAGCAGAGTTTGATATAGGATTGATGCCAAGTGAATGTTATCTATCTATTATTGCACCTCCTCGACACTCAAGGCGCACCACTCTGCAGCATAAACCTATCACGATGGCGATCCAACACTGTAGATAGTGTACCATCACCCCACAATCTTTCTCCTGTTTATTCTTTTCCTTTTCATGTTCATAATACACTTTTCAATAAGGAGAATCAACCTCCTTGCGAAATCAGCAGAGCGTCGAATGGTTGGCATCAAATTCTTTGCAAAAGATGTGGTGCCTACATCAGATATACCCACTCGTCTTCAAACTCACTGAAGCAGCATCAAGGATTCTCCCCACCAAACATGCACTCTTCTGGCTGGGCCTGATCCCTTGATTCCACTACCTCTTCTTTCTTTTCATGCTCCGTGATTCCATTAAACTGTGATTGACTTGTGATTCACATTCATTACAGTAATATATCAGCTCAATGACATAGCAATAACCTTTGACGATAAGAGATGGCTGGGAAGCCGCTTTGATGATGCTTGATGACAAATCTGTCTTGCCATTGAACTGCCGACAGTTGATCCCATCAGCCCTGACCAGATCCAACAGCCGTAATTCCATGATCTGCCACCTCTTGGTTGAGGGAGTTCTGCACACATTTTTCACTCTCCAACAGAACTCTGATACACCTCAACAGATGGGGACAAGACTACCTTCACTGCTCTTCTTTAGTCTCTATCAACTTAAGAGTGGCGTAGTGAAGGGGTCAGTTCCGTAGTTATCGGACACCAAGCTGTACCAAACATAGCCTAAAGAGGATGCTTTGTCATTCATTTATCAAGTTTAAAATCTGTTTACTCAAGTCCAATGGCGGGCGGTTTGAAGTGCGGCGTCGCCATGCCCACCCCCTTTTCTTCTACATCACATGCACAGATCGCATCTCCCCTCTCCTTCACGATGCTCTGTCACACCGTATCGCGTGTACGCACTCCTTGCATCACTTCCAGTCTCTCGCATCGCACTGCACATTGTCGCATCGCTTGCACATCTCGGCATTACTTGCTCCTCTTGGCATCGCTTGCACCCTTTTGCATCGCTTGCAGTTCTCGACCACGCATTGGTTAAATGACCCAGATCATGTATTAGACCCTATTCCTAGGAGAAAAAGTGAGTTCAGAGACTTTCCCCTTTTTCGGGATCTCTCTGCAACTCTCTCACTCTCCTAGGTAAGGGCAGCTCATTTATGTATCTCTTTGCAACCCTCTCACTCTCCTAGAGTCTTCGTGTCTAGCATTTTTTGATCTTATTTATTACTTTGACATCGTGTCTTATATGTCAGGAAATGGACACTCAGACTACTTCGGTCAGGGAGCTACCTCTGACAGGAGGGGAACCGAGGACCGAAACAAATCAGGAATGGCTAACTTCAGTCAGACAAACCTTGCAGGAGCCACAAACTCCAGCCAGACGGACCCTGCAGGAATGACTAACACCAGCCAGACGGTCGCTACTGGAACGACTGGGGATAGAAGTACCAGTGCCCATGATTCAGAATTTGAAATCTCTCAAAGACCAGGAACTCGAGCACGGTCACAGAGCCCAATCCCAAACAATGTCTTTAGAGCCAGTCTCGTCTCACAGATGGACGCACTTGTACAAGATTTCAGAACCAAGAAGATATCGAAATCAGAGACTTTATACCAAATCCTTAAAACCCTACTTGAAGCTGGACTCGAAGAATCAAGCAGATGCTCAACCCTTGAGGAATATACCTTATACGTCGATATCATCGCGTCTCGCCAAAAAGAGTCTGAGAACTAAGGATTACCAACTCAAAGAGAGCAAGGAGGGGGACGAAGAGAACCCGAAGGAGACCTCAATGGAGGACATGTCAGAGAACTTCGAGAAGGAGACGCACCTTTGGAAGAGGCTGAGCGACTCCTTTGACTTATACAAAAGGACCATCATCACAAAAGGGGGAGACAAAGCTCCACAGGATCCTCAGACTCGGAAGACGACGGACCTGGTGGAGAAGGGGAATCAAATAAAAAGAAATGTATCTATCAATCACAACTGCCATGGTACACTGCAGAGATCGCAGCCCAAGCCAGAGAGGTCGACGGAAATCGAAAGACTACCCAAGAAACACTTGCAATTCTCCAGAAGGACCTCGGATTTGTGGAGCAAGAGATTCGTCGAGCAGCTTCAGCGCCCCAAGGGTTCCCAGAGTCTGAATGGAGACATATCTTCAAAGGAGAAGCAGTTAACCTTGATGTCATCTTCAGCAGTCTCCACCACATTGCCCCTCCTAAGGAGAATGTGGGACGCCTTGGAGGAACAGAAATCTCTCTTGGTAAATCAGATCCAGCGAGAAAGGTGCAAATGAGCGGCGACTGGAACGTTGCATGGTATGCATCCACAAAAGCAATCGTGTTTGTTTTCCCCCATAGAAGTGAAGAGCTACGACAATGGGGCAACTACCTGGCTTCCAAATTCTCTGCGAAGCACCTCAACAGCCATTACAAACTCATTGCGTTCGACAAGGCAGTCAGAGCTATGGTTGGAGGAGGTCAATCAATCCTTCTCACTGACTGAGAACACTTCTCTTTCCTCTACTCAGCCTACCTTCTCCCTGATGGAGTCCAAGGGAGTACAGGGGGGCACTTCGCGAGCGGAGATCAACGAAGAACAAAAGAACGATCGGCAGACACGTGTAGACATTTCAACAGTGTTGGAGGGTGCCGAAATACACTGAACTCATGCAGATACCGACACATCTGCAGCAAGTGCAAGCAAAGCGGTCACGGACAAGAAAATTGCACTAAGCAAATCTGATATCGTGTATGGAATGCGACCGAAGTATCTAAGATACAACTTATGGGATAGTAAAGAACAAAACAACTGTTCCGATAAACTTACCCTCCTGGATCTTGCAGACTGGACCAAGTTTGCAAAGCCTCTACCTAGGGTACCAGTCTCAGAACTCGACAACCGTGAAGCGAAGAATACGATAGATGACAACCCGAATTTATTCAAAATCATCATGCTGATCAACGTCGATAGATTTGAGGCCTTATTGGGAACTCATCCTAACCACGCTTTCGTCAAATCCATGTGCAGAGGTCTACGTGAAGGTTTGTGGCCATGGGCCAACACCCAACACGAAGATTTGCCAAAGTCAGTGGATGAGTCATTAGGAATGCCACAGAAGAAAGAAGAAGCAGATTTCTTACAGGCGCAATGCGATTGTGAATGAGCAAAGGGACGGTTCTCGGGACCTTTTGGTCGAGACCTCCTCCCTGGAATGCACGCATCGCCTATACACGTTGTACCAAAACCACGTTCAAAAAAACTGAGAATGGTTATTAATATGAGCGCTGGGCCTTTCTCACCAAACTCTATGATCAGTAGAGATAATGTCAAGGGCTTTCCTCTTGACGACATGAGACACTTGGGCACAGGTTTACTAGCGTGCCACAGAGCTGACCTGAGTCGTCGACTAGTCGTTTTCAAGTCAGATGTGGCAGAAGCGTACCATCTATTGCCAATGCATCCTTTCTGGCAACTCAAACAAATTGTTACAATCGACGGGGAGTGGGATGTCGACAGAAACAACTGCTTTGGTGGACGTGGATCTGTGGGGATTTACATTTCATTCCATGGGCTAGTGACCTGGATTGCCAAAAAGGTAAAAATGATCCCAAATCTCTGGACGTACATGGACGATTCATTCGGGATCGACGATGAAGGTGATCTCACATGGTACCACAAGTACGAGAAGAAAATGCCTACAAAGCAAGTCGAGCTCCTGTCCCTTTGGGACAAACTTGGCATACCCCACGAGGCTCACAAACAACTCTTTGGGGAAACACTGACCATCATTGGTATAGATGTAAACGCAAACAGTTTGACACTTACTCTACCAAAAAATGCGCTTCAAGACCTTTTAGAAGAACTCCATAAATTCACGGCTTGGTCAAAATCCAAACGAGGGACCTCCTGGACACTGCGACGATGGCAGAAATTAGCAGGGTGGCTTAATTGGAGCTTCAATGTTTTCCCACACTTACAACCAGCACTGAACACATTTTACCTAAAAATTGCAGGTAAAGACCAACCGTTGATGAAAATCTGGGTCAACAACAAGGTTCGACAAGACTTGAACTGGGCCATTGGACACCTTCAAGAGTTGCTTGGAGTCAGGCTCCTATCTTCCATTACGTGGGACCTGGAGGATGCCGATGAGACCCTTTTCTGCGATGCTTCTATGACAGGAATGGGGTTCTGGTGTCCTGCCCGAAATGAAGGCTTTTATGCACCTACACCGCTGATCTCTGCAAGAGAGATCATTTTTTACTTCGAAGCTTGGGCTGTATCAAGCGCAATTGAAAATCTGGGAAGAACGGCTGGGGACTATGCGAAAATCATCGTCTATACAGACAGCATGAATACAGTTGACATTTTTAACTCGCTTAGGTGCCTACCAGAGTTTAACCCTTTGCTCTGCTTCTCGGTCAACATTTGCCTCAGAAAAAACTTTGACGTTCATGTAATCCATATTCCAGGAGAGCATAACCAAGTGGCCAACGCACTTTCATGGAATAATTTTGAAAAAGCACAAAAACTAGTGCCGGGACTCTCTATCTCCAAATTTGAACCCCCACAATTTGAAACATTGGGGGCAACTATAAGGGCAACCTAAGCCTCTAGCAAAGGGAAATCCGAAGTTAAAATTATACTACATAATACAGGCATTGGGGGCGCACCTAGCAAAGGGAAATCCGAAGAGAAAACTCTAAGGATCCCCTTGCTGATGCCCAGTATATGTGAAGACGACAAAAATCAAATATAACCTAAAAATAGAAAAAGGCGGAGATAGGCGGATCAAGGCCGCCGAATGACATCATACCAAGGGGTATGTGTCGGAAGGGGTACTCCGCCTCTAAATATAAAAGTGTCAACATATACAAACATGATAGCAAGGGAAAATTAGTAATAAAATCCGGAAAAATCATAGAAAATGAAGAATAGAAGGAAATGAGGTGGGGAAGAATATGGGACGAACATAAAAAATAGGAAAAACACACAGGGCACCCCCTTAGTCCCCTTACATCACCCCCTCTCTAAGATGCATCGCCCCGATGCATTCGAAATCGTATACGACCAAAGTCCGTGACTTGAATGCGACGCGGTGCAGCAGTGTGCCGTCGGTGGAATTCCTTGATTAACCGAGGGGCATTTACGTCAGACTCTTCGACCCATGAGTTCTCCTCATACCCATAACCCTTCCAATGTACCAAATACTGGAGTTTTCCTCGACGCAAATGGCTGTCCAAGATTGACTCGACTTCATATTGGGGTTCTCCCTCAATCACTGTAGGTGGTGGTGGTGGGTGTGAATGGCGTCCCGGGAACGGATCTGGGGGAGCTGGAAGCAATTTGACGACATGGAAGACGGGATGGAGTCTGGACATGGAGGCTGGGAGGCGTAGACGATAGGCATGCGTTCCAACGCACTTGACAATGGGGAAAGGTCCCAAGAAGCGATGAGCGAGTTTCTTGGATGGACGTGTAGTGGAGATGTCACTGGAGTCAAGATAAACTCGATCACCAACCTTGTACTGAGGGGTTGGGGAGTGGCGCTGGTTGTAAAATCGCGCCATGTCGTCCTTCGCCTTTGCTAAGGCTGCCCTTGCCTCCTCCAAGCTATCCCTCATGCGTTCTGTGAACTCATTCACTGTCTCGATGTGTGAGGGAGTTTGGCGAGGTTCAAATCCCATGCGTGGATGTCGTCCAGTGTCTAAGAGGAAAGGGGTCTGTTGAGTGGAAGCATGGACATGGTTGTTGTATCCGAACTCGGCCAAAGGAAGGAGGTCATCCCAATCGTCCTGGCGTTCATTGACAAAGAGGCGGATGTACTGCTCCAGTTCCTGGTTGACTCGCTCCGTCTGGCCATCAGTTTGTGGGTGATAAGCAGTTGAAGCGAGGAGTTTGATCCCCAGGAGTCGGTACAGCTCACGAGTGAACTCTGCCATGAACTGAGGGCCACGATCCGAGAGGAAGGCACCAGGAAGTCCATGTAACTTCCACACGTGGTGGAGGTAGAGTCGAGCGGCACCTAGGGCACTGACAGTGGTGTGAGTGGGAATGAAGTGAGCGCGTTTTCCCACTGAGTCAACTGTGCACATCACCGCATCAAACCCGTTTGACTCTGGCAATTCCACCACAAAGTCGACGCTGACGACATCCCAACGACTCTCTGGAACAGGAAGAGGGTGTAGCTCACCAATAGGCTTGCGACGAGGGACCTTGGTGCGTAAGCAAAGGTCACAAGTGCGACAATACTGACCAATGAGCCGTGACATTTGTGGCCACCAATAGTTCCGTGAGGTGAGCTCCAAGGTCTTCCAGCGTCCGGGGTGGCCAGCAATCTGTGAGTCATGGTGTTGGGATATGATGCGCCGGCGAAGGTCTGGGTCATTGGGAACATAGATGCGATCCCTGAAATACAACAAGTCCTCCTTTTCAGCCCACTCTGCCGCACGTAAGGAAAGGGTCGATCCCTTCCTCAGTTCTTTAACAGCTCGGGCGACAACATCCTCATGTAAACCGCTACGGTTTGCGCGACGAATGTCACGTAGAATGTCCCGCTCCTCGCCCTGGGGTACGATGCCTTCCAGTGCCCGAATGGTGAACAGGTCTGGCTGCAACAGCACAATGTTTTGGTTGTCACCGCTGCCATCCCCATGGTCTGCACGTCGGGATAGGGCATCGGTCTTCCCCATGCTGCGACCCGGACGGTGGTGCAAGGAGAAGTCGAATCTAGATAGATACAGGGACCAACGAGCTTGACGACGGTTCAATTTCTTGGCCGTCATGAAGTACTCGAGGTTCTTGTGATCCGTCCAAATTTCCACCTTGTGTTGGGCACCCTCGAGGAAGTGTCGCCACTCCTCAAGCGCACGCATTATCGCCAACATCTCCTTGTCATGGATCTCGTAGTTTCTCTCTACAGCACTAAGGCTTTTGGAGTAGAACGCAACAGGATGCCACTTCTGGTCCTCCGGAGACTGCTGAGACAACACAGCGCCCGTCGCAAAGTCAGAACTGTCGGCTTCTACACGAAAAGGACACGAATCGTCAGCAAAGGTAAGGATCGGAGCGGAAGTGACCATCTCCTTAAGCTTTTCGAACGCCTCCTGTTGTGCATTATCCCACCTCCATGCCTCCTTTCCTGTCAAGTCGAACAGCGGTCGTGCATGATGTGAGAAATCCTTGATAAAACGCCGATAAAAATTGATGAAGCCCAGGAAAGACTGCACCTCCTTCTTGTTCGTGGGCATAGGCCAAGCTGTGACCCCATTTACCTTGATAGGATCCATCTCCACTTGACCCTCCGAGATAATCAGGCCGAGGTACTCGATCTTGGTCCTTTCGAACTCGCATTTGTCCTGACGAAGGTAGAGTTTGTACCGTCGAAGTCGCTCTAGGACGAGGCGCGTGATGCGACGGTGCTCTTCAACTGTGCGAGTGAAGATGAGGATGTCGTCGAGATAGATGCAGACAACGCCTTCGAGGATGAGGTCATGGAAGATGTCGTTCATCATGGTCTGAAAGGTGGCAGGGCTATTAGTAAGGCCAAAGAACATGACAAGCGGTTCAAAAAGACCACGGTTGGTACGAAAGGCTGCCTTCCACTCATCTCCCTCCTTTATCCTCACATTATTATAGCCCCAACGGACATCGAGCTTGGTGAAGTATCGGGCTCCACGGAGCTGGTTTACGAGTTCGGAGATGAGGGGTAGTGGGTAGCGATTTTTGACCGTGATGTTGTTGAGTCTTCTGTAGTCTTGAACCGGTCGAAGTGAGCCATCCTTCTTCTTGACAAAGAAAAAGGGAGAGGCCATGGGTGACTTCGATGGTCGAATACATCCAGAGGCCAGGTGCTCATCGATGAACTGGTCAAGCTGCCGTTGTTCTTCCAGAGAGAGAGGATAGACCTTGCAGGATGAAGGAGTTGCGCCGGGGGTGAGTTCGATCGCGTGATCCCATGGCTTACGCGCAGGAAGAGAGTCGAATGACTCCTTGGAGAACACGTCTTCAAACTCATGGAGATGAGGGAGTAAGGAGTTAGTAGAGGATTTAGCAGCATTGTTTTTGTGGAAGGCCTCGGCGAGGCGTTGGGATATGTTCGATGTGGCACACACCTCATGCGATGAGTGAATCGCAGTGTAGAAGATCCGATCACCCTCCTCCACTTCCTCTGGGTCCTCATCATCATCATCCGAGTCCGGCATTAGATCAGGAACCCCTTCCAATTCCACTTCAGGTATAGGCAGGGGTCCAGCACGACACTTCTGAGTTCGTCGTATTGCCGCCTTCTGTCCACGTCGTTCTTGCCTGGCTTCTGTGAAACACGTCTGACAGTGGGATGGACATCGGCTCATGGTAACCTCCCCGGTGCGCCAGTCGACCTCTGGGTTATGGTCTCGAAGCCATGGAAATCCCAAAATCGCCTTTTGCTTTCCTAATTGAGTGACAGCAAAAAGGGCACGCTCACTATGATCTTTGTAACGGAGAACCAGGTCTGCAACCTCTCGGATGGCACCAGCTTCATTTGGGGATCCATCCACGTTATATACAGGTATCGGACGTGAGAGTGAGCGAGTATTTAGACGATGTTGTTGTACCAGATGGGAATCGATGAAGAGACCAGTCGCACCAGAGTCCAGGAGCGCAGAGACACCGAGTATCTGTCCAGTGTCGGTCGTCTGCAGTTCGATGGCTAGGTTTAAGGAATGTGCAGAGGGAGTGGATGCCACAATATACTTGCGTGGTAGTTTACGCTCCCATGATTTAATTTTGGGACGTGGAGTAGAAGGAGAGATGGGGAGAGCAGGTACGTCTTTAGCCAACTTCGAAGGGTCAGAGAGGGGAGCAGTCACAGAAATGGATTCATTCTCCAGGGATTCAACTGACAAGACTTCAAAGCGGTTATGGACAGGCAGTGAGGGCGTACGATTCACTCGCTGCGAATAGGAAAATCCTGCTCCTCTACAACTTCCAGCTTAACCTCCTCTGCAACTTGATCCTTCGCTTCCTCAACATCTACAAGTGCCAACAGATCTTGCAGGAGTTCGTCTTGTCCCTCGGGGGTGAGCATGCGGATATCCTGACGATGGGGACACGCTCCAGCCCTGTGTCCAGGTTCCCCACAACGGTAGCAGAGATCCAACTTACGTGCACGGCTGCGGGCTGCATCAACATCCATTGGTACTGGGATATTGACAGCTGGTGTGGGAGTTTGACGAGCAGGAATGGGGTTAGGGCGGGGGAGGCTTCGATTGAAGGTGTAGGGTGTATGAGTGGTAGTTGGAGCACGGAATGCAGCATTAAACGCCGCATTTGTGAGTCGGTTCTCGTCACAGAGTGAAGCAGCTTCATACCAAGCAAGGATATCATCGTCCGCTGGGCGCCCTTCCAACATCTGTGCAATCTGGTCCTGAATTTCTCGGTTGAGCCCCCGTCGGAACTTCACCACCACTGGTAACCCACTCCCATACCCTGCCATGTCCACCAAATCCTTGAACTCATCGATATAGTCGTCCACGGATCGACGTCCCTGGTGGTAAGTGGATGACTCAAGTCGTGTCACTGCTCGGTGGCGTTCATTGAGGGGGCAGAAGTGGCGTACGAACTCAGCTCGAAAGTCACCCCAAGTGGAGAAAGGTAGAGAACCGAGTTCTTTAGTTTGACGTAGGATACGGTCCACATAGAGATAGGCGCGTTCAGATTTCATGTATGTGAAGGCCCAATAAATTTTTGCAGCCTCATCAACGAATTGATGCGACTGGAGACTAATGTATAACTCACAGGAATTAAGGAATGCACGTCCCTGCGCACATGCACCATTAAATTCGGCGGGGGGGGACGGTTTGATCTGGGCACGTTCCTTAGTGGATGCGTTTGGCAAAACATCGTTGTTGGGTGCGCTTGGAGTCGTGAAGGGGGAACTATTAGTCGTAGGGTTAGCCTGGAGGGTCCTAACGAAGTTTTCAATCGTAGATTTAAGCGAGTCGATTTGCGCGCGCATTCCGGAAACGTCGCTTTCAAGCGCGTCGAAGCGTTCTGATGCGTCCATGTCGCTAGGGAGCGCGTTTGGCGAAAATGGCGGCGCAATAAAGGCGAGAGTATCTGGAACGGTGTGTAGGGACTCTGTGGAGCTTTGGGAAGCGTCGTCCAGTCCGTACCTGCCTATTTTGGGCAGCGCGTTCGCGATTTTCAGGCCTTAGGGGAGAGTTTTCTACTATAAGGGCAACCTAAGCCTCTAGCAAAGGGAAATCCGAAGTTAAAATTATACTACATAATACAGGCATTGGGGGCGCACCTAGCAAAGGGAAATCCGAAGAGAAAACTCTAAGGATCCCCTTGCTGATGCCCAGTATATGTGAAGACGACAAAAATCAAATATAACCTAAAAATAGAAAAAGGCGGAGATAGGCGGATCAAGGCCGCCGAATGACATCATACCAAGGGGTATGTGTCGGAAGGGGTACTCCGCCTCTAAATATAAAAGTGTCAACATATACAAACATGATAGCAAGGGAAAATTAGTAATAAAATCCGGAAAAATCATAGAAAATGAAGAATAGAAGGAAATGAGGTGGGGAAGAATATGGGACGAACATAAAAAATAGGAAAAACACACAGGGCACCCCCTTAGTCCCCTTACAGCAACAAAAAAATGATTGTTTCTCATGTGCGTTCTCGGCAACCACTTCGGGAACCCTGGACGCACAAATGCCTGGTCTGTGAACGAGCAATTGCTCTGGGACAGGCAATCGACATTAGTACTTGGAAAAACTACGGATCCGCTCTAAACTCTTACCTTTCATTCGTGAGGATGCACACCATGCCAGTGGAATCGACGGCTGAAACTCTCAGCCTATACACAGTATACATGTGCCACCATATAAAACCAGACTCGGTGGATACCTATCTTTTGGGAATATGTCACCAACTAGAACCTTACTTCCCCAACGTCTGAGAAATCAGAAAGTCCCATCTTGTCCACCGCACTCTGGAAGGTTGCAAATGCTTGCGAGGAACCCCAACAATTCGAAAGCGCGTGCTCACTATTGGCGATCTCAACATGGTATGTGAGTCATACGTGCCCAACCGCACACACAATGACCTCTTATTTTGCACGCAACTCTGCGTCGGCTTTTTTGCACTAGTGCGTTTAGGTGAGATGACCTGGCCTGACGATATGGATCTACGCGATCCTCAAAAGTTGACAAAATGAAACTCTGTCATCATCAACAACAGTTCCTTTGAGTTTTTCTTGCCTGGCCACAAGGCCGACAGATTCTTCAAAGGAAACACGATCATAATACGCAATAACCCCTTCCCTTGCAATCCCATGGCCCTCTTCTCGGCGTACTTGAAGTCTAGGGATTGTCTATTCCCCCTGTCCTCCCTGCTTTGGCTAAATGCAAGAGGAACTGTGCCAACTAGGTCCCCGTTCATGAGACGACTTCGACCTTTCTTCGACAGTAATATTGGAGGCCAGTCTATGAGAGTGGGAGGAGCAACATCATTAGCAGAGAATGGTGTAGCTCCTCACATCATTCAGGGGATCGGAAGATGGGCTTCAGGTGCATGGCAGATTTACATTTGTAAGCACCCTGTGCTTCTCCAAGCAATGCTACATGCATAAGCAACACCTGTCGAGAATTGATTCTTTCTGTCGGTTTCATTGGCGACCTACTTACGGTCCTGTATTTGTATCCATGCTCCTCACATCGGTCACTTTTTTTCTGTACCTGTTCCCTCATCTCTTCAACTTCTCCCTCAATAGGCCTTAGGTGTACCTCGTAGATTCAAATAACATTGTGACCCTTCGGCTAACCTTTTGGGTTGCTGAAGGAGTCGTTTGGGCCTACCATTTCACTCTCACGCGTGAGAAATCTCAATGGAACCAAGCGCACGCACATTGGTCGAGTTTAAAATCTGTTTACTCAAGTCCAATGGCGGGCAGTTTGAAATGCGGCGTCGCCACGCCCACCCCCTTTTCTTCTACATCACGTGCACAGATCGCATCTCTCCTTCACGATGCTCTGTCACACCGTATCGCATGTATGCACTCCTTGCATCACTTCCAGTCTCTCGCATCGCACTGCACATTGTCGCATCGCTTGCACATCTCGGCATTACTTGCTCCTCTTGGCATCGCTTGCAGTTCTCGACCACGCATTGGTTAAATGACCCGGATCATGTATTAGACCCTATTCCTAGGAGAAAAGCGAGTTCAGAGACTTTCCCCTTTTTTGGGATCTCTCTGCAACTCTCTCACTCTCCTAGGTAAGGGCAGCTTGTTTATGTATCTCTTTGCAACCCTCTCACTCTCCTAGAGTCTTCGTGTCTAGCGTTTTTTGATCTCCCACCTCCCTCCTCTATTTACTATTAGGCTAGGTGTACCTCGTAGATTCAAACAACATTGTGACCCTTCGGCTAACCTTTTGGGTTGCTGAAGGAGTCGTTTGGGCCTACCATTTCACTCTCACGCGTGAGAAATCTCAATGGAACCAAGCGCATGCACATTGGCATCCAAAAGTCTGCCGAAAGAAAAATGTTTCATCACATGAGGCATGCGCCCCGAGCCGCACTCATGGTGATCTATGGAAGGGCGCGTGCGGATTCACAGGATCGTTGAGCAGCGCAGACAATTCGGCTAAGGTCTGTCCATTTTGTATGCCATAGTTTGAGCAGTGGAACTAACCATCGGAAAGATTCAAAATCACCCTCTTCTGCCACCAAGTATTTTTTTAACTTCAGCAGCTGATCAAATGTCTTTCCATCTCCTGAATAGATCCAGCACTGATTGTCTAATGTCTCCTTGTCAATTCCCATCTGAGTGCTGGCAAAGTCAAGTACTCCTTGCTTCATCTCTTGGACAAGCATCTCATCCGAGCTGTTGGTAGCCAAGGGGGTAATTTTTGTGTGACGATTCTTCAGGATAGGGGTTGTCGGAAGTTTCTCCTCTGACCATTCTTTTAATTGCTTTGAATAGACGGTGAGAACTGGTGTGAATTGCAAAAGGACGTCCATAATCTGCACAACAGCAACATTCTTGAGGTGAGTGGCATCAATATCTGCCAAAATCATCTCAGCTGTTAAAGTCTTTCGTTCCTGTAGTGCTTGTCAACGAACTAGCTCGCGAAGATTGAACACTTCAGGATCGGCATCCTGCATCTCCACCGCAGTTCCAGCAAGCCCTTTGATCTTGCTTTGATCATTTTCTTCTCATGGCCTATTCTATGATCGCGCGGTTTTATGAAAGTCTGCGTGTTGTCGCTGACGGTAATTACATGGCGCCCAGAACCTGGCCAAAGTGCTTCTTTCAGGTCATTGAGTTTCTCCTCTGCCATCCCATGAAGTGCCTGATACACCGACGAATAGGCAACTGATTGGCCCATGTGACTTTCAACACGGAATATTGAGTGATGAGCTTTGACAGCAAAGTACAAGATACCACGGCATAAGGCATACAAGTTTGCCCGATCTGAGCATCCAAATGTCATCAACATGATGGCACTGGTACACACCTGACGACGTATTAGTACGAGCGTTTTGAAACTTGAAGTGGAATCTGTATGAACCACATTCTGGGGCCAATATCTACGAATCGCCACTGCTTGATTGTCTACCAGCGCTCCATACTCTGGATTCACATAAGACGACACAATTTCCCAAAGAACTGGAGCATTTATCTTGGCAATCTTCTGCATTTTCCCCAAACTAAAGGAGTCCACAGCATCCCAGGTTGCACGCTTGGCATGCACGCGTGCATTTGGCCCACCCATTGATTTCTCCGATGCCCTCAAGTGCAAGCCAGTTTCTCGTCTAATCATCTGCTGTCCTTCCGCCCATACAAGACTGGACACCAAGCAAACCACCCACACGGTGAGAGCTGGCTTTGCATGTTTGATACTATCAGGTAGGATCCCTGGTTGAAACACTTTATCCAAGCTCATCTCATCATCTTTCCTGTAGTCCACATGCCCTGCATTTCGGTGTATGAGGTCGATTATAACACCAAATGAAGGTTTCGAGGTGCCGTTTAACATCCCAGTAACCATTTGCTTGTGCTGACTCTCTCGAACTATAGGCCGTGAGTCTTCACCTTCCAATTGGAAAAGATAATAGAAGAATTCGGATAGCATCCAGTTTGTAGCTTTGATGGAATCGAGGATTTCCTTCAACTTTTGTGCGGGAGTGCGTGGCTTGCATTTTTTGGTAGTACTAGGTGTCTCTGTGTTCAACGTCGGCCTACAAGGGGTCTCCATGCTTGACGACTCCTCCTCAGTTCAATTTTTTATCTATCTTATCAATCTTATCTACTGATCAAACCTCATGTACGATATATTTCCTGTGTGATTTCGGCCGATGGCAACCGATGGGACCCCCTCACTACGCCACTCTTAAGTTGGGGCAGACCTTATATCAATCAGATCGACTTATCATCTGATATATTAGGTCAGCTACCAGAGACTAGCTCTTCTTTTGCGTCAGACCTGATCTCTGCACTGTATTTTGACTCTCCGACAGAGCTCCGCCCGGGAACCGGGCCGCACCACAACGGATGGGGACGAGACTAGGAAAAATATTCGCTATCCACGATGGGAAAGATGGTATGTAGCACGTTTTGCAATACTGCAAAACCTATCTATTTCTAGGTCTAAGCAGTCCAATTGCACATCATCACTAGGTTCCTTCACTGCTCTTCTTTTGCGTCAGACCTGCTACCTTTTTGCAGTATTATTTTAATCCCAGTACGCAAGTCGAACCAACGAGCGCTCATTATCCAACATCGTTAGCCTAGGCTAGTTTGGCATAGCTAAGCATCGACAGTACACCAACGACTTGAAAGCTCTGTTATTGTTGTGAGCTGCCCAGCTGCATCTGATTTTCAGTCAAGCTGTTTGTGAGAGAGAGGCGTAAATTTGACCACGACGATAACAGAGAGAGAAATACTTGTAGCCAGTGGAGCGCAAGCAGGAGATAATTGGCCTCCAGATAAACTGGAGACGAGCAGCAGAGCAACTTGAAGTTGTCACGAATTTTATCGCTGTTACCTTTGGTACCAGCACTATATTCCGAATTGTTATAAATTTATGTGTGATAGCTTGCTGAAAAGCACGAGAAATTGTGTGCCTACCGCCATCTGATGAATATGTTCGCCTTTTCAATCGACAGAAAAGAAGATAGTATCGAATATCTCCTTGATATCTTCGCTGAGTATAACTTATGTACTCGGTATAAAGTTGTTGGTTTGATCCGATAACACATGACTACAGAAAACTTCCAGCACTGCATTTGGACTCCTTCGAACACCAAGCGACCGATAAATTTTCTGGTCCGTTGTGTCCTGACCGTCTCCCTCATCCTCCCAGTTTTGTGTGACGCTTTCGACTATCCGCACTTATACCAGTCAGAAGGATCTCAGGGATTGGAATTTGAAGTAGATTCTCGGGAATAAGTTTACTTCCACATCGGCACGCGAAACATGTATAATGACATGCCTCCACTTGCGGATCCTGACATTGTCTTGCAAGGTCCGTTCATCGCTCCGCCACCCGGGGCAACATATGGAGGACAACCATCACCCTCAGAGGTTGTCGATCCACTCACGGGAGCAAGATTAAATCCAAATTTACCAGAGTCAGTATCCGATCGATCGTCTCGGCCCCACGACTCACTTCCATTTTACTTCCGCTTTGATCAATGTCTAGATGGATGTCCGCACCTCCTTCCTGGGTCACCAACAGTCAAGTTCCAAGTTGGATGACGCAACAGCAACAACAACAGCCTCCTCCATCAAGCGCCCAATCGTGGTCTTACGGCCAACACCCACCTTTGACGCCACTCTCCCCTTGGACCGCCCCGACGCCCCCAGGGTCGTGGGGTCCTTCAACGCCTCCAGGTTCATGGAGCCCCCCAACGCCTGCTAGCGCTAATACCAATGGCGCCAATTGGGTACAACAGGGTCAGCAAGGGTACTACACTCCGTTCGGGCAGGAATCGTCGGTTGGACAGCCTATCAGTGCAAGTCCGTGGTTTGGTGGAGGTGACGGTCTCCCCGGGCCTGGAGGTGGTGTCAGTGGCGTCGGAGGCCCATCACGGAAGAGGAGTACCCGGCAAAGCAGGCGATCTACGCCTGACCCAAAGCAGCAACAATATTATCAACAGTATGCCATGATGCAAAATCCGTATCCCAACCCCCAGATCATGCCCGTTCAGCGTACGATGTCGCACGAGCTGCCTGGAACGATAGGGTATCCCGTTCAGCGGTCGACATCGGTCGGTGGTAGTGCGCGTTTTGGATATACTATGGCTGCGTCTGGATACCCGCAGATGCAAATGCAGATGAAGTTGGAGGAGTACAGCGCACGTAACCTTGCGAGACGCCCTAGGGACTGGAGGCCAGACTACGATTCCAGGGCTGGGCTCGCGTCGTACATACCGCGGGTGGGGAGACATCAGTCTGATGTAACAGGTAAGTTCCCCTCGCTCTTCGTGCACGTTGCTGACTAGTAATAGAATGGAACGACCCGATAAAACGCGTACTCTGTGACCTCCTCTCGTACAAACCTTCTCCGCCCATCTTCCTCGACCTGCGGATACACCCTCTACACCCCACTTCCTCCACACTTGAATTCCCTCACCTCCTCAGGCGGCACAACGACCTTGATTTCGCGCAGCTTGCCACATCGCCACCGGCACCTGAGTTGCGACTGTACCACCCCCGGCTGCCATGGTACATTGATATAGTACAGAGCCACACAAATGGAGTCACAGTGTACGATGTACTCGTACAGATGTTTCAGCAGCTGGACTTGCCGATCACAGGGAAGCACTGGTGGAACGAGGAGATTGACGATGTCCTAAGGGGCAAGATGACGGCAGCTTTCCATGGGAGGACGGCGGGCAATGGAGACGAGGTTGCGCGTGGCGTCAAGCGGGTTGATTTCTTGAGAGGGAGGTATATCTTCGAGGGATTAGTGAAGGGACGGAATGGAATGTGGGAGATGAGGACGAGAAAGATGGAGGGGGACCGGCAGGCTTTTAGTGGGTGGTAAGCCTGCAAGTTAGACTTGTTCCTTCATGGGTATGCTTCTGCTGTTCTTCGCCGTCCTCTCTCTAACTATTACACTGGTAGCCTCGTCATATCTGTCCGGCTCAACCTACACTCTTCTTGTCCAACCTTGTCGTTATGTCTACTTATTTTTTGCTTGATGTTGGTTCACTCCCCTCCATGGCTAGTATCGCTATCAATGTGTACTCATATTTATTATGTATATTGTTGGTATATGCAATATGTATAATGACAATAGAATTCCTTGTCCTTGATTGATACCCACTCGCAACTATGTATAGTATTAGCTCAGCCCACTTATAAGTATCTCATCGTCCCCATCAATCGCCACAATAAGTAGAGCATATTTGCAGCTGGGTATGATGGAGCCCAAATTTTTCTTGACCACATCTGGCACCCTCGCTCGGACTTGCCAGAGAAACCGCTCTCCTCCTGCAACATATTTCTGGTGGACAATTTGCACGCAATACTTGTGAATTACTCAAACATACAGCAAAGAGCTAACAATAATATGCGGTGGGGGAACTTGTAGGCGGCACGCAACTTGTGTTTGATTTCGTTACTCGTTTTTGGTGTGTGTGAATTTCTGGAGTGGCTGTACAACTTTTTTGTAGTAGTAGTAGTATATTACTGGCATGGTCCAATCGCTGAACGCCAGGGGTCCGAGAGTTTCCCGATGTCATTAAGTACAGGCAAGCTATCTAACTATTATACATCTTTATCTCGGGCCCATGATCACGACTTCCAGCGGGCGAAACGGCCTTCGACGTCGATCACTGGACAGTTATAACCATGGGCAAGGGGTATAGAACCCCGCTGAGAGTTTCTCCTTTTTTTTTTTTTTGAAGTGGATGTATCATTCAAATACAGCATTCTCAGATACATAGACTGGTACAGCCTGAAAGAGCTCTAACACTTCATATGTAAATTTTGCAAGCAGTCTGATGGTAGTCCTTTCCTTCAATATCATTTTGAATAGATCAATAGAAGAGACCATGGGATGCCGGGGCAAATGTGGTATCTCAGTGTACATTCTGTCTGAGAATTTCTTGCGAAGGTTATTCAGCTCATATGAGCCGGTGCACTCCAGCAATGCATGTTCAGGGCTCTCCACCGAATTTTTACAAAGACGGCATAATCTCCATTGTTGCTGGACACGTGGGCAGCAATGTTCCGGCCATCTTAGGCATTCTATAGCCAATGCATGCGAAGAGAGCAGGAGACCTGTAAGTGCTTTTCTATGAACACTGTTGGGTACACTGAGGTAATGTCTGAAATGAAGTGTCTTATGGCTTGGAGGACAATCTTTGTCAGGTTCAAGTCTGTTTTGAAGAAGATACAATTTAGAGGAGGCCTCAAGTTCACTTTGGATATAGGCTTCCATCTTGACTTTAAAAAGCTTTGTCACCTCATCCACTTGAAGAGGTGTGATGCTTTCAAGGTCAGGAAGCGGGACATGGAATGTAATTGGTGGTTGCACAACTTGCAAATATTGTGCAAATATGCTCTAAAGAACAGTCATTGCAATTGCAACTCGCTACTTACTGGACAGCGGGTGCTCGGACATCCTGGTTCCTCTCTAGACCTCAATAGCTTCAACACGTCTCCATTCTGAATAGCCTGATCTATTTCTAGAAAATAGTGTCCTTTACGTGATTACAGTGCTTTTTTTTTTACCGCCGAATCATGATCATGATCATCTGTGCAAAACACAGCTAGAAGTCTTGTCGAACCTCCAACACGTGCTGGGCATGCTTTTTTGGGGCGACTGCCATCACTCGGCAGACCTTCGGCACTCCATCGCCAGCAGATGACTACTAGTACCTTCCTACCGTATGTATGAGCTATACATGCGTAGATACCAGAAATTTGAAGGAAGGTGAATGAGTGACTTTAGACTGAGCAAAGAGGCACTGCATCCGAGTCCTGTACACAGTGTAGCAACAGTGTGTACTTAAGGCCGTCGGCGCAAGGGAGAATCACCATGGGCGTCGTTAACACTGGGCTGGATACGCATTCGGCGGGATGTGCCAGCCCCGCGACCAATGTGCGTTGTCCAACCAGGTCCTCGGGTATTTGCAGACGAACTTCCTAATCTATTGAGATGCTTATCGTTGACTTATGGTATTATTAGCTGTACTAGTTCCTTGATTAATGTGCTTGCGGCACCGTTTACAAAAGAGATGCGGGCCAGATGGAAAAGCATTTTCCTTCTGAAAAGGACGTGGTGATGGAATATGAACAACAAAAGGAGCATTCGAAGGGGAATATGAAACATTATCTACAGAATTGATGTGCCATGTTACGACGTACGTGATAGCGAGAGGGACGCGTCTGAGCTGGGATGCGTCAGTTCTATGTCTAGATGATGTCACGGTATTCTAGGATTCAAAGTCCGTTTTTGCTGCCGAATAGTGCCGTTTTCCTTCTTTGGTTAAAATTGGGACCCCCCACCGTGAGAATCGTTTCAAGATCTGGGGATCTGTGTTCTTGTCGGTCTTCCGTACACGCTGCTGGCTTCTTATCATGAACATTTCTCAAAGAGTATGACAGAAGCATAATTGATGCTCTCTCACTTTGCAGCCGAGTTTCCGCAGTGATTTCAATAGCTTTGGCCGTCCGACTAGCGTAATACTGTCTTCGGATATGGGCGCGCATCTGCCAGGGAGTCAATGCTGATGCTCCTCGTGCCAATTATCCTGCCTTTGCAGGTACAGTTACGAGACTTCTGCAAAGTGGTGCACAAGGTGCACAACACCAACAAGTAGCACCTCTCATCAGGCATGCTGCATAAGTAGAAGCTAGGTTTGAACGCTATGCACCACAAATCTACTAATTACCGCGTTTTGGGTCCACTGTGATAAAGTAACTTGTGAGTACTCATAATCGTCCTTATTCTGTGTCTTTGTTTACAGGTATGCCGCCATGGGGGTGACCGCGTCTGCGCTCATCCAGATTACTCAACGGATGTATCCTCCTTACGCGTACCCAACAAGGTCCTCTACCACCACCACTCACATGTCGCCCGGCTATCGTGAACGGTGCTCTCCGACATACCATACATCTCAGCACGAGAAGCCTGAAGATTGTCGACATTATCCTTGGACAGCGCCCATCACTCAGGCTCAGGCGACGTCACGCTCAACTCCCTCGGCCTCGACCCAAAAACGATGAAGGTGGTGAGGCTCACCACCTTCCACAAAAGGTCTTAAAAATCAAATTGGCTTGGTATCAGCCTGTTTCCTTCCAATCTTCTCTTGTTGTCAGAATTCTTTCCGTCTGGTTCTTCAATTTGTGCCAAGGACCAGGGTTACATGTCAAATTCTATAGTATTTTTTTCAGGGCATATGAAGGCTAGCCCTGTTAATAATAAAAAATTACCTCTTGCAAGCATCGTATGCCAAGGTCCCTACTCAATAATATCAATACACAAGGCTATCCCTGGCTTTATCCCTGATTCAAAGGTACCTCTTGCAAGCATCGTAACACCAAGGGCCCTACGAATAGTATTAGATTCCCAAGTCACATCTATATAGTAAATAAGGCTGCCAGTGACACTTAAGTATAAGTTGCAAGGGGGTGGCGGGACGGGAATTTTTCATATGACGTCGGTATTTTTTTTTCACGACCCGTGCGACCTCCCCCCCCTCCTGCCATATATGGTATGTTCTCGTCACGTCCACGTGTTATTCTCCGAATTAATAATATTACCTAATGTATCATTTATTGTGGATAGAATACTACTATGCGTTCTCTTCTGTAATCGACGTATCACACCCCCTTTCTCAAGGTGGATGTGCCTTTTCCAACAGCGGTGCTTGTACCGCCGTCTCCTCGTGCATCGTGATTGCGGGATACAGATGCAAACGTCGATGAACAGTTGATACTCGGGGTTTCTCTCGACGATGCCACCTCCCTCTTCCCACCTCCCTCTACCATCACCTTTCCCACAGCCATGACACCCACGGCTGCCGCCATGCCACCAAACGATGAATACAGGCTGCATGGCGCACGAAACGGGTCCAAATGACGCTATCATCATTTGGGGTAAGTTCATTTCTTGTCTTTTTTGCTTAGACTAACTTATGTATTCATTTTCACTAAGTATGCCAGGATCACGGGACCCCGAACCGCTGCCGCAAGCAGTTGCTCACGGGGTGGAAACATGGAGCGACGGGACGGTCGAGGGAACCACAACTGGAAGAGGATTGTGACGACGGGGACAAGGACGAGGGAGAGGACAACAATGACCCCCACCGCCCCAGTGGACGACCCACCACCGCTACAAGTCCATGCTTGCATGTGGTGGATTATGCAGGACGACGCCGACGCCAGGAGGACGACATCGGGAGGGCAACACTAACGAAATGGTGTGGAGATGGCGAGGAATTTTTTTTTGGTTCGATGGGAATGGGAGTGATGGGGTGCAGGAACTTCACGGAAGAAGCGCGGTTTGCAGAAGAATCTACTGTCATTTGGAACAATGTAAGTTGAGGATGATGTGGAAGGTGACCACATCCTACTTCTGTTTAATATTTATCAATATTAAGGTTTGACTTGTAAAGGTTTAGAATAAGGCTACCCCTAGGGTCCTGTCGGTGCTCAACAGCAGCTGACAGTGTTGTAGATACCATGGTAATAAAAAAATTTTCAGCCTCCGGCGGTACCCCCCCCCTACGTCTGGTGCGGGATTCCCGTTCCGCCACCCCCTTGATAAGTTGACGACCTGACGAGAATTATCATGTCGAATTTCTAGGCATCCTCCACGGCGCTAGGAGCCGATTTTGAGCTGACGGGAGCTGCTGATCGGCTCCCAGCTCAGACCCCTATGTAGGAGACAGATGGCATAGGCAAATTCGCAGTTACCAGGCTCTAATGTTATAGCGCGGGCTGCGCAGCGTGTTTATATTTATTTGATGATAATCTATGAAACTTTATTTCCAGTTAACAAGTATATATGAGGTATAGAATTCATAGAACTTCGCAAGTAGGACTACTATTTTGGTGTTGTATGAACCTGCCGATTTTTGGCCATCCTAAATCAGCTCATGGCGACTCGGAGCCATTACTTACGATCGGCTCGGATGCCTGAGCCGCGCGGCGGGCGAACCGAGGCCGAGCCTTAAAGCCAAGACGTACGTTACATAATACACAACTTGTGAATTTTGATGTTGTTTTGATGGACTTCCAGAATCAAGGAACATATGATTCTTTCCTCTACAGAATGACTTCAAGTTTGCCAAGAAGTCATATACCCAGAAATGTGTCTGAATTTAGCCAAACGCCTGATGACAATTCGATGTCTGATTGTTTGGCAATTGCTGCACGGTCCGCACAAGTTCTAGTCAACTTCGGCAATGCCATCCCTATACCAGGCCCCAAGAGCATTGGGGGAGTAGCGTTGTTTGTGTTCAGCTCTATCCAGGCAAGTACTCTCAGCTTTAACTACTATCTTCGGTTTAATATTTCATCGAAGCAAATCCGAAACAACCGGGACGACTATCAAGACCTAGTGATGAGCTTAAGTCGTCTCTTGGACATATTGCATCAGGAGTTATCAAATGTTTCCGAATCAAATCCGCGGCTTGATAAATTCTTACTGGATGTGGCCGAGTACTTCCATTCTCCTCAATAATAACCCGTGTCTGTATGTTGACCCGTGTTTTTCGCACTGCAGCTGCTTGACAAGAATGAAGTCCGACATGGACAAACTTGCCCGACGTAGTTGGTTCATTAGGTACTGGAAGATAAATGGAGCTGCCGAGATGATTCTGGAGTATCAGAAAGAAGTAGATACTTTGCGTATAAACCTTTTGGCAAGTTCTAACGTTTATCATTTTGCTTTTTGTACTTGCTAATGTTTTGGCAGCTTGGAAGTGCATTAGAAATTCGTTCAAGTGCCCAGAGTGTTTTCATGTCTCACTCATGCTCTCGAAAGGCTAGCGCGGACGACCGTAATAAGACTATGGATGTACGTGACCTTCTTCTTTACAGCTTACAATCGCAATAATATCCGAATTGCATGCAGTTTCACCACTTCTCTTCTAGTGACTTACATGTTATCACGGGGAGTAACAAGTCTCTCGAGCACTCTGAGCTAGTTTCGAGGAGCTACAGTACATGCGTAGTGAGGGTCAAAAATATGAAGAAGACAGCTCGTTTCTACCGTGGCGGAGAGCGCTTTCTGAAGGTAGTCCATTACTTTGATCTGATCAGGAAGTCGCAATTGTTATGAATTTTATAGCAGTGGAAAGAGGATCTCGAAATTTTCTCGCGATTCAAGTGACTAGCTCAGCCTTGAATGCCAAACGTCAACTTCATTAAATGACACCATCTGCTACAGGCATCCCGGGGTTGCTCAATTATTCGGTGTTTCTATATCTGAGCATCGACCAGCACTTATCTTCCATGATGGTGAGTTTCACCAGCATAACGTCCTGCTACTACAAGCGAAAAAGTGAACGATTGTAAAAGAATTACATTCTGTGGATGACTTCACGTCCTATATAGACTTTGGACCACTCGAGAAAGTGATCTTCACTTTTAACCTGGTACGCCGTCACGTAGTCGCTTTACCTTCATTATTTTTTTACGATGCCATAAGATAATGGATTATAAGGTGATATACTTTGTATTGCCGTAGTAAAGTTGCTCATCATGATATGGTTTAGGCAGCACATCTCCACATGAACCAATACATGGGAGACCAGTGCGTCCACTACCTTCCTCAGTTGATGGAGACCGGGCTGTTTTATACTGGATGCGGGTGTCACGCCGACAAGCCAGATGCACATACGTTCAGCTGCGAGACACTTATCAACTCCCGGGGGAAAGTGTCCGTGTCAGTGGTAGGTGCTTTCCCAGCTCGACTATCATTGAGCGACTAATTTCAACTCCTCGGAAAGGTGACAGGAGCTGCACTCAATATCACCATGCGGGCTGGTTGCGGCGTTCGTACAGCGTTGCCCTCGCCAGAAATGGTTAAACTAATTGAAACAATGAGTGTGAAAAGGGTCCCGAAGCCTATTTCAATCGACCTGAAAGACTGCTTAACGGCTTTTCATTCCATCGTCGCGTCGCTCTGTTATGAATCGACGTTCTTCTTCCGCAGACAATCTGTCTCTGTGGGAGAAATATCAGTGTCGTTGCTAGACTATGAGCGGACCCTCGACCGCCTCCCACTTTTCATTTTTGATGGCTCATGTTATTCACTGGGGAGAATAACATTTCAGCCGCCGCTCCCGCCTCCTGGGCAGGAGGATTGGCATGCATCTTGGAATCGAGCGCACGAAGAAGGAATGCCGCCGCTCCAAATGGACGTGTGTGTTCAAGACAAATGGACACGGTAGGCTTCGTAGTTTCAGAATCCTGAGCAACAATTAATTTAAACGAAGGATTTGTATTCCGATACGCGATGACGAGGGCCCGGTCCGAACATTCTCGTCTGTGCGGGGGATGCTGGACATTGATCTTGTTGCAGTGCCGTGGCTAGCTCAGGCCAATTATGTTCGATCCATGTTGCACCCGACCGTTCTCGAGCCAGAGGCTTCCGTCACTTTAAGTAAGTCACTTTTGATCAGCACTTCTGCTCGTTGTGCTGATGAATAATTGGTGAAACAGCTACATGCGTTGAGTGCCTCATTCACGTTCATTCATGGCATAAGAGAACGCCTGCGTTTGAAGACATTGATAATGTTTTCCTGTTTGTGCATAATTTTGGATTCTCAAACGATGACGTCGCTACGTACCCGGACGCATATTGGTCTTTGGACCCCGAAGGAAAGGAGCGTATGGCTCCGTCAACCACATTAAAGTTCGGCCTGAAGAGGCCGGATATGTTCATACGATCATGGGGCTGCACATTCTCTTCCTCACAGTTCGCGGCAGTCCACGACTTCCATCAAATCTGTGGCTTCAACCCAGAAACCAGCGACGTTGCTCGTTTCCTGGGTCTACCGCTGGTGCAATTTGATCGGGGTAAGAGACACTCGATACTCATCCACACCTCGGATATTCTGACGAATACATATGTAGCACGTCCGCTTAAGAGAACCCGTTCGGCTCCTTACTTGAGACGTCCAGAAGAACCGCCATACTATGTAGAAGAGTGGTACAACTGCGATGTTTGGAGTCACGATAAACGAGAGATGCCAGAGGAGCTGTCAGCACTACGGAGGAGGGCGAGTTTATCCGCATTGGTGCAAGATAATGAACTAGGGCAGACGGCATGATTCGATTGGCGTAGAAGTCTTCACTGCACCGTCTAGAAGTAAGGAGGAAGTCAACATACGATTGTCGCTTGTTATCCTCGTAGGTCCGGTGTGAGGTCCTGGTTTATCGGTCTCACAAATGAGCAATATAATCCGTAAATAATGATAACAGTCACGTGAGGTACACACCTCGCTTGCGACGCAGAAGGAGGTTCAAGGTAGATTCGAAACAAAGTTGATTACAATGACGATAATTGAGTTTGCAGGAGTTTTCATCGCTAGGGCTTGGTAATTAGAATCCTGGGCCCTTTTCTTGGCTTCTACGATCGGTTGCCAAAACTGCGAACAGTGAACACTCCAACACTCGGACATGCAATCAGTTCATCAATACATAGTGAAGCGGCATCGCAAACCCACTAGCCGCCCATGAAGTGTGGGATCTCTGTAACATCCGTCTTGAAGATCGTCGAGTTGTCGTCGAGTCCTGTTTCCGAGGGCTGTTTATCTTTGTTAGCATTAGACGAACAGAGATGTTTATGCAGCTTTGTGCACGGTAAGTAACCCCGGTTTTGTGAATTTCTTACTTCCGCTCCACCATCACTCCATAATCACTCCATGGCCTCGTCAAGCATACGGACTCCGTCTTTATCGTTGCCTTCAACGCCGGTTCATCCGTTTGCGCATTCAAAAAAGCTCCTGGAGGTCATCCCTAACAAAATTGACATTGAAGAAGAGTCGAGGCTCTATGAGGAGCTTTGTTTTGTATGTCTCTGACGGTGTTGCTGTATTGTTCCTGAACTCTTTTGCGGAAGGACGAGGACCATCAGTACGGAGTGCAAAGTGCTCCAGCTCGGCCAGTATCACCACAGAGTTTTGGCCCTCCGTCAGTCTTCTCGAAAGATATCTGGCTAGGCGATAACTTGGGAGAAAGCCTGGCATTCGCGAGGGACGTCAATATAAGTGGATGGACAAACGTAGGCGACAAGCCTGGGGGAGGATATGTCGGTCTGTCATGCTCCATCAAACTTTTGTAGTACCAGGCCTCATGTCAGATCATGTCAATCAGTGTACGACTGTGTGATCAAGACCAAAGAGGTGAGGTATACAATTTGTTCGACTGCAATGTCATTGACTTCAGTTTTAGGGTACTGTAATACACGCTCACAAACGATACAGTGCATTCGCCCAACTGGAATCAGCGCTGCGACGTACATTGCCTGTGACTACGCATTGCCGATCTCTTGTAGTGATATTGATGCGATTATAAATGCTCTAGCGAAACCAACAACCATTCATTCCCCCCCTTCCACCCAAAACGCCCCTTGCCCGATACAGACCTGCATTTTTAGACAGTCGCCGGCGTCAGCTACAATTCTGGCTAGCGTCTGTCCTCCTACACCCTGACATCGGTGGATCAAAAGCCGTAAAGGTCTGGGTCATGGATTAGTTTATGCTGGTTCTTGACGTTTTCGTGCTTTTCTTGTTGTGGTATGCTATCAATGTCAGTGTTTGTGCAGCTGGACCATGCTGATCTTGCCTTCTCATTATAGCCTTCGCCTAGCTGCACTATTCTCCGTTTTCATGACTCGTAAATGCCCTGGATTTCTAGGCGATAGGATTCAAGAGCGTACGACATTCCCAAACAGGTCAAGCGTGATGAGGTCGATACTTCCTCCGAGAATGGGGTGACCGGGGCAAATGTTAGAGGCAGCGTTTAACCGAGCCATCGTACCCCAGCATTTCACGATGGATCTTCCCACCCGTGGAACTTCACTTCATCGATCGCTATCGTGAACCTTGTGTTGGCTTTTCAGGACATCGTCTTGACCGTCTGCTACAACGCCTTCAAGTGGGTGGGCAATGTCGCGAAGGGTTCGATTCATGACCGGATATCATAGCAGAGTCAGATGGCCGTTGAAGGGAGCTCATCGTAGTTTGCGTCAAGAGGAGATTGTCACGCCAGTTAATCATCGATATGTGCCACCTGTACGCAATGTAGAAGTTGTGTGCTTCTAACTGGCATGAGGTCAGCAGTTTCTCGGTCTGCATAATACCTTTACCGATGTTGGTACTTATACTGGATGCACCGCATATGACCTCATGGGGCTTGGTCGGTGGTGCTGAAGCGCTGAAGGATTACATAACAACAACTTGAAGCCTCACTCTTTTCTCTTTCCTTTGTTTTCACTCTTCTATCAGAAAGTATTCAATGGTTAACCCACAGCTTGAGGCAAGTGAACCAGATCGCAAGCGTCCTCGCATCGATGAGCCCGCAAGCTCGCACTCATCACCAAACTTCACTAACCACCCAACCTTGTATTTTTGTGATGGAAATGTCATTTTGCTCTGCCAAAAGACATATTTTCGTGTCCATCGCACTCTTCTAACCAGAAACTCTACGGTGTTTCGCGAAATCTTAGTCCAACGGGAAAGAGTTGGTGATCAGTTCCGTGGTTGCATCCTCCTTACCCTTGACGATGACGTTGATGATATGGAAAACTTGCTGAACAGAGTTTATGACGGCTTGTACGTAGTTAAAATCTCGCCTCAACATGATTATAAGTTAACTTTCGTCAGTGATATTGACGTCTCCGAGCTCACACCCAGCACATTCCCAGCTTTAGCCAGCATTCTTCGCCTTAGTATGAAGTACCAGATCGAACGGCCCCAAAAAGCCATATTCGAGCTTCTACGCCGCGAATGGCCATCCACGCTTGAGAAGTACGACGCGAAGATGACTGCTGAAAGAGCAACAATGGCAGCAGAAGGGGCCGATCCCGAAGAATACACCGTAATCCACCCCGCGACAGTCATCGCTCTCCTCCGCAAGTGCGGCTATTCATCAGCGGATCTCTTCGCGCCCCTCTTCTATAGCCTCAGTACATACTTGTGGCAGTTTGCCAACACGGTTTCGCCCTATCCCCTAGGTGGTCTTTCCACCTTAGATACCCAGCGCTTGGTTTTAGGCGTCAACAAGCTCCGTGCATTTCACGTCCGTGAGGCGCAATGTCCGATAGGTGTCGTGCCTCATCAAGCATGTAGGTCAGCGCTTGTTGTCGGCTGGTGCGGCGAAGCCTATAATATTTTGCATTTCCAAGGGAATGACATGTGTCGCCCACTTGAGAGTTGGGCGGCGCTCATCTCCAGGATTGAACTTCCTTCCCAACCCGAGGCCTCCGTTTCCCGTGCAGTGCCCAGTGAACATCTTGGACCCGCAGCCCCTCCTCCTTACAATGCCCTTCCTGGCGGAGGCAGGGACCACCAGCATTGGCCAGCAGCGCAAGAATTTGTTGCCCTTCCTGGTCTCTTTCGCCGCACTTTAGTAGCACCTCCTGGTTATGATCATTACAGGCTGGCTCATGCCTTACCTGGCGTTGCTCAAGGGTACCTGGTTCAACAGGTTGTTCCGCCTGCTCCTATGACCATGCCCCCCCATCAGCCTCAACACCCTGGACCCGCTCCGCCTTTCGTCCATCCATCTCAGGTACCACCGCAACCACATATGCCACATCCTTTGTTTGAGAACCTTTGCGGCTCTTGCCGTCAGTCTGTTATTCAGTCCTTGGAAGCATCTCGTCAAAAAATATGGGATTCACTTCCTGAGCTATTCAAGCTTGTTTGAAATTCTTGTTGATCTGGATTTGGTTTGGATCGTCTCACATGCAACTTTTTCGTTTCGGGCTTTCATGAATGGAATTATCACGTTCTCTTTGAATATACTATGGATTCGGCTCGTTGGTATTCATTCAATAACCCACCCTCACTGTACAATTAGGTTATGTCAAGAAACTATGAATCGCTATTGTGTCACAAGAGCTCATGTTAGATCTGAATCGTTTGCACCATCTAGGTACACAGTGGGGCTCATTCGTCTGAACTGGCAGGTGTCGATGTCAGGAACTCCGGTCGTTCGCTGACACCTCCTATCACTACAATCCAGGCGCAGCTTCTTCACTATTTTCGAACTTCTTGAATTCCACAACGGCCGCAGAGGTATGGATATAAGAGGGCCCTCAAGCCATACTATACTCTCGGGTTTATCCTGGTCGCCTGCAGAAGTGACGTGGTACAGATATTATTAATTACACCACGTTGATTAGTCGATTTAAAATAAGTTCTGCTGTGAACAGGACGCGCGATAGGATCCGATAACGACTTCCACGACCAAATATCTTCGCCGTAATCCTGACGCAACGCAAGTAGTCCTCTGATAGCTGTGTTTTGGGATATACATAACACAAACCAATGAAGGATTTAGACTGGGTCCGCAACAGATATCAGGGCACAGGAGGATAAGTGGGTCTAAGGGTCACGACAGAATGAAATTCGTGAGAGGATACGACGAAATGTGAACAATACCTAAGCAGATTCCTGAAACTATATCGGCTTTTCATAGCGGTGCTCGAAAACGCGAAATAATAGGTCGGTTGACGTGGCTATAGAAAAATCTACTTCGTTCTAGATCCGAATCCTTGTGGTCCAGCGACGATGAGAGCAACTTTAATCAGACAGGAGCCTTAGTTGTTACTGTGAAGTGTGGACACGCAAGACGCAACCGGAGCTAGAAACCATGGAGATCATGGGACCTCTATTTGTTCCTGGCGCTGAGCATTTTTGGATCATTTCACATATAGATCTGTAGTTGGACCAAAGACCATTGCCAACGGGTGTTCACTGGCACTCAAGCTGCCCGTGACAGCCCACGTTTGATATTCTCTATTTCCTGGTTCGGTCAACGCTTCACAATCGAACCAATCCTGAACTATTTCGTTCCTGAGAGATTAACACCGGGTCAGGAGCCCACACGAAATCTCATTCACTCACCCCACATTGAACTCCTGTTGCTATGGTCTCCCAGATTGTACGGCAATTCTGTGCTAATTGTATCCGATTTCAGTCAACATGAGGAAACCGCGACTGGCTACGTACATTCTTATCTGTGGCACCTGTGGCAATTTCTTCATTGATGCCGCCGATGACATTCGGGTCAGTCCTTGGTATCTCAGGCTGGAAATCCTGCCTGATATCCCCAGTCGACAGAGCCGCCGACACCCTATGTCAAACATACGAAAAAAAGTAACGAGAAGGTTACGACGATAAAAATGAAGAGCTCCACCATCAGGAAGCGGGGTATGCCGCCCACCGCGAACGTGGAAGGAGGACAGAGCGAATTTTGACTTGATGAAGTGTGTTTCACGCACCGGCACTAGGGTTCCGATTCGGAAACCATGCGGAGAGCACCTAATTTGATGTGGTTTGGAATTAGAAACAGTGACTGAATCCGGAGGAAAAACCTATTCCATTATCACTACTTTCGACCTGAGCGTTCAACTGATTCCGCAAGACAACATGTCTGTTCCAATGTTGACATTCTAAAACACCTTTGTATTAGACGCGTAGCCCATGCAGGAAGAACGCAGAGTCGGAGTCTGTAGCAGCTCGTACGAGATTTCAACGATCATTAATGACCATCCCTGAGAATTGGGAACTCCAATACACAGGTCTTCATGTGTTTCAGAGAAACTGGCATCGAAACTTATAGAAAGTTATCGATATGTTGTGATCTCGTGATCATAACGTGATCATGACGCGATCACATGTCATTGTTGGTGAAGTCGCGTTTGATTCTCTCACGGATATCGCCTTGACGCTGCCCTCCCGTACCTCTATACACTGTCCATCTATCCATCTCACACATTGCGCGCATTCTCATAAAACACACAAGTGGACTGAATCTACTAACTACAAATGGTCAGACGATATACTAGAAATAAGGGGAACTAGGGTTACATTAGTGCAAGGACGAAAGCGAACGATAGCGACGATAGCAATAAAACTAGATTGTTATTTAGCCTCATGATAAAGTTTGTCGACGAGCAAATTTGTTGTTGAATTTTGAATTTCAGGGAGTTGGAGCGCGTTGCACCTCCCACATTCAGGGGTTCTCAGCGACTTGTAGAACCCACGCGTCTGAGCCATCAGTCGCTCTTGTAAGACCAAGAAATAGGCATTTACCACAGAGGAAATCTACGCGTTTGATGCCTTGGCTGTGTTCTGCGTGATTCCCCCGACTTCGTGCATGATATACAGCACTTGCGTGGTGTTGCGTTGCAAGTGGAAAAGATAGGTATTCTCCTCTACCAACAATACGCTGAAGTTCGTTGTATAACATCGTCAAGACATGCTCAACAGTAACGCCTTGAGGATTTTGAAGAGTCAATACCCAGGAAGTCGCTGGGATGTGAATTGTCATCCGACAAACTACCGGGTTTGTCGCTAGTTGCTGCAGTTTAACATATTGAGGCATCCTGGCCTGAATCTGTGTAATTGGCTGCCGAAGGTCATAACGCAGTCGACCAACAGGATCAAAATCAAGTAAAGGATGTAGCGAAGGTCCACCAAGAACCCTACGAAGTAATGAAGTTGCTGAAAACATTCACTGTCGTCAAATGTTGTCTTCTCCTAGAGCAAACTGATCTAATACTGACGAGTCTCACTGAAACAAGGATTAGGCAGCGCGACCGCACCCATCCGCGGTGCGCCTGGCTGCCTCGATGAGGGTGGCTGTGTCTGAGAGGATTCCACAGCCCATGATCCTTTGCTTGACGCAAAGCTCTGAGGAGGCGGTGAGGAATAGTGCATACCGACTTCAGAAGAGTCAAATTGTAAGGGTCGTGGAGAAGGGCATGTGTTGAGGAGTCATTTTCTCGCTTATGGGTTTTATAGAGCGGGTCCGTTTATCGTAGAAATCCTGGGAATGTAGCGCATTCAGAGTACGGAAGTTTTGCTCGAGTCAGATGTGGAGGTGTAGAAGATCAAAATGAGTCATTTGATGAAAGAGATGACTAGAGCTCTTGTCGGCAGCGCTTGTCTTGAAAAGGAGAGCAATTGGCGGGAATCGGCGGGATTAGGTCGGTGATATCGTATAAGCGATATGCCACACTGCCCACACCCACAGCGGGCATCTTTCGTATTCGGACAAAATCGATTGTACAATACGGTCATTTTGTACACATAGTTATTCGTGCCGATTTATCCCTGTCGATAATGTTCAAACATTTCACGCCCCCAGGCCTTGCCCAGGCTCAGTTACTCAGGCGCCGGAAGGAATAGATATAAGTTAGTATTACATAAGCATGTTCAACTTCACCCCGATTTTCCGCTCTCTTTTGAGCTCTTTCGAGTCATCATCAAAACTGCATCAATAAACAAATTAACTCACGGCTATCATGTGGTGAACCTCATGTCAGGTTCATTTTCTATATTTACGATGATTTTCATGCCAGACCTCCACAGTCGGCCAGACTGGGTTAAGGGTCATCTCGCCAGGTCAGACTAGCGCTATATATGGCTGTACATGCATAACGTTTCCTTCATCCTACTGTTTATATGTAGCTGCCACTTTCTGAGAAGCAGGCCTTGACACAAGAAACTTCTCACACGAACTCGCATTTCTTCGGATTACTTATACTTATGTACCAAACATTTATTTTCTCGCTCTCATCACGCCTCAAATGATCTCTTCAATGAACAAAGCACGATTTAGACATTTTGGCATAATAGCGATCAACGCAATCTCTTGCTTCTCGTTTCGGTCCTACTTTGCGATCTAGAACTGATAACGAAAGTATAGACAAGTGAGCTGTAGAATGTGACGTACTGTTGAGATAGGTAAAATTTCGAATCCGACTTCTTGTGACCCATTGATTACTCTCTATCATAACTTTCGCCTCTACCCGGCTACGCTTCTCCATTTCAGCTACATCACGATCTTTGCGAATCCGAGATATTCTTCAGCAAGACAAATTCGAACGGTAAACCTTGCACGCGGAAGGCTGACAGGTGCAGAGATGACAGCAGGCTATTAGGTGATCGAAACACCATCTGAGATGCGTTCCAGAAGCAGGGAAGGATGATAACATGAATTATCGCCCACACTACCGAGTACAACTGCCGTAGGAACGTGGGCCAGTGGATGTACTAGTAGGAAGCCTTCGGCAAAGGTTAGATCGCGGTTCTGTTATGATAGGAGTCAAAAAACAAACAGGATCGAGAGCTTATTCATTTACTAGATTATTGAATAGCGCAACAGAGAGGTGATGTGATAGAATAGATGACTTAAAATACAGTTCGGTTGAGGCCACCCAGCGTAGGAATCACTCACAACGGACACCAGACAGCATGGGGACACTCAAATCGCAATCCTAAGAAGGACACAGATGACAACTGTGTTCAACTTCGTTTTTGACGCTTTCGATAGATCACACTAGCTTCAACATTTGAGCAAATGCTAGCCTCCCGTAGTCAAGATTCCATGGCTTTTTAGTGGGGGTGACCTCAGGCTCCAAACCAGCCTCTCGTATCGTTCGAATGGGCGTAATCAGAGTAGAAACACAATGTTGAGAAAGATCTATTTTTACCTACCACATCCGAACACCGAACCGCAACCCAGATAAGGTACATCTATTTCCAGCACCTTATTACATAAGCCAAACATAACTCCTTGCCCTCCCTACTACATTTGCCACATTCATACCTTAGCACTTGTAGCCTATAAGACGTATAGTTCACATGTATGGCAAGAGTTCCTATAAACTTTTCCCCCCAATTTACAGGGGAATTCAATATTGATGCAATGGCCATTTTGATGGCTGTTTTAACAACCCATTTCAATATTAAAACACCATTGTCACACTGATTCAATTCTGATCAATTTGAGCTCCCATCTACTTTGAACTGTTTCAACAGTGAATGTGTCCAGCAGAGTTTGAAAGCTCATAAGGTTGTAACACATTCAAGACAATCAGCACTACTGACCATACATATTATATACCAACACTAATGATAGTTGTAGCGGCTCATATTTTCTACCCTCTTCTGCCATGCCACACAATACTGACTATCAACAAGAGACCGATGCCATTCTCGATGCTTTCATTGTCCAAATGATTGCAGAGGTGGAAATTGCTGCTTACCATGATCTGAGTGATTCTGATTCCTCCTTGGAGTCATCTAACTCAGAATCAGATGCCTCCTCAACCTTGGATTCAATGGAAGTGAATGATGGAGTAAATGATGTGCTTCTGGAGAGTCTAGCTGAGCACCATTGCACTTGATACCAGGATGATCACAGGAATATACCCAAAACTGTCAAAAACATCCACAACTTACTTGATGTATACAAGATTCAATTCCCTGACATTTTCTGCTCCTACATGCATATGAGCCCTGATTGCTTTGACTGCCTTGTCACCTCCATTCAACATCATCCAGTCTTCCACAATAATTCCAACCATGTCCAGATGTCTGTTGAGGAGAAGTTAGCCATCACACTGTACCATTTTGGTCACTATGGAAATGCTGCATCTACAATGAAGGTTGCACTCTGGGCAGGTATTGGCTATGGCACTGTCATGACCATCCAGGTCATGACTGCTGTTTGTGATCAGCAATTTTACAAAGCCACCATGCCATGGTCCAATCCTGCTGAAATTGAGTGTGCAAAGGCATGAGTTGAGGGACATTCATGCCCTGCATGGTGGGATGGGTGGCTAATGGTTGATGGTACTCTTGTGCCACTATTCCAACAACCTCACCACCATGTTAATACATTCTTTGATCAAAAGTCAAATTATTCATTGAATGTTCAGGTAAGAGGAATGTCTACTGTGCTACAAATACACTGATAAATTGTATAACCACTTAGCTGGTTTCAACACCTGATCTCCATGTTGCTGACTATGGAATAGGGCCTCCTGGTAGTCAGCATGATGCAACTGCATGGCAAGAAACCTGTGTATTCAAAGAGCATGAGAATCTACTGGGACCAAATGATTTTGTCTGGTCAGATTCAGCATATCCACTAAAGACTTGGTGTCAAGCACCTTACAAAGAGTAAATCTTCACCTTACCTGTGTGCTGTTATATGCTGAACAATCCCTGAAAAATCAATTCCAGAAAACAGGGAATACAACTACTATGTATCCAACATCCAAATTTGGTCAGAGCATTGTGTTGGTTTTCTCAAGGGACACTGGTCATGTTTATGAGATTTATGGCTTCATGTTGACGATCAAAAAGGTCTTGCTTTTGCAACATTGTGGGTGATGAGCTGTATTCATCTTCATGATTTTGCCATCATGCATGAGCAGGACAATGATGTCTATACTGACCCATTTTTTATTGAAGGCCAAAGGATTGTGGAAGAGGAGAGGTGACTACAAGAAACTGATGACATTACAGAGGGGACAACTAGCTGAAGAAGAGTAGGAGTATGATGATGAAGAAAATATTCAGCTTCTGGAGGGCAAAATAAAGTGAAAGGGGCTAAAGAAGGCAATGATGGCATATCTATATGCAGAAGATATGAATGAAGTAGGTGGGGAATAATAAGTTGGGGTATCAGAGTTACTTTTGTAATACTGTGCAAAAGTTACTAGTTGTGGGTGGTAATACCAGCCTGAAGTTGCGCAAGTTCAATCTGTTTCTTGATGAGAACAAGGTCATGTGCCCATCTGAGTTCTTCCTGTTCTCTCTGTGCCTCAAGCTTCAGCATCATCTGGTAAATCTGGCCCTGCTCTTGGACCTTGCTCTGATGTTCCTCTAACTCAAGATGAGCTTTGTGGCTGCAATCAAGAGCTTCAGATATGTTGTCATAGATGGATTTGCATTTTGTGGGGACAACCTTAGGGGTTTCAGGTTTCAGGTTTCAATGCATCCAGCAGATGGAGTCAAAGTGGAAAGTGATCCTGAGGTTGCTTGAGAAAAGGGACCAGGAGTCATAGGGACACTGGGAGAAGGTGAGACAGTAGAAGCTGGCTGCGAGTTGTCATTCAGAGTGGACTGGGTTTTGTTGCCCATCTGATTGTCTAATTCCTTGAAGTTCTAGTCAGGCAAGAATGCATGAGAGTTTGACAGAGCTGGGTCATCAGATGAAGTTGTGGTTGAAATGTTGACTTAAACATCACAAGTGTGAAGCCACATAGAGACCAGAACATACTGCAATAGATTCTTGGATTGGTACAACTAGCTGAGATGCTTGAGAGAGAGCTAGGGAACTTAAGTCAGGATTGGAAGCACTGTTCACAAGTGCAGTGTGGTCATAGACTGAGAAGCAGGTGGAGTCGCTTGTACCACCTGAATTTTACTTGTATTTTCTCTAGAGCAAGATCTTAGAGTGTCACAGAGAATAGACATGTATTACACATGATAAATGTCATGAATTGGAGTACCCAATATAATCTCCATCTTGTGATCCTCAGTGATGAGACCATGTCCTGTCTCTCCTAATTGCTTATGGTATTTGCCATACAAGCACTTAATCCTTTGTGGTATCATAGGTTAGTTACACAGTCATTGTAAAATGAACATAAACATACATGTGAATTCTATTCTTGACACTCTCACCCAACTTGTCATGGACAACCTTAGCATCCACCTCAAGAAAAAGGACTGTTGCAATCTCATGGCACATCTGGATCATGGATTTACCACCACTCATCACACCAGTGACATCTCCCCCCTTGAAGCCAAAAGTTTGTTGACCTGATGGGGACTTAAACAAAGCAGCCAACTTCTCCAGCTCCTTATCCACAACTTTGGTAGAGCATTCATGTGTGAAAACTCTCCATCACAACCATGCTCCTGATGATCTACAGTTGCTAGAGCCTGCTGCTCTTGGAGGCTTTCACCAGCAATGCAAGATCAACGGTAACTCCTTGCTTTTCATGAGGCCAGTACATGCATAATGCACTGTTGCATTGGAGATACATGCCAGCTTAGGGCATCAAGAAATATAGTAAGATTTATTCCAAGATCCTCCATGCCATTGAGCACTTTCACAACCTTCTCCACTAATGATCCTTCCATCCATTCACAAAGAACCTGAGTGTTTCTGGAATCTGACTTGAATTGGCACAGTAATGTAGATTCATCTTCATCATCAGACTTGTCGCCAGAGTCAGATGGGACATAATCAAGGTCATCGGAACCATCAGAGCTGTCATAAGCGCGCGCCACATTCCAGCTCGAGTCCATTGACAGATGCGAGAGATTAGATGAGATAATTCTTAAAATGGAAAATCACAGTGACACCATCACACGATCGGTTTGAGTATCTCTGTATTTTGACACTGACACAACAATGGATGGGGACGAAACTAAGGCATTGCAATCAAGTCAACCAAATCTGCATTCATTTGATCGTGGTTTCTGTCACATTATTAGAATGGGTATTCCTCGTAAAGTTGAATATGACACTGATAAGATGTAATTGCAAGATGTGCAAGAAACGGTCCGGGTTACCGGAGTCGCACTTAGTCTTGCGTTGGTACTGGCAGTCAGTTGACCACATGCTCACCCTGAATCGATACCGGTGGTTGCACGAGGAATTCGTTGGATGTTCTGGTACCGAAAGTCACTTTCTTCAAGTTTGCCTCTGCACTATTTCTCCCAACTCTTCCTATAAATATCATGGCTGATTTCGATGTTGCCAAAGCTCGTTCCAATTTCCCAGCACTGGCTTCTGGATATATCTTTGCAGATAATGCCGGAGGTTCTCAAGCCGCGAAAGTCGTCATCGATAAGATCGCTGACTATCTGGTCAACACGAATGTTCAGCTCGGTGCTGACTACTCTGTCTCTGTGACGAGCACGCAAAGAGCGTTGTTGGATGGGCCTGCTGAGGCAGCGAAACTCATAAATGCGAAGTCTCTAGACGAGATCGTATTTTCAGCGAATTCGACGATGAACATAGAGAATCTGGCAAGGGGTTTGGAAAACGACATTCAGCCAGGAGATGAGTTTATCGTGACCGGGGAACACGAAGGTTCGTCGTAAATTACGATCTATGAGCATGCCGTTCATCGAGAGGACTTCTAGCTAACGTGGGTCCATGGAAGAATCTTGCAGCACGACAGGGTGGAGTTATCAAATTTTGGAAGTCGACTCCTATATCTCCCAACTCGGACAACCCATATTCCGTCAGCCTCAAGATCAACGAGCTTCTCCCTCTGATTACGTCCAAAACGCGTATTGTAGCGTTCACAGCATGCTCCAATATCCTTGGATCCATTGTTCCCGTAAAGGAGGTCATCGCGGCCATCCGAGCCGAGGCTCAGGCAAAAGGCGCAGCAAAGGTGGAAGTATCTGTCGACTGCGTAGCTTATGCACCTCATCGTCTCATCGACGTCCAAGATTGGGATGTCGACTATTGTGTTCTCTCGTTATATAAGGTAAAAATTCACTCGATATAAACTTGACTGTCGTTGATGAGCGGCAACAGGTCTACGGACCCCACATTTCGGTGCTCTACGCCCGAGAATCATGTCTCGAATCATCAATCTCGTCCATTGTCCATCATTTCCTCGACGTCAAATCTACTTCGTACAAGCTTCAGCCGGGAGGGCCAGGCTACGAGCTCGTCTACGGATCAACTGGAATTAACGACTACCTACTTTCCCTCACTTCCCATAACGATTTCAGCAAGACGTTCGAGGCGATAGCCGCTCACGAACAGACTCTTGTCGAACCGTTGCTCTCGTACTTGACCCATCCGGACCAACAAGCGAGGGGCATAAGGGTCGTCGGAGACGAGAAAGGTGGCCTATCTCGCGTGCCCACCATCAGCTTCGTCGTGGTCGGCCAAAGACCCCTCAAGAGCAAAGATATCGTTCAGGTATTCGATCAGAAAGGCGGTGTGAGTGGTTGTTGTTTTGTACTATTTTTACAGACTGCTAACGACTGTTGGATTAGGTTGGAATCCGATATGGACATTTTTACGCTTTCACACTGATTGATGAATTGTCGCCGAAGATCGACCCGGCTGACGGCGTCGTTCGTATTTCTTTAGTGCACTACAATACGGTGGAGGAGGTAAACAGGATCATCGACCTTCTAAAAGAGGTGCTCGCGTGAGTGACAAGTGTACGCATCCGATGATCAATGCTGCCAGTATTTTACCTCATGGAGATGGCTCGAATGGAAATCATTGGTTGTATGATTATTGCCATTTCACTGTCGAGCAAACATCCCCGAGGGTGCCACATTGAAGTGAATTTGCGGCTCAACCGTCAGTTCACTGCAAACATAATATTGGCATGTTGTCCGCGACTTTATGAGTTACTCCTAAGTAGGAGGCATCTATACTACATACTACTTGATTCCAGTTACACTCGTGTGGCGTAAGACGACAACCTAACCTTGCTGAGGTCGAGCTTGACTCATGGAAGGAATGTAAAATCAATTTTGGTGTTAACAGAAAGGTTTATGTGCTATCTAGGACGAGACGTTGCATAGCCAGAAAAACGATGCCACATCTGATGCTTTCTAGTGAAGAAGCTCCATTGACATCCAAGGCGGCTGTCCATCAGCAGTAGCATGTAAGAATGGCTATTGCGCCACCGTCTGCCAGGAGCTACCGGATCCTAACATCATTTGAGTCGTGTATGGGCCATCTCCGAGTCAGCCAGTTCCCAGGGTATAGATCCAAAGTTGTGAGATCAGCGTCAACAGCATGAGGACGGAGAGCATTTTAGAAGCATCCGTAGGTCTCAAGAGTAATTGGCAACATGGATTCACTCAGAAAGACCTCAGATGTTAGGGAGGATGAGGATGGAGGAAAATATTCAGGTCGAACATTGTTTATGGCTCCGGTCCATAAGCAATGGCTCGAGCAGTTGTCCCTGTTGAGGTCAGCTCCGAAAACAGTTGTTTGTTTATTGTAATTCGTACGACGTTGGATTACTCACTAGGCTGATATTGAATACAGATTAGATTTCCTGAGCAAGTCCAGATGGACAAGAAGATTGATGCCTAGTCCAAGTAGAATCGGAGCTAAAGGGGGAGTAGAGCGAGGTGGTCAGCTGAAACTGATGATGGAATGCAGTCTTCGTGAAGGGGAAGGACCTGGAAGGGTTCTACTGATCAATAGGACAGGGAAGAGTAATCGTCATTCAGTCAGTAATACGTGATACAGTATTCAGTACATCAGAGCTGGGGCGAGAGATCGATATTATTAACAGAAACGAATGTGGGAAGTTAGGGTTTGAAATCCGGAGGTCTCACCATTGGGGGTCGTGAGGGAGGTATCGTATGAGCTGCTGGCCAATATCCATAAGGAAATACTGAGATAAGGTTCGGGTAGTGATGTGACAGCATTATTAGACAGGCTGTCGGTGATTGTGAGCAAGACGGGAAGACCTTCGAGAGAGGGGTTCAACTCACAAGATCATAGAAGCAATATTGGAATATTTACAGTAATGCAGGTGCAAAGCGGCTGAAAGGACGTCGGCGAATGCTACAAGATTATTTTCTTATTTGCGAATCGGGATTTCGTTGCGTCCAGAAGGGAAAAAGTCCATCGTTAGGTAAGACATCACGTCGTTGTTAAATGCATATGCTACACCGGGAAAAATTAAGCCCGAGAAAATCGCTGTCAGCGGCCGCGGGAAAAGGGAGTCAATGGCTCTCGATCCTCGTCCCGTGGCAGGAGAATCGGAGGAAGAGATGGATCAGTGAATCTTTGAGATGATGAGGGTGACTGAGACTGTATGCGTAACTCCAACTGGCCGCCGGCTGATAATTGCACGGAACTATCGCCATATACTTCCGGCGGGGTCCCTGTGACGGTGGGCTGTGCGATCGCAATCGAAGCAGAAGACGAAGACGGATCGTCTCGTAATGTGTCGCTGGGCCTTCGGGAGTTTTGTGAGATCCGGTGCGCAGACACTCGCCCAGCGCGAGCATCTGCGCGTGGCAGTTTTTTGACTGGTACAGTTGCGGATCCGAATGAAATGGGGATGTGATGGATGCAAGAGAGAGCGGCGAGTTCTTTGCCCCACTAGTTGTCCCTGTGGCCGCGGATGCCAACGGCTTCTCCGGTGGGCGAGATCGCATTGAGGAAGACACATGCGTTAACGGAACAGCTGACGTAGTTGCTATCGATGTGTGATGGTGGCGAGATGGGGTCTGTATATCTTCGGGTTTAATGAAACGGTCTTGAGCTCCTTGAGTTGATGCGTCTAAATGGTGTGGATATGTATGCGGTGGAGGCATCATGGATTGATACATCACCGAGCTACTTCCAGCATATGTCGACACAGCTTCAGTGGATGGCCCTGGAATCCCTGATGGTATACCCATTTGGTAGTATGGAGGAACGCCCGCCATCGGTAACAAGCGTTGGACTTGAGCGGAAAGTTCGTCGAAGCGTGCCCTGAGCTCATCATACTCAGCCCGTGTGACATATTTCTCCCTGAATTTGATGTTCATGAGACAATCGGGAATTCTAGATGAAGGAGTGCTTACACGGGTTCGATTATGTGCCACTGACATTTTGACTGTTCTCCCCGACGGGTGCAAGGCGCACAAGGTTGTGCTCTGTGCCATAGAGAAATCGCTGTTAGACCTGGCGATCAGCTAGGCCATGATCAAACACAAGGTACCTGTCACATTTGATTTTCCGTCGTTTGCACTCTGGGTGAAAGTGGTTGCGTGGGATAGCAATCACAAGATCAGAGCAGATGATGATTTGGCGTAATAGAGAGCGTATAATCGATAAGAGACGGCATGACCAGCGATCAGCGCAGTATGTACCAAAACAGGGTATAGTTACTAACCAGTACAGCTAAGTGGTTGTCGTCTCCGTTTCTTCTTTGGTGGGCCATGGCGTTGTTCCGCATCGTCGCCTTCAGAATCGAGACTGCCAAATGCCTCCGAGTTGCGACGAGCTCCTATCTGAGGGTCTGCCTGGGCAACGTGGTGCGCGAACTGGGGGTAGTTGTAGCTTGAGCTGGTCGGATGATGTTGTGATAGACTGGATAGTTGGAGGTAAGGATGCAGTTGTCGTATTGAAGGCAGAGAGGTTTGCGAGCTGTAAGTTGCAGGGGGGGGGTCACTCGACGAACTCTCTGCGTGACGCGTGGGACTCTGAGCATGAGTGGGACTAGTAAGCTGCCTAGATGAATGCATCGGGGGCCAACGCGTTGTCACCCGTGGTCCACAGATGAAAACGGGATGAAAGGATCTGAACTGGAGGACATCAAAGATGGTCCTAGGAACCTGTGGCTCTTATGGCTTTGGTAAGGAGATCTAAAATCCGTCTCGTGGCTGTCCCCGTAAAAAGGTACAGACCCTAAAGAGGACTTCATAAGTGTCAGCGCTAAGGATTGTTTGTAACACTCGCCGATAACGTATACGAACCAGCACGTCGGCGACGGCAATTACGGCCGCAAATAATCACGGCCTAATTGATTCTTAGCGCCTTGAGGGGATAGATCAAGATAATTCATCATGCCGACAGCAAGGCTCAAAATCCGGCTCTTTCAATTCCAAGTGAAAACTTCATGGATCTTGTAAATAGGGCATCGCCGACCGCTTCCGCGCCGGGATCTACACTTGCAGTCATAGCACTTGTCTCAGGAAACAAAGTTTTTGGATTTGTTGCGGGATTTAGCGCTGATACTACCTCCGCTATGTCCGGTCGCTAGGCTTCTCTAGGTCGCCTTGCCAAGGTTCATTCCACAATCTCCGGCCAACAAGGGGGAAGATACTTATCCCATCATTGTCCTCGAGCTTACGTAACGCTGCTGACTGCGGCTTCTGATCACATGAATGCTCCAAAGCGTTGAGAGGATGAATGCTCACATCATGTCCGACGCGTAGCTACCATGATGCTGGCATGAGGCGCATCTAAACTTGTAAGGAACAGGTTTCTGTCACGCTTGGAAACGGACATGTCAGGCGACAACCAAAACTCAATCGCAGATAGAGATGTCCTAATGCGGTGTACTAGCAGTGCATCGAATGCAGAGTTTCGAGATAAACAAGCGACGGTCAGCCATGTCCAGTTTGCGAGTCAACTTTAGTCGAAGCTACTCTGCCAAGTCAGTGAACAACCAGGTAAAGATGAACTAGTGATGTGCCTACATCTTCCGACGAGATAAGTCACCCTTTCATGACTTCGGCAGACAAGTCGGACATCATTCGCTCTATCAGAATTTGCACAGGGAACAGCATAGAACAAGGAATCGCGATGATGACGCAGTGCAAGATACATAGTAAGGCACTTGAATTCGATCGCGAATTTCATGGGTTTACGCCAGAGCCTACACAACAGGAATGTATCCAAAGCTGATTAGCCATATAATCCGTACATTTAAGTTATCGATTAAATAGCATGCCCAGTTCAGGAGGATGAATCTTCTCGTTCACGAAAAGCGGATAACCCCTACAAGCAGGGTCCGCAAAATAAAGTAGAGCGAGGTGACTGTAGAGAAGGAAATAAGTTTAATCTCCGAATATAAACTGCACGTGCTGGTCCGTGCGCAGTGACCTGGCATACATAATAAAATTGTCGACGACCCAAATTTCCTTATCGAAAGTTCACCTCACTGGATATTTGGGTTCTTTCTGAAACTCTCGACAGAAAGAATTTGAATCAATCAGGGAGGAAGACTGATTCCTTTCACCCAAGATCGCTCCGATAGTGAGATCGGAAGCGGCCCGTATGAGAGGTATAAAACTCAATATTTAATTTACATGTGACCGGGTTAGCCTGTAATGGATATCTTTCATATGCCTGAATTCGAGTTAGATCAGTAGGTTGCATTGAGCGCTGAGCGCTGAACGCCGGCTCTGTGAGTAAATTACAGGTTTAGCAGGCCCGCCCGTTCTCCTGAGTGAGGGCCGGTGACGTGTCAGAAGACCCGTTGCCGAACAAGCGCAAAGTTTGAAAAGTTTGAAAAACTTAGAATGTGCAAGACAATTTAGTCGCTCAGGATAAGTTTTGAGCATTTTACCTTGTGATGGAATATCACGACGCAGATGCTCATAGCCCCGGGTGTAAGTATTGCATTATATGTTCTTAAGCTCTGGATCGGCGAACTCATCAGCTGACAGGTAACTAGTAACACAGGACAGCAAGACTAAAGGAATCTAGCGGGAGGTATACCTTTACTTGGCTTAGCGTCCGAAGCTCAGACTAATTTAAAACGCCGTTATGAGCGCGAAATTTACATATCTTCGTTGTGCTCATCATCGTGCATGCTGGAAGGGCCACATGCCTTCCAGCTGGTCCTGAGTGAGGGAAGAGCCGTATAACAAACCGACGAAAGGCACTAGCTCCTTGATGTAGAGCAATAATGGCATCAGCCTCAGGTACCATTGTCTGTGATTCCGCCTTTACGGTGGCCTTGAACTCCGGCCTATTCGTTGTGAGGGATCTTCCCTGAATGTCTGTCAGATTTATGACATGTTATTTAACTTGCTTTGAACTTGCAGTGCCTAATGAGGACCGGCGTCGTGTTTTGCCTCAGAGGAACGACTTCGTATACAAGATTCAATACGACGTGTGCACCTGGAGATAAGACCACATATGAGCGCAAACCCCGATAATGTGACAGGCAGGAACGCAATAGGAATCTTATGGCACACACTGAATACGTAGTGCCCCTAAGTAATAAGTTCCATGATATTTGATGGCACACCGATAAATTTCACGCTGGTTCGGAGAATGACATTACTGAGTCAGTGCTAGGCGAAGCGGGCGGCGGTTGTCAACTGGTGATTGCAAAACTTCGTGAACGCGAATATTAGCTAGAGGTTGGTCGCGACGTCCGGTCCACACAATTAATTATAATATTTGACGGCTATAAAACAGGATGACGGAGCTGGTTGAATCAGCTCTCGAGTTATCGCCTGTTATCGCCCCCGCACCTAATGGATTGTGAAGACTTCCAGAACGGAACATCTGTAACCACTCATACCCAGCCTCCATATATTCAATATTTGTCCACGTGAGGACGTAGTTTTCGAGTCAGCTGAAATTTGTGTGGAATTGAAGTATGGTTTCAGTAAAGGATATTTCGGGTGGACTGAAACGAGGTCTATTTCAGTCACATCACAGAAACTATTGCTTTCGGCAAAGTTTTCGGTTGATCTGAAAACCTACGCCTGTTGCTCCCGATATGTGTTATGTGCCAGTCGAGCACTCCAGTTTCGTGTATGCATTAACGTCAGCATGTGGATAAGCAATCGATAGCGATCGCAACGTCATCCCCGATCCGATAGGGTGGAAAGATGGTCTAGCTCAAATAGGCGATCACTCGCGTCGCACTTGCCAACTCGGAACTTGCGACGTAACAGACAGATAAAGATTCGACATATAGACATGGAAAAGAGCAAACATCTAAACATGAATTAACAGAACACCGTGAGGAGACCAGGAAATCATACGAGCCACGATACGAGGTGGTGATAGCCGCAGACCCTCCATAAGCGATAGATCCGTTTTCCTCTACATGCTCTCGTCGCCAAGCATGCTTTGTGTTGCACATTTTTTTATGTTTTGATGATTCCGGGATATTCGCAACCACTGAGGACTTAGTATGCTTTGCAGTAATCAATCCGAAAGCAAGCGGAGGCGAGAGGTCTTACAACGACGAAGGAAAATATGGTAATGAAAGCGCCATACCTCGGCTTTGATCGAGGCCGAAGCAAATGTAGGCCTTCTCTATTGCAATGGTTAACATAAGTGTCCAGTACGAAAGACGACGGAGTTGGATCTGAAGACAGGCAGGCGTACCTGCTACTGAAATCTGCAACTAGATCTAGAAATGTGGATAAATGTTCTAGTAAAACATAAAAAAAACTAAGAACGAATAACAAGGCAGGAGGATTCGGACGACACCTTGGCAGATGGCCGTAGAAACCACAAGGTGGTACAAAATTTGGGATGAACCCGCGGTACGATAGGCCTGCAAAATCAAAAGATACAACCAAGTACTCACTGAAAACCTGTCCGGTATTTCAGGCCGGACTTGCGACCATCACCCGCAGAGACGATAAAAATGAGTATGAACAGGCAAGAAACATCCAGGATTTCGGAGGACCTAGTCTTACGATGGAAATACATTTCGAATCGGAGAGGCTCGTCCACAAACTTTAAAATGTCAGATCGTTAAGTCGATGAAGATATGACGAATAAACGCGGTGTCAGGCGAAGACTGAAGTTCAAGTTGCATTTTACTTATCTTGATCTCACAATATGTAATAGGATTGCCGATGGTAGGCGAGAATTGGGCGAGAATGCCAATCCAGCAAAAATCAACAACGCAAGAGGTCGGAGTTGGAAAAGAGTCCCAATTACCAGTTCCGCTTTCAAAACTCAACCGAGGGTGCGAACCGGTGACGGATGAAGCTTGTACTTACCAGGCTTTGTAGTAAATGTACTGGACCTTTCGTACTTGATGTACATGAGCGGATATCGTCGACCGTTGACGCGTCCGGCTTGCCGGCAAGTACTTTGATGTCATCGTGACATTTTGGCTCCGAGTGTTTTTATGGCAGGCACTGCTTTCCGCTGAGCCAAGAGTTCCTTAGTCACCAACACAACAACTTAGTTCTTCACCTATATCTCTGAAAACATTCTTTCTTCCTTACTTCAACTGTGGATGATAAGAACATAACGGTGAACGAATCAATTGGAATTTGGGAAGAGTTTAAACGTTTACCGGTTACCATCAGCCTTGGCCATACTGAATATCTTTTCTGCTTTGGGACGTTCTTGGCTCTTCATGCAAATATAAAGTAGCATATATTGCATCACCTCGTCTCTCGTTCGAGGTATACGACAACTAATCGAGAAAAGAAAGGTTATAGGACTTCGATCAATCACTGGCAGTGACCATTCACCCTGTGGCTGCTAAGGTTTTTCATATCTGGGATTTTGCCACGGAATAAAATAAGTACGACGGATACATAATTATGACTGATCATGGCTAGCCGTCATGGACAGGTTGCGATTGGCTTAACACCTCATCTTCTCAACTTATATTCTTTCCGCTAGCTTCCGTTGGATACTGCTCTCTGTTCTTTCCGCATTCAAGCATCATGGCAAGGATCTTAAACTCCACCTTCCATGAGCTCGGAAGAGGATCTGCCGCACTTCTGTGATACGCAAGCAGATAATGACGACGACGTTGCAGTCGGCGAAAGCGTCTCTACTATTCTCTCTCACTTTTACCTAACACAAGTATTACCATATGGTCGTGCACCATTTATCAAATCCATTAGTTCTGGCGCTTCGGGGAACCAGACTTCCATGGAAAGTGTTGCTTTCTTAGCCTTTCAGCTCGTAAGTTGCGCTCTCCGCTCGTATCCGGAAATTACTTTGCCTTTAACTCATCCTTGCTGTTCCATGGTTAATCCTATCCTTCTTTCTAGATTTTTCATTGTTGAAGATAATCCTCCATTGGACTGGACTGGTTGACGCCACCTAAAATCTTATCCATCCAATATTCCGGTTTTTCAGTTAGACCAGCTAGGAACTTCGGCTTATTTCGTTAATCGATATTCTTTGGTCTGTGCAAAAAAAAATATCTATTTGCTTTTCACGAAATTGATTCGTATTTCGAAAGAGAGTCCAACAACGCGACCAGTCTTCCCTCGTTCCATGTTTTAACATCGCTCCACTCCGCGCTCTGTTCACCCCAAATTTTCTTCATCCACAACGCATGTGCTGCATATTGCAAATCAGCAAAACAAATGTTGTTACCCAACAAATACGGGCCGTCATCCTTCCCTTTCTGGTACCAGCTGTCAATCCTAGCGAAGTCTGCCTGTACTTTCGCCCACTGCCGTTCCCGTTCCTCGCCCTTAGGCACGAGATCCTCCAACTTCATCCCAAATATAGCCTCTCTCGTCCTCCTAAAATACTCCTCGCTTCTCCGATTTAAAATACTGTTCGACTTGGGAATAGCAAATGGCATCAGAGCGCTTATCATGCGTGTGTGGACATCAATGAAGGCATGTTGCAGAGGAGCAGTTCCCGGAGGGAAAAGCTTCGGTGTATCAGGGTATGCGTTATCCAGGTATTGAGCAATTAACGCAGACTCGGATACAACGGCACCGATGGAATCATCGTGGATGAGAGGAAGAGAGTAGTATGGACTACCATCCGCCTTGGTGGTGGTTGGCTTGGCACCGATCTTCTGATATAAAGCTTCAATGTCGGGGTATTCGACCCATTCGGTCTTGTACGGAATGCCTTTAAAGTTAAGAGAATATCTTGCGGATATTCGTCAGGTAGTGATGATGACTGAGGGTTTGATCAGTTCCCACCTCGTCTTCCAGGTATTCGGGGACCAGGCGATGCCGGGAATAGTTGAAGGTATATCGTAGAAAGTTAACATCTGCAACCTTGGTGCGACTTCGTGTATCAGTCTACCTATGCCTTTGCGAGGCACAGCCTTCTATATGTTGGGTTATGTGAGTTATGTGGAATAACGAGTGTTTGATTGGGTAACCAGGTACTAACCTTGGGATTAATTACACATTGTAGGAGCAGTAGGGAGCAACAGGGAGCAACGCCGGATAACGGCTCTCCGTTATCTCCGTTACATTTCGTGGATTGGATAGGACTACTGAACTTCGTTTAAACATAGTTTGTACAGTCGTGGACAACCAAAGTCAACAAACCCCTGTACAGCCTGAACCAGATTTTTTTGGGACAAAATAGCTCTAGATTTGGACTCAGGAGCCTCGAAAACGTTAAAAAAATACCTTCCCGAGTTTTTCCCACGACATTTGGGAATCCGCCAAATTTTTGAGAGGTTTGAACGGCATAACACGTGGGAATTTTCAGCCAAATTTAGTTAAGGACAGCCTCCAATTGCATGTATGCGCTCTGTGAGACTGTCCGATGACCTTTCTGCTTCTTGACGGCCCATGGGCCATGCTGCTGCTTTCCCACTTAACCCTTTCCGGTATGCATCCATAAAACGCCAAGAACGGTTGACAAAGCGCCAAATAACATCAACTGGGCATGCATCCAAACACTGCAGTGCGGCCTTTTTTGCTTCAGCAAAATTCTTCTTTGGGATCTCTCGGTAGCGATATTTGCACCATCCCCAATACTGAAAGTACAATAAGATTAGGAGACCTGATCAGATTTAAGCAGACTCACCATCTCAATTGGATTCAATTCACAATGGAACTTGGGGAGGAAGATACATTCATGACCTGCCTCACGAATGAGAATCTCAAGCAATGAATCCTGTTTTGTCATCTTGCTTGCTAAGAAGGTGGGCCATGCAGCAGTCATTATTATCCCAAGGACAAACTGGCTTGCATTTTGCACACATCCCATGGACATTGAAGCCTCACTCCTCAAGAACCTGTTGTAATCCTTTAGCGTCACCATCATCAGTTGTCATTTTTTGAACTTTGCCACAATGTTCTACTGTTGGATTTGACTCAGGAATGATAGTGTTGTGCTGTTTCCGCTGTTTTCCTCCATTTGATTTGTTCATATCAAATGCACAAAGTGCATCAGGGCCAAGAGTTGCATGAGCAGATGACTGATCAAAGATGAACAGTGCAACACAACCTGGATGAGCCAACTCGAATATTTTGATAGCATGATGAACTTGAGCAAGAAATTGCTCATGATCCCACTGTTAGGAAACCACCCCATTACCTAATAAACTTTCATTTTTATTTTATTATGTTGAATTACGCTACATGATGCCAAATTATGCTACATTTTGATAGCGTGAGAATTTTATTTCACACGCATCAAAATGTATGTGCATGTACGAGTGCATCGGTAACAACAATGTACAATATATGTAACATAGTATATAAACCCTAAATATATGCCTAGGGGACCCCAGTTGTGTTCTCTTAGGTATTCCACCTACATTTTCAGTGTGAAAGGCCTATCTCAACAAACTCACCTATTAATAACCCCTCGCATCAAAACCATCAAGTCCCCATCACGAGCGTGGATCCCGCCCCCTTCTTGTAGAGAGAACCCGCATGGTCTTAGCTAGCAGATAGTGGGTGTTGCCCTAACAGAAGAACACAACTTCCCATATCAGTGTGCCTTCTCTTACTTGCACATACATCATTGTTTCACTGCGCCACATCTGATTACTCATCCTTTCGGCATGAGCCGGAAGTACTTGTATATACGTAATCTACCTTTTCTTTCATAAGCCGACACCAGGCCTCGCCTTACATTGCGACTGCCAGTGATCGAGAGGCAGCACTCATCATTAGGACAGCTGCAACCAGACAACCGATCAGATCTGGTTTAGTTATGATTTACATTACTCTATTCGGACGACTATTTTAGTTACAAGCCGAATTCAGTGATATCTCCGAGATCAGGCACTGTTGGAAGGGTTATTGATCTGAAGTGTCAAAATAGGCGCCCGACGAACGACGAACCATTGACGAACCTCGACGAACCTTATCACGTGACCTGTAAACGTTTGGAGAGGTCTCGAAGAAAAATTTTGAATTTGTCGAAGAAGTGATTCATCACAGATTCTACAATTATGTCCAAACCTTCAACTTCTAATCCCGGTCCTAATCCTGTTCCCATACCAGCACTAGAGGTGAAAATTGATGCGCTCACAGCGCAAATGTCGCAATTAGTGTCAGTATTGGCAGCATCACAGCCCAGACAAGCAGAAGTACAGCCAGAGACAGCAGGAGAAAGAGATGATGAGATGGAGGAGATGGAGGAGTGGATATCGCAGGAGGATGAGACGGTGGAGAAATCCGGAAATGGAAAAGTGTGCTTACCTAAGTACATGCCCCCGCAAATCTTTGACGGTACCATGGAGAATACAAAATCCTTCATCAGTTCTATAGTATTATACATCCATGGGAGGAAGCCAGAGTTTCATACAGCCAAGTCTAGGATTATGTTTGCTCTCTCATACATTCAGGGGGGGAAAGCACAGTTCTGGAGAAATGAGGCTATTAATCAAATTGCTGCGGGAAATAAACCATTTGCAACCTTCAAGGAATTTCTGGAGAGATTGGAGGCACAGTTTGGAGACCCTAATCCAAAGGTGACAGCCAATGCTAAATTAAAGACCATGCAAGGTTCCTTAATGGTGGATAAATTTATTTTGCAGTTCAAAGCAGAAGCTTTGCAAACGGATATGGGAGAAGTCGCATTGGTAGAGTTTTTGAAAGCAGGATTAAATCCCTCTTTATTCAAGTCTATCTACCGACTACCTTCTATGCCAGAGAAGTTGGACGAGTGGTATAATTGGGCAATGCGCCTTGACCGGCAATATTGGCAGGAACAGGCGGAGTCAAAGTTGATGTACAGAAGTAGTAAATTTGGAAAGTCATCAGGAGGAAAGTCCGAGAAAGGAAAGGCACCTTAGGTGCAAGCTCCAAGGGCACAGCCACTGGCCATGGCAGTGACACCTATAGTTACGGAGTCAGCAGCACCAGCAGATGCAATGGAGGTTGATCAAGTGGGGAGACGAGCCCCACTTAGATGTTTTAACTGTGGGCAGTTAGGACACATTTCTAAGAATTGTAAGCAGAAGAGAAAGATCAGGGGAGCTATATTCGAGGAAGTGAAGCAGGAGGAGGGGAAGCAGGAGAATTTTGTGGAAGAGTCCTAGTGAAGGTTTCCCCATTGGTGACCCAGAATCGTTACAATGTATTAGTATCCGAGGAAACCCAGAGTAAATCAGAAAAGGAAATCGAGGAGGAGTACAACTGTTGCAAATCACACGACAAAGAAAATTGTCACATGTCATTTCCGAAAACCCCTAAATTCTTTATTCGCTCTGCACGAATAGAACCTGAAATCACCTTGACTGTGGGACTGAAGACAGTGGACATGCATGCAGCTATTGATGTGGAAGCATTGCTTGACAGTGGTGCTACAGGATTATTTATTAATCGATTCTTAATTACCGGAAATGGTATTAACACACGCAAGCTGGCACAACCTATAATGGTGTACAATATTGATGGAACAGTCAATCGTGGAGGAACTATCAAGGAGGAGGTGACTATGGTACTAAAGTATCAGGAGCATCAGGAGTGAGCCATATTCGAAGTGTGTGATCTTGGGAAGACCAATCTAATAATAGGATGTCCGTGGTTATGGAAGCATAATCCTGAAATTGATTGGAAAACTGGGAAAGTACAAATGACTCGTTGTCCTAAGGAATGTAATGTGTATGGGAGGAAGAAGGCAAAAAGGAAAAAGAAAGAGAAAGAACATCCGAGAAAGTATTCTGTTACGATGGAGGAAGTGGAGGATGAGGAAATGCCAAATGGGGAAATTCCGATCATGATCGAGAAAGAAGAGCAAAAGCAAACCTTTAGAGCAGTTTGTGGAGGACAGTCATGGGACAAGAATATCGTGAAGGTGGAGAAGCCAGTGGAGGAATGGGTGCCAAAAGTGTATCATGAACATTTGTCAGTGTTCCAAAAGAAGGAGTCTGAGCAAATGCTGGTGTGGAAGCCATGGGATCATGCGATTGAGATGAAGCCCAGGTTTGTGCCGAAGAAGTCAAAGGTATATCCGTTATCTCCGATGGAACAAGAAGAAGTGGATGCGTTCCTAAAGGAGCAATTGTGCAAAGGATACATACGACCTTCGAAATCACTGCAGACATCACCAATATTCTTCATGCCCAAAAAAGACCAAAGGAAGAGGATGTGTACCGATTATAGGTATCTGAATGAGTGGACAGTGAAGAACACGTACCCCCTGCCGTTGATCTCAGAAATAATTGATAAGGTGGGAAAAGCCAAGGTCTTTACAAAATTGGATTTATGATGGGGATACAACAATGTATGAATAAAGAAAGGAGATGAGTGGAAGGCTGCATTTGCCACGTGTCGAGGATCTTTCGAGCCGCTTGTCATGTTTTTTGGGATGACTAATAGTCCCCCGACCTTTCAAAATATGATGAACGACATCTTCAAGGACATAATAGACAAAGGCGTGGTAATAATATTTATTGATGACATTCTGATATTCACAGAGGATGAAGAGAATCATGAGGCAATAGTGCAGGAGGTGTTACGGAGGTTGGCAGAGAATGATCTATTTTTGAAACCAGAAAAGTGTGTGTTTGGGGCAAGCGAGATCGAGTTCCTAGGATTATTGATTGGCCCTGACGGGATCAAAATGGATCTGATCAAGGTACAGGCAATCACAGATTGGCCTGCGCCCACCCATGTCAAGGAGGTTCAAGCCTTCTTGGGACTCGCAAATTATTATCGTCGCTTTGTGCACAATTTTTCTAAAATTGCTGCACCCTTACATAACCTTATGTGAAAGGGAGTAGTATGGAGGTGGGGAGAGCAGCAGCAGACAGTGTTTGAGGAGTTGAAGAGGAAGTTTGTGGAGGGACCAATATTAGCCCCAGTAGATTTCACATGCCCTTTGCGAGTGGAATCCGATGCATCTGATTTTGCTACTGGAGTAGTATTATCAATGCTGTGTGAAGATGACAAATGGGATCCTTGTGCATACTTGTCGAAAGGGTTGAATGATGTGGAGAGGAATTATGATGTGCATGACAAAGAGATGTTGGGGATAATACAAGCATTGGAGGCGTGGAGGCATTATTTGGAGGGATGTATGCATCAGATTGAGATCTGGATGGATCATCAAAATCTGCAATACTTCATGTCCGCTAAAAAGCTTAATCGCCAGCAAGCATGTTGGGCACTATTCCTATCGCATTTCAACTTTCACTTGGTCCACAAAGTGGGAAGCTTAATGAGGAAAGCAGATGCATTATCCAGACATATTGATCATAAAAGGGGGGTGGAGGAGGACAATAAAAATGTTACCTTACTCAAACCTGAATACTTTCGCATTTGCGCTATGCATCAAGGGCATCTATTAATAGATAGCTCGGAAACGGAAATGTTGTCTAAAATTGGACAATGTTCAGAAATGGACGATGAAGTAGTGGAAGCTGTGAAAGCTCTGAAGGGAGAGAAGAAAGGTAATATCAAAGGAGACGAATGGGCTGAGGAACAACGGTTGGTGTTGTTTCGAGGAAAAGTGTATGTACCAAAGGATCAGGATTTGCGAAGGGAGATTGTCTGGTTACATCACAATACACCGATTGCCGGACACCCAGGAAGATGGAAGACGTTGGAATTAGTAATGAGAAATTATTGGTGGCCCGGAATTTCAAAGTATGTGTTGGGGTATGTGGATGGATGTGATACGTGCATGAGGGGGAAGAAATTTCCAGAAAAACCTGCAGGAAAATTAATGCCGAACCCTATACCTAAAGCGCCGTGGCGAGATATATCTGTGGATTTTATCACTGGATTACCTGAGGCTCAAGGGTACGATGCAATATTCGTAGTATGCAACCGCTTTACAAAGGAGGTCCATATTATTCCTACTACTACAGAAACCTCATCCTTGGGCTTGGCGTGCCTCTATCTAAATCAGGTATGGCGGTTACATGGGTTACCCGATACCATTATCTCCGATTGCAGACCACAATTTGCTTCCACGTTTATGCGAGAACTAAACAACATATTGGGAATTCAAACTAAATTATCTACAGCATATCACCCGCAGACTGATGGGCAGACAGAGTGAATGAATCAGGAGTTGGAGGAGTACCTATGTATGTTTGTCAACTACCAACAAACCGACTGGCCCGAATGGTTGGCAATTGCCAAATTTTCCCACAATAACAAATTCCATTTGGCTACTCGTATGTCACCCTTTTTTGCGAATTATGGATATCATCCTCGCATGGGAGTAGAACCCAGAAGGGAAGTCAAAGTACAGTCGGTAGAAGATTTTGTATCTAAGATGCAAAAGGTACAAGAGGAAGCAGAGGTGGCATTGAAGAAAGCATGTGATGACATGATGCGACACACGGATCGTACTCGAGCACGCACTCCAGAGTACAAAGTTGGTGACTTGGTATGGCTAAGTACCAAGGACCTGAACATTCCACGACCTTCGAAGAAACTTATGGAGAAACAAGTTGGCCCATATGCGATCTCTAAAGTGATCTCGCCTAATGTGGTAGTGCTAAAATTACCCCGATCATTTAAGATTGATCCCAAGATTAATGTATCCCGCCTACACCCTTACCATCCACCCACTATTCCTGGCCAACAAACTACTCCGCAACCTCCGATAATAGTAGAAGGTGCTCCAGAATACATAGTTGAAGAAATTCTAGACTCACATCTTCGATGGAACAAATTGGAGTTCTTAATAAAGTGGAAAAACTATACCAACGAAAATAATTTGTGGGAACCCAAAGAGAATTGTAAGCGAGCACGTAACGCAATCGCTTAATTCTTTAAACATAATCCGAATGCTCTGCGTCGCATTGCGAGAATGGTGTATGAGGGGATGAAATTCCGGCCTTACCAAAATTTCACAGAGGGGACAAACATAATATTTTCTCGCCTGGAAGTCGAGGCATAAAAGGGGGGTAATGTTAGGAAACCACCCCATTACCTAATAAGCTTTCATTTTTATTTTATTATGTCAAATTATGCTACATGACGCCAAATTATGCTACATTTTGATAGCGTGAGAATTTTATTTTGCACGCATCAAAATGTACGCGCATGTACGAGTGCGTTGGTAACAACAATGTACAATATATGTAACATAGTATATAAACCCTAAATATATGCCTAGGGGACCCCAGTTGTGTTCTCTTAGGTATTCCACCTATGTTTTTGGTGTGAAAGGCCTATCTCAACAAACTCACCTATTAATAACCCCTTGCATCAAAACCATCAATTCCCCATCACGAGCGTGGATCCCGCCCCCTTCTTGTAGAGAGAACCCGCACGGTCTTAGCTAGCAGATAGTGGGTGTCACCCTAACACCCACCATGCATTGCCATTTGAGCCAGGGAATATAATTTTGTGTGCATCCATTTCAATCTCATGTTCTTTGTTCTGAGTAACCAATCGGCCACTGACTTCATTGTCAAAGTCTGAGACATGAATGAGCCGACCACGGGATTTACTTTGGAGCAAGACCTCCCCCTCTCAAAGCCTAAAAGCAATTAGAAAAGCAACAGTGTGAAGATGAAGGACACAACCAAGCTGATGATTTGTATTCATTTGCATGAAATGAAGATTCATCCTGAAACAATGCGATGACTTTCTTTTCACCAGCACTGAGCATTGGCTCAACTGCAATAAGCTCTCCAGTGTTGCTGTCCTGGACATAACAAGTCATTTGTGCGTCAAATTCCTTCATCCGAGGAATAAACTCTTCGTTTCAGTACTTCACAACATCCTCACATTTGTGACCATCCAAGTAGACTCCTTTCCAAATTTGGGTATGTCACCATCCCAGTTTGATTAACCACCTCCTCGCAGTTCTCTCACACAGAGGTTTCTTCAACGAGACATCCAACAAAGGCAATATTTGGCTGTTGAGTGCATGCTGAAAGCGGTGTGGTGTGACTTCCCTGGTCTTCTGTGACGACAGCCAATCCCTTGCAGCACACTTCAGGGTTTCATCCAACAATAATGTCCTCCCTTTCCTTGTACCACCCCGCCTCTCTCTTGGCAGTTGCTCAAAGAGCTGATAATGATGGGCAAGTGACACCAGGGGCAAAAGCTAGGGCAGTTGAGTTTCAACTGCCTTCGAGGCAGTGGGTATGGCAGTTGACAAAGTAATTATGTAATATTGCCCTTGTGATCATAACAAAGTTATCAATATATATATCAATAATCATTAAATTGGTTAATCATTAATCATTGATCATTGATCATCATGTGGTGCAACAACTTTTGTATTATTCTTGTTACCAAGTTACATACTTTACATAAATATGGAGTAGCAGTTAGTGCCATGAATACTCCTTTCCTCCATTCCCTTCCTCTTTCACTCAACAATGCCTTCAGTTATATGTACATGCACAGTTTGCAGCATGAAAACTGTCTGCATTCATGGTGTTGAACAACCAGGCCAGTCTGTTAGTGGTCCAACTCGTTTGATGCATGAGAAACAGGATAAAAACCCTGCCTTGGCAAGACGGAAGCCACAATCATCCCCAAGTTCATCATCAAAAAAATCTACAGCTTCCAATTCTCCAACAGGTAAGTGCTAAACTGTTTCCATAAGAATATAGTTGAAAAGTATAGTACAGATATCAGCTTTTCCACTACACTTATTATAAAGATGGTCTGCCTTCTTGTCATCTGGCTCCACACCAGAGCTGGTGTAAGTCATGCTGTCACCAACAAAGTTCTATGAGCAATTCAGGTTATCATCTCTGCAACTCTTTATCTTGTTGGCATTGCTTTGATGTCATCTGGATTTGTTATCAAACTTTCTAATGTCAAACTTCCTCATGATGTTCGTACAGCCTATCAGCTTCACTGCCCTGAACCAGATATCATCCAGACAGCATGCTGTCCCCAGTGCCTTTCCCTCTTCCCTTATCCAATTCCTTGGAAATGTCAGTGGAAGGAGTCTCCAAGATCACGTGCATGCAATACAAATCTCTGGAAAATTCAGAATACCCGGAATGGCCCCAAATGGGTTCCATGCCAGCTGTACAGTACACAGTCATTTGACTCTTGGCTTCAATTTTTTTTGTCTCGCCAGATCATAGAAGACTCTCTTCACAAGACTTATCATAACCATATAAATCATCCTCCAGCTGTCTTTGGTGCCACTATTAATGATATCCAAGGTAGCCCTGCTTGGAATGATATTTTAGGCTTTCTCCAGTCTCCCTATCATTTACTCTTCAGAATTTATGTTGATTGGTACAACCCTCACACAAACAAGATTGCTGGTAGGTCACTAGAAAGAAATTATATACTAATATGGCTAATAATATTACATATAGGTAAAAAGGTATCCTGTGGTGCAATTTTGCTTTATTGCTGGAATTTACCTTTCAATCTCTGGTATCAACCTGAGAATATCTTTATTGCTGGTCTCACACCTCCACCTCATCTTCCTGACCCTACCACTATTTCCCATGTTCTTGATCCTGTTATTACTTCTGTTGCCAAGTATGGTGTTGCACCCGGTCAAAATGTGCCAACATCCAGACATCCCAATGGTATTCCTGTGCAAGCAAAAATTGCACCTGTCATTGCTGATCTGGAGGGAAGTCGGAAGGTTACTGGCTTTTTAGCACATGGTGCCACAATGTTTTGTTCCTTCTGCCTCTGTACCCAACATCAGCTAGAAGACCTTAATATGCAATCCTGGGAACTACATAATGGTGCCCAGGTGCGAGCACAAGCAGAGGCATGGCTTAACCAGACAACCAAGGCTGGCTGAAATGCTCTATCAAAGTCAAATGGTGTACGGTGGACTCCATTACATTGTCTGCCATACTGGGACCCAGTCAAACATGTTGTTCTAGGTTTTATGCACAACTGGCTTGAGGGTATTTTACAGCATCATCTTCGCTCACTCTGGAGAATTGGACAAGATGAGGATGAAAGCCAGAAGATTAAAGAAATAGAGCTTGATGAGCGATTGACTGAAGAGGATGTATCAGACTCTGCTGAAGAGTTGGAAGGTCTTTTCCAGGAAACAGCTGAATATGAGACTACCATGATGATGCCAATGCAACATACACCACCACCTATGTCTCCCTCACCATCTTCCTCATTTACTGCTGGTTCAAGCATGTCTGAATCATCCTCAACCCCTACAGTTACACAAACCCATCCAGTTCCCCATGACCTCAATTTTGATGATGAAGATGATGGTGATGATAGTGACTATATTCCTGCAGACACAGTGCCATTCAGCTTTACACCTACAGAGCTACAGGCAATACAGGATTGCATTCAAGACATTACTCTTCCAACATGGATACAACGACCACCAGTCAATCTGGGTGAACCAAGTCATGGCAAGCTCAAAGCAAGAGAATATCTCACTCTGTTTACATGCATTTTCCCTCTCATTATTCCGGAATTCTGGTACATTGTTGCTGCTACAGACTTTCACTGCCAACACTTTGAGTGCTTCTATAACCTTGTTGCAGCTACAAATATTATTGCTGCATTCAAGACTTCAAATGCTGATGCTGATGCCCATACCCAGCATTATATCCAGTATCGGACTGCAATTCAAAAGCTCTTCCCTTACCATCCATCCAAGCCAAATCACCACTATGCCATGCATAATGGCTCCCTGCTCAGATACTGGGGTCCTTTAGCTTCATTGAGCGAGTTTTCAGGAGAGCGAATGAATGGAATGTTGCAAAACATTAATACTAATCACCATATTCATATGTTTATTTACACTCATTTATGTAAAGCTAGTAGCTAATATCAATTGCAGGAGATTTGGATTTAACAATGCTCTGCCAAATGAGTTGTAGAGCTTATCTTGATGCTTCACTGCACAGTGACAATGCTATAAAAGAGTTGTCTGACATTCTGGAGCCAGTTGACATTTCAGTGGATAATCCACCAGTACCTCTGAAGTCTACTGAAGTGGCAGAAACTCTAGAGAAGGCCCCTAGCCTTCAAGATGTAGAATATAATGGGCTGCTTCATTACCTTCACCAGACAGGAAGGCCCTACTGAGCCTACTCTGATCTTCCCCATCCATTGAACAGCATTATTCTTTCTCCACAAGCTCAGCATCTTATGGAGATCCACCGAGACAAATGTACCTTTAGTTGTGAAAGATCACACAAAGGAAATAGTGCCATACAGTTTTACAATCCTTTGACTCAAGTTCATGATACAGGCTTTATTCAACAAATTTGGAGGCTTCCAATAGAAGGCACAATGCAGATCTTCATAAATGTCTGCCCACATCAACCACTATCTGAACAACAGGAAGGAAAAGCACCATTCAAATATTATCCTGGATTTATGACCCGGATTGTGGATGCAATCCCCTCTAACACCAATATCATTATTGAACCTGCTCATATCATTACCCATGTTGTAACCTTACAGCACCCATTAGGGACTTACAATATTGAAAGAGAGGTGCTAGTTGTTTGTTGGGCTCCAAATAGAGGACATAGATAGGAAGAAGAGCAGGAGTGCCAGTGGATGCTTAGGGACAAGTATTTAATTGTACATTTGTATCCACTCAACTTAATATATCTTGTTGTTGGGAAACATATCAGTTGAATTTTCATAGTAGTTTCCTATTATTTGAGCACAGGAGCAGTCAGGAGAATCCTGACTATCTGGTGACAAACACGTTGAATGCGTTGGTGTTTTTCATTCTATTCTCGGTGACAACCACCACCACCCCCTCTCTCACTGCAAATGTGAGCGGGGGTGTTTGTAAGGGGACTAGGGGGGTGCCCTGTGTGTTTTTCCTATTTTTTATGTTCGTCCCATATTTTTCCCCACCTCATTTCCTTCTATTCTTCATTTTCTATGATTTTTCCGGATTTTATTACTAATTTTCCCTTGCTATCATGTTTGTATATGTTGACACTTTTATATTTAGAGGCGGAGTACCCCTTCCGACACATACCCCTTGGTATGATGTCATTCGGCGGCCTTGATCCGCCTATCTCCGCCTTTTTCTATTTTTAGGTTATATTTGATTTTTGTCGTCTTCACATATACTGGGCATCAGCAAGGGGATCCTTAGAGTTTTCTCTTCGGATTTCCCTTTGCTAGGTGCGCCCCCAGTCCCTGTATTATGTAGCATAATTTTAACTTCGGATTTCCCTTTGCTAGAGGCTTAGGTTGCCCTTATAGTAGAAAACTCTCCCCTAAGGCCCGAAAATCGTGAACGCGCTGCCCAAAATAGGCAGGTACGGACTGGACGACGCTTCCCAAAGCTCCACAGAGTCCCTACACACCGTTCCAGATACTCTCGCCTTTATCGCGCCGCCATTTTCGCCAAACGCGCTCCCTAGCGACATGGACGCATCAGAACACTTCGACGCGCTTGAAAGCGACGTTTCCGGAATGCGCGCGCAAATCGACTCGCTTAAATCTACGATTGAAAACTTCGTTAGGACCCTCCAGGCTAACCCTACGACTAATAATTCCCCCTTCACGACTCCAAGCGCACCCAACAACAACGTTTTGCCAAATGCATCCACTAAGGAACATGCCCAGATCAAACCGTCCCCCCCCGCCGAATTTAATGGTGCACGTGCGCAGGGACGTGCATTCCTTAATTCCTGTGAGTTATACATTAGTCTCCAGTCGCATCAATTCGTCGATGAGGCTGCAAAAATTTATTGGGCCTTCACATACATGAAATCTGAATGCGCCTATCTCTATGTGGACCGTATCCTACGTCAAACTAAAGAACTTGGTTCTCTACCTTTCTCCACTTGGGGTGACTTTCGAGCTGAGTTCGTACGCCACTTCTGCCCCCTCAATGAACGCCACCGAGCAGTGACACGACTTGAGTCATCCACTTACCACCAGGGATGTCGATCTGTGGACAACTATATCGATGAGTTCAAGGATTTGGTGGACATGGCAGGGTATGGGAGTGGGTTACCAGTGGTGGTGAAGTTCTGACGGGGGCTCAACCAAGAAATTCAGGACCAGATTGCACAGATGTTGGAAGGGCGCCCAGCGGACGATGATATCCTTGCTTGGTATGAAGCTGCTTCACTCTGTGACAAGAACTGACTCACAAATGCGGCGTTTAATGCTGCATTCCATGCTCCAACTACCACTCATACACCCTACACCTTCAATCGAAGCCTCCCCCACCCTAACCCCATTCCTGCTCGTCAAACTCCCACACCACCCGTCAATGTCCCAGTACCAATGGATGTTGATGCAGCCCGCAGCCGTGCACGTAAGTTGGATCTCTGCTACCGTTGTGGGGAACCTGGACACAGGGCTGGAGCATGTCCCCATCGTCAGGACATCCGCATGCTCACCCCCGAGGGACGAGACGAACTCCTGCAAGATTTGTTGGCACTTGTAGATGTTGAGGAAGCGAAGGATCAAGTTGCAGAGGAGGTTAAGCTGGAAGTTGTAGAGGAGCAGGATTTTCCTATTCGCAGCGAGTGAATCATACGCCCTCACTGCCTGTCCATAACCGCTTTGAAGTCTTGTCAGTTGAATCCCCAGAGAATGAATCCATTTCTGTGACTGCTCCCCTCCCTGACCCTTCGAAGTTGGCTAAAGACGTACCTGCTCTCCCCATCTCTCCTTCTACTCCACGTCCCAAAATTAAATCATGGGAGCGTAAACTACCATGCAAGTATATTGTGGCATCCACTCCCTCTGCACATTCCTTAAACCTAGCCATCGAACTGCAGACGACCGACACTGGACAGATACTCGGTGTCTCTGCGCTCCTGGACTCTGGTGCGACTGGTCTCTTCATCGATTCCCATCTGGTACAACAACAGCGTCTAAATACTCGCTCACTCTCACGTCCGATACCTGTATATAACGTGGATGGATCCCCAAATGAAGCTGGTGCCATCCGAGAGGTTGTAGACCTGGTTCTCCATTACAAAGATCATAGTGAGCATGCCCTTTTTGCTGTCACTCAATTAGGAAAGCAAAAGGCGATTTTGGGATATCCATGGCTTTGAGACCATAACCCAGAGGTCGACTGGCGCACCGGGGAGGTTACCATGAGCCGATGTCCATCCCGCTGTCGGACGTGTTTCACAGAAGCCAGGCAAGAACGTCGTGGACAGAAGGCGGCAATACGATGAACTCAGAAGTGTCGTGCTGGACCCCTGCCTATACCTGAAGTGGAATTGGAAGGGGTTCCTGATCTAATGCCGGACTCGGATGATGATGATGAGGACCCAGAGGAAGTGGAGGAGGGTGATCGGATCTTCTACACTGCGATTCGCTCATCGCATGAGGTGTGTGCCACATCGAACATATCCCAATGCCTCGCCGAGGCCTTCCACAAAAACAACGCTGCTAAATCCTCTACTAACTCCTTACTCCCTCATCTCCATGAGTTTGAAGACGTGTTCTCCAAGGAGTCATTCAACTCTCTTCCTGCGCGTAAGCCATGGGATCACGCGATCGAACTCACCCCCGGCGCAACCCCTTCATCCTGCAAGGTCTATCCTCTCTCTCCGGAGGAACAATGGCAGCTTGACCAGTTCATCGACGAGCACCTGGCCTCTGGACGTATTCGACCATCGAAGTCACCAATGGCCTCTCCCTTTTTCTTTGTCAAGAAGAAGGATGGCTCACTTCAACCGGTTCAAGACTACAGAAGACTCAACAACATCACGGTCAAAAATCGCTACCCACTACCCCTCATCTCTGAACTCGTAAACCAGCTCCGTGGAGCCCGATACTTCACCAAGCTCGATGTCCATTGGGGCTATAATAATGTAAGGATAAAGGAGGGAGATGAGTGGAAGGCAGCCTTTCGTACCAACCGTGGTCTTTTTGAACCGCTTGTCATGTTCTTTGGCCTTACTAATAGCCCTGCCACCTTTCAGACCATGATGAACGACATCTTCCATGACCTCATCCTCGAAGGCGTTGTCTGCATCTATCTCGACGACATCCTCATCTTCACTCACACGGTTGAAGAGCACCGTCGCATCACGTGCCTCGTCCTAGAGCGACTTCGACGGTACAAACTCTACCTTCGTCAGGACAAATGCGAGTTTGAAAGGACCAAGATTGAGTACCTCGGCCTGATTATCTCGGAGGGTCAAGTGGAGATGGATCCTATCAAGGTAAACGGGGTCACAGCTTGGCCGACGCCCATGAACAAGAAGGAGGTGCAGTCCTTCCTGGGCTTCATCAATTTTTATCGGTGTTTTATCAAGGATTTCTCACATCATGCACGACCGCTGTTCGACTTGACAGGAAAGGAGGCATGGAGGTGGGATAATGCACAACAGGAGGCGTTCGAAAAGCTTAAGGAGATGGTCACTTCCGCTCCGATCCTTACCTTTGCTGACGATTCGCGTCCTTTTCGTGTAGAAGCCGACAGTTCTGACTTTGCGACGGGCGCTGTGTTGTCTCAGCAGTCTCCGGAGGACCAGAAGTGGCATCCTGTTGCATTCTACTCCAAAAGCCTTAGTGCTGTAGAGAGAAACTACGAGATCCATGACAAGGAGATGTTGGCGATAATGCGTGCGCTTGAGGAGTGGCGACACTTCCTTGAGGGTGCCCAACACAAGGTGGAAATTTGGACGGATCACAAGAACCTCGAGTACTTCATGACGGCCAAGAAATTGAACCGTCGTCAAGCTCGTTGGTCCCTGTATCTATCTAGATTCGACTTCTCCTTGCACCACCGTCCGGGTCGCAGCATGGGGAAGACCGATGCCCTATCCCGACGTGCAGACCATGGGGATGGCAGCAGTGACAACCAAAACATTGTGCTGTTGCAGCCAGACCTGTTCACCATTCGGGCACTGGAAGGCATCGTACCCCAGGGCGAGGAGCGGGACATTCTACGTGACATTCGTCGCGCAAACCGTAGCGGTTTACATGAGGATGTTGTCGCCCGAGCTGTTAAAGAACTGAGGAAGGGATCGACCCTTTCCTTACGTGCGGCAGAGTGGGCTGAAAAGGAGGACTTGTTGTATTTCAGGGATCGCATCTATGTTCCCAATGACCCAGACCTTCGCCGGCGCATCATATCCCAACACCATGACTCACAGATTGCTGGCCACCCCGGACGCTGGAAGACCTTGGAGCTCACCTCACGGAACTATTGGTGGCCACAAATGTCACGGCTCATTGGTCAGTATTGTCGCACTTGTGACCTTTGCTTATGCACCAAGGCCCCTCGTCGCAAGCCTATTGGTGAGCTACACCCTCTTCCTGTTCCAGAGAGTCGTTGGGATGTTGTCAGCGTTGACTTTGTGGTGGAATTGCCAGAGTCAAATGGGTTTGATGCGGTGATGTGCACAGTTGACTCAGTGGGAAAACGCGCTCACTTCATTCCCACTCACACCACTGTCAGTGCCCTAGGTGCCGCTCGACTCTACCTCCACCATGTGTGGAAATTACATGGACTTCCTGGTGCCTTCCTCTCGGATCGTGGCCCTCAGTTCATGGCAGAGTTCACTCGTGAGCTGTACCGACTCCTGGGGATCAAACTCCTCGCTTCAACTGCTTATCACCCACAAACTGATGGCCAGACAGAGCGAGTCAACCAGGAACTGGAGCAGTACATCCGCCTCTTTGTCAATGAACGCCAGGACGATTGGGATGATCTCCTTCCTTTGGCCGAGTTTGGGTACAACAACCATGTCCATGCTTCCACTCAACAGACCCCTTTCCTCTTAGACACTGGATGACATCCACGCATGGGATTTGAACCTCGCCAAACTCCCTCACACATTGAGACAGTGAATGAGTTCACAGAACGCATGAGGGATAGCTTGGAGGAGGCAAGGGCAGCCTTAGCAAAGGCAAAGGATGACATGGCGCGATTTTACAACCAGCGCCACTCCCCAACCCCTCAGTACAAGGTTGGTGATCGAGTTTATCTTGACTCCAGTGACATCTACACTACACGTCCATCCAAGAAACTCGCTCATCGCTTCTTGGGACCTTTCCCCATTGTCAAGTGCGTTGGAACACATGCCTATCGTCTACGCCTCCCAGCCTCCATGTCCAGACTCCATCCTGTCTTCCATGTCGTCAAATTGCTTCCAGCTCCCCCAGATCCGTTCCCGGGATGCCATTCACACCCACCACCACCACCTACAGTGATCGAGGGAGAACCCCAATATGAAGTCGAGTCAATCTTGGACAGCCGTTTGCATCGAGGAAAACTGCAGTATTTGGTACATTGGAAGGGTTATGGGTATGAGGAGAACTCATGGGTCGAAGAGTCTGACGTAAATGCCCCTCGGTTAATCAAGGAATTCCACCGACGGCACACTGCTGCACCGCGTCGCATTCAAGTCACGGACTTTGGTTGTATACGATTTCGAATGCATCGGGGCGATGCATCTTAGAGAGGGGGTGATGTAAGGGGACTAGGGGGGTGCCCTGTGTGTTTTTCCTATTTTTTATGTTCGTCCCATATTTTTCCCCACCTCATTTCCTTCTATTCTTCATTTTCTATGATTTTTCCGGATTTTATTACTAATTTTCCCTTGCTATCATGTTTGTATATGTTGACACTTTTATATTTAGAGGCGGAGTACCCCTTCCGACACATACCCCTTGGTATGATGTCATTCGGCGGCCTTGATCTGCCTATCTCCACCTTTTTCTATTTTTAGGTTATATTTGATTTTTGTCGTCTTCACATATACTGGGCATCAGCAAGGGGATCCTTAGAGTTTTCTCTTCGGATTTCCCTTTGCTAGGTGCGCCCCCAGTCCCTGTATTATGTAGCATAATTTTAACTTCGGATTTCCCTTTGCTAGAGGCTTAGGTTGCCCTTATAGTGTTTTTCATTCTATTCTCGGCGACAACCACCACCACCCCCTCTCTCACTGCAAACACGAGCGGGGGTGTTTTTCATTCTATTCTCGGTGACAACCACCACCACCCCCTCTCTCGCTGCAAACACGAGTGGGGGTGTTTTTCATTCTATTCTTGGTGACAACCACCACCACCCCCTCTCTTGCTGCAAATGCAAGAGGAGGGGTTTCTCATTCTGCTCTTGGCGACAACCACCACCACCCCCCCCTTGCTGCAAACACGAGAGGAGGGGTTTTCATTCTGCTCTTGGTGACAACCACCACCACCCCCTCTCTCGCTGCAAACATGAGAGGAGGGGTTTCTCATTCTGCTCTTAGCGACAACATGCACCATCACCCCCTCCCTTACTCCAAACGTGAGGGAGGAGACTTCTTGGGGGAGCAGGCTCAACAATGACAACAATGACAGCCACCACAATGACCACAGCTCCCCCACCTGCTGCTGCGAGCAACTGCTTGCAGGGTGGAAATGGGGAGCAATGATCTTTTTTTTTGTAACTTTTTTTAATGAATAAATATCATAATTTTGTATTAAATGAAGTGTCTGTATCATAATGTACAGTGAGTCAAGAGAATCATAGAGAAATCATAGAGCATACTACTAAAGAGACCATAGTGAGTAAATAGGCATAGAATTGAAATATTAGTGGAAAGCATAGAAGTGCTGCTAGCAGCTACCAGTTTGTTGCAAAGGGCCAAACATGCAAAGTCAAGAAGGATATACCTTGATCTATCCTGCATTCTTAGGCTAGTCATCACCATACAAGTCATCACCATCATCATCATCATCCCCCTCTTCTGCCCCATCTGCCTGCCCCTCCTGCTCTTCATCATATTGGTCAATCTGTTTCAGCTCCTCCTCAGTAGGCAGCTTATATTGTGTCAACACATCATTCCCATACTTCTCCATGAACTCTTTCTCTGGCAGATTTTTCCATGCCACACATGCAGACCAGGTGCTGTACAACTGTGGATCACCAGGCAGAGCAACATGCCATCCAGCCCAGGTGTAATCAGCATGCTCACAGAGTGTAAGGTGTTCATTCCAGTAGATTGGATCAAACCAATCAATTGGGACTGACTTTGGTAGTGCCAGAAGCTTTGATTGCTTTGGTATTGGAGGATCTTCACGGTGTCGCTCAGTTCTGTAATTATAAAATTAGCCAATGATAAAAGGTAATGACACTTGAACTCACCTGAAGCAACCACTTTTGCTTTTATTCATCTGCTGGCATTGCTTGTCTGCCATACAGAAGAATGCAGCCACCCCTGTTGCCCGACCCTCCTTCTCCTTGATATGGTAGACTGAGTCTGGGTCCCCTTCTGCCAACTCATCATCAGAATGGGCCTCATTTTCATTAGCTAAGGCCAAGACTCGATCATTGAAACCCTGTGCTTTGAATACTTCAACTCTGCCACTAGCAAGCTATTGAACTTATCTCAGTATAGTCCACATTTCAATGGAAGCAAAATACACACAGTATTACATCTCTTCCACACCGAAGTCATCTGCTTTCCCTTTGCAACACTCCCTGGACTCTTTGCCTCTGACTTTGCAAGCCCATACATGTAGGAAAAGACAAAACTTCAGTAAAGTTTGTGCATGAGTGCAAAGTCATGGACACACGACAGGTTAGCTCCCATGTGACTATACCTATATGCAGTTGAGACCTGCTCAAATGTCTTGAGTGCAATATGTTCATGGAGTAGGTTGTACATGGACTCGGGATCGCCACTCAGAACATCAGGTGCCCACTTTGCAAGTCCAAGGCATGCCACAGTCCTAAAGATGAGTAACAAATGACACTCCTGGATGCGCCTAATGTTTGCAGCAATTATCCCATCCTTGAGAGAGCTGACAAGCTCAGCTACCTTGGCTTTGGCATCTTGTATCCTACCTGAGTTGTCATCCAGGCTGGATGTTACCAAGTTTTGGAGCTGTGCTTCAGACGGATAACACTGAGTGAATGGTACTTTGTCTTCAGGAGTGACCTTTGGGGGAACAGTGCTCTGGTGTGGTAGACACCACAGGACACGAAGATGAAGCTCAAGAGCTGCCTAAAATACAGAAGAACTGTGAAGTGATCAAATACAATGTAACAAAAGTTGCACACCTTTGTTTTCTCTGCCTCTTTTGGTACCTTTCCCTTTCTCATGTGCCAGTCACTAGGTTTCTTGGGTTTCCTGGGTCGCTTAGCAAAAACTTTGCATGCTTTCTTCGCTCATGAGGAGTTGGTGTTTGCACTGCTACTGTCTGGTGAGCGCTTGCACTTGTTACCAGATGAGGTGCCCTCCCCTAACCCAGATTCAGAATCAGCAGGAGGTTGCATGTGAGCATCAGAGTCAGCCATTGGGATGGTGGTGGTCAAGAATCAAGGTATTCAGTCAAGCCAGAACATGTGCACAGTGCATGGCACGAAACACGTTGAGAACAAAGGAATTCAGCATGATCACATGGTGGAATAAAGGATCCTCATACCAGAAAAAATTGGAAAGTCCGGGGCGATCTGATGGGCTGTGATCGGTACGGCAGCATATCAGCAGGCAAAAACATCATGGGCATCGATCATCGATTGCATACTTTCAAATTATATTACATAACTGCTAAGTGTTTAAAATTTGAAATCCAACTGCCGCACCTACTGCCTTGAAGGCAGTTGAGTTTCAACTGCCCTAGGTTTTGCCCCTGGTGTGACCGAACCTTTCTCGCAAAATGTGTGCCATCTTTTTTGTGCCACTGTCTAGCAATCTCAACACTTGCTTCAATCTTTCAGTAACCCTTCAAACGTAGTGTGGCAAAGTTGTGGAGGATGAGAAGCTGATTGATTTTGGACAAAGGTAGGTTTTGCTTTTTCTTGAGATTGAGCTTGATCTGATCTCGCAAGACATCCCAGCTTTGTATTTCCTGTTGTGTGTGAGAAACCAACTCACAGACCTCCACTTCAAACTCCCACTCATCGATGTCATCAAGGTCATCAAGGTCGTCACCCATGTCTTCATCCACTGGTTCAATGTCTTTGACACCACTGGGACTTGCTGATGGAGTGCTCCCTGGTTCTAGGTTGTTGAAGCTGGGTGTTGGCAATGGCAGGTGGATAGGTATGTCTACCTTGTCTTCTGAATCAGATTTTGGTGCTGAGACGACTTCAAACCCCCATGCTTTGAGTGACATCTGCTTCTGGATGGAATCCTTGTAGCGTTGTTGTGTGCACTTGGATTTGCTGGTGACATCTGGACCTTTTACATAGCTACACAGATGAGCTGTACCAGAGCCTCAACTATCAGCACAAATAAACTCGCGAAGAGAAAAACCACACACATTTTTTTTCTTTCCTCTTGTTCTTTAGCTACCACAACCAAAAGGGTACCCAATCTTCATTGTCGCATGAATCCTCCAATCCCATTCTAATCAAGTTTTCACAGAAAGTCTCATTTTCAAGTGATCCTTCCCATTTGTCATTGCATTCTTCAATATCTTCAGCATCTGGATCATCCACAGCCATAGCTCCATCATATCCGACACTCTTTGTACTGTCCTCATCTGCTGCAAGATAGGGATCCCAATCTTGCTCACAATCAGATTCTGCACTGTTCTCAACTCCTTGAAGCTGCTTCTGGCTGTTTGATTGATCCAGTTGATCCTGCAAAGGGACTGGCAAAGGTGATCTGACCCTTTTCTGATTTTGCAACCCATCAATGTTCCGTTTAGTGACCTTTTGGGGGCATCCTTGAGCCATGACAATGAAGAAAAGATGAATATTTTTACAGGTATCTACTCAATAAATTTTTTCGATACTGTGGCATTAGATACTAGCCATAAAAAGGAAGCGATTGCACATTTTTCTGTGATTTTGGGGGTTTTTTTCGGCATACCGCCAAATTTTTGGGGCTCGAGACACAAAAATAATGCATTAGATGAATCAGCTTGTGCAAATACATTTGTTAGGTCCTTAACTATGTATTCCAAGGGTTTTCAGTGCTTTTCAGTGCCTGTGGACGTCATGAAAATTAGTGGTGTAAATTAGTTGGTTTTGTTTGTCCATGACTGTAGTGCTTCAACTGGACACCCATCTCTTCTCTATGTTGAGTAAATTTTGGCTTTGGTAGAGCTTTAGTTAATACATCTGCCGTTTGCTCTGGATTATGACAGTTCTGTATATCAAGAACTTTTTCACTCATGAGGTCCCTGACCCAGTGATGGAGAAGAGTGATGTGCTTTGACTGTTGATGGAATTGTGGGTTGTGTGTTAATGCTACAGACCCCTCATTGTCTCCATAAATAATGGTTGGGTCCTCTTGAATAAATCTGAGTTTGCCATATAGATTTCTGAGCCATGTTGCTTCACGTCCAGCCTCTGAGAGAGCCACATATTCTGCCTCCATAGATGACAAGGCTATGATTGTTTGTTTCTTTGATTTCCAGGTCACTGCTCCCCCTGCTGTGAGGCAAACATATCCTGCTGTAATCGTACCCCAGAGGGGGTCTGATTTGCTCAGAGACACAAAGACAGAATAGAACCAGGTATTATAGTGGAAGCAGATATGGGTGAACAATACAGGAGGAGATTATGGAGGTGATAGTTAGGAGGAAAAGGAAGTTTGTATGTTTGATAGATAGTGTAAGGGCAAGACCCTGCAGCAACAAGAGGAGACTCAATCAGAGAGAGAAGGGGCACTAAAGCATGGCCAGTGTATTGCTATAAGCAGAGGAAATCCTAATAATAATGAACTAAAGAAGGGTCACTACTCCAACTGTCCAAGATAAGGCTGTAGCCAAATGATAACAAAGCTAGAGTAATGTAATGGAAAGGAATGTAGGAATGAGTCCATGACTGATATAAACATAGGAAGGGGCTGGGTACCCTACCCAGGGGTTGTCCCCTTACAGATAGATGTCAGTATATACGAGAAATCGTATCAACAAGAACAACTGTTAGTAAGCAGCATGATTACACCCTCCCCTCATCTGAAAAAAAACAAAAGTGTAAGGAAAAGTATCATAAAACTGCTTGTTGTGTGCATTAAAAACACAATGGGAAAAGCTACCGGTGGCAGGGACAAGAAGAAGGTGAAAAGAACAACCCACCCTCAACATCCTGCCAACCAGTCATCCAATGTGGCATTGTCCACAAGCTCCACACCTGAAAGCCACTCATTGTCAGTGGTGCCATAACCAACCCACCTTACCAAGTATTGCATGGCTGTGCCATCGAGCATCAATTATCTTATCAATGTAGTGCTCCTCAAGCCCATTCTCCATGATGATTCCCCCTGGGCAAGCCAGTTCTCACCCAGGGAATAACATGCAGTCATTCTTGTTGTAAGGCATTACTTTGGAAGTATGGAATGTGGGGAATCTGTTTGATGCCAATGGCAACTCCAAGGTCACAGTGGACTTCCTGCAGTTGATATCCATAATAATGTATGGTCTGTCAAATCTAGGCATAAATTTAGCCACTCTTTTCTCACCTTTTGCAGTGTATTCCCATCGCCTGTTTTCTGTTGATAGCATACCATGATCTCCAATGTCCAGGTCAAGGTTGGCACCACGAGTCAGGTTTGCAAATGCAGCTTGCATCACCTTCACTTTCAGTAAGTTATCCTGTGCTTCATAAACATCTAGCTGTAGACGGTCAATTAACTCTTGAGCCCTGAGTTCCTCAGGTGTCTCAGTAGTCACAGGTGTGAGGAGAGGAGGAATCAGTCAAGGACTGCAGCCCATTCACAGTTGGAAAGGGGAAAAGCCAGTAGACTTGTTCACAGTGTTCATCAAGTTGAAACACATCCATGGCAGTGTGTGAACCCAACCAGTCTGATTATGTGCCACATGGTAATGCAGTGCCTGGTTGATCATCTTGTTAGAGCATTCACTTGTTCCATTGGTCTCAGGGTGATACTCCAATGACATTTTTAGTTTAATACCAGTGAGCTTGTGCAAAGCAGTCCAGAATTTTGAGACAAACAGTTTGTCATGATCCAATACAATGTCCAATGGCAGACTGTTCTCGCAGTACCACCAGTCAAAGAAAACTTGCACGAGCTGCTCAGCAGTAAGGTCAATCTGAGTTGGGATAATCTGCAAATCAGATCCCAGTTGGTCGGTCATTGTCAGAATGCAGTTGAAACCACTATCTTTGAGCAATGGCCCAATGAAATCCATTGCAACCGAATTGCCTCATCTGTCTGGCATGGGTAATGGATGTAATGGTCTTGCAGGCAACTTAGACTTGTTGCACTGGCAATCAGAGCAACTCAGCACATACACCTGTTCAAGGTCACAGGGCATGTTTGGCCAGTAGTAAGAATCCCACAATGAGCCATAAGATTTCTCAAATCCAAAATGCCTGAGAGAATTATGGGATAGGCGGAGCAGAGACTCTCTAAGGCCTGGTGTAGATGGTACCACCAGTCAATCAGCAATAAACCACAGCCCATTGCACATCTGTACAGAGGACATGCCAAGGGCAGCAGCAATCAGTTTCTTGCACCAAGAATCAGTCACCTACCCCTCAATGATGCTCTTCTTGAGCTCAGGGTCAGTGGAGATCGTGAGTGTCACCATGGGCAGCTCCATCTTCACCAAACAGCATACAGATTGCCAAGGTGATTTCCATGTAGCTGGCAATATCATGTTCACTGATGGGAGGTCATCATCATAGGGACAGTATTCATAAGGCATATGGGCAGCATCTAAGGTAGAGGAACTCCATAATCATTAAATGTCATGTGCTGTGACTGAGTTGTGATGAGGGGCTTAGCAAAATCATGTGATCTGACTCATCCCAGTGGACACTGGATTGGATCCAACTTCCCAAGTTTGTTATAGCTGTAATCTTTCTCTTTTTGTATGCTGGCATGGGTGATGGGCCTGTGAGGCCTGACATGGACACTTGGATGCAACACATGCTGGCAATGCATTCTTGAGATTGAATCACGTGTACATAATTTATCTTCCATAAACCCGTAACTATTCAATCATAAATGCATACACCTCATTATACATACTTCTGTCTCCCAAGGAAATTTGGGAGACTAGAAATATAAATTTCTAGGGAAGTACATTTTTGAAAAGAGCCCTCTCTTATTTTGTGATTCAATTTCTATCATTTTGTCATGCAAAATCATGCCAGGTCATATGACACTGGATGATTATGGAGTTCCTCTATCTTATCACAGCTGAACCGTCAGTCATGGCAGTTGTGGGGAGCTGTGACAGTGCATCTGCCACAGAGTTGTCATCCCCTTTGATGTAAACAATCCTAGCATCAAACTGGGACATGAACTCCATCCAGCAAGCCTGTCGATGGGACAAGTCAGGCTGTGAGTCAAAAATTTCCAGCATCTTATGGTGTGTGAAAATTGTGAAGCTACAGCCAAACAGATCACACCACCACTTCTTCAGTGCACAAATAATGGCCAGCATCTCCTTCTCGTGCACAGGATAGTTCCGTTTGGCACCTTTGAATGTCATAGAGTCAAAAGCAACTGGGTGGGCAGTTTCCCAGGTTGTACCAAAGGACAGAATTGCACCAGAAGGCAGATCACTTGCATCCATTGTCAAGAAATTTTTTTGTTCACTGTCATTGTGGTCAATTATTGTCAGGCAGTTGTAGCTGACCATGTTAGGGTGACACCCACTATCTGCTAGCTAAGACCATGTGGGTTCTCTCTACAAGAAGGGGGCAGGATCTGTGCTTGTAATGGGGGAATTGATGGTTTTGATGTGAGGGGTTATTAATAGATGAGTTGGTTGAGAAAGGCCTTTCACACCGAAAGCATAGGCAGAATACCTAAGAGAACACAACTAGGGTCCCCTAGGCATATATTTAGGGTTTATATACTATGTTACATATATTGTACATTGTTGTTACTGATGCACTCATACATGCGCGTACATATTGATGCATGTGAAATAAAATTCTCATGCTATCAAAGTGTAGTGTCATTTGGCATCATGTAGCGTAATTCAACATAATAAAATAAAAATGAAATTTTATTAGGTAATGGGGTGGTTTCCTAACAGACCACAATCATTTTGATCATTTCAAAGGCCAACTGATGGTGTGGCTCCCAAGCTGGGAATGAGCATGTAGCTTGGGCAGTTGTCAGAGGGGTCAGAACAGATGTGTGTGTAGCAAGATTTGGCAGGAACACAGCGAGGTAATGTACAAGACCCAAAAAGTGATGCACATTAGTTGCACTTTGGGGCCATGGCCAGTTCAGAATTTTCTCAACCTTACTGTTGTCCAGTTCAATTACAGCAGCAGAGATATGATGACCCAGAAAATCAATTGACGAGCAGTATGTTACATAACCTTATGTGAAAAGGAGTAGCGTGGAGGTGGGGAGAGCAGCATTTGAGGAGTTGAAGAGAAAGTTTGTGGAGGGACCAATATTAGCCCCAGTGGATTTCACACGCCCTTTACGAGTGGAATCAGATGCATCCGATTTTGCTACTGGAGCAGTATTATCAATGCTGTGTGAAGATGACAAATGGCATCCTTGTGCATATTTGTCCTGAGGGTTGAATGATGTGGAGAGGAATTATGATGTGCATGACAAAGAGATGTTGGGGATAATACAAGCATTGGAGGCATGGAGGCATTATTTGGAAGGATGTACGCATCAGATTGAGATCTGGACAGATTATCAAAATATGCAATACTTCATGTCCGCTAAAAAGCTTAATCGCTGGCAAGCATGTTGGGCACTATTCCTATCATGTTTCAATTTTCACTTGGTCCACAAAGCGGGAAGCTTAATGAGGAAAGCAGATGCATTATCCAGACGTATTGATCATAAAAGGGGGGTGGAGGAGGACAATAAGAATGTTACCTTACTCAAACCCAAATACTTTTGCATTTGCACTATGCATCAAGGGCATCTAGAGTTGGAGCAGTACCTATGTATGTTTGTCAACTACCAACAAACCAACTGGCCCGAATGGCTGGCAATTGCCGAATTTTCCCACAATAACAAATTCCATTCGGCTACTTGTATGTCACCCTTTTTTGTGAATTATGGATATCATCCTTGCATGGGAGTAGAACCCAGAAGGGAAGTCAAAGTACAGTCGGTAGAAGACTTTGTATCTAAGATGCAAAAGGTACAAGAAGAAGCAGAGGTGGCATTGAAGAAAGCACGTGATGACATGATGCAACACACAGATCATACTTGAGCACGTGCTCCAGAGTACAAAGTTGGTGACTTGGTGTGGCTAAGTACCAAGGACCTGAATATTCCACGACCTTTGAGGAAATTTACAGAGAAACAAGTTGGCCCATATGCGATCTCTAAAGTGATCTTGCCTAATGCGGTAGTGCTAAAATTACCCTCATCATTCAAGATTGATCCCGAGATTAATGTATCCCGCCTACGCCCTTACTGCCCGCCCACTATTCCTGGCCAACAAACTACTCCACAACCTCCAATAATAGTAGAAGGTGCTCCAGAATACATAGTTGAAGAAATTCTAGACTCATGTCTTTGACCGAACAAATTGGAGTTCTTAATAAAGTGGAAAAACTATACCAACGAAAATAATTCGTGGGAACCCAAAGAGAATTGTAAGTGAGCATGTAACACGATCGCCCAATTCTTTAAACATAATCTGAATGCTCCACATCGCATTGCGAGAATGGTGTATGAGGGGATGAAATTCTGGCCTTACCAAAATTTCACAGAGGGGACAGACTGCACACATCAATATGTATGCGCATGTATGAGTGCATCGGTAACAACAATGTACAATATATGTAACATAGTATATAAACCCTAAATATATGCCTAGGGGACCCTAGTTGTGTTCTCTTAGGTATTCCGCCTATGCTTTTGGTGTGAAAGGCCTGTTCCTGCCAATATTGCTGGTCAAGGTGCATTGCCCAATTATACCACTCATCCAACTTCTCTGGCATAGAAGGTAGTCAGTAGATAGACTTGAATAAAGAGGGATTTAATCCTGCTTTCAAAAACTCTACCAATGCGGCTTCTCCCATGTCCATTTGCAAAGCTTCTGCTTTGAACTGCAAAATAAATTCATCCACCATTGGGGAACCTTGGCGCATGGTTTTTAATTTAGCATTGGCTGTCGCCTTTGGATTAGGGTCTCCAAACTGTGCCTCCAACCTCTCCAGAAATTCTTTGAAGGTTGCAAATGGTTTATTTCCCGTGGCAATTTGATTAATAGCCTCATTTCTCCAGAACTGTGCTCCCCCCCCTGAATGTATGAGAGAGCAAACATAATCCTAGACTCGGCTGTACAAAACTCTGGCTTCCTCCCATGGATGTACAATACTATAGAGCTGATGAAGGATTTTGTATTCTCCATGGTACCATCAAAGATTTGCGGGGGCACGTACTTGTAAGGGGACTAGGGAGGTGCCCTGTGTGTTTTTCCTATTTTTTATGTTCGTCCTATATTTTTCCCCACCTCATTTCCTTCTATTCTTCATTTTCTATGATTTTTCCGGATTTTATTACTAATTTTCCCTTGCTATCATGTTTGTACATGTTGACACTTTTATATTTAGAGGCGGAGTACCCCTTCCGACACACACCCCTTGGTATGATGTCATTCGGTGGCCTTGATCCGCCTATCTCTGCCTTTTTCTATTTTTAGGTTATATTTGATTTTTGTCGTCTTCACATATACTGGGCATCAGCAAGGGGATCCTTAGAGTTTTCTCTTCGGATTTCCATTTGCTAGGTGTGTCCCCAATGCCTGTATTATGTAGTATAATTTTAACTTCGGATTTCCCTTTGCTAGAGGCTTAGGTTGCCCTTATAGTACTTAGGTAAGTGCACTTTTCCATTTCTGGATTTCTCTGCTGTCTCATCCTCCTGCGACATCCACTCCACCATCTCCTCCATCTCATCATCTCTTTCTCCTGTTGTCTCTGGCTGTACTTCCGCTTGTCTGGGCTGTGATGCTGCCAACACTGACACTAATTGCAACATTTGCACTGTAAGTGCATCAATTTTTGCCTCTAGCACTGGTGTGGGAACAGGATTAGGGCTGGGATTAGAAGTTGAAGGTTCGGACATAATTGTAAAATCTGTGATGAATCACTTCTTTGACAAATTCAAGATTTTTTCTTCGAGACCTCTCCAAATGTTTACAGGTCACGTGATGATTCGTCAATCATTCGTCAATCGTTTGTTAATTGTTTGTCGATTGTTTGTCATTCATTGGGCACCTAATTTGACACTTTGGATCAATAACCCTTCCAACAGTGCCTGATCTTGGGGATAACACTGAATTTGGCTTGTAACTAAAATAGTTGTCCAAATAGAGTGATGTAAATCATAACTAAACCAGATCCAATCGGTTGTCTGGTTGCAGCTGTCCTAATGACGAGCGCACTGGCAGTCACAATGTAAGGCGAGGCCTGGCATTGGCTTACAAAAGAAAAGGTAGATTATGTATATACAAGTACTTTTGGCTCATGCCGAAAGGATGAGTAATCAGATGTGGCACGGTGAAACAATGATGTATGTGCAAGTAAGAGAAGGCGCACTGATATGGGAAGTTGTGTTCTTCTGTTAGGGCGACACCCACTATCTGCTAGCTAAGACTGTGTGGGTTCTCCCTACAAGAAGGGGGTGGGATCCATGCTCATGATGGGGGAATTGATGGTTTTGATGCGAGGGGTTATTAATAGATGAGTTGGTTGAGAAAGGCCTTTCACACCGAAAGTGTAGGTGGAATACCTAAGAGAACACAACTAGGGTCCCCTAGGCATATATTTAGGGTTTATATACTATGTTACATATATTGTACATTGTTGTTACCGACACACTCATACATGCACATACATATTGATGCATGTGAAATAAAATTCTCATGCTATCAAAGTGTAGCGTTATTTGGCATCATGTAGCGTAATTTGACATAATAAAATAAAAATGAAATTTTATTAGGTAATGGGGTGGTTTCCTAACAGACCACAATCATTTTGATCATTTCAAAGGCCAACTGATGGTGTGGCTCCCAAGCTGGGAATGAGCGAGTAGCTTGGGCAGTTGTCAGAGGGGTCAGAACAGATGTGTGTGTAGCAAGATTTGGCAGGAACACAGTGAGGTAATGTACAAGACCCAAAAAGTGATGCACATTAGTTGCACTTTGGGGCCATGGCCAGTTCAGAATTTTCTCAACCTTACTGTTGTCCAGTTCAATTCCAGCAGCGGAGATATGATGACCCAGAAAATCAATTGACAAGCAGTATGTGGGTTTTCTTTGGGTTAAAGTACAGCTTGGCCTCATGGAGCACATTCAGAATTAGATGGACATTACGGTGATGATGCTCAACCCAGAAACCCAAACAAAACCTACTAAATGGCTTTGGATGGTATAACACAAGTCAGAGGAAGGATGTGAGGCCCTCTAGATGTCACCTGTCAGACCAACCATCAAATAGTCATAAAACAACTGCTTGTCAAAGCAGTTCGAAGCTAAAAGAATGTCTTTTGAGGACTTCTGAGGATTTTCGAGGAGTTGTGATATTTTTCGAGACGTTGTGATGATTTTCGAAACATTGCAATGATCTTTGAGATGTTGTGATATTTTTCGAGGTTTTTTTGAAAAAGTTTCAAGGAATTTTGAGTGCACAAATATGTTTGGACGCAAGATGGGGGGACTAGATGAGTAGTAGAAGTGAAGCAAAGGTGAATCAAGGGAAACACGAGCAAAAATAGCATAATGTGAGGAATTTTGAGGAATTTTGAGGAAGTTTAGCATAAAACACCAAACTTCAGACTGAATAAGACTAAACTGAACTCTCAAATCACTGTGATCTGGGAGGAAGACAATGACTTTCTTGTTTTTCTTTGTATCTAGTACATCTTTTTATATAAAATAAAGAAACTACCTAAAAAGGCTAGAGAACATGAGGCAAACATGTGGAAAACTCGAGGCAAAAGATAATACAAGTATATCAGAACAATAAAGCGAGACTAGAAAGGGTGAATATAACACATGATGAAGAAATAATAAGAAAGAACAGCTAAAAGCAGACTGTCTCTATTATGAATTGAATAAAACATTGGAAACTGCTTTGAGCGGATTGTATGCATGCACATGCAGTCGAAATGTGTTTGATATACTTGAGATAGTGTCCCATGTGTCCAGCATGCATCCAAAGATTGTTCGAATGGGAAATACTGTGTCTGAAGATGTTTTTCGAGGGTTGATATTTTTCGAGGTCTTTACACTCCCCCCCCCCAATCCGAGTGGACTCCGCTCGGACACTCGGACTGTCCGAGTTGCTTATATAATTGACTGAAAAATCAGTGGCTACTGTAGGGATTGAACCCTCATAGTCACATGATAAAGTACATTTAAGGCAACAATATAACCATTAGACTAAAGTATCATTACAGGTAAATAGTTTTATCTCTCTATGTACCGCCCCGGCTGTGATGACAAATCAACACAGCCACATCACCAACGATGATGCCAGCTCATCATTGATCATCATCATTCACCACCAACCACCACCACCACCACCACTCGACGAAGACGCCTCCCTCCTGCATCCTGCTGCTGCCACTGCCCCCTGAACACCCCACAGCCATGGGCCCCATGCCAGCACACAATGAAATGGGTCCAAACGACAATAGAGTCATTTGGGCCCCAGGTGAGTTTTTTCTTTTTTCTTTTCTCATGTTTTCTTTAAGCTAACACATTTTTTCATTAATTATAGGTTATATCTATACTGTAGCAGCACAATGACCCCAAAACCACCAAACAAGGAACAACGACGAGACCACAACCCAGCAGCTGCCCCCACCAGTGCAAGCAACTGCTCGCATGGGGGAGAGCAGCTGCTAACGATGACGACAACCACAGGGAATGATGACACCACCCGCCCCAGCCCTACGAGCCACTGCTCATAGGGTGGACAATGGGTGGAATGATGACAATTAGGGGAGACCCCAATGACAGCCAGCACCCCCCATAACCACCGAGGCAACTGCTCGCGGGGTGGATGGGGGGTGTGAGAGTGCAGGTACTGACAGGGAGACAAAAAAGGCCCAAGAGACGTCAACGTCTCTTGGGTTCTAGATAAGTTTTTTTTTTCCTTTTCTCATTTCATTTTTTGATTCTAACCAACTTTTTTTAGGTACAAACTACTACTGGTGATGACGATGATGGGGGGACACCACCACCACCACTGCTGCGAGCCCCTGCTCACAGGGTGGAAGGTGAGGGTGAAGAGACAAGGGGGAAGGGAGACGAGGGGGAAGGGAGACAAGAGGGAAGGGAGACAAGAGGGAAGGGAGACAAGAGGGAAGGGAGACAAGAGGGAAGGGAGACAAGGGGGAAGGGAGACAATGACACCCACCCCATGCCTACAAGCATCTGCTCATGGGGTGGTTCGGGGGGGAGAAGAATGGGGATAGGAGAGCGAGATGGCCAGGGGACAACCTGGGGAGAGACAAACGCCGCCACGAGCAACTGTTGCTCATGGTGGGTGTTTTTAATTTATTTTTATCATGGTGGGTGTTGTTAATTTATTTTTATTATTGATAGTTATGGCCCCCTCCCCTCAAGCTTGTGAGGGGAGGGCTTAGTATTATTTAATTACCCATATTAATTACCCCTCGCACAGATGTAAGGGGGTCAATTTAATAATCTATTCATGATATATATAAAAATTAGATTTCAGTAATAAATAGATATGATGTATGTAACTTGAAATGACTACTTGGTTTAAGTGGTAGAGTGTGTATGTTTTGTCATCATGTGATTGCTAGTCCAGAAGGCTGTTGGTTCAATTCCTGCTGTGCACACATTATTTTGTGAGACTTATAAGACTTACTCTAAGACTGGAACTCAGACTTTACTTGGACAGTACTTTAGAAGGTGTAAATAAATGCACAATTGATGTTGTCCAAGCGAAGTCTGAGCAGAGTCTGAGTGAAGTCCTCAGACAGTCCGAGTGTCTGAGTGTCCAAGCAGAGTCCGAGCGGAGTCCACTTGGACTTGGGGGGGGAGTGTAAAGTACTGTATTTTTCGAAGATTTTTGAAGTTTCTTCAGACTTCATTTGTGGCCCGAAATCGGTGTGATATTGTTCGACAATGGTAGGGGATACATCTGGCATGTGTGCGATGACCATTTGGATAGCAATATAGTGTCTGATGTCAATTTTTGATGTTCGATGATTTTTGAAGTCAGTCAAGGAAATATCAGACTTGTTCGAAGGCCGATATCGATGCGATATTGCTTGAAACTGGTTCGGAACCCGTCGACAATGTTCCAAGTGTATATCCTGAGCTGTATGAAGGTCGGGGGAATTGTATTATGGCAGCCGAAGGCATACGAAGATTTTTGAAACATTTTTGTGACTTTGTAGAGGTTCATAGAGCTTTGGAGGGGTTCATATGGGTTCATAGAGCTTTGTAGAGGTCTGTAGAGACTCATAGAGCTTTGACAAGGGTTGTAGATGTGTTTTCCGAGCTTGAACGAGACCTATCAACAGTGGTGTCCAACGATCGACTGCAACCAGATCACAATATTGTCCAGATATACATGGCAGATCTTGAGGTCTTTACACTCCCCCACCTTTCCCAGTGGACTCCAACTAGAGTCTGACTGGAGTCCACTGGGACTGGTGGGTGATGACACCCACCCCAGACTGCATCCCTAGTGTTTAAAGGTCCAGTCCGGTCCAGTTTTTGACTTCCAAATGGGGCAACCGGCAACTGCAACCAGTCTAGGACTGACCCAGACATTGGGGGACTGCAACCAGACCATTTAGGATTAGGCCTAATCAGTCCATGGACCAACAAAAGACTGGTTCGGACCAGTCTTTTGCCATAAAGTTTTTCATAGGAAATAACCCTTATTTATTTCAATAATACCTTATATATATTGAGTTCATGGATAGATATTGTAATGCCCCATAGATTGGTCCAACTTTAAAGGAATTCTGCTAAGATTTCACTGAGATATGGCCAAAACTGAAAGGACATGCATTCAAGTTGTGGTTTGTAGTTTGTAGTTTGTAGTCACAACTCATTTGGGCTGTTAAATCAGTAAAATCACATGGGACAGATGGTTAGGTGTGTTGTTGTTATATTTATGATGTCATATAGCTGTACAAAAAAAATTATAGCTCAGGTAATAAGCAATGCTCTGATACAACAAAATACACAAACAAAAATGTTTTTGGTCATATCTCAACCAATTCTTAACCGTGTTTGATGATCCCAGTACTTTACACTCCCCCCCCCTAGTCTGAGCGGACTCCACTTGGACTCCACTCAGACTAGGACTGCTTGGACAGTCCTAGGACTCTGCTCGGACTTCACTCAGACTCCACTCAGACTCTGCTAAGACTTCAAGCAAACTACATTCAAATCAACTTCATAATGAAAATTTACATTTCTGAATGATTGTCCAGATGTAGTCCAAGTTGCAAGGCTGATTATTACTCATACGAACTAGACTAACACCATAATAAGCACTAAAGCAAGGTCAGTAAAGCTTTGCAACAAAGTCAGTAAACATGTTTGTAATAGTTTATACCAAGATCAGTAAAGGTTTGTAACAAAGTCAGTAAACAAGTTTGTAATGGTTTGTTTGTATTGAAGTTAATAACATATTTGTAATGGTTTGTACCAAGATCAGTAATGGTTTGTTTTGAAGTCAACAACATTTTGTAATAGTTTATACCAAAGTCAGTAAACAAGTCTGTAATGGTTTGTATTGAAGTTAATAACATATTTGTAATGGTTTGTATTGAAGTCAACAACATTTTTGTAATAGTTTATAAGGTCAGTAAAGGTTTGTAACAAAGTCAGTAAACAAGTTTGTAATGGTTTGTATTGAAGTCAATAACATGTTTGTAATAGTTTATACCAAGGTCGGTAAAGGTTTGTAACAAAGTCAGTAAACATATTTGTAATGGTTTGTATTGAAGTCAACAACATTTTTGTAATAGTTTATACCAAGGTCAGTAAAGGTTTGTAACAAAGTCAGTAAAGAAGTCTGTAATAGTTTGTTTGTATTGAAGTCAATAACATGTTTGTAATAGTTTACACCAAGTGTAACAAAGTCAGTAAACAAATTTGTAATGGCTTGTATTAAAGTCAATAACATTTTTGTAATAGTTTATGCCAAGGTCAATAAAGGTTTGTAACAAAGCAGTGAACAAGTTTGTAGTGGTTCATATTGAAGTCAGTAACGTGCTTCTAATGATTGACTTAGTACTATAAATATGTTGACTAAAAAATGACTTACAAAAGTCATTACTTAACTTGCAATAAGTCATCAGGTTGATTTCACATTTAAGCTTACCAAATGCCACAGTATTAACCTGTGAATATAAACATTAATTTGTTGTTTATGCATTTAATGATGCAAGACTTACAAAAATGATGTGTGTGAATGAATGCACTGTTAGTATGTCTCATACAGTTGGCAGTGTGAGTTGTTTGGTTGTGTTTTGTGCAGATACTGTGAGGCATGAAAGTAGGTGTCCACTATATCGCGTCCCTAATTTTTGTGCACGAAGTCACTGGAAAGTTGTACTGACTGGTTTACAAGCTTTGCCAACTTGATTATAAACTTTTACTGACCTCATTTCACACATTGACTGACCTTATTTACATACTTTTACTGACTTGATTACAAACTGTTACTAACATCATACCATTACAAACTTTTACTGACCTCATTACAAAATTTCACTGATCTCATTACAAACTTTTGCTGACCTCATTACAAAAATTTGTTGACTTCATTACCAACTTTTACTGACCTCATTACAAAATTTCACTGAACTCATTACAAACTTTTGCTGACCTCACTACAAAATGTTGTTGACCTCATTACAAAACTTTACTGACCTCATTACAAAACTTTATTGACCTCATTACAAAACTTTATTGGCCTCATTACAAAACTTTATTGACCTCATTACAAAACCTTACTGACCTCATTACAGACCTTCACAGATATCCAAACTACTAATTTCTTTGGGGTATCTTTTATGAATAGTTTAATTAAAAATATAACTATAGATATCAAAGGACAAAAAATACAAAAAGTCCCCCCCTCATCATCATTCCTCCATTGTCATTCCCCTCTCCCCTTTGTTGTTTCCCTTTGTTGTTCCCCCCTCCCCTTTTTGTCGTTGTTCCCCCTCCTGTTGTTATTCCCCCTCCTGTTGTTGTTCCCCCTCCTGTTGTTGTTCCCCCTCCTGTTGTTGTTCCCCCTCCTGTTGTTGTTCCCCCCTTTTCATTTCTGGGGTGCTTGGTGAGCCTCATCGTCATTCCACCTGTGGTCCACCCCACGAGCAGTTGCTCGTGAGGCTGGGGGCAGGTGGTGTGTTCTGTCATCATTGTCCCCCCCTCTCATCTCCATTGTCATCCCATTGTTGTGGTCATTCTCCCCCCTTCTCGTCTCCTCCCCCCTCATTGTCATCATCCCCTGTTGTCGTCCCTGCCGCCATCACTGTCCCCTGTTATCATCGTTGTCTGCTTTTGTTGTTGTTGTCCCTCCCCTCCCATCGTTGCTGGTTCATCATTGAGCACCAGCGATCCACCTTGTGAGCAGGGGCTCGCAATGGTGGTGACTTGCAGCCCAAGAGATGTCAATGGACGTCTCTTGGACCTTTTCTCATTGTTTGCTGCTGCTCCTTGTTTGTTGTTGTCATTGATATGCTCGACCCAGAAACCCCAAACAAAACCTACTAAAATGGCCTTGGATGGTATAACATGAGTTAGAGGAAGGGTGCGAGGTGGTACTAAAAGTCACCAAATCCAACCCGATGGAGGCATAAGATGTCTGAGTGGGTACGAAGGGTTTTGATAATGTTCAAAGGGGCGCAAGATCTCTCGATGTAAGTTCGAGGGAGATCGATAAGGTTCAAGGGTTAGAGGAGACGTTCGAGGTAATTGGGAATGGTATAGATGGTTTTACAAAGTGTGTAGAAGGAATATGTGAGTAGGGCGGCAATGATAGTGATGAGGGGCGATAGCAATATACGACGGACGAAGGGTTCAAGGGCTAATACAAAGTTTCGAGGAAGTTCGCAATGATTCGCAGAACTTCAGGCTAGACGAGAGGCTTGGACTCAAGAGCTGAACTCTTAAATCAGACTATAGTGAAGTAAGACGATCTCTTTCTTCCTTTTTTAAGTGAGTAACTATTACAAGTTTAAATAAGTTCTGAAGAGGTACTACCAAAAAGGGGAAGGAGAACATGAGGCCTACATGAGGTGAAGTCTAGGATAAAAGATAAACCTCTATCACTGAGTAAAACAATAAAAGATAAGAATTAAATCTCCGGAGTCCTGATATGTGCGAAATGTACTCGTCCTATGTCATTACAAACCATCTAAACATTTGAAATTCGCCTCATCGTGTCCTTAGTTGTCTCCTGCATGCTCAGTCGGTGGCCGAATAGCTTGGTCAACCTTGCTATGACTCGTCGGCATGTAGTAAGAGTGCCAGAGGCCATGATGACAGCGGCCGAGCGCATTCGAAGTGTTCCTATATCGTTTGAGGGGGATCAAGGGGGATCAAGGTAGCACAAGGCCACTCAAAGCCTGTTCGGGAGCGTTTTGCAAGGCTCGAAGGCGTTCAATGGGTTCCGAGTGTCATGAGAGATTGATGCGGAACTGCTGTGAGTGGTTACAGACCTTATAGCGCTAGGTGGACCTATCAACCTCCCCCTAAGTAAAATACTGACTGTCCCAGTCAGCCGATCTGAAACACGTGACATCACGAGGTCGTGTTGACAACAATAAACAAACATCGAACCAGTTATTTCCTTCCTCTCTCAATCGTTCTCCCTACCTCAAATCTTCAGTATGTCTCTCTTAGCTCAACTGAACGCCGAGGTCCTCGAGTACGCCAAGTCCATGCCCGAATGCGGTGTGGCAGAAGACATTGATTTCGAAGTGTGGGGTAAGGGTTTTTGCGAGAAGATGGTACGTTTTCATCTCTTTCCTTTTGGTTTGATCCACTGAAACGTCTCATGCAGGCTGAATATGACGAGTTGGCAGATGATCTTGGCAAAGAACGCGAACCAGCCATCCAAAAGGTCATCGACGAGGCGCTTGAACTATTTAAGTCGATGGTGCATCGGGAATGGGTTTCGTGGGGTGGAGACTTGTTGTTTTCGGATCTGAAGGAGGAAATCGAGCTGGAGGAACAAGAGGCAATGGATAGGCGTCGACGGGAAGACGAGGAGACAGTGAGATGGGTGGCGGCGGAGCGGAAGGCAGAGAGAATGCAAGAGCGCAGGGCCGCTCTCGTCGAGGCACGATGAGCGCTTCTCAAGAGTTTCCGTGCAAAGACGCTTTCGAAGGAGGCATTGCAGGAGCAGAACGCAGAGGTCGAGGCAGAGGCAAAGGCGATCAAGGTAGCGGAAATCACTGATGATAACGAGGGTGAAGTTGGACAGGGGGAGTTGGTAGAGCTGAGGAAGCAAAAGGTGGGAGATGTGGAAGACGGCGAGGTGGAGCTGGAGATAGAGGAGGTGAATGCAAAGCGCGCGAAGTTCGCCAAGAGTGGACTGCTCGAGTTCGAGGGCCCGGTAAGTCATCGAGTTCTGTCTTGTCCTTTCCGGTTTGCTAATCAACTTTTTCGTAGTGCAATCATTGTGCCAAGATGCAGTCGCAACCTCCATGTATCATCAAGAAGGGGGCACCAAAGTGCGTCAAGTGCACGCAAGCAGTCCAAGGCTGCTACTGGGAGGGGGTCTCGAGACGAGGGGTGCACAAGGAGGATGTGCCGAAATGCGGGGGTTGAAAGGCTGAGGAAGCGATGACAGTGGTAGCAACACGAGCGACAGCTGCGAAGGAGACTTCACGCCCAAAACCAGGTACAAGTGTCATTCGATGTGTTTCGAGCTCTCTAATCGATCATTTTAGTCATTTGAATTCATGCGGTGAGGGCGATTGAGCCCATTGAAAACATCGCGGGGCCTTCAATGCCGTCAGGGGATAAGGCAAAGGGAAAGAAGTCGAAGGGAAAGGTGAAGGCGAAGGAGGTTTGAGAGGTGGAGGATAGCAAGGTGATGGACAAAGGGGTAGCAATGCGTCGTTGACGCATTGCGGCAAGATTGGCAGAGAGGCGAGTTGATTTGGAGATGTTGTTAGATGAGATGGAGGGGTTGGAAGGGTTGCTGGCTGAGTAGGACGGTTTTTTTTTTGTGTTTTTGTGGACTTTGTTTTGTATTCTATCTTTTTAAATAAAGTTTCATAAATAATCAAAAGAAAACAATAAGAAAGAGGAAAGAAACGAAATACGATAATAAGGGAAAGGCTCAGTAAATCATCATGGCCGAAAAACCCTTTTGAGTTTGCACGACCACGCTATATGGTGATATCGCGACTTGTAATGTACACTAATTGAGAACAAAGTTATAAGTTCAATGTTCGAGATAAAGGAAAAGAATAGCTAGTCGGGTTCGATATCTGGAAAATGTTCGTCTATGTCGGAGTCAATGTCTGAAGTCTTTTGAAGTCCTTCGAGACAGTTCAAGTCAATGTCGAGGAAGTTCAGGGGAAGAGGGATGAACTTTCTGGTGAGATAGGGAAGGAGTCGGAATGTGGCGACGGGTCAATGAAGTATGGAGCCATCTAATTTGCAAAGGATATAAGCACCACCATAATTTCATTCGATAACAATGAGTGGGCCTAGGTATCATGCACGCATCTTTCGATTGAGTGATTTCTCGATCTGTGTGTTTTGAAGTAGAATGAGGTCACCTTTCGCGAAGTCGTAATCACGAATCGTTTGCTGGTGAACTTGTTCGAAGCGCTTTGCAGCTTCAAGCTGTGCCGAAAAGACTTTTGAATGAAGGACTTCGAGGTCTGAGGATCTCTTCTGTAGGGTGATGGCACGTCTGGTGATTAGGTCAGTAGTCGAGAGGATCGAAGCGGGAGGGGGTTGCAAGTAGGTGGCTTTGGAGATATTGAGGGGAATGAGGGGGTGCAATCCTGTAATAACGAAGTAAGGGGAGCAACCCATACGTTTATGAACCGTAACTCGTTCTGCCCAAAAGACTGAGTGCGCTCCGTTTGACCATTTGCTTTGGTCTCCATCAATGCCTTTGAATAGTGATTGGCAAACATCAAAGTGGCTTCGTTCGACGAGTCCATTAGCGCAAGAGTTATAACCACTAATGCGAACGTGGTTAATATGGTAGTGCTTGGAGAGATACTCAATCACAGCGATGAAAGTGCTTCCATTGTCGCTAACGATCTCGTAAAGAGAGCCCCATCGACAAATGATATCTTCGAAAATCCAGTCGCCGAGGGTTGTCGTGTTCTCGTGTCGAAGCTTTCGCCACTCTGGATATGTCGAGAGCAAACATTGGCCTTGGACGATGTACTTGAATCCAGCTGATGGAGGCATTTGCATAGTGTTGATGTAAACTTTGCCAAATAGAGGAGCTGGCATCGCGACTATGGGGGGAATTAGAAGGTTTCGCATCTGACAAACCTGGCAGAGATGGCATGTTTGAATATACCAGGCAATGTCAGCCTTCATGTTGGGCCACCAGAATCGCAAAGCGATCAGGGACTCTGTAGCAAACACCATCTTGTGTCCAATGTTGTCATGAGCTGCACAAATGATTTTGAGGCAGCGTTCAGGGATGGCGACAATTTTGTGAGCGCCGTGGGAGTCTTTTCTCCATAGTTTGCCTGAATCTATAAAGAATTCAGTGCAATATCGGATGAAGGTAGCATATTCTGCATCTGATAGATCGAGAGGTCGTACCAAGTCACCTAACCACTTTCGAACACAAAGTAGTTGTGTGTCATCCTTTTTCGCATTGTTACTTCGCGGGATGCCTTCGTAGGTAACTTCGTTCTGCTGAGCGATATCAGAGGAGAGGGCAAGTGTCGGTTGTTGTTGGCAGGAGAATGGCCGAGTCAATATCAGGTTTATCTGGTGTACAAAGCCGTGAAGTCGATCTATCCAGTCTCTGAAGTCTTCTTGGTTTCGAGCTGGCTGTCTTCGGCTTGTGGTGGACATCGCAAGAGTCCATCGGGACTGTGATGGGTTCCTGTGACATGGATGAGGGTGAAGCGAAAGGTGAGTATCGAAACAATCCAACGGTTTATACTAGCACTGGGTGCGATATTGGGGTTCAATAACATGCCTTTGATGTACCTCGCGTCAACTTCGATGATAAGATTGCGAATGCCAATAATATAAAGTCGAAGGGCGCCGAGGGCTCGATAAAGTCCGTAGAGTTCGAGCTTTGGTTGCGAAAATTGGGATTCACGGTCGTTGAGCGTAATGGAACCGAATCGGCTATAATAGTGCTTTTGAAGATTGTTGGGGTTGCATTGGGCGAGGAAAAAGCCGATGGCAATGTCCAAAGTGTTGACCGATAGTATGACTGGTGCGTTGGATGAATAGTCGATGGTGTGAATGGCTGGCGAGGTGATAAGGGCTTGCTTCAAGTCTTCCTGTGCAGCGATTTGGCTCGGTCCGAACTCAAAAGGAACGTCTTTTTGAGTGAGGTGGATTAGAGCTGTGGCTTGTTGAGCAAAGTTTCGAATAAAGATACGACAAACTCCGATTGTTCCTAAGAACACTTTGACTTCAGTGAGCGATCGACAAGGTCCCCAATTGCTGACTGCTTCGATGCATGTCGGGTTGACCATACGACCTTCGATGTTGCAACAATGACCTAGAACAATTATTTTGGGAACACAGAGAAAGAGCTTAGGGCCTGAAAACGTCCCTCTGCAATACTTCATGTGCTGAATCACCCTGTTGAGGTTCTCGAAGTGCTCCCAGATGAACCTTCGAATTGCGGGATTCTCTGGAATTGTCTCGTAGGCACCACCACAAAGTTGGTATCGAGACTTCGGGCCTTTGATCGGAACATTGTCGATGTAGGGGATCATGATGTAGGGTATTTCAGGTCATAGGATATGCATGACATCATCGTGCATGATTGGGACTGAGTTTGTCCAACCCATCAGAAGGGTGACAATGCGAAGTGCGCCGAAGGGTGTCTGGAATGTTGTTAGATCGCAAGAAGATTTGGCAACTTTCCTTTCGTCGAACGCTATGAAGAGGTCGAGCATTCCACCGCACGATTGTCCACCGAACTGCTCTGCTAAGTGCTCAGGGATGGGAACGACACCTGAGTGCTGGATCGTAACCTTGTTCAAAGGTTTGAGGCTGTGGATGAGTCAGAGCACTTTGCCATCTTTCTTCACAATGCCGAACCATTGTGATCGATACGAAGAGTTCAAGTGTTTGTAGACACCGGCTTCGAGCTTTTTCTTGATAATATCGCAGACTTCTTCGTAAATGCTGGGGGGAATTGGGATGTTTTGCTTGACCCAAGGGGTGTGAGGGATGACTGGGAATTCGATCGGGGGGAAGAAGTCTGGTTGGAAGCTACCTCATTCGTTGTCAGTCCACGTGAAGCCAGTTTCGTGGTTTCGAATGAAGTCATGCATGAGATTTTGTTCTTTGGGCCATAGGAAATCACCTGGATGATTCCTGTCGATGATGGCCTTGCGTTGGAGCGAATATCGAGGGGTGGGAGAGAAAGGTGGGGGATGAGGATTGAGTTTTGGCATATGTTTGAGTGGATCACCAGTGATCTTGCGAATGATGCGAAAGCGATCGGGAAGGTCAGCAATGACGGGTCGAATCTTCTGTGTGACGGGCTTGTACTTCTTCTTTGAAGCGGCAAGTGTCGGATAGAGAGAGTCGAATGTCGAGATATTGGAAGGGGAATAGATAGAAGAAGATTGCATAGGGGTCACCGTCAAGGTCAACAAATATGTCGCATACTGTTTGCTAGCCATTAAATATAAGTTCGCAACGATCGAAGAAAAGGAATAGTAGTTCGAAGTGTTCGAGGAGTCAATATCGGGAATGTCTGCAGTGTACTCGATAGTAATAGAAGGATTAGAATGGTCGTAGGAAATAATGAAAGCGCACTGATCGGCCTCTGAAAGTTGATCCTCTAACTCCGAAAATCCTTTCGAACTACTTTTCGACATTGATTCGATCGAGGGATCGTTGGAATGGTACATGATCGCATCGAGTTTGGATCGAGGATGGTAATCGTCTGCGATTCGTTCCGATAGTTCTTCACTGTACTCTCAGTGAGAACTTCGAAAGGGCATCCGAATAAAATGTTGTATGCTGGGTCGCGAATAATATGAATTTGCATGTATAGCGTGATGGTACCGACTTCACAAGGAACATTGCGCGCTAAACCAAGACTTTCATCGATACCGCCGTTTGCTGATTGTAGAGGAATGCGGATTGAAGGGTCATAGGCAAGACCGAGTTCGTGACAAACCTCTTCCGACATTGCGATGATCAAGGAACCTGGGTCGATGACACTCTCGACTGGGTTTCTACCATTGACATTTATAATGACTGATCTAATTGCATGAGATTCCTTTGCGACGATGAAAGGTTCCGGAATGTCACCGGGGCACAGACTGTTAATATAAGTCTCGTAAGGATCATTGAGTATGTAGACATCATCGTCGAGGATGTTCATCATGTTATCGGTTTGCTGAATGCGTCATGTTGTGACCTGTTCTTTCCATTTAGTTCAAACCTCCAGCGCTACCAAGAGTAATTCTTCGGATGTTAGCATGATAATAGGAGTCTTCATCGAACGAGTGAAAATGTCTTCCACGATCTTGTCCTTGTGAATTGGAGCTTGGATATGGTGCGATGGGCCTTCTTTACCTTTACCTTTACCAGTCGATGCGAAGTTTCATTCATGAGGCAGGAGGTACGAGTTCTCTTTAGCGGCGGTGTATGGGTGAATGATAGGTGGCGAGGTTGGACTGGATTCGGTAGCCGATGCTGAGGTCGATGTTGGAGGATTGGTTGCCGTAGACGAAGTGGAAGGTACCGGAGCACATGGGGCAGTTGTTGGCTGGACTGGAGTAGGTGGGACCGGGTTCGAAGGACGGGGTTGTGCTGCAGGCATGTTACGATCAGTTCGAGCATACAGTCTACCACTTCGTAAGGCGAATAGTTCTTCCTCAAGCTTCGCGATGCGATCATCCGCTGTGTTAGGTACTTCCGATACCTGATATATACCTCTAGGTAGTGGTGTCAATGATATTGAAGACATGATGTTATACATGAGGGAAGGAGTGATGGTGACCTGTGGGTTTTGTCAAAGCCACTCATTGACATGTTCCTTGATGTAGCGGCCAGGGATGTTATGAGGAGTGAATTGACCGTTAGGGAGAACTACCTTTCCTTCAGTGTTCTTCTTACACTTTCCTTCATTAATATAGGACTGGCAAACCAAACAGTTGCTAATAAAATGTCCGGCGAGACCGCAAAAGATGCAAACCAGAGCTTCGATTTGTTCAGATCAAAGGCTATTGTTAGCACGAGGTGGGTTAGACATTTTTGAACCTGCTAGAGCCGTGATGAGAGTAGTTGCAAACTTTTCGAAGATAGCCGAAAGGTCTTCCGATTTGATCTGAAGTGCTGATGTCGAGGTGGTCGCTGCCAATGACGAGGTTGCCAAGTTCAAGCTGAGTAGTGAAGAGGTGTCCGAGGAGTTCGATCCAGCTAAGACAAACTTTGCAGCTTCGTGGTGGGTAGGGGTCATCTGGGTAATGGTCAGGATACTTAAGCTCGAGTCGTCGAGCAATGCGTGTCCACAATCCAGGTTGGAATCCTCGAATGAATGCTCTGCTTTGCTCTGCTTCTGAGATTCTGTTTTTAGTTGACAGGAATTTCGTAATGTCATAAAAGGCTCGGAAATACAATCTGAGATCATTCGCGTTGAAGATGCCGATGTGTAGTTGCTCGCCGACTAACTTGTCCATATCAGAGATAGACCACTTGTGATCGTCTTCTGAACTGGGGTAAAGCTTGTGAATTGCAATGTGAAAGTGCTGGAACGAAATGCCAGCATCGTATTCTGGAATCGATTCCCAGAGTTCAGAAGTGTCGATATTGAGGTAGCGACAGGCGTGCTTCTTCATATCCTCCGAGTTTGTGACATTGCATGCAGAGAAAAGCAATTCGAGTTCGTTAAAGTATCTGCGAAGTTCTCGCAGCTGGGTAGGGTCGAATTTCGGAGCTGTGGAATGACCACGAGCTGGCATTGTTGCTTGCGTAGTCATGAATGCGATGTTTCTAGGAGTGGGAGTTAAAACTTGTGTGAATGATGGTAGAGGAGTCGAAGTGGTTGGAAGGATGAATGAAGATGTGGATGACAAAGATGAAGAAGTAGAAGATGATGTTGAGGGTGATGATATTGGTGAAGGGAATAGCCAATGATGAGTCGATTCTGCTTTGGAAACAGGTATAAGAATATCTCCCAATTGTTTGAGAGATTCGAAGGCGTGACAAGTGTCGATCTGTAGGTTTCTAGCTTGTGTTGGCCTAAGCCGGGAGATTTGAGATGGATTAGGTGATGAAATGATTTAGAAACCCCTCGTGGTGGGCTCCAAAATGATATGCTTGACCCGGAAACCCCAAACAAAACCTACTAAAATGGCCTTGGATGGTATAACACGAGTTAGAGGAAGGGTGCGAGGTGGTACTAAAAGTCACCGAATCCAACCCGATGGAGGCATAAGACGTCCAAGTGGGTATGAAGGGTTTCGATAACGTTCAAAGGGGCGCAAGATCTCTCGATGTAAGTTCGAGGGAGATCAATAAGGTTTGAGGGTTAGAGGAGACGTTCGAGGTAATTGGGAATGGTATAGATGGTTTTATGAAGTGTGTAGAAGGAATATGTGAGTGGGGCGGCTATGATAGTGATGAGGGGCGATAACAATATACGACGGACGAAGGGTTCAAGGGCTAATACAAAGTTTCGAGGAAGTTCGCAATGATTCGCAGAACTTCGGGCTAGACGAGAGGCTTGGACTCAAGAGCTGAACTCTTAAATCAGACTATAGTGAAGTAAGACAATCTCTTTCTTCCTTCTTTTTTAAGTGAGTAACTATTACAAGTTTAAATAAGTTCTGAAGAGGTACTACCAAAAAGGGGAAGGAGAACATGAGGCCTACATGAGGTGAAGTCTAGGATAAAAGATAAACCTCTATCACTGAGTAAAACAATAAAAGATAAGAATTAAATCTCTGGAGTCCTGATATGTGCGAAATGTACTCGTCCTATGTCATTACAAACCATCTAAACATTTGAAATTTGCCTCATCATGTCCTTAGTTGTCTTGCACGTGCTCAGTTGGTGGCCAAATAGCTTGGTCAACCTTGCTATGACTCGTCTGCATGTAGTAAGAGTGCCAGAGGCCATGATGATGGCAGCTGAGTGCATTCGAAGTGTTCCTATATCATTCGAGGGGGATTGAGGGGGATTGAGGTAGCGCGAGGCCGCTCAAAGCCTGTTCGGGAGCGTTTCGCGAGGCTCGAAGGCGTTCAATGGGTTCCGAGTGTCATGAGAGATTGATGCGGAACTGCTGTGAGTGGTTACAGACCTTATAGTGCTAGGTGGACCTATCAATGCATCAAAATGTATGCGCATGTACAAGTGCGTCGGTAACAACAATGTACAATATATGTAACATAGTATATAAACCCTAAATATATGCCTAGGGGACCCCAGTTGTGTTCTCTTAGGTATTCCACCTACGTTTTCAGTGTGAAAGGCCTATCTCAACAAACTCACCTATTAATAACCCCTCACATCAAAACCATCAATTCCCCCATCACGAGCGCGGTGATGATGCTCAACCCAGAAACCCAAACAAAACCCACAAAAGGCTTTGGATGGTATAACACGAGTCAGAGGAAGGATGCGAGGCCCTCTAGATGTCACCTGTCAGACCGACCGTCAAATAGTCATAAAACAACTGCTTGTCGAAGCAGTTCGAGGCTAAAAGAATGTGTTTCGAGACTTTGTGATGATTTTCGAGATGTTGCGATGATTTTCAAGACTTTGCAATGATTTTCAATTGTCGCGATGCTTTTCGAGATGTCACAATATTTTTCAAAGAGGTTTCGAGGAATTTCGAGTGCGCAGATATGTTCGGACGCAAGATTGGGGGACTAGACGAGTAGTAGAAGTGACAAAAAGGCTAATCGAGGGAAGCGAGAGCGAAAATAGTGTAATGCGAGGAATTTCGAGGAATTTCGAGGAAGTTTAGCATAAAACACCAAACTTTGGACTGAATAAGACTAAACTGTACTCTCAAATCACTGTGATCTGGGAGGAAGATGACGACTTTCTTGTTTTTCTTTGTATCTAGTACATCTTTTTATATAAAATAAAGAAAGTACCTAAAAAGGCTAGAGAACATGTGTAGAACATGAGGCAAAAGATATGAGTTAAGGCACAAGGCCAAAAAGGAGATTGGAATCCGAACAAGGAAGATATATATCATATGATGAAAGAGTAATAAAGGGTATAGAACTAAAAGGGGACTGTCCTTTGTGTATAAACTGCGCTAAGTCTCGCAATAATGCATCCAGCGGGTTCTGTGTGTGATAGGGACTTGGAACGAGGCTGACCTACTATCAGCAAGTTTGAGCACGAGTTGGAATACTTCCTGGCGCATGTTATTCCACCATATAGATAACAAATGTGGCGCCCGATGTCACTTGCAGTCTCTCGATATCAATCGATGATGCTCAACGACGCTCAACAATGCTCGACAATGTTCGATCGCGTTTGATACGATGCTCAACTGCATTCGACGATGCTCGACAATGTTCGACAATGCTCGTCCACATTCGACGATGCTCATCCGCGTTCGACGATGCTCGACCGCGTTCGATTGCGTTTGATACGATGCTCGTCCACGTTCGACAATGCTCACGATGCTCGACCGCATTCGATTGCGTTCGATACAATGCTCGTGATGCTCGACAATGTTCGATTGCATTTGATACGATGCTCGACAATGTTTGATCGCATTTGATATGATGCTCAACCGCATTCTATACGATATTGCGCTTGGTAGACTTGGTCAGGAGTGGTCACACTGCTTCTGGGACCTCATGCGAGTTATCTGATGTGATTAGAATGTGGTCAAAATGGTGAATCGGCCTTTGAGCCAAGGAGACAACCTATCAGCGGATCCCGCCCCCTTCTTGTAGAGAGAACCCGCACAGTCTTAGCTAGCAGATAGTGGGTGTCGCCCTAACACTGCACACATAACAGCATGCTTAACCACTGAGCTACCAGGTAATTATTTGTCTACATACATCTAATACCTTTATTACCCAACCAAGGTGCATAGTTACAGCCATTAACAGAATATGCAAACATGCATATTGCATGACACATGACATGTGACTGCCAGCTCACAACCACCACCACCATCGTCAATGCTGCCTCCTCCTCCTCTCCACTCTACCACCACCACTGCATGCGCACCTGCCACCACCATTCCCACACCCACTGCCACCACCACCACCACCACCTTCAAATGAGCTGACTGGATGGAACACGGGCCCAAACGACAGCAATTGTCATTTGGGCCATAGATAAGTTTTTTTCTTTTTTCTTTTTCTTTTTTCTTTTTCTTTTTATCAATCAACTAATTGTAATTTATTGCTTTTTAGGCTATATACTACTGGGGATGACCTGTTGCAACAAAAAATGCACAACACATGCCCACAGCCACCCAATCCCCTCCTCCCCTTTCGAATGGGATGTGAGGCTGTTTACATGGGCTAGGTGGGTGCAGAGGGATGCCAGGAGACCCCAGAAGGGGGATACCTGCCTAGTAAGCACCCACCAACCCCCATACATGTGCCACATCACACTGACGTGCTCAAACCTCTCCCTCCCCCCCAAAAAAAAAAAAGACAGAAATCCAAATGGGGGACAATGGTGACAAACAATGACAAGCCACCCACCCCCAGCTTCATGAGCAACTGCTCATGGGGTGGATCATGGGTGGAATGATGCCCAGGTGCAGGGACAGGAGATGACAATGACACACCACCCACCCCCAGCCTCACAAGCAACTGCTCGTGGGGTGGAACATGGGTGGAACAATGCCCAGGTGCAGGGATAGGAGATGACAATGCACCACCTGCCCCCAGCCTCACAAGCAACTGCTCGTGGGGTGGATCATGGGTGGAATGACAATGACGACAAGCCACCTACCCCCAGCCTCATCAGCAACTGCTCATAGGGTGGATTGTGGGTGGAAGGACAGACAACAGCAGGGTCACATCCCCTCCCCCTCCCCTGCACTTTGTGTGGGGAGGGATCTTTTTTGTACTTTTAATTATTTATTAGTATTGTGCCCCCCCTCCCCCATTTTGCATGGGGGAGGGATTTTTTTCTTCATGTTTTTACCTCCCCCCTCACGTTCGGTGCAAGGGGTTAGCTTTTTATGTATATAAATAAAACTCCCTCTCGCATCTTGTGAGAGGGATGATTTTTTGTTTATGTATATAATCACAATCATGCCCACTCCCTTGCATTCAATGTGAGGGATGTGGTTACAGCTAATTGCATATTTGTTGGCAGTAAACAAACAACATGATTAGTTACCAAAATGGTGGACTTAGCCAAATTTTCACAAATTTCATAAGCTCCCACTCTCATACCTCAACCAATTGTTTCCATAATGACTTTCAGGCTTTGTGTTTACTGGAGAATCTGTAGATACATGGCATAGCTACAATTATTACTGATTGAAATGTTTTTCTTTGATCTCTTCATTCTCAAAAAGCAGGTATAAATTGATTTGCACTCTAGTTTGGGCCCATGAGCTCAAAGTAGACATCAGAACATTTTTGCATCCACAAGAAATGTAGCTATGCTATTTATCTACAGATTCTCCATCATGGAAACAATTAGTTGTGGTACAAGAGCAGGAGCTTATGAAAATTTGGCTAAGTCCACCACTTTTGCAACTAATCATGTCATTTGTTTACTGCCAACAAATATGCAATCAGCTGTAATTAAAAAAATTTGATCTTAACTACTTCAAAAAAAATTAGAGTGTCATGAATAAACATTACATTACTAACTAATAATTTTCCTGTGGCTCAACTGGTTAAGCACACATGTTTGGTTTGTCATGTGATCACTCTAATCAAGATGTCTTGAGTTCAATCCTTACTCTGCACAAATATATTTTGTAGGCACTTTGACAACTTAAGACTTGAAATTTGACTATCCATTAGGGTATATACTCTAAGTTGAGCATCTGGAGTAACCAGAATCTGGTCAGAATAACCAGAATCCACTGGACTCCAATGGACTCCAATGGAATCCGACAGAATCCAGTGGACTCTGATGAGTCCAATCAGAATAGGTGGAGGAGTGTAAATTACAGCACGCGAGCAAAATCAGACTTATATGCGTTCCAATGATCTTGGTTCATCATCTTCAATTCTCATATCAAATTCTCAAGACATAGTGCTGGAAGAGTCCAAGAAAAAGACACAGGCAAGCATTCTTGACATTCTTACCCACCTTCTCTAAATTGGATACTAGAATTCTCAAGTACTGGAGGATTTTGAAGAACACTTCGATCGTTTACTGGAGCTTATCATTGAACAGGAGGTCAATGCAGAAATTGGGTCTCCATGCTCATGCAGTGAGGGTAACAGAACTACTCACTGCTACGAATGCACGCAGTACATGCCAACATGCAGAAAATGCTTTATTCAACTCCATCGAATGCTGCCATTTCACTGGGCCAAAGTGTGGAACTTTGAACAAGGATTTTTTATTTGCAACAACATCTCCAACCTTGGACATGTTCTTCATAGGGAACTGCACAGGTTTTACCCATGGGTTTCCCATGCTTTTATTTCCTAATTTATTCAATGAGTTTTGCATGAAAACTCATGAAAAAATGATTTTCTGAAAGCTATTCAATGGATGCTTGTGATACAAGGCACAAAATAATTTATTTTCGACCTTGTCACCTGACAGATGTCACCCAAATATTCTTTTATGTGTTAGATCACAAAGAGCCAACAAAAAGCTTACAGAAAATCTTTTTTTCATGATTTTCCATGCAAAACTCATTGAATAAATTAGGAAATAAAAGCGTGGGAAACCCACGGGTAAAACCCATGCAGTTCCCTAGTTCTTCAGCTTGGCCACAATAGTGCCAACTGCCCAAATCTGCAATCTGCCCTTCCATTCACTGTTGTCAACACCAACGGTATTCATGCCACTCCTCTTGCATTCTGTGGCTGTCTCAAGTGTGGTAGCAAAATTGAGCAGCTAATGCAAGCCTGTCTGTTTCCTGCGACTGCCCATGATCCCAGGACAGCATTCACTTTTGCAACACTCAATAATTTTCACATCCATATGCTAGAATTGAAGAAGGCGGCCTATGATTATTTGGGTGCTCTCAGGTAACTTACAGACAACTCTTTTACAGTGGATATCCCTGTATGTTATCATTCTACTCTTGTGTTAGTGTCTTACCAGTGATCCATTCTAGAACCCTTATGCCAATTTTCTTCACATTGTTTGTGTCTGGTGCTTTCTTACCACAAGAAAGTGACTCAGACAGGTGCATGGAATTGACCGGCTTCTTCCCTACAGACCAGAGGGGAACCTCATCGTTTACTGTCCTGCATGCCCCAAACCAGGATTCAATATCAATGAAGGACAAACACCGCTTCCACATTGGGCAAGGTATAGCCTTCACATATCATGATGACCCACTACTAATCAACTTGTCCCAGGCACCTTCTTCAAGCTCAATGGACATTGGATGGCAACTTCCAGCTCAACCGAATGAAGAAGAATTCTGATCCTGATGACGTCTCACTTTTTTGTGGAAAGGGACACTTTCCGGAACATTCTGTGCTAGAACGATACTTAGCGGTTGCAAAAAGCAAGGCTCAAGTATGTTGTAATGGAGTACCTTCACCTTGTACACCTATTGATGAATGTTCCTACAGAAATCCAACTACCTGAACTTGAATGCATGGAATGGACAGGATGAACAAAAATTCAAGGGATTGGCTGATACAGGCTCTGTGCATGCTCAATGTCCCCACGTTCTCATTCTGTCCACAGTTGACTTGCAATTTGGTGAATGGTGAGCATGTCTATAAGCCACACATTGTTTTATTGATATATTTCTGCCAGTTTTGCTAATACCGACCTTGCCCTTGCGCTGATGCTTCGACAATGTGAACCTGCTCAAACAAGTGATTCTGATCTGGCACAGGTGCAAGCACAGATGATTGACCATGTTGGGTCATATGATTGCATGTGTCAGTACTGGGTGAACACTGTTGAACATTTTGAGAAGCACTTCCCTGATGTCGTCCATCTCATGAAGCGTATGCATTGGGCAATTCTGGTGCTCCACATTCAAGGTCATCTTGAAGACTGTATCTACCTGTTTGGGATGGCTTATCTACCATCTGTGGGTCACTTCCATGGTGAAACTGTGGAACACTACTGGCCAGAAGCAAACCAACTGGGTCCTCAAACATGACAGATGAACCGTGGACATCGTCAAGATACATTGATTGATCACCACAATGACTGGAACTGGAAAAAAATAGCGTCCCTTGGTGCGTGATTATATCTCCTGTGTATTCAAACATCAGTAATTTCTTCTCCAGCTGCTACTCTCGCATGTGACCTCATTGAGGCAGAAAACTCTATCTTCAAAAGCATGATCATTTCCGTGGATTATCACGACTCTATTTTGAGTCTGTACAACAATGGAAGTTGCTCAATCAGTCCCCTCGCAAGGTAGGAAAGGAAGCTAGGAGTGCATATAAACATACCAAATCAAAAGGTAAGTTCTCCCCACTTGACCTTGTTGGTGTGGTTGGTATACTCAAGTACTAACCATCTTTTCTCAAGTTCCCTCACAAGTGGGAATATACCAGGAACTTATTGCACAGGAAGCAAAATTTAAGTCAACAAATACACCACGGTCTGTCACAGCAGTTTTCTTAGATGAAGGGATCAATATTCAAGATGCTCAGCACAGTGAAACTCTTGGATGTGGAAAATCATCCAGTATTTCAGCCACTGAGGTGGAGGAATTCAGTAGAAAGTAATCCAGTATTTCAGCCACTAAGGTGAAGGAATTGAGGAGAAAGTAATCCATTTTGGGTAGAATTTTTGTCCTTTATAACTATTGAAAAAGAATAAAAATCATCTGGTTTTTGGTTAAAAAAAACCCTGTAAAAGTTGTGAAAATTCCCCCTCGGAACAGATGAGTTAAGAGGTTGAAAAAACCTTGGAATTTGTCCGTATTCATACCCCGTTGAATTCTTCTCTGGGGATGACTTCCATCTTCTCAATGGGGTGTGAATTAATTATGGGATTGTTTTCATCCATGACTTAAAGCATGAAATATGACCAGCCCTTAAGTCAGTATCTAAAGTACAAACATTTTTTCAAAACACTACACAATTTACAATTGTAATAACATGTTAGATTGATTATTTCAAAGCCAACAAAACTCTACTATTATGATTATAATCAATTACTATCCTGATCATTCAAAGCTAAGATACTTTACTAGATCAACCTTTCATGATTGTAATCACTTAAATTGACTATTCAAAGTACTTATATGTACTAGGTCATGTAAAAAAATCACACCAAGTTTGAGCTCAAGATATCAAAATTCAAAGTCAATACAATACTATCAGTTACTTACTAGTATATATGTTGACAGCTTACCAATAAGTACAGACATGATTAACCTGTAAACATAACATTAGTTAATACTTTCTGCATATTATTAACGTAGGACTTACAAAGAGTTGTGAGTGTAATGAGTCAAGTCATTACTTCTCATGTAGTAGGCAGAGCAAGTCATTTGGTTGTGTTGTGCCCAAAAACCACGAGGCATGAAAGTAGGTGTCCACTATATCGCGCCATGCTTTTTTTGTGCACTAAGTCCCTACAAACTCAAACACAACTACAAAATTGTTACTGACTTCATTACAAAAGTGTTACTGATTCATTACAAACAGTTATTGACCTGTTACTGACCTCATTACAAATTGTTTACTTACTTCATTATTTTTAACTTAAATCATTACAAACAGTTATTGACCTGTTACTGACCTCATTACAAGTTGTTTACTTACTTCATTAATTTAACTTAAATCAATACAAACTTGTTACTGACCTCGTTACAAAATATTTGTAACATATGCAAACAATGTAGTAAATGGGCACCTAGACTTTATTTCGGCCTTCCAGCTGGCCTCATCCTCTTTTTAAAAATAATACCTCGTAGGATGAGTTCTATAAATATATTAGAGAGGCTATGGACCATTTCCCCAATCAAAATCCATCGGGAATTGATGGATGTGCAAAATTGCTTCTGGATGACATTACATAAATTGTTACTGACTTCATTACAAAAGTGTTACTGATTTCATTACAAACAGTTACTGACCTGTTACTCATTACAAATTATTTACTTACTTCTTTAATTGACCTGTTACTAATCTCATTGCAAAGTGTTTACTTACTTCATTACAAACTATTATTGACTTGTTACTGACCTCATTACAAAATGTTTATAACATATGCAAACAATGTAGTAAATGGGCACTTAGACTTTATTTCGGCCTTCCAGCTGGCCTCATCCTCTTTTTAAAAATAATATCTCATAGGATGAGGCCAGCTGGAAGGCCGAAATAAAGTCTAAGTGCCCATTTACTACATTGTTTGCAGATGTTATAAACATTTTGTAATGAGGTCAGTAACAAGTCAATAATAGTTTGTAATGAAGTAAGTAAACACTTTGCAATGAAGTAAGTAAATAATTTGTAAGGAGGTCAGTAACAGGTGAATAACAGTTTGTAATGAATAAGTATAACACTTTTGTAATCAAGTCAGTAATTGATTTTGTAATGAAATCAGTAACACTTTTGTAATGAAATCAGTAACTAAGTTTGTAATGAAATCAGTAACACTTTTGTAATGAAGTCAGTAACTAAGTTTGTAATGAAATCAGTAACACTTTTAAATCAGTAACACTTTGTAATGAGTCAGTAATTGAGTTTGTAATGAAATCAGTAACACTTTTGTAAAATTCCATCCTGTTTATTCATGAAGGACTTGTAATAATATGTCTGACTTCCATTTATTTGATGTTTGAAATCTACAGTATTAAAAGCACCCCATAATTCATTCATTTACCAGAAGAAATTCCATCCTATTCACTTATGAAATAAGTCATAATAAAACATGTCTGACTTCCATCCATTTGAGGTTTGAAATCTACAGTATAAAAAGCACCCCATAATTTATTCATTTACAAGAAGAAATTTCATCCTATTCACTGATGAAAAAGTGGTAATAAAATATGTCTGACTTCCATCCATTTGAGGTTTGAAATCTATGGTATGAAATTTCATCCCAGATTCATCCACCATATATTCAGCCATTTATATTAGATATTTCCTTTTTTTTTACTTAAACAGCTGAAATCCATACCCCACCAGTCTCACAGTGCAGTCAGTTGTGACATTTTCTGAACTCCAATCATTACTTACATGACACTTCTTCCCTACAGGTGAAAACTACTTGCTACAGTAAAAGAACACAAGAAATTCCCTTGTGACACGCTTGTAAAAGAAATCAGCAGCTGGTGGTCCAAACTTCAGTTACAAATTATGAAGTGGTGTGCAAATCAGTTGATACTTATGCCCAACATCGGGGACCTTATTCTTTCAGAGGAATCTTGTGAGATAGAGACCAAACAATTGTTTTTGCCTTCAGATATGGACACTGTTATTTGCCAAGCCATGCAACTTGGTATCGAGGAAGGCAAACTCCATCAAGGTGCTGCTTTTGATTCCTTGCTCGCTACCCAGAATGCCGTGAAAACAATTAAGCTACTACAGGATCACAAAGCAATTGTCGAGGACAGGCAGAGAATACTCGTTCCAGCAAACGGATTGCTGATGTGAAAGCTCACCATGATCTTCACATACAAGCATACAATGCTCATCGACAAGCCATTGTCACCCTTGGTACACTTGGAGATGATGTCATGAATTTCGCCTTCCCATTTTTAGACGTCAAGGATACATTCATGAAATCGACCTTCCACAAGCATCAGGTGGGAGATTCTCATCGTCCTGATGGCGCATTGTGGTCAATGCCATTTCGCATGAAGACTTGCCAAGTCAGGTCTATGGATGTGGACACAACGATTCATTCTGGATCTCATGAGTGCAATTCTTAGTTTCAGTGCATTAATATAAATTGTTTTTGGTTTTGTATTAGAAATTGGAATGCAGATGCCTCATCAGAAGAAAGGTAAACACCAAACAACCCACCAATCCATTGCACTTCAATCACTGATGCTGTGCTTGCAGCTACCAAGAAGCCAGAACCAGTGGTGTCTACACCTGTAAAGCCCAATGAACCCAGTGATCTCGCCAATAAAAGTTCCAGTGGGAAAACAGGGGGATGGTTGAGGCAACTTGGGGTGCTCGGGAAGATGTCAGAGAAGGAGTTGTCAGAATGGTCAGAGGAAGGTAGTGCACTGTCTGTCAATTGTGTCGCCAAATTTATTCTAATTGTCTTGTGCTACTAGGTGATCGTGTTCAATGGTTTTGTGCTGAAGCAGATATGCAGTGATGGCAGGAGCAAGTTGAGCTCAAGCTTGCAGAACTGTTCAGGACATCGAGAAGTTTTTGAAGAATGCAAGAGATCTGGACAACACTGTCACTCAATCAGCTGCCGAGTTATATGGCATATGTGAAACAGAAGGCTGCAATGTACAAGAAAATGGTGCAATCTTGTGATGTCAGCTTGGATAATGCTGGATATGGTGGTTTGAGGCTAGAACTTGACTCAGGCAATGGTGGGATAACTCTTCTAAAGTTTGTGGAAGAGAAACAAGCAAAGGGGAAGGCAATATTGGATGCTGACTTGGCAGCATGCATGCTTGAGCAGGGGTGGGTGCTTGAGTCAGGGTGGGTGCTTGAGCCGGGGTGGGTGCTGAGCAGGGTTGGGTGCTTGAGTCAGGGTGGCTTGAGTCAGGGTGGGTGCTTGAGCAGGGGTGGGTGCTTGAGCATCATACTTGAGACAGGACATGAGCTCATGGTGCTTAAGCAGTGTATTCAATTATTATTTCTGTGCATACAATACTACAAGCAGGAAGTGCTTAAGCTGGCTTATACTTAAGCAAGCTGTGCATCTACATCTAAGGTTGCTTAAGCAAATGTCCTATGGTGCTTGACAGCACCCCCAACTGCTGCCACGAGCAACTGCTCATGGGGTGGAAACAGGGAGCAATGAGTTTTGTTCTGGGTGACTATGGCCACCCCCCCCCCCCCCCCCTCTCACTGCAAATGGCTGCAAATGCGAGTGGGGGGGGTTTCTTGTTCAATATATTAGTTTAATCTAGTGTAATTATATTATTAAAATACATATTCATGTCAAAACCCACAAATAACAATGGGTAACCCACCGAAACCCATGGTAATACCACACCCTTAACCATAGGGGTACAGTGTTGATGGGTACAGGTGCGGGTACCACAAAATATACCCGGGGGTTACCCATGTCATGCCCTATTCCTCAGTTCTTTAACAGCTCAGGCAACAACATCCTTGTGTAAACCGCTATGGTTTGTGTGACAAATGTCACATAGGATGTCCTGCTCCTTGCCCTGGGGTGCGATGCCTTCCAGTGCCTGAATAGTGAACAGGTCTGGCTGCAACAACACAATGTTTTGATTGTCATTGCTGCCATCCCCATGGTCTGCACATTGGGAGAGGGCATCGGTCTTCCCCATGCTGTGACCCAGACGGTGGTGCAAGGAGCAATCAAATCTGGATAGATACAGGGACCAACAAGCTTGACAATGGCTCAATTTCTTGGCCATCATAAAGTACTCGAGATTCTTGTGATCCATCCAAATTTCCACCTTGTGTTGGGCACCCTTGAGGAAGTGTCGCCATTCCTCGAGTGTGCACATTATCGCCAACATCTCCTTGTCATGGATCTCATAGTTTTTCTCTACAGCACTAAAGCTTTTGGAGTAGAATGCAACAGGATGCCACTTCTGGTCCTCCAGAGACTGCTGAGACAGCATGGCATCCATTGCAAAGTCAGAACTGTTGGCTTCTACACAAAAAGGGTGCAAATCATCAGCCAAGGTAAGAATGGGAGTGGAAGTGACTCTCCTTAAGCTTTTTGAACACCTCCTGTTGTGCATTATCCCACCTCCATGCCTCCTTTTCTGTCAAGTCAAACACTGGTCATGCATGATGTGAGAAATACTTGATAAAACACTGATAGAAATTGAGGAAGCCCAGGAAAGACTGCACCTCTTTCTTGTTTGTGGGCATTGGCCAGGCTGTGACCCCATTCACCTTTATAGGATCCATCTCCACCTGACCCTCTGAGATAATCAGGCCGAGATACTTGATCTTGGTCTTCTCAAACTCGCAGTTGTCCTGACAAAGTTAGAGTTTGTACTGTCAAAGTCATTCCAGGATGAGGTGTGTGATGCAATGGTGCTCTTCAACTGTGCAAGTGAAGATGAGGATGTCGTGGAGATAAATACCAACCACACCATCGAGGATGAAGTTATGGAAGATGTTGTTCATCATGGTCTGAAAGGTGGCAGGACTATTAGTAAGGCCAAAGAACATGACAAGTGGTTCAAAAAGACCACAGTTGGTGTGAAAGGCTGCCTTCCCCTCATCTCCCTCCTTTATCTTCACATAATTGTAACCCCAATGGATGTCAAGCTTGGTAAAGTAACAGGCTCCATAGAGCTGGTTCACAAGTTCAGAGATGAGAGGTAATGGGTAGCAATTTTGACCATGATGTCATTGAGCCTTCTGTAGTCTTGAACCGGTCGAAGTAAGCCATCCTTCTTCTTGACAAAGAAAAAGGGAGAGGCCATGGGTTACTTCAATGGTCAAATACGTCCAGAGGCCAGGTGCTCATCGATGAACTGGTCAAGCTGTCACTGTTCTTCAGGAGAGAGAGAGGATAGACCTTGCAGGATGAAGGGGTTGCACCAGGGGTGAGTTCGACCCCATGATCCCATGGCTTGCGCACAGGGAGAAAGTTGAACAATGTCTTGGAGAACACATCCCCAAACTCATGGAGATGAGGAAGCAAGGAGTCAGTAGAGGATTTAGTGGCATTGCTTTTGTGGAAGGCCTCAGCAAGGCATTGGAATATGTTCAATGTAGCACACACCTCATGTGTAGAAGATCCGATCACCTTCCTCCACTTCCTCTGGCTCCTCTTCATCATCATGAGTCCAGCATCAGATCAGGAACCCCCTCTAACTCCACCTCTAACTCCACCTCAGGCACAGGCATGACACTTCCTAGTGTGCTGTACTGGGGCCCTTTGTCCATGGCATTCTTGTGTGGCTTCCATGAAACAAGTGCAACAGCAGGATGGACACTGGCTCATTGTAACCTCCCCGGTATGCCAGTTGACCTCTGGGTTATGGTCTCAAAGCCATGGATAGCCCAAGATCACCTTCTGCTTTCCTAACTGAGTGACAGCAAAAAGGGTATGCTCACTATGATCTTTGTAATGGAGGACCAGGTCTACAACCTCTCAGATGGCACCAGCTTTGTTTGGGGACCCATCCACATTATAAACAGGTATTGGACACAAGAGTGAGCAAGTATTCAGGCAATGTTGTTGTGCAAGATGGACATCAATGAAGAGACCAGTCGCACCAGAGTCCAGGAGTGCAGAGACACCAAATATCTGTCCAGTGTTGGTAGTCTGTAGTTTGATTGCTAGGTTCAAGGACTGTGTAGAGGGAGTGGATGCAACAATATATTTGTGTGGTAGTTTGTGCTCCCATGATTTAATTGGGGCAGAGGGAGAGATAGGAAGAGCAGGTATATCTTCAGCCAACTTCAAAGGGTCAGAGAGGGGAACAGTCATGGAATTAGATTCATCCTCTGGGAATTCCCCTGACAAAACTTCAAAGTGGTTATGGACAGGCAGTGAGGGCATACAATTCACTCATTGCAAATAGAAAAATCCTGCTCCTCTACAACTTCTGACTTGATCTGCTCTGCAACCTGGTCCTTCTCTTCTTCGACATCTACAAGCACCAACATGTCCTGGATGAGTTTATCTCACCCCTCAGGAATATCCTGATGATGGGGACCTGCTCTGGCCATGTATCCAGTTTCCCCACAGCAGTAGCAGAGATCCCCCTATGCACACAGCTACAGGCTGCATCAACATCCATTGGTACCGAGACATTGAAGGCTGGTGTGGGAGTCTGATTGACAGGAATGGGGTTATGCTGGGGAAGGGTTCAATTGAAGGTGTAGGGTGCATGAGTGGTAGTTGGAGCATGGAATGCAGTGGTTCTCATCACAGAGTGAAGCAGCTTCATACCAAGCATAGATATCATTGTCTGCTGGGCACCCTTCCAACATCTGTGTAATCTGGTCCTGAATCTCTTGATTGAGGCCCCACCGGAACTTCACCACAACTGGTAGCCCACTCCCATATCCTGCCATATCCACCAAATCCTTAGACTCATCAATATAATTGTCCACAGATTGACATGCCTGATGGTAAGAGGATGACTCAAGCCATGTCACTGCTCGGTGGTGCTCATTGAGGGGACAGAAGTGGCATACAAACTCTGCTTGAAACTCACCCCAAGTGGAGAAAGGTAGAGAACCAAGCTCTTTAGCTTGGCGCAGAATATGGTCCATGTAGAGATAGACACGTTCAAATTTCATGTATGTGAAGGCCCAATAAATTTTTGCAGCATCATTGACAAATTGATGTGACTGGAGACTGATGTACAACTCACAGGAATTAAGGAATGTGTGCCCCTGCGCATGTGCACCATTAAATTCAGCGGGGGGGACAGTTTGGTCTGGGTGCACTCCTTAGTGCACGCGTTAGGTGGCACATCATTATTGGGCCTGCTTGGAGTCACAATGGGGGGAACAGAGCTAGTCTGAAGGGTTCTGACAAAGTTTTCAATCATAGATTTAAGTGAATTGATTTCCATGTGCATTCTGGTAACATCGCTTTCAAGCATGTTGAGGCATTCTGATGCATCCATGGTGCTAGGGGGCACATTAAGCAAAAATGGCAGCACACTGAAGGTGGGACTGTTGGAAACAGTGTGTAGGGAGTCTATGGAACTTTGGGAAGTGTTGCCCACTCTGTACCTGCTTATCTTGGGCAATGTGTTTGCAATTTCAGGCCTTAGGAGAGAGTTTTCTACTATAAGGGCAAACTTAGAGGCCACTTAATTGATGGACTAGCAAAGGGAAATCCAAAGTTAAAATTATAGTACATATTATGGGGATTGGAGGTGCACCTAGCAAAATGAAATCCAAAGATAAAACTTTAAGGACCCCTTTGCCAATGCCAGTATATGTGAAGACTGCAAAAATCAAATAATAACCTAAAAATAGAAAAGGCAGAGATAGGCAGATCAAGGCTGCCAAATGACATCATACCAAGGGGTAAAAGGGTACTCTGCCTCTAAATATAAAACTGTCAACATGCACAAATGTGATAGAAAGGAAAATTAGTAATAAAATAAGGAAAAATCATAGAAAATGAAGAATAGAAGGAAATGAAGTGAGGAAAAATATAGGACAAACATAAAAAATAGGAGAAACACATGAGGCACCCCCTAGTCCCCTTACAACTGCCTTTCAGGCAACCATGGCATGGCAGGATGACAATGAGTTCATCATCTTCATGTATGGGTTCACCAAGTGGTTTTGATGCCACTGCCTTTTACCTTGCCGATTCTTCATCCTCATCTCCACCTGCAAATCCCATTTCAACAGCATTTCCCACTGCATCTGATGCAGCTGATCTTTTCCTCTCATCATCAGAGACCAATTCTTCTGGATCTCATGGCAAATCTGATCCTGATGCCAATTCCAATGCAGAGAAGGATTTTAGTGCCAAGTCCCCTATTACCTCAGATAGAGCACCCCACTCCTTCTCGCATCACACTGCCAATTTATAGTCAGGCAGACTTTAGTTATGCTGATGACACTTAGTTGTCTGGCTCTGATGAGATGATGGACACAACTGACAATGAATGGTGCAGATTTATTTCATGTACATATATTCATAATAATCTCATGGTTGATGGGTTTGGTGGTCCTATGGAATGCCAGAGGCATACTGAATGCTTTGTCACTTTCTGTGCTTGATGCCAATGCCTGCATCTGTTGCCAATTCATAAATTCCTGATCAAATGAGTTTTTACTGAATCTATCACACAAATAGGTTGCCCAAACAGCAGGCCAACCCCATTTGTGAGCAGACTACAAAATGAATTATTGCATAAATGAGATTAATTTCCCATAGGCCAACATGTGATGATAATGCTGAAGCTGGGCCCAATCTTGATCCCAATCCTGATGAGGCCACTGTAAGGGGACTAGGGGGTGCCCCATGTGTTTCTCCTATTTTTTATGTTCATCCTATATTTTTCCTCACTTCATTTCCTCCTATTCTTCATTTTCTATGATTTTTCCTTATTTTATTACTAATTTCCTTTTCTATCACATTTGTGCATGTTGACAGTTTTATATTTAGAGGTGGAGTACCCTTTCCAATATCTACCCCTTGGTATGATGTCATTTGGTAGCCTTGATCTGCCTATTTCTGCCTTTTCTATTTTTAGGCTATTATTTGATGTTTGCAATCTTCACATATACTGGGCATTGGCAAAGGTCCTTAGAGTTTTCTCTTCAGATTTCCCTTTGCTATGTGTGCCTCCACTCCCTGTAATATGTACCATAATTTTAACTGCAGATTTCCCTTTGCTAGTCCACTAATTAAGTGGCCTCTAAGGTTGCCCTTATAGCCACAGCTGCTGCTGCCACTGTTGCCTAACCCTATTTCATAGGCTACTGATGTCTATATTAAATGAATGCACATCTACTGTGCAGTCTAGCAAGCATTGTAATAGTGTATTCATTTGTTACTATAGTAGGTACATATATATAGTGTTTGACAGTGTCCACCAAACCCATATCATTCAATACATTCGCAGCCTATTCAGTAGAAATCCATGATACATCCATCCAGCAGATTTCTGCAAAACCATGATAGATCCGTCAGTAGCAGATTGGGCCCATGGCAGGAAAGACTTGTGTGGGCCCAGGGTGTGGTGCATCCATGTGGGCCCACCATACAGATTCACTGCCAGCAATGATTATTCCCGGTGGCAATTGCTGAAAAATTCTTGGTGACAGTAACATCTGAATCACGGTGCCAGCAAGCACAGTCACCATTTTACTACATGGCACTGGCGATGATTATCACCAGTGGTAATTGCTTGATCCGTGTGGGCCCAGTGAATAGAATTATAGCACTGGCAGCAACAATCGCCACCAGTAATTGCTACAAAAATATGGTCTACCTTTCACTGGTGATGATTCTCGCCGCCGGTAATTACTGAAAAGATTGTAATTGCCGAAAACAGTGCTGGCTAGCATGGTTGGCATATACATTAAGCAAAACAAAATAAGTTGCTAGTAATAATTTTATGATGTCCTTGGTAAAGAATTCATCATTGTCCTGCACTTCTGCTGCATTAATTGGGCCATATGGCACATTGTCTCATCAAGGTTGGTGAGCTGCCAGTGAAGGGCATGGTTTACTGCAATGTTGGACTTCACCGTCTTGATGGCCTTGCAGTAGCTGTGTTCAACAGTGTCAGAATAAGTCGAAATTTCCTACAATCATTATTCAGCAGCTCCCGGCCAAAGTTCAGGACTTACTTGGGGGGCCTGCTGGGATGTCACCGGTGTTGATGGAGTACAACCTGAATGCAGCTGGGTAACAAAAGGTGGATGGTGCATTGAGGAGCATTTTGTGGAAAGCCAGGACAGGAATGGACCTCATCTGAATCTCTCTGTGTCAATATTGAAGTATGAAAAGATCCAGGTGAGGACAATGTCGGGCTGACATGATCCAGCACAGGTTCAATATAGGCCATAGAGACATTGACCTCCATGTCACTACCTTCAGTCACCTCAGTAAACCAGAAGTGTGCACTGTCTGCCTCTGGCATGTCAAGACTGGCAGGGATATAAAGAGTGTCCACCATTTGTAATTGTGATGGTGGTGTTGCTGAATGATTAGGACTGCCAGGAATATAAAAAGTGTCTGAGTCAATGGTATGGGTATGTACCAGCATTGGGGCTGCAAAATCAACTCCAGAACAATCTGTGGCTGGTGAGTCAGGAATATGAAACATGTTCAAGTCATGGTGTGCTGGGGATGATGTCAAATGAGCAGTGGTGCTCGCCACCGGCAAGTCAGGACTACCAGGAATATGAAATGGATCAGTGGCTGGCAAGTCAGGACTACCAGGAATATAAAATGCATTGGCAGCCAGCAAGTCCAGAATATGAAACATGTCTAGGTCATGGTGTGCCAGCGATGATGTCAAATGAACAGTGGTGCTCACCACCAGCAAGTCAGGACTACCAGGAATATAAAATGCATTGGTGGCCAGCAAGTCAGGAATATGAAAGATATCTAGGTCATGGTGTGCCCGCGATGATGTCAAATGAACAGTGCTCACTGGGGGCAAGTCAGGACTACCAGGAATACAAAACACATCCAAGTCAAAAGATTGGATATTTTCAGTGGGTGGGGTTGCCAAATGGATAATATCTGCAGCTGCTTCAGGAATATCAAAAGCATATGGGGAATGTATTGATGCCAGCAGTATTGGAGAATGAAGATTACCATCCACTGCCAGTAAATCAGGACTTTTGGGAATATGAGAAGTGGCCAGGGCCAGATTATCTATATTTGCTGGTGGGGTTGAGATATCAACATTATCCACTGCCGGCGAATCAGGACTACCAGGAATATAAAAGGTGTTGAGGTCTAGAGTTTGCATACTTGTTGGTGGCAAATTTGGCAAGTGAACTGATGAGCTGTCTGAATATTCCATAATGTTATGTTGAAGATGTGAAAATTGATCAACAAATGTGGTCATGTGAATTTTGAATGCTTCTTTGAAACTGACATTGCATTTATTGGCACTATCAACTGCATCCACCCTAAGTACAAACAGTTTTACCATGTCTTCTCAGTACACCAAATCTATGGAGCACACCCTCAATACATTTTTGGATGGTACTTGGACGACCACAGATGAGAAATCCATGTTGGGAAAGTTGGTGCATGATTTTTCTTATGTCCTATGAATCTTTCTCAGAAGGCTTTGAAGTTGGATTGTAGGAAACAGGTGTTGGCTAAGGAAGTGGCAATGACGCCATTCCTCAAACACGTGTTCAAAGTCCTTCATGAGTGGAATAAGTCTGGCCCGGCACCTTGGGAATCCATTGACCATAGCATATATATTCATCCAACTTTGCACATCACTGTGCCAAGCAGCACTCTCCTGGCCATGCACATTACACTCCAATCTCCCACCATGGCTACATGACCCATCACCATTTCCACACCCATTCCCACAACCATGCAAACTATGATGCCAGAAGCTCAGACCAACCAAGCAGAAGCAGCTGCAAGAGGCCAGGGCAAGGGCAAGGAAAAGGAGGTTGTAGAACACCTGGCTCCACCTCAGTCAAAACACTGAAAGGTGTCACCACAGCTGGTGCCACCTCACCACCTTGAAATGGAGGACAGCAACATCACAAAAGAGAAACCCTTCATCCACACCCCCATGGCAATCATGATGGCCACTGCCTCTCTACCTGAAGACAATATATGGAGGTCCATTGTGGAACAGCCCACTCCTCTGTGCGACACCTGCAGTTTGAGGGGCCTGCCAATCTGCCAAACAATGGGCATCCAGATTGCTTGCATGATGTGCCACAAGGGCAATACAAAATGCTCATATACAGCATCACGTACAGCATGGTGGGATGAATTGATAGTGGCAGGGGAGCTCAAGGGGAGCAAAAAGGTCATTGGGAAGAAAAAGGTGAAGGCAGAGGAAAGTGAACAACAGAGAATGGTGCTGAAGAGAAAATGCTGGGCAGAAGACACCACCAGTGAGCAGTCAGAAGAGTATGTTCCCATTATGCCAGCCCCAGTCACCTCAACTTCACACACCTCCCACCACATACCAACCCCTGAGCCTGTCGCATCAACAAGCCTCATGATGCAGCAATCCCTTGACACCACGCTTCCTGCACCACTGCCACCAGGTCATGTCACCCATCCCAGTTGTGTGCCCACTGTTGGTGGTTTACAATGGAAGCTTCAAGACCTCCGCATCCTTGTATTGGTCTTGGCAGAAAATCAAGGGAAATTGGATCAAGAAAGCTTGATGTTGCATGGATACATGGAAGTTCTCAACATGTTGAAGGAAAAGATGATGGTGAGCATTCTGGCATTGGAGGCTGAGATGAGTGGGTTGAGAGAAAAGGTGCTGGTGAGCATTCCAGTGCTGGAGGCTGAGATGAGGGGTTTGAGGAATGCGATGGAGTTGGAGAAGATGAAGCAGGAGGTATTGATGTTGTGTGGTCAATTGGCAGTGACAAACAAGCAGCTGGCCAAATTGGAGACTGAGGGAAGCTCCAAGGAAGAATCAGAAGATGAACATCCACCGAATGCAGATGCCACAGCGCCATTGACAATCCATCTGCCAAAGTCATCAATGTTTGTCAATCCAGCCAATTTGCGTGAATCCATTCACTCCCCACCATCGCCTGTTCCCACTATTATGACCACAGCTACATTGGCAATCCCTGATGCCACCTCTTTTAGTGACACATGTGCAACTTTGACCTTCCCAGATCCAACATCAAAAGACACTATGCAAATGTCCCCCCTCCCACTGGATACCACCATCTCAATTTCAAAAACATCAACACCCCCGGCATAATTCTACGTTGAATGAAAAATCATGATATTGTTTAGACTAAACCTATTTGTGTATATATTTTGATCAATATATGCATAGTTGTTTCATTAATAGATGGATGAGGTATATATTGAATTAATCAATATATACAGCAATCTTACATCTGGTAGTGAAAATGTTACCATGCAAAAATGGTACATTGTAGTGACTGATGCCAGTAGAGATAAAGTTGGTGCCGGTCTTTTGCATAGCTCTTAAATGAAGAATTGTATGCTAATTGCTGCTGGTGGTCACTAGAACATGGATAACAAAAAGCAATGACATGCTGTAAAACTGTGGGAGGATATGAGGATATGCAAAAACAGTACATTGTAGTGACCAGCACCAGTAGTGATAAAGTCACTGGTGGCAATAAGCATCCAAGTCAAGAGCTAAGTGAATGACCAGCACCAGTTACTGTAGAACCCCATGAGCTAAGAAAATGTGTATGGGCCCATCCTGACATAATACAGGGAAATGGGCCCATACAAATGATACACTCGATGGAATGATTGTGTGGGCCCATGATAGTGAAAGGAAAACAGTATGGGCCAACATGACTATACCATACATGTCTTGAATTACTGCTGTTATTACAAATCATATGTCACCAGTTGGGACATAACAGTCCAATGGATGATACACTCGATGAAATGATCAATATGCAAAAACAGTACATTGTAGTGACTGGCGCCAGTAGTGATAATGTCACCAGGGGTGATAAGCATACAACTTCAGAGCTAAGCAAATGACTGGTGCCATGATTGGCAACAGTCACTGTACATGACCTAAAGAAATGTGTATGGGCCCTTCTCATACAGAAATATATATAAAAATGGTACATTGTAGTGACCAGTGACAGTAGTGACAATGGCGGTGATAATGGCGGTGATAATGCACCAGCACTTAGGGTAACATATTTTGATGTATATATGCATGGTTATTTCATTAGTAGATGAAGTATATAAGGGATATATTGAATATATTGATGCATGGCAGCACTGAAAAAAAACCATCCACTGACCCCAGTATATGCGAAGGTGTGGTTTATCCTGCATGTCAGTGTCTTAAGTCAAAAGTATCCTGGGGTTCAGTGGATGCATCTCCACAAGCTTTTGGTCTTGGCTTTGGACGGAGACTGGGATCCACTGTCACATTCATGGCTTGGACATCAGTGTTGCTGGGCTTTGATTTTTTAAGCTGCTGGCCGTGACTATTGTGGTCATTCGACCATACTCTTTTGAGCCTTTTCTTGCTACCTTCTGCCAGTGTACTCGTTCTGGCATCCTGTGTTGTAGTGACTTCATTGGTGTTGCGAGCATGGGATCTTGATCGTGTTTTCATCCAATGCTTTCTGTAGTCAGGGATTGCACTATCAGTTGAAGCAACTGATGTTGCCTCAGGGATGGTATCCATTGGTAATGAAGCTAGTGTCATGTTCTGTTGAGAATTGTGACCTTGCTGAATTGCCAGTCAGAGGGCAGGTGCAGTGGAATTATGGATAATACCATTTTGCATCCATGCAGGAACCGGACCGTTCATTAAATGACCCCCACACTCCAGATCTGCCAGATAGCTAGTGTATGTAGGCTCAGTCATGTCAAATGCTGTAGGACCACTGGTCAAACACATCATCACCAGAATATTGTGATCCTCCACTGCTACATATTGGCCAGGTGGAATTAGTGCCTTCTGGAGCATGGGATCGAAAAAAAGGTCCCATTCCAGTGGCATCAAATCTTCAGGTATCAGTGGAGCTAACCCAGTGGCTTGTTGGTTGATAGGTGCAATAGCCGGTGGAGTAGTATGGGGCTGCTTTTTCTTTTTTGGTTTTGGTACCGGTGCACTCTCACTTTCAGGTTGCTGTGTGGTGGCCTTATGCCGTTTGCCTTTGGTTTTCTTTTTTGTTTGTTTGGGCTTCAGCAGATTGTGTGGTGGTGCTGTCATTCCTTCAGGATCCATGTCATCCAAGTCTGTAAGTTATTGTAATTGAACTGCCAGCCGAAGTGTTCCCTCCCATGAATTAAGGACATTTGTGAATTTGAAACCAATCTTTCCTTCCTCCTGCCTTCCCATCCAAAGGGTAAAACATGCCTCAATTTCATGCTTATGCATTTTAGATGGTTCCCACAATAATACAAACTCCCCATCCAGCGATTCATCTGATTCTCCTGGCGCCACAGTCGATGCTTGTGATCTCCCTGGCACTGACGAAGATGCGTGGCTGATTCCTCCTTTCTGCAGAGGCATGTAATCCACCTGGTTGATAAATTTGGGCTGCTATGTGTAAATATCAAGCCATGGCACATGACTGGAGGTCCTCCTTGCAGCTAAATCTTGCCAGAGATCAGTATCTTCATTAATCAAACATGGTTCACTCACTGTACATCCTTTCAATATATGCCTGTAAAACTTGTTTTTAGTAATTCAAAAACTGGGCATTGTCGCCGTGGCAGATAAGACAGTTTGCTGGTAGCAGTGGCTGTCCCTTCACTCCAGTCTCCAGGATTTGTTTAGGCTTTGCCCCACTGGCAGGTCATATCACCAATTTCTCCTCTTCATCAGCAGTGAGATATTCCTCAATGTATGCCTCAAATGTGTCTGCAATAGGCTTTTCAAGCCACCCAGGTTTGTTGGCTATGAAATTCAGCTTATTGTTGCCTAGAAAGCTATTTGTTTCAAACCTACAAATTCTTCATTAGTCACCATTAAATGCCAGGTGAATGTACATACACACTCCATTTCCTCTTTCTGGCTGGATTTACCCATCCACCCAACACAACCATTTTCACCCCAAGTTCAAGGTATATTGAATTTTGAAATTCATTCATACATTTTGTGAGCATTTTCTTGGCATCCCTAAGATCAATTCAGCCAGGTTACTGAATTATGGGTGATACACGTATTTTCACCAAACAGCCATGGTGGACTGGTATTCATCCATTGATGCCGAAGTGTCTCAATCTTTGCATTTCCCTTTGCATTGTTGGATATTCTTTTGTTGACTTTTGCATATTGCCACGAATATTCAGCCATCCAGTCTGGTCGGCCTTTCTCCAGATCTGGTGCCTCCCTTCCAATCACTGCCTCTATTTCTGACCCATACAGGTGGATAATGACTTTGCACCATGGAGGGACCTTGCCAACCACCGCCTTTGGTGGTTTGTGAGCATTTTGTCTGTACCAAGCTCTAATATGCTGATAATCATGTTTGTCAAAGAGCAGAATATACATTAAGGGTTTATTGCTTACTTCCTGCAGGCCATCCATTGGAGGTTTAACAGGTAGGTTAAATAAGTCTGTCATGGCACCTTGTAAGTTTAGTTGTTGCACTTTATGGTTTTTCAATGCCTTCCAGTCGTCCACTCATCGCTGTAGCACATTCAGTTCCTCTGGTGACCACTTATGGGCAACTGGTTGAAATTCTGCATGCTTGTCCATGTGATTTCCATCATCTGAGCTAGAACTTGAAGGACAGCTGCCAAAGTCTTCCTTGCTTTGATCAGCATCCTCAGTGGACATGATAGTCAATGTGGACACAGTACACAGGTTGTGCTGGCAAATACATTAGGTACCTTGATATTGCATCAGACTATCCCTGAGGACTATTTACAGGTCATATTTCAGCCCCAATATACCCTAATATACCCCAGACTTTGATTGGTACACCTTTAATCCTCTTGGCACATCTTAATATATCACAATGTCCCTGAGCAGAACAGCTAGTAGTGGAGTATTATTAGCTGGTTGGTCCACCAATTATTTAGAATTTTATTTAAAAAAAAGGTAACATTAGTAAACCGTCATTTGTTGTCTTCAGTCATGGCTTGAATTGAGCCATCCAAGCCATTGGAGCCATTCGGCGATAGATGGATGTGTCATCAGTAGGGCTGGAATTACAATGCCAGTGGCATGGTACATGCAGCAAGTATGATCAAATATCCCAAACACCACCTCTGTTGTTGCATACATAACATTGGCAGTTGCAAGCTGATATTGCCAGATTACCTGGCTACTCAAAACCCCACACATTTCCTACCCGTGGATGTATGGCTTTGAAATATGCATGGAGGAAGTGGCCATCCTTCTCCAGTTCACTGCCTGACATTTGGTATATGCCACAGCTCCTGGCAATGTCTGAGTCTCCAAGCAGTTAACCCAGACCTCTGCTCTGTGAAGAAAATAGCATAGGATCCAAGCCATTTCATGACTAGTAATTGATAACACCTCTGACCTCTATCATGTTTGGCATTCACCTGTAACCAGTGCACCCTATAGACTAAATAATAGTGAAGTTGCTCATTAAAGTGAATTGAGGTGTACTTACATTCTTTCATTATTTTGCTTGCCTCAACATTGGCTTGGACATTAATGGTCCAAAACCATGCCAATGTTTCATCCTGTCTCTGGCTTCTACCCTCAGCATTGCTGGTATCACCCCTCACCGCAGCAGTTGAAATCTTGAGTTTGTCCTGGTGCAATACCTGATACTTGGACTGCATCTCAGCTGAACATCCCAATGATACCATTGCAGCCCTTGCAGCATTGTATACCTGACAATGTGCTTGAACCCAGTGGCTGATAGCATGCACCTTTGACCAATCCCTTCCCTTTTTGTTCTTGGATGTGGCAAGACGTAAATTCTCTCTGAATAAGAAAGATTTCTCACCAAGGGCCATTCTAACACCCTGGAGCTCATCATTTGCTTGTCCTTCCCTCAATTTCAACTCTTTCTCAGCAAGGGAATCCAAACCAAGCTGAGTAATTTGCAGAAAGCCAAATGTAGAGGGAAGAGGTAATGGGCATTGATAGGTTGTCTCCTCAGCTCAAAGGCCAATTCACCATTACAACCACATTCTAATTACATCAGCTAACTCCTATGATGTCCCAGAAGCAGCACGACCACTCTCAACCAAGTCTATTCAATCGCAATATTATATCAACTGTGTTGAAACATCACCAGCGACATTGATCATACTTAGAAACTACATTGCACAACTCTAGGACTACCTTGAAACTATAAGGGCAACCTAAGCCTCTAGCAAAGGGAAATCCGAAGTTAAAATTATACTACATAATACAGGCATTGGGGGCGCACCTAGCAAAGGGAAATCCGAAGAGAAAACTCTAAGGATCCCCTTGCTGATGCCCAGTATATGTGAAGACGACAAAAATCAAATATAACCTAAAAATAGAAAAAGGCGGAGATAGGCGGATCAAGGCCGCCGAATGACATCATACCAAGGGGTATGTGTCGGAAGGAGTACTCCGCCTCTAAATATAAAAGTGTCAACATATACAAACATGATAGCAAGGGAAAATTAGTAATAAAATCCGGAAAAATCATAGAAAATGAAGAATAGAAGGAAATGAGGTGGGGAAAAATATGGGACGAACATAAAAAATAGGAAAAACACACAGGGCACCCCCCTAGTCCCCTTACATCACCCCCTCTCTAAGATGCATCGCCCCGATGCATTCGAAATCGTATACAACCAAAGTCCATGACTTGAATGCGACGCGGTGCAGCAGTGTGCCGTCGGTGGAATTCCTTGATTAACCGAGGGGCATTTACGTCAGACTCTTCGACCCATGAGTTCTCCTCATACCCATAACCCTTCCAATGTACCAAATACTGGAGTTTTCCTCGACGCAAACGGCTGTCCAAGATTGACTCGACTTCATATTGGGGTTCTCCCTCGATCACTGTAGGTGGTGGTGGTGGGTGTGCATGGCGTCCCGGGAACGGATCTGGGGGAGCTGGAAGCAATTTGACGACATGGAAGACGGGATGGAGTCTGGACATGGAGGCTGGGAGGCGTAGACGATAGGCATGTGTTCCAACGCACTTGACAATGGGGAAAGGTCCCAAGAAGCGATGAGCGAGTTTCTTGGATGGACGTGTAGTGGAGATGTCACTGGAGTCAAGATAAACTCGATCACCAACCTTGTACTGAGGGGTTGGGGAGTGGCGCTGGTTGTAAAATCGCGCCATGTCGTCCTTCGCCTTTGCTAAGGCTGCCCTTGCCTCCTCCAAGCTATCCCTCATGCGTTCTGTGAACTCATTCACTGTCTCAATGTGTGAGGGAGTTTGGCGAGGTTCAAATCCCATGCGTGGATGTCGTCCAGTGTCTAAGAGGAAAGGGGTCTGTTGAGTGGAAGCATGGACATGGTTGTTGTATCCGAACTCAGCCAAAGGAAGGAGATCATCCCAATCGTCCTGGCGTTCATTGACAAAGAGGCGGATGTACTGCTCCAGTTCCTGGTTGACTCGCTCCGTCTGGCCATCAGTTTGTGGGTGATAAGCAGTTGAAGCGAGGAGTTTGATCCCCAGGAGTCGGTACAGCTCACGAGTGAACTCCGCCATGAACTGAGGGCCACGATCCGAGAGGAAGGCACCAGGAAGTCCATGTAACTTCCACACGTGGTGGAGGTAGAGTCGAGCGGCACCTAGGGCACTGACAGTGGTGTGAGTGGGAATGAAGTGAGCGCGTTTTCCCACTGAGTCAACTGTGCACATCACCGCATCAAACCCGTTTGACTCTGGCAATTCCACCACAAAGTCGACGCTGACGACATCCCAACGACTCTCTGGAACAGGAAGAGGGTGTAGCTCACCAATAGGCTTGCGACGAGGGACCTTGGTGCGTAAGCAAAGGTCACAAGTGCGACAATACTGACCAATGAGCCGTGACATTTGTGGCCACCAATAGTTCCGTGAGGTGAGCTCCAAGGTCTTCCAGCGTCCGGGGTGGCCAGCAATCTGTGAGTCATGGTGTTGGGATATGATGCGCCGGCGAAGGTCTGGGTCATTGGGAACATAGATGCGATCCCTGAAATACAACAAGTCCTCCTTTTCAGCCCACTCTGCCGCACGTAAGGAAAGGGTCGATCCCTTCCTCAGTTCTTTAACAGCTCGGGCGACAACATCCTCATGTAAACCGCTACAGTTTGCGCGACGAATGTCACGTAGAATGTCCCGCTCCTCGCCCTGGGGTACGATGCCTTCCAGTGCCCGAATGGTGAACAGGTCTGGCTGCAACAGCACAATGTTTTGGTTGTCACCGCTGCCATCCCCATGGTCTGCACGTCGGGATAGGGCATCGGTCTTCCCCATGCTGCGACCCGGACGGTGGTGCAAGGAGAAGTCGAATCTAGATAGATACAGGGACCAACGAGCTTGACGACGGTTCAATTTCTTGGCCGTCATGAAGTACTCGAGGTTCTTGTGATCCGTCCAAATTTCCACCTTGTGTTGGGCACCCTCGAGGAAGTGTCGCCACTCCTCAAGCGCACGCATTATCGCCAACATCTCCTTGTCATGGATCTCATAGTTTCTCTCTACAGCACTAAGGCTTTTGGAGTAGAACGCAACAGGATGCCACTTCTGGTCCTCCGGAGACTGCTGAGACAACACAGCGCCCGTCGCAAAGTCAGAACTGTCGGCTTCTACACGAAAAGGACGCGAATCATCAGCAAAGGTAAGGATCGGAGCGGAAGTGACCATCTCCTTAAGCTTTTCGAACGCCTCCTGTTGTGCATTATCCCACCTCCATGCCTCCTTTCCTGTCAAGTCGAACAGCGGTCGTGCATGATGTGAGAAATCCTTGATAAAACGCCGATAAAAATTGATGAAGCCCAGGAAAGACTGCACCTCCTTCTTGTTCGTGGGCGTAGGCCAAGCTGTGACCCCATTTACCTTGATAGGATCCATCTCCACTTGACCCTCCGAGATAATCAGGCCGAGGTACTCAATCTTGGTCCTTTCAAACTCGCATTTGTCCTGACGAAGGTAGAGTTTGTACCGTCGAAGTCGCTCTAGGACGAGGCGCGTGATGCGACGGTGCTCTTCAACCGTGCGAGTGAAGATGAGGATGTCGTCGAGATAGATGCAGACAACGCCTTCGAGGATGAGGTCATGGAAGATGTCGTTCATCATGGTCTGAAAGGTGGCAGGGCTATTAGTAAGGCCAAAGAACATGACAAGCGGTTCAAAAAGACCACGGTTGGTACGAAAGGCTGCCTTCCACTCATCTCCCTCCTTTATCCTCACATTATTATAGCCCCAACGGACATCGAGCTTGGTGAAGTATCGGGCTCCACGGAGCTGGTTTACGAGTTCGGAGATGAGGGGTAGTGGGTAGCGATTTTTGACCGTGATGTTGTTGAGTCTTCTGTAGTCTTGAACCGGTCGAAGTGAGCCATCCTTCTTCTTGACAAAGAAAAAGGGAGAGGCCATGGGTGACTTCGATGGTCGAATACGTCCAGAGGCCAGGTGCTCGTCGATGAACTGGTCAAGCTGCCGTTGTTCCTCCGGAGAGAGAGGATAGACCTTGCAGGATGAAGGGGTTGCGCCGGGGGTGAGTTCGATCGCGTGATCCCATGGCTTACGCGCAGGAAGAGAGTCGAATGACTCCTTGGAGAACACGTCTTCAAACTCATGGAGATGAGGAAGTAAGGAGTTAGTAGAGGATTTAGCAGCGTTGTTTTTGTGGAAGGCCTCGGCGAGGCGTTGGGATATGTTCGATGTGGCACACACCTCATGCGATGAGCGAATCGCAGTGTAGAAGATCCGATCACCCTCCTCCACTTCCTCTGGGTCCTCATCATCATCATCCGAGTCCGGCATTAGATCAGGAACCCCTTCCAATTCCACTTCAGGTATAGGCAGGGGTCCAGCACGACACTTCTGAGTTCGTCGTATTGCCGCCTTCTGTCCACGACGTTCTTGCCTGGCTTCTGTGAAACACGTCCGACAGCGGGATGGACATCGGCTCATGGTAACCTCCCCGGTGCGCCAGTCGACCTCTGGGTTATGGTCTCGAAGCCATGGATATCCCAAAATCGCCTTTTGCTTTCCTAATTGAGTGACAGCAAAAAGGGCACGCTCACTATGATCTTTGTAACGGAGAACCAGGTCTGTAACCTCTCGGATGGCACCAGCTTCATTTGGGGATCCATCCACGTTATATACAGGTATCGGACGTGAGAGTGAGCGAGTATTTAGACGATGTTGTTGTACAAGATGGGAATCGATGAAGAGACCAGTCGCACCAGAGTCCAGGAGCGCAGAAACACCGAGTATCTGTCCAGTGTCGGTCGTCTGCAGTTCGATGGCTAGGTTTAAGGAATGTGCAGAGGGAGTGGATGCCACAATATACTTGCGTGGTAGTTTACGCTCCCATGATTTAATTTTGGGACGTGGAGTAGAAGGAGAGATGGGGAGAGCAGGTACGTCTTTAGCCAACTTCGAAGGGTCAGAGAGGGGAGCAGTCACAGAAATGGATTCATTCTCCAGGGATTCAACTGACAAGACTTCAAAGCGGTTATGGACAGGCAGTGAGGGCATACGATTCACTCGCTGCGAATAGGAAAATCCTGCTCCTCTACAACTTCCAGCTTAACCTCCTCTGCAACTTGATCCTTCGCTTCCTCAACATCTACAACTGCCAACAGATCTTGCAGGAGTTCGTCTCGTCCCTCGGGGGTGAGCATGCGGATATCCTGACGATGGGGACACGCTCCAGCCCTGTGTCCAGGTTCCCCACAACGGTAGCAGAGATCCAACTTACGTGCACGGCTGCGGGCTGCATCAACATCCATTGGTACTGGGATATTGACGGCTGGTGTGGGAGTTTGACGAGGAGGAATGGGGTTAGGGCGGGGGAGGCTTCGATTGAAGGTGTAGGGTGTATGAGTGGTAGTTGGAGCACGGAATGCAGCATTAAACGCCGCATTTGTGAGTCGGTTCTCGTCACAGAGTGAAGCAGCTTCATACCAAGCAAGGATATCATCGTCCGCTGGGCGCCCTTCCAACATCTGTGCAATCTGGTCCTGAATTTCTCGGTTGAGCCCCCGTCGGAACTTCACCACCACTGGTAACCCACTCCCATACCCTGCCATGTCCACCAAATCCTTGAACTCATCGATATAGTCGTCCATGGATCGACGTCCCTGGTGGTAAGTGGATGACTCAAGTCGTGTCACTGCTCGGTGGCGTTCATTGAGGGGGCAGAAGTGGCGTACGAACTCAGCTCGAAAGTCCCCCCAAGTGGAGAAAGGTAGAGAACCGAGTTCTTTAGTTTGACGTAGGATACGGTCCACATAGAGATAGGCGCGTTCAGATTTCATGTATGTGAAGGCCCAATAAATTTTTGCAGCCTCATCGACGAATTGATGCGACTGGAGACTAATGTATAACTCACAGGAATTAAGGAATGCACGTCCCTGCACACGTGCACCATTAAATTCGGCGGGGGGGGACGGTTTGATCTGGGCACGTTCCTTAGTGGACGCGTTTGGCAAAACATCGTTGTTGGGTGCGCTTGGAGTCGTGAAGGGGGAACTATTAGTCGTAGGGTTAGCCTGGAGGGTCCTAACGAAGTTTTCAATCGTAGATTTAAGCGAGTCGATTTGCGCGCGCATTCCGGAAACGTCGCTTTCAAGCGCGTCGAAGCGTTCTGATGCGTCCATGTCGCTAGGGAGCGCGTTTGGCGAAAATGGCGGCGCAATAATGGCGAGAGTATCTGGAACGGTGTGTAGGGACTCTGTGGAGCTTTGGGAAGCGTCGTCCAGTCCGTACCTGCCTATTTTGGGCAGCGCGTTCGCGATTTTCGGGCCTTAGGGGAGAGTTTTCTACTATAAGGGCAACCTAAGCCTCTAGCAAAGGGAAATCCGAAGTTAAAATTATACTACATAATACAGGCATTGGGGGCGCACCTAGCAAAGGGAAATCCAAAGAGAAAACTCTAAGGATCCCCTTGCTGATGCCCAGTATATGTGAAGACGACAAAAATCAAATATAACCTAAAAATAGAAAAAGGCGGAGATAGGCGGATCAAGGCCGCCGAATGACATCATACCAAGGGGTATGTGTCGGAAGGAGTACTCCGCCTCTAAATATAAAAGTGTCAACATATACAAACATGATAGCAAGGGAAAATTAGTAATAAAATCCGGAAAAATCATAGAAAATGAAGAATAGAAGGAAATGAGGTGGGGAAAAATATGGGACGAACATAAAAAATAGGAAAAACACACAGGGCACCCCCCTAGTCCCCTTACAGAAACACCCTAAGAGCCCTCCGAACAAACATCGAGTATCCCCAATCAACTTTGAACAACTGTGACCACGATAAACATTGCGACCATCATCAAGCATTATCAATCAACATTGAGAAACTACAAACGACATTGGGCGCTGCGTTCATTATGTAAATGGTGGAATACCATGTGCCAGGGAGTATTCCAACTCGTGCTCAGACCTGCTGCTAGTAGGTCAGCCTCATTCCAAGCCCCTATCACATACAGAACCCGCTGGACAGATTATTGCAACACTTAGTGTGGTTTATACACAAAGGACAGTCTCCTTTTAGTTCTTTCCCTTTATTACTCCTTCATCATATGATATATCTCTTTCTTGTTTGAATTCCAGTCTCATTTTGGCCTCGTGTTTTAACTCATATCTTTTGCCTCATGTTCTTACACATGTTTCTTATACCATTTTAGGAAGTTTCTCTTAAAACATATAAAAGTCTGTAGTATCTACTTGGGAATACAAGAAATTGTCTTCACATATTGCCTCATATAAAGTTCTAAGAATCTGATCTATCCTGAAAACTATCTAAAACTTCTATGAGTTTTCTCAATCGACGAGAAACCTCTACAACCATCATCATCCTCAATCGACCTTTGATCAAATTATCGCTAGCACTAGTAACTACTCGGACACTTCCTAGCCATCAGCTATAACCTTCACATACTATTGATCTACCAAAAAGCCCTTAGAATTCACACATTGACCCTCAACAATAAACATTGTTCACCATCAATCTCACTGATCCTCATCAATATTGATCAATACTGCATTGGACCACACCAAACACCTTCCTCTCTCATAGAACTATGTTTATGACTAGTATCAACTAGTTGTCTTCCCTTTGGTCAGACCATGAACATTCAGAATGCCTCACACCCTTCCTCTGACTTGTGCAAATATCATTGGTTGCCTCATCGGCAGTTTTGGTGGTTTTCCCAGGTTGAGTATCATCAGCGTGTTTTGGCGGTATGGACTGCTGCTACCAGGGGCCTTGTAATGAATGGATTGCTTTGATCATCATCATCTGAGTTAGTGTAGTAATCAGGAGCTTGTGATGGGAGTACTGGTCTTGGTGGCAAGTCATTAAGCTTTTGCAGTGCATCCAATGTGTCATTGTTCACAAATTGTTCCAATTTAGCAATGAAGGAATCCACTCTGGTATCAAGGTTTTGCTGTTTTGTTGCAATCTTCAGCTTATAGGCCTTGGACAACATTGAACACTGCTGACATATAAAGGTCCAAAGGGCCAGTCTGACATTAGTTAGCATAGGAATATTTTGCAATGACCAGATATGCACTGGGCTTCCTCAAGTTTGAGGCCAAGAGAAAGGCAGGTGGTTTCACCCTTTCTATCACTGGTTTCATCTTCATCCTCTAGAAGGTTCATTTGAAGGTCGTTTTGTGCTACCACTACCTGACCAGGATTTATATCATAGATGTCCATTGCTTCTGGATTGGTTAGACGTGTTGCCTGAGAGTGTTTTTCCAATTCTTTCCAGGTTGCAATCTCCTCAGGGTCTGAGTTTGCCATGTACTGCAACAGGTCCATGCGACTTTCCTCCTCACCTGCCACAGTGGCTCTGAATTGGTGGGTGGTGGTAACCACTGCATCTGGTTCCAAGTCAATCTGGTGCAATGTACAAACATGTACTCACCTATGTCCTGCATTTTTTTGAAGTTGGAATCCCCCATATGATCATCCAAGGTTTCAATCTGTCCAGAAATGGTAGCATTTTGGGTACTAGGTGAGATTTCATTCAACACTGACCACAATGATTCAAGGATTTCTCCATCTACTTGTCCAGGGCCAGGAATGAAACTCGGTGAAAAGTGTGAGAAACATTGCCAGACATGGCCACCAACATGGAAAAGACCAATACCATGCAGAATGGAAATGCTGAGTGGTAGCTGGATATACTGACTCTCCTCCATCTGAAGTCTGAGCCTCTTCCAATACTGGCACATTATATCATAAATCAAAATGATTTTCTTGAGTCTGCTGATATTAGTGTTTTTCAAAGCTTCAGATAAAGAATAGTCCATGTTTGCTTGTCTAGAAAAAGTTACACAATGTCTCTCAAATTGTGAAGATATCTCACTGTTCCCCTTTTTGGAAGTCAACCACCACACTAGGGCAGAAGCAACCATGGCAGCCACAAGCAGTTGCACCGACACCAGTTACATCAAGACCCTTGTATTTGATGAAGCAGTCATTTACAGCATGATGCTCATTGCAGGTTGGTTTCTAATTTGGAGTTAGTAAATACACTGAAAGTCTTTCAAATATCTTACCTCTTTTACTTCCTTAGCAACGGTGAGGTGTTGTGATTTGTAGTGATTTGGCTCGGTCATGAAAAAATCACCATGACTGAGCTTAATATCATGGTGAGCATTTTCATGCTTCTGATGAACAGCAGTGAAGTTTCCATCCATGACAAAAGTCTGAGTGTATGCCATTCTGAGGGGGGATTACATTAAATACATTCCAATTCATGCAATTTGACTAACTGGTCAGGATCCTCGGTCCAATTTTCTGGCAGATTGACACCTGGCTGAGGACATGCAACACAGAATGTTGGGATGTCAGTCGCACCATGCATTGCAGCCACTGATGAGCCGCCAGCACCAGACTGTGATTCTCCCCAGTGGCCTCTCCACTTCAAATGTTTCAACATTCGCCATAGCCGGCTTGCCCTGAGAAGCTCCCTGTATCGATCCTAAAGTACCAATGTCAGAGATATTGACAACTGTAGTATATCAATCATACCTCCATGGCATTAGGAAATAAGGGTGAAGTCATGTGCCAGAGCTTCTGGTAGTATTGATAGGGTAAAATTTACATTCCAGATTGGACAATTGTGCATCATTGAGGACTTGAAATGTGAATGCAGTCTTAATATTTTTGTAGCTGACCAGGAAAAGCCCCAATTGCAACAAGTGATTTTCCTGCTCTTGATAGGAATTAGGGCAATTACACCACTTGACCCACATACAATGTACACTGGAAACATCAATTACTGTCAATTTGTGGCAATCCATTGGTGTTGGGAAAGTTGTGGGACCAAGGTCATAAATGCTGGTAAACCTTTTCATCTCCTTGACAATGTTGTTGGTTCCATCACCTTCTATAGCATCATCCAAATCATCTTCATAATTGTCAGCCTCTTGTACAACCACATCTGGTGCTGAGGGGTGAAAGTAACCTGGGCAGGATGCACCATTGTGACCGAGATGTAAAACTAACCCGACTTGGAACAACCAAGCTGGTTCAAAATAGGAACCTGTCCAGTGGCCAATGTGGTGAAATGGGTTTGAAACATGGTTATCACAGCAGCAGTCAGTACAGAACATGGGATTGAAAAGACAGTCTTGGCATTTCCAGGTAGCGGCATCATCCCCACACAAATTGCATTTCATGCAATTGGGTACTTCATTGGATAGTAGTGCATCCAAATACATGACCTTTTTAGGCAGTTATTCTTTGATCTAATCTTGAGGTGTCTGAGGGTAATATTAGCATAGTAAATATGGTAGCCATAATAAGTCACCTTTGAAGAGGGGGGATCAAGATCTGCAATGAAATTTAGAGGGTGATGTTCAATTGGTTCATCAGACATCAGAGATGTTATATTGGTGTTGGATGTGGTTGCCGATCCCAACACTGGTGCACTTCTCTTTGCCTTCTTATGCCCTGGAGTTGACTGAGGACTTTGCCAAACTGGTACAAGGCAATCCCTTGGTCCCCACAATGTCTGGGAGTGAACGACAGTCATCTGGGAGATTCTTCCAATGATGGTGCAAGTGTGTCCTCTAGGCATGATGGTTTGTAGACCAATATAGAATTATTGAACAAGCATCTCCAGGATTATATAGGCACTGTAGGCAGTGAGGAAACATGGCAACATGGCGATGTAAATGACAATGGTACCATGTAGAGGTTACTATGGTACTGTTCTACACTACAGCATACTAACATGTTACCTAGGTCATACTCACAAAGCTACCATCAATGTTTCCAATGGAAAATTACACTGGCAGTGTTCATGATAACCATTGGTCAATAGGTTCTTACTACACCGTTGCTACTGTTCTGTACTACCACAAATCACATATGACACGCTGTAGTCATGTGAGCCCATATCTTGCTATTTGACCATCGTGGGCCCACCCAGTCACTTTGTGTTGAATGTGTTATACATATGGGCCCATGCCCTTTAATTATGTTCAAATGGGCCCATACAGATTTCTGGATTGTTGCACTTTTTGACCAATGTGGTTTCTGGGACTGTGGGCACATCACCGGTGGCACCTGTGATGGTTTCTATAGACCTCGTGCTCATTAGCCTGTAATTGTTTCTTGCGATGTTTCAATGTGTCAGAAAACACATGTTTATATAGGGTTGTCTGATCCATCGGCACCTATGACATTGCCTGGCTGTTGCCTGTGAGGTTCTGTGATTTTTCAGCTCTGGGTAACTTTTTGCTTAGCTCTGACTTGTACGCTTATGGCCGCAGGTGACTTTATTACTACCGGCATTTGTCACTACAATGTACTGTTTTTGCATATATCCTTATCCTCCCACATTCCTACAGCATCCAGCATGTCACCATTGCTGTGTTTGTTATCCATGTTCTAGTGCACACTGGCCGCAATTAGCATACAAGTCTTTTAAGAGCTATGTGAATGACCAGCACCAACTTTATCTTTTCCAGAGCCGAGAGATACAGTTAGGAAATAGCTGACTGCCACACAAGCAACAGTTGCTGTCCAGCCAGTGTCAGGATTAATCTACATCTAATCTCATTGGACATTACTACTGTCTTCAACTAATGATTGTTCTCTTGTGTTACTTGCCTGTGTATCTTACTGACATCAGCCCACATGCTTCCAGCTGGGCCAACCACTAGCACTTTCCCCAACTTATGCTACCGGTGGAAATTTATATGAATTGGGAAGTAAAAACTTAAATAGACAACTTGTTAAGTGTCAAGGTGCTCCCTAATTTGATTCCACACATCCTCCCAGTAAGCCAACAATTTCCTGTCCTTCTGAAGTTGGGCATCATTTTCTCAAACCGTCTCAGTCATCCTTTTCCATGTTGAATGCAGGTCATTGAAGATCTTCATCATTAATTGTATTTTGGCCATGTCACCAGTGGCATATGGGACCAGCCATAGGTCTTGCCAGGTGAACTGGATCTGATGAAAATTAAAGGACAACTCGTCTGTGGCCAATGAACCACCAGGAAGTCGTGTGGAGCAAATGGGTATGAGTTGTAGTTCTCTGGATCATTCTGTTTACTCCACCAAGAGTTGATATAGTTATCAATGATACGGGTGGTGTCATCAGCATCGACCTTCAAGTACCTTTGCATGGAATGTATTCTAGTTCCAGAAAATCTTTGCCCTCAGGATCATTGTGTTCCAAGCACCACAAAGTCCCATCCTGCACCATCTTTATGGTTTCCACGATGACCAGGTGAGTGTATGGAGCACTGCCACCCATAGAGGCATGAATTCCAATGGCTATCAAGAATTCCTTCTAAATTGGTATTGGTGATGAGATAATTGGCAATCACAATATGTTCACTTACAGTCTCATAAAATATGTCAGACACCCACCCCAACCATGACTTGTTGTAGTGTTCATCGTTCTCTACCGCATGGATCCATGCAGTGATTGCAGCGCAGAGATGTGATGCTCCATACAACAGCACTTCCTCCCCATGTGCTAGATCATTCCGTGCTGGTAGTAGTCCTGTAGTACTCTCTCGAATGCTGAGATCACAAGCTACCTGTTGAGCAGTGATGGCCTGCTCATGGAACTCAGTAGGCTTGACTGTAGGGTGAGGGTTCTCTAGGAAATCAGTGTTCCTCTGATGCTCGACCTCTATTTGATTCAATGTGGTAGCAAATTTGCCAGCAGCAACAGGGTCAGGTTTATATGGCTGGCGAGGCACAGATTCGAGGTTTGTATAGTGGGATGGCATAACTTCAATGCAGTTGTAGATAACATTTGGATGATTAAGTGACAATTAAGTAATCAATGGACAAAATTATCATCGGCGCTGGGAACAAGCACCAACAATATGTCCATATGGGCCGATGTCTATAGGAAAACCAGTGGTGGGCCAGTATGATCGTTCCCTATCAAATGGAATCATCGCATGGGCCCATGTATATGTGGTAAGCAGTTCAAACTCTTAACTACACCCTCTGTCAAGTCGGTGAAATTGTGTGCTCATACCTCCAGATTCTGGCCCCTACATTGGGACATTTGTTTATATCTAACCATAATCTATAGCAGGACATCACATCAATAATCGGTGTCTAAACAAATTGGCTAGTGTGGCATGTCCCAGCACCACATGCATCCAACCATATCTGCTGTGACCTGACACTGTATGCATCCAACCGTCGATATCTGCTGACAGTTCAAACTCTTAACTACATCCTCTGTCAAGTCAATGAAATTGTGCACTCATACCTCCAGATTCTGGCCCCTACATTGGGACATTCATTTATATCTAACCATAATCTATAGCAGGACATCACATCAATAATCAGTGTCAAAAAAAATCAGCTAGTGTGGCATGTCCTGGCGCCGCATGCATCCAACCATATCTGCTGTGACCCAACGCTGTATGCATCCAACTGCCAATATCTGCTGACCTGCTGCTGCACTTTTTCCTACCAACCTACAATGATCATTGGTGCCAGGAACCAGCACCAATGATATCTCCATATAGGCTGATGTCTATAAGAAAACCAGTGGTGGGCCAATATGATTGTTCTGTATCACATGTATTCATTGCATGGGCCATGTATATGTGGTAACATGTAGTAAAATGGTGACCATGCTAGCCGGCGCCATGATTCAGATGTTACTGCCACCAAGAATTTTTCAGTGAATCTGTATACTGGACCCACATGGATGCATCACACCCTGGGCCCACATGAGTCTTTCCTGATGTGGGCCCAATCCACTACTGATGGATCTATCGTGGTTTTGCAGAAATCCACTGAACAGATATACTGTTGTTTTTTACTGAACAGTGTGGCATTCAATAGGTCATATTATTCGATACACTGTATGTGAGATGATAAGGTGGTGCAGAAATTTGGCAGAAATGGCAAAATTGCTCTCTGTTCGCGTTATTTGTCATAGTTAACAAGTTTTGCGCCAACGACGACGAACATTGCTCCCAGTTGATCAAACGTCCACGGGATACGAACCACCAACTGGGTTGGTACACACCTTCCAGACAACTTATAGAAACGATCAAGCATTTTCTGTCAATATTCCGCTGTTTGTAATGCGCTACTTCTGTAACGAACGTTTCTATAAATCACACACCACCACATTGCCTGCGCTTCACCGGAATCTATAAAACTGAAATAGTCGAACGCCATCAAAGCTTGATAAGGGAAAGCAGGCGACATTGGCCGCAGTCGCAACGCATCTTTCCTACTTCGAAAAACTCTTATGAAGAGTGTACGTCCTCAAGTCAGGAGGAACTGCTGTTTGGATTCTCACTGACCAAGGCGTCACCAGAGCATCTTTGAATGCTTGGGCCTCCGCGTACGTGTCGCGATCCCATTCATATAGAGTAAGGTATCTGGTGGGCTTGATGGGATCGCCTTCGGCCTTCCCGGCCTTTTCGACGTGACTGACCAGCTTGAATCGCCGCGCACGGATAAATCCGGGAACTTTGGAAAGTAGATCCAGATGCTCCTCGGCATACCACCTGTTCTGATCCTCCTCAAACTCTGCATTCGGAGGCTCAATGCCTACTGCAAGGATATGCTTGGCGGACGGTGATGTAGAACTGACACCAGGTTTCGGAAAGGAAGAGAAGAAACTGTAGACTGTGGGATGGAGGATAGGAAGTCGGGAGATGATTGACTGCTCCTTGACGGACGCGTTAGAGCGTAAAGCCTGGTACGCCTCGCCATCTATCACATCAGGAGCTGCTAGATCGTACACAGCGATCCAGGACGGTGACTTTGAGTCATTCGCTTTATAGCGTGCTGCCGAAGTGATACCGGGGACTGTCAGACGAGCAGCTGTATGCTCGTCATACCAATCTGAAGGATAAACTAGTAAAAGGCGAGTAAGTCATCTAAGAATAATTGTTCAAATACCATTGAATTCTGCCTCAGAAACTTCTGAGCCAGGTTCTGAGTACACAAGAAACAATCCTTGGCTAGTGTTAGACATCTTCGGGGTGCTGATGGTATAGTGCAGAGGAAATCGGAGGGATATTAAGCGTATCGTATCGATTGCGCGTGACTCCGTGCATGCGCACCGATGACGTGAGAGTCGTGACTTGGGCCCGATGACCGACAGCCACAGAGAACCGAAACTAATTTCAGCATGACAAGGTGGCATGACCGGTTCCTCACTGATTTATCAACAACCGCGCGTCATCCATAATAAGCTTACTCTGATAGCACATGAAAGTAAGCAAACGTCTTCGTAGGATTAATGAAGTGCAGCGGGATAAATCGATTGTTACAACCCAGCCTAAGACTTCAGTCGCCCTGCGGGGTACATTTAGGACCACAATTGTTGTGACGCCTGGCAGCTAACTGCGCCATCAAGCAGTTCCCAATATTCGGCCACTTATTTTGCGACCAGCCATCAAGCTTGAATTTAGCTAATGTCATTGTTGCAAGATGGCGGAGAAAGAAGAGTCAGCGGCAGAAATCTTCCCCACCAATATTTGATTGCTACCATAAACAGATCAATGTACGAAGGAAAAAAACAGTCAACCCAGTAGCTAAGTATCACCCTCCAGCTATTATTCACCTTCCAATGAACGGCCCCCATCGCCTTGTAAGTTGTTGCCATGGACTTGCGTAAATTTGTTTTCGGGAGATCCTGGGTGGGACATAAAAACAAGACGCTTGTAGAAGGCGAGGATATTTAATGACAGTGATGGCGAATGAAGTCTTAAACGCAAGGTAGAAAGGCACTTCAACGACTCCAGTTGCTCGTGCTCGAGGATATGCGATGTTAGTTCTTGATGAAGATAAATTTGTAAAGGTGGGCAGATGCGTTAACCTGACGTGATATGGTTGGGCCTTCAGTCCTGCAACAACGTTTGGGTGAATCACGTTCTCGCCACTCGCCTGAATACATAGCGCTCCCCAGGATTAAGATGAGTGATCAGAATGTAACGATACGTCGGATGGAGGCACACCACGGCAGTGAGACATGGATAGGGAAAATCGGTAAGTGCCAACGGCGAGCTGGCCATCGAGAGCGAGAATTCTGTAGCCAGGACAAGGGAGAAGCGATGCAAGCAGAGGACTCTCGAAAAAAATGCATTTCTCTGTATAACGTGTCGTGACTTTCCAGTGATACGTCGGTCCAAGCTATTATTTGCATTCTCTGGTTAACAGTATCGTCCGACGGCCCGAATCTCCAGGTGTCCCTCATTAAAGTCATGTCCTCCTGTGTTGCTTGGAGAATCGGCAACAAAGACCGCGAAACTGGAAGGAAAAGAGGCCAGAGGGGTCTTTGGTTTTCGCATGATGTTCCCTGGAAGCAAGGATGAGAGTAGTCAGTGGCGTGTTGGAGTGGAACGGGTCTCGTAAGGCACTTCAGAAGACTCTGCAGAGGAGAAGTCGTATATAGCAGTCTATAAAAACGGGGCTTGACTCAATGCTCAGCACGCCAGTGCGTACGACTCATTATTCAAGAACCCCTCTAATGATCCAGATAACCTATTGGCACGTAAGCAATGATCCACTTTGTCGTAATGTTGCTGTCTCTCAGATGCCTGCAGCCTGCCAGAGGGTGGCAGCACTCATTCTCGTCATCATGTTGTTTTCGGACTATTAACAGGAGGCGCTCCACTGACTCGACCTGTTGACTGTTGTGGCGAGACACGAACCACCGACTGGATCGCAAACCATTGTCGTCTAGACAATGCCAGTGGATACAAACTATCAATGATATCCTGTCGATGTCATATCATTTGTAATACGCTATTTCCGTTTCTAAACATGCCTATGCGTCAGCATTACACTGGCATCGAGCGTCATCAAAAACGTCAGACGCTTGATAAGGGGAGCAGCTGACATTAGCGCAGTCGCAACGCATCTTGCCTACTTCGAAATGGTCTTGTCAAGGATATACGTCCTCAACTGAGCAGGAACTGCTGAGTGAATTCTCGCTGACCAAGGCGTCTCTAGAGTATTTTTGGATTCCTCGGTCGCCGCAATCGGGTCGCGATCCCAATCATACAGAGTAAGGTATTTGGTGGGCTTAACGGGATCGCCTTCGGCCTTCCCGGCGATTTCGACGTGACGGACCAGCTTGAATCGCCGCGCACGGAGAAATCCGGGAACTTTGGAAAGTAGATCCAAATGCTCCTCGGCGTACCACCTGTTCTGATCCTCCTCAACCTCTGCATTCGGAGGCTCGATGCCTACCGCAAGGATATACTTGGCGGACGGTGATCCGGAACTCACATCAGAGTTCGGAAGCGAAGAGAAGAGACTGTAGATTGTGGGATGGAGGATAGAAAGTCGGGAAATGATTGACTGCTCGTTGGGAGGAACATTAGAGCGTAGAGCCTTGTACGGCTCGCTCTCAAGCACATCGAGAGCTGCTAGATCGTATATAGCGAACCAGGATGGTGGCTTTGAGTCACTCGCTATATAGCGTGCTGCCGAACAGATACCGGGAACTGTCAAACGAGCAGCTGCATGCTCTTCAAACCAATCTGAAGGATATAGCTCAGAAGGCGAACATGTCAAGATTCTAAGAATAGCTGTTCGCATACCATTGAATTCTGCCTCGGAAACTTCCGAGCCAAGTTCTCCGTGCACAATAGACAATGCTTGGCACGTGTTAGACATCCTTGCTGGTGGTTCTATAACACAGAGGAAATCTGGGTGAATTTCGTGACAACTGCGCGTGGGATACGCGGATATTTGAAGGACGCATGATGACGTCAGAGCGATCTATGCGGAACAATAAATTATAATCCTGGTAGAAAATTCAAACCAGGCTTTCATCCACAACTGGCTTGTTCCAGTGAGCGCAAGAGTGTAAACGAACGTCCTCGAGGGTTAATGAGGGTTAATGAAATGGGATAAATAACTTTGTTTGAAATTTCATACGATAAGAGGAGACTCTTCTCACAGAATCTTACTATTTTCGCCTTGCAATCAAGACGTCAGCCATATTACATATTACTCAAGGATTGTTACAAAATATGAAACTGCTTGATGCCGGAGATACGCTGTATCGCAGTAATCGTTGTAGAAGAGTTTCCCAAGCAAAGCACGGACCTGCGACACAAGCGGCATGTTATAAACACAGGAGAGAAACATACACCGTGTGCAACCAACATTTCAGGCTAGCTAAAATAAATTTAAATTTTGTTATAGCCGCGTGAACTTCCAATTCAGATGGCCTGAAACTATGTAATCTTCTTGATTGCAGTCCTGATCCTGAAAACACAAATTTCGGCACAGTTTTGACTAGTTTTGAGTTTGCCCAAAAAGACGAACTTCCTAATGTAGCACGGTCACGCCATATATATATCAACTTTTCAGGGCAACTGAAAATTGGGCCGAAAACAATAGTTTTGTCATGACTGAAATTGGACGTTTCGTTGTTTAAATATTTGTTTACACGAGCTAATCACCATGAAGGATCTTGACAACATAGCCTTCTTCCATGCACTGCGCGCTTGTGCAACGCTTCTCCTCGTTCGCTCCGCCGCACAACTCCTCTTGGGCTTCCGAGCTCGAGGGTGACCGTCGTAGCGCTCAGCGACCTGTCAGCCGTCCAGGCCCGTCCTCTCTATGACAATACATGTCTCACCCGTTTGCTTATCAACTCGCCCATCGCACGAGAGTCCGTTCCACGACTCGCGTGCTTTGGGTGAGTTTCCTTTCTTTTAGTGTCTTTTTTCACTGCTCTCGTGTCTATGTAGTTCTCTAGTTTGCGCTCACCCTCCCTCCCTCGCTCTGTTACTTTTTTTTTGCCTGATGTGGTTTTTTGGGTAGAGTCTGGACTCTGCATAGGTTTTCACTCAGCCACTTCCTTTACGTATTACACTATTCTACCATAGCCACTCAGCAGTTCCTGCGCAATTAAATAACGGGCGCGCCACTGATTTCAGGGCGTGCCCGTTTTCGGCTAACAAATCCTCACGGTCGTGATAAGCGTAGCCGTAAATTTTGGAGTATTTTGGGTGGCCCGAGATCCTGAAAATATTTAATTTCAGTTTCACTGAAACTAGTATTTTCGGCAAAGTTTCCAGCTGACCTGATAGCTATGTAAGTACGATGTGACCTCCCCACGGCCTCCCATCGCCTTGTTGCAATTGCTACAATAAGAAAGCCTCTATGCCTTCTAAAGGCTAAGGCCGGCTAATTATATAATAGCTACTCTCGACGGATCATCGATCATGACCTAGGTAGCGTCATAAATTCGGTGGGACTTAAGATAGTCTGGATGCTTGCAGAACGTGAAATGATAGAAAGTTCAATGACAGTGATGGCGAACAAAGAGTCTAAAACAGGTAAGTGGAAGGATACTTCGACGACTCGTCTTTCTCGAGGAATATTAAGTTTCTGCAATAACAGTTCGAGCGTTGCGCTGCGGGACATCTGACCATTAGACTGGAAACACGGCCCGGAGTAAACAAGACGCCACGCACGTGGTCATATTCGCGTGACGTCACATCAAGGCGGCGTTTTTGTGAGCGCGCATGAGCAACCTCCATAAGCTCTCTGTCCATTCTACAAAGTGGCTTCATCGATCGTGGGAGACCGTTCATCGGTGAGCCCATTTAGAATATTATCAACCGTCTTCGAAATCTGGAAACATCTAACAACTACAACACATCCTTGAAGTCCGACGGACGATAAGTAGGCTTTAACTTTCATTTTCTCTTACGAACTCCATACTCAGGGTTGACACATACGCAAGTTTTTATGCTTGTATGATGTCCTTCTCCCGGAGGCAAGAAAAATTTTGCAATTAATAAAAAACAGACTCAAATTTGAAGTAAGTTTGACAAGCATCAGATGATGACCAGTGGGTCGTCTTGACCCTTTCAAGTTCCTCGGAATCGCCGGCGGCAAAGGGACAGTCATCTAACGTCAAATACAAGCCGCTATGTATGCTCAGGAATCAAGATAAGTACCATCAGAGTTCGTCCTTCTGTCCACGGCCTCTATAAATATTACACCTCTTCTCTTACATTAATAGGAATCACTGACGATATTCTCATTCTCCAGCTTAACCTTTTTCATGACCTTTCGAAGCAGACATACGAAATACTAATGCCGACGATGTTCACAGGCATAATTTCGCCGAACGCTAATCCCATATATTCCGTGCTTTATGCGATAAGTATACCATACGTAAATCTATGCTTTATTTCGTCATATGTTACAGTTTCATTCAAACCTAGGCTCGGTTAAGATATAACGGCGCTGAGCCGAAGTGGCTCTTTGACGTATTGCCACGTACATCATTTTTTAAGAGCATGTGGGGTGGCGTCACGAAAACAATAGTTATCTGGAGCACAGCTTCTGATATAACTTGTTGCGATTTCCCGTTTTCCGTTTGTCTGACATAAGTTTCTCCGCTGATGGCAAAAAAACATCACAGGCGATGGAGATTCGGTGGGTGTGGGTGCCAGATCTCGGAATGACAAGGAAACCGCATCGTCGTGATATGCATACGGTTGACAAAAAAAAACATGCCCGGCTCGTATGGGAATGTCGTTCACCCGAACTCGTCAGCATTGCTGCAAGTTGCCTGCCAGAAATTTAAAAATGTGCGAACGTGAAAGTACCAGTGTGGCAGCAAGGTATGACAGAAGGATATATTTCAGAAGTCATCATGGCATGAAAGCCCTGCCTTGGGTATAGCAGATCTATCGACAGTGTCAACGTGGTCGATAACCCACAACTGAGATAGAGAGATATGTAAAAATATCACGGAGAATATCTTCGATGGGAAAAACCAACGTCCTAGTGTGTCACAATGTATATGTTCGGGTCCAAGACAATTAGATATTCCAAAGAAATCAATATCAGCCAAAAAGAAATAATAATCAAAGAACGCCACAGAGCGGCCAGAAGGAGAAGCATCTCATCAGCAATATGTGGAAGCGAATAACGCCTCTGCAGGCTCCGGAGCCCCTTTCTAGTCGAGGAGGCCTACTACATCCCCCTCGAAACTTACTCTCTCGCCATCCCTCAACGATCCTAGAGCTTTGACCAGCTCTCCCATGTCGAAGTCTTCATGCTTGTCTTGCGGCACCGCCGCATTAAGGTACGCCAGCAGCGTAGACACACTTAGCTCGTCTGTGGTATCATAAGTAGTCCGGAAAAGATGTGTAATTGAGGAGTGGATAAAATGTGTCCTATAGCAAGTCTGTGAGCAAAGATGAAGAGAAGGAAGAGAAATTCAGCCCTACCGTCCTCGAGGAGTGTCAAGATCTGCAAGCCCGGATGGATGAGATCGTCTTGGACCTCCGCGCTCAGCGTACATTTCGCATTCCTCCTCTTGGTCTTCGTTCACTTCAGCCCCATGTATAACCCGAGCGGATGATGAGGATGAGGGTCTACCATTAGTATGTGCAGGAGGAGCACGATCACGGTGGTGGACATGATAACCATTGGTTCTCCCAGCGCTAGGGGAGGGGTATGAAGCCCGGGGTTTAGCATGCTGATGCACACGTTGATGGCTATGATACTGCGGCTGCTGGTAATGTTGCTGCGGGCTATGATGTTGCCGGACCACAGATCGTTGTGGATCAGGGGGCCGCCTTGCGTCCCTACCTTGATCTACGCCGGGCTCGACACCTTCTTCAGACTCTGGGTCCTCTTCATCCTCAGAGGCTCCGTCGTCGTCGTGGATTCTCATATGCTTCAAATCATTCGTGCTCGCGGTCTTCTGCGTACGTCTATGACTGTAAAACTTAATTAACAATCTATAACGATGAAAGAGGGGTGTTTGTAAAGATACATACTGCCTGGCCAAACATTTTCCTCGGTGTTGGACCCACGGATACGCACAATAGCTGCTATCCTGGCGCAACTGTACCCATTTTTGGCATAGACTGCAGAACACACGGTTCGGCTCAACTGCGCCAATAAGAGTATCAGCACGCAAGGTTGCAGCGCGCTGCTCAGCATTGCGCCGTCTAGATTCTTGTAAAGGAAAAGCAGGGAAGGCATGGCCAAGGTTCAAGGTATGTGTGTGGGAGATGAACGGCGAGGGGATGGAAGTTTTAGTGGAGGCAGAGGTGGGAGTAGTAGGGCTTGTGGACGATGAAGACGTCCCTGGGTGCTCCGCAGAGAGTTGCGGATCTAATGCAGGATGTATGTCACGAAAACGGGCTCTGTATTCATAGTGAGGTACAAATAAAACGTATGCAGGCATTCGAACGTACGGTGAACTAGCAGCCTTGCTTTTCTGACAGTCTGCACGGTGCTGGAGCCATCTTTCGATGGCTCTAGCATGCTCGTGGGGGATGACAATCCAAGTGTCACAAAGGCCGCAGAGCACACGCTCGGCATCGAACTTACGGATATCGGGATCCCTGGCAAAGAACTGGTTGCGCTCCTCGAGCGCATAGACGTTCTTGTTATTTCTACACCCAGTTAATGAAATATTGAGAAAAATGAGGAAGTATGTACGTACATTTTCTTTGCTAAACAGCTCTTACGGTGAGCATCCCACGGAATAGAACAATAAGTGGAGTTGGGGCGCAAACGAATCCACTTGTCACAAGAAGCACATAGAACGCGGTACGCTTCGAACTTGGCAACGTATGGATCCGAACGGAGATACTCGATACGCTCGTCTTCAGTCCTCTTAGCGCGGCGGCGTTTTGCCACTGGGTGGGCAAGAGCCTCTGCGGCACTCTCGGGAGTGTAAATCACGGGATCTGCGGTAGGGAGGTTGGAGACGGGAGCAGGCTGAGGAAGGAAACTAGAACTAAACACGTGATTAAACAAAAGAGATGGTAACATCAAGACGACGCAATCATCTACCAGGTTTCACGATGATGATTCCAGTGATTCAGGGTAAACTCTCCGGTGGTGTCATGACGAAATGAGACCCGAGTTCCGCAGACATCGCAAACAATGAGGCCAGAAGCATATTCCCCCTCTGCAACACTGGCACCTGGGGGGATTACCTCTTGCTTTGGAGTGAGTGGACGATCTTCCCTAACATCTGAAGGTTCTTTGCGTTTGAGAGGATTGCTGTAACAGTAGGATTAGAATATATAATAGTAATAAAAAGGAATGTAAGAACATACGGTGTTGGAGGAGAAGAAGAAGGGCTGAATGTATAGTTGAATTATAGGTGAAAGGAGGATAGATTAAGGACAGATACCTATTTTGTGAGGGAGATTGTGACATGTGGAGGGACTACAGAGAGGAAGGGAACAAAAACTAGGAAGTGGAGAGAGGAAGACTAGGAGAGAACATCGCTGCCTTTTTAGCTCCTCGACATATTCGGGTCCCAAGCATGAAGTCAGAATGAATTTGGAGAGTGATTATCTCAAAACAAACCCAACGGAAATGATTTTTGACATCCGTTATGTGGCAGAACGTGGAAGCTAAAAAAGAAAAAAATAATTTGACACTCCGCGCTGCTAAGTGACGGATCAGTTACGTTTTGTCACATGTCGGGCATGTTAACTTCTTCTTTGCATGCCACACGTATACGTATTTGTATATTCTAATTCCGTATCAGCCTCTTGGTACTTATCTCTTTTCTTCTACAGATCTTTTTACATTCATTTCTGCCAATCATGCTCCTCTTTCTGACCGGAAATCCAAACCGTATTGACCCACAAGCACATTACTCTACTGGGGCTTGGGAACTCGTTACACATCTCGAGCATAATGGATTCAACAGCGTAGCCTCATCATGGACCGCCATCGATCGATGAACCAACACCATAACTTGACTTCATCTATCCGTCTCTCCATCGATTCCGCGCGTCTAGTATCTCCTTGACACTAACATCCACCCGATTACTTATGATCCGGCCCGAGGGGGGAAGTTATGTTCAGATAGATATGGCGACATCCGTGAACCAAGCCTGAAAAGGCCTAACTCCTTAATCGGGTTCAAATGTATTCCCCCGGTATCTGATGCCACATGCACTGCATGACTCTATACTCAAATCAGACGTGCTACTTTCATTTATCCTCTCACTTTTCTTTCTCGAAACATGTATCAAAACCTAACCCTATCCCAGCGCCCAGGAGCAAGAGCTGCATGTCGAGCCATATACGACACTGATGGATTCTGAGAAGCAACCTAAATCGATACCAGTTACCTAAATGATTTGGCGTATGTCGGCGGATCACCCTCATTTGGGACGTCTGCAGGACTGCTTCTCGCAGCAGTCCATGCGCACTACTTCGTTGGGGGCTGACTTCCTTCCACAATAAATCAGGTAAACGCTATATCTGGATAACGCTCCATTGATGACGCCCAGGCCGAGGCATCGCTACATCCCGGCCAAGAGCAAGTCGATTCATTTGGAAGTTTCAGGCCCGAGGATCAAATCCGAAGCCCGAGTGCTATGTGTAACAAAGTTCAAACTCGTTATCTTGTTTTCTCTTTTCGACGAGAGCACATATATGGGTATATGCATTGAGGACACTAACGTCCTGTTCCGGATTATGGATTCAGGATAATGGTTATCCGAGCTAGACATGGCACACTAACTGTCATCTCGAGATGGAACTTGCTAACGGGCGAGGCAGCGGATCTCACATTTCTGATAACATGTTCCACGATACTAGGAACTACGATTCTGGCACACAATGTGATGACGACCGCAATATCCCCTTCCTCGCTTTCCGCTCCACTGATTCAGTCCTCGCGTCTGCCAAAAGTTTGCGGTAGCGCATGGTGTACGTATGAGCTTCTTCAAGTAGACCGCCAATACCGTACTTCCATGTTTAAATCTTACGTCGTAAGTCATAACTGAATGCTGTTTTACATGCTAGTATGGGCGTTACGAAAAATGGAACAGCAAACAAGCGCTGCTACTGGTATACTGATCTTACGTCGTCCGAGAACGTCAACCATCCCAAGGAATGTGAATCACATTCACTCGCTTGCTACGTATAGCTACACACTACCTAGGCTTCCGGAAAGTAGCACCAGCTCCAGTTCCAGAGCCCAGATCTGACCTCGTTGCCACTGCAGTTTCTTTCGCCGGCGGTTCTCCTTCACAAGCTTTCCTCGATTAAATATAGCTACGGAACTCTCGGATCGGGACACCCTCCTGACTCACCGGAGTCCTGCATTTTGGGAACCATGTTTTTAGCAGATAGGAATTTGTCATACCCGATCTAGTCGTAAACGTACACTTTTACTTACACAGTGTGGGTCGCAGAATCGAAATTGTAAAATTATATGTGCTCGAACAGGTGAAGAGAGATGTTAATTAAAACCTAACTGAAATGTAAAAAAAGTTTTCAGTTCAGATTGGGACGTTCGTGTCCAGTTTCGTTACATTACCAGAAGTCTCGACTCTCGAAGAGAACATGTGCGAAATTAGGAATCGAAATTACTACTCTGTAATTTTGCTGGAATTAGGAACTGAGCTCCACTGGAGCCCCATCCACGCGTCATACTGAAAAAACGATGACGCATTCAAGTTCAATAAGGGGGGGGGGTTTCAGAACACCACAATTTCCATCGGCTAATTTTGTCTCGCCCAAGAACTGGAAAGAAAAATGAGGCAATCAAGAGTTTGAGGGGCCCGGACTGGGCCCGGACTAAGCGTGGTATGGGATGCCGTTGGGGCGTGGCGTCACCAATTGAATGAGAGATTAATGGGGTGGTGGGCGAGCTAAGAAAATCAATGATAACAGACAGTATGGAATTCAGGTGGTGGGAAGAGAAAAAGACAAGTCCATTAACGAAAGGTTTCATGCGAACAGGAGGTCGGAGCATTGCGAGCATGATGCAAATTGACACACCCCCCGGAAAGGCATGATTAGCTGATAGGGGAGCGTGCTATGCGGTGTACATCAATTATGAACATGCGTCGAGCAAGGTCATTCCGCTTTTTTCTGATGTCTTGTGATTCATGGGGCAGGAGATTCTCCGTGCTCCGACTGCGAACGTGCCTGTGAAGAACAAATGATTATTGTGGATGATGTTATCAAAGTGAAATGTCACGTCAAGGGTTGACTGGACCGACGATCTGTGGGGGTAAAAGTTAATTTGTAGAATTCATGACTTTCTACGGCACGCTATTCGGTGTTCAAGCTCAAGTCCCGGATTGCTATATAACTATGTCCAAATGCTATATCAATTCTTTGTACGGTGTCTGAAGTCATAAATGGACGTAATGATGAGAATGTGGGTTTGTGGAGTGTCTGTGACTCACGTCTAAGTGGACAATGCGATTGTTCGGGAACGATTGGCAAGTCATAATTAATTCTGCTGAACAGTGGATGGATGCCAGCTCCATCCGCAAAAATCGTATTTCGGAAATTCGTAGCGAGCACCCAGCGAGTCGAATATCTATACAATGGACGTCCAGACGCATGCGGCGCCGCTCCGTCGTGGTCTGCCATATGTCGGCTGGTAGTTAAACAGTGCTCTCGCCCAGCATCGCACATTTCTTGGACTTACCAGGCGCGAAGGGTGCGATCATCCAGTGGTCTGGTTCAAAGACGTTAGAAATCTCATTAAATCTAGCTCGTTCCATGGTTGGAGCTGAGCGCTGATCGCCGATAACTTTCCTCGAGGAATCCATCATTCATGCTTTGCCAATATTGCGGAGTTGTGATGCCTGTACTCTCGGTTGCGGTCTCGTGTTCTTCTGTGTCCACAGGCGACGATTTAGCGCGGAGGAATTGAGATGTTCAGAATGTACTGGATCATTATCGTAAGTGCTGGGCCACATGTGGATGGTCGTCTTTCGACTCTTCCGCTGAGGCGGGTACAGGCTCGAAGAAATTACTGAAGACGTCGACCCATTGCCCTTCTCTTGCTTTCGTATATTACCGCGGCGATACGTGGTGCCTTCTCCCTGGAGAAGTCTGGATGAGAGACTATCAGCTCATCGTCGAGAACAGGCAGTAGTCATCTCACCTTCAAGCTGGATTTCTTCTCAGCTTCTGTGACCTCAAAACGCCGGATCGCGGAACAATGGCGTCGATGTTTGATCCAGAGACCAGGAGAGTAGGTAAGCGCTTGTCGAGGCTTATAGTGTTCTTGCATGGTCTACATTCAGCAGTAACCTCGGTCACAATTCCCGTCCAATTGTCGCTTTCTAGAAAGGCTTTCCGTTCTTTCTCGGCCATCATATTTTCCCTCCCAGTTACTCGACTTGCTCGATTCTTCCTTCTGGCTGATGGTCGCATTTGACTCCGTAGTATTTTCATTGAAATTTGTTGAGAAGAAGTCTGCTTTTTCGGCATGGTGTTACGAGGAGTCCGGACACTTGTAGTGGCCTTAGTTGCCTCATCGGCATGGGTAAAATTTGGGCTGAATTCAAAAACTATGAAGTGGCTTGCATTCCGTTATTATAATAGCAACATACCTTTGATTTTTCCCGTGTTCCACAAACATCTCGCGAGCCCTTCAGTGCACACCGGACAACCTGCACGCGACAACCTGCACACCACACTCAGCAGCAGAAAAAAACTAGTAGAACAACAGTCTTGTGATGTCAGCTATATCTTATTTGTAGGCTTCCCAGCGTTAAGTCAAAAAATGGTGTGTTGTCGATGTCAGAAATTCGCCGTCACGAGGTTTCCGACACGTTCCCAACGTGATCACCCAAATAAGGACATTTGAATCCGGATGTCCGTCCGTCCGTCTTTAAGTTTTCTGTGCTACACAATTACAATATGGGTCACATAATGATACAACCAACACTTACTGCGGTGAATATTATTGTATATAACCCCCAGTGCCCCACGCAGAGCGATGCTAGAGTTTTTGGCGAATGTTGTTCATCACATGATTTCAAAATGCGCCGACATGGACATTCTCACTCACTTTGTTCTTGATGAAAATATATGCATGAAAACTACCTGAGATTTGCATGGACATCCTAAAAATTCCTCTACTGTATCGGGTGAAAGTTGATACTTTTGATGGCAGTGGCTGCTGCAAGGCTGTAGACCACCGTTATGTTGCAACAGTAATTTACAGTGCCCCACATGTCCTAGTGGACTCCGCATGGACTATGTGGAGTCCGAGCTAGTCTGTACGCAGAATCTGGGTCAATTTGATATCTTACGAGTTCCAAGCTTTTCAGACTTTATGAAAGTCATGACATGCCTATAAAATATAGGGGTGCAGGCCAAGGATTGAACCCAAGACCTCCAAGTCATCACACAACAAACTAAACACATGTGATCAACTAGTTGAGCCACAGGAGAATTATTTGTTAGTAATACATAGTTTATTTATGACACTCAAACTCAAACTCAAGTATTTATCTCTCAAAGATTGAACAAATAAATTTTATTAACTGCATCCCTCGCGTCTAACGCGAGGGAGTATACAATGCAATCAATGAAATACAAAAAAGACTAATCATAACTACATTACAAACTCAACCCCTCACGCCGCATGTGAGGGGAGTTAACAAACTATAGATTTGAAAAAAAACTCCCCCTGAAATGTGGGGGAGGGCTAAAGGAAAAAGAAGAAAAAGAAAAAGAAAAAAACCCACCCCACACAAAATGTGGGGGGGGGCTGCCATCCTGGTGTGTTGGCATTGGGGCGTTCTCTTTGGGTGTCAGTCCTCAGCCTCTCATTGCATTGTTGTTCCACCCATGTTCCACCCCACGAGTTGCTCATGAGGCTGGAGGCAGGTGGTGCATTGTTGTTGTCATTCCACCCATGATCCACCCCATGAGCAGTTGCTCATGAGGCTGGGGGTGGGTGGTACATCATTGTCTCCTGTCCCTGTGCCTGGGCATCATTCCACCCACGTTCCACCCCACAAGCAGTTGCTCGTGAGGCTGGGGGTGGGTGGTGCATTGTCGTTGTCATTCCATTTGCAATCCACCCCACAAGCAGTTGCTCGTGAGGCTGGGGGTGGGTGGTGCATTGTCGTTGTCATTCCACTTGCAATCCACCCCACAAGCAGTTGCTTGTGAGGCTGGGGGCAGGTGGTGCATTGTTGTCTCCTATCCCTGTGCCTGGGCATCATTCCACCCATGTTCCACCCCACGAGCAGTTGCTTGTGAGGCTGGGGGTGGGTGGTGCATTGTCGTTTATCGCTATCGTCCCCCATTTGGATTTCTGTTTTTTTTTTTTTGTGGGGGGGGGGGGGTTGGGCATGCTTATGGGGGTTGGTGGGTGCTTATTCCTCTTCTGTGGTCTCCTGGCATCCCTCGGCACCCTCCTAGGCCATGTTGACAGCCTTACATCTCGTTTGAATGGGGAGAAGGGTATTGGTTGCCTGTGGGCATGGGTTGTGCATTTTTCATCATGGCAGGTCATCCCCAGTACAGTCATTCATGCCTCTTTGACACATCTGGGTCAATGACCCAAACAACAACCTTGACAGCTCCAATTCTGTGTAAATTGCCTTGGACTTTCTGTAATATCCACCATATAGCTCAGACATATGTATAACCAGACCCACAGAGTGATTGAGCTTGTGAATAGAATAAGAGATGTCCTCTAAGGCAAATGTGAGAGAAACCTGTCCACCAAAAAATCGTGACCACATGTTGGATGTTTCCCACTCACCAGTAATGGTAGGGGTGGATGTTGGCTGTTTGTTGTTAATGCTGGGGTGTCATTGTCATCATCCTTGTCATCCCTGTCATTGTCCTCTTCCCCGTCGTCTAGTCCTCACCATCCTCTTCCTCATCCCCATTGTTGTTCTCTTCCCTGATGTCAATGTTGCCATCTGGTCCTGGTCCTGGTCATCCCATCATCATCATCGCTGATCCCATCATCCTCTGCTACCCGCCAGTGTCCTTCAAGCTGTCCTTGTCTCATTGGCATCCTTTCATTTGGCCCCTGTCATCCCCGTTTTCATTGGTCTTGTTGTTATGTCATCATTGTCTCCCCCTTGTTGTCCTCTCCCTCTTCCTGGTCCCCCTTGTTCCCAAATACTTCCTCATTGTTGGCTGTTTTATCGTTGCTCCCCATTCCTATGAGTAGAGTGACTCACGGTGGCAGTTGGGGTTGGTGGTGGTGGCGTCATTAGGCATGGGCTTGTTTTGTCATCGTCAACAGTGGATGTAGCCATGTTATAACATGCCTTGGAATATTCACAATATGAACATTAATAAATACTTTCACATGATGGGGCTAACAAATGCACCCTAATCAGAGCAAATCTTGATAGTTCGCTTCCGAGCACAGCAAGGGTGTCTGGGAAATCAAGACATCCCTATTCAACAGGGTTCAGTCTTATGATGGGAATCATTAAGGATTCACCGACTTTCAAAAGGTAGCTCAGGAATAGAGCTGCCACTTTGATATTGATGAGAAACTTGTTGACCCTAATTCTTGTCAAATGCCAATAGATCATGGCCATCTGGCTCTGCAGAGCATTGCCCATGAGTGAGGTGATAAGCGGAGAGTTATTGACAAGGTGGAGACAAGAATTCGTCGATGCTTGTGTCATGAACGCAACCCAGTGGCTGGTCAATCACATCCAGTCCTATGCCAAGATCAACATAACATTCAGAAAGGACAACAGATATTTACAGGTATGTCCAGCCTTGGCACAAAACTATGATTAATTCCCAGTGGCACAGACTGCTCGTACTTCAGCCAAGTGGTCACGTCAAGCAGCCAATACAAAAGTATGCCCAAAACTCCCCGACTCCCAATCAATGTCTTGTTTGTATCAACTTGATCGACATGTGTTGCGTCAAGTAGTGACTCATACCATAGCATGTTGGTGTTGCCCCTGTAGAGTTGCTCTTCAAACTGAACTACAACCTTCACAAGTTCCTAGGCGGGTAATCAGGTTTATTAATGATAGAAAAGATTGCATTTGTGTACACTGACAACAGGCTCCCACTCTGGATATGGATCCAGAGACTGTAAAATAGTGCCACTTAGCCAGGGTAATGATTGAAGGAGGGTTAAGTCTTTTCGGAATGACATATCGCAATTTCAAGGTCTTGATATTCTATGTTCAAGTTGGGCCATCACTCACGTGACTCACAACAGTTGTACTCTTTGTACATCATCACAAGATGACCTGATGTCATGCGCAAGTGCTATCTATAGACGGCGCATGAAAAAATTACTACAGCATTGCACGTATAGAATTAATTACATATATTACCAGGTAGTGTGCCTTCAGCGACAGAGCCCACTACTTTTTACTCTTTGGGTGGTGTTACATATAATGTCAGTTTTTTGGTCAGTTTGCCTTATTTTGTGGTGTCCAGCTTTTTTTTGGTTGCGTTTGGAGCTCGAGGCCTGAAGCATTTTGGTATTTTTTATTTGGCTCATATTTCTGTTATTTTCGTGTTTTTTCATCTGCTACAGGTATGTACCCAACTACACTTCCTCACGTCTAACTGACACACAATTTCTCCAGTATTTCCATGTCAATGCAAAAAGCATCTGCGTCATCAATCCTTCTGACACCCCCGTCGAAATTCCTCACCAACCTGTAGTTCCCCACCCCACCATAACACAACCCAAGTCATCTCAGCCACATTCAGCAGCCGATGACACCTTCACTAACTTTGTCATGATGAAAAAGGCCAAGACTACCAAATGGTCCAATGAAATCTCAACAAGAAAGTTATGAATGAAACAGGGTGATGCTTCTCTGGAGGACACCATAATGGAGTCCTGAAGCATTCACTTTCCTTTTTTTTTTTGCCCATATTTCTATCATTTCCACATTTTTTATCTGCTTTTTGTCACCCTATATTTCTCTGTTTCACTCAGCTACATATTTCTCCTTGTCCCATACTCTATTTGTATCCGGCCTGTACTAAATTCATATTTGTTGAATATCACCAAAAAAGGCTGAAATTACTCAGCACTATTTGGCATAGCATCTCCACATGACCATTATGATGTAGTATCTCAAACACTGCAATTCATTTTTTTTTCGACACCCACAAAACCCACTACCTAAAGTAGTGGGAATTAGTCACTGACACCTTGACTGTTTCAGAGCCTTAATGCTTTGGAATATCTTTAATGAGAACCGCGGTATATACAATCACTGGAGCCAATGTTTTATAGTAGCTGAAAATCACCCTAACGGTTTACCAATATGGCTTCCGAGATACAGGACCTCAATAACCTCTAGGCTAAATACTTTCCAGGCCTTTGGGCCTGATGGAATTCAATGAACTCTCTTTTTCTTTATTATACATCCATTAGTACATGTCAACCCAACTCCAACTTGGGCAAGACACGAGGAACTACACAACTATACAAAAAAAAAAAAAAAAACCACCATGTCATGCAAATGCAACAGCAGGACAACAGTATTAATTAATCAAAAGAAATAAAGAAACAAAAGCCCCGCCCCCATGTTTTATGTGGGGAGGAGTTGTGATGCGACTGCTGGTGCCCCGTCTTGTTGTCGCTGTCATCTGGCTGTTGCTGTTGTCACCGTTCCCATTGTTGTCCCGCTGCCTCTGCCCATTGTTGTTGCTGTCTGTTTCTACCTCACGAGGAACTGCTCCTGGCAGGGTGTGCGAGGTGCTATTCGCGCCAATGTCCCATTGCAGTTGTTGCTCCTTCTCCCCATAGGGCCCATCCACGTTCCCCATTTCCACCCTACGAGCAACCACCCATCTCAGTGATTGGTACTGTGGTGGCCTTCATCGTCCTCACCATTGTGGTCATCCAGTGGGGGCTACTGGGTCGTCCCTGTCCAGGTTGGTATCATTGTTGCCCCCTTCCCCATCCTGCACATGTTGTCATCACTGTGCCATCATCCATGTCCTTGTTACTCCCCATGGCTAACCTACCAGAAGTCGCTTGCAAGGGCAGTACTGGGTCTTCCCATCCCGGTCCTCATTGTCATGTCCCCATCCAGCCTGTGGACAGTCACTGACATCAGCAATTAGCAGTCTATGTCCCATCGTTTATTGGGTGGTTCCTGTCCTGGTATCGTCTCTCTAACCCACGATCCACCCTGATAGCAGGGGCTCGCAGCAAAGTGGCAGGTGCTGGGCAGAACTCGTTTAGAGGCATGGGAGACATGGTGGGAATACAGGGGTAGCAGGTGCTTACATAGGTACTGCTTAAGCCAGCTATCCGCCCCTTCCATCCTGGAACCCTCTATCTGCTTCCCTTTATCCATACTTCCCCTCTCTTCTTGCTGTCACCTCATTTGGTTGCTCTCTAGTCATTGTAAACCAGTTCTTTGCTTGTTTCATCTCTACACCTCACCATCCCATTTGCTCTGTCTCAAATTTCCCTGCTTCATGCTGCTGAGCTTTTGTTATCACCCAGCCAATAGGAAAAATCACAGCTTCTTTACCGTTTTCATTCTAACTGCTTTCCTCTTGATACATTGCTCTTGCTCTTTTTTTTTTCTGTCTAGATTCACCTATTTCCCTTCATTTTTTCTGCCTGAGTAACCTTGTGTATCTGGATTGGTTCTGCCAATGATGTCACCCAGTGATTCACGCGAATTTGATTACCCACCTGGCTTGAATGGGCTTTGGAACCACAGTACTGGTTGCTCTTGGAAGCCAAACAAACCCATTATATCCCAAGAAAAGGTGCTATACACATAATAAACCCTGTCCTCCTTTGCAGGCATAGCATGCCTATTGCAAACTTGGATCACAGACCAAGGGACATAACCAAGTCCTTCAGTCTGTGGTGGCCACGGCATAGCGTGCCTGTGGATCACGCAGAGTAGATGTGTATGAATGTCTTGGCTTACCTGTAGATGAGAAGAAACATACAATGTGCTTGTTTATATAATTTTGAATTCAACTTCCCACGACTGATGTCAAACATTGGTCAATAATCAACAATGATGATCAGTACAACTGTCATCAGTCATGTGATTGAAAAGTTGAACATTGGATTCTCATCTAACATGAAGCGTAAAGTGAGTCCATGGTGCTATAACAGGCTGTCAATGGAACCATGCATTGGGTGGATCATTGCATGATACCTACACTGGCATCTACTCTAATTATGTATCCTCTATATTTCATCAGATATCTGACTCGTCCATTAGTTTTGTGAAAAGATCAGTAACACAAAGTCGACTACAAACACATTTGTATGTTTATCCCACATGATAGAAAATTCACTTAGCATCTCCTTGATAGATTGGACCTGCTAGTAAATGGGCATGTTTACCTTCACCGCCAGATGACCCTGAGGAACATACTTCAGACCATCAAGGCAGTCCAGATCCTGGTGTATCAGGTGGTTCTTTGGCTGACGGAATGTCAATGGTTGGTTTAGCTACAGCTTTAATGGAAACAACGTAATGTGTGATATTGTTTTATGAATGATGGTTATTACATTGCAGTTGTGAGCAGGCAGGAAGATAGTACATCAACTGAGGTCAGCAAGGTTCAAACCCCACCAGTGGAGAGAGAAATAAGGTATAGATATGATATAGATATCACTGTCTCATACAACTGAACACCGCATGGTAGAGCTAAAACAGAGTGTAGACTTGAGAAGATTTTTCTCAAGAGAATTAAGCACTGCGTCAGAAAGGCATTTGGCAACCATAGTAGGTGAAACATTAATTATACCTATTTTGGACTCAATCTTGCATAGCTATTTTTGAAAGTTTCAGCTTCAATGACGCTGTATCAGATAGCACATATAGGCATTCAGAGAACAAAGCAAGACAGGAAGATGAGGATATAGAGTGGATGGATGGGACAAGTCAACAGGGCATAAGTGTGGAAGGGGTGCCTATTGTGTTTTATTTTCCTTGTCTGCTGGTCAGGACATTACAGGTATGAGCTCAATAATAAACTTGGGTGTGATGATGTGTCTGAAATCATAATAGGAAAAAATCTTTAATATTCTTATGACGATGGAAAAGGGAGTGAGGATAAAGTTGGGTGGTGGGGCAGATAGGGCTGGGTGGAACAACTGCAACTCATATGTTCAGAGACCTGGCAAGGTGGCAGGGATTATCAAACTTGTCAAGATGTGGCACACTATCAGTAATACAGTGAGATGCTGCCTTTGTACCCATTTATTAATCTAATGCTCTTTTGTGTAAAGCACAAAGACCCAACGATATCACAGGATTTATCAGGACTTGCGGCCAGTTCTCCGCTGCAATGGATGCAATTTCAGGCATGGATATCCTATCCAAGGGAGTGAACAAACTCCTCGAGTCAATTGACAAACTGCAATATGATGCACTTGTCACGCTTCATCAGGCTGCATGCGTGAGTTCTGCAGTGATGAGAATGATATCATCAATTGATCCATTGTTGATGGAGGGGCAAGCTATCATGTGCAATAGGCAGACACCTCCACACACTGATCGTCAAGATTCATATCGAGGATGGGCTGTAATGATTACCTTTGGTAAGTTTATAAGTGGTGGGTCATTGTACATATGATGCCTTTGTCTTCACATCAGATACCTGCCTGGGGATGCAGTGATTTTATGAGGACATCTACTTGAGCATGAGGTGGAGGAATGGGGTCTCAGGCAGCATGTATCTATTGCACACTTCACCCATGAGTCTTTATGGCAACATTTTGGGGTCATCTGCCTATAGTATACACAAGTTGTCATTGTCCAGATAGCAGAAGAAAAGTAAATTTTACAGTTTTCCAACATCATTGTACATACCTAGGATCCTGGACATCCCATCTATGGGTCATCACTTATTTTCTGACTAAAATACACTTGGGTATGACTTCAAATCACATCTGATAGAAATTGGTTACAGTGTTCTGGAACACTGATGATCATTACACTTGGGTCAGATCATTGCTTGTGTACACCAATTAGCACACTCTGTTCATACTGATGAGCTCCAATTCAACTCCATGTCTCCCTGTAACATCAACAGAATTGGTAGGAAATTCGGGGAGTCAGACAGAAAATATTGAGGATGAATCAAAGCTGGACGACTACAACATGTGTTTGTCCCCCTCGCATTCTCCTGAGATAAGGCATTGAAGTTACAGCTACAGGATTCAAGAAAGCATTGGGAACACTAAAACCCTAAGTTGTTTGTCTTCGACGACGTTGGAGTTATTGAATTGAATTTTCATTCAAGTAGCAGCAACAAAAGATGGACTAGATGGAACAAATAACTGAAAACTTGACATTAATATCTAGTCATGACACTACTCATCGTCCTCCTCAATATCTTCCTCACCAACAAGAATTGCAGACATTGAAGGGGGAGCAGGCCCTGCCCCAGGCAAGGTATAAGGAATATTGAAGGCCAGGAGAACCAGGGAACATCAACCAGGAATGCCATTGCTATAATGACCTGCACAGAACTACTTCCATGCAGAATAAATCTGTTGAACGATAGGCGAGGGTGTTCGGAAAAAGCCCAAGAGCTACGCACTATTTGGCGAAGATGAACAGACAGTCAATACCATCAGGCAAGATGATTATGTTACTGTAAAGAGGCAATGAGTAAGGAAGTAAAAGCAAAAGACATGAATATACTAGATGAACCCACATCTCAGGTCAACGTGAGACACAGGTTGATGAGTATAATGAGCAGGGATAGAGCAAGGGTGCAAGTCGACATGGGGTGTCAGAGAGAGGGAAAATGGATGAGTTAAATGGGTGAAAGGACGGATGAATTGTGATACACACTTAATATGCAGAGGTTGAAGTGTATGCAAACTAGTCGATAGATATGAGGGGGAATCATGTAGAGAGTAAGGGTATTACTCATGGACTGGAGAAGGAAGTTAGTTTTAAGGGCAATTATGTAGTCTGAATTTGTTTTTTTTGTGAGAAATCTACCAAGAGTACAAATATAAATCTATCTGTGGATCAATGTGAGACCAGTGAAAGGAGGAGAATAAATAAAACAATACTTACCTACCAAAGACCCTTTGAATGTCATGAAGATTGTATATGACCTCTTCCCCATTGTCATCTTCAATGATGAGACCGCCAATACATACTTGGTTCCACTGAAATAACGATTAGAGCAGGAAGGGAAGAGAAGAATAAACTTATAACACGTTCCCATGGCCCACCGCACCCAGCATGCCATTTGAAGGAGCACAAAAATGTATAATCATAGCGAATGAAGGTTGCCTTGTGAGAATCTGGGCCAACTAGGACCCTATATCTGCGCTGAAGGGACTTTGGTCAAAGAAAAGAAAAGTAGAATATAAAATACTTACCTTGAACGGGTGGGGATGAGGGACAATCGGTAATCTTGATACCTGACTTGCCATCAGAGTATAAGAGTAGTTGTGGTAGATGTAGAGATGGTAGATGTAGAGGATGAGAATTAAAATACATAAACGACGACCTGTTGCCAAAGCTCACACAGCTTTGTGCACCAATTTCCATGGTCCATGCCTTGGTACACACTCGGCCCATAGAATCTATCCATATCATTGGATCCCAACAGATGAATGATCCTTGCTTCTTCCATTTTCTTCATGGAAAACCCCTGTCCACATTGATCTGCAAATATGGACTCTGTACTGAACACATCCAAAATGTATTATTCGACCCCATCCTTGAGATCAAGCACACAGTGATAGTGAAGACAATCATAGGGAGGATTTGCTTTCATATCAATCTTATCAGAACATTTTGCAAAATACATTGGATGTGGTACACAATAAAACAATGGTACAAAACTGACAGGTTTAGTTCAATAAGTTACTAATATAATCAGTTCACAAATACCCTCTTGCCAGGGGTGCCAACATCCTGTTCGCCCCTTATAGATCCGTTACTCATAATATAACCCAGAAAGATATGTACGTTGTACATGCAAAGAAACTGCTTGATGGTCCATCCATTAAACCTTATACAATTGATCTGACCCTGGAAATATGTTTCATGTCATGGCCCAGTCACGTGCTGGCATCAGTACAACCGTTGTCAGTCATGTGATCGGATGACCAACTTGGTCCATCCTTTTGAATTAATGAATATGTTATTCCTGCATCAACAATCATGACCTGTTACTGTGGATCTTGCCAGAACTATGTGATGAGGCAGACAACCTCTACATTGTATAACCCTGATGCCGTAACTGTGCTCCATGTGTTACTGAATGAATTCTTGCAGTTTTGACACCAAGTCACAGTGGAGCCACATGTATGTAAAATGATGTGTATGTTTCAAAGACATGTGAACAATATACACAACAGATGTATTAGGGATGACAATGTTGCATGACTGATGTAATACATTGGTCATATATCATTGATGAACAATGACAAGTTCCACCCATCAGTTGACTCTATTTCCACATCCAGGAAAGCACTACAAAAGTTAATGAAAGATGAAAGAAAGCAGCAAATGGATAATCCATATTTAGAGCAAACAGTACACATTATTTACATCGGCACTGCATGAAAGCAAATGAAGGACAGAGAGTAAGAAAGAGCAGACAGGCTATATCGTATCATGCTCAAATAGAGATAATAGTGTCCATCATGTAGCTAGCAGTGAGACTACCTTTCTGGGACAAAGACATCATCCAGTCATCAAGCAACATGTTGAGAAACCCTGGAATACCATCACATCGACCAAGAAGTTCCTGTAAAGCAGGGACTTTAAACACAAGGAAAGAAATCGGCCACACAATGTCCCTCCATGGACATGCTGAACCAAGGGGTCCACTATGAAAACACACTACTTTGTGTGCATAACAGAGTCCCTAAAAGCCTCTACACAAGACGAAAGTTACTAATCAATGCCAGGTGAACAATAGGACACTCTTAACCTTGGGGTGAGCAACATGAATTGACCATGGTGACTTGTGTGTGCTTCACATCTACCCAAAACCCATCAAATTGAGCAAACAAACTAAGCAGAAGAAATGAGCACTAACCGATAAAGGCAAGAGCAGTCAGTGCTGTGGCAATCCTTGCAGATTGAGGCAGAAGAGGTACTACATCGACTGCTTTGCTGAGCAGAAATGGACATCATTCGTGAGGGAGCCATGACAGGAAATAATGAGTGTGCATGCTTGGATTGATGTATATACTTCTATATAACAGCCTGTGACGTAATGCAGCCAAAAAAAGATTACATGACATTTAACTCTTGGCATGCCAAAATAAATCGGAATATATTAGGCATGCCACTGGCATTAATAAGCCAAATCCACTGATCAAAACTACAAGGCCCAAAGTCAAGAGAAAAACTGGGCCAAATGGCATGTGCAATAGAAAGCCACAATGGCTCGCTCTTGGATGCCACCCATAATAATGGAAAGAGAACACCTTCATATTCACAATTCGTTTGCTTACCATCATCGTATTTGTGTATATATATGATCTTGGCATCATCTCCTTTGTAATGCGCCTGCAATGCATTAGCATTGGACAACAGTTAGAATAAATGATTTACCATTTGGGGGATGCCACACTGGTAGCATGTCCCAGATGGGAGTTCGAGGCTATTTCTCCACAGGTCAAAATCATTTGTAATGGAGGCTCGTCTTGGCTGCACACAAGTTGCCCAGATATGCTCACATTGTGAGGCCGTATGAGTAACCCGGCATGCTGCACAACACATTGATAACTTCTGGAGCAGTAAATGAGCTGCTTTCATCCTCTTGTTGTGTTCGTCGACCAAATCCGCACATTGCTCAAACTGACATTCGGAGATCGCTGATGCTACCTGTATTTCGAACGAGGCATTTGTGGGCTGAGCAGTGAGCGGAAATTTCAGCGACAGTCCTGAGCTATGAGTGCCGTCTACAACATGTGGTTAGCATGCAATACTGTCTTCCATGGTAACACTTGCCTCCTAAACCATTGTGCATCAATGACCATGGGAATACCATAAACTGCCCCTTTGTCGGCTTCAATATACACTGTTCCTCACATATATTGCAAAGGTGAGTGAACCTTTCCATGAGGACACACAGATCAGCTTCTCCATCGATTAACATCTGTACCAAGAGCTGGCGACAATGTTCAGTGCTGTCCAGAGCCAGTCGCACAAGTCATTCACCAAACCTCCATGGAGCGAGATCCATAACACCAACAGGAGGCAATACAACAAATGACTATACTTTCTGCATTACGTCATCCCTCCCCGCGCATCCTGTTTCTTGCACAAAAGAAATAACATTGCGGGGATATCCTCGATGGATCACATGTGTGATGTTTGGGACATCAAGTCCAACACCCAAGATGGAACTGCAACAAAGTCGCCTCTCTTCTCCAAGTCTAAATTTTCGCAATACCGTATCGATTTCATCCTGTGTCAAACTTGCATCACAATATGGAATGTTCAGAGAACGAGCTGTTTGTTGCACTTTTTGCTTTGTCAAGCAGAAAATAAGCACCCGATTCATGTCAGAGTAATCCTTTGCTCTAACATACTCCATCTCAATGGCGGTGTCTAGGTTGTGAGTGTCAGATCACACAACATTGAATGATATGTTTGATTGAGATGTTTTGCATCGTGTGATATGGCATGATTCCACAGGAATGCCAAAATCAGTTAGAAGTTCCTCTTCTAAGGAAGGGGGCCATGTCGCAGTCTCCAAGACAATCTGGACATGTTTCTTGCCAAGCCATGCCAGCGTTTCCATAATTGGCCTGAAGCATCGATGGATTTGAACCAAATGTGCCTCATCCACAATAACACAGGCAACTCGACCCATAGCCACTGCACATCCAAAAACATACAAAACACTTCCCATTCTGTTTGCTCAATCGCCACAATGATGCTGATAGGGGGTTGATAAACAGATGTTGTCCTTGACCAGATTTCCCATGAAATCTCATATTTTCTATACAGATACTTGTATTGCTCATGCATGGCAGTATGATAATCATGCTCAACTCATCATCCAAAGCGGAACTGCATAGCAATCCAGGTGCTGTTTTTCCAAATCCTGGTGCATTGTCAGATTTACAACAGAACATACAACACCATCAAAGTATTCACTGGTTGGAGATATATATAGAACATGCATCTTTCACTCATACATGAGCTGAGTTGTGACGGCTTGTTGAATATTTTTGAATCCTAGGTTTTCATGGCTCAAACCCAGAAAATGCCACAGTTGCCCCAGGAGATAGGGATGTGGATAGATAACATATGTGGCCATGGGCTTGCATGCCCTACCAAACATATTGGACCAATGAAATAGTTGCACAGCTGTTGCATGTGCTTGGACTAGAGCACATTTACTATGATTGATGACTTCAGAAACTACATGGGTCGATACAGCATCGGCCACTGTATCAAGGATATGGGGTACCAGAACAACCTGCTCACATGAGAACACTGAATCCAGGTCTATTCTCTCAACACCATTGATAACATGCTTAATGGAAGCACTAAATATTTGTCCCTTGTTGAGTAACTTGAGCAGTTTTGGGGGTGGAGGTCTTTACACTCCCCCCCATATTCCTATAGGAATCCAATGATTCTGATGATTCCGATTGGAGTCTGATTGGATTCTGACCATATTCCAATGTCATTTTCACCAGCCAAATTGACATGAAATAGCAGATTTAGTCCTAGTCCAGTCTGATGTGATTCCGATCGGACTATTGGAATTTCCTAGAAATTTCCTAGGAATTTCTGGTCATAGGAATCACATAGGACTATTCCGAAGTTATGCTAAGACATTGGACAACATAGGATTCCAATAGGAATGAAAGCAGCCTTGCTTAGTAATATAGTATGAAAAAGTCAATGCACACACCAGAATTGAACCCTTGACATTGCAGAAGATGTGAGGGCTCAATAAGTGAAGTAATCCCAAGTGCTATAAATGGACTTTATATCACATGTTTATTGATGCTCCTGTGGCTCAACTGGTTGAGCACTTGTTTGGTGGTTATGTGGCTTATATATCCCAAGGTCTGGGGTTCAATCCCTGCTCTGCCCATTTATTTTGTAAGCACTTTCACCAAAGTTAAGTCTTCTGAAATAGTGTGGTATTCTGACTACCTGTTGGAATTGCATAGGACTTTACTTGGAATTTACTAGGAATTTCTTGGAAATAAGAGTACATGGTCATCAAGATACATTCCAATCAGATTCCTATCAGACTCCTAGGACTAGTATCAGACTAGTAGGACTCCTATCGGAAAACTTGGACTCCTAGGACTCCGATAGGAATATGGGGGGAGTGCAAAGTCTTGGGGGGGTGGCCAAATATAATGTGCAATATGGCACTAACCCTCACTGTTTCCATGAAAAGGGTTTGCATTACACCTTCCGGGAGTTGTGCATCGCCCCCATAATGATCACTATCCACCATTCCAGTATGCCCCAACTGCACATGTGCATAATTCATCCCAACATGCATGGGTTTCAAGAGATGCCAATGCCATGATGTTACATATGCCATGAACTGTCAAAACTTGCAGATTGTCAGGTGAATTCCCAAGTTTTGTTCCGTATATTTGGCCAACGACATCGAGATATCTGAACCTGTGACAGGCCTGTAAAGGCCAACAAAGAGGAAGGTTTTCACATTGGCATATAGTGTGTTTTGAAAATGATATTGCCACTCCTGGTACAATGGTCAGAGATATACCAAAAACTGCACCATCAACCGTCCAAGCCTTGGAAGTGGCACTCGAATCATCATCTTGTCCTCCCCAGTAAAGTGACTGGTTTTGTTGTATGATCCCCAGATGATAAATGTATTGAACAGCCAAAAGATGTTGTGTATGGACCCTCCTGCAACATTCTCCAACACCATCATTGCATACTCAGATGCTTGTGTGGGCTCTCCTCCTGTTAGCACAATTGCTATCGCAAAGAGAGTTTGAAGTTCATATATACTTTGCATCCTTCTCATGCAAGCGCCAGGGAGCCAAAAGATGTTTCCCTCATCATCTACACAAACCCATATCCTGCTGTAAGTTCTCAAGGTTCATCATGAATATAGGTATCTTCATGTAGGGTAAACTTTTCCCACAACAAGTTATCCAATTCCATCTCAATATGATCTATGAGATTGTCATGCATGCATTTCACAGAGTCCAAGGTGAGCAGTTTTCCATCAACAATCACACTCCTGCCATCATTGGTAGGCAAGGAGAACAGTATCCTGTGTTCTGATGCAGATTTAATTGATGACAGTCCATGCTTCAAGAGATATAGATGGGGCATGACCCCATCCGATGATTCTTCAAGAAATGGCTTGACAATGTCATAAATCCTATGGGATCAATATGAGCACAGTACAAGATAGAAAATAGAGTTCACTGACTTCATATAAGATAACATGGGGTTGATTGATTTCTGATGCAGCATCTCATCTGTGATAACCAGACGTGCAGTAAACAAAATAGCTGCAATTGATTGGGTGATCACAGATCCTGCACACCAACTGCCACTTGGAGTAAGCGATGACAACACTACATAATGGGTAAAAACACTTCAGAATGGGTTGTCTTGTCCATCATTGGGATTTTGTGTGAATAACCTGTACAGCAGGCACGTCATGAGCTCCTGGGCTTTATCATGGAACACAGGTGTTGCTTTTCAGTCATGCCATATGGAGAGGCAGTGGTATTGGCAATAACATCAACTACGGTGCTTCCCATGTCATCTGCAAGAAGCACATTGTATAAAACCTTGGGTAATGGCTGATTGTCAGGGAAGGAATCTTTATCATCCAAATCTTCCACATTGTCAACAGGTCCCACATCATTGTACATCTTGTCATCATGCAGCAGAGGTGCATGCAACAGCATGGCATGGAGTGCAGACTGGCTGGCCATCACAATATCTGGGGGTACATGGAACAAATACTCAGAGTGTGGATTCTGTATGTTGCACATCAGAAGGACAAGCATACTGGCCATTGTCAATGCATATCTTTTATGTGTGTCAAAATTGACATCACTATGATGACGCTGATAGCTATGCAAGTGTTCAGAAGTAGGTCTCATGCCAATTAATCGTCTGAGTGAGTAGCTTCAAGTCTTGCTCTGCACCTCTGCCAAGAAAGCATGGATATGTTTGTGTAGACCGCCAAATTTGGGGTCTGTTGGGGAATAAGTTATCAGGCCCACAGCCATAGACACTTTGACTCTGCTAACATGTTCTAGCCACCTCTCTTTGTGCAAGAACTGATCTAGAATGCGATAGTTCTGTGGAATAGAAACTGCCTCAGCAACATGTGGATGTGCAGCCAGTTTGGCCTGGTAAAGACCCCATAATGAGGAAGTCACAGCTAGCTGGGGGATTGCCACAATCACAAACCATGAAAAAGTCTTTCCAAATTGTTGGCCAGGTAGAACAACAAATTTGCATCACAGTTGATGAGGGGCCACACCACAAGAATGTTTCTGAAAAGAGCAAGACTTGCATCTGGGAGTACTTCCTGGATCCTTTGAGAATCCATGAAAACACACAGAGCAAATTTGAAGCTCCATCATTGTGTCTAAACCATGCACATAGGAAACAGGTGTCCTGGGATGATCAGGGTGAAACATGAGGTTTGGATACTCTGTCAGGACAATGGAATCGAATTGTGCCTGCAGCCGACCATCAGGATTAACATCTTTATGATACTTGACAACATGCTCGCAGATCTTGGCTGGATTGAGGATATATTTGCACTGCAGACAAACTATGATGTTATGGCCCTCGTTCACAATCCACCCATGTTGTTTCAAAAATGACTTGAGCATACTGCCAGTCATCATGGGGGACGGAGTAGAAGCCATGGATATGGTGTGTGAGGTTGAAGATGGTGTACTCTGGCCAATGGAGGAAGGTTGAAGAGTAGACACGAGAGCTGGATCCCCACCACAGCCATGTCCATCAGCAGGAACATGAAGTTGAACCTCATCGACAGAAGGAGAGTTGACTGACTCAGTTACCATCATGTGGACAGGTAGTTCAGGCATATCCGAAGGTTGCCCTGGTCTGCACAGTACTGGTCTACATTGAACACAATGGGACTGACAACATGCAAGTCATTTGGCATTGGGACAGATGTCATGGGATACATACCTGCAAATCACTCCCAACCTCGCATTTGAAAAGACACCAAGGACACTTCAACACTCCCATGTGCTGTTCTATGGCCAATAACCCTGAATGTTCCCACGCTCAGATTTTCACTGTGATGGGGTGGCAAATGTTGTGACAGCCTTGACCACTGGAGATGGCAACTGGTCGCTGACAGTGATAACATGCTTTTTGACTAGAAAAAGATCAGTCAGGCATGATAAAATTTGATCTGGAGTTTATATGTACTCAGAGTTCATCTTCACTTTCTTATGTCTACAAGAAATGAGTAAAAAATGGGGGAATAGATAGATAAATAACCCTACACAGGAAGTCTGGGAGTTGATGCAGTCTCCACAATTGAAGAGGAGTCAGTTGCCTGTGATTGAATGGACAGATTACACTTCATAACTTGACTGTGGCACACTGGCATTAGAGAAGGAACGAAAAGACCAGATGAAAAAAAATCTACCTAGTCCAGATCAGGAAACAAAAAAAGGCAAAAGGGGGGTTGGTTGTAAACCAGACTGAGAGAGAGAGGGAAATTGGAAAATATAGTGGCCAGCATATGGGTTGAATCTTCAGCAACAATGAAAAGAAGAATCAAATATGGACATGATGCTGTCAATAATACGACAGCCATAAAAGAAGCTTCTCTATAAGGATTTCCTGCCATATCCCCATGTGCTAGACACCAATAAAGATGCCTTTACAAAGCTATCACTGCCATCAGCCCCAAATAAGAATGAAGTTTCATGCACAAAAAGATTATGTTCAAAACCATAAATGCGACCATAGTGAACACAAATGGTTCACCACCAATGCAAAACATCGGCCCTGCTATACCTGCCTGATGGGTTGGTGACCACGTGATTGAGAGACGATGTGCTGTGTGCAGTAATTCTCCCATAAAAGGAATAATTCAGACCTTCAGGCATAACAATACTGGACCTGAATAATCCATCCTGTATAGTCACATCCATGATTGTGCAGTCATCTGATTGCACACCATTGTAGTGTCACAAGGGAATAGGTTGACCATGCTATAAATCACCATCATGTGCCTCACTACAGATGTACTCCCGAGAATGGCTCACTACTTAGTCACAGGATTGAATGAAGACAAGCTGAACATACAAAAACTAATACCACGTGTGGATAGAGTAACAATGTATTAGTTTTGAAGGCTTCAAGGAAGCATGTCAACATAGGTCATCATTACGATGCAGTCAGGTAATAGACAACACTGGTAATGTTGTAAACAATCACAGTGCCAAAGTAATTAGTAGAAGTTGTACTGTTTGTGGACAGTACAAATACCAGTTAGATGGAACAGATCACATGACTGAAAGTGGTTGTACTCATGAGATCGAGATACAAGATAGCTAAACAAGTGACCATGAATCCACATTACTCGGAAGAGATCACATGACTGAAAGCAGTTAGATCGAGATAGCCAAACAATTGACCATGAATCCACATTACCTATCAGTCTCTGAAGCATAAAATGTTAAATAGAAATCTGATTGATGGTTAGGTATTTTGTCATTCTCGGATTGCCCATCCCGACGTGTAATTGACTGCCTGCAGCATCCTTCCAATATTGTCCAGGCTGTTTGCATCCACTTTAGTCACTCAGAAATTGCATATGAACATGCCATTCGTTAGGAAGCTACCTGTCTACTCTAGAACCAGCCTCCTGCTCCTGGGTGCAGCACAGACAATATGCACATGGATGACACATCAAATTGCTATATCTGCCCCCACCCCAAGTTGTGTTGAACTCCACCTCAAAATTGCAAATAATGGTACCAGTAGATGCTCAGAAGATGCTTGGATGCCCGTGTAGTGGGGAATTTGCCAGACTTGCCAGGTACAGCAATCCTAACCCTCGCTTCCATCTCCTGCTCACCAATCCTCACCACCTCAAAGCTGCCCTGTGAAAAGACCAGCCTAACTGTGAATGCCACCAATAAACGCAGGGCGATATGCCTTTGTTGGACATGGACATTGAGGTGTTAGGTTGATCATAAGTATTAGTGCACTATTAGTTCTCAGTTTTGCTAGGCAATTTACTCGGTAGTGGTGTTTTTGATGTTTGACTTATGGTCAACTTGTTTGGGTCAACTGCAGTCAGATTTCTCTTGTAGTTAAATTCAACTATACAATGTCAAGTGACCGTCTGACTACTGCCACTATCACTAAGATTCAAGTTGCCTCTGCTCTCTCACTTACCTTGTATCCTACTCTGTATGTTCTTTCATTCTTTGTTCTATCACACCAACAACTGATTCTCATCTGATTTACTTCAGCCTTAATGTTGTTCCCTATTTTCACTATTCACAAGTTCCTACCCAGATTCTCCATTGTTCACTTTCTGGCATACTGCCACATCCATGCAGCAATTGGTCAATACCAGGCCCACATTACCTCTCATATAGGAAACCCAGGACTTTTCCACTGGGTTATTTGGTATGTCGTTCATTATTTCCTTTGTTTCTTGGATCTAAATAGCTGCTTAAGCCATAATCTGCACAAATCACCCATGGGTTCATGGAAGGTGAGCACTGCTGCCACTGGACAGTGCAAACATTTCAAGGAGGATGCTCCCACTTCACCCTCTATGTCTACCCTGTTGTCTTGTCACCTGAGGCATACCCAAATGGTGGACAGTACTGGGCTTCTCACACCCTGTTTCACAACCAATATTGTAAGCTTTGATTGGTGTGAGTTATTCATCCATCTTTTGTGTAATTTACTTATCATATATTTTCTTAGAAAACCATGGAGTGTATGAAAACCATGATCAAAAAGAGTGATATTTGTGAGTTTCATTTGATATACAGTTAGAATCCTCTTTCTGACCCTGAATTTCAAGTTTGCATGTAGATGATTTTGTAAATTGATATTACTAGTACAACAGAAGACATTAATCATTATGCTGAGAGGGTCCACAAATGCAAACATTCAAAGGGCCATGCAGGGGCAGAGGCTGGGGAAGCTGGGGTATGAGCTGGGGAGAGTGCCAGGGGGGCTGGGGCAGGATTTGGATGCCAGGGACAGCGTGCTGAAGGCAGAGCTGGAGTGGCTGCAAGATGAGTAGCTGAGGTGGCTGCTGGGGGGCAGTAGGGATGTGTCAGGGAGGTGTTGGAGGGGTGTGGAAGGGATGTGTATTGAGGAACATGTATTGGGGTTTCTTTGAGTAATGTGAATTGTAGCATCATATCATTTCCATAAACGCATGGCAATATTATATGTTGCAATTCTGTCAGTCAATGCATCAGTGCATGATCCATCTTACTGTATGTTTGACACAGTGCTGACCCACTCCTTCAAGGTTTCAGATATTCCATAGGTGCATGGCAAGCTCTAAGGAAGAATAATATCTGGACAGGGCAGTATAAAGTCCTTTTGTTTTCTTGAACAATTGTATACAATGACTTTTCAATCTCATGTATCACAACCTAGCTAGTTGAGGTACCAGCTCTTGACCCTTTCCTACAAGTATCTGAATATCCTATCAGCCATAGTAAGGTTCTGGGAAGGATGGCAATGCTGGCATGTCTGAATTGTTGATGTTTTCAGGCCAGATGGATTGGGATCACATCCGATGGCCAAGTTTTATTTTTGTATTCATTCTTTGCAGTCACTGATATGCAATGCATCTTCCAAAGCTTCAATGACCTGAAGCTGCAGCTCCCGGACTGCACCTCGAGTCCAAGTTGATACAAGATGATGCTGGCCACAAGTCAAGAGTCTGACTGGACAGTCATGTACCTGTGCTGCTGTTATCTCCAAATCATGGAGGGAAGGTGAAGGATTCTTCTAGGGGCAATAAACCTCTAATTTATTTTGTAAGTTTATTTTGCTCCATGGGATATGTTGACTTACTAATGTTGGTTTTTTGCATCTTAGGAAGGAGTGGAGGGAGAGATAAGAAGATGTGATGGTGACAAGGGTCATGTATTTGCTCTCCAGGGACAAGGGAAACAGGTGGTAGGCTAACCAGGAATTCGTCATATGCATGGTATTTTGCTTTTTTATGATCATAGCTGGTAACCCTGACTTATATTTTGTCCTTGGCACACTCTCCCTTATCCATGTGTCTCTTACACTGTGCTTCCCAAAGCAATCCCCTAACCCAGAAAATTTTGGGAGGGCAACACCCAGATAGTTAGGCACCACTGTCACACAAATGCTCCAATGCATTCACAGAGGGTGGGGGGAGTGGAATGGTATGAAAGGTAACTCAAACCTTGTTTGATGTCATTTGACTGGTGAACATTTGGAGAGGTGGCATAGCAAGCAGAAATTTTAAAAATAAAAAGAAGCAGTTGTACCATGGGAGGTGAGTAGAACTATATATAGTGCCAACCAAACAAAGCCAAATGTATCTTTAAAATTGACCAATCAGATGAACTTATATAGTCACAACCAAATACAACCAAATGCATCTAATAAATTGACCAATCAGATGTCTCAATTACACACAAGGGGACCTACTACCCAGTGCATTTGGGAATACTGGTTAGCTCTACTATCACAGTGTCACCTTCAATGTGGGGTGGGGTCGAGCTGGAGTGGAGTGTATTGAATTGTATCAGAGGTAACTCCTCCCTCCATGGTTGGGCCTCAGAAAGTGGGGGGGCAATATGGAATGTATGTTTTCTTTAAAGGCAGGTCGGTCTTCTTGGAGCTGGTGGAGCAACAACCTTGGTTGAATATTTGTGTACCTTTGGGTAGACAGGAGGGAGTTTTCCGGGGAAGTTCATCATCACTGGGGGGATTCACCAGTTGCAGCTGGGGTCTGTGGTCATTGCTCTTCTTCTTTTGTCGCTGGGGTGAGATAGGTCTGGAGGTATCTGCCTGAATTTCTCTGCGATATTCTAGATCCACAAGGGGGAGTTCATCATTGGGAATGCTACACAGAATTTCGAGGTGGATTTTGCCAGCCCACTTACTCAGTGGTGAATCAGGCATGTGTGGGATTTGAAGGGTTCTCTTGTGAGGGAACATCATGGGTGGGGTAGGCGAGAGGGGGCAGTTAGTGGCTCATGTCCATTATTATAGGCAGCACATGGAAAAATCCATGCACGTGACAGTTCAGAACCATCACATGGCTAATAATTTGTGCATGTGACAGTTCCAAACCATCACGTGCACATTTGGAAATAAAGAGTACAGGCCTTTTGGACTGGACTCCAACCAGTGAAAAGTGGAATATAATAATGTTCCAAATGTATGTGGGCTTTAGAATTAATTTCAATCACCTATTAAAAAGCACCAGGAAATAATACAAATGAACCACTGTTTGTTCAACCAAGTTTTTCCTTGGTTTTCCTTCCAGGCTTTTTGTTTGCGTGGTAAATAAGGAATATTGTTTTCCCAAGTTTATTATACTGCATGTTTTTCCAAAGCTCTGTATTGGCCATAGTTAAACACTTCCTGGCACTCCACCATGATTTTTTAAACTTGAAGGTGAAACCAGGTATTTAGTGCATGAATACAGTAATATTGAAGACCCACCTCCTCTAGGTCCACTTTCTGGACTTCCTCTACAAACACTTTATAGTCAAATTTTGTACCAGTTATCCTGGACATCAACTCATGTGTTTGCTTCTTCTCAAACCTAAGTATTTCCACCACAAGTCTGTGCATTGAGGCCTGATAGGTGTCACAGACATATAGGTCAGAAAATCATATCCATCCCATGTACATATACATACCTCTGACTTAGTGGATATCATAGATTGCTGACCTGATCCGGAATTGTTGTTTATTTTTGTCTGGAAGTTGTTAGTTCCAGAGCTTAAATGTTTATTACTGGTGGCAATATGGCCTGATCATGTGTCTGCCGCCACAGGAAAGGTCAGTGAGTCCCATATAACATTTGTGTCTGGAGGATGATCACTCGAGAGAGTGGGGAAAATTGCATTATAAACACACCGTTTGGTTTCTTTGGTTTCAGCCTTCGCACCTCCGGTGGAAGTGGGTCTGTAGTGTGAATCAAATCATTGATTTTTTCCATCTACATAAGCATTAGTTTCTGTGCTTCTTGGTCATACATAATGCCACTTGCTTTTTATGTCAATGTCAGTGGGTGGGTAGCGATGATAGCAGGAATGAAGAGGTAACCAGTATGGGTCAGTAATTTAGACAGTTTTGCATGTGACAATGTTAGGAAAACCAGACACTTTACATCTAAGAGCCAAAGAATCAAAAAAAGTATGTGCGGGCACATGACTACACACTAAGAATTTCAGGAATACACTGGGTGCAAGGCACAATACTGCCTGAGAAGTACTGTGAAAGTATCCTGTATTCCTAATGACATGTGTTCACGCTCGTGATCTGCGACGCAAGCTGGACCAAATAACGTGCACAGTACACGCTTTTGGCGGAGATTGCCGGATCTTGATCTCTTACCATCATGCCTAATCTCCCTCCCGCCGATCGCTCTGAAGCGGCTCAGTTGGGACTCAACGCACTCAGTGCATACAGGGTTTGCCTCGCCTTCCAACAGCAAGTCACTGAAAAACCTCTCATCACTCACGCACGAATCCTCGGCTACTTGATTCTCCACGCTCCCACCGAGAATGCGCGTCATGAGATCGTCAAGGCCATCCACTCCTGCAATAACGACTTTAAAGTCTTGTCTAAACTCGGCCAGTCTTTTATTGACTACTACATTCGCCCATGTAAGTACTCCTTTGGCATTGGGGAAGATCTAGCCGTAACTCGCACTCAGTCAAGAAGTTCAAAGGGCGGACGCCAGCCCCCTCGGACCATCCGAGCCGTCCCTCGTTCGACAAAGACAAGAAAGATCTCCAGGGAACGATTCGAGAGGCCCCGAAGAGCCACGTGGACGCGAAGGAGCAGGTAGGTACGTACGTATTTTGTTTGCCCTAGCAGAAATTCATTAGGTTTCCATGTCCGAATCCAGGCTCTTGAAAGGGATGGGCTTCGATGCGTAGTTACTGGAATGTTTGACTTTGCAGCATCCAGAAGTATCAGCGATCAACAGGTTATTGCTGCGGGCGGTGCCGTAAACACGGAGTGCGCTCACATTGTACCAGACTCTACTTATTTTGACGTATCTAATACACCCACGAGCTCGTCCGTGAAGGTAAATTGTTTATATACATGTTTTTACTGCTACCACGGAGCTAATCCTTACCCAGAAAGAGTATTCAGCCTCCGTGTTGGCGGTTTTGAAGCGCTTCGGTTATGATGTCGAAAGCCTAAATGGTCCCAAAGTGCATTCCCTCTATAATGTCATGACAATGCAACACGATGTACACGACTGGTTTGATCGGCTGGATATGTGGTTCGAGGAGACAGTGAGTGCTGTGCTCCTAACAGATGTATGTCCCAATTGACTGCTCCGATCTAGAACGTCGCGAATTGCTACAACGTAAAGACCACCAGCAATAGGTTGCAGGTACCTAGGCAGGTCACGTTCACCTCCTCAGATCCTACGAAATATCCCGAACTCCCCTCTCCGAGGCTTCTGGCCTTGCATGCTGCTTGTGCCAAGGTCGCACATCTCTCAGGTGCAGGTGAACATATTGACTCGCTTGATCGTGATATGGATCATTTGGGTGTATTGGCGTTCGATGGAAGTTCATCTACCGTCCTGAATCATGCCCTTTGGAATAAGGCGACCCATTCTATTGGAGTGATGGGGTGAAAGGAAAGCCTACATCTGGAGAAATACGGGAGTTCTCTTTTTCAGTCCTTTTGTTAGTCAGGCATGTAGTATTCCAGAGAGCACAGTTAATCCCCAGTGACGCGTGACGTATCAATACTTTGAGTTGACTTAAGTAGTGAGGCAAGGTGAAGAGACACTTATCCATTCGACAACCGCGCTAAAATCGATGCAACAAACAAGATAAACCGAGTTTCTCATATGTGGATGCACTATCCTCACCAAAGGAATGATTGAGGGTGCACTCAATGAACGACAGCGGGATAGCGTTACGACTAGGTACTCATTCATTCATCTTACGCGGATGGCGCTCTCAATTCCGCTCTAGTCATCAGATGAATCGCCCGCCATACGGCCTCGTCAACGTCTCCGTTAACCTCAAAGACGCTGTTCCGAAAACAGCCACGCAGAATTCGAAGAATCTTCCTTGGGCTTGTAGAGAAGGGTGAGCTGGTGATGAAAATTTGCGGTACGTCTACCTGGTGAATCTTCCACCCACGACATCCATATTCACGTGTTTGGGTTTTATTAGAAGTGGCTAGGGTCAGGCTAGGGTCGATAGGGACGAGTGGCTCATAACCATGGCGCGAGCAACAGCGAGCTGTTAACCCTAAGATGAGCACAGGTATCTTGTATCTGTGCGGGCGCCAATTCGCTTGAGGAACGCGTAAGCCGTTCCCCCTTGATGGATATGTTCTCCTCCCCCTGTAAAACATCGGAACCCATCGTTCTCCGCAACTGCGGAACCGTTACCCCTCGTAATTGGTAGTGTTGAACCTGTCTATAGCGTCTACCCAATCGCAAAGTTGCTTGAGGAACAGATGAGGCGGCGTTCCCTTTCGATGTACATGTTCTCCACCTACCCCTCACAAAAAACAAAACATCAGTACATTGCGAATATACTACAATTACAGCTATGTACAGTATGATGCGGCGAACACATGATAGGTACTAGACTAGTAATGTGTACAGGGAATGAATAATAGCATGTAATTCGTGTATACAATTACATTGAGATGGATGAATTCAGAGGTACAACAACTTTAGTACTATTAGGTTATTAGGTTATTCGGTCCGATCACCCGAATCACTATTTTGTCACGAATCACTATTTTTTATCACCAATGACTTAGTCTCCCAAAGGCAGATAGTTAGCCACTTCGTTTTCAACCTTCGTGCCTTCGGATATCTCGTGTCTGACATCTGGTTTCTATTTGATCCTTAACGGTCTTTTCAAATTCCGACGGCATCCCAGAATGTCAGGTGTGATCACGTTTTTTGTTGTCGCGCTAATTAACGACTGCGCCTTTTTCCAGATTCCAACTAATATAACGCGTCGTCCACCCTGAAACCGCCTATTTGGATCAGGAGCTCATTCGAAAAATGCATCGAAGTAACCACTGTCTCTACTTCTCTGCTGCTGTAGCTAGCAAAGCTTTCATGGTCCAAGTCATGCTGAGTTTGTCTGTCACCGCTTCCCGGGCCAAGCAAGGATCATGGTACTGATTGAGAATTGGTCTTCAAAGTGATCAACAATCAACGATCGTGATAGACTAAAGTTACGAGCTAGGGCCGATGAGAGGGGAAATTAGTTTGACGATTTGGCTGAATAAAAATGTTGGTCACATTGTTTTTGACGACTTGACAACCTCGTGTATGGTATGTCGGGAGTCTCGCCTCCGTTTGACTGGTCACGCCGCCCCGAAAAAGCTTGGTTTCACCAATGGGTCTTCGGGAAATACAAGACCGCCTTCGACCATCCATTGACTTCGAGCCTGATGAATATCAACTCAATTGCACCGCCAAAATACTGATGGGGTGTGATGTTTTTTGTATCAGTGCCACAGGCGACGGGAAATGATCATTGATATACATGCCTGCCCTTATTCGCGAGGGAACAATGACTTTCGTTGTTTCTCCTACCAACTTTCTTGAGAGCGATATGGTAAGTCTATCTCATAAAGTAACAATCACGAGTGTCAAACTTTGGAAAGGTTGCAGGCCTGGTGAAGAAAGGAGTATCTGCAGTTGCCATCAACTCTGCAACTTTGGCAGCTGCCAAGTTGGGTATGGGAGACAAGAGGAATACCCAGGCGCATAAGTAGCGGTTGTTGATTGAACTTATCGATAAGACAACAATTCGTCCAAATCAGTTCGAAAGTGGCCTTAGGCTATTCAAGCTCCGATTGAAAAAGACCTACCGTTAAGCCCCCCACATCAGAAAGCAGACTACAATGACTATTTCTTTCCAGATGTCACACATCATGATGAGGAAATGTGAGTTTATGAGTTCTAGGTATGTGCTGATGTGAACCATACCATTTTAGGTCAAGTCGCTCACCATCCCTGGCTGCCCCACTGGCAGTACCATGAAACAGGCATAGCTGTCACTATCTTGCAAAATGAGATTCAGATGAGAACCGATCCTGTATGCAAACTACATTCTTATTACAAGGTATTCAGACATGCAACATTTTGCAAAACCACCCTTATGCCCTAAAAGGGCACTGTCAGCTGCTACAATTTCTGCCTACCTATTTTGGTTGGGTGACACCACTACCTCATTCATCGTTGCTCCAAATTGCTGATATGTCTGGAGGGTGATCGCTGCTCATCACAGTGATCAAAACATTGGGTAACATTGGGTATCGAGCCATCATACACAGCTACATAGCAGATATAACAAGTCCATAGTCCATAGTCCAACTGAGCAGGCTTTCTCAGGTAAAACTATTCAGAAACCCCCCTTTCTGGCAGAAACCCAGGGTTTCTGTGGGTGCTTTGAGAAACCCTTGGTGCATGCTCAAATTGAGTTTTCGGTGAGCGAAATGATCACAGTGATGGTCTGGCACTGATGCATGGCTGCCTCACATGCCCTTTGGTGTTCTTAGTCTGAGCTGTCATACAAACATTCCATTGTCATTGATACCCGGGTTCATGCTCATGATCCCAGCAGTGAATCAAAGCACCGGATGGGCTGCAGATGTCTGAGGATAAAGTCAAAACCGTTCTCGACTGGCCCAAGCCTAGGAAAGTTAAGGACATCCAATCCTTCTTAGGCTTTTGCAATTTTTACCACTGCTTCATTAACGGCTATTCAGACATTGTCATCCCACTCACCCGCTTGACGCGGAAATCTGCACCCTGGGACTTCAACAAGAAATGCTGTGATGCTTTTGAAAAGCTCAAACAAGAATTCACCCATGCCCCTGTCTTGATGCAATGGGTACCTGACTCACAGATGGTACTCGAAACCGACGCTTCCGACTATGCCTTAGTGGCTATCCTTTCGGTTTACACTGTGGATGGAGAAATCCATCTGGTCGCTTTTCATTCCCACTCTTTCAATCCCACTGAACTAAATTACAACACCCATAAGGAACTCTTGGCCATTTTTGAAGCCTTCAAACACTGGTGGCAGTATTTCGAGGGTTCCGCAAACCCAGTTGATGTGGTGACCGACCACAAAAATCTTGAGTACTTCAGCACTACCAAGTTGCTCACCTGCTGCCAGGCCCATTGGTCTGAATACCTTTCCCAGTTCAATCTCATCATCCAATTCCACCCCGGAAAATTAGGGGCCAAGCCAGACATGCTCACTAGACGTTGGGACATCTACCACAAAGGGGGAAATAGCGACTTCGCCTCCGTAAACCCAACCAACTTCTGACCTGTATTCACACAAGAACAGCTCACCTCTTCCCTTTAAGCCACCTATTTTGCCACACCCATCCTTCGACAAGCAGTAATCATGGATGTTGAGAAACTTCACAAAGACATCTGCACCTCCCTACCCCTTGACCCCTTATCATCCGCACATCTTCCGACACCTGTCAACCCCAACTGGACAATAGACAAGGCAGGTCTTCTCCACCACTTCAACTGGATTTATGTTCTGGATGTCGCGGATCTCCGCCTCAAGGTCCTCCAATACAAACATGATCATATTCTCTCTGGACACTTTGGACAAAACAAAACCCAGCAGCTTGTCCACCGGGAATATGTCTGGCCAAACCTCTGCACCTTTGTGCAGGAATTCTGCAAATCCTGTATGACTTGCAAGCAATCCAAATCGCCTCGACACAAGCCCTACGGGTTCCTAAAGCAACTTCTGGTTCTGGAACGACCTTGGAATTCCATCTCCATGGACTTCATTGAACAACTACCCGACTCCAATGGGCACACCGCTATCCTGGTCATTGTTGACCACCTCACCAAGCAAGGCATCTTCATCCCAACTGTCAATGAAATCACAGCCCAAGAACTAGCCAACCTGTTCATCCTCCATGTCTTCTCCAAGCATGGCATTCGGTCGCACGTCACTTGTGACCGGGGATCCGAGTTCATCTCCCATTTCTTCCGCTCCCTCGGATAAGCGCTCGACATGCAGATCCACTTCACTTCCAGTTATCACCCACAAGGTGATGGTCAGACAGAACGACTTAACCAGACCTTGGAACAGTACCTCCAGATCTTCTGTAACTATCAGCAAGACGACTGGTCTCACCTCCTTCCCTTAGGCAAATTTGCCTACAATAATGTACCTGCCGCCTCTACAGGCGTATCCCCTTTCTTTGCCACAAAGGCTATCACCCAAACATTTCCATCTTCCCTGAACGCGACTTAGCCTCACAGTGTGCCCATGAGTTTGTCGTTGAATTAGACGACCTTCACCAGGAACTTTGGAAACAACTTGCAGCCACTTAAGAACATTATCAAGGTCCTGCAGACAAACATTGGGCACCCACACCTGACTTCAACATTGGAGATTTTGCTTATGTCACTGCGGAAAATATTCGCACCACCCGTCCCTCCAAGAAACTCTCCAAAAAGAACCACAGTCCTTTTGAAATCATTGCCCGCCCAGGCACTCACTCAGTCACCCTGCAGCTCCCGGACCACATGTGGGCCATCCACCCTGTCTTCCATGTCTCTCAACTAGAGAAACACTCTCCAAACACCATTCCGAATTGGACACAACCTCCACCTCCTCCCATCACTATTGATGATGAGCTCGAGTATGAGATTGCCAAAATCCTCAACTCCAAGGTCAATAATAGATGACAATGCAAGATTCTCTACCTTGTCTGATGGGAAGGCTACCAGGGAACCAATGAGGAAACCTCCTGGCTACCCACTACAAAAACCCAGACCATTATCCGCTTAAAGTCTATTCATGTTACTTATTCACTTACTCAGTCTGAACTCAGAAACAAAATTCATTGGAAAGTTTTTGGATCTGACCGGATCCCTACACTACCTCCGCTTCTCCCTCTCCATCTTCATCACCCTCTCCCCCAACTTTGCCCTCTTCTCCACCCTCATCCTTCTCTTCACCCTCCTCACCTCCACTCTCACTCTCCTCCCCATCATCCACCCGCCTTTTCTCCAGATACCTCTGGAAGGCTGCCCAGTCATCTCCAGACTTGTGGATCCCACGTCTTTCCCGCCAGGACTCATGCACCGCTCGCTCCACCTCTTCATCACCCTCATCGCTCTCCTCCTCGGCGCTTTCTTCCTCCACCCACTCTGGGTCCAAAGTGTCCTGGAACTCCCCCATCAACTCCCGCACTGCAATTGCCACCTCTCCAAACCCCTTCCTCACTGTTTTCACCCGCTGCAGCAGCAGCTCTGCCACCTCCCCGCTGTTTTCCGCCAGGCCCATCATCCCCGCTATGGGCCTCACCTCCTTTGCTGCAGGACTGTGGTGTGTCGTTGCAAAAGCATGCCTGCAAAACCATACTTACAACCATCTGTGGTGACAATGAAGGGTGTGCCATCAAACTTTGGTCCTTTCAACACTGGTTCATTGGTTAGGGCAATTTTCAGTCCCAGGAAGGCCTTCTCATGTTCCTCTTTCCATAGGCCTAGTAGTGAGTGTCCCTTCATGGCATGTCAATATGCTGCTTTCCCTTTTCCTTTGGGAAGGTCCAGGCTTCTCATTAAGTCAGTGAGAGGTTGGGCCAGTGCTGTGTAACCTTTTATCAGTGATCTAAAATAGCCTGTTAGTCCTGTGAATCCAGATAGGTTTTGTAGATCTGTGGGTTGTTTCCAGTCTACAATGGCTGTTAATTTTGTAAGGTCAGGTTTTATACCAGTTGGTCCCACTCTTCCTCCAGCAAAGACAGCCTCAGTGATGAAGAAGCTTGACTTGGTTGCTGATAGGGAGAGCCCTTTCTCCCTTACCCTGGTTAGTAGTGCTCGGATGTTAGTCAGTGTTTCAGTAAAGTTGTCACCAGCCATTCCACCGTCATCTACAAACAGCTCAAAAAGTATACCTACGAGGTTGCCAAGTGCTTGAGCTGTCATTTCGGCAAAGGTTGAAGGTGCACCAGTTAGTCCAAAGGGCATGCGCTTGTAACAGAAGTATCCCTGTCCTTCAACATAGAAGCATACATATAGTTGGTCCTCGGGTCCTATTTCACAAGCATAGAACCCTGCTGCAAAGTCAAATGTGTTTATCCAGTGATGTCTGCTCAGACATTGTTGCTTGGCTCGTATGTCTCCTTGGGGCATGGGGGGTACCTTTGTCACCTTGTTCAGCTCCCCGAAGTCTTGACACACTCACCACTTGGTTGGTGTCTCTGCTTGTACTGTGTCCTGCTGTTCGGGATCCCTTGGGGGGAGGTCATTGAAGGCTGATGGAATTCCAGCTGTGATGCATTCTTTGTTGGCTTAGTGCTGCAGTTCCTCAATGGTCAGTCCTTTACCTTTGTGTGCTTTCTTTGCCAAGGTGGTTGCACCGCAACACTTGACATCTTTATGGTCAATTGGGGCGATTATACCTGCCTCTAACATCTTGTTGAGTACACCATTGAAATATTCTTTTTGGGGCATGGTGAGTGGTTGTTGGTTTACCTTCTTTTTAAATGTTGTACCCTCTGGTATGTTCAGCTTGTGTGTGGCTCCTTCCACTACTGTTACCTCGCTCATGGATAGTGCAAAGCAGTCAGCGAACTTGCAGAGTAGATTAATGGTGCTTATGTGTTGCTCTTCAGTAAGATCATCACCTATTGTGAGTTCTGCAAGCACTGCATCCACACGTTCGATTTTAAATGGGTCTGATTGTCAGGTGAATGTTGACTTATCAAGGTTGCCAGGAAGTATTTTCTGCTCGGTGTTGGTGTTGGTGGTCCAGTGCCTCTGTATTAATGTTCCATATGTTGTCTTTGTGGTTTGGTGCCAGATGTTTTGCTGTTGTTCGGTCCTTCCAGGACTTCCTTCTGTCTAAGCCATTATCTTTTTGCCACTTCTCATGTATGTCTCTTGTTTCCTTCCTGGGTAAGTGGGTGCTGAACTTCCGGTGTCTCTTGCTCATGTGGATTTTCCTCTGCCTGTTCTACTATTTGTTTGTCCTTGACCACGGGATGGTTTTCATATTCCACTTGCTCAATTACTGTCTCATCAATTGGTTCACTAATACAGTTGTCATGTTGGAAGACTTGCCTCAAGGGGGATGTGCACTGATCCCCCTTGAAGTTAATGCGCTGGTTACTTTTGGAGTTGAGGTCCATTGTGGGTGAGGTTGTGTTCCATTTCCATACTGGTTTTGTAGTTCAGTCCAATTATCACCATTAGGGATCTTTACAGTGTCGGGGTCATAGTCATGGACCACTTTGAACTTCCTCAGCAGGGGTTTACCAAATAGGGCTGACCAGGCTCCACTGCTGCTGAATACCTTGAAGGTTCCTCTGTGTGAGACATCACCAACAGTGACATCTCCACTCCAGACACCTGTTGAAGGTACAAGTCTGCCATCTGCCATGCATAAGATGTGGTTTGACCTCATGAGAGGTTTGAGATGGTGCTTGACATCCTGGAATGCTTGTAGGTCGATTGCATTCACCATTGCACCATCATCGAATGTGCTTTTTAGCCTTATGATTTCCCCTTGTGGGCCATGTAGTTTGATTGTGTTTAGGAAGGGTGTGGTCTTCCCCTGCTCATCCTCACTCTCCATGCTGTACAGGTCAACAATTTGTGATTCCAGTGGTGCTGAATACATGTTGGTGTCTATAGTACTGCTAGAAGTGGATGGTGTTTCCTCATCCTTGGATGGTGCCTCATCCCTTCCAAGGACAGCTCCCTCGTTCTGATGTTGTATCTGCTGGGTTGCCAGTTGAACCTTCCATTCTATGCTGATGACCCTTGGCCTTTTCCCTGGCTTGCCAGGAAGTTCTCGATGATGTGTTGGTCATACTCTTCTTTGGTGGACCATTGGGGGTTGTTGTCGACGTAGTTGATGTTATTGGTCATGGGTGTCAGGCAGTTGCATTTGATGGTTGTGGCTATTGACCTCCAACATTGCTCAAGCATGGGCATCTGTGCGGGGTTGTCGCAGTTGTTGCCCATGTGTCCTAGCATTCTGCATCTCCAGCACTCACTGGACACGACAGGGTTGGTGCCTGGGGAGAGTGGGTGTGGCTGGAACTCGTTCATGTTCTGCCTTGGATTGTTGGTATTCCACAGTGTGATCTGAGTATTGTACAATGCTTGGCCGGCTGGTGTGTTTGGGTGGATTGGAAGCGTGAGCCACATGACATCCTCCATGCGCTCTGCAGGGGGTCTGTATGCTGGTTGGTTTGGGGTGGGGCGAACTGGTTGTTTGTGTGGAATGTCTGTGGTTGGGCCTGGATGTGTGCATTATGGGGCTGCGTTCGGAGGATGGGGAACCTCAGGGCAGGGGTGGACCCATGGTGAATGGCTGAAATGCATTTGTGATGTTTCTCATTGATGTGTTGCATAACTCCTGTAGTTTTTTCACTTCCTCTCATAGATTCCTCGCCTCTTTCTCCTCTTCCTTTGCTTTGTCAATCTGGGTGAGCATTGCTGTGCAGATGGATTTGCAAAATGCGGTCCAGTCAGTGTGCATGGATCCAATCACCTTTTGCAGGGCTTTTGGCATTGCCTTCCTGGTGCTACTGATGTCAATAGGGACTACTATGGATGCATCCAGATGCATCCGGGTAAATATCCATGGATGGTGGATAAATTCTTGTGGATATGGAGTCTGATGAGGAGGCCATTGGTGTCTGGGATTGTGGCGGCGAGTTTCTCTATCTTGTTCACCCAAATGATGTGGGTGAACTCTTCTACTCTGTGTACCTTCACCCATGTTCCTACTTCTTCTGTGATTTTGGTTCACTCCAGCACTGCCTGCTTCTCTTCAATAGTTTTCATGGTGGGCGTTCTATCCAGCCATCTCATTCCGAAAGCCTGGAGCAGATGCTCCCAGGTATCCTTGTTGGTGGTGGGCAATGCATTCCACCACTGCTTTGCAACGGATCCTGACCTCAGGTGGAGCTCGAATGCTCTCAGCTTCTGTGCGTTGGTGGCAGCGGTTTTCTGCAGGAAGAGGATTTCAATGGAGCCTATGAAGTCTTGGGGGTTTTCATCATTGTGGTCATCATCGCCCCAGAACCGTGTGATTGTTTCCAGCATGGTTTCATCGTCGTTGTCGGGGGGCTCAGGGGTTGCAGATGTGGAGAGTTGTGGGGTTGAGGGCAGTGTGGCTGGTAGAGGACAGGGGCTGATGTAAGTTGGGCTGAGGGAGATGTCAGATATGGAGGGCACGGTGAAGGACGAGCTTATGGAGGGGAATGCAGTGGTCTCATCAGATACTATGGAAGGTGCTGATGGCAGGAATCTGCCCAGGTGGTCTTGATGCATGGATTTTGCCAGTGTTGCAGCTGTGAGGTGGGACATGAGGTGGTGTAAGAACAGAGCCGAAATGAAAGGGACCAATGAGAAAATGGTCTGGAACAGATAACAGATAGATGAACCAAGCTGGTAATAGTAGACCGATAGATAGAACAGAGCATGCAGGTAGTAGACTGACAGTTGAGACAGGATAATGGTAGCCATGAGGCTTAGACAGGTTGGAAAGTTGGCAGTGCAGGTTGTGGAGTGCGAATCTTGCTGTTGTCACCAGATGGACATGGCTGGGCTCTCAGGGTCTCATCTACTACTAGACAAGATGGTTCAGGCAGGGCTCACATCTACTACTAAACACAAGTCAGAAGGGCAGGGACAAGCAAGCTTACTCTATCTCTATCTACACACACGCGTGTCTATCTACTAGGTCATGTGACCACTAAGGGAAATGCCAGACTCTGGCTGTGGACTCTGCTATGGCCTCCACTGTGGGCTCTGCTGCCATGGTTACACCATCGACAAGTCTAGCAAGAATGAACATAATGTTGCATGAAGATATAGGTGCTCCCCAGTTAGAAATTCAGCAGATCTTGTTGATCCATTCATACATGGAGAGCAGTACTTGTTGGTGGCAGCAATGAGCATAACTGGATACCTAGCAACACACATTGTTCCTGGATCCCTCAACTCTTTCACATTCTTCAATTTTATTGTGGACAACATGGTATGTACAATCCAATATGCTTTATTACCCAATCTGCTCATTCAGCCTTGATCCCCCAAGCTCCCGCAGATGAATCCATATCCTGACAATCATAGTGTTCTCATCATAGACAACTGCCAAATCCATCATACAGATACCCTTCAAGATGTGTTGAATGATTCAGGTAATTGAAATTAGATGTATTGACAGTTGAATTGGCTAAGTTACATAACTGACAGGTGTCATGTTGTTATATTTGCCACCCTATTCACTGGATCTGAACCCAGTTGAAGAGTCTTTTAGCATTTGTAAGTGCCACATACAATCACAACCTATCACCAAAGCTTATTGAATATACTAGGGAAAGCATACCTTAGACACAACAGGGCAATAATCAGAGATGCAGAAGATCCAATTCTCATCTTACTTGAAGCTTGCAGTGTAATTATGGCAGAGATGGCTGAGGGATGGTTTTGACATGCTGGATACAATTTAACACTTGTTCATTCATACTATAAAACAGCATTGCAGAGAGTGACATGGAAATAATAGAATATACAATAGCAACATAACCAGCAATGTCAAGCAGTCCAAGTTGGCAAGAAGAATGAGAGTAAGACTCCATCACAAGAGAGCACCATACAGTGAAATCTACAACCATAGTCCATTACAAACATCTTTCAAGAAGCAGTGGTTGATGTTGAGCATTCGATCCATGCCAGTGTCAAAAAGCCTGCACCCTTGTGCCACTTGGCCTCAGGTAGTTTTTCGATTGCATCACCAGGGCAATAATTGAGTTTTGAAAAACACTCATGATCTACTTGCCCAATCTCATAAAATTCCAAGAATTTGTCGAGCAACACTTGACGATGCTTGCTTGGGGAAGGGGGAGCTGAGAGGCCAGTGGTGGCAGAGATAGAGGTTGTACATTGGATGGGGAGGAGAGGCCCAGTAGCAGTAGAAGCAGGAGGCTGGCCATTAGCAAGAAACTGGGATTGCTGTAGCATGTGGAGCATAAATAGATCAGTGATACTTGGTGTTGCCATAGCTGCTGGGGCCACAGGAGCAGTGGCAACTTGCAAAACATTTGGCAGCAGAGCAGTTGGAGGGGTGGTCTTGATTCTCTGATTCATGTCAAAGGCAGCAGCAACTGGAGGCTTTTCAAGAGTTGATGATCTGTGAGCCTTTGATGTATGTTAGCCTACAACATTGATAGAGACCAGACTCACCAAATGTGCTGCCCAGATGTTGAGTCTACCCATTGATAGGTCCACCATTGTCATTCAAGCTCGGAAAACACATCTACGATCATTGTTGAAGCTCTACAAACCTCTACAATGCTTCAAAATTCTTCACAACACCTCAAAATTCTTCGTATGCCTACAGCCACCATAACACAATTCCCCCAACCTTTGTAAAGCTCAGGATATACACTTGGAACATCATCGATGAGTTCTGAACCAGTTTCAAGCAATATCGCATTGATATTGGCCTTCGAACAAGTCTGATATTTCCTTGACTGACTTCAAAAATCATCGAACATCGAAAATTGACATTGGACACTATATCACTATCCAAATGGTCATTGCACACATGCCAGATGTATCCCCTACCATTGTCAAACAATATCGCACCGATTTCGGGCCAAAAAAGGAAGTCCGAAGAAACTTCAAAAATCTTTGAAAAATATCGAACCTCGAAAAACATCTTCGGACACATTATTTCCTATTCGAACAATCTTCGGATGCATGCTGGAGACATGGGACACTATCTCGAGTATCTTGAACACATTTCAACTGCATGTGCACACATACAATCTGCTTGAAGCAGTTTCCGATGTTTTATTCAATTTATAACAAGGACAGTCTGCTTTTAGCTATTCTTTCTTATTAATTCTTCATCATGTGTTATATTCACTCTTTCTAGTCTCGCTTTATTGTTCTGATATGCCTCTATTATCTTTTGCCTTGAGTTTTCCACATGTTTGCCTCATGTTCTCTAGCCTTTTTAGGTAGTTTCTTTATTTTATTTAAAAAGATGTACTAGATACAAAGAAAAACAAGAAAGTCTTTGTCTTCCTCCCAGATCACAGTGATTTGAGAGTTCAGTTTAGTCTTATTCAGTCTGAAGTTTGGTGTTTTATGCTAAACTTCCTCAAAATTCCTCAAAATTCCTTGCATTATGCTATTTTCACTCTCATTTCCCTTGATTCGCCTTTGCTTTGCTTCTACTACTCATATAGTCCCCCGATATTGCCTCTGAACATATTTGTGCACTCAAAATTCCTCAAAACTTCTTCGAAAAAAACCTCAAAAAATATCACAACATCTCGAAAATCATCACAACTCCTCAAAAATCCTCGAGAGTCCTCAAAACACATTCTTTTAGCTTAGAACTGCTTCAACAAGCAGTTGTTTTATGAGTTTTTGATGGTCAGTCTGACAGGTGACATCTAGAGGGCCTCGCATCCTTCCTCTGACTTGTGTTATACCATCTGAAGCCTTTTTGTGGGTTTTGTTTGGGTTTCCTGGTTGAGTATCATAACCGTCATCAACTCCCAAGCATGTCCTGTCTTGATTTCAGTATAAACCCACTTTTTGGGATATAGCGAGTTGTTGTTCTCAGGGTAGTGCTCTTCAAGCTGCATTCTCTTTGGTGTAAGAGCTTGATCAAATGTCATCTGTGAAAGCATCAGAGGCATGCCAGATAATGGATAATGAGATACCTTTTGCTGCTAGATGTGCTCCTCCATTGAGGGCAAAGTATTGAGTTCCTCATAGTTGAAATCCTGATCAATGACAGCAGCTGGTAGCATTTGAAGGTCCAGTTCATTGAACTGGAAAAAAACCAAAGTCGAACTGGACTGAACTGCAGTCTGGTTTTTTATCGGTTGCAGTTGCCTCAAAATTCTTAACAAACCAGTTGCAGTTGGGCAGATTGAACATTTATCAAAGACTGACAAAAGTCAGTCCTAACTGGTTACAACCAGTCTATGTATATCATATGTACATTACTATAATAACAATATATACTGACTACAATATAATAAAAGTGAGGATGAGCCCAGTGTAAATGAAGCACAAAGCAAGGGTTTATATACCTTGGGGCTGCGCACAGACCATTTGGTCATGTGCTCCCAAAAAAGAAAGTGGCACCACTTGCCAAATGATGACCAACAATGACCCATGTCTCCCATCTTTCTCTGTCTGCACCCACCATGCACCTCTCAATACAAATGACTGATTGCAACTGATGTCAATGCCAGCCAATGCCAATGCCAACACTGATGACATGGAAAGTGTGCCCAAATGACAACTAGTGTTGTTTGGGCCATAGGGTAAGTTTTTTAGGTTTGATTTCTTACGTCTACCAACCAACTAACTGATTATTGATATCTTTCTTCTTTTTAGTTTCTTTGATAGCGACCCATCCCCATTTTGGCCAATGGTGACACATGGACACCACGTCACAGCGCCACCACCCTGCCTGCAAGTGACTGCTCATAGGGGGAGATGCTGATGCTGATGACAATGGAAACCAGGATCATGAACACCATCAATGAATGGCAACACCAACAAACAACAAACAGCAGAAACAACACCAGGGGCAACAAATGAACAGCAGGGCAATGACTGAACAGCAGGGATGACAATGAACAGCAGGGATGACAATGAACAGCAGGGATGACAATGAACAGCAGGGATGACAATGAACAGCAGGAGCGACAAATGGTGGGGGTGACAACAGCAAGGACAATGAACAGGGGGACAACAACATGGCACCAACAACAACATTCCCCATCTCTTGCTACAAATGCAGGGCAGTTTTGTTTTATTTTTGTTATTTTGCATTTTTTTTTTGTTCTAGTAGCAGCCTGTCACCGCTGCGAGCACCTGCTCGCAGGGTGCTATTACTTAGTTTTATTTAGTAGTATTACTCTCAACTACATATATAGACTTATGAGATGGTTCTGACCAACCCAGGGTCAGTCAGCAACCAGTTGTGGCTTGAACCAGCCCCAACCGGTTTCTAAACCGGTTAGAACTCTTGACCCATGAGTTCTCCTCATACCCATAACCCTTTCAATGCACCAAATACTGGAGTTTTCCTTGATGCAACCAGCTGTCCAAGATTGACTCGACTTTGTATTGGGGTTCTCCCTCGATCACTGTAGGCGGTGGTGGTGGGTGTGAATGGCGTCCCGGGAATGGATCTGGGGGAGCTGGAAGGAGTTTGATGACATGGAAGACTGGGTGGAGTCTGGACATGGAGGCTGGGAGGCATAGACAATAGGCATGTGTTCCAACACACTTGTTGATGGGGAAAGGTCCCAGGAAGCGATGAGCGAGTTTCTTGGATGGACACATAGTGGAGATGTCACTGGAGTCAAGATAAACTCGATCACCAACCTTGTACTGAGGGGTTGGAGAATGGCATTGGTTATAAAAGTGTGCCATGTCATCCTTCACCTTTGCTAAGGCTGCCTTTGCCTCCTCCAAGCTATCCCGCATGCGTTCTGTGAACTCATTCACCATCTCGATGTGTGAGGGAGTTTGGCGAGGTTCAAATCCCATGCATGGATGTCGTCCAGTGTCTAAGAGGAAAGGGGTTTGTTGAGTGGAAGCATGGACATGGTTGTTGTATCTGAACTTGGCCAAGGGGAGAAGATCGTCCCAATTGTCCTGGTGTTCATTGACAAAGATGCGGATGTACTGCTCCAGTTCCTGGTTGACTCGCTCAGTCTGGCCATCGGTTTGTGGGTGATAAGCGGTCGAAGCAAGGAGTTTGATTCCCAGGAGTCGGTACAGCTCGTGAGTGAACTCTGCCATGAACTGAGGGCCACGATCAGAGAGGAAAGCACCAGGAAGTCCATGTAATTTCCACACATGGTGGAGGTAGAGTCGTGAGGCACCCAGGGCACTGACAGTGGTGTGAGTGGGAATGAAGTGAGCATGTTTTCCCACTGAATCAACTGTGCACATCACCGCATCAAACACATTTGACTCTGGCAACTCCACCACAAAGTTGACGCTGACAACATCCCAATGACTATCTGGAACAGGAAGAGGGTGTAGCTCACCAATGGGTTTGCAACGAGGAACCTTGGTGCATAAGCAAAGGTCACAAGTGCGACAATACTGACCAATGAGCTGTGACATTTGTGGCCACCAATAATTCCATGAGGTGAGCTCCAAGGTCTTCCAGCATCCAGGATGACCAGCAATCTGTGAGTCATGGTGTTGGGATATGATGCGCCAGCAAAGGTCTGGGTCATTGGGGACATAGATGCGATCCCTGAAATACAACAAGTCCTCTTTTTCAGCCCACTCTGCCACGTGCAAGGAGAGGGTGGATCCCTTCATCAGTTCTTTAACAGCTCAGGCAACAACATCCTCATGTAAACTGCTACAGTTTGTGCGATGAATGTCACGTAGGATGTCCCGCTCCTTGCCCTGGGGTGCAATGCCTTCCAGTGCCCAAATGGTGAACAGGTCTGGCTGCAACAACACAATGTTTTGGTTGTCATCGCTGCCATCCCCATGGTCTGCACATCAGGAGAGGGCATCAGTCTTCCCCATGCTGCGACCTGGACGGTGGTGCAAGGAGAAGTCGAATCTGGATAGATACAGGGACCAACAAGCTTGACGACAGTTCAATTTCTTGGCTGTCATAAAGTACTCGAGATTCTTGTGATCTGTCCAAATTTCCACCTTGTGTTGGGCACCCTCGAGGAAGTGTCGCCACTCCTCAAGTGCATGCATTATCGCCAACATCTCCTTGTCATGGATCTTGTAATTTCGCTCTATAGCACTAAGGCTTTTGGAGTAGAACACAACAGGATGCCACTTCTGGTCCTCCAGAGACTGCTGAGACAACATGGCACCCGTCGCAAAGTCAGAACTGTTGGCTTCTACATGAAAAGGACGCGAATTGTCAGCAAAGGTAAGGATGGGAGCAGAAGTGACCATCTCCTTAAGCCTTTCGAACACCTCCTGTTGTGCATTATCCCACCTCCATGCCTCCTTTCCTGTCAAGTTGAACAGTAGTCGTGCATGATGTGAGAAATCCTTGATAAAACACCAATAGAAATTGATGAAGCCCAGGAAAGACTGCACCTCTTTCTTGTTCATGGGCGTCGGCCAAGCCGTGACCCCGTTCACCTTGATAGGATCCATCTCCACCTGACCCTCTGAGATAATCAGGCCGAGGTACTTGATCTTGATCTTCTCAAACTCGCACTTGTCCTGACAAAGGTAGAGTTTGTACCATAAAAGCTGTTCTAGGACAAGGCACATGATGCGATGGTGCTCTTCAACCATGTGAGTGAAGATGAGGATGTTGTCGAGATAGATGCAGACAACACCTTTGAGGATGAGGTCATGGAAAATGTCATCCATCATGGTCTGAAAGGTGGCAGGACTATTAGTAAGGCCAAAGAACATGACAAGCAGTTCAAAAAGACCACGGTTGGTATGAAAGCCTGCCTTCCACTCATCTCCCTCCTTTATCCTCACATTATTGTAGCCCCAACAGACATCAAGCTTGGTGAAATATTGGGCTCCATGGAGCTGGTTCACGAGTTCAGAGATGAGAGGTAATGGGTAGCAATTTTTGACCATGATGTTGTTGAGCCTTCTGTAGTCTTGAACTGGTCAAAGTGAGCCATCCTTCTTCTTGACAAAGAAAAAGGGAGAGGCCATGGGTGACTTTGATGGTCAAATACATCCAGAGGCCAGGTGCTCGTCAATGAACTGGTCAAGCTGTTGTTGTTCTTCAGGAGAGAGGATAGACCTTGCAGGATGAAGGGGTTGCACCGGGGGTGAGTTCAATTGTGTGATCCCATGGCTTGCGTGCAGGGAGAGAGTCGAATGATTCCTTGGAGAACACGTCTCCAAACTCATGGAGATGAGGGAGCAAGAAATTAGTAGAGGATTTAGCAGCATTGTTTTTGTGGAAGGCCTTGGCGAGGCGTTGGGATATGTTCAATGTAGCACACACCTCGTGCGATGGACAAATCACAGTGTAGAAGATCCGATCACCTTCCTCCACTTCCTCTGGCTCCTCATCATCATCATCTGAGTCCAGCATCAGATCAGGAACCCCTTCCAACTGGGTCTGGCACGACACTTCTGAGTATATCGTATCATGGCCTTCTGTCCACAATGTTCTTGCCTGGCTTCTGTGAAACAAGTATGACAGCGGGATGGACATCAGCTCATGGTAACCTCCCCGGTACGCCAGTAGACCTCTGGGTTATGGTCTCAAAGCCACGGATAGCCCAAAATCACCTTTTGCTTTCCTAATTGAGTGACAGCAAAAAGGGCATGCTCACTATGATCTTTGTAACGGAGGACCAGGTCTACAACCTCTCGGATGGCACCAGCTTCATTTGGGGACCCATCCACATTATACACAGGTATCAGATGTGAGAGTGAGCGAGTATTTAGGTGATGTTGTTGTGTGAGATGGGCATCGATGAAGAGACCGGTCGCACCAGAGTCCAGGAGCGCAGAGACACCGAGTATCTGTCCAGTGTCGGTCATCTGCAGTTCGATTGCTAGGTTCAAGGAATGTGTAGAGGGAGTGGACACAACAATATATTTGCGTGGTAGTTTATGCTCCCATGATTTAATTTTGGGGTGTGGAGCAGAGGGAGAGATGGGAAGAGCAGATACGTCTTCAGCCAACTTCGAAGGGTCAGAGAGGGGAACAGTCACAGAAATGGATTCATTCTCCAGGGATTCAACTGACAAGACTTCAAAGTAGTTATGGACAGGCAGTGAGGGCATACAATTCACTCTCTGCAAGTAGAAAAATCCTGCTCCTCTACAACTTCTGACTTGATCTCCTCTGCAACCTGATCCTTCGCTTCCTCAACATCTACAAGCGCCAACAAGTCTTGGAGGAGTTCATCTCACCGCTTGGGGGTGAACATGCGGATATCCTGATGATGGGGACATGCTCCAGCCCTGTGCTCAGTTTCCCCACAATGGTAGCAGAGATCCAACCTACGTGCATGGCTGCGGGCTGCATCAACATCCATTGGTACTGGGACATTGATGGCTGGTGTGGGAGTCTGACAAACAGGAATGGGGTTAAGGTGGGGAAGGGTTCGATTGAAGGTGTAGGGCACATGAGTGGTAGTTGGAGCATGGAATGCAGCATTAAACACCACATTTGTGAGTTGGTTCTCGTCACAGAGTGAAGCAGTTTCATACCAAGCATAGATATCATCATCCACTGGATGCCCTTCCAACATCTGTGCAATCTGGTCCTGAATTTCTCAGTTGAGGCCCCATCGGAACTTCACCACCACTGGTAGCCCACTCCCATATCCTGCCATGTCCACCAAATCCTTAAACTCATCAATATAATCATCCACAGATTGACCTGCCTGGTGGTAAGAGGATGACTCGAGTCGTATCACTGCTTGGTGGCACTCGTTGAGGGGACAAAAGTGGCATACAAACTCGGCTCAAAAGTCACCCCAAGTGGAGAAAGGTAGAGAACTGAGTTCTTTAGTTTGACGCAGAATATGGTCCACGTAGAGATAGGCACGTTCAGATTTCATGTATGTGAAGGCCCAACAAATTTTTGCAGCCTCATCGATGAATTGATACAACTGGAGACTGATGTATAACTCACAGGAATTAAGGAATGCATGTCCCTGCACACATGCACCATGAAATTCAGCGGGGGGAGATGGTTTGATCTGAGCGCGCTCTTTAGTGGGTGCATTTGGCAGTACGTTGTTGTTGGGTGGGCTTGGAGTCACAATGGGGGGAATATTGGTCATAGGGTTAGTCTGGAGGGTCCTGACAAAGTTTTAGATCATAGATTTAAGTGAATTGATTTGCGCACATATTCCGGAAACATTGCTTTCAAGCGCATTGAGGCACTCTGATGCATCCATGTCACTAGGGGACACATTTGGCAAAAATGGCAGTGCAGTAAAGGCGAGATTGTCTGGAACGGTGTGTAGGGAGTCTGTGGAGCTTTGGGAAGCGTCGTCCACTCTGTACCTGCCTATCTTGGGCAGTGCATTTGCAATTTTGGGCCTTAGGGGAGAGTTTTCTACTATAAGGGCAACCTCAGCCTCTAGCAAAGGGAAATCCAAAGTTAAAATTATACTACATAGTACAGGAATTGGGGATGCACCTAGCAAAGGGAAATCCAAAGAGAAAACTCTAAGGATCCCTTTGCTGATGCCCAGTATATGTGAAGACAACAAAAATCAAATAATAACCTAAAAATAGAAAAGGTGGAGATAGGCAGATCAAGGCCACCGAATGACATCATACCAAGGGGTAGATGTCAGAAGGGGTGCTCTGCCTCTGAATATAAAACTGTCAATATGCACAAACATGATAGAAAGGGAAAATTAGTAATAAAATCCGGAAAACCATAGAAAATGAAGAATAGAAGGAAATGAAGTGAGGAAAAATATAAAACGAACATAAAAAATAGGAGAAACACACAGGGCACCCCCCCTAGTCCCCTTACACAGCCTGTCACTGCTGTGAGCACCTGCTCGCAGGGTGCTATTACTTAGTTTTATTTAGTAGGATTACTCTCAACTACATATGTAGATTTATGAGATGGTTCTGACCAACCCAGGGTCAGTCAGCAACCGGTTGTGGCTTGAACCAGCCCCAACCAGTTTCTAAACCAGTTAGAACTGCAATGAACCAGTTGCAAGGGGTCCAGTCCAGTTTTACATAGATATTGAATTGAATTAAACCGGTTGCAGTTCCAGTTTGGCCCCAAGATGGGAAAAAACCAGACCAAAATGGACCTTTAAACACTAGCAGTGGGGATTTCATCTGTGGACCAAAACTAGAGTGTGACACTTTAGAGAGTAATACTAGTAACAAATGACAAATAATTGAATAGCTCACAACTTTCTCCTCCATTAATTTGGTGGGAGCTGGCATCATCAAAATGAATACATGGGCATCCACCTTCTTCATCACTGTCTGCTCAACCATGATTGAGAAGCCAACGGTGCCACCAAGAGGTAATGGAGGCACCTTCAGTGGCTTTTGTGGCCTCTATGTAACCTTTGAAGCAACAATGTACTCAGCAGAAGGGCAAGGCAGGGCTTTGGCGATGGCATCCAAAAACTCTCCATAAGTGAGAATCACAAGGGTCCACACTGCATATACTCTTCCTCAGGTTTGTTGCCACCCCAATTCTTGACTGTTGGTGGTGTGAGTGGTTGCAAAATGTGGATATATGCTGTAATGTCAATGGCCAGAGGTGTGTCAGATTTGCTATCAGTGTCAGGTGCGGGCTTCTTTTGTTTGGGGGCAAGAGTGTCATTTTCATCACAGGGGTCACTATCAGAGTTGTCAAGGGTCTGCTTACTGGAGGTCCTGACCATGTTGCTGGATCCTGCTGCCTTTTCTGCCCTTTTCTTCCATTTTGCATTCTCTCGGTATTGTTTCTGTCTTGTTTTCTTTGCAAGTTCAGTAGGATTTGCGATGATTCACTTTTGAGCTGTAAACCACCTCCATGCATAAGCCAGGACAACCAATGGTGATGAGCAATAAAGATCATACCTGAGGGGACCTCAGCAAGGACATCCGCAATCATGGTCCTATCATCCTTGGACAGTGTCATTATTGATACCTGAAGCCACCTTTGCACTCACTTTTGAATGTACATCCATCTTCTCAGCCTGCAAGTACCATTTTAGATCATACCCAATTCTATGACTTGTTTCAATTTAATCCTCAGTAAATTGTACATTTACTTCATCCTATAGGTCATCCCTTACTTTCTACATAGTTTTATATTCTTTAATTGAAATAGTTTTGGAGCCTCTGCACTCTCAAAGGAGAATCTGATCATGACAAAGTGTGACAAAATCAATAAAATCTCTTCACCCCTCCCAAGTGCAAGCACACCACTCTGGGAACTAAAAGTGAGCATGCCCTTGTGCTCGCATTTAGCACAGGTAGCCTGCCAGTTTTTTGGAGGCCTTTGGAGTCAACTTTGAAGTTGTGAACCAGACATTTGCATTAGAATCACTGATTGATCACTCTGGCTACTGTTTCTCAACTGCTTCTACATGTTATATTCCTTAGCCAAATCATACATACATCCAAGATTACTAAGATCCCATAAAACTCTGGAGGGATTGTGCAAGGGAATAGAATATGAAAATTGGTTTTCAGACTCCCTGGGAGATTTCAGACCCAGTGGGCACCATACTATGCAGAAAGTTCCAGCTTTGGAGAATCCAGATGTCCATCCATCCATCCATCCATCTGTTCCACTACAATAATATGGAAATTATCTTCTAATTGTACACAAGTACATTGTGCATTATATATGCATCCCCTTGCAACAGAGGTCTTTACTGTGCCCCACATATTCCGAGCCAGTCTGCGCAGAATTTGATGGACTCCGCAGACTAGCTCAGACTGGCACCCACTCATTTGGCTCAAATGTCCTGTATATTGCTCGGACTCCTCATGGACTTTCATGGAGTCCGAGCTATTTTTGGACTTTCACTCAGAGTGCGCACAGACTTTGTCTGAACAACATCAATTTACTCGGACTCGGACAGACTCGGACAGATACATGTCCAAGTCAAGTCCGAGTCGAGTCCATGGATGCATAGCAGAGGCTCAGTTGACTACAGAAAAATTATGTACTGAAGTAGAATTGAACCCCAAGCCTTGTTGCCAAGCATAAATAGCACAGTTAACCACTACACCACAGAGCTATTGTCAGTAAGTGCAAACAATTGCATTATCTAACCATATTTAAATCACATGACTCACATGCAAGTTCAAGACATGTCAACAATCATTGTTGATCAACATTTTTGTTGACCACCACCACCACTCTCGATGCTGCTGCCTCCCACCTCCCTCTACCACCACCACTGCCCAGTCAGCCCCTGCCTCTGACACCTCTTGCACCAACAGCAACAAACAGCAAACTAGCTGAGCCAATGCAACAGGACCCAATGAGCCAAGCCAACACAATGGGCCCAAGTAAGTTTTTTTTTTTGCTTTTTGTTTTATCAATCAACTAATTGTATTTTATTGCTTTTTAGGTTGTATACTACAGTCATTCATGCCTCTTTGACCCAACCAAATATTTGTGACCTTCAGAAACTTACTGTGCATTGCAAATTGAAAATCTGAATAGACAGAACCCATGGTATATGTCCAAGCTATCTGTTGGGCCCTTAAGAATAGTTATCATATGTATAAGAATGGTGTTTGAGTGTAATCAGTGGAAATTTTTTTTATCAGCTCAAACTGGGTCTTTGACACAAGTCACATCAGGGCGTGATTCTGGCTGATCCTGGGCCAGTGATTGTTTCCTACACTACAAATTAGGCAGGTGTGATGTTACACAACATGTCTCTAATCTTGCTCCCTGACCCAATTTTATGAAGTCTGTTGCAATGCAGGATGTAGTTTCAGTGAATGGCTATCACCAGACCTTGGGATAGGGTGTAAGATATAGGTTCCCAAAAAAGAAATCCTGAACAGCGTACTTTGTTCTCATTATCTTCATATCAAATTTTGTGTCGTCGAGTAGCCACCTGATCAATGATTTCTGAATTCATAGAGGCAACACAGAGACTAGGCGGGCAATAAGTACCTGTTTAGTAAGAGCAGAAGCAGTTGCTGCAGCGTTGACAGCATTTCCATTAGCAAGTGATGGAGCAGAAGTTCCATCTACAATTCCATCATGTCCACCATGGGCTGGAGTATGCCAACGAGTTGAGTGTTCAATGCTGGTACCAACTGCATGGTCTTCTTGAATACTCAGAGCCTGATGCATTGCTGAAAGTATTTGACCATGCATGGCCATCATCATTTCTTGATGTCTTTGACTGCGTCCAGGATCCAAGAGCCGCCTGCCATGTTTGGTGAGATCGTCGTAATTGTACCAAGACGTTGTGATCGAGATTTTCTATGCTAATCATTCCCTTACCCAGAGGCTTAGCTGGATCATCTTCAAGGCTATGGATTGGAGGGATTACATGGGTATCGAGAGCTTCCCGAATGGCCAAGTACTCTTCATAAAGAATCTCCTCAGTGGTTTCATCATCAACATCATTGAGAGCATGGCTAATGTGGAACATTTTTGTCAATCTAAAGATGTTAGTGAGTTCTGTGACGCACACTTTCATCATCTCATCAGCTGTAATGGCCATGGCAGTGCATGTCAGATTCATCATAACCTCGTCATCTTTCCGAGACTGTGAAATAGTCACATCCTCCTCAGCGTCAAGGATGCGTTGAAGTTCCTGAATCTTTGACAGACTTTCAGCATCGGAATCCAATTGGAATCTTCCCCTGGCTCATCTTCATCTGTTTTGTCATTGCTTGAATGGCTGTCTGCTGAGTCATGAAACCAGGAATGAATGCTTGGAAGTGCCATTGCCGAAGGATCATTTGATTGACAAAGTTGTACAGGGACCAAACCTAACAGTGCAATCAGACTATCAGCCTCCTGTGAGGCGTGTTGCGCTGCTATTGCTATCTCATCATCAGATGGGTAGTTCCTGAGTTCGACAAGTTTAACTTGGGGTTAGAGGGCCAGCACTACATGTGGCAATACTCGTCCTTGTGATTTGTTTGGATTTTTATTGACTCTATGTGATTTTTATTTATTAACTACAAAATATAAACCACAAACTACAAACTACAACTACAAACTAACTTACATTTAATAAACTTTGATTTTGGCCTTTGATAAATAGGATTTCAGATCTGATATTTGTTAAGGCCAAATACAAATAAACAGATCAATATAAAACATTTACAGACAAATTATTGAGCATATAGTAAGAGAGAAAAGTCATGTGACTTGTGTAGCTGTTAAAGATTTAAACAGAGACCAATGTATAATTACATACCAAAAAATCATATGCATAGCCACAAAAAGACTTGGCTTTTAGTGAATATTTTGCAAATTACTCAAAAACAAAAGCACTTAGAAACATTCTGAAACAATGGGTGACTTTCCATAAGGATCTAGAGAAATCTACAGAATATGAGAGAGGAACAACAGAGTTCAAAATAATTTGATACCATATTTTCTTAATTTTTCTAGCCCATAAACCATTTCTGCATAGATATTACTAGATTTCTGTAAGATCCAAGTGAGATCTAGCCAGTCTGAAATGTCCACTGCATTGTTATTCACAGAGAGCCTCAACCATCTGAATGCCCTCGAAGAAGAGGGCGACACATTAGCCATCACTTTCTTTATAATTATATTTGGCATTATTGAGGCTCATGCTACTCAGGTCCATCGCCGTAATGCCAATCAACTCTACCTTTGTCATCAGGAACTCCTTCCAAATCCTCGTATTGGTACACCCTGGCAGGTCTTGTGGAGTAGTCAAAATGACCATGCATTCATAACCACAATGGGCTTCGATGTCATGACATTCTGGCACATTCTTGAAGGGCCGGGATGGTTTGCTGATAGATGGAAGGTGTTGACTATTCCTTGACATGATGTTACCTCAATCGGCGAGCCTCGACTTGGAAGCAGATCTCTTGGGACTTGGTCTTGTTTTTCATTATCTGGGCTCAGCAATGCTCAAAGTCAGTTTACAGCAAATTTTTGCCCTCACCCCATTGACTGTGACATGTTATTTTAATTTTGCAAAGAAAATTCTACTTGAAACTATCAGGACCATGGAAGAGGATGCGATAAGGCTCCCACAAACCCTGCAGGAGTTTGCTGAGGAGTCTAGGCTGATTTGCAAGAGGCATCCGCTGTTGTATGGTGCATTCGGATCGATAGATGGTTTGGCATTGGCTGCACAGGAGGCAGATGATCCTGAGGTCGAAAATGCGACATACAATGGATGGCAAAGTATGCACACCATCAATAATGTGCTTGTATTCTTGCCTCGAGGTGAGTGAACCCTTTTGTTTGATAATGCAGAAAACTGATCTGCAATGTTAAGGAGTGATTATTGTGGCAGTGCTGAATGCACCTGGTAGCTGGCATGACTCCCATGTAGCCCGTCCTATCTTCAATTAACTCCTTCATGACGTTCCCGAAGGTTTCTTCCTTGTCTCAGATACTGGCTTCCCACACAGTAGTGCTTCAATTGCTGGCAAGATACAAGCTCCCATGAAAGAAGGTCCTTATGAGCAGGAGCAGTTTTTTTGGTACAATTGCCAACTGTTGTCGTACAGGCAGAGTGCCGAATGGGGGAATCAGATGTTGCAGGGTTCATTTGGATGCTTGTGTGTCCCATTGGATATCAATGCAGTTGCTGCTCGGCAGGAGTTATTGGAGCTTTGCTGCAGGTTGAATAATATACCGGCTCAGCTCATAGGTATAAATCAACTTTGCAATGTATATATGCCAGTTTGGAGGGAATCAGAAGATGAGCAGCTATGGAATAATTTGGGAGATATGCTTTTTGAGGACATCTGACATCGTGATGGAGTCTCTCGATTCCATCTGGTCACAGTCCCCACATAATTACAACATAATATTATTGCTGTACTGTAAATTATAAAGCTCTACATCAGTACTTACATACAACAAGATGAAAATGACCAGGGTATAAATAGGTATCAGGTCAACAAAGAATAATCAGAGAATGGAAGAATGAAGAATGAGCATAAAAAGCTGGATCAAATGGATAAAAGGTCCAAGTACATGAGAAAAAAGATGGACAGATAGGAGACAAAGAGAAATGGGTATTCTTAATTAGGAAAGAAATAGTGACAATGACAATGACAGTTTTCACTTCATGTCAGCACCTATTTTGGGGTTTTGATGTCAATTGAAATACCATCACGAGTCTTTCAGGGTGTGATCACAAAGTTGATGGTCTCCTGAGACACAGTGGGTGAAAGGCCAGGAAGAGATGGTTGGATGGTCCAGATGTAGGTGGTAATTGCAAGACTGGAGGCATTGACAAGCTAGCTTGTGAGGGGGTTGGAGGGGGTTGACGAGCAACAAAAACACTGTGGGCAGTGTCTGAGGGTCCAGCCTGAGGGATGGTGATGGAAGAGTCATTGTCCAAGTGTGACATGTGAATACTATTGCCAAGACTCTGATGCTCTCTTCCTTCATCTAAGGCTCGGAAGTGGGATTGTGCTTCAAGTGGGCTAATACTTTGCAGAGCTCAGCAGTGCTGGTGGTGATAGTGAGAGTGTGAGCACAAGTCAAAATCATCAGAGTTGGATTCTGACATCCATTGATAGCATTGAGATTTGTGTCATCAGGGGCCTTGTCATTCTAGAAGTCTGAGGATCTGAAGTTCATTTTCGGCTCTGTCTGCATGCCATGCTTCATGAAGTACTCGGTCATGGAGGGCATCAGTACATGCACAGAGCTCCCAAAGCTCAAGTTGAGTAGCAGCCAGTTGGTTCAGTTGAACACTTTGTGACATGTGATAATCATCATGATCACAAACATTGGCAGGATCAAAGGTGCTAGTGATCTTGTCGAGAGCTTCTGCAGCTGCAGCATTACATGGCTTTTGTATGTCAGCTAATGGATGTTCAACCCGATAAGCTTTAGCCATGACACCACCTTTCTTCACATTACTCTTTGATGCCTTAGCATTCTCCTTTTCATCATCAGTAATCTCAATGATGGATTCATCACCCCCACTCCCAGAACCTTCACCCACTTCACTATAATCAGGGTCATCCAGCATCAATGTTCCAGATTTTACTGTGATCTTTTCCTCAATAACAAGCACCTTCTTCAGAGGATGATCATCACCACATTCTGCATCTCCAGTGGGCTTCTCTTTGGCATCTCGAAGAAGCTATAAAGATGATATGTGAATGTTTACACATCGGAAACTTGAGAAACTGATGAACAGAGTCAAATTTGTTTCAAATTGACTGTTGATTATGCTCTGGGTATTGCCCCGCTTTTGCCCATGCATTGTACTTCTCCGTAACTATGTCCCATCCTTTGGCACCCATAGGAAGATGTACATTTACATGGCAAAGCAGCCTGTGAATCTCAGGTGCAGTGAAGTTGCAAAAGCCTGTAGCATGGGCTTTTGATGACTTCCCTTTTGTTTCCGTCTTGACCTTTGCTTTACTTGTGCCAGCTTTATTACTTGATGCACGACTGGCCTTTGAGGAAGCATGTTTGACTGGCTTGGAATCTTCTTCCTCTTTATCCCTAGCAATGTTTGGTTTCTGATGTGCTTTTCCCCTCTGATCGACATGTGGATCATCAACTACTTTACGTTTGCTGACCCTCTTGGTGCTGGGGCACAAAATGTTGCTGACTTCAGGGAGATCAGAATCAGAATTTGCAGAGGCAGGAGTATGATGGGGATGATGGGGATGAATAGGCACATGCATTGAGCTGGGAAACAGCAGTGGAAGCATATTAGTACTACTTAGTAGCAGTAGGAGTCTGTCTAAGAGGTCGGGGGCAAGGTTGAGACTAGTGTTTTAAGGTTCAGTTCAGTCCAGTTTTTTGACCTCTAAGAGGGTTAACTGTAACTGTGACTGGTCTAGACCAGCACCCCAAGTCAGTTGGACCATAACCGAACCGATTGAGACCAGTCCTATCAGTTCGGTTACAGTCCAAAAAACTGGTTTTGACTGGTTTTCCCCCCCTTTTTTCACACTAACTAAATTTAATTATGTATACAAAATAAAATAAACACCCTGCAAGCAGTTGCTCACAGCGGTGCAGTGTAGCTACTTAGACAACAAAAAAAAAAGAGAACAAAAAAGTAGAAGAAAAAAGAACAGCCCCACAATCTTGTGTTTGTAGCAAGGGTGGGGTCTTGCTGCCATTCGTTGGCCTGTCTGTTTGTCATTCCCTGCCATTCATCACCTGTGCTCTTTGTCTTCATTCCCCGCCATTCATCACCTGTGCTGTTTGTCTTCATTGCGTGCCATTCGTCACCCATGCTGTTCGTCTTCTTTCCCTGCCGTTCATCATTCTGGTAAGGAATGGGATTGTGGTGGGAGTTCATGACTGGGATATCTACCGTCCCCAGGCCAGATCATCGGGGGCAGCATTTGGGGATGCTGATATACAGCATTTTGATTTACCGGGTAAGGACTGTGAGTTCTCTAAGAACACTACATTTCAGTGATTTAATCCAGGGAAGAATATGACATACATCTTGCTGAATGGGGGTATGAATATGGGGAGCGGGAGAGAAATGGAATGGTCGATTCTGTAGTAAAGAAATATTCCCATGGGCTGACTGGAGTATAGCTCCATTAGGAGTATCACTTGGTAGAGGACTCAGACTGGTAATATTTTTTGAGTGTGGGCTTTCTTCACGATGGTCTTCCATTTCAGTGACAGACGAAAGGGGATGATTAGATTGGGGGGGAGGAGGAAATCGTAACCATCATACCGGACCTTGTATACCCAACAGGGTATGTGGAGTGTGAATCAAACAGATCCCATCAGCCTGATGACTCAAAAATCATTTAGAACATACTACAGAGGGGTAAGGAGGCCTCTGCAGAACATGATATCTACAGAGGTCAGTTTTCAGGAACAGGATCAAATTGTTCCAAATATGGATTTGGCATCTTGGCTGATGGAAATTTACATTGGCTAAACTCTGGTAAATTGCTGTAGACCCTTATGGGAAGTCACCCAATATTTGGAATGCTCTCATATGAATCTATTGCCTGGTAACTTTTTCCCAAAAAGGAAAGTCACATGACTTTCTACAAAAGGAAATTTTTAAAATTAAGAATGATATATATAACATTGCTCTGTGACAATTGTTACATTGTTTATATTAAACAAATAAGGCCAAATATAAACAAATATGCTGGTGAGTCTCCCCTCTTACATATATTCCATTTCCAAGTCAATTCCTCAAGTTATTATGAAAATATACCTGAATTATTGAGTAATTACTATATATGGCAATAGGAAGAAGTCACATGACCAAACAAACAACATTTTTGAACTCAGCTTGAAAAATGGGTCAGATTGATATATAACATCACTAGTTCATACACACTTTTACCTTATTCCTATTTTGGAAATACTTTGCCACAGTCCAAATTATCAATGAATCAATGAAAAAAGTCACTAAGTTCTGGATTGATAAAGAATGAGTCTTACTTCGTAAGGACTCATAATTCCCTTGACATCGAAGTATGTGTGACTATATCCTGCTGCTTTTGCTTTTGGGTCTGAGGTCAATGCACAGAGAACGACTTCGCAAAGTTTGACATGGAGTTTTGGGATCAAGTCGAGCATGTACAAATCCTTGACAATCTGACGAGCTTCTCCAAAAACATGTTTACATGCCTCGCTTGAGTGAAGCCATGGCAAAAGAGGAAACCAGCCAGTAACATGGTCTCGATGGATGATGACCAATGCAATGAGCCCCTCGATGATAATCTGTGCAATGTCAACCGCCTCACAGGATAGGAAGTATTGTGATTTCTTGTATTTGGACTGATTCAAGAAAGATTCCCATGCATTGATGAAGTACCATGCATGCAATACAAGTTTCAGGCACTTGAGATGAGATATCGAGTGATTCTGGTAAGCATTGATAAGTTCACCGAAAACAAACAGATAGACAATTTCTCTGATGTATTCTGGGTGGTGGTCAGAAAGATACTTGAGCATATCAGCCGAAAATAATTGTGCAGCAGCGTTGTCATCTTGTTGATCCAAATTTTTGACATCGCAGTGATACAGTGGACTGCCATCTTCCCATGCCATTTCAGCAATGTGACAATACATGGCGGTATAGCTGCCCAGTGTCAGAAGTTGAGCTCCAGAGAAAAGATTGTTCTGAAATGTTTTAAGTGCATGTTTGGAGTCTTGGATCATGCACATTGCCTGTCCATGATAAACTGCAATTGTAATGTTCACAGATAGTTTCAGTGCTTTACATCCATATCCAAGGCTATTCAAGTTCTCACCTAAAACTTTGCTCACTTCGCATTGGAAAATGAACACTCAAAGAATGAAAGGCACGGGGACTGTGAATTTTGAGAACATGACACATCTCGGCCCAAGCTGGAGCATAGTGGAAATTCTGGCTTCTGACACCATGCTCATTGTGATCAAACTTGCTGACCATGGCTTCCATTAGACCATCAAATACTTTGTTGTCGTACTTTCCATTGAGAGCCCCTTGGGCATACCAAATACATGGTGTACTTTTATCATCCTGTAAATGCCTCAACAATCTCTTTTAGTCCTATGCTTTGCGCATATATCTGCCCTAACACTGGATCTTGGAATCAATGGTTCATGTAGATGAAATTCTTGTCCTCTGGGATAGGTTTTTGCAAAGCTGCCCTAAATCCCTTGCTTTGAAGCACAGTGTTGCAGGCTGTACAAGGTAACAAGTGCTCAGGTGCTTGATTAGCCACAACTTGTTTACACTTGGTTGAAAAGACATGCATGTTTGCGTGGTCATTTTGCCATTTATGTTCATGGGTCTGTGTATCAACAAGCTCCTTCTTGGTCTCCCCCCCCAGTTTGATGAACATCTTCCCAAATTGCTCAAGAGCAATGACAGTAATGGATCATGCCCCCCCACACAACACCCCAGTTCTCCGCAGGTACTTCAGGACATTCCCATTGTCTTCCTCTGTTATGCCAGGACAGGGTCGAGTTGTTACAGGTTGTTTTCAGCTGGTGGTCTTGTCAGCGTTTGATGATTTCTTGTCCCAGCCCATCTTCACAAATGTTGCCATTCCAGCACTCATGTTCTTGTTTCTAAACTTCAGGTTTTTTTCACATTTCTTGACATGGGCTCTCCATCATGTAGTGTTGTAGTGGTCTTTCATGAGTACAATTCTGCCACATGCAGAATGGCGAGCTGCACGAAGGTTGGAATGATCAAACTCGGCATGAGGATCGGTTGCGAGAACCTTTTCCTTCCATGTCTCATACTTTTCTTCATCACTTGGGGGTGAGGGCCAATTCTGGCAGGTACAAGTCCTTATATTTTATGATCTATAATCAAATAATGCTAAATACCTGACAATATTTGGTAATAAAAAACCCAATAGTATGCAAAGCAATAAAAAATATTAAATCAGCTCAAGAAGCTGATCAGAATGATATATAAAACATAAAATACAGGATATAAACTTGATATTTAGCCCTAATAAATAATACCAAATAGTGGAAACCATTATGTTAATGATGCATCAATGATATTCTGTTCTATTACAAGTTAAACATTAAGGAAGATATAGCTTATTTTCATTAATAACAAATAATAACAAATATATAATAATATCTTTTGATTCTGTTCCAGCAATGTGGATTTTAGAACCATTTTCCACCAAGGTCACCTAGTAATGATTGGCATAGCATTAGTATTTTAAATATAGTTTCCATTCCTATGATACCTCCACTACTCTGTTCTCCACTGGTCTCTGACCTAACTCTGCTCTTGAGTATTTAGCCTATTTACTTCTGTTTGTATTCTTCAGTTCATAAAGCAACCAAGTTTACCCATCTCAATCTCTAGTCTCCTCTCCTGTCTCAGACTTCCTCTCGAACTCTGATATTCTTACATTTACCTTTGTCTTGAAATTAGACACTGACAAGGTGAAGGGTGCAATTTCTTATAAGTTGAAGCCAAGTCCTCTCTGATGCACCATCCAATATGAGTCTGACAGATTTCCACCCTCAAGTTCAGCACTTAACAATGATGGTCTAATAGTATGCAACATTGTTTATATAAGAACTGACTGAAATAATAAATTGAAACCATACAAACAAAGCCAAATAATTCCAAATGAGATTTCAATAATGGGCCAACAATATATCTTTTTATTTCAAGTTAAATAAAACAAATGGGACAAGAATTGAGTGAGATACAGCATTTTTGATGATTTAATAACAAATATAAACAACCTTTGTTAGCACACCTAAATCAGATAATGTACAAACAGTATATATTTTCTTTTCAGGTTAAATCAGTTGGATTAAAGAAGAACTAACTGAGATACCACAAACAATGCCAAATGATACCAAATATGATCTCAATGAATGGGCCAATAATGTATCTTCTTATTCCAAGTTAAATAAAACAAATTGGCCAAGAATTGACCAAGATACAGCATTTTGATAATTTAACAAATAAAGATAAACAATTTTGTCAATAAAATGCCCAAGCTACATACCCTTCTACAAAGTTAAACTCAATTGAATTAGAACTGGCTCTGATATAGTCTTTTTGATGTGCTTGATATATTAACAAATAATAGCAAATATCTTTTAAGGATAGACCAACAGTATCTTTTTGTTAAATCATCCAAAATGGATGAAAACTAAAAGAGATACCATATTTAGGCATGACAACAATGTCAAACAATACCAAATACTCTTCTGATGATTGGCCAATGATGGGCCAATGGTGTATCTTCTTATTCCAAGTTAAATGAAACAAATCAGCCAAGAAATGGGCAAGATACAGTATTTTGATGATTTAACAATTAAAGATAAACAACCTTTGTCAGTGTAAAGTGCCCAAGCTACAACCCTTCTACAAGTTAAATAAACTCAATTGAGTTAAAACCAGCTCTGACATCATCTTTTTGATTTCTTGATATGTGAACAAATAATGCCAAATATTTGTAAGTATCTTTTAATAATAGACCAACAGTATACTTTTTATCTCACAAGTTAAATCATCCAAAATGGATGAAAACTGAAGGAGATACTATATTTAGCCATGACAACAATGCCAAACAATGCCAAATACCCTCCCAATGATTGGCCAATAATGTATCTTCTCATTCCAAGTTAAATAAAAGAAATCAGCCAAGAATTGAGCAAGATACAGTATTTTGATAATCTAACAAACAAATATAAACAACTTTTGTCAGCACAGGGTAAAGTGTCCAAGTTACATACCCTTCCACAAGTTAAATAAACTCAATTGAGTAAAAACTGGCTCTGATATAGTTATTTTGATCTTTTGATCTATAAACAAACAATCCCAAATACCTGTAAATATTTCCCAATGATAGACCAACAGCATACTTTTCATTTGCAAGTTAAATCGTGCAAATTGGATGAAAACTGAAGGAGATACTATATTTAGCCATGACAACAATGCCAAACAATGCCAAGTACTCTCCCGATGACTGGCCAATGATGTACTTTCCCATCTGTAGTTAAATGAACCTAATCGGACAAGAAATGAGTGAGATACAAGACTTTCATTGTAGATGTGCTAAAAAAAGCATACCCTAAAGCGGTCACGTGCGCCAAATATGACATCGGAGAGAAGTCGATATTTGGCGCACGTGATAACTTTAGGGCGCCCCCGAAGTATCAAAATTTCAATACAAGTTTGTAACTGATCAATAATAGTTTGTAATGAAACTATCAATAACAGTTTGTAATGGATTGTATTGAAGTCAATTACTGTAGGTTACTGGCAATTTAGATAGCCGGATGAAAAATTTCCTTTTATACTCAAAATCCGCATCTTGGCTAATTTTTCAGTCCCACGGTTAGTAGAGTCAGTAATTTTTGTAATGGTTGCACAGAACTTACTGACCATGGGGAAAAAGGAAATGTTTTTCTTATACCACTGAATTTTTCCTGGATTCCCAGTATGAAGAACGAGTCTTAACTTTGTTAAGGACTTGTAAACCTCCAGCTTGCCTCATCTCATCTTCTCCCTATGCCTTCACTGATCTACTTTTTCCTTCAGATTTTTGCAACTTGCCAGCTCTCCTATGATAATTATCACTTTCTGAGTCACTTTTGTATGAATCGCTGGTTCTACAGCATTTCAGAGCAGTGATGGCATTCTTCTTCAGCTTGTCATTGCATGATTTGTTGGCACCTGGTTTATGCTGGAAAAATGACAACAATGTGGCTGACTTCTCCTTTTCTGGAATGCCCTCAGTACCTGCATTATTCACATCCATCTGACCATCAGTAGGTGAGAACCACTCTGAACCTGGAGATCCATCTGATTGGGCATCACTATAGTCACTCGAGCTATCAATGGCCATATCCTTGACAGGAGGTGCACCATCAAAACTGTCATCAGACCTGTTGGCCAACTTTGTGTAACTATAGCAGCTCGAGGTGTCAGCAACTGTTGTGTCAGGCTCACTGGCCCAAGAGTTTATTGAGCTGGCTTCGGTGGATTGGACCTTGGGTGACAACTGTGATAGTGACACTTTTGAAGTTGCTGCTTGGACTGATTCAAATGCAGCAAGTGTATACTGCTTTAAGTCTGGGAAGTTGTGGTCTCCTGTGGCAATTGAAATACTCAGAGATGAGTTGGATTTGAGTAATGATTCAGATTCAGGTGTAATCCATGATTCATCTGTTTTCTGGTCATTATTTGTTAGTCTGTGAGGAGTCCTAGTCATGACTTGTCCATCTATGCTCACCTTGTCTTTCACTGGGTTTCCATGTCTTGTTCCACCTCAAACTAGCTGCACGAACCACTTCACCCTCTCCAGAATGCTATGCTTTGGTTCCCACACCTTGGCACCTGTGGCTGCATAATCAACAGTATTTGTTGTGATCATATCACAGGAAAATGAATCACTTTGAACTCCATGCAGCATGCTGCATGCATTCCCCTTTGTTGATGAAATCCTTCCCAAACTCACTGTGCAACCACTTTTGGAGCAAGCAGAGAAACTGTGTTGGTGGGGGAAAGTATTTTGCAAGCGAGTCACCTGAACATTGGCTCATCAATGTCTTGTACATCACAGAGCACTCTAATACTTACCATAACCAATAGTACCATCTTTAAAGTTGACGAAGGCTGCTATCCAATGATTGTCATTTATGTGGACCAGAAAATACAACCACCCAAGGCATGCTCAGCATAGCAGCAGAGGAGTGGTGCATTTCATTTTGTGTATTTCTTCTTATAATTGGCTGATTTGATTGCACTTGAAAAGGCTAGGGGTGTGACAACACATTTTGCAGCCAACTTGGGATCAGTGGCAATCTGTGTGGCCAGCTCCTCCATCATCATATCAATGTGATCGTCTGAAAGCCACACAGTACTGAGGAGCGCAGATAAGGTCAAGGTTGTCACTAGCCCACAACAGTATATCAGTGGTATGTTCCATCCCATCGTGCTCAGCTCAGCCTGTGCCATGTGAATCTCTGTGTTTGTGAGTTCATCCTGAGTTGTCCTTGCCTGTCCAACCATTTTATGCTTCTCCTACAAACTGCCTGTTTGTCTGCAATGTCTGCAATCCTCTGCCAAAAGGTGATAACCCACAATGGAAAGTGTTCAGTACCATTGTTGAACCTCTGATCTACCACAGAGTTAGCTCCATCAAACAATGCTTGACCGAATGACTTCTCAAGAATGCTGAGGAACTGCTTCGATGGGATTGGCCAGCTCATGAGAGAAGCAATATCTGTTGTTGGGTTATCTGGGCTGAACCGTGCCTGAGCTTTTGTTGAAATTAACCCAGATGATTGCTGAGGGTACTGTAATGCCAGAAACTTTGTGATTGGAAGACTAGGTGCAGGGAGGAAGCTTTCAAACTCCTGAGGGATAGAAAGTTTGTCCAACCTTGCCCAGTGAACAGGCAGTGGGGGGTCCTTGGGGTATTGCTTGCCCACCTGGATCCATTCACTCTCAATAAATGGTTTGGTGCCATCATTGATGTCCTTCATGATTTTAGAGAGTTTTGAGAGTCAAACAGAAGTTATGAAGGATCTTGACCAATATTGATTAGAAAATTTGTGCCTAGTACAATTTGAAATTGCTCTGGTAGACAGAAATATAGGACAAAAACAATGAACCCCCCCCCCAGGAATTGAACCCACAACAACACTATGACTTATGGATGACCACACAATATACCATTACACCATCACAGCACATGTCTGGACAGGGATATGGCCTCTCATCAAGTTGCTGTACCATGTCCAGATAATGCACCCGGCTGTTTCATCAAAACCCCCTGATCTTGTCTGGAACTGAGCTGGCCATCAGGCCTCAAAACTCAAATTTTTGTCTGGAAAGGGATCAGGGGTCTACCAAGATAAGTCAGGGTCCTATGGTGAACTACTACCAAGTTGCATTTCAACAGTGGGCAGAATAACTCCAACCCTTCCCTGCTCTAAAGATAGGACACTCAATGGCACCAAGCGGTCACTAGGCCTCAGGTCTCAGGCACAAAGTGCATCCACATCAAGAAGCTATCTACACTCTCCAATATGTTTCAGCATATAACATCAGCATGCTCTTATTTTGTCATCGAAGGAGGAGCAGGAGGAGGTATTACCAGTGTGGGTCATCAGAGCGCTCCCCCAGTGAATCTGCGCCCACTGAGCAGGAAAATCAAATCAAAAAAATGAAGACTGCCCCTTCCATTTCTGCATGGCTTGGTTAAGCAGTTGCTTATGCTGATAGAATAGATCCCATGTACGCTCGGCACCACTGTGTCTTGCGGAGTAAAATGAAACCTAGACATTATAGTCACAGCTATTTGTTACCTGCATATGCACAATAGTTTGTAATTCTCCGGTAAGCACATATTAATAAAATGATGGAAATGCATGGAGTACATAATGGGCATGGGACACACCTGAGTTGCCCATCAATGTGAAGAACATTGTGTGCAAGGAAAATTTTGCATCCTGGTAGTGAGGACGACAGGTTCAGAGTTCAGCTAAATTGACACAACGAAGCACATTTTATTTTTCTGAATTGTGATTCAGTACGTGTTCCTCAGATGAAAAGCAAAGCAATATGGGTTCCTCAGATGAAAGATGTCACTCTCAAGAAAGTGGCATAGTTTCATATATTCTGCTTTACAGATAGGTAAGCTACAATGTACCAAATAATATGGTCTATTGAATGCATACAGTGTATCAAATGATACGGGTTTGGTGGACGCCATCAAATGCTCTCATAGTATGTATAACATGCCCTAGTATCAAATGAATACACTTTTACAATTCTTGCCTGTGATACACCAATGCGATGCTGATGCTGATGCTGACTCCAGTCACGAAAATGTTGCCTCTCTGATGGCCACCCCTGCACAATCGTTTCTGGACACATATCATGATCAAGTCACTGAACTGAAGCAAAGCTTTATGAGTTATATCAAGGGTTTATGCCCATCACACCTTGCTTCAAGGTCAGCAATGCAACATAACACAACACTAACCTGATTAACAATGACTAGTGATGGCTTCTCAATCCTTCCCACACCATGGAAAGGATCACAATTCAAAAAAAAGAGCTGGAAGAATGGTTTCTGTTGTATGTTGGCCAGCATTACAGTATGTTGACTTCCTATTCCACAAACCGTTACTTATCTCCTGCAGAACTAGCAAACAATGGTCATAGTCACCATATCCCATTCAAAGCAATTGCAGATCAGACATCATCATTTGTCAGTCTGGAATATCTCCCACCTAGGTTCAAATTTAGAGACCCACAGAACATGCACAAGAGTGTCATAGAAGAATTCTTTGACCATGTTCTGCAGCAACAAATAGTGCAGGGCCCTGAAAGAGCATTCCAGTTCAAAGCGATCAAAGCCAGGGACAGGTGTGGCTCCTGCACACTATCCAAATGATTTGACTAACCCTTCACCTTCCCGACACATTTCCAAATGCAGCTGAAGAAATGACAATGCTGATCCTCATAGTGGCACCAAGCTGGGGGCTGTTGCTAATGCCGAACCACCTTCTGCAAACTGCAGGGGCCAAAGAAATGACGATGCTGATGCCAATCCTCAACCCAGCACTGAACTGGAGGCCATTGCTGCTGCCGAACCACCTGCTGCATCAAGAGGCAGAACAGTTGTCAAAGGCAAACCCAAGCACAAGGAAGCTCACTGAACATCAACAGCAGGACAGACCCCAAATTCTGATACAACTGAGTTACAATATGTCCAAGTTGATCAAATGACAATGGACAGCCTCTGCATGGTTGGTGTCACTCAACCACAGCCAATTAATGGTCCTAGTGACAGTGAACCAGAATATCTCGTTCCTCAATACATTTACATGAGATACATCACACCTGGATCAGCCAGAAACACCATTGTAAATGATCCCCCATGCCCAATTGATCCATTTCTGTTGGATATACCTCAAGAGAGCTCACAACACCCTAAGCCTCAACCACTTTTATGGTGAAATCAGACAGAGCATCCTATTGCAAGGGCAAGGGCAAGGGCAAGGGCTTTAGCAGCATTAGTGGGATCAGGAACAGCAGCAGTGGGATCAGCAATGGCAACACCAATATTGACAATGGCACCAGTAGGATCAGCAATGGCAACACCAATATCAGGAATGGCAACAGTGGGATTGGCAATGGCAACATCAATATTGGCAATGGCAACAGTGGGATTGGCAATGGCAACACCAATATTGGCAATGGCACCAGTAGGATTGGCAACAGCAACACCAATATTGGCAATGGCAACAGTGGGATTGGCAATGGCAACACCAGGATCAGCAGCAGCTGGTGCCTACCATATCCCCCCTGCACCAGATGTATTTCAACAGATGACTCCACCATCATCTCAAAATCCATTGGCCCAGGCATGGGCATGACCTATCCGAAGGACAGCTGATGACCTTGCACAGCAGGAAGCCATTTCAACCCAGGCTGTTGGGAGGAGACAGAGAATTAAAAAAGTGAAATTTGCAGAGTAGATTTACAAATAAAACACAAAAAAAAAATAGTCCAACTTTTATATACATGCTGAATCACATCTATTCTTTTCTGCCTTGCTTCATCTCCCCTCTGTCCTCAGATGTTCCTGCTCTCTTCCTTGGGTTTGGCTGAGGGGTGGAACGTAGTCCAGATGGACCAGGGGTCAGCCTGTGTGGGGATTGGCACAGCTGTGCAGGGGGAGGGGAGGGCCAGGGTGAGGTGATTACATTGACTGCTGATGTTGGTGGGTTAAGTGCTGATGCCGGGGCGGCAGCCTCAGGCTTGGTGAGCAATGTTGGGGGGAAGAGGAGAGGGAGTGGTGGGGCCATCGATGTTGTGGGCTGTACCATTTCTTGAGAATCCTGTGGTGTGGCAGGAATAATTTGGATGGAGGGGGTGCCAGCCAAGGATGCTTCCCCCGCAACCTCTTCAGGCACAGCCAGTCCCTCCTCACCATGCTCAGGCTCAGCATTAGCACCCTCGATGAATCCCCCCTCCTCAACCAGTTCTGCCATCTGTTCATCTTTGTTGCCGGCAGCGGCAGCAGCAATGGGAATGGGAGCAGGAACAGGAGTGGGAGCAGGAGTGGGAGGGGGAGCTGGAGCTGGAGTGGGAGTGGGAGTGGGAGTGGGAGTGGGAGCAGGACCAGGAGCAGGGGTGGGAGCAGGACCAGGACTGGGACCAGGAGTGGCATCGACTTCCTTGGCATCCATCATTCCTTTCCAATCTGCCTCTGCCCTCCTGCTTGGAGTCCTCTCGAGGTGAACCACCTGCCCAGCCATGTAACCATTGTACAATGCAATGGGTTGTGCACTGGCCTGCAACCCAAAGTATGCTTCAATATTGTTCATCCTGTTTTGAAGCAAGTTGACCGCGTCCCAGAGTTCTCATACATGGAGTTGGGACTCTCCGCTCCATCCTGGGATTGGCACCAGCATTGCTCTCCGTCTCCTCGTCAAGATCCTCATCTGATCCCCTGTTACTCTGCACCTCTTGTGGCCTGGGTCTCCCTGTGATTGCTGGCAGCATTGGTTGCTGGGCTGGGGCTGGAAGTCTGGATCCTGATGCTTCTGGTTGGGCCCACATCTTGGCTGGTGCTGGTGCTGCTTCTATCCTTCTTGGCATTGGTGTTGCTGCTGCATTGCTGCTGCTGCTCCTGGTGCCTTTGCCACTGCCATTCCTCCTTTCTTTGCCGCTGCTGTCCCTGCTGTCTTGGCTGCTGCCGTTCCCACTTTCTTGGCTGCTGTCATTCCCATTCCCATTCCCACTGCTGTTCCCATTCCCACTGCTGTTCCCATTCCCACTGCCATTCCCATTCCCACTGCCATTCCTGTTCCCACTGCCATTCCCATTCCCACTGCCATTCCCATTCCCACTGCCATTCCCATTCCCGCTGCAGTGGCTGTTCCAGCTGCTGCTGCCACTGCCGGTGCCAATGCAGTTGGTCCAGCCAATGTGGACACAGGTCCTGTTATGCCCTTTTTCTCATCAAAGGTCTTCATTGCCCTTAGTTGACCTTCAATAACCTTCTGGTCCCCTGTCCTGTCTGACTTTGACCATGCTACCACAAATCCCCACAAAAAGGCATCGGCCTGGAAGATGGCCTGCACATCCTCTGTGAGAACCTCTCTTTGCCCAGCAAATAACATTTTCTACAATTCGTAAGTGCATCATTGATCTGATAGCATGCCAATCCACTCACAAGGGTTGATTTTCTTTCCTTCATCATGGCCTTGATACTTTGCTCCCAAAGTCCATTGTGGATGGCTTGCTCAATCTCACTGATCTGGCCAAGCACTTGTTGGTGTGTAACATTCATGATTGATGAGTTGGCTGTGGCAGTGGGGTTGATGTTGAGATGAAAAAGAGTGAAACACTGAAAATCAACAATCACATGTTGTTGATTGATATACAATCGATATATACAAACAAATAATGTCCTGATTAAACGGTGTTTGGTGGTATCACTTGTTATCATATGTGTTATCTATACCATGAGCAATCAGCAAACCAACACTTGTATTCCTGATGGATATGTTGTTATCTGAGGTGACAATGGGCAGCACTATCTAGTGCCCCATTTTATGATTCCAGCTACCCACCAGGCAATGGAGGCCTATTGCAAGAAGGTTGAATTCAATGTACACATGGCACATGGAGGGGTAAGATTTCCTTCTTTCCAAAGTCTTGTTACTGCCAGCCTAGCCATCCTTGGGCTGATGTCATCCTGTTGGCCAATGCTGTGTCTTAGCCAATGCTGTGTCTTGGCCAATGCTGTGTCTTGTTTGGCTTGTCTATCCTCTCACTGATGACTTTGCAGTCTGGAAACATGACTGATACACCATACTACTATGCATTGGCTCACAACCAGCTAATGCTACCTGCTGATCCAGTAAGTGCCTTGTCCTCATTTGTATGACTGTTAGTTCATCCTGTTGCAGAAATTGACAGACAGGGAGCTGTTGAGCTGCCATGCCAAAGTGAAAGCCCTGCAAAACAACCTTGGCACCTCATACAAGGATGCCAGTCATCATCTCTACATGGGTGAGGTTGAGAAGCTGGAACAGCAAGATGTCACATTGAAGACATATGCAACCTTGAAGGAAAGGATGGAATACAATCCAAAATCATTTGAATGCAGGTTCTCAGACATTCCAATCAGATCATTGTCCCATGATGACAACATGGCTGATCCCACCAATTCTTTCACAATTAGCTAGTACCAACATTGTTATTTTAGCTAGGATAAACACTGCTGTTTTGTTGATTTTGTTCATTCATACTCCCTGTGCCCATTGTGCATCTGGTTTGCTAATGCCCATTGCTGATGCTCTTGGTATATAGATTTCCACCCCAAAGTATCTGTCTGCTGCCACCGATGTTGATGTTGATGTAGATTTCTGTGCTGATGTGTCTGCTGATGCCAATGCCGATGGCTGTGACTATGTCATCAACGGTATTATATTCTTACTGCACATCTATGCCAATGCCGAGTACCATGTCCAATGCTATCTCATAGGTCACTGATCTGTCTATTAACATTCTTCATAGTGTATCACAAGCAAGAATTGTAAAAGACCTGTTTGGTAGGTCTGCGCTACATAGAATGAATTATTGCATCATTGCCCATAGCTAGGCCATACAGTCTCCTATACACATCTATACCAAGCATTGTAATTCACTATAGTACACACAGCTAGGTTGTACGAGGCCACATTTGCAGTGGATCTGGCAGACAGTGCGGTGTAGGCATTGGAAGAGCGAATGTTGGTCTGAGCCTTAGCTGCATTCTTGGCAGCGTTCGCCATGCTGGTACTGATTTGTTTCTGGTGGGTGGTGAGCTGAATGTCGAGGATTATAATATGATGAATCCAGGTCTCAATGTCTTCAATAGCATTGAGCTCTTTCTTTGTGGCCCGATAAGCAAGGCAGAGTGCAGGGTTGAGGTGTGCAACAAGATGAGCATGGAAGCGCTTGGCAGGAATGTGTTGTAAGGAACCTGCAGCCTCGAGTTCGTTGTTAACTTTGCGAATGGAGACAGACCACTCATAAAACTCATGGTCCCCCTGAGGGGCAATGAGCTCCTGGATCAGTTTGTCCTCCCAATCTGAAGGCAACCATTTCTGCTTGACTTCCAGTATGAACTTGCCAAAGGAGAGACCAATCAGCCTTTCACTGTCAGATTTGATCCCCAATTGCATGAAATCTGATTCAAAGGAGTAGATGATGCAGCTGACCTGATCCTCAGGGGTGATCTCTTTGTATGCAAAGAACCATTTGCATGCATAGTCAAATCTGTGTAGATTTGTGATGGTGATGGAACCAGCTGACAAGAGAGGTGGTTGGCTGGAGAATGGTATCCACCACGTAAGGCATATTGGCAATGACAGGGTTGACAAGATGCATATTGGGCAGTGAGAGGCAGGGTGTCAAGTCAGAGTCTGAGGAGTTGGAACGTGGTCGACAGTTGTGAGGTAGATCGATCTGTGTTGGCTGAGGGCTCAAGTTGGGTGAGGGTGTTAGAGGTGGAAGCAGCGAAGATGGCAGGGAGATTGATGGAAGATCCAGGGTTTACAGGCTGTGAATGCGGGTTGGGTGGACAAGGGGGGAATGTAACCTTCTGGGAATGAGGTACAGGGTGGGGGATGATATACCCTCTGGCAGGCTGTTTGTGTGTATTTTCAGTCCGAAGAACGGTGGTTCTTTAATGAATGTTTGGTGGGGCAGGTAGAAGCTGTTGGATGTGGTGACAGGGCCAGTAGGTGCTTAGAAGTGTGCTGCGTGGGTCTCGCAGTGAGTTGCCCTTTCTAGCTCCCCATATCCTGAGCTCAGGTTTACTTGTATGGTTGATATAGGTGGTGCATCTGATAAGTGGGTTTGATTGTGATAAGGGGGGGTTTGGCAATAACACAGAGGTGTCAGTGAGAATGTGGTGAAAAGAAAAAAAGGGAGAGATTGATGGCGACTTGTTCAATTTTTTTTTAAAAAGTGGAAGGATGTATGTACATCCAACACTAAAGGTAACCAAGAAGTAAAATGGAACAAGTTATATTTTGTGAGGGTACGAGATACCGATGTGATACACATGAATGTATGTATATATACTCTTGGTTAGGTCAGGTGATCATGTATGTTACTAAGCATCAGGTAAGAGTACAAGTACTCTTACAACGGTCTTAGCTAGCAGATAGTGGGTGTCACCCTAACATACTGCAGGTGTTAGCTCTCAGACCCCCTCCTGCTATATATGGTATGTTTTGATCACATGCACATATTGTTTTTGCAAAAATATTACTATCAAACAGTGGGCTGTTGGCCAGTGTAAGAGTCAGATGAAAAGCATGTGTCTGCAAGTGATTAATGGCACTACCTGTTATACATTTTGAGTAGGTCCAGCTACTGGGACTTTGTCCAAAATGTTGGGAAGCAGTTGATATACATTTTACATTTTTATTCATGATGTTGTGCCCTCCCAAATTGCACATAGGTAAGCTACAGTGTATCAAATGATACAACCTATCAAACACATATATTGTATGGAGTGATATGGGTTCAGTGGACACTGTCAAACACTCCCCATATATGTACCTACTATAGTGACCAATGAATGCACTAATAGAACACTTGCTGTACTGTACAGTAGATGTGAATTGAGCATGTAATATAAACATTGGTAACCTATGAAATAGCAGACACAGGCAGTGGCATCAGCAGTGGCATCAGCATCAGCATCGGCATCATCATCTGGCATTGGCATCAGGCACAGCCTTGGCATCGCCATCATATATATGGCCTATGGGCAACAATGCAATAATTCATTTGTGGTAGTGTGTAGACCTATAAAATGGGATTGGCATGCTAGTCGGCAACCCAATAGGTTTGGCCAATGCCACCAATTATGCCAAAGGAATTTTCCTGATGCTGAAAGTTGTACAGTGGCATGTATGATTGATTCAGTAACATCCGCATTTATGAAATAATTCATTTGCTATAGTGTGCAGACCTACAAAATGGGATTGGCATGTGAGTCAGCAACCCAACAGGTGTGTCCAATGTGGCCAATTCCACCTCTGAACTTTTCCCAATGCTGAAAGTTGTACAGTGACATGTATGATAGATTCAGTAAAAACCTTGTTTATGCAATCATGCATTTGTTATAGAATGCAGACCTACAAATTGGGGTTGGCATGCCATTCAGCAACACAATACAGGCAGCAGCAGCAGCATCAGCATCAGCATCTGGCATTGGCATCAGGCTCAGCTTTGGCATTGCCATCACATGTATGGCCTATGGGCAACGATGCAATAATTCAATGGTTGTAGTATGACCTACAAATGGGGTTGGCATGCCATTCAGCAACCCAATAGGTGTGGCCAATGAGGTTGACTAGGACTAAAAAACCTTGGAATCTGCCATTTCATGTCAAATTGGCTGGCAAAAATTCCTATCAGAATATGGTAGGATTCCTAGGAGTCTGATAGGAATATTGAGTATAAAGACCTCATTGCTCTTCACAATATTGATATCATCACTACCAACAGACAAGTAAAATCAACAAGTAACTAAAAAAGCCAGGCCTTGCCTGAACTAAGTAATAACACATAGTCAATGAAGATGAATGAGTACAAATGAAATGGGCATGGTCCAAATGGAACAGATAACAAACTTCAAGCTGGGTCTCATAGAACAAAACAGAAAATGCATAGGTGCTGACAAATTTTTGGGAACAAGCAGAAAGATAATAGCAAATAGAGCAAGAGGAATGAAAAGCAGTGACATTTCAGTTGAAACAGAGTCTGACTACAGTAAAAAGAGAAGAATTGATCAGAGACCAAGGAATATATATTTCAAGTTCACTAACCTCTCTGCTAATTCTCCAGGACTATATATCTGATCAACATCAATTGTTACTCAATGAAGATCACTTTTGGCTCTTTCCACTTCTTGGATGGCAGTTGGATGGCATTTTTTGTGGTCATCCTCTTGTATACTTGGGAGCCAATTTCAGAGGAAATTAGAACAATGGCTATGGATTTCCCATGTGCAATGTTTCCCAGAATGCCAATGGTGAGCTTTACATCTTTAATCAGAGACTTGAATTCCACTGGGATTGGCTCCTAATCCAGCACTTGCAAGTTATGCATGATCCATTCTTTACCCTTCTCCTTCCCATCTGCCTTGATGTATTGCACATCATAAATCGATAGTGGTATGCGTAATCCATGGTTTGTGAGTGCATGAGTTGGATCTGCTAAGCTAGCTACTTCCTCTCCTGCTGTAAGCAGAGAACTCTCAAAAAGGAAGAAGCCTTCTGGACCTGCAGCAAACATGCTGTTTTGGGAGGATGGCAAACCACTCCAGGCAAATAATCCACGATCACAACTGTGTTGCACAATTGCAGCCTGCAACCTATAAAAAGCCATCTGTCCCTCCCCATATGCAATGGAAAGGGGAATGTTAAATATGCCAATAAGGCAATATGCCATATCTTCAATACGGGTGATTTTTCTCATGGACACCCAGGCCAACTTTTCTCTGACATTGATTGTTCCAGGTTGAAAATTAAGCAGCTGATCGTTTGGAATTTGGGTTATGTTAGAGATGGTTTTCCAAAGAGTGATGCCTGATCTATCATTTGAGATTTGTCATTGGGTGCTGCTGTTAAGGGCTTCCATGATTGGGTAAAAAATTTGACTGCTTTTGGGGCCAAAAGTTCCTGCAGGGTCCAACCTCTTGTGAACCATACATCAAGTTTCATATCCTGTAGTTTGATAGTCCCAGCAAGGTGTACAATGCATATCTGAGAGTTTTGGTACCAGGCAAACATAGACTGTATTGACTCCTCAAGGTCTGTGCTGCTCTGCTTGTTGACACATCCAGTGTCCAACCACACATATTTTGCACTGGTACCGCCTTGCTGCCTTGCAAAATCTGACTAGTTTGACAAAGCCAGCAGCATGGTTCCAGCTTGACATGGAATTGCAGATTTTCTCCATCTGCTCAAAAATGTCATGGCGATCTTGTTTAGCATCTGTGTTGGCACTAAGGACCTGAGCCTGATCCAAAAGTGCAGTACTATCCCATAGCATCAACTCCTTGGGTGATTGCATCAGTTGGTTAAAACCTGCTGCACTAATAGATTCTAATTTCAACAGGTCCTGAAAAGTTAGCTCCCCTTTGTCTAGCCACCAATGAGAAAATATAGCATATGCAGTCTGGTCTTTTACCATCTGTATAATTGGTGCCTCTATGTCTTTGTGACTCCTCCTGAAGTCTGGGTAGTTGTTGACCATCCTTTGGATGTCTGGTTGAAGGAACTGCTTGACAGCACTCCTATGCACCAGCCTCATATCTGGCAAATATAGCAGATATATCGGAAGAGTATTGTGAATGTAAGTATCGACAGTGTTATCCACCACTGGTTCATAAACAGATGAATAATAAAGGCAGAAACAGTACAACATACTCACACAAGCGGTGCTGGATGAACAAGTGAGTGGGACTAGGATTAAAACTGCAACATGTGGGACAATTACATACATTCTGATGGCATATTGACACCACAGCATCAGCATAGTACATTCAAATACTCAACGAGATCACATACTTGCTGAGGGCACATTGAAATGACAACATCAGCAGAGTACATTCAAATACTCAACAAGATCACATACAATCTGAGGATACATTGACACCACAACATCAGCAGAGTACATTCAAATACTCAACAAGATCACATACTTGCTGTGGGCACATTGATACAACAAAATCAGCAGAGTACATTCAAATACTCAACAAGATCACATACTTGCTGAGGGCACATTGACAAGACAACATCAGCAGAGTACATTCAGATCCTCAACAAGATCACATACAGGCTGAGGGCACATTGACAGAACAACATCAGTAGAGTACATTCAAATACTCAACAAGATCACATACAGGCTGAGGGCACATTGACAGAACAACATCAGTAGAGTACATTCAAATACTCAACAAGATCACATACAATCTGAGGGCACATTGACACCACAACATCAGTAGAGTACATTCAAATACTCAACAAGATCACATACAGGCTGAGGGCACATTGACAGAACAACATCAGTAGAGTACATTCAAATACTCAACAAGATCACATACAATCTGAGGGCACATTGACACCACAACATCAGTAGAGTACATTCAAATACTCAACAAGATCACATACAGGCTGAGGGCACATTGACAGAACAACATCAGTAGAGTACATTCAAATACTCAACAAGATCACATACAATCTGAGGGCACGTTGACACCACAACATCAGCAGAGTACATTCAGATACTCAACAACATCACATACAAGCTAAAGGCACATTGACACAACAACATCAGCAGAGTACATTCAAATACTCAACAAGATCACATACTTGCTGAGGGCACATTGATACAACAACATCAGTAGAGTACATTCAAATACTCAACAAGATCACATACAATCTGAGGGCATGTTGACACCGCAACATCAGCAGAGTACATTCAAATACTCAACAAGATCACATACAGGCTGAGGGCACATTGACAGAACAACATCAGTAGAGTACATTCAAATACTCAACAAGATCACATACAATCTGATGGCACGTTGACACCACAACATCAGCAGAGTACATTCAGATACTCAACAAGATCACATACTTGCTGTGGGCACATTCACACCACAACATCAGCAGAATGCATTCAAATAGTCAACAAGATCACATACCCACTGAGGGCACATTGAACCCATGATATCAGCAGAGTGCATTCAGATACTCAACAAGGTCACATACTTGCTGAGGGCACATTGAAACCACAACATCAGCAGAGTACATTCAAATAGTCGACAAGATCACATACAAACTGAGGGCACATTGAACCCACGATATCAGCAGAGTGCCACATTCACATACTCAACAAGATCACATACAAACTGAGGGTACATTGATGACACCACAACTTCAGTCAGATATGTAAAGAGATCTTACAGTCTGATGGCACAACAATGTTTCGATGTGAGCAATATGGGTGCTTAAAATGCTCAGCCACATCACATACCCACTACAAGTTATCGACATTGTGTGACCATCAGCATGTTTGTATTTCAACACCCAACAGGCCACATACATCATCCTGAAGGTACACATACACCACAGCACCATTAGCAAGATGCTAATCCAGTTCAATCGGATCACGAACTTCCTGTCAGTTGCGAAAGCATCACAATACAATTTACATGATCCTCTTCCATGCTTGACGAGACCATGTACTGTCTGAGGGAACATGCAAACCCGACTATTAGTCAATGAGTCATCAGCTACTCCATCAGATAACCCACAAACACATCATGGAATTCTTATGATAATCCCAGTTGGTTCAACTCTACCGTGAAACATATGAGAGTTCTTACATCATCCAAGTCGGGATTGTCTGGCTATAGTGAGCCTCGATACCATCAGGGGTGCATTCTTCAATATGTTATTAAGACCACTTGCCATGTTGACGTTAAATAGGGAGTGACGTTGAATAGGGAGAAGCAAGATGGGAGTCAGGAAGAGAGAATGCTGTTGTGATTGATAATCGATGATCAGATATTCAAATCCTGGAGATCACATGCATGATACCCCAAGTGCTCCTAATATACGTTCAAGTTCATGTCTGTTTTTTGAACCTCCAGTGCAATTATCACAAGTAACATGCCCATTCTGAATGCTGGCTCACCAACGTCTCCACCAAATCGTCAACTCCTCGGCGTGATGTGCTGGACTGCATTACTTTGAGTAGATATGATGTTTGCCTGCGCCAAGATTGATGTTGATTGACATCGGTGGAGGTAGATGAACGAGGCACAAGTGCAGTGTACAGATGTTTTGCAAGGTAGAATGTCAACGCATTCGGATCATGTGACCGCGCTTCGTTCTTTTCTTCCTACAACCAGCGACGCAGAGCAGCTAGCTCCTTCTATCTCGCTGTTACCAAATCTGCTTCTGTCATCAAGATTTTTTACTTACTTCTCTCTGACCTTAACATACATGGCGAGCGATTCAGTACAGCTCAGAGCACAGAGTGTTGGCAGACTCACACACTCAGGGACGATGACGGACAGCACAGATAGTGGGCAAGGTTCCACACCCCTGTCAGACACCTACGTAGCTGTCAGGGCTGAAGGAGGTCCACGGAAGAAGGGACGAAGTGTGAAAGCCCCCGAAGGTTCAGCTCAATTCGGAGTTCGACGTTCGACCCATGTGGCATCAGCAAAATCAAGACATAGTGTAGTGCCGACCCCTAATCCATCACTCATCAAGGCGCCTCCAGGTGTAAGGCCCTCCGTTGGATATCAGTACGAGGTTCTTCCAACTGTTGCAGAGCAGACTGGGGACACACCACTGCACTGGGTCGGTCCGATGGATTTGTCTGGAAAGGTCATTGGCTCTCGGGACTTCACCGTAATCCAGGCAGGTTTGAAGACTGCTCCAGAAGCGAAGGTTGGACGTAAGTGGTCAGCCACCAGTGAGGCCCCAGGCTCTATAGTGCGCATACACCTCCCTCCTCCTCGTGCATCTGCAGCAGATTTTTCACCAACACATTTTGATGAGCCACAGAGCAAAAACCTACTCGATGCCTGGCAAGGCTCAGCACTACAGAACGCTAAGGTTGCCCCACAGCTAGACATTGACGTGACGACCACTGGAAAGCAGCCCACCTCGCCGATGACAGTCAATCCAAGGATGCCCACACGGGCAGATAAAAGGAAAGGAAATACAATCACAACCCCAGTTTTGAGTCCCTTAGGCGGCAACCCTCTACTTCGCAGGTCAATGCAGGACATTTATTGCACGCGCGACCCAAATGCAGCCTGGTTGGCAGCGTAAGGGCTGGTACCACCAGGAGATGGGTACCGCCCTGCTGGCTATACCCCTCCCCAGATAGTGGGAGGAATTGCTTACAAAGTCCACTCGCCCAAGGCCCATCAGGCTGGGGCTGAAGGATCGAGCTCTGGTCAAAAGCTATTTGCAGAATACTTAGGGGACACACAGTGTACGCCGCACGCTTCACCCCACGATACCATGGCCCGCATACAGCCAGGACAACATAGTCCGCAGATCACTGCATCAGCATGCATTCACATAGATTCAGGGCAGCACACCCTCCACATAGCCACAGCGGCTCGCACGCGCAATCAGCCAGGTCAGATTATTATGCTTATTGCACCATTGCCCTCATACCATTGCAGTAGCAGGCACTCCTACAGCCAAGCAGGCTCCTGCATACACACCTTACGCATCCATGTGGACTTTCGCTCAGGCCATGCAACCAACCTTTCGCATGCAGCCAAATCATGAATCTGTACCGCAGCACCACAGCGTTAGCCAGCACCCACAAGCCACCTCCCCCGCCTGGGTGCCAACAGTGGGTATGTCGTCCACTCATCCAGTAGTGAATGCGGATCTTGTGGCCGCAATAGCAGCAGCTCTGGGCATGGGTGGGGTAATGCAAATGACAGGCAGTAGCAACCCTCCACCATCCCAAGAATATTTCTCTGAGACAATCACAAACTCCACGAGTGAGCTCCCCATCACCATGATCAAGGAGCTGAAGGGTGGCTTCAAGAACTATATCCTGCTGGCACTGTGCATGCATAAAGCTTGTTCGAATGCCACGAGAGCTACAGACCTCTTTGACACGGAGTTCAGCTTGAACGAAAAGGGTGAAATTAAGCTGAAGCAGAAGACTCTAACTGCAGTGAAGGACCACTACCTCACAACAGACGATTTCACAGAGATACGAGAGAACTTCATTCAAGGAATGTGCATGCATCTGATCTTGGGGGATGAAAGCGATGCCAACCATATGAAGGCGTGGCGGTGCGCAGCAATGTTTTCGGACTTTTTCAGCACGATAGCAGCAAGGCCTGACTTCACGCTCAACTGGCCCTCCTACAGAGGCTACATCATCAAGACCTATACATCATGGGTGGGTCAGCGAAACGATTCCTATGGACTGATCTTTGATGAAGCCATCTTCCACAAGTACAAGATAAAGAACCTGTCCTCGAACATCTGAAACAACAGTCAGGCAATCTGCAGAATATCAAGGCTAGCGGAGGTCAAGCTGGGGGTGGCAGTTATGCAGGGAGTGGCAACGTCCCAGGGGGTGGAAACTTCACAGGAACTGGCGGGTATTCAGGCATTTGAGGCAGGGGGTGAGGGGCATACAATGGATTCCAGCATAACTCCTCTCATGGTGGAGGCCACCAATTTTTTCCACTGTCCTTTCGCTCCCACCAGCCCTCCACTACCACCAAATGCTACCTCTGCACAGCGCCTCACTCCCACAGAGAACACCAAGGAAGCGCTAAATGCTTGGTCCTTGCCAAGCACAGAAAGTGGGTCGACAAGGCCCTGGGCAACCAAATTGTCTGTATCGCCTTCAATTCCGGCCCATCTGGCTGCAGGCACCCAATTTGCAACTATAGCCACTCCTGCTCCTTGTGCGGCGACCTCACCCATGGATCCGACAAATGCAATGCCTGACTCATTTTTCCCAATCATCACCAAACTTAAACCTGGGGCTTGGGATCGGGCCCTGAATGATGCAGGCATCTGGGAGGAGTTCCATGACATTCCAGCGGGCCTGCAGGAAGGCTTTCACTGCGGCTTAGAAAACTTTGAACTGTCTTGCACATCCATTCCCCCAAACCATTACACATCAGAAGAAGATGAGAAATTCGTTATAGAAAAATACGCTGAGGAAATTGAACTTGGTAGATTGTCCCATGGTTATGAGCCAGATACTCTTCTCTCTTTGATCAGACACTTTCACACAGCACCCCTTGCAGTCATCACCCAAGCTAGTGGCAAACACCACATTATTGTAAATCATTCCTACCCAAAAAATAGACATTGCATTGACCTTGAAGCCCTTCCAATGAATGCGGACAATAAACTCATCTTCGACCTGACAAAAGGATCCATCAACACAATAAATAACTGACTCGACAAAATTTCAATGCACATGGGGCTCCTTTTCTGAATGCTATCTCTTGGTGGCAGATGCACCTGAAGGAACCCAGGCAGCAGTATTTGACATCGACATGGCATTCCAGAACATTCCTACACACCCTTCAGCACAACAGTTTCTCGCAATAATGATAAAAGGCCTAATCCACCTAGACCACATCCTGAACTTTGGGGTGTCGCCATCACCAGGAATCTTTGGCAGAGTGGCAGACGCCATGGTCCAAATCCTCATCAGCCGAGGCATCGAAGCAGTCATAAAATGGGTAGACGACTTCATCATCCTACGTTACCCCTCTCATTGCTTACCCAATGGATCCTACCAATACACATACACTGCTGAGCTTGTTTGGGAGATTGCTGAAGAGTTGGGCTGGCCATGGGTTCCCACAAAATTCGTGGACTTCGCATCAGCTTTCATGTATATTGGTTTTTGGTGGGACCTAGCGGCAAAGACAGTAGAGTTGCCGGAAAAGAAGATAATGAAGTACTTAGACCGAATATCCGTCTGGACCCAGGGATCCACTCATACCACGAAGGAGGCAGAGAAGGTGATAGGCATGCTGAATCATGTCTGTTTAGTGGTGCCAGAAGGATGTTCTCGAATGGTCTCCCTGTATAACTTTTGGGGCGGTTTCAAATCAAACCAATCCCAGGAGGTGAAGCACAAGCTTTCGGCAACCGCGGCAGAAGATGTGAACTGGTGGAGGCGACATTTGGGTGACAGATTTGTGGGCATGAAGATAATCCGGCCACCTGAACCATCACAGACGAAACTTTTTGTAGATGCGTCCACAAGGTGGGGCATTGGACTGATCATTGACGACAAATGGCTGGCATGGCAGTTCAAAAAAGGATGGAATTTGGAGGGGCGAGAGATCGGATGGGGTGAAATGGGGGCAGTGGAACTCGCAGTTCGGACATTGGTCACGGCTAAAGTCTCGAATGCACACATCATCCTACGCTCAGACAATCAAGGAGTTGTTGGGGCACTAAAAGCAGGCAGATCTTGGGGCATCCAGCAGAATGCCATTTTGCATGAGATCGTCAGACTCATTCTGGACCACAGTCTATGGATTTCCACAATATGGATCCCCACATCAGAGAATCCTGCAGATGCCCCATCGAGAGGTGTATTCGTGGACAAGAGGTCACTATATGCATTTCCTCCAATAATTCCTTTCCATTTAGCAAAGTTTGTACATAATGCAGTAGACTATCACGATAAACGATTGTAATAACCATCTCAACGCGAGAACTTGTGACAATTAGTCACAGAACAAGGCCACTCGCAACATACCCACAACCCTCACACCCCATCAATGCCTCCCATCCGGACACCGCGGCTCCTTTCCCATACCAGCAACAGTTTTTCTCATGTGGTACAGCAGCACGGTGGGCAGCTAGCACGCTGCCATACTCAGCCACAACCATATACCTCACAGATTCTGGCGCCACACATGAAACTACCCCACATTCCCTCAGCAATACCACAGGCACTACAAATGGCTACGGACAAAGTCCAAAACGCAGCGGTAAGCGACTCAATGCGTAGAAAGGACGCAAGCAGGCTGCAAGAGTACCTCAACTTCTGCGAGAGCTTGGGGATCAACCATGCAAACGCACTTCCAGCTCAGGAGGACCTACTCATGGCTTGGGCTGCCTCTTATGCAGGGCATTTCACTGGAAAGACCATTGGCACCAAGATCTCAGCGATCAGGAAGGAACACGAGAGGTGAGGATTGCCATGGCTAGGAGGAGCCCAGTTGCGTCAGACCATCAAAGGTGTCGAGGAACTTAGACCTCAATTGTCATTCTGCCCCAAGAGGGCTCCAGTCTCTATCACAATGTTGATGGATCTCAATAAGGCACTCAGCAGGTCTTCTGGCCTCAATATCTGCATTCGGGTGATATGCCTCCTATCTTTCTTCAGCCAGTTGTGCAGCGGCGAACTGCTACCTCCTACCCAACATTTGGAAAAGTTCAATCCTCGTTGTTGGGCCACTTTCTCTGACATAGCAGAGTCTACAGCACAGAACGGAGCATGTAATCTCCACCTACCACAGTCGAAAACCCAGAAAGCTTGTGGAGACAACGTCTGGATCCCACATCAGGAGGCGCTGCTGGACCCTATTCACGCCATTCACAAGCATTACTTCAAGAACAAGCTAGACTTAGAACACCCTATAGCCACATATCACGACACCCATAATAGGCTGGTTACGCTTACCAGATCCAAATTCATACATCGGGTCAACCAAATTCTCCGGGCAACAAACAAAGGCTACCCCTGCGTCACAGGCCACTGCTTCCACATTGGAGGAACCACTTTCTACCTGGTCTCAGGCGTTCCACCCGACATGGTGAGGAAGTTTGGGCGCTGGCAATCGCAGGCATTTTTGGAATACTGGCATTGCCTTGATTATCTGGGAGCTATCCATATCGAATTGCTGCTGCTGGATCCAGGTGCACATCGCCTGCAGCAGAGAAGCCTTCCCAAGGCTTGGTTCACATCCCCGGGTGAGTCTTCATCACAACTATGACGCACCTTTGGGCTTGCTTCTCATATGGGTGCCCGTAGTCATTCCTCAGCTCACCCCTCGACCTGACAGGATGGAATCTGTTTTCCTGGTCACTGGGATGGAATCATAGATTCCATTTCTCGGATCCCAGCCCATCGCATTCACCCCCAGAATCATTAGTATGTTGAACTTAGATTAGATTTGTAACCACACTCCCATATCCCAATGTATCTAGCAATTCTACCCATTGCAAAAGTGGAGGTAGACGAACGAGGCACAAGTGCAGTGTACAGATGTTTTGCAAGGTAGAATGTCGATGCATTTGGATCATGTGACCGTGCTTCATTCTTTTCTTCCTACAACCAGCAACGCAGAGCAGCTAGCTCCTTCTATCTTGCTGTTACCGAATCTGCTTCTGTCATCAAGATTTTTACCCACCCACCCATGTCCCATCCACCTCTGCTCATTAGAGCCATCAGCCTCAGAGATGTGCACTGCCTGATCAGTGATGACTCATAAGGACAAAATTGCGCTAGGCCCTCAAAGCTCGCAGCGTGACTCACAAGTTAAATCTAAGTTGTTCAGACTAATGAGCAGAGTAATAATTGCAGGTTGGTGCCCGTAGTCATTCCTCAGCTCACCCCTTGACCTGACAGGATGGAATCATAGATTCCATTTCTCAGATCCCAGCCCGTCGCATTCACCCCCAGAATCATTAGTATGTTGAACTTAGATTAGATTTGTAACCACACTCGCATATCCCAATGTATCTAGCAATTCTACCCATTGCAAAAATCATATCCCTGTCAAGGCCAGCGCAAAAACTGTGTTATAAGTAATGGAAAGTACATCCAATCCTCGCCAAGTATGCATCAATAACTCAAAAAACTAACCAAATCAGAGAATGAATATACCAAAAAGAAGGAAAAAAACAAGCATCAAATTCAACTCATACATCTGTACTGCCTATCATAATTCGAACCTCTGAATCTACCCCCTCACAAACCCAACTATAAGTTCCAGACCATTCCTGTTCCACTTGTCTACCCATACCCGCATCTTTCCCTATGATCTCACCACCCTTTCGAACATGTGCATGAGGCAGCAGCCCCTATGCAAGAAACAAATAACATGAAGGCATAGGCACAAACAGAAGCTGCCATATATGTGGCACAAGGTGGGTGACTGATGGCTAGCATTTAGTCTATTGTCAAAATTAGGATCAGAGTTAGTTATCTATAACACAAAAGCATGATGCAAAATCACAGAAAACACAAAAATCGCAGATCACAGAAATCCCAACCTACAACCCGCAAACTCACCCACAAACCCGCAAACCCTCAATACAAACAAGAAGAAAAGAAAAATCCATGGACCTCCCACAGGATGCGCAAGAATGCCTCCAGCCCACGGCCCTGCATGGGGGGGGCAGCCTGAAAGAGTGCTGTTTCGAGGATCTGGACTACGCTTGCATGATAAGCAATGTTGAAGGGAGATACCATGATGAGGGCTGCGATGAGGAGATCTGAGGTTCGGTAGTGGGGTCTGTGATTAGTGGGGTGCGTAACGATGTAGGTGAATATAAACATAGCAGAAGAACACGCACTCAGGGACACCAAGCACAGGGAACAAAATAGCAACATGAAATAAACACAGGACTTGAAGTGAATGGGTTTGACATCATGATTCTGAGTGGGGAGGTTGGTGGTTGATCATATTGCCCAAGGATGCGGAGGATAACGATTAGATGATGGTGCATAGGGCAGGAATTCTGGTACCTGTCACTGTTTTTATAAGGGTGTGGTTTAGTCATGATAGAGAGAAAGGAGAAGAGGGGGACACATAGCTGATGAGCTTGGCGTGGTTATCATATACAAGGGTAAGTTCCAATCAGTGAGATCAGGCTGATGAATGCCAATGCAATCGGCAACTTGATTCTGGACACACGCACATATGTCAAAAATCCTACATAAACAGGACCTGATTGACAATCACATACCCAACTACACTTGTCCCCATAATGGTGGCGGTGGGTGTCCCGTCTCACCGCCATTACTCAACATGCACTGCTTCACCATTTTTTTACAATGTACACCAACAAAAATATCAGGTATGCCACCTGTGCAAACATCAGCAATGTTTCCAGTGGGGCGTTCCTACATGAAGCATAAGCATTAAGCTCCGAGTCGCAACCAAACCAAATCATGGTCTCTGCATTGGTGTCTTCCTTTCCGAAGCACCTTCATTGCTGTAGGAACAAACACGACCCAGTACCCAAGGTCCGTAACAGACAACGACCCAATCCGCTGTCCACACACCCAAAGCCACGCCACCAACACAAACTGCAACACACCCCAGCCGCAACACCCCTACCCCGTCCCCATCCTGTATTTAATTCCACCTCCCTCTCTCGCCTTTAGGCAAGTTTAAATTTATTTAATTCAAATTGTTTCTTTGTACATTGGTGGCTCGTAGTTACCCTGATTGAACACAGTCTGAGGCCGTTTATTGGACAAGAAGACTTGTATTGTTCTAATTAGCTTCCTGTATAAGTTTATAACCAATGGACCTGTGGGCAAAATTTGAACATTTTACATACAAAAGCCGTGGCCTGGCCTGAGGTTTAAGAAAGCCAAGGCCACCTCAAGCCAAGCTGGGCCAGAACAGCACTAGTTCCTCTGGATATTGCAGGCCATCCAAGAGAAGTGTAGTGGTTGTTGGCTTGGTTATGGAATGATGTCGGTGTAAGTTGAAAGACTGGGTCATTCAGTGGTGCCCATTCTTGTTGCATGCCATCGAACATATCAGTATAGATCATAATCTGACAATGTACAATGTTAGTGAAGTTGCCATGCCATGTGACACAACTATTCCATGTACCTGAAAATTCTTTGACTTAAATTGTTTGGGTTTAGCATGTATGAGATCGGGTATTCCATGGGGTAGAGTCTTGCGCTTGTTGGCTCATCGTGGGCTAGAGTTATACTCTTTGAGTGTTCACTTAGTGTTCCATAGGTGGAATCCAATATCCATTAGAATGCATATTTCATTGGTGAGTACCATTATGTTACTGCGCACTAATATAAGCTGTGTGGGCGAAGGCGCATAGCGCCTCCCGACTCAAGAGCAAACTCCTAGCCTAAATATGGCGGGCGAGAGAGCTGTGATCCTCACTGTGTGCAAGTAGGAGTCTAGCGACGCATTGAGTGAGTCTCGGGGCCCACATTTTAGGAGGTAGACAATCAACTTATGAAGCATAGTGTGCATTCGTAGCTAATGCACTTTGGGAAGCTCAATGGTGCTGCACATGAACTCTTGGTGGAGTTCAGGCTGGGCTTGGAGGTATGGTGCCAGGACCTGCACATGCTTTCTCAGATACAGAGTGAAGGCTCTACTTGCCCATCTGCCCATTGTTTTGACCACCTCAAAAGGCAGGTTTCGAAGCAAGTATTCAAGTGTTGAGCCTATGCGGATGCCATGTCCCTGCATGGGGTCTTCTCCAGCAGCTCTGGCAGCTTGTGCAAGTCATTCAATGAACTTGGCTTTGGTGAGGGGTTTAATTGCCTTCTTGGAGCAATACACAAACAGGTGAGCATTGGGCGCTGGGTTGTTGACATGGAAATGGTTGGTAAGGGCGTCTTCGGGATCTGTTGGCCTATTCTGACAGCTCCACTGGACCTTTTCACCTTGTGGTGCTGCCTTGGTGCATGGGACGAATAGTTCTGTAAAAAGTAGACCATTCCAGTCTTGATCCCACCTCAGGTTAGCTCTCATGACATGGATGTTGGGGTTGAAGGCACTTAGTCAGGGGACTGTGAACTCTCCCATGCAGCCCATGGCATAGAAACATGTTGTTAGGCATGCGAAGACAGCTGCATCCAAGGGTTCATCCAACTTCAGCTGGCCTTTGAGTTTGGTGATGAATTCAACAGTATACAGTTGCCATTTCTTTCATTTGGAGGTTTTGGGGGTGACGTTTGTGGCTGCTTTTAGCAAAACCTCCATTTTGGTTTCGTTGGGTTGCCACTCTAGACCATTTAGTACATGCCATGCTCGGACTCCATATAAGTAATTATCTATTGCTTTTCCTGAGTATGATCTGGCTAGACTCGCAACAAAGGTTGAGAGTAAGAGTGGGTCTGCTGGGGCTCGCTGGGGTTCTGGAATCTGCTTCTTGTCACAGAATACATGGTATATGAGGAGTCCAGTTCCATATGTCTGTCTGGTGTTCTCTGTCCAAGTGTGACTTATCACGTCCCCGATGCGGTCGAGATCCTCATTCGAGATTCCGACTTCTTGCCCACATGCAGGATGTTGGCTGTAAGGTTTCCAGAGTCGGATTCGGTCTTGGGAGAGGCAGTGAGGGCAAAGTGGGGATTGTTCGGGGGTTAAATCTGGGTGATAGGGTATAGGTCAGCTTTGGGTTAGTGCGCTTCTAGGAAGTGGGGCATTCCACTCTCTCCATCTACCAGTCTTCAGCCGATGTGAAGAGTGTCTCACCCCACTGCTGGGATTTGGCATTGAATAAGGCTCTTTCAGCAAGGGGTGGTTCTTTGGTTGGCTTTGGAAGGGGATGTGGTGTAGTTCCATGTCAAAGAGCATTGATTTCAGTGGGTTGCAGAGGTTGGTCATGGGTGATGATGAAGCATTCAATTTCTTTGCGGACTGGTGTGGCTGGGAGCAGGAACTGTTCAGGGGGATAGATACCTTGGGAGGGGCCATCTGCAGGGTTCTCCTTGCTTGGGACATAGCATGAGTGGATAGTGCACTGGTGAAGACTTGTGACATCATGGATTCTACAGAACACCCCATTTGTTGCCTTGTTTTTGCTCCTGCCTCTCCACCAGCCTTCAATAACCCCTCGGTTGTCACCAAAGACTTTGAAATGATTGCCTGGTGCACTTGAAGCCATGAGTGTGTTGATGAGGAGCTCAAAACCAATGGCTTTGGCCACATAGGTGAGCTACACTGTACTGAATAATATGGTCTATCGAATGCATACAGTGTATCGAATGATATGGGTTTGGTGGACCCTGTTGAATGCTCTCATAGTATGTATAACATGTACTAGTATCAAATAAATACACTTTTACAATTCTTGCTTGTGATACACTATAAAGAATGTTAATAATATACAGATCAGAGATAGCATACATGGTACTCGGCAACAGCATCAGCATCAGCAACAGCATTGGCATAGAAGTATGGCATTGGCATCAGGCACCACTTCGCCATAACAGTACAACCTAGCTGCATGTACTATAGTGAATTACAATGCTTGGTATAGATGTGCATAGGAGACTGTGCAGACCTACCAAACGGGTCTTTTACAATTCTTGCTTGTACCTATGAGATAGTGTTGGACATGGTATTTGGCATTGGCATTGGCATTGGCATCAGCATCGGCATAGATGTGCAGTAAGAATCTAATACCGTTGATGAAATAGTCACAGCCATCGGCATTGGCATCAGCAGACATGTCGGCACAGAAATCAACATCAACATCAACATCGGCAGCAGCAGACAGACACTTTGGGGTGGAAATCGATATATCAAGAGCATCAGCAATGGGCATTAGCAAACCAGATGCACAATGGGCACAGGCAGTATGAATGAACAAAATCAACAAAACAGCAGTGTTCATCCTAGCTAAAATAACAATGTTGGTACTAGCTAATTGTGAGAACTGGCGGGATCAGCCATGTTGTCATCATGGGACAATGATCTCATTCAAATGTCTGAGAACCTGCATTTGAATGATTTCAGATTATATTCCATTCTTTCCTTCAAGGTCGCATATGTCTTCAATGTGACATCTTGCTGTTCCAGCTTCTCAACCTCACCCATGTAGAGATGATGACTGGCATCCTTGTATGAGGTGCCAAGGTTGTTTTGCAGGGCTTTCACTTTGGCATGGCAGCTCAACAGCTCCCTGTCTGTCAATTTCTGCAACAGGATGAACTAACAGTCATACAAATGAGGACAAGGCACTTACTGGATCAGCAGGTAGCATTAGCTGGTTGTGGGCCAATGCATAGTAGTACGGTTTATCAGTCATGTTTCCAGACTGCAAAGTCATCAGTGAGAGGATAGATGAGGCAAACAAGACATGGCATCAGCCAAGAAACAGCATCGGCCAAGACACAGCATCAGCCAAGACATGGCATTGGCCAAGACACAGCATTGGCTAAGACACGGCATTGGCCAACAGGACAACATTGGCCAAAGGGTGGCATCAGGCCAAGATGGCTAGGCTGGCAGCAATGAGACTTTGAAAAGAAGGAAATCCTACCCCCCCATGTGCCATGTGTACATTGAATTCAACCTTCTTGCAATAGGCCTCCATTGCCTGGTGGGTAGCTGGAATCATAAAATGGGGCACTAGATAGTGCTGCCCATTGTCACCTCAGATAATGACATATCCATCAGGAATATAAGTGTTGGTTTGCTGATTGCTCATGGTATAGATAACACAGATGATAACAAGTGATACCATTTAATCAGGACATTATTTGTTTGTATATATTGTATATCAATCAACAACACGTGATTGTTGATTTTCAGTGTTTCACTCTTTTTCATCTCAACATCGACCCCGCTGCCGCAGCCGACTCATCAACCATGAACATTACATGCCAACAAGTGCTCGGCCAGATCAGCGAGATCGAGCAATCCATCCGCAATGGCCTTCGGGACCAAAGTATCAAGGCCGTGATGAAGGAAAGAAAATCAGCCCTTATGAGTGGATTGGCATGCTATCAGATCAACAATGCACTTACCAATTGTAGAAAACATTATTTGCCTGGCAAAGAGCAGTTCTCACAGAGGATGTGCAGGCCATCTTCTGGGCCGATGCCTTTTTGTGTGGATTTGTGGTAGCATGGTCAAAGTCAGACAGGACAGGGGACCAGAAGTTTATTGAAGGTCAACTGAGGGCAATGAAGACCTTCAACGAGAAAAAGGGCATAACAGGTCCTGTGTCCACATCGGCTGGACCAATGGCAGCGGTGACGGCAGTTGGAATGGCAAGGGCAGGTGGAACAGCAAGGGCAGGTGGAATGGCCACTGCAGCGGGAATGGGAACAGCAGCGGGAATGGGAATGGCAGCAGGAGTGGGAACAGCAGCAGGAGCGGGAACAGCAGCAGGAGTGGGAACAGCAGCAGGAGCGGGAACGGCAGTGGGGACAGGACTGGCAGCAGGAACAGGAATGGCACCGGCACTGGCCAAGAAAGTGGGGATGGCAGCAGCAAAGACAGGGACAGCAGTGGCAGAGAAAGGAAGAGTGGCAGCAGCAAAGGCATGAGGGCCCAATCAGAAGCATCAGGATCCAGACTTCCAGCCCCAGCCCAGTGACCAATGCTGCCAGCAATCACAGTGAGACCCAGGCCGCGAGAGGTGCAGAGTATCAGGGGATTGGAGGAGGATTTTGATGAGGAGAGGGAGAGCAATGCTGGTGCCAATCCCAGGATGGAGCAGAAGTGGTACAATGCAGCAAGGGCAGCACAAGGAGCACCCCAGCAAGGGAGTTTGTGAACGACGCCATGTGCACGATGTGTCAGGCTTAGGTGTGAGTGTTGGGAGCAGGTGAATGGGAAAACAGCCTGCTACTTCTATGGGAAAGGGAAAGTTTGGTGCAATCCAGAGGACATGGATCAAGTGCTGAGAACCAAGAAAGCAAAAGAATCGGCAAGAAGAAAAGCAAAGAAGGCATGATTTTCCAGTGAAGACAGTGGAGAGGAATCGTCTAGGCAGTTCACTGCAAGCCAAAAAGGAACATCCAAAGGTTAGTTCTTCCATATCATGACACATAAAACCACTAACACATATACCCATAGCTGTGGAAGAGGATATCGACATGGCTGATCCTGAGCCCGAGCTGTTAAGACTATAGGTCTTTAACTCAGCCTTGGCTTTGTATGTTACAGTTGGAGGCTTTCCAACTGTCTCGTATTGCACTAGGAGACTTTCCTAGTGTATCGGGCTTCCTGCCTTCACTTGGGTACTTCCTCAAGTTGTCACGGCTATCTGTACTCAGAGGCTTTCTGAGTAGACCGTCGGTTTGTGTATCACAGTTGGAGGCTTTCCAACTGTCGAGTTCGAGTTATCACAGCTAGGGGCTTCCTAAGCTGTCGAGTGTTCTGGTTGAGTCTAAGACCGTTGATTGAATTAGGTCAAGCTAAGGAATACAGGCAGTATTACTGTAGCTTATATACGGTTCAGAGAATGTCTATTGTCCAATCGGAAATAGGAGATCCTTGTCAAGTAAATATAGAAGGGACAATAGAACAGCAAGCCTCATGCCTAGCATGAGGAGTCCGATGTCAAGGACATGCTGCAGCGCAGCATGTCGATCGTGAGAGTCCGACGTCACGGACCTCATGTTAGGAGGCTGTCGTATCACAGCATGTGTGGGAATGGGTTTGGGTGCATGGAGTCACCATGCGTCAAAGTGTCTCCCGTCAGAAGTGAGTCGAGTCGAATGAGAAAATTAAAGTACCCGGTCTTGCCAGCATATGTCTGGTTGTTGTGGGTTACGATAACAGAAAATCATAACACAAGCCGACTGCCCTCCCTGCCCTGACTCCCTACCCCTCTGCCAGTGACTACACCACCTTCACTGGACATCTATACCAACTGGAGGAAGACATGTACAAGCATGCACAGTGGAATGAAGAGTCATCTGTAGAGTCCCGACTCCATGTACAAGAACTCTGGGAGACGGTCAACTTGCTTCAAAACAGGGTGAACAACATTGAAGGATACTTTGGGTTGCAGGTGGGTGCACAGCCCATTACGTTGTACAATGGTTACATGGCTGGGCAGGTGGTTCACCTTGAGAGGACTCCAAGCAGGAGGGCAGAGGTGGATTGGGAAGAAATGACAGATACCGAGGAAGGCGATGCCGCTCTGCTCCTGTTCCTGCTCCCAGCCCTGGTCCTGCTCCTGCTCCTGCTCCCACTCCTGCTCCCACTCCCACTCCCACTCCTGCTCCCACCCCAACTCCTGCTCCCATTCCCATTGCTGCTCCCATTGCTGCTTCCGCTGCCACTGCCAGCAACAAAGACAAATAGATGGCAGAACTGGGTGAGGAGGGGGGATTTGGCGAGGGTAACACTGAGCCTGAGCATGGTGAGGAGGGACTGGCTGCACCGGAAGAGGTGGCGGGGGAAGCATCCTTGGCTGGTGCCCCCCCCATCCAAATTATTCCCACCACACCACAGGATTCTCAAGAAATGGTACAGCCCACAACATCAATGGCCCCACCACTCCCTCTCCTCTTCCCCCCAACGTCACTCGTCAAGCCTGAGCCTGCTGCCCCGGCATCAGCACTTACCCCACTGGCATTGGCAGTCAATGTAATCACCTCACCCCAGCCCTCCCCTTCCCCTGCACAGCTGTGCCAATCCCCACGCAGGCTGACCCCTGGTCCATCTGGACTACGTTCCAGAAGTACCACCCCTCAGCCGAACCCAAGGAAGAGAGCAGGAAAATCTGAGGACAGAGGGGAGACAAAGCGAGGCAGAAAAGAATAGATGTGATTCAGCATGTACATAAAAGTTGGACTATCTTTTTTTTCACATTACATAGTGTTTTATTTGTAAATCTATGCAGCAAATTTCACTTTTTTAATTATCTGTCTCCTCCCAACAGCCTGGGTTGAAATGGCTTCCTGCTGTGCAAGGTCATCGGCTGTCCTTCAGATAGGTTGTGCTTGTGCAAAGGATGGATTTGCTGCTGATCCTGATGTTGCCGTTGCCAATCATACCGTTGTCATTGCCAATATTGGTGTTGCCGTTGCCAATCCTGCTGGTGCCGCTGCCAATATTGGTGTTGCCATTGCCGATCCTACTGGTGCCATTGCCGATATTGGTGTTGCCGTTGCTGATCCTACTGGTGCCATTGCCAATATTGGTGTTGCCGTTGCCGATCCTACTGGTGCTGTTGCCAATATTGGTGCTGCCATTCCTGATCCCACTAATGCTGCTAAAGCCCTTGCCCTTGCAATAGGACGCTCTGTCCAATTTCCCCCTAAAAGTGGTTGAGGCTTAGGGCATTGTGAGCTCTCTTGAGGTATATCCAACAGAAATGGATCAATTGGGCATGGGGGATCATTTACAGTGGTGTTTCCAGCTGATCCAGGCATGATGTATCTCATGTAAATGTGTCAAGGAACGAGATATTCTGGTTCACCATCACTAGGACCATTAATTGGCTGTGTTTGAGTGACACCAACCATGCAGAGGCTGTCCATTGTCATTTGATCCACTTGGACATATTGTGATTCAGTTGTATCAGAATTTGGGGTCTGTCCTGCTGTTGATATTTGGCAAGCTTCCTTGCACTTGGGTTTGCCTTTGACAACTTTTCTGCCTGTTGATGCAGCAGGTGGCTCGGCAGTGGCAACGGCCTCCAGTTTGGTGCTGGCTTGAGGATTGGCATCAGCATCATCATTTCTTTGGCCTCTGTGGTTTGCAGAAGGCGGTTTGGCATCAGCAATGGCCCCAAGCTCGGTGCCACTATGAGGATTGGGATCATCATTTCTTCGGCCCCTGCATTTGGAAATGTGTCAGGAGGGTGAAGGGTTATTCAAATCATTCAGATAGTGTGCAGGAGCCACACTCCTGTCCATGGCTTTGATCACTTTGAACTGGAATGCTCTTTCAGGGCCCGGCACTATTTGTCGCTGCAGAACATGGTCAAAGAAGTCTTCTATGACACTCTTGTGCATGTTCCATGGGTCTCTGATTTTGAACCTAGCTGGGAGATATTCTGGACTGACAAATGATGATGTCCAATCTGCAATTGCTTTGAATAGGATATGGCAACTACAACCATTGTTTGCTAGTTCTGCAGGAGATAAGTAACAGTTTGTGGAATAGGAAGTCAACATACTGTAATGCTGGCCAACATACAACATAAACCATTCTTCCAGCTCTTTTTTCTTGAATTGTGATCCTTTCCATGATGTGGAAACAATCGGGAAGCCATCATTAGTCATTGTTAATCGGGTTAGTGTTGCATTATGTTGCGTTGCCGACCTTGAAGCAAGGTGTGATGGGCATAAAAACTTGATATAACTCATAAAGTTTCACTTCAGTTCAGTTACTTGATCATGATACGTGTCCAGAAATGATCGTGCAGGGGTGGCTATCAGAGAGGCAACATTTTTGTGACTGGAGTTGGCATCGGCATTGGCATCACATTGGCAGTAAATGATTTGGGTACTCATGCATCAACAACCATCAAACCATTAGGTGCAGTATAGGCTGTAAATGTCACAGACAACACCCCCATTTCCAGCCACTGTTGTCGTGCATTCTCCACCACATGTTTAAGGAGGTATTTGTCTGCCAGACTGTGAAATGTTTGTTATGTCTGGCAACGGCAATGGCAATGGCAATGGCATTGGCTTCAACTTACACTCACTTCATCTGCTCGGGATATCCTTCCTGCATCATTTTCTCCTGTTTGACTTCAAGGATGGCTTGCTCCTCTGCATTCATGGTGTCGAAAACATGCTTGATAGCTGGCAGTTGCACTTGGAACCATCCTGGTGTGGCGTCCTCAACATTTAACAGGTTTGCAATCTGTTGGAAAACTCGGTCCCAGTACAAGCTCCAAATGACTTCCGACAGCTTTACTTTGAAGTGGTTCGATTTCCATGAGAGGCCTTTGGTCATTCACCAGTTGTTGGAAAGCCAGGTTGTTAGTTCCTGGCAATGTGATTCAATAATACAACCTTCACATGCTTGTGAGTTTACCTTGGCACAAATGCGACTCTCCTCCTCATCCATAGGGGCCCTGTGAATTGACACCCAGTAGTTGAATATTGCTGGGAGGATGTCGCACTTGAGTATTTGCTATCGGCCAGCTTTTGATTCCTGCAATCGGAATGCAACTTTATAAGGCTCAATGATCTTCTGCTCTTCAACCATATATCTGCTTCCCTTCTGGTACTGTCTCAACTGCGGGTTCTCTGATGGCTCAGGCGGCATTGGGGGGACTGATGTGAAGGAAAGAATCATTCTTGTCATTGACATAAAACATATCATCAACACGAGGATCACATGAGGATCACACGAGGATCACATGAGGATCACACGAGGATCACATGAGGATCACACGAGGATCACATGAGGTCAATAGTACAATACCCCCATCAATAATTGGGTGTCATTGTGACTCACCCCAAATCATCATGAGCCTAACAAGAGTTCCTTACAAGCGAAAGAGAAGATCAAAGAAGAATGCCCCCCTGAATGAGGACAATAACGATGCAGTCAATACTGTTACACATGTAGAAGTTGAGGTCAACACAAAACATGGACCAAAAACAAAGTGCATCAAGGTCCCCCTGACTGCAGTGGAAGAACCAGGTCAATCAAATTCTGTTATACAGGATAATCCCAATGTTGCTCCAGAATGGGACATGCAAGAACCTCAGGTGGCTGCCGAGCTGACTCGGCCACACATCGGCATGGTTAGTTTCTGACACTGATTGCTTACAGAGTGAGGCTCATATACAAATAATAGAGACAGCGAGACTATGTACTGGAGTTTGTGGGACGAGTAGATGAATTGCTGCAAGCATCCCTCACTTGGCAGGCATGGTCGGTTGACAAACAAGTTTGCAACCACTGTCCATTCAATAAATGGGCAATTTGGCAATGCATTGATTGTTCACTGGGAAGCACGCTTCGCTGCACATGCATGCATGTAACCCACAGGCAAAATCCCTTCCATTGCATTGAATGCTGGACCGGCATGCACTTCTGCTGGGCTGAGCTATGGGAGGTCAGCACATACATTTTAGTCCAGCACCAGATGGATCAGCTGATTTGCAATGCTCTGAACTTCCAATTGAAATATCTGGAGACATTTGAAGATGTGAAGGATAAAGCAGAGCAAGAGTCAGCCAATTGGCAGGCAAACAATCAGCAATGGCACTGGAAGTGGCAGTGGCACCGGCCCTCTTCACCTGACTCAATCTTGGACACATATAATGAGTCTCAGGCTGACGACTGGGCCAAAGATGAAACTGGGGCCGACTCAGCATTTTTTAATCACCTTGATGCCCTTTGGCGTCAAGGGAAGGGGAATATTGATGTTGAGAATGGGTTCCAAGACTTCTTTGATGGCAATGATGAATCTGAAGTTGAGCATGCTGATGATGATCTCCATGGGTTTCAATATTTGCCTAATCCTAATCAAACTGCCAATGCTATCCCAGCGTCAAAATAAGTTAGCCCCTAGATCAGAGCTGATGATGTATATTGGGATCGGCCTTAACTTTGGCATTGGCACTGGTTCAATCCACAGTCGAGGAGTGGATTGATTTTGCTATTCTTTTTGAACAAATGCAGTGAGTTGTACTGCCTACCACCAATCACAACCCATCATTGATCGTCACCAGGATTGAATTATGAGACAAAGTCTGTCAACTTGGTAAATCACCTCACATTTCTGACACGCAAGCTGTTTAATGGGAGAGAGAAGCTCTCACATCTCACATGGTAACCTTAACGCAGTTACAGAATGCTGCCAACATTGCCGATCATGACATTGCTCCCTCATGGATCACCCATGATAATGAAGGGGAATTTGATACCCCCAGTGACCTGGATGATGACAGTGCTGTGGCATCAGGCCTGTCAGATCTCCCAGCCCACACACATGCTATTCCAGTTGAGGAGCAACAAGTATACCTCCTCTCCAATGGCAATCTTGCGGATGTAGAGATTAACCTCTGCAAGGTCCAGGCAAACTGACTGCTGCACCAGCTGCAGGAGCTCATTGCCAACAAATCATTTCAATATTCACACATCATTCGAGTGGTGCCACAAAAGGGAGTTCACACCCGGTCATGAGCTGTTGTCCATGAGTTGGTTAACAAAATTAGCTTGCATGCCTGAATGTATAACCATTGCCATAGCCAAATGCTGGCACTGGATTGTGATGATGACACATTGAGTATGTTTCAGCAGTTATCCAAGGATGACCTCAATGCCAGCACAGCTATTCTGAATCCGAATGTACCTGGTTCCACCTCTGTTTGTCTGTCCTGTATTTGGCATAATTCCCACATTTGTACTGGTCTCATGGCCGATGCCATTCCCATTCCCATTCCCAATGCTGTTGCCAATGCCGGCCAATTCTGGGAAGGTAAATATATTTTGTAGCCATCAGTATTCATTGTACTAACAATTTTCATAGTCAGGTGAGTACATTGGCTTTGTTCATGGGCTCAGAGAAATCGATGGAGAGAGGAATTTCTACTGGTCACATATGAAATGCAGTGGACTGTGCAGTATTTCATCTATCACAGCCAACGGTGGCAGTCAGCCTCACAGTCCAAGAATACCCTTCCTGGTCCGCTAGCCTATGCTAATTGCCAGCATGCTTCATGGTATGAATTAGCATTGAGGGCTGACAATGCATTTAGATCAACAAATGCCGATTATATCTCCCCTCTGTGACTGAAAAGGGCCACATGTATTATGTAAACATGATTATCTTGATCACCAACCATGACCATGTCAAACAAAAGTCTCTCAATCTTCAACCCTTTTTCTTTGCAATCGGGCCCAAAAGGGCAACATCAAATGCAGACACAAGAGATCATTTGGTATGTGGAGTCCCGATTCTGTCAAGTTTTGTTGGAGTTAGACCAGGCAAACTTTGTAAAACAACGTTGGATGCAAAAAATTCTCTATGCCAAGCTTGTATGTTGAGATCTTTCCTAAAGGAAGTAAGTATACATCACTGACAAGTATGACAGATGTATGTCATGTCTTGGATCAGCATTGGCACCTCCATTGGCCTTATGATGGATGTGCTGATCCTTCTTCGATCCTTGGCTGACAGTCTTGCTGATGTGAATTTGGACCACCTACCCCTTGGATTCCATCCATCTCTCTTGGCCTCGTTGGATGATGGTGTTGCCAGCAACGGTCCTAGCCATCTGGTGGAGCCACAATAGTGAACTGGCACCGGGGCAAAGTGTTGCCAGTGACACCCTGGATAAGTGCCTTGATAGCTATCAACAGTATATCCCTGCCCCTGTGATCACCAGCTCACCGCTCACCGATAGCCAGCCAGCAGACAATGCTGCCGATGGCTGAGCTGACTGCTGATCTTGCATAGACCTGCAGGCTCTCATTGGGGATTTGTTCAATGAAGCACACGGGATGCAGGACTTCATAGATGGCTGTGATGAATGCGAATGTCAGGCAATCAGCAGGGTTCCAACAGCTTCATGAGCTAGCCCTGCTCAAGGAGCTTCAGTCCAAACCACATAAGTTAACAATGGCACCGGCAGCAGCATCGGCATCAAAAAACAACTGTGGACACACTGGGAGATGGTCTGCCATAAGAAGACAATCAGAACTGGTATCTGCACATGCACAGGCTGAACTTGAGCACCTGAAAGCCCTTCCCTCAACCTCCTACAAGTGGACCTGGGGCATTGATATTGCATATTTTTCAGACGCTGAATCTGATGTGTCCAATGCTGGGACCGCTCCCATTGTTCCTGTCCCCACTCCCATTGCTTCAGTCCCCATTGCCAATGCTGATCTCTCTGCCAATGCCAATTCCGATTCCATCCCCATTCCCACTACCGATCCTGTCCCTGCTGCCGCTGCCAATGCCAAGGCACTCATGGTTTGGCAAGGTGAAGATGATGTAGCAAATGATGCTGATCAGCATACCGCCCTTCAGGCAGCCATGGCATATGGTTCTGATTCATCATCTGCCCTTATGGGTTCCCCAACTGGCATTGATGCTGCTGACTTCTACCTCGATGATTCTACCTCTTCATCTCCACCCTCAAATCCCCTATCACACAAGAGGCAGAGCAATATATTACCCTGGAGAAAATGTTGGGAATAATGGGGGAAAAATAAAAGGAACCATCAGTAAAAATATGTTATTTTCCCACACTTTGTCCTTTTGGTTGCTGCAGGAAAACAACTAATCTGTTTCCAGGAGAAAAACTGGTGAACATTAGGGGGGAAAAGATCATTTTCCCACATATTCCCACTTTTTTCTCTGTGGAAAAATGAATAATCTGTTTCTAGGTGAAAAAATTGTGGAAGTCAGGAGAAAAAATGTTATTTTGGCCAGATATAGAGAAAATGTGGAAAAAAAGATATATTTCCCCTCCATGCTCACCTGATTTTCTCCTGGGAATAGATGAGTTATTTTTGCTGAGCAAGAGCAAAGAGAAAAATGTGGGAAAAATAACATTTTTTTACTGATGGTTCCTTTTATTTTTCCCCAGGGAAAAAATGTCTTTTTTCCCTATTATTCCCAACATATTCTCCAGGGTAATATATTGCTCTGCCTCTTGTGTCAGCTTTTGCCACTGCGTCTGATGAGGCAGATGTTTTTCTCTCATCATCAGAGACAGATTCTACTGGACCTCAGGGTGAATCCAATGCCGATGCTGATGATGCCAGTGCCGATTCTGACAATTTTAGTGATGAGTCCCCCAGCACCTCCCAGATAGAGCACCCCACTCCTTCTTGCATCATGCTGCCCATCTATACTCATGCAGACTTTGATTATGTTGATGACACTTGGTTGCGTGGCTCTGATGATATGGACACTATGGATGATGGATGATGCTCATTTATTTCATTTACATATTCTATACATGAACATGTAGTAATAATTGTTGGTGCTTCTGGAACACCAAACATTTTCTGCCTGATCCCTAATCCCGGTGCTGGTGCCATGCTCAATTCTGATGCCAATCTCTGATTTCATGAAGGTCTGTATTACACGTCTGCTGCTGCCAATGTCGGTAAATTTTTAATTTCTGCCAGTGCCAGTGCTGACCCATTTCATAGGTCTGCATACAACAAATGAATGATTGCTAATTGAGGCATTTATCATACATGTCACTATATAACCTTTGGCATTAGGAAATTTCCTTAGGCGGCATCGGCAGCATTGACAAACACCAATCAGGTTGGCAAGCTGATCCCATTTGGTAGGTAGGTCTGCACTACATAGAAAATCAGTATCATTGCCTATAGATAGGCCATACAGTTTCCTATGCACATCTATACCAAGACCGTTAGCCTTATGCCAATGCCATATATCTATGCCGATGCTGATGCCATTGCCATTGCTGTTGCCGAGTACCATGTCCAACAGTATCTCTGATTTGTATATTAACATTCTTCATAGTGTATCACAAGCAAGAATTGTAAAAGTGTATTCATTTGATACTAGTACATGTTATACATACTATGAGAGCATTCAATGGTGTCCACCAAACCCGTATCATTTGGTACACTGTATGCATTCAATAGACCATATTATTCAGTACATTGTAGCTTACCTATCTGCTTCAGCCCAGCCAATATCCCGGCCCTCCAATTTCCAACCTGGGAGAAGTTGCCAAGCCCACCAACAATATCCAATGATAATTGCAATTCCAATACCAGAGCTGGCATCTGAGTATGCTTCTCTGTCAATGAGTTCAATGGGGCCTGGGATTTTGCGGGTAATGTTTGGGTTTGAAAGTCAATCAAGCCACCAGAAAAGGTCACTGGTAGTGCCTTTTGGTGGAGTGCGAGGTACAAAAGGACAGTCATGGTAGGTTCCCAGCATGGCTTCCAGTGAGGTGAGGTATGCTTGTCCTGCTGGGACAACCAGGGATGCATGCAGTAGTTTACCATATAGCTGCTCAACTTCCTGCAGCATGTGTGTCGCCTTTTTACCCCAATCAGTGATTGCATCCTTGTATTTGATCCTCTTTGCCTCTGATAAGGAAACCATGCAACTCTCAAGATTCCATACGAAGCCCAGATATGGTGCAGTGGAGCTGAATGGAATCATCTTGGATCTCTCCCAAGGTATTCCAAGGAGGTCTGAAAGCTGATCAATATCCGTATCACAATATGTGAAAGGTATATCAAGAGGTTTGCGGACAGATATGGCTGAGAAGTCTTTGAAAGGGGGCTTAGCATCTTCATCGAATTCAGCTGACCTGCCATCAGGCATGGTTTCTCCTCAATACCACAATTGGCTGCCATTCTGTACTTGTCCACCATTGGTGAGGATGATGGAGTGCCATTCACGACGCTTCTCATTATACACAGAGAGGAACTTGCGAAGGATCCATATGAACACGTGGTCACCAACCCATTTTGAGACGGGCCCAATACCACTTGCCCGAAAGATGTCAACTGCCGCATTGCCAAGATTGCCATAGACACCACCTGCTGAGGTGAGACCAAAGTTGTTGTTGGTGTTGATGGCAAACTGATCTTCTCCACGTAGCTTAACAACAAGACCTGGCCATTGTTCCAGGACAACAGGAATTGTCCGATAAGCCTTGGCAACATCACAGACAGATGCCTGAGATCCAGGTGGGAGGTTCCAAACCAGAAAACAGACAGTGGTGAAGGTTCCCCAGGTACAGGGGAAGATATTAGAGTCAATAGTATAATTAATTGAGGATATTCCCAAGCTCAGAGAATGCAGAAAAGAGAAATTGTGGACAGCTTGACACTTTCCAGGTTTTCCAGATTTGGGTATAAGTGAGAGAGGTGAGGTCTGAAAGGGGCCCAGTAGCTGTTCAACTTCAGATTGAGACAATGGTCCCATGTAGCAGCCAGTTGAAAGCTCCCTATCCACAATATGGAGATATTCATCAGAGTGAGAGTAAACAGTAGGGCTATTTTTGGGTGTGAATGTAGCAGAAAAGCGATGGATCCCAACATTGAATCCATACTGAATCTGGTGTGGGACATGAGGGTATTTACAGAGAAGCTCAAAGTTGCATAAGAGTTGTTGCCACATCTCGGCCTTGTATGGTGTAAGGGCATTAATCCTTCTGTGCGCGAGGACACTGCTGAGCTCCATGGTCCTGTTTTCTGCACCCAGAGCATTCGTGATGTTGGTCGTGGTCTCAGGCTGAGCATCCTCTTGACCATTGCCAGTCAATACACAGGATCTGACTGAGGGGGTTGATAATTCGACCATCCTCATTTCACTGGCATCTGGCTTTGCTCCCATCCCAGAACTTGCTCGATGAGCATCTGGCAACATTGTGAGGGTAGATTCTGAGGCATATGGCGCAAATTGCATGGATCTGCCAATTTGCACCCTCCTGAAAATGCTGGTGCTGTGTTGAGGACTTTCAGGGGGAATGGTAAGGTGGCGGCGCATCATGGTGTTGGCGCGAGGGCTCCTCCTGGCCTTTGGTGCAGGATGGAGACTTTGATCATGAACAGCGCTCACGTGGGTATTCTCACATTGTTAGGCATCAGTTAACCCATCCTCGTTCAGGTGTGTGAGAGCCTCAAAATGATGATTGCATATTTTCAATCTGTATTACATTACCATACATCAGGAGCACAGTCGACAATGATTTTGGCCCATGAGTAACATGCAGTTATAGCAATGAGTGTATGAGACATAGATATAGCACAGGCAAACATTCATGAAGCATAGCAGTGTTATTAAAGAAGCATAAGAAGCATGAGAAGCATGAAGCATTCGAGATGTTTGAAGCATAAGAAGAAGCATCATAGTGTGTATGGAGCAGAGAACACATGATAGGAAGCAAAGCATAAATTGCATGTATGCAGTGGCACAGAAAGGTAAGCATAAGTTGGAGAAGCATATTTTGGAAGGATTGGAGAGAGGTTGAGCCGGGGAGGAGAGTCGGCAGAGGTGGGAAAGGGAGATCAGTATGGAATCCTGCTGAGGACAGATGTACTTGCCTCTCTGAAGCTTTTGGCTTGTAAGCTGTCCCAGAACTCCTCCAAGATAGCCTGCAATAGGGAGTTGTTCATGATTCCAATGTTGAATCCCATGTTGTGCTTCAGCTGATCATGCCAATTTCAATGGACCCTCACTTGATATATAAGGAGGATGTGTAAGAGTACCTCTTACGCGACATCTACCATGTTACCTTTTCCTTACTTAACCTACACGATCACGCCACAGTCATGTGGCTACAGATCATTATCATACAATGTAAACCAATAGCCTCATCTTCTAAAATTCATACTATCATCTTGTTTACATCATTTTGTCCTTTGAGTGTAGAGAGTACCAACACTCTTCCACTTTTTTTTAAACACGATCTTGGTTGAAGCGTGGTACCCTAGCTAGACATCTCCATACATCTCGGACGACAACATAGACCACGCCGTGATATCATCCCCACTTCATCAAAACACCAAACCATTCTCGCCGGTTACAAACAGCGATACCACATTCCCCTATTGTATTCACCACACCCACGCTGTCACAGAAGTCTCGGCGAGAACCCTCAGAAGCCCAAAACCACAAACTTCTCGGATGTGCTGTTATCTCCGCAGAGCCAAATGCAGACGCATTTTGCAGAAATACTCCACTGTGACCCACTCAGCTGTACTATATAAGTGACATGTCAAAAGCGATAACTTGCCTTACCCACCAATTTTTGCCCCCATCCTGAACAAGCAAACATAAATCCTGATCTTGCAAACTGTCTCGCCAACTGACATCCCTGACACCCTTGACGACTCACAGTTGTATGCGCCACCAGCAAGCAGAACATGCGCATACACCAGATTCCTCACCGCTCTCCTCACCACCCTTGTCCAGTCCACCCACTTTCCCCAACAACCTTGAAAATGTAGCACCACCCACACCTGAACTGATACCCCGTCCCCGACTGTCAAATCTCACAGATGACTCAGACGACAATCACCTTCCCATGCTGACCTCCATGGCACCTATCATAGACCCCCTATATGCGCTTGCAGAAATCCAACAAAGCTCACCAAATACGGCACCTATTCTTTCTCCAGGCAGCCTTACAATCCCAGTGCTTCGCACCTTTGAAACTGCGTGTTGACGTTACTTCGCAAATAAAGAGATCGCTGCTGATGACCAGGTTGGAAAAATCCTGTATAACTTTGAATCTGCTACTATTCAGTCTTGGGTCCTTGCGGAAGAGGACTGCCTCACTACGTTAACCTTCAAAGTCTTTATGACCAAGTTCAAACTCAAGTTCCTCGCACACTCATGGGAAGACAAACTCATACAAGACCAGATCTGCTTCCAATCCATGACACCATTCCTCACCTGGGTCAACAAAGTACAGAACGCAAATGATGAACTCCACGCTGCAGGCTCCACATACTATATTCCCACTACCAACCTCCATAAACATCTTGTACCTTGTCTTTCACCTGCCCTCAAGCACTTGTACAACGGCAACAACGGCATTCCGCCGGGTGCTACAGTAGGTATGTTGGACGCTATCACCACCTTGGAGGAATGGTAAGAGAGAGTTCACCTTCTGGAACAAGACCTTGACGTATGTCGCTCACAATGGGTCGCCGAACCCAAAAAGCCCAAACCTGCAACTGCAAACGGCACTCCCAATACTGCTCCTGCTGCACCCAATACTAGCATATACAACACTGCACCCATTCCCCATCTCACCGATGAGGAGAAGACCCTCCTCTCGCTACACCTGGGATGTTTCAAATGCTGAACCTTCTACGCCAGCCACATCTCGCCGAACTGCAAAATCACCAGATGCACCCTCAAAGCGTGCAGGAATGTCACCCCGGAGAATGTTGCTAAAGCAAAAGCAGCCTTTGAGAAGAACCAAGCAACCACGCACATCGTGGCGGTCTTTGAAGACAGTGACAACGAAGACTATTTTGAGGACTGTGAAGAACAAGGCGAAGGAGATGAGTACATGCCATGCCCTTTTTCTTTCCCTGAACATCTGCGATGGACTTGTTGCATCGACACTCTGTTCACCTGTGCACCCACTCATGTTTCTGCGCTAATCGATCACAGATCTCCCCCAGTACTGATTTTTAGTGAACTCATCGACATCCTAGGACTCGTTGCAAAGCCATTATTCAAACCACTTTCTGTTTCAGCCGTGTTTATGAAAGAGAAGAGAAAACCGGACTCTAGATTGTTACTGTCCCAGTATTGTAGACTATATATTCAATCACCTGATGCTGTATGGAAGTCAAAAGCAATCAACGCCATGATTTGCCCAGAGTTACACACCGACCTCATTCTCGGCCTCGACTTCCTTTCCAGGAATCAAATTGTTGTTGATGCGCACCTTCGTACCATGATCGACAAAACTATGGGTTATGACCTTCTAAATCTGCCTGATCCTACCATACATAAGAAACAGCCTATGAAGTCACCTCACAAACATCGCAAAGAACAACTACATCTCCTTAAGAGTGGCCAAGAACAAAGCCAAAAAATATGAAAACTTGTACACCTTGAATTGAAAATGTTATTCGACGAAAACCCAGAATGCTTTGACATGGAACCATACACCACTGGACCTGCATGTGTCATTGCGGCAGTGCACACAAGGATCACAGAACTGGCAAGCATGGCCAAGTTGCTACACCTCGACAAATCTTTCAAAATGAAATACAAAGACTGTTTTCCTTCAGACATTCCTCATGTACGCGACCTGCCAACAGACGTATACCACCACATTGAACTGCAACCTGGTGCACCAGTCTCTGTCATGTGTGCATACAGATGCCCACGAAAGTACCGCATGGGGTGGAAAACTTTAATTGAACAACACCTTGCTGCTGGCCGTATTCGTCCATCATCATCCCCTTATGCGTCCCCTTCTTTCATCATCCCAAAAGCTGACCGCATGGTCCTGCCACGTTGGGTAAATGACTACCGACACCTCAACCATCTGACAGTTCCAGACAACTACCCCTTACCACGAATCGACGACATCCTTGCAGATTGCGCAAAAGGCAAAATCTGGGGAAAAATTGACATGACCAACTCATTCTTTCAGACACTGGTACACCCTGACCATGTCAAATACACTGCGACTCTAACCCCCTTTGGCCTCTGGGAATGGGTAGTCATGCCAATGGGCTTGAGAAACTCACTGGCAACACATCAACGTTGCATCACACTGGCTCTAAAAGACCTCATCGGCCAAATCTGCCACATTTACCTCGACGACATCATAATATGGTCATCATCGGTAGCAGAACACAAGAAGAACATTGCAGCCGTCCTCGAAGGGCTCAAGGTCGCCAACCTTTACTGCTCTCAGAAAAAGTCAATGCTGTTCTCGACAGAAGTGGATTTTTTAGGACACCACATCTCTACACAAGGCATTGAAGTGGACTCCTCGAAAGTAGCCAGAATTCTTAATTGGCCTGCACCAACCACCGCTAAACATGTAAGGCAATTCTTGGGCCTCATGCATTACATCAGTGCATTCCTACTGTCCCTCATGGAACATACCACTATCCTGACTCCGCTCACAAGGAAGGAATGTAACACCATTTTCCCTGCATGGACAAGCACACATCAGCATGTGTTTGATGCGATCAAATGATTAGTCGTAAGCAGGGACTGCCTAACGACTATCGATCATGAAAATCCTAGTGGAAACAAGATCTTCGTGACATGCAACGCTAGCAAGCATCGAACAGGGGCCATACTGGCCTTCGGACCAACCTGGGAGACTGCTCGCCCTGTGGCTTTCGAAAGCTGACAACTTAACAGCGCAGAATGAAACTACCTGGTACATGAACAGGAAATATTATCTATCATGCGCGCATTGCGGAAATGGCATGTGGACCTCCTCGGTACTCACATCAACATATATACAGATCATAAAATGCTACAGAACTTCAATTTCCAACGAGACCTGTCCCAACGCCAAGCACGATGGATGGAATACCTGTCCCAATTCAAATACACAATAACTTACATCAACAGAGATCGGAACACCATTGCGGACGCGTTGTCACAACTACCAGACACTGTTGATGATCCTCCCATGTCCCTATCCATCGCATCCATCTTCACCATCAAGTCAGACCCAAAACTAATCAGGAGAGTAAAGAAAGGTTACTGTCATGACAACTGGTGCTCAAGCATTCTCGATGATCTCAAGTGCGGCATCGTAGACAAGAAACTACAGATCACCCTCCAACACGGACTTCTCTTCATCGGGTCAAGGCTAATCATACCAAAATACAAAAACCTATGCGAGCATCTTTTCCAACTAGCGCACAACAACCTTGGCCATTTCGGGGCCAACAAATCATATTCGGCGTTGAGGGAGGACTTCTACTGGCCGAACATGTGGAAAAACCTTCTCAAGGGATACATCCCCTCTTGCCCCGACTGTCAACGAAACAAATCACTGACATCCAAACCTACCGGCCCACTACACCCCCTCCCCATCCCAGATCACCGTTTTGAGTCAGTTACACTTGATTTTGTTGGACCACTGCCAACAGATGATGGCTTTGATTCGATCGTCACCATGACCGACCGTTTGGGCGCCGACATTCAAATCGCACCATGCAAAACGACGATGACCACAGAAGAGTTCGCATCACTCTTCTTTGACCGTTGGTACTGCAAAAATGGGTGCCCCATCGAAATCATCACAGACCGTGACAAACTGTTTGTGTCAAAATTCTGGAAAGCCTTGATGAAACTCACTGGGATAAACCATAAAACGTTGACCGCTTACCACCCTCAAACAGATGGAGTGTCTGAACGTTCGAATAAAACAGTAATCCAAGCTCTGTGGTTCCATGTCGAATGCAACCAACGTGGCTGGGTAAAAGCTCTTCCAAAAGTGCATTTTCATATCATGAACACCTTAAATGCGTCCACAGGGTTTTCCCCATTCGTCTTAAACACTGGACACTCACCACGACTCCTGCCACCGTTCGTTAAAACCCCAGCAAATACCTCTGAAGAAGGCGCAGATGACACCACCACTTGTTCGCTTGCAACAGAGTTCATCAACTCGATCAAATCACTCACGCTGGCAGCTAAAGACAATTTGTTGACATTGAAAATCACACAAGCTCACTTTGCCAACCTGGATCGCAATGGGGAACCAAAATATCAAGTTGGGGACCAGGTATTGCTAGCAACAGCTCACCAGCGACGTGAATACATGCAAAGCAGGGACAGATGGGTTGCAAAGTTCATGCCTCGCTACAACGGACCATACCAAATCACGCAGGCATTCCCCAAAGATTCCACTTATCGCTTACAACTCCCTCCCACATCCAAAGTACACCCGAACTTCCATGTATCACAATTACGACCTTTTCTCGCAAACGACGACAAAAGCTACCCTGGTTGCATGAAAACAATGCCAGGACTGATTGTCACCCCAGAAGGCAATACCAAATACTTCATCAACAAACTACTGGACTGCTGGCCACGAGGTCGAGGCAAGCAATACCTTGTCCAATGGTTAGGCTATGGCCCCGAACACAACATCTGGTTGCCAAGGAGCAAACTTGTGGAAACAGAGGCCCTCGAAATTTTTGAACGAAACACCTAGGAGACAGACAAATTTTCGGGAGCATGAGAGGGTGTAAGAGTACCTCTTACACAACATCTACCACGTTACCTTTTCCTTACTTAACCTACATAATCACGCCACAGTCATGTGGCTACAGATCATTATCGTACGATGTAAACCAATAGCCTCATCTTCTAACATTCATACTATCATCTTGTTTACATCGTTTCGTCCTTTGAGTGTAGAGAGTACCAACACTCTTCCAGGATGCTTTTGCCATGTTTGTGGTTACAGGTGGGGTGTATTTTGAGGTTAAGGAAGAATTTGGTGAGTGATTTGATGTGGCTTGAGGGCCAGTTGGCTGCTGAAGCATGTTGTAGGAAGCATATCCTACCCATGGTCATCTGCCGCCAGGTGAGATCAGTGTCCTTGATGGCGTTGTGTGAAGCTTTGACTGCTGAGAGTTGTTTGAGGGCTAAGGTGTCTCCGACCTTTGTGAAACCTAAGGTGTCCTCGGTTTGGAAATGGTGATTTTCGAGGGCATCTAAGCATCCTTCCTGGGTGAAGTACCAGAGCTCAATGTATTCAAATGATTCAAGTTTGTTCAGTGCATATGTGGCAGGCCAAGGTGTGATGAAATCATCTACCGTGGTATTGACATTGAAGCCATTCATTTTTGGCTTCTTCTTCTCTGCTTCATGCCTTTCTGCTTCTTCCTCCACCTCTCTTTGAGCTCTATGCTCATCTTCCTCCTGGCACTGCTGGTGTTCGAGCTCTTCCTGGTCTCTGAGGTCATCTATGAGCTGCTGGTTCCAGGCTTCTACACGGCAGTTCTTTTGCTGATTCCAGGCATCTGTGAGGTGTTGGATGACCTGCTCATTATTCATTTCTCCTGCATTGATCAAGGCAGTGCGAATGATATTGAACTCAGGTGCTCCATAGTCTGGACAAGTTTTGAGATTTGGGTCTCATTTGATGTGATCCATGTTATTCAGAGTAGGTATACGATTGGTATTAAAAAGAGTGCTTATTAGACAACTACGAGAAAAGAGCAAGGAGATTTGGGTCGATGAGCAAGCGTGGTGGTGGTGTGGAGGTAAGCGAGCACGTGTCACACCTCACATTTGCTCAAAGACCAAATTCTGTTTCTACACTCATTCCTCGCTACATAACAGAATAGCAAATAGTGACCCATTTATCAATTTCAACCTGAAGCCATGGAATTGCAAGCCACCAAAAGACCAGACTTTAATATTTCAGATCAGTGGGTTGGTATCAACAATGACTCAATATGCATACTTTTCAAGAGCATCTGATGCAGTGTAGAGCCCAGAGTTGACTCCAAAATCAAAGAGATCCTCAAAACCAGGGGCCCATTGTGCACGAAACTGGGACCAGCCTATTTCCAATTTGGTTTGTCTTGTCACGGTAGAAGAGATGCTGTAGAGTGTCATGCAGGGAGGGGTCAAGCTGATGATGCATCATGGTGTGCATATTAACAATTCTATTGCTTTCTGAGCCAGGATCACTCATTGTGAGAAGTGAGTACCTAGAATGCTTGTCTAAGTCATTTGAAATCAAAAGAGCTGTGAGGAACATGCCTCCAACTTTATGAGCAGCCTTGAGATAGTAGTTTATCAGTAAATGAGGGTTCCAATTACACCACCACACCTTGAGCCACACAGATTGACCAGTATATGGATCAATCCCATGATGCAGCCATAACCTGAATCTTCCCCACTTATTGTGCTGGTCAATTGACCAATACTCCATAACACCTGCTGACCAGAACCGCCTCTGTTTAAATCGACCATGTTTACATTTTGCTACAGCCTTGGGCTCAACATGACAGAGGAACTTGTTAACTAGCTTCCTATAGTGTACAATATTAAGTCTCCATCCATCATAGGAAACAACAAAGAATCTTACTCAAAAACCCAAATTGCTTGTCGTTCCAGTAGGTCCATTAGACAATGAGTACATGCTGAGGAACAGCAAGTGATTTGAGACTAGTTCAATTGAAGATGAAACTTAAAGGATGATGGATTTAGTAGAAATCATATATACCACAAAAAATGAGAAGACAGATAAGCTAAGTGGCCGTTATGTTAATCCAAGATGCAAGAAGGATGGAAATTCTTATATAATCATTTCATGTTTACAGCTAATTGCATATTTGTTGGCAGTAACCAAACAATGTGTTTAGTTACAAAATAGTGGACTTAGCCAAATTTTTGTATTTTATTGCATCCTGTTCCCAACAACGACTGCATTGTCCTACCTCCACTTGCTGCTGTAAACACTATGGGTTTGGGGCCTGGCAAGAAAGCTCCACCAACATCTAATGCCATGATCATTGACTCTGATGGCCCTGAACTTGAAGAACATGATGTTGGCAGATCTGAACAACAGGACATATTCATCCAATTGACCTGTACTCAAGATATGCTTGTTCTTTCAGACAACCAAGATGGCGGTGGCATTGAAAATGACTACAACGACGATGTCCTTACAGAAAGAATAACCATTGAGAATGATGCAACAAGTAAATGCGGTGTAAAAAGAAAGTCATCGGAATCAGGCCCAACTTTGAAAGTGCCTGTTATTTTGCATGAGTAACTCATAAATTCCCTTACATATTTCTATGCATTGACAGTATCTGTAGAAAAGAAACCTGAACCGCCAAAAGTGACATACCATCTCAAGATTGCAACTTTGTCAGAGCTCAAAATGCAACCATCAAAATGCAACAACAAAGCCTGGATTTTGAAAGTCTCTCAATCTCTTATGCTGGATGAACTACAAGATGCCATCATGGAGAAAGTTGCTGATGCTTTGCAGTTATCCACTCTGATTTCTACTTACAATGAGTTTAAGTCACTTTTCACCATTGCGCAAAAGATTTCCAATCCTACTCCACTTCAATCTGATGGCAATTATGAGGTTTTGCTTGACAACCTCCATAATGTGAAAGAACCAGCAGTTTCCATCTTCATCTGTGCTCTCAAGGTGTGATACCATCCATCTATGAGTACTTGTTACTAAAAAGCTGCATACAGTCAGCCAAAAAAGCTAAGAAAACAAAGGACAAGGAGAACCAACGCAATGTAACCAATAGCAGCAGCAGCGACTCAGATTCAGACTCAGACTTGGACTTGGACTCAGACTCAGCAGATGGGAGCAACAGTGGACAGAGAAAGAAAGGCAAGGGAAAGAAGAAAAAGGGGAAGGGAAAGGGAAAGAAAATGCTTAAGGTGTGATGCAACAGACAGTACTAAAATTTGCCCAGCTAATCTTTATGATGACCAAAGAAAAGTGACTTGCAGGAAGAGGTCCTTGCAAACATCAAGCAGCTTTGTAATTGCTGGCAATGCAGTGTCCCTGACAGCTCAGACTTCTGTTACTGGACCCAAGATGAGCCTCAACACTATTCTCTCCATCATGAACACTTCCGAGCTTGGGCACAGGCACTAGTACATCAATCAGGAAGTCAAATACCTGTGGCTGACCTGCACCCATGCAGCTCAAACATGATGAGGAGGTTGTGACAGATGAAAAGCCACCAAATCATGACATTTTCAGTGGCCTAGCCCCCCACACACAATCAAATGGTTCTCCACTACTTGCATGATGGATACAAAACATGAAAACTATGCAGACGACCGCTCCCATGATGCCTGTTATCCATGTTCATATACCCAGCAGCAACAATCAAACTACCCCTGCCCCTGCTATGCCTTCAGCTCCCACACAAGTTGCTGACAACATAAAGCTTTTGACATGCCCCAAAATGGGACCCGACTTGAACATCGACCAGTTTTGCTGCATCTACCAGCTTGATAATGAAATTCTCAGCCGGCTAAAAAGCAATGGCTATCATCGAACAAAGACTTTCAAACACATCACAATTCCGCAACTACATGATATGGAATTCAAGCATGGTGAGATTGCTTCCCTACAAGATGCTGTCAATGAATGGGCAACTTCAGGCGAGTTAGGGTGAACATGTTTCGAGCCTTTTGTGTCATTGTTATGTTCGCTATGTTCCTTACCACTTTTCACATGCATTGTACACTACCATCTTGTAGACTACACGACTTTGTATCCTAGTAACCAGCATGCATAAAATAACCCTCTGCATCCTCAACTGTAATGACAGACATGGCCTCAAGCATATCAAACATGATGCCAGCACTAGTTGATGCCAAGAATATGTCACAGTTCCGGCGAATGAAAGCCTTGATCTTTGAAAATGCTTCTTCAATCGGTTTGAGATCTGGGGAGTAAGGAGGGAGATATCCAAGGCAAACACCTGCAGGAATTCAAGAGCTCAGCATCAGACAACAACAACAGGCAGCTCACCATGGCTCTCAACAAGTTCACAAATGCCTGCTCCATGGTGGATCCTCACATTGTCCATCACCAGCACACTTAGTTTCCCTGGAAACAGAGAGCAAAGTGGTAACTATAATATGACCATGGAAAGTTAGATAGGGAAAGACATGAACAGCCAATTTACATACCACATTTTCTTCGAGAAACTTGCAAAATGACTCTGTTGTCATTGATCCCTCAATGACTGTGCTTGTTACTATCCCATCCACTGTGAGGAGGCCAGTACCCATCAACTGACATCCATGGATGAACACCTGCCTTCGCTCTGCTCTTCTTCCCCTTTTTGCTCTGCCTCTACAATGCCCAGGAGTCTTCTCATCTTTTGAGGTCTCATTGAGGAATCCAAGTTGCTCTTGAGTGTATTCAGCAACACAATAAATGTAGGCCACTCTTTTGTCTTCACTGTGTTCTGCTGCAATTCGCTTCAGCTGTTTTACAGAGTATCTGGCATGAGCAAGCTCCTGAAGAATTGTGGTGTAGTGGACAGATATGAAGTGGTTCTTCATAGAAGATCAGCGAGTTCATCCAAGAACCAATCTGGACGGTGATGGACAAGGTGCAGCAGATACTGGAGATCATCAAACACAAGGAGGCAAGGGCAACCATGGAGTCCATATGTGTGTTTGATCACATCACCTGTTGCTCTCCAAAGCTTGAGGACACGATAAAATGTTCTTTCTGAAAAGCCTACACAGTCCAGGATGTCATCTAGAGGAATAAGGTTGTGTTCATAGAGATTCATCATGGCTAGTTTTAGATCTCAACTGATCTTACTGTACGGCATGACTGATTGACAAATTTGGCCAAGTCCACTATTTCATAACTAAACACATTGTTTGGTTACTGCCAACAAATATGCAATTAGCTGTAATATGAATTTCCATGTTTGGGGAAGAACCTTTGGTTCTTCCTTCCTTGTTGCTTTGCGACTGTGCCAAGCTTGGAAATGAGTATTTTGATGCATAAATGAGACTCAAATTGGCTGTGTGAAGCCAATCATTTTGGGAGTCTGTGAATTCTCAAAATTTCAAGTTCAGCTTGGAAAATCAAGGAAGAAGTCAGAAGGTTCTGAGCACAAGGAATAGGTTGAATTGGACCGTATTTTGACGGACGCAAATCCGGACTATACCAACTGCTATATGCATCACAAAGAGGATGGTGGGTGGGGAAAAGAAAATGGTAAAGGCTTGCTTATTCAAGTTATTGAGGAAGTGGCTATAGGCAATACCAAAGGCAAGGCGCGTCGAAGCGTCGTTGACAGTTTCCCACGCCTGTGGCGTAGGCGGTGGGCATCTTTCACTCAACCACTCTCTTGGGATAACCGTGAGCCGCTCGTGCCTCGCGTCACAGCTATCTCGGACAGACTTGAGGGAATTAGGCAAGCACAGGCTTGAACTCTGCAAGTCTGGAATGTGCGGATCGCTAGCACCGGGACAGCCCAAGGACAGCCGGTTTCAGAAACTGGGAAGAGGCAAGTCACGGTCCAGGCCGATCATCACACTGCAAGATTAGACTACTATTAAATCATTGAAAATTCAATTCTTGTTCTCCAGCCAATCACTTCCTGTTACTTGTCCAAGGGCCTTCAAAAAAAAAAAGAATAGTCCTTTTTTGGATGTCTTTGTCATAAATCTTACCTAAGTTACTGTCGCTGTCGTCAACATCACTATTAGCACCCACAGACACAGCACAGAGTCAAACGACTGCGCGATTACTTGCCACTCAGAACACTTACATCCAGATTTTACGTATGCCTATACTCCGATCTGATTATGTTCTTGATTCTCATTGCATACATACAGGGGACATTATCCAACAACATTTCCAGCGTGCCACTAGATCACACCAGGCTGAGATGATTCTTGGGTACAAGTATGTGAAGGGTTACCAGGTTGATGAAGAAAGGGCATGTAAGCTCGGAGAAGTCGATCCCACCCCTGCGGAAAGGTTGAAATCGGTTATGGTTGCCTCTCGCATGATCGACCGGGACGACTACATGGTTACTGCGGTTGGGTACCAGGTCACCGACGATGAAAAGACACGCAAGTTTATCTTTGTATTGGATTTTGGAGATGACTCTGATGAATTGATGAAAAGGGAGCTTGATATTGTTGGAAAGGACTCTTTGCTACAGGCAGCAGACAAAATGGTGTTCTCCATCTTTATTTCAGGAGAAACGGCTGTATGGATGCCAAACGACACGATGTAATCTTTCATGCATCCTAAAAAGGAAACTCGACGCGATCGACGCCTCGCTTATGAGTAATTAGTGCAGAAATTCACCTTCTCTCTGTTGTGTGTGGAAGCACAGCTGGACAATCTCGCTCCCCACCTGGATCTGGAATGGCTCAAAACATCTGGGAGGAGCCTGAATGCCACAGATATCATGCTGGAGATCAACTGGCATCGACGATACGTTGCAAAAGACCAGATACCACCCAAGACAGTAATCCGGAACATGAAGAAGGAAGATAAGTTAACTCAACTAATAATTGCTGTAGAACAGTATAATTCACTTCCACAACAACCTCGGTCCCCACCGAAAGATAACTCGGCGGAGGCCCCAGTAATGGAATGGGAGGAAGTCGATGCTGTAGAAGATGCGGATATGGAAGACTGACTCCTCCTATTTGGCAGCTTGGCTGTGGCTGCCTATTTCACTCCTTCCTTTGCTTATATGGTATTCTTACAATTCGTTATAATGCTCATTTATGTATATAAGTAGTTCAAACGTCAGTATACCCCCTCCTACATTGCCAGGATACTTGGACGTGAGTGTGTTATGTCAGCATATCCAAAAGCGGTAATGACCAGTTTCTCTGCGACACTTTTTCCGGTGGCTCTGCCAGGACCCACATGAAGTGAAAACAAGTGCACGTCGATTCTCGAAGGCACTGAGTCACTGACATTGAATATCTATTATTTAACTACCAGTATCTTACTCCCCCTCAAGGGGCACTCTCGATATGAAAGAAATAGAAATATATCACGAGGGCATAACTCATAAAAAAATAAGCCCCTCAATCCACCTTATGAGCAGGGCTCGTAGCGGTGGTGTTGGGGCTTCTCCTCGGCGTCACTCAGATCAAAAAACCCCGAAAGGACGTCAGTAATTGAAAACAACAAGAAAAAAATCCTACCCCCCCACGCAGCGATGGGTGGGGTGTCCCCTCTCCTCCTCGTGGCTCCCCGCTGGCCCTTCCCCTGCCGCCCCTCGTTTGCTGTTGTGCGTGGTGTTCGCGTCCCCGCATCCATAGTGTGGTGGTGTTCGTTGTCGTCCCTCGTTGCCGTGAGCGCCCGCAATCCCCCATGCGAGCAGTTGCTCGCAGTGGCGGGAGCAGGTGCTGGGTTGGCGCCGTCGTTCCCTCGTCCTCGTCCTTGTTGTCCACGTGTCGCTGTCCCTGTTTCGTCATGGTCCCTGTCCTCGAGTCCTCCCTGTCCGTGTTGTCGCCTGGTCCTGTCGTCATAATCCCTTCCCGTTATCGTCCCCCTCCTCCTAGCCCCCTGATTCGTCATTGAGCACCCACGAACTTGCAAGCTGTGGCTCACAGTGCTGGGGTGCGGGCGCTGGGTTGTCCACCGCCGTTGTGGGGACCTGGGCCTTGTTGTTGTTGTCGTAGGCTAGTTATCCGTTGTTGTGGTTGGGCATGGGGCCGTCGCTGTAACATGTGTATAACCTAAAACTAATGAAAACAGTTAGTTGGTTGAAAGAAACATCATGAAACGTACCTAGGGCGCAAACAAATCACTTGGCCCCATTTTGGGTGTAATGGCTCGTCTCAGGCTGCTGCTCTCAGTTGTCGTTTTCCGGCGTGATCACGCAGTGTGTTGAAGATGTTCTGTTTGGTCAGGCATCGAAATTCAACCAAGTTTGTCAGCATTTCCGTTTTTGGAAGGTCACCTGACATTTCAGGGGAGGGTTGAGCTGGGTGAGCTCGCTGTGGATATATGCCAGCTTACGGCTGTAGTCGGCAGAGGGGCTAATTTAACAGTAAATTTGGAAATTTTCAACTTACATGGCTCTTTTCGAACCAGCGATATTTTTCTGAAACACGTGAACCAAACAAACCCCATCAGCCAAATATATGCAGAAAGTAGAGGGCAGTAGTAAGTAATGAGGAACAAGTTGACAAACTCTCGGAACACTTGGACTGAACGCTATTAATATTCACTGTGTTTTCCCGAAATATCCACCTGAAGATACAGCTGTTGATATGGGTGATATCGGCAATATTTTTGATATAGAAGGTATCTGAAGTTTGAACGCATTGATATGCCTGAGATAGGCATATCAGTCAAATGTATCCATCAATTGATATTAAGCATATCCACTAGTAACCTACACTTTGTACAACAACTTTTTTACCCACGCATGGAGGAATGCTCCAAAAAAACCCAGTCCACTTCCGCACGTCTCGTGACTTCTTTACCCACGCATGGAGGGATGCTCCAAAAAAACCCAATCCACTTCCGTATGTCTCATGATTTCTTTACCCACGCGCGTGTAGGAATGTACGAAAAAAGGCCAGTCTACTTCCGCATGTCTCGTGATCTCTTTACCCACGTCTGCAGGCACGCAGTCCATTCGACGTGTCTCGGCGTGGTGTGTTTCCCCCAAAATAAACGACCCGACGCGAGACAATCGTGGCTGCTGACGCTCACCCGTAACTTCCTGAAATGCTCCTGACCGGCACCTGTCGTCTTTCTCTGCTTGCCGTTGTTGTGCCAGCTCAGTGGCATAGCATGACTCATGTATCGGCACATAAAGAGACCAAGGCCAATTCACCAGGCAAGCAACTTTGTTGCCCCGTGATTCGATGCTAATGTAGGACGGGCAAATTTCAGCTGTCCGCACACGCAATGACGAGGTTTCCACCGCGGATGGAGCGTGAGCAGGCCGTCCGACGTGTGACCCATGCCGAACCTGTTTACTGCCAGAGACTCGCCATACCGCCAGCCTTTCGCTGCCACCTCTTTTTCGGACTCCAAACACCTCCTACCTCAATCAACAGCCCCCAAGGTCACGGTCATCCATCAACAGCAAGCGGCAAATCGCGTGGGTGCCACATCACCGTGTTACGCGTGTATTCGGGCGGCTCCAAAAAACAAAGTAAATAAACCATTTTTGTCGTTCTTTCCTTTCTTTTTTAAAAACTCACTCTGACTCATTTTTTTCCAGGCCTGTCCACGTACGATGGTCCAAAATATGCAGGGCAGCTTTGTATCTAATTGCGTCGGCCCCTAATCGGCCGTTACATTTATGTCTTGTGATTTTTTTTTGGCAGGTGACAAACCATTTTGAAACATCTCTGCACCTCCCTCCAACATGGCTTTTCGGTGTCGGATTGATGGACAGGACTTGCCAACCGTCTTCGACCCTACTGCTCATCGCTCATTATTCCCGTCCTCCTTCCTTACTGTCTCTAATTCTGGTCAAACAGTGAAGCTTCTCACCACCTCTAACTCTGCCGCTGGCCTGTTTTCCTGTCTCCAAGCATTTGTTGTCCAACCCTGTGAAGTGGTCCTCCTAGGACTCGATTGGTTTGCGCTATTACGCGAGCATTACATCCTGAATCAGAGACAACCTCCGTCTGCACAGAATTTCAACCTGGGTGAGGTCGAAGGTTTGGCTTGCCCCTATTTTTCATATGGCCCGAGCTCATTCAATCTGTTAGGAACGACATCGGCCAGTTCTGCTATTTCACATGCTGTGCCAGACATTTTGCCTGATTTAGGGTTGTTGTTCGGCACCATATGTTATGATGATTCTCCCCATTTTGTCATGAATGGCACTAGCCATGCTGCGTTGAACGGTGTACTGTCTGATCATGGCATTCCCTATTGGGACCTTGAATATGACTTTTGTCATCAAGCCCTTTGTCATCACCTCTTGAATGGTTTGTGTGTCAAGCAAGCTGGTCCTGCTTGTATTGCTGTTGCAGGGTCTGCATCTTTGGATGGTTTGGTAGCCATAACATCCTCCACTCTGCTGACTCTGTTTCGAGATGAATCATTCTCCCTCTGCTTGTTGCGTGACATATGTTCAGGCCTTGGACTTAGAGCGAGCAGGAGTGATGAACGAGCGGTTCTGGCAGCCGGCATCCAAACATGTGCATCCCAGGGTAATGTCAAAGAAGACGTTAGTATTCATTCCACATTATGTGGGCCGGACAAGCTGTCAAAGCCTGAACTGCTTGTGCGTGCTGCCGCTCATGGACTCACTTGCTCTGGCAGTTCTTCAGACATAAGGGCAGTTTTGGAAGCCCATCTGTTGGGTGGAGAGTGTTTGTGCACCCTTTCTATGTTTGCTGATTGTGGTAATGTTTGGGCAAAGCTGTCTGTTCCTCCTGACTCTGGGATTGATGAGCTCCAGATCCATTTGCTATCCGCTGTCACCCCGAAGGCTCCTCGAAACTTCATTATTAGTTTATTTCAGTCCAAAAAAATTCTGTTTGATTGGATGATGAGCCTTTCTCAACTGCAACGAATTCTCAAAAAGTATATTACAGCGCTTTTCATAATTATACGGAATCTTCGATTTGTAGAAATGAGCTTTGGTTCTGTTTGGATAGGACCCCAAGAGACCTCTCATTCAAACAGTGAAGTCCATCATCTCCTATCTCCTACCTGGACGTGGACGTGTCCCATCTCCATGTCAGACTCATCCCCATCTTCTCCAGGGTCCCCTAGCAGGTCAGACTCTTTTACGCGCTCACATGCATGTGATGTTATAGTCCAGTATACCTTTGTCCCATCCTCTGCATTGGCCTCGAGTGCTGGAAAGAAGTCGAAAACTCCTAAAGCTGTGAAAAAAGAGAGCAAAAGCAAAACATTCAATTATTGATTCAAGCTAACTGATGACAATTACACAAATTTTCTCAAGAACCTCTTGAAAGAATGCAGTGCAATGAAGTATGATGCCATAGACAAGAAGCAGTTTGGAATCAAATGTGGGACAAAAAAAGTGTTGGTACTGTGCACATTGTTCAACGTGATAGAACTTATCTATGTTTCTTTTTGTGGTAGCAAATCAGATGCTACTGATATTGATTGTGGTGAGCAATATCGGAAGTTTGTAAAGAAATCTGTCTTGGTCGACACGTCAAGTGCCCAACCCAAGCGAGTCATGGTCTGGCTTGACACTGAGGAAGTGAAGCGTGTTTTCAAATCTGTAAGCCTCTTTTCAGGAGATCTACATGTTGATATATGATTGTTTCATAGAGAGATGTGGATTCCAGTAGTAACAGTGATGGCGAGGTTGGTGTCAACTATTTCACTCTTTGATAAGAGAAACACACAACCTCTTCAGGATCCGGGTGACAGTGGTATGAGTAAGAAGGACGACGAACTGGCCCGCCTATGTGGTAAGCTTGAACAATGGTGGGGAAACGACAGTGATTCAAGCTATGCATACATCGATCATATTACTGGTCAACACTTTCCCCTGATGCCTTTCATGATGGATGAGTGGGTCCGAGGAATGGTAAGATAAGCCATCCATGGAACGTTTACACCTTTTCTAATGCTCCCTTACCGTACAGTATGATGGGAAGGCAACAGTGGATATGCCACCAGCAGAGACATGTTTTGACCCCGCCAATTGTCTCACTTCCATTGCTCCACCTCATTCCCGAAGCCGGAGTGCTTCGTCTTCAGTGCCTGCATCTTCTGACCTGGCTCATGTATCGTCGATCTTATCTTCTCTTGTTACAGCTATGAGCGGCCACGCACCATCAGAATGACCCCAAACACCACTTAGACCTGCTAATCAGCCTTTTCACCCCACATCTCCACCTGTCTTTACACCATCTAAACTCACTCTTTTCCTTGAACATGCAGAAAAGAACCTGGGTGTTGCTTCTGCCTCAATCTATGAGACAGACCTGCGCCGGAATAGCTATGGCCCAGATATACTTCATCTGGTGGATACTCAAGCTCTTACTGATCTTGGCATCCCGGCGGGAGATGCAGTATGTCTGAAGAACGGTTCACAGGCATGGTGGTCAGGACCCAAGGTGAAGAACTCCAAGCACAAAGCAGTTGATCAACCTCCCGAATCCCCTCCAGACCCAAAGAAGTACCGTTTTGAGATGCATTTCAATGACGGCGGGGGCACATCATACTTTGGGAGTGCTATCGAGCCAGGAAAACCAGACGCTCCTCCTTGTGACTATACATGGTGGTTTTTCTGTCCATTGACACAATGAATGCAGCCACTTCCCGATCACCTTGTTCCCAAGCTCGCACCGGGTCAACTTGCAAGCTTTGATGATGATGACAGTTTTTTTTGACTCAGACCCCTTTGATCATAGTTCCTCTGCTATTATGAATTCTGGTCCAGACTTGCCATTTGCTACCTCTTGCAACTTTTGTCTGCTTTTTCATACATTTTCATCACCTTTGAACATTTCTGTGTCCCATTGATGTGTGTGATTGTACAGTACTACTGAATGTGAATATTTCAATGTGCTTCTACACGACATATCCTGATGCTCAGAAGAACCCCCAGGCCTTCTCTCCTGTGATGCTTCTACAGGCAGCTCCAATAATGGAAAGAGAGAGATCATGGTAATAGCGATGCAAATATGATTTGATGACAGAAAAGGCTTGTTCGATAGGGTTCAAATCTGGAGAATATGGTGGGAGAAAAACCAATCTACAACCTAACGAGAGACTCAGTAATTCAGTACTATTTCATAGACAACCATGCTCACCTGCTTGGTCCTCGACAAGTTCTCGAATCTTGTCAGTGTGGTGTATGTTGCAGTTGTCAAGGATTAGCACACTGCGAGGCCCAGGATATGGATTGGTCAGTGGAATCTGTAGAAAAGAGTGCTCAATGGTATGCAAGCAGTGTGTTCCAGGCGGCTCATACAACATGGTCATGGAGAAATTGATAAAAATGCCTTGAAGTTACTGATCCAGGAATGATGTCATAGGTGATAATGCCATCCAGCGTAAGGACTGGAAGAATCGACCACCGCTGCCCACAAACGAAGACTCTCCTCTGAATGCATCTTCTCCCTTTCAAGGACCACCCACGTTTCCTCCCTGTAGTTCTTTCATTTTTTGCAGCTTCATCAATAAACATGAGCATTGATGGGTCAAGAATGTCTCGTCCAATGCAGAGCATGAAGTGAGAACGCTGAAGGTATTTCGTTCAATAGCCTTTGGGGTGACACACTTCCGAGAGAAGTGAAGGTGGCAGAGTGTGTGGAGGAGTGTGGGCATCGAGCACCATACACCACGATGAGAGAATAGCTCAGTTTGAAGCTCATCAAGGTAGGTACAGTGCCTTTGTTCCAGAAGATTGTAAATAAAAGCCATGTCAGTGACTGCCAGCGAGCGTCTCCGCCCAGATTGATGAGTGTGAGGGTTGTATGTGGTCCTGTAGGTGTGATGGAACTCCAGGGTTTTGTATGCGAGGCTCTTTTTGATTCCAAGGATACCACAGATCTCTTTGACACTGAAATGTTGTTCATAGAATAAGATGGGTACTCGTGCCTTCAAGTCTCGCGAGACAGTCCTGCGAGGCATTGAGAGTGATGCTGGTGAAGGCCAACGAGGTGATCTTTGGGCAGCAGTTTCAAAGGTCCTGTATACAAACACAACCAAAGCTCATTTTTACAAATCGAAGATTCCGTATAATTATGAAAAGCGCTGTAAGGGTTTGATAAAGGGCAAGTGTGCTGAGTCCAATGACCTTTATCATGCTTCCAGTGACTTGAACCACATTCAAACTAATTGGCCAGCATTGATTGGCAGTACACTGAAAGACAAGATCCATAGGCTGTTTTGCAAGGAAACCTCCAGTGATGCTCTCCAGGAAGGCACATGCACTTGTTGTGCTGAGGCTGTTCTTTTGTCATACTCCCACCTGATCCCTGTTGATGCAATAGACCCCAGTATTTTGAGTGTTCCCCTTGCTGATGCAGAGTATGGAGCTGAAGTTGCAGTTGACATGGCTGATGATATGATGTCCCCCGATCAGCTGTATTTATTTGATGCAGAACTTGACCCCCCTTTACTTCCAGCACATTCTGGCTCATTGGAGAATGTTATGCTCAATTCAGATGGCATTGTTAGCAATGACGAAGGAGCTGAATGTCTATGATTGTGCCATCCATGCTCACATTCACTCCACAGTGGGAAGCTCCCATGTGCAGCATTGTCCAACCACACTTTCCTTGGGGATGTGCCTGAGGTGTTACAAGATTTGACCGTCATTGAAGAATCCATAATAGCGTTAGTGAGAGCAAAGTGCTACATCGTACAGCTGAAAGCAGACAATGAAGATGTGTCTGTCCCTAACTTGCAGAGAGGCATGCGTGGCCACGTTATTATGTATCCTCAAAAAACAAGCACCATTGCCAAACAACTCCCATGTTTGATCAAGGATATAGTCACCCCTATCTGTGTCCTCTTCATTGGCTCCTCTCCACCGACTAAAAAATGGTTGAAAGAGAAGGCCAAGCTTCTTACTGTCAGGGCAGACTGTATCCGTCAAGCGTTGGTATGGTTGAAACCCCACAACTGTATAAACACATAGAGCTCAACGAGGACGTTCTTGAGGAGATCGGCGATACTGACCTTCTCCTGTTCCATGTGGAACATGTGCTTCCTAGCGATGCACAGGCCGTGCTTCAATCTCGTTATGATTCTTTGGACCACGGAGCATTCATGAGTGGACTAGAGGGTGGCCCAGCACCTCCAAGTGAAATACCTTTTAGTTATTATGGATGTTGATGGCTATGCATCCACGAATGAATTGCATGCAGCTGCAGTATGACATGTCAAAGCAAAGGGTGGAGGATACATTCAGATTCCCCATGACTGACTGCCTTGTAACGAATTTGGAAATCCGGCGCTGTTCCCAATGATGTATCCCACTCTATATCCATATGGGTTGGGAGGGTTTGAGGATAGCAGACACCAAAACCCACTCTCGTTTAAGCTCCACATAAAACATCTTTTGTTGTTAGCCGACCGGTGATTTCAAGAACATCCTTCATTCTTATTTTCAGCTTTCAATATCATCCAAAGGTGCGCTGTGCTCTTGCAAACAAGTTTGAAAGTGAAGCGCTCAAGTTTTGATTCTGTAGCACACTCCTTCACCACTGTTTCTAGTGCAGCAGTACACTGAGTTACAGAGTGCATTCAGGGTGGCAATTATCCAATTGCCAATGATGATGAAGAAGCTCAGGTGATTGCATTAATGAAACAGGTTCATGTAATCACTTCTCATGTGGCAGGTTCATCTGCTGCTCGTGTTGCAATCACAGGGTGGATATCTGCATGATCTGAGCCAAACAATTCATAACTTATGCAGAAGACATTCCAAATGATCTAACCATAATTTGAATTGAAACAATGATAGACTGTTCAAAAGTTTTTCATAAAAGACAATTTGTGCCAACTCTTTTATGAAAAACTTTTGAACAATCTATCATTGTTTCAATTCAAATTATGGTTAGATCATTTGGAATGTCTTCTGCATAAGTTATGAGTTGTTTGGCTCAGATCATGCAGATATCCACCCTGTGAATGTGGAATGAGATCCATGGATTGATGATGCACTTGGGCTTGCCTAGCTTTTACATCATGATCAACCCCGCTGATGTTTTCAACCTGCTTGTGAAGTTTTTAGCAGGCTCTGACATTGACATAGATAACATGGGAGCCAGCAACGTACCAACTTATTGGGAACAGACCTTTTTGGTGGCCAAAAACCCAATTGTGGCTGCAAAATTCTTCCATATTTACATGAAAGCCTTTGTCAAATCCTTGCTCGAATTTGACCCCAGTGAAAAGTCATTGGAAGGGGGAATTTTGGGTGTGGTTAAGGGATATTATGGGTGCGTGGAATCACAAGGATGAGGCACTCTTCATTGCCACATCAGGAAAATTGCTTTTGTCCCCAGGGTGTCCTGGGTTACCTTAGGATGTCTTGGGGCATGCCAAGGCATCCAAAGCAATTGTCTACCCTGGGCATTTTGTAGGTAAAGTGCCATTATTTGCCAGTCTTCAGGGTACTGAATTTTGGTCCCAAGTGCTCCAGGGCACCTCAGGAATGTATGATTCATATGCTTCCTGAATATCCTCTGATGCTTGAGAAGATTTTGTCATCCTCCAAATATCATTCACACTGCATATGATATACCAAAAAAGAAGAGTATCAAGAAAGTACATAAGTAACAAAAGATAAAAGAAATCAGCAAACATGCGTTCAATATGTGTACCTACATTAGGGCCGGTGACAAGCACAGTCATGCACTGATCACAGACCAGACACATAACACGTTCAGCTGTCGAGTCTATGAGCAGAGCTGTAGGCTCTACAACACCACCCCACAAGCAGTTGCTCATGGGCGATAGCTAACAATGTTGGTCATCACTCCATTCTGCCCAGAGTCACCATGATGCTTCCCTGTCAAAAAGGTAAGTCTTTTTTTTGTTTCTTTCTCTTCTACTATAACTAACAAATGTTCTTTATTTTTTTATGACTAACTGTTTTTTAGGTTCTAATCTACTGCCCACACTGGCAAATGACATGAAGTGAATGAAATGGGGCCCAAATGATGTTTATCATTGCTTGGGCATCAGGTAAGTTTTTCTTTGTTCATAAATTGTTTTTTTTTGGGGGGTAACCTGCACGCATCATGGATACAGGTATTTTTGGATATGGGTTACAGTGATGTCAGCTGTGACCCGCATCCAACCCGCCACTCTCTGGTAGACATATTACATTTGGTGAGTTCTTGAATGGTTTGCATAATGTTACACTTATTATAACACTGTATTTCTGTTGCTTTAAGGTCCAGTGTCTGTTTTGTTTAATGCTAGCTTTTTTTGCACAACCTGAGAAAGGACCAGACATACAGCGATATCTCAGTGAGTTCTCATTTGTTTTGTATGATCTTGGACTTGATCTGATACTATTTGAACATCATTTGAAGAGATGAGAGGACAGTGCATAGCTGTTCCTTTGAATTCCCAACATCTGTGTCAGGAGAGGGGGTTGAAATGGACATATATTATATCTAGTGAGTTTTTATCAGTTTACCATGATCTTGGGCTTTATATGGCACTATTTCAACATCATTTGAAGGCTATGAAGAGATGAGAGGCAAGCACCTATTAGTTTCTTTTCAATCTCAACATCCATCTGGAAATCGGCAGGGGTCTGGTATGACTAGACAGATTTGATCAATGATTAACACTCCACCATCAGTAGATAAGATTTTATCTAGCCTTACTATCATTGGTCAGGAGTTTAAAAATATTTTGCAAACCACGAATAACTCTATGACAACTCAACATCTCATAAAGTGCCTTGGTATATATACCTTGAATAACATGTGTTCTACCTGGCTATGATATTACCTTTGCGATAGTCGAAGGGATGCTGCTATCAGAGTGATGCCAAGCACAAAAACCTGTAAAACAGGGTCTTTGAAAATCTGTGTCACAAAATGTCACAGTGCCATTTGAAATTCTCAGAGCAAACTTGGAGCAAACGGTCACGTCATTCAAATCAGCAGAGTATGAACATTCCCCTCATTTGAGTTGTCTCTGTCACACTGAACAGTCGTTTGCCTGTATCTCCTCAATCTGCCATCGGGGCACCTTGAGATGCTTGGCTTATAAGGACCCATGTATAATAAACCCCTCCAAACTTTCCCAGAACTTTTTGAAAGGTTACAGAGCTGATAGTAGCTTTGTATTCCCAGGTATTGCATTTTGTGATCAAAGATAGTTGTACAGCAAGTCATCCACTCCCTCTTTTTTCAATCAGAATTCTGGAAAATGTTTGCATAGAATACACATAATAGTCTCTCAATTAGTTTGAATATAAGGTTGTCTAGATGCATCCATGAGATCGTTTTTCAAACTCTCTACCATTTTCAATCCCACTACACATGATAGTAAAACATCATCCAACACAGATGACAATGTGTCAGCCACTGACACTTTTTCTGACAGAATTGCAGTGAATGACAGGGATCTGGTATGACTAGACAGATTTGATCAACAATTAACACTCCGCAATCAATAGATAAAATTTGGGCAGGCCTTAAAAGATGGTCAAACAAATATGAAGAGGGGTCAGACACTTTAACAGGATTGTGCTGTACGATATTGTTATATCATAGCATACAATTGTTCAAGCACAAGAAATGATTTTAGCTATCATTTCCTCGGAACAACATCCTTTCTAGAGATTATCCAGATCTTAAAATGTGCTATCATCCTTCCTAGAGTTTGTAGTTTGCTCACCAGATACTCAGATACTTTCAGGAAATGTTCAGGAACTGATGCTTGTACTCCCAGAATTGGAATGTATGATTTTTGTATATCCCAACATGCAATTGTTCAAGTGGAAGAAATGATTATATCTGCCATTTCCTCTATATCTCATTCTTCCTGGATCCTACCACTTGCTGGTAAGATACTCAGATACTTGCAGGAGATGTTCAGGAACCAACATTTGGACTAACAGAATTGGAATGTATGATTTTTGTATATCCCAATATGCAATTATTCGAGTGGAAGAAATAATTTTATCTGGCATTTCCTATATATCCCATTCTTCCTGGCGGCTACCACTTGGTGATAAGATACTCAGATACTTGCAGGAGATATACAGGAACTGATGCTTGTGCTAACAGAATTGCAACATATGATTTTTGTATATCCTAACAGAGAGTTGTTCAGGTGGAAGAAATGATATTATCTGTCATTTTGTAATGATCTCTGGTATGTCTTGAGGAATGACAATACATGTCATTGGTGTAATGGAAAGGGGCACCTAGATGACAGATGCCGTGTTGAGCTCCTCAGTTCAAATACCCCACCCGTTGGAGGACTCAGAGATAGAGGGGGGGAGGAGATAATTGAATGTGACAGAAGAAACAGTTTTATCTGCTACATCTTGTAGAAATTCAACCTAGCATAATCAGAGTATAGCTATAAGTACGGTAAGTATTGGTCCGTGATATTGTAATGTCTAGAATACTCACCTCAGTCTCTGTACAAGCAACTGAGGTGTTTGGATAACTACCTACCCTATATATAAGTGAGTTCAGCTACACAAAGAGTAAAAGGGATAAGAGACACAAAGGTGTCTATGAGACGGTACATCAAAGGGATGTGCTAAAAATAGTACACACATCAAAAGATGTGATCATGTATGCTTATGGTGTGATAAATGGCACCTCAACACTCCTCCTCACATGGAATCTCATCAATGAAGGCCAAGATGTTCCTGGAGATACAAGAACTGTTTTACATCAAGGGCCTTAGTGAACAGGTCAGCAACATTTTTGCGAGTGTGAACATAAGTAAGCCATAGGTCATTGGACTGTATGCAGTCTCTGAGGAAATGGTATTTGATATCGATATGTTTAACGCATGAGTGAAGGAGTGGGTCTTCAGAGAGGCTCTTTGTCACAGAGTTATCGCAAGATATTATGGTAGGCAAAGTCTGAGAGTAGCCTATAGCATTGAGTAATGTTTGGATCCAAATACATTCCTTTGCCATTTCAAATGCACCCATATATTCAGCTTTGCATGAGGATGTTGCAATGACCTTCTGTTTGTGTGCCGTCCAGGAGATGGTGCCAGAACCTAGAGAGCATATAAAACCCCCAACACTATGGTGGGTGTTGAGGCAGTTTGCCCAGTTGGAGTCACTAAAGGCATGAAGGTTAACAGAAGGGTCACCTCCGAGGTATAGCTGAAGGTCTCTGGTACCCTTGAGATATTGTACCAGTCTTATGGCTACCTTCCAGTGTTCAAATGAGTAGCAATCAAGAAATTGGGAGAGTTGTTGAACAGCATAGGAGATGTCGGGGTGGGTTCCAATTGTCAAATATAGTAGACAACCAACTAGGGAACGATATGGGAGTTTGTTAAGTTGGCTCTGCTCATCGAAGGATAGGGTGTTGCGGTCAAATCAGTGCATTTTGGAGCCAGGTTCCAGTGGGGCAGATACTGGGTGTGCATTTCTCCTGCCAAATTGATCAACAACTCTGTTGATAAGAGTGGTCTGTGATAGTGCCACCGTATGCGCCGTTCTATCCCAAGTGACTGCAATCCCAATAAGGAAGTGTGCAGTGCCCAATTTGGAAATAGTCCAGACTTCTCGCATCTGACTCTTGAATCTCTCATTCTCGTCTTTGGAGTCAGCTATGGACAGATAATCATCAACATGAACAGCAGTAATTATGGTCCCAGAATCAGTCTTGCAGTAATATATGCAAGACTCACAGGACAGGCAAGTGAATCCCCAGGATAGCATTTGGGCATTGAGCACTTGATTCCAGATGTGCCTGCTTTGCTTCATGCCATATAGTCCATGCTGAAGTTGCCACACCCAGTCCTCTTTCCCAGGTTCCTCAAAATTGACTGGTTGTTGCATATATTGTACTTCATCATCTGGTAGCAGGCCATAGAGGACAGCAGTTTTGATGTCGATTTGCTGGGCGTCCCATCCCAGTGACGCTGCAATGTGTAATAGAATTCTCCAAGATTCCATGCGCGCAGTTGGTGAGGTGGTCTTAGTGTAGTCCTTGCCATAAATCTGCTTGTAACCCTTGAAAATGACATGTACTTTCCACCTGACAGCTTTCCCAGTTTCATCCCACTTGATATGGAAAATGGGTTTCCCTTTTCAGATACGCTTCCCCTGAGGAACTTCAGAACATGGTATCAATTTATAGACACCCATGTCCTTTAGTGATTTCAACTCATCCTGATATCCCTCTGCCCATTGTGCAGCATCCGCAGAGTTCTTGGCTTCATCCCATGTTTTTGGCTCATCTTCGAATTGAAGTGACTCTGGATCAAAATTGTCCATCTCTGAGATCATAGCCAGAAGTTCATGTGCCTGATTGCCAAGATCAAGATTTTCGAAAGCCTGTTGTAGATTAGTAATGACATTATGATTGGGGATGGGCTCATCTAAGGCGTTAATGGTCCATCTACACGCCCTCTGCTCTTGATGCGCCTCCTTTATGTGGGTCATGCTATCCCGAGATTCTTGTACTGCCTTCATTGTACATGTGAAGGATGGTCCCCCATTAGGATTTCTTTCAGTTGGGACTGGTACACGGGATGATCGGCAAGGGGGATCCGGTTGGGGGGCAGGCAGTGCAGTATGATCAGTAATGGGAGGGTTGGGTGGTGGAATAAAACCATCATCATCATCATTGATTATGGGGTTGAATGTGGGGTTGGCAGTTTCATCAGGGGTGGGGTTGACTTCTGTGGTGGGCATATGTGTCCATCATGGCTCTTGAGGAAGTGGACATGGAAAGAGCTATGTATTTTCCATGTAGCACTCTCATAGCATCTGTATGTTTTCGAGTTTGGGTCATAGCCAATCAGTGTACACTCAATCAACCGTTCAAAAATCTTTGGGTTATCTTTCTTTGGTATCAAGACAAAGGCCCAACATCTGATTTCCCACATGTAGGAATAGTCTGGCTTTTGACTGAACCATAATTCCCAAGGCATGATTCCTTGCAGCAAGCGGGTTGTAGTTTTTGAATGCAGGTGTGTAGCCGTTAAATAAAATTTGTCCCAAAGGAAAGGGGGCAGTCCTGCATACAGCCACATTGTTCGTGCCTTTGCCATGAGCATTCGATGCATCCATTTGACATGTTCAATGTGAGCAGATGTGTGTGGAGCAGTGAAGTGTTGGTCAGATCCTCGAGATTTAAGCCATGCCTGCATTTTGCTGGACTTCAGCTCTCCATTGTCAGTAATGTATGTCCCGACTTTCAAGCCAGTTTCATTTTCTTGTGCCAACTCCCATGCCTTGAGCTCAGGAAAAGAATCATCTTTATGTTTGAGGGGTATAGACCATGGGAATGAGGTAAAATCATTGACAATGTCCATTACATATTTGTGACCAGTATGGGACTTGACCGCATGTGGGCCTGATAAATCAACCCACACCTTCTCCAGATGCCTAGTTGCCCTATGTCCCTCACCCTCTTCTTGTTTCTTTGGGACTGGTGTTCTTGTCTGTTTTCTGACAAGACAGGCATCACATTTGGGTAGCCGTGTAGTAGCTGACAATGGCATACCTGTGAGTGCACCTTTCTTGGCCATATCACACAGGGATTGGTAATTGGTGTGGCTGAGGCAACGGTGCCAGGTCTCCAGATTTGGTGATCCATGAATTGTTAACGCATGCTCAACAGATGCGGAGTGTAGGGTGAGTGAGTAGAGTTTCTTGGAGGTCATGGAACCACAAGCTATCAACGTGCCTGTGGATTTGTTAGTTATCCAGCAAGATGAGTCATCAAAATGTGTGACAGTGTTTGAGTCTCCTGCAAGGGAATTGACAGATACCAGCCGAACTGTTGACTCAGGGACGTAAAGTGTGTTGTGTAAGATGATTGATGTGCCCAGAGCTACCCATAGCTTGACATCACCCATGCCGATCGCAGTGATCGAAGATCCTCCCATGCCTTTAATTGATCGGGAAGTGATTGGGTGGAGAGAACAGAAATCAGAATGGTCTGGGGATATGTGAACAGTGGCGCCACTGTCAACAAGGAAGGGTAATTCGGTCAATGAGATATGGGTGCGCTTGGTCTGATTTAAGGGTGTAACAGTGAAGGTGCTGTTGTCCACTGGAGCAGTGTGCTTTGTCCAGGCAATGGTGGTTCTTGGCTCCTCGACTACAAGCCAGCCCTTGTATTCAATTTCATCAATTGTAGAGGTGGGGGCAGGGTCACATGCTATACCCGCAAAGTCAGGGGGTGAGGTCGCTGGTGAGGAAGGGTTATGATCAACCATGACCATGAAGGCACAGCCATTTATGTCTTTCATGGTTATGGGGATCTTCGAAGTAGTGGGACTAGGTTTTTTCTTTTGATCAGAAGCTGCCCTCCATGCTGCAATTGACTCAGTAAGTGTCTTCCCTGCCATCCTGTTAAGAACTGATCCTGGAGGGTTCGTCGGAATCCGATTGGACACTGTGGGTGTTATTTACGGAAGGGTGTTGGGTCGTCGTGGATTCAGCAGGAGGGGAAATGGAAAGGACTTGGCTTCAGCTTGTAAGAAGCTGTGCCCTTCACCTCGTCCGGTGTCCTAATTTCAAGTTGGAGGTTTGGAGATAGGAACGGGAAAGTGCAGGTAAACACGGGAAGGAGTATGGAGGGACTTAGGTTAAGTTCAGATGAGGTTAGAACTTCAGAGGGAGACTAGAGGTCGAGTTGAATGGAGTTCAGACTCTTAGAGGACAGAGGTAGGAGTAGAAGGAGATTTAGATTGACAAGTTTAAAGTCGAGTCTATGTCAATATACGAACTGAAGAATACAAGGCGAAACTAGCTAAACTTAAATACTAGAGTCTGGAATAAAAGCGGGACAGAAACGGGAACTGTGGCAGTGTCTCGACTGCATAGATAAATTACCTACGGGAGCCGCACAGGAATCCATAGTCGAATTTGCAATAGAGACGGCAGCCTTGGAAAGGCAGCCATGGATGCTGTACAAGGCGGCCTGATGCACAGCAGCGTGGGCAGTGCAAGGCAGCCGGGAACGAAATCGGGAGGTGTAGACAAAAGTCATGTTTGACATGCGGGAAAGAGTCGGATGGATGCGGGTTCCGATCGGGCAAGGAACAGTTCTTGACACATCCCTCCACCAGGTTTGATGCAGTACACCGTGGTGTGTCCTGACTTCCAACAAGTAGAGTTGCTACAAATGAGTCTGTTTGGTGGTCTGTTCGGTTTGGTATGAGCAGTTAGTGCGACAGAGGGATGGAAAACATTGTGGACATCATTCTCAAGGGATTGCTCATTCTCCAGGAACTGACAAATTTTCATGGAAGTGTATGGTGATGCATCAGTGGAAGCCGTGATATCTCAAGAAATAATGGAACATGCATGAGGAAAATGTTTGCTGAGGGGGTTGAGGAGTGCAATACAACAAAGAAGATCAGGTTTGATGTCCCCCATGGCAAAGGCACGTTCAATGAGGGCACAAATCTTATCAGCAGTTTCAGGGAGGGGGGTGTCCTTTGTGCATTGGATGGAAAGAGCCTGTTGTAGAAGTTGGACCTGGTGGACCGGTCCCTCTTTCTGGTGGCGCACTTGGAGTGTCTCCCAGTTGATGCTAGGTCCTTTTACCATGTCTAGGAACAGCAGTTCAGAGGGAGCAACACTAGATGCTATAAACGCATAAGCGAGCCTCAAGTTGGCTTTATAATTCGCAAGGGCATGGGGTTCATTCGAGGATGGTTCAATGATGTTGTTGACAATGTACTCATAGAGCCCATATAAAGAAAGAGCAATTGTAATTTCTTCACACCATTCTTTGTAATTGGACTTCAGTTTATCGAGCTTCTCCCCTGAGTACTGAACAGACAGTTTAAGGAGGGAGATAGATGGGATTGTGGATTTGGACGTCATATTTGATGGTAAAGTGTTGCCAGGTAGAATGGCAACAAAGTATGTAGTAACAAAGGGGAATGCTTGCTGGAAGACCGGATGTGCTCAAAGTGAAGTCTGTGATCCAAAATGGAATGGATGATTGAAATGATCAGACCATATGGCATATAGCGTCGAGTGGCTAGGAAGTTTCTACCATTGTTTCTAACAACGGGAGTGGCCCATAACCTGTAGAAATTCAACCTAGCATAATCAGAGTATAGCTATAAGTACAGTAAGTATTGGTCTGTGATATCATAATGTCTAGAATACTCACCTCAGTCTCTGTACAAGCAACTGAGGTGTTCGGATAACTACCTACCCTATATATAAGTGAGTTCAGCTACATAAAGAGTAAAAGGGATAAGAGACACAAAGGTGTCTATGAGACGGCGCATCAAAGGGATGTGCTAAAAATAGTACATGCATCAAAAGATGCGATCATGTATGCTTATGGTGTGATAAACGGCACCTCAACACATCTCATTCTTCCTGAATATGGGCCAACGTCGTGAATTCATTCATGTCCTGTTTTGTGAAAGAAAGAAAAAAGAGATGATATTTAACACAATGTACCTTTAGGGCGAAACAATTGCCTGGAGCCCAAACTACTCGATTTCTTCGATATCATTGCAGGGGTTCTCACCTGTGCTGACATCCTCTTGGGGCAGCCATTGCCAATAGTGTACACTGGCCAGCCTTCTCATCCCATCTCAACATCATTCAGCATAATGACTGCCACATTCCCGCACCACTCCTGCATTGGTTGTCAGGATCCAAATGAAGGACAACAAGCTTGCGGGGTATTTTAGTGTAAAGCAGGTCATGATGGTGCATGTGACATCCAGGATGACTCAAATGTGAGACAACCTGGGCCATCACACCACCCCACATTCCATGGCAATGCACTATGGTCTGGAAACTTGTAATGTGATGGAACTAGGCCGGGTACGAGGAACTTTGCTATGAAAGTCAAGTTCAATGAAGAAAACTTTGGCAAGGCAGAATCACAAGCATACCGGTGTTGGACCAACACCACCCAGGCTGTTCCCTGTGATATCACCTCCATGTCTGATGAACTCCACATCCAAGCCAAGTTATTGGGTTATTCTGAGCTTGCAATGAAAAGTTTCATGCACCAAATCTGTCTCAAGATGCATCATCTGCCATGGCTATGGGTGGGAGCAAGCTTCATTTGAAGGCTTGATCTTCTTCTTCTGAAAGCAGATCTGGCAGTGTGATCAATAAGTAGTAACATCAACACAGAATAGGTATAAAATGATAAAGAAATGCATTGAAATGCAAAATTCATAAACACACCTAATAGCCCAGTCCCTAACATCCTGCGTCGCATCAAAGCATCGACACAGAATAGGTATAAAATGATAAGGAAACACATTGAAATGCAAAATTCGTAAACACACCTAATAGTCCAGTCCCTAACATCCTGCGTCGCATCAAATGCAGCAGTAATATCCATCCTGATGTGCATTACTTAGAGGGTGCACTGATGAAGAACACCAGGCTATATGACTCACTGAGCACTCAATAGCACTGTCTCATGCCCCACTTCAATGGATTCCAATTAACTACAGTCAGGCTTTTTAGCTTCCAGTTCACAATCAAAAATACACATTTCTATCTATCTGTGGGGCCCAGCGTTAGACGATCAATGCCGAGGGTACCAAATAAAATGTGATGCTCACCAGCCAAACCTCACTATATCCGACAATGTGTACACCACATCCTCCCCATTGTCGTCAAATATGACGAGGCCTCCAATGCAGATTTGCTTCAAAAGAACGGTCAGAAAAAGCCAATGAAATATTATAGAGGCTTACCACTCATTCCTTCCACTTGCCTCATTTCTTAAACCTTGGTAGAATCTGGTAATCATATCTACAAAATGTGGCTTTGCACCATTGATGGTTTCTATACACCTCGACCCAATGGCCATGCTGCAAAGAGCCAACAATTAGATAAAGTAAGGATGGAATAAAATGCTTACTCTGAAGGGCTAAGGGTGTTCAACAATTGGCATTCCAGAAATCTGATGCACCATAGGTGATGGTTGTGGTTAGAGATGGGGAGGGAAGATTGAAGCTGTGCTTAAGAGGTTGGAAGTATGGAGGGTGGTTAGTTAGAGCAGTGGAGAAATGGTAGGGGTTAAGGTAGAATAAAAACAACTCACAAGTGGCAAGGTAGTACAGGGTAAGTTGGAGAGTGCAGACTCTTGTTGGTCATGGTGGTATTCCTAGTTTTGTTTGATGTTGTATTTGGATTGAACTAGAAAGTTAAAGAAAACCGGTTGGTCTAATGGAAGGGGGCGCCTAGATGATGGGCACCTTGTCCAGCTCCATCTTTTTTCATACCTATGCACTGATGTACCGAGGTATAGACTGGATATATGTATACCCGTACCTCCTTACATTGTCACTCATTGAATTACCACACTCCTTTATGGACTCTTGGGTGTGGCGGATAGCTGCTAGCAATATGATGATATATAAAAAGTGTCAACTGATCAGATATCCTCGGTTTGAATACCTTGCATGTGGGGCAAGGCAGAGGGGAGAGGAGGCAATCGAATGCGACCACCCAGTGGCGCCGTTGGCCATGAATAAAAACCGAGAGGGATAGCAGCCTTTTTGAGCACCATCAGAAGACACCACATTGTGCTTGCAAGGGACTCTTGAAAACTTTGGTGATGAGGCCATCCGGTGTCTGATATGTGAATGTAGAGTGATATAGGACATATATGTATTCGTAGGGTCAACTAGCCAGCCATCAATTGAATATCAATGCTTCGTGCTACATCTCCAAGTACACCTATGAGTAGCCAGATGTGGCTCTCTCAGAATTTATGCACAGCCAACCAACCATCAACATCATGATTGTCCAGCTCATTACAGAGAACTAACAATGGCAAATAATATAAAAGGTTGTTCAGATGGTACATGTGGAAGCTTTTTTGAACTGCTGGACTTTTTCTAGGGCCATAAATGACTGTATTGCATTGTTTAGCTACTGCATGTGTGATACATGTATGCTTCAGGTAAGGGGAACACTGGAACCTCAAGCGTGACATCAAGCTGATGGTAGATGCATTGCAAAGGGGCTGAAGAAGAGGATGATTCACTCCAGCTCTGCAGAAAGAAGTTTAGTAAACAATACAGTCCAGATGAGCAACCGAGTCATTTTCTAGATAAACAGTGGGAGGGTAGTATCATACCAGCAGCCAAGTTTGTTCCTGCTCCCTGGCAGTCACCATATTGCAAACTTGAATGCAGTCAAACTCAGTTAATGGGGTGACGAATAGTTTGAAGGCCTGAGCGCAACTGCACCTGGGCTTTTAGCCAGTTGCATCTGATGTGGGAAATATGGATGCCCTTCAGAATGAACTTCAATTAACTAGACTAGAAAATGCGTCAGCTTTCGATCTTTGATTGCCCAACACCCTACAGCCATGCATGGCATGCGCCAAATTCCTGGGCACAAGTAAAGGGTGGATGTTGCATAGCCCATAGGGCAGGGTAAGCAAAGAGGCTCTCACCATGTGGGGCCATCCGATGCATTGAGAAGCATATCATTGCCACTACATCAAGCCAACACCTCTGCATACCCCTCACACCAGACACCATCCGACGGAAGCTAGTGCATGCTGCCTGGAGGCAGACTAGAGCATGCTCAATGATTTTCACTGCTTGACCAAGGGTTTTTTGTGGGGTTCAACGGCATGAGCATGACAGTCTACTAGCCAAGGGAATACTAAGTGGCAAGACCAGCCTGAGGCAAGGACGTACCAATGATGTAGATAAAATGTTGAGCCTTCAGGGCACCACAAAAGACTCAAATGGCAATCTCCATTAGCAGGACATCCAAGAGGATATTGCCCTTAGCGCTGTCAAGAGCTTCAGGTTGGGCTGCCAGTGCTGATAGGTTCAAGGGGCCAAAAGCAAAGCATAGGGTTGCATGACGAAAAGTCAGACACAACCGGGCAGGTGACAAAAGTCAGACCTGCAGAGCCAGGAACTAGAGAGCAGCACTGCCAGAAATGAAGAATGACAGTGAGGGAACAGAAGAAATTCTGAGTCAACTTGAACTTGAAGTTAGGAGTTTCCAGAAAATCTGGGTATTGGAAAGTCCCGATCAGTCCTGCCTGTCCCATCGGAGATTATGTCACATCACACTGAGTTCAAACCAATCTCGAGTGTGATGCGCATCTCCCAATATTGTCTGTCCTCTCGTCTTGTGCAACCTCCATCTGCTCCCCACTTAACACACAAGTATGTACAGCTATACCTACTACTATGAGTTGTTGTTTCTTGGCTTTAACTGCATAATCTAACGAAGAACACAATCCTCTAATAGCAATGATAATACTAACTGGTACGAGTATCTTTTTTGTGCAGATGATAATGATCACTGATGCTATGTACTAGCTACTCTTTCCACAGGTACATTTCCCTCATGAGTCAGGTACCACCTGTCTTCAACTGCCACACCTGTCAGCGGTTGCTCGTTGTGAAAATCTGCAAGAGTGACAAGAATGGTAATGCTGGCAGGGCCTTCACCAACTGCTACAAGAAGCATGCCAACGACACCCGCTGTGACTTCTTTGCATGGATTGATCCAACACTATCCCCTCCCTTGTCGCGATTTCCCTCATCCTCCCCAGTGTCCTCACCCACTCTTTCTGCCCCGCCTTCAGCACAACCAATGGCAGGCCCTTTAGCAACTCAGAACCTCTCGAATGCCCTACACACTGCTGAACCAACTTGCTCTAAACCTGGGAAAGTGCATTGTAACACCACACGACTCCACGCTGCGTGTGCTCGCAAGATGTGCCGCCAGCATTGCATGGAAGCTGGAGGCTGTCAGGGAACGAAAACACACATGGTACAAAACATAGCTACCTTGTCAGGAAAGCAGTGAGCGGCAGTGTCACCCTTTGACCTGTCATCACCATCCTCCTTGCTGCCGCCACCAGCTACCGCCCTCGCGAGCACATCAACTGCAATGGACCTGTTTGCAGACCCACGATATGGATCACAGATGACCGCTGCTTTCACACAGCAGTATGCTGATAAGCATGCATTGGAGGAACAACAGCGAGCAGTGGATGTGGAGCGCCTTGCAAACATTGAGAAGGCAAAGAACCACGTCATAATATATGCATGGCCAAAGGTCCCTCGTCTCTTGTTTATGCCCGACCTTTACTAATGACATGTTTTTAATAGGAGGATGTTGAGGCTACTGTGTTCGAAGTCCAGGGTGGTTTCAAATGGCCGCTGTTCCCACTGACTCCAGCCATTCTCTACGATACAGATCTTATGCTTCTGGGTGAGCAACAGGCACGGTTCAAGAGGTATAACCCCTCTATACACACCTGGACTAAGGTCCTGGTGGGCCACATTGTCACCCTCAAGGCCAGCGAGCACATATTTCTCAAAGGGTATGATATCGATAACTGCCGGGACTTTGACTGTCTTCTCTCAGCAAGCCAGGAGTCTGCACCCCACTTCTTTAAGAACATTTCCCATGAGCGTGCTTATGTTCAACGAACATTGAAGGAGAAGAAGGTCTTGAAGGCTCACAACATCTTGAGCTCTGATGATGAGGAGGATCAGTCTCAGGCTAGCTCAAAGATAACCCCACAGCCACTTACCCTACCTCGATGATTCAAGGCAGAGCCATCCAATTTTGCACTCAGTTTTGTGGCCTCTGACAGTGATCCGACCTCTCATCGGATGGCCAGTTCACCATGTCATGTCATCAAGGTAGAGCCGACCTTCATTGATCTCACAATGTCTGATGCAGAGGATAATGCTCTCGCTCCGATGGATGATGTGATGCCTGTTCCAACAAAGAAAAAACGCGCATGTTCCTCCTTGTCACCATCACTGTCACTGTCTACCCCTTGCTCCTCTCCCAATGAGACTGAAGAGAGCTCTGATGACAGCCCACCTGCTTGGCCAGCAGCACTCTATGTGGTGGATATTGTATGGGGTTTTGAGAAGTGTGATGAGGCATGTCGTGAACAAAGGAGTGTAGAGAAGGCATTCTTCAAGTGTTTCAAGGTTCCATTCTGGAGCACGACTTTCTACAATCACCGTCAAAATTGGGATAATGCATCGGCTGCCTCTCGAGATGCAGCCTTGCATGCTGGCCATACCTCTGCTGGACTGTGGACAACATTCCTCAAGCGTAGCCATGCTAAGGCTGTGGAATCGGTGGACAAGAAGCAGAAGAAGAAGAGGGTCCCCAACTAGTTTTACTACATTTTTACTGCATTTTGTTGGTAGTTTCTTTTTTTTTTGCACTCATTTTGTTGTACTGTAGAATAGTGTACTCGGTAGAATTTTTTTATTGGACTTGCTTTGTTGTACCGCAGAATAATGTACTAGATTTATGAAACTAGTGTGTGCTATCACGAAGGTAGAGCTGATTGAAGGGTGATTGACCTTGCATTGTGAGCTTCTCTTGTGTCATGCAGTTTCTGCGCAAAATCATTTCATCTAAAAAGAAGTTATACTTATCAACCAACATCTCCCGACAAATTGCATGGTAGCTTCCAAGCCAAACATTGGTCTGCTCAGCAATAGATGAATTGAAATACCAGCCCTTGTTGTCTTCAGAGATGAGCTCGGGGTATGCAGCAGGGTTGCAGTTCTCCTGGCAAAATATATCTGTTTCCAAGTGTTTTGATTTGAAGTGGAAGACATTGACAGTAAGCCCAATGTTGTCAAAGAAGGGATCTTTGCCTTGGACCATGCTGGCAAGCGTGCAGTTGTTGTCAAAGAAGATATGGTCAGGCTTCATGTCCTCATGGAATGTACGCTTGATCATCTCCTGTTCCCAGGTGAGTGAGAAAGTCTATGATGATGCTAATGATCTTGCTTATGATTACACTCCCAACACCCTCTGCCCCATAAAAGGTTTCCTGAGCAATAATCATCCCACAAGGTGCCACAATGATTTGCTCATTATGTGTGCGTCTCCGACCTAACTGTGCCTGGATCCGTTCCTTCTTTGCACTCTGTTCAGAGCCACCAATCTCAAAATCCTCCACCTCATCATCCACATCAGCGACATCTGTACCCTCTTCAGCGATCACATCATTCGGATGAGCCACAAGCGCACACTGAAGGTGTTCCTTGAGCTGAAACCTAGCCTGCCCTCTTTCCTGATGAACCCGCTTGACCTCTTGATGTGCAGGCTCCAAACACATGTGGCTGTCAGTCATGATTGGAGAATCACAGCCAACTACTGCACAAATTGTATTGCAGTGTGCATCTCGGGGGCAGTAGCGATGTTGATTGCTCTCAAGTGGGATCTTGCAGTTATGCACTGCGCAGCATGGACAGCCAACAGTTACTCCATCAATAACTATGACCCATACTTTTTTCCCATCCTGGTAAACATGTAGACACTTTTTGCAGCAATGCCACAGCTCAGGTTGCCCATGAAGACGGAAGCGGAGATTCCGAGCATGCAGTGCATCAGTAAAACAATCCTTTTGGGCACCTGTATGTGGCACTGCAAGTGTCTTTGACCAACTCTGATGGTCTTCCAACAGTGCTAGAATCATGAAAGCATCCCAGACCTGTTCTGTAGTGACTTAAAACCCAAATGCCCAATCGCCAGGTGGAACTGTGTCAGAGAGAGATTGTATAAGCATGCACAATTGGTAGCTGAGGTCCTTTAGGATGCATTAAGATGTAGAACATAGGTTGCATAGGATGAACACTTGCCATGAAACCAACATAAGCGTGATCCAGAGCTGGACAAGCCGTTTCTCAGCAAACTGATGTTCACCCACCTGAATGATTGCAGGGATTCCATCATAGTAGGTATGAATGCCATCTTTGACATGGAAGTTGTGGTGGTAGTTTGTTTGGCATTCTATGGAGGGAAATGGTAGGATGACTTGGAGTCTGATGCAAAGTCAGTTGAGTTAAGACTTACCATTGCAATAGAGATGAATAGAGTGGACAGGGAGTGCCCCCTTGTCCATTGTGTATAACACAGCCTGCCACTGCTCTTCCTTCTTCAGCAACTTCCCAGTTCTGCTATGCAAACAGCTTGTGTTGGTACAGGTATGTTGAAGGGGATACAGAGTACAGGCATCTGGCAAATAACAGCACAATAAAGAAGAAAACCTGGTTACTGTGAAACATGTACTACGTACAAAGTCCAAGAGAATGACCATGCACTGCAAAATCATGTATGAGGCTGTCCTCAAGGCTCTGTGCATCATGCCAGATCGTTAGTTTCAGTGTGTCCCAACAGGCCTCAACACAAGCCGCAGAAATGCTGTAGCTATTTTTCAAGAAAGTGGATATTGTTGGTGGGAGTACATCCGGAGGATCAAGTGCTAGTACAGATGATGGCTGTGCGAGAAGAATATCATCCTTCAATCTTGAAGCTAGGCATATGAACTGTTGTACTTGACCAAAGGAGAGCTCAGGATGCTGATCAGTGAGGAGGACTGCATCCTGCAGCCTTAGAGAGGACATTGCTAGGTGTAGTCAAGTCTACAGACACTCTATCGACATCCTATCTACTCATGGAACTGATCGGGACTGATCGGGAGGGACCGGGTGGGCGCGGCGGATGGGACTGATTGGGAATTTCCAATACCCAGATGTCCTCGGAGTTTCTCATGCTAATATTTGAGATTCTATTAGGGTTGAGTAGTACACAGCCACCAACTCATTAAGTTCAGGTTCAGGTTCACTGATGGACCAGTTTGCCAAGTGACTCAGATGTCAAGCTTACCATGGGTGGACACAGGTAATCCCCTATCAAATTAAAATTGTCTTTCTCAATTAAGACCAGCATCTGTCCACAATGCCACTGATGTTGGATGACAGGGACAAGCACTGGAGGAATTGTGTACAGCCAGGGTATAACTTATCCAGATTGCATGTCAACAAATCCCTTACTGTAGTTCTCCTCCTTTTGAAATCTGTGCTCAGGCTCAACCCATCTGAATGGGCTGACTCAGAGACCCCAGCTGGCCATGGCAAAGGAGTACCAAATCTCATGTGCCAGTGGTTGGATGGGGAGGTTTGAGTGGCCACTGATGAGGCTGAGGGAATGATGATTGATGCCCCAGAGGAAACTTGATAACAATGCCAAGCTCCCATAGGACAAGGTGGGCACTGCACCATGATGTTGAATCTGAAAACTTTCTGCTAGGTTCATAAATGTAGTGGCTACTTGAAAGAAATGATTCACTAGTTCTCAAATGTGGTCACAAACTCACCGAAGTCAGCTGCCACACTGAGTCATTGCACCATTCATTGTAGAGCCATGGATTTGATAACAGGATGTCATTCCCAAAGTACTATATGCACCAGAATGGGAAAATGTAGGGCATTTGGTATAGTCAAATCATGATGATTTGAAGAGGGATGTGTTTATTGCAAGGATGGGTCTCCCCCAAAGTCAGGTTTGACACAATAAGCATCTATGTAAATCTCTGCAGCATAACCGCTCGACTTTGTCCCCTCAAAGTGTCGGTGAGTGAAAATTCTTGCCAATGAGTGGCCTACTACTAGTAACAAATGTGGAGGGGAATTCTCAGGCTATTTCTGGTGTGACTTGATGTCGAGCACGGTGCCATGATAGGTACTAGTACAAGGCTGTATATGGTGCATTGAGACCCTGATATTATTCCATAGCAGTGGTAAAACCTATAAGAGCAAAAATATGAATTAGACTAGGTATACCTCCATGACAACCAGATAAAGAAAGTGCAAATGAATGCTACATACATAGATGTCCAATCTGAGCTGACACATGTTAAGAAATGTATGCCTAGTACATCCCAGTAAAATCTTCAGGCTCTCCATCGTCTTCTTCCCCCTCCCCATCCTCTATGTCATCCATTTCAATGTTGTCCCACCCTTCCAAGTCAAGGTCTTCCAAACACAGCTCTGGTTTGTCTGACTCATAACCCATGTCACTACCTCTGTCATTGTCCTGTGCAAGAGACTCTCCCAATGCTTCCTGCAGCCCCAGATCTGGAGCCTGAGTTTCTTGGGCATCCTCAGTCAGATTGGAAATGCAGCCTGAAGTGAGTGCTGACTGATGTGCATGAAAGTGGCCAACACCCAGCCCCCAGTGGTAGTGCATGAGAAGATCCCTGTCAGAGAACCTAGGGGAATAGAATGAAATCAGAAGTAGCAAGTAAGCAATAAACACACCAGTTATTGTAGTATTGATTGTAATCTTTACTATCCTTGGTGCAGTGCAAGATGCCAATCCCATCTGCTCGTCGTTTTTCTTTTGCAAAGGCTGGTAAGATGTGACACCCATGCAGGACATCTTTCGGATCCACAAAACCAAAAGAACAATTTTTGTTCATAGGAGGGAAGCGGACAGAGTCTAGCTTGGAATTACTCCACCCTGAAGACCCTGGATTAATGACCTCAAACCATTGCACCCACAAAAAATTGAAGCGGCGAGCTTCAAAATCACACATGCCAGGCCCAGTATAGATCATGTTTACATGATATCTGCCGAGGACCCATGCGTACAAGAAATGATGCAGATTCAAACTCTCCACATCATCGGCAAGAAGCATGATGTTACAACAAGATGTCCCTGGGTTAACACTGTCAGTCCCATGCCAAATGTCATAAGTAATAAAGTGGAATCGAATAAGCTTCTGGTGGTATATGCAGTTGTTCTTCAAGAACACAAAATTGCATGCATTTCCATCAGGGCTATGAAATAGTCCAGTATCTGAGCCTGTTCTGAAGCTGGAAGGCTCTGAAAGTGATTCAGCTTCCCAGAGCAATGCTTTTGGATTCGGGGAAGTAGATGCTATCTTAACTTTGGTAAGAAATTCTGCATGAGGGGTTAGTACAAATCAGCAGAAGAATACAAAGATTGTTCACCTTGATTGCGGGATCACCCTCGTTCTTTTGTAGGAAGGTTGGTATGTGTACAGAACATTTCTGTGACTTTCTTATGTTGAACTGTACCCCAGGGTCATGTGTAACATCCTCTGGCTCTATTTATGAGGATGGGCTAAGGCATTGATGATCCAGCCTCTTGCGGATCATGCTGATATGGTGCTCTCATCGCTCAATCCTCAATATTTGCTGTGGTATTGATCAGCCGCTAGACCAAAGTGACCGAGTTTTGGATGTTCGGTGCTCGAGCTTGCTCTGATGCCCACTGCCACAGTAAGCAATGTTACACAAAATATCATGTAAAAGCTTACTGATTGAGTGGAATATGAGTCAGTTGTACTGAAGTGCTGGATGGTGTCAACATAGTCACCGAGTGCATGGTACTTATAAGTCCTCAGATTGAGCTTCTTCTGCTTCCGTGCATTACTGTTGGATGCCATAGGTCCTCTTGATCTGGACACCATATTAATTGCAGATTTCTTCTGACATCATTGCTGAGCAGCATGCTCGCATTCCAACTTGCAAGTCTCGAATGCTTCACATGTCTTTTCCTCAAATGTGTGTAGGCTGTTTCCCAGAGATGTAGTGACATGGGATAAAATGTCCAGAGTCACATCCATGTGCATGCTGAGCTTGGCAAGACCATGCCAGTGGGCTAATTCAAATAAGAGCTTGAGAACGTATGTATTGTGGGGTTCAGGCAGAAGACCATCAAAAATGGATATAGCACACTATGTGAATGATATCAGTCAAATTGAGAATACTAGTGATAACACCCACTTGTAACATATCCTTGTAACCATGAGCAGTCATCTTCTTCAATTCCAACTGGTTCAACCTTATTTTCTTATGCCATCAACCCTGAAAGGAGGAATCTCTTGAAATCTAATGGAAATATCAGTACCAAGCCTTCTGAGGCTTCGAACGATGCTTGCCATCTATCTAACTCATGCTTGAGGCTTTCATTTTGGCAATCTAGAATGCATAGTAGATGTATGAAAACTGCCTTCCAGACACCGAGCTCAACCTCATGCATGAGATCCACAGCGAGCATGCCAAACATGTTGAAACCAAATGGCACCAGCTTGCTTGAAAATGCATTCTGACAAAGCATGAGCATTAAAGTCAACCATCAGAGAGGTAAGAAGGTCATACTGCTGTTGGAACAAGAGAATCTTCTTGTAGGAGATCTTCCACTGCCGTACTATCAACCACATAACCCTGGTCATATATCTTCTTGCGCACTGTCTCAACATGATTACGCCATTTTGCATCATCAATCCGGGCAAGAGTCCTGCACTGTGTCATATCTCAATGCATCCCCATATTGGCAACATGATCTAACAGTATGAGACAATGAGGACAAGGGCACTGACCAAGATTACGAATGCTAGCTATAAGAATTCTTTTGAAACTTTGAGTTAAAGACACCAGCATTCAAAAGAATCTTGGCTTACTTCTCCTTGTAGTCTGCAGAATATGTAAATATACGAGGGTAAAAGCAACGCCGAATGCCATCGCAACACATAATCACAATTCCATGCTCATAAGCTTCCAGGAATTCATCATCAAGGATGATCTCCCACTGAGCATTATAGATTTCTTGATGACAATAGGCCATGAATGCTCCATTTGGGCCCTTTCCACCCAGGTGCTCTGTGGCAAAGGCTTTAAATGCATATGGGAGCTGTCATTCAAAAAGGAATGAGGATCACATACTAGCGCAAAGTTAATGAGGTCCTACTCACCATCTCTAGATAGGCGATGTGCTCAAATGCTTGACAGGAGGGCTTTGACCTTCTGTCCTTCAACTCGTTCCCCATCGCAAGAATAGTTTAGCGGTGCTGAACGCTGAGAGCTGAGTACCATCTGAGGCAAACATAAGACCCACTACAACTCTCTGAAGGTTACATCCTGGCTCTCTGGGAGAATCCTGAAGGTCATGGTGAGCCTCAATGAATGCCTCTGAAGTGTAGAGTTCTCTGTTGATGATACTCAACCAGGAAACCCAAACAAAACCCACTATAAGGGCTCGAATAGTATAACACTAGTTAGAGGAAGGTTGCAAGGTGGTAATAAATATCACCGCTGTAAACCAAGGGTATAAAAACGACTCTAGAGGGTGTGTGATGAAGTGCAATGAGGTTCAAAAGTATTTGAAGCATTGCAATGAGGTTCGAGAGAAATTTGATAATGATCGAGAGTGTACAAAGCGCTGTGACAGCATTTGAGGGAATTTTAGTGAAGTTCAGGAGTGTGCGAAGAGCGTAATGAAGTTCAAAGAGTGTGCAAAGAGGTCCGACAATGTTCGAAGAAGTTCGAAGAGGTGCAATGATGTCCAAAGAAGTTCAAAGAGGTGCAATGATGTTTGAAGAGGTTTGAAGGCCTTTATAGAAGATGAAGACACTTTTGACGGTGGCTGAGGATAGACTATAAAGATGTAGAAAGGTGTCAAGAGAGGATAGACGATATGCGATGGTTTTGAGAAGCTAGTATGAGGAGTTCAAGGAAATTCAGCATAAAACACTGAACTTCGAGACTAAGTCGAGATGCTTGGACTCAAGAGAATGGCTCTTAAATCAGATGATTGGTGTGAGAGGACGATATATTCTGTCTTTCTAAGTAGCTAGTACAAGGCTATATATGTTTGGGAGAAGTGATACTAAAAAGGAAATAAAACATGAGGAATACATGAGGCAAGATATAAAACAATAGAGAATCTTTGCAAATCATAGAATAAATGAAGGAAGATAAGAAGGGAAATGTCTAGAGGCATGATCTATCACTGGTACCTGTCCCCATTGATCCAATATATCATCAAGATGTCAAAGCGCCACAATCGCGTCATGTGTCGATGCCTCTGGAGATGTTCCCAGAGCTTAGAGCACACAGTGGACCTATCATCCTCCCCCTTACTGAAATCCTGACTGTCCCAGTCAGCCGATTGGAGTCATGTGCAAAATGTGTGATCATGTTGAAGCTGTAAACAAAACTCAAAAACTTCTCGTTCTCCTTCCTCAACCTCTAAACTCTTGACACTAGCTTTTTGTTATGTCTCTTCTCGCCAAACTCAATACCAAAGTCCTTGAATACACCAAATCAATGCCAAATTGTGGTGTTGCAGAAGACCTCGACTTTGAAGTGTGGGAGAAAGGGTTTCATGAGAAGATGGTAAGTTTTTGATTCTTATTCGATATCCAGATTCTAATGCAATATGTTCAGGCAGAATACAATGAACTGGCAGACAACTTGGGCAAGGAATGTGACTCGACTGTGCAGCAAGTCGTCGACGAGGTTTTTGAGCTTCTCAAACTGATGGCTCAATGCAAATGGCTTTTGTGGGGGGGAGACTTGTTATTTGCAGATCTGAGTGAGCAGGTAGAGCGAGAGCGAAGGGAAGAGGAAGCGAGACGGGTTCGGGAGGAGGAGGAGGAGGCTCACAGGGCAGAGGAAGATGCAAAGAAGGAAAAGATTGAGGCTTGGAGGGGGGCATTGGTAGACACTCAAAACACAGCTCTTGCTGCGTTTCATGCTAAAACTTTGTCAAAGGAGGAACTGCAGCAACAAAATGTGGAGCTTGCAGCAGAGGCGCAAGCGATCGAGAGGCTAGAGGCTGGAGAGGAGGACAGGGAAGAAGATTTGGGAGGATTGCTGATAATCAGGATTGGGAAGCGGAAGGCAGTGGAGATCAAGGGAGGCAAGGATGATGAGGACAAGGTAGAGAGCAAGTGGAGGAGGTTTGCTGAGGGCGGACTTCTCGATTTCGAGGGTCCGGTGAGTTTTCACTTTGTTTTTGAAGGGTTTTCAGAGTGCTGATCAATGTCGTAGTGCGATCAATGTGCTAGGATGATATCCCAGCCATCATGCATTGTCAAGGAGGGAGCCCCGAAGTGCATGAAGTGCATTCAGGCAGTGCAGGGGTGCTACTGGGAAGGGGTCTCGAGACGGGGACTTCGCAAAGGCAAAGTGAGAAGATTCAGGGTTGTGAAACTGGATTTTCACCCAAAACCAGGTACGAAATTCATTCGATATAATCTCATAGTGTATGCTAACCTATTTTCGGATTGAAAGTACCTCGAATTTGCATCATGGGTCCTGTCGCCAACATTGAACCAGTCGCAGGCCCTTCAAAACCATTGAAGGAGAAAAAGAGGTTGTCAAAGGGAAAGGGAAAGGCAAAAGCAAAAGCATCGCATAGTTTCGAAGAGGGTGAGGATGTCGATGAGGAGGTCATAACTCGTTGTCGATATCTGGTGACGAGGTTGGCAGAGTTGAAGGTTTAGATGGAGGTTTTGTGCAGGCAGATAGAAGTGGTGGAAGAGATGTTGGAAGAGTAGTAGATTGTGTCATTCTTTCTGTTTTGTAATTTAGATTTTTTGTGAGTCTCGAAAGTAGCAATAAGAAAAGTAAGAAGGAAAAGAAAGAAGAAAAGAAAAAAAGGAATAAGGGAAAGGCTCAGTAGATCATCATGGCCGAAAAACCCTTTTGGAGTTTGCATGACCATGCTATAATGCGATATTGCAACTTGTATTGTACACTAAAAGAAATCAAGGTCATAGGAAAGCGATCGTGAACAAAGAAAGGGGATAATTATTTGTCTTCGAAGTCCAGAAGGTCTTTGGGAATATCTTTGTCGATGTTCAAAGTGTTTCGAAGTTTTTCGAGTCTTTTGGAGTCGATATTGAGGAAGTTTGGTGGCAGGGGAATTGATTTTCGTGCAAAATAGGGAAGGAGTCAGAAGGCTGTGACTGGTCGATGAAATACTGATCCATTGAGTTCGCAGATGATATAGGCTCCTCCATAGTTTTGATCAATGATGATGAGCGGACCTAAATATCGAGGTCGCATCTTGCGATTGAGGGATTTCTCGATTTGTGTGTTGTGAAGTAGGACCAGGTCACCTTTTTCGAAGTTGTAGTCGTGCATTGTTCATTTGTGAACAACTTCGAAACATTTTGCAGCTTCGAGTCGAGCAGTATAGACTTTCGAATAGAGAATTTCAAGTTCAGCTTATCGTTTCTGTAGGGCTATTGCTCTTCAAGTGATGAGATCGGTTGTCAATAAAATAGAATCGGGAGGGGGTTGCAGGTATGTTGCTTCGGAGATGTCGAGTGGGATTAGGAGGTGTGATCCTGTAATTGCAAAGTAAGGAGAGCAACCCATGCATCTATGAACCATAACTCATTCTGCCCAAAACACCGAGTGTGCTCCAGCCAACCATTTGCTCTGATCTCCATCGACTGCTTTGAATAATGATTGTCAAATATCGACATGAGCTTGTTTGACGATTCTGTTCACACGAGAGTTGTAGCCGCTAATTCAAATGTGGTTAATATGATATCATTTCGAAAGGTACTCCAATGCTGTGATGAATGCTGATCCATTATCGCTCACGATTTTGTATAGCGAACCCCATCTACAAATGATATCTTTGAAGAACCAGTCCCCAAGGGTCATGGCATTTTCTTGTCGAAGGTTTCACCACTCGGGATAAGTCATTAGTGAACATCAACCTTGTACGATATACTTGAATCCACTCGAGGGAGGCATTTGCATGGTATCGATGTAGACTTTGCCGAATAAAGGTGTGGGTGTGGCAATGGTAGGTGGGATAAGGAGATTTCGAGTTTGTCATACCTGGCACAGGTGGCAAGTGCAAATATACCATGCAATGTCTGCTTTCATGTTAGGCCACCAAAATCATAGGGAAATAACAGCTTTTGTCATGAAGACCATTTTGTGTCCGATATTGTCGTGAGCTGCACAAATGATTTTGAGACGACATTTGGGAATTGCAATGATTTTGTGAGCTCCATGCAAGTCTTTCCTCCAAAGTTTCTCGCAATCTAAGAAGAATTCGGTGCAATATTGAACGAAGGTAGCATATTCGGAATCTGATAAATCTGTAGGTCATACCAAATCCTCTAACCATTTTCGAACGCGATTGTCTTCCTTTTTTGCATTGTTCGTTCATGGGACATCATCATAGGTCGGATCCTCCCCCTTACTGAGATCTGAAGAGAGGGAGAGTGTCAAAACTTGATAGGAAGTAAAAGGTCGAGTCGTAACGGGATTGATTTGGTGAATGAAACTGTGAAGATGGTTGATCCAGTCTCCGAAATCATTTTTGTTATGTCTCAAAAGTCCGTCTGGACCATGATGTGTACCTGCGACATGAACTAACATGAAGTGAAAAGTGAGGATCAAGACGATCCATCGACTGATGCTAGCGCTAGGTGCGATATCAGGGTTTGAGAGCATGCCTTTGATATACCTTGCGTCGACTTCAATGATGAGGTTTCGGACCTCTATTAGGTACAATCAAAGTGCTCCAAGAGTACAATATAGACCATAGAGTTCGAGTTTTGCTTGCGAAAACCGGGATTCACAGTTGTTAAGCATGATCAAGCTGAATCAACTGTAATATCATTTTCGAAGGTTGTTGGGATCACATTGCATGAGAAAGAAGCCAATAGCGATGTATGAAGTATCAACTGATAGGATACTTGGGGTGTCGGATGAGTAGTCAATAGTGCGAATTGCTGGGGAATTGATCAATGCTTGCTTCAGGTCTTCCTGTGCTGCGATTTGTTTTGGTCTGAAATTGAAAGGGACATCTTTTCGTGTAAGGTGTATTAGAGCTGTAGCATGTTGAGCAAAGTTTGAATAAAGATATGACAAACTCCAATAGTTCCTAGAAATGCCTTGACTTCAGTAAGGCTTTGACAAGGCCCCCATTTGCTAACTGCTGCGATGCGAGTGGGATCGGCCATACAACCTTCAATATTGCATTGATGACCTAGAACAATTATGTCGGAAACACAAAGGTAAAGTTTCAGACCAGAAAATGTTCCTCTGCAATACTTCATGCATTGGACTATATGATTTAGATTATCGAAATGCTCCCAAACAAAGTGTCGAATGCCTGGATTATCGGCAATCATTTCGTAAGATCCTCTGATAGTTCGATATTCTGATTTTGGACCCTTAACTGGTGTGTCGTCGATGTAAGGGATGGTGATATGAGGGATTTTGGGTTGTAGGATAAATGTTACATTGTCGTGTAAGATTGGGACCAAGTTTGTCCAACCCATTGGTAGGGTGATGATTTGAAGCACTCCAAAAGGTGTCTGAAATGTTGTTAGAACTCGAGATAATTCTGCAACTTTCCTTTTGTCGAATGTGACATATAAGTCCAACATTCCACTGCAAGCACATCTGCCAAATTGTTCAGCTAGATGCTCGGGGATCGGGATGCTGTATCATTACTTGATTAAGAGGCTCGAGACTGTGAACAATTTGAAGTGATTTCGCATCTTTCTTTGCAAAACAAAACCATCACAACCGATACGACGAGTTCGATGACTTGTATACTCCTGCTTCTATCTTCTTTTTCAGCATCTCGCAGATCTGTTCATACAGACCAGGAGGTATAGGGATATTACATTTGACCCATGGAGTGTGAGGAATAACAGGGAATTTGATAGGAGGAAAGAAGTTGGGGTGAAAGCTTCCTCGTTCTTGTTCGGTCCATGTGAAACCCATTTCATGATTTCGAATAAAATCATGCATAAGTTTTCGTTCTTCTGGCCATAGAAAATTGCCAGGATGGTTTTTGTCAATAATAGCTTTGTGTTTGAGTGTATATTGGGGAGAAGGGACAAATGATGGGGGGTGAGGATTGAGTTTTGGCATTCGCTCGAGGGGGTTGCCAGTGATTGTTTGAATGATGTGAAATCAATTGGGTAGTTCAGTAATAACTGGTCAAACTTTCTGTGTGACTGGTTTGTATTTCTTCTTCAAGGCTGTTACGATTTTGTTATCGTAACCCAGGATGACCAGATGTATGCCAGCAAGGCCGGGTACTTTATTTTTCTCATTTGACTCGACTCACTTCTGATGGGAGACGCTTTGACGCATGGTGACTCCATGCACCCAAACCCACTCCCACACATGCTGTGATACGACAGCCCCTTGACATGAGGTCCATAACGTCGGACTCTCACGATCGACATGATGCACCGCAGCATGTCCTTGACATCGGATCCTTGACATCGGATCCATGACATCGGACGCCTCATGTTAGACATGAGGCTTATCTCTTATTGTTCCCTGACATGCTGTGCCGCAGCACTCCATGACATCGGATGCCTCATGCAAGGCATGAGGCCTATTATCTCTATTCTTACTTGATATGCATCTACCTTTCCGATTGGACAATAGGTAGTCCTAGAATAGTATATAAGCTGTAGCTACACTCTGTGTATTCCTCAGCTTGACCTAATTCAAATAACGGTCTTAGACTCAACCAGAACACTCGACAGCTTAGGAAGCCCCTAGCTGTGATAACTCGAACTCAACAGTTGGAAAGCCTCCAACTGTGATACACAAACTGACGGTCTACTCAGAAAGCCTCTGAGTATGGATAGCCGTATCGACTTAGGAAGCACCAAGTCCTGAACAGAACCCGATACAGTAAGAAAGCCTCTTACTGCAAGAACCAATACAGTTGGAAAGCCTCCAACTGCAACATATGAAGACTAGGCTGAGTTGAGACCTATAGTCTTAACAAAAGGTCAAGCTGATCTACAAAGTCCACCTACCTAGGTGCAGACACAACATCTTTCAGACAAAGCCCAGACAGACCTCCAACCGGAGCATCATCATCAGGAAGAACCCCGTGGTATAGATACCAGGGTCGACTAGTACAATACTCGGAACCAGCACAGAAGTGGTTCTCAAGGAGAACCAGTGACAAAGAACCCCGATACCTCGATGAAGAGGATTTTAGATCCTTCAATAAAGAAGAAACCCCAGAACGAGATCCATTCTCCCTATCCAACGACAACGCCAACATGTCTACCGAACCCACTGCATCTACCAAGGAGATTAGAATCCAAACCCCCTCTGACTTCACAGGGGACCAAACAAGAACTGCAAAGTTCTTACAAGAAGTAAAACTCTATCTGAGAGTGAACCATGGAATCTACGACACCGACAAGAAGAAAATTATCTTTGCACTATCCTTCATGAATGGAGGAACCACCACGCCCTGGGCACAGACATGGGCAGAAAAGGAAGACCTAGGAACATGGTCAACCTTCGAGACGACACTCAAGACAACATTCACCCCAATCGATGAAGCTGGCAGGGCCAGAACAGAGATGAAGACACTAAAGCAGGGACAGGACCTGGAGGACTACATTGTGCAGTTCCGAATCCTGTGAGAGAAGGCAGGAATCTGCGACGACACTGCCCTCATCAAACTCTTCATGGATGGGTTAAACCCCAGGCTCCTTGAAAGAGTTTTTAACATGGAAATGATCCCCACGACCCTAGAAGGGATGATCAACGCTGCCTCCAAGTATGATGGGCAATGGAGGAGAGCAAAGGCTATAACCGGGAGAGCACAGGAAGCCTTGGCAAGAAGGCTACCCAACTCCAAGACAAAAGAAGGCCCGCTCAAGATCAACCGACTCTCCAACACAGAGAGGATTGAGCACATGAAGAAGGGATTATGCTTCGTGTGCCACCAACCAGGACACAGAGCAACTGAACATAAGAAAGGGGAGACAAGGACTGAGGACCGGCCTTTCCCAAAGAACAAAGGCAGAGAAGCCTACTCGAAGATCCGAGCAATCATGAAAGAACTCGATGAAGAAGGAAAGGAGAAAGCTCTCGCCTTAATAGGGGACAAGGGTTTTTAAAGAGGTGGCCTGCCTCGATGCCAGGTACCACCAAACTCTCTGTCTGCTCTGTATTACTAGCCACTTTGAAGAATCAATCTATGCGTTTAGATATCAAAGTGCTAGGAGCAGGCAGAGGGAAAGCCATTGAAACCGAAGCCCTACTCGACTCAGGAGCAGGAGGAATATTCATGAGCCACGAATTCACAAAAAGGGGCAGATTTGAACTACACCCCCTGGAAAGGACAATCAGGGTCAAGAACGTAGATGGAACCCCAAACAAGAAGGGGGAGATCTCCCACTACACCAAAGGATTCTTAACGATCAACAGAAGATTGTTCCTGACAACCTTCCTCATTGCAGGATTAGGGAAAGAATCAGTTATCCTGGGTCTGCCATGGCTCAGAAGAATCAACCCAGTGATCGACTGGAGAATTGGAACCTTCCAATTCCAAACGACCGACCAAACCCACCCAGAATTCTCATTTGGGAAAGGGAAAACCCTCATTGGAAGGGTGCGAACGGAGAAATCCAACGACAAACCTCTGGCTTGGCGCCGGAGAACAGTCAAAGAAGAAGGGAAGCCCTTCAAAGAAATGACAAGAGAGGAGAAACGGGCATGGGCACAAAAGATGGGCCTCAAGACAGAGGCGAAAGAAGAAGAGCGACTTACATGGCGCTGCGTAGCCACTAAAGAACTAGAAAAGCTCGCCCTCGAAAAGAAATGGAGGAACAAAGAATGGCTAACAAAATGCCAGAAAATTGCCGATAAAGCAAGGCAGATGGGAGAAGCCCTTCAGACTAAGCTGGGAAAGAACACAATACCCACCGAAACAAGAAAGGCAACCATCGAAGAAGTAGAAGATGAAGAGATTGCGGTCACGACTCTTCAAGATGCGGAGCCCATTGGGCCACAAGATGAAGAAGACACTGGGAAGGAAAACCCAGCACAGGTAAACCACGAACAGGCAATGGAACTGGCAATGGAACTGGCAATGGAACAACCAAAAGAGACACCCAAACTAAAGATCAAAGACGACGAACTACTAGTCGCCTACATCCAAGGAGAACCCATCATCGGAATATTCGAACTGGCTAAAACACCATTGACAGAGGAGTACGACGAACCAAGATATGGGTACTCCCAATCAACGAAGACAATCTCTCGGATTGTAAAGGCAAAGGGATCACCACGATATGCTTATGGACAAAATATCTGGATCAGGGCAAAAACATTGGTCTCACAACACCTGACACACAAGAAGGAAGGAGACCCCAAACAAAAGACCCTCGATGAACTACTCCCCGAACAGTACAGGGAATACCGATGGATATTCAAAAAGGAAGCATCGGAAAGATTCCCAGAATCAAGACCCTGGGATCATGCGATTGAGCTGAAAACGGACTTCATGGCGAAGGATTGCAGGGTTTACCCGTTGTCACCGGCAGAACAAAAGAAACTCAATGAGTTTCTCAATGAAAGCCTACAGAAAGGATACATCCGACCATCGAAATCACCCATGGCATCACCATTCTTCTTCGTTGCGAAGAAGGACTCGGACGCGCTATGGCCCTGCCAAGATTACAGGTACTTGAACAACGGGACAATCAAGAACACCTACCCATTGCCGCTGGTAGGGGACCTGTTGGAAAAACTGAGAGGGGCAAAATGGTTTACGAAATTGGACATCCAATGGGGATATCACAACGTCAGGATCAAGGATGGAGATCAATGGAAGGCAGCCTTCAAGGCAAATCGGGGGCTGTTCGAACCAACGGTGATGTTCTTTGGATTATGCAACTCACTGGCGACTTTCCAGGGAATGATGAACAAGATATTCCGCGACATGATCGGAGAAGGATGGCTCATGATTTACATGGACGACATCCTGATATTCTCCAAGGATCAGAACAAACACCAGGAAAGGACAAAGAGAGTACTGCAAAGACTGGCAGAAAACGACTTATACCTGAAGCCAGAGAAGTGCAAGTTCGACGTCCACAAAGTGGAATTCTTGGGTCTAATCATCTGACCCAATGAAATTGCCATGGACAACATGAAACTGGCAGGTATACAGGATTGGCCTACCCTGACTAACATAAAAGCAGTCAGATCCTTCCTGGGATTTGGGAATTTCTACAGGAAATTCATTGGACATTTCGCGGAGACAAGCAGACTGCTTAATGAACTGACAAAAAAGGACAAGATGTTCAACTGGACGACGGAATGTGAACAAGCCTTTCAAACGCTGAAGAGGAAATTCGCAGAAGCACCAGTACTGCTGATGCCAGACCCAACAAAGCCATTCACAATTGAATCAGATGCCTCGAAACATGCTACAGGAGGAGTGCTGAGACAAAGGGACACGAATGGGGACTGGCACCCATGTGGAGACATATTGCATGCGCTAACACCAACGGAACGGAACTACAAGATTTACGACAGAGAGCTACTAGCAATAATACGATTGCTAGAGACCTGGAGACACTACCTAGTGGGTTCAGGACACCCGGTGGTAATCCTGTCGGACCACAAAAACTTGATGTACTTCCGAACAGCACAGAAACTGAACAGATGACAGGCGAGATGGAGCCTATTCCTATCGGAATTCGACTTGCAAATCATCCATGTGCCTGGATCGCAGATGGTGCAGAGTGATGCATTATCACGGAGAGTGGATCACGTACCCGAAGAAGACAATGACAATGAAGACATCACGATGTTACCTGAAACAGTATTCATGAAGTTCATTGATATGGAAGTTCATTGATATGGAAGTTCATGATCTACTTGCGAGTAGTATCATGAAAGACGATCTGGTAAAAAGCGCAATCAAGGTGCTCAAGACCAAAGGAACGCCACCGATAAAATCAGTGTTAGAAGACTGGAAGATAGAAGACGGCCTTCTATTCTTCCAAGACAGATGCTACATCCCCGACAACGGAGAACTACGGAAAAAGCTGGTGCAAAAATACCATGAGGGGGTAACCAGCAGACATCCGGGACAGTGGCAGACAACGGAAATGGTTAGGAGAGACTACTGGTGGCCAGGAATGATGATGTACATCAAAAACTACGTCGCTGGATGCGCAACATACCCGCAAATGAAGGTCAACACCCACCCGACAACACCGCCTCTACAACCGATTAAATCTGAAGCAACAAGACCATTCGCGATGGTGACGACGGATTTCATAACTGACCTACCGGAGTCTGATGGTTATGATACACTCATGGTCATGGTAGACCATGGGCTTACAAAGGGGGTAATTTTTATCCCTTGCAGGAAAACTGTGGATGCACTGGGAGTGGCCACCCTCTATCTAGACAATGTCTACAAACAATTCGGCCTCCCAGACAAGATCATCTCTGACAGAGATCCCAGATTCGCCTCGCAGCTGTTCCAGGAGCTAGGAAGACTGCTCAGAATCAAGCTGGCAATGAGCACAGCGTACCACCCTCAGACCGACGGGGAGACAAAACGGGTGAACCAGGAAGTGGAAGTATACTTACGAATCTTCTGCTCGAACAACCAGGAGAATTGGAAACACCTCCTCCCAACCATGGAGTTCACACACAACCAGAGAACCCACTCCATACAGAAGAACTCTCCATTCTACCTCATGATGGGCTATGAGCCCAAGGCGATCCCCCTCCCCTACCTAAAGACAAACATACCGGCCATAGAAAAGCGACTTGTTGCACTGCAACGGGCCTGAGACAAAGCAAAGGCAACACACGAGTTAGCCAGACAGATGATGGCGGAAAGGATGACAAGACACTTCACCCCGTTCAAAGAAGGAGACAGAGTGTGGCTAGAGGCGAAGAACCTCAGAACGACTCATGCAACAAAAAAGCTCACACCGAAAAGAGAAGGACCATTCACCATCGAAAAGGTCCTGAGCCCACTCTCCTACCAACTGAAGTTGCCAGAACAGTGGAAAATACACCCAGTGTTCCACGCGGCACTCCTTTCCCCGTATAAAGAAACCAAGACACACAGACCGAACTTCCCAGAACCACCTCCCAACCTGATAGAAGGCGAATTGGAGTATGAAGTGGAAGCGATCATCGGACACAAGAAGAAAGGAAAGACCATGCACTTCCTAGTGAAGTGGGTTGGATACCCGACCTCGGAGAACTCGTGGGAGCCCAAGGGGAACCTGAAACATGCCAAGACAATCCTAGGGGCATATAAACAGCGATGACAGCTGTAGAACCCCCAAGACTGAAAACACCCACCAAACCAAGTATGAAACAAACCACGGAATGCTCCCCCCTCCATCGACATTACACAGACCAATACAAACCCCAGCAAGGGCTGGACGAACAGTCGTTGACCAACAACCATTGATGAACATACTCCCAGGCAGACCCTCATGGATATGCCCGCATGGGATTCCCTTCTGGATAACAAGGGATGATTGGATAAGAAGAATGACCTCGACCTGTCCAATATGCTGCCTCTTCGCTGGGAGGAGCACGAAAGCAGACTACGCCTGGGTGAGAACCCAATACGAAGAATGGTGCTTTGAGGGGGAACTAGACGAGGAAGACTACTTCCCAGAGGATTTCTATATTGATCGAGAAGGACTCGCCCCCGGCAGAAGACTGCTGTCGGGCATAAGCACACCTCTGTGGAGAGACCTCCAGTGGAATACCCACTACGACAACAAGAGCGGATATAGCCTGGTGAAAAGGCTCCTGCTTGGAGAACATGGAGAGCTGGGAACCCTACTGCGCTCCAACCGATTCCCTCAGACCCCGACCCGCCCCACCTCCTGAGTGGAGAAAAGAAGATGGTGATCAAAGTCAGTGACTTCGAAGATAGAGAGAGGGTGATGTTACGATTTTGTTATCGTAACCCAGGACGACCAGATGTATGCCGGCAAGGCCAGGTATTTTATTTTTCTCATTCGACTCGACTCACTTCTGATGGGAGACGCTTTGATGCATGGTGACTCCATGCACCCGAACCCACTCCCACACATGCTGTGATATGACAGCCCCTTGACATGAGGTCCATAACATCGGACTCTCACGATCGACATCGGATCCTTGACATTGGATCCGTGACATCGGATCCGTGACATCGGACGCCTCATGTTAGACATGAGGCTTATCTCTTATTGTTCCCTGACATGCTGCACTGCAGCACTCCATGACATCGGACGCCTCATGCAAGGCATGAGGCCTATTATCTCTATTCTTACTTGATATGCATCTACCTTTCCAATTGGACAATAGGTAGTCCTAGAATAGTATATAAGCTGTAGCTACACTCTGTGTATTCCTCAGCTTGACCTAATTCAAATAACGGTCTTAGACTCAACCAGAACACTCGACAGCTTAGGAAGCCCCTAGCTGTGATAACTCGAACTTGACAGTTGGAAAGCCTCCAACTGTGATACACGAACCGACGGTCTACTCAGAAAGCCTCTGAGTACGGATAGCCATATCGACTTAGGAAGCACCAAGTCCTGAACAGAACCCGATACAGTAAGAAAGCCTCTTACTGCAAGAACCGATACAGTTGGAAAGCCTCCAACTGCAACATACGAAGACTAGGCTGAGTTGAGACCTATAGTCTTAACAGAGGCTGTGAAGGTTGGGTATATAGGGTCGATTGACGAGATGTGGGGAGGGGAAATAATAGCAGAGTCATGCATAGAGGTGGCCATTGAGGCCGATAAAGACATTGCATACTGGCAACTAGCTGTTAAATATAAGTTCGCAAGGATCGAAGAAAAGGAAAAGGTGTTCAAAGAGTTCGAGGAGTCAATATCGGGAATAATCACAGTGTACTCGATAGTTATAGAAGAATTAGAATGGTCAAAAGAAATAATGAGGGCACACTGGTTATTCTCCGAGATGTTATCCTCTAGTTGCAAAAATCCTTGTGAACTACTCTTCTTTGTCAATTAGATCAGGGAATAGTCAGAATAGTGCAGGATCGTGTCGAGTTTGGATCAAATATAGTTATTGTCTGCGCTTTGTTTTGATAATTCTTGACCGTACTCTCTGTGAGAACGTTGAATGGTTGTCCAAGCAGAATGTCATATGCTGGATCGCAGATGATGTGTATTTGCATATAAAGAGTGATGCTACCGACTTCGCAAGGTACATTCTGTGCCAAACCTAGACTCTGGTCAATACCACCATTAGCCGATTGCAGAGGGATGTGTATTGAAGGATCGTATGCAACACCGAGTTTGTGACAGACTTCTTCCGACATTGCGATGATCGATGAACCCAGATTGACTACACTTTTGACTGGATTTCTGCCATTGATGTTCATAATAACCAATCTAATAGAATGCGATTCCTTTGCTGCGATAAAAGGTTTGGGTATTTCTCCAGGGCGAAGACTGCTAATATAGGTTTCGTAAGGGTTGTCAATTACAAATATGTCATTGTGAAGGAGATTTGTAGCGCTATTTCCTTTGTGTTGTTGGGTATGACGTGCAGTGACCTGTTCCTTCCATTTCATACGAACTTCAGGTGATAGTGGGAGAACAATTTTGCCTTCTGTGTTCTTCTTACACTTTCCTTCATTGATATAAGACTGGCAAACCAAGCAGTCACTAATAAAATGTCCTGTAAGCCCACAAAAGATGCAAACTAAGGTTTTGAGCTGGTCCAAACAAAATCCACTGTTAGGTCGAGTAGTGTTTGTGGTCTTCGAACCTGCTAAAGCTGTTACAAGAGTGGCTGCGAATTTCTTGAGGATTGCCATAAGGTCTTCCAATTTAATTTGGGGTGAAGATGTTGATGTTGTTGGGATTGCCGAAGGTGCTGAAGAATGCAAACTAAGTAGTGATGTTGAATCCGAGCCAATAGATCCTACTAAAACAAATTTTGCCACTGTGTGAATATTGTCGAGTGGGTAGGGGTCATCGAGGTAGTGATTGGGGAATTTTAGTTCGAGTCGTCGAGCGATTCTAGCCCATAAGCCTGGTTGGAAACCCCGGACAAAGGCTCTGCTTTGTTCTGCGTCGGAAATCCTGCCTTTAGTAGATGGAAACTTTGTAATGTTATAGAATGACTGATAGTATAATCCCAAATCACTTGCGTTGTAAATACCTATGCGAAGTTGTTTGCTGATGAGTTTGTCCATGTCCACAATTGACCATTTCCAATCGTCTTTGGAACCAGGATACAGTTGGTGAATAGCGATGTGAAAGTTCTGGAACAAAATGCCGGCGTCGTATTCTGGAATCAATTCCCAGAGTTCGGAAGTGTCAATATTGAGGTAGCAACAAGCATGCTTCTTCATATCTTCCGAGTTCGTGACATTGCACACCAAGAAAAGTAATTCGAGCTCGTTAAAGTATCTGTGAAGTTCTTGCAGCTGGGTAGGGTCAAATTTCGGAGCCATGGAATGACCACAAGCTGGCATCGTTGCTTGCATAGTCATGAATGCGATGTTTCTAGGAGTAGGGGTTAAAACTTGTGTGAATGATGGTAGAGGAGTCAAAGTTGTTGGAAGGATGAATGAAGATGTAGATGATGAAGACAAAGAAGTAGAAGATGATGTCGAGGGCAATGAGATTGGTGAAGGGAATAGTCGACAATGAGTCGATTCTGCTTCGGAAACAGGTATAAGAATATCTCCCGATTGTTCGAGAGATTCGAAGGCATGGCGAGTGTCAATTTGTAGGTTTATAGCTTGTGTTGGCCTAAGCTGGGAGATTTGAGATGGATTAGGCGATGAAATGATTTAGAAACCCCTCGCAGTGGTCTCCAAAACGATGATACTCAACTAGGATAAGGGCTCGAATGGTATAACACTAGTTAGAGGAAGGTTCCAAGGTGGTACTAAATATCACTGCTGTAAACCAAGGGTATGAAAATGACTCTAGAGGGTGTGTGATGAAGTGTGATGAGGTTCGAAAGTATTTGAAGCATTGCAATGAGGTTCGAGAGAAATTTGATAATGATTGAGAGTGTACAAAGCGCTGCGACAGCATTTGAGGGAATTTTAGTGAAGTTCAGGAGTGTGCAAAGAGTGTAATGAAGTTCGAAGAGTGTGCAAAGAGGTCCGACAATGTTCAAAGAAGTTCGAAGAGGTGCGATGATGTCCAAAGAAGTTCGAAGAGGTGCGATGATGTTCGAAGAGGTTTGAAGGCCTTTATAGAAGATGAAGACACTTTTGACGGTGGCTGAGGATAGACTATAAAGATGTAGAAAGGTGTCAAGAGAGGATAGACAATATGTGATGGTTTTGAGAAGCTAGTATGAGGAGTTCAAGGAAATTCAGCATAAAACACTGAACTTCGAGACTAAGTCGAGATGCTTGGACTCAAGAGAATGGCTCTTAAATCAGATGATTGGTGTGAGAGGATGATATATTCTATCTTTCTAGGTAGCTAGTACAAGGCTATATATGTTTGGGAGAAGTGATACTAAAAAGGAAATAAAACATGAGGAATACATGAGGCAAGATATAAAACAATAGAGAATCTTTGCAAATCATAGAATAAATGAAAGAAGATAAGAAGGGAAATGTCTAGAGGCATGATCTATCACTGGTACCCATCCCCATTGATCCAATATTTCATCAAGATATCAAAGCACCACAATCGCATCCTAAAATCCCATTGTTGTGTCTCCTCGTGTCCAGTGGTGCTTGATATGTGACACACTAACTCCTACAAGGTGTGCTGCATGTATCTGAAGGGTGGTGCGATAGGTGTACAGCGGCCAAAGGCATTCAAAGTGCTGCAAAGCTGTTCAAAGTTGTTCAAAGTAGTTTCGGAGTGGTGTTGCAGGGTTTGTAGGGGTTCAGAACTTGCATGTTGATGTGTTGATGCCTCTGGAGACGTTCCCAGAGCTTAGAGCGCACAGTGGACCTATCACCGTGAGCTTTGACTGGTTTAGAAGCTTCAGTTGGTTGCCAAAATAACTCATACGGCTTGAAATGGAGGTGTGGATGGTTAGAGGGATGCATAATTTTCTCCCTAATCACCAACACCAGCTTGCGGTGATGAAGCATTCCCATGTCGAATTCCTTTTGCCCTGGATGCAGTGACCTTCTGGGGAATGGAACCTTGATCTTGATTGGGGTTTTAACCCACCCACTGTTATCCTCTATGTCCTCCCAGCCTTCATCATTCAAGGGGTTGCACAGCTGATCTCCACTCAGCTGCACATCAATAAGCTGCCACTTTGTCCCTGAAACATCCTCAGGTTGAACGTTTGGATGCCCGACTATCTTGATGAGATCCTGAAAGCCAGATTGTGTTTTCTTTAACCTGCCCTTCCAATACCATTCTCCTAGTAAAAACAATGACTGATTTGGATATGGGTGGTAAGAGTCAGCTGGATGGTCAGGGAAAGTATCCGGGGATGTATCCATCAGGTCGTCGCACATTATATCCTCATTGGGATCATGGCCTGGGAAATGAGTTGCATGATACTGCCGGAAAAGGCCAAATTTATTCCCTATGGATTTCAGCAGTCTCCTGACATGGGAATAAACATTTGGGGGTTGCTCGGATGAGAGTGATGCTGGTATGGTAGCTGGAGATGTGGTCGGCGCACATTCTGATGCTTCTGGTTGAGGAGCTGGAGGAAGTGCTGCTGGAGGTTCAGGTAGTATATCCTGGTAGCGCTTGGGTAGTTGGCAGTTTTCCCGGTGACCCCTGGGCTCTGCCAGTGGTTGATCCAAGTCTTTGTCATTCATGGAGGCACTCTAACTGGTATAATAGCAATTCAATGAGCAATGAGCTGCACCAACATCATAAGTCTTACTTCATTTTGCATGGCAAGTGCAACATTGTTTGATCCTTGTTCAGCAGCTACATTTTGGTCTGTAGGTCTTTCCGCAGTTGTGCTTTGCATTACTTCCATTTTTTGACGCTTCTTGGACTGCCAGACCTCTTTAGCTTTCTCCAGACTGCTGGAAAGCCATTTCTTTGTCTTCTGGCACCTACACTTGTGAAAAGTATAGGCTTGTAGTACAGAGAACATGTGCCTGCAAACACAGACTTGACACCTGGCTGGCAGCAGGTCCATGGCAAGATAATGAGAATGGTGGTGGGCAGAACTCTGCTAACAGTGCAACATCCAGAAACCTCAGCCTGACTGGAGGGCTCAACATGAGAAAACAATTGCTAGCATGTATGAGTCAATTTATGAATTGACAGTCCGAGTCCGATATTGCCAGATTAGTAAAAGGCCATAAATGTTGGGCATGCTATGGAGGCATTGTATTAGAATGAGGAAATATTCAAGTTAATGCTAAGGGATGAGTGAGCTTACTGTTGTCATTCCCATCAAACTTGCACTTCAAAGTTTCCTATTTCAAATTATCCCCAATCATCGGTGGATATCATCAATAGTTGTAGCTCCATACCTTTGCTTTGACCATGTATGATGGGTTATACTAAAATGACTCATAGTACACCAGTTGGTCAAATGGCCAATTTTGACCATCAAAATAAATTCCAAATGATATTTGAGATACATAGAGGACATGAATAGGATCATATTGATCCCAAAATCATGAATTTTGGTGGACTAGTTTTTGAGATATGGAGAAAATACTGAAAATACTGAGTTTGAGAGTTATTGCAACAATGAGATGTTAAAAAAATTGGTTTCTTGTCATGGTCCATCCATAAATATAACATAGTAAGTCCTCTGACAGGTTTGGTGATTTTTAGTAATTTACATAAGTGTGAAAGCAGGTGATCATACAATTATGAGAGTTAGAAGTTGTAACTTGTTGTGCACACATTCAAAATTCTTGATTTTGACTGTTTCTGAATCCTTCAACCCCACAGACATTGGGAACATAATTATTTCCCACCTTTTACTTGTTAGACTCCATTGCAAAGGCCTGTACTCTTTATTGCCATATGTGCATGTGACTGTTCTGAACAATCATGTGCATGAATTATTACACATGTGATGATTCTGAACAATCACATGCATAAATTATTACCCATGTGATGGTTCTGCACAGTCACATGCATGAATTATATATTTTCATTTTTATTTATGGCTACATATATTTAATGTCAAGTCCTGCACGTGATAGTTCTGAACTGTCACATGCATGAATTATTTTTATACATAATTATTTCCCACCCTTTACTTGTTTGAGTTTGTTGCAAAGGCCTGTGGTCTTTATTGCCATATGTGCATGTGACTCTTCTGAACAATCACGTGCATGAATTATTACACATGTGACAGTTCTGAACAATCATGTGCACAAATTATTACACATGTGATGGTTCTAGTTCTGAACTGTCACATACATGAATTATTTTTTATACATAATTATTTCCCACCCTTTACTTGTTTGAGTTTGTTGCAAAGGCCTGTGTTCTTTATTGCCAAATGTGCATGTGACAGTTCTGAACAATCATGTGCATGAATTATTACACATGTGATGGTTCTGAACCATCACATGCATGAACTATACATTATTTATGGGTACATATATTCTACTATGATTGATGAGAAGTCCTGCATGTGATAGTTCTGAATTGTCACATGCATGAATTATTTTACTACATAATTATTTCCCACCTTTTACTTGTTAGAGTCTGTTGCAAAGGCCTGTACTCTTTATTGCCATATGTGCATGTGACTGTTCTGAACAATCATGTGCATGAATTATTGCACATGTGATAGTTCTGAACAGTCACATGCATGAATTATATATTTTTGTTTTTATTTATGGCTACATAGTTTATTCCCCATGTGATAGTTTTTCACATGCAATAATTTATTTCTGCTTTACATTTTCTACATCTTGTTCTAACATGCCTAGTTCTTGGGGTTCACAATGCATAGCATGGTCTGATACAGTGGAATCATCCTCCTCTGAATTAGAAAATCCCAAAAGCTGGTCCAACCTCACGGATTCTGATGAAGGAATACAGGCTCTTGATGCTTGGAGTCCATGCCCTTCTTAGTCTACATCAGATTGGAGCCCTTGTCCATCCTGGTCCTCATCCGACAATAATTCTAATCATCTGGGTCAAAAATGGGAGGCTTCAAGCTTGCAGAGCTGTCCCAGCTCTCAACCTAGTAACAAATGTGATAAAGACTATCACCCAGGTTCCACATTCAGTCCACTTAACACTGCTCCAAAATCTCAGTCAGAAAGTGATGTATCTAATGAGATAACACAGCTCAGACAAACTGTTGGTATGTTCAAGATGGATATTGCCAATGTATTCAATTCAGCCCTCATTCATTTATTCTCTAGCAATCCACCTTGCCAATTCAACTCTTTGGGTAGCTGCCTATCCAGATCTACAAACACTGAAACCTGGAGATTTAATAAAACTATCCATCCTGGACTTCTTTCTGAGCTGGGAATCATATCAAAGCCAGCATTCTGATGACTCTGCTAGCTTTATCATCTCAACACCTCAACAATACAAAACCTTACTGGAGACCCTAGTCATGACCATGCTCTTGTCCAGAAATGTCTTGACCTCTCCACTAAACCCATTAACCATGTTCCAGTCATTTTCTTGGTTGCCTTCGGACAAAACACATATTTTCTGGCCTTGTTTGATTTTTCAGAAAACAAGGTCCTAATATTAGGATGTCTTGGCTGTCCAACATTGGAACCTGTGGCTAGTCATGCAGAGTGGGAGTCCTGGGATGGTCCTATACTCTGGGAAAGAATTGGGAAGGCATTCACTTGGCCAGCATCTGAGATGAAAGAGGCTCAACACATGGCAGTTGTATATGAAGCAAACTGGATTCTGGTATTACTTTACATTATTTTACTGTAAAACCCAATTAACTATGTTTCTCTAGCAAAATTCCCACTCAGGCCCTGGTATTGCAGCATTTTCTAAGCTTCTACAAGATGGGCAATGGTGTTGGAAGGATGTTCCATTTCACAGCCCAAGGCTCAATCTTGCATGTGACCATAAAGTAAGGGAGCAAATGTTTTATACAGCTCTCAGTGCTGCTCATTCATGCTTCACTCTTTGGAACAAAATATCCCAAGGCAACAAGGATCGCATGCAGCTGCCTGAAATATTCATTGATGAAATGCATATCCTGCCTTCCCACTTTCAGTGGGTTAGGAATCTTAGCCTCATCTTTTTGAATCAGAGGTCAGGATGCAAGATGTGTCAACTTGACACTACCTCTGCACATGTGCCTATGGATACCAAAGGCACTTATCAGCAAGACAGGACTGTCCATCCACATTCCAAAATAACAACACTTCACCTCCCCCATCCCAGACATCATCATCTTCATCAGATAGTCTTCATGAAGAGATTAACTTGGGTGACTTTGATGACTATAGCACAGCATCAATATGGAGTGGAAATGCTCCACCCCTCTTTGATGTGTGGACTTTTGATTCCTCTGGTTTGCAAGCTCTTCCCAACTTTGCTTGCACATGGAGAGACAGAGGATATAGATTACCTCCTTATTTTGCCCCGGTCTCCAGCAAAAAAAACACCCACAGATTTTATTTCATGCCTCCTGCCAACAATGGATAATGCTACTCAAGAAGGCACCAAATTTGATACTGCCTCTCCATCTTCAAGGCAGCATGATCCTGAACTACCAGGAATCATCCAGGATATTCCAAGCAGGAGTTCCTCCCCAGAAGCTACTTTATTGGGTGCAAAAGGAATGCTGGATGAGGCAGGTAGGGTTACAAAAACAAGAGAAAGTTATAATGTTTTTGTTTGAGAAAAGACAAGGACAGATAATTTTATAAAGCTGGACCTGGAACAAGATCATGTTGGGTTAACTCAAGACCAGGTTTCAATTTCCATGGACATTGACAGTGTTCTTTTTGTCACAACAAGTACATTACTTTCATGCAAAGGCGCCGTCAATTTGCATCTGCTACCTCATTTTTCTGATCAACCACCATTTTCTGCAAATCCCTTGGGGTATGTCACACTTTTGGGACCTCCAGGAGATGAAACAGAGCTCGATAATCCACATCTTCGAAGCAAAGTTCAGCACCACCTCAGTTACATTCCGCACATGCCATTTGGTTATTTTGGCAAAGCTTCTCAGCAGTTTAATCTTTATGTGTTCTTCCCAAGAATGATACACAAGAACATCAACAATAATTGAGCAATCACCATCATGCCCACTGAACTTCAAGAACTATGGATTTTGGAAGCCATCTTCAAAGCATTGGCTTCAGCCCTGAATCACTTTCCTGGAATTTCAGAATATCTCCCTCAAAGTACAGAGCAACTTCATTGGAGAACAGGAGATTGTGCTAGACATCCTACCATTCCTCTTACTCCTTAGTCCCTAGCTTCACTTTTGGTTGCCCTTTGCTGTGAAGTATCCCAGAACAATAACCTTCTTTCTTGCTTTGGTTCATTTTTCTTTGTTCTTGATGCAAGAGGCATAAAGTTGCTGTCAAAACAGTGTGGACCAGGCAAAACTGTCTTTCAGGCACTTCAGAGAGTCGTACCAGGTCTAGATTGGAACTACATGCTGGACAGAGACAATGGAGAGCTATACCTTGATCTTGGAGTCTCTTTTCACCCAACAAACACCATGGAGCCAATGGTTGGACTCTGGTGACTAGACAGCTTGAGATCCTCTTATGCTCTCATGGGAAAATGAAGCAGGAACAGCAAAGAATAACACTATAACACCATGTGTGACTATGGAGGTTTCAAGGCTGAAACATCAGGTCATGTCAAACATCACACCCATATTGTGAAGTGCATTTCATATAACCTATTCTTTGAGTCTGTCCATCACCCTGGGCAACAGGCCTATATCACATCTCTGGACAATGCTATTTGGTGCAATCAAAAGTATCTTGATGGGTGCACAAGATGGATGAAGGCTCTGATATCTGGTGGGAAACACTCATATGGTGTCCATGATGAACTTCGTGCAAGTGCTTCTGTAGTTTTGAAACTTCTGCCAGTTGTCATGGAGTGGGTGAGAAGAACATTTTTATTCTAATTCACTGATAGGACTTAAAACTCTATTCAGGCAGAAAGCTTCCTTAAAAGCAATCCCATTATATGGATCTCAGCCCCAACCTTCTTTAATTTTGCTTTGTGATGGTTTACAGAGCTGCAAGACATTCACCGCAAACTTGCTGTCACTTGCCCACCCAATTATGGCACACTCACAGCCCTAATTCTCCATTTAATGCAAAATATTATGGTCAATCCATCCAATATCCCATCATATGTGCAATCTGCATTGAATATACTACATCAGAAAGCAGTGATGGAAAGGTTCAGAATGTTGTTCATCGATGACCTGGATCTGAGGATATGGAATGCATAAATGTAAACTTGGGACAGAAGGACGGCAATGAGATTGTGCAGGCCCACAAATACGCACTTGCATCCAGGCCCATGACAGAAAAAGTAAAGGATAGGGAAATCCAGCTTATTCCATCCGAGAGTATATCATGGTCTATATTGCAGAAGATGTGCAAGCAGCATCCAGTGGACTTTCTTTGCTGATTCAACTTTGAAGAGGTGGATATAGGGCAGATCTCTGAGGAAATCCCGGAAATAATGGAGGATCTCTTTATTGCTTTCACCACAGATACTTGGCTATGCCTCCAGGAGTCATTCTTGCCTGCTGGAATTCGACCCAAACCTGCTACCCTCAAGGATGCAATGGAAGTTTGGGCATGCCAGACTATTTTAGCACTACTTGGTGGAAAATCCACTTTTCTGCCATTGTCATACCAGCTAGAAGGGGCACCAAAGAAAAGAAAATCAGACATAACATTCCAGCACCTTAGGACGGTTTTCTTTCCAAGTCCTGGCAAAGAGTTCAAAACCAACAGTATCTGGTTTGCCTACATTGGTTCAGGCGGTTATATTCGAAGATACTGGGATTTTCTTGAGGAGAAGAAAGATGAGCCACACACAATTGAGGATGTGCACAAGAGGCTTGATGAAGTATTTGGTCAACTACAGTGCCTTCCTCAAAGCAGGACAGACACCTGTATATGGCATGCTACAGAAGGGTTGGGCTGCTTTTTGACAAACCCCCTTTATTATAGAATTAAATCATGGAACCTCAAACCAAAATGGGACCCCAGCAACCTCAAGTAAGCACTGCAGAACTCCAGAAGTGGCTGAATCCAGGAAGCCCCATGCCTCACAAAAGAAAAAGAAACACAACAAAGACATGTTTGGGTAAATCAAGAAACTACCATAGGCCCCCTGCAAAGCGACAACAGATAGATAATCAATGACGCCACCAACTCAGCCCTATACAATGTGCCCATATCAGAAGAAACACTTGGAAAAATGCTTTTCAGGATATTGAGGAGAGTAATAGTGAAGATGGCTCTTATTCCTTTTCAACACCTGACCAGTTGGACACAGATTCTGATAGCACTGCCAACTCAATTATTGATTAGTTTTGTGATATTTACAATTGAAGACCTAATTTTATTCTACTGTATATATGACTGTTTTGATCCACAAAATACATATATAAGTTGACATTTTAGAATATCAATAGAAGCATTCTCCAAACATGGCCTCTCCACCAACAGATGCACAATGGAAAGCTGGAAAGGCTTGCAGGTCATTTTCACTTACTTATACAAACAAAAAGAACAAAACCTCTGGTATGGCATGCATTAGGACTCTCATGTACAAATGTCTCACCACATTTTTGTAGAATGGCAATTTCATGTGGGCTCATTTTGTCTAGTTAGCCATGAAGGCCTTGATGGATTGCCACTTGAGGAATGCACAAGGGATAAATACTGGAAGGCTCGCATTGTGGAAATTTGGAGGCCTAAGAGAAAACTGAATACTACCAGTAACTGTGTATGTTCTGAAAATATTTACTGAGTACCTGCTCAACTCATACCATTTTAGGAACATTACTTGCTAGTACAATGGTTTTATTCAAAAGAGGACATTAAGCAGGTCAAGCCTAATGGTGTCAAGGATTTGGACAGGCAATATCAGTGTACTCAGATCATGCATGCCCTTCAACTGATATACTTTTGAATTAGATATTTGACAAGTGCCACCAAACAAGAACTTTATGCCTCAAACCATAAGTCCATTGTCAGTTCTGAAGCAATTGCTAGTGAGCTGTACTGTCTTCTGTGATACAGATTTAGACTAAATGAAAGTTCATTAATAGCCTACCTACATGACTATGAAATGATAATACTTGACAATTCAGCTCATGATCAGCAACCCATTGTCACATATTTCTCCAGGTATGTGTCAATAAATAGTTAGATATGATTTTTGGGTGAAAATTGACATCCCTTTGAAGATTCTTCTGGAATTACACCAATCAGTGTCTTCAAGTATGTCAATGTTGGTTTAAATATTTGACTAATTGTACTCACTTGAGTGTATTAAAGGGATCATTCAGCCATTGTGGTCTAGAGATGTGCACTGATCTGTGGAGCCCTGATGTAGAGGAGCAAAGATTTTGTTGGGGATGCCAAACTTGGTTCCATACCAAATGCCTCTCTGCTGATTTCATCACCACACAAGCAGAACATATTGAAGAGATTTCCAAAGAGCATTCCAAGGCTCCAAGATCTGTCCTTCAGATTGCCTTTCAACCAACAGCAAGAGGAGGAACCCTACACTACATTGCTGGAAATATCAGGTTTGTCAATGAGGCAAGGCTGCTCTTGGACCACAACGTGCAGGAAAAGATACTGTCTAACCCTGAACCTTGGATGGCTGCCAACATCGTTGACCATGAAGATGATGAGAGTTCTCTGTGGTCCAAGTACTTGGTTTATAAGTATGACATAGACATGGGAAACAAGGATACAGAGCAACTGGTAGTGACCAGGCAGGTTCTTTATAAATGTCCTAAATGTGGGCCAAATACTTCACTGTAATGTAGGCAAGGCTTTCTATAGTTTGTTGGTGTTTTCAATGGACAGGAATGAATGGATGCATGCATGGAATTTTATGAACTCAGAGGCAAAAGAATATGCAAACAAGGATAAATTATCCTTATATCTCTCAGAGGAAATTGAATCTCAGCTTTACTTTCTTCTGGAAGGACAACATGAAAGTAACCCCTGCAGAAACATCACTCGCTGACAGTCTTTTGAAGTCAAAATATCTTGTGGTGGTGCTTGGTACAAAAAATAACTTGTTTTCACTGTTAATGACGCTGATCATTGCTTAAAAGGTGCAGGAGTTTCTCAGGCAGCTGGAACTCAGACCTTTCGAGGGACAGAGGGTCTCTTGAGCAAAAAATCACAGAATAGGAATCTTCTTGAGTTGTTCCAAAAAGAAACTTTTGAGGTTCTGGGTGCCATCAACCCACTGACAGCTGGAAAGACCCCAAGGAAATCTGCAGCACATGTTTTGCAGATGGCAAGCCTTGCAGAGGCTGCTGCACAGGCAAAACCAACTGTGTTCCATGAGCTCCTAGGAGCCCTGCAGTCTATTGGTGTTCTAGGTCGGGTTTATACACAAAACATCGATGATCTCAAGATCAAGGCAGGATTAGCAACTGATGGCAACCATCCTAACTGTGTGCAACTTCATGGGTCAGCCATGCAGGTCATGTGTACCCAATGCAGCTTCACCGAACATGTATTTCATCACTTTGTAACTTTAAAAAGTGGGCAACTGCCTGGCTGTCCTCAATGTAAAAACCGAATGGAAGAGAGGAGGAGTCAAGGGAAACGATCCTTGGGACAGGGTGGATTGCTTCAACCTGCAATTATTTTATATGGGGAAACACATCCTAAGGGAGAAGATATTGCCAAAATACAGGCCCTGGATGGACAAAAAGCTGACAATGTATTGGTTGTAGGAACCTCCTTGAAAACCTTTGGATCTGTGGCCCTCATTAAAACATTGTCAGCCAATCTTCGACAGAACATATGTGGGCAAGTGTATTACATGGACCTGCAAAATCCATCTACATCCTTGGTGGATGTCTTCCATCACATCATCCCAACCAATTGCCAGAACTTTGCAGATTATATGCTTCATAGGTTAGACAAAGCTCATAGCATTTCCTTGACATCTTTTGGAGGGAAAGATGATTTGAAGGACTGGATTAATGCAGGGACCACTTGTAATGATTTACGGTCATCATGGGCTTGGGTATCATATAACAACATCCTGTAATATATACTATCTCCAAGGAACATGTATATGCCAATCTGCAAGCTCCACAACCATTGTTTTCCTAATCCACTCACACTGCTTCTCACTCAATAATTGCTGAAAGGGAATTTCTAAAGCAAGATGTTTGGCAAACTGACAGGCATAAACCCCACAGTCTGAAGAACCCTGCTGTTCTGGAACATTTTTTCCTGCCTTAACTTGCCAAGTATTCAACCCCAGTGGTTGTAAGATCATCTACTTATTATAGGGGAGCATCAGAACCACATAACTGCTATGGTGGGTATCTGACCTTATCAATTTTCTCCAATCACCTTTTGACATGCTTGGGTGCCATGCTATCAAACACCTCCAAAACCTGGCTTTTTGGATTGAACTTAAGAGCAACCCAATGGTCTTGAGGATGATTAATTATAGTGATGACCACTGTGAATGTTTTCATGGCAGTTGCCACACTAGTTTCATTTTTTGAAATCTGGGCACCAACAGATAATTCAGTCTGGTTCAACATAGCTGAAAAGGTAACTCACCCAAGCCACTGACTTGTTTGATGCTTCTAGGCCCCATTTTCCAAGGGAAGGAAACCAGTGTGCTGAGATAAATTTGATATCTGGCTGCAGGTATCTACATATATCATTGTCAAGCCACTGTCCATGCAGCAATCTCTTGATGCCTGAGTTCCTAAAGGGTACCTGAGCAATTGTCCAGATATGCGAAGTTGACAGCTCCAGAATGTTCTCCCATTTCTGTTCCACCACTTCATACTTGTAGAGAAGCACAGCTGGAATAGTGCCAAAGGATGATGAGTTATCTTGATTTTCGGATGTAATCATGGAAAAAATAGGTAGATTCCATGAATATCCAGTATTGCTGTGCCTATGGATCTGTTGTTTGGAGCATATCATCTGAATTATGTGGGCCAGCCCTGCCTGGTGGTGCTTGTCAGAAATCACTGCATTCCAATCTGGCAAAAGCATAAGCTCAGGTCAGGACCATCATAGGATAAAAATGATACCATCTTCCTGGAGATTTCCTGTTTGTAACTTTAACTTTTCATCTTTGGAAACACTATTCAGAATATAGTCCAGCATCCTCCTTCCTTTGCTATCATGCAGCTTCATAAAAATCACTCGCAGCAACCATGGCCTGAGAAATGCTGGTGTGTAATAGGTTGATGTGGCGCTGGTGCTTGCTGATTGAAAACTATTTTCCACATTGTACTGAAGCCCTCGATGATATCTCTGGAGATACTCTGGACTTGTAGTTTCCCAATACTGCGAGTAAACATCAAGCAAAGCAAGTTCACATAGTGTTGCCTTGTCCACATGGTAGAAGTCACACCCAAACTTCACAACCCCATCATCAAATGTCCACTGCCATGGAGGAGGCATGAAAGGTTCATTGCATGCTAGTTCCCAGATTGCTTCCTCACTTGATGATTGGAATGGCTGCATGGCAAATGTGATGTGGATGTAGAGTCGTTTAGTTCTAAACTGTCACATGCCTAGTTTAAGGTGCACGTGATGGTTCTGAACTGTCACTGTGTTGATAGAACCAAACAAATAGGCATTTTTCTGCACCTCATGCCGAGATGGTGCTTTACCAAATTAGGTTTAGTGACTTGCAATTGCAGCATATTTGAACCTCAGGAATGGGGAGTTATCACCCTCACAAATATTTTCCCTTTCAAAATCCAAGCTGCCTCCATCCTGACTGGCTACAATGATCTAACCCTAGCACTCAATGATCCACCTACCCCAAATACACATAGTTTTCTGGCATTGTTGATGGCAAGATACATGGACACTTCCCACTGCAGATATGATGACCATGTCAATGAGTTGTCTGGGATCCAGGGTTCTGGTCTTTTGGACCACCTTCCATGGCTGACACTGTCATCAGACCTATTCAAACCCTGGGAGCCAGCCAAGGTATTTCCAATTTCAAATGTAATACTGGCGCTGACTATGGCAAAGGGGTTGATACAATCTCTGAAAAATGACTTTGCACAATGTCTGGATGAAACAGATGAAAATAGCCGGGCATATCAGGAGGCACTGAAAGGGGAAATTCCAGCAACCTCTTCATATTCTCATTCACATGTTGCCTCCCATCTTTTGTCTATGCGTTTCCTGGACATATACAAGGCCTTGGACCAAGAAATTGAGACAGGCATTCAGGCGGGCTGTGGGTTAGATTCCACATTGCTAAAGAATGATGTATGTTTCAAGTTGCATTTATTAATAGTGGGGCACCATGACATGTGTTGCTAAACAGGACCTTGAGGACTGGTTGGGAGTAACTTCAAATGCAATTTCCATCCTGCAAGCATACAAGGACAAAAACTCCAATGCTGGAGATACAGCAGCAATAGGAATAGATCTGACTGAAGATCAAAGAATTGGAAGAGCACTATATCTCTTTGCAGAAAAAAACAAAAGAAGAAGCCAAGCATCACAGATTTTTGCCAATGTGGGCCTTGCATGCCTAGCAATTTGTTGACTGCTACAGGTGCTATTATTTCCACTGCTATCTCTCATTCTAATGCATATCTTAGGGTCAATTGGATAACCCCCACAAACAAGAAGACCTTGCAGAGGAATTTGGACCTGGTTTATCAACACCTATCCTTGGTTTGGCATCTCTGTCACATACCCTGGAGCTGGCCACTGCCATAAGTCCACTGGTGCTCTTCAGTGCCAGGAAACTGTCATCATTTCATGTTTCCCATGCCAAGCTGTGTATGGTAAGTAGAACCAAAGCTTAGTCATTTGTTACCTGGCTGATGATTCCAATTGGGTTATCCATGGAAACATTCATCACCTGAAAGTCTGGGCAGTGGAAAAAGAAATATGGCAAAGCATGATACAAATTGCTCAGGACATGCCTACTATCAAAGACTGTGTTCTTAAAACCCTCAAGACTGTTGCCAGCCTGAGCCTTGACATTGATGCAGAAGCTAGGTCATGGTTCCATCCTGTTCCAGCTATAATTCCAGATGACTTCTTTGGTTTCCTTCAAGAAAGGGCTATGGGAATTGCCTTTGGTGCACCCAAGCCTATTCTGCTCTCTACACTAGTGCCTGCTGCTTCCGTCCTGGCTGCTGGACAAAGTTCTCTGGATGCACTACAGATGTCTAATGCTTGGCAGCAAATGGGTGTTCAGCCTAATTTACTAACACAGCCTTTTACACCTCCGCCCACGCCAACCATTCCTGGCCCATCAACCCATCCTTTTCAAAACAATGAGATGGATAATGAGGGAAAGACCCTCTCAGTGACTCCCGCCCTTCCTGGCCCACTCAGCAGCTCACCCTCTCCCTACCCAATCCCCATCTGCTCACCCTATCCTTTGCCCCATCAGATGGATAATGAGGGAAAGTCCCTCTCAGTGACTCCCACCCTTCCTGGCCCACTCAGCAGCTCACCTTCTCTCTGTCCAATCCCCATCTGCTCACCCTCTCCTTCACCCCATCAGATGGATAATGAGGGAAAGTCCCTCTCAGTGACTCCCACCCTTCCTGGCCCACTCAGCAGCTCACCCTCTTCCTGTCCCATCCCTATTTGCTCACCCTCTCCTTCACCCCATCCTTCTCATAGCACTGAGATGGATAATGAGGGAAAGACCCTCTTACTGACTCCCACCCTTCCTGGCCCACTCAGCAACTCACTCTCTCCCTGCCCAATCCCCATCTGCTCACCCTCTCCTTTGCCCCATCCTTCTCATAGCGCTGAAATGGATGATAAGGGGAACATCGACCCTCTTCCCTTGGATCTAAAGGAAAATGGATCACCTTCCCCTCCTACCACCCCAATCCAAGGTGCACTTGGCCTTGCCCCTGCTGCAAGTCCAAGCAGACATGACATGGACATGGACATTGATATTCCTGGGGTACAACACTCACCCCAACATTCAGACATGGAACTGGATAGTGAAGAGAATGATATTCTTGAAGAGGTCAACACAATCCCATCAGATGACAATGATGAGTATGGCCTAGCCAAAGACTTGGCTGATGTATTTAATGAAGTCATCAGGATGAATGCATCTCAGGAGGAGACAGGTTCTGATAGAGGGGACAGTGAGGTTGCTAGTCCTAGACCATCCTGGCCCAGGAAAAATAAACCCAGAAGGAAAGAAGACAATGGAGACAAGCCCTATAATCCTGGGGCGACTGCTTCCCAATTCAAAAATCTGACAGAAACCTTGCCAAGCAATGAAATAACAGATGGCAAGGAACATATTGTGCAAAACTCCAAAAATGAGGTCATTGACCTTACTTTAGAAGAGGTAAGGTTGCTGGATTTTTTAATCAGGCCCATATTCTAATACAGGAACTATATATCAGATTCCTCAGGCAAGACCATGCCTCTTCCAGGTTTCAGGCAAAAGGGTAAGTGCTGTGTAAATAGAATTTACTAACACCTCAATGATACAATTCCTTTTTTCGAAGATACATGCTTGTACTATGATGCTTTACAGTCCAGATGGGAGCAGCATGGAACACACCTCATCATTCCATGTATGTGGTTTTTATCTCTTTGACCTGGTGAGGTGCTCATTCTCTGTATGTTTTCAGACAAAACAACAGCAGCAAACCCTGCTGTACCTTCATGGCAAGAATCAGAAGAATTTTATTAATGACAGACCTCCTCATCTCCTCAAGAATAATTGTTCCTTTCTCAATATCTTGACTGAAAATACTTGTGGCTAATGTGGCAATACAGAATGAGGTCACAAGATGACCAAGAGAAGCTGTGTTGTAAGCTGTTAACCACTCACTTCCTTCAGGATGATCATACTTGAGCTGTATTTCTTGAAGATGGGGCGGAAGAACCAATGGAGTGTTTCCTACCTGTGAACCAGGTGTTTGGCATTGTGTTCCCAAGTGATACCCAAAATATGACAAAGCGGAAGTCAATTGGAACTTCTTCTACTCCAACAAAGCGCCAAAGAGTGGATGGTAATCTTGGATAGGGGATTATTCTAGAATTGTCATCAAATTATTATGTCAGCCAAGGGTTTTTACTATATATATTTTAACATCTAGCCAGAGATTTGCAATCCCCCTGAACCATGGACTTGCTAGAAGATGGTTGGTGGCCAACCACTATTACTGATACTTGCCCCTTCTCTCTTCCTCCATCTTCCAAATGGCTTCTAAAAGAGGAAAGCAGCTTCATTGCCTTTGTTGCTGGTGGGGACCATACAGTGTATCTCATGCATCAGGCCTGCCTGCCTTTTTTGATCCTACTTGACATGGTTCAACAAATGTACCTTTGGATGGCTAACTCTGCAGAGCCTGCTCAGAGCACAACCTTTTATAAAGGGGTTATGTTTCTGGATTCACTGAGAAAGGATGTTACCATGGGTTGCCAGTATAGAGGGGTAGATCCTCCTCCCCTGGAGAAGTCCCTCCCAGAAAGTCTGCAGCGATGGCTATGCAGGTTCCTATTAGGTATCCCCCATGACCCAGAAAATTGCAAGCAAAATGCCCCAGTGCTCCAAAAAGCCTATGAGGACATTGATGTCTTCAAATATGGTAGGCCATTTACACGCTTTTGCTACTTGTTTATCATATGGACTTGAATTTCAGATTTCTTAGATTGGTCACTGACTAATGAGGAACTCCTTCTCCACTGTCTTTCCAGAATATCTGATGGACTACATGGATAGTCACTGTATCCTGTTGAACCCCTTAAATGGTTGAGTCTCCTCCATTCCCAATTTGTGCAAGCAGGACTCTGTATGATGCAGTCATTGTCACAGTTAGGACACAGAACAGAACAGGAGGCGATGCACACATCAGGTGAAAGCCCTCAAAGTACATAGCATTGATATTACTGTTATCAGTTTGAAATTAAGTTTACCTAGTGATGATAGATCCAGGGGTCCCATATGAAGCTCCCCTACCTGCGCAAAATCATGACACTGTTTTGAATGCTGAAAGTGTTCTGAATGAAACCCCAATGCTCCACTGTACGGCACAATCATTGTCACAGTCAGGACACATCACAGAATGGGAGGCAATGCACACATTGTGTGAAAGCCTTCACAGTATGTAGCACTGTCATTACCGTTATCAGTTGGTGATTAAGTTTGCCTAGTGATGATAGATCCAGGGGTCCCATATGAAGCTCCCCTACCTGTGCAAAGTGATGATACTGTGTTGAATGCTGAAAGTGTTCTGAATGAGACCCCAATGCTCCCATCCCTCCATGATGATTCTATACCATCCCTGTCTAATAACCCTAGCACCAAAGTGCGTCGGAAGTGCGGGCATCTGCAACATCAAATTCTGACCAAAGCACCTCAGGCTGATCCCAAAACAATTGAAACAAAGCAGGAATTGAGGAAGCAACATCCTACAGGGGCAAAAACCGATGACCCATGGGTTATTCTTTCCACAGCCCCCTTGGTAACCCCCTTCAAGTCCAAAAAAGGCCCATGCAGCAAAGCCTCCCAAAAAGAAGCCTGTGATTAACATTTCATGTGGATAATAGAAAACACTTGGCCTGAACATAATTTTCACAGGGGTCCCAAAAAAAAGCTGCACAGAAAGATATTAAACATAGTAAAGTGATTAGTTTCATTTCTTCTTCACAGTATTTTTATCATTGATCATTATCATAAAGATATCTCTGGTGTAATAAGCAAGGAGGATGCTGCAGGAACTGAGATGCAGGCAATGATTATAGATCCCAGGTCAGGGATTGACAACAGCATCGTGTTCAAAGAGGACAAGATTGATGGTGATCAATTCACAAAATGTGCAAGCCACTTTGAATACATCTCAACTATGTCCTCCTTCGATGACTCTTTTTTTAGAAACACTATCAGGAAGGACCTGCAGAAGGATAGACATGTCAGTTGGAATGCATTCAAAAGCCTATCCCCAAAATCGGTATGATATGATTGTCTGTGTTTCACATTGATACTAACAAGCCTGATAGCAACAGTCATCTGCAACTAACTGGGACAAGCTCACACAGGTTTTGCCCACTGATAATCCATCCAAGGCCCAAACGATCTGAAATCTAGATAAGATATACCAGAAATTCAAAAAGAGTGTTAGGACCATAGAGTCACCAATGTAATGATAACTGTATGGCCCTGTCATTTTGGGTAACATCCTTGGTCCAGGAATTTTGTGTAATGGTTTTTTCCAACCAGAAAGCCAACAATAATCCATTTACTTCCTGCCCTTCATACTCTTAGGGGATGACAAATTTGCTGGTGAGACCACTTTCTGGCTTGGGTGCAGCTTTGTATGCACAGAGGGGGAATTGAACCCAAGACCTGACAGTAATGTCTATAGTAAATACTACTTCATCAATTCTAATCATATCACTTGAAAAATTTGGCCCATCGCCCATAGTCTGTGCCAGCACCCCATCCTGGTTGCTTTGTCTGCAGTACTTCAAAGCTAGGTTCAGGAAAGAAGAAAACTGACCCTGTGCATCCAGGTGTGACATAATCACCAGGCTTGTACATGTGAGGGTTCCATTTAGCAACTTTGTGAAATATCTCAGCTGATCAAAAAAAACAGGCATGACCTGGAAGATAGCTAAAAAAAAGTGAACCCAAGGAGTTGATCCCATAAATAATCAGTGTTACCTGAACTTGGCACACAATTGGGGAACCATCATCTCCTCCCCATCGTATTCACCACAAGGAAATGAAACAGTAGGACTTTTATCATTGCTGTCCACATGAATCAGGCCATCCAGCTTGTATATGATGGCTCGTCCTAGCCATGGACCAGGATTGTCCTCCAACCACACCCCTGCCTCAAAAGCGGCCTTAAATTCTTCATATTCTTTAGGAGAGAGTTCCTTGAAAATGGTGGCCAAAACCAAGGCGACAGGTCGAGTGGCATGGTACCAGCACCGAATTCCACCCAGACCAATTCCGCTATGAGTAAATTCCAAGGATAAGAAAAGATCCTTTTAAGGGGAGACCATGAATCAATGGGCAGATAGGGATACATCCAAGGCTTACCTTTTCTGGCTGTTTCTGCTGGATCCATCCTTGAACCAGGTGAAGCACCCCTTTCTGCTCCTCTGCCTCTGAAGTGCCAGATGCTTGGTTCAATTGGATCTGGTGACGCATGAGGCATGGATCAAGAAGTTCTTCAGGTTTTGTGTCATATCTTTGGTCTTTTTCAAACTTGGGATGGACACAGGAGCAGAGCATCTGTGTAGCTTTGTGGTAGAGCTTCAGGGTGTCACCCTAAAAACCAAGGGGTTTAGTTCTAGCTTCACTGAAGCAAGGTGCACCCACATGAAGCCCATCATGAACTACCTTTTTTCCTTCTCCTATACCTTTTTTAAGGTCTGTCAAGGTTTGATCCTTGTACTGACTATCTAGAGGTTGCATAGAGGGGTTCTGATGAATATGATCAGATATATTTGATGAAAATATGAAGAGAAATCTTACCTCTACCAACCCATCCTTCCAGTGATCGCCCATATAGCAAAACAACAATGTTTTGCTCAGATCATAATACATGGCAGAAAATGGTTGGGAGTGGGGCTGAGGTTTCAATGTTTCTAAGCAGTACTGATCCAGCTGTAATTTTAAGGGGACTAGAGGGTGTCCCACATGTTTCTCCTATTTTTTACATCCGTCCTATATTTTTCCTCACTTCATTTCCTTCTATTCTTCATTTTCTATGATTTTTCCGGATTTTATTACTAATTTTCCCTTTCTATCATGTTTGTACATGTTGACACTTTTATATTTAGAGGCGGAGCACCCCTTCCGACACCTACCCCTTGGTATGATGTCATTCGGCGGCCTTGATCTGCCTATCTCCGCCTTTTCTATTTTTAGGTTATTATTTGATTTTTGTTGTCTTCACATATACTGGGCATCGGCAAAGGGATCCTTACAGTTTTCTCTTCGGATTTCCCTTTGCTAGGTGTGTCCCCAATCCCTGTACTATGTAGCATAATTTTAACTCCGGATTTCCCTTTGCTAGAGGCTTAGGTTGCCCTTATAGTAGAAAACTCTCCCCTAAGGCCCGAAAATCGTGAATGCACTGCCCAAGATAGGCAGGTACGGACTGGACGATGCTTCCCAAAGCTCCACAGAGTCCCTACACACCGTTCCAGATAGTCTCGCCTTTAGTATGCCGCCATTTTCGCCAAACGCGCCCCCTAGCGCTATGGACGCATCAGAATGCCTCCACGTGCTTGAAAGCAACATTACTGGAATACGTGTGCAAATTGATTCGCTTAAATCTACGATCGAAAACTTTGTCAGAACACTTCAGACCAGCTCCATGACTAATATTTCCCCCATTACGACTCCAAGCGCGCCCAACAACGACGCATCACCAAACGTGCCCAAGGAGCATGCCCAGATCAAACCGTCCCCCCCCGCCGAATTTAATGGTGCACGTATGCAGGGACGTGCATTCCTTAACTCCTGTGAGTTGTATATCAGTCTCCAGTCGCATCAATTCGTCGATGAAGCTGCAAAAATTTATTGGGCCTTCACATACATGAAATCTGAGCGTGCCTATCTCTATGTGGACCATATTCTGCGACAAACCAAAGAACTCGGTTCCCTACCTTTCTCCACTCAGGGTGATTTTCGAGCAGAGTTTGTATGCCACTTTTGTCCCCTCAATGAGCGCCACCGAGTAGTGACACGACTTGAGTCATCCTCATACCACCAGGCACGTTGATCCGTGGACGATTATATCGATGAGTTTAAGGACTTGGTGGACATGGCAGGGTATGGGGGTGGGCTACAAGTGGTGGTGAAGTTCCGATGAGGCCTCAACTGGGAGATTCAGGACCAGATTGCCCAGATGTTGGAAGGACGTCCAGTGGACGATGATATCTATGCTTGGTATGAAGCTGCTTCCCTCTGTGATGAGAACCAACTCACAAATGCGGTGTTCAATGCTGCATTCTGGGCTCCAACTACCACTCCTACATCCTACATCTTCAATCGAACCCTTCCCCAATGCAACCATATTCCTGTCCGTCAAATTCCTGCACCGGCCGTCAATGTTCCGGTACCAATGGATGTCGATGCAGCCCATAGCTGCGCATGCAGGTTAAACCTCTGCTACTGCTGTGGGGAAACTGGACATATGGCTGGAGTGTGCCCCCATCGTCAGGATATCTGCATGCTCACCCCTGAGGGGCGAGATGAACTCCTCCAGGACCTGTTGGCGCTTGTAGATGTTGAGGAAGTGAAGGGTCAGGTCACAGAGGAGGTCAAATTAGAGGGTGTAGAGGAGCAGGATTTTTCTATTTGCAGCGAGTGAATCATATGCCCTCGTTGCCTGTCCATAACCACTTTGAAGTTTTGTCAGTTGAATCCCCGGAGAATGAATCTGATTTCATGACTATTCCCCTCTCTGAACCTTCGAAGTTGGGTGAAGACGTACCTGCCCCTCCTCTCTCTACCTCTACCTCACACCCCAAAATTAAATCATGGGAACGCAAACTACCATGCAAATATATTGTTGCATCCACTCCCTCCGCACACTCCTTGAACCTGGCGATCGAACTACAGACTACCGACACTGGACAAATACTTGGTGTTTCTGCGCTCCTAGACTCTGGTGGTACTGGTCTCTTCATTGACGCTGACCTCGCATGACAACATTGCCTGAATACTCGCTCACTCTTGCATCCGATACCTGTTTATAATGTGGATGGATCCCCAAATGAAGCTGGTGCCATCCGAGAGGTTGTGGACCTGGTCCTCCATTACAAAGATCATAGTGAGCATACACTTTTTGCTGTCACTCAGTTAGGGAAGCAGAAGGTGATTTTGGGCTATCCGTGGCTTCGAGACCATAACCCAGATGTTAACTGGCGTACTGGGGAGGTCACCATGAGCCGATGTCCATCCAGCTGTTGCACCTGTTTCACGGAAGCCAGACAAGAGCGCCACGGACAAAGGGCCTCAGTACAACACACTCAGAAGTGTCGTGCTGGACCCCTACCTCTGCCTGATGTGGAGTTGGAGGGGGTTCCTGATCTGATACCAGACTCAGATGATGATGAGGAGGAAGCAGAGGAAGTTGAGGAAGGGGATTGGATTTTCTACACTGCGATTCGTCCATCGCATGAGGTGTGTGCTACATCAAACATATCCCAGCACCTTGCCGAGGCCTTCCACAAAAACAATACTGCTAAATCCTCTACTGACTCCTTACTCCCTCATCTTCATGAGTTCGAGGACGTGTTCTCCAAGGAATCATTCGATTCTCTCCCTGCATGCAAGCCATGGGATCACGCCATCGAACTCACCCCCAGTGCAACCCCTTCCTCCTGCAAGGTCTATCCTCTTTCTCCCGAGGAACAGTGACAACTCGACCAATTCATCGACGAACACCTAACCTCTGGATGCATTCGACCATCCAAATCACCCATGGCCTCTCCCTTTTTCTTTGTCAAGAAGAAGGATGGCTCACTTCATCCAGTTCAAGACTATAGAAGGCTCAATGACATCATGGTCAAAAATCGCTACCCGCTACCTCTCATCTCCGAACTTGTGAACCAACTCCATGGAGCACGATACTTCACCAAACTCGATGTCCATTGGGGTTACAATAATGTGAGGATAAAGGAGGGAGATGAGTGGAAGGCAGCCTTTCGTACCAACCATGGTCTTTTTGAACTGCTCGTCATGTTCTTTGGCCTTACTAATAGTCCTGCCACCTTCCAGACCATGATGAACGACATCTTCCACGACCTCATCCTCGAGGGCATCGTCTGTATCTACCTCGATGATATCCTCATCTTCACTTGCACAGTGGAAGAGCATCATCGCATTACGCACCTCATCTTGGACCGACTTCGACAGTACAAACTCTACCTTCGCCAGGACAAGTGCGAGTTTGAGAAGACCAAGATCGAGTACCTCGGCCTGATTATCTCGGAGGGCCAGGTAGAGATGGACCCAGTCAAGGTGAATGGGGTCACGGCATGGCCAACGCCCACAAACAAGAAAGAGGTGCAGTCCTTTTTAGGCTTCATCAATTTCTACCGGTGTTTTATCAAGGATTTCTCACATCATGCACGACCACTGTTTGACTTGACTGGCAAGGAGGCATGGCGGTGGGACAATGCACAGCAGGAGGCGTTCAAAAAGCTTAAAGAGATGGTCACTTCTGCTCCCATCCTTACCTTTGCTGACAATTCATGCCCTTTTCGTGTAGAAGCCAACAGTTCTGACTTTGCAACAGGCACCGTGTTGTCTCAGCAGTCTCCAGAGGACCAGAAGTGGCATCCTGTTGCGTTCTACTCCAAAAGCCTTAGTGCTGTGGAATGAAACTATGAGATCCATGACAAGGAGATGTTGGCGATAATGTGTGCGCTTGAGGAGTGGTGACACTTCCTCGAGGGTGCCCTACACAAGGTGGAAATTTGGATGGATCACAACAATCTCGAGTACTTTATGACGGCCAAGAAATTGAACTGTCGTCAAGCTCTTTGGTCCCTGTATCTATCCAGGTTCAACTTCTCCTTGCACCACTGTCCAGGTTGCAGCATGGGGAAGACCGATGCCCTCTCCCGACATGCAGATCATGGGGATGGTGGTGACAACAATCAAGACATTGTGTTGTTGCAGCCAAACCTGTTTACGATCCGGGCATTGGAAGGTATCGCACCCCAGGGTGAGGAGCGGGACATCCTATGTGACATCCGTTGCGCAAACCGTAGTGGTTTATATGAGGATGTCGTGGCCCGAGCTGTTAAGGAACTGAGGAAGGGATCTACCCTCTCCTTATGTGCGGCAGAGTGGGCTGAAAGGGAGGACTTGTTGTATTTCCAGGATTGCATCTACATACCCAATGACCCAGACCTTCGTCAACGTATCATATCCCAACACCACAACTCACAGATTGCTGGTCACCCTGGACGCTGGAAGACCTTGGAGCTCACCTCATGGAATTATTGGTGGCTGCAGATGTCATGGCTCATTGGTCAGTATTGTCGTACTTGTGACCTTTGCTTATGCACCAAGATTCCTTGTCGCAAACCCATTGGTGAGCTACACCCTCTCCCTGTCCCAGAAAGTCGTTGGGATGTTGTCAGTGTCGACTTTGTGGTGGAGTTGCCAGAGTTGAACGGGTTTGATGTGGTGATGTGCACAGTTGACTCTGCAGGGAAACACGCTCACTTCATTCCCACTCACACCACTGTCAGTGCCCTGGGTGCCGCCCGCCTCTATCTTTACCATGTCTGGAAATTACATGGACTCCCTGGTGCCTTCCTTTCTGACCATGGCCCTCAGTTCATAGCAGAGTTCACTCGTGAGCTGTACCGACTTCTGGGTATCAAAATTCTCACTTCAACTGCTTATCACCCACAAACTGATGGCCAGACCAAACAAGTCAACCAGGAGTTGGAGCAATACATCTATGTCTTCATCAATGAATGCCAGGACGATTGGGATGATCTCCTTCCCCTGGCCAAGTTCAGATACAACAATCATGTCCACGCTTCCACTCAACAAACCCCCTTCTTCTTGGACACTGGACGGCATCCATGCATGGGATTCGAACCTCACCAAGCCCCCTCACATATTGAGACAGTGAATGAGTTCACGGAACACATGAGGGACAGTTTGGAGGAAGCGAAGGCGGCCTTGGTGAAGGCAAAGGATGACATGGCACATTTCTACAATCAATGCCACTCTCCAACGCCACAGTACAAGGTTGGTGATCAAGTTTATCTTGACTCCAGTGACATCTCCACTACCCGTCCGTCCAAAAAACTCTCCCATCGCTTCCTAGGACCTTTCCCCATTGTCAAGTGCATTGGAATGCATGCCTATCATCTATGCCTCCCAGCTTCCATGTCTAGACTTCACCCAGTCTTCCATGTCATGAAACTCCTTCCAGCTCCCTCGGATCCTTTTCCAGGATGCCGTTCATGACCACCACCACCACCTACAGTTGTGGAGGGAGAACCCCAGTATGAAGTCGAGTCAATCTTGGACAGCCGTTTACATCGAGGGAAGCTCCAGTATTTGGTACACTGGAAGGGTTATGGGTATGAGGAGAACTCATGGTTGAGGAGTCCGATGTGAACGCCCCTTGGTTGGTCAAGGAGTTCCACCAACAGCACACTGCTGCACCACATCGCATTCAAGTCAGTGACTTGGTCATATGCGATTTCGAATGCATCGGGGTGATGCATCTTAGAAGGGGGGTGATGTAAGGGGACTAGAGGGTGTCCCACGTGTTTCTCCTATTTTTTACGTTTGTCCTATATTTTTCCTCACTTCATTTCCTTCTATTCTTCATTTTCTATGATTTTTCCGGATTTTATTACTAATTTTCCCTTTCTATCATGTTTGTACATGTTGACACTTTTATATTTAGAGGCGGAGCACCCCTTCCGACACCTACCCCTTGGTATGATGTCATCCGGCGGCCTTGATCTGCCTATCTCTGCCTTTTCTATTTTTAGGTTATTTTTAACTTTGGATTTCCCTTTGCTAGAGGCTTAGGTTGCCCTTATAGTAATTTGACTTCTTTGGACATTTGGACTGATTGGAGGTTAGCAATAGTCATGGGGACAAGAAAACAGTCTGCATATTTTTTAAATGCTTCAACATGCAGGTGCGTCTGACTTTCCATGTCCTTCAAACACTTCTTCTCCCCTCTTGTATTAGAGGGGGCCATCAAGCCATCTGTTGCCACACCTTCTGAGAATGTTGACATATTGATTGTGAGTCATCCTCTTGGGATCACATCAGTTAATGTGGAACATCATCTAGCATAGAAGTATAATCACTGGGTATTTTTTTTTTGCTTCTTTAAGGCGACACTGTTTTCCCTGTTCAGATGTTTGCAGAGATTCATCCTGGTCCGACTTGTTTAGTTCAGTAAAGGAGTCGCTGTCAGATACAGATCTTGGTCTATTGGCCATGGGCCCAGGGATCCTTTTGTTGTGAGGAGGGGTTTGTGTCTGTATTCATTTCTGTGAGAACAGGTAGACATATGACATTTGATCTCACAGGATGGGCCAGGCATTTCATGTTTGAGGATGAATTACAACTGCTGGCTGCAGAGGGTTTTTAAAGTAGGATTGCAATTGTTCCAAAGATGGACATTACCTTAAGCATCAGCAATTGTTCAAAAGCTGGACAGCCAAGTAACACACTAGTTGTGATGGTTACCTTGTGCTGGCGTATATGCTAGTTGCAATGGTTACTTGTACACAGGACAACAATCTATGTAGTTATGCTACATGCTAACACCCCTGCATACCTACCATATTATGCAGAATTACCAACATTCATCATCACACTGACTACAGTCATTTATGCCTCTTTGATACATCGGGGTCAATGATACAAACAACACTGACGACCTCAATTCTGCACAAATACCCATGGACTTTTTATAATATCCAATGAGTAGCTTATATGTATACATATGTAGAACCATGGACTGGTGCAGCTATTAGATCTTACAGGAGAGTAATTTGTAGCTGGTTTTGACCAAAATTTGAATTTTGTTTCAGGTAATATACGAAGAGTAACTTATATTGGATGAATTTTTTGTGACAATATTATCAGCATACCTTGCATCATGAACTTGAGATAGTCATTTCTAGGATATCCATCTGGTGTAAAGAGGAAATCAGGCAAAGGTTCTCAATGAGCAAAAGCAAGCATCGCATGAAGTCACATCACGCTCACCCAATTAGGAATCCAAAAATGGAAGGGGGATCAAAGCAAGATGCAAAAAGCACTCCTACACACCATGGTGAACAAGGTGAAGTCCCAAGAACTTAAAAACCAGATCAACAGGAAGGAAGTGGATGATCTCAAAGCTTATGCTTCAAAGACCTATGCAGAAGAACAGCAGAGATCTCTTGCACCTGGGGAAAAGAAGAAATCATCGCATCAAATCTGTCAAGACACATCAGATGCTCACTTTGCCACAACAGGCAGGTGTATCCCTCTCTCATTTAACACCTTGATCCACCATGCAAAAGGTGGTGTAACTTTGACTCAGTCTAATGGGAAAAAGAGTTGGTTGACAGAGCAGGAACACAAGATTATCATGAAGTTTGCAATTGAGATGGAACAACAGGGCTTCCCACTTAGTCCACAACAGTTGAAGGAGCATGCTGAGGCAGTCTTACAGCATGGGTTGGGCAAAGACTTTCCTGAGAGAGGACTGGGCAGGGACTGGGGGAACCACTTCATCACAAAACCTTGTACACAGTTCCCACTGTCCTGGGCTGACAACATGGATGGGCCTTTGTCTCCTTGTAATTATTTGTTCATAGGCTGAGCAACCCTCCAAAGCCTGGCTTGCAGTTCCAACCATGGTTTTGCATACCTTTGCTTAATTTTGCATAATTTGGTGTAATTTTGTGTAATTTAGGCAGGAGTTACAAATAATAACAAACAGCCACATGCAATACTTTGCCATTTTTGTCAGTCACAGATAGTCACAACCCCTTATACTGACATCCATCATGCCTCCAAAAACTGCACGTCTAGCCCGTCTACCAGCTCCATTAACAACATTTAGCATTCCATCTGTTTTCTGGAAACCAGATCCTAACATGATGCAGCAGTTCCAGCGGGATTGGCATGTAACCTATACCATCCCTGAGGAGATCACAGTACAAGGGAGGACCTGGTATTCAATTTTGGCATATGGCCCCAAACAGGATTATCTTGGCACAATTCTCCTTCCACCAAAATACTATCCCATTTGGAGAAGATTGGTCTACAGTGCATTATACCAGGAACAAATGTACAACTCATGGATAATCAACACCAAACAGCTTCGGAACAAGAGCTTAAACAAGGTGGAAGAGCAGATGATTCATTTAAGGAATAATGCTGGTGTTAGATTTGCACAATACCTTGTTTGTCGGCGTCTGGTGCTGGAAGAACTCCTAAAGATCCGATTTCATAGCAACCTGGAGCCAGTGATTCAATCTCTGATTGAATTTGGTATTAGGGATTCCAGGGATTGGCTTTTTGACACCTTCAATGATGCCAAAGAAGCTGGTGCTGGCTACTTGAGGCTAGATCCTACTAATTCCAAGAACATCAAGGAGTTTGGTGAGTGCAGAGGTTCTGTTATGTTCCATCATTTTCACATCAATTCCTCCAGAGAAGGGTTATGAGCCTGGACTGGACAAAATGTTTCCTCCTGCCCAAGATGATGAGTGGTGGGATGGAGATTTCAAGCACTTTGATTTCCATAAACTATTCTCTGAGATTGTAAAGCGTGCCCCAGTTGCTATGGCTGATGAGTCTCTTGAAGAAACCAACTGGGTCCTGGCCTGTAATGGTATGGTACCCAATGCATGGCATGAGTATAGCACAGAAAGGATTGCATTTCTTTTGGAATCCTTTGTGGAATTCCTGCAGCAAGGTAGAGTTAAAAGCTTTCAAGGATATCATGGTTAAGTTTTGAACAGATGGGGTTGGTGATCCACATGGTGAAGCTGAGGTCTTCTTCCATTGATACCTTGGCCATGTGATGGAGATAACATCAGAGATGATGGATAAAGAGATGAGAGTGGTGCTGGGGGATCGTTTGAAGACAGACTTGGCAGGGTCAGCAGAGAGAAAGGCCTTTATTGAAAGGTTGCAAAACAATTCTCAGGCTGGAGAGGCTGGTCGAGAGGCTGGTAGGTGTTACTTACATTGACCAGTAGGTTCTTTGTACTGAACACCATCTTCTTTTTTCAGAAATAGCAGAGACTATTGCTGGCCTCAATGAGCTCCAGAAACAAAAAGGTATCTGCATGTTTGAAGATCTCAAAGACCTGAATTGTGCATTGCTGATTGTCTCTATTCCAAGAAACTTCTCCCAATTCCCCACCCATCAACAAGGGAATGAACAACATGGACATATACCAGACCCTTCCAAACCCTGAGGATGAGATGGCTGGTAGGTCTTACTTACATTGAAAGGAAGATTCTTTGTACACTGAACACCATCTTCTTTTTTTAGACAAGAGCCTTCCTGAAGTGATTCAGAGCCTTCCTACAGAAGCCATCAATGTTCTACAAGCTTTACATCAACCTGATGGTGGAGTGGAATTGCTCAAAGCTTTAGAGCAGCTCATCCAGATTTTTGGCCCACCAACAACAGAACTTTGCAAGAAGTTGGTGGATGACTTGGTCATTGATCCATCTGGTGAATCCCATAAAGAATGGGGTATTGCAATAGCAGATGCTATTGCTGGCCTCAATGAGCTCCAGAAACAAAAAGGTACCTGCATGTTTGAAGTTCTCAAAGACCTGAATTGTACATTGCTGATTGTTTCTATTCTAAGAAGCTTTTCCCAATTCCCCATCCATCAACAAGGAAACAAATGACATGGACATAGACCTGACCCTTCCAAACACTGAGGATGACATGGTGAAGCTCTACACCACACAGAATGCCAGCCTACTTTCCTGAATATTTATCTGTACCTCTTACATTTTTTTAATTTTGATCTGATTCAAATAAGAGTGTACCATCATCAACCAGCCACTGAGAAGGCCAAATCTCTGTAGCTTCCTTTACCATACAGGAAGGGAAATGTTAAATATGAATGGATGGTTGTTTTTTATCTGAGCCTTAGGAGAGGACCAGGAATATTCTACTGACTCATATAGTCAATCATAGGCAACCACAGGCCACCGCAGGCAACCAAAGGCGACCACTGGCATGCCTACTGCACAACGCTAAAGGCAGCTGACACTATTCAAATGAGTAGAACCTGCCTCAGATACAAATAAAGGTTGAAATCAGTGCAGGAAACTATCGCAACACAGCATTTTCCCATATTGAGGTAGTGTGATGTGACAGGAGAGGACCAGGAATATTCTACTGACTAGTATTATTAAAAATATGTTAATTTGCTAGATCAATACATGGGCCACTTAACAAATGCAGGGGCTGGTAGGATAAAGTTCAGGATTCCTGAATTTGGATTGGCCAGTTGATGGCTGTATTACATACATACAATTTGTAGTTCAAAGGAACATTATGGACAGACCATCAGGAGAAGGAAATATGTGGTGGAATAATAAGGGTGCTTTTCCCTTGTTTAACCACATAAAAAAAGACTGGCTGTCTAGTTTCACAAACTTGGACTTCCACTTACATGTTTTGCACCGGATCCTTCAATTCTCCAATCATGTGTCCAGGGTGTCCCTTGCTGGTGCAGTTGGCTGTACCACACTTTGTAAAGGCATAGCCCAATGGCCGCTCAGCTCTGTGCATACCAATCTGGGATGCTGTAAATCCACTTGTGGTTTTGCAGATGGCAATAACAGTGTTTGTGGTGATGGAGGTGGGGAAGGCAACAAGGGTTTCAGATACTGTCTCCCATGGATCCCCATTTATGCCATGGACAGCAACCCTTTCTACAAGCCCATTGACAAAGGGCTGGATATCATGAGCCATGGTTTCCTGCCCACCAAACGCTATGAAAATGTCCAGAAAGCCACTATTAATCTTCTCAGTGTGGGCAATGCACACACTATGTTGAACAACATACTTTGAAACAGGTCCAGTGAACAGATCCCAGTTCACTGCATTCCTCACCACAGATCCAGAGGCAACCATGACCATCATCCGCCAGCCTCCACGAACCTTAGTGGTAATATCTGCCCAAGGCAGCACTCCAGGTCCAATTTCCAGAATAGTGTTGTATGTCTGGGTATCCCAGGATGCCTCAACCATCTTCTGCAGTATGTCATGTCCCACATATTCATGGATAATGTCCTGAAGAGATAGACAGGTTTTTACACCTGTTAAACCATCTGTAGCCTGTAGTTGGCCATCCCAAGTGTCAGAATCAAGGACTATGATAAGATTTGGTGGCCGCCCATCACTCATAGACTGATTGATGAAGCCAATTTGAGTATTGCGCTTCATTGGAATTCCCTCCTTCATGTCACAGGTCGCCCAGTGTAACTATGCCGGGGGATCATTAGCAATGAAGGAGAGAGTAGTTTGTATGGGACTCATACATTTGCAAGCCCTAATGCATAGAGGCTACCAAAGGTGCATTCCAGCAACTTCAGTACTACTGAATTCCTGTTTTTTAGTTGGAGCCCAAGGAGGAGAAGAGGCCAAGTGATTTTGGGGGTCTGTTGAAGACCACTCCCAGTCAGATAATATGGAAGAGGGGCAGATTCTTTCTTATCCCTTCCATTACAGACAGGGCACTGAAACTTTGAGTGATCAAGCTTGACAGAGCTAGCCCCAATACACCCTGGACCACCTGTATACCTAGAAATGCACATTATAGTCCCACAGCTGATACAAACTGCTGAATCTTTGGGTTCACAAAAGTTGGAGCAAAAAAAACAGTAATTTGCCCCATATTTCCTGATGGCATCCAAGTACTTCACTGCCAAGGCTGTGGGATGTAGCAGAGCATGATGTATTAAGAGAAAAAGACTTACCAGAAGACAGGATGCCATCACTGTTTGGGGCTGATGGTTGAGGCACTAGCCAAGGAGCTGCTGGAAACCAATGTGAGGTCCACATTACATCACCTCTGTAGTGCACCAACCTGAAGGGGATGAAGTCTGGGCAGAGCCACCACGTGCTCCACCTGCCAGGATAACAAGGCAAAGGTCATTGGCTGTGGAGTGGAATCAATAAGTTTCAACCAATGGCAAGTAGAAACATGTTTGCTTACATGCTTGAGTGCGGGGAGGCATATGAACAGTGGGGAAAGAAAGGAAGAAAGATAGCTTAGCCTCATTTGTGAAGGATTTATATTTGCTTCTTAAATGCGCAGCCTCGTGCATGGCACAGCCTCAAGGCCTGCCAAGGCCTGCCCCTCCTTTTGAGGTAATAGGTGGTAGCAACAAATGATTTTGCGTAGTTCTGAGTAATGCGGCAGATAGTCAGGGTGATAGAGGATTGTGTGTAATTGTGTGTAATGTGGTAGGTATGCCATAGTGATATTAGGTAGCATAACTACATAGATTATCCTGTGTACAAAGTAACCATAGCAACTAGCATGTAAGATTAGCCTCACGGCTGATCCTAGGCAGATGGCCCAGTCTGGTCTGCCCTTTTGGGTAGTACAGGGCGGTGACAAGTGATATTGAGTAGTTCAAGTGCTGCATAATATAGCAGTACAGTCATTCATGCCTCTTTGGAACAACCAAATACCAATAATGTCCAGAAATTTTGTATACCAAGTTACAATCTTTGGCTTCGTCCATCTTGGCTTGCAATGGTCATATTTTGCATTGTCTCATTCAATTGTCCACTTCTTCACATCTTCATCCCATCCACTCTTCAAGTCAGTATTCCGCCCCTTTCGATCCATCTCACGCACTTTCCATACGTTCATTGCTTCATTATACTTTTCCTTTGCTTTTTTCTTCACTGCAGCTTCTTCAACTGCCTTATCTTGGCTGTCCTGCCATTCCTTGACACCTGCAATGATGTCAAGTTGCGTTAGGATCTTCGCTTGGCCATCCATGTTAATCTTGCCAGTCTTCCTCTTCTTTGATTTCTTCTCCTCTTGGGCTTGCAGCTGTCCCCTCATGCTCTCAAGGTACATTGAATGCAAGACAGTCTGAGCTTGCATCCCCTGCATTACTCTCTTCTGTGTGTCCACAATCATGTTGGCATGTAATGCTTCCTGTAGATTTCTCTCCAACTCAGTGGTTGGTACTGTATCCAGAACCAAGGTATCCCACTCATTCAGAGGTGACATAGTGGTAGTGAAAATGGGTGGCAATGTGGATGTCGACAGAATAGGTAATAGGTGAGCTTGAAACTAGAAATGATGAAGATGTCATTGCTAATGATGCTATTGCATGTTGTACAGGTGTGTATGAAGAATTTGGTGATCCCGTGGTTCTCTCAGGTCTTTCTGGTAACTCCTCGAGCTCCTGCCACTTCCGTTTGCATGGTTTGTGATGGGATATCAAATCAATGAGTTCATGGACTGGGCTGGTCAATCCAAGTGGGAGAAGGCTGGTTGTCAATGTCTCAAGGCTAGGCGCCATCATCTCTGTGGTAACAACATCAGGATTATATGGCACTATTCCTGTCTTTGCAAAAGCTGCACAAATGGTACTCTCCATGAACATGCAAACATGTGCCTTGGCATAGACTGTCATGAAGTTCAGTTTACTCATGGCAGGTCCTTGTGCTTCAAATCTGTCTTGTTCATCACTCCAGGCCCGTTTCAAGACACTGAAGATCACGACATCAAGCCCTTGATATACATGAGTGGAATGTGAAGGATAGCACAACACGACGATGTTGTTGTCCCATGCATACTCCAGGAAGCCAAGTGTATAGTGCAAACTATGGCCATCAACAAGAAGGAGTCGAGTTCATCCATCTGCCTTTGCTGTTGTTTGCAGGTCCCAGTCTTTGAGCCAGGATACACCAATCTCATCCGATGTGTACCCTTTCTTTTGATAGCCCATTCTGAGGAGAACAATGAGGTTCAATCAATCATATTATCTTATGAGTTTTAGTACCGTGCATCCAATGGGTTGTTCTGCAGCCACTTTGTCTGGAATGCCTCCCCTTTGTAAATAACAGTAGGTGCGATGGTAGTTCCATCAGTGCAGATAGTGGGTAAGACTGTGATGTTTTCTTGATTTCCGCTTTGTTGCTGATGCTGTATTTTAGCTCCTGCTGGGCCAATGACCCACTCTGTCACACCTATGCCTGACTGTATCCCTGTCTCATCTGCACCGTAGACCAACTCATCTGGAATGTTATACCTTTCTCTTACTTCCTTCAGTATTGCAAAATATTCTTCCTTTGTTATTGGATTGACAGCATGACCACGAGAGCCATCAAGTGCACTAGACCAATACATTCTGAGCCTATTGTGATGTTTTGGACAGCTGTGCCCCCTATGAATCTTTAAAAGACCTCTTACCTAGAAAACTACAAAGATATTACAGGACTTAGGTTAGCCTTGCCCTTTCCCAAACAGACAACACTGTTGGCAGCGCACACTAGGTCCCAAGGGAAAGGAAGGGCTACAGCACATCCAAATAACCCTGCTATCCTTCCCAGATGGACGACACTGTTGACAGCGCACACTGGGTCCACTGGGGAAGGAGCTCCCAACACCCACACAGCCATAACAGCCATGCTTAACATCTCTTTAATAGAAATGCGGGCCCATCCATGTGGGATGCCAACTATGTCAGCACAGCAACTCCCTATGACAGGGAGATGCCCACATGGTAGGTTGCCACACAGCCATGACAGCTGTGCATTGATAGAGATCTGGGCCCATCCACCTCAGATGCTGACTATTTCAGCAGGGCAACCCCCTATGACAGGGAGATGGGACTACATACAATGTAATGTTACCACCCACACAGCCATGACAGCTGTGCTTAACATCTCTTTGATAGAAATGCAGGCCCATCCATGTTGGATGCCGACTACATCAGAACAGCAACTCCCTATGACAGGGAGATGCTGACATGGTGGTTGGTGAAGAAGAGAAGAAAAAATTTTTCAACTGTTTGTTTGTCCCATGTGGGAATTCGTGAAATTACAAGCACATGTCCCATATGGCAATTCCCAAATAGGGTTGCATAAAAAATTCATATTTTTTTACCAACCTATTATTTACCGGTAATTTACTAGTCTTATGGCAACAAGCACTGGACAGCTTGTTTTCTGAGCACCTGCCGTCAATATGTAAGCGGCATAACCAAGTCCGGTATCAAAGACCCCTGACACGAATTGACTACTAAATACTACTATAGTATATATCATTTTCAATGTCAATATTTGTAAGCAAGGTTCAAGTTCATCTTTCAAGCTCAAGGTTTCAAGGTTTCAAGTTTACAGTAATGTCCTTCAGTCCAGATTCCATGGCACAAGGAAATCAACACAAACCGTTGCATATGTAACATGGTACTATTACTTCCAATCTTTTCCACTCAATATTTTCAGCGCCTGAGGACAAGTTACATTCCTGGATTCGATACTACTGGAAGCTTGGCTTCAATGACAATTGTATTGCAGCATGTACTGGATCATTTTGACAAGTCTCAATATGGGATCAGGCATGTATAGCCAATTTTTAGATCAACATGTTAAGACTGACTGTTTGCAGTGCCAAATCTGTCTCTCGACCGCATGCAAAACTCGGTCTGAAAGGAACACGACAGCAAGATGCAACATTTGATGTTATCAGCCCCTTCGTTCAAGAGATTCGCACCTGTTTCCCTACAATGGGTGCCCGGCAACTAGTTACAACATTATGGCAAGACTATTCACTCAAAGTGGCCAAGTCAGTCATTTCCTGATGTGCCACCTTTATTGTCTTGCTTATCAATGCCACAGACCTACAGTAGCAAGCTATCTGAAGATTACTGAGCTGGAGGCAGTTGCTCTGCATAAAAAACATTGGTTCCAACAAAAATAGTGCTATTCCAGCCCGGCTTGGCCTGAAAGCCCCGGCTTTAACTTGGCCTGAGGCAGCTTTGGCTTTCTCAACACACAGGCCAGGCCAAAGCCGTCGATTAGGGCCTGGCTTTGGCCTGGCCCAGCTTAGGCCATGGCTTTTGTATGTAGAATGTTCAATGTTTGCATACTGATCTATTAGTAGTACAGGAAGCTACTTGGAGGAATACATAGTCTTCTCGTGCAACAAATGAGACTATTATGCCCCCTAACATTCACTCAGGGTAGCTACAAAGTCAATGATACTAGGAAAATGTATCTATTAAGATTGTGCAAATGCAAATATTAACAAATACGTGACTTATAACACAACTTAACCCAGTTAGCGATCGAGGGGGAACAACAAATGAATATACTAGTACAAGAGACCCTTTCATGAGTATTGCAACAACGATCACCCATCACCATGCCATTCATTGTTGTTGGCCCGCTGTCCTGTCTTTTGAGGGGTCCTTGCTGTTCATTGTGGTCCATCTCAAATACATTTGATCCTATGTCATGCATGGTTTCAGCCAAGCGAATCCAACTGGGGATCACAAGATCTTGAATGGACATTTTGGTAAACAGAACAAAGGCATTCCATGGATCAATGTAAGTGTTGACAAGGCCTATTCACTCTGCATGTGTTTGGCTGGTCTGCAAGGTGGGGTAGTCAGTGACAGCCATTGCAGGAGTGTAGATATTGCATACCTCATTGGTAGCCTGCTGCACAAGCATCCTGATACCTGCCCACCAGCCTGCCACTTTGGTCTTTGCTCCCTATTGTGATTTCTTAAGCCTTTATGATGAGGAAAGAAGTTGTATTTAGCTTTGTAGTTCAAAGAATATGACAAACTTATCAAACTTATCAAACTTATCACAATCTGAAGTCAGCTCAAGCCTCAGCAACATGAATGAGGCTTGTCAAATGTGCAACAAACGTGTAAATGCTAGTGATGTAGCGACTTTGCTGGCACAGGGTTTGCTGTCAAATCAGGTTGAAGTAGAATGGTGGTGGCTGAAACCTGACTTGGAAGTTGATGGGAAGGTGGTGAGATCCCAGCCAGAAGCAGGTAATGTCGATGTGACATGAGTTAGGACGATGGTGTAAAGATGAGAATGTATTACCATATTGAGATAACTTTCCCACCACCAAAAACTTCAACAAACCTGCGACAAATTCATCGCTGTAACCCACCAAAAAGCCACGGCTTCACAGCCATTAAGCCACCATTGTGGCCTGGCTTGGCTTGGCCTATTTGGGCCCAGCCTGGCCTGGCTCACAGCCTGAGGCCAGGCCAAGCACAGCACTAGATGAAAATGCTTTTGTGCTGCAGGAGTATGTTGACAATACAGACCCGTCATTCACAAGGCAAGTTCTCATGCATTTTTATAGTCTGGATTAATTGGCACCCTTTGTATGGATGTGCTTGTTATATGTGAAAAGGGAAGAAAACGAGAGAAAAATAAGTTACCAAAAAGGGGCACATGCTCGCATCATGGCCTGGTCAATATTTTGGTGGCACCAGACTCATGTAACATGTTTACTAACACAATTTATGACAAAACTGTCTGGCTATACCAATACAAACCATATTAGATAGCTATTCTAAGTACTTCATGGCCAAATGAAGCTGTTCTGCATCATTTAGGTGTAGGTCAATTTTTATCAGCCTCCAGCAGGACCCCCCCCCTTACCCATGGGCCATGGTTCAGGATTCCCACTCTGCCACCCCCTTGTGGTGGACAGTGATTAACATTATTCAACGTGGCTGGCTCGGAGTCACAAACCATGACATGTCATCAATGTGATGTGACACATGATGTAGAAGATTGCATTTCTTGAGGTTAGTGTGGGTGATAGAGCCTCATCCCTTGGAGGACTGATCCCCTCAAGCTCTATTGCACTCTTGAGTTCTAGCATGCACAAGATGTACCATTTCAGCACCCCCTAATCCCTCAAAAAGTTTGGTTTGAACTGGTCTGAACCTCGGTTCTCTTGCCATGCCCATGTCCCAAACCAAGAACCAGAACCATTATGTCCAGTGGCTGGACCGAACCTGAACTGAACAGAACTGTCAGTTCAGTTCTACCAGTTCTGGTTCTTTGCATCAGTTTGGGACTGAACTTGGGCAACCCTAATTGATAGATGGAAAGTATAAATAGTTTGACTTTGATGCAAACAAAGTGAGTGTGGGCATGTGCAGAATAATAGTTACATTAAGTTTTAAGCTCAGTTTATATATTACAGCTAATGTCTAAGATTACAAGGCCCTCCACTTGTCACTGCATGGACCATTTCCTCAACACAAAAAAATGTAACAATTAGTACAGGGGTTTAGCAACTTAGAACTTACAATGTATCAAACAAAACTAGATCTGAATCTATTGTCCTGGTCATGTACAGTGTAAGTAAAAAGTGCTGCCTACTACAAGTATAAACAAAGATTGTTTGGTACAAGTGTCACCAAACAAACATAAGCACATATTACAGGTTGGCAGCAGCAACTATCTCATAACCCCCTAAAGCAAATTGTTTTGGATGCCAATGATACAGATATGGTAGCTGCCATATGGGTGCTGTCAAGCTGTCAAGCTGTCAATACAGTGATGGCACACAGCCCTACATTGTTGGAACTGGGGTAGTAGGGAGGGCCTCATATCCTGGTCAGTTCTCCACCATTTCTTGTGATGTTAGGCCTGATTACACTCTAATTCACAGTGGTTCCAAGGTCCTGAAACTATGGGAGGGTCATGTCCTGTGGTTTATGCTTTACATCAACATTTTTGTGAGTTCCCTCTACTTCTTTTGATCTTGGGTGTGATTTTAATGCAATTTGCTCACAGTAATTAGGAGGTTATTTTATTTCACTAAGTGGTGCAAATAATTATGTGCAGACAAGTGCAGCCCAAATGGTTTTTTGCACCATAAAAGCAAGTGCTTATGCAGCTACTGACCATGGTAGAAGTCCTGTGGAGCTTCAAACAGTAAACCAAATCATTTCAGCTTTCTGATATCCCTGTTTGGACTGTCCTAAGCAGCTGTGGTGATTTTTTAAATAAGCATTTTACATCACTAAGAGATGGTGTGTAGGTTCTTTGTACCATATAACTCATGATTAACTGAGTCAACATTTCAATTACAGGGCTGTCTATGGCTTCACATTGTGCTTCAGCTTCACAGGGCATGCACTTGACCCGCTTCTGGCTGCAATGGTGTTATACTATAATATTTTTGACTATCACCTTATAGGGAATGAGCCACCACAAAAAGTGCTTGAATGATCTGCTTCCAACTTACTCATCTCCAACACCTCAGTGGTCCTTCTCGAGGCTGATGATGCTTTTTTTCTCTGTGGGGCTGCAATTTGATATCAGCCAAATGGTAGTTATGTCATTTCCAATTACAGAGGGAGATGTCTAGGAGACAAATGTGATGGTCAATGTATCTCTCTGACTTTGATTATGACATCACTTACATCTGAGGAGAAGACAATACAGCTGCTGATGCCTTGTCTAGGATGCCTGATTCACCTCCTGATGCCATGTTGGCAGCATGTGCAATGGCCTATACCAAATCCCCTGCCCTCTCCCATACTGCTGGAATCCTAGATATATCTACTGATGAATCCCTCCTCCATGCAATGATCAATGGCTATAAGACTGATGATTTTGCCAAACAACTTACCAAAGACATTCATTACCTAGGGAAGTGTAGAGGGAGCAGTACACACCAATGGACTGATATATGTAGGACAATGTCTCCTTATTCCCCAAGACATCAAAGTCCAGGAGCTACTCTACAGTTCAGCACATGACACTCTGGGGCATTTTGGCTTCGACAAAAGCTACGAGTCCCTCCATGGTTCTTATTATTGGCCACACATGCAATGTGACCTAGAGATGGCATACATACCCTCCTGCACAGAGTGCCAGTGGAATAAGAATTGCATATCCAAACCCACAGGACTACTACATCTATTACTAATTCCTGATGAGCACTTTGATATGGTTGTGCTAGATTTCATAGCCCTATTAGCAGAGGAGGATGGAAAGGACACAATCCTGACCATGACCGACCTCCTTGGGGCTGACATACAAATTGCAGGTACCCACTCAAGCTGCACAGCTGCACAGGTAGCTGTAGTCCTCTTTGATGAGTGGTACTGCAAGAATGGCTTAATGCTACATCTTGTGTCAGATAGAGATGCCCTGTTGACAACAACCAAAAGGGGTGGTTGAAGAAGCTCCCCCACATTCATTTTGCCATCATGAACACAGTGAGTGCATCCACTGTATTCTCTGGCTTCCAACTCAAAACTGGGAGGTTACCACACATCATTCCTCCCATTGCTACCATACCCACCAGTACTTCCATTGAACAAATCACTGTGCATGAGATTATTACTCGTTTGGCCCTTGATGTTCCAGAAGCACAAGACAACCTCTTAGCAGCCAAGGTTTTCCAGGCATACCATGCCAATGAACACCATGCTCCTGCAGAGATCTACAAGGTGGGAGACCAAGTCATGCTCTCCACAGAGAATAGATGACATGTTTATAAGTGAAAGGCAAGAAACAAGTTGCCAAATTCATGCCATGGCATGATGGACCATATGCAGTCACCCATGCCTACCCAGAACATTCAGAGTATAGGTATAGACTGAAACTACCCAACAACACTAACACATTCCCTGGATTCCATGCCAACCTCTATCCCCAATGATCCTATCCTATTCCCTGATCATGAGTTCTCCAGACCATGTCCTGACAGCCACTGAAGTAAATTGCAACTTATCAACAAGGGCTTCGAGGACTGAAGGCTGCCAGAAGGTCTTGGGTCTTTTCCAGGTTAACACCAGTCTCTGCTGAGATAGCCAGTTCAGCCAGATGAGGGGCTTTGGCAAGCATGGCAGCAGGTATTGCCCCTTTAGAATTCGGAATTCCCAGGAAGTTGGTGACTTCATCAATAAGGAGAGTGGAAGTTCACCTAGACACCTCAGTTAATTCTACACAGACTGAGGTGAGTAATGTTCTGTAGAACCTTACTTATAAGTTATGTAAGTTATTAACAGTACCATGGTCTATTCTTATCTAGGTACTACTTTAGTGCTTAAAGGCAGAACTTTGCACTCACCCACCTATTCCAACTGGACTCCAACTGGACTCCAACTGGACTCCAACTTTTCTGACTGGAGTCTGACTAACCTACTAGGACAGTCTGACAGTTTAACTATAGTCCAATTGGACAACAAGGAAAGTCCTAAGAGTCCAATCAGACTGTTATCAGACTGTCACTCCAAGATGATATCTTGACTTTGGAAGATTTCTGAGAATATTCCAAGTCAATTCCAGTCTGAGTACAGTCTGAGTACAGTCTGAGCAACTAGTTGATTTGGTGAGATTTTTGACCAAATCCCCACAAAATAATAAATGTAATGAAACAGATTCAAACCCACAACCTCGCAGCTGCAATATGTAACAACAGATTAATGTTATTTATTACTTATTTAGAGATCACATGTAATTAAAAAAAACCTCCCATCACTTGGACAGGTGTACAAAACTAAAAAAAAGCCCCCCCCTGTTGTAGATGGGGGTGGCTACTAAATAGGAAAATGCCAGCAAGGCAGCAGGTTCAGCTGGCAGGTTTTGCCTACCCCCCCATTGTGGCAGTGGGATGTCCTCTCCTCATCCTTGCTCACTCCTTCCCCTTTCCCCCACTGCCCCTCTCCTTGTCCTTGCTCTTTCCTTCCCCTTTCCCCACTTCCCCTCTCCTCCTTGTGGCTCCTCACTGTCCCTCATCTGCCATTGCATGTCCTGTTTGCATCCCCTTGTCATCATCCATCATCACTGCTCCCTGCTTCCACCCTGTGAGCAGTTGCTCACAGTGGCAGTTTTGGGTGCTGTGGTGGTGGTGGAAGTGGTGGTAGTGGCTATTCTGGTCCCCTGGTGTTGCTCCATTCCCTGGTTTCTTTGTCCCATCCAGTTGTTGTCCCATTGTTGTTCAAGTTGTTGTCCCTGTGGTTGTATCCTGGAAGCACTCACAATCCACCCTATGCACAGTGGCTTGTAGGGCTGGGGGGTGGGTGCTTGGTCATCCATATTGGTTTTGGAAGCCTCACATCCTGCATTGATAGGGAGGAGGGGGTAGTGGGGGTGCTGTGGGTCTTTGACTGCTGTGGCTTGTTGTCACAAGCTGTCCATGGCCTAAAAAATTTACACTCCCCCACATATTCCTGGAGGATTCCTGGTCTTCCTGGTGAATTCCTGGTGGAGTCCTGGCACCCTTGTTAAACTGATCAGATCAGCTCAAAAGGTTCACACAATTAACATCAAATAAATTGTATTAACTACTTAAAAAAGCCTTCCCTCACACCTTGTGCAAGGTGGAGTCCTACAAATTATTACATATAAAACTAACTACATATAAAACTAACCCCCCCATGTCAAACACAAGGGGGAGGGAGGGTTCCAATTATAAATAAAAGAAAGAAAATCCACTTGCCCATGTAAAACACAGGTGAGGGGGAGGGGATTATCATAAATAAAAAATCCCTCCCCACACAAAAGGTGTGGGAGGGGCAGCCTGGTGGTGTGTCATTGTGGTACCCACCATCCAGTATGCATTGCCGTAGTGCTTGGTGCATTGTGGTGCATGCTTGGTGCATGGTGTTCATCCTGGACAGTGTGTGGTCCTGGGCAAAAAGGATGGGGATGAAGAGGACCAACAGATAGACACAGAGAATGACAATGATGGTGAGCCAGACTTGTTCTCATAATAGATTCCTTCTTGACAGCTCACGTCACTGCATCACCTGTCCAGAACTGGATGTTCCTGCTGGTACTCCATGCAAAAAGTGCAATGAATTCAGTATTCCATTCAAGGTTCCATACAAGAATGCAACTCAGGACCTTACCGGTATCACTTCATCCACCTGCTACAGTCAGTTCCTTGTTGCCACAGCAGCAAAGATGCATGTCAGCACATTACATCTCACCCAACTTGGCTATATCCCCTCATACAAACCAAATAATTCTAAGCCTGTTCCAAAAATCCTCAAAGATGAAGAGTCATGGGAGATTCTTCTTGATGATGTCTAAGATTATATTGAGGGTTGAAAGAGTAAGAACCAGGGCAAGGGTGCAGTGAAGCCCTTCACAGTTATCCTGACTGACATGTCAATACCTGATGGGATTAGTGGAAAGAAGGTGAGTGCTCATTACATCAGTTTCCATGACTTTGTGATGATGCTGAGTATTAGGGAAAGAAGTCCAATGTTACTACACCTGCTTTACCTGTGGATCCAGTGAGGCTGAAGGAGGAGGAGATGTTGAGGCTTATTGAGCAGAAGCATTACTGTAATGAGCATAAGAAATCGTGCCTTGTTCAAGATGGCAGAGAACATTATCAGTACATACTTTCTGATCTCACAACTTGGGCAAAGTTGATGGCATGAAACTTAGAAGTCCTTGTGTGATCACATTGACAACTATTACTGTCACAGAGCCAGCAGAAAGCAGTCATTGATACTCCTCCTGATGTGTTAAACCTCATGGATGCATTCACATGCCAAAAAGCTGCAAAAAAAGCTCATAATGCAACCCAACTCAATAACACTGTTAATGACTCTGAACTGCCAAAGTGGCTTCAACAGGTGCTTCAATTTCAAATGGCAGCAGTGATGATGGGAGGGCCATTTGGAGGAGCAGGCATTGCTGCAGGATTTTGTGCTCACCCTGAACTTCCTCATACTCCCAGCCCACCTCCAACTCCACTCAGTTTGGTTCCACCACCAATGTATACACCCACTGCTGTTGCTTGCTCACCTTCTCCAACTACTCCAAAGCGACCAGCTGATGATGTGCTTTCAGGTCCTGTAATCTTTCCTGATCTTGATGATTTGCTTTCATCACTTGACTCACATCCAATTTGTGGACAGAAGAACTTGAATTATGTTCAATATGCTATGGGACTCATGGCACAGGGGATCCTTGACCTCAGTGATTTGTTATCACTCACAGCAGACAAGGTCTTAGAGCTATCTGGTCCTCCAATGAACTATGGCACAGCCAACTGTCTTATGATGTTTGCACAGGAGGACCACAGCAAACTTTGGAGTTTGAATTGAATCAAGTTTTCATTTTTGAACTATAATTTGGAAATTTTAATGTGTAATACATTCATTAGTTAACCTCATATTTTATATATACCCACAATGATGAAAAAACCCATGAGCGTCATCAGAAGTCACTGAAAATGCTGCCTCAAAGAGATGGACGTAAACATAAGTGTCATCAAAGTTCTGATCAACATCTTGATGACCAAGGACTTCATGATGTTGCACATACGCCTTGATTACAGAAAATGCAAGCTCAATAGGGGGGAATATGGGGGAAGAAATAGAACCTGCATCCTGCTAGTAGAAAATATTAGAAAGCATATTGAGAATCAGAGGGTTTGAATGTACTGCTCCTCAATCAGTTCAACAATATGTGGGTTCTTGTGGATGTGAGCATTGTCCATGACAATGACAGAGTTTGGAGCAGGAAATGGCTGCATACAATCTAGGAGGCCTTCAATAGAGTCATGGAAGAGTGTGGTTGTAAAGGAGCCCTCAACAATCTTGACATGGATAATGCCATTGAGAGAGAGTGCAGGAAGAAGGGAGTACCTGCAATTGGTAAATCATGCTTCTAGAATAGAACTTGATATAGATAGTTGTACTTACTGTCTTCCTCAAATAAAAAATATTGCCAAACAGCTCATTGACCCAAAAAAGCCCATGCGTGCTTTCAAATGGAAGTGCAGCAGTCAAAAGAACTCTTGTCTACAAACACCATTTGCTCAGGTGTGTACCTTGACCCATATTGGTGTCGGAAGGCTAATCACTTTGCTTCTCTGCATTTGAGTGCTTCTTGTGTGAGCTACACATAATTTGCTATAGGTAATGTAAAATGAACTAAGACAAGTTACATTACCTGCTTCAATGTAAAACCACTCCTTCTCAGTGATCTGTATATTGTCGCATCACTTATTTTAACTCCCCTTCATTCCTCTAGAAGCTCCCACAGTTCGCATAGATAAATGTCTGGACTGAAACAAACTTGGCCTTGCAGGAACTGATATGGGATAAGTATAGCAGTAATTGTGGATTGAATGGTCAACATACTCTGACATCAGTAGGCCTGAGAGCCTGCTTAGCTCCCCGGTGATAGGTCCACATTGTGCTTCAAGCTCTGGAAACACTTTAACATGCTCCAACACATCCACAATGACACTCCAAATTGCTACAAACATGTATGAACCTCTACGAGCCCTGCGAAATGTCTATGAACTGCATGAAACTACTCCAAAACTATTTTGTGGCACTTCAAACAACTTTGCATCATCTCAAATACCTTTGGCAGCCATATACCTATCACACCGCCCTTCAGACACATGCAGCACACCCTGCACAAGTTAGCACATCACATATCAAGCACCACCGGACACAAGGAGATACGACAATGTGCTTTTAGGATGTGATTGCAGTGTTTTGACATTTTGATGATATATTGGATCAATAGGACAAGTACCTTTGATATATTGTGACTCTACACATTTCCCTTCTCATCATTTCTCATTTATTTTCTGATTTGGAAAGTTCTTTATTGTTTTATATCTTGCCTTATGTAGTCCTCATGTTCTACTTCCTTTTAAGTACTATCTCTTCAAAACATATATAGCCTTGTACTAGATACCTAGAACATCAGGAAAGAGATCGTCTTCACCTCTCATATATTGTCCGACTTAAGAGTTCAAATCTTGAGTCCAAATCTTTTGTCTTAGCACTAAGTTCTGCAAATCGTCGCGAACTTCTTTGAACTCCATATTAAACATCTTGAAACCATTGCACATTGTCACCATCATCTATTGTCTCTGTTGTACACCATTATCGTCCTTTGCCCTTGTCATTTGACATTGCCCTTATTTTCCTAACCTCTCAAAACTACTTTGAATCATCACAAACATCTTAGCAGATCACTTTGCATCACTTTGCACAGCTTTGCACCTCATTTGCCAACATTTGGTTTATTGCAGTGATATTTAGTACCACCTTTCAACCTTCCTCTAACTTGTGTTACATAATCCAAGACCTATTTGTGGGTTTTGTTTGGGTTTCCGGGTTGAGTATCATCACTGGAGCTCTTTAGAGACTTGAGTTCAAACAGCTATTCCCTTTTTGCAGCAATCAGAGAGTATTCACTCGATTGTCCAATGTATACAACTGGTATACTGAGAGATGGACTCAACATCCAAAGATTGTGCCATGTTGACTATGGCTCCATGGAGATCGTCAGATAGAGCTTGCCCACGAGTCATAGTGATGGATGGAGTGACAAAGATGATGGTTGCATTGGGAAGCTACAAGTAACAGTATATCATCATCTACATAGTAACTGGCCACAACACTTTATAATCCTATATTTTTGTATGGGGCACCCTCGACTACACCATCCTTGACAGTCTCCTGCTGTCAGCTTATTTTTCTTACTATTGGTTCTCGAGATATTGCTTACACATGTATTTTTGGCTGGACTCATACTAGAATTTGCAAAACTTAACTAAAAAATAAGCGAATTGTGGGGCACTCTAGAGCTAGATTACTAGTGCAGAATAGACCCCAAGATCTTGCAGAAATGTGGGCTTGTTGTTGAGATATAGCTCACAGAAGATTTACAGCTCATATGTCCAAAAATTCAATGAAATCACCCGACCACCAACTTTGTTGCAAACAGCAATAATCCTATCTTCATTCAACATTGAGGTTAGGATCATCCTCCCTACTTTGGTCCCTGTAGGACCAAATGGCAGGAGTCCAATCCAAATTCCTGATCAGCTAGTCTGAGTTTAGTCTGACCAAATTCCTAGGACTCCAACTTGGAAAACTCCAATCAGATTGGACATGGAATAGGTGGGGGAGTGTAATGTGCTCCCAATTTTCAGGTTTCCTGATTAGTGGTGCACAGGGCCTGGCCTGTGTCAAAGCCTGCCAAGCCCGATTGCTGTGACAGACACCATGCTCACTGGCTGGCCCAAAATTCTGAATTGGGCTGATTGGCTGAGTCCAAATCCAAAACTAAATATTGAGAAATATTGATTTAAAATTTCCATGTTTGGAATTTTTAAGATTTTCTTCTTGATTCATCATCATACTTTTGTTAAAAGCTCAAGTTGAATTCTACTAGTGTATTACACTAGTCAGTAACTCAAGTCAGCTGTCTGCAACACACTTATAACACAGGTTTAATAATAGTAGTGTGTATTGCACTTTGGCCAAATCAATCTAGTGTCTAGTTTCCTAGACATAGTAGGAATTTGCTTTTGTTTGTTCCTGTCATGCCAGGAAACCACAAGGCATGAAAGTAGGTGTCCACTATATCGCATCTTTGTTACCCCCTATATCTGAGTCCAAGAATCAAAGTAATAGCTACAGTATGAAGCAAGATTAGTGATGTACAAGGCTCAGCCCAAAGCCCTGAAGCCTGGTGAGCTGAGCCTTGGAGTGGGCTTGGTAGGGCTCAGGGCTCAGCTTGGGTTTTCAGAAGCCTGAGCCGAGCCCTTGAAAGCCCAGGCTTTATGGTAGTGAAAGAGGATGTCATGAGAACTTGAAATTGACTCTATGAGACATTGTCTTACCAGAACTTCTTGATCATGATCTGTTCACAACCACTTCGATGCCTATCCTGATCACCAATAACTTTTGCTTAGGGTGTAGCATGGGTATGGGTAAACCCGCAGTAAACAGCCCACAGGTTTGACAGGTATGGGTACGATTGCTGAAATGCTGGACCTGTGACATACCATACCCGTTTTGGCAGTGTCATGGGTATTGACTGGTTGGTTGAATTGCTGGATCTGGCCATTTCCAAACATCGATCAACATGAATTTTCCTGCTCAACAACGGTAATGTTGGTCAGTTGTTGGCTTCTTTCAACTAACTAACTATTCTTTTTTTCTAGATTGCGGTGTTTTGTGCTCCTTAACAATGGAGATGGCGGACAAAAGCAACAATGGGGAGGACGACAAAGAGGACCCCATTCCCACACCATTCCATCAAGAGGCATAGCCACAACATTGCCATGTCACAAGGATATTAGGACATCAACAACTGTCAATGTGTGTTGAGGGGCCCAAGGCCTCTCAACACAATGTAAATTAAGTACTTTCACTGTTCTTTTATGTCTTTTTCAATTAATGACTGTTTTCTTCAGTTATTTTTAGGTTATCTACAACTCTCTACAATAATGACGCACAATGCACATCCACCCCCTCCTCCCCATCCAAAATGAGATGTGAGAGGGTCGTTTTGGGTTAAGAGACCCCAGGAAGTACCAGGAGCCCTGGGTAGCAGGCTACCCACAAGGTAAGCATGCAAAAACCCTGCTACCTGACCACTAAACCACCCTACCACTTCTCAAAACAGGAACCACCACCACCACTACCACAGCAACATCCCCATCCACTGCCGTGAGCAACTGCTTGTGGGGTGGAACTGGGGAGCAACAATGACAATGACAACAATGGGGAGAGGGATGATGACACACCACCACCACCACTACTACCACAGCAGCCCCCCATCCACTGATGTGAGCAACTGCTCATGGGGTGGAAATGGGGGGCAATGGGGAGGTGGAGGGGGAGGGGTAGGATGCTGGTAGCCAAGGATGCAAATGGAATGAGTGGGTACCACAACACAGGGGAGGAATGCCATCACAAGGAGTGCCACCCATAAGGGGCAGGGGCACCACTACAACGGTGGGGGGCGACAGGTGGGAAGGGCACCACCACACCAACTTCATGCCCATTTTTTCTTTTTGTAGTATTGTATAGAATTATTAAGTAAATAAATCCCTCCGTCACTCATCTCGAGCGATGAAGGTGTTTGCATGTAGATGCTATAGAATTGTTAAATAAAATCCCAATGCTCATTTTTTTGGCATGAGATTCATCATGTCACAGTGGATGTAAATCAATAAGTAAAAGAAGATTTGTGTTATTCCATTTTTTTTGAAAAAACTTTAGCTTAGGTATTGTGTACAGGGTGTAGTTAAGTTAGTTAAGGGCTTATACAATACAAATACAGGATGTTTAATGGCATAGAACATCAAATACAAGGCATAAAGTCCACAGTGTATATATGTGGTGTTCATGACAGACTGTGGTAAAAACCTGTCACCGCGGTTGCAGTGTTAGAACAGGTGCGGTGTGTGAAACTTTACCCGTGGTGTGACCCATGCTACACCCTACTTTTGCTTATTCCATCTATGAACTAGGCATCACATTCATGTTGTTATTATTGCTTATTGTTGATGTGTCATCCATTATCTGCAACATCCTTGTTTCCTGTGGCATCAAAACTCCCTAGTTCTAAGTTCTTCAACAGACGGTAGTGGCTTGTTCTCACCTCTTTGGCTTTCACCACAGCTAATTATGTGTTATGTTTGGACAGAAAGATAAAGAACCTGATACTCAATGTCCTCAAAAAAGGATGAAAAGAGTGCCAGGAATGAGGAAGGATGGAACAGAAGTACTCTCATACTTCTATCACTCAGTTATGGGGGAACAAGATAAACAGGAAGTTGGTATTTATTCAAGGAGGAATGAATTTTATGTAAGACATCTGAGCATGTATTCAACAGAAAGGCATGTGACCATGTAAGTGACTCATTGTCCAATTGCGGTAAGGAATCCTGGTAAGAGTATCAAAATACTCTTACACTTGCATATGCCCTCCTGAAAAAACACTGTGGATCCTACTTGTGCTTGTCCTCCCATTTTGTGAGGGCCTCTGTCTCCAGCAGCTCAGAGCATGGTAGCCACATGTCATGCTCAGGTCCATATCCAGTCCATCATACTAAAAATTGATGCCCTCGGCCTCGTGCACACTTTTTGAGTATGCGGTTGATGAAGTATTCCATACTTCCATCTGCAGTGATGAGAGGTTGGGGTGTGTGTGATGCATGCTTGGGAAATAAGGTGTCATCATTGGGAATCTATGGTCATAGATTTGTGACATGGAATGTAATGTGTGCTTTTGATGTTGGTGGCAGGGTTAGTTTGTAGCTGGAGCTTTTGGGATATGCCTGTATCACATTGTAGGGTCTGTCATAGCACACCATAAATTTGGCGACTCACCCATCTTTGGCTTGCATGTAATCATGTCATCAATGCACCATGGCTAAGAGTACCTTGTCACCTACGTGGTAAGTGGGGTCCACTGACTGATCTTTATTTGCTTTGTGTGCCTGGTGAATTTTGGCTGCTAATAGGCTGTCTTTCGCTGTGTTCGTTTCTTCCTCCATGTCCTTGACAAATTTTTGTACTTTCTCCTCTTCTGGTGATGTGTCTGTGGGAGGAGTGTTCTGACCTGTGATGTTCAGTGGAGGTACAACATGGGGGGAGCACCCTGTCTTCAATACAAAGGGTGAGACACTGGTGGAAGTGTTAACAGTGTTCATTATATCAAAACATACTTTTGGTAGTGCTTTCACCCACCCTTTTTGATTCCATTCAACATGGAACCTGAGGCATTGTATCACTGTTTTGTTGGAACATTCTGAGGAGCCATCGGTCTGGGGGTGGTATGATGTCGACATTTTGTGGCGGATGCCTGTGAGCTTTATCAGCATCTTCCAAAATTTGGATATGAAGACCTTGTCTCTATCCAAGATGATTTCCAATGGGCATCCATTTTCACAGTACCACCTGTTGAAGAAAAACACAAATTCTTTGGTGGTGGTTGTCATGTTGCATGGGATGATCTGGATGTCCATGCCAAGGTGGTCCATCATGGTTACTACTGCACCAAAACCATCATCTTTTGGAAGGTCACATCTCATGTTAGGCCAGTAGTAGTCATCCTGCAAGTTTGCATATGATTTTTCTGTGCTGAAATGACCGAGGTGATTGTGTGCTAACTGGAAAAGGTGTTCTCTCAAGTGTTTGTATTTGGGAATGATGAGGTGTGATCCAATGAAGAGGAGCTCATGTTTCAAGCTGATGTTTAGATTGCTGTCCAAAACGCCATGGTTGAGATCATCCAGGATGTTGCCACACCAGGGGTCAATTTGGTAGCCCTTTGTGATTCTTTGGATTAGTTTGGGGTCACTTTGTACCTCAAATATGGCTGCAGCAGTAAGTAATGGTTCCTTTTCATCAATTGAGTCCAGTAGATGGGATAGAGCATCTGCAACTGTATTCTTCTCCCCATTGATGTAAGTAATGGTGTACTCATATTGGGAGAGGTACTCCATCCATCTTGCTTGTCGTTGTGAGAGGTCTCTCTGGAAATCAAAATTTTGCAATGTTTTGTGGTCTGTTCAAATGTGGATGTGCATTCCCAGCAGGTCCACTCTCCACTTCTTCAATGCTCACATGATTGCGAGCATTTCCTGTTCATGGACTGAATAATTCCATTCAGCTTTATTCATCTGCCTGCTTTTGAAGGTGACAGGCCACATGGTTTCCCATGATGGGCCAAACACCAGTACAGCACCAGTCTGATGTTTGCTGGCATTGCATGTGATGAATATCTTGTTCTCACCTGGGGTTTCATGGTCTATAGTCATCAGGCAATTGTGGCTGACTACCAGTCATTGGATGGTGTCAAACACAAGTTGATGTTCTGTGGTCCATGGATGAAAGTTTGTATTGCACTCTTTCCATGTGAGAGGTGTGAGGATTGCGGTATGCTCTGCTAGTGTCAGCAGGAAGGCTGCAATATACCTTACTAGTCCAAGGAATTGCTGTATGTGTTTCTCTGATTGAGGTCTAGGCCATCCAAGGATGCAAGTGACCTTGGATGTGTCCACTATGATGCCATGTGTGGAGATGTGATGGCCTAAAATATCAATTTCAGTAGTGAACAGTGTTGATTTCTTTGTAGAACAGTACAATTCTGCCTTTCATAGCACTTCCAGGATGAGTGCTACATTTGTTTGGTGTTTGGCTAGGGAATTTGACCAGATGATGATATTGTCCAAATACATGTGGCAAATTTTGCCAATGTATTCTTTAAGTGCTAGTGTCACACATTGCTGGTGCATTGCTGGGGAGTTCCACATGCCCATTGGCATGATGACCCACTCCCAGAGGCCAAAGGGAGTCAGCATAGCAGTGTACTTTATGTGATCGGGGTGTACAAGTGTTTGAAAGAACAAGTTTGTCATATCTATTTTTCCCCAAATTTTTCCTTTGGCACAGTCCACCAGGATGTCGTCAATATGTGGCAGTAGATAATTGTTGGGGATTGTGAGACAGTTTAAGTGGCAGTAATCATTTACCCAGTGAGGTAAGACAGTTGGGTCCACCTTAGGGATGATGAAAGATGGGGATGCATATGAAGAGGAGGATGGTCTGATGTGTCCTGCTGCAGCATGTTGGTCTATGAGTGTTTTCCAGCCTGCTCTGTATTTTTGAGGGCAACCATATACACGAGCGACTGACACAGGTGCGCTGGGAAGTAGTTCAATGCAATGATATACATCTGTTGGTAATTGCATTACATGTGGAATGTCTGATGGGAAACAGTCAGGGAATTGTGCTTTCATCTTCAAGTCCAGTTTGTGTAATGCTGCAAGCCCTGCTAGTTGTTTGATTCAGACTTGGATGGCAGCGATCATGTCTGGTGGGCCAGTGGTAAAAGCATCAAAGTTGAATCGCTCTTCATTCTTATTGACGAGAGCCATCAACTCCATGTGGATGAGCATTCGGAGTTTTCTTGTCTGTTGCTGCCCATCTTTGATCAGGTGTGCCTCTATTTTGCACTTCTCAGTGGGCGACTTAATTATGTGCTTCTTTTTAGTCTCAGGGTCTGGTGGGTTGAGGAGGTCATAACCAATTTCTTTTGCTATTGCTGTTTGTAGGTCCACGTCAACCACTATCTTATTTTTAGCAAGGAAATCTAGGCCCAGTATGAGGTCCATGTAAAGTTCAGGGCATATAATTGCATTGATTGTACGAGAATGCCACAAGGCATCTGGGGATTGAATTGATAATTTACAGTAATGAGACAATTCTAAAGCTTCAGGAGACTTTCTTTTCTTTGTGAACACACCGGAGACTGAGAGAGGCTTGGATAATGGATGAGGTGTTAAGCATAGAACTTCTGTGAGGTCTCTAAAAATCAAGACTGGGGATGAAGATCAATAAGTGCATTGACAGGAGTAGGTGCACACATAGTGGGAGCATCAAGACAGCATGTCCAAAGCAAGTGGGTGGGGAGATCTTTTGCTTTGGTGGCATGTGCAGCTGTGACGCATTTGCAGTCCTCGAGGGTGGGATGGGGGTTGTTGCAGTTTTGACCTAAATGACCTGCATAAAAAATGTGGCACTTGAAGCAGCCAAGATGGAGTCTGAGTAAATTATTCTCATCCTCCATGAGAGGGCTCAATGGGACTGTGGTGGGAGCAGTAGCCGATGCTGGAATGGGGACAGTGGCGGGGGTAGCACTGGTGACAGGGTGGGGGGTGTTGCCTGCCTTGGTTGCTTTTGCAACCCACACCGCTCCGCAGGTTGCTTGGAGATCTTGCTCAAGTAAGTGGATTCACTCCAACCAATCGTTGAGATCAGTGATAGCATCCAAGGTTCCCTGAGTAGCCCCTGGGGCTGTACCATTGTTTGCCTTGTACAGGCATTTGAGGCCGTCAGAGAGGCAAGGGATGAGGTGATGGCAGAAGTGATTGTTGTCGATGTGATAAGCCAAGCCCACCGCACGGAGTTTGTCATTGGCATTCCAGACAGTGTTGACCCAGGTGAGGAAGTTGGTCAAGCCTTGCATGGTGATTTGGTCTTGGACCAAGTTGTCTTCCCATGATCTTCTTCTCGAATTCTACTAAGAATGTGGGAAAGGTGAGGCTGGGGAGGTGGGCTTCATCTGCGGAGACCCAAGACTGTACTGCAGATGATTCAAAGTTGTAGATGACTTTGCTAACACAATCATTGGCAGCGATATCGTTCAAGGAGAAGTAACAGCAACAGGCATTGTCAAACTGATGCAAGATGGAGATGGTCCATCCTGCAGAGAGAATTGGTGCTGCAGAGGGTGAAGCTTGATGGACTTCTGCTGGGGCATACAAAGGGTCCAAGGTGGTGGTCATGGCTATCTGAGACAAAGGGGTTGGGAGATCTGTGTCTGAGTCAGACGATGAGGAATGTCTGTGTATGTGTGGGGTGATCAGGGGTGGTAACGGTGCTGGTGTGGGTGCCAGGGGAGTCAGGGGAGAGTGTGTGTTTGAGTAGGCTAAGTTACGCCTAGTTCTGCTCCTGGTGGTGAGCAGTATTGGTTGAGATGGACGATGAGACAATAAAAAAGGGGGGAATATGACTGATTCTATATGTTTGCACCATTTATATAGGTCCACGTTGCAATAACAGTTCCAGTTGAAGACTGTGATAACAGTTCCTGGCGATGATGTGAGGCCACCTCTATTGACAGCTTCTTGCCCAGAAGGGGTTGATTGTGTTCCCTGGTGAGGCAATTAATTAACTAGATTGGTGGTTCATTGTGAGAGATTGGTCAGTGTTCAAAGTCTGGTTCAAAGTCTGGAAAATGGTGGGTCTAAGTTTGTTGGAAAATGACAGGTCCAAATTTGTGTTTAAAAAAAAAAAGTGGAACAGAAGTACTCTTGTACTTCTATCACTCAGTTACAGGGGAACAAGATAAACAGGAAGTTGGTATTTATTCAAGGAGGAATGAATTCTATCTAAGACATCCGAGTGTGTATTCAACAGAAAGGTATGTGACCATGTAAGTGACTCATCATCCAATCACAGTAAGGAATCCTGGTAAGAGTATCAAAATACTCTTACAAAGGAACCATGGGTATGATGAGGGATATGACATGGGACTCCAGGACAGACCTAGGGATGGTTTTTTCAAGAGTTGAGGAAGGAGGATGAGATGAAGGCCCAAGATGATGCGTACGGTGAGAAGAAGGTGCATGGCCACCAGGAGGAATGGGAGGGCTGGGTGTCCACCCCCCAAATTCAAACTACTGCCAATGCTGCTACCCAGGCAGCCCCTACAACCGCTGAACATTGGTGTGCCACCCTCCACACAGAACCACCCACCGATGAATACTTCACCTCACTGCAAAGTGCAGAGATGACAGCCAAGCCTTGCATTCTGCCCAACTTGAGACCACAAGCAGCAGCTCAGAAATGACAGATAGTGTTTCAAGGTTCAGTCCATAGGACCATAGACTAAACCAGACCAAACCATGGTCCATGCATCGGTCTGGTCCATTTTTCTGAAAAAGTGAGTAACCAAAACCACAGTTCGGTTACCAGTTAACTTGTTTTGAAAACATTCAAAAACCATTATAAAACCAGTTGTAACCGGTCTTTTTACACTTAGACTATATACCCTATAAAATAATAAACTATAAGTACATATTATGTATAAGAAGCTAACTATGAGGGGGGAGGCCATGCGAATTGCTGGGGTTTATATATGTTGTAGTAGTTGCACTTGATTGTTCACAGTAAATGAACACATAATATGCATTGTTTGCATCACACATTGTAGATGAGAGGATCGCATCTTTTCATTCTTCTGTTATGATAAGATTTTGCTTGGAGGGGGGTATTACACAATCATGATATATCTCTGTGAATTTTCCTTTCTTAAGCTTGATCTTATACTTGATTCTAACATATTTACATGTCGTTTGAAGGGTCCGAAGAGACGAGAGCATCACATCTTGCCATTCTTTTGTTATGACAGGATTTCGCTTGGAGGGGGGTATTATACAACTATAAGATATCTCGGTGAGTTTTCCACTGTTAAGCACTATCTTACACTTAATTCTAACCTATTTGCATGTCGTTTGAAGGGGCCAAAGAGACGAGAGGATGACATGTCTCCATTGCTTTTCCATTGCACAATTTCTCTTAGGACTCAGACATGTATAATATGTGCTGGACATACTATTGCCACCACTGTGAGCCTCTGCTCGCAGGGTGGCAATGAGTACTGTTACAGCAATGGCTGCTGCTGCCATGTCACAGCACCACCACCCTGCCTGCAAGCCGCTGCTCCTAGGGGGATATGGAGGTGCTGACAATGATGAATGGCATGGATGATGCATGGCAGGGAATGACAAACAAGGTGTACCAGGCCAATGAACAACAGACAACAAACAGCGAGGATGACAAATGGCGGGGAATGACAAACAGTGGGGAGGACAAACAGTGGGACAATGAACAAACGGCAGTAGGACCCCACCCTCGCTACAAATGTGAGACGGTGGGGCTGTTCTTTTTTCTTTTTCTTTTTTGTTCTCTTTTTTTCATTCTCTAAGTAGCTACACTGCACCGCTGCAAGCAACTGCTCGCAGGGTGTAAAAATGGGATAGTGATCAGATTTTCGATCAAAAAAATGACATAGTAAAGTGTTGAGTGGCCAGGAGATTATCTACTGTTGCTCAAAAGAGACAGGAGTGGCCCATAGCCTGTGGATAATTGACCCTAGATAACAATAGACTCAGTCAATGTATAATTGACTCTATATGAGCAAATAGTACCTAGATAAGAATAGACTATGGTACTATTAGTAATCTAGTATGTAAGGTTCTATGGAACATTACTCACCTCAGTCAATGTATAATTGACTGAGGTGTCTAACTAATATTGTAGGGTATATATACTAGAAGTCATAAAGGTAACCAGCAGAGAATGAGTATAAAGGGAATGTTCCAAAAGACTTGTTACTAATAATACTGACATGCCATAAAGGGATGTTGGAATGCTGACATGCCATAATGGGATGTCGGTGATGGGATCAATGACCATATCATCAGATACGATGATACCAGTTCCCAGTGTACATCTCAACAAGGACAGAGTTTGGAGTGTTCTGAGGGCTCTGGTAGCGTGTTCTGTCATTAGTGTTTTAAGGTTCAGTTTGGTCCAGTTTTTTGACCCCAAAGTGGGTTAACCGTGACCGTGACCGGTCCAGACCGCAACCCTAAGTGATGTAGACCATAACCAAACCAATTGAGACCAGTCCCATCAGTTTGGTTATGGTCCAAAAAACCAGTTTCAACCAGTTTTCCCCCTATTTTATCACACTAACTAAATTTAATTATGTATACAAAATAAAATAAATATAGATCACGGATCACCCTTTGTGCAATCAAACCCCTAGATGGCCTCTTTGAATCTTGATTTTTTTTCCTATACCTGACATGACAGAATCTAGCCCTCCCTTGGTTACCCTGATTAAACTCTCAGTTCAGTATTCCGGCAAGAAACTCAACAACTTAAATCAAATTACAAAGAATGGTGTGAGGAGATCACCATCACCCTTTCATTAAATGGTCTCTATGACTATGTTGCTGGCATAATCACTGCACCTGCTACTTCCAACACTCGTGCATTAATCAACTGGAAGGCCAACTCCCATCTTGCATACACATTTCTAGCTTCTAGCATTGTTCCATCCAAACACCCTTTTATAGATATGGAAAAGGACACGACTGCAAATTGGGAGGTGCTTCATAAATGACACCAGAATGAGGGTCCAGTTTGTCAAGTCCAACTATTACAACAGGCCCTCACCATTCAATGCACCACTGAGACCCCCCTTCCAGAAACAGCTGACAAAATTTGTGCTCTCATTGACTATGCATTTGCTATGGGGGATGTTAAACCCAGCCTCCTTTGTTGTATTGCTCTCCTAAACTCCCTCAGTGACAATTTCCCTCATGCATGTTCCATCATTTCTCACGATATCGCTGCATCCACGAAGGAATCCCCTTACGCATCAAAGGATATCCACTCATTTTTGGAGATTGAACAATACCTCCTTGAGAACGACCACCATATGGACTCCCAGCCATCTGTGGCTCTCACCACACATATTAAATTGACAAAGCCATTCAATGCACCTGTTTGTGGGAACCCCGCCTGCAAGAAAATGGGACATTGTCACATTCAACCAAATACTGCATTAAACCAGGGGGAGGAATGGCTGGGAAAATGATTGAAGAGCCTGTGGCAGCATGGAGAATGGCTCAAGACAAAGGGAAGAAGGTCAGTAATTCATCCAACCTTAATCCAAGGGTCCCAATTACTGTGAAAGATGTTAACAGATGTACCTTCACTGTTATGGTGGATTCTGACCCTGCAAAACCCCAACCTGACATTTATACTCCATTCACTGGACTTGCAAGTGATCCACTTCCCACAGCTTCAATTGAGGAGGTGGAATATGAGGGTTGGCTTGTCATTGAGGAGGAGTTAACCACAACTGTTGACTGGACCAACAACACTTTAACCCCTGGAGAAGAGGCATTCACTGTCGAACCACTTAATCAAACTCAACGCTCCCAAGTTTTGCTCACCAATTTCCCTTTTATTATTGATACAGGTGTGACAGTCCACATCTCACCAGACAAGGCTGACTTTCTTACCCTTCAACCAATCTTGCCCCACTCTGTGAAAGGCATTGGGGGATCCTCCATTATCATGATCAGAGTCAGTGACATAAAACTACACATTGCTCAGGGTGCATCAATCATATTACATAATGCACTTTACATCCCAAATGTGGCAGTCTGACTTATCTCAGTTGGTTCCCTCACCGATGACTTGAATGCTGTGGCTCATTTCCATAATTCCTTGTGCTGGGTCATGGATAAATCTATAGGAGCACTTATTGCCCATGGAACTCTACTTCCCAGTAAGAAACTATATTCACTCAATCTGTGCTCAGCCGCCGCCGACCATGCATTCACTGTCCACAAGTCCCCTGATTTGGAAACCTGGCACCACTGTCTTGGCCATGCAAATTATCAATCCCTTTGGGATATGGCCAAAAAGGGCACACTCACAGGTGCACCCATCATCTCCACATCTAGACTGACCAAATGTGAATCTTGTGTCCTTGGCAAACAGACAAAGACACCAGTTCCAAAGAAGCATGAGGAGGGGATTGGTCATAAGGCGACATGGAAGTTGGAAAAAGTTTGGGTGGATTTATCGGGTCTGCATGCAGTCAAATCTCATACTGGAAATTCTTATGTTATGGATATCATCAACGATTATACATCTTTTCCATGGTCAATACCACTTCATAACAAAGATGACTCATTTCCCAAACCGAAAGCTTGGGAATTAGCCTGGGAAAATGAAACAGGACTTAAAGTTGGAATCTACATCACAGACAACAGTGAATTAAAGTCTCACAAGATGGAAGCATGGCTTAAAACATGAGGAACAGAACAATGTTTTACAGCCCCATACACTTCAGCCCATATTGGGTGAGCATTGTACCCTTATGGCTAAGGCCCACACTATGCAACTTTATTTGGGTTTACTGACTAACCTTTGGGACAGATTTTATCTAATGGCTTCTCATTTACATGCCAAACCACTACACGATCACTTCAAGGGTGCACATCTTGGGAACTCTGGCATGGATGCAAGCCTGATTATTCATATATGCATGAGATCAGTTGTCATGCCTTTGCTCTCATTCCAAAGAAGGATAACCCAAAGATTTTTGAACAATCTATCAAATGCATGCTCATTGGATATGACCCAAAGTCCAAGTCTTACCGATGCTATAGTGGGCCACAAGGAAAGTCCACAGTTCTTATCACATTTGTTTCCTTGAAAGCCACAATGGACATGTCCCACCCACCCTGCTACCATTGGACAATACCATTAAGGAACCTATTCAGAATGAACCCACAAACAATGATGAGGATGATGAACCCTTCCACCCGTCAAACACTGCTGAGTCAAATGATTCCATTGGAGAGGAACAAGGTATAATTACTACCAACCCCCTTCCATGCCGCTCATCTCGGGTACCTATCCCCACTGAGAAGCTCCAAATGGAGGACCAACCATCACCAGAACAATAGCAGCTGTTCAAGAATCTCAAAACAGTGCCACCTGAATCAAAGAAGCCCACTGCAAATGCAGAGCTGCCACTATTGCTGCCCAATCAGGAAATCATGATCATATACCGACCATCGATCATGATCATGACATCATTGATGGACTATGTCAATCATTCATCAACCTTAACCTGGGTGATCAGGTGCATCAACTCCAAGCCTTAATTTCGGAGATGACAGATTTTGATCCTGAGTCGCTTCAATTTGAGTATGAACCCAAAACTTGGGAAGAAGCAAAGAATTCAGGGGATGCAGAACGATGGCAGGCAGGGTATCTAGATGAATTTAAGTCCCTGAAGGACATGGGAGTCTATAAACTTATTCCCAGGGGTGACGTACCTCAAGGTAAATGAATTTGTAGGGGCTGGCCAGTTTTCCATATCAAACATAATGAAAGTGGTCACGCTGTGAGGTGGAAAGTCTGACTTGTTTTTTGGGGCTTTGAATAAATTTACGGTAGGGACTATACAAAGACATCCTCACCTACTGCGTGCATGGAATCTTGGCGGATCCTGCTTCACATAGCCACTTCTCTGGGATGGGATGCTCAACAAATTGACATCAAAACCGCTTCCTCTATGGGATACTCCCCAATGATGAGGTCCAGTACATGCAACAACCCAAAGGATTTGAAGAGTCAGGTCATGAAGATTGGGTCTGGCAGCTTCAGCGGGGGTTATACAGCATGAGGCAGAGCAGGAGGATATGGAATCAAACCCTTAATGCTCAAATGATTACCTGGGGGTTTACACGCCTTACTTGTGAGTCTTGCATTTATTACAGGAAATCAGACACTGGTATTATTATTGCCACAGTACATGTCAATGATTATCTGTCTATTGCCAATTCCAAGGACAAAAACGAACATTTTAAAAACCAAATGCAGGAAGTGTGGACAATCTCCAAGCTTGGTACCACCCACTTCATTGTCAGTATTGCAGTTACCTGGGATTGACATCTGTGCACAGTCGCACTTTCACAGACTGCCCTCATCAATAAAATTGTCGATCAATTTGGTCAACAAAACACAACATCTGTTTCTGCCCCCCTTGAGCCCAGTATTAAATTATGGCATACAAACCAACAGAATATGTCTGCAGATGAGCTGTCACAACTCAACAAACTACCTTACCATTCCCTCATTGGGTGTCTTCTTTATCTTGCCATTTCCACACATCCTGACATTGCATATGCTGTGCAACAACTATCTCAATACCTTGACAGTTACTCTTTTGAACACTGGAGTGTGGCAACACAGCTAGTCCAGTATTTAAAGGGAACCCACTATCTCAAGCTCTACCTGGGTGGTGACAATTCTATCTCCCTTCATGTGTTCAGCGACTCTGACTGGGCCAATTGCCTTGATACGTGTCAAAGTGTTCGAGGGTATACTTGCAACCTCAGATCAGGAGCCCTTTCTTGGACTGCCAGGAAACAAAAGTTGTGGCAGTATCCTCTTGTGAAGCAGAATATGTTGCCGGATTTGAGACTGCAAAGGAATGTATTTGGATACACGCTCTACTAAATGCCATAGGATACCCACAGTCCACCCCCATGACCATTCTTTGCAATAACACAGCTACCAAGACACTGTCCGAGGACCCTTTGCTCCACTCAAGGGTTAAACATGTCAATATCAAATACCATTTCCTTTGGGAACAAGTTCAGTCCAGCACCTTACAGCTCCAATATATCAATACCAAGGATAATGTCGCGGATTTATTCCCCAAAGCACTGGATGTCAAACAATTCACATATCTATGCTCATTCTTGGGCCTATGTTAACCCAATTCCATGTGAGGAGGAGTGTTCCTGGTGAGGAGGAGTGTTGAGCTGTACACCAGGAATGGGTATCATCCTATCCAATGATATGGTCATTGATCCCATCACCGACATCCCATTATGGCATGTTGGTGTTATTAGTAACAAGTGTTTTGGAATGTTCCCTTTATACTCACTCCCTGCTGGTTACCTTTATGACTTCTAGTATATATACCCTACAATATTAGTTAGACACCTCAGTCAATTATACATTGACTGAGGTGAGTACCGTTCCATAGAACCTTACATACTACATTACTAATAGTACCATAGTCTATTCTTATCTAGGTACTATTTGCTTGTATAGAGTCAATTATACATTGACTGAGTCTATTCTTATCTAGGATTGATTCTCTACAGTCCCAACCACCATTTGAACAGTCCTTCTCTGTGCTGCATCACTCGGATTCACATGCATCACAACCGCTTCTCAACATTTTTCAGTGTTGTGCCCACGATTGTATAGGGATGGTAACGTTCAGTTCAGAACTGTGGTTCAAACCTGAATGCAGCCGAACCTGACCATGGTTCAGTCCAAGGTTTGTGCCCAGGGAAGAACCGGACTGATGGTCCAGTTAGTGGTCCAGAGTGGCCAGTGATTTTGAGAACCGGTTCAAACTGGTTCAAACCTGAATGAACCTGTAGATTGTATGTAGTATATGGGATGTAGGTACTATAAGTTAATCCGCAAATCGAGCTGCTTGCATAAAGTGGCGAGGGAGTTTGGGAGTTTGGGAGGTTTGGGAGGATAGGCAGGCAAGCATAACTCCTCAGAACAATGGCTATCCATCATAAGACAATGCATAGCAAGGCACCACCCTCAACTATACAACATACATGTTGTATAGTCGGAGGTATAGTCAAGTCGTCAGCATCAGCACACAGATCAAGCTGGTACAAATATTAGTCAGAATACAACCACACCACTAGAACTTTCACATCCACTTACTTGAGTCTTTGGTGTTTTATGCTAAAGAACAAGGGAATCGCCACAGAGTTACTGCCTCTTAATAACATCCACTTGTCATGTACACTAAGTGGTTTCTTGTTCTCTCATTTCCATCACTTGGTGTCGCCTGTTTGTTGAATATCTTTAGAACACCATATCATCCACTTGGCATGTACGCTAAATGGTTCTTGTTCTCTGAGCTCTCATTTCCATCGCTTGGTGTTGCCTGTTTGTTGAATATCTTTAGAACACCATATCTTCACTCATCAGGTTTCCATGAGCCATGCGTGTTTTCTTCCTCTTCCACTCCTCTTCTACGTGTTCCTTATGTGTTTTCTACATGTTCCTTATGCGCATCTTCTACACATTCCTTACATGTTTTCTAGATGTTCCTTATGTGTTTTCTACCTGTTCCCTATGTGTTCCCTGCTCTGCTCTAGTAGGAGTAGGTGGGGCCAGCTTTGGACTCTGCTGAAACTGTTGGAGTGGGCTGCTGCATTATGCTGCTATGCATTCTCTACTTCACCCTGGTAGAAATAGGCAGGTCCAGCTTTGGACTCTACCGAAACTATTGGGGTGGGCTTTGTCTGTCTTACTGTCTATCTCTTTTTTTTTGGTGCACCTTTGCAGTAGTATGCTAACTACTTTTTATGAGAACAGGTTGTAGGCTTTGGGCTTGTACTAAAGGCAGCCATCAGAACACCCGAACACCCACCTGCATGCTTTTGTGTGCATCATTGTGGGATCTCTTTCAAATTTCTAGTTCAAGATTTTGCACTCTGGAAATTGGTCCATATCTATTCTATTTTACTGCCTCGAGCCCAGTTAAACAGAAAAGATGACCAGACTGGGGATTGAACCCAGGCCCTCCTGGACATATACCAGATGCTCTGACCAACTGAGCTATCAGGTCTTATAGGGTTCAACAGAACAAGGATACCATATAACCAGACACGGATTGCTACAACTGTCACATCACTTGTGTGTGTGTGCAAATTATGGTCTGTTAAGCACTGATTAAGCAGTGACAGATTATATAATCCAACAAGCCCTAAAACTTGATTAATGTGTAATGGTTTGTTTTATGGCATTTTAATACATATCTATGTCCGGATCACTTGAGAACCAGAACCTGACTGTTTTGAACCAAACCAACAGTCCAGTCCAAGGTTCACTATAATCTATGGACTGAACCAATAGTCTGGTTCTGGGTTCTCCAAAATCCCTTAAAGAACCAGACCGAACCGAACCTTACCATCCCTATGATTGTAGCAAGTTCAGACCTCTCGAAACATTTCTTGACATCCCTCCTGATTTCTTCATTCCCCCTCTCAAGCCCAGGCCTAAGCCTGAGCCAAGCCTGAGCCCACTGAAGCCAAGCCCAAACCCAGGCTTTCAAGCCGAGAGCTGTGCCCTGTACATCACTAAGCAAGATATGAAGTAAAGTAATTTCAGTCATAATATCTACAATGTAACAAGTATAGTAACAAGTCTGTTGGACTATGTAGCAAGTGTTTCATCACAGTATTCAACAACTTTTTGTGTCCAGCAGGAGTTCTGCCAGAGTGTTTGGGCTTTTCAGGGCTGAGCCCACATCACTACTCCCGATGTGTGAGAGCTGAGCTTGAGCACTGAGTCCTTGACGTAGTCACTGATGAATCAATCATCATCGTAGATCATCGCCGGAAGCCTGCAACTGCTATCATCGCTTAGACGGTCTTATCATATGTGGGCTGTTTCAAGCATTGATCGGATGAACTGTCCTCGATAAGTGATAGGCCATATTCCGGTGCGGTTTCCGCGCGGCCATGTGGTGGACTTAAGCAGGGTGATATCTCTGTTTCTTGAGACCCGTGTGAAAGACTTGTATTCTCCGTCCGAAGCGTATATGATGTAGGTATTCCTGGTCTTTACGTAGACTGTTCAGGACCGCTTGAGTTAATGCATATCACTGCACCTTTTTTTTGCAGACGAGAACTAAGGTACGTTCCAGCTCAATGATACAAATACCTTCCGAGTCTAGCGCTGCAGGTTTCTAGACGCGTGTGACTCAAGTCCATGATGCTCAAGAGTCAAGAGACCGCTCGAACCAAAAACATACACTGATCAGTACAGGAACGAATCAAGGCGCCGTTTTGCTAAGCCAGGGTAGATCACGCTACTCCAGGACCCTGAATCTCAAACCCATCCTTCAAAGCATCGTTCTTTCATCCTCAATCCGTCCCATGACTCCCATCCCCCTGGATTCCCTTCCTATGTCTTAAGCGGAGTCCATACAAGCCTACTTTCATTTGAGTCGCCATGCTCTCCGTAGGCCAACTACTCTGGGCTTCCTTTCGGCCCCTCATACGATTGTACGCTCTCAACTTTTATCTCAATCTCTATGCCAATCACGATCTATCTCACAGGGTACTCTGCGCCTCTTCTGGATTCATCCTGACAAAAACCGATAACTTTCCTGCCGTTGCGGCAAGAGGTGCCGCGCAAATCATGCTTAACATTGCGCTACCTTGCCTCATGTTCTCAAAGATCGTTTCAGCGTTCTCATCGGATCATATTAGCGCCCTGGGTATGTTGCGGCTTTCTTTCATTCTTCTCTCGCAAGACTTGTTTACCTCCTTTCATTTCACTTTCAGGCCCACTGGTGCTCGTCGCAGTGCTTTACGAGGTAATCGGCATCATTATCGCATGGTGTGTCAAGCAAGTCTTTTGGGTTCCACATAGGTTCAGGTATGGCATACTGGTCGCAGGTGGATGGGGAAATGTTGGCGACATCCGTTAGTACGGGTTATTAGTTACATCTGGATACAATTCTTACCACTGTTCCATCTTCAGCAACATCTGTTGTTATGAGCATAACTGCCGTCGCTCCATTCGGCGGAGCATCAGACCAGACGCTTTCTGTTGCGTACCTTTCCGTCTTCCTCCTGGTATTCTTTGTGAGTTTTTGAGGATGTGATGACCGTACCAGATAGTACTCGTGCTGACCTTTGCATAGCTCAGTCTTTTCCCCCTCGGTGGTGTCCAATGGGTTGCCATGGATTATGTTGGTCCTGATATCGAAACCGAGGATATCAAAATGGCCATTCAGATACGGCGGAAGACTTTCCTTCATGGCTGCCTGCGAACACTATCTAAGATCGTTTGCCAGAAACGATCTCAAAACGGACAAGACGATAACGAAAAGGACGTTGACAGGCCCACAGAGCCTCGCGACCTGATGTTCCGAAAGAGCGAAGTTTACTGTCCATCTATAACTCCCATGCGGGAGGTCCTGGTTCATGACGACTCCATAACTGTCGTACCAACCGAAACCGATTTCCGTTCTCCGTCATGGACCAAATCTTCAACACCAGCAGACACCCAGTTTACCGAACTTCTCCCCTCTCCCACTATTCATAAGCACACTTCATCTGTTACTCCCGCCCCTCGCCATCGGTTTACAACCATCCTCACTCATGTCCGCACCTTCCTCAAGTTGCTGTTTTCTCCCCCATCTATTGCCATCCTTCTTGGGTTCGCCATTGCGCTCATTCCGCCCCTAAAAGCCCTGTTTGTTGCTGTACCATCAGTGCACATGCCCACCGCACCCGACGGACTTCCACCACTTGCATTCTTCTTTGACACGACGACGTTCATCGGTGGCGCCTCCGTCCCTCTTGGCCTCATTTCCCTTGGTTCTTCCCTCGCAAGGCTTATCTTTCCGAGAAACAGAGAAGCATGGCGTGCCCTCCCTATTGGGTCAATTGCTGGTGTTGCAGCCGGGAGAATGATAATCATGCCTGTGCTTGGAGTGCTGATCGTACAGGGTTTAGTACGCGGAGGTGTGATTCCGAGAGAGGATAAAGTATTGCAATTTGTGTGCATGTGAGTCGGTCCTTCGTTATATCTGTCGTGTTTTGTCACTCGTTCCAGTGCTCATGATATTCCTTCCCCGATTATTTAGATTTTGTTCGTGCCTTCCGACTGCCACTACCCAGGTATATACCACTGAGATTTTTTCCTTCTAATCGCTCAAAATCATATGGCAGGTATTTTTGACACAGGTGTATAGCGGAACCGGAACAGCAGAACATCTCTCTGCATTCCTGATCCCGCAGTATGCGCTGATGTTTTTCTCGATGACTGGTCTAACAGCCTATACGCTTCGGCTTCTGTTCTAATTCTTCGTTCATGTCGTTATGTACAATTGAGCTATAGCTCTTCGCTCCAAAAATCCATGCTCTTGGTCTTACTTTTCGATTCCAACAAGATTCCAAGTTCCAACTCAACGTAGTGGTTTATTTTTAAAAAAGGTGAAATGGATGGAATCTTAAAACCTAATTCAGCTTGGTGTGCATCAGCTCAACATCCGTTGCACTATGACATCGCGTTGAAGTGATGAAGCGTCCTTGCATTGGTACTGAGTACTTCAATCCAAATTAGATTATTAGACGTCTACTGAAGTAAATTAGTGGTTGCACCCTAACTACTTAGTCACGTTGCATCTTTTATGACGTGAGTCTTCACTGCGTTCTCGTCCTTAGGATTTACCTTCCTAATTATCTAGGCGGTACTCATTGCACTCAACTTGCTGTCAGTTTATTCTGCAATCCATGCACGTGATACTAATGCAGCGCGACGTATTGATCTTGTCACTGTGTAACTGGTCACGTAGACTTTGATCGCACTTGTCGCTCAACAGGGTTGGTAAGTATGGCAAGCTAGAGTGATCAGCTGAGTTTTGGTCAGCCGTAACCTCGAAACGGTCGGCCATCAACCCTGCAATGGTCAGCCGTCATCCTGGAAAAGGAAAATCCAAGACCCTCGGACACCTCATTATTTATAAATAAATTTGAAGTCATTATCTAAGATCGAGTATCTCCAATTCAGCAGAGGCAAGAAAACATGTCGAAAAAAGTAATATTCATAGGCATAGTGTTCATAGGCATAAGCAAGTATGGTATCAAAGTTCTGAGAATGGAAGTGAAGAGTGTTGCATCCTTGGGTAATGACTCATGAGTTAGTAGGTTGCATTACGTGATCTAACTAACTTATGTCAGGAGTGGCCTAGGCATCTGCAATGCGAGGCTTTTTCAAGTGTTCAATTTCTCCAGCAACATCCTCTTTATTCTTCTTTTCATATAAGTCCCCTCCATGATATGGACGCTTCTTGATCTTGCGGCTGATTTCGAAGTAATTCTGCTGTTTTTTGTGAGCGCTGATTACCCATCAAAGTGTTGAAAATGGAATGGTTATCGCGGGCTCATCTTGATTCTCCACCTTTGAAGTATGATAGAGATGCTTGTTTAGAATGTTCATTGCTGTGGGCCCATTCGGTTCTTCAGGAAGAATCTACAACCCAAACATAGATATTAGTGAGTTGCAAGGCATTCCAGAGGAAAGGCACTTGCTGTGTACAGAGCATGTTGAGAAACCACATGTGGATTCTGGGAAGCAGACTACGCTGAAACATTCACAACCTTGGAAGAGTCAGGCTCAGAATTATTGAATCACCTAACAAGATGTGATAGTCATGCTGCAGAGGCTAGTGACTATGTCATGCCTGCTGCCACTAAGTTTTCATGTGTTTCAAAATTCGAGGAAAAGTACATAAAGTTTGTCACCTTCTTCAAGCCTCGCAGTTGTTGTCCCACTGGCACAGCAGGATTGCACTCGATCTTCACACCGATTGCTAGCCGCACCCTGCCAAGGGAACAAGCAACATATCTCCCAAGATCATATGCAAGTTTCCGCTCATTCTCACTATAGGCCACTTCCCAGACAACTGTCGGCCATGCTTGTGTTAGGGGTTGCTTCGTGGGGTGGTCCTCGTACAGACTGAAATCCAGACTCTTGATACCATCTTCCAAATCAACATCTGTAGAGCCTCCCAGGCAAACTAAGCCTGCGTCAACCAAGAACAAAGAGCGACCTTCAGTGTCATTGGTGTTGACACTGAAGAAGAGAGTAGACATGATTTTGTGTCCAAATGTCGGGTAGTGCACAATCAACTTGTCTCCTGAGAAATCGCACCTATGACATCGTTAGACTTGCCATGAACTAGAGAACCCGACATACCTGAGATTCTCCCAACCTGGCAACTCTCCCGCTCTGGACTTTGCCCATAACTTATCAACAATGTCTGACGAGATGCCCACAATAGATATCTTGTGCTCTCCAGCTGTCCCAGCTGTCCCATCCAGTAGTGGCTTCAGCCTAGATATAACTTGATCAAAGGATGGGGCATGGGATTGGTTGGCAGATTCTAATGAGGACCAAGGTGTAGAAGGGGCAATTACGGTGGGATCGGTAGGATCAGAGGAGAGAGATGAAGGCAGGTGTTGTGGGTTGTTAGGGGAGTCCAATGAGGGGCAAGGCATTGGAAGACTGATAGCACCATAATTGGCAATACCCTCTGGAGAAACTGTTTTGTTTTGGCCCACCAATGGTGTGGCTTTCTGACCAAGCACATTAGAAGAGACTCTGCCATGTCTTGGAGTAGATGGGGGTGGAGTATGAGGAAACAAGGCTTCAAGGGTCGAATATGTACTTGGTCTATGACAATTCAGGCCCAGGAGTTGGTGGGGTAGCATCTTTGTACAATATGACTTGATATCAGTGGCTTATTGATACTTGTACTCTGAGCCAGCCACCATCACACATGATTTCTAGATTTGGCAATACCGTTGACAATAAGCATTTTGTTCTTTGTGACTTGACCTCAAACTTGAATGCCCCGAAAAAACCAATACAAGCCTTGTCATCAGTACCTCATCCTCTTACCCTAGGTGATTCAATCATATAACTATTATTTTTTAGACCTGGGATGCCCACTGGTCTGTTTGGAGCCAGAGTTACATTTTGGCCATGCATCTCTGCTTATGATCAACCTCTGAGTACTGTGCTGCCTCATGGCCATTGGTGGTGGCATCGAAGTGACAAGTTGACTGATATGCACTGGGTGGTTTTGGCCTGTAGGTGAGTGTCATGATTTAGTTCCAAGGTTTTCGGCATATGATAGATTCAGTCATACCACGTCTTTGTGCATCAGCAACAGCTTTGTGGATATTCTGATGGCTGACTGCTGGCTGTGCAACTGGAGTGATCTGCACAGAAGCCGAAGCACTGGCAAGACCTAAAATTATAGACTTATTAGGTAACAAAGCATGTATAGACTGAGATAAACTTGGGGCGCGCTGGTAAGTCTCTGTCTTTCTGAGGTAGTACTGATGACAGCCACCACAGACTCGTTTACCCCTCCCATCAGGTTTTCTATTGTGCATGAAATAGAGCTCTGTCCCTTCCTCAAAGGACTGCAAGCAATGTTGACAGACAACAGAATTGGAATTGTCAGTGGTAAAATAAGCAGCCTCAACATTGGACAACATGGTGAGTGGAAGTCCAGTGAAAAAAAAATTTGGTAGTTTTGTTTCTTTGTAAGATTCAGAGTTCTCCTGACTACATGGACAAACTAATTATTCCATCTTCAGAACTGTAACCACTACCTGAGGATGCAACACTCCCACCCACCCTCGGAACTTTGGTACTATACTTACATAACAGCAAATATCTATTGTGGGCATCTCGTCAGACATCATTGATAAGTTACAGGCAAAGTCCAGAGCGGGAGAGTTGCCAGGTTGGGAGAATCTCAGGTATGTCAGGTTCTCTAGTTCATGGCAAGTCTAACAACATCAAAGGATCAATTTCTCAGGAGACAAGTTGATTGTGCACTACCCAACATTTGGACACGAAATCTTGTCTACTCTCTTCTTCAGTGTCAACACCAATGACACCGAAGGTTGCTCTTTGTTCTTGGTTGACACAGGCTTAGTTTGCCTGGGAGGCTCTACAGATGTTCATGGTATCAAGAGTCCAGATTTCAGTCTGTACGAGGACCACCCCATGAAGCAACCCCTAACACAAGCATGGCCAACAGTTGTCTGGGAAGTGGCCTATAGTGAGAATGAGCGGAAACTTGCGCATGATCTTGGGAGATATGTTGCTTGTTCGCTCGGCAGGGTGCAGCTAGCAATCAGTGTGAAGATTGAGCGCAATCCTGCTGTCCCAGTGGGACAACAACCGCGAGGCTTGAAGAAGGTGACATGTGCATTCTGGGAAGCAGACTATGCCAAAACATTCATGACCTTGGAAGAGTCGGGCTCACAAATGTGATAGTCATGCTGACAAGACTAGTGACTATGTCATGCCTGCTGCCACATAATTCGAGGGAAAGTACATAAAGTTTGTGGTTTCTCAACATGCTCTGTACACAGCAAGTGCCTTTCCTCTGGAATGCCTCCAACTCACTAATATCTATGTTTGGGTTGTAGATTCTTCCTGAAGAACCGAATGGGCCCACAGCAATGAACATTCTAAACAAGCATCTCTATCATACTTCAAAGGTGGAGAATCAAGACAAGCCCGTGATAACCATTCCATTTTCAACACTTTGATGGGTAATCAGCGCTCACAAAAAACAGCAGAATTACTTCGAAATCAGCCGCAAGATCAAGAAGCGTCCATATCATGGAGGGGACTTATATGAAAAGAAGAATAAAGAGGATGTTGCTGGAGAAATTGAACACTTGAAAAAGCCTCGCATTGCAGATGCCTAGGCCGCTCCTGACATAAGTTAGTTAGATCACGTAATGCAACCTACTAACTCATGAGTCATTACCCAAGGATGCAACACTCTTCACTTCCATTCTCAGAACTTTGATACCATACTTGCTTATGCCTATGAACACTATGCCTATGAATATTACTTTTTTCGACATGTTTTCTTGCCTCTGCTGAATTGGAGATACTCGATCTTAGATAATGACTTCAAATTTATTTATAAATAATGAGGTGTCCGAGGGTCTTGGATTTTCCTTTTCCAGGATGACGGCTGACCATTGCAGGGTTGATGGCCGACCGTTTCGAGGTTACGGCTGACCAAAACTCAGCTGATCACTCTAGCTTGCCATAAGTGGTAATTTACCAGGCCGGAATATTTTCCGCAACCCTATCGTTCAACTTTCAACTTGTTGTCACTCACTTGATAATTCGGACCGGACTTGGAGGCTGTGGATCTGGATCTCGCCGACCTGATGACTCGTGACAGATTTTCCCGTGAACGCCAAGTGAACGCAGTTTTTTTGTTGCTTCATTATTCATATACATATCATCGATCATCGAATATCCCTTGCGAAATTCACCCGGCTGATGAGTTCAAGTACAAATGTCCACTCAACGTTCAACCGTGACTGAGGTTCGATACATTTTGGCTACCAGTTCATTGCAGGGTGAACGGTTGGCAATTGTGCACACAAATATGGAGTACTTAGACCGTGATTCGGTCATGTCAAAATCCTCCTACACACCAACAACGATTGGGATAAAGCTCCTCATTGGCGAAGCCTGGTGCCTGAGGCACGGACATTCTCATCGATACTGCGGTTCTCAAGTTCAGGCGGCCCGCTTCGGTCCGGAAGTCAAAAAAAGTTTTGTGAGTCGACGACTTGGCATGGTTGGAATTTCCTGTATTGCGACAGTGCTCACCTCCCATAAACCATGCTTTCCGTGGGCCAGTTGATATGGGCTTCGTTGCGGCCACTGATACGACTGTTTGTTCTTTCTCCACGTACATGTCACTCCTTCAGTAACAATGTGCCTTGACTTTAGAGTCCTCTGTGTCGCATGCGGTTTCGTTATTACAAAGACTGATAACTTCCCTGCTGTCGCTGCGAGGGGTGCAGGACAGATCATGCTAAATATTACGCTGCCATGCCTCCTGTTTTCGAAAATCGTACCAGCATTCACTTCTGACAATGTTAGGACTTTGGGTAAGTTCTGGTGCTATCAATCTGCCTACAATGATTGCTAAAAATGCTTCCTTTGCTCTCAGGCCCTCTCGTACTAGTCGCAGTTCTTTACGAAATATTGGGTGTCATTATCGCATGGGTTGTTAAGCAGTTTTTCTGGGTTCCACATCGATTTAGACATGGAATTCTGGTTGCTGGTGGGTGGGGAAACGTCGGCGACGTTCGTGAGTCCCAAATTTTCTCCCTCATTCACCCTTTTCATAATTTACCTTAGCAACATCCGTCGTCATGGGCATCACTGGCGCTGCTCCTTTCAACGGAACCTCAGATCAGAACCTGTCTGTTGCTTATATCTCAGCATTTATGTTGGTGTTCTTTGTGAGGAGATACCTTGTTTCTGATAGCCGATCTCATGGTCTACCATATACAGGTGACCTTATTCCCTTGCGGCGGTCATCGGTGGATTGCGATGGACTATGTTGGCCCTGATATCGAATCAGAGGAAGTCAAGGCAGCAATTCATGTGAAGCGGAAGGCCATCCTTTATGGATGGATGCGAACAATATCTCTGTTCTTTCATTCACGGTGTATGTCTCGTCACGAAGAGGACGACCTCGAAGTGAAAGCTGGTGAAGAAAAGAAAGTAGAAGACGACAATATGTCCTTGAGGGTGCGCCAAAGTATGGCCCACGGCAAGCACGTCTCGGCTGACGATCCCACCACTTTCATACTTAGCGAAGGGGCGCTGTCGCATGGTTGTACTCCATGCCCGACGGAGATTGGTGTTCGTTCTCAGTCGCCAGTTACTTCCCCTGAACCAACTATCGTGCCTGACGACACGCACGCTGTACAGAGGACCCACCATCGACCAGAACATCTCCATCTGCAGTTGGTGGTTCCAACCCAAAAACCCTCTTCAGACGGCGGTCGTTCGCAAGCTCTCTCCCTATCTAGCGAGCGAACACTAATGACAACGAAAAAAATTCTGACCTTTAGCTTAGCATTCCTAAAATCGCTCGTAACCCCTGCCTCCGTGTCTATCATCTTATCTTTCCCCATCGCTCTCATTCCATCTCTCAAAGCCCTCTTCGTACAGGTTCCGCTAGTGCACATGCCTTCAGCACCCGATGGTCTCCCACCACTCGCCTTCTTCTTCGATACCACAGCTTTCATAGGCGCCGCTTCTGTCCCCCTAGGCTTGATCTGCCTTGGTTCCGCCCTCGCGAGGCTGAATGTCCCCAAAGATAAGGAAGGATGGCGCACGCTCCCCGTTGGGGCCATCACTGGCATTGCGGTCGGGAAAATTATTATTATGCCGGTGCTTGGTGTGTTGCTTGTGCAAGGCTTGGTTAAGGGAGGTGTTATCCCAAGGCAGGATAAAGTTTTGCAATTCGTTTGCATGTGTGCAACCTTTATTTCATCCGATTCTCTTCTAACATCATTTCCCCCTCATTGTAGGTTCTGTTCTTGTTTACCGACTGCGACTACGCAGGTACTTAATGCTACGTTCCCATAATTTTCGTGACCGCTAACACTTGTTTGGCAGGTATTTCTAACCCAAGTCTACAGCGGTACGGGAACTGCAGAGCACCTGTCTGCATTCCTTATTCCGCAGTACTTGCTCATGTTCGTTTCGATGACCGCGCTCACCGCATACACATTGCACCTGTTGTTTTAAGTGATGTGTAAATGGATCCTCTCCGTGTGATCGAGCTAGCAGTGAGCATGGTCGTTTATTACGTGGATCAGGTTGCAGGATCAGCTTCTCCGCGATGGCTGAGGATTATTCGTTTGGACGCAGGACGAAATGCGGACATATAGTTGAACGTTTGAGCGTAAAGAGCGCGATGAAATTTCGATGGATGTTATGGTCTGCCCCAGTGCATGGCGGTGAGCCAAGGGAACAACGAACAACTGAACAAAATTTTGAGAGCATTGCGACTACACGCGAGGAGCGGCGGAAGTCGCGTTATGCAGACTCAGACGATTCACGCTTAATTTGTCTGCTAGTAACTGCAGAGAGCATTCATTCAGTCTGTTCTCAAAAGTACGAAACTACGAGTACTCCAGTCAGTGTCCTGATCAATTCGAAGAGCAGAAGCCCATTGCCGATTAAATTTTTCGTCCTTCCGTCCTTCAACTGATTTCCTCCGGTCAGCTGTAGTTATAGCAAGATTTCCTTTGCTTTTGTAACTTATATTACAATTTAGCGGTCAACAAATTATAATAGAGCTCATCGAGCTATACAACAATATCAAAAGTTCCAGACAATGTCGGAGCACAGCGATAGCGAAGAACTTAAAACTGTAGACGTCAAGTTCGTGGGCTCTGCTGATGATCGGGAAAGATCGACTGATGTTTTCTCTGTGATTTGACAGGAAGTGGGACAGGATCATGCAACACAGATGTTGGACATGCCAAACCTAGTCCAGCGGGTAGAGGAGCGTGACAATGCTTCCACGGTTGCAAAGTGCTCAGAATCAGTGTCGATGAGGCCCCATGCTTTTTAAGTACGGTACTCAACATCAACATCGATGGACGAGGGAGGGTAGGGGTTACTCTGGGGAATATCAGTGTCCATGGTAAAAAGATGGGCCAAGGGATGCTGGGACGAGGATTTGGTACAATCCTGGGGCAAACACACCGAGGGGAATGAAATAGGTGCCTTCTGTCCCTGCCTACTAACTTTGGAACCAGATAACTGTCTCAGAGGGTCCCGGTATACGATCGTACGGTGCAAATCGTCCATTTGTGCACGCAATCGCTCCATGCCAGTATTGTGCTCTAACCTGCTGTACGCGTTCTTCTTCATCTGTTGTTTTAATCCCCTGATCTCGTCCAGCAACTCGCGCACGAGCAATGCGTCTGGTTGAATAGATGGAGAGCTGGTGCTCGAAGCTAAGGGAGAGAAAGGCTGGATAGATTGTAGCGATTGATGCGGCGTCGCAACCCCCCCTTCCTCCTGTCCACTGCCTTCCAGGATCTCAATGAGGCCTGCCGGAGTATCCCGGGGCAATGACACTATTCTACTGACTGAGCTGGAGTCTACTGTCCGAATATGGGCCTGAGAAACCTGCTGACAGCGATGACTGCTTGCTGGCATGACGTGAGTATGAATGGCACGATCGACAAATCTGGGATCATGAATAAAATGAGATTGAATTTCCTCTATGCCTTGTGAGGCTTCAGTGAGCATAGCGTCTTGATGCGTATTGGCAGGGTTCTGAAACGAGTCGATTGATGACAGCTTCAGCACGGGGATACATAGCACTCACGTTGATAGCAGGGGTTTCGCCGGTATCCCCACACGCTCCAGCCCTATGTTTTTGCGTCCGAGCTGTAACAGAGGGAAACGTAGTTTTCGACTTTGAAATGTCGACATCGGCCAAGATAACGGTCATCGCACTACCCTGATCAGTCCGAGGCATTTTGTCGATTTTGCATGCTCGCTGGGGGGGGTTCACCCTTAATTCCCATCCATTTGATCTGGGTGCCACTGCGAGCATGGTGGCGGTAGATTTGTTTGTTACATGCGATGGTATGCAGGCAGGATCCGTCGAAGGAACAACCATCTCTACATCAGTTGATGACTCCCCATGCACGCCTCTCGATGGTCCTAAAAACCCAAATTCATTTCCTACAGACAACGTGGCTTCCCATTGACCGCATCCAGAATGAGGCGCAGTATCTTCTGGACTCGAAATGACACCCAAAGCGGCAACTGTTGGCTCATTACTCACGTCGTTCTGCTGGTTCGACGCTGAGACTAGAAGATCATCATCACGCATTTCGACGTCGGGTGGTGAAGTCCTAGGGGTTTGTACCGCAGCTGATAACCCTCTCACTTTAACACTTTCAGCAGAATCGGAAGAAATCTCGTTTGGTCCTGGAGTGACAGAGGTCGTATATTTCTCAATTGAAAGAGAGTCATTTGAAAGAGAGTGGTGCGGCCGAAATGAGAGATCGCGATCGCGAATACGAGTAATTTTATGATCAGGGTTCCCTTGCACTCGATTTTGAGCCATATCCTCCTGAGCTCGTCGTACTATAGGAACCTCGACTAGATCGTTACTTGCATGTAGATGCTCGAATAGAACTTGCGCTTCCTCCATGGCCTCGCGTTTGATCTGAAGGGAAGGCGATGCTGACAGCATGGGTGGTGAGTCTCGGGAAGAGAAGGGCAGGAGGGGTGAACGCAGGCCAAGACGTCCTAAGTCAAAGTCCTCTGCTATGGGCAGAGCTGTGTCGTCGACAACTTTGAGGAATTGAGCAACGTCCATAGGCTCTTCTATTGCTTGAATTGGTTCCTCAACCATAGGAACACGACCGTTGGGAGCTTTGAGTCTGCGGACATCGTTAGATGCGTCTCGCCTTTTTGTGACCATAGGTTCCGCAACAATGCATTCCTCAATAAAACAAAGGCCATTTATGAATTCTTCGAACGAGATCCCGGTCTGGATCTCGTCCTTGGTAATACGAAATCCCTTGTGCCCCTTCAGTGCAAACCGATTCCAATCTGTTTGTGAGACATAGCACAGTGTTCTGACGCAAGGGGAGAACAGGACGAACCTTTTTTAAGCACATCCCTCTGATATTCATCCCCGCCAAATTCACACCAAAACTCTTTCAAGAACTCTGGGCGATTCACGAACCAACGTCTGTAATATCGCGTGAGCGCACGATCGAACATTGTGCTTCTCCATCCTTTGTCAATACCTTCCGCTCCTCTCGCGTTCCTCGCATCCGTAAGGAACTTACTGCACAATCGAGACACGTGCAGGATATCGTACTTATACTCCTCCCACTCTCTGTGCCGCACTTTAGAGGACACTACCAAACGAAGAGATTCCCACTGAAACTTTGCCGTAAACAACAATGGAGTCCTGTATCGTTGTGGCAAGATGGTAGTCTCTCCATCGCGTCCAGCAATTGTAATCAATGGGTTTGTTGCGTCACGAGCCGGAATTGAGAAGCAGTTTTTGAAAAGGTAAGCAATGATACGTTTATCGTCCCAATCTTTTGTCCAACTGTAGTCCAATTCAGCTGCATGATTCCACGGTCTACGCCGAGGAAATAAAACCGCCGGGGGCTTGGTGGAGGATGATACGAGGGCGGTGAGATTAGAATTGGATTGACTGCTTCTAACGCTTCTGGTATCGTTGGTGATCGGTGATTCAATGAAGGGCTGAATCGGTCGATGAAACGAAGGAACATTTTTTTTACGCGCAGGGAGACGTATTTTGAGAGTCTCTGCTTTGGGCATGTGGCAGTGTCAGGTCTATGTGTTGTTTCAATTCTGACTCGGAATCTGGGTGGAAATCAGGCGACGTTATAGATATGAGCGAAAGCCGTCCTACGTTATGTGCAGATGCGAATGGGACAAACAGATATCTGGAGGCGCGACCGAGTAAGTCTGAGTTTGGCTTGAAATGACTAAGTCCGCAAACAATTTTTGATCGACCCAATCAGAGCGAAGTTAGAAACACGTGAATTATGGCTTTTTTGTGCCCCTGAAATGGATAATAAGCCGGTAACAAGTAAATATGACTTTTGCTGAACAAGTGGATCAATTCCTCTTAGAAATAGATGTGACAGGCAAGGTCTAAACTAAGCCTAGCCTTCTCAGAACTATATGATTGGGATTCATGCTTGTAGAAGCTAGCAATTGCCTAGAATTCTGTAGTTACATTTAAATTACTATGCACCTGGTGGGTAGCCATTCTTGGGCCATTTTCGGCTCATTTTCAAACTCGTTTTCAGCTCATTTTCGTGTATATGGCAGAGGAACAAACAAAAGGGAACGAAAAATGGAATGGAAAATGACATGAAAAATGGTTACCATGAACACCCTGGGAAGGAAATTTTAGAAAAATGGAGCAAAAATGCATTTTTCGGTTTGCTTTTTACAAAAACAAGGGTAGGGTTCCATTTTACATTCATTTTACATTAGGGTTGTTCACGGTATCATTTTCAAACTCAGTTTCGGCTCATTTTCGTGTATTTGGCAGAGGAACAAACAAAAGGGAACGAAAAATGGAATGGAAAATGACATGAAAAATGGTTACCGTGAACACCCTGGGAAGGAAAATTTAGAAAATTGGAGCAAAAATGCATTTTTCTCGCCAGGCACAGTGCTAAAAAAGATGAAAAATGATCATTTTTCAGTTCCCTTTTTACAAAAGCCATCTGGGTTTTGGGCCGAAAAGGCTAGGCCTTAAAATATCCAAATTAACAATAATATTTGCAATTCTTATATACAGTCTGAAAAGGGTATTTAAAGGATGGTAGCGTTGACAAATTTCAACAGCGCACTCAGAATTGAGCTTTCGAAATGTATGGTAGTAGCTGAACAAATAGTATACATATGTGAAATTTAATGAACAGAGATATCAAGTGTGATTGATCAGTGAAATTTAGAAAAGAGTGACGAAAATCCACCTGTTGTCCCAACACTTATAAAGGACAGTAGTGATGGCAGATTCTGCCAGCTATGCCTATATCAGGATTATAAGGGCAACCTCAGCCTCTAGCAAAGGGAAATCTGAAGTTAAAATTATGCTACATAATACAGGGATTGGGGGCGCACCTAGCAAAGGGAAATCCAAAGAGAAAACTCTAAAGATCCCTTTGCCAGTGCCCAGTATATGTGAAAACTGCAAAAATCAAATAATAACTAAAAATAGAAAAGGCAGAGATAGGCTGATCAAGGCCACCGCATGATGTAATACCAAGGGGTAGATGTCGGAAGGGTACTCCGTCTCTAAATATAAAACTGTCAACATGCACAAATGTGATAGAAAGGGAAATTAGTAATAAAATAAGGGAAAAATCATAGAAAATGAAGAATAGAAGGAAATGAGGTGAGAAAAAATATAGGACAAATGTAAAAAATAGGAGAAACATGTGGGACACCCTCTAGTCCCCTTACATCACCCCCCCTCTAAGATGCATCGCCCCAATGCATTCGAAATCGCATATGACCAAAGTCACTGACTTGAATGCGACGTGGTGCAGCAGTGTGCCATTGGTGGAACTCCTTGACCAACCGAGGGGCATTCACATTGGACTCCTCAACCCATGAGTTCTCCTCATACCCATAACCCTTCCAGTGTACCAAATACTGGAGCTTCCCTTGATGTAACCGGCTGTCCAAGATTGACTCGACTTCATACTGGGGTTCTCCCTCCACGACTGTAGGTGGTGGTGGTGGTCATGAACAGTGTCCTGGAAAAGGATCTGAGGGAGCTGGAAGGAGTTTCATGACGTGGAAGACTGGGTGAAGTCTAGACATGGAGGCTGGGAGGCGTAGACGATAGGCATGCATTCCAATGCAGTTGACAATGGGGAAAGGTCCCAGGAAGCGATGGGAGAGTTTTTTGGATGGACAGGTAGTGGAGATGTCACTGGAGTCAAGATAAACTCGATCACCAACCTTGTACTGCGGCGTTGGAGAGTGGCGTTGATTGTAGAAACGTGCCATGTCGTCCTTTGCCTTCACCAAGGCCGCCTTTGCTTCCTCCAAACTGTCCCTCATGCATTCTGTGAACTCATTCACTGTCTCAATATGTGAGGGGGCTTGGTGAGGTTCGAATCCCATGCGTGGATGCTGTCCAGTGTCCAAGAAGAAGGGGGTTTGTTGAGTGGAAGCATGGACATGATTGTTGTATCCGAACTCGGCCAGGGGAAGGAGATCATCCCAATTGTCTTGGCATTCATTGACAAAGACATGGATGTACTGCTCCAACTCCTGGTTGACTCATTCGGTCTGGCCATCAGTTTGTGGGTGATAAGTGGTCAAAGCGAGGAGTTTGATACCCAGAAGTTGGTATAGCTCACGAGTGAACTCTGCTATGAACTGAGGGCCATGGTCAGAAAGGAAGGCACCAGGGAGTCCATGTAATTTCCAGACATGGTGAAGATAGAGGCGGGTGGCACCCAGGGCACTGACAGTGGTGTGAGTGGGAATGAAGTGAGCGCGTTTCCCTGCAGAATCAACTGTGCACATCACCGCATCAAACCCATTCGACTCTGGCAACTCCACCACAAAGTCGACACTGACAACATCCCAATGACTTTCTGGGACAGGGAGAGGGTGTAGCTCACCAATGGGTTTGTGACAAGGAATCTTGGTGCGTAAGCAAAGGTCACAAGTACGACAATACTGACCAATGAGCCATGACATCTGCAGCCACCAATAATTCCATGAGGTGAGCTCCAAGGTCTTCCAGCGTCCAGGGTGACCAGCAATCCGTGAGTTGTGGTGTTGGGATATGATACGTCGACGAAGGTCTGGGTTGTTGGGTATGTAGATGCGATCCTGGAAATACAACAAGTCCTCCTTTTCAGCCCACTCTGCCGCACGTAAGGAGAGGGTAGATCCCTTCCTCAGTTCCTTAACAGCTCGGGCCACAACATCCTCGTATAAACCACTATGGTTCGCATGACGGATGTCACGTAGGATGTCCCGCTCCTCGCCCTGGGGTATGATACCTTCCAATGCCCGGATTGTAAACAGGTTTGGCTGCAACAACACAATGTCTTGATTGTTGTCACCACCATCCCCGTGATCCACACATCGGGAGAGGGCATCGGTCTTCCCCATGCTGCGACCTGGACGGTGGTGCAAGGAGAAGTTGAACCTGGATAGATACAGGGACCAATGAGCTTGACGACGGTTCAATTTCTTGGCCATCATAAAGTACTCAAGATTCTTGTGATCCGTCCAAATTTCCACCTTGTGTAGGGCACCCTCGAGGAAGTGTCGCCACTCCTCAAGTGCATGCATTATTGCCAACATCTCCTTGTCATGGATCTCATAGTTTCATTCCACAGCACTAAGGCTTTTGGAGTAGAACACAACAGGATGCCACTTCTGGTCCTCCGGAGACTGCTGAGACAACACAGTGCCTGTTGCAAAGTCAGAACTGTCAGCTTCTACACGAAAAGGGCGTGAATTGTCAGCAAAGGTAAGGATGGGAGCAGAAGTGACCATCTCTTTAAGCTTTTCGAATGCCTCCTGCTGTGCATTGTCCCACCACCATGCCTCCTTGCCAGTCAAGTCAAACAGTGGTCGTGCATGATGTGAGAAATCCTTGATAAAACGCCGGTAGAAATTGATGAAGCCTAAAAAGGACTGCACCTCTTTCTTGTTTGTGGGCGTTGGCCATGCTGTGACCCCATTCACCTTGACCAGATCCATCTCTACCTGGCCTCTGAGATCATCAGGCCGAGGTACTCGATCTTGGTCTTCTCAAACTTGCACTTGTCCTGGCAAAGGTAGAGTTTGTACTGTTGAAGTCAGTCCAAGATGAGGCACATAATGCGACGATGCTCTTCCACTGTGTGAGTGAAGATGAGGATATCAGTAGATACAGACGACACCTTCGAGGATGAGGTCGTGGAAGATGTCGTTCATCATGGTCTGGAAGGTGGCAGGACTATTAGTAAGGCCAAAGAACATGATGAGCAGTTCAAAAAGACCACGTTGGTACAAAAGGCTGCCTTCCACTCATCTCCCTCCTTTATCCTCACATTATTGTAACCCCAACGGACATCGGGTTTGGTGAAGTATTGCGCTCCACAGAGTTGGTTCACAAGTTTGGAGATGAGAGGTAGCGGGTAGCGATTTTTGACTGTGATGTCGTTGAGCCTTCTATAGTCTTGAACTGGACGAAGTGAGCCATCCTTCTTCTTGACAAAGAAAAAGGGAGAGGCCATGGGCGATTTGGATGGTCGAATACGTCCAGAGGTTAGGTGTTTGTCGATGAATTGGTCGAGCTGTCACTGTTCCTCGGGAGAAAGAGGATAGACCTTGCAGGAGGAAGGGGTTGCACCGGGGATGAGTTCGATGGCGTGATCCCACGGCTTGTGTGCAGGGAGAGAATCGAATGATTCCTTGGAGAACACGTCCTTGAACTCATGAAGATGAGGGAGTAAGGAGTCAGTAGAGGATTTAGCAGTATTGTTTTTGTGGAAGGCCTCGGCAAGGCACTGGGATATGTTCGATGTAGCACACACCTCATGCGATGGACGAATCGCAGTGTAGAAAATCCAATCCCCTTCCTCAACTTCCTCTGCTTCCTCCTCATCATCATCTGAGTCTGGTATCAGATCAGGAACCCCCTCCAACTCCATGTCAGGCAGAGGTAGGGGTCCAGCATGACACTTCTGAGTGCGTCGTACCGAGGCCCTTTGTCCGCGGTGCTCTTGTCTGGCTTCCATGAAACAGGTGCGACAGCTGGATGGACATCGGCTCATGGTGACCTCCCCAGTACGCCAGTTAACATCTGGGTTATGGTCTTGAAGCCATGGATAGCCCAAAATCACCTTCTGCTTCCCTAACTGAGTGACAGCAAAAAGTGTACGCTCACTATGATCTTTGTAATGGAGGACCAGGTCCACAACCTCTCGGATGGCACCAGCTTCATTTGGGGACCCATCCACATTATACACAGGTATCAGACGTGAGAGCGAGCGAGTATTCAGGCGATGTTGTCATGCGAGGTCAGTGTCAATGAAGAGACCAGTAGCACCAGAGTCTAGGAGCGCAGAGACACCAAGTATCTGTCCAGTGTCGGTAGTCTATAGTTCGATCGCCAGGTTCAAGGAGTGTGCAGAGGGAGTGGATGCAACAATATATTTGTGTGGTAGTTTGCACTCCCATGATTTAATTTTGGGGCGTGAGGTAGAGGTAGAGAGAGGAGGGGCAGATACATTTTCACCCGACTTTGAAGGTTCAGAGAGGGGAATAGTCATGAAATCAGATTCATTCTCTGGGGATTCAACTGACAAAACTTCAAAGTGGTTATGGACAGGCAACAAGGGCGTACAATTCACTCACTGCGAATAGAAAAATCCTGCTCCTCTACACCCTCTAATTTGACCTCCTCTGCGACCTGACCCTTCGCTTCCTCAACATCTACAAGTGCCAACAGGTCCTGGAGGAGTTCATCTCGCCCCTTGGGGGTGAGCATGCAGATATCCTGATGATGGGGGCACACTCCAGCCATATGTCCAGTTTCCCCACAGCAGTAGCAGAGGTTTAACCTGCATGCATGTCTACGGGCTGCATTGACATCCATTGGTACCAGAACATTGACAGCCGGTGCAGGAGTTTGACGGATGCGAATAGGGTTGCATTGGGGAAGGGTTCGATTGAAGATGTGGGATGCAGGAGTGGTAGTTGGAGCCCGGAATGCAGCATTGAATGCTGCATTTGTGAGTCGGTTCTCATCACAGAGGGAAGCAGCTTCATACCAAACATAGATATCATTGTCTGCTGGACATCCTTCCAACATCTGGGCAATCTGGTCCTGAATCTCCCAGTTGAGGCCTCGTCGGAACTTCACCACCACTGGTAGCCCACCCCCATATCCTGCCATGTCCACCAAGTCCTTAAACTCATCGATATAATCGTCCATGGATCGATGTGCCTGGTGGTACGAGGATGACTCAAGTCGTGTCACTGCTCGGTGGCACTCATTGAGGGGACAAAAGTGGCATACAAACTCTGCTCGAAAGTCACCCCAAGTGGAGAAAGGTAGGGAACTGAGTTCTTTGGTTTGTCACAGAATACGGTCCACATAGAGATAGGCACACTCAGATTTCATGTATGTGAAGGCCCAATAAATTTTTGCAGCTTCATCGACGAATTGATGCGACTGGAGACTGATATACAACTCACAGGAGTTAAGGAATGCATGTCCCTGCGCACGCGCACCATTAAATTTGGCGGGGGGGGACGGTTTGATCTGGGCGCACTCCTTGGGCACGTTTGGCGACGCGTCATTGTTGGGCGTGCTTGGAGTTGTAATGGGGGAAATATTAGTTGTGGAGCTGGTCTGAAGTGTTCTGACAAAGTTTTCGATTGTAGATTTAAGCGAATCAATTTGCATGCATATTCTGGTAACGTCACTTTCAAGCGCATCGAGGTGCTCTGATGCATCCATAGCGCTAGGGGGCACGTTTGGCGAAAATGGTGGCATAATAAAGGTGAGACTATCTGGAACGGTGTGTAGGGACTCTGTGGAGCTTTGGGAAGCATCGTCCAGTCCATACCTGCCTATCTTGGGCAGTGCATTCGTGATTTTTGGGCCTTAGGGGAGAGTTTTCTACTATAAGGGCAACCTCAGCCTCTAGCAAAGGGAAAATTGGGGGTGCACCTAGCAAAGGGAAATCCGAAGAGAAAACTCTAAAGATCCCTTTGCCAGTGCCCAGTATATGTGAAAACTGCAAAAAATCAAATAATAACTAAAAATAGAAAAGGCGGAGATAGGCTGATCAAGGCCGCTGCATGATGTAATACCAAGGGGTAGATGTCAGAAGGGTACTCTGTCTCTAAATATAAAACTGTCAACATGCACAAATGTGATAGAAAGGGAAATTAGTAATAAAATAAGGGAAAAATCATAGAAAATGAAGAATAGAAGGAAACGAGGCGAGAAAAAATATAGGACAAATGTAAAAAATAGGAGAAACACGTGGGACACCCTCTAGTCCCCTTACAAGGATGGCCTCACTGATCAGCTGCTGCCTGGAAGTGATTACTTGAGAATATTTGTAAGAATTGTGAGTATAGACCATGAAGTATCAGACTGGGAAACCTCTCGAATTGGTAAAAGCATGGTGCATCAGAAAAATTTGCAAAAGATGGACAGAAAGCCACCTGTGGTCCCAACCTTTATAAAGGATGGCAGTGGTGGTGGATTCAGCCAGCTATATCAGGTGGGCTCTGCTGATCAGCAGCTGCCAGGAAGTTGCTTCAGAAGTTCTGTAAGACATGCAGGAAAACGCCTTGAAGCATCAGACCGACAATTCTGTGAAATTTAGAAAAGAGTGATGAAATTCCACCTGTTGTCCCAATGCTTATAAAGGATGGTAGCAATGGCAGATTCTGCCAGCAATCACAGGAGGTTTCTGCTGATCAGCAGCTGCCTAAGAGCAGTTACTTGAGAAGATTTATATGAAGTATGTGAAAACATCAGATTGACAAACCCACAGAATTGGTAAAAAGTCTGTAAGAAATGCTTGCACAAATCATATGCATTGGAAAGACAGGTCTGCAAATTTAATGACAGAATGAGCAAAAATTACCCATAGTCCCAACACTTGTAGGAAGGGAAAGAAAGTCTGGGTGACTTGCACTGTAAGCACCAACATCGATATCTCTCAGACACTGTTCTCCAAATTCCATACATTACAAGGTATGTAGGAGAAATAAATCTATGGCTTTAGAAAAAGACCAGATATATATCATCTGGAACACCAATTCTGTCATCCATCAGTCATCAGTTGTCTGGACTCCATATCCTGTAAGATGGGTAAGTAATATGAGCCCGCTTCATCCTTGTGAGAGCTGACTTGTGCAGGCATCAATCTGCTCTCTGATCAGTCACTCTAATTTTGCTCGGTGGTTGTAAGAAAGCCAATTGCATTGCTAATCTACAGCTAGCTGGTATTTTACGATCCCCCCCTATTCAATGGCGCCTGTTTCAGGGCCCTTTGCTCCTTCAGTCTGGCTAGTGTGCTCTGTTTTGTTACCATGTAATCATGTACAATGTAGCTTGGAAACATCTGGCTAATGGGGGAATCAGCTGCTGCCAATGACTGGTACAGTGAAATCAATTCTTTGACACCTACCAGTTCTACCAGTTCAACAGATCATCCACCTTGTCCTTCTCCTCTGGATCATCTAAGAAGTCCAGGACACTTTTGTAAAATCATTTGGAATCTATCATGGTGTCTGACTGACAGAACACCAAAGAAGATGATAATGCAAAGCAAAGCTGGTTAGATCATCAGTGACGGGTTACTAGGGTGCTAATTCCCCACACACCTGCATGGCTACATAGGCCAGGGAGGTGGTAGTGACCCGGGTCATGCCATGGATATGAGCATTACCTGATCTTGTCACCTTCACCTCTTTCTCTACCGAACTGGGTGAGGTAAAGATGTGCTTGAGTGCCTGAACAAGACAGAGTCAGCAGTGGATGAGGAGGAAAAATGCATGTGAACCCAAACAAGAATCCAGCTTCTGAACAACCCCTCCCAAGGGTTTTTGGGATCATACTCCTGGTCTGCATACACCAGCATCAGCCACTGATAACCATGGACAGGCATTTCACCACTAGAAAGTTTTTCATGCACACTAAATGGGGAGATCAGTGGTGTAAACTGCATATGCAAAGGAAGGAACACTGACTCCACATCATTCCAGTCTAGACCAGCAGGACAGAGGAGGGCACCGGTGGTGGGATGGTGATAGCCCCTGTTTGTCTTGACATTCCAGGAGAGGGGTGGGTGGACAGGTATGCTGGGAGGGCTTATCCACTCCAGAACAACACCTTTCAAGCTCTTAGTATTGTCTGATCTTGCACTGGATATGCACTTTTAAATCTTTAATGGATGAGAAAAGGTATGTAGATTCATGGAGCAATCAATGTACTAATTCTGCAACCACCATGCACTCTTCATTAGAAGCTTCCATGAGGTGCTCCAGAAGATGGGGCACCATGCACAAGAGTTGTTGGAACACTCTATGCTCTTTTCTGGCCCTGCAACATGGAAGAGTATTAGCTGAGAAGTAGATTAATCAAGTATGATACTTGCTCAGAAGTGAGTGACTCTTCTATGGCTTTCCCCTCCTCACCCATGTGAAGTATGCCATTGGTCAGCAATGCTTGGATGCTGCATATCACATGCACTGCTCGGCCAAAATGTCACCTGTAATGAACTAAGGGATCACTGGCATGGCTGAGCAGTAGCATTAGAGCATGGTATGGTGGAAATACAATGGACACACAGCTTTTTCCTGTTCCCAAGCTTGAGGGCATTGACACTTGTAGCATTGTCTGGAGGAGAGTTCTCATCTGGCATTGGGGATACAATGGGGGCCAAGGAGGATGGGGCCCATTGCTTGCTGTGCCAACTTTTAATGACCTCACTGACTCAGAGTCAGTCAATCTGAGTCATGGCGGGGTGACTCATTCAAAGCCTAGCAGCCCATAAATGCCTGGCCAATTCAACCAACAAAGCCCAACTCAACACCTAGCATTGAATTGAGCCCCTCATCTTTGTCAAGCAGTTCCTTTCTTCATGCCTGGGCATCCACAGCTGCTGACAGTGACCACTGCCCCAATGTACTGGCAGATATTGCTCAACAAGGTATACAACTCGATGAATGTCATCTGGTCCCTTGAGCCAGCTACACTGAAACTGACCAAATGGCACTGGTGTGTAGCTTGGAACCTTGCCGCTGCATCTCTGATGGTCATATAAAGGCCCATCCATGCAAGGAAGCACATAGCACCAGGTGCACTGTATGAACATCATGAGCATTACCAATTCCTTGGGCCCAGCTGCTTGTGTCCATTGCTTCAACAGGCTAGCAAAGACCCAGTCTTCACTGAAGCGGCCATATACATACTGGTCTTTGGACACTACACTGGGGAGTACATTGCCGAATGTGCAAATGGCCAATGCAGATACATCAGTCAGTCTCCATCTATACTGAAGAATGCAGTAAGTGTTTACAGTGGCCCAGTGCCATTACAGAGGCTGTATCAGGTGGTTGGCATTCCAGCATGGACATTTCCACCTTGAGGTAAGTTGGGAGGTTTCTCCAGAGCTCAAAGTACTTACCACATATTATGAAGAAAGTGATGCATTGCACCCTCCTCCTGCTCTACATCATTGGGAATTAGAGTGCATCCCAAGGCCATTGAAGCAGACCTACATGGAAGCAGGTAAGTGAAGAGCAATCCAAAAACATTCAAGCTAACCCTGGCAATAGATTTAACCACCAAAGTGCCCCATTCCATTGAGTACGTGGATCTTGGTTATGAAACTGACTGGCACAAATTCTTGAAGCTTGATTCTATGGATAGGCCTGGGCTAATGGAGGTGGAATTCTTTGGCCTGTTTGCCAAGTGTGAGGCATGTTTGCTAATCACGATGTGCCAAGCATTCTGTAGCCACTACTGTGGCCTGCAAAGGGAGGATGATTCAGAGCTAACTGACCATGAGTAAGGAAGGTGGCATGGATAAACCAACCATCATTTAGACTTTTCATTTCAATCATTGTATATACCCTTCTAGATTTCAAATCAACCATGTTGCATGGCCCTACCCTCATAAAACATTTACCCCATCAGTTACGTGGGGATGATCCTAAAAATAGGCAGCTCAGGAGCCCATCTATGCAAGGAAGCAGAAAATTATGAACATGGACCCCACAAAGTCTTAGGACTTTATTCCTCGAGGCATACAAGTAGAATAAGGGTAAAATAATGGTTAAGAGAACAAGAAGCACGCCTTGCTTCCTAGCATACATCACAATTACCATGCTTCAAAGGCTAGATATAATTAAATTTATCAATACTCATTTTCAACGATAATTAATGCCATATCTGGACTTTGACTGCTATGTATATGAGATGGAGAAAGTGACTGATGAAATATGTGGAATCAGTGGGGACCAACTTGAAGTTGGGAACTTGGGGACCAGCAGGTGTGATGCATTTGAATGGCATATAAATTAAGGGTAGCTGCATAGGTACTGTTGCATCACAGCCAAAGCAAAAAAAGATGGCATGCAAATGGAGGCATGAATGGGCTGCCAAGTAGAGGAATGGCTGCCCAGCCATTTGCTTGAGCGCGCCTGGGCCAGGACATTTTAGCTGCCTGGATCAGATATAAGAAATATGAATACCTTTCAGATGGCTGAGGAATTAACTAACCTAGAAAGCACATCAGCTTTTGATCTTTGATTACCTGCCACCATACAGCTACACATTGCATATGCCAATTTCCCAGGCTCAAGTAAAGGGTGGTCATTGCATACCTGACAGGGCAGAGTAAGAAGGGAGGCTCTCACCTTGGGAAGTCCATCCGAGTCATCACCACTACTCATGCCAACACTGACGCATACCCTGAACACTGAACACCACATCAGATATGGGAAGCATTAACAGCTTTGTCAAGGTGAATGGGCTTCAGGATGAACTAAAGTAAAAAAAAAACACCTCAGTTCTTGATCAATCTGTATGCCAATAGCACCAAGTCACTGGGCTGAAGTTGAAAGAAATTGCGACCCAGATGCTATCCAGAAATAGGCACTCGAGGCCTTCATCCTGCTCATACAGGGCCCCAAGAGTTTCATGGTAATATTTATAAAGCTTGGGGAACCAAGCTGCAAATCCACCATTCACAAATTTGGAGATGTGGACAAAGGACAGGTAGCTGAGGAGTTTTTGTAAAACTCTGCAATTCACTTGGTTGTCCACCACCAAATGATACACCAGCTGCCAGGGCTGGGAAAGGCCCATGGTGATGATTCAAGTCCTTAGACTGTCCTTGTCATCCCCCTCCTTGTCCTTCAAGGCAACTTGGCCAATGCCACTCACCACCCTGCTGACACCATCTGCCACTTTGTAGACTCCACCTCCCTTACTGATGTACAATGTGACCCATTTGTTATATTCATCTTTCCTGAATGCTATAGGAGGCAACATCTCACCCAGGAATAGAACTTGGAGATGTTCTTTTAATGCATTGGAGTGTGCGATGCAGACAAAAGCATTGGCATATAAAGTGACACCATGCACCAGATTTGACACATCCTTCATAAGTTGCTGGACATCCTTCTTGAGTTTGGCCTCCTTCTGGTCGTCCTTCTTCCTCAACCTCAGATGCTTCAAGGATACTGATGATGATGATTTAGCAGCAATAGCCACTTCCAACCTCAGAAGGGCACTTGCATAGCCAACCAGGATGGCCAAGAGGAAGTTGTGGAATGTTGTTGCAGTGTCCTTGCAGTATATCTCAAATGAGGCTAATTGCTCCTTGGAGCATAGCACCTCTAAATATTTATCAGCTGTGTCCTCCTTGTTCTGGGAGTACTTCACCAAAACTTTCATTCTCAAATGGTCCATTTGGTTGAGATATCAAGCCAGTCTTGGGTCACAAACAGGGTTGGTCCACTCATGCATCAAGGAGTCGGTTGCTTCATCTAGCATATAAAGAAGCCCAAGCAATGACCAATGGAAAATCCATCCTTTCATTCTCTTCCAACACTGCACAACAAGAAAGCAAGAAAAGTGCCTGGATCCAGTGGGTCGCACAGAAGGCTCGGAAATCTTGTATGTATTGAAATAGGAACATACAGATTCTGTATGGTCTGCTAGTGTAGATTGTCTGACCCTGGATACATCATAAGCAATGAGGAAGCGGTGCCAGGTACTGGTAGAAGCTCACTTTCTCATTAATTTCCAACAATCATCTTGATCAAAACAAGACCACAAATCTTTGCCTGATGCCCTTTGCAGAATTACTGTGCTCTGCATTGGCGACAGCAGTGATATTCAGTGTTTGATTGGTGTAAGGAGTAGTGACAGAATAATCATCCTCTTCAGAGTGAGCTTCTTGTGTGGGCATCGCACTGGCCACTACAAGACTTCCACTGGAAGCATACACTGTAGCGGCAAGGACTTCTTTATTACACACTAGAATAGTTGTCACTGCATCAACCTTTCTGCGGACCAGTAGATTCTGGATGGGAGGAGCATCTGTGGCAGGGAGTGTGGTGTTTCCCTGATTGATAGTAGTGAGTAAGCAGAGAAGAAGGGTGAGATTTCAAAATTTCATATGAAGCACCAAATTCAAGTCTGAGTCAGGCTCTGCCTGATTAGGAGAGCTTCAAAGTATCTGCGCTGAATTGGTGGTCATTGAAACTGAAATCAAGATGTGGTGGTACAATGATGGGGTTAGACAATGGATGCCAGCATCCGACTCGGAGTCACTGTTCAAGTTATAAACTATATATGAACGTGAGAAAAGACTCTTGGACTCTCTGCTACCGCAAAGCTCCAGTGTTCCTAAGATGGAAATGTACCTGATCTGCCAAGCATAGGGTAGAGTTGTGTAGCAAGAGGTAGTAAGTATGTGATATATCATATGATCATGATCCAGTGGCTATAACATCCAAGTCTCACACTGTCTCATGGTATATCCCTATATTGTGAGATGATATCATTTGCTGCGATGAACCAGAATGCCGGAATCTCTGACTTGGAGTCTTTTCCTTATAACTACATACATATGGAGTGGGTCACCTAGTGGCTGCTACTTTTGTATACCCACCAATCTGACCAGTGAATTTTTTTAGAGTATGACTGAAAATGAGCATGAAAAGAATATGACAAGTGGGCAGTGGTGTTGACAAATCTAGTTTAGACCCATGCTTGACAAGGACATAGTGAAGATAAGTAACCATCCTTCAAAGTAGAAGATGTGCATCATGACTGTGTTCCATGTTTGTCACCCTCTTGCTAGCAACAAACATGATAAAGCCCAAAAACTGTGTCTTGGATAGTGGACATTGTGTAAAAATGACCTCCATGACAAATTGCAGATTCTGGTGTCACAACAAAATGTGGTGTGTTTGGCTGCATTAACCTATAGGACAATGGTTATGAATATGGGAGTGTCAAGCAGACACAACCTACATTTGGGATCCGGGACAGAGAAGGACTGCCTCAAGGTCCCACTTCTCCAGGTTGGCTGACCTCCATGACAAATTGCAGATTCTGGTGTCAAATATTGTGTGTTTGGCCTCATTAACCTATAGGACAATGGTTATGAATATGGGGTGCCAAGCAGACACAACCTACATTTGGGATCCAGGACAAAGAAGGACTGCCTCAAGGTCACACTTCTCCAGGTTGGCAGCAGAAATATCATATTCTTCAGTGAATAGCATAGCATCAGAGAAATGCATTGACCCAGGTTTGGGCTTTGCAACGATCCACCATTTCATGCCAGTTTGTGTGTCAATGTAAGTGCAGAATCCATTGCAATCAATATGCCAGAGATGGTGGGCACCTGATGTTGCCACAAGGCCCCATCTAGTACTTGCCATTGGAAATGAAATAGCCTGGCTACACATTGGTAAATTGACAGTGGCACTGAATGCCGCAAGATCAGAAGCAAACAACATGGGAGGATGAGGGGCAGACAGCATTGGGAAGTCCAGTGCATTGAGGATTTTACTTTTCTCCCTATGACACCTCAGCATATCTTCTAAAGTACCCTTCAGGTGGGGAGATGATTCGGCTTTGAAGGAGTTTTCAATTGAGTAATCTGGCACATAATCAGGATGTCTAAACACAACAAGAATATGCTTCAAACACACCATGAATCATCACAGACTTGTACAGGTCCCCTAATGTTTTCAAACACTTTTCGTCAAAAGTGAGTGTAGGCTCAAATTGGTCATGTATTACAACATGTTTTTGGTGGAATATTGCTTGTATCTCTTGATCACTCTTGCTCCTGAGTTCCTGCTTTGAGAGTATACAAAATGTGCTCTCCTCCAGACAAGCCATCCACAGAGGTTGTCCATCTTTATAGCCCACTATGACAGCACTGTGAATAATTTTGAACATGGAGCGCTCATCAGCAAACTAAGGGAGTGCCGAAAGTCACTATATTGTGGCGAATGAGTCTAGGTAGAGCTTACATGGAATGACGGGGTGTATGTAACTGGGTCATCCTTCCCAGGAGCCCATAGCAATACTGATTTGGCTATGAATTGTTTCTATAGATGGAATATGAGTTATTAGGTATGAATTATCACACATATAACTGTGCATGCCTTTTGAGTTCTTGAAAGGTTTGGTTTTTCAGGTTTAATCTGCAAAGGATGATAAATTGTGTTCTTTTAAGATGGCAAATGACTGACCATATCCTGCATTAAGTTGATGATATCAACAAGTCTACTAACACCTCCAAATTTGATCTCCTCAAAATAGTTGTGCTCCATGGCATCTACAGACTGCAGTCCAGATTGAATTTTTGATTCAGGCTTTGGTTTTGGTTTTGGCCTTGGCTTTGACCTTGACTTTAACTTTGGTGGTGGAAGGGGCAATTAATTCATCTGTTTTCTTTGTTTTTGCCTCTCGTGTCAAGTTCTTTCACTTTTTGCCAGTGATTGGACTGTCCTTTTCAGTGGAGAGTGAATCATCAGAGGGTGAAGGCATCTTGCGGGGGCTTGATTCTGGAGTTGCATCATTTGGAGCCTTGTCGTGCTCATTCATACTGCCCTCTCTCGTGTCCACATCCACCACACCAGATTGTTCTTCTCAGTTTGCAGCATCTCCTGTATCCACATCAACATCCATTGTGCTAGGATTCTCATCCTCCCCTCCAGCTCTTCCCTATTGTTCTACTTGCTGTGCTACACCTGCTCTATCCACATCACTTGCTCTATCCATGGCAATATCCATACCAGAGTTGCCAGTGAGCCTTTCTGGTCAAGCACTTCCTTGGTCATTTTGGTGTCGATAAGCCCCTCTCGCGGCGCCACTATTTCCTTGTCCACAGCTATCATCTTCCTCAGAATTCCTATCTCCAAGATGGCACAATCCTTCATGAACATGTTTTTCATCCTCATCACCATCCTCCTCCTCCTCCTCTTCCACATCCACCACAGCCCCAGGCCCACCACGTACAGAGGTTGCACCATGTGCAAAGGAATTAGGAGACTTCACATGATGTTCACACAATATTCAGAGGTAACAATGGGGACCTTTAGTATTTGGATATCTGAGAAATTGAATTAAAGTCAGTCCATAGATAGTATAAGAAGGTTTCACCAGCTGTGAACCAGCTGGCATCATCATTACATATATCATGTAAACCCATCGCAGAGATATCTGCAAATGCTTCCACCAATAACCCTGGAATCATTATGGTTGTTTTCGTGGTGGAAATATCAAATATAACTCTTAATAGTCATTTTTCAACCTTTCTAATTATGGTGGGTTGTTTGTTACCAAATGATTTCCAGAGCTATATTAATGTTTGGGAATCAGTGGTATCCTTCTAGTTTCAAGTGCTCTCATACCTCAAATATTTTTGTCTTCCAAAAAGACATGTTTATTAATGAACAATTGACAAGGAGGAATAGTGGTGAAAGGGCAAGAGCGATAAATAAAGGGTTTTGTAACATTTCTGGCACTATGTCAAAATTCTCGTGGTCTACTGAAATGCCATATCTGACACGTTGTGAACATTAGGAAGGTCTGTCATGAAATTATGCCCTTACTTTCCAAGTGCCTCCTTGAGATCATTCTTGTCATTGGGTAAGTACAAATTACCCTGATGACTAAAGTGTTGGGGGAAAAAAATATGGAGAGTGCGGCACACGTACTTGGAGAAGATAGGACAGATGAAATGCAGCAGCCACAAAGTTTTGGATAATCTTCACCCTGTGAACATTCCCTATGGCAGGACAAACCATGTGATAACAGGCAGAGAGCCAATCATCAACAGTCATTGCATTAAGAAACATATATGTGCTATCAGATTCCATGCTTCTGATCACAGTTTTGATGACTTTGGGCCAGTCACTCATAGTTGCATAGCCCTGAGAGGTATATTTTTAAACAGGCAAGTAGTGTTACAGAGAAAAAGAGATGCACAGTCTTATCAATGAATGGCACTTCCCCCCTTTCTTTGGAATTGCTCTCTGATGCTGTATCAAAAACAAATGCAACTACATCCAGGAGGCTATACTTCAGAAGTTCCTTCACAAGCATGTCAGCCTTTTTCTCAGGACAGTCACTGGTTAGACAAAATCTTTGCAGGACCATCAATTTCTCCATTCCTGTAAAGTATGTTGACCCAGATTGGCACAAGTTCTCCTGCTCATGAATCACACCCAAGTATGCCTTAGCAGAATAAGCATTAACAGAAAATAATTGAAAAGTGAGTCAACTCACACACACATTAGATACCGCCGTTTCTAGTTTATCAAGACCACTGGGGGCAGAGACAACATCCATTTTCCAAGGAATGTCTTTGAAAAGGTGCTTGTGGTACAAAATCTCTCCTGGTCAGCCATCTCATCCTAGCACTGCAACCTTGAACTCCAAGTTATACACAAATGTCAGGTACTAGAGGTTTCAAGCTCTTGCATGACAAGAAGTGAGACTCAACACCAGTGCAGGTGACAAAAAGTCAGACCAGCACTTTTAACTGCTGCCAGGAATATGGTAAGATATGACAAGAATGAGACTCAGACTTCAAGCTTCAAGAACAAGAGCTGCCACCACTGCTTTGAACTCGAATTTTGGTGGCTGTGTAAGATTTGCCCATGGTTAACCTTAACCCTACATTAGCATGAGAACTTGAGACAGCTGAGTCAGAAGTTTCAAGTTCAAGAGCCTGAGCCTGAATTTGAACTTGAAAGCTTGAAGTTCAAGTTCATCTGAGTACTACTTCCAACTTGAAGCTTGCTGCTTCTTTCTGTGCTCCATTTTCTCCTACTCATTTTTCATCACCTGCAGGTCTGACTTTTTGTCACCTGCCATGAGTCTGACTTTTTGTCACTCAATCCTACATTTGGATTTTGTCAAGTTGTCTGTGGATGCCTTTGGCACCTTGAAGACTCAACACTATATTTACATCATTTGTAAGCCCTTACCTGTACCTCTCTTACTAGTACTAAGTAGTATTCTCATGGCTAGCAGGAACTCATCAAAATGACTGCCATGCTTGTGGATGATGATTTGCTGAGGTTTTGAGTTGATTATAGTGTGTTGAATCTTGAGTTTGTGATGGCTTGCCTGCTGAATGTATTCTTACAGGGAAGGCAAAGTCGGGGCTCTCCTCTTTGATGGAGAATATTTTGTCACCACTCCTAATCAAATTTTCATCCCCAAAATGCCAGCTGGAGACCATAAAGTAATGATGTGTGCTGACAGCCTCTATGCAGATGACGATCCTATTCTCTGGCCACAGCCTTATAATATGTTTAACTGTCACCACGGTGCAATTCTTAGGGCTAGGTCGCTGATGATACTCAACCCGGAAACCCAAACAAAACCCACAAAATGGCTTCAGATTGTATAACATGAGTCAGAGGAAGGTTGCGAGGCCCTCTAGATGTCACCTGTCAGACCAACCATCAAATAGTCATAAAACAACTGCTTGTCAAAGCAGTTCGAGGCTAAAAGAATGTGTTTTGAGACTTTGCAATGATTTTCGAGACTTTGCAATGATTTTTGAGATGTTGCGATGCTTTTCAAGATGTCATGATATTTTTCAAAGAGGTTTCGAGGAATTTCGAGTGCGCAGATATGTTTGGACACAAGATCGGGGGACTAGATGAGTAGTAGAAGTGATGAAAAGGCTAATTGAGGGAAGCGAGAGCGAAAATAGCGTAATGCGAGGAATTTTGAGGAAGTTTAGCGTAAAACACCAAACTTCAGACTGAATAAGACTAAACTGTACTCTCAAATCACTGTGATCTGGGAGGAAGACAATGACTTTCTTGTTTTTCTTTGTATCTAGTACATCTTTTTATATAAAATAAAGAAAGTACCTAAAAAGGCTAGAGAACATGAGGCAAACATGTGGAAAACTCGAGGCAAAAGACAATATAAGTATATCAGAACAATAAAGCGAGCCTAGAAGGGGTGAATATAACACATGATGAAGAAATAATAAGAAAGAATAGCTAAAAGTGGACTGTCCTTGTTATAAATTGAATAATAGATCGGAAACTGCTTCGAGCGGATTGTATGCATGCACATGCAGTTGAAATGTGTTCAATATACTCGATATAGTGTCCCATGTGTCCAGCATGCGTCCAAAGATCATTTGAATAGGAAATACTGTGTCCAACGATGTTTTTTGAAGATTTTTGAAGATTCTTCGGACTTTGTTTGTGGCCCGATATTGGTGCGATATTGTTTGACAATGGTAGGGGATACGTCTGGCATGTGTGCGATGACCATTGGGATAGTGATATAGTGTCCAATGTCGATTTGCAATGTTCGATGATTTTCGAAGTCGGTCGAGGACATATTGGACTTGTTCGAAGGCTGATATCGCTGCAATATTGCTCGATACTGGTTCGGAACCCATTGACAATGCTCCAAGTGTATATCCTGAGCTGTCTGAAGGTTGGGGGAGTTGTACTATGGCGGCCAAAGGCATACGAAGAATTTCGAGGTGTTGTGAAGAGTTTCAAAGTGTTGCAAAGAATTTCGAAGCATTCTTGTGACTTTGTAGAGCTTTGTAGAGGTTCATAGAAGTTCGGAGGGGTTCATATGGGTTCGTAGAGCTTTGACGACAATTGTAGATGTGATTTTCCGAGCTTGAACGACAAGGTGGACCTATCATTGCTTTCCACCCATTTAATTATATGGTGGGAACCTATGTTCATAATCTTGGTCAGTGCCCTTGTCCTCATTGTCTCATACCATTAGATTGTGTTGCCAATATGGGCATGTGTCAAGATATGACGCAGTGCAGGACTCTCACCTGGATTGATGATGTGAAACAGCGTAATCATGTTGAGACAGCACATGAGAAGATATATGAGCAGGGTTATGTGGTTGATAGTAGGGCAGTGGAAGATCTCCTACAAGAAGATTCTCTTGTTCCAACAGCAGTATGACCTTCTTACCTCTCTGATGGTTGACTTTAATGCTCATGCTTTGTCAGAATGCATTTTCAAGCAAGCTGGCACCATTTGGTTTCAACACATTTGGCATGTTCACTGTGGATCTCATGCATGAGGTTGAGCTCGGTGTCTGGAAGGCAGTTTTCATGCATCTACTATGCATTCTAGATTGCCAAAATGAAAGACTCAAGCATGAGTTAGAAGATGGCAAGCATCGTTTGAAGCCTCAGAAGGCTTGGTACTGATATTTCCATTAGATTTCAAGAGATTCCTTCTTTTGGGGTTAATGGCATAAGAAAAATAAGGTCGAACCAGTCAGAATTGAAGAAGATGACTGCTCATGATTACAAGGATATGTTACAAGTGGGTGTTATCACTAGTATTCTCAACTTGACTGATATCATTCACATAGTGTGCTATATCCATTTTTGATGGTCTTCTGCCTGAACCCCACAATACATATATTCTCAAGCTCTTATTTGAATTAGCCCACTGGCATGGTCTTGCCAAGCTCGGCATGCACATGGATGTGACTCTGGACATTTTATCCCATGTCACTACATCTCTGGGAAACAGCCTACGCACGTTTGAGGAAAACACATGCAAAGCATTCGAGACTCGAGAGTTGGAATGTGAGCATGCTGCTCAGCAATGATGTCAAGAGAAATCTGCAATTAATGTGGTGTCTGGATCAAGAGGATCTATGGCATCCAACAGTAATGCACAGAAGCAGAAGAAGCTCAATCTGAGGACTTATAAGTACCATGCACTCAGCGACTATGTTGACACCATCTGGTGCTTCGGTACAACTAGCTCATATTCCACTCAATCAGTAAGCTTTTACATGATATTTTGTGTAACATTGCTTACTGTAGCAGTGGGCATCAGAGCAAGCTCAAGCACTGAACATCCAAAACTTGGTCACTTCGGTCTAGCGGCCGATCAATACCACAGCAAATATTGAGGATTGAGTGATGAGAGCGCTGTATCAGCATGATCCATGAGAGGCTGGATCATTGATGCCTTAGCCCATCCTCAGAAATAGAGCCAGAGGATGTTACACATGACCCTGGGGTACAGTACAACATAGGAAAGTCACAGAAATGTTCTGTACACATACTGACCTTCCTACAAAAGAATGAGGGTGATCCCACAATCAAGGTGAACAATCTTTGTATTCTTCTGCTGATTTGTACTAACCCCTCATGCAGAATTTCTTACCAAAGTTAAGAGAGCATCTACTTCCCTGAATCCAAACAGCATTGCTCCAGGAAGCTGAATTGCTTTCAGAGCCTTCCAGCTTCAGAACAGGCTCAGATACTGGACCATTTTATAGCCCCGACAGAAATGCATACAATTTTGTGTTCTTGAAGAATGACTGCATATACCACCACAAGCTTATTTGATTCCACTTTACCACTTATGACATTCAGTGTGGGACTGACATTGTTAACCCAGGGACATCTTGTTGTAATGTCATGCTTCTTGCCGATGATGTGGAGAGTTCAAATCTGCATCATTTCTTGTATGCACAGGTCCTCAGCAGATATCATGTAAATGTGATCTATACTGGGCCTGGCATGCATGATTTTGAAGCTCGCCACTTTGATTTTTTGTGGGTGCGATGGTTTGAGGTCATTAATCCAGGGTCTTCAGGGTGGAGTAATTCCAAGCTAGACTCTGTCCACTTCCATCCTATGAACAAAAATTGCTCTTTTGGTTTTGTGGATCCGAAAGATGTCCTGCATGGGTGTCACATCTTACCAGATTTTGCAAAAGGAAAACAATGAGTGGATGGGATTGGCATCTTGCACTGCGCCAAGGATAGTAAAGATTACAATCAATACTATGTTAACTGGTGTGTTTATTGCTTACTTGCTACTTCTGATTTCATTCTATTCCCCTAGGTTCTCTGACAGGGATCTTCTCATGCACTACCACTGGGGGCTGGGTGTTGGCCACTTTCATGCACATCCAGCACTCACTTCAGACTGCATTTCCAATCTGACTGAGGACACCCAAGAAACTCAGGCTCCAGATCTGGGGCTGCAGGAAGCATTGGGAGAGTCTCTTGCACAGGACAATGACAGAGGTAGTGACATGGGTTATGAGTTGGACAAACCAGAGCTGTGTTTGGAAGACCTTGACTTGGAAGGGTGGGATGACATTGAAATGGATGACATAGAGGATGGGGAGGGGGAAGAAGATGAAGGAGAGCCTGAAGATTTTACTGTGATGTACTAGGCGTACATTTCTTAACATGTGTCAGCTCAGATTGGACATCTATGTATGTAGCATTCATTTGCACTTTCTTTATCTGGTTGTCATGGAGGTCTACCTGGTATAATTCATATTTTTGCTCTTATAGGTTTTACTGCTGCTATGGAATAATATCAGGGTCTCAATGCACCATATATAACCTTGTAGTACCTATCATGGCACCATGCTCGACATCAAGTCACACCAGAAATAGCCTGAGGATTCCCCTCCACATTTGTTACTAGTAGTAGGCCACTCATTGGCAAGAATTTTCACTCACCAACCCTTTGAGGGGATGAAGTCAAGCAGTTACGCTGCAGAGATTTACATAGACGCTTATTGTGTCAAACCCAACTTTGGGGGAGACCCATCCCTTGCAATAAACACATCCCTCTTCAAATCATCACAATTTGACTATACCAAATGCCCTACATTTCCTCATTCTGGTGCATATAGTACTTTGGGAATGACATCCTGTTATCAAATCCATGGCTCTACAATGAATGGTGCAATGACTCAGTGTGGCAGCTGACTTCAGTGAGTTTGTGACCATGTTCGAGAACTAGTGAATCATTTCTTTCAAGTAGCCACTACATTTATGAACCTAGTGGAAAGTTTTCAGATTCAACATCACAGTGCAGCACCCACCTTGTCCTATGGGAGCTTGGCATTGTTATTGAGTTTCCTCTGGGGCATCAATCATCATTCCCTCAGCCTCATCAGTGGCCACTCAAACCTCCCCATCCAACCACTGGCACATGAGATTTGGTACTCCTTTGCCATGGCCGGCTGGGGTCTCTGAGTCAGGCTATTCAGATGGGTTGAGCCTGAGCACAGGTTTCAAAAGGAGGAGAACTACAGTAAGGTATTTGTTGACATGCAATCTGGATAAGTTATACCATGGCTGTACACAATTCCTCTGGTGCTCATCCCCATTGTCCAACATTGGTGGTGGTGTGGACAGATGTTGGTCTTAATTGAGAAAGATGATTTTAATTTGATAGGGGATCACCTGTGTCCACTCATGGTAAGCTTGATGTCCAAGTCGCTTGGCAGGCTGGTCCATCAGTGAACCTGAACCTGAACTTAATGAGTCAGTGGCTGTGTACTACTTAACCCTAATAGGATTTCAAACATTAGCATGAGAAACTCCCAACTTCAAGTTCAAGTTGACTCAGAATTTCTTCTGTTCCCTCACTGTCTTTCTTCATTTCTGGCAGTGCTGCTCTCTAGTTCCTGGCTCTGCAGGTCTGACTTTTGTCACCTGCCTGGTTGTGTCTGACTTTTTGTCATGCAACCCTATGCTTTGCCTTTGGCCCTTTGAATCTATCAGCACTGGCAGCCCAACCTGAAGCTCTTGACAGTGCTAAGGGCAATATCCTCTTGGATGTCCTGCTAATGGAGATTGCCATTTGAGTCTCTTGTGGTGCCCTGAAGGCTCAACATTTTATCTACATCATGGTATGTCCCTGCCTCAGGCTGGCCTTGCCACTTAGTATTCCCTTGGCTAGTAGACTGTCATGCTCATGCTGTTGAACCCTGCAAAAAACTCTTGGTCAAGCGGTGAAAATCATCAAGCATGCTCTAGTCTGCCTCCAGCCAGCATGCACTAGCTTCCGTCAGATGGCGTCTGGCATGAGGGGTATGCAGAGGTGTCAGCTTGATGTAGTGGTGATGATATGCTTCTCAATGCATCGGATGGCCCCACACAGTGAGAGCCTCTTTGCTTACCCTGCCCTATGGGCTCCACCCTTTACTCATGCCCAGGAATTTGGCGCAAGCAACACATGGCTGTGGGGTGTTGGGCAATCAAAGATCAAAAGCTGATGCATTTTCTAGTCTAGTTAATCGAAGTTCATTCTGAAGGGCATCCATATTTCCCACATCAGATGCGACTGGCTAAAAGCCCAGGTGCAGTTGTGCTCAGGCCTTCAAACTATTTGTCACCCCCATTAACTGAGTTTGACTGCATTCAAGTTTGCGATATGGTGACTGCCGGGGAGCAGGAATGAACTTGGTTGCTGGTATGATACTACCCTCCCTGCCATTTATCTAGAAAATGACTCAGTCACTCATCTGGACTGTATTGTTTACTAAACATCTTTCTGCAGAGCTGGAGTGAATCATCCTCTTCTTCAGCCTCTTTGCAATGCATCTACCATTGGCTTGAAGTCACACTTGAGGTTCCAGTGTTCCCCCCACCTGAAGTGTACACATATCACACATGCAGTAGCTAAACAATGTAATACAGTTGTTTATGGCCCTAGAAAAAGTCTGGCAGGTCAAAAAAGCTTCCACATGTACCATCTGAATGATCTTTTATATTATTTGCCATCATTAGTTCTTCATAATGAGCTGGACGATCATGATGTTGATGGTTGGTTGGCTGCGCATAAATTCTGAAAGAGCTGCATCTGACTACTCATAGGTGTACTTGGAGATGCAGCACGAAGCATTGATGTTCAATTGATGGCTGGCTAGTTGACCCTATGAATACATATATGTCCTATATCACTCTATATTCACATATCAGACACTGGATGGCCTCATCACCAAAGTTTTTGAGAGTCCCTTGGAAGCACAATGTGGCATCTTCTGATGGTGCTTGAAAAGGCTGCTATCCCTCTCGGTTTTTCTTCACAGCCAACAGCATCACTGGGCGGTCACATTCAATTGCCTCCTCTACCCTCTGCCTCACCCCACAGGTGAGGTATTTGAACCAAGGATATCTGATCAGTTGACACTTTTTATATATCATCATATTGCTAGCAGCTATCCACCACACCCAAGAGTCCATAAAAAAGTGTGGTAATTCAACAAGTGACAATGTAAGGAGGTACAGGTATACATATATTCAGTCTGTACCTTGGCACATCAGTACATAGGTATGAAAAAAGATGGAGCTGGACAAGGTGCCCATCATCTAGGCACCCCCTTCCATTAGACCAACTGGTTTTCTTTAACTTTCTAGTTCAATCTAAATACAACATCAAACAAAACTAGGAATACCACCACGACCAACAAGAGTCTGCACTCTCCAACTTACCCTGTACTACCTTGCCACTTGTGAGTCGTTTTTATTCTACCTTAACCCCTACCATTTCTCCACTGCTCTAACTAACCACCCTCCATACTTCCAACCTCTTAAGCACAGCTTCAATCTTCCCTCCCCATCTCTAACCACAACCATCACCTATGGTGCATCGGATTTCTGGAATGCCAATTGTTGAACACCCTCAGCCCTTCAGAGTAAGCATTTTATTCCATTCTAATCATTGGCTCTTTGCAGCATGGCCATCAGGTTGAGGTGTATAGAAACTGTCAATGGTGCAAAGCCACATTCTGTAGATATGATTACCAGATTCTACCAAAGTTTAAGAAATGAGGCAAGTGGAAAGAACGAGTGGTAAGCCTCTATAATATTTCATTAGCTTTTTCTGAACATTCTTTTGAAGCAAATATGCATTGGAGGCCTCATCATATTCGACAACAATGGGGAGGATGTGGTGTATGCATTGTCAGATATACATGGGTGAGGTTTGGCTGGTGAGCATCACATTTCATTTGGTACCCTTGGCATTGATCATCTAATGCTGGGCCCCACAGATAGATAGAAATTTGTATTTTTGATTGTGAACTGGAAGCTAAAAAGCCTGACTGTAGTTAATTGGAATGGGGCATAAGACGGTGCTATTGAGTGCTCAGTGAGTCATATAGCCCAGTGTTCTTCATCAGTGTGCCCTCTAAGTAATGCACATCAGGATGGATATTACTGCTGCATTTGATGTGATGCAGGATGTTAGGGACTGGACTATTATGTGTGTTTACAAATTTTGCATTTCAATGTGTTTCCTTATCATTTTATAACCTATTCTGTGTCAATACTTTGATGCAATGCAGGATGTTAGGGACTGGGCTATTAGGTGTGTTTATGAATTTTGTGTTTCAATGCATTTCTTTATCATTTTATACCTATTCTGTGTTGATGCTACTACTTATTGATCACACCGCCAGATTTGCTTTCAGAAGAAGAAGATCAAGCCTTCAAACAAAACTCACTCCCACCCATAGCCATGGCCAATGACACAAATGACCCATCTTGAGTCAGATTTGGCACGTGAAACCTTTCATTGCAAGCTCAGAATAACCTGATAACTTGGCTTGGATGTGGAGTTCATCAGACATGGAGGTGATATCGCAGGGAACAGCCTGGGTGGTGTCGGTCCAACACTGGTATGCTTGTGATTCTGCCTTGCCAAAGTTTTCTTCATCGAACTTGACTTTCATAGCAAAGTTCCTTGTACCCAGCCCAGTTCCATCACTCCTTCGCCTCATTACAAGTTTCCAGACCATAGTGTGTTTCCAGGGAATGTGGGGTGGTGTGATGGCCCAGGTTGTCTCACATTTGAGTCATCCTGGATGTCACATGCACCATCATGACCTGCTTTACACTACAATACTCTGCAAGCTTGTTGTCCTTCATTTGGATCCCGACAACCAATGCAGGAGTGGTGTGGGAATGTGGCAGTTGCTATGCTGAATGATGTTGAGATGGGATGAGAAGGGCCAGTATATGCTATCAGCGCAGCACAGGTGAGAACCCCAACATTGCCATGAATGCTACTATGATGTGTTGCACTCATCATTCCTGACAATGAGCACACTGTTCCATTCATTCTGGACCCTTTCCCTTCGCTTTTTTTGATAGATAACACTTAATGGTGTATATAGAGTGTTTATTAACAGTTATTTCTGCTTTTCTACCTATATTCAGCCTGCAGTAAGCTTGCTCCCCTGATCAGGGGAGGAGAAGGGGGTCTCTTCTCTTGATTGAGGGGCTCTACTATATGTACAGTAATAGATAATCATATGTATAGCTATATACATGACTGGGATGGTTCTACATGAGTAGGGAAGGTGTGAAAGAAAGAGAATTGACAAGGATGATGAGAGTGGGTACTGTCTACTGACCTTGTAGATCCTCTACCACAATGGGGGGTTATGTGGATGGGTACTAGCATGTACTGAGTGGTAGGGAATGAGATTGGGAGAACTGGGGAGCATGGGTTGTGTGTCAGGGCAGCTATATGGGGAGGGGGAGAGATTATTACTTATGGTGACTTACCTGCATCCCTGGGCCTTGCCCTTCCTAAATGCGAGTAGATATAGCATTTAATAGTCATACTAAACAGTATTAGAGACCCATAAATAGCTCTGTAGCAGTCAGAGTGAGCAGAAGAGCACATAATAGGTCAGGAGGAGATATACTTACCCTGTGACATCCGTGGCACCAAGATGTTTGCTTTTTTCGAATTATAGGTCTAATGGTAAAGTAGAACAAAGGTTAGTATGTGTTATGGCATGGGAGGAAGCTCCTGGCTCACCAGTGCATGGGTCTCCCATCAGCAGATGTGCAGTATGGAGCACACACCTTTCCTATCATTCAAAGAGCATTCAGAGTATGTAATATAGTTCATTGCCATCCAGAAGCTGCCAAGATACCATCCCCATAACCCTAAACCCATGCCAATGCTTACTTATGTTCACCTGATCCGAAATCTGTGTAACTTCAAGTGCAACATCAATCTAAAGTTCAGCCTGAGGAGACCACAGCCAGGTAAATGATGTTGGTGTAATAGCAGTAAGACAAGAAGATGAAATTTTGCAATCTTGCGAGGAAGTCAGTGACATGTGTATATGTAGTATGTGTACATGTGTAGTAACTTGGTAGTAACTTTAGCACAACTTTGACCATTTCAATGCCATCATCTGACTTTTACTCATCTCCCAACCTCCTGATGAAATTCAACAACAAATATAATCTAATATGGTAAAATATCATATACCAACACTTTTTAGACCCTTGGATAACCATGATGGAGTACAGTGGTGTTCCCATCATTGTTGATTCCATTGCTGAGGCATGGGAACTTGTGGCAGTACTACCAAATTCACCTTGTTTTTTTGTACCACCATTCACAATGATCTTCCAATACCTCTGAGGTGAAAACATCATTGTATTGTAAGTTTTTCTTGTTTCATTGTGTTTTTCTTTAGTAACTAACTATTTTCAATTGCAGGTTCTAATTATTTTGTAACAATGGTCACCCAGCCAGGACACCCAGACCAACCCCAGACAATGGCAACACCCACAACAACAACAACAACATGATGGCAACAGCGATGGGGCAATAATGACACATGAAGAACTGGTACAGGAGACAGCAATGGTGGCATACAATGAAGCAAACAAGAAAAACAGCCCAAGAGACATTGATAATGCCTCTTGGGCCATAAGGAGGTTTTGTTTCTTTTTTTCTCACATTTTGTTGCTACTAACTAAGTACATTTTTCAGGTACTAGTTTGATGATGATGACTATGACCAGCACCAAGGGCGAACAATGGCTACAACAACCCAATGATGACCCAGCACCCACCATGCCGCTGCACAATGGAGCACTACAATGATGACAAGGACAATGGGCAGGGACCACCACAAGATGATGACCAGGGCATGGCATCAATGGGGACCATGACAACAAGGATGGGGATGGTGACAACACAACACAAACTGCGGCAAGGGCAGACAATGAGGAAGTTGCTAAAGTGGAAGGTACAGGTGATGGAGACAGCCCTGTACGGCAAGGGAGGAACACAAAAAGGGCCCAAGGGACATCAACAACATCTCTTGGGGGGTAGATAGGTTTTTTTCTTGTCTCATTTCGGTTTTTATTACTTACAAAATTTCTAGGTCTTGACAACGACAACTGCCCAGACCACGAAACAAACAGGGAGACCCAGCTGGCACAGCAACAAGGGGAACACCTGGGATGGGGATGACCAAGACAAAGACAACATGGATGACCAGGACAATGGCAAGGACACCAGGAAAGATGACAATGACGAGGAAGAGAGTGGCAACGACAAAGAGGATGGCAATGATGAGGACAGTGGAAATGAAAGATAGCATGGGGAGGAGAATGACATGACCATGACCACCCATCACACACCCAACTTTACAGAACAACAGAACTTGATGGGAAGCAGGTTGCCAGGGTGACAGCCAACAATGGGGTGGTGGGGCAAGAACCAGAGGTGCCAGCCATGCAGACAGTAACCAGGATAGGGAAGCCATGTATGCACTTTGCCAGGTATGTCTGTGAGTCGACTGTTGGAATGTATGGGTTGAAGCTTAGACTTCTATGTAGTAATGTAGATGATCAACAGGATCCCCCACTGCAGGGAAATTTAAAAAAAGAATTCTGGAAGCTGAGAAAAATTTCACAAATATATATGTATATTCTGGGAAATAATCTCATGAAACATTGGAAAGTGGAAGACATATCTGACATATGCCAAACATGTAGATCACGAAGCAATCCCAAAGACAATTGGAACCTGTCAAACTGACAATCAGCTGGAATATAGGAGAAATAGAAGTCCCATCAATCCCACATCAATCCACAACAAAGTTTGAAACAGATAAGATAAAAGAAACTATAATTACCCTGACAGCAGTGCCCTGGGGGTGGGCAAACAAATGGTGGGACAATGGCCAGCAGGCTATGCTGGTTGTCATGAGGGGTGTCGACAGGTGTTGACCTGAGCATGCAACTACAGTTGTTTTGATATATCAACCCTAACTCTAATGACAGCTGTGCATGTACCACCCTATATATGGTAAGTACAGGTAGTGATATATCATCCTGCCAGGTTCTGGTGGAAACTTTTGGTGCTGCCATGTATTACATAAATGGAAGGCACAAATTCCTGTGATTCATATGTGAGCAGCAACATGGCACCATCCGACTTTGAGATCTTGGCTGCATACTGACCAAACATCTGTATGCAATCATGACTTTGTGGGAGGTAGAATGCTTATAGCTGCTTTGAGCCAGAGTAAACTGTATATATACTTCATCTCATAATATATGTAGTGCTGGGTCTAGAACTTGGCTGTATTATACTGGTATCATAGGTATTATACATCTGAGGTCCCAGAACCTCAGTATAAGTGGTATTAAAGACCTAAAAACTGCCAAAAATTTGGAATAAAATGGATAAGCTGTCTACTGGTGTCATAGCACTCTATTGGTGTCACTAATGTGGAAATTGAGTTGCCAACATTGGAATGGCTTTGTGTTGCTCTGATGGTTTTGATAGGTTTCGTTTTTCCTGTCTTGGAGCCTTCTCCAAGCCTTCTCTGTCAAGATGTCACATCAAAGTTACAGCCATGATCAACAAAGATCACCATTTCACTCTCAAGGACACTGCTAGACAATTCCTGCAAGACCCAGGCTTCTTCCATGTGCAAGTCAAAGATATCATGTTGAATGTGTTTGGTTTGCAATGAGATAGAGACAACATGATGAAATGGTCACAATATTGGACTGCTGTTACAGTGTATGAGGAGCAGTTAATGGATGGTGCTGGTTGGGCTCCAGAGGTGCATTAAAGTATATGTATTTCCTTTTGGTGACATGCTAATGATTAATGCAGTTACCACCTGACCCTTCAACTGACTCATGTCAGATGGATATCAATGCACTGAGTCAAGAAATGGTGTCCACTGGCAGTCAACTTCAGCTCTCAATGCAAGTCCTTCAATCTGCAGCAGCCAATCATGAAGTGGAGCAACAGGAATGACAGAAAAACTCAAATGATATGACCTGGTAGTCTTAGTAGTGTTTTGTACCAATTATACATACATACATATCATACAGTGTATAATATGGTATTATACACAAAACCTTTCAGCCCTGTGGGTCTGTATAAAACAAAAAATACCTATGGTACTTACAATATGCCAGCACTATTCTGCACTGACATATCATACCATGCCAAATGTGATTCAGACCCAGCACTGAATATATGGCATTTCTCCAGCAAGAAATTTTTTATTGAAGCCAGGATTGAACTTTGAAGTCATTTAATACATCATATGGAGGTGCCATAAACATTAACCAATATATCAAAGCACTGAAAAGTGCCATCAATGACAAATTGTCACTTGATGATGCCTACTAGTGACTTTTTGCCATACTTGGAAAAAATTCAGCCTGTGGCAGGACCCACCTATGTCTGGTCTGGGATTCCCATCCCACCACCCCCTTGTTGTTCACGGTAGCAAATTTCAGCTCATTTTCAAACTCATTTTCAGCTCATTTTTGTGTATTTGGCAGAGAAACAAACAAAAGGGAACAAAAAATAGAATGGAAAATGACATGAAAAATGGTTACCGTGAACACCCTGGGAAGGAAATTTTAGAAAAATGGAGAAAAAATGCATTTTTCTTGCCAGGCACAGTGCCAAAAAGATAAAAAATGATCATTTTTCAGTTCCTTTTTTACAAAAGCAAGGGTAGAGTTCCACTTTACATTCATTTTACATTCATTCTCAGCTCTATTCCTGAGAAAAATGGAATCAAAATGAAATAGAAAATGATTGAAAAATGAGTGAAAAATGAACGTAAATATGCCAACCATAAACAACGCTAATGAACAGAATGGACCGAAAAATGAAGCAAAAAATGAAGCAAAAAATGGCTACTGTGAAGGCTTACTGATCACTCTGCTGGGTGTCTGATAATGTTATTAGCCCCAGCAATTGCTGGGCATATAATAACTTTCATCTCCCTTAGATGTAGCTCTGTCTCTATTGCCATGTTGTGTTGCATGTGAGTAGTACAGTAGGGTTGTTTACAGTTGGCATTTTTGGTTCATTTTTCACTCATTTTTCAATCATTTTTTATTTCATTTTTATTCCATTTTTCTCAAGAATAGAACTGAGAATGAATGTAAAATCAATGTAAAATGGAACCCTACCCTTGCTTTTGTAAAAAGGGAACCAAAAAATGATCATTTTTCATCTTTTTAGCACTGTGCCTGGCAAGAAAGATGCATTTCTGCTCCATTTTTCTAAATTTTCCATTCCATTTTTTGTTCCCTTTTGTTTGTTCCTCTGCCAAATACATGAAAATGAGCTGAAAATGGCCCAAGAATGGCTACCATGAACAACCCTAATGTAAAATGAATGTAAAATGGAACCCTACCCTTGCCATCTGGAAATTGGCAGGGGTCCAGTATGACTAGACAGATTTGATCAATGATTAACACTCTGCCATCAGTAGATAAGATTTAATCTAGCCTTAAAACATTATCCAACACAGATGACAATGGGTCAGCTGCTGACACTTTTTCTGACAGAATTGCAGTGAATGACAGGGATCTGGTATGACCAGACAGATTTGATCAACAATTAACACTCCGCAATCAATAGATAAAATTTGGGCAGGCCTTAAAAGATGGTCAAACAAATATGAAGAGGGGTCAGACACTTTAACAGGATTGTGCTGTACGATATTGTTATATCATAGCATACAATTGTTCAAGCACAAGAAATGATTTTAGCTATCATTTCCTTGGAACAACATCCTTTCTAGAGATTATCCAGACCTTAAAATGTGCTATCATCCTTCCTAGAGTTTGTAGTTTGCTGACCAGATACTCAGATACTTTCAGGAAAGGTCCAGGAACTGATGCTTGTACTCCCAGAATTGGAATGTATGATTTTTGTATATCCCAACATGCAATTGTTCAAGTGGAAGAAATGATTATATCTGCCATTTCCTCTATATCTCATTCTTCCTGGATCCTACCACTTGCTGGTAAGATACTCAGATACTTGCAGGAGATGTTCAGGAACTGACATTTGGACTAACAGAATTGGAATGTATGATTTTTGTATATCCCAATATGGAATTATTTGAGTGGAAGAAATGATTTTATCTGGCATTTCCTCTATATCCCATTCTTCCTGGCAGCTACCACTTGCTGATAAGATACTCAGATACTTGCAGGAGATATACAGGAACTGATGCTTGTGCTAACAGAATTGCAACATATGATTTTTGTATATCCTAACAGAGAGTTGTTCAGGTGGAAGAAATGATATTATCTGTCATTTTGTAATGATCTCTGGTATGTCTTGAGGAATGACAATACACATTGTTGGTGTAATGGAAAGGGGCACCTAGATGACAGACACCGTGTCGAGCTCCTCAGTTCGAATACCCTGCCTGTTGGAGGACTCAGAGATAGAGGGGGGGAGGAAATAATTGAATGCGATGGAATAAATAGTTTTATCTGCTACATCTCATTCTTCCTGAATATGGGCCAACGTCATGAATTCATTCCTGTCCTGTTTTGTGAAAGAAAGAAAAAAGAGATGATATTTAACACAATGTACCTTTAGGGTGAAACAATCGCCTCGAGCCCAAACTACTCAATTTCTTTGATATCATTGCAGGAGGGAGACAAATTGTCCATCATGATGACATGATAACTCAATAAGGAAATCCATTGATGGACAGTGATCAACATTTGTGGAGCAATCAGCACAAGGGGCAGCATATTTTTAGCTACAGCAGTGGTTGCCCAAGGTGGATATATGCTATGGACAGTACCTATTTTAGAAAGGGGAGGAGTTCACAAAATTTTGCAAACCCAGATTTGACCCAGATACCTTGTAACCAGACTAGTGATGCCATGGCTCAGCTCAGCTCGCCCGCAGTGTGGCTCAGGCACTTGAGCTGATCAAAATGGCACTGAGTCACCCTGAGCAGCTCCAAGCCAGCTAAGCTGATTGAGATTGCCCAAAGTTGTGGGCTTGCAATCCAAGTTGTATTTATGCTTCAGTTATGTATTTTAACAGTCAAATAGGTTGTGTAGACTATTATTACAAAAGAAACAAGTCATACTATTGAGTTTTGCACAGATTGGTATCTTTGATGAGATTATTTGGCTATGTTTATCTCCTCATACCTATTACAAAACATGCTCGAGAGATGGCTCTGGGGAGTAGAGTATAACAACATGTATTCAAAATGGCAGTAGGGACTCCTACAGAGTGTTTTATAGTGTTTTTAAGAACATTTAAAGCCCTCCAGTCACTCTGAATTAGGGCATGGCTTGAGTGGCTCTGGGTGGCTCTGAGCTGCAAGGCAATAAGCTGCTGCCGATTTATCAACGCAGCTGGCCCAAAATAGTGGCTCAGCTTAACAGCTTGCGGCTCTGAGCTGCACCATTGGCAACACTAAACTAGACCATAGTTGAAAGGTCATGTACTTGAACACATCTCACCAAAATATGTTTTTTGATCCTTACATATCAATTTGCTGAGTTGAGGGCTGCGATAATGATGCAACGTGAAAAAAGGGAAAGGAAAATGAAATAAATAAAAAATAAAATAAAAATATATTTCCATGAAATTTGAGAAACATATTCTATGGCAAACATAACAACTGCCCAATTGATGGAAGACAGAATATAGAAGAACTGTCAATGAAGAACAGAACACTCGATCATTCATCACATGGTAATGTCTATTTTAAGAACAGACAAACTACTGCTCCCCAATCATATTTCAGGAACAGGCAATGGATTGATCGACAGGAAGAACCCCAGATATGAAAGGATTCATTGTAGTGGAGGGGCACAACAATATGGCAAGTGGGAATGCACCCAACCAGCAAGGAGTCACCAGGAACTGTGCACCATAATCTGAACATCATGTGGATTTGTTATATATCATGCAGACCTGTAATTACCATCCTACATGTACCACACTATAACCTGTCACTACAGTACTTTGATGTATGAAATGGACATAATTGCCTGAGGTTTCAAAGTGTCACATGCTCTGCCTAAGTCACTGTACAGTAGCACAAAGGGTTGCATGCTCTGAGTCAGCCATAAAACTATTTTAAATGAGTTTAAATATCCATTTGCATACATTTACACCTCTCAATGATGTGTTGTATGGGTATAGTTTCCCACACCTGGCTGACTTACTGGTTTTGCTCAACTTGGGAGTACCTGCCAGAAGAAATTCACTGTGTGCAACAACATTGTGAATAAAAATGTAAAATGTATATCAACTGCTTCCCAACATTTTGGACAAAGTCTCAGCAGCTGGACCTACTAAAAATGTATAACAACAGGTAGTGCCATTAATCACTCACAGACATGCACTTTTCATCTGAGACTCTTATGTGGCCAACAGCCTGCTGTTTGATAGTAATATTTTCGCAAAAATAACATGTGCATGTGATCAAAACATACCATATATGACAGGAGGGGGGAGGGTCTCGAGAGCTGTGAAAAAAAAACCAATGTCATATGAAAACAGGCAATTACATCCATTTCATACATCAAAGTACTGTAGTGACAGGTTATAGTGTGGTACATGTAGGATGGTAATTACAGGTCTGTGTGATATATAACAAATCCATGTGATGTTCAGATTATGGTGCACAGTTCCTGGTGGCCCCTTGCTGGTTGGGTGCATTCCCACTTGCCATATTGTTGTGCCCCCCCACTACAATAAATCCTTTCATATCCTGGGTTCTTCCTGTCGATCAATCCATTGCCTGTTCCTGAAATATGATTGGGGAGTGGTAGTTTGTGTAAGAGAATTCCCTATTCTCTTACCAGTTTCTCTCCCTACTACATACTATGATGACTAATACACACGATCACGTGTAGATAGGTTGATTGGTAGTGTACAATGTCTTAGGTGAGCATTCTCTCTTGAATCCACACCAACTTCCAGTTTACATCGTCCCCATTCCTTGAGTGCCAGAAGTACCAGGGTATTTCTGTTACACTTTTTTTTAAACTTGAACCTGGCCTGGACACACAGCAGCCCAGCAATTTCAATCAGAAAACCCTCACTTTGATCAAAAGAACCCCCCATCTCTCTTATCTCCACGTGAAGACAAACACTGCAGTCACAGAAAAGATACACATAGATTCAAACTGCAATCACCCCAACCATCAAAGACCCACCAGACGTTTTTGCCTTTCTGAGCAAAATCTATCTGTTCCAGGTGAGAAGCACATGGATAGCACTCAACAGGGAATTCAACCACTATCACCCTTCCAAATCTCTCTGTTTATCATCCCCAACCTCCCAATTCATGAACCCTAAACCCCAAAGTACTGAGAAGAATCTGTCTTTAAAGATGCATTGAGAATCAACACACCAGTTTCTGCTCTGTCTTCCTCACCAACACCGTACACTTGACCCTCACCCAGTAACTGCAACCTGTCTCAGCTTCCTTCCATTCCTACACTGCTGGGAGCCATGCTTGATGTGTCAATCCCCACCCTGCAACTGCTGCATTATTGCCCCTTACATCACTTAGTCCATCCCCTGCACCAACTGCTGTTCATACCCAAACTGCAATGCTCCATTGATTACCCTCATCAGATTCAGATTCAGAACCCATTGAACCAATTGACACCATGACCCCTGTCATTGACCCCTTATATGCAGTTGCAGAAGTATGCCAAGTCTCCCCATCTGCAGGTCCCATCCTTTCTGCTGGCCACCTGACCATCAATGTCGTCCAACAATTTGATAACACGTGTCAATGGTACTTCTCTGTCAAGGATGTCGACACTACTGATTGTGTAGGCAAAGTGATCTACAACTTTGAATCAACCACAATTCAGTCATAGATCTTGGCCCAAGAAGCCCAGCTTATTGCTATGCAATTCCCCAAATTCTTGGTAGCATTGCAGAAGAAATTCTTACCTCACACTTGGGAAGATGATCTTGTGCAAGAACAGATCGTGACCCAAGGTTCCATGAATCTCCTGACCTGGGTGAATAAAGTCAGGAATGCTAATGACAAACTGAAAGCTGCGAAGTCTCCCTACCACATCCCTGACAACTGTTTCCAACTCCACCTCCCCCAACTCTCTGATGGGATGAAGCATCTCTACAAAGCCAACAACTGGACTGCACCAGGCATGACAAGGGGAACACTTGATGCCACCACTGATTTCGACGAGTGGCTGGAACATCTGGAGCTTTTATAAATGGACTTACAGGCTCAGCATGGCTCAAACTGTGTTGCACAAGCGACCAAAGCAGGGAACGTCTTACAGAACTCAAATGTCATGAGCACTGCTAACACAGCAAATCCCACCCCTGCATACACTAGCTCCACTTCCACCACTGCTTACAATGCTGCCTCCGCCCTCCCTCCTCTCACAGATGCTGAGAAGGATTTGCTGAGACTCCATCAAGGGTGCTTCAAGTGCTGCACCTTTTATGCAGAACATTTCAGTCGTAACTGCACAAACCCTCACACCATGGCTGAGGACTGTAAAAGGTAATGGCAGTGTACACTGGTAAGGCTAAGCTGGCCTATGAGAAGAAGAAACATGGCACAACCACCATTGCAGCCATTTTTGAAGGTGCTTCAGTCATTGAGGAAGACATCAGTGATAAGGGATTAGACTAGTACATGGATGTGAATGAAGCTAAAGAGTACATGCCTCATACCCTTTCTCTCCCTCCACACCTCATTTAGACATGTTCCATCGATGCACCTGCCACCTGCACTCCTACTCCAATCAATGCACTTATTGACCATGGTTCACCACCAGTCTTGATTTCCAGTGACCTTGCAGACATTCTTTGCCTTACACCCTGACTGCTATTCAAACCTTTATCAGTTTCCAGTGCTTTCAACAAAGATCAAACATTCATTTCAGCACCTCTCATTTTAACTCATTACTGTAGATTATATGTCCAATCAATGGACACCATCTGGAAATTGTGCACTCTCAACACTGTCATCTGTCCAAACTTGCATTTGGACCTTATTCTAGGTCTCGACTTTCTGGTGAAAAATAAAATTGTTGTTGATGCACATCTGTGAATGGCAGGGGCAAAAGAATCTGGTTACAATCAATCAAACCCTCCCAACTCACTGAAACACCTAAAGAAGATTGCGAGCTCACCGTTCCAATGACGCAAGCGTGAAAAGGAACAGATCAAAGGAGGACAAGCAACAACATGCAAAATGCAAATGCTCATTCACATAGAACTTATCTCCTTACACAAGAGGCAGAGCAATATATTACCCTGGAGAAAATGTTGGGAATAATGGGAGAAAAAGACACTTTTTCACTGGGGAAAAATAAAAGGAACCATCAGTAAAAATATGTTATTTTCCCACACTTTGTCCTTTTGGTTGCTGCAGGAAAATAACTAATCTGTTTCCAGGAGAAAAACTTGTGAACATTAGGGGGAAGAAGGTCATTTTCCCACATATTCCCAGTTTTTTCTCTGTGGAAAAATAACTAATCTGTTTCTAGGTGAAAAAATTGTGGAAGTCAAGAGAAAAAATGTTATTTTCACCAGATATAGAGAAAATGTGGAAAAAATATATATATTTCCCCTCCATTTTCACCTGATTTTCTCCCAGGAATGGATGAGTTATTTCTGCTGAGTAAGAGCAAAGAGAAAAGTGGGGGAAAAACAACATTTTTTGACTGATGGTTCCTTTTATTTTTCCCCAGGGAAAAAGTGTCTTTTTTCCCTATTATTCCCAACATATTCTCCAGGGTAATACATTGCTCTGCCTCTTGTGTTATTTGAAGAAAACTATGAGAAATTCAATATAGATGCATTCGCTACAGGTCCACCTGACATCATCACATCCATCAAAACCAGGATTGAACAACTCACTGGAGAAGCCACATTACTAAAATTGGACAAGAAAATGAAAGAAACATTTGTGGACCGATTTCCGAGCGACATCCCACATGTGAAAGACCTGCTGAAAGATGTATTCCACCACATCAACCTGCTCCTGGGTGCACCGATCTTGGTCGCCAGGGCATATGCATGTCCATGGAAATACCATGCAGGGTGGAAAACCTTGATCAACCAACATGTAGCAGTGGGACAGATTCAGCCTTCATCATCCCTGTATGCTTCACCATCTTTTATCATCCCGAAAGCAGATCCTACAGTACTACCATGATGGGTAAACAACTACTGACACCTGAACCACTTGATGATCCCCAACAACTACCCCCTTCCATGTATGGATGACATTCTGGTAGATTGCGCCAAAGTGAAGGTCTGGGGGAAAATCAACATGACAAATTCCTTTTTTCAGATGCGAGTCCATCCAGACGATGTCAAATACACAGCTACCTTGACACTGTTTGGACTGTGGGAATGGGTGGTCATGCCAATGGGCATGTGCAACTCACCTGCAACACACCAATGCCGGGTCACCCTTGCATTGAAAGACTACATTGGGAAGATTTGTCACATATATCTGGATGACATTATAATCTGGTCAAACTCACTGGCAGAACACAAAACCAATGTCTCACTGATTCTCAAAGCACTGCAAAAAGCCAAGTTGTATTGTTCACAAAAGAAATCCTCATTATCTGCCATGGAGATTGACTTCCTCAGGCACCACATTTCCACACGAGATATCGAAGTGGACAACACAAAAATCAAAAGAACCCTGAACTGGCCTGCACCCAAATTGGCAAAACATGTCTGGCAGTTCTTGGGATTAATGAGGTACATCTCAACATTCCTACCTACTCTCACAGAGCATACCTCCATCCTCACACCCCTCATGTGCAAAGAATGTAACACCAGCTTTCTGGCATGGACATCTATCCACCAATATGTGTTTGATAGTATCAAATGACTAGTAGTAAGCTGGGATTGCCTCACCATGATCAACCATGAGAATCCCAGTGACAACAAAATTTTTGTCACTTGTGATGCTAGCAAATGCAGGAGGGGGCCATACTTGCATTTGGTCCTACATGGGAATCCTCTTGACCCATGGCATTTGAAAGTTGACAACTGAATGGAGCAGAGCAAAATTATCCTGTGCATGAACAGGAAATGCTCACGATCGTACACACACTGAAGAAGTGGAGGGTCAACTTACTGCAGCGTGGCTGGGATTTCATCCCAGCACATGGATTGCACTACAAAATTGTTAGCAGTCTGAAAAACCTTTGAAGAAGTAAAAATGAAAACTCACTGGACCCTCGAAATCGAGCAGTCCACTCATTGCAAACTTTTCTCACTTCGCCTCCATGGAGTCCTCGACTTCTTCCTCCCCATCTTCACCTGCCTCGATCTCCACTACCTTTCATTTCGCCACCCTCACCACAGGCAGCTCACTCTCCCCTTCCTCCTCTCCAGCCTCCAGCCTCTTGATAGCTCTTGCCTCCACTGCGAGCTCTGCGCTTCATCACTGCAATTCTTCCTTTGACAATGTTTTAGCATGAAACACAGTGAGAGCTACGTTCCAAGCATCCACTAATGCCCCCCTTTGGGCCTCGATTTCTGCCCGCTTCATGTGTTCCTCCACCCTGCGGGCCTCCTCCTCCTCCTCCCGAACCCATTTCACTTCCTCTTCCTGTCGCTCCCACTCTACCTGCTCACTCAGATCCATAAACAAAAGCTCCCCCCCACAAAAGCCATTTGCATCGAGCCATCAGTTCAGTACTTTACAGTCCCCCACCTGTCCTAGTGGACTCCAACCAGACTGACTGGAGTCCGAGTGAAGTCCAATTGAACTACATTAAGTCATGTAGAGTTTAATCCCCCACTGGAGTCCAAGTGGAGTCCGAGTGGAATGCATTTCAACCAAATGATAAGTCAATTAGATATGAGCTCAAAGGACTTCAGACTTGGTGAATTTCATAAAGTACCCACAAAATAAATTTGTGTACTGCAGGAATTGAACTCAAGACCTCACCATAAGGAATCACATGACAAACCAAACAAGTGTGCTCAACCACTTGAGCCACAGGAGACTTATTAGAGATCTATATAAGGTTTATTTATGACTCAACTTTTCATATTCTTCGAGCAGGCATTTTTCAAACAATTAAGATCAAAAAATTTTAATTAACCACATCCCTCATCTAGGACATGAGGGAGTGGGTATAATATAATAATAAACAAAAAAAAACCCCTCTCACAAGATGCGAGAGGGGGGGGGATTACTACTATGTACATAAAAAACTAAACCCCTTGCGTTCAGCGCGAGGGGGGGATTTGTAAGTACTACAATATATATATCCCTTGCATTTGGTGCGAGGGGGGGGCAGAGATATATTAAAAATAATAAAGACCCCTCCCCTTGCAAAATGCGGGGGAGGGGGGGTTGGGGGATGCAGTCTGGGGTGGGTGTCATCGCCCACCCCTCCTCGCACGTGTCTGTCGCTGTAGCCCTGGTCTACCTGCCATCCACCCGATGAGCAGGTGCTCATCAGCATGGGGTGGGTGTGTTGTTGGTTTTGTGGGTCTCCTAGTTTGGAGGGGTTGGGGGGAGGGGTCAGTGATGTGGCATGCGAGGGAGGGGGGGTGCTTACCAGGTGGGTATCCTGCTCCGCAGGTCTCCTGGTACCCCTCTGCCATCTCCTACCCTTTATCAACACCCTCACATCCCATTTGGATTGGGAGGAGGGGGCTGGCATGGGTGTCATCGGGTCTGGGTTGATCCCCATCGTTCCGTGTTGGCATTGGCATTGCCCTGTCATTGTTTGCTGTCATCACCTCCATTCCACCCATGATCCACCCCCCGAGCAGTTGCTGAAGGGGCTGGAGGTGGGTGGTGTGTCATTGGCCCCATTGCTTCGCATTCTGGGGGTCCTGGTGACACTCACAATCCACCCTATGAGCAGGGGCTCACAGGTGTGGGGTGGGTGTGTGGGGTTGTCTTGCATCTGGCTGTCAGTCGTTACCAGTAGAGTAGAACCTACAAAACAAAAGAAATGAGTTAGTTAGTTTATAAAAACAAAAAGCAAACAAAAAAAACTTATGTAGGGCCCAAACGACGCGTGTGTCATTTGAATCTGCATTCCATCCAGTTGGCTCGTTTGTGGGTGGTGGTGTCATTACCAGTAGATTATAACCTAGAAAACTAAAGAAACTGGTTAGTTAGTTTATAAAAACAAAAAGCAAACGAAAAAAAACTTACCTAGGGCCCAAACGACGCGATCTGTGTCGTTTGGGCCCATGTTCCATCCATTCGGCTTGTTTGTGGGTGGTGGTGATGGTGGATTGGGCATGGGAGTGGCGGCAGTGGGTGTCCATGCAGTGGTGGTGGTGGTAGAGAGAGGAGGGAGGGAGGCAGTGTTGACGGTGGTGGTGGTGGTGGTGGTGAGTGATGAGCTGGCACATTTGATGATGCGGCAATATGCTTTGTCATACATGGCCACACCACAGTACCTAATGCTAGTAGATGATGCCTTACACAAGGTACTGTGGTGTAATGGTTATATTGTACATTATGATTGATTACATAAGCAACCTACAGGGATCTGGGTTCAATTCCTTTTCTTAAACACTTTTTCAGCAGAATCCAACTGGACTCCACTTGGACTCCACTGGACCAGTCTGAGTGGAGTCCGGTCAGACTGGACTGGGACTGGACTGGCAACTTTGCAGGCAGTTGGCTGGTGACCAGTCCCAGTGGAAAGGTGGGGGAGTGTAAAGACCTCCATCAGTTTGAAAAGCTTGAAAACTTCATTGATGACCTTTTGCATGATTGAGTTGTGCTCTTCACCCAAATTGCCCACCAGTTCGTCATATTCTGCCTGAACATATCATGGTAGAATCCTTGAATATTGAATAAGAAGCAGAAACTTACCATCTTCTCACAAAAACCTTTCCCCCACACTTCGAAGTTGAGGTCTTTGGCAACACCATGATCTGGGATCAATTTTGCGTACTCGGGGACTTTGGTGTTGAGTTTGGTGAGGAGGGACATGATAGAAGTAGTATCAAAGGTGTAGGAGTGATGAAGAAGAACAAGAGGTATTTCGAATTTTGTTGACATTTTCAACACGATCACACATTTTGCATGTGACTCCGATCGGCTGACTGGGACAGTCAGGATTTTAGTAAGGGGGAGGATAATAGGTCCACCTTGTGATCTAAGCTCTGGGAACATCTCCAAATGCATTGACACATCACCACACATGCTCCCAACCCCTACGAACCCCATGAGACCACTCCGAAACTATTTCAAACTATTTTGAACAATTTTGAACGACGTTGAATGATTTCACAACACTTACATCTTTGGCCACCATATACCTATTGCACCGCCCTTCAGACACATGCAGCACACCTTGTATGAGTTAGTGCATCACATATCGAGCACCACCGGACACAAGGAGACACGATGATGGGATTTTAGGATGCAATTGTCATGCTTTGATGTCTTGATGATATATTGGATCAATATGACAGGTACCCATAATAAAATTGTGACTCTATATGTTTCCCTTCTCATCTTCTTTCATTTATTTTATGATTTGCAAAGTTCTTTATTGTTTTATATCTTGCCTCATGTATTCCTCATGTTTTATTTCCTTTTAAGTACCATCTCTTCCAAACATATATAGCCTTGTACTAGCTACTTGGAAAGACAGAATAGATCATCCTCTCACATCAATTGTCTGATTTAAGGTAGAGCAAATCCATAGTCACATGTTTGGTCAGATAACTCAAAATTACAATGAAATGTGAGCATAGAAAACTTTTGAGAACAGTAATAAAAATTCTGCTTCCCACAAAAGTTTTATATGTTAGATTAGAAGCTTTTGAATCAGATAGATTTATTTTAGAGTGCTGTGAGGAAGTGGAGATTTTGCAACAAGTTTCAATCCTTTCTACATCAAGCATCATGTGCACATTGAACCTCTTGCACAACTCTCATGGAATCTCCACTTCCTTACAGCACTCTAAAATAAATCTATCTGATTCAAAAGCTTCTAATCTAACATATAAAACTTTTGTGGGAAGCAGAATTTTTATTACTGTTCTCAAAAGTTTTCTATGCTCACATTTCATTGTAATTTTGAGTTATCTGACCAAACACGTGACATTGGATGACTATGAATTTGCTCTACCTTAAGAGCAATTCTCTTGAGTCCAAGCCTCTCTTCTCAGTCTTGAAGTTCAGTGTTTTATGCCAAACTTCTTCAAACTTCTTCTACTAGCTTCTCAAAACAATCATCTATTGTCTATCACCTCGCAAGGCCTTCTACATCCTTATAGTCTATTCTCAGGCTTTGTTGAAATTGTCCTCATTCTCTATAAGCCCCTTGAACCTCTCTGAACTTTCTTGAACTTCTTTGAAATTCCTCAAACTTCCTCAACCTTTCCTCCAACTTTCTCACAGCACTTTGTACACTCTTGAACCTCATTGAACATCATCGGACCCTCTCTAAAGTTGTTTCCCTAATGTTGGGTAACAGCGGTGATATTTAGTACCACCTTGCAACCTTCCTCTAACTACAGTTATACCATTCGAGGTGTTATTGTGGGTTTTGTTTGGGTTTCCTGGTCGAGTATCATCAGTGTTATCGATTGACATTGAGAAATTACAAATGACATCGGGTGCCACATTCATTATCTAAATGGTGGAATACCATGTGCCAGGGAGTATTCCAACTTGTGCTCAGACCTGCTGATAGTAGTTCCAAGCCCCTATCACATACAGAACCCGCTGGACAGATTATTGTGACACTTAGCGTGGTTTATACAAAGGACAGTCTCCTTTTAGTTCTTTCCCTTTATTACTCCTTCATTATATGATATATCTCTTTCTTGTTTGAATTCCAGTCTCATTTTGGCCTCATGTTTTGTCTCATATCTTTTTGCCTCATGTTCTTACACATGTTTCTTATACCATTTTAGGATGTTTCTCTTCAAACATATACAAGTCTGTAGTATCTACTGTGAAAGGGAGGAAATCATCTTCACATATTGCCTCATATAAAGTTCTAAGAATCTGATCTATCCTCTAAACTATCTAAAACTTCTATGAGTTTTCTCAATCAACAAGAAACCTCTGTGACCATCATCGTCCTTGATCGACCTTCAATCAAATTATCGCTAGCACTCATAACCACTCCAACACTTCCTAGCCATCAACTATAACCTTTGCATACTATCAATCTACCAAAAAGCCCTTAGAATTCAGACATGGACCCTTGTCAATCAACATTGTTCACTATCGTTCTTGTTGATAAACATCATTTGCCATTGATACTACATCAGACCATGCCAAACACCTTCCTCTCTCATAGAACTATGTTTACAGCTAGTATCAACTAATTGTCTTCCCTTTGGTCTGACCATGAACATTCAGAACACCTCGCACCCTTCCTCTGACTTGTGCAAATATCATTGATTGCCTCATTGGCAGTTTTGGGGGTTTTCCTGGGTTGAGTATCATCACCATGATGGTCCTCCTACCCATTGTGGACCTCCCATCATTGTCATCCCATTGTTGTTGTTGTCCCATTGTTGTTGTTGTCCCATTGTTGTTGTTCCCATCATCGTGTCATCCCATTGTCATTCTGCTGTTGTCATTCCCCTGTTGTCATGTCCCCCCCTCCCCTCATCGTCATTCCACCCACAATCCACCCCACGAGCAGTTGTTCGTGAGGCTGGGGGCAGATGGTGTGTTGTTGTGTGTTGCTTCTTGTTCATCAATGGTCCCATCCCTGTTGTTATCCACCTTGCAAGCAGAGGCTCACAATGGTGGTGGAGCGGTACTGTTAATGGTGTCATCTCACTGTTATCGCACTATTAGAATCTAAAAGTCGAATAAAAACATTATTTAGTTAGAAAAAACAAGAACAAAAGATATAAAAAATTACCTAGGGCCCAAACAATGATAGATGTCATTTAGGCCATGATGCGGCCATTGTGGTTGCTTACTAGTCCTTGCTCCCTGTTTCTACCCTGCAAGCAGTTGCTCATGGCAGTGGTTGGGGGTGCTATGATGGTGGTCATGAAGTGTTGTGAGTGAACACCCACACCCATACTCACCACCAATCTCCTACCTACAGTTCTATTTACAGGTTTCAGCACTCAGATGAGTGCTGCAAACCATTGATTTACTTTACTTACTTGGACAGGAGCTGATTACAACAACAACATGGCATCATTGTCATCAGCATCGTCAGGGCCAGGGTAGGGATACACCCCATGAACAATTGATTTTCTATTTACATGTTGTATTTACAGGTTTTGACACTCATTTGAGTGCCACATGTTGGAGCAGACTATATACGCTGCACAGGGGAAGAGACTACATGTTCCTTACAACCTACCTGGGGTTTAGTTAGACTTACAGCTAGGGTTAGCAGAGGTAAGAACATTGTATTCCTACTATGGTACAGGTTCTCCTTATATACATAATAATAAGGATGTCACATGACTTGGGAATGTGTTTACCACATGTATGCACAGTGAGTGCAGTAACATGTGTATGCTGCATGTATTGCCTCATGCATGCAGCATGTATCTTGGGGTTTAATTTCAACACCCCCCCTCAAACTGTACCACTCTAAGCAGCTAGGTTTGAATCTTGAAAGTAATTCCAGGAGAGTCTCTAAATTTCCTGAATAGGATAGCACCAAGGTTCTTTGTGAACATGTCAGCTGGATTATCACTTCCAGGAATGAAAACAACTGTGACTTTGTCATTTTCTATGCATTCATGGGTATAGTGGTAGTGAATGTCTATGTGTTTAGTCCTTCTTTCTTGAACTGGATTTGATCTGATAAAGATGGATCCCTGATTATCAGTGCAGATTGGTATGCGCTTCAGTATATATATCCAAGTTCCTCAAATAAGGACTCTATCCATGCTATCTGCTGACAAATGTTGGAGAGAGCCATGTATTCAGCTTCTGTGGATGAAAGTGCTACAGTTTTTTGTAAATGGGACTGCCAGCACACAATGCCACTCGCTAGAGCAGCAAAGTAACCCATTGTAGATTGGTGCTTGACTATGTCAGCTGACCAATCAGAATCTGTGAAGGCTTGTAGTCCTTCAGATTTCTCTCCATTGTAGACAATATCATATTCTGGGTTCCCACCAGATAGCGCATGATGTACATCACTTTGTCTAGATGTCCTTGGCTGGGATTAGCCAAGAATTGCAACATCTTGATTACTGCATAAGTGATATCAGGTCACGATCCAAGCATCAGATACATCCAATCACAGACTGATATTTTGATCTAAGAGCTGTGTTTGGCATCTCTGAGGTCTTTACACTCCCCCCCCCAATCCAAGCAGAGTCTGCTCAGACACTCGGACTGTACTTGGACTGTACTCGGACTGTCTGAGGACTTTGCTCAGACTTTGCTTGGACTTCTTTGGCTGAAATTCCTGCCAAACTAGATGTCCAGTCCGAGCTGAGTCCTTGGACTATCCGAGCATCCGAGCAGAGTCTGAGTGGACCAGCACTTGTACAGTCCTAGGACTGTCTGAGTTGCTTATATAATTGACTGAAAAATCAGTCGCTACTGCAGGGATTGAACCCTTGTAGTCACATGATAAAGTACATTTAAGGCAACAATATAACTGTTAGACTAAAGTATCATTACAGGTAGATAGTTTTGTCTCTCTATATACTGCCCTGGCTGTGATGACAAATCAACACAGCTGCATCACCAACAATGATGCCAGCTCATCATTGATCATCACCAACCACCACCACCACCACCACCACTGGATGACAACGCCTCCCTCCCATGTCCCGCTGCCACCACTGCCCCCTGAACACCCCACAGCCATGGGCCCCATGCCAGCACATGATGAAATGGGCCCAAATGACTCTATTGTCATTTGGGCCCCAGGTGAGTTTTTTCTTTTTTCTTTTCTCATGTTTTCTTTAAGCTAACACATTTTTTTATTAATTATAGGTTATATATACAATATACTGTAGTAGCACAATGACCCCAAAACCACCAAACAAGGAACAATGATGAGACCATGACCCAGCACCCACCCCTGCCAGTGCGAGCAACTGCTCGCATGGGGGAGAGCAGCTGCTAACAACAATGACAACAACAACAGGGAAGGATGACACCACCCACCCCAGCCCTACGAGCCACTGCTTGTAGGGTGGACAACAGGTGGAACGACGACAATTAGGGGAGACCCCAACAACAGCCAGCACCCCACATAACTGCCACAGGCAACTGCTTGCGGGGTGGATGGGGGGTGCAAGAGTGCAGGTACTGACAGGGAGAAAAAAAAGGCCCAAGAGATGTCAATGTCTCATGGGTCCTAGGTAAGTTTTTTTTCCTTTTCTCATTTCATTTTTCGATGCTAACCAGCTTTTTTTAGGTACAAACTACTACTGGTGACAATGACGACAGGGGGACACCACCACCACCACTGCTGCAAGCCCCTGCTCACAGGGTGGAAGGTGAGGGTGAAGAGATGAGGGGGAAAGGAGACAAGGGGGAAGGGAGATGAGAGGGAAGGGAGACAAGAGGGAAGGGAGATGATGACGAGTGGGGACATCCATGATGATACCTGCCCCATGCCTACAAGCATCTGCTCGTGGGGTGGTTTGGGGGGGAGAAGAATGGGGACAGGAGAGTGAGATGGCCAGGGGATGACCCAGGGAGAGACGAACACCGCCATGAGCAACAGTTGCTCATGGTGGGTGTTTTTTTAGTATTGATAGTTATGGCCCCCTCCCCTTGAGCTTGCAAGGGGAGGGCCTAGTATTACACATATTAATTACCCCTTGCACAGATGCGAGGGGGTCAATTTAATAATTTATTCATGATATATATAAAAATTAGATTTCAGTAATAAATAGATATAATGTATGTGACTTTAGATGACTACTTGGCTTAAGTGGTAGAGTGTGCATGTTTGGTCATCATGTGATTGCTAGTCCAGAACTCTGTTGGTTCAATTCCTGCTGTGCACACATCATTTTGTGAGACTTATAAGAATTTCTGTAAGTCTGGAACTTGGACAGTACTTTAAAGGTGTAAGTAAATGCACAATTGATGTTGTCCGAGCAAAGTCCAAGCAAAGTCTGAGTGTCCGAGCAGAGTCTGAGCAGAGTCTGAGCAGAGTCCAAGTGTCCGAGTGTGTCCGAGCGGAGTCTGTTTGGACTGGGGGGGGAGTGTAAAGTACTGGCATCTCTGTGTTTTCCAATGGTCTGTAACCAGTTGGGAGCAGAGTGGGGGAAACTTTGGCATTTGTCATCTTGAACCTCTTGAGCACTTTGGCAAGATATTTGGTGATGATGCTCAACCCAGAAACCCAAACAAAACCTACTAAATGGCTTCGGATGGTATAACACATGTCAGAGGAAGGATGCGAGTCCCTCTAGATGTCACCTGTCAGATTGACTGTCAAATAGTCATAAAAGGACTGCTTGTTGAAGCAATTCGAAGCTAAAAGAATGTGTTTTGAGGACTTTCAAGGACTTTCAAGGAATTTCATGGCTAGATCAGCAAATTCGGAGTGCGCAAATATGTTTGGACACAAGATCGGGGGACTAGACGAGTAGTATAGGAGAAGCAAAGGCAAATTGAGGGAAACGAGGGTGGAAATAGCATAATGCGAGGATTTTTGAGATGTCACAATGTTTTTCGAGACATTGCGATATATTTCGAGACATTGCGATATTTTTCGAGATGTTGCAATGAATTCGGAGTGCACAAATATGTTCGGACACAAGATCGGGGGACTAGACAAGTAATAGAAGCAAAGCAAAGGTGAATCAAGGGAAACGAGAGCGAAAATAGCATAATGCAAAGATTTTCAAAGATTTTCAAAGAAGTTTAGTGTAAAACACCAAACTTCAGACTGAATAAGACTAAACTGTACTCTCAAATCACTGTGATCTGGGAGGAAGATGACGACTTTCTTGTTGTTCTTTGTATCTAGTACATCTTTTTATATAAAATAAAGAAACTACCTAAAAGGGCTAGAGAACATGAGGCAAATATGTGGAAAACTCAAGGCAAAAGAGAATAGAAGTATATCAGAACAATAAAGCGAGACTAGAAAGGGTGAATATAACACATGATGAATAGTTAAAAGCAGACTGTCCTTGGTATAAATTGCATAAAACATCGGAAACTGCTTCGAGTGGATTGTATGCATGCACATGCAGTGGAAATGTGTTCAATATACTCGAGATAGTGTCCCATGTGTCCAGCATGCATCCAAAGATTGTTCAAATAGGAAATACTGTGTCCAAAGATGTTTTTTGAGGTTTGAGGTTTTTTGAAGATTTTTGAAGTTTCTTCGGACTTTGTTCATGGCCCGAAATTGGTGTGATATTGCTCGAGACTGGTTTGGAACTCATCAACGATGTTCCAAGTGTATATTCTGAGCTGTCCAAAGGTCGGGGGAGTTGTATTATGGTGGCTGAAGGCATGCAAAGAATTTTGAGGTGTTGCAAAGAATTTCAAAGCATGTTCATGACTTTGTAGAGTTTTGTAGAGGTTTGCAGAACTTTGGAGGGGTTTGTATGGGTTCATAGAGCTTCAGAGGGGTTCATATAACTTCATAGAGCTTTGACAATGATTGTAGATGTGTTTTCTGAGCTTGAATGACAAGGTGGACCTATCATCGGTTTGATCAAGTTTGACTTCATTTGTGGTCTGGGTGACATGCATGCCTAAGAATTCCATGACTTTTTCAGTATGACAGCACTCCCAATGCTTTAGACAGGCATCTTTCTTTTCATCCACAAGTTTCTTGTTCTTCCCCATGAACAAGCCATCATCAACATAGACTATAACAATGCTGCCTGTCTTAGGATCCTTGTTACGATTTTTGTTATCATAACCCAGGATGACCAGATGTACGCTGGCAAGGCCAGGTACTTCATTTTTCCTTTCTGACTCGAAACAACTCACTCCGATGGAGACCTACTCCCTGATCTGACTGCTGTCAACTGACATGCTGCGCCGCAGCATTCCATGACATCGGACCCTTGACATCGGATCTGTGACGTTGGACACCTCATGCTTGGCATGAGGCTTATCTTCTATTGTTCTTTGACATGCTGCACTGCAGCACTCCATGACATCAGATGCCTAATGCTAGGCATGAGGCTTGTTGTTCTATTGTTCTCTCTATTATTACTTGACAAGGATCTTGCATTCTGATTGGACAATAGACATCTCTGAAACCGTATATAAGCTACAGTAATACTGCCTGTATTCCTTAGCTTGACCTAATTCAATCAACAGTCTTAGACTCAATCCAAACACTCAACAGCCTAGGAAATCCCTAGCCATGATAGACTCAAACTCGACAGTTGGAAAGCCTCCAACTGTGATACATGAACAAATGGTTTACTCAGAAAGCCTCTGAGTACAGATAGCCATGACTACTTGAGGAAGCACCCAAGTGAAGGCCAAAAGCCTGAAACACTAGGAAAGCCTCCGAGTGCGATAAACAAAGACAAGTTTGAGTTAAGACCAATAGTCTTAACAAAAGGTCAAGCTGATCTACAAAGTCCACCTACCTAGGTGCAGACACAATGTCTTTCAGACAAAGCCCAGACAGACCTCCAACCGGTGCATCATCATCAGGAAGAACCCCATGGTATAGATACCAGGGTCGACTAGTATGATACTTGGAACCAGGGGAAGTGGTTCTCAAGGAGAACCAGGGGAAGTGGTTCTCAAGGAGAACCAGTGATGAAGAACCCCGATACCTCGATGAAGAGGATTTCAGATCTTTTGATAAAAAAGAAACCCCAGAACAAGATCCATTCTCCCTATCCGACGACAATCCCAACATGTCTACCGAACCCACCGGATCGACCAAGGAGATCAGGATACAAACCCCCTCCAACTTCACAGGGGACCAAACTAGAACTGTGAAGTTCTTACAAGAAGTGAAACTCTATCTGAGAGTGAACCATGGAATCTATGACACCGATGAGAAGAAGATCATCTTCACATTGTCGTTCATGAATGGAGGAACTGCCTTGCCCTGGGCACAGACATGGGCAGAAAAGGAAGACCTAGGAATATGGTCAGCCTTTGAATCGGCACGCAAGACAGTGTTCACACCAATTGATGAAGCTGGCAGAGCCAGGACAGAGATGAAAACATTGAAGAAGGGACAGGACCTGGAGGACTACATAGCACAGTTCTGAATCCTGTGAGAGAAGGCGGGAATCAATGACAACACCACCCTCATTGAACTCTTTATGGATGGGTTGAACCCCAAGCTCCTCAAAAGAGTATTCAATATGGAAACAATCCCTATGACCTTGGAGGGAATGATCAATGCTGCCTCCAAGTACGACGGACAGTGGAGAAGAGCAAAGGCCATACCAGGGAGGCTACAAGAGACTTTTACAAAGAAGCTCCCCACCTCTAAGGCAAAAGAAACCCCACTTGAGATCAACTGCCTCTCCTACCAGGAGAGAATCGAACACATAAAAAAGGGAGGTCTTTACACTCCCCCCCCCCAATCTGAGCAAACTCTGCTCAGACACTTGGACTGTCCGAGTCCTGTCCAAGTACTGTCTGAGGACTTTGCTCGGACTTTGCTTGGACTTCTTTGGCTGAAAGTCCTGCCAAACTAAATGTCCAGTCCGAGCTGAGTCCAAGCTGAGTCCTCAGACTGTCCAAGCATCTGAGCAGAGTCTGAGTGGACCAGCACTTGTACAGTCCTAGGACTGTCCGAGTTGCTTGTATAATTGACTGAAAAATCAGTGGCTACCGCAGGGATTGAACCCTCATAGTCACATGATAAAGTACATTTAAGGCAACAATATAACTGTTAGACTAAAGTATCATTACAGGTAGATAGTTTTATCTCTCTATGTAGTGCCCCAGCTGTGATGACAAATCAACACAGCCGCATCACCAACGATGATGCCAGCTCATCATTAATCATCACCAACCACCACTACCACCACCACCACTCGATGGTGATGCCTCCCTCCCATGTCCCACTGCTGCCACTGCCCCCTGAACACCCCACAGCCACAGCCTCGTGCCAGCACACGATGAAATGGGCACAAACAACGATAGAGTTGTTTGGGCCCCAGGTGAGTTTTTTCTTTTTTCTTTTCTCATGTTTTCTTCTTTTCTCATGTTTTCTTTAAGCTAACACATTTTTTCATTAATTATAGGTTATATCTATACTGTAGCAGCACAATGACCCCAAAACCACCAAACAAGGAACAATGATGAGACCACAACCCAGCACCCACCCCCGCCAGTGCGAGCAACTGCTCGCATGGGGGAGAGTGGCTGCTAACAATGACAACAATGACAGGGAAGGATGACACCACCTGCCCCAGCCCTACGGGCCACTGCTCATAGGGTGGACAACAGGTGGAACGATGACAATTAGGGGAGACCCCAATGACAGCCAGCACCCCCCATAACCGCCGCAGGCAACTGCTCGTGGGGTGGATGGGGGGTGCAAGAGTGCAGGTACTGACAGGGAGAAAAAAAAGGCCCAAGAGACGTTGACGTCTCTTGGGTTCTAGATAAGTTTTTTTTCCCTTTTCTCATTTCATTTTTTGATGCTAACCAACTTTTTTTAGGTACAAACTACTACTGGCGACGACGACAATGGGGGGACACCACCACCACCACTGCTGCAAGGCCCTGCTTGCAGGGTGGAAGGTGAGGGTGAAGAGACGAGGGGGAAGGGAGACGAGAGGGAAGGGAGATGAGAGGGAAGAGAGACAAGGGGGAAGGGAGATGACGATGAGCGGGGACACCCATGACGACACCTGCCCCATGCCTATGAGCATCTGCTCGTGGTGTGGTTTGGGGGGGAGAAGAATGGGGACAGGAGAGTGAGACAGCCAGGGGACAACCTGGGGAGAGACGAATGCCGCCACAAGCAACAGTTGCTCATGGTGGGTGTTTTTAATTTATTTTTATTATTGATAGTTACAGCCCCCTCCCCTCGAGCTCGCGAGGGGAGGGCTTAGTATTATTTAATTACCCATATTAATTACCCCTCGCACAGATGCGAGGGGGTCAATTTAATAATCTATTCATGACACAAGGCCAGCCTCATAATTCCTCCTTTCTGAAATATATTTAGAAATTCTTTGTGAAATATTACATTTGAGACTAAATTTCTAACTATATTTCAGAAAGGAGAAATTATGAGGGTGGCCCATCACAAAAGCCTCCAATGTGTCCAATCTGAGCTTCACATGGGTCATAGGTTGGCACACAACACAAGGCCAGCCTCATAATTCCTCCTTTCTGAAATATAGTTAGAAATTCTTTGTGAAATATAATATATAAAAAATTAGATTTCAGTAATAAATAGATATGATGTATGTAACTTTAAATGACTACTTGGCTTAAGTGGTAGAGTGTGCATGTTTTGTTGTCATGTGATTGCTAGTCCAGAAGGCTGTTGGTTCAATTCCTGCTGTGCACACATTATTTTGTGAGACTTATAAGACTTTCTCTAAGACTGGAACTCAGACTTTACTTGGACAGTACTTTAGAAGGCGTAAATAAATGCACAATTGATGTTGTCCGAGCAAAGTCCGAGTGCAGTCTGAGTGTCCAAGCAGAGTCCAAGCGGAGTCCACTTGGACTGGGGGGGGGGAGTGTAAAGTACTGAAAAAAGGGATTGTGCTTTGTGTGCCACCAACCCGGACACAGAGCAACTGAACACAAGAAATGGGAGATGAGGACCGAGGACTGGCCTTTCCCAAAGAACAAAGGCAGAGAAGCCTACTTGAAGATCCGAGTGATCTTGAATGACCTCGATGGAGAAGAGAAGGCAACAGCTGTCGCTGCCATTGGGGATGAGGGTTTTTAAAGGGGTGGCCTGCCTCAATGCCAGGTACCACTGAACTTTCTGTCTGGTCTGTACTACTAGCCACTTTGAAAAATCAATCTATGCATTTAGATGTCAAAGTGGTAGGGACAGGCAGAGGAAAAGCCATCGAAACTGAAGCCCTACTCGACTCTGGAGTGGGAGGGATATTCATGAGTCACAAATTCGCAGAGAGCAGCAGATTCGAGCTGCACCCCCTGGAAAAGGTGATCAAGGTCAAGAACGTGGATGGAACCCCAATCAAGAAGGGGGAGATTTCCCATTACACCAGGGGACTCTTGATGATCAATGGGAGAACTTTCCCAACAACCTTCCTCATTGCAGGATTGGGAAAGGAATTGGTCATCTTGGGCCTGCCATGGCTCAGAAGAATCAATCCAGTAATTGACTGGAGAATTGGAACCTTCCAATTCAGGATGTATGACAAGACCCATCCTGAATTCTCATATGGAAGAGGAAGAACCCTTATCAGTAGGGTACAGACCAAGAAAACCGATGACGAACACTTGTCATGGTGCCAGAGGGGAACCAAAAAGAAGAAGAACCCTCTAGACATGACAAAAGAAGAATGACAGGCATGGTGCCGAGGCATCATTGCTAGAGACCAAGAGAAGCTCACCCTCAAGAAGAAAGCTGCTGAGGAAGAATGGGCACAATGGAGAAAGGTGGCCACCCAAGAACTGGAGAAGCTGGCCACCAAAAAAGAAGAAGGACGACTGGCAGTGGCCCAGATAGTCGCGAAAGCAAGGAAAAGATAGCCCTGAAAAGCAAGAAAGGAGAACTGGCAAAAGAAGAACACTGAGAGCAATGCCGAAGAGTTGTCACCAAGGCAAAACTGATGGGAGGAGTCCTCCACAAAGAACCAAGAAGAAGCAAGATGCCCATTGAGACAAGAAAAGCAATGATCGAAGAAATTGATGATGAAGAGATCACGATCACAACCCTTCAAGATGTGGAGCCCATAGGGCCACAAGACAAAGAAGACACTGGGAAGGAAAACCCAGCACTGGCAAACCATGAACAGGCAACAGAACAGGCAACGGAACGAATGGAAGGGACACCCAAACAAGAAATCACAGACGATGAACTACTGATCGCCTACATCCAAGGAGAACCCATCATTGGAATATTCAAACTGGCTAAAACACCACTGACAGAGGAGTACAATGAACCCAGGTACTCATATTCTCAGATGATGAAGACTATCTCTCAGATTGTGAAGGCAAAAGGATCACCATGATACACATATGGACAGAATATCTGGATTAGGGCAAAAACATCGGTCTCACAGCACCTGACACACAAGAAGGAAGGAGACCCCAAACAAAAGACCCTGGATGAACTACTCCCCGAACAATACAAGGAGTACCGATGGATATTTGAAAAGGAAGCATCGGAACAATTCCCAGAATCAAGACCCTGGGATCATGTGATTGAACTGAAACCGGACTTTATGGCAAAGGATTGCAGGGTCTACCCATTATCACCAGCGGAACAGAAGAAACTCAATGAGTTTCTCAATGAAAGCCTAGAAAAAGGATACATCCAACCATCAAAATTGCCCATGGCATCACCATTCTTCTTCATTGCGAAGAAGGACTCAGATGCCCTAAGACCATGTCAGGACTACAGGTACTTGAATAACAGAACGATCAAGAACACCTACCCACTGCTGCTGGTAGGAGACCTGTTGGATAAACTGAGAGGGGAAAAATGGTTTACAAAATTGGACATCCGATGGGGGTATCACAATGTCAGAATCAAGGATGGAGATCAATGGAAAGCAGCCTTCAAGACAAACCAAGGGCTGTTTGAACCAACGGTGATGTTCTTTGGATTATGCAACTCACCAGCGACCTTCCAGGCAATGATGAACAAGATATTCCATGACATGATCGGAGAGGGATGGCTCGTGATTTACATGGACAACATCCTGATATTCTCCAAGAATTAGAATGAACACCAGGAAAGGACAAAGAGGGTACTGCAAAGACTGGCAGAGAATGACTTATACTTGAAACCAGAGAAATGCAAATTTGACGTCCACAAAGTGGAATTCTTGGGTCTGATCATCCAACCCAATGAAATTGCCATGGACAACACGAAACTGGCAGGTATACAGGATTGGCCAACCCCGACAAACATAAAGGCAGTCAGATCCTTCCTGGGATTTGGGAACTTCTACAGGAAGTTTATTGGACATTTTGTGGAGACAAGCAGACTGCTTAATGAACTGACAAAAAAGGACAAGACATTCAACTGGACAACAGAATGCGAACAGGCCTTTCAAACATTGAAAAGGAAGTTTGCAGAAGCACTGGTACTGCTAATGCCAGACCTGACAAAGCCATTCACGATTGAATCAGATGCCTCAAAACATGCGACAGGAGGAGTGCTGAGACAAAGGGATATGAATGGGGACTGGCATCCATGTGGATGCGCTAACACCAATGGAATGGAACTACAAGATTTACGACAGGGAGCTACTAGCGATAATATGATTGCTAGAGACCTGGAGACACTACCTACTGGGTTCAGGACACCCAATGGTAATCCTGTTGGACCACAAGAACTTGCCGTACTTCTGAACAGCACAGAAACTGAACAGATGACAGGCAAGATGGAGCTTATTCCTATTGGAATTCAACTTGCAAATTGTCCATGTGCCTGGATCACAGATGGTACAGAGCGATGTGTTATCACGGAGAGCGGACCACATACTGGCAGAAGACAACGATAATGAAGACGTCACAATGCTGCCAGAAACAGTATTTGTGAAATTCATTGATGCAGAAATGCATGATTTACTCGCAGGGAGTATCATGAAAGACGACCTGGTGAAAAGTGCAATTGAGGCGCTAAAGACCAAAGGAACACTGCCGATAAAATCGGCATTGGAAGACTGGAAGATAGAAGATGGCCTCTTATTCTTCTGAGACAGGTGCTACATTCCTGACAATGGAGATCTATGGAAGAAGCTGGTGCAAAAATACCATGAAGGAGTAACCAGCAGACACCTGGGACAATGGCAAATGACCGAAATGGTCAGAAGAGACTACTGGTGGCTGGGAATGATGACGTACATCAAGAACTACATTGCTGGATGCGCAATATGCCAGCAGATGAAGGTCAACATGCACCCGACGACCCCCCTGCTACAACTGATCAAATCTGAAGTGACAAGACCATTCGCAATGGTGACAACAGATTTCATAACCGACCTACCAGAGTCCAATGGCTATGATGCACTCATGGTCGTGGTAGACCATGGACTTACAAAGGGGGTAATTTTTATCCCTTGCAGGAAAACTGTAGATGCATTGGGAGTGGCCACCCTCTACCTAGACAATGTCTACAAACAATTCGGCCTCCCAGACAAGATCATCTCTGACAGAGATCCCAGATTCGCCTCGCAGCTCTTCCAGGAGCTAGGAAGATTGCTTGGAATCAAGCTGGCGGTGAGCACGGCATACCATCCCCAGACCAACAGGGAGACAGAATGGGTGAATCAAGAAGTGGAAGTGTACCTGCAGATCTTCTGCTCGAACAATCAGGAGAATTGGAAGCACCTCCTCCCGACTGCGGAGTTCATGCACAACCAGAGAACGCACTCCATACAGAAGAACTCCCCATTCTACCTCATGATGGGCTATGAGCCCAAGGCGATCCCACTCCCCTACCTGAAAACGAACATACTGGCCATAGAGAAGCAAATCATCGCACTGCAATGGGCCCGAGATGAAGCAAAGGCAACTCACGAGTTAGCCAGACAAATGATGGCGGAAAGAATGACAAGGCACTTCACCCCGTTCAAAGAAGGTGTTAAGACTATAGGTCCTTAACTCAGCCTCGGCTTCGTGTGTTACAGTTGGAGGCTTTCCAACTGTCTCATATTGCACTAGGAGACTTTCCTAGTGTATTGGGCTTCCTGCCTTCACTTGGGTACTTCCTCAAGTAGTCACGGCTATCCGTACTCAGAGGCTTTCTGAGTAGACCATTTGTTTGTGTATCACAGTTGGAGGCTTTCCAACTGTCGAGTTTGGGTTATCACAGCTAGGGGCTTCCTAAGCTGTCGAGTTCGAGTGTATCACAACTAAGGGACTTCCTTAGTTGTCGAGTGTTCAGGTTGAGTCTAAGACTGTTGGTTGAATTAGGTCAAGCTGGAGAATACACAGAGTGTAGCTACAGCTTATATACTGTTCCAGGACTATCTATTGTCCAATCAGAAAGTGAGATGCTTATCAGGTAAATATAGACAAGAACAATAGAGACAATAGGCCTCATGCCTCGCATGAGGCGTCCGATGTCACGGATCCGATGTCAAGGATCCGGTGTCAAGGACATGTTGCAGCGCAGCATGTCAATCGTGAGGGTCCGATGTCACAGACCTCGTGTAGAGGGGGTGTCGTACCACGGTGCGTGTAAGAGTGGGTTCAGGTGCATGGAGTCACCATGCGTCAAGGTGTCTTCCGTCAGAAGAGAGTCCAGTCAAATAAGAAAAAATGAACTGCCCGTACTTGCGGGTTCCTGTAGACAAATCATAACAGAAGGAGACAGAGCATGGCTAGAAGCGAAGAACCTCAGAACGACTCATGCAACAAAGAAGCTCGCACCGAAAAGAGAAGGACCATTCTCTATCGAGAATAGGGTGTAGCATGGGTCACACCACAGGTAAGATTTCACACACTGCACCCGCACCTGCCAACACCACACCCATTCTAACACCACAACCACGGTGACAGGTTTTTACCATGGTCTGTCATGAAACACTGCAGGTGTGACACCACATATATACACCATGGATGTTTGCCTCAAATTTGATGTTCTATGCTATTAAACATCCTGTGTTTGTATGGTATAAGCCCTTAACTAACTTAACTACACCCTGTACATAATACCTAAGCTATAGATACTTTTTTAAATTTGAATAACATGAGCAATGGAATTTTATTTAATCATGCTTATCATCCACATGCAAAAAAATACACCTTGTCCCTCGTCTCGAGTGATGGAGGGATTTATTTACTTAATAATTCTATACAATACTACAAAAAGAAAAAACCGCCGTCTCGCTTGCAGCAAGATGGCAAGGGGCAAGAGGTCGTCATGGTGGTGCCCTTCCCACTCGTTGGCAGTTTGTTGTCATCATTCTCATCTCCCATCATTCTTGTCCTCCCTGTTCTTGTCCCCCCCTTGTCCCCCCCCCTTCATTTTTGTTCTCCCTGTTGTTCTTGACCATTCTTGTCCCCTCCCCCCTCGTCATCATCAATAGTAAAATTACTACCTAAAACCTTTGTTGTTAGTAACAAGAAAATGAAATGAGAAAGGAAAAACCAACTTACCTATGGCTCAAGAGATGGCAGCGTCTCTTGGGCCTTTTTTTTTGTTTCGCCCCATCACCATCCTCTTCCTCGTTGCCATCGTCATCATTGCTGCCCATGTCATGGTCGTTCATCCCCCTCTCTCTCCCTGTCCCCTGGCATTGTTGTCCCATCTCATTGCTCCCCGTTTCCACCCTGTGAACAGTCGTTCTCGGCGGCGGATGGGGGTGCTGTGGTGGTGGTGGTGGTGGTTCATCACTCATCGCTTGTCATCCTCATCATCATCCTCTGCCCTGCATGGTTTGTCATTGTCTTCATCGTTCTCCTCCCTTCGTCCCTTGTGTCCCCGTCTCCCATTCGTCGTTCATTGTTCCCCTTCCCATTGTCCCTTGTCATCAGCTGCTAGCACCTGTGACCCACCCCACGAGCAGTGGCTCACAGGGCTAGGGCGGGTGCTGGGCCATTTGTCATTGCTTCCTTCATAACTCATCCACCCTGCGAGCAGGGGCTTGCAGCAGTGGGTTCTCCTGGTCCCGTCCTGGGTTGTTGTCCTAGGCATCTTGGCACCATCTCATTGTTACAACATAGATAGAACCTTTAGAAAAAAGAAACAGTTAGTTAATTGAAAGAAATAAACAACTTACTGTTGTTGAGCTGACACTGTACCCTAGAAAAGAGCACATTTAGTTAGTTGAAAGAAACAAAAAACTTACTATTACAATGGGCAATGCCCATGGGTGAAGAGGAACCGGAAATCTGAAGTTGATCGGTAGTTTGGCAACTGCCGGATCTGGCAACTCAAGCAACCCATCAATACCCATCACACTGCCAAAATGGGTATGGTATGTCACAGGTCCAGCATTTTGGCAACCGTACCCATACCTGTCCAACCTGTGGGCTGTTTACTGCGGGTTTACCCATACCCATGCTACACCATAATTGAGAAGGTCCTGAGCCCACTCTCCTATCGACTGAAGTTGCCAGAACAGTGGAAAATACACCCTGTATTCCACGCGGCACTTCTTTCCCCATACAAAGAAACTGAGACACATGGGCCAAACTTCCCAGAACCACCGCCCAACCTGATAGAAGGCGAATTGGAGTACGAGGTGGAAGCGATCATCGGACACAAGAAGAAAGGAAAGACCATGCACTTCTTAGTGAAGTGGGTTGGATACCCAACCTCAGAGAACTCATGGGAGCCCGAGGGAAACCTGAAACATGCCAAGACAATCCTAGGGGCATATAAACAGCGATGACCTGTAGAAACCAAGACCAAAACACCCACCAAACTGACTACAGAGAAACCACCTCTAGAAAAGAAAAAGATGAACCCATGATGGCATGACAAGATGAACCATGCTCACTGGAATAGAGATTCTCGCCATCGTCGTTGGCACGATCCTAGCTGTTGCAACAGCCCTTACCTTTGCATTCTGCCTTTATGCAATCTTTTGACCAAGACCTGAACCCCCAATTACACACATCAAATTCTCCATTTTACAACGCCCTATGGAGAACCCCCTTTCTAATGACACCACCGACTCGTTGACGCCACTGCCCGAGGCAGCACAAACAAGAAGAATCCAATTATGGTCTGAGTTTGGACATGATTTATTCCTCCATCATGCCCCACGACCCTGCCCCACCTCCTGATTAGTGAAGAGGAAAAGATTTTGATCGAAGTCAGTGACTTCAAAGATAGAGAGAGGGTGATGTTACAATTTTTGTTTTTGTAACCCAGGATGACCAGACGTACGCTGGCAAGGCCGGGTACTTCATTTTTCCTTTCTGACTCAACACGACTCACTCCGATGGAGACCCACTCCCTGATCTGACTGCTGTCAACTGACATGCTGCACCGCAACATTCCATGACATCGGACCCTTGACATCAGATCTGTGACATTGGACACCTCATGCTTGGCATGAGGCTTATCTTCTATTGTTCTTTGACATGCTGCACTGCAGCACTCCATGACATCAGATGCCTAATGCTAGGCATGAGGCTTGTTGTTCTATTGTTCTCTCTATTATTACTTGACAAGGATCTCACATTCCGATTGGATGATAGACATCTCTGAAACCATATATAAGCTACAGTAATACTGCCTGTATTCCTTAGCTTGACCTAATTCAATCAACAGTCTTAGACTCAATCCAAACACTCAACAGCCTAGGAAATCCCTAGCTGTGATAGACTCGAACTTAACAGTTGGAAAGCCTCCAACTGTGATACACAAATGAATGGTCTACTCAGAAAGCCTCTGAGTACGGATAGCCATGACTACTTGAGGAAGCACCCAAGTGAAGGCTGAAAGCCTAAAACACTAGGAAAGCCTCCTAGTGCAATAAACGAAGACAAGTTTGAGTTAAGACCAATAGTCTTAACAATCCTTGTGTATGAAAATGCTGGCATCAGAGCTGGCATGCATGAACCCAATGGTGCGCATAAATGCCTCTAGCTCTTTCCACCATGCTAGTGAGGTCTGTTTAAGGCCATACAATACTCGGCATAAGCACATTACTTTGCACTCTTTTCCCTCGAGTCTGAAATTCTCAGATTGATCCATATCGATCTCCTCATCTAGTTTGCTGTATAAAAATGCAGTTTTTACATCTAGACCGGTCATATACATGCCTTCAACTTGTGAAAAGCCTTTGGCCATGAGTCTGGCTCGTTTTCTTCCACCCGATTTGATGGAGAAAACCCATCTATTTTTGATCATTTTTTGATCATGTGGAAGATCAATGACATCATAGACTTGTCACTTGCAAAGAGCCTCTAATTCTTCACAACAAGCCTCTTTCCACTCACGTTGCTGCTGCTGTGGTAGGTGTGCAATATTGTGAAATTGGTTTGGAACTTGGCTTATTTCGCTTGATGGTGTGACTGCTCTTGATAACAGCCAGCAAATAAGCTTATCTCCTCCTTCCTTGGTTATCTTTTTGATTTAACCTGCTTCATCTGGTTCCCCCATTGGGTCATGTTCTTGATTATTGGAATTGGGAACACTCTTGTGGGGTGCCAAACTCAGTCCAGCAACTGGTTCTTGCTGTTGAGATTGTGGCCATGTTTGGTTATGATCCAAATCTTGACCCACAGATCTCTTCCAATATTGATCATGTGCAATGTCTCTCTCTATGTCAGAGGGGAGTTGCTTTTCTCCATAGGTATTGCTGGGATGGTTTGGGATGTTCCTCTGCCTGCCTGATCAGTGGGGCAATTGCTGCCATTCCTGTTGATCATCATGTCTTGGACAAAAGTTCTCAGTGGTTACTGGAGGCAGCAGAGGAGGAGCATCAGTTGCATCTTCATGCACCTTTTGCTCACTTGGTACATCATCATCATCATCTTCTGATGACAGAGGAAGGGGCAGGTTTTGTGGCAGTATAGGATCATCGCCATCCATTCCAGATGAGTGGTCGTCATCTTCTGGTTCTGGAGGTGGAAAATCACCAAGGTCTGTCTTGGCAGGAGTTTTAGCTCCGGGACAGCATGGGAACAATGTTTCATCAAATAGTGCCACAGCACCAATGAATATTGTGCCATTGCATCACATGAAATGGTATGCTTTAATGCCATCTTTCAATCCAAGGTATGTCATTAACTCCGATCAAGGAGATAATGTGGTTGGACATTTTTCCTTGGGTAGATAGACATATGCACCACAACCAAAAACCTTCAGATGATTTAGATCTGGGTGGACCTGTTTCAGGTCCTTAAAAGGTGTCAGCCATTTCAGGTGCCTTATTGGGGTTTGGTTGTATAAGTATGTTGTATGTTTAATGCAACATTCCTACCATGATTGTGGTAGATAGGCAATAAATCACAGGGTTTGCAACTTTTCCATTATTGTCCTTATGGTGCACTCTGCCTGCCCATTCTGTTGGTGAATGTGGGTGTGGCCATCTCTATTTTGATGCTGAAATCCTTGAGCACATTTTGTAGCTCATGATCTTTGAACTCCCCCCCTGGATCAACACACCAGCACTCAATTGTAGTGCCATACTGGGTCAAAGCCATTGCCAGAAATTGTTTGATCACTGCAGTGGTGTCAGACTTCTTTCTAAGGCACTGGGTCCAGATATGTGACATTTTGTCATCCAGAAATACAATGAAGTATTTATGTTTGTGGTACAAAAGTACCAGGAGTTCCTTTAGATCAGAATGTATTAATTCAAAGGTTTTCTCTGCCTGTGAATTTGATTCAGGAAAAGATTTTGACATCATTTTCCCTTCAGCGCACCCTGGACATATAATGTTGTCTTTAGGAATAATTAAATTCCTTGGGAATTTTATGGTGCTGTTAGGCATTTTCCCTAGCGCCTCTTTGGATGGGTGTCCAAGTTGCCTATGCCAAGTCAAGTCATCAGCAACGTACATCATCATGACCTTCATCCTCTTGGTGCTCAATATATGAGTCTGAGCCCAATAGATTGTGTCATGTCTCCTAAGAGGGACACAATCCATTATTGGGTTTCCTGTCTCAAAAAAAGAAATGTGTGTGGAGGAACCATGCACATCACTTCCATCTTGTAAAAAGATGCCCATTGAAAGTAGTTGAGTACTACATTCAGGTATGTAGTAGACATGGTATAATTGTGTTTTGTGTGTCTCTGACTTCCCATGACATACTACCTGATGTCTAATGAAGACTGCTCCCTTTCCTACTATATGAGTAGTACCTGTGGCTGTTTGAACCAAGGTAGAGTCCTTTCTCAGTAAAGGTTCATAGGAAGCGAAATCTTTCATTTCACCAGTGAAGTGCTTTGATGCACCTGAATCAATGATTCAGTTGGCACCTTTCTTACAATTTCCATTTGCACACAAAACACATATATTAAGATCTAGGTAATTCCATGATACATTTAACAGCAGTAAAATTTCACATGAAAAGTTTGCTGTATTCATTGGAATATTAATCTTAGTGCTTGTGGCAGGGAAAAAGACTGACCTGTCATCATATCCACCAATGTCAAGTGGTTCATTGATGAGCATCTCGTCGATGGCCTTCCACACTTCTTCATCAGAGACTGGAGGCTCTGAAATGAGGGAGACAGTATTGTCTTCGACCTCCATGATTCTAGGCTCTTCTGGTTCTTCCGGTTTGATCCTCCTTCTCTTACCTTCTCACACTGTCAGGTGCTCTTCCAGCAGTTGCAGATTTTCCCACTGCACAGAAGTTGCATTTGCTCAAGGGTGTCTCAAGCATGCTGATATTCGGCGTAAACCAAATGAGAGGTAGAAGCTGCACCCATATATCCCTGTGCAGGCAGTCAGCGGCAAGGGTCCCTTGTGGGAGTGTGGTCACACTGTTCAATGCACTGAATGAGCAGCATCAGTGGTATGATGGTGCCATTACCATTTATGATGGTAAAGGCACTGGAGGCAGTAGGTATGCTTCTCTTTGGGCTTATCCTCCTTAGTCTTTCTGTCCCCGTGTCATCCATGCTTTTGGGATGACTCTCCATTGTTGTCTTGCTCTTCTTTGGGCTGCCACTTGGGGTTCTTGCCCTTGCGTTTGACAGCAGAAAGCTTATTGGCCTGAAGTGGGCCAGTCGGCTTTCCAACTGCTGTGTGCCTAGAGGCTTCAGCGACAATGGAGTCCTTGACATGTTTGAATGTCAAGGCACTAGTAGCAACCATGTTAAGGACCATGGTGGATAATGAATCATACTTCTGTGGCATTGCAGCAAGTAGGATCATTGCCTGTGCTAGTTTGTGGATGGCAATGTTGGAGGTCTTTACACTCCCCCCCCCCCCCAATCCAAGTGGACTCTGCTCAGACACTCGGACATACCGAGGACAGTCCTAGGACTTTGCTCAGATTTTGTTGGCTGAAAGTCCTGCCAAACTAGATGTCCAGTCCAAGCTGGGTCCCTGGACTGTCCAAGCATCTGAGCAGAGTACGAGTGGACCAGCACTTGTACAGTCCTAGGACTGTCCAAGTTGCTTATATAATTGACTGAAAAATCAGTGGCTACTGCAGGGATTGAACCCTTGTAGTCACATGATAAAGTACAATGAAGGCAACAATATAACCGTTAGACTAAAGTATCATTACAGGTAAATAGTTTTATCTCTCTATGTACCGCCCCAGCTGTGATGACAAATCAACACAGCTGTGTCACCAACAATGATCCCAGCTCATCATTGATCATCACCAACCACCACCACCACCACTCAATGCCACCACCTCCCTCCTGCATCCCGCTGCCACCACTGCCCCCTGAACACCCCACAGCCATGGGTCCCATGCCAGCACATGATGAAATGGGCCCAAATGACAATAGAGTTGATTGGGCCCCAGGTGAGTTTTTTCTTTTTTCTTTTCTCATGTTTTCTTTAAGCTAACACATTTTTTCATCAATTATAGGTTATATCTATACTGTAGCAGCACAATGACCCCCAAACCACCAGATGAAGAACAATGACAAGACCACAACCCAGCACCCACTCCCACCAGTGCAAGCAATTGCTCACATGGGGGAGAGTTGCTGCTAATGGCGACGATGATGGCAGGGAATGACAACACCACCAGCCCACCCACATATTGTTGAACTGATTGAGGAGCGGTATGTTCAAATGCTCTGATTCTCAATATCTTTTCTAATCTTTTCTACTAGTGGGATGCATGTTCTATTTCTTCCCCCATATTCCCCTGATTATAACCCTATTGAGCTTGCCTTTTCTGTAATCAAGGCCTATGTTCGACATCATGGAGTCCTTGGTTGTTGAGATGTTGATCAGAACTTTGATGACACTTATGTTTATGTCCATCTCTTTGAGGCAGCATTTTCTGTGACTTCTGATGATGCTCAAGGGTTTTTTCATCATTGTGGGTATATATAAAATACGACATTAACTAATAAATGTATTATGCATTAAAATTTCCAAATTATAGTTCCAAAATAATAACCTGATTCAATTCAAACGTACTTTTTTTGCCTGACTCCGAAGTTCACTGTGGTCCTCCTGTGCAAACATCATGAGACGGTTGGTTGTGCCATAGTTCATTGGAGGACCAGATAGCTCTAAGACCTTGTCTGCTGTGAGTGATAACAAATCACCGAGGTCAAGGATCCCCTGTGCCACATGGCTGTTTTTTGACTTCCCATAAAGTAGAGTAGAATAAATATATAAGGAGTGGAAATGAGTGTTGTAAATGGAGTGAGTGGTATGAAAATGAGCAGTAGAGAATGGACCGGGTGCAGAAGTTCCTGTTTGGGTGATATTGGCAAACAGACCTCTTGAAAGTGGCCACAACACTGTATAATCCCATATTTTCATATGGGGCACCTTAGACTACACTATCCATGACAGTCTCCCACTGTCGGCCTATTTTTCTGACTATTGGTTCTTGAGATATTGGTTGCACATGTATTTTTGGCTGGACTCAAACTAGAATTTGTAAAACTCAACTAAAAAATAAGCGAATTGCGGGGTGCTCTAGAGCTAGCTTAGTAGTGCAAAATAGACACCAAGATCTTGCAGAAATGTGGGCTCATTGTTGAGATATGGCTCGCAGAAGATTTGCGGCTCATATGTGTGAAAATTCAATGAAATCATGCGACCGCCAACTTTGTTGCAAATGGCAATAATTTATCCTTATATTGCTGCTTAAACTGCTTTTCTGCAAGTATCAGCTCTCAGGGGGCTGCCTAGCCATGTCAATAAGGAAATTAAGAAGACATTTAAGGAGACATTTGAATCATAAAGAATATATATTTGGCTATTGAAATAGAGTATACTACATACATACATCATCACCGCTAACTAACCCTCCTCATGCAAGATGCGAGGGGGGTGGGCATACAACATAGATAAAAAAACGATTCAGATCCTGTCGTCAGCATGTCGTGGTGACCCCTGCTGTCTCCGTCCTGCACTCCTCATGTCCCCGGCCTTGTTTCGTCATCCTTGTCATTGTCCCATCCCCGTCATTGTTGTCCCATTCCTGTTCCCCATGAGCAGTGGCTTGTGGAGGTGGTGCAGGGTGGTGGTGGCGGTTTTCTGTAGATACAGCACAGTAAAACCTAGAAGTTAAAGAGTTGATAAGTGGAATGAAAAAAAAAGAAGCAAACATGGAAAAAAATTACCTGGGGCTCAAACAACAATAGACATTGTTTGTGCCCCTCATCACCCTTCCCCTGCTGCCTGCACCTATTTGCATCCCTGTTGTTGGGTTGTCCGTTGTTGGCATCCTCATTGTGGGTGCTAGCCCTCCTGGTCATTGTCATCGCTGGTCCTTGCTACCTCCCGGCCACCCCCCCACAAAAGTGGTGGGGGGGCAGGTGGGGCCGGTAGTCATTGTCATAGTCAAAATCACAGGTTTGTACCTAAAAATATTTGTTAACAAGAAAACAAAATGGGAAAAGAACAGAAAAGATACCTATAGCCCAAGAGACATCAATGATGTCACTTGGGCCCTTTTTTGTTCTCCCTCATTGTTGTCTCCCTGTCTTCTCCATCTGTCCAGGCTGCTCCCCATTTCCACCCTGTGAGCACTTGCTTTCGGCACTGGTTGGGGGTGCTGTGGTGGTCATGGTGGCGTGGTTTTGCTGTTCCTGTCTTCTCATCATTGTTTGTCAGGCGTGGGTGCTTCTTTTTTTCATTGTCATTATAATACTGTTAGAACCTATAAATTATTATATGTTAGTTGAAGCCCAAAAAAAAAAGCAGGAAAAAGAAAACGTCATCTGTGCCTGTTTTGTGTGCGATGCGGCCCATTTCCATCATTTGCTGGCGAGGTGGCAGCTATGGGTGCATTGGGTGTGGATGTTTACAAACCGGTGGTGGTAGTGGAGGGAGGAGAGAGGGAGGACAGCAGCGATGGCATTGGTGGCATCAACAGGTGGTGATGACCTGGCAGACATGGTTGATGATGACATGTCGTGGTTGCATGATGAACACGTGAATTTCCATTTTCAGGAAATGCCGAGGGACTTGGAAGAAATTTCGAACATAAGTCAAGCAGTCCTTAGGGCCTTAAGGACTTACAAGCTTCTTACAGCCTTTATTTGCTGAAATGTCACTTATCCGCTTAATAGATTATATCTGCTTGACTGGTCATCAATTTTAAAGAAAAAATTGTACTTATTCTCCTTAATATGGCTTAATTTCCTTAATTGGACTCTAAGCTAAATAAGCTAAATAAGTCAACCTTTGATTTTGCTGATGTACTAGCTTAAAATCTAAGTAAATTCTATCTTTTTTCGTTGTTCTATGACAGCATGCGGATCAGGAACGACCATCTCCTGCAACCTATCCCCTGGCCAATCCTGCAGTGGCAACTTCAACCCGATCCAAGCCTCCATCATCATCACTGAGGCTCTTGGCAATTGCCATGTCAACTTGTACCCTGAGAACAACCAGCAAGGGGGCATTGTCCAGAGCCTCGATACTGATACCACTGGAACTTGTATTTTCACCAACCCTGCTCAGTACCAGAGCTATGCAATCTTTTGTTCTTAAATCATCAGGGGAGAGGATATAAATGGGTATTGTTGGGGTACAAGTCTTCCAACTCCTTTAATTGCTCATTCATTAATCATTTGCCTACTAGTTTTGAATGATCTCACATTTTTCCATTCATTCATTTCATTATTCAGCTGTCGAGACTCAAGAATGTATATTCATTAAAGATGTCTACTGTATGTAGGGCGGTCAACTCTACAGTCAACCATACATGCCTGGATCAATATCATATTTCTTCTGTCAGCACCTGATCAAATCTCCATGTGAAGCAGATCCGAAAATCTGAACTGACCAAAACAAAACAGACAACGGTGACAGAACTAATGAAACAAATGAGCAGAGATAACAAACAATAAAGGAAAATATAGCAAAGCAGGAAGACAATGCCTTTCAGACACCCAGCATCACATTGATCTTCCCAAAGAATGACCCAACCCATACCTAGGTCAAGCGCCACGAGTCCAATATTTCGGAGGTGTCATGGTCAAGTCATGGTCTCTAAATATCATGATTCATGACTCCTGAGAAATATTGAGATGAGAATAAAGAGTGCTCTGCAAGCTTGGGGTCAAGAAATACAAGAAGGCAGAGCTCGATGAAAAAAAATATCAAGAAGAGCAAGCACGAAAGAACAACTAACAGCCAAACAACTAGGCCACAGCTCGGCTTTGGCGTGGCTCAGGCACTTCAGCCAATCAATGGCGCTGAGCGGCTCTGAGCTGGCTAAGCCAATTCAAGGGGTTGTCGGCACCCAAATGCTGGACATCATGTTGGGGGGATTGTGTAGGTTGTTAAAAAAATTGACCTCAAATTATAAGGTCTCTAAGAGGAACTCCATAATCATCCAATGTCATATGACCTGGCATGATTTTACATGACGAAATGATAGAAATTGAATCACAAAACAAGAGAGGGCTCTTGTCAAAAATGTGCTTCCCTATAAATTTATATTTCTAGTCTCCCAAATTTCCTTGGGAGACAGAAGTATGTATAATGAGGTGTATGCATTTATGATTGAATAGTTACGGGTTTATGGAAGATAAATTATGTACATGTGATTCAATCTCAAGAACACGTTGCCAGCACGTGTTGCATCCAAGTGTCCACGTCAGGCCTCACCCATGCCAGCATACAAAAAGAGAAAGATTACAGTCATAACAAACTTGGAAAGTTGGATCCAATCCAGTGTGAGTCAGATCACATGATTTTGCTAAGCCCCTCATCACAACTCGGTCACAGCACATGACATTTGATGATTATGGAGCTCCTCTACCTTATAAGTGTCTCACGCAGAACTTGTTCACACATTAATTTTCTGATAACCACAACTAGGGCTGCACACTGTAACTGTACAGTACAGAATGGATGGTCCCATAGTATGGTTACTGTACCTGTGCCGTCAAGGCTCTGCTCTACCAGCCAGATGGATGGTAGATGGGACGGACATTACCCATCCAATACCATCCAAAGTACAGCCATCAACGGTGTTAGATGGCATTAGACAGGAACCTGCAAACAAACACTATTTTTGTGACCACATGATCACCATCTGCCATGTCACACATGTTTATGCCTTTGCCCATGTTGGTACAATTTTATTCTTATTCTTTTAACTAATTAAAATGCTTTTTTTAGGACATAACCTGTTCCCCAGTGCCCACCCATGATGGTCCACCAATGCCCAACATGCCTGACATAAGGGCTTGATGGAAGCAGAGACAACAGTGGGAAGAGGGAGGCCCGTGAGGTATGCACCACCCATCTGCCCACTCTACAATCACCACTGACTGCCACACCTCTAGACAATGACTCAGTGCCCACCACTGCTGTAAGCACCACAGCTGTTCACAGAGGGATGGGGAAGAGGGTTACCCAGGGCCACGGGATGCGAAAAACAGGCATTACAACCACCAACTCCCAAGGACGCACCCATGATGACAACACAGCCCTCTCCATAGCGAATGGGGGATGCTACTCATGCATATGGAATAGCCTGGGTGTTGATAATGACATGGATGATGACCAGGAAACCCACAGGATGAGGGTGATGGGCCGATAACAGTGGGATAACATGGTCCGTGGATGACCATGGGGAGGCCAGTGTGCTCCCTTGTCCAGACTCCTTCGCATCTTGTTGAGGGAGGTTTTTCTTTTTATTAGTTTCCCCCCTCCTAGTCCACCATGATGTATTTAATGTCACGAGATTAATCTAATTATTTTTTCAATACTTGTATTATAGCTCCATCATGCAAATGAGTGTTATTGTCAATGCTGTAGTTGAAATTAGTTGTACATAACTACTACTATAACATGGTGGTTAGAATACAAAAATATCTGTATATATGAGCCATCTACTTCCATCTATTGTACTACAGCTGTCTCCGTACCTGTCCCATAGCCATTGGAGATCTGCTGAGCAGGCTAGATGGATGGTGGACGGTTGAACCATACCCATCACCTGACCATAAATTGTATGGCCATACCCATCAGACAGTACAGTGTGCAGCCCTAACCACAACACCATTGGATTCTCTCCATGCCTTCATCAGCAAACTCTGGAAATGCTTGTAGACATCATAGATGTTATAGATGCCATAGTGATTCCATAGGTATTTGGTAGCAAACCTGTAGATATCATAGCTATAGTAGACAACCATAGGGCCCTTAGGATTTTGTTAGGAAAACCATATGTATGTGGTAGTACACTGTACAGACACAACAAGTATGAAGTTGTGTCAGCTGTTTATGGTTCAAAAGGATGAAAGAAGTTATATAAAGGGGTGTTGGGTAAGCACAGCATAAAGGGTACAAGCAAAAACTATAAAAAATCACTTTTGAGATCTTCACTGCATCAATCCTGCATGACAGAGGAAAATGTTGATAGGCAAATGACAAGTACATATAGAAGGTTGTGCCCACTGCAATATGCATTGCCCGTTTGATAAATGTGGTGGGTGGAAGAATGCTGAGTTTGGCAGCCTACGCTAGACTTAGGTTTACTAAAAGACAGGATCAAATTATCTTTGTTTCATGGAAGTAGGAACCATAAGTTACTATACCTTCGTTGCATGGAAGTAGGAATGAAGGTTAAGTGTAATGCTGTTACTTATTTACCATTGGCCTTGGATTACATCATTGGCCACACAGAAGGGATGATGATCTCAAAATAGTGTTGCCATGGCTCGAGCCGTGTTTTTTGCTATCTTGGGAAATAAATTATGTAAAATCACTAAAATATTTGAGGAGCTAGATCCCATCAAAAGCCAAGGGGTCTCCTGCCAACTCTAAGCAATCAGAGAAGCAGTTCCTGACATATTCTGGTGGCTTTGAAATGGCTCAAGCCAAGCTGTTTCAAAGCCACTGGAATATCTCAGGAACCACTTCTCCAATCACTTAGAGTTGGCAGGAGACCCCTCGGCTTTTGATGGGATCTAGCTCCTCAAATATTTTAGTGATTTTACATAATTTATTTCCCAAACATGGCTCGAGCCATGGCAACACTATCTCAAAACACTTACCATCATCATCAGACTCAGTCTAGAGCTCTTTTCCTTATAAAAAAAACCACCTCTTTTGCTTGTTATATCTGAACAACATTCCCAGTGAAGTGCATGCTCCTACCAAGTGCATGCTTACACTTTTTTTAACAAGGCTGAATGAGGTTTGCTGAACTTTTTGATTGCTGAGCTGGTACTGCTGTTCATCAGGTCGAAAGACCTCACCATCCAAACTGCTGATAATGTGCAAGCAAGTGCTCACTGCGCTGAATGCCCCAGAGGGCCTGTTGTCACTGTCACTCCCATCACTGACCCCTTCTGATAGACATTCTGATAGACGTTCTGAATCATTGAAGAATCCAACTGTTGATGACGATCATGGAGGATGCCCTCAAATGCCTGCAGTGCCTTTAGATGCGCATACACCCACAGAAGTACCTAATATACCACTAGACACGCATACAGCTGCTACTGCACTGAGAGAACCACATATGCCACTGCCTGTGTCCAGCCATTACTCAGATAGTTCTCTCTATACTTTGGGTTCCGACGATAACTCCAGTTCTCTGCATTCAGATTCTTCTTCCTCAGATGCATATGACTCATTCTGCAGACCTACCAGTGACATGTCTCCAAACTCGGCTGCCAAATGTGTCCATGCAGAACCAAAGAGGATACCACTGCTAACACCAGGAGTGGTGTCTCCAATGGTAATGCATCAGTGGGAAATGGCATGCATGGATTTTTTTAGGGTGAATAAAAAGATACTGTTAGAGGATTGCATGGCTGCAATATTACCTGGGCTGAAGGATATGCGAGCCCAAGATTGGGTTGCCATGCATGGTGACCAGCTTGCAGAGATGTCATTCACTGATTTTGTGAAAGAGATGCAGAAGGAGTTTCTGCCTGATGGTTGGGACGATGAACTACATGCAAAGATTCAAAGCTTGCAGTTGAAAGTGTCCAATTTGTTCCCTACCTGGGTAAATGACATCCGGCACTTAAACATCATTTTGCACAACACAGAATACCACTTCTCAGAGTCAAATCTCTGGCTCCAGCTTGATAGTCTTTTAGATGCCGATTTACAGAGCTGTTGCAAGAACAGAAACATGAAGGAGATTGTGGATAAAGTCATGAAAGGGACCCCAGAACAAACAGACAAAGCTAGGTTGACATGTTGGATCACCGAAGTGCAAAAATTGGCAGAGGAATGCATGAACGACACAAAGTGTTACCTTGAAGTGGCTGAGGACTTGCAGTGTGGACCAAAGAGGCAAGCATTGGTGAATCCCACACAAAACACTAACACTGTTGGTGGCTACAAACCATGAAGTTCTACTGCATCTTTGTCTAACACAGGTTCCAATGCATCATCCCAAAAACCTCCCTGTCTGACTGAAAATGAGCGTACCTTACTCTTCAAACATCAGGGGTGCTTGAAATGTCACTGTGGTTATCAAAATCACCATGCGATGGATTGCCCTAATGACTTCCCTGATGGCTTCAGTACAAAGGAATAATGGAAGAAGTGCTTTTGAGCCAGAAATGTCAAACAAGCATCGCGAGCAGGAGCAAACAAGTGGGGGCAGTGACTAGTTCAGCACAAATAGAGGAAGTAATGGAAGACCAGGATTCTTGTGTGGCAGGAGCGGTAATGCCATCTTCAGTGTTAGGTTCCGGCTCAGAAACTGATGAGGAGGTGAGCCCTCTCAGCGTGCTGCATCTATGCTGGGAATGCACCTTAATAGGGCCAGGAGCTGACGAACCACTTACAGTGAGTAGCATGCTAGACTCCAGTGCACATGTCGTCCTCATTGACAACTCGTTGGTGGAGAAGCTGGGACTGCATCATTTCTGTCTCCACAAACCAGTGCCCATTTCCATCGCCTTGAATAATGCTGCCACATCCAAAACAGAACTGCATGAATATGTAAAAATCATGCCTTTTTCTCCAAATTCTGCATGGACATCATGGACCATTAAAGCTGTAATTGCACAAACTGCAATTGATAAAGAGAATACCTTCAACTTAATGAAACCCCTTGTAACTAAGAAACAGAAAGCTTGGGTGACACCAAAGATAACAACGGCAGAAACTAAAACAAAAAAGAAATTGATGCTGCAAGAATTGGTGGAGGTGTGCAAACAATGCTTGGGGGAAGGAAAGATGATTCCTGAGGAAGTAAAGTCATTGAATGTGGCTGGCATGATAAAGAACCAGATTGGGTTACTGGAATTTAAGCAAATGGTACAAGATATGGAGGATAAAATGATTGCCAAATTCATAGACGTGTTCAAACCACTACCTCACATGGATAAACTACCCTGAGATGTAACAGCTAGGATTAAACTCTTATTCAGCAACACTTGGATGTGGTGCAAATTAGGCCTTCTGCTTCCCCTAACGCGTCTCCCATCTTCATAATCCCCAAGGTGGTGCCATCCTCGAGGCATTGTGGGTGGCAGGACTCTACTGCAACCCACATAAGACTCACCTCTTTCAAATGGAGATTGATTTTCTAGGTCACCACTATCAGTGCAGGGTATTGAAGCAGACTCAAGTAAGATGGAACATATCTCAAATTGGCCACAGCCTCATACAGCAAAGGAAGTTTGACAATTTCTAGGTCTCATTCAATACGTCTCATCTTTCTTGCCTCATATCACTGAGCACACCCAAGTGCTAATGGAACTAATGTTAAAAGAGTGCAACAAGTCATCTCCAGAGTGGGAAGATAAATATTAAATGGGCATTCAAAGGTATCAAGAAAGCAGTTGTCAGCATAGAGTGCCTAACAACAATTGACTTCGCTCTGATGCCCGCTTGCAGTATCTTTGTGACAACAGATGCCAGTGATTACCAGGCTGGAGCTACACTCTCCTTCAGGGAGACATGGCAAATGGCATGACCAGTGGCTTTGTTGGGGTTGTTGGGAAGTTTGAGAGTGTATTCAGAGTGTTCAGGGAAGGTATGTGTGACCATGTAGAGGCCATCATGTTGCGGCATGAATTTGGCAACTCATGTTTTGCCTTTGTGTGTTTGTAATCATGGTGGCAATTTTTGGTGGAGAGCATGACAAGGTCGCCAACCTCATATACATCCTCCTGTGCCTGGTGCTTGTTGGCATGATATGCCTGGCAAATTTTGGCAGCAAGGAGGTTGTCCTGTGCTTCCCGAACATTGAGGTGGACATGTGTAATGATGTTGTGTGCAGTGATCTGCTCAGTGGTGGCGCTTTCAGTGAGGGGCACAATAGGCAGGATGATGCATGGAGATCAGCCAGTTTTGAGTTGGAAACCAGAGAAGCCGGTGGATGCATTCATGGTGTTCATGATGGCAAACCATACATGGGGGAGTTTAGCTAGCCAGCCCTTCTGGTTGTTGTCAACATGGTACCGAATGGCTTGGTTCACAGTTTTGTTTGTCCATTCACTGCTGCCATCAGTTTTGGGGTGATAGGATGTGGACATTTTTAGTTTAACGCCGGTGAGCTTGTGGAGTGCAGTCCAAAGGTCGGTGGTAAAATGTGCATCTCTGTCAGAGATGAGGTGTAGCATGAGGCCATTTTCACAGTACCATTCATCAAAGAGCACAATGGTGACCTGGGCAGTGGTGTATGAGGAGTGAATGCTGGCGATGTGTATGTCAGCACTGAGGAGGTCTGTCATGGTCAGGATGGTGTCCTTTCCATTCTCCTCTGGTAGTGGGCCAATGAAATCCAGGGTGATGGTGTTGAAGCAGTCATCAGGTACTGGTAGTGGGTGCAAGGGACCAGTGGGTTTTGTGGTCCAGTTTTTGTTTTGCTGGCACTCATTGCATGATGGGATGTATGCATTTTCCAAGTCCTGGCACATGTTTGGCCAGTAATAAGAGTCATGGAGGGATTTGTAGCTTTTGTCAAAGCCAAAATGACCCAAGGTATCATGTGCAAGGTTGTAGAGTAGTTTGCATGCCTTGAGATCTTGTGGGATCACAAGTTGGCAGCCAACATAGAGGAGTTGATCGGTGAGGGTTGCCCCTTTGATGCTCCTCATGTTGATATCCTTCTTAAGTTGTTTGGCAAAGGAATCAGTCTCATAGGCGGTGATGATAGCATTGAGAAATGACTGGTCTGCAGCAATGTTTAGTATGCCAGCAGTGTGTGTAGCCAGTGCATTGCATGTGTAGGTGATCACACAGGCAGCGAGGCATGCATCTGTGGCAGTGTTTTCTTTGCCACAGATATAGGTAATGTTGTAGTCGAAATCGGCCATGTACATTGACCATCTCATTTCTTGTCTCAACATCTCCTTCTGTCATTGGAAGTATTTGAGTGTTTGGTGGTCAGTGAAGACCTTGAAATGGGCACCAAGGAGGTAGGATCTCGATTTCTTAAATGCGTTGATGATGGCAAGGAGTTCCTTCTCATGAACAGGGTCTTCTCAGTGTTGTTGAGTTGGTAGGAGTCATAGGTGACTGGTCTCACAGTTTCCCAAGTTGCACCAAAACTCAACATGGCACCAGTGCAGTGGTCGCTGGCATTGGTGGTGACATAGATGTTTGATGCCTTGTCTTCGTAATTAATTACGGTGAGACAGTTGGCACCGAGAACCAGGTCTTTGATGTGTTCAAAGGTGGCCTGGTGTTCTGCAGTCCATGGGGGGAATTCTGGGTCACATTCCTTGGTGGTGAGCAGTGTGTAAGGCATGACTTGGGTATGGGTAACACTGTGTGTTTCTGCTTATGGGTATGCTCGGGTATGGGTATGGGTTTGGATTTCTGTACCTGAGGCAAAACCATACCCATACCCACGGTGTTATGTGTATCATGGTACCAGTCCAATGGTCACATGTTTTATCAAATGACTTTGTTGATCAACATCAACAGCAACAGCAATGGCTCAACAATGATGACAACTGCTACCAAGACACCCCCCTCGTTCTAAATGCAAGTGGGGGGTGTTTTTTCTACTAGGCAATGATGACATGCCCCCCTCGTTCTAAATGTGAGTGGAGGGTGTTTTTTCTACTAGGCAACAACAATGACAACTGCTACCAACACACCCCCCTCATTCTAAATGCGAGTGGGGGGTGTTTTTTCTACTAGACAATGATGACACGCCCCCCTCATTCTAAATATGAGTGGGGGGTGTTTTTTCTACTAGGCAACAACAATGACAACCACTACCAACATGCCCCCCTCATTCTAAATGTGAGTGGGGGGTGTTTTTTCTACTAGACAACAATGACATGCCCCCCCCTCATACTAAATGCAAGTGGGGGGTGTTTTTTCTACTAGGCAACAATGATGACAACTACAACCAATATGCCCCCCTCATTCTAAATGCGAGTGGGGGGTGTTTTCTCTACTATGCAACAATGATGACAATGGCCCCCTCTCATCAACAATGGCCCCCTCTAGTCGACAATGGCTGCAGCATCACTGCCACCACCCCCTCTCACTCGCAAATGTGAGTCGGGGGCCTTTCTGGGTTCGTTTCACTTGGGAGCACCACCACATCATGACTACCACCCCCTCTCACTCACAAACACAAGGTGGGGGTGGTTCTTGGTCTGTTTCTCTTGCAACAGCTGCCACATCATGACTACCACCCCATCTCGCTTGCAAATGCAAGGTGGGGGTGGTTCTTGGTCTGTTTCTCTTGCAATGGCTGCCACATCACCTCCACCACCCCCCTTCACTCACAATCATGAGTTGGGGGTGGTTCCCCATTGTATTTAGATATATTTAGAATTATAATAAATTATTAATGTCATACTCATTGAAACCCATGAGTTTTGACCAAAACCCCCCCATACCCATGGTAAAACTGCACCTGTAACCATAATGGGTATGGTGTTTATAGGTATGCATATGGGTACATGAAATTATACCCGGGGGTTACCCGAGTCATGCCCTAGCAGTGTGAGTACACTTGTATATTCGGTGAGTGCCAGAAGGAAGGTGGCAATGTATCTGGTGAGTCCCAGTAATCCCCTGATGTTGGTGGCAGTGGTTGGTTGTGGCCACAATGCAATTCGGTCAGTTTTGTGGGGGTCAGGTTTGATACCTGTCCCCGAGATGATATGACTGAGGAAACATAATTCGGTGGTGAAGAGGTTGGATTTTGCCTGATTGCAGTAGATACTGGCTTTTTGGAGGGCTTCAAGAATGGCAGTGCAGTTTCATTTGTGTTCCTCCAGAGTTTGTGACCATATGATGATATCATCAAGGTGCACATGGCAAATCTTGCTGATGAGTTCTCATAGTGCATCAGTCATCCAGTGCTGATGTGTGGCTGGAGTGTTGCATCCACCCTGTGGCATGATGGTCCACTCATAAAGTTCCCACGGCATTCTTACGGTGGTGAGGTTAATGTCATCAGGGTGTACTCATGTCTGGAAGAAGGAGCTTGTCATGTCCATCTTGCCAAATACTTTTCCCTTCCTGCAGTCGGCGAGTATATTGTCTATGTGAGGTAGGGGGAAGTTGTCTTGTACAGTGTTACTGTTGACTGCTCAGTAGTCATTCACCCACTGAGGGTCAACTGTTAAGTCATGTACCCTGGCAATCTATTTTGGCATGCAGAATGCTGGTGAGACAAATTCTGAGGAGGATGGCCAAATGTGGCCAGCCTTGAGGTGGTCATCCAGCAGTCTCTTCCAAGGTTCTTGGAATTTCTTGGGAGCTGCATATCCTTTGCCATTGTTGACCTTGGTGGGGTCTTTGAGTTGGATGCGGTGGAACATGTAGCCAGGGATATCTTCAGTGCTATCAGGGAGACAAAGTGGGAGGCGTGAATTTCATTTTTGCATTTTTCTCTTTGAGGAGTTCTTGGAATGCTAGGCCTTCAATGTAGTCTCGCACAGCAGCCATGATGGGTCCAGGGAGAAGGTGTCCAGCAAGTGCTGGTGCTCCAGAGTTTTCCAGTGTAGGTGGTTTTGGAGTCCAAATTTTCTTCAGCATTGGTGGAGGTGTAACCCATTGTTTGCCCTGGGGCCAGGGGTGTTTGAGAGGGTGGATTTAGGAGGTCAAAACTGGAGCATTTGTCAATGGCAGTTTGCTCATGGGTATCAATCACAATCTGTTCTGATGAAAGAAATGGCATTCCTAATATAATGGGGAGTGATAATCCCTTATTTACTTTCATCCTGTGGACTCCCAATTTCCATATCCCCTGGTCTGATTGCAGCTCTAATTTGACATACTCCTCACAGTTGATTTTCTGCTGGGTCAATGATGACATGTTATTTTCCTTTGTTGGGAGAGGATAACATTGGAGATGCTCGCAGAGTTCAAGGCTAATCACTGTACAGGGGCAACCAATGTCCATCAGTGGATAGATTTTAATGGGGAATTTGGTGATGAGGGGGCCAGTGGCATAGAGGGTAGGAAATAGGTGTGATACAGTAAAGGGGACATCAGCAAGGGGAGGGACATATGAGTCAGTTTCATTGTCCTCCACCGCCGCCGTTGTTGCCACTGCCGGTGCCATGAGTGTGACATATGTCTTGGCATTAGGCCAGGTGTTGTCTGCCTTCATGGGACAATCAGGGTTCTTGTGGCCAGCATACAATTTCCAGCATTGTGTGCAGCCAGCATGTTTTTTGAGGATTGCCCATTCTTCAAGTGTGAGGGCAGGGAGGTGCTTCTTCTCAACCTGTTTTGTTTTGCTGGGGCCGGTGGTGGGAGAGTTTCCCTTCACTGGTGGGTCAGCAAGTCAAGAAAGTAGGTCTTTCTTCTTGCCACAGCATGTGGCACATGGAGTGGTGGAGGCATCAATGAGTTTTTGGGTGCATGCATCTTCTGCATGCATGCGGTCATCATGTTCCTTCACCTTGAGGGCCCAGGGGGCAATTTTGGTGGCCAGGACAGGCTTGAGACTGATGTTGAGTCTCAAGTCAGGGTGGAGGTTGGTTTGGAGTTGGTTTTTGAGTTTGGCCTTGGTCAGGGCATTGGCCGGTGCAGAGGTGGCGAGGATGGCATTCAGGTTCACAATCTCAATTTTCCAGTCAATGAAGACCTGGTCACCTTGCAATGAGGAGAGGATGGTTTTGAGGATGCCATGGGCCCAGTTCTTCTCCAGGATGAGTTGGGAGAGCTCACCAAGGTATCCATTCAGGGAGAGGGAATCAATCTGAGTTTGGTCAGCTTGGTACCATGCCACAAGGTGAGGTTCAAACATGCCCTTAGTGACATAGCTGACAATTTCATCATCTGTCTTCCCACCATGCTTATGCTTCTTGTAGCATTTGCATGTAAGGGCCCACAGTTGCATGATGAGAGGGGTGATTTTGCCAGCGGTGAGCATTGGGCATTCCTTCATCTTGTGACCTTCACTTCAGCGAGGGGTTGTGTGGAGGGCAACATGTTGGTTCAAGCAGCAGGTGGTGTGGCCCAGTAGTTGGGATGGTCAATTGTGATGGTTGGTGTACTTTTGTCGGTGGATGAGTCAGTATCAGTGTTTGGTGGTGATGGTGGCGGTGATCGGTGGATGTGCTGGCGCTTTCATCATGTGGTTGGTAGTGTCTCAAATTTGGCTGGTTGGCCAGAATCCTGTAAACTTCTTCTCTTGCTCCTGGTGAGGAGTGGGATGAGGGTGGAAGGTTGCTGAGACAGGGTTGGTTCAGTAGGTGATGAACATTGTCAGTGTCAAAAAAAAAACAGTGGAAGGATGCTGAGTTTGGCAGCCTACACTAGACTTAGGTTTACTAAGAGACAGGATCAAATTATCTTCATTGCATGGAAGTAGGAACCATAAGTTACTGCAAATAAAAGAATAGGAAGTTACTATACCTTCATTGCATGGAAGTAGGAATGAAGGTCAAGGAACAAAAAATAAGTAATATATAAGAAAAAGATTGACCGTGTAAGTAAAAGGCTGCATCAAGCATAGTGTGTGATTTGGGAAGGCCACATCAGGCATAGTCACATAATAGGAGGGTACAGCATCAATAGGATAACATCAGCACTGCTGGATGTGGGTAGAAGGGTAATAAGGATGTATGGTGCCGTTGCCAGGATGCATGTTGCCAGTGTATTGTTGTCATATTTGCTGGTGGCTGTGCTGGCAGTGAGGGTGATTGTGTTGGCAATGTGTGTGGCTGTGTCGGTGTCATGGGAGTGTGTTGGTGGCATAGGGTGGCCATAACTCACTGTAACACAGACATTGGTATATCTGGTGTTGGTGAGTTGTTCATGCGCCATAGGTGGCTGTGCTATTGCCGGTGGCTGTGTCGGCAATGTGTGTGGTGTGCCGGCACCATGGAAGTGTGGAATGGTGGTGTAGATAAATTAACTTGTCGTAATGTCGTGAGTCTGTGGGCCCAGACTTACAGTGGGTCATAATGTATTTATTGTTCGATCAGTAAAAATTAACAACAATGTGGCCACCAGCCTTTGCAGCACCACTTTCCCCATGCCAGTCCATTGGTCTACAAATACTTGTCAATACTGAAAGGCAACAAAGATGAATACAAATGTGTACCTTATGCTTGACTTTTTGATGCCCAATGTAGATAGATTTGTGTTGCTAGGGACTTCTGTTTATGCAGATGAGCAGCATAAAGCATGTTCCACAAAATTTCTCACAAAGATGGGGGTGTACAGTTGAATTGGTGGCTTAATGAGCTAGGAAATAGGTCCTGAGATGAAGGGTTTTTGGTGTCATTTGTTAGCCAAGAATACCATGTCCGCAAAACAAATAGGCTCTGCATGGACCAGATAGATGCAGCATGATAAATTGCATTTTACAAGCATATCCAACCATGAGGAGTAAATTCCATAAGCTCACATAGATAAGGTACATTGTATTGAATGATATGGCCTATCAAACACATACATTGTATTGAATGATACAGTTTCTATGGACGCTGTTGAACTCACTATATAAAGTCATGTACATACTATATTCACCAATGACTACACTGTACACTGATTACTATACCTTACAATAGACATGCATTAGGAATGTAATACAGACATTAGTAACATTTGAAATGCAACAGGCACACATATGGACATGGGGATGGATATGGGGATGGACACGCCATGTACATGCTATGTTAACCAATGACTACATTGTACACTGATTATTATACCTTACATTAGAGATGCATTAGGAATGTAATACAGACATTAGTAACATTTGAATTGCAATGGGCACAGACATGGGCACAGACATGGACACAGCCATGGACACAGACACAGACATGGCCACAGACATGGGGACGGACATGGGGATGCATTAGGAATGTAATACAGACATTAGTAACATTTGAATTGCAATGGGCACAGACATGGACACAGCCATGGACACAGCCATGGACACAGACACAGACATGGCCACAGACATGGGGACGGACATGGGGATGGCCTTGTATATCTGTTTTGATGTATGCTGTTGAACTAACTATAGACATGCATTAGGAATGTAATACAGACATTAGTAACATTTGAAATGCAATGGGCACAGACATGGCCATGGACACAGCCACTGACACAGCCACTGACATGGGGATGGCCTTGTATATCTGTTTTGATGTATGCCATCGAACTACAGCTGCTCCCATGTCTCTGGCTGCTCCAGTGTCTGTGCTGCTCCCATTTCTCTGGCCTCTCCCATTTCTCTTATTATTGTACCTTACAATCAATATGCATTAGGAGTGTAATACAGACATTAGTAACATTTGAATTGCAATGGGCACAGACACAGCCACGGACACAGACACGGACATGGGGATGGACATGGGGATGGCATTGTATATCTGTTTCAATGTATGCCATCAAACTATGCCACTCCCATGCCTCTGGCCACTCTCATGTCTGGTCCCATTTCTCTGTCTGCTCCTGTTTGTCTGATTATTATACCTTACAATTGACATGCATTAAGAATGTAATACAGACATTTGAAATGCAATGGGTACAGACATGGCTACAGGGATGGCCACAGACATGGGGATGGACATGGAAATGGCCTTGTATATCTGTTTCAATGTATGCCATTGAACAAAGGCCACTGTCGTGTCTCTGGCTGCTGCCATATCCTGGCCACTCCCATTTCTCTGTCCACTCAGGTTTCTCTGATTATTATACCTTACAATAGACATGCATTGGGATTGTAATACAGACATTAGTAACACTTGAAATGCAATGGGCATAGATGCAGCCACAGCCACAGGATGGCCAGGGCATCGCCATCAGGAATGGACATGGGAATGAGGTCTTTACACTCCCCCACCTTTTCTAGTGGACTCTGACTGGAGTCCACTGGGACTGGTCACCAGCCAACTGCCTGCAAAGTTGCCAGTCCAGTCCCAGTCCAGTCCAACCGGACTCCAAGTGGAATCCACTCAAACACCGGATTCCACTCGGACTGGTCCAGTGGAGTCCAGTTGGAGTCCAGTTGGATTCCGCTGAAAAAGTGTGTAAGAAAAGGAATCAAACCCAGATCCCTGTAGGTTGCTTATGTAATCAATCATAATGTACAATATAACCGTTACACCACAGTACCTTGTGTAAGGCATCATCTACTTGCATTAGGTACCGTGGTGCGGCTGTGTATGACAAAGCATATTGCCGCATCATCAAATGTGCCAGTTCATCACTCACCACCACCACCACCACCGTCGATGCCGCCTCCCTCCCTCCTCTCTCTACCACCACCACCACTGTGTGGACACCCACTGCCACTGCTCCCATGCCCTATTTGCCATGACCACCACCCACAAATGAGCCGAATGGAAGGAACATGGGCCCAAACAACGCAGATCGCATCATTTGGGCCCTAGGTAAGTTTTTTTTCGTTTGCTTTTTGTTTTTATAAACTAACTCATTTCTTTTGTTTTGTAGGTTCTACTCTACTGGTAATGACCGACAGCCAGACATGAGACAACCCCACACACCCACCCCATGCCTGCAAGCCCCTGCTTGTAGGGTGGATCGTGAGTGTCACCAGGACCCCCAGAATGCGAAGCAATGGGGGCAACAACACACCACCCACCTCCAGCCCCTTCAGCAACTGCTCGGGGGTGGATCACGGGTGGAATGGAGGTGATGACAGCAAACAATGACAGGGCAACACTGACACCAACATGGAACGATGGGGATCAACCCAGACCCGACGACATCTGTGCCAGCCCCCTCCTCCCCGTCCAAATGGGATGTGAGGGTGTTGATAAAGGGTAGGAGACAGCAGAGGGGTACCAGGAGACCTGTGGAGCAGGATACCCACCTGGTAAGCACCCACCTACCCCCTCCCTCGCATGCCACATCACTGACCCCTCCCCCCAACCCCTCCGAACTAGGAGACCTGCAAAACCAACAACACACCCACCCCACACTGACGAGCACCTGCTCGTCGGGTGGATGGCGGGTAGACCAGGGCTACAACAACCACGGCACCCATCCCCATGCCTACAAGCCTCTGCTCATAGGGTGGATGATGGGTGTGGCTTGCTATGGTGACAGATGTGTGCGAGGAGGGGTGGGCGACGACACCCACCCCAGACTGCATCCCCCAACCCCCCCTCCCCCGCATTTTGCAAGGGGAGGGGTCTTTATTATTTTTAATATATCTCTGCCCCCCCCTCGCACCAAATGCAAGGGATATATATATTGTAGTACTTACAAATCCCCCCCTCGCGCTGAACATGAGGGGTTTAGTTTTTTATGTACATAGTAGTAATCCCCCCCCCTCTCACAAGATGCGAGAGGGTTTTTTTTTTGTTTATTATTATATTATACCCACTCCCTCGTGTCCTACACGAGGAATGTGGTTAATTAAAATTTTTTGATCTTAATTGTTTGAAAAATGCCTGCTCGAAGAATATGAAAAGTTGAGTCATAAATAAACCTTATATTGATCTCTAATAAGTTTCCTGTGGCTCAAGTGGTTGAGCACACTTGTTTGGTTTGTCATGTGACTCCTTATGGTGAGGTCTTGAGTTCAATTCCTGCAGTACACAAATTTATTTTGTGGGTACTCTATGAAATTCACCAAGTCTGAAGTCCTTTGAGCTCCAGAAAATCTCAATTTTGGAATCCCCAAACATCCGGGTGTGTCCGAACATCTGACAGTCCGAGCCTGCCAAGCAACCATACAGCCAAACAAGCCAACACTGTCATCGACGTTGATGTCAGTACTTATCAATATCAACAGGCTCGCTGTTTGTAACGGTGCTGGGACCTCCTCTGGGCAGCTGCTAATTGTTCGCAGGTAAGCACACATATATGTTCATTACAGTAAGTTACAGTATATTACTGACTGTCTCTGTAGTATTACATCCATTCTTTCTTGCCTGCTGCGCAATGCCTTCTACATTTCTGCTGGAGCCGATAACCATGGGCGATGTTTTAGTACCTGGCAAGGGTCTCTTTTGCACTGGATGTGGTGCATTCTGCGAGTATTGTGTTGTGCTGAGTAATGAGAAGGGCAACCAAGGCCGCCTCATGGTCGCAGTATGTATATGCAGCGAAACTCTTCTTTCATTCGCAGCTCAACCTCTTTCTAGTGTAGGCATGTGAAGGATGGGAAGAGGTGCACCTTCTTCCAGTGGAAACGAGGCTCGACACGGTCACCCACATCATTGCCCATTCTACCTTCTGCGCCTGCTCCCAGTACTTTACACTCCCCCCCCAGTCCAAGCAGACTCTGCTTGGACTCTGCTCGGACACTTGGACACTCAGACTGTCTGAGGACTTCACTCGGACTGTCCGAGGACTTCACTCAGACTCTGCTCAGACTCTGCTCAGACTTTGCTCAGACACTTGGACTGCACTCGGACTTTGCTTGGACAATATCAATTGTGCATTTATTTACACCTTCTAAAGTACTGTCCAAGTAAAGTCCAAGTTCCAGTCTTAGAGAAAGTCTTATAAGTCTCACAAAATAATGTGTGCACAGCAGGAATTGAACCAACAGCCTTCTGGACTAGCAATCACATGACAACGAAACATGCACACTCTACCACTTAAGCCAAGTAGTCATTTCAAGTGACATACATCATATCTATTTATTACTGAAATCTAATTTTTATATATATCATGCATAGATTATTAAATTGACCCCCTCACATCTGTGCGAGGGGTAATTAATATGGGTAATTAAAATAATACTAAGCCCTCCCCTCACAAGCTCGAGGGGAGGGGGCCATAACTATCAATAATACAAATAAATTAAAAACACCCACCACGAGCAACTGTTGCTCGTGGTGGCATTCGTCTCTCCCCGGGTCATCCCCTGGCCGTCTTGCTCTCCTGTCCCCATTCTTCTCCCCCCTGAACCACCCCATGAGCAGATGCTCGTAGGCGTGAAGCGGGTGTCATTGTGGGTGTCCCCACTCATCGTCGTCGTCTCCATTCCCTCTTGTCTCCCTTCCCTCTTGTCTCCCTTCCCCCTTGTCTCTCTTCCCTCTCATCTCCCTTCCCTCTTGTCTCCCTTCCCCCTCATCTCCCTTCCCCCTCGTCTCTTCACCCTCACCTTCCACCCTGCGAGCAGGGGCTCGCAGCAGTGGTGGTGGTGGTGTCCCCCCGTTGTCGTTGTTGCCAGTAGTAGTTTGAACCTATAAAAAGTTAGTTAGCATCAAAAAATGAAATGAGAAAAGAAAAAAAGATTACCTAGGACCCAAGAGACGTTGACATCTCTTGGGTCTCCCCTAATCATTGTCGTTCCACCCATTGTCCACCCTACAAGCAGTGGCTCATAGGGCTGGAGCGGGTGGTGTCATCGTTCCCTGTCATCGTCGTCATTGTTAGCAGCTGCTCGCACTGGCGGGGGCAGCTGCTGGGTCGTGGTCTCATCGTTGTTCCTTGTTTGGTGGTTTTGGGGTCATTGTGCTGCTACAGTATAGATATAACCTATAATTAATGAAAAAATGTGTCAGCTTAAAGAAAACATGAGAAAAGAAAAAAGAAAAAACTCACCTGGGGCCCAATCGACTCTACCATTGTTTGGGCCCATTTCGTCGTGTGCTGGCATGGGGCCTGTGGCTGTGGGGTGTTCAGGGGGCAGTGGCAGCAGCGGGATGCAGGAGGGAGGTGTCGTTGTTGAGTGGTGGTGGTGGTGGTGGTTGGTGGTGAACGATGATGATCGATGATGAGCTGGCATCATCGTTGGTGACATGGCTGTGTTGATTTGTCATCACAGCCAGGGCGGTACATAGAGAGATAAAACTATCTACCTGTAATGATACTTTAGTCTAACGGTTATATTGTTGCCTTAAAGGTACTTTATCATGTGACTATGAGGGTTCAATCCCTGTGGTAGCCACTGATTTTTCAGTCAATTATATAAGCAACTCAGACAGTCCTAGGACTGTATGAGTCCTGGTCCACTCGGACTCAGCTCGGACTGGACATTTAGTTTGGCAGGACTTTCAGCCAAAGAAGGTAAACTTTGCACTCCCCCCCATATTCCTATCGGAGTCCTAGGAGTCCAAGTTTTCCAATAGGAGTCTTACTAGTCTGACACTAGTCCTAGGAGTCCAATAGGAATCCGATCGGAATGTATCTTGATGACCATGTACTTTTATTTCCAAGAAGTTCCTAGTAAATTCCGAGTAAAGTCCTATGCAATTCCAACAGGTAGTAGTTGGAATACCACACCATTTCAGCAGACTTAACTTGATGGAAGTGCTTACAAAATAAATGGGGAGAGCAGGAATTGAACTCTAGACCTTGGGATATAAGTCACATGACTACCAAACAAGTGCTCAACCAGTTGAGCCACAGGAGCATTAATAAATATGTAATATAAAGTCCACTTAAAGCACTTAGGATTAGTTCACTTATTTTTAACCTCTCTCACAAGAGCTCGAAAAAAAATTGTTGAGCCCTCACATCTTCGCAAGGGAGTAGATAACTAATATAGATTTTTTTAAAACCCCCCACGCAAACGCGAGGGGGAGAATTAATTATACTATTTAATTATACTATTTTAAATTCTACAAAAAAAACCCACCCCCCCCACAAAACAGGGGGGAGGGGGAGGTGGTGCATCGCGTTGGCTGTCGTTGAGCCCTCACATCTTCGCGAGGGAGTAGATAACTAATATAGATTTTTTTAAAACCCCCCACACAAACGCGAGGGGGAGAATTAATTATACTATTTAATTATACTATTTTAAATTCTACAAAAAAAACCCACCCCCCCGCAAAACAGGGGGGAGGGGGAGGTGGTGCATCGCGTTGGCTGTCTCGTCAGCCCTGTCCTGTCATTTCCCCTCCCTCTTGTCTCCATCGTGTCTCGCCTCCCTCACCTTGCCTCCCTCATCTCCCCTCCCTCGTCATTCCACCCCACAAGCAGTTGCTCGTGAGGCTGGTGGTGGGTGGTGCGTCATATGTTGGTGGCGGTGTTTGTCCATCGTCCCCTCCCTCCCTCCCCCTCCCCTTAAACACCCTACGAGCAGATGCTTGTAGGCATGCATGGGGCAGGTGTCGCCATCGTCTCCCCTTCTGGTCGTCATTTCCCTTTCCCCTTGTTGTTTTGTCACCCTTGTTGTTCATCCTCCTTGTCGTCTGCACCCATGAACCACCCTACAAGCAGCAGCTCGTAGGCGTGGGGTGGGTGCATTGTCAGTTCATCAGTGACGTGGCACAAGGGGAGGGGTTGGGTGGTGCTTACTGGGCAGGTATTCCCCTTCTGGGGTCTCCTGGTGTTACTCCCCGTGCTCCTGACCATGATTGATACCCTCACATCCTGTTTTGATGGGGAGGAGGGGGGTTGCCAGGGGCATTGTTGGGTGTGGGTTTGGCTCGCGTCAGTCCATCGTTACTCATGTAGATTAGAACCTAGAAACAAAACAAATGAATTAGTTAGTCTACAAAAGTAAAAAACAAATGAAAAAAAAAACTTACTACAGCCCAAACAACAATTGCATTGTTTGGGCATCGTTCGGCGTCGAAACCAGTCGTTTCCGGTCTTGGGGGCTTGTCTAGAGATGGGGGTGAAGTGGGAGTGGTGGGAGTTGCTGGGTTGAGGTGGTTGAGGTGGGGGGGATGGAGGTGGCATGCTTGTCGTCGTTGGTGGTGGTGGTGGGAGTTGATGAGCTGGCAGGTGTGATGACGCAGCTATGTGCTTTGTCATCACACCCGCGGGAATGGTATGTAGTGTAGTATGATCACTTACCTGTAATGATTGTTTAGCCTAATGGTATTGTTGTCGGTTTATGCTTACATAATCCTCTGTAGTCAAGTGTTCAATTCTCATCTGTGCATTTAATTTTTCATACTATATTACTAAGCAAGGCTGCTTTCATTCCTATTGGAATCCTATGTTGTCTGATGTCTTAGCATAACTTCAGACTAGTCCTATGTGATTTCTATGATCGGAAATTCCTAGGAAATTCCGATCATAGAAATCACATAGGACTAGTCTGATTGGACTACATCGGACTGGACTAGGACTAAATGTGCCATTTCATGTCAATTTGGCTGGTGAAAATGACATCAGAATATGGTTGGATTCCAATTGGAGTCCAATTGGAATCATCGGAATCATTGGATTCCTATAGGAATACAGGGGGGAGTGTAAAGACCTCCAAAGAAGTCTGAGCAAAGTCTGAGCAAGGTCCTCAGACAGTACTCGGACAGTCCAAGTGTCTGAGTGGAGTCCGCTTGGATTGGGGGGGGGAGTGTAAAGACCTCGCCTGCTCCACCAAATACCCCAGTCCTCCATGCTACTCCCCCTCCATCCCATCCTGTCATCATCGACACTCCCCACCAATCATCTCAGCAGCTCCACCCTGTCGTGTCAGGGAGGATGTCCAATGTTTACCCCACCGCTGGGTGCAATCAAACATGCATCCATGTCGACTGCCCTCACCATGTTTGTTGCAGGCACTGCCTTGCAGCTGGCTGCTGCGCTCTCAAGTTGCATGCAGTGTCTGGGCAATTTGTACCCTCACAGCCCATGGACATTGCTGCCACACCACCACAGCTCAAAGAAATGGTTCATTTATTGTTGGGTGACTCAAACTCAGGCTCTATCCCATCTACAAGTTCAGCCCCACTTGCTGCACCTGAAATGCAAAGCAATGCGCCCATCGTCGACCCAAGACCAAACCCATGGTATGTGTTGCATATGCCACCTATCTTCACAGACCAGTATTGTCGTGAGCAGGAGCTGCACAAGAAGAATCGTGTCATTGAGGCAGAGCGTCAGCGGCGTGCAAAACTATCCAAGCAGGGAATTGTTGTATATGCATGGACTGAGGTGTGTTTTTGTTCAGTATGATGGTTTATATCTAATCTAAGTTGATTATATGCTATTGTGTATAGGATAACGAGCTGCCGACTGTTCAAGAACTGCAAGAGGGATTCATGTGGCCATATCTGGTGCTCAGTGGCGATGTCTTGTCTGATCTCAGACTCGATGGTCTTCATGTCCAACTCTACCGACAGGATCTAGGTACCTGGTTGAATATCAAGGTGGGGCACCAGATCACTGTAAAAGAGCATGATTGCATCTTTCTGAAGGCACACAATGTGAAGAGCTACCAGGACTTTGATGAGCATCTTGAGGCAGGCATGGCATCAACTGTTGTGCATCTGCGTCATAACCTTGTGGGTGAGTGTGCATATCTGCGAAGAGAAGCCCTGCGATGGAAGGACCAGAGTCTCAAGGATCAGCCCCAGGTTCTTGAGCTAACAGATGAATCAGACCAAGAATGAGGAGCCAGCAAGCCGAGGAAGAGCAAACTGTTGGATGCCCAGCAACTGGCCAGCTCTCGGTCTCCTTTACCCCAGTGGTCCCCACTGTCAACTGCTGTGACACACAAGTGTTCTCCCTCTCTGCCCCCATCGCTGCCAATGACTATTTGGTCATGCAAGCAAAAATCATCAAACCAGCCTGTGTGCCTCAATGATAACCAGGCCTGCCAATGACGTGCCTCACCTCAGCTACTGTCAGCTCGGTCGCCTTCACTTGGTTCTCGCTATACAGCATCACTATCACCAGGTCCAGCTTCACCATCACCAGGTCTATTGATTAAAAAAGAGCCAGCAGCTATTCTCGTACCTATGAATGCTGGATCACCAGGATCACTATGGGATCCAATCATTCTAGATAGTGAGGAGGAAGACTGGGATGATGCTGAGGACACGAAGAGCTGGCCGGCCAATTTCTATGCGATTGACGTGGTGAAATATTTCCAGGCTCATAAGGCATGGCCGAGGGCTATTCCTGCAGCAGCCTTTTTTCAGCAACAGTTTGGGCTTCCGTTCTGCAGCTCTACCTACTCCGACCATCTTGTACACTGGAAGTCAGTACCTCAATCATCAAAGGATGCTGTGCTTACTGCTTGAAGAACTCCTGCTGGACTGTGGTCTGCTTTCATGCGTGACAACCCCGCAAAGGATGCTGATCGGAAGACTACATTGCGGAGGCTCAAGCGTGCAGCCAGTATCTTGGACTAGGCAATTTCTGTTCTCATTCACGTTATTACATATCATCTATACCTTGTCTACTATTATTCGTTTTGTATGCCACATGTATTCTCATAGCTCATTTGTTTTGTACCTTCCTTAATTGTCATGTACATGAATGTGATGGAATTCCAGTAAGGCTGTATAATGGGAACATCTTAATTTAATGACCAGTTTGTCAGCTGCTTTCCCTCCTTCTCCAGCTTCATCTTTGTCATCCTGTTCCTACGCATGACCATCTCATCTAGAAAGAAATGGTACTTATCTACCACCATCTCCCGGCATATTGAATGATACCCTCCCAGCCAGACATTAGTTTGTTCCGCAATCGACGAGTTGAAGTACCATCCTTTGCCATTTTCCCCCAAAAGTTCAGGAAAGCTTACTGGGTTGCAGTTCTCCTGGCAGTATGTGTCCTTCTCTGAATGCTTGCAGTTGAAGTGGAAAACATCAACTGAGAGTCCAACATTCTTAAAGATATCCTCCTTTTTCACAATCTGAGCAAGCTGAAAGTTGTTGTCAAAGAAGATGTGATCGGGTATTGATCCTGGCATGCGGAAGGTCCTCTTTACCATCTCCTAGGCACAAGTGAATATTGACAACTTGTTCACGAGAACTGGTTTGACCACTTACAATAACACTAGTGACTGCCTCAGCACCATAGAACGTCTCACATGCGATAATCATCCCACAAGGGGCCACAATGATCTGCTCGTTGTGGGTTCTTTTGCGGCCAAACTGAGCACGCACCTTTCCATCCTTCACTTGCGAGGCCTCCACTGACTGAGCAGAACCCCCTCAACAATAAACTCCTCTTCTTCACCATCATCCTCATCAACCATTCCTGAGTCGACCACATCAGAATTAGTTGGGTGAGCAACACAGGCACATTGTAAGTGTTCCTTCAACTGAAATTGGGCCTGGCCATGCTCCCTGTGAACACGCTCCACTGCTTGATGTTTGTCCTCAGCACATGCCAGTTTCCCCTCCACCACAGGCTGCTCACAGCCAACAATGGCACACACAAAATTATGCCCCTTGTGCTCAGGGCAGAAGCGATCGTGGTTGCTGGATAAGGGTACATGACAGTTGTGGATACCGCAACAACAGCAGCCAATGGTGACCCCATCAATAACCACTACCCAGCATTTGTGAGTGACTGCAGAGTATACATGCCTGTGAGCTGTGTCGCATTCAACAAGATAATAAGACCCATCACCTTTACCCTCAGAATTAGCATAAAACCGACAACACCCTTTGCAGTGATGATGGACCTCTGGCTGGCTGTAGAGCTGCATGCATTGGTTTCGTCCTTTCATGGCATCCCGGAGACGATCCTTTTGCAAGCCAGTATGAGGGACCTTGAGGGTATCGTTACGTCTCTCATGGTCCTCCAAGAGAGAAAGAATGACAAATCCATCATATACATTATCTGATGAGAGCTCAAAATTAAATGCCCAATCAGGCAGAGCTTGATGTCCCTTTGAGAGTGTGAGATTGTAGAGTCAGGCACAGTTGGTGGCAGAAGTCCTATGATGTGTTACTCAGGTACAACCAACCAAGTTCACAGTAAGTTGAGAGTACATACCACAAGACCAACATCAATGTGATAAACATGTCAATCACCCTCCGCTCGACAAACTGATGTTCTCCAAACTGAATGATATCTAGGATTGTGTCATAGTACACGCGCTGTCCTGCCTCGATGTAGAAATTATGATGATAATTGATATTACAGTCTATGTGAATGCATCGTTACAACAGGTGGTTGAAAGACAGAAGAACAACACTCACCGGTGCAGTACAGATGAACAGACCATGTCGGAAATACACCATCCATTGTAAATAGGACAGCCTGATGCTGTTCAGCCTTTTTCAGCACAACTTTCTGGTTGTTCCGAGTGCAATCAGCTTTGACACAAGTATGTTGAGGTGGATAAAGGGTGGGCGAGGCTGCATCCAATCATCTATAAGATTACTAGAAAGAGGGAAACAAGTATCATACTGATTCCGAGCCCTTGTCCATGTTCTGCAAATGCAGCACCCTCTTTCTCCACTGAGATTACCAGCTCTTGATTCCATATTATATCTTTCAACAAGTCCCAACAGTGGTCTATCTGCTCTGAACTCGCTATCCCACATGCTTTCCTGAGGAATATAGCTACACTCTGAGGTAAAATTGGAGGGGGTACAGATGGTAAATGCTCAGCAGTTTGAACTAGCAGTATGTCATCCTTAAGCTTGCCAGCATACACTACAAATTTCATCAAGTGGGCGAGGGTTATTCCCTGGAAAGCATCAGGCTGTAATTGGACAGCTGAGAGCAGTGTTGTGAGCTCCACCATTGATAGGAAGATGTCGAACAACAATGTAGGGGTTAGCAGACTGACAGTAGTATTGTTTCCACAAATTTTCGTAGCCAGCTTGGATGTTTGGATGTTTGGACACACCCGGATGTTCAGGGATTCCAATATCAAGATGTCCTCTTGAGCTCATATCTAATTGACTTATCATTTGGTTGAAATGCATTCCACTCAGACTCCACTTGGACTCCACTTGGACTCCAGTTGGACTCCAGTGGGGGATTGAACTCTACATGACTTACATAATGTAGTTCAATTGGACTTCACTTGGACTCCACTTGGACTCCACTTGGACTCCAGTCAGACTCCAGTCAGTCCAGTCGGAGTCCACTAGGACAGGTGGGGGACTGTAAAGTACTGATGGGAATGGGCAATATTAACCTATGCATACTATTGACTGTACACATTGTATATCTGTTTCGATGTATGCCGTTGAACTAAGGCTGCTCCTGTTTCTCTGTCCACTCCCATTTCTCTGTCCACTCCCATTTCTCTTATTATACCTTACAATCAACATGCCCTAGGAGTGTAATACAGACATTAGTAACATTTGAAATGCAATGGGCATAGACATGGACATGGACAAAGCCATGGACATGGCCATGGACACAGCCCCATTTCTCTGTCCACTCCCATTTCTCTGTCTGCTCCTGTTTCTCTGTCTGCTCCTGTTTCTCTGTCTGCTCCCGTTTCTCTGCCTGCTCCTGTTTCTCTGTCCACTCCCATTTCTCTGATTATTATACCTTACAATAGACATGCATTCAGAATGTAATATAGACATTAGTAATGTTTGAAATGCAACAGGCATGGACACAGGCACAGACACAGACACGGACATGGACATGGGCACAGACATGGACACGGGCATGGACATGGACATGGGCATGGACATGGACATGGGCATGGACATGGACATGGGCATGGACACAGACATGGGCATGGACATGGGGATGGCCTTGTATATCTGTTTCGATGTATGCTGTCAAACTAAGGCCACTCCCATGTCTCTGGCCACTCCCATTTCTTTGTCCACTCCCATTTCTCTGATTATTTTACCTTACAATAGACATGCATTAGGAATGTAATACAGACACTAGTAATGTTTGAAATGCAATGGGCACAGACATGGGGACAGACATGGGGACAGCCTTGTATATCTGTTTCAATGTATGCCATCGCACTAAGGCCGCTCCCATTTCTCTGCCCGCTCCCATTTCTCTGCCCGCTCCCATTTCTCTGCCCACTCCCATTTCTCTGATTATTATACCTTACAATAGACATGCATTAGGAGTGTAATACAGACATTAGTAATGTTTGACATGCAATGGGCAGAGACATGGCCATGGGGATGGCCAGGGCATTGCCATTGGGCACAGACATGGGAATGGGCAATATTAACCTATGCATACTATTGACTGTACACATTGTATATCTGTTTCGATGTATGCTGTCAAACTAAGGCTGCTTCCATGTCCAGGCTGCTCCCATTGATGATGCTCAACCTGGGAAAACCACCAGAACTGCTGATGAGGCAATCGATGATGTTGCGACGAGTCAGAGGAGGGTTGCGAGATGTTCCAAAAGTTCATGGTCAAACCTCTGATAAGATTACTAGTTAACACTAGTCGTGAAGGTAGTGTTATGTGAGACAAAGGCATTTGTTGTGGTCCGATCAAGTATTGATCGATATCGAGGGCGATCAACGAGATCAACGGCGAATGAGTTTTATCGTTGATGGTCGATATGTGAATTATGGGGACCTTTTGATAGGTCAATAGTATACGAAGGGTGCGGCAAACTGCTATGAAGTGTTGGAAGGGTTGCTAGAACTAATGACGAGAGGATCGAGGGAGGATCGAGGATGCGATGATTGCAGAGGTTTCTCATCGATCAAGAAAACCTGCAGAGACTTAGATTGTTTTAGAAAGCTGATCGGATGCTTAGAACTGTATATGAGATGATATGTGAAGATGATTTCTTGTTATTTCCAAGTAGATACTACAGAGTTTTATATGTTTTAAAAAAACTTCCTAAAATGGAATGAGAAACATGTGTAGAACATGAGGCAAAAGATATGAGTTAAGGCACAAGGCCATAAAGGAGACTGGAATCTGAACAAGAAAGATATATATATCATATGATGAAAGAGTAATAAAAGGAAGGAACTAAAAGAGACTGTCCTTTGTGTATAAACTGTGCTAAGTCTCGCAATAATGCGTCCAGCGGGTTCTGTGCACGATAGGGACTTGGAACGAGGCTGACCTATGATCAGCAGGTTTGAGCACGAGTTGGAATATGTCCTAGTGCATGGTCTTCCACCCTTTAGATAACGAAGGCAGCGCCCAATGTCGCTCGTAGTTTCTCAATATCAATCGATGACACTCAACGATGCTTGATTGCAGTTGCGGCTTGTTCGAAGTTGGTTGGGGATGTTCGATGGTTGTGTAGGGAAATCTTAGTGACTTTTGGGGTAGTTCTAAGGTTGTGCGATGTGGGCTTTTGATACGATCAATGTTGCTGGTGATGTTTCGACGCGGTTGATATGATATCGCGATCGATAGAGTGGGTCACACTGCATCTGGGACGTCGTAGGAGTTAGCCGATGTGATTAGAATGATGCTAAGGTGTTGAATCGGTCCTTGAGCCGAGAAGATGACCTATCACCATTTCTCTGTCCGCTCCCATTTCTCTGTCCACTCCCACTTCTCTGTCTGCTCCCATTTCTCTGTCCACTCCCATTTCTCTGTCCGCTCCCATTTCTCTGATTATTATACCTTACAATGGACATGCATTAGGAATATAATACAGACATTAGTAACATTTGAAATGCAATGGGCACAGACACAGCTTCAGCCATGGGGACAGCCAGGGCATTGCCATCAGGCATGGACATGGGAATGGGCAATATGAACCTATGCATACTATTGACTGTACACATTGTATATCCATTTCAATGGATGCCATCAAACTCACTATATATCTGTACATACTCTGTTAATTAACCAATGACTACTACTTTACTTGCTGTACCATACAGATAGATGTGCATTAAGCACATAGTACAGACATTAGTACTGTTCTGAATGCAATTGCAGGGGAAGTGGATGGGGATGGGGATGGAAACAGGAATGGGGAAGTGGGACTGACATCGGGGCTTGACAGGACCACAAAAACAATGATATTACTACAATGATGTGCATTAAGAACAGAATACAGACAAAAGCTACATAGATGGATATATAATGAGTAAGGTACTAATTATCCTTCCACATCACTGGGAATCGGCAGGGGGATTGTCCATAGCATCTGAGTGGGATGATGGCATAATTTCTGAGAACCTCCTTTCCAATGATTTCAACTCATTTTCAACCCTTTCCTTCAAAGTGGCATATGTTTTCAATGTTATATTGTTGTTTGCACAACTCCACCTCTGCCATGTACAGACAATGACTGGCATCCTTGTACGATGTGCCAAGCTGGTCTTGATGGGCCTTCACTTCAGCATGGCAGCTCAACAACTCCCTGTCTGTCAAGTCCTGCAACAGGAAGAACTAATGCAGAAATACAAATGAGGATGACACTTACTGGATTGGCAGGTAGGGTGAGCTGGTTGCAGGCCACCAGGTAGTATGGCCAAGCCATCATGTTGCCAGATTGCAAATTAATCATAATGTCAGTTGGGATAGACAAGACATGGGAGTGGACAGAGAAATGGGAGAGGCCAGAGACTGTTGAAATTAATCCCAGTGATGCATGCTGTATACATGAGGCAATACATGCAGCATATGCATGTTACTGTGCTTACTGCGCATACATGCGGTAAACACATTCCTGAGTCATGTGACGTCCTTATTATTATGTATATAAGGAGAACCTGTACCGTAGTAGGAATACAGTGTTCTTACCTCTGCTAACCCTAGCTGTAAGTCTAAGTAAACCCCAGGTAGGTTGTAAGGAACGTGTTGTCTCTTCCACTGTGCAGCATATATAGTCTTCTCCAACAGGTTATAGGCCCTGCTGGGCACGTCGTGAACGCACCTTAATTGGCTGCGAACGACGTTGACTTCATCGTCTCCAAATTATAACCTTGCGCTCTTCGTGAGCTGCATTGCGCTCCCTGCGAGCTGCACATAAAACCTAGGTTGACTAGGGTTAACCACTCTGAAGGAGTGTTTTCTCCTGAGAACGTTAAACATGTTTTATTGAGTAAAAAGACTGATTGAGTGCTTTTAACAGCTGCCACCACAAAATCATGTCTTCAACTCTTGAGAAACTTGTTCAAACTTTCGACGGATCAAATTACATTCAATGGGCCAACTCAATGAAGGTGTGGCTCAGGTCTCAGGGCCTCTGGCGAATAACTAGCGGGGCGGAGCAAAAACCACCCCCGGCGCCTCCCTTGACAGCGACGAACGCTACTTTGGTAGCGGATGCTAATGCCAAGCTCCAGACCTGGAGCAACAAAAATGACCAGGCCATTGGTAGCCTAGTGCTCCACCTGGCCCCCTCCATTTGGCAGCGTGCCAACTCAAAGGACACTGCTGAGGAGGTGTGGGATCTCATCCGCACCGATTATGGTGTGGACAGCCCCTCCCAAGTCTTCGCGGACTTTAGGTCCGCAATAGCAATCAAGATCCCGGCTGCGAACCCCGCACCAGAGATTGCTAGAATGGCAGACAAATTTGAGCACCTTACGGCTGCTAACGTCGCCATCCCCGAGCTAGTGCAAGCAATGATTCTACTTGCTGCGATGCCGTGCGAGTACGATTCCTTGTCCGCAACGGTCCTTAACATGACCGCTACTAGCGCCTTGACATTTAAACATGTCAAGGACTCCATTGTCGCTGAAGCCTCAAGGCGCACAGCAGTAGGAAAGCCCGCTGGCCAGCCTCAGGCCAACAAACTTTCTGCTGTTAAGCGCAAAGGGGGAAACCCCAAATGGCAGCCCAAAGAAGGGCAAAACAGCAACAGAGACTCGTCCCGAAAGCGTGGACGACGTGGGGACAGAAAGACTAAGGAGGAGAAGCCGAAGGATAAACATCCCCACCTCGCCTCCAAAGCCTATACCACCATAAATGGTAATGGCACCATCATACCGCTGATGCCGCTTATACAGCGCATCGAAAGACACGAACACACTCCCACAAGGGATCCTCGCCGCCGACTGCCTGCACAGGCATATACGGGCGCGGCCTCTACCTCTCGTTCAGTTTATGCCAAATATCAGCAAGCTCGAGACACCCTTGAGCAAATGCAACTTCCGCGCAGCGCGAAAAATCTGCGACTGCTGGAAGAGCACCTGACGGTGCGAGAAGGAAAGAGAAGAAGGATAGAACCAGAACCCGAGTCTAGGATCGAGGAGGTAGAAGATGATACCATCTCCCTCGGATCTGAACCTCCGGTGTCTGATGAGGAAGTGTGGAAAGCCATCGACGAAATGCTCGTCGATGAACCCCTTGATACAGGGGCGTATGATGACAGGTCAGTCCTTTTCCCTGCCACAAGCACTAAGATTAATATTCCTATGAATACAGCGAACTTTTCATGTGAAATTTTACCGCTATTAAATGTATCATGGAATTATTTAGATCTTAATATATGTGCTATGTGTGCAAAGGGAGATTGTAAGAAAGGTGCCGACTGGATCATGGATTCAGGCGCATCAAAACACTTCACTGGTGAAATAAAAGATTTCGCTTCTTACAAGCCTTTACCGAGAAAGGACTCTACCTTGGTCCAAACAGCCACTGGTACTACTCATATAGTAGGAAAAGGAGCAGTCTTCATTAAACACCAGGTAGTATGTCACAGGAAGTCAGAGATGCGTGAAATGCGGTTATACCCCGTCTACTACATACCCGACATTAATACTCAATTGATGTCAATGGGGGTCTTTTTACAAGATGGAAGTGATGTGTGTGGTTCCTCCGCACACATTTCATTTATCGAGCATGGAAACCCAATCATGCATTGTGTCCCTCTAAGGAGGAATGACACGATCTATTGGGCTCGGACTCATATATTGAGCACCAAAAAGGTTAATGTCGCGACTATTTATGTCGCTGACTACTTGACTTGGCATAGGCGACTTGGACACCCATCCAAAGAGGCGCTAGGGAAAATGCCTAAAAGCACCATAAAATTCCCAAGGAATTTAATTATTCCTAAAGACAAAATTATATGTCCAGGGTGTGCAGAAGGGAAAATGACCTCAAAATCTTTTCCCGAGTCAGACTCACGAGCTGACAAATCCTTTGAATTAATACATTCCGACCTAAAGGAACTCCCGGTACTATCGTACCACAAACATAAATACTTCATTGTATTTCTGGATGACAAAACGTCACATATTTGGGTCCAATGTCTCAGAAAGAAATCTGACACTGCTGCAGCAATTAGACAATTTCAAGCGATGGCTAAAACCCAATATGGCACTACAATCAAGCGCTGGCGTGTCGATCCAGGGGGGGAGTTCAAGGATTGTGAGCTACAACAACAGCTCAAGGACTTAGGCATCAAAATAGAGATGTCTGCACCCCACGTTCATCAACAGAACGGGCGCGCAGAGCGCGCCATAAGGACAATAATGGAAAAGTCGCAAACCTTGCGATTCACCGCTTGTCTACCACAATCATGGTGGGAATTTTGCATAGAACATGCAACACATTTATACAACTGAACCCCAATAAGGCGCCTGAAATGGCTGACACCTTTTGAGGACCTGACAAAGGTCCGCCCAGATCTAAACAATCTGAAGGTCTTCAGTTGCGGTGCTTATGTCTATCTACCAAAGGAAAAACGTCCAACAACATTATCTCCTCGATTGGAGTTAATGACGTACCTTGGAGTAGAAGATGGCATTAAAGCATATCGTTTCATGCGACAAAATGGCGCAATATTCATTGGTGCCATGGCACTATTTGATGAAATGATGTTCCCATGCTGTCCCGGAGCTAAAACTCCTGCCAAGACAGACCTTGGTGATTTTCCACCTCCAGAACCAGAAGATGACGACCACTCATCTGGAATGGATGGCGATGACCCTATACCGCCACAAAATCCGCCCCTTCCTCCATCATTAGAAGATGATGATGATGATTTACCAAGCGAGCAAAAGGCACATGACGATGCAACTAACACTCCTCCTCCGCCGCCTCCAGTTAACACTGAGGACTTTCGTCCAAGACGTGAAGATCAACAGGAATGGCAGCAATTGCCCCGTCGATCAGGCAGGCAGAGGACAATCCCAAACCGTCCCGGCAATACCTATGGAGAACAGCGACTCCCCTCTGACATAGAGAGACATTGCGCGTGATCGATATTGGAAGAAGTCTGTGGGTCAAGATTCGGATCATAACCGAACATGACCACGACCTCAACAGCAAGAACCGGTTGCTGGACCGAGTTTGGCACCCCACGAGAGTGTGCCCGATTCCAATAATCAAGAACATGATTACCCAATGGGGGAACCGGACGAAGCAGGTTATATTAAAAAGATAACCAAGGAAGGTGGAGATGAGCTTATCTGCTGGCTGTTATCAAAAGCAGTCACACCATCAAGCAGAAAAAGCCTAGTTCCAAACCAATTTCGCGATATTGCGCGCCTACCCCGGCAGCAGCAACTTGAGTGGAAACAGGCTTGTCATGAAGAGTTAGAGGCTCTTCGCAAGCGACAAGTCTATGATATCGTCAATCTTCCACATGATTGGAAAATGATCAAAAATATGTGGGTTTTCTCCGTGAAATCGGATGGAAGAAAACGAGCCAGACTTGTGGCCAAAGGCTTTTCACAAGTCGAAGGTGTTGACTTTGATGAGATTTTCTCACCAGTAGTCCGCTACGAGACCGTACGCCTCATGTTTGCCCTTGCCTCTCTAGAAGGCATGTATATGACCGGTCTAGATGTAAAAACCGCATTTTTATATGGCAAACTTGATGAGGAGATCTATATGGATCAACCCAAGGGTTTCAGACTCGAGGGTAAAGAGCGCAAAGTAATGCGCTTACGCCAAGCATTGTATGGCCTTAAACAGGCTTCACTAGCATGGTGGAAAGAGCTAGAGGCATTTATGCGCACCATTGGGTTTGTGCACGCCAGCTCCGATGCTGGCATCTTCATACACAAGGATCCTAAGACAGGCAGCATCGTTATTGCGCTAGTCTATGTTGACAATGGCTTGTTCATGGGCAAGAACAAGAAACTTGTGGATGAAAAGAAGAATGCTTGCCTGAAGCATTGGGAGTGCCGTAGTACTGAAAAAGTCACGGAATTCTTAGGCATGCACGTCACCCAGACCGCTACAAAAGTCAAACTCGATCAAACAGAATATCTCACCAAAGTGCTCGAGAGGTTCAAGATGACAAATGCCAAAGTTGCCCCCACTCCGCTCCCGACTGGCTACAAACCGTTGGAGAACACAGCGATGCCAAACGTGGCACTTAGATCGAAATATCAGTCTGTGATCGGATCTTTATTGTATCTGATGCTCGGAACATGACCTGATATCGCTTACGCGGTAATCAAGATGTCGCAATTCTTGGCTAATCCTAGCCAAGAACATCTAGACAAAGCAATGTACATAATGCGCTATCTGGTGGGAACCCAGAAGTACAGTATAGTCTACGATGGAGAGAAATCCGAGGGGCTGCAGGCCTTCACAGATTCTGATTGGGCAGCTGACACTGTCAAGCGCCAATCTACAACGGGTTACTTTGCTACTCTAGCGAGTGGCATTGTGTGCTGGCAGTCCCGTTTACAAAAAACTGTAGCACTGTCATCCACAGAAGCTGAATATATGGCTCTCTCTGACACTTGTTGGCAGATAGTGTGGATAGAGTCCTTATTCCAGGAACTTGGATATACACTGAAGCGCGTACCAATCTGCGCTGATAATCAGGGATCCATCTTTATTGGATCAAATCCAGTTCAGGAAAGAAGGACCAAACATATAGACATTCGCTACCACTACACCCGTGAATGCATAGAAAATGACAAAGTCACAGTCATTTTCATTCCTGGAAGTGATAATCCGGCTGACATGTTCACAAAGAACCTTGGCGCCGTCCTATTCAGGAAATTTAGAGACTCTCTCGGAATTACTTTCGAGATTCAAACTTAGCTGCTTAGAGCGCTGTACAGTTTGAGGGGGGGTGTTGAAATTAATCCCAGTGATGCATGCTGTATACATGAGGCAATACATGCAGCATACGCATGTTACTGCGCTTACTGCGCATACATGCGGTAAACACATTCCTGAGTCATGTGACGTCCTTATTATTATGTATATAAGGAGAACCTGTACCATAGTAGGAATACAGTGTTCTTACCTCTGCTAACCCTAGCTGTAAGTCTAAGTAAACCCCAGGTAGGTTGTAAGGAACGTGTTGTCTCTTCCACTGTGCAGCGTATATAGTCTGCTCCAACAGAGACACAGCAGCAGCCTGAGCTTGATGGCATACATTGAAACAGATATACAATGTGTACAGTGAATAGTATGCATAGTTTAATATTGCCCATTCCCATGTCCATGCCTGATGGCGATGCCCTGGCCATCCCCGTGGCCATGGCTGTGTCTGTGCCCATTGCATTTCAAACATTACTAATGTCTGTATTACACTCCTAATGCATGTCTACTGTAAGGTATAATAATCAGAGAAATGGGAGCAGCCAGAGACATGGGAGCAGCCAGAGACATGGGAGCGGCCAGAGACATGGGAGCAGCCAGAGACACGAGAGCAGCCAGAGACACGGGAGCAGCCAGAGACATGGGAGCAGCCTTAGTTCAATGGCATACATCAAAACAGATATACAAGGCCATCCCCATGTCCATCCCCATGTCCATGGCCATGTCTGTGCCCATTGCATTTCAAATGTTACTAATGTCTGTATTACACTCCTAATGCATGTCAATTGTAAGGTATAATAATCAGAGAAATGGGAGTGGACAGAGAAATAGGAGCGACCAGAGACATGGGAGCAGCCTTAGTTTGATGGCATACATCGAAACAGATATACAAGGCCATCCCTGTGTCCATGTCTGTGCCCATTGCATATCAAACATATGTATTACGTTCCTAATGCATCTCTATTGTAAGATATAATAATCGGTGTACAATGTAGTCATTGGTTAACATAGTATGTACATGGTGTGTCCATCCCCATGGCTGTGGCTGTGTCTGTGCCCATTGCATTTCAAACATTACTAATGTCTGTATTACATTCCTAATGCATGTCTATTGTAAGGTATGATAATCAGTGTACAATGTAGTCATTGGTTAACATAGTATGTACATGGTGTGTCTGTCCCCATGTCCATTGATGATACTCAACCCGGAAACCCAAACAAAACCCACAAAATGGCTTCAGATGGTATAACATGAGTCAGAGGAAGGTTGCAAGGCCCTCTAGATGTCACCTGTCAGACCGACTGTCAAATAGTCATAAAACAACTGCTTGTTGAAGCAGTTCGAGGCTAAAAGAATGTATTTCGAGACGTTGCAATGATTTTTGAGGGGTTGCGATGATTTGCGAGACTTTCGAGATGTCGCAATGCTTTTCGAGATGTCACAATATTTTTTGAAGAGGTTTCGAGGAATTTCGAGTGCACAGATATGTTCGGATGCAAGATCGGGGGACTAGACGAGTAGTAGAAGTGACAAAAAGGCTAATCGAGGGAAGCGAGAGCAAAAATAGCGTAATGCGAGGAATTTCGAGGAATTTCGAGGAAGTTTAGCGTAAAACACCAAACTTCAGACTGAATAAGACTAAACTGTACTCTCAAATCACTGTGATCTGGGAGGAAGATGACGACTTTCTTGTTTTTCTTTGTATCTAGTACATCTTTTCATATAAAATAAAGAAAATACCTAAAAAGGCTAGAGAACATGAGGCAAACATGTGGAAAACTCGAGGCAAAAGACAATATAAGTATATCAGGACAATAAAGCGAGCCTAGAAAGGGTGAATATAACACATGATGAAGAAATAATAAGAAAGAATAGCTAAAACTGGACTGTCCTTGTTATAAATTGAATGGAAGATCAGAAACTGCTTCGAGCAGATTGTATGCATGCACATGTGGTTGAAATGTGTTCGATATACTCGATATAGTGTCCCATGTGTCCAGCATGCGTCTGAAGATCATTCGAATAGGAAATACTGTGTCCAACAATGTTTTTTGAGGTTCGATGTTTTTCGAAGATTTTCGAAGATTCTTCTGACTTCGTTTGTGGCCCGATATTGGTGCGATATTGTTCAACAATGGTAGGGGATATGTCTGGCATGTGTGCGATGACCATTGGAATAGCGATATAGTGTCCGATGTCGATTTTCGATGTTCAACAATGTTCAATCACGTTCGATACGATGCTCGCACTCGGTAGACTTGGTCGGGAGTGGTCACGCTGCTTCTGGGACCTCATGCGAGTTATCTGATGTGATTAGAATGTGGTCGAACTGGTGAATCAGCCTTTGAGCCAAGGAGACAACCTATCACCGTGTCCATCCCCATGTCCATGTCTGTGTCCATCGCTGTGTCCATGTCTGTGCCCATTGCATTTCAAATGTTACTAATCTCTGTATTACATTCCTAATGCATCTCTATTATAAGGTATAATAATCAGTGTACAATGTAGTTATTGGTTAACATGGCATGTACATGGCATGTCTGTCCCTGTGTCTGTGTCCATGTCTGTGTCCATGTCTGTGTCTGTGCCCATTGCATTTCAAATGTTACTAATGTCTGTATTACATTCCTAATGCATGTCTATTGTAAGGTATAATAATCAGGGTACAATGTAGTCATTGGTTAATATAGTATGTACATGACTTTATATAGTGAGTTTGACAGCATCCATCAAACCTGTATCATTTGATACAATGTATGTGTTCAATAGGCCATATCATTCTATACAATGTAGCTTACCTATGTGATAAGCTTTGAGGACACACTGTTGATAAGTTCCTGAATTGATGGTCATAAAATATGGTCTTGAAAGTACAATTGCTCAGAGATGGGCTCAGACCATCACACTGTGGATATGTAGTGAAAGTCCATGACTATTCAGGAAAATAGACAACTATTTCAGTGCATAAAACTGCTCTTTTTTGAAATACTTATTCAACCAGAATTCCAGGCTAAACTCCAGGCTCATTTCTTTAGTCAGATGCTTGTTGGCATTCACTCTAAGATGGGGGATGAGATCCAGGAGGGCTCTAAGTTGTTTCAAGACATACATTCCTGCTGATGGGTCAGGATACAAACCTTTTCGAGTTGGTGATGCCTGGACTGCAGCATTTAGCTGAGGTACAACATCAAAATGCTGAACATAGGTAAGAAATAAGTCTGTGCCAGGAGCAGATGGAACTCTTCTGGATGGAATGGCATGAAAAATAAGTTGTAGTTGGACAATATGATGCCCTGAACCAAATTTAACAAGTCAATACAAATGAGATACATACATGAATATGGAATATGACCTTCAAGACCACTTTGCAGACAAACTGTGCCATTGTTGGTATTGATGAGAATGACATCAGAATGGCCATAGGTCCAGGAGTCTGAGGGATCGAGGCATTGATTGTTTGCAGTGGGAGGACACAATGCAGTGGAAAATAAGAACAGTTCTGCACTTGCACTTTTGTCCAGACTTGAAGATTGTCGAATGGTAATGGAGAATTGATATCACCAATCCTATGACCACCAACCTGAAAAGGATCCTTATTCTTGGCCCGAGTCAAGAAGTCCACCAGAGCACCACGTAAATCCAGTAGATTGAATGTTTCCATGAAAGCTTCAATTGACATCATCTTCATAGTTGGGTCCCTTGTTAAATGCAACCCAGTGTTGCCCTGTACTACAGTTCTAAATGGCAGTGGCAAACTAGAGTACAAGCCCTGTTGAAGACCATCCACAAGTTCAAAGTAGTTTGGATTTCCACAAACAGTTCCAGTGACAGGGGCAGTTGGCTGAATGTGTGTTAAGAGTGCCACTGTCATACTGATGACAGTTAAGGGATCTTCAGATACACCATCATCATTGCCATCATTTTCCAAGCATGGATCAAGAAGAAAGTGGAAGTCAATACAAGCCTCACGAATGGTGGTGGCAATGTCAAACTGTCGACATTTATCCATGCGGTCAAGGAAACAACAGATCTGAGACTCATACTCTTGGTTGTTACTGGAATGCGATGGTTCTTTGATTTCTGTCACATGGCATTGTTCTGTAGCATCAGCACTCCACTGTATTGCTGCTCCATTCTCACGGATGTTGGAAGTGACACTTCGCAGAAGTTTGAGCTTAGGGATGTACCAGCTGTTGATGACAGCATTGCCTTTGCTGGTTCGTGCTCCAGCTGATATGATTGCATGCTTGTGATCATGAAACTCTTTGAGCACAGCATCCATTTTGGTGCATATCAATTTCGAAATTTTGGGTGCTTGGGCGAGATATCAAAAGTCCATCAATGAGTGTATGGTGACCAGAAAGTCTTTTGAGATGGCATCAGCAATGACTGGTACAAGGTAGTGTTGAATATCACAATGTTCCCATTCAGTGACTTGCTTCAGCCTCAATATGCCTTCATTAAGTTGATGAAAGCTGGTATGCAGATGGAGGATGGAGAAACAAAAGTCAATTTCAGCACCACCAATGGCATGGATGCACCACTTGGCATCATGGTCCCAGAACATTTTGTGCCAGTGGTGGAGCAGCTCTGGTGTGAAAAATGTCAAAGGTTCTGAAAGAGGCCAATCATGCCAAAATGGGTGATTAGGGTGTAACACAGGTCGCACCATGGGTAAAATTTCACACACCATACCCATTCTAACACCCGCAACCATGGTGACAGGTTTTTACCATGGTCTGTTGTGAAACACTGCAGGTGCAACAAACACCATGAACACACTGTGGTTTCAATTCTTTTTCTCCCTCCTATTTGATGTTCTACAACATTAAACATAGGGTATTTGTATTGTATAACTCAACTAACTTAACTACACCCTTTAAGTATACAATATCTAAGCTACAGACAATTTTTTATTTCAACTGGAATGCCTTGCATTTGCACGAGAGGTACAACACAAGCATTAAAAATTTTCATTAAACTAAGTAATGGGGAGGCCCTTCCCCGCCACCTCTCATTTCCCTTCCCTGCCATCTCTTGTTTCCCTTTGTTGTTGTTGTTGTACACAAACCATGCCTTGAAATGATGATGCGGCTTGTTGACTGTGATGTCCAGCAACTTCCACAGCCAGTGACTTCAATACCCATTAATAAGGTGACACTGCCAAAATGGGTATGGTGTGCCACAGGTATGGTATTTTGGCAACCATACCCATACCTGTCAAACCTGCCATCAACTTACTGCAGGTGTACCCATACCCATGATATTCCCTATGAGTGATGTACACCATTCAATTGGTGAATACTGGCTGCCTTAATAGATGTGGCAAGCTCCCAAGGACTAATGGTACTCTCCACAGCATGGAGATGCGCAAGCGTGGTCAAAGCCATTTGGGGTTTATGCCAAAAAGGGTCACCAAATGTTTTGTAGGATGCCATAGTGATATGTGATGTTTTTCCTGAAATGCCCAATAATGCCAAGGCCTCTTGCATGTCAATGATGCATGCCGCAAGAGTAGTGTAAATGTAGTGACAAAAGCTGAGTGGGTCTTGTAGAAAGTGGATCCTAGTACAATCAAGATCATGCTCAGTCTCTGGATAAGTGACTGTTATTATTGTGTACTGTACCTAGTACAATCAAGATTGTGCTGTAGGTACAGTAAGTATGGATCAATAAACAAGTAATTAATGAAGCTCACCTCAGTCTCCATATAAGTGACTGAGGTGGTAAAGTAACTACTGAACATATATATATGTATTCTTAAGGCATGATACAGGTATGGGTAAACCCATGATAATATGGTTATGGGTATGCATGGTTACGGGTACAGGTTGGAAGTTGCTGTACCCAGGCAATACCATACCCATTTCCACGGTGTTATGGGTATGATGTGGGTATGCTGGTGCTGGAATTTCAGTCAGATGAGTGATCATCTGACCTTGTTGATTTACTCATGACACTTTTCTAATGGTGCTATAACAGCGAGACGACACCGTCGACAGCACTGCCCCACCACCATTGTGAGACAATGGCTGCATCGCAGCCCAAATGATGTCTATTGTTGTTTGGGCTCTAGGTATTTTTCTCTATCTTTTGTTCTTGTTTTTTCCTAACTAACTAATGTTTTTATTCAACTTTTAGGTTCTAATGGTGCTATAACAACAAGATGACACCATCAACAGCACTGACCCACCACCATTGTGAGCCTCTGCTCACAAGGTGGATAACAGGGATGGGAGTGGCAATGAACAAGAAACGACACACCCTGCCCCCAGCCTCACAAGCAACTGCTCGTTGGGTGGATCGCAGGTGGAATGACGATGACAAGCAGCAGTGGACCTGAGGACCACCACCACAACAGCACCCCCAACCACTGCCACAAGCAACTGCTCATGGGGTGGAAACAGGGAGCAATGAGTTTTGTTCTGGGTGACTATGGCCACCACCACCCCCTCTCGCTGCAAATGGCTGCAAATGTGAGTGGGGGGGGGGAGTTTCTTGTTCGATATTTTAGTTTAATCTAGTGTAATTATATTATTAAAATACATATTCATGTCAAAACCCATGAATAACAATGGATAACCTGCTGAAACCCACGGTAATACTGCACTCTTAACCATAGGGGTACGGTGTTGATGGGTATGGGTGCAGGTACCAGAAAATATACCCAGGGGTTACCTGTGTCATGCCCTATGTATTCTGTGTAACAAAGGATGGGTATGAATAAAAATGAGACAAGGGGGAACTGTGTCACTGTGTCACGGATTGACCCTATGTATCAAAGGGAATGCTAAAAATAGCACACACATCAAACACATCAAAAGCGAGACTCACAGTGCAATCTCAACACTCCTCCTCACCATGAATACTCCTCCTTGCATGGAATTACATTACCATAGTCCAAGATGGTTTCTAAGAAAGGCAAATTGTTTAGGGTCCAAGGCCTTTGTAAACATGTTGGCGACATTATCATGGGTGTTGACATAATCAATAGTAAAGTCGCCTGATTGGACATGCTCTTGCAGGAAATGATATTTAATGTTGACATGCTTAATGTGAGAATGAAGTAATGGGTCCTTGGATAAAGTCCTGGTAGCATTGTTGTTGCAAAAGATCAGTACTTTACACTCCCCCCCCAGTCCGAGCAGACTCTGCTTGGACACTCAGACACTCAGACTTCACTCAGACTCTGCTTGGACTTTGCTTGGACAACATCAATTGTGCATTTATTTACACCTTTAAAGTACTGTCCAAGTAAAGTAAAGTCCAAGTTCCAGACTTAGAGAAATTCTTATAAGTCCCACAAAATGATGTGTGCACAGCAGGAATTGAACCAACAGACTTCTGGACTAGCAATCACATGATGACCAAACATGCACACTCTACCACTTAAGCCAAGTAATCATTTAAAGTTACATACATTATATCTATTTATTACTGAAATCTAATTTTTTATATATCATGAATAGATTATTAAATTGACCCCCTTGCATCTGTGTGAGGGGTAATTAATTGATATGTATAATACTAGGCCCTCCCCTCACAAGCTCGAGGGGAGGGCCATAACTATCAATTATAAAAATAAATTAAAAACACCCACCATGAGCAGTTGCTTGTGGTGGGGTTCATCTCTCCCTGGGTTGTCCCCTGGCCATCTCACTCTCCTGTCCCCATTCTTCTCCCCCCTGAACCACCCCACAAGCAGATGCCCGTAGGCATGGGGTGGGTGTCATCATGGGTGTCCTCACTCTTGTTGTCATCTCCCTTCCCCCTCGTCTCCCTTCCTTCTTGTCTCCCTTCCACCTTGTCTCCCTTCCCCCTCATCTCCCTTGCCTCTTGTCTCCCTTGCCTCTTGTCTCCCTTCCATCTTGTCTCCCTTCCCTCTCATCTCCCTTCCATCTTGTCTCCCTTCCCTCTTGTCTCCCTTCTGTTAGGGCGACACCCACTATCTGCTAGCTAAGACTGTGTGGGTTCTCTCTACAAGAAGGGGGCGGGATCCGCGCTCATGATGGGGGAATTGATGGTTTTGATGCGAGGGGTTATTAATAGGTGAGTTTGTTGAGATAGGCCTTTCACACCGAAAACGTAGGTGGAATACCTAAGAGAACACAACTGGGGTCCCCTAGGCATATATTTAGGGTTTATATACTATGTTACATATATTGTACATTGTTGTTACTGATGCATTCGTACATGCACGTACATATTGATGTGTGCGAAATAAAATTCTCATGCTATCAAAGTGTAGCATCATTTGGCGTCATGTAGCATAATTTGACATAATAAATAAAATGAAATTTTATTAGGTAATGGGGTGGTTTCCTAACATTACCCCCCTTTTATGCCTCGACTTCCAGGTGAGAAAATATTACATCTGTCCCCTCTGTGAAATTTTGATAAGGCCGGAATCTCATCCCCTCATACACCATTCTCGCAATGTGACGCAGAGCATTCAGATTATGTTTAAAGAATTGGGCGATTCCATTACGCGCTCGCTTACAATTCTCTTTGGGTTCCCACAAATTATTTTTGTCGGTATAGTTTTTCTACTTTATTAAGAACTCCAATTTGTTCCATCGAAGATGTGAGTCTAGAATTTCTTCAACTATGTATTCTGGAGCACCTTCTACTATTATCGGAGGTTGCGGAGTAGTTTGTTGGCCAGGAATAGTGGGCGGGCAGTAAGGGCGTAGGTGGGATACATTAATCTCCGGATCAATCTTGAATGATTGGGGTAATTTTAGCACTACCACATTAGGTGAGATCACTTTAGAGATCGCATATGGGCCAACTTGTTTTTCCGTAAGTTTCCTCGAAGGTCATGGAATATTCAGGTCCTTGGTACTTAGCCATACCAAGTCACCAACTTTGTACTCTGGAGCGCATGCTCGAGTACAATCCGCGTGTCGCATCATGTCATCACGTGCTTTCTTCAATGCCGCCTCTGCTTCCTCTTGTACCTTTTGCATCTTAGATACAAAGTCTTCTACCGACTGTACTTTGACTTCCCTTCTGGGTTCTACTCCCATGCGAGGATGATATCCATAATTTGCAAAAAAGGGTGACATACGAGTAGCCAAATGGAATTTGTTATTGTGGGAAAATTCAGCAATTGCCAACCATTTGGGTCAGTCAGTTTGTCGGTAGTTGGCAAACATACGTAGGTACTGCTCCAACTCCTGATTCATTCTCTCTGTCTGCCCATCAGTCTGCGGATGATATGCCGTAGATAATTTAGTTTGAATTCCCAATATGTTGTTTAGTTCTCACATAAACGCGGAAGCAAATTGTGATCCGCAATTGGAGATAACGGTATCGGGTAACCCATGTAACCGCCATACCTGATTTAGATAGAGGCATGCCAAGCCCAATGATGAGGTTTCTGTAGTAGTAGGAATAATATGGACCTCCTTTGTAAAGCGGTCGCATACTACAAATATTGCATTGTACCCTTGAGCCTCGGGTAATCTGGTAATAAAATCCACAGATATATCTCACCATGGCACGTTAGGTATAGGGTTTGGCATTAATTTTCCTGCAGGTTTCTCTGGAAATTTCTTCCCCCTCATGCACGTATCACATCCATCCACATACCCCAACACATACTTCAAAATTCCAGGCCACCAATAATTTCTCATTACTAATTCCAATGTCTTCCATCTTCCTGGGTGTCCGGCAATTGGCGTATTGTGATGTAACCGGACGATCTCCCTTCACAAATCCTGATCCTTTGGTACATACACTTTTCCTCGAAACAACACCAACCCTTGTTCCTCAGCCCATTCGTCTCCTTTGATATTACCTTTCTTCTCTCCCTTCAGAGCTTTCACGGCTTCCACTACTTCATCGTCCATTTCCGAACATTGTCTAATTTTAGACAACATTTCCATTTCCGAGCTATCTATTAATAGATGCCCTTGACGCATAGTGCAAATGCGAAAGTATTCGGGGTTGAGTAAGGTAACATTTTTATTGTCCTCCTCCACCCCCCTTTTATGATCAATACGTCTGGATAATGCATCTGCTTTCCTCATTAAGCTTCCCGCTTTGTGGACCAAGTGAAAGTTGAAACGTGATAGGAATAGCTTGCCTGCGATTAAGCTTTTTAGCAGACATGAAGTATTGCAGATTTTGATGATCCGTCCAGATCTCAATCTCATGCATACATCCCTCCAAATAATGCCTCCACGCCTCCAATGCTCATATTATCCCCAACATCTCTTTGTCATGCACATCATAATTCCTCTCCACATCATTCAACCCTTTTGACAAGTATGCACAAGGATGCCATTTGTCATCTTTGCACAGCATTGATAATACCGCTCCAGTAGCAAAATCAGATGCATCGGATTCCACTTGCAAAGGGTGTGTGAAATCTACTGGGGCTAATATTGGTCCCTCCACAAACTTCCTCTTCAACTCCTCAAACGCTGTCTGCTGCTGCTCTCCCCACCTCCATACTACTCCCTTTCACGTAAGGTTATGTAAGGGTGCAGCAATTTTAGAAAAATTGTGCACAAAGCGACGATAATAATTTGCGAGTCCCAAGAAGGCTTGAACCTCCTTGACACGGGTGGGCGCAGGCCAATCTGTGATCGCCTGTACCTTGATCGGATCCATTTTAATCCCGTCAGGGCCAATCAATAATCCTAGGAACTCAATCTCACTTGCCCCAAACACACACTTCTCTGGTTTCAAAAATAGATCATTCTCCGCCAACCTCTGTAACACCTCCTGTACTATCACCTCATGATTTTCTTCATCCTGCGTGAATATCAGAATGTCATCAATAGATATTATTACCACGCCTTTGTCTATTACGTCCTTGAAAATGTTGTTCATCATATTTTGAAAGGTCGGGGGACTATTAGTCATCCCAAAAAACATGACAAGCGGCTCAAAGGATCCTCGACGCATGGCAAATGCTGCCTTCCACTCATCTCCTTTCTTTATTCATACATTGTTGTATCCCCATCATAAATCCAATTTTGTAAAGACCTTGGCTTTTCCCACCTTGTCAATTATTTCTGAGATCAATGGCAGGGGGTACATACGCGTTCTTCACTGTCCACTCATTCAAATACCTATAATCTGTACACATCCTCTTCATTTGGTCTTTTTTTAGCACAAAGAATATTGGTGACGTCTGCAGTGATTTTGAAGGTCGTATGTATCCTTTGCGCAATTGCTCCTTCAGGAACACATCCACTTCTTCTTGTTCCATCGGAGATAATGGATATACCTTTGACTTCTTCAGCACAAACCCTGGCTTCATCTCAATTGCATGATCCCATGGCTTCCACACTGGCATTCACTCAGACTCCTTCTGGAACACTGACAGATGTTCATGATACACTTTTGGCACCCATTCCTCCACTGGCTTCTCCACCTTCACGATATTCTTGTCCCATGACTGTCCTCCACGAATTGTTCTAAAGGTTTGCTTCTGCTCTTCTTTCTCAATCATGATGGGAACTTCCCCATTTGGCATTTCCTCATCCTCCACTTCCTCCATCGTAACAGAATACTTTCTCAGACATTCTTTCTCTTTCTTTTTCCTTTTTTCCTTCTTCATCTTCCTCCCATACACATTACATTCCTTAGGACAACGAGTCATTTGTACTTTCCCAGTTTTCCAATCAATTTCGGGATTATGCTTCTGTAACCACAGACATCCTATTATTAGATTGGTTTTCCCACAATTGCACACTTCGAATATGGCTTGCTCCTGATGCTCCTGATACTTTAGGATCATAGTCACCTCCTCCTTGATAGTTCCTCCACAATTGACTGTTCCGTCAATATTGTACACCATTATAGGTTGCACCAGCTTGTGTGTGTTAATACTGTTTCCGGTAATTAAGGATCAATTAATAAATAATCCTGTAGCACCACTGTCAAGCAACACTTCCACATCAATAGCTGCATGCGTGTCCACTGTCTTCAATCCCACAGTCAAGGTGATTTCGGGTTCTATTCGCGCAGAGCGAATAAAGAATTTAGGGGTTTTCGGAAATGATGAGTGAAAATTGTCACATGATTGACAACAGTTGTACTCCTTTTCGTCACGTGATTCAAAACGGTTATACTCCTCCTCGATTTCCTTTTCTGATTTACTCTGGGTTTCCTCGGATACTAATACATTGTAACAATTCTGGGTCACCAATGGGAAATTCTTCTGCTTGCCTTCCTCAGGCTTTACTTCCTCGATTGTAGCTTCCCTAATCTTTCTTTTCTGCCTACAATTCCTAGAAATGTGTCCTAACTGCCCACAGTTAAAACATTTAAGTGGGGCTCATCTCCCTGCTTGATCAACCTCCATTGCCTCTGCTGGTGCTGCTGACTCCATAACTATAGGTGTCACTGTCATGGCCAGTGGCTGTGCCCTTGGAGCTTGCGCCTGAGGCGCCTTTCCTTTCTTGGACTTTCCTCCAGATGACTTTCCAAATTTACTACTTCCGTACATCAACTTTGACTCCACCTGTTCCTGCCGATATTGCCGGTCAAGGCACATTGCCCAATTATACCACTCGTCCAATTTCTCTGGCATAGAAGGTAGTCGGTAGATAGACTTGAATAAGGAGGGATTTAATCCTGCTTTCAAAAACTCTACCAATGCGGCTTCTCCCATGTCCGTTTGTGAAGCTTCTGCTTTGAACTGCAAAATAAATTCATCCGCCGTTAAGGAACCTTGGTGCATGGTCTTTAATTTAGCATTGGCTGTTGCCTTTGGATTAGGGTCTCCAAACTGTGCCTCCAATCTCTCCAGAAATTCCTTGAAGGTTGCAAAAGGTTTATTTCCCGCAGCAATTTGATTAATAGCCTTGTTTCTCCAGAACTGTGCTTTCCCCCCCTGAATGTATGAGAGAGCAAACATAATCCTAGACTTGGCTGTATGAAACTCTGGCTTCCTCCCATGGATGTACAATACTATAGAGCTGATGAAAGATTTTGTATTCTCCATGGTACCGTCAAAGATTTGCAGGGGTGCATACTTAGGTAAGCATGCTTTTCCATTTCCAGATTTCTCCACCATCTCATCCTCCTGCGATATCCACTCCACCATCTCCTCCATCTCATCATCTCTTTCTCCTATCGTCTCTGGCTGTACTTCCGCTTGTCTGGGCTGTGATGCTGCCAATACTGACACTAATTGCAACATTTGTGCTGTGAGCGCATCAATTTTTGCCTCTAGTGCTGGTATGGGAACAGGATTAGGACCGGGATTAGAAGTTGAAGGTTCAGACATAATTGTAGAATCTGTGATGAATCACTTCTTTGACAAATTCAAATTTTTTTCTTTGAGACCTCTCCAAATGTTTACAGGTCACGTGATAAGGTTTGTTGATCGTTCGTCAATGGTTCGTTGTTTGTCAGGCGCCTATTTTGACACTTTGGATCAATAACCCTTCCAACAGTGCCTGATCTCGGAGATATCACTGAATTTGGCTTGTAACTAAAATAGTCATCTGAATAGAGTAATGTAAATCATAACTAAACCAGATCCGATCGGTTGTCTGGTTGCAGCTGTCCTAATGATGAGTGCTGCCTCTCGATCACTGGCAGTCGCAATGTAAGGTGAGGCCTGGCATCGGCTTATGAAAGAAAAGGTAGATTACGTATATACAAGTACTTCTGGCTTGTGCCGAAAGGGTGAGTAATCGGATGTGGTGCGGTGAAACAATGATGTATGCACAAGTAAGAGAAGGTGCACTGATATGGGAAGTTGTGTTCTTCTGTTAGGGCGACACCCACTATCTGCTAGCTAAGACTGTGCAGGTTCTCTCTACAAGAAGGGGGTGGGATCCGTGCTCATGATGGGGGAATTGATGGTTTTGATGCAAGGGGTTATTAATAGGTGAGTTTGTTGAGATAGGACTTTCACACCGAAAACGTAGGTGGAATACCTAAGAGAACACAACTGGGGTCCCCTATGTGTATATTTAGGGTTTATATACTATGTTACATATATTGTACATCGTTGTTACTGACGCGTTCGTACATGCATGTACATATTGATGCGTGCGAAATAAAATTCTCACGCTATCAAAGTGTAGCATCATTTGGCGTCATGTAGCATAATTTGACATAATAAATAAAGTGAAATTTTATTAGGTAATGGGGTGGTTTCCTAACACCTTCCCTCTTGTCTCCCTTCCCTCTCATCTCTCTTCCCTCTTGTCTCCCTTCCCTCTTGTCTCCCTTCCCTCTTGTCTCCCTTCCCTCTCATCTCCCTTCCCCCTCATCTCTTCACCCTCACCTTCCACCCTGTGAGCAGGGGCTCACAGCAGTGGTGGTGGTGGTGTCCCCCCATTGTCGTCATTGCCAGTCATAGTTTGTACCTAAAACAAAGTTGGTTAGCATCGAAAAATGAAATGAGAAAAGAAAAAAAAAACTTACCTAAGACCCAAGAGACATCAACTCTCTTGGGCCTTTTTTGTCTCCCTGTCGGTACCTGCACTCTCGCACCCCCCATCCACTCCATGAGCAGTTGCCTGTGGTGGTTATGGGGGGTGCTGGCTGTCATTGGCATTTCCCCTGACTGTTGTTGTTCCACCTGTCATCCACCCTATGAGCAGTGGCTTGTAGGGCTGTGAAATAAGTGATGCAACACTGTACAGATCACTGAGAAGGAGTGGTTTTACATTGAAGAAGGTAATGTAACTTGTCTTTGTTCATTTTATCTCACCTATAATGAATTATGTGTAGCTCACATGAGAACCACTTGAATGCAGTGAAGCAAAGCGATTAGCTTTCCGACACCAATATGGGTCAAGGTACAAACCTGAGCAAACGGTGTTTGTAGATGAGAGTTCTTTTGACCGCTGCACTTCCATTCGAAAGCGCGCCTGGGCTCTTTTGGGTCAACGAGCTGTCAGGCAATGTTTTTTTGTTTGAGGAAGACAGTAAGCACCATTATCTATATCAAGTTCTATTCTACAACCATGATTTACCATTGCAGGTACTCCCTTCTTCCTGCCCTCTCCCTCAATGGCATTATCCATGCCAAGATTGTCAAGGGCTCCTTTACGACCACACTCTTCCATTATTTTATTGAAGGCCTCTTAGACTGTATGCAGCCATTTCCTGCTCCAAACTGTGTCATTGTCATGGACAATGCTCGCATCCACAAGACCTTCATTCCTCTAGAAGCTCCCGCAGTTTGCTTAGATAAATGTCTGGACTAAAATGGACTTGACCTTGCAGGAACTGATATGGGATTAATATAGTAGTAATTGTGGATGGAATAGTCAATGCACTCTAACATCAGTAGGCCTGAGAGCCCGCTTAGCTCCCCTGAGCTCTCTAGAGACTCGAGTTCGAACAGCCATTCCCTTCTTGTGGTAATCAGAGAGTGTCTGTTCAATTGTCCGATGTATACACCCTGTATACCAAGAGATGGATGCAATGTCCAAAGATTGTGCCATGTTGACTATGGCTCCATGGAGATCATCAGCCACAAGTCATAGTGATGTGGTTGAGTGACAAAGATGATTGCCACATTGGGAAGCTACAACATATTATCATCTACATAATAACTGGCCACAACACTGTATAATCCCATATTTTCATATGGAGCACCCTAGACTACACTATCCTTGACAGTCTCCCACTGTTGGCTTATTTTTCTGACTATTGGTTCTTGAGATATTGGTTGCACATGTATTTTTGGCTGGACTCAAACTAGAATTTGTAAAACTCAACTAAAAAATAAGCGAATTGTGGGGCGCTCTAGAGCTAGCTTAGTAGTGCAAAATAGACACCAAGATCTTGCAGAAATGTGGGCTCGTTGTTGAGATATGGCTCGCAGAAGATTTGCAGCTCATATGTGTGAAAATTCAATGAAATCACATGACCGCCAACTTTGTTGCAAACAGCAATAAGCAAATTTTGCTTAATTCAGGAAACGACCCTACTTATTCTAAGCAAGATCTCCTTAACAGCCATTTGCTTAATTCTGCTTAATTCTGCTTAATTTTGACTTTAAGAAGCATTAAGCATAATAAGTCAGCATCAGATTTTCCTGATGTAGGAGGTGGAGAACAACAACTTACCAGTACCCAATGGAGCAACGTTGAATGTGACGGTGGCTGCCAATGCTTGGTTGGTAGCGACACAGATGGTGAGAGCGGCGATGATGGTAAATTTCATCTTGGACTTAGAGTTATGGTGGTGAGAGAACTTGCGAGGATAGTGTTTCGCCAGGTCTCTACGTAGGGTTTATATAGGTTTCTGTAAGTGTCCAAGAACTAGGATTGTAGTGAGACAAAAGTAGATAGTGAGTATTATGTCCCTACTTATCGGCAAAAATTCCGGGCACATCGCTGATAATCCAAGGAAGTGATGGAACGGGGACCTCCGGTAGGGGGCAAGTAGGGGGAGTGTCTAGCCAGAAAAAAAGTTCTCACGTACTCAGGGAGTGGCGGACTGCCATCAGTCAGCATAATGAGCATTCGAACGAGTTAATACCTAATAAAAACTGTTGTGCCAGATTTCCCAACCTACAGAACGGTTGAAAAATCCTAATGAAAAAAAAGTAAGCTTTGACCCTGAGGTCGTCGAGTGAACATCCCTGTATCCTGAGCCCACACAATCTCAGCGTTTATGACACCCCCTCTAGCTTCTGAAGGGGCGTGTGACAGCCGCGTGTCTTACAGTACAATAGTACAAGTCACCGACAACGCTTGGTGCAGAGATTTTGCCAACGCCTTCCGGCAGTGCTAGTGATGCCACGGCTCGGCTCGGCTGGGCTTAGGCAGCCGATAAAAACGGCGCCACTGTACTGATCCCAACCTGTGTGACAGGCTGATGTGCCGGATTCGGGTGCCGACACCTTGCTAATGATATAAGTAACTGCCAACTTCAAGTTAACTTAAGTAAGTTAGCTACATGGCATCATGGCTTGATCATGACCCAATCGGACAAGTTTAGTTGGATTCTAAATTTTGAGAACGTTCTCACACCTCCCACAGTATCAGTCAGGCTGATGTGATTGCTAAGTAGGTAGATGCGAGAACTTTGATCCATCACTGTAACTTTGTTTATCTGTGCAAGGCAGTTACAAACAGACCTTACCAAAATCGGCGACCACGCGTTGACCACGCGTTGGTTTTATTTATAGTACCTAAGCCTGAGTTATATTTTCGTCGTTCGAAGCGGATCTAGCATCGATATGCAATCAGCTGCAATGACATGCATTTCTTCCTGGAGGTAAGTTATGAACGTCCTCCGGACCCCCTCCTCTACAGGTACTGTGTACCTTTGTTAATACGTTCTTTGACCGTACCTTCGTAGGTTGACGTTGTCAATTGCCTTCGCTCCTGAATGTTATGTCCCCAAAAGCTCTCAATGACGAAACTTTCCCTCCGCCCAACTACATCTCTGCACTATTCCGAGTTGGGAATGACCTGAACTTGAAGCTGATGACTGAATGTGAAAAGAATGACTAAAATGGCTAGACTTCGGCGGACTCGTGCTTGGATGATTCATCCCAGGCATTTGTCCTCGGGGGTATATAGGTAGTATGGCTAGATGGGTTGGTGACCATCTCAACACCATGCCAGCTTGCAATCCAACCAGCACGCGCGAGTATTATTTTACCAAGGTTCGTGACAGTGATCCTGTACCTAAGTGAATGTACCCTAACACGTCGGTTTTTGTAGTTGGGCTCGTACAATAATCTTTCCCTCAGGGATGCCCCCATCAAGCAGCCGAAAGCTTCGGAAGTCCTCGTCAAAGTCCATGCCATTTCTCTTCAGGTTGGTTGTTTTCTGCGCCACCATCTATCGAAGAGCTTAATTTCCGATAGTTCCGAGATCTTCTCATTGCAAACGGTACATATCCAGTGGGGTGAGCAAACTACCCACTCCGAATCATATCTCCTTTAACTTTACGAAGGGGACCAGATAATCTTGTTCCCTGTTCTGATATGGCTGGGGAGATTGTTGCTATAGGAGAAGAGGTGAAAGGCTGGAAACAGGGCAATCGAGTTTGCGCGAACTTTACCATCGACCATATTTATGGCGATCTCAACCCGGCGATTCAACGCACAGCGTTAGGTGGCGCGATTCATGGTGTCTTGACCGAATACCGGATATTTCCTGCTCACGTATGCACCGGAACCGCTTCCTTGAAAGTCGAAATCACTGACACATCTTCACCAGTCGCTCATCGAAGTACCTAACCATCTCTCTTATGAAGAAGCCTCCACTTTACCGTACGTGTACAGGTTGATGGACTGTGACATTAATTATGTCTTCATTGTGCTCCAGATGCGCAGCGGTTACTGCGTACAATGCATTGATGGGACCCGTGCCTCTGAAGGCAGGCGATTATGTTCTTGTCCTCGGCACCGGTGGGGTATCAATGTAAGCCTGTCCGATCTGTTTTGGCACCTGTCTATCCCTGATTTTCGCAAAGCTTTGCTCTCCAGCTTGCCGTTGCCTCCGGTGCCACGGTAATTGCGACCTCTTCCTCTGATGAGAAATTGAAGATTGTATCAAGACTTGGTGCGAGACATGTCATCAATTACAAGTCAACTCCAAATTGGGACGAAGAGGTTTTGAAGATTGTAACATGTTTTTCTTTTCTCATCGATGAGATTACCGGCTCAATTGTTTATGTAGACTAATGGTGTAGGGGTTGATCATGTCATCGAGGTAAGTAGTGACCTAATCTTTTATTCCTAAGCAAATTACTCAGGGCAGTGTGCACCTTTTTCAGGTCGGAGGGCATGGAACATTGCCAAAATCTGTAAACTGTGTACGAATGGCTGGGCAACTCCACATGATAGGTGTCGTCTCGCAAGTAAGCGATCTACAGTTGTTGGCTACCTAAACCCTGAAATATATGCCAAAGGAAAGAACAGAGAAGAACTTTTTACTAGAGAACATCCTGAAATCTGTCGTCTTTCGTGGTATTCAGATCGGTTCTGTGGCTCAGTACACTTCTCTTTGCAATTCGCGGGTGATTGGATGTCTGACTTGCAAATCAGGTTCAAAGATATGATCCGCCTCATGTGCGCAAATCCAGAGACGACTCGACCTGTCGTTGATAAAGTTTTCCGCTTCGAGGAAACCAAGGAAGCCTATGCATACCTTGAGTCGCAGGCCCACGTCGGCAAGGTGGTCATCAAAGTTTCGAAAGAATGACGTTCGCCAGTCAACAGAATACTAGTTCAAGTTGCGCCGGGAACACTATTCAGATACTTGCTATCCTAATAGTTTGTCTTTGTTTCAGCAGACAGATTTATTCTGCAGCACTCAACTGATGTATGTCCAACGTAACTTGCGCTGTGAGGGCCGCTGCTCCGCACGGCATGTCCGAGTTCTCTTGTGGAAGGTGAAAAAGTAAGATTCAACGCTCACGTGCTATCCTTGCAAATCATTCAATTGCAGCTGCGAGATTACAATGTATAGAATGCCATCACTGTGCCATCGGTACAGATCGAAGCTACATCTCGAGATTCGTACACTAATGATGAACCTGTCAGCATTCCGTCGTGAAACCAGATCATACCGGTGCTAGTGATTACACGCGACGTGAAATGTTCGTTTTCGAGATAAACAACAGTTACAACACCTCTGAGGGTGTAATGAACGCGGTCAGTTCCACAGGTAATTTAAAGTTCAGGAGATAGAGATGGCATGCTGCATTCCAAATCGAAGACGAGCACAGGCGGGGTCTGAACAAAAGAAGTCTTCCTCAACAAACGAGCATCGCAAGTAGAACATTCCGAAGATACGCCAACCGTGAAGTCGTCCATGCAAGCTTGTAAAGACATGCCGGGACATCTGAACACGATCATTTTTGGATCATTTCGCAGTTAGCTGTTGGAGACCGGTTTCTATCAACGTCGTGTTCGTTGGGGCAGACAAGATCCGACATCGTGATAGGGTGGCACGTTCTAAACAAGCGCTCTGCTATACAGTGTATGCTTGCATATCTTCCAAAGGTGAATTCCGGAGAAATTCTGGCTAAACGTCGTCTCATGAAATCCCTGATTTGTTCCAAAGAAAAGCGCTGAGATGTAATACAATCAACTTGAAAGCTCTCCTGTGTTTCAAAGCTTGTCATTAGGGAATCCAGCAATTCCGACTGCAAGCCCTGCCATGATGCACTGGTTGATGCAGGATTCTCCCGCCACATATTAAAGAGTACTACAAACACGGTGTTGTATGCGCAGCTGTTATTCCTCCAAGTACCAAGTGGGATACTTAGCTGGATGGCTTCAGATGGGTCAACGGTAGGGTGATTGAATTTAACCTTTTTCACTCTGGGCTATTTATTTGCAGGAATAGTATAAGAATGCTTGCATTTTAATGCGACCGCATCTGAGTTCTGATGCAGTTCTTTCATGGGCATAGACAATGGCTCTTTGGAACTGCTCGTAACCAACAAGGCGGGGGGCTTTTCATGGATTACTTTTGAGCCAACCACTCGCCAATCAACATAGTACTTCCATTCCAGAAAGGGATCAGACTTACTCCAATGCCTTGTGTTTCCGAAACAAATCTATCAAGGTATTTCTATGATCTGCCATAGCGATGTTTCTTGGCAATTTGTCCTCAAATCTGAGCATGGTGATGTTATCCAATAGCTCGAGCTCCCAAAATTCTTCTCCAGATGCACCCCCGGTAATTTTCCTTGGGTAGAAACTGGACAGAATCAACAAGGGGGCACCGGGATAAAAAAAATAGACCTGGGGTCGATTTTTTTGTCAAGGACATTTTCGGTGGATTAACTAACTTACATAATCAGGAACATGTCTATATTTAGCAATATGACATCATCTTCGTGACCGTTTCCCCCAATTTCGTGGTTCTTGCTCAAGTTCCATGCACCGAAGATGATACTGGACATATAGAGTGAGTTATCAATCACTGAGAACTCAGATCAAGTGTCAAGCCATGCTTACCCACTGAGTCTCACAACTGGCTTGTTTGCAGTTTAGTATGCCATCCATTGTACTATTGAGGACTGATCCACAAAGACACCCATTCAGGGTGTCTCCTAGTTGTCACAGAATTCTCTTGCGCTTCGACCACCCAGATTCTTTGGGAACTGCTTGAAACTGAGTTGTGGCTATATGATGCAAGGTTGAGTTCGCATCAATTGCCTTGCTGTCCACATTGTTTTGGTTTTCACTGCCATAATCAATTATTTTTCGATCACTCATAAATTGTGAATCCCAGTGTAAATCAGTTTATTTCACCTCTTCTGCTACTCAGATGCTATGGAAAACCTTCTATACATGTTTTATATGTTGTAGAAAGGTTCTATTAGCCTCAAATTGATGTTTAAAAGTCCTATTCTGGAGAGGTCCATTTTTTGTTTTGTTTTTTTCACGGCCTCCAGTTGGACTAACTAACCAGGTTCCAGTCTGGCATTTCGATCCCAGTGCCCCCTTGAGAATCAAAGTCCCAGCAGCAGTGGCACTTCTGGAAAGGGAAGTGTAATATCCCTGGTGAGATCAACACTGGCTAAGGTCCACAACATTGTATGACTGAGTTTTTCCCTGGGAGGCGTAGTCCATCATTGCAAAGTTTGGAAGTGCCTCAACTTGACTCCTTGATATGGTGAGCAACATGTCATCCAGAAACTTGCAGTTTGTGACAATGCTGGTCCTTGTCAGGGGTACAACATTCTGAGGTATGGGGTGTAGCACGGGTATGGGTAGACCCGCAGTAAATGGCCCACAGGTTTGATGGGTACAGGTACGGTTGCCAAAATGCCAGACCTGTGACATACCATACCCATTTTGGTGGTGTGATGGGTATTGACAGGTTGCTTGAATTGCTGGATCCGGCTGTTGCCAAACTACTGATCAACTTCAGATTTCTGGTTCCTCTTCACCCATGGGCATCGCCCATCATAATAGTAAGTTTTTTGTTTCTTTCAACTAACTACATGTGCTCTTTTCTAGGGTACAGTGTCAGCTCAATAACAGTAAGTTGTTTATTTCTTTCAATTAACTAACTTCTTTTCTCTAGAGGTTCTACCTATGTTGTAACAATGAGATGGTGCCAAGACAGCACACCCACACCTAGGACAATGACCCAGGACAGGACCAGGAGAGCCCACTGCTGCAAACCCCTGCTTGCAGGGTGGATGAATTATAAGGGAGCAACGATGAACAGGAGATGGGGATGCGAGGGACAAAGGGAGGAGAATGATGAAGAGAGGAGAATGACAAAGACGATGATGAACCATGAGGGCAGATGATGGCAACAACAAACAACAAACAACAAACAACCACCACCACAGCACGCCCATCTGCCACTGCAAACAACTGTGGCCATGGGGAGCAACGTCAAGGAGACTGCAAGGATGGTGGGATGGAGATGGAGACAGAGACAGAAACTGACAGAAATGATGTGACAACAGAGAGGACAGGGAGGATGACAACTAAACCCAGAGACCCGAGGAGTGGGATACCTCCAAGGTATGCCCCCTACCCTGTGGCAACTCACACTCCATCCCTAGATGAACAATCATGACAACATTGCCACCACCACCAAACAAATGGCGAGAAGATGAACACTGGGATGGGGCTATGAGGACGAGGATGAGGCACTGGCCCAAACCACGATACATGTTGTTTGGGCATTAGGTAAGTTTTTCTGTTCCTTGCTTGTTTTTTTTTTCATTTGACTCACTTCTATTTACATTTTTACATGTTTTATCTTACAATGACATGACAACCCCAACCAACACCCCTGGACCTTGACACACCGACTAATGCAACCACTCCATACCTGACAGATGATGAAGATGGGGTATGAACGATGACAGGAACAACCTGTGATGGATGGGGAATGACAATGACCAATGTGGGATGTCCAATGACAGGAACAGGGAAGAAAAACACAACACCCCTCCCAGGGACTCCAAGGGTGGGAAATGACAAAGGGGGGAATGACAAAGGGGGGGCAAGAGTAAGTGGGCCAATGTGCCTCCATCACCTGCCTCATGTGAAACATGAGTTCTTTTATCTTTCATTTTTGTTGTCTGTAGCTTGTATATAGGGTTGCATAGTAAATTTAGTAGAGATTATACAATTACATTTAACAATGTAGAACATGAAATACAAGGCAAACAGAGTAAAAACTGTGGGGAATATACATGGTATTGCACCTGTGGTATTTTGTGATAGACAGTGATAAAAATCTGTCCCCGCAGTTGCGGTGTTAGGATGGGTGCAGTGTGTGAAAGTTTACCCATGGTGTGACCCATGCTACACCCTACAGAGGTAAGCCATTCATCTTCACCGGGGCAGGCAGGTTCACAAGCTCTACAAATAAGGTATCCAACATGTCCTTGTTGTTTGGAAGTTTGTGTGACCGCCATGCATACACAAAGCCTTCCTGACCCTTCATGATGCACATTTCTGTAGCAGCATTGTTATGGATCATTATAGGCATGCTGACACAGATGGATAGCTTTCCAGGAATGAGCTTTGTATTAGCACAAGTAGGCTGCTCCCAAAGGGCATGTTGAATTTTTTTCTGGAATTGCACTATGTTCAATGGAATGTTTGCTACCAGAGACCTTATTTCGCATTTCATGCATTTCTTTGGGTTCCTTGGAGAGAACTGTATCAATAGAAAAAAAATCTGTCAATTGCTGTTTTGTTTCAGCAGCAAACCTTTGACTGGTGAGTTTGTTTATCTCATCCTTTTGTGAATTGAGGGTGGCTATGATCGATACATTTCTGAATTGTATTTTGTTTACGTTTGAGTGCCCAGGTAGTTCACTGGATACATGGGACCTCAGGAATGCAATGTCGGCAGGCATACAAGCCTTGTACCTCATATTTGTCAGAGCTTCCCAAAACTTAGCATCCTCCACTGATTGAGACCACTGTCACATATTTTGATGGAGGATGATGACAGTGGTGACCTGGTGCCACAAAGCATTACCGATCGCAGCCTCCTGGTCCCACAGTGAAGTGGTGTTTCTCCAACTGTACAGCAGCTATAAAGCAAAGCATGTTCATGACCAATAACAGGTGGTAGTCAGGTGAAATCCCCAGTGAAAATCATATTCTGTCCACTGAATGGTGCATCAAGATTGTTCATTACTCATGCCAGTCTCGCACTTATGAGATACATATCATGGCAAGAGAGCATTGAAACTTCATCCATGAACACATAATCTACACCCTCTAGTCTAGATTTGACCTGCACTAATTGAATGTTTGCTGTTGGACCCCCTTCACTGCTTATCCCAAACATCGAGTGGTAGGTTGAATCTTTCAGAAGAGCAGCAGCACTACCAGTTGGGGCAACTATAACAAGGTGGTGTGATTCCTTCCTCTGTTTAAAGAATTCAACCAGAGCTTTCAGTACCTGTGTCTTCCCCATACCCACCATTCCTGCAATGTTCATTTTCAACTGATCCAAATCAGGAGTACAGGCATGGTTGGCAATGATGTGCTTATGTAAGACTTATTGACTGCTCGCACATCATTAGGGACAAATGATGCATTCAAGTTCAGACCATAGGCAGTGGCAGTGCATGGAGGCATGTGATGTGCTCACTCTCCCAGAATTTCTGCATGTGCTGCAGCTACTGCAGTCTTCCATTGGCTTGGAGTTTGCTCTGTCTGTATCGGCTCTGGTGATATATTGAGGTTGTCAGGGAGTAAGTTTGCTTTTTGATCAATCCATCCAAGCATTGACAACATCCACCTCATTTCAGTCATTAGTTGGGTGTGTCCTTTGTCCCACCATCTGATGTGCGTGGATATGAAGAATTTGTCAAGTATAGTATTTGTATTGGCATACCCATTTACTACATCTTCAACAGCTATTTGATCCAGATCTTGGAATATTCCAGTGCCTTGCTCGGCCCAACTAGGCATAGCAATGGCGCCTTTCTGCATTTGGGCATGAAAATCATCATGGGCATCTAAGCACTCATATTGTGTGTTCATGTTTTTCATGAGATCAAGCTGATGAGGTGAAAATTGGTATAATACAAAGGTCTCATCCCAGGAACTTCCTTCGCTCTTTAAATCCAAACTGCTTCTCCACAGCCTAAATAATGTGAGCATAGTAGAACAGTAGTACTCACAGTCACCTTGATCACAATGCGGCAGGGTTCCCCCGACAAAGTTTGAGATTTGTACTCTCTTTGACCAACATGATCCATGGGTGTCTGCAAGTGGATGATCGCTCATGAATGTATGAAGTTCTGATTTTGACTTTGGTTGTAAATTACTAACAGGCAGCTGCACATCAGGGCACTCATTATCACTGTATGCAACAGATGAACTGCAATCAATCTGGGCATCAAGCGCCATGTTGTCTTGTTTCACACCTTTTGTATTTTTAGTTGTGCTTTTCTTTTCGCATTGGTGTCTAGAGATCCAGTCATAAAGACACATGGAGTGAAACTCAGCTGGCTGGATGACATAATCATGAACAGGTGACAGACCAATTACATGTCCTTTATGCTTGAATATAGCCACTTTCTCATGCTGTTCAACCTCTAGATCATGATCTTCAATTGCTTTCTTGCATTTGGGGCTTGAGTTGTTGTGAGCCCTATCAGTGAGTGGAGTATTTCAGTGAGCATCCCATGGCTTTCTAGCTTCCTGAACAAAAGATTTCCAATAGAAGGGAATGAATGAATAGTTGGTATAGTGGTCTGGGTTTCCTAGAAGATACATGCAAGCCATTGGTGATCCTATTTCCATCTTTGCACTGAGTGAATTAATGATTTTTGTCATACGTTTTCAAGCCTTATCTTTGCATGTATCATCACCTCCAATCATCTCTGAATGCTTCTGAAACATAGATCAAACTGTGTCAAAAATAACATGAGTCTTCAGTGCTGGCTTGGTGACATAGTTTGAAACATACAGAAGAACTCTTTTTATTGCAGTACCAGAGCGAAGGCTGGTAACATCAGTATTACATCTTAAAACATAAGTCACAGCATATGTGAATGTGTTTAGCCAAGATTCACCCTTCTTCATGTTGATACTCCCAGACTTGGCATCAACCTCAGTTTTTGCATATGTTGGTCTTGGGAATCAGGCCTTGCACCAGCCCCATATGTTATCAAGGCACCCTTTATAAGGTCAGGCTTTATTTTGTGAACCATCCTTATTTTTGTTACTGGAACATTTGTGTATGTTGGATTTAAATAATATGTCATTGATGGTGGACCAAAACCTTGACCACCAAGATGATAGCTTGTCACATGCACTACAACCATTAAGCAGCACATCATGGCAGATGGGTAGTGGAGGTTCATGTAATATTTCAGTCTGATTTTTGTAATCCAGTCTCTCAGAAGTGGCTTTGACATCAGTTTCCACCTTTTCCAAGGGACCAGACATGAAATCTCCTGCATGGCAGCTCCACTGAGAAGGTTTCTTGTATCCATAGCAACATATGAAGATGGAGAGTCAGGTGACCCTGCTGTTCCACTGTACCATAATATGCGGCTGTTTCACCATACATACCCTGGTGATCAGTGCCAACACCCAGGATGTGTTCTATGAACATCTGGACCATGAAGTGGAAAAAGTGGGCTCCAGCAACAGGGTTGTTAGTGATGAGGCAATATTGCTCATCTTCTGTTCAAAGCAGCTCAACATCGAGCCTTTCTTTGCTGTCAGCAAAATACAGCACATTGGATGCTTGTTATCGGTGGGAGACAAGGTAATATACCATATTGGGGCACCCATATATGCCATCATGGACCAAATCTCGCTACACATGCATTTTTTGCTAGTGATTGATTGATCAACCTTTCCATCTATGAGATCGAGGTCATGGATTAACTGAAAGCATGCATTCTCGTCTTCTGTAGAATGTTTTACAATCTCACCAATTGACATCTTCTTCACTAGATCCTGCAACACATCTTGGTTTATGCTTAACAACCTATCTGCTATGCTACTGAAGTTACATGTCTCTGCAAGTAATAAGCCTCCAGTTGCAGATGCCCTTACTTACTGGTGGCTGGCTGAATGCGATGAAAGGGAAACAAATATCTCACTGGAAACACTTGTCATGGTACATGAGTAAATGTCACTTGTGTGCCTGATCAGATAAAGCTGTTGCTCTGATGTCTTCCAAACTGTATGGAAACAGCCAAGGGAATATTTGTGGGTATAAGTTCAGGTTATTGTATGTTGACAGTGGAGATGAATCATGGGAAACAGCAAGTGCCCCACCATGATTGTTCCAATGTCGCAGTGCTATCCCTTTCAGGGCATTCAAAGACTTAATCTCCTGTCAAGCCATGAACTAGAAATGGGCAATCACCTTCCTGAACACCATCATCAAGAGCATTGTTGAATATGCTGGTCCCCTCCTCTATCTTTGTGGTCTGCGAGTGGCAATACTCAATGGAGACAGGAGGGGATTGTTCTGGATAATGGGTCAGCTCATATGATAGCTCTAGATCTGCATAGTCAGCATGATTTAACTTCAACCATTCAAGTGCATGAGCTACTTCTTTCCGCCTGACTAAAAGGGGAGTGCATTGAAATTCTTTATCTGTGGGTTTGCATGGTCCTGTAAACAGGATAGTGAGAACTTCACATAGATCTTCCATTGGTGGAGGGAGTCAATGATAGACTTTTGGGACAGATGACTCAAAGGCTATGACATGTGATGCCATCTTCCTCAAGCCAGATGACACAACATGAACAAAACAACTATTAATCCATACACAGGCAACCAGCAGCTTTTCCACAAAACTGAGACAGAACAGCTCCTCTGGAACTGCGCCTAACCATAGACCATTTGCTAAAGCATGAGGAGGAATTTTGCCATTTCATAGATACTGGTGACATACATTGCATATGTGATTACAGGTTAAGTCCAGTATGGGACCTTTGTATTCACGAATGGGCTGTGAATTTTTTGATCTCTTAATCCTGGTAACATTGGGTACTTGAAGTATAGGAAGTAAATTTTTCATGGCTTTCAACCTTGAAAGCTGTGAAATGGGAACTAGCTGTCTGCAAGCAGTGCACCCTGCTTCTTCTATTGATGAGCTAGTTGTTTTGGCACAGAAATCACTGATGATTTTGTGGGATAGTTTATTGTCTGGTGGATGAGGTGGAAATTCTGTAGGCTTGAACACGGAGTCTTCTGAGAATATCAGCTCCAGCCGTGCCCTGTTTTCTAAGGTGTCAGCAGGCTTTGATTGGAATGGTTCTGTGTCTGAAACAGTTTTATGGAAAGACTCTGAGGCACAGCTTCTCAGTGGTTTAGGTTCAGAAGGCAGTTTGTTCAGATCGAGCCTCATGGCTTGCATGCGATTCCTGGCTTTTACAGACTTTGAATCTATGATGGAGAAAACACTCAAATACAGGTTGCAAGATACACAGTCATGGGCTTCAAAGTAGCGACCAAACTCAGACTTGGGAACATGAGAACCTACAGCAATGTGATGTAGCCTAGCAATCTTCAGGAACATTTTGACTGGGAGGTAAGAAACCATGTCCCACAGGGGTACTTTGGCATGCACAAAATGCTTATCTGTAGGATACAGAAGCAGATCTGCACTATCAATGTGATCAACAAATATGAACACATTTTTATTGCTAATATTGCAGCCTGTAACAACATATGGTTCAATTGCATCGAAAGAAAGCTCACACTGGGTTCCACTACCATGGGCAAAAGCATGCATGGGAGGATGAGGAAGGAATCCTGGTTTGATGTCAGCCAAGGTATGCACACTAGGGGAGGGCCAAGCAAAGTCTGGAAGCCAGCTCTCGCATAAAGAAATAAGATCAAGGGCAAGGAAAAGCCACAAAAGTGAACATTGCAGTGGTAAGCAACACCAAAAGTGGTACATTACCAGCAGCCTTGAGGACTGGCTGTTCTGGTTGGAGAGATGCCATTGCAAATCAGAATGCAGTACATGACTGTGAACACTGTGAACACTAAAAAAGGAAAGGTGTGCCTGATAATCATGTCTAACCATCATGTTGCACATTGTGCTCATGGATGCGAGGTAAGAAATGACATATGGATTTTGTTCAGGAATAGAGCACATGAACACAACAAGCTGAAACAGTTTATGATTGTGCAGGCAGATTAGTGTGGAGTACTGGTGGTGTAAAAAGGTGAGGAATAGACAAGTGAAAGGTTCAAAAACTGTATGATGTTACAAACCAATGAACGTATGCAGAAATAAGAGGGAAATGAACCTGGATGAACAATTGTGCATTCAACAGGGAACAAGTTTGTAGAACCACCATAAAGGCCATTTAAACACAGCTGAGCTGCAGACACATCTCACAAGTGAGAAGCAAGAACAGGGCAAAGTAGAACCCCATGAATGATGTGGACATTTGGAGTCAAAGCATATGATCCAATTATATTTTGAGAGTGAACAAGCACACCTTCTTTATGGAACATGTCCAAACAACTGTAAAGGTCACACAAGCACATCTGAAATGCAGACATATCTTGCATGCAAGAGGTAGAAACAAGGGAAAGAAAACTCCCAGGAGTGACGTCAAGAGAAGGTGCAGTGGCCGGTACACACAATACTGACTGCTGACCTGGATGCTAGCAAAACAAAGAAAGTTAGTGAACAGATGTAGCATATATTGGAGCATATTCATACATGATACAAGAACTGTGAATATTTTGATTGTTGAAGAGGTACAGGTGTACCAGATGCAACAGTTACACTAGACAATATTTGTTCAGTTGATATGAGTAGAGTGATGGATGGCGATACATATGATTGGATACAACAATTGGGCATAAGATGCTTCAATGCCAACAGTTGTAGAATTGTGAAGAATAATATCAAACACAGGAGCAGAACAATCATGACGATGAAGGATGATATTGGTAGGTGGGTGAACCTGAAGGTGAGAAAAAGCCAGTGCCATGAGGACCTCAATTCAATGGCCATTGATCATGTGATAGCTATTGACTACTATTTGCAGCAAACATCTGTGTGACCACAGAACTAGCAAAAGATAAAGGTAAGCTGTCTGGAAGCATCTACTTTTGATAAGCAGAACGAAGGGGAACACCTGTTGTCCCGCTCCATACACGGATTTAATGTGCTCAGTTTCGATTGAAGTCACAAAGGGTGTACCCCTTCCCTGACATTCCAGATGAAATGCTCATGAATGGAAAGGACCTATGCTGCGAGCTTGGACAGCAGATCCTGGAGCTTAGTGTTGCAACCCTGCCTGACAACATCAGCACTCTTGATTCCCCAGCAAAAAGCAGTGACTCACACTCTGCATAACCTGTATGATGTCTCACAATATCCTTCTTCTGTGCTCAAATCCCTTCCAAACATTTGCACTATCATTTGACACAAGGGTTGAAATGCATGGCTCCACACTATGATGCTTGGAGAAGTGGTCTATATTGATAGACAGCTTGCTCACACCCACATTGTTCAAAATCTTGCTTAGTATTTCCTTCTACACCCTTGACCAATATAGTTGCGAGGCAGTACATGCCATTTTTATGCTGCTGGAGAAGGATTGAGTACTGTGTGTGTTAGACATCCTCCATATCCAACTTGCACCAGGCTATCATTCAGAAAACTGCTTTCCATTAGACCTTCCCAACCTCACTCACCTTTACTTGAAACCATCCAACTATGATGTCCATGGGCCAATGCATCCCACAGCATTCATCATTAACTGTCCAAACCTTGATCACCTTTCATTGAACAGCAACAGCCCCTGCGCACAGTACATGGTGAACCCACAGTCATTGAATTCACTGCACATTGACTTCTCTGACATAGGATTTATGCTTGCAGAAGGGACTAACTTGTCAGAAGCACTGTATGGTAAGGACAAGTTATTTAGTCACTTCATATTGATTGCTGGAAACCTTACAATTTTGGAGATCTGTATAAGATGGAACTGGCTCACAGGTGTCAAAGAACTCAGCTTCCCAATATTGATCACCATTTCCATTCATGCAATCAGTATCTATCTTTCATGATCACCTCAAAAGGTCAAGCTTCTTACCCCAAAGCTTCAAATCGCAGAATTTCTCTTGTTGAACACAGACTGTATCAATTTCATTGGAAGCATGTTCACATCTAGCCTAAAACAACTCACCATTATGATGCCATTGCATTCATCCATCCCAAGTTTCAGACAGACAGCATTTCAATGTGGTTCAGGACTCACACAGATTGATGAGAAGTGCCTCGCAAATTTATCTCTGCTTGAGGAGGCTGTCATTGCTGCACATGGCATGAAGCCTATGTATTCTCATGGGCAGCAAATAGATTGGCCATCACTTTGGACACTTACACTGGTGCTGGAATTGTGCATTGGAGATTTCATTCATCACATCAAATTTCCCTCCCTCCAGTGATTGCACATCATCTTCCCACTGTGGTGCAATGAGCAGATGCATCAGTCTACTTGTAGACACCCTGAAAATGATGATGATAGAGGGTCTTGTGCATGTTACAAGAAGAAGATGTATAAGCTCAGCCATAGATTTCCCTTGATTCAGATTGAAAAACTCAACAACTATGATTGTCCAGACAGAGAGAGTTTTAATATTTTGCATTCAGTAGACAGTTCATAGCTACATGGAACAGATAGGTGAGATCTTGGCATTGCTTCTTAAATATATTTTGGCATTTCGGTGCTTGATAGAATGCTTGATTTAGCCAGCTCCACCTTGAAAGAAATAGTAAAGACTGTGGGCAAATGATCTGTCATCAAAGCATCTCAAACTGAAACTCATTCTTGACTACTGACTCAGAATTAGAGGTAAAGTGACCATATCTGATTGACATCGCAGCATTGGAACACAATGACATCAAGATATGCATAACATTCCAGTACAATGCATGTAAATTGCAGACTGCTTCAGAAGGTTTAATGGATGCAAACCCACTAGTATAAAGCACAGCAATGGATGTTTACTCTGTCACCCATACCCCCATTCCACTCAAGAAGAAAGGTAAGATGTGATTACTTTTCCAGAACATTGTGCAAAGCTTTAGCTATGATATTCCTGCATTCCTTTTCTGCACAATTCAGCCAGAGAGCGTTCAAAATGCCTTGAAAGAGGCAATGACCAGTCAAGCAGCTGTAGATGCTGTCAGGGATGACATCGAAGATATTGCCAACCATGTCCATGACATGCATCCTGAGCAGGAAGTAAGGGATGCAGCCAGACGTTTGTTCCCTTGTCCCAGAGAGGAAGGTGTGTTAAGAATATCAACATGCTCATATTGCAGCTAACAAAAGAGATGCAGAACCCCCCCTTGTACTACCTAGAATGCACAGTGAGAATGCTGGTAATGCTTCCATTGTCATCGAACTTGGGGGAGGCATTTTCACTGCAGTTTTGCCTGTGCATTTGGACCCTTCAGGGGAAGCATGTGCATGAGCATGCCATGCATGGCCTCGAGCCTACATGGAAGGGCTCCATAAAAGGAAGGCAGAGAAGGAAGGCCAGACTAGAGGCATAAGTGGTTTGATTACACAATAGGTGTAGGTGTAATACACATCACAGCATATTTGTTCTCCCTTGACCAGAAGGTGTTTGTTAATGAGTTACTTAAGCCAGGAGGTGGCATTGTCCTTGATAACAATAGAGCACGACAGAAAGCAACAAATGTCTTTTTTGAAGTAAGCGTACTTTACAACTTTATGCTACGAACACTTTGGAATCGACAACCCAATAACAAACTGTTTGTTATTTCAAATGATATAACATGAGTCAGAGGAAGGGTGCAAGGTGTTACTAAATATTGCCATCAGCAATGAGCATGAATGCAACGGGATGCAATGCTGTACAAAGTACTGCAAAGGCTTGCAAAGAAGTTCGAAGAATTTCGAGTGTGTGTGAAGAAGTCCAAAGAATTTTGAGGGTGTGTGAAGTTGTCTGAAGAATTTTGAGGGTGTGTGAAGTTGTCCAAAGAATCTTGAGGGTGTGCAAAGTTGTTTCAAAGATTTTCGAGGATAGTGATGAGAATAGGGTGTGGATAGTACAAAATGGTGATGGGAGTCAAAGGTGACAAGAGATGATTGAGATGATAGGAGAGAGTTTAGAGATGGTACAACAAATTTTGAAGAAGTTCATGATGATTCACAGAACTTTAGAGCTAAGACAAGGTGCTGGAACTCAAGAGGGAAACTCCTGAGTCAGACTAATATGATATACAAGGGACTGATGCAACAATATATTCTTTTTTTTGTTGTATAGTAGTACAAGACTATATAAGTTTGGGGGAAATAGTACTAAAAAGGAAATAAGGCCATGAGGCTCCCATGAGGCAAGGAATAAGACAATAAAGATGTATCCAAATCACAAAATAAATGAGAAATGATGTGAGGAGAAACATGTAGAAGCATAATATATCAAAGGTACTTGTCCTATTGTTCCAATATATCATGGAAATGTCAAAAACACTGCAATGTGTCCTAAAAAGCGAAATGTCTTGTCTCCTCATGTCTGGTGTGCTCAGAATGCAATGTGGCAATGTGTAGCAAGTGTGGAATGTGTGTCCAAAGGTTGGGGGAATTGTATTACGGTGGCCAAAGGCATACAAAGAATTTCAAAGTGTTGCAAAGAATTTTGAGGCATTTTTGTGACTTTGTAGAGGTTCATAGAGGTTCATAGAACTTTGGAGGGGTTCATATGGGTTTGTAGAGCTTTGTAGAGGTCTAGAGCTTTGACAATGATCATAGATGTGTTCTCCGAGCTTGAACAACAAGGTGGACCTATCACTGAAATGCCTTTATATGTGCCCAATGAATAGCCAACTGAAACTACAATATTGACAGGAACCTCAGACATTCCCTTTTGGTACAGAGGCCAAGAAGAGATGCACTTGAAATCTGCATCTGTAAACATGAAAGCAGGATGACCATACATGCTCGCCCATTGTAAACAGGTACTATAACTAAACATCAATGGCTGACATCAATGAAAAGGGCAGGTATAGCACACCTAGATCATCAAACAACTGTGACAAGCCATAAGGGGAATCAGCCTTCATGGCAGTCAGGGGTGATGACACTGTCTTCAGCACTGAAGATTTCCCTTTAACAGGGGAGAAGCATCTGTAATTGACACAGAAAGAACATCAAGAGAAGTAAAAAGGGCATCAGGGAAAGTTCAAACTACCAGACCTCCAGCTCTCCCCTTTACCTTAGCCCTGAGTGGCAAATCCAAAGCCCCTTGGGGTCATCATGCCTGCAGCGATGTGAAACCAGAAAAGTAAACCCCAGACAGAAACATTGCAGTGCATGTCTTGCTCCAGCAGTGTGATAGAGATCTTGTGGACAGAATACGGAGCATGATGAGGGCCTGATTCACACGCTGCAACCAGGAAACTCTCTGTAACAGTACCAGTCATTACACATACAGCCAGCGACTTTCCCTTGTGCACACAGAGGCAGTAGTTGTCAACATACAGGTTGTCAGGGTTGATTCAAGCAGTATTGATATAGTGTGCACTCTTGATGAAGAGGAGACCTCCAAAGAAAGATCTGTGCAAACTCATATATCAAAAATGCAAAAACACAACCAAGAAGAAAAAAGCATACTGGACTTTGTCCTTAGCAATTTTTGCACAGGTCTCAGTGAACAGGGTCTGCAATGACTCTGTGGAGCTGGTGAAAGATTTAATCTCACACAATTGACTGCAACCAAGAATAAAAAAGGCATTCAAAATAAAAGATTAAGAAAACAAAATGATAAACGCATGGAAGAAGAGGGAGGCCTAAGTATGTTTGAGCCAACAATGGATCTTGACACAATGGTGACATGACAGTCATCCCATCATCCTCTTCAACCTGGCCAGGACCATCGGCAGCACCTGCAACTGATGATGGAGCACTGGAGAATGATGAGAAACAATGGAAAGAGAAGGAAAAAAGAGTTGTGCATGAGCCATCACTTGTGTGTTTGATGTCCAGTTGAGCACCAGACACATCTGCAATGCTTGCCACATCATCAGATGTGGCTTCTGACCCATCAGCCTTTGCAACGCTTGCTTTCCTGAGGAACAATTGTCATTTGTGTAGGAATGTTAAAGAATCCAAACTTACTCATCTGACTGGCTATCAGCATCTGAACACACTTGCTCCCTTCCCTTTCCTTTTGTGTGTTGAACCTCTGCAAGAATACTACACAATTATATGAGCATTTAGAGAAAGAAGACAAAAGCACAATGAAGACATTGGGAAGCTCATCCTCAGTAAGCTCTGACAAAGCATGGTTAGGGGTGCACAATGTGTGGTGCAGACTAAAGGCTATATCAAAACAGTAAAATAAAGGATGAGAATGCAAGCAGACATAGGAGAGCTCTGCATTTTAGAAGATGCAGAAATAAGTAGGAGGGTTAACCTTGCCACTACAGCTCTTGCTCAACCTGCAAGACAACAATCAGTTGTGACAATGGCAGAAACACACTTCGTTTCAACAACAGCTTTTTCATTAGCCTTAGCCTTTGCTGTCATGATGATTGCCCTCCTAATGCATCAAATTAGCAGAGTACAAATGAATCAGTGCAAGCACATCACTTACCTTGGACACTCACCAGAAACAGAGCTGGAACACACTTCAGCAAATAAAGAAATAGATATAGCAGTAGGAGCATCACAACATGGGGACAGAGGTTAATGCAGTAGGAATGACAGGGTTGATCATAGCAGCATCCAACACACACCTACAGGTATAGCAGTTAGGTGCAAATACTTTGAGCAGACATAACTTCCTACATTATGGAGACAGGGGGGAGCAGCTCAAACACAGGTGAGCCTGGAGGAGGAAGAGCCTTCCGAGCATGCTTCTTCAAGGGCAATGATGGCTGTTCTAAGATCTCCCTGGAGAAAGTACGACATTGGGAGGGAGAAAATGAAGTCAAAATCATGACACATACACATCTGACAAGTCGCTGTCAACAACAGGGACAGCCTTATGTTTTCTCACAACTCCCTGCTTTGACATTTCCAACTGGTACTCAACACTGGCAAAGGACATGATGGGCCTATAGGAGATGCCTTTCCACAAGGGAGTCGATCCTCAGGGTATACTGTGTGGAATGGCAAAAGGCGATGGCACCTGCTCGTATGTGCATACCAAATATAATCAGGTAAAGTCCTTCACTGCCTACAGGGACGGAAATGGGAATAGAAGGTCAGTAAACTGCATTTTTAAGATAGATGTTTCAAACTCACTCTTGCCCACAAATGGTTAGATTCCAACCATGTGAACCACAGATGTTCTGTCTGGGAGACATAGTGCAAGCTCAGCTATCATTTGTTGTGGTTCCCATCAAGGGAGGCCATCATAAGATGCTTGCGGTGTTGCAATCACTGGCGATGTTGGATGGAAACTTTGGCCAGGTATGGATTCAGTCCACCCAAAGACTATGTGCTCACACCGTGTTCACAATAGGTCAAAGGCCTTCAAAATCTGAGCTGCACACCCATGGGCACATTGATGCTAAAGCAAAGGATCAGATATACCGAGACCGATGTCAAGAATGAAATGTGAAGTGAGAATTGCAATAAGATGCATGTAGACATTAGCACAGGCATGAAGGAGTAGGATATTGCAGTCATGTATGGTTTCGGAACTGCCAGAAAACTTCCAAGAGTGGTAGGGTCCACTCAGGCATCTTTGTCAGTATTTGGTTTCCTTCCAAAATATATGTACCATACATTGTTCACAGTAACAGTTAAGATCAAGCCCAACATCTTTTGACAAGATAGATAAGACACTTTTACATAGCACTACATAACTACAATAAATGTAACTTAACAACCCAAAGAAATTATCACGTCAATAAAGTGTAACAAAGTCTTCCCTACCAGTGATGCACCAATACTTACCTTCAACAACAGTAGCATGTGGATAAAGAGCCACAAGTACTTCCCTCTCTTCCCAGTACATCCTTTAAGAATGTTAGAAGATGAGGTTGCTCTGTGGTGTAAATTCATCAGCAGAGTGACCGCCACTGACATCTTCATTTCCAGAAGAATCAGAGTTGACACCACCGACACGCCCCTCACTGATATCACTGTCTGACCAATAACCTGTCTCCTCCACCCAGTACCAGCCAGGAAATACCAAATACAACTTTTCCAGCACAGGCAGCTTCAAACAATGCAAGAATTCACTGATTTTCCAATTGACAATGATGACAAGCTTCTTGAGTTCAGGCCAGCAGATATCCAATAGTATGTGGGCAGCGTCACATTGAAGAGAGTGGACAGACATAACTGTGGTGCACAGTGTTGAAAGTGGATGAGAAACTCCTGTGTTGTGTGACCCTTGGTGGAAGCAAAGTTGGAGACAGGGGTCTTCAGCATGAAATGCTTAACAGAGTGTGGAAATGTGCTCCTTGAAAATGAAATGCAACTTGAGGTGCACAGGAGAAAATGCATGTTCTGCAGGCATGGTGCAAGGCATACTGATGAATCAAAAGTCATAATGCTGTAACTCTGCAAAACCCGAAGGACAATGCAGATAAGATTGGGAAAGCAAAGTTTATCAATGTCACGGAGCCATTCTGCTCTGACACACAGCCAAACACATGTCAATGTCTTTGAAAAGGGAGCAAAAATCACTGAAAAAGATGGTGGAGCACCATAATGCATCATAGAGTGTCATGGCAGATAGACCAGGTTCATCATTGGTTGAACTGCCAACATCACTGAGGTCAAGCTCCAGGCTTGTCAGGGGTGGGATGTTATGGACTCTGATACACCATGTGTTGTTTGTATCAATTGAGAATTGCTCCAAGGTGGGGAAGCTCATGACAAGCCCAGTTATATGTTCAGTGTTCAGGAAATCTTGGTTTATCTTCTTATGATAAAGTTGATCAAATCCAGTGAGTGTGAGCAAGAGAGCTGTCAGATTTGGGAACCATGGAAATGTCAAGTGATGAATATGACGTGATGCCAATTCAAGACAAAAGGAGTGCATGTATTCAACAACATTCACATTTTGAAGGGCATCGAGGACAGCCCTGATCTGTGAACAAGTGAACTCCACTTGGGGGGTAAAGTGTATGTGATGAACAAATTGGACTCTGGAAGAAACAATGAATGGTTGTGATGAAGGGAGGTGATCCACAATGCTGGCATGTTTGTGTAGATATTCCAAAGCTTCTGTACATGATCTCCCCTCAGTGCCAACGTGAGGAGAGATTGCGACTGGAAAGGATTCCCATGTTCAAGTGCGATTGTGCGAAACACCTTACATGTGTAGGCCAATGAAAGCCACATGGAGCATTGGCAAGAATTGAACTTGGAAGATGTGCCGCTGCACTGCCCAAAGCAGAATGATATAATATGGGAGATTATCTTGGCAGGTAGGGATCTAAGGGCTTCATGAGACAGATCGTGTCCATAGGATAGCATTGTTGTAGCGAGATGAGGCGAGGTGAGGGGAGACAAGCAATTTGAACAACTATTGCAAGGTTACATTTCACCAGAAGCTAGTGACATGCTTCTTGCTGACTCCAGAAACAGGAAGGTCTCAGAAGACAGCTACACCAAGGAAAATTAAATGAGCATGAGAGCACGTTGCATCAGAAGTCTGTGATGTGCTTCTCACTATTGCCATGAGTTCAGAAAATTCACAACGTTGAATCAGGAATCGACCAACAGCTACAGATGCATAAACAGTATCCCATCAGAGACTTCAACATAAATCAACAACCACTCAATGTGGATGGCACACAGATCTTGACAGTAAGAGAGTTGCAGGGTTAATGAAGAGCGCATCCTCAACATTTCAGGGCTGTCACATAATTAGAAAAACAGGTTATAAAGGATAAGTTTGCGATCCACAGAAATAACTTGAATGAAAATAAGAAAAAACACCATAGAGTTCAAGTTCGGCAATCGCTGCAACATTGTAGGCTGTAGCAAACAGTCTCCCACAAAGAATAGGGACTGCCATGGATGGCTCTGATCTGGATGACCATCCATGGATACCATATATGGATGGATGGCAATGGATATGGACATCACATGGGTGGTATCTGCAGATGAATGGATAGTTACTATAAAATTTAAATAAATGAGTAAATAATAAATATACTAATATAGATAAGGAATGACATGGGTATGGGAGGGTGTCATGGGTTGGTGTGGGTCAACATAACTGTTTCTGTGCCACCGATGATCGATGTTGCCACCTTCCTCTCCATCACCACCACCACTCAGTCAACTGCCACCACCATTGCCACAACCACCACCACCACTCCCATGCCCATGCCCATGTTGAGTAACACCACAAAGTTCAAACCAACCACATAGGGCCCAAATGACACCAGATGTCATTTGGGCCCTATGTAATGTTTTTTTTAAAAGTTCTTTTCTTTTCTTTTCTCTTCAACTTACTAATGTTTTTATTTGTCTTGTTTAGGTTCTATCTATGTTACCTACCACAAGATGGCATCAAGAAGGCAGACCCACACCCATGCCACCACTGTGAGCACCTGCTCACAGGGTGGGACAACAACACAATGGGACAATACAAGGACAGACAGCAAGGCAAAGATGACAACAACAAGACAGGATGACACCAACACCAACAATGAGAAGAAGGACAACAATGGGGACCAGGGGATGGAGACTGACAACAAGGAAGACCACAGAGGAACGACGATGGCGAGGAACATGATGACAATGAGGAACAGGAACACAACAAGGAAGTGGAACACAACAAGGTGGAGGAGGTCAATGAAGAGAAAGCAGACAAGGAGGTGGAGGAGGATGACAAGGAGGAAGAGGAGGACAAGGAGGAGAACAAGGAGGAAGCAGATGAGGAGGTGGAGGTGGTGGAGGAGGAGGAGGAGGAGGAGGAGGAGGAGGACAAGGACAATGAGGAGAACAAGGACAAGGATGACAACAAGGACAACGACAATAACAGGACGAGGACAGGACAACACCAAGCTCCCCCCCCCCACCAGTGATGGATGACCCAGCACCCATACCCATGGGTGCTACAGACAATGGAAGGCGAGGACAACAACAAAGATGGGAATGACTGTTGGCCCCCTCCCTCGCTCCAACAGCAAAGGGGGGGGTTCTTGTGTTTCACTCTAGTCAACACCGACCACTGCTGCCCCCTCCCTTGCTCCAAAAGTGAGTGGAGGGTTCTCGTGTTTTGTTCTAGTTGACACCACCACCCCCTCCCTCACTGCAATCGCCAGTGGAGTGTTCTGCTTTGTTTGGACTATCCCTTGTTCAGTCCCACAACCGCCCCACCCTCACCCCAAATGCGAGCACATGGGGTTGTGATCTTTATTTATTATCAGTATATATGTATTGTACATAGTTCATAGAGTCTAGACCATAATAAAAAATGGTTAGACTAATCATGCTGCTCAAGAGTTGAGACCTGTGGTGAACTGCAGGTTTTGAGCAAATGTGTGAATTTGTGGGTAACTGGGTCCCAGGGAAACCTGTGATAACCACTGTACCTGTAAGGATTAGTACAGTGTTAATGGGTATATGGGTATGACATTGGACAAGATATACCCAGAAGTTACCCATGTCACACCTAAATATAGATATTCAAACTCCACTTGATCAAGGCTGTCCAAAGCTGTTGAATGACATCTGGCAGCCATTTTGTGGTTGTTTTCCCCCATCACTTCCCTCTGTAGTGCTAAACAATGTGGCAGGGACATTTTCCAGCTGCTAGAAGAGTTACTAGTGCTCAATTGACTGCACAGACATCTACTGAGGACTCAGATACAGACTCTGCAACTCCTGCTGTCCTTATTTCTCCTGTAAATGCCTGTGCTGCAAAAAAGACTATTGTGGGCAAGACAGATGCTGAGGTATGGTCCCTATCTGATGGTGAGATTATTGGTATGTGTCAATTCTCATGCCAGTACTATGATGGAACTCATGAACATTGTCTTGTTTTTTTCAGAGGCTTCTGAGTCTACCTGGCATTCCAAGGTTTATGATCACTTCAATATCACTCTCCATAGTGAGGTGGATGACTGTCAGAAGCCCAAAAAGCTGGTCTTTGTGTTCACATGCAAGGTGGACCCCACCAATCATACTCCTCATGTTCATCCTCACATGTCTATTGGTCATGGAACCAAGAATCTCCAGGAGGGTGTATGGTCTTGTGATAAGTGTCTAGGTGTTGCTGCTGGTGCAACCTCTGTTCAACCAGCTGATGAGCCATATACACCTGCAGGCCACCACACCTTGATTGTTCTATGATGTGCCAAAAACCATTGTCCTTTCAATTCAGTTTTGGATGAGGACTACCAGGCAGAGGTAGAGATGCTCTGACCTGGAACAATTATCCCTTCTCCTCAAACAGTTTCTCATGATATTAAAGCTATGTATACTGAGATGTCAAAACATGTCCGAAATTATTTATGGTCTGTCATTTATATATTTGTATGGTATTATTGTTGCTCAACAATATTTGAAGGCTCTCAATAGTACTATCCATCTTGTGCTTAATGGGTGGACAGCTCCAATACTTGCATCATTTTTTGGACTTGTTGTTGTCTGGTTTCATGAGGGAGTTATTTATCATGGTGTACTGGAATTTATAAGGTTAGTGCTAATTTTTGTTATGATCCATGGGTTTGCTGCTTCAATGCATTATCCATCTCAGATTAACCCAAAAACATGATGGAAAATATCTTGCTGAGGTTACTGCCAGTTGTCTGCGGCAATTTGGGCTTGACAAACATGTTTGTTACTAACATATCTCTTGTTTCATGCAATCTGAGTCTATTATAGCTATTTTCACTTTGCATGGACAATACAGGAAACAATGATGTATTGGCCAAATATCTTCCAGTGCTTATTCCATCCTTTCGGGGGATGGCAGCTCATGGACACTGTTTTCCACACATTATTAATCTCTTGGCTAAAGGATGTGTTACTGAAATTTTACACTATTCTGGAGTCTGGACTCAACAAGCATTCAGATATTTATATCCTTCTTTTTTCAGCAGCCTAAAAAGAAGGTTAAGGACTCAGAAGCTGCCAATGGTATGTTAAAATCTGTAAATTGCTCTTCAGTATTTAAAATCTCGTACAGTTGCTGCTATTGCTGACTCTGATGATTCTGATGATGAACTTGCTGTTCATGAGGAAGGGATTGAGAATGATTCAGCTGCTGTGCCTGATGATGGTAGGGATGCCCATGATACTGCCATTGTCAAGACTACTCATGGCCAGGCAATTGAAATGATGAGGAAAAAGGGTATTTCAATTGATCCTCAGGAGGAAAAGATGGCACTGCAACTTTTTCCACATGTAAGGATATTTATTTCATAACATTCAATTTTAATTCAAGAAATCCCAGGTTGCTGGCCTTGCACAGCGTGTTCATGACAGTTCAACACTAAAGGAGAAATTTGATACACTTGTTGCAAATGACAAGGATCTGTCTGGTAACAAGGACACACTTGATCACTGGGTTCCTACCCAATGGAATTCAGATATCACTTGCCTAGATGCTCACCTCTACTTTAGAAGTCCAGTTTAACAGCTCACAGGTGCAGCCATCAACAAACTCCAGGCTTACTGGCTTTCAGAAGACCAATGGGATCTTGCAGAAACACTTAGTGCAGTACTTGAGGTCACTTCTCTGATATTTGACAATGCAGACAATTAATCATCTCTAATAGGTCTTTGATGGGCCAACAAAGCTGTTTTCACAGTCTCAGGTTCCACTTATAGCAGAAGTCATACCTATGCTGGATTCTATTGAGCAGTGTTGAGAATGACACCGTGAGTGCATGCGAATGCCATATTGCCAAATACGGATCTCAGCACATTAATTGATGTGTGTCCTATATTTAGCACATCCCTTTGATGCGCATGTTTGTATCCATGTCATGGATACCTTTGTACCATTCTTCTTTATCTAACCTGACTCGTATATATACAGTAGATGGATACCAGATCACCTCAGTCACTTATACAGAGACTGAGGTGAGTAATGACTTATTATTTAGTAGCGATCGATTACTTACTGTACTTATAGTTCACTCTTGTTGTACTAGGTACAGTACTAATAAAGTCACTTATACAGAGACTGAGTTCACTCTTGTTGTACTAGGTTGATTTTCTACAGTTCCATCTTTTCATGCAAGATTTACATGGACCAATTGATCAACATGCTTCACCCTCCCACTACCCACAGCCATTACCCATTGCTTCAATTACAGTGGCTTTCCCAGTTAAACTCCATGCATTGTTCAATTTCTCAAGTGCAAAGTCTTCACTTTACCCTGCCTTCTCCTCACTAATGTTACCAGCCCTCCTTTTACATACACTTTGTCGACAGTATTCATCAAGTGTTCTAGTTTTCCTTCAAGTAAAACACTGCTAACTTGATGATAGGTAACAAGGTACTCAAGCAGATGACACAATCTTATGAGGCCATTTTCCCTCACTTGGACAAGGTGCTGGAGCTCTTCTGGGCAGCTAGGACTAGGGTATCAGATTGTTTGCATGGTGGACTTTTATCTTGCTGCAGTATGAGGGTGCTTGCAGAACTAGAGGCTGTGGGCGACCATGTATGTGGCCTCACCAGGGCAGGTGCTGTGATGGTGGATGGTACTGTGGGTGGTCTAAAAACCACAACATGTTCTGCTTCATCTTCTCCACTGTATCTTTCACCATTTTCTTTCTCAAGTCGATTGTACACTGGGCACTACCCTTGTGTCACTTGTAATAATTATGTATACAACATTGATCTGTGTTTGGCAAGCAGGACAGAATATGGTACCATCCTCCACTGTCAGTTCTGGGAGTGTCTCTGCCTCCTTGTAGAATTTTAATACCCAGTAGATTAGACACTTCTTATTGAATGGAGATGCTTACTGACATCGTGCATTGTTGAGTACTTGATAGTGTGACACGTTCCAGATTTGCTTGGTGTTTCTGGGGCATTTTTCCTGAATGGGGGACTGTTGGGCTTATCAGGTAGGCTCTACACAGCCCCTGAGGCACTCAATCATGTGACATTCCAAAAAAAATTAACAAGCTGAGGATGACTGAAGTTAAAAATGAATCTATTTTTTTTTTTTTTTGGTGGAAGCATTTTTCCCACAATTTGTGGGAGACTTTGAGACACTAGAATTCCATTGCTGGAAGACCATCCTGCTTAATATGGGGATGACAATGTTACTGCTCTCACCACCTGCTTAGGGGTTCCAAGGAATTTGAACCTCAGAGTAGGGTTACCAGGGAGGAAATGCATTTTATGCACACTGTATGATTACAGTAGTGTGTGACTCATCACATTGGATAATACCCACTAAAACCCCCCAGTGGCTGAACAGGGGTGGGATTCAAACTCGAGACCTCCTGCCTATTGTCAGTTGGTCACAGGGCCTAGGCTGAGTATGATGGTTGCCACTACACCATCGTGCCCCTTAAAAATGAATCTAACCATCCCTATATGGTAATTTGAACATGTGACACCCTGTGATCACAACCACAGTCACTGGCAATGGTTGATAGGGATGCAGACAGATTAATAAGCACACAGCCACCCAACTCATGTAACAAAGGATCAACATCAAGAAAACACATATTTACAGGCTATTTTCACTAGATATAATGTAACTAAGAAGTCTAAAAATGACTACAACATGTCATCATAATATTCAGACTCATATCCTAAGTCTAAAATCTCACTGTTCCCCATCTCAACAATGTCATCACACAGACTCAAGTCCATGTCATTTACATCTCCCAAATTGTTGTTTGTGGTGTTGATGTGAGCAAGATATTGCCTGACTGCCTCCTTGAGCTTTTGCTGTTGATCAGCTTTTCTTGTAAGCTTTGACTTGGGTGGAATCCTCTCCTTGTCTGGAATGGGCAGCTTTTTCTCAGCATTTCAATGGAATTCCAACTGGGGCAAGAGATCTTTCACTCCCAGGCTGCCAATCATAGCTAGTGCTTAAAAGTCTGGTCCGGTCCTGGTTCTCATGCTATTTTTGGCAAGACCGGAACCGGACCGGTCCTCCATAAAAGGAAATAACCAAATAACCAGACCAGAACTGCAAAAAACTGCAAAAAACTGGGCCTAACCAGTCGTGACCGGTTTTACTAAAAGCCAGTAAGACTGATGTACAAAGTGGAAATAACTGCCCAAAAACACTTGTGGGAAGCCTACCCATAGTAATTCCCTTGAAACTGGTCAAAAAATTAAGCAGATTGGTGAAGAACTGAGTGAGATATCACCAAAAACGAGTTTCCTGATGTGACCAGTTTTACTAAAAGCCAGTAAGACTGATGTATGAAGTGGAAATAACTGCTCAAAACCACTTGTGGGGAACCTACCAATAGTAATTCCCTTGAAACCAGTCAAAAAATCAAGCAGATTGGTGAAGAATTGAGTGAGATATCACCAAAGACGGATTTCACGGCCTGAAACCTGATCAGGAAACTCGTTCTCACTCAATTCTTCACTGATTTGCTTAATTTTTTAACCAGTTTCAAGATAATTACAAGAGGATTACGTGGCTGTGCTTAACCGGTTATGACTGGTCAGGACTGGTCTGGTAGGACCAGTCTTTTGCGGTTTTCTAACTTAAAATTTGAAAAAACTGGACTGATGGTCTGGTTTTTTCCAGTCCTGGTCAGGTCCAGTTCTGGTTATTTTCCGGTCACATGGACTGGACCTTTAAGCACTAATCATAGCATCATCAAGCCCAAGCCTCTTGCCTGTTACCTCTATCTCTACTGCTCACTTGTGTTCCTTCTCCTGTTTTTAATCCTCCTTTTTCTCATTCTCCTCTGCCTTCTTTGTGTCTGCCTCTATCTGTTGACTCTTCAGCTTATCTTGAATGCCACTGGCATCTAATGTGTGAACTGCATGGTGTAGGTATGCCATATCTTCTTTGCAGTCCAACATTTTGGATAAGAACATTTTAGTGTTGTTTTGAGCTGCAATGAAGCCAGATCTAAATTTATGAAGTGTCTCATTTGGCTATTTGCATTGTGTGAATTGCCAACTCCCCAGTTGCCTTCATTCACAATGTTCATTGATGCAAAGAACAGCTCTCCATGTTCCATCTTGGTAAGGGTGTTGATTTCCCCTCCTTCCCAAAATTCATCTGAAAACCTCTCGACAAAAGCCTCCTGAGTGCCTGTTACAAACACTACAACTGCATCATCAAGGTCAGGAAGAGTGCCTACCTGAGACCAAACAGCCTTGAGCAGTTGATGATCCCAGTTGTTCTATTCAATGCTGCTTAGTGCCACCTCCTTGTGAATTGTGCTACATTCTGTCCAGATTTTTGGGTTCTGAATAACTTTAAGCAGAAGAGCTGCTGTATCTGTGAAGTACAACTGGAGATCTAGAATGTTGTTGTACATTTGGACACAGACCATAAATGGGTGTGATACCATGACAGAATAGAGCACTAATATGCAAGGCTTGGTAAGTGTTCCTGTATCCTCTAATTGTTTCAGAAAATTTGCTCAACATTGGTATGTCCAGATTTGTCCTTCCTGAAGCCAATGAACTTCATAAAGCAGACAAACTTGTCCTGAAAGACAACAATCATGCCTGCCACATCACTGTGTGATCCATAGCATGTATTTGAAATGTCTGGGTAAGGAACTTTCTTCCCAGTCACTTTTTTGATCCACTAGCTGTAGACAAGGTGCTGACCCCTCTTTGTGTCTTTATTATGATATATTAAGCCTCCAAGAAAAGTGGCATGACTATCCCCCACTTTGAGACTTCTTCAGTGTGCTTCTCTGCTTCTGTCATGTTGATTTTGTTTGTGCAATTTGCAAGCACCATGGTGTTGTCCTTGTTAGCCAAGAGGATAAGCTGCTTCTTTCCTGGGCACTACCAGATCTTCTGCATTGCCTTGTCTCCACCTTTGATGCAATTGAAATCTTTATGCATACAACACCCTGTCCAAATAAACTGCTTTGCTACCATCTTATCAGCATCAGGTAATCCATCAAATATGCTTTCTCGAAGTTCACAAAGTAGTCTGATGTCCTCCACAGTCTTTTCTAGTATCCCAAGCTTTTTGCCCACCAACCTCTGCAATTTGCTTTTCCTTGAGGGGTAGAAGCAGTGCAAGGAGGTGAGGCACATCCATATTCATAATTGACTCCTCTGCTAATTGGTGATAGAAAACCTCCATCTTCCTAGTCAGAAGCAACTTGTGGCTCTTTTTCTGGTCACCAGCATGATCACCACTTGTGCCAATAAGCTTTAATGTGAAGTCATTTGGATTGAACTAAAGATTGTGTCACTTTCCATTCTGGTTTAGTGGCAGGATTGAGGTAGTCCACCACATGCAACACAACATGACAAGATTCATACTTGATACATACATATATGTGATGTTGAATCAGAGCTATATGTGAGTGTCTGAGTCTATCAGTCAAAGCTCTTATAAAATAAATCAAATGTACTATCAGACTTTATCATCTTGTAAGCAAGTTGTATGATTCCTCCTTCAAGAATGGCCCACTTGACCATCCACTCACTCATCTTATGAGGCATCTCCACTCCCATTTCCCTGCCAAGATCCTGTAGTGCTGTTCCAACCTTTTGTTCAGCTGTCCCAGTTGATATGAGATAGCACACCAGTGTTTGTGCCTGTCATGTGTACACCCCTTTTGAGACAAACCTTTCCATACTGACCCCTCTCCCTAACCTTGCCCAGCAATGCCTGCTTTGCCTTCAGCAATCTGTTGAACCTCTTCTGCAGGTTTATGTGCTCCCTCCAAAGCTTGCACCTTTGTGCCTCCATTTTCTTCATGCAATCACCAAGCCCCTGTATCACAGTGGTGAAGGCCTCAGTTGACCTAGCCAACTTCTTGGAGCTATCCTCCAACTTGTTCCTCAACTGGTGAGTCTGTTCCTTCAAGTCTTTGATCTCCATTCTATCCTTCTGACATGATTTTTGCAGACAATAGCTTCAGTGGTATTCATTCCAATACCGCTTTTTGTATTCCTCAGCAGTTCTTTGGTAGGATAACAATAGATTGGGGTCATTTTCCTTGTTGACTTGCAGATGCCTATGTTGCAAAGCACCTTGCTTTGTGTGAAGAGCAGCACATGCTTTAATTAAGGTCTGCATTTGTCTTTCTGACCTTCCTTTCTGGTGTATAATTGGAACCATGCAGCTCATAAAATGGATATTTGTGAGGGTCATGGTCATCAGAAACACACTGAATCGAGTCCCACTAAATCCATGTTCCATGTGACATCTCTTCATTCATTCCATCCATTCACTTCAGAGACTCTAAGACTCTATCTGATTCTATATGACTCATTATTCCTCAATTTCTAGCTATCTATTGATTCCTTCCTACCTCTTATCTTTATTTATCACAGGCCTCTTTCCATTCAGTTTTACAGACCTTCTTTGACTCAGTTCGAACAGTATAAAGGCTCGCTTGTATTTCTAGTAACCTCGTTGAATCAACACCAGTGATTCTCCTCCTTTCTTATTGCCTCTGAGTTACTCTCAAAATCCTCTTACTCACCTATTCTCTCATTCTCAAGGCAACTTGTTGATTGGTCATCATTTTCAACCTTGACCATCAGAGTTTGATTCAACCACCACCAATCCTTGACACTACATCTCATTATCAAACTACAAGAAAAGCTCACCTCAAGAATTCACGGTATCGTCCTTTTTCCAATCACTTCCATTATCAATTTCTTTTGTCTCGTTCTTGTTTTTTGCATAAATGTCATCTGAAGCCATCACTATGCCTTTGGGTACTGGCTCCACATCTTTTGGGGCTACAGACGCATGGAGCACCTCTCCACAGGCAAACCCCCAGACCACGTTTACTCCTTCTGAGGAATGCACTGCACTTATGCATGCGATTCTTCAACTGGGTGTGGGTACTGAGTCTTTTATTGACAGCCAGCGTGAGGAGGCTCAGTGTCAAGCCTTGGTTAACGATGCACTCATTGAGCACATTGTTCACTTGCAGGATCTTCCACCAGATGTGGCTATAAACCCTCGTGGAAACCCTCATTTCCATGAGCCTTTTGTTTTCAAAGGCAAGGCTACCAAGGTCAATGACTTCCTGATGCTCATCAAAGATGCTATTCACTTGTCTCGGAAGGCTTTGCCAACCAAAGATGACAAATGCATCTACATGGCTACCTATCTTGCTGAAGGCAGTCCTTGACAGTGGTATACTGCTGTCCATCTCAAACATACTGACACTTTGTTAAGCTTTGACCAGTTTTGCAAAGACTTCAAGGCTCATTTTGGCAGTTCAAACATTCAAAGCAAAGCATCATGCAAGATCAATGCCCTTTATCAAACTGGATCAGCTGCTACTTATGCCACTTGTTATCAAGAACTCCTTGTTCACGTTGATTGGTCTGAAGCTACTCAGATCGACAAATTCTATGAACATCTTAAATCTGCCATCAAAGATGTTATCACGTTAATGAAGAAGGAGGATCATCCAACTGAGTTCAAGGTGTATGTGGATTTTGTCATTGAGATTGACAACCATGTGCATGATCGGGAGTTGGAATGGAAGCAGGAGGGCAAGCAGAATAACTCTAATTTTTCTGCTAAATCAAGCTATAGTTATCAACCTTGCTCAAGCACCCAACCCTTCTACAGTCAACGAACCACTGCTCCCACATCCACTTCCTCCTCAACTCTTCCCCCTGGAGAACCTATGGTTATTGATGCTACCAAAATCTCCAAACCTCATGGCCCTCTCACTGCTGAAGAATGGGAACAACACCACAAGCACAACCTTTGCCTTTATTGCAGTGGCACCAATCACAGTGCAGCCACATGTCCCAACATGTCCGATGCTTCCAAGAAGCAGCATGTACCCAAGGCTTCTTCCCAGTCAGGAAAAGCCTGATCGAAGGACCTCCTGTCCCTGGGCCTTTGGTTGATGAAGGGACACATCTTTTGCTTTTGACTCCAGTGCCTAGACCCCAACTCATCTGTGCAAATGATGGGTTATACATTCTGGAATTTCAGCCCCCCCCCCTCCCGCATTTATTTTTGCCACCTCAGCAACTCTATTCTCACTACAACACTTCTTCATTTCAGTTCAAATTTCCATTCCTGGCCAACCTCCCATTACTACTCACACAATGATTGACTCTGGTGCCACTACCTCATGTATATCTGATCATTTTACCTCTCGTCACAACCTTCCTCGATGCATCATGGATATTCCTGTGCCTATTATGGCAGTCGACAACTGACCCATCACTTCTGGATTGATCATCCAGAACATTCTCACTCATTTATCCTTAGGCTCTCACAGTGAAACTCAGGCATTTGCTGTTATTTCTGTTGGCTACCCAATAATTTTGGGAATTGACTGGCTTCAGCACCATAATCCTGACATTGACTGGGCTGAATCAATGCTCACAATCAACTGTTGTGGGACCCATGCCAAACCTGTTACCATGTACACCAAGGGCTCTGGTCCTTCCCTACACCCTAACCCCGCCTTGCACTTCTCAACAAAATTGGCTCCAATGCCACTGCATCATTCCTCGTTCCTGGCATCCTTCACCACATCAAATTGCTTTGGTCACTCCCTGCCTACATCCTTGCCAACTTACATTTCTGAAGCAAAACCACCACCCTTGCCCCAAACATCAAAGTTCTCAGTGCACAACACATTTTCCATGCTGCAAAGGCAGAAACTGTCTGCTTACTTCGTTTCCACGAGTCCTCTCCCACATACCTTAACTCTTTTGCCACTGACCTCTCATCATCCAATCATCCCTATCCGGCCAACGCCACTATGGATTATCACAATTCTGTTCCTGCCAAGTACCACCCTTGGGCCGACTCTGTCTTCAATCCATCCAAGTTTGAGGAATTGCCTGACCACCATCCCAATGACATCGACATCAAGTTGGACGAGGGCAAGACTTCTCCTTTTGGCTCTATTTATTGGCTCACTCCCATTGAGCATGAAGCTGTTGCTGAATACATCAACAGTAATCTTCGCCGAGGCCATCTTCAGCAATTGACTTCTTCTTCTGGTGCACCTGTCCTTTTCACACACAAGAAGACTGGTGACATCCGCCTCTGTGTGGACTTTCATGCCCTCAATGCTATTACCCACAAAAATCAATATCCCCTTCCTCTCATTAATGATTTGATTGACCATGTACAGGGTTGCAAAATCTTCACCATCATTGATCTCAAATCTGCCTATTCCCATCTTCAGATCTGGGAAGGCGACAAATGGAAGACCACATTCCAGACCCATCTTGGACTTTTTGAACATCTCATTGTCCCTTACAGCCTCACCAATGCTCCCGCTGCATGGCAATCCTTCAGTCAAGATGTTCTATGTGATCTGCTCGACATCATCTGCATGGTTTATTTCAATGACATTCTTATCTTTTCCCACACTCAAGAAGAACATGACCGACATGTTGCCATGGTTCTTGATTGTCTTCATGACACTCATCTCTGTGCCAATGCTGCCAAATGCAAATTTGACCATTCTGAAGTGGAATACCTCAGCTTCATCATCAGTTCTGATGGTATCAAGATGAACCCCAGAAAACTCAACACTATTTTGAAGTGGCCAGAACTGACTAAGGTTAAGGAACTTCAGTCTTTTCTAGGGTTTACTAACTTTTACCATCATTTTATCAATGGTTACTCTTGGTTAACACTTCCGTTGACCGAGCTTATGAAGAAATCTTCCAAGTGGAACTTCTCTCTTGCAGCTAAGAGTGCCTTCATGGCACTCAAAGCTAAATTTTTTGCAACACCTCTTTTGGGGCATTTTGATCCTACAGTTCCATGTACTCTTGCCATGGATGCCTCAGACTTCACCATCTCTGCCATCCTTCAGCAACCTGACTCCAACGACAACCATCATCGTATCGCCTTCTACTCTCACAAACTTTCCCCCCATGAAATCAACTATGATGTCCATGACAAGGAACTTCTTGCCATCATTGAATCTTTCCACAATATGCATGCCTGGCTTTTGGGATCTCCATTTCCCATTACCGTCATCTGTGATCACAAGAATCTTGAACATTTCATGTCCTCTCAAGTTCTCAATCGTCGCCAAGCACACTGGGCCATGTTTCTTGCTGACTTCAACTTTCACTTACACTGGCATGCTGGATATCTCAACCCTGCTGATGCACCTTCTCAGCGCCCTGATTTCATTCCTCAATCAGGGGATGACCATCTTGAACTCCAACACCAGACCATTATCACTCCCATCCACTCCCAACACCTCTTTCCCACTCAACAAATACTTCCTACAGCTCCAACTCTCGCCACATTCACAACTCTCACCATAGACAACTCCGAACTTCTCACCCGCTTCAAGACTGCTACCCAAGAAGATGTTGAATGAAGAGAGGCTATTATGAAAGGAGATTCAAATTTTCGAGCTGAAGGAGGACTTGTTTTTCATGCAGTACAGCTTTATGTCCCACCTTCATTGCGTGCTGATATCCTTGCATCACGCCACAACTCTGTGATTGGGGGACACCCTGGTCACACACGAACTCTCGCCTTACTCTCTCGTGACTATTCCTGGCCAGGAATGAACACCTATGTTCAACACTACATTGCAGCATGTGATGTTTGTCCTCACATCAAACACCCTCACCACAACCCTTTCAGACTTCTTCATCCTCTCAACATTCCTGCTCGACCTTGGCAATCCATAACTATGGACTTTATTGTCAAACTTCCTGTTTCCCATGGTTACAACTCCATTTGGGTCATTTGTGATTGTCCCACATGTGCAGCACACTTTGTGCCTTGCTGCAAAACTCTTACAGCACCCGATCTTGCCTGGTTATTCCTCAACTGCATCTTTTGACTTCATGGTCTTCCCACCACTATTATCTCTGATTGTGGCTCAATTTTCATTTCCAACTTCTGGAAATCACTCACAACTCTACTCAATGTCGACCATCGCACTTCTACTGCATACCATCCCCAGACTGATGGTCTCACCAAATGCACTAACCAAATGCTCAAGACCTATCTCCATGCATACTGCTCTTATCAGCAGGATGACTGGGTTGACTACCTTCCCCTTGCTGAGTTTTGTTTCAACAACCTTGAAAACTCCTCCACTCATCAAACCCCATTTTTTGCAAACCTTGCCTCTCATCCCACCTTTGAATGACAAATCTCCCACCTCTCCACCACCCCTGCCACTGATGATCTTGCCCGACAACTCGCTCGCATTTATGAAGAACTCCATGCTGAGTTACAACATGCACAACAACTTCAAGCTCATTACTACAATGCTTATTGACTTCTGTCCCCTGATTTCAAACTGGATCAATTAGTATGGTTGCTACGTCGACACATCACCACCACCCATCCTTCTATCAAACTTGATCATTGCTGGCTTGGTCCCTACCGTGTCATAAAGAAAATTGGACCTTCCTCCTATCTCCTCAATCTTTCCTCCTATCTATCCCACCTACATCCAGTCTTCCATGTTTCTCTCCTTGAGCCCTACAATGACCCCTTCCCCTTCTGATCTCATGCATCTCCAGAACCATTCACACCTGCAGATGACCTTGCACTGTCCATTGACACCATCCTTGATGCCCAGAAAGTTGGTCATCATTATGACTACTTCATGCACTGGAAAGGTCAATCCAACTTGGAAAACTCTTGGATTCCCCTCTCCAACATCCCTACCTCTCTCAAAGAACTCATCAATAGATTCCACTGACAACATCCGTGAGCCATGCGTCCTCATCCCATCATGCTCAACAAAGCATTGTCCACACTTCCTCTGACCCTTTCCACTCACAACCAAGACACCTCAGACACCACAACTGGCTCCAATTCAGCCCAAATGCCTGCATCCACCATCCGTCAACACCATGTTCGAGCACATTCACCTCCCGTTGATCACCAACTCCTCGCCTCCAACTACCTTGCACCTCCCCAAACCACTACCTGTTCTGGCCATATTTCTCATCCTCCTGTTTGTTATGATCCTCCTCTCAAAGATGTCCCTGCCACACCTAAAGGGGGGATAATGTGAGGGTCATGGTCATCAGAAACACACCAAATCGAGTCCTGCTAAATCTGCATTCCACATGACATCTCTTCATTCATTCCATCCATTCACTTCAGAGACTCTAGGACTCTATCTGATTCTATATGACTCGTTATTCCTCGATTTCTAGCTATCTATTGATTCTTTCCTATCTCTTATCTTTATTTATCACAGGCCTCTTTCCATTCAGTTTTATGGACCTTCTTTGACTCAGTTCGAACAGTATAAAGGCTCACTTGTATTTCCAGTAACCTCGTCAAATCAACACCAGTGATTCTCCTCCTTTCTTATTGCCTCTGAGTTATCTCAAAATCCTCTTACTCACCTATTCTCTTGTTCTCAAGGCAACTCATTGATTGGTCATTGCTTTCAACCTTGACCATCACAATGTTTTAGGAACTTGAGATGTGTGTTATGTAAGCATCACATCTATAATTATGGGCTCCTGTTTAGTGCTTTGAGGTCCAGTCCAGTCTGGTTTTTTCATCAACTCATGAGAGAACCATGACCATGACCAGTCTACTGCAAAAGGAAATAGCCAAAAAACCAGACTGTAACCCAAAAAAAACTGCAAAAAACCAGTCATATGCAGTTGTGACTGGTTTGCAACTGAGCCTGTAGTTCATACCAGTTATCACCCTGTGGGACACATTCCCTACTAATTACCTTGAAACTGATCAAAATTTTAAGCACATCAGTCAAGAATTGAGCGAGATCCAGTTTGGCAGTTCGTCCAGTCACAATGGACCGGACCTCAATGCACTACTCCTGCTCAGTACACTGCTTTCAAGTTTCTTCAAACTTTGTTGTGGTTTTTATAATAGAAACTAGGGGAATGTGAGGTGCTGAAGAAAATTTCAAGAAACTGATTTAAGTTGGGGCTTCTATTCCAGTGAAAATGAATCGACAGTTAGGGTTAAAATATAAAGCATCTGTCTTGAACAATTTTTTTTGTAACCTTATTTGGGGTAATCCCACGCATTATATTATTTAAATAGGTTCGCATAAACCCAGATGTTCGTGGGGTTAAGTGATATAAGTGGGGACACACAAGTATGCAAATAGGCTTGGCCCTAACCGACCATCGCCTGTGGTCCACAGGCATGTTCCCAACCATCCTTAAAACCTTTTCCAGTCACCAGAATAGTCCCAAGGTGATGTGGCGAGGAACAGTTGTAGCAGTCGTTGCTTATATAGAGGGACATGTTCCTGATGTCCCCTATCTTATGGACAAATTACTATTGTGTGTTGACACGATGTAGTTCCTTGTAAGGTAACTGAAGCGTTGGTATAGCAGTATAGCAATGTTCTAGGTTGTTTCAGTTTACTAATTGGACGTGATTTCGTATTTTAAGAGACAGTCTTACGCTTGGCCTTGATGCATACGCAACTTGCTTTCCAAAACTCATGCTGTCACTTCTGTGACTGGAGGGGCATACTATTTTGGGAGCAAAAAATTTAGTTGATGAATGCATTTGGCTAAATCATCATTCAGACATCACGCGAAATGATTGGGCGAAAATATTGTTAGACAACTTATAATTTCGACGGAACCTTTACAGGCGCAAACTTTGGAAGTTCTTTTGCCTTCATCCCACGTAAACTCTCCTGGATGTCCTAGACTACTAGTGAGTACAGAGAAACAAAAAAAGGGATAATATAATTCTGAACCTTCGTCATTAAGGCAGCCCCATTCCAAGCACCTGTGTATAGCAAATTTTCTGCCACGCTTTGACGTATAATGTAATATGAGCGTGAGACTTAATGTCAGTACTTCAGTGACCAACAAATACGCACGCATGATCACGGGAATGGGTGAGGAGATGTTTCGATCCATAAACAGCGATAGGGCTCTTAGTTGCAATAACCTTCGCGAGATTCAGCGCGACCTTGATGACCTCATCTCGACTGCCATCAACAACCTTCGACACCAGTCCCAGTTTCTCAGCCTCTAATGCAGAAAATGCACGTCCTGTGAATGTCAGCTCCCGAACTAGAGAGTCGTTGCCGGTAATCTTTGGAAGATAGGCTAGCGTTCCCACGTCCGGCGCGAGGCCGATATCAACTTCCTACAAGAAAATAAGAAACTACACGTTGCGAATACAGCAGTCGTACTAGCCTTGATGGAAAACGACGCGTCGGATGCAGCGTAGCGGATATCGCATGCAGAGATCAAGTCTACTCCTAGGCCGATCACTGGACCATGGAGAGCTACAATGACAGGGAAAGGACATCGCCCGGGCGCTCCAATGGCATGCTGAAATTCTAATAGGACTTTACGCATGGCGAGAGATGATCTAGCGCTATCCTTATCGGAGCCACTGGCAGCAGTGTCCCCCAGATCATCGGCGTAGGACACTTGGCAATTCCATTAGTGAACTTGGAACGAACTCTTGGGTGAGGGGAACACTCACATTCCAAACCAGCCGTGAACAGCTTTGGAAGGCTTGAGGACAACACAACTGCTCTGATATCAGAAGAATCTTCTGCTAGCGTGTCGAATAGTTTCCCGTATTCCCTCCAGTATCTTCAAGGCAATTCAAGAATTTAGAAGACATCTTTCCATCCTAGGGTGATACGCAGGGCGTAACTCACTCAGGAGAGAATGAATTGATTGGTTTTCTGTCCATATCAACTGATAGTTAGTACTGTATATCAAATAAATTTGGAGCATACCGCGAGAGTTCAACATGAAGGACATGTGGGGACACTTCCGACACTTTCAGCCATTTCCAACCGAGAAAGATCGATGACATGGGTGGTACTCAGACAGAAGAAGTTAGTCAAGGATATGTCGAGGTGAACATAAACATCGAGTCTTGCCACAAGTGTTTACCGACACAACCCCGAGTGTTGAAAATCACATGTTGCTTTTTATACTAAGAAACTAATTATGTAATATTCTCTTTTGTATACTTACATAAATGATTCGGCCACCGTCTTCCACTTTCTTTCCTCTGTAACTTCATAAGCCAGGTCCTCGACCTCTCGCCTCGACAGCATTCACTCATGTTTTTTCCATCTTGCTTCCCTTCATCTACAGTTCTGTCTTGCTTCCCTTCATCAACAAATCTCTTCTTCTTACTTGGACGCTCTTCCCCCACTTCAACACCTCCAACAATTTAGGCCTATAAGGACCCTTCGACTCACGATATCTGAATGGGCTGGGGTTCTTTGGGACAGGTGGGCAAAGGACCACAATCTGCTCTATAATCCCTGTGAATGAGTCAATCTTCTCCATCCCCACATAGAAACGCTTCATTCTGAACCAGACTTCGACTAGGGCACCCTTCAACTTGGCCTTGTGGCAACCATTTGTAACGGCCCGATTAATTTGTTGTCGATATTAAAAGCCATCAGTGGTTGCACTTTGTGAGTGTATTTAATCCTGTCCCACGCTGGTTTATGTTGAATCGGAATAGGCCAGTTCTCTGTCTCGTCGTCGACACGACCTAACATATCGCTTAGTCGCCAAAAGGAAAACAAAGCAGGGCAATTTATGTACCTCCCGCTGCGATTGGCACCTGTCTGCACAAATCGGTCGTTAACGTTGATCAACCCCTGAGGTAATCAATCTTCACCCTTTGTTCACATATATTCACTGAAAATCGCAGCTTGCTGGTGCCGTTATCGGTTTCAATCAAGTTTTTGCAGGTACTCGTCGCAATGGTCTGTTGTACCTGTCCCAAAGCATCTATTGCGGTCTTCCAGTCGGGGCCAAAATCAGGGTCTTTAGGTTCCAACAAAGACAATCCAGACTTCGCCTTCTGAAATCCACCCCCCCCCCCCAAAGTCTTGACCTCTGAGACCGTTGTCCTTCCAGCCGAGGGTTGACAGGTAGCCAGGCGACGCCACATATTCGTCCAACCGTGCGAGTCTGTTTCGTGCCATCGGGCCACTGTAGCTCATCTGTCTTTGGTTCACGTAAACCATATCATCAGACGCACTCACGTTGTCTGTTTCCAAACAGAACAAGATGTCAAGGCTTTGATATTATAGAGAATTCTCATGGATCCTCTTCAACAATAGATATCTTCGATGGGAGATCCTTCAGTAAGATCGCTTTTGTTACATATTCAAATCGACATATCCCATTTTTAATTCAGATCAACCATGTCGCCCTTGCAATTGCATATACTTACCTGTATTGTACTTCACTTCAGATACCCGAAAATTGGACTCGCGCACACGGTCACTTCGTTAATGTTGAAAGGCTAATATTGAAATTGCCACCCATACCATATACCTGTCATCAGTTTAAAAAGTTGGACTCACATACGGCGCCTCGAATCACGTATACTACCTGTATCACGCAAATGGTAGTCCGATCACCTTCCTTTTATAGGGACTTTGAGAGAATTGAAATGTAACAAGTCACAACAGTACTTGGATGACTTCAACACATTTATTGGTGAATGCATATCAGAACTGCAGACACCTTATAAAAGCCTTTTCCGACTAGGTATCGGATTTACTAGGGGCCGACTCACGAGGGATCAAGCAATAAGCACTATCTATCGGAATTCTAGCACAACCCATGGCCTTCCGTCGACATGTCCGGATCCGACGTCTCCCTGCAGCGAGGAACATTCATGTTTCTCTTTCGAAACAAAGGTACGCCTTTTTTTTTTTGTTTTTTTTGTTTCTAGAATCTGAATTGTATACGTCCGATAAAGAATACGTAATTATCTTTCTGGGCCATGGCTTATCATCGGCAATGTCATCGATTTTAACTAGGTGCGTAGTTGATTGGGAAAAACGATATTATATGGGTCTTGTCGTCTAAGAGGTACGTCCGGTTGATGACTGTGTACTGTGTACTGTCCTGATTATGTTGACGCAGGACACGGTCAGCCTAAGCCATCTCTATGTATGTCGTGCTTCTCAAGTGGAAGCTTACCTCCCATACAATTCAACAACGTAACATGGGCTTTATGAACGTTCCCAGGCTCGGGGGCAGGAATCCAACCAAGTCTAGAGTCCGACTCGGAGTTATTGTTCTGAAGAACTTGATGGGGAGACGTAGGTACCAAGCAAATGTTATACGGTCTTAGCGTCAACTTGAACGACGCGAAGCTTTTGTCGGGTACGTAGTACGTAGTACCCTAACACCCGGTAGATGTAAACTGATACACCATTAGTATCTGCTGCACACCTTCTCAGGCACACACACTCACACGCACGCTCATCGATTGCAATCATGATCGATCCTTCGAACAATAAACAGCCTTCAAGGTCTCCTATCACCGTACGCGTCATCAGCTGTCATCAGAGCGTCATCACATGTCATCACGAGATAAACTTGCGGAGGTTTTTATTTATTTATTTATAATTCCAGGGACGTTTCGACGTCATTTGTTCCGGCAAGCTTTGCGAGAAAGCAAGTTTCCATCATGACATTTTAGAGCTTTTCAAGCCACACAGCAGTTGTCACGTGTACGTGCGGAGTCCGTGACAGAACGAAAACTCGGGAAAGTTTCCACCGAGCCGGAAAGCTAGTAATCCCGTCAAATATCCGTTGGGCTGTGCAGTTTTTATAACTTTGACCTATAACTCGAATTGATATATCTGTGTTTTGCGTTGTCGAGATTTCGATAGGATTTGCATTGATGGAAAGTCTTTGTTTTTTGCGTGTGATTTGTGATGGATTCGATGCCCCCTTGTGATAGCAACTTCGGACACGGGTAGTAGTAGTACTCTCAACCTCTGGCAAGGACGTTAATTGTCCATTTCATAACGGTTTTTTATTGTGTTTCGTATTACATAATCGGTATTCTCATTATTAGTTTGATATCAAACTAAATCCCCGTATTTGAGTCTAAAAGTTTCGCCATGTACAACGACGACGGGTATATGGAGCCAATCGGATTCCATTCCGATAAATATATTCGTGATATGAAAAATCGCCTTTGCAACGCCTTGCACATAATTTACATCAAGACAATTGCGTATTATAATGACTTGAATATAAAACGCAATCACGAATCGAAATTTTCAGAACAATTATCATATCAGCTAACATTGCAAAGCCAACTGCGCATGCATGCCTGCAAGGCTGTGCTTGGAAAAAACCCACACTCGCACAGGCCTTCAATGAAGGTCATCAATGAATCAAGCATTCAAATTTTCAAATCCCATTCCGGACTCTGCCTCGATCATTCCACATTCAAGATCTGAGAATCTGAGATATCCGGTTGCAGCCTGAATTCGCTCTGTTGCAAAACGCATCCGCTAACCAAACAACCGGTGGTCCAATAGCAAGGACGCAGATACATACAACTGCTCTGAACTTTCTCAGGCTCGGCTAGGAAGCCATCATGTCATGTTATTGGTTATACATAGAACCCACAGAACATTCGACTCGGACCGTATCTCACACCCCCCGACAGGTCTTCTCACCTTCTCACCTTCTATCGCTCTCCGCTCTCCGTTTGGGATTGGGATTGGGATTCTTTTTCATGTGTAAACAAACGAACAAAACGAACTCGGGATCTGTTTCCGGTGTCTTCAAAAGTTTTTTTTACCAAGTATGGTATATGTTAACTTACATTCCAGCGCGTAATGACAGCTGACAGCTGACAGACTTTTTTGTCCAGGTTCCAGAATAATTCCATTCTCCGCGCGCGCGTGTGTGAGTTGGCTTTTTGTTGAAAGGTTAATCACAGTTGTATAATTATATTCCAGGGCCGGGAATTTTGACCGCAAAATCGGAAATCTAGCCATCGCAAAAAGTTTCGGGGACTGATAGTATTATCTCCAGTGATGGTGTACTTCTTTCTTCTGTTCACTTGACTTCGAATTCTTAACCACTTTCGGAACCTCCCATCAACTTCGTATCAATCATCACTTTCTCAAGGTACAGTCGTTTCTCACCAAACCGTCTTTTTAGAACCAAAACTTCTGATCCCTGTCATTGACATTGACTTGTCACTTATCAAAAGGGTTCATCACCATACTGCCCCTTTGTGCTAAAAATTACGCGAACTGTGTTGTGTTGTGTCAACGATGTAAGCGCGCGTACCTGGTACCTTGCAGATCCTGCGATGCGATTATGAGCTCGAATTTTTTTTTCTTTTACGGCGGTTTCAAAGGGTACGTACTGGAAGATCTAACGTGAATACAAAACTGATCTTGCGATACTTGCAATGTATGAGTGGAATCGCGAGCCAAGTTTTTTATCTTATTTTTTTTTTTTCACCGCAGTGCGGGTTCTGAATCATAACCGGGTTCAGGTTATGTATACTAATGTCATTCTTTCGACATGCGAGTTCTTTCACTTGCCGTATTCCGTTTCTCAGCGAGGGGGTAAATCTACATGTAGCTTACCACGTCAGTATATACTTGAGCATGGTTACGGTATTTCCCGAACCATGTCTGGCTTAGTGCGAGTTGCAGAAAATGTAAGTAAACTTTGCACAATGTGATTTTCTGATGGTCACGTCAAGAGAGTTTCCCACTGCGCAACGTCGATTGACGTAGACGTAGTTGCCGTGCCCAAAGAAAGAATCGATCAAAAGTTGTTATAACTTTGTGAAGCAGATTTTTGGAAAGTGTCGTCCATTGCGCAAAAACGGTCAGTGCGGTGTGCCGTATACCATTCGTGAATTCGAAGTTGATGTTCTTTTTTGCTGCGTGTTGCCTTCGGCGCGGGTTGCATGTGCTTGCATGCTTGCAAGGGCTTACAATGTGGTCGAATCACTGTTTACGTGATGGGGCTTGCCTTGAAGTTAAGCGCTCTTGTAGAAAGGGTAATGGGCCTCTTCTCAGTTTGAATTTTTTTTTTTTTTGCCCCTAATGCGGCGGCCTTTTGGTTGTGTAACTTGTACATGTAGCTATAGTTTCAGCCTTTTCAAAGTTTGTTCTTTGTCCCAGGAGGGGGGGTCTCGTGGTTTTGTTGGATGCGCAAAGTGTGTGGCAGTTGTCGATCATTGTCATTTCACGGATGCACATGTATCAGTATGGTGTGTGGTGTTTATATATATATATATACACTGCTATACACTGCCACATCGGAAATTGGGCAGGTTAGGTTGTAGCTAGTTCTAGCTAGTTAACTTCCAGCAGGTTCCAGCATACCGTGTTCACGGATCACCCGTTTCGGACGGGATAGGACTTGATTGAGAGATAGTATAAGATACTGTGGTCACGGTTGCGATGGGTCGGTTGGATCACAAAATAAGGCAATTAATTTATCTGCCGATTGATGTGATTGAAGCGTGTGAAGGGTCGGAATCTAGATCGAGATTATATGACGTCATTGATCGATTAGATGTTGCGTCATATCGATTTTCTTCGATAACGTGACATGAATTAGAAGTGCGTTGCCAAGGCGCGTGGGAAAAGTGACGTATGATGATATCGGGCTTTCTTTCATTCGTCATTCGTTTTTCCTTTCTTTCCTCGACCAAAGCCATGGGCGGTGACCACAAATGTCCCGTATGTCAAGCTACCTTTACTCGTCCTCAACATGTCGCACGACATATGCGTTCTCGTATTTACACCCCCCCCCTTTGCCTTGCATTTACTTGTTGAACTCATTTCTATACATCAGATACAGGTGATAGACCTTACAAGTGCCAGTTTTGTGGTGATCAATTTGCAAGAAGGTTTTTATTTATTTATTTATTATTCATATCTCTATCTCATTCCCCTTTTAGTGATCTTCTATCCCGCCATGTCAATAAATGCCATGCAGATGAAAAACCACCTCCAAATCTGCCAGGTTCAAGGAGAAAAGCTGTTTCTGCTTCTCGTGCAACAACTTCAAAACAAGCCTGTGATCAATGTGTTCAGTCTAGTTTACCTTGTGATGGTGGCTGTCCTTGTGGTTGGGTTTCTTTTTCTTTTTTGTTTTTTTTTTTGTTTTTACTTGTTCTAACCCCTCAGCTAGGAAAATGCCTTCATCGTCAACGTCCATGCACTTTTGTTAAATTTCACCGTCAAACCGCTCCAGTTGGTCCAGGTCATCACAACTCTTCAACAACACACCCTCCTCCTCACCTCTTATCCCAATCTTCTTCCTCTGCTACCCTTTACCCAATCGCACCCGCTCAAAATCCAAATCGCTACCCTTTGTACCCACCACAAGATGAACTTCTTCTTGGCCCTTCACCCGGTTCACAATCCATGCCTGAAAATATGTATAATCCTGAATTGGCCTTTTCTTCCCTTTATCCTCATCAGGGTGACCCAATGGATGTCAGTGGCGATCCCGCTGCAATGGACCATGTCATGATGCAGTATAAGATTAGCGCAGATCAGGTAAGGAGGAGCTCAATGGCCGGTGGCGTTGGCACATTGTACGATGCACCTCCTGAGCAGCCACAGAAGCCGGAGTGGATGGCTTGGGATTCCCAACACCAGCCTTATCACGGTATGTATTATCCTCTTTCTTTTTTCTTTTCTGTTTCAATATATATATCAACAGAAAAAGATAATCACCCTACACAACAACAATACGCTCCTATCCAAGCGCTCCCGCGTTTCAATTACCACCATCATCCGCCGCCTTCTTCAGGTTCCAGTTCCACGTCCACTTCAAGTAGTGGGCACGGACATGGACATGGCCATAATAGTGGATTACCACCTTCTTCATTCCCGTCGTACATGCTCACCTCTGATCGGGTCGTTTCCGGGACTATGCAGCACCCTCAGCACCCTCAGCATCACCACCATCATCAGCGCCACCAGCGCCAATCACCCCTCGGGAGGAGAGGGTCCCATTCAGAGAGCAGCAACAGTCCTAGTGGGCAAACGAGCGCTGCTTCAAGCAGCGTACATCTTCCCATCAGCGATATCACTGCTCCTACTCCCAATGTCAATGTCAACCTCCCTGGCCCGGGATCAATGTCGAGCTACGTGAGTCGTTTTTATATAGGATAGGTTTTTGTATATGGGGAAGGTGCTGATGTTGGGTCGTTGTGGTCGTGAGTAGGATGTCGGGGGCGTGAATCTTTATCGGGGGCACGCTCCACATCAACATCAAAACTCAAATCCTTCTTCTCATCCCTCATCACATTCGACAAACTCAAATCAACCCCTTCACCAACAACAACAACAACAACAGTACCCAACGAATGACCCAGCATTCTCTTCCGCTTTCGGGTTGATGTCGCTCGACGATGCAGCCGTACTAGCGGGTCTCGCGCGGGACGGGCAGCCGTTCTTCTCTGGTGGTGCAGACGCAGAGCCAGAGCCACCAGGTCCAGGTGTGAAAATGGAAGTTCCATATCCGGATACGACGCCTTTAGGTAATCCTGGGTCTGGGTCAAATGGCGGCGATGGTGGTAGCGGAGGCGGGAATGGGCAGATGATAAAGGAAGAGGCGGATTCGAGGGTGGTGCGTGAGTTGTGGAGGAAGTATATATCTACTCCGTTTAGTGGACCTGATGGACCTGCGTTTGATAGGGAGAGGGAGAGGGAGAGGGAGAGGGATGCTGGGAGCGGGGTCGGGGGCGGGAGGGGGAAGGAAGGAGACGTGTCGTTGTCTGGCAAGCATCCGACTTCGAACTCAAACTTCACTGCTGTGCAGCGGAACGGGGACGGATATACCCATGTGTCGGGGTACCTTCGGAGGCACCGCGTCAATTCGTTACCGGATGCGGGAAAGATACATACGGTACAACATGAATTCGAGCCCACTCTGAACAAGAGCATCAAGAACATTAACGCGTATAACAACAACGATAACAATAACAACGACAAGAATCAGCAAAACACTGCTGCTGCGCTGCGCACGCTTTATAGTCGAGATGACTTACGTTCGTATGAGGCAGCTGTGCTGTCTCGTGCTCCCCCTGCGGAGCTGCGTCTTCCAGCGAAGAAGAAGAGTGGAGGTGGGGGTGGGAGTAGTAGGAGTGCTGATACGAGTCCGATGGTTCCTGCTAGAGCGTATTCGGGTGGAGGAGCTGCGAGCTCGTCGTTGGCGCATGCGTTTGGGATTGGGCTTGGGTTTGTGCAGGGGGGGAAGGTGAAGAGGGAGGGAGAGGGAGAGGGAGAGGGAGAGGGGGGGCAGCATGTGACGTTTGTGGATGGGGTGGAAGGGGAGGGGAGGGAGAGGGAGAAGGAGAGGTTAAGGGAGACCCCTGAAGCTGTGTCGTCGCGGGAGTCGTCGTTGGGAGTGGAAGACCGTGCGAGTGTGGATAGTAGTGGGAGTGCGGGGAGCGGGGAGAGGCTTAGTGTGAGGCCTTCGTTTAAGAGGTTGCCTTCGCAGACTTTGGAGCCTGTTAGCTCGAAGAGGACGTTGTTGATGCATCCTAGAGATGCGGGGAGCGGGGGGGAGGAGGTCGAGACGACGACGACGATGATAACGACGACAACGACAACGACGAGTGAGTATGTGTATGGCAGGAGCGGGACTGGGAGTGGCAGTGGCAGTGGGCAGGTGGGAGGCTGGCATTCTCAGTCGAGGTTGCAGTTGGGGGGTCATAGAGGGAGTAAGAGTTTAGCGGAGAGGAGGAGGAGAATGAGTGCCCCGAGTGGGATTGGGACGCCTGGAGGCGCGGGTGCGGGTACGGGTACGGGTGCTGGGCATCGCGTGGGGTAGTTGTTGGGGGGTGATGTTGGATGGTATGTGCGTTTTTTTTTTTTTTTTTTTTTTTTTTTTCGGTGTTGCTTCGGTGGTTGGCTGATCGTTTGTGTGCGTTGTAGATACCGTGCACGCTGGATCAACATTGCATTCTTTTTACATTTTCTTGGAGATACCGTTTATGCTTTTGACTTTTTTCTTGGTGTTATGACATGATTCCCTTCCTATCCTTGCTGCGTTTGAACGATACACTGTATAATATATCCTTGTTCTTGTTTTTCGTTTTTCGTTTTTCGTTTTTTTGCGTTTTCGTTTCCGTTCTCGTTCTTGGTCTGCGACTTTGTTCGGCTCGATGGGTATGTTACCTTGCTCTTGCTACTTGATGTACTTTAGAATTTTGGCGGTGGAATTAATTGTAATGGTGTCGTCCTACGACTAAGTACTGTTGCGAATGACGGATCACTTCTGGGATTACAGAGGTGGTTTTCGTTCAGGGATAAACCCCATTTCATTCTACTACTAGCCTTGTATAAATGTGGTTTTCGTTCGGGGCTAGCTAATGCTAATGCTTAGGTGGGAAGTGATGGCTCACTGACCCTGGGTACTCATGCAGCATGCGCGGGGCTGAGTCCATCACAGTCTTTAGTGGATGCAATAATGAAAAACTGCATGTGTGCTATCCATCGGAAAGTATGATAGAACACAGAATCCGTTCTTCAGTCTACCTACTGCAGACGCGTACGTGTGAATTGCTTGCCTTGTGATGGGTGTAGTAGTAGTAGTGCCAGTGTAACACGAGGTATGCCTGAGTCAAATTCCCCCCCTCAGGAAGTGATACGGGAAAGATGGTTGCGGTCCTCAGGTTTTCTAAAGCACTGAGTGTAAATGCGACAGGGGACAAACTCGGACTCTGACTTGGACTTGTGTGCGGGTGCGTATCGGAAGAAGGCTTGATAGCGCTGTGAATTCGAAATGACAATCGTACCGGACAGAGGCTGAGTTGAGTGCCTGACTCCTCAGGCCTCAGGGAGCAAGGTCAGAGAAAACAGAATGTGAGATCTACCACTACTTACAACCTTGCGCACGGAGCTTGCATCAAAAAGTCTGTAGGCGAATGGGGATAGATATTTGTACCAACGCGCTGATGTCCGTTACAATGTCCCTTGTGGAAACCCTAGATCGACGGACAGAATGCAGTAAGATCCGTGCTTCTTTCTCACCATGAACGACGTAAAGAGAAAATACATCGTTCAAGAAGAAGAACAAATGATAGACCAATCTAATTGGTCACCTGTCATAAGCTGTAGGAGGTGGCGATAACGTAAAGCGCCTTGACGGGCTAAAAAAAAAACAAAAACAAAACAATCATCGTGGAAAACGCGTGAAGATCGACGTCATCTGCTGCTTTACGGATTCTGGACCCAGAATAAAAGACTATACCGGTTCTCTCTCAAACCGGTCGTATAAAATAGAACACCCGTGTTGGTGGCGGTGATTTCGGCAAGTGACTCGTGGAGCCGTCAACTCGCTTCCTATCACTGAACCCCTGGAGGCCTGAGGCCTGAGCACTCGGATCGACGAAACTAGAACGATGATGGTAACTATGTTAACCTACAGTGCGCGTTCAAGATGGCGGTACGTACGGGAGGCCGTCAGAAAACACGTTGCTTCGAAAATACGATGATCGCTGCCCGAAGCTAAACGCCGTATATGTGCTACTTAGGCAGTGGAGCTACTTACGTCATCAGCTGCGATCAAACATTTGGACAGAAATGCTGATGTTTATTTTTGCTGATTTACATTTGTATACCGTCGACCTTCGGATTCTTTTACACGCCCGTTCTTCTCAACGTCCTCCCAATAGATAATGGTCCGGGTTTGTTGACGGGGAATGAGGGAGGCGGTTTGTTGCTGCGCAACTGCGGTCAGAGGATGGTTCTTTTGGATGCTGACTTGTTGATTCGGGGTGGGATGTGGTGCGAGGTGACTCAGGTGAGGCGTTCTTCGAGTTTCGTTGGGTTGAAATTCAAGGGTGCTCTTTACGGAGATGAACGGGGAACATACTTGAGGCAGAAGGTGAGTGAGGTAATGCTCTGGTTTGTATGCTTTCTCCTTACGTCGTTATCGTTTCGAATGTTTGATCTAGCTGCCCATATATCATATTGATCTCGATGCCTTGGCAAGTACGCACACTGGCGGTTCAGAGAAGCCTTGGTTTCGTTCCTGGGGATGCTATTCCTTTCCAAGCCGCAGTCAGGTGAAACACCTCGGATTCAAGAGCGCTCGGGCGAGGGAACGATACTGAGAATATGTTGACCGTTTCTTTCTTGTCTTGCTCTTTCGCATGGCGGCGAAATTCGGCGCACGATGATATATCATATGTGTTTCATTTCTTCGTTTGATCTTCTGGTGTCTTTCGCTGTTTCACTATTCTAAGGGTTTAAGCAGCGACGTACGATCTTCAATTGATACACTGTTCATGAAACTAGGGATTTTACAACTACGTATCATACCCTGTGATCATGGCTTAATATGAACAGGAAGATATCCATGATCTTTTTCTCCCACTTAGGATGCAAGCTGAATTTCCTCAGAAGCATTTCCCATCGCAGCTATGAACTCTCAAGATCTTCGAGTGGACCACGCCCGTAGTTTGCAGGTATAGGATGGGCGAATATCTTTGTAATATCAATTCAGGTATACCTTCGACCCATTGTCTGCACGACCACGAGGTTCTCAAACTTCACTTTGATCCTCGTGCCGGATTCTTCAATAAGGACCTCCGCTCTACCGCCGCCACAGTGTGCATCAACTACCACCGCCCTTTCTCCATTCAGCTCCAGGCGACTCAGCTTCGTGAGTATAACCACGTCGTGCTCCTGCAAGCGAGGTCTTTCGGCACGGAACGCATCCTTCGCCTTTTGCCTGCGACTTGTGACGTCACGGCAATCTGAAGTAGAGATGTCATTCTCTGTCAGGAACCTGTTCAGCTCGGGAATGGTCATACAGTCGCAGTGTGTCTCCCAGGCCCGACGACTGAGTGTCTCCGTATCCAGAATGTCCCCGTAGGAAACATCATATTGTCGTAGGTATTGTTTCAGCTCGGACACAGTCATGTTTCTGTAAAGCGAGGGCGATGCACGATCGCTAGAAGTCGCGTTGTATGGAGGTGGGTCTTCCCTTGGCGGGGCGGCAGGCGTGTGCGGACGACGCACGGGAGGCACTGCCCGTGGAGCAAGCTCGATGGGCGAGGACCCCGGACGATCGATTTGCATGAATCGATGCGACAAATTATGCACATTGTCCACGTAGCATGACCTGCAGAGGTCATAGTCATCGCATATTTTGCATCTGTAGCGGATTCCCTGGAACTCGTGTTTGCCACACCCATCACACACGCACTGGTGCGAGTTGGGATTTCGTGCTGGTACAGCCTGGGATGAAGACAGCTGTGAAGAGCTTATGGTTGTGCTACTCAGGCTGTCTATGAGAAAGCTTAGGAAGGGCTGACATTGACTGTCAGAGGTCCGGGGACAGTCTTCGCATTTGCACATGCCATCCGAGCCTTCGCAATGCACGCAATGCTTCGACTTCAAGACAGTACGCAAAAGGGGGAGGGTGTAATACGTTTCGAGCCACACAGACCTGAAAAACATGACCTTGGTAACGTTCTGCACCTGCCCGGCGATAACGACATTTCGCTGTATAGAGACAATGTCGCACGCAACTGAAACTTCGCAGAACTCGTTGGTCGAGGTCCTGGTGACGATTTCGTCGTCATCTCGGAAGATGAGCTTGTCAATGAACTCGTTAGGGCTGAAAAACAACGCGGACTTGAAGACGAGCTCGATACGCGCATTGGAAAGCCATCGGTAGTTCTTGTAGTCGACGAGGTCGTCTTCTAGGATGTCGAGCCCAAGGCTCACGGTCACGCAGTTGAGGTAGTACATGAGGCGGGCGACATCATTGTCCGGTACAGTGACGAGGACGCCCGTCTCAGCGACAGTCATGGAAAGCATGGAGGCGGTGGCCATTTTTGGTTACTTCTTTTGGCTCAATGAAGAGTAACAAATAATGCGGGCAAGAGTGGACAACGATGGGGCTGGATGATGTGTAGGTACTCTTGCGGGTGGGGGGAAAATCAAGGCTTCTTGGAGTGCCAGTTGGCGTTCACCAACAGCAGATAAGAGGGAAATAAGGGGGATCAACAACACACTTTGAACTTTGACTCATCAGGGACCTGGACACTTGGGGAACAGCTGGGCTATTGGCAGATGCCACAAGAGCAAAAACAAGAACAAAGAACAAGTTCATGCATGACAGCTGAGCGCCGAGCGCTGATCCAGGAATCGGAGACTTTTTGCGAAAACGACAACACGGTGCGGCGTGTACAAGGTGTACAACATTATAGGCTTGCTAAAAACTGTGCCTAAATTTACAATTTTAGTAAGTTCCCTGAAATTGTTCCTGAAACCTTGAAACTTCCCATTTCAGGTTCTGTGCCTAGGTAACGGGTCACGCATAGTAACGGGTGAAAGGTGAATATCTTAACAACGAATTCACCTTTCTTCGACCGGTTTGCTGTATATTATAGATCACATTATGGGCTATAGTCCATGGTAGAAAAATGTGTACAACGCCCTCAACACACAGCCGATCATTGTGTGACTGTTCTAATTTTAGTACATTTCATAAAGTGCCGACTCACATGATTTCATTCTGTCTGCCAAATCTTTGCAGTTATTGAGACTGTCTCCTACATGGTACTTCGGCCTTTTAGTCTCTCGAAATGTTACTGGGTACAAAGTTGAGCGGTAGGACAATGGACTTCGGGGAAAAATCTTTTCATAACACCTCATGGGTGCTGCATAACATTGCAAATGAAACATCGCCTTTTGGTATACTTCTGAAATGCCTAGTGGCATGGACTTGATTTTTCAAAAATTTCTGGGCCTTGTGGTGCTGTTGGAGTGAGTTGGTTGAACACACGAGAACATACTAGATAATCTCGCTTACTCATCATATTCTATATTTGGAATTCTTACTTACAGTCTCGAGAATAGTAGAACGTACTAGTAAAATAGTCAAGTAGTATAAAAGCTGGACAGTAGTAGAGTACAAGATTTTAATTCATTCTGTTTACCCACTGTGCGAGACCTTGCTGCCATTAGGTGCTATACAATCTGAAAATGTGTATTTTGGCATGCAAGAAGTTTGAACTCATCCAGTATGCAACACTACATATCAATCTCTATGGCCACTTGTCTAGTAGCTACACATATGGTACTGGTTTGAGCAGGCCATTGCTTCCAGCATAGCAGATCCAAGTTCTAACTCACAGTTGGGATTACATAAACAGCACAAGTTGCGATACATGATCAACATGTCTCAAAATCAGTTATGTTAGCATCCCCTTCATGTTCCATTTGCTGGCCTGTGGACAACCCATCATGATACCAAACAGAGCCTGTTTCTGTGATGAAGTGTGAAATGAAGTGATCCTGCAAATGATAAACTACTCCTCTAAGTTTATAAGTTGTCTGTTGCCCATCAACTGTAGTCAAAACTAAAGATTGCAGCAACAATGTTCTGTGCTGCAACATATCGAAAGCAATGATTGCAGGTGCGTGCTCAAAAACATGACTTCTTATCAAGTGGGATTGACAAGTTTGGCAATGTGATGCACACTCGATGGATTGGTTGTCGATAAATGCCTGCATGGTCAGGGATTGGTGCAAGAGGGGAATTTGACAACTCAAGACAAGTCTTTTATCCCTATTCAGTGGATGGTCATTCAGACAGGATGATGTGATAGGGCGACTCATAGCTAAGAAATGATCAAGTATGTTTTGAATGCTTGTGAAGTGCCCCCATGCAAAACTTACAGGATTGACCCTTTGTAAATGGCATTGTATAAAGTCATACACCTCCTCAATACTGTACCTGGTGCCTTGAGGTTGAGTCTGTGAGAAGCTGACTGCAATCTGTCCCAAATGCTGATCATTGATGTCCCTAAACTGAACATATCATAATCTCATGTCATCTAGCCAAATATTGTACAGAACAGACATCACTGCATCAAATGCACAGCCATTGTTGCTCCACTGCAACCCTTGTAGACAAGCATTTGCAGTCTGATCATGAGTGGTTCCATTCTTCTCAGTTTTCTTTCTTTTTGTTGCAGTCTCATAGTGTACTTTTGTGTCATCATCCACACTAAACTTCCGTTTCTTCACCAGCTCCAGCACAAAACAGGATGCTTCTGGGTTGTTAGGGCATATGGTGGGGGCTGACTTGGAACTGTCTACAATCTTCCAATTGATCTCGGTACCACTTGACAAGAGAAAGGGATCATTATCTTTCCAGCGTATTGCTTAATGGACCTTTCAAGGTCATACTGCTCTCCTCTAACCAGTCGTAAGGATGATATGAGATCATTTCTATGATCACCCATGACAGAAACTGGCCTTTCCATTGTAACAAAGAGTGGTTATATCATCTAGCATCTCAATTTCCCTAAATTCTTGTTGTAGTGCACCTGAAGCCCCACTGGTAATTTTATATGTGTCAAATACCTGTAATATCACTGCCTGCTGCTGATGCACTCCTGGACAGTGCTGTGTAGTAAGACTGATGGCTTCTTGCATTGGAGAGATCAACAACATTGAAAGGTCTTGTTTTACCTCATGATGTATAATCTGCCATAGCAAAGTTTGGGAGCACCTCAACTTGACTCCTGGAAATATTGATGGTTTCATCACTGGGAAGAACACATTGGGTGTTGGTGATTGTTCTTGTCAATGGCACAACATTCAATGGCAAATTTTCCAGTTGCACAGACTGGGGTGGATTTGTGAGCTTGACAAATAAGGTATCAAGCATATGTTGCCCCCTTGAGCCCTGTGTAACTTGCCAGTTATACACTGTTGCATCCTGACCCTTTGTCATGCATAATTCAGTTGCACTATTTGATCAAATAATTACAGGAAGCCCATGACAAAGTGACAATTTTCCAGCTATGTTCTTTGTGTTGTTACAAGGCAGCAAATTCCAAAGAGTCTGCTGAAGGCCTGCTGAAAGTGAAGGAATATGGATCTGCTTATTCCCCAACTGGGCAAATAACTTTTTCTTGCTTGTTGGGAGGGCACAATCATCAGTTGAGCTAACAGTATCTTCAGAATAGAATTCAATCAACTCCTGGCCTGTTTCAGCTGCAAATCTTTGTGATCCAAGATCATTTATCACATCCTTTGGTAGATTAAGTGTTGTTATGATCAACACATTGCAGAATTGTGATTCTTTTGCAGAAGGTCAACCCTCAAGGTCACTAGATATGTGAGAATGCAAGAATGCAAGATTGTTGGGTGTGCATGCCTTGTACTGCATGTTGCTTAATGCTTCATGCAACCTTGCATCATCAGGTGTTTGGGTCCTTTGGCACATATTGGTCATGCAAACTCTTTGGATTTGAGCCCACTGTTCTGCTGTACAAGGATGCATGTTCTTGACCTATTGCAGGAGGAAGTTGAGCAAAATCTCCACCAAAAATCATGTTCAGGCCTCCAAATGGTAACTCAGTGTTGTTCATCACTCTTGCAAGCCTTTCACTTATCCTATACAGATCCTTGCAGGACAACATGGACACCTCATCCATAAAAATGTGGTCAACTCCCTGCAATCTTTGTTTCACCTCTGCAAGTTGCACATTTGCAGCCTTACTACCAGTATTAAAATCATTTATACCAAACATATAATGATAAGTTGATCCACCCAGTAAAGCAGCAGTAGAGCTACAATAACAAACTGATGGGACTCTTTCTTGCGCTTGAAAAAGTCCATCAAAGCTTTTGATACTTGCGACTTTCCAGTTCCACCCATCCCACCAATATGCATCTTCAGCTGTTCTGATGATGGACAGCATGAGTGGTTAGCAACAATACAAAATGCATGCTCCTGCTCTGCATTCAGGTCAAAGTCTTTGACCACAGAGTCCATTTCAATCTTTCCATCTGGATTGACACATTGTTTTCCCAAGTAATCATTGTCAACAATTTTGACACCCTCAAAGATCTTCTTGCTGTGCATCTCACTAGTGGATTCCTGTTGACCATTTTGCAAGCAGCTCTCAAGGATCCCTTGCCTTTTAGATGTGACCACATTTTTCCACTCTGTTCCTGAGCAAATACCAGAAACCATTTCATAGGATGTCAATTCCTCTGGAAGGCTCTGTGGATTACATGCAGTCCAACAAAGTCTGGACATGATAAGCTTGGTTATAGATATGGATTTATTTTGTTGTTGTAATCTGTGACTTGGTTGATCATCAATCTCAATGTTGTTGACCTGCATACTGTCAGAGTCATAGGCAAGCTCATCCAATTTGTCCAACACATTGGATTGGCTAATTTCATCAGCAACAGAAGTGTCAGTCATCCAGCCAGGCACATCAGTAGAGCCTTTCTTCAGTTTGGACAAGAAATCGTCTCTTTGGTCAAGGCACTCATACTGGATATTAAAAATTTTCATTATTTTCTCCTGTCAATCTGTGAACTTATGAGCAACAAATGTTTCATCCCAGGAGGCACCCTTTGATTTAAGTGTAGAACTAGACTGCCAGGGCTTAAACAATGTTAGCATAGTTGTGCAATAGAATTCTCTGTCACCTTGGTCACAACAAGGAAGGATCTGGCCTACAAAGTTAGGTACAAGTGGAGATGGCAAATGTTTCAAACCATGAGTTTCAAGTAATGGATGCTGTGTGGTAAAATGCAGAATGGAATTGCATTTCTTCTTCCTTGTGTCAGCCAAAGTGCCTTTGCAGGTGCCATGCTCATCATCTGTGCCATCATCATTGGCAGGATACTGACAGTTGTCATGCTCAGGATGATCAGCCTGCTCTACATCATCATTATTCAATGGGTGAGGTTGCACATAGACCTTGGGTGGTTTTACTGACAATTTTTCATGTCTGTAGGTTGATATCCATTCATAGAGTGATACATTATCTAGTTCCACTGGCTGGTAGATGTAGTCATACACATTTGACATTCCAATGACTTTTCCCTTGTGTTGAAGATGGCAACCTTCTCAGGCAGCTCTTCACCAAAGTCCTCATTCCAACTCTTCCTAACTTTATTAACAAATTTATGACTGGTGTAGTGATCAGGATTTCCTAGCAAATACATGCAGATCATAGGTGAACCCATTTTCAGCTTTGCACTCATCATTTTCACCATTTTTGTCATAAGGCTTCTAGCCTTCACATGTCTACTTTCATTGCCCCAGCATCTCAGAATTCTTCTGAAAAACTGACCAGATTGATTCAAAAACTACATGAGTTTTCAGGCTCATTTTTGTAATATAGTCTGACACTTACAAGAGTGATCCCTTGATAGCCATTCCAGATCTGGAACTTGTCACATCAGTGTTGCAGTGGAACACATAGGAAATCACTGGGGAAAAATTGTTGATCCAACCTTCCTTTTTTCTGACATTGAGTGCACCACTAACTGGGTCAACTTCAGTCTGTTCAAACAGCTCCCAAGGAAAGCATGATTTGCATCTGCCCCACTTATTGTCAAGACAGCCCTTATAAGCCTTAGCTCTGTTTTGTGTGCTGTCCTTGTTAATATTGGTACTTCAAGTATGTACATTGGATTTCAACACTACATCATCAACCTCAAAAGCAAATTTCTCTTGCCATGCATTTAATTTTTGACACTTTTTACAATCATCACACTTTGAGGTACATGGTGCAGGTGGAGGCTGAGGCAATGTTTCAGTTGGATCTTGATATGACTCAGACTTGGTTGCATTCAAGACATTAGCTAATACCTCTGCTTTTGTGCCTGTCAGGAACTTACCTTGATAAGCATTTTCAAGATATACATATACAACCATCCGACATTGAAAATCAGAGGTAGGGTCAATTGTCCAATCCTTTATCTCATCTGGAGTAAGTCCACCCTTTATCCAAAGCATAAGATGGATATGAAGCATCAGGCAACCCTGTTGTTTGACTGTACCATAGTATGCAGATGTCTCATCATAAAGCCCAGGGTGTTATGAGTCAACACCAAGAACCTGTTTGATAAATTGTTCTACCATAAAGTGGAAAAACTGAGCACAGGCCACAGGATTATTAGCAATAAGCCGATAACAATCCTCTGGAACTTTGATCTTAGGCTTGAATGTTAGATTTTGATCAGCATAATATAATGCAATGGGAATTTTTTACATCAGCAGGTGAAAGGGTAATATACCAAAGTGGAGCACCTTCATGAGCTACTGGTGAGCAGATTTCATTTCTCATGTATTTTTTGCTTGTGACTGAACCAGCAACTTTACTGCCTATGTGATCTAGATCTTGAATGACTTGGAAACAATCCTTTTCCTGGGGAGTAGATGGTTTGAGTATGTCACCTTTGGCAATATTTTCAGCTATTGTTGATAGAACCTCTTGATCAATGTCAAGTAGGGACCTTGCTATATGATCAAATTTCTTTGTTTCAGCCAATAGGAAACTACTGGTAGTACTTGCCTTTATTTGTTCATGACTAAATGCTACAAAAGGAAAGGTGGCATCATGCTGAAACCATTTGTCATGGTACATCAGGAGATGCCTCTTGTGTTCTCTATCAGATAGAGATGTAGAACCAATACCTCCATGCCCATATGGGAATGTAGAAAGTGAATCCTAGTATAAACAACTCAGTCTCTGGATAAGTGACTGTATTAATCCATACTATACCTAGTATAAACAACTGTTGTAGTAGAGTAAGTATGTGTCAATAAATATGTATAGTAAATATAGCTCACCTCAGTCTCTGGATAAGTGACTGAGGTGATAAAGTAAACTACTGAAGATATGTATATGTGTAATGCATAACAAAAGGATGTGTGTCAAAGGAAAAGAGACAAGGGGAAACTTAAACACAAGCTGACCATGTGGATCAAAGGGAATGCTAAAATAGCACATGCATCAAACACATCAAAAGCATTATGGACTCACGGTGCGATTCCAACACTCCTCCTCACCGTGAATACACTCCTCCTCACATGGAATCCCACTAACAAAGGCCAAGAGATGCACGAAGGACAGCAAAATGTTTAGGTTCCAGGGCTTTAGTAAACATGTCGGCTACATTGTCACGGGTGTGGATGTAAGTGATAGCTAGGTCGCCCAACTGTACACACTCGCATAGGAAATGATATTTGATGTTGATGTGCTTAATGTGTGAATGAAGTAATGGGTCCTCGGATAATGTCTTCGTAGCATTGTTGTTGCAGAGGATGGTAGTAGGCAAGTTTTGATGAAAATCAATAGCACGTAGTAGCGTACGCAACCAGACACATTCCTTTGCAGTCTCAAACACTGCTATGTATTCTGCTTCACAGGTGGAAGCTGCCACTACCTTCTGTTTATGTGCTGCCCAAGACACTGCGCCTGAGCCAAGAGAGCACATGTATCCCCCAACGCTGCGATGAGTGTCATGGCAATTAGCCCAGTTGGAGTCACTATAGGCATGCAGGAGAATGGGGTTCTGTCCGCCCAGATAAAGCTTGAAGTCCCTAGTTCCCTTTAGATAACGTACTAGCCATATAGCAGCACTCCAGTGTTCTAAGGAGTACGAATCAAGGTATTGAGAGAGCTGTTGTACTGCATAAGAAATGTTGGGACGCGTAGATATTGCCAAGTACAATAAGCATCCGACAAGAGAGCGGTAGGGAAGCTTGGCCAGGGCGTTCCTGGCATCCTGGGACATACATTGCAGATTGGAGCGCTGTAGTTTCGAACCAGGGTCCAATGGGGCAGAAACAGGGTGTGCTTCTTTCTGACCAAACTGTTCCACTATTTTGTCAATAAGAGCGGTCTGTGAAAGTGCAACAGTACACATGTCTCGGTCCCATGAGACAGCAATACCCATAATAAAATGTGCTGTCCCCAATTTGGAGATAGTCCATACTTCGCGCATCTGGTTCTTGAAGCGCTCGTTTTCATCCTTGGAGTCGGCGATGGTTAGATAGTCGTCGACATGGACAGCAGCGATAATTGTACCAGTGTCAGTTTTACAGTAATAGATACAGGACTCGCACGAGAGGCGGGTGAATCCCCAATTTAGCATCTGCACATTAAGGGTCTGATTCCAAATGCGCCCACTCTGTTTCATACCATATAAGCCGCGCTGTAGTTGCCAAACCCAGTCCTCCTTGCCCTGCTCCTCGAAACCAGCAGGCTGCTGCATATATTGAATTTCATCGTCTGGAAGTAAGCCGTAAAGAAAGGCTGTCTTTATGTTGACCTGTTGTGCGTCCCAGCCAAGTGAGGTGGCTATGTGTAAGAGAATCTGCCATGATTCCATGCACGCAGTCGGTGAGGTAGTTTTGGTGTAGTCCCTGCCATAAATTTGTTCATTTCCTCTGAAGACTAGGCATACCTTCCATCTAATAGGGGTACCCGCCTCATTGCGCTTAATGTGGAAAATCGGTCTCCCATGCCTAATATGTTTCCCTAGTGGAACCTCTGACCTAGGTATTAGTTTGTATACCCCCATTTCTTTCAACAAGTTCAATTCCTCCAGATATCCATGCTCCCATCGCGTTGCATCAACAGATCTTCTGGCTTCATCCCATGTTTTCGGCTCATCCTCAAATTGAAGTGACTCCGGATCAAAATCTACCATTTCCGAGATCAGGGCCTGAAATTGATGCGCTTGATTGCCCAAATCAAGATTATGAAATGATTGTTGGAGTTCTTCCATGTCATCACGATCATGATCGGAGGATTGATCCATAATGTGATCCGATCGTGCAGCCACAATAGCAGCCTGATGCTCCCACCACGCCTCCTTTACATGCACAGCGCTCTCCAATGATTCTTGCACTGCAGCCACTGTTCTAGTAATAGCAGGGCCACCATTGGGGTTTTTGTCTGTGGGTATTAGAACACAGGTAGATCGATGAATAGGCTGGGCGATGGGTGGCAGTGGCAGTGTCATGAAACTATTAGAGGGCGCATCAGGGAGAGTGAATTCATGAGAAGACTCAACATCATCGTCTTGCTGTAAAATAGGACCAAGGAATGTGGGTAGACTACCACTGGACCCAATATTATCATCCTCCCCTAATTCATCGATTGAAGGTGGTGAATAGCCTTCATGGCTCTCAAGAAAGCGGACATGATATGAAATATGAACCTTATGCATTGCCAAGGAATGTGGGTAGACTACCACTGGACCCAATATTATCATCCTCCCCTAATTCATCGATTGAAGGTGGTGAATAGCCTTCATGGCTCTCAAGAAAGCGGACATGATATGAAATATGAACCTTATGCATTGCGCAGTTATAACAGCGATATGCTTTTGATTTTGGCTCGTGGCCTATCAAGACGCATTTGATGGATTGTTCAAGTATCTTGGGATTATCCTTTCCTGGGATAAGCACAAATGCCCTGCAACCTATCTCACAAAGATAAGAATAATCAGGTTTTCTCTCATACCATAATTCCCAAGGTGTTAGGCTTGCTAGTGAACGGGTCGTAGTCTTGGCATGCAAGTGGGCAGCTGTGAGGTAGAACTCGTCCCACAAATAAGCTGGCAGACCAGCATATATTTGCATAGTGCACGCTTTAGCCATAAGCGTCTTATGCATTTGCTCAACATGGCCTATGTGAGCTGAGGTGTGAGGTGCTGTGAAACGCTGATCAATACCACGAGTCTTCAACCACTCCTTCATTTTGTGCGATTTAAGTTCACCATTATCGGTGATATAGGTCCCGACTTTGAGGCTGGTTTCGTTCTCCCAGGCAAGTTCCCAAGCTTTAAGTTCCGTGAAAGCATCATCTTTATTTTGCAATGGTATAGACCATGGGAATAAGGTGTAGTCATCTACTATATCCATGATATAACAGTTCCCTGCACGCAACGTTACTGAATGTGGTCCAGGTAGATCCACCCACACCTTTTCCAGCTTCCTTGTCGCCTTATGGCCTGGTCCCTCCTGACATTTCTTGGGGACTGGAGACTTGGTCTGCTTGCCAAGGACACAGGAATCACATTTAGGTAATTTTTGCAATGAAGCGAGCAGCGCACCAGTGAAAGTGCCCTTCTTGGCCATATCCCAGAGTGCCTGGTAATTTGCGTGACCCAGATGACGATGCCATGTCTCGAGAGTAGGGGTCTTGTGAACTGTTAGCGTGTGATCAGCCTGGGCTGATGCAATGTTGAGCATGTAAAGCTTTCTAGATATGCGCAATCCACAAGCTATGAAGGCCCCAGAGGATTTATCAGTGAACCAGCATGTGTTACTGTCAAAATGTGTGACAGCGTTAGAGTCGTCGGCCAGTGTGCCCACTGAGATCAGCTGAACTGCCGATTTTGGGATGTAGAGGGCATTATGTAAAATAATTGATGTGCCCTGGGCTATTCTTAGCTGTATATCACCAACACCGACAGCATCAATAGATGAACCACTGACACCTCTGACAGAGCAAGGTGAAATGGGTCGTAAGGTGAGGAAGTCAGACTTGTCAGGGGATCTATGTACTGTAGCCCCAGAGTCAATAATAAAGGGGAGAGCGTCTAAGGTAATGCATGAGCAACAAGTCTGTGAAAGGGGTTCCATGGTGAGTGCATTGTCAGGGATGGGTGATGTATGGTGTTTCCAGTCCACTGTAGTGGTGAGCTCCTCCTCCACAGCAACCCATCCTTCATATTCCAGCGTGTCCGAAGGGTCTAAAGGCAGCGGGTCGTGAGCAAGCCTGGCAAATTCTGGTGCAGGTGGGGTAGGAATATTGGGGTCAACCATGACAGTGAAGGCACGACTATTAATGTCCTTCATGGTAATAGGAACCTTTGTAGTGCCAGCTGGTAAGGATTTCTTCTCATGGGCAGCCCTGCGAGCAGCGATCGACTCCTCGAGTGATTTCCCAGCCATACCACTGCCAGGTTTAATGCAATATTGTTTTGTGTGGCCAGGTTTCCCACAGTTAGCATTGGTGCAGATTGGTGCATTAGGGAGCTTGGAAGATTTGGACTGTGCAGTAAAAGTGGCATGGTTTTTGGAATCACCATGCTGATCATTCTCAAGTAATGATTGTTTGTTCTCCAGAAATAATTTGATATCTTTCGAGCCATATGGAGCTGAGAGGGAAGAAGTGGCAATATCTCATGAAATAATGGAGCGAGCATGTGGAAAATTATCACTAAGGGAATTAAGGAGAGCGATGCAACAAAGAAGATCGGCCTGTATATCACCCATGGCAAAAGCGCATTCAATTAATGCACAAATCTTTTCTGCTGTCTCGGGGAGTGGTGTGTCCTTCATACACTGGATGGAAAGTGCTTGTTGTAAGAGCTGGACCTGCTGAACAAGGCCTTCCTTCTGGTGATGGTCCTGGAGAATTTTCCAGTTCACATCAGGGCCTACTTTAATGTCCAGGAATTTATGCTCAGACGGAGAGACGCTGGACACGACAAACGCATAAGCGAGGTGGGAATTCACCTTCCAGTTGGCAAGTGCTCGGAGTTCGGTAGAAGTGGGCTCAGGTATTCCACCCATAACATATTCATAAAGGCCGTTTAATGATAAAGCAATTGTTAAGACTATAGGTCTTTAACTCAGCCTTGGCTTCGTCTGTTACAGTTGGAGGCTTTCCAACTGTCTCGTATCGCACTAGGAGACTTTCCTAGTGTATTGGGCTTCTGGCCTTCACTTGGGTACTTCCTCAAGTTGTTATGGCTATCCGTACTCAGAGGCTTTCTGAGTAGACTGTCGGTTTGTGTATCACAGTTGGAGGCTTTCCAACTGTCGAGTTTGAGTTATCACAGCTAGGGGCTTCCTAAGCTGTCGAGTGTTCTGGTTGAGTCTAAAATTGTTATTTGAATTAGGTCAAGCTGAGGAATACAGGCAGTATTACTACAGCTTATATACAGTTCGAAGATATCTATCGTCCAATCGGGATGCAGGATCATTATCAAGTATAAATAGAAAGAACAATAGAAAAGACAGGCCTCATGCCTTGCATGAGGCGTCCGATGTTACGGAGTGCTGTGGCGCAGCATGTCGATCGTGAGTGTCCGATGTCACGGACCTCATGTCAAAGGGCTGTCATATCACAGCATGCATGGGAGTGGGTTCGGGTGCATGGAGTCACCATGCATCAAAGCATCTCCCGTCGGAAGTGAGTCGAGTCGAATGAGAAAAATTAAAGTACCCAGTCTTGCTGGCATATGTCTGGTCGTCGTGGGTTACAATAACAGAAAATCGTAACATCACCCTCCCTCTATCTTTGAAGTCACTGACTTTGATCAAAATCTCTTCCTCCTCTCTAGTCAGGAGGTGGGGTGGGGTCGTGGGGTTTGAGGGAATCGGTTGGAGCGCAGCAGTGTTCCCAACTCTCTGTGTTCTCCGAGCAGGAGCCTCTTCACCAGGCTATATCCGCTCTCATTATCATAGTTGGTATTCCACCGCAGGTCTCTCCACAGGGGCACACTTACCCCTGATAGTGGTCTTCGGCTGGGGGTGAGTCCTTCTCGATCGATGTAGAAGTCCTCTGGGAAGTAGTCCTCCTCGTCCAATTCTCCCTCGAAGCACCACTCTTCGTACTGTGCCCTCACCCAATTGTAATCCACTTTCGTGCTTCTCCAGGCAAAGAGACAGCATTTTGGACAGGTCAAGGTCATCCTTCTTATCCAATCATCCCTTGTAATCCAGAAGAGAATCCCATGCGGGCATATCTGTGTGGGTCTGCCAGGGAGTATGTTCATCAGTGGTCGTTGGTCGACGACTGTTCGCCCAGTCCTTGCTGGGGTTCATGGTAGGTGTAGTGTCGATGGGACGGTGAGCATTCTGTGGTTTCTTTTTGTTGGTTTGGTGGGTGTTTTGGTCCTGGGGGTTCTACAGCTGTTGTCGCTGTTTATATGCCCCTAGGATTGTCTTGGCATGTTTCAGGTTTCCCTCAGGCTCCCATGAGTTCTCCGAGGTCGGATATCTGACCCACTTCACTAAGAAGTGCATGGTCCTTCCTTTCTTCTTATGTCTGATGATCGCTTCCACTTCATATTCCAATTTGCCTTCTATCAGATCAGGCCGCAGTTCTGGGAAGTTCGGTCCATGTGTCTTGGTTTCTTTATATGGGGAAAGGAGTGCCGCGTGGAACACCGGGTGTATCTTCCACTGTTCTGGCAGCTTCAGTTGGTAGGAGAGTGGGCTCAGGACCTTCTCAATAGAGAACAGTCCTTCTCTTTTCGGTGCGAGCTTCTTTGTTTGGTGCGTCGTTCTGAGGTTCTTTGCTTCTAGCCACACTCTGTCTCCTTCTTTGAACAGGGTGAAGTGCCTTGTCATTCTTTCCGCCATCATTTGTCTGGCCAACTTGTGAGTTGCTTTCGCTTCATCTCGGGCCCATTGCAGTGCAACTATTTGTTTTTCTATGGCCGGTATGTTCATCTTCAGGTAGGGGAGTGGGATCACCTTGGGCTCATAGCCCATCATGAGGTAGAATGGGGAGTTCTTCTGTATGGAGTGCGTTCTCTGGTTGTGCATGAACTCTGCGGTCGGGAGGAGGTGCTTCCAATTCTCCTGGTTGTTTGAGCAGAAGATCTGTAAGTATACTTCCACTTCCTGGTTCACCCGTTCTGTCTCCCCGTTGGTCTGGGTGTGGTATGCTGTGCTCATTGCCAGCTTGATTCTGAGCAGTCTTCCTAGCTCCTGGAACAGCTGCGAGGCAAATCTGGGATCTCTGTCAGAGATGATCTTGTCTGTGAGGCCAAATCATTTGTAGACATTGTCTAGATAGAGGGTGGCTGCTCCCAATGCATCCACAGTTTTCCTGCAAGGGATAAAAATTACCCCCTTCGTAAGCCCATGGTCTACCACGACCATGAGTGCATCATAACCATTGGACTCTGGTAGGTCAGTTATGAAGTCTGTCGTCACCATCGCAAATGGTCTCGTTGCTTCAGATCTGATCAGTTGCAGTGGGGGTGTCTTTGGGTGGGTGGTGACCTTCATTTGCTGGCATGTAGCACATCCAGCGACATAGTTCTTGATGTATGTCATCATTCCTGGCCACCAGTAGTCCCTCCTGATCATTTCGGTTGTCTGCCATTGTCCCGGGTGTCCGCTGGTTACTCCTTCATGGTATTTTTGCACCAGTTTCTTCTGTAGATCTCCATTGTCTGGGACGTAGCACCTGTCTCGGAAGAATAGAAGGCCATCTTCTATCTTCCAGTCTTCTAATGCTGACTTTATTGGCGGCATTCCCTCAGTCTTTAGCACCTCGATTGCGCTTTTCACCAGGTTGTCTTTCATGATACTCCCTGCGAGTAAGTCATGCATTTCGGTGTCAATGAATTTCACGAATACTGTTTCTGGCAGCATCGTGACGTCTTCATTATTGTTGTCTTCTTCTGGTATGTGGTCTGCTCTCCGTGATAGCGCATCACTCTGTACCATCTGTGATCCAGGCACATGGACAATCTGCAAGTCAAACTCTGATAGGAATAGGCTCCATCTTGCCTGTTGTCTGTTCAGTTTCTGTGCCATTCGGAAGTACGTCAAGGTCCTGTGGTCCGACAGGATTACCACTGGGTGTTCTGAACCCAGTGGGTAGTGTCTCCAGGTCTCTAGCAATCGTATTATCGCTAGTAGCTCCCTGTCATAGATTTTGTAGTTCTGTTCTGTTGGTGTTAGCGCATGCGATATATATCCGCACGGGTGCCAGTCTCCATTCGTGTCCCTTTGTCTCAGCACTCCTCCTGTTGCATGTTTTGAGGCGTCTGATTCGATCATGAATGGCTTTGTCGGGTCTGGCATCAGCAGTACTGGGGCTTCTGCGAATTTCCTTTTCAGCATTTGAAAGGCTTGTTCACATTCCGTTGTCCAGTTGAACGTCTTGTCCTTCTTTGTCAGTTCATTAAGCAGTCTGCTTGTCTCCGCAAAATGTCTGATAAACTTCCTGTAGAAGTTTCCAAATCCCAGGAAGGACCTGACTGCCTTTACATTTGTCGGGGTTGGCCAATCTTGTATACCTGCCAGTTTTGTGTTGTCCATGGCAGTTTCATTGGGTCGGATGATCAGACCCAAGAATTCCACCTTGTGGACGTCGAATTTGCATTTCTCTGGCCTCAGATATAAGTCGTTTTCTGCCAGTCTTTGCAGTACCCTCTTTGTCCTTTCCTGGTGTTCATTCTGATCCTTGGAGAATATCAGGATGTCGTCCATGTAAATCATGAGCCACCCTTCTCCGATCATGTCATGGAATATCTTGTTCATCATTGCATGGAAGGTCGCCGGTGAGTTGCATAATCCGAAGAACATCACCGTTGGTTCAAACAGCCCCCGATTTGTTTTGAAGGCTGCCTTCCATTGATCTCCATCTTTGATTCTGACATTGTGATATCCCCATCAGATGTCCAATTTTGTAAACCATTTCGCCCCTCTCAGTTTGTCCAACAGGTCTCCTACCAGCGGCAGTGGGTAGGTGTTCTTGATCGTTCCATTATTCAAGTACCTGTAATCTTGGCAGGGTCGTAGCATGTCCGAGTCCTTCTTCGCAATGAAGAAGAATGGCGACGCCATGGGCAATTTCGATGGTCGGATGTATCCTTTCTGCAGGCTTTCATCAAGAAACTCGTTGAGTTTCTTTTGTTCTGCCGGCGACAACGGGTAAACCCTGCAATCCTTTGCTACAAAGTCCGGTTTCAGTTCGATCGCATGATCCCAGGGTCTTGATTCTGGGAATTGTTCCGATGCTTCCTTTTTGAATATCTGTCGGTACTCCTTGTATTGTTCAGGGAGTAGTTCATCTAGGGTCTTCTGTTTGGGGTCTCCTTCCTTCTTGTGTGTCAGGTGTTGAGAGACCGATGTCTTTGCCCTAATCCAGATATTTTGTCCATAAGCATATTGCGGTGATCCTTTTGCCTTCACAATCCAAGAGATTGTCTTTGTCGTCAGAGAATATCCATATCTTGGCTCATCATACTCTTCTGTCAGCAGTGTCCTAGCTGGTTCAAATATTCCAATGACGGGTTCTCCTTGGATGTAGGCGACCAGTAGCTCGTCGTCTTTGATCCTTAGTTCGGGCATCTCTTTCAGTTGTTCCGTTGCCTGTTCCATTGCCTGTTCCATTGCCTGTTCATGGTTTGCCTGTGCTGAGTTTTCCTTCTCAGTTTCTTCTTCATCTTGTGGCCCAATAGGCTCCGCATCTTGAAGAGTTGTGATCGCGATCTCTTCATCGTCAATTTCTTCGATTGTCACTTTTCTTGTCTTGATGGGCATCTTGCTTCTTCTTGGTTCTTCGTGGAGGACTCCTCCCATCAGTTTCGCCTTGGCGACAACTCTTCAGCATTGCTCTTGGCATTCTTCTTTTGCTAGTTCTTCTTTCTTGTTTTTCAGGGCTATCTTTTCCCTTGCTTTTGTGACTATTCGGGCCAATGCCAGTTGTCCTTCTTCTTTTCTAGCGGCCAGTTTCTCCAGCTCTCTGGTGGCCAGCTTTTTCCACTGTGCTTGTTCTTCCTCAGTGGCTTTCTTCTTGAGGGTGAGCTTCTCTTGATCTCTAGCAATGATGACTTGGCACCATGCCTGTCGTTCTTCTTTTGTCATGTCTAAGGGGTTCTTCTTCTTTTTGGTTCCCTTCTGATGCCATGACAGGTGTTTGTTGTCGGTTTTCTTGGTTTGTACCCTACTGATAAGGGTTCTTCCTCTTCCATGTGAGAATTCAGGATGGGTCTTGTCATTTGTCCTGAATTGGAAGGTTCCAATTCTCCAGTCGATTACTGGATTGATTCTCCTGAGCCATGGCAAGCCCAAGATGACTGATTCCTTTCCCAGTCCTGCAATGAGGAAGGTTGTTGGGAAAGTTCTTCCATTGATCGTCAAGAGTCCCTTGGCATAGCAGGAAATCTCCCCTTTCTTGTTTGGGGTTCCGTCCATGTTCTTGACCTTGATCACCTTCTCCAGGGGGTACAGTTCAAATCCACCGTCCTCTGCGAATTCATGACTCATGAATATCCCTCCTGCTCCTGAGTCGAGTAGGGCTTCGGTTTTGATGGCTTTCCCTCTGCCTGCTCCTAGCACTTTGACATCTAAATGCATAGATTGATTCTTCAAAGTGGCTAGTAGTACAGAGCAGACAGAGAGTTTGGTGGTACCTGGCATCGAGGCAGGCCACCCCTTTAAAAACCCTCATCTCCAATGGCAGCAACGGCTGTTGCTTTTTCTTCTCCATCGAGTTCGTTCAAGATCGCTCGGATCTTTGAGTAGGCTTCTTTGCCTTTGTTCTTTGTGAAAGGCCGGTCCTCGGTCCTTGTTTCCCCTTTCTTGTGTTCAGTTGCTCTGTGTCTGGGCTGGTGGCACACAAAGCACAACCCTTTCTTCATGTGTTCGATCCTCTCCTGGTAGGAGAGGTGGTTGATCTTGAGTGGGGTTTCCTTTGCCTTAGAGGCTGGGAGCTTCTTCGTAAAAGTCTCCTGTTGTTACGATTTCCTGTTATTGTAACCCATGACAACCAGATGTATGCCGGCAAGACCGGGTACTTTAATTTTCTCATTCGACTCGACTCATTTCTGACGGGAGATGCTTTGACGCATGGTGACTCCATGCACCCGAACCCACTCCCATACATGCTGTGATACGACAGCCACCTAACATGAGGTCCGTGACATCGGACACCTCATGCTAGACATGAGGCTTATCTGTTATTGTTCTTCGACATGCTGTGCTGCAGCACTCCGTGACATCGGACTCCTCATGCTAGGCATGAGGCTTACTGTTCTATTGTCCCTTCTATATTTACTTGACAAGGATCTCCTACTCCGATTGGACAATAGACATTCTCTGAACCGTATATAAGCTACAGTAATACTGCCTGTATTCCTTAGCTTGACCCAATTCAAATAATGGTCTTAGACTCAACCAGAACACTCGACAGCTTAGGAAGCCCCTAGCTGTGATAACTTGAACTCGACAGTTGGAAAGCCTCCAACTGTGATACACAAACCGATGGTCTACTCAGAAAGCCTCTGAGTACGGATAGCCATATCGACTTAGGAAGTACCAAGTCCCGAACAGAACCCAATACAGTAAGAAAGCCTCTTACTGCAAGAACTGATACAGTTGGAAAGCCTCCAACTGCAACATATGAAGACTAGGCTGAGTTGAGACCTATAGTCTTAACAAAAGGTCAAGCTGATCTACGAAGTCCACCTACCTAGGTGCAGACACAATGTCTTTCAGACAAAGCCCAGACAGACCTCTGACAGGAGCATCATCATCAGGAAGAACCCTGTGGTATAGATACCAGGGTCGACTAGTACGATACTTGGAACCAGCACAGAAGTGGTTCTCAAGAAGAACCAGTGATGAAGAACCCCGATACCTCGATGAGGAGGATTTTAGATCCTTTGACAGGGAAGAAACCCCAGAATGAGACTCATTCTCCTTTTCCAATGACAACGCCAACATGTCTACCGAACCCACCGCATCCACCAAGGAGATTAGAATATGAACCCCCTCTGACTTCACAGGGGACTGAACTAGAACTGTGAAGTTCTTACAAGAAGTGAAACTCTATTTGAGAGTGAACCATGGAATCTACGACACCGACAAGAAGAAAATCATCTTCGCATTGTCCTTCATGAATGGAGGAACCGCTGCGCCCTGGGCACAGACATGGGCAGAAAGACAGGACCTAGGAACTTGGTCAGCCTTTGAATCGGCGCTCAAGACAGTGTTCACGCCAATCGACGAAGCTGGCAGGGCCAGAACCAAGATGAAGACATTGAAGCAGGGACAGGACCTGGAGGACTACATTGTGCAGTTCTGAATCCTGCGAGAGAAGGCGGGAATCAACAATGACACCACCCTCATTGAACTCTTTATGGATGGGTTGAACCCCAAGCTCCTCGAAAGAGTTTTCAACATGGAAACGATCCCTACGACCTTGGAAGGAATGATCAACACCGCCTCCAAGTATGATGGACAGTGGAGAAGAGCAAAGGCCATAGCAGGGAGGCTGCAGGAGACTTTTACGAAGAAGCTCCCGGCCTCTAAGGCAAAGGAAACCCCACTTGAGATCAACCACCTCGGCTACCAGGAGAGGATCGAACACATGAAGAAAGGGTTGTGCTTTGTGTGCCACCAGCCCGGACACAGAGCAACTGAACATGAGAAAGGGGAAACAAGGACCAAGGACCGGCCTTTCACAAAGAACCAAGGCAAAGAAGCCTACTTGAAGATCTGAGTGATCTTGAATGAACTTGATGGAGAAGAGAAAGCGACTGCTGTTGCTGCCATCAGAGATGAGGGTTTTGAAAGGGGTGGCCTGCCTCAATGCCAGGTACCACCAAACTTTCTGTCTGCTCTGTACTACTAGCCACTTTGAAAAATCAATCTATGCATTTAGATGTCAAAGTGGTAGGGACAGGCAGAGGAAAAGCCATTGAAACCGAAGCCCTACTCGACTCTGGAGCGGGAGGGATATTCATGAGTCATGAATCTGCAGAGGATGGCGGATTTGAGCTGTACCCCCTGGAGAAGGTGATCAAGGTCAAGAATGTGGATGGAACCCCAAACAAGAAAGGGGAGATTTCCCACTATGCCAAGGGACTCTTGACGATCAATGGAAGAACTTTCCCAACAACCTTCCTCATTGCAGGACTGGGAAAGGAATCAGTCATCTTGGGCTTGCCATGGCTCAGGAGAATCAATCCAGTAATCGACTGGAGAATTGGAACCTTCCAATTCAGGACAAATGACAAGACCCATCCTGAATTCTCACATGGAAGAGGAAGAACCCTTATTGGTAGGGTACAAACCAAGAAAACTGATGATGAACACTTGTCATGGTGTTGGAAGGGAACCGAGCAGAAGAAGAACCCCTTAGACATGACAAAGGAAGAATGACAGGCATGGTGCCAAGGCATCATTGCTAGAGACCAAGAGAAGCTTGCCCTCAAGAAGAAAGCTGCTGAGGAAGAACGAGCACAGTGGAAAAGGCTGGCCACCAGAGAACTGGAGAAACTGGCCGCCAGGAAAGAAGAAGGACGACTGGCAGTAGGCCGAATAGTCGCGAAAGAGAGGGAAAAAGCAGCCCTGAAAAGCAAGAAAGAAGAGCTGGCAAAAGAAGAATGCCGAGAGCTATGCCGAAGAGTTGTTGCCAAGGCAAAACCGATGGGAGGAGTCCTCCACGAAGAACCAAGAAGAAGCAAGATGCCCATCGAGACAAGGAAAGTGACAATCGAAGAAATTGATGATGAAGAGATTGCAATCACGACTCTTCAAGATGCAGAGCCTATTTGGCCACAAGATGAAGAAGAAACTGAGAAGGAAAACTCAGCACAGGCAAACCACGAACAGGCAATGGAACAGGCAATGGAACAGTCAACAGAACTACCGAAAGAGATGCCCGAACTAAGGATCAAAGATGATGAGCTACTGGTCACCTACATCTGAGGAGAACCCGTCATTGGAATATTTGAACCAGCTAGGACACCGCTGACAGAGGAGTATGACGAGCCAAGATACGGATATTCTCTGATGATGAAGACAATCTCTCGGATCGTAAAGGCAAAAGGATCACCGCAATATGCTTATGGACAAAATATCTGGATTAGGGCAAAGACATCGGTCTCTCAACACCTGACACACAAGAAGGAAGGAGACCCCAAACAGAAGACCCTAGATGAACTACTCCCCGAACAGTACAAGGAGTACCGACGGATATTCGAAAAGGAAGCATCGGAACAATTCCCAGAATCAAGACCCTGGGATCACATGATCAAACTGAAACCTGACTTTGTAGCAAAGGATTGCAGGGTTTACCCGTTGTCACCGGCAGAACAAAAGAAACTCGACGAGTTTCTTGACGAAAGCCTGCAGAAAGGATACATCTGACCATCAAAATCACCCATGGTGTCGCCATTCTTCTTCATTGCGAAGAAGGACTCAGATGTGCTACAACCCTGCCAAGATTACAGGTACTTGAATAATGGAACAATCAAGAACACCTACCCACTGCCACTGGTAGGAGACCTGTTGGACAAACTGAGAGGGGCAAAATGGTTTACAAAATTGGACATCTGATGGGGATATCACAATGTCAGAATCAAGGACGGGGATCAATGGAAAGCAGCCTTCAAGACGAACAGGAGGCTGTTTGAGCCAATGGTGATGTTCTTTGGATTATGCAACTCACTGGCAACCTTCCAGGCAATGATGAACAAGATATTCCATGACATGATCAGAGAAGGATGGCTCATGATCTACATGGATGACATCCTGATATTCTCCAAGGATCAGAGTGAACACCAGGAAAGGACAAAGAGGGTACTGCAAAGACTGGCAGAAAACGACTTATATCTGAGGCCAGAGAAATGCGAGTTCAATGTCCACAAAGTGGAATTCTTGGGTCTGATCATCTGACCCAACGAAATTGCCATGGACAACACAAAACTGGCAGGTATACAAGATTGGCCAACCCCGACAAATGTAAAGGCAGTCAGGTCCTTCCTGGGATTTGGAAACTTCTACAGGAAGTTTATCGGACATTTCATGGAGACAAGCAGACTGCTTAATGAGCTGACGAAGAAGGACAAAATGTTCAACTGGACAACTGAATGTGAACAGGCCTTTCAGATGCTGAAAAGGAAATTTGCAGAAGCCCCAGTACTGCTGATGCCAGACCCAACAAAGCCATTCATGATCGAATCAGACACCTCAAAACATGCGACAGGAGGAGTGCTAAGACAAAGGGACACAAATGGAGACTGGCATCCATGTGGATACATATTGCATGCACTAACACCAATGGAACGGAACTACAAAATCTACGACAGGGAACTTCTGGCGATAGTACAATCGCTGGAAACTTGGAGATACTACTTGCTGGGTTCAGAACACCCAGTAGTAATCCTCTCGGATCACAAGAACCTAATGTACTTCCGGATGGCACAGAAACTGAACAGATGACAGGCAAGATGGAGCTTATTCCTATCAGAATTCGACTTGCAACTCGTCCACATACCTGGATCTCAGATGGTACAGAGCGATGCGCTATCACAGAGAGCGGACCATATACCGGAAGAAGACAACGATAATGAAGACGTCACAATGCTGCCAGAAACAGTATTTGTGAAATTCATTGACACAGAAATGCATGACCTACTTGCGGGTAGTATCATGAAAGACGATCTGGTAAACAGCGCAATCGAGGCACTAAAGACAAAAGGAATGCTGCTGATCAAGTCGGCATTGGAAGATTGGAAAATAGAAGATGGCCTTCTATTCTTCCGAGACAGGTGCTACGTCCCGGATAACGGAGAACTACGGAAGAAGCTGGTGCAAAAATACCACGAAGGAGTAACCAGCAGACACCCAGGACAATGGCAAACGACCGAAATGATCAGGAGAGACTACTGGTGGCTGGGGATGATGATGTACATCAAAAACTACATTGCTGGATGTGCAGTATGCCAGCAGATGAAGGTCAACATGCACCCGATGAACCCCCCGCTACAACCGATCAAATCCGAAGCGACAAGACCATTCGCAATGGTGACAACAGATTTCATAACCGACCTACCAGAGTCCGATGGTTATGATGCACTCATGGTCGTGGTAGACCATGGGCTTACGAAGGGGGTAATTTTTATCCCTTGCAGGAAAACTGTGGATGCATTGGGAGCGGCCACCCTCTATCTAGACTATGTCTACAAACGATTTGGCCTCCCAGACAAGATCATCTCTGACAGAGATCCCAGATTTGCCTTGCAGCTGTTCCAGGAGCTAGGAAGGCTGCTCGGAATCAAGCTGGCAATGAGCACAGCATACCACCCCCAGACCGACGGGGAGACAGAACGAGGAAGTGGAAGTATACTTATGGATCTTCTGCTTGAACAATCAGGAGAATTGGAAGCACCTCCTCCCGACCGCGGAGTTCATGCACAACCAGAGAACACACTCCATACAGAAGAACTCCCCATTCTACCTCATGATGGGCTATGAGCCCAAGGTGATCCCACTCCCCTACCTGAAGACAAACATACCAGCCATAGAAAAACAAATAGTTGCACTGCAATGGGCCCAAGACGAAGCGAAGGCAACTCACGAGTTAGCCAGACAGATGATGGCAGAAAGAATGACAAGGTGCTTCACCCCGTTCAAACAAGGAGACAGAGTGTGGCTAGAAGCAAAGAACCTCAGAACGATGCACCAAACAAAGAAGCTCGCACTGAAAAGAGAAGGACTGTTCTCTATTGAGAAGGTCCTGAGCCCACTCTCCTACCGACTGAAGCTGCCAGGACAGTGGAAGATACACCCGGTATTCCACATGGCACTTCTTTCCCTGTAAAAAGAAACTGAGACACATGGACCAAACTTCCCAGAACCACTGCCTGACCTGATAGAGGGCGAATCGGAGTATGAAGTGGAAGCGATCATCGGATATAAGAAGAAAGGAAGGACCATGCACTTCTTAGTGAAGTGGGTCAGATACCTGACCTCGGAGAACTCATGGGAGCCCGAGGGAAACCTGAAACATGCCGGAAGAATTCTAGGAGCATATAAACGACAGCGATGGCTGTAGAGGTGGAACCATGCCCACAGGGATTGAGATCCTCGCCATTGTCATTGGCACAATCCTGGCTGTGGCCATGCCCCTGACCTTTGTATTCTGCCTCTATGCCATCTTTCGACCAAGACCCAAACCCCCGATTACAGACATCAAATTCTCCATTCTACAGAACCCTATAGAGAACCCATCTCTCTACGAGATCACCACCCCGCTGACACCACTGCCTGAGGCAGCACAAACCAGAAGAACCCGATCGTGGTCCAAGTTTGGACACAAGTTATTCCTCCATCGCATGCCTCGACCCCAACCCATTCATCTATCCAGACCACATCCGACCAGACCCCGGAGAAGGAATGAAGATATTATTTGAAGTCAGTGACTTCGAAGATAGAGAGAGGGTGATGTTATGATTTCCTGTTATTGTAACCCATGATGACCAGACGTACGCCGGCAAGACCAGGTACTTTAATTTTCTCATTCGACTCAACTCATTTCCGATGGGAGACACTTTGACACATGGTGACTCCATGCACCTGAACCCACTCCCATACATGCTGTGATATGACAGCCTCCTAACATGAGGTCCGTGACATCGGACGCCTCATGCTAGACATGAGGCTTATCTGTTATTGTTCTTTGACATGCTGCACCACAGCACTCCATGACATTGGACTCCTCATGCTAGGCATGAGGCTTACTGTTCTATTGTCCCTTCTATATTTACTTGACAAGGATCTCCTACTCCGATTGGACGATAGACATTCTCTGAACCATATATAAGCTACAGTAATACTGCCTGTATTCCTTAGCTTGACCCAATTCAAATAACGGTCTTAGACTCAACCAGAACACTCGACAGCTTAGGAAGCCCCTAGCTGTGATAACTCGAACTTGACAGTTGGAAAGCCTCCAACTGTGATACATGAACCGACGGTCTACTCAGAAAGCCTCTGAGTACGGATAGCCGTATTGACTTAGGAAGCACCAAGTCCCGAACAGAACCCGATACAGTAAGAAAGCCTCTTACTGCAAGAACTGATACAGTTGGAAAGCCTCCAACTGCAACATATGAAGACTAGGCTGAGTTGAGACCTATAGTCTTAACACCTGTAGCCTCCCTGCTATGGCCTTTGCTCTTCTCCACTGTCCATCGTACTTGTGGTGGCGTTGATCATTCCTTCCAAGGTCGTAGGGATCGTTTCCATGTTGAAAACTCTTTTGAGGAGCTTGGGGTTCAACCCATCCATAAAGAGTTCAATGAGGGTGGTGTCGTTGTTGATTCCCGCCTTCTCTCGCAGGATTCAGAACTGCACAATGTAGTCCTCCAGGTCCTGTCCCTGCTTCAATGTCTTCATCTTGGTTCTGGCCCTGCCAGCTTCGTCGATCGGTGTGAACACTGTTTTGAGCACCGATTCAAAGGTTGATCAAGTTCCTAGGTCTTCTCTTTCTGCCCATGTCTGTGCCCAGGGTGCAGCGGTTCCTCCATTCATGAAGGACAATGCAAAGATGATTTTCTTCTCGTCAGTGTCGTAGATTCCATGGTTCACTCTCAAATAGAGTTTCACTTCTTGCAAGAACTTTGCAGTTCTAGTTCAGTCCCCTGTGAAGTCGGAGGGGGTTCGTATCCTGATCTCCTTGGTTGATGCGGTCGGTTTGGTGGACATGTTGGCATTGTCGTTGGATAAGGAGAATGGGTCTCGTTCTGGAGTTTCTTCTGTATCAAGGGATCTAAAGTCCTCTTCGTCGAGGTATCGGGGTTCTTCGTCACTGGTTCTCTTTGAGAACCACTTTTGTGCTGGTTCTGAGTATCATACTAGTCGACCCTGGTATCTATACCACGGGGTTCTTCCTGATGATGATGCTCCGGTTGGAGGTCTGTCTGGGGTTTGTCTGAAAGACGTTGTGTCTGCACCTAGGTAGGTGGACTTCGTAGATCAGCTTGACCTTTTGTTAAGACTATAGGTCTTTAACTCAGCCTTGGCTTTGTCTGTTACAGTTGGAGGCTTTCCAACTGTCTCATATCGCACTAGGAGACTTTCCTAGTGTATCGGGCTTCTGGCCTTCATTTGGGTACTTCCTCAAGTTGTTATGGCTATCCATACTCAGAGGCTTTCTGAGTAGACCATCGGTTCGTGTATCACAGTTGGAGGCTTTCCAACTGTCGAGTTTGAGTTATCACAGCTAGGGGCTTCCTAAGCTGTCGAGTGTTCTGGTTGAGTCTAAAACCGTTATTTGAATTAGGTCAAGCTGAGGAATACAGGCAGTATTACTACAGCTTATATACGGTTCGAAGATATCTATTGTCCAATCGGAATGCAGGATCGTTATCAAGTATAAATAGAAAGAACAATAGAAAAGACAGGCCTCATGCCTAGCATGAGGTGTCCGATGTTATGTCAAGGATCCGATGTCAAGGACATGCTGCAGCGCAGCATGTCGATCGTGAGTGTCCAATGTCACGGACCTCATGTCAAAGGGCTGTCATATCACAGCATGCGTGGGAGTGAGTTTGGGTGCATGGAGTCACCATGCGTCAAAGCATCTCCCATCGGAAGTGAGTCGAGTCGAATGAGAAAAATTAAAGTACCCGGTCTTGCCGGCATATGTCTGGTCGTTGTGGGTTATGATAACAGAAAATTGTAACAGCAATAATAATCTCCTCACACCATTCTTTGTAATTTGATTTAAGTTTGTTGAGCTTCTCCCCAGTATATTGCACAGAAAGTTTGATAGGGGAAACGGACGGGGGATCAACAGTATTGGTACCCATGATAGAAAACTGAGGTTAGTGGACGACGAGTGTGCAAAGGGAGATGAGAGAGACGCAATGGTAGAGCAGCCGGGTCCATGAAAGACAAAGGAATTGATCCGAGATCAAAAATGATCGGGGAAACAGATCAGAAGGTATGATGAAGCAGAACGTCGAGTGGCTAGGATACTTTCTCCCATTGTTCAAAGACGATGAGAATGGCCCATAACCTGTAGAAAGTGAATCCTAGTATAAACAACTCAGTTTCTGGATAAGTGACTGTATTAATCTGTACTATACCTAGTATAAACAACTGTTGTAGTAGAGTAAGTACATGTCAATAAATATGTATAGTAAATATAGCTCACCTCAGTCTCTGGATAAGTGACTGAGGTGATAAAGTAAACTACTGAAGATATATATACATGTAATGCATAACAAAAGGATGTGTGTCAAAGGAAAAGAGACAAGGGGAAACTTAAACATGAGCCGACCACGCAGATCAAAGGGAATGCTAAAATAGCACATGCATCAAACACATCAAAAGCATTATGGACTCACAGTGCAATTCCAACAGGGAAAAGCCAGGGAAACAGTTGCAGATACAGTCCTGGATTTTGGTCTATCGACTCTGCCTGTGCACTACATCCAATTGCAAGTGCTTTACCTTTGTTTGCCCAGTGGCACAGTGCAATTGCTTTTTGTTTGTCAATAGTTTTTGTATCAAGTTCTGCACCTGTAAGTCCATGAACAATAAATGGATGTTCACCAGTAATAACACCATCATCTTTGTCTTTGTCAAAAACACTTGTTCCTTCAGGGACTTGATTAGAAAAGTCATGGTGATACTCTACAGAGACAGGAGGAGAATCTTCCAGGTATTGTTTAAATTTTTGTATGATATGTCTAGGTCACTGTAGTCCACATGGTTCAGTTCTAACCATTCAAGTGCCTTCGCCACACAGTTTCAACTCACAAGAAGTGGTGTACAAGCCAAATCTTCCTGAGTTGGCTTTGATGGACCTGTAAATAGAATGGCAAGAACATCATCCATCTCATCAACTGGGGGTGGCAGACATTGGTACACTTTTGGCACAGGGGATTCAAATGCAATTACATGAGCCACCATTTTTCAGAGGCCACTTGAAGCTACTTTGATGAAACAGCAATTGTGACATATGTGAGCCACCAGAAATTTTTCCATGAAGTTTAGGTCTGACAGCTCCTTAGGAACTCAGCCAAGCCAGAGGTTGTTGGCTAAGGCGAGACATGGCACTTTTCCAGTTCTAATACTCTTACAGCAAACATCACAAATCTTGTCACACTGGTAGTCAAGGACTGGACCTTTGAACTCAGCAATTGATTGAGCACTTGACTTGCATTCAATTCAAGTTACACCAGGAGCTGCTAGAACACCAAGTATTGTCTTTATGGCCTTGAGACAACTTAGTTGTTTAACAGGTACCAACTCACCACATACAGCACAACCAGCTTCCTCAAGTGACAATGGATCAGTTGCCTTGCACCAATCTCTAACTATAGTTTCACTCGAATCTTTGGACAAGGCATGAGGAGGAAAGATGGAATCATCACTCACTTCACCTTTTGCACAATTCAATTTGCACCTGGCATTGTTCTTTTTGTTGCACCTACCCTTGTCCTCTTCTGAGAGCTTTGCAAAAGCCATCGCTGATGATCGCTGATGATTGTTTTTTTTAAGAGAAGGAGCAAGTTGTGCTTCAAGAATGGATGTGTACAAATTGCAATTGACACAATCATGGCCATTGAAGGCTTCTATAAGCTGCTCTTTATGGAGATGCCAAGAAGAACCAAGAGATATTTTATGAATATGTGCAATCTTTTGTATCATTTGCTTGGAATGATGTGGAATGATGTCACAAAGTGGCAAGTCAGCATGCACAAAGCCATGCTCTATAGGGTAGCTTAGGCATCCCACATCATCAACATGGTCTATATACTGAAACACATGAACACCAGACACATCATTGTTGCATCTTTTGATAAATGATGTGACAGACATATGTGAAAATAAGTATGGTCTTTCCCCTCTGGTAACTGCTGAGGGAAAATTGTGGTAAGGGACATTGGTATGAAACTCTGATGATGTACTTTTATGACAAATGGGCATAGAAGAACAAACAGCATAAGCAAAGTGCCATTCTATGAGGGCACAGGAGAACATGCTGACAAGATTGCTCATCAGCATTACCAATGTCATTCTGTAGATGAGGGAGCTTTTACTGTGCATATGTTGATGATAACCTGAGGCATACGGTGATGTGGTACAAGCTGCCAAAGATTCATAGACAACAGCATAATTGTGAGGATGACATTGGTTTTGCATGAAGCTGAGTGCCAAACACCGACACATTACCCAAGCTGGATGCAATGGAAGAAAGGATATATGGAAGAGCAAGCACCAGTAAGAAGAATGATGACATTGAACAGAACTAGCGGACATGCATGCAAACCAAGTGAAAATGCTACACAGTGCAGAGTGTAACATTTGATGGAAGTAGCTCAAACATATCAAACTGTGGGATGAAGAACCGACAAAACTATCATGGCTGAATGAGTGGTGCAGATGGATAACATGAAATGGTTTGACATGGTAAAATTCATTTCAATAGTTTGTGCATGCAAGACAAGATCAGCAGTCAAGTTGGAACTTTCTGCCTGATGGATTGAATGGTGATAGGTCCACTAGCCAGTACGAGCTCTGAAATCGATTTCGCAGATTTGCAGATAGTCAATGCACAGCCATGAACATTTCACATCCATTTTTGGCATCTTTCGAACCTTTTTTGACTATTTTGCAAGCTTCCAATCAAATTTTGTACATTTCAAAGATTTCGCATTTTTAGTTTCTACTTTGCACACTTCAGCATGGACCCCAACACATCGCATGCTTCCCATCACTTCCCCTTTACATAATCGACTTTGACGAACCACATTTTGGCTATATTCATGCAGCATACATCACCTCGAGGTGCATCACAATGTTTTGCAATATCTTTGCAATTTTTGCAATTTTTAGCCAATTCTAGAACAAAAGGACAGTCTATATTTTGATTTACTGTCTCCCACACTCCCTAGACTCGTGGGTATTGTTCCATATCAGTTATCACTTCATCCCTGAACTCCATATGTTTTCTTTTGCCTCATGTTCTCCACATGCCCACTATTGCCTTTTTGGTACTATCTCTTTTTAACCTACAAAACCTCATATTATCCATGATGAATAACAAGGGAAGCATCCCCCAAGTATAGTATTAGTAGTAGAGAGCTAACAACTCTCTTTTCATTGTTTGAGTCACAAATGTTAGTCTGAAAATTCTTTGGATTTCATTGAAACTCATTCATCCTCATTTTGCCTCTCGATATTATTGTCATCCTCTCATATTCATTGTCGTTCACCTCTTGCATCATTTATCAACCTTTCCATCACTCTATAAGGGCAACCTCAGCCTCTAGCAAAGGGAAATCCGAAGAGAAAACTCTAAGGATCCCTTTGCCAATGCCCAGTATATGTGAAGACGACAAAAATCAAATAATAACCTAAAAATAGAAAAGGTGGAGATAGGCAGATCAAGGCTGCTGAATGACATCATACCAAGGGGTAGATGTTGGAAGGGGTGCTCCAACTCTAAATATAAAACTGTCAACATGCACAAACATGATAGAAAGGGAAAATTAGTGATAAAATCCAGAAAAATCATAGAAAATGAAGAATAGAAGGAAATGAAGTGAGGAAAAATATAGAACAAACATAAAAAATAAGAGAAACACACAGGGCACCCCCCTAGTCCCCTTACACACTCACCAATATCTTCGCAGTTCATTTCACAATCCCCAAAAATATCACAAAATCTCGAAACTACTTTGCACATCCTGAACTTTGTTTGGATCATCTAGTTTGTTATTATTGGAGATCGGTGAAAGTTTAGAATGAATTGCAACCTTCCTCTGACTTGTGTTATACCAAATAGGACCCTTTTAGGTGTTTTGTTTGGGTTTCTGGGTTGAGTATCATCAATGGTCAACATGGAAAGTGTGGGAGAATGGGCTTTTCCCCAACATGGAAGAAATAAGCTCAAAAGTTTGTGCATGCAACTTGAGAAGATTGACAGTCAAGGCAGAGCTTTCCACCTGATGGAGTGAATAGACAGCATGGGAGGTGTGAGAGGGCAACAGTCAGGTGCAGGCTCTCACCAGAATGATCAGCACATGGTTCAAGAAACTAGATAGACAACCCATCACTCCAAGCAGCACAGATGACAAGGTAGATCAACTCACACTGAGAATATACAGAAACTGCTGAGAGATAACACCATGCAAGCACAGGAGGTGGGCAGGCTGGTGCAGGGCACAGTCAGCACACCATGCAAAAAACTAGATAGGCAACCTGTCAGTCTGAGCAGCACAAGTGACGAGGTAGTCGACTCACACTGAGAATAGATGGAAACTGTGGAGAGGCAACACCATGCAAGCACAGGATGCAGAGCACAATGATATAAATCACTTGTAAGCACATGTGGAAGTGGGCAACAAACTGGTGCTGTGCAGCGATGAGAATGCGAGAAGAAGACACTTGCAGCAGTGTTCCAAGTAGCATCAGCAGTGTCAGTTGTCAGTGTCACATGTCACCCATTGCCATCAGTGCATCAGGACCTGTCTATCAAAGATTTAGAGGCTGGACATTAGTGGACTCAGGAAACCTTGCGATTCAGTTCACCATATTTCATGATCAGTAGAACATAGGTAAAATATATGGCTGAGGTCAAAGACAACATGATGTATGATGCATGGTAAGAGGTTTAAACCTGCAGGCTTCTTGTGATCAGACTGAAATCCAATGGCAGATCAAACAATGACTGGCTTGCATACTATCAGACAGATGGGATCCAAGGAATCCACCAAGTATACACAACATGGGTGGTGATTGCATTTCAATTTCATTCTCTGACACCTGCATATTTTTACTCCAATGGCAATCACCACACAAATAGATGCTGACTCCTTTTCTTTTGCAGGGCTCAGGTATATAAGACCAAGTCCTCAATACTGAGAACTTGGAACTAGTTTGTATTCCAATACCATTTTTTGTGTGCTGACTCTATGGTTAGTCTAGAGAGGCTGGAGGAAAACATCTCAGTTTGGCTATTTCAGTCACTGATGACTTGCCTGACCTTGTCAGCATCACTGATGATACTGACAATGTAGATTCCTCTGTCATGGAAAATCAAGTGTACACAGCTACTTTAGACACAGTTCACATTGATCTACTAGTAGCAGCTTCTGAACATCTGTGCATTCCTTGCAATGTCTGAGTATTTAATATGGATGAAACTAACATACAATTATGAGATTTTGTGTCATAGCTTGGTACTCAAGCAGTATTGTAGCATAGGATAGATAGGTAACTATCTACACCTGGCCACCTTTTCAATGTATTCTGAGTCCATGACCACAACTTGAAGCCAGTGCTGCATTTCAATGATGAGTTGACACCATGATGCATGAAATACATGAATGTCAGAGAATGCCACCATATTGGAAATAGTTAAGGCATGACTCAGGTATGGGTAACACTGTGTGTTTCTGCTTATGGGTATGCTTGGGTATGGGTACGGGTTTGGATTTCCATACCCGAGGCAAAACCATACCCATACCCACGGTGTTATGGGTATCATGGTACTGGTCCAATGGTCACATGTTTTATCAAATGACTTTGTTGATCCAACTGCTACCAACATGCCCCCCTCGTTCTAAATGTGAGTGGAGGGTGTTTTTTCTACTAGGCAACGACGACATGCCCCCCTCATTCTAAATGCAAGTGGGGGATGTTTTTTCTACTAGGCAACAACGATGACAACTACTACCAACATGCCCCCCTCATTCTAAATGTGAGTGGGGGGGTGTTTTTTCTACTAGGCAACAATAATGACAACTACTACCAACATGCCCCCCTCATTCTAAATGCGAGTGGGGGGTGTTTTCTCTACTAGACAACAATGACATGCCCCCCTCATTCTAAATGTGAGTGGGGGGTGTTTTTTCTACTAGACAATGATGACATGCCCCCCCCTTGTTCTAAATGCGAGTGGGGGTGTTTTTTCTACTAAACAACGACAACATGCCCCCCTCGTTCTAAACGTGAGTGGGGGTGTTTTTTCTACTAAACAATGATGACACACCCCCCTTGTTCTAAATGTGAGTGGGGGGTGTTTTTTCTACTAGGCAACAATGACGACAATGGCCCCCTCACATCAACAATGGCCCCCTCTAGTCAACAACAGCCCCCTCTAGTCAACAACGGCCCCCTCTAGTTGACAATGGCCTCCTCTAGTCAACAATGGCTGTGGCATCACTGCCACCACCCCCTCTCAGGTGTTTCTGGGTTTGTTTCACTTGGGAGTGCTGCCACATCACAACTACCACCCCCTCTTGCTTGCAAATGTGAGGTGGGGGTGGTTCTTGGTCTGTTTCTCTCGCAATGGCCACCACATCACCTCCATGACCCCCCCTCACTCGCAATTGTGAGTTGGGGGTGGTTCCCCATTGTATTTAGATATATTTAGAATTATAATAAATTATTAATGTCATACTCGACCAAAACCCCCCCGTACCTGCAGTAAAACTGCACCCATAACCATAATGGGTATGGGTACATGAAATTATACCTGGGGGTTACCCAAGTCATGCCCTACATGTCGCGGCATGAATTTGGCAACTTGTGTTTTGCCTTTGTGTTTGTAATTGTGGTGGCAATTTTCAGTGGAGATCATGACAAGGTCGCCAACCTTGTAGACATCCTCCAGTGCCTGGTGATCGTTGGCTATGCCTGGCAAATTTTGGCAGGAAGGAGGTTGTCCTGTGCTTCCTGAACATCGAGGTGGACACATGTAATGATGTCATGTGCAGTGATCTGCTCAGTGGTGGCATTTTCGGCAAGGGGCACAATAGGAGGGATGATGTGTGGAGATCGGCCAGTTTTGAGTTGGAAACCAGAGAAGCCAGTGGATGCATTCATGGTGATCATGATGGTGAACTGTACACAGGGGAGTTTAGCTAGCCAGCCCTTCTGGTTGTTGTCAACATGGTACTGAATGGCTTGGTTCATGGTTTTGTTTGTCCATTCACTCCTGCCATCAGTTTCAGGGTGATAGGATGTGGACATTTTTAGTTTAATGCTGGTGAGCTTATGGAGTGCAGTCCAAAGGTTGGCAGTGAAACATTGATAGGTTGTCTCCTTGGCTCAAAGGCCGATTCACCATTTCAACCACATTCTAATCACATCAGCTAACTCCTACAATGTCCCAGACGCAGCGTGACCCAGTCTATCAATGGCAATATCATATCGACTGCATTGAAACATCACCAGTGACATTGATCGTACTGAGAAACCACACCACACAGCCTTAGGACTACCTCAAAAGCCCCCAAGATCCCTCTGAACAAACATCGAACATCCCCAATCCACTTCGAACAAGTGCGACCATGATCGAACATTGTCGACCATTGTCGAGCATTATCGATCGGTATCAAGAGACTATCAGTGACATCGGGCACCGCATTTGTTATCTAAATGGTGGAATACCATGTGCCAGGAAGTATTCTAACTTGTGCTCAAACCTGCTGATAGTAGGTCAGCCTTGTTCCAAGTCCCTATCCTGTACAGAACCCACTGGATGGATTATTGTGAGACTTAGTGCGGTTTATACACAAAGGACAGTCTCATTTTAGTTCTATACCCTTTATTACTCCTTCATCATATGATATATCTCTTTCTTGTTTGGATTCCAGTCTCCTTTTGGCCTTGTATCTTAACTCATATCTTTTGCCTCATGTTCTACACATGTTTCTTATACCATTTTAGGAAGTTTCTTTATAACATATAAAACTCTGTAGTATATACTGGAAAATACAAGGAATTGTCTTCACATACCACCTCGTATAGAGTTCTAAGAATCCGATCTATCCTCTAAAACAATTTAAGCTTCTATGAGTTTTCTCGATTGATGAGAAACCTCTGTGATCATCCTTGTCCTCAATCCTCTTTCAACCCTCTCATCATTAGCACCATCCCGACACTTCATAGCCATTGGTATAGCCTTCGTATACTATCGACCTATCAAAAGGTCCTCAGAATTCACACATTGACCATTGACAATAAACATCATTTGCCATCAATATCATCAATCGTCTTCAACATTGATCAATACTCCATCAAACCATGCCAAACACCTTCCTCTCTTATAGAACTACCTTTATGACTAGTACCAACTAGTTGCCTTCCCATAGCTTGGACCATGAACATTCAGAACATCTCGCACCCTTCCTCTGACTCGTGCAAATATCATTGGTTGCCTCATCAGCTGTTTTGGTGGTTTTCCTGAGTTAAGTATCATCATTTTTGGAGCCCACCACAAGGGATTCTGAATCATTTCATTGTCAGACCAATCTTGACTTCCTCAGCTTAGGCCAACACAAGTGAGAAACCTTTGTATTGATACTCACCATGCCTTCAAATCTCTCAAACAATTGGGAGATATTCTAATTCCTGTTTCCAAAGCAGAATCTACTCACTGTAGACTATTTCCTTCACCTATCTCATTGCCTTCAACATCATCATCTACTTCTTTGTCCTCATCATCAACCTCTTCATTCATCCTTCCAACAACTTCGACACCTCTACCATCCTTTACACAAGTCTTAACCCCTACCCCTAGGGTCATCGCATTCATGACTACACAGACTGCTATGCCAGCTTGTGGTCATTTGACCGCTCCGAAATTTGACCCTACTCAACCTTGAGAGCTCCGACGATACTTCGAAGAGCTTGAATTATTGTTTCTGACCTGCGGCGTCACTGAATTGAACCTGATGAAGAAACACGCTTGTTGCTACCTTGACATTGACTCTTCCAAACTCTGGGAATTGCTTCCAGAATATCAGCCAGGCACTTCATTCAACAAATTTTGAATGGCAGTACATAAACTCTATCCTGGCTCGGAAGACGAATGCAAGTGGAGCATATCGGACATGGACAAATTAGTGGGAGAACAGCTGCGTGTTGGGATATTCAACACAAACAATCTAGGAATGTATTATCAGGTGTTCTACAACATTACTCACTTTTTGTGAGCAAAGAATAGGATCTCAGAAGCCAAGCAAAGCAGAGCTTATGTTTGAGGATTCCAACCCAGCTTATGGACTCAAATTGCTCGACAGCTTGAACTCAAATTCCCCAACCATTATCCCAATGATCCATATCTGCTCAATGACATTCATGATGCGGCAAAATTCATACTAGCAGGCTCTAACACATTGAACTCGGTAATACACCAATCGACTTCTTCATCGCACTTGACATCAAACATCGGAAATATGATCACCTCATCACCCGGAGCTATTACGATCAAAGCTGAAGATATAAACACAATGTTTGAACGATTTGCTAGCACAATCACTATGCATATTTCAGGTACTAAATCTCCTCACGCTAATTTGGCAGACAGACAGGCACACATCAACACACTTCTTTGCATATTTTGTGGTTTATTGGGACATTTGATCCCTGACTGTTTGGTTTGTCAGTCGTACTTGAACAAAGGAAAGTGTAAGTGAAATGCAGAAGGAAAGATCATACTTCCAAATGGACAATTTACCCCTCAAAGTATTCCTGGCAGGTTTATCAAGGAACACATTGATGAATGGTGGAAACAGAACCCAGACACAACACCAGCAGCCACACTTTTGTTCACCATCGCACCATTGGCACTTTTGACTTCAACTAATTCAACCTTGGCTGCGATCACTTCGATAATGGAGTCCGATGCAGTTTCTACATCGGGATCAGAAACAAAAGGAATTTATCATAACTTGACGTTGACAGCTGACTCCGAAGATAGAATAGTGGCTCTCGAGCAAGAGATATTTGCACTTTGAAGTGGTTGACCATTTTTGCATCCGAACAAAGAGGTTCGAAGTCTGGTTCTGGCCACGACAATCCCTGTTCCTGCATCTTTGACATCTACTGCTCCAGTACCTGCACCCTTGACATCTTCATCGACAATGGTCAACCCTTTGACTTCAACTACGGCTCCAACATTGGCATCAATATCGACTTCTCCTGCATTGACCACTTCATCATCGACCACCATACCCCCAATGCAAACCTCAGTACACCCATATGCATCGGTCAGGGAGAATGCCTATTTGCCACCACACAAAAGGAACTTTGCTGGTGCATCGAAGGGTAAGGAGAAAGACAGACCATCGTATGTGACACAGGCCCACAATATTTTTTCGTGCTTGATGAAGATGCCAATCACCATGCTTACATCGGAAGAACTACTCTCACTTTCACCTGAGGTTCAAATGAAATGGAGAGAACAGGTCACATTAAAATGGGTACCACAAACTGGAAACAACACCACGAACATGTTCAGTCCTGACACAATTATTGTGCCAGACCCCTACGAGACATATATTAGCAATCTTTGACCCAGTGAAATTCCTCAGCCATTTGTTGTCACTAAAGAAACTTCCTCGATTAGATCAGTTATTATGGATGTTCAGGGTAACAACCAGGTAGAAAGCATCATCAATCCCGGTTCCTTGATCATATTGATGGCTGAAGATGTCTGTCATGAACTCAGTCTAGCATACAACTCCTCAATTTGGCTTCCAATGCAGTCTGCCAACAGCACTGTGGATGAAACACTCCGTTTAGCATGCAATGTGCCTTGCGATCTCATTGGAGTCACCCTATACATGCAGATACATGTTATTCAGGACCCAGCTTATGATATTCTACTCAGATGACCATTCGATGTCTTAATGGAAAGCGTCATCAGAAATTATTGGAATGAAGCCCAAACGATCTCAATCTGCAATCTGAACTCAACTCGGACCGCTACCATTCCTTTGATCCCTAGATCGCATTGTCATCGAAAAGTAGTTCATGAGGATTTTCAGTGCTAGAGAATGAAATTTCAGAACAGTGCGCTTTCATTATCTCATTCGACTCTTCTGACTCCTCTATATTTATCGAATGCACTGCAAATATCCCCGAAATCGACTCCTCCAAAGAATTATCTGCAACACTTTCTGACTTATATTTATCTGCATGCGATGAGTTCCACGTTCCTTGAAACGCCTTGATGGTGTTCAAACCTATGCAAACTTCTTCACCGTATGTTTCCCCTTCCTCAGTTACTTCTGACAATCGGCAGTCTAGTTATTTATTGATGAAGAAGAAGTATAAACCAGTTGCACAGAAGGTCCGTCCAATCGTGGCCAAACTACCTGATCAATGTCGACTTCGAGGGCGATCCCCTCAAAGACATGCCTCCACTAAATCCCTGTCCTCCGATATTCAAACCAACTCCCCGATATAACCTCGAATGCAAAAACATCATCAATCAAAATCATCCAGGCAATTTTCTATGGCCTCAAGAACGAGATCTCATGCATGACTTCATTCGAAACCAGCAAGTGGGGTTCACATGGACAGAAAATGAATGAGGAAGGTTTCGACCCAATTTCTTTCCCCCTATTGAGTTCCCAGTCATCCCTCACACTCCTTGGGTCGAACACAATATCCCCATACCACCTGGTTTGTATGAACAGATCTGCAAAATGCTGAAAAAGAAGATTGAAGGAGGAGTCTACAAGTTGTTGAACTTGTCATACCGATCACAATGGTTTTGCGTTGTGAAGAAAGATGCAAAATTGCTCCAAATAGTCCACAGTCTTGAACTGCTAAACCAAGTTATGATTCAGCACTCAGGTGTTATCCCAATCCCCGAGCATTTAGCTGAACAGTTTGGGGGATGCGCTTGTGGAGGGATGTTGGATTTATATGTCACATTCAATGAAAGGCTTGTGGCTGAATCTTCTCGAGATCTAATGACTTTCCAGACCCCATTCAGTGCACTTCAAATTGTCACCCTACCAATGGGGAGTACTTTACACTCCCCCACCTATTCCGGTTGGATTCTGGTTTGTCCGGCTGGAATTTCTGGAATTTCTGGAATCCAGTGGAATTTTTTTTGTATGTAGTTTTCCCTATGCAGCACAATTCTGGTTGGAATAAGGATCCAATTTACACTCGGAATCCCTGGAATCTGACTGGACTCATCACAACCGGAATAACAGGAATAACCAGACTAACTGGAATAATCGGAATGCACGTGCTTTCCCAAATAAAAGTTCGACACACATCAAGAATTGAACACTCAACCTTGGGTCTGCACACATAACAGCATGCTTAACCACTGAGCTACCAAGCAATTATTCTTGGGCATACATTTAATACTTTTATTACCCAACCAAGGTATGTAGTTAATCACAGCCATTAACAGAATAATTAATAAGTATGCATACACATGACATGTGACATGTGACTGCCAGCTCACAACCACCACCACCACTGTTGCCAACACTGCCTCCTCCTCCTCTCCACTCTACCACCACCACTGCGTGTGCGCCCACCACCATCACCACCACCTTCAAACGAGCTGACTGGATGGAACGTGGGGCCTAAGTATGTTTTTTTTTCATTTGCTTCTTGTTTTTTCATACTAACTAACTTGTTTCATTTGTTTTATAGGTTCTATTCGACTGCCAGACATAACATGGGCCCAAACAATGTGATTGGACAGAACACAGGCCCAAACAATGCAGATCACATCGTTTGGGCCCTAAGTAAGTTTTTTTTGTTTGCTTTTTCTTTTTATAAACTAACTAACTTGTTTCTTTTGTTTTATAGGTTCTACTCTACTGCCAGATGGAACAGGGGCCCAAACGATGTTGCCATCATTTGGGCCATAGATAAGTTGTTTTTTCTTTTTTCTTTTTCTTTTTATCAATGAACTAATTGTAATTAGGTTGTATACTACTGGGGATGACCTGCCACGATGAAAAACATGAGCCAACTGGATGGAACGCAGGCCCAAATGATGGCAATGTCATTTGGGCCATAGATAAGTTTTTCTTATTTCTTTTTGTTTTTATAAATCGACTAATTGTAATTTATTGCTTTTTAGGTTGTATACTACTGGGGATGACCTGCCACGATGAAAAATGCGCAACCCATGCCGACGCCCACCCGATCCCCTCCTCCCCATTCAAATGGGATGTGAGGCTGTTGACACGGGCTAGGAGGGTGCAGAGGAGGGCCAGGAGACCCCAGAAGGGGGGTACCTGCCTAGTAAGCACCCACCAACCTCTGTACTCATGCCCCAACCCCCCCCCCCCCCCCCCCCCCCCCCCAAAAAAAAAAAAAAAAAGAAAAAAACAGAAATCCAGACAGGGGACGACAGCAATGAATGACAACAAGCCACCCACCCGCAGCCTCACAAGCAACTGCTTGTGGGGTGAATTGTGGGTAGAATGACACCCAGGCACAGGGACAGGAGATGACAATGACACACCACCCGCCCCCAGCCTCATGAGCAACTGCTTGTGGGGTGGATCATGGGTGGAACGACAATGACAACAAGCCACCCACCCCCAGCCTCACGAGCAACTGCTTGTGGGGTGGAATGTGGGTGGAACGGTGCCCAGGTGCAGGGATAGGAGATGACAATGCACCACCTGCCCCCAGCCTCATGAGCAACTGCTCATGGGGTGGATTGTGGGTGGAAGGACAATGATGACAAGCCACCTACCCCCAGCCTCACAAGCAACTGCTCGTGGGGTGGATCATGGGTGGAAGGACAGACAACAGTGGGGTCGTGTCCCCTCCCCCTCCCCTGCACTTTGTGTGGGGAGGGATTTTTTTTGTACTTTTAATTATTTATTAGTATTGTGCCCCCCCTCCCCCATTTTGCATGGGGGAGGGATTTTTTTCTTCATGTTTTTACCTCCCCCCTCACGTTTGGTGTGAGGGGTTAGCTTTTTATGTATATAAATAAAACTCCCTCTTGCATCTTGTGAGAGGGAGGATTTTTTGTTTATCTATGTAATCACAATCATCCCCACTCCCTCGCATTCAATGTGAGGGATGTGGTTAATTAAAAAATTTGATCTTTCACTACTCCGAAAAAAATTAGAGTGTCATGAATAAACATTATATTACTATCTAATAATTCTCCTGTGGCTCAACTGGTTAAGCACACATGTTTGGTTTGTCATGTGATCACTCTAATCAAGATGTCTTGAGTTCAATCCTTACTCTGCACAAATATATTTTGTAGGCACTTTGACAACTTAAGACTTGAAATTTGACTATCCATTAGGGTATATACTCTAAGTTGAGCATCTGGAGTAACCAGAATCTGGTCGGAATAACCGGAATAACTGGACTCTGACCAGAATAACTGGACTCCAATTGGAATAACTGGACTCCAACTGGAATAACTGGACTCCAACTGGAATAACTGGACTCTGACTGGAATAACTGGACTCCAACCGAAATAACTGGACTCCGACCAGAATAGGTGGGGGAGGGTAAATTACAGACCCAATGGGTTGGATGAACTCAGTTCCAATCTTACACAACAACGTCACTTTCATCCTACACCCCGAAGTCCCTCATATCACGATCCCTTATATTGATGACACACCAGTGAAGGGTCCAAAATCAGAATATTGAATGATTGGTGGGTCTTACAAAATGATTGCTGACAACTCAGGCATTCGATGATTCATATGGGAGCATTTCAAGAACCTGAATTGCATCATCCAGCACATGAAGTATTGTGGTGGGATGTTCTCAGGACCAATGTTATTTGCTTGTGTCCCCGAAATAACTATTTTAGGTCATCAATGCAATATTCAAGGTTGAATGGCTGATCTGACACATATTGATAAGATTCAGAAGTGGGGTCCATGTCGTACACTCATGGAAGTTAAGGCATTCTTAGGAACAATTGGAGTTTGTCAAATTTTTATTCAGAGTTTCGCACATCAAGCAGCTGCACTAATCAACCTTACTCAAAAAGATGTGCCCTTCAAATTCGGCCCATCTCAGGTAGCAGCGCAAGATCTCAAGCAAACACTCCTAAACTCGCCAGCGATTTGAGCAATCGACTATACATTGAATGCCCCAGTCATCCTTGCAGTTGACACATTGAGCATCGTGATCAGCTATTTCCTAGCACAATGTGACCGCGATAATCCTCGAAAATGATACTACAGTCGATTTGGCTCAATCACACTTAACGACCGCAAATTGCAGTTTTTGCAACTGAAACTCAAACTTTATGGTCTATATCGAGCTCTTGGGGCACTTCGTTTATATTTGATAGGGGTACACAACCTTATCGTCGAGGTTGATGCGAGGTATATGTATCAAAGGCATGCTCTCAAATCCCTATATTGTGCCTAGTGCTAGCAACAACTGATAGATTGTTTCAATTCTAACATTCCACTTCATGGTAGTTCATGTTGCAGGTATGCACCATGGGCTGGATGGTCTTTCGCGATGTCCTCAACAAACCGAAGATGATGATATCAAAGTAGAAGAAGAATTTGGCAACTGGATCAACAAACTACATGGTTTCATTCACCAAATCAACCCAATTTCGATTCAACCTTTCCCCTCTCACACGACTTATCCCACTTTTGCCCAAGCCTCAGATTTCAGTAAGGGGGAGGATGTTTCATATGAAGACATACCTCAATTGGACAAAGCAAAGAAAGAAGACGAACAATTACTGCTCGTTCATAGATGGTTAGATGATATGATGTGACCCCCAAATCTATCAGACACTGAGTATGCTACCTTCATGCAATATTGCACCGAGTTCTTCATAGATTCTGGAAAACTATGGCGAAAAGATCATCATGGAGAACACAAGATCATTGCAATCCCAGAATGTTGCATCGATATTATCTGGTCATTGCATGACATATTGGACACAAAATGATCTTTGCCATGAAATCTCACATTGCCCTACGATTCTGGTGGCCCAACCTGAAAGCCAATATCACATGGTACATCTAAATGTGCCATTACTGTCAGTTGTGACAGACTCAAAATCTCCTTATTCCACCAATCATTGCCACCCCTGCCCCTCTATTTGGAAAAGTCTACATTGATACAATGCACATGCCACCTTCTGGTGGATATCACTATATAGTACAAGGTCAATGTTTGATATCGTACTGGCTGGAATTCAGGATGCTTCACAATGAAACAGCAAAGACCATCGGCGATTGGATCTTTGGAGAAATCATTTGTCAATGGGGCTCACTTTATGAAATCATTACTGACAACAGCCCAGCATTTGTTGCTGCTCTTGAATACTTGGTGAAGTGCTATCATATCAATCACATTCAGATAAGTGGCTACAATTCTCGTGCCAATGGCCTCGTCGAATGAGCCCACTTTGATGTATGGCAGTCACTCTACAAGGCCATCAATGACGATCAAACTCAATGGTTGGTTGGGACCTACTCAGTCTTTTGGGCAGAATGGGTAACAGTTTGGAAATGAATGGGCAGTTTGCCCTATTTTGTGATCACAGGTTCTCATCCACTCATCCCTCTCAACATCTCAGAAGCGACATATCTACAGCCACCACCCAACTCAATACTTTCCTCCACCGATCTCATTGCCCAACGCGCTATTGCACTACAGAAATGTTTGAATGATCTCGAAGTACTCTAGTCTAGAGTCTACACTGCTTGACAAGAAGCTGCAAAACGCTTCAAAGAAGTTCACAAGCAAACGATTTGAGACTACAATTTCAAAAAAGGTGACCTCATACTCATGCAAAACACACAGATCGAGAAAGCCCTTAATCAAAAAATGCGAGCTCAATATCTTGGCCCACTCATTGTTATCACATGAAACTACGGTGGTGCTTATATTCTTTGTGAGCTCAATGGTTCAGTTCTTCATTGACCAGTAGCTGCTTTCTGAGTTCTACCATATCTAGCATGAAAATCGATTCCCCTTCCTCCAAACTTCTTCGATATCGACGATTGTTGGCTTGAACAACTTTGAACAACATTGGATGTCGATGGAGATGTTGACGAAGGTATTCCTGACCTCGATGAAGATGAACAGAGCATTTTCCTTTTATTTTCCTTACTTGCGATATTGAAACAAACTCTTGATCTTATAACAGTGTACTATTACAAGTCGCGATATTGTTCAAAACATGTTTGTGCAACCTCTATGGGGTTTTTCAGCTATGAAGGAGTTCTGAGCCTTTCCCCTATGTCTCATTTTGATAAATCATCCGTCTTACTTTCTTTTGCCTTTTCTCTCCTATGTATTTTTTTCACATATATCTTACATTTCTTGGCTTTGATTGTATGCAATATTTCTCATTTCAAACTTATCTCGCTCAGACAACAAAAACGATAAAATTAAAACAATAGAACAAACTTCTTCTGGGATTCCTCCCACTTTTTCTCCAAAACCTTGATCTCCTTCCACTTCCAACTTTTTGTGCACCAGGACTTCTGTGAGATACTGACACTGGAGTCATGCTGCATCTGACGCTGTCATCTCCTCCTCGACTGCACCTGCAACCTTGGGTTTGATCTCTCATTCTCTCACCTTTCCCTTCCCCTTCTCCTTCTCAGCCGACTTCATCTTCGCCTTCACTGTTCATTTTGGGCGCTCATCAACTTTTGAGGGCCCAGCCTCCACATTCTCGATAGGCTGGATAGCCCGAATGCATATCACTAAGTAATCATACAGATTAGCAATTACAATTGTTATTGAGAAGGATCACTTACTATGTCTTGGAGTTGACACCTCCATTGACTCCCCAGTAACCTTTGTAGCTCGTTTAGAGCCCGCCTTTTTCCTTGACTCGCCTCATTGGAGTCCTCGCCTCGACACTCCCTCCCAGTAACACCCCTGAAGCCCTTGGGTGTGTATCACTTGCACTTTGGGGTGCCCTCCTTGATGATGCATTCCTGAGATGTCCTCAGTCCTGTGCAACGATCACACTAAAGCAATATTGAAAGCCTGATTAGTCTGAATGATATCAAAAGAAAACGAGGACTTACCAGCCCATGGAATGTGATCAGATCACCTTCCTCTATCCATACCCACTTTGCGACCATGGGCTCCTCATCAAGCTCATCCTCACCTTCCTCCTCCTTGTCCATCTCGTCTGCCTTCCTCTTCTCGACGATCTGCTTGATGACCAGAGGTTCCTCCGTGGCCTCTTCCTGATCGATAGATATATTTAGCACCTTGAGCATGGCAGTCCAATTGCGAAACTCTTCTTTTGACATGGTTTTGGTGTGAACCTTGGCCAAAAACACCTGACGTGCATTGACCAGAGCATTTCATTGGTCCTCAATATGTTTTGCCTTCACCTTGGTGGCCTCTTGCTGAGCCATTTGCTCTTCCTCCTTCCACCTCTCTTCCTCAATTGTCCTCAAATACTCCTCAAAAAGATACTTGCCCCCCCAAGAAAGCCAGCCCTCATGAGCGAGTGGTGCGAACAGGGTGATCACCTCATCCAATGTCACCTGCACATGGTCATTGCATGCCTCATCAAATGATCTGATCTGATCGTCATATTCAGCATATCAAACAAGATCAGAAAACACATAAACAAAGGAAAAGGGGAAAACATACCGATTTCTCACAAAAGTCTCAACCCCACACATCGAAGTCGAGGTCTTTGGCCTTGCCAGCCTCAGGCATCGATTTCACATGTTCAAGAATGGGAATGGTGAGCTCTGCAAGGATAGACATGATTGATGAAAGAGATTGAATGGAAAGAGAGAAGTTTGAACCATGACACATCTTAAATCAACAATCAACAATGTCACATGACCCAGTCATTTCGGCTCGACTGACCAGGACGGTCAGAATTTCAGTAAGGGGGAGGATGATAGGTTGTCTCCTCAGCTCAAAGGCCAATTCACCATTTCAACCACATTCTAATCACATCAGCTAACTCCTATGATGTCACAGACACAGCACGACTCAGTCTATCAATCGCAATATCATATCAACCAGGTCGAAACATCACCAGTGACATTGATCGTACTGAGAAACCACACTGCACAACCTTAGGACTACCTCAAAAGCCCCCAAGATCCCTCTGAACGAACATTGAACATCCCTGATCCACTTCAAACAACTGCTACCATGATCAAACATTGTCAACCATTGTGGAGCATTATCGATCAATATTGAGAGACTACAAGCGACATTGGGCACCACATTTGTTATCTAAATGGTGGAATACCATGTGCCAGGAAGTATTCTAACTCATGCTCAAACCTGCTGATAGTAGGCCAGCCTCGTTCCAAGTCCCTATCACATACAGAACCCACTGGACAGATTATTGTGACACTTAGTGTGGTTTATACACAAAGGACAGTCTCATTTTAGTTCTATACCATTTATTACTCCTTCATCATATGATATATCTCTTTCTTGTTTGGATTCCAGTCTCCTTTTGGCCTTGTATCTTAACTCATATCTTTTGCCTCATGTTCTACACATGTTTCTTATACCATTTTAGGAAGTTTCTTTATAACATATAAAACTCTGTAGTATCTACTGGAAAATACAAGAAATTGTCTTCACATACCACCTTGTATAGAGTTCTAAGAATCCAATCTATCCTCTAAAACAATCTAAGCTTCTACAAGTTTCTTGATCGACGAGAAACCTCTGTGATCATCCTTGTCCTCGATCCTCTTTCGACCCTCTCATTGTTAGCACTAGTAACCATCCCAACACTTCATAGCCATCTGCTATAGCCTTCGTATACTATCAACCTATCAAAAGGTCCTCAGAATTCACACATCGACCACCGACAATAAACATCATTCACTGTTGATATCATTGATCATCCTCGATATCAATTGATACTCCATTGGACCACGCCAAACACCTTCCTCTCTTATAGAACTATCCTTATGACTAGTACCAACTAGTTGCCTTCCCATAGGTTGGACCACAAACATTCGGAACATCTCACACCCTTCCTCTGACTTGTGCAAATATCATTGGTTTCCTCATCGGCTGTTTTGGTGGTTTTCCCAAGTTGAGTATCAATGTGCATCTCTGTCAGAGATGAGGTGTAGCATGAGGCCATTTTCGCAGTACCATTTGTCAAAGAGCACAATGGCAACCTGGGCAGCAGTGTATGAGGAGTGAATACTGGCAATGTGTATGTCAGCACCAAGGAGGTCTGTCATGGTCAGGATGGTGTCCTTTCCATTCTCCTCTGGTAGTGGGCCAATGAAATCCAGGGTGATGGTGTCAAAGTGGTCATCAGGTACTGGTAGTGGGTGCAAGGGACCAGTGGGTTTTATGGTCCAGTTTTTGTTTTGCTGGCACTCAGTGCATGATGGGATGTATGCATTTTCCAAGTCCCAGTGCATGTTTGGCCAGTAATAAGAGCTGTAGAGGGATTCATAGCTTTTGTCAAAGTTGAAATGGCCCAAGGTATCATGTGCCAGGTTGTAGAGTAGTTTGCGTACCTTGAGATCTTGTGGGATCACAAGTTGGCAACTGACATAGAGGAGTTGATCAGTGAGGGTTGCCCCTTTGATGCTCCTCATGTTGATATCCTTCATAAGTTGTTTGGCAAAGGAACCAGTCTCATAGCCAGTGATGATGGCATCAAGAAGTGACTGGTCTGCGGTGATGTTTAGTATGCCAGCGACATGTGTAGCCGGTGCATTGCATGTGTGCGTGATCACACAGGCAGCAAGGCATGCATCTGGTGTGGCATCAGGCATGCGGGATAGTGCATCTGCAGCAGTGTTTTCTTTGCCATGGATATAGGTAATGTTGTAGTTGAAATTGGCCATGTACATTGACCATCTCATTTATCATCTTGACATCTCCTTCTGTGATTGGAAGTATTTGAGTGTTCAGTGGTTGGTGAAGACCTTGAAATGGGCACTGAGGAGGTAGGATCTCCATTTCTTAAATGCCTTGACGATGGCAAGGAGTTCCTTCTCGTGAACAGGGTAATTCTTCTCAGCATTGTTGAGTTGGTAGGAGTCATAGGCGACTGGTCTCCCTACTTCCATACAACAAAGATAATTTGATCCTGTCTTTTAGTAAACCTAAGTCTAGTGTAGGCTGCCAAACTTGGCATCCTTCCACAGTTGCTAATGAAATGTCCAGTAAGCCCACAAAAGATGCAAACTAAATTTTTGAGCTGGTCCAAGCAAAGTCCACTGTTAGGTCAAGTAGTATTAGTGGCTTTTGAACCTGCTAAAGCAGTTATGAGAGTGGCTGCAAATTTTTCAAGAATTGCCATAAGATCTTCCAATTTAATTTGAGGAGAGGATGTCAAGGTTGTAGGTATGGCCAAAGATGTTGAAGAATGCAAGCTAAGTATGGATGTCAAGTCCGAAACATTAGATCCAGTTAGAACAAATTTTGCTGCTGTGTGGATATCGTCGAGTGGGTAGGGGTTGTCAGGATAGTGATCTGGAAATTTTAGTTCAAGTGTTCAGGCAATTCTAGCCCATAAACCTGGTTGGAAGCCACAAATGAAAGCTCTGCTTTGTTCAGCATCAGAAATTCTGCCTTTAGTAGATAAAAACTTCATGATGTTATAAAATGACCAAAAATATAATCCCAAATCTCAAAAAAAGCTCAAAAGAGTTCAAGAAAGTTCAAAGGAGTTCAAGAGAGTTCAAGGAAGTTTGGAAAGAGTTCAAAGAAGTTTGTGGGCTTTGTAGAGAATGAGGATAGTTTTGAAAGACAATGAAGATAGATGATAGCGATGTGAAAGGGTCTCGAGAGGGGATAGATGATGAACAATAGTTTTGAGAAGCTAGTATGGAATTTTTGAAAAAGTTTGCAGTAACCCGCTAACCTTCTGGACTAAGATGAGGGGCTTGGACTCAAGAGAATTACTCTTAAATCAGATGATAGAGATGAGAGGACTGTCTTCTAGGTAGTTAGTACAAGGCTATATATGTTTTGAAGAGATAGTACTTAAAAGGAAATAGAACATGAGGACTACATGAGGCAAGATATAAAACAATAAAGAACTTTCCAAATCAGAAAATGAATGAGAAATGATGAGAAGGGAAACATGTAGAGTCGCAATATATCAAAGGTACTTGTCCTATTGATCCAATATATCATTGAAATGTCAAAACACTGCAATCACATCCTAAAAGTGCATTGTCATATCTTCTCATGTCTGGTGGTACTTGACATGCGACATGCTAACTTGTGCAAGGTGTGCTGTGTGTGTCTGACAGGTGGTGCAATAGGCATACGGTGGCCAAAGGTATTCAAGGTGCTGTGAAGTTGTTCAAAGTCATTTGAAGTGTTGCAAAGTTGTTTGAAGTGTTGTAAAGTTGTTTGAAGTTGTTTGAAGTGTCATGAAAAAACTTTGAGAAAAGTTCATAAAGTTCATAAGCATTCAAACTGTTGTGGGAGTTGACTGTAATGTGTGGAAACATTTTCCGAGCTGAATCTGCAAAGTGGACCTATCAGCGTAGCTCTATGCCCCTCCCCTTCTGCACGCTTCTTGGGAACAGGTGATTGAGTCTGTTTTCCAAGGATACAAAATCTGCATTTAGGGGGTTTGAATGAGGATTGCATAGGCAGGCATACCTGTGATGGATCCACTCCTGGCCATGTCTTGCAAGGCTTGGTAATTCACATGCCCAAGACAATGATGCCAAGTAATGATGTTAGGAGAGTTGTGGACAGTGAGTACATGCTCCACAGTTGCAGATTGTAGTGTGAGAGTGTAAAGGTGCTTATTCTGTAGGAGAGTACCTCACGCTATGCATGCACCAGTCAACTTATTGGTGATCCAGCAAGATGAATTGTTGAAATGAGCCACTGCTTTGGAATCCCTTGCAAGCAAACTAACAGAGATTAATTGTACTGCCGCATTTGGAACATAGAGTGCATCACATAAGAAAATTGATGCACCCCGAGCAATGCATAATTTGATATCGCCAATGCCAATGGCCACAATGGATGATGCCCCCACATCTTTAACCCTGCACAAGGCAATCAGACAAAGGTAGACAAAGTCTCCATGATCAGGGGTAAGGTGAATAGTAGCACTAGTATTGATGTAGTATGGACAGTCAATGAGGGAGACAGTGGTACATTGAATTTGGTTGAGGGGAGTGGCTATGAGTGCCTCTTCCATAGTTGGAACAGAGTTCTGGGTCCAGTCAACCAGTGTAGACAACTCCTCCTCAGCTACAAGCCACCCCTCATATTCGGCATCCTCTATTGTAGGAGGGGATCACTAGCAAGGCCAGCAAATTTGGTAGGAGTTGCCTGGATGGTGGACAAAACACTGGAGTGGAGCATGACCATAAATGCACAGCCAGTACTATCCTTCATAGTAACAGGAATCTTGGGAGGTGACTTAGTTGCACTGCTCCTGGACTTCTTCTGCTCATACGCTGACTTCCTTGTTGCTTTTGATTCCTCAATAGTCTTGCCTTCCATGCCTCCCCCTTTTGAAACACAGTATGGGATGAGGTGGCCAGGATGTTTACAGTTGCTACATATCACAGAAGAGGTCGATCAGGGAGGCTTAGAACTGGTGGTGAGAGCTATGGAATTATTGTTATGGATATGGGCATTGTTCTCATGGAGGGACTGTTTGTTTTCCAAGAATAAATGAATATCCTTTGATGTATAAGGTGTGGATTCTGTTGATGCTGAGATATCTCAAGAAATGATGGAGCAGGCATGGGGGAAACATAGACTGAGGGAGTTCAGGAGCACGATACAACACAGTAGGTCAGAGGTAACACTCCCCATGGCAAACACTCATTCAATGAGCCCACAAATCTTCTCTGCCATTTCAGGTAGAGGAGTGTTGGTTGTGCACTGTATAGAGAGAGCCTGGTGTAATAAAGTGACCTGCCTAACTGGCCCTGCCTTCTGGTAATGAGTCCAAAGGACCTCCCAATTCTCATGCACAGTCTTGGAAGGGTTTATGAAAGGGCACTCGGAGGGTGCCACTCCAGAGGCAACGATGGCATAGGCGAGACAGGAATTAGCCATCCAGTTGGAGTGAGTTTGAGGCTTGGCAGGCATCTGTTTCTTCAACTCGCCAGTAGCATATTTGAACAACCCATTGAGGAATAATGTAATGGTGATGTCCTCACACCATTCTTTGTAGTTGGATTTAAGTTTGTTGAGCTTCACACCAGTATAGTGTGTGGAAAACCAAATCAGAGGAATAGATGAGGAGTTCATTTCCAGAGGAGTTGTCTCCAGGGAGTTAGACATAGTGAGGTCCAAAGAGATTTAACATGGGAAGACGAGTAGGTGCACGAGGCAACAAAGAGATGGAAACATGACTGAAAACCAGAACACATCGAGATAAGATAAGATCAAAAAGAAAAAGAAGTGATCGAGCATCGATCAAAGGAGACAATCATGGATCATCAAGTGGCTAGAAAGGATTTCTATCATCACTTTTAAAGGTGACAAAGGTGGCCCATAACCTGTAGAGATCCAACCTAAGCAATACACAAGTAAACTCAGTCAGTGTATAATGGACTGAGGTGTCTAGTATATGTGTGTAAGTATATACTATAAGTTTAACAATGGAATATGATAAAGGATGAGATAGAAAGGGACCAAAAAGACAAGGGGGAACATTGCATCATATGACATTCTATAAATAGTATACCACATCAAAGGGGCATGAAAGTGCCATTCATGGTGCTGATCTCAACAACCTATGCTCCTGAATCAGCCATCATTGAATGAATACAGGAGATGGGTTGCTGAGGCATACCACTACATGCATCAGCTGTTGCTGAACATGCTTCAAACATTTCTGGAGAGAGAATTGGAGAGCACTGGGTCCAGAGATTTCATTCCTGTCATCCTGAGTTGAAAGTGAAATGGATGACAGGCCTGGAAAAATGTTGTGCACAATCATTGAACCACACAGCAGTAACCAACTTCTACAAGACCACACAAGATGCAATCAAGCCATATGACATTCCTGAGGAGAACATCTATGAAAAGAGAATCCAGCTTGGTATTGGAGCAAGAGTTCTAGCACTAGTAGACTGTGATCAGAAGACAGTTCAGCAGGTTGAAGAGGGAAACCAGGAGCTGGTCACTGTAATTGAATGTGTCTGTGCAGATGAAACTGCTATCTGTCCATCAGTAGTATTCAAGGGACTACACTGGGATCTTGAGTAGGATTGGAACAATTCCTGCAATGCAAGATAAGCTACTTGACCAATTGTATATGCCTAATTTGATGTGTGTCAGTATCTTGCACTAACAGAAAGGATGAACAGACCAAGAACTTGTTTCTGCTTGGTTGGAGCATGACTTTGAACCAGTAACTGCTGTGAGGAACAAGTCCAGTTCCAAGTTCTCAATTTATTGAGAAGGAGGTAGGTACGGTATGGGATGGCCCTATGTCTCATCCAATCTATCTCTGCCACAGCACTTGCTATATCTAGCTGTGTGTGACATCATACCCACACAGGCAAATTGGCACCCTGTGTGTGAGGAGAATGCTCTTGCAACTGGTGCCATTTACTGAAAGTTCTGATATTAGTTAACATTATGGTATGCTCAATAGTAATTATGAGTTCTGCTTAAAAGAAAATTGCCATTGATTTGTGTGTCTCCTATTGATGGATGAGACACCCCTAAACATCAATGAACCCCTCTCACTGGTGGCCTCCATGTTATAAGACCTCCTTCCATATTTGAAGCACAGACATGATGGACTCTTCATTTGATTTTGTCAATGCCTGTAATGGGACTAGGGGGGACCCAAGGGGGTGCCCTGTGTGTTTCTTCTATTTTTTACATTCATCCTATATTTTTCCTCACTTCATTTCCTTCTATTCTTCATTTTCTATGATTTTTCCTTATTTTATTACTAATCTCCCTTTCTATCACATTTGTGCATGTTGACAGTTTTGTATTTTGAGGCAGAGTACCCCTTCTGATGTCTACCCCATGGTATGATGTCATTTGATGGCCTTGATCTGCCTATTTCTGCCTTTTTCTATTTTTAGACTATCATTTGATTTTTTGCAATCTTCACATATACTGGGCATTGGCAAAGGGGCCCTTAGAGTTTTCTCTTTGGATTTCCCTTTGCTAGTCCATTAATTAAGTGGCTTCTAAGGTTGCCCTTATAATGCCCATAAGCCCAGGTTTCTGATTGGGGTTTGTCATTGTTCAATTTGTGTGGCAGGCCTTTGTCTTGATAGGCTCATTGTTGATCCCGCACTTACTGAACCATGGGATCAGTTGGGTGCACTGCTTCAGGTGAATTTCTGGGTTGTGGCTCCCATCACAAATGGATATATGATGATTTGTATTGTCTGTAGCAGCAACCTCATTGGGAGGAGAGTTTCATGGTCAAGTGTCATCCTAGCCTGCCTTCATGGTGTTTACTCAAAACAGGGGCAACCAAAAGGGACCTTCAAGAGGCAGTGTTTACCATGCAGGGTGTGTTAACAGAGCTACAGTTACCTCCTCTGGAAAAGATTCTGAAGTATGTGAGCTGGACATATTTGTGTTGATGCTTATGATCCACAGTATGCGACCAGACAAATATCATTATCTTTGACAGTTGGTTACCATAAGTGGACTGGACACCACATTTTTCATTGATGCTGTGGCTGCAGTAAATGAAATATATGGCATGTTTGACCATGTGTTCACTGAGGGCGCGTTGGGCCCTTGGGATTTGACAGAATCACATGGCCCATTGCTTGAATTGTCAAATCATTATTTCACACCTTGGAAGCAAGTGATGCATTTGGAGAGTGTTCCTTTTCTGGAGACTGTAGACCAATTTGGTGTGTTTGCAAAAATGTTGGCCTCACCTGATGCTCGGTGCTCACACACAGAGGAAAATGAGGTGGAGTATTGCCAAGGATTCAAGGAGCTGGAAAGTGGATATTGGTATGTGTGCTTTATTTAACGTCATGGGGGCTTACCAATGTCAAGATGTTCAGTGCAGGTTTGAGGCATGCAGGCCTCAATCCTTTAGAAAGGGGGATATTGTTGAATTATTGCTATCTTTTGTCGCCATTCCTATTAGAGAGCATCCCCAGAAAGGAAAGCAGTATAAAATGTTGGCTGTCTTGCGATCTATGGTCCTTCTGGATACACAATTCAGCACAGTATGTTTTTGGAACATCATATTCACTTGTTGGCAACTCACTCTCCCTCACACACTCTCGGACTGCAGGCTTTGCTTAACACTTACCCAAAGCCAATTACATTGAAATGATGAACCAATAAACAGGAAGCAAAGAGGCAAGAGAAGGAAAGGGCTATGGATGTTGAATGATGAAATAGGACCATAGATTGTTCATAATATTATAGAGAGTTGAGGCAAAATATCAGCATTTGAAGAGCTCGAGAGAGGAAAATGGAATGCAGCCCAAATGTTCTAAGGCCCCAGGAAATGAAGCCTACAGGCAGTGAGGGACTACAGCTGCACAACCAAAAACATTGAAGAACAATTGTGTATAGAACCTTGCAACTGCCTCCTCCAGAGCTGTGAGTTGAATTATAGAATAGTTTTGCATAGGTTTCTCATCCAAGCCAATTTCTAAAGGTATTTTTTTTTTCCATCCCTTCATTAGCCTCTTCAATGTGAGAAGGTATGGTGCTCAGTCTGCAATCGATGGAGCTGCAAGCTCTTGATTTGCTAGACTAAGATCAGTGGGGGCTCTGCCCTAGAAAACAAGCTAGCACCTGGTCTTAATGTTCTGGCAAGTCATCGATCACCAGTTGGGCTCAGTGGTGCAGAGTGAGCAATTCAAATCTGAGGTTTGTTTAGCTCATAAAGCTCCCACAAGATCTCCTGGCAGACCTTAGCAGAAGGTAAAACTCCCATCAGCAGCTTTTGTTCATGCCAGAATACATGGTCAACCCCTGTCACCAATTCCAGCCCTGCCTCATCCAAACAGCTCCCAAGTAACTGACAATCTGTGGTTGGTTAACTTTGTACTGTGAAACTACAAACTGCAAACTGTGGTCTGTGAACTGGATGAATTGTTTAGTCTTGAACATGTCAGGATAGATATTATGGGCCAATGCAAGTGCTTGAACCCAGAGTCTTGCTACATCAGCATCATCTACAGATCCTGCCATATGAGCTAGTGCCCCATCAATCCATGTAAGCTCTTTCACTGAAAAAATGCCTGTTGGTGGCTCCACAGGCACCTTGTTAAGGTGCTCAGAGGGGCCATTGCATCCAAGCCATGAGCCAGTACCTTCAGTAGATGGGTTATTTGCCTCTCTTGACTGCAGCAAAGTGTCACTGTGGAGACCCTCCCAAGAGAATATCTGGCTCAAAAAGATTGCTCATGAACTCTTTTCATTCAACAAGATCATTGAGACCATTATCATAACACAATCTTCTGGTTTTAACCCTTGCCTGTAAGGGCAATGGTATTGTTCAGTTAACTACAGGTCCACAACTTTAAGCAAAGGAAAATATTACTGCACATGCTATTAATGTGTTGATGACATATCATGAAGCCCACTGGTTCATTGTTATGTTTTTCATGAATAACTCAACTTTCACTCCATAGATCACTGTTTGATTGAATCTCTAATTTTTACTATGACATTGGGACCTAGTAAACCGAGTACTGCATCCTATACCAATATCCATATCCTCACAGATTCTCCTCCTGTGATGCAAGCCACTTATCAAAACTTAATCTCTGCCTTTTGGGTGGTGGGGAGGGTAAGGATATTGGAGTATCAGCATCATCAGCATCATCATCAGAGAAAAAACCAAGATCACCAAGACCAAGATCTGATGAATGAGTAGAGTGTGTGGTGCACACAGAATTAGGAGAGGAAGACTGATTGTGAATAGCATTTGACTTTACTCTGACCAGATGTCTTGATTGTTTTCTGATGACTCTTGAGAGCAGCACATAGAGTGATGCTTGTGGGTACTGCAGGATCATTCTGTGCAATGTAAAGACTGTATGGGGCCTAAAAAATCCAGTAAATGTGATTGTCATACATACTTAAGGCATGACAGGGGTATGAAAAGGGTTTAGAAAGGGTTTGGCCATATCTTCAAATTGTTATCACAACTACCTGGCAAGAATTTTATTCCAGGTGGGCAATATATAGGGATATAAGAAACCTCAAGTTTTTAAGCCATAAGAGTAAATTTGCATTTAACAAAAATGTAAGGGTGTGGAAAAATCCATGAAAATCTGCAGTAATTTACACTCCCCCATATGTTCCGCATAGGGCCTTCCGTGGATGCATCTGGGTCTATCCGGGCAGATATCCGTGGATGCATCCAAATTCATGGATGCAGGTACAATCTGTGGTCCATCCATGGCATCCACACAAATTGGGGTACAGTGAAAACTTATGGTATTTGGGTCATGGGGTCTGCATGTATATGGGTACTGACCCTCTGATTTAATTATCGTGACCCATGGTGGGTTGGCGTGGGTAACACAGCAATAGCCAAATGTCCAACAACACCAGTTCAGCACTCAATGCAGGGCTCATCACTCACCAGCACCACCATCAATGATGCCAACACATCCCTCCCTCATCCTCCCCTCCTTCAAGCACTGCCACTGCTGCCACACCTTCCATGGTGCCAAACAATAATGATAGAACAGAAATAGGGCCAAAATGACAATTGAATGTTGTTTGGGCCCCAGCATAAGTTTTTTTCTTATTTCTTCATTTTTCTTTTTGCTGATCAAATCCATTTTAGGTGTTTTAACTTATAACAATAGTATCTAACCTGAGACACTCCATGCCCAAACCCTGCACCCGATGTCACACCACTGCTGTGGGCCCCTGCTTGCAGAGTTTGTATGACCATGGGAATGAGCAAACAATGGGGGAACAATGAGATGACAAACAATGCCCAAGAAAGTGTAAGGGGACTAGGGGGGTGCCCTGTGTGTTTTTCCTATTTTTTATGTTCGTCCCATATTTTTCCCCACCTCATTTCCTTCTATTCTTCATTTTCTATGATTTTTCCGGATTTTATTACTAATTTTCCCTTGCTATCATGTTTGTATATGTTGACACTTTTATATTTAGAGGCGGAGTACCCCTTCCGACACATACCCCTTGGTATGATGTCATTCGGCGGCCTTGATCCGCCTATCTCCGCCTTTTTCTATTTTTAGGTTATATTTGATTTTTGTCGTCTTCACATATACTGGGCATCAGCAAGGGGATCCTTAGAGTTTTCTCTTCGGACTTCCCTTTGCTAGGTGCGCCCCCAATCCCTGTATTATGTAGCATAATTTTAACTTCGGATTTCCCTTTGCTAGAGGCTTAGGTTGCCCTTATAGTAGAAAACTCTCCCCTAAGGCCCGAAAATCGCGAATGCGCTGCCCAAGATAGGCAGGTACGGACTGGACGACGCTTCCCAAAGCTCCACAGAGTCCCTACACACCGTTCCAGATACTCTCGCCTTTATTACGCCGCCATTTTCGCCAAACGCGCTCCCTAGTGACATGGACGCATCAGAACGCTTCGACGCGCTTGAAAGCGACGTTTCCGGAATGCGCGCGCAAATCGACTCGCTTAAATCTACGATTGAAAACTTCGTTAGGACCCTCCAGGCTAACCCTACGACCAATAGTTCCCCCTTTACGACTCCAAGCGCACCCAACAACGACGTTTTGCCAAACACATCCACTAAGGAACGTGCCCAGATCAAACCGTCCCCCCCCCGCCGAATTTAATGGTGCACGTGCGCAGGGACGTGCATTCCTTAATTCCTGTGAGTTATACATTAGTCTCCAGTCGCATCAATTCGTCGATGAGGCTGCAAAAATTTATTGGGCCTTCACATACATGAAATCTGAACGCGCCTATCTCTATGTGGACCGTATCCTACATCAAACTAAAGAACTCGGTTCTCTACCTTTCTCCACTTGGGGTGACTTTCAAGCTGAGTTCATACGCCACTTCTGCCCCCTCAATGAATGCCACCGAGCAGTGACACGACTTGAGTCATCTGCTTACCACCAGGGACGTCGATCCGTGGACGACTATATCGATGAGTTCAAGGATTTGGTGGACATGGCAGGATATGGGAGTGGGTTACCAGTGGTGGTGAAGTTCCGACGGGGGCTCAACCGAGAAATTCAGGACCAGATTGCACAGATGTTGGAAGGGCGCCCAGCGGACGATGATATCCTTGCTTGGTATGAAGCTGCTTCACTCTGTGATGAGAACCGACTCACAAATGCGGCATTTAATGCTGCATTCCATGCTCCAACTACCACTCATACACCCTACACCTTCAATCGAAGCCTTCCCCGCCCTAACCCCATTCCTGTTCGTCAAACTCCCACACCAGCCGTCAATGTCCCAGTACCAATGGATGTTGATGCAGCCTGCAGCCGTGCACGTAAGTTGGATCTCTGCTACCGTTGTGGGGAACCTGGACACAGGGCTGGAGCGTGTCCCCATCGTCAGGATATCCGCATGCTCACCCCCGAGGGACGAGATGAACTCCTGCAAGATTTGTTGGCGCTTGTAGATGTTGAGGAAGCAAAGGATCAAGTTGCAGAGGAGGTTAAGCTGGAAGTTGTAGAGGAGCAGGATTTTCCTATTCACAGTGAGTGAATCGTATGCCCTCACTGCCTGTCCATAACCGCTTTGAAGTCTTGTCAGTTGAATCCCCGGAGAATGAATCCATTTCTGTGACTGCTCCCCTCTCTGACCCTTCGAAGTTGGCTAAAGACGTACCTGCTCTCCCCATCTCTCCTTCTACTCCACGTCCCAAAATTAAATCATGGGAGTGTAAACTACCACGCAAGTATATTGTGGCATCCACTCCCTCTGCACATTCCTTAAACCTAGCCATCGAACTGCAGATGACCGACACTGGACAGATACTCGGTGTCTCTGCGCTCCTGGACTCTGGTGCGACTGGTCTCTTCATCGATTCCCATCTGGTACAACAACATCGTCTAAATACTCGCTCACTCTCACATCCAATACCTGTATATAACGTGGATGGATCCCCAAATGAAGCTGGTGCCATCCGAGAGGTTGCAGACCTGGTTCTCCGTTACAAAGATCATAGTGAGCGTGCCCTTTTTGCTGTCACTCAATTAGGAAAGCAAAAGGCGATTTTGGGATATCCATGGCTTCGAGACCATAACCCGGAGGTCGACTGGCACACCGGGGAGGTTACCATGAGCCGATGTCCATCCCACTGTCGGACGTGTTTCACAGAAGCCAGGCAAGAACGTCGTGGACAGAAGGCGGCAATACGACGAACTCAGAAGTGTCATGCTGGACCCCTGCCTATACCTGAAGTGGAATTGGAAGGGGTTCCTGATCTAATGCCGTACTCGGATGATGATGATGAGGACCCAGAGGAAGTGGAGGAGGGTGATCGGATCTTCTACACTGCGATTCGCTCATCGCATGAGGTGTGTGCCACATCGAACATATCCCAACGCCTCGCCGAGGCCTTCCACAAAAACAACGCTGCTAAATCCTCTACTAACTCCTTACTCCCTCATCTCCATGAGTTTGAAGATGTGTTCTCCAAGGAGTCATTCGACTCTCTTCCTGCGCATAAGCCATGGGATCACGCGATCGAACTCACCCCCGGCACAACCCCTTCATCCTGCAAGGTCTATCCTCTCTCTCCGGAAGAACAACGGCAGCTTGACCAGTTCATTGACAAGCACCTGGCCTCTGGACGTATTCGACCATCAAAGTCACCCATGGCCTCTCCCTTTTTCTTTGTCAAGAAGAAGGATGGCTCACTTCGACCAGTTCAAGACTACAGAAGACTCAACAACATCACGGTCAAAAATCGCTACCCACTACCCCTCAGCTCCGAACTCGTAAACCAGCTCCATGGAGCCCGATACTTCACCAAGCTCGATGTCCATTGGGGCTATAATAATGTGAGGATAAAGGAGGGAGATGAGTGGAAGGCAGCCTTTCGTACCAACCGTGGTCTTTTTGAACCGCTTGTCATGTTCTTTGGCCTTACTAATAGCCCTGCCACCTTTCAGACCATGATGAATGACATCTTCCATGACCTCATCCTCGAAGGCGTTGTCTGCATCTATCTCGACGACATCCTCATCTTCACTCGCACGGTTGAAGAGCACCGTTGCATCACACGCCTTGTCCTAGAGCGACTTCGACGGTACAAACTCTACCTTCGTCAGGACAAATGCGAGTTCGAAAGGACCAAGATCGAGTACCTCGGCCTGATTATCTCGGAGGGTCAAGTGGAGATGGATCCTATCAAGGTAAACGGGGTCACAGCTTGGCCGACGCCCACGAACAAGAAGGAGGTGCAGTCTTTCCTGGGCTTCATCAATTTTTATTGGCGTTTTATCAAGGATTTCTCACATCATGCACAACTGCTTTTCGACTTGACAGGAAAGGAGGCATGGAGGTGGGATAATGCACAACAGGAGGCGTTCGAAAAGCTTAAGGAGATGGTCACTTCCGCTCTGATCCTTACCTTTGCTGACGATTCACGTCCTTTTCGTGTAGAAGCCGACAGTTCTGACTTTGCGACGGGCGCTGTGTTGTCTCAGCAGTCTCCGGAGGACCAGAAGTGGCATCCTGTTGCATTCTACTCCAAAAGCCTTAGTGCTGTAGAGAGAAACTACAAGATCCATGACAAGGAGATGTTGGCGATAATGCGTGTGCTTGAGGAGTGGCGACACTTCCTCGAGGGTGCCCAACACAAGGTGGAAATTTGGACGGATCACAAGAACCTTGAGTACTTCATGACGGCCAAGAAATTGAACCGTCGTCAAGCTCGTTGGTCCCTGTATCTATCTAGATTCGACTTCTCCTTGCACCACCGTCTGGGTCGCAGCATGGGGAAGACCGATGCCCTATCCCGACGTGCAGACCATGGGGATGGCAGCGGTGACAACCAAAACATTGTGCTGTTGCAGCCAGACCTGTTCACCATTCGGGCACTGGAAGGCATCGTACCCCAGGGCGAGGAGCGGGCATTCTACGTGACATTCGTCGCGCAAACCGTAGCGGTTTACATGAGGATGTTGTCGCCCGAGCTGTTAAAGAACTGAGGAAGGGATCGACCCTTTCCTTACGTGTGGCAGAGTGGGCTGAAAAGGAGGACTTGTTGTATTTCAGGGATCGCATCTATGTTCCCAATGACCCAGACCTTCGCCGGCGCATCATATCCCAACACCATGACTCACAGATTGCTGGCCACCCCGGATGCTGGAAGACCTTGGAGCTCACCTCACGGAACTATTGGTGGCCACAAATGTCACGGCTCATTGGTCAGTATTGTCACACTTGTGACCTTTGCTTACACACCAAGGTCCCACGTCGCAAGCCTATTGGTGAGCTACACCCTCTTCCTGTTCCAGAGAGTCGTTGGGATGTTGTCAGCATCGACTTTGTGGTGGAATTGCCAGAGTCAAATGGGTTTGATGCGGTGATGTGCACAGTTGACTCAGTGGGAAAACGCACTCACTTCATTCCCACTCACACCACTGTCAGTGCCCTAGGTGCCGCTCGACTCTACCTCCACCACGTGTGGAAATTACATGGACTTCCTGGTGCCTTCCTCTCGGATTGTGGCCCTCAGTTCATGGCAGAGTTCACTCGTGAGCTGTACCGACTCCTGGGGATCAAACTCCTCGCTTCAACTGCTTATCACCCACAAACTGATGGCCAGATGGAGCGAGTCAACCAGGAACTGGAGCAGTACATCCGCCTCTTTGTCAATGAACGCCAGGACAATTGGGATGATCTCCTTCCTTTGGCCAAGTTCGGGTACAACAACCATGTCCATGCTTCCACTCAACAGACCCCTTTCCTCTTAGACACTGGACGACATCCACGCATGGGATTTGAACCTCGCCTAACTCCCTCACACATCGAGACAGTGAATGAGTTCACAGAACGCATGAGGGATAGCTTGGAGGAGGCAAGGGCAGCCTTAGCAAAGGCGAAGGACGACATGGCGCGATTTTACAACCAACGCCACTCCCCAACCCCTCAGTACAAGGTTGGTGATCGAGTTTATCTTGACTCCAGTGACATCTCCACTACACATCCATCCAAGAAACTCGCTCATCGCTTCTTGGGACCTTTCCCCATTGTCAAGTGCGTTGGAACACATGCCTATCGTCTACGCCTCCCAGCCTCCATGTCCAGACTCCATCCCGTCTTCCATGTCATCAAATTGCTTCCAGCTCCCCCAGATCCGTTCCCGGGATGCCATTCACACCCACCACCACCACCTACAGTGATCAAGGGAGAACCCCAATATGAAGTCGAGTCAATCTTGGACAGCCGTTTGCATTGAGGAAAACTCCAGTATTTGGTACATTGGAAGGGTTATGGGTATGAGGAGAACTCATGGGTCGAAGAGTCTGACGTAAATGCCCCTCGGTTAATCAAGGAATTCCACCGATGGCACACTGCTGCACCGCGTCGCATTCAAGTCACGGACTTTGGTCGTATACAATTTCGAATGCATCGGGGCGATGCATCTTAGAGAGGGGGTGATGTAAGGGGACTAGGGGGGTGCCCTGTGTGTTTTTCCTATTTTTTATGTTCGTCCCATATTTTTCCCCACCTCATTTCCTTCTATTCTTCATTTTCTATGATTTTTCCGGATTTTATTACTAATTTTCCCTTGCTATCATGTTTGTATATGTTGACACTTTTATATTTAGAGGCGGAGTACCCCTTCCGACACATACCCCTTGGTATGATGTCATTCGGCGGCCTTGATCCGCCTATCTCCGCCTTTTTCTATTTTTAGGTTATATTTGATTTTTGTCGTCTTCACATATACTGGGCATCAGCAAGGGGATCCTTAGAGTTTTCTCTTCGGATTTCCCTTTGCTAGGTGCGCCCCCAATCCCTGTATTATGTAGCATAATTTTAACTTTGGATTTCCCTTTGCTAGAGGCTTAGGTTGCCCTTATAGAAAGATGGCAATGATGGGGTAGGCAAATGCCAGGAACCTATGCAGACAGGCCCAGATGACATCTATCATCATTTGGGCCCTGGGCAGTACTTTACACTCAGTCCGAGCAGACTCTGCTCGGACACACTTGGACACTTGGACTGTCCTTGGACTTCACTCAGACTCTGCTCAGACTCTGCTCGGACACTCAGACTCTGCTTGGACACTCAGACTTGGACACTCAGACTCTGCTCAGACACTCAGACTGTCCTCGGACTTCACTCAGACTCTGCTCAGACACTCGGACTGTCCTAGGACTGTCCAGGTTGTCCGAGTAAAGTCTGAGGACTTTGCTTGGACTTTGCTTGGACTTTGCTTGGACAACATCAATTGTGCATTTACTTACACCTTTAAAGTACTGTCCAAGTTCCAGACTTACAGAAATTCTTATAAGTCTCACAAAATGATGTGTGCACAGCAGGAATTGAACCAACAGACTTCTGGACTAGCAATCACATGACAACCAAACATGCACACTCTACCACTTAAGCCAAGTAGTCATTTAAAGTCACATACATTATATCTATTTATTACTGAAATCTAATTTTTATATATATCATGAATAGATTATTAAATTGGCCCCCTCACATCTGTGCGAGGGGTAATTAATATGTGTAATACTAGGCCCTCCCCTCGCAAGCTTGAGGGGAGGGGGCCATAACTATCAATAATAAAAATAAATTAAAAACACCCACCACGAGCAGTTGCTCGTGGCGGCATTCATCTCTCCCTGGGTCATCCCCTGGCTGTCTTGCTCTCCTGTCCCCATTCTTCTCCCCCCTGAACCACCCCATGAGCAGATACTTGTAGGCGTGGGGTGGGTGTCATCATGGGTATCCCCACTCATCATTGTCTCCCTTCCCTCTTGTCTCCCTTCCCTCTTGTCTCCCTTCCCTCTCATCTCCCTTTCCTCTTGTCTCCCTTCCCCCTTGTCTCCCTTCCCCCTTGTCTCCCTTCCCTCTCATCTCCCTTCCCCCTTGTCTCTTCACCCTCACCTTCCACCCTGTGATCAGAGGCTCACAGCAGTGGTGGTGGTGTCCCCCCATTGTTGTCATCACCAGTAGTAGTTTTTGTAGCTAAAAAAAGTTGGTTAGCATCGAAAAATGAAATGAGAAAAGGAAAAAAAAAAACTTACCTAGGACCCAAGAGATGTTGATGTCTCTTGGGCATTTTTTGTCTCCATGTCAGTACCTGGACTCTCACACCCCCCATCAACCCCACGAGCAGTTGCCTGCGGTGGTTATGGGGGGTGCTGGCTGTCATTGGGGTCTCCCCTAATTATTGTTGTTCCACCCATTGTCCACCCTACGAGCAGTGGCTCATAGGGCTGGGGCAGGTGGTGTCATCATTCCCTGTCATCGTTGTCATTGTTAGCAGCTGCTCTCCCCCATGTGAGCAGTTGCTCACACTGGTGGGGGCAGGTGCTGGGTCATGGTCTTGTCATTGTTCCTCATTTGGTGGTTTTGGGGTCATCATGCTGCTACAGTATAGATATAACCTACAATTAATAAAAAAATGTGTTAGCTTAAAGAAAACATGAGAAAAGAAAAAAGAAAAAACTCACCTGGGGCCCAAATGATGATAGAGTTGTTTGGGCCCATTTCATTGTGTGCTGGCATGGGGCCCATGGCTGTGGGGTGTTCAGGGGGCAGTGGCGGCAGCGGGACATGGGAGGGAGGCATCATTGTCGAGTGGTGGTGGTGGTGGTGGTGGTGGTGGTTGGTGATGATCAATGATGAGCAGGCATCATCATTGGTGACATGGCTGTGTTGATTTGTCATCACAGCCAGGGCGGTACATAGAGAGATAAAACTATCTAACTATAATGATACTTTAGTCTAATGGTTATATTGTTGCCTTAAATGTACTTTATCATGTGACTACAAGGGTTCAATCCCTGCAGTAGCCACTGATTTTTCAGTCAATTATATAAGCAACTCAGACAGTCCTAGGACTGTATGAGTGCTGGTCCACTTGGACTCCACTTGGATGCTCAGACAGTCCAAAGACTCAGCTTGGACTGGACATCTAGTTTGGCAGGACTTTCAGCCAAAGAAGTCTGAGCAAAGTCCTTGGACAGTCCAAGTGTCCAAGCAGAGTCCACCTTGGATTGGGGGGGGGAGTGTAAAGACTTGCCCTGGGTGAGTTTTTTATTGTCATTTCTTTTACTAATCCATTGTATTTTAAGTTATAACCATTTTGTGATGATGGACCCATACCAGGCCAGGCCAGGACACCCCATGTCACTGCTGTGAGCCTCTGCTCGCAGTGTGTGGCAGGGTGATGACAGGGAACATCGACAAGAGGACAACAACAAGAAAACAATGAGGAGGAAATGAAGATGGGGGACACAACAATGACTAGGAGATGATGAGGGGACAGAAGAAAAAGACCCAAGAGATGTTGACAACATCTCTTGGGCCACAGGTAAGTTTTTTCTTTTCTTTCATTGTTCATTTTCATTTCTACTAACTAAATTGAACTACTGGCAACTGGATGACAGGGAGAACACTGATGAGGACAACCACCAGGGCAAAGAGAACAGGGCTGGGAATAGGTGAGGATGGCGAGGACAACAGTAGAATCATCACAGCAGCAGCACCCCCAACCATCACTGTGGGCAACTGCTCGTGGGGTGGAACAGGGAGCAATGGGGACGGTAGTATGACCATGGGAGGATAATGACTAGCATGACTTGGACAGGACCACAACAAGGATGAGAGGCCACCCCTCATCCTTTGCCCTCTATGCAGGGGGGAGGGTGCTGTTTCCTTTTCTTGGGTGCCATGATCATTGTAAGCAACACAGACTGGTTGTGTTACTGTGGTGAATGGCTTTGTAGTAATAGTGGATTCTGAGACTGGAATACATTTATAAAATAGTACATCATAGGCGGTGTTGAGACATGTACAGTACAACTTAGTTTATCATGACCAGAACTCGTCTTCTTCATCCATTTCATCAGTCTCATCTCCTCTGTCTCATATTCCACCTGCTCACCCCTCATTAAGGCATGACATTGGTATGGGTAAACCCATGATAATATGGTTACAGGTATGCATGGTTATGGGTATGGGTTGGAAGTTGCTGTATCCAGGCAATACTGTACCCATTTTCACATTGTTATGGGTATGTGCGGGTATGTCGGTGCCAGGATTTTGGTCAGGTGAGTGATCATCTGACCTTGTTGATTTGCTCACACCACTTCATGACCATCATCATAGCACCCCCAACCACCGCTGTGAGCAACTGCTCACAGGGTGGATTCAGGGAGCGAGGACTAGTAAGCAACCACAACAGCCGCATCACAGCCTAAACAACATCTATCATTGTTTGAGCCCTAGGTAATTTTTTTTATCTTTTGTTCTTGTTTTTTTCTAACCAACTAATGTTTTTATTCAACTTTTAGGTTCTAACAGTGCTATAACAGTGAGACAACACCATCGACAGTACCACTCCACCACCGTTGCAAGCCTCTGCTTGCAAGGTGGATAACAACAGGGATGGGACCAGCAACAAACAAGAAACAATGCACGACGACACACCATCTGCCCCCAGCCTCACAAGCAACTGCTCGTGGGGTGGATTGCAGGTGGAATGATGATGAGGGGAGGGGGGGACACAACAACAGGGGAACGACAATGGCAGAATAACAATGGGATGACACAATGATGGGAACAACGACTGGGATGACAATGACAACAGGATGACAACAATGGGAGGACCACAATGGGTAGGAGGACCACAATGGTGATAGGTTGTCTCCTCGGCTCAAAGGCTGATTCACCATTAAAACCACATTCTAATCACATTGGCTAACTCCTACAATGCCCCAGAAGCAGCGCCACCACTTCCGACCAGGTCTATTGATCGTGATATCATATCGACTGCATCAAAACATCACCAGTGACATTGATCATACTTAGAAACCACATCACACAACTTTAGGACTACCTCGAAATGCCCTAAGATCCCTCCGAATAAACATCAAATATCCCTGATCAACTTCAAACAACCATGACCACGATTGAACATTGTCGACCATATCAATCAACATCGAGAGACTATGAGTGACATTGGGTGCCGCATTCGTTATCTAAATGGTGAAATACCATGTGCCAGGGAGTATTCCAACTCGTGCTCAAACCTGCTGATAGTAGGTCAGCCTCGTTCCAAGTCCCTATCATGTACAGAACCCGCTGGACAGATTATTGCAACACTTAGCGCAGTTTATACACAAAGGACAGTCTCTTGTTAGTTCTTTCCCTTTATTACTCCTTCATCATATGATATATCTCTTTCTTGTTTGGATTCCAGTCTCATTTTGGCCTTGTGTCTTAACTCATATCTTTTGCCTCATGTTCTACACATGTTTCTTATACCATTTTAGGAAGTTTCTTTTGAAACATATAAAACTCTGTAGTATCTACTTGGAAAACAAGAAATCGTCTTCACATATTGTCTTGTATAAAGTTCTAAGAATCAGATCTATCCTCTAAACAATTGAAACTTCTATAGGTTTTCTCGATCGATGAGAAATCTCTGTGACCATTGTCGCCCTGGATCGACTTTCCCAAAAGTCCTTAAAACTCACACATTGACCCTTGATGATAAACATTGTTTGCCATCAATCTCGTCGATTGTCCTCAATATTGATCGATACTCCATTGGACCATGCTAAACACCTTCCTCTCTTATAGAACTACCTTCATGACTAGTACCAACTAGTTGTCTTCCCATTGGTCAGACTACAAACATTCAGAACATCTCGCACCCTTCCTCTGACTTGTGCAAATATCATTGGTTGCCTCATTGGCAGTTTTGGTGGTTTTCCTGGGTTGAGTATCATCATTTTTGGAGCCCACCATGAGGGTTTCTGAATCATTTCATCATTGAACCAATCTCAACTTCCTCAGCTTAGGCCAACACAAGCTAGAAACCTTTGTATCAATACTTGCCACACCTTCGAATCTCTTGAACAATTGGGAGATATTCTAATTCCTGTTTCCAAAGCAGAATCTACTCATTGTAGACTATTCCATTCACCTATCTCATCACCTTCAACATCATCATCTACTTCTTCATCCTCATCCTCAACCTCTTCATTCATCCTTCCAACAACTTTGACACCTCTACCATCCTTCACCCAAGTCTTAACCCCTACCCCTAGAGTCAGAGCATTCATGACTACTCAAACCACTATGTCAGCTCATGGTCATTTGACTGCTCTGAAGCTCAACCCTACTCAACCTCGAGAGCTCTGACGATACTTTGAGGAGCTTGAATTATTGTTCCTGACCTGTGGTGTTACTGAATCCAACCTGATGAAGAAACACACTTGTCACTACCTTGACATCAACTCTTCCAAACTCTGGGAATCACTTCCAGAATACCAGCTCAGCACTTCATTCAACAAGTTTCAATCAGCAGTACATAAACTCTATCCCAGCTTGGAAGACGAACCCAAGTGGAGCATATTGGACATCGACAAATTAGTGGGAGAACAACTACGTGTTGGGATATTTGACATGAATGATCTAGGAATGTATTATCAGGCATTCTACAACATTACGCACTTTTTACAAACAAAGAATAGGATCTCGGAAGCCAAGCAAAGCAGAGCTTATGTTCAAGGATTCCAACCCAGGTTATGGACTCGAATTGCGTGACGACTCAAACTCAAATTTCCTGATCATTATCCCAATGACCCATATCTGCTCAACGACATTCACGACACAGCAAAATTTGTACTAGCAGGCTCTAACACATTGTACTCGGTAATCCACCAATCAACCTCTTCATTGCACTCGACATTGAACATCAGAAATATGGTCACCTCATAACCCGGAACTATTACAATCAAAGCCAAAGATTCAAATGCAATGTTCGAACAATTTGCTAGCACCATCACTATGCACATCGCAGGTACTAAATCTCCTCATGCTAATTCGGCAGACAGACAGGCACACATTGATGCACTTCTTTGCATATTTTGCAGTTTATTGGGACATTTTATCCCTGACTGTTTGGTTTGTCAGTCATACTTGTACAAAGGGAAGTGTAAGTGAAACACAGAAGGAAAGATCGTACTTCCAAATGGACAATTCACCCCTCAAAGTATTCCTGGCAGGTTTATCAAGGAACACATCAACAAATGGTGGAAACGGAACCCAGATGCAACACCAGCAGCCACACTTTTATTCAGCATTGCACCATCGGCACTTTTGACTTTGACTAATTCAACCTCGGCTGCGATCACTTCAATAATGGAGTCCAACATAGTTTCTACATTGGCATCAGAAACAAAAGGAATTTATCATAACTCGATGCTGACATCTGACTCCAAAGAAAGAATAGCAGCTCTTGAGCAAGAAATATTCGCTCTTCGAAGTGGTCAGCTGTTCTCATGTCTGAACAACGAGGTTTGAGGTCCAGTTCCAACCATGACAATCCCTGTTTCTGCATCTTCAACATCTACTGCCCCAGTACCAGCACCATTGACATCTTCATCGACAATGGTCAACCCTTCGACTTCAACTATGGCTCCAACATCGGCATCAACATCGACTTCTCCCACTTTGACTACCTCACCATCGACCACCATACCCCCAACACAAACCTTGGTACACCCTTATGCATCGGTCAGGGAGAATGCCTATTTGCCACCACATGAAAGGAACTTCACTGGTGCATCGAAGGGTAAGGAGAAAGACAGACCATTGTATGCGACACAGGCACTGGTACAGAATGAGAAAATTGCCCATGATATCTTTTTGCGCTCAATGAAGATGCTGATTGTTATGCTTACATTGGAAGAACTACTCTCGCTTTCACCTGAGGTTTGAACAAAATGGAGAGAACAGGTCACACTGAAATGGGTACCACAAACCAGAAACAACACTACAAACATGTTCAGTCCTGATGTGATTATTGTGCCTGACCTGTACGAGACCTATATTAGCAGTCTTTGACCTGGTGAAATCCCTCAGCCATTTGTTGTTGCTAAAGAAACTTCCTCAATTAGATCAGTTATTATGGATGTTCAGGGTAACCACCAGATAGAAAGCATTGTTGATCCCAGTTCCTCGATCATATCGATGGCCGAAGATGTCTGTCATGAACTTGGTCTAGCATACGACTCCTTGATTCAGCTTCCAATGCAGTCTGCCAATGGCACTATGGATGAAACACTCAGTTTAGCATGCAACATGCCTTGTGATCTTGGCAGAATCACCCTATATATGCAGATACATGTTATTCAGGACCCAGCTTATGATATTCTACTCGGATGACCTTTTGATGTCCTAACAGAAAGCATCATCAGAAATTATCAGAACAAAGCCCAAATGATCACAATATGTGATCCAAACTCAACTCGGACTGCTACCATTCCCTCGATCCCTAGATCGCACCATCGTAAACAAGTAGTTCGTGAGGATTTTCAGCATTAGAGAATGAAATTTCAGAACAGTGCACTTTCATTATTCTGTTTGACTCATTCTGACTCCTCTATATTTATTGAATGCACCACAAATCTCCCCAAAATCGATTCCTCCAAAGAATTATCTGCAATGCTTTCCAACTTATATTTATCTGTGTGCGACAAGTTCCATGTTCCTCAAAATGCCTCGATGGTGTTCATACCTATGCAAACCTCTTCATCATATGTTTCCCCTTCCTCTGTTATTTCTGACAATCATCAGTCTAGTTATTTATCAATGAAGAAGAAGTATAAACCAGTGGCGCAGAAGGTCCATCCAATTGTGGCTGAACTACCCAACCAATTTTGAATTATTTGACACATTGAGGGCAATCCCCTCAAAGATATGCCTCCACTAAATCCCCATCCTCTGATATTTGAACCAACCCCTCGATATAACCTCGAATGCAAAATCATCATCAGTCGAAATCATCCAGGTGATTTTCTATGGCTTCAAGAATGAGATCTCATGCATGACTTCATTCGAAACCAGCAAGTGGGGTTCACATGGACCAAAAATGAACGAGGAAAGTTTTGACCCAATTTCTTCCCCCCTATCGAGTTCCCAGTCGTCTCTGACACTCCTTGGGTCGAACACAATATCCACATACTGCCTGATTTGTATGAACAGATCTGTGAAATGCTGAAAAAGAAGATCGAAGCAGGAGTCTACGAGTCTTCAAACTTGTCATATTGATTGCAATGGTTTTGCATTGTGAAGAAAGATGCAAAATCGCTTTGAATAGTCCACAGTCTCGAGCTGCTAAACCAAGTTATGATTCAGCACTCAGGCATTGTCCTGATCCCTGAGCATTTAGCCGAACAGTTTGGGGGATGCGCTTGTGGTGGGATGTTGGATTTATATGTCGCATTTGATGAAAGGCTCGTGGCTGAATCTTCTCAAGATCTAACGACTTTCCAGACCCCATTCGGTGCACTTTGAATCATCACCCTACCAATGGGTTGGACGAACTTGGTTCTGATCTTACACGACAATGTAACATTCATCCTACAACCAGAAGTCCCTCATATCACGATCCCTTATATCGATGACACACCAGTGAAGGGTCCAAAATCGGAATATCGAACAATTGGTGGGTCTTATGAAATGAGCGCTGACAACCCAGGCATTCGACGATTTGTATGGGAGCATTTCGAGAACCTGAATTGCATCATCCAGTGCATGAAGTATTGCGGTGGGACGTTCTCAGGACTAAAGTTATTTGCTTGTGTCCACAAAATAATTGTTTTAGGTCATCGATGCAATATTCAAGGTCAAATGGCTGATCTGACATGTATCAATAAGATTTGGAAGTGGGGTCTATGTCGTATGCTCATGGAAGTTAAGGTGTTCTTAGGAACAATTGGAGTTTGTCAAATTTTTATTCAGAGTTTCGCACATCGAGCAGCAGCACTAATCAACCTTACTTGAAAAGATGTACCCTTTGAATTTGGCCCATCTCAGGTAGCAGTGCAAGAAGATCTCAAGCAAGCACTGCTAAACTCGCCAGCGATTCGAGCAATTGACTATACCTTGAACGCCCCAGTCATCCTCACAGTTGACACATCAAGCATCACAATTGGCTATTTCCTAGCACAATGCGATCGTGATAATCCTCAAAAACAGTACTACAGTTGATTTGGCTCAATCACACTTAGTGACTGCGAATCCCAGTTCTCGCAACCAAAGCTCAAACTTTATGGTCTATATTGCACCCTTGGGGCACTTCAATTGTATTTGATAGGGGTGCAAAACCTTATTGTTGAAGTCGATGCAAGGTATATCAAAGGCATGCTCTCAAATCCTGATATCATGCCTAGCGCTAGCATCAATCAATGGATTGTTTCAATTCTAATGTTCCACTTCATGCTAGTTCATGTTGCAGGTATGCACCATGGACTGGACAGTCTTTCACAATGTCCTCAACAAACCGAAGACAATGATATCGAAGTAGAAGAAGAATTGGGTGATTGGATTGACAAACTACATGGTCTTGTTCACCAAATCAACTCAGTTTTGATATGACCTTTCCCCTCCCATGCGACATATCCAACTTTGGCCCAAGCCTCAGATTTCAGTAAGGAGGAGGATGTTTTGTACGAAGACATACCTCAATCAGACAAAGCAAAGAAAGAAGACGAACAATTACTGCTCATTCATAGATGGTTAGACAACATGGTGCAACCCCCAAGTCTATCAGATACTGAGTATGCTACCTTCATGCAATATTGCACCGAGTTCTTCATAGATTCTGGAAAACTATGTCGAAAAGATCATCATGGAGAACACAAGATCATTGCAATCCCAGAATGTTGCATCGATATTATCTGGTCATTGCATGACCATATTGGACACAAAATGATCTTTGCCACAAAGGCTCACATTGCCCTACAATTCTGGTGGCCCAACCTGAAAGCCAATCTTCATGTGATATTGCACTGAGTTCTTCATAGATTCCAGAAAACTATGGTGAAAAGATCATCATGGAGAACACAAGATCATTGTGATCCCAGAATGTTGCATCGATATTATCTGGTCATTGCACAACCATATCGGACACAAAATGATCTTTGCCACAAAGGCTCACATTGCCCTACAATTCTGGTGGCCCAACCTGAAAGCTGATATTGCATGGTACATCCGAATGTGCCATTGCTGTCAGTTGCGACAGACTCAAAATCTCCTTATTCCACCAATCATTGCCACCCCTGCCCCTCTATTCAGAAAAGTCTACATCGACACAATGCACATGCTGCCTTCTGGCGGATATCGCCATATAGTACAAGGTTGATGTTCAATATCATACTGGCCAGAATTCAGGATGCTTTGCAATGAAACAGCAAAGACAATTGGCGATTGGATCTTCGAAAAATCATTGGTCAATGGGGCTCGCTTTACGAAATTGTTGCTGACAATGGCCCAACATTTCTTGCTGCTCTTGAATACTTGGTGAAGTGATATCATATCAATCACATTTGGATAAGAGGGTACAATTCTTGCGCCAATGGCCTCATTGAACAAGCCCACTTTGATGTACAACAGTCACTTTACAAAGCCATCGATGGTGATCAAACTCGATGGTCGGTTGGGACCTACTCAGTCTTTTGGGCAGAACATGTAACAGTTCAAAAACAAATGGGCTGTTCGCCCTATTTTGTGATCACAGGTTCTCATCCACTCATCCCTCTTGACATCTCAGAAGTGACATATCTACAGTTGCAACCTGACTCAATACTTTCCTCCACCGATCTCATTGCCTGACGTGCTATTGCACTACAGAAATGCTTGACCAATCTGAAAGTACTCTACTCTAGAGTCTACACCTCTCGACAAGAAGCTGCGAGACACTTCAAAGAAGTTCACAAGTGAACAATTTGAGACTACAATTTCAAAAAAGGTGACCTCATACTCATGTGAAACACACAGATTGAGAAAGCCCTTAATCGAAAAATGTGAGCTTGATATCTCGGCCCACTCATTGTTATCGCACAAAACTACAGTGGCGCTTATATTCTTTGTGAGCTCAATGGTTCAGTGCTTCATCGACCAGTAGCTGCTTTCTGAGTTCTTCCCTATCTAGCACAAAAATCAATTCCCCTTCCTCCAAACTTCTTTGATATTGATGATCATCAGCTTGAACAACTTCGAACAACATCGGACATTGACAGAGACATCAATGAAGGTATTCCTGACCTTGACAAAGATGAATAGAGCTTTCTTTCTTTTATTTTCCTTACTTGCGATATTAAAACCAACTCTCGATTTTATAACAGTGTACTATTACAAGTTGCAATATCATTTGAAACATGTTTGCACAACCTCGATGGGGTTTTTTGGCTATGAAGGAGTTCTGAGCCTTTCCCCATGTCTTGTTTTGATAAATCTTCCATCTTACTTTCCTTTTCTTTTTCTCTCCTATGTTTTCTTGCATATATCTTACATTTCTTGGCTTTGAGCATACGTGATAATTCACATTTCAAACTTATCTTGATCAGACACAAGACAAAACAATAAAATTAAATCAATAAAACTAACCACTACTGGGATTCCTCCCACTTCCTCTCCAAAACCTCAATCTCTTCCATCAGCACCTCCACTTCCAGCTTTTTGTGCACCAGCACTTCTGTGAGATAGCAATGACAGAGTTGTGCTGCATCCAACTGCATCATCTTGTCCTCGACTGCCATCAACTGCCCCTCAACCAGACCTATGATCTTGGGTTCAACCTCTCATTCTCTCGCTATTCCTTTCCCCTTCTCCTTCTCAGCCGACTTCATCTTTGCCTTCATTGTTTGTTTCGGGTGCTTGTCGACTCTTGAGGGCCCAGCTTCCGCATTTTTGATGGGCTGGATGACCCGAATGCATATCGCTAAGTAATCATACAGATTAGCAATCATAGTTATTATCAAGGAGATTCACTTACTACATCTTGGAGTCAACACCTCCATCGGCTCCCCAGTACCCTTTGTTGCTTGCTTGGAGCCTGCCTTTTTCCTCAACTCACCTTGTCGGAGTCCTTGCCTTGACACTCCCTCCCAGTAGCACCCCTGCAGCCCTTGAGTGCATCACTTGCACTTGGGTGCACCCTCCTCAATGATGCATTCCTGGGACATCCTCAGTCCTGTGCAATGATCACACTAAAGCAAAATCGAAAGCCTGATTAGCCTGAATGATATTGAAGTAAAACAAAGACTTACCAGCCCATGGAAGGTGATTAGATCACCTTCCTGTAGCCATACCCACTTTGTGACCATGGGCTCCTGATCGAGCTCGTCCTCACCCTCATCCTCCTCGTCCATCTCATCTGCCTTCCACTTCTTGACGATCTGCTCAATGACCAGTAGGTCCTCAACCAGAGATTCCTCCGCAGCCATTGATAGATATATTTAGCACCTCGAGCACAAAATTCTTCCTTCGACACAGTTTTGGTGCAAACCTCACCCAAAGACACCTGACATGCATTGGCCAGAGTGTTTCATTGGTCCTCAATATGTTTTGCCTTTGCCTCAGCAGCCTCTTGCTGAGCCATTCACTCTTCCTCCTTCCGCCTCTCTTCCTCAATTGTCCTCAATACTCCTCAAAAAGATACTTCCCACCCCACAAAACCCAATCCTGACACATGAAGGGCACAAATAATGTTATAGCTTCATCTAACGCTGCCTGCACACAGTTGTCACATGCCTCATGAAACAATCCGACCAGATCATCATATTCAGCCTATCAAACGAGATCAGAAAGCACATAAACAAAGGAAGGGGAAAAACATACCAATTTCTCACAAAAGTCTTGACCCCACACCTCGAAGTCAAGGTCTTTGGCTTGCCAGCCTTGGGCATCAATTTTGTGTGATCGAGAATGGGAATGGCGAGCTCTGCAAGGATAGACATGATTGATGAAAGAGATTGAATAGAAAGAGAGAGGTTCGAACCATGACACATCTTACATCAACAATCAACAATGTCACATGACCTGGTTATCTCAGCTCAACTGACCAGGATGGTCAGAATTTTGTTAAGGGGGAGGATGATAGGTTGTCTCCTTGGCTCAAAGGCTGATTCACCATTACAACCACATTCTAATCACATTGGCTAACTCCCACAATGTCCCAGAAGCAGCACAACCACTTCCAACCAGATCTATCGATCACAATATCATATCGACCACATCGAAACATCACCAGTGACATTGATCATACTCAGAAACCACATCATACAACTTTAGGACTATCTCAAAACGCCCTAAGATCCCTCTGAACAAACATCGAATATTCCCAATCAACTTCAAACAACCACGACTGCAATTGAACATCGTCGACCATCATTGAGTGTTATCAATTGACATCGAGAGACTATGAGCGACACTGGGTGCTGCATTCATTATCTAAATGGTGGAATACCATGTGCCAGGGAGTATTCCAACTCATGCTCAAACCTGCTGATAGTGGGTCAGCCTCGTTCCAAGTCCCTATCGTGTACAGAACCCACTGGACAGATTATTGCGACACTTAGCATGGTTTATACACAAAGGACAGTCTCTTTTTAGCTCTTTCCCTTTATTACTCCTTTATCATATGATATATCTCTTTCTTGTTTGGATTCCAGTCTCATTTTGGCCTCATGTCTTAACTCATATCTTTTGCCTCATGTTCTACACATGTTTCTTACACCATTTTAGGAAGTTTCTTTTAAAACATATAAAACTCTGTAGTATCTACTTGGAAAAACAAGAAATTGTCTTCACATATTGTCTTGTATAAAGTTCTAAGAATCAGATCTATCCTCTAAACAATTGAAACTTCTATAGGTTTTCTCGATTGATGAGAAATCTCTGCAACCATTGTCACCCTGGATCAACTTTCAATCCTCTTATCGTTAGCACTAATAACCACTCTGGCACTTCCTAGCCATCGGCTATAATCTTTGTATACTATCGATCCACCAAAAGTCCTTAGAACTCACACATTGACCCTTGATGATAAACATTGTTCACCATCAATCTTGTTGATCATCCTCGATATCAATTGATACTCCATCGGACTGTGCTAAACACCTTCCTCTCTTATAGAACTACCTTCACGACTAGTACTTCCCATTGGTCAGACTACAAACATTTAGAATGTCTCACACCCTTCCTCTGACTTGTGCAAATATCATTGGTTGCCTCATTGGCGGTTTTGGTGGTTTTTCCAGGTTGAGTATCATCAATGGATAGGCAACGATGATGGGGACAGGTACCAACACCCATGACTATGGCCAACCCCACCCCTCCCTCACACAAAATGCAAGTGGAGGGGTTTCTTGGTGTAAAAATGGATGTAGTATATAAATAATAATTCTGTACAAAACTGAGCAACACCCCCCCAAACCCACAGGTATTCACAGCAACCCATGCATACCCATGATAAAACCGCACCCTTAACTGTATTGTGTATGGGTGCGGTGTTCACAGGTATGGGTGTGGGTACCCAAAAAAATATCCGGGGGTTACCCGTGTCATGCCTTACCCCTCATTTGCTTCTCAACAATCTTGATGGTCTCTGAAAGTCCTGGATAAAGTGGGGTTTTGGCCCATGACCCAACTGCAACCTGAGCTTTGAATGTCTGTGGGCTAGTGCTATGCTGGAGATGGTTGACCTCAAGTCTACCAACTGATGAAGCTGTCCAAGTCATGCATAATGTCTGAGTAAGTGCACAAATTAATACAATTTATACTGACCTGGTGCTGAACAAAAATCAAGTCCCATCTTTCCTACACGATGATGATGCTCAGTTGCTCGATTCCAGTATTTCATATATCCTCCAGCCTCCTTGATGGCAGAGGATTTGATGACTGGATCAACCAAGTAGGTAAGAATAGTGTTGGTATTTTGATTATTGTCAGATTCAGTTGGGACAACCCATTTGGATTTTTTTGAACCAATCATAATCCTCCAAATTCATCCACCAAGTCCAAAGCTCACCTTGCCTCTCTGGGGCACTGCAGGGGCAGCAGATAAAACTTCCTCATCTCCCTTATATGACTCATTCCAATGAGTGAGAACTGTCTCCTTGATATCTCTGATTTGTGCAGCTGTGTGACCATGATCCTTTAACCATTTGAGCTTCTTATCAGGACACATTACTGCATACTGTCAGAACCAAGAAATAGAATATTCCACACTTACCAATAGCAATAACATATAGTTCAGTTTCCTTCATAAGAGTGTAATACTTGTTGATAAGAATGAGAATGGCCTGTGCTGCCACACAAACAACATTAGGAAGCTCAGATTCTGCATCATCACAAACTAGGTTCATGGATTGCTCAATAGAATCTAGCATTGGTAAAACCTCTGCAATAAGGGGAACCTGAGACTGTGAAAACAATTTGGCTCCTCAAACACCTGAGAAAAGATCAAATCAATTGTCTGTTCAAACTTCAAAGTAATATAAAACTATAACCTCAAGAACAGCACTAAGTGTTTCTGCAAGGCTCCACTGGTCTTCTAAAAGTTGATATACTTGTAGCTTGTTGATTGCAGCACCTGTAAGCTGTTCAACAGGACTTCTGAAATACAGGTGAGCATCTAAGCATGTGAGATCTGAATTCCATCGAGTAGGAACACAGCGATCAAGCATTGTCTTATCACCAGGAAGATCTTTGTCATTTGCAACAAGGTTGTCGAACTTCTCTTTAAGTGTTGAATTATCATGAACACATTGAGCAAGCCCAGCAACCTGTAAATCTATTGTAGCTTTATAGCCTATGGCATAGTAGTTATTAAGACTTACTCAGGGAGAAAGCTGAAGAGCCATCTTCTCCTCTTCAGGATCAATTGTAACACCCCTCTCTCTCATCTTTTCAACTACCTGCCCACAAGTGGTTTTGAGAATAGCAGCATCATGGGCATCCCAACCATCATCAGGTACAGAGGTGGCATCAGTTGCAATACCTTCCTCTTCAACAGCAAGATCATCCTCAGAAGAATCATCATTTTCAGCAACAACTGTCACTACAATATATTTTAGATTCAGTCTCATCAAACATTTATCTTGAAACTCACCATTAGAATCTGCAGTTGACTTCTTTTTTGGCTGCTGAAAAAAGAATGAAACAAAAATCTGGGGTTTGTTAGCAAAATCAAACAAAAGACAATGGTCATATATACCTTAGCCAAGAGATTGATAATGTGTGGAAAGCAATGACCATGAGATGCCATCCCATGAAATGATGGAATGAGAGAGGGCAGGTTTTTTGCCAGCCCATCATTGTTACTTGCATTGTCCATACAGATCAAGAGAAGCTAAAACAAGATTAATCATCTTTCACTAGGTATAAAAACTAAATAATAAATTAGTTTATCAAGCCCGAATCATTTCAGACAGCCAGCTGTGACCTCAGCAAGATACTTCCCATCATGTTTTTGTGTTAGCTTAGAACAAATAGAAGGCTAAGCAAATCTGCTAATATTTGGACACCAACCGTATAAATTCCAATACTGCATGGTAGATAACTCCCTCTTGAAACCAAACAATGACAATTCCAAGAAAGGATGAAACAATAGGTGCTGTCCATCCATCAAGAACTAAATGAATTGTGCTGTTGAGAGCCTTGGTATGTTTGATCACAACATCCATTATGGGAAAAAAACTGAGAAACGCAACATGAAATAGTTACAAACATTTTTAGACATTTCAATGTATATAGCTTTAATATCATGGGAAACTGTCTGAGGCAAAGGGAGAATCATTCCTGGTTGGAGCATCTCAACCTCAGCCTGATAGTCTTCATCAAGAACTGAATTAAAAGGGCGATGATTTTTTGCACAACACATAGCAATCATAGTGCAGTGACCTGCAGGTGAGTATGGTGCTCCAGTACATTGAGTAGCATCACCAGAAACAACACCAAGGTGTTTATCACATGCTTTGACACCATCTTGAAGGTTCTTCATTCCATGGCCACTTGACATGTGAGGAGTATGGTGAACAGGGTCAACCTTGCAACTAAAGGCAAATACCATCTTCAAGGGTTCCTCATTATCATCCACTTCTCAGTGAAGGGAGATGACATAGTGGTCATAGATCTTTGAGTGCCAAGTGGACTTTGAAGCCTCTGAATAAATAAAGTAATATAGACCTGGCCATCCTGGAGGGCATCAGTACTGACCAACAATCTCCTGGTCAGGTAAGGACCACACTTCAACATCCATTGTACTAACAATGGTCTTCTTTGCAGCTCAAGCCCTGATAGGAGAGATAAGGACAGCTGGCTGCTCAGTGGGCTCAGGTGTAGTTGGTCTGGCTCTTCCTGTACCCTGTGCAGCTGGGAAGGGTTGATGAGGCATTCTTATGTGCTACAGAGGGGGGGAGGGAACAAAAGAATGGCAAAACACCAACACAACAACCTGCCAGCAATAAGTGGAGTGCAAACCCCATTTGGCATGAGGGTTTGACAGCCCCCGGTGACCATCCCTTGTGTGAGAATAAGCAAGTGTCAGTTCCTCTATTGACACTCTCATCCCCATGAGGCAGTGGTCATGAGTCTGCAGCATGCCTTACCACACCAGTCCTATGGGTAGACCCTCTCCTGTCATATCATCCACCAACAGCTCCTGCACCTGAGAAGACCCGCAATTGTGGGCTCCTTTGAATACAGGAGCTGATGACAATGGTGACATTGTTTGTCATCATCAGGGTGGGGTAGCACAGAACAGGATCCACCCCACAAGCAGTTGCTTGTGGGTGTGGGTGTTGTCTCATAGGGTAGCAAAGAAAAAGAAAAGACAATAAAAAAAATAAACTTATGGCCCAAGAGACATTGATGTCTCTTGGGGTGCACACCTCTCGTTATTGTTGTCAGCCATAGTCGTGTTGCTCTGGGCTGCTTCATACCACCCATCCCACTCCACAAGCAGGGGCTCATGGCAGTGGTAGGGTGATGGGGTGTCACTATCATCAGCAATAGCTAGAACTAATTAGTTAGTAACAATAAAATGAAAAGAGGAAGAAAACAAACTTCATTAAGGATCCACATGAGTAACCCACAGGTACTCTTGAGCATACCCATACCTGTACCCTACCCACCATCTCCCATCATGTTGTTGTTGTTGTTGTTGTCAGGGCTAGATAGGGTTCCCCCCCTGCTCACAGTTGCTCACAGTGGTGTTGTCGTGGGCCCATCATAGCTTGAGAGGTGGGCCAGGGAGCAGCAGTGATGCCCTCTGTTCCTGGTGGCATAGATGAGGTCCCACCCCACAGGCAGTTGCTCATGGGTGTGGGTCTCATAGGGTAGAAAAGAAATAAAAAGACAAGAAGAAAAAACTTATGGCATGTACCATTCCTTCACCATTGTTGTCATTGTCATTAGTCCTCTCCACTGTGTTGTCGTCCCCATTCTTACCCCCCACAAACCACCCTACAAACAGGTGCTTGTAGGCATGGGGCGAGTGTCATCATAGTGTACCTCCCTCTCCCCCTCCCATCATTGTCACCCTTCCTCTCCCTCTCATTCATCTCCAACCCCCTTCATCTCTCCTCCCCCCATCTCTTCACCCTCACCCATTCACCCTGAGAGCAGGCTCACAGCAGTATTGGTGGGGGTGTCCCATCATTGTCATTGTCAATAGTAGTTAGTATCTAAAAGAAATTGTTAGTAATGAAAAAATGACATGATGACATCCTTGTCCCTCATGTGTTGTCCTCACCTTATCACCATTGTCATCGTCCTGCCGCCACCATCCTCCCCCAGTTTTTATTATTGTTGTCCCGCCATCCTCCCCCTGTAGTCAATGTCTGTCATCATGGGCTTCAGGTGGTGGTCCTGGCCCTTGTCTGGGCCTTGTTGACTTCTGGTCATTCCTGGTCCCAGTTGTCATTGTTGTTGTCATTGACATTGTCATTGTGTCATGGTGGTGGGGTTCATTGCCATCATCAGCAACAGCTAGAACTATTAATTAGTTAGCATCAATCGAATGAAAAGAGAAATAAAAGAAACTTACATACAGCCCAAGAAACATTGTTGATGTTTCTTGGGTACTCCTTGTTTGGTTATCCTCACCTCAAGTTTGTAAATGGGGGTGGTCATGATGTGCATTCTAAGTGATGCAAATGCAAGCCTGAGTGTTCTCAGATGACTTGTATTGGTGTATTTCCCTATTTGGCACTAACATCTGCAATCTGCAGATATCCATCACATATTATCCATATCCATCCATATCCATATGATTACATAATCCATGGGTGGCTATCCAGATAATGGCCATCCATGGTAGGCCCTAGTTCCACATGGAGTACATGCTAGTCCACACAGACTATGTGGAGTCCATGCTAGTCCATGCAGACTGTGCAGAATCCGTGCTGTCAAGTTAATATCTTACATTCCAAGCTTTTCAGAGTTTATGAAAGTCATAAAGTGCCTACAAAATAAGATTGTGAAGAGCAAGAATTGAACCTACTATAATTATATTAAAAAGTTGACCCCTCGCATTCAATGCAAGGGGAGGGTGACAATTATAAATAAAAAAGAAAATCCCCTCACCCATGTAAAATGCAGGTGAGAGGGTAATAATATAAATAGAAAACAAAAAACAAATCCTCCCCATGCACAATGCGGGGGAGGGGGTGGTTGGGTGGTGTCTCATTGTGGTGCCCATCATCCTGCATGTGTTGCCATGGTAAAAGAAATAAGACAAGAAAAAAAAATTTACCTACAGCCCAAGGGATGTCAATGACCTCGGTGTCGTGGTTGATGCATCTTCCTGGTTGCATTGTCCTGCTGGGGGTTGTCCTGGGTGGCTTTTGTCTGTTGCTCCTGTTGCCATCGTGGTCCCCATTGTCCTGTGTGGTTGCTGTCATTGAGTTGTTCCCATTGTCCTGTGTCCCTTGGTGCTCCTCATTGTGCTCTCCGCTGTGTGTTCCCATTGTCTTCCCCTCATTGTCATTGCCATTCCACCTGAAATCCACCCCCTGAGCAGTGGCTCATGGGGCTGGAGGCAGGTGGTGTGTTGTTGGCCCTGTTGTCATCATCCATCATGGTTGGCAGCTGTGCTTTGCATTCTGGGGGTTCTGGTGCTGGTAGGCAGTGGCATCATCATTGTTGTTGCCTGCACACACTCACGATCCACCCTATGAGCAGAGGCTCGCAGGTGTGGGGTGGGTGCATCATCAGTTTTGTGGGTCTGCTAGTTTGGAGGGGTTAGGGGGGGGTCAGTGATGTGGCATGTGTGGATGGGGTAGGTGAGTGCTTACCAGGTGGGCATTAGGAAACAGCCCCATTACTTGATAAAATTTCATTATGTTGAATTATGCTACATTACACTGAATTATGCTACACTTTGATAGCATGAGAATTTTATTTTGCACGCATCAATATGTATGTGCATGTACAAGCACGTCGGTAACAACAATGTACAATATATGTAACATAGTATATAAACCTTTACACCTAGGGGACCCCAGTTGTGTTCTCTTAGGTATTCCACCTACACTTGTGGTGCAAAACATCTTTCTCAACCAACTCATCTATTAATAACCCCTTGCATCAAAACCATCAATTTCCCCATCATGCGCACATATCCCGCTCCCTTCTTGTTGAGAGAACCCACACAGTCTTAGCTAGCAGATTGCTGTTGCAGATAGTGGGTGTCGCCCTAGCAGAACAACACAACTTTCCATATCAGTGCACCTTCTTTTACTTGTGCATACATCATTGTTTCACTGTGCCACATCCAATTACTCATCCTTTCAGCACAAGCTGGAAGTACTTGTATATATGTAATCTACCTTTTCTTTTGTAAGCCAATGCCAGGCCTCACCTTACATTGCGACCACCAGTGATCAAGAGGCAGTGCTCATCATTAGGACAGCTGCAACCAGACAACGGATTGGATCTGGTTTCAACATGATTTACATTACTCTACTCGGACAACTATTTTAGTTACAGGCCAAATTCAGTGTTATCCCCCAGATCAGGCACTGTTGGAAGGGTTATTGATCCAAAGTGCTTTTGCCAAATTTGGTACCCAAGTTACCAAATCATGTGACCCATCAACATTTGGAGAGGTCTTGAAGAACAAGTCTTGAGCCTGCCAAAGAAGTGATTCATCACAGATCTGACCATTATGTCCAAACCCTCAACGTCTAATCCCAGTCCTAATCCTGTTCCCACATCAGTGCTAGAGGCAAAGATTGATGCACTTACTAGTGTTTAAAGGTCCGGTCCATAGCACCAGGAAAAGACCGAAGACCGAACCAAACCAACACATGGTCCGGTCCATTTTTTGGTTGCGGTTGCTTACTTTCGAGCTCAGTCCGGTTGCCAGTTGCCTTGTTTTGAAAATATTTAAAAACCGTTACAAAACCGGTTGCAATCGGTTGCAACCGGTTTTCTCACAGTATATACAATGTACTATGTACCTGCTTAGAAGTAAGAAATTATAACTAACATAAGTACTAATCATAACTATTTATCATACGGTTACACTACATTACACTACAATTACACACAGTGGGACAAGTCGGGGTAGTTATTTGGCGGGTACTTATATACCCTGTGGCCATGCACAGACCATGTGGTCATGTGCTCCTGAAAAAAAGAAAAGTGGCACCATTGCCAGATGACTCCCACGACAACAAACAACTCCCACAACTCCCATCCCATCCGTCCACCACCACCATCAACACATGCACACCACCTGCCCCAAAACCACCGCCAACGAATGAATGCAAAGCAGACGGCCCAAATGACGACCAGCGTCGTTTGGGCCATCGGGTATGATTTTTTTGTTTAATCTTATTTCAATTACTAATAATTCTTTTTGTAGTGTCTCTTTTGCAAACGACGTCGCCTAGACATGATGCAACGCACCTGGGCCCTCACCGTACCCATGCCCTATGTCACCGCTGCGAGCCTCTGCTCGCAGGGTGGCAACGGGTCCCGTTTCTGGACAATGACAATAACACAACAATGTGGCACCAACACGCCGCCACATCACAGCACCACCATGACACCATGCTGACGACCATGGGGGGACAACAAACAAGAACACGAACAGGGAGGATGACAGGGAGAAGACAACAACAACAGCAAAAACGGGAGGGTGGCAACAGGGAGGAGACGACGAACACCAGCATGGGGATGACAACACGGGGATGATGGACGACAACACGAGGATGACAAATGACAATGCAGGGACAATGAACGATGGGGCTGACCATAACGAATACCCGGGACAACGTATGACACCCCACTCTCACTGCAAACACGAGTCTGTGGGTTCTTTTTTCTTTTTCTTTTCTTTCTTTCGTTGTGATGGATGCACCTTACAGGTGTTGTTCACTCTTTTTTTTTCTTTCTTTCTATGAGCAACACCCCACTGCTGCGAGCACCTGCTCGCAGGGTGTGTTGTAATTAGTTGTATTTAATATATAGTAAAATTAAAATATGTATTGAAAATTGCTGAAAAAACTGGTGGCAACCAGTTTTTCGAGGGCAACCAAACCGACTAGGACCGGTCCTAGTCGGTTTGGTTGCAGTTGCCCTAAGTTGGGCACCAGTTGCAACCGGTTGTGGTTGCCAGTTGCCCATCTTGGGGTCGAAAAACCGGACCAAACCGGACCTTAAAACACTAGCACTTATGGTGCAAATGTCACAATTAGTGTCGGTGTTGGCAGCATCACAGCCCAGACAAGCAGAAGTACAGCCAGAGATGACAGTAGCTGTAATTTACCCTCCCCCACCTATTCCAGTCAGAGTCCATTTATTCCGGTTATTCCGACCAGATTCTGGTTACTCCAGATGCTCAACTTAGAGTATATACCCTAATGGATAGTCAAATTTCAAGTCTTAAGTTGTCAAAGTGCCTACAAAATATATTTGTGCAGAGTAAGGATTGAACTCAAGACATCTTGATTAGAGTGATCACATGACAAACCAAACATGTGTGCTTAATCAGTTGAGCCACAGGAGAATTATTAGAAAGTAATATAATGTTTATTCATGAAATGTTTATTCATGACACTCTAATTTTTTTCAAAGTAGTTAAAGATCAAATTTTTTTAATTAACCACATCCCTCACATTGAATGCAAGGGAGTGGGGATGATTGTGATTATATACATAAACAAAAAATCCTCCCTCTCACAAGATGCAAGAGGGAGTTTTATTTATATACATAAAAGGCTAACCCCTCATGCTGAACATGAGGGGGGAGGTAAAAACATGAAGAAAAAAATCCCTCCCCCATGCAAAATGGGGGAGGGGGGGCACAATACTAATAAATAATTAAAAGTACAAAAAAAATCCCTCCCCACACAAAGTGCAGGGGAGGGGGAGGGGATGTGACCCCGCTGTTGTCTGTTCTTCCACCCACAATCCACCCCATGAGCAGTTGCTTGTGAGGCTGGGGGTAGGTGGCTTGTCATCGTTGTTGCTCCACCCACAATCCACCCCACGAGCAGTTGCTCGTGAGGCTGGGGATGCATGGTGTGTCATTGTCATCTCCTGTCCCTGCACCTGGGCATCATTCCACCCACGATCCACCCCACGAGCAGTTGCTCATGAGGCTGGGGGTGAGTGGCTTGTTGTTGTTTATTGCTGTTGTCCCCTGTCTGGATTTCCATTTTTTTTTCTTTTTTTTTGGGGGGGGGAGGGGGTTTGGGCACATCAGTGCGACGTGGCGCGAGTACAGAGGTGGGTGGGTGCTTACTAGGCAGGTACCCCCCTTCTGGGGTCTCCTGGCATCCCTCTGCACCCTCCTAGCCCATGTCAACAGCCTCACATCCCATTTCAATGGGGAGGAAGGGATCAGGTCCACATGGGCATGGGTTGCGCATTTTTTGTCATGGCAGGTCGACCCCAGTAGTATACAACCTAAAAAGCAATGAATTACAATTAGTTGATTTATAAAAACAAAAAGAAAAAAGAAAAAAACTTATCTATGGCCCACATTCCATCCAGTCAGTCTGCATTTTTCATCGTGGCAGGTTGTCCCCAGTAGTATACAACCTAAAAAGTAATGAATTACAATTAGTTGATTGATAAAAACAAAAAGAAAAAAGAAAACAACTTATCTATGGCCCAAATGACATTGCCATCATTTGGGCCTGTGTTCCGTCCAGTTGGCTCGCATTTTTCATTGTGGCAGGTCATACCCAGTAGTATACAACCTAAAAAGCAATAAATTACAATTAGTTGATTGATAAAAAAAAGAAAAAAAACTTATCTATGGCCCAAACAATGTTGCCATTGTTTGGGCCCACGTTCCATCCAGTCCACTCATTTGAAGGTGGTGTGTGTTGGAGCAGACTATATACGCTGCACAGGGGAAGAGACTACACGTTCCTTACAACCTACCTGGGGTTTAGTTAGACTTACAGCTAGGGTTAGCAGAGGTAAGAACACTGTATTCCTACTACGGTACAGGTTCTCCTTATATACATAATATTAAGGATGTCACATGACTCGGGAATGTGTTTACCACATGTATGCACAGTAAGCGCAGTAACATGCGTATGCTGCATGTATCGCCTCATGTATACATGTGTATGCTGCATGTATTTGCCTCATGTATACAGCATGTATTAGGGATTAATTTCAACACCCCCCCTCAAACTGTACAGCGCTCTAAGCAGCTAAGTTTGAATCTCGAAAGTAATTCCGAGAGAGTCTCTAAATTTCCTGAATAGGACGGCGCCAAGGTTCTTTGTGAACATGTCAGCCGGATTATCACTTCCAGGAATGAAAACGACTGTGACTTTGTCATTTTCTATGCATTCGCGGGTGTAGTGGTAGCGAATGTCTATATGTTTGGTCCTTCTTTCCTGAACTGGATTTGATCCAATAAAGATGGATCCTTGATTATCAGTGCAGATTGGTACGCGCTTCAGTGTATATCCAAGTTCCTGGAATAAGGACTCTATCCACACTATCTGCCGACAAGTGTCGGAGAGAGCCATGTATTCGGCTTCTGTGGATGACAGTGCTACAGTTTTTTGTAAACGGGACTGCCAGCACACAATGCCACTCGCCAGAGTAGCAAAGTAACCCGTTGTAGATCGGCGCTTGACTGTGTCAGCTGCCCAATCAGAATCTGTGAAGGCCTGTAGCCCCTCGGATTTCTCTCCATCATAGACCATACTGTACTTCTGGGTTCCCACCAGATAGCGCATTATGTACATCGCTTTGTCTAGATGTTCTTGGCTAGGATTAGCCGAGAATTGCGACATCTTGATTACCGCGTAAGCGATATCAGGTCGCGTTCCGAGCATCAGATACAATAAAGATCCGATCACAGACTGATATTTTGATCTAAGCGCCGCGTTTGGCGTCGCTGTGTTCTCCGACGGTTTGTAGCCAGTCGGGAGCGGAGTGGGGACAATCTTGGCATTTGTCATCTCAAACCTCTCAAGCACTTTGGCGAGATATTCTGTTTGATCGAGTTTGACTTTTGCAGCGGTCTGGGTGACGCGCATGCCTAAGAATTCCGTGACTTTTTCAGTACTACGGCACTCCCAATGCTTCAGGCAAGCATTCTTCTTTTCATCCACAAGTTTCTTGTTCTTGCCCATGAACAAGCCATCATCAACATAGACTAGCGCAATAACGATGCTGCCTGTCTTAGGATCCTTGTGTATGAAGATGCCGGCATCGGAGCTGGCGCGCACAAACCCAATGGTGCGCATAAATGCCTCTAGCTCTCTCCACCATGCTAGTGAAGCCTGTTTAAGGCCATACAATGCTCGGCGTAAGCGCATTACTTTGCGCTCTTTACCCTCGAGTTTGAAACCCTCGGGTTGATCCATATAGATCTCCTCATCAAGTTTGCCGTATAAAAATGCGGTTTTTACATCTAGACCGGTCATATACATGCCTTCTAGAGACGCAAGGGCAAACATGAGGCGTACGGTCTCGTAGCGGACTACTGGTGAGAAAATCTCATCAAAGTCAATGCCTTCGACTTGTGAAAAGCCTTTGGCCACGAGTCTGGCTCGTTTTCTTCCGTCCGATTTTACGGAGAAAACCCATCTATTTTTGATCGTTTTTCGATCATGTGGAAGATCGACGATGTCATAGACTTGTCGCTTGCGAAGAGCCTCTAACTCTTCACGACAAGCCTGTTTCCACTCAAGTTGCTGCTGCCGGGGTAGGCGCGCAATATCGCGAAATTGGTTTGGAACTAGGCTTTTTCCGCTTGATGGTGTGACTGCTTTTGACAACAGCCAGCGGATAAGCTCATCTCCACCTTCCTTGGTTATCTTTTTAATATAACCTGCTTCGTCCGGTTCCCCCATTGGGTGATCATGTTCTTGATTATTGGAATCGGGCACACTCTCGTGGGGTGCCGAACTCGGTCCAGCAACCGGTTCTTGCTGTTGAGGTCGTGGTCGTGTTCGGTTATGATCCGAATCTTGACCCACAGACTTCTTCCAATATCGATCACGCGCAATGTCTCTCTCTATGTCAGAGGGGAGTCGCTGTTCTCCATAGGTATTGCCGGGACGGTTTGGGATTTTCCTCTGCCTGCCTGATCGACGGGGCAATTGCTGCCATTCCTGTTGATCTTCACGTCTTGGACGAAAGTCCTCAGTGCTAACTGGAGGCGGCGGAGGAGGAGCGTTAGTCGCATCGTCATGCGCCTTTTGCTCGCTTGGTAAATCATCATCATCTTCTGATGATGGAGGAAGGGGCGGATTTTGTGGCGGTATAGGGTCATCGCCATCCGTTCCAGATGAGTGGTCGTCATCTTCTGGTTCTGGTGGAAAATCACCAAGGTCTGTCTTGGCAGGAGTTTTAGCTCCGGGACAGCATGGGAACATCGTTTCATCAAATAGTGCCGTAGCACCAATGAATATTGCGCCGTTTCGTCGCATGAAACGATATGCTTTAATGCCATCTTCTACTCCAAGGTACGTCATTAGCTCCGATCGAGGAGACAATGTTGTTGGACGTTTTTCTTTTGGTAGATAGACATAAGCACCGCAACCGAAGACCTTCAGATTGTTTAGATCTGGGCGGACCTTTGTCAGGTCCTCAAAAGGTGTCAGCCATTTCAGGCGCCTTATTGGGGTTCGGTTGTATAAATGTGTTGCATGTTCTATGCAAAATTCCCACCATGATTGTGGTAGATAAGCGGTGAATCGCAGGGTTTGCGACTTTTCCATTATTGTCCTTATGGCGCGCTCTGCGCGCCCGTTCTGTTGATGAACGTGGGGTGCAGACATCTCTATTTTGATGCCTAAATCCTTGAGCTGTTTTTGTAGCTCACGATCCTTGAACTCCCCCCCTGGATCAACACGCCAGCGCTTGATTGTAGCGCCATATTGGGTCTTAGCCATCGCTTGAAATTGTCTAATCGCTGCAGCAGCGTCAGATTTCTTTCTAAGGCATTGGACCCAAATATGTGACGTTTTGTCATCCAGAAATACAATGAAGTATTTATGTTTGTGGTACGATAGTACCGGGAGTTCCTTTAGGTCGGAATGTATTAATTCAAAGGATTTGTCAGCTCGTGAGTCTGACTCGGGAAAAGATTTTGAGGTCATTTTCCCTTCTGCACACCCTGGACATATAATTTTGTCTTTAGGAATAATTAAATTCCTTGGGAATTTTATGGTGCTTTTAGGCATTTTCCCTAGCGCCTCTTTGGATGGGTGTCCAAGTCGCCTATGCCAAGTCAAGTAGTCAGCGACATAAATGGTCGCGACATTAACCTTTTTGGTGCTCAATATATGAGTCCGAGCCCAATAGATCGTGTCATTCCTCCTTAGAGGGACACAATGCATGATTGGGTTTCCATGCTCGATGAATGAAATGTATGCGGAGGAACCACGCACATCACTTCCGTCTTGTAAAAAGACCCCCATTGACATCAATCGAGTATTAATGTCGGGTATGTAGTAGACAGGGTATAGTCGCGTTTCACGCGTCTCTGACTTCCCATTACATACTACCTGGTGTCTAATGAAGACTGCTCCTTTTCCTACTATATGAGTAGTACCAGTGGCCGTTTGGACCAAGGTAGAGTCCTTTCTCGGTAAAGGCTCATAAGAAGCGAAATCTTTCATTTCACCAGTGAAGTGTTTTGATGCGCCTGAATCTATGATCCAGTCGGCACCTTTCTTACAATCTCCCTTTGCACACATAGCACATATATTAAGATCTACATAATTCCATGATACATTTAATAGCGGTAAAATCTCACATGAAAAGTTCGCTGTATTCATAGGAATTTTAATCTTAGTGCTTGTGGCAGGGAAAAGGACTGACCTATCATCATACGCCCCTGTGTCAAGGGGTTCATCGACGAGCATCTCGTCGACGACTTTCCACACTTCCTCATCAGTTGCCGGAGGTTCTGATCCGAGGGAGACGGTGTCGTCTTCAACCTCCTCGATCGTGGCCTCGACTTCTGGTTCTATCCTCCTTCTCTTACCTTCTTGCACTGTAAGGTGCTCTTCCAACGGTCGCAGGTTTTTCGCGCTGCGCGGAAGTTGCATGCGCTCGAGGGTGTCTCGAGCTTGCTGGTATTCGGTGTAAACCGAGCGAGAAGAGGAGGCCGCGCCCGTGTATGCCTGTGCAGGCGGTCGGCGGCGAGGATCCCTTGTGGGAGTGTGTTCGCGTCGCTCGATGCGCTGTATGAGCGGCATCGGCGGTATGATGGTGCCATTACCATTTATGGTGGTAAAGGCATTGGAGGCGAGGTGGGTATGTTTCTCTTTTGGCTTCTCCTCCTTAGTCTTTCTGTCCCCACGTCGTCCACGTTTTCGGGACGAGTCTCCGTTGCTGTTTTGCCCTTCTTTGGGCTGCCATTTGGGGTTTCCCCCCTTGCGCTTAACAGCGGAAAGTTTGTTGGCCTGAGGCTGGCCAGCGGGCTTTCCAACTGCTGTGCGCCTTGAGGCTTCAGCAACAATGGAGTCCTTGACATGTTTAAATGTCAAGGCGCTAGTGGCGGTTGTGTTAAGGACCGTTGCAGACAATGAGTCGTACTCGCGCGGCATCGCAGCAAGTAGAATCATCGCCTGTACTAGCTCGGGGATGGCGACGTTAGCAGCCGTGAGGCGCTCAAATTTGTCAGCCATTCTCGCAATCTCCGGTGCAGGGTTCGCAGCCGGGATTTTGATTGCTATTGCGGACCTAAAGTCCGAAAAGACTTGGGAGGGGCCGTCCACACCATAATCAGTGCGGATGAGGTCCCACACCTCCTCAGCAGTGTCCTTTGTGTTGGCACGCTGCCGAATGGAGGGGGCCAGGCGGAGCACTAGGCTACCAATAGCCTGGTCATTTTTGTTGCTCCAGGTCTGGAGCTTGGCATTAGCGTCCGCTACCAAGGTAGCGTTCGTCGCCGTCAAGGGAGGCGCCGGGGGCGGTTTTTGCTCTGCCCCGCTAGTTATTTGCCAGAGGCCCTGAGACCTGAGCCACGCCTTCATAGAGTCGGCCCATAAGATGTAATTTGATCCGTCGAAAGTTTGAACGAGTTTTTCAAGAGTTGAAGACATGATTCTGTGGTGGCAGCTGTTAAAAGCGCTCAATCAGTCTTTTTACTCAATAAAACACGTTTAACGTTCTCAGGAGAAAACACTCCTTCAGAGTGGTTAACCCTAGTCAACCTAGGTTTTATATGCAGCTCGCAGGGAGCGCAATGCAGCTCACGAAGAGTGCAAGGTTATAATTTGGAGACAATGAAGTCAACGTCGTTCGCAGCTAATTAAAGCGCGTTCGCGACGTGCCCAGCAGGGCCCATAACCTGTTGGAGCAGACTATATACGCTGCACAGGGGAAGAGACTACACGTTCCTTACAACCTACCTGGGGTTTAGTTAGACTTACAGCTAGGGTTAGCAGAGGTAAGAACACTGTATTCCTACTACGGTACAGGTTCTCCTTATATACATAATATTAAGGATGTCACATGACTCGGGAATGTGTTTACCACATGTATGCACAGTAAGCGCAGTAACATGCGTATGCTGCATGTATCGCCTCATGTATACATGTGTATGCTGCATGTATTTGCCTCATGTATACAGCATGTATTAGGGATTAATTTCAACAGTGTGATGGTGGGAGTGGGTGTGGGAGTGCTGGTGGTGGGTGTGCATGCAGTGGTAGTGGTAGAGTGGAGAGGAGGAGGAGGCAGCATTGACAACAGTGGTGGTGGTGGTTGTGAGCTGGCAGTCACGTGTCACATGTCATGCATGTATGTGTACTTATTATTTATTCTGTTAATGGCTGTGGTTAACTACGCACCTTGGTTTGGTCATAAAGGTATTAAATGTATGTAGAGGAATGATTACCTGGTAGCTCAGTGGTTAAGCATGCTGTGATATGCAGACCCAAGGTTGAGGGTTCAATTCTTGTTGTATGTCAAACTTTTATTTGGGGAAGCACATGCATTCTGGTTAGTCCAGTTAGTCCAGTTATTCCTGTTATTCCAGTTGTGATGAGTCCGGTCAGATTCCGGGGATTCTGGGTGTAAATTGGATCCTTATTCTGACCGGAATTCTGCTGCATAGGGAAAACTACATACAAAAAAAATTCCATCGGATTCCAGAAATTCCAGAAATTCCAGCTGGACAAACTGGGATCATACCAGAATAGGTGGGGGAGTGTAAAGTACTCGACAGTAGATAGAGATGATGAGATGGAGGAGATGGTGGAGTGTGTGTCACAGGATGATGTGCAGACAGTGGAGAAATCTGAAAGTGGAAAAGCATGCTTACCTAAGTATGCACCCCCACAAATCTTTGATGGTACCAGGAAGAATACAAAATCTTTTATCAGCTCTATAGTATTGTACATCCATGGGAGGAAGCCAGAGTTTTATGCAGCCAAGTCTAGGATAATGTTTGCTCTCTCATATATTCAGGGGGGAAACAGTTCTGGAGAAATGAGGCTATTGATCAAATTGCCACAGGAAATAAACCATTTGCAACCTTCAAGGAATTTCTGGAAAGATTGGAGGCCCAGTTTGTCAAGGAGGTTCAGGCCTTCTTGGGACTCACAACTATTATTGTCACTTTGTGCATAATTTTTCCAAAATTGCTGCACCCTTACATAACCTTATGCAAAAGGGAGTAGTGTGGAGGTGGGGGGAACAGCAGCAGACAGTGTTTGAGGAGTTGAAAAGGAAATTTGTGGAGGGACCAATATTAGCCCCAGTGGATTTCACATGCCCCTTACGAGTGGAATCAGATGCATCCAACTTTGCTACTGGAGCAGTATTATCAATGCTGTGCAAAGATGACAAATGGCATCCTTGTGCATATTTGTCCTGAGGGTTTAATGATGTGGAAAGGAACTATGATGTGCATGACAAAGAGATGTTGGGAATAATATGAGCATTGGAGGCATGGAGACATTATTTGGAGGGATGTATGCATCAGATTGAGGTCTGGACAGATCATCAAAATCTGCAATACTTCATGTCAGCTAAAAAGCTTAACTGCTGGCAGGCATGTTGAGCATTATTCCTATCACATTTTCATTTTCACTTGGTCCATAAAGCAGGAAGCTTAATGAGGAAAGCAGATGCATTATCCAGATGTATTGATCACAAAAGGGGAGTGGAGGAGGACAATAAGAATGTTACCTTACTCAAACCCAAATACTTTCACATTTGTGCTATGAATCAAAGGCATCTATTAATAGATAGTTCGGAAGCAGAAATGTTGTCTAAAATTAGACAATGTTCAGAAATGGACGATGAAGTAGTGGAAGCCATGAAAGCTCTGAAGGAAAAGAAGAAGGGTAATATTAAAGGAGATGAATAGGTTCAGGAGCAAGGGTTGGTATTATTCTGAGGAAAGGTGTATGTACTGAAGGATCAGGATTTGTGAAGAAAGATCGTCTGGTTACATCATAATACACTGACTGCCAGACACCCAGGAAGGTGGAAGATGTTGGAATTAGTAATGAGAAATTATTGGTGGCCCAGAATTTCTAAATATGTGTTGGGGTATGTGCTGTAATTTACCCTCCCACACCTATTCTGGTCAGAGTCCAGTTATTCCAGTTGGAGTCCAGTTATTCTGGTTGGAGTCCAGTTATTCTGGTTGGAGTCCCATTATTCCAGTTGGTGTTAAGACTATAGGTCTTTAACTCAGCCTTGGCTTTGTATGTTACAGTTGGAGGCTTTCCAACTGTCTTGCATCGCACTAGGAGACTTTCCTAGTGTATTGGGCTTCTGGCCTTCACTTGGGTACTTCCTCAATTTGTTACGGCTATCCATACTCAGAGGCTTTCTTAGTAGACCGTTGGTTCATGTATCACAGTTGGAGGCTTTCCAACTGTTGAGTTCAAGTTATCACAGCTAGGGGCTTTTTAAGCTGTCGAGTGTTCTGGTTGAGTCTAAGACTGTTATTTGAATTAGGTCAAGCTGAGGAATACAGGCAGTATTACTACAGCTTATATACGGTTCAAAGATATCTATCATCCAATCGGAATGCAGGATTGTTATCAAGTATAAATAGAAAGAACAATAGAAAAGACAGGCCTCATGCCTAGCATGAGGTGTCCAATGTTATGGATCTGATGTCAAGGATCCGATGTCAAGGACATGCTGCAGCCCAGCATGTTGATCGTGAGTGTCCGACGTCACAGACCTCATGTCAAAGGGCTGTCATATCACAGCATGCATGGGAGTGGGTTCAGGTGCATGGAGTCACCATGCATCAAAGCGTCTCCCGTTGGAAGTGAGTCGAGTCGAATGAGAAAAATTAAAGTACCTGGTCTTGCCAGCATATGTCTGGTCATCGTGGGTTACGATAACAGAAAATCGTAACAGTTGGAGTCCAGTTATTCTGGTCAGAGTCCAGTTATTCCGGTCATTCTGACCAGATTCCAGTTACTCCAGATGCTCAACTTAGAGTATATACCCTAATGGATAGTCAAATTTCAAGTCTTAAGTTGTCAAAGTGCCTACAAAATATATTTGTGCAGAGTAAGGATTGAACTCAAGACATCTTGATTAGAGTAATCACATGACAAACCAAACATGTGTGCTTAACCAGTTGAGCCACAGGAGAATTATTAGTCAGTAATATAAAATTGATTCATGACACTCTAATTTTTTTTGAAGTAGTTAAGATCAAAATTTTTTAATTAACCACATCCCTCACATTGAATGCAAGGGAGTGGGGATGATGTGATTATATACATAAACAAAAAATCCTCCCTCTCACAAGATGCGAGAGGGAGTTTTATTTATATACATAAAAAGCTAACCCCTTGTGCTGAATGCGAGGGGGGAGGTAAAAACATGAAGAAAAAAACCCTCCCCCATGCAAAATGGGGGAGGGGGGCACAATACTAATAAATAATTAAAAGTACAAAAAAAATCCCTCCCCACACAAAGTACAGGGGAGGGGGAGGGGATGCAACCCTGCTGTTCTCTGTCATTTCACCCACGATCCACCCCACGAGCAGTTGCTCCTGAGGCTGGGGGTGGGTGGTGCATTGTTGTCTCCTATCCCTGCACCTGGGCATCATTCCACCCATGTTCCACCCCATGAGCAGTTGCTCATGAGGCTGGGGGTGGCTTGTCATTGTTGTTGTTCCACCTGCAATCCACCCCATGAGCAGTTGCTCGTGAGGCTGGGGGTGGGTGGTGTGTCGTTGTTGTCTCCTGTCCCTGCACCTGGGCATTGTTCCATCCACGATCCACCCCATGAGCAGTTGCTCATGAGGCTGGGGGTGGGTGGCTTGTCGTCGTTTGTCACTGTTGTCCCCTGTTTGGATTTCTGTTTTTTCCTTTTTCTGGGGGGGGGGGGGGGGTTGGGGCATGTCAGTGTGATGTGACATGAGTACAGAGGTTGGTGGGTGATTACTAGGCAGGTACATGGGTTGTGCATTTTTTGTTGTGGCAGGTCATCCCCAGTAGTATACAACCTAAAAAGCAATAAATTACAATTAGTTGATTGATAAAAAGAAAAAGAAAAAAGAAAAAAAAAATATCTATGGCCCAAATGACATTGCCATCATTTGGGCCTGCTTTCTGTCCAGTTGGCTTGTTTGAAGGTGGTGGTGATGGTGGAGAGTGGAGAGGAGGAGGAGGCAGTGTTGACAACAGTGGTGGTGGTGGTGGTGGTTGTGAGCTGGCAGTCACATGTCACATGTCATGCATGTATGTGTACTTATTAATTATTCCATTAATAATAATGGCTGCAGTTAACTATGCACCTTGGTTTGGTCATAAAGGTATTAAATGTATGTAGAGGAACAATTACCTGGTAGCTCAGTGGTTAAGCATGCTGTGATATGCCAACCCAAGGTTGAGGGTTCAATTCTTGATGTGTGTCAAACTTTCATTTGGGAAAGCACATGCATTCTGGTTAGTCCAGTTAATCCAGTTAGTCCAGTTAGTCCAGTTATTCCTGTTATTCCAGTTGTGATGAGTCTGGTCAGATTCCGGGGATTCTGGGTGTAAATTGGATCCTTATTCTGACTGGAATTGTGCTGCATAGGGAAAACTACATACAAAAAAAATTCCACCAGATTCCACAAATTCCAGAAACTCCAGCCAGACAAACCCAAATCCAACTGGAATAGGTGGGGGAATGTAAAGTACTTGGTATGTGGATGGATGTGATACATGCATGAGGGGGAAGAAATTTCCAGAAAAACTTGCAGGGAAATTAATGCTGAACCCTATACCTAAAGCAACATGGCAAGATATATCTGTGGATTTTATCACTGGATTACCTGAGGCTCAAGGGTATGATGCAATATTCATAGTATGTGACCGCTTCACAAAGGAGGTCCATATTATTCCTACTACTACAGAAACTTCATCATTGGGCTTGGTGCACCTCTATCTAAACCAGGTATGGTGGTTACATGGATTATCTGATACCATTATCTCCAATCATGGACCACAATTTGCTTCCACCTTCAAGTGAGAATTAAACAACATATTGGGAATTCAAACTAAATTATCTATGGCATATCACCCACAAACTTGTGGGCAGACAGAGAGAATGAACCAGGAGTTGGAGCAGTACCTATGTATGTTTGTAAACTACCAACAAACCAACTGGCCCGAATGGTTGGCAATTGCCAAATTTTCCCACAATAACAAATTCCATTCAGCTACTCGCATGTCACCCTTCTTCGCTAATTATGGGTATCATCCCCACATGGGAATAAAACCCCAAAGGGAAGTTAAGGTACAGTTGGTAAAAGACTTTGTATCTAAGATGCAAAAGGTACAGGAAGAAGTGGAGGCAGCATTGATGAAAGCATGTGATGATATGATGCAACATGCAGATCGTACTCAAGCTCTTGCTCCAGAGTACAATGTTGGTGACTTGGTATGGCTAAGTACCAAGGACCTAAATATTCCATGACCTTCTAGGAAACATATGGAGAAACAAGTTGGCCTATATGCAATCTCTATAGTAATTTTGCCTAATGCAGTAGTGCTAAAATTACCTAGATCATTCAAAATTGATCCCAAGATTAATGTTTCCCACCTACACCCCTACCGCCCACCCACTACTCCTGGCCAACAAACCACTCCACAACCTCCAATAATAGTAGAAGATGCTCCAGAATATATAGTTGAAGAAATTCTACACTCACATCTTCAACAGAATAAATTGGAGTTCTTAATAAAGTGGAAGAACTATACCAATGAAAATAATTTGTGGGAACCCAAAGAGAATTGTAAGTGAGCACATAATGCAATCACCCAATTCTTTAAATGTAATCCAAATGCTCTGCATCGCATTGCGAGAATGGTGTATGAGGGGATGAAATTCTGGCCTTACCAAAATTTCATGGAGGGGACAGATACAATATTTTCTCACCTGGAAGTTGAGGCATAAAAGGGGGGTAATGTTAGGAAACAGCCCCATTACTTAATAATATTCTATTTTATTTTATTATGTTGAATTATGCTACATTATGCCAAATTACACTACATTTTGATAGCATGAGAATTTTATTTTGCATGCATCAATATGTATGTGCATGTATGAGTGCATCAGTAACAACAATGTATAATATATGTAACATAGTATATAAACCTTAAATATACACCTAGGGGACCCCAGTTGTGTTCTCTTAGGTATTCCACCTACACTTGTGGTGCAAAATGCCTTTCTCAGCCAATGTAAGGGGACTAGAGGGTGTCCCATGTGTTTCTCCTATTTTTTACGTTTGTCCTATATTTTTTCTCACCTCATTTCCTTCTATTCTTCATTTTCTATGATTTTTCCCTTATTTTATTACTAATTTCCCTTTCTATCACATTTGTGCATGTTGACAGTTTTATATTTAGAGACAGAGTACCCTTCCAACATCTACCCCTTGGTATTATGTCATGCAGTGGCCTTGATCAGCCTATCTCCGCCTTTTCTATTTTTAGTTATTATTTGATTTTTGCAGTTTTCACATATACTGGGCACTGGCAAAGGGATCTTTACAGTTTTCTCTTTGGATTTCCCTTTGCTAGGTGCACCCCCAATCCCTGTATTATGTAGCACAATTTTAACTTCGGATTTCCCTTTGCTAGAGGCTTAGGTTGCCCTTATAGCCAACTTATCTATTAATAACCCCTCACATCAAAACCATCAATTCCCCCATCATGCATGCACATCCTGCTCCCTTCTTGTAGAGAGAACCCACATGGTCTTAGCTAGCAGATAGTGGGTGTTGCCCTAACACTTCAGTTCAATCCTTACTCTGCACAGATATATTTTGTAGGCACTTTGAGAACTTAAGACTCAAAATTTGACTATCCATTATGGCATACTCTAAGATGAGCATCTGGAGTAAACTGGAATCTGGTCAGAATAACTGGAATCTTGTTGAAATAACCAGACTCCAGTCAGAATAACTGGAATAACTGGAATCCAATTGGAATAGGTGGGGGAGGGCAGATTACAGATCCATCCTTTCATCAATGGTTTGTATTTTTACTGATGTGAATGCTATAATGTCGAATTATGCAGTACAACTTGATATGGGTCAGCCATGTGATCTAGAGGGCAATTATCTATCAGATGGATCACCCCCTCTCTTGTGGGACCATCTGCTGCCTGATGACTGGTCACCATATGCTGATTGGAGCTCCTTTGAGCTTGCAGATCTTCTCTATCAGCACAACCAGATGCCAGGATCATGTATTACACACTTGATGGAAATCTGGGCCACATTGCTTCCACCTGATCATGATCCACCACTTGCTAACAAGGCTGATCTATATGACACTATTGACAACACCACTGTTGGCAACATTCCATGGGAGTCATTCACTATCTCATATACTGGTGAGATGTAGGGACTACCATGGATGCATCCGGATGATATCCATGGATTATCCACATCATCCACAAAACTGATAAGTGAACTTTTTGCCAAAAGGTTGTTGTAATATGCACTGTTGATGTGTAACTACTAGTATACAACTAATAGTTATGTGTTTGAAGTACCTATCACTGAGGAAAAGGCAAATTTAGTGTTTCAATGCATTTTTGGATATTACCAAGAGAAATTGAATGTCACTGATTCAATTGGGCATGTAAAATCATGAAAATATTTGAGTAGGTGCTTACAAGACTTGTGTATTGGACTATATAATTTATTGTTGGCATTTATTTATTCATTCCTTGAAAATAGCCTAAAGATCATTTTATATAGAGTTACACCAATGTGGTATAGTATTTTGAGATTTTCTTATCAAATATTGCACAAAATTAAGAATTTATTTGTCTCTCTTTAAACACCCTTACTGGTATAATATGCACAAAAATTTTCAAAATTTTCAAATATATAAAAGACAAATGAATATTGCATATACAAAAGCATGAGAGCTGGTCATCAGAAATGCAAAAAAACAAATACCATGGCAACTGTTACAAATTCAATATCACAAAAAAAATCTGGCTTCTTCGTCTGAGTATTTTTAAACTCAGCTCAAAATCCTGGTTAGAATGGTATGCAACATCGCTATATTCCATTTATGGTAAGTCACATGACTCTCTCATTTTTTGAACTCAGCTCAAAAAACTGATCAGAATGGTATATAACATCACTATATTCCATTTATGGTCAGTCACATGACTCTCCCAATGTCATTTTTGAACTCAGCTCAAAAAACTGATCAGAATGGTATCGCTATATTCCATATATGTATGGTTCCATCACTATGTACATGTCATTTTGAAACTCAGCTCAAAAAACTGGTTAGAATGATGTATAACATCACTATAAATTTTTGACTCCCACGGTTAGTAAAGTCAGTAATTTTTGTAAGGTAGGGGCAATCCATACACATCCAATGTCAGCTGTTGTGACTGATGTGTGACAAGACCTTAGCATGCACTAAATTGATCATGTGTTTGTTTCACTTGGACACTTGAAAACACATATCATTTATTCATGCTGATGTCTCAAAAATGTACAACCACCAAAAAATCATGAAGTGGAAATAAAAAATTTTGGTGGTGGCAGATTGCTTGAAATTTATGTGCTTTCTTTGATATGCAAATTTTTGCACTTTTGTCACATTCATCACGCCAAATCAGGTGACACTGGATGCATATGGATTTCCTCTACCTTAATGGTTGCTGAAATTACTAACCATGGGGAAAACAGACATGGAAAAATGGTCACACTGAATTTTTCATTGATTCCAGTTTTGAAGAATGAGTCTCAACTCTGTTAAGGACTTGTAAACCTACCAAAAAAAAGTGAAGGAAAAAGGGCCAGAAATGAGTAGAATAGCATGAGGGGATGATGAGCATGACACTAGCCAAGGCTGTGGCGCATGTTGATCAACTGTGAGAGATGGTGATTGGGTGGTGATTGGCATGAGAACTGGTGGTAGGGTTTTGATGCAATCAAGTCTAGGAATAGTGAGGCAGACACAGGATGCCTCACTATTCATAGGCTTGTATTGTGGGAAGGTCCGGTGCTGGTGGTGGTTGCATGCAGATCCCTAGTGGCAATATTGATCATCAGTGGTGTGGCAACGGTTGTGTTGACCGCCAACACACCATGTGAAGGGTCTCAGTAATCAACGGGTCAGCAATTCTAATACCATAGTAACCATGCAGAACCCATGACCTGAACACCATGGATTTTACCATACCCGTACCCATGTTATTCCTTACCAAGACTATATTACTCATTTATTTAAATTTAATAGTAACCATCCATTCATCCATGGATATCACCCATGCAATATCCATATCCATATCCATCCATATATCATATCCATGGAAGAAGTAACACCTTGGAAATTTAGCAACACATGACATATGCTATTGGGATCCTTGTGCCATCCTCAAAAGCCAGCTGGCCAATCCTGAGCAGTGAGAAGCTTTATGGAATTCTGCTACCTCATTTGCAGATTAGTTCTTGATGATGATGATTTGGATGCAATTGACCATGCTCTTGCAAAATTTCATCAAGAGCATACAATCTTTGAATCTGAGGGTGTCCATCCTGATGGCATCTCCCTTCCACGTCAGCATTCCCTTGGTCACTATTGCCTCCTCATTACAGAATTTGGGGCACCAAATGGACTTTGCTCATCCATCACTGAATCCAAACATATCAAGGCTCTGAAGGAGCCCTGGCAGTGTTCAAATCACCATGAGGCTCTGTCACAGATGTTGCTCACTAACCAATGCCTTGATAAACTTGCAGCAAGTGGTGCTGATTTTCAATCTCAAGGAATGCTTGACACTTCTATCTTTGATCACACTCATCCACTTCTGCAACTCATTCCACCACCCAATGATGATGATGGTGGTGGAGAGGTCAACACCCATGGTGTTCTGGCACAGGTAATTCTGTAGTAAGTGATGTTGCCAAATGCCCTGAATGCCTGATGATAAATTTGTCTAGTTCCACATCATTAGTCCATCACATGCCCCTGTGCACTTGTGACATGGTTCTCTGTCATTGGCAACTGCCCATGTGATAATAGCCAAATATGGATGGCTGAGCTGGATTTTGATGGGTATGGCGAGCATATCATGTCCATTGTTCATCTGGATGCCATTCTTTGCAGTGAACATCTTATGGGCATTGCTGGGGCACATCATATACCTTGTCATCTATTACATACTTCTAGTTTGGACACATTCAAGTCTTTCAATGTAAACAAGTTCATAGATTATCATGCACATGAAATAGCATTCTAGATATCCAGTTCAATATCACCTCTACTCCAGGTTTTCAATAGCTCAGTCTCTGTGTGCAACATTCTGATTGTGATTTGTACACAGTCATGATTGCCTCATTCTGTTCCCTCACATCCATGAACAGCCATGCCAAATAACTGTGAGTATCAACTGGCATCTGGGTCCATGAGCTTGTGTCCATGAGCTAAGGCTTTGTGATATCCTCACTGGCACAAACCCCTTGATCTATGGTTGCCATAACATCCATGGTCTCCCTTCCCAACATTGTGCCACTTCATGAGCCATGCTACCCACCTACATCATGACTGCATCCATGTTTGCTTTGCACTACATGCTTGATGTCCCACTTCCTAGAACAATTTGGTCATACATGGTGGTCATATTTGTTCATGGGAGAGATTATATGGGGAGAGAGAGACTGAAAGTCCTTGTGGAGGATTGGGACAAGCCTGGAGAATGTGAGTGGCCTGCATTGTACCTGTGGTTACATCTCTTTCTGAGAACCTGGTGCAGCTCATTTCAAATTTGAATGGAACATCACATTCCCCCCTTGGTAGACCCACATGACTAAACCATCATGTATTAGTGCAACACAGCAAATCTGCAGGGCCATGGCTACATAGGGAAGTGTCTTGTTATTGACATTGTGAGATTCAATTTCCATAGTTTGAGTTCATTATCTCTTCATCATTAATCTCAATAGTATTCTATTACATCTGGCAACATTGGAATTCATGAACTCAGTTATGTTTTTCTTGAAGACCCAAAGATGAGCAAAGATCCCAAGCAATGCATAGCACTGAGATGGAGACAAGAAATTTTGAGATAAAGACTTGGTGAGACCAGATTCCCAAGACAAAGTTCTCAAAGACCAGCCCCATGTTTTGCTGATGGACTCTTCGAGCCATCAAGAAATGCCTATCAAAATTGCATCATGCACCAGCTTATTATAATGTTGAAGTTGCTTGTGCTGAGTTTGACTGGATTGACAAAGACTTTGTTCCCATCAAACAAACTGATAATCCAGTACCAATTTCCTCTATACATTCATGGGATGTATGCTAATACAACTAAATAGCTTGTGGTTCATCCAGTATCCGAGCACACAGTCCCTCAATTAGTAGTTTGCCTCAATGGCTTGACCTGTTTGGATCCTCATCAACAAGGTAATCCCTGAATATGTTGCTCCTGCAGATATGCTTGAGGATACCAATTGCCTTGGCCAATCAAAACCACTCTTGACCTACCAGAGATATTTCAAATCAATGTGGAACAGATGGGATGATGTCAATGTAGAGAATCAATCCTAGAATACACAAGTGTACACTCAGTACTTGTATAAGTGACTATATTTGGAGAAGACTGTACCTAGAATACACAAGTGTACACTAAGGTACAGTAAGTAATCTGTAAAAATAAATACAAGCTAATACTCACCTCAGTACTTGTATAAGTGACTGAGGTGACCAAAGATCTAACTACCTATATATATGTTTGATCTGACAAAGGGATAACATGGGAATGTATCTATGGGACATTGGTCCAGGTGCATCAAAGGGATGTGCTAAGAATAGGGCACACATCAAATGTACCAATTGTATAATCACGGTGTGACTCTCAACACTCCTCCTCACTGTGATTACTCCTCCTTGCATGGAATCGGGCTAGCATAGGCCGAGGAAATTCTGGAGGTAAGTGAATTGTTTAACATCCAGGGCTTTTGTGAACATGTCAGCTATATTTTCACGAGTGTTGACATAAGTGAGGTGCAAGTCAGTGGATTGTATGTGTTCACACAGGAAATGGTGTTTGATATTGATGTGTTTGACATGGGAGTGGAGCAAGGGGTCCTCGGATAGGGTTTTGGTTGCAGTGTTGTCACAGGAGATAGTGGTAGGGAGGTTTTGTCGATATCTGATAGCGTCGAGTAGAGTGCATAACCAAATACATTCTTTGGCCATTTTGAATGCCACAATGTATTCTGCCTCACAGGAGGAGGCAGCAATGACCTTTTGTTTGCATGCGGCCCAGGAAATGGTGCCAGATCCAAGTGAACAGATATATCCACCAACACTATGGTGCATATCAAGACAGTTGGCCCAGTCTGAATTGCTAAACACATGAAGTGTGATAGGAAGTCCACCCCTGAGGTGCAATTTGAGGTCTCTTGTCCCTTTTAGGTAGCGGACAAGCCAGATAGCTGCCCCCCAGTGTTCGAAGGAGTAGGAATCGAGATACTGGGAGAGCTGTTGTACTGCATGAGAGATGTCCGGTTGTGTGGAAATTGCCAGGTATAGTAGGCAACCAACAAGGGATCGATATGGTAATTTTGCAAGTTGTAGTTGATCGGTGGGGGATAGGGATGTCTGGTCCAGATGACAAAGTTTAGACCCTGGTTCCAGGGGTGCCGAGACTGGATGAGCGTCTTTCTGACCAAATTGTTCAACAATTTTATCCATGAGAGCTGTCTGTGAGAGTGCAACAGTACATGCAGTTCTGTCCCAAGTTATACCGATGCCCATGATGAAGTGGGCAGTGCCTAGTTCAGAGATCGTCCACACCTTGCGCATCTGGCCCTTGAAACACTCGTTCTCATCCTTTGAGTCCACAATTGATAAGTAATCATCGATGTGGACCACCATGATAACAATTCCTGAATCAGTCTTATGGTAGTATACACAGGACTCACAAGATAGTCAAGTGAAACCCCATTCAATCATTTGGGCATTAAGCATTTGGTTCCAGATGCAGCTGTTTTGTTTCATTCCATAGAGTCCACATTGTAGCTGCCATACCCAGTCCTCTTTCCTGGGTTCCTCAAAGCCGGTGGGTTGTTGCATATACTGTACCTCATCATCAGGTAATAGGCCATATAGGAATTCTGTCTTCACGTCGATCTGTTGTGCATCCCATCCCAAGGAGGTTGCAATGTGGAGAAGTATTCACCAATATTCCATGTGTGCTGTAGGTGAGGTAGTCTTGGCATAGTCCTTCCAATAGATCTGCTCGAAGCCTTTAAAGACGAGGTGTACCTTCCATCTGACCGCCTGGCCCATCTCATCCCACTTGATGTGAAAGATGGGTTTCCCCTTTCGGATCCATTTCCCCTGTGGGACATCCGATCATGGTATCAATTTGTATACTCCCATGTCTTTCAGGGACTTCAACTCATCCTTGTATCCTGCCTCCCATCATGCCACATCCACAGAATTCTCAGCTTCATCTGAAGTCTGTGGTTCATCCTCAAATTGAAGTGATTCTGGATCAAGGGCACTCATCTCCGAGATCAGGGCAAGGAGTTCATGTGCCTGATCACCCAGATCAAGGTTCTCGAATGCCTGATGGAAATCATTGATGGCATCATTACCAGATTCGGATGTGTCGGGATTATTGTCCTGTGCTGCAGCATTCTGTTTGGCAGCCTTGCATGCTCTGTGTGCCTCCTTGATACATGTTGCGCTCTCCTGGGCTTCTCGGACTGCTACTTCCATACGTGTACTTGCAGGTCCACCAGTGGGATTGCGCTCTGTCGGTACAGGCATGCATGATGAATGATGTTGGGGTTGTGGGGGCGGTACAGTATCCATGGGTGCTGGGGAAGTAGAGCACTCAAAGTCCTCCTCATCATCATCAGGGAAAGGAGAAAGGGTTGGTGCAGTAGCATTTTCAGGGGTTGGATTGATATGTAATGGGGGATCTGGGATTGGTGGTCCATGGCCTTCATGAGTTCAATGAAGCGGACATGGTACAAACTATGTACCTTATGGGTATTGTGATTGTAGCATCAATAGGCTTTTGATTTGGGCTCATATCCAATGAGTACAGACTCAATTGTCCTTTCAAAGATTTTTGGATTATTTTTGTTGGGGATAAGAACAAATGCGCAGCATCCTATTTCACACATGTAAGAATAATCGGGTTTGCGCGCATGCCAAAGTTCCCAGGGAGTAGATCCCTTCAATGAGGTGGTGGTCTTGGCTAGCTGTCATATAGAACTTGTCCCAGAGGTAAGTTGGTAATTGTGTGTAAATGCACATGGTCCATGCTTTCGCCATTAGAGTCCTATGCATGCACTCAACACGTCCAATGTGTGCAGACATATGTGGTGCAGTAAAATGCTGGTTGATTTGCCGAGACTTGAGCCAAGCTTCCCTTTTGTGTGATTTCAACTTGCTATTGTCCGTGATGTACATCCCAACTTTCAATCCCATTTTGGTTTCATGAGCAAGTTCCCATGCCTTAAGTTCAGGAAATGCATTGTCTTTATGTTTAAGTGGAATGGACCATGGAAAAGACCTGTGGTCATTGACAATATCCATCATATATTCATTTCCAGTATGGGACTGAACAGCATGTGGGCCAGATAAGTCTACCCACACCTTCTCTAATTTCCTTGTTGCCCTATGCCCCTCCCCCTGTTCACGCTTCTTTGGCACTGGTGTTCTTGTCTGTTTGCCAAGGATACAGGCATCACATTTGGATGGTCTTGAGGCTGTGGAGATGGGCACACCTGTGAGTGTTCCTTTCTTAGCCATACCCCATAGGGACTGGTAATTGGCATGGCCAAGATGGCGATGCCAGGTCTCAAGGGTAGGAGGACCATGGAGAGTAAAAGCATGTTCAGCGGTTGCAGAATGGAGGGTGAGGCTGTATAGTCATTTGGTGGGGAGGCGAGGACCACAAGCAATGAAAGTCCCAGTGGATTTGTCTGTTATCCAGCAGGATGAGGAATCAAAATGGGTGGTCGCATTGGAGTTGTCTGTGAGGCAACCAACTGAGATAAGGCACACGGTCGCATTTGGGATGAAGAGTACATTATGTAATATGATTGATGTGCCTTGCGCTACCCATAACTTGATATCCCTGACACCGATGGTGGCAATAGAAGAACCCCTAACTCCCTTTACAGAGTGAGGTCTGGTGGAGTGGAGTGATATGAAATCAGTGTGGTCAGGGGAAATATGGACCATAGTACCCAAGTCCACAATGAAGGGGAATTTGTCGAGGGAAATTTGGGTGCATGTGGTTTGATTCAGGGGTTTGGCGGTGAATGTGTCCCCAACTATGTGAGTGGAATGTTGTGTCCAGTCAATGGATGTTGCAGGCTCCTCCTCAACCACCATCCACCCCTCATATTCAATTTCAGCAATGGAGGCCATAGGAATGGGATCAGAGGCGATGCCAGCAAATTTGGGTTGGGGGTTGGAGAAAGTCGTAGGATCAACCATGACTGTGAAGGCGTGGCCATTGATATCTTTCATAGTGACTGGTACTTTGGACAAATCATTTCCTTCCCTCTTCCCCAAGCATGAGTCGTCAGGCTGCTTTGGACTCCTCAGTAGTTTTTCTGGCCATCCCCCCCCCTTGTTTGATGCAAAATTCAATCGTGTGCCCTGTCTTCTTACACACTGGGTTCCCACAGACGAGGGGGTTGGTAGATCTCAGCAGTTTGGTGCAAGCAGTGAGGGCAATGGAGGATTTAGAGTCATTGCATTGATCATTCTTGATCAATGACTGCTCATTATCCAGGAACAGGCAGATGTCCTTTGACATATACGGGGAGGATGATGAGGAAGCTGCAATGTCACAGGAGATAATGGAGCGCACATGGGGAAAGTGATCACTGAGGGAGTTCAGGAGTGCAATGGAGCAAAGAAGGTCAGCCTTGATATTCCCCATGGTGAATGCTCATTCTATCAGAGTGCAAATCTGTTCAGCAGTTTTGGGGAGCAGGATGTCCTTTGTGCATTGAATAGAAAGGGCTTGTTGTAGTAGTTGAACTTGGCAAATGGGGCCCTCCTTTTGGTGACGATCCTGGAGCATCTTCCAATTAGTCTCAGGGCCCTTTGTCATATTGAGAAAAGGGCATTCAGTAGTGGCGACGCTCGATGCCAAAAAGGCATAAGCCAGGCATGCATTGGTGGACCAATTGGCAAGGGCGCGGGTTTCTGTGGCAGGAGGCGATGGTGCATCTCCAGATACATACTCATAGAGTCTGTTGAGAGAAGGAGCAATGGTGACGTCCTCACACCATTCTTTGTAGTTAGATTTGATCTTGTCCAATTTAGTTCCAGAGTATTGGACTGCAAGTTTGATAAGGGGGACAGAAACAGGGGTGGAAGTGGAGTCCACAGTCATGATGAAAAATTGAACGTGCAGTGGTGGTTGGGGAGTAGATAAAGCAATACAAATTGTAACAAAGGGGTGAAAATGCATCGAGGCATCGATCATGAGTAAAGAGTCCGTGATCCAGGATGGAACTGGGATTGGTAGATCAAAGAGTGATGTTCAAAATAGGCATCGAGTGGCTAGGATATCTCTACTGTCATTTCAACAGCAAGAGTGGCCCATAACCTGTAGAGAATCAATCCTAGAACACACAAGTGTACACTCAGTACTTGTATAAGTGACTATATTTGGAGAAGACTGTACCTAGAATACACAAGTGTACAGTAAGGTACAGTAAGTAATCTGTAACAATAAATATGAGCTAATACTCACCTCAGTACTTGTATAAGTGACTGAGGTGACCGAAGATCTAACTACCTATATATATGTTCAATCTGACAAAGGGATAATGTGGGAATGTATCTATGGGACGTTTGTCTGGGCACATCAAAGGGATGTGCTAAGAATAGGGCATGCATCAAACGTGCTGATTGTATAATCATGGTGTGACTCTCAACAGTCAAGAACCAATGTGGGCATGCCCTGGTGATCATGAGGGAATCCATCATTCAAAAAACACCCATGGGTTATCTATATCAGGTGTGGAATAAGAGGGTATTAGATTTTGGATCTGATGTGGACAAAATTTAGTCACTCATTATTACTTCAGATTACATCAGTGTAATTCAATAATGCTACTTTGACTTGTGTAACCTCTGATGTTTTCTCAATGCCTTGGATGAGGTGATCATAGTCATTCAGTAGAATGAGTCTGAATGATGCATTCTTTGGTTGTGCTTGCCTGCCTTACATCATGCATCACAACCTGCTGGGTGGATAGCATCCACTGGTACTGTGAGAAACAGTCAAGTTCCAAAGAATTAGAGGAAGGCATGGGCCAAGGTGAGAAGGCAAGTGACAGACTTTTTCTCTACTCACTAAATTGTGTTTCCTTTTATGGCAATTTCCCCACAGTCTCAGGAATTCTCTTTACATAAGTTGAAAACCCACAAAACAAAAAATGACAAATCAAGGGGGTGCTGGCCCAGGAATCCCATACTGGTACCCAGTTAGTTAGTCCAGCTGCAGGCTGCAAAAAAAAAATGGATGCCTCCACCACAGGGCCTCAGACCACCAAATTGAGTATACTAAAATATATACTGATAGTGTAGGGAGTGGTTTGGCTCCAAGAGGGACTATAAAGCACAAAAAACCAGGTGAAATAACATATTTGGGCAATTTTTTTTTCTTGTGTAATCAGCCAAGGCCATTGTGCAGCATATTTGAGGCATATTCTCATTTGAAGCCAAATACTGGATGGAGAACATTGATTCTAGTCAAGAGTCTACAGTATGTGTTATAATTTCCAGGTATAAAAACCCAATCATGCAAGAACCATCAATCATTGACACAGTGAGTCCAAATGATTAACTTCAGCAGAGCAATAAAATGTACTTACTCGTCCACTGAGCAGAACAATAAAATGACCAAAAATGGCAGTGAAAAAGAAGGCAGTGTGAACTCAACAAGTTTGGAAGTGCATCAGGAAAATCAAAAAAAAGCTTAGGAGGCTTGATAGGTCCACCTCACGGCTGAGCTCTGAAAACAATACATCACAATCAGACACATCTCTCACAATGTCCTACAATTTCATGAATACTTATGAACACCTACAAAAGCACAAAACAACAATACAACACTTCGAAACAGTTTGAAAGACTTCATACCATTTCAAATGCCTTCAGCCACTGTATTTATATTGTACCACACCTTGAACACACATTCCCAACATTCCACACACTGACATATCACATTTTGGGCACAACAAACACAAGGAGACACTATGGCTAGCACCTTAGCATGCATTGAGGCATGTTACAACATTTTCATGATTTATTGGAACAACAAGACAAGGAGATTTGATATATTATGACTATTGCACATTTTCTTCTCATCATTTTCTCATTTACTTTGTGATTTTGACACCTTTTTCACTGCCTTATGTCTACCACATGTTTGCCTCATTGCTACTTAGTCTCTCAAAACTATTGTCAATCATCTATCAACTTTGTCATCATCTTCTACATCATCTTCACCTATCGTCATCATCTCATGAACTCCTCAAAAACATTTCAAGGCTTTTTAAATTCTTTCACACCACAGCTAAGTTCTTCCATACCATTCTGAAACACTTCATAGTGTTTTGTACTACTTTGTACTCCCTCGCAGGACTTTGCATCACTTTGCAATGCTTTGTACTACATCTACTGGCCTTTGGTTAGCATGGTGATATTTGGTACCACCTCGCAACCTTCCTCTGACTCATGTTATATCTCCTAAGACCAGTTTAGTTGGTTTTGGTTGAGTTTCCAGGTTGAGCATCATCACCAGTAAGCCATTTAAGTGGCTTATTTTGTACTTAGCAAAATATTCAATAAGCACAAAGGCAGATATCTAAGCACATTGTAAGTGCGCTAAGTGGTCCAAGGAGGCCAAGGAGGTGTAAGACAGGTAAGTAGGGTAAGTCTTGTTTGGCTTAATTGGCTTTCTAATGATAGTCAGAGCAATATGGCAATGGCATCCTACCAGCAGGTAGTACTCACAACAATGTCATCAATTGTTGCTAGCATTAGTCTACTGTATTAAGAAGCAATCTCAAATGCATGGTAATCAGCAAATTTGTTGACATAAAATCTTGCAAAGGTATCTAATGTGTCCATGAATGAAAGGAAAGGGTCCTCAAAACATATTCTGGGCCAAAAACCAGAAGGAGATGTGCTGCATGAACAACAGTGTCAAGGTGGATAATGGAGGGGAGGCTTTCATCACCATCTGACTGTACTATCCACATGCCTGTGGGGTCATCACCCACATGCGAGAACCAATGCACTAGTGCACAAGTGTCAAGGATATTTGATGCCATCATGAGAAAATGAAAAAAAAAGTTGCACACCAGCAACATCAAGACCTCACATCCCTTCCATTGATGAGTCACTGTTGACAAAGATTGTGTCATAACGACCAGGTCCATTTCTCCAAGATTTGGTTGCATGAATAGATTCACGATGCATGCCACCAATTCCTGAGATGTCACTAGGTGCATGGAATGTTGCGATGGCAGAGGAGTAGATGGTTATCTTGCCATAGAACATAGGGAGGTCCAAGATACTGGCATTGGAGATGTCATTGGAATGCTGCTGGTTGTAGATAAATCACTGGATGAGATTGGGAAACTCACGTTGTTCAATTTCAACAGCAATATCTTCAGGGTAAACTTTGGACACTGTGAATGTAGGTATGCATATCACAAGTACCTAGTCAAGTAGTACTTACATGCCATCTTTGCAAGGTCCACATAGGCCTCCACAGTGGGACCATCAACTGCATCCCCATCATTGTCACCACAGTCGCCGTTGCTGTTAATTTTGTTGTTTGTATTGTTGATGTTGTCATTAAGACTACCATCAGAAGGATTATGTTGTATATCAGGTTCAGGATTTGCTCCATCTGTTCCTGTTCATATAAATTAATCTAGAAGATTATTGGCATGAAAACAGAGGTACCTACGTAGAATTTGTTCCCAAGCTGCCATTAAACATGTGCCCTGCAGCATCCCATGGGTGAGCAGCAGCAAGCTTATTGAGATGCTGGTTAGTGAGGAGCATTTGGCTAAGTACTTCAAAATGACTTGAGTGCCACCATGGCTCCTTCACAGCCTTGATATGCTTAAATTCTGTAATAGAAGCACAAAGACCATTTGGTGCTCCAAAGGCGTGAATGAGTTTCATGTAATGAATAAGTGAGTGTTGTCTTGGAAGATTGAAGCCATTAGTGTGAATACCACTTGTATGAAAGATTTCACGGTGGTGGTGAAACTCCTGAAGGGCAACATCCAATGCTGCAAGACTATCTGTGTCATGTACATCACACTGAGCTATGTAGCAAAATTCCAGGAATGTGCACATTGTCTGCACCATCTCATCTGGTACATGGCCTTGAATTGCTGGTAGGTAAACCTGTATACAATACTAGACTTCATCACATAGCCATGCAAAGGAATAATGCACCTTCATGAGCCCTGTGAAAGGTGGAGCCAGTGCTATGCTATAATCAATTCAGCAATTATTCCTACATAAATTAAGAACAACAGCTTACCATTGATCACTGTTGTCAAGTAACTTTTGTGCTTCTGCCACTGGGTATTCCACTTTGATGTATTCAGTTACCCACATAACGAGATGATCCTTGAAGCAACCTTTGATTAGTTGATGTAGTATGTCGGGTGCCAGATGCTCATGAATATCTGTTCAGGGAAAAGTGCTAGTGAATGGCTGCAGATAATTATCAGATCCAGAAATGACATATAAAGGAGGAGCATGTACAATAACATCTCTGACAATTCCGTACTCAACCCCTTAGAACACCAAGTTCAAATGTTTTGACCAGCAGCTCAGTATGTGCCTGAGAGCGGCACACATGCTTATGGAAGGAAACTGAAGCTTCCAACACTCGAGACTCAAGAGGATGAGAACTATAAGGAACTTAGTATAATTTGAAGGGGGAATCTAGAATACAGTGCAAGTACTCGAAGTGTAGACTATATACCAACAGAATAACATGTGATAATGAAATGCTGATGTAAGAGGCACTCTTACAGCTTATCAGAGTCCAGATCAGTAACAGGCATCATACACCTGAAAAAGTTTGCCAGCAGTGTATCTGTATCTTAATTTTGTGTAGAAACTCATGCCTTGGGCACCAGCCTTGCACGATACAGGCAAGCAGCACCTGTTCAGGATAGTCTGTGATATATGGGCCAACCCATAGATGACCTTTCTGAAATGACCATCTGGAAAATGAATGACCTCAGGCATCATCATGAAAGGTTTGAGGCACTCAAGGATTTTAGCAAGCAATGAATGTAGAAGTTGACGGTGGAATTTGTGAAAGTTAGCATTGCCATGATATTCATGAGTTGCTAAAAGATACCCATATGGTAACAAATATAGTGCAATATGATATGGCACATACATTTTGGGATAGCAAGGAAGCCGAGAAGCATGACACCATTGCAATGTTCTTGCCAGATGCTGTTGTGTATATTACCAATAGATAGATAGACAGGCCAGTACTCATTGTGTCCTGTGGCAACAGAAACAGTAGTTTTATCACTACTGAGGATAATAGGGCAAAACACAGAGCCATGGGTCTGGGGATCCTCAGCAATAATATCCTAATGTTATGAGAGTCAATACTACGATGCCACAGGGACTGCACCAGGAAGACCTACCACTTGGTTCCAAGCCCAATTCCCAGACATGAAGTCTTGGAAGCGATGAATGCCAGTAGTCATATGCTCTTGATATGGCATGTAATCAAAACCAGATTTAAAGTTGGGATTGGACAAGAGGTTGTGGACCAAGGTGTGAGGATTCCGAAACCAAACATTGTACTCTGCCTGCATCCACGGTGCGGGTGGGGTGTTTTTGACAAGCTGGGGCCCATTATACTGTAAGGTGAATGATTCCCATGTTACGTCACCAAGAGGAGTTGAGTCAATAGTGTTGTAGAGCTCTGTAGTCTTTGAAAATGGTGGTTCATTGCCGTGGATGGCCAGAGATGCAGCCCAGAGGCTGAGGAGGAGATCGATGTTGCCAGTAGACATCTGATTTTGGTGGAATAAAAAGTTGGGGACCTCAAACTGGAGGCAGTTATTGTATGGTGTCCAGTTATCAGGTTTTTTATTGTTATTGTTAGCACATAACCAAAACAACATCAACTCACCATCAATAATAAGCATGTGTAACGGATGAAGCAGGGGCAACTTGAGGGTTGCTCATGCCATCCTGAAGTGGTGTGCAACCCAGGTCACCTTCAGTGGCCAAATCCGGTGCAGCAGGGTCGATCCCTCCATGCAAAGGTGGTGGCATATAGTCAGAAAAAGGTGATGGTGCATAATCAGCAGGTGGTGGCACATAGTCAGAAGGAGGTGGCAGTGTGTAATTGGAAGGTGGGGGTGTGTAGTTGGGAGGAGGTGGCATGTAATTGGAAGGGATGGGGCTTGGTGCATGGGGTGGCAAGTATGCAATGGGCAGTAGTGGTGCAGGTCAGTTAAGCTCATGAGGTTCAGATTTGTCAGCCTGGTGATGTGCTCATATGTGTTTGATACATCCACCTCTGCTGTGAACGTGCCAGGGACAGTGCGGGCATGCAATGGTTGGTGGTGGGGACCCAAGAACATGTGTGTTGTGAATTTGAAGATTTTGGGTAGGTATCATTAGGAGAGTGTAAGATAATGGGGAGGATGTGTTATTGTGAAATCAGAAGGGTGCACAACGAGGGCAATGGCTGACTCAGATCACAGCATGCTACATCAAAAATTCACCAAGTCAAGTCATACATTGTCACAGCTGAAGAGAGAGGGGGCAATAGCTGATAATATCTAGTGCATATCAATGCACTATACATGCAACAATTGGATGAGTCAACCAAATGTTTGCAACAGAAGGCAGACAACAATCTGATGAGGTAATTCACTCACTTACACTTCATACACATGACGTTGCTGACACTTGATCATTCAACACTTTTCTATTGGATGCTCAGTGACACCCCCCAAAATAAGAGGAAATGCAGTGATGCAATCAAGGAGTGGAGTTTGGCAGTCCCCAAGGGTAAACCTACTTCATGGGCAGCTAACTCCATTGCTAGCCATACTATGTCTGCCACACCCTCACTTACAAGTGGTGCTAGTCACTTGTCAGCTCCCTCTGTCCTCACTGACAATGTCAAGATAATCAGCCACCAAACATTCAAGTTGCATAAGGTAAAAGCTGAACCAGTGACCCTGATCCATTTGCATGACAATGGTGATCTCTCCGACAATGATCAGATGGGAGGAGAGGAATGGGATGCTGTGATTACCAGCCCTCCCAAGGGTAAGAAGCATGTTACAAGTGAGGTGCATGAACCCTTCAATTTAGTATGATGATCTAACCATTGCAATTAGCAACTCGTAGTCCAAAAATCCTCGAAAGCTGCCAAAACAACATCTAAAAGACCTCATAATGAAGAGCTTCCAGACTGGAATCAATGTGCAGTGGTTCTGCCATACATTCATCACAATGTATATGGCCTTCATCAGCCAAACCATGGACCCTTGGGATGTACTAGTCAAGCAGTCAGTTCTCATAATGCAGAAGATCTGGGATGCAACAAGTACCTATGAGTATGAGGTGACAGCATCCACCACTGTCCATAAGAAGGTACGTGATCAACTTGCTTCTAGAGTGATTTACATCACAACAGATTTTCAGAGGGTTCAACGCCTTGCCAACTTGTGGCAGAATGCTATTGGATCCACTGGCATTGCAGCAATCCTCATGTTCTGTGATTCCCATGAAGACTTACAAGACTCTGCTCTGATGAAGAACACATGGAATTCGCCAAGTATTACCTCAAAGATCTTCACTTTTTGTACCAAAACACTGACAACAAAAACAAAAAGGTCTGTCATGCTGATTATTACCCTTGTTGTACATGTGTCTAATAACTCTCAGAAATGGAGGGGGCTCTTTCATAGCCCCTTCATTCTCCAGAAATTTGCTGCTCATCTCTCTGCTATTGATGGTTCTGTGTGGGTTCCTGGTCTCCATGACAAGCCTACCCCCTGTGTGGTTGGTGCATTGGGCTTGGCTGCTGCCTCAGTATGACTTTTTATTGTGCCTGCAGAGTTTTTCTGATCAATGATAGGTGGAGTGAGCACTAATGTTAATCACTACAGGGACATTGACAATTGCAGTTGCCAGCAAAGGCAAAACAATAACACTCCCTTGCACTCTCAATTACTTCACCAGCAAGGAGTCAAGGCACCAGACAGGTTTCAATGATGCTGCATGGGGCAAGGCCACCCGCTCTTACACCACGTTGGTGCGATTGCTCACGAAGGTCAAGTTTGATGAAATTATTCAAGAAGCCCAACCATTCATGAACCTCAAGTCAAATTGTGCTTGCAGCAAGATGACTGAGGCTACCAAAGTCATCAAGATTAATGACAATGATGAGCAGGCATGCCTCCTTGTTATCTCTGATGACGATGGCAATTGTAAGTTGTTTTACCCTTTTGCAACATCACTAACATGACCATTTAGAATCTGGGATGCCACCTTCACCTGTTGCTGTATATACCATGTAGAAAGATCCCATGCTGCTCTCATTCACTATGCCCTAGCCTCCCCCTCCTTATGCTTGTTTCCTTATCATGATCCACCCCAATCACATTGTCAGATTCAACTCTGGCTTACCATACTTGTCTGGCTTACTTAGACTGCTTATGCTTAACTTAGCACACTTAGCATGTCTTATACCATCCTCGGACTGCCCAATATAGCCTTTTGAATGCTTAGAACACTTGGTTATTGGGCTTAATGTGCTTATTTTACTTAGGAATTTTACTTACTGACCAAGTCAAAATATTTCTAAAATCTGGGCTCACAGTAAGCCAAACAATAAGCCAATTCATGGGAGGACTTGGCTTAGCCTAAGCCCAGTTGTGCTTAATGACCCCCAGCTTAGCATTACTTAGAAATGATGTTGAGCCACACTAAGCCATGCTAAGTACCCATAAGTAAATCTTGAATTTTCCTGATGTGGGCATGATGTCATCCAATGTGGTAAATCATGCACTGGGAACCAAAGTTGATTCTGAAATTCCCAAGGAATTGGGGTGGCCAAGGTGTAAAAGAACTGGTGGACACATTGAATGGGTGTCTATGCAGATCAGTCCTCAACAGTTCACTGAGTGGGGTCATCAAATGCAAACAAGCTGGCTGTGAGACTCAATGGGTAAGTACATATCTCATGGGTGCTTTCTAGACTCACAGTACACATCTAGTATCACCTCCAGTGTGTTGGATTGGAGCAAGAGCCATGAAACATCAGCAAACCCTTATTTCTCTCACAGATGTTGATCAAAACCATAGCACAGCATAGATTCTCATAGATTTGCATAGAGCCCCACAGAGACTCACAGAGACCATGGCAACTGCATAGCTCTGTGCAGCTCTGTGCAGATCTCATGATGGGCTGTCCAGCTACACACAGAACTGGGCTATTTGTACAGTACTATGTGGATATATACAGTCATTGCTATCTATTTCTTTCATTCAAGTTTCATACAAGACTCCAACGTTGGAACAATTTGTGAGCTTACATTGCAAACCCTGATTTTCAAGTTATTGGTCACTGAACAGCTTGCATGCATCATTTGAACATTAAATGAATCAGCTACACTAATCAAACTATGTTGAAGGCAAGTACAATTTTCATGACCACAGTACACTTGATAGGCATGTAGCTTAACCTACCCATCCTTTTGTTCTATAGATACATGACACAAGCCATCATAGGTTCATCTCATGCTGGTGTTGTCCCCTTGTCACTGGTGTGTTGTTGTTGTCCCCTGCTGGTGTCATTGTTGCCTCCCCTACTGGTGTGTCATCTCTGCTGGTGCGTCAATTCCCTACCCTGCTGGTGTCATCATTGCCTCCCCTGCTGTTGTCATTGTTGCCTCCCCCCTGCCAATGCAGTTGTCCCCCTGGTGCATTAGTTCTCCCACCAGTGTGTTGATTCCCTCCCCCAGTGGTGTGTCATCTGATGTTGGTGTGTTGTCCCATGCTGGTATGTTGTCCCACGCTGGTGTCATCCCCTTGTCACTGGTATGTCATGGCCATTGTTGTGCAGAAACAGGACCCATTACTACTCTGCGAGCAGATGCTCACAGCAGTGGGTAGGGCACAGGTAGGGTGTGTGGTTGGTTCAGGCCTCATTGTTACAAGTAATTAACAACCTAATAAAGAAACTAATAGATTTTGTTGTTGGTTGAAAAAAGAAGGAATATTAAAACAAACTTACCAAGCACCCAAATGATGACTGGCATCGTTCAGGCCTGTTTATGTTTGTTCAGCTGTACTCAGGTGCTTCATGGTGGATAGAGTAGGTGTCATAGTGGTTAGAGGTGAGGTGGTGGTGAGGCACACTGATGCCCTCTTCTCCTGCACATTTTCTTGTGCCTTGTCTAGTTCCTTGTGCCATTGCTCCATCACCCACATTGGTTTATACTGCAAACAAAGTTCAAATCCAGTTTTCAACATAGGTTCAAGTATCTGAGAACCAACAAAGAGTACAGCCCAACATACTGCACCACCAGCTAGTTTGACTGCTGGATTTGCAGCATGGAGGTATCATTTGCAAACTTGAATGTTGTCTTTGGACAGCCGCATGATGTGATGATGCATCTGATCACAAAAATCTCCACTTCAAATCCACTTCATTAATTTTTGCTGCCTTCTTCCCACCCTCTCCTAATGTCCCTTCTCTCGAAGCCACTTCCCACCTGATGAATGCCCCACTAACTGCCTGGTCCCCATACTTACAGTTGGAGTAGATTTCCTAGAGGAGATCAGTTCAGTCTAGCAATAACAGTATCAGTAGCCCCAAGTTGGGTTTGGGTTCCTCCAGCATGTGAGTGTATCTGTTCTATACCATCGAGCTTTGCTAATCTTAATCTCAGGATCTTTTTTCCCTTCACTTGAAACATGCTGTGCTATGGTTGACCTCACTGGGTAAATTCTGATTCTGTCTCATGTCTTTCATGGTTGAGTGCTAACAATTTCCCCCTTTTTCAGATGGTAGTTGCATAGCTGGAGCTTGGGAGTGGTCAGTCCACCAGCAGGTAGGCTTCACAGGATCCCTGAAACATGGGTGAGTGCGCCATTTTGTATTGTTTGGCTTGGTCAATGACATCCATCTTGCAGAATCCTTTTCTCTGTTGGCTTAAAATCACTCCCGACCACTACTCATAAGTCAAAAAATTCCCTGTCTCCTTCTATTCCAACGACTAATTATTTTCCTCTCTTTCAGTTGATGGTCATGTGGTGGAGTGTTAAGACTATAGGTCTTTAACTCAGCCTCGACTTTGTGTGTTTACAGTTGGAGGCTTTCCAACTGTATTGGTATCACACTAGGAGACTTTCCTAGTGTATCAGGCTTCCTGCCTTCACTTGGGTACTTTCTCAAGTAGTCACGGCTATCCGTACTCAGAGGCTTTCTGAGTAGACCGTTCGTTTGTGTATCACAGTTGGAGGCTTTCCAACTGTTGAGTTCGGGTTATCACAGCTAGGGGCTTCCTAAGCTGTCGAGTTCGAGTGTCTCACAACTAAGGGACTTCCTTAGTTGTCGAGTGTTCTGGTTGAGTCTAAGACCGTTGGTTGAATTAGGTCAAGCTGGAGAATACACAGAGTGTAGCTACAGCTTATATACTGTTCCAGGACTACCTATCGTCCAATCGGAAGGTGAGATGCTTATCAGGTAAATATAGACAAGAACAATAGAGACAATAGGCCTCATGCCCCGCATGAGGCGTCCGATGTCAAGGAGTGCTGCGGCGCAGCATATCAGAGAACAATAAGAGAATAGCCTCATGCCTTGCATGAGGCGTCCGATGTCACAGATCCGATGTCAAGGATCCGGTGTCAAGGACATGCTGCAATGCAGCATGTCAATCATGAGTGTCCGACGTTACAGACCTTAAGTCAGAGGGCTGTCGTATTGCAGCATGCATGGGAGTGGGTTCAGGTGCATGGAGTCACCATGCGTCAAGGTGTCTCCCATCGGAGGTGGGTCGAGTCGAATGGAAAAATTAAAGTACCTGGCCTTGCCGGTGTATGTCTGGTCGTCATGGGTTATGACAAATCATAACATGGAGTCTGTACTTGTTAATTGATGAGAATAGTTTTTGGATGGGAGATGGTAGTTTGGGGTGCCAAGCACAGCAGAAAAATAGTCATAGCACTCTCACATAGAATACATGTTATACCATAAAAACATAACCCAGGGGTCAGCGCAGTGTTGGAGTATTTGATAGTCTGAATTACATTCTTTTTCTTGTATTTCCATCTGCTTCAGTTACAATTCAAAGCATTAACAGCCATGAGCTTACAATGTACAGTGACCAGGGAGACCTGTATAGATAACCCCAAAATTGCACAGAACTGCACAGAGCTGCATAGATGTAAGGTGGTCTGTGCAGCACTGTGCACCACATAGACCCATGCTGTGGTGTCTGTGGCACTATGGCTGTCTGCAGGTGGCTATGCAGAGCTGTGCAGAGGGAGTGGGTTTGCTGATGAATTGGTTGTGCATGGCTTGTGAGGCATCCAGGCAAGGACACGGGGGAAAGTGCCAATGACGATGATGTCATATTTCCTTATTTAGATATGTTCCTGATTATGTAAGTTAGTTAGTCCACCTTAACAAAAAAAATTGACCCCAGGTCTTTTTTTTTGATGCTGGCACCCCCTTGCGACGAATCATCAAATATCTCGACTTTTTACTATTGAATCTAATGACACTATGCGCAAACCAATATTTGTACATGTTTAACATCTTCCAATTTGTTAACTAGAACTTCAATGGCAGAAGTGTTTTTTAATTACTTCAACCAACAACAATTTGTTTAAAGGTACTGAGGACCGAGAAGTAATCCCAGTTGATAAGTAGGGGGAACGATGTCAGGGGGAAAAAATGGATCATCATGTACAAAGGTAAGTCACAAGAGCGAAGTGAGATGTTACACATCAGCAAAATCAAGGATTGACTTATTTGGCTTATTTGGCTTAAACCCCAATTAAGGGAATTAAGGGGAATTAAGGAAAATAAGTTCATTTTTTCCCTTAAAACTGAGAACCATTAAGCAGACATAATGAACCAAGCGGTATAAGCAACATGTAAGCAAATTAAGGCTGTAAGGAGCATGTAATCCCTTAAGGCCTTAAGGACTTTTTCGAATTATCTTCCAAGTCCCTCTTGGCATTTCCCAAAAATGGAAATTCAAACTCAGCATCACTGATGTCACATGTTGTTTGTGTTCAATCCACCGCTTCCGCTCCACACCTCTACACCACCATATCCATGCCAGCCAGAGCCACTAGTGACTGCAAGCAAGATTCATATTCTATGTATGTTGTAACAATGAGATGGCGCCAAGACACCCACGCCTAGGACAACGACCCAGGATGGGACCAGGAGAACCCACCGCTGCGACCCCTGCTCAGAGGGTGGATGGAGGGACGAATGACAAAGATGAAGATGAAACACGAGGGGGAGAGGATGACAATGATGAACAACAAACCACTACCACAGCACCTCTAACCACCGCAGCAAACAACTGCTCACGGGGCACAAACGGGGAGCAACAAGATGGGACGACAATGCCAGGGGACTGGGATGGAGAGGGGTACGAATGATGCATGTGGCAAGGAGGAAGAGAACGGTGATGGGGCCGAAAAAAAAACATCAAAAGGCGAGTTTTTTTTCTTTCCCCTTTTCTAATTTCATTTCCTTGTGGCTAACAACAAAAATTTTAGGTAGTGATTTTACTATTGACAATGATGACGGGTGCCCCCTGATCAACCCCCACTACTGCTACGAGCCCCTGTTTGTGGGGTGGTTAGGTGGTAGACGACCATATGCCCACGAGGAAGGCCACAAGGATGATGGGGTGACATGACAGCAGCACCCGCCATAGCAGGTACCATGATGCGAGTAGGGTTGCCGAAGTTCAGAATGCCGCCACCCCTCACCCGTCATCTCCCTCACAGCGAGACGGGGTTTTTTGCTTTGTAGCATTGAGATGGCACAACACCCAACCAGGACACCATAACAACGAACAGCATGCCACCAGCCACCAGCCTCGCGAGCAACTGCTCGGGTGGATCGCGGGTGGAATGACGACGATGACAAGGCCGCCATGATGATGGGGGAGCAGCAATGATTGGGGGCGAAGGGGAACATTTAGGACAGTGAAAAGGGGTGTCGAGTGGGGGTTGGGTAAACACATGGGAACGACGGGAGCAGGGATGAAACTGTAGTCAGCAATGTGCTTATATATTATTCTTATTTTTTTGCTTAAACTGCTGCTTAAGTTTCCTTATTGACATGGCTAGGCAGCCCCCTAAGAGCCCAAAAGCAGTTTAAGAAGTGATATAAGCATGAATAAGGGGAATTTTGCTTAATTCAGGAAACGACCCTACTTATTCTAAGCAGAATTTCCTTAACAGCCATTTGCTTAATCTTCCTTAATTTCCACTTTAAGTGCAATAAGGAGACATTAAGCATAATAAGTTAGTGTCGGATTTTCCTGATGGCATAAAAGTGACTGAAGACTTCGAAGACTCCGTGCTACGACAACGACTACGGGATCCGGACCTAATTATTAACACGCCGTTCCAACGCCGCCCTGCGCTGCATTAACTCCATTGGGGAAACAGGTTGCCCAATAATTCTGGCCCATGGCAACACGTACGCATAGGTTGGTGGTGTCAACGAATGCGGGGACTACATATGAACCGGTGGCGTTTGATCGACATTGGAGCGCCTCGAGGGACCGCTTGCACTGTCGCTCGACTTCTGAGTTAGGGAAAGAAATCAGTTGATAAGAGGTCCAGCCCTGCTGGGGAAAACCCGTCGGGAGGGTGACGCCCAATTGTGCTAATCTTTCGCCAAGGTTTGCTCCCCCGTCATTCCACAGCGTCTTCACCCGTGTACACTATACTCAAAATCAGTCGACGTAACATCATCAATTCCAGGGCATACCCTGTTGGGATTGAGAGGCCAGGGTGCACTTGTCGTCCGGTATTCGTAGCTTGACACCATCAACAAGCCAGTGATACTGTTAAAACTGCCACTGTTGATTACGACGTTTCGAATCTTCGGACTTGTCGTATTTAAAGAGGATAGATAGCGTGAAACGACATGTCCTCCTTCGCAGTTGGCCTCGTATGGTGCTCGGTTTATATGTGTTCGGACCCCGCCTGTATTCCAAAGCGTGTTAACCTGACCCGCCTGTTGAATCAAAGGCGATTTAGACTTCAAAGCTTCCAGCATACTATAACTCACAACGCAAGCAAAGCTGGCGTTATTACCGTTGTCAACATCATAAACAATTTGTTGAGAATCGCCTTCATATCGCGACGCTGCAGTGTATACAATGGCACCTAGAAGCGTCACGAGCGGCAATTTGGACAAATGAAATAACATGGTAGCCTGCAATTATTCATTGAGCAAGTGAGTCAACAACAACTGTAGAGAAAACGTACTAGTAGTGAAGACGGTTCTGAAAAGGATGACGAGTCGGAGGTACGAGGACTCGTCTTTATAACCCGACAGTCGGAGTCTGAGAAGCTCTGCTTAATAATGTGTGCGGACTCGAGGACATCTCGACTTGTGCCACACTGGCCCACACAGCGGGAAACCGTGGAAGTTTTCCCAAATAGTTTATCTGCAGCGGAGAATTTCAGAATTTTTGCCTCATGCTCACCAGAAAGTGATGATCTGAAAACTTGTGGGAGTGGGCCAGTGCGATGCATGGGAGGTCCGAGTTCTCTGTTGTGAGGGGGTTTCCTAGGTGATTCAGCAATAAACAGCTGCAACAGCTGTGGGACCCGCAAGGATTGCAAGGTCAGTGAGCGTTGGGTTGTCATACCATCATGGTACCACATGAGTCCTGTGCCAGAGCAATAATGTGCTGTAAAATGGTCGCAGCATAGTAGATGATCCCTCTTAAAGAATAAGTTGCAACACCAGTATGCATCATGTTTGTTAGGCCTGGTTGATAGGGTCCCCACTCAAAAGCAAGGAGTGGAGGCCGGCATTTGAATACTGTGTGTCTGACCTGCCTCCTGTGACAGGTTGGACATACTGAGGCAATGGTCAAGGTGAGCTTGGAGGTGTAGACCATTGACCGGTGGCACTGACTGTGTCAAACATGAGCGAGAGCTGACTACTACAGCACTGAGCAGTATCATGGTCAGGTATTATGCAACATTTGATGTTACAGATGATCTGTGGGTTAGTAGCCGATTCAAAATGCTGTCCACGCTTGCAAATCGGCCAAATGCAAACTCCAGTGAGATCCTATTGAGTGCTCGTCTCATCAAACACTTGTCCAATTGGGCCATGGCTAAAGCCTGGCATGAACAAGTCCTCTAAGATCTACTTGTATATATGTGTGCATAGGTTGTAGGCTTACCTTGATGCCAGGTGAAGTAAACTAAGCAAATCAAATGTAACTACTACTAAGAGAGATGATGAAAGAATGACAAAAGAATAACAAATATCTAAAATGTCCAATATTGTCTTGAACATGATATCTTCACAGTAAATACTACCAATAAGGCTCCAACTGTTTAGTTTATGTATACTCCTCAAAGGCCAAGTATACATAAACAGTTGTCTAAACCATATAACCATCTATATACTGTTTAATAAACAGATATACACTTGATCTACACAGTTGAAATGCTAACATTATCATTTCCTTCCTTTATCACCATAACTAAAATTTGCACATATCAGATATGGAACAAAGCTTACTTCATGCTGCTTCAGCAGCCAGGAAGCAAGAGATTCTAAGAGTGAATGCAAGGGGGTGGTGGAACAGGAATCCCAAACTGCAGGTAGGATTAGGGGGGTCCTGCTGGAGGCTGAAAAAAACTATACTAGGTGTTGTTGAGCCACCAAATGGGTTCTATAGACTTGTAAACTATGAACAATGACTTTCTTTGGGCATGAATTACTTAGGATGGTTGTAGAATAGCTCCCAAACCAGTAGAAACTGTAGATTTACTGAAAATGTGTGTTGTGATGCTAAGAAAGTTGCCAGGAGAAATTGTTCTGTTGACATATCATCAGCAAATTGGGCATGACATGGCATGGTTTCTTGTCAACACATTGTTGCAAAAAGGGGGAATAGTGCCCATGAGTTACAAGTGCTCAAAAAGCACAATACAGTACAGTGAAGTATATATACTGGTAACTAGCTAACAAAGGCAGAACACTGATAAGGATCAATAACAGAAATAAGGATCAATAACAGAAGGGTATCAGGGCCAAAGAGCAGCCTGAGATGGCTGAGCTTGATATCTCAGCACACACACACAAAATATTGAAGTTGCAGGTGTTACATGGGTTCAAAATCACAGCTAGCCCTAGTAAGAAGCATAGGAATTGTGCTGCTAGCCAGTCTGTACTATACAGTGATGAATTTTCTTTGGGAAAATTGCTTGGGGAAAAAACTGCACATGATGGGAAATTTCCATATATGGCAGAAAGGGGCCAATTGAGGGGCCAAGAAAAAAAACTCAGTGAACATGTGACTTTCCTGTTCCGCAACCCCCTTGTGACACCCTGTTATTTGTTATTGCTGTTCATCATAATAGATAAACTGTTTAACCATCTATATACTGTATAACTACTGTGTACACCACCTTGAGGCCCAAGCCCTATACATAAACATATACATATACAGTATAAACTGTATAAGATAGTTATATAGATAGAACAGTTGGAGCCTTAACTACCAACAAGTGATCAGTTTCATCTGGAATTAGTTGACTGTTCATGTACAAAAGGGAGGTAGTGCCTGTGTCTCAACTGGTATTTCCATCAACTAACACTTAGTATTAATGACCTACATTACAATCACTAGCAAAAAGCATAACAATCCTCTGAGAATTTCAAAGTGACATTTTGAAATTATATACAGTGTAAATAATGAGTATAAAAGGGAGTGAGACAGAGGGGAGTGAGGCATGAAGTGAAAGGGAGTAAGGGGGAGGGGAGGGATGAGGGTTCAAGGGAGAGAGGAGAGAGGAGAGAGTGAGGGGAAGGCAGAGAAGGGAAGAGGGGGGGCAGGAGAGGGAGAGGAGGGAGAAGGGCCAAAAAGTTAGTAAAACAAAACACAAAAAGAAAGAAAAAAATATCTATGGCCCAAATGATGATGCGCATCATTTGGGCCATTTCATCGTGTCATTTCTCGGCATCATTCCCCTTCCTTGCTGCCATTGGCTCATATGCACCAGCCTTGCCCCCTACGAGCAGTTGCTCATAGTGGAGGGGTCTGGTGCCATGGGCATCGTCATCTGGGGGTGGTGCTGGGTCGCTGTCAATGCCGGTCATCTGTCGCAGGGACAAAAAGAAAACAAAAAAAACTTACTTATGGTCCAGGAGACATTGAGATCTCCTGGGCCTCATTCCCACTCCCCTTTGTCTCCCTCTCATCTTGTGTCATCCCTGTAGACCCTGCCCACCTCGCTGTTCCCATTGTAGTTGTGGTCATGGTTGTCATTATTGTTGTCATCCCCACCCCATTCCCAGCAGTCATTTATGATGGTGGGTCGGGATGCTGCTGTGGTCATGCTTGCAGGTGCAGTGAGTGTCATCTTGGCTCTGTTTGTCATTCCCCTCATAGCCAGTATGCCACCTGTGATCCACCCCACAAGCAGTTGCTCATGGGCCTGGAAATGGGTGGTGTGTCATTTGGAACCCAGTGCCTTGGGTGGGTAGTGGTGGGGCCTGTGGGGCATTGTTTGGTGTGTTGTGCCAGTGCTGGTGCCGGGGTCATCATTGGGCATCCTGGTGTCATTGTTGTGAGGTCCTGAGGTTGTTCATCATTGTGGTGGGGCCCTGGTGTTCGTTCTTCATCGTCATCAGTGCCTATCATCGTCCACTCGCCCTACCCAACCTGCAAGCAGGTGCTTGCAGTGGTGGGGATGGGTGGTGTTCAGCATTGTCATGGAACTCTCTTTGAGGGGGTTTGAGGGGTCAGTGTGACATGGCATGTGTATGGGGGTTGCTGGGTGCTTACCAGGTGGGTATCCCCTTCTGGGGTCTCCCAGCATCCCTCTGCACCCTCCTAGCCCATGTTGACAGCCTCACACCCCATTTGGACAGGGAGGAGGGGGTTAGTCCAGCATCTGGGGTTGTGGTGCATCTTGTGTCTGGGTCTGTCATCACTAGTGGTTTAGATCCCAAAAAATGAAGAAAAACATTTAGTTAGTTGATAAACGCAAGCAAAAAAACAACATATCTAGGGCCCAAATGACAGTTGCATCATTTGGGCTTGTGTTGCATCCGAAATGACTTGTTTGCAGCCAGCACCAGTTCTTGCTGCTGTGAGAGTGGGGCATGGGAGTGGTGGTGCTGGGTGTAGGTGGAGTAGAGGTGCTTATAGATGGAAGTGGTGGTGCTGGCAGATGGAAGTGGTGGACCGTGGTACAGGTTGTGTGATCAAGCTGAATGTTCAAAATGAACTGTGAGACTTACTTTCCATTTTGATCCAAAATCCACATGTCAGAAGAACCCACTGACTTTGAAGATTGGTAGGGGCTGACTTTCAAGAGAAAGCTTATTTGGCACCGCACTTAAACCTGTATTTTGATGGCCTGTTTGTCAGGTTATAAAGATGAGTCCTTGTACCTCAGACTCATAACTTTCCAAAGAACAGTGTTGATGGCCTGTCTGTGTGTTTTTGGTGTGTTTGTGACATAATTGTGAAAGCCATTTATCAAAGCAGTCATGAGGTTGTTATTTGTTTCCAGCCAAGTCACACAGTGGGCAAGTTCCGAGGCAGTTAAGTTGACTCAGAGTTAACTTGTGGTCACACCATGGGCAAAACACCTGCAGTAGGACCCCTCACTGGGACAGATCACATGACTTCATTGCAAACTTTGTTGAAGTTCCTGGTGGGTATGTACGAGGGGGTATAGGTTGTGAAACCAGTGCATGGGAGGTATTTATAGTAATACATGTTATTTGAATACTAAGGATTTACATGAAGCTAAAAACAATATATGTCATTTGAATACTAAGGACCTGGTTGTCATTGTGTTCTTCATTGTCCTGTCATCATTGCATCATTGTTGCTCTGTCATCCACCCTGATTGCAGGGGCTCACAGCAGTGGTGTGGGGGTGTCGTGGTGGTTCATTTGTTTGGTCCCTGCCATCCTGTTGTCATCCAGTACCTAAAATAGTTCATCCCATCATGGTTCCTGCTCCTGTCATCCCCTGCCCATTGTCCCTCATTGTTGCCTGTTAGCACCCGCAATCCACCCTGTGAGCAGGGGCTCGCAGCGGTGGTGTGGGGTACTGGGGTTGAGCACTGGGTGTCCTAGGGTGGGTCTGTAATTATAACATATTCATATAGTTGGTTAGCAAAAAGAAATAAGAAAAAACTTACCTAGGGCCCAAATGATGATACTTAGACATCTTTTGGGCCCAGTTTCTGTCTTTCTTCATCGTTGATTGGCATGGGAGTGGCAGCTGTGGGTGATGATGGTGGTATAGAAAGGAGGAGGGAGGCGTCATCAATGTCCTACGAGTGTAAAGACCTCAAAGACAGGGAGATGTGGGGGAGAGTCTAGGTGAGGTGACACATTGACAACAGGTGCAATGACATGCCAAATGGTGAAACTTTCAAGTGGAAAGCAACTGTTTATTTATGCATCAATGGGAACCGTCATGTGATCTGTCCCAGTGAGGGGTCCTACTGCTTGAGACCACAGGCAAAATCTAAAGTTGACAGTGCCTGAATCAGTAATTATCTAATATTGAAGAATCATCACCTGACCTTCCCACAATACTAAGGTTCAGAATAACGGTGTGCATAAAAGCATTCTCTTCAGCCAGTGTCCTCCTAGACGTGCATGTTATGCATAGTCAGAGTTGACTGCGGGCTTCGGGCTCAAACCAGTTACTAAAAAAAAAAAAAGAATGGTGACAGATATGTTCCTGCCACCCTAATCACCACCCAATCACCATCTCCCATGGTTGATCAACACATGCCAGTCTTGGCTAATGTCATGCTCATCATCCCCAATGATGAGCATGCTATTCCACTCATTCCTGGCCTTTACCTTCGCTTTTTTTGGTAGATAACACTTATGCATGTATATATATAGTGCTAATAAACAGTTATTTTCACTTTTACAGCTATATTTAACCCATAATAGGCACTCTCTCTGGTTGAGAGGAGGAGGGGGTCTCTACAAATGATAGACCCATCTAATTGGTCACCTGTCATAGACTGTAGGAGGTCGCAATAACGTAAAGCACCTTGACAGGCTAAAAAAAACAAACAAAACAATCATCATGGAAAATGTGTGAAGATTGACATCATCTGCTGCTTATGGATTCTGGACCCAGAATAAATTGTCTTTAGAATGGGTTTTATAGTAGTAGTCTAATCGTACAGCATGATGATCAGCCTGGACTGTGACATCTCCTTTCCTGATTTCTGAAACTGGCTGTCCCTGTGCGAGCGATCTGCATTTCCAGTCTTGTAGAGTTTCAAGCCTGTGCTTGCCTAACTCCCTCAAGTCTGCAATCCATCTGTTTTTGTGGCCTTACTTGATTTCTCCAAATCTATCACACTCACATCTCTGAATCAATTTCAATCAACTTCTGTCAATGCATGCACTCATGTCTAATGAAGCAACCAGATCATCATGAACTCCTATTCTTAGTGGTCCTGGTATTGCAGTATCTGACTCAAGCACTCCCAGAACTGCGGGTATCTTGGGCTCTAGTGGTACTGCTGGCACAACTGTTGCAGCAAATCTGGCTGAACAGCCTATTGCTTGTGAAGTTTTGGCAACCTGTGATGGCCATGTCTCAGACTACTGGAATCATTGTATCTCAAAGGCTGCTGCTCTCACTTACATCCATACATCCCTCACTAATGTGCTTCCTGAGGGAAGCACAGCAGTGGAATGATATATCACTATCCTTGAGAATCATGACCAATTCATCACTGTGGCAGGCAAATGGGGTAATATAGAATGGTCACACTCTCCAGAGGGACTTACTATGGAGTCTGAGGATGAGGAGGAAGGTGAAGGAGAGAGGGATGTGTACGAGGCTCATAAGAGAGCTCATCTCGACTCAAGGTTGGACAGCTCCAAGCCTGCATATCCCTGGAATATGGTGGATGGCAAACAAGTCACTTTATCCGTTGATATGCCTCATACAGCCCTGGGCATGGATCTGCCTATTTTTCATGTTTTTAGCCTGCCAACCATCGTTCCTTCCTTTCATCCAGCACACTGCAATATTCTGCAATATACCCCTAGCATCCTGCAACCCTCCTGCGATGTTTTGATTACTTCAGTGACATTCTGTGACATTCAGCAACATAGCAACTTCAGCAATATTTTTGATACAGCAAAAAGTTCACACACTGCCTTCAGGTATGGTGCTGACTGTTGACAGGCCTTCATTTCAGATTTACTTTAGTCTTATCTATGTTATCTAGGGTACTGTGACCACATTCCACTTCTTCCAGTCTAGTCCCTCCTTCAATATAATAACACAGCAGGCTAGCCTTAAACACAGGTTTCTTTTATTAACTTCGATTATATCACAATTCATAATATATATTAGGTATTCAGGATTTATAGTATAAAACCCCCCCCCTGTTCATAGTAGATAGTCAGAGAAGAATACAACAATTAAATTTCCCTCTCACAGTTAGAAACTAAAAAGCCCTTCACCTCTCTCTCATCACCACCATAGTGGTAGAGATTTATCACTAGGAACATTGCCATACATCGTGGTCTATGCTGAGCAGACTTTAATATCCATTCCACTTCTATATCTTTGTTTGTGATCTACTAAAACAAGGTGTCACTGAGACCCTTTGCACCCATAACTCACATTCATTGTTTTGTTGTTTCTCTTAGGCTAGAGGCACAGAACAACTAACAAATTGGAGCCCACTGTGAGGGATTACAAAGATTTCATCAGGACCGCCTTTGCTGTCCCTCAAGTCAGCAAGCGACTTGTCTTCTGACATCCATTCTGACAGTGACAAGACATGACAACTCTTCCTTCAAACTGGAGATAATAGTCATTTAACAGAATCAACATCACATACATCAGATGACTTTGATAGATATACCCTTCATACTGCAGTATTCACCCCCCTTGCATCTAGGAGATTGCAATGTACAGCTTGGACCTCACAGTTACTGCCTTTAGAATTTCCGCCATTGCAGTCATCACACAACTATCTCCCACTTAACCCCTTGAATACCATGGCTAATATTAATCCAGTACAACTCATTGCAGCCCAGACTGCCCCAGGACATGTCCAAACCATGCCTGCATGAACAGAGCACACAGCTCCAAAGTTTGTCGCCGATCAGCTGCAAGAACTGAAGCAATATTTTACCAAATTAAAAACATTATTCACCACCTGTAACATAACAGACAGTACTGAACAGAAGGCACACACTTGTTGCAATGTTGAGGTCAAATCAGCTGACTTTTGGCAGTCCCTTCCAGAGTTTGCTGCCACTCACACCTACATACAGTGGTGGGACAAGGTAGTCAAGTGCTACCCTGGAGTGGTAGACGACTTACTGTTAGGAAACCACCCCATTACCTAATAAAATTTCATTTCTATTTTATTATGTTGAATTACACTACATTATGCCAAATGATGCCAAATGATGCTACACTTTGATAGCATGAGAATTTTATTTTGCACATATCAATATGTATGTGCATGTACGAGTGCATCGGTAACAACAATGTACAATATATGTAACATAGTATATAAACCCTGAATATATGCCTAGGGGACCCTAGTTGTGTTCTCTTAGGTATTCCACCTATGCTTGTGGTGTGAATGGCCTATCTCAACAAACTCACCTATTAATAACCCCTCACATCAAAACCATCAGTTCCCCAATCACATGTGCAGATCCTGACACCTTCTTGTAGAGAGAACCTGCACAGTCTTAGCTAGCAGATAGTGGGTGTTGCCCTAACAGAAGAACACAACTTCCCATATCAGTGTGCCTTCTCTTTGTTGGGATAGGCAATCCAAGCCCATGGTCTGAGGCTGGATGCCAGATATTATTAATAGAGCAGCTGTTTTGATGCGTGTTCTATTTATAGCACAGTTACATACAGCCATAGTATAGGAGAAATAATAATAGGTTCCCTGTCTCATTTCCCCCACTTGTCTTTAAGAGAATTATCTCTTCTCTGTTCATTTCCCAGCCTGATTTCCAAAAGGTTATGGGCCCTGGTGGATTTTTCTAGGCAACAATGACTACTATGACAAATACTCCTGATGTTGAGGAGCAAGGGGAACAACAACAAGAGGAAAAATATTATATGCCTCCTAAATGTACAAAAAGGGTCTATCACAGCAGTACCAATGCGCCCACTGGAGAACTCAATGAAGATGAAGATTTACCATCTATCAAACTAATTCGTACCAAAGAATATTTGAACATAAACAGAATTGCTGATCATGACCACTTGACAGATGAGAACTAGCATGAATGGAAAGAGAGAATGAAGAGGGTATTTTTCAATTGCGATATTACTGGGTATATTAGAGGGGATGTCAAATGCCCTAATGACAGTATCAATCCAGAAGGTGCACACAACTGGTACAAGAACAATTCTTGAGCACAACAAATTATTATTCATAACATCACCTCCTCACAAATGAACCACGTTGGGTCCAAAAACTCTGCAAAAGAAATGTACTCTGCACTCTCGGTAACTCACGAAAATAATGCACATCAAACTGTTAATCATATTCAATGCCTATTATATGAGACCAAATTACTCGACGCTGATGACTTCCAACATCTGGATGTTCTCAAATCATATCGTGACTGCATCAACAGATTTCCTAACAAGGAATTTCATGTCTCTGACATGCACTTTAAAGTGATCATATCTGCATCATTACCATCATTGTGGCATACATGTGTTGAACCTTATAATGGGAACGCCAACGATCCAAATGATCCTGACCCTAAACGGCGCTTGACCTCTGACACATTTATTGGACTGTTATGGGAGGAATACAAGATATGGTTGACCAGATCTAATAATGGGAATAATAAAAACAGTACTATGGGGAGCTTAAATCTGGTGAAAACCCAGAATGCTAACAGTGCTAGTAAATCCCTAGAAGATCAAATCTCTGATCAAAAATCCTCCTTACGGCCTTATTGTGATCATTGTAAACGTGCTGGACACTGGACAACCAAATGCTGTAAGTTTGAAGGGAACAAATGTGGGAACTGTGGAAAGATCAGACATCAAGCAGATAAATGCTGGAGTAAGAAGAAGGTAAAGGACAAGGCAAAGAAGAAAAAGAAGGATGCAGGAGAAACAAATGTGGCAGAGGAATATATTATGTTCCAAGCAAATGAAGGGCAGTACAACTTTGATACCTATGATGCTTGTAATGCTGATGTGAATGATGAGCGATTGATCTACTATGATTGGTTAGCAGACACAGCAACAACATCTCACATTATGCATCAAAGAGAAGCATTTACCGATTACACACCTATGAGGAATATTTCCATAACAGGTGTAGGTGGTAAAGAAGCATTAATTTCAGGGCACGGAACTGTTGAATTAAAATCAACATGCAATGGCACTGAATATATTCTGCATTTGCAGAATGTTCTTCATGTGCCTGGAACACGAAGTAATTTAATTTCCTTGGGGCAATGGGATGCAGCTGGCAGATGCTACAATGGCGGGAATGGAATAATCACACTCATCACAAAAGATGGAATGCCAGTAGCGCAAGGAACAAAAATATGCAAACATCTATATCGCATGAAGATGGTTATTAGATCTCCCACACAATGCAATATAATCCAACCTCATCAAACATTCGTCGGAAATAATACGCTACCTACATGGGAAACATGGCATCAACACTTTGGACATGTTGGATATACTGGGCTTCAAAAATTATTGGACAGAAAAATGGTTGACAGATTTATTGTGGACAAGGACTCCCCTAAGCCTGATTGCATTGCATGCACAGAGGCGAAATAACACATCAAACCATTCCCAAAATCATCAATCAGAAATACCAAACCCAGTGAACTAATGCATATTGACTTATGGGGAAAGTATGCAATCCGATTGATCAACAGCAAACAATACTACTTGTTATTTGTGGATGATGCCAAGAGATTCGCAACCGTCAAATGCATCAAGCAGAAATATGATGCAACACAAGTGGTAATAAATTATTTAGCACATTTGAAGACTCAAGGGAGGAATCCAAAGGGTATTCAAATTGACAATGGGAAAGAATTCATAAACAAGAAGTTGGAAAGTTGGTGCAAGGAACACGGTATGGAAATTTGTTACACTGCACCGTATTCACCTTCACAGAATGGTATTGCCAAATGGATGAACCGTACACTGGTTGAATTCTCTCAAGCAATTATAATTGCCAATGACCTTCCCAAATTTCTCTGGGAATATGCGGTCCTGCACACCACTTATCTCTGGAATCGATCATTCACCAAACATTTGCTGAGATCTACACCATATGAAGGCTGGTATAATAAAAGACCAAATGTCTCTCATTTACATGACTTTGGTGCACCTGTATGGATTTTATTACAGGGACAAAATGTGGATCAAAAAATGCAGCCAAAATCCAAACAGCATGTTTACATCAGTTTTGAAGATGGTGCTGGGGCCATAAAATATTATAATGCCAAAATGCGCAACGTCCTCATCTCAAGACATTTCAAGCAGATGACACTTCCAGAATTGACTCCAATCCCCGAGGGCATCAACATCACACCCGATAGTCAATGCGAGGGGGAGTCTGTGGGGGACACACTGCCTATGGGTGTAACAGGCTCAGATGATATAACTCTGACTTTTGATCCTGGCAGCAAAAAGCATAAAAGAAATTTATTGGAGGATGATATAGACATAAATGCTCCATGGAAGACTCGTGGAATTTGTATCAATTATAAAAACCTTCAAGATCCTTATTCAGTAGAAGAAAAGGATGGGATGGAGCTTCAGAGGCGCTATTCGATAGCAGCAAAACTACTACTCAAAACATTTTACATGAATTTGAGCTACGAAATTTATTGTAAGCACCTGTACAAATGTACAGGTAGCTATAGCTCCCTTACAATGATTCATGAAGGTTCCACTGGCACACCAACTTCTCCTAGACAACTTTCTTACAATGGAAGAAGTTTATGCAATAATTGCTGGAGATGAGATGACAAGCCTCAAGGATGCCAAGAATTCCCCCGATTGGCCAGAATGGAAAAATGCCATACAAGCCGAACTCGACTTACTAAAAGAGAAGGGGACTTGGGAATTTGTTGAAAAACTGCCTGATGCAATCCCAATTGCTAATAAATGGGTATTCATCAAGAAGCGTGACAAACAAGGAAAAGTAATCAGGTACAGAGCAAGACTCGTGGCCAAAGGATGCATGCAGCATCCAGGGTACAATTATATGGAAACATTTTCACCTGTGGTTAGAATGGACACTCTGCGCACAATTCTGGCTTTAGTACTGATGCAAAACCTTAAATTGCAACAAATGGATGTCAAAGGTGCATATCTCAATGGCACATTACATGAAACTATCTACATGCAGCAACCTGAAGGATATGAAGATGGAACGGGCCGAGTTTGTAAGCTGGTCAAACCATTATATGGATTAAAGCAAGCTGGACGTGAATGGAACAATGAACTTGATGGGAAACTCAAGAATCATGATTATCAATGCTTGACATTGGATCCATGTGCATATATTTGACGAGATGGTGGTGACTATGGTATTCTAGCCCTTCTATTCACATCATCGGATCAAATGATGGATCACATGAAGAATGCGCTAAGCTCAGAATGGGAAGTTATGGATCTAGGGAAACCACACAAGATTGTCAGCATTGAAGTAATGTGTACCGATGATTCTATTTCCATTTCTCAACAAAAATATATTGAGAACCTTCTTCGCAAAGAAGAGATGCTGGATGCGAACCCTGTCACCATGCCTATGGACCCAAATATTAAATTTGCACCAAATCTGGACAACAATGAATTAAATCGTAGCAATTCATATGCTAGATTGCTGGAATGTTTACAATTCATCTCAAATTCCACAAGACTGTTGCAGTCAACAAACTAGCCACTTACACTGCTAACCCAGGTCTTCAACACCATGGTGCAATAAAGCGGATACTCAGGTACCTAGCAGGTACAAAAACTCTGGGGATAACTTATAGAAAAACCCCCGATGAAACTAATACCAATGACCTCTTCCATGGTTATGCTGATGCTGCTTTCACAAATGCTGACAACCATAAATCTACTACTGGCTATGTCTTTCTAGGATCAGGGGGAGCGATCACATGGAAATCAAAGAAGCAAACTGTGATCGCACTATCCTCAATGGAAGCAGAATATGTAGCTCTCTCAGAGGCTGGACATGAAGCAACATGGCTCAGAAATTTGTATGGTGAACTCAGATTTCCTCAAAATTATCCAACTATTATTAAAGGCGACAATGATGGTTCTGTCATATTAACACACAACCCACAATTCCATCAGTGATCAAACACATCACCTTACATCATCATTGGGTCTGAGATCTCGTAACCAATAAAATACTCGATATTCAAAATTGTTGTGACCTGGAACAAACAGCAGACACATTAACAAAGGCACTACTGAGGCCCAAATTTATGCAACATAGGGTGGAGATGGGAATAAAGTTGATTAAGTAACTCAGTAGCTTTCCTCACATGTGAGTTAGTTTTTACCCACAGGGTTTTCCACCACACAGAGGTTTTAACGCACCTGAAAGATAATCCAGTTAACCATTCCTAATACATAACTCAAACCATGCTTGGCTTGAAGGGAAGTGTTGGGATAGGCAATCCAAGCCTGTGGTCTGAGGCCAGATGCCAGATATTATTAATAGAGCAGCTGTTTTGATGTGTTCTATTTATAGCACAGTTACATGCAGCCGTAGTATAGGAGAAATAATAATAGGTTCCTTGTCTCATTTCCCCCACTTGTCTCTAAGAGAATTATCTCTTCTCTGTTCATTTCCCAGCCTGATTTCCAAAACTCTTACTTGCACATATGTCATTGTTTCACCATGCCACATCCGATTACTCATCCTTTCGGCATGAGCTGGAAGTACTTGTATATATGTAATCTACCTTTTCTTTCATAAGCCAATGCCAGGCCTCACCTTACATTGTGACTGCCAGTGACCAAGAGGCAGCGCTCGTCATTAGGACAGCTGCAACCAGACAACTGATTGGATCTAGTTTAGTAATGATTTATATCACTCTGTTCAGATGACTATTTTAGTTACAAGCCAAATTCAGTATTATCCCTGAGATCAGGCACTGTTGGAAGGGTTATTGATCTGAAGTGTCAAATTAGGCACCCAACAAATGACAAACCATTGATGAACAATCGACAAACAATCATGTGACCTGTAAACATTTGGAGAGGTCTCGAAGAACAAATCTTGAATTTGTCAAAGAAGTGATTCATCACAGATTTTACCATTATGTCTGAACCCTCAACTTCTAATCCCGGCCCTAATCCTGTTCCCACACCAGCGCTAGAGGCGAAAATTGATGCGCTTATGGTGCAAATGTCGCAATTAGTGTCAGTGTTGGCAGCATCACAGCCCAGACAAGCAGAAGTACAGCCAGAGACAACAGTAGAAAGAGATGATGAGATGGAGGAGATGGTGGAGTGGATGTCACAGGAGGATGAGATGGTGGAGAAATCCAGAAATGGAAAAGTGTGCTTACCTAAGTATGCATCCCCACAAATCTTTGACGGTACCATGGAGAATACAAAATCCTTCATCAGCTCTATAGTATTGTACATCCATGGGAGCCAGAGTTTTGTACAGCCAAGTCTAGGATTATGTTTGCTCTCTCATACATTCAGGAGAGGAAAGCACAGTTCTGGAGAAATGAGGCTATTAATCAAATAACTGTTCTGAATCATGTGACGAAGAGGAGTACAACCATTGTCAATCATGTGACAAAGAAATTGTCACATGCTATTTCCAAAAACCCCTAAATTCTTTATTTGCTCTGCACAAATAGAACCTGAAAGTACCTTGACTGTGGGATTGAAGACAGTCGACACACATGCAGCAATCAATGTGGAAGCATTGGTTGATAGTGGTGCTACAGGATTATATATTAATCGGTCCTTAATTACTGGAAATGGTATTAGGACACACAAGCTGGCACAACCTATAATGGTGTACAATATTGACGAAACAGTCAATTGTGGGGGAACTATCAAGGAGGAGGAGACTATGGTACTAAAGTATCAGGAGCATCAGGAGTGAGCCATGTTCAAAGTGTGCAATCTTGGGAAAGCCAATCTAATAATAGGATAATCCCAAAATTGATTGGAAAACTGGGAAAGTACAAATGACTCATTGTCCTAAGGAATGTAATGTGTATGGGAGGAAGATGAAGAAGGAAAAAAGGAAAAAGAGAGAGAAAGAACATCTGAGGAAGTATTCTGTTATGATGGAGGAAGTGGAGGATGAGGAAATGCCAAATGGGGAAGTTCCAGTCATGATCGAGAAAGAAGAGCAGAAGCAAACCTTTAGAGCAATTTGTGGAGGATAGTCATGGGACAAGAATATCGTGAAGGTGGAGAAGCCAGTGGAGGAGTGGGTGCCAAAAGTGTATCATGAATATCTGTCAGTGTTCCAGAAGAAGGAGTCTGAGTGAGTGCCGGTGCAGAAGCCATGGGATCATGCAATTGAGATGAAGCCAGGGTTCATGCTGAAGAAGTCGAAGGTATACCCATTATCTCCAATGGAACAAGAAGAAGTGGATGCATTCCTGAAGGAGCAATTGCACAAAGAATACATATGACCTTCAAAATCACCACAGATGTCACCAATATTCTTCATGCCAAAGAAAGACCAAAGGAAGAGGATGTGTACAGATTATAGGTATCTGAATGAGTGGACAGTGAAGAATGCGAACCCCCTGCCATTGATCTTAGAAATAATTGACAAGGTGGGAAAAGCCAAGGTCTTTACAAAATTGGATTTAATATATGAATAAAGAAAGGAGATGAGTGGAAGGCCACATTTGCCATGCGTCGAGGATCCTTCAAGCCACTTGTCATGTTTTTCAGGATGACTAATAGTCCCCCGACCTTTCAAAATATGATGAATGACATTTTCAAGGACATAATAGACAAAGGTGTGGTAATAATATTTATTGACGACATTCTGATATTCACAGAGGATGAAGAAAATCATGAGGCGATAGTGCAGGAGATGCTATGGAGGTTAGCAGAGAATGATCTATTTTTGAAACCAGAGAAGTGTGTGTTTGGGGCAAGCAAAATTGAGTTCCTAGGATTATCGATTGGCCCTGATGGGATCAAAATGGATCTGATCAAGGTACAGGCAATCACAGATTGGCCTGCACCCACCTGTGTCAAGGAGGTTCAAGCCTTCTTGGGACTCGCAAATTATTATTGTCACTTTGTGCACAATTTTTCTAAAATTGCTGCACCCTTACATAACCTTACACAAAAGGGAGTAGTGTGGAGGTGGGGAGAGCAGCAGCTCATCAAAATCTGCAATCCTTCATGTCTGCTAAAAAGCTTAATCGCCAGCAAGCGCATTGGGCACTATTCCTATTGCGTTTTAATTTTCACTTGGTCCACAAAGTGGGAAGCTTAATGAGGAAAGCAGATGCATTATCCAGATGTATTGATCATAAAAGGGGGGTGGAGGAGGACAATAAGAATGTTACCTTGCTCAAACCTGAATACTTTCGCATTTGCTCTATGCATCAAGGGCATCTATTAATAGATAGCTCGGAAACAGAAATGTTGTCTAAAATTTGACAATGTTTGGAAATGGATGATGAAGTAGTGGAAGCCATGAAAGCTCTGAAGGGAGAGAAGAAAGGTAATATTAAAGGAGATGAATGGGCTGAGGAACAAGGGTTGGTGTTGTTTCGAGGAAAAGTGTATGTAACAAAGGATCAGGATTTGCGAAGGGAGATCATCTGGTTACATCATAATACACCAACTGCTGGACACCCAGGAAGATGGAAGATGTTGGAATTAGTAATGAGAAATTATTGGTGGCCTGGAATTTTGAAGTATGTGTTGGGGTATGTGGATGGATGTGATACATGCATGAGGGGGAAGAAATGTCCAGAAAAACCTGCAGGAAAATTAATGCTGAACCCTATACCTAAAGCACCATGGCAAGATATATCTGTGGATTTTATTACCGGATTACCTGAGGCTCAAGGATATGATGCAATATTTGTAGTATGCGACCGCTTCACAAAGGAGGTCCATATTATTCCTACTACTACAGAAACCTCATCATTAGGCTTGGCACACCTCTATCTAAATCAGGTATGGCGGCTACATGGGTTACCTGATACTGTTATCTCTGATCATGGACCACAATTTGCTTCCATGTTTATACGAGAACTGAACAACATATTGGGAATTCAAACTAAACTATCTATGGCATATCACCCACAGACTGATGGGCAGACAGAGAGAATGAACCAGGAGTTGGAGCAGTACCTACATATGTTTGTCAACTACTGACAAACTGACTGGCCTGAATGGCTGGCAATCTCTGAATTTTCCCACAATAACAAATTCCATTTGGCTACTCGTATGTCACCCTTTTTTGTGAATTATAGATATCATCCTTGCTTGGGAGTAGAACCCAGAAGGGAGGTCAAAGTACAGTTGGTAGAAGACTTTGTATCTAAGGTGCAAAAGGTACAAGAGGAAGCAGAGGCAGCATTGAAGAAAGCATGTGATGACATGATGCGACATGTGGATCATACTCAAGCATGCACTCCAGAGTACAAAGTTGGTGACTTGGTGTGGCTAAGTACCAAGGACCTGAATATTCCACAACCTTCGAGGAAACTTACGGAGAAACGAATTGGCCCATATGCGATCTCTAAAGTAATCTCGCCTAATGTGGTAGTGCTAAAATTACCCTGATCATTCAAGATTGATCCCAAGATTAATGTATCCTGCCTATGCCCTTACTGCCCACCCACTATTCCTGGCCAATAAACTACTCTGCAACCTCCGATAATAGTAGAAGGTGCTCCAGAATATGTAGTTGAAGAAATTCTAGACTCACGTCTTCAATGGAACAAATTGGAGTTCTTAATAAAGTGGAAAAACTATATCAACAAAAATAATTCATGTGAGCCTGAAGAGAATTGTAAACGAGCATGCAACATGATTGCCCAATTCTTTAAACGTAATCCAAATGCTCCACATCGCATTGCGAGAATGGTGTATGAGGGGATGAGATTCCAGCCTTACCAAAATTTCACAGAGGGGACAGATGCAATATTTTCTCACCTGGAAGTCGAGGCATAAAGGGGGGGTAATGTTAGGAAACCACCCCATTACCTAATAAAATTTTATTTTTATTTTATTATGTCAAATTATGCTACATTATGCCAAATGACGCCAAATGATGCTACACTTTGATAGCATGAGAATTTTATTTTGCACACATCAATATGTATGCACACATATGAATGTGTTGGTAACAACAATGTACAATATATGTAACATAGTATATAAACCCTAAATATATGCCTAGGGGACCCTAGTTGTGTTCTCTTAGGTATTCCACCTATGCTTGTGTGAACAGCCTATCTCAACAAACTCACCTATTAATGACCCCTCACATCAAAACCATCAGTTCCCCAATCACACACATGGATCCTGACCCCTTCTTGTAGAGAGAACCCGCATGGTTTTAGCTAGCAGATAGTGGGTGTCGCCCTAACAGATACGATGGATGCTGAACAATTTAGATTGCCTACTTGGTGAACAAGTGCACATTGGCATGGAGGATCTAACTACTTACTATCACGATTTCTATACCATCTTGAACTTCCTTATCAGCAAAGGCTACACTTCACTGATTGAACAAGCAAAGTCATTTTACCATGGCTTCCAACCACAGTTGTGGTCCAAGGTCCAGAATCACCTGTATACTAGCAATCTGAAATGTGATGTCAACAAGCCTTGGGAATTACCACTTATAAGGGCAACCTAAGCCTCTAGCAAAGGGAAATCCGAAGAGAAAACTCTAAGGATCCCCTTGCTGATGCCCAGTATATGTGAAGACGACAAAAATCAAATATAACCTAAAAATAGAAAAAGGTGGAGATAGGCGGATCAAGGCCACCAAATGACATCATACCAAGGGGTATGTGTTGGAAGGGGTACTCCGCCTCTAAATATAAAAGTGTCAACATGTACAAACATGATAGCAAGGGAAAATTAGTAATAAAATCCGGAAAAATCATAGAAAATGAAGAATAGAAGGAAATGAGGCGGGGAAAATATAGGATGAACATAAAAAATATGAAAAACACACAGGGCACCCCCCTAGTCCCCTTACATCACCCCCTCTCTAAGATGCATCACCCCGATGCATTCGAAATCGCATACGACCAAAGTCCGCAACTTGAATGCGACGCGGTGCAGCAGTGTGCCGTCGGTGGAATTCCTTGATTAACCGAGGGGCATTTACATCAGACTCTTCGACCCATGAGTTCTCCTCATACCCATAACCCTTCCAATGTACCAAATACTGGAGTTTTCCTTGATGCAAACGGCTGTCCAAGATTGACTCGACTTCATATTGGGGTTCTCCCTCGATCACTGTAGGTGGTGGTGGTGGGTGTGAATGGCATCCCGGGAATGGATCTGGGGGAGCTGGAAGCAATTTGACGACATGGAAGACGGGATGGAGTCTGGACATGGAGGCTGGGAGGCGTAGACGATAGGCATGCATTCCAACGCACTTGACAATGGGGAAAGGTCCCAAGAAGCGATGAGTGAGTTTCTTGGATGGATGTGTAGTGGAGACATCACTGGAGTCAAGATAAACTCAATCACCAACCTTGTACTGAGGGGTTGGGGAGTGGCGTTGGTTGTAAAATTGTGCCATGTCATCCTTCGCCTTTGCTAAGGCTGCTTTTGCCTCCTCCAAGCTATCCCTCATGCGTTCTGTGAACTCATTCACCGTCTTGATGTGGGAGGGAGTTTGGCGAGGTTCAAATCCCATGCATGGATGTCGTCCAGTGTCTAAGAGGAAAGGAGTCTGTTGGGTGGAAGCATGGACATGGTTGTTGTATCTGAACTCGGCCAAAGGAAGGAGATCATCCTAATTGTCCTGGCGTTCATTGACAAAGAGGCAGATGTACTGCTCCAGTTCCTGGTTGACTCGCTCCATCTGGCCATCAGTTTGTGGGTGATAAGCGGTTGAAGTGAGGAGTTTGATCCCCAGGAGTCGGTACAGCTCACGAGTGAACTCTGCCATGAACTGAGGGCCACAATCCGAGAGGAAGGCACCAGGAAGTCCATGTAATTTCCACACATGGTGGAGGTAGAGTCAAGCGGCACCTAGGGCACTGACAGTGGTGTGAGTGGGAATGAAGTGAGCACGTTTTCCCACTGAGTCAACTGTGCACATCACCGCATCAAACCCGTTTGACTCTGGTAATTCCACCACAAAGTCGATGCTGACGACATCCCAATGACTCTCTGGAACAGGAAGAGGGTGTAGCTCACCAATAGGCTTGCGACGAGGAACCTTGGTGTGTAAGCAAAGGTCACAAGTGCGACAATACTGACCAATAAGCTGTGACATTTGTGGCCACCAATAGTTCTGTGAGGTGAGCTCCAAGGTCTTCCAGCATCCGGGGTGGCCAGCAATCTGTGAGTCATGGTGTTGGGATATGATGCGCCAGTGAAGGTCTGGGTCATTGGGAACATAGATGCAATCCCTGAAATACAACAAGTCCTCCTTTTCAGCCCACTCTGCCGCACGTAAGGAAAGGGTCGATCCCTTCCTCAGTTCTTTAACAGCTTGGGCGACAACATCCTCATGTAAACCACTACAGTTTGTGCAACAAATGTCATGTAGGATGTCCCGCTCCTCGCCCTGGGGTGCGATGCCTTCCAGTGCCCGAATGGTGAACAGGTCTGGCTGCAACAGCACAATGTTTTGGTTGTCACCGCTGCCATCCCCATGGTCTGCACATCGGGATAGGGCATCAGTCTTCCCCATGCTGTGACCCGGACAGTGGTGCAAGGAGAAGTCGAATCTAGATAGATACAGGGACCAATGAGCTTGACAACGGTTCAATTTCTTGGCTGTCATGAAGTACTCGAGATTCTTGTGATCCGTCCAAATTTCCACCTTGTGTTGGGCACCCTCGAGGAAGTGTCACCACTCCTCAAGCGCATGCATTATCGCCAACATCTCCTTGTCATGGATCTCATAGTTTCACTCTACAGCACTAAGGCTTTTGGAGTAGAACGCAACAGGATGCCACTTCTGGTCCTCCGGAGACTGCTGAGACAACACGGCACCCGTTGCAAAGTCAGAACTGTCAGCTTCTACACAAAAAGGACGCGAATCATCAGCAAAGGTAAGGATCGGAGCAGAAGTGACCATCTCCTTAAGCTTTTCGAACGCCTCCTGTTGTGCATTATCCCACCTCCATGCCTCCTTTCCTGTCAAGTCAAACAGTGGTCGTGCATGATGCAAGAAATCCTTGATAAAACACTGATAGAAATTGATGAAGCCCAGGAAAGACTGCACCTCCTTCTTGTTCGTGGGCGTCGGCCAAGCTGTGACCCCATTTACCTTGATAGGATCCATCTCCACTTGACCCTCCGAGATAATCAGGCCGAGGTACTCGATCTTGGTCTTTTCAAACTCGCATTTGTTCTGACGAAGGTAGAGTTTGTACCGTCGAAGTCGCTCTAGGACGAGGCGTGTGATGCAACGGTGCTCTTCAACTGTGCGAGTGAAGATGAGGATGTTGTCGAGATAGATGCAGACAATGCCTTGGAGGATGAGGTCATGGAAGATGTCATTCATCATGGTCTGAAAGGTGGCAGGGCTATTAGTAAGGCCAAAGAACATGACAAGCAGTTCAAAAAGACCATGGTTGGTATGAAAGGCTGCCTTCCACTCATCTCCCTCCTTTATCCTCACATTATTATAGCCCCAATGGACATCGAGCTTGGTGAAGTATCAGGCTCCATGGAGCTGGTTTATGAGTTCGGAGATGAGGGGTAGTGGGTAGTGATTTTTGACCATGATGTTGTTGAGCCTTCTGTAGTCTTGAACCGGTCAAAGTGAGCCATCCTTCTTCTTGACAAAGAAAAAGGGAGAGGCCATGGGTGACTTCAATGGTCGAATACATCCAGAGGCCAGGTGCTCATCGATGAACTGGTCAAGCTGCCGTTGTTCTTCCAGAGAGAGAGGATAGACCTTGCAGGATGAAGGGGTTGCGCTGGGGGTGAGTTCGATCGCACGATCCCATGGCTTGCGCATAGGAAGAGAGTCAAATGACTCCTTGGAGAACACGTCTTCAAACTCATGGAGATGAGGGAGTAAGGAGTTAGTAGAGGATTTAGCAGCATTGTTTTTGTGGAAGGCCTCGGCGAGGCATTGGGATATGTTCGATGTGGCACACACCTCATGCGATGAGCGAATCGCAGTGTAGAAGATCCGATCACCCTCCTCCACTTCCTCTGGGTCCTCATCATCATCATCCGAGTCCTGCATTAGATCAGGAACCCCTTCCAATTCCACTTCAGGTATAGGCAGGGGTCCAGCATGACACTTCTGAGTACATCGTATCGCCACCTTCTGTCCACGACATTCTTGCCTGGCTTCTGTGAAACACGTCCGACAGTGGGATGGACATTGGCTCATGGTAACCTCCCCAGTACGCCAGTTGACCTCTGGGTTATGGTCTCGAAGCCATGGATATCCCAAAATCACCTTTTGCTTTCCTAATTGAGTGACAGCAAAAAGGGCACGCTCACTATGATCTTTGTAATGGAGAACCAGGTCTGCAACCTCTCGGATGGCACCAGCTTCATTTGGGGATCCATCCACGTTATATACAGGTATCAGATGTGAGAGTGAGCGAGTATTTAGGCGATGTTGTTGTACCAGATGGGAATTGATGAAGAGACCAGTCACACCAGAGTCCAGGAGTGCAGAGACACCAAGTATCTGTCCAGTGTCGGTCATCTGCAGTTCGATGGCTAGGTTCAAGGAATGTGCAGAGGGAGTGGATGCCACAATATACTTGTGTGGTAGTTTACGCTCCCATGATTTAATTTTGGGACGTGGAGTAGAAGGAGAGATGGGGAGAGCAGGTATGTCTTTAGCCAACTTCGAAGGGTCAGAGAGGGGAGCAGTCACAGAAATGGATTCATTCTCCGGGGATTCAACTGACAAGACTTCAAAGCGGTTATGGACAGGCAGTGAGGGCGTATGATTCACTCGCTGCGAATAGGAAAATCCTGCTCCTCTACAACTTCCAACTTAATCTCCTCTGCAACTTGATCCTTCGCTTCCTCAAAATCTACAAGGGCCAACAAATCTTTCAGGAGTTTGTCTCGTCCCTCGGGGGTGAGCATGCAGATATCCTGATGATGGGGACATGCTCCAGCCCTGTGTCCAGGTTCCCCACAATGGTAGCAGAGATCCAACTTATGTGCATGGCTGTGGGCTGCATCAACATCCATTGGTACTGGGACATTGATGGCTGGTGTGGGAGTTTGATGAACAGGAATGGGGTTAGGGTGGGGGAGGCTTCGATTGAAGGTGTAGGGCGTATGAGTGGTAGTTGGAGCATGGAATGCAGCATTAAACGCCGCATTTGTGAGTCGGTTCTCGTCACAGAGTGAAGCAGCTTCATACCAAGCAAGGATATCATCGTCTGCTGGGCGCCCTTCCAACATCTGTGCAATCTGGTCCTGAATTTCTTGGTTGAGCCCCCGTCGGAACTTCACCACCACTGGTAACCCACTCCCATATCCTGCCATGTCCACCAAATCCTTGAACTCATCGATATAGTCGTCCACGGATCGACATCCCTGGTGGTAAGCAGATGACTCAAGTTGTGTCACTGCTCAGTGGCATTCATTGAGGGGGCAGAAGTGGCGTATGAACTCAGCTTGAAAGTCACCCCAAGTGGAGAAAGGTAGAGAACCGAGTTCTTTAGTTTGATGTAGGATACGGTCCACATAGAGATAGGCACGTTCAGATTTCATGTATGTGAAGGCCCAATAAATTTTTGCAGCCTCATCGACGAATTGATGCGACTGGAGACTAATGTATAACTCACAGGAATTAAGGAATGCATGTCCCTGCGCACGTGCACCATTAAATTCGGCGGGGGGGGGACGGTTTGATCTGGGCACGTTCCTTAGTGGACGTGTTTGGCAAAACGTCGTTGTTGGGTGCGCTTGGAGTCGTAAAGGGGGAACTATTGGTCGTAGGGTTAGCCTGGAGGGTCCTAACGAAGTTTTCAATCGTAGATTTAAGTGAGTCGATTTGCGCGCGCATTCCGGAAATGTCGCTTTCAAGTGCGTCAAAGCGTTCTGATGTGTCCATGTCGCTAGGGAGCGCGTTTGGCGAAAATGGTGGCGCAATAAAGGCGAGATTATCTGGAACGGTGTGTAGGGACTCTGTGGAGCTTTGGGAAGCGTCGTCCAGTCCATACCTGCCTATCTTGGGCAGCGCGTTCGCGATTTTCGGGCCTTAGGGGAGAGTTTTCTACTATAAGGGCAACCTAAGCCTCTAGCAAAGGGAAATCCGAAGTTAAAATTATGCTACATAATACAGGCATTGGGGACACACCTAGCAAAGGGAAATCCGAAGAGAAAACTCTAAGGATCCCCTTGCTGATGCCCAGTATATGTGAAGACGACAAAAATCAAATATAACCTAAAAATAGAAAAAGGCGGAGATAGGCGGATCAAGGCCGCCGAATGACATCATACCAAGGGGTTTGTGTCGGAAGGGGTACTCCGCCTCTAAATATAAAAGTGTCAACATGTACAAACATGATAGCAAGGGAAAATTAGTAATAAAATCCGGAAAAATCATAGAAAATGAAGAATAGAAGGAAATGAGGTGGGGAAAAATATAGGATGAACATAAAAAATAGGAAAAACACACAGGGCACCCCCCTAGTCCCCTTACACCACTGGTGTTCGACACTGCAAAGCTAATCATTAATCTTGGCAACACAGGGGGCACAGCCTCATCACATCCTTCCTTCACAACAACCGCATCATTGCCTCTTGTTGGACCAACACAGCAGTACATACCACCCTTTCCACTTTCAAATGCCATGGGTCCTCCCGCAACCATTTTAAAAGTGCCTGAGCCAGCGATTAAAATGGAGGACTTCATGGGAATACTTGATCACTATACTACGCAAATTATCACAATGCTCGATTCTCACCTAGCACCAGTAGCTCATGCAGCAATGAGACCTGCCTACTCTGGTCTACCCAGTGGTAGTGGAACCTGCAATGTTTGTGGCGAACTTGGTCACTTCATTGGTAGCTGTCCATTAATCGAAGAATTAATCACAGCAGGAAAGTGTTGCTGAAACCAAGAAGGGAAGATAGTTCTTCCAGGTGGATGCTATCCACCTCACTCTATTCCTGGAAATAGCTTAGGCGAACAAATCCAGGAATGGCATCACAGGAACCCAGGACAGACTGTTCAAGGTCATCTTTTGCTGAATACAGTATAGTTGATGTTTGCAGAAGTACCTACTTATCTGACAATGAGAGGGGTTGGTCAGACTTCCAATGCTTTCAAGCTATCTACAGATGACCGCATCACTGTGCTCAAATGCAAACTTCTCACACTACACATGAAGAAGCCAGTCTTTGATGGAATACAGGTTCCTCATGCTCCCTATTTGACAAAACCAAAGAAGGCTCCATCCCCATCACAGCCGATGCCAGATCCAAGACAGGATAATCCTATTGCCTCTATTGTTGAAATCGAAGAGGGAATACCACAGCCTCCTGCTTCACAAGCAGTTGAGGAGCCCATTCATCCTTTCACAAATGTACCTGAGGCATTGTATGCTCCACCAGTACATTGCAACTTTGCAGCACCAGCTGAGAAAGAGATGATCATGAGAGAAAAGGAGCCAGCATATCACACTATTGCACCCATCCAGAACACAAAAATCATTGACAATGTATACAGTTGGTCAATGAAGGCTCCACTAGTCACACTTTCCTTGGAGGAGCTCCTCAGTATCTCAGTTGAAATGCACCAGAAAATGTGCGATGCAGTAACACCTAAGTGCGTTACTGGTGACTCACCCACTCTGGCAGTTATGATGCAGCAACAAGCTTCTATCATCGATAAAGCCATGAGTGATATGCATGGAGTGGCTGTGATGGCTGCTCCTTATAACCTCGCATCAACAGGGATCATCATTCCCAACCCCTATCAGACATACCTCACAACTTTAAGTACAGGCCAGGAACCCAAAACTCTCATAGTCTCTAAGGAATCCCATGCACTTTGCTCTATAATCATGATGGTGGACAACCAGGAGAATATCAAAGCAGTAATCAATCCTGAGTCACAGATCATCGCTATGTCTGATGCAGTCTGCCATAACTTAGGACTCGCCTATGATCCTACCATCCAGCTGAACATGCAATCAGCCAATGGTGCAGTAGATTGCTCCTTGGGTTTAGCATGAAATATTGCGTGTCATGTAGGTGAGATTACTCTTTATTTACAGGTTCATGTAATTCGCAACCTGGCCTATGATATTCTAATGGGACAACCCTTCAATGTTTTAACTGAAAGTGCAATCAAAAACTACAGAAATAAAGACCAGACCATCACCATATGGGATCCAAATTCAGGTTAAGTTTTGACAATACCAACAATTCCTCATGGCAGAGCGCAACATCACCTAAAAATTCAATTATCGCAGCCAGCACAGCTCCCTCCACCAACAGCAATAAATTTTCAGAAAGTTTCAAGGAATTGATCAATGATCAAGGAGAAATCATGCTAGTAGTCGACTTTGATCCTCGACAGGATTCTGTATCAATTTCTTCATATGCTATTCTTCCTACTCATAGTCCTGATCTCTCGTCCTCCATTTTCACCAGTTCATATTTATCAGCTTCACAGATATCGCCAGCGCAGTTCATTCTTCAGTCTGACTCTAGTCCTTGTATAGTATTGGACCAAGACATTCATGACATTCTATTAAACACAAAAACATGACATCAAAACATTGGAGTTGCTTCACCAATTCCAATTTTCTCCTCTAATGGTTTGCCTGAAATCTTTACTGAAAGCATTGTCACCAGGAAAGGTGTGTCCACCAAGAAGAAATACAAACCAGTCATACTGAAAGGTTGCCCAGTCACAGCAGACCTCCCAGCCCAATTCTGAATAGTGCAAAATATCACTGGCAATCCTCTCACTGACATGCCTCTCCTAGAACCTACTATTCCACCATTTATTGCTACAGGTAGATACACCGAAGAATGGTGTGATGCCATCAACAAAAACCATCAAGATTTCCTATGGCCTCAAGAACACGATTTAATGCATGATTTTATGTGCAAGCAACACTTAGCTTTTGCTTGGGACAACTCGGAATGCAGAAGATTCCATTCTGACTTCTTTCTGGATATTGAGATCCCCATAATTCCTCATATACCATTCATTGAGCCTAACATTCCTATTTCCCCAGGTCTTTATGAAGAAGTCTGTGCAATAGTTCACAAGAAGATTGAGTCAGGGGTATATGAGTCCTTGAACTCTTCCTATCACTCACATTGGTTTTGTGTTCCAAAGAAGGATGGAAAGTCGCTTTGCATAGTTCACAGCCTTGAACCCCTCAACCACATCACAATCAAGCACTCTGGTGTTCCACCAATCCCAGACCATCTCGCAGAACAGTTCGTGGGAAGGTCATGTGGTGTGATGTTAGACTTATTTGTTGGTTACAATGAGCGACTTATAGCAGAGTCTTCGTGAGACTACACCACCTTCCAAACACCATTTGGCGCACTCCATCTAGTCACCTTACTGACGGGTTGGACAAACTCGGTGCCAATCTTTCACGATGATGTTACACACATCCTTCAACCCAAAATTCCTCATTTAATGATACCTTATATCAATGACATTCCAGTTAAAAGCCCAGCATTGCACTATATGTTGGAGAAAGGTAAGTACAAGACCTTTGCTGCCAACCCTCTTATCCGTCGATTTGTCTGGGAACACTTTGTGAACCTCAATCGCATAGTTCAATGCATGAAGTATGCGGGTGGGACATTGTCAGAAACCAAGCTTGTGCTCTGTGTCCCTAAATTTTGGGTTATTGGTCATTGTTGCACTCATGAAGGTTGCATTGCTGACAAATCCAGGGTCACGGCAATCCAAAAGTGGGGGCCCTGTGGCACACTTTCTGAATTTCATGTGTTCCCTGGTACTATGGGAGTACTTCGCATGTTTATTCACAACTTTGCACATTGCACACATCATCTAGTCAAGCTCACTCACAAGGACACACCATTTGAGTTTGGTGAACTACAGATAGCAGTGCAGGAGGACCTCAAGAGTGCTCTGCTAAAATCTCTGGCTTTGAAGGTGATCAATTACTCATTGTCTTCCCCTGTCATTCTTGCTGTCAATACATCCTACATTGCAGTAGGATATATACTGTGTCAATGCGATGTTGATAATCCAAGCCAATGACATTACAATCAGCTTGGATCCATTACACTAAACGAGCAGGAGGCGCAATTTTCACAACCAAAGCTCGAGATCTATAGCCTCTTTCACTCTCTTTGCAGTCTCCACTTATTCCTAATCAGGGTTCACCACCTCATCATACAAACTGATGCACAATATATTAAAGGCATGCTGGCCAACCCAGACATTCAACCCTCAGCCAGTATAAATCACTGGATAGTTGCAATCCTTACTTTCCATTTTGACCTTGTTCATGTCAAGGGAACTTACCATGGACCCAATGGTCTTTCCCATTGCCCAGCACAGCCTGGTGATTTCCCAGATGAAGGAGAGGATGATTTTGAGGATTGGATAGATCGCATGTATGGATTCATGCACATGATTCAGGACTTGCCTTCTGGGAAATCATTCTCTGTGCCTTCCCTCACTAGCTCCTTCATCGCTACCATCACCGGAGCTCAGGATTTAAGTGAGGAGGAGAACCTGTGCTATGCAGCCATTCCTCACTCCGCAAAAGTGATTGCCAAAGACATAAGGCTTCAAAAGGTTTGCAAGTGGCACATTGATTGGGTGCAACCTGATGGACTATCAGACAAGGAATACATAACATTCCTTCGATACTGCACAGAGTTCTTCCCAGATCATGATCGACTTTGGCAAAAAGACAGCCAAGGAGCCCACAAGCTAGTCATAGAACCTACATGCCACCTCAATATCCTTAGCCAAATTCATGATAATATCGGTTGCAAGCAATTTTATGTGTAACTGGTGCAATTTTAATGCAGCCTATTTTGGTGGCCCCATGTACAGGCAGACATCGTCTGGTTTGTTCGCACATGTCACCTATGTCAAATCCAACAAACCATGAAGGTTCTAATACCTCCTGTCATCTTAGCACCAGCTCCACTATTCACTAAAGCATACATCGACACGATGCACATGCCTGGATCCAGCAGTTTTGGATTCTGTGTACAGGGGCAACATTCACTTGTACATTGGCCAGAGTTTTGCATGCTGTGAACTCAGACAGTGCAAAATGTTGGCAACTGGCTCTACCAGGATATCATCTGCCGATGGGCTGGATTTTGTGAAATCATCACAGATAATGCACCCTTAATGATCAAAGCCATGCAATATTTAGTGAAGAAATATCATATTCATGCATTCACAATCAGCACCTACAACTCTAGAGGGAATGGAATTGTTGAAAGATCACACTTTGATGTTTGCCAAGCAATGTTTAAAGCAGCAGATGGAGATGAAAGCTGCTGGTCACAAGTAGCATACTCTGTCTTTTGGGCAGAGAAGATTACAATTTGCAGATGCATGGGATGTTCACCCTACTACACCACAACAGGAACCCATCCAATAATTCCTCTTGACATTTCAGAAGCAACATACCTGCAGCCACTGCCCAATTCCATTCTGTCAACAATGGATCTAATAGTTTGCTGAGCAATTGCTTTACAAAAATGTGAAGAAGACCTCAAGCAACTTCATTCTCTCATTTTTGCCGCTCACCTCAGGGCAGCAATTCGCTTCGAGTGAGTTCCTGCATGAACCCTCTGTGACTATAACTTCAAGCAATGTGATCTTGTGCTTCAGTGTAATTCACAGATTGAATATGCTCTAGATTGAAAACTCAAGCCCAGGTATCTTGGTCCTCTTATAGTAATTTCAAGAAACAAGGGAGGAGCATATATTCTTTGTGAACTTGATGGAACAGTTTTACAGTGACCTATTGTGGTGTTTTGACTAGTGCCCTACTTTGCCAGGACTTCAATTTTCTTGCCCCCAAATTTAATCGACATTAGTGATAACCAACTAAACCAACTTGAAGAGATGGACTTAGCAGAAGATCACAATATCATCAATATTGAAGGACCATCCACCAAGCTCTTTGAAGATGATTAGAATGACATTGAGTAGTTACCCTTCATTTTATCTTAAGGTTGAAGAGGTTTTTAGCTTATAGTAGTCTTACACCTTCATATTTCGAAGTTGTGATATTGCTTGCAAAGATTGCGCAGGGGGATTCAATGTTGTTTTTGATACCTTTATCGGCCATGATGTCTTCTGAGCCTTCTACCTTTCACTCCTACTTATTTAATTAAATATTCTTTTCTTTCAAAACATTGGACAGAGTAATCATGGCAAAGTTGCAAAGTAAAGATTTTTTTTTAGACAAAAGGAACGTGACTAGTTACAAAGCACTGCTAATTCTCATTGGACCTCCTCCCTCAGGCCCTGTAGCACAGCAATCTGTGAAGAAATGCGAACTTCCTCCATCCATGTGACTTTCCTTTGTAACCGCAAACTCCATAGGCAAGTTGAGTTGCATTTTCTTTTGCGAGGGTTCCTTGATGATAGGGGAGGATGCACATTGAGTTGGTGGTCCAGGTTGGGGAGGGGCCTGGCCAAAAAATACTATGATATCTCAGTTAGGAAGAAAACAAACAGCCAATGAAAGAGAAATGCACCTGGCTCACAAACCTTCATTTTCTTTGGCTTCTCAACATTGCTCCCTTTGCCATCCTCTGCTCCATTCCAGTAACACCTCTGCCTGTCCTTCTTACATTTCTTGCACCTCACTTCAGCCACCCTTTGAATGCAGTCCATTGCTTTTTGGAAGTTGTGACATCAATTGCACTATTATAACAGTTCACGCTATTAAGGCAACATACAATATTCAAAATCAGGCACTCACCTTGGATCTAGGGCACCCATCGCCAGATGCCCTCATTGTGGGGAGTGGTCTGAAAGTCATCGCTGTTGTTGCAGCTCGATCTACATCCCCTTTGCAAAGTCATTTTGGATGGGGCCTACAGGGTTCTTGGGTACCAGGTGTTGGGGCCTCCTCAATCTCATCATCATCATTGTCGATAGGCATTTTTGTGTCCTCCCCTGTGGCCTCCCCTTCCAATGGTTGCAATGCTGCTATGGCTGTGTTTGCCTCCTCCAAAGTTATCTCCTTTGTTCTCCACCTGCCCATGATCTCCTTTTTCTTCTCTATCAACTCAGCTGCCGCCTTCTCAACCAGGGCCTGTTTCTCCATGGCCTCTTTTTTCTCCTGTTCCTTGTGAGCGATAAATTACATTTCCTGACATTCTAACTCTTTTGGCACCTTTGCATCCTCATCATCTTTTTGAACCTGTGCAGCGAGAGAGGGCATGATCGTAGAACCCCATTCCAGCCCTTTGTGATTCACGAATCTGCTGAAGGCATCGATGGCCCAGTTTAATGTGTTGCCAGCGCACTCGTTGGCATCAGTGGATCCTCCATCCCTAGGACACTTACCCAAGCTCCAGCAAACTCTTTCCCCCATTTTTTGAAGTCAATGGCTTCAGGGATCGGACCTTCAGGAAGGGTATTGAGCAAGTCCACAATCTCGTCCAGGATGGTTGAAGCAATGAAATCGAGCATGTTGAAGTGTTTGAGTTTGGTGTAGATGACGCAGTAGTAGTTGAAGTTGAAAGTTCCAGAACTTCCCATGCAGAAGCAAATGATCAACAAAACTCAATCTTCTGATCATGATGGCACAGTTTGTCATGTGACATTGTAGAATTCACAAAATGTCCATTTTGCTTTGCCAAACTTTGCTGCTTCATATTGCCTCTTCACATTTCTTTGCTCAATATCATGGAATCTTCCAGAGCAGTATCTTCACATCACATTACTTTGTCTAACTTCACAATAGTTCATGGATACTTTGGACCACCTTGCACTTTGTCCTCCATCATCTACCTTCCCACAATCACTGAAAACAAAGTGATGTAACCAATTCCAGGTCAACATAATGTGATGTGACATGTGTGGAAGCATTCCACCAATCAACAACTCTATTTCAAACTCTGTTCTTATTGATCACTTGTCGAGTTTCCAGAATTATCCAAAGTCAATCATCATCACTAGTTATGTTTATACCATGTCCAACTCAGCCTTTTGGACCCCAAGCCAGATTATCAATTTCTTGATGGTGGTAGCTGTGTTTTCCCTTGTATTTCTCATCTTGGTCAGCATTATGGTATACTGGTCTCGCTGGTCGCTGCTAGCAAGAGAAGAGCATTGGGAAGCAGCAGTTGAACATGCCAACCAATGTGTTAGAGCCAACTGAAGTCCTTTGTGTCATGCTCAGGATCCACAACATATAGTTCCTTCCATTTTCAGTGATAACATTGGTGTAACATCCAGGCCTGCAATTCTGCTCCAGGAGCTCCCATCTCTGCCACTCCATATTACATCCACATTTGACATTCTGCCAATCCCTTCTGTTGTTCCACCCAAACCACCCACTCATTCATATACCCCAATGGTTCCAGCAGTACCTCCAGTCACTCCTCCTACTCCACCTTCTATCCAAATTTCACCCCGTGCATCATTTGAACATGCAGAAGCATTCACACATTACAACTTCACTCCACATCGTGAACATCTGGCGATCACTTCTTCCCAACAATGATTGCTTTTTAATCACGGTCCAAAGATCATCAACATGAGCACATTGCACTCAGGAAGGGTTCATCGGTATTGTTCAGGTCAGTGGAGTCAGATAATGATGAAGAGGAGTGACTGAGGGCAGTCACAACTAAAGTGAGGAGGAGGTTGATATGCCTCATACAGCCCTGGGCATGGATCTGCCTATTTTTTATGTTTTTAGCCTGCCAACCATTGTTCCTTCCTTTCATCCAGCACACTGCAATATTCTGCAATATTGTCAAGACCGATTCTTCTGACTGGACTTCCAATCATTTTCCACCCCCCTTCCTGGCTGCCTTACATCACAGCCCCCCTCCTATCAGCAGCACTGCCTAGAGGCAAAATTCCCTCATTTCCAATTAAGTGAAATGGTTTCAGGAATTGCCTCGGAAGCCAGTTTTCATATTAGCCACAGCCTCGGAAACTCTGACCTTAGTATTTAAGCTAGCTACTTCCATTTTGTATCGCCAGTTTGTAAATCAACCAAGTCTCCCACTTAATCCTATCCTCTTTAAACTCCAATTACATTCTTAAGTCATTTTCGAACTCTTACTCATACTCTCCAGAAATTCTCTGGACCTCTGGTCATCTTCCTTACCCTCACCTTGAAATTAGGACACTTGACAAGGAGAAGGGCGCAACTTCTTATAAGTTGAAGCCAAGTCCTTTCTGCTCCCCCACTTGGTATGACACATCAAGTAAACCCTGCCCTGGATTTCTGTAGGATTCCCTGTCTTACTCGATCCATCCTCTACAACTTCTATTGTCCAGGTATGACCGGAATTCTGACGACTTCCCCTTCAAGTTCAGTACTTAACAGATATACCCCTAGCATCCTGCAACCCTCCTGCAATGTTTTGATTACTTCAGCAACATTCTGCAACATTCAGTGACATAGCGACTTTGGCAATATTTTTGATACAGCAAAAAGTTTGCACACTGCCTTTGGATATGGTGCTGACTGTTGACAGACCTTCATTTCAGATTTACTTTAGTCTTATCTATGTTATCTAGGGTACTGCAACCACATTCCACTTCTTCCTGTCTAGTCCCTCCTTCAATATAACAAAACAGCAGGCTAGCCTTAAACACAGGTTTCTTTTATTAACTTCAATTATATCACAATTCATAGTATATATTAGGTATCCAGGATTTATAGTATAAAAACCCCCCCTGTTTATAGTAGATAGTCAGAGAAGAATACAACAATTAAATTCCCCTCTCACAGTTAGAAACTAAAAAGCTCTTCACCTCTCTCTCATCACCACCATAGTGGTAGAAATTTATCACTAGGAACAATGCCATACATCACAGTCTATGCTGAGCAGACTTTAATATCCATTCCACTTCTATATCTTTGTTTGTGATCTACTAAAACAAGGCATCACTGAGACCCTTTGCACCCATAACTCACAATCGTTGTTTTGTTGTTTCTCTTAGGCTAGAGGCACAGAACAACTAACACTGTCAACCTGGCAAAAACACAGATGCTCCTTAAGCTTTACATGAGTGATCCCAAAGGTGCAAAGTCTGACTTACTCAATCAGCTGGACTGCCCAGAGTTTCTGGACGGGGAGTGGAAGAACATTCTTGCAGGCCATGCAGTCAACCTCAATAATGTTCTGTCTGGATACCACTCCACCTCCAACAATGACAATCACATCAAAGTCTTGGGTGACCTGGAGTTCAAGATCCCAACTGTTACACCGAACAAGATTGTCAGCACTACTGGAGATTGGAATATAGCATGGATCAAAACCATTCGAGCTATCATCTTTGCTTTTTCTCACAGATCAAGGGAGCTTGCTGGGTACAGCAAAACTATCATTAATCTCTTTGGGGCAACACATGTCAACTTCCACCAGCATGTCATTGCTTTCGATTGTGCTGTCCAGTGTCAAGTGAGATCCCATTGTGACGTCGAGCTCATGGACCTGCACAAGTTCCTCAACCTGCGAATGAGTCATATGGATAACATTGGGGCAGCTGTTGTTCATACCAGTGGAATACAAGCACCCAATACTTCATGCAAGAAGAGTGAAGTGTGCAATTGATGGAACCAAAGTTTGTGCACTCTGGAGGACACTGTGTGTCATTGGATGCACATATGCAACATCTGTAAGAAAAAGGGTCACAAGGCACCTAGCTGCACCTCCCAGGCCTAGCTGTCACTCCTTCAGCAACCTTGCCTCATGATTCCATCATTTGGGCCCCAATTCACAGTTCCTATCCTTTCTATCTATACTACCCCCTCAAGGCATGCTGGGGGCTATGAAAAAATGATGATTGAGCTCTCAGAGGGGTCTCGGCAGCCTCTCTGGGAACCTTGGTCAATGGATCATCTCATTCATGAGCCTGCCATTGTGCTTGGTCTCTCTATTGATGAATCATCAAATCTGACTTACACATCTGTGCTCAACTCTTACATCACTTTCTGCAAACTACATTATTTTCCCATTGAACTCATTCATACTCGACTACATCACATGAATTTAGCACTTATGTACACACTATCTCATCTGTGAATGGTTTTTGGTGACCATTTTTTTAAATTGGGCTCTGAGGAAAGGTTTAACTTTGCATAATGAAGATCTTATCAAAATCTTGGAGAGAGTCTGCATGTTTTGTGGGAGGAGTATAGGTTTTAATCCTGAAAGTTAACATTTTGATTGCAACTGCTTTCTGATCAACTGCCAACTTTGAAAGTCATACTCCTCTGTCAGTCACTCTTCAGTCCAAATTTTGTTTTGCCAGTTCAATTTAAAAATAGTTAATAAACCTTTCCTCGGAGCCCAATTTTGAAAAATGCTCACCGAGAACCATTCACAGACAAGATGGTGTGTAAGTGCTAAATTCATGTGATGTGATCGAGTATGAATGAGGTCTATCTTACCAAAGAAACTCTCAGTTTCTTCGCAGTCTACATGTTGACCTTCATCAAACCTGACTCAGTCAACTTGTACCTATCTGGTGTTGCAGACCAGCTAGAACCATTTTTCCCTAATGTCAGAACTCACCAAAATAGTAACCTCATCAAACGTACTATGGCAGGCTGTCATCGCTGCTTTGGTTCTCCTGTCAAATGCAAACACCTCTCAAAATCTGACCTCAAGGTGTCAAATGCAAAGTTCCTGACAATCCTTCTCACTTGTTTTCAAGGATTGATGCAACTTGTAGAACTCTGCTTTCCTGACAGAATTGCTTCCAGAAACTACAGGAAGATTTCACTGCATCACACAGCCATTGCTAATGGATTACACTACTCATTCTTCCTCCCAGGACATAAAGGAGACTGTTTCTTTGAAGGAAACACCATTACCATCCAGAGCACAAATGCTACAACAAATCCTTACCTACACTTCATCTCGTATCTTGCATCACATGATCACCTGCACCCTTTTCAACTTGAATTGTGGCTCTGGGAAGATGGGGAGGTCCCTACACATGGATGGTTCATGAGGAAGCTCAGGAAAAATTTCCCAAAGGACATTGGAGGTCAGTCCATGCATGCTAGGGGGGCCACATCTCTAGCTGAGGCTGGTGTGGCTCCTCCTGTCATTCAGGCTATCAGCCAGTGGGCATCAAACTCCTTCCAGATTTACATCCAAAAGAACCCCATTCTTTTGCAGGCCCTTCTTTTTGGGCATCCAGCACATCAGCCTGCAGCTTTTTAGTCATTTTTTCTTCTTTTCTTGTTCTCCCCCGCTTCTTCTGTGGACTATTGACTTGCTTCTGAGCACAGACTTTCTCATGGACTATGTATGACTTGGACTATGGACTCCACCTATGGAGATGTTGTGTATTTCTTCATGTTCCTGATCACTATGTTCAACTTGTATTGTTTTTTTATATATTTATTTTTTATTCACCTGATTAACTCTTTGCTTACTACTTCTATCCCTCCCATCCCTTTCCCACTCTCGATAGGTTATAGGGATCCACACTTGAAATACATGCCTGCAGACCTGTTGGGACAGCTGGTGCTATGCACTGCCTCCTCACAGAGCTGTGCATTTCCCTATTCATCCTTGGTCTGCCTCCCACTTCTCATGGTCCATACTCATCAAGGACGATTAGTTGTCTTTAGAATGGTTTTTATAGTAGTCTAATTGTACAGCATGATGATTGGCCTGGACTGTGACATCTCCTTTCCTGGTTTCTGAAACCAGCTGTCCCTGTTAAGACTATAGGTCTTGACTCAGTCTTTGTGTTGTGTATCGCAGTTGGAGACTTTCCAACTGTATTGGTATCACATTAGGAGACTTTCCTAGTGTATCGGGCTTCCTGCCTTCACTTGGGTACTTCCTCAAGTAGTCATGGCTATCCATACTCACAGGCTTTCTGAGTAGACTGTTTGTTTGTGTATCACAGTTGGAGGCTTTCCAACTGTTGAGTTCGAGTTTATCACAGCTAGGGATTTCCTAGGCTGTCGAGTGTTCAGATTGAGTCTAAGACCGTTGTTTGAATTAGGTCAAGCTAAGGAATACAGGCAGTATTACTATAGCTTATATATGGTTTCAGAGATGTCCATCATCCAATCGGAATGTGAGATCCTTGTCAAGTAATAATAGAAAGAACAATAGAACAACAAGCCTCATGCCAAGCATGAGGCATCTGATGTCACAGAATGCTGCAGCGCAGCATGTCAGTTGACAGCAGTGAGATCAGGGAGTGGGTCTCCATCAGAGCGACTCATTTGAGTCAGGAAGGAAAAATGAAATATCTGGCCTTGCCAGCATACGTCTGGTTGTCCTGGGTTATGATAATGAAAATTGTAACATCACCCTCTCTCTATCTTCAAAGTCACTGACTTCGATCATAATCTTCTCCTCTCCTCTTAATCAGGAGGTGTGGCAGGGTCATGGGGTGCAATGGAGGAATAAATCATGTCCAAACTTGGACCATGATCAGGTTCTTCTCGTTCGTGCTGCCTCAGGCAGTGGTGTCAACGAGTCAGTGGTGTCATTAGGAAGGGGGTTCTCCATAGGGCATTGTAAACTGGAGAATTCAATGTCTGTAATTGGGGGTTCTGGTCTTGGTTGAAAGATTGTGTAAAGACAGAATGCAAAGGTACAGTGGCCAACAAAACTGTTCCAATGTTTTCAAACTTTTAATAAGTGTACTTGAATAAAATGATCTGAGAAAATTATGGAATATACCTTAACATCTTTCTGATCACCTGCATAGCCACAAGATCATGTGACACTATTTAATAGGTAAGTTTCATCATATAGTCTAGTCACTCATTGGAACAGTTTTGTTGCACTGATTTTTGAGTATAGAATTTATGCAAATCACATGACTTTGTTGATTATTACAAACATAAGTAAACAATATCATGTGATACAATATATTTAAGGAGACTGGATCTCTTGCAACTTCATTCTTACCCCCCAATTCATTATGCAGAAGCTATCATCCACTCAAATACTCCACATTCTCAATTTGCTTGATTCTGGTCTTTCTGTCTGACAAATCTCTTATCAAACTGGTCATGGCATTGCTACCATCAGCCGTACTCACTCTGAGCACTGACCCGAGCTTCAGAAATCATTTGGTGGTTGTCCTATAAAGCTTACTACTGCTAATGTTGACTATGCACATCAAATTATTCGCATGGGAAAAGTTGATAATGCTACCAAAGCTGCACAAACACTTCAGGGTATCACCAACACCCCTTTCTCCTCCCAAACCCTTCATTGATATCTTAAATCACATGGCATGAAACCTGTAGTCAAGAAGAAATGTCCACTACTCAAACCTCATCACCGACATGCATGATTGGAGTTTGCTGAGCGGCATGCAGAGTGGACACTTGAGGATTGAAAAAGGGTCATATGGTCAGATGAGACTAAAATTAATCATTTGGGATCAGATGGAAGAAAATATGTGTGGAAAGATAGTGATGAAGGTCTGAGTGATAGGCTTGTTGAGGGAACAGTGAAGTTTGGAGGAGGGAATTTGATGTTGTGGGGGTGCATGGGATGGGATGGGGTTGGATATGCTACTACGGTTGAAGGAAAGATGGATGCTGAACTTTATGTCAGCATTATGGATGATGAGCTTCAGCAAATACTAGAGCTTTGGGGTAAAACTACTGATGATATGGTATTTCAGCAGGACAATGACCCCAAACATACCAGCAAAAAGGCCAAGAAGTGGTTTGAAGACAATGATATTACTGTCCTCAAGTGGCCTGCACAGTCTCCTGACCTCAATCCTATAGAACATCTGTGGCATCATCTCAAAAAGAAGCTTGGAGAGTATGAGGAACCAGCCAACAGTGTTACAGAGCTTTGGGAGAGGGTACAGGTGGAATGGGAGAAGATACCAAAGGAGGAGTGTCAGAAATTGATTGAAAGCATGCCTAAAAGACTTGCTGCAGTAGTTAAAACAAAAGGTGGCTATACCAAGTACTAATTTATACTCAAAAAATCAGTGCAACAAAACTGTTCCAATGAGTCACTAGAGTATATGATGAAGTTTACTTATTAAATAATGTCACATGATCTTGTGGCTATGCAGGTGATCAGATAGGATGTTAAGGTATATTCCATAATTTTCCCAGATTTTATGACAATTTATTTCATTTTGTTCAAGTACACTTGTTAAAAGTTTGAAAACATTGGAATGGTTTTGTTGGCCACTGTAAGGGCTGTCGCAACAGCCAGGATTGTGCCAACAATGATGGCAAGAATCTCTATTCCAGTGAGCATAGCTTGTCTTTTTCTTTTCTAGAGGTGGTTTCTCTGTAGTCAGTTTGGTGGGTGTTTTGGTCTCGGTTTCTTTGTATGGGGAGAGAGGTGCTGTGTGGGGTTTCTACAGCTGTTGTCACTGTTTATATGCCCCTAGGATTGTCTTGGCATGCTTCAGGTTTCTCTTGGGCTCCCACAAGTTCTCTGAGGTCGGGTATCTGACCCACTTCACTAGGAAGTGCATGGTCTTTCCTTTCTTTTTGTGTCTGATGATCGCTTCCACCTCATACTCTGATTCGCCTTCTATCAGGTCGGGCAGTGGTTCTGGGAAGTTTGGTCCATGTGTCTTGGTTTCTTTGTACTGGGAAAGAAGTGCCACATGGAATACAGGGTGTATTTTCCACTGTTCTGGCAACTTCAGTTGGTAGGAGAGTGGGTTCAGGACCTTCTCAATAGTGAATGGTCCTTCTCTCTTTGGTGCGAGCTTCCTCATTGCATGTGTTGTCTTGAGGTTCTTTGCTTCTAGCCACACTCTGTCTCCTTCTTTGAATGGGGTGAAGTGCCTTGTCATTCTTTCCGCCATCATCTGTCTGGCTAACTCATGAGTTGCCTTCACTTCATCTCGGGCCCATTGCAGCACAACTATTTGATTTTCTATGGCCAGTATGTTTGTTTTCAGGTAGGGGAGTGGGATCGCCTTGGGCTCATAGCCCATCATGAGGTAGAATGGGGAGTTCTTCTGTATGGAGTGCATCCTCTGGTTGTGTGTGAACTCTGTGGTTGGGAGGAGGTGCTTCCAATTCTCCTGGTTGTTCAAGCAGAAGATCCATAGGCATACTTCCACTTCCTGGTTCACCCATTCTGTCTCCCCATCAGTCTGGGGGTGGTACGCCATACTCATTGCCAGCTTGATTCCGAGCAGTCTTCCTAGCTCCTGGAACAGCTGCGAGGCAAATCTGGGATCTCTGTCAGAGATGATCTTGTCTGGGAGGCCAAATCATTTGTAGACATTGTCTAGATAAAGGGTGGCCACTCCCAATGCATCCACAGTTTTCCTGCAAGGGATAAAAATGACCCCCTTCATAAGCACATGGTCTACCACAACAATGAGTGCATCATAATCATCGGACTCTGGTAGGTCAGTTATGAAATCTGTCATCACCATCACGAATGGTCTTGTCGCTTCAGATTTGATTGGTTGTAGTGGGGGGGTCATTGGGTGCATGTTGACCTTCATCTGCTGGCATATTGTGCATCCAGCAACATAGTTCTTAATGTACGTCATCATCCCCAGCCACCAGTAGTCTCTCCTGATCATTTCAGTTGTCTGCCATTGTCCTGGGTGTCCACTGGTCACTCCTTCATGGTATTGTTGCACCAGCTTCTTTTGTAGATCTCTGTTGTCAGGGACATAGCACCTGTCTCAGAAGAATAGAAGGCCATCTTCTATCTTCCAGTCTTCCAATGCTGATTTTATTGGCAGTGTTTCTTTGGTCTTTAGCGCCTTGATTGTGCTCTTCACCAGGTCATCTTTCATGATGCTCCCTGCAAGCAAGTCATCCATTTCCATGTCGATGAATTTCACAAATACTGTTTCTGGCAGCGTTGTGACATCTTCATTATTGTTGTCTTCCACCAGTATGTGGTCCACTCTCCATGACAACACATTGCTCTGTACCATCTGTGATCTGGGTATGTGGACGAGTTGCAAGTCAAATTCTGATAGGAATAAGCTCCATCTTGCCTGTCGTCTGTTCAGTTTCTGCACTGTTCGGAAGTACGTCAAGTTCTTGTGGTCCGACAGGATTACCACTGGGTGTCCAGAACCCAGTAGGTAGTGTCTCCAGGTTTCTAGCGATTGTACTATTGCTAGCAGCTCCCTGTCATAGATCTTGTAGTTCTGTTCCATTGGTGTTAGCGCATGTGATATATATCCACATGGATGCCAGTCCCCATTCATATCCCTCTGTCTCAGCACTCCTCCTGTCGCATGTTTTGAGGGGTCTGATTCGATTGTGAATGGTTTTGTTGGGTCTGGCATTAGCAGTACCAGTGCTTCTGCAAATTTCCTTTTCAGCATCTGGAAGGGCCTTTTTGCATTCCATTGTCCAGTTGAATACTTTGTTCTTCTTTGTCAGTTCATTAAGCAGTCTGCTTGTCTCCGCAAAATGTCCAATAAACTTCCTGTAGAAGTTTCCAAATCCCAGGAAAGATCTGACTGCCTTTACGTTTGTCGGGGTTGGCCAATCCTGTATACCTGCCAGTTTCGTGTTGTCCATGGCAATTTCATTGGGTCAGATGATCAGACCCAAGAATTCCACTTTGTGGACGTTGAATTTGCATTTCTCTGGTTTCAGGTATAAGTCATTTTCTGCCAGTCTTTGCAGTACCCTCTTTGTCATTTCCTGGTGTTCATTCTGATCCTTGGAGAATATCAGGATGTCATCCATGTAAATCACAAGCCATCCTTCTCTGATCATGTCATGGAATATCTCATTCATCATTGCCTGGAAGGTCGCCGGTGAGTTACATAATCTGAAGAACATCACCATTGGTTCAAACAGCCCCCGATTTGTCCTGAAGGCTGCCTTCCATTGATCTCTGTCCTTGATTCTGACATTGTGATATCCCCATCAGATGTCCAATTTTGTAAACCATTTTGCCCCTGTTAGTTTGTCCAACAGGTCTCCTACCAGCGGCAGCAGGTAGGTGTTCCATTGTTCAAATACCTGTAATCTTGGCAGGGTCATAGCGCATCCGAGTCCTTCTTCGCAATGAAGAAGAATGGCAATGCCATGGGCGATTTTGATGGTCGAATGTATCCTTTCTGCAAGCTTTCATCAAGGAACTCATCAAGCTTCTTCTGTTCCGCTGGTGATAATGGGTAAACCCTACAATCCTTTGCCACAAAGTCCAGTTCCAGTTTGATTGCATGATCCCAGGGTCTTGATTCTGGGAATCATTCCAATGCTTCCTTTTCGAATATCCATCAGTATTCCTTATACTGTTTGGGGAGTAGTTCATCTAGGGTCTTTCATTTGGGGTCTCCTTCCTTCTTGTGTGTCAGTTGCTGTGAGACGGATGTTTTTGCCCTGATCCAGATTTTCTGTCTGTATGCATATTGTGGTGATCCTTTTGCCTTCACGATCTGAGAGATGGTCTTCATCATCTGAGAGTATGAGTACCTTGGTTCATTGTACTCTTCTGTCAGTGGCATTTTAGTGGGTTTGAATATTCCAATGACGGGTTCTCCTCAGATGTAGTAGGGACTACCATGGATGGTGGATAAATTGTTGTGGATATGGATGATATCCATGGATTATCCACATCATCCACAAAACTGATAAGTGACCTTTTTGCCAAAAGGTTGTTGTAATATGCACTGTTGATGTGTAACTACTAGTATACAACTAATAGTTATGTGTTTGAAGTACCTATCACTGAGGAAAAGGCAAATTTAGTGTTTCAATGCATTTTTGGATATTACCAAGAGAAATTGAATGTCACTGATTCAATTTGGCATGTAAAATCATGAAAATATTTGAGTAGGTGCTTACAAGACTTGTGTATTGGACTATATAGTTTATTGTTGGGATTTATTTATTCATTCCTTGAAAATAGCCTAAAGATCATTTTATATAGAGTTACACCAATGTGGTATAGTATTTTGAGATTTTCTTATCAAATATTGCACAAAATTAAGAATTTATTTTTCTCTCTTTAAACACCCTTACTGGTATAATATCCACAAAAAATTTCAAAAATTTTAAATATATAAAAGACAAATGAATATTGCATATACAAAAGCATGAGAGCTGGTCATCAGAAATGCAAAAAAACAAATAACATGGCAACTGTTACAAATTCAATATCACAAAAAAAAACTGGCTTCTTCATCTGAGTATTTTTAAACTCAGCTCAAAATCCTGGTTAGAATGGTATGCAACATCACTATATTCCATTTATGGTAAGTCACATGACTCTCTCATTTTTTGAACTCAGCTCAAAAAACTGATCAGAATGGTATATAACATCACTATATTCCATTTATGGTCTGTCACATGACTCTCCCAATGTCATTTTTGAACTCAGCTCAAAAAACTGATCAGAATGGTATATAACATCACTATATTCCATTTATGGTAAGTCACATGACTCTCCCAATGTCATTTTTGAACTCTCCTCAACAAACTGATCAGAATGGTATATATAACATCACTATATTCCATTTATGGTAAGTCACATGACTCTCCTGATGTCATTTTTGAACTCAGCTCAAAAAATTGATCAGAATGGTATATAACATCACTATGTTCCACATATGGATGGTTCCATCACTATGTTCCACATATGGATGGTTCCATCACTATGTACATGTCATTTTGAAATTCAGCTCAAAAAACTGGTTAGAATGATGTATAACATCACTATAAATTTTTGACTCCCACGGTTAGTAAAGTCAGTAATTTTTGTAAGGTAGGGGCAATCCATACACATCCAATGTCAGCTGTTGTGACTGATGTGTGATGAGACCTTAGCATGCACTAAATTGATCATGTGTTTGTTTCACTTGGACACCATAGAATCTCTTGAAAACACATCATTTATTCATGCTGATGTCTCAAAAATGTACAACCACCAAAAAATCATGAAGTGGAAATAAAAAATTTTCCTGGTGGCAGATTCCTTGAAATTTATGTGCTTTCTTTGATATGCAAATTTTTGCACTTTTGTCACATTCATCATGCCAAATCAGGTGACACTGGATGCATATGGATTTCCTCTACCTTAATGGTTGCTGAAATTACTAACCATGGGGAAAACAGCCATGGAAAAATGGTCACACTGAATTTTTCATTGATTCCAGTTTTGAAGAATGAGTCTCAACTCTGTTAAGGACTTGTAAACCTACCAAAAAAAAGTGAAGGAAAAAGGGCCAGAAATGAGTGGAATAGCATGAGGGGATGATGAGCATGACACTAGCCAGGGCTGTGGCACATGTTGATCAACTGTGGGAGACGGTGATCGGGTGTGAGAACTGGTGGTAGGGTTTTGATGCAATCAAGTCTAGGAATAGTGAGGCAGACACAGGATGCCTCACTATTCATAGGCTTGTATTGTGGGAAGGTCCGGTGCTGGTGGTGGTTGCATGCAGATCCCTAGTGGCAATATTGATCATCAGTGGTGTGGCAATGGTTGTGTTGACCGCCAACACACCATGTGAAGGGTCTCAGTAATCAACGGGTCAGCAATTCTAATACCATAGTAACCATGCAGAACCCATGACCTGAACACCATGGATTTTACCATACCCATACCCATGTTATTCCTTACCAAGACTATATTACTCATTTATTTAAATTTAATAGTAACCATTCATTCATCCATGGATATCACCCATGCAATATCCATATCCATATCCATCCATGGTAGTCCCTAGGATGTAGGCAATCAATAGTTCATCGTCCACGATCCCTTGTTTGGGTGTCCCTCCCAGTTGTTCCATTGCCTGTTTGTGGTTTGCCAGTGCTGGGTTTTCCTTCCCAGTGTCTTCTTCATCTTGTGGCCCAATGGGCTCCATGTTTTGGAGAGTTGTGATTGCAATCTCTTCATTGTCCACTTCCTCAATCGTTGCTCTTCTTGTTTCAATGGGTGCTTTGCTTCTTCTTGGTTCAGCATGGAGGGCTCCGTCCATCAACTTTGCCTTGGCGACGATTCTTCAGCATTGCTCTAGCCATTCTTCGTTTGTCAGTTTCTTCTTGAGAGAGAGCTTCTCTCTTTCTCTGGTGACTATCTTTTGTATTTTTGTCATTCGCTCTTCTTCTTTTTCCTTCCTTTGGAGGGCAAGTGTCTCCAGTTCTTTAGTGGCTATCTTTTGGCACCACATCAGTCGTTCTTCTTTTGTCATCCTTTTGATGGTTCCTTCTCCCTCTTTGGTCATCTTTTGGCACCATGTTAGGGGTTCATAGTTGGGTTTCTCAGTTTGCACCCTCCTGATAAGGGTCTTTCCCTTTCCAAGCATGAACTTGGGGTGGGTTCTGTCAGTCGTTTGGAATTGGAAGGTTCCAATTCTCCAGTCGATTACTGGGTTGATTCTTCTGAGCCATGGCAGGCCCAGGATGATCGATTCTTTTCCCAATCCTGCAATGAGGAAAGTCATTGGGAAAGATCTTCCATTGATCATTAAGAGTCCCTTGGCATAGTGGGAGACCTCCTCTTTCTTGTTCAGGGTTCCATCCATGTTCTTGACCCTGATTACTCTTTCCAAGGGGTGAAGGTCGAATCCGTTGCTTTCCACAAATTCATGGCTCATGAATATCCCTCCTGCTCCTGAGTCAAGTAGGGCTTCAGTTTCGATGGCTTTCTCTCTGCCTGCTCCTAGCACTTTGACATCCAAATGCATGGATTGATTGTTCAAAGTAGCTAGCAGTACAGAGCAGACAGAGAGTTTGGTGGTATTTGGCATCGAGGCAGGCCACCTCTTTAAAAACCCTCATCCCCTATCAAGGCAAGGGCCTTCTCATTCCCTTCTTCATTGAGTTCTTTCATGATCGCTTGGATCTTCATGTAGGCCTCTTCGCCTTTCTTCTTTGGGAATGACTGGCTTTCAGTCCTTGTTTCTCCTTTCTTGTGCTCGGTTGCTCTGTGTCCTGGCTGGTGGCATACAAAGCATAATCCCTTCTTCATGTGCTCAATCCTCTCCTGATAAGAGAGTCAGTTGATCTCGAGCGGGCTTTCTTTCATTTTGGAGCTTGGTGGCCTCCTTGCTAAGGCCTCCTGTGCTCTCCCTGTTATAGCTCTTGCTCTCCTCCATTGTCCATCATATTTGGAGGCAGCGGTGATCATTCCTTCTAGGGTTGTTGGGATTGTTTCCATGTTGAAAACTCTCTTGAGGAGTTTGGGGTTCAATCCATCCATGAAGAGTTTGATAAGAGCAATATCATCATTGATTCCTGCTTTCTCTCACAGGATTTGGAACTGCGCTATGTAGTCCTCCAGGTCCTGTCCCTGCTTCAGTGTCTTCATCTCTGTTCTGGCCCTGCCAGCTTTGTCGATCGGTGTGAACACTGTCTTGAGTGCTGCTTCAAAAGTCGACCAGGTCCCCAGGTCTTCCCTTTCTGCCCATGTCTGCACCCAGGGCACGGCAGTTCCTCCATTCATGAAAGACAACGCAAAGATTATCTTCTTCTCGTCAGTGTTGTAGATTCCATGGTTCACTCTCAAGTAGAGTTTTACTTCTTGTAAGAACTTTGCAGTTCTAGTTTGGTCCCCTGTGAAGTCAGACAGGGTTCAGATTCTGATCTCCTTGGTTGATGCATTGGGTTCAGTAGACATGTCATCATTGGATAGGGAGAATGGGTCTCGTTCTGGGGTTTCTTCTTTATCAAAGGATCTAAAATCCTCTTTGTTGAGGTATCAGGGTTCTTTGTCGCTGGTTCTCCTTGAGAACCACTTCTGTGCTGGTTCTGAGTACTGTACTAGTTGACCCTGGTATCTATACCATGGGGTTCTTCCTGATGGTGATGCTACTGTTGGAGGTCTGTCTGGGCTTTGTCTGAAAGATGTTGTGTCTGCACCTAGGTAGGTGGACTTCATAGATCAGCTTGACCTTTTGTTAAGACTATAGGTTTCAACTCAGTCTTTGTGTCATGTATTGCAGTTGGAGGCTTTCCAACTGTATCGGTATCGCACTAGGAGACTTTCCTAGTGTATAGGGCTTCCTGCCTTCACTTGGGTACTTCCTCAAGTAGTCATGGCTATCCGTACTCAGAGGCTTTCTGAGTAGACCATTCATTTGTGTATCACAGTTGGAGGCTTTCCAACTGTCAAGTTCGAGTTTATCACAGCTAGGGATTTCCTAGGCTGTTGAATGTTCAGATTGAGTCTAAGACCATTGATTGAATTAGGTCAAGCTAAGGAATACAGGCAGTATTACTATAGCTTATATACGGTTTCAGAGATGTCTATCGTCCAATCGGAATGTGAGATCCTTGTCAAGTAATAATAGAAAGAACAATAGAACAACAAGCCTCATGCCAAGCATGAGGCATCCGATGTCATGGAATGCTGTGGCACAGCATGTTGGTCAACAGCAGTGAGATCAGGGAGTGGGTCTCCATCGGAGCGAGTCATTTCAAGTCAGAAAGGAAAAATAAAATATCTGGCCTTGCCAGCATACGTCTGGTCATCCTGTGTTATGATAATGAAAATCATAACAGTCCCCATGTGAGTGATCCACATTTCCAGACTTGTAGAGTTTCAAGCCTGCACTTGCCTAACTCCCTCAAGTCTGTGATGCATCTGTTTGTGTGGCCCCCCCCCACCCACATCCTGGGTATTGTTTCGAGTCCACCTACTTGGCATGAGCTGGTAGCTTTCCTTTCTGTTGGTTGATTTTTCCCACTGGGTTTTTAACAACAGAGAATTTTTGATGCACCCTTGCTATTATGCCACTTTAGTACATTGACACACATGTATTTACTGTAGGGATCCACCCTTGAAATACATGCCTGCAGACCCATCAGGATGGCTGGTGCTATGCACCACCTCCTCACAGAGCCTTGCATTTCCCTATTCATCCTTGGTCTGCCTCCCACTTCTCATGGTCCATACTCACCAAGGACAATTAGAGACTATACTGTTCTCTCTTAACCAGTCGTATAAAATAGAACACCGTGTTGGTGGCAGTGATTTCGGCAAGTGACTCATGTCAACTCACTTCCTATCACTGAACCCCTGGAGGCCTGAGGCCTGAGCACTCAGATTAGTGCTGTTCTGGCCTGGCTTGGCCTATGGCAATCGAGAGTGATCTGCCAGTCTCTGGTCAGCCATTAGTTCAAAACAGTTGAGGTCTTTACACTCCCCCACCTTTCCTGGTGGACTGGTCACCAGCCAACTGCCTGCAAAGTTGTTAGTCCAGTCCCAGTCCAGTACAACCGGACTCTGAGTGGAATCCACTCAAACACTGGATTCCACTTGGACTGGTCCTGTTAAGGGCAAAGCCTTAACCACTCAATTTAGTTGATGTCATTTGACGAGTTGTTCAGCACTAGTCTTACTCAGAGCATCTGACATAAGATAGATAGTGCACTCTAGCAGGCCTTCTGCATAGAGTTGTTTGGGTTCATGCACTAAGGAGCTTCCTTAGTGGTTTCAAGTAAGTTCACAAGTTCACAAGTTAAAGCTGTAGATTGCCTAGATCTAAACTAAGGACATCCCTACTATGAGTTGCAGTACTTATACTAATAGGAAGGTTCTTATTGTCCAATCAGAAAGGTAGATGCATATCAGGTATGAATAGAAACAATAAGCCTCATGCCTTGCATGAGGTGTCTGATGTCACAGATCCAATGGCAAGGATCCAATGTCACTATGGGGCCCAAGGGGTAGGAAAACTATCCCACATTTCATACCTTTAGATAGTGTAAAATGATATATTTATGGTATAGTTTTCATGTATTGATAAACCCCAAAATGGAATAAGTTTCATCAGGAGTTGGCATGAAAATCTACCACTAAGAGGAGTGAAAAAGAATGCCTTTTCCTACCTGTAAGGGATGAGTCGATGGGATGAAAACCTCCCACGTTTTGTCCCCAGTTCATCCCACACCAAATTCATCCCATGGGATGGTTTTCATCTTTATATGGGCATAAATAGCACCCCTCTACCTGGGTTGAATTTCATCAACTTTCCAAGGCTTTAAGAGGAATGAAAGAACCTGCCAATAATGTTTTTTCATCCCTATGATAGAATAGTTTCATCATGTATCAGAGTTAATTTCAAGCCACTAAGATACAAAATCTACTCAAAAGAAGCAAAAAAATCCCCCAGACCCCTGATGCCTCATTGTTGGCCTGTTGTCCCATCACATCCCCATTGTTGTCGTCCCTGTCCCTGTCCCCCTCGCTGTGTTGTCTCTGCCTCCTATGCACCAGCCTTACTCCCTACGAGCAGTTGCTCATAGCAGAGGGGTCTGGTGCCATGGCCTGGTCATCTCGGTGATGGTGCTGGATGCCAGGTTGCACTCATCATCACCCTCATCCCCATTGTCAGAGGATGCACCCACGATGCACCCCACGAGCAGTTGCTCATGGACGTGTGGTGGGTGCTGGTTTGTCGTACCCTGGGGAAGGTGGTGGCGGGTCATCAGCATGAGGCGGCAGGTAAAAGAGGAGTGGGGTGCATATATGGGCCTCCGAGTGCCATCCCCTCCCATCGCCATCTGTTCCCTGCTCCACCCCTCTCGTTTCCTCCTTTGTTCATCACCCGGTGCATGGGGTGCCCGTTTTCGGGGTGATTCCTCGAGTTTTTTCCCTAAGAAATCAATTAATCTAATGGTTAGTAGGATTGAATAAGAAAGAAAGAAAAGAAAAAAACTTACATGCCCCAAATGATGATACACATCACATATCATTGGTTGGGGTCAGGGTGCCTGTTTTCAGCATAGCTGGTCGAGGTTTTCCCTAGCAAATGAAGTAGAATTGTTTATTAGTACAATTGAATAAGAAAAAAAGAAAAGAAAAAAAACTTTCAGTCGTTGTGGGGCACATTTGCAGGTGTTGTTGTCGTGCCCCCTTGTTGTCGTGTTGTCCCCCTCATCATTCCATCACCATAGATGCCCACAATCCACCCTACGAGCAGGTGCTCATAGGCATGGGGTGGGTGTCATCCCCCTCCATTGTTGTGTCATCCCCCCACCCTGTGTCCCATCGTTGTCGTGCTGGTGCTGGTGCTGGCAGTGTCATCCCCTCCCCACCCTGTCATCGTACTCAGGCTGAACCTGCAATCCCACCCTATGAGCAGTTGCTCATAGGCATGGGGGCAGGTGCTGTGTTGTCCACAGCAGCATGGTGTGGGGTGTGGATGGTGTTGGTGGTGAGCACCCATGATCCACCCCACGAGCAATCACTCATGGGCATGGGGTGGATGTTTCTCGGATGTCATTGTCGAGCTCTGGGGAAGGAGGTGGGTGTCGTCAGCATGATGTGGCGGGTAAACAAGGGGGTGGTGTACTTACCTGGTGGGTCCCACTATATGGGCCTCCTGCTGCCATCCTGTCTTCCGTCACCATCACCATCATTGTTGTTGTCACCCGCCTCCACCCCTACCATTTGTTGTTTGTTGTTCCCATCGTCCCTGTCATGCATTGTAGGCCTCATTTTTTCCCTAAACATAAAGTAATAGTTTAGTTAGTAAAATGAACACGAATTATAGAAGAAAAAAACTTACTATGGCCCAAACAATGATTCACATCATTTGGGCCATGTTGTGAGTGAGGTGGCTCATTTGTGGCCACAGGTGGTGTTGCCAGTGTTGTGTTTGTTGTTGTGGGAGTCAGCATTGATGGCATTGGGGTTGTGGGAAGAGAGAGGAGAGAGGGGGGAGCATCGTCATCATCGATGGTGGTGGTGGTGGTGAGGTGAGATGGTCGCATGGTGGTTATGGTTGATGTTGATGTGACATGATGTTCAACATTCATCATGTGATGTGTTGAGGGTGGGCTGCAAATGACTTGTCAGTAAAACAATTACAACACAAATGAAAAATCCCCCTTTTTGGGATGAAAAAAATTCTCTTAACACTTGTAATCCTGAAGTGTGAAAAGTATCCTCTCATTCTGACTGAGAACAATAACAATAATACCTGAGGAAGGAACAGTCAATTCAATATTTAATGAAAGAAATTTCCCTACTAAAATCATCTCATGAAAGTATGAAATTTGTATTTTATTTCAGGCTGAAAACACACCCTGTTATTCACACCTTTGTGGCAGGAAACACTATCCCATAAATTGTTGAAAAGTTTGATGAAAATTCACACATTAAGATGGTTGCAAATCCATACCCTCATCTTGGATTAAAATTATCCCCTCTATTTCATCCCCTTGTAAAATGAAAATTCATCCCATTAGTTTAAGAATATTTTGTAATGTAACACATATGAACTCCATCCCTTGGATGGCTGAAATATTTGGGATGAAAATTCATCCTAAATTCATCCACCCTGAATTCAGCCATTTATGTTAGGAAATTCACATTTCCAAATTTAAATGGCTGAAAATCATATTGTGCTAGGTCCACAGTGTGTCAAGGACATGCTGCGCTGCAGCATGTCAATCATGAGAGTCCAACATCATGGACCTCATGTCAAAGGGCTGTCATATCACAGCATGTGTGGGAGTGGGTTTGGGTCCATGGAGTCACCATGCATCAAGGGTGCCTTCCACAGGAAGGGGATTGAATGCATGTTGTTGGCATGCATCATGTGTGTGTCTGGTGTCAGGGGCATGCTCTTAAGCATGAATCAGGAAGTGCCTCCTGTCTGGAGGGGATCATTGGGTGCATTGGGTCAGTTGGGTTCCATGAGTTACAAGGAAAATTGTAACATTACCCCCTCGCTATGGTCAAAAGTTCCACACTTTGACCTAAATCTTTGTCTCTCCTCCGCAGTCTGATTGGGTGTGGTCTGGATAAGTGGATGGGTCAGGGTCAAGGGTTGCGATGGAGGAATAATTCATGTCCAAACTCGGACCATGATCAGGTTCTTCTTGTTCATGCTACCCTAGGCAGTGGTGTCAAAGAGTTGGTGGTGTCATTGGAAGGGGGGTTCCCCGTAGGGTGTCATTGGATGGAGAATTCAATGTCTGTGATCAGGGGTTTAGGTCTTGGTCAGAAGATCGCATAGAGGCAAAATGCAAAGGTTAGGGCTGCCACTGCAGCCAGGGTTGTGCCAGCAATGATGGTGAGGATTGTGATTCCTGAGAGCATGGGTCTGTTTCTGTCATGCCATCATCTTGAGCTTGCTTCTTAAATCCTTCTGTAGGGTTCTCCCATCATGTTTCCCATTGTGTTATCATCAAAGCCATCATATCCTGACTCAAAGAAGAGCTGCTGTCTGTGCTCAGCTTCTCTTTGATCGGTCTCTCGATCTTTCTGAGGTTTCTCTGGGCAGTTCATCCTCTAATTTCCGGGGCCTCATTATTTGTAGTATTTGCAAACATATCGCTGGCAAATCAGGCTGAAGTGGCCTATCTGTTGGCAGATGAAACATCTGGCATGTCTCATGTGTGGAGGGGACCAAGGTGGTTGGGTAGTCTTTGGTTTGGGTTTGGGGGTGGTCAGATCAATTATTTTGGGTGCCCTAGGTACAATCTTCAGGTTCTTTGTAGAACAGGAGGAGTCTCCAGATGGAGCTTGTCATTTGTCTCAGTTGTTCTGCTCATTGAATGGCAAGAGCAAGGTCGGTGGCCATCTGTGTCAATCTAAGGGGGTGTGACACAACTCTCAGTGACTTTAGACCAATATATGGACTAACTAATGGTGGCTTTAAGCTGTGTTTAATGGTCCAGCTAATGTGGGCCCATAGTAAACAATAGACCATAGTAGATAAGTGGGCTCATCTGATGGGTATAAGTTCATGAAAATAGGATGGGCTCATGGGTGATATGAGTACTGCTATAGGCCATTTGTCATGAATGGGCCAATGGGTCATATCAACACTGCACTGAACTGTATGATGGATGGGCCCATGGGTCATGTCAATATTGCAGTAGACTATATGATGGATGGGCCCATGAGCCATGTCAATACTGCAGTGGACTGTATGATGGATGGGCCCATATATAGGGTTGGTCACTTCACATGTCGCCACTTCAAATGTTGGATTGGGTCACTTCAAATGTCAGGTTAGGTCACTTCAACTGTTGGCACTTTAAATATTGGGTCAGAATATTATACTTGTCGGATCAGAACAATTTCAATGTTGGGTTGGGTCACATCACATGTCAGCACTTCAAATGTAGGATCGGGTCACTTCAACTGTTGGCACTTCAAATGTTGGATCAGAACATTATATCTGTTGGGTCAGAACATTATACTTGTCAGACTGGAACAATTTTAATGTTGGGTTAGGACCTTAGGTCACTTCACATGTTGGCACTTCAAATATTGGATTGGATCACTTCAAATGTCAGCACTTTACATGTTGGGTCAAAACATCTTGCTTGTCAGGTCAGAAAAAACTCATGTCAGGGTCAGAACACTTTACATGTCAGGTCAGGACATTTTACTATTGGGAAACTTTATACATTGGGTTGAAACACTTTGCATGTCAGGTTGGAAAAAATGCCTGGGTCAGATGTTTTACCTTCAATACAATGTTGTATTTGTTCCAATCCAATGTGGCATGTTTTGATCTGAAAATGGGCATGCTCCAATCCAATGGTGTGTTTGCTCTGAGGCACCAGTGGTGATACATCACTACTAAATGCACAGAGAATATTTAAGAATCCCTCATCAAGTATCTGCTACCTAGATGAAGGCTGCAAGTCTGTTATGGGATCATATGGCCAACTGCAATATTGACATGACCCATGGGCCCATCCATCATACAGTCCAAGTCTACTGTGAATTGTTCCAACCCAACACAGCAAAATGTTCCAACCCAACATTTGAACTGCCAACAGTTAAAGTGACCCATTTGAAGTGCTGACATGTGAAGTGACCTGAGCCACCATTGAAATTGTACTAAGTATAATGTTCCCCAACATTTGAAGTGACCCAAAATGACATTTGGAGTGACCATGACCCGACCTGACATTTGAAGTGACACAATTTGACATTTGATGTGCTGACATGTGAAGTGACCCAATCTGACATTGAAATTGTTCTGACCCAACAAGTACAACATTCTGACCTGACAGTTGAAGTGCCAACAGTTGAAGTAACCTGACCCAACATTTGAAGTGACCTGACCTGACATCTGAAGTGACCTGATCCAACACTTGATGTGCCAATGACATGTGAAGTGACCCAACCTGACATTGAAATTGTTCTGACCTGACAAGTTCTGACCCGACAGTTGAAGTGCTGGTTGAAGTGACCTGACCCAACATTTGAAGTGACCCAATCTGACATTTAAAGTGCCGACATGTGAAGTGACCTGACCCAACATTGAAATTGTTCTGACCCAACAAGTACAATGTTCTGACCTGACAGTTGAAGTGACCTGACCTGACATTTGAAGTGCTGACATGTGAAGTGACCCAACCCAACAAGTACAATTAGGGTGTAGCACGGGTCACACTGCAGGTAAGATTTCACACACTGCACCTGCACCTGCCAACACCACACCCGTTCTAACACCGCAACCGCAGTGACAGGTTTTTACCACAGTCTGTCATGAAACACTGCAGGTGTGACACCACATATATACACCATGGATGTTTGCCTCGAATTTGATGTTCTATGCTATTAAACATCCTGTGTTTGTATGGTATAAGCCCTTAACTAACTTAACTACACCCTGTACATAATACCTAAGCTATAGATACTTTTTTAAATTTGAATAACATGAGCAATGGAATTTTATTTAATCATGCTTATCATCCACATGCAAAAAAATACACCTTGTCCCTCGTCTTGAGTGATGGAGGGATTTATTTACTTAATAATTCTATACAATACTACAAAAAGAAAAAACCACTGTCTCGCTTGCAGCAAGACGGCAAGGGGCAAGAGGTCGTCATGGTGGTGCCCTTCCCACTTGTTGGCGGTTTGTTGTCATCATTCTCATCTCCCGTCATTCTCGTCCTCCCTGTTCTCATCCCCCCCTTGTCCCCCCCCTTCATTCTTGTTCTCCCTGTTGTTCTTGACCATTCTTGTCCCCTCCACCCTTGTCATCATCAATAGTAAAATCACTACCTAAAACCTTTGTTGTAGGAACAAGAAAATGAAATGAGAAAGGAAAAACCAACTTACCTATGGCCCAAGAGATGGCAGCGTCTCTTGGGCCTTTTTTTTTGTTTTGCCCCATCACCATCCTCTTCCTCATTGCCATCGTCGTCATTGCCGCCCATGTCATGGTCATTCATCCCCCTCTCTGTCCCTGTCCCCCGGCATTGTCGTCCCATCTCATTGCTCCCCATTTCCACCCCACGAACAGTCGTTCTCGGCGGCGGATAGGGGTGCTGTGGTGGTGGTGGTGGTGGTGGTTCGTCGCTCGTCGCTCGTCATCCTCTCATCCCCGTCTCCCATTTGTCATTCATTGTTCCTCTTCCCATTGTCCCTTGTCATCGGCTGCTAGCACCTGTGACCCACCCCACGAGCAGTGGCTCACAGAGCTAGGGTGGGTGCTGGGCCATTTGTCATTGCTTCCTTCATAACTCATCCACCCTGCAAGCAGGGGCTCGCAGCAGTGGGTTCTCCCAGTCCCGACCTGGGTCATCATCCTAGGTGTCTTGGCGCCATCTTGTTGTTACAACATAGATAGAACCTTAGAAAAAAGAAACAGTTAGTTAATTGAAAGAAATAAACAACTTACTGTTGTTGAGCTGACACTATACCCTAGAAAAGAGCACATTTAGTTAGTTGAAAGAAACAAAAAACTTACTATTACAATGGGCAATGCCCATGGGTGAAGAGGAACTGGAAATCTGAAGTCGATCAGTAGTTTGGCAACTGCCAGATCCGGCAACTCAAGCAACCCGTCAATACCCGTCATACCGCCAAAATGGGTATGGTATGTCACAGGTCTGGCATTTTGGCAACCGTACCCATACCTGTCCAACCTGTGGGCCATTTACCGCGGGTTTACCCATACCCGTGCTACACCCTAAGTACAATTATAAGGGCAACCTAAGCCTCTAGCAAAGGGAAATCCGAAGTTAAAATTATACTACATAATACAGGCATTGGGGACATACCTAGCAAAGGGAAATCCGAAGAGAAAACTCTAAGGATCCCCTTGCTGATGCCCAGTATATGTGAAGATGACAAAAATCAAATATAACCTAAAAATAGAAAAAGGCAGAGATAGGCGGATCAAGGCCGCCAAATGACATCATACCAAGGGATATGTGTCGGAAGGGGTACTCCGCCTCTAAATATAAAAGTGTCAACATGTACAAACATGATAGCAAGGGAAAATTAGTAATAAAATCCGGAAAAATCATAGAAAATGAAGAATAGAAGGAAATGAGGTGGGGAAAAATATAGGACAAACATAAAAAATAGGAAAAACACACAGGGCACCCCCCTAGTCCCCTTACAACAATGTTCTGACCTGACAGTTGAAGTGCTGACAGTTGAAGTGACTGATGACCAAAGAATTGTCCTGAAAAAATGACCCAAAAAATGACCTCACACAAAATAAATGACCAAAGAATTGACCCAAAAAAATGACCTGACAAAAATGACCTGACATGAAAAAACGACTGAGAAAATGACCCAAAAAAATGACCCAAAAAAACTGTCGGCACTTCAACTGTCAGGTCGGAACATTATACTTGTCAGGTTGGGTCACTTCACATGTCAGCACTTCAAATGTCAGATTGGGTCACTTCAAATGTCAGGTTTAACTGTCAGCATTTTAAATGTTGGGTCGGAACATTATACTTGTTGGATCGGAACAATTTCAATGTTGGGTCAGGTCACTACACATGTCAGCACTTCAAATGTCAGATCAGGTGACTTCAAATCTCATGTTGGGTCACAACTGTCGGCACTTCAACTGTTGGGTCAGAACATTGTACTTATCAGGTTGGAACAATGTCAATGTTCGGTCAGGTCACTTCACATGTTGGGTTAGGTCATTATGCATGTCACATTAGGTCACTCCACATATCAGGTCAGGTCATTTCCCATGTTGAATTGGAACACTTTATATGTCAGATTGGGTTACTTCACATGTCAGATTGGGTTACTCCACATATCAGATTGGGTCATTTCACATGTTTGGTCAGAATACCATATATGTCAGATCAGGTCACTTCCCATGTTGGGTTGGAGCATTTTACTTCTTAGGTGAGGCCACTTCACATGTCAGGTTGGAACACCATATATGTTGGATTTGGTCAGTTCACATGTGACACTCATAGTGAATGGCAAGGGTACACCCCCAGGTATACCCCTGCCATTCCCTAAACATGTTAGGTCATTGAATTGAAGCACAGCTCTTGTCATGTTACAAAAAACATGTAATTTTTTTGAAGCAGAGCCATCATTGGGGTGGAACACCCTTGCCATCAGGTTAGAGCACACCCACATCAGGTCAAAGTAAAGACACTATTTTATTAGAGGTATGTTGCATATAATTTGAATTTGAAGTAATTTTCAGTACACCTTTTGTCATTTGCAGCAAACATGTAATTTTATAGTACACAGCCACCATTGGGTCAGAGCACAGTCATGTTGAGTCAAAAGACACATGCTATAGCATTGAAGGTATAATACATAAGATTTACATTTCAGTTGAATTTCAGTACATCTCTTGTGATTTTACAGCAAACATGAAATTTTATCGGAGCACAGCCACCATTAGGTCAGAATACTAACCATTGGGTTGGGACACAGAGAAGGATCCAACAACATGACCCAAAAAATGACCCAAAAAAATTACCTGACACAAAAGGAATGACCAAAGAATTGACCCAAAAAAATGACCCGACAAAAATGACCTGACATGAAAAAATGACCAAGAAAATGACACAAAAAAATGACCCAAAAAAATGGCCCAACAAATGACCCCATAAAACGACCTGACACAAAGAAATAACCCAAAAAATGACCCGAAAAAATGACCCGAAAAAACGACCAAAAAAATGACCCGATAAAATGACCTGACACAAAAAAAATGACCGAAAAAATGACCCGAAAAAAAATGACCCGAAAAAATGACCCGAAAAATGACCCGAGAAAATGACCCGATAAAATGACCAGACAAAAATGACCCGACAAATTTTTTTGGGTCATTTTGTCGGGTCATTTGTCGGGTCATTTTTTCGGGTCATTTTTCGGTCATTTTTTTGTGTTGGGTCATTTTTTCGGTCATTTTTTTGTGTCAGGTCATTTTATCGGGTCATTTTTTTGGTCGTTTTTTCGGGTCATTTTTTCGGGTCATTTCTTCGGTCATTTCTTTGTGTCAGGTCGTTTTATGGGGTCATTTTTTGGGCCATTTTTTCGGGTCATTTTTTTGTGTCATTTTCTCAGTCATTTTTCATGTCGGGTCATTTTTGTCATTTTTGGTCATTTCTTCGGTCATTTCTTTCATGTCGGGTCATTTTATCAGGTCATTTTTTTGGGTCAGCACTAGCCATTGCATTGGAGGTAAGATGCATCACATTTACAATGAAATTGAATTTCACTACACTTCTTGTTATAATAAATCAAGCATGTTATTTTATTGGAGCATAGCCACTGTTGGTTTGGAACAAACTGTCAGGTCAGAACAAACTCACCATCAGGTCAGAGCACAGCCATGTTGGGTCACAACACACTAGCCATTGCATTGGAGATATGATGCATCACATTTACCGCAAGGCCTGGTTTACTGTTTTGTTGGTGTGTTCGCTTGCACTGTCGGTTTGTGGATGATAAGCTGTCGACATCTTTATCTTAACTCCTGTTAATTTGTGCAGTGCCTTCCAGAATTTCGAAATGAATAACTTATCACAATCGCACACGATTTCCAATGGCAAGCCATTTTCACAGTACCAGTGGTCGAAGAAGACACTTGCAAATTCTTCAGCAGTTAAATCACTGCGTGTCAGTACCAGCTGTACATCTGCATTGAGTCAGTCCATTATTGTCAATATGCAGTTGAAACCTTCGTCTTCTGGAACTGGTCCGATGAAGTCAATTGCCACACAACCTCCATGTTGATCTGGTATCGGCAGGGGGTGCAATGGGCCAGCCAGTTTCTGCGTTGTCAATTTGTTCCTCTGGGAATCTGCACATGCTGGAACATAAGCTGTTTCAAGGTCATGTCACATATTTGGCCAGTAATAAGAGTTCCATAATGCACTGTAAGACTTCTCAAAACCGAAGTGACTGAGGGTATCATGTGCGAGCCTGAATAACTGCTCATGAACCTTGTTTACTGATGGGATTACAAGGTGGTCTCCAATAAACCACAGTCCTTCACTCTTTTTTATGGTTGGCATTCCAGTCGCTGCCCTTTCCAATTTCATGCACCATGGATCAGTTTTATACCCTTCAACAATCTCCTCTCATAACTGTGCGTCTGCGACCACTGACAAAACTACACCAACCATATCTCCATCAAATGTGTCCGTCTCTGCTATAGCATTTGCTGCCTTCCATGGACTCTCTTCACCAGTCTGCAGCAGTATGGTCATCACAGAGAAGGCCCCTTCATCAGCACAAAAATCATAGGGACCTCTCACTTTGTCTCTTGCAATCTGCTCTTCCTCAGTCATCTCAATTGGTAATCTCGACACTGCGTCCACTACACAGTTGTCATCACCCTTGATGTACACAATTTTGCACTCAAACTGTGACATGAACTCCATCCACCTCGCCTGATGGTGAGACAGATCTCATTGATTGTCAAAGTTCTCCAATGTCTGGTGATCAGTGAAAATAGTAAAGGCAGAACCAAGTAAGTCAGCCCTCCATTTCTGTAGTGCCCGGATAATCGCCAGCATTTCCTTTTCATGCACAGGGTAGTTACATTCTGGCACTTTGAAGGTCATGCTGTCGTATGCAACCAGATGCACCAATTTCCAGTCCTGGCTGAAGGACAGGACAGCACCTGAGCGCAAGTCGCTTGCATTGGTCATGACAAATATTTGCCCAAGTGGGTCGTTATGGTCAATTGTTGTCAAACATTCATGGCTCATGACAATCTCCTTGATCGCCTCGAAGGTGGCTTGATGTTCTGCACTCCACACAGGAAATTCTTTATCAGCTGCATCTGTTGTCAAGGCAGTCAGTACCACCGTGTGGTCTGCCAATTTTGGGAGAAAATCGGCCAGGTAGCAAACCATCCCCAGGAACTGGCGCACCTCCATGGACGATTTTGGCTGAGGCCAAGTCAAAATCTTATCAACCTTATGAGTATCCGCTTCAATGCCTCTCTCAGAAATGTGGTGTCCCAAGAAGTCTATTTCTGTGCAGTACAAATGTGTCTTCTTTGCATTACAGTACAGTTTAGCTTTACATAATGCTTCCAAAACAATGCATACATTGCGGTCATGTTCAGTGAGAGCATCTGACCAAACTACAATATCATCAAGGTAATCCTGGCAAATTTTTCCGATATGCTCTCGCAGTGTGGAGACAACACACCATTGGTGAATCGATGGTGCGTTCCATAGTCCCATTGGCATCACCAACCACTCATACAAACCAAACAGAGTGGAAACTGCTGTGAGGTGTATATCATCTGGATGCATCGGTGTTAAGAAAAAACTGTCAGTCATGTCAATTGTTGCCCATACTTTTCCCTTTGCACAGTCACTCAAGATGTCATCAACATGGGCCAATGGGTGGGAGTCTCTAACCGTGTTCGCATTCAACTGCCTGTAATTGTTGACCCAATGGGGCAACACTGTGGCATCTGCTTTTGGAATAATAAAGGCCAGTGATGCCGACAAAGAGTTGGATGGTTGTATCCATCCAGCATCCAGATGTTTTTGCAGTAAGGTGTGCCATGCATCTCAATATTTTTGTGGGCACTGGTATGATCGTGTTTTTATGGTTTGAGAGGTGTCTTTCAATTTAATATGTGCCAGGACATTGGTAGGCAGATCTTTTACATGGGGAATTGGTTCAAAAATATCTTTAAATTCAGTCTTCATCATATCTTCTCAGTGCATAAGTCCAGTGAGACCGGACAACTGTTCAATTCTAGTATTTATTGCCGCCACTATGTCCACTGGAGTCACCTCTTCAAATTCAATTGACTTTAACCTGAGTGTGGGAATGAACTTAAGTTCTTTCAACATAGCTTCACGATCCTTCTTTAGCTGCGTGGCTATATCTCTGATTTGTTTCTTTGGTTCCTTTGCAATAATAAGTTGTTGTTGTGGTAGGTTCAATAAGTCATAATTTGATTTTTTGTCAATACAAGTGTGAGCAGTGAAGTCGGCTACGATATCATTCTTTTCCAACCATGGTAACCCCAGTATCACAGAAGTGCAAAGGCCCGGTGCAATCAGGGCACATACAACATGAGATGTCCATTGAGCATTGACAGATGAGACAGAGAATTTTACATATTCAGTCAAAACAGTCTTCTTTCAGTTCATGGATGGATTGACAGCAACATCAACAGCCTCAGGGTGGTGCAAACAGTGATGGTGTAGACCAAGATGGTTGGCTAACTCTGGTAGGATAAGAACCAGATGTGAGCCACAGTCCAGCAGGCAGTTGACAGCAGTCGGAGACGGAACGGCAGGGCCATCTATGTGGGCTTTCCACCATAGGTGTTGGGCATGAAATGATGGTGAGGCACTCACCTCACGAGAAGTATCTGGGTCGGAGTCAGACCCATTGCCAAGTGCAGAGGATGCCACCACCGCGAACCCGGCAGCAGGCTCGTCGGACCATGCTCCAACTGCTGCGACTGGGCAGACAGGAGCCTTACCTTTAATGGTGTTGGTGGAGTTGGCGGGGACATTCACTGTGTTTGCCGTGGTGAGAGGTACTGGGAGTGGGATGGGGGCAGGCATGCGTGGGTCATTGTGGTCGACAAGGCTGTATATGACGAGACAAGAGGGAAATCATAAGGGAAGTTGGTCGACATGTGGTCGACATTTAGTCAGCAACATTTCCTGCAACCCTTCTTTGCATTCAGTTCGGCAATCTCGGCACTCATTAATTTTGGCAAGAAGGTCCTAATGGTCATGGAAGCAGTAGACTGTGCAACAGAGTTAGAGCTGTAGCGGTTTTGAGCATTCGAGCATGAGGGAGGGCCAGTGTTTGACATGAGCTGGCGTTGGTGCTTGTTGTAATATGCCTCAGTAATGTGCATTTGGCATTTGAGGTCAGCCCTCCAGCCTTCATCAATACATTTGACCTCCCTGGCCCATTTATGGAGATCCAACTCTTTATCGACTTTCTCGTCATGACAACGGCGAGCAAGTTCTGGTGGGAGGGAAGCCTCAGGTTTGTCATGGAGGTTTTTGTCAGAGAAATATGAAGGGGTGTCACAAAGGAGGGCATTTTGGGACTGGAGGTTGGAGAACCAATCCCAGAACACACCTTCATTGCATAACATTGCCGCAAGGATAGTGTGATGGATGTTGTCTTCCCAATCAGGATCCAGATAGTTTTGGCACATATCTGCCATGAATTCGGTGAACCCTAACTGAAGGATGCAGTCACAATCTCCGTGGATCCAGTCACGGATGTGGTCATCACGGAAGCAACCTAGAATCTTGCATACTTGGTCCTTCTCATCAACCTGCTTGTGCTCAAAATAGGTCTTGCAGCCATGCTCAAAGTCATGCATGATAGCTGGGGAGATGTCTCGGGCATGTAGAATGGGAGGTTTTGAGGGAGAGCTCTGATCGACAAAAGCCACTGAAGATGTGGGTTGAGACATGGCTGGAGGCTGAGCAGGCAACTGAGGAGATGGTGATGAGGTAGATGAGGTGCTGTCTGAGGAGCTGGGAGAGTGGTGTGTGACTATATGCATCGGTCTTGGTGATTGAGGGGGAGGAGTCAGTGGTGAGCTCCACTCCTGAACTGTGGGTAGTGCAGGGGTTGACAAATTTCCTCGTGGTCGACCAGCAATGTTCTTTGCACGATGTGGTGCAGTTGGCATTGACGGAGCGGAGACTATGCTGCCACGCAGGCATCATGAGGAGTACAACAGGGTGGTTGAACTGGACAGTTTGACAGTAGGGTGTGATCGGTGCAGAAAGATGGCAGCAGTGGCAATGGCAATGGTAACAATGACTGACGGCAGCAGGTTCATCTCAACAACTTCTCTGGTTGAAAATTCAAAAAAAATGTAAGCTTACAGTGGATGTGCTTCAGATCAGAATGTAACAGAATTTGGACCAGAGTATATTCAATGAGCAAAGGGGATAAGGGATATGTGTATGCGAGGAAGATGGGGGGGAAGAATGGGAGAATAGAATCATGATGTCTCAATGATGTTAGTATATGTGAGGTTTTGTTGACAGGTCACCAAATATGGGCAAAGATTAGTGAGACAGGCTTACACTTGCTTAGTAATATAGTATGAAAAATTAAATACACACACGAGAATTGAACACTTGACTACAGAAGATTATGTAAGTGTAAACCAACCACAATACCATTAGGCTAAAAAGTCATTATAGGTAAGTGATCATACTACACTACATACCATTCCCATGGGTGTGATGACAAAGCACATAGCCACGTCATCACACCTGCCAGCTCATCAACTCCCACCACTACCACCAATGACAACAAGCATGCCATCTCCATCCCCCCCACCTCAACCACCTCAACCCAGCAACTCCCACCACTTCCACTTCTGAGCAAAACCCACGACACCCCTGGCAACCCCCCTCCTCCCCGTCAAAATGGGATGTGAGGGTATTGATCATGGTCAGGAGCACAGGGAGCAACACCAGGAGACCCCAGAAGGGGAATACCCACCCAGTAAGCACCACCCGACCCCTCCCCTTGTGCCATGGGGGAGGTGGGGTGAGGGAGGTGAGACACAATGGAGACGAGAGGGAGGGGAAACAACAAGACAGGGCTGATGAGACAGCCAACACGATGCACCACCACCCCCTCCCCCCCGTTTTGTGGGGGGCGGGGGGTTTTGTAGAATTTAAAATAGTATAATTAAATAGTATAATTAATTCTCCCCCCCACGTTTGCGTGGGTTTTTTAAAAAAATCTATATTAGTTATCTACTCCCTCATGAAGACGTGAGGGCTCAATAAGTGAAGTAATCTTAAGTGCTATAAATGGACTTTATATTACATGTTTATTAATGCTCCTGTGGCTCAACTGGTTGAGCACTTGTTTGGTGGTCATGTGGCTTATATATCCCAAGGTCTGGGGTTCAATCCTTGCTCTGCCCATTTATTGTGTAAGCACTTTCACCAAAGTTAAGTCTTCCAAAATGGTGTGGTATTCCGACTACCTGTTGGAATTGCATAGGACTTTACTCGGAATTTACTAGGAATTTCTTGGAAATAAGAGTACATGGTCATCAAGATACATTCTGATCAGATTCCTATTGGACTCCTAGGACTAGTATCAGACTAGTAGGACTCCTATCAGATTCCAATTGGACTCCTATTGGTAAACTTGGACTCCTAGGACTCCAATAGGAATACCGGGGGGGAGTGCAAAGTCTTGTGATGAATGCATGATAATCCTGCCCAGCCCAGAGGATTTGCCATGGTATGCCCTCATGAGGATTTGGCAGCAGGTCTTGCTGACAAAGGTACAGATGGTTGATGTTGCAGCGGTGAATTTTTGTAGTGCGAGCTTTGAGTACCCCAATCAGGATGATGATGTGGATGGCAAGATGGTCTTCATCTGAGTCATCACCAGCCCCATTGAAGTGGTTCAGACTTTGCACAAAGAGTTGTGACGTAGCACTTGAAGACATGTATCCCAAATCGTTGTAATGACTGACTCAGATTTTGTTCAGATCTCATGGAAATCTATTAAAATCTATGCAAAAATGGTTTATGGTCTACAAAAATCTGATAACTGCAATTTCAAATTGATTTCAACTCCATTGTTCCATCTCTCACATTTGCTAGATTTTTCTAAATCCTTATGGAAAGTCACCCAGTCAAATATACTATGTGTTTTGATCTGGAAGTGCTGAATCCAAAATTAGATCAAAATGCATCTATATTTACATGACACATCATAAAATCTTTACACAGCTGTGTTCTAGAGCCATTGGACATGGCACATAAGCACAAATTCATTCTGCAGAGGATGGAGAATGTTAAGAAAGGCCATGAAGCATTGGAAAATGGGAAAAAGAAGGAAAGTTGAGGGAAAGGAAAACAGATAGGTAAGCTACAATGTACCAAATAATATGGTCCATCAAACACAACAGTGTATCAAATGATACGGGTTCAGTGGACACCATCGAACACTCTCATAGTATGTATAACATGTACTAGTATCAAATGAATACACTTTTACAAGTCTTGCTTAGTGTTTACAGGTCCAGTTCAGTCCGGTTTTTTATGTCTAAATGGGGCAACCGCAACCGCAACCGGTCCAAAACTGACCCAGATATTGCTGAACTGCAACCGGACCGCATAGGACCGGTCCATATCAGTCCATGGACCGAAAAAAACCAGTTTGAACCGACTTTTTGCTGTAAAATTTGTTGTACCAATATAACCCATATACTTCTCAACAACTATTAATTGGACTATTTTACCATTACACAAGCAGTTGGATATTGTAATTCCCCGGCGACAGGTCCAACTTTTAAGAGATTTCATCAAGATCTGACAGAGATATGACCGAAACAAAAGTACATTGTATTCCATGTTGTAGTTTGTAGTTTGTAGTTACAACTTGTTAGGGCTGTTAAATGAATCAAATACACATGGTATAGATGTTTATGTATGTTATTCCTTTGCCTTGGACAATGTCCAATTGTGCCCAACATTTTTGTAGCACAAGGTATAAACAGTACAGTCACAGCTGCTCAAATGACATCAAAATACTCACATCAAAATGTATTTTGTCATATCTCTCTCAGTTCTCAACCGTTTTTGATGGTCCAGGGAGCGAAATTGAAGCCATTATGTGTGGGAATCAGGGAGTATAGTGTACGTGACCTATAAACCGGTTGAAACCGGTTCGGATCGGTTTTCATCGGTTCAATGATATTTGTCAAAGCAAAAGACTGGCAACTGGACTGCAAAAGACCGGTCCTATAAATAGCCACCTGACGAACCGGACTTTGGTTCAGTTCAGTCCGGTTTCGGTCTTTTTCCGGTTCGTAGGACCGGACCTTTAAACACTAGTCTTGCTTGTGATACACTATGAATAATGTTAATATACAGATCAGAGATACCATTGGACATGGTACTTGGCAATGGCAATGGCATTGGACATGGTACTTGGCAATGGCAATGGCATTGGCATTGGCACTGGCATAGATATATGGCATTGGCATCAGGCTAACAGTCTTGGTATAGATGTGCATAGGAAACTGTATGGCCTAGCTATAGGCAATGATACAATGATTTTCTATGTAGTGCAGACCTACCAAACAGGATAAGCTAACCCAATTGGAATTGGTCAATGCTGCCAATGCCGCCTAAGGAAATTTCCTGATGCCAAAGGTTATATAGTGACATGTTTGATAAATGCTGAACTTTACACTGCCCCACATAGTCCTGGAGGAATCCTGGTAGTCCTACCAGGAAGACCAGGAATCCTCCAGGAATCCAGTAGGACTCATCAGGACTCACCAGGAATCCAGTGGGACTTACCAGGATTCCTGGTCTGTTACCAAACATCCAACCATAATGGAAAGTCAATTTGATATCTTACAAGTTCAAGTGCCTCAACTTCAGAAATTTCACAATGTGCCCACAAAACAGATTTGTGCAAAGCAGGAATTGAACTCAAGATCTCATGATGAGGAATCACATGACAAACCAGATAAGTGTGCTCAACCACTTGAGCCACAGGAGAATTATTTGTTATCCATATAAAGTTTATTTATGACTCAAACTCAAACTCAAGCATATAATCTCTCTCTCAAAGTCACTATTAAGATCAAATAATTTTAATCAACTACATCCCTCGCATCTAACGCAAGGGATACAATACAATTAACTACATAAAAAAAGCCCTCCCATGCACCTCGTGCAAGGGAGAGCCCTAAAAATATATACAGATAAAACTAAATCCCCTCATGTCGAATGCAAGGGGAGGGTGACAATTATTAATAAATAACCTCGCGTTGTAAAATGCAGGCGAGGGGGAGAGCATTAATATAAAAGACAAAAATGAAAAAAAACCCTCCCCATGCAAAATGCGGGGGAGGGGGCGGCCTGGTGGTGTCTCATCATGGTGTGGGTGCATGGGTCCTGCTCCCCATCCTCATCCCCATCCCTGTCTGTGTCCCCATCCCAATGGTTCCCCATTTCTGCCCCACGAGCAATTGCTCATGGCGGCAGATTGGGGTGCTGCTGTGGTGGTGGCCGTCATCGCCATTCCACCTGCAATCCACCCCATGAGCAGTGGCTCATGGGGCTGGAGGCAGGTGGTGTATCATTGGCCCCATTGTCATCATCTGTTGTGGTTGGTGGCTGTGCCTCACATTCTGGGGGTTCTGGTGCTGGTAGGTGGTGGCATTGTCATTGTCGTCAATGTGCTGCTGTGGTGGTGGCCGTCATCGCCATTCCACCTGCAATCCACCCCACAAGCAGTGGCTCATGGGGCTGGAGGCAGGTGGTGTGTCATTGGCCCCATCATTGTCATCTGTCATGGTTGGCAGCTGTGCTTCACATTCTGGGGGTTCTGGTGCTGGTAGGTGGTGGCATCATCATTGTTGTCAACTGCACACTCACAATCCACCCTACGAGCAGAGGCTTGCAGGCGTGGGGTGGGTGTGTTGGGTTGTCTCGTGTCCAGCTGTCATTACCAGTAGAGTAGAACCTATAAAACAAAAGAAACAAGTTAGTTAGTTTATAAAAACAAAAAGCAAAGAAAAATAAACTTATGTAGGGCCCAAGTGACACAATCTGCATTGTTTGTGCCCACGTTCCATGCAGTCAGCTCGTTTGTGGCTGGTGGTGTCATTACCAGTAGATTATAACCTAGAAAACTAAAGAAACAGGTTAGTTAAATTATCAAAACAAAAAGCAAATGAAAAAAAAACTTATGTAGGGCCCAAACAATGCACATTGCATTGTTTGGGCCTGCATTCCATGAAGTTGGCTCGTTTGCAGGTGGTGGCATTGTTACCAGTAGATTACAACCTAGAAACCTAAAGAAACAGGTTAATTAGTTTATAAAAACAAAAAGCAAACAAAAAAAACTTACATAGGGCCCAAGCAACGCAATCTGCGTTGTTTGGGCCCACGTTCCATGCAGTCAGCTCATTGGTGGGTGGTGGCATTGTTACCAGTAGATTATAACCTAGAAAACTAAAAAAACAGATTAGTTAGTTTATAAAAACAAAAAGCAAATGAAAAAAAAACTTACATAGGGCCCAAACAATGCAGCAGGTTGCGTTGTTTGGGCCCATGTTCTGTCCAGTCAGCTTGTTTGAAGGTGGTGGTGATGGTGGAGTGGGTGTGGGAATGGTGGCAGTGGGTGTCCACACAGTGGTGGTGGTGGTAGAATGGAGAGGAGGGAGGTGGCATTGTTGAGAGTGGTGGTGATGGTTGATGAGCTGGCAGTGTTGATGACATCAGCTGTGTGCTTTGTCATGCACAGCTGCCCCAATGGTACCTAGAGCAGTTAGTGGACACACTTTGCAAGTCTATGTGGTGTAGTTAGGGTGTAACACGGGTCACACCACGGGTAAGATTTTCCCACACTGCACCTGTACCTGTCAAAACCACACCCATTTGAACACCGCAACCACGGTGCTAATTTTTTACCATGGTTATTTTGAGAACACCACAGGTCTGATTCACCACGGTAACTACCTGCCATTTTTCAAGTTCTATAGTGTGTAATTGGCAGTTTAAGTATAGAGTAGTACAATACAAGTGTTATACAAAGTTTTTTGCACCATTGTGAAGGGGGATTTGGTTTATTGCCTTTTTGGGACTGCTTGGTTCAACCTGGTCTCTGGTGCATAGCTCTTCCTCCATCACTCCCCACCTCTACATGCATCCATTTACATACTGCTTTGGCTCCAGAGGGTGTGCAAGCCCAGTAGATGGTGCCCTGACTCACACTGCTCACATTGAAATACAGTAAATGAGCTTTTTGGGTAAACTAGGAGGAAGATGTGCATACCAAAAAAGAACAGTTAAGTAATTCACCTAATGCTTAGGGGAGTGTGTATATATACTATATCCAATGTAAAATACAAATTTTTGAAAGGATCCGTTGAGGCATTGTTGAAATATAATGAGACGAGTTTTTTAGGTAAACTAGGAGGAAGGGGTGCATACCAAAAAAGAATGGTTAAGTAGTTCAGCTAATGCTTGAGGGAGGCAACATATATACTATATATAATGTAAAATACAGGTTTGCGAAAGGATCCGTTGAGGCATTGTGGAAATATGGTGGGATGGGTTTCTTAGGTAAACTAGGAGGAAGGGGTGCATACCAAAAAGGAACGGTGACATCGTTCAGCTAATGCTTAGGAGAGGGTATATATCATATATAATGTAAAATACAAATTTGGGAAATGATCCATTGAGGAATTGTGGAAATATGGTGGGATGGGTTTCTTAGGTAAACTAGGAGGAAGGGGTGCATACAAAAAAGGAATGGTTGGGTTATTCAGCTAATTCTTTGGGGAGAGTGTAGATATACTATATGCAATGTAGATTACCAATTTGCAAGGGGAATAAATAGCTAATTATTGAGATAGAGCAAAACAACCTTTGGCCCAACCTCAAGCACAAAATCTCTCATATCTTTGCAAATACTCTACCATGTAGGCTAAATATTGGATCATTTGGAAGTGGAAATAAAGCTAAATCCAAAACCCTTTGAAACCTGCAACACCGTGCAATGGGTTGCGGTGTGCTACAGGTTTGATGTTTTGGATACTGTACCCATACCTGTGTACACTGTCATGTGAGTACCGCAGGTATTCCTGTACCCATGATATACACTAGGTGTAGTGGTTATATTGGCTGTGCTGAAATGTTGTTGTCTAATGCGTAGGGTTCAATTCTGCCTTGTTTTGTTTATTTTATTACTTAGTAGTAGTAAGGACTCCTGGTTCAATCCTACTGGATTCCTGGTCCGTCCTCCTGGATTCCTCATAGTCCAAGTCCTGGGGAATTCCTGGAATGGTACCAGGAAGAGCCCAATTTACCAGGATTATACCAGGAATCCACCAGGAATCCTACTGGAAGAGAAACTGCCAGGAATAACCATTTGGTGGACAATGGCTGAAGCAGGGACTACCAGGAAGACCAGGATTCTCCTCCAGGAATATGTGGGGCAGTGTAAAGAGCTTGATAGATGCCTCAATTAGCAATCATTCATTTGTTGTATGCAGACCTATGAAATGGGTCGGCACTGGCACTGGCAGAAATTAAAAATTTACTGACATCAGCAGCAGCAGACAGGTAATACAGACCTTCATGAAATCAGCAATTGGCATCAGAATTGAGCATGGCACTGGCACTGGGATTAGGGATCAGGCAGAAAATGTTCAGTGTTCCAGAAGCACCAACAACTATCACTACATGTTCATGTATAGAATATGTAAATGAAATAAATCAGCATCATCCATCATCCATAGTGTCCATATCATCAGAGCCACACAACCAAGTGTCATCAACATAATCAAAGTCTGCATGAGTATAGATGGGCAGCATGATGTGAGAAGGAGTGGGGTGCTCTATCTGGGAGGTGCTGGGGGACTCATCACTAAAATTGTGCTCTGAGTCAGAATCAACACCAGCATCATCAGCATTGGCATTGGATTTACCCTGAGGTCCAGTAGAATCTGTCTCTGATGATGAGAGAAAAACATTTGCTGCATCAGATGGGGGGGCAAAAGCTGATAAGGGATTTGAGGGTGGAGATGAAGAGGTAGAGTCATTGAGGTAGAAGTCAGCAACATCAATGCCGGTTGGGGAATCTGGGGGGGCAGATGATAAATCAGAACCATATGTGATGGCTGCCTGAAGGGCAGTATGCTGATCAGCATCATTTGCTACGTCATCTTCACCTTGCCAAACCATGAGTGCCTTGGCATTGGCAGTGGCAGCGGGGACAGGATTGGTTGTGGGAATGGGGACAGAATTGGTTGTGGGAATGGGGACAGAATCAGAATTGGCATCGGCAGCGGAGAAATTGGCATTGGCAAGGGGGACTGAAGCAATGGGAGCAGGGACAGGAACAATGGGAGCAGTCCCAGCATTGGACACATTGGATTCAGCATCTGAAAAATATAGGCCAGCATCATTACCAGCAGCTGTGGGTGGTCGACTGTAGGCAGAGACGACTGTTGGGAGACTTGGTGCATCTGACCACTCCTTCTTTTGCTGCATGCCATCAGGTAGAGACCCTGCATACCCAGAATGCTGTGCATTTCCCTTGCCCTTGGTTGCCTGATTGATTGCTAAAACCTCATTCTCTGCAATATCAACACCCCAGGTCCACTTGTAGGAGGTTGGGGGAAGGGCCTTCAGGTGATCAAGTTCAGCCTGTGGATGTGCAGATACCAGTTCTGGTTGTTGTCTTACAGCCAACTGTCTCCCAGCATGTCCATGGTTGTTTTTTGATGCCAATGCTGCTGCCGCTGCCAAGGCTGGTGCTGATGCCATTGTTAACTTATGTGGTTCAGACTGAAGCTCCTTAAACAGGGCTAGCTCATGAAGCCATGGGAACCCTGCTGATTGCCTGACATTCGCATTCATTGCAGCCTCTGCTGATGATTCACAGCCATCTATGAAGTCCCACATCCCGCATGCTTCATTGAACAAATCCCCAATGAGCCTGCAGGTCGATGCAAGATCGGCAGTTGGTTCAGCCATTGGTAGCATTGTCTGTTGGCTGGCTATTGGTGGGTGGCAAGCTGGTGATCACAGGGGCAGGGATATACTGCTGATAGCTATTGAGGCACTTATCCAGGGTGTCACTGGCAAAACTCTGCCCTGGTGCCAGTTCACTATTGTGGCTCCACCAATCACATACATATGAATCCACCAGATGGCTAGGACTGTCACTGGCAACACCATCATCCAACGAGGCCAAGAGAGATGGATGGAATCCAAGGGGTAGGTGATCCAAATTCACATTGGCGAGACTGTCAGCCAAGGACTGAAGAAGGATCAGCACATCCATCATCATAAGGCCAATGGAGGTGCTGATGCCGATCCAAGACATGACATACATCTGTCATACTTGTCAGTGATGTATACTTACTTCCTTTAGGAAAGATCTCAACATACAAGCTTGGCAAAGAGATTTTTTTGCATCCAACATTGTTTTACAAAGTTTGCCTGGTCTAACTCCAACAAAACTCGACAGAATCAGGACTCCGCATACCAAATGATCTCTTGTGTCCACATTTGGAGTTAGTGTTTCAACTCCAAATGCCCTTTTGGGCCCAATTGTAAAGAAAAAGGGTTGAAGATTGAGAGACTTTTGTTCAACATGGTCATGGTTGGTGATCAAGATAATTGTGTTTACATGATGTTTACATAATACATGTGGCCCTTTTCAGTCACAGAGGGGAGATATAATCAGCATTTGTTGATCTAAATGCATTGTCAGCCCTCAATGCTAATTCATACCATGAAGCATGCTGGTGATTAGCATAGGCTAGCAGACCAGGAAGGGTATTCTCAGACTGTGTGGCTGACTACCACCATTGGCTGTGATAGATGAAAAACTGCACAGTCCACTGCATTTCATATGTGACCAGTAGAAATTCCTCCCTCCATCAATTTCTCTGAACCTGTGAATGAAGCCAATGTACTCACCTGACTATGAAAATTGTTAGTACAATGAATATGGATGGCTACAAAATATATTTACATTCCCAGAATCAGCTGGCATCGGCATCGGCATCAGCAATGGCAATGGCATTGGCATCAACCATGAGACCAGCAAAAATGTGGGAATTATGCCAAATCCAGGACAGATGAACAGAGGTGGAACCAGGTACATCCAGATTCAAAATAGCTGTGCTGGCATTGAGGTCATCCTTGGATAACTGCTGAAACATACTCAATGTGTCATCATTACAATCCAGTGCCAGCATTCGGCTATGGCAATGGTTATATATTTGGGCATGCAAGCTAATTTTGTTAACCAACTTGTGGACAACAACTCATGACTGGGTGTGAGTTTGCCTGGATCTTGCAGAGGTTAATCTCTACATCCACAAGATTGCCATTAGAGGGGAGGTATACTTGTTGCTCCTCAACTGGAATAGTATGTGTGTGGGCTGGGAGATCTGACAGGCCCAATGCCACAGCACTGTCATCATCCACATCACTGGGGGTATCAAATTCCCCTTCATTATCATGTGTGATCCATGAAGGAGCAATGTCATGATTGGTAGGGCACGGCACAGGGTATATTTTCTTATACCCATATCCATACCCATGAACACTGTACCCACACAGGTAGGGGTACAGTGTTACCATGGGTTTTTGCAGGTTACCCATGGTTATTCATGGGTATTGATATTTTCATTATATTTGATGGGCAAAGATGTTTGCATCTTCTCACAGGGGGTAAAGCCATGAGTCATGTCACCCTGACTCATAGGTTTTCCTCCAATATGTCATTGAAAAGTACCCCTGCATTTTTTACTGTTATTTTTCATGATATTTGATAGAAATGTGCTGAAAAAGATGTTCACATCTCATCACAGGGGGTAAACCCATGAGTCAGGTCACCATGACTCGCAGGTTTTTCCTGTGATATGTCATTAAAAAGTCAAAATCTCAACACACATGATCACTCACCTGACCAAAATCTGGTTACCAGCATACCTGCACATACCTGTAGCACCGTGGAAAAGGGTACAGTGTTGCCCAGGTATGGCAATCCCATACCTATACCCATACCCATGCATACCCATGACCAGAAACACATGGTGTTACCCATACCCATGCCATGCCCTAATGATTGGCAATGTTGGCAGCATTTTGTAACTGCATTAAACTTACCATGTGAGATGTGAGAGCTTCTCTCTCCCATTCAACAGCTTGCATTTCAGAAATGTGAGGTGATTTACCAGGTCAATGGACTTTGTCTTGTAATTCAATCCTGGTGACGATCAATGATGGGTTGTGATTGGTGGTAGGCAGTACAACTCACTGCATTTGTTCAAAAAGAATAGCAAAATCAATCCACTCCTCAACTGTGGATTGAACCAGTGCTGATGCCAAAGTTAAGGTTGATCCTGTCCCCACTGCCAATCCCATCCCCACTGCCAATCCCATCCCCACTGCCAATCCCATCCCTGCTGCCAATCCTGTTCCCACTGCTTCTGCCATTTCTGATATGTGAGTGGCATACATATCCATTACCCTAATATCTGTGAGCCTCCAGGATTCTGCTGCCCTCACTTCATCCTCCCATCGTTCAATTGCCAGTTGGCCCAATGCTGCCATTAGTTCACCATGGTATTGGCTGAGTTGTGTAGAGTTCTCAAGGGCTTCCCAAGAGTGTGACTATCATGCGAAGCATTTTCTTGTGATTTGAATCTGTAGCATGATCATTAAGCATTTCTGCCCAATGTGGCAAGGTTGCTGTACTGACTGTCAGGGAAATGGAATTCAGTGATGCCCACAGAGACTCAAGTATTTCTCCTGCTACAATGCTGGACCCTAGAATGAAAGATGGAGCATAGCAAAAAAAGCATTCATCCTTGTGGCCATGAACATGCAAAAGCCCAATGGCCTGGTCAATGGTCAAGCCAGCTGGAAGATGGGCACCAATATGTTCCCAAAGGTGGATAATGTACTGGCAGACAATGTCATAAATGAGCATGACTCCCTGTTGATGGTCAACTCTGGTGGTCTTCAGTGCTTGAAGGAAAGCAAAGTCAACATTCTTTTGCTGTTCTCCATGAAACAGGTCTACCAATGCATTGGGCACATAACATCCATGCCATGCACACACCATGGCTGCTACTCCAGTCCTGTCACATGCCTTTGACACCAGAAAAGCATTCACAACAGCTAGGAATTTATTTTCTCAAGGAGCCTTGTGGAAACCCAAATACAAATCAGACTGGCTTTGGGGCAGCATTGGGAATGGCATTGGGCACCACCAAGGGAAGGTATGAGGTCTTCATCCTCCCCCATGTATTCCTGGAGGAATCCTGGAGGAATCCTGGAGGATTATTGGGAACCAATGTTCCAGCCATTTGTCACTCAAGTATATATTCCTGACTCTTCCCATTCCAGGGTGATTCCTGGTTGATTCCTGGTAAATTACACACTTCCAGGAGGACTTCCTGGAATTCCCCAGGACTCTGGTACCAGGATTTTCAAACTCAGCATGAAAATCTGGTCAGAATGGTATATAACATTACTATAAGAAGATTCCAGTGGGAATCCTCCAGGAGTGGCAGGAATCCTCCAGGAGGGAGTACAAGTCCTCCAGGACTCTGTGGGGGAGTCTAAAGTTCAGCTCGCCATGGCGCTTTAGGTATAGGTTTGGCATTAATTTTCCTGCAGGCTTTTCCTGAAATTTCTTCCCCCTCATGCACATATCACATCCATCCACATACCACAACACATACTTCAAAATTCCAGGCCACCAATAATTTCTCATTACTAATTCCAACGTCTTCCATCTTCCTGGGTGTCCAGCAGTTGGTGTATTATGATGTAACTGGACAATCTCCCTTTGCAAATCCTGATCCTTCGGTACATACACTTTTCCTCACAACAACACCAACCCTTGTTCCTCAGCCCATTCATCTCCTTTAATATTACCTTTCTTCTCTCCCTTCAAAGCTTTCACAGCTTCCACTACTTCATCGTCCATTTCTGAACATTGTCTGATTTTAGACAACATTTCTGTTTCCGAGCTATCTATTAATAGATGCCCTTGATGCATAGCGCAAATGCGAAAGTACTCAGGTTTGAGCAAGGTAACATTCTTATTGTCCTCCTCCACCCCCCTTTTATGATCAATACATCTGGATAATGCATCTGCTTTCCTCATTAAGCTTCCCGCCTTGTGGACCAAGTGAAAATTGAAGCGCGATAGGAATAGTGCCCAATGCGCTTGCCTGCGATTAAGCTTTTTAGCAGACATGAAGTATTGCAGATTTTGATGATCCATCCAGATTTCAATCTGATGCATACATCCCTCCAAATAATGCCTCCACGCCCCCAATGCTCATATTATCCCCCACATTTCTTTGTCATGCACATCATAATTTCTCTCCACATCATTCAACCCCTTTGACAAGTATGCACAAGGATGCCATTTGTCATCTTCGCACAGAATTGATAATACTGCTCCAGTAGCAAAATCGGACACATCAGATTCCACTCGTAAAGGGCATGTGAAATCCACTGGGGCTAATATTGGTCCCTCTACAAACTTTCTCTTCAACTTCTCAAATGCTGTCTGCTGCTACTCTCCCCACCTCCACACTACTCCCTTTCACATAAGGTTACGTAAGGGTGCAGCAATTTTAAAAAAATTGTGCACAAAGCAACGATAATAATTTGTGAGTCCCAAGAAGGCTTGAACCTCCTTGACACGGGTGGGCGTGGGCCAATCTGTGATTGCCTGTACCATGATCAGATCCATTTTGATCCCATCAGGGCCGATCAATAATCCTAGGAACTCGATCTCGCTTGCCCCAAACACACACTTCTCCGGTTTCAAAAATAGATCATTCTCTGCCAACCTCCATAACACCTCCTGCACTATTGCCTCATGATTCTCTTCATCCTCCATAAATATCAGAATGTTGTCAATAAATATTATTACCATGCCTTTGTCTATGACGTCCTTGAAAATGTCATTCATCATATTTTGAAAGGTCGGGGGACTATTAGTCATCCCAAAAAACATGACAAGCGACTCGAAGGATCCTTGACATGTGGCAAATCCAGCCTTCCACTCATCTCCTTTCTTTATTCGTACATTGTTGTATCCCCATCATAAATCCAATTTTGTAAAGACCTTGGCTTTTCCCACCTTGTCAATTATTTCTGAGATCAATGGCAGGGGGTACACATTCTTCACTGTCCACTCATTCAGATACCTATAATCTGTACACATCCTCTTTCTTTGGTCTTTCTTTGGCACGAAGAATATTGGTGATGTCTGCGGTGATTTTGAAGGTTGTATGTATCCTTTGCGCAATTGTTCCTTCAGGAACACCTCCACTTCTTCTTGTTCCATCGGAGATAATGGATATACCTTCGACCTCTTCGGCACAAACCCTGGCTTCATCTCGATTGCATGATCCCATGGCTTCCACACCAGCATTCGCTCAGACTCCTTCTTCTGGAACACTGACAGATATTCATGATACACTTTTGGCACCCATTCCTCCACTGGCTTCTCCACCTTCATGATATTCTTGTCCCACAACTGTCCTCCACAAATTGCTCTAAAGGTTTGCTTCTGCTCTTCTTTCTCGATCATGATCGGAACTTCCCCATTTGGCATTTCCTCATCCTCCACTTCCTCCATCATAACAGAATACTTCCTCAGATGTTCTTTCTCTTTCTTTTTCCTTTTTTCCTTCTTTATCTTCCTCCCATACACATTACATTCTTTAGGACAACAAGTCATTTGTACTTTCCCAGTTTTCCAATCAATTTTGGGATTATGCTTCTGTAACCACAGACATCCTATTATTAGATTGGTTTTCCCAAGATTGCACACTTCGAATACTGCTCGCTCCTGATGCTCCTGATATTTTAGGACCATAGTCACCTCCTCCTTAATAGTTCCTCCATGATTGACTGTTCCGTCAATATTGTACACCATTATGGGTTGTGCCAGCTTGCATGTGTTAATACTGTTTCCAGTAATTAAGGACCAATTAATAAATAGTCCTGTAGCACCACTATCAAGCAACACTTCCACATCAATGGCTGCATGCATGTCCACTGTCTTCAGTCCCATAGTCAAGGTGATTTAGGGTTCTATTTGTGCAGAGCGAATAAAGAGTTTAGGGGTTTTGGGAAATGGCGCATGACAATTTTCTTTGTCATGTGATTCGCAACAGTTGTACTCCTCCTCAATTTCCTTTTCTGATTTACTCCAGGTTTCCTTGGATACTAATACATTGTAATGATTCTGGGTCACCAATGGGGAAACCTTCACTGGGAACCTTCCACAAAATTCTTCTGCTTGCCTTCCTCCGGCTTCACTTCCTCGATTGTAGCTTCCCTAATCTTTCTTTTCTGCCTATAATTCCTAGAAATGTGTCCTAACTGCCCACAGTTAAAACATTTAAGTGGGGCTCATCTCCCTGCTTGATCAACCTCCATTGCCTCTGCTGGTGCTGCTGACTCTGTAAGTATAGGTGTCACTGCCATGGCTGGTGGCTGTGCCCTCAGAGCTTGTGCCTGAGGCACATTTCCTTTCTCGGATTTTCCTCCAGATGACTTTTCAAATTTACTACTTCCATACATCAATTTTGACTCTGCCTGTTCCTGCCGATATTGCCGGTCAAGGCACATTGCCCAATTATACCACTCATCCAATTTCTCTGGCATAGAAGGTAGTTGGTAGATAGACTTGAATAAAGAGGGATTTAATCCTGCTTTCCAAAACTCTACCAATGTGGCTTCTCCCATGTCCATTTGTGAAGCTTCTGCTTTGAACTGCAAAATAAATTCATCCACCATTAAGGAACCTTGGCGCATGGTCTTTAATTTAGCATTGGCTGTCGCCTTTGGATTAGGGTCTCCAAACTGTGCCTCCAATCTCTCCAAAAATTCCTTGAAGGTTGCAAATGGTTTATTTCCTGCAGCAATTTGATTAATAGCCTCATTTCTCCAGAACTGTGCTTTCCCCCCCTGAATGTATGAGAGAGCAAACATAATCCTAGACTCAGCTGTACAGAACTCTGGCTTCCTCCCATGGATGTACAATACTATAGAGCTGATGAAGGATTTTGTATTTGCCATGGTACTGTCAAAGATTTGTGGGGGCATGTACTTAGGTAAGCATGCTTTTCCATTTCCAGATCTCTCCACCATCTCATCCTCCTGCTCCTGCGACATCCACTCTACCATCTCCTCCATCTCATCATCTCTTTCTCCTATCGTCTCTGGCTGTACTTCTGCTTGTCTGGGCTGTGATGCTGCCAACACTGAAACTAACTGCAACATTTGCACTGTGAGCACATCAATTTTCACCTCTAGTGCTGGTGTGGGAATTGTTCGTTGTTCATCGGGCGCCTAATTTGACACTTCGGATCAATAACCCTTCCAACAGTGCCTGATCTTGGAGATATCACTGAATTCAGCTTGTAACTAAAATAGTCATCCAAACAGAGTAATGTAAATTGTAACTAAACCAGATCCAATCAGTTGTCTGGTTGCAGCTGTCCTAATGACGAGTACTGCCTCTCAATCACTGGCGGTCGCAATGTAAGGCAAGGCCTGGCATCGGCTTACAAAAGAAAAGGTAGATTATGTATATACAAGTACTTCCGGCTCATGCTGAAAGGATGAGTAATTGGATGTGGCATGGTGAAACAATGACGTATGTGCAAGTAAGAGAAGGGGCACTGATGTGGGAAGTTGTGTTCTTCTGTTTGGGTGACACCCACTATCTGCTAGCTAAGACCGTGCGGGTTCTCTCTACAAGAAGGGGGCAGGATCCGCGAGCGTGATGGGGGAATTGATGGTTTTGATGCGAGGGGTTATTAATAGGTGAGTTTGTTGAGATAGGCCTTTCACACTGAAAATGTAGGTGGAATACCTAAGAGAACACAACTAGGGTCTCCTAGGTGTATATTTAAGGTTTATATACTATGTTACATATATTGTACATTGTTGTTTGTACATGCGCGTACATATTGATGTGTGCGAAATGAAATTCTCACGCTATCAAAGTGTAGCATCATTTGGCATCGTGTAGCATAATTCGACATAATAAAATAAAATAAAATATTATTAGGTAATGGGGTGGTTTCCTAACACAGTGAACTGCCTAGATGATTCCTCTCCACTGTCTTCACTGGAAAATCATGCCTTCTTTGCTTTTCTTCTTGCCAATTGTTTTGCTTGCTTGGTTCTTGGCACTTGATCCATGTCCTCTGGATCGCACCGAACTTTCCCTTTCCCACAGAAGTAGCAGGCCGTTTTCCCATTCACCTGCTCCCACCACTCACACCTAAGAGCCTGACACATTGTGCACACAGCATCATTTGCAAACTCCCTCACTGGGGTGCTCCTTGTGCCACCTTTGCTGTGTGCCACTTCTGCTCCATCCGGGAATTGGCAGTGGCATCGCTCTCTGTCTCCTTATCAAAATCCTCGTCCAATCCCCTGCTACTCTGCACCTCTCATGGCCTGGGTCTCACTGTGATTGCTGGCAGCATTGGTTGCTGGGCTGGGGCTGGAAGTCTGGATCCTGATGCTTCTGGTTGGGCCTGCATCTTGGCCAGTGCTGGTGCCACTTCTATCCTTGTTGGTGTTGGGGTTGCTGCTGCCATTGCCACTGCCACTCCTCATGGGTTTGCCGCTGCCACTCTTCCTTTCTTTGCCACTGCCATCCCTCTCTTTGGTGCTGCCATCCCCACTTTCTTGGCCAGTGCCATTCCCATTCTGACTGCCATTCCCATTCCTGCTGCTGTTCCCATTCTCACTGCAGTGACTGTTCCACCTGCCCTTGCCATTCCACCTGCCCTTGCCATTCCACCTGCCCTTGCCATTCCACCTGCCCTTCCCATTCCATCTGCTGTTGCCGCTGCCATTGGTCCAGCTAATGTGGACACAGGTCCTGTTATGCCCTTTTTCTTGTCAAAGGTCTTCATTGCCCTCAGTTGACCTTCAATAAACTTCTGGTCCCCTGTCCTGTCCGACTTTGACCATGCTACCACAAATCCCCACAAAAAGGCATCAGCCCACAAGATAGCCTGCACATCCTCTGTGAGAACCTCTCTTTGCCAGGCAAATAATGTTGTCTACAATTTGTAAGTGCATTGTTGATCTGATAGCATGCCAATCCACTCACAAGGGCTGATTTCTTTCCTTCATCACAGCCTTGATACTTTGGTCCCAAAGGCCATTGCAGATGGATTGCTTGATCTTGCTGATCTAGCCGAGCACTTGTTGGCATGTAACATTCATGGTTGATGAGTTGGCTGTGGCAGCAGGGTCGATGTTGAGATGAAAAAGAGTGAAACACTGAAAATCAACAATCATGTGTTGTTGATCGATATACAATATATACAAAGAAATAATGTCCTGATTAAACAGTATCACTTGTTATCATCTGTGTTATCTATACCATGAGCAATCAGCAAACTGACACTGATATTCCTGATGAATATGTCATTATCTGAGGTGACAATGGGCAGTACTATCTAGTGCCCCATTTTATGATTCCAGCTATCCACCAGGCAATGGAGGCCTATTGCAAGAAGGTTGAATTCAATGTACACATGGCACATGGGGGGGGGGGGGGGGTAAGATTTCCTTCTTTTCAAAGTCTCATTGCTGCCAGCCTAGCCATCTTGGCCTGATGCCATCCTTGGGCCGATGTCATCCTGTTGGCTGATGCCGTGTCTTAGCCGCTGCCATGTCTTGGCCGATGTTGTGTCTTGTTTGCCTCGTCTATCCTCTCACTGATGATTTTGCAGTCTGGAAACATGACTGATACACCATACTTCTATGCATTGGCCCACAACCAGCTAATGCTACCTGCTGATCCAGTAAGTGCCTTGTCCTCATTTGTATGACTGTTAGTTCATCCTGTTGCAGAAATTGACAGACAGGGAGCTGTTGAGCTGCCATGCCAAAGTGAAAGCCCTGCAAAACAACCTTGGCACATCATACAAGGATGCCAGTCATTGTCTCTACATGGCCGAGGTTGAGAAGCTGGAACAGCAAGATTATAAGGGCAACCTAAGCCTCTAGCAAAGGGAAATCTGAAGTTAAAATTATACTACATAGTACAGGGATTGGGGACACACCTAGCAATGGGAAATCCAAAGAGAAAACTCTAAGGATCCCTTTGCCGATGCCCAGTATATGTGAAGACAACAAAAATCAAATAATAACCTAAACATAGAAAAGGCAGAAATAGGAAGATCAAGGCCACCAAATGACATCATACCAAGGGGTAGATGTCGGAAGGGGTGCTCTGCCTCTAAATATAAAACTGTCAACATGCACAAACATGATGGAAAGGGAAAATTAGTAATAAAATCTGGAAAAATCATAGAAAATGAAGAATAGAAGGAAATGAAGTGAGGAAAAATATAGAACGAACGTAAAAAATAGGAGAAACACACAGGGCACCCCCCTAGTCCCCTTACATTACCCCCTCTCTAAGATGCATCGCCCTGATGCATTCAAAATCGCAGACTACCAAAGTCCATGACTTGAATGCGATGTGGTGCAGCAGTGTGCCGTCAGTGGAATTCCTTGACTAACCGAGGGGCATTCACATCAGACTCTTCGACCCATGAGTTTGCCTCATACCCATAACCCTTCCAATGCACCAAATACTGGAGTTTTCCTCCACGCAAATGGCTGTCCAAGATTGACTTGACTTTGTATTGGGGTTCTCCCTCGATAACTGTAGGTGGTGGTGGTGGGTGTGAATGGCATCCCGGGAATGGATCTGGGGGAGCTGGAAGGAGTTTGACAACATGGAAGACTGGGTGGAGTCTGGCCATGGAGGCTGGGAGGCATAGATGATAGGCATGCATTCCAACACACTTGACAATGGGGAGAAGATGTCACTGGAGTCAAGATAAACTCAATCACCAACCTTGTACTGAGGGGTCAGAGAATGGCATTGGTTGTAAAAGCATGCCATGTCGTCCTTTGCCTTTGCTAAGGCTGCCTTTGCCTCCTCCAAGCTATTCCGCATGCATTCTGTGAACTCATTTACTGTCTCAATGTGTGAGGGAGTTTGGCGAGGTTCAAATCCCATGCATGGATGTCGTCCAGTGTCTAAGAGGAAAGGGGTCTGTTGAGTGGAAGCATGGACATGGTTGTTGTATCCGAACTTGGCCAAGGGGAGAAGATCATCCCAATCATCCTGGCATTCATTGACAAAGATGCAGATGTACTGCTCCAGTTCCTGGTTGACTCGCTCAGTCTGGCCATCAGTTTGTGGGTGATAAGCAGTCAAAGCAAGGAGTTTGATCCCCAGGAGTCAGTACAGCTCACGAGTGAACTCTGCCATGAACTGAGGGCCACGATCAGAGAGGAAAGCACCAGGAAGTCCATGTAATCTCCACACATGGTGGAGATAGAGTTGGGCGGCACTCAGGGCACTGACAGTGGTGTGAGTGGGAATGAAGTGAGCACATTTTCCCACTGAATCAACTGTGCACATCACCGCATCAAACCCATTCGACTCTGGCAACTCCACCACAAAGTCGATGCTGACAACTCTCTGGAACAGGAAGAGGGTGTAGCTCGCCAATGGGTTTGCAACGAGGAACCTTGGTGCCTAAGCAAAGGTCACAAGCGCAACAATACTGACCAATGAGCTGTGACATTTGTGGCCACCAATAATTCTGTGAGGTGAGCTCCAAGGTCTTCCAGCGTCCAGGATGACCAGCAATCTGTGAGTCATGGTGTTGGGATATGATGCACCAGCAAAGGTCTGGGTCATTGGGAATGTAGATGCGGTCCCTGAAATACAACAAGTCCTCTTTTTCAGCCCACTCTGCCACACACAAGGAAAGGGTGGATCCCTTCCTCAGTTCTTTAACAGCTCAGGCAACAACATCCTCATGTAAACCGCTACAGTTTGCACGATGAATGTCACATAGGATGTCCTGCTCCTTGCCCTGGGGTGCGATGCCTTCCAGTGCCTGAATGGTGAACAGGTCTGGCTGCAACAACACAATGTTTTGGTTGTCATCGCTGCCATCCCCATGGTCTGCACATTGGGAGAGGGCATCAGTCTTCCCCATGCTGCAACCTGGACAGTGTGGTGCAAGGAGAAGTCAAATCTGGATAGATACCAGGACCAACAAGCTTGACGATGGCTCAATTTCTTGGCCATCATAAAGTACTCAAGATTCTTGTGATCCATCCAAATTTCCACCTTGTGTTGGGCACCCTCGAGGAAGTGTCGCCACTCCTCAAGTGCAGGCATTATCGCCAACATCTCCTTGTTATGGATCTCATAATTTTGCTCTACAGCACTAAGGCTTTTGGAGTAGAACACAACAGGATGCCACTTCTGGTCCTCCGGAGACTGCTGAGACAACACAACACCTGTCACAAAGTCAGAACTGTCAGCTTCTACGTGAAAAGGACATGAATCATCAGCAAAGGTAAGGATGGGAGTGGAAGTGACCATCTCTTTAAGCCTTTTGAACACCTCCTGTTGTGCATTATCCCACCTCCATGCCTCCTTTCCTGTCAAGTCAAACAGTGGTCATGCATGATGTGAGAAATGCTTGATAAAATGCCAATAGAAATCGATGAAGCCCAGGAAAGACTGCACCTCTTTCTTGGTCATGGGCGTTGGCCAAGGCATGACCCCATTCACCTTGATAGGATCCATCTCCACCTGACCCTCCGAGATAATCAGGCCGAGGTACTTGATCTTGGTCTTCTCAAACTCGCACTTGTCCTGACAAAGGTAGAGTTTGTACCGTCAAAGCCGTTCTAGGACGAGGCGCATGATGCAACAGTGCTCTTCAACCGTGCGAGTGAAGATGAGGATGTCATTGAGATAGATGCAGACAACACCTTCGAGGATGAGGTCATGGAAAATGTCATTCATCATGGTCTGAAAGGTGGCAGGGCTATTAGTAAGGCCAAAGAACATGACAAGCAGTTCAAAAAGACCACGGTTGGTACAAAAGGCTGCCTTCCACTCATCTCCCTCCTTTATCCTTAGTGTTTTAAGGTCCGGTTTGGTCTGGTTTTTCGACCCCAAGATGGGCAACCAGCAACCGCAACTGGTTGCAACTGGTGCCCAACTTAGGGCAACTGCAACCGAACTGACTAGGACCGGTCCTAGTCAGTTCGGTTGCCCTCAAAAAACTGGTTGCCACCAGTTTTTCCAGCAATTTTCAATACATATTTTAATTTTACTATATATTAAATACAACTAATTACAACACACCCTGTGAGCAGGTGCTTGCAGCGGTGATGTGTTGCTAATAGAAAGAAAAAAAAAAAAAGAGTGAACAACACCTGTAAGGTGCGTCCGTCACAACGAAAGAAAGAAAAGAAAAAGAAAAAAGAACCCACAGACTCGTGTTTGCAGTGAGAGCAGGGCGTCGTACGTTGTCCCGGGTATTCATTATGGTCAGCCCCATCGTTCGTTGTCCCTGCATTGTCATTCATTGTCCTCGTGTTGTCGTCCGTCATCCCCATGTTGTTGTCCATCATCCCCATGTTGTCGTCCCCGTGCTGGCGTTTGTTGTCTCCTCCCTGTCACCACCCTCCCGTTTTTGCTGTTGTTGTTGTCTTCTCCCTGTCATCCTCCCTGTTCGCATTCTTGTTTGTTGTCCCCCCATGGTTGTCAGCACCTCCATCTACCCCTGTGAGCAGTGGCTCGCAGGCGGGCTGGTGGTGCTGTGATGTGGCAGCACGGTGGCATGGTGGTGCTGTGATGTGGTGGTGTGGTGGTGCTGTGACGTGGCAGTGTGGTGGCATGTTGGTGCCACATTGTTGTGTCGTTGTTGTCATCCAGAAACGGGACCCGTTGCCACCCTGCAAGCAGAGGCTTGCAGCGGTGATGTAGGGCATGGGTACGGTGAGGGCCCAGGTGCGTTGTGTCATGTCTAGGCGACGTCATTTGCAAAAGAGACACTACAAAAAGAATTATTAGTAATTGAAATAAGATTAAACAAAAAAATCATACCCGATGGCCCAAACGATGCTGGTCGTAGTTTGGGCCATGTGCTTTGCATTCGTTTGTTGGCAGTGGTTTTGGGGCAGGTGGTGTGCATGTGTTGATGGTGGTGGTGGACAGATGGGATGGGAGTTGTGGGAGTTGTTTGTTGTCGTGGGAGTCATCTGGCAATGGTGCCACTTTTCTTTTTTTCAGGAGCACATGACCACATGGTCTGTGCATGGCCACAGGGTATATAAGTACCCACCAAATAACTACCCTGACTTGTCCCACTGCGTGTAATTGTAGTGTAATGTAGTGTAACCATATGATAAATAGTTATGATTAGTACTTATGTTAGTTATAATTTCTTACTTCTAAGCAGGTACATAGTACATTGTATATACTGCAAGAAAACCGGTTGCAACCGATTGCAACCGGTTTTGTAACAGTTTTTAAATATTTTCAAAACAACGCCACTGGCAACCGGACTGAGCTCGAATGTAAGCAACCGCAACCGAAAAATGGACCGGACCGTGTGTCAGTTCAGTTTGGTCTTCGGTCTTTTCCCGGTCCTATGGACCGGACCTTTAAACACTATTTATCCTCACATAATTGTACCCCCAATGGACATAGAGCTTGGTGAAGTATTGGGCTCCATGGAGCTGGCTCACGAGTTTGGAGATGAGAGGTAATGGGTAGCAATTTTTGACTGTGATGTTGTTGAGCCTTCTGTAGTCTTGAACCAGTCAAAGTGAGCCATCCTTCTTCTTGACAAAGAAAAAGGGAGAGGCCATGGGTGACTTTGATGGTCGAATATGTCCAGAGGCCAGGTGTTCATCGATGAACTGGTCAAGCTATCATTGTTCTTCTGGAGAGAGAGGATAGACCTTGCAGGATGAAGGGGTTGCACCAGGGGTGAGTTCAATCACATGATCCCATGGTGTTAAGAACTGATCCTGGAGGGTTTGTTGGAATCCGATTGGACACTGTGGGTGTTATTTATGGAAGGTTGTTGGGTCGTTGCAGATCCGGCAGGAGGGGAAATGGAAAGGACTTGGCTTCAGCTTGAAAGAAGCTGCGCCCTTCACCTCATCTGGTGTCCTAATTTCAAGTTGGAGGTTTGGAGGTAGGAATGGAAAAGTGCGGGTAAATGTGGGGAGGAGTACGGGGAGAACATAGGTTTAAGTTTAGATGGGACTAGAACTTCAGAGGGAGACTAGAGGTCGAGTTGAAAGGAGTTCAGACTCTTAGGGAACAGAAGTAGGAGTAGAAGGAGGTTTGGATTGACAAGTCAAAGTCAAGTCTATGTCGATATATGAACTGAGGAATACAAGGCGAAACTAACTAGTGCGAGAGTCCCAGCAGGAAAGACGTGGGATCCAAAAATCTGGAGATGACTGGGAGGCCTTCCAGAGATATCTGGAGAAAAGGTGAGCAGATGACGAGGAGGAGAGTGAGGAGGAAGAAGAGGGTGAGGATGGGGAAGAAGGCGAAGTCAGAGAAGAGGGTGCTGAAGCCGGAGAGGGGGGAGCAGAGGTATCGTAGGGATCTGTTCGGGTCCGAGAAAAAAATCTTTTCCAATGAAATTTGTTTCTGAGTTCAGACTGAGCAAATAAGTAACATGGATAGTCTTAAGCAGGTAATGGTCCGGGTTTCTGTGGGTAGCAGGTGTGAAAATCCATGAGGAGTTCTTGGGTGTGGTCAAGTTTTGTAAAAGGTAGCCAGGAGGTTTCTTCATCGGTTCCCTGGTAACCTTCCCATCAGACAAGGTAGAGAATCTTGCATCGATGTCAATTATTGACCTTGGAGTCGAGGACTTCGGTGATCTCATACTCGAGCTTGTCATCAATAGTGATGGGAGGAGGTGGAGGTTGTGTCCAATTCGGAATGGTGTTCGGGGAGTGTTTCTCTAGTTGAGAGACATGGAAGACAGGGTGGATGGCCCACATGTGGTCCGGAAGCCGCAGGGTGACTGAATGAGTACCCAGGTGGGTGATGATTTTGAAAGGACCATGGTTCTTTTCAGAGCGTTTCTTGGAGGGATGGGTGGTACGAATATTTTCCGCAGTGACATAAGCGAAATCACCAATGTTGAAGTTGGGTGCGGGTGCCCAATGTTTGTCTGCAGGACCTTGATAACATTCTTGAGCAGCCACAAGTTGTTTCCGAAGGTCCTGGAGAAGGTCATCTAAGTCGACGATGAGCTCGCAGGTGCGCTGTGAAGCTAAGTCTCATTCTGGAAAGACAGAAATGTTCGGGTGATATCCTTTGTTGGCAAAGAAAGGGGATACACCTGTAGAGGCAGAAGGAGCATTGTTGTAGGCAAATTGACCCAAGGGTAAGAGGTGAGACCAGTCGTCCTGCTGATAGTTGCAGAAGATCTGGAGGTACTGCTCCAAGGTGTGATTTAGTCGTTCTGTCTGACCATCACCTTGCGGGTGATAACCGGAAGTGAAGTGGATCTGTGAATCCGGTGCCCATTGCATTAAGATGGGGGCATGGGTGAATTCTTGTTTGAGCTTTTCAAAAGTGTCATGGCATTTCTTGTTGAAGTCCCAGGGTGTGGATTTCTGCATCAAGCAGGTGACTGGGATGACAATGTCTGAATAGCCATTAATGAAGTGGCGGTAAAAATTGCAAAAACCTAAGAAGGATTGTATATCCTTAACTTTCCTAGGCTCGGGCCAGTCAAGCATGGTTTTGACTTTATCTTCAGACATCCGCAGTCCATCCGGTGAAAGGATGAAACCTAAATATTCAACGGTGTCTTTGTGGAACTCACATTTCTGTGGAGAGGCATAAAGTCTATTTTTCCAAAGACGGTGGAGAACTTCTTTGACGTGAGCCCCATGTTGGGACTTGTCATTGGAATAGATTAGGATGTCATTGAGGTATACAATGACACAAACATCCAGCATGTCACTGAAGATGTCATTCATGAAATGCTGGAAAGCTGTGGGTGCATTAGTGAGTCCAAAGGGAACCACCAACCACTCGAAGGATCCATAGCAGGTGCAAAAGGTAGTTTTCCACTCATCACCATCAGCAATGCAAACTAGGTGATAAGCATGCCACAAGTCTATCTTGGTGAATAAGTGGGCTTTGCAGGGGGAGTCGAGGAGGTCAGAAATGAGAGGAAGTGGGTAGCGGTCTTTCTTCATAAGACAGTTAAGTCCTTGGTAGTCGACACAAAGTCAGAGACTACCATCCTTCTTCTTGACAAAGAGGATTGGAGCACCATGTGGTGACTTGGATGGGCAGATGAAACCTGAGCAGACGTTTTCATCAATAAAGACTCGTAAGGCTTCTAATTCAGAGGGGGAGAGAGAATACATGTGGCCCGGAGGCGGAGGAGCATTGTCTTCTGTCTCTATCTTGAGGTCATATGACCAGTGCAGAGGAAGGGTATCTGCTTTAGTCTTATTGAAGACATCAGCAAATTCATGATACTCAGGTAGAATGTCAGAAAGGTCGGATGGGTTAGCGGATTGGGTGGAGTGGGCAGATAACCCTTTCTTTTTTTTGTTTTTTTTTTTTTTGTTATTTTTCTGACCTCTCAGGGTACACCCTATAACAGTCCTTACATACTAAGAGTATCTACACGAAAGGCCCCTTTGCCTGCCCTCGCTCCAGTCCCTAAGCTTAAATGCTGTAGTCCAGAACAATGCGGAACATGAACAAAGATTGTGGCAGTGTTTCAGCTGCATAGATAAATTATCTAGCAGGAGCCACACAGGAATCCATAGTTGAATTTGCAATAGAGACGGCAGCCTTGGGAAGGCAGCCATGGATGCTGTACAAGGCGGCCTGGTGCACAGCATTGTGGGCAGTGCAGGGTGGCCAGGACAAAATCAGAAGGAGTAGGTAAATGTCAGGTTAGACATGCAGAAAAGGGTCGGACAGAATGTGGGTTCCGATTGGGTAAGGAACAGTTCTTGACAGGCTTGCGCGCAGGTAGAGAGTCGAATGATTCCTTGGAGAACACGTCTCCAAACTCATGGAGATGAGGAAGCAAGGAATTAGTAGAGGATTTAGCAGCATTGTTTTTGTAGAAGGCCTCAGCGAGGCATTGGGATATGTTCAATGTAGCACACACATCGTGTGATGGACGAATCACAGTGTAGAAGATCTGATCACCTTCCTCCACTTCCTCTGGCTCCTCATCATCCTCATCCAAGTCCAGCATCAGATCAGGAACCCCTTCCAACTCCACCTCAGGTATAGGCAGGGGTCCAGCACAACACTTCTGAGTACATCATATTGCCACCTTCTGTCCACGATGTTCTTGCCTGGCTTCTGTGAAACAAGTCCAACAGTGGGATGGACATCAGCTCATGGTAACCTCCCCGGTACACCAGTCGACCTCTGGGTTATGGTCTCAAAAGCCACAGATAGCCCAAAATCACCTTTTGCTTTCCTAATTGAGTGACAGCAAAAAGGGCATGCTCACTATGATCTTTGTAATGGAGGACCAGGTCTACAACCTCTCGGATGGCACCAGCTTCATTTGGGGACCCATCCACATTATACACAGGTATCGGACACGAGAGTGAGCGAGTATTTAGGCAATGTTGTTGTGCAAGATGGGCATCAATGAAGAGACTGGTCACACCAGAGTCCAGGAGCGCAGAGACACTGAGTATCTGCCCAGTGTCAGTCATCTGCAGTTCGATTGGAGCTCTTTACACTGCCCCACATATTCCTGGTTATCCCTGCCACAGCTATTGTTCACCAAATGTTGCATTCCTGGCTATTTTTCCTCCAGTGGGATTCCTGGTTCAGTCCTGGTATATTCCTGGTAAATCAGGCTCTTCCTGGTACTATTCCAGGAATTCCCCAGGACTTGGACTCTCAGGAATCTGGGGGACTGACCAGGAATCCTGTAGAACTCTATAAGAGTAACCAGGACTCTGTAGGACTCATCAGGACTCACAAGGACTCACAAGGAATCCAGTAGGATTGAACCAGGACTCACCAAGACTCACCAGGAATCCAGTAGGATTGAACCAGGAGTCCTTACTACTACTACTAAGTAATAAAATAAATAACATGAGCTGGAATTGAACCCTAGGCATGAGACAACAACATTTTAGCATAGAAAATATAACCACTACACCACATAGACTTATGAGGTATGTCCACTTACTGCTCTAGGTACCATTGGGGCGGCTGTGCATGACAAAGCACACAGCCGCATATCAACATTGCCAGCTCATCATCACCACTCTCGATGATGATGCCACCTCCCTTCCACCACCTCCCCTCCATCAACACCTGTCACCACTGCTCCTATGGCCACCACCACCTTGTCTAATGCCACCAACAGCCGCATTTGAACCACCTCGGGCCCAAATGATGACAGATGTCGTTTGGGGCCCAGGTAATGTTTTTTACTTTTTTTTTATTGAATTAACTAATATTTTCTTTCCTTCTTTAGGTTCTAACTATATCATAACAACAAGACAGCACCAAACAACAAACGAAGAATGACGGGCGAGTGACAGACCACAGACAACAAACAACAAACAACAAACAACAAATGAGGAAACGGGCCCAGGTAAGTTTTTTTTTTGTTCATTTCATTCTTTTTTGATTAATATTAGTTTTCTTTTGAATTTTTATAGTTTCTCGTTGTATGATGCTACCCACCACCACCATCACACCCTCCACCACTGTGAGCAGCTGCTCGTGGGGTGGAAATGGGAGCGACAATGAGGACCACAGAGATGGAGATGAGGAGCTGCAAACAACGAGAGCAGTGGGGTGGCATGGCCCAAAATGACGAGAGCAGCAGGGTGGCAAGACAAGGACAGGAGGACAATGGACGACCACGAAAACAACAGGACAGGGAGGACAATGGACGACAAGGACCCACTGCCACTGCAAGCAACTGCTCGCAGGGTGGAAGGAGGGGTGCGAGGACGGAGACAACCACGCAACAATGACAGGACACCAGCACCAGGGAACGCAACATGGCCAGGACAGCAACAGTGAAGCCAAAACGACAAATGGGTGCGAGGACGGAGATGACCACGCAACGACAACAGGACACCAGCACCAGGGAATGCCCAAGAGACATCATCATCAACGTCTCTTGGGCCGTAAGTAAGTTTTTTTTCTCTTATTTTTTTGGTCACTGACAAAACTTTTTAAGTACTAGCTACTGACTACGATGAGACTGGATGGGCCCTACATAATTTTTTTTTGTTTGCTTTTTGTTTTCATAAACTAACTAACTTGTTTCTTTTTCTACTCTACTGGTAATGATGGCCAGACACAAGACAGCCCAACACACCCACCCCATGCCTGCGAGCCTCTGCTCGTAGGGTGGATCGTGAGTGTGTGCAGTCGACAACAATGACAATGCCACCACCTACCAGCACCAGAACCCCAAGAAGGCAAAGCACGGCTGCCAACCACAATGGATGACAACAACAGGGCCAACGACTCACCAGGCCGCCCCTGCATTTTGTGTGGGGTGGTTTTTTTCATTTTTTATTTATGGTAATACCTTCCCCCTCGCCTGCATTTTATGTGGGTGAGGGGTTTTTCTTTTTTTTTCTTTATAATTGTAGTGCTCCCCTCGCATCAAATGCGAGGGGAAATTAGTTTTATATGTATATGTTTGTAGGACTCCGCCTTGCAACTTGTGTGGGAGGTTTGTTTTTTATGTAATTAATGGTGTATCCCTCGCGTTGGACATGAGGGATGTAGTTAATAAATTTTATTTGATCTTAATTGTGAGCTTCGAGAGAGAAATACCTAAGTTTGAGTTTGAGGGTATACATACACTGTTACATCCCAGCTAATAATTCTCCTGTGGCTCAACTGGTTAAGCACTTGTTTGGTTTGTCATGTGATTCTTGATCATGAGTTCTAGAGTTCAATCCCTGCTCTGAACAAGTTTATTTTGTAGGTACTTTGTGAAATTCATGAAGTCTGAAGCACTTGAAACTTGTAAGATATCTCAAATTGACTTTCCATTATGGTATGACTTTAGGGTACTGAGCACTGGATTCCTGGTGCATCCTGGTGAGTCCTACTGGATTCCTGGAGGATTCCTGGTCTCCCTGGTAGGACTACCAGGATTCCTCCAGGACTATGTGGGGCAGTGTAAAGTTCAGTTCAATTGCTAGGTTCAAGGAATGTGTAGAGGGAGTGGATGCCACAATGTATTTGTGTGGTGGTTTATGCTCCCATGATTTAATTTTGGGGTGTGGAGCAGAGGGAGAGATGGGAAGAGCAGGTACATCTTCAGCCAACTTCGAAGGGTCATTGTGTGGAACAGTCACAGAAATGGATTCATTCTCCAGGGATTCAACTGACAAGACTTCAAAGTGGTTATGGACAGGCAGTGAGGGCGTACAATTCACTCGCTGCAAATAGAAAAATCCTGCTCCTCTACAACTTCTGGCTTGATCTCCTCTGCAACCTGATCCTTTGCTTCCTCAACATCTACAAGTGCCAACAAGTCTTGGAGGAGTTCATCTCGCCCCTTGGGGGTGAGCATGTGGATATTCTGACGATGGGGACACGCTCCAGCCCTGTGCCCAGTTTCCCCACAATGGTAGCAGAGATCCAACCTACATGCACAGCTGCGGGCTGCATCAACATCCATTGGTACTGGGACATTGATGGCTGGCATGGGAGTTTGATGAGCAGGAATGGGGTTAAGGCAGGGAAGCATTTGATTGAAGGTGTAGGGCGCATGAGTGGGAGTTGGAGCACGGAATGCAGCATTAAACTCCACATCTGTGAGTCAGTTCTCATCACAGAGTGAAGCAGCTTCATACCAAGCATAGATATCATCGTCTGCTGGGCACCCCTCCAACATCTGTGCAATCTGGTCCTGAATTTCTTGGTTGAGGCCCTGTCGGAACTTCACCACCACTGGTAGCCCACTCCCATATCCTGCCATGTCCACCAAATCCTTAAACTCATCAATATAATCATCCACAGATTGATGTGCCTGGTGGTAAGAGGATGACTCAAGTCATGTCACTGCTTGGTGGTGCTCATTGAGGGGACAAAAGTGGCATACAAACTTGGCTCAAAAGTCACCCCAAGTGGAGAAAAGTAGAGAACCAAGTTCTTTAGTTTGACCCAGAATATGGTCCACGTAGAGATAGGTGTGTTCAGATTTCATGTATGTGAAGGCCCAACAAATTTTTGCAACCTCATTGACAAATTGATCTGACTGGAGACTGATGTATAACTCACAGGAGTTAAGGAATGCATGTCCCTGCGCACATGCACCATTAAATTCAGCAGGGGGGGATGGTTTGATCTGGGTGCACTCTTTAGTGGGCGCATTTGGTGGTACATCGTTGTTGGGTGCGCTTGGAGTCGCAATGGGGGGAATATTGGTTATAGGGTTAGCCTGGAGGGTCCTAACAAAGTTTTTGATTGTAGATTTAAGCAAATCAATTTGCGCGTGTATTCCGGAAACATCGCTTTCAAGCACGTTGAGGCGCTCTGATGCGTCCATGTCGCTAGGGGGCATGTTTGGCGAAAATGGGGGTGCAGTAAAGGCGAGACTATCTGGAACAGTGTGGAGGGAGTCTGTGGAGCTTTGGGAAGTGTTGTCCACTCCATACCTGCCTATCTTGGGCAGTGTGTTTGTGATTTCGGGCCTTAGGAGAGAGTTTTCTACTATAAGGGCAACCTAAGCCTCTGGCAAAGGGAAATCCAAAGTTAAAATTATACTACATAGTACAGGGATTGGGGACACACGTAGCAAAGGGAAATCCGAAGAGAAAACTCTAAGGATCCCTTTGCTGATGCCCAGTATATGTGAAGATGACAAAAATCAAATAATAACCTAAAAATAGAAAAGGCAGAGATAGGCAGATCAAGGCCACTGAATGACATCATACCAAGGGGTAGATGTTGGAAGAGGTGCTCCGCCTCTAAATATAAAACTGTCAACATACACAAACATGATAGAAAGGGAAAAATAGTAATAAAATCCGGAAAAATCATAGAAAATGAAGAATAGAAGGAAATGAAGTGAGGAAAAATATAGAACAAATGTAAAAAATAGGAGAAACACACAGGGCACCCCCCTAGTCCCCTTAAAAAGATGTCACATTGAAGACATATGCAACCTTGAAGGAAAGGATGGAATATAATCTGAAATCATTTGAACACAGGTTCTCAGACATTCCAATCAGATCATTGTCCCATGACAACAACATGGCCGATCCCACCGGTTCTCACAATTAGCTAGTACTGACATTGTTATTTTAGCTAGGATGAACACTGCTGTTTTGTTGATTTTGTTCATTCATACTCCCTGCACCCATTGTGCATCTGGTTTGCTAATGCCCATTGCCGATGCTCTTGATATATAGATTTCCACCCCAAAGTGTCTGTCTGCTGCTGCTGATGTTGATGTTGATGTAGATTTCTGTGCCGATGTGTCTGCTGATGCCAATGCCAATGGCTGTGACTATTTCATCAATGGTATTAGATTCTTACTGAACATCTATCCCAATGCCGATGCCATTGCTGATGCTGATGCCGAATACCATGTCCAATGCTATCTCATAGGTCACCTATCTGTCTATTAACATTCTTCACAGTGTGTCACAAGCAAGAATTGTAAAACACCCATTTGGTAGGTCTGCACTACATAGAATGAATTATTGCATCATTGCCCATAGCTAGGCCATACAGTCTCCTATGCACATCTATACCAAGCATTGTAATTCACTATAGTACATGCAGCTAGGCTGTACTGTTATGGCGAAGTGGTGCCTGATGCCAATGCCATACTTCTATGCCAATGCCATTGCCATTGCCAAGTACTGTGTACACTATCTCTGATCTGTATATTATTAACATTCTATCATAGTGTATCACAAGCAAGAATTGTAAAAGTGTATTCATTTGATACTAGTACATGTTATACATACTATGAGAGCATTTGACAGCATCCACCGAACCCGTATCATTCGATACACTGTATGCGTTCGATAGACTGTATTATTTGGTACAGTGTAGCTTACCTATGTGCTGAACCGAACTTTGTCATCCCTACCAAGGAGAAGTATTCACGGTGAGGAGGAGTGTTGAAAATTACACCTTGGTCATATGCAAGTACCACATTGCTAATGTGTGCCAAATGTGTGCAGTATATTTAGCATGTCCTTTTGACACACGTGTTCGGCTTCATCCATAGATACCTTTTATGTTTCTTTTCTGTCTAGTAGAATATACGACCCCCTTGTCAGGAACATAGAAGAAATCAATAAATTACATTCTCATAAGAACCACTACCGAAAGAGATTAATCAAAATGCCATCTTTCAGCTCCCCCTCTGACCCAGCTCCCCCTAGCTGTTTGAAGTGATATGTTTACCCCAACCAACATTTCACCGACTGAGGTTCCTCGATAGTAGAAGCTGTGTCTGCACAGTCGCCTGTCAAATTTGCGGCCGTGTCCCTTATATAGTAAACCGAGGCCGACAGGCCTGTGCAGTCCGGTTCGGAGTAAAAAGCGCACTCGCACTTCGGCGATTGGCTGCAGTTGTTTATCTGGAATGATCCCGCTAGGGGAATTGTATACCCCAGGCAGATGCCGCCAAACGGCCCGTTATTCGGCCACGTTCCCATAGTATCAGTGTCGTTACAATGCTGGCCTTCGAAGTACGTTATAAACACGGTGGGTATATCCGAGTCGGCCTGACCGACTTGGAACAGCGCAGCCGCGACTGACAGCGCTATTAATGACCACAGCTTCATCCTTGAAATATAAGATCAGCTATCATGAAGTGGATCATTAATTTTTCCGATGGGGGTGTCGTTGTGAATCATAGTGAAGGCTGGACTCGTGAGTCGTGACTTACGTTGATGTACTGGTTGAACGTTGAACGTTTGTAGTACTGGGTTCAGGGGTCCCTAGACTGCGATCGAAACGTGTAAGTGAGGGTCAGCAAGTTCTCAATTAAGAGGAGGAAACACCTAAGGCTCTCGAGAAGGAAAAGGAAGAGTATAGTTTAGTTCGTGAGCCGTGTGCTTTTACACTCGGGATGTGGCAGTGGAGGTGAATATATCAGGACTGGATTGCTCCGGTTTACTGGGTACAACAAACCTATTTAATGAACGCTCTGAAACGCAAACATCTGGAAAATGAAGAAAAAATGCATTTATTACAGCTGTTTCAGAAAACCTGGACACGTCAATTGTCTCAGCAGGTCTCAGGTTTTAAATCAGCTATAGCGATAGTCGGTGACTCGGTGGTAATAACCGCAGTCTGCAGGCTACCGCCTCCCGAGTCCGATGTAATAGTTGGTGATAACCATCCCTAGACTGTGATTTTCTGAAATGGCTGTTACTAAGAGGACGAAACACCTGAGGCTTTGAAGAAGGCCCGGATTGGAGAAGGAAAAGATGCTCAAGAGCAACTCAAGAGTATAGTCTGCAGTTCGTGAGCTTTCATGAGTTGTGTTAGCCTCCACTGCCGCATCCTAGGTATAAAAGCACACGACTCACAAACTATAAAACTATACTCTTAACCATCTTTTCCAATCCTTCTTGAGAGCCCTACGTGTTTCCTCCGACTCAAGCAGTAGCACCGGGACAAATCAATTAATCACATGACAGTTCCCAGATCCTGACGCGTAAACAACTTACGAGTTTCTTTCAAACTTTCACCGTTTTCCATGTCGTCGCGCCTGTTGTCAACCTTGCGTCACCTCAACTAGACTCTCCCCATATCTCCCTGTATTTATTTCTAGTAAGATTAATATGTTTTATATCTTCTTTATCTGTGTACACTGTACTATGACTCTTTCCCCGAAGCCAATGGTGGTGTCCCACCTAGCGCACAACATGTTCAAGCTGAGAACACCCCAGGCCCCCAGCCAAGCCACATCTAGCCACTGCCACCACTGCCCTTGTGGTGAGGGTGGCGTGCCACGAGTGTGTCCGCTGACGACGACGAACTGTACGTGGGATCATGTATGAATAAGTGATTACGCGGTTGGAAGACAGAATGGGGGAAGGTCAGATGGGGACTGTTGGGGTGCATCAGGAAAATCCGGAAAAAACTTAGTCGATTAAATCTGCTTATTTCATCGTTAAGCCTGTCAAGTTGCTCAGGCTGCTTATTTTTTACTTGGACAATTGGTCATGTACATACAACAAGTAAGCAAATCAACTTGAAGGCCAAAGACAACTTCACATCAAGTAGTTGTAAGACAACAGGAAGGCAAGTAAGAGGTCAAGACACCTAAGACGAGCCAAGTCTGGGCAAAAGCAACGGCGGTACTAAGCATGATAGGTAAGCTACACTGTACCGAATAATAAAGTCTATTGAACACATACAGTGTATCGAATGATACAGGTTCGGTGGATGCTGTCGAACGCTCTCATAGTATGTATAACATGTACTAGTATCAAATGAATACACTCAAGGGGGTGACAGGCCGCGAATTTTAGACATCCACTCATAGTTTCTTTAAGCGGCCGTCCGGGACCCCCCCCTTCCCCATCCTTCTATATATGGTAGTTTCACATCATGTGTCAGGCTATTTTGGGTAACTCCCTGGATCAAAATCATCAACCAGCCTGTCACACGCATGTGAAACTCGAGTCAATGAGTGGATGAGGTGTTTTGCAACCTGTGTGATCAACTCCCTCAGTCATCACACCTCCTATACACCTTCAGTGTCTGCTACCTTGTGCACTGAAGGCTCTTCTGTAATTTTCCCATTCTTCCTCTCTTATCAGCTGGGTATTTACACTTGATTTACTAGTAGTACACCAGTGCACCTATTACTTATCTTATTTGGCAATCTTGCAAAGGTGAGACAACCCCAATCAGATATTTTTGTTTGGCCTTGGTGAGCTCACGAGGCAAACAGATCCTGTGTCAGACTACCACAACTGCAAACCATAATGAGAAACCTAAGAAAACTAAATGTAGTCTTGTAGATAACAGGGGGCAGCATCACACAACTTGCAAACCCAAATTCCAACAATTTAAATACTTTGAAAGAATTGACAAGGTTTGGTGGTATTTCCAGTACAATGATGCCAATGCATTATTATAATATACTAGGGAAGGTCAGGAACAACACTGAGTGTGGGCTGGAGGCTGAATCTGGTGCATTGGGTGGGGAAACCAAGAGACAGAACATGTTTGAGCCAAATTTGCAGCTCTAGAACACCCTAGACATGACCTGACCTTTCAAAACTTCAATGTTAAAAATTTTTTTTAGCAGGTCCTCTGGACCCCCCCCCCCACCTGATGTGCAGGATTTGGGTGCTGACACCCCCTTGAATACACTTTTACAATTCTTGCTTGTGATACACTATGAAGAATGTCAATAATATACAGATCAGAGATAGCATACACAGTACTCAGCAATGGCATTGGCATTGGCATAGAAGTACAGCATTGGCATCAGGCACCACTTCACCATAGATGTGCAGTAAGAATCTAATACTGTTGATGTAAGGGGACTAGGGGGGTGCCCTGTGTGTTTTTCCTATTTTTTATGTTCGTCCTATATTTTTTCCCACCTCATTTCCTTCTATTCTTCATTTTCTACGATTTTTCCGGATTTTATTACTAATTTTCCCTTGCTATCATGTTTGTACATGTTGACACTTTTATATTTAGAGGCGGAGTACCCCTTCCGACACATACCCCTTGGTATTATGATGTCATTCGGCGGCCTTGATCCGCCTATCTCTGCCTTTTTCTATTTTTAGGTTATATTTGATTTTTGTCGTCTTCACATATACTGGGCATCAGCAAGGGGATCCTTAGAGTTTTCTCTTCGGATTTCCCTTTGCTAGGTGTGTCCCCAATGCCTGTATTATGTAGTATAATTTTAACTTCGGATTTCCCTTTGCTAGAGGCTTAGGTTGCCCTTATAGTAGAAAACTCTCCCCTAAGGCCCGAAAATCGCGAACACGCTGCCCAAGATAGGCAGGTATGGACTGGACGATGCTTCCCAAAGCTCCACAGAGTCCCTACACACCGTTCCAGATAATCTCGCCTTTATTATGCCGCCATTTTCGCCAAACGCGCTCCCTAGCGACATGGACGCATCAGAATGCTTCGACGTGCTTGAAAGTGACATTTCCGGAATGCGCGCACAAATCGACTCGCTTAAATCTACGATTGAAAACTTCTGAAGTTAGGACCCTCCAGGCAACCCTACAACCAATAGTTCCCCCTTTATGACTCCAAGCACACCCAACAACGATGTTTTGCCAAACGCGTCCACTAAGGAATGTGCCCAGATCAAACTGTCCCCCCCCTGCTGAATTTAATGGTGCACGTGCGCAGGGACGTGCATTCCTTAACTCCTGTGAGTTATACATTAGTCTCCAGTCACATCAATTCGTCAATGAGGCTGCAAAAATTTATTGGGCCTTCACATACATGAAATCTGAATGTGCCTATCTCTATGTGGACCATATCCTACGTCAAACTAAAGAACTCGGTTCTCTACCTTTCTCCACTTGGGGTGACTTTCGAGCTGAGTTCGTACGCCACTTCTGCCCCCTCAATGAATGCCACCGAGCAGTGACACGACTTGAGTCATCCGCTTACCACCAGGGACGTCGATCCGTGGACGACTATATCGATGAGTTCAAGGATTTGGTGGACATGGCAGGATATGGGAGTGGGTTACCAGTAGTGGTGAAGTTCTGACGGGGGCTCAACCAAGAAATTCAGGACCAGATTGCACAGATGTTGGAAGGGCGCCCAGCGGACGATGATATCCTTGCTTGGTATGAAGCTGCTTCACTCTGTGATGAGAACCGACTCACAAATGCGGCGTTTAATGCTGCATTCCATGCTCCAACTACCACTCATATGCCCTACACCTTCAATCGAAGCCTCCCCTGCCCTAACCCCATTCCTGTTCATCAAACTCCCACACCAGCTGTCAATGTCCCAGTACCAATGGATGTTGATGCAGCCCACAGCCGTGCATGTAAGTTGGATCTCTGCTACCATTGTGGGGAACCTGGACACAGGGCTGGAGCATGTCCCCATCGTCAGGATATCTGCATGCTCACCCCCGAGGGACGAGATGAACTCCTGAAAGATTTGTTGGCCCTTGTAGATGTTGAGGAAGTGAAGGATCAAGTTGCAGAGGAGATTAAGTTGGAAGTTGTAGAGGAGCAGGATTTTCCTATTCGCAGCGAGTGAATCGTATGCCCTCACTGCCTGTCTATAACCACTTTGAAGTCTTGTCAGTTGAATCCCCGGAGAATGAATCCATTTCTGTGACTGCTCCCCTCTCTGACCCATCGAAGTTGGCTAAAGATGTACCTGCTCTCCCCATCTCTCCTTCTACTCCACGTCCCAAAATTAAATCATGGGAGCATAAACTACCATGCAAGTATATTGTGGCATCCACTCCCTCTGCACATTCCTTGAACCTAGCCATCGAACTGCAGATGACCGACACTGGACAGATACTTGGTGTCTCTGCACTCCTGGACTCTGGCGCGACTGGTCTCTTCATCAATTCCCATCTGGTACAACAACATCGCCTAAATACTCACTCACTCTCACATCCGATACCTGTATATAATGTGGATGGATCCCCAAATGAAGCTGGTGCCATCCGAGAGGTTGCAGACCTGGTTCTCCATTACAAAGATCATAGTGAGCGTGCCCTTTTTGCTGTCACTCAATTAGGAAAGCAAAAGGTGATTTTGGGATATCCATGGCTTCGAGACCATAACCCAGAGGTCAACTGGTGTACCAGGGAGGTTACCATGAGCCGATGTCCATCCCGCTGTTGGACGTGTTTCACAGAAGCCAGGCAAGAACGTCGTGGACAGAAGGCGGCAATACGGCGTACTCAGAAGTGTCATGCTGGACCCCTGCCTATACCTGAAGTGGAATTGGAAGGGGTTCCTGATCTAATGCCGGACTCGGATGATGATGATGAGGACCCAGAGGAAGTGGAGGAGGGTGATCGGATCTTCTACACTGCGATTCGCTCATCGCATGAGGTGTGTGCCACATCGAACATATCCCAATGCCTCGCCGAGGCCTTCCACAAAAACAACGCTGCTAAATCCTCTACTAACTCCTTACTCCCTCATCTCCATGAGTTTGAAGACATGTTCTCCAAGGAGTCATTCGACTCTCTTCCTGCGCGCAAGCCATGGGATCATGCAATCGAACTCACCCCCAGCGCAACCCCTTCATCCTGCAAGGTCTATCCTCTCTCTCCAGAAGAACAACGGCAGCTTGACCAGTTCATCGACGAGCACCTGGCCTCTGGACGTATTCGAACATCAAAGTCACCCATGGCCTCTCCCTTTTTCTTTGTCAAGAAGAAGGATGGCTCACTTTGACCAGTTCAAGACTACAGAAGGCTCAACAACATCACGGTCAAAAATCGCTACCCACTACCCCTCATCTCCGAACTCATAAACCAGCTCCGTGGAGCCCAATACTTCACCAAGCTCGATGTCCGTTGGGGCTATAATAATGTGAGGATAAAGGAGGGAGATGAGTGGAAGGCAGCCTTTCATACCAACCATGGTCTTTTTTAACTGCTTGTCATGTTCTTTGGCCTTACTAATAGCCCTGCCACCTTTCAGACCATGATGAACAACATATTCCATGACCTCATCCTCGAAGGCATTGTCTGCATCTATCTCAACGACATCCTCATCTTCACTCGCATGGTTGAAGAGCACCGTTGCATCACGCGCCTCGTCCTAGAGCGACTTTGATGGTACAAACTCTACCTTCGTCAGAACAAATGCGAGTTTGAAAAGACCAAGATCGAGTACCTCGGCCTGAATATCTCGGAAGGTCAAGTGGAGATGGATCCTATCAAGGTAAATGGGGTCACAGCTTGGCCAACGCCCACGAACAAGAAGGAGGTGCAGTCTTTCCTGGGCTTCATCAATTTCTATTGGCATTTTATCAAGGATTTCTCGCATCATGCACAACCACTGTTTGACTTGACAGGAAAGGAGGCATGGAGGTGGGATGATGCACAACAGGAGGCGTTCGAAAAGCTTAAGGAGATGGTCACTTCTGCTCCGATCCTTACCTTTGCTGACGATTCGCGTCCTTTTTGTGTAGAAGCCAACAGTTCTGACTTTGCGACGGGTGCCGTGTTGTCTCAGCAGTCTCCGGAGGACCAGAAGTGACATCCTGTTGCATTCTACTCCAAAAGCCTTAGTGCTGTAGAGCGAAACTATGAGATCCATGACAAGGAGATGTTGGCGATAATGCGTGCGCTTGAGGAGTGGTGACACTTCCTCGAGGGTGCCCAACACAAGGTGGACATTTGGACGGATTACAAGAATCTCGAGTACTTCATGACGGCCAAGAAATTGAACCGTCGTCAAGCTCATTGGTCCCTGTATCTATCTAGATTCGACTTCTCCTTGCACCACTGTCTGGGTCACAGCATGGGGAAGACTGATGCCCTATCCCGACGTGCAGACCATGGGGATGGCAGCGGTGACAACCAAAACATTGTGCTGTTGCAGCCAGACCTGTTCACCATTCGGGCACTGGAAGGCATCGCACCCCAGGGCGAGGAGCGGGACATCCTATGTGACATTCGTTGTGCAAACCATAGTGGTTTACATGAGGAAGTTGTCGCCCAAGCTGTTAAAGAACTGAGGAAGGGATCGACCCTTTCCTTACGTGCGGCAGAGTGGGCTGAAAAGGAGGACTTGTTGTATTTCAGGGATTGCATCTATGTTCCCAATGACCCAGACCTTCGCCGGCGCATCATATCCCAACACCATGACTCACAGATTGCTGGCCACCCCGGATGCTGGAAGACCTTGGAGCTCACCTCACGGAACTATTGGTGGCCACAAATGTCATGGCTTATTGGTCAGTATTGTCGCACTTGTGACCTTTGCTTACACACCAAGGTTCCTCGTCGCAAGCCTATTGGTGAGCTACACCCTCTTCCTGTTCCAGAGAGTCGTTGGCATGTCATCAGTGTCGACTTTGTGGTGGAATTACCAGAGTCAAATGGGTTTGATGCAGTGATGTGCACAGTTGACTCAGTGGGAAAACACGCTCACTTCATTCCCACTCACACCACTGTCAGTGCCCTAGGTGCCACTCAACTCTACCTCCACCATGTGTGGAAATTACATGGACTTCCTGGTGCCTTCCTCTCGGATTGTGGCCCTCAGTTCATGGCAGAGTTCACTCGTGAGCTGTACCGACTCCTGGGGATCAAACTCCTCGCTTCAACTGCTTATCACCCACAAACTGATGGCCAGACGGAGTGAGTCAACCAGGAACTGGAGCAGTACATCCATCTCTTTGTCAATGAATGCCAGGACGATTGGGATGATCTCCTTCCTTTGGCCAAGTTCGGATACAACAACCATGTCCATGCTTCCACTCAACAGACCCCTTTCCTCTTAGACACTGGATGACATCCACGCATGGGATTTGAACCTCGCCAAACTCCCTCACACATCGAGACAGTGAATGAGTTCACAGAAACCATGAGGGATAGCTTGGAGGAGGCAAGGGCAGCCTTAGCAAAGGCGAAGGACAACATGGCACGATTTTACAACCAACGCCACTCCCCAACCCCTCAGTACAAGGTTGGTGATCAAGTTTATCTTGACTCCAGTGACGTCTCCACTACACGTCCATCCAAGAAACTCGCTCATCACTTCTTGGGACCTTTCCCCATTGTCAAGTGCATTGGAACGCATGCCTATCATCTACGCCTCCCAGCCTCCATGTCCAGACTCCATCCCATCTTCCATGTCGTCAAATTGCTTCCAGCTCCCCCAGATCCGTTCCCAGGATGCCATTCACACCCACCACCACCACCTACAGTGATTGAGGGAGAACCCCAATATGAAGTCGAGTCAATCTTGGACAGCCATTTGCATCAAGGAAAACTCCAGTATTTGGTACATTGGAAGGGTTATGGGTATGACCTCGGTTAATCAAGGAATTCCACTGATGGCACACTGCTGCACCGCATCGCATTCAAGTCACAGACTTTGGTCGTATGCGATTTCGAATGCATTGGGGCGATGCATCTTAGAGAGGGGGTGATGTAAGGGGACTAGGGGGGTGCCCTGTATGTTTTTCCTATTTTTTATGTTCGTCCTATATTTTTTCCCACCTCATTTCCTTCTATTCTTCATTTTCTACGATTTTTCCGGATTTTATTACTAATTTTCCCTTGCTATCATGTTTGTACATGTTGACACTTTTATATTTAGAGGCGGAGTACCCCTTGACACATACCCCTTGGTATGATGTCATTCGGCGGCCTTGATCTGCCTATCTCCGCCTTTTTCTATTTTTAGGTTATATTTGATTTTTGTCGTCTTCACATATACTGGGCATCAGCAAGGGGATCCTTAGAGTTTTCTCTTCAGATTTCCCTTTGCTAGGTGTGTCCCCAATGCCTGTATTATGTAGTATAATTTTAACTTCGGATTTCCCTTTACTAGAGGCTTAGGTTGCCCTTATAGTTGATGAAATAGTCACAGCCATTGGCATTGGCATCAGCAGAGACATCGGCACAGAAATCTACATCAACATCAACATCGGTGGCAGCAGACAGACACTTTGGGGTGGAAATCTATATATCAAGAGCATCGGCAATGGGCATTAGCAAACCAGATGCACAATGGGTGCAGGGAGTATGAATGAACAAAATCAACAAAACAGCAGTGTTCATCCTAGCTAAAATAACAATGTCAGTACTAGCTAATTGTGAGAACTGGCAGGAGCGGCCATGTTGTCATCATGGACAATGATCTGATTGGAATGTCTGAGAACCTTTGTTCAAATGATTTCAGATTATATTCCATCCTTTCCTTCAAGGTTGCATATGTCTTCAATGTGACATCTTGCTGCTCCAGCTTCTCAACCTCAGCCATGTAGAGACAATAACTGGCATCCTTGTATGAGGTGCCAAGGTTGTTTTGCAGGGCTTTCACTTTGGCATGGCAGCTCAACAGCTCCCTGTCTGTCAATTTCTGCAACAGGATGAACTAATAGTCATACAAATGAGGACAAGGCACTTACTGGATCAGCAGGTAGCATTAGGTGGTTGTGGGCCAATGTATAGTAGTATGGTGTATCAGTCATGTTTCCAGACTGCAAAGTCATCAGTGAGAGGATAGATGAGCCAAACAAGACATGGCATTGGCCAAGACATGGCATTAGCTAAGACATGGCATCAGCCCAAGGATGGCATCAGGCCAAGATGGCTAGGCTGGCAGCAATGAGACTTTGAAAGGAAGGAAATCTTACCCCCCCCATGTGCCATGTGTACATTGAATTCAACCTTCTTGCAATAGGCCTTCATTGCCTGGTGGGTAGCTGAAATCATAAAATGGGGCACTAGATAGTACTGCCCATTGTCACCTCAGATAATGACATATTCATCAGGAATATCAGTGTCAGTTTGCTGATTGCTCATGGTATAGATAACACAGATGATAACAAGTGATACCATTTAATCAGGACATTATTTGTTTGTATATATCAATTGTATATTGATCAACAACATGTGATTGTTGATTTTCAGTGTTTCACTCTTTTTCATCTCAACATCGACCCTGCTGCCACAGCCAACTCATCAACCATGAATGTTACATGCCAACAAGTGCTCAGCAAGATCAGCAAGATCAAGCAATCCATCTGCAATGGACTTTGGGACCAAAGTATCAAGGCTGTGATGAAGGAAAGAAAATTGGCCCTTGTGAGTGGATTGGTGTGCTATCAGATCAACGATGCACTTGCAAATTGTAGCAAACATTATTTGCCTGGCAAAGAGAGGTTCTCACAGAGGATGTGCAGGCTATCTTCTGGGCCAATGCCTTTTTGTGGGGATTTGTGGTAGCATGGTCAAAGTCAGACAGGACAGGGGACCAGAAGTTTATTGAAGGTCAACTGAGGGCAATGAAGACCTTTGATAAGAAAAAGGGCATAACAGGACCTGTGTCCACATCAGCTGGACCATCTGCATCAGCAATGGCAGCAGCAATGCCAACACCAACAAGCATAGAAGCAGCACTGGCACTGGCCAAGATGTGGGCCCAAACAGAAGCATCAGGATCCAGACTTCTAGCCTCAGACCAGCAATGACAGTGAGACCCAGGATGTGAGAGGTGCAGAGTAGCAGGGGATCAGACAAGGATTTTGATGAGGAGACAGAGAGCGATGCCAGTGCCAATACCAGGATGGAGTGGAAGCTGCACAATGCAGCAAGGGTGGCATGAGGAGCACCCCACCAAGGGAGTTTGCAAACGACACTGTGTGCACAATGTGTCAGGCTTAGGCATGAGTGTTGGGAGCAGGTGAATGGGAAAATGGCCTGCTACTTCTGTAGGAAAGGGAAAGTGCAGTGCGATCCAGAGGACATGGATCAAGTGCTGAGAACCAAGAAAGTGAAAGGATTGGCAAGAAGAAAAGCAAAGAAGGCATGATTTTCCAGTGAAGACAGTGGAGAGGAATTGTCTAGGTGGTTCACTGCAAGCCAAAATGGAAAATCAAAAGGTTAGTTCTTCCATGTCATGACACATAAAACCACTAACACGTATGCCCATAGCTGTGGAAGAGAATATTGACATGGCCGATCCAGAGCCTGAGCCAACTGCCCTCCCTGCCCTGACTCCCTACCCCTCTGCTGGTGACTATGCCACCTTTACTGGACATCTATACCAACTGGAGGAAGACATGTACAAGCATGCACGGTGGAATAAAGAGTCATTCCAAGAGTCCCGAGTCCATGTATGAGAACTCTGGGACACGGTCAACTTGCTTCAAAACAGGGTGAATGACATTGAAGGATACCTTGGGTTGCAGGCTGGTGCACAGCCCATTATGTTGTACAATGGTTACATGGCTGGGCAGGTGGTTCACCTTGAGAGGACTCCAAGCAGGAGGGCAGAGGTGGATTGGGAAGGAATGACAGATGCCAAGGAAGTTGATGCTGCTCCTGCTCCTGCTCCTGCTGCTGCTTGCACTCCAGCTCCAGCTCCCCCTCCCACTCCTGCTCCCACTCCCATTGCTGCTCCCACTCCCACTGCCAGCAACAAAGACAAACAGATGGCAGAACTGGTTGAACTGGTTGAGGAGGGGGAATTCATTGAGGGTAACACTGAGCCTGAGCATGGTGAGGAGGGACTGGCTGTGCCTGAAGAGGTTGTGGGGGAAGCATCCTTGGCTGGCACCCCCCCCCCCCCCCCATCCAAATTATTCCTGCCACACCACAGGATTCTCAAGAAATTGTACAGCCCCCAACATCAATGGCCCCACCACTCCCTCTCCTCTTCCCCCCAACATCGCTCACTGAGCCTGAGGCTGCCGCCCTGGCATTGGCAGTTGATGTAATCACCTCACCTCACCCCGGCCCTCCCCTCCCCCTGCACAGCGGCACCAATCCCCATGTGGGCTGACCCCTGGTCCATCTGGACTACGTTCCAGAAGTACCACCCCTCAGCCAAACCCAAGGAAGAGAGCAGGAAAATCTGAGGACAGAGGGGAGATGAAGCAAGGCAGAAAAGAATAGATGTTATTTGGCATGTACATAAAAGTTGGACTATTTGTTTTATCACATTACATAGTGTTTTATTTGTAAATCTACATGGCAAATTTCACTTTTTTAATTCTCTGTCTCCTCCCAACAGCCTGGGTTGAAATGGCTTCCTGCTGTGCAAGGTCATCAGCTGTCCTTTGGATAGGTCAGGCTCATGCTGAGGCCGATGGATTTTGAGATAATGGGGGAGTCATCTGTTGAACATCCAGTGCAGAGAGGATATGGTAGGCACCAGCTGCTACTGATCCTGGTGTTCCCATAGCTGATCATACTGTTGCTGGTGCCAATATTGGTATTGCCATTGCTGATCCTACTGGTGCCATTGCTGATATTGGTGTTGCCATTGCTGATCCCACTGTTGCCATTGCTGATCCCACTAACGCTGCTAAAGCCCTTGCCCTTGCAATAGGATGCTCTGTCTGATTTTGCTCTAAGAGTGGTTGTGGCTTAGGGTGTTGTGAGCTCTCTTGAGGTATATCCAACAGAAATGGATCAATTGGGCATGGGGGATCATTTACAATGGCATTTCTGGCTGATCCAGGCATGATGTATTTCATGCATCAGGAAAATCACTTTTTGACACAAGCTTTCCCAGGGTTAAAGGCTATTTCCCAGGACACATCAAGCACCTTAGAGAGTACCTTGTGATGCCCTGTGCTGTATGAAAATATATTGTAATTGTATTTCTGAGCATTTCAATTATATAATTTTTAAATCAATTTTAGGGGCGTGCTGGGTGCTGGGGGACAAAGGCCTCCTTGTCCCCTTGTCCTCCATTGTCCTGTTGTCCTCATTGGTGTTCCCCTGTCATTTTTGCCTTCCCTTGCTGTTGTTGTTCCTGTTTGTGTGGGTGCATTGGTCTGGCAGTCGCATTGTTGTAAGTGAGTTAAAACCTGTAAGTTGAAGTTAGGCAATGGAATGGGTAAACCTGTGGGTGTCTGAATGTCAACCTGTACCAGTGGGTTGTCTACCTGTTGATGTGGGTACAAGTTGTTGCAGGTATTGTATATGCCAGTAAACCTGTGGGTACACTATTATGTGTTATGCTATGCTACAGTGTACTATGGTAAACACTACATATGTTACATTTTAAGTAGTCTATACTGAAGATCTTGCTGTGAGGCAATGGTATGGGCCTCTCATCTTTTCAGCACCTTAAAATGACATTAAAGTAGTATCAGAACAAGTACAAGATCATGGTAAACTAATAAAAACTCACTGAGATAATATATATCTATTTCAACCCCTTCTCCTGACACAGATGTTGAGATTGAAAAGAAACCAATGGTAGAACCAGTGGAAGTGTTGGGATTGAGACCAACACACCTGGCAAAAGCTCCACTCCACACTGAGACATGCACCCATCAGCACCAGCCATGAAACCTATGCTGGTAAGAGGTAGTGGTAGTGACAAGGTTCAGGTCACACAGAGCTGGTGCAGGGGCAGATGCACCCATAGCTAAACCCATAGAGCAAGAGTTGTTCAGTGCTGATGCCAAGCAGGTCATAGCTGAGGCCAAGGGACCAGCTGTGCCCAATGCACCCATGGCTGAACAGGTTGAGGCTGAGGCATCCTTGCCCTCTGGTCCAGTGATACATGTTGCCCCGGCCACACCACAAGATGCTCAAGAAATGGCTTGGCATGCAATGACCGTGGCCCCACCACTTCCTCCCCTCTTCAGTGCCACTTCACTTGCCAATGCTGACCCTGCTGACCCAGCATTGGCAGCTCCCAGCCAAGTCTCCCTCAGACTGCCTACAAGCACCAATACCTCTGACACAAGGGTTTCTCCCTCACCCTGTCCCTCCCCTCCCCCTGCACAGTTACATTGGTTGCCACAGCTCTTGTCACCTTCTCTGCCACCCTTACATTCAAGAAGCACCACCCCTCAGCCAAACCTGAAGAGAGTGGGAACTTCCAAGGATAGAGACAAAGCCAAACAAGGGAGAGAAGAATAGGAGTTGGACATTTATTTACTTATTATGTATATAGATAGATTGCTTTGCAAATTTACTCTGCAAATTTTACTGTTTTTATTCTCTGTCTTCTTCCAACATTCTGGGGGCAGATGGCTTCTTCTTGTGCAAGGTCATCAGCTGTCCTTTGTGTACATTGGGCATCTGATAATGCCAAATGTGATGGAATTAAAGCCAATCTTTGTGGCAGCTGATTGTTTTGAGATGATGGTGGGGTCATCTGTTGCCATACAGTTTCATATCCCACTGCTGCCAATCCTACCACTGCCAAAGCTGATGTTAATGATGCTGCCAATCCTACCTCTGCCAATCCTACTGGTGCCAGAACTGATGTTAATGCCACTGCCAATCGAGGTCTTTACACTCCCCCCCCCAATCCGAGTGGACTCCAATCAGACACTCAGACAGTCTCAGAACTTTGCTCAGACTTTTTTGGCTGAAAGTCCTGCCAAACTAGATGTCCAGTCAGAGCTGAGTCCTTGGACTGTCTGAGTGTCCAAGCGGAGTCCAAGTGGACCAGCACTTGTACAGTCCTAGGACTGTCCAAGTTGCTTATATAATTGACTGAAAATCAGTGGCCACCACAGGGATTGAACCCTTGTAATCACATGATAAAGTACAGTTAAGGCAGCAATATAACTATTAGACTAAAGTATCATTACAGGTAAATAGTTTTATCTCTCTATGTAATGCCCCAGCTGTGATGACAAATCAACACAGCCATATCACCAATGATGATGCCAGCTCATCATTGATCATCACCAACCACCACCACCACCACCACTCGATGATGCTGCCTCCCTCCCGCATCCCACTGCTGCCACTGCCCCCTGAACACCCCACAGCCATGGGTCCTATGCCAGCACACAATGAAATGGGCCCAAATGACTCTATCAGTGTTTGGGCCCCAGGTGAGTTTTTTCTTTTTTCTTTTCTCATGTTATCTTTAAGCTAACACATATTTTCATTAATTATAGGTTAGATCTATACTGTAGCAGCATGATGACCCCCATCCCACCAGATGAGGAACAACAATGAGAACATGACCCAGCACCCACCCCCACCAGTGCGAGCAACTGCTCACATGGGGGAGAGTGGCTGCTAATGGCAATGACGATGGCAGGGAACAACGACACCACCCACCTCAGCCCTACAAGCCACTGCTTGTAGGGTGGATGATGGGTGGAAGGTCCATTGACAAACAAGTTTGCAACCACTGTTAACTGAATAAATGGGCAATCTGGAGATGTGTCAATTGTTCACTGGGAAGTACACTTTGCTGAACATGGATGCACATAAAACACAGGCAAAATCCCTTCCATTGCATTGAATGCTGGACTGGCACACACTTCTGCCATGCTGAGCTATGGGAGGGTGGCATGTACCTTTTAGTCCAGCACCAGACAGATCAGCTGATTTGCAATGCTCTTCACTTTCAAATGAAATATCCGGAGACATTTGATGCTGTACCCTCACCCCTACCCTATCTACCCTACCCTCACCCCTACCCTATCTACCCTACCCTCACCCCTACCCTATCTACCCTTGACAAATACCCCCAGGGTTTTGCATATGCCTGCCATTCACTATGTGAGATAAATGCATGTCATAGCATATTTGTGGTTGCATTGTTCTCATATTAGCCATGTACACCAGTAACCTAGGAAAACAAATTCCAAAAATTCCTAAAATATTTATTAAGCTATGAAACATAAATTGGTAACTGGTTAATGTAAGGGGACTAGGGGGTGCTCTGTGTGTTTCTCCTATTTTTTACATTCATTCTATATTTTTCCTCACTTCATTTCCTTCTATTCTTTATTTTCTATGATTTTTCCAGATTTTATTACTAATTTCCCTTTCTATCATGTTTGTGCATGTTGACAGTTTTATATTTAGAGTCAGAGCACCTTTCCGACATCTACCCCTTGGTATGATGTCATTTGGGGGCCTTGATCCACCTATCTCTGCCTTTTCTATTTTTAGGTTATTATTTGATTTTTGTCATCTTCATATATACTGGGCATCAGCAAAGGGATCCTTAGAGTTTTCTCTTTGGATTTCCCTTTGCTAGGTGCGTCCCCAATCCCTGTAATATGTAGTATAATTTTAACTTTGGATTTCCCTTTGCTAGAGGCTGAGGTTGCCCTTATAGTTAAGGGTACTCAGCCAACTCTAAGATCTCTGGCCATTCAAATTATGAGTATGTGTTCTGTGTATATACTAGGCAGTGTTGCAAAGTTTTTAGGGAAAAAAACACAGAACAAGTTTAATTTTTTTTTTTTTTTGGTGTAGCTTTGCCCACTGGGGCAGCATGGAAAATGATGCCAAAGGTGTCCCCCTCCATACCTGCTGACTGTGACAGGGAATTTGAACCCCATCTAAAACATCTGAATCCAATTGAGTCACCACCAAGGAAATGCCTTATGCACAGTGTGTGGGACTTGAAGTCCCCCGACCCACACAGCTAACTTCGCCTCCATACTTACCCTACTCACCCTACCTCAAGCTGTGGGACCGGGTCCATACCCACTAAAACCCTGGCCACTCCTGTCCAGTCATCTGGGAGTCCATCTTCTTCGTGCAGAGTTCCTTTCCAAGTTTCTAGCACAAGCTCTTTAGACATAGCCTTCATTTCAAACTTAGGACTTCTCATCCAGCAGTCTAACTCAAGTCTGTCATTTATTGTCTTGTGCCATCGATTGCAAACCTCTTGGCTAGGGAATGGTTGATTCTTGAGCTTGCAGACATGTGCACACCTCAATTTCCAGATGAGATAAGTGGCCTCAACCATCAAGATCTGGTACAGCTGTGTATTGCCGATAAGCCTGTTACCCTCCTTATCCTTGAAGACAGATAGGGGGGATCCTAAGACTGCACCCATTGAGGGCTCAAACCAGATTCCTCTCTTGCATTCCCACAAGCTTCTGGCCTCCTCCCAGACTTCCTTTTGGCCTGGAGTTTCACAGTCAGTGAGGACATGTTCCATGGTCTCCAACTGACCATCGTGTTCACAGAATGCCCATGCCTGGAATTCTTGATTATAGTTCAGCCATAACCAGCTGGAGCCCATCATGTACACATCATGTCTGTACATCCACAACCAATATCGGGACTGCCATGAAAAGTCTTGGTTCCAAATGGCTCTCCAGAAGCTCGCATCAGTAGAACTGACCTCAAACAAACTCTTCACCTTGTCCTTGATCAGTTGAGATTCACAGCAGTACAAGAATGTGGTGCTCTTTCCTTGAGCTTTGATAATTTTTTTGCCCAGATAGCCTTGTATGCAAGGGACTGGTACACTTTTGTTAACTTAGCCCCAGTCACCTTCAGCATTGGTGCAATATCCATTGTTGGGTCATCTGGGGGTGTAAACAGGTGGAGAGTTTGGCCAGCACATCAACTCCTTCATTCCTGGTGTGGCCTGCATGCCCTTTAACCCACTTCAATTTTGTTGATGGTTTATGCCTTCTTAGCCAGGCAATGGTTGTGTTAGGGCAACACCCACTATCTGCTAGCTAAGACCATGCAGGTTCTCTCTACAAGAAGGGGGCGGGATCCGCGCTCATGATGGGGGAATTGATGGTTTTGATACGAGGGGTTATTAATAGGTGAGTTTGTTGAGATCGGCCTGTCACACCGAAAATGTAGGTGGAATACCTCAGAGAACACAACTGGGGTCCCCTAGGCATATATTTAGGGTTTATATACTATGTTACATATATTGTACATTGTTGTTACTGATGCGTTCGCACATGTGCATACATATTGATGCATGCGAAATAAAATTCTCATGCTACCAAAGTGTAGCATCATTTGGCGTCATGTAGCATAATTTGACATAATAAAATAAAAATGAAATTTTATTAGGTAATGGAGTGGTTTCCTAACATTACCCCCCTTTTATGCCTCGACTTCCAGGCAAGAAAATATTATGTCTGTCCCCTCTGTGAAATTTTGGTAAGGCTGGAATTTCATCCCCTCATACACCATTCTCGCAATGTGATGTGGAGCATTCAGATTATGTTTAAAGAATTGGGCGATCACATTACGTGCTCACTTACAATTCTCTTCAGGTTCCCATGAATTATTTTTGTCGGTATAGTTTTTCCACTTTATTAAGAACTCCAATTTGTTCCGTCGAAGATGTGAGTCTAGAATTTCTTCAACTATGTATTCTGGAGCACCTTCTACTATTATTGGAGGTTGCAGAGTAGTTTGTTGGCCAGGAATAGTGGGCAGGCGATAAGGGCATAGGCATGATATGTTAATCTTGGGATCAATCTTGAATGATCGGGGTAATTTTAGCACTACTGCATTAGGTGAGATCACTTTAGAGATCGCATATGGGCTAACTTGTTTCTCTGTAAGTTTCCTTGAAGGTCATGGAATATTTAGGTCCTTGGTACTTAGCCACACCAAGTCACCAACTTTGTACTCTGGAGCGCGTGCTCGAGTACGATCTGCGTGTCGCATCATGTCATCATGTGCTTTCTTCAATGCTGCCTCTGCTTCCTCTTGTACCTTTTGCATCTTAGATACAAAGTCTTCTACCGACTGTACTTTGACTTCCCTTCTGGGTTCTACTCCCATGCGAGGATGATATCCATAATTCACAAAAAGGGTGACATATGAGTAGCCGAATGGAATTTGTTATTGTGGGAAAATTTGGCAATTGCCAGCCATTCGGGCCAGTTGGTTTGTCAGTAGTTGACAAACATACATAGGTACTGCTCCAGCTCCTGGTTCATTCTCTCTGTCTACCCATCAGTCTGTGGGTGATATGCCATAGATAATTTAGTTTGAATCCCCAATATGTTGTTCAGTTCTTGCATAAACATGGAAGCAAATTGTGGTCCACGATTGGAGATAACGGTATTGGGTAACCCATGTAACTGCCATACCTGATTTAGATAGAGGCATGCCAAGCCTAATGATGAGGTTTCTGTAGTAGTAGGAATAATATGGACCTCCTTTGTGAAGTGGTTGCATACTATGAATATTGCATCGTACCCTTGAGCCTTGGGTAATCCGGTAATAAAATCCACAGATATATCTTGCCACAGCGCTTTAGGTATAGGGTTCGGCATTAATTTTCCTACAGGTTTTTCTGGAAAATTCTTCCCCCTCATGCACATATCACATCCATCCACATACCCCAACACATACTTCGAAATTCCGGGCCACCAATAATTTCTCATTACTAATTCCAATGTCTTCCATCTTCCTGGGTGTCCGGCAGTCGGTGTATTATGATGTAACTGGATGATCTCCCTTCGCAAATCCTGATCCTTCGGTACATACACTTTTCCTTGAAACAACACCAACCCTTGTTCCTCAGCCCATTCATCTCCTTTAATATTACCTTTCTTCTCTCCCTTCAGAGCTTTCACAGCTTCCACTACCTTGTCGTCCATTTCCAAACATTGTCTAATTTTAGACAACATTTCCATTTCCAAGCTATCTATTAATAGATGCCCTTGATGCATAGCGCAAATGCGAAAGTATTTGGGTTTGAGCAAGGTAACATTCTTATTGTCCTCCTCCACCCCCCTTTTATGATTGATACATCTGGATAATGCATCTGCTTTCCTCATTAAACTTCCTGCTTTGTGGACCAAGTGAAAATTGAAATGTGATAGGAATAGTGCCCAACGCGCTTGCCTGCGATTAAGCTTTTTAGCAGACATGAAGTATTGCAGATTTTGATGATCCATCCAGATCTCAATCTGATGCAGACATCCTTCCAAATAATGCCTCCATGCCTCCAATGCTCATATTATCCCCAACATCTCTTTGTCATGCATATCATAATTCCTCTCCACATCATTCAACCCTTTTGACAAGTATGCACAAGGATGCCATTTGTCATCTTCACACAGCATTGATAATACTGCTCCAGTAGCAAAATCAGACACATCGGATTCCACTTGTAAAGGGTGTGTGAAATCCACTGGGGCTACTATTGGTCCCTCCACAAACTTCCTCTTCAACTCCTCAAATGCTGTCTGCTGCTGCTCTCCCCACCTCCACACTACTCCTTTTTGCATAAGATTATGTAAGGGTGTGGCAATTTTAGAAAAATTGTGCACAAAGTGACAATAATACTTTGCAAGTCCCAAGAAGGCTTGAATCTCCTTGACACGGGTGGGCACAGGCCAATCTGTGATTGCCTGTACCTTGATTGGATCTATTTTGATCCCATCAGGGCCAATCAATAATCCTAGGAACTCGATCTCGCTTGCCCCAAACACACACTTCTCTGGTTTCAAAAATAGATCATTCTCTGCCAACCTCCATAACACCTCCTGCACTATCGCCTCATGATTCTCTTCATCCTCTGTAAATATCAGAATATCGTCAATAAATATTATTACCACGCCTTTGTCTATGACATCCTTGAAAATGTTGTTCATCATATTTTGAAAGGTTGGGGGACTATTAGTCATCCCAAAAAACATGACAAGTGGCTTGAAGGATCCTCGACGTGTGGCAAATGCAGCCTTCCACTCATCTCCTTTCTTTATTCGTACATTGTTGTATCCCCATCGTAAATCCAATTTTGTAAAGACCTTGGCTTTTCCCACCTTGTCAATTATTTCTGAGATCAATGGCAGGGGGTATGTGTTCTTCACTGTCCACTCATTCAGATACCTATAATCAGTACACATCCTCTTTCTTTGGTCTTTCTTTGGCATGAAGAATATTGGTGATGTCTGCGGTGATTTCAAAGGTCGTATGTATCCTTTGCACAATTGCTCCTTTAGGAACGCATCCACTTCTTCTTGTTCCATTGGAGATAATGGATATACCTTTGACTTCTTTGGCACAAACCCTGGCTTCATCTCGATCACATGATCCCATGGCTTCCGCACCAGCATTCACTCAGACTCCTTCTTCTGGAACACTGACAAATATTCATGATACACTTTTGGTACCCATTCCTCCACTGGCTTCTCCACCTTCATGATATTCTTGTCCCACAACTGTCCTCCATGAATTGCTCTAATGGTTTGCTTCTGCTCTTCTTTCTCGATCATGATCGGAACTTCCCCATTTGGCATTTCCTCATCATCCACTTCCTCCATCATAACAGAATACTTCCTCGGATGTTCTTTCTCTTTCTTTTTCCTTTTTTCCTTCTTTATCTTCCTCCCATACACATTACATTCTTTAGGACAACGAGTCATTTGTACTTTCCCAGTTTTCCAATCAATTTCGGGATTATGCTTCTGTAACCACGGACATCCTATTATTAGATTGGTTTTCCCAAGATCGCACACTTCAAATATGGCTCACTCCTGATGCTCCTGATACTTTAGGACCATAGTCACCTCTGCCTTAATAGTTCCTCCACAATTGACTGTTCTGTCAATATTGTACACCATTATAGGTTGCGCCAGCTTGCATGTGTTAATACCGTTTCCAGTAATTAAGGACTGATTAATAAATAGTCCTGTAGCACCACTATCAAGCAATGCTTCCACATCAATCACTGCATGTGTGTCCACTGTCTTCAGTCCCACAGTCAAGGTGATTTTGGGTTCTATTTGTGCAGAGCAAATAAAGAATTTAGGGGTTTTTGGAAATGACACATGACAATTTTCTTTGTCACATGATTGACAACAGTTGTACTCCTTTTTGTCACATGATTCAAAACAGTTATACTCCTCCTTGATTTCCTTTTCTGATTTACTCTGGGTTTCCTTGGATACTAATACATTGTAACAATTCTGGGTCACCAATGGGGAAACCTTCACTGGGAACCTTCTACAAAATTCTGCTGCTTGCCTTCCTCCGGCTTCACTTCCTCGATTGTAGCTTCCCTAATCTTTCTTTTCTGCCTACAATTCCTAGAAATGTGTCCTAACTGCTGCGACACATCAAGTAAACCCTGCCCTGGAATTCCATAGGATTCCCTGTCTTACTCCATCTGACCACTACAACTTCTATTGTCCGGTATGACCAGAATTCTGATGACTTCCCCTTCAAGTTCAGTATTTAACAGTATTTACAAACTCTCACTTCTCTCCTCAAACCCATCCCATCTTTCCTTATGACTCCTACTGAGTCACAAACCCAATGAACTACAAGAAACTTCTGCTGTGCTGGTGCGGTACCAGGATTATCAGCAATATGCCAATCCATACTTCCTTCCCCTAGACATGCTTCAACTTTTGGTGCATCCACCAGACCATCCAACATCTTCAGGCAAATCAGTTCTGGAGCACCCTCCATCAGTGCTAACATCATGTCTCAACCTCTGGAGACCATTTGGAATATGACTCCACTTCAGTACATAGAGAATGTTGGGCAACCTAACCCCTTCGACAAGGAAGGTCCAGGTAAAGAGGATGGACTTCCCGGTGGACCTGACGACCCTAGCGGTCCTGATGGCCCCAGGGATGACCCCAATCCTGACAACCCTGATGACCCTCTACCTCCTGTTGGCAGAAATCCTGATCCAGGAGATAGGTTTCTTGATGCTCTCTTTGAGCTCTCGGATAGTCTCCAAACCCTCTGGCAGACCCAAGCACCCTAGACCAAGAAGTGGACTCCAGTCGGACTCCAGTCGGAGTCCACTAGGAAAGGTGGGGGAGTGTAAAGACCTCGACAGTAGCTGTGCTCCAATAAAATTACATGTCTGATGTAATATGACAAAAGGTGTACTGAAATTCAATTTTATTGTAAATGTGACAGTTAAAACATTTAAGTGGGGCTCATCTTCCTGCTTGATCAACCTCCATTGCCTCTGCTGGCGCTGCTGACACCATAACCATAGGTGTCACTGCCATGGCTGCTGGCTGTGCCCACAGAGCTTGTGCCTTTCCTTTCTCGGACTTTCCTCCAGATGACTTTCCAAATTTACTACTTCCATACATCAACTTTGACTCCACCTGTTCCTGCTGATATTGCTGGTCAAGGCGCATTGCCCAATTATACCACTCGTCCAACTTCTCTGGCATAGAAGGTAGTTGGTAGATAGACTTGAATAAAGAAGGATTTAATCCTGCTTTCCAAAACTCTACCAATGCGGCTTCTCCCATGTCCATTTGTGAAGCTTCTGCTTTGAACTGCAAAATAAATTCATCCGCTGTTAAGGAACCTTGGCGCATGGTCTTTAATTTAGCATTGGCTGTCGCCTTTGGATTAGGGTCTCCAAACTGTGCCTCCAATCTCTCCAGAAATTCCTTGAAGGTTGCAAATGGTTTATTTCCCATGGCAATTTGATTAATAGCCTTGTTTCTCCAGGACTGTGCTTCCCCCCCTGAATGTATGAGAGAGCAAACATAATCCTAGACTCGGCTGTACAGAACTCTGGCTTCCTCCCATGGATGTACAATACTATTTCCAATCTTGATGTTGAAATTTTCATTCCTTCTTTCATTTGAAGCTGCCACTTGAGAAACCTTTGCCTTGAGAAGGTTGTCTTGAGCCTCTCGAACATCATTTTCCAAACGCTCGATGAGCTCATGAGCCCACATCTCTTCAGTAGTATCTATCTGAACTGGCATGATCAATGGCGGTATCAGTCGAGGGCTGCAGCCCATCTGCAGTTGAAATGGTGAGAACCCTGAGGACTTGTTCACAGTGTTCATTATCACAAAGTGCACTCTTGGCAAGGCCCAAGCCCAGCCCTTTTGGTTCCGTGCAAAGCCGCATCATGCTTTGCATGAAAAATCGACGCAACGAGTATATTTCTAAAGGTGATAATCATGTCGCTAAATTTATGCCTAGATTCAATGGACCATTCCATGTAAGCAATCTGTGGATCTCAGGGATACCAAAACTGTGAGGACTGGTCACCAGCCAACTGCCTGCAAAGTTGCCAGTCCAGTCCCAGTCCAGTCCGACCGGACTCCAAGTGGAATCCACTCAAACACCGGATTCCACTTGGACTGGTCCAGTGGAGTCCAGTGGAGTCTGGTTGGGGTCCAGTTGGAGTCCAGTTGGAGTCTGGTTGGAGTTCAAGTGGAGTCCGAGTGGAGTCCAGTCGGATTCCGCTGAAAAAGTGTGTAAGAAAAGGAATTGAACCCAGATCCCCATAGGTTGCTTATGTAATCAATCATGATGCACAATATAACCATTACACCACAGTATCTTGTGTAAGGCATCATCTACTTGCATTAGGTACTGTGGTGCGGCTGTGTATGACAAAGCATATTGCTGTGTCATCAAATGTGCCAGCTCATCACTCACCACCACCATTGTCGACGCTGCCTCCCTCCCTCCTCTCTCTACCACCACCACCACTGCATGGACACCCACTGCCACTGCTCCCACACCCAATCTGCCATCATCACCACCCGCAAATGAGCCAAATGGATGGAACGCGGGCCCAAACGATGCAGATTGCATTGTTTGGGCGCTAGGTAAGTTTTTTTTTGTTTGCTTTTTGTTTTTATAAACTAACTAACCAGTTTCTTTAGTTTTCTAGGTTATAAACTACTGGTAACGATGCCACCACCCACAAATGAGCTGACTGGATGGAACGCAGACCCAAATGACACAGATCACGTCGTTTGGGCCCTACGTAAGTTTCTTTCATTTGCTTTTTGTTTTTATAAACTAACTAACTCGTTTCTTTTGTTTTGTAGGTTCTACTCTACTGGTAATGACCGACGGCCGGACGCGAGACAACCCCACACACCCACCCCACGCCTGCAAGCCCCTGCTCGTAGGGTGGATTGTGAGTGTCACCAGGACCCCCAGAACGCAAAGCAATGGGGCCAACGACACACCACCCACCTCCAGCCCCTTGAGCAACTGCTCAGGGGATGGATCACAGGTGGAATGGAGGTGACGACGGCGAACAATGACAGGGCAACGCCGATGCCAACACGGAACGACGGGGATCAACCCAGACCCGACGACACCTGTGCCAGCCCCCTCCTCCCCGTCCAAACGGGATGTGAGGGTGTCGATAAAGGGTAGGAGATGGCAGAGGGGTAACGGGAGACCTGCGGAGCAGGATACCCACCTGGTAAGCACCCACCTACCCCCTCCCTCGCATGCCACATCACTGACCCCTCCCCCCAACCCCTCTGAACTAGGAGACCCACAAAACTGACAACACACCCACCCCACGCCGACAAGCACCTGCTCGTTGGGTGGATGGCAGGTAGACCAGGGCTACGACAACCACGGCACCCATCCCCATGCCTACGAGCCTCTGCTCGTAGGGTGGATGATGGGTGTGGCTTGCTACGGTGACAGACGCGTGCGAGGAGGGGTGGGCAATGACACCCACCCCAGACCGCATCCCCAACCCCCCCTTCCCCGCATTTTGCGTGGGGAGGGGTCTTTATTATTTTTAATTTATCTCTGCCCCCCCTTTGCACTGAATGCAAGGGGTATATATATTGTAGTACTTATGAATCCCCCCCTCGCGCTGAATGCAAGGGGTTTAGTTTTTTATGTACATAGTAGTAATCCCCCCCCTCTCGCAAGATGCGAGAGGGGTTTTTTTTTGTTTATTATTATATTATACCCACTCCCTCGTGTCCTACATGAGGGATGTGGTTAATTAAAAATTTTTGATCTTAATTGTTTAAAAAATGCCTCCTTGAAGAATATGAAAAGTTGAGTCATAAATAAACCTTATATTGATCCCCAATAAGTCTCCTGTGGCTCAAGTGGTTGAGCACACTTGTTTGGTTTGTCATGTGATTCCTTATGGTGAGGTCTTGAGTTCAATTCCTGCAGTACACAAATTTATTTTGCAGGTACTTTATGAAATTCACCAAGTCCAAAGTCCTTTGAGCTTATATCTAATTGACTTATCATTTGGTTGCACTTGGACTCCAGTTGGACTCCACTCGGACTCCACTCAGACTCCACTTGGACTCCACTTGGACTCCAATGGGGGATTGAACTCTACATGACTTAGTGTAGTTCAATTGGACTCCACTCGGACTCCACTCAGACTCCAGTGGACTCTGGTCAGTCCAGTCGGAGTCCACTAGGACAGGTGGGGGACTGTAAAGTACTGCTACTGTCAGGTCAGAACAAACTGGTCATTGGGTCAGAGCACATCCACATTGGGTCACAACAACTATGCCATTGCATAGGAGGCATGATGCATCTGACATTCAATGACATTGAATTGAAGTATACTTCTTGTTATATTAGGGCACACATGACATGAGATGTTCTGATCTGACATATAAATTATTATTATGTAAGCAATAGACAACACCAAGATAAGAGATCAGATAGATCAGATCAGATCCAGTGTAGCACAGCCTTGGTAGATGGCATATGTCATTGTGATGGGCAATTTGGCTACCTCTGACATTGTCATAAACATTCTGCACCATGCCATGCCATCATCTCTGACAATGAGCACACTGTTTCCCTCATTTTATACTCTTTTCCCTGATTCTTTTTTGGTATGCATCACTTACATATGTATATAGAGTGTTATTAAGCAATCTATAATCATTTTACACACTTTTTCAGTCTGCAGTATGCATCCTATCATTTATTCATACACACTTATTCAACTTATTCTTCTATACTAGCTGCTACAGCTCACTAGTGAGAGTATGTACAGATATGCTGAAGCATTTTAAGTATTATCTATATATCATTAATTTAATTCACTACCAGTCCTTGAAATTAAGGAAAGTATACACTTCTGCCTCACAGATTTTCAAAATAAATATACCTTCTCAGTCTTTATTCTCTTTTTTGTCTATAATGATTACTCCACAAGCCCAACTACCAGTATATACATATTTCTATCCATCTACTTACAGTTGAGTGGCTGTAGGGTATGCATAAACTCAGCACATGGTACCTACACTCCTTACTCTCTCACATGTACCCTCTTCCTAAATAATGTATATAGCTAGTATCTTTATCTACCCAACATATAGTAGAGATTTGAAATGGGGAGAAGTGACTCCTTCTCCCCTTATCAGGAGAGGATGTTGGGATGCATACTGCAGGCTGAAAAAAAATGTAAGATGAAAATAGATTGTTTATTAACACTCTATATATGCATATAAGAGTTATGTACCAAAAAAGAATGAAGGAAAAGAGTGTAGAGCAAGAGGAACAGTGTGCTCGTTGTCAGAAATGATGAGCAGGACATGTTACACAATATTGATGGCAATGTCAGCAGTATCCAAATTGTCCATCACAATGACATATGCCCCAACCAAGGCTGTGCCTAGCTGGATCTGATCCCTTATCAACATATTATCTATTGATTACATAACAATAATTTGAATATCACAGGTGAACTGTGAGAAGAGTTTACATATTGGGTTGGAACACATTCATATCCCAGATGGCAGGTTTGAAACAATGAGGTGACTCAACCTGACATATAATGTGTTTTGGAGTATTCTGACCCAACATGGAAAGTGAACCCAATCAAACAAGGATCTGACCTGACATGCAAAGTCACCCAATCTGACATATAAAGTGATCTGATCTGACAAGTAAATTGTTCTGATCTGACAAGAAAAATATTCCAACCTGACAATAAAATGTTCTGATCCAACAAGTAATTTTTTCGGGTCATTTTTGATTTTACAGCAAACATGAAATTTTATCAGAGCACAGACACCATTAGGTCAGAACACTAACCATTGGGTTGGTACACAGAAAAGGATCCAACATGACCAAAAAAAATGACCCAATAAAATGCCCCGATACAAAAAAAAAATGACCCAACATGAAAAAGAAATGACCAAAAAAATGACCCAAAAAAATGACCTGATAAAATGACCCAACATGAAAGAAATGACCCAAAAAATGACATGAAAAAATGACCTGACACATAAGAAATGACCGAAGAATTGAGCCGAAAAAATGACCTGACAAAATGACCCGACATGAAAAAATGACCGAAGAAATGACCCGAAAAAACAACCCGAAAAAATGATAAAAATGACCCGACAAATGACCCGACAAAATGACCTGAAAAAGATTTGTCGGGTCATTTTGTCGGGTCATTTTTGTTGGGTCATTTTTTCGGGTCATTTTTTTGGTCATTTTTTTGTGTTGGGTCATTTTACTGGGTCATTTTTTGGTCGTTTTTTTGGGTCATTTTTTTGGGTCATTTCTTCGGTCATTTTTTCATGTTGGGTCATTTTGTTGGGTCATTTTTTCGGGTCATTTTTTCGGTCATTTTTGTGTCAGGTCATTTTGTCAGGTCATTTTTCGGGTCATTTTTTCAGGTTAATTCTTTGGTCATTTCTTTTGGGTTGGGTCATTTTATTGGGTTATCTTTTTGGTCATTTTTTTGGGTCATTTTTTCGGTCACTTTTTTGTGTCAACATTTGAAGTGCCGACATGTGAAGTGACCCAACCCAACAAGTACAATGTTCTGACCTGACAGTTGAAGTGTTGACAGTTGAAGTGCCAGCAGTTGAAGTGACTGATGACCAAAGAATTGTCCCGAAAAAATGACCTGAAAAATGACCTGACATGAAAAAATATGACCCAACAAAACGACCCAATAAAATGACCCAACAAAAATGACCCGACAAATTTTTTCGGGTCATTTTGTCAGGTCATTTGTTGGGTCATTTTTTCGGGTCATTTATTTGGTCATTTTTTTGTGTCGGGTCATTTTATCGGGTCATTTTTTTATCATTTATTTGATCATTTTTTCATGTCAGGTCATTTTTCAGGTCATTTTTTCGGGACAATTCTTTGGTCATCAGTCACTTTGTTAGGGCAACACTTACTATCTGCTAGCTAAGACCATGCAGGTTCTCTCTACAAGATGGGGGTGGGATCCACACATGTGATTGAGGAACTGATGGTTTTGATGTGAGGGGTTGTTAATAGGTGAGTTTGTTGAGACAGGCCGTTCACACCACAAGCATAGGTGGAATACCTAAGAGAACACAACTAGGGTCCCCTAGGCATATATTTAGGGTTTATATACTATGTTACATATATTGCACATTTATTGATGTGTGCAAAATAAAATTCTCATGCTATCAAAGTGTAGTGTCATTTGGCATCATGTAGTGTCATTTGGCGTCATGTAGCGTAATTCAACATAATAAAATAAAAATGAAATTTTATTAGGTAATGGGGTGGTTTCCTGACATTACCCCCCCTTTACGCCTCGACTTCCAGGTGAGAAAATATTGCATCTGTCCCCTCTGTGAAATTTTGGTAAGGCCAGAATCTCATCCCCTCATACACCATTCTCGCAATGCGACATGGAGCATTCAGATTATGTTTAAAGAGTTGGGCAATCACGTTATGTGCTCGCTTACAATTCTCTTCAGGCTTGCATGAATTATTTTCATTGATATAGTTTTTCCACTTTATTAAGAACTCCAATTTGTTCCATCGAAGATGTGAGTCTAGAATCTCTTCAACTACATATTCTGGAGCACCTTCTACTATTATCGGAGGTTGCAGAGTAGTTTGTTGGCCAGGAATAGTGGGTGGGTGGTAAGGGCGTAGGCAGGATACATTAATCTTGGGATCAATCTTGAATGATCAGGGTAACTTTAGCACTACCGCATTAGGTGAGATCACTTTAGAGATTGCATATGGGCCAACTTGTTTCTCCATAAATTTCCTTGAAGGTCGTGGAATATTTAGGTCCTTGGTACTTAGCCACACCAAGTCACCAACTTTGTACCTCTGGAGTGTGCGCTCGAGTACAATCCACATGTCGCATCATGTCATCATGAGCTTTCTTCAATGCTGCCTCTGCTTCCTCTTGTACCTTTTGCATCTTAGATACAAAGTCTTCTACCAACTGTACTTTGACTTCCCTTCTGGGTTCTACTCCCATGCAAGGATGATATCCATAATTCACAAAAAAGGGTGACATATGAGTAGCCAAATGGAATTTGTTATTGTGGGAAAATTCGGCAATTGCCAGCCATTTGGGCCAGTTGGTTTGTCAGTAGTTGACAAACATATGTAAGTACTGCTCCAACTCCTAGTTCATTCTCTCTGTCTGCCCATCAGTCTGCAGGTGATATGCCATAGATAGTATAGTTTGAATTCCCAATATGTTGTTCAGTTCTCGCATAAACATGGAAGCAAATTGTGGTCCATGATCAGAGATAATGGTATTGGGTAACCCATGTAACTGCCATACCTGATTTAGATAGAGGCACACCAAGCCCAATGATGAGGTTTCTGTAGTAGTAGGAATAATATGGACCTCCTTTGTGAAGCAGTCGCATACTATGTATATTGCATCGTACCCTTGAGCCTCAGGTAATATCCACAGATATATCTAGCCATGGCACTTTAGGTATAGGGTTTGGCATTAATTTTCCTGCAGGTTTCTCTGGAAATTTCATCCCCCTCATGCACATATCACATCCATCCACATACCCCAACACATACTTCAAAATTCCAGGCCACCAATAATTTCTCATTACTAATTCCAACGTCTTCCATCTTCCTGGGTGTCCGGCAGTTGGTGTATTATGATGTAACCAGATGATCTCCCTTTGCAAACCCTGATCCTTTGTTACATACACTTTTCCTCGAAACAACACCAACCCTTGTTCCTCAGCCCATTCATCTCCTTTAATATTACCTTTCTTCTCTCCCTTCAGAGCTTTCATGGCTTCCACTACTTCATCATCCATTTCCAAACATTGTCTAATTTTAGACAACATTTCTGTTTCTGAGCTATCTATTGATAGATGCCCTTGACGCATAGTGCAAATGTGAAAGTATTTGGATTTGAGTAAGGTAACATTCTTATTGTCCTCCTCCACCCCCCTTTTATGATCAATACGTCTGGATAATGTATCTGCTTTCCTTATTAAGCTTCCTGCTTTGTGGACCAGGTGAAAATTGAAATGCGATAGGAATAGTGCCCAATGTGCTTGCCTGCAATTAAGTGCTTTAGCAGACATGAAGTATTGCAGATTTTGATGATCTGTCCAGATCTCAATCTGATGCATACATCCCTCCAAATAATGCCTCCATGCCTCCAACGCTTGTATTATCCCCAACATCTCTTTGTCATGCACATCATAATTCCTCTCCACATTATTCAACCCTTGGGACAAATATGCACAAGGATGCCATTTGTCATCTTCACACAACATTGATAATACTGCTCCAGTAGCAAAATCGGATGCATCGTATTCCACTCGTAAAGGGTGTGTGAAATCTACTGGGGCTAATATTGGTCCCTCCACAAACTTCCTCTTCAACTCCTCAAATGCTGTCTGCTGCTGCTCTCCCCACCTCCACACTACTCCTTTTCACATAAGGTTATGTAAGGGTGTGGCAATTTTAGAAAAGTTGTGCACAAAGCAACGATAATAATTTGCGAGTCCCAAGAAGGCTTGAACCTCCTTGACATGGGTGGGTGCAGGCCAATCTGTGATTGCCTGTACCTTGATCAGATCCATTTTGATGCTGTCAGGGCTGATCAATAATCCTAGGAACTCGATCTCGCTTGCCCCAAACACACATTTCTCTGGTTTCAAAAATAGATCATTCTCCGCTAACCTCCATAGCACCTCCTGCACTATCGCCTCATGATTTTCTTCATCCTCCATGAATATCAGAATGTCGTCAATAAATATTATTACCATGCCTTTGTCTATTACATCCTTGAAAATGTCATTCATCATATTTTGAAAGGTTGGGGGACTATTAGTCATCCCGAAAAACATGACAAGCAGCTCAAAGGATCCTTGATGCATGGCAAATGTGGCCTTCCACTCATCTCCTTTCTTTATTTGTACATTGTTGTATCCCCATCATCAATCCAATTTTATAAAGACCTTGGCTTTTCCCACCTTGTCAATTATTTCTGAGATCAACAGTGGGGGGTACACATTCTTCACTGTCCACTCATTCAGATACCTATAATCTGTACACATCCTCTTCCTTTGGTCTTTCTTTGGCATGTCTGCAGTGATTTTGAAGGTCATATGTATTCTTTGTGCAATTGCTCCTTCAGGAATGCATCCACTTCTTCTTGTTCCATCGGAGATAATGGATATACCTTCGACTTCTTCAGCATGAACCCTGGCTTCATCTCGATCGCATGATCCCATGGCTTCTGCACTGGCATTCACTCAGACTCCTTCTTCTGGAACACTGACAGATATTCATGATACACTTTTGGCACCCACTCCTCCACTGGCTTCTCCACCTTCACAATATTCTTGTCCCATGACTGTCCTCCATGAATTGCTCTAAAGGTTTGCTTCTGCTCTTCTTTCTTGATCATGACTGGAACTTCCTCATTTGGCATTTCCTCATCCTCCACTTCCTCCATCGTAACAGAATACTTCCTCAGATGTTCTTTCTCTCTCTTTTTCCTTTTCTCCTTCTTCATCTTCCTCCCATACACATTACATTCCTTAGGACAATGAGTCATTTGTACTTTCCCAGTTTTCCAATCAATTTCAGGATTATACTTCTTCAAATATGGCTTGCTCCTGATGCTCCTGATACTTTAGTACCATAGTCACCTCCTCCTTGATAGTTCCTCCATGATTGACTGTTCCATCAATATTGTACACCATTATGGGTTGCACCAGCTTGCGTGTGTTAATACTGTTTCCAGTAATTAAGGACTGATTAATGAATAATCCTGTAGCACCTATCAAGCAATGCTTCCACATCAATCGCTGCATGTGTGTCCACTGTCTTCAGTCCCACAGTCAAGGTGGTTTCAGGTTCTATTTGCGCAGAGCGAATAAAGAATTAAGGAATTTTCAGAAATAGTGCTTGGCAATTTTCTTTGTCATGTGATTTGCAACAGTTGTACTCCTCCTCAATTTCCTTTTCTGATTTACTCTGGGTTTCCTCAGATACTAATACATTGTAATGATTCTGGGTCACCAATGGGGAAACCTTCACTGGGACTCTTCCACAAAATTCTTCTGCCTGCCTTCCTCCAGCTTCACTTCCTTGATTGTAGCTTCCTTCATCTTTCTTTTCTGCCTACAATTCCTAGTGATGTGTCCTAACTGCCCACAGTTAAAACATTTAAGTGGGGCTCATCTCCCTGCTTGATCAACCTCCATTGCCTCTGCAGGTGCTGCTGACTCCATAACTATAGGTGTCACTGCCATGGCCAGTGGCTGTGCCCTCGGAGCTTGTGCCTGAGGCACCTTTTCTTTCTTGGACTTTCCTCCTGATGACTTTCCAAATTTACTACTTCCATACATCAACTTTGACTCTGCCTGTTCCTGCCAATATTGCCAGTCAAGGCACATTGCCCAATTATACCACTCATCCAACTTCTCCAGCATAGAAGGTAGTCAGTAGATAGACTTGAATAAAGAGGGATTTAATCCTGCTTTCAAAAACTCTACCAACACGGCTTCTCCCATATCCGTTTGCAAAGCCTCTGCTTTGAACTGCAAAATAAATTCATCTGCCATTGGCACATGGTCTTTAATTAGCATTGGCTGTCGCCTTTGGATTAGGGTCCCCAAACTGTGCCTCCAATCTCTCCAGAAAAGATTGCAAACAGTTTATTTCCCATGGCAATTTGATTAATAGCCTCATTTCTCCAGAACTGTGCTTTCCCCCTCTGAATGTATGAGAGAGCAAACATAATCCTAGACTTGGCTGTATGAAACTCTGGCTTCCTCCTATGGATGTACAATACTATAGAGCTGATAAAGGATTTTGTATTCTCCATGGTACCATCAAAGATTTGCAGGGGTGCATACTTAGGTAAGCATGCTTTTCCATTTCCAGATTTCTCCACCATCTCATCCTCCTGCAACATCCACTCCACCATCTCCTCCATATCATCATCTCTTTCTCCTGTCATCTCTGGCTGTAATTCCGCTTGTCTGGGTTGTGATGCTGCCAACACTGACACTAATTGTGACATTTGCACTGTAAGTGCATCAATTTTTGCCTCTAGTGCTGGTGTGGGAACAGGATTTGGGCCAGGATCAGAAGTTGAGGGTTCGGACATAATGGTAAAATCTGTGATGAATCACTTCTTCGACAAATTCAAGATCTGTTCTTCAAGACCTCTCCAAGCGTTTACGGCTCACGTGATGTTCATCAATTGTTCATCAATTGTTCATTTGTTTGTTGGGTGCCTAATTTGGCACTTCGGATCAAAAACCCTTCCAACAGTGCCTGCTCTTGGGGATAACACTGAATTTGGCTTGTAACTAAAATAGTCGTCCAAATAGAGTGATGTAAATCGTAACTAAACCAGATCCAATCGGTTGTCTGGTTGCAGCTGTCCTAATGATGAGCGCTGCCTCTCGATCACTGGCAGTTGCAATGTAAGGTGAGGCCTGGCATCAGCTCACAAAAGAAAAGGTAGATTATGTATATACAAGTACTTCCAGCTTGTGCCAAAAGGATGAGTAATCGGATGTGGCGCAGTGAAACAATGACGTATGCACAAGTAAGAGGAGGCGCACTGATATGGGAAGTTGTGTTCTTCTGTTAGAGCGACACCCACTATCTGCTAGCTAAGACCATGTGGGTTCTCTCTACAAGAAGGGGGCGGGATCCATGCACATGATTGAGGAACTGATGGTTTTGATGTGAGGGGTTGTTAATAGGTGAGTTCATTGAGATAGGCCATTCACACCACAAGCATAGGTGGAATACCTAGGAGAACACAACTGGGGTCCCCTAGGCATATATTTAGGGTTTATATACTATATTACATATATTGTACATTGTTGTTACCAATGCACTCATACATGCACATACATATTGATATAAAATTCTCATGCTATCAAAGTGTAGCGTCATTTGGCATCATGTAGCGTAATTCAACATAATAAAATAAAAATGAAATCTTATTAGGTAATGGGGTGGTTTCCTAATACACTTCAACTGTCGGCACTTCAACTGTCAGGTCAGAACATTGTACTTCTTGGATTGGGTCACTTCACATGTTGGCACCTTAAATGTCAGGTCAGGTCACTTCAACTGTCTGGTCAGAACATTGTACTTGTTGGGTCAGAACAATTTCAATGTTGGGTCAGGTCACTTCACATGTTGGCACTTTAAATGTCAGATTGGATCACTTCAAATGTTGGGTCAGGTCACTTCAAATGTCGGCACTTCAACTGTCAGGTCAGAACATTGTGCTTGCCAGGTCAGAACAATTTCAATGTTGGGTCAGGTCACTTCACATGTCAGCAGTTTAAATGTCAGATCAGGTCCCTTCAAATGTTGGGTCAGGTCACTTCAACTGTTGGCACTTCAACTGTTGGGTCAGAACATTGTACTTGTCAGGTCAGAACAATTTCAATGTTGGGTTGGGTCACTTCACATGTCATTGGCACATCAAATGTTGGATCAGGTCACTTCAAATGTCAGGTCAGGTCACTTCAAATGTCAGGTCAGGTCACTTCAAATGTCAGGTTGGGTTACTTCAACTGTCGGCACTTCAACTGTCAGGCAGAATGTTGTACTTGTTGGGTTGGAACAATTTCAATGTCAGGTCAGGTCACTTCACATGTTGGCACATCAAATGTCAGATTGGGTCACTTCAAATGTCAGGTCGGGTCATGGTCACTCCAAATGTTATTTTGGGTCACTTCAAATGTTGGGGAACATTATACTTAGTACAATTTCAATGGTGGCTCAGGTCACTTCACATGTCAGCACTTCAAATGGGTCACTTTAACTGTTGGCAGTTCAAATGTTGGGTTGGAACATTTTGCTGTGTTGGGTTGGAACAATTCACAGTAGACTTGGACTGTATGATGGATGGGCCCATGGGTCATGTCAATATTGCAGTTGGCCATATGATCCCATAACAGACTTGCAGCCTTCATGTAGGTAGCAGATACTTGATGAGGGATTCTTAAATATTCTCTGTGCATTTAGTAGTGATGTATCACCACTGGTGCTGCAGAGCAAACCCACCATTGGATTGGAGCATGCCCATTTTCAGATCACAGCAAACATGCCACATTGGATTGGAGGTAAAACATCTGACCCAGGCATTTTTTCCAACCTGACATGCAAAGTGTTTCAACCCAATGGATAGAGTGACCCAATAGTAAAATGTCCTGACCTGACATGTAAAGTGTTCTGACCCTGGCATGAGATTTTTCTGACCTGACAAGCAAAATGTTTTGACCCAACATGTAAAGTGCTGACATTTGAAGTGATCCAATCCAATATTTGAAGTGCCAACATGTGAAGTGATTTGAGGTCCCGACCCAACATTAAAATTGTTCCAGCCTGACAAGTATAATGTTCTGACCCAACATTTGAAGTGACCTGACCTGACATTTGAAGTAACCTGAACCAACATTTGAAGTGCTGACATGTGAAGTAACCCAACCTGACATTGACACTGTTCCGACCCGACAAGTATAATCTTCCAACCCAACAGTTGAAGTGACCTGACCCAATATTGAATTGTTCTGACCCAACAGATATAATGTTCCAATCCAACATTTGAAGTGCTGACAGTTGAAGTGACCCAATCCAACATTTGAGGTGACCCAATCCAACATTTGAGGTGCTGACATGTGATGTGACCCAACCCAACATTGAAATTGTTCTGATCCACCCAATATTTAAAGTGCCAACAGTTGAAGTGACCTAACTTGACATTTGAAGTGACCCAATCTGAGATTTGAAGTGCCAACATGTGAAGTGACCCAACCCTATATTTAGTATTGACATGGCCCATGTGCCCATGCATCATACAGTCCACTGCAGTATTGACATGGCTCATGGGCCCATGCATCATATAGTCTACTGCAGTATTGACATGACCCATGGGCCCATGCATCATACAGTCTACTGCAGTGTTGATATGACCTATGGGCCCATCCATGACAGATGGCCTATAGCAGTACTCTTATCACCCATGAGCTCATCCTATTTGTATGAGCTTATGCCCTCCAGGTGAGCCCACTCATTTACTATGGTCTATTATAATTCATGGGCCCACATTAGCTGGATCATTGAAAACAGCTTAAAGCCACCATTAGTTGGTCCATTTGTAATGGTCCAAATACACTGAAGGGGCTGGGTGTGAGGTCTCTCCTCAGCTGTTCTCAGTCTGTCTGACCATGGTGCAATCATCTCCTGGATTGTCTGTTTGATCCACAGGGCATCTGCATCGTTCATTGCTTCTTCTAGATTTCATTCCATCTGTTCGATTGTGCTTGCGTAGTAGAAGCACATCCTGGCAAGATGGTATTTTGGTGGGCCATGGGTGAGGTGAACATGAAGGGCATCAGAATTCAATCAGTTTCATAGGTATTCTCGGGTGAATCATTGTTCAGCAGGCATCTTTTTAGGAGTGTCATAGTGGGAAAGGGGAGGGTTTGGGTTTTCATCAGAGGTGGTACCTCTTCTTATATGCCATCAGGATCTCAGGGGCATTCTTCAGGTTTGATTCGGGTTCCCATGTGTTTTCAGGTCTCAGGTAGTCAACCCATTCCACGAGGTAATGGTGTGTCTTGCCATGCTTCTTGTGTGTGATGATCGCTTCCACCTCATATTTGTTTTCTCCTTCCACAAGATGGTATCATGTGAGTAAAGCTGCATGGAAGACTGGGTGGATCTTCCATCTCGGTGGCAGTTTCAGTTGGTATGTCATTCTTGACAGGGCATCTTCAATCGTGAAGGGCCCTTCTCATTTTGGTGCCAATTTTCTTGTTGGGTAGTCAATCTTCAGGTTCTTGGAGTCGAGCCATACTTGCTCTCCAACCTTGAATGGTTCATATTGCCCTTTTGTTTGGGTGGCCATAGTCTGTCTGGCCAGTTCATGTGTGGCAAGAGCTTCCCTTCTTGCAGAGAGAAGTTCTTGGATTCTCTGTTCAGCAGCCAGCATGTTCATCTTTTCATAAGGGGTGGGGATAGCGCATGGTTGATATCCCATCATCAAGTAAAACGGCGAATGTTTTACTGCAGAGTGTGTCTTCTTGTTATGCACAAATTCTGCTGTTGGGAGATAATGCTCCCAATCTTCTGGTTTGTTTGAGCAGAACATGCGGAGGTAAACTTCTAGCTCTTGGTTTACTTGCTCTGTTTCTCCATTGGTCTGGGGGTGATAGGCGGTGCTCATGGATAGCTTGATTCCGAGCAGTCGTCCAAGTTCTCGGAAGAGTTTGGACATGAATCAAGGGTCTCTGTCTGAGATGATTCTTCCAGGGAGTCCAAATCTTGTGTATACATGGCCCAGGCAAAGGTCTGCAGTGCCAAGTGCATTGATCGTCTTTGTGCAAGGGATAAAAATTACCCCCTTTGTAAGACCATGGTCTACCATGACCATGATTGAGTCAAATCCATTTATTGTGGGCAGGTCCATAATAAAGTCCATCAATACCAGCTCAAATGGTCTGCTGGCATCAGATGATAATGGTGTCAGTGGTGGGGTTGTCAGGTGGGCATTGATCTTCATTTGCTGGCACTTTGTGCAGCCTTTGACATATTTCTTTATGAAGTTGGCCATTCCTGGCCACCAGTAGTCTCGTCGGATCAGTTTGATTGTTTGCCATTGTCCAGGGTGTCCTGTTGTGATGCTATCATGGTATTTCTGTATGATCGCTCAGCAGAGGATTTTGTCCTGTGGCACATAGCATCTGTCTTTAAAAAAGAGCAGGCCATCTTCAAATTTCCAGTCCTCCAATGCAGACTTGATTGGGGGAGTTCCATTGTTCTTCAGGGCTCGTAAAGTGTCATTTACGAGGTTGTCCTTCATTATTGTTGAAACCAGGGCTCCCTGGAGTTCAGTGTCAATCATTTTCACAAATAGTTTGTCTGCGAGGATGGTCTTATCCTTATTATCTGTGTCTTCTTTGGCTATGTGATCTGCCCTTCTTGATAGGGCATCCGATTGTACCATCTGTGATCCCAGTACATGTTGCAGCTTCACGTCGAATTGTGACAGGTAGATGCTCCATCTAGCCTGTCATTGGTTTAGTTTCTGTGCCTGATGGAAATATGGCAGGTTCTTGTGATCAGATAGTACTGTCACATGGAATGGCATCCCCTGTAGGTAGTGTCTCCATGTTTCCAGCTCTCAGATCACTCCCAGCAGTTCCTTCTCATATATCTCGTAATTTCCTTCTGCTTCATTGAAAGAATGTGAGATGTAACCACATGGGTGCCAGTCTCCATTGGCGTCCTGTTGTCTGAGTACCATGCCTGTCGCAAACTTTGAGGTGTCAGATTCCACCACAAATGGTTTTGTTGCATCTGGCATCAGCAGTACTGGAGCTTCATTGAACTTCCTTTTTAGTGCATCAAACAACTGCTGGCAGTTATTTGTCCATTTGAATTTCTTGTTCTTCTTTGTCAAATCATTCAGCAGTCTGGCCAGATCTGTGAAGTGTCCAACGAATCTTCAATAGAAGTTTCCGAATCCTAGGAAGGATCTTACATCCTTCACTGTCCTTGGCATGGGCCAGTCCTTGATCCCAGTCAGTTTCATGCTGTCCATTGTGAGTTCATTGGGCCTGATGATCATGCCCAAGAAGTCCACTTCTTGCACATTGAACTTGCACTTCTCTATTTTCAGGTGAAGATCACAATGTCATAATCATTTGAGGACCCTTTCGGTCCTTATACGGTGTTCTTCTTCCATCTTTGAGAAGATCAGAATGTCATCCATATGGATGATGAGCCATCCTTTGTCTATCATGTCTCAGAAGAGATTGTTCATCATCTCCTGGAATGTTGCCAGTGAGTTGCACAGCCCAAAGAACATCACCATTGGCTCAAATAGCCCTCGGTTAGTCTTGAACACTGCCTTCCACTCGTCTCCTTCCTTTATCTATACATTATGATATCCCCATCGAATATCGAGCTTCATGAAAAATCTTGCTCCCTTTAGCTTGTCCAAGAGGTCTCTGATCAGTGGCAGGGGGTAGTTGTTCCAGATCACTCCTCCATTCAGATAGCAATAGTCTTCGCAAGGTCGTAGAGTGTCAGAGTCCTTCTTCAACATGAAGAAGAACAGGGATGCCATGGGTGATTTCAATGGTCAGATGTATCCTTTTTCCAGGTTTTCATCTAGAAACTCATTGAGTTTCTCTTGTTCTTTCAGTGTCAGTGGGTAGACTTTGCAATCCTTTGGTACAAAGCCTTCCTTCAAGTCAATTGCATGATCCCATGGTTTCAATTCCAGGAATCACTCAGATGCAGCTTTTTCAAATACCTGTCTGTATTTCTGGTATTCTGGTGGCAGTAGGTCATCCAGGGTCTGCTTGTTGGCCTCTTTTCCCTCATCTTGTTTGTGCACAAGTTGCTGGGAAATAGATGTCTTTGCTCTGATCCATGCACTTTTCAAGAGTAGATATCACAGGGAGTCTTTGCTTTTTGTGAGCCTGGAGATCGTGTTCATTTTCCATGTGTACATATGGGTCGGTTCTCAGTGTTCCTTGGTCAGGGGTGGTTCTTGTGGTGGTTTGAATATGCCGATGAACGGTTCTCCTTGTATGTATGCGATCAGGATGTCTGTCACATCCTGTTTGTGGGTTTCTTCCATTGCTCATATTTCCATGCTTGTGTCTGCCAGTAGTTCCTCATCCAGTACCTCTTTGACCTTCACTCGAGGGGGAGCCTCCCTGGGCATAGGTACTTCAGCATTGATAGTACCGTTATCTGGGGTCCTATAATTGTGGGTCAGGGTAGCCTCTTGTTGAGAGTTGTTTGTCCTGTTTTGTGGTGTCATTTTCAAGTTCTTTTTGCCAGTGCTTTCCTCCCCTGTGGAGGTTAGCAATTCTTTTATCTTCTGTAGGATTTGTCATGTTGTGTCACATTCATTGCATTTGCCCTTCTCCTGTTGTTCTTTCTTCTGGTTTTCTCAGGTCTTGGCGACAGCACGTCTTGCTGCTTCAAGGTTCCTACTTTCTTTAGGAGTACCTCTGGTCTTGGTCTTTGCAATGGCTTTCTGGGCCGAATCCAGTTCTTTTGCTTTCTTTTTGGAAAGCCTTTCTCTTGTTTTTGCCACAGCCAGTCATGCTCGGGCAAGGCTCTTTTCTTTTTCTTTGGAGAGCCTCTTTCTCATTTTGGCCACGATGTGTCAGATTCATGCCATTCTGTCAGTGGGCGCCTCCCTTCCAGTGTCAACCTTGGGGAGGTTTAGGGTGTTTGGAAGGGCCCTTTCAGCTCTTCTTGTCTTCTCCAAGATTCGTTGGATTTGAGCCCATCATTCTTCATCTTGGAACTCAAGAGTTCCCTTACCTCCCACAGCCATTACAGGCCCAGGATTACCAATTCCTTGCCTAGTCCAGCAACTAGGTATTCCATTGGGTAGCTCTGTCCATTGATGTGGAGCCTCCCTTTCATGTATCTTTTGATCGTTCCCTGCTTGTTCAGGGTTCCATCTATGTTTGTGGCCTGGATGGTGTAGCCTAGGGGATATGTCTTGATCCCTTCTTGTTTGACAAATTTCGAGTCAATAAAGACTCCTCCTGCTCCAGAGTCGAGGAGCGCATTCATTGTGAAGTTTTTCCCATGGTATGACTCAGCTACCTGAATAGACAGGCGCATAGATTGTCTATTCATGGTAGCTAAGAGTACAGATCCTACAGAGACTACAGTGGTGACTGGTGTCATATCAGGCCACTGTTCTAAAAACCTGATTCCTCTATGAGGTTGAGGGCTTGTTCTTTTTCTTCTTTGTCTAGTTCATCCAGCATCATGCAGATCTTCTGGTAGGTGTCCTCCCCAGTCTTTTTCTGGGTGAAGCAGTTTTGGTAGGGAGGGGGCACTGACCCCATCTGGGTGGGGTTCTTTCCATCCTTGTGGTCGGATGATCGGTGTCCTGGTTGGTGGCAGATGAAACACAATCCCTTTTGGAGGTGTTCCACATGTTCTTGGTTCATCAGTCGGTTAATGTCAAGAGAGCGCTGTCCTTTCTTCATTGTTTCTTTTGTCTTCTGGTTCTGCCTGGTCTTTCCCAGAATTGCCATGGTCTGTTTCCATTGGCCTTCATATTTTGAAGCTGCCTTTATCCAGCCTTCAAGAGTGTTGGGTACTGTCTCCATTGTGTGTACCCTCTTCAGTAATTTGGGGTGCAGTCTGTCCATGAAGTACTCAATCATGGCTGCATCTTCAGTGATTCCCATCCTGTCTTTCAGGATGCAGAAATTTGCCACATATTCTTTGAGGTTCCCTGAACCTTGTTTGAGATTCTTAATCTCTGTCTTTGCCGTTCCAGCATTGTCAATCGGTGAGAAGGCCTCTAAGACTTTCTGTCTGAAGTCTGCATATTCTCCAAATCCCTCAGATTGGTGTTGGTTGACAAATGCATGTGCCCAGGCAGCTGCTGTCCCTCCATTCATGAAAGACAGCATGAAGATGATCTTTTTGTCATTCATTTCATAGACCTGGTCATTGATTCGCAGGTACAGGTCTATCTCCTGCAGGAACTTGGCGGTCTTGGTCCATTCTCCTGAGAAGTCTGTGGGTGATTGGATACAAATGTCCTTCATGGACGTCATTGGTGTGGTTGCAGTGGGTTTGGACATCTTGTTATAGAGGTCATCGATTTTGTCTGTTAGGAAGTGGGTGGATGTTTTGGGTGGGGGTTTGTGTGTGGTCGTTCAAAGTCTTCGTCGGTGAGGAAATCTCCTCTTTGTCTTTTGGTTGATCTGTAGAACCAACACTGTGCTGGGGTCAAGTAATGGACTAGTCTTCCATTGTATCGGTACCAAGATGAACCTGGCTGTGGTTCTGCTTCTCTTGCTGGTCAGTCTGGGGTTTGTCTAGACCCAGGTTGTGGTGGTGTGTTTCAAGACATACTACCTACACCTAGGTAGGTGGGCTAGCAGATAGTTTAGATCTTATGTTAAGGGCAAAGCCTTAACCACTTGATCTAGTCGATGTCGTTCAATGAGGTGCTTCCTCACCAAGTCGTTTGGCACTAGTCTTACTTGGAGCATCCAATGTAAGATGGATAGTGCACTCTAGCAGGCCTTCTGCATAGAATCGTTCAGGTTCACGCACTAAGGAGCTTCCTTAGTGGTTTTCAGTAAGCTCATGAGTTCACAAGTTAAAGCTGTAGATTGCCTAGATCTAAACTAAGGACATCCCTACTACGAGTCACAGTACTTATACTAATAGGAAGGTCCTTATTGTCCAATTGGAAAGGTAGATGTGTATCAGGTATGAATAGAAACAATCAGCCTCATGCCTAGCATGAGGCGTCCGATGTCATTGATCCGATGTCAAGGACATGCTGCAGCACAGCATGTCAATTGTGAGAGTCCGATGTCATGGACCTCGTGTCAAAGGGCTGTCATATCACAGCATGTGTGGGAGTGGGTTCAGGTGCATGGAGTCATGTGTCAAGGGTGCCTTCCATGGGAAGGGGATTGAATGCATGTTGTCAGCATGCGTCATGTGTGTGTCTGGTGTCAGGGGCATGCTCTTAAGCATGAATCAGGGAGTGCCTCCTGTCTGGAGGGGATCATTGGGTGTGTCAGGTCAGTCAGGTTCCATGAGTTACAAGGGAAATTGTAACAGGTCCAGTGGAATCCAGTTCTAGTCCACTGGGATTCCAGTCAGATTCCACTGAAAGTGTGTAAGAAAAGGAATCAAACCCAGATCCCTGTAGGTTGCTGATGTAATCATAATACACAATATAACCCTTATGCCACAGTACCATGGTGCAGCTGTATATGACAAAGCACATAGCTACATCATCAAATGTGCCAGCTCATCACTCACCACCACCACCACCACCACTCCCACACCAAATCTGCCATCACCACCACCTGCAAACAAGCCGAATGGATGGAATGCAGGCCCAAACAACACAGATTGCATTGTTTGGGCCCTATGTAAGTTTTTTTTTTGTTTGCTTTTGGTTTTTATAAACTAACTAACCTGTTTCTTTAGCCTGCTAGGTTATAATCTACTGGCAACAATGCCACCACCCACAAACAAACCAACGTGGGCCCAAACCATGCAGATCACATTGTTTGGGCCCTGCATAAGTTTTTGTTCATTTTGTTTTTGTTTTTATAAACTAACTCACTTGTTTCTTTAGCTTTCTAGGTTATAATTTACTAGTAATGATGCTACCACCCACAAACAATCCAATGTGGGCCCAAACAATGCACATCACATTGTTTGGGCCCTACATAAGTTCTTTTTTGTTTGCTTTTTGTTTTTATAAACTAACTAACTTGTTTCTTTTGTTTTATAGGTTCTACTCTACTGGTAATGACAGCCGGATGCAAGACAACCCAACACACCCACCCCACGCCTGTGAGCCCCTGCTCATAGGGTGGATCATGAGTGTGTGCAGTTGATGACACCTACCAGCACCCCCCAAAGCTGACAACACACCCACGCCATGCCTGCGAGCCTCTGCTTGCAGGGTGGATGGGTGGTGAGAGCCCACACCGATGAGCAGCTGCTCATCGGGTGGATGGCAGGCACACCAGGGATAAGACAACCATGGCACCCATCCCCATGCCTACAAGCAACTGCTCATAGGGTGGATGATGAGTGTGGCTTGCTACAGCAACAGATGCATGCAAGGAGGGGTGGGTGATAACACCCACCCCAGACCACATCCCCCAACCCCCCCCCCCTGCATTTTCCAACCCCCCCTCCCCTGCATTTTGCATGGGGAGGGGTCTTTATTATTTTTAATTTATCTCTGCCCCCCCCTCACACTGAATACAAGGGGTACATATATTGTAGTACTTATAAATCCCCCCTCACATTCAGCATGAGGGGTTTAGTTTTTTATGTGCATAGTAGTAATCCCCCCCCTCTTGCATCTTGTGAGAGGGGTTTTTTTTGTCTATTATTATATTATACCCATTCCCTCATGTCCTACACGAGGGATGTGGTTAATCAAAAAAATTTGATCTTAATTGTTTGAAAAATGCCTCCTCAAAGAATATGAAAAGTTGAGTTATAAATAAACCTTATATTGGTCCCTACTAAGTCTCCTGTGGCTCAAGTGGTTGAGCACACTTGTTTGGTTTGTCATGTGATTCCTTATTGTGAGGTCTTGAGTTCAATTCCTGCACTACACAAATTTATTTTGTGGGTACTTTATGAAATTCACCAAGTCCAAAGTCCTTTGAGCTCAGTATATAATTGACTTATCATTGGTTGAAATGCATTCCACTCAGACTCCACTTGGACTCCAGTGGGGGATTGAACTCTATATGACTTAGTGTAGTTCAATTGGACTCTACTCAGAATCCACTAGGACAGGTGGGGGACTGTAAAGTACTGCATGAGGAGCACCCCAGCAAGGGAGTTTGCAAATGATGCCATGTGCACAATGAGTCAGGCTTAGATGTGAGTGTTGGGAGCAGGTGAATGGGAAAATGGCATGCTACTTCTGTGGGAAAGGGAAAGTTCAGTGCAATCCAGAGGACATGGATTGAGTGCCAAGAACCAAGAAAGCAAAAGGATTGGTGAAAAGAAAATCAAAGAAGGCATGATTTTCTAGTGAAGACAGTGGAGAGGAATCATCTAGGCAGTTCACTGCAAGACAAAAAGGAAAATCCAAAGGTTAGTTCTTCCATATCATGACACATAAAACCACTAACACGTATACCCATAGCTGTGGAAGAGGATATTGACATGGCCAATCCCAAACCTGAGCTGACTGCCCTCCCTGCCCTGACTCCCTACCCTTCTGCCTGTGACTATGCCACCCTCACTGGATGTCTATACCAACTGGAGGAAGACATGTACAAGCATGCATGGTAGAATGAAGAGTCATTCCAAGAGTCCCAACTCCACGTATGAGAACTCTGGGATGCAGTCGACTTGCTTCAAAACAGGGTGAACAATATTGAAGCATACCTTGGGTTGCAGGCCAGTGCACAACCCATTGCATTGTACAATGGTTACATGGCTGGGCAGGTGGTTTACCTCGAGAGGACTCCAAGCAGAAGGGCAGAGGTGGATTGGGAAGGAATGACAATGCCGAGGAAGTCAATGCCGCTCCTGGTCCTGGTCCTGGTCCTGGTCCTGCCCCCACTCCCACTCCTGCTCCTGCTCCTGCTCCTGCTCCCCTTCCCACTCCAGCTCCCCCTCCCATTCCCACTCCTGCTGCTGCTGCTGGTGGTGACAAAGATGAAGAGATAGCAGAACTGGTTGAGGAGGGGGGATTTATCAAGGGTGCTTACACTGAGCCTGAGCATGGTGAGGAGGGACTGGCTGTGCCTGAAGAGGTTGCAGGGGAAGCATCCTTGGCTGGCACCCCCCCCCCCCCCCCCCCATCCAAATTATTCCTGCCACACCACAGGATTCTCAAGAAATGGTACAGCCCACAACATTGATGGCCCACCACTCCCTCTCCTCCTCCCCCCAACATCACTCACCAAGCCTGAGGCTGCTGCCCTGGCATCGGCACTTAACCCACCAGCATCAGCAGTCAATGTAATCACCTCACCCTGGCCCTCCCCCTGCACAGCTGTGCTGATCCCCATGTGGGCTGACCCCTGTTCCATCTGAACTACCTTCCAGAAGTACCACCCCTCAGCCAAACCCAAGGAAGAGAGCAGGAACATCTGAGGACAGAGGGGAGACAAAGCAAGGCAGAAAAGAATAGATGTTATTCAGCATGTACATAAAAGTTGGACTATTTTTTTTTCACATTACATAGTGATTTATTTGTAAATCTACTCTGCAAATTTCACTTTTTGAATTCTCTGTCTCCTCCCAACAGCCTGGGTTGAAATGGCTTCCTGCTGTGCAAGGTCATCAGCTGTCCTTCGGATAGGTCTTGCCCATGCCAAGGCTGATGGATTTTGAGATGATGGTGGAGTCATCTGTTGAAATACATCCAGTGCAGGGGGGATATGGTAGGTAGTGTTTCGAGGTCCAGTTGGGTTGCAGTCTTTTGCAGTCTCTTTAAAATTTAAACTGCCTCCTACTACCTCAAACAATAAGATAGAATCATGAAAATATTTGAGCAGATAGATCTGGCCAAAGACCAGGAGGTCATCTCTGGAATATAAGGATTCTGGTCAGTGATTGTCAATATAATCACAAAATTTAATCATGGATAGAGAAGTGAAAATAATAGGGGGTCCTCTCTTTGACAAAATGATTTCATCCAGTCATTGCTGAGATACAGCAAAACGGCAAAAAGACTGGACCTTGAAACACTACGGGCCCAGCTCAGTGCTGCTATGAGGATCGGCATCATCATTTCTTTGGCCCCTGCATTTGGAAATGCATTGGGAAGGTGAAGGGTTATTCAAATCATTCAGATAGTGTGCAGGAGCCACACTCCCATCCCTGGCTTTGATCACTTTGAACTGGAATGCTCTTTCAGGGCCCTGCACTATTTGTCACTGCAGAACATGGTCAAAGAAGTTTTCTATGACACTCATGTGCATGTTCCATGGGTCTCTGAATTTGAACCTAGCTGGGAGATCTAGTTCTGCAGGAGATTAGTAATGGTTTGTGGAATAGGAAGTCAACATACTGTAATGCTGCCCAACATACAACATAAACCATTCTTCCAGCTCTTTTTTCTTGAATTGTGATCCTTTCCATGGTGTGGGAAGGATCAGGAAGCCATCATTAGTCATTGTTAGTTGCATTATGTTGCATTGCCAACCTTGAAGCAAGGTGTGATGGGCATAAACCCTTGATATAACTCATAAAGTTTTACTTCAGTTCAGTGACTTGATCATGATACATGTCCAGAAACAATCATGCAGGGGTGGCCATCAGAGAGGCAACATTTTCATTACTGGAGTTGGCATTGGCATTGGCATCGCATTGGCAGTAAATGATTCAGGGACTCACATGTCAACAACCATTAAACCATTAGGTGCAGTATAGGCTGTAAATGTCACAGACAACACCCCCATTTCTAGCCACTGTTGTCATGCATTCTCCACCACATGCTTAAGCAGGTATTTCTCTGCTAGACTGTGAAATTTTTGTTATGTCCAGGATCAGCAGCAGCAACAGCAATGGCATCGGCTTCAACTTACCCTCACTTTGTCTGCTCAGGATATCCTTCCCACATCATTTTCTCCTGTTTGACTTCAAGGATGGCTTTCTCCTCTGCATTCATGGTGTTGAAAACATGCTTGATAGCTGGCAGTCATGCTTGGAACCATCCTGGTGTACTTGTGGTGGCGTCCTCAACACCTAACAGGTTTGTGATCTGTTGTGAAACTTAGTCCCAGTACAAGCTCCAAATGACTTCCAACCACTTTACTTTGAAGTCATTTGATTTCCATGAGCAGCCTTTGGTCATTCACCAGTTGTTGGAAAGCCACGTTGTTAGTTCCTGGCAATGTGATCAATAATACAACCTTCACATGCTTGTGAGTTTACCTTGGCACAAATGCAACTCTCCTCCTCATCCATAGGGGCCCTGTCAATTGATGCCCAGTAGTTGAATATTGCTGGGAGGATGTCGCACTTGAGTATTTGCAATTGGCCAGCTTTCGATTCCTGTGATTGGAATGCAACTTTATAAGGCTTAATGATCTTCCACTCTTCAACTGTATATCTGCTTCCCTTCCAGTACTGTCTCAACCATGGGTTCTCTGATGGCTCAGGTGGGACTGATGTGAAGGAAAGAATCATTCTTGTGATTGACATAAAACATATCATCGGCACGAGGATCACATGAGGATCACATGAGGTTGATAGTACAATAGCCTCATCAATAAATGGGTGTCATTGTGACTCACCTCAAATCATCATGAGCCTAACAAGAGTTCCTTACAAGTGAAAGAGAAGATCAAAGAAGAATGCCCCCCTGCATGAGGACAATGACGATGCAGTCGATACTGTTACACATGTAGAAGTTGAGGTCAACACAAAACATGGACCAAAAACAAAGCACATCAAGGTCCCTCTGACTGCAGTGGAAGAACTGGGTCAATCAAATTCTGTTATACAGGATAATCCCAATGTTGCTCCAGAATGGGACATGCAAGAACCTCAGGTGGCCACTGAGCTGACTCAGCCACACATCAGCATGGTTAGTTTCTGACACTGATTGCTTATGGAGTGAGGCTCATATACAAATAATAGAGACAACAAGACTATGTACTGGAGTTTGTGGGATGAGTAGATGAATTGCTGCAAGCATCCCTTGCTTGGCAGGCATGGTCAGCTGACAAACAAGTTTGCAACCACTGTCCATTCAATAAATGGGCAATTTGGCAATACATTGATTGTTCACTGGGAAGCATGCTTTGCCACACATGCATGTGTGTAACCCACAGGCAAAATCCCTTCCATTGCATTGAATACTGGACCAGCACGCACTTCTACTGGGCTGAGCTATGGGAGGTTGGCACATACATTTTAGTCCAGCACCAGATGGATCAGCTGATTTGCAATGCTCTGAACTTCCAATTGAAATATCTGGAGACATTTGAAGACATGAATGATAAAGCAGAGCAAGAGTCAGCCATTTGGCAGGCAAATGATTGGCAATGGCAGCGACACTGGCACCAGCATCGGCGCTCTTCACCTGGCTCAACCTCAGATGCATATAATGAGTCTCAGGCTGATGACTGGGACAAAGATGAAACTGGGGCTGACTCAGTGTTTTTTAATCACTTTGATGCCCTTTGGCGTCAAGAGAAGGGAAATATTGATGTTGAGAATAGTTTCCAAGACTTCTTTGATGGCAATGACAAATCTGAAGTTGAGCATGCTGATGACAACATCCATGGGTTTCAACCATATTTGCCTAATCCTATTCAAACTGCCAATGACATCCCAACTGCCAATGCCTTGAACAACAGTTCTATTTGTGTGGTCCATACAAATGGAATACATCACTTAGCAATGGTTACCTGCCAGTGTCAGGGGGAACACCGAATTCCCTTGGACCTGGTAACCAGTAACTTACTACCCACAAGCTTCACCAACATATGGACTCTGTTCACCATGCAGGTCCTAGACCGTTTTTGGCTCTGTAATCTGGAATTAAAGGCATCGGCCTATCAGTTTTACCAGCTGATTCAGCATGTAACATTGCCAATGAGGCCTGCAAAAGTGGTCAATCTCTACCATGAGCTTTGCCAGTGGGTGTCAAAATACCTCAGTGCAGTGGCATCTAAAATGATACTATGGAATTCAGATTTGTTTTTAAATGCATATTCATGGCCAATGGCAATTTCAAAGTGATCATGTTCAGCAGAAAAACTCCAATACTGATATATGGCTATGGGATGGAGGTGGGATGGCCCCAATCAGGCTGAATATGAGCTGTTTCTCCAAGCTGCCATAGAACAATTAATGGTAGGTACCTTCCCTTGGTGGTGGCCAATGCTGTTCCTAATGCCATCCCCAAAGCCAGTCTGATTTGTATTTGGGTTTCCAGAAGGCTCCTTGCAAAGATAAATTCCTAGCCATTGTGAATGCTTTTCTGGCATCGAAGGCATGTGACAGGACTGGAGCAGCAGCCATTGCATGTGCATGGCATGGATGTTATGTGCCCAATGCATTGGTAGACCTGTTTCATGGAGAACAGCAAAGGAATGTCAACTTTGCTTTCCTTCAAGTGCTGAAGATCACTAGAGTTGACCCTCAGCAGTGTGTCATGCTCATTTACAACATTGTCTGCCAGTATATTATCCACCTTCAGGAATGTATTGGTGTATCTTCCAGCCAGCTTGACCATTGACCTGGCCATTGGGCTTTTGCATGTTCATGGCCACAAGGATGAATCCTTTTTTTGCTATGCTCCGTCCTTCATTCCAGGTTCCGGCATTGTAGCAGGAGAAATACTTGAGTCTCTGTGGGCATCACTGAATTCCATTTCCCCGATGGTCAGAACAGCAACCTTGCCACATCGGGCAGAAATGCTTGATGATCATGCTACAGATTCAAATCACAAGAAAATGCTTGGCATGACAGTCACACTCTGCTCAAAATCTTGGGAAGCCCTTGAGAACTCTACACAACTTGGCCAATACCATGGTGAACTAATGGCAGCATTCAGCCAACTGGCAATCAAACAATGGGAGGATGAAGTGAGGGCAGCAGAATCCCTAAGGCTCACAGATATCAGGGTAATGGATATGTATGCCACTCACATATCAGAAACAGCATTGGCAGTGGGGACAGGATCAGCAGTGGGAGCGGGATTGGCCTTAAATTCAGCATCAGCACTGGTTCAATCCACAGTCGAGGAGTGGATTGATTTTGCTATTCTTTTTGAACAAATGCAGTGAGTTGTACTGACAACCCATCATTGATTGTCACCACGATTGAATTATGAGACAAAATCCATTGACTTGGTAAATCACCTCATATTTCTGACACACAAGCTGTTGAATGGGAAAGAGAAGCTCTCATATCTCACATGGTAACCTTAACACAGTTACAAAATGCTGCCGACATTGCCGATCATGACATTGCTCCCTCATGGATCACCCGTGATAATGAAGGCAAATTTGATACCCCCAGTGACCTGGATGATGACAGTGCTGTGGCATCAGGCCTGTCAGATCTCCCAGCCAACACACATGCTATTCAAGCTGAGGAGCAACAAGTATACCTCCCCTCTAATGGCAATCTTGCAGATGTAGAGATTAACCTCCACAAGATCCAGTCAAGCCGACTGCTGCACCAGCTGCAGGAGCTCATTGCTGACAAATCATTTCAATATTCACACATCATTCAAGTGGTGCTGTGAAAGGGAGTTCACACCCAGTCATGAGCTGTTGTCCACAAGTTGGTTAACAAAATTAGCTTGCATGCCCAAATGTATAACCATTGCCATAGCCGATTGCTGGCACTGGATTGTGATGATGACACATTGAGTATGTTTCAGCAGTTAACCAAGAATGACCTCAATGCCAGCACAGCTATTTTGAATCCGAATGTACCTGGTTCCACCTCTGTTCGTCTGTCCTGGATTTGGCATAATTCCCACACTGGTCTCATGGCCAATGCTGATGCCAATGCCAATGCCAGCCGATTCTGGGAATGTAAATATATTTTGTAGCCATCTGTATTCATTGTACTAACAATTCTCATAGTCAGGCAAGTACATTGGCTTTGTTCATGGGCTCAGAGATATCAATGGAGGGAGGAATTTCTACTGGTCACATATAAAATGCAGTGGACTGTGTGGTATTTCATCTATCACAGCCAACAGTGGCAGTCAGCCTCACAGTCTGAGAATACCCTTCCTGGTCCGCTAGCCCATGCTAATTACCAGCATGCTTCATGATATGAATTAGCATTGAGGGCTGACAATGCATTGAGATCAACAAATGCTGATTATATCTCCCCTCTGTGACTGAAAAGGGCCTGTATTATATAAACATGATTATCTTGATCACAAACCATGACCAGTAAAACTATGTCAAACAAAAGTCTCTCAATCTTCAACCCTTTTTCTTTGCAATTGGGCCCAAAAGGGCAACTCCAGATGTGGACACAAGGGATCATTTGGTATGTGGAGTCCCAATTCCCTCGAGTTTTGTTGGAGTTACACCAGGCAAACTTTGTAAAACAACGTTGGATGCAAAAAATTCTCTATGCTGAGCTTGTATGTTGAGATCTTTCCTAAAGGAAGTAAGTATACATCACTGACAAGTATGACAGATGTATGTCATGTCTTGCATTGGCATTGGCACCTCCATCGGCCTTATGATGGATGTGCCAATCCTTCTTTCGTCCTTGGCTGACAGTCTTGCTGATGTGAATTTGGACCACCTACCCCTTGGATTCCATCCATCTCTCTTGGCCTTGTTGGATGATGGTGTTGCCAGTGACAGTCCTGTCTGGTGGATTCATATGTATGTGACTGGTGGAGACACAATAGTGAACCGGCACTGGGGCAAATTTTCACCAGTGACACCCTGGATAAGTGCCTCGATAACTATCAGCAGCATATCCCTGCCCCTGTGATCACCAGCTCACCACCCACTGATAGCCAGCCAGCAGACAATGCTGCCAATGGCTGAGCCAACTGCCAATCTTGCATCGACCTGTGGGCTCTCATTGGGGATATGTTCAATGAAGCATGTGGGATGCATGACTTCATAGATGGCTGCAAATTATCAGCAGAGGCTGCAATGAATGTGAATGTCAGGAAAGCAGCAGGGTTCCAATGGCTTCATGAGCTAGCCCTGCTCAAGGAGCTTCAGTCTGAACCACATAAGCTAACAACAGCATCAGCACTGGCAACAGCAACAGCATCTGCATCAAAAAACAACCATGGACATGCTGGGAGACAGTCACAGCAATTGGCCATAAGAAGACAATCAGAACTGGTATCTGCACATGCACAGGCTGAACTTGAGCACCTGAAGGCCCTTCCCCCAACCTCCTACAAGTGGACCTGGGGCATTGATATTACAGAGAATGAGGTTTTAGCAATCAATCAGGTGACCAAGGGCAAGGGAAAGGCACAGCACTCTGGGTACACAGGGTCTCTACCTGATGGCATGCAGCAAAAGAAGGAGTGGTCAGATGCACCAAGTCTCCCAACAGTTGTCTCTGCCTATAGTCAACCACCCACCATTACTGGTCACAATGCTGGGCTATATTTTTCAGATCTGATGTGTCCAATGCTGGGACTGCTCCCATTGTTCCTGTCCCCACTCCCGTTGCTCCCAGTCCCAATTGCCAATGCCAATCCTGTCTCTGCTGCCAATGCCAATTCCAATTCTATCCCCATTCCCACTACCAATCCTGGCCCCACTGCCACTGCCAATTTTGTCCCTGCTGCCAATGCCAAGGCACTCATGGTTTGGCAAGGTGAAGATGATGTAGCAAATGATGCTTATCATCATACTGCCCTTCAGGCAGCCATGGCATATAGTTCTGATTCATCATCTGCCCCTATGGGTTCCCCAACTGGCATTGATGCCGCTGACTTCAACCTTGATGATTCTACCTCTTCATCTCCACTGTCAAATCCCCTATCAGCTTTTGCCACCATGTCTGATGCAGTGGATGTTTTTCTCTCATCATCAGAGACAGATTCTACTGGACCTCAGGGTGAATCCAATGCCGATGCTGATGATGCCCATGGAGGACAATTTTAGTGATGAGTCCCCCAGCACCTCCCAGATAGAGCACCCCACTCCTTCTTGCATCATGCTGCCCATCTATACTCATGTAGACTTTGATTATGTTGATGACACTTGGTTGCATGGCTCTGATGATATGGACACTATGGATGATGGATGATGCTCATTTATTTCATTTACATATTCTATACATGAACAAATAATTGTTGGTGCTTCTGGAACACCGAACATTTTCTGCCCAATCCGTAATCCTGGTGCCAGTCCTGTGCTCAATTCTGATGCCGATTTCTGATTTCATGAAGGTCTGTATTATGCATCTGCTGCTGCCGATGTTGGTAAATTTTTAATTTCTGCCAGTGCCAGTGCCGACCCATTTCATAGGTCTGCATACAACAACAAATGAATTATCGTTAAATGAGGCATTTATCATACATGTCACTATATAACTTTTGGCATCAGGAAATTTCCTTGGGCGGCATGGGCAGCATTGACCAACACTAATCGGGTTGGCAAGCTGATCCTGTTTGGTAGGTCTGCACTACATAGAAAATTATTGCATCATTGCCCATAGCTAGGATGTACAGTCTCCTATGCACATCTATACCAAGACTGTTAGCCTGATGCTGATGCTGTATATCTATGCCGATGCCATTGCCAAGTACCATGTCCAATGCTATCTCTGATCTGTATATTAACATTCTTCATAGTGTATCACAAGCAAGAATTGTAAAAGTGTATTCATTTGATACTAGTACATGTTATACATACTATGAGAGCATTCAACAGCATCCACCAAACCCATATCATTCGATACACTAGGGTTGTTCACGATAGCCATTCTTGGGCCATTTTTGGCTCATTTTCAAACTCATTTTTGGCTCATTTTCATGTATTTGGCAGAGGAACAAACAAAAGGGAATGAAAAATGAAATGGAAAATGACATGAAAAATGGTTACCGTGAACACCCTGGGAAGGAAATTTTAGAAAAATAGAGCAAAAATGCATTTTTCTCACCAGGCACAGTGCCAAAAAGATGAAAAATGATCATTTTTTGGTTCCCTTTTTGCAAAAGCAAGGGTGGGGTTCCATTTTACATTCATTTTACATTCATTCTCAGTTCCATTCTTGAGAAAAATGGAATCAAAATGAAATTCAAAATGATTGAAAAATGAGTGAAAAATGAACCAAAAATGCCAACTGTGAACAACCCTACTGTATGCATTCGATAGACTATATTATTTGGTACAGTGTAGCTTACCTATGCGGATTTTCACGATCCACAGATCCTTTCACGATTTATATTTGTTTATTGACATTGAATGAGCTGGAAATGACAAAAGTTGGCCAAAAGGAGAATAGGTTACGTTGGATATGTATACATCAGTTGAGTGCTGCAGAATAAATCTGCCTGCTGAAACAAAGACAAACTATTAGGATAGCAAGTATCCGAATAGTGTTCCCGGCGCAACTTGAACTAGTATTCTGTTGACTGGCGAACGTCATTCTTTCGAAACTTTGATGACCACCTTGCCGACGTGGGCCTGCGACTCAAGGTATGCATAGGCTTCCTTGGTTTCCTCGAAGCGGAAAACTTTATCAACGACAGGTCGAGTCGTCTCTGGATTTGCGCACATGAGGCGGATCATATCTTTGAACCTGATTTGCAAGTCAGACATCCAATCACCCGCGAATTGCAAAGAGAAGTGTACTGAGCGACAGAACCGATCTGAATACCACGAAAGACGACAGATTTCAGGATGTTCTCTAGTAAAAAGTTCTTCTCTGTTCTTTCCTTTGGCATAGATTTCAGGGTTTAGGTAGCCAACAACTGTAGATCGCTTACTTGTGAGACGACGCCTATCATGTGGAGTTGCCCAGCCATTCGTACAGAGTTTACAGATTTTGGCAATGTTCCATGCCCTCCGACCTGAAAAAGGTGCACACTGCCCTGAGTAATTTGCTTAGGAATAAAAGATTAGGTCCCTACTTACCTCGATGACATGATCAACCCCTACACCATTAGTCTACATAAACAATTGAGCCGGTAATCTCATCGATGAGAAAAGAAAACCATGTTACAATCTTCAAAACCTCTTCGTCCCAATTTGGAGTTGACTTGTAATTGATGACATGTCTCGCACCAAGTCTTGATACAATCTTCAATTTCTCATCAGAGGAAGAGGTCGCAATTACCGTGGCACCGGAGGCAACGGCCAGCTGGAGAGCAAAGCTTTGCGAAAATCAGGGATAGACAGGTGCCAAAACAGATCGGACGGGCTTACATTGATACCCCACCGGTGCCGAGGACAAGAACATAATCGCCTGCCTTCAGAGGCACGGGTCCCATCAATGCATTGTACGCAGTAACCGCTGCGCATCTGGAGCACAATGAAGACATAATTAATGTCACAGTCCATCAACCTGTACACGTACGGTAAAGTGGAGGCTTCTTCATAAGAGAGATGGTTAGGTACTTCGATGAGCGACTGGTGAAGATGTGTCAGTGATTTCGACTTTCAAAGAAGCGGTTCCGGTGCATACGTGAGCAGGAAATATCCGATATTCGGTCAAGACACCATGAATCGCGCCACCTAACGCTGTGCGTTGAATCGCCGGGTTGAGATCGCCATAAATATGGTCGATGGTAAAGTTCGCGCAAACTCGATTGCCCTGTTTCCAGCCTTTCACCTCTTCTCCTATAGCAACAATCTCCCCGGCCATATCAGAACAGGGAACAAGATTATCTGGTCCCCTTCGTAAAGTTAAAGGAGATATGATTCGGAGTGGGTAGTTTACTCACCCCACTGGATATGTACCGTTTGCAATGAGAAGATCTCGGAACTATCGGAAATTAAGCTCTTCGATAGATGGTGGCGCAAGAAACAACCAACCTGAAGAGAAATGGCATGTACTTTGACGAGGACTTCCGAAGCTTTGGGCTACTTGATGGGGGCATCCCTGAGGGAAAGATTATTGTACGAGCCCAACTACAAAAACCGACGTGGTAGGGTACATTCACTTAGGTACAGGATCACTGTCACGAACCTTGGTAAAATAATACTCGCGCGCGCTGGTTGGATTGCAAGCTGGCATGGTGTTGAGATGGTCACCAACCCATCTAACCATACTACCTATATACCCCCGAGGACAAATGCCTGGGATGAATCATCCAAGCACGAGTCCGCCGAAGTCTAGCCATTTTAGTCATTCTTTTCACATTCAGTCATCAGCTTCAAAATCAGGTCATTCCCAACTCGGAATAGTGCAGAGATGTAGTTAGGCGGAGGGAAAGTTTCGTCATTGAGAGCTTTTGGGGACATAACATTCAGGAGCGAAGGCAATTGACAACGTCAACCTACGAATTGCCTACGAAGGTACGGTCAAAGAACGTATTTACAAAGGTACACAGTACCTGTAGGGAGGGGGTCCGGAGGACGTTCATAACTTACCTCCAGGAAGAAATGGTCATTGCAGCTGATTGCATATCGATGCTAGATCCGCTTCGAACGACGAAAATATAACTCAGGCATAGGTACTATAAATAAAACCAATGCGTGGTCAACGCGTGGTCGACGATTTTGGTAAGGTCTGTTTGTAACTGCCTTGCACAGATAAACGTGATGGATCAAAGTTCTCGCAGCTAGACCTAGCAATCACATCAGCCTGACTGATACTGTGGGAGGCGTGAGAACGTTCTCAAAATTTAGAATCCAACTAAACTTGTCCGATTGGGTCATGATGATCAAGCCATGATGCCATGTAGCTAACTTACTTAAGTTGGCAGTTACTTATAGCATTAGCAAGGTGTCGGCATCCGAATCCGGCACATCTGCCTGTTGGTCAATGGTTGGGATCAGTACAGTGGCGCCGTTTTTATCGGCTGCCTAGTAAGCCCAGCCGAGCCGAGCCGTGGCATCACTAGCACTGCCGGAAGGCGTTGGCAAAATCTCTGCACCAAGCTGCGTTGTCGGTGACTTGTACTATTGTACTGTAAGACACGCCCCTTCAGAAGCTAGAGTGGGTGTCATAAACGCTGAGATTGTGTGGGCTCAGGATACAGGGATGTTCACTCGACGACCTCAGGGTCAAAGCTTACTTTTTTTTCATTAGGATTTTTCAACCGTTGTGTAGGTTGCGAAATACAGTTTTTATTAGGTATTAACTCGTTCGAATGCTCATTATGCTGACTGATAGCGGTCCGCCACTCCCTGAGTACGTCAGAACTTTTTTTCTGGCCAGACGCTCCCCCTACTTGCCCCCTATCGGAGGTCCCCGTTCCATCACTTCCTTGGATTATCAGCGATGTGCCCGGAATTTTTGCCGATAAGTAAGGACATAATACTCACTATCTACTTTTGTCTCACTACAATCCTAGTTCTCTGACACTTACAGAAACCTATATAAACCCTACGTAGAGACCTGGCGAAACACTATCCTCACAAGTTCTCTCACCACCATAACTCTAAGTCCAAGATGAAATTTACCATCATCGCCGCTCTCACCATCTGTGTCGCTACCAACCAAGCATTGGCAGCCACCGTCGCATTCAACGTCGCTCCATTGGGTACCGGTAAGTGGTTGCCTACTAGCTTAAAATCTAAGTAAATTCTGTCTTTTTTCATTGTTCTACGACAGCATGCGGATCAGGAACGACCATCTCCTGCAACCTATCCCCTGGCCAATCCTGCAGTGGCAACTTCAACCCGATCCAAGCCTCCATCGTCGTCACCGAGGCTCTTGGCAATTGCCATGTCAACTTGTACCCCGAGAACAACCAGCAAGGGGGCGTTGTCCAGAGCCTCGATACTGATACCACTGGAACTTGTATTTTCACCAACCCCGCGGAGTACCAGAGCTATGCGATCTTTTGTTCTTAAATCATCAGGGGAGAGGATATAAATGGGTATTGTTGGGGTACAAGTCTTCCAACTCCTTTAATCGCTCATTCATTAATCATTTGCCTACTAGTTTTGAATGATCTCACGTTTTTCCGTTCATTCTTTTCATTATTCAGCTGTCGAGACTCGAGAACGCTGTTGATGGATATATTCATTAAAGACGTCTACTGTACGTAGGGTCGGTCAACTCTACAGTAAACCATACATGCCTGGATCGATATCATATTTCTTCCGTCAGCACCTGATTAAATTTCCATGTGAAGCAGATCCGAAAATCTGAACTGAATCCCGGGGGAAACCAAAACAAAACTGACAGCGTGACAGAACTAATGAAATAAATGAGCAGAGATAACTTGGAGATAACAAACAATAAAGGAAAATATAGTAAAGGAGGAAGACAACGCCTTTTAGACGCCCAGCATCACATTGATCTTCCCAAAGAATGACCCGACCCGTACTTAGGTCAAGCGCCACGAGTCCAACATTTCGGAGGTGTCATGGTCAAGTCATGGTCAAGTCATGGTCTCTAAATATCATGACTCATGAGAAATATCGAGATGAGAATAAAGATGGTCAAGGTGCTCTGCAAGCTCGGGGTCAAGAAATACGAGAAGGCAGAGCTCGATGAAAAAAATATCAAGAAAAGCGAGCACGAAAGAACAACTAACAGCCAAACGAGTCCTAGTGATGCCACGGCTCGGCTCGGGCGCGGGCGCGGCTCAGGTACTTCAGCCGATCAAAATGGCGCTGAGTCGCCCTGAGCGGCTCTGAGCCGGCTAAGCCGATTCAAGGGGGTGTCGGCACCCAAATGCCGGACATCACTTGGGGGGGATCGTGTAGGTTGTTAAAAAAATTGACCTAAAATTATATAAGTGTCTCACGCAGAACTTGTTCACACATTGATTGATAACCACAACACTTCATCAGCAAACTCTGGAAATGCTCGTAGACATCATAGATGTTATAGATGCCATAGTGATTCCGTAGGTATTTGGTAGCAAACCTGTAAACATCATAGCAAACCTGTAGATATTCTAGCAAACCTGTAGATATCGTAGCTATAGTAGACAACCATAGGGCCCTTAGGGTTTCATTAGGAAAACCATATGTATGTGGTAGTACACTGTACGTGTCGAGCACATGTGCATACCCGTTACCGCTTACGTAACTCTTTCTATAATTCCATCTATCCGGTATCATACCACCTCAGTGTTTAACCACCACTGAGGTGTAAGTCCCGTTCTATCTTACTTCGTTATAACCTTACTTATTCATAGTAGTCTACCTATTTGTTTCTAGGTACTTACTACCCAATACAGTGTTCAACCACCACTGAGGTTCTACCTATTTGTTTCTAGCTTCTCGTTCCGGTACCCCTGCAACTGCGAGAGGTTATGGGCCCTGCAGATATATCCGACATGTCATCTACATCCAACAGCCAAGTTTTATCTCTTCCCAAACTTCGGGGAGACAGTGCAAACTGGGCAACATACTCCGAGCGGATTTTAAACTACATCACCTCGAAGGGACTTCGACGACATGTTCAGGGTACCGCGCGAAAGCCGGAAGAGCTCGACGATCGTAACGGGACTTTTTACAAACGTCACGCAACAGCCCCGTTGACCGACGATGAGCTCGAGAAGCATGAACAAGATCAAGATAGCTATGATCAAATGCAAGCGGCCGTTCGCGAGGTCATTTACAGGACCATTGACAGGTCCACGTTCCTCCAAGTCAAGAATGAGGCCGATGCCGCAGCTGTGTGGAAGAAAGTGATCTCAATCCATGCTGATAAAGGCAGCTTGTATGAGACGAACCTCCTCACTCAACTTCAAAATGCTTGATATGCAGAGGGGCAGAGCATGAGGGAACACATTGCAAAGATGACCGAAATTAGAGAAAGGCTGGCTGAGATGAATTCCCCAGTATCTGATGAGTCCTTTGTATCATATCTTCGCACCTCGCTCTCACTTGCGCCCACCTTCCGAACCTTATTCACCACCCTGAGTGCCACTGCTCATCAAACGGGGAAGAAACTCACTTCATCCGATGTTATCTGGCATCTCACCGAAGAGGCGAATTCTGTCGAAATTGAGGACAATATCAATAAGTCCAATGCTGCGATGATGGCAGCTACGACAAGAGCCAAAGATGGAAAGGGGAAGGATAATTCAAAGAGGAATGACAGGAATGACATTCTCTGCACAAATTCAAACTGCAAGAGAAAGGGGCACACGAAGGATCAGTGCTGGGCGAAAGGTGGAGGCAAAGAAGGCCAGGCGCCTGAATGGTGGAAGAAGAGGAGTGGATCAGCAAGCGCCAATGTCGCAGAGAAGGAATTGGAAGATGATGAGTCCGAAAAATTTGCCATGTTTGCATATACCACTCCCGATGACCCTATGGCTCTCATCTGCACCTCCGATTTTCAATCCGAAGCTCACACTGCCTCCCGATCTAATGGAACTATCCTTGATAGTGGCGCCAGTCAACATTTCTCACCCGATCATTCAAGATTCCTAAATTATCAGGAAATCAAACCTGAGCCTATACGAGCCACAGATGGACATACCTTCAGTGCGCTTGGCAAAGGTGATCTCAAGATTGAGCTACCGAACGGGGATCAGAAGCCTACCCCAATTACATTGAAGAACGCATACTACTCACCGCATATGGCTTTCACCTTGATGTCTGTCTCCTGTGTCGACAAGGCCAGATACTCTCTTTTCATCAAAGGTGGCTCTTGCATTATTCGAAGCCCGAAGTCGAACATAATCGGTCGCATTCCCGAAGTTCGAGGGCTCTACCGTGTCAGTGACTCTCCAGATTCATCAAGCGCACATGTTGCGAACACCGCCTCGAAACTGATGTCAATCAGTGAGCTTCATCGTCGAATGGGGCATGTTAATCACGACGACTTACGGAGGATGGTGGAAAAGGGGATGGTTACCGGGATTAACCTGGATCTGAACTCAAAGCCTGAGTTCTGTGAGGCCTGCATTAAAGCAAAGGCTACACGTAAACCATTCCCGAAGGAGAGCAAGACCAAGTACAAGGCATATGGCGATAAAGTCGTAGCCAATGTCTGGGGACCAGCTGCAGTCGAGTCAATAGCAAGGAAGCGATATTATTTGCTTTTCCAGGACCTGCATAGCCACGAGGAGAAAGTTTACTTCTTGAGGCAGAAGTCCGAGTCCTTCGCTGACTATAAGAAGTATGAGGCATGGGTTAAGGTTCAGAGGGGGAGACCAATTCCAATCCAAATTTTTGGTTGTGATTGAGGAGGGGAATTCACAAGTAATGAGTTCACCGAACACCTCGAAAACTCCAGAACTATCCGCCACCTCACTGTCCATGACTCTCCTGCTTCTAACGGCGGAGCTGAACAAGCAAATCGTACCCACATCGAAGGTGCTCGAGCAATGATGGATGCAGCTGGCTTGCCAAAGAATCTCTGGGCAGAAGCCGTTTGCCACCATGTATGGATTCGCAACCATGTACCCACACGCGCGCTTCCTGATTCGAAGATGCCACATGAAATGGGGACAGGCAAGAAGCCAGATTTATCAGGTATCCGTGCCTGGGGTTGCAAAGTGTGGGTGAAGAAGCTCAACGTTGGGAAACTCGACATGAGAGCTGAAGAAGGACGATTTATGGGAGTAGACACTGAATCAAAGGGGTACAGGATCTACTGGCCAGGGAAAAACAGAGTCAGTATCGAGAGGGATGTTTATTTCAATGAGGATGAGGCGTTACAGCCTGACGAAGTCCCAATTGAGGGGGAAAATGATGTATTCACCAATTCGGACCTTCCCCAGCCAACAAACACCTTTCCTGACATTCAAAAACCTGTCGAAAATGTTCCAGACACATCGAACAACAGCCCTGAATCCGAAAACGTCGAAATGTCGCCCAATAATAATCCAGAAATCCCCGAAATCACCCAGAACACACCAGCACCACTTCCACATCAAAGATCCACAAGACGAAACTCTCTAAAAGGTCTACCCGAATTCGACGAAGCAGAATACGGCCAAGGAAAGCATAAACATGCTGCCATGTCACGCACTACAGCCAATTTTGCAGGTACCATCGAGGGAGCTTTCATGCTTGATGAAGAAGGAGCATTGGAACCAGGGGGAGTAGAGCTTGACATAGACGAAGCAGAGTGGTTTGGACAATCCATGGAGCATGCATTGGCGATTAGTGAGGATGAACCAACATTGAGGGAGGCGTTAAACGGTGATGAGAGTATAGCTTGGTCGGATGCGATCGAGGTGGAACTTACCCAAATGGAGAAAGTAAACGCCTGGGTCCCCGTAATTCCACCACCCAATGCCAATATCATCCCCAGCCGCTATGTATTCTGCCGAAAACATGATCAAAATGGCATGGTTGTCCGTTACAAAGCTCGGCTTGTTGTCAAGGGATATATGCAGCAATACGGAGTTGATTATGTTGAAACTTTTGCTCCAACCGTGCGTGCGTCCACTCTTCGCATTCTCCTGTCCTTTGCAGCTCAGAAGAATGCCGTTGTCCATCAATGCGACGTGAAAAATGCGTACCTCAACAGCCGATTGCAAGATGGCATCACACTCTACTCGAAACTTCCTCCAAACTACCAATCTTTCCGCAAATTACCGCCGGAATTCAAAGGGAACCCCAATGTCGTCTCCAAGTGGCTCGTATCTGTATATGGGTTGAAGCAGGGAGCTCACGACTGGTATGCCGAAGTGAAGAAATTCTTCATCGAACTCGGTTACACGGTTTCCATCACTGACAAAGCGGTCTTTTACAAATTCGACAGTGACAAATTCACAATCGTTGCCGCTGCCATGGATGATTTTACTGTCATCGCGGATTCCACGGATGGCGCTAACACTTTGATTCAGAAGCAACTTCCAGAACAGTTCGAAATCTCTGACCTTGGTCCCATCAACTGGTTACTCGGTGTCAGCATCACCCGAGACATAGCCGCCCACACCATTTCATTGGGACAACAAGCTTACATCGAACAAATCCTTGCGCGTTTTGACCTCAAAGATGCTCGGGCAGCTGTTACTCCTATGGAAGCTGGGGTCGATCTCACACCCGATTCGCCTCATGTTTCACCAACGCTTCTCATGCTGAGCGAGAAAACCAAATATCGAGAGATGATTGGTTGTCTCATGTATGCCACCATTATGACGCGGCCCGATATTTCATTTGCAGTATCAACACTTTCCCAGTACCTCGACGCACCTCAAACAACTCATATTCACGCCATTGCTCGAGTTTTTCGGTACCTTTCTGGTACCAAAGAACTTAAACTCATTCTCGGGGGTTCACACTCTGATGTAGCTGGGTATTCGGATGCTGACTGGGGTTCTCACATGCACCGTCACTCTATTTCCGGTTTTGTCTATTTTCTTGGCATCGGCGCTGTCTCCTGGAGCTCGAAGAAACAGCCCATCATCACTCTTTCGAGCACTGAAGCCGAATACGTGGCACTTACTCATTCTTCAAAGGACATTTTATGGATCCATAAATTACTTACTGAACTTTCTTCTATCTTTTCTTTTTCAGTACCTACCACTCTTTTCTGCGACAATCAAGGTGCTGTTCGCCTCGCAAAGGATTCCACCTTCCATGGCCGCACTAAACACATTGACATTCATTTTCATTTCATTCACCAAACTGTCACATCCGGTCACATCGTATTATGCGATTGTTCTACAAACAACATGATTGCGGATATTTTTACAAAATCACTCGCTCGTTTCAAGTTCGAGAAGTTCCGCAGCCTTCTCGGCGTCCTCTAATTCCACGTCCATCTTGAGGGGGAGTGTCGAGCACATGTGCATACCCGTTACCGCTTATGTAACTCTTTCTATAATTCCATCTATCCGGTATCATACCACCTCAGTGTTTAACCACCACTGAGGTGTAAGTCCCATTCTATCTTACTTTGTTATAACCTTACTTATTCATAGTAGTCTACCTATTTGTTTCTAGGTACTTACTACCCAATACAGTGTTTAACCACCACTGAGGTTCTACCTATTTGTTTCTAGCTTCTCGTTCCGGTACCCCTGCAACTGCGAGAGTACAGACACAACAAGTATGAAGTTGAACTTGCATCGGCTGTTTATGGTTCAAAAGGATGAAAGAAATCATATAAAGGGGTGTCAGGTAAGCACAGCATAAAGGGTACAGGCGAAAACTATAAAAAATCACTTTTGAGATCTTCACTGCATCAATCCTGCATGACAGAGGAAAATATTGATAGGCAAATGACAAGTACATATAGAAGGTTGTACCTACTGCGATATGCATTGCCCATTTGATAAATGTGGTGGGTCGTAATTGTAAGAGAACGTTCTCTTACAACTCGCATACACGCACATCACTAGATTATGTCATCTGCAATGTCACATGACGATCACATGTAGGTTCCTTTACATACATGATACATTTGTCATAGAAGACAGAATCTCCCTTGAATTGATACTGCATTCCTCACAGCTTGGTCCTTGAGTGTTGGGAGAGCACTCTCCCTTCCACTTTTTTTTTGTGAAGAGCATAATTCATACAAAAAAGGAAGCAACATCAATACCAGCACAATATCCCGTGTTACCCCAGTGTTATCTCCGTGTTACCTGCAACTTCTCATTTAAACTCACGCCACACCATGTCACATCCACCGCAAGTAGAAGCACCAGAAACCCTACGTCATGACCAACCCTTGCATCATCATCTCTCGTGCATATAGCGACCATAGAACTTGTATATAAATGACACCCCCCCTGGACTTTTTCAACGACCTAATCTGACTGTTGAAATTAAACCCTGAGATACATGCTGCATACATGAGGCAATACATGCAGCATACACATGTTACTGTGCTTACTGTGCATACATGTGGTAAACACATTCCTGAGTCATGTGACATCCTTATTATTATGTATATAAGGAGAACCTGTACTGTAGTAGGAATACAGTGTTCTTACCTCTGCTAACCCTAGCTGTAAGTCTAACTAAACCCCAGGTAGGTTGTAAGGAATGTGTTGTCTCTTCCCCTGTGCAGCGTATATAGTCTGCTCCAACAGGTTATGGGCCCTGCTGGGCACGTTGCGAATGCACCTTAATTGGCTGCAAACGACGTTGACTTCATCGTCTCCAAATTATAACCTTGTGCTCTTCATGAGCTGCATCGTGCTCCCTGCAAGCTGCACTTAAAACCTAGGTTGACTAGGGTTAACCACTCTGAAGGAGTGTTTTTCCTGAGATTGTGAAACATGTTTTCTTGGATAAAAGACTGATTGAGCACTTTTAACAGCTGCCACCACATAATCATGTCTTCAACCCTTGAAAAACTCGTACAAACTTTCAATGGCTCAAATGACATTCAATGGGCCGACTCCATGAAGGCGTGGCTCAGGTCTCAGGGCCTCTGGCAGATAACTAGCGGGGCAGAAATCAGACCGCCTCCGGTGCCTCCTTTGACAGTGACGAAAGCTACTGCCAAGCTCCAGACCTGGAGCAACAAAAATGACCAGGCTATTGGTAGCCTAGTGCTCTGCCTGGCCCCCTCCATTTGGCAGCGTGCCAACACCAAGGACACTGCTGAGGAGGTGTGGGACCTCATTTGCACTGATTATGGTGTTGATGGCCCCTCCCAAGTCTTTGCAGACTTTAGGTCTGCAATAGCAATCAAAATTCCGGCTGCAAATCCTGCACCAGAGATTGCTAAGATGGCTGACAGGTTCGAGCGCCTCATGGCTGCCAACGTTGCCATCCCCGAACTAGTTCAGGCAATGATCCTACTTGCTGCAATGCTGCACGAGTATGATTCTTTATCCGCCACGGTCCTTAACACGACCGCTACTAGTGCCTTGACATTTAAACATGTCAAGGACTCCATTGTCACTGAAGCCTCAAGGCGCATGGCAGTAGGAAAGCCTGCTGGCCAGCCTCAGGCCAACAAACTTTCCGCTGTCAAATGCAAAGGGGGAAACCCCAAATGGCAGCCCAAAGAAGGGCAAAACAACAATGGAGATTTGTCCCGAAAACGTGGATGACGCAGGGACAAAAAGACTAAGGAGGAAAAGCCAAAAGAGAAACATACCCACCTCACCTCCAGTGCCTTTACCACCATAAATGGCAATGGCACCATCATACCACTGATGCCGCTCATTCAGCGCATCAAAAAATGCGACCACACTCCCACAAGGGATCCTCACCGCTGACCGCCTCCACAGGCATATACGGGCGCAGCCTCTACCTCTCGTTTGGTTTATGCCAAATATCAGCAAGCTCGAGACACCCTTGAGCAAATGCATCTTCTGTGCACTGCAAAAAATCTGCGACCGCTGGAAGAGCACCTAACAGTGCAAGAAGGTAAGAGGAGGAGGATCGAACCAGAACTGAGAATCGAGGAGGTAGAAGATGACATCGTCTTCCTTGGATCCGAACCTCCGGTGTCTGATGAGGAAGTATGGAAAGCCGTCGACGAGATACTCATCGATAAACCCCTTGAAATGGGAGCATATGATGACAGGTCAGTCCTTTTCCCTGCCACAAGCACAAAGATTAATATTCCTATGAATACAGCGAACTTTTCATGTGAAATTTTACCACTATTAAATGTATCATGGAATTATTTAGATCTTAATATATGTGTTATGTGTGCAAATGGAAATTGTAAGAAAGGTGCTGACTGGATCATGGATTCAGGTGCATCAAAACACTTCACTGGTGAAATGAAAGATTTCGCTTCCTATGAGCCTTTACCAAGAAAGGACTCTACCTTGGTCCAAACAGCCACAGGTACTACTCATATAGTAGGAAAAGGAGCAGTCTTCATTAGACATCAGGTAGTATGTCATGGGAAGTCAGAGACACATGAAACACGATTATACCCCGTCTACTACATACCTGACATTAATACTCAATTAATGTCAATGGGCGTCTTCTTACAAGATGGAAGTGATGTGCGTGGTTCCTCTGCACACATTTCATTTATCGAGAAAGGAAACCCAATTATGCATTGTGTCCCTCTTAGGAGAAGTGACACAATTTATTGGGCTCAGACTCATATAATGAGCACCAAAAAGGTCAATGTCACAACCATATACATTGCTGACTACTTGACTTGGCATAGGCGACTTGGACACCCATCCAAAGAAGCGCTAGGGAAAATGCCTAATAGCACCATCAAATTCCCAAGGAATTTAATTATTCCTAAAGACAAGATTATATGTCCAGGGTGCGCTGAAGGGAAAATGACCTCAAAGTCTTTTCCCAAATCAAATTCACGTGCAGAGAAACCCTTTGAATTAATACATTCCAATCTAAAGGAACTCCCAGTACTATCGTACCACAAACATAAATACTTTATTGTATTTCTGGATGACAAAATGTCACATATCTGGGTCCAGTGCCTTAGAAAGAAGTCTGACGCTGCTGCAGTGATTAGACAATTTCAGGCAATGGCTTTGACCCAGTATGGCGCTACAATCAAGCGCTGGCATGTTGATCCAGGGGGGGAGTTCAAAGATTGTGAGCTACAAAATATGCTCAAGGATTTTGGCATCAAAATAGAGATGTCTGCACCCCACGTTCACCAACAGAACAGGTGTGCAGAGCACGCCATAAGGACAATAATGGAAAAGTCGCAAACCCTGCAATTTACCGCTTGTCTACCACAATCATGGTGGGAATTTTGCATTGAACATGCAACACACCTATACAATTGAACCCCAATAAGACGCCTGAAATGGCTGACACCTTTTGAGGACCTGACAAAGGTCTGCCCAGATCTAAACAATCTGAAGGTTTTTGGTTGCGGTGCTTACATCTATCTACCCAAGGAAAAATGTCCAACCACATTATCTCCTTGATCGGAGTTAATGACGTACCTTGGATTAGAAGATGGCATTAAAGCATACTGTTTCATGCGACTTAGTGGTGCAATATTCATTGGTGCTACGGCACTATTTGATGAAATGATGTTCCCATGCTGTCCCGGAGCTAAAACTCCTGCCAAGACAGACCTTGGTGATTTTCCGCATCCAGAACCAGAAGATGACAACCACTCATCTGGAATGGATGGCGATGATTCTATACTGCCACAACATCTGCCCCTTCCTCCATCATTGGAAGATGATGATGATGATGTACCAAGTGAGCAAAAGGCACATGATGATGTGACTGATGCTCCTCCTCCACTGCCTCCAGTTACCACTGAGGACTTTCATCCAAGATGTGAAGATCAACAGGAATGGCAGCAATTGCCCTGTTGATCAGGCAGGCAGAGGAACATCCCAAACCGTCCCGGCAATACCTATGGAGAGAAGCAACTCCTCTCTGACATAGAGAGAGACATTGCACGTGATCAATATTGGAAGAGATCTGTGGGTCAAGATTCGGATCATAACCAAATACGACCACGATCTCAACAACAAGAATTGGTTGCTGGACCGAGTTCGGCACCCCACGAGAGTGTGCCCGATTCCAATAATCAAGAACATGATCACCCAATGGGGGAACTGGACAAAGCAGGTTATATTCAAAAGATAACCAAGGAAGATGGAGATAAGCTTATTTGCTGGCTGTTGTCAAAAGCAGTCACACCATCAAGTGAAAAAAGCCAAGTTCCAAACCAATTTCGCAATATTGCGTGCCTACCACGGCAGCAGCAACTTGAGTGGAAACAAGCTTGTCATGAAGAATTAGAGGCTCTTCACAAGCGACAAGTCTATGACATTGTTGATCTTCCACACAATCAAAAAATGATCAAAAATAGATGGGTTTTCTCCGTGAAATCGGACGGAAGAAAACAAGCCAGACTTGTGGCCAAAGGCTTTTCACAAGTCGAAGGTATTGACTTTGATGAGATTTTCTCACCAGTAGTCTGCTACGAGACCATACACCTCATGTTTGCACTTGCATCTCTAGAAGGCATGTATATGACCGGTCTAGATGTAAAAACTGCATTTTTATATGGCAAACTAGAAGAGGAGATCTATATGGATCAACCTGAGGGTTTCAGACTCAAGGGAAAAGAGCACAAAGTAATGCACTTACGCTGAGCATTGTATGGCCTTAAACAGGCCTCACTAGCATGGTGGAAAGAGCTAGAGGCATTTATGCGCACCATTGGGTTTGTGCACGCCAGCTCTGATGCCGGCATTTTCATACACAAGGATCCTAAGACAGGCAGCATTGTTATTGCACTGGTCTATGTTGATGATGGCTTGTTCATGGGGAAGAACAAGAAACTTGTGGATGAAAAGAAGAATGCTTGTCTGAAGCATTGGGAGTGCCGTAGTACTGAAAAAGTCATGGAATTCTTAGGCATGCGCATCACCCAGACTGCAAGCAAAGTCAAACTCAATCAAACTGAATATCTCGCCAAAGTGCTTGAGAGGTTCAAGATGACAAATGCCAAAGCTGCCCCCACTCTGCTCCCGACTGGTTACAAACCGTCAGAAAACACAGCAATGCCAAATGCGGCGCTTAGATAAAGATATCAGTCTGTGATCAGATCTTTATTGTATCTGATGCTCAGAACACGACCTGATATCGCTTATGTGGAAATCAGGATGTCGCAATTCTCGGCTAATCCTAGCCAAGAACATCTAGACAAAGCGATGTACATCATGCGCTATCTGGTGGGAACCCAGAAATATAATATTGTCTACGATGGAGAGAAATCTGAAGGGCTACAGGCCTTCACAGATTCTGATTGGGCTGCTGACACTGTCAAACACCAATCTACAATGGGTTACTTTGCTACTCTAGTGAGTGGCATTGTGTGCTGGCAGTCCCATTTACAAAAAACTGTAGCACTGTCATCCACAGAAGCCAAATACATGGCTCTCTCCAACACTTGTCGACAGATAGTGTGGATAGAGTCCTTATTCCAGGAACTTGGATATATACTAAAGCGCATACCAATCTGCGCTGATAATCAGGGATCCATCTTTATCAGATCAAATCCAGGTCAGGAAAGAAGGACCAAACATATAGACATTCGCTACCACTATACCTGCGAATGCATAGAAAATGACAAAGTCACAGTCGTTTTCATTCCTGGAAGTGATAATCCGGCTGACATGTTCACAAAGAACCTTGGTGCCATCCTATTCAGGAAATTTAGAGACTCTCTCAGAATTACTTTTGAGATTCAAACTTAGCTGCTTAGAGCACTGTACAGTTTGAGGGGGGGTGTTGAAATTAAACCCTGAGATACATGCTGCATACATGAGGCAATACATGCAGCATACACATGTTACTGTGCTTACTGTGCATACATGTGGTAAACACATTCCTGAGTCATGTGACATCCTTATTATTATGTATATAAGGAGAAACTGTACCGTAGTAGGAATACAGTGTTCTTACCTCTGCTAACCCTAGCTGTAAGTCTAACTAAACCCCAGGTAGGTTGTAAGGAACATGTTGTCTCTTCCCCTGTGCAGCATATATAGTCTGCTCCAACACTGACCAGTCCACAATGCCACATCCTGTCTCACAAACCATCCACTCGTACCCCTCTCACCACTTGGAGTAGAGGATGCATAGCTCCCTTACCAACATCTTTGAGCCCCCTCATGACCCAGACCATGCCCAGCCATCCCCTGCCCTGTCACTGCCACGTTATTGCCTTGCAGACTTGTCATCCGACTCATCAGACTCTGACTCGGTCCCAGCTAATCCAATGGATAGTACTCCCTATTCACCTGCTGTAGTAAGCGGAGGCAAAGGCAACCATGCCCCTGTGCTATCAGCCGGGCATATCATGATTGCAGCAGTGCAGATCTTCAAAAATGCATGCTGCAGATTTTGTCAGAACAAGAAGATTGCCAAGGATGAATAAGTTGTGAACATCATCTACAACTTCGAGGGATCCTCAGTACAATCCTGGGTAAACATGCATCATGACTGCCTCCTCCTGCTCACATTCCCTGCATTTATGCTCAAATTCAAGAAGAAGTTTTTACCTACCAACTGGTAAGACAATTTAGTAGCTATGCAGATTTTGGTGCAGAGCTCACAGGCTTTCCTCTCATGGATGGAAGTGGTGAGGGAGGTGAACACTGAACTAGGAATCGCAGGCTCAGACTACCACATCGCAGAAGCCAAGTTATGAGCTCATTTTGTCCCTCGACTCTCTGTTGCCCTAAAAGGTTCCTATGATGCTAATAACACCCATGGCACCCTCAACAGTATTGCAGACCTTGAAGCTTGGATCCAGCAGGTCCACCTCCTTGATGTGGAAAATCAGAACAAATATGATGAATGGGTGAAGATTGCACAGTCGGCAGCATGCACAAATACAAAGACGACATGTTTGAATGCAGGGTTGGGAATTACCACTACACCCACTACTTCTGCTAGCACTCCAGGCGTGCTCGCAAATGCAACAAACAACAACCTGCCATTCACCACTAAGCTCACTATGGCTGAACATGATCTTCTTAAGGCTCACCATGGTTGTTTCCATTGCAGGTATTTCTATGCAGGTCATTTCACTATGGATTGCCCCCTTGGAAACAAAGGCAGGCTGACTCCAGAAGCATGCAAGAATGTAATGTTGGCAGAAGCTCTCAAGGTAAAGGCCATGTTCAAGGCGTTAGGAACAATGGTGGTTGCTGGAGTTTTTGAAATGGAGAGCAATGATAGCTTTGAGACGTCCGAGGATGAGGATTCAGAGTACATGACAAAACCCCTCTCCTTACCATCCCATCTCTGGTGGGATTGCTGTCTTGATGCTCCTTTGACTTGTGCCCCTACCCCGATCCGAGTGCTTATTGACCATGGTTCCCCCCCAGTGCTGATTTCATCTGAGCTGGTAGAAAGTATGGGTCTTGTATGCTGCAAACTGTTCAAACCGTTTCCTGTTACTGGTGCCTTCATAAATGGAGAGAAAACCTCGGACTCTAGCTTATCAGATTACTGTAAATTACATGTCCACACATCCAATTCCCAGATGCTTCATGGAAATCCAAAGTCATCAATGCCATCATTTGTCCAAATCTGTGCACAGATATCATTTTAGGGCTTGACTTCTTAACTTGAAACAAAATTGTCATCAATGCAGAACTCAGGATGGCAATTGCTAAGGATTCTCAGTATGACCTGTTGAACACACCTCGCAAAGAAGCACCCACCATGTGTCTCTCCATGCAAGAGCAAAGACGAGCAGATGCTAAATCGATTAAGGCAGGCCTCAAGCTTGCACGCAAGGAAAGAAATTTAGTACATGAAGAATTACTTTGTCTATTTGCAGAGAACCCCGAACACTTCAATTTCAATGCACACATGACAAAGACATCATGTGTTATCGCCACAATCAGGAAGAGAGTTGAAGAACTGGCAACACAAACCATCTTGGATAGATTATATGCAAGTTATAAAATGTGCTTCACAGACTGTTTCCCTGTGGATATCCCACACGTGAAGGACTTACCGACTGACATTTACCATCACATTGAAGTAAAGCCAGGTGTGCCAGTATATGTGGGACACACATACTCCTGTCCCAAAAAATACAGAGAAGGATGGAAGACTTTAATTGAACAGCACTCTAAAGCAGGCTGAATTCGACCATCATCCTCACCTTATGCATCACCATCTTTCATCATCCCCAAAGTGGATAGCTCAGTTCTGCCATGGTGGGTAAATGATTACAGAAAGCTAAACAAAATTACAGTACTGGACAACTACCCCCTACCACGAATCGATGATATCTTGGCAGATTGCACAAAGGGCAAAATCTGGGGGAAGATTGACATGACTAACTCCTTCTTCCAAATGCTAGTACATCCAGACCACATAAAATACACCGCAACACTTACACCCTTTGGCCTTTGGGAATGGGTCATCATGCCCATGGGCCTGAGGAACTCACTGGTGACACACCAGCATTGGGTTACATTGGCTCTGTCGAATCTGATTGGGAGGATTTGCCATGTATACCTAGACAATATTATCATCTGGTCGTCGAGTCTAGCTGAACATAAAGCAAATGTGGCTGCAGTACTGGAGGCCCTGCGCATCACTCAACTATACTGCTCAACAAAGAAATCAGCATTATTCTCAATGCAAATTAACTTTTAGGCCACCACATCTCCACAGGGGGAATTGAGGCTGATGGATCTAAAGTTGAGCGAGTGCTGAATTGGCAGGCTCCTACCTCAGCAAAACAAGTATGACAGTTTCTAGGCTTGGTATGATACATCAGTGTTTTCTTGCCGGCACTCATGAAACACACCACAGTGCTCACCACATTGATGAAAAAAGAGTGCAACTCAGCTTTCCCCATGTGGAATTTAGAACACCAACACACTTTTGAGGCAATAAAGAAATTGGTTCTCAGTCGAGATTGGTTAACAACAATCGACCACCACCAACCAGGGAACAATAAAATCTATGTGACATGCGATGTGAGTAAAAAGTGTATGGGAGCAGTGCTCTCTTTCGGAGAGACTTGGGAAAGTTCCAGCCCAGCTGCTTTCAACAGTCGTCAACTTAAAGGGCCTGAACTGCATTACCCAGTACACAAACAGGAAATGCTGAGCATAATGGATGCGTTAGCAAAGTGGAGAGTCAATTTACTTGGCATGCACATCAACATTTACACTGACTGCAAGACCATTGAGAATTTTGATGGGCAAAGGGACTTATCTCCAAGACAAGTTAGATGGATGGAGTATTTGTCGCAATATGAATACTCCATCATGTACATAAAAGGAGAGGACAACACCATTGCAGATGTGTTATCAAGACTACAAGATCCTGTGGTGGTGCCAGCAGTAGTCAATGCAGTTTTCGATATCGAGACAAACCTGAAGCTATTTGTGCAGATTAGAAAAGGGTACCAAAAGGACAAATGGTGCACTGGCATTTTAGATGACATAAAATGCAACATGGTAGACACCAAATTAAACTTTGCATTGAAAAATGGGCTGCTTTTCATAGGCGAGCGCCTGATCATACCCAAGTACAAGGATGTGCGAGAACAACTATATAGGCCCGCACATGACCATCTCAGCCATTTTGGTGGAGAGAAATCATATGCTTCACTTAGGAATGAATTTGATTGGCCAAACATGAGGAGGGATCTAATCTCAGCATACATCCCAGGGTGCGGACCATGTCAATGTAACAAAACAACTACAGCTAAAGTCCCAGGGCCTCTACACCCCCTACCTGTCCCTGACAAAAGATTCGATTCAGTGGCCATAGACTTTGTAGGGCCTCTCCCTCTTGATGATGGTTTTGACACAATCATGACAATGACTGATCGGCTGGGAGCCGATATACAAATTGTTCCATGTAATGTGAACATGACGGCCAATGAATTCACCATGATCTTCAACCATTGGTACTGCAAAAATGGATGCCCTCTCAAGATCATTAGTGATCATGACAAGCTTTTTGTGTTGAAATTCTGGAAGAAACTGATGAAGATGATGGGCGTGAAGCACAAACCTTTGACAGCATATCACCCAGAAACTGACAGCTCCTCTGAAAGATCAAACAAAACTGTGGTGCAATGATATGATGTCGAACAAAATCAAAGTGGTTGGGCAAAAGCCTTACCAAAGGTCTGTTTTGATATAATGAATACAGTGAACACATTGACACAAGTGTCCCCTTTTGTTCTAAAAACTGGGTGTTCTCCTCGTGTGTTGCCTCCTCTGGTCTCCATGCTGAGTGACAAGGCATTGGAGGACCAAGATGAAATGACTCGCGCAAGAGAAGTGATAGAGAGAGTAAATGGAGAGGTCGAAGGAGCAAAAGACTGTCTCCTGGTGGCCAAAATCTCACAAACACATCAAGCTAACAAAGAAAGAACTAACGATGCAAAATTTGAGGTGGGAGAAAAAGTTATGTTAAAAACTGCACACCGCAGGAGAGAGTATATGCATAAAAAGAGCGGAAGGGTGGCAAAGTTTATGCCATGTTGGGATGGACCATATGAAGTATTAGAGGCGTTCCCGGACTCCTCAACATACAGGCTGGTGCTGCCTCCTCTGTCTTCTTGCTATGCAATGTTTCATGTATCTCAGCTCAAAACACATGTTGAAAATGACAGCATACTATTTCTGGGAAGAACTATGTAGTGCCCTGGACTGATCATAATGTTGGAAGGATTGACAGCGTATTTTGTTGAGAAAATCTTGGATGAAAGGCCACATGGCAGAGGAAAACAATATTTGTCCACATCTGGGTTATGTGGATTTGTGGCTTCCACAGTTGGAAATGCTGGAGATGGAGGCACTTCAGATTTGGGAGAGACAAACGGAGGAATCATAGAATTTTTTGGAACAGGTGAGAGTGTAAGAGAACTGGTTCTCTTACAACTTGCATACATGTGCATCACTAGATTACATCATCTGCATGGTCACATGATGATCACATGCAGGTTCCTTTACATACATGATACATTTATCATAGTAGACAGAATCTCCCTTGAATTGATACCACATTCCTCACAGCTTGGTCCTTAAGTGTTGGGAGAGCACTCTCCCTTCTAGTAATGTGTTTATTGTTTGATTGGTAAAAATTGACAATGACGTTGATGATGCTCAACCCAGAAACCCAAACAAAACCTATAAAATGGTTTCAAATGATATAACACGAGTCAGAGGAAGGGTGCGAGGAGCATGAATGCAATGTGATGTGATGCTGTATGAAGTACTGTGAAAGTTTGTGAAGAAGTTCAAAGAATTTCAAGTGTGTGTGAAGAAATCCGAAGAATTTCGAGGGTGTGTGAAGTTGTTTCAAAGATTTTTGAGAATAGTGACAAAAATAGGGTGTGGATAGTACAAAATGGCAATGGGAGTCAAAGGTGACAAGAGATGATTGAGATGATAGGAGAGAGTTTAGAGACAGTACAATGAATTTCGAAGAAGTTCACGATGATTCACAGAACTTTAGAGCTAAGACGAGGGGCTGGAACTTAAGAGGGAGACTCCTGAGTCAGACTAATACAATATACAAGGGACTGATGTGACAATATATTTGTTGTATAGTAATACAAGACTATAGTACTAAAAAGGAAATAAGGCCATGAGGCTCCCATGAGGCAAGGAATAAGACAATAAAGAAGCATCCAAATCACAAAATAAATAAGAAATGATGTGAGGGGAAACATGTAGAGACATAATATATCAAAGGTACTTGTCCTATTGTTCCAATATATCATGGAAATGTCAAAAACACTGCAATGTGTCCTAAAAAGCAAAATGTCTTGTCTCCTCATGTCTGGTGTGCTCAGAATGCGATGTGGCAATGTGTAGCAAGTGTGGAATGTGTATCTGAAAGTTGGGGGAATTGCATTACAGTGGCCAAAGGCATACAAAGAATTTTGAAGTGTTTTGAAGAATTTCAAAGCATTTTTGTGACTTTGTAGAGGTTTGTATGGGTTTATAGAACTTTGTAGAGGTCTGCAGAGACTCATAGAGCTTTGACAATGATTGTAGATGTGTTCTCTGAGCTTGAACAACAAGGTGGATCTATCAATGTGGCCACCAGCCTTTGCAGCACTGCTTTCCCCATGCCAGTCTGTTGGTCTACAAATACTTGTCAATACTGAAAGGCAAAAAAGATGAATGCAAATGTGTACCTTATGCTTGACTTTTTGATGCCCATTTTTGCAAAATGTAGATAAATTCATATTTCTAGGGACTTCCATTTATGCAGATGAGCGGCGTAAAGTGTGTTCCACAAAATTTCTCACAAAGATGGGGGCATACAGTTGAATTGGTGGCAAAATGAGCTAGGAAACAGGTCCTGAGATGAAGGGTTTTTGGTGTCATTTGTTAGCCAAGAATACCATGTCAGCAAAACAAATAGGCTCTGCATGTACCAGATAGATGCAGCATGATAAATTGCATTTTACAAGCATATCCAACCATGAGGAGCAAATTCCATGAGCTTTGACAACACACTGTTGATAAGTTCCTGAATTGATGGTCATAAAATATGGTCTTGAAAGTACAATCACTCAAAGATGGGCTCAGACCATCATGCTGTGGATATGTAGTGAAAGTCCATGACTATTCAGGAAAATAGAAATTTATTTCAGTGCATTAAACTGCTCTTTTTTGAAATACTTATTCAACCAGAATTCCAGGCTAAACTCCACTCTTGTTTCTTTAGTCAGTCACTTGTTGGCATTCGCTCTAAGATGGGGGATGAGATCCAGGAGGGCTCTAAGTTGCCCCAAAGGCATGACATCTCTGATAATCATTCCATCACTCCGTCAAGAGCATTTCAAGACATACATTCCTGCTGATAGGTCAGGATACAAGGCTTTTCAAGTTGATGATGCCTGGACTGCAGCATTTAGCTGAGGTACAACATCAAAATGCTGAGCATAGGTAAGAAATAAGTCTGTGCCAGGAGCAGATGGAACTCTTCTGGATGGAATGACACAAAAAATAAGTCATAGTTGGACAATATGATGCCCTGAACCAAATTTAACCAGTCAATACAAATGAGATATATACATGAATATGGAATACAACCTTCAAGACCACTTTGCAGACAAACTGTGCCATTGTCAGTATTGATGAGGACAACATCAGAATGGCCATAGGTCCAGGAGTCTGAGGGAGGTGAGGCATTGATTGTTTGCAGTGGGATGATGCAATGCAGTGGAAAATAAGAATGGTTCTGCACTTGCACTTTTGTCCAGACTTGAAGATTGTTGAACAGTAATGGAGAATTGATATCATTGATCCTACAACCAACAATCTGAAAAGGATCCTTATTATTGGCCCAGGTCAAGAAGTCCACCAGAGCACCATGTAAATCTGGTAGATTGAACATTTCCATGACAGCTTCAATCAACATCGTCTTCATAGTCAGGTCTCTTGTTAAATGCAACCCAGTGTTGCCCTGTACTACAGCTCTAAATGGCAGTGGCAAACTAGGGTACAAGCCCTGTTGAGGAGCGTCTGCAAGTTTGAAGTAGTTTGTATTTCCACAAACAGTTCCAGTGACAGGGGCAGTTGGCTGAATGTGTGTTAAGAGTGCCACTGTTGTACTGATGACAGTTAAGGGATCTTCAGATACCCCATCATCATCACTGTCATTTTCCAGGCATGGATCAGGAAGAAAGTGGAAGTCAATATGAGCCTCACGAATGGTGGTGGCAATGTCAAACTGTCAACATTTATCTGCGTGGTCAAGGAAACAACAGATCTGAGACTCATACTCTTGGTTGTTACTAGAATGCGATGGTTCTTTGATTTCTGTCACATGGCATTGTTCTGTAGCATCAGCACTCCACTGTATTGCTACTCCATTCTTGTGGATGTTGGAAGTGACACTTTGCAGAAGTTCGAGCTTAGGGATGTACCAGTTGTTGATGACAGCATTGCCTTTGCTGGTTTGCACTCCAGCTGATATGATTGTGTGCTTGTGATCATGAAATTCCTTGAGCACAGCATCCATTTTGGTGCATATTGATTCCACAAAATTTTGGGTGCTTGGGCAAGATATCAAAAGTCCATCAATGAGTGTATGCGACCAGAAAGTCTTTTGAGATGGCATCAGCAATGACTGGTACAAGGTAGCATTGAATATCATGATGTTCCCATCCAGTGACTTGCTTCAGCCTCAATATGCCTTCATTAAATTGATGAAACCCAGTATGTGGATGGAGGATGGAGAAACAAAAGTCAATTTCAGCACTGCCAATGGCATGGATGCACCACTTGGCATCATGGTCCCAGAACATTTTGTGCCAGTGGTGGAGCAGCTCTGGCATGAAAAACGTTGAAGGTTCTGAAAGAGGCCAATCATGCCAAAATGGGTGATGTACACTGTTCACATGAATACTGGCTGCCTTAATAGATGTGGCGAGCTCCCAAGGACTAATGGTACTCTCCATGGCATGGAAATGTGCAACCATGGTCAAAGCCATTCAGGGTTCATGCCAAGAAGGGTCACCAAATGTTTTGTAGGATGCCATAGTAATATGTGATGTTTTTCCTGCAACACCCAATAATGCCAAGGCCTCTTGCATGTCAATGATGAGGGTGTAAATGTAGCGACAAAAAAGCCGAGTGGGTCTGACATCATTATACCGACTTTGGCAGCTTTTTTGAGAGGCTTCAGGATAAAGTCCAAACACTCATGGATCATCCAATTTTCCAAAATGCCACGTGTTTTTCAGTCTTTGTGAATAAGCTTTGGGACAGGTAGCAGAGCAAGTAGAAGAAAAGCATGATTTGTCACTTTCATGCAAAAGTCCATGAGAATATTTGTGAGACTGATAAGAAGTGGATGGGCTTGGTGTCCACCTGTCATTGCAGATATATTGGTCTTGTCAGATGATAGGACAACCCCAAGAAGAGTCTCCCCATGAGGTAATTGGTTCTACAGGAATGTTAGGATGGGAAGATGCTCTGATGCAGAGAACCTACCTGGATTGACCACACAGCATTTCCAGTTAGCCACTCAGTGTAGATACACATTGCTCTAGACACTGTTTCAAAGATGCATAATGGTTTGAATCTGATGTAGTCCTTCATAAGAGGGTTATGAAGGATGGATTGTATGCATTCAAGTGGATTATGATAAAATAGAGTCAAGATTTTCTTTGTTGGATACACAGTGTTCCAGAGCTTACATTGCCATTCTGGGCCTTTTGGGAGCATTTCAGCAAGTCCTCATAGCCTCTTCACAGTGCTGAATGATAGCTTTATGCCTTTCACCTGTGCTGATCATGAATAGCTGCACACATAGTCAAAGTTGCAAGTGACACTCACCAGGTTTAGCAACAGGAATGAATCAATGGATGCTATGCTCAGATCAGAATGTAGCAGAAAAGCAGCAAGCTCCCATTCATCTCTTGACACAAACAGATAGTAGAGATTTTTGACATGCTCTCCTGGATATTGATCACCATCAAACTCACTCATAAATGTTGTGCCAGCTCCATATTCTTTTGCTGCTCCTTCATATTCCTCAACAAATAATCCACCATCCATACTCCAGTCATTTCCCCCTGAGTTATTGTGCTCCATAAACATTGCATCCCCATCCATCTCAGGCTCCAAATCCATTGGCTGCTGCACATCATTGTTTTCATGCTGAGCAGGTCAGTTTTTGTGTCTTTGAAGTTCATCAGCAAGGTCTGCTACTTCTTGGAAATGACTATGGCAGCCCCTAAAGGGGTGGTTCATATGACACAAGAGGGCCTTCTGTCTCGAAAATTCCAGTGACATTGTTTGCAGTGCATGTTGTGCTGTGGGAAATATGCTTTGTCATGTTTGTCGATTACTATATTGCCCAATTGGTCTGAGATCTCCCAGGGAGTCTGAAATTCAATTTCTACATTTTATCTGCTTGCTCAATCCCCCTGGAGTTTTATGGGATCTAATTGCCTAGTAGTAATGGATGTATGTATGATTTCACTAAGGAATACAAGCTGTGGAAGCAGTTGAGAAACAGTAGCCAGAATGATCAAACAGTGATACAAATGAAAATGTCTTGTTCACCATGGGAAAAGCCATGAGTACATTACACTCCTCCACCTATTCCAGTTGGATTCTGGTTGGAATGCCCATTCCGATCAGAATTTCCAGAATTCCAGGGAATTCCATTTACATATATTTTTCTCACAATTCATAATTCTGATCAGACTGGAGGGTCAATTTTACCTCTGGAATCCCTGGAATCTACCCGGACTCATTTTTACCTGGAACAGTCAGATCAACCAGATGCATGGCAACTAGCATAACTGGAATAACCAGAATAACTGGACTGCATGTGCTTTCCCAAATAAAATTTCAATGTACAACAAGAATCAAACACTCGACCTTGGGTCTGCAGTGGCAGACTGTCTGCACACATAACAACATGCTTAACCACTGAGCTACCAAGCAATTATGCTGCTACATACATCTAATACCTTTATTACCCAACCAAGGTGCATTGTTACAGCCATTAATGGAATATGCAAACATGCATATTGCATGACATGTGACATGTGACTGCCAGCTCACAACCACCACCACCGTCATCAACACTGCCTCCTCCTCCTCTCCACTCTACCACCACCACTGCATGTGCACCTGCCACCACCATTCCCATGCCCACTGCCACCATCACCACCACCTTCAAATGAGCTGACTGGATGGAATGCGGGCCCAAATGATGGCAATTGTCATTTGGGCCATAGATAAGTTTTTTTCTTTTTTCTTTTTATCAATCAACTAATTGTTATTTATTGCTTTTTAGGCTATATACTACTGGGGACAACCTGTTGCAACGAAAAATGCGCAATGCATGCCCACAGCCACCCAATCCCCTCCTCCCCTTTCAAATGGGATGTGAGGCTGTCGACATGGGCTAGGTGGGTGCAGAGGGATGCCAGGAGACCCCAGAAGGGGGACACCTGCCTAGTAAGCACCCACCAACCCCCGTACATGCACCATGTCGCACTGACACACCCAAACCCCTCCCCCCCCCCCCCCAAAAAAAAAAGACACAAATCCAAATGGGGGATGATGGCAACAAAGAATGACAAGCCACCCACCCCCAGTATCACAAGCAACTGCTCTTGGGGTGGAACATGGGTGGAACAATGCCTAGGCACCCGGATAGGAGACAACGACACACCACCCACCCCCAGCCTCACAAGCAACTGCTCATGGGGTGGATCATGGGTGGAATGATGCCCAGGTGCAGGGACAGGAGATGACAATGACACACCACCCACCCCCAGCCTCATGAGCAACTGCTCATGGGGTGGATCATGGGTGGAATGATGCCCAGGTGCAGGGATAGGAGACAACAATGCACCACCTGCCCCCAGCCTCATGAGCAACTGCTCATGGGGTGGATCATGGGTGGAATGACAATGACAACAGCAGGGTTGTGTCCCCTCCCCCTCCCCCACACTTTGTGTGGGGAGGGATTTTTTTTGTACTTTTAATTACTTATTAGTATTGTGCCCCCCCTCCCCCATTTTGCGTGGGGGAGGGATTTTTTTCTTCATGTTTTTACCTCCTCCCTCACATTCAGCACGAGGGGTTAGCTTTTTATGTATATAAATAAAACTCCCTCTTGCATCTTGTGAGAGGGAGGATTTTTTGTGTATGTATATAATCACAATCATGCCCACTCCCTCACATTCAATGTGAGAGATGTGGTTAATTAAAAAAATTTGATCTTAACTACTTCAAAAAAATTAGAGTGTCATGAATAAACATTATATTACTAACTAATAATTCTCCTGTAGCTCAACTAGTTAAGCACACATGTTTGGTTTGTCATGTGATCACTCTAATCAAGATGTCTTGAGTTCAATCCTTACTCTGCACAAATATATTTTGTAGGCACTTTGACAACTTAAGACTTGAGATTTGACTATCCATTAGGGGGTATATACTCTAAGTTGAGCATCTGGAGTAACCAGAATCTGGTCAGAATAACCGGAATCCAGTGGACTCCAGTGAGTCTGATCAGAATAGGTGGAGGAGTGTAAATTACAGAAAACCACTCTCAAAGCCTGAAAAAATTTGACAGGACACCTAAACTAGACCAAACTATGGTAGCATGCTCTCTTCAAGTCTCTGGGGTGGTGTGCCCATGTTCAAGAGTGAGGAGAGACAGCATGACAAAACATGTCGAAATTCAAGGTCCACCCAGAAACAGTATTGACACGAGTTGTATGCATTTTTACATTTGCTTGACAGTCCATCATCCATCACCCAGCAGACATTCAATTTTACCATAACAAAGTGTGACAAAATTGACAGTGTCCCTTCATCACTCTCAAACATGGGCACACCACCCCAGAGACTTGAAGAGAGTGTGCAACCATGGTTTGGTCTAGTTTAGGTGTCCTGTCAAAAATTTTTGGGCTTTGGGAGTGGTATTTGCCATGGTGAACAAGACATTTTCATTTGTATTACTGTTTGATCATTCTGGCTACTGTTTCTCGACTGCTTCCACAGCTTGTATTCCTTATTGAAACCATACAACTCTTCACCTCTCTGTTACAGACTCATGGACTGTCCTGAGGTGTTAATATTGCTTATATTAGGGTTGTTCACGGTTGGCATTTTTGGTTCATTTTTCACTCATTTTTCAATCATTTTCTATTTCATTTTGATTCCATTTTTCTCAAGAATGGAACTGAGAATGAATGTAAAATGAATGTAAAATGGAACCCTACCCTTGCTTTTGTAAAAAGGGAACCAAAAAATGATCATTTTTCATCTTTTTAGCACTGTGCCTGGTGAGAAAAATGCATTTTTGCTCCATTTTCTAAAATTTCCTTCCCAGGGTGTTCACGGTAACCATTTTTCATGTCATTTTCCATTCCATTTTTGATTCCCTTTTGTTTGTTCCTCTGCCAAATACATGAAAATGAGTCAAAAATGAGTTTGAAAATGAGCTGAGAATGGCCCAAGAATGGCTACTGTGAACAACCCTAATGCCTTGGTATACCTGTCTACACTGTCACTAATGGGCAATATGAGCTGGCATAGAGTGACAAGGAGGATAGGCAAGTAGGTGAAAACCCTACATTGGAGGACAAAGTTTTGACTTTCAGGATTGTATCTAGGCTATTTTTATTAAGGAATGGACTATACTAAATGGTGGGAAGAATATCCAGATGCCAGGTAAGGTGCATGCTCCATGTTGAGTCATGTTGATGGGGAACCCATGCCCTAGTGAGCCAGAACCTTATCCCCCTGCCATAACCTCTACTAACCTTAATTATACTTTTATATCAGACCTAGGAATCGAAGAAAGCGAATGTTTTGGCTCCATGTATCTCTCATTCCTCCTCCTCACTCCTCATTGTCTTTTCTGTCTATACTGACCACTCTAGGGCATATCATATCATTCACTATAACTATCCTGTTCTTTTTCAATGCCAATATTAGAAGTGGAATGCCCAGGAGTGTAGATAAGTGATAACCTCTCCCCCTCCCCATACAGCTGCATTGACACAGAACTCCTCACTCCCAGCTCTCCCAACTTCATTCCCAACCTCTACATACATCCCTCCATCCTTCTACATACACCCTGGTGACTGTGGAGCATGTACATGCTCATTACAGGTTACCCTCTTTGGTCACTCTCTCACTTCTCCCTCTTCCCTCCCTTCCTACCTCATACAGCAAAAATAACACTTGTGTACATAGCTCTAAATATAATTATATACCCATGCACATGTAGTAGAGCCCCTCAATGGAAAAAGAGACCCCTACTCCTCTCTTTATGAAGAGAAGATGTTTGTTATAGGCCCAAAATAGGTGTAAAAGCAAAATTGATTGTTTAATAACACTCTATGCACATATATAAGTATTATCTACCAAAAAAAGCGAAGGGAAAGGGTGCAGAATGAGTGGAATAGTGAGCTCGTCATGGGGGATGATGAGTGCGATGTGGCATGGCAACGTTGATGGTAATGTCGGAAGTAGCCGAGTTGCCCATCACATTGATCTTGTTGTGCCAAGCTTGATCTATGATTTAATCTGTTATCAGTCCATTATCTACTGTACCAACGCATTCAATTCATCAGTCATGGGTCATGGGCCTTTGTGTTGAAATGAAAGGTAATGGAAGTCGCAGGTCACAATGATGATGGCAAACTTGGGAGAGCCAAAAGCATCCAAAAAAGGCAATTTTTGCCCAGGTCACAGAAAGTTTTGTGACCTGACAAAAATAACTTTTCGTCAGGTTGGTCACAGGTCACACCCCCTGATGAATTGATTGTGTTGGTACAGTATTGCTTACATGATATCAAAGGGCAGCCTACATTGCGTGGGCTAGGTGGGATACCATACAAGGTTGAAGTCAACAATATTATTGATGGGTGAGGGAGATAAGCAGATTTACTAAATTAGGGTCTGTTCAGCAACCAAACCTGGGTTGAGGTTGAGGTTATGGTTAGAGTATGTAAGCATCAAAACATGATATAAGTCACGTGTCATCCATCATCCATGGGAGATGTTGTTTTTGCCACACTTTGATGCATCAACCATGCTGAGAAACAGGATATGCCGATGATGATCAGGAACAGGACATGCTGATCCCATAGCACCAGGAACTGTGGTGAGTGCCACCTCTTGACACCATTCCCAACAATGTCAAGGGGTTATTCTATCAGATTGTTTATGGATTCTAGCTTACATAGAGCTCCTCACATCATTGGGAACAGACATTAAAAGTAGATAGATTAGTAACTTACAATAAATACTTATTTTGCAAATGTAATGAAATATCTGTGTGAAGTGCCTGCTCACCATCAACCAACAATCACTAGGCATCAAAAACATTGCCCCCATACTTCTGAATGATTCCAGGAACCAAATAACTTTTGTGAAGCAATGAAGCATGGCAAAAAACAACAGCATCTCCCATGAATGATGGATGACATATGACTTATATCACGTTTTGATGCTTACATACTCTAACCATAACCTCAACCTCAACCCAGGTTTAGTTGCCAACCAGACCCTAAGTTACTACAGATCAGTAGCTGTGACATGATAGGATCATGTCAACTAATATGTGACATACTGTGGAAGGTTAGGTGAGGTGAAATGGTCACACACTGGCCTATCATAAACATGTACAAGCAATGCACCAGAAGGGGAAAGTTGTGGCCTCAGTAGGCAGGGGATACACCACTGGGGTATGTACATCCTACAAAGAAATAATATACATTAAAAAAGGTGTGTATCAGAGTCTCTTTGTAATAACTGCTGCAGAGCCTTTGATTTTTCTGTAAAAAGAATTGTCACATGTCACAAAAAGTAAAATACCTCATTCAATTGTATCACCTTCTATCTTCACCTGGCTTGGGGAGCAGGGACATGAGGTCAAAATTCCACTTACTGGCAATTGATATGAGTCAGTGTATGAGGCCATGCTTGCTTTGATTGATGAGATTGAGGGTGATGTCTATCACCATGTGAAACTTGAGGCACTTCTACAATGTATTGCATCACATGGACAGTTGGTTGAATTTTGGCCACCTTCTCACTGTACTGATGTCTGTTGCCAGGTCCCATGGCTTGAAGAGGCGAGGCAATCCTAAGGCTCATGGCTTCAAAGTCACTCTTGATTAAATTAATACCCACTGCATCTAGAATTCCCCTTATTTATTCATTTATATCTTAGCTTCTCTAATCCAAACCTTCACTCAGTTATTTACTCATGTGTGCCAAATATAATTGTTGATCTCTTGTCATGCTATTGATGTGCTCTTGTAACTACAATTAAGTATGGGCAAGATATATTGAGTACTAGTCAACTACTAGTTGGCCATCTTAACTACTGTGACTATGGACAAACTACATAGAACCATGTAGTACTATTGGATCTTGTACTGAGCAGACACTGAGTACAGTAGAACTGTGGTAGAACTGTAGTAGAACTACGGGAGAGCTATGCAGAAGATAAATGTGTCTATGGCATCTATGGTCACTATAGGTCACTATAGTGTCTATGGCATCTATGGTCACTATAGGTCGCTATAGTGTCTATGTAGCACTGCTACAGAGCTCCATATATGGCCCAGGGTTTTCTGATGTTGCAAAGTTGTCTACACTTGTAGTGTCTGTTTTTGCTTGACCTATTTGGACTCCTGCAGCCAAAAAACATGAAACTTGAGATCCACATGATCCCCAGAATGATCCATATCCACTTCCAGTGAGGTCCACCATTGTTGATGTTGAGTCACACTCTCAGGCCACTCAATACATAGATTTTACACAAGGTACGTAAATACTGTTTTTTTCAGTTACTGAATTACAATTTAGGCTTTGGATTGTAGCTTTTTGCCTGTCATTGATCTATGCTGTCTCATTGTTGCTTGGCTCTCCCTTCAGTCTGGAATCAGTAGAGATACTGCCAATATTCTATTGCACCTGTTCAAGTTCATCATCCTCACCACTCTGAGGCTAATTAAACTTGTGCTTGCTGCTGCTGATATCAAGACCTCAGAACTCACAGAACTTAAGAACTTAAGACACCATTGGATATACAGACTGTATATTCCTGATGTCAGCTAGATCCTACAATTGAGTGAGTCATTTGCTGCCCCAAGTGCTTCAAGCAATATCCTAATGGTGGTCCATCACAATGTAACTGGCTAGTGTTTCAAGGTTCAGTCCATAGGACTGTAGACCAAACTGGACCAAACCATGGTCCATGCATCAGTCTGGTCCATTTTTCTGAAAAAGTGAGTAACTGAAACCATGGTTTGGTTAATGGTTAACTTGTTTTGAAAACATTCTGTTATAAAACTGGTTGTAACCAGTTGTAACTAGTGTTTTAAAGTCCAGTTAGGTCCAGTTTTTTTCCAAATTGGGAATGAACCGAGACCACAACTGGTCCAACTTCATTCAAAAGCTACATAGAACTGGACCGGACCATATATAACCAGGTTGTTGTGGTCCAGTCCAGGTTTAACAACTGGTCGTTGACCGACTTGCATTGGTCTAAACTGACATTATATACATAATAATCTACATAATAAAACTATTCTAAATTAATATAAAGCCCCCCCTCAGAGGTAGGGGCAGGGGAGCTGTGTGGAAAAAAAAGAACTAACTCAAATCCCCCTACCTTGCAAGATATGCAAAGGAAGGGAGGGTGGTCATGAGCACAAAAACGAGGGGAACAGGAAAAAGTTGCTCACCATCATCGAGTTTCACCACCTGCCATTGCCCCCACCCAGCCTATTGTCATCATCCATCATCGCCGCCTGCGAGTGATGTTGGTGTTGTTCAGCCTTGTCATGTGGTGGTGATCAGGGCAGGTGGTGACATGGCAGCAGTGCCATATTGTTGTTGTTGTTGTTGGCAATGGGCATTGGCTGGTGGGTGTTGGTGTTGGTGGCATTGTGTTGGTGTTTCCATTGCCATTGTTGTTGTCAGTGATGCCAGCATTGGTGATGGGCCATGGGTGTTGGGCATTGGCGGCGTTGTGTTGATGTTCCCACTGCCATTGTCATTGTTTCCCCATTGTTGTTTGGCAGCACCCCCATCTCCCCCTGCGAGCAGCTTGCAGGCTGGGTGGAGGTGCCATGTTGGGGTGGCAGCCTTTGGGGGTTGTACATTGTCATCATAAAAACAAAGAACCTAAAAAAGAGAAAGAAAAAGTTAGTTATTGAACAGATAAAAAGAAAAACATACATGCAACCCAAACAATGCTAATTGTCGTTTGGGCTGCTGTGCATTCGGTCTCAGTGTCCATTGTCATTGTGAGCAACTCCAACTCGCCCTATGAGCAGGGGCTCGCAGGCACAGTGGTGGTGTTGTTGATGTTGTCAGTTGTGGGAGTGGTGTCTACAAGTGGCACCACTTTTCAGTTGGGCATGCAAACATGACCAAACAGTCTGTGCACACTTGCAGGGTATATAAACCCATGCTTTTCAAACTCTTTCTTTCCCCAGGTATATTTATCATAGTTATTCTATTAGTTATTGTATTAGTATTACTATGTACAATAGATGAGTATACTACATGTAAATAAACCAGTTGCAACTGACTGCAACCAGTTTTTATCAGTTTTATATAAATATCCAATAGTAAAGACTGCAACTGACTACCAATGAGAATTAGGGCAACTGAACCAATAAAAAAACTGGACTGCCAGTTAGGTTCAGTTTGGTTTGCAGTTTTTTTCAGTTGCCCAAACTGGACTTTTAAACACTAGTTGTAACTGGACTTTTTACACTTAGATTATATACCCTATAAAATAATAAACTAAAGTACATATTATGTATAAGAAGCTAACTACGAGGGGGGAGGCCATGTGAATTGCTGGGGTTTATATATATTGTAGTAGTTGTACTTGTTTGTTCACAGTAAATAAACAAATAATACATGTTGTTTGCATCATGCGAAGTTGATGTGTTTGTTTACAAGACTCGTTGACCCACACTCCAGTGCTACCCTCTGTCTGTGCTCACCACCAATGACACACACCTCCACCCAAATGAACAAATGCAAGGCAGGTGGCCCAAACAATGCGAGTCATTGTCTGGGCCCCAGAGTAAGTCTGTATTTTTGTCTACTTTACTAATTCTTCTTTTTTAGTTTATATCTTTTGCTGATGACATCGCCCACCCATGCCCCATGCCACCACTGCGAGCCTCTGCTTGCAGGGTGGCAACAGGTACTGTTATGGCAATGGCTGCTGCTGCCATGTCACAGCACCACCCTGCCTGCGAGCCACTGCTCATAGGGGAATATGGAGGTGCTGATGATGACAAATGGTGTGGATGATGCATGGCAGGGAACAACAAATGGGGAACCAGGCCAATGAATGACAGACTGACAAATAGCAGGAAACAACAATGGTGGGGAACAGGGAATGAAGAACAGTGGGGAACAACAAACAGTGCAGATGATGAATGGCAGGGAGTGACAAATGGGGGAACCAGGCCAATGAATGACAGACGAGCAGGAAATGATGCTGGCAGAAAATGATGAACGGTGTGGATGACAAACAGCGGGGAGGACAAATGGTGGGACAATGAATGAATGGCAGGACAATGAATGAATAACAGTAGGACCCCACCCTCACTACAAACACAAGACAGTGGGGCTGTTCTTTTTTCTTTTTTGTTCTCTTTTTTCATTCTCTAAGTAGCTACACTGCACAACTGCGAGCAACTGCTATAAGGGCAACCTGAGCCTCTAGCAAAGGGAAATCTGAAGTTAAAATTATACTACATAATACAGGCATTGGGGACACACCTAGCAAAGGGAAATCCGAAGAGAAAACTCTAAGGATCCCCTTGCTGATGCCCAGTATATGTGAAGACAACAAAAATCAAATATAACCTAAAAATAGAAAAAGGCGGAGATAGGTGGATCAAGGCCGCCGAATGACATCATACCAAGGGGTATGTGTCGGAAGGGGTACTCCGCCTCTAAATATAAAAGTGTCAACATGTACAAACATGATAGCAAGGGAAAATTAGTAATAAAATCCGGAAAAATCATAGAAAATGAAGAATAGAAGGAAATGAGGTGGGGAAAAATATAGGACAAACATAAAAAATAGGAAAAACACACAGGGCACCCCCCTAGTCCCCTTACAACTGCTCACAGGGTGTTTATATATTTATTTTATTTTGTATACATAATTAAATTTAGTTAGTGTGAACAGACAGGGGGAAAACTAGTCAAAACTGGTCTATGTCACTTAGGGTTGTGGTCTGGACCAGTTATGATCATGGTTAACCCACTTTGGGGTCAAAAAACTGGACCAAACTGAACCTTAAAACACTATAACTGGCACCACTCTCTGAAGTCCAGGCCTTGTAACACTGATCTATACACACAATGTGAGACTTCAGGTGGTTTGCAGAGGATCCCTGAATGCCTCTACACCACTCAGTCATTCAAGTCATGGCTCATATTTCTACTCTCTTGTTCTCAAATTGAGGACCATTTGTATCAGACTTTTGCAAAATCTCAAGGGGTGTTCAATCCTGGATGGATGGATGATATAGAGGTCTTTACTGTCCCCCATATATTCTGCACAGACTGGCTCAGACTGGCACCGACTCATTTGGCTCAAATGTCCTGTATAGCAGTTGCTTGGACTCCTAGAGAGTTTCATGGAGTCTGAGCTATTTTTGGACTTTTACTTGGAGTGTGCACAGACCTTGTCTGAGCAACATCAATTTACTTGGACTCGGACAGACTCGGACAGATACATATCTGAGTCGAGTCCGAGTTGAGTCCATGGATGCATATCAGAGGCTCAGTTGACTACAGAAAAATTATGTACTAAAGTAGAATCAAACCCCAAGCCTTGTCACCAACCATAAATAGCAGCAGTTAACCACCACACCATAGAGCCATTGTCAGTAGGTGCAAACTATTGGATTATCTAACTGTCCTTATTTGAATCACATGACTCACATGCAAGTTCAAGACATGTTGTTGATCAACATTTTTGCTGACCACCACCACCACTCTCAACACCACTGCCTCCCACCTCCCTCTACCACCACCACCACCCAGTCAGCCCCCACCCCCAATGCCTCTTGCACCAACAGCAACAAACAGCATGGAACAAATGGGCCCAAATGATGTTGGACATCATTTGGGCCCCAGGTAAGTATTTTTTACATTTCTTGCTTTATTTTTATGAACTAACTATTTTATTAGCAAATTAGCTGAGCCAATGCAATGGGACCCAATGAGCTGAGCCATCGCAATGCACATGGCCACCCAATCCCCCTCCTCCCCATTCAAACAGGATGTGAGGCTGTCAACACAGGCTAGGAGGGTGCTGAGGGATGCCAGGAGACCCCAGAAGGGGTATGGCTGCCTAGTAAGCACCCAACAACCTCCGTACTCACACCATGTTGCACTGATGCACCTGAACCCCCCCCCCCCCCAAAAAAAAAAAAACAGAAATTCAAATGGGGGACAACGGGGATGAATGATGACAAGCCACCCACCCCCAGCCTCACAAGCAACTGCTCATGGGGTGATGATGACAACACACCACCTGCCCCCCAGCCTCACGAGCAACTGCTTGTGGGCTTGTGGGGTGGACAGGTGGGTGGATGATGGGTGGGGAGCCAATGAGCACCACCCACCTCCAGTCCCACAAGCAACTGCTCATGGGGTGGATGGTGGGTGGAACAGGCAGGGGGACAGGGGATCAAGAGGAGGGGAGGAGGGGGGATGACAATGAGGGGAGATGATGACAAAGAGGGGGAGACAAGATGAGATGTGCTAAAGTCTGAGGTTGCCTTTAGTGCAGTTTAACCTAGCAACTGTGAAGAGAGACTCAGATAGACTGAACAGCTGGAGTCCAGAGTGAGCAACTATATATTATATGAGACAATAAGGAGTACAGTACCTGGAGTCCAGAGTGAGCAACTGAAGAGTGCAAAACTCCGGACTCTGCAGTCTACATACTGTGAAACAAACAGTGATAAACACAAGGTGGAAACTACTCTAAGTACCCATGAGTGTAACTACAAGTGATAGGACATGGAATAGAAGTAGGATAGAAGTAAAATAGAGAGATGGTGAATCATACATTTAATAAGATGACAACAGGGGGGGGGGGAAACAAGACAACACAACATGACAAGGGGGGGTAATGAGATGACACAACACAATGAGGTGGGGGAATAAGATGACACAACATGATGAGGGGGGAGGGGACAACAATGAGGAGACAGGGGAAGAGATGACAACACCCACCCTGCACATGCATACGAGCATCTGCTCATAGGGTGGGTTCATGGGTGGGAGGGCAAAGGCAGCATACAGGCACAACACACACACATGTTGTGCCTCCCCATCATCTTGCATGCCAGGGAGATGGCGGGTTTAGTTTTTTTATAACTTGTTTTATTTATTACTATCAAATACAATGGCCCCTGTCATGGGGGCAGTCTTTTTTTAATCCTGATGTGTGAACTAAATAGGTAATAAGTAGCATTAAAGTTAAAGGTAAACAATGGCTGGATGGTGGAGTGGTTAAATGCTCAAAAAATTGTCCTACTGTTCCCTGAGGTTGAGGGTTCAATCCAGGGCTTTGCATAAAATTTTGTGTGAAGACTATGGAATCTGTGGAGAGTCCACACAGACTATGCAGACTCCACACGGAGTCCACAAGGACCTATGGGGGAGTGTAAAGTACTGCTTTATCCTCACATTATTGTAACCCCAATGGATGTCGAGCTTGGTAAAGTATTGTGCTCCATGGAGCTGGTTCACAAGTTCGGAGATGAGAGATAATGGATAGCAATTTTTGACTGTGATGTCATTGAGCTTTCTGTAGTCTTGAACCAGTCAAAGTGAGCCATCCTTCTTCTTGAGAAAAAGGGAGACGCCATGGGTGATTTTGATGGTTGAATATATCTAAAGGCCAGGTGCTCATCAATGAACTGGTCAAGCTGTCGCTGTTCTTCAGGAGAGAGAGGATAGACCTTGCAGGATGAAGGGGTTGCACTGGGGGTGAGCTCAATCATGTGATCCCATTGCTTGTGCACAGGGAGAGAGTCAAACAATTCCTTGGGACACACCCCCCCCAACTTCATGGAGATGAGGAAGCAAGAAATCAGTAGATGATTTAGCAGCATTGTTTTTGTGGAAGGCCTCGGTGAGGTATTGGGATATGTTTGATGTAGCACACACCTCATGCAATGGACAAATCGCAGTGTAGAAGATCTGATCACCTTCTTCTCTGCAAAAACTGACTTTATCCTGGCTACCCTGGCTGCCTTGTGATGCCCTGAGAAGGCTAAATCTAGTGTAATTTATCATTGTTGATATAATATCACATGACCTTTTGGATTAAATTACTAATTATGAGTTTGTGCTATCTGCATAATTCACACTCCTCAGGGCATCTCAGGGCAGCCAAAGCAGCCAGGATAAAGTCAGCTATTTGCAGAGTTCCACTTCCTCTGGCTCCTCCTTATCATCTGAGTCCAGCATCAGATCAGGAACCCCCTCTAACTCCACCTCAGGCAGAGGCAGGGGTCCAGCATGACACTTCTGAGTGTGTCCTACTGAGGCCCTTTGTCCACAGTGTTCTTGTCTGGCTTCTGTGAAACAAGTGCAACAGTGGGATGGACACTGCTTCATTGTAACCTCCCCAATATGCCAGTTGACCTCTCGGTTATGGTCTCAAAGCCACAGATCACCTTCTGCTTTCCTAACTGAGTGAGAGCACAAAGGGCATGCTTGCTATGATCTTTGTAATGGAGGACCAGGTCTACAACCTCTTGGATAGCACCAGCTTTGTTTGGGGACCATAAACAGGTATTGGACATGAGAGTGAGCAAGTATTCAGGTGATGTTGTGTGAGATGAGCATCAATGAAGAGACCAGTCACACCAGAGTCCAGGAGTGCAGAGACACCAAGTATCTGTCTAATGTCAGTAGTCTGTAGTTCGATTGCTAGGCTCAAGGAATGTGTAGATGGAGTGGATGCAATGATATATTTGCTTGGTAGTTTGCACTCCCATGATTTAATTTTGGGATGTGGGACAGAGGGAGAGATAGGAAGAGCAGGTATGTCTTCAGCCAACTTCAAAGGGTCAAAGAGGGGAACAGTGATGGAATTAGATTCATCCTTCAGGATTGATGTGCCTGATGGTAAGAGGATGACTCAAGCTGTGTCACTGCTTGGTGGCACTCATTGAGGGGACAAAATTGGTGTACAAACTCTGCTCAAAAGTTACCCCAAGTGGAGAAAGGTAGAGAACCAAGCTCTTTAGTTTGGCTCAATGTAGAGATAGGCATGTTCAGATTTCATGTATGTGAAGGCCCATTAAATTTTTGCAGCATCATTGACAAATTGATGTGACTGGAGACTGATGTACAACTCACAGGAATTGAAAAATGCATGCCCCTGTGCATGTGCACCATTAAATTTGGCATGGAGGGATGGTTTGATCTGGGCATGCTCCTTAGTGGGCAGCATGTTGTTATTGGGCATGCCTGGAGTCGTAATGGGGGGAATATTGGTTGTGGAGCTAGTCTGAAGGGTTCTGATGAAGTTTTCAATTGTAGGTTTAAGTGAATTGATTTGTGCACATATTCCGGTAATGTTGCTTTCAAGCATGTTGAGGCACTCTGATGTGTCCATGGTGCTAGGCAGCACATTAGGTGAAAATGAGCAATTACTTAGGGTGGGGAAGTCTGGAACAGTGGGGATGGAGTCATTTGAGCTCTGGGAGGTGTCATCTACTCTGTACCTGCCTATTTTGGCAGTGCATTCACAATTCCGAGCCTTAGGAGAGAGTTTTCTACTATAAGGGCAACCTTAGAGGCCACTTAATTAGTGGACTAGCAAAGGGAAATCCAAAGTTAAAATTATGGCACATATTACAGGGAGTGGAGGTGCACCTAGCAAAGGGAAATCCAAAGAGAAAACTCTAAGGACCCCTTTGCCAATGCCCAGTATATGTGAAGATTGCAAAAATCAAAAAATAGCCAAAAATAGAAAAGGCAGAGATAGGCAGATCAAACTGCCGAATGACATCATACCAAGGGGTAGATGTTGGAAAGGGTACTCTGCCTCTAAATCTAAAACTGTCAACATGAACAAATATGATAGAAAGGGAAATTAGTAATAAAATAAGGGAAAATCATAGAAAATGAAGAATAGGAGGATATGAAGTGAGGAAAAATATAGGACAAATGTAAAAGATAGGAGAAACACATGGGGTACCCCCTAGTCCCCTTACAGAATCCCTTGTTCCTAAGGTTTACCACTGTCTTCCTCCATCCATAGAGGACCTTGATGAGGTGCTTGCAGTTTTGTTTACTGGCCCATGTAAGCCAACAGAAAAAGAATACCAATGTACTCCACTCTTGGTCAGAAAAAACAGGTAGCTGATGCACTGGAGTGGCTAAAATTAAACCACTCTGATTATGCAGATCTTGAGATAGCATATGATGAACTTAATTGTTATTCTGAAAAAAGCCCACCTGTTTCTCCTGAATACCAGTATTCAATAACCAATAAGGTGGAAAAAGGAACAAGTGTATTTGACAATGCTCTTGATGATGGTGTAGAAGAACATGATTGCCCTTTTGTGGTTCATGGTATAACTGGTGTTCAGTACAACACCGAAGCAATCAATGCACTGAAGGGTATTGCCTTGCATGGGGGTGCAGCATGCACTGTCAGTATCCAATGATGCATCCCCCCAATCCATCTACAACAATCTAAATTTATACCCACAGATATTTCCTTGGCAAGTTCTGTATGGTTTGGGAGGGATTGGAGCAACATCAATGTCTGATATGGCACTTGTTAATGTATCATGACAAGTGCTTCCAGAGGGATATATGTTTCCCATTCATTGCCTTCAGTCATGACCAGATCAGTGCATGCACACCAGGAGGTTTTTTGCTTGCAGATAACTTTGGTGAAGTTGCAGAGAGGCTCCTAAGTGTGAACCAAGATGTGTCAGAGGATCTAGCCAAAAGAATGTCTGATGGTGAAACAGTAAAACCTTCTACAGAAGATGAGACACAGTGCTTCCAGCTGATCTGTGACCTTTACCATGTTGATGGAAAGGGTTCAATTACAAGTAAAAAAATATGTGTAGTGAAATATGATCCATGATAGCATACATGGGTGCTCCCATTTGGTATATTACATTATCTCATGCTGATAACAAACATCCAATCTGCCTCTATTTTGCTGATGACAATGAAGAGATGAATATTGAGCTATCATGGTCAGAAGATGAGTGCTACCATCTGATTGCAAATGATCCACTTGCAGGTGCATGATTTCTCCACTTTGTGGTTGAAATCTTCATTGAGCATGTTCTGGGAGTAGGGTCTGATGACTGAGGCCTGTATGGAGATACATCTGGCTACTATGGAACGGTTGAGCAACAAGAGTGATTAACCTTGCATCTTCATATGTTGCTGTGGATTCAAGGCAACCTCTCTCCAGATGAAGTTCAGTCTAGAATTCTCAAGCCAGATTCTGAATTTCACTGTAAGCTTGTTGAGTATCTGGAAAGTTGTCATGCAGGTGAATTTTTATCAGAAGATGGTGGTGAAGTGCAGACTGCTGTGAATATTGCCTCAGAGAGTGAAGGAAATCAAAATCCAACTGAAACACTGCCTGAGCCACCACCACCATATTGCCCTAATGCACCTTGCAAACTTGTGACAATTGTGCCTTGCCAACAGGGTGGTGGTCAAGATTTAGAAGATGATAATAAACTGGACAGTGAGTGTGGAAATAGCCCCAAACAGAGAGACAATGAAAACCAATTTGACAGCAGGGATGACCTTTATTTGTAGCTCAGTCAAATATTCTACTTGCATCATTTGTATCATTTGTAATGTCAACATTGTCTTCTGGTGTATCCTGGACAGCTTGTGTTAGTGGGAAGACTGTTGCACATTTTTACACACATGATCAAAAGCTACCATAATCCAGAGAGCCCTATTTTCTATGACAATTGGGGCCAAAATGAAATGTCCAGATAGACACCCCAGTGATACGGCCTCATGATTTCTGAGACTATTTGCAGTCCAGACACAAACACTGAGATCAAGTGCCCTAAATAACTTCAACAATGATCCCATCTGCCACAAATATCATACCAAAGAGACCTATGGAAGATCATCTGAGATATGGAAGTGTCTGCCCAGAATTTCCAAACAATTGCAAAAGCTAACATGTGCTTGTTTGAACTGTGAGTCACAGACACCTGAAGATATAGTCAATTAAAACAGGAACCCATGTATCAATGTATGCATATTGGGCAGATATGCCATGGCTATACTCTCCAGCTCCATAACAACATTTGGATACCCATATGTGTGTGAAGGACTTGACATCACCTAAAAAGCTTGCTTGGGAGTGCATTGTTGCGAGCACAACATCTGAAATAAGCTCAAAATTTTCTGACCATGCCCACCACAAATGATTGAAAACAAGATTGTATGAACCATGGCCAAGGGTCCAAAGTTGAATATCTTGGTGAAACTGAGGAAAGTCAACACAGTCTATATGAAGTCAAGCATGAAAGTGCACAGAATCACAATATACCAGCTCACCAGGGTTTGACACAACTTGAATATGCTCAATGTAGCATTGAAGTGTACCATGTTGTTCAGGGGTACCACCCTTGAGGTAGGAGCTCAGGAGTTGGATAGAATTACAGTCTTCTCTTGACCATGGGTGTGGCATATGTTCCAGGTGAGAAATCTAAGGGTTTTCAGTATTATGTTAAACCTGAGCCTAGAAGCCTACTAATTCTTGTATGAATGTTGTTTTCCACCAGCCATACATCATTGTCCCTTCTAACTTGCTCCCAGAATGACCATTATTATTGAAACAACCTAAAGTGCAATTGTTTCATTCATATGGATATGCACCAAAGCCAGGTGAGGGTCCAAAACATCGAAACTGCTCCTTGAGATGTATAGTGAGATGAAAATATGGTGTAAGATGTGCCTTCATGCAGGCCAAGGACTGGATTGTTCAATTGAGGGCACCACAACCCCATTTGATCTCTGTGGGACTAATGGCATATGAGCTAAGTATTTGCTGTGAGACATAAAATTGCAAAACCATGTCATAATGATGCCTTAGTGAGCAATCCATTTTTGTGTCCTCAAGAGTGGGGAGGTCATCTGGTGGTGTGTCTGGGTTTTGCATCAATATGTGGGCTCTGAGAGACTCAGTAGTGTACAAGTTTCTGTTGGGAGAGCATAGCTGCTTTAATCATAACCTCTACCTGGAGGTGGGGCATCAATATTGGGGATTTTGCCATCAACCTCCCAGGCTACAAAACATGCCACAAAACATATTGCACTATGGGATTTCTATTGGTCCACTTTGACAGAGCCAACTGCTTGTGCAATCTGACAACACCTAATGAGTATGAATGAAATTAAGTACCAAAAAACCTATGCATGATGGAAGACAGCTAATGGGTGAAGGCCAGACAAGGTCATTGAAAAATCTCAATAGCTTTTGTAATGCATTGGTTGTGAACATCCCATCGTTGTAAAGAATACTTTTCATTGAATGTTTGATGATGCCTTGATTAAAATCCATAAGAATGGGATGCACCATGAGAAATGATACATACAAAAATAAAATATGTGCATAAAGTCCAGCAATGATGACTTTCCTGGAAGCCAGTTGACTAGTTCATGAATAGTACTATAGCATACCTTGTCGCTGATAGATTTATTCAGCAATTTCTTCATCAACAGCATGGGCACAAAATGCATATTTAAGGTATTGCCAAGGATTTCACAATGTGCAGTCCAGGAATCATTACATTGGAAATTGTCCTTAGAATAAAAATGAGATATTTACATTCAGGTTTAAAAGTATCAGGGTCTGTAAGAGTGTTGAACTTGGCTGTACAAATGTGGCTCATGAAATGGGTTGAACTGAAACATTGTAGGGCATTGAGTTTGCAGCTAGCAAGGAGGTCAGATACATTGGTCACAAGTTGTGCATCAAACAATTCCATAACATCACATCCATAGACCCAAAATTCAACCCCTGAATCTCAATATGTGAGGAATAGAAGTATAGAAGTGATACAACCAGAACCACTGACCATTATACAATGCTTTGAGATCTTGAATGCAAAGGTGGAGTGCCTCATTGAGCTGTGGTCCTGTTGGTTCAGGAGGGGGGAGGATGAGAATGAGGATTGTCTCTTCATGCAGATATTATACCACTCTGGGATTGTTACAAATAGTAATATAGAGGGCACCTGTGGAATGAATATTCTGCTTCACCACCTGAAACCTGCAAGAGAGTGGGCATCAGAGTATTCCATGATCCTTGCAATGCTTACCAGTCAATGTTCATCTGTACTATGAGCCCGTTGGGAAGCACCATGAATTGTTGCACTAATGCACAAAGTTTCACATCATGAACTTCCCACAATCCATTTTGGCATTATTCTAACCCAGTCTGGATTGCCTGCCAACCCCAGGCATCTGTAACATTGTGCAATAATTTATCAGGGTTGGGATACACATTGAACCTCTGGTCCATGGTTGGTGGCCAAATACCAGATTTGTCACTTGGACCTCTCCAATGTTGCCACTGCACAACTTTGCCAGGTCAGAGACACATGCATTGGATGGCCCTGGAAGGTGGAACATAGGGAAGAATCAACATTGGGGTCCTTTTCTCGGTACCATCTGAGAGACACTTAGTAGAATACAGGACTCCTGGACAGTTGACCCAGTGGCAGAGCAGTGATTCAAACCTCAAAAACTCTGAGGGAAGATGTGAATGCCAGCAGATTGGACAGATAATTAAGTAAATAATGAATCCCTCAGTGGAAACACCAAGACACTTCTCTACCATTCCAATAGTTCACATGAAATGCTCAACCCCAGGAATATCTAGTCCAAAGCTGAGCTAAAGGCATTTGCAAAGGCATTCACCATGAGTGATGCTCCCTTGTGGATCATACTGTCAAAAGAAACACTGAGAAAAACATGCATTTCAGATGGCAGGATGATCATCAAAGGCCCATGGAAAGTCTTGCATATGCTCGCCTGGGCCACCATCTTCCAGTAGATTCCAGTTGAATATGTCCTAGTGAGAGAGGAACAGCAGGTCATTAGCAATGTTTTCAAGATCATTTTCAACAGATTCAAGGTTGGAACTGGCCTCCGAGCTGCTATCAGAGGAATACCATTTGCCCTGATTGCCATCATCTGAATCCAAACTAAACAACCTCCAATTTCCATTGTATTGCATGTCCTCAGCCTGCCAATGAAAGCCACCATCAGACCACCCCACCTGAAACTCCATACCCCCTCAGTCATCAATCTCATCCATCCAACCATCTGATCCCTGCTCAGCCACATCCTCTTGGCTCAAATCAGATCCAACCCCTGCGACTGGCTCTCCAAATCCAGTTGATTGCCCACCATCATCCTCTGGGTCATGGCTTGTAATTGGCATGCTCAAGCCTCCATGGTTCCATGTGGTTCCATGAGGTAGCCCAAGCTTGTGATCATTGTCCTCGCTGTGCCTCTGAGCAGTTTGCTGGTTTTGTATTAGTCCCTGTGGACCCAATCTATGGTGGATTGAGCACTTGCACCAGCACAGAAGCATGTCAGCCTTGGGCATTGGCTGCCACATTGTAGATGATGCTAGTTTCATGACAAGATGGAGTGATACAGAAGGTCACAGGAAAGCCAGATCTAGAGTTGGGAATCATAAAATCTTCCAAGTCTTGATAGGTATAATGGACTGGAAAATACAACAGGAATATCAGTTGTTTTATTGCAATAATGATCATTGAAAACAGCTTGCTGTGATTTGGCTAATATGCAATGAATATAACATTTCTAGTCATAATTGTACTGTACTTTGTTTCAACAGTTCTCATTTGCCTGCCATCCTCTGTTACTTGCAGTCACATTATGGGAAGGATTCCTTGGACACTAGCCTGAGGATCAGCATCAATGGTAAATATTGACCTTATTCCTTGTGTGGTGTTATATATCTCACAGCAGACCATTTCACCACACACATAGTAACACAGGCTGTGTCAAGACCAATTCTCCCGACCAGATTTCCAATCATTTTCTGCCCCCTTCCCAGCTGCCTTGCACCACAGCACACCTCCTATCAGCAGCACTGCCTAGAGGTAAAATTCCCTCATTTCCAATTTGATGAAACAGTTTCAGGTTACTTATCTCAGAAGCCAGTTTGCAATTATCACAGCCTCAGAAACCCCTATTGCCTCCAGACTTTAGTATTTAAGCTAGCTACTTTCATCTTGTATCAGCAGTTTGTAAATCAACCAAGTCTCCCACTTAATTCTATCCTCTTTAAAACTCCAATTACATCCTTAAGTCAATCTTGAACTCTTGCTCATCCTCTCCAGAAATTCCCTGGACCTCTGGTCATCTTCCTTACCTTGCCTTGAAATTAGGACACTTGACGAGGAGAAGGGCACAACTTCTTATAAGTTGAAGCCAAGTCCTTTCTGCTCCCCCATTTGGTATGACACATCAAGTGAACCCTGCCCCAGATTTCCATAGGATTCCCTGTCTTACTCGATCCATCCTCTACAACTTCTATCGTCTGGGTACAACTGGAATTCTGATGACTTCCCCTTCCAGCTCAGTACTTAACAGTATTTACTAACTCTCACTTCTCTTGTCAAATCTATTCCATCTTTTCATATGACTCCTACTGAGTCACAGACTCAATGAACTACAAGAAACTCCCACTGTGCTGGCACAGTATCAGGATTATCAGCAATCTGCCAATCTATACTTCGTTCCCCTAGGCACGCTTTGACTTTTGGTGCATCCACCAGACCATCCAACATCTTCAGGCAAATCAGTTCTAGAGCACCCTCCATCAGTGCTAACATCATGTCTCAACCTCCAGAGACCCCTTGGAATATGACTGTCAAGAACCATTCCTCACCCGATCAGAACTAGGGAACTGCATGGGTTTTACCTGCGGGTTTCCCACGCTTTTATTTCCTAATTTATTCAATGAGTTTTGCATGAAAACTCATGAAAAAATGATTTTCTGAAAGCTATTCAATGGATGCTTGTGATACAAGGCACAAAATAATTTATTTTCGACCTTGTCACATGACAGATGTCACCCAAATATTCTTTTATGTGTTAGATCACAAAGAGCCAACAAAAAGCTTCCAGAAAATCTTTTTTTCATGATTTTCCATGCAAAACTCATTGAATAAATTAGAAAATAAAAGTGTGGGAAACCCATGGGTAAAACCCATGCAGTTCCCTAATCAGAACCCGCATCCATCCGATCTTTTTCCGCACATCGAACCCGACAATTGTCTACTCCTCCCAATTTCATTCCTGGCCACCTTGCACTGCCCACACTGCTGTGCACCAGGCCACCTTGTACAGCATCCATGGCTGCCTTCCCAAGAATGCCATCTCTATTGCAAATTCAACTATGGATTCCTGTGCAGCTCCCACTAGATAATTTATCTACGCAGTCGAGACACTGTTGACATAGACTCGACTTTATCCTGCCAATCTAAACCTCCTTCTACTCCAACCTCAGTTCTCTAAGAGTCTGAACTCTATTTGACTCGACCTCTAGTCTCCCTCTAAAGTTCTAACCTCACCTGAACTTAACCTAAGTCCCTCTGTACTCCTCCCCATGTTTACCTGCACTTTCCTGCTCCTACCTCCAGACCTTCAACTTGAAATTAGACGAGGTGAAGGGTGCAGCTTCTTACAAGCTCAAGCCAAGTCCTTTCCATTCCCCCTCCTGCAGAATCTGCATTGACCTGACAAACTCCCGCTATTATCACCTGCAGTGTCCGATTGGATTCCGATGTGCACTCTAGGATCAGTTCTTAACAATGACTCCACTTGAGTATGCAGAGAATGTTGGGCAACCTAACCCATTCGACGAGGAAGGTTCAGGTAAAGAGGACAGACTTCCCAGTGGACCTGATGACCCTAGCAGTCCTGATGGCCCCAGGGATGACCCTGATCCTGATGACCCTGATGACCCTCTACCTCCTGATGGCAGAAATCCTGATCCAGGAGATAGGTTCCTCGATGCTCTCTTTGAGCTCTTGGATAGTCTCTGAACCCTCTGGCAGAACCAAGCACCCAAGACCAAGAAGATCAAAGTTTGTGATCCTGACACTTTTGATGGGGCCAATCCCTATAAACTTTGGGACTTCCTAGTCTTGTGCAACCTTCACTTCCATGATCATCCTCAGGTCTTCACCTCCAATGAAAAGAAGATCCTATTCATCCTTTCCTACCTCAAAGGGTCAGTCCTTAGCTGGTTTGAACCTGGACTCAACGACCCAACAAATTCCACCCATTGGATGTGGAACTACAACATATTCCTTAGTGAGTTGGAAAGTAATTTTGGTCCTCACAACCCTGTCAGGGACATGGAAAAAGCTCTTTCAGAACTCACGATAAAGAAAGGTGGAAGAATAGTAAAGTATAATGTGGACTTCTGGGAACTGGCTTCCTGGGTCAATTGGAATGAGGCCGCTCTTCGCAACCAGTATTTCTGCAGTCTTCCACTCCATCTCTGCATAGAAGTCTTATAGGGGGGATGACCCAATACTCTAGCATCCCTATGTCTTAAAGCCCAGGATGCTGACAACATCTATTGGATGCAGGAAGAAGAAACCTGCTTAGAAGCAAAGACCCCCAGAAATTCTGCACACACCAGAAAGAAGGAATCTAAAGGTTCTCCTAGCTCCAATTCCAACCCTCAGTCCAATCCCCAGCCCTCATCCAGCACCAACTGCACAAACTAATCCTCATCTGGCAGCTCCTCTGGGTCAAAGAACAACTTCCAGAAGGACAAGCCAAAAAACTCTATTTCTGATAAATTGGGGAAAGACAGTAAACTAACCAGAGATGAGCATGAACACCGCATAAAAGAAGGACTTTGCCTCTACTGCAGCAAGAAAGGACATGGAGCCAGAAATTGTCCAAAGTCCAAAGTGGCCAAAGCCCATGCTGCAGCAGTCACTGAGTCCAAGCTGGACTCTGTGGACCCAAAAAAATAGTCCACAACCCTCAGGAACATGCCATGGGGCTGAGGGTTGCATTGACCTTTCCCAACTGGCTGCTTACATCTGTCTCAATGTGTCTGCTCTTTCTGATCCTGAATCCCTCCTGCTATCCCTTTCCAAACATTCCCTAAAAATCTGAACTCTTATTGACTCTGGTTCCTCGCATTGTTTCCTCGATTCTGTAAGGGGACTAGGGGGGTGCCCTGTGTGTTTTTCCTATTTTTTATGTTTGTCCTATATTTTTCCCCACCTCATTTCCTTCTATTCTTCATTTTCTATGATTTTTCCGGATTTTATTACTAATTTTCCCTTGCTATCATGTTTGTACATGTTGACACTTTTATATTTAGAGGCGGAGTACCCCTTCCGACACATACCCCTTGGTATGATGTCATTCGGCGGCCTTGATCCACCTATCTCCGCCTTTTCTATTTTTAGATTATATTTGATTTTTGTCGTCTTCACATATACTGGGCATCAGCAAGGGGATCCTTAGAATTTTCTCTTCGGATTTCCCTTTGCTAGGTGTGTCCCCAATGCCTGTATTATGTAGTATAATTTTAACTTCGGATTTCCCTTTGCTAGAGGCTTAGGTTGCCCTTATAGTAGAAAACTCTCCCCTAAGGCCCGAAAATCGCGAACGCGCTGCCCAAGATAGGCAGGTACGGACTGGATGACACTTCCCAAAGCTCCACAGAGTCCCTACACACCGTTCCAGATAATCTCGCCTTTATTACGCCGCCATTTTTGCCAAACGCGCTCCCTAGCGACATGGACGCATCAGAACGCTTCGACGTGCTTGAAAGTGATGTTTCCGGAATGCGTGCGCAAATCGACTCGCTTAAATCTACGATTGAAAACTTCGTTAGGACCCTCCAGGCTAACCCTATGACCAATAGTTCCCCCTTTACAACTCCAAGTGCACCCAACAACGACGTTTTGCCAAACGTGGCAAGAAACACGAACGTGCCCAGATCAAACTGTCCCCCCCTGCCGAATTTAATGGTGCATGTGCGCAGGGACATGCATTCCTTAATTCCTGTGAGTTATACATTAGTCTCCAGTTGCATCAATTCGTCGATGAGGCTGCAAAAATTTATTGGGCCTTCACATACATGAAATCTGAACACGCCTATCTCTATGTGGACCATATCCTACGTCAAACTAAAGAACTCGGTTCTCTACCTTTCTCCACTTGGGGTGACTTTCGAGCTGAGTTCGTACGCCACTTCTGCCCCCTCAATGAATGCCACCGAGCAGTGACACGACTTGAGTCATCCACTTACCACCAGGGACGTCGATCCGTGGACGACTATATCGATGAGTTCAAGGATTTGGTGGACATGGCAGGGTATGGGAGTGGGTTACCAGTGGTGGTGAAGTTCCGACGGGGGCTCAACCGAGAAATTCAGGACCAGATTGCACAGATGTTGGAAGGGCGCCCAGCGGACGATGATATCCTTGCTTGGTATGAAGCTGCTTCACTCTGTGACGAGAACCGACTCACAAATGCGGTGTTTAATGCTGCATTCCATGCTCCAACTACTACTCATATGCCCTACACCTTCAATCGAAGCCTCCCCTGCCCTAACCCCATTCCTGTTCGTCAAACTCCCACACCAGCCGTCAATGTCCCAGTACCAATGGATGTTGATGCAGCCCGCAGCCGTGCACATAAGTTGGATCTCTGCTACCATTGTGGGGAGCCTGGACACAGGGCTGGAGCGTGTCCCCATCATCAGGATATCCACATGCTCACCCCCGAGGGACGAGACGAACTCCTGCAAGATTTGTTGGCGCTTGTAGATGTTGAGGAAGTGAAGGATCAAGTTGCAGAGGAGATTAAGTTGGAAGTTGTAGAGGAGCAGGATTTTCCTATTCGCAGCGAGTGAATCGTACGCCCTCACTGCCTGTCCATAACCGCTTTGAAGTCTTGTCAGTTGAATCCCCGGAGAATGAATCCATTTCTGTGACTGCTCTCCTCTCTGACCCTTCGAAGTTGGCTAAAGACATACCTGCTCTCCCCATCTCTCCTTCTACTCCACGTCCCAAAATTAAATCATGGGAACGTAAACTACCATGCAAGTATATTGTGGCATCCACTCCCTCTGCACATTCCTTAAACCTAGCCATCAAACTGCAGATGACCGACACTGGACAGATACTCGGTGTCTCTGCACTCCTGGACTCTGGTGCGACTGGTCTCTTCATCGATTCCCATCTGGTACAACAACATCGCCTAAATACTCGCTCACTCTCACGTCCGATACCTGTATATAATGTGGATGGATCCCCAAATGAAGCTGGTGCCATCCGAGAGGTTGCAGACCTGGTTCTCCATTACAAAGATCATAGTGAGCATGCCCTTTTTGCTGTCACTCAATTAGGAGAGCAAAAGGTGATTTTGGGATATCCATGGCTTCGAGACCATAACCCAGAGGTCGACTGGCGTACCGGGGAGGTTACCATGAGCTGATGTCCATCCTGCTGTCGGAAGTGTTTCACAGAAGCCAGGCAAGAACATCGTGGACAGAAGGCGGCAATACGATGTACTCAGAAGTGTCATGCTGGACCCCTGCCTATACCTGAAGTGGAATTGGAAGGGGTTCCTGATCTAATGCCGGACTCGGATGATGATAATGAGGACCCAGAGGAAGTGGAGGAGGGTGATCGGATCTTCTACACTGCGATTCGCTCATCACATGAGGTGTGTGCCACATCGAACATATCCCAACGCCTCGCCGAGGCCTTCCACAAAAACAATGCTGCTAAATCCTCTACTAACTCCTTACTCCCTCATCTCCATGAGTTTGAAGACGTGTTCTCCAAGGAGTCATTCAACTCTCTTCCTGCGTGCAAGCCATGGGATCACGCGATCAAACTCACCCCCGGCGCAACCCCTTCATCCTGCAAGGTCTATCCTCTCTCTCCGGAAGAACAATGGCAGCTTGACCAGTTCATCGACGAGCACCTGGCCTCTGGACGTATTCGACCATTGAAGTCACCCATGGCCTCTCCCTTTTTCTTTGTCAAGAAGAAGGATGGCTCACTTCGACCGGTTCAAGACTACAGAAGGCTCAACAACATCACGGTCAAAAATCGCTACCCACTACCCCTCATCTCCGAACTCGTAAATCAGCTCCATGGAGCCTGATACTTCACCAAGCTCAATGTCCGTTGGGGCTATAATAATGTGAGGATAAAGGAGGGAGATGAGTGGAAGGCAGCCTTTCATACCAACTGTGGTCTTTTTGAACCGCTTGTCATGTTCTTTGGCCTTACTAATAGCCCTGCCACCTTTCAGACCATGATGAACAACATCTTCCATGACCTCATCCTCGAAGGCATTGTCTGCATCTATCTCGACAACATCCTCATCTTCACTCGCACGGTTGAAGAGCACTGTCGCATCACACGCCTCATCCTAGAGCGACTTTGACAGTACAAACTCTACCTTCGTCAGGACAAATGTGAGTTCAAAAGGACCAAGATCGAGTACCTTGGCCTGATTATCTCGGAGGGTCAAGTGGAGATGGATCCTATCAAGGTAAATGGGGTCACAGCTTGGCCAATGCCCACGAACAAGAAGGAGGTGCAGTCTTTCCTGGGCTTCATCAATTTCTATTGGCGTTTTATCAAGGATTTCTCACATCATGCACGACCACTGTTTGACTTGACAGGAAAGGAGGCATGGAGGTGGGATAATGCACAACAGGAGGCATTCGAAAAGCTTAAGGAGATGGTCACTTCCGCTCTGATCCTTACCTTTGCTGACGATTTGCATCCTTTTCGTGTAGAAGCCGACAGTTCTGACTTTGCGATGGGTGCCGTGTTGTCTCAGCAGTCTCGCGTGTGTTAATACTGTTTCCGGTAATTAAGGATTGATTAATAAATAATCCTGTAGCACCACTGTCAAGCAACACTTCCACATCAATAGCTGCATGCGTGTCCACTGTTTTCAGTCCCACAGTCAAGGTGATTTTGGGTTCTATTCGTGCAGAGCAAATAAAGAATTTAGGGGTTTTTGGAAATGACATGTGACAATTTTCTTTGTCATGTGATTCACAACAGTTGTACTCCTCCTCAATTTCCTTTTCTGATTTACTCTGGGTTTCCTCAGATACTAATACATTGTAATGATTCTGGGTCACCAATGGGGACACCTTCACTGGGACTCTTCCACAAAATTCTCCTGCTTGCCTTCCTCCTGCTTCACTTCCTCGATTGTAGCTCCCCTGATCTTTCTCTTCTGCTTGCAATACTTAGAAATGTGTCCTAACTGCCCACAGTTAAAACATTTAAGTGGGGCTCGTCTCCCCACTTGATCAACCTCCATTGCCTCTGCTGGTGCTGCTGACTCCGTAACTATAGGTGTCACTGCCATGGCTGGTGGCTGTGCCCTTGGAGCTTGCCCCTGAGGCATCTTTCCTTTCTCGGACTTTCCTCCTGATGACTTTCCAAATTTACTACTTCTGTACATCAACTTTGACTCTGCCTGTTCCTGCCGATATTGCCAGTCAAGGCGCATTGCCCAATTATACCACTCATCCAACTTCTCTGGCATAGAAGGTAGTCGGTAGATAGACTTGAATAAAGAGGGATTTAATCCTGCTTTCAAAAACTCTACCAACGCGGCTTCTCCCATATCTGTTTGCAAAGCTTCTGCTTTGAACTGCAAAATAAATTCATCCACTGTTAAGGAACCTTGGCGCATGGTCTTTAATTTAGCATTGGCTGTTGCCTTTGGATTAGGGTCTCCAAACTGTGCCTCCAATCTCTCCAGAAATTCCTTGAAAGTTGCAAATGGTTTATTTCCTGCAGCAATTTGATTAATAGCCTCATTTCAGAAGTGGCATCCTGTTGCATTCTACTCCAAAAGCCTTAGTGCTGTAGAGCGAAACTACGAGATCCATGACAAGGAGATGTTGGCGATAATGCGTGCACTTGAGGAGTGGCAACACTTCCTCAAGGGTGCCCAACACAAGGTGGAAATTTGGATGGATCACAAGAATCTCGAGTACTTCATGATGGCCAAGAAATTAAACCATCATCAAGCTCATTGGTCCCTGTATCTATCTAGATTTGACTTCTCCTTGCACCACCGTCCGGGTCGCAGCATGGGGAAGACCGATGCCCTATCCCGACATGCAGACCATGGGGATGGCAGCGGTGACAACCAAAACATTGTGCTGTTGCAGCCAGACCTGTTCACCATTTGGGCACTGGAAGGCATCGCACCCCAGGGCAAGGAGCGGGACATCCTATGTGACATTCGTCGCACAAACCGTAGCAGTTTACATGAGGATGTTGTCGCCCGAGCTGTTAAAGAACTGAGGAAGGGATCGACCCTTTCCTTACATGTGGCAGAGTGGGCTGAAAAGGAGGACTTGTTGTATTTCAGGGATCGCATCTATGTTCCCAATGACCCAGACCTTCGCCGGCGCATCATATCCCAACACCATGACTCACAGATTGCTGGCCACCCCGGACGCTGGAAGACCTTGGAGCTCACCTCACAGAACTATTGGTGGCCACAAATGTCATGGCTCATTGGTCAGTATTGTCGCACTTGTGACCTTTGCTTACGCACCAAGGTTCCTTGTCGCAAGCCTATTGGTGAGCTACACCCTCTTCCTGTTCCAGAGAGTCATTGGGATGTCATCAGTGTCGACTTTGTGGTGGAATTGCCAGAGTCAAATGGGTTTGATGCGGTGATGTGCACAGTTGACTCAGTGGGAAAACGTGCTCACTTCATTCCCACTCACACCACTGTCAGTGCCCTAGGTGCTGCTCGACTCTACCTCCACCATGTGTGGAAATTACATGGACTTCCTGGTGCCTTCCTCTCGGATCGTGGCCCTCAGTTCATGGCAGAGTTCACTCGTGAGCTGTACCGACTCCTGGGGATCAAACTCCTTGCTTCAACCGCTTATCACCCACAAACTGATGGCCAGACGGAGCGAGTCAACCAGGAACTGGAGCAGTACATCCGCCTCTTTGTCAATGAACGCCAGGATGATTGGGATGATCTCCTTCCTTTGGCCGAGTTTGGATACAACAACCATGTCCATGCTTCCACTCAACAGACCCCTTTCCTCTTAGACACTGGATGACATCCACGCATGGGATTTGAACCTCGCCAAACTCCCTCACACATCGAGATGGTGAATGAGTTCACAGAACGCATGAGGGATAGCTTGGAGGAGGCAAGGGCAGCCTTAGCAAAGGCGAAGGATGACATGGCGCGATTTTACAACCAACGCCACTCCCCAACCCCTCAGTACAAGGTTGGTGATCGAGTTTATCTTGACTCCAGTGACGTCTCCACTACACATCCATCCAAGAAACTCGCTCATCGCTTCTTGGGACCTTTCCCCATTGTCAAGTGTGTTGGAACACATGCCTATTGTCTACGCCTCCCAGCCTCCATGTCCAGACTCCATCCCGTCTTCCATGTCGTCAAATTGCTTCCAGCTCCCCCAGATCCGTTCCCGGGACACCATTCACACCCACCACCACCACCTACAGTGATCAAGGGAGAACCCCAATACGAAGTCGAGTCAATCTTGGACAGCCGTTTGCGTTGAGGAAAACTCCAGTATTTGGTACATTGGAAGGGTTATGGGTATGAGGAGAACTCATGGGTCGAAGAGTCTGACGTAAATGCCCCTCGGTTAATCAAGGAATTCCACCAATGGCACACTGCTGCACCGCGTCGCATTCAAGTCACGGACTTTGGTCGTATACAATTTCGAATGCATCAGGGTGATGCATCTTAGAGAGGGGGTGATGTAAGGGGACTAGGGGGGTGCCCTGTGTGTTTTTCCTATTTTTTATGTTCATCCTATATTTTTCCCCACCTCATTTCCTTCTATTCTTCATTTTCTATGATTTTTCCGGATTTTATTACTAATTTTCCCTTGCTATCATGTTTGTACATGTTGACACTTTTATATTTAGAGGCAGAGTACCCCTTCCGACACATACCCCTTGGTATGATGTCATTCGGCGGCCTTGGTCCACCTATCTCCGCCTTTTCTATTTTTAGATTATATTTGATTTTTGTCATCTTCACATATACTGGGCATCAGCAAGGGGATCCTTAGAGTTTTCTCTTCGGATTTCCCTTTGCTAGGTGTGTCCCCAATGCCTGTATTATGTAGTATAATTTTAACTTCGGATTTCCCTTTGCTAGAGGCTTAGGTTGCCCTTATAGATTCATCATTTGTGCAGGACAACCAACTTAGTACCAAAACCTTTCCTCCAATCAGACTCCAACTATTTGATGGAACTTGTAACTCCACCATAACTCAAGTCATGGAACTCTTGGTCACTTTTCTGTCTGGTTAAGTGTTCAATCTGACATTTTATGTAACCTCACTGGACTCTTCCTGTTCTGCAGTACTTGGTCATAACTGGCTGAAGCAATACAATCCATTGATTGACTGGTCTTCAGGCCAAATGAATTTCCATTCCACAACTCAAAGAGGTCCTGCCCCCTCAACATCCTCTGACTCTCCTATTTTGTGTGAGTCACCTTCACCTCCAAACCTTCCAGTGGAAACCTGCAAAAACCCTGTAATCACTAAACCCTTGAAACTTGTACCTCCTGAGATCTCCTTCATCAATGCTGCCACTTACATGCATGCAAGCAAACTTCCTGGGGCTGTTGCCTTTCAGATGACATTCTCCCTGGAAGGACTGGTGGCTAAATCCTCGGTAGCATCTGGGAATCCTCTGGACCTTTCAGATGTTCCAGAAGGATATCACAAATTTGCAGATGTCTTTAACAAACAGAAAGCTGACACCCTTCCTCCACACCATCCCTATGACCTCAAGATAGAGATGGAGGATGATGCTCCCCCACCTCTGGGTCACATGTACTCCTTCTCTCCCTCTGAGCTTGAGGCCCTCCAAATATTCATTGAAGAAAATGTTTGCTTGGGCTTCATCCACCCCTCCAAATCCCCTCATGGTGCTCCTATACTCTTTGTCAAGAAAAAGGATGGGAGTCTCTGACTTTGTATTGACTACCAAGGACTCAATCACATCTCAAAAAAGGACTGCTACCCACTTCCTCTAATCTTGGATCTCCTGGACTCTCTGGGAAAGGTGCATGTGTTCACCAAATTTGACCTCTGGCATGCCTATCACTTAGTCTGCATTGCTGAGGGAGATGAATGGAAAACCACTTTCTGCATGTGCTACAGTCCTTTCGAATGGCTGGTGGTTCCTTTCAGACTCACCAACACACCTGCTGCCTTCCAGTGCCTCATGAATGACATCTTCAGTGACCTATTAGATGTCAGCATCATTGTCTACCTCAACAATATCCTAATCTACTCCAACGACATGAGTCAACATAAGGCTCACATCAAGGAAGTCCTCCAGGGACTCCAGAAAAATGACCTCTATGCTGCTCTGCAGAAATGCGAGTTCCATAAAGACAGCATGGAATACTTGGGGTTCATCCTCTCTCCAGATGGGCTCCAGATGTCCGAAGATAAAGTCAAAACCATCCTCAACTGGCCTGAACCTTGAAAGGTTAAGGATATCCAATCCTTCCTTGGATTCTGCAACTTCTACCAATGGTTCATCCATGGATATTCTAACATCATCATCCCTCTTACCAGACTCACCTGGAAGCACATGCCTTGGGACTTTGGCAAGAAATGTCAAGAAGCCTTCAACAAACTAAAAAAAGAATTCACTCATGGCCCAATACTCACTCAATGGCTACCGGACTCCTGCATTATCTTGGAGACAGATGCCTCAGACTATGCCTTAGCAGTGATCCTTTCTATCTATACCTCGGATGGAGAAATCCACCCAGTTGCATTCCACTCCCGTTCATTCAACCCAGCTGAATTGAACTATGACACCCACAACAAGGAACTTCTGGCTATCTTCAAAGCTTTCAAACACTGGTGACAGTACCTTGAAGGTTCTGGAAATCCAGTAGATGTGGTCATGGATCACAAAAACTTGGAATACTTCAGTACCATGAAACTCCTTACTCATCATCAAGCTCAGTGGTCAGAATACCTTTCACAGTTCAGCCTCACCATCTGCTTCTGCCCTGGTAAACTAGAGGCTAAACCTGATGCACTCACTAGATGCTGGGATGTCTACCACAAAGGGGGAAATAGCGACTTCACCTCAGTAAATCTGAGCAACTTCTGTCCAGTCTTTACTCAAGAACAACTCACATCCTCTCTCTGAGCCACTTTCCTTGCTACTCCTATCATCCATCAAGCCATTCTCATGGATGTTGAAAAACTCCACAACGATATCCGATCTTCACTTCCTCTTGATCCCATCTCCTCCTCACACCTTCCATCACCATCTGCCCCAAATTGGTCTCTAGACAACCGTGGACTTCTCCACCACTTTGACCAGATTAATGTCCCAGATGTTGCAGACCTCCATCTTAAAGTCTTACAATACAAACATGACCACATCCTCTCAGGTCACTATGGGCAAAAAAGACTCTTCAGCTTATCTGATGGGAATATGTTTGGCCCAATCTCCGCACCTTTGTGCAGGACTTTTGCAAGTCTTGTACTACCTGCAAACACTCCAAATCACCCCAACACAAACCCTACAGATGTCTGAAGCAACTTCCAGTCCCAGAAAGGCCTTGGAACTCAATTTCCATGGACTTCATCAAACAGTTACCAGATTCCAATGGTCACACTGCCATCCTAGTCATTGTAGACTGACTCTCCAAACAGGGCATCTTCATCCTCACAGTAAACAAAATCACAGCACAAGAACTTGCTAATCTCTTTGTCATGCACGTCTTCTCCAAACACAGTGTTCCATCCCACATCACCTGCAACCGGGGTTCCGAGTTCATTTCCCATTTCTTCTGCTCTCTCAGGCAAGTCCTGGACATGAAAATCCACTTCACTTTGGGTTACCATCCAGAAGGTGACAGACAAACTGAACACCTCAACCAGACCCTTGAACAGTACTTGCAGATCTTCTGCAACTACCAACAGGACAACTGGTCCCAGCTTTACCTTTGGGGGAATTTGCATACAACAATGCTCCCTCAGCTTCCACCAGAGTTTCACCCTTCTTCACCAACAAGGGTTACCACCTGAACATCACAGTTTTCCCAGAGCACAAACTAGCCTTGCAACATGCATGCTATTTTGTGGTCAACCTTGATGATCTCCACCAGGAACTCCAGAAGCAACTCACAGAAGCACAGAAGCACTATCAAGGTCCTGCAGACAAATGCCAGGTACCCACTCCTGACTTCAAAATCAGTGATTATGCTTTCATCAAAGGTGAGCACTTACACACTACATGACCCTCCAAGAAGCTCTCAGAAAAGTTCTATGGCCTTTCAAGATCATTGCCCATCCAGGTACCTACTCATTTACCCTTCGACTTCCAGATCACCCCCAGAGTGTCCACCTGGTATTCAATCTCTCCCAACTAGAAGAAGACACTCCCAACACAATTCCTAATTGTATTCAACCTCCACCTCTTCCAGTCATTATAGACAACAAACTGGAGTATGAGATTGTGGAAATCCTTGATTCAAAGATTGACAACCACTGTCGATGCAAGCTACTCTATTTTATATGGTGGGAAGGTTACCAAGGAACTGATGAAGAAACCTCCTGGCTTCCAGCTATGGAACTTGATCACACCAAGGAACTCATTATGGACTTTCACACTCGTTACCCAGGGAAACCTGGACCTCTTTCTACTTAACACCTCTTCATTTTGAAACAAGATCCTTATCCATTCAAATATATATATATAGAAGTTTAAAGAACTCTGGGTCCCTGCCCAATCCCTACTCCTCCCCCACTCCCTCACCCTCTGCTTCTTCTGCAAGTCCCAGCAGCTCCTCTTGTACCTCTAACTCCTCCTCTTCTTCACCCTCTTCTTCTTCATCCCCTTTCTCCTCAGACTTCTGGTTCCACTCCAGATCCAATGCCCCTTGGATGTCCAACATTGTTTCTTGGATGCCCATCACACCCTCACTTATGACCCAGAGCTCCTGGAGCTCCCACATTTCCTTCTTCATCCCCTTTACCACCCCCACCAACTCCTTAAGCAGCTCCATCACTCCCTCATTCTCCCCTAGCCTGGGGCCCGCCAGCAACACCTGCCCCTCCCACACAACCTCTTCACACTTTTGTTTCACCTTGGTGCAGGGCTCACAGGCCCAATCCTGGGTTCCTGTCTGGAAACACGACAATTTTTGATTTGAACATCTACTAGAAGTCAGCATGGAAGTGCAACAAGAATAAAATGCAACTCACCTTTTGCACAGAATGGCAGCTTGTAGCCGCACAGGGACCTCAGCTTCAGGCACCTCCACCCTCGCCTTTCCTTTCATCTTCTTCTTGGGGGAGGCACTCCCCTCAGCCTTGTCCATCTCCATGGCTTTCCACTTCTTTTCTGCACTCTTGGCAGCAGCCACCTTCCTTTACTCCTCTTCCATGGCCTTCTTCTCTGCCTCTGCCCTGACTGCCTCCCTTGCAGCCTCCTCAGCAACCCTGCACTCCTCAGCCTCCCTCACCTCTTCCTTGAGCTGGAGCTCCTCCATCAACTTATCTTGCTGGGCCCTGAGGGCCATGATCTTCTCCACATGCGAGGACATGTTAGTATGGTGGGTGGGAAGGTGAAGGTTAGTGGTGGTGGTGGTGGTGGTTGAAGAAAAACCTGGGAACCCATCAAAATCAACATACCCGATTTGGAATCAAACTGTCACATGCCTCGTAGGCTCAGCACTAAGGGGAAAATACTGTCAAGACTGATTCTCCCAACCGGATTTCTGATCATTTTCTGCCCCCTTCCCAGCCGCCTTGCACCACAGCCCACCTCCTATCAGCAGCACTGCCTAGAGGTGAAATTCCCTCATTTCCAATTTGATGAAACAGTTTCAGGTTATTTATCTCGGATCCCAGTTTGAAATTATCACAGCCTCAGAAACCCCTATTGCCTCCAGACTTTAGTATTTAAGCTAGCTACTTTTGTCTTGTATCAGCAGTTTGTAAATCAACCAAGTCTCCCACTTAATTCTATCTTCTTTAAAACTCCAATTACATCCTTAAGTCAATCTCGAACTCTTGCTCATCCTCTCTGGAGATTCCCCAGACCTCTGGTCATCTTCCTTACCTTGCCTTGAAATTAGGACACTTGATGAGGAGAAGGGTGCAACTTCTTATAAGTTGAAGCCAAGTCCTTTCTGCTCCCCCACTTGGTACGACACATCAAGTGAATGCTGCCCCAGATTTCCATAGGATTCCCTGTCTTACTCGATCCATCCTCTACAACTTCTATCGTCTGGGTACGACTGGAATTCTGACAACTTCTCCTTCCAGCTCAGTACTTAACAGGCTGCAATGGTCTGGTTTCATGATGGAATATCTACAGGCAACTCATCAGTCTATGAATTGGCAAACACATTATTCATACCCACAGCCAATTCTGTGATGCCATGATCTTCACTTGAGAGAACTCAGACATGCCATATGGAGTAGTGGCCCACTAGCTCAAGTTGAGATGGTTTGAGCAAAGATTACAGCAGTTCCAGATTATAATGTGACATGTTTTTTTTTGAGAGATCCCAAAAAGGTAATTAACCATGTGAACCCTTTCTCAACCTCTACCATCATATCGCCACCACCCATGGCAAGTGTTCAAGACAAAATTGAGGGCTTCAACAATAATATATGCAGGATCATCCAGTCTCTCCCCCCAGGCTGCCATCATGAGTGTGCTAGTGTGCCATCTGGTGCAAAGCTCCTGTAGAACAACAATGTTTCTTTGTTCCACCTACCATCACTGAGAAAAGAAAGAAGGCCAACAAGTCAAAAGCACATCATAAGAAACAGAAAACCTCTGCTGGGGAACAAGAGGCTCCAGATGGCAGCGAGGGCAATGGGAGCCCCAAACCTGCTCTCAAGCTCACCATGTACATTAATGTAGTAGTCCCTCGGCTGGCTGTGACTGGGTGCAAAATGACTCCTGCCACTTAATCCTTGCAGCATGGGCTGTTCATATTCTATGACAACACTGACTCTGCTGCATTTCAAACTCTGGTCACAAAAACACTGCCCTGTTCTCTGTCATTGCTAAATTGGTCCCAGATCAAGTGGAAATTCAACATCCCTGCCAACTTGCAAGCCAAGAACCTATCCAATAGTGTTGGATTCAAAGCCATGATCAGCAGTACAGTCGAACACAAGAAGAATTTAATTGTGCATGTTATTACCCACCTCCTGCCAAACAAGAAATAGTATGTCTTTTCTCTCTTTCACATGCAGATGCTCCTCATATTCCATAGACCTGGGACACCAGAGAAGATGACCATGTTCTGGAGGATAAGGATCTGTTTGACAGCATCAAGACCACCATGAACAGCCCCTCAATGGATTTCCTGAGGAACCAGATAGTTCATGCATCCTTTTTTCCCTTCCAATTGATGGTTCTAATCATCTGTCAGGCTGCAATCAAGGAAAATATTGCTCCCATAATCAAACAGTTGAAGGTGGAGTATCCCATTGGCAAGTGTCTGCTTTTTCCTGATTGATGTGTCTATCAAGATGGCAACCAATACTGGGAGCTTGATGGCTTATGTCTTGATATTTGGGCAACTGCAATCGTTTGACCTCATCCCTCATCATGTACATAATCTTATTCCAGGCAAGCAGTAACACAAATATCAAAGTGCTACCTGTCTCAAAACACTTCAGTGAGGACAAGAAGCTTCATCTCCCTCAAACTTCTGATTCAGCCTTGCTGCCCATCTCTGGCTCTACTTATGCAAATCCTGTCGACCCCATGGACCTTCTTAACAAGTTGTTTAACAGAATGCTGCAATGATGATGTTTAGTGGCTCGCTCAACCCCCTTGCTTTTGCATCTGCTCTCGGTGTTAGCCCTTTTTCTCCTGGTCTCTCTTCAGCCTTGACTATTGCACCCATGCCAGCATCTCACTTGGCAACTTCTTCTCCTGGTAATGCTCTTCCTCATCTGATTTCTATCAAAAAATTCTGTTTGCACAACAATATTTCTGATTCTGATCATCTCAAACTGGTTACTCTGGAGGTCTGTCTCTGTGATCACAGTGGAGAAGCTGGAACAATAATACTGGAAGGAGGTTGGGTTGTCAAAGCTTGTCTGGGACCACTTTCTTGCTGCACATAAGCAATTTATCCAGAACATTAGGGATGGGATTTGGGGATAAGAAAAGCTATGTTATTTGCTGTTTCTGCTACTCAACAACATACCCTGCATGCTTGAACCACTGATATGCTTTCTCTGCTGTAATACAACCACATGCCTCAAGCAGTGCCTCAATAGCATTGTTCTCATTTCATATAACCCACCCATTGCATCAAATATATGCTTTTACTTCAGAACCTTTGTGAATATCATGTATTACTATGGAATAAAAGACCTACAGCAACTGAAAGATTCTTCAATTGGAGTCAAGTCAGGAGAATATGGGGGGAGGTATGACATAATACAGCCTGAACTGTGTCAAATGGCAATTGCAACACATATATCCACTGACTCACTAGCATTATGTACAAGATCAACAAAAAGGCCATTGTGATGGATTCTACAGTTGTTGAGAACCAGAATTGACTGCTCTTCTGGCCACAGGTTCATCTGTGGCAACTATACAACTTGTCAGTATATATATCCCTGCAGATGAAGAAGACAGTCACACCACAGCTTCCACAATGAAATCATAGAAGGCCATGGCATCAAAAGAATCTGGAACAGTATGCACAGCAATGTAGCTATCAACTGTTATTGCTGCAACAAGGGAATAGTGGTCCCCTCAGATGAAGACATCAGTCAACTCAGCACAGACACCAGATATAGTGTGGCCCCAATGTCATGCAGCTGAGTGGTCATTCTTGCTTGTTTCATTGACAATGACAAATTTGCAAGCCTGCCCTTCACCATGTTCAAGAACAAACTCCTTCCATTCAAGCCTGAGAGCTGCATCCCTCTCAAGTGCAAGTTTTTGAAGCAGTTTCCATGTCAGCCCAGCTGCCTGTAGGGTTTATTGAAGAGTAGAACAACTGATCATGATGTCGTGATGTATAGCAAGCCACCAGACAAGCTCATCAAGATAGATATCAGCAGCAGCCCCATAGACTTGATGTACAGTGAGCACAGCTCTAGTGATGATTCTTGTCCATCCTTTGAGTGGCAAGGGGGGCTTGTTGACAGTGCCAAAGGTATTGAAGATGGCTCTCCAATGAAACAAACTAGCATGAGACATCAAGGGGGTGGCAGAACGGGAAAAACTGACATCCACTCACCTTTTTTTTTTTGGGACCTTGGCTCACCCCCTCCCCCCCCTTCCTGCCATATAAGGTAATTTTCCATCATGCATCCATTTTTTCCTGCACAATTTTACAAAAATTTTCATCACTGATGTTGTGCACTGTACTCACCATTTTGAACTCAATGCCTTTGTGTAATACATGTAAGTTACAGTGGGATTTGTTTAAGCTCCAGCCAATCAATTTACTGTGAAAACAAAGCTCTCAGAAGATCTCTGTCTCCAACTTGAAGTCACAATGCACAGTGTCAAACTTGAGGTCATCACACATGTGTTATGACTTCTGAGTCCACTGCGGGTGCCAGGGCCACTACCTACATGCTCATTCACTGCTTGCCAGCATAGCCCAAGAAACACATTTCCAGGACCCCACCAAAACTTCTCTTCACACCTCAAAAGTTTTCAACCACCCCACCACTGCAATATTCCATCCCAATCATATCAATATGATTGAGTTCAATATGGCCAATGTGTTGCCTTAGATCCTCCTGGTCCTAAACTCAGTGCTGAGTGTCAGATAGGCTTGCACTTCACAGCTCACCATTCATTGCCTGTATACATATTGACATGTCAAACACAATATACTTTTCATGGTATGACCTAGCAACATTTATGGTGTGTTGGGAGGATGACTTTATGATTAGACTGAGTACCAGTATGTGTAACACAGTATAAGTAGAGTGTCATTGCATTTATGCTGCTGCAGACTATGTTGCATGGCATTTAGAAGCTATCTCAAAGTATTTTATGACTCAACGAAGCCATTCTACATCACTTTTACATGGGTCATAATTTTTTTTTCAGCCTCTGGCAGGACCCCCCCCCTACCTGCAGTTCAGGATTCCTGTTCCACCACCCCCTTGTGAGACATGAGGAGAGTAGACCAAATGTCTTCTTCATCCCATCCAGCTGCCCATAATCATAGAGTGCATTCTTTGAGGTCGGCGCTGATCCTGCAATTCACCATCAGCAAGAGTGTGTGTGGTTTCTATTTTTGGAAGGCACAAAAAAAAACACGTGTCTCATTATAATCTGGAACTGCTGTAAGCATTTGGGAAATGGTCAGGCTATAGGAGAAGCTCAATAACCAGGAACTATGGTGCACAACACCTAGTCACCACCTCTTTTGGACAGTGGCCAAATTGGTTTGAGATTATTTTTTTTTTGGTTTTTTCGGGAACCACCTAATTTGCCCTAAGAATGTTGTCCAGTTTTTTCTTTTATGACCCATTTGGTACTTAAAATGCTTTGATTGTGCCATGCCCAATTGAAAGTACATTTTGTGTGAAGATAGGGTCCTACCACATATGGTGTTTCAGGGTCCAAACCCATCCATATATGGTAGTATGGCCAAATTCTCAATGACAAATAAAAAAACTCCATCAATTTTGAGTATTTTGACAAATGCTCTGGAATATTTATGTGATCCTCTTGTGAAATGGAGCATTTTTACCAGAGGAATAAGAAAAATGAGGTTTTTTATCTGGCTATTTCCATTGTACAAAAGTGGTGGTGACTACTAGGGTGTTGTGCACCATATGAGACGAGAGAAAATCTTTCCCTCTTCCTCCTTCCTTTTTCAGAATCTCCATTTTGAGAGTTAATTTTAGGATTGTCCAACTATCGAGCCGGACTAACTAACCGTCCCTATATGGCAAATCCAACACATGATATCCCTTGACTTGATCCTATCACGACAAACCGTCACCAAACGGTGCCTACCGGCATCGTGTTCACCACGGTCAATAAAAAGAGTTTTCAGCCTTCGGTAACAACCTCCTTGACTACGCAGCAGCAAACGGAGAGTTACGCCTAAGGCTCTCTCCATACCGATGGAACACAAATCTAAAATAAATAAAAAACACCAAGTCAAAAAAAAAAAAAAAAAATCAAACGAATCACACGCTCAACACTCACGGTAATGGCGCCATCACCGTCGTCAAACCCGCCAACAGCGCCGTCGCACCCACCGTCCCCAACTTTACATACATCGCACCAGCAAACAGAGGAAACCCCGCTGCGAACGCCGAGCGCATCGCGTTATTCGCTGACATTGCCGATGCGGCAACAGGGCGGTAGGCAATGACGAGATACGTGAATACGGATTTGAATACAAAGTAGATTCCTGAGCCGAGAGGGACTGAGGCGATAATGGGAACTATCCAGTGGACGCTTTGGTAGGTGGTGAATGCTAGCCAGTATAAGCCTGAGTACACGAAATGTTAGAAGAAGAGTGGTGCATCGGATGATAATGAGATCACGGACTTAGAGGTACGAGAATCCCGCCCAGTTGACCCATGTACAGGTGAACTTCAGCCGGGGGTTTTCCATCATGTTTCTCCGAGATTCGGATCAACGCTCTTATTAAAGGACCGGGTGAGGGATTAGAATTGAGACGAAAAATATACTTACTTGGTCCATAGCGGTTGTGTAAGGAAAGCAAGGGTCTGTCCTAAGCCTATACCCAGAAATGTTAATCCAGTTTGTTGCATGTCGAATCCATGACGTCCGAATATGATAGGGAAGGCTTCGAGAGCTAGATAAAGAATTCCCAGGAGGAGTGCAGTCCTGTGGGTAGTTACTAAATGGTGCCTAAGTTATGCAAATCTGATGTGGTGCATACCATATACTAAGCAACAAAGCCATTTGATCAAGTAGCAAAAGCTCTGAATGATTGGTTGGATGGATATAAGCTGATAGATGATAGAGCGCAACGCACTGAATGGCGTATAACAGCTGATTGCGATGGCGCGTAGGACGCTTGTTTCTACTTCCTCGGATGCGGACCAGTACGCCGAGTTTCCAGTCGATTTCCGGAGCCTATTCCCGACGGAAAATTAGGCACAAAGTATTAAGCGAAGTCGAACGAAATATTAGTTCTCACCGGGATACCTTGCGTTTCAAGAGAATGGGAGCATACGTTTCTGGAACGAACTACACGACTTCAGTGATACTCCCAACGCGGTAAAGAAAAACAACAACAAACATACCAATAGAAGAAGAACGAATTCCGTGAATGCCCAAATCGTCATTATATGATACGTCCATCTCCAATTAAGGTGCTTCGCACAACGGCGTGCAGTGAGTCAGGAACCGCATTCTTGAGATGATATACATACCTGATTGATAAACCTACCATAAACCATCCATAAATCAACCACAGAAGAGAAAAGAGAAAAACACACGAACCCGCTCATCAGAGGTGCAAGTACAGGCCCTGAAAACATAACGATAGTAACGAGGGCCATAGCGCTGTACAGGAACACATCATTTTAAAAGAAGAACATCACAACACCATAACGCCTTACTCCCCGACTTGCTTATTGGAAAACATATCCCCTGCGGTGCCACCGATCACAGTCAAAAACGCCGAACTACAAAATCCAGTAACGAATCTGAAAAAAAGGTAGACGGCTTCCGAGTTACGAAATGAAGTACTTGATCGCGAGAGGAAAGACTTGAGGCTTACCAGTATTGGGTGCGAATGCGACAGGCCACGAAAAGGCGAAGAGCGTACCGTACGAAACGCGATACACGATATTCCGACCGTATAATTCCGACAAAGGTCCCACTAGGAGAGGTCCCAAGGCTAGGCCCATGGAGAATAGACTGACGGGGAGGATGGCGACGATCTGGGAGATGTTAAATCTAGCCATAACCTGTGGATTTGTGAAAGAAGACTAATACAAAGAAGAAGAAGAAAACCAAATGAGGATGAACGAAGCGAGGAAGGGTGCGTAACGCACCACAGCGGATGAGCAAGTAGCGCATAGAGCACCGAAGGAGATAACGATGATCACAGCCCATTTTTTGAAGGCGGACATGTTTTGAGGATCTTCGGGTGCATCTAGAAAAATTTGGAAGGAGTCCGAGTTGGTGGGAGGGAGTGTGTTGAATGCGACTGCATCCTTCTCTGTATCTGCGTCTCCGTTCACGTCACTGTGTATGGTGCCCGATGACATGGAGAAATGGTACAAGTTGTATCAAGATCAAGCGAGGATGACTTGCCAGCGGAAGCAAGAACGCAAGATTACTATCGAGGCATTTATATCGTATACGCCATCCTCCCAGATGTGATCTCGCTTATTAACCAGTAGGAGAATATGTATTCGGAATCCAATTCCGAAGGGTCAAGACTCTCAATTTGCGTTCCTGGCCCAACACACGTCAGGTGCCGGAAACAATGGTTTCTGTGACGGCGAGTCAAATGAGTTCAGCTCACTGGTCACAGTTCTTTTCTTGCTTCCCTCGAGCTCGAGGTGCATGTTCTACACTCCCGGACAAATGAACTTGTAAAACTTGTATAAAAAAAAAACAGAAAAACTAACTCAGAACCACCGCTCCTGTCCTCCAAACTCTTCACTTTTCCCAAATGGTCCTTCAAAGCATCACACCCTGACGGCAGATATGCCAAATTTCACAAATTTCTAAGTGAGAGAATGGGATGCTACACACCTGATCGGAAAAGTGACAGACTTGTTCTGTTTTAACCTGTGTCACATCAGGCAATTTAGAATGTTCCCTAAACCGGGAAAAGGTTCGTTTCGATATCCTGGTTGCCATGTGGTCGGCAACGGACTTGGCTTCGAATTTCAATATGTGGTATCCCGTTTTGGAAGTGTCTTCTGTAATCCAGTCATCAAAGTAAGCCTGATTACGATCCATGTGTGTTATAACAACTCGTGGCTAAACAAGCAACTGAGCGATAAGCGCTTAAGCAACGACGAAAACCCCATTAGTTCGGCGACAGCATGAGAGATGCTTTGTTGCAGACAGCATGAGAGACGCTGTGTTGCAATTCCAGTGGTTTCAAGGCCCTGAACACATTCGGAGAGAAGGACCTTACGGCACTGTCGCCATTTTACCGTTACGTTGCAAGGGAAGGTAGTATAAAAAGTTTCAGTATACATTAATGAGTCCTTTGTACATACTACGACAAAAGCAAGTGCGACCTGAATTCCATTTTAGGATCCGATAGTATAAAAAAACCATATGCAAAGCAAGGATTGTGTGTGAGCTCAAAGCAAGTCTGTCCGATGAGATGAGATGAGATAAGTAACGAGTAAATGATTGAAAGAAGAAATGTCGTTAGTCCCTTACGTAACAGTCTCGGCTACACTTCCCCTCCAATCCCAATCCCACTCGCCACTTCCACTGGCCAACCTTCCACTCCTCTTAGCCGTCCCAACCCCCGCCATACTCTCATCATCCAGCAACGGAACAGCGACACTGAGCCTACGCTCATGCGCGTGACTCTCGTCGACAAGCGTGCTGGCACCGTCCACTCGCCATGAATGATCCACATCTACACCACTATCCACCCTCGATCTCCTATATCCCATCTCTATTTCCTCCACTCCCATACCTGGAACATTCCCCTCCACCCTAGTCATCGCACTACTCATAGTCACATCCTCACCCTCCTCTCCAAATACCATCTTCTTCATAACATCCAACTTGGAATCCTCCTCATTTGAACCCCTCTTTGCAAGAACATACTCCCCCCCTCCCTCTTTATCCCCTCCCTTCTCCCCTTCCTTCTCCCCCTCGCCCACACCCGCACTCCGATACCTCCTCCTAAAAAACCACCACCTAACCACAAAGCCCAAAAAACAAAGCCCAAAAAAACCCACCACCACAATCAACGCAATCACACCCACACTAATCTTCTTCCCTCCCACTCCCACTCCCACTCCACTCCCCGAAGAACCCTTCCCAGCCCCAGTAGTATTATTACTAGTAATAGGCTGATTCAACACCCGTACGCGGTGGAACTCGTCTAGGGCCGTCGCTGGGTTCGTTAGGCTCATTAACCCTAGACGCGGCTTGATAGGCGCTGCTGCTGCCGCCGCCGCTGTTTCTTGGGGTGTCAGGTTCACCGCGGAGGGAGGGGGGAAGGTCCCATTGGTGTTTGGGACGTTGTATGCCATTACGGTGTAGACGTTTCGCATGAATGGGACGCCAAGGATCATGTCGCCTGTTGCAGAGTTGGGTTGAGAGAGAACGCTATCTGCGGACTGGATCAGCCCTATGCAGTATGCGGCGTTATTCTCCTTTGGGGGTTCTGCTGTAAGATCTAGAGGGTGTAGAGGGAGCTCCGGGTAGTTATCGAGTGTTATAGTAAGATTCAAAGGCGTAGTGCACGGGACGTAATCTGTGAACAAGTGATTAATATCGTCGAACACGTTAATACGAACCAAAAACGCACACTGCCCATCCGACCCAGGATTTATCCCAATGGCACCATATATACCATTTGCAACCTCACTCGTCGTCAGAATAAGCGGAACACCCGTATCCAACACCGCACTAGGATACATCGCACCGGTATTACTCCTCCCAATCTGAACCGGCTTCATCTGGCCACCAACATACACCGTAATAGCCCTAACTTCCACTTTCCAAAATAGGGTCCCCGTGCTCTCGCTGACGAGGGTGGAATATTGGATTTTTGACGGATCAGGGATGAGTGAGGAGGGGTGCCGCCCGATGCCGAGTGTGGATGGGATAGTGGAGGATCCGGGGCGGGAGAGGGAGAGGGAGAGGAAGGGGAGAGGAGCTGATGTGGAGGGTGTTATGGAGAATAGGTTAGAGGCGAATGCAGCGCCGTCTGCAGCGTTGGATGTTACGGGGGGGATGAGGGAGGCGATTATGGAGTTTAGGGGGAGCGCGAGGCCTAGGATTCCGTCGAATGTGGGAGAGAGAGCTTCATTAGTTATGTTGTTCGCTGCAGCTGTGTGGTGGGGGGGGGAGTGAGAGATTGAGTAGTATGAGAGTTTTGGGCGACGAACCGAGAGCTTGGTTATCGATTTCGTAACTTCCCAGTTCGACGCGGTCCCAGAATATAGGTCCGCTAGCGCTTCCTTGGAGATAGGGTATGTAAAAGTTGAATCCTGTAGATACGGATGTGGATGAACTTGAAGGATCGTACGTATGTCCTCCCGTCTGTCCACACAGGGAAGAACTGCAGGCTGATGAGACTATCCACTGCACCCCATACGTGAAATGAGCATCCAGAACATACCACCACAGAGATGAAGGGGACTTGCGAGATCGGAAGACCCTGTATCGACTTGGAGAGAAACTTCTTGGTTGTTGGCGCCTACTCTGATTTTAACGGTATAGGCTCTGTCGTCGTGAAGTTTGTTACGAGTTACGAAGTTGTGAGGGCGCTGATGACTTACATATCGTATACTCCACTACCTGAGATATCGAGCGGTAGGACAATACCGTCTGCACCACCTGGACCTTCCGGCGCGGGCGCTGATGCCCGTCGCGCTGTCGCCTTTCCTTTTCCTTTTCCTTTGTCGATCCAAGTGCGCGCCATGGCGCGGCACTGGCTTTGACTCTAAGCAGTTTAAACAAGAGAGGCAAGAGACCAGTGAAAAAAAGAAGGAAGAAGGCCTGATGGCGTACTCTTGTCATCTGTCACTTCTGTTTGCGGTTGTACCTGCAGCGCCCTGCCAAGCCAAATGCATCAATGAATGATACACGAGGCTTGTGGAATTCTCAGGTCAGGGTTTTGACCGTTTTTCTTGACCCACACAGTGGGTCTGGGGTATACAACTTTGCTTCCGTCACAACCGATGGATGGATATCCTTGGATTTGCGTTGGATCGAACTTTTGTATACTTTGGAAATGTAATTACAGGCCTTGCTTGGCCTTTTTAAACTTTTATTACATTACATACTATATATAACACCGGCACCGATTTCGGAATTCCTGCATGTCACTGACTTGCGCGCGCTCACTGACATCGTCAACGCAACACAAGGCCTTCTTAGTACATAATTCCAGCCAGCCATAAATAAAATCTACACTCATGCCGCGATGCCGATGTAGACCAGGGTGTCGAACTGATAATGAATCATATGATCTTTGGCATAAGAAACAACTGAACGCTAACCTCTGCCGCTGGCTGGTTCCGAGGGTAAGGAGCCTTTTCGTAGGCCTCTGCGCCACCTCACGATCACGCGACTAGCTCTGCTATCCGCGCAGAGCCTCGCTCGAATCCCCCTTTTCGCATGGTCCGTGCCCTGGTGCCAGGGGCTAGCAGATGCCGGGGTATAAGACAGTTCAAGTGCGACTAGGGGCCTCTGTGTTGCTTCTTCTTGTCTCCCACCACTCGCGAGCGACGAGTATTGACCCAGCAGATTCTTCGCAACACGTGACTTTCGCATCAGGAAGATGACATTTTGGTTTCCAGGTTTTGGTTGGTTTTCACACATTTCCAGGTTTTTGAATACTTGGAAACTCAGAAACTTATAATGAGCATTTTTTCTTGGCTGTACTTTTGAGGTTTCTAGAGGTTTCATAGAGTTTCAGAGGTTTCCAGATAATGCTTGCTAGTGAGGTTTCCAGAAAAAGTGACTTAAGTTTCCAGGTATTCAAGTTTCCAAGGTTTTCTGATGTTTTTCAAGGTTTTTGAGGTTGAGAAACCTCTGGAAACTTTTTTGTCAACTTACTGATATGGAAAATGCCGTTGCTGGAACTTATGCAGATTTTCGGCGAGCGTTTGCTTGAGCGTTGTAGCCTTCTTACATAATACAGTTTTCACATTGATACTGAGACTGTATGGTAAAAGGTTTTCTCACAGACCACAACTTCAACGCACTATCATATTACTGCGTGACTGCACTAGATCCTGGCAGGATGATATATAACTACCTGTACTTACCGTTTATAGCTGTTACATGTACAGCTGTTGTTAGAGTATGAATTGATGTATCAGAATAACTGTACTTACCATTCCATCTAGGCCTGTGTGCCTCGGGTCAACACTGCCCCACACGATGACCATGCTGCTAGTCATTGCCCACCACCCCGCTGTTTGGGTAATTATAGCCTATTATCTCACATTCAGATCTGTTACTCACCTGTGCTTCTTGTACAATTGATGCTGAGTTGACAGGGCTTCTATTCCTCAATATATGCTCAGTTTGACAGGCCCATGATGTTTCCGATTGTATTTGCTTCACGATGTATTCTGTCCATATGTTTCAGATATGTCTTCCACTTCCAATGTTTTGTCATTTTATTTTCACCCAGAAATAATTTTGTTTTTATTATTCAATTCACCTGTGGCAGGGACGCATTCACATCACAAGAATATGCCTACGTCTTGACTCCTGTTGCTTGCCTCGATACTGCTCTCCCCCTGCCACCCCATTGCCTTGTCGCCCTGCCGCCTCATCATCCTATTACCCTGCTGCCCCATTGTTCTGTTACCCCACTAGCCATCGTCCTGTTGTTTCATTGCCTCTTGTCCTGCCTGTTGCTGCTTGCCGGCTATGTTGTTGCCATCACCACTTGCATATTGCTCCCACCGGTTTGCAGGGCCGTTGTGACAACACGGGGGGAGAGGACTGCAGGGAGGCAAAACACGAAGATGGTATGATATCGGTCTCTTGCCGTGGGTACAGCCTGAAAAATGAGTTTGACATGAGAAAAAGTGAGGTGGTGGATACATACCCTTGATCCATCGATCATCTAACCCGTACCTGCCATCAATATATTGTGCCCAGTAGTTTCTACTGCTTATGTTCCTTTGCATTCTTCAAAGGTTACCAGCCGTTAGTGTAGGTGTTTGAGATCTGTCATGCAGGTATGGCATGATCTGAGTTGAGGGCTAGAAGGATATTGAGTTAATTGATGTAAAAACTAGGTAGTTACTTACTTTCACAGTTTTGAGAGAGCATTGCAATTCATGAGTGGTGAGATAAAAGACAAGTTCAAGTGGGTTGATGTTGAAAAGAGTGTACTGCCACCTGTTCCCATGCTTTGGGGCAATGGAATCAACAACAACAACGGGAGCCTCACCCTCCTCCAACACAGTAGTTTGAGGGCCTAAAAAGCATCAGGATATATTACTTTAGCATATTAGACCACATTGGTAGTTAAATCTCATTTGGAGGTTGAGAATTGAGTAAAAGTCAGACGACACCATGAAAACAGTTGAAGCCAGTTAAAGTTGTGCTAAGATACTACTGACATGTATGTGCACATGCAAGTCAACTCAGCATTTCGCAGAACATTTTTTCTTGAATCCAAACATATTGTTTCAAACATAAATTGCTAAGTCAGGTTTCCTGGTTAGTCCCACCATGATAATCCTTGATCATCCCTGTGAAATTTTGCCAAGAAAGACAGAGAGAGGAGAGACAAAAATGTTATTTAACTTCTATGGAAACTATGGAACATCAAAATTTGGAAAAACAGAACTAATGAACATTGGCTAAAAAAATGACAGAACTACGGACTCCATCCATTTTGGGAACACCATGATAAGAACCAGAGATACTATAAAATGCCATGTTGTGATTTACAAATCTGTTATGAGGAAGGAATGATCCAAGCAATATGATTATCGATTACTATTATCTCCCACCGGCAGCGAAACCATGTGCATTTATGGTCCAATTTGTCATCTGCCAAACTTGTCAGTTGCTGGGGCTTCGAATTCCACCAAAGCTGAGGTCAGTCCTATGTTTTATGTTTTCACGGAAATATCTTTACACATGTTTTCATCAACTTTGAACTATTGTTGAAGAAGGTTTGCCTCAGATCATAGTTATTAATAGCTTCTGCTGTCAAGCTGCAGCCTACCAATTGTATTTCAGGAATGGGCAATGGATTGATTGACAGGAAGAACCCAGACAAAAAAGGGTTTATTGTATCGGGAGGGCGCAACAATATGGCTAGTGGCAATTCACCCAATGAACAAGCAGCCGCTGGGAACTGTGCAGTATAATCTGAACGTCATGTGCATTCCTTATATATCATGTAGACCTGTAATTACAGCCCTACATGTAACAGCTATAACCTGTCACTACAGCACATTTTATGTATGAAAAGGACATAATAGCCTGGTGACTGGCAAAACTTGTAAATTTGGTCATGTTTGTACTTTGATTTATTTCGAATGGGAGATCTTCTGCAAGCCATTCCTCGACAACCATGCCACATTTTGGCATGATTCTGTAGTCTATCTTATGCTACTAGCTGAGCTCTAGAGCTCCACACAATGTTCTTATTTTTAGTTGATCTGTGAAAATTAGGTTGACCCCTGCCAATTATTTGTGTGTGCAAACAATATCTCAAAAACTAGTGACTCACAACCTCAATTATTTGCAGGGGACATTCTCACCTAGATTACTCTTGACACTGTACCACTCTCAGCTTGTTTTTCTGACCATTAGTTCTTGAGATATTGTTTGCACACACAAATAATTGGCAAGGGTCAACCTAATTTTCACAGATGAACTAAAAGTAAAACTATTGTGTGGAGCTCTAGAGCTCAGTTAGTAACATAAGATAGACTACAGAATCATGCCAAAATGTGGCATAATTGTCAAGGAATGGCTTGCAGAAGATCTCCCATTCGAAATAAATCAAAGTACAAACATGACCAAATTTACAAGTTTTGCCAGTCACGCAGTAATATGATAGTGCATTGAAGTTGTGGTCTGTGAGAAAACCTTTTACCATACAGTCTCAGTATCAATGTGAAAACTGTATTATGTAAGAAGGCTACAACACTCAAGCAAACACTCACTGAAAATCTTGCGAAAATCTGCATAAGTTCCAGCAACGGCATTTTCCAAAAGTCACGTGTTGCGAAGAATCTGCTGGGTCAATAGCATTCAGTTAAGAAACATCATCTTATAGGCCTGGGAGTTGCTAACAAAGTAACAAAAGATTTCTCGTCTTTCAATCATCTAGCAATGATCTCTTTGAATATGGCTGCAAACTTCAAACTTCGTTGCTCCCTCGGAATGTCATGTTTCACTGAAGCTTGGATCTTGAGTGTGCACTGTCAACTTGTGTTCTCAACATAGTGTTCAGTTCACCTCTGAAGGCATTTCTGCATTACACAACAGACAGAACAAGGTTTTGACACATGTCAAAATGATCCTTTTTATCAATGTGAAGTCCAGTCTGAAATAAGGAAAAAAAGAATACTTTGTAAGTCAGAGGAAAGCAGTCTTTTTCTCCATATGTGGAGAAAAAGTTAGTGAAAACAAATACAAATATAGTAAAAATAAATCATTTCTTCATCATTTCAGCATCATTTCAGACACATTTTAGATGTCTTTTGACTATATTTTCACCTGGAGAAACAGACTTTTTTCCTTATTTTGTACTGGACTCCACATTGATGAAAAGGATCATTTTGACATCATTTTCTCATCATTTTACCTGTGTCAAAACCTTGTTCTGTCTGTTGTGTTACTAACAAATGTCGACTCCTTGGTAGGACAATGGTCAAGAGCATGCATTATAATAGAAGTCATTTGGAAGTCATGTTAAGCTGCACAACAAGTTACAACTGAGTTCATGATCAATTCCCAGGCAAGGAATACATAACCCAGGTCTCACACAGTGGGAAATAGCTGATGTTACACCAGCTAAAAGCCAGCTGAAAGATGGGTAAGCCACAAAAATATTTAATGAATTTTCGCATGACTTAGCAGACAGCTATAAATTCAGAGCATTTACAGTAGCCATTTTTCACTTCATTTTTCACTTCATTTTTCAGTCCATTCTGATCATTCTATATTCTGGGGGGAATCTAGAACTGCATGGCTTTTTAAATTTGACTCATTGGAAGATAAGTTATAGCTGTAAAACTATCAAAATTGTCACTTGCCCTGTTACTCACTTTCTTTCCTATCAAATAAGATTCTGACTGTTGGGAGGTGAGAATTGAAGCATAAATATAATTTACTACATATTTACAAGGCCCTATTAATTTCTGTTGCTTGATGCGCAGCAAAGTGATATCTGCATGCCCAGCATCATATTGTCTGGCAACTGCCAGACTGAATGATCGTGCATTGATGGACATGCACAAATTCTCACAAATGGTACGACTTTTATTTTTGGGAGCACAAACATGACCACATGGTCTGTGGGCAGCCACAAAGGTATATAAGCATGCTCAAAATCAGCACTTTTCCCCAGGCATGTCCCACTGTAGTAAAATAAGAAGTATAATAATAATATTAGTTTTTCTCTCTCTGAATGGTATGCATAAAGTAGATACATATACTAGGGTGAAAAGACCAGTTATAACCAGTTTAAACTGGTTTTTGATCAGTTTTGAATAATTTTGAAAACAAGGTAACCATGAACCAGACTGGTCTCAAATGTATGTAACTGTAACCAATAAATGGACCGGACCGAGGTTCGGTTCAGTTCAGTTCCCAGTTTTTTTTTGGTCCATAGGACTGAACCTTAGAACACTAGCTGCTGCAAAGAAACAGCAAAATGTCGCTCGTCAGGAGGCTGGAACGATGCCAAAAGTCACTCCAAAGAAGTGATCTTGTCCTGATGCAGGGGAGGCAACTTCTGCCAAGAGGTCAAAGTCTTCCACCCAAGCATCTGTAGCATCTGCATCTGCTGCTCCAGTGTGAGCCCATCCATCGCCTCATGCACCTCCTGCCACCCTCCCCTGCTCATTAGAAGCACCTCTCTCTCAAGATGCTCCAAAGTGGTTTGTCAATGCTGTCATGATGGCACGCTAGGTTTCCTGGGGTGGCACATGGGTGATCATGTTGGAGAGCTGGCTGAAGTACCAATGAAGGAGTGACCTAGGAGATGATGGGAAGCTAAGGATGGCCGGCTGCCCCACATGTATTACAGCCTGGATTGCACATGCTCGATCGCCTACATGGCACCTGCAAATCAACGATGTCGCTCAGTTTGAAAAGGAGTTCTGGTCCTGGTAGAATGGTCTTCAGCCAAAGTGGAGGGAGAGTTTGGAGAGGAATGATGGCGATTGGGGTGATCTGCAAAAGCCCAGTGCAAACAGCATTGTCAGCGTCATTGCTGTGCTATTCTACTGGGGAACCACACTTGGAGATCATCATGAGGACTTGTTAGGCTGGTCTCATGCGGTGGAAGATGTGGATTGGGTTCTGCAGCAGTTGTGAGGCCTCGCAAGCTGTGAAGGACACTCTTTCTTGTTTGTTCCATAAATTTTCCTTTTTTGGCTGTTCAACATGTTCCTGATGACACTTCAATACCACTTGCTTTCCCTTACAGTGTAGTTATATATACCTTGATATATTGTTCCCATAGATGAACCATACCAAGATTTTATTCTCATGACCATTTGGACCCCCAACATTACAGCAAGTGGGATGGGTGCAACAACAGTGAGTGGGATGGGCACAACAACAGTGAGCAGGATGGGTACTGTAATGGTGCATCCTGCCATCACCACAGTCAGCAGGTACATACATGGTCACATGACCACATGTAGATATCCACATAGGCTACAGACTGTTCATCATTCCATACCACTGCTATAGATTGCGTTGCCCGTGCTTTGGGGCTCTTCTCCTGTGTTTGCCAAGTCTCCATACTGTCTGTGTTGAGACTGTACATCTCCATCTGGTGACAACTGGTCAATTTGACTCTGCACACTCCATTTTGGCCCATTTTCCTCAGCTGTTTCACTGTTTCTCCTCAGGCTCTGTTTTCACTCTGCTACCCTCTGCTTCTGTGTTTTGTCTCTGTTATCTACTGTCTACTGTCTACAGCAGGCAGTAGCTACTCTATCTGGGACTCTATCACCATGGCAAAGAACAACCAGGCCACTAAAATGGTGACATTATCGACAGCAGCACCACACCCCATCAAATTTGACCTGAGATTCACCACCATGCTCAACGGCGAGCATACATCAACAAAGCTATCACTGGCAACCCACATTTGGGGCATGCAACAATATGAGAACAAGATCTATGAGGAGATCATGTGACGCAGCCATGAGGAAGGGTTTGGACAAGCACAGGATTCCTATGGGCCAATGCTAGAAGAAACACAGAAGACACAGCTCGAGGTAGGGAGATCGCTAGGGGATAAGGAAGGCTACAAGAGGGGACTGAAAGAGGGAGAAGAAAAAGGGAGAACAGCTGAACAAGAGGTATGGGAGGCAAAACACAGCCAAGGGAGGTGCATCAAGCCGTGGACATGGATCCGGGTCGACGAGGATGTACAAACAGAGCAAATGACACCCACAACTACAAACTGCAGCACACAGACCACCACCTCCTGCACTGCTGACACCGTTCCCCAGCCTTCCACCAGCCTGTCAACACCACCATTACATGCCACATCACTTCTGATGACGCCATCAAAGCCCCCATCAAACCTGTCACCACTGCCATCAATGATGACAACTTCATCATCAACCACCACCATGGTCTTTCCCCCTGCTTCAAAACTGCCACCAGCATCTCACAAACAATGGCACACACTGCCAAGTTGATCCACCCCACTCCTGCAGAGTCCCCAGCCTTTCATCTTGCACCCTGAGCCACCTGTTGCCACAGCCACATCACCACCAACAACAGTGATGAAAACTGCTGCAACCATCCAAAAAACAACAACTAGGGTCTTGTCTAGCATGCAAATGACTGCTCCCACTCTATGTACTGATTCCCAGGTCCCAAACGACATACAAAAACAGTCTATAGCCCAGGAAACAACATTATGCAATGACGAGCAGGTGTGCTTGTCAAAACATGTTGTCTACTCGACGAAACGAACCTGCTCCCCCCCAAACTCTGAACGATGGCATGAGAAGCTTCATATGCCACCCACCTCTCCCCAACTCGCTCCCCAGACCCCTGTTCACTCCGAAACACCCAGCACAACTGCCACATCATCATTGATGTGTTTGTTGATGACAACCAAATCCCCCAACTCAGGACCACCATTGGCAGCTCCAGAATAATGACATATGCAGCCAGAACCAGCAAAGTGCCCCCAAAACACATTCCAAAGCCCTAACTCACCCCTGAAACCCCCAAAACTAACTATTTTGCTGCCACCTGCACCCTACACCCCTGCTGCATCACTAACAAGGTTGTCAACACCTGATGACACCCCCCACTCACCGTCTATGCCCATGTTTCCATCCATACACCCCAGTTCACCCCAGCTTGACCCTAAATGAGCCATTTCACCACCACCCACACATTTTGACTGGGCAGAAGATGCCAAATCCCTACCCATCCCCCAACCAGCTGCACCTGTGTCCTGGTGAGATCTTTCAGCTCTAAAAATGGACTGTCCACAACCATTCAAGACCCTATGAAGACACACAAGGCAATGACAAGCCCCGCCATATTCCTTTTCACCATCTCAAAAATCTTTCCATTTAGCTCCACCAGGTAGACCCGTCATCACTATTCCTGTTGGAGTAGCACCCATACCTGCTGCTCCCATTCTCAGACTTGACTGGGATTGAGACCCCCATCTCCTCAATTTAAGTCAGGCCCTTCATGCCTTGGGATAGACACCACCATGCTGAGCTTTTATTTTAATTTTTCATTCACTGCATATATTATCATTGGATATTTCAGACATCATTTTCCTGTGTTTCTTTTCATCTAGAGTTGAGATTGCAATGAGGGCATTGCTATTGTGTAGGGGGGCACATGTAACCGTGCATCCCACCATCACCACAGTCAGCAGGTATATACACGGTCATGTGACCACATGTAGATATCCACGTAGGCTACAGACTGTTCATCATTCCATACCACTGCTATAGATTGTATTGCCTGTGCTTTGGGGCTCTTCTCCTGTGTTCACCAAGTCTCCATACTGTCTGCATTGAGACTGTACATCTCCAGCATGACAACAGTGAATGGAGGGTGCCGAACAATGGGCATCACAACAGGCACCACAACAAGGCACCACAATGAGCATTCAAGACTGTAGGGTTACACAGCCAAGCAGGTCTGCTAAGAGGCTGGTCAGCCAAGAGGGGTTCTGGATGATATACTGTTAGTTAGCCACCTAGCATTAGTTGATACATGATATGGGCTGCTACATGTGGCTGTAGGTTATGCATGTTGCATTATGTACTGGTATATCTGCTGTTGTGCCCATAGTATTTGTTGATGCAGTTTCTGTAGTACGCACGGCTGCGAGTGAGCTGTCATCTGTAGTGGAAGTTGTAGCCGCTTGATGGCCATTGCTGACAGAGCATGAGTGCTGGAAGGAATGGTTGGAATGTCAGTGGAAAGTAGTGTGACAACGGTGGGGGTGTTACACCACCACGACTCAAATTCCTGTTTAACATTATGCCACTGTCTGTGACCTTCGTCTGGGAGCTGGTTGAACCATTTCTTTGCAGGGGAGCCACGGAAAAGCTTGCTAGAAAAGAGGCCGACCTTCTCTCAGTTGTTTGTGCATGGGTAAATGTTGGTCTCAAGAATGGCTAGCCAGTCAGCTGGGTTTTTGGCAGCACCAGAAGCTCGATGGTATGGAGCCATGACTAGTGATTATCATGGATTTGGAGACCCGCATGGGTACAAGCCAAGGGTATGCAGGGGTACAGGTATGGGTACCGGATCCTGTACTCTCAACAAACCCGTACCTGCATGGCGGGTATGTGGGTATTGCCTATTTGGGCCACCAGACTTAAAATGCTTGTATCTCGCTCAATATTGTACTGTTTTCCCTCATTATTAACGTGTATTACATGGTCCTTAGTAGTCTATTCATGTATGATAACAATAATGTTCAAATTCATGTAGTTAAAAATCAGATTTTCACTGATAACACCTCTCCTAGCTTAAAAGTACCATATCTCATGGAGTTTTTGACCATTTTCTGAGGCGAAATGTGTGTTCTGCTGCATTTACTGGTGTTAATTGATATACAGCAACAGCTGAGCTCCAAGACTTGCAGTCAACAATCACATTTTTGCAGTAACTCATCCATTCTGACTGAATTTGCTAAATCTCATTTTTTGACCATCTTCCAACATTGTTAGTGTGTTCTCATGGGTTCAGGACTGTCCATTGATGTGATGTGTCCATGCATGCATACTTGTAGTTGAACATTGATTTGACATTGATTTTTTCATTTTCTAGGCTAGCACTACCCAAGCACTGCCTAATCTACATCTTGAAACCTTTGACAAATGCCCACTGGCACGAGGGTATTTTGTACCCTCATACCCTCAGGTACAGGTATGGGTACCAAATATTTACCCACGGGTTACCCATGACAATCACTAGCCATGACGGAATGTGCAGAGTCAAATCTTGCTGTTGTCACCAGATGGAGCTGTCCAGTCTCACTAGAACAGGCTCAGACACAGACTGAGAGGCCCAAGCATGGGCAACATGACTCTATAGCAGTGGTAGTGTAAGGACAGACTGTCTATGTGTATGCTAACCTCAACATGTGCTCACATGACCATATGGATCATGTGACTGTATATGTGTGTGTACGTAACTGTGCACACCTGGGTGCACGGTCACATTGTCCCCATCATTGTCGTTGCTGATGCTGTCCTTGTCCTTGTCTCGTTGGCATCATTTTTGTGGTTCTTGCCACCCTTGTCTCCCCCTCATTGTCCTCTCCCTCGGTCTAGTCCCCGCCATTGCCATCTCCTTGTTGGACCCCTCCTTGCAAGGAGCTGCTCGCGGCTGATTATGGGGTGCTGCTGTGTTCCCTTGCTGGTTTATTGTTGCTCCCAATTCCTACCCCATGAACAGTGGCTTGCGGCGGCAGTTGGGGTTGCCATGGCAGTAGTGGGTGATGGTGTCGTTAAGTGTCGGCTTGTTGATTCAGCGTCTCGTGTCATTGTAACCTAGTTAGATTCCTTAGAATGATGAAAACATATGTTATTTATGTAAGCAAAAAAAAAAAAAACATGGAATTTGGAAAGACTTACCTAGGGCCAAAACGACAATAGACGTCGTTTGGCCCAAATTCGTGCACGATGCGACCCATTTGCTGGGGTGGTGGCAGCCATGGGCATTTTGTGGTGGTGGTAACTTAGACTCAGTTAGAACATATGAACGAAAACTTTCAATAATCATCACCCACCAAAAGCCACAGCTTAATGGCTTGGCTTTGGCTTTTCAGAACCCCAGGCCAGGCCAAAGCCGCCACAAAGCCGTCACCACGGCCCAGCCTGGCTTGGCCTATTTGGGCCGGCTTGGCTTGGCTCACGGCCTCAGGCCGGGCCAGGCACAGCACTATATATGGGACCATGAGCATTGAGTAGAGATGTTGGCTGTCTTTTCTTTGATCCTGAGCATATCAGCATATCAACATAAAGGTTTCGACTCCCGCATTCTCATTTGTGTTTGGACTTTTGACTACTCACAATTCTGTTTCTCTATCCTACTACTGTAAAGCTGCCATTTCTGATGTACCCAGACTTGCCTGGCCCTTGAATTTGTGTTAAATTCATGCTGTTATGGGTGAAAGTGTCACATAAACAAGAGTTCTCTGGAAGCCTGGAATATTTACTATTGCCCCCATGGATGAAATCAGAACAAGATGGGGTGCGTTGCCATCGACGGGCGACTCTACATGACAGACACCACCTGTTGATTGAATAACCCAGTATCATCTTTTGCTGTTTTCAATGGAACTTGAGCAAAGTTTCGTGTCCGAATATACATGCGAGTTCTTATAATGCAAAACCACCCTTCACCGCAGTTCAAACCTTTGCCCCAGCCCCTGTCATGCTATATAAACCAAAATAAAATTATGCACAGAAAATAGAACTGCGCATACTTTTGCTTACAACCAAAGGTAGCCATCTCAACCATCAACCACAACCAGAACCCAGTCAGATCTACGCATCAACCAAACCAAATGCTCGTGATTGCAAGTCTCATAGATCATGGCAACCTGCCCGCTCATATACCAGCACACCGCCAACAATCAGCCACACACAAAAAGTTGAAAGTCATTCATTACATATACAGCAAGTCTGCAATGGTCTGGCACTTTCAGACCATTCGAAAGATGCCCTTGGCCACCAATGCAGATCTTCCCACCAGGGGTAGTCGGTTTAAATATTTACGCGCGAGGGAGAAATAAAAAGGTCCTGCACGCACGAAATGTATGTCTGCCTCGTTCGGTAATTGTTTTGCAGGACAAACTTGGATTAATATCACCGCCCGGGACGTCGACCGCCAGGGCCTTGGTATGGTCCATAATCTGGGGGAGGGCGACCGCCTGTTTGAAATAGTAGGTTAGGCTTGGGCAGAGAGGAAATGAGCAGAGGACTGATCACTTCGTGGTGGAGGCGACTTAGCTCTGGTACTACTGAGCATCACAGTGTTCCTGAAGAGATTCATCAAATCCTCCATACAGAATACAGGTCCTGCGCCCGACATCATTAGTTGAATCAGAAGTGCAGAAAAAAACCCCAACTGACCATCAAATGAGGGCGCAGCAGGTAGCTCTCCAATAAACCACAACAGAACTTGAGGTATGGGTGGAACTCTCGGCTTTTCCTCCCTCTCTCTTTCTCTTTCCCTCTCTCTTCTCTATCCATTTCTCTATCCCTTTCCCAATCCCTATCCATCGCCCTCACCAGGGGGACAGGTCTATCTCTGTCTTGCTCTCATGCAGGTGGCGGGGGCAGCGTAAACCTCCTTCTCGGTGGCAGACCACCATCCCACCTCCCACCAGGCCCAGCCCCACTACCAGGCCCATCCCTCTCCCTATCTCCCCTGACAGGCGTCATCAAGTGCTGCCTCTTATGACCTTGACCATATTCTCCCGCACCTGCAGAACCAAACCCAACGCCCCCGGACTTACGGTAATCTGGGGAAGCAGGCCGCTTGCGTGAGTTGGCATCACCTGGCGTCATAGAGGTGCCAGCGGACATGAGAGATTGTTGGGTTTCTGTGCGTCCGAGTCCTGGCGCGCCCTGCCATTGCAAAGTCGAGGTCACGCGAGGCAATGGCGTCTGCCGAGATAGATATGGTGTTGCGCAAACCATTCGATGGGAGGGTCTGTGAGGAGATAGGGCGACATTATGTTGACCAAAATAGTGGTGGATAGAATACATGGATACACATCCGCGACGCACTTCTCGAGCTTCAATGCTGCTTCGAGATTGCCATACTGATACTCTTATTGTGCCCAACGCTCCCAGAGGGGGCGTGCCCATTCAGGAGCAAAACTGGCTATGACACATTCGAAGAGCGCCCAAGCATCTAACTGAAAGATTGGTTGAAATTGGTAAAGGACATGCACAAAGATGACTTACTGTTCTCGTCGTTGATCGAGATGAGGAACCCAAGGTATCTCAGTACATAATCAATCTCATCCCCGAAAATGTCCAGCTCCTTCTCAAATATTTGACTGGCGACCAACTTTTCTTCTGAGCAATGGTACTCCATCAAAGCTACAAAACACAATATCAGCACAACCGACCTGTCACCAGGTAAAAATCATAACCCACCAGCAGCTTCATACACCTCCCAAGGAACACACCGCTCCTTCCTCGCTAATCCAAATACCCGTCTCGAGCTCTTGTCGCCCTCTGCTCTCTGTCCAAAGTGCATATACATGATATATGCCAACCCGAACTCCGTCCTCTGCTCCTGCAACTCTGATGACTTTAGGATCTTCTCATCGGATGCCTGTGTATTGAACGATGAATTAGCTGACCTGATTTCATTCCCTCCTGCACCACTGAGGGCCTGAGGCTGGTACAGGGAAATTCAGTGACGTGTCCAGCCCATTGGTATTGGTGCCATTGTTGTTGTTGGCACTATTGAAGGACGAGTTGGGAGAGGCGCCTTTCTCTCGTGCTTCGAGCACATCCAGGTCGGCACGCAGGAGATTGATGGACTTTTCGATGGTCGCATGTACATCGGCGAACTCGTTCTTAGATTCTTGTACTTCAACGTAGGTGAAGTTGAGGAGGAAGCTAGGGGTGGATGTTAGCTATGATTCAAATCAGTGATGGTAGAGAAGCAATGAACCTGCGGGGGTTAGCATCCAAGCCTGCCTTGAGAATTGACATCGCATCGTCATGTTTCCTGATGCTATTTGTCCAGGTGTAGGCCATGAATCTATTCTCATATAAGTCAGCATCCAACCTGAGACAAAAAACGATCTAACGCACCAGATCTCAGTGTAATACCTCATTCTGATAATGGCCTTCTTGTACATGTTCTGCAGCCTCGCTGTCAGCACTGTCTTGTCCATCTCCTCAATCTCAAGGGGGTTGCTCTCCTCCCACTTCAAATAGGCATTCCACTTCCCGACGAGCGTTCTCTCGGAAGCATTGAAGGTTGGTAGAGATGGGAGGAAGATTTCATTTCGACCTGTCTGTAAGTTTACCTAGAGCAAATCAGTGACATTAGCAATGATTAAGGCCAAGACAAGAACAACATGCTTGTGGTGACGGAAAGGGATTTGTCAAATGGTTGACAAGTTGTCGAAGGGTCGTGCGTGCTTGCATATGCACAGGCGATGAGTCAGCAATGAACTTCTTTGCCGTGATTCTGTTGAGCCCAGTCTCGAACACTTCCAGTTCTTGCCACAGGGCCTCTTGTCCAGCGGAATTTGTACAGCACGGTGGTAGACTTTACGGAGGGCATCCATTTTTTGCTGCTCTTCCCAGGTAGTGTGCATCTCGCCAGCTTTGAGGAATTGAATATAGTCCTGCCATATCTCCCCACTATCCTTATCTTGCCCAACATGGCTCAGTGCAAACTTATACAATTTTTGGATGGTGTCGCGTGTAGCTATTCCAGGCCTAGTGTTAGCCTGTCTTCACATCTACGTTAGCGAACGTGCATAAGAGAACTATTCAGAGGGTCTCACCGCACATAAATCAGATAGAATTTCCATAGATCAATGACAGGCGTGGAGCATAGGAACTTTTTGAACAATTCTTCGGCTTCTCCGAAAGTATTCTGGTCATTTAAAAAGTGACTTATATACACGATTTGAGTGGAAGACTAAGAATAATTGAAGCAAGCAATCAGACAAGCCCCCAGCGGGATGGGGCAAAGGTCATACACAGTGTTGGGATATTGAAGCAGAAGCGCATCGTAAGCAGCTCAAACTTTATCAATTTCAGTGGATTGTTCAGCAAGCTCAACAAGTCTTCGCCAACCTTCTGGATTGTGGAGTTTTGCTTTGAGTTTGATTGTGAGAGCTTCTAATTCGGTCGGGGTGGCGCTGGAGGTAGCGCGTTATCGAGGGCTCAGCACTCAGTTTTGACATTGAGTTGGTTGTTATGGTTGTTGAGTTAGTTGAGGACATTCAAGATCTCGGCTGTGGGTTGCGCCTGGTCATCGGATACCAAATACTCTTGCTCGACATCGTGCACGGCATGGAGAACTGTTCCAAACCTGACTGTCTATCACCTACTTGTCGGCAATCTCCGGCACCCCGCAAGTTCAACAACTATATCCCTTCCCCTCTCCCCGCACTATGCACGGCCCTTGCGGCGCTCACGCTCGCCAACGTGGGTTCGACGGGTATCTTCTCAACTTTGAATGTCCTCTCCAAGGCGGGGTCGAGCATGACAAAGACCTGCCTAAGGCAAAGAGCGAGATATGCATGTCTGAGGCATAGAATGGGGGCAGCTCGTTGAGGCTTCAGCTGTGCTTGCATGTGCCTGCCTCAGATACCATCTCCAAGGACGCGGTGTACAGAAGGTTTTTGGCTTCCTATCCAGAGTATAGGCCTTACAAGAGGGAAGATATATGAAGCTACGCTGATATACAAAGTTGAGTCACAGAGACAACTTAGCCTTAGCGTCGACGTCAATATCGGATTCTCAGTCAAACCCCTTTCTGCTGCAGATCTACCCAAGCTTGAGATCACCCCGCTTTCCACCTCCGACCTCCTGAAGCCCCTTCCCAGTGGGTGGACAAAGCTCAGCATCGTCAAAGAGGATTCCCAAGCCGTCCCAACGATCAGGGGCGCCCTTGGGCTCAATATCGTGACACTTGCAGAAACAACTGCCCACTGGTATGCATTAGACGTCTCACTGCTCCTCGGACAGCTATGCACATACCCCGCTCGTCCTGCCGATGCAGAAGTATATGAACCTATGATACTTGGGGCCCATGTCACGCCCCAGCACCCGAGCTCCTCTCTCGCGCCTGGTAAAAAAACTGCTAGGAGGTACGATCACTTGGGAAACCGCTCTTGCTTTCCCGAACACCCCAAATTCCACAATCATCTCGACTGAAGACCCTGTTTCTGTGTTCGAAGTCCTGCCACCGACACAGGTGTACCCATGGTTCCCTTCCTTCGTGTATTTCAACATCTATGTGCTGGCACACCTGGTTAATGGGGTTGTGGGGCTTCCAGAAGAGGCAGTGTGGATTGGGACATCAGTGGAGGGTAGGGCATGTGCGTTCTGGGTTGTGTGGAAGAGTTTGAGGGAGTTGTTGGGGCTGGGTAACAGTGTGAGGAAAGGGAAGGTGAGGTTTTACGTACAGGGTGTTACGGATTGTGGAGTTGCTGGAGGGAGAGGTGTATTTATGTGGATGTGGATGTGGATTGGGATGTTGAGTTGGATATAGAATGGCAGGTGACTTGAATTTTAATTACTCGGGTAATGAGATACAATGTCGCATACTCGAGATCTATCTAGAAGAATAATTTGCATGATAGAATTGGTTCATGACTCTCAGGGCGTTTCCAGATTACCCACAAAGAAGGGACCGAAGACGAGATGTGAGGGAAAAATGACATTGCCCCAGTGCACCTCAACAATTTCCTTTGAGATGAGGTTGGGAATGTTATTTTTGAAGAATGAAGTAATGCCTGAGAGCAGGCGAGGTTGTCCTGATCCTCAGAATTTCAAATAAACATAAGACAAGCTGCATGACGTACAAGATGTCAAGATGGTGTCTATCAGTAGTCCATCCCTCTTTGTCAAATGGTGGTACCGATAGGCTTGGGAACGATATGACGACTTTCTCAATATGGTTTATCGGGGAAATAATGCTCAAGCAACCTTGCAACCAATCGATTGCAGTCATGTAATAGCTGTTGAGCCAGAAACTCAGACAGCGTAAACTGTCTGAAATGCAGTTGATTTCCAACGGCCTCAGCGATACATAAGCTGCATGCAAGGTCAATAAATCAAGACGCATAACCGACAGAGTTATGGAATACGCACTGTTGAAATTAATCCCAGTGATGCATGCTGTATACATGAGGCAATACATGCAGCATACGCATGTTACTGCGCATACATGTGGTAAACACATTCCTGAGTCATGTGACGTCCTTATTATTATGTACATAAGGAGAACCTGTACCATAGTAGGAATACAGTGTTCTTACCTCTGCTAACCCTAGCTGTAAGTCTAAGTAAACCCCAGGTAGGTTATAAGGAACGTGTTGTCTCTTCCACTGTGCAGCATATATAGTCTGCTCCAACAGGTTATGGGCCCTGCTGGGCACGTCACGAATGCGCCTTAATTGGCTGTGAACAACGTTGACTTCATCGTCTCCAAATTATAACCTTGCACTCTTCATGAGCTGCATTGCGCTCCCTGCGAGCTGCACATAAAACCTAGGTTGACTAGGGTTAACCACTCTGAAGGAGTGTTTTCTCCTGAGAACGTTAAACGTGTTTTATTGAGTAAAAAGACTGATTGAGCGCTTTTAACAGCTGCCACCACAAAATCATGTCTTCAACTCTTGAGAAACTCGTTCAAACTTTCGACGGATCAAATTACATTCAATGGGCCGACTCAATGAAGGCGTGGCTCAGGTCTCAGGGCCTCTGGCAAATAACTAGCAGGGTGGAGCAAAAACCACCCCCGGTGCCTCCCTTGACAGCGATGAACACTACTTTGGTAGCGGATGCTAATGCCAAGCTCCAGACCTGGAGCAACAAAAATGACCAGGCAATTGGTAGCCTAGTGCTCCGCCTGGCCCCCTCCATTTGGCAGCATGCCAACTCAAAGGACACTGCTGAGGAGGTGTGGGATCTCATCCGCACCGATTATGGTGTGGACAGCCCCTCCCAAGTCTTCGCGGACTTTAGGTCCGCAATAGCGATCAAGATCCCAGCTGTGAACCCCGCACCAGAGATTGCTAGAATGGCAGACAAATTTGAGCGCCTTATGGCTGCTAACGTCGCCATCCCCGAGCTAGTGCAAGCAATGATTCTACTTGCTGCGATGCCGCGCGAGTACGATTCCTTATCCGCAACGGTCCTTAACATGACTGCTACTAGCGCCTTGACATTTAAACATGTCAAGGACTCCATTGTTGCTGAAACCTCAAGGCACACAGCAGTAGGAAAGCCCGCTGGCCAGCCTCAGGCCAACGAACTTTCTGCTGTTAAGCGCAAAGGGGGAAACCCCAAATGGCAGCCCAAAGAAGGGCAAAACAGCAATGGAGACTCGTCCCGAAAGCATGGACGATGAGGGGACAGAAAGACTAAGGACCAGAAGCCGAAGGATAAACATACCCACCTCGCCTCCAACACCTATACCACCATAAATGGTAATGGCACCATCATACCGCCGATGCCACTTATACAGCGCATCGAAAGATGCGAACACACTCCCACAAGGGATCCTCGCCGCCGACCGCCTGCACAGGCATATATGGGCGCAGCCTCTACCTCTCGTTCGGTTTATGCCGGATATCAGCAAGCTCGAGACACCCTCGAGCAAATGCAACTTCCACACAGCGTGAAAAATCTGCGACCGCTGGAAGAGCACCTGACGGTGCGAGAAGGAAAGAGAAGAAGGATAGAACCAGAACCCGAGTCTAGGATCAAGGAGGTAGAAGACGATACCATCTCCCTCGGATCTGAACCTCCGGTGTCTGATGAGGAAGTGTGGAAAGCCGTCGATGAACCCCTTGATACAGGGGCGTATGATGACAGGTCAGTCCTTTTCCCTGCCACAAGCACTAAGATTAATATTCCTATGAATACAGCGAACTTTTCATGTGAAATTTTACCGCTATTAAATGTATCATGGAATTATTTAGATCTTAATATATGTGCTATGTGTGCAAAGGGAGATTGTAAGAAAGGTGCCAACTGGATCATGGATTCAGGCGCATCAAAACACTTCACTGGTGAAATAAAAGATTTCGCTTCTTACAAGCCTTTACCGAGAAAGGACTCTACCTTGGTCCAAATGGCCACTGGTACTACTCATATAGTAGGAAAAGGAGCAGTCTTCATTAAACACCAGGTAGTATGTCACGGGAAGTCAGAGATGCATGAAATGCGGTTATACCCCATCTACTACATACCCGACATTAATACTCGATTGATGTCAATGGGGGTCTTTTTACAAGATGGAAGTGATGTGCATGGTTCCTCCACACACATTTCATTTATCAAGCATGGAAACCCAATCATGCATTGTGTCCCTCTAAGGAGGAATGACATGATCTATTGGGCTCGGACTCATATATTGAGCACCAAAAAGGTTAATGTCGCGACCATTTATGTTGCTGACTACTTGACTTGGCATAGGCGACTTGGACACCCATCCAAAGAGGCGCTAGGGAAAATGCCTAAAAGCACCATAAAATTCCCAAGGAATTTAATTATTCCTAAAGACAAAATTATATGTCCAGGGTGTGCAGAAGGGAAAATGACCTCAAAATCTTTTCCCGAGTCAGACTCATGAGCTGACAAATCCTTTGAATTAATACATTCTGACCTAAAGGAACTCCCAGTACTATCGTACCACAAACATAAATACTTCATTGTATTTCTGGATGACAAAATGTCACATATTTGGGTCCAATGTCTCAGAAAGAAATCTGATGCTGCTGCAGCGATTAGACAATTTCAAGCGATGGCTAAAACCCAATATGGCGCTACAATCAAGCACTGGTGTGTCGATCCAGGGGGGGAGTTCAAGGATTGTGAGCTACAAAAACAGCTCAAGGACTTAGGCATCAAAATAGAGATGTCTGCACCCCACGTTCATCAACAGAACGGGCGCGCAGAGCGCGCCATAAGGACAATAATGGAAAAGTCGCAAACCTTGCGATTCACCGCTTGTCTACCACAATCATGGTGGGAATTTTGCATAGAACATGCAACACATTTATACAACTGAACCCCAATAAGGCGCCTGAAATGGCTGACACCTTTTGAGGACCTGACAAAGGTCCGCCCAGATCTAAACAATCTGAAGGTCTTCAGTTGCGGTGCTTACGTCTATCTACCAAAGGAAAAACGTCCAACAACATTATCTCCTCGATCGGAGTTAATGACGTACCTTGGAGTAGAAGATGGCATTAAAGCATATTGTTTCATGCGACAAAATGGCGCAATATTCATTGGTGCCACGGCACTATTTGATGAAATGATGTTCCCATGCTGTCCCGGAGCTAAAACTCCTGCCAAGACAGACCTTGGTGATTTTCCACCTCCAGAACCAGAAGATGAGCTTATCCGCTGGCTGTTATCAAAAGCAGTCACACCATCAAGCGGAAAAAGCCTAGTTCCAAACCAATTTCGCGATATTGCGCGCCTACCCTGGCAGCAGCAACTTGAGTGGAAACAGGCTTGTCGTGAAGAGTTAGAGGCTCTTCGCAAGCGACAAGTCTATGATATCGTCAATCTTCCACATGATCGGAAAATGATCAAAAATGGATGGGTTTTCTCCGTGAAATCAGATGGAAGAAAACGAGCCAGACTCGTGGCCAAAGGCTTTTCACAAGTCGAAGGCGTTGACTTTGATGAGATTTTCTCACCAGTAGTCCACTACAAGACTGTACGCCTCATGTTTGCCCTTGCATCTCTACAAGGCATGTATATGACCGGTCTAGATGTAAAAACCACATTTTTATATGGCAAACTTGATGAGGAGATCTATATGGATCAACCCGAGGGTTTCAGACTCGAGGGTAAAGAGCGCAAAGTAATGCGCTTATGCCAAGCATTGTATGGCCTTAAACAGGCTTCACTAGCATGGTGGAAAGAGCTAGAGGCATTTATGCGCACCATTGGGTTTGTGCGCGCCAGCTCCGATGCCGGCATCTTCATACACAAGGATCCTAAGACAGGCAGCATCATTATTGCGCTAGTCTATGTTGACGATGGCTTGTTCATGGGCAAGAACAAGAAACTTGTGGATGAAAAGAAGAATGCTTGCCTGAAGCATTGGGAGTGCCGTAGTACTGAAAAAGTCACAGAATTCTTAGGCATGCGCGTCACCCAGACCGCTACAAAAGTCAAACTTGATCAAACAGAATATCTCGCCAAAGTGCTCGAGAGGTTCGAGATGACAAATGCCAAAGTTCCCCCCACTCCACTCCCGACTGGCTACAAACCGTCGGAGAACACAGCGATGCCAAACGCGGCGCTTAGATCAAAATATCAGTCTGTGATCGGATCTTTATTGTATCTGATGCTCGGAACACGACCTGATATCGCTTACGCAGTAATCAAGATGTCGCAATTCTCGGCTAATCCTAGCCAAGAACATCTAGACAAAGCAATGTACATAATGCGCTATCTGGTGGGAACCCAGAAGTACAGTATAGTCTATGATGGAGAGAAATCCAAGGGGCTGCAGGCCTTCACAGATTCTGATTGGGCAGCTGACACTGTCAAGCGCCGATCTACAACGGGTTACTTTGCTACTCTGGCGAGTGGCATTGTGTGCTGGCAGTCCCATTTACAAAAAACTGTAGCACTGTCATCCACAGAAGCCGAATATATGGCTCTCTCCGACACTTGTCGGCAGATAGTGTGGATAGAGTCCTTATTCCAGGAACTTGGATATACACTGAAGTGCATACCAATCTGCGCTGATAATCAGGGATCCATCTTTATTGGATCAAATCCAGTTCAGGAAAGAAGGACCAAACATATAGACATTCGCTACCACTACACCCATGAATGCATAGAAAATGACAAAGTCACAGTTGTTTTCATTCCTGGAAGTGATAATCCGGCTGACATGTTCACAAAGAACCTTGGCGCCGTCCTATTCAGGAAATTTAGAGACTCTCTCGGAATTACTTTCGAGATTCAAACTTAGCTGCTTAGAGCGCTGTACAGTTTGAGGGGGGGTGTTGAAATTAATCCCAGTGATGCATGCTGTATACATGAGGCAATACATGCAGCATACGCATGTTACTGCACTTACTACTGCACTTACTACACATACATGCGGTAAACACATTCCTGAGTCATGTGATGTCCTTATTATTATGTATATAAGGAGAACCTGTACCATAGTAGGAATACAGTGTTCTTACCTCTGCTAACCCTAGCTGTAAGTCTAAGTAAACCCCAGGTAGGTTGTAAGGAACGTGTTGTCTCTTCCACTGTGCAGCGTATATAGTCTGCTCCAACACGCACGCCATAAATAAACGCTGATGCATAATTCTTCAAGCAAGTCGGATAAGCTTTCAACAACCTCAGGCTGCTGACTGCGATGTCGTCATACTTCCATAATGACCCTACTCCAAGTGTTCAAGACGGATCGAACCAGGCGCCAACTGTACATCATCAGACGATGTGAACGGCTCTAGGATGATGATGGGGTTGATGCCGTCGGACTCGGATGGATTGGATCCTACCAGCGTGAACTCCTTCAAGTGGGCACCTCCTCCTAAACAAGTAATGGGAAAGTCCCCCAAGTTGTAGACGGAAACTTCAATCAGATCACAAGACTGAATACACTTTAGGATGGTTGATTTCAATGGAACGGGTAATAAGGTCCAGGAGCCCGGAAGTTCTGAGTCACTGTAGATAGTAATGTAGCAGACCCACCCCAACATCGGGATGATGCGATATAGCGTGGCCATTCCTACATCGTCAATCGGTTCGGTCATCTAACTTGAGCGAAAGTCTTCTGACATATGTCTGGATAGCGGGATTGAAAGTCAGGATATCGTAGAGTTCGTTCATCTTCGCGGGTATCATATTGTACTTTCTCCTGAAATATGTTGGCTAATTTATGGGAGGCACGATCTCTCGTTGATTTTAGATTTCGGTGCTTTCTCGGTCTGGTCACGTGACATGTCTGGGGAGGGGTTGAGCTGGATCCGACCGTTTCACAACATCAATACTTCCATTGCACCTACCACCACCATGCCAAGCTTGACTCCTTTAAAACAACAAAAATTTCTCTTTGTCAGACAAAAATTGGAGACGAAAATCAGGGAGTTTAGGAAAGCTGTATCTCTGGATTCTCAAAGATACAACTGGAATGTAACAGCAAGCACCCTGCAGCATGCACTTCAAAACAATATTGTCGTCAGCCATTCAGGAAGGACTCTGGGTGAAATTTTGAGTTTGTCACACTCCAAAGAGCTGTCGCTCTACACCGTGGACAATGTTGTCCCTGGCTTTGGAAAAGATGGGACGGTCGTCTATTACTCACGTCCTGAAAGCGAACATGATGTAAGTTCATCCTTACTGCCTTCATTTCACAACTCACATCTAACCAGGAGTTCCGGAGAGAAGTACAAGAAAAGTTTGACAAGCAGGAAGCAATGCTCAATGTTCAGCAGGCCAAGATCGATGAACTTGAGAAGATGATAGGGGGAAACTCAGAAGTTCTGGCCAAGTGGCAAACCACAAGTTTGGTGATCTGTGGTGTGCTTAGTCCTATCACTCACACATTGCTTGCCTAACCAGCTGAGCTAGCATTTGACTCCTTTGCATGGAATCTGGTGTTGCCTTTTGACAAGGCTGAACTTGAGCTATACAACATTCACAAATGTATGTTGGATCTCTCCAGTCTGAGTGGTAAAAATACTGATAAGGGTACTATTTGGTCATAGTCTGGGACCTTTATTATGCCCAGACAAAGCCAGGGCCTCCGAGGAATTTTGCACGACGTATCTACCACAAGATCGATGAAAACATCACCAGCTGTGCAAACAATCTTGCAAGGACGAAGGGAGATGTGGCTGAGAGCCGGCGGAATCTTGCTCACCCGCTCATCCCAGAGGATAGACTGAGTAGCTTTCTCTCTGAGCTTGGGTCAGGTGATGAAAGCCTGGAGCCAATTGAGGTTGAGATGTTCAGGTACCTAGCATCAAGGTCAAATGCTCCTGAAAATGTTGAGCGCGCTATAAGAGGAGGCTGAGATTGACGAGGGCTGGATCAGGGGTTATGGTAGGATTGAAATAGATATATTCTCATACAAATTTTTCAATGCATGCCGCTTGTCAATGGACATCTCTACTACCACCAAGCATGTGGTCCATAAGACATGCATCACACTCCACTTGCCCATGCTCCCCACTCCTGCACAACAAAAACTGAGATGTCGATCACGCACACACCTGCCCCCCACATTCCTACTCTTCCTCTTCTTCTAATTCTGGTTCTGCAGGCAAAAAGGTGAACCGTCAAGGGTCTCATTTTGAAAATTTCGGCCAGTGGTAGGACGGACACTGATCACCAGTTCTTTTACCTCAATGGAGGCCGCGTAATCTTACCAAGGTGCACGTCGAAACAAGCTTTTCTTCATCTCGCATATAGATCCAAAAATCGTTCAACGAGGTTTATCGATTCTTCACCGCTAACCAAGTGCCATTCATTTTGGCAGATTTCATCATTCCGTCCTTCTTCCTCGCCTTCCCTCTCCGTTCACGCACTAACAACATCATAGACACCTGCAATATCAATGTCAGCCCCGAAATATTTCTACACAACGAAGGCGCTCTTATTGCCAAAGGGCATACCTTCATATACCATGTGTTGATCACCTACCTCGTTAACCCATCCTGAATTTCCCCTTTTGTAGACTGCGCTCGAAGAGGCATTCGCCCTTTCTCAGTCAACATATGACATTGCAGGCACCTAATCATTGCCGGAGGGCCAACACCGGACCTTGAGGAGGCCCTTCGATGTAAGTGGTGTTGTTCTCATTGAATTTCATAATCTTACCTTGAACTCGACAGATAGACGATGCCATAGATGATGCATCTGACGATGAGAAGAAGAAGAATCCGGACGATATCAGTAACGATAAGCTCATCCAGCAAACAAAGAAAAAGGCAAAAAGCAAAGGAAAGGGGAAGGCGAGTATATGATAAGACTCATGGTTATATATGGGTACGCTTCGATAGTATCGTTTTGGATACATATTGTTTTGTATATGATGGTTAATTATCTGGTCGCATTATATCCTAGGAAACCAATTTGATAGTATGTCTGCGAATTAATTGCTTACATGCCGCATGAGCATCATCTCCGTGCCGACCAACTTTCCTCCTGAATTGGTGAATTTCTTCACTATGCAGCAAGTATATCCACTCCTACAACACGTCCGACATGTTGTAATTTGTAAAGAAACATTTATTACATTCCTGATACCTTCAGCCTCATCTGGATCTGCACATCTGTCAACTGCCGACTCAGCTTGGACTGCTTCGAGTTCTGTCCCAGCCATCTTCGCAGATGAATTAGCCAATACATTGTACGATAATGATACTAGACGTACTGGGGGAATGACAGGCATTAGGCCCGCCGTAATGTGCGCCCATGCCATAAAGGGCAGCCGCTGGGCGGACAGTGGAACAGACAGCATGTAGCGGCATCAAACTCCAGTGCTGTTCGGGACTGAAAGACAAATTAAGTTTCCGTCTTGGAAAATTGAGAAGCAGATAAGATTCTAACCCATGGATCAGTGCATCCACCAAATCTCCATCCGAGATGGACGACGCCGCGCGGTCCATCAACCACAACGATTTCAAAGCCTTCTCTCTGGACCTTCCATATTGCGCAGTTTTGCAGGCTCCGTCTTGAGGCAATTTTCCTATACGTACACAATTGTTAGTGACTTTGTGGGATTTGACAGTGTGCAGCTCACCTGGATGAACAAGGACATGAACGAATGGTCCTGGAAATATCTCCATCTTATCTCTCAATGTTTCTCTCGATGTTGGCGAAAAGAGGTATGGTCCGAGCATCTTCGAGGTAAGGCCGAACGGGCTCATGATGGAATACTTCTGGTTCATCTTTGCACTGCGCGGGTTTATTAGGGAGGCGTTCCTGATGACGGAAATAGAACCAAGAAACTAACAGCTTCTTGCCCTCATCGAAATCCATCTTGTCGCTTGACAATTTCCACGTCAACAACATATTGAGGACCTGTCGAATATCGGACTGCGCACCGGTGATGAGCTGATCGATAACGTTGCCCGGGACCTTCATTTTCTCCTTGTGAACATAACACGATCGATGCCAGTTCCCAACGTAAAGAACGTATTTGAAAGCGATCAAGATCCTCGATCTTATGTGTGCGGCCTGCGGTCTACAATGCAATCGTCTAAATAGATCATTATAGAAAAATGTATTGAAACTTCAGACTTATGGAAAGGTAGGCTAAATGTAGTTGCAACGAGGGGCTTGAACTTCTGTGCCTGCCTATCCATTCCCAATACATATTATCGGGATCTGCATACCGTTTAGTCACTAGAAACCATGTTGACAACAAGATAACACTTACCTTCGACTTCTTGATCAATGCGTTCAGCGCCCCCACGCCCCCACGATCACCAGCTGACATCCCGTCGACTTCGTCCATGATCAGACACGTCTTATCGGTAATTGTTATGCCCAGGGAGTTTGTTGACTGTCACTCTTCGTATCAGCCTATTTCCCGCCGGGCAAGATTTGACACTTACGGAAGGGCCGTGAATGAATCCATCTAACGATGTATTGTTGATGTTCATCCCAGTCTAGACCACCACAGCATAAGCTCGATACGCAGTAACAGACTCCGAGATTATTTTTACCTCGACAAGCCTTTTTGCTTCATGTATCACTTGCATTGAGCTCGATCGGCGTGAAGCCCTCTAATTTCGCGCAAAGATGCGCACTGGTAGTCTTCCCGATTCCGGGCGCATGACAGCACAGAATACGTTCATTCCGTATTGACCTGGCTTCTTGAAACCAGATTTCAAACTCGAAGGCCTACATAGCACAGGTGAGTTGTCAGTTAGCGAAGTACTAAAACGGGAGCAATACAAACCAGTCATGGAACCACTGCTGCAACTTCTCCACCTGGCCTTGTTGCCACAGAACTCCTTCAACGACTGTGGGGCATACCTTGTCGTCCAAAGTTGCGACGACAGATCTGTCAATTTCGAGCTGTCATAAACTTAACCTTGTTTGATCAAACACAAAATCTGAGGAAGAAAGACAAACCTCCCAGAATCCTTCTTCGCCGAATTCCCCTTCTCCTCCCTCTTCTCCATTTCCTTCGCAGCTTGCCGAATAGTCTCCTGCTCTTTCTCCGTTTTCTTCTTCGTCTTCTCATCGACCTTTCCATTTCCTAAACCCTTGCGCGTCCCTATCAAGTTCAAAAACTCGTCCTCGCTCATCGTTCGAAGGTTGTGCTTCTTGATCGCAGCAAGCTTGCTCGGACCTGCGTTGTCACCCAGGACGACAAAATCGGTCTTGCTCGATGGTTGGCCGACAACACGACTGAAAGGACAAAAGCATCAGAGAACAGGATGTAAAACAAAAGCAAGCAAACCACAAACCCTCCAAAACGCTTCGCGAGGTCCACGGCTTCGTCCCTGGAAAAGCTTCTCAGCTCGCCTGTGAAGACAAAAGACAGCCCAGCCAGCGCATCTGGGGCACCGTCCGGTACCTCCTTTGACCCATGTGCAACGGGACCCGCTAATTTGGACGCTTTAGCAGCTGCCTAGCTAGGAAGACATCAGAAAACGTAAGTCGATGGGTAACGAACGAAAACGAACTTGAATTTCTTCGATGGCTCTTCTTTAGCCTTCCCCTTTCCATTCACGGGTGATTTCTCCTTCTCCTCGTCGTCCCTCTCGACCTTGGCGGGAGCCTTCGATGATCCAGAGGATGGTCTCGGTTTTTTCGTAGCAGGCTTGCCTTTAGCCTGTCCCTTCCTTGGCAACAACTCGTCCTCGTCTGGCTCGCTTACAGAAGTACTGCTATCTCCAAGAAAGTCCATCTCGTCATCTTCATCCTTCTTCACTTTGGTTTTCCCGCCCGTCGAGGTCCTTGGTTTAGGTTTGACTCCACTGGTGGATGGGCGTGGCTTGGGTTTGTCTGTGCCATTGACGAGTTTTGAAGGTGAAATGGCAAACTTTTCCCTGGGAGGTGGTTTCTTCTCTTCACTTTCTTCGTCGCTAGAGATGAGGGCGGCGGCTATCTTACGCTTGAGATTGGTTGATCGTCGCTGTCGCTGATCACTATTCTAGAGATGGCTGGTTTGGAAGCCTTTGAACTTGAGCCCTGGATTGAACGAATCAGGAAGTGAAGATCACAGATATTGACCGGACACATACCACATCTTTGCTTGAGGAAGCGGACTTGTGTTTAGTCAGTGACTAAGAATCGGTCGTGGCACCATACTTGACGGGCTTTTTCTTCAATTTACTGTCATACATTGTATAAGTATAAATGATACAGCCTAAGCGTGATTCTGATACGAACTTGTCGTTATTACCGGTCAGCGATCAAACCAGCCTTGACAAAGCAGATACACCATCGTATACTTTTTTGTTGTGTTCCAAAACTTGAAACCCTATTTTGCACCTGCTTCAGTCATTCCCAATTCCCAAGATAATGAACAACGAACCGGTGTTGGCAATTGCTTCTGGCTGCCTGAAGGGGTACCACCGAAAAACAACCTGATATCCTTCCCTCCATTTTTTGTGATTTTCGCAACTTTTGTGGAGGGTGCCATCATCAACGTCGAGGCTCTGACGTGTTGAGATGGGTTTGGAGAGGCGGTAGGCGATGTGAGGCAGGTGGGCGATGACGAAAATGATGAGATGATCTGGTGGAGTTGGGATGGCAAACTTACCGGGTTTTCAGAGTGGTGATGATATTGGCAATGTTGCAATTGCTGCTGGATGGCTGGTTGATCAGATTATCATTCTCAAAGGGACTGCTCCAGAGCATTTTTACCCTTACGAATGCATTTTACTTGCAGACTATACTCATACACACATATAAACAGATGCCTGTGTCATATTCTTTCTGTAGCATCAAAGGACAAGACGGGAACATGCTGCAACCAAAAGTTGGATTTGTTGATGAAGGAAAGGTGTGCTATTTACAAAAGATGGTCATCTAGCTAATGTTGAAGAGCGTATCTGGCGAGGGTAGTTGATTGTTTCAGAGCGACAGAAACGTAGTTGTAATTTACGAGCAATAACATATTCAGAAATCTACAACTGGGATATAGATCTGGACAAGCTACAGAAGTTCATGAGATCCATAGTCACGACCGCTAGCGTAACTACTATATAGTTATATACGACCAGCTTTGAAGCCATCCTCGTGCATTACTACAGGCTCGCTCATGCATGTGTTGCAAGGCAGGGTAGTTTGGGGGGTATAGTGAGTGTTGTTGGCTAAAGGAATTGGCTATCCCGAATCCCGTGTCCAGAAGGGTTGGAGGAGAGACTAATAGAAGTAGAAGCATCATGATGAAGCGTAGATGAAGATTGGGGAGGATGAAGTAGACCAGCAATGAGTAGGTCATTTGTGATGTCGAGCATTAGACGGATACATGTGCATCATCAACGGTGTGCATTGGCGTTGGTGAATCCTTTCCTTCGGAAGGAATTTCGGGAGCAAGGTGGGCTGGTCCCTTTTTGAGTTTGAAGTATAACATGGTGCCGATGCACATCAGAAGGAGAAACACGGTGATGACGGACATAATGACTTGGCCTGGATGCGTGGAGACTGAATGGTTGATTTTTTGGATCGACCATGGATAGCATGATGATTTGATGAGGATGTACAAGCCAAGGCCGATGTAGAGAAAGGGTATTATCATATGCATATATTTCTTCGCCAGTGCGAGAATATGCTTCTCCCTCATGACCAGGAAAGCGACTAGGCACCACACTCCTAGCAGGATGTAGTATATGACAATATATATCGCCATCTCTGCTCTCCGTGCTTGTGAGAATAGCGGTACGTATGTCCCGATGTTGTCTCCCCCGTTCATCAACGTGATCATCGAGACTTTAAGTGTGCTTTTGATCCCGGCAATCTTGGATGACTCTGATTCTTCTTCCTCTGTTGGGTAGAAGAGACCGAGAAACCTCCAGACTCCCAGTAGGAGGGGCATAAAGCCAAAGAATCCGATAGGTTCAGTGGGAATAGCATATGAGATGCCGAAGCCAATCAAACTGATGATGACGATCGCTGTGAATCCGATGTATTGTCCGAGAACGATCTTAAGGGGAGTTATAGTTTTGCTGGTGGTTGCCTCGGAGAAGAAGGTGACCAAGACGAACATGTCGTCGATATTGGTGATGGCGAATGAAGCGCATGCAACTCCCACCGATTTCCCGAAATTCAGATGCATAATGGGAAGTGTCGACGGGTGGAAGGGGATTGTTTTCGAACTATCTTCCAAAGTTCGACGTTCGCCAATTCAGCGGCCAGCAAGTGCAACGAGGATTCATATAAATAGATTGACCAAACAACATACTTAGCTGTTGCAACTGATTGCCGCGCGCTAGGCGCTCAGCGCTCAGCGCCCACTGGCACAATGACCTCAGCCGCGCGCTAGGCGGCAGCTGAAGCTATCTACATCAGGGTTTCGGTGACACTCTGAACTTGCATTATAATGTTATATAAGTAGTATAAAATTAATAATAGCTGCAATTCTTGCGAGGTAGTTTATAAATTCAGATATACCTAGGCTCCGTTGGGCTAACCAGCCACATGTCCCCGACTTAGGGAGGTTGTGCAATGTATTTACAGAGCATAGTTAGTAAAGTGCATCACAGTATAATGCTAGGCAGTGTTAGATCAATGGGCCGGGAGCATCATGAGCTATAAAGCTAGATTATGCTCAGTAACATTGGTGATATTTGGCGGGTGCGCAGTCCCGGACTCACCTGGTCACTACGCAATGACAACAAACTGGGAAAGACGGTAAAGTCCATCACACTATATAATGCTAGGTATTTGGTAACATTGGTGATAGATCATAGTATTTGACACATACACAATCTGGGACTCACTGGGTCACTACACAATCCATGCAATGATTATGAACCGACTACTTTAGTACGGTAGCCCACCAACGTCTGCCTTGGGGTTGAGGCGACAGTAGTCTTGTTACCATCCTCGTTGACTCCTACTGGTCATAGACCTCGGCAGAGATATAGACCTTAGGACCTGGTGATCGCCACCTCAGTTGCCATGTCGATTGGCATTTCCTGGCTTTGGATGCTGTGCGAGTTGCTTTCATTTTCAGACCACTCATTGTTGGGGGAGGTTGACCTATCAATATTGGCCTTGGAGAATAGGTGAGGGCTCAGCAAAGATATAGACCTGGTGATCACCACCTCAGTTGCCATGTCAATTGGCATTTCCTGGCTTTGGATGCTGTCCGAGTTGCTTTCATTTTCAGACCACTCATTGTTGGGCGAGGTTGACGGCTACCGATCGATATCGGCCTTGGAGAATAGGTGAGGGTCTTTGTTGTTGCGATCTCAATTGATTATCACTGAATTTTGACCTTTACTAAATCTGTAAGCCATGTGGGTATTGCTCTCCCTACATGAACTGCCCACAATCGGCCCACCGGCTTGGATGTGTTGTTGTGTTGGGGTAATTTGACAACCACCTACATCCTTCAGCCTTTGGGGCTAGGGAGAGTGACCATCCTGATCAGAATTTGTGTTCAGTTCAGAACTGGCGTATGCATCACTCCTTCAAACCAGTGCTCCATTGTTAGGAACCAGGTGGGTGACTCACGGATTGCTTCTACTATCCTCCATCGGCTGCAGTCTTGGGCCAATTCATGATGTTGCCGAGCATCCCATGCTTGTTGCACATTTTCAGGCGAGTCTTTATTTGGGTGGTTCAACTTCCTCTTCAGACTTGGGCCTCTTTTGCATTTCTTGCGAAAGGCTCCCATTATTATGCTAGTCTTATCATAGGCACACTAGGGTTAAGATGTACAACAATGTTTTTCATTTCAATGTATGTACTCCAATATACAAGATGACAGCTGATACACAAGGTGACGGATGGTACAAGCAAGAAATAAACACAACAATGGTGCAAATGATGGGAATGAATCAGTCTAGGCCTGGGAATGTGCACTATGAGGATTAGCACTGATATCACGCAAAGCTTGATGCCTTTGCTTGATCCTGGCCAGGACGTTGTCTGTAGCAGCAGGCCTCCGTTGGGATGAATATGATGGGAAAATTTGCCTAAAGTAATGGGTTAGCATTTGTATCCCTAGTCAAAAGTAATTACCTGTTCCACCACTCAAGGAGGTCATTAACTTCCTCCTGCTCATCTACATCCTCGAAAAGATCAAGGACAGAGTTGTAAAATTGTTCAGAATCGGTCGCTAAATCGGATAGGGAGAAAATGGGTGATGAAGAAAGGGCAAATCGAACCTGCTTGTTGTTTTTCATTTAGTGTGAAAGGAGAGTCAGTGAAGCATTCACCTGCATTGCAATATAAGTGATAGAGGCAAGGGTAATGCTAGTCATGCCGTGGATTCTTGCATTTCCAGACTGAGTGGCTCTAGGCTCCTTGTTGACAGAGCTAGGTGAAGTAAATATGTGCTTATATGCCTAAAAGTTGTTTGAATCGTTATCAGACTTGTAACATGACATACTCACAGTGACAAGGAGAGAACTGCAAAACAAGCCATTCCAAGGATCTTCGGGATTATAAGAGAAACCATGGTATAGGAACAAGGGCCATTCATCGCCAGTGGCTGTAATTTCTCCAGACCTGAGTTTTTCCTTGATCCTAACATAAATCAAAGCACCGACATGGTATCTAGGATTGATGGACTTACTCAGTATCTGACCAGTTCAGGTTAGTTGGGCATATCAAGGCACCTGTCCGCTCATGGTGAAACCCCTGATCAGCTTTGACATTACAGGCAAGTGGTGGTTGTAAGGATCCTCCTTTCAGTGTGATCCAGTCAATAATCGCCCCCTTTAGACTCTTTGTATCATCAGCCTGTGCGTTTGAGGAACCCTTTTGGACCTATGGGTACTAACAGTGAACTGCTGACATAAGTGTAATGGATGAGAGATGATGAACTAGATCAGCAACATGAAGGATCTCTTCTTCAGACCCGCTGAGGAGGCGCTCTTCAAGTCCTGGTACCATCTGGAGAAGCAATTGATATACCCAATACTCTCTTCTTTCCCTGGAGAGGTTGTTAGCACCAAACATGAGTGAACATAACATACAGTTAATCACTCAGCAGTAAATGATTCATCTGGTCTATCCGCCAGTTCGACTTCACACAGAATGCCATTCGTGAGGAGGGTATGGATGCGGCACAATGCATGTACGGTTCGACCAGAGTGATGGCCATGATGAACCAGTGGATCTGTCAGCGTACTATGATGCTTCAAGTTAGGGTATTGATCATATATATATGCAATTGTATGTGAGCTCACGGTTTCTTCCTTGGCCCAAGGTAAAGGGCATTTTCCCGAGAACGACGCCCTAATATAAGATCATCTTTGTTAGACATCGAGTGGCCCAGCACAACGATAGAAAGCAGAAGTAATGAAATGAAGTGGAGAAGGAAGGTGAGGAGAATCAGTAACCTGGGGAGCCTGAAATATTGTTAAACACAGCCCTTTTGGAGTCGTGTTTTGACTCTCCGACTCAAGTGTCATGGAGCCTGTCATCAGAAAGATAGTGAAGGTATGTAGGTCATTGCCAAACTTGAATCAACCGTTGCCAATTGCAATTCAGTGTGTAACAGCATCACAACCATTTAGAAACTAATTCTGAACCTGGTGGCTCAGGACGGCCACCACTGGCTTGGAAACAGCTCGCGATGACTAAATGTAAAGGTGACCGATATCTCACGCTGACTGAGTTGGATGATTCTGATAGAGCTTCAAAAACTTCTTGAAATGACAGCACCTGCACTGGCAATCCACCTTGCGTGCAGGGGCTTGCACATCTGGGGGCGGGTGCTTTGTTCATCCCTGCCATCTCTCATTGCCGTCATTTTCCTTGACGTCTCCATCTCCATCTCCATCTCCATCTTCATCTCCGTCTTCATCTCCGTCTCCATCCCCATCCCCCATCGTAATCCTCTTCCTCATTCTTGTCCTTGTCGTCTTGTACTTAGGTCAGGTTGAATGATGTGCAAGGAGCACCCCCCAACAAACTAGTCAATAAAGGGAGTAGGTGTGGGCAAAGTAATATCTCCAAAGGAATTCCAGTTGTCTCATGGGGCTCTCTTCGGTATTTTGTTAGTCTTCTAGCCAACGAGCACAAAGATCATACAGAATGGGTCGATAGAAGTCTGCAATGGTCAGCGTGAGTGCTGGTGTGGCAAGAACCTTTGATAAGGTGGCCAACAGTTGGTTCATAGAAGACATGTTTTGAATGTCAATCGATCCTGACCACCACCAAATGCCATTTATCTAGATTCTGTGTCAGTAAGCGACAACAAAATAAGGAGAATCATACTGAGAAAGTGCTAAGATTGAATGACATCTGCACCGAAATGCCAAGAGGCTTGAAGCTTGAAGGAAGATGAAGATAGACTCATATGTGAAGCAAAACAATTTGAAGGAAGGTAAGGATACAATGTCAACACAAGTCTGCAACCATGCTAACTCTGTGCTCGAATCCCAGGGCAATCTTGAAGGAAGGCGAGGGTGGATAATCTGTACACAACCCTGGTGTACAGTAGTTTCGCATGGCACATAGAATCACAACCCATCATAAACATCTGGAGCCTCGCTGTACATGAGTGGAATATTGAGATATTGCTCCGAAGACATGAGAAAACCACAAGTCTAGTTGAAATTTACTGGAAAACATGTAAGGAATTTGGAACAATATCTGGAATATTATTGGCATACCAGAAACTGAGCGAAGCAATGCCAACACAAAACACCAGAGTCTGCAACTGTGCTAACTCTATCTTCGATGTTGAAAGCGTGAACAACATCTGCACCAAAACACCGGGAACTTGGAACTGTCAAGGCTTGAAGCTTGAAGAAAGAGCAAGACAGGCTTTATGTGCAGCAATTCCAATCAATTTGAAGGAATGTCGAACAACAGAGTCTGCAACTGTGCTAACTCTGTGCTCGAATCCCAGGGCAATCTTGAAGGAAGGTAAGGTTGTCAAACAACAGAGTCCACAGCCATGCTAACTCTGTGCTTGAATCCCAGGGCAATCTTGAAGGAAGGTAAGGTTGTCAAACAACAGAGTCTGCAGCCATGCTAACTCTGTGCTCAAAGCCAGGGCAATCATGAAGGTGAAGGAGGATATTTCAGTTGCATTAAACAACATGCCGACTCTGTGTGCGATGTTGCAGATGTGTATGTTCGACATTAAAAGTTTGTATCATAATATCGTGTTTCGGACCCCGTTGTGATCCGAGGTCGATTACTCACTACTATTTATGGCACCAACTCAGAAAACCTGGTATACATGTATTACTAGTACAATCAAATGTCTATGCATTATCTATGACCAACTTCTTAACTACATCCTTGGTTCTCTCTATGTACTGCAATGTATGCTTGTTGCTCGGGAGTACAGCTAGCAAACTGCTCAGCAGTCATGACATCAAGAAGTTGCCAAAACTCCAGCCCAAACCATTGAAACAGAGCCTCTCGATGACCCGAACATTTTTTTTTACAGCACCATGCCTTCGATGTGACTTCATTTTTGACTCTGGGGCAGCAGCCTGCTGATGTGTAGAAGGATATGGGGAAGGCTGGGAAGAGGCTTGCTCCAGGCAATGAACACGAGAGGTTGAAGAAGGGGTAGGTCTAGATATGGCTGACAGTGTGATTCGTGAGGTGATGGAGGGTAAGGGTGGGATAGGCTGGAGCACTGGATGTCGAATATTGGATGTCAAAGAAGCCCAAGAACCAGATGTCAATGCATGATGCACAGATGGTAGGTTGAAAGGCAGGTCGCTCCACATGTAACTTGTTACTGGAGCTTTGAATGTCCAGCTATCCCTTGCAACTGAGATAACTTCAGTAGCAAAAGCTTCTGTGATGTAGGTCCAATCAGGAACTGGAAGTATGTCATGGACTAAGGCCGACTGTGCTGCATCGACAAACTGCAAGACAAAGCCATTAAGCACAGTTCCATGAACAGGGAGAGGGTCACAGTGGATAGAGCGCAGTCCAGCTTGCTTGGAGTGTTTCTCACAGGTGGCAATAATGTATTTCCTTAATGACACACTGTCATCCATTGCGCAACACAGATATACCACTGGGGAAGCTGCAATATTTGGGACCTGTTCCAAGATACAGAAAGGGCCCAAGGGGTCAACTACTCTATCGACATCTATATTGGAGGCATCAATTGCAGAGACCGAGTTGCCCTCGACAGTCGTGTCATCATTCCACATTTTTTTGGCTCCATCATTCATACACAAAGACTTCCCCTCAAATTCTGGAAGGATAAATGACAAACATGAGGCACCGATAAAAATCAAGAACAGATTCAAGTGAAAAAAACAAACCTGATGCTGAGAAAGCTTCAGCTTCAACTTCAACTTGCCTCGAGATTACATCACTCTCATCAGCTCCACTGCTAACACAACCTACATTATCTGCACTGGCAGATACAGCCTCATCCATAGCACACTGATTCTTAAAAGTTTCACAGCTAGGATAATTGCCCTTTGCATGGATCAAGGCAGCATTCAGGGGAGTATCAATGACCATGGAGTCCTTTTGGATGCGAAGCAACAACGTGTCTGAGCCACCTTGACGATTGCAGGGAGTGGGAGGGAGGGGGTCATGCCTCTGTACAACAAGAGTTCCATCTTCTGAACCATCTCCCCAGTCTAGTTCCTCTTTGCTGACATGATTGTCCTCAGGAAGATACAACTGGATGTGTTGATTCCGTTTACCAACACCATTGCTAACAGACAAGCCAACTGCAGGCAACTTGCTCGAAGAACTTGGCCAGTCAACATTCTCAGCATCTGCATCCTCATGTGGTGACATCTGATCATTACACGCTGTAGCTCCAACCATAAGGGAAGGAAACGTGAGGGGAGTGGGAGAATGTCTCTGGGCTGCTGGTGTAGCTCCATGGATACTGGAAGGTAGTGAAGCTGGAGGGGTCAGAGAACATGCTCGGGTTATTGGTGTAGTTCCAGGCATACAGGAAGGCAACAAAGTGGGAGGGGTCGAAGAGTGCATCCAGGTTATCAGTGTGACTCTAGGCATAGGGGAATGTAATGAAGCCAGAGGAGTCGGAGAGTGAGTCTGGGTTGTTGGCATGGCTCCAGGCATGGAGGAATTTAACAAAGGGGTCAAAGAACTTGGCTGTGGTGTTTGGGGCGAAGGCTTAGGGCAACACTCTTCAAGGGATGGTTCTGATCCAACCTGATCTTTAGACGTAGGGTGGGGTTGAGCATATGCCCAAGACGAGCAATTTTTGATCAGGAGGAAACCTTTCTTGCCTTCACTCTTGACAAACATCATCTTGGGAAGAGGAAAACCAAATATAGAGTGGTTATAGTATACTTGCATATGATTAAATGGCCATCTGGGATGAATGTAAGACGGTGTTGCATATGACAATCCCATACTGTACACCAGCTTGGTTCTCGATCAGGAGTTTCAGTCTCTGATTCGAAGGATGCTTCCTCTTCAGAAACTTTTCGCAGTGATTTTAAGACCATTGCAGTCTTGCCTTCCTCCACAAGGAAGCGCAGCCCTGGTTCCTTAGCTGGATCCATCTCAATGAATCTGTGCCACACAGCTTCACCTGACTTTGAGTTCTTCCTTTTCTTTGCATGTTTGGGAAGGAGGATAGAGGCAACTGGCAGAGGTCTCCAAAACGCCACTGGACCTTCAGTAACCAATTCTCCCAATCTGCGATCGGACAATGACTTGATCATTACTTCAGAAGGAGGATCATCCCATGCAGAGCGAGACAGAGGCAGTGATTGTGCACTCTCTGCTTCCCTCCACCTCGTTGAGTGGACCGGCAGCAAGGGGCCATCATGTGTAACAGGGGCTCGAATTTCATATGGCTGCTTTCCCCAGAAATTATCTGATCGATCATCATAATTGCAAACATGGTCAATATTACTGTGATGGTATTCATTCTGATGATGTAAGTAACTTGCTGATGAATGATCTCGGCGCTGTCTTGAACCTCGATCATCCTTTCCCGAGCGCCCCAAAGAACTACCTCTGGCAACACCATGGTCTGGAATGAAATTGGTTCCATGCCATTTGTCACTTAAATCTGGGGCAGTACGAAGACTGGAATGACCACCTCTGTTAAAGCCACTATCCCAACTAAAATCGGTTGGACGACTGCTGTTAGTGACACTTTGGTCATCGTCTGAGTTGCGATTCCACCAACCATTGAAGCAACCCCAGCCATTCCCCGAATCTGAATCGGTTTGATGCTGAGCAGACATTTCACCATTAAGCAGTTCCGGAGGGACAGGAGGGTATGTGCTGTACTCAACGGGAGACAGCACCTGAGGGCGGGAACGACTGTCTTCAGGTGATGGCATGTCATCATCAGATTCATCAAGAGTCTGGTGTTCACGCATTCGAATGTGGAATGCCCAAGATGCAGAGCGAGCACAATATTTCTCTTTACACTCTATGCGAGAACCTCTTTCAAACTGATTGAGAGAAAATGGAAGGAATTTCAGGGGACCGCTTTGGGAAATAACTTGAAGATAGGGATTTGCCTCAGGCGAGTTCAGCTGTTCAGCAGGAGTTCGATGCACAAAATCCTGTTGATGCTTGTCCACAGGAGGCCATTGATCTGGAATGGTGCTAGGAGGTGGTGATGGAGATGGGAAATCCAAGCCTTCACTGTACCGATGAATGATGTACACAGGAACAACGCCGACATGCAGCAACCATATCCCATCAGCTTTCGCAGCTCCATTGAGCCATATGCCAATGTGACCAGATTGCACCTTAGTAATCGATAAGGGGCTCGTCGATTGGCACCACCTCCAGAACTTCATCATGGTCAACCAAGCCTCCATCTCTCGGAGGCCCCTTTGTAGTCCAACGAAGAGTGGAACTACCTCCTCCCATGTCCAGACCGACTGTTTGGTGAGCATATTCATTTGCTCCAGCAATGGGTAAAAAGGGCAATTAGTTAAAGCATTTTGGAGTTTGTCTGTCAGGGGCATGCTGGTGTGAAATTTACGCGTTGAAGTATATAAAAATTTGCCTGCTGGGTCAACACCGAAAGGAACTCAAGGTTCAAAGACCCATGGCCTGGGGCAGATGGTGAGGGCACCCATACCAGCGGGAGAGGAACAAGTTCAGGGTCCACCAAACACCAGTTACAAATATTAAAAGGAGGACGCATACAAAAGCCCAACCATGGATGCTGAGGATAGAAGTGTTGGGGATGTAATGTCCAGTCGTGTGGCCCCAGTCATCCATTGTGATAACGTGAGCTCCCATCATACAAAGCCACTGGTTCCTTCAATGGTACTCCGGGATAATAATCAATACTGTCCACATTTGGGGACCAAAGCTCGTACGTGTCGTCCCGTATCTGAACACCGTGCTGGCACATAGCAGTTTCACATGGCATGTAGAATGACAAGCCATTGTAAACATCTGGAACCTCGCTGTACACATGTGCAATGTTGAGATATTGTGCTGAAGACATGAGAAGTGGAGACCACAAGTATAGTTGAGATCTACTAGAAAACATATAAGGAATTCAGAATAAAATATGGACCATTATCAACATACCGGAAGCCAAGCGCAGCAATGCTAATACAGGAAGGCAACTCTAACCCAAAACACCAGAGTCCGCAACCGTGCTGACTCTATCTTCAATATTACAAGCGTGTAAATGAACAAAGATGGTGCCAAGATTGAACAACATCTGCGATCGAAAAGTTGAGGTCTTTACTGTGCCCCACATATTCCGAGCCAGTCCGCGTGGAATTTGGTGGACTCCGCACAGACTAGCTTGGACTGGACCCACTCATTTGGCTCAAATGTCCTGTATATTGCTCAGACTCCTAGAGAGTCCGCATGGACTTTTGTGGAGTCTGAGCTATTTTTGGACTTTTACTCGGAGTGCACATGGACTTTGTCTGAGCAACATCAATTTACTCAGACTCAGACAGACTCAGACAGATACATGTCTGAGTCAAGTCCAAGTTGAGTCTGTGGATGCACAACAGAGGCTTAGCTGACTACAGAAAAATTATGTATTAAAGTAGAATCGAACCCCAAGCCTTGTCACCAAGCATAAAAAGCACAATTAACCACTACACCACAGAGCCATTATCAGTAAGTGCAAACAATTGCATTATCTAACCGTATTTAAATCACGTGACTCATGTGCAAGTTCAAGACGCATCAACAATCATTGTTGATGTTGATCACCACCATCACTCTCGACGCCACTGCCTCCCACCTCCCTCTACCACCACCACTGCCCAGTCAGCCCCTGCCTCCAATGCCTCTTGCACCATCAGCAACAAACAGCAAACTAGCTGAGCCGATGCAACAGGACCCAATGAGCCAAGCTGACACAATGGGCCCAAATGATGATAATCATCGTTTGGGCCCCTAGTAAGTGTTTTTTTTTGTTTTTTGTTTTATCAATCAGCTAATTGTATTTTATTGCCTTTTAGGTTGTATGCTACTGGGCATGACCTGCCATGACAAAAAATGCACAACCCACGCACATGCCCACCTCATCCCCTCCCCCCCATTCAAATGGGATGTGAGGCTGTCGACACAGGCTAGGAGGGTGCCCAGGGATGCCAGGAGACCCCAGAAGGGGGATACCAGCCTAGTAAGCACCCACCAACCTTCATAATTGCGCCACGTTGCACTGATGCACCCAAAAAAAAATACAGAAACCCAAACGGGGAACAATGGCAATGAACGATGACAAGCCACCCACCCCCAGCCTCACGAGCAACTGCTCCTGGGGTGGAACGTGGGTGGAATGATGCCCAGACGCAGGGAAGGGAGATGACAACAATGCACCACCTGTCCCCAGCCTCATGAGCAACTGCTCATGGGGTGGAGAGTGGGTGGAACAACACCTAGGGGCAGGGATAGGAGATGACAGCACACCACCCACCCCCAGCCTCATGAGCAACTGCTTGTGGGGTGGAGAGTGGGTGGAATGACACCTAGGGGCAGGGATAGGAATAGGAGACGACAGTGCACCACCTGCCCCCAGCCTCATGAGCAACTGCTCGTGGGGTGGATTGCTGGTGGAACAACAACGATGACAAGCCACCCGCCTCCATCGTGGGGTCGTGGGGTGGGTTTTTTCTTCTTCTTTTTCTTTTAGCCCTCCCCCACATTTTGGGGGGAGTTTTTTTTTTAAATCTATAGTTTGTAATGTAATTATTATTAGTTTTTTTTGTATTTCTTTGATTGTATTGTATACTCCCTTGTGTTAGACATGAGGGATGCAGTTAATAAAATTTATTTGTTCAATTTTTGAAAGATAAATACTTGAGTTTGAGTTTGAGTGTCATAAATAAACTATGTATTACTAACAAATAATTCTCCTGTGGCTCAACTGGTTGATCACATGTGTTTGGTTTGTTGTGTGATGACTTGGAGGTCTTGGGTTCAATCCTTGCTCTGCACACCTATATTTTGTAGGCACGTCATGACTTTCATAAAGTCTGAAAAGCTTGGAACTCGTAAGATATCAAACTGACCCAGATTCTGCATACAGACTAGCTCGGACTCCACACAGTCCATGTGGAGTCCGCTAGGACATGTGGGGCACTGTAAATTACTGGAAAAGTTAAGAAACTGTCAGAGGTCGAAGCTTAGAGAAAGATGAAGACAGACACTATGTGAAGCAATAATTTTGGCAGAAGGTGGGTACACAATGTTGAAAAACAGAGTCTGCAACCGTGCTAACTATGCGCTCAAATCCCAGGGCAATTAGGTGAGGGGGGGTGTTACGTCAAACAACAGAGTCCGAAACCGTGCTAACTCTGTACTTGAATCCCAGGGCAGAAGGTGAAGGTGAATATTATGCTGTTTAAAACAACAGAGTCTGCAACCATGCTAACTCTGTGCTCGAATCCCAGGACAATTGGCAGAAGGTGAGGGACTATAATATGTCAAAAGAGTCCGCAGATGCATTCAAGTTGGGGCCCTGGGAGTGAAACAAGTTCAAGAAGTTAAAGGAAAAGCCTGACTCAGAGAATGAACCAGATCACATGACTCGAGCACATCCGATATCGAGTCCTGACATAGTAATCCCAAATATTGAACAAATATTCATAATTGAAAGAATACATTTATTGACATAGGCGGCCCGCCTATAAGAATATGAATGGATATGCTTGCCAAATATTTTAGATATACTCTACTAGCTGGCTGATATATTCATCATAAACATGAATCATCACTATCAATAGCCATACATCTCATCCCTGGCAAGTAACTCCAGACGGTCTTTGGACTCATAGCCACTCAGTGACTCGCATTCATCAGAGTCCGAGTCGCTGTCGAAATCTGTATCGGAATCGATATTGGTCTCAACTTCTTCATCAGTCATGTCCAGGCCTTCAGCCGCTCCAGCCACCACGTCAAGCCTGAAGTCCATGCTAACATTTGAGCCAGCAAAGGCCCCACTGCGATTATCATGCCCCAACAGAGGGTTACAGGTTGGGTGCTCTTCCAGCCTGGCGTTCATGTTGCCCTCTACCAATGGGAATCGATCAGCTGTACCTCCAAGTCTGGCAGCACGTTCTGGGCCCTCCTCTTGTTGGTTTTCTGTTTGGGGGCTCGAAGAATCTTGAAGAGCTTCCATTGCTATCCCTTGACGTTGGTTCCATCGATTATACATATGTCCAACCCCATGACCCCAGTGATATCTCATCATCATATCCCTATCAACAAAACTTATTCAAAATCAGAAATTGGTGTTTATATGTATATATAAACAATGTTGCTTACCGACTGATGAAGTACAATTTCCAATCAACAACATCCTGGGCCCAATATGAAAGACCAGGTTCACCATCCTCATGGACCCTTCCTTGCCTAAATGTAGGAATGATATGGCATCCTCGAAGGACATCACTAGGATCAAGAAATCCGAAAGCATTTTCATCATTCACTGGGAGGAATGAAACACGGTCTAACATTTGTGGACCAAGTTGCATTACCACTTTCTAGCTTATACCACCGAACCCATAATGCCTCCAGCCAGCGAGGATGGTAGTCTGTATTTCCTGTGCCAATATACATGATGTTGGCATGAAAGATGCTGAGTACACGAGCATAGCAGAATGGGTGGCTGTCACCGGGCACACTACCACCTGGCATGTATGTTGGGTTGAGCGTCATTATGTTGCAATGCCTGCTTGTCCCTATGTGGATGACGTCCTCATCGCAATGGACATCATACCGAGTATAGTTGATCCGCATAATGTTGTGTTTGTACACACATTCATGCTTGAGTGTAACTGCTTGCCATGCCAGAAGATTCGACTTCTCACCCTGGGTAGCTTCGGTGTTAGAAGCTTCCAGTTGTTCAGTGAGCAGAAACCTAATCTGTGGGAGAAGATGTTTCTTCAATTTTGGAATGAAATTCTATCAAAATCATCAACAAAAATTTGACAGAACAACAGGACTCTGCATGACCTTAACAGCTGGGTCACCCTGATGTTTCTGCACAAAGAGTCTGACATGTTCCGAGAGATTTTCTGATTGGCCTATGGAATGGTGCACGTCTGGATTGATTGCGACCTTGTCATTGTTGACAGTTGTTTTCCCACTGCTCTGTTCATGTATATGTCAAATTCGAGCCTGCCTACGCTCAGTCTTAGCCATTTGCTGCACGTATTTCCGGCGGTCTGTTCGGGCATAGTGTGCCTTTGCTGTACGGTGTTCCAACTCACCCTAAAGGGAAGTGCATGTTAATACAGAAGATATTCCAAATACCTTCATACATACCAGTTCTGTATTATAGGAGTCACAGGTTCCATACATTCATTCGTATCGTGTCTGCATAATCCCCAAGTGCATGGAGCTTATAGGTATGCATATTATACTGTTTCCTTCGATGACCTGCTGTTGTTCATGGCACATCCAATCTGGAATTAGCATTGTGACCAGGTTGAACCTCTGGGGTAGACTTCTTAATTTCACGTTGCTTCCATACTCGTTCTTCATGAGGGAGCTCAGATGTAGCATACTGTGTACACGCATCAGAAAATAAGCGGAGTTGGCTCCCTAGATCCGTAGTAACTTCTTCAAGAATAGACAGTGTGAAATCTGTATGCATTCGAAGCTTGGCAAGTCCATGCCAGTGGGCACAGAAAGAGAAGCTCTTGAATGATTTGATCATGTGGTTCAGGAAACAAACCTTCGAAAACAGGAATGGCACACTGAAACTTCTGTTGTTGACAGCATGTGATAGAGAAAAAAATATCAGTCACCTGCAAGAGGTTTTCAAAATCACGAGCAGCCATCTTCTTCATTTCAGAAGAATTTTTGGAAAATTTTTGAATGTTATCTCTTCCAAATGTTGGAACTTGGCGATATCTCAAAGAAATAGTTAGCTAATGTCATCGACAAATCAGTCGTCTGGCTTACCTCAAATCCAACTCAATCACCAGTGCTGGGTCAACTGCATGCAGGATGCGAATCAAGTGGATAAAAATGTTTTTCCATACCCCAAGCTCAAATTCATGCATTAGATCAACCACCAGCATTGAATTGCACTCAAAACCAAAATGAGCCAAACGCACTGAAAAGGCATTCTGAGATGAAGATGATCAGTTAGTCATAGAGTGCTTGAATGACAGTGACTTTCCAAAGAAGGGACAAGTGACTCTTTCTTCAAAACATCCTCAACATAAGTACTATTCACTGCATAATTGTTCTTGCAAATGAGAGATCGTGTGGCTTGGATGTTGGACCTAGTATTAGAATCCTTGCGAATCATCATCACTCGATGCCTAAGATCAGCCTCCGTGCCAAGTTCTGGAAACTGGGACTTGGGAACGAGGCAACGCGGACAAGCACATTTGCCATTCTGGCGAATGGATGCCAGACAAACTCTAAATTCTATTATCAGAAAATGGCTGATGAGGAAAAGTAGAATGAAAACAGACTTCTCTGGATAGTTGGCAGAGTATGTGAATACTCTGGGATGGAATTGTTGGATGACTCCATCGGAGCATGCAAACAAGGCACTGTTCTCATAAGCTTCGAGAAATTCATCATCCAGAAGGATCTCCCACTGTGCATGAAAAAGCTCTTGATGACAGTGCTTCATCAAATGCTTGTTAGGTCCCTTGCCACCAGTGTAATTGACTGCAAATTCTCTGAAGGAATCTGGGAGCTAAAGTGCGATTGATGAGAAAATTGAGAGCAACAGAGACGACAGAGTAATCATACCACTTCGAAGTAAGCAATATGATTGGCCAGGTTGCATGAAGGCTTCATTCACTGGTATTTGGACTCGTTTCCAAAATACATATAACAAGGCCAAAGTTTTGTTTTGCTAAATGATGTTAGTACAGTCTCATCAGACCAAAACATGAGTGCAATTATCACTCTCGGGGTAATACAACCAGGGTTGGGTGGTGAATCCAACAGTGCTTTATGTGCTTTCAGGAATGCGGCCGAGGAATATAACTCTCCATGAATGCGGATATCTGGTTCATCTTTGCAGTCACTACATTTCCACAGGAGCTCATATGGCTGGAAATGAAAGTTCTCGAGCCCCCTCAAAAGTCATTCCCAAATAACTGCTATTATTGACTGGTGGTACAATTCTCCAGCTAGGTACCGCTGCGGACCAGAGATTTTCATGCGAGAATGGAAGGGTATGTGTATTGAAATAGCAGTACAGGTCCACCCTGTATCCTCCCCCAACCACTGATCATCCTCGAGATAGCCATCCCCTTTGTTAGCGGTGAGAAGAGTATCAATCTCCGTCCAGTTTGTCTTTCAGATATTACTAGGTGAGAAGCTTGGGTTACCAACTATCTCTAGAAGACGTTTGAAGTTCTCCTGTGACTTTTGAGCTCCATGATTCCAATACCAGTCACCCAGATTGAATGCATCCTGGTTTGGATAAGGATAGAATGGCTGGTCATTTGGAGAAGGGTTGGGATGAGTTGCCAGTGAACCAGTAGAGCAACTATCAGATTGAATGTCACAAAGTTCCTGCGATGTATAGGCTTCAGGATCATGAAATGGTAACTCCGATCCATAGAACTTTCTAGACAGCCCAAAGATGTTTCGAGGAGTACAGAAATATCTCAGCATCATTGACTGTGGCACCACAGCAGTCTCAGAAGATTCGCTAGAAGTATCAGGAACTGGCACTGCAAGTTCTTTCCTTGAAATAAGATAGAAAAACATATAATCGGTAAGGTTCACTTTACCAAGGGGTGGGGGGGGCTGTGGTTGTATGTCACAATATCTAACTGGTGGTAGGGTACCTATCCATCGAGTTCGCCTGATGGCTAAAGGAGTCTTGTCATTGGGATTGAAGGGCAACAACTCAGGATCGTTGTCAATTAGAGTCTCCTGAAATACCATCAACAATCCCAGTTGTTCAGATTCAGAAAGGCAGAGCTTGCAGTGACCTGAGGTGGGCTGGGGCTGGGGGATTTTGTTGATTGACGAGTCAAGTTGCACTGAGGCTGGCAACTTGACTGCCAACCTAGCATATAGTACGACTGAAATTAGCTTGGGAGCCAAGAGAAGAGGAACTGGAAGACAAGCGAGGCATCCTTACAGTTGAAATATTTGCAGCTGCTTCGATTCGTCTCTTCTTCCAAATTGCAAAAAGTTCCTTTGCTATGGAGAGTGCACCCTGTAGCCTCTTTTTGCTGGGTTGACATGATCACTTATGAAAGTTGAGTGCTGCCAGTGAACTGAAGGACCGTCTACAGCTCTGATGGTCACATGCTAGTTCACTGTAGGTAGGTTCAAACTGAGCATGGGCTACAGGTTGTGCCAGTGAGTTCGACTGGGACATTGTTAACAATTCAACACTACTTCAGAAAGACAAAAGCCATTTTTTTTTTGAACCTGCTCACTGGCAGTCACAACAGCTACCATGACAATGGCTCCAAAGGTAATGCCTATGTAAATCAGCAATTCTATCACTACTGCCTGAGTCACGGTAAAATACATCCTGATGCATGATGCATGATGGTTGCCAGAACCTCAAGTCCAACCCTGCGCTGCTAGGGAAGATGAGGCCCTTTCTCAGGCATTCTGGACTCGGAGGAGTAGGTGACAAACAACTACATTTCTTGCAGCCATAAATCCCGACGGCTCACACATGAACAGAAGCCAAAGTTGCTTTCCACTCCAACATGACGAATCGGATGGCATCTGTGGGGATCGGTTCAGGCTGGCGCAAAACCACGCAGTTGGTAGTGCTGAGTTCAAGGGCCGACTACTAGTATGTGGCTCCCCAGTCTGTCATTCTGGTCCTGTATCACAAGCAATAGCAGGGTGGACACCATCTTAGGTTATTGCTTGCAGACTCTTCCTACCGTTTTCAGGGAAACTTGCAGTAAATATTTTGTTGAGCTTTCAGATAATCATGATGGACCTGGTGTGATCTGTTTTCATGAATAAGTTTCACTGCCATAGGACCACTCCAGAGGTAGAACATATCCACCCATCCTTACACACCTGTGGAGACTTATCTCCTATGGCTTTCATGGTAAGCTCTGGTAAAGATTGCATCCAAAAATAATTCCTGCAAAGCACGTCCTTACACACCTGCGGAGACGTATCTCCTACAGTTTTCGGGAGTAAGCTTGCAGTACAGACTTCATTGCAGCCTCAGATATTGGACCCGGTATGATCAGTTTTGTGAGTAAGTCTCACCGCCGTTAAACCACTCGAGAAAGTTGAACATATCCATCCATCCCTACACACCTACAGCTTTCGGGGTAAGCTCTGATAAAGCTGTGTCCAAAAGCACCACCAAGAAGGCACTTCCTTACACACCTGCAGAGACGTATCTCCCACGGTTTTTGGGAAATAGCTCTGGGTGTCGCAACCATGAAATGGATATTGGAGCTGGCATGATCAGTTCACATTGTTAAAGTTTGAAGGAGACTCCAAGATGGTCAGGGAACTGGGCAATTAGGTGAGGGGGGGTGTTACGTCAAACAACAGAGTCTGCAACCATGCTAACTCTGTGCTCGAATCCCAGGGCGGAAGGTGAAGGGGAATATTATGCCATTTGAAACAACAGAGTCCGCAACCATGCTAACTCTGCGCTCGAATCCCAGGACAATTGGCGGAAGGTGAGGGACTATAATATGTCAAAAGAGTCTGCAGATGCGTTCAAGTTGGGGCCCTGGGAGTGAAACAAGTTCAAGAAGTTAAAGGAAAAGCCTGACTCGGAGAATGAACTAGATCACATGACTCGAGTGCATCCAATATCGAGTCCTGACATAGTAATCCCAAATATTGAACAAATATTCATAATCAACAGAATACATTTATTGACATAGGCAGCCTGCCTATAAGAATATGAATGGATATGCTTTGATAAGCCAGACAACTTCTGTCACTGTATACTGCATACTAACAAAAAATGAACAAAAAATGATAAGGTGATGTACCCCTGTTCTTGCAGGCATTCAACAGAATGGGCTTGTCCAGAGCTTGGCCCATAGTTGTACCAGCATCATCACACCATCTTCCCTTTAGTTTCAAGTTAGGTTATATGTAGATAAATATAATATATGTCAGTCAATGTATATTCCAATTCCGAAGAAGAACTGTTGCCTTTGTTGTAGATTCCGAGACAGTTTTGAAACTCTTGACACTTCAAGTTAGTACTATGCTGATAAAGCTAGATAAATATCAGAGCTTTCCTCAGACTCCTTGAAACCAGTTGTGAGGTGCAGTAAAAGTTTTTTCCCACATTTTCAAAGACTGCAACTTCAACACACTAAGCATCAGTAATCCTGCATTTTGGTTTTTGCTGGCTTCTGAACCCAAAAGAGGTGAGGAAAAATATAGGATGAACATAAAAAATAGGAGAAACATGTGGGGCACCCTCTAGTCCCCTTACCAAGGTGAGCAACGTGAGCTGAGTGCCGGAGGCATGTTCATAAACTTGTCTTTCACATAAAAAGTTACAAGAATATTTTTGATTTCCTGATGCCACATGACTGTTTGATCCAGGTTTGATCCGAGTCGGCGCTATGTGACTTTCAACTCGCATCATCCCACATCAAGCGGCAGTCCGCAATGAGGTAAGTCTAACAACTCAAGACATGCATAACTTTCTGAACTCGATGCTGCTGGTAGCAATGGACATACTAAAGTCCATAATGGCGAAGGTCAAGAGCGGTCTCCATGAGCTGAAACAGTTTTTCGTTGATACCAACTGTTCTCCAAATCTGCAAAGTGCTAGTGGCACTGCAGGACACAATAATCCATTTCAAATTTCCCTTGTAAATTCTGGCCAGCCAGAAGCACTTATGAAGCAACGTGGCAGCTCTTCGGCAGTCAGTCGAGCTTCTCATGCAGTGAAATGCTGTCAGTGAATGTTCTGACATAGGAAACTCCACCACAGGAGCATTCTTTCTCGCAAATGCCTCGACCCTCATTGGATTCCTCCCAGTCTATTTGTTCTGATAATGCTCTATCTGAGGTGTTAGGAGCGACAGATGTGAGTTATTTGCCTTTTATATCTGGCTGAAGACACTAACATTGTTTATAGGGTATGAAATCTGTATCTTCTGAACCCTCATCAATCACACCTGCTTTTGTGGGCAACATGGAGCACATGGTGGATAATGTTAACCGCTGATGATGCTCAACCCAGAAACCCAAACAAAACCCACAAAATGGCTTCAGATGGTATAACACGAGTCTGAGGAAGGATGCGAGGCCCTCTAGATGTCACCTGTGAGATCGACCATCAAATAGTCATAAAAGGACTGCTTGTCGAAGCAGTTCAAGGCTAAAAGAATGTGTTTCGAGGGCTTGCAATGATTTTCAAGGGGTTGCAATGATTTTCGAGACCTTGTGATGATTTGCGAGGTGTTGCGATGATTTTCGAGATGTTGCGATATTTTTCGAAGAGGTTTCGAGGAGTTTCAAGTGCACAGATATGTTCGGACACAAGATTGGGGGACTAGACAAGTAGTAGAAGTGATGAAAAGGCTAATTGAGGGAAGCGAGAGCAAAAATAGTGTAATGCGAGGAATTTCAAGGAATTTCGAGGAAGTTTAGCGTAAAACACCAAACTTTGGACTGAATAAGACTAAACTGTACTCTCAAATCACTGTGACCTGGGAGGAAGACGACGACTTTTTTGTTTTTCTTTGTATCTAGTATATCTTTTTATATAAAATAAAGAAAGTACCTAAAAAGGCTAGAGAACATGTGTAGAACATGAGGCAAAAGATATGAGTTAAGGCACAAGGCCAAAAAGGAGACTGGAATCCGAACAAGAAAGATATATATCATATGATGAAAGAGTAATAAAGGGTATAGAACTAAAAGGGGGCTGTCCTTTGTGTATAAACTGTGCTAAGTCTCGCAATAATGCATCCAGCAGGTTCTGTGCGTGATAGGGACTTGGAACAAGGCTGACCTACTATCAGCAAGTTTGAGCACGAGTTGGAATACTTCCTGGCGCATGTTATTCCACCATATAGATAACAAATGCGGCACCCGATGTCGCTCGCAGTCTCTCGATATCGATTGATAATGCTCGACGATGCTCGATGATGCTTGACGATGTTCGATCGCATTCGATACGATGCTCGACCGCGTTCGACGATGCTTGACCACGTTCGACGATGCTCACGATGCTCAATGCTCGATGATGTTCGATGATGTTTGATTGCATTCGATATGATGCTCGATCGCATTCGATGATGCTCGATCGCATTCGATGATGCTCGATCGCATTCGATGATGCTCGATCGCATTCGATGATGCTCGATCGCATTCGATGATGCTCGATCACATTCGATGATGCTCGATCACATTCGATGATGCTCGATCGCATTCGATGATGCTCAATTGCATTTGATACGATGCTTGATTGTGTTCGATGATGCTTGCGATGCTCAATGATGTTTGACAATGTTCAATCGCATTCGATATGATGTTCGATCGCATTCGATATGATGCTCGACTGCATTCGACGATGCTCGTGATGCTCAACCACGTTCGACACGATATCGCGCTTGGTAGACTTGGTCAGGAGTGGTCACACTGCTTCTGGGACCTTGTGCAAGTTATCCGATGTGATTAGAATGTGGTCAAAATGGTGAATTGGCCTTTGAGCCGAGGAGACAACCTATCACCGCCTCATCCATGACAGTCGTGTGGAGCTCCGCACCTCCCAGGTGCAGCTGGATAAGATGCAGCATGATCTAGAAGAGGCCAGATGGAATGTTTGGTATCTAGCCCATGCAGCAAAGCAGCTGTGAGGCTCCATCGCTTCCTCGGAAGGAGCTCCGCTGCCAACTTCTGAACAATTACCTGAGCTCACTATGGGTTCACCACGCCCTTATGACCTTTACACTCCTTCACCCCACGCTGTTGAGCCACCTAGGTTGGTTATGCCTGCTGTAAGCTTTGATTCAGGGAATGGGGATTAGAGTTTGCCCTGGTGAGTGTTGGACTTCTGCAGCATTCATACTCGGCTTACAGCCTTTCAATGTGACATTACATGATATCATAGCAGTGTGTACTTAATATGAATCTGTAATTCATTCCACTTTGCTATTCGCTAGCTTTGGTTTATCTGGTCAACCTAGGTCATGGCAACGATGAGTGTCTGCCAACTACCTCCCAACTGCCTGCCAGCCATTGCTGTAACAACAACTCGGAAGCGAGCATCAACAGGCAAGCAGAACCCTGGGTGCTTAGCCTGTCTATCTGTGCCCATGGGATATTCCTGATGTTCTCTCATGATTATTCAATTTGAATTATTCCATCATCTTAGCTCTGAGTCTCTCTGTTAGCTCTCCTGCTGAAGCAATGCATAGATCCCCCCAGAAAATCCCAGCTGATGTGGCTTATCAGCCTGTTATTCGCCAAGCAGGAGAAAATGCTTGCTTTATCCAGCTGCAGGATGCCAACGGCCAGCTGTACCCTGAAGAAGCTGAGGTAGCAGGTGGCATTCTGCCCTTTGGCCTGGTAAGCTCCCTGATCGCAGCAGATCAGGCTTTGGACAACCTAATGGTGGACCCCTGCAGCACAAACCAGCCTTGGACTCACTTCAACTACAAATATCACCTGCCCTTGTTCCCTGATCGCCCTCATCCATCAGCTTGACCAGCTCGATTACCAAAAAAACCTTAAACAAGAGGGTAGAGGGTGTGCTTGCGAAGTTGAAGGCTGATAAAATCCGATTCTGGTTGGGTCTTCTCCAGGACACATTTACTGTATCAAACATGGACATCCTTTTTGGTCCTCCAACCTGGAATGGGGTCGGAATGGATGGGACAAACAAAAGCGAGCACTATGCAGAAGGGGCCCTCATGAGGGTTACAGACTGTCGTCAAGAGAGCCTCTCAGAACCTGAATGAAGGCTAATCAAGTGGCCTCCCTACTCTCTGCCAGTTGTTTTGGGAGCTGATGGAGTTCTAGGCCTGGCAGAACAACGCAGCCTCTTGAAGATCATCGAGGAGGCGCAGGTCTCAACCCTGAAGGCCATTCGAGATGTAATTTGGTTGCAAATGTTGGAAAATTTCCAGAACCTTGGTGGTGTCAGCCCAATGCTCGACACTGGAATGCAGGCCGGGGTCCAAAGGTTCCAATGGGGAAGGAAAGATGTTCCGACAATTGGGGTGAGCAGCGGCTGTGAGTATCCAGAGGGACTGCATTGCATAGTCATAGATGAGGCTAAGAAAGAGGTCAGTCACTTTTTTCTATTGTCCTTTTGAGCACTAGCCTTAAGCTCTTCCTTCTTTAGTGAGTATTGGCCCCTTTTCTGGTGAATCCTGCATGCCATGGGTATGTTCGGTCATTTTACAGAGCCAAAGGCATTGCAAAGGTGATCTTCAAAATGTACCAGAGTGGCATCTATCAATCCATATACTCGGGATCAACAGGGCTTCCATGGGCTAAGAGAGGTAGCCTCGTTGGCTCCTGCTGGGTCCTCATTTTTGTGAGATTTTGGCTTTCAATCTAGTTGTGTAAATGCTGAACATCAGTTCCTAAGATGACTACCATCCCATTTGAGTGGAAAGGTGGTGTCCAGGGTCGATCGGTCATTGGCAACCTACAAGGCATTCTCAACAACATCTGGATGCTCATTCACCAGATGAAGGCTCCTCATGCAAAGCTCTTGAAGGGTCCTCAAACCATAGCCGATGTCATTCAGGCATTCCTAACCGAAGAAGCGCAGCGGCAGTATGTTCATTTGCATTCCTTACATGTGACCTTCTGCTCATGATTGGATTTGCATATAGGTGGGAGGAATTTGAAGCTAAAGGGGGAGACTGAGCATTGCCAAAAAGAGGCTGGGTCCAGCTTGTGTGAAGGCTATGTTGGAATATCAAGTGCGACTCACCCGAGCTTGGAACCCCGCATGCCCTCACTTTATGTATATTTCTGAATCTTATGCACAGTTATGTGCCACTATGCTGACTCCACTGTACATTTCTCTTATCACTTGTAATTCCTTTCATATTACTGCAGTGCTATTGCTCTCGTTGAGAGCTTTCCTTTTGTTCTCTCATTGTAGTTAGCTTACTTTACTGTTTGCTACAAGTACTGTTGCTGGACTCGTCTCTACTTACTACTATGTTACTACCCATTGCTTTGACTTGGATTATCCACCATGTCATATTACATCTCTTGGCCTCTTACTGGATATTGTTAGCTATGTATAGCATAGTTGAAGACACCTCTTTATTAGGAAGGTGATGTGTCAATGCCTGCCCTCTAAATTTAAGGTTGTTCCATTCAAGTTCAAGTTTGTGATCAAACCATGGGACAGCCGGCCCACATGCATGGGAGTCGCTCTCGACTGCAGTTCATGTTACATAAGTTCTACTGATGTTTACTACGGTCTACAACCTTGCTTCCTAGCAACAAAGATTTGGTTACTCATTACCCTATCCTCACAATATCGCACTATATAAGCCACTGTGACTTATGTTGAAGTCCAGCTCACTTTCCGCCTTGCTAGCGCTCTTTCTAAGTTGTTGTCCTGTGGACCAAAGAGTTCTGTCATACTGCAAGGTAACAAGGAAGCATGTTCACCTAATAGTGATGGCTCATCTGCTGGTCTTTCCTTAGTTGCAAACCATAACATGCATTCCACCAATGCACAAAATATCATCAACCATGCTCGCCTTACTCGTCAAAATGCGATGTACTTGCGAAGCTGATCCAAGCCACGACTTAGAGGATTGCATGAAAGATCCATTTGACATCACGAAGACCCTTAGTGATCTTCACAGGCTTTATCCATTGTTAAACTTTCACCAGTATGAGGAAAACTTACGCAAGCTTCACATCACCTACCTTGCAACTGTTGAGGCCCGCGAGACCCAGGTTTTCCAGTCAGATGTCGGGATGACACGAGAGGCTGCTATGCTGTTCAAATGGTATATCACTCGTGAGCTTAGTAAGGCCCTTCTTGTGAAGGAGAGGGAGAGAGTGCAGAGTGCTCGACAAGTGCGTGATGGCCATGGTGACCGCTGCAACGATGGCTGTGACTTGTATACAGAGGTTCATTTCCTGTTTGGTTAAGACACCCTCAATCCACTATGTCCACCATGTCCTGCGAGTCAGTTCCCTATAATATGCCTGACTCATCGACCCTCCCACCTCCATATGCCTCACTTGCAATGCGTATAACTTCTTGCAATACAACTTCCACGTCAAGGTTTATGTACTAATGGGATGGTTACCCAACCAGGCTATCACATCTGCTGTTGTATGTAACCCTCATGTTATAGACATGTTTTTTTTTTGAAGCTAGAGGATGTATAAGGACTTCTCAAACAAGAATCATGCAACGCAGCTCACACTTGTCATCTGATTCACGAGAAAGGACAAGATTGCTCTAGAGGCGGAATTATCGGCATATCAAAGTGGTCTCAAGGATTATGAGCTTTTAGTCCATGCAACGGCTGTCAAGCTTGCTATTATTAACGAAGTGCTGAATACATTTTGCAATGCATTGAGAAATATGAATGTTGAAGTGTAAATGGTGTGTTCAAATTGTTTCAGCTATCGTATCTTGACGCTCATGTAACACTTCTTGGACTTGTCAACTGATTCACAGAGTCCATTGCACCATTTGTAATAATAGCCTACTGCCTGTTTACTTTTAGTGTTATTCTAGTGGTATAGAAAGAGTAGTGTACTCCGAGTCGCTGTTATGCTAAGACTGACAAAGAATTATGTGATGCATTCCATCCGAGTCCAGAGTCTCTGGTGCCATGTCTTAAACAAAATTATTTTTTTCAAAAACTCGTTCCCCAATGAAGTTAGTGTACTACATGCAAGAGTCTGTCAAAATTCACCAGGACGACCTAACAAATAAGTTTGATCGGGTTACTGACATATTTTGAAAATTGCATGGTGCACAACATCTAGCAGTGGTCGCTTCAGGGTGAATGGTGAATGTGATCCTGCCAATCCTTATCTTTCCATTCAGTCACCCTGTCAAGCCTTTGAAGCGACCTCAGAAACTTATTTCCATTCAATTTGTTGCCTCGACAACATACTCATCGCACTGCAGTTAGCCTGGTGCCGACCATGACTGTTTGCTATGATTCCGAGTCACCAGTTTAGCCTGTCATGCGGTCAGTCGCTGGACTGTCATGGTAAGACTGTACCTGGTCCTTTTTGAGTACTTATATAGCTTGCCAGCAGGAATATTAGGTCTATGTACTGAGCTGCCCTGGTGGCCTCACAAATTCTTTCACAGTTGTCCTCTGATGACACCTTCTTTTGAAGTTCAAGGTCGCACAGATAACCTCCATACACCTCCAGCTTGGGCTGGGACCAATCATACAACCCATTGTGAATCCACCCCACATCTAGTTGATTTAGTCACTGCAGGACCTCCGCTGGCAGCAGCTTTACAGAACCATCCAACGCAGATGCCATATGCCATCATCATTTATTTAGATAGGATTGTGCCCACCCTTGTTCCAACTTTCTTGGACAATCCTGAATCCAGAGTAATAGGAGGTTTTGCAGGTGCATCAAACTCAGGCCCTGACGCAAACAATTTTTTATTTTCATTTCATTACAGAATCGGAGGCAGCCCAGCATGATTCAAATGCCGCTGTATCAACAAGGTACTCGGCTCAGAGTAACTTATTCAAGCCCATTAGTGTCGATGGTATGCTTCGGCTGTTCTTTGTGTGCAATCTGCTTATGAGTTCAAATAGAAATTAACTTTTTGAAGTGTCATGCACCCACCAATCCTCATGAATCATACTACTCGAAGTTATATCGCCTGGATGCCATACAGGATGCAGGACTGTCTTGCAGTGAGTTCCAGCGCATGTTTTTCTAGTGCCTTGACTGCAATAGTCTAATGACATGCATCTGTGTTGCATCACACGTATGTTCTGAAAATGATGGGATGGTCATGATCTGTGATTCTATGGAAGCCCTTGACCACCTGGATGCTTCATCAGGACTTTCAGCCCAGGTCTTCGAAGCCTTTTTTGAGCAGTGTACCACCTGCTTTGCAATTATGTCGAAGAAGGTGTCAAGTTTTCATCAGTGTTAAATGATTACCTTATGGCAAATACATGAGTTCCAATTGTATGTACTAGTAAGCACTGAACTTGAACCGATGTGCAGCATTTGCTGACGTTCATGTAGCCAATTTTGTGAAAATGTGTACTTGGTACTACACCTGTAGTCCCACATGAACTTGAATAAGATCGAGAGAAATTGAGGAAGATAGATTTTATAGATTGTTCACAAATTGTCTCGACAGATCTCGGTGGTAAATCAAGAAAGTGGGTCAAATGCCTAGTTATCTGGAGTGTGATCGATGTGATCAATAAAATTTACCATCTTGAGTCTGCTCTCAGCTCTGGTTTTAAATCCTTCTGACCCAACTTACGAGCAAGTGCCTCTGCACACCCCTGTGCTGACAGTCCCTTGAAATAAAGCTCTTCCTTCTTAAATCTATGAACATTTTGAGTATAACTGGCGTACCGTACTGCCCAGTAAACCAGTACCCAAGCCTGCGAGCAAAACACATCAGCAACTAATTTTCAGCATGGCAGATGTCCATCCCAGCTACGTGGTGCTTGCGATTGGAATTCCCACGCTTGAGTATCAAACACGTGCTCTGCATAGGATATGTGCAAGTACTCACCAATGTTTAATGACATTTTGAAGATTTGATGGCAATGCGGCAGAGGCTGATGTGAAACGTTCACTGTCATACTTACATAATGGTTGAGTGATTCATCCAGCACCATGACCATGACTGCACTGCTGTTGTTCAAACTCGATTCCAGAAAACTGTAGGAGATGCATCTCCACAGGTGTGTAAGGATGTAATGTCATTGTTTTTGTTGGTCAACACATTAAACACAGAGACTACATTCACTATCCCGAGAACCGCAGGAGAGAATTCTCCATGTGGTGTATCATGTCACTGGTACATTTGTACTAGTGTGTACAAGCTTCACTTCACATTCCCCGATTCTGCTTTTGCCTCACTAACATTCCTCTCATACAGGCCTTCACAAATATGTCTTTACCCTTCCTTCAAACTAGCATCGCCCTGGGATATTGATTCGAGCAAAGAGTTAGCACGGTTGCAGACTCTGTTGTTTGATGTAATATTCTCCCTCACTTCTGCCAATCACCTGGGATTTGAGCACAGAGTTAGCACAGTTGCAGACTCTGTTGTTTGACATAATATTCTCCCTCACTTTCCACCAATTGCCCTGGGGTCCGAGCACAGAGTTAGCATGGTTGCAGACTCTGTTGCCCAACGTTGTATCCCACCTTCCACCAAAATTATTTGGAATTGCTTCACATGATGTTTGTCTTCATCTTTCTTTAAGCTTCAAGCTCTGACAGCTTTTTAACTTTTTGATTGCAGACATTGTTAATCTTAGCGCCATCTCTGTTCATTTACACGCTTGTAATATCGAAGATAGAGTCAGCATGGTTGCTGACTCTGGTGTTTTGGGTTAGAGTTGCCTTCCTGTATTGGCACTGCTTTGCTTGGCTTCTGGTATGTTGATGATGTTCCAGATTTTATTTCAAATTTTATATATATTTTCTAGTAGATCTTGACTATACTTGTGGTCTCCACCTCTCATGCCTTCAGTGCAATGTCTCAACATTACACGCCTGTACAGCGAGGTTCCAGATGTTTATGATGGCTTGTCGTTCTACATGCTGTGTGAAACTGCTATGCACCAGTGCGGTGTTCAGATACAGGATGACACGTACGAGCTTTGGTCCCAAAATGTGGACAGTATTATTATCCCAGAGTAGCCCCCTTTTAACATTTGTGACTGGTGTTCGGTGGACCCCGAACTTGTTCCTCTACTCTGCCGCAGGCCATCTTCCTCAGGTCTTTGAACCTCGAATTCCTTTCAGAAATCTTTACCAGAGCTTACCCCAAAAGCCATAGGAGATAGGTCTCTGCAGGCATGTAAGGGTGGATGGACATGTTCTACCTCTCGAGTGGTTTAACGGTGGCGAGACTTACTCATGAAACTGATTACAGCAGGTCTAACATCTGTCTGAAGGTTGTGGCGGGATCTTTGCCAGAGCTTGCCCCAAAAACTGTAGGAGATAAGTCTCCATAGGTGTGTAAGGAAGTGCTTTGCAGGCATTGCTTTCAGATGTAATCTGTACCAGAGCTTACCCTGAAAGCTGTAGGAGATAAGTCTCCGTAGGTGTAGGGAATTACTTTGCAAGCCCTAGTTTTAGATGCAATCTTTATGAGAGCTTACCTCGAAAGCCATAGGAGATAAGTCTTTGCAGGCATGTAAGGATTGATGGATATGTTCCACCTCTCGAGTGGTTTAACGGTGGCAAGACTTACTCAAGAATCTGATTACAGAAGGTCTAATATTTGTCTGAATGTTGCAATGAAATCTTCATCAGAGCTTATCCCGAAATCCGTAGGAGATTAGTCTCTGTAGGTGTGTAAGGATGGGTAGATATGTTCAACTGACTGCAGATTCGAACTGAGTACAATGTGGTGTTTCCCCATTTTACCTCGTTCAGTACAAATTTCACCTCACCAATCCCCAAAAAACGCATACATCGGGATGGACCCAGAACTCCCTGCTTTCTACTTTGACTATCTTACCAACCCCCATCTCCTTTCGAGGGCATGTGCCTCTGTGAAATCCCACAAGGACAGCATAAATGGTGCTGATGATGATGAATTGAGTTGCCAGATGCTGTAGTCCCATTCCGTGAAGAGAAGGAACTTGAGACTATATCCACGGCAGATGGCATCACACTGTGGTGGGTGCCTCAGCCTTATGGTCGGTGTTCTGAAAGGATGAGGAGAGCTCAGGATATTCCTTTGGTGAAGAATTGGTACCTTGAGCATTGTCCACCGAACCAGCTCTTCACATTCGTGTTTCATACCAGCAACCTTTGAAATGCTATGGAGTTGAGGACAAGGTTGGAAAAGGCAATGTCGAAGAACTTGTCCCATGCCAGGTTTAGGGATACCAGGTTCTTCCGGACAACAAAGTTGGATTGGGTCAAAGTCGGTTGCAAGTTTGCAGACTAGGTCAATCTGTTAATGTCAGTTCACTGCAAGGTATATTCTAATTATTGTCTAGCAAATTCAAACACTCATCAAGCTAGCTCTCATAGAACTTGAACTAATTCCAGCTCGATTACAACATGAATTTGAAACCATTAAAGTAAGGCTATCTTCATCTTCATGTCTTGTTGTTGATGGTCTTCCTAGGACTCTGACTATAAAGGAGTGCAAGAAGTCGCGTTTCGGAAATGCTTTCCATTCGTGTCATGAAATTCTGCATCTCGCCAAGCTTGTTGTTGATGCCCATGACCAGTTCCATCACAGCAACATCGATGCTTTCCAGCTTCCAGATGCAGCAGATGCACTGTCATAATATTCAGACACATAGGTGCTTTAACAGGAGTGCATTAATGCATGTACAAGGTTGGTGTCATCATGATACCACTTGTGACGAGTCACTGAAGAGGAAGTTCAGCTCATTGGACAAGTATGGATGACCAAGATCTATGTCAGGGTCGCTCTTGGCATACTTCTCCAAGGACAATAGTCCTGTCATCATCGACCACCCTGCCACTACAGGGCCCACCCCTACCATCGCTCTACCACCGACGAATACATATCCCATGCCGTTGTTGGCTGCAGTTGCTGCAGTGTCAGCTGCCTTCATCATTGTCAGCCACTACTTCTGCATCTGGTTCTTTGCCCAACCTACTGCCACGAAGAGTGCACCGCACACATCAGGTACTGGTACTGTTCGGTATGGTTCGTTGTCCTCCGGCTCTGATAGCAACGAGGCAATATTGGGTGAGAGCGAAGAAGACGACTATCTGGCGGAGACAGACAATCAATACAGCGACGACGAGGAGGCTCACAAATTCTCAAGTGATGGCGGTGATCCTTCAGATTTCGGGGACGGGGTCGATGGCAACAGGCTGGGAAATGGACCCCACGCCCTCCAATGATCTGCCTCCGCCAGACCCACCCAGTGATACATCTACCAATGCAGATGACAATAAACAGCCATTTTCTGACTGGTGGCTCATCTTCTTCCTCCTCATGTTCACTGTCGCTGTCTGTGAATTCTTCACATACAGCAACCACTGCCTTTTCAGAATGAAGGTCTGCCACCTCGACTCATTGGGCGTCCAGGTCTCCAGTCACACTGAGCGTCCAATCACACAGGCTTTGGTGAGGACAACAGCTTTGGTGTTACTTGCTGCTGCTGGTGTGATCGTTTGTCTGGTTACATGCATGGATGCCAATGAGGTGGTGAGAGCAGTAACAATGGACAATGCAGGCCTTAGGTTGGTGCTCTCCGATGGTCAAGGTTGTTCTGCTCGGAGTGATGATCAGTGTTATGGTGGTTGACATCTGTTGGCTGGGAATGGAGATGGAGGATGATGCATACTAAAATGAAGTTCACAGCAGCAAGAAGCCAAGGACCAACCTTACCAGTTCGTTCTCACTGTCCCTGAGCAGCGTGTTTGTACCCATGATATGCTCAGTTCCCTGGACTGGGCTGGACTGAAATATGAAATGCAACATGGATTAGGCAAGGCATGTGGCAATGATCGAATGATCTTACCCTTTCGAAGTCATTCCTTTCCGACACAACATGGACCGCAGCAACGTCTGCGATCTGAAGTGAGGAGGAGAAAAGAAACCATAAGGAAAGGATCAAAACAATCGAAATCGATAGTTTACCTCGTATACAGGGGCCTTCTAGTATCCTCAGCCTGCTCAAGCACCTCCCTCGAGAGCTCCTCCTCCAATACATCCTCGAAGAGTTCACCAAGTGATGAACAAAGCCAACATCGTCTGTTTCGTCGTATGGTACTTCAAGACTCAGACCCCACAGACTGATTCTCCTTACCACCAACTTTGCCCTCTCTGGTGGACCAGATCCCAGTCATCAAGGATCTAGAGAATTTCAGCCCTGAAGACGAGAAGCTCTTGTCATCGACATGCAGTGTGGTGAGCCTCGATCTCCACCAGGAGAGTTCTGGTCCCTGCTTTGAGGCCGGTTCTACCATTCAGCAGGAACAGGAAGACGAGGCGATTGACTCGCAGTAGGTCTTGGGTTGACTCAAGGCTTTTCCTACTTGGTACCCACGTGATTCTGAGCCCGTTGATGGGTGCATCCTTCTAGGTGACAAGCTCCTCGCTCGTCTCAATTCTTTGTCGATTGAGGGATCATTCGCTGTCAGTAAGGAGGAACAGCAGAAGCTTGTGCAGATGGAGGAAAGTACGGTGTTGAGAAAGGTCAATGTAATGCTTGAGAAGGTCGAGGCTCAGGAGGTCGAGGTTCTGAACGTTGGGGTTGTCGTTGGTGAAGAAGCAGCGGAAGCTGTGATTGAAGCATCACAGAGGCACTTGTTGAACAACACGCTCTGGAGATGGCCAAGGGACCCTCAAAGCACAGCGACCATGACAGCAAAAACGGGAATCCTCTCATCAATATCCCTGACCACGACAAGGCTATTGTGAAGAAGAATCTCAGTCGTTTCACTCGTAAGTCCTTGTACATTTTGCAAATGAACCATTTCCTTGTGCTGATGCAATGTTGGATTTGCCACCAGGTTTGTATATGAAGGCTGAGCAAGAGAGGCAGTGTGGCTATCTCAAAGATGGACCTTATATCGGTGCCGAGGAAGCTGTTACCATCTGCCCGATTACTGTCTCCATTGGTTTGAAAACTGTAAATTCGCGCCTATCCTACTCTCGTATGTTACCTATATGTAGTTTTGTGGTCAAAGTGTGTCTGACTAAAGCTCCTTCTAGGCCCCTTCCATACAAGGATGATACGAAGTGCTTGCCTTCGAGAAGCTGAAGGGGCTCATTCAGTCAATATTCTCCCTCACCTTGTGCCAATCCCCCTGGGATTCAAGTTAGCATGGTTGCGGACTCTGTTGTTCAACATTGTATCCCCACCTTCCACCAAAACTATTGCTTCACATAGTGTCTGTCTTCATCTTTCTCTAATCTTCGACCTCTGACAGTTTCTTAACTTTTTGATCACAGTTGTTGTTCAATCTTGGCGCCGTCTCTGTTCATTTACATGCTTGTAATAGAGTCAGCACGGTTGCGGACTCTGGTGTTTTGGGTTAGAGTTGCCTTCCTGTATTAGCATTGCCTCGCTTGGCTTCCAGTATGTTGATAATGGTCCAGATTTTATTCTGAATTCCTTATATGTTTTCTAGTAGATCTCAACTATACTTGTGGTCTTCACTTCTCATGCCTTCAGCGCAATATCTCAACATTGCACGCGTGTACAGCGAGGTTCCAGATTTTTACGATGGCTTGTCATTCTATGTGCCATGTGAAACTGGTATGCGCCAGCACGGTGTTCAGATATGGGACGACATGTATGAGCTTTGGTCCCCAAATGTGGACAGTATTGATTATTATCCCAGAGTACCATTGAAGGAACCGGTGGCTTCGTATGATGGGAGCTCACTGATGATGCTCAACCTGGGAAAACCACCAGAACTGCTGATGAGGCAATCAATGATGTTTGCGACGAGTCAGAGGAGGGTTGTGAGACATTCCGAAAGTTCGTGGTCAAACCTCTGATAAGATTACTAGTTAACACTAGTCATGAAGGTAGTGTTATGCGAGACGAAGGTGTTTGTTGTGGTCCAATCGAGTATTGATCAATATTGAGGGCGATTGATGAGATTGACAGCGAACGAGTTTTATCGTCGATGGTCGATATGTGAATTATGGGGACCTTTCGATAGGTTGATGGTATATGAAGGGTGTGGCAAACTGCTATGAAGTGTTGAAAGGGTTGCTAGAACTAATGACGAGAGGATTGAGGGAGGATTGAGGATGCGACGATTGCAGAGGTTTCTTGTCAATCGAGAAAACCCACAGAGACTTAGATTGTTTTAGAAAGCTGATCGGATGCTTAGAACTGTATACGAGACAATATGTGAAGATGATTTCTTGTTATTTCCAAGTAGATACTACAGAGTTTTATATGTTTTAAAGAAACTTCCTAAAATGGAATGAGAAACATGTGTAGAACATGAGGCAAAAGATATGAGTTAAGGCACAAGGCCATAAAGGAGACTGGAATCTGAACAAGAAAGATATATATATCATATGATGAAAGAGTAATAAAAGGAAGGAACTAAAAGAGACTGTCCTTTGTGTATAAACTGTGCTAAGTCTCGCAATAATGCATCCAGCGGGTTCTGTGCGCAATAGGGACTTGGAACAAGGCTGACCTATGATCAGCAGGTTTGAGCACGAGTTGGAATATGTCCTAGTGCATGGTCTTCCACCATTTAGATAATGAAGGCGGCGCCTGATGTCGCTCGTAGTTTCTCGATATCGATTGATGACACTCGACGATGGTCGACGATGGTCGATCGCAGTTGTGGCTTGTTCAGGGATGTTCGGTGGTCATGTAGGGGAATCTTAGGGACTTTCGGGGTAGTCCTAAGGTTGTGCGATGTGGTCTTTTGATACTATCGATGTCGCTGGTGATGTTTCAATGTGGTCAATATGATATTGCGATTGATAGAGTGTGTCACGCTGTGTCTGGGACATTGTAGGAGTTAGCCAATGTGATTAGAATGATGCTAAAGTGTTGAATCAGTCCTTGAGCCGAGAAGACGACCTATCATCCTCCCCCTTACTGAAATTCTGACTGTCCTGGTCAGTCGAGCCGAAGTAACCGGGTCATGTGACATTGTTGATCGCTGATTTAAGATGCGCCTTACTAGCAAAGCTAACCTTTTCTGTTTCATTATATTTCATTTTAGGTCAGCAATGAAGCCAATTGTATAAAAGTTGCGACCAACTTTTTATCGATTGAGGCACTGTCAGCATGCAAAGTGCTTGCAGGGGAATTTCGGCAGCTTAATCTTCAAGACACATGGAAGGAGGATGTATTACAACTTAATGTGCAGCTGTATTATGCTTTCATGTCTCTACAATGGCCACTGGAAGTCAATCATTCAGCATTCCAGACCGCCAAAGTTGTAACAGAATACAGCAGTCCTTCAAAGCCAGAGTCAGGCCATGCCATAGAGGCCAGAGGAAGGAAGCGGAAGCATAGGGAGGACAGTGAAGGTGAAGTGAATCCGAAACAGAAGTACAGGTGTGCCCATTGCAATGACAAGAAAAGGTCATTCTTCGACCATGGTTTAAGAGGTCATTTGTAAGTCGCTTAGGCTCCTACTATATTCAACTCTAACTTTACATCTTATCCCTTTCGCAGGCAAGATAAACATTGGGTGGATGTGGAACGAGAGGATTTTCACATAGAGGAGCACATATTAGTACTACCATTGTCAGTCTGTTGCATGAACATATGTTAATAGCATGCCGTTTGAGTCTCTGCCTACTGTGAAGGAGGGGGTTTAATAGCATGCAGGGGCTCCTAGTGTGGATTAACTGACATCAACTTTGTGTAACTCACTGGCGTCCAACTCGGACGAGTCAATGATTCAGAGGCATTGTTGTGAAGTGTTTACAATGGGTGTCTCTGTCCATCTACACGCTTTCAACATTGAAGATAGAGTTAGCACGGCTGTGGACTCTGTTGTTTGACAACCTTACCTTCCTTCAAGATTGCCCTGGGATTCAAGCACAGAGTTAGCATGGTTGCGGACTCTGTTGTTTGACATTCCTTCAAATTGATTGGAATTGCTGCACATAGAGCCTGTCTTGATCTTCCTTCAAGCTTCAAGCCTTGACAGTTCCAAGTTCCCAGCATTTTGGTGCAGACGTTGTTCATGCTTTCAACATCGAAGATAGAGTTAGCATGGTTGTGGACTCTGGTGTTTTGTGTTGGCATTGCTTCGCTCAGTTTCCGGTATGCCAATAATATTCCAGATATTGTTCCGAATTCCTTACATGTTTTCCAGTAAATTTCGACTAGACTTGTGGTTTTCTCATGTCTTCAGAGCAATATCTCAATATTCCACTCGTGTACAGCAAGGCTCCGGATGTTTATGATGGGTTGTGATTCTATGTGCCATGCGAAACTGCTGTACACCAGGGTTGTGTACAGATTATCCACCCTTGCCTTCCTTCAAGATTGCCCTGGGATTCGAGCACAGAGTTAGCATGGTTGCGGACTTGTGTTGACATTGTATCCTTACCTTCCTTCAAATTGTTTTGCTTCACATATGAGTCTATCTTCATCTTCCTTCAAGCTTCAAGCCTCTTGGTGTTTTGGTGCAGACATCGTTCAATCTTAGCACTTTCTCAGTATGATTCTCCTTATTTTGTTGTCGCTTACTGACATGGAATCTAGATAAATGGCATTTGGTGGTGTTCAGGATCGATTGACATTTGAAACGTGTCTTCTATGAACCAACTCTTGGCCACCCTATCAAAGGTTCTTGCTACACCAGCACTCACGCTGACCATTGCAGACCTCTATCGACCCATTCTGTACTATGATCTTTGTGCTCGTTGGCTAGAAGACCAACAAAATACCAAAGAGCAGTTGGTGGCACTGTGTCTTCTCATAGAAGTTCATGAGGCACTTTTTCTGTACGTCCTTTCTTTTTCCCGGGCTATTTGCCTACTAAGCATGTTGTAGAATACTCCATCGCTTATTGCTTACACCAGCTTTCAAAGACGGTCCGCTTGCCTTTATTTCTGCAGAACACTCCGCTCTCCATTGACATCCACTGCCTTCACCAGCTTCTACTTGCCCACTACCAAATTCTCCAGGCAAATTGCAAGTTACCTTGCCATCTTATCTGGCCACTAACACCTTTATCTCTTCTCATCTGGACACCTCATCTAGATAATGGTGCACGTCTCCTTACTATATGCCGAGCGCAAAAAGATGGAGCGCCACGCGCTTGGTGAGATCTGCAGTGTGGATTGCCAACTGGACTATGGACAAAAAACATCGATGGAACTCGGAAAAGAAGTGGATGGATGGCTATTGCCAGTGATTGAGCTGCAGCGAGTGAAAGACATGCAGAAAGACATGATCACCATGTGATACAACTATTTTACTGTTGAGGGAAACCCTTCTCCTACTATCAAGCCGTCGGACCTGCGGTATGCTCATCCTCTTCTTGCGATGCTGTCCATCTACATGCTTTTCACATCAAAGATAAAGTTAGCACGGTTGCTTAGGGTTGCCTTCCTGTATTAGCATTACTTCTCTCAGTTTGCCATTATCAAACCCATGGGCATAATGCTCCAAAATGGCTAGAATGGTGATGGAGCCAACCATTGGTGTGTATGTCCCTCCATTTTCTTTGTATTCGAAGTCCTAACATGTTTTGACGAATTTTCCAGCAGTGTCACATGTATCGCTCTATGGCAAACCAATGGATCACTCCCACCAAGTCAATCATGTACAGTGCTCAGTCACTCACCCCGTTCTCCAACATCTCAAGGCAATGACGAACTTGATGCAGAGCTGTCAGTTCATGCACTGCTTGCAATTTTCTGTTGCTTAGGGTCTTGATAGCTTCCATTACCTGCTCCTTATATGATCAGCTCTTTGTTCAGCCCATCCGTTGAACGACAGCAATAGGTTTCCCTGAATCTGCCATGCATGCAACTTTGGACCAGGCGGAATGAGCAGCATTGGTCCACTGATAACCAGGAACCTCGATGGTCCAGGTGTTCATGTTATCATGGCTGGAGAGCGGCAAGGAATTGTTTGAGTGCATTGGAATCAAAATATGAGGACTGGTGGAATAAGAAGTGGTCACCTAGTCTCATTCTCGCTAGGTTCTTACCTCATGCTAACTGTCCCTAATTGTCCGCACCAGTGATGGTATGGACACATATACCGACTATCATGGCTGCCAGAATGACACCTTCCATTGTTAAAGCTGGCTTCATTAGCGATGTTCTCATTGCAGGTTTCTACATCAAATTGGCTGGTGGCTGTCACCATACTCCGCATGTTAAAGCTACCGAAATCAGAAGGAAATTCTTGCTGGCGTGGGTACTCCTCAAACATCGACCATTGTCAGTTCAACTTCCTGTCAAATGCTTCATGTGGATGATGGTATTCCTACTGTAGAGAAAATTGTTGGGATTATCGAAGGATTGAAGGTGGAGGGCATCAGACATATCGCATTCAAGCCCGGCTCCATTGATGAAGTTGTCAACATCGCGGCCTCTCCCGGTTTCTGTAAGATTATGCAGTTGGAGGTCTTCATGCTGGCATCTCTTATATGAGGATTTTCATGCCCTGATTCCGGCAACAATCTGTCATCACTAACATTTCCCTCATGTGGGTCTGGTTTCGGCTCGGTGAGATGTGACCACACCTGGACGATGGTCTGAGCATTTCAGAACTCAACCAATGCTCTTCGATGGTTTCCTTTTCCATGATGGTAGCCAAGGAAGTTCATACCAGTCCTTCAGTTGAGGATCTCATCGCCGTAGCACCTGGCATTGATGACAGCCAATGGGAGGGCACCCACACCAAGCCTACCAGTGATATTCTAAATATTCGATCAGTGCTGGGAGAGCCCATCCATCAGGGTGCCACACGAGTTAAACTCTGGAAAGAGTTCGGCCACCCTGTCAAAGGAGAAGGCTGTGTGGTTGTCAGAGCATCACAATGAGGTTGGGAAGCTCAATAAGGATTTCCTCTCCTTCTACATTACATGTGTTCACCCATTCTATCCTTTTCTCATGTTAAACGTTAAACACTATTACGGTATTTAAGCAGATTTCAATCTAATCCTCACAGAGTGATAATTCAACTATACTCCTAATGACTGAGGAATGACCAAATATCTGCCCCAACACTGGTAACACTATTGTTTTGCAAAAAGTCTAACAACCAGACACAAGGCAGTATCACCAGTGTTGAGGCAGATTGCAATATTTCAATCATCAGCATAATTAAATTATGTGACAAGCAGCCAAATTCTTCCAACAGACATGTATTCAATTGTATTTGAAGATCTATTTGTACCAGCTTGTTTTCCCCTTACAAATTCTATCTAGTTATACCGATTTCCTGATGCTTCAACTTTTGGTCAATCCTGAATTGAAAGCATTATTAAATTGTGTGACAAGCTCTCAGAATTATTTGACTGGTCTGATACTCAATTATATGGGCAGATATGTCATCTGTTGGCCTATTTACTGATTATAATATCTATCTGGCTATGCCAACATAGTGCTGATTTCAGGAGGGAACAGAGTCACAAGAATTGGGGCAGACTCCAACCTTTGGTCAATCCTGAATTGAAAGCAACATTAAATTGTGTGACAAGCTCTCAGAATTATTTGACTGGTCTGATACTCAATTATATGGGCAGATCTGTTATCTGTTGGCCTGTTTACTGATTATAATATCTATCTGGCTATGCCAACATACCGCTGATTTCAGGAGGGAACAGAGCCACAAGAATTGGGGCAGATTCCAGCCTTTGGTCAATCCTGAATCGAAAGCAACATTAAATTGTGTGACAAGCTCTCAGAATTATTTGACTGGTCTGATACTCAATTACATGGGCAGATCTGTCATCTGTCGGCCTGTTTACTGATTATAATATCTATCTGGCTATGCCAACATAGTGCTGATTTCAGGAGGGAACAGAGTCACAAGAATCAGGGCAGATTCCAACCTTGGGTCAATCCTGAATCAAAAGCAACATTAAATCGTGTGACAAGCTTTCAGAATGATTTCAATGGTTAGATATTTAATTATATTTACTGATCAAAGTAATGACAGTCTGTTTGCTGCTTACAAATTCTGTCTGGTTATACCGACTTGCCCCAGATTTCCTGATGTATATATTAAAGTAAGTGGTTTGTACTCTCCCACAAGATATCATCGATGCTGTTATCTATCAGCTCAGTCACACCACAACTTTGAGTCTGGTTCTCACACACTGATCATGAGAGTATGTTTAGGGCTGCGCACCATCACCATACACAACGGCTGTATGGCCGTAATTGTACAGATCCTGATACCGTACCGTTGGTCACAAAATATTTGTGTCATATGGCCATCACAATATGGTTTGCCTGTTATATTTAGCCGTATGATGACAGGTGCAAATGGCTGTCGATGGTGCATACGGTTCGTGTTCAACGTGACCATGTTTGAGTCATGTTCACTGTGACCAAGTTGAAATTGACATCAATGTGACCTTATCGATGATCATCGATTGAACATGGTGTTCATCCTCCTGCTCATGTCCCTCTCCTGCATCATCTCCTGAGCTTGTTATTGAAATATTTAGAACCTCATGACAGCTTCACATCGTTTATCTTAATGTCATTTGACCAGATTGCATGGTCACTTCCCATTCCTGCACTGTCTCATGAGCTTACTACCAAAACATTTAGAATCTCATGATGGCTTCGCCTTATTGCTCTGATCATCATTTGACAGGCTTGCTCGGGCATCTGGGAGGGATTAGTCACAAATCCCGGTCATCTTGGGCCTTAATGCTACGTGTTTTTGAAGCTTAATGTACACTTTCATTCCAGCACATTTACATCATGGAAGCTCATTCCGAGCCAGCATCTGCCGACGATTTCACTTGGTATCACTCCGAAGGTGATGACAAGCCTATGCCATGCAATGTGCCCACCAATACAACAACCAAACAAAGCAGTGGTCCAGGTGGCGAGTCTTCTAGTACGTGGTTCTTTATATTCTTGTCCCTCATGAATAAGAACTCTCTTCATGATAGACCCAGGCCGTGTTCAGCGTGCTGGATGGGGAGGGAAAATGGCCGAGGCTATTGAACTCGAGAAAGTTGATGAGCACGGAAAGCCTGTGAAATGCCTCATGGCATGTCAGCCTCGGAAACCTCGACAAGGAAAGAAACAACTTGCCGATACAATGGGGATCACGGCGTCTTCTGATGACGACGATTGCAATTATGACAACCTACCACCCCTGGAGTCTGTGGTGACATCAGATTCTGAGAGTGACTCTGATGATACACTCCCCTCTAATGCTGAGGTATTTATCATTACTGTCTCGTTATTTCATTGTGACATACGAGCCTATCCTGCTGTCGATTGCTGACATTCTTCTGTCCAAGACTGTCCCTGCTGTGGGGCGAGGTGCTTCACAAAGGCGCATGCACTCCAAACCTGCAGCCCCTACAGTAGAGAGTGGAGAGATTGGCAGCAGCAAGGAGATACATGAAGATATTGGTAATCTGGACAATGGCAATAAGGATACACATGATAAAGCGAAAAAACAGGTGTGTCTCGACTCTCCCCCAAAATAGTATTACTTGATCATATCATGTCAAATCATAGATCACATGCAACCCAATTTATTACTTCTACAAGAGTGTTGGACAGAATGCCAATGGAGAAGTCAGCAATCCTGGTGACAAGCACTACAAATGCCTTCATGGGAGCATGAAGGTACTAACCATTATGAAGAAGATGAAGTACTCTCTGAATGGCGAGTACTCTTCGGCTCAGACTGGCATGTGCTCACTACTTCCCCAGGTTCAATTAGTAATTTGAAAGCTGTATCGGTACCCATGTATCACCTGTATCTAGCCATGAAGGAACGATCGCCTGACCAGATTACTATGGAGGAGATTGCAGTTGCATTGGGAAACAAGGTACTTGATCCAGGAGTGGTATCAGAGTTCCTTCGTAAGGTGGAATCTTCGAATGTGACCATCCAAAGTGCTTTCGAGAAACAAGTTGAATCAGCTGCAGTAAGTTGCCTATTTTTTGAGACCTACTTGACACTGATGTTCCAAAGGGACCGTGGAATCAGGAAAAGTTTGAGGATATGCTGGTGAAGTGGATTGTTGCAACTGATCAACCCTTTTCCACTGTCGATGAACCTGAGTTCCATGACTTGCTGATGTACACACACCACCCCTCGCCAAATCTCCATATCCCTCATTGGGATGCAATCAAACAGTGGATCATGAAGATGGGAGAGGATACGATTGAGGCTACCAAGGAGATGTTCAAGGTATGTACGACTTCTGTGGTATCACACAATTAGTCTAATTACCATCATAGACAAATGTCGAGGGAAAAATCAGTATTTCTCTTGATGCATGGACCTCAAGCAATAACTATGCATTTATGGCCATTGTCGCACATTATGTCACCAAATCCAGGCAACTTGGTATGTTGTTTGCTTATTTAATCCATGCTGACTCACGATGTGAAAATGTTATAGAAGAACTTCTTAATGATTTCCGTCAACTCGAGGGTGAACATTCTGGGGCAAACATGGCTGAGGCAACCTGGGACACACTGACACACTTTGGAATCAAAAATCGGGTAGGTCACAAAATGCCTAGACATCAAGCTGTGTTGAACATGTTTCTGCTGCAGATTATGGCATTTATGACAGACAATGCATCAAACAACGACATGCTCATCGATGGCATTGTAGAACTTGCAAAGCAGCAAGGTATCTCCTTGAATGGTGATTGGATTCGGCTTCGTTGCATGCCACACACTGTTCACCTTGCAGCTCTCAAAGTAAATATCTAATACACCTCTTCAGTTTGTAATACAAATTTCTAATACTGGCCCAGCTCCTTGAAGGCATCGGCGCTATTTCTGGTGCTGAACGTAAGAAGGCAATGTCTTGAAGTGAAAATTACCAGGACTCCGTTACTGCTCCACTGAGTCGTGCATTCGACAATGAGGCTGTGGGGAAAGATGATGAAGATGAGCAGGACGAGGTTAGGCTTGAGATTGACCCTTAAAGTACCATTCTTTCAGCTGTTGAGAAGGCATGTTCTTTCAATACCAAACTGTGTGATCTGCTAATGTTATTTTCCACAGCTTCGAAAAATTGTCCACGCGATACGAGCAAGCCCTCAACACAAGCAGAGTTGGCTCACTCAGCTATCTACATCACGACATTGCAAACCTGTCATCATGGGGAATGGCCCTCAACAACCTCTTGTGCTAATCCTTGATGTCAAGACACGATGGTCATCCACCCACCAAATGATGTGTGAGCATTTTAGCATAGTATTTCATTACAGCATTTCTAATACCCTGACATACAGGTTGAGCTCTTGACTATCAAAATGACATTGACGACTTCGTTGGGCACAATAGAGATCTATGATCCCTTGAATTGACTGAAGATGAATGGGCTGCGATAACTCAGGTTGCAGACTGGCTCAAGCAGTTTTGTGCAGCCACAACCCAGATGTCGATGTCTAAGCAGCCCATGCTGTCGTCGACACACGCGATTTTCAGGGGCCTCCAGGAGCACATCCAACAGATCTACTGTGATCTCCCACTTTCAACACCTCCAAGGATCAAGACTGGCCTTCTCGATGCTCACCAAAAGCTTAGTGATTACTACTACAAGTATGACCAGTTGCCATTCTATACATGGGCTGCCCGTAAGTTCCTAGATTCTGATCTCCAAATCCTTCTCACGGCGATGATTTATTTTTCAGTCCTTGATCCCCACATATCTTATGAGGGGGCAAAGGAGGATTATGCTGACGATGCCGACCTCCTCGAGTATCTGGAATCTGCGAAAGAACTCCTCCACACCCACTACACCAAGCACTATGCCAATCGAGCGTGTTCTACTCAGGAAACTACTGATGCTCATGTTCCAACTGTCACTGACGATTCTCTGTCCAAGGTCAACTTCACCTTAAGGTACAAGAAGAAGGAAAATCTTTTGCGCGATGAGCTTGAGGAGTATTTCAAGCTGCCACATGAAGATTTCAATACCTGTCAACCTCTCCAGTGGTGGGTAGGCCAACAAAGCCAGTTCCCATCACTCTATTGTCTTGCGCGTGACGTGTTTTCAATTCCTGGTACTTTTTCTAACTTCCTTGTCCATATTAAACACTGACATCACTTGCCACCAGGTTCTGCTGTCGCAGTGGAATGTATCTTTTCTGGAGGTCATGATACAATCTCTCTGCAATGTGCAAGTCTCCAGCCAGAGGCTATTCGCACATTGATGTTAGTAAAGCAGCGGCTGAGACTTTCTCATTTAGCCATTGACAAAGCCCTTTAAGTAATATCATTTAAAGTAGCACAGATCTGTACAAATCAATGTATAAGTGTACCGTACAACCATCTACAGCCATTTTCAACCGTATGAACCCCCGTACCATACTGTCAAAAGATTGCTGTTTGACTTTACAATACGGGTGACAGCCGATTTGATACCATAAGCCAGCCATCAATATATGGCCGTAAGCCGATATGGTATGGTATGCAGCCCTAAGTATGTTCTTCAGTCTCTTGGTCCTTCCATCAACTGTGTCTAAGGTGCATCTGCAATGGGTTTGCCCTTAATAAGGCAGTGTAGCTTAGTGGTATGTGTGATATTTGTAGAATGCTGTGGCTAAGGGTTGAAAGTTCAATTTGTTGACAGTGCACTTTTTGAGACTTTTTGGTCTTCAAATCACATTCATAATTCATTCATGCATGGAATGACTAACCATGTAATTATTTCCCTCGCTGCTTTTTTGTTAATTTCCTCAATTGGCTCTGTTGATGAAATTTGAGTCTGAGTCTGTACTCGACAACGACGTTAGTGTTTCAAACAGCTAAGCCTATCAATTTTGAAAGAAAAAAAATCAATATCACTCTAAATAAAATAGATAAAATTCTGAGAATATTTGAGCATATACATCTCTCTGAATGCTGGCAGGTCTTCTGCCAACACTAGGTGGGAGAGTTAGGTTTTCAATTAACCAGCTCTTTGCTGGCTATATGGATCACTTGCATGTTTTTCGAAATTGATCAGCTTAGCTGTTTGCCACACTTCTCAAGAGTAGCACAAAAAATAACAGCAAAAATTGAACACATTAGGATTGTAATACCCGTCACTGGCTTATAAGTGCTTAAAATTATCCTAACATGCATCAAACATGTGTCGAAACTTTGTTTGATGATGCATTGATTGTTTTGTCCATGCGTCAAGTCACATGACATGTCTGGGGAGGGGTTGAGCTTGGGTTGCTGCTGACGGTTGATGGTACACCACTTTGTGGCTGAGGTCACATGAAGCCTTGAAGACCCATTTATGGTACTTAGTGGACAAAATGGGCCTTCAAGAGGTTTCTGGTTGCTTGCATCCCCACCAAAATCCCAAACAGGAAGCAGATTGGGGTGGGATTGGATGTCCAGTGGTGGTGGTGGCAACGGCTCTGACTCCAGCCACCATAGTAGTGCTGTTCCAGCCCGGCTTGGCCTGAAAGCCACAGCTTTGGCTTGGCTTGAGGTGGCTTTGGCTTTCTCAATACACAGGCCAGGCCAAAGCCATCAACCAGGGCCTGGCCTTGGCTTGGCCCAGCACAGGCCATGGCTTTTGTATGTAAAATGTTCAAATTTTGCCCACACGTCCATTGGTTGTACAGGAAGCTAATTAGAACAATACATACATAGTTTTCTGATTCAATAAACAGGCTCATGGTCACTCAGGATAACTACAAGCCACCATGTACAAAGAAACAATATGTATTAAACTTGCCTAAATATGAGGGAGGTGGAATTAACATATTTACTAAAAAAATGTGGCCACACATCGCATTATGAGCAAGCAGGGGGATGACAAACTAATGAAAAAGAATGAATAAAAAAAAGAGCCAGGTCCCTATTGTTGTTGTCCTATGCATGCAACATGACTGTTGCCACCTAAGCAGTTCCCCACTCACCAGTAAATATCTCCCCCCCCCCAAATCCTGTGTCATCGTCATCCATAGCACCCATGGTCCACCCTGCAAGCAGTTGCTCACAGCAGTAGGGGTGGGTGCTGGACTGTCCATCATTGATGTTGGGGTTGTTGTTCTCATCATCTCCATTGTTGTCCTCTCCCCCATCGTCTGGTCCTTGCCATCATCATCATCATGGTCTGGTCCTGATTCTGGTCATCCCATCACCGTTGTTGCTGATGCTGTCATCCACTGCTACTTGCTGATGTCCTTGTCCTTGTCTCATTGGCATCCTTTCATTTGCTCCCTGTCATCCCCATTTTTGTGTTCTAGTCATCCTGTCATTGTTGTCTCCCCTTCATCCCTCATTGTCCTCTCCCTTGACCTGGTCCCCATCATTGCTGTCTGCTTCCTCGTCGGGCCCCTGGTGGTGGTTGGGGGGTGCTACTGTCGTGTGGTGGCATTGTTGACGTTCCCTTGCCATTTTATCATTGCTCCCCATTCCTACCCCACAAGCAACATTCATTCACCTGTCTTCCTCGTTTTCATTGTTCTAGTCATCCTGTCATCATTGTCCCCCCCTCATTGTCCTCTCCCTTGACCTGGTCCCCATCATTGCTATCTGCTTCCTCGTCAGGTCCCTGGTTGGGTGTGGTGTGGTGTGGTGGTGTTGTTGTTGCTCCCTCACTGTGTTATCATTGCTCCCTGTTCTAGTGGCTCAGGGCAGCAATTAGAGTTGCTGTGGTGGTGGCATTGTTGGGTGTGGATTTGTCATTTCGGCATTGTTGTGTCATTGTAACACAGTTGGATCCCCTAGATTAATGAAAACATATGTTAATTACACAAAAGAAAACATGAACCAAACATGGAAAATTGGATGGTGAGGGGGCATGACAGGCCCTAGTAGGCTGTTGTGGTGAGAAACAAGAGAAAATGTTGTATTTGGTTAGTAAAGAATATGCAAAGAAGGAACCAAAAAAGTACTTATTATGATCTAAAATCACACTGCCTGACCGTATGGATTAGGGAACAATGGTGGACCATGGTCGAAGTGGATGGTGTGGTTTGAACTTTGATTGCATGTGTGATGTGTTACCATATTAAGATTACTTTCCCACCACCAAAGATTTTCAACATACATACAATGATACATTGCAGCCAGTTAAATTACACTCACCACAAAGCCACGGCTTGACAGTTTGGCTTTGGCTTTTCAGAACCCCAGGCCAGGCCAGGCACAGCACTCCACCATAGAGCCTCATAGAACTTCAATTTAGAACCTCTTTTGAAGTGCTAATTAGTGCTGAGGATTGTGTCAATTGCATAAAAAACATGCATTATTTGGCTACTACATGATACAGGACATTTACACTGCAGGCTGCATTGGATGTCCTGGCCTGAAACAGAGGCAGCAGGTGCAGCCTCAGTCTGCTTGTCTCCTGCCACCTGGCCACCCTCCCCTCATTGTCTGCCCCCAATCTGTTATGGTCTGGTATCACCCCCTTCTCCATGAACCTCCTTCCACCTGGGCGCGCTCAATCTACAGCAGGCAAAACAGAGTCAGTCTGCTTGCCTCCTGCCACCCAGCTGCCCTCAATCTGATGTTGCTCCTCATTGTCCCCCTCCACCTGGGCATGCTTGATCTACCATTGTCTGCCATTTCCCCCATCAGCCTGCCAACCACCAACCACTTTCCACCCAGCTGCCCTTCAATCTGCCATGCCCCTCATCATCACATCCTCCTCAGCCTCCTTCTCATTGCAGTTCTTTGCCTACCTTCCTTGGTCATGGGTCATTGTTGTCATTGCAGGGTCATGACTCCTGCATGGCCATCCCACCTGCCATTTCTGGTTTGCTTTTGTTCTGTTCTTCCCCATAGAATATATATTAGTTTAGGAAAAAGAAAGAATACAATGAAAATATACCAGGCGATAACTCCCCTGCCTTCAAGTGCCCCCATTATAGCCCCTCACTACCATCCCCTGTCTTGTTGCCTTCCTGCTGGTGTTGTTTTCCTCACTGTTGTTTGGCGCTCCTTGATGTCACTGTCCTCAACATGTTAGTCTGGCTGTCTTTCAGGGTTGCCATCAGCTTGTCACTGTGTTAGCAGGGGTCCTGGCCACTGGGGTTGCTCTCAGTAGGTTCCTGGCCTGTCATGGTCATTCCTGGGGGATCGTCATAGTTCCTTGTCCCATCATCAGTTCCTCACCCACTGTCATTGGTCCACTGCACATGGTCATGGTTCCTGGCCTGTCATGGTTGTTCCTGGGCCTGCTGCCATCCTGTGGTTGACTTGTTGCTGTTACTGATGCCTTTGCCATCATGCTGTCCTGATCATAGAATAGTTATCAATTTAAAAAAAAAAAAAAAGACAAGAATGGAATAACAACATACCTGCACTGTAGGGAATGCCCTCCCCTCTCACCACAAGCCCCATTATAGCTCCCCATCACTATTGCTGTTGTGGCATTGTTGGGGTTTGTCCTTCTGCAAGACATCACTGCCATTCTTTGCTGTTGACAAGTGCTGTAGTTGAGGTAGAACAACTATGAAAACTCAGTGTTCAGTGACAGAAGGAACAAGAATGAGTGTTGCACACTTTCAACATGATGGTTATCAGCGATTGAGGCAATGAGTGAATGGGCCATGATCAAACTGAATGCTATTGTCCCAGCAGATTCTTCCCAACACATGATTTTTGGGAATGGCTGAAGTTGAACTTGGATTTTGTTTATCAGACATCATTTTGCTCCCTCTTTAGTTTGGGCACCTCCAGAGCATGCTTGGCATAGTAGATACAGTTATGTATTCTATGTTAATAGCTAGTTTGAATGTTAATGGGTTAAAGACAAGTTAGTATGCCATAAGAGGGCCCAGGCTGACTTTGAAGTATTGAGTAACAAGTCTAGCAGTGGGAGTGGGCAATGCTGGCTATAGCCGAGTGAGCCAGATTTGGACACTTATGTAATAATTTGGCCAAAACAGTGACCCCACTGTCTCCACTCAGTTTTTGGGCTTGTACATGGTTCTTCCCAGTTCAAAAAGATATGTAGCTATGTTATAGATCATTATTACATCAAACTACAGTGGTATATGTCCAGAATAGTGCCTAGAAATGACTACATTCTAATGTTAGAGATCATCATCATCCTCCTATTCACAAGCACCATCATCTTCAACCACATTCAAGTCAATGAACTCCCCTTCATCCTCTGGATCTTCCACACTAATTTCATCACCTATTTCCTCTCCCATCTGATGACCAGGCAAATGCCACTCCCCTGCTTCCAAAGACAAAATTTCACCAGTAAGAGCAATTTTAAGGTCTCCAACTTTGGCTCTTGCAGATACTTTGTCAAGATTGGGAGCACCCACATTCCTAAATGCTCCAAGTTGTTTTCTGAGATTGTTTCCTACCATCTTCTGTATCTGATCCTTGTCCAAATCCAACTGAAGTTCCTCAATTTTCTTTGTTTGTCGTGCTGCTGCTTCCTTCCATTTATTTGCAGCCTCCTCTCACTTCTCATTTTTTTCTTGTTGATGTAGAACTATTTCCTTTGTTTGGCCCAATCTTTTCCTTTATATGCATGAGCCTGCCCACGAAGAAACTTGAAATCTCCAGGTTCTGTAAATAATGCATTCATGAAGTTTTGAGTATTATTGCATTCAAACATTGCAAGTGCATTATAATTTGTCATGGTAAGCTGGGGCTTCATTTGCATTTGAACATGAAAAGCACCAAGTGCACCTTCATTGACATCATTTGTTGCTGGCATCCATGCAAGTTCCTTCTCTTCTACTGTAGACTGATCAATTAGTCCACCAGGTGCAAACTCAGATGTAAATCATTTCCATGTCTCCTCTGCAGGCAGTAAGAAGTCCACAAAGATGAGGAAATGTGGAAACTTTTTCATGAACAGCTTCAAAGATTTAGGGTGAATTCCAGTTTTGTCCATTGAGTGCTGCAGTTGTAAATGAAGGAGATGGCCCAATGAGCAAATGAGGGTTACAAATTATCTCTCCTATATGATCTAATACCTTGGCATGGTATGGACCAAGTTCAAGTGCATTCTGTCCAGGAGTATGAACTTTTTGTATATATGGATGAGAGATTGATTGAGCATAGAGTGATAAGACAGCAAGCTCAGAAAGGGTAGGAATATCATGAATTGCATTCCAGAAGTTCTGCTCCATATGGTTGAACTTCTTTGTGCTTTTTCAAAGTCAGTAATATTTGAGATATGCTGTAAATTGTGAAAGATGGGCTAAAATAGCACTTGTGCCATCACAGTATGATCCAAAACATGTATTGGATGTATCAGGAAAAGTAAATTCACCCCCAACATTTTCTTGCCACCAGAAGCAAAATATATTGTGATGCCCTTTTTTGTCATCCTTGTGATTGAAAAGGGCACCTGGCAATTGAGTTGCTTTGATTCCTCCACGTGCTGTAGTTTCAAATGCTCGTCCTTGTGCTGGTGTGATTGTATTACTATCAGATACCATATCAGCAAGAACAGCAGCATTGTCATGGTTTGCAAGTAGAATAGGAGGTGTTTGCTTGTGCTCCTCCCACCATTTGGACATTACAATATATCTGCCCTGAACACTATTCAAATCCTTGTGGCAACCACAGCCAGCCCAAACAAAGTATGTCAAATGTTGTTTTTCCTTATCAGACATCATTTCATAAACATCCTTTTCTAGATCAATAACAAGATCTTCAGACATTCTTGCTAAATGAGCTCACTGTGTTTCAAGAGGCAAAGCATTCCATCCACCAGTTCCACCAGACTTTGAAACAACCTCACAGTATTTTGCATAGAACTTTGGCACAAGTTCTTGATTATCAGAATCAAGATTCTTTTGTTCACCCAATTGCTGTAAAGCAGCAGACATTTTGAGCTCCTCTAGCATATGGGCATCCTTCTTTTCCTTTGCACAATGATCTGTCATCATTCCAACCAGTTTGGCAAAGATATTGACTGTACATAGAAGTGATCCATGCCATTTTCCCAAGGGTGAGTGATTATATAAATCAACAACAGAATCAAGCACCAAGTTCCAATCCTTGATTGACTCTTCGCTAGAGCTATCAAAGGATGGAGTAATGCCCAAAAACCATGTGACATGCTGTTTTTCTCCATCAGATGATTCATAGTTACTACCTTTCAGATTGATATGCTGTGAATAATACTGCACATTCCGATGACTAGTACCATCTCCACTTCCTGTTAGTGTTTCAGCTTCAGCCATTTCAAAGCCAAGTTGAATTTGGCTAGCAACATATCCTTCCATAAGAATACATGAAACAGTCCGATGGCTAATGGATCCTTTTGTCGTGATTCCAGCACTTTTCAAAATGGCTGTAATCACTGTACTAACATATTCTTTTGAACAGCCAGCTTTGACAAGTAGATGAATAAGATTCCAAGTTTCCTGGGTGTAAACACCCTTGTGTAAAAGTGAATGTGTGGATTTTTCATGAACGGCCTGTTGTTGAGCCTTCTCTCTTGCCATGTTTGCATGAAGAGGGAATTGGCCTGACCTGGATCACCAGAATTTGATTATCTTCCTGCTGTTAGCTCACAGTATGTACAGTATTGTTATTTCTAATGTGATTTTCTTCTGATCAATTATAGCAGTCCTTCTAGTTCTTCAAAAAAGATGTGATCCCTCAAATTTGGATCATTAGAGCCAGAGCTTGAGTAATGTATCTTGTTGTATTTATGATTAACTTTAACCAATGTGTACATTTGTCAGCAAGCCTGAGGTTGTATCTTCTTCAAACAAGATAAAGCTGGGCATTGCAGTGCTTCTAGTCCTACTCTTAGTAGTGATAAAACTGATGGACGGTAAGCTGTTCTGTGGTTGTTTTGTGCTATCAGTAATCATATTTGGATTGGCAGTATGCCTCTTGAGTGTGTTTTTATATTGTATTACTTATAATCCTTTTATTGCTGCTTTCAGAGTTTCTGAGACACCACAGAGTTCTAGGTCAAGAAACCCAAGTTCTAAAGTTCCCTATATGAAGCTTGATCCAGACAGTCCTTCTCCCAGGTATGCTATTTTAGTATTAATATTTGCTTCTTTCTGTTTATTATATTGCTAGTCCTCTTAGACACATTACTGTTAAAGCCACTGAAAAACCTCAATCAAAAGCTACACAATCTAAGCATCACCAGGAGACTGCCTCTGTTATACCGGTTTCTTCAGATTCTGAAGACAATACAGCTCCTATTAGAGGTCAGAAGGCTAAGGGTAAGCAATGGTCTGTGGGCAAGAGTGGTAATGTGTCCTCTGTGATTTAAATCAAGCAAGAGAGACAGGAAAGCCATGCTTCCAAGGCTGAGTCTGATCATAGGGAGACAGATAGTGAAACCAAGTCCCCTGCTGCTGGTCATTCAAAGAAAACAAGGTATGTAGGAAATTTTATTCATTCTTATTCTGAATTATTTTTTGATGGTATTTCATATGTGTGTTAACCAGCAAATCAAAGCCTGAGTCTGATGTGGAGGGCCAAGGAACATCACCTTTGAATTCAATCAGTAATTTACAGTGCCCCACGTGTCCTAGCGGACTGTGCGGAGTCCGACCACCTGGTGACTAAAATGGAAATTCCCACCCTTATGCATGTGGAGTCCGACCTAGTCTGTGCAGAGTCTGCACTAGTCTGAGTAGAAACCCACCCAAATGGACTGTTACACTAATCTGCATGGAGTCCGAGCTAGTCCATGTGGAGTCCGAGCTAGTCTGTGTGAAGTCTGAGCTAGTACAAGTTAACATCAGTGAAACATGACTATCATAGACATATGTAAAGAATAAACCAGTGATACACTATAAGTAATAGAGATTTGTACTACTCCTGCTCACTATCATTATCTCCATCACTATCATCACCACTGTCACTAACCTTCTGTTGTTTCCTTTCAAGAACCATCTGGGTATGGTAAAACAACATTGTATGCAAAAACCAATTGAAATTCCCCACTGTTATCTTTCTCAACATTGATTCAAACCCACCAAGCCATGCATTGAGTTGTTCACATGCCTATGTATTGAATGCACATTTGTAGTATGGCTGCCCTTCATTATTGTAGTCCAGAATGACCAAATTTGGAGCTGAGCCATCCAAAGGAGCTGGATTGCACCACTTCCTGCACAAATAATCACTTGTTTGATGGTTGGTGTAATGATAGGAGTCAACAATAAATCGGCTTGTTTTAGCCCATGATTCCCAGCTACCATCAGCAATACTATGGCTCAGCACCACACAGGCTTTGTCAATGCATATATAATCAGGGCATGATTCTTCTGTTGGATATACTGTCTCCAAAAAGTGCATAATATTAGTGGGTGATTCCAATTTCACAAATTTTGCCCAAGCAATGACAACTCCACATGGTGCACATATTGTTTCAACACAGTAAAAGCGGCGTGGCATGAAGTAGGTTGCATACTGCCCATCAGGTGCTGGTTGGTCATGAGGTTGTCCAATTGAGTCTTGAGCAGGTTGCCATGGTAGATTTTCACCAGGCCTGTGCAGCATCCTTTGAAAGCCAGACAGCTGTTTGTGAGAATGGTTACTGAGATATCTCTTCCACATTTCCTCATGATCTTGACATGCATTTGTCCCATGAACTTTCTGGTTTTCACATCCTCAAACATGGCATGTGGCCCCATGTTGTTCATGCAGAGCACAAAAAACCCCGCCTCTTGCATTTGCCAACTCTGCAGTGCAGTCATCATATGCACAATGCTAATTATCAAAAAAATATTATAAGTGATCAATTTGTATTTGCCAGTAGATGTTCCATACCAGGGGTCCAAAGACAATTCCATCAACAACAGCCATTGTCACATCTCAAGCAGTTGAATCCTCCACTTCCATTCTTTGTCCAGCTGATGAACCCTGTTGCAAATTATCACCTGCACTCTGTGATACAGGTATATTATTGCTTTCAAGAGTTGCAGTTGGATCACTGATGGCAGTGAGATCAGATGTTCATCTGTATGGATGAGTGCAATCTGAGCAGTGGTGGTCTTTGGCTGCCAGAATAATTCCATCTTGTCCCAGAGATAAGAATGCCTCCCTGGTCACTTCATCAATTGCTAAGCCATCACGAAGTGTGAGATCAGTTCCATATGGAGAAGCAACTGTCCGAATAGACTCCTGAACAAATGCTTGCCAGACCTGGTGGTGTGTCACCCCATTGAAATTGACAGTTTGATGCTTTTTAAAGCTGTTATTCCAATATTCTGCATATGCTGAAGCTGATGCATGGAAATTATAGATGCCATTCAAGACACCATGAGAAAATGCCTGGTCCACCCATACACTCTGACCTATCTTGAGGTATCGGGCAGAATTCAGATAAACCCTGCTATATTGATGTGCCTCCCCAACTTCAATTGCCCATTCATGGTCTGCTGAATATTTGGTCTTGCAGGTTAAGCATTCCCCAGTCAAAACAAAAACATTTTCATGTATTACTGAATTCTTGATCAGTGTGACTCGAGGAATATCCCATGTTTGGATGGCCTGGTGTAGTGCCCTTGAATTGCAATTTGCTGTTTCACATTCCATTGAGTTGGGACAAAGAACATGTACTGGCTGGATCAATTTATGGGATATGGGTTGTAGTTTCTTTCGCAGATGTCCACATGCATTGTATGGATGCAAATTCAAAAGTTTTACAGCTGCATCAAGCTTGAGGCTGAGTGCAGTAATTTCTTGTTCAGCATCCATGTTTTTGTCAACCTCCTTCATCTTCAAAGGCCTTTGCTGATTGTTATCCATATTTTCTTTGATTGCCCATGCAAGACCCTTGATCCAACCTGATGCCACGACATGATTTTCTCCTTCACATTGAATGTATTGCTGCCAGGCATGGAGATTCAACAACTCAGGATTTTCAGTCAATGAAAACAATAGGACAAGCACTGCTGATAGTGATGTTTTAGAGCTGAAGTGTTGGCTGATAAATTGACTGAAGACTTTGAATGTGATATTTGGGAAAGGATCCTCTCCTGCTGGCATTGCAGAGGCAATAGGAATAAATGCTGACAAAACCACCCAAGTCCAGATGTGCCAGGGTACAAGATTTATGGCCAATACAAGGATTTTGGAAACCAGAGCCAGGATGTGGCTTATAATCCAAGTTGATACTATCCAAGTACTGCAAAGAGATCATATAATTATTGATCATTTTGGTTTATCATCCCTACTTACTGGGCCTTTTTGCTGGTATTCTTTTTTTTATGCACCCTTTCCTTCCCCTTCCCCTTTCCCATTTCCATTTCCATTTCCATCTTCTTTTCCTTCCTCTTTTCCTTTCCTTTCTCTTTTTCCATCTCTTTTGCTTTTCCCTTCCCCTTTTTCTTCTTTTTCACCAATTTCCCATCCTCATCCTCATCCTCAAACTCCAAGGGCCCACCATTCAACAGCCAAGTATTCAAATCAGTGAAGGTATATGAAATCTTCTTGAACCCCCAAATGCCAATGTCTTCCTCATCAGTCTCCCCCTCCAACCATGCCACCATCTGTGGATAAGCAGCTACCTTTGTGAAATATCGACGATAGTGAGAATGGAAATATGATTTGGAGACAAAAATTTCAATGAGGTCAGTTTTTGTTGGTCGCTTGATTTCCCAAGTCTTATTCGCCACCATGTCATTAACAGTACGACTGGCAACAAGAAATGCCTTGTACTTTTGATATGCAATCTTGAGTGACACATCACCAGTACCTATCAGGTTGGAGGGAATATCAAGGATGCGAATAAGCTGCAACTTGAACATGTTGACTGTGGGGGCCATATGTCCAACATATGGAGGGGGTTCTGAGGTTGATGCAGACAAAGGACCCTGAGATGCTGAAGAAATCGGGTCATCGTCAGTCTAATTTAATGGTGAGAAGAAGATTTTCAAATCAAGAATAAAATCTCACAATCAGTAACCTCAAATGAAATTGTTTATTGATAACTTTCCACTCAGCACTATCATTATCTGCCACTACTGTGTTGTATCGTCCTTTAACAGCCCAAAAATCATCCTCATAGACAAAAATCTGCTGATTTTTCTCTAAAAATCCCAAAATAAATTTATCCACCAAATATTTATTTTAATTAATGACTTACTGGAAACAGGAGAATATTGAATGCCAAGGTTCTTCAAAACTGGCCCCAAGGTTGGTGTTACATGATGGCTAAGGGTCATGTATGGCTCAGAAGTATCAGGGTTACCATGTGACCAGAACACAAAAACTTTCCCTATTATTCTAGGTTATTATACTTGGGTATGATGATATTAATAAAGAAGAATTCACCAGTAGTTGGGGAAATATCCCCCTCATATTCGATATGATCAGCAATGTTGTACACATTACCTTGGGCACGCCCACGTAGAATTCCCCCTGTTATGCAAGAGGCACCCTGAAGTTCATGGCGCAAGGGGGTGCCAGGTGGACTGGCCATGATGATGTCAGTGTGAGCATCAGGGGCAGTTGCAGCAGTTGGTGCACCTTGGTTTCCTGGAAGGGTGGTGGTGGCAGTTTTGTTATCAGTAGTGGTAGGTTCAATCCCCTCATTAACGGTGGGGGTAGTGGGAATGGCAGTAGGCGTGGCAGGGAGGGTGGGGCTGTCATCGTTAGTGTCCTTATTTGTAGAGGCCACCACTGCAATGGTATAGGTGGTGAGGGTGAGGGGGGTGTCCATTGTTGGCATCCTTGATTGTAGAGGTTGCCACCACGGTGGTAGAGGCGGTGGCAAAGGTGGGGCCATGGTTGTTGGTGTCTTAGTTCATAGAGGTTGCCACTGTTGCAGCATTGGGGGCCCTGGTAGCATCATCATCGTTGCCTGTGCCCTCACCCTCACCCTCGTTGTTGTCCTCGCCCTCGTTGTTGTTGTCCTCACCCTTGCCATTGTTGCCCTTGTCCTTGCCATCCTTCTCCTCGTCCCTGTTCTCACTGTCATCGTTATCGTCGTCCTTGTGTCATCCTCGCTGTCGTCACTCTCACCATTGCCAGTCCCCGAGGTGCTGTCATCGCTGCTGCTATGGCTGTCGTCCTGGTCCTGGTTTCTCTTCATGTTGCCCTCTCTGCTCTCGTCGCTGTTGCTTGGGGAGCTGTCATCGCTGTTGCTTTGGGAGTTGTCATCACTGTCGCTTTGGGAGCTGTCGGTCTCCTCCATGGATTTCCTGGCCATGTTTTTGCTGGATGCTGAGGCCACCATTGCAACATTGGCACGACAGAGATGGGTCGGCTTCGGGAGAGAGGGTGGAGCTGTGGGGGTGGAGGATGTTGCCTTGGTACGCTTGGGGGGAGCTATAGTGATGCTGCTTGCCTCTAGCACAGCAGCACTCCTAGTAATATAGAAAAGAAGTGAATAAAACAAGAAAAAAAAAGAAGAAAAAAAAAGAGAAACATACCTAGTGACGCAAGACGGATAGAAAAGAAATGAATAAAACAAGAAAAAAAAGAAGAAAAAAAGATAAAACATACCTGGTTGCGCGAGATGGATAGAAAAGAAGTGAGTAAAACAAGAAAAAAGATGAAAAAAAAAGAGAAAACATACCTGGTGACACGAGACGGGAGAGCGGCAGCCACATCCTCCTGTGCTCACATCATCAAAGTTTTCCTGTGAAAAAAGGGGGGGAAAGGGTAAGGGGAGAGGCTGGAGATGGAGCGGGCGGCTTACCTTGCCTTTGTACCCCTCTTCCCCTGTCCTCCCTTCTCCTTCTCCTTCTCCTTCTCCTCCTTTCCTCTGCTTTTCCTCTTCTCCTCCACTTTCTTCTTCCCTTTCCTCCCCTTCAGCACATCTGTTTCGTCGTCACTACTGGCAATCTTTTTTTTTTCGCTTTGGCAGCCCCCACATCAGCTGATGACGTGGCGCATTTGCGGCTGTGCGGATTGTCCCGTTTGTGGCCGCTATGGGTGGTGGGGACAGTCAAGCGAGTATTGAACATGTTAATCATTTGATCTTGAGGCTTTGGGGTTGTGTCAATGTCATGGCGATGTGGTTGTGGCTGAGGTTGATGTTGATCATGGCTATACGTTCTCACGGTTCTATGGTGACATAATGCAATTGTTTGCTTGTTTGACAATGGCTCTGTGGTGTAGTGGTTAATTGCTGCTATTTATGCTTGGTGATAAGGCTTGGAGTTCAATTCTCCTTTACTACATAGTTTTTCCATAGCCTCTGCTATGCATCCACAGACTCAACTCGGACAACTCGGACATGTATCCGTCCAAGTCCGAGTAAATTGATGTTGCTCGGACAAAGTCCGTGCGCACTCCGAGTAAAGGTGCAAAAACAGCTCGGACTCCACAAAAGTCCATGCGGAGTCCGAGCAACTGCTATACAGGACATTTGAGCCAAATGAGTGAATGCCAGTCCGTGCGGAGTCCACCAAATTCTGTGCTGACTGGCTCGGAATATGTGGGGCACAGTAAAGACCTCAATTCAATACATGAATTTGTGGTACCGGATGATGCACCAATTGAATATGACTCTGGGTATTTATATGTGTTTAATCTTGTCCTATCATTATCTTGTTTTAATAGTTACAAACTGTTAGGTCTGATAATGGAAGTCCTCAGCCAGTCATAGATCATGATACTCATGACTCTCTTCTCCAAGATCCTGTTCTCAAGAAGTATTATAAATGTCTTGAACCTCTCAAGTATGTGATTTTTTTGACTGATTGATTGATTCTTGATTTGTTACTAAGGTTACTTCTTTGCTTTTAGAAAGGTTTACTTCTTACCTCAGTCGAATTCAGCTAAACCAAACAACTTGCTGATGTATTCCAAAGTCTGTGGAAATGCTGGTGTAACTGATGAAGCCAAGGTGTAAGTCTGTTTCTTGATACCATGTGTATGGTTAGTTTGCTTTTCACCATTCTTGTATAGTATGCTGTTGTCTGCTCTGGAATTTAGTTCCTATGACTGTTTTATAAATCCTTCTCGAGTGCCATTGTCCTTGGTCAAGAAAAAGGACAATAGGCTAGTGATGTCAGATTGAGCAGACAACACTGTAAGGGGACTAGGGGATGCCTTGTGTGTTTTTCCTATTTTTTACATTCATACTATATTTTTCCTCACTTCATTTCCTCCAATTCTTCATTTTCTATGATTTTTCTTTATTTTATTACTAATCTCCCCCTCCTATCACATTTGTACATGTTGACAGTTTTATATTTAGAGGTGGAGCACCCCTTCCGACATCTACCCTTTGGTATGATGTCATTTGGCGGCTTTGATCTGCCTATCTCTGCCTTTTCTATTTTTAGATTATTATTTGATTTTTGCAGTTTTCACATATACTGGGCATTGGCAAAGGGGTTTTTAGAGTTTTCTCTTCGGATTTCCCTTTGCTAGGTGTGCCTCCAATCCATGTACTATGTAGTATAATTTTAACTTCAGATTTCCCTTTGCTAGAGGCTGAGGTTGCCCTTATACTGATCGCCTCCGACCTTTAGTATTTAAGCTAGCTACTTTTGTTTTGTATTGCCAGTTTGTAAATCAACCAAGTCACCCAATTAACTCCAATCCATTTACACTCCAAATCTTCTCTTAAGTCCTTCTCAAACTTTTGCTCATACTCTCTGGAAAATCTCTGGGCCTCTGATCTTGTCTCAAGCAATATGACCCTTTAGAAAACAGATCACATGAGTAAAGCCTGAGCACGTGAGTGCGTGCCAAGTTTGTTCACTCACTTTGTGACTTTTAATTTCTCTTGCTCCTCATGTCACCTAACTGGATAGCTGACTAAGACTTGTGCACTTCCCACAGCCTCTCCTGAGGACATGTTGTATCCTTTCCACTGCCTCTGGACTCTCAGCCCCCTCTTCTCCTCAAGGATCACTCAACCTGATGAGACACATTGTCGCACACTTAGCCATCCCTTCAACAACTCGGTACTCAGTGGCTGAGGCTGCATGAAGTCCAGATCACAGCTGCAGATGCCACCTCTGTCACCATAACACCGCTTTGTCAAACCTATGATGTATACTCAGCATGGATGTACCTGTCTAGGTGTTTAGAGCTGGTGGGATTTTGAATTAGCAGGGCACTGTATTAGTAGGGTGGAAACACATGGTGTCAATGGGGGGTCTCTACTGGCAGTATGCTGTCTTCCATGAGGTGCATTGAGAGTTGTCACAACATGTCACCCAGGTTTTTTGTTACATTCCCATGTTAATCCTATATTATTGGCCAATACACATGTTTTCTCCCCAGAACCTTAGGACAAATTCATTTCCACTAGCTGCACTGTTTGATGTCATACTGTCTTGATTCACCCCACTGAATGCTTAAACTTCGAAACTTCTTGCTTAAGTTGGAGTACATGTGATGTGAGTGTCATGTGATCTGTTTTCTAAAGGGTTGTATTGCAGGTGTTCTGATCTCCCTCTTACCCTTGCCTTGAAATTAGGACACTTGACCAGGAGAAGGGTGCAACTTCTTATAAGTTGAAGCCAAGTCCTATCTGTCCTCACACTTGGTATGGTATATCAAGTAAACCTTGCCCTGGAATTCCATCAGGATCCCACTCTCCTCAGAATCCTCCTACTGAATTCTACCACCCGGGTATGACCAGAAATCCGATAATTCCTCTGCTCAACCAAGAACTTAACAACTTCTGATATGATGAAGAAATGATTCATTTCTTCATCATATCAGCATCATTTCAGACACATTTTAGATGTCTTTTGACTATGTTTTCACCTGGAGAAACAGACTCTTTTCCTCTGACTTAAAAGTATCCTTTTTTTCTTTATTTTATACTAGACTTCACATTGATAAAAAGGATCATTTTGACATCATTTTCTTAGAGGTGCGCCAAGCCCAATGATGAGGTTTCCATAGTAGTAGGAGTAATATGGACCTTCTTTGTGAAGCAGTTGCATACTACAAATATTGCATTGTACCCTTGAGCCTCAGGTAATCTGGTGATAAAATCCACAGACATATCTTGCCATGGCACTTTAGGTATAGGGTTCAGCATTAATTTTCCTGCAGGTTTCTCTGAAAATTTCTTCCCCCTCATGCACGTATCACATCCATCCACATACCCCAACACATATTTAGAAATTCCAGGCCACCAATAATTTCTCATCACTAATTTCAATGTCTTGTAATGATGGCTCTTATTTACACATGTTTACCATCCACATGATCACTGTGGGAAGGGGGAGGGGACTCTTACACACATACCACCATCATCTTGACTAGTAGTACTACTCCTAGCTTGCCGACTCTGCAAATTCCACATCTTGAGCTCATTATATCAGTGTGCCCCTGTGTTCACACTGAGTGATTTCCCGTGCGTGCATAGCATGGGGTTACACTTTTTTTTAACACTGCTCATAAGGGATCCAACAAGCTTGCATATAGGCCATCGTGCCTACTGCTGTTGCTCTGATTGCCCACACTGCCATTGACACGCCGTCAAGCTCTAGGTGTCCTTGACACTGCTGCTGCCCCCAGAAACTCCGAATCCACCTCACTGTCCCTGCTGTCCCTGCTGTCCTCCTTTTCCCCTGACATGGGACCTATCACTCTGCCAAGATCTCCAAATAGGGCTGCCGATGTGCATACACCTATGTCTGCCATGCATACACTGACACCTGTTAACCTTGATGTCTCTTGCTCGCATACACCCACCGTTTCCGATGACTCTGACACTGACTGTTCCTCTACTGATGCCCTGCCGCTTACTGCAATGATGTCCTCAAACACACCTGCCAAATGTCTCCATGCTGAACCTAAACGTATTCCACTGGCAAGGTTTCTCCCATGGTCATGCGCCAATGGGAGATGGTGTGTGAGGGTTTCTTCTTGGCAAATAAGAAGTTAGAGGAAGCAGACTGAGTTAGCGCTGTTCTACACAAGGCCAGCCTCATAATTCCTCCTTTCTAACTATATTTCAGAAAGGAGAAATTATGAGGCTGGCTTTGTGCTACCAGGTCTAAAAGCCATGCATGCCTGAGACTGAGTTGTCCATTCAATTTCCCTGACCCTCGCAACTACAAGGAGTTGATGGAGGAACTTCTGCTTTCACAGAAACGTGGAGTAGGGGGGAATAAGAAATCTGTTGGTGCCATCTTGCCATCTGCAACAAATGAAGACATGGAAATTGGGGATTTGTCCCTCATTGGGGCTGTCATGCCATCTGCTCTTTTAGGTGCTGGGTCTGAGTCTGAGGAGGACTTGAGTGCTCCTTTGACCATTAAGCACCTACATTGGTTGTGTTAAGGGCAGAGCCTCAACTATTCAATCTAGTCGATGTCGTCCAATGAGGTGCTTCCTTGTTGAGTCATTTGGTACTAGTCTTACTCGGAGCATCTGACATAAGATGATAGTACAACTCTAGCAGGGCTTCTGCATAGAGTCATCTGGGTTCATGCACTAAGGGGCTTCCTTAGTGGTTTCGAGTGAGTTCACGTACTAAGGGGATTCCTTAGTAGTTACGAATGAGCTTGCAAGTTAAGGCCGTGGATTGCCTAGATCTAAACTGAGGACATCCCTACTATGAGTTGCAGTACTTATACTACAAGGGAGGTCCCTATCGTCCAATCGGAAAGATAGATGCATATCAAGTAAGAATAGAAATAATAGGCCTCATGCCTATCATGAGGCATCTGATGTCATGGATCCAATGTCAAGGATCCAATGTCAAGGACATGCTGCAGTGCAGCATGTCAATCGTGAGAGTCCGACATCACAGACCTCATGTTAAGGGGCTGTCATATCACAGCATGTATGGGAGTGGGTTTGGGTGCATGGAGTCACCATGCATCTAGGGTTCCTTCCACAGGAAGGGGATCGAATGCATGCAGTTGGCATGTGTTGTGCATGTGTCTGGTGTCAAGGACATGCCCTAGGCATGAATCAGGTAGTGCCTCCTGTCTGCAGGGGATCGTCAGGTCGGTCGGGTTGGTTGGGTTCCAAGAGTTACAAGGAAAATTGTAACAGGTTGTGCTCATTGAGTGGACCTTCCTTTGACGAACCCATTACAGTGAAAAGTATGCTTGACTGTGGGGCATTCCTTGTCCTCATTGATGAGGAGCTTGCTTGACAGCTGGGCCTTCACCGTTTTCGACTTCACAAGCCGCTTCCAATCTCTGTTGCTCTGAATAATTCAACATGTTCCAATACACATTTGCATGAATTTGTCAAAATCACGCTGTTTGCACCTGACTCCTCATACATTTCCCATACAATTAAAGCTATTATTACTCCTGGACTGTGTGTACCACTACTATTGGGCCTACTGTTCCTGGCTGCGAACCACATCGTTGCAGATTTTGAAGCTCGGACCGCCATTGATAAATGTTGTAACGTCGATAAATCGTCCTGTAAAGATTGTGCAAAAGAAATTAATCGACCCTGTGTTGTCTGTATGAGAGGTGACAGAGGCAAAGAAGGCAATGTTTAAGGAACTTGTTGTTGTCTGTCAGGAGCATCTACAAAATGGAAAAGGAGTACCAGAGTTTGCAAAACCGTTGAATATTGCAGCAATGATCAAAGAGCAGATTGAGGTGCTTGCCCTGCATGAGAAATTCGGTTCTCTAGAGAAGAGTTTTTAACAGAGTTTAGTGATGTATTTGAACCCCTTCCTCATGTTGACAAGCTGCCACATAATGTAACAGCAAGAATCAAATTGAAAGATGCAGAGCAAACTATTAAGACAAGGACATATGTGTGTCCCCAGTGATAGGTCCACTATGGCAGCAGAGCTCTGAAATCAAGAAATCACACTTGAACACCTCCTTTCCAATGTCCTATGATTTTGTGAATGCTTATGAATGCCTACGAATGCACGAAACAACAAAATGACACTTGGAAACATTTCGCAAGACTTCGAACCAATTTGAACAACTTTGGTTGTATTCATATCGTACTGAACCTTGAACACATGCTCCCACCATTACACACACTAACACATCGCATTCCCACCACCACAAACACGAGGAAACACAATGGCTAGCAACTTAGCGTGCATTGAGGTGCTTTTAGACGTATTCATGATTTATTGGAACCACAAGACAAGGAGATTTGATATATCATGTATATGGCACATTTCTTTCTTATCATTTTCTCATTTACTTCGTGATTTCGACACCTTGTTCACTGCCTCATGTTTACCACATGTTTTGCCTCATGGCCTTTTACCCTTTTAGTCCTATCTCTCTAAAACATATATAGTTTGGTGTATTTACTGTCGAGACAACAGGAAATCGTCTTCTCCCATCGCCTATTGTCTGACTTAAGGGTTTAACTCTTGAGTTTTAGCTCAGTCTTAGTCTGAATTCACTCAAGTATTCTGCAAACTACATCATTTCACCACATAGTTTCTCAAAACTTTTGTCAAATTGTCTATCTACCGTGTCATTGTCTCTTACCTCACCTTCAACTATTGTCACACTGTCCCAAACTTGTGAAACCATTTCGGAGATTCTCAAACTCATTCACACTGCCGCTAAACTCTTTTGTGTTGTTTCGGAATGCTTCATAGTGTTTCATGTTCCTTCGGACAGCTTCGCAGAACTTTGCACAGCCTAATACTGCTTCACAACATTCTACAGTACATTTACCGGTCTTTGGATAGCACGGTGATATTCAGTACTACCTCGCAACCTTACTCTGACTCGTGTTATATCTCCTAAGACCAGTTTAGTTGGTTTTGGTTGAGTTTCTGGGTTGAGCATCATCATTCTGGAGCCCACCGCGAGGGGTTTCTGAATCATTTTATCGCATAATCCATCTCAAATCTCCCGGATTAGGCCAACCCAAGCCAGAAACCTCCAAATTGATACTCGTCACGCCTTTGAATCTCTTGAACAATTGGGAGATATCCTAATTCCAGTATCCGAAGCAGAATCAACACATCGTCGACTATTTCCCTCACCCATTCCATCATCTTCATCATCATCTTCTACTTCTTCATCCTCAGCTTCTAGCGCTTCATTCATATTTCTGAATACATCAACACCTCTACCATCTATCACCCAAGTCCTAACCCCTACCCCAAGAGCTATTGAACTCATGACTACACAAGCTACTATGCCAGCTCGTGGTCACTCCATGGCTCCGAAGTTCGATCCTACTCAGCCTTGAGAACTTCAGAGATACTTTAACAAACTCAAATGCTGTTTCCAACATGTGGAATTACTGATTCCAAAGATATGAAGAAGCATGCCTGTCGATATGTCGACATTGACACTTCCGAACTTTGGGAGTCAATCCCAGAATATGACACAGGGGTTTCATTCAATGAATTTCATACAGCTATTCACAAGTTGTACCCTGGATCCAAAGACGACCGCAAGTGGTCAATTGCCAATATGGATAAACTGATTGGCAAACAATTTTGCATTGGTATCTACGATGTGAACAAATTAGGATCATATTACAGGTCCTTCTACAATATTACTAAGTTCCTCACCACGAAAAATCGACTTTTGGCAGCCAAACAAAGCAGAGCCTTCGTTTGCAGCTTTCAACCAGGATTATGGATGTGAATCGTGTGACGTCTAGAACTCAAATTCCCCGACCACTACCCAGACGACCCCTATCCTCTTGATGACATCCATGCTGCTGCAAAATTTGTTTTAGCAGGTACTACATCATCACAAACTCCCTTGGCCTCAACTTCACAAGATCCATCCTCATCTTCGGCTTCGACTTCTATCCCTACTACCTCTACATCATTGATAGGTTGTCTCCTCAGCTCAAAGGCCGATTCACCATTTTGACCACATTCTAATCACATCGGATAACTCGCACGAGGTCCCAGAAGCAGTGCAACCACTCCCGACCAAGTCTACCAAGCACGATATCGTGTCGAACGCAATCGAACATCATCAAGCATTGTCGAACATCATTGAGCATCGCGAGCATCATCGAATGCAATCGAGCATCATTGAACATCATTGAGCATCATGAGCATCATCGAACACGATCGAGCATCGTCAAACATCATCAAGCATCATATCAAACGCAATCAAACATCATCGAGCATCGCGAGCATCATCGAATGCGGTCGAGCATCGTATCGAATGTGATCGAACATCGTCAAGCATCGTCGAGCATCATTGAGCGTTATCAATCAATATCAAGAGACTGCGAGCAACATTGGGCGCTGCATTTGTTATCTATATGGTGGAAAAACATGCGTCAGGAAGTATTCCAACTCGTGCTCAAACTTGCTGATAGTAGGTCAGCCTCGTTCCAAGTCCCTATTGTGCACAGAACCCGCTGGACGCATTATTGCGAGACTTAGCACAGTTTATACACAAAGGACAGTCCCCTTTTAGTTCTATACCCTTTATTACTCTTTCATCATATGATATATATCTTTCTTGTTCAGATTCCAGTCTCCTTTTTGGCCTTGTGCCTTAACTCATATCTTTTGCCTCATGTTCTACACATGTTCTCTAGCTTTTTTAGGTACTTTCTTTATTTTACATAAAAAGATGTACTAGATACAAAGAAAAACAAGAAAGTCGTCATCTTCCTCCCAGATCACAGTGATTTGAGAGTACAGTTTAGTCTTATTCAGTCCGAAGTTTGGTGTTTTATGCTAAACTTCCTCGAAATTCCTTGAAATTCCTCGCATTACACTATTTTCGCTCTTGCTTCCCTCGATTAGCCTTTTTGTCACTTCTACTACTCGTCTAGTCCCCCGATCTTGCGTCCGAACATATCTGCGCACTCGAAATTCCTCGAAACCTCTTCGAAAAATATCGCAACATCTCAAAAAGCATCGCAAAGTCTCGAAACACATTCTATTAGCCTCGAACTGCTTCAACAAGCAGTTGTTTTATGACTATTTGATGGTCGGTCCGACAGGTGACATCTAGAGGGCCTCGCAACCTTCCTCTGACTTGTGTTATACCATCTAAAGCCATTTTGTGGGTTTTGTTTGGGTTTCCGGGTTGAGTATCATCATTGTCCCCACAAATCAAAACAGAGGATTTATCAATGATTCTCAAGAAATTTGTGACCACTCTCGTCACAGCCTTAACAGGAGCTCGATCCAACAATAACAACAACAATTCCCCTCGTGTTAATCAAGGGTTTCACCAGGACCAACTCGAAAATCTAATTTGTATTTTCTGCGGTCTTTCGGGACACTTCATTAGTGATTGTTTGGTCTGTCAAATGTATATTAATGATGGAAAGTGTAAGAAGAATGCCGAAGGAAAAGTTGTGCTTCCGAACAGACAGTTCATGCCACAAAACATCCCTGGGCGTTGTATCAAAGATCACATCGATGAGTGGATTTGTCAAAACCCAGACATAAATATTGTCACTGCCCTCATGTATGGCATTGCCCCTTCCCCCACTCCAGCTCCCGCTCCTAGGGGAATCTACCAGATCATGGACATGAATACCACAGCTGATATTTGCATCGCTTGTTTAGAACAAGAATTATATGCCTTACGAAGTGGTTGAAAGTTTGCACAACATGAACCCGGTCCAATTGCAGCTCCTGTGGTTCAGCCATCGATTTTGTCCACAGCTCCATCTGCAGAGCCAGTTCCAACTGTTGCACCACCATCTATATCCTCTACTGCGACCAATCCATCTTCATCCAATATAGCACCAGCGATGGCTTCACAGATGACTTTGAATTCGCAACCCACACCAAATTTGCAACCTCTCATGAGTTTGCAACCCCCAATTCATCCTTATGCTGCAGCTCCAGAGAACACTTACTTACCCCCTCACGAATGAAACTTCACATCGACTAGTAAAGGTAAAGAACGCGATGGTCCTTTGTACCACCACACAGTAGCCCCCATTCAGAACGATACAATTGCTCAGGACATATTTTCGCATTTGATGAAAATACCGATCGTCACCCTTACTATGGAAGAACTTCTTTCATTATCACCCAAAGTTCATATGAAATGGAAGGAACAGCTAATGCCACATCATATTCTGAACAAGGATGGAAACAATGCGGGGCACCTCATCAATGAAGAGGTACTTATGATCAATGACCCATACAAAACTTATATCAGTTCCCTTTGAATCAGCAACATTCCAAAACCCTTCGTTGTTGTGAAGGAATCTCACTCGATCAGATCAGTTATGATGAATGTCAACAGTAAAAACCCTGTTGAAAGTGTAGTTGACCTGGGTTCTTCGATTATCACTATGTCCGAAGAAGTCTGCCATGAACTAGGTCTTGCATATGATCCTTCCATCCACATTCTGCTTCAATCAGCTAATGGTGGCATTGATGAAAGTCTAGGATTAGCACGAAATGTTCCTTGCGAAGTTGGCATGATCACCATCTATATGCAGATTCATATAATCCGAAACCCTGCCTACGACATACTACTTGGTCGACCCTTTGACGTAGTTACCAAAAGCACTGTCAAAAACTGGAGTGATGAATCTCAGACAATTACTATCTACGATCCTAACTTGACAAGATCATCTACTATCCTGACCTTTCCTAGAGCCACAAAACACCGAAAAGTAGTTCACAAGGATTTTTGTTACTAGAGGATAATATTTCGGAGACCAAACAGTGCGCATTCATCATTTCTTTTAACCATTTGAACTCTTCTATATTTATCAAATGCACTGTGAACATTCCCGACTTTGAATCCTCGCCTTCTTCGAACACCACTACTACTTCGGATATTATCGCCCATCTCTATTTGACAGCTAGTGAACAGTATGTTACATTTTTAATGGCCTTGATGGCCCCCTCTATGCCAGATTCATCTAGATATTCCACATCCTATCTATCCTCCGACTCTCTATATCCTGCCTTTGCAGCCACTAAGAAGAAGTACAAGCCTGTCGCATTGAAAGTACAACCAGTCATCACCAACCTGCCTGATCATTACTCGCATGATCACAGGGAATCCTCTCAAAGAAATGCCGAAACTTAAGAGTACATTACACTCCTCCACCTATTCCAGTCGGATTCCAGTCGGAATGCCCATTCCAATCCGAATTTCTGGAATTCTGGGGAATTCCATTTACATATATTTTTCTCACAATTCATAATTCCAGTTGGACTGGGGGGTCAATTTTACCTCTGGAATCCCTGGAATCTACCCGGACTCATTTTTATCTGGAACAGTCGGATCAACTGGATGCATGGCACTAGCATAACCAGAATAACTGGAATGCATGTGCTTTCCCAAATAAAAGTTTGATGTGCAACAAGAATTGAACACTTGACCTTGGGTCTGCACACATAACAGCATGCTTAACCACTGAGCTACCAGGTCATTATTCATCTACATACATCTAATACTTTTATTACCCAACCAAGGTGCATAGTTACAGCCATTAATGGAATATGCACACATGCATATTGCATGACATGTGACATGTGATTGCCAGCTCACAACCACCACCGTCATCAATGCTGCCTCCTCCTCCTCTTCACTCTACCACCACCACTGCATGTGCACCTGCCACCACCATTCCCACACCCACTCCCACCATCACCACCACCTTCAAATGAGCCGACTGGACAGAACGTGGGCCCAAATGATGGCAATAGTCGTTTGGGCCATAGATAAGTTTTTTTCTTTTTTCTTTTTCTTTTTATCAATCAACTAATTTTAATTTATTGCTTTTTAGGCTATATACTACTGGGGACAACCTGCTGCAATAGAAAACATGCAACAGAAAAATGTGCAACCCACGCCCACACCCACCTGATCCCCTCCTCCCCATTCAAATGGGATGTGAGGCTGTCGACATGGGCTAGGTGGGTGCAGAGGGATGCCAGGAGACCCCAGAAGGGGGATACCTGCCTAGTGGGAAGGGATGTTTTTTGTACTTTTAATTATTTATTAGTATTGTTCCCCCCCTCCCCCATTTTGCCTGGGGGAGGGATTTTTTTCGTCATGTTTTTACCTCCCCCCTCGCATTTGGCATGAGGGGTTAGCTTTTTATGTATATAAATAAAACTCCCTCTCACATCTTGTGAGAGTAGTGTTTAAAGGTCCAGTTAATACAACTGAAAAAATGACCACAACCGAACTGAACTGGACTGAATGCAACTGGACCATCGGTTGCGGTTGCCCACATTTGGGGTCGTTCTGGTTGCCGGTTGCCTCATTTTGAAAATATTTGAAAACCGTTAAAAGACCAGTTGCCATCAGTTGCAACCGGTCTTTCTGCAGTGCATAAAAGATGTGTACATCGCGGGACAAAACCCACGAGTCAGGTCGCCATGAGGTGCGGGTTCCCTTCCCACGAGGACATACCCCATGAGTCATGTCACCATGAGGCATGGGTTGCTCATATCCGTAATAATTTGCTGAAAAGATATGAAATTATTACGGAAATGAGAAACCTGCACCTCATGGTGACCTGACTCATGGGTTATATCATTGCAGGAAAGGAACCCGCACCTCATGGCAACATGACTCGCGGGTTTTTTCCTGCGATGTTCAAAATTATTACAGAAATGAGAAACCCACACCTCATGGTGACATGACTCGCAGGGTATATCATCACAGGAAAGGAACCCACCCCTCATGGTGACTAAGACCAGTCTTAACCAGTTTTTTGGGGGCAACCAAACCGATGTGGACCGGTCCTACTCAGTTCGGTTGCGGTTGCCCCATATCTGGGTCAGTCCGGTTGCGGTTGCAGTTGCTGGTTGCCCCTCTTGGAGGTCAAAAAACCGGACAAAACCGGACCTTTAAACACTATGTGAGAGGGAGGATTTTTTGTTTATGTATATAATCACAATCATGCCCACTCCCTCGCATTCAAAGTGAGGGATGTGGTTAATTCAAAAAATTTGATCTTAACTACTTCGAAAAAAATTAGAGTGTCATGAATAAACATTATATTACTAACTAATAATTCTCCTGTGGCTCAACTGGTTAAGCACACATGTTTGGTTTGTCATGTGATCACTCTAATCAAGATGTCTTGAGTTCAATCCTTACTCTGCACAGATATATTTTGTAGGCACTTTGACAACTTAAGACTTGAAATTTGACTATCCATTAGGGTATATACTCTAAGTTGAGCATCTGGAGTAACCAGAATCTGGTCGGAATAACTGGAATACACTGGAATCCACTGGACTCTGGTGAGTCTGATCGGAATAGGTGGAGGAGTGTAAATTACTGAAACTTAATCCTAAACCTCCAACATTTTTGCCATCTTCCCAATATAACCTCGAATGAAAAGTGATTATCGATAATAATCATCCAGGCAATTTCCTTTGGCCTGAGGAAAGAAAACTCATGCACGATTTTATTCAAAATCACGAAACTGGTTTTGCATGGACCAAACAAGAACGAGGAAGTTTTTGCCCCGACTTCTTTCCTCCAATTGAATTCCCAGTTATTCCACACACCCCATGGATCAAATGAAACATTCCTATCCTGCCAGGGATTTATGAAGAGGTTTGCGCCATGCTCAAGAAGAAAATAGAAGCAGGGGTCTATGAACCATCGAACTTGTCTTATAGGTCACGTTGGTTTTGCATCATGAAGAAAGACGGCAAAGCACTTTGCTCAGTCCACAGACTTGAACAACTCAACAAAGTCACTATACAGCACTCAGGTGTCGTTCCAGTCCCTGAACATCTAGCAGAACAGTTTGGAGGATGTGCTTGTAGAGGAATGCTAGATCTCTATGTCGCATTCGATGAATGAAAAGTAGCTGAATCATCTCGAGACCTGACTACCTTTCAAATGCCTTTTGGAGCACTTCGCATAGTCAATCTACCAATGGGTTGGACCAACTCAGCGCCTATCATGCACGACAACATTTCATTTATCCTGCAACCCGAGATTCCCCATGTTACGATCCCCTACATCGATGACACACCCATTAAAGGTCCAAAATCATGCTACTCACTCCCTGGAGGAGGTTACGAAACTATTTCACAGAATCCAGGAATTCATCGTTTTGTTTGGGAACACTTCGAAAATCTCAACCAAGTAGTCCAATGCATGAAATATTGTGGAGGGACTTTTTCAGGACCCAAGCTATTCCTTTGTGTCCCCCGAAATTACTGTTTTAGGACATCGTTGTAACATCGAAGGTCATATGGCCGACCCAACTCAAATCGATGCAATCAGCAAATGGGGACCTTGTCAAAGTCTCACTGAAGTAAAAGCCTTCTTAGGAACCATAGGAGTTTGTTGTATTTTCATACAGAATTTTGCTAAACGAGCAGTGGCTCTTATCAACCTCATGTGTAAGGACATTCCATTCAAATTCAGTACAACACAAATTGCAGCACAAGAAGATCTTAAACTCGCACTCATCACTTCTCCTGCAATTTGTGCGATCGACTACACCTCGAACGCACCTGTCATCCTCTCAGTCGACACTTCACACATAGCAGTAGGATTTTTCTTGGCTCAGTGCAACCCCAAAAATCTTCATAAATGCTATTACAGTCATTTCGGATCTATCACACTCAATGCCCATGAATCTTGCTTTTTGCAACCCAAACTAGAGCTCTACGGACTCTATCATGCCCTTGGTGCACTTTTATTGTATGTTATCAGCGTACAAAATCTCATCATCGAAGTCGATGCCAGATACATCAAAGGTATGCTAGCGAATCCCAACATTGCACCAAGTGCAAGCATTAATCAATGGATTGTATCCATCCTTACCTTCCATTTTATGCTTGTACATGTCGCTGGAATGCATCATAGCCCAGATGGACTTTCACAACGTCCTCTACAGAATGGAGATGACACACAACCAAACAATGGATCTTTCAAAGATTGGATCGACCAACTGCATGGTTTTATACATCAAATCAACCCACTCATGACTCACCCATTCCCAATGCATTCGCTCCAACCAACATTCACCCTACCTTCACATATCAGTAAGGGGGAGAACATCACTTACGAAGATGTCCCTCATTCTGAAAATGCCAAAAGAGATGACGAACAACTTCTTCATGTTTGAAAATGGCTCAAAGATTTACAACGACCACCAGACCTCTCTGAAGCAGACTACAGCACTTTCATGCGATATTGTACTGAGTTTCATAGATTCTGGAAAGCTTTGGCGAAAAGATTCACAAGGAGTCCACAAGATCGTCGCTATCCCTGAATGCCGCCTCAACATTGTTCAAGCTGCTCATGATGATATTGGTCACAAGATGGTATTCACTACAAAAACCCTCATCACACTCCAATTTTGGTGGCCCAATATGAAAGCCGACATTGCATGGTACATTTGTTCTTGTCACCTATGCCAACTTCGACAAACCCAAAATCTGCTTATTCCGCCCACAGTGCCAACACCAGCACCACCTTTTGGCAAAGTCTACATTGACACAATGCAAATGCCCCCATCAAATAGATTTAAATACATTGTTCAAGGGCGATGTTTACTAACAGCCTATCCAGAATGGTGAAAGCTTCGATGCGAAAATGCCATGACATTAGGAGACTGGATCTTTGAAGACATCATTTGTCACTGGGGGTCTCTTTATGAAATCGTGACTGATAATGGATCAGCATTTATTGCAGCAATGGAGTATCTCGTGAAATGATACCATATCAATCACATCCAAATCAGTGGTTACAATTCTCGAGCAAACGGGATTGTAGAAAGAGCACACTTTGACATTCAACAATCGTTATTCAAAGCAGTCGATGGAGACCAGAGCAAGTGGTCAGATGGAGCACACTCTGTCTTTTGGGCAGAACACGTAACAGTTCACAAATGCATGGGTTGTTTGCCCTACTTTGCAGTAACAGGATCCCATCTCCTGATTCCACTCGACATCTCCAAAGCTACATATTTGCAGCCCCCTCCGAATTCAATACTTTTGACAACCAACCTTATGGCATGAAGAGCTATCACCTTACAAAAATGATTGATCGACCTCGAAAACCTTTATTCAAAGGTTTTGTCAGCCCGTCTCAAAGCTGCGAAACAATTTGAACAAGTCCACCAGAGGACTGTCAAAGACTACAACTTTGCAACAGGCAATTTAGTCCTACTTTGCAATACACAGATCGAAAAGTCCCTTAATTGCAAAATGTGACCTTGATACATAGGTCCCCTCATCGTCATCGATTGAAACTATGGAGGAGCCTACATCCTTTGCGAGCTTGACGGATCAGTACTCCATTGCCCTGTTGCTGCCTTTCATCTACTCCCTTACTTAGCACGAAAATCCATTCCACTCCCTCCGAACTTCCTTGACATCGACTCAGCACGTCTTGAAACACTTCGACAAACTTCGGACATCGACGAAGATATTCCTGATGACATTCCACACCCTGAAGACCATTAACTATTCTATTTCTATGGTTCGCAATTACTTACCTATGATCTTGATTTCTCTTAGTGTATCATACAAGTTGCAATATTGCATTATAGCATGGTTGCGCAACCTCCAAAAGGGTTTTTCGGCCATGATGATTTACTGAGCCTTTCCCTTACTTTGTAACGTTGTTTCATTTCATTTCCTCTTACAAATGCGCTCAGAACACTTACAATGACAAGTTTCAGCAATGAATTTCATCTCGAAAAATGTTCGGATATTTCTTCTACTCTACTTATTTCTTATATCTTCTGTTTCCAGTTCGACAAAGCATGAATTTATTATATGAAAATAGCGAAAACTAAAACAACAAAAGTTTACTCTTCTTCGTCCAACATTTTACCCAGTGCTGCTATCTCCTGATCCAGCATATGATGCTGCATCTTTCTCTTTGCCATCTCCTCCGAAATTATTTGTCGGTGCTGCTCTATGCCCAACACACCCTCGTCACCATCTCAGATTTCCTGCCCCTTCCCTTTCCTGCCCGGCTTTGTCTGACCCTGCAACTGCAAAGGTCCTGCCTCCAGTGCTAACAAAGGCCCGACGACTCGAATTTGAGGTACTATACATTACAAAATATTAGCAAATGCTTTGAAAGACATGGATCGGTGGCTTACCTGGTTTCAGATGCTCTGAAACCTTTCCCCCACAACTCCCTACAGCCTTCTTTCCTTTCACCTTACAAACCCCCCACCTCGAAACACCCTCCCAATAGCATCCTTGTGACTCTTGCATGCATTTGCAGCACTTTGCTGCTCCTTCATCTACGACGCACATGGGCCAGCTCTTGAAGCCAGAGCATCAATCGCACTACAGGCATTTTGTTAGTTTCGAAATCCTTATGAAATATTTCGTACAACTTACTGGTCCTTCGAACTCGAGAAGTCCCCCCTCCTCAAATCTCACTCGTTTAGTGGCGATTCCTTGTTCACCATAGTCGTTGTCTGCATCGAGGTCCTCCTCCATAGCCTGCCGCTTTTGGGTGCCCAGGATAATGACTGGGTCTTTGTCCACCTCCTGATCCTCCTCCCCAACTTCTGCTACCCGAATCACCTCACTTTCTGCCTGCAAAGCTAAATTCCACCTCTTCAGATTGTCCTTTGAAATTGTCTTTGCCCGAACCTCAGCGACAAGAAAAGCTCAAATAGACTCAAGAGCCTTCCATTGTTTGTCGAGCTTGGCAGCTTTTGCTGCTGCTGCCTTGCACCAAAACACTTCCACCTCCTCCCAAAGCTTTGCCTCTGCCTCTGCAGCTTCCTCCAGCGCTTTCACCTCTGCTGCTTCTGGCTCAGACTTCACCTGAACAGCCCTGGCCTCTTGCTCCTCTCATTCAACTTTGTCTGCTAGGTCCTGGAATAGGACCTCGGCGCCCCAAGAAAGCCACTCCTGACATGCCAGAGGAGCATACAAATCAAATACCTCATCCATGACCTTTTGAATGGCCTGCGAATGGGATTCCTTGACATCGTCTGCGAGATTGTTGTATTTGTACTACAAAAAGTCATTAGCAACTAAAACCATCTCAGAAAACGCGTCGACACTCACCATTTTCTCACAAAAATCTTGCCCCCAAACTTCGAAATCGATATCTTCCACTTTACCAACCTCAGGCATGGACTTCGTGTGTTTGAGGATGTTGTGTTCGAATTCGAGGAGTAGTGACATGATCAGAGGATGTAAGAGACAAGTTCAACTCAAAGATGGGAGAAAAAGAGCGAGGTTTTTGAGTTACCTTTATAGGTTTTTCAACATGATCATGGATTTGGCATGTGACTCCGATCGGCTGACTGGGACAGTCAGGATTTCAGTAAGGGGGAGGATGGTAGGTCCACTATGGCAGCAGAGCTCTGAAATCAAGAAATCACACTCGGACACCTCCTTTCCAAAGTCCTACGATTTCACAAATGCTTACAAATGCCTACGAATGCACGAAACAACAAAACGACACTTCAAAATGTTTCGAAAGACTTTGAACCAATTTGAACGACTTTGGCCACCGTATTCATATCGTACCAAACCTCAAACACACACTCCCACCATTACACACACTAACGCATCATGTTCCCGCCACCACAAACACGAGGAAACACAATGGTTAGCAACTTAGTGCACATCGAGGTGCTTTTAGACGTATTCATGATTTATTGGAACTACAAGACAAGGAGATTTGATATATCATGTATATGGCACTAGGCATTGGCATGGGTAAACCCATGGGTGCCCCAGCTTCTACCCATACCCGTACCCTTGCGTGTTACCTACCCATTGCTGCGGGTAGGGTACATTGCGGGTATCGGGGGTGCGGGTCACTGAATTACATATTTAATACACTAACGATACACTGCTCAATTCTACTGACTATCACAGTGGCTTATAGTTACCCAACAAGATGGTGCTATTCCAAAGTAATGGATTAATGCAGGCCTCTTTATAAGATCATATAAAATGAATGAGAACCCACAAAGATCTGAGATACTCATACAAGCCCCCATACCCAACAAGATACCGCTATTGTGAACTAACGAATAGATGCATGCCTCTCGTCTTATCGGGGCCTTCAGACGACACCTAAATAAAGTCAGAATAAGTATAAGATCATATAAATTTAATAAGAACCGAGAGACTCATACCAAGCCCCCCTACCCAACAAGATAGCACTATTGTGAAGTAACGAATAGACACATGCCTCTCGTCTCATCTGGACCTTCGAACGACACCTAATTAGAGTCAGAATAAGTATAAGGTAAATACAAAACAGATCAGAACTCACAAAGATCTGAGATACTCATACCAAAGACCCCCTACCCGGTAACCCAACAAGATAATGATATTGTGAAATAACAGATGGACGCAGGCCTCTCATCTCCTCGGGGCCATTGAACGACTCCTAATCAGAGTCAGAATAAGTATAAGATCATATGAAATGAATGAAAACTCACTAAGATCCAAGATACTCATACCAAGCCCCCATACCCAACAAGATACCGCTATTGTGAAATAACGAATAGATGCATGCCTCTCGTCTTATCGGGGCCTTCAGACGACACCTAAATAGAGTTAGAATAAGTATAAGATCATATGAAATGAGTGAGAACTCACTAAGATCCCAGATACTCATACCAAGCCCCCCTACCCAACAAGATAGCACTATTGTGAAGTAATGAATGAACGCAGGTCTCTCATCTTATTGGGACCTTCGAACGAGACTCAAATAGAGTTATAATGAAAATATCATATGGAATAGATGGAAACTTACCATAATATAGAGCGCCCAAAATCATAACTCATATACAGGGCGGGTTAAGTGCGGGTCACGGGTGACATAAGTGTGACCTGTACCCGTACCCGGAGATACCCGTAGCCGTGACCCGCACGGGTTACCCCAACCCGTGCTATTGCCTATATGGCATGTTTCTTTCTTATCATTTTCTCATTTACTTCATGATTTCGACACCTTGTTCACTGCCTCACATTTACCACATGTTTTGCCTCATGGCCTTTTACCTTTTTAGTACTATCTCTCTAAAACATATATCGCTTGGTGTATTTACTGTCAAGACAACAGGAAATCGTCTTCTCCCATCGCCTATTGTCTGACTTAAGGGTTTAACTCTTGAGTTTTTGCTCAGTCTTAGTCTGAATTCACTCAAGTATTCTGCGAACTACGTCATTTTGCCACATAGTTTCTCAAAACTTTTGTCAAATTGTCTATCTACCGTGTCATTGTCTCTTACCTCACCTTCAACTATCGTCACCCTGTCCCAAACTCATGAAACCATTTCGGAGATTCTTGAACTCATTCACATCGCTGCTAAACTCTTTTGTGTTGTTTTGGAACACTTCATAGTGTTTCATGTTACTTCAAACGGCTTTGCAGAACTTCGCACAGCATAATACTGCTTCGCAACATTCTCAGTACATTTACCGGTCTTTGGATAGCACATTGATATTCAGTACTACCTCGCAACCTTACTCTGACTTGTGTTATATCTCCTAAGACCAGTTTAGTTGGTTTTGGTGTAGAACACAGGGACCAGAAGTGAAACTAGAAGAGATAATGAAGTAACCTCAGTGAATGGTAAATCACTTAGTATATTGAGTAGTACCTAGAAGAGATAACGAAGTACTACTGCAAGATAAGTAAGAGTATAACAAAGTAAGATGAGTAAGACTTACACCTCAGTGAATGGTAAATCAATGAGGTGGGGAACTATGACTACGAGCTTTACATAGTGTTGAAGATAGGAGTAAGTAATCAAGAGAATGATATGAGTTCTTGAATAACAAAGATGTGGGAAAGTGAATAACAAATAACTACCAGGTATGATGGGGATCACATGGAGGGCTCAATATTACAACACTCCCCCTCGAGATGGAAGTGGGATCAGAGGAGTCCAAGAAGCACATGGAATTTCTCAAATTTGACCCTAGTGAGTGATTTCGTGAAGATATTGCCAATCATGTCATTGGTGGAGCAATAGTTCAATACGATGTGACCAGAGGTGATCGTTTGGCAGATGAAGTGAAAATGAATGTCGATATGCTTCGTGCATCCATGGAATGTGGCATCCTTCGAAAGACGGATGGCACCCTGGTTGTCGCAGAAAAATGTAGTCGGTACTGTACAAGTAAAAATAGAAGACAATTCCATAAGTAATTTATGAATCCACAAAATGTCCTTCAACACGTGAGTTAACGCAACATATTCAGCTTCAGTGCTGGAAAGTGTAATGATGGGTTGCTTCTTGCTGCTCCAAGTTACAGCACCAATACCTAGAAAATAAATGAATCCAGAGATGGAATGGCAATGCATATGGGAAGCCCAGTCAGCATCAGAATAGCCCATGATTTCGGAGTGACTTCTTCCAAGTACGAGCTTGAGATCTCTAGTGCCGGAAAGATAATGGAATACACGAGTGATGCTGGTGAGGTGAGTCGTTCTGGGTGACTTGAGATATTGAGAGAGTGTCGAGACAGCAAATGCAATGTTGGGGCGTGTCATGACAGTAGCATACATCAAGCAACCAATCATTTCTTGGTACTTGGTTTTCTCGGCGGGTGTGAGAACCATAGGAGATATGGTGGGTGAGTCAAGGCTGAGGTTGATACCAGGCTCCATGGGGGTGACCATAGTATGGGCGTCCTGGAGACCGAATCAAATGAGAATTTGTTCAATGTAAGCCTGTTGACCTAATGAAATAGTTTTAGCTTTGATATCGTGCGTGATGCTAATGCTGAGAAGCCAGTTGATGTTGCCAAGATCTACGATCTCGAAGTGCTCATTGAGCTGCACCTTGATCAGGTTTGACGAGTTTGTCAAGTCAGCGATAATGGTGAAATCATTGGTGGCAGCAGCAATGATCGTCTCCTGCTACCACTACTGAATTTGTAGAAAACGGCTTCATCTGCAACCAAAACCGAGTGGCTGAGCATCAATAAAATTCATTTCACATTTGCGTACCAATTGTGAGCGCCTTCTTTTGTTCCATACATGGGCACGAGAAGTTTGCAAACAACTTCACATTCCTTAGCGAGTTCCAGAGGTAGTTTCCAGTATTGCTCGTAAAGTGGTGGGAGTTTCATATAAAGGTCAACACCACCTTGGAGACGTGCATTGAGGTAAGCATTCTTGGCATCCACTTGAATAATAATGGAATTGTGGCGTGCTCCGAAAGATAAGAGAATGCAGAGGGATGTGGCTCCAATGGTGGGAGCAAATGTTTCAGTGTAATCAACGCCGAATTGTTGCTTGAATCCTTTCATGACAAGTCGAGCTTTGTGGCGGACGACTCAGCCTTCAGAATTGCGCTTACAATGGAATATGTAGCGGCTAGGGATGATGTTGACACCAGGCGGTGGGACAACAAGCTCCCAGGTATTCAACTTCTCGATTTGGAAAAGCTCCACCTCGATCGCTGCTGACCAATCATCATGCTCGGCACCCTTCAGCGCCTCCTCAAGTGATGGTTTGTCCTTGCTCGCTCACATTGTCGACTCCATCACCTCTGTAAACCACTCCTCCTCACTCATATTGAGCTCTACTACCCCTGGTTCAAGGTGTCCATCATCGTCAACAACCAGAGTGCCTTCAATTGCATTGGCGGCGCTACGTGAGGTGGCAACTCGGTTGCGCTTCCCACGACCATATTGGGCTTCATCAACTGGTGTGAGACCTGCGAGGGAGTTTCGTTGCATGGTTCTTTGATGTGGAGGAGCTATAGGTGTGTTGGATGGAGTTTGTGAGGTTTCTGGACTAACACTGGGCGTTGCTGGTAGATTTTCACCCGTGTTATCAACGCTTTTGGGTTCTGGATCCTTGGGGGTATTTTCATTGGGTGTGGATGAGTAATCAGAGTTGTTGGGAGTCTGGGAAGTGTCAGATTTGGTAAATACATCTTCCACTGCCTCAATCGACACTTCATCAGGCTGCAAAGCCCAATTTCTGTCAGTGTACACATCCCTTTCAATACTGACCAGTCGTTTCTTAGGCCAATATATACGAAAACCTTTCGATTCATCATCATAACCCATGAAATGAGCTTCGTCAGCTCATGGATCCAATTTCCCTGCATCAAGCTGTTTCACCCAGACTCTCGTGCCCCATTCAATTAGCTGTGACAAATCTGGTTTCTCCCCCATTGCAACTTCGTAAGGAGTCTTCAGCTTGGATAGTCCGCGTGTTGGTGCATGGTTATGCAGCCATATGTCGTGGCAAACTGCTTCAGCCCACAATAATCGAGGTAGGCCTGCAGCAATCATCATTGCATGGGTTCGGTTTTCCCTTTCGATCGTGCTGTTAGATGCTGGGGAGTCGTGGACAGTGAGGCAGCAGACTGTTCCGGCATTTTCAAGGTGTTTGTTAAACTCCTTGCTCGTCAGCTCGCCTGCACGGTCAGATCCAAATATCTTGATTCGTGCATTGCATTGAACTAATGCCCAAGCCTCATATTTCTTATAGTCGGTAAATGCATTGGATTTCACCTTCAAGAAGTAAACTTTCTCCTCACGGCTATACAGATCCTTAAACAGGAAGTAATACTTCTTCCTGCCTAGCGATTCAACTCTGGCTGGTCCCCACAAGTCTGAGACGACTTTCTCCCCATACTTTGTGTACACTGTCTTGCTTTTCTTTGGAAACAGCTTCCTATCCGCTTTAGCCTTGATGCAGGCTTCGCAGAATTCAGGTTTCGAGTCAAGATCAACTTCAATCCCAGTAACCATCCCCTGCTTCACCATCCTGTGTAAGTCATCATGATTTATGTGCCCCATTTTGCGATGGAGTTCACTGATTGACATAAGCTTTGTCACAGAGTTCGTGGAAGGTGTGGAAGATGGGTTGAATGAGCTACTGACATGGTAAAGCCCTCGAACAAGTGGAAGATGACTGATGACGCTTGATTTCAGGCTATGAATGATGCAAGATCCATTCTTGATAAACAGAGAGAATCCAGCCTGGTCAACACAGGAGATGGACATTAAGGTGAACACCATGTGAGGTGAGTAGTAAACGTTCTTGAGCATTATTGGAGTCAATTTCTGATCTCCATTAGGTAGCTCAACCTTGAGATCACCCTTACCGAGCACACTGAAGGTACATCCATCAGCAGCTCTTATAGGCTCAGGGTTAATATCAGTGTAGCTCGTGAGTTTTGAACAATCAGGAGTGAAGTGGCGGCTGGCACCACTGTCAAGAATAATGCCATTGGCTCCAGAGGTGGTGTGGGCTTCTGATTTGAAGTCAGAGGTGACAATGAGAGCGCTGGGGTCATCAGGGATACTGTAGGTGAGCATAGCATAGTTTTTGTCTTTGTCTTTCTTGACATTGTTGGTGACGTGCGCACTCGCTGATGCTGCTTTCCTTGCAGCCTGTTTCTTGAACCACTCGGGCGCTTCCTTCTCCTTTCCTCCCCCTTTTGCGAAGCACTGGTCAATTGTATGACCGTCCTTATTGCAATTGGAGTTTGAGCAATGAACCTTAGCTTTTGCCTTCACCCTTTCCATCCTTGGATTTCGACGTAGCTGCCATCATCGCAGCATTGGACTTATTAATAGAGTCTGCAAGTGCAATCAAATTTGCTTCTTCCATGAGATGCCAGATGAGATTCGAGCTGGTCAGCTTCTTCCCCGATTCGTGAGCAGTGGTGGAGAGTGTCGTAAGGAGGGTTCGATAGGTTGGAATGAGTGAGAGTGAAGTGCGGATGTAGGATACAAATGACTCGTCGGTGACTGGACAATTCATCTCGGCGAGCCGTTCTCTGATTTCCGTCAGCTTTGTGAGGTGCTCGCGCATGTCCCCATTCTCGGTGAGCCGGAGAGTTTGAAGCTGGGCAAGGAGGTTCATCTTGTACAATGAGCCCTTGTTGGCATGGATGGAGATTACTTTCTTCCAGACATTGGCTGCACTTGTCTTGTTCTTGACCTGAAGAAATGTGGACTTATCGACAGTTTGATAAATGATCTTTTGAATGGTTGCCTGCTTGTGCTCATAGGCCTCCTCTTCTTCCTTGTGCTTCTCAACTTCCTCATCGGTCAGTGGAGCAAGGCTATGAGGTTTGTAGAAGGATCCGTTTCGCTCTTGGAGTACAACCAGTTTTCGCGCGGTGCCTAAAAGATGCTTCTTCAACCCGGGAGCTTTTGAAGTGAGATGATTAATGATGCACTCCTGGTAGGTTGACCAGTTAGAGCTGTCACTTCGAAGTTTTGGGAGCTTCAAAATTTGAGCATTGGTTGTTGAAGTCATGTCGTAGGTGTTGTCAGGGCCCATAACCTGTAGAATGCAGGGACCGGAAGTGAAACTAGAAGAGATAACGAAGTAACCTCAGTGAATGGTAAATCACTTAGTATATTGAGTAGTACCTAGAAGAGATAATGAAGTACTACTGCAAGATAAGTAAGAGTATAACAAAGTAAGATGAGTAAGACTTACACCTCAGTGAATGGTAAATCACTGAGGTGGGGAACTATGACTACGAGCTTTACATAGTGTTGAAGATAGGAGTAAGTAATCAAGAGAATGATATGAGTTCTTGAATAACAAAGATGTGGGAAAGTGAATAACAAATAACTACTGGGTATGATGGGGATCACATGGAGGGCTCGATATTACAACATTTGGTTGAGTTTCTGGGTTGAGCATCATCACCAGAAATTCTGGGAGGTGTGGCAAACCTTAATTCAGCAGCACTTGGATGCAGGACACATTCATCCCTCTTTGTCTCCTCATGCCTCCCCTGCCTTCATCATCCCAAAAGCGGATGCCTCTGTGTTGCCCCATTGGGTTAACAACTATTGTCAGCTAAACAAGAACACAATTATTGACTCTCACCCTCTACCACATATTGATGACATCTTGAACAACTGCGCCAAAGGAAAAGTTTGGGCTACCATCGACATGACTAACAGTTTTTTCCAGATGCATATGCACCCAGACAATGTCCCCCTGACAGCTGTTTTGATGCCTTTTGGTTTGTTTGAGTGGATGATAATGCTGATGGGGCTGAGGAATGCACCTGCCATACACCAACAGCGTGTAGCGGCAGCACTGCGCCCCTACATTGGCAAGATCTGCCACATCTATTTGGATGATATAATAGTCTGGTCAAACACGGTGGAGGAACACTGTGAAAATGTTTGGCTCATCCTTGCAGTGCTATGTGGCTCTCAAATATATTGTAATCCTCAGAAGACTCATCTTTTTCTGATGGAGGTCGACTTCCTAGGGCACCACATTTCTGCCTGAGGAATCAAGGCTGACTCCAGCAAAATGGATCACATACTGAACTTGCCTACTCCTTCCAATGCAAAGGAGGTTCAGCAATTCTGTGGTCTTGTACAGTACATTGCACACTTTTTGCCGCAGATAACAGAACATATGCATGTGCTGACAGAGCTTATGACAAAGGAGTGCAATGCCAATTTCCCAACATGGACTGATGTAAACCAACATGCATTTGATAGTATAAAGAAGGCCATCGTAGGGTGTGACTGTCTAACAACCATCGACCATGGCTTGATGCCCAAAATGAGTATTTTTGTTATGACAGATGCTTGTGACTTTCAGTCCAGAGCCATTCTGTCTTTCAGCAAGACTTGGGAGTCCTCATGCCCCATTGCATTCGACTCAATGACCTTCAAGGGTGCAGAACTAAACTACCCCATACATGAGAAAGAAATGCTGGCAATCATCTGGGCACTACAGAAATGGTGTTTGGACCTCATTGGCATACCTGTTGTGGTTTATACCAACCACAAAACCCTTGAAAATTTTGACATGCAAAGAGACCTTAGCTGTAGACAAGCCCACTGGATAGAGTTCCTTTCCCAATACAATGTCAAGATAAACTACATCAAAGGGGAAGATAACGCCGTGGCCGATGCACTGTCACACACCGACTTTTGCCTACCTGAGGACCTGGGTACTGCTGAGGCCCCTAACAACTGTTCTGTTGTGGCAGTGACACTGTCTATTACTGCAGATGCTGATTTGTCTGAACTTTACACTCCCCCACAGAGTCCTGGAGGAATCCTGATAGTCCTACCAGGAAGACCAGGAATCCTCCAGGAATCCAGTGGGACTCACCAGGACTCACGAGGACTCCAGTGGGACTCACGAGGACTCATGAGGACTCCAGTGGGACTCATGAGGACTCCAGTGGGACTCATGAGGACTCCAGTGGGACTGACCAGGACTCCAGTGGGACTGACCAGGACTCCAGTGGGACTGACCAGGACTCCAGTGGGACTGACCAGGAATCCAGTGGGACTGACCAGGAATCCAGTGGGACTCAGTACCCTAAAGTCATACCATAATGGAAAGTCAATTTGAGATATCTTACGAGTTTCAAGTGCTTCGGACTTCATGAATTTCACAAAGTACCTACAAAATAAAGTTGGTCAGAGCAGGGATTGAACTCCAGAACTCATGATCAGGAATCACATGACAAACCAAACAAGTGCTTAACCAGTTGAGCCACAGGAGAATTATTAGCTGTCAATATAAAAATGTATTTATACCCTCAAACTCACACTTAGGTATTTCTCTCTTGAAGCTCACAATTAAGATCAAATAAAATTTATTAACTACATCCCTCGCATTGGATGCGAGGGATATGATACACCATTAATTACATAAAAAAAATCTCCCCCACACAAGGTGCGAGGGGGAGTCCTACAAATATATACACTGGGTGCAGGGCACAATACCCCTGATGGGGTATTATGTAAGTATCTTGGAAGTATTCCTAATACTGTCAAGATACTAGCCCAGAAGTATGTTGCAAGTATGCTGATTGTTGATTACCATACCTCCACATTAGTAACTTGTACACATTGTAACTGTATTCTGAATGTCTTGGCTGAAAGATAATACAATATTTCCTCCCTACTATCACAATAATATTAAGATACTTCTAATGGAGTATTGAAGTGAAAGATCAAAATATTTTTCAAGTACTGAGAAGGCAGTAACTTGGTGGTATTGAGGTAATTTCTTCAGTACTACAGAGATACTATCTACAATACTATCAAGGTGATATCACAATACTCTGCTTGGGATATGTTAGCAATGTGATGGAAAAGATCTAGAAAACCTCTGTGTCAGTATGCTTGAAATATCATGGAAGTACACAAACAAAAAGAGTAGTCATACACCCCATACCTTCACCATACTAAAGCCAGGGAATATTGGAAGTATTGAAGTGTTGTTTATTCAATACTGTCAAACTACTCTATGGAAAGTATATAAGAAGAAATTTGATAAATTGGGAAAGTATTATTAGCAGATGTCTGCACATGCAGGTCTGATGTTGCAAGTATCCACTTCCATGTCTGAGCACCTACACACTGGCTGGACAGTAAGATACTTCTGAGAAGGAGTATTCTGGAAATAGTCCTAACACTGCCACCATACTCACCAAGGGATATTTTGCCAGTATGCATACCAATCTAGAATACTACTTCAGTACCTTCAGCACTATCAAAATATAGTACAATACTGTCAAAATACTTCTAGTGAAGTATGTTGACAATATTAGGAATACTGTCAGGAGACTTTCACAGTACGTCTCAGGCAGTATTGTGCCTTGCACCGAGTGACATACCTGAGTAAGTACTTGGATGTACAACATGGATGTGCAAGTGGTACTTGAGTACATACCTGGACACACAAGTAGATATCAAGTAGGTACTTGGATATACAAGTAAGGACTCAAAACAGTAGGTACTTGAATAAGTACCAGTCCGGTATGTACTTGAGTAAGTCCCAGTAAGTACTTGAATAAGTACCAGTAAGTACCGGTACTTACTGGTACTTATTCAAGTACTTACTGTTACTTACCGGTACTTATTCAAGTACATACCGGTACTTATTCAAGTACTTACTGGTACTTACTGGTACTTATTCAAGTACATACCGGTACTTATTCAAGTACATACCGGGACTTATTCAAGTACATACTGGGACTCGTTCAAGTACATACTGGTACTTATTCAAGTACATACCGGGTCTTATTCAAGTACATACTGGTACTTATTCAAGTACATACCAGGACTTATTCAAGTACATACCGGTACTTACCAGTACTTATTCAAGTACATACCAGTACTTACCAGTACTTATTCAAGTACTTACTGGGACTTACTCAAGTACATACCGGACTGGTACTTATTCAAGTACCTACTGTTTTGAGTCCTTACTTGTATATCCAAGTACCTACTTGATATCTACTTGTGTGTCCAGGTATGTACTCAAGTACCACTTGCACATCCATGTTGTACATCCAAGTACTTACTCAGGTATGTCACTCGGTGCAAGGCACAATACTGCCTGAGACGTACTGTGAAAGTCTCCTGACAGTATTCCTAATATTGTCAACATACTTCACTAGAAGTATTTTGACAGTATTGTACTATATTTTGATAGTGCTGAAGGTACTGAAGTAGTATTCTAGATTGGTATGCATACTGGCAAAATATCCCTTGGTGAGTATGGTGGCAGTGTTAGGACTATTTCCAGAATACTCCTTCTCAGAAGTATCTTACTGTCCAGCCAGTGTGTAGGTGCTCAGACATGGAAGTGGATACTTGCAACATCAGACCTGCATGTGCAGACATCTGCTAATAATACTTTCCCAATTTATCAAATTTCTTCTTATATACTTTCCATAGAGTAGTTTGACAGTATTGAATAAACAACACTTCAATACTTCCAATATTCCCTGGCTTTAGTATGGTGAAGGTATGGGGTGTATGACTACTCTTTTTGTTTGTGTACTTCCATGATATTTCAAGCATACTGACACAGAGGTTTTCTAGATCTTTTCCATCACATTGCTAACATATCCCAAGCAGAGTATTGTGATATCACCTTGATAGTATTGTAGATAGTATCTCTGTAGTACTGAAGAAATTACCTCAATACCACCAAGTTACTGCCTTCTCAGTACTTGAAAAATATTTTGATCTTTCACTTCAATACTCCATTAGAAGTATCTTAATATTATTGTGATAGTAGGGAGGAAATATTGTATTATCTTTCAGCCAAGACATTCAGAATACAGTTACAATATGTTCAAGTTACTAATGTGGAGGTATGGTAATCAACAATCAGCATACTTGCAACATACTTCTGGGCTAGTATCTTGACAGTATTAGGAATACTTCCAAGATACTTACATAATACCCCATCAGGGGTATTGTGCCCTGCACCCAGTGATACATATAAAACTAATCTCCCCTCGCATTGAATGCGAGGGGAGCACTACAATTATAAAGAAAAAGAAAGAAAAACCCCTCACCCATGTAAAACGTGGGCGAGGGGGAAGGTATTACCATAAATAAAAAATGAAAAAAACTGCCCCACGCAAAATCGTGCCTGTCATCCTGTCCCTGTTGTCCTGGGTGCCGGGCCTTTGTTGTTGCTGTCCTCATCATTACCATCCTGGGCGTTGTTTCTGTGCTGCTCCTGGTCGCCGTGCCCTTCCTGGTCATCGTTGCCATCCTGGCTGTCTCCCGCTGTGTAGTGGTGGCCATCATCGCCATTCCACCCGCAATCCACCCCATGAGCAGTGGCTCATGGGGCTGGAGGCGGGTGGTGTGTCGTTGTCATTGTCCATCGTGGTTGGCAGCCGTGCTTTGCATTCTCAGGGTTCTGGTGCTGGTAGGCGGTGGTGTCGTTGTTGTCGTTGACTGCACACACTCACAATCCACCATGCGAGCAGAGGCTTGCAGGAGTGGGGTGGGTGTGTTGGGTTGTCTTGTGTCCGGCCATCGTTACCAGTAGAGTAGAACCTATAAAACAAATGAAACGAGTTAGTTAGTTTATAAAAACAAAAAGCAAACAAAAAAAATTACTTAGGGCCCAAACAACGCGATCTGCATCGTTTGGGCCCATGTTCCATCCAGTCTTGTCGTAGTCAGTAGCTAGTACTTAAAAAGTTGTCAGTGACCAAAAAAATAAGAGAAAAAAAACTTACTTATGGCCCAAGAGACGTTGTCGACGTCTCTTGGGCCCTTTGCCAGCCCTCCCTCTCTGCATCCTTGTTCTCCATTTCTTCATTCTTTGTTCGTTGTTTGTTGCTTGTTGTCTGTTGTCTGTTGCTCACTCATTGTTTGTTGTTTGTTGCTTGTTGTCTGTTGTCTGTCGCTCACTTGTCATTTGTTGTTTGTCATTTGGTGTCATCTTGTTGTCATGATATAGTTAGAACCTAAAGAAGGAAAGAAAATATTAGTTAATTCAATAAAACAAAAGTAAACAACATTACCTGGGCCCCAAACAACATCCATCATCGTTTGGGCCCGAGGTGGTTCAAATACGGCCATTGGTGGCATTAGACGATGTGGTGGTGGCCATAGGAGCAGTGGCGACAGGTGTTGATGGAGGGGAGGCGGTGGAAGGGAGGTGGCATCATCATTGAGAGTGGTGGTGATGTGGATGATGAGCTGGCAGTGTTGATGATGCGGCTGTGTGCTTTGTCATGCACAGCCGCCCCAATGCTACCTAGAGCAGTTAGTGGATATACATTGCAGAGCTATGTGGTGTAGTGGTTATATTGGCTGTGCTATGATGTTTTCATCTAATGCTGAGGGTTCAATTCTGGCTCATGACATTTATTTTATTACTTAGTAGTAGTAATAAAGACTCCTGGTTAAATCCCAGTGGAGTCCCGGTGGATTCCTGGTATAGTCCTGGTATAGTCCTGGTATAGTCCTGGTGGATTCCTGGTACCAGAGTCCTGGGGAATTCCAGGAATTCCTCCTGGAAGAGTGTAATTTACCAGGAATCAACCAGGAATCCTCCTGGAATGGGAAGAGCCAGGAATATATACTTGAGTCACAAATGGCTGGAACATTGGTTCCCAATAATCCTGGAGGATTCCTGGTCTTCCTGGCAGGAATGCCAGGATTCCTCCAGGATTCCTCCAGGAATACATGGGGGAGGACGAAGACCTCTGATTTGTTAGCATGCATCCAAGACAACTATGCTGATGACCCATGGTGCAAGCATATGCTTGATGCCGAATTCCTGCCACATGGTGTCCACGAGTCTGACAGGTTGCTGTATATGGGGTCAAGACTGATCATTCCTCGTACAGCAAAGGTCCATGAATTGCTGTTCCATTTGGCTCACAATGTTTTAGGACACTTTGGGTTCACCAAGACATATGGGTCACTTCGTGAATTGTGTTACTGGCCAAACATGCAATGGGATTTGGAGCAGACATACATACCGGCATGTGCAGAGTGCCAACATAACAAGGGGAGTACCCAGAGGCCATTGGGACCACTACACCCACTGTCTGTGCTGGATCAGCATGGTGATTCCATCGCAATGGATTTCATTGGGCCTCTCCCCAAAGACGCAGGTTTTGACTGCATCATGACATTCACTGATTGCCTAAACAGCAATGTGCATGTCATCCCTATGTGAACTGATATCTCCACAGAAGATCTGACAGTAATATTCTTCAATGAGTGGTATTGTGAAAATGGGTTGCCATTGGAGATCGTTTCCGACCACGACAAGTTGTTCATCTCAAAGTTTTGGCAGTCGCTTCATGCTCTGACTGGGGTGAAATTGAAAATGTCAAGGGCTTTTCACCCTGAAAGTGATGCCACAAGCGAACAGTCAAACAAGACAATCAATCAGTGTCTACAATATCATGTCAAACATAATCAAACTGGATGGCACTGGGCCTTGCCACAGGTGTGCTTCGATATCATGAACACTGTTAACTCATCCACAGGTTTTTCACCCTTTCAACTATGAATGGGTCAATACCCACATGTTATCCCTCCCCTGATACAAAGTGACGAGACCGGGATTACTGACATCTGTGCATCAGTGGTCATTGAGCATCTACAACTGGATGTGCTTGAAGCAAAGGACAACATGCTCTGGGCTAAGATTTCACAAGCTCTCATGGCTAATTGTCATGGTGCTAACAATTTTCCTTTCAAAATAGGTGATCGTGTGGTTCTTTCCACACTACACAGGCATCAGGTATACAAGGCAAAAGGCAAATGACAAGTTGCAAAATTCATGCCCTGCTTTGATGGTCCCTACGTTATCACAGACGCCTCCCCTGATATTTCAACAGTAACGATTGATCTGCCTAATCAGCCTAACATGTTCCCCACCTTCCACATAGTAAGGTAACATTCTTATTGTCCTCCTCCACCCCCCTTTTGTGATCAATACATCTGGATAATGCATCTGCTTTCCTCATTAAGCTTCCCACCTTGTGGACTAAGTGAAAATTGAAATGTGATAGGAATAGCGCCCAACACACTTGCCGGTGATTAAGCTTTTTAGTGGACATGAAGTATTGCAGATTTTGATGATCCATCCAGATCTCAATCTGATGCATACACCCTCTAAATAATACCTCCATGCCTCCAACGCTTGTATTATCCCCAACATCTCTTTGTCATGCACATCATAATTCCTCTCCACATCATTCAACCCTCAGGACAAATATGCACAAGGATGCCATTTGTCATCTTTGCATAGCATTGATAATACCACTCCAGTAGCAAAGTCAGATGCATCTGATTCCACTCGTAAGGGACGCATGAAATCCACTGGGGCTAATATTGGTCCCTCCACAAACTTCCTCTTCAACTCCTCAAATGCTGTCTGCTGCTGTTCTCCCCACTTCCACACTACTCCCTTTCACATAAGGTTATGTAAGGGTGTAGCAATTTTGAGAAAATTATGCACAAAGCAACGATAATCCCAAGAAAGCTTGAACCTCTTTGATGCGGGTAGGTGCAGGCCAATCTGTGATTGCCTGTACCTTGATTGGATCCATTTTGATCCTGTCAGGGCTGATCAATAATCCTAGGAACTCGATCTTGCTTGCCCCAAACACACACTTCTCTGGTTTCGAAAATAGATCATTCTCCGCCAATCTCCACAACACCTCCTGCACTATTGCCTCATGATTTTCTTCATCCTCCATAAATATCAGAATGTCATCAATGAATATTATCACCATGCCATTGTCAATTACATCCTTGAAAATGTTGTTCATCATATTTTGGAAAGTTGGGGGGCTATTGGTCCTGAAAAACATGACAAGCAGCTCGAAGGATCCTCAGTGCATGGCAAATGCAGCCTTCCACTCATCTCCTTTCTGTATTTGTATGTTGTTGTATCCCCATTGTAAATCCAATTTTGTAAAGACCTTGGCTTTTCCCACCTTGTCAATTATTTCTGAGATCAACGGCAGGGGGTATGTGTTCTTCACTGTCCACTCAGTCAGATACCTGTAATCTGTACACATCCTCTTTTTCCTATCTTTCTTTGGAACAAAGAATATTGGTGACATCTGTGGCAATTTTGAAGGTCATACATATCCTTTGCGCAATTGCTCATTTAGGAACACATCAACTTCTTCTTGTTCCATCAGAGATAACAAATATACCTTTGACTTCTTCAGCTTCATCTTGATCACATGATCCCATGGCTTCTACACCGGCATTCACTCAGACTCCTTCTTCTGAAAGACTGACAGATATTCATGATATGCTTTTGGTACCCACTCCTCCACTGGCTTCTCCTCATTCACAATATTCTTGTCCCACGACTGTCCTCCATGAATCACTCTAAAGGTTTGCTTCTGCTCTTCCTTTTTGATCATGATCAGAAGTTCCCCATTTGGCATTTCCTCATCCTCCACTTCCTCCTGTTAGGGTGACACCCACTATCTGCTAGCTAAGACCATGCGGGTTCTCTCTACAAGAAGGGGGTGGGGTCTGCACATGTGATGGGGGAATTGATGGTTTTGATGCGAGGGGTTATTTATGGATGAGTTTGTTGACAAAGGCCTTTCACACCACAAGCATAGGTGGAATACCTAAGAGAACACAACTGGGGTTCCCTAGGTGTATATTTAGGGTTTATATACTATGTTACATATATTGTACATTGTTGTTACAAATGCGCATGTACATATGCATACATAGTGATGCATGCGAAATAAAATTCTCATGCTATCAAAGTGTAGCATCATTTGGCATCATGTAGTGTAATTTGATGTAATAAAATAAAATGAAATTTTATTAGGTAATGGGGCTGTTTCCTAACATTACCCCCCTTTTATGCCTTGACTCCCAGGCAAGAAAATATTGCATCTGTCCCCTCCATGAAATTTTGGTAAGGCCGGAATTTCATCCCCTCATACACCATTCTCACAATGCAATGCGGAGCATTCGGATTATGTTTAAAGAATTGGGCGATCATGTTATGCGCTTGCTTACAATTCTCTTCGGGTTCCCATGAATTATTTTCGTCGGTATAGTTTTTCCACTTTATTAAGAACTCCAATTTGTTTTGTCGAAGATGTGAGTCTAGAATTTCTTCAACTACGTATTCTGGAGCACCTTCTACTATTATCGGAGGTTGCAGAGTAGTTTGTTGGCCAGGAATAGTGGGCAGGCGGTAAGGGTGTAGGTGGGATATGTTAATCTCGGGATCAATCTTGAATGATTGGAGTAATTTTAGCACTACCGCATTAGGCGAGATCACTTTAGCGATCGCATATGGGCCAACTTGTTTCTCCATAAGTTTCCTTGAAGGTTGTGGAATATTTCAGGTCCTTGGTACTTAGCCATACCAAGTCACCAACTTTATACTCTGGAGCGCGTGCTCGAGTACGATCCACATGTTGCATCATGTCATCACATGCTTTCTTCAATGCCGCCTCTGCTTCCTCTTGTACCTTTTGCATCTGAGATACAAAATCTTCTACCGACTGTACTTTGACTTCCCTTCTGGGTTCTACTCCCATGCGAGGATGGTATCCATAATTCGCAAAAAAGGGTGACATATGAGTAGCCGAATGGAATTTGTTATGGTGGGAAAATTTGGCAATTGCCAGCCATTCGGGCCAGTCAGTTTGTCAGTAGTTGACAAACATACGTAGGTACTGCTCCAACTCCTGATTCATTCTCTCTGTCTGCCCATCAGTCTGCAGGTGATATGCCATAGATAGTTTAGTTTGAATTCCCAATATGTTGTTCAGCTCTCGCATAAATGCAGAAGCAAATTGTGGTCTGCGATCGGAGATAACGGTATTGGGTAACCCATGTAACCGCCATACCTGATTTAGATAGAGGCACGCCAAGCCCAATGATGAGGTTTCTGTAGTAGTAGGAATAATATGGACCTCCTTTGTGAAGCGGTCACATACTATGAATATTGCATCGTACCCTTGAGCCTTGGGTAATCCAGTAATAAAATCCACAGATATATCTTGCCACGGCGCTTTAGGTATATGGTTTGGCATTAATTTTCCTGCAGGTTTGGCTGGAAATTTCTTCCCCCTCATGCACATATCACATCCATCCACATACCCCAACACATACTTTGAAATTCCGGGTGACCAATAATTTCTCATTACTAATTCCAACGTCTTCCATCTTCCTGGGTGTCTGGCAGTCAGCGTATTGTGATCTAACTGGATGATCTCCCTTCACAAATCCTGATCCTTTGGTACATACACTTTTCCTCGAAACAACACCAACCCTTGTTCCTCAGCCCATTAATCTCCTTTAATATTACCTTTCTTCTCTCCCTTCAGAGCTTTCATGGCTTGCACTAGTTCAGCGTCCATTTCCAAACATTGTCTAATTTTAGACAACATTTCCATTTCCGAGCTATCTCTTAATAGATGCCCTTGACGCATAGTGCAAATGTGAAAGTATTCGGGTTTGAGTAAGGTAACATTCTTATTGTCCTCCTCCACCCCCCTTTTATGATCAATACGTCTGGATAATGCATCTGCTTTCCTCATTAAGCTTCCCACTTTGTGGACCAAGTGAAAATTGAAACACGATAGGAATAGTGCCCAACACGCTTGCCAGCGATTAAGCTTTTTAGCGGACATGAAGTATTGCAGATTTTGATGATCCATCCAGATCTCAATCTGATGCGTACATCCCTCCAAATAATGCCTCCATGCCTCCAATGCTCATATTATCCCCAACATTTCTTTGTCATGCACATCATAATTCCTCTTCTTCATCTTCCTCCCATACACATTACATTCCTTAGGACAACGAGTCATTTGTACTTTCCCAGTTTTCCAATCAATTTCAGGATTATGCTTCCATAACCAGGGACATCCGATTATTAGATTGGTTTTCCCAAGATCGCACACTTTGAATACAGCTCGCTCCTGATGCTCCTGATACCTTAGTACCATAGTCACCTCCTCCTTGATAGTTCCTCCACAATTGACTGTTCCCTCAATATTGTACACCATTATAGGTTGCGCCAGCTTGCGTGTGTTAATACTGTTTCCGGTAATTAAGGATTGATTAATAAATAATCCTGTAGCACCACTATCAAGCAATGCTTCCACATCAATAGCTGCATGCATGTCCACTGTCTTCAATCCCACAGTCAAGGTGATTTTGCGTTCTATTTGCGCAGAGAGAATAAAGAATTTAGGGGTTTTCGGAAATGATGCATGAAAATTGTCATGTGATTGACAACAGTTGTACTCCTTTTTGTCACGTGATTCAGAAATACTCCTCCTCGATTTCCTTTTCTGATTTGCTCTGGGTTTCCTCAGATACTAATACATTGTAATGATTCTGGGTCACCAATGGGGAAACCTTCACTGGGACTCTTCAACAAAATCCTTCTGCTTGCCTTCCTCTGGCTTCACTTCCTCAATTGTAGCTTCCCTAATCTTTCTTTTCCTCCTACAATTCCTAGAAATGTGTCCTAACTGCCCACAGTAAAAACATTTAAGTGGGGCTCGTCTCCCTGCTTGATCAACCTCCATTGCCTCTGCTGGTGCTGCTGACTCTGTAACTATAGGTGTCACTGCCATGGCCGGTGGCTGTGCCCTTGGAGCTTGCACCTGAGGTGCCTTTCCTTTCTCACACTTTCCTCCCGATGACTTTCCAAATTTACTACTTCCGTACATCAACTTTGACTCTGCCTGTTCCTGCTGATATTGCTGGTCAAGGCGCATTGCCCAATTATACCACTCGTCCAACTTCTCTGGCATAGAAGGTAGTCAGTAGATAGACTTGAATAAAGAGGGATTTAATCCTGCTTTCAAAAACTCTACCAACATGGCTTCTCCCACGTCCATTTGTGAAGCTTCTGCTTTGAACTGCAAAATAAATTCATCCACCATTAGGGAACCTTGGTGCAAGGTCTTTAATTTAGCATTGGCTGTCGCCTTTGGATTAGGGTCTCCAAACTGTGCCTCCAATCTCTCCAGAAATTCCTTGAAGGTTGCAAATGGTTTATTTCCTGTGGCAATTTGATTAATAGCCTCATTTCTCCAGAACTGTGCTTTCCCCCCCTGGATGTACGAGAGAGCAAACATAATCCTAGACTCAGCTGTATGAAACTCTGGCTTCCTCCCATTGATGTACAATACTATAGAGCTGATGAAGGATTTTGTATTCTCCATGGTACCGTCAATGATTTGCGGGGGCACATACTTAGGTAAGTGCACTTTTCCATTTCCAGATTTCTCTACCGTCTCATCCTCCTGCAATATCCACTTCACCATCTCCTCCATCTCATCATCTCTTTCTCCTGTTGTCTCTGGCTGTACTTCCGCTTGTCTGGGCTGTGATGCTGCCAACACTGACACTAATTGGGACATTTGTGCTGTGAGCGCATCAATTTTTGCCTCTAGTGCTGGTGTGGGAACAGGATTAGGGCCGGGATTAGAAGTTGAAGGTTCGGACATAATTGTAGAATCTGTGATGAATCACTTCTTTGCAAATTCAAGATTTTTTCTTCGGGACCTCTCCAAACGTTTATGGGCCATGTGATGGTTCGTCAATGGTTCGTCGATTGTTCGTCGTTCGTCAGGTACCTATTTTGACACTTCGGATCAATAACCCTTCCAACAGTGCCTGATCTCGGAGATAAGACTGAATTTGGCTTGTAACTAAAATAGTTGTCTGAATAGAGTGATGTAAATCGTAACTAAACCAGATCCGATTGGTTGTCTGGTTGCAGCTGTCCTAATGACGAGTGCTGCCTCTCAATCACTGGCAGTTGCAATGTAAGGCAAGGCCTGGCGTCAGCTTATGAAAGAAAAGGTAGATTATGTATGTACAAGTACTTCCAGCTCATGCCGAAAGGGTGAGTAATTGGATGTGGTGCAGTGAAACAATGACGTATGCGCAAGTAAGAGAAGGCGCACTGATATGGGAAGTTGTGTTCTTCTGTTAGGGCAACACGCACTATCTGCTAGCTAAGACCATGCGGGTTCTCTCTACAAGAAGGGGGCAGGATCCATGCTTGTGATGGGGGAACTGATGGTTTTGATGCGAGGGGTTTTTAATAGATGAGTTGATTGAGAAAGGCCTTTCACACCGAAAGCGTAGGTAGAATACCTACGAGAACACAACTGGGGTCCCCTAGGCATATATTTAGGGTTTATATACTATGTTACATATATTGTACATTGTTGTTACCGATGCACTCGTACATGCGCGTACATTTTGATGCATGCGAAATAAAGTTCTCATGCTATCAAAGTGTAGCATAATTTGGCATCATGTAGCATAATTCGACATAACAAAATAAAAATGAAATTTTATTAGGTAATGGGGTGGTTTCCTAACACCAACACATACTTCGAAATTCCGGGCCACCAATAATTTCTCATTACTCATTCCAACATCTTCCATCTTCCTGGGTGTCCAGCAGTCAGCATATTATGATGTAACCAGATGATCTCCCTTCGAAAATCCTGATCCTTTGGTACATACACCTTTCCTCAGAATAACACCAACCCTTGCTCCTCAACCCATTCATCTCCTCTAATATTACCCTTCTCCTCTTCCTTCATAGCTTTCACAGCTTCCACTACCTCATCGTCCATATCTGAACATTGTCTGATTTTACACAACATTTCCACTTCCGAGTCATCTATTAATAGATGCCCTTGACACATAGTGCAAATGCAAAAGTATTCAGGTTTGAGTAAGGTAACATTCTTATTGTCCTCCTCCACCCCCCTTTTGTGATCAATATGTCTGGATAATGCATCTGCTTTCCTCATTAAGCTTCCTGCCTTGTGGACTAAGTGAAAATTGAAACACGATAGGAATAGCACCCAATGCGCTTGCCAGCAATTAAGCTTTTTAGCTGACATGAAGTATTGCAGATTTTGATGATCCATCCAGATTTCAATCTGATGCGTACATCCCTCCAAATAATGCCTCCATGCCTCCAATGCTCATATTATCCCCAACATCGTTTTGTCATGCACATCATAATTCCTTTCCACATCATTCAATCCTCAGGACAAATATGCACAAGGATGCCATTTGTCATCTTTGCATAGCATTGATAATACCACTCCAGTAGCAAAGTCAGATGCATCTGATTCCACTCGTAAGGGACGCATGAAATCCACTGGGGCTAATATTGGTCCCTCCACAAACTTCCTCTTCAACTCCTCAAATGCTGTCTGCTTCTGCTCTCCCCATCTCCACACTACTCCCTTTCACATAAGGTTATGTAAGGGTGTGGCAATTTTGGAAAAATTATGCACAAAGCGACAATAATAGTTTGCGAGTCCCAAGAAGGCTTGAACCTCTTTGATGCGGGTATGTGCAGGCCAATCTGTGATTGCCTGTACCTTGATTGGATCCATTTTGATCCTGTCAGGCTGATCAATAATCCTAGGAACTTGATCTCACTTGCCCCAAACACACATTTCTCTGGTTTCAAAAATAGATCATTCTCCGCCAACCTCCGCAACACCTCCTGCACTATCACCTCATGATTTTCTTCATCCTCTGTAAATATCAGAATGTCATCAACAAATATTATTACCATGCCCTTGTCAATTACATCCTTGAAAATGTCATTCATCATATTTTGGAAAGTCAGGGGACTATTGGTCATCCCAAAAAACATGACAAGCAGCTCAAAGGATCCTTGGCACATGGCAAATGCAGCCTTCCACTCATCTCCTTTCTGTATTTGTACATTATTGTATCCCCATCATAAATCCAATTTTGTAAAGGCTTTGGCTTTTCCTACCTTGTCAATGATTTCAGAAATCAAAGGTAGGGGGTACGTGTTCTTCACTGTCCACTCATTCAAATACCTGTAATCTGTACCCATCCTCTTTTTCCTATCTTTCTTTGGCACAAAGAATATTGGTGATGTCTGTGGTGATTTTGAAGGTCATATGTATCCTTTGCGCAATTGCTCATTTAGGAACACATCAACTTCTTCTTGTTCCATTGGAGATAACAAATATACCTTTGACTTCTTTGGCACACACCCTGGCTTCATCTTGATCCCATGATCCCATGGCTTCTGCACTGGCATTCGCTCAGACTCCTTCTTCATCTTCCTCCCATACACATTACATTCCTTAGGACAATGAGTCATTTGTACTTTCCCAGTTTTCCAATCACTTTCGGGATTATGCTTCTGTAACCATGGACATCCTATTATTAGATTGGTTTTCCCAAGATCGCACACTTCAAATACAGCTCGCTCCTGATGCTCATGATACTTTAGTACAATAGTCACCTCCTCCTTGATAGTTCCTCCACAATTGACTGTTCCCTCAATATTGTACACCATTATAGGTTGTGATGGCTTGCGTGTGTTAATACCATTTCTGGTAATTAAGGACCAATTAATGAATAATCCTGTAGCACCACTATCAAACAACACTTCCACATCAATCGCTGCATGCATGTCCACTCTCTTCAATCCCACAGTCAAGGTGATTTTTGGGTTCTATTTGTGCAAAGCAAATAAAGAATTTAGGGGTTTTTGGAAATGACACTTGACAATTTTCTTTGTCATGTGCTCCACAACAGTTGTACTCCTCCTCAATTTCCTTTTCTGATTTGCTCTGGGTTTCCTCAGATACTAATACATTGTAATGATTCTGGGTCACCAATGGGGAAACCTTCACTGGGACTCTTCCACAAAATTCTTCTGCCTGCCTTCCTCTGGCTTCACTTCCTCAATTGTAGCTTCCCTAATCTTTCTTTTCTGCCTACAATTCCTAGCAATGTGTCCTAACTGCCCACAGTAAAAACATTTAAGTGGGGCTTGTGTCCCCACTTGATCAACCTCCATTGTGTCTGCTGGTGCTGCTGACTCTGTAACTATAGGTGTCACTGCCATGGCCAGTGGCTGTGCCCTCAGAGCTTGCACCTGAGTCACCTTTCCTTTCTCAGACTTTCCTCCTGACATCTTTCCAAATTTACTACTTCTGTACATCAACTTTGATTCTGCCTGTTCCTGCTGATATTGCTGATCAAGGTGCATCGCCCAATTATAAGGTAGATGAAACACATTGCCATCTACTGTCACATGATGAATCATGATAAAGTGTGACAAAAACCACAAAAATCAAGATGTCCCAGGAACTAGATATCTACATAGAAATCTGTTCCCACCAAAATATTTGTTTTAGGAATTATTGGTGTGGACTGATTTTTGATAATGTGTTGTGAGGAATTGGCATCTTGCAATCTTCACTCTTCTGGTATAATATTATCAAAGGCATGTGACATGTAGTAAACACATCGTGTTGCATCGAAAATGAATTAATGGCTGGCCAGACCAAGCGCAAGCACACTCATATTCTCAACTTAGAAAGTTGGCCCGGCAAGACAAAGGCAAAGAAATCCTGTGACCATGATGAAGCCAAAGAAAATGCATGTGCAGAATGATTGCAATAACAAACTACTGTCTGACATGTTGACAGGTAAACCTCCAGGAACAGAGTTCACCAAAAGGAAGAGCAGCCTCAATAATAAGTAGTATCACAGGCTCATTGTTTGGGAAGGCTGTAGAGAATGAAGCTGAGGCTCAGGATAATGCAAGTACAACCACACTTGGTTTGGACAGTCAGCCAGCACCTGATAAGCCTACTACACATGAACTGGGTCAGCACAATGATGACATAGAGATGGAAGTGGTCTGCAGCATTCATAGTCAGGCCAGCCCTGATAATGAAGCATTGGATAGTTCTTGGAGGAATGTTGAGACTGCACAAGATGAGCCTGAGCATACGACATCCTGACACTCTCATGAATGATCTTACAAAAGCAAAGATGAACTAATTAATAAACTCCTTATAATTCGGTCCTTAGAACATAGTCACAGTCTTATAATCCACAGTACATAGTGTATATTACATAGAAACTATATAATTGCTACTTCATATCAAGACCAGTGTATCCGATCATTATCATGTTCCAATTAGATCACATTCTGCTATCCTGCCAGTCACGGTCATGTCACATCACCTGACATTGGTTGAGTATGTGTTTTGTCTACCTTACCACTCATCCAACTTCTCTGGCATAGAAGGTAGTCTGCAGATAGACTTGAATAAAGAGGGATTTAATCCTGCTTTCAAAAATTCTACCAACACTGCTTCTCCCATATCCATCTGTGAAGCTTCTGCTTTGAACTGCAAAATAAATTCATCCGCCATTAAGGAACCTTGGCACATGGTTTTTAATTTGGCATTAGCTGTCACCTTTGGATTAGGGTCCCCAAACTGTGCCTCCAATCTCTCCAGAAATTCCTTGAAGCTTGCAAATGGTTTATTTCCCATGGCAATTTGATTAATAGCCTCGTTTCTCCAGAACTGAGTTTCCCCCCCTTGAATGTATGAGAGAGCAAACATAATCCTAGATTCAGCTGATCATTTTACCTGTGTTAAAACCTTGTTCTGTCTGTTGTGCCACCATCGGTCATGGGAATTTGGTGCCCCCACTATGACTGCACTTTATTCTACCTTCCACCTCCTCACTAATTGTTGTTGGGCCTCTCTCATGGCTCGAGCCATCATCCTTTATAAGCTACCCCTCACTTTGCCCTCACTTTAACTTATCAGAGTTCATCACAACAATTTGCATGGTGGACCCATCAGGAAAACATGAGGGTTGTCTTTGGACATCTTTGGGGTCTTTGGAAAGACCTAAAGATCTCAAAGACATTAAGACCTCACATCTTTTGGGAGACAGGTACAAATTCTTTCAGAGACCCAATCATCTTTGCGAGAATCTTTCAAAGATGAACACAGATCTTTGTGAAGACAATCTTTGGCTTTACATGATATCTTTACAAGTCTTTTAATCGTGTTTATCATACTGCAGATGCATGAAAATTGATCTTATTCAAGCACTGTGTAAATGATAGATAACTATGACATCTGAGATATAAATAAACACTCTTGGTGTATGACACGCTCTTGCTTCCATCCCACTGCAATCATTCAATCTCACTCCTTTGTTGCATCTACACACTTCCTCGTTGTTGCACATGAGACCCCCATTTTGACGATTGGGCTCAGGATGTGGGAAGCTGGTGATGGCGATCAGGCGTTCATGTAGGTAGGAGGTCTGTAGACTAATGTGAGCACTTCATGCTTCCAAACAAACAGAAAAATAAAATATGCACCTCTTCTCAAATATGTGCATGACCTTGTCAGGTTTACATGGCATGCCTAGGATATTGTTGATGTCGGATTGCAAGGGCATGATCATGGGCCTAGGACCTCCAAGGGGGTCATTTCGTGAACCAGGGTCACTTTCTCATTTTCTCCACCTCAGCTGCAAGTGTCACTTGCAGCTGAGGTGGAGAAAATGAGAAAACATGGATGGTTAGATACTACTCAGATGCTGGACATTGATTGACAAGCCATGTTTTGTCACAAACGATGAAGAAATTGTCATTTGTAAGTTTTCTTTACTTTCTTATTTCACAGCTCACTTTTTTTTAGGACTACTACACCAGCAAAGCGAATGAAATGGGCCCAAACAATGGTTATCGTTGTTTGGGGTCCAGGTAAGTTTTTCTTTCTTTGTTCATATCTAGTTTTTATTCAACTAAATTTATTCTCATTATTTACAGGTTTTAACTACAACGACACCACTACTCAACCAACACACCCAAACCCACCAACGGGTAGATTGTGGGTGCTACCAGCTGACAACAAGGGATAATGGAATGGAGAACGACACCACCACAGCACCCTGAACCACTGTTGCAAGCGACTGGCTCGTAGGGTGGAAGGTTTGTGCATACTAGGAAATGACTGAGGATCGACCATAAGTTACTTTCTTATTTTCATAACTAACTGTTTATTAGGTTCTAAACTACCTGCCCACATGGCAAAACGACACCAAGCGAACAAAACAGGGCCCAAACAATGATTAACATTGTTTGGGCCCCAGGTATGGTTTTCTTTTGTTTTCTTTATTCAACTGACTTTATTTTCATCATTTACAGGTTTTAACTCACATACAATGATGCAATGGCAAACGATGCAATGACAAATGATGCAACAATGCAACGCCCAGCTGCACTGCCCCCACATGTTACGTCACAGGCCCAAACAACGACACGACTACCCAACCAATGCACCACACCTGCCAACCCGCCTACCAGCAACGACAAATCGCCACTGCAAGCATCTGCTTGCAGGGCAGAAGCAAGGAGCAATGATGAGGGAAGGGCCAGCCACCAGGACACCACCACCACTGCTGCAAGCAACTGCTCGTGGGGTGGATGGGGGGGTGCTAACAGATGGGAAGCGGGAGCAAAGGGGGGAATGAACCAGAGAGGGAACACACAAATGACCACTGCTTGCAGGAGGAAATGGGGAGGGAAAGAATGCGAGGGAGTTTTTTTTGTTTCTATCATTTTTGTGACCCCTCCCTCGCGTTGTGCGAGGAGGTTAGTTAGCTCAATAAAAAAATTGTGTTATTCTTGCATTGTTCAAATGCAAAAAAAAAATATTGTCTGTAAGCTTACACAAGGGAGTTTTTTGTTTCTATCATTTTCGTGACCCCTCCCTCGCATTGTGTGAGGAGTTTAGTTAGCTCAATAAAAAAATTGTGTTATTCTCGCATTGTTCAAATGCAAAAAAATATATTGTCTGTAAGCTTAGGTATTGTATACAGGGTGTAGTCAAGTTCATGGGTTATACAATGCAAATGCTCTATGTATCATAATTTAGCACATCAAATATGACAGTTGAAACCATGGTACATATACACAGTGTCACACCTGCAGTGTTTCATGACAGACTGTGGTAAAAACCTGTCACCGCAGTTGCGGTGTTACAACAGGTGCGGTGTTTGTGGGTGCGGGTGCAGTGTGTGATATTAAGAAATGAGCGGTGATGTACCGCTTGAAGAGCAAGGATGAATGCTCCATATGGTTTCTCATTCTCGCTGAGGTGCTCTGGGTCGGGTATGTCCTCCCATTCTGAAAAGTGGGCCAGTGCCAGCATGTATAAAATCAATAGATTTTGGAGTCATCCCTATGTGTTATTTAGCACACATGGTCATATATGATAGCTTGTGCATACCTTTTCATAACCTTTCCAGTGTCGTCATTGATATTCCACTCCTTCCAAAGAAAAGGATAAGTTGGCGGATTTCCATAAGGTGTAAGGCAAAATTCTACCCAGTCGACAATAGTCTGGCGATTGTTGAAAAATTCTGCCTCATTGACCTGGATGTACCTTTTCAGTCCTTTGGCAGCCTTGGCACCAAACCCATTGTGCCAGTTATTCAAGTGACAACTAATCTGAGTGTTTAGATGTCACATTAGCATGAACCAAGACATTCAACAAATGTATGACTCACGAGTGGACCCCATGGGTCGATAGGGGCATCCTGAACAGTGTACTGCACAGACCTATAAATCTTGTCTACGAGCTCCTGGACTTGTTCCCTTGAAAGGCCCTCTCAGGGAGAAAGAGATCCTGCAAGACTATTCGCAAGAGGAACTAGCTGGTTGGTAAATACCTCTGATGTCCCCTTTGGAAGGTGTTTGAGCTTCCACTTTTTTCTGCTTCCACCACGGGCTTCACGTTGTGTGCGAGGGGTGGACGACACCACTTCTATCTTTAGGGATGATGACTGAATTTATTTCTTCTGAGCTTATTGTTCCTTACATGGGCCAGAGAAGTATGCACATAATGGCTTGGACCCCATTTTAACCCATTGTCCTTCACAACAACTGACCGCTCCACCTCATCATCTTCATCATCGCCAACCATGCCTCCATAGTGTACCAGTGAATCATCATCTTCCTTGTTTGATTTATTTGCTGGTGCAACCGATTTCACTTTGATAGCAGAGTCCCAGCCAGAACAAAGGCCTGAAGGTGGCTGGTTCAACTTTTTAGGTTTCTTGGCTAGCGGCTGAGGGCTTCGGCTTCAGGGGAAAAATTTGTGCAGACAATACATACATACATTCCATAGAACTGACCTTGGGTTCCACTCATGATGTTTTGAGTGTTCAACAGCAGATTTGGATCCCATGATGGGAACAGTGGTTTGAATGGCCACAATCTTGTGGCATCCGGGTTTGGCCTTTTTACCTTTCTTGGACACGACTTCTTCCTTTTCACTCTCAACCTCATCCTCACTCTCAACCTCATCTTTGCTCTCAACCTCATCTTCATCACTGCTCTCTTGGTCTTCTGGTTGGTACTGATCCTTATCACTATCATCAGACTCCATGCCATCAGGTAGGATGATTTCACTTTGGGTCGCTCGAACTGGTCGAAAACTGGCAACTTGTGGCTTGCAAACATTCAATTGGGCTGTACATTGAAGGTCTTCCTGGTGCTGTTGGTCTTCAATGTCAGCAGCATTCTTTATGGCTTGCTCCTGGTGTCATTCTTTCTCCTGCTTATCAAATACCTGGTGATCCCAGATGGCTTGCATTTCAGCAGGTGTTCTGCATGGTTTAGGCTTGTCGAGAGTACTTTACACTCCCCCACCTATTCTGGATGAATTCCGGTTTGTCCGGCCAGAATCTCCATAATTTCTGGAATCCAGTGGAATTTTTTTTTTTGTACGTAGTTTTCCCTATGCAGCACAATTCTGGTTGGAATAAGGATCCAATTTACACCCAGAATCCCCAGAATCTGACCAGACTCATCACAACCGGAATAACAGGAATAACCGGACTAACCAGAATAACTGGAATGCACGTGCTTTCCCAAATAAAAGTTTGACACACATCAAGAATTGAACACTCAACCTTGGGTCTGCACACATAACAGCACGCTTAACCACTGAGCTACCAAGCAATTATTCTTGGGCATACATTTAATACTTTTATTACCCAACCAAGGTATGTAGTTAATCACAGCCATTAACAGAATAATTAATAAGTATGCATACGCATGACATGTGACACGTGACTGCCAGCTCACAACCACCACCACCACTGTCGCCAATGCTGCCTCCTCCTCCTCTCCACTCTACCACCACCACTGCATGTGCACCCACCACCACCATTCCCACACCCAATGCCACCATCACCACCACCTTCAAACGAGCTGACTGGACGGAATGTGGGCCCAAATGATGGCAACATCGTTTGAGCCATAGATAAGTTTTTTCTTATTTCTTTTTGTTTTTATAAATCAACTAATTGTAATTTATTGCTTTTTAGGTTGTATACTACTGGGGACGACCTGCCATGACGAAAAACACGCAACCCACGCCCACGCCCACCCAATCCCCTCCTCCCCATTCGAATGGGATGTGAGGCTGTCGACATGGGCTAGGAGGGTGCAGAGGGATGCCAGGAGACCCCAGAAGGGAAGTACCTGCCTAGTAAGCACCCACCAACCTCTGTACTCATGCCATGTTGCACTGACGCACCCCAACCCCCCCTCCCCCCCCCCCAAAAAAAAAAGAAAAAAAAAAAAAACAGAAATCCAGACAGGGAACGACAGCGATGAACAACGACAAGCCACCCACCCCCAGCCTCATGAGCAACTGCTCGTGGGGTGGATCGTGGGTGGAATGATGCCCAGGCACAGGGACAGGAGACAACAATGACACACCACCCACCCCCAGCCTCATGAGCAACTGCTCATGGGGTGGATCGCGGGTGGAACGACAACAATGACAAGCCACCCACCCCCAGCCTCACGAGCAACTGCTTGTGGGGTGGAATGTGGGTGGAATGGCACCCAGGTGCAGGGATAGGAGATGACAATGCACCACCCACCCCCAGCCTCATGAGCAACTGCTCGTGGGGTGGATTGTGGGTGGAACAACAACAACAACAAGCCACCTACCCCCAGCCTCACGAGCAACTGCTCATGGGGTGGATCGTGGGTGGAAGGACAGACAACAGCAGGGTCACGTCCCCTCCCCCTCCCCCACACTTTGTGTGGGGAGGGATTTTTTTTGTACTTTTAATTATTTATTAGTATTGTGCCCCCCCTCCCCCGTTTTGTGTGGGGGAGGGATTTTTTTCTTCATGTTTTTACCTCCCCCCTTGCGTTTGGCACGAGGGGTTAGCTTTTTATGTATATAAATAAAACTCCCTCTCGCATCTTGTGAGAGGGAGGATCTTTTGTTTATCTATGTAATCACAATCATCCCCACTCCCTCGCATTCAATGTGAGGGATGTGGTTAATTAAAAAAATTAGAGTGTCATGAATAAACATTATATTACTATCTAATAATTCTCCTGTGGCTCAACTGGTTAAGCACACATGTTTGGTTTGTCATGTGATCACTCTAATCAAGATGTCTTGAGTTCAATCCTTACTCTGCACAAATATATTTTGTAAGCACTTTGACAACTTAAGACTTGAAATTTGACTATCCATTAGGGTATATACTCTAAGTTGAGCATCTGGAGTAACCAGAATCTGGTCAGAATAACCGGAATAACTGGACTCCAACTGGAATAACTGGACTCCAATTGGAATAACTGGACTCTGACCAGAATAACTGGACTCCGACCAGAATAGGTGGGGGAGGGTAGATTACAGCTTGTCGATGACACCTGGGCGAGCATCTTTATTCTTTGTGCAAGTAGAAGGTCAGCTAGGAATGAAAGGCAGAGGGAGGGGATTTTTACTAGGGTACATCGTAGTTGACTGTTATCGATGGTGTGTTTGCTCGATGGTTTGGTTGATCCATCCTCATTTGCTTCCATCAACAATCAGGTTGATTACAAACCCAGTAGCAAGTTTACCTATATCTACCATGCCCCATTCCTTTAAAGTTTGCTACATTCCTTGCCCAGTCAAATCATGTACTTGTCAATTTACAAATCAAGGGCACCTTAAAAACCATATCCAAATGCATCGCATGCCACAGGCAAATCAAGATCTACCAGCACATCAGCCACCCATGAATGATGATAAGATCCTGGTCGATATCGATGAGGACGCTCAGGAGCTGCATCCAGAAGATCAAAATCATGCTCTGAATCCTGACAAAGTTGCAAAAGAGAAAATTACTTACCATCCATTGATTAATGGTATGCCATCCCATTTTTATTCACAAAAATTTAGCTGACAGTCATTTAGGCCTGCCATGTGATGCACAAGGCAATTTTTTACCTGAAGGTGCACCACCTCCACCTTGGGAGGAACGTGCCAATGATGACTATGCCACTTTCAAAGACCCTGCAGCATTTGAGCTTGCTGACCTTCTGTTCTGACGAGACCAGATGTCTGGTACCCACATCAATGATCTTCTCCAGATCTGGGCAACAACTCTTTCTCAGGATCAAGATCCCTCCTTTACAAGCAAGAATGAGATGTACAATGCCATTGATAACCTTGATCTTGGAGGCGCACCATGGAATTGTTTCACTGTAAAGTACAATGGTGAGATCAAAGAAGGTGATGTGACCCCATGGAAGCACAAATCCTTTGAGGTCTGGTATTGTGATCCTTGGATTATCATGCATAACCAGCTGGGAAACTGAGAGTATGCAGATGAAATAGATGTTGCTTCAAAGGATGTGCGTGATAAGGATGGCAAGCGATGGTATTCAGATTTTATGTCTGGAAATTGGTTATGGTGACAATCAGTATGTGAAATCAGGATAAATATTCATGTGGTGATACTAAACATGGTTTAAATAGAATGAGATAGCAAAGGACCCCAGAAATCATGGATCCACTTTTTGCCCCACCATCCTCGGAAGTGACAAGACCACAGTCTCAGTTGGAACAGGCATAACGAATATCACCCTTTGTATATATCCAATGGGCAGGTTCACAACAATGTTCAGCGTGGTCACTGAAATTCAGTGACACTTCTAGCCTTTTTGGCAATTCCAAAAAGTAAGTAACTTACTTTGGCATCAATACACCTGAGCCTACTATCAAAAAAATGATTTAACTTCTTGTTATCTAGCTGATAAGGAGCATGAAGACAGCACTGAGTTTCAAAAATTTTGCTGTAATCTCTTCCATGGCTCAATCAATCAAATTCTCCAGCCTCTGCAGGAATATATGGATACACCTGATATTGTCCATTATGGCGATGGGTATTATCAACATACAATTTATGGAATTGGTCCTTACATCGCAGATTACCCTGAGCAAGTTTTGTTGGCATGCATCATGCAGGGTTGGTGCCCAAGGTGAGCAATGACCTCATTCTCATATTAATATGTCTCTTATATGTTATTCTATAGATGTGATGCTAAATGGGATAATCTGGATGACAACATTGCAGGACGGCGCTCCCACAAACTAATGTGTTCTCTTATCATGGCTCTGGATAAAAACTCATTATGGGATGACTATGGCATTGTTAGTGACATCATGGTATGTTATGGCTGGTTAACACATATCAAACTCCTGCCTGCCCTTAACCATGTGTTTCTTAGCCATTTACCCATGGCTTTTCTTGTGCAGACATTCATGAGTTGCTATCACTGGACCTTCTCCACCAAATCATTAAAGGCACATTCAAAGATCACTTGGTGACCTGGGTTACAGCTTGTATCAATCTTGAGCACCCTCCTGCTGAAGCCAAATGGATTCTTGCTGACATTGACCAGCGGTAAGTCCTCTCATGGCTGATTTTTCTCAACAACCACAACTCATCCAACACTTTTAGCATTGCTGCAGCACCCTCATTCCCTGGCCTTCGTCGCTTCCCTGAAGGCCATGGATTCAAACAGTGGACAGGAGATGACTCAAAAGCACTTATGAAGGTGTGTAATACTTTGCCAGCTGTTCCAACTATCTGCCTGACCCATCATCCCAGGTTTACCTTCCTGCCATTGCAGGCCATGTTCCTGCACAAATGGTGCACACAATAAGCTCCTTTATGGAGTTTTGCTATCTCATCCACTGTAATGTCATCACTGAGGATAACATTCTTGCTATCAATAATGCTGTCACCAAATTTCACATCGAACGCAGCATTTTTGATGAGGTTTGCCCTAATGGGTTTTTGCTACCCCATCAACACTCACCGATTCATTACACATTCCTTATTCAAGAATTTGGGGCACCAAATGGACTTTGTTCATCAATAACTGAGTCAAAACACATCAAGGCTGTTAAGGAACCCTGGCAAAGGTCAAGTCACTATGAAGCTCTAGGCCAGATGCTTGTCACAAACCAACGTTTGGACAAGCTAGCTGCTGCAAGAGTTGACTTTCAAGCCCATGGTATGCTTGATCGGCAATTTGGACCACCAGACGATCTGCCAGCCAATAATCTTCAAGATGAGGAGGATGATGATGGGGGTGCAGTTGATGGCAATATTGATAGTGAGGTGATTCTCGCACAAATCCCCAGTGAGTGTCCAGGACAACCTTTTCATCTCTCCATGATCTCTTATCACTGTGCTGTTGTACAGTTTGAAATCTTCCTCTCACGGTTGAAGGTCTTGGTGTCCATCTCAATATCCCTCACCTTCCAAACCTTGTTTGGTGCTTCCTCCATGAACAACTGGTACAAGTTGATGCAGACATTGAGCTCGATGATGTTCTGCTGTCAGATTGTCCTGTCCTTACCAACACAACAAAAATCCATGTTTTTCCTTCTGTGGTTGCCATTTATTATGCCACAAGTGACTTGTCTGGCACAAGGGGGATGTTTTGTGAACATATTCGAGCTGTTGACTCTTGGCAGCATGGTCCTGCAAGACATGATTGTGTTTTTGTTCAACATGATCCTGACAAACCAGGTTTCTGTGGGCTGTATGTTGCATGGGTACGCCATTTTTTTTCCATTCATCACAACAAGACCCACTTTCCATGTGTGTTGGTCTCCTGGTATTCAACTATTGGTACCACACCGTGCACAGACACTGGAATGTGGAAGGTCAAGCCTGATTATGATAATCTGGGTAATTTAGCTATGTCGATCATCCATCTCGACAGCATGGTGCATGGTGCACATCTCATGGGTATTGCAGGTGCTACCAGAATTCCTCACCACTTAACATTTGACCATAGCCTGGATGCTTTCCAGGCATTTTATGTAAATAAATACATAGACCACCATGCACACGAGTATGCATTCTAATTGATACACATGAATATGATAGCTCAAGTATGGATTGCCCTGGAATGATGGTGCATCTGAGGAATAGTCATGACAATCTCCTCCCAGAACACATTCACATCCAAAGACCTGAAAGCCTGAGCTTATATATTAAAGATTCACACCCAAAGACAAAGGCCTTGAAAGACCTCCTTTGCAAAGACATAGCCATCAGAGATGTGTAGTGTTTGAAAGTCCGGTTCATCAAACCAGAAAAAAGTTGAAACCGGACCAAACCAAACTGTGGTTTGGTCTTTTTGCAGTTGTGGTTGCCCTCATTCTGTGAGTCTAGCAGTTACGGTGATAGGTTGTCTCCTCAGCTCAAAGGCTGATTCACTGTTTTGACCACATTCTAATCACATCGGATAACTCACACGAGGTCCCAGAAGCAGTGCGACCACTCCCGACCAAGTCTACCAAGCGCGATATCATGTCGAACACGATCGAACATCACCAAGCATCGTCAAACATCATCGAGCATCGTATCAAACGCGATTGAACATCATCAAGCATTGTCGAGCATCCTCAAGCATTATCGATTGATATCGAGAGACTGCGAGTGACATCGGGCACTGCATTTGTTATCTATATGGTGGAATAACATGCACCAGGAAGTATTCCAACTCGTGCTCAAACTTGCTGATAGTAGGTCAGCCTCATTCCAAGTCCCTATCACGCACAGAACCCACTGGACACATTATTGTGAGACTTAGTGCAGTTTATACACAAAGGACAGTCCCCTTTTAGTTCTATACCCTTTATTACTCTTTCATCATATGATATATATCTTTCTTGTTCAGATTCCAGTCTCCTTTTTGGCCTTGTGCCTTAACTCATATCTTTTGCCTCATGTTCTACACATGTTCTCTAGCCTTTTTAGGTACTTTCTTTATTTTACATAAAAAGATGTACTAGATACAAAGAAAAACAAGAAAGTCGTCATCTTCCTTCCAGATCACAGTGATTTGAGAGTACAGTTTAGTCTTATTCAGTCCAAAGTTTGGTGTTTTACGCTAAACTTCCTCAAAATTCCTCAAAATTCCTTGCATTACGCTATTTTCACTCTCACTTCCCTCGATTAGCCTTTTTGTCACTTCTACTACTTGTCTAGTCCCCCGATCTTGTGTCCGAACATATCTGCGCACTCAAAATTCCTTGAAACCTCTTCAAAAAATATTGCGACATCTCAAAAAGCATCGCAAAGTCTCAAAACACATTCTTTTAGCCTCAAACTGCTTCAACAAGCAGTTGTTTTATGACTATTTGATGGTCGGTCCGACAGGTGACATCTAGAGGGCCTCGCAACCTTCCTCTGACTCGTGTTATACCATCTAAAGCCATTTTGTGGGTTTTGTTTGGGTTTCCAGGTTGAGTATCATCAACAGTTGCATTGAATCAAGTATTTATTTGAAACCGATTAAAACCAGTTTTAACTGGTTCTAACCGACCCTCAGTCTACATACTATACTCTATGTAAGTAGATGTAATTTAATTATATAATGACTAAAATAAAATTATAATTGGGTGAACCCAAGGACAAGAAGCATGAATAGCAAGGGTTTATATACCCTGAGGCTGGGCATGGACCATGTAGTCATGTTTGCACACCCAAATGAAAAAGTGGTGCCACTTGGTTTACTATTCCCATGGCTTCCACACCACCTCGCCTACATCATCAACCACCACCACCACCATCCTCGACCCCCCTCCTCTGCCTCCTTCCACCACCACCACCACTCCATCAATGCCTGCCACTATGCCCATGTCCCCTGTGGATAGTGCTGCCAAACACCATCAACAAAACACATCAGGTGCAAATGACAACAGATGTTGTTTGTGCCCCAGGTATGTTCTTTTAATGTTCTTTTTCAATTAACTAATGTTTTCTTTTTTTTTCTAGGTTCTAACAATGTTAATGAGACCACACCAAGACCCCTCGCCCACCCACTTTGCACCCACCACTGCAAGCCCCTGCTTGCAGGGTGGATGATGGAGCAACAACATGGCGGCCGATGACGAGCAGAGCCACAGCATCAAAAACGGGCCCAAATGATGCCAGTCATCGTTTGGGTCCCAGGTAAGTTTTTTTGAATGTTCCTTCTTTTTTTAACTAACAAAATTGTTTCTTAGGGTTCGAACTACCAACCCCATGCCATACCCATGCCCTACACCACCACTGCAAGCATCTGCTCATAGGGTGGTAATGGATCTTGATGACACCCAGCCACCTCTGCCCTGCCCTCGTAGGGAGCATCCACAACAATGCCACATCACCAATAGGGCCGACATGACCAGCAATGACAGGGATGATGGCAACAGCTCAACAACAACAATGACAGTGGTGACAACAGTGACAATGGCAATGACAATGACTAGGACAACGACAATGACACCAGCAAGGACAGCTGCTAGGAGACGAGGGACAAGGATGACGATGACAAGGGATGGATGGATGATGACACCCCTTCCTGCTTCAAGTGTGGGAGGGTTTTTTTCATTCATTTGATACATTTGCTTACTGACCCCCCTCCCCTTGCACATCCTGCGAGGTAGGGGGTGTATTGTTTTTTTCTATTGTGCTTCCTACATGCTTGCTCACAGGCCCCTGCCTGTGAGGAGCTTTATTTTAGGTTTAGAATAGTATTATTCAATCTACATAAACTCAGTTTAAACCAACCATAGTTGGTAGACGACCAGTTGTGGCCCAAACTGGCTGCAACCAGTTGTCAGACTGTACTGGACTGCAAAGAACCAGTTTCTTGTGGTCCAGTCCAGTTTTACAATCTGAATGAACTGGTTGTGGTCCTGGTTCGCTCCAGAAATGGAAAAAAACCAGACCGAACCGGACCTTCAAACCCTAGAGATGTGGTTCCCCAAGATGAAGACACCAAAGATCACCCTTATGTTTTCCTGATGGGCCCACATGCTCTTGCTGGCAACAGGAATGCCCTGCTATCCATAGGAGTACAAACCACTTCAGCTGCGCCTGTGGCATAGTGCACAGCAATCTATTGCAACATGTTGTTTTGGTCAATTCTATTTATATGAATCCTCCTTGCACTTGCAATGACTTGCTATGGCAATAGGCGCTGAATGAACATCAAACTTTGGAAGATAGTTCAAAAACAATCCCTTTCCACCCATTGACACTTCTTCCCATTATGCATCTGAATTTTGGGAAATTGGTGGGAGTTGCATGCGCTTCATTCGCCATCACCAATATCGACGACATGTTCATCTTGGTCACCTTCTTCTCTGAGGCACCACCAGCAAAACTATAACTCCCCTTAAGATTGTTCTCAGACAATACATCAGATTCACAGTGATTGTCATCATCAGTTTGATTGGCTTTGGCATCTCATATGCTATTCCCACTCAACCTATCAGATTCTTTGGCTTTATGCCCCTCCTACTAGGAGTCTGGAGGTTTCTCAGTCTCTTCTACCCAACAGAGGAAGAAGAATCAGAGTCATCCAAGATTGCCGGGATCAAAAGCACCCTTAAAGTCTCGATGATCACGTTGATGAATGGGGGAGACAACATTGGGACATACATACCGCTATTCTCACAAGCACAGAGAGCAGAGATGGCAATATATATTATCATATACTACATCCTGCTAGGAGTGTGGTGCCTTGTTGCTTTTCTGGTCATGAGGGAGAAGGATATTCTTGCACTGGCAAAGAAATATATGCATATGATAATACCCTTCCTCTACATCGGGCTTGGCTTGTACATCCTCATCAAATCATCATGCTATCCATGGTCAATCCAAAAAATCAACCATTCAGTCTCCACGCATCCAGGCGAAGTGATTATGCCTGTCATCACTGTGTTTCTCCTTCTGATGTGCATTGGCACCCTGCTATACTTCAAACTCAAAAAGGGACCAGCCCACCTTGCTCCCAAAATTCCTTTGGAAGGAAGGGATTCACAATGCCAATGCACACCGTTGATGATGCACATGTATCTGTCTAATGCTCTACTCATTGCTGGTCTACTTCATCCTCCCCAATCTTCATCTATGCTTCATCATGATGCTTCTACTTCTATTAGTCTCTCCTCCAACCCTTCTGGACATGGGATTCAGGATAGCCAATTCCTTTAGCCAACAACACTCACTATACCCCCCAAACTACCCTGCCTTGCAACACATGCATGAGTGCTGAGCTTGTAGTAATGCATGAGGATGGCTTCAAAGCTGGTCATATGTAAATATATAGTGGTTATGCTCACAGTTGTGACTATGGATCTCATGAAATTCTGTAGCTTATATCCCAGTTGTAGATTTCTGAATATGTTATTGCTTGTAAATTACAACTATGTTTATGTCGCTCCGAAACAATCAGCTACCCTCACCAGATACACTCTTCAACATTAGCTAGATGACCATCTTTTGTAAATAGCACACCTTTCCTTCATCAACAAATCCAACTTTTGGTTGCAGCATGTTCCCATCTTGTCCTTTGATGCTACAGAAAGAATATGACACAGGCATCTGTTTATATGTGTGTATGAGTATAGTCTGCAAGTAAAATGCATTCGTAAGGGTAAAAATGCTCTGGAGCAGTCCCTTTGAGAATGATAATTTGATCAACCAGCCATCCAGCAGCAATTGCAACATTGCCAATATCATCACCACTCTGAAAACCCAGTAAGTTTGCCATCCCAACTCCACCAGATCATCTCATCATTTTCGTCATCGCCCACCTGCCTCACATCGCCCACCACCTCTCCAAACCCATCCCAATACATCAGAGCCTCGACGTTGATGATGGCACCCTCCACAAAAGTTGTGAAAATCACAAAAAATGGAGGGAAGGATATCAGGTTGTTTTTCAGTGGCACCCCTTCAGGCAGCCAGAAGCAATTGCCAACACCAGTTCATTGTTCATTATCTTGGGAATTGGGAATGATTGAAGCAGGTGCAAAATACGGTTTCAAGTTTTGGAACACAACAAAAAAGTACTGAAATTGGTATGATGGTGTATCTGCATTGTCAAGGCTGGTTTGATCACTGACCAGTAATAACGACAAGTTCATATCAGAATCACGCTTAGGCTGTATCATTTATACTTATACAATGTATGACAGTAAATTGAAGAAAAAGCCCATCAAGTATGGTGCCACAACCAACTCTTAGTCACTGACCAAACACAAGTCTGCTTCCTCAAGCAAAGATGTGGTATGTGTCTGGTCAATATCTGTGATCTTCACTTCCTGATTCATTCAATCCAGGGCTCAAGTTCAAAGGCTTCCTGGAAATGTCGATGAGAAGACGAAGAAGAAAACGGAGAAAGAGCAGGAGACTATTCAGCAAGCTGTGAAGGAAATGGAGAAGAGGGAGGAGAAGGGGAATTTGGTGAAGAAGGATTCTGGGAGGTTTGTCTTTCTTCCTCGTATCTTGTGTTTGATCAAACAAGGCTAAGTTTATGACAGCTCAAAATTGACAGATCTGTTGTCGCAACTTTGGATGACAAGGTATGCCCCAGAGCCATTGAAGGAGTTCTGTGGCAACAAGGGCCAGGTAGAGAAGTTGCAGCAGTGGTTGCATGACTGGTTTGTATTGCTCTCATTTTAGTACTTGGCTAACTGACAATTCACCTGTGTTATGCAGGCCTTTGAGTTTGAAATCTGGTTTCAAGAAGCCAGGTCAATACAGAATGAACATATTCCATGCTGTCATGATCACCGGCTTGCCCGGAATCAGGAAGACTACCAGCGCACATCTTTGCACAAAATTAGATGGCTTCACACCGATCGAGCTCAATGCAAGTGATACATGAAGCAAAAAAGCTTGTCAAGCTAAAAATAATCTCGGAGTCTGTTACTGCATATTGAGCTTATCCTGTGGTGGTCTAGAATGGGATGAACATCAACAATACATTGTTAGGTGGATTCGTTCACAGTGCTTCTGTAAGTGTCAAATCTTGCCTGGCAGGAAATAGGCTGATGCAAAGAGTGACAGTCAACAAACTCCCTGCGTAACAATTACTAAGATGGGTCTGATCATAGACAATGATGTGCACGGCCCGGCTCAAAGCCACGAGCCCGGCCAAGTTGAGCCTGTTTGAGCCAGGCCAAGCCAGGCCATTGGTGACAGCCCAGGACTGGCTTTGGCCTGGCCCAGAGTAGCTGAAAGCCAAAGCCAGTGGCTCAGGCCACAGCTTTAGTCATACTAAGTTTTCATCAAAAGTTATGACTTTGTAACCAGCTTCTGTACTAGGGTTGCATAAAATATTCTGGCCTGGTAAATTACTGACAGACTGGCCAATCTGGAGGCAACCCTGAATCCAGTTGCTCCTTACCACCCCCTTGAACTTGCCCTACCCCCAACTGGTTCTACTCCAGTAACAACAGACAAGGTCCTATACAGATCATTAAATCCAAAGGTTCTCTCCTCCAACCCAGAAACACAGGTCTTGAAAAGTCACAGGAATTGTACTTCAGCTAGTGAGTGCCAGATGGAGCAAAGAGCACTAATTCTGGATGCCAAAACAGAAAAGGAGTTTTGGATGGCAGCCAAAAAAATAATGGGTTCAAAGCAACCACAGGCTGACATATCTGTGGAAACTCTTAAAGAGGTGCTTCAACTGCAGATGAACCCCATTATTTCAATGCCACTGTCATTCAATAAAGAGAGACTTGAGCTCAATCACACTGTTTCCAGTGCAATGCCAAGACATACAATTGATACTACTCCAGAACAATTCTTCTCTGCCCCCATAACAGAGGCAGAAATTGAGACTGCAAAGGAGCACTTCCATAACCATGCTGCCACTTCAACCTCTCCTGGACTGGATAAAATTGGCTTTGCTGAAATTGAGGAAATTGATAATGACCAATTATGTCTCTCAATAAGTGTCTGCACACTTTAGAAGCCCCTTCTACTTGGTTAACAGCTGCCCTTGATCCAATCATCAAGAGAGGAAAAGATAAAAATGATCCAAATGAATTTTGTGTGATTGGGCTCAAGAGTGTCCTACTCAAGCTGATGACACTCATTATTCACAGATGGATCACTGCTTGGTGCCTAGCCTGAGATCTTATCCCTCCCTCACAAAAGGGATTTCATGAGGGGTTCAGGACTAATGACAATGTCTTTATTCTGAGATGTGCCATTGAGTGAGCTCATGCACTAGGTCTCTCCCTATATGTGGTTTTTGCAGACATTAGCAATGCATTCCCCTCTACTGAACAAGCCACTTTATGGCTCATGATGAGGAATATGGGTGCAGGTGGCCATGTCTTTGACTGGCTTTGAATGCTGTACCAAAGAATGTCATATGTGGTGAAACATTGCACTGAGTTGTCTCAATTGTTCTGTGCGACACTAGGAATATTGATTGGTGACAACTCCTCTCCAATCCTATGGACACTATATATGGCTGATTTTCACCTGGATCCTGACTCAGATGATATCAAACTGGCCAGTATTATTATAGCAAACCTGGAGCAGGCTGATGACATTATACTCATATCGACGAGTCCTAAGGGGGCTCAGAAAAAGATGAATGCACTATGGCAGTGGTGTAGCCTAAATTTCATGTTACTCAGTGCAATCAAATCTCTGATCATGATATTTGGACCAATTCCCCACTAGAGATTGGCAGGGGTAACCCTTGGGTATTTTCATTGTTACCCTTACCCCAGGGTATAGAGAGTATTCAATACCCTTGGGGGTATGATGCAAGGGTTTATTTCAAATAGTTTCCTGATGATGCTCAAACATGGTCCTATCCATTTTTAGTAATTATCTGAGCTTTTAGCATGTTGAAAAGCACAAGGTAGTAGTCTAGTACTGTCTTTAGGAGAATACCTTTGCCTGAATAACTCAATAGGCAGGGACCATAGAGGAAATAACCCAACTTGCACAGCAAAGAGTGGTCAGAGAGGTCATCAAGTTTCATAAGGGTTACTATACTGATATCATGGGTGGTTGACATCTTCTAAAGTGTGACTCTGTATACCCTTGTACCCTCCTCAGGGGTAAGGGTATGTAGAGGGTAGGAAAGTTCATACCCTTACCCTTGCCCTCACATACCCTTTGCCCATACCCCCAGGGGTATGTAAACCCTTGCCATTCACTATTCCCCACACACTACCTTTCTTCCTGTTTGGCAACAAACCTGTCATGTTGAAGACGAAGCAAACATATGTTGGTATAACTTTACAGTCTACCCAACACAACATCTTTGCTAAACACTACAAAAATAAAGCAAGCAAAGCTCAATCAGTTGGTAATACAGTGCTAGGTATGGAGTCTATTATAGGCACTCTTCTGCCATGGGAGGCCAAGAAGCTCTATATGGCACAGATTGACCCCCACCTTATCCATGGATATGAGGTCATACTTGATGTCAACCTTCCTCTTCTGGAGAGACTCTCCGATGTGCAAACATCATATCTCTGCTGGGTCCTGGGTTTACATAGAAGGTCAATGATAACACCACTGTTTACAGAGACCTCTTTGGTACCACTGCAGTTTTGGAGAATCATACTCACTCTTGGTTATCTGTGCTACCTCACAAGCCTACCCATTGAGCATTATGCAAAGAAGGCATATGTGGACTCAGTAATGCTTGCAAAGGAGAATAAAGTGTCATGGGCAATGGATCTACAATACATGTTTCTAAATCTGCCATTCCATGTCCCACTTCCTGACCTAGAAAGCATCACACCTCTTCAAGTGGATGAGGTGACAAAGCTTTTTAAAGTCAAGATGGAAGGCTATATCCAAAGTGAACTTGAGGCCTCCCCTAAATTGTATCTTCTTCAAAACAGACTTGAACCAGTCAAAGATTGTCCTCCAAGCCATAGGACACTTCATTTCAGACATTACCTCAGTGTACCCAACAGTGTTCATTGCTGCCCACGTGTTTAGCAACAATGGAGATTATGCTGTCTTTGTAAAAATTTGGTGGAGAGCCCTGAACATGCATTGCTGGAGTGCACCAGCTCAGGTGAGCTGAATAACCTTTGCAAGAAATTCTCAGACAGAATGTACACTGAGATACCATATTTGCCCTGGCATCCCATGGTCTCTTCTATTGATCTATTCAAAATGATCTTGAAGGAAAGGACAACCATCAGACTGCTTGCAAAATTCACACATGAAGCGTTAGAGCTCTTTGAGGCTGTACCAGTCTATGTGTCTGAGAATGCTGTATTTGAATGATACATCTGCTTCAAAAAAAAAAAAGAGAAAATCTCAGCGGGGTTCTACACCCCCTGCCCATGGTCATAGCTGTCCAGTGATTGACATCAAAGGCCGTTTTGCCCACTGGAAGTTGTGATCATGGGCCCAAGACAAAGATGTATAATAGTTAGATAGCTTGCCTGTACTTAATGACATTGGGAAACTCTAGGACCCCTGGTGTTCAGCGATTGGACCATGCCAGTAATATACTACTACTACTACTACTAGGTAATTTACAAGGTCCATTTGCTGGGCAGTAATTTACTAGTAAATTACTGGTAAAATATTGCATGTGATTGGTTCACATGACTTTAGGGAGGGTTTTTTCATCATCAAAAGTTTTGGGCACTGGCACATCCAACAGATTCAGGATTTATCTAGTCATTGAACTGTTACATAAATGGTATGGCCAGTGATATCAATGATAGCTGTGGGCACATGACACATAGTTAACAGCAATGATCTCAAAGTTTTTGAAGGCAATACATATGTAAACTTGTTTGATTTGGGGTTTGAGTTTGAACCATGGTTGTCACATGCATGTTGTCACTGTCATTCACAATGATGACCCAAACTGGTAACCAATTGATATGTACATTACTTTGTAACAACTTTGGGTGAACAAGCCTACTAAGTAACTCCTACTTCCAGCTTGTCAACATCCCAAACTAGAGCTGTCAGAGTTGTCATGTGATAGGTACCTATCACATGACTTGGCAAATTACTACTTCAAGATCTTGGGGTGGTAATTTACTAGTAAATTACCAGTAAAAAATAGGTAAAAAATGAGGCAGTAAAAAAATATGAATTTTTTACACAACCTATTCTGTACTCAACAGTCGTGACTTTCTTGAAATGTACTCTGTTCATTGTGGCTTGTGGCACACCAACAACATTCCGAAGTTGATGTGGGTGGGAAGTTCTGGAAATGGCTGAGCATGGATTAACAGTAACAACAACCTCGTGTGAGATGATTGCAACAAATGTGGTGGCTGGCCAAGTCTGCTGTATCACTCATCATTTTCCATAGTTGTCATAACACTGATCATAAGCCTGTTACCTTTCCATGCATTTAGATTGTTTGCTTAGGAGTCAAACCAGATTAGGGATGCCGCAGTCCAGTTCTGAACCAAAGTTTGAACCTGAACTTTTCAGAAGTTTGGTCCAAGGTTCAATGGTGATAGGTCCACCTTGCGCTCTAAGCTCTGGGAATGTCTCCAAATGCATCAACACATCACCACACATGCTCCCAACCCCTATGAACCCCTATGAACCCCACGAGACCACTCCAAAACTATTTCAAATGACTTCAATCAACTTTGCAACACTTTGAGCAGGTTTGAATGTCTTTGCAGCACCTCAAATGTCTTTGGCCACCGTATACCTGTCGCACCGCCCTTCAGACACATGCAGCACACCTTGTATGAGTTAGTGCATCGCATATCGAGCACTACCGGACATGAGGAGACATGAGGATGGGATTTTAGGATGTGATTGTGGCGCTTTGATGTCTTGATGATATATTGGATCAATAGGACAGGTACCCATAATAAATCATGACTCTATATGTTTCCCTTCTCATCTTCTTTCATTTATTTTTTGATTTGCAAAGCTCTTGATTGTTTTATATCTTGCCTCATGTATTCCTCATGTTTTATTTCCTTTTAAGTACCATCTTGTCCAAACATATATAGCCTTGTACTAGCTACTTAGAAAGACAGAATAGATCGTCCTCTCACATGAATTGTCTGATTTAAGAGCAGTTCTCTTGAGTCCAAGCCTCTCGACTTAGTCTCGAAGTTCAGTGTTCTACACTGAACTTCTTTGAACTTCTCATACTAGCTTCTCGAAACTATTGTCTATTGTCTATCCCCTCTCAAAAGCCTTTCTACATCCTTATAGTCTATCCTCAGCCATTGTCAAAATCGTCCTCGTCCTCTATAAGCCCCTCAAACATCTTTGAACATCTTTGAACATCTTTGAACCTCTTCAAACTTTCCTCGAACATCATTGCAGTGCTTTGTACACTCTCAAACCTCATCAAACATCATCGGACCCTCTCTAAAGTTGTTTCCCTAACCTTGGGTAACAGCAGTGATATTTAGTACCACCTTGCAACCTTCCTCTAACTAGTGTTATACCATTCAAGGCCTTATTGTGGGTTTTGTTTGGGTTTCCTGGTTGAGCATCATCAACGGTTGTGCAGAAACAGACCACAAGTCCAGTTCTGGGTTCGGGCAAGGTGGAACCTGGTTTGAACCAAACCTTTTTTAGTTGTTGTGACATCCAAAAACTCTGGAGAAAATAGTCTCCCATGTTGCTGCTAGTAATAGCAGATGGAGGTCCAAGGCCCTCTTCTCCATGTTTCCTACAACAATCCTGACAATGACATGATGTGACCCAAAAAAGGAAATAATGAGCCACACTGTCCCATGCTCTCGTACAAACCACAATTTACAAACATTGATGGCAACCACAACTGACCTACCACCACATCATACGTATCAAATATGCTGGCTGCAGGTTGAAGGAATGCTAGGGAGGTGTTGCCTTCCAAGCTCACTACAGGTATGTTCTTTCACATAAAATTATGTTGTTTTTCTTTTACTGTCATTCTAACCTACAGATATTTGCAGGTAGGCCAACAAGTGACCCCCAACCATGACAGCTCCCACCACCTGTGGCAAGGCTTGATCAGAGTGTGAGACAACCTTGAGCCTCTTCAACCTCTTCTGCATTCCCAAGATTTTGATCAGAAACTCATTGGTGCACAGTGGATCAACCTGAGTGACATCAAACTGGGCTGTCGTTGTACAGCCATGCACTAAACAAAGACCACAAATGTGGGGAAAGGACAGGGACTACACTGACTGACAGATGAGCACAACCAATGAGATCAGCAGGTGTCAAAGAGCGGGGGAGTTCCAGCAAAGGGGGTACTGCAAAAATTGAAATGATTGGGGATGATGGCAGGGACAAGGATAACCGGGACTTGGAGGATGACAAGAAACCAGGACCACAAAGACGAAATGACACTGAGGTGGCCACAACCAACAATGACAATGACACATGATGGGCTAGGCAGCACAACTGAAATGAGAGCAGGAAGACCAATGGAACCCCCCAGGTGGCGAGGAGAACGACCCAGATTAAATGACAATGACTTGGATGGCCCTGAGAACAAAACAGCGGGACACGATGGGTAGCCCTCCTGATCTCTTTGTGCCACAGTGTCCCCCATCCCTGTAACACAACACCACGATCCTGGAATGAGCATCTTGTATTTGAACTGTACTTCAATCTAGTTTCCTGTATTTATGTCACTCATAATATACATGTTTTACTTTTTCAAAGTTGTATGAACCACGTTACAGATTTTTTGTGCACAAAAAGTTTGATTCTCCATTCGAACCCTTTCTGAACCTGAACTGATGGTCCAGTTCTAGGTTCAGTGAAATTCCCAAAGAACCAAACTGAACAAGGGGGTGTCAGAAAAAAAACTAAGGATACCAGGTCAAATTTTTTTTAAGCCATGAAGTGGGGAACTAACTAACTAACCATGGGAGCCACTTTCCTAATACTCAGAGGGCCTGTGTCTGTAAAATGATAATAATAATTTACTCTTGGTTGTGTCACATGCATGCAGCATAATTCTGAACTATTTCTTGAAATCCATCTATTGCAAGTTGAAAACTAGCTTAGATTACATTTGAATAGCAAGTAATATTGACATGCTGTGTTTAAACAATTTCTCCACCAAGAATAAAAGCCAAGTGTGGTTTGAAAGTCAGAAATCAGGACATAACTGCCTGGCAGGTGTGCAGGTGCTATAATTCCTTCCCCAACACATTTCAAGCTTCAATTTTGGTGACAAAAATGACAGTATAATCCTACACATTTAAGTAGATCACCAGAAGATTCTGGCTTGTACTAGTATGTGACTTAAAATTTATCATTGTTCTCCTTCTTCACAGTAAAATACCCCAGAAAACAAGTTAAATAACATGCTTACTTGATAATCATCTTCTGAGATCATTTATCTAGGAGACCTTCACACAATAGTAAGCCAGAAAGTTATTGTAGAAGCAATAAAATGAAGCTGATACTGCAAGATTATATTTGCTCATGTTTATTCACCAAGGGCCAGCTTCATTCAGTGCAAATATGGTGTTAGAATAGTACAGTATCTGCCCTGTTAGTGTCTCTGTGTTTGTGAGATTGTCAGTGTCCCTCTGGCACAAAATTATGCTACCTAAATTTTTTTTTTTAACAGCTCGAGGGCTGGACTAACTAACCATCCCTATATGGTAGTTTGACCACGTGACACCCCCTTGGAACTGAACCGAACTTCGGCATCCCTAAACCAGATATAGCAGGATACTAGTAGTACATAGCTTACTATGTAGGTGAGTTGTAAATCGTTCCGGCTGAACTTCGGATTGATCCTAACCCTTTTTCATCACGGATTTCAGATACAATGAGACGAGAGGAACGCGTTCTCTTGGCAATATAGTAATTTTACGAGAAAGCTAGATATAGCAGGATAGGTATTGTTACTAGGTGAGTTGCGCATCGTTCAGGCTGAACTTCGGATTGACCCTAACCCGTTTGAATCACAGATTTCAGATCCAATGAGACGAGAGGAACGTGCGACCGCGTTCTCTTGATATAGTGATTTTGTGCATTTAGATTTTTTGATCTTAGGGTACCAACTGTCTGGTGAGTAGCTGAACATGGGATCAATCCTAACCAACCTTCTATCACAGACTTCAGATCTGATGCCATTGAGACGAGAGGAACACGCAGCCACATTTTTTCGGTATAGTGATTTTACAAGTAAATTACACGTAGGAGGATGATAGCTAACTACTAGGTAAGTATTGCATCGTTCAGGCTGAACCTTGGGTCAGTCCTAACCTATTTTCATCACTCATTTTAAATCTGATGAGACGAGAGGAATGCACAGCCGCATTTTTTTGGTATCGCGATTTTATGAATAAATTGCATATAGCAGGATGATAGCTAAGGGTACTAGGTGAGTCCTGCATCGTTCAGGCTGAACCTGTGATCAATCCTAACCTATTTTCATCACTGATTTTAGATCTGATGAGACGAGAGGAACGCGTCCCCAGGTTCGCTCCATATAGTGATTTTACGAGCAAATTGGATATACTCAGGATAGGTAATACTACTAGGTGAGCTGTGCATCGTTCAGGCTGAACTTTGGATTGGTCCTAACCCATTTTCATCGCAGATTTTCGATACGATGAGACGAGAGGAACGCGCCACCACGTTCTCTCAATATAGTGAATTTACGAGAAAATTAGATATAGCAGGATAGGTGAACCGTGATACTACTAGTAGGTGAGTTGTGCATCGTTAGACTGAGCTTTGGATTGATCCTAACCTGTTTTCATCACAGATTTCAGATCCGATGAAATGAGAGGAACGCGCCACCATGGGCTGAACATTAAATTGATCCTAACCATTTTTTTTACAGATTTATGATCTGATGAGATGAGGGGAACACGCAGCCGTGTTCTTTCGATGTAGTGATTTTACGAGTATATAGCAGATTATAATAATGGTGCTGGCCAGTGGTGAATGCTAGGATCCCTACAACACCCACTTCCTATGCCCCCAGCCCCTGCACTCTCCGAATCAACTTTGTGCGCCAAAAGCCATGGCTGGGGCCAGGCCAGGCCAAAGCCAAGCCATGAGTGGCAGCTTTGGCTTGGCCCAAGATTTGAGCGGGCCAAAGCCGCCTCAGACCAAGCCAAAGCCGGGGCTTTTGGGCCAAGCCGGGCCGGAACATCACTATCAGGACCAGGACCAGGACCAGGACGAGGTCGACGGGATGTCAGCTGGTGATCGTGGGGGCGTGGGGGCGCTGAACGCATTGATCAAGAAGTCGAAGGTAGTGTTATTTTGTTGTCAACATGGTTTCTACGAACTAAACAGTATGTAGATCCCAATAATTCCGAGTTCTCAGTATTGAGAAAGACGCTTATCCTCCGACTTGGGCATGCGTGGGAAACATGTATTGCGGCAAGTGCCGTCGAGTGGCTGAGTGTGGCTGATTTGTTTGCTATTATATGTGCTTCAAATGCTGGCAATGAATGCACTTTCTAATCGTGATGTGTGGTTCGTTTATTATGTGTTGTTCAATGTTCATCCTGTGTTGTATGCATCCACTTTCTATTGCAGCAAATGCTGCTTAACCATGATGGTTGCTTCATGCATGGGAGAAAGGTTGTGTGTGCTTTGCCCTCACTGGTGTGATGCCATTGTGCATATTCATTGCTGCATTCACTGTCTGATCCTCATGACAGTTTACTTTGCTGCCTGGATGGTTGCCTATGAATGCCTGGGCCTATGAATGCCTTGTGTTTCTGCTTATGGGTATGGGTTTGGATTTCCGTACCCAAGGCAAAACCGTACCTGTACCCATGGTGTTACGGGTATCATGGTACCGGTTCAACGGTTACATGTTTTATCGAATGACTTTGTTGATCAACATCAACAGCAACAACAATGGCTCAACAATGATGACAACTGCTACCAACATGCCCCCCTCATTCTAAATGCGAGTGGGGGGTGTTTTTTCTACTAGGCAACAATGACAACAACTACTACCAACATGCCCCCTCATTCTAAATGCGAGTGGGGGGTGTTTTTTCTACTAGACAACAACAATGGCCCCCTCTCATCAACAACGGCCCCCTCTAGTCGACAATGGCCCCTCTAGTCAACAATGGCTGCGGCATCACTGCCACCACCCCCTCTCACTCACAAATGTGAGTTGGAGGTGTTTCTGGGTTTGTTTCACTCGGGAGCACCACCACATCACGACTACCACCCCCTCTTGCTTGCAAATGCGAGGTGGGGGTGGTTCTTGGTCTGTTTCTCTTGCAATGGCCGCCACATCACAACTACCACCCCATCTCGCTTGCAAATGTGAGGTGGGGGTGGTTCTTGGTCTGTTTCTCTCGCAATGGCCACCACATCACCTCCACCACCCCCCCTTGCTCGCAATCATGAGTTGGGGGTGGTTCCCCATTGTATTTAGATATATTTAGAATTATAATAAATTATTAATGTCATACTCATTGAAACCCCCCTGTACCCACAGTAAAACTGCACCTGTAACCATAATGGGTATAGTGTTCATGGGTACATGTATGGTGTTCACAGGTACAGGTACAGGTACAGGTACATGAAATTATACCCAGGGGTTACCCGAGTCACACCCTATTTTTGCCTTGGACTCACCCTGTGCCCTCCCCAGAAATGTGGTGCTGCTACCTGCCTTTTTGGCAGGTGTTTCCTTTGCTCTTTTTACCAGTGTTTAGCTCTTTTTTTCTTATGTGCCTCTTTTCTCCTTGGTTTCTTTTTGTATCCTCATTGTCCATGCCTGAATCCTTTGCTCCCTCTTCTTGGCCTACTGAGCTGCTGTCCAAGGTCATATTGTTACATGTCCATGAGTGACCAACACCATTCCATATAGCAGTCTTTCTACCACTTTTTGTGGTGATTGTGTTAATGACTATGGCTCCTTTATGGTGACATGTGCACTCTTTCATGCATGCATGGCCCATATTGATGCCCTCTGTGATGCCACTCCTTTTTGAGTCATACTTGATGTGTCCTTTGAGGCTTGCAACTCTTTGTCTATTGCCAACTTTCTTAGTTGCCTCGACATGCCTGTGGTTGAAGCCATATCCATCTTTTATCCAGAGTGGCTCCTGTCCAGATTTGATGCATTTTCATCTCTGCTGTTGTATCCAACCATTGCATGTAGCAGTGACAGTTCTGATGAGGAGGAGGGAGTGGTTGCTTGCTATGACTCTGACTCTGACTCTGATTACCATGCTGGGTCAGATGGCAGCAGGGGTGGTTATCATCCAGAAAGACTTATTGCTGTTGGTTGTCCTAGTCTGGCACTGAGTCTTGATAGTGGTTTTGATGTGGAAAGAAAAAAGTTTGCTGCAATGTTTCCCCTTATTGATATACTTACCTATCACCAGTATTTGGGCCCTGACCAACATTGTTTTGATACAATCCCTCCTCATTTCTCTTCTTTTGTCAACTATTCATTGGCCTTTACTTAATTTCAGTTTGATAAAGTTTGTATAGTATACTTGTAGTATACTCACTGAAAGGTTGCCTGGTTAGGGAACCTCACTCAGTAGTCAGACAGACAGACAGGAATATGTTATCTTCATTGCAAGAGAGGAAGGGACATTAGTACTATACAGTAGAAAGAATAATTAACTATACCTTCATTGCAAGAGAGCAAGGGACAGGGGCAATGAAGGGAAAGATGGCCTACTACCTATAGTATGCTAAAAATAGCTATCCACCTTGTACATATTGAGAATATGGCTGTATCAAGACTTTCTATACATGGTAGGGTCACATCATGATGTTGGAATGATGGGATTGGTGGGAATTTGATGGGAATTTGATGGAAAAGTGATGGAGGTGTTAAGTGGGCGCTGATTGATGGGGAATTGATGGGAATGTGATGGCAACACATAGTGGGCATGGTTTCACAGCCCGATTCTTAGTGTTTAAAGGTCCAGTCTGTAGGACCATAAAAAAGACCAAAACTGAACTGAACTGGACTGATTAGGACCAGACCAGTGGTCTATTTATGGACCAGTCTTTTTCAGTCCAGTTGCTGGTCTTTCATTTTGAAAAATATAGCAGAACTGATGAAAAACTGGTTAAAACTGGTTGCGACCAGTCTTTTGTCCCAATGTATGTTGGACCTTACTCCCACACATATTTACTTCATTTTTGGTCCCTGGATCATCAAAAACAGTCAAGAATTGGTTGAGATATGACCAAAAACAATTTTGTATGAGTATTTTGTTGTATCAGAACAACTTTGATTACATCGCTTATTACCTGAGCTATAATTTTTTTTTTGTACAGCTATATGACATCATAAAAATAACGACAACACACCTAATCATCTTTACCATGTGATTTTATCTATATAACAGCCCAAATGAGTGTGACTACAAACTACAAATTAACAAACTACAAACTGCAATGTGAATGCATGTCCTTTCAGTTTTGGCCATATCTTAGTCAGTTAGTCAGATCTTGACACAATTGCTTAAATGTTGAATCAGTCTATGGAGAATTACAATCTCCATCCATGGATATAATAAAATATGAGGTATTGGTCATATTTGTTGAGATACATGTGGGTTATTTGGCACAATAAATTTTATGACAAAAGACTGGTCCAAACCAGTCTTTTTTTCAATCCATGGACCGATTAGGACCAGTCCTCCAATATCTGGGTCAGTCCTAGACTGGTTGCAGTTGCTGTTTGCCCCATTTGGAAGTCAAAAACCAGACTGGACTGGACCTTTAAACACTACCAATTCTATATTTAGTGGTTCTTTGATGCAGATATTGATGCATGCATGCATTGGAGTGTTTTTGATATATACAGTTGCTTTGCATGCATGTTATGTGTGTTGGTGTGTATGGCTGCTGTGCATGCATGTTGTGTGTGTGTAGTAAGTCTGTGAGGGCACCCAACTTTAGGGCAAGGCAGGGGTTACCCCTGGGTGTCAAATCTCATACCCTTACCCCTACCCCTGAACACCTTACCCTTAGGGGTAAGGGTATGGAAACATATAAGGGTTGCCAAGGGTATGGGAGGGTTTGTCAAGGGTACAAGGGTTTGGCACAAAATAACATATGAAAGCCATTATCATGTTGGACAATCCCAAAATCTGAATTTAATTGATGAATGAGTCTTTGTAGCTGAAAAAATCAAATGATATTCTTACATAAGCATACCCCTGGCATACCCCTGTACCCTTAGTAGGGGTACAGGGGTATGCAAGGGTATGAACTTCCAAACCCCTACCCTTACCCCTTATACCCTTAGCCCAAAAACATAAGGGTATACCCCTGCCCCTGCCTTGCCTTACCCGACTTACACTCCTCCCCACCCAAAAAAATTGTATGTCTTTCAGATATCTGTACCATTTTCTGCCTCCCACCTATCAAGTGCTTCTGTCTCAGTCATCTCTGAACCAGGTTGCCATTCATCATGTTCTTTTCCATAACCTTCACATTGTACAAGGTATTGTACACCCTGTCCTCTTTGTCTGGCATCCATGATCTTATCGATAAACTATTCCTCAATTCCATCCTCAGTAATGACAGGACATGGTCTGGAGAGTTCACAATCAGGGAATAGGATGGGATCATTGGGGATAAAACATTTCAAGAGGTTAGCATGGAATCCAGGGAATGTGTTAGGGCTGTTGGGTAGTTTCAGTGTATACTCTGAACATTCTGGGTAGGCATGGGTGACTGTATATGATCCATCATGTCGTGGCATGAATTTGGCAACTCATTTCTTACCTTTTTGCTTATAGACACATCGTCTATTCTCTGTGGATAGCATGACTTGGTCTCCCACCTTGTAGATCTCTTCAGGGGCATGGTGTTCATTAGCATGATATGCCTGGTGAACCTTGGGTGCTAAGAGGTTGCCTTGTGCTTCTTGAACATCAAGGGCCAGATGAGTAATAATCTTGTGCACAGTGATTTGTTCAGTGGAAGTATCATTAGTTATGGTACCAATTGGAGGAATAATGCATGGTGACCTCCTGGTTTTTAGTTGGAAGCCAGAGAATCCAGTGGAGGCATTCATTGTATTCATGATGGCAAAATGGATGTGAGGGAGTTTCTTCAACCACCCCTTTTGGTTGTTGTAAACATGATATTGTATGGCTTGGTTAACTGTTTTGTTGGTGCATTCAATGCTTCCATCTGTCTCAGGATGATATGAGGCTGACAGCCTCAGTTTGACTCCAGAGAGTTTAGGGAGTGCCACCCAGAGTTCAGAGGTAAATAGGGCATCTCTATCTGATATGAGATGTAGCATTAATCCATTTTTGCAGTACCACTCATCAAAGAGGACTACAGCTAATTGTGCAGCTGATGTAACTCGAGTGGGTACCTGCAATTCATATGTCGGCCCCAAGGAGGTCAGTCATAGTCAGGATTGGGTCCTTTCCATCCTCCTCTGGTAATGGGCCTATGAAATTTAGTGTGACTGTATCAAAATGCTCATCAGGAATTGGTAACACATGTAGTGGTCCTGTGGGTTTGGATGTGCAGTTCTTATTTTGCTGACACTCCATGCAGGAGGGTATATATGTCATCTCTAAGTTACATCACATGTGTGGCCAATAATAAGAACCACAGAGGGACTCATAGCTTTTGTCAAAGCCAAAGTGTCCCAGAGTGTCATGTGCTAGATTGTAGAGTAATTCCTGTACTTTGGTGTCTTGGGGAATGAGGAGGTGCTGTCCTACATATATCAGCCCATTAATGTGTACTGCTCCTTCTACACTTCCCAAGGCAATGGAGGTCTTTACACTCCCCCACCTTTCCCGTTGGACTCTGACTGGAGTCCGACTGGACTGACCGGAGTCCAACTGGAGTCTGACTGGAGTCCACTGGGACTGTCACCAGCCAACTGCTGCAAAGTTGCCAGTCACAGTCCAGTCCAACTGGACTCCGAGTGGAATCCACTCAAACACCGGATTCCACTCAGACTGGTCCAGTGGAGTCCAGTGGAGTCCAGTTGGAGTCCGGTTGGAGTCTGGTTGGAGTCTACTGGGAGTCCAGTTGGATTCCACTCAAAAAGTGTGTAAGGAAAGGAATCAAACCCAGATCCCTGTCAGTTGCTTATGTAATCATAACACACAATATAACCGTTACACCACAGTACCTTGTTTAAGGTATCATCTACTTGTGCTAGGTACTGTGTGCGGCTGTGTATGACAAAGCATATAGCCGTGTCATCAAATGTGCCAGCTCATCACTCACTCACCACCACCACCACCACCGTCGATGCCGCCTCCCTCCCTCCTCTCTCTACCACCACCACCACTGTGTGGACACCCACTGCCACTGCTCCCACACCCAATCCGCCATCACCACCACCCGCAAATGAGCCGAATGGATGGAATGCAGGCCCAAACGATGCAGATCGCGTCGTTTGGGCCCTAGGTAAGTTTTTTTTTCGTTTGCTTTTTGTTTTTATAAACTAACCAACCTGTTTTTTTTAGCTTTCTAGGTTATAATCTACTGGCAACGACACCACCACTCGCAAACGAGCCAACACGGGCCCAAACGACGCGATCTGCGTCGTTTGGGCCTTATGTAAGTTTTTTTCGCTTGGTTTTTGTTTTTATAAACTAACTAACTCGTTTTTTTAGTTTTCTAGGTTATAATCTACTAGTAACAACACCACCACTCGCAAACGAGCCAACACGGGCCCAAACGACGCCGATCGCGTCGTTTGGGCCCTATGTAAGTTTTTTTCACTTGGTTTTTGTTTTTATGAACTAACTCGTTTTTTTAGTTTTCTAGGTTATAATCTACTAGTAACGACACCACCACCCGCAAACGAGCCAACACACCCACCCCACGCCTGCGAGCCCCTGCTTGTAGGGTGGATCGTGAGTGTGTGCAGTCGACAACGACGATGACGATGACGATGCCTACCAGCACCCCCCAAAGCCGACAACATGTCTGCGAGCAGAGGCTCGCAGGGTGGATGGGTGGTGAGAGCCCATGCCGATGAGCAGCTGCTCGTCGGGTGGATGGCGGGCACACCAGGGATAAGACGACCACGGCACCCATCCCCACGCCTACGAGCAACTGCTCATAGGGTGGATGACGGGTGCGGCCTGCTACGGCGACGGACATGTGCGAGGAGGGGTGGGCGACGACACCCACCCCAGACCGCATCCCCCAACCCCCCCTCCCCCGCATTTTGCATGGGGAGGGGTCTTTATTATTTTTAATTTATCTCTGCCCCCCCCCCTCGCACCGAATGCGAGGGGTTTAGTTTTTTATGTACATAGTAATAATCCCCCCCCTCTCGCATCTTGCGAGAGGGGGTTTTTTTTGTTTATTATTATATTATACCCACTCCCTCGTGTCCTACCCAAGGGATGTAGTTAATTAAAAATTTTTGATCTTAATTGTTTGAAAAATGCCTCCTCGAAGAATATGAAAAGTTGAGTCATAAATAAACCTTATATTGATCCCCAATAAATCTCCTGTGGCTCAAGTGGTTGAGCACACTTGTTTGGTTTGTCATGTGATTCCTTATGGTGAGGTCTTGAGTTCAATTCCTGCAGTACACAAATTTATTTTGTGGGTACTTTATGAAATTCACCAAGTCCGAAGTCCTTTGAGCTCATATCCAATTGACTTATCATTTGGTTGCAGTTGGACTCCACTTGGACTCCACTTGGACTCCACTTGGACTCCAGTTGGACTCCAGTTGGACTCCACTTGGACTCCACTCGGACTCCAGTTGGACTCCAATAGGGGATTGAACTCTACATGACTTAGTGTAGTTCAATTGGACTCCACTCGGACTCCAGTGGACTCCGGTCAGTCCGGTTGGAGTCCACTAGGACAGGTGGGGGACTGTAAAGTACTGAGGCAATGTCAATTGTTTGCCAAAATCATCAGTCTTATAGCCATTGATGATTGCATGGAGAAGGGATTCATCAGTTGATATGTCTAGAATTCCAGCAGTATGGGAGGGGGCAGGGAATCTGGTATAAGCCATTGCACATGCTGCCAATGTGGCATGAGGAGGTGAATCAGGCATTCTAGACCAGGCATCAGCAGCTGTATTGTCTTCTTCTCAAATATAGGTGATGTCATAATCAAAGTCAGAAAGATACATCGACCATCGCATTTGTCTCCTAGACATCTCTTTTTGTGATTAGAAATATTCAAGAGTTCTGTGATCAGTGTAGACTTCAAAGTGGGTGTTAAGAAGGTAAGATCTCCATTTCTTCAGAGATTTGACTATAGCAAGAAGTAGGGCATGACAGGGGTTACCCTTATATATATTTTCTTCAACCCCTACCCATACCTGTGAACACCATACCCATATGGTAATGGGTGTGGTGTTACTATAGGTTTGGGTGGGTTTACTAGGGTCTCAGAGTTTTCTTATGGTTTTTTACAGTTTTATTATAAATATACATAATTAAACTACAAACCCTTCCCCTGCTCACATTTGCAGTGAGGGAGGGGGTGTGTGGTGGCTGTAGTCACATAGAACATAAGCAGAGCCCCCTCAACTCGCATTTGAAATGAGTGAGGGGGGCAGGTGGCTGTAGTTGCCTAGAATGTAAGCAGAACCCCTCGACTTGTGTTTGAAGCGAGAGAGGAGGTGGGGGTGGCCAGTGTCACCTAGAAAAGAACACTAGAACCCTCCACTCATTTGGAGCAAGGGAGGGGGTAGGTGGTGGCCATTGTTGCTAGAGAACAAACTAGAGCCCCCCGCTCACATTTGAAGTGAGGGAGGGGGTGGTGGTGACCGGTGTCACCTAGAAAAGAACACTAGAACCCTCCACTTGCATTTAGAGCAAGGGAGGGGGTAGGTGGTGGCCATTGTTGCCTAGAAAAAAAACTAGAGCCCCCTGCTCATGTTTGAAGTGAGGGAGGGGGTGGTGGTGGCCAGTGTCACCTAGAAAAGAACACTAGAACCCTCCACTCATGTTTGGAGTGAGGGAGGGGGTAGGTGGTGGCCATTGTTGCCTAGAGAAAAAACTAGAGCCCCCTGCTTGCATTTGAAGTGAGGGAGGGGGTGGTGGTGGCCGGTGTCACCTAAAAAAGAACACTAGAACCCTATTTTTTTTTTTTTTTTTTTTTTTGTTATTTTTCTGACCTCTCAGGGTACACCCTATAACGGTCCTTACATACTAAGAGTATCTACATGAAAGGCCCCTTTGCCTGCCCTTGCTCCAGTCCCTGCCCCTCAGACGGCATGCCCTTGGCATTCGCTCCCCCTGAGGTCCAAATCACTAGATCTGTTTGGGACTGCAAGCCCTCCGTCGACCTCTTTTTCCTTTGCATGCGTATTCATTTGCTATTTGAGTTGAGTATATGTCTGATAAGTGCCCGGCCAGGCAGGCACAGTGGGGATGAAAGTAGTATGCGTGTCGCTTGTGCTTTGTTTCTTCGAGTGTATGCTACCATTTGTTCTTCCTGTAGTCCTCTGTGTTGCAGGCGGTGTAGTATGAGTTTGGTATGGTAGACATGTAGCATCGTCAAAGTATGCATGATTTGATTTCCTCCCTGTAAATATTTCGCACTAGCATGTGCTCCTTAAGAAATTGAGCGGTCACCTTTTGAGACTGTCAATCATCCTGTTCTTGCCACATAATTTAGGAGTGCTATTATCCCTTTTTCTGAGCTCATTAGCATGGATAGGTCCCTTGAGTTTCATCTCATCTGTCGGTCTAGTTCATGTCTGGCTTTGTTGTAGGCCTTGCATTTGAAAAGAAAATGTGTGATGGTTTCTTTTGCTGACAGTCCGTCTCCCTGGCAGGCTGTACAATTGCTCAATTCCGTCTTGATCCGGTATAGGTAGAAATTCAATGGTATATGTCTTGTGCAAATCTGTGTCAGGAGGCTTACCTGCTGCCTTTTGAGCTTTGACTGAATTTCAGCGTATTTACTGTACAAGAATTTGGGATCCAGTCAACTTAACTTCAGTTGTCTAGGCGAGTCTCTCCACATCTCATCCCACCTGTCTCGGACTTTGTGTTTGAAGTCTTGTTTCATCGCTGCCATGATTCTTGGTAGACTTTCTCACAGGATTGGTGGGAGCCTGTGTTGCATGCTGACGTCTCCTCTAGCTGCCTTCTTTGCCTCCTCATCTACCCTTTCATTTCCTCGTACTCTGCTGTGTCCTGAGATCCAAGCCAGGTGAAATCGTCTTGTGCCTGGCTCCAGATTTGTTGAGTTGATGTTTTCGGCTATCTTGATGAATTCTTCTATGAGGTATTGTGTGGTGTTTGCTTTGCATGTAATTAATCTCCTGATGAAAGCTTGGCTATCAGTCAGTAGTGTTATCAGTAAATGGCCTGCTACGTGTTCTGATCTGATGAGCCATGCCCCCAGTATCGCTCCCGTTGCTTCGGCTTCAAAGGATGTGTATTCCTTCGAGCTTCCCAATTGGTACCTTAGCACTTTTGTTGGAGTAGTCCTCCCTTTTCTATACATTACCACTGCTGCCCCTATGTTTCCGTCTACTCCCGAGCTGTCTGTAAAGATCTTGATCTCTGGTGTGCTGTCTGCTTCAGCTTGAATGGATGTGATTTGGTCCTGTGCAACCTCCATGGTGAACACTCGTATTTCTGAGGCTGAGGATTCCGTATTGGGTGCTATGATCTTGTATTTCTGAGGCTGAGGATTCTGTATTGGGTGCTATGATCTCAATTTTGTCCGGGTTCATTTCTTTAAAATGTCCTAGTAGATTATGAAGTGGCATGCAGTGGCATCTGGCATGAATCGTACGATACTCGCATATTAGATTATGTAGGGGGTGTGTCTCTGGAAGGGTGCACACGCGCATCAGTGATCTGTAACATGCCTTCAGCATATTTAGCTCAATGGGGGGTATACCTGCATGTTTATCCAGTATGTCCGTTGGTGTAGTGCAAAGCGCTCCATTAATAGCTAAAGTGGCCATTCTCTGGATCTTAGCTAGCTGCCTTGTTACTCTCGCCAACCCGGTCTGTCATTTAGCACCTGGATTTCTTTTTGGTGGGTTGTACCATATTTCGGCCCCGTAAGTCATTTTGGGTATTGCTACCGCTAAGTACAACTGTCGCATGAGTTTTGGGGAAATGCCTGTGTCCGTTTTCACGAGTCTTCGGCATTGCATTACCCATTTTGTCGCATTATCGATGACTCTTTCCTCGTGCTTTCTCCACATCAGTTTGTCATACCTAAATATTTGTAACTGTCAATGGCCTTTACCTCCTTACCTTGTAGCGTCAATGTTGGTCTGTGCATTTGCCAAAGATTACTGTCTGGCGTCTTTGCTTTCTTGTGACCCAGATGCATCACTGCTAGTTTGGAGATTTCCAATTTTGAGTTGTGTTTGCTGGACCAGCTGAAACCTCCACCCTCTCCTTCCATGTACTCTTGTAGAGCTTTGGTGGTCTCCTTGTAGTCTTTGCCTGTTGCCATTACCATAGCATCATCCATGTAGCCAAGAGCCTGTAAAGTGCTGTTCAGTTCTAATAGATCTGCATTGTAAAAATTGAAAAGTGGTAGCGATATTGGATCTCCCTGTCCCACTCCGTTGTCAATGGGTATTGCATCTGACGTGTAGTCATCAAATTTTAGTCGAGTGCTCCTTCCTTCCAGTAGTCATTCTATGAACATTACCACTGAGCTAGGCACCCTTCGCTTCCTCAGATTGTGCAATAGACGGTCCGTTACTGCATTTGGGAATGCCTCTTCAATGTCAAGGAATAATATTGAGACCACCTTCTTTTTCCTCCAGGCATCTTTTACCCTGTGAACCAAGAGGTGTATCACGTCCATTGTGCTTCTACAAGGCCTCCCTCCAAAGTGCATTTCTGGTAATAATTGGTATCTCTCTGTTACCATGATTAACCCCTCGGAGACTATCAATGTGAGAACCTTGGCCATCGTGCATAGGAGGGCAATAGGACAGTGATAGGTCATCTTCTTGGCTCAAGGACCGATTCAACACCTTAGCATCATTCTAATCACATCGGCTAACTCCTACGATGTCCCAGATGCAGCGCGACCCACTCTATCGATTGCGATATCATATCGACCGCATTGAAACATCACCAGCGACATTGATCGTATGAAAAGCCCACATCGCACAACCTTAGAACTACCCTGAAAGTCACTAAGATTTCCCTACATGACCATCGAACATCCCCAACCAACTTCGAACAAGCCGCAACCGTGATCGAGCATCGTCGAGCATTGTCGAGTGTCATCAATCGATATTGAGAAACTACGAGCGACATCGGGTGCTGCCTTCGTTATCTAAAGGGTGGAAGACCATGCACTAGGACGTATTCCAACTCATGCTCAAACCTGCTGATCATAGGTCAGCCTCGTTCCAAGTCCCTATCGCGCACAGAACCTGCTGGACGCATTATTGCGAGACTTAGGGCAGGTTATACACAAAGGACAGTCTCTTTTAGTTCCTTCCTTTTATTACTCTTTCATCATATGATATATATATCTTTCTTGTTCAGATTCCAGTCTCCTTTATGGCCTTGTGCCTTAACTCATATCTTTTGCCTCATGTTCTACACATGTTTCTCATTCCATTTTAGGAAGTTTCTTTAAAACATATAAAACTCTGTAGTATCTACTTTGAAATGACAAGAAATTGTCTTCATATATTGTCTCATATACAGTTCTAAGCATCTGTTCAGCTTTCTAAAAACAATCTAAGTCTCTGCAGGTTTTCTCGATCGACGAGAAACCTCTGCAATCGTCACATCCTCAATCCTCCCTCAATCCTCTCATCATTCATCCTAGCAACCCTTCCAACACTTCATAGCAGTTTGCCGCACCCTTCGTATACCATCGACCTATCGAAAGGTCCCCATAAGTCACATCTCGACCATCGATGATAAAACTCGTTTGCCGTTGATCTTGTTGATCGCCCTCGATATCGATCGATACTCAATCAGACCATGACAAATGCCTTCGTCTCGCATAACACTACCTTCACAACTACTGTTAACTAGTAATCTTATCAGAGGTTTGACCATGAACTTTTGGAATGTCTCGCAACCCTCCTCTGACTCATCACAACATCATTGATTGCCTCATCGGCAGTTCTGGTGGTTTTCCCGGGTTGAGCATCATCATTTTTGGAGCCCACCGCAAGGGTGTCTGAATCATTTTATCGTCGGACCAACCTCGACTTCCTCGCCTTAGGATGACACAAGTGAGAACCCTTCGGATCGATACTCGCCACGCCTTCGAATCTCTCAAACAATCGGGAGATATTCTAATTCCAGTTTCCAAGGCAGAATCTACTCATCGTAGACTATTTCCTTCACCTATATCATCGCCTTCCACATCATCATCTACTTCTTCATCATCATCATCGACCTCTTCATTTATCCTTCCCACAACTTCAACACCTCTACCATCTATTACACAAGTCTTAACCCCTACCCCTAGAGTCATCGCATTCATGACTACCCAAACTGCGATGCCAGCTCGTGGGCACTCAACCGCTCCGAAATTCGACCCAACTCAGCCTCGAGAGCTTCGACGATACTTCGAAGAGCTTGAACTATTATTCCCAACCTGTGGCGTTACTGAATCGAATCTCATGAAGAAACATGCTTGTCGCTACCTCGATATTGACTCATCAGAACTCTGGGAATCGCTTCCAGAGTATCAACCCAGCACATCATTCAACGAATTTAGAACAGCAGTACACAAACTCTATCCCGGCTCGGAAGATGATCGCAAGTGGAGCATATTGGACATGGACAAATTAGTGGGAGAACAGCTACACGTTGGGATATTCGATGCGAGCGATCTAGGAATGTATTATCGCGCGTTCTACAACATTACTCACTTTTTGCCAGCAAAGAATAGGATCTTGGAAGCCGAGCAAAGCAGAGCTTATGTTCGAGGATTCCAACCCAACTTATGGACTTGAATTGCTTGACGACTCAAACTCAAATTCCCTGACCATTATCCCGATGATCCGTATCCACTCAACGACATTCACGACACGGCAAAATTCGTTCTAGCAGGCTCCAACACATCGAACTCAGTAATCCACCAATCGACCTCTTCATTGCACTCGACATCGAACGTCGGAAATATGGGCACCTCGTCACCTGGAACTATTACGATCAAAACCAAAGATCTAAACACGATGTTCGAATGATTTGCTAGCACCATCGCTATGCATATCACAGGTACTAAAAATCCTCGCACTAATTTGGCAGACAGACAGGCACATATCGACGCACTCCTTTGCATATTTTGTGGTTTATCCAGACATTTTATCCCTGACTGTATGGTTTGTCAGTCGTACTTGAATGAAGGGAAGTGTAAGCGAAACATGGAAGGAAAGATCATACTTCCTAACGGACAATTCACCCCTCGAAGTATCCCTGGCAGGTTTATCAAGGAACGCATTGATGAATGGTGGAAATGCAACCCAGACGCAACCCCAGCAGCAACACTTTTATTCAGCATCGCACCATCGGCACCTTCAACTTCGACTAGTTCAACCTCGGCTGCAATCACTTTGATAACAGAGTCTGATGCCATTTATATATTGGGATTGGAAACAAAAGGCATTTATCATAACTCGACGTTGACAGCTGACTCCGAAGATAGAATAGTGGCTCTCGAGCATGAAATATTCGTGCTTTGAAGTGGTCGACCATTTTTGCGTCCGAACAAAGAGGTTCGAAATTCGGTTCCAGCTATGACAACTCCCGTCCCTGCATTGTCAATGTCTACTGGTACAGTCCCACCACCCTCAACATCTTCATCGACAATGGTCAACCCTTCGACTTCAACTACCTCTCCAACATCGACACCGACCACTTCGCCATCGACCACCATACCCCCAACGCAAACCTTGGTACACCCATATGCGTCGGTCAGGGAGAACACCTATTTGCCACCACACGAAAGGAACTTCACTGGCGCATCAAAGGGTAAGGAAAAAGACGGACCATCGTATGCAACACAGGCACCGGTACAGAACAAGAAAATCGCGCATGATATATTTGCGCGCTCGATGAAGATGCCGATCATCTAGTGTTTAAAGGTCCGGTCCTACGAACCGGAAAAAGACCGAAATCGGACTGAACTGAACCGAAGTCCGGTTCATCAGGTGGCTATTTATAGGACCAGTCTTTCGCAGTCCAGTTGCCAGTCTTTTGCTTTGAAAAATATCATTGAACCAATGAAAACCGATCCGAACAGGTTTCAACCGGTTTATAGGTCACGTGCACTATACCCCCTGATTCCCACACATAATGGCTTCAATTTCACTCCCTGGACCATCGAAAACGGTTGAGAAATGAGAGAGATATGACAAAATACATTTTGATGTGAGTATTTTGATGTCATTTGAGCAGCTGTGACTATACTGTTTATACCTTGTGCTACAAAAATGTTGGGACTGTGGACAAAACACTTGGTTTAGCATGCAACGTACCCTGTGATCTTGGTGGAATCACCCTATACATGCAGATACATATTATTCGGGACCCGGCATACGATATTCTACTTGGATGACCTTTCGACGTCTTGACAGAAAGTGTCATTAGGAACTATCAGAACGAAGCACAAACCATCACGATATGCGATCCTAACTCAACTCGGACCACTACAATTCCGTCGATACCTCGATCACACCGTCGTCAAAAAGTAGTTCGAGAGGATTTTCAGCATTAGAGAATGAAATTTCGGAACAGTGCGCTTTCATCATCTCATTCGACTCTTCTAACTCCTCTATATTTATCGAGTGCACTGCAAATATCCCCGAAATCGACTCCTCCAAAGAATTATCCGCGATGCTTTCCAACTTATATTTATCTGCATGCAACGAGTTCCACGTTCCTCGAAACACCTCAATAGTGTTTATACCTATGTGACCTTCTTCATCATCAGTTCCCCCTTCCTCAGTTATTTCTGACAATCCACAGTCTAGTTATTTATCGACGAAGAAAAAGTATAGACCAGTCGCACAGAAGGTCCACCCAATCGTGGCTGGACTACCCAATCATTTTAGAATTATTCGACGCATCGAGGGCGATCCCCTCCAAGACATGCCTCCACTAAATCCCTATCCTCCGATATTCAAACCAACTCCTCGATATAACCTCAAACGCAAAAACATCATTGATCGAAATCATCCAGGAGATTTCTTATGGCCTCAAGAATGAGACCTCATGCATGACTTCATTTGAAACCAGCAAGCAGGGTTTGCATGGACCAAAAACAAACGAGGAAGGTTTTGACCCAATTTCTTCCCTATCGAGTTCCCAGTCGTCCTGCATACCCCTTGGGTCAAACACAATATCCCCATACCGCCTGGTTTGTATGAACAAATTTGTGAGATGCTGAAAAAGAAGATCGAAGCAGGAGTCTATGAGTCGTTGAACTTGTCATACCGATTGCGATGGTTTTGCGTTATGAAGAAAGACACAAAGTCGCTCCAAATTGTCCACAGCCTCGAGCCGCTAAACCAAATTACGATTCAGCACTCAGGCGTCGTCCCAATCCCTGAGCATTTAGCCAAACAGTTTGGAGGACGCGCTTGTGGTGGAATGTTGGATTTATATGTTGCATTTGACGAAAGGCTCATATCTGAATCCTCTCGAGATCTAATGACTTTCCAGACACCATTTGGCACACTTCGAATCGTCACCCTACTGATGGGTTGGACAAACTCGGTTCTGATCCTACATGACAATGTAACTTTCATCCTACAACCCGAGGTCCCTCACATCACGATCCCTTATATTGATGACACACTGGTGAAGGGTCTGAAATCAGAATATCGAACAATCGGTGGGTCTTATGAAACAATCGTCGACAACTCAGGCATTCGATGATTTGTGTGGGAACACTTCGAGAACCTAAATTGCATCGTCCAGCACATGAAGTATTGTGGTGGGACGTTCTCTGGACCGAAATTATTTGCTTGTGTCCCCGAGATAATTGTTTTAGGTCATCGATGCAATATTCAAGGCCAAATGGCTGACCCGACATGTATCGATAAGATCCAGAAATGGGGTCCGTGTCGTACACTCACAGAAGTTAAGGTGTTCTTAGGAACGATTGGAGTTTGTCGAATTTTCATCCAGAGTTTTGCACATCGAGCAGCTCCGCTAATCAATCTTACTCGAAAAGATGTGTCCTTCAAATTTGGCCCATCTCAGGTAGCAGCGCAAGAAGATCTCAAGCATGCGCTCCTAAATTCACCAGCGATTCGAGCCATCGACTATACCTCGAACACCCCAGTAATCCTCGCAGTTGACACATCGAGCATTGCCATCGGCTATTTCCTAATGCAATGCAACCGAGATAACCCTCGAAAGCAATATTACAGTCGATTCGGCTCGATCACGCTCAACGACTGTGAATCGTGGTTTTCACAACCAAAACTCGAGCTTTATGGTCTATATCGAGCCCTTGGGGCACTTTGTTTATACTTAATAGTGGTACGAAACCTTATCATCGAGGTCGATGCAAAGTATATTAAAGGCATGCTCTCAAATCCCGATATCGCGCCTAGCACTAGCATAAACCGATAGATAGTCTCCATTCTAATGTTTCACTTCACCCTAGTTCAGGTTGCAGGTACGCACCATGGACCAGATGGTCTTTCACAACGTCCTCGACAAACTGAAGATGATGATGTCAAAGTAGAAGAAGAATTCGGCAACTGGATTGACAAACTACACGGTTTCATTCACCAAATCAACCCAATCTCGATTCGACCATTCTCCTCTCACACGACTTATCCCACTTTCACCCAAGCTTTGGATTTCAGTAAGGGGGAGGATGTTTCATACGAAGACATACTTAGATCGGACAAAGCAAAGAAAGATGACGAACAATTACTGCTTGTTCATAAATGGTTAGATGATATGGTGCAACCCCCACGTCTATCAGACACAGAGTACACTACCTTCGTGTGATATTGCACCGAGTTCTTCATAGATTCTGGCAAACTATGGCGAAAAGATCGTCATGGTGAACACAAGATCGCCGTGATTCCAGAGCATTGCATCGATATTATCCAGTTGTCGCACGACCATATCGGCCACAAAATGATCTTTGCCACGAAGTCTCACATCGCACTACAATTCTGGTGGCCCAACCTGAAAGCCGATATTGCATGGTACATCCAAACGTGCCATTACTGTCAGTTGCGACAAACACGAAATCTTCTTATTCCACCAATCGTCGCCACACCCGCTCCTCTATTCGGAAAAGTCTATATCGACACAATGCACATGCCGCCTTCCGGTGGATATCGCTATATAGTACAAGGTCGATGTTTGATATCGTACTGGCCGGAGTTTAGGATGCTTCGCAAGGAAACAGCAAAGACCATCGGCGATTGGATCTTTGAAGAAATCATTTGTCATTGGGGCTCTCTTTATGAGATCGTTACTGACAACAGCACAGCATTCCTTTCTGCTCTCGAGTATTTGTTGAAGTGATATCATATCAATCATATTCGGATAAGTGGGTACAATTCTTGTGCCAATGGCCTCGTCAAACGAGCCCACTTTGATGTACGACAATCGCTCTACAAGGCCGTCGATGGTGATCAAACTCGATGGTCGGTTGGGACCTACTCGGTCTTTTGGGCAGAACGGGTAACAGTTCAAAAATGAATGGGCTGTTTGCCCTATTTTGCGATCACAGGTTCTCATCCACTCATCCCTCTCGAGATTTCAGAAGCGTATCTACAACCACCACCTGATTCGATACTCTCCTCCACTGATCTCATCGCCCAACGTGCGATCGCACTCCAGAAACGCTCCACTGATCTCGAGGTACTCTACTCTAGAGTCTACACCGCTCAATGAGAAGCTGTGAAATGCTTCGAAGAAGTTCACAAGCGAACAATTCGAGACTACCATTTCGAAAAAGGTGACCTCGTACTCATGCAAAACACACAGATCGAAAAGGCTCTTAATCGAAAAATGCGAGCTTGATATCTCGGCCCACTCATTGTCATCGCAAGAAACTACAGTGGCGCTTATATTCTTTGTGAGCTTGACAGATCAGTTCTTCATCGACCAGTAGCAGCTTTCCGAATTCTACCCTATCTAGCATGGAAATCGATTCCCCTTCCTCCAAACTTCTTCGATATCGACAATCATCGGCTCGAACAACTTCAAACAACATCGGACGTCGACGGAGACATTGACGAGGGCATTCCTGACCTCGACGAAGATGAATAAACCATTTTTCTTTTCTTTTTCTACTTGCAATATTGAAACAAACTCTCGATTTTATAACAGTGTACTATTACAAGTCGCGATATCATTCGAAACGTGTTCGCGCAAGCTCGACGGGGTTTTTCGGCTATGAAGGAGTTCTGAGCCTTTCCCCTATGTCTCGTTTTGATGAATCGTCCATCTTACTTTCTTTTTTTTCTCTCTTTCCTATGTTTCTTTGCATATATCTTACATTTCCTGGCTTCGATCGCACGCGATATTTCTCATCTCAAATTTATCTCATTCAGACACAACAAAAACAATAACATTAAAACAATAAAACAAAGATCCTACTGTGACTCCTCCCATTTCCTCTCTAACACCTCGATCTCTTCCATTAAGACTTCCACTTCCAATTTCTTCCGCACCAGCACTTCTGTGAGATATCGACGACGGAGTCTTGATGCATCCGACGGCATCATCTCATCGTCCACCGCCATCGATGCCTCCTCGACCATACCCACAACCTCTACTTCGACTTCACGCGCTTTCCCTTTCCCCTTTCCCCTCCCCTTCTCCTTCTCAGCCATCTTCGGCTTCGCCTTCACCATTCATTTTGGGCACTCGTCGACTTTCGAGGGCCTGGCCTCCACGTTTTGGATGGGCTGGATAGCCCGAATGCATATGGCTAAGGAATCATACAGATTAGCAATTGTACTCGTGGATCAAAAAGGATCACCTACTACATCGATGAGTCGACACCTCCGTCGACTCCTCAGTACCCTTTGTAGCTCGTTTAGAGCCTGCCGTTCTCCTCAATTCGCCTCGATGGAGTCCTCGCCTCAATACTCCCTCCCAGTAGCACCCCTGCAGCCCCTGATTGCATTTCTTGCACTTTGGGGTGCCCTCCTCAACGATGCATTCCGGAGCCGTTTTCAGCCCGGTGCAATGATCACACTAAAGTAATATCGGGAGCGTGATTAGCATGAATGATATCGAAAGGAGATGACTACTTACTGGCCCATGGAAGGTGATCAGATCACCCTCCTCTAAGCATACCCATTTGGTGACCACGGGCTCCTCATCCAATTCGTCCTCGCCCTCCTCATCCTCCTCGTCCATCTCAGCAGCCTTCCTCTTCTCGACGATCGTCTCGACGGCCAGTTGGTCGTCAACCAGGGGCTCTGCTTTGTCCGTGGCCTCATCCCGATCGATCGAGAGGCGCATCAGCTCGAGCGCAGCTGTACAATCGCGGAAATCATCCTTCGAAACGGTTTTGGCCCGGACTTCGGCCAAGAAAGCATGACATGCCTTGACCAGTGCGTCTCGTCGTTCCTTGATCCTCTTCGCTTTTGCCTTGACGACGACCTGCCGAGCCTCCCTCTCCTCCTCTCTCTTCCTCTCTTCCTCGACCTTCCTTGAATACTCCACAAAAAGATACTTCCCACCCCACAAAACCCAATCCTCGCGAGCAAATGGTGCAAAGAGGCTGACTGCCTCGTCTAACGTCGCCTGCACATGTTCGTCACGTGCCTCATCGAATGACCCGATCAGGTCGTCGTATTCAGCCTATCAAACGAGATTAGGAAACAGATAAATGAAAGAAAAGGGAAGGACATACCATTTTCTCACAAAGAACTTGACCCCATACTTCGAAGTCCAGCTCTTCGGCTTTGCCAGCCTCGGGCATCAATTTCGTGTGTTCGAGGATGGGAAGAGCGAGTTCAGCGAGGATAGACATGTTGTCGAGGAGATGGAAGGAAGAGATCAAATGAAAAGAGAAAAGTTCAAACCATGACACATCTTAAATCAGCGATCAACAATGTCACATGACTCAGTTACTTCGGCTCAACTGACCGGGATGGTCAGAATTTCAGTAAGGGGGAGGATGATAGGTTGTCTTCTTGGCTCAAGGACCGATTCAACACCTTAGCATCATTCTAATCACATCGGCTAACTCCTACGACGTCCCAGATGCAGTGCGACCCACTTTATCGATCACGATATCATATCGACCGCGTCGAAACATCACCAGTGACATCAATCGTATCAAAAGCCCACATCGCACAAGCTTAGAACTACCCCGAAAGTCACTAAGATTTCCCTACATGACCATCGAACATCCCCGAACAACTTCGAACAAGCCGCAACCGCGATCAAGCATTGTCGAGCATTGTCGAGTGTCATCAATCAATATTGAGAAACTACGAGCGACATCAGGCGCCACCTTTGTTATCTAAAGGGTGGAAGACCATGCACTAGGACGTATTCCAACTCGTGCTCAAACCTGCTGATCATAGGTCAGCCTCGTTTTAAGTCCCTATTGCGCACAGAACCTGCTGGATGCATTATGGCGAGACTTAGTGCGGTTTATACACAAAGGACAGTCTCTTTTAGTTCCTTCCTTTTATTACTCTTTCATCATATGATATATATATCTTTCTTGTTCAGATTCCAGTCTCCTTTATGGCCTTGTGCCTTAACTCATATCTTTTGCCTCATGTTCTACACATGTTTCTCATTCCATTTTAGGAAGTTTCTTTAAAACATATAAAACTCTGTAGTATCTACTTTGAAATGACAAGAAATTGTCTTCACATATTGTCTCGTATACAGTTCTAAGCATCTGTTCAGCTTTCTAAAAACAATCTAAGTCTCTGCAGGTTTTCTCGATCGACGAGAAACCTCTGCAATCGTCACATCCTCGATCCTCCCTCGATCCTCTCATCATTCATCCTAGCAACCCTTCCAACACTTCATAGCAGTTTGCCACACCCTTCATATACCATTGACCTATCGAAAGGTCCCCATAAGTCACATCTCGACCATCGACAATAAAACCCGTTCACCGTCGATCTCATCGATTGCCCTCAATATCGATCGATACTCAATCAGACCATGACAAATGCCTTCGTCTCGCATAACACTACCTTCACGACTACTGTTAACTAGTAATCTTATCAGAGGTTTGACCACAAACTTTTGGAACATCTCGCAACCCTCCTCTGACTCATCGCAACATCATTGATTGCCTCATTGGCAGTTCTGGTGGTTTTCCTGGGTTGAGCATCATCAATGGTATACTTTTGGCACTTCATAACTGGGTTTTCCTCCCTTTCGGAGTATGCACATCATTGATTCTTGCCATCCACAGTAGTACATCCCTCGTTCCAGTATTGCTCTGTAAATGGGGGTTAGATATGGTATTATGAGGCTTACCATCTTTTGTAGTACTATGTTCAGAATTTTGTCTGGTCCAGGAGCCTTGTATGGTGAAAGTTTCAGTATATGTGTTCGGATCTGTTTCTCTGTGACCTGTGGTATCTCCGGACAAGCATCAGGATATGGAAAGTCCCGTGGTACTGCTGTAACTGTTACTAGAACCCTCCACTCACATTTGGAGCGAGGGAGGGGGTAGGTGGTGGCCATTGTTGCCTAGAATCAAACCAGAAATCACCCCGCTCACATTTGGAGCAGGGGAGGCCATTGGTGCCATAGTTGCCTAGAATAAAACAGAAACCACTCTGCTTGCATTTGGAGCAGGGGAGGGGCTGTTGTTGCCATTGTTGCCTAAGGTAGAAGACATCCATAACCCGCCAATGTCATGTGTCATTACTTTTGTGATGGTAACACGCCAAAAAAGGCGAAAATTCTTCGAAACAGCTCTAGAACATGTTGAGACAAGATTCTTCCAGTTTTGTTCAATACGAACCCTTTGGATACATGTAGAGGCCTTGTATTCCAAACTGCATCATGTAGGAATAAGTATTGAGTGAGGAATTCAACAATAAATGATTATAACTATGTACTGATTGATCAACTGTCAATACACCTACGATGATCATCTAAACTATGTACTATAATGTGTGAAATTTGATAGCTGTGGCTGCCTTTGCACTTTGTCCCCATGCGGCCAGTGCATGCAGGAGGTGTTGTGCAGGTGGAATTGCCAAATATGACATGTTATCTATAAACTTTTGAATTCCAATTTGGGTACATCATTTTACATAAAATTGACCTTCTGGGAACCTTCTAGTACATATTTAGACCAATCCCTATTGACTATATTTTGTATAAACTGCATATGTGAAGTTCTGAGGAGCATTTTTCCCATTTTGGTGCGCAATTACCAATTTGGCAGTTGTCACACTGTCCACGTGATGTTGGCAGGTTATGGATGTCTTCTACCTTAGAATAGAACAGGAAACCCCTCCATTCACATTTGGAGTGAGGGAGGGGGTGGTGGTGGTCACCCAAAGGGGGTTGGTTGTTGCTGTTGCTGTTGTTGTTGTTGTTGTTGTTGATGATGATTGTTGACATTGATCAACAACATCAGGTGATTAGGGATCCAGCTATTGGTACCCACAAAACCTGTACAACCATGGGAATGGGTATGGTAGTGCCTGGGTGCAACAATATCTGACCTGTACCCATACCCAAGGATACCCGTGACCACATTATTATGGTGTTACCCATACCCATGTCATGCCTTAGCAAGAAGTTCTTTCTCATGAACTGGATAATTCTTCTTGGCATCAATTAGTTGGTAAGAGTTGTATGCAACTGGGCAGGCTGTTTCCCAAGCTTTTCCAAAACTCAGGACAGCTCCAGTTCAATGATCACTTGCATCAGTGGTAACATAGATGTTGGAGATAGGGTCATCATAGTCAATGACAGTGAGGCAATCTACACCAAGCACTAATTTCTTGATGTGTTCAAATGCAGATTGATGTTCACTCATCCCTTCTGGGAAGATTTTATCACATTCCTTGGTAGTGAGTGGGGTGAGGATACTGGTATATTCTGCCAATATGGGAAGGAAAATGGCAATGTATTGGGTCAATCCTAAGAACCCACAGACATTGGTGGCAGTTGTTGGTTGAGGCCAGTTTGTGATGTGGTCAGTCTTCTTGGGGTCAGGTAAAATACCTGTCCCAGAGACAATATGCCCCAGAAAGGACAATTCAGTGGTGAATAGAATCAATTTGTCTGGATTGCAATAGATATTCACATTTCTCAATGCTTCCAGAGTGAGGGTACAGTTGTGTTCATGTTCCTCAAGTGTTTGTGACCAAATGATAATGTTGTCAAGGTACACATGGCAGATCCTGTCTATGTGTTCTCTCAGAGGATCTGTCATTCGGTATTGATGAGTGGCTAGGGCATTGCAGCCACCTTGGGGCATAACATTCCATTTGTATAGTCCCCAGGGAGTTTGTACAACAGTGAGGTGAACATAATCTGGGTGGACACGAGTCTGGAAAAAGGAGTTTGTCATGTCCATTTTGCCAAATATCTTCCCTTTCCCACAGTTGGCAAATATGTCATTGACACAGGGTAAGCAGTAATTTACACTGCCCCATATGTTCTGCATGGATCCATATGGACTACACAGACTATGTGGAGTCCATGCTAGTCCACACAGACTCACATAGGTAAGCTACATTGTATCGAATGATATGACCTATCAAACGCATACACTGTATCAAATGATATGGGTTTGATGGATGCTGTCAATCTCACTATATAAAGTCACTATACTATATCAACCAACGACTACATTGTGCACTGATTATTATACCTTACAATAGACATGTATTAGGAATGTAATACAGATATTAGTAATGTTTGAAATGCAACGGGCATGGACATGGACATGGTGATGGTGCTCGACCCGGAAACCCAAACAAAACCTACTAAACGGCTTCGGATGGTATAACACAAGTTAGAGGAAGGATGCGAGGCCCTATAGATGTCACCTGTCAGACCGACCATCAAATAGTCATAAAAGGACTGCTTGTCAAAGCAATTTGAAGCTAAAAGAATGTGTTTTGAGGTTTTTTGAGATTTTTTGAGGAATTTTAAGGAATTTTGGGGAATTTCATGGCTAGATCTATGAATTCAGAGTGCACAAATATGTTCGGATGCAAGATCAGGAGACTAGACCAGTAATAGAAGCAAAGCAAAGGCAAATCGAGGGAAACAAGAGCAAAAATAGCATAATGTGAAGATTTTTGAGGATTTTCAAAGATTTTCAAAGAGGTTTAGCCTAAAACACCAGACTTTGGACTGAATAAGACTAAACTGAACTCTCAAATCACTGCGATCTGGGAGGAAGATGACAACTTTCTTGTTTTTCTTTGTATCTAGTACATCTTTTTATATAAAATAAAGAAACTACCTAAAAAGGCTAGATAACATGAGGCTAACATGTGGAAAACTCGAGGCAAAAGACAATAGAAGTATATCAGAACAATAAAGCGAGACTAGAAAGGGTGAATATAACACAAGCTAAAAGCAGACTGTCCTTGTTATAAATTGCATAAAACATCAGAAACTGCTTCAAGTGGATTGTATGAATGCACATGCAGTCGAAATGTGTTCAATATACTCGAGATAGTGTCCCATGTGTCCAGCATGCATCCGAAGATTGTTCAAATAGGAAATACTGTGTCCAAAGATGTTTTTCGAGGTTCAAGGTTTTTTGAAAATTTTTGAAGTTTCTTCAGACTTTGTTTGTGGCCCGAAATCAGTGCGATATTGCTCGAAACTGGTTCAGAACTCATTGGTGTATATTCTGAGCTGTGTCTGAAGGTTGGGGGAATTGTATTACAGTGGCTGAAGGCATGCAAAGATTTTCGAAGCATTTTCATGACTTTGTAGAGTTTTGTAGAGGTTTGCAGAACTTCGGAGGGGTTTGTATGGGTTTGTAGAGCTTTGTAGAGGTCTGTAGAACTTCATAGAGCTTCGACAATGATCGTAGATGTGTTTTCTGAGCTTGAACAACAAGGTGGATCTATCAATGGACATGGGCATGGAGAATGTTAACCAATGACTACATTGTACACTGATTATTATACCTTACAATAGAGATGCATTAGGAATGTAATACAGACATTAGTAACATTTGAAATGCAATGGGCACAGACACAGACTCAGCCATGGACATGGCCATGGACATGGGCACAGACACAGCCCTGTTTCTCTGTCTGCTCCCATTTCTCTGATTATTATACCTTACAATAGACATGCATTCAGAATGTAATACAGACATTAGTAACATTTGAAATGCAATGGGCATGGACACAGACACAGACACAGACAGGGGCTTGGGGATGGACATGCCATGTACATACTATGTTAACCAATGACTACATTGTACACTGATTATTATATCTTACAACAGAGATGCATTAGGAATGTAATACAGACATTAATAATGTTTGAAATGCAATGGGCACAGACACAGCCATGGACACGGACACAGCCATGGACACAGCCATGGACATGGGGATGGACACAGGGATGGACACGGGGATGGTCTTGTATATCTGTTTCAATGTATGCCGTCAAAGTAAGGCCGCTGTCATGTCTCTGGCCACTGCTGTATCCTGGCCACTCCCATTTCTCTTTTCTCTGATTATTATACCTTACAATAGACATGCATTAGGAGTGTAATAGAGACATTAGTAATGTTTGACATGCAATGGGCACAGACACAGACATGGCCATGGCAGTAATTTACACTCCCCCACCTATTCTGATTGGACTCTCTGGAATCCAGTTATTCCAACCAGATTCCACTGGAGTCCAGTTATTCCGACTGGATTCCAGTTATTCCAGACTCCAAGTTATGCATGTTTAGTTTAATTAACTTACAGTATACAACAGTAGAAAGCCAAGTCAAGTCAAACTTTGAGTCCTGAAGTTCCTCAGTTGCCTACAAAATTAATTGGTGCAAAGCAAGGATTGAACTCAAGGCCTTATGATAAAGTAATCATGTGATAAACCAAACACTGTGCTCAACCAGTTGAGCCACAGAAGAATTATTAACTCGCTATTATAAAGTTTATTTCTGACACTCAAACTCACATTTGAATTTAGATCTTTCTGTCAAAAGGAAGGCACTTGTTGTGGAGGCTTTTATCAGCTCATGGCTGAATGCTACAAAGGGAAATGTGATATCCCACTGGAATGGCTTGTCATAGTACATGAGTAAAAATTCCTTATGGGCTTTCTCAGACAGAGTGCTACTGCCAATACCACCTAAGCCATAAGGGAACAACCAAGGAAAAATCTGGGATTTGAATTGTTGAATATAGATTGGGGCTCTGCTGCATGAGACATAGACAGAGCTGCACCCTTGTTGTTCCAATGCTTCATTGCAATACCTTTCAATGCAGCCACAGTTTTGGTTCCTAGTTGCTCTCCTGTAACTCCATGGACTACAAAAGGACACAAGCCATCATCTACCCATCAGCTGTTGTTGAATCAAAAAGGCTTGTTCCCTCCTCAACTTTGTTGGTAAGGGAAAATTGGTATTCCACACAAACAGGGGGGTGTCTTCTGGGTACTTTTCTAACTCATCATATGCAATATTCAAGTCTGAATAATCTTGGTGGTTGGCTTTTAGCCATTCAAGTGCATGAGAAACTGCTTTCCTGTGCACCAGCAAGGAAGTGTGCTTGTATTCACTGCTAGTAGGTTTGGAGTACATTACACTCCTCCACCTATTCCGATTGGAATTTCCAGAATTCCAGGGAATTCCATTTACATATATTTTTCTCACAATTCATAATTCTGATTGGACTGGAGGGTTGATTTTACCTCTGGAATCCCCGGAATCTACCCAGACTCATTTTTACCTGGAACAGTCAGATCAACCGGATGCATGGCAACTAGCATAACTGGAATAACCAGAATAACTGGAATAACTGGAATGCATGTGCTTTCCCAAATAAAATTTCAACGTACAACAAGAATTGAACACTCAACCTCAGGTCTGCACACATAACAGCACGCTTAACCACTGAGCTACCAAGTAATTATTTGTCTACATCTAATACCTTTATTATCCAACCAAGGTGCGTAGTTACAGCCATTAATGGAATATGCAAACATGCATATTGCATGACATGTGACACGTGACTGCCAGCTCACAACCACCACCACCGTTGTCCATGCTGCCTCCTCCTCCTCCTCTCCACTCTACCACCACCACTGCATGTGCACCTGCCACCACCATTCCCATGCCCACTGCCACCATCACCACCACCTTCAAATCTTCAAATGAGCCAACTGGACGGAACACGGGCCCAAATGATGGCAATTGTCATTTGGGCCATAGATAAGTTTTTTCTTTTTTCTTTTTCTTTTTATCAAACAACTAATTGTAATTCATTGCTTTTTAGGCTATATACTACTTGGGGACGACCTGCTGCAACAAAAAATGCGCAATGCATGCCTACAGCCACCCAATCCCCTCCTCCCCTTTCAAATGGGATGTGAGGCTGTCGACATGGGCTAGGTGGGTGCAGAGGGATGCCACGAGACCCCAGAAGGGGGATACCTGCCTAGTAAGCACCCACCAACCCCCATACATGTGCCATGTCACACTGATGCACCCAAACCCTTCCCCCCCCCCTAAAAAAAAAAAAAAAGACAGAAATCCAAATGGGGGACGTAGTGCTTAAAAGTCCGGTCCGGTCCCAGTTCTCACATTATTTTTGGCAAGACCAGAACCGGACCGGTCCTCCATAAAAGGAAATAACCAAATAACAGACCAGAACTGCAAAAAACCGCAAAAAACTGGTCCTAACCAGTCGTGACCAGTTTTACTAAAAGCCAGTAAGACTGATGTACAAAGTGGAAATAACTGCTCAAAAACACTTGTGGGAAACCTACCCATAGTAATTCCCTTGAAACCGGTCAAAAAATTAAGCAGATTGGTGAAGAATTGAGTGAGATATCACCAAAAATGAGTTTCCTGATGTGACCGATTTTACTAAAAGCCAGTAAGACTGATGTATGAAGTGGGAATAACTGCTCAAAACCCCTTGTGGGGAACCTACCAATAGTAATTCCCTTGAAACCAGTCAAAAAATTAAGCAGATCGGTGAAGAATTGAGTGAGATATCACCAAAGACAGGTTTCACAACCTGAAACCTGATCAGGAAACTCATTTTTGGTGATATCTCACTCAATTCTTCACTGATTTGCTTAATTTTTTGACCAGTTTCAAGGTAATTACAAGAGAACTGCGTGGCTGTGCTTAACCGGTTATGACTGGTCAGGACTGGTCTTGTAGGACCGGTCTTTTGCAGTTTTCTAACTTAAAATTTGAAAAAACTGGACTGATGGTCTGGTTTTTTCCGGTCCTGGTCCAGTCCAGTTCCAGTTATTTTCCAGTCACATGGACCAGACCTTTAAGCACTAGGGGGATGACGGCGACAAACAATGATAAGCCACCCACCCCCAGCCTCACGAGCAACTGCTCATGGGGTGGAATGTGGGTGGAACAATGCCTAGGTGCCCAGATAGGAGGCGATGACACACCACCCACCCCCAGCCTCATGAGCAACTGCTCGTGGGGTGGATCATGGCTGGAATGACAATGATGACAAGTAGTGTTTGAAAGTTCGGTCAGGTTCAGTTTTCGGCCCTATTTTAGCCTAACTGAACCCTGACCAGTTCATTGGTCTTTCAAATTGCCTAAGAACCTAACTGAACTGCCCCTAACCAGTCAGGAGCAGTCAGGTTCAGGTATAGAACCGGTTCTAGTCAGTTCTGGCTGAACTCAGTCAGAACTGGTGCTAACCAGCTCTGACCAGTCACCAGACTGGAGAACCATAATTAAAAGAAGAGATTATCTATTTATATTCTATATTATATGAACTATGAGGCAGATGAGAACACTATTAATAATACAATAAAAAAACTATAGAAGTAGTTTAAAAATAACATAAGTGGGGCATGCCCGACTTTTAGAGTGAGGTGTTCAGAGGCTTATATAGGCTGGGAGAGTGCACAGACCATTTGCACCTATTTGGTAGTCATGTCCATATCAAATGACATTGGCAGATGTGTGCTGGCAGACAAAACCTTTCATAACTTGATCAGTTGTGGGCCAATTAAAAAAATGGATTATGGCGTTTGAATCAGCGTGAAAATCTGGTTTGGACAGTATATAGAAGTCTGGGTTCCCACCACTTCTTAAAAATGCGAGATTTTATATCGCTTTTAATTAGAACGTTCTGTATACTGTCCGAACCGGATTCGAACGCTGATTCGAACGCCGTAATCTGTTTTTTAATCGGCCCACAACAGATCGAGTTATGAAAGGTTTTGTCTGCCAGCACACATCTGCCAATATCATTTGATATGCACATGACTACCAAATAGGTGCAAATGGTCCGTGCACTCTCCCAACCTATATAAGCCTCTGAACACCTCACTCTAAAAGTCAGGCATGCCCCACTTATGTTATTTTTAAACTACTTCTATAGTTTTTTATTGTATTATTAATATTATATTCTTATATCTTTTTAAGTCCCTTGAGCTCCATCATAACCGGTCAGAGCCAGTCAGAGTCAGTTCACAACAGTGCTGCGGGTCTCCCTGACCGAACCATGACACAAATGAAAGGCCCTGACCATGACCAAAAGTTTGCTCAGTTCCGGTCAGAGTTCAGTCAGGTTCCAGTTATTTCCAGTTAGGGTAACCTGACTTCAAATCACTAACAACAAGCCACCCACCCCCAGCCTCACAAGCAACTGCTCATGGGGTGGATCATGGGTGGAATGACAGACAACTCACCTAGCACAGCGGGGTCGTGTCCCCTCCCCCTCCCCTGCATTTTGCGTGGGGAGGGTTTTTTTGTAGTTTTAATTATTTAATATTATTACACCTCCCCGTCCCCCATTTTGTCTGTGGGGGAGGGTTTTTTTTTTCTTGACGTTTTTACCTCCCCCCTTGCGCTGAATGTGAGGGGTTAGTTTTATGTATATATATAATCAAATCATCCCCTGTGAGGGATGGGCTTAAATTTAAAAAAATTTGATCTTAATTATCTACTTTGAAAAAATGAAGTGGAGCTCACAAAATCATTGCAATTTCTGAACGTTGTCTCAAAGTTATTCATGCAGCTCACAATGATATCAGACACAAAAAATACATCAGGATACTATGGTACTGTTGAACAACAAGGTCACTTGACTTTGCATTTGCATATGTTGTTATGGATTAAAGGCACTATGTCTCCTGATGAAATGTGACAAAGGATTTCTGACCCTAATTCAGATTTTTGCAAAAGTTTGGTTGAATACTTGGAAAGTACCCATGCTGGTGATTTTGTTGCAGGCTCTAAAGAGACTGCTGAGGCAAATGTAGACATTGCCTCAGGCCAACCTAGTTACCATGACCCTACAGATACCATGGCTAAAGCCTCACCAAGCCAATGCCTTACAGAAGGGTGCAGAGGATGTCAGCAATGTACAGAACTGGCATCATGGTGGACACACTTTAGAACAACAGTAGATGACATTCTTCTTAGATCTAACATCCACAAATGCACTACAAATAAAAACAAAGATGGCTCCCAAAACAAGCTTTGCTCTTTTGTAGGGTGCTTGGATAACATTTGGGGAAAATGCAAAGCTCGGTTCCCAAGGCCTCTGTTCTCAAAAACAGAGGTAGACAATGAAACAGGCCACATAAACATGAAAAAGGGAGAGGCTTGGATCAATACCATCACTTATGTTGTTACCTACTTGTTTTGTTGCAATATAGACATCACAAGCTTATGCTCTGGCACAGCAATCAAAGGAGTATTACTTTATGTGACCAATTATGTAACAAAGCCAACTTTGGAAACCCATGTCATATTTAAAACTGTGAGGTCTATCTATCAGAAAAATAGTGAGATGCTAGCAGGCAATGAACCTTGTCAACAAAAAGCATGCAAACTGATAACAAAGATTGTGAATTCTTTAAGTGCAAAAATGGAAATGAAAGCCCCAATGATTTGCATGTACCTTTTGGGATTTACAGATCACTACACCAGCCACATTTTTGTGCCTTTCTATTGGCAGTCTTTTGTAAGTAATGCAAGGTCTATGTGGACACCACATGGGAACATACCAGATGAAGCTGAGCATGTGACACTGCTTAAGAAAGGGGATGAGATAATTGCAATGTCACCAGTTAGTGACTATATTTTCCAGCCTGTAAAATTGGAATCTATCTGCCTATATGACTGGATTGCTTGAAGCAAATGGATAAAGAAGGCCAAACTGAAAGACTTGCTGACAGTTGAAGATGATGAGCTACAATCAGACACAGACAATGAAAATGATAATGTTGGACCATCGCAGGCTAATGTAAAAAATGCCTCTAAGTGGATGCTTCTTGACTTTGTTCCAGAGCACCCATTAGCCAATTCTCACTGTATTCAATGGCTTCCCAAACATGCCACACTTATCCCTAACTTCACAGGGTCTACTTTACCAAGAAGGGACCAGGGTGATTGTGAATACTATTGTAGTACAATGCTCACATTATTTAAGCTATGGTGCACAGGCTGTGACTTAAAACAAGAAAATGAGTTGTGGAATGATGCTTTCACAGCACACAGTTTTGGGATGCATTCCACTGAGCTCATGTGCAACATGAACATCCGCTATGAATGTTTGGATGCTCAAGACAATTTCCATGCTCAAATGAAAAAAAATGCACTATCACTTCCTACCTGGTTTTCAGATGAGACTGTGCTTAAAGATTTGGACCAGACAATCACAGATAATTACATGGAGAGTGACCAGCTTCACACTTTTGTAGAAGATATTGAGGTATCTACTGTAATGGGAAGAAGAACAAAAGCATGCAACACACTAATGAGTGCCATGAATCATGTTTTAACAGTAACTGGGTGGACAGAATGCAATGCAAAGCTTTTACCAGATGATGTCAACCTAAAACCAACCCTACCAACTACTGTTCAGTCAGCAACCCAATGGAAAGCAACAGTAATGAGCAAGCACACTCAGGTATTGGACCAGAGATCACAACACTTACATGCTGCTAAACTTGCCAACAATAATACAAAAGCTCAGCCATTTATGCCAAATGAAGTCAAGATAATAACCAAATCCCATCTAACTCAGTCCTTTGAATCAACAAAATGGGCTCCCACTATTAATGCAGTTTTAAAGAAGTATGAACTCAATGAAGAGCAAGAAAGAGCTTACCAAATTGTTGCCAACCATTCCTGTAGTGAAAGCCCAGATCAACTAAAAATGAATATGTCAGGGATGGCTGGAACTGGCAAGACATGGGTCCTGGAAGCTCTGATTGAACTATTCAAGCTCAAAAAAGAATCACACAGGCTTGTTGTGGTTGCTCCCACAGGTAGTGCTGCTGCTCTTTTAGGTGGATCAACTTATCACTATATGTTTGGAATTAACTCAGAAGGAGAACAAACATCAGCAACACAGCTAGCACAAGTAAAGACCAGGCTGCAAGGGGTTGACTATGTTTTTTTAGATGAAGTGTCTATGCTGTGCTGTAGAGACATGTATCTTATAAGCAGCTGCCTTGCTCAAATCAATAACAATCCACAAAGCCATTTTGGGGGGATTGACAGAATTTTTGCAGGGGACTTTGCACAACTTCCACCTGTAATTGGACAAGAAAATGCATCTCTTTATAGTCGCACAGTGGGCATCAACCCCAAGTCTTTGCACAACCAAGAAGCTGCAATGTGCAAGGCCCTATACCACCAGGTGACAACTGTCATGATTCTATGAAAAAATATGAGGCAACAAAATAAGTCAGTAGAAGACACAAAATTCTGTACTGCTTTAAAAAACATGCGATACAAAGCTTGTACCCCTGCAGATATTGCATTTTTGAATAGCCATGTTTCTAGCCCAGGGCAAGGCAAACCAAATATAAAGCAAAAGCAATTCAGAAATGTGTCTATTATTACTGCCTTGAATGCTCATAAAGATGAGATAAATTGATTGGGCACCCTGCATTTTGCAGCAGAGACCAAACAATCATTGAACCATTTTTTTTCTCAAGACTCTGTACCTTCAAAAGAAGCTAGAGAGAGGAGAAAACATCTCAAAGAAAGTTACAAATGCTCTACTAAACATGCTACTATTCCTATGGATGCTCAAAAAATTCTGTGGGACCAATCTCCATGCACAAACACTAAACTTATCCCTGGTAAGCTTTCTTTGTGTATTGGCATGCCCATTATGAACCATGTCAACTCTGCTACTGAGCTTTGTATGACTAAAGGACAGGAGACAGTTGTTCACTCCTGGCAAGCAAGTAGAATGGCTGATGGCACTATTGTACTAGACAAATCCTCCATCCCAAATTCAGCTTGACAATTTACCTCTAAATGTTGTGCCTTTAACACAAACTAGTGTGACTACTTCTTGCTTGTTGCCTGATGACACCTCCTTGACAATTTCATGCAACCAAGTTGAGGTCTTGCCTAATTGGGCCATGACCAACTATGCCTCCCAAGGGAAAACAAGACCAGAAAATGTTGTAGACCTCAGCTATAGCAGATCACACCAAGCCTACTATACTGCTCTCTCAAGAAGCTCTACAGCAGCAGCACATTAATTCTTACAGGCTTTCATCCACATAAAATCACTGGTGGTGCTTCCAGTGCACTAAGACAAGAATTTCATGAGCTTGAAATACTGAACAGCATCACAAAACTGCAATTTGATGACAAACTTCCTGCACATATGGTACAAGCAGACCAAAGAAATAGCTTAATTTCTTTGTATAGACAACTGAAAGGCCAAGACTACATGCCCCCAACTATTCATAATGCTATCAAATGGGGAGCCCATGACCCTTTTCTAGACTGGACACACAGTAATATTAGATGGGCCTTGGTTGACAAACCCACAAAATCTGCCCCACCAGACACAGCTGTTACACCCCCCCCAACCACACTAAAAAAGGTACCTTCTTTTAATAATGCAGAAAAGCATGTCCTCACACCAACATCTCTTGCAACTCAGCCATGTAAAAAACTACAGACCTCACATACCTCTCCCCCAATCACAAATAGCCTGCAGCCAATAGGGACCCAATGGTCAAACAATAGTTGTGCATATGATGCTGTTATCACTGTGCTTTTTAATATATGGCATGACCTCCACCATACTCATCAGGCATTGTGGACAAACTTGGGAAACAATCCCATGACTTCTCTGCTAAATGGGTTTCAGAATCATATCAGCATTGTTCCCCCACTTACCCATGGTCTTTCTTTGGAAAGAATCTGAGACAACTTTAGGTGCCTTCTTGCAAACACCTCTGGTGAATTTGAGTTTGGTGAATTTACAAGTGTCCATAGCATAGTGGAACAACTACTTGAAACTGGCCAACATGTGACCTCATCTACCAGACAATGCTCATGCTGTGGGCATTCTACAGGGATCGTAACAGACAACACATCCTGCCTTGTTTATACATCTGCACTGCCACACATGAATTTAGAGACCCATCTAAATCACCAAGAGCAACTCTTGGCATCAACTTGCCCAATGTGTGGCCAGCCACAGACCAGAAGAACTACATTTCAGAGCCACTGACCCTTACTTGCATTCCAATGGAGAGGCATAGCTCCCCCTCTCAACACAAGCCTCCAGATAAGTTGTGATGGTGCTGCAAGCACATATCTTCTTAGGGGTGTAATTTACTATGCAAACCAACACTTCACTGCCTACTTTCTTAACTCAGCTGGCACCATGATGGCATGACCAGGAGGGGAGCTCTAATCCTACAAAGCCCAAGCCAAGCCCAGCTGGCAACCACAATAATGGCTGTGTACAGCCTAAGCAGATAGAGATCGCTCCCCCTAGAACTCAGACTTGCCATGCGTAGCAATGGCCCTCTAGCACAAGTACAGGTTCTAACCATGGTTTTTCAGAAAAGACCACAGTGCAGACACCATGAGTATTTACCATGTTAATCTATCTATATTTCTATGCAAAGCACAATATCTACAATGCAAATATGCATTGAAAAAATAATGGGCAACACAAAGTCTAGCCCCCAAGCTCCAGAAGGGAAAATACTGAAATGTGAAAGAACGGCACAGCATAGGCCTCTCATCTCACTAGGCCCTTAACCCTTTGAACAAACTTTGAACCCTTCAAACAGTCAGTCTTCAAACACTTCAAACACCTCAAACATTCTTTGGACAACTTTGAATGCACTTCGAACTATCTCAAACAACTTTGAACTGCTCCACCCCTCATCTATGACCACACCTGTACTTCGACAATGCCGCAGAAGTCATGGGATGACTTTTAAATGCATTAGGATGAAGCAGAATGACATTCTGATGTGCCCCTGGCAGTGCTCGCTTCCTTAGTCCTGCTTCCACATGGAGACTGAATTATTTTACTTTGTCACACAGTCCCAGGTATATAGTTAGCACCCTCTGCAGGGAAACACCTTAGACTTTTCTCTTTGGTTTTCCCTTGCAAGGTGTATAGATATTTCTTTGTTCCATTAGTTTATCTAACTCTTTGGTTTTTCCTTGCAAGTATCAAGCTCAGGCTCTGATCATAAGATTGCCCTTACACCTTCCATCCACTGCCTCAGTCATGAGAAAAGACAGATCCAGATGTGCTTCAAGAGAAATTACATCTTCTGAATCAGAAAGAGACCCAAGGGAGTCCAAGAAGGTGTCCAGGTCCACAATGGAAAGATCAGAGAGATCATCATCATCACTACCAGTTTGGTCTTGTGTAGTCACTGGTAAGTTCTCTTTGTTGCTGTTTTTATATCTCTTCTTGGCAGCCTGTTGAGACTTCTTCTCCAAACACAGCCAACACAGCTTTGAGAACCCTTCATGTGTCAGTTTAAAGTTTGATGTGTTGCGAGGCAGCAGCTTTCTGCATTTAGAACAGGTCTGATTGGGTGGAGTGTCAGTGTCCATAGCCAAGATGAAAAAGGACAGAAGCAGCGAGAAACTTCATGTGGAACAACACACATCAGTGACACAACATGAGAAGCACTGATGCAAAATCCAAATGTGGCAATTATATTAAGTAATCTATCCACTACGTGAGACAGAAAAGTCTGTACAAGTCCCACATTGGCGTTTGGCAAAAATCACATGTTGCACACCATCTGCTGGGTGAATAGCATTCACTTCATCCCCATCCTCATTGCCACAGGTTCCCCATGCACCAGTAGGCCCCCCTATCTGCAGCTGTGAGCAACTGGCAGTGGTGGGGGTTGCATGTCATCCAGGGTGGTCATGGTGCCCATTGTTCCCTTCCCACTCATCGGGATGGACAGGTTTTCAAGTCAACTGAAAATCTTGCTAAAAACAATAGTTTCAGTCATGTTTCTGAAATTACTAATTTCAGGTATACTGAAACTAGGAATAACCTAATTTCAGGTCACCTGAAACGAGGAAAAACCTAGTTTCAGGTCACCTGAAAGATACAATTTCAGTATTGTGACCAAAATGATTGTTTTTGGCAAGATTTTCAGTTGATCTGAAAACTTGCTGCTCCCGATGTGCCATGGCCTTGGCATTGTCTTTGTCATCCCTTTCTCTCTGTGTGTGGTTGGTGGTGGATGTAGGTGGGTGTGAATGGTTCATACCTGATAGGATTCCCATTAAACAGGCCTGAGCACCCTCCTGCTGTGGTCTCTGCATCCAATGGTCATTTGATGCCCTCTTGATGACCACACATCCCATGGACTCAGGTGGAGACAGGGAGTAGGCATACTACATAGCGAGTGCTGGACCTTCATAGGCCATTGTGGGTGAGACAGGAGTTGTAACTGAACAAAGAAGAAAGAATATTGTAACTAATGAGAATGATAATCCAAGAAAAACTCATGTCTCGAGTAACACAGCTGCAGGTGACATTTGACTCACCATGATTGTACTTGCACTGTGAGGGCCGCTGCTCTGCACGGCATGTCCAAGTTCTCTCAGGGGAGGAGGGATATAAATTAAACTAAATCATAAATTAAACTAAATCATGCCTCGACATGTTAACATAGTGTTCAAGAGTTTTGGCCCATGGTCATGACTGGCAACAATGGTTGAGCTGGACATCACACTGAAGACAGCACATAGAAGGCCATGACAGCACCATCCTTACAGATTGAAGCCACATCTTGAGCCTCATAATGTAAAGATTCACCTGTTAAAAGTCCATCATGAAACCAAACCATACCAGTACTAGTGATTACATGTGATGTGAAATGCTCATTTCCATGGTAAACCACTCCTCTCAGGGTGTAATGAACATGGGTGTCAGCACATGTAACCTGGAGATCTGGAGGAAGAGAAGGCACAATGGTTCCCAAGTCAAAGACAAGCACAGGTGGAGTGTGAACAAAGGAAGTCACACATGACAAGTGGGCATCACAAGTTGAGCATCTGGAAGCTACAGGTAAAGTAAAGTCATCAATGCAAGCCTGCAGAGACATACCAGGTTGCCCAAAAACAATCAAGTCACAGTTAGAAGTTGGTGATCTCCTTCTGTCAATGTTGTGTCCATTGGGGCAGACAAGCTCAGACACAGTAATTGGGTGGTGAGTCTTAAATAGTTGTTCTGCAATACAGTGCCCCCTTGCATATCTTCCCCAGGTAAATTGAGGAGAAATTCTGCTCAGACGATGTCTGATGAAGTCTCGTATTTGTTCCAAAGAAAAGCACTGAGTTGAATTTGTACTACTGACACTTGCTGGTGAGCTATCATGCAATTCAAAGCTGGAAACCAAGGAATCCAACAATTCTGACTGCAAACTCTGCCATGCTGCACCGATTGAAGCAGGACTCTCACACCATATATTAAACAAGACTACAAATATAGCATCATATGCACAGCTATTGTTTGACCAAATGGTGCCAACAGGGATCCTCAGATGGACAGTGTCAGATGGATCAACAGAGGGATGAATCAATTTAATTCTCTTAATCTGGGGACATTTCTCTGCAGGGACAACATAGGAGGCAGCTTTATGCTTTAATGTGTTGGGAGTTAGACATGTTTCATTTGTGGGTGTAGATGATTCATTGAGCTTGAACTTAAAGGTGCTTGTACTAAGAGAGGCAGTGTTATTAACTTTTGTAGTGGTCTTTGAACCAATCACATGCCAATCAACATATTCCTTCCACTCCAGAAAAGGATCTGATTTATTCCAATGGATGGCCTTGTGCATCTTGGATGGCATGTAGGCCTCACCCTTGTGTTGTCGAAATAAATCTATCAAGATGTTCCGATGATCAGCCATTGCTATAGACCTTGGCAGCTTGTCCTGAAACCTGAGTGCAGTGATGTTATCTAACAGCTCCAGCTCTCTAAATTCTTGACATAAGGCACCTGATGCACCTCCAGTGATTTTTGTTGGATGAAAACTTGACAGAATCAATGTTCCTGCAGCAGTTGCACTCCTTGACAGTGCAGTATAATAGCCTTGGTGAGATCTACACTGGCTCAGGTCCACAACATTTAGCATTTACAGGTCCAGTTCAGTCTGGTTTTTTATGTCTAAATGGGGCAACCACAACTGCAACCGGTCCAAGACTGACCCAGATATTGCTGAACTGCAACCGGACCGCATAGGACCAGTCCATATCAGTCCATGGACCAAAAAAAACCAGTTTGAACCGACTTTTTGTTGTAAAATTTGTTGTACCAATATAACCCATATATTTCTCAACAACAATTAATCGGACCATTTCACCATTACACAAGCAGTTGGATATTGTAATTTCCCGGCGACTGGTCTAACTTTTAAGAGATTTCATCAAGATCTGACAGAGATATGATTGAAACAAAAGTACATTGTATTCCATGTTGTAGTTTGTAGTTTGTAGTTACAACTTGTTAGGGCTGTTAAATGAATCAAATACACATGGTATAGATGTTTATGTATGTTATTCCTTTGCCTTGGATAATGTCCAATTGTGCCCAACATTTTTGTAGCACAAGGTATAAACAGTATAGTCACAGCTGCTCAAATGACATCAAAATACTCACATCAAAATGTATTTTGTCATATCTCTCTCAGTTCTCAACCGTTTTTGATGGTCCAGGGAGCGAAATTGAAGCCATTATGTGTGGGAATCAGGGGGTATAGTGCACGTGACCTATAAACCGGTTGAAACCGGTTCGGATCGGTTTTCATCGGTTCAATGATATTTTTCAAAGCAAAAGACTGGCAACTGGACTGCGAAAGACCGGTCCTATAAATAGCCACCTGATGAACCGGACTTCGGTTCAGTTCAGTCCAGTTTCGGTCTTTTTCTGGTTCATAGGACTGGACCTTTAAACACTAACAACATTGAATGGGCGAGTTTTTCCTTGAGAGGCATAGTCTGTCATTGCAAAATTTGGCAGAGCCTCAACCTGACTTCTTGATATGGTGAGTGAGGTGTCATCAGGAAATCTGCAGTTGGTTACTACACTAGTTTTTAAAAGGGGAACAACATTAAGAGGCAAGCCATCCATTTTAATTGGGCTAGGTGGATTGGCAAGCTCTACAAATAGTGTATCTAACACATCTTTGTGTGCAATTTTGTGGGAGTTCCATCCATAGATAAACCCCTCTTGTCCCTTTGTAATACACATTTCAGTAGCAGCATTGTTACAAATCATTACAGGCATACCAATACACACAGAAAGTTTGCCAGGGATAAGTTTTGTGTTTGCACAGGCAGGCTGCTCCCAGAGAACATCTTGAATTTTTGCTGGAATAATGCCATGCTTGATGGAGTGTTTGGTACCAGTGGACTTATTTCGCATTTCACACTGTCCCTCAGAATCCTTAGATGGAACAGTATCCACAGAATAAAAATGTGTTAAATTTTGTCTTGTCTCAGCTGCAAACCTTTCACTGCTGAGCTGGTTAATTTCATCCTTCTGAGAATTGAGTGTAGTTATGATGGATACATTTCTGAATTGTTTCTCATTTACATTAGAGAGACCTGGGAGTTTGCTGGACACACAAGACTTGAGAAATGCAATATCAGCAGGTGTGCATGCTTTGTATCTCATGTTTTCTAAAGCTATACGGAACTTAGTATCTTCTGCTGATTGATACCGTTGCCGCATGTTCTGACACAAGATAACAACAGTGGTGACCTGGTGCCACAAAGCTTTACCAATTGATGCCTCCTGGTCTCATAAAGAGGTAGTGTTCTTTCCAACAGTCCAGCTGTAGAGTGAAGCATGTTCATGGCCAATAACAGGAGGGAGCTGGGCAAAATCACCAGCAAAAATCATATTTAAACCACCAAATGGTGCATCAAGATTATTTATTACTCTTGCCAGCCGGGCACTTATCAGGTACAAATCTTGGCAAGAGAGCATTGAAACTTCATCTAAAAACACATAATTGACACCCTCCAACCTGGATTTTACCTGTGCCAGCTGTATATTTGATGTTGGGCCACCATTACTGTTAATCCCAAACATTGAATGGTAGGTGGAACCCTTTAGAAGAGCAGCAGCACTGCCAGTTGGTGCAACAATAATGAGGCGATGAGATTCCTTTCTTCATTTGAAGAACTCAACTAGAGCTTTTAACACCTGTGACTTGCCTGTGCCTGCCATTCCAGCAATATTCATTTTTAATTGATCCGAATCTGGACTACATGCATGGTTGGCAACAATTTGAAAAGCTCTATCTTGCTCCTTATTCAGTGCAAAATCTACAGAAACTGAATCAATGGTCTTCTGCCACTCTTTGCAGAAGAATGAATGGCTAATATAGGATTTATCAACTACTCGCACTTCATTAGGAACAAATGAGGCAAAGTGGCCAGTAGAGGCAGCATGTGGAGATGGCATGTGCCTTGCACGTTCTTCTAGAATCTCAGCACGTGTTGTAGCTACAGCAGCTTTCCATTGAGCTGGTGTTTGCTCTATCTGTATTGGGTCTGGCAGTAATTTGAGGTTGTCAGGCAGCAAGTCAGCTTTTCGATATGTCCATCCAAGTATCAACAACATTCACCTCATCTCAGTCATCAGTTCAGTGTGGACCTTATCCCGCTGACCAACATGTGTAGATATATTAAATTCATCAAGTACAGCAGGAGACTCAGTATTTCCATTTATTGCATCCTCGACAGCTATCTGATCAAGATCTTGAAACAAGCCTGTACCTTGCTCAGCCCAGCTGGGCATTGTTACAGCACCTTTCTGCATTTGAGCATGAAAATCATCACGAGCATCTAAGCATTCATAATGCAGGTTCATATTTCTCATCACATCCTGCTGATGGAGTGAAAATTTGTGAGATTTGAATGCATCATCCCAGGAATTCACCTCGGTCTTCAAATCTAAGCCACTTCTCCATGGTTTGAATAGTGTGAGCATAGTAGAACAGTAATACTCAGTCACCTTGATCGCAATGTGGCAGACTGCCACCAACAAAGTCTGGAATTCTTATATTCTTTGACCAATGTACTCCATGGGTGTCTACAAGAGGATGGCCACTCATATATGTATAAAGTTTTGACTTTGATTTCTTTGAAACACTAACAGGTGGGGCCTCAAAATATTCATTGTCACTATGTTCATTGCATGATCCACAATCATCCTGAGGCCATGGCTCCATCTTGTGTGCAGGCTGACTTGATTTTTTGTGACTGCTTTTCTTAGCACGCTGGTGTCTAGAGATCCAGTCATACAGACACATTGAGTGAAATTCAGGTGGATGAAAAACATAATCATGAACAGGTGACAGATAAACAACACGACTGTTGTGCTTGAAATATTGCTATTTTCTCACTTTGTTGCTCGATATGTAGGTCTTCCTCACACAGGCTTGAGCTGGTAGACCCCATCTTGTTTTCATGACTCACTGAACTTGTCTTCTTGGGCTCCCATGGCTTTCTAGCTTCCTGAACAAAAGATTTCCAGTAGAAGGGTGTGAAACCATAGTTGGTATAGTGGTCAGGGTTTCCAAGAAGATACATACAAGCCATTGGTGATCCCATTTCCAATTTAGCAGAGAGAGAATTGACAATTTTTGTCATAAGTTTTCTAGCTGTATCTTTGCAAGTATCATCCCCTCTGATCATTTCAGAATGCTTTTGAAACATGGAACGGACGGTATCAAAAATTACACGAGTCTTCAGTGCTGGCTTAGTGACATAATTTGAAACATATAGAAGAACTCCTTTGATTGCAGTGCCAGAACAAAGGCTGGTGACATCAGTATTGCATCTGAAGATGTATGTTACAGCATATGTGAATGTGTTGAGCCATGATTCACCCTTTTTCAAGTTTATACTTCCTGACTCAGCATCAACCTCTGTGTTTGCAAAGACCATTCTTGGAAATTGAGCCTGACATCTTCCCCACACATTATCCAAGCATCCCTTGTAAGGCCTAGCTTTATTTTGTGAACCATCCTTATTTCTGTTAGTGGAACATTTGTGTGTGTTGGACTTTAACAACAAGTCATCTACAGTTGACTTAAATCTTGACCACCAAGATGATAGCTTGTTGCAGGAACCACACTCCTTACTGTCAGCAGCATGTGGCAGATTGTGGCAGTAAGGAGGAGGAGGTTCAGGAAAAGACTCAGTTGGATTTTTATAATTGGCAGATTCTGAAGACAACTTGACGTTGTTTTCAACATTCTCCATGGGCCCCGACATGAAATCTCCTGAGTGGCAACCCTCTAAATACTCTATTAACTTATGATGAAACTGTGATTCAGGCTTTAGCAATCTGGAGTGAACCTCTTCAGGTGAACAAGTACTTTGAATCCAAAGCAACATATGGAGATGGAGTGTAAGGCGACCCTGCTGCTCTACTGTGCCATAAGTAGCCTGCTGTTTCACCATATATACCTGGATGATCACTGCCATATCCTAGGACATGTTGTATAAACATCTGGATCATAAAATGGAAAAAGTGAGCCCCAGCAACAGGGTTATTTGCAATGAGTCAATAATGCTCATCTTCTGACCAAAGTAGCTCTACATCAAGCTTTTCTTTACAATCAGCAAAATACAGGCACATTGGATGCTTGTTGTCAGCTGGTGACAGAGTGATATACCATATTGGGGCACCCATGTATGCCATCATTGACCATATCTGGCTGCGCATATGCTTCTTGCTAGTAATTGAACCATTAACCTTTCCATCAATATGATCAAGATCACGTATCAGTTGAAAACATGCAGCCTCATCTTCTGTAGAAGGCTTAACAACCTCACCAATTGACATTCTCTTTGCTATATCCTCTAACACATCTTGGTTCACACTCAAGAAACGATCTGCTATATTACCAAAATTGCATGTCTCTGCAAGTAACATGCCTCCTGTTGTAGATGCTTTGATCTGCTGGTGGCTAAAAGCCACAAAAGGGAAGCAAATATCTCACTGGAAACATTTATCATGATACATCAGCAGACGACGTTTATGTGCTTGATCAGATAAACATGTTGCTCTGATGCCTCCTAGACCATATGGAAAGAGCCAAGGGAAGATTTGTGGGTACAGATTTGGATTATTGTATATTGACAATGGAGACAAGTCATGGGAGACTGCAAGAGCCCTGCCACGATTGTTCCAATGTTGTAGTGCTATTCCTTTCAGTGTGTTCAAAGTCTTTGTATCATACTGATCTCCTGTTAATCCATGGACTATGAAAGGGCAGTCACCATCCTGAACTCCATCTTCAACAGCACTATCAGAAACACTAGTCCCCTCTTCTACCTTTGTGGTAAGTGAGTACTGATATTCAACAGAGACAGGAGGAGATTGTTCAGGGTAACAGTTGAGCTCTTCATATGAAATCTCTAGATCAGCATAATCAGCATGATTCAATTTCAACCATTCTAGGGCCCAAGCAACCTGCTTTCTCCTAACCAGAAGGGGAGTGCATTGGAATTCCTTATCTGTTGGTTTGCATGGTCCTGTAAAGAGTATGGCCAGCACTTCATCCAAATCCTCCTTTGGTGGAGGTAGTCTATGGTAAATCTTTGGGACAGGAGATTCAAATGCTATCACATGTGATGCCATCTTCCTCAATCCAGAGGATGCAACATGGACAAAACAGCTATTAATACATACATGTGCAACAAGCAGTTTTTCTACAAATCCAAGAGAAGATAATTCTTCAGGAACAGCACCGAGCCACAGGCCATTTGCCAGAGCATGTGGAGGGACATTTCCTTTTCTTAGATGTTGGCGACATCCATCACATATGTGACTACAGGTAAAGTCTAGAACTGGACCTTTGAACTCACAAATTGGCTGTGAATTGTTTGATCTTTCCACTCTAGTGACATTTGGCATCTGAAGCACAGGAAGCAAATTCTTCACTGCTTTCAATTTTGTAAGCTGTGAGATAGGAACAAGTTGTCCACATGCTGCACATCCAGTTTCTTCTATGGACGATACAGTTGAGCTTTCACAGAAGTCACTGATTATTCAGTGTGACAGACTATCATTTGGTAGATCAGGTGGAAAACTAGTAGGCACAAAAATGGGGTCTTCCAAAAAGGTCACTTGGGTTGGCTCAGTTACATTTTCGATGTTTAATGACTTAGAGTCATGTACTATAGGCTGGCACAGGTTTTCTTCTTTAATATTACTTTGGTTTGGATGTTCAGCTTTCCTTGTATTTTCCTCGGCCTTAGGCTTTTGGGGTAGCATTTTGTTCAGATTGAGCCGTGAGGCTCGCATGCGATTAGTTGCTCTTACAGATTTTGCATCAACAACTGAGAAAACACTCAAATAGAGATTGCATGATACACAATCATGCCCTTCAAAGTGGCTGGCAATTTGTGACTTGGGAACATGGGAACCCACAGCTAAGTGGTGTATCCTAGCTATCTTTAAGAGTGTTCGGACCAGAAGAAACAGAACCATGGCATGCAGAGGCACATTGGCATGAACAAAAGACTTATGCACAGGATATGGAAGCTGACCTGAGCTATCAACATGATCAACAAATATGAATGCATTGTTATTACTAACATCACAGCCTGCAGCAATATAAGGTTCAATCACACCATAGGGTATTTCAGGCTGGGATAGACTACCATGGATGGCCATCATCCAGGTGACCATCCATGGATATGACATATGGATGGATGGATATAGATATGGATATTTCATGGGTGATATCCATGGATGAATGGATGGTTACTATTAAATTTAAATAAATGAGTAATTCTGAGTTCTGAATTTATTGAGATGAGGTATTGTCGATTGAGCTGGCTGGATGTCTCATCTGATCTATTAGTGTGGTAATTGCCGAAGTGGCCTATTTTGATTCTCATCCATTTTGGATCTTGCAAGGTCCCTTTAGTAACCCCCCTCCCCTTTTTCACCCATGAACATCAATTGAAATGGAATGGCCAGAAGTGGGGCCCTGATTCTACAAAAACCAAGCCAAAGCCAGCTGGCCACTGCAATAGTGGCTGTGTATGCTCTAAGCAGATAAAGCCCCCAGCCCCCTACAGAACTCAGAATTGCCATGCAACGCAATGGCCCTCTAGCACAAGTATAGTCTTGGTAAGGAATGACAGTACTTTACTGTCCCCCACATAATCCGCACAGACTCCACATGGACTCCTAGCTGTCCATGGACTCTGAGCAGAATCCTACCAGAGTCTGAGCAGAGTCCTAGCTGTCTGCATGGAGTCTGCAGACAGTCCTCGGACTCTGCCCAGAGTCCTAGTAAAAAAAATTTCAGAGTTGTAAAGACAAAAGTCGGATCAAAATCCAAGCAGAGTCCGAGCAAAGTCCTAGCTTGCAGGTGACTTAGTGATTAAATTTAGTTCAGTCCCTCACATAGTGATGTTATAACTTTTTGTGCTGAGTTTGAAAATGACATCTGTATGATGTGACCTATATATAGAACATAGTGATGTTATATACCATTCTGACTGGATTTTTATGCTGAGTTTGAAAATGATATCCATCTGATCATGTGACCTACCATATAGAACATAGTGATGTTATATACTATTCTGACTGCAATTTTCAGCCAAGTTTGAAAATCACCCTTGCATAGTCATGTGACCTACCATATATGGAACATAGTGATGTTATATACCATTCTGACCACAATTTTCAGCTGAGTTTGAAAATCACCCTTGCATAGTCATGTGACACTGTATATAAAACATAGTGATGGTACATACAATTTTGACCAGATTTTTTAATCTGAGTTTCACATGCTTTTTCTTGACATTCTTGCTCTCTTTGAATGATCAAGTAAAGCCATTAAGGCATCATCAAGATATACCTCTTGTATTTTTGTCATTCTCACACTTTTATTGAATGATCAAATCCAATTGGTGTGTGAAATATGGAATCATCAAGATATCCTGGCAGGATATTTAGTGTCATATTAGAGTATGTTGAAGGGAAACTTTTGAAAAGTGTTGTTATACACCATTCTGACCTGCTTTTCATGCCGAGTTTGAAAATGACTGTCATGTGACCTACTATCAAGGAGGTTGGAGGAATCATGAAGTACTGGCATCAAGCCATTGAGCAGTGACCTTGGTTAGCAAAGATGGGGCTTGATTTTTGCTCAGCACCAGGTAAGTGTAATAATTCTCATTTTTGCTTCTACTCAGACACTCTTTTAGCATCATCAGTGGATGCTGAACGTGCATTCACAGTTGGAAGGCTTGAGATCAATCACCTTCAGCATAACACCAGCCCACAGACCTTCAAGGCTCAAGTTGCAGTTGGATACTCCACTCTATTCAGGACTTTCAGAAACCATTAAGATTGTTCAGAAGCAAATGGGAAGTGAAGAGCAGGTGGGACCTCAGAAAAAAGTTGATGAGACTGAGTTGGAAGATGAGGTAGAAGAGACAGATGAGGAATCCAGGTTTTGGAGAACTTGAATTGTAATTGAACAAATTCCTATGGTATTTCAGATGTATTTCAAAGTAATATTTATTGGTGTAAAACCATTTTCTGATTAAAAGAAGCAGTCTTAAGTACAAACTTTACTCAGTATAATAGATAACATCATGTGTGCCAACTAGTGTTGCCATGACTTCAAGTTGGACTTTTTGATTGCTGTATATCTCTGCAAGCACATCATCATAGAATGTAAACAAATCGACGCAGGGTACATATTTATTGCTGCTATCAACAAATCCAAAAATTACCTAAATCGGATTACTACATCTTGAGTTATTGACCAACTAAAATTCTGACTTTTTGTATCAAGATGTAGTAATCTGATTTATGTAATTTTTGGATTGGTCAATAGCAGTGATAAATATGTACCCCACATCAATTAGTTTATGTTCTACAATGATGTACTTACAGAGATATGCAGCAATCAAAAAAGTCTGACTTGAAGACATGGGCCCTCATGGCAACACTAGTGCCAACTGCCAACAAGGCACTCCAGCAGGTAATTGACCTTGCAAAAACATTTTAATAGACCATGGTACATATATTAGAGCATTTGAGAGCATAAAAAATAGTAGTATCCATATGGATACCCATGGGATCCATGGATCTACCCATATCCATGGACTTCAGTACATCATCCATGGATATTCATCTGGATGGACCCGGGTCCATCCACGGTAGTCCCTAGGCTGGGACCCACCACCGCAAGCAGGAATAGCAGGGGGACAGCGTATAAAGGCTCCAGTACAAGTATGAACATGAGGAGAACAGAGGAAGTGTGGCTGGATCGGAGGTAAAGAGTGCACTCTGACACCAGGGGTACCCGATGAAATTATTTGAATTTGTCTTTCACCCACAGAAATAAGATCCAGTGCAAGAAAAAGCCACACCAGTGAATGTCACAGTGGCAAGCGGTATCGCGACCTTGAATGGTATATTATCAGCAGCCTGGTGGACTGATCATTTACACTGGAGAGACCTTCCAAATCAGAAGACAGTGTATCATCACAGGTTAAAAGTGATGCATGACACACAAGAAAGTCATGCCTCAACATTACATTGCGCGCCATGCGGATGTATACAAGATAAGAGAGAACATGTGGATCCTGTCGAGGGACACAGGACATGAACAATACAAGATGGAACAGATTGTGATAGTGCTGCAAAATCAACACAGAGTAAGAGCTATGCAACAGGAAGCACAAATGACAGGCCAAACGATCAAACAAAATACAAAAAATATTGAAGAAAACATGAACAAGTTTAAAGAAAACTGAGGGAAATACATAGTCTACAACTGGACATGCAGAGATGGGGACAGTGAAGGTCAGGTTTTCACCAGAAACACCACAGAGATCATTGAAACACAGCAGGACTGTAGACACATCTTGCAAGTGAGAAGTAGGGACAGGGTGAGATATAACCCCAACAATGACATGTGGAGCAGAGGGAGCAAACCTCACCACAACACCATGGTGAGGGACACCTGCTCCACATCAGAGGCATGCAGCTTGGAGTGCAGCAGTACTGGAAACTGGTGAAAACAAAGCATAACAGTATGTCAGTTAAAGATGCTTCGCTTCGTGGGGGGGAGGCTGACATCTCGTACATGAAGTTGATTGATTGACTCTTGCAGAGGAGCCAGCATGCTAGTCACTATTGTTATGCTAGGTGAAGGTGGACAGAACATATGCTCAGATAAGACAGGATCAGAACTAAAGCACACATATGATGATCATGGTAATACTGGGAAAGTGTTTTTGTGTGTTGCAAATGGCTTGAGAATGATGGACTGGGACTAGTGAAACAAAGCAAGTCAGAATGACAGTCAAAGATGGTTCATAGCTGATTTCTCCTACATGAAGCATTGACTGCACCAGTGTACCAGACAATATGGTTACACTAGGTGGAAGGTGGTCAGGACACATGCTCAGATGAGACAGGATCAGGACTGAAGTGGAGAAACATACAATGACTGGCAGTGAAACCAGGGATTGGGTGCATGATGCACCAGTATACCAGATGATATGGTTACACTAGGTGGAAGGCAGTCAGAACACACGCTCAGATGAGACAGGATCAGGACTGAAGTGGAGTAATGTATGATGATTGGCAGTGAAACCAGGGATTGGGCACATGATGCTCCAAGGTCAATGGTTGTAGGGTCACCAACAATAATACAGAGCTCAGAAGAAAAAGAAACATATCAATAGATTGGCGATAAGACAACAGGTGGGCAACAAAGGGGATACACAGACATGAGCGCATCGGCGCTCAACCACAAGTATGAGTTGCACTTGTTTGGACTCATTTTGTGACATCACAATAATGAGTCCACACAATCTGCGGCTGGCAGTTGCACTTTGTTGTGATTCGCAAATTAATCCGCATTTATTCACACTAGGAAGTATCCTTGAAGTCAAGGTCAAGGAGCTTTGATGAGATATCTATTAATCAGGGGTCCCTCAATTCAGAGCATGGCGTTGAATGCTACAAGTTGAATGCTACAGTATCGCATGATCCGTCAAGTTGCAACTGCAAACTTGCACACATCACAATTTTGGTGACTGTAGTGCACAACTTACCTATGGCATTATCCCCTCACTCTACTTCATGTGGTCTCCGAGATCTGGGTTGTAGGGGTCTATGCTATGAGCTGGTTGAGGAGATCATCTGCCTAAGCCTCGTTGGATTACGACACCATCCATCCATGCTCGATTCAGACTATTGCCTCCACTGGATTGCTCTGTATCATACCTGTCACTTGTTTCAATCGATCCTCCATCATCACCCAAATCCTTTCCAGGAATTTGTTATCTGCTTCAGCCAACCAACCCAACAAGGAGGGAAACTTACCATGTCCAACAGAGCAATGAAGCGGCTTGTGAATTGGGAAAAGATTATCTGTAACCTGTCTATGCCACCAGCAAATTCATCACCCATATCACTGGGAATACACATGGAAGGAGACCGTCGAGCGGTGTTGGACACAAAAACCATCACAGCTATATTCAGTTCACTGGAGAAGCTCGGTGTATCCAACATACTCGATGACATGCGGGTGCAAATTATGTTGCCACACATCACTCATTCATCATGTCCTCCATTTGCCATTTTAAAAGCACTGCATGTGACAGTGCAGACTTGGTTTGTAGACCCTGCTGAGAACAGGCAGAGCACCACCGGCACATCTGAGGGTAACAAGCAGTGCATCCTCTCAGCTCCAAGGCTTGAGTTTCTGTGAGTTGACATTGACAACACTTGCACACTTTATTTCCCAGACTCGCCATCTTTGACAAAGTTGGAGTTGAACATTTTGAAATTACCTTCTCCTTCTCCTACTGTCCCTATCATTCATCCGAGTCTGTTCCATCCTCCCTCCTGGCAATCTCGATTGTTGTCTACTGAAGAAGTTACAGGATTGGACATGACACTGTGGGGTAGTACACCACTGTTTTCAGACTTTACTGCTGTATCACTGAACCTCACACATCTCGAACTGGTGGCCAAAGCGAAACACCTGGTGGGACTGCGGCCACTCACCCTCCCAAATCTCCTCACCATCATCCTGCGTGTCACAGAGCAACAATCCACTAGCCCTTCGCATTGTGGTATCCATATACTCACACCTTGTTTGGAGAATGCCCAGCTGCTGCTCAGCAATTCGAGGTGCATTGACTTCAGAGAAAGCATGTTTGGGCCCACCTTAAAACGGCTCATACTTCTAACACCTTCGTGTGGACCTCCCATCGCTGATCAAGCTGATCAAGCTGGCATATATCATCAGAGTCCAGTATGGTTGTCATCCCATTGATTCATGATGGATTATCCAATGCTTGAAGAGGCGACAGTTGGAATGCACATGTTGGACACAGCAGGCACAGATACACCATGAGTATGTTGGCCAGCACTGAAGAAGCTAACACTTCACCTGGAACCAAGGATCTCGGACTTCATCGCTCATTTGGATCTACCAGAAATCAAGCGGATCTATCTCATTGCTCCATGCATGGAGACATGTAGCACGTTAGATGTGTTACAGGGAAGAATAGACATTGTTCCAAACAGCAGCGAGGACGAAAGCGACAAGATGGAAATCCCCAATGTGACGAACCTCATAAAGGAATGTTATAAAGAGGAGAAAAAGAAATTGGTGGCAAGGTTTGCAGACATCGTTCGAAAACGTGTTTGTCGTTTTTGCCCTGACAAAGACGGGTTTGATTTCACATATACCTATTACCAAACAGCCTTCCCACAGTAGATATAGCAACCAGTTGAAGCCATGTACTTCACCTACTCAGTATTGTTTGACCAAAATTTCTTGTATACCATCTTTACTACATTACTAGCCTGAGGATGAGCCTGAGTGATGGATCGATACATGTTGCAGAGATGTTTTGAGGGACATCTCCATCTACAACCGCCATGACAGCTTCTATCAAAGACCAGTAGGCATCATTATAGGCCGAGGAGCTTGACATTACATAAAACAATAAGCTGCTTAATGAACTTGTAGACGTGATACCAGTTCGTTTCATGCAGATCAATCTGAGATGGCATTTGCCTGAACACTTGAGAGTCATCTGACTAACAGAGAAGAAACAGATCATTATCACATTGAATGTCAATCTGGTTGATATTGAACACCTGCTGTCTGTCCTACATACACTTCAGCCCTCAGCGACGGAATGCTTATCAATGGAAAAGACCTTTGTTCTGAGATCTTGCAGCAAATGCTGGAGTGTAGCATCGTATCCCAGCCTGACAACTGCAGCGCTCTTAATTCACCAGCAAAAAAGCAGTGGCACACACTCTGCCTGACCTGCACAACATTTTCCCAAATTCTTTGGCATTGCTCAAACCCATTCCAGCAGTTTGCACTGTCGTTTGACACAAGAATCGAACAGCAGGACATAACTTTACGTCGACTGCAGATGTGGACACAATTAATAGACAGCTTGCTTTCATCCAAGTCATTCAAACTCACATTCACTGTTTCATTTGATAAAGCCAACATCTACAGCCATGACATAGTGAAATCGGTCTTTACACAGCTGCAGAAGGATCGCATACTGTGTGCATTGGATTCCATCAGCATCAAGCTAGCACCAGGATATTACAGTGGAAACCAATTACCATTACTCCTGCCTAATGTCACTCACCTGTACATGAAAGTATGAGACTATAATGTTCAGGGGCAGAGAAACTCAGCTGCTTTTATCATAAACTGTCCATGCATTGCTGACCTTTCCATAAACAGTAACAGCCCAACCATGCAGTACATGGTCAACATGCCACAGTCGTTGAAGAAGTTGCTCCTTGATTTCTCTGACATAGGGTTCATGCTTGCAGAAGGAACAAACCTGCAGCAAGCACTGTATGGTGAGGATAAGGCATTCAGCAACTTTGCATTGGTTGCACACAGACTCACATCATTGGACATCCACATATGATGGAACTGGCTGAAGGGGATGGATAGCCTCACATTTCCAAACTTGACAACCATGACGATATGTGCAGTTGGTCCTTACCACCCAAGGTCATCGTCACCTCCAAAGATCAAGCTTTTTACACCAAAGCTCGAAGTCGGGGAGCTATTCTTGTGTAGCACAGATTGTGTCGATTTTGTCAGAAGCACATTCGCATCCAGCTTGAAATGACTCACATTGATGACGTCATCGCATTCCAGAAGCTCGCCACTGGCACCTGTCCCAACCTTGAGGGGTCCTGATTTTCCACAGGCTATGGGCCTTGCCCAAATCAATGGGGATTGTCTTGTGAACCTCCCCCTAGTGGAAGAGGTCATCATTGCAGCGCATGGCAATGAGCCTATAGCCCAGGTTGGGCACCAAGTGATATGGCTGAGAGTTCACACACTTACATTGGTGCTCAGCTCAGGAGCTGCAGATTTCATAGCTCACGTTGACCTCACTTCCCTCCAAAACCTGCGCATTATACATCAGGAAAAACCTGATTTCCTAATTAGGTCTAAATTCCCAACAGATTACCAGGAATTTGACTTACCAGGGGAAGGAACCAAGAACAAGATGGTAATTCTGGTAATCACACTTATTTACCATTTAAATTGCATTCATCCCTCAGCTTTTTACTTTTACATGGTAAATGAAAAAAAATCGAACCATTACATATGCTTGGCATGTAAGTGGAGATCGTAATAAGTGTTGAAGATAACTGTAGCATGTAATTGAAGTCAGAACAAGTTAGAATAAGGAAAGCGGTCAGAAAAGCAATTGACAAAGAAGGTTTGACATAGATCTAGTACATTACTCAATTTCCATTCTTCTGGTGCAATAGGACCAAACTTTGGAAATAAGTGAACGCTCTGACGTATCAGTTGGACTGGTACAATGCTGGCTTGTAGCTCACCATGGACACAGTGTTTTGAAATTTTGTATAGACAGTGACTGGGGTCAGCCGAAGCTGGAAATGGTGTGAACCACTATACATATGTGAGGTATTTCAGAGGTGCATGCTGAACTTGAAGTGCCGAGAACCACTGTTTGAGAGCCAGTTGAGGAAGAGTGAAGACACAGCATATCCGTCCAACCTGATGACCTAATGATATGGTTCTGTTAAAAATCACGATGCAAACCGAGTTACATGTGTGAACTGGCCTTTAACCCCACAGACACTGCCATTTTTGTAATCGACAAGTCCTGTGTCAAACCAACCTGGAATACCTTTTCCGTACTTGTCTAAGCAAGCTGGCTGAGCATGGATTGAATCCACAACAATTTGTATGGGATCTAGACTGTAGGGATCATGGGAAACAAACTTGATGCAATGGTAGACAGAAAGTTTTTGGAATGGAATGTGGACATTTAGTGATGCCGCTTCGACTTGGGCCTTTGTAAAATGGGGATTCTGATATTGTGCCACAAAATGTGCTAGGGCCGCCTCAAAAAATGATGCTCCATAGTTGTCTTTGAGGGTGTGTATACTGATGCTATGTGCTGATGGGTGTTTAGCCATCAACAGTTCATGGGGTGGGACAAGACATGGTGGAGGTTTTGGTGGGGGAGGGTGAATGCCTTCATCGTGTTGAAAACCTGTCGACGGATAAATTTGTCATGTCGTAAGATTTTTTCGCGGCGCTCAAGCCATGCTGTCATCTGGGGGTACTCATCTTTAAAGTTTGTTGAATGATAAGCATCTTTTGCAAGGTCAATATGGAGCCTCTCCATGTATTCTGTATTATAGTTATCTGTGGTACCGAACAGCTCAATAAAGTACCGGTAATGGCCCGAAAAATGAAGCTTGGGAAGGTTAAAGTTGGCCCAGACACCAAGATCGATAAAAATATCTTTGTTGTTGTGGAAGCGGCTTAGGGCATCATCAAGAAGGTCCAAGGTTTCATCTGTGTGAACTGGATACTTAGCAAGGTAAAGGAAGTCTAACATTCCTCTCACAGCACAGAGGAGACGAGTTGGGTTCATATTGTCATATCAATGATGATTCCAAGAAGGAATTGTGAAATCTGGTCATGTTCAGTCCCAGTGACATGTGAAAGATGAGAGATTCCCTTCATAAAGATCCTAATATTATGATTGGGAGGCAGCCGATGACATCGAGCATCAATCTCTGTATCACCATAGATCACTTTCAGCCACGAGATAAGATGTTTGATGACCCCTTGGTACAGCTGGTGAAGGATGTCGGGAGCAATAGACTAGTAGATATTCAGAAATGGCAGATTTTCCCAGAAAGGATGCTGCACAGGTTTGACTCCAGCTTCTTGGCATGCCTGTGTAAAGGCTGTGGGGCCCTGACTTATTGTGTCAAATGCTTTGAGGATTTTTGCAAGCTCGTGTGGCACTCCAACACTAGTGGGATCACCCAGTTTGTCATTGTTGGCTGGACATGTTGGACATTGACCTGTCTTGATTGCAGTGACGAGAAGCTGTTCCGGATAATCACTGACAAACGTGGCATAGATCAGGTGGCACTGCCGAACAATACCATCTCCACTTGTCATATGAATGCCATCGATACCAGCTGTTTCCAAAGGTTTGAGGATGTACTTCATACAGGCATGGAATAAATTGGCCAGAGTGCGGCGACATGCAGATTTATTTTTTATGTGATCGAGTTTAGAGATGGGGAGATATGCAAGAAGGACTTGGCCCTGACGAGATGGTTTGCACCAGATGTGTTTGGGAAGGTTACTGATAGTCATGTAGACAGGATAAGCTGATTTGCCTCGGAAGACCATAAGTTGAATTTTGTCAGATGAAATGATGACAGGGATGATCGTACACCCTTTCTTTCCTGTTTTTGCTTCCAATTCCTTCTAGCTAAAGTTGATCATCATGGTCATGGTGTTGAGGTAAATGAAGAAGCTCACCTGAGTGCACCACCACCATTTGCCTGTATGCATGTCGAAGTAAAGGTGAATTGTCTGATCTGCATCCACATAATGCCGCTCAGGTTCTACCAGGAGATGCTCTGCAAAATCCACATCACCCCACAAGGCTTTGATACACTCGATAATATTACAACAAAAAAGTTCAAACGCTTCACCGGCAACGATAACTTCGTGGCGCTGAAAAGCAGGATGGCCTGGAAGTTTTTTGTCAATCACACAGTTTAGCTCATTTGAATTCTTGTACAAGAGCTGGAGGGCTTCATGGACCTGTGTGAAAGTTGGTTAATATTAATTGAATTGAATGATGTACATACCCCTTTGATAGCAAGAAGATCTGAAAATGCTGTAGATCCTGCCCCATGCAACTTTGCCCACTTAGCAATTTCCCAGTCTGTTCTTGAAGAAAACCGCGCCCAAGGGTTGGTTAAACCATTAATAGCAGCAGAATACTTGGCATTGCACAGCTGTTTCTGCTTCAGAGCTGCACCAGCACTGCAGATTGGGTACTTGTCAGAATAGCGCACAGTGAAGGTCTTGTTGTTAAGACGGCCTTCTGACTGCTGTCACTGGGCATCAGTCAATTCTGGGTCAACCGGGGCATCAGATGAATCAGCTTGAACAGCTGCTGTGACATCCACTGATGCACCAGGCTGTTCTGGTTCCCAGCCATCTTCAAGAATTGCATCCTGCCCAGCTGTAAGCATATCATCTTCCTCGTCATCAGGATCATCTATTAACTCTGGGAGCTGGCCATGCAGTACCACATCATTCTGCCCAAAGTCCTCATCCATGTAGTCCTCTGGCCCTCCAAATGCATCGCCTTCAAACAGTTTAGGACCATCTAAGACACCTGAGTTATGTTCAATTCCATCATCAGATTCAGTAGAGAAACCCATCAATTCCCGGTACAATGACATGCACCAAGGATCCCTACTCTGTCGTAAGTGTGAAAAATATCCAGTTTGAGTAAAACCACAGGATGAGCAAGCCAGACAAGTTTGTGTTCGAGATTGAGAAGACATCGTAGGAGAGATACAATCAGGGCACAATCAATGTAGATATCACAAAGTGATATTAGTGACAGCACGGCTATTACTATAGGCAAAACTGGGGGACAAAATTTGAAATTAGCTTGTCAAACACACTGTACAAACAGATACTCACAAAATTTTCTCTTCACCCCCATTACTTCATCCACATTCTTTTGCTCCAACTCCTGACATTCCTTTGATATCTTTCTCTTACCCGACATTATACCCAACATGTTATGTTCTTTCCATATCAACCATCTAATGGCAGAAAAGACTGAGAAAGTGAAGAAAGCAGCTGCGACAAAGGCACATAAGCAGTTGCAGCAAAAGCAGGCTGACATGGAACTCAAGGAGTCTACACACAGTCAGTACTCAGTTCTCATACATATTTCAAGTCAAAGAATATGTTACTTATGGAATGAGATAACAGGTCCACGTGGTGCAAAAGCAAAAGCATTAGAAGAGGCTGGTACGAGACATCTCCCTGATGCAACTAAACATACTTACACTGTGAAGTTTGGAACACAAGTTGGGCAACCAAGAAATGATCCGGATCGCTCACAGGATCAGAGGAGATCCAACAGCCCCAGCCAAAAAAGAAGGGTATTTGTCATTACTGATACACTGTACCCTGCTAACTAGGTGCATGTGAAGCCAAAAGTATGTTGAAAGATGGGAGTGAGCATGCATCTGAGGTAAAGAAACTTGCAATGTCAACAAACTTAAAAGGGAAATGTGAGTTGTTGTAATGTGTTACCTTGTGTATCTATGTGTGCATCCGCTGACTAAATTTCTCAGCTACAAGTCGTCAAGCTGCAGCTCAGATCGAGAGCAGTGCATCAGAGGATGAAGAGGTCCTTCTCCAAAAAGGTAGTGTTCTTTGTTCAATGTTCATCTGCTTACTAATGCTCCACTGTCTTGCAGTACACTCCAAAGTGGCCAAGGTTAGTGGGACCTTCATTCCTCATTGGCAAGTTTTCACAACAATGTCATAATCTCTAGGCCAAGGTTCACCAAAAATCTGCAAGCATCGACAATTTGGGTGACTCAGAGTCTGCTTCAGGTGAAGGAGATGACGATGATGATGATGGTGACAGTGATGGCAATGACGGCGATGATAGTAGCATATCCGACAATGATGATTTTCTGGGAGTCGACAACAAGATGTTATGGAGAATTCTTGTAGCTGAGGTATCTTCTAGTTTCTCTCCGTCTGATATTAACTTACTTCAACTGGTCTAGCAACCTACTATTGTCGAATCTGACTCAGAGCAGCGTGGAAAGGGCCCTTCTCCAGAAGCGCTGTTTGATGACGACATCGAGGTTGATGATAGCAGCACCCAGGACTTAGTGTTGGCTGCTACTACTCAAAGCCATCGATCTTCTAGGTCAAGCTGTTACTCAAATCTGCCATTAACAGATTCAGATGGGTTCCACTCAGAACATGGCGATCATGACTCTGGTGACAATGACAACAATCAGGACAGTGTTTGTAAACATGAAGTGACCAATGTGAAGGTCAGGAAGCATGCACATAAAAAGAAAAAGGTATGCCAATTCACTTTTCTTTTAGTTACATATTGTCATCTGAATATCTTGCATATAAGGGCCACCATAGCAATGTGTTTCAAGCAGAGGTTTGCCATTATCTGCAACTAATATTTTCTGCCTCCCCATTGACCCACCATTACAGGTACCTGTCGTTGACCAGAGTTCAGGTGAGAAGATTAAGATGGAAAAGAAACCCATAACAACAGCAAACTCTGAATGGCCCAGACATGCTCAGCTCGTGCCTCCTCCATCAGGCAAAGACCTTCATCTTAACAATCAGCATGTGTTCATCCAGTTTGTTGTCCAAGGTGCCATTGCCAACATCACAGTCCAAATCCTTGCCGACCACTCATTTCCTGAGACTGATCAGAAGCTCAAATTTCGATGGCAAACTCTTCAAAATGCTGCTTGCCATCGTTACTCTGAATTTCTTCCAATAGTTGATATTTATGAGCGGATTGTGGAGGATATTAACTTTAGCAATGCCCTTGGAGAACTAGTGAGTGAGCTGTACACCAATCCATTGAAGATCCTTCATCTGCTGTTAGGTTATGGATCAGTTGTCATCGATTCAGAATCCTGTCAAAACTAATGCGATGATGGTGATTGCTGCATATGAGCTTGGTATAGGTGAAAAGTGTGCTGACCATATCACTGCATTGTTTGATTGAGAGGCATTTATATTTCCTGGATCCTGGGGCACTCATGCCACAACAGGAAAAGTGGTGTGTGGTTAAGCATATGTTCTGCTGTATATTACTCATTAACTCTTTGCAGAACTGGATATGCAAATCGAAAGAGCCATTCCTCAATCCTGCCTTCATTGATGTTCTCAAATCCAGCTTTTTCCACCATCCAACATCAGTTGGTTATCAAGTCCTCAAAAAATATACCTCTAGTACCAAGGGCAAGCCCAAGTTACCTATCATGATGGTTGCATTAGGAGCAACTGGGGTGTGTGACATTATTTCTTCTATTTCTCTTTATTGATGACTTGTAGGTATATGCTGTGCTCTCTGAGTGGAAGAGTGGGTCTCGAATTTCAGTCAAGTTCAAAGGGAATATTTTCGGATCAATCTACAAAATTCTTCTCCAAACTCTTGAAAGAATAAAGACCCAGAAACCCAAAGTGTTTCATGCAATCATGTTGAAGCTCTATAGCCTTGTTGTGTAAGCTTCCTTCTTCTTGTAAATTCTTCTATTCACTGGTTGCTTCAGGACATCTCATTTGATAGAGCCTCAAGGTGAAGGTGCCCTTGAACTCATGGATCTTGATTCAGATGGGTATTGATTCTTTTGTGATGTGGACATCATATGATTATGCAATCCTTTCTTAGCTTTTTACTTATCATACACTTTGATGCTTGGGATTTGGTTACTGTTACAATATATACCTCATTCTGTAATGACAATAATGATACCTTTTTGCTTAAAATGTGGAAAAATGGACTGGAAAGCTAATGAATGAGAACAATTTTGTGTTTCTGTGGCAATTACATGGGCCTAAATAAGTGGGAATATATACTAATCTTTGCTTGTCCATCCTTAAAATAAATGAACCAGTCTAAAAGTTCCTAATGTAGGAAAACTCACTTATTGATGGAAACCTGGTTTATTTGACTCATAACAGGTAAGGCAGTCCAAATTTCTGGTAATTTTGTCAGTTTAGCAATTTGGGTTTTCCCTGATGTAATTCCGTTGTGGTGCAACCAGCAGATGAGCCACACCATTTGCAGGCACCGAGAAAATGCCAACACCAGTGATAGTGACTCAGACTTACCATCTAACCTTTCCTACATCCTTCTGGAGGGTGTTTGCGCCTGCCTCAACAGGGAGTCACTCAGGCTCAGAACCTGATTTCCTAACCTCCAAATAGAAAACCTCAATAACTATGACTGTCTGGATGCACAACTGTTTGATGTTCTGCGAAGCATTGATCGTTTGTAGACAAGTAACTATGTAATGTTAAGCTCTGCTATATAGCACTTTGAAATTGATAAATCAAGATTGTCTTAAATGACATCCTTACCAGTAGCAATCCACTGATCTTGACTAACCCTCTGCTTTTTAGCAGGAGGAGGATAGTTGTCTAGTGCAGATGATGTCAAGGTGTTAGTCGTAGTCATAAGAATTCCCAATGCCTCCCTTAAGTCCCGCTTCTCCCCATCCATCATTGCACACTTTTCCTTTCCACATCTTTCCAAGCCTAACTTCTTTCTATGCAGACCCTTGATCTCCCGAACTGCAAGATACCTAGGAAGGGTGGGATCTCCTCTGACAGCAGATGTGCTTGTAGAAAGAAGAACTGTGAGTAATATAAGTAACTCTGCATAAAATGACCTACCATTTTGTACCATTTGTCCGTTTCAAAACCTTTGCATGGCCACAATACTCCAAAGGACCAATTGCTGCACTACAAGTCTCAGTGACTATAGTCTCAAACAGCATAGACCGCCTTAGATCTCTGAATATAGCTGTCACCGACACCAAACTTGTTAAAAACATAGATTAAGGTAACAATACGATAAACTTTGAGTAAACCAGTGACATACCTAGGCTTAGCATCCTTTGCATGCCGAGAGTTTGCTGGAAAACATGGGGAGATCGACCAGATTTGCTTGTCAGCCTGGTAGGTATATGTCGTTCTAGTTTTCCAGTTTGCAGGTGGTGAACATGGAACCCGCGATCCTTTGCCAGCATAAGCTGAACAAGGTAAAACGCTGACATTAATTGGACTCACTTGTTTAGCCACCGCACACACAGATGTTTCCCATATTGATCTTTTGTAGATTTGGACAGAAGTGTGGGTCAGATAAGCAAGCTAGCATGATGAGGATAAGCACAGGATCCATCACTACTTGAAGCACTTACCTTGAGGCTGACAGGACCAAGATTGAGAATCATGGAATGACTTGTTGTTGCTACACCTTTCAGTTCCAGTGACTCAATTGATGGAGGATTAGGCTGCTTAGTGGAAATAGCAAGTTGCGGCAGCCATAGTGGAGTCTGCTTGTGGTTTGTACCCCTCTTGATGGTGCATGTCGCGTCTAGACGATAAACTTGGCCATCAGAGGCACCCACCCGCTTAGCTTCAGCTTGCAAAGCATCGGCCCAAAGCGCCATAACCTTGAAAGATGTTATAGGAAGTAGGAGCTGGAAAAACCAGAGCATAAGTAGATAGTGGGCCCAAGACTCACAATATTCTGGCATTTCATTCAAGAACACGCTTGGAAAGCGGCCGTTATTGTGATATAAGCGTGACAAATCACAGTTCTAGCACACTAAGTTCTAATGTCACTCGATAGACAGTTTAATGGGCTCTAAATTCTCTCCTACTAGTTACAAAACTGTTCGTTTATATAAGTAAGAATTTGGGCTTGTTGGGTATCTAAATAAAGAGTCCAGCTCGTTGTCAAGTAGTAAGCAGCAGGGAATTGGAAATACAGATAAGTCATCGTATGAGAAGAGATAGGGTAAAAGAAAAGGAAAGAAACCATAGAGACAAAATAAATGAAATAACGGAACGGATAGATGATAAGGAAAATACTGGAGCGTGCATCACCCGGATCACACTATGCTTACAGTTATGTTTCGTATTATGGATATGGTCACATATGTGTGACATGTACTTAAGGGAGGCCAGCATCTCAATATTATATACCATAAATGTGGGACGTATTTTGTAATGCCTGGGATTCAACCATAACATATTAGCGAAGACTTTACACTTAAACCGAGACCTTAGAACTTGAGCCCTCTCAAGCTGCAGGCTCCTCGCCCAACTATCGATATACTTTCAGAAATGCATAGGCTTAGTCACCTTGTAATGCAAACTATTGTCAACACAAGTTTGGTAGAGGAATCCAGTGTCTCAATATTATATACCATAAACGTGGGACATATTTTGTAATGCCTGGGATTCAACTATGACATATTAATGAAGACTTTGCACTTTAACTGGGACCTTAGAACTTGAGCCCTCTCAATGTGCATCCCATGCAAGCTTCAAACGTTGAGCTGAGCTGAGTCATCACATGATGACACTCGCAGCTGCAGCATAACATCATGATGAGACTCGGATTAAGTACACCCCCTACCCTATGTTCCGGATACTGATGAATTGGCAGGACATGGAGCACGTTTATCTAGACTGGTCCTATAACTAGTAAGCCTGGATCAGTACTAGGCAATGCATTGGATTTGCTTCAACAACACATGTAGCTGGTGGTATCACTGGGGTACGTATCATACTATCATACAGCCTACCCTACTCCACACACACACACTCACACACACAGGTAGATCTTCCGACACCCCCAAACGGCGCTCTACAACCCAGCCACAAACCTCCTGCAGCTCTCAGAGATGCACATTCTAGATATTGTGAGACACCTCTCCGAGGAGATTGGGTACAGGACTGTGGGAGGCTGGCGTATACTTGATGAGAACAGGCAGGATAACTGGCAAACAATGTTTTAACATGGGGAAAAAATAGAAAATCAGAGACGTACTTCCGTTAGGGGCCTGATATTTGGCTCGCCCCAAGACACAACAAAATGTGTCAATCCACCCTTGGTGAGTCGCGATATAAATGACTGACATAACACATCACCCATACACTCTCAGCAAGAATGGAAACAAAACCTACATTTTCCTTTCTCTTCTGTAAAGATTCTATGTAACATGTTTTCAACCCGTGCATTAACATCCTCATCAGTCTCTTGTGTTGGCCAAAGCGGATTGTCTTTTTCTTCTGTAGGATCCTCATAAAAGTTTGCCTCAAATGCAACATGGGGGAACATTTCTTGGATGTAGAGCTTGGAGTGTTGGTGCTCAGCTTGCAAGGCAGAGCATTTCTTGCAACAGTTCTATGAAGATTGCAAGTTTGCAAAACAATTGTCGACTCGAATACTACAATAAGCGACAGGGACTCACTTCAACCACAACGGTCTGTACCAACGGTGGATTCCCTGGCAAGTTGCCCAGCGTAATCATATTTGTGACCAGGGCCCTCATGAATGGACTGCACCAGGAAACTTGCGGCAAGCCAATGCCAGCCACGAGTTACATATTGCCAGTAAAAATGACATACCCATTAGATGTCCATTTCAATGATCTAACATATGCGACTGAGTATGAACTAGAAGGAGGCCACTAAAAGAGCAGGTGTTAAGAACTGATCCTAGAGGCTGCTTCGGAATCCGACCAGACACTGCGGGTGATGATAGCGGGAGATTGTCGGGTCAATGCGGATTCTGCAGGAGGGAAAATGAAAAGGACTTGGCTTCAGCTTGTAAGAAGCTGCACCCTTCACCTCATCTGGTGTCCTAATTTCAAGTCAAGAGTTTAGAGGTAGGAGCAGGAAAGTGCGGGTAACTGTGGGGAGGAGTATGGAGGGACTTAGATGAGACTAGAACTTCAGGATGAGACTAGAACTTCAGAGGGAGACTAGAGGTTGAGTCAAATGGAGTTCAGACTCTTAAAGGACAGGGGTTGGAGTAGAAGGAGGTTTTATATTGGCAGGGTAAAGTCAAGTCTATGTCGATATATGAACTGAGGAATACAAGGCAAAACTAACTAAGCTTAAATACTGTAGTCCAGAATAATGCAGAACAGGAACGAAGACTGCGGCAGTGTCTCAACTGCGGCAGTGTCTCAACTGCGTAGATCAATTATCTAGTGGGAGCCGCACAGGAATCTGCAGTCGAATTTGCAATAGAGATGGCAGCCTTGGGAAGGCAGCCATGGATGCTGTACAAGGTGGCCTGGTGCACAGCAGTGTGGGCAGTGCAAGGCGGCCAGGAATGAAATTGGGAGGCATAGGCAAAAGTCATGTTCGACGTGTGGGAAAGGGTCGGATGGATGCGGGTTCCGATCGGGCGAGGAACAGTTCTTGACAGCAGGATCCTAGACGATATAAAACAAACCACGAGCCTAAGTGGAACTGGAGCCAGGAATCTGAATACTGCAAGTCTACCACTTGAACTTGAATCCAGATACACAAGTTTAAGGGAGGCTGGTGTCATAGGGTTTTTGGAACACGCATGCTTAGTAACCTTGTGATGCAAACTGTTGTCAACACTGGTAGGTGAGGAATCCAGCGTCTCAATATTATATACCATAAATGTGGGATGTATTTTGTAATGCCTGGGATTCAACCATAATATATTAACAAAGACTTTACACTTAAACCGAGACCTTAGAACTTGAGCCCTCTCAAGCTGCAGCCTCGCCCAATATGATCCATACACATTTGGAATGCTGCAATGCATATGCTTAGTCACCTTGTGATGCAAACTGTTGTCAACAAAGTGGTAGGTGAGGAATCCGGCATCTCGATATTATATACCATAAATGTGGGATGTATTTTGTAATGCATGGGATTCAACTATGACATCTTTACACTTTAACTGGGACCTTAGAACTTGAGCCCTCTCACTGTGCAGTCTATGCAAGCTTCAAATGCTCGAGCTGAGTCATCACATGATGACACTCGCATAACTTGAGAGCCAATTGAGAGCAGGAATACATTCCCCAAGAATCAAGAACATCTGAGATCACAAACACGGCAAATTTATTTGTCCAATAAGCTGCTTCAATAAATAATGGCACAAAGGTAGGTGTGTAGGTACAAGAGGCAAGAAAAGCTTAGTCTACAAGCCAAGATAACAAAGGACACTAATGGGTGCACTTCTTCAGGACAGACAACAAGACAACAAACTGAATATTTGAAGACAAGACCAGCCCAGAGACACCCCTGTAGGTGCTAAGGGAGTAGCCGACAGAAATGACAGATTCAATGGGAACCTCAGCTGCCCCCTTTCTGTATATCGGCCAGGAGGAGAGGCATGCAAAATCGGCATCCGTAAACATAAATGGAGGACGGCCGTTTTGAGCCTGCCCATCATAAACAGGAACTAAGAATGGATGAAAGACCAAATGTGAGGCCACGCTAAGTGGTAGGCCACAACAAACTCACTTGTATCATCAAAAGAATGAGAAGAAGTATATGCAGATGCAGCAGCCACAGCCTTGAGGGGCGAGGACACCATCCTTAAGACCGAGGAGGAACCCGAGGCTGGAGAAGAAGGAGAAGGCCCTGAATATTCATAAGACAAGGCTACGTCAGTGGAAGATAATAGTGGGCATACCTGTCTTCCATGAATTGCCCTTCCCCTCTCCACGCATTGCAAAACCAAAGCCCAAGGGAGTCATCATTCCTGCAGCAAACTGGAATTGAAAAAGCATCCCCCACATGGCTACGTCACGATGCATCTCTTGGTCTAAAGGTGCAATGGAGATCTTGTGAACAGAGTAAGGGGCATGGCAGGGACCAGAATCACAAGCACCAACAATATAGCTTTCTGTGACAGTCCCTGCCATCATACAAACAGAAAGAGCCTTCTTGTCACGCACACGGAGTCGACCGTTGTCGATGTAAAGAAGTGCATGATGGATATGGGCTGTATTCACATACTGCCCAGATTTGACAAAGAGAAAAGCCCTTAGGAACGACCTCAAACACAGGAAGGAAGAAATCAGCCTTTACAAAGAGAACCACCATTGAACAAATCAAGAACTCACTGCACCTCGTCCTTCACCATGTTTGCACATGTCTCAGAAAAGGGCATTCGAAGAGACTCAGTGGAACCTGTGAAGGAAGTGATGTCACACAGCCAGCTGCCAAGACAGAATCAGAAGAAGCGCATGAAGCAACTGGAAATAAACAGATGGAAGCACAGGGAGGCCAACATAGGTCTTGGCCAAGAGCGGATCTTGACAAGACAGAGACATAACAGCACACTCGTCTTCTTCCTCAACGTTGTCGTCATCATGAGGAAGATCTCTGGACAATTGTCAGTCATGAAAAGATGATTAAAAAAGAAAAAAGTATGCACAAGCTGGCACCAGGTGCAATGTCCACCTCGTGCTCAAGATCACTTGAGCCATCAGCAGTTCCAGCATTGTCAACATCTGATTCTGAGACATCCCTGACAACCAAGATTAGCATATTGACACAAAAAAAAAGCAGATATTAACACACTCTAGAAGCTGGGTCTCAAACTTGACCCTTTGATCCTCTCTTCCTTCCAACTTGGCCGCAATTGCGTGCTGAACATCAGCAATAACACTTTACACCAAAAAAAGTAAGAACACAGAAAACAGTGAAGCCATTGAGTGGCGCACTCAGACACCTCTGGAAGCTCAGATTCAGTAAGATCTGCGGGAGTGCGCAAACCATCGGAGATTTCCTGCCATTCAGGCAAGGGCACTGTAGCTGCAATGTCAGCCAACGCGACAGGAACCTGACGCTTGTTTCTGGACAAGCATAATGAAAATCAGCAATGAGACTAAGCAGAGGGACAAAGACAGAAGAAAATGCACTTCTTGGGCTGAACAAACCCAGCTGCCTCGATAGCTGCCTTAGCCTTCTCTGTTTTAACAATAGCTCTCCTAAACAATGAGCATGAGAAGGAGATTGAAAGAGACCAGCACATACTTTGGGTGAACATCAGGGACAGGGCTTCAGAAAAGAGTGATTAACAAATAGATGAAGAAACTCAGAAGGGAGCAGTACTTGGTCTCAGCCATCACAGCATCCAAAGCTTGTCTTCAAAAGTAAAGCTTCAGGAGGGGAAAACTTGGTCCACAACAGCAAATATCATACATAATAGAGACAGGGGGAAGAAGCTTGAACTCTTCAGAACCAGGTGCAGGAAGAGCCTTCCGAGCACGCTTCAAAGAAGAGGGCAGCACCTCCACAACCTCACTAAAACATGACAGGAAGAAAATAAGCCAGAAATCTCATGAAAACTGCATGTAACACATACACATCTGAAAAGTCACTGTCGCTGTGCACAAGGGTAACTGCAGCAGCCTTATGTTTTTTTGAAGGAGTTCTACTACCACAGCTAGTCAGTACCCAAAAAAAGTAAGTAAAGAACGACTCACGGGGAACCCATAGTCAACTGGTCAGTGACCATTCTACCAAAAAATAGAAAGTACATTACATGATTCAACCGTCACCACACAGATAAAAATGACAATGAACAAATTCAAGTCAAAAGTAGGAGTCCTAGGACTACAGATGAGAAGTCAGTGAGACATAACAGCAGAAAAAATGATACCAACACATACACTCCACTTTTTGGGGAAGGGGCAATCTTTGATGGAGAGCTTAGAGTGCACACAAGTCAACATCTACATTGAGAAACATGGAAGGGCACTCAGGTGGCATTACCTTGACCCTTTCAAGGTGCGCTTAGGCTTAGCAGACATGGGTGGAATTGGTTCAGTGTACTGGCAGGTGAGTGCAGTAGAGAAGAGGCAAGAATGACACACAGCAAACAGTGGCAGTAAGCTTATATAGTTGCCAGCAGACCAGCTAGATGTCAAATGAAAACATTAATCACAAAGGTGTCTAAAAGGAGAAGAAAAGAGACAGCAGGGAAGCAAAGACACAATAACAGGGATCCTCCACTGCCAACACTACCGCAGAGCTAAGCTTGCACATGTCCCAGATCCCCAAAACTTCAACCTAGCAGGATATAATAGAAATCCAGAAAGGGGAGGCAACGGGAAAGGGAAGGGGGAATCCAGAAAGGGAAAACAAAAGGGCAAGGGAAGGGTAATGAAAAGGCAAGACAAGAAACTATGAGTCCATAAGGAAGGACAGAAAGCAACCAAACCTCTCAGGCTGGTGGACACATGAAAACGAGTGGGATAGAAGCAACGGACCCAAACCACTAATCCATTAGATGTTAAAGGAAAAAGAAAAGATCAAAGTAGATGACAGAGGGGGACTTTATGATGACAAGCATGACATCGCGATGGTGGCAATCTGAAGTACCAGGAGAACTACCTAACACAACAGTAGAAGACTGAAACGTCAAGCAATTATGCTTCTCATTTTGATTCGCTTGCAGCAAACCCCCAGTGACACGAGCAATCACCAGGGGTAGTCATCAGCCATCTGATGGCAATGGCTGATATGCACACAAGATAGTGCAATATAGCACTACAGTACAAAGCGAGAAATAAGTTAAGAGTACAGAAGTGTGCTGTTTCAATCATCTCATACATACCAGAAATATCATGCCCAAATCAAGTTCTCACTACCATGCTTGACAAGGGCTATGACACAGACAGAGCGCATGAGTCAAACTACTACAGAAAACTTTTAATAAATTGTACTTACTCTCTCACACCAATGCGACACAGGAAATGCGCTAGAGCAGAGTGCCACTGAGGTGACGAGTGCAGAGGAGGATTGTTGCCTAGCAAGACTGTTCAAGGCAAGTTGTTGTTAATTGTCAGCAAACCCTGACTAACAACTAACCATTTTGGGTGGCAGGACAAAGACGCATTCAACAAGAAGTTCACAATAAAGAAAACAGAAAAACCTGACACATGGCATCTGATAGAAAACCGGCGAGACAACAATGCAGTAATTGAAGAGGCAGTGTTTACTATCCAAGGAATCCTGGTAGCAAAGGAGCTACTGCCTCTACAGGAGAAGCCAAAGTAAGTAGCACTGTTATGAAGTTAAATTGTATACCTCATCATTTTGAAAATGCCATTGAACAGGCTATCTGCACAGCGCTATAGATTCCTTCAACAGCGGATTGTATTGACAGGACTTGGCTCTCCAACATTCACCAGAGCATTTGAGGCAGCAGTAGAGATATATGGATACTTTGACCGTCAATTTTCTGAGGGAATATTGGAAAGCTGGATGGCCTCCCAGGACTCAGAGCTGGATGCCATGCCCTGTTTTGACATCTCTAACCGATACCTGACACCAACAAAGGAGACAAAAGACCCGGACATACCATTCGAGAAGGGAGTTGACCCTTGGGGCATACTACGCAGAATGGCAAGCGGCAATGGAACATGTACATATGTGCACACCGAAGACAATCAAGTTCAGTATTTCACCACCAGTAGAGAAGCAAGCAGCAATAGAAAGTCAGTGGAAGCATGTAAGGAATATTGTAACAATGTTCACCATCAATTAACAGGTTTCAGCCATGCAAACCACAGACATTCCGGATCAGAGATATTGTCCAGGCTCAACTGTCTTTTGTAGTAATTCCCATAAAGGGTGGTCAATGCAAGATGCTCAGTGTGTTGAGATCACTGGCATTGTTGGACAGGAACTTTGGCCAGGTTTTCTCAAATTTAATAACTGAACCACAGAAAGCTGACACACCATGTGTACAACAGGTCAAACATTATCAGAAGAATAACGATGACAAGCAAGCATCAAAGGAGATATTAAATGTGATGCTGAAGTGAAGGGTTGGGTACAGTGGTGAGACAAACATGTATGACAGGGAGACACGAAAAGCGCAACAAGATGGACTTGGATAGTAGCAGCAACAAAGGAATGGGAGGCGCAGAGCACACAGAATAGAAAGTAGAGATCAGACAAACATACGAGAGGAAAAATTTAGTCGTGCAGTGCAGTATAATTGAATATCTTGACGTCACAGGCCACCAACTGACTCTCGGTAGTGTGATAACATCTTCTTTTCACAGCTGTATGTAATATCTTGTTCACATTTACTTACATGTGAATGAAGCATCAATCCCACAGTGTCTGAGTCATTAGTCAAAGAAAGAAAGGAATAACACCATGTACTGTGGATGGATCAACGAAGGACACAAAGGGGCTATATAGCAAAGCAAGCAGTTCAAAGTTCAAATCAAGTTTTGCAACCACTTGCAAGATGACCAACCCAGTGTCTTGGCCAACCGAGCTGATCACCACCATCATATGGCTATGCCTCCAGGAAGATTTTTTGAACCTTTCCCTCACCAACCAAGAATTCCATCCTTGGTGGTTGAATCTCCAGCATGTATTGACACAGTTCTGTGACATACTGAATGAACACCCAAATCCTTACAGCATATTTTTGACCACATTCCATGTTGACAATGATTCATTCAGCAAGGCATCTGTGCAGTTTAAGAGATGAGCGTATCACATAAACACACTCTGTGAAGCCACTCCTTTCCACCTCATGCTCGACTTGATGTTTGAGGCACCCACCACCCCCACAGCACCGGCTTCAGCAGCTGCTGTACATTCAGTGTTCCTCATGTTGAAAGATCTACACACTCTTGTCCACTCGGTCCACACCTTGCATCTCAGTGTTCCTCATCTATCCGCCCAAGTGCTTGAAATCCCACTCTTCCCTGGTATCGTGCATGCATATCTGAACTTAGGGGGAGTGCTCCACATGCCCTGTTGTATCTATCCCAATGTCCACACCAATCGATCGCTGAATCAACTGACAACACAATTTTCACTGCACACTCCTACACTGGAGCCTCTGTCAGTAATGATGACTGCAAGCGCCCAACTCCACGTACCTGAGTTTGGCAATGTCATACAGCTCCAACTCAATGTCGTGGATGGGTTTCAAGCAACAATGGCCTTGCCAAGCTTCATTGCAATGTTGTCCCAGCTCACACATCTCCAACTGACCTTGAGGAACACGCTAAAATGGTGCACCAATACACTCCACCTCCCCAACCTCTCAAATCTTCTTATATGCACTGTTGGTGACCCAGGTGGCAATGCTGAACCTCAGACAGGTATCATCTTCAATGCTCCACAAGTCAAAGCAGTATGTTTGATGCTCACCAATACCCGCACCATCGCATTCCATGAAGGTGTGCTCCCTTCGACCATTGAGCACATAGAGATCGCAACTCCACATTCATTGCTCATGCCGGTCGATGTTCCAACACTGCTGCATGGAGAAGGTGTTAGTTCTATCCATGACTTCATCACCCACCTGCCACATGTGAAGGAGGTGATCATTGCAGTGCACAACCTGCCAGCACAAACATCTATACCAACACCAGTGTGTTGGCCCATGCTCAAGATTGCGTTCGAATTCAGAATTGTGGACTTCCTCAGACATATAGACATGCCTGCAATCAAAGTGATATGGTTAATTTATCCACATTGGCTGCTCTGGTTACTGTCCAGACCATTGCAAACATCTTACCCATCATTCCCAGGGGTCTCTGATGACTCTGACGATGAAGGGGAAGAAGAAACCAATCAGTACAATTCTGACAATGATCAAGACATCGCATCAGATGGTAGTGATGATGGTTGCATAAGACACAATGCAACCCTCATGCACACACTTGTCCTTCACTGCGAAGAAGAAAGAAAGAAGCTCAGCAATCGATTCCCCCAAATTGAAGTATGCACATATGATAACCATCAACAGCTTGACCACCACCACTTTGATAGACTACCACACCTCTCATTATTGGGCTTAGTTTATGAATGTAGGCAAGCATTTTGATATACGTAGGCATGCATTTTGGTATACCATTAGAAAGGACCAAATAGTATCAATGTCGTCTGAATCTTGCTCGTTGAACGTTGAACATCAAAGCAATCGGCATTTGCCGCAATGTGAAAAGCACTCGGCATTTACCGCAACGTTGCAGCGAAAAAGTGCAGGGCAGACTCATGCAATACAACAAACAACAAACAACAAATACATTACTAAAGGTATCGGTGTCGGCAAACGCCGCAACGTTGGCGCGAACAGAGTTCCCACGCTTACTCAAGTCGAGGGATAAACCTCATTCTCAATTCTGAGAACTCGGAACATAGGCTGTATGTGTCCGGGTGGGCTCGCTTGCTCAGTACAAAGTCTAGTGTTAGTAATATAAGAAAAACAGTAGTAATGGAGAATAACTTACTAACAAGGCGAGCTCGCCGTCGTCGTCGTCGTTTTCGTTTTCGTTGATTGCGTCCTGTGGTTTGGTCAGTGCGATCGAAACCCAACCAAATTTGTCAGCATTTCTATTTTGGGGACTCATAATCTGCACGGCCGTGACGGCCGTCTTTTGACGGTCAATACGGCATAAATTCATACCGTACACCGTACATACCGTCAGTGTACGGCACGGTGCGCAGCCCTAGTTCTGCGTTCTATTTTTGGCAAATTTTTGGATCTGTTCATTGTTCAACTTCGTCGACATCAAGCCTGATTTTGCCCCCAATTGATATCGATGTTGCAGATCAACAAAATGATCCAAGTTTCCATTGGGACCGTCAAAGATAGATGCATCGAATAGGCTACAGATGGACCAAGTGATCCAACAAACAAGAATTTCCCATGTTTTGGAACATCGACTCGTACGAACAGATCATCCAAGATCTCAACAGGAGTCCTTAGACCTTCGGCATGGTTCTTCCTCAAAATAACCATGTTTCAACCAAACAGAAGATTTGGGTGCGGTTCATTATTTACGGTGGCATAGCCGCCACTTCCTTTGGTAAAGTTCAAGTTGTTGGGCTCGTTTGATCTTCTTTTCCCCTACTTAGCTCTCCTGCTACGACGAACTAGACCCCGTGGTTCCCCTCGCCGAAAGTGGCACTCATTACTTAGGTCGCTTATTTTGCCTGACTGTGTTCTGTCTACAGTGTCAACGTCTTCTCTCTCATGCAGTCTGAGTCTGCTACTTTTGTACTTGGTTACAGTATACTGGGAACAGTTGTTAGAGAGACTATTATTAGCGCTCATCTGACAACCACCATACTGCGCAGTCCGCCAACTACGGCCACATCCTGGGTCAGTCGCTCAGTTGGTGTAGAGACTTCTACTAGCCCTCTGACAAGCACCATACTGCCCAGTCCGACAACTACGGGCAAATTCTCTGTTAGTCACTATCTTTTCTGGGGCAACTCTGATTCCCAAAGCACATGTTTGTAGACATTCCACCAAACATTTCAACAGAATACTTTTCGTAGTTCTCCCACAACCCCGTCTAGCGTCCTTTCTAGCAGCGAAACTGCACCGCTGTTGATCACGATCCCGGGTCCCACATCGATCTTAACACAGACCACACCTGATAACACTCCTTCCACATCCTCCTTCACTGTGCACCAGTCCGGTCCGTCGAGGAGCACTATTTTAATGATAGTGGTTATTATCGGATCGTGCATCGCTGGCATCGCCATTTTTTGGATCGTGTTAAGTAAATGGAAATCGAGACCGTCTTCTAAACTTGACAGGCATGTCCAGCCATTGGACCTGCATTCTATCAATACAGATGAAGCAGGCCAGCACAGGAGCAAAACAAATGTGTCAGGGCAAGCGCGCGCACGTCAGGGCAACGCTGGTGGTGGTCATGGTGATTCTGACCATGGACGTGGTGACTCTCGTCACCGTCAGAATGATGGTCTTCCCGATTCTGATGCAGCAGCTGGTATTGACGAGCCTGGTGTTGATCTTGCATGCCGGTCAATACCCCAGCCTGAAATACGACAAGTCATGCCCAGTAGAGCCATGACTCCCCCTCCCGCATATCATGAGTCCTAGTGATGTTCCGGCCTGGCTTTGGCTTGGCCTGAGGTGGCTTTGGCCTGCTCAAATCTTGGGCCGAGCCAAAGCTGCCACTCATGGCTTGGCTTTGGCCTGGCCCGGCCCCAGCTGCGGCTTTTGGCACACAAAGTTGATTTGGAGAGTGCAGGGGCTGGGGGCATAGGAAGTGGGTGTTGTAGGAATCCTGACATTCACCACTGGCCAGCACCATTATTATAATCTGCTATATACTCATAAAATCACTATATTGAAAGAACATGGCTGCCATCTCATCAGATCATAAATCTGTAAAAAAAATGGTTAGGATCAATTTAATGTTCAGCCCACAGTGGCATGTTCCTCTCATTTCATTGGATCTGAAATCTGTGATGAAAACAGGTTAGGATCAATCCAAAGCTCAGTCTAACAATGCACAACTCACCTACTAGTAAGCCCCAACTTGCCATGACAAATTACAATGCACTTGCAATGTTTGAACACAATAATACTCAAAACTTCATGAATGCATTATTTATAGAACCTAGAGATTTCAAGTTTCTTCGTGGGCAGGCTCGTGCATATAAAGGAAAAGATTGGACCAAACAAAAGGAAATGGTTCTACATCAACAAGAAAAAAATCAGAAGTGAGAGGAGATGGCAAATAAATGGAAGGAAGCAGCAGGACCCAAAATTCATATATCCACTCAGTTTTTTTTAAGCCACCTCTCAGACCCCCCTCCCCACCCCCTTCCTGCCATATTGGGTATGTTATTCCCATATATGGTATGTTGTGCTTACTAATTTGATGTCAACCAATTTGTTAATTGTACTTAAATTATTGTGAAACAGTGAACCACTCTCCTTGACCTAAAATTGCAGTCATGATCTGTTCACATACATAGTACAAACCTTATTGGAGTAGCATAATGCATCTACTGACTCTCACTCAGCCAAGTACTCAGGTAAGTATTCTTCAAGTGAGAACAAGTGTCAAGGGCCAAGGCTGAGTGAGCATTCCTTCTGAGTCTCAGCCTCAAGGTCTTGAACCTCATCAGCTTCTGTGGAGGTATATAAGTTTCTACCTCATTTCTACCACCATGAGTTCTTCCATGTATATGGACCCATGAACCCCATACTGTGAGTAATTGAAATTATTATGCCTACACATTGCTTGTGTGACAAGTTGCTTGGTCTGTGAGGGGCTTTGTCTGCCTTGGAATTGCACTGAGTCCAGACAAGCATAGAACTGCATCAACTTTGCAATTGCACAATCCTTGTTATGAGTTCAACATTAATGCTGGGTTGTTGAGCCATCAGTGTGGAGTTGAGTTTACCATCAAAGTTCAATGGTTTTGCTCTTCATCTTTGTCTAGGTGCTCCAAAGGTATATGACAATGTAATTTTACTTCCTTTACATGCTATACCACTCAATTTACACTTATATAATTTGATGTCAATTTTTTTTAACAACCTACATGATACCCCCCCTCCCCCCCCACGTGATGTCTGTAAGGGGACTAAGGGGGTGCCCTGTGTGTTTTTCCTATTTTTTATGTTCGTCCCATATTTTTCCCCACCTCATTTCCTTCTATTCTTCATTTTCTATGATTTTTCCGGATTTTATTACTAATTTTCCCTTGCTATCATGTTTGTATAGACACTTTTATATTTAGAGGCGGAGTACCCCTTCCGACACATACCCCTTGGTATGATGTCATTCGGCGGCCTTGATCCGCCTATCTCCGCCTTTTTCTATTTTTAGGTTATATTTGATTTTTGTTGTCTTCACATATACTGGGCATCAGCAAGGGGATCCTTAGAGTTTTCTCTTCGGATTTCCCTTTGCTAGAGGCTTAGGTTGCCCTTATAGTAGAAAACTCTCCCCTAAGGCCCGAAAATCGCGAACGCGCTGCCCAAAATAGGCAGGTACGGACTGGACGATGCTTCCCAAAGCTCCACAGAGTCCCTACACACCGTTCCAGATACTCTCGCCTTTATTGCGCCGCCATTTTCGCCAAACGCGCTCCCTAGCGACATGGACGCATCAGAACGCTTCGACGCGCTTGAAAGCGACGTTTCCGGAATGCGCGCGCAAATCGACTCGCTTAAATCTACGATTGAAAACTTCGTTAGGACCCTCCAGGCTAACCCTACGACTAATAGTTCCCCCTTCACGACTCCAAGCGCACCCAACAACGATGTTTTGCCAAACACGTCCACTAAGGAATGTGCCCAGATCAAACCGTCCCCCCCTGCCGAATTTAATGGTGCACGTGCGCAGGGACGTGCATTCCTTAATTCCTGTGAGTTATACATTAGTCTCCAGTCGCATCAATTCATCGATGAGGCTGCAAAAATTTATTGGGCCTTCACATACATGAAATCTGAACGCACCTATCTCTATGTGGACCGTATCCTACGTCAAACTAAAGAACTCGGTTCTCTACCTTTCTCCACTTGGGGTGACTTTCGAGCTGAGTTCGTACGCCACTTCTGCCCCCTCAATGAACGCCACCGAGCAGTGACATGACTTGAGTCATCCACTTACCACCAGGGACGTCGATCCGTGGACGACTATATCGATGAGTTCAAGGATTTGGTGGACATGGCAGGGTATGGGAGTGGGTTACCAGTGGTGGTGAAGTTCCGACGGGGGCTCAACCGAGAAATTCAGGACCAGATTGCACAGATGTTGGAAGGGCGCCCAGCAGACGATGATATCCTTGCTTGGTATGAAGCTGCTTCACTCTGTGACGAGAACCGACTCACAAATGCGGCATTTAATGCTGCATTCCGTGCTCCAACTACCACTCATACACCCTACACCTTCAATCGAAGCCTCCCCCGCCCTAACCCCATTCCTGCTCATCAAACTCCCACACCAGCCGTCAATATCCCAGTACCAATGGATGTTGATGCAGCCCGCAGCCGTGCACGTAAGTTGGATCTCTGCTACCGTTGTGGGGAACCTGGACACAGGGCTGGAGCGTGTCCCCATCGTCAGGATATCCGCATGCTCACCCCCGAGGGACGAGACGAACTCCTGCAAGATCTGTTGGCACTTGTAGATGTTGAGGAAGCGAAGGATCAAGTTGCAGAGGAGGTTAAGCTGGAAGTTGTAAAGGAGCAGGATTTTCCTATTCGCAGCGAGTGAATCGTACGCCCTCACTGCCTGTCCATAACCGCTTTGAAGTCTTGTCAGTTGAATCCCTGGAGAATGAATCCATTTCTGTGACTGCTCCCCTCTCTGACCCTTCGAAGTTGGCTAAAGACGTACCTGCTCTCCCCATCTCTCCTTCTACTCCACGTCCCAAAATTAAATCATGGGAGCGTAAACTACCACGCAAGTATATTGTGGCATCCACTCCCTCTGCACATTCCTTAAACCTAGCCATCGAACTGCAGACGACCGACACTGGACAGATACTCGGTGTTTCTGCGCTCCTGGACTCTGGTGCGACTGGTCTCTTCATCGATTCCCATCTGGTACAACAACATCGTCTAAATACTCGCTCACTCTCACGTCCGATACCTGTATATAACGTGGATGGATCCCCAAATGAAGCTGGTGCCATACGAGAGGTTGCAGACCTGGTTCTCCGTTACAAAGATCATAGTGAGCGTGCCCTTTTTGCTGTCACTCAATTAGGAAAGCAAAAGGCGATTTTGGGATATCCATGGCTTCGAGACCATAACCCAGAGGTCGACTGGCGCACCGGGGAGGTTACCATGAGCCGATGTCCATCCCGCTGTCGGACGTGTTTCACAGAAGCCAGGCAAGAACGTCGTGGACAGAAGGCAGCAATACGACGAACTCAGAAGTGTCGTGCTGGACCCCTGCCTATACCTGAAGTGGAATTGGAAGGGGTTCCTGATCTAATGCCGGACCCGGATGATGATGATGAGGACCCAGAGGAAGTGGAGGAGGGTGATCGGATCTTCTACACTGCGATTCGCTCATTGCATGAGGTGTGTGCCACATCGAACATATCCCAATGCCTCGCCGAGGCCTTCCACAAAAACAACGCTGCTAAATCCTCTACTAACTCCTTACTCCCTCATCTCCATGAGTTTGAAGACGTGTTCTCCAAGGAGTCATTCGACTCTCTTCCTGCGCGTAAGCCATGGGATCACGCGATCGAACTCACCCCCGGCGCAACCCCTTCATCCTGCAAGGTCTATCCTCTCTCTCCGGAGGAACAACGGCAGCTTGACCAGTTCATCGACGAGCACCTGGCCTCTGGACGTATTCGACCATCGAAGTCACCCATGGCCTCTCCCTTTTTCTTTGTCAAGAAGAAGGATGGCTCACTTCAACTGGTTCAAGACTACAGAAGACTCAACAACATCACGGTCAAAAATCGCTACCCACTACCCCTCATCTCCGAACTCGTAAACCAGCTCCGTGGAGCCCGATACTTCACCAAGCTCGATGTCTGTTGGGGCTATAATAATGTGAGGATAAAGGAGGGAGATGAGTGGAAGGCAGCCTTTCGTACCAACCGTGGTCTTTTTGAACCGCTTGTCATGTTCTTTGGCCTTACTAATAGCCCTGCCACCTTTCAGACCATGATGAACGACATCTTCCATGACCTCATCCTCGAAGGCGTTGTCTGCATCTATCTCGACGACATCCTCATCTTCACTCGCACGGTTGAAGAGCACCGTTGCATCACGCGCCTCGTCCTAGAGCGACTTCGACGGTACAAACTCTACCTTCGTCAGGACAAATGCGAGTTCGAAAGGACCAAGATCGAGTACCTCGGCCTGATTATCTCGGAGGGTCAAGTGGAGATGGATCCTATCAAGGTAAATGGGGTCACAGCTTGGCCTACGCCCATGAACAAGAAGGAGGTGCAGTCTTTCCTGGGCTTCATCAATTTTTATCGGCGTTTTATCAAGGATTTCTCACATCATGCACGACCGCTGTTCGACTTGACAGGAAAGGAGGCATGGAGGTGGGATAATGCACAACAGGAGGCGTTCAAAAAGCTTAAGGAGATGGTCACTTCCACTCCGATCCTTACCTTTGCTGATGATTCGCGTCCTTTTCGTGTAGAAGCCGACAGTTCTGACTTTGCGACGGGCGCCATGTTGTCTCAGCAGTCTCCGGAGGACCAGAAGTGGCATCCTGTTGCGTTCTACTCCAAAAGCCTTAGTGCTGTAGAGAGAAACTATGAGATCCATGACAAGGAGATGTTGGCGATAATGCGTGCGCTTGAGGAGTGGCGACACTTCCTCGAGGGTGCCCAACACAAGGTGGAAATTTGGATGGATCACAAGAACCTCGAGTACTTCATGACGGCCAAGAAATTGAACCGTCGTCAAGCTCGTTGGTCCCTGTATCTATCTAGATTCGACTTCTCCTTGCACCACCGTCCAGGTCGCAGCATGGGGAAGACCGATGCCCTATCCCGACGTGCAGACCATGGGGATGTCAGCGGTGACAACCAAAACATTGTGCTGTTGCAGCCAGACCTGTTCACCATTCGGGCACTGGAAGGCATCGTACCCCAGGGCGAGGAGCGGGACATTCTACGTGACATTCGTCGCGCAAACCGTAGTGGTTTACATGAGGATGTTGTCACCCGAGCTGTTAAAGAACTGAGGAAGGGATCGACCCTTTCCTTACGTGCGGCAGAGTGGGCTGAAAAGGAGGACTTGTTGTATTTCAGGGATCGCATCTATGTTCCCAATGACCCAGACCTTTGCCAGCGCATCATATCCCAACACCATGACTCACAGATTGCTGGCCACCCCGGACGCTGGAAGACCTTGGAGCTCACCTCACGGAACTATTGGTGGCCACAAATGTCACGGCTCATTGGTCAGTATTGTCGCACTTGTGACCTTTGCTTACGCACCAAGGTCCCTCGTCGCAAGCCTATTGGTGAGCTACACCCTCTTCCTGTTCCAGAGAGTCGTTGGGATGTCGTCAGCGTCGACTTTGTGGTGGAATTGCCAGAGTCAAATGGGTTTGATGCGGTGATGTGCACAGTTGACTCAGTGGGAAAACGCACTCACTTCATTCCCACTCACACCACTGTCAGTGCCCTAGGTGCCGCTCGACTCTACCTCCACCACGTGTGGAAGTTACATGGACTTCCTGGTGCCTTCCTCTCGGATCGTGGCCCTCAGTTCATGGCAGAGTTCACTCGTGAGCTGTACCGACTCCTGGGGATCAAACTCCTCGCTTCAACTGCTTATCACCCACAAACTGATGGCCAGATGGAGCGAGTCAACCAGGAACTGGAGCAGTACATCTGCCTCTTTGTCAATGAACGCCAGGACGATTGGGATGATCTCCTTCCTTTGGCCGAGTTCAGATACAACAACCATGTCCATGCTTCCACTCAACAGACCCCTTTCCTCTTAGACACTGGACGACATCCACGCATGGGATTTGAACCTCGCCAAACTCCCTCACACATCGAGACAGTGAATGAGTTCACAGAACGCATGAGGGATAGCTTGGAGGAGGCAAGGGCAGCCTTAGCAAAGGCGAAGGACGACATGGCGCGATTTTACAACCAGCGCCACTCCCCAACCCCTCAGTACAAGGTTGGTGATCGAGTTTATCTTGACTCCAGTGACATCTCCACTACACGTCCATCCAAGAAACTCGCTCATCACTTCTTGGGACCTTTCCCCATTGTCAAGTGCGTTGGAACACATGCCTATCGTCTACGCCTCCCAGCCTCCATGTCCAGACTCCATCCCGTCTTCCATGTCGTCAAATTGCTTCCAGCTCCCCCAGATCCGTTCCCGGGATGCCATTCACACCCACCACCACCACCTACAGTGATCGAGGGAGAACCCCAATATGAAGTCGAGTCAATCTTGGACAGCCATTTGCGTCGAGGAAAACTCCAGTATTTGGTACATTGGAAGGGTTATGGGTATGAGGAGAACTCATGGGTCGAAGAGTCTGACGTAAATGCCCCTCGGTTAATCAAGGAATTCCACCGACGGCACACTGCTGCACCGCGTCGCATTCAAGTCACGGACTTTGGTCGTATACAATTTCGAATGCATCGGGGCGATGCATCTTAGAGAGGGGGTGATGTAAGGGGACTAAGGGGGTGCCCTGTGTGTTTTTCCTATTTTTTATGTTCATCCCATATTTTTCCCCACCTCATTTCCTTCTATTCTTCATTTTCTATGATTTTTCCGGATTTTATTACTAATTTTCCCTTGCTATCATGTTTGTATATGTTGACACTTTTATATTTAGAGGCGGAGTACCCCTTCCGACACATACCCCTTGGTATGATGTCATTCGGCGGCCTTGATCCGCCTATCTCCGCCTTTTTCTATTTTTAGGTTATATTTGATTTTTGTCGTCTTCACATATACTGGGCATCAGCAAGGGGATCCTTAGAGTTTTCTCTTCGGATTTCCCTTTGCTAGGTGCGCCCCCAATGCCTGTATTATGTAGTATAATTTTAACTTCGGATTTCCCTTTGCTAGAGGCTTAGGTTGCCCTTATAATGTCCAGCATTTGTGTGCTGACACCCCCTTGGGAGGCAGCAGCACAAAGAAAAAAAAAGAAATTGAGGAACTTCAGTTGGAGTTGGACAAGGACAAGATACAGAAGATGGTAGGAAATGATCTCAAAAAGCAGCTTGGAGCATTCAGAAATGCAGGTGCTCCCAATCTTGACAAAGTATCTGCAAGATCCAAAGTTGGAGACCTTAAAATTGCCCTTATTGGAGCAATTTTGTCTTTGGAAGCAGGGGAGTGGAATTTGCCTGGACAGCAGAATGGAGAGGAAATAGATGATGATATTGGAGTGGAAGACCCAGAGGATGAAGGGGAGTTCATTGACTTGGATGTGATTGAAGATGATGGTGCTTGTGAATGGGAGGATGATGATGATCTCTAATACATCAGTAAAATCACAGAAAAGCTTTATGGACACTTGAACACTTTTCCAAGTGGATAAGCTCTAAAGCATTAACACTTTTTCAATCCAGGTCCATTTTCTTGAAAAAGCATAAAACACTTTTACAAGTGCATTAAGCATTGTTTCAAGTGTTCATGTAAGTGTTGACACTTTCATCAAGGTCTTCAAAAAGCTAACATTTGGGCACGGGCAAATGATATGAGCATATAAATGTACAATTTAAATGAGCTGTGTTACATGAAGCACTGATAGACTCTGGACTATTACTACTTGCTACCTTCTAGATGGGTGTCGACATCCATATTGTCCAGTGCCCTGTTTTCCATTGCAGTAGCCTGAGATCCCAAGCTGTCACCATTGTATTCCTCCAGTCCTGCTCCTTCCTTCTCATCATCATCAGCCAACTCAAAATCAGATTCGGCAGAGCTACCCAGAACCTCCTCGACCTGTACCGGAATCGTCTCATTCAAGTTCTTCTGCTTTGAGGTGCTGATAGCTGTATTGATGATCTTGTCCCACTGCGCATCACTCAGCTCATTGACTACCTTCACAAGGGAGGAAGTGGTTTTGATTTTGAAGTGCTTCCCCTCTTGCATTTCCATACAATCACCCCAGTTAGTCTTTGAGAAGTCTCCAGTGGGATGGGGGGTTGACTTGGTAATGGACATACTGCTTGTATTGATAGGACAAGTGCTCCAATGGGACATTCTTTGGAATGTGCTCTAGCCCTGATCTGTGAAATTCCTGAGAAGTGTGAACCCAGCATTGCTGCAATGAGTGATGACTGGAATAACCCTTATATTTGGATGATATTAGAAATATCAAAAAGGTTGGAAATGACTTACTGCCTTTGTTGGAGCCACATCACCATTACCATCTTCAAACACCCTATAGTAAAATGGTCTTTCATGATCCTTTCCAGTGACCAACCATTTTGCATAGATAGACCTGGCTTCCTTCATGTTTTTGGGTAAGCTTGAAAAGACATGGCCTTTGAGGTAAGCGAGTGCAGTGGAGGCAAATTTGTTCTGCCATTCTGCAAGACAATCATCAACCTGTCATGCAAACCATCAATGTTGTATGATTCAGCATGAGACCACAAATGAAAAACTCACCAACTTGAAAACTATAAATTCCATTTTTTGACCAAGAGCCAGGCCATTGTCGAAGATCTGAGACCAAAGTTTATGTATATCATCTTTGCTAGGTGACTCCCAAGGTTGTGTGCCTCCAAACATTTCCCAAAGCCATGGAGTGAAAATGGTCTGATAATTTTGTTGAATCTCCAAAGGGAGATGGGAGAGCTGAATCTTGTCTTTCTTGAGCGGGCCCCTGGAGTGAGATCAAGAGCTGGATGGAATAAATCCAACAACTGAGGTGGTGGGAATGATCTTTGCCATCAACTTGATCTGTGATGATCAATATGATAATGGGTATTTGATTGATGATGATCACTAGTACTCACCTTTGCTTTGCCTGGGTTGTTGCGACCACCATAATATCGAACTGCCTTTTCTTTTTCTGCTAAACCCTGTTGCTCCACCAAATCACCTTTGTTGTCACTAATTCCTCTGATTGCATCTGCATCCAAATCATCACCAGTAGTTGCATTACCTGTGGTAGGTTTGCTACTTGTCATGCTAACATAAGATTTGCCAGAGCTAGTGGACACTGATCGATGACTTGTGGCTTGCATGAGAACTGGGTCTTCAATGTATGGTTGGTCCCAATCATTATGTAGACCAGCTTTCACAGTTTTTATCTTCTTGTTAGGCAGCCATGGGCTACAAGAAGGAAATGTAGATAAACTCTTGCTATGACAGTGAACAATAGACATACACATATTTCAAGTCTTCTGGGGCACCAGTGCTAATCTTGTGTTTACCTTTGTTACCTTTGGGTGGGACCATATGAGCTGCAACAATGTTGCCACACTTGTTTGACTTCACCTTGTTCTTTTTCTTTGCTGGGGGCTGGATCTCCTCATCGGATGGAACATCCATCATCTCATCATTGTCTTTGTCCTCACTTTCAGCACTGTTCTTATGAGGTTCGTACTTATCACTGCTTGGGCTTGAGATGTCACTGGGGGGATTATCTGGCAATGACATTGTGGCTATTGCTCGCCATGGATATAAGAATGACTTGATACACTTCCATTTTGGCCCAGGTACCTCCTTGTGCAAGCAAAGCTCCCTCTTCTCAAGATTGACAGGTGGATGATTTGCTTGCTGAGCCATCTCGTTATCCTCCTTTTGCATCTGGTCCTCAAGATGAGCTGCATTCTTCAAGGCCATTGCCTCTTTTGATGCCTTGTCATGCTTTTCTTGTTCTTTTTTTGCTTTCTTGGCTGCCACTTCATTGGAACTGCATTGTAGTTTAGGAATAAAGATGGTGCCAGGGTGTTTGTCATGGCTAGCACATAAACTCATGCTGAGACTGGGAAGGATTGACATTCCAGGGTGTTTCAGTATTGGAGTTGGAGTGAAAGTTGTGGGAGGGGCTTATTGTGGTATCATGGAACACATCAAGTTCAACTTTCAAATTCATGAGTTGAAATTTTTGGCAGCATTGCCACATGGAGCTCCCATTTGTTGCATTTCATAAACATTGTGCCATGTGACCTACTCATCTACTGCAGAAGGTTCTAGAACCTAGTTCTCATCACAGTCTAATATGGTGCACAGATACTCTCGACACAAGCATCTTCCAGTCTTGACAGCCCACCCACTCTGACCATGCAGCAGCTTAGTGTTTCAAGGTCCGGTCTTTTGCTGTTTTGCTGTATCTCAGCAATGACTGGATGAAATCATTTCATCAAAGAGAGGACCCCCCATTATTTTCACTTCTCTATCCATGATTAAAATTTGTGATTATATTGAGAATCACTGACCAGAATCCTTATGTTCCAGAGATGACCCCCCGGTCTTTGCCCAGATCTATCTGCTCAAATATTTTCATGATTTTATCTTATTGTTTGAGGTAGTAGGAGGCAGTTTAAATTTTAAAAAGACTGCAAAAGACTGCAACCCCACTGGACCTCAAAACACTAACCTGGTCTGTGCTTCCATTTCTTGATGCCACCCAATGTTAGCACCTGCACCCTTTGTTTCCCAACACCATTCCAAGTCACTATACCTACCGCCATGCAAAATGAGGAGAATGAAGATGTTTCTTTGCAATCACACCCAAGAAAGCAGTTTTGCACAAAGGCTTTCCAATGCAACCAGTGCCAAAAAATTTGCAAGTCTATATATGGACTTCAGCAGCACAAGAACACAAAGCATACCATTCCCACTGAAATGCAGTATCCACCTCTTTGTACTCCATCCCCTCCTCCACCTCCACTTCTCTCACCATCACCATCTCAAACTCTCTTTTCACCCACATTCTCATCATGTAGGTCTCCAAGGCACACTCTGCAGGAATTGCCAGTTAGGACACCTCAACACACTCTGGCAACCAGCCCCTCTTGCCAACATGTCCTGCCATCTCCACAGAAGCAAGGTGTGGAGCAAGGTCCAGCAGTCATCATTGAACGACACCTACTTTTGAATGGTACGCAAGATCCTTCCATCATTATGTGTGCTACACATTGACCTTGCATACAGGAGTGCCATGTATGATGTGATCCAGATGGCTATGATCTCCCATCCAATACTGCAGCCCCCCCCACTGGATGATGAATGCCCTGATGACGACTACTCGCCGTTCAACAGTCACACTGAATTTGAGTTCAGTGAGTTTGTTTATGTGGAGAAGGAGATGTCAGCAGGAAAGATTGACAAGTTACTTAATATCCTTGCTGCACTGTATCCCCACAACAATCCTCCTGTAGCTGATCACAAAGAGCTATACTCGATTATTGATGCTGTGAAAGAGGGTGATGTTGCATGGAATTCATTTCAGTTCAGTATTGTTAGGGCGACACCCACTATCTGCTAGCTAAGACCGTGTGGGTTCTCTCTACAAGAAGGGGGCAGGATCCATGCTCGTGATGGGGGAATTGATGGTTTTGATGCGAGGGGTTATTAATAGGTGAGTTTGTTGAGATAGGCCTTTTGCACTGAAAACGTAGGTGGAATACCTAAGAGAACACAACTAGGGTCCCCTAGGCATATATTTAGGGTTTATATACTATGTTACATATATTGTACATTGTTGTTACCGACGCACTCATACATGCGCATACATTTTGATGTGTGCAAAATAAAATTATCATGCTATCAAAATGTAGCATCATTTGGCGTCATGTAGCGTAATTCGACATAATAAAATGAAAATGAAAGTTTATTAGGTAATGGGGTGGTTTCCTAACATTACCCCCCTTTTATGCCTCGACTTCCAGGTGGGAAAATATTATGTTTGTCCCCTCTGTGAAATTTTGGTAAGACCAGAATTTCATCCCCTCATACACCATTCTCGCAATGCGACGTGGAGCATTCGGATTACGTTTAAAGAATTGGGTGATCGCGTTACGCACTCACTTACAATTCTCTTCGGGTTCCCACAAATTATTTTTGTCGGTGTAGTTTTTCCACTTTATTAAAAACTCCAATTTGTTCTGTCGAAGACATGAGTCTAGAATTTCTTCAACTATATATTCTGGAGCACCTTCTACTATTATTGGAGGTTGCGGGGTAGTTTGTTGGCCAGGAATAGTGGGTGGGTGGTAAGGGCATAGGTGGGATACGTTAATCTTGGGATCAATCTTGAATGATCAGGGTAATTTTAGCACTACCACATTAGGTGAGATCACTTTAGAGATCGCATATGGGCCAACTTGTTTCTCTGTAAGTTTCTTCGAAGGTCATGGAATATTCAGGTCCTTGGTACTTAGCCATACCAAGTCACCAACTTTGTACTCTGGAGCGCATGCTCGAGTACGATCTGCATGTCACATCATGTCATCATGTGCTTTCTTCAATGCCACCTCTGCTTCCTCTTGTACCTTTTGCATCTTAGATACAAAATCTTCTACTGACTGTACTTTGACTTCCCTTCTGGGTTCTACTCCCATGTGAGGATGATATCCATAATTTGTGAAAAAGGGTGACATACGAGTAGCCGAATGGAATTTGTTATTGTGGGAAAATTTGGCAATTGCCAGCCATTTGGGCCAGTCGGTTTGTTGGTAGTTGACAAACATACGTAGGTACTGCTCCAACTCCTGGTTCATTCTCTCTGTCTGCCCATCAGTCTGTGGGTGATATGCCATAGATAATTTAGTTTGAATTCCCAATATGTTGTTTAGTTCTCGCATAAACATGGAAGCAAATTGTGGTCCACGATTGGAGATAACAGTATCGGGTAACCCATGTAACTGCCATACCTGATTTAGATAGAGGCCCACCAAGCCCAATGATGAGGTTTCTGTAGTAGTAGGAATAATATGGACCTCCTTTGTGAAGCGGTCACATACTATGAATATTGCATCATACCCTCGAGCCTCAGGTAATCCAGTAATAAAATCCACAGATATATATTGCCATGGCGCTTTAGGTATAGGGTTTGGCATTAATTTTCCTGCAGGTTTTTTTGGAAATTTCTTCCCCCTCATGCATGTATCACATCCATCCACATACCCCAACACATATTTTGAAATTCCGGGCCACCAATAATTTCTCATTACTAATTCCAATGTCTTCCATCTTCCTGGGTGTCCAGCAATTGGTGTATTGTGATGTAACTGGATGATCTCCCTTCGCAAACCCTGATCCTTTGGTACATACACTTTTCCTCAAAACAACACCAACCCTTGTTCCTCAGCCCATTCATCTCCTTTTATATTACCTTTCTTCTCTCCCTTCAGAGCTTTCATGGCTTCCACTACTTCATTGTCCATTTCCAAACATTGTCTAATTTTAGACAACATTTCCATTTCAATCTATCTATTAATAGATGCTCTTGACGCATAGTGCAAATACAAAAGTATTCAGGTTTGAGTAAGGTAACATTCTTATTGTCCTCCTCCACCCCCCTTTTATGATCAATACATCTGGATAATGCATCTGCTTTCCTCATTAAGCTTCCCGCTTTGTGGACCAAGTAAAAATTGAAACATGATAGGAATAATGCCCAATGCACTTGCCGGCGATTAAGCTTTTTAGCAGACATGAAGTATTGCAGATTTTGATGATCTGTCCAGATCTCAATCTCATGTGTACATCCCTCCAAATAATGCCTCCACACCTCCAATGCTCGTATTATCCCCAACATCTCTTTGTCATGCTTCCTTTCCACATCGTTCAACCCTTTTGACAAGTATGCACAAGGATGCCATTTGTCATCTTTGCACAGCATTGATAATACTACTCCAGTAGCAAAATTGGATGCATCAGATTCCACTCACAAAGGGCGTGTGAAATCTACTGGGGCTAATATTGGTCCCTCCACAAACTTTCTCTTCAACTCCTCAAACGCTGTCTGCTGCTGCTCTCCCCACCTCCACACTACTCCCTTTTGCATAAGGTTATGTAAGGATGCGGCAATTTTAGAAAAATTATGCACAAAGCGACGATAATAATTTGCGAGTCCCAAGAAGGCTTGAACCTCCTTGATATGGGTGGGTGCAGGCCAATCTGTGATTGCCTGTACCTTGATTGGATCCATTTTGATTCCGTCAGGGCCGATCAATAATCCTAGGAACTCAATCTCGCTTGCCCCAAACACACACTTCTCTGGTTTCAAAAATAGATCATTCTCTGCCAACCTCCATAATACCTCCTGTACTATCGCCTCATGATTTTCTTCATCCTCCATGAATATCAGAATGTCATCAATAAATATTATTACCACGCCTTTGTCTATTACGTCCTTGAAAATGTTGTTCATCATATTTTGAAAGGTTGGGGGACTATTAGTCATCCCAAAAAACATGACAAGTGGCTCGAAGGATCCTCGACGTGTGGCGAATGCAGCCTTCCACTCATCTCCTTTCTTTATTTGTACATTGTTGTATCCCCATTGTAAATCCAATTTTGTAAAGACTTTGGCTTTCCCCACTTTGTCAATTATGTCTGAGATCAATGGCAGGGGGTACGCATTCTTTACTGTCCACTCATTCAGATACCTATAATCTGTACACATCCTCTTCCTTTGGTCTTTCTTTGGTACAAAGAATATTGGTGACGTCTGCGGTGATTTCGAAGGTCGTATGTATCCTTTATGCAATTGCTCCTTCAGGAATGCATCCACTTCTTCTTGTTCCATCGGAGATAATGGATATACCTTCGACTTCTTCGGCACAAATCCTGGCTTCATCTCAATTGCATGATCCCATGGCTTCCGCACCAGCATTTGCTCAGACTCCTTCTTCTGGAACACTGACAGATATTCATGATACACTTTTGGCACCCATTCCTCCACTGGCTTCTCCACCTTCATGATATTTTTGTCCCATGACTGTCCTCCATGAATTGTTCTAAAGATTTGCTTCTGCTCTTCTTTCTCGATCATGATTGGAACTTCCCCATTTGGCATTTCCTCATCCTCCACTTCCTCCATTGTAACAGAATACTTTCTCAGATGTTCTTTCTCTTTCTTTTTCCTTTTTTCCTTCTTCATCTTCCTCCCATACACATTACATTCCTTAGGACAATGAGTCATTTGTACTTTCCCAGTTTTCCAATCAATTTTGGGATTATGCTTCCATAACCATGGACATCCTATTATTAGATTGGTTTTCCCAAGATCGCACACTTTGAATATGGCTCGCTCCTGATGCTCCTGATACTTTAGGATCATAGTCACCTCCTCCTTGATAGTTCCTCCACGATTGACTGTTCCGTCAATATTGTACACCATTATAGGTTGTGCCAGCTTGCGTGTGTTAATACCATTTCCAGTAATTAAGGATTGATTAATAAATAATCCTGTAGCACCACTATCAAGCAACACTTCCACATCAATAGCTGCATGCGTGTCCACTGTCTTCAGTCCCACAGTCAAGGTGATTTTGGGTTCTACTTGCACAGAGTGAAAAAAGAATTTAGGGGTTTTCGGAAATGACCCGTGAAAATTGTCACATGATTCAGAACGGTTATACTCCTCCTCGATTTCCTTTTCTGATTTGCTCTGGGTTTCCTTGGATACTAATACATTGTAGCAATTCTGGGTCACCAATGGGGAAACCTTCACTGGGACTCTTCCACAAAATTCTTCTGCTTGCCTTCCTCCAGCTTCACTTCCTCGATTGTAGCTTCCCTAATCTTTCTCTTCTGCCTACAATTCCTAGAAATGTGTCCTAACTGCCCACAGTTAAAACATTTAAGTGGGGCTCATCTCCCTGCTTGATCAACCTCCATTGCCTCTGCTGGTGCTGCTGACTCTGTAACTATAGGTGTCACTGCCATGGCTGGTGGCTGTGCCCTTGGAGCTTGCACCTGAGGCGCCTTTCCTTTCTCGGACTTTCCTCCTGATGACTTTCCAAATTCACTACTTCCATACATCAACTTTGACTCTGCCTGTTCCTGCCAATATTGCCGGTCAAGGCGCATTGCCCAATTATACCACTCGTCCAACTTCTCTGGCATAGAAGGTAGTCAGTAGATAGACTTGAATAAAGAGGGATTTAATCCTGCTTTCAAAAATTCTACCAATGCAGCTTCTCCCATATCTGTCTGCGAAGCTTCTGCTTTGAACTGCAAAATAAATTCATCCACCGTTAAGGAACCTTGGTGTATGGTCTTTAATTTAGCATTGGCTGTCGCCTTTGGATTAGGGTCTCCAAACTGTGCCTCCAATCTCTCCAGAAATTCCTTGAAGGTTGCAAATGGTTTATTTCCCACAGCAATTTGATTAATAGCCTCGTTTCTCCAGAACTGTGCTTTCCCCCCTGAATGTATGAGAGAGCAAACATAATCCTAGACTCAGCTGTATGAAACTCTGGCTTCCTCCCATGGATGTACAATACTATAGAGCTGATGAAGGATTTTGTATTCTCCATGGTACTGTCAAAGATTTGTGGGGGCGCATACTTAGGTAAGTGCGCTTTTCCATTTCCGGATTTCTCTGCCGTCTCATCCTCCTGCAATATCCACTCTACCATCTCCTCCATCTCATCATCTCTTTCTCCTGTCATCTCTGGTTGTACTTCCACTTGTCTGGGCTGTGATGCTGCCAATACTGACACTAATTGCGACATTTGCACCATAAGCGCATCAATTTTCGCTTCTAGTGCTGGCGTGGGAACAGGATTAGGACCAGGATTAGAAGTTGAGGGTTCGGACATAATTGTAAAATCTGTGATGAGTCACTTCTTCAACAATTTCAAGTCTTGTTCTTCGAGACCTCTCCAAATGTTTACGGGTCACGTGATAAGGTTCGTCGAGGTTCGTCAATCGTTTGTCGTTCGTTGGGCGCCTATTTTGACACTTTGGATCAATAACCCTTCCAACAGTGCCTGATCTCGGAGATATTGCTGAATTCAACTTGTAACTAAAATAGTCATCTGAACAGAGTGATGTAAATCATAACTAAACCAGATCCAATCAGTTGTCTGGTTGCAGCTGTCCTAATGACGAGCACTGCCTCTCGATCACTGGTAGTCGCAATGTAAGGTGAGGCCTGGCATTGGCTTACAAAAGAAAAGGTAGATTATGTATATAGAAGTACTTCCGGCTTGTGCCGAAAGGATGAGTAATCGGATGTGGCGTGGTGAAACAATGACATATGCACAAGTAAGAGAAGGCGCACTGATATGGGAAGTTGTGTTCTTCTGTTAGGGCAACACCCACTATCTGCTAGCTAAGACTGTGCGGGTTCTCTCTACAAGAAGGGGGCGGGATCCGCGCTTGTGATGGGGGAATTGATGGTTTTGATGCGAGGTGTTATTAATAGGTGAGTTTGTTGAGATAGGCCTTTCACACCGAAAATATAGGTGGAATACCTAAGAGAACACAACTAGGGTCCCCTAGGCATATATTTAGGGTTTATATACTATGTTACATATATTGTACATTGTTGTTACCAATGCACTCGTACATGCACGTACATTTTGATGCATGCGAAATAAAATTCTCATGCTATCAAAATGTAGTGTCATTTGGCGTCATGTAGTGTAATTCGACATAATAAAATGAAAATGAAAGTTTATTAGGTAATGGGGTGGTTTCCTAACAAGTATAATGGTGAAATTCCTAATGATCAGTCAACGGTGCCCCTCTGGATGAAGCAGACATATGAGGTTTGGTTTCGAAACCCTCTACATGTCATGGAAAATCAGCTGGGCAACTCCGACTTCAAGGATGAAATCAACTATGCTCCAAAGAGGATATTTAAACTCAGCAAATGCCAATGGACAGATTTGATGTCTGGAAATTGGTCTTGGATGCAGGTGGTGCGTTTATGTTTGTATTTTCCAGCATAATACTCACAACCTGTCAGGATAAAATTGCAGAAGATCGAGAGACACATGGGTCCATGTTTGTTACTGTTATTCTTGGGAGCAACAAAACAATGGTCTCTGTCACTACAGGGCATAATGAGTTCTATCCTCTCTATGCATCACTTGGTAATGTTCACAACTCGGTTTGATGTGCACACCGTAATGCTGTAAGCTTAGTTGGCTTCCTTGCCATGCCAAAGAGTATGTGTCTTGTTATGTTCTCCTTATCTTGAATAATCTGTCCTATAGCATCTCGGGAATTTTCTGATAGTGCTGACTTTCAGAAGTTTTGTTGCCAGCTCTTCCATACCTCTCTTGAGCACATTCTGTCACCTTTGTGACCATTTATGATGAAACCTCATATTACTAAATGTGGTGATGGACATTGGAGATGTGTAATTTATGGGTTGGGACCATATATTGCTGATTATTCTGAACAAGCTCTTCTTGCCTGTGTTGTCCAGGGTTGGTGTGCGAAGTGTGTTCTTTAGTATCTCCTGATTATCCATACTAATTGGTGTCAGATGTATTGCCAATGTTGCTGATCTTGATGCGCCTGCTGGACAGCGGTCTCATGATACACTTCTAGATGCCCTCACTTTGAAAGAGCTATGGGACAAGTATGGAATTGTTGGTGACTTGTTGGTAGGTGATTTAAAAAATTAATTTATCCCTGTTCTGATACCTTGGTTTTTACTAGCCCTTTACAACCACATTCCCCTGTGCTGATATCCATGAGCTATTATCTCCTGACATCCTTCATCAAATAATCAAGGGTACATTTAAGGATCATATTGTTGACTGGGTGGAGCAGTTCATCAAGAGCACTTATTCTAAGGCTCATGCTGATAAAATCCTTGCAGACATTGATTGATGGTATGCCAACTCTGAATTGATTGACTGTTGGTATCATATTGACTTGATACAGAATTGTGGTTGCTCCACCATTTCCAGGATTACAACATTTCCATGAAGGGCAAGGGTTCAAACAATGGACAGGAAATGACTCAAAGGGCTTGATGAAGGTGTTTTCATAGTTGATTCATAATTGTGCTTATAGTCTGATCATCGAGAAACAGGTTTATCTCCCTGCTATCACAGGTCACATTCCCTCAGAGATGGTCTGTGCTGTTAGGGACCTCATTGAGTTCAGCTATCTTGTTCATCAATCTGTCATCAATGAAGACACTTTGTCCCAGCTTGACAAGACCCTGCAAAGCTTTCACATGCACCATGAGGTATTTCAGGATTTGGGTATCCGACCTGAGGGCTTCTCACTACCCCATCAACACTCCCTTGTGCACTATCATACCCTGATTCAGATGTTTGGTGCTCCTAATGGGCTCTGTTCCTCCATAACTGAATCAAAGCACATTAAGGTTGTCAAAAGAACCTATTGACGGTCTGTTCATAACAAACTGTTGGGTCAGATGTTGGTTTCAAATCAGTGGCTAGACAAATATACTGCAGCTTGCTGATGATACTCAACCAGGAAACCTAAACAAAACCCACAATAAGGGCTCAAATGGTATAACGCTAGTTAGAGGAAGGTTGCAAGGTGGTACTAAATATCACCGCTGTTACCCAAGGCTATGAAAATGACTCTAGATGGTGTCCAATGAAGTTTGATGAGGTTCGAGAGTATTTGAAGCACTATGAAGGTGTTCGAGAGAAGTTCAATAGAGATCGAACGTGTACAAAGCACTGCAATGATGTTTGAGGGAAGTTCAATGAAATTTGGGAGTGTATGAAGAGGTGTGATGATGTTTGAGGATAGTTCGGAGTGGTGCAAAGATGTTTGAAGGGCTTTATAGAAGACGAGGACATTTTTGACGATGGCTGAGGATAGACTATAGGGATGTAGAAAGGTATTGAGAGGGGATAGATGATATGCAATAGTTTTGAGAAGCTAGTACAAAACGTTTGAGGAAATTCGGCATAAAACACTGAAATTTGAGACTAATTTGAGACATTTGGACTCAAGAGAATGGCTCTTAAATCAGATGATTGGTGTGAGAGGACGATGTATTCTGTTCTTCTAAGTAGCTAGTTCAAGGCTATATATGTTTGGGAGAAGTGATACTAAAAAGGAAATAAAACATGAGGAATACATGAGGCAAGATATAAAACAATAGAGAATCTTTGCAAATCATAGAATAAATGAAAGAAGATGAGAAGGGAAACATATAGAGTCATGATTTATCATGGGTACCTGTCCCCATTGATCCAATATATCATCAAAATGTCAAAGTGCCACAATCGTGTCCTAAAATCCCATCGTTGTGTCTCCTCATGTCCGGTGGTGCTCAATATGCAATGCACTAACTCTTACAAGGTGTGCTGCATGTATCCGAAGGGCAGTGCGATAGGTGTATGGCGGCTGAAGGTATTTGGAGTGCTGCAAAGTCATTCAAAGTCATTCAAAGTCGTTCGAGATTGTTCAAAGTAGTTTCAGATTGGTCTCATGGGGTTCATAGGGGTTGGGAACATGCGTGTTGATGTGTTGATGCCTCTGGAGATGTTCCCAGAGCTTAGAGCGCACAGTGGACCTATCATCGCATTGATTTCACTTCTCGTGGGATGTTGGATGGTCCTGGGCTTCCTGCACATTTACTGGGAGATCTGCCAGATAAAGCTCATTCTGACCTGCCTTCCATGCCTACTGTGCAGGATGAAGAGCACAATGTGGGTGCAATTGATGGTCCAAGGTCACTTTCTGATGTGACATTGGTGAAGACTTGTGGTTTGTGACTTTCCAACCTTATTTTGATGATGAACTGATTGCAATCTAAGTGCGCAATGTCCCTCACAACCTTGAGGGCCTTGCATATCATGTGAATCAACCAAGATTGCCAGAGTTGACTTGGCAGTTCCTCTACAATCAACTGAATCCAGATGCTCCCGATGGAGACATGGTATCTCTCGATGAGTGCCCTGCCATTACAGGAAACGTATACCTCTTCAACTCTGCACATGCAGTCTACTATGCACCAAGTGACTTGTGTGGGACAGGATGAATGCACAGTGAGCATATATGGGCAGTCAAGTCAAGGTATCATGGTGCACCATGGTATGATTGTGTTTATATTGGGAAATCAGATGATCCGGGTTTTATGGGTCTTCATGTTGCTCGCATTTTTGTATTTTTTTCATTCAAGCACGATGGGATCCAATATCCATGTGCCCTGATCCAATGGTTTTCGACAGTGGAGGATGCTCCTTGTGATCAAACTGGAATGTGGAGGGTTGAGCCAGATTTTTATCAGGGATGTAGGGTGCTTGCTGTTGTGCATCTCAACTCTATATTGCGGGGGGCACACTTGATTGGAGCAGCAGGTAAAGCCTTTATCCCAATGCACGGGTTTGATTTTTCGAAGTCTCTTGATGCATTCAGATTATTTTATGAAAGTAAATATGCAGATTATCGTGCACACAAGATTGCTTTTTAGAATTATAATACTATAGAAGTTGATCGGGTGGACAAGATTTTCTGACTGATTGGGCTCTAGTTGCTTATAGTCATCAATTTCTCATAAATTTCGGTCATACTGCCATTGCACTTCTATCTTTTCAAAGGTTTTTATGATATTCAACATTTTCTAAAATATACAAGTGCCTAAGATGTAGTACGAAATTCAAGGGTCAGAATAAAGTGGTCTAAAGTAGAAAGGTCACAAGTGAACAATCAAGCGTTGGAACAAGGTATTCTCCAAGTGCCCACCAAGTGTAAGTGACATCAAGCAGTTTAACAAGGCATTCTACAAGCACTCACAAGTGTAAGTGACTTCAAGCAGTTTCGAAAGCACTTGTGATTTTACTGATGTATTAGAATGCAGTCATCTACAGGCACCATTATGGACATATATCACTGTATTTTGGTGTAATAACGATCTATAAAGTCATGTCGGTCAGCTGACCCCAAGAAAGTTTTAATGTTATGTAAAATTTGACTAAGCAGACCGTGCTGTTTTACACTGGCAAAACCCGTGCCAGATCAAAACATTAGTCAGCATGGGGCAGGGAGGGAGAAGATGAGAGTGGGGGGGGGGGGGGGTGAGAGTGAGGAGGAGGTGAGGAGGGAAAGGAGAAAGAGGGAAGGAGGAGGTAAGGAATGGGGATAGGGAGAAGGGGGAGGGAAGAGAGGGGGAGGGAAGGGGGGAGTGGGGGGGAGAGAGGGATGGGGAGATGGGGAGAGTGGGAGGGGAGGGAATGGGAGTGGGAGGGCATGGGGAAGAGTGGGGAGGGCATGGGGGAGAGTGGGGAAGGAATGGGGGAGAGTGGGGAGGGAATGGGAGTGGGGGGTAGGGGGGTAGGGGGGGGGGGAGAGAGGGATGGGGAGGTGGGGAGAGAGGGATGGGGAGATGGGGAGAGAGGGATGGGGAGATGGGGAGAGAGGGATGGGGAGATGGGGAGAGAGGGATGGGGAGATGGGGAGAGAGGGATGGGGAGATGGGGAAAGTGGAAGGGGAGGGAATGGGGGAGAGTGGAGATGGAGATGGGGAGAATGGGAGGGGAGGGATGGGGAGAATGGGAAGGGGGGAGGGGAGGGGAGGGATGGGGAGAATGGGAAGGGGGGAGGGGAGGGGAGGAATGGGGAGAATGGGAAGGGGGGATAGGGAAGGGGGGAGGGGAGGGGGGATAGGGAAGGGGGGAGAGGAGGGGGGATAGGGAAGGGGGGAGAGGAGGGGGGATAGGGAAGGGGGGAGGGGGAAGGAGAGGTAGGATGGGGAAGAAATGCCTTATCTTTTCTTCAGGCCTAATATGCTTTTTCTGCTTCTTCTGAGTACCCCCAGTGCTGCCTGCAAGAATGAGCATGACCAGTATCAGCTTGACAGTCCTCAGTGCCACTGCACTCCTCACTATATTTGTGTTCAGTGAATGGTGCCCAGCCTCAGCCCTTGGCTTTTATTTTTGCCAATGTCTCTGCTGCTCAAAATAAAGATCTATTTACTCCAAACAGTCAACATCCTCCTTTTCCTCCTGGGAAGGGCCCTGTGTATAACCATCTTCCACCTGCTCTTGCACAACAGCTGGCTGCACTCCCTCCATTCCAACAGCCAATTGGTCATGGTCATGGTCATGCAGTTCCTGTTGTGCCACAACAACTGCAACCACAACCTCTTCCATAACAGCTTGCTGCACTTCCTCCACTACAACAGCCAGTGGGTTGTGGTCATGGTCAACAGCATGGCCATGGTCAGTGGCATGATCATGGTTATGGTTGTGGTCATAATGCTCCTGTAGAGCCACACTACCAACAACCTCTTCAGTTGGCATTTGCCATGCAGATCAATTTCCTGTACCTCCTGTGAGTAAAATTGTCCTGACACATGTATAGATTCATACTCTCATAGCATCTTTTTAGATGCAAAATATGGAGCATGCAGCTCCAGTTCCACCTGCTCCTGTTGGAGCAGACTATATACGCTGCACAGTGGAAGAGACAACACGTTCCTTACAACCTACCTGGGGTTTACTTAGACTTACAGCTAGGGTTAGCAGAGGTAAGAACACTGTATTCCTACTACAGTACAGGTTCTCCTTATATACATAATAATAAGGACGTCACATGACTCAGGAATGTGTTTACCGCATGTATGCGCAGTAAGCGCAGTAACATGCGTATGCTGCATGTATTGCCTCATGTATACAGCATGCATCACTGGGATTAATTTCAACACCCCCCCTCAAACTGTACAGCGCTCTAAGCAGCTAAGTTTGAATCTCGAAAGTAATTCCGAGAGAGTCTCTAAATTTCCTGAATAGGATGGCGCCAAGGTTCTTTGTGAACATGTCAGCCGGATTATCACTTCCAGGAATGAAAACGACTGTGACTTTGTCATTTTCTATGCATTCGCGGGTGTAGTGGTAGCGAATGTCTATATGTTTGGTCCTTCTTTCCTGAACTGGATTTGATCCAATAAAGATGGATCCCTGATTATCAGCGCAGATTGGTATGCACTTCAGTGTATATCCAAGTTCCTGGAATAAGGACTCTATCCACACTATCTGCTGACAAGTGTTGGAGAGAGCCATATATTCGGCTTCTGTGGATGACAGTGCTACAGTTTTTTGTAAATGGGACTGCCAGCACACAATGCCACTCACCAGAGTAGCAAAGTAACCAGTTGTAGATCGGCGCTTGACAGTGTCAGCTGCCCAATCAGAATCTGTGAAGGCCTGCAGCCCCTCAGATTTCTCTCCATCATAGACTATACTGTACTTCTGGGTTCCCACCAGATAGCGCATTATGTACATTGCTTTGTCTAGATGTTCTTGGCTAGGATTAGCCGAGAATTGTGACATCTTGATTACCGCGTAAGCGATATCAGGTCGCGTTTCGAGCATCAGATACAATAAAGATCCGATCACAGACTGATATTTTGATCTAAGCGCCGCGTTTGGCATCGCTGTGTTCTCCGATGGATTGTAGCCAGTCGGGAGCAGAGTGGGGGCAACTTTGGCATTTGTCATCTCGAACCTCTCGAGCACTTTGGTGAGATATTCTGTTTGATCGAGTTTGACTTTTGTAGCGGTCTGGGTGACGTGCATGCCTAAGAATTCCATGACTTTTTCAGTACTGTGGCACTCCCAATGCTTCAGGCAAGCATTCTTCTTTTCATCCACAAGTTTCTTGTTCTTGCCCATGAACAAGCCATCGTCAACATAGACTAGCACAATAATGATGCTGCCTGTCTTAGGATCCTTGTGTATGAAGATGCCGGCATCAGAGCTGGCACGCACAAACCCAATGGTGCACATAAATGCCTCTAGCTCTTTCCACCATGCTAGTGAAGCCTGTTTAAGGCCATACAATGCTCGGCGTAAGTGCATTACTTTGCGCTCTTTACCCTCGAGTCTGAAACCCTCGGGTTGATCCATATAGATCTCCTCATCAAGTTTGCCATATAAAAATGCGGTTTTTACATCTAGACTGGTCATATACATGCCTTCTAGAGACGCAAGGGCAAACATGAGGCGTACGGTCTCGTAGCGGACTACTGGTGAGAAAATCTCATCAAAGTCAATGCCTTTGACTTGTGAAAAGCCTTTGGCCACGAGTCTGGCTCGTTTTCTTCCATCTGATTTCATGGAGAAAACCCATCTATTTTTGATCGTTTTCCGATCATGTGGAAGATTGACGATATCATAGACTTGTTGCTTGCGAAGAGCCTCTAACTCTTCATGACAAGCCTGTTTCCACTCAAGTTGCTGCTGCTGGGGTAGGTGCGCAATATCACCAAATTGGTTTGGAACTAGGCTTTTTCTGCTTGATGGTGTGACTGCTTTTGATAACAGCCAGCAGATAAGCTCATCTCCACCTTCCTTGGTTATCTTTTTAATATAACCTGCTTCGTCCAGTTCCCCCATTGGGTAATCATGTTCTTGATTATTGGAATCGGGCACACTCTCGTGGGGTGCCGAACTCGGTCCAGCAACCAGTTCTTGCTGTTGAGGTCATGGTTGTGTTCGGTTATGATCCGAATCTTGACCCACAGACTTCTTCCAATATCGATCACGCGCAATGTCTCTCTCTATGTCAGAGGGGAGTCGCTGTTCTCCATAGGTATTGCTGGGACAGTTTGGGATTTTCCTCTGCCTGCCTGATCAATGGGGCAATTGCTGCCATTCCTGTTGATCTTCACGTCTTGGACGAAAGTCCTCAGTGTTAACTGGAGGCGGCGGAGGAGGAGCGTTAGTCACATCATCATGTGCCTTTTGCTCACTTGGTAAATCATCATCATCATCTTCTGATGATGGAGGAAGGGGCAGATTTTGTGGCGGTATAGGGTCATCGCCATCCATTCCAGATGAGTGGTCATCATCTTCTGGTTCTGGAGGTGGAAAATCACCAAGGTCTGTCTTGGCAGGAGTTTTAGCTCCAGGACAGCATGGGAACATCATTTCATCAAATAGTGCCGTGGCACCCATGAATATTGCGCCATTTTGTCGCATGAAACAATATGCTTTAATGCCATCTTCTACTCCAAGGTACATCATTAACTCCGATCGAGGAGATAATGTTGTTGGACGTTTTTCCTTTGGTAGATAGACATAAGCACCACAACCGAAGACCTTCAGATTGTTTAGATCTGGGCAGACCTTTGTCCGGTCCTCAAAAGGTGTCAGCCATTTCAGGCGCCTTATTGGGGTTTGGTTGTATAAATGTGTTGCATGTTCTATGCAAAATTCCCACCATGATTGTGGTAGACAAGCGGTGAATCGCAAGGTTTGCGACTTTTCCATTATTGTCCTTATGGCGCGCTCTGCACACCCATTCTGTTGATGAATGTGGGGTGCAGACATCTCTATTTTGATGCCTAAGTCCTTGAGCTGTTTTTGTAGCTCACAATCCTTGAACTCCCCCCCTGGATCGACACGCCAGCACTTGATTGTAGCGCCATATTGGGTTTTAGCCATTGCTTGAAATTGTCTAATCGCTACAGCAGCATCAGATTTCTTTCTGAGACATTGGACCCAAATATGTGACGTTTTGTCATCCAGAAATACAATGAAGTATTTATGCTTGTGGTACAATAGTACCGGGAGTTCCTTTAGGTCAGAATGTATTAATTCAAAGGATTTGTCAGCTCGTGAGTCTGACTCGGGAAAAGATTTTGAGGTCATTTTCCCTTCTGCACACCTTGGACATATAATTTTGTCTTTAGGAATAATTAAATTCCTTGGGAATTTTATGGTGCTTTTAGGCATTTTCCCTAGCGCCTCTTTGGATGGGTGTCCAATTCGCCTATGCCAAGTCAAGTAGTCAGCGACATAAATGGTCGTGACATTAACCTTTTTGGTGCTCAATATATGAGTCCGAGCCCAATAGATCGTGTCTTTCCTCCTTAGAGGGACACAATGCATGATCGGGTTTCCATGCTCGATAAATGAAATGTGTGTGGAGGAACCACGCACATCACTTCTGTCTTGTAAAAAGACCCCCATTGACATCAATCGAGTATTAATGCCGGGTATGTAGTAGACGGGGTATAACCACATTTCACGCGTCTCTGACTTCCCATGACATACTACCTGGTGTTTAATGAAGACTGCTCCTTTTCCTACTATATGAGTAGTACCAGTGGCCGTTTGGACCAAGGTAGAGTCCTTTCTCGGTAAAGGCTCGTAAGAAGCGAAATCTTTTATTTCACCAGTGAAGTGTTTTGATGCGCCTGAATCCATGATCCAGTCGGCACCTTTCTTACAATCTCCCTTTGCACACATAGCACATATATTAAGATCTAAATAATTCCATGATACATTTAATAGCGGTAAAATTTCACATGAAAAGTTCGCTGTATTCATAGGAATATTAATCTTAGTGCTTGTGGCAGAGAAAAGGACTGACCTGTCATCATATGCCCCTGTATCAAGGGGTTCATCGACAAGCATTTCGTCAATGGCTTTCCACACTTCCTCATCAGACACCAGAGGTTCAGATCCGAGGGAGACGGTATCATCTTCTACCTCCTCGATCCTAGACTCGGGTTCTGGTTCTATCCTTCTTCTCTTTCCTTCTCGCACCGTCAGGTGCTCTTCCAGCGGTTGCAGATTTTTCGTGCTGCGCGGAAGTTGCATTTGCTCGAGGGTGTCTCGAGCTTGCTGATATTTGGCATAAACTGAACGAGAGGTAGAGGCCGTGCCCATATATGCCTGTGCAGGCGGTCGGCGGCGAGGATCCCTTGTGGGAGTGTGTTCGCGTCTTTCGATGTGCTGTATAAGCGGCATCGGCGGTATGATGGTGCCATTACCATTTATGGTGGTATAGGCTTTGGAGGCAAGGTGGGTATGTTTATCCTTTGGCTTCTCCTCCTTAGTCTTTCTGTCCCCACATCGTCCACGCTTTTGGGATGAGTCTCCATTGCTGTTTTGCCCTTCTTTGGGCTGCCATTTGGGGTTTCCCCCTTTGCGCTTAACAGCAGAAAGTTTGTTGGCCTGAGGCTGGCCAGCGGGCTTTCCTACTGCTGTGCGCCTTGAGGCTTCAGCGACAATGGAGTCCTTGACATGTTTAAATGTCAAGGCGCTAGTAGCGGTCGTGTTAAGGACCATTGCGGACAAGGAATCGTACTCGCGCAGCATTGCAGCAAGTAGAATCATTGCTTGCACTAGCTCGGGGATGGCGACGTTAGCAGCCGTAAGGCGCTCAAATTTGTCTGCCATTCTAGCAATCTCCGGTGCAGGGTTCGCAGCCGGGATCTTGATTGCTATTGCGGACCTAAAGTCTGCGAAGACTTGGGAGGGGCCGTCCACACCATAATCGGTGCGGATGAGATCCCACACCTCCTCAGCAGTGTCCTTTGAGTTGGCATGCTGCCGAATGGAGGGGGCCAGGCGGAGCACTAGGCTACCAATGGCCTGGTCATTTTTGTTGCTCCAGGTCTGGAGCTTGGCATTAGCATCCGCTACCAAAGTAGCGTTCATCGCCGTCAAGGGAGGCGCCGGGGGCGGTTTTTGCTCTGCCCCGCTAGTTATTTGCCAGAGGCCCTGAGACCTGAGCCACGCCTTCATTGAGTCGGCCCATTGAATGTAATTTGATCCGTCAAAAGTTTGAACGAGTTTCTCGAGAGTTGAAGACATGATTTTGTGGTGGCAGCTGGTAAAAGCACTCAATCAGTCTTTTTACTCAATAAAACACATTTAACGTTCTCAGGAAAAAACACTCCTTCAGAGTGGTTAACCCTAGTCAACCTAGGTTTTATGTGCAGCTCGCAGGGAGCGCAATGCAGCTCACAAAGAGTGCAAGGTTATAATTTGGAGACGATGAAGTCAACGTCGTTTGCAGCCAATTAAGGCGCGTTCGTGACGTGCCCAGCAGGGCCCATAACCTGTTGGAGCAGACTATATACGCTGCACAGTGGAAGAGATAACATGTTCCTTACAACCTACCTGGGGTTTACTTAGACTTACAGCTAGGGTTAGCAGAGGTAAGAACACTGTATTCCTACTACGGTACAGGTTCTCCTTATATACATAATAATAAGGACATCACATGACTCAGGAATGTGTTTACCGCATGTATGCGCAGTAAGCGCAGTAACATGCATATGCTGCATGTATTGCCTCATGTATACAGCATGCATCACTGGGATTAATTTCAACAGCTCCATCTCTGCCTATTGCATGCCAACCTTTCAATCCCAAATGGCCAGTGCATAACATGAGTTGCATAAATGTTCAGTGCCCTTTCTGTGCTGCACTGCATTGGATGGCTTCACTAGCTCATCCTATGCTTGCCCCAAATTTGGCATGTGCTGCTGTAGCAGAAAGATCAACTTACCCCACCTGTGTAATCTTCCTCATGAGCTATCACAACTTTTGGCCAGTCAGGATTATATCAGCAAAGAATTCTGCAAGCATATTCAAAAATACAACAATGCTCTTGCAATGACTTCCATTGGCTGAAGTGCAGTCAAGGAGGTCAATGATGGTGATAGCCCTTATGTCTTCAACCTACATGGGGAGCTTACTCATAAAGCAGGTTCTCTTCTTCCATCAGAGGATGAAAACCCTGTGTATGCTCAGCTCTACATCTATGATCCTAAGCTTATCACTATCATAAAAACCATCCAGAAAATACCCATCTGAAATGAGAAACTGTAGTGACACTTTAGGATAGGGGTTGCATTATACAAGTGGAAGCCTATGAGCTTACATGAAGGTTGCCACCAGCTCAACAGTACAGAATCGTTCTTTGCTTTGATCAAAGATGGGTAGATGTAAGTCTGGGCCCACAGACTTATGACCTTAACACACATACAGGCTGCCAACACAACACACATTCCAGCTGCCAACACAACCATACATGGTGCTGACACATATCCCAGCCACCAAGACAAACATGGTGCTGGGCCAGCACAGCCACTGGCACTGAAACAGCTGCCAGCAGTACAGAAACAACTCAAACCAACACCAGACATACCAAGGTCTGTGTTATGTTGAATTATGGTCATTACAGATCCTAACATCCTATGGGACCAGCCACCACTGGCACTGGCTGCCAGAACCAACACACTGGCAACACACGCACCTTATCACCTACCTATAATCACCCATCTGTGCTGACATTTACACCACTGATGTGATGTGGTGCCTTTCTCTTATGTGACTATGCTCAAGGTGGCCTTCCTAAATCACACACTATGTATGATGTGGCCCTCCTAAATCACTATGTTTCATGTGGCCTTCCTAAATCACATGCCATGCCTGATGCAGCCTTTTACCTACACAGCTGATCTTTCTTATAAATCACTCATTTTTTATTCCCTAATCTTTGCTCCCACTTCTGTGCCACAAAGGTATAGTAATCTATTATTCCTTTATTTTTAGTAGCTTATGGTTCCCACTTCCATGCAATGAAGATAATTTGATCCTGTCACTACTGTCCACCCTAAGTTTAGTGTAGGCTGCCAAACCAGGAATCTTTCCAGTAGGTATAATGTGTTATAATATGTATATGAAGTATAATGTAGTACAATATATAAATACCTCTAATATAAATACCCCCCGTGTGCCGAAGGCACATTCAAAAAGCTTGTACTATATAATAACATGGCGTTTTGGCCAATTTATTACATAAGCGTCCAAATCATTGAATCATGAAATACAAATTGACAATCTAAACAATGCAAGACAACTCGACTCTCGAGGTGAGACCAGCTAAGGCTTTCAGAAACTCGTCATTGCCACAACATTCTTCAGCGCATCAATATCAGGGCCGTGGCTCGATTTCCCGCATTTCCCTCCGCTAGAACTCGAACCCGTTTGCCGGATCTTACATACATATATTCTTTCGAGGCCCAGGCTGCTCGTGATTTTCGTTGAACCACTGAAAGATTGTTGCATAGATATCGGCGAAAGGATGAGGACTGAGAAGGAGGTGACACGTGCCTGGATGAGGAACTTCGCCGATTCCTTCGGATATCGTTGCTGTGTGCTGTAGTCAACGTACGTGACACCGAATCGCGTTAGATAGCCATCCGCCCTGTACGGTAAGATGTTGGACTAGAGTATCGCAGTACCGAATGCTCATACCATTCGAAATTATCCAAAAAACCTGGAAAAGATTCAGTTAGATCAGGGCAATGGAAGCGATAACGACATACTCCACGGAAAGTAACCTCTAACGTCAACAGAATCCTCATTTACTGCAGCGAGGAGAGCAGCCGTAGTTCCACGGAAGTAGTTGATACGGTCGGTGTCTTTCAGTGCTTGGTCAAGGGGCATATCATTCTCGCCTTTGACGGCGAACCCGTTTTCCGTGACGCTGGGCCATCGATAATCAATGGTGTCATGCAATTTGATTAACAATTTACTATATAGGTGTTTTGTACCTCTGAAATCAATCTTAGACAACGTAAGGGTTTATACCTCTGATGGCGACTGACCTTCCAGAGATAATTTAACAGCTAAAAGGACTAATCAGATATCAAGTTGAATAGGAGAGAGAACGGGCCAGTACAGCACGCAATCCTTGAGGGTCTGGAAGGTGAGTGTGAATGAGTTTCCCTGGTGCGAGCGCATGGATCTTTCTTACAGTCCTGCAACCATGCACAGTGAGCTGACAGGACGAACCGTGGGTAATCTGGATATATGGATCCAGTGCGCAGCGGTTATTGCATACCTTGCATGCCCAACTGAGTGCCGTCTGGTCGCGTAAATGTATAATCTACAAGGCCTTGGAACTCATCATCGCCACCCGCACCTAAACCACCGAGTCAGAAAACTTGACGAGTCTTCTTGAGATCAATTGACAAACGAGCAAGATTGGTGGTATACGTATTCATTCCGTAAAAATCAGAAGAGCCTTTGACGAGCACCGACTCATCAGGCGTGAATTGTGGAAGCCGATCTTGTAGGACTTCTCTCATGTACGGTGGGTAGTAACCCAGATAAATTGGGTCCTAAAAGGAAGATCGTCAATGAACGTTGGGATCCTGCCCAGAATCACGTACCGCATACCATCCTAAAATGATAGGTCAAGTAAATTAGATTGGACGGATTGGACGGCGGCATGACACACACACACCGATGGCGAAGTCAAGTGCATGCTGTGCGGCGATGACATCTAGAGAAAAGTTGGTAACTGCCAGGAAAAACTAAAAATGATCGGCTTCTTACTTTCAGATTTATCATCGTAAGGCATCTGCCAGTCACCGTTTAGGGTGATTCCTATCTGACCCCCTTGGATAGCCTTGAACTCATCACGATAGAGTTTGACAACACTCGCGTGTGAGACGATCAGATTGTGGCCAACTCTGAGGAAGGAAAATGACTTAGTGACTGAAATGTATAGATATTGAAGGACGAAGTGTTGTCGCACAGTGCGAATCGATTTTCGCAATAGCAGTATACACGTACATCCACGGCTCCACCGACGAATCGCCTTCAGGACATCGTTCGCGATCGCTTGATCGTCCAGGTGCAAAAACGCCGCGCCCATAACCCAGTACGGCTACACACCATGGCTCATTGATCGTTAACCTGTTGTTTGTTGAAAGAAGAAGCACATGCTGTCAGATATTCGTGGTGCTGAGCGTGTACTTACCAGTGTTTGACCCGATCACCAAATGCTTCAAAGCAGACCTGGAACGTGAGATACGGAGGTTAGATCATGAATATTCCAAAAGGAAAGGACGAGGAGACTTGCCCGAGAATAACGTGTGTAGTCCTTCACAATTTCGTCCTTATTCAACCATCCTCCGTATCGGTCATGAAGTGCCTGTGGAAGGTCCCAATGATAAAGTGTCTGGTGACAGAGAAGGGTCAAATCCGAATTAGAAATGAATCCACCGGGGAACGCGCACCACAAAGGGAGTGATTCCGTGTGCAAGCAGCCCGTCTATGAGACTTGAATAAAATTGAATCCCTTGCGGATTGATGGGATCGTCTCGACTGCCCAAAGGAATGATGCGCGGCCAGGAGATGGAGAAACGGTAGGCTTTGACGCCATAGGTCACGAGCAGGGACAAATCTTGGTTCCAGAGCTTGTAAGAATCCGTAGCGACGTCCCCATTTCTACCATCCAGTGTCTTCCCAGGAAGTTTGGCAAAGTCATCCCAAATAGACTTTCCGCGTCCGTCAACCGCAACAGAACCCTCAATTTGGAAGCTCGCTAGAAAAAACATTTCAACGTTGCGGTCCCGAGCGCTATATACTTTCACTCGCCGGTAGCGAAACCCCATAGAAAATCCGCTGGCAGCTTTGCAGTTGGAGAAGTTCCCATTTCGTAGTTGGCGTGAGGATTTGACAACGTATCAAGGTTCCCATAGACTCATACTTAAATCCTGTCAACCCGACTCACAATATTGTCACAATTGTCAATATGACAGGTTTGGTGGGGGCTTCCAATGCTGCCATCCCGAGATTTGTCCGCCCGTTGAACATGATGCAGTGAGGTTGCGATATTCTCACGTCCATAGGCAAAATCATGATCTACATAGGGCTTTTCAGGAATTAATGTTGAAGAAACTCCGTGATGACGCAGCGACAGAAGTCAGTACCCTTGACTCTTGAGACAACGACTCAGAGGTTGGCTGTTGAATTCCTAAAAGCGGAGGATTGCCGGTTCATCTAGGGAATGCAGGAATTGATGTCAAAGAAACTCCGTAATGACGCCGTCACGCAACGACAGAAGCCAGTGTAAGTACCTTCCTGCTAAGCAAGATATGGAGGGTGGGCAGATTTTTTTTTGGACACCACCCCAGCCCTCCTGAAAGCCTTGAAATCGTTACGATTGATGTCAAAATACGCGTTTTCATGCATTCGAGCGAAATTTGTGGGCCCTGTCTATTAACCGAAAATTTCCTTTTTTAAGAGGTTGTGGAGGCTAAGTGCAATCCGGACAGAAAATTTTGACTTTTTGGGATCAAGCCCCCGAAGGAACATCACAGAAATGGATCGTAGCTAAGCGAGTTAGCCGAGTGATCTGTACCAGTCTGTACCGGTAGATACCAACACCCAATTTACTGATGAATACTTATTTTTTCATTCCCTTTATTTGTGGCGAACCATGTGTACATACTAGTCTGATAATCTGGGATCCTGTTGAGGCGGAGAATTGTCGGCTCATGTACCTGACCTTCCCAGTGGAAGCCTAATAATAGCGTTGGGACGGGTGCTGTTTACGCTCGCCGCTCCACAAGGAACAAGCGGGAAGGACAGGTGGCTCATGGCGCGTGACGCGTGATGCCGTTGCATCGGCACGATACTGCTACTTATCTAATTCCATGGATGATCGATGATCGATGGTCCATATTGATACTTTCCCGTTAGTGAGCCGCAATGTCGTCTAATGGCGTCGCTATCCTCGGTGCTGGTATCTTCGCTAAAGAAGGTTTGTCCCATATCGAATGGCTCTGTGTGTCTGAAATCTCATCCAAGATCAATAGCACACCTACCCAGTCTTGTTGCCGTAGGCGATAAGGCCCCTACCCTCAAAGCGGTGTATTCCCGATCTGAGAAAAGCGCCCGCGATCTCGCAGCGGCAGCGGCAGATTCCCTTCGTTTGAGCTCGCCACCTGCGATCTATCACGACGGCGCTAAATCTACTGATTTGGATGCCCTCCTGGCAAGATCAGACATCACCTCAGTTATCGTCGTTCTTCCGATTACCCTTCAGCCGGACATCATCCTAAAAGCACTGGAAGCAGGAAAGCATGTCATCAGCGAGAAGCCTGTTGGCGCCGACGTCGAAGGAGGTCTTCGCTTGATCAAGGAATATAACTTGAAATACAAATCGAAGGGTCTTATCTGGAGGGTCGCTGAGAATTTTGAGGCAGAGGCAGGTTTTCGAGCTGCTGGTGCGGCTATTGCAGCGGGAAAAATTGGCGAAGTAATCTTCTTCAACGCCGTGGTTGTGAGCCGTGTAGACAAGGAAACGAAGTGGTATAAAACCCCTTGGCGGACAGTGCCTGATGTATGTCAAAGATTTTGTCCACTCTCTTACCCTCTTAACGTCTGGAACAGTACCAAGGTGGATTTTTAGTAAGCCCCAGCGTCGAAGGACAGCACCGTGAAGACTAACCAACATTATCCTATGCTTAGCTCGATGGGGGAGTAGTAAGCGCAATATTGATTAAAATAAGTCTCTTATCACCTGAGTTCTCCTCTGCAGCACACCATCGCGGCGCTTAGAATTATGCTTCCTCATGCTCTCACACAACTCTCCAGTTTTGCGTCACTGAACAAGGACTATCTCTTACCCCACGACACGATCACTACGGTTGCGCGCGCGGGATCGCATTTCCACGGCACGGTCATGCTATCATTTGCCCAACCCACCCGGTCTCGACCAGTGGGCGACAGCTTTGTCATCACCGGTACCGATGGCTGGCTTTCCGTTAGCCAGGTAACAATTCCAGGTTCCGATATACCAGTCCTCCGTATTACCATCAAGTCTGTTCTCAAAGTAGAGGGTAAACCGGACGAGGAAAGGGAAGAAATTATTGAAGAACCGATGAGAGGGGTGCAATTGGAACTGGAAAGTTTCTTCGCTGCCATTTCTGGAAATCACGATGCACTGGAGTTAGGTGACCCTTTAGGCGCACTGAGAGACGTCGCATTCATCCAAGCTGCCTTGACCAGTGATGGATATCTCGTGGATTTGACCCAATTAGTGCCAGCCACTCTGTAAGCCCCGCCATTTTTATGCTAGTCATGAACATGTGTCATGGATGAGACGTGTTGTATCGGAGGGAGAATTGTACTTTGGAAAATGTGCTGAGATCCGAACGAATCGTTTGAACCTCCCACTGCAAATTCAGCAGCTGTGTTGAAGGTAACACAATGGGCAAACCTTGAGGCAGTTAACTCGTAGTTAACTTGTAGTTGACTCGCGGTTGACTGGCAGTTGCAAGGCAGTTGACTGGCAGTTGAAACGTTGATGTTTGGCATAGTTATGTAATAAAGTAGCTTTGTAATCTTAGCCGATCATCGATCATCATGCATCATCCACCACAACTCCCTGCTACCGCCACCAGACGCCCATTAACAGCCGCAGCCACGACGCCAACACACGAGCTGCATCACACTGCAATGGGAACAAACGACATCTATGTTTGGGCCCCCGGTAAGTCTTTTCATATTTGTTCCTCGTTTTCTTTAATTTAGGTTTAACTATGTTATGGCACTGCTGCCGCATCTCTCCTCCACGTCCCTCCACTCTGACGAGCCGCCCACGCCCGATGATCTGAACCCTGTCAAGAGCCACCAATGGCCGCAAACGAACCATTTCGGACAAAACATGAGCCCAAATGAAAAGTGCGTTGTTTGGGCCCTAGGTAAGTTGTTCTTGGCACATTTCTTAATTTTATCAACTAACTAATTGTATCACATCATTTTTTAGACTAAACTACTGGTAACAACGGGTGCTGACAGGAAATGGCTTGGATGAAATGCGGCGCGCGGGCCCAAATGATGACTGCGTCATTTGGACCGTACATATGTTTTTTTTTGGTTCATTTCTTATTTCTATCAACTAACTAATTGTGTCGCATCATTTTTTGGACTAAACTACTGGTAACATCCAGTGCTGACATGAAAGGATGCATGCCCAACCACCACCATGCTACCCCCCTCCTCCCCGTTTACATGGGATGTGAGGGTGTTCAGTGGGGCTAGGAAGGCAGAGGGATACCAGGAGACCCATAGAGTGGGATACACCCCAAGGTATGCACCTTCAACCCCCCGCCACCCCACACTTACCCCCCAACCCCATGAAATGGGCACCATACGACCCAACCCCGAGGACCAGCCCAACTCCCCGATGACCCGATGCCAACGAAGGATGATCCAATGGCAGGAACAGGCAAGATGACAAGGGGGACCACACAGCCACCACCCACCACAGCACCCCCAACCACCGCCGCGAGCAACTGCTCGTGGGGTGGAAACGGGAGGGAGGGGATGGCTACCGCGACCCGCCATCTACGACCCAGCACCAGCACCAGCACTGCGTCGCAGGATGGCCTGTGGACAGGACGACGACTACCCAGACAACCAGGACCAGGGCAGGGACAAGACAACAACAACAGAAGACAGGATGACAACGACGACGAACAAAGTGGGACGAACAACGAATGGGGGAAATGAGCCAGGGCGAACAACCAGAATTGGAGGGCAGGGCACCACCACCACCCCAACCATGCCGCGAGCAACAGCTCGTGGGGCAGGCCCCCCTCCCTCGTGACAATGCGAGCGAGGTTTTTTTGTTTCTATCATCAATTAGTTTCGTGGTCCCTCCCTCGCTTCACGCAAGGAAGGTCAGTTAGTTTAATGAAAAATTTTAATACTTGTGTTGTCCCCTCACGCACAAGAGAGGCTAGTTAGTTTAATGAAATTCCTTTAATACTTATGTTGTCCCCTCTTGCAGGCTCAGAAATATACATACATGCAAAGATGGTATTAAGTTGAAACATATTAAGTGACCAAGCAACAATGAATATGAACCAGCATATGTAAAAGACACCCCATATTTCATTCCTCTGCTCCTGATGCCTCCAGATCTTGCTCAACTTCACCCTCCTCAACCCACTGCTTGAGTCGTTCCAATTCATCTGGAGTAGGCAGCTTGTATTCTGCCAACCCGGTGTCACCATATTTGGCCATGAATTCCTTCTCTGGCATATCCTTCCATTTCTCGCACTCAGCCCAGGAGGTGGAGAGATCTACAGGTGGCAGAGCAATGTAAGTACCTTCCTTGACATATTGGGCACACTCATGGACAGTAAGATTGTTCCAGTAGATCAGATCAAACCAGTCAATTGGCACCTCCTTTGGGAGAGCTGTGAGCTCTGATGACTTTGGCATGGCAGGCTCTTCATGGCACCACTCTGGTCTATAAAAAAAGAGGATCAGTCAAATGCAAAAAGAAAAACAATACATTGGCCAACTTATGGTGTCTGCTTCAGCTCCTAGTCATCCACTGGTGCTCTTTATCCATTCTAAAGAATGCTGTGACTTTCATCTCCTTCTCCTTGATGTGGTAGACTGCCTCCCCTGAGTCTGTATTTCCTTCTGCTAACTCATCATCAGAATGGGCCTCATTCTCACTAGCCAAGGCCACAACCCACTTATTGAAGCCATGTGCCTTGAACACGTCAATCCTGCAATCAGCAAGCTATTGAGGTTTGTCAGTAGACCATAACCTGCTTGTAGCATAGATGCAATTCCAGAAAATAGATACTGTGCTACATTGCTTCCACACTGTAGTCATCTGCTTGCCTTTTGTCATGCTCCCTGGATTCTTGCCTCCGACTTGGCAATACCATACATATAGGAGAAGACAAAGCTTTGATAGAGTTTACGCATGAGTGCAAAGTCATTAATACAGGACAGGTTAGCTCCCATGTGAGAGTAGCCAAATGCGCCTGAGACCTGCTCAAATGTCTTTAGAGCAATGTGCTCATGAAGGAGATTGTACATAGACTCTGGATCACTTCTCAGGACATCAGGTGCCCACTTTTGAAGCCCAAGGCATGCCACAGTCCTGAACATGAGCAACAAATGAGATTCTGGAATGCACTTGATGTTGTTGGCAATAATTCCAACTGAGTCTGAAAGAGAGTTGAGGAGTTCGCATACTTTGGTTTGAGCCCCCTGAACACTGGCCCAGTTGTCATCCAGGCTGGATGTTACAGAGTTCTGTAATTGTGCTTCAGAGGTGAAGCACCAGATGAAGGGTACTTTGTCCTCTGCAGTGACCTTGGGTGGTAGGCCCCAGAGGACATGGAGATGAAGCTCAAGTGCAGCCTGAAAGATACTGAGACTGTGAAGTGATTGAACATAATGAGTACACACCTTCATCTTCTCTGCCTCCTTTGGTGTTGAATAAGTGGTTGTAGCATTAGGCGACACTGACACTGACTCTGATTATAGTAATAATGATGCACCCACAGAATATTAATAGTGGGACATTATAATTGCCGATTATGATTACTGATCAACACATCAAACACTTGTATAAATAGTCATTGTAGATAAACACAATAATAAGTCCATTATACTATAATCAAGTCCTCAGAGTCTCAACAGGTTATTGGCCTGGGCTTAACTGAATTTTTGTGTACACTCACTCTTAACACACCGAGCCACTTTTTAAAATGACAGACACATCAACCATGCACACAAACATTTACCGGATCAAGCGAGGTCTTTACACTCCCCCCCCCCAATCTGAGCGGACTCCGCTTGGACTTGACTAGAAATTTGTTGGCTGAGACACCTGCCAAATTAGTAGGTCCAGTCCGAGCAGACTCCTAGTATAGTCCTAGTGTCTGATCGGACAGTCCTAGGCATTCAATGTGTTATGCAGTTACTTATTTATTTATAAATAGAAAATGTAATTAACAGTAGGATTCGAACCCTCACTGGGACATAGCTTACGTAATGAGCATGGAAAAGCAATGCTGTACATACATATAACACCCGGTGGCTGTGTATTACAAAGCACACAGCCGCGTACTGTCAAGTTTCAATGACGCCGTCTCCTCCTACCTCGCAAACCAAAGACAGAAGCAGGGCCCAAACGACGTTATCGTTGTTTGGGCCACTAGTAAGTATTTTTAAAATGTTCTTTGTTGTTTTGTTTAACTAACTCATTTTTCATTAGTAATAGGTTTGATTATAACGACAACATGACGGGACGAGACGACTGGACGAGACGACGACTGGACGAGACGACGACTGGACAAGACAACGACTGGACGAGACGACGACTGGACGAGACAACGACTGGACAAGACAATGACTGGACAAGACAACGACTGGACGAGACGACGACTGGACAAGACAACGACTGGACAAGACAACGACTGGACAAGACAACGACTGGACGAGACAACGACTGGATGAGACAACGACTGGACGAGACAACGACTGGACGAGACGACGACTGGACGAGACAACGACTGGACAAGACAACGACTGGACAAGACAACGACTGGACAAGACAACGACTGGACAAGACAACGACTGGACAAGACAACGACTGGACAAGACAACGACTGGACAAGACAACGACTGGACGAGACAACGACTGGATGAGACAACGACTGGACAAGACAACGACTGGACGAGACAACGACTGGACGAGACAACGACTGGACGAGACAACGACTGGACAAGACAACGACTGGACAAGACAACGACTGGACAAGACAACGACTGGACAAGACAACGACTGGACGAGACAACGACTGGATGAGACAACGACTGGACGAGACAACGACTGGACGAGACAACGACTGGACGAGATGACTGGACAACGAGACAACGAGACGAGACGACAACGACGAACAAGGAGCAGCAGCAAACGACGAGAAAAGGCCCAAGTAAGTTTTTCTTTTCTTTTCTCATTCCTTTCCTTCTTTACTAACAAACTTTTTTAGGTACTAATTTAAACTATTGATAGCAATGACGACAAGACGGCAGGGGCCAACGAAACAGACGACGGGGACGATAGGAAGGGACAGCAGGAGGAATGAGAAGGCCAACGACCAGCACCAGCCACCACCATTGCAAGCCCCTTTTCGCAAGGTGGATCACTGGTGCTCAACGATGAACCAGCAACGACGGGAGGGGAGGGACAACAACAATGACAGCGGACAACGACGACAACAGGGGACAGCGACGGCGGCAGGGACGACGACAGGGGACGACGACGATGAGGGGGGAGGAGACGAGAGGGGAGAATGACCACAACAATGGGACGACAACGGAGACGAGAGGGGGGGACAACGACGACGGAACACACCACCCACCCCCAGCCTCACGAGCAACTGCTCGTGGGGTGGACCGCGGGTGGAATGACGACGAGGCCCACCAAGCACCCCGGAGACGAAAAGGGGGGAACGACGACAGGAGGGGGAACGACGACGAAAAGGGGAGGGGGGAACGACAAAGGGAAACGACAAAGGGGAGAGGGGAATGACAACGGAGGAATGACGACGAGGGGGGGACTTTTTGTATTTTTTTTCCTTAGTTATATTCAATTAAACTATTCATAAAAGATACCCTAAAGAAATTAGTAGTTTGGATATCTGTGAAGGTAATGAGGTTTTGTAATGAGGTCAGTAAAGTTTTGTAATGAGGTCAGTAAAGTTTTATAATGAGGTCAGTAAAGTTTTGTAATGAGGTCAGTAAAGTTTTGTAATGAGGTCAATAAAGTTTTGTAATGAGGTCAATAAAGTTTTGTAATGAGGTCAGTAACAACATTTTGTAGTGAGGTCAGCAAAAGTTTGTAATGAGTTCAGTGAAATTTTGTAATGAGGTCAGTAAAAGTTGGTAATGAAGTCAACAAATTTTTGTAATGAGGTCAGCAAAAGTTTGTAATGAGATCAGTGAAATTTTGTAATGAGGTCAGTAAAAGTTTGTAATGGTATGATGTTAGTAACAGTTTGTAATCAAGTCAGTAAAAGTATGTAAATAAGGTCAGTCAATGTGTGAAATGAAGTCAGTAAAAGTTTATAATCAAGTTGGCAAAGCTTGTAAACCAGTCAGTACAAGTTTGCAGTGACTTCGTGCACAAAAATTAGGGACGCGGACACCTACTTTCACGCCTCGCGGTATCCACACACAACACAATGAAACAACTCACACTGCCAACTGTATGAGACATACTAACGGCTCATTCATTCACACACGTCATTTTTGTAAGTCTTGCATCATTAAATGGGTAAACGACAAATTAATGTTTATATTCACAGGTTAACACTGGCATTTGGTAAGCTTAAATGTGAAATCAACCTGACGACCTATTGCAAGTTAAGTAATGACTTTTGTAAGTTGTTTTTTAGTCAACATATTTATAGTACTAAGTCAATCATTAGAAGCACATTACTGATTTCAATATGAACCACTACAAACTTGTTCACTGCTTTGTTACAAACCTTTATTGACCTTGGCATAAACTATTACAAAAATGTTATTGACTTTAATACAAGCCATTACAAATTTGTTTACTGCTTGGTGTAAACTATTACAAACATGTTATTGACTTCAATACAAACAAACTATTACAGACTTGTTTACTGACTTTGTTGCAAACCTTTACCGACCTTGGTATAAACTATTACAAACATGGTATTGACTTCAATACAAACCATTACAAACTTGTTTACTGACTTTGTTACAAACCTTTACTGACCTTGGTATAAACTATTACAAAAATGTTGTTGACTTCAATACAAACCATTACAGACTTGTTTACTGACTTTGGTATAAACTATTACAAAATGTTGTTGACTTTGATACAAACTTGGTATAAACCATTACAAATATGTTATTGACTTCAATACAAACAAACCATTACAAACTTGTTTACTGACTTTGTTACAAACCTTTACTGATCTGGGTATAAACTATTACAAACATGTTTACTGACTTTGTTGCAAAGCTTTACTGACCTTGCTTTAGTGCTTATTATGGTGTTAGTCTAGTTCGTATGAGTAATAATCAGCCTTGCAACTTGGACTACATCTGGACAATCATTCAGAAGTGTAAATTTTCATTATGAAGTTGATTTGAATGTAGTTTGCTTGAAGTCTTAGCAAGGTCCAAGTGGAGTCCAAGTGGAGTCCAAGCAGAGTCCAAGCAGAGTCCTAGGACTGTCTGAGCAGTCCTAGTCCAAGTGGAGTCTGAGCAGAGTCCGCTCGGACTAGGGGGGAGAGTGTAAAGTACTGGATCAAACCCTTGACAGGAACCGAGAATTACACCATATGGAAGATCAAAATCATGGATATCTTGATGGGACAAGATTTGTGGGAATATGTCGATGGATCGACTATTCAGCCATCAGATGAGGTGGCAAAAGCAGCATGGGTAAAGAAGGATAGGATGGTGCTATCCACGATCCGATTAAGGGTTACCAACAAGATGTTGGTATATGTCACAAGCTCAACAACGTCAAAGGAAGTGTGGGATGTGTTGAGACTCTGAGGACTTGATAATAGTATAAACAGACTTGTTGCTTGTGTTTATCTACAACAACTATTTATACAACCATTTGATGCATTGATCAGTAATCATAATCGGTAATTAGAATGTCCCACTATTAATAATCTGTGGGTGCATCATTACTATTATATTTGGTGTCGGTGTCGGTGTCGCCTAATGCTACAATTGCTTATTCAACACTCCCCCTCGACATCTACACCATACCTATGTGCTTGACAAGATCTTCGTGTTTTGGTCTTGGCAGCACCTTGGTGGATATGTCCACTAGGTTATTGTCCATTGCACAGTACTGAATGTCGATCTCATGAGAGATTAGCTTCTCACATATGAAATGATGCTGGATATCAATATGTTTTGTGTGGCTGTGGTTAATGGCATTGTTTGAGTAGTCGATCGTGCCTTGGTTATCTACATTGAGTTTGGTGGGTCCAGAGTATGGAATGCCAAGTTTGGAAGTGAGCATTCGCAGCCATAGAACCTGGCATGTTGCTAGGCTTTCCACCATGTATTCAGCTTCCATTAGGGCACGGCACGGGTAACCCTCGGGTATATGTCCTCATACCCTTACCCATACCCGTGAACACCGTACCTGCATGGGTATGGGTATGGTGTTACTATGGGTTTCCACCTATTACCAGTGGTTATATGCGGGTTTCGAGAATAATACCTATTTTAATAATTATTATACTAAACTAAGTTAATAGAAACCCCCTCGCTCGCATTTGGAGTGAGGGAGGGGGTGGTGGACCTATTCTAATAAATAAATTACATTAAATTAATGTAGAAAACCCCCCTCTGCATTTTGAGTGAGGGAGGGGGTGGTGGTGCCTATAGTCAATGAAAACAAAACAAAAAACCCCCCCTCTCATGTTTGGAGCGAGGGAGGGGGGTGGTGCCTGTAGTCATTGATCCCTGTTTCCACCCCACAAGCAGTTGCTCATGGCGGCAGTGGGGTCCTTGGGTCCTCCTCCTGGTCATCATCATCATTCCACCCACTATCCACCCCATGAGCAGTTGCTCATGAGGCTGGGGTGGGTGGTGTGCCATCGTGATGTGGGGTCATTCCGTGTGAACTCCTCATTCTGTGTGAACTCCTTGTTCCAAGGAAATTCCAACCTAGGAGATGAAAGAAACAAAATAGTTAGTTTACGAAAAAAGAAATGAACAAAAAAAAAACTTACCATGGGCCCAAATGATGCAATCACGTCATTTGGGCCCGGGTGACATGGCACTGTTGGGTGTGTGTCGTTAGCTGTCATCATCCATCGTTATCAGTAGTTTAGAACCTGAAAAAGAAGAAACATAATCAATTAGTTTAAAAAAACAAGAAATGAAACACTAAAAAACTTACTATAGGCCCAAACGACGATTCACATCATTTGGGCCTAGTGTTTAAGGGTCCAGTCCAGTTCGGTTTTTTGACCCAAAAATGTAAAGACCGCAACCTAAACCAGTCCAGGACTGACCCAGATACTGCTAGAACCGAACTGGACCACCTAGGACCGGTCCTTTCCGGTTAAAAGACCGAAAAAGACCGGTTAAGACTGGTTTAGACCGATGTTTTGTCGTGAAATTTGTCGTATTAATATAACCCATATGTATCTTAGCAAATATTACCCGGACCTTATAACCACTGTACAGATAGATAGACATTGTAATTCCCCATCATTCAGTTTAACTTTCAAGACATTTCATCAACATTTGACTTGGCTATGATCAATATAAAAATACATCTACTGAATGACTCCAAGAAATGTAATGTGACAACCATAAATTATGTGATGCATAGCATGCATTGACAAATGGTGGGAGTATTATTATACATGTCAGTCCTATGATCATTAATAGAATCAAGCACATGATCAACATATGAGTAAGATGAAATGAAAATCAATCTGATACAACAAATACTCATACAAAAATAGATTTGCTTATATCTTGCTCAATTCTTAACCATTTTTTATGAACCAGAGGTCGAATTCTCCGGATTTCATGTGGGAACATGGTCCAATATATGTTCCCACGATTAAACCGGTCCTAACCGGTTTAGACCGGTTTTCTTCGGTTTTACAACATTTTTCAAAATGGAAAGACCGCTAACTGAACTGCAAAAGACCGGTCCATGAATAGACCACTGGTCCGGTCTTTTCCGGTCCAATTCAGTCCAATTTCGGTCTTTTTTTCGGTCCCATGGACTGGACCCTTCAACACTATTTGGGCCATGCTATGGTGGTGGTTGGATCGTTGTATAGTTTAGAATTAGTTGACTCAACATCACTTTCACTCCTTTGTGTTAATTTTATGACACCAAAAACCCACCAAGAGTCTGGTGTCACCATAACCCAGGTCTCAATACTTGAGTTTTCTTTTATCTACAAAATCAGCCTTCATTCCACATTTTCTACTGAAGTCTTTCTTTCAATTTTAGTTTTTCTAGGTCACTCGAAGAACATCCCTAATGAATCCTCCCATCCTGCTCATCAAGTGTGGTGTCCCCCAGTAATCAGAAGTTGGCTATGCACCAAGGTGTGGTCTCAAGTTGAACCCTATGAGTTCATTCAAGATTTACAAGTTTACTATGTGCCAAGGCATAGTCCCAAGCCCCAAGTCCCAAGTCTCCAATGTAGAAAGTCACTCCTAGCATATACAAGAATAGACTCAGTCGTTGTATAAGTGACTATATTCATAATTACTGTACCTAGCGTATACAAGAATAGACTATAGGTACAGTAAGTAATTGTTCTCAACTAAGTAATAATATTGTTACTCACCTCAGTCATTGTATAAGTGACTGAGGTGGTCGTACAACTATCTACTGTATATAAGTATCCTGTTAGACAAAGGAAAGAGTATCATAAAGGTATCCACTGTGTGGATCCATACATGCATCTCAAAGGGGGCACGCTAAATATAGCAGCCGCATCAAAAAACATGCCGATGTCTGTATTTGGTAATATGGCGTTCGCAGACGCTCATGGTGTATTTCTCAACACTCCTCCTCACCATGAAAATCTGGTTACCGAAGTCCCAGGAAATTGCAGAGGTAAGTGAATTGTTTGACATCCAGAGCTTTTGTGAATAGGTCCACAGCATTCTCATGGGTATTGACATATGTGAGTTGCAGTTCGTTCGATTGGACGCATTCGCGCAGGAAATGGTATTTTATGTCGACATGTTTGACATGGGAATGGAGAAGAGGATCTTCAGACAAGGACTTTGTTGCAGAATTATTGCAGTGAATTATGGTAGGGAGCGAGTGTTGATGGTCAATGGATTTGAGTAGTGCTCATAACCAAATACACTCTTTGGCCATTTCGAAAGCTGCGACATATTCTGCTTCACACGATGAAGTTGCAACAACCTTCTGTTTCCGTGCTGTCCAGGAAACGGTGCCAGAACCTAGGGAGCAAACATAACCACCAATGCTATGGCATGTGTCAAGGCAGTTTGCCCAGTTGGAGTCACTGAATGCTTGAAGGTTGATAGGGTGATCGCCTCCAAGGTAAAGTTTGAGATCTTTTGTATCCTTGAGGTAATGCACCAGTCTGATAGCCGCGCCCCAATGTTCAAAAGAATCACAATCAAGGTATTGGGAAAGTTGTTGAACTGCATAGGAAATGTCGGGATGGGTTGATATGGCAAGACAAAGTAAACATCCGACCAATGATCGGTATGAAAGTTTATCGAGTTGACGTTGATCCTCCAAGGACATAGTTTGTCGATTCGAGCATTGTAATTTGGAACCCGGCTCTAGGGGCGCCGATATGGGGTGAGTGTCCTTTTGGCCAAACTGTTCAATTATTTTATCAATCAAAGCAGTCTGTGGGAGTGCAACGGTTCAAGTGGCTTTCTCCCAGGTGACGGCAATTCCAACAATGAAACGTGCCATGCCCAACTCCGAAATCGTCCATACTTGTCTCATCTGGTCTTTGAAGCATTTGTTTTCATCTTTTGAATCCGCAATAGACAGATAATCGTTGACATGGACGGCTGCAATAATAATACCCAAGTCAGATTTTCGGTAATAAATGCAAGACTCGCATGACAGGCGGGTGAATCCCCATTTGATCATCTGGGCGTTAAGCATCTGGTTCCAAATGCGCCCGCTCTGCTTCATGCCATACAAACTGCGTTGGAGCTGCCATACCCAGTCTTCCTTCCCTGACTCTTCAAAACCTATGGGTTGTTGCATGTATTGTACCTTGTCATCCGGTAGTAGTCCATAAAGAAATGTGGTCTTCACATCTATCTGTTGTGCATCCCAGCTGAGAGAAGCTGCTAAATGTAAGAGTATTCTCCATGATTCCATGTGTGCAGTCGGTGAGGTAGTCTTGGTATAGTCCTTGCCATAAATCTGTTTGAAACCTTTGAAAATGAGGCATACTTTCCACCTTACGGCCTTTCCAGTCTCATCCTGCTTGATATGGAAAACTGGTTTCCCCTTTCGGATGCATTTCCCTTGTGGTACATCATTCCGGGGAATGAGCTTGTAGACGCCCATGTCTTTCAGGGATTTCAGTTCCTCCACATATCCCTCTCTCCATTGTTCTGCATCAATCGAATTCTCAGCCTCCTCCCATGTTCTGGGGTTGTCCTCAAATTGAAGAGATTCGGGATCAAAATCTGCCATTTCCGAGATCAGAGCGTGGAATTGATGTGCCTGATCACCGAGATCAAGGTTGCCAAGTGATTGACATAATTCTGCAATGATGTCACAATCATGATCGATCACTGGATCTGGATTGGCTGTTCGGGCAGCCACTGTCGCTGCCCTACGTTCCTGTCGTGCTTCTTTAACTTGGGCCTTGCTCTCTCGAGATTCTTGAACAGCTGCTGTGGTTCTAGTGATAGCTAGTCCACCATTTGGATTCTTTTCTGTGGGGGTGGTGATGCGAGATGAACAGCAGGGTATGGGTTGAGGCAGCGGTAAGTGCTGTTCATTTAAATCACTGGTAACCTCATTGCTTGAATCGTTATTGATGGGTGGTTCATCATCATCATCATTATCCAGGATTAAAGGATTGTGATTAGATCTCTCATCCCCGGGTTGATTGATATCTGTATTATCCCCTGGGATAGTGGGTGTGGGTGGTGAGTGGCCATTGTGACTTTCAAGAAACCGAACATGGTAAGAACTGTGGATTTTACGTGTCGCATGATTATAGCATTGATAAGATTTGGATTTCGGATCATACCCTACCAGTATGCATTCGATGGAGCATTCAAAGATTTTTGGGTTGTCCTTTTTGGGTATGAGTACAAAGGCGCGACACCCAATTTCTCATAGATATGAGTAGTCAGGTTTTCGTTCAAACCATAGTTCCCAAGGGGTATATCCCTGCAGAGAACGGGTAGTAGTTTTGGCATGCAAATGAGATGCCGTGAGATAAAATTCATCCCACAAATATGCAGGTAAACCCGAATAGATCCGCATTGTATGGGCTTTAGCCATCAATGTACGATGCATGCATTCGACGCATCCAATATGCGCAGAGGTGTGGGGAGCAGTGAAACAATGATCGGTTCCCCAGGTCTTCAGCCAAGCTTCCATTTTGTGTGACTTCAACTCTCCATTGTCAGTGATGTAAGTTCCAACTTTGAGTCTGGTCTCAGCTTCTTGGGCAAGTTCCCAAGCTTTTAATTCAGGAAACGAATCATCTTTGTTGCAGAGGGGTATTGACCAAGGAAAGGAAGTATAGTCATCAACAATATCCATTACGTATGAATTCACAGTATGAGACTGCATGGCATGTGGCCCCAATAAATCTATCCATACCTTCTCCAACTTCCTAGTCGCTCTATGGCCAGGTCCCTCCTCATGTTTCTTTGGAATAGGCATTTTCATCTGTTTTCCAAGAACACAAGATTCACATTTGGGTGGTTTTAAGGTGGATGTAATGGGCGTACCTGCGAGTGTCCCCTTCTTGGCCATGTCCCAGAGGGATTGGTAATTCACGTGGCCAAGGTGACGATGCCATGTCTCCAAAGTAGGCAATTTGTGCATGGTGAAAGTGTGGTCGGCAGCGACAGCATGGAGATTGAGTGAGTATAGTTTCTTGGATGACCATGATCCACGTGCTATGAAAACACCAGTGGATTTATCTGTGATCCAGCACCCTAGGTTATCAAAATGTGTTACCACATTTGAATCGTCTGCCAACATGCCCACGGAAATAAGGCGGACTGCCAAATGCAGGATGTAGAGTGCATTACATAAGGTGGTTGATGCACCCTGCACTATCCTGAGTTTGATGTCACCAATGCCGATGGCGGCAATGGAAGTGCCCCCCACACCTTTGACAGAACGCAGTTGTGTTGGGCAAAGAGTGATGAAGTCGCCTTTGTTAGGGGAAATGTGTACAGTCGCCCCTGAATCCACAATGAATGGGTAGTCGTCCAGGGAAAGTTGGGATCGGCCAGTCTGATTGAGCGGTTCGACGGTGAGTGCATCTTCAGCAGATGCAGAGGTGTACTGATTCCAGTCGACAGTGACAGTTGCCTCCTCCTCAATGACAACCCACCCTTCGTATTCCACTTCATCGATAGTGGCAGTAGGAATGGGATCGCAAGCTGAACCAGCAAACTCTGGGTGTGAAATAGGGGATGGATTACTCTCAGAATCGATCATGACTGTAAATGCCCACCCATTGACGTCCTTCACTGTGACCAGGATTCTGGAAGTGTGGGACACCGATGATTTCTTCTCGAGTGCTAATTTATGGGCGGCTTTAGATTCCTCGATTGTTTTTCCTGCCATCCCCCCCCCAGCCTTAATACAGTACTCCGTAGTGTGCCCAGTCTTCTTACAAACCGGGTTCCCACAAGTAGGGACGTTCAATGATGTTGTAGGCTTGGCACGAGCAGTGAGCACAACATGGGAACGTGAGTTGTTGCATTGGTCATTTTTGAGTAGGGATTGTTCGTTCTCCAGGAACAAACGGATGTCCTTTGACCCATATGGAGAGGCGGCTGTGGAAGGGGCGATGTCATGGGAAATAATGGAACGCACGTGTGGGAAATTATTGCTGAGGGAATTAAGGAGGGCGATACAACAAAGGAGGTCAGCTTTGATGTCGCCCATGGCAAATGTGCGTTCAATGAGGGTGCAGATCTTCTCCGTGGTTTTGGGGAGCAGGATGTCCTTTGTGCATTGTATGGAAAGTGCCTGTTGTAATAGCTGGACCTGACGGACGGGACCCTCTTTTTGATGATGATCTTGAAGAGTCTTCCAGTTGACTTTGGGACCTTTCGTGATGTTGATAAAGGGGCGTTCAGAGGGAGAAATGCTAGAAGCGATGAAAGCGTATGCAAGGTGGGAATTGGCTTTCCAGTTTGTGAGGGTGCGTGTTTCAGTAGATGTGGGCAAAGGAATATCACCAGTAACGTATTCATAAAGACCGTTCAAGGAAAGAGCAATAGTGATTTCCTCACACCATTCTTTGTAGTTAGATTTGAGCTTGTCTAGCTTCTCTCCAGAATATTGAACTGATAGTTTGATGAGGGAGATGGAAGGCAGGCTGGATTCAGTAGTCATGGTAATAATTTCCAAGGAGAAAGTACAGGGGGGGGTAGCAAGCCAGGGGGCATCGAAAGACAAAGGTAAGAAGGGGGGGCGTGTCAGGAATCCCGATTCTGTTAAGTCATGATCCGAGATCTAAGTGATTGGACCAATCAAAGGATGACGTAGTAGCGTTGAGTGGCTAGGAGATTTTCTACCGTCGATCAAATGCGATGGGAGTGGCCCATAACCTGTAGAAAGTCAATCCTAGCATATACAAGAATAGACTATATGTACAGTAAGTAATCGTTCTCAACTAAGTAATAATATTGTTACTCACCTCAGTCATTGTATAAGTGACTGAGGTGGTCATACAACTATCTACTGTATATAAGTATCCTGTTAGACAAAGGAAAGAGTATCATAAAGGTATCCACTGTGTGGATCCATACACACATCTCAAAGGGGGTGCACTAAATATAGCAGCCACATCAAAAAACATGCTGACATCTGTATTTGGTAATATGGTGTTCGCAGACGCTCACGGTGTATTTCTCAACATCCAAGTCACAAGTCAGCTATGCACCAAGGCATAGTCTAAGTCACCAAGTCACACATTGCCTCAAGTTTGGGTTCTTGGGACCCTTTGCTGCTGACATCCTTTGATTTTGACCTCCCACAGCTGCGAGGTCAACTTGTAGTTGCTCGCCAAGGTAGACCTGGCATCGCTCTTGTCTTATCAGGCCTAACAGTTGGCGCCACTTGCCTCGTGTTCATATTCAACAAAACAAGTCCACACAAAGTCAATGTTCCTCTCGACACCCTCATTCGATGTGGCCCAACAAACAATACATTACATCTATCCTATGCCGATCCCAGGCACCCTGGACACCCCCCTTTTCAAAGGCAAGTATGTTACCAATTTCTTAGATACTCTCAAAGTGTTCACCTCTAGTTCACAGGTCCTGTTTGACAATCTCCCTTCTTACATCCTATGTTGTTGCCATTGCCGTGTCCATGACGTTGTTGAGTTCACCCCACTGTGGACCCAGAATGACTGGCCCACTGTCCGTGCCTACCTCATCAAACTCTACGGTTCAGAAGACCACAAGCCTCATGTTTCAGCAGACAATCTCCAAAAATGGATCAAGCACCACTCATGCAATGAGACCTTCAGGTCCATTCAAGATGTTGATCAGTATTACTGAAATTATATGTCCAAGATATCTCCACTCCTCAGTACACAGTTCATTACCTCCATTGAAGCTGATCTACTCTTTTTCAGAGGAATTCTGCGAGTGCTTCAGCTCAGGATTCATGACCAACTACCAGAAGCCCAGATGAAGGTACATTCACTGCCCCCTATTGATGACATTGTAGCACTCCTCCAGAACAAATTTGACTAGGATGACATCCTTGACAGGAATGATAGGGATATCACAAGTGACCTCAATGAAAGTGAATCTGGCTTCTCTGATGCTGATTATGACAAGACCCCATGGAAGTTAGAGAAAAATGTTAAATGTAGTGCTAATGCATGCTTTACAGTCTTACCACCTGCCATGGTGCCTTTCCCTGCGCATTCACCACTCAAGGATGCAGAAGATGATTTTACAGGGGGTAAGCTTCCCAAAAGCCTACTGATGTCAAATTTCAGTCTTTCCCACCTCCATTGACACTGCCAAAGCAAGTTCCTCTGGTAGGCCCCCAGCAAGAACTCAATCAAGAGCCTACACCAATTTCTCTCCCAGTATGCATTGAGCCAATTCCTCATGCCCCTCCAGGTCTCTCCTTACCATTGAAACATTGCATCCCAATGACAATGAATTCAACAATGAAGACTCCATCACCACCCTGGATTCCCAATCAACTAGAAGCTTGTACTGAAAATTCTGGCTTGGCCATTCAAGATATGATTGATGGTAATGTGGCACAAAATGAAGCTCTCGATGCACTGATTACACTTCCCCTGAGCGAAATACTAGGCCTGTCCAAGAGTCTGCAGGAACAAGCACTTGAATGCATGAAGACTCAACAAGAATGCCACTCAACGCCCGTTTCTACACCCTTGGATGACATTCCAACAGTTGCATTTGATGATTTCAAGGAATTTGACATGTCAAAATCAGCAACTACAACCTCTGCCCACAAGTACCCTCGGGAAGAACTGGATGACAACACAGTTTATTACTGCCTAGCCCTCAAGATTCAAGTGAGACGTCAAGTTACCGGTGGTGCTACCAAACATGCAGAATTTCAATTCCTTTCTTCGTTTAAGTCTGCATGCACTGACAACACCATTTTCAGTGTTTTGTTTTGTACAGTCAATACACCTACAAGAGTGTTAAGCCCCCTTTCAGCAAGTCACAAAGTTCAAGATCCCCTTGCCTGTGCAACAAACACCACCACTTTCACCACCAACTCCAACCATGGACACCGCATCATCAATGACCTTTCAAGAAGAGCAACACTTGAAGAAATCCCCAACACAGATGCAAAAGAACCAAGTTCCTACAATTCACACAAGTTACCAAGCAATGGCCAAGTAATACACTGCAAGAATCTTTCCAATATTGACCCCTTGGTCCCCCATTCAATGTCAAGCATCCTCCTTGGATTTTCTCGATTAGTTTCCCTCTCTTTACTCCACTTCCCCGTTCTTCCTTCATGTTCTGCAGAACTACCACAAATGATCCCTCAATGCCATAGTGGCAAAGACCCTCCATCAACTGAAGATCTGCCTTTGTTTCCAGTGCTTCATGCAGTTGGACTCTCCACAAGCAGGGCTCGTGGCCCCGTCTTTTCAACAATGCAATTTCTTGCCACTTTGATCATTGCTTTCTGGAGCATTGTTTTCACTGTTTTTCACAAAATATGCTCACTGATTGACATGTTTAAAGCTCAACAAGGCGCACTAGGTTGCACAGCTCCACAACATCCCATTCCTGACCAGGTAACAAGACCTTCCAAAATGCTTACCTTTGACATTTGCCTTCCACATACAAGTTTCAAGTTTTCCATTGACAATGAAGCAGCAGTATGTTATGATAGCAGATTTGAGGAACTGATGACTCATGCCCACAGTAAACTTGATACGCCGCTCAGCTTTTCACGCAGGGATATTCAATGCCCCAACATTGGCTGCCAGTTACTTTTCAATGTCAACAATACCCTTTTTCTATGTTTTGTTGACTTATTCAAGTTCGTTGCGCTAATGCACCTTTTCAGATGGTCTCTCTGTTATTCCATGCATGATGGGAGCATCATGCAAAGTCCCCCTTTTGCGCTGCTGTTCAGCTTGTTCAAGAAGTACTGAATTCTTGTCAACACAATCAAATCAGTCACCATCGCTACATGGAGTCAAGTTTGTGATGACCTCTTCAAAAATTATCTACAGTCATTCATGCCTCTTTGACACATCTGGGTCAATGACCCAAACGACCTTGACAGCTCCAATTCTGTGTAAATTGCCTCAGACTTTTTGTAATATCCACCATATAGCTCAGACATATGTATAACCAGACCCACAGAGTGATTGAGCTTGTGAATAGAATAAGAGATGTCCTCTAAGGCAAATGTGAGAGAAACCCGAAATTTGATATGAAGATAATGAGAACAAAGTATGCTGTTCAGGATTTCTTTTTTGGGAACCTATATCTTACACCCTATCCCAAGGTCTGGTGATAGCCATTCACTGAAACTACACCCTGCATTGCAACAGACTTTGTAAAATTGGGTCAGGGAGCAAGATTAGAGACATGTTGTGTCACATCACACCTGCCTAATTTGTAGCATAGGAAACAATTTCTGGCCCAGGATCAGCCAGAATCACACCCTGATGTGACTTGTGTCAAAGACCCAGTTTGAGCTGATAACAAAAATTTCCACTGATTACACTCAAACACCATTCTTATACATATGATAACTATTCTTAAGGGCCCAACAGATAGCTTGGACATATACCATGGGTTCTGTTTATTCAGATTTTCAATTTGCAACTAAGTATTTAAGTACCCCGTTAAATTCCTTTTCCCCCTGTTCCTATTTTCCACTGATCTCTGAGATCATGCTTACCTCCTTCTTTGCGATGTGATGACCATTGTCAATGAACTTTTAATAGACCATCTACCCTGCCACAACAATACCAAGATTGCGAGTACCATTAAGATATTGAAATACACATTTGATGGCAGTCCAATGAGTAGGTCCAGGATTGCTCATGAATTGGCTGAGTGTTTGTACTGCAAATGAAATGTCGGGTCATGTGCCAATTGCCACATACATGAGTGATCCAATTGTGCTGCAATATTTGGGGATATTGTGGTGCTTGTTGTTGGGTGTTTTGATCAATTTGATATTAGGGTCCAATGGTGTGCTGACAGGGTGCAAATCTGGCATTCCAAATTTCTCCAGGACCTTCTTGATATACTGATGCTGCATGATCTTGAGGGTACTATCCTCCATGTCCCTTTCCAACTCCAATCCTTCAATCTGCTTTGCCTCCCCCAGGTCTGCGATTGTGAAGAATTTTGATAGCTCAGCTTCATTCCTGTGATGGCATCAATGTCTGATCTGAGGATGGTCATGTCATCAATGTGTACTGAGGTGATGATCAGATCTTGATTGGTATGCCTGATATAGATGCATTGATCAGAGAAGAGCCGTGTGAAATTCATCTGCAGGAATGTCTGGTTAAGTTGGGGAATTTCTTAGCAAGGAGTTCAAGAAATTTCTGCTGGACAATGGAATCAGACTAGATGTCACCACCCCTCACTCACCTTCCCAGAATGGAATTGCCAAACGATTAAACTGAATGCTGGTAGAACACGCACATGCAATGCTGCATCAGCATGTGCTCCCACACTCTCTTTGGAGAGAAGCAATCGCTTATGCAAGCCATCTCAAAAATAGATCTCCCCCATGATTGATCAAGGATCATAAGGTACCTGACGAAGTCTTCTGGGGAAAGAAACCAGATGTATCACACATGGAGGAATTTGGCAGAACATGCTGGGTTCTGCAGCAGGATGGGAAAAGATCCAAACTGAATCCAAAATTGCGCCAATTTATTTTTGTGGGAATAGCTGATGGTACAGAAGGATACAGGTACTATAATTCCCAAACCCATCAAACCCTCACCTCTCAAAATGTGGTATTTTCAGTGGTGGAGGAGAAATATGATGAAGTGGAGGTAACTCACCCTATGCAGCTTGAGAGGGAGAGTGGAGAGAATGACAAGCAGACTTTGGGTGAGCGAGCACCAGGAGGGGAAGCAATGCCTCACATACCTGAATCACCATCAAATCTCACATCACCATTACAAATTTCTAACCAAAAGAGGTACATTCAAATTAGTTGACCTACCCTCTGACCACCAAGCCATCGTGAGCAAATGGGTCTATTGCATCAAACGTGATCATGTTGGAGAAATTACCAAACACAAAGCCAGACTCATGGCAAAGGGGTTTTCCCAAATCCCTGGGATAGATTTTGTGGAAACATTCACACTGGTCATGCAGCTGGAAACATTCCAGCTATTGATAGCACTTGCAACTGAACTGGGTCTTGAGATCCACATGGTTCATGTGGTAGGCACGTACCTGAATGGGAAATTAGAGGTGATTTTCATGATGCAACCCCCTGAATATGATGATGGCACAGGACAAGTTCTACAATTATTGCAGCCTCTCTATGGGCTAAAACAGCCTGGCTGAGCTTGGAACAACAAACTTAACCAGACATTCCTGCAGATGAATTTCACATGGCTCTTCTCTGATCAATGCATCTATATCAGGCATACCAATCAAGATCTGATCATCACCTCGGTACACATTGATGACATGACCATCCTCAGATCAGACATTGATGCCATCACAGGAATGAAGCCGAGCTATCAAAATTCTTCACAATCGCAGACCTGGGGGAGGCAAAGCAGATTGAAGGATTGGAGTTGGAAAGGGACATGGAGGATAGTGCCCTCAAAATCATGCAGCATCAGTATATCAAGAAGGTCCTGGAGAAATTTGGAATGGCAGACTTGCACCCTGTCAGCACACCATTGGACCCTAATATCAAACTGATCAAAATGCCTGACAATGAGCACCACAATATCCCTGAATATTGCAGTGTGATCAGATCACTCATGTATGTGGTGATGATGCTCGACCAGGAAACCCAAACTAAACCCACAAAAAGGCCTCGAATGGTATAACACTAGTTAGAGGAAGGTTGTGAGGTGGTACTAAATATCACCGCTGTTACCCAGGAGTAAGGGAACTAAACGTGAGGAGGTCCAATAATATTCAATGATGTTTGAGGGTGTATGAAGCTCTGCGAAGTGCTTCGAGGAATGTTTGAGGATGTTTGAGGATGTTTGAGGATGTTTGAGGGGCTTGTTGAGGACGAGAATGGATTTGATGGATGCTGAGGATAGACTATAGAGATGTGGAAAGGCCTTGAGAGGGGATAGACGATAGATGATAGTTTCGAGAGGCTAGTATGGAAAGTTCAAAGAAGTTCATGGTAATACACTAAACTTTGGGACTAAGACGAGAGGCTTGGACTCAAGAGAACTGCTCTTAAATCAGATGATGGATGTGAGAGGACGATCTATTCCCCCGTTCTAAGTAGCTAGTACAAGGCTATATATGTTTGGAAGAGATGGTATTTAAAAGGAAATAAAACATGAGGACTACATGAGGCAAGATATAAAACAATAAAGAACTTTGCAAATCATAAAATAAATAAAAGATGATGAGAAGGGAAGCATATAGAGTCACAATGTATCAAGGGTACCTGTCCTATTGATCCAATATATCATCAAAATGTCAAAGCACCACAATCGCGTCCTAAAATCCCATTGTTGTATCTCCTCGTGTCCGGTGGTGCTTGATATGCAACGCACTAAGTCGTGCAAGGTGTGCTGCATGTGTCTGAAGGGTGGTGCGATAGGCATATGGCGGCCAAAGGCGTTCGAGGTGCTGCAAAGTTGTCCAAACTTGCTCGAAGTGTTGCAAAGTCATTTGAAGTTGTTCAAAATCATTTTGGAGCAGTTTTGTGTGGTCTGTAGGGGATCATAGGGGATGGGAGCGTGTGTGGTGATGTGTCAATGCATTTGGAGATGTTCCCAGAGCTTAGAGTGCAAGGTGGACCTATCATCCTCCCCCTTACTGAAATCCTGACTGTCCCAGTCAGCCAATCGGAGTCATGTGTGAAATGTGTGATCGTGTTGAAATTGTAAACAAAACTTGAAAAACTTCTCATTCTTCTTCATAAACTCCTCAACCTCACTTTCATCATGTCTCTCCTCGCTGAACTCAACCACGAGGATCTCGAATACGCCAAGTCAATGCCAGATCGCAGTGTTGCTGAGGATCTTGACTTCGAGGTATGGGGAAAAGGGTTTTGCGATAGGATGGTAAGTTTTTTGCTGTTCTTTTGGCAGTCAAACATGCTAAAACACTTCATTCAGGCGGAATATGATGAACTCACTGATGACCTGGGTGAAGAGCACAACTCGACTATGCAAAAGGTCATCAATGAAGTTTTTGAGCTTTTCAAACTGATGGCTCAACACGAATGGCTTTTGTGGGGGGGGAGCTTTTGTTTACAGATCTGAGTGAGCAGGTAGAGTGGGAGCAATGGGAAGAGGAAGCAAAATGGGTTCAGGAGGAGGAGGAGGAGGAGGCTCACAGGGCGGAGGAAGATGCGAAGAAGGCAAAGATCGAGGCTCGGAGGGGGGTGTTAGGAGACACTTGAAACACAGCTCTTGCTGCATTTCATGCAAAGACATTATCAAAAGAGGAATTGCAACAACAAAACATGGAGCTGGCAGCAGAGGTGAGAGCTATCAAGAGGGCAGAGGCTGGGGAGGAGGACGAAGAGGAGGGGGAGAGCAAGCTGCCTGTGGTGAGGGTGGCAAAATGAAAAGTAGTGGAGATCGAGGCAGACAAAGATGGGGAAGATGAGGTCGAGGGCAAACAGAGGAGGTTCACAGAGGGCGGACTTCTCGATTTTGAGGGCCCAGTGAGTTTTCTCGTTTGACTTCGAAGGTTTTTTGGACTGCTAACAATTTCATAGTGTGATCGATGTGCTGGGATGAAATTCCAGCCACACTGTGTGGTTGAAGAAGGGGCCCCAAAGTGTGTCAAGTGCACCAAGATGCTGCAGGGATGTTATTGGGAGGGTGTCGAGGAAAAGGCTTTGAAAAGGTGAGGGGAGGAAGTTTGGGGCTGCGAAAGATGTTTTGCAGTTGAAGCCAGGTGCAATTTTCATTCTGACTTGTTGCAAACCTTTCTAACCTTCTGATTGGATTGTTTTAGTGCTTTGAATTCAAGTTGTTGGGCCAGCCGAGGCAGAGGAGACAATTGTGGGACCATTGAAACTGTCAATGCCAAAGCCAAAGCACAAAAAGTGGTCGAAAGGAAAAGGCAAGGCAAAGGAGGTATCATCAAATGATGATATCGAGGTGGTTAGCAACAAATGGGTAATTTGTCAGCAGATGCTTGCGGCAAAGTTGGTGCAGAAGAAAGTGGAGATGGAAGTTCTGGGGAGGGAAATAGAACTTTTAGAGGTTATGGTGGAGGAGTAGACAAAAAAACTTTGTTGTATTTCTTTTATTTTTGCAATTTAAATCTTGTGAGTCTTGTAAAGTAGCAATAAGAAAGTAAAAGAAAAAGAAAGAAGAACAAAAAAAAAAGAGAATAAGGGAAAGGCTCAGTAGATCATCATGGCTGAAAAACCCTTTTTGGAGTTTGCATGACCACGCTATAATGCAATATCGCGACTTGTATTGTACACTAAAAGAAATCAAAGTCATAGGTAAGTGATCGCGAACAAAGAGAAGGGAATAATTATTCATCTTCAAAGTCTGGAATGTCTTCAAGAATATCTTCATCAATGTTCAAAGTTCTTTGAAGTTTTTCAAGTTGTTCTGAGTCAATATTGAGGAAGTTCGGCGGAAGGGGAATATATTTTCAAGCAAAATAAGGGAGAAGTTGGAAGGCAGCGACTGGCCAATGGAACACTGATCCATTGAGTTCACAGATGATGTAGGCTCCTCCATAGTTTTGATTGATGATGATGAGGGGACCTAAATATTGAGGTTGCATCTTGCGCTTGAGGGATTTCTCAATCTGCGTGTTTCGAAGTAGGACCAGGTTGCCTTTTTCAAAGTTGTAGTCATGCATCGTTCATTTGTGAACAAGTTCAAAATGTTTTGCAGCTTTGAGTCAAGCGGTATAGACTTTCGAATATAGAATTTCAAGGTTGGATGATCATTTTTGTAGTGCTATTGCTCTTCGAGCGATGAGATCAGTTGTCGATAAGATAGAATTGGGGAGGGGTTGCAAATACATTGCTTTGGAGATGTCGAGCAGGATGAGGGGGTGTGAACCTGTAACTGCAAAGTAAGGAGAGCAACCCATATGTCTACAAACCATAACTCGTTCTGCCCAAAACACAGAGTGTGCTCCAGCTGACCATTTGCTCTGATCTTCATCGACTGCTTTGAATAATGATTGTTGAATATTGAAGTGAGCTCTTTCGACGAGTCCATTTGCACGAGAATTGTAACTGTTAATCCAAATGTGGTTAATATGATATCATTTCGAAAGGTACTCCAATGCTGTGATGAAGGCTGATCCATTATTGCTCACGATTTCATATAGGGAACCCCATCTACAAATGATGTCTTTGAAGATCCAATCCATGAGGGTCGTGGCATTTTCTCATCGAAGATTTCGCCATTCGGGATAAGTCATTAGTGAACATCGACCTTGTACGATATACTTGAATCTGCTCAAAGGAGGCATTTGCATAGTATCAATGTATGACTTTGCCAAATAAAGGTGCAGGTGTGGCGATGGTAGGTGGGATAAGGAGATTTCAAGTTTGTCATACTTGGCAGAGGTGGCAGGTGCAAATAAACCATGCAATGTCAGCTTTCATGTTAGGCCACCAGAATCATAGAGAAATAACTGATTTTGTCGTGAACACCATCTTATGTCCGATATCATTGTGAGCTGCACAAATAATTTCAAGACAACATTCGGGAATTGCGACGATCTTGTGAGCTCCATGAGAGTCCTTTCTCCATAGTTTGCTGGAATCTAAGAAGAATTTGGTGCAATATCGAATGAAGGTAGCATATTCGGAATCTGATAAATCTGGGGGTCATACCAAATCTTCTAACCATTTTCAAATGCAAAGTAATCTTTCATCATCCTTTTTCACATTGTTCATTCATGGGACATCATCGTAGGTCAGATCCTCCCCCTTACTGAGATCTGAAGAGAGGGAGAGTGTCAAAATTTGATAGGAAGTAAAGGGATGAGTTGTAATGGAATTGATTTGATGTACGAAACTGGGAAGATGGTCGATCCAGTCTCTGAAATCATTTTCGTTATCAAACTGGTCATCTTCATCTTGTGGAGGACATCTGGAAAGTCCATCTGGACCATGATGTGTACCTGCGACGTGAACTAGTGTGAAGTGAAATGTGAGAATTGAGATGATCCATCAATTGATACTGGTACTTGGTGCAATATCAGGATTCAATAGCATGCCTTTTATATACCTTGCATCGACTTTGACGATAAGGTTTCGGACCCCTATTAGATACAATTGAAGTGCTCCAAGGGCGTGATATAGACCATAGAGCTCGAGCTTTGGTTGCAAAAACTGAGATTCACGGTCATTAAGCGTGATCAAACCAAATCAACTGTAATACCATTTTTGAGGGTTGTCGGAATCACATTGCGCAAGAAAGAACCCAATAGCGATGTACGAAGTGCTGACTGATAGGATAACTGGGGTGTCAGATGAGTAGTCGATAGCCTGAATTGCTGGGGAATTGATGAGTGCTTGCTTCAGGTCTTCCTGTGCTGCAATTTGCTTCGGTCTGAATTCGAAAGGAACATCTTTTCATGTAAGGTGTATTAGAGCTGTAGCACATTCAGCGAAGTGTCCAATAAAGATATGACAAACTCCAATAGTTCCTAAAAATGCCTTGACTTTGGTATGGCTTCAACAAGGTCCCCATTTGCTAACTGCTGCGATGCAAGTGGGATCGGCCATACAATCTTCAATGTTGCATTGATGACCTAAAATGATTATTTCAGGGATGCAAGCAAATAACTTTGGACCTGAGAATGTTCCACCACAATACTTCATGCGCTGGACGATGCAATTCAAATTTTCGAAATGCTCCCAGATGAAACATTGAATGCCTGGATTATCGGCAATCATTTTGTAAGATCCTCCCATTGTTTGATATTCTGATTTCGGACCCTTAACTGGTGTGTCGTCAATGTAAGGGATTGTGATATGAGGGACTTTGGGTTGTAGGATGAATGTGATGTCGTTGTGTAAGATCAGAACTGAGTTCATCCAACCCATTGGTAGGGTGACGATTCAAAGCGCTCTGAAAGGTGTCTGAAACATTGTTAGATTGCGAGATGATCCTGTGACTTTCCTTTTGTCAAATGCGATATATAAATTTAACATTCCACTGCAAGCATGTCCTCCAAACTGTTCAGCCAGATGTTTGGGTATTGGGACGATGCCAGAGTGATGAATTGTTACTTGGTTTAGCAGTTTGAGACTGTGGACAATTCAAAGTGATTTCATGTCTTTCTTTGCAATGCAAAACCATTGCGATTGATATGACGAGTTTGATGGCTCATATACTCCTGCTTCTATCTTCTTCTTCAGCATTTCACAGATCTGTTTGTACAGACCAGGAGGTATAGGGATATTATGTTCAACCCATGGAGTGTGAGGAATGACGGGGAATTCTATAGGAGGGAAGAAGTCGGGGTGAAAACTTCCTCATTCTTGTTCAGTCCATGCGAAACCAGTTTCATGATTTCAAATAAAATTGTGCATGAGGTTTCATTCTTCAGGCCAAAGGAAATTGCCAGGATGGTTTTTATTGATAATAACTTTTCGTTCGAGTGAATATTGGGGAGAGGGGATAAACGATGGGGGATGAGGATTGAATTTCAGCATATTCTCAAGGGGGTTGCCAGTGATTGTTCGAATGATGCAAAATCAATCAGGTAGTTCAGTAATAACTGGTCAAACCTTCTGTGTGACTGGTTTGTATTTCTTCTTCAGAGCTGCAAAGATTGGGTATAGAGAGTCAGTTGATGAAACATCAGGAGGGGAAATGATAGTAGAACTGTGCATAGGGCTTGCCATTGAGGCTGATAAGAACATTGCATACTGGTGGCTAGCCATTAAATATAAGTTCGCAAGAATCGAGGAAAAGGAAGGAGTGTTCAAAGAGTTCAAGGAGTCAATATCGGGAATATTTGCAGTGTACTTGATAGTTATAGAAGAATTAGAATGGTCAAAAGAAATGAGGAAAGCGCACTGGTTATTCTCCAAGATTTTATCCTCTAGTTGTGAAAATCCTCATGAACTACTCTTCTTTGATGATTAGATCGGGTAATAGTTGGAATAGCACAAGACCGTGTCAAGTTCAGATCGAATATGGTTATTGTTTGTGCTTCGTTTCAATAATTCTTCACTGTACTTTCTGTGAGAATGTTGAATGGTCATCCAAGCAGAATGTCATAGGCTGGATCTCGGATGATGTGTATTTGCATGTAGAGGGTGATGCTACCAATTTTGCAAGGTATGTTCCATGCTAGACCTAGACTCTGGTCAATGCCACCATGAGCTGATTGTAGCAGGATGTGTATTGAAGGATTATAGGTGAGACCAAGTTCATGACAAACTTCTTCCGACATTGCGATGATTGATGAACTGGGATCGACTACACTTTTGACTGGATTTCTGCCATTGATGTTTATAATGACCAATTGAATAGAGTGTGATTCCTTTGCTGTGATGAAAGGTTTGGGTATTTCTCCAGGGAGAAGACTGCTAATATAAGTTTCATAGGGGTCATCAATTACAAAAAAATCATCGTTAAGGAGATTTGTAGCATTATTTCCTTCAGGTTGCTGGATACGATGCGAAGTGACCTGTTCCTTCCATTTCATATGAACTTCAGGCGATAGTGAAAGTAGTTCTTTGGGAGTTAGAGTGATAATCAGCATTTTCATCGATTGGGTGAAGACATCTTCAGTGGTTTTGTCTTTTTGAATTGGGGCTTGGGTATGGTACGATGGGCCATCTTTGTTTTTTGCTTTTCCTGTCAATGTGAAGTTGCGTTCATGGGGAGGTAGATACAAATTTTCTTTAGTGCCATTGTAGGGATGTATTACTGGTTGCAATGGTATCTCGGAGGTCAAAGATGGTGCCAAATTCAAAGTAGGTAGATTGGTTGCTGTGGACGATATCGATGGTGCTGGTACTTGTGGGATGAATCATTTGACTGGTGCAGGGATTTGAGGGATTGGAGGCTGAGAAGTAGGAACTGTTGGCACATTCAGATCAGCTCATGCAAAGGGTCTACCACTTTGTAAGGCATATAGCTCTTGTTCGAGCTTTGCAATACAATCTTTGGCTGTTGTAGATAGGTCAGTAATTTGGTAAACACCTCTGGATGGCATCAAAGAAACTGTCGAAGGTGCGATATTATACATTAGAAAAGGGGTAATGTTAGATGGAGGGTTTTGTCGAGTCCATTCATCAATCCTGTCCTTGATAAAATGACCGGGGATGTTTTGAGGAGTAAATTGACCATTTGGAAGTATGATTTTGCCTTCAGTGTTCTTCTTACACTTTCCTTCATTGATATATGATTGGCAAACCAAGCAATCACTAATGAAATGTCCTGTAAGCCCACAAAAGATGCAAACTAAAGTTTCGAGTTGGTCTGAATGAAATCCACCATTAGGTCGAGTAGTGTTTGTGGTCTTTAAACCTGCTAAAGCGGTTATGAGAGTTGCTGCAAATTTCTTGAGAATTGCCATAAGATCTTCCGATTTAATTTGAGGCAAAGATGTCGAGGTTGTTGGTATTGCCGAAGGTGCTGAAGAATGCGAACTGAGTAGCGATGTCAAGTCTGAAGCAATAGATCCTGCTAGAACAAATTTTGCTGCTGCATGGATATCATCAAGTGGGTAGGGGTCATCGGGATAGTGATTGGGGAATTTTAGTTCGAGTTGTCGGGTGATTCTAGCCCATAAACCTGGTTGGAAACCACAAATGAAGGCTCTACTTTGTTCAGCATTGGAAATCCTGCCTTTAGTAGATAAAAACTTTGTGATGTTATAGAATGACTGAAAATATAATCCCAAATCGCTCACGTTGTAAATACTGATGGGAAGTTGTTCACCGACGAGTTTGTCCATGTCCAAAATTGACCATTTCCAATCATCTTCGGAACCAGAGTACAGTTTGTAGATAGCGATGCAAAAATTCTGGAATGAAGTGCTGGCATCGTATTCTGGAATCAATTCCCAATGTTCAGAAGTGTTGATATCGAGGTAGCAGCAAGCGTGCTTCTTCATTTCTTCAGAGTTCATGACATTGCATGCTGAGAAAAGCAATTCGAGCTCATTAAAATATCTGCAAAGTTCTCAAGGCTGGGTGGGGTTAAATTTCAGAGCCGTGGAATGACCACGAGCTGACATAGTGGCTTGTGTAGTCATGAATGTGATGACTCTTGGGGTAGGGGTTAAAACTTGGGTGAAGGATGGTAGAGGTGTCAAAGTTGTTGGAAGGATGAATGAAGAGGTAGATGATGAGGATGAAGAAGTAGAGGATGATGATGAAGATGATGAGATAGGTGAAGGGAATAGTCAGCGATGAGTAGATTCTGCTTTGGAAACTGGGATTAGAATATCTCCTGATTGTTCAAGAGATTTGAAGGTGTGGTGAGTATCGATACAAAGGTTTCTAGCTTGTGTTGGCCTAAGCTGGGAGATTCAAGATGGATTAGTAGGGATCTGCATGGGTTTTGTGTACCCATACAGGTTATGGGTACGGGTCGCAATAGTCCTACCTGTGAGCTACAAAACTCACTCAATTCTTGACCATTTTGCTTGATTTTTGGTGCGTTTTGTAGCTAAGACCTGCGGGTTTATGGGTAAAACCTGTCACGGGTGCAGGTACGGGTACAGCATGAAATACCTGGGGGTTACCCATGCAGATCCCTATGGATTAGGTGATGAAATGATTTAGAAACCCCTCGCGGTGGGCTCCAAAATGATGATGCTCAACCAGGAAACCCAAACAAAACCCACAAAAAGGCCTCAAATGGTATAACACTAGTTAGAGGAAGGTTGTGAGGTGGTACTAAATACGAAGTTGGCTGAAGATGTACCTGCTCCTCCCTCTGCTCCACACCCCAAAATTAAATCATGGGAGCATAAACTACCACACAAATATATTGTTGGGTCCACTCCCTCTACACATTCCTTGAACTGAGCAATCGAACTACAGACTACCGACACTGGACAGATACTTGGTGTCTCTGCGCTCCTGGACTCTGATGCAACCGGTCTCTTCATCAATGCCCATATCACACAACAACATCGCCTGAATACTCGCTCACTCTCACATCCGATACCTGTTTATCATGTGGATGCCTCCCCAAATGAAGCTGGTGCCATCCGAGAGGTTGTAGACCTGGTCCTCTGTTACAAAGATCATAGTGAGCATGCCCTTTTTGCTGTCACTCAATTAGGAAAGCAGAAGGTGATTTTAGGCTATCTGTGGCTTCAAGACCATAACCCAGAGGTCGACTGGCATACCAGGGCGGTTACCATGAGCCGATGTGCATCCCGCTGTCATACTTGTTTCATGGAAGGCAGGCAAGAACATTGTGGACAAAGGGCCGCGATATGACATACTCAGAAGTGTCATGCCTGACCCCTGCCTATACCTAAAGTGGAGTTAGAAGGGGTTCCTGATCTGATGCCAGACTCAGATGATGATGAGGAGGAGCCAGAGGAAGTGGAAGAAGGTGATCATATCTTCTACACTGCGATTCATCCATCACACGAGGTGTGTGCTACATCGAACATATCCCAACACCTCGCCAAGGCCTTCCACAAAAACAATGCTGCTCAATCCTCTACTAATTCCTTGCTTCCTCATCTCCATGAGTTCGGGGATGTGTTCTCCAAGGAATTGTTCAACTCTCTCCCTGCGCACAAGCCATGGGATCATGCGATTGAACTCACCCCTGGTGCAACCCCTTCATCCTGCAAGGTCTATCCTCTCTCTCCTGAAGAACAGCGACAGCTTGACCAGTTCATCAACAAGCACCTGGCCTCAGGACATATTCGACCATTGAAGTCACCCATGGCCTCTCCCTTTTTCTTTGTCAAGAAGGATGCTCACTTTGACCAGTTCAAGACTACAGAATAGTGTTTTAAGGTCCAGTTTGGTCCGGTTTTAGACCATCACTGGCCGCAACTGCAACTGCAACCGGTTGAGACCGCAGCCTCCTTTCCAGGCAACTGGACTGAACCATATAGGACTGGTTCACATCGGTCCAGTTGTAGCACACCAACTGGTTTCAACCAGTCCCACAGACAACCGATTGAGACCAGTTCTCATTGGTCCTAGAATCGGTCTGGACCGGTCTTTCTATGCTATGAGACAGTGTGTAAGGTACTAAGGGAAGAAAATTCTACTAATAAGAAGGCATGCATGATCATCCAGAGAGTGTCAGTGAAACAGTAGCAACAACCCAACTCAGAGCAAAAGAGTAAGGAAAGGCCACCAAGACAAAAACTGGAGAAAAGATCAATTAGACATCGAAGTAGAGACCATAGCACATTGAAATAATATGCTTGTGTATCTATGAATACCAATACATGGCAGACAGGACTCACAGTAGAACAATAGAATGTAACATACCATATACTATCCTCATAGCTCATTGAGACTAAACTCATGCAAGCGACGGTACTATGGTGGCTATAGAGAGCTAGATGTCATCTGAATATGCTGTATAGCTATTTCAGAGAGAAGAGGAAATTTGGCCTGCTATTAAAACATTAGAAGCAATGCAAAAAATGTAGAAGCAAATAAACTTACATGTGCATGCCACCATGCCAGCACAGCATCCATGTCATGTTCTTTTGAGTGATGAAGATACAGAGAAAGTTCATCTTTGAAAGTAGGGATTGTGTGTCCCGAAGCAGGGCTCATTGTGGAAGACAGAGTCATCCTACACTTGGTAGGTGAGGATGAGGTGACAGGGAAAAGGAAGAAAGAATAACTGATGAAAGTGTTAGCGACCATTGGCATGTCTGTAAAGCTCCACTTCAAGTGTTATCTCATCTTATCCGATTAGAGCAGTGAATAGAGTTGGCCATCTAATACACATCATTGAAGGTGAACATTGTAGAAAGGAAGATTGAGAGGTCAGGGATAAGTGAGAAAGATTAAATAGAACTGAATATGTTAGAATGGGACCAGAGCAGCTAGTCCAAGTCTTAGTAGTACTTCTGAGCTTGCAGGTCACAAGTGTTCAATGTTGATGCTACAACTCAAAGTATTGAAGTATCGACAAAACAAGTTCAATAATAAGTAGAGAAGATGAGATAGAATGTAGAACAGAATATTATATATCTTAGACTCAGAATGAGACCACGGTGATGCTAATGGGAGTTCAGCTGCTTGGCTGCAGTGACCAGCTTGCGTAGTTCACATTGGCAGGTCTTCAAGTTGTACATTGATCATCTACAAGTACCCATACTGATAAAACAAAGTAAAGATATATTATATACTCTAGGATGTATAGGGTCGAGAGAGGGACAAGTGAAATTAGTCTATCTAGTAAATAACAAGCTCATCCACAGATTTGTCCCACTCCTTGAAGTCCTGGTCTGCTATCAACATATCTTGGTACTCTCGCATTTTGTTATCAATCTCTTCCACCTGTGCCAAGTTCCATGCTGCAAGATCCCTGATATTGTTCCTCCAAGTGAACTTCATCATCTGCAGCTCTTCAAACCGTGCTGCCCCAAGTTGAGCCTGTCATTTTGTCGCATCTTTGCCCCCAGCAGAAAAAAGACGTTTGCAGGGTACTGACAAAGCTTGACAAGGAAGATAATCAATCGCGATACAGCGGAGGGTGGGATACAATGCCCCATTGTTCTGTAAAAGATCGTCAATCGATGTCACTGATCCCAATCAGTGACGCAAGCACATACCTGCCACCATTTCATGATATCAGTATCCTTTGTAACATCAGCCAGTACGTCCTTCAGATATTGGCGCGTCTCCGATTGCCATCCCTCGTCTTCATCCCTGCTAGAAAGCAGGACTAGGCAATGACGATCAAACTTGGATAAGATGGATGCCTCATTATGTTGCACTACATCACTAGGGGCTGCAGTTGGTGTGGTGGGAGATGCAGTTGGACAGGCCTTCCAGTATTGTTCCATCTAGTACCATAGAGTGTGTCAGAGTAGGAACATTGCTGGAAGTGCAGGACATACCATTTCTTCAAGTATCCTCTGTGCCTCATCCTGCCAGTTCTTCACCAGTGGATTCCCCATTCGATGCTCGGCTTCCTGTTCCTCTGCATTTCCCCATGCCAGTTTGATGTATGCAAGCTTGAAGTATGGATGTAGCACTAGTGTATCAACATCAGAAAGACCAAAAAGTCATTGAACAAGACATACCAAGGGCTAAGATGTATGCAGGCTTCTCATCGAACTGTGAGTAGTATTTGTTCAGCTTTGTAAGTCCATCATTGATTGCAGTTTGGTATGTCGCATAATGTGGATTGTCATGTTTGGCTTCCCAGGCAGTTTGGAGTTCTTCGATAGCAGGGAGGGCTCGCCAGAGTGTTGGTCGCTTTTCTGCAGAGAACATTTGGTGAATTTGGTTGGAGTCCTAAATCGTGGGAGTGAGTAATTGTCGTTGCTATGATTACATGCAGTTCACATACAGCCAGAATCTCGCATGCTTCCATCACCCATTCCCAGTCAATCTCGCAGAATGTGAATGCTGACCACAGTATGTGTTTTGAGACCTTGCCATCACATCAGATAGTTGTGATAGGACCATATTGATGGTCAGCACCTGCAATAAATAAGTTGATGGGCTACTAGTCATTTAGATAAAGAATAAAGGAAATATAAGAGATCAACATACCTGATGAATTTTGTATGATACACTGAGCATGTGATGTGCAGTACCCCACCAAACATTACTGTGAAGAAGAATTTTGAGTGAGTCTTGAAAGCCAGCATTCAAGTTGTAGCTTCTCAAACGCTTCAATACGCTGCCCAGATGATTGAATCTGTGGTAAGTTAGAGAACCAACTAGGAGATAGCAAAAGACTATTATGACCAACCTTGATGCCGAGAGTCCAAATAGCCACAATTATGTCCAAGGAGCCATTCAGCACATGGTTGTCAGGCAGGGATGGGTCATACTCCCATATGGCTGTCACCATTTCCACAGCTGCGATCTTGGTGATATGGGTCATCACATCAACTTCTGCGAGGTTGACAACATGACCTAAACAACTGTACTAATGGGTTAGTGGATAAAAGACAATAAGTTGATGAGAAACTTATGGAAGCTGATTCTCCTCTGCAGACCACAAAATATTTCGTCGTTCATGAGTAGCTTCAATAGTTTCACATTTCGTTGTGTTGCTTGAGGCATCATCGAGAGTAAGGGTGTGGAGCTGTTAAGGCATCAGTTATCTATCTGCAGGCATGATAAGATAATGCACCTTAGATCTTTCCACATTCATTATCCCAATCTGATCACAAACACCCACGAAGTATTGCCCCAAGTTCTTCCCACTGTGGTCCCCTGACACTGATCAAAATCCAATAACTTCTGAGTGCATCACCCATGTCTCTTGAACATTTCACTTCGATCCAATGTGCAGTTACGCCAAGAAATGCCGCCTTTGTGGTATCAGCTGTCCACATATCTGCCATGGTGGAGATTAGACCAGGAGCTGTCTGTAGTGAACATTGGTGAGTCTTGAATTTCCCTGGGATATTTGAATATAAGCACATTGATAGGTCCACCTTGTTGTTCAAGCTCGGAAAACACATCTACAATCGTTGTCAAAGCTCTACAAACTCATACGAACCCCTCCAAAGCTCTATGAAACTCTACAAAGTCATGAGAATGCTTCGAAATTCTTTGCGACACCTCGAAATTCTTTGTATGCCTTCGGCTGCCATAATACAATTCCCCCGACCTTCATACAGCTCAAGATATACACTTGGAACATTGTCGATGAGTTCCAAACCAGTATCGAGCAATATTGCAGTGATATGGGCCTTCGAACAAGTCCGATATTTCCTCGACTGACTTTGAAAATCATTGAACATCGAAAATCAACATCAGACACTATATCTAGTGTTTGAAGGTCCAGTCCATGGTTATGTAACAGTCTTTTGGAATTTTGAGATGTAATCTGTTTGTTAAAGCCTTACAACTTATCATGGCTTTTCAGGACTTTTTGTACACAATGTCAGGATAGGATCAAAAAGGTTTTGTCATTATGCCTCAGTGGTTTGTACAGAATTAAACATATTAAACACAAAACAATTTTTCCAGTTCATACACTTTTCTCAAAACCTTGGAAAATGTATAGACTGGAAAATTTGTTTTATGTTTAATATGTTTAATTCAGTAAAGACTACTGAGGCTTAATGATGAAACCTTTTCAATTATGTCTTGACATTGTGTACAAAAAGTCCTGAAATGCCAGGATAGGTTGTAAGGCTTTAACAAGCAGATTACATCTCAAAATTCCAAAAGACTGTTACATAACCATGGACTGGACCTTCAAACACTAACTATATTGCTATCCGAATGGTCATTGCACACATGCCAGACATATCCCCTACCATTGTCGAACAATATCGCACTGATTTCGGGCCACGAATGAAGTCTGAAGAATCTTCGAAAATCTTCGAAAAATATCAAACCTCGAAAAACATCTTCGGACACAGTATTTCCTATTCGAACAATCTTCGGATGCATGCTGGACACATGGGACACTATCTCAAGTATATCGAACACATTTCGACCCCATGTGCATGCATACAATCCACTCGAAGCAGTTTCTGATGTTTTATTCAATTTAAAACAAGGACAGTCCACTTTTAGCTATTCTTTCTTATTATTTCTTCATCATGTGTTATATTCACCCTTTCTAGTCTCGCTTTATTGTTCTGATATACTTCTATTATCTTTGCCTCGAGTTTTCCACATGTTTGCCTCATGTTCTCTAGCATTTTTAGGTACTTTCTTTATTTTATATAAAAAGATGTACTAGATACAAAGAAAAACAGGAAAGTCGTTGTCTTCCTCCCAAATCACAGTGATTTGAGAGTTCAGTTTAGTCTTATTCAGTCCGAAGTTTGGTGTTTTACTCAAAACTTCCTTGAAATTCCTTGAAATTCCTCGAGATTCCTTGCATTATGCTATTTTCGCTCTCATTTCCCTCGATTCACCTTTGCTTTGCTTCTACTACTCGTCTAGTCCCCCGATCTTGCATCTGAACATATTTGTGCACTCGAAATTCCTCAAAACTTCTTCGAAAAATATCGCAACATCTCGAAAATCATCGCGACATCTCGAAAATCATTGCAACTCCTCGAAACACATTCTTTTAGCTTCGAACTGCTTCGACAAGCAGTCCTTTTATGGCTATTTGATGGTCGATCTGACAGGTGATGTCTAGAGGGCCTCGCATCCTTCCTCTGACTCGTGTTATACCATCCAAAGCCTTTTTGTGGGTTTTGTTTGGGTTTCCGGGTTGAGCATCATCAATGTATGTCAATGTCTTCTTTAAGCTGTGCCAGCCACCTAACAAACTCATTGTGCAGATGATTGACAACATCGTGCATCGTTGGCAGATCTTGTAACCTTGACTTTGGTCACATTGTGACCAAGCAGTTTTGGAATGTCATTTTGTTTGCGATGGAAAGGGACTAAGGCAGGTGATGAGGATGGAAGAATTACTATCAGTGAGTACTTACCTGGTCATCGACTGCAACAAACTGAGTCACTGCATGAAGGACATTTTTGCATGTATACACAATTGGAGCTGGCTTTCCAACGAAGACATCCAATGTTCTTTGCCTCCCTACCTTCTTCCCCCTTCATTCATCTTCCATCCTCTTCCAAATCAGGCATGGAATTGCCCAATGGTGCTCAGGTATGTTGGCTTCTTTGCACCATTGTTGGTATATTTCATAATGCTGACAAATGTGTTGCTGACAGGAGGAGTTGCCACCAGTGTGGAACGCTTTTTGCTTTCCATGCTTCTTCACAAATTCGTCATCATTCCTATCAAAACTTGGTAAGAATTCTTATGTTTTCACAGATTATTCCTTACTTGCATATATTACACCAGCATCTGCTTGGTGTCTCCACCCTGTTATCTTTCATAACAAATGTCACCTTGATTTTCTCAGTGTAGATGAGTCAAAGGTCCCTAGCCTTTTCCTTCTTGGTATAGACCTCTGATGGGATGGATATGCGGTGATGATCATGAAGCCCATCTCCCTTGTAAATTGTTAACCCTGCGTATAGGAGACTATTTGCAATGTTCATACCTTGGAGTCATTTGAGGATTTGTCCCCACCTTCCTGCTCACCACCCAACACCTCGAGCTCATCCTCGGGCTTATCACCAACCTCAACCTCCTTGTCATCACTAGTTTCTGCTGATCACTTTGCATGTTTCTTACATGGCCTATGATCAAACTCATCATTTCAAGATTCATCTGAAGATTCTGCTTGCTTCTGGGCTCCCTTCTTCTTGTTACGTTGTATGGCTGGTGCTTTATTTGGTGCTGCTTTTTTTGGTGCCTTTGCATGTGTGTTGCCTTTGCCTCTTGTGGTTGCTGTGTTTCCTTTCACCATGCTGTGCTGACACGTGTTGATGATGGTTGAGTGCCACTAGTGCCTTTGCAAGTTTATATTTTCTACTTTGTTTGGCAGTGTATTGTGCACTTGCTCATTAACTAGACTTTCCCCTTGGTGTCTGAGTACAATCTACATGGTATATATTTTATGTACTTTATGATGGGCTTTCAGATGTGGTAAAAGACTGGTTGCAACCGGTGTGAACCGGTTTTCCTCAGTCTGTTCATATTACATCAAACCTTGAGACTGGCAACTGAAAAGTCTCAGGATTGGTGCAACCACAACTGATGGTCCGGTCTTTTGCAGTTGCATTCAGTTTGGTTTCAGTCATTTTTTCAGTCCAGTCAACTGGACCTGCAAACACTACTACAGAAGGCTCAATGACATCACAGTCAAAAATCGCTACCCATTACCTCTCATCTCCAAACTTGTGAACCAGCTCCATGGAGCCCGATACTTCACCAAGTTGGGGCTACAATAATGTGAGGATAAAGGAGGGAGATGAGTGGAAGGCAGGCTTTCATACCAACCATGGTCTTTTTGAACCACTCGTTATGTTCTTTGGCCTTACTAATAGTCCTGCCACCTTTCAGACCATGATGAACAACATCTTCCACGACCTCATCCTCGAAGGCGTTGTTTGTATCTATCTCGACAACATCCTCATCTGCAATCACACAGTTGAAGAGCACCATCACATCATGTGCCTTGTCCTAGAATGGCTTCGACGGTACAAACTCTACCTTTGTCAGGACAAGTGTGAGTTTGAGAAGACCAAGATCAAGTACCTCGGCCTGATTATCTCGGAGGGTCAGGTGGAGATGGATCCTATCAAGGTGAATGGGGTCATGGCTTGGCCGATGCCCACGAACAAGAAAGAGGTGCAGTCTTTCCTGGGCTTCATCAATTTCTATCAGCGTTTTATCCAGGATTTCTCACATCATGCACAACCACTGTTCGACTTGACAGGAAAGGAGGCATGGAAGTGGGATAATGCACAACACGAGGGGTTCGAAAAGCTTAAGGAGATGGTCACTTCTGCTCCCATTCTTACGTTTGCTGATGATTTGCATCCTTTTCATGTAGAAGCCAACAGTTCTGACTTTGCGATGGGCGCTGTGTTGTCTCAGCAGTCTCTGGAGGACCAGAAGTGGCATCCTGTTGTGTTCTACTCCAAAAGCCTTGGTGCTGTAGAGCAAAACTACAAGATCCATGACCAGGAGATGTTGGCAATAATGGGTGCACTTGAGGAGTGGCGACACTTCCTCAAGGGTGCCCAACACAAGGTGGAAATTTGGATGGATCACAAGAATCTCGAGTACTTTATGACGGCCAAGAAATTGAACTGTTGTCAAGCTTGTTGGTCCCTGTATCTATCCAGATTCGACTTCTCCTTGCACCACTGTCCAGGTCGCAGCATGGGGAAGACTTCTCCCAATGTGCAGACCATGGGGATGGCAGTGATGACAATCAAAACATTGTGTTGTTGCAGCCAGACCTGTTCACCATTCGGGCACTGGAAGGCATCGCACCCCAGGGCAAGGAGCAGGACATCCTATGTGGCATTCGTCACACAAACCATAGCAGTTTACATGAGGATGTTGTTGCCTGAGCTGTTAAAGAACTGAGGAAGGGATCCACCCTTTCCTTGCATGCGGCAGAGTGGGCTGAAAAGGAGGACTTGTTGTATTTCAGGGATCACATCTATGTCCCCAATGACCCAGACCTTTGCCAGTGCATCATATCCCAACACCATGACTCACAGATTGCTGGTCATCCTGGATGCTGGAAGACCTTGGAGCTCACCTCACGGAATTATTGGTGGCCACAAATGTCACAACTCATTGGTCAGTATTGTTGCACTTGTGACCTTTGCTTACACACCAAGATTCCTTGTCGCAAACCCATTGGCGAGCTACACCCTCTTCCTGTTCCAGAGAGTCATTGGGATGTTGTCAGCGTTGACTTTGTGGTGGAGTTGCCAGAGTCAAATGGGTTTGATGTGGTGATGTGCACAGTTGATTCAGTGGGAAAATGCACTCACTTCATTCCCACTCACACCACTGTCAATGCCCTGGGTGCTGCCCAACTCTATCTCCACCATGTGTGGAAATTACATGGACTTCCTGGTGCTTTCCTCTCTGACCGTGGCCCTCAATTCATGGCAGAGTTCACTCATGAGCTGTACCAACTTCTGGGGATCAAACTGCTCGCTTTGACCGCTTATCACCCACAAACTGATGGCCAGACTGAGCGAGTCAACCAGGAACTGGTGCAGTACATCCACATCTTCGTCAATGAGCGCCAGGACAATTTGGATGATCTTCTCCTCTTGGCCAAGTTCGGATACAACAACCATGTCCATGCTTCCACTCAACAGACCCCTTTCCTCTTAGACACTGGACGACATCCACACATGGGATTTGAACCTTGCCAAACTCCCTCACACATTGAGATGGTGAACCAGTTCACATAATGCATGCGGGATAGCTTGGAGGAGGCAAAGGCAGCCTTAGCAAAGGCAAAGGACGACATGGCACGCTTTTACAACCAATGCCATTCTCCGACCCCTCAGTACAAGGTTGGTGATCGAGTTTATCTTGACTCCAGTGACATCTCCACTATGCGTCCATCCAAGAAACTTGCTCATCGCTTCCTGGGACCTTTCCCCATCATCAAGTGTGTTGGAATGCATGCCTATTGTCTATGCCTCCCAGCCTCCATGTCCAGACTCCACCCAGTCTTCCATGTTGTCAAACTCCTTCTAGCTCCCCCAGATCCATTCCCAGGACACCATTCACATCCACCACCACCACCTACAGTGATTGAGGGAGAACCCCAATACGAAGTCGAGTCAATCTTGGACAGCCAGTTGCATCAAGGAAAACTCCAGTATTTGGTGCACTGGAAGGGTTATGGGTATGAGGAGAACTCATGGGTCGAAGAGTCCAATGTGAATGCCCCTTGGTTAGTCAAGGAATTCCACCAACAGCACACTGCTGCACTGCGTCACATTCAAGTCACTGACTTTGGTCATATGCAATTTTGAATGCATTGGGGCAATGCATCTTAGAGAGGGGGTGATGTAAGGGGACTAGGGGGGACTAGGGGGGGTGCCCTGTGTGTTTCTCCTACTTCTTATGTTCGTTCTATATTTTTCCTCACTTCATTTCCTTCTATTCTTCATTTTCTATGATTTTTCTGAATTTTATTACTAATTTCCCTTTCTATCACATTTGTGCATGTTGACAGTTTTATATTTAGAGGTGGAGCACCCCTTCCGACATCTACCCCTTGGTATGATGTCATTCGGCGGCCTTGATCTGCCTATCTCCGCCTTTTCTATTTTTAGATTATTATTTGATTTTTGTCATGGGCATTGGCAAAGGAATCCTTAGAGTTTTCTCTTTGGATTTCCCTTTGCTAGGTGCACCCCCAATCCCTGTAATATGTAGTATAACTTTAACTTTGGATTTCCCTTTGCTAGAGGCTGAGGTTGCCCTTATAGTACCTGGCATGCCTGTCAAAAAAATTGTATTCTAGTGAAAAAAATGTACATGATTATTTCCAAGCTCTATGAGTGGAGTGACAATCAATGCAACAGGATTGGAAGGTGGCTGAGGTATTCCATCAACTGGGTTCTGCAGGAGATGCTCCATGACAAGGTGCAGGGCATAGAAGGCTGCAGTTTTACCTGAGCCAGTGGATGTGATTAGTACCAGGGAAATTTTATCTAGTGTATGAGCCATGAGGAGGGCCCATTGGGCCATTGTGAAACATGCTGCTCAATGATTCCACGGATACGTGCGCGCCCTTCCGTAGATCGGCACGAGTGCGGTTCGGGCGCGGGGCGATGTGATGAAACATTTCGGCACGTTCGGACTCAGCGAATGTATGACAAAGCATCCTTTTTAGGCTATGTTTGCTACAGCTTGGTGTCCGATAACTACGGAACTGACCCCTTCACTACGCCCTTAAGTTGATAGAGACTAATATGGCATGGGATGATCTTAGGTCTAAGGGACTCGGCGGTTCCTCGGCCGCCGACGGTTGAATATGCTGATAGCATGCGACGACCGGGCTTAAATCTGCTTAAATCTATTGTATTTTCCGCCTGCGCTTTTCTCATGTTAACATTATATTACAGTAGGGTTTGTATCATATATCATACGTAATACTTATGATTTCGTGTCGGTAAGGAATCATTTTTAACATAAATGTATGAATAGTCCGAGGTTGTAGCGAAATGATTTGTAGGAGGTATAGCTATAGGGAGCGTTGTAAGTTGTGGCTGAGTGTGGCTGTGATGGCTACACACCAGCCAGGCCTACCAGACGCTCCCCATACACTGCCACTTGACCTGACGACTAAGCTGTGAAATATGTGTCGATGTCGTTTAGGTTATGCAACAGCGAATGGTGAGTTGCGCCTGAGGTGTGCACCGTACCGATAAAATATGAATCTAATAACTCCGATGTCAGAACAGAAAGGGAAATAAAAACACCAGAAATAGGGACTTACGGCAGTGGGGCCATCAAAGTCGTCAACCCGGCTAGTAGCGCCGTAGCGCCCACAGTCCCAAGTTTGGCGTACATCGCAGGAGCAAACAGAGGAAATCCAGCTGCAAATGATGAGCGCATCGCGCTGTTCGCAGCCATTGCCGACGCAGCGATAGGGCGATATGCGACAACGAGGTATGTGAAGACCGAGTTATACACGAAGTAAAGTCCCGTGCCCAACGGAATTGAGGCAATGATGGGAACTATCCAGTGTACACTGGGGTAAGTGGTGAATGCGATCCAGAACAGACCTGCGCAGTGAAGATCAACACTGCGCAGAGGACTACAGATGGGAGGGGCAAAAACACACTTACTTAAGGGTACAAGAATGCCGCCCAGTTGACCCATGTACAAGCGAATTTCAGGAGGAGCTTTTCCTCCATGTTTCGCTGCACTGCGGGCATGAAGCCTACACAGATTATAATGGATTCCAGGGAGCTCATGTCATGGACAGGAGGAACTGACTTATTCCACCAAGGCATCGATGCATACGCGATAAACTCTCCTACTCCTATGCCAAGAAATGTCAAGCCAGTCATCTGCATGTCGAATCCGTGCTTTGCAAAAATGATAGGGAAAGCCTCAAAAGACAGATACAATATCCCCAGGATAAGAGCGGTCCTGCGATAGGTCAGACAGAGCAAATCCAAAGTTTTCTATTGATACATACCAGAGGTCGAGCAGGAGGGCCATTGGATCAAATATCAGAAGTTCTACTCGTGAAAATATACATGAGAGAACGACGCCAACAAGGACAAACGGGAAACGCACTGAAAGGGGTGTAACAGCTAACAATAATGGCATGTAATACGCTCCTGGTCTGCTTGTCTAACGGCGCCCAGTATTGCGGATTTCCAGTCGACTTTCGGAGGCTTTGTCACAGAGGCTCAGGTGTACGAAAAAGTAGAAACCACGAATCAATACTCACCGTCGAGCCTTGCGTTTCAGGAGAATAGGAGCATACGTTTCGGGAATGAACTGCACTGAATTGTAGCACATCTTAGCGTGTAATTCGACAATGGGACTTACCATAAAGACCAGAACAAGTTCTATGAATATCCAGACTATCATGACACGATACGTCCATCGCCAGTCAAGATTCTATAAAGCAAGAAATCTTTAAGAACCAGTCGCCTCTAACAAGACAACGCCACAAACCTGGTTTATAAAACTGTTTTAAATAATCGTACACGTATTAGAGCTACGTCTGCAAGGGAAAGAGGGCAAATTTGAAAAACTAACCCGCCCATCAGCGGACCTAGAATGGGGCCCATAAATGGTGTAATCGTGTAGAAAGCCATGGCACTGGAATCCACGGCTCAGTTAAAGACAAAGAGCGCAGAAGACAATATGCGTACTTTCCTACTTGCGCATTCGAGAACATATCTGCTGCACTACCTCCCACCACATTCATGAATGCCGAAGCGCAGAAACCAGAAATAAATCGGAAGATCAGATATATCGCTAATCAAAAGATATTAGACCTGGAATGTGGAACGATATTCAAGAACGGAATTACCAGCATTGGGCGGGAACGTAACGGGCCAGGAAAATACGAAAAATAGACCGTATGAAACACGGTATACAATAGACCTTCCGTATAATTCTGACAGTGGGCCAACCAACAGCGGTCCTATGCCAAGCCCCATGACAAATAGACTGACGGCAAGAGTTGACACAACATTAGAAATGTGAAATTGAGCCGAGGCACCGACTTGTGTGAACGACGCCTAATCGAAATTGAGTAGCGAATGACAACATTGAAAGGTCTGATGTACTATAGATGACAAGCAAGTGACACATAGTGCACCTGCGCTGAGAACGATCATCGCTGCCCACTTTCTCCACGTAGCCATATGTTGAGGGTCTTCATTTTCGTCCAGGGAGACTTGAAAGGAGTCAGAATCCGAGTCAGGCGTGACTGCTTCTTTCTCCAAATCGTTTTTCATTGGCAAAGAATCGGACGCCATGGAAGGAGACAAGCAGGAAAAAGTGTGAGCATTTCAGGAGAAACAGACTTTGAGTTATATGCCAAGTTTGTTTGCTGGCCGCCAAGGTAGTCCGGTGATCATGCTTGGATCATGCTGACGGAGACAAGTCCATGCGGCGAATTTTGCGTTCATCTGGATGATCTTTAACCCAATCATCGGATGATGGAAACTGATGGAAATTGTAAGCACGGGAGTATCATTGTAGCGTAGCACTCACTCCGTGACGAATTAATTATCATGACATCAAACTTCTGGAGACGTTGTTTACACATCAATTCGACATCGGACTTCCGGATCGGAGAATTCTATGTAATCAACATCCGATCCCAATCCGAATCCACTCGAATACACACATCAATAATTTCAGCAAAGACTACCTGAAATGGGAAGTTTCAGGGTTTCAGGAACGATTAGCCTATGTTGCGTGACAACTCCATGTAGTGTAGCTCTTGTTGCATGGTTGGTACTGTAGCAGTGCCTTTCGATATCAACCACCTTCGCTCGTTGTTCGACCTTTACACATGCACCGACATTTCCGACGAATTTTCCGTTCCTTTTCCGGTCATTTAATTCCGTTGCATTTCCGGCGAAGGAGATCTGCATGACGTAATCTTGACAACCTTGCGCTCAGGGCCCGGGAATCAATTGAATGTCTGCAAGCGTCTTCAAATTCAAAAGCTCGATGCCGTTATGCCGATATTCAGGAACGAGAATTTCAATCTCCGAACGTTAATCGTCCAGATTGTTATCTGGAAGGGGCCCCCTTCCAGCTTCAAACACTCTTCAAACCTGTCTTCAAACACTTTCGTACAGCAACACCATCTTCAAAACTTGCTCACTATGTCTCTCATGCCTTTGTGAATACTATTGTAACAGAGCCTGGACTGCCCCCTTTTTGATCAATAGATCAGCGAAGCCGTCAGCCGACCTTACACTTTCCCGCCACAGCTTTGCGCTCGTCATTCCTGACGACGAGCAGACTATTCCACTCATGCTTCACCTTTTCCCTTCGCATTTTTTGATAGATAAATAACACTTATATGTAAGAACACTTTTATACCTATGCTTAGCCTGTAGTGAGCATTCTCCTGGAGGAGGGCATCTTCTCTTCGTTGAGGGTGTGTAAATAATCATGTGATATTGTAGTAAGATATATATTCCCTTCAGGTAGGAACCTTCCCGATAGTAGATGAGGCCATAGGATGCACAACAGAGAGTGTTGAACCAGCATTCCCGAAAAGGAAGATATTACAACAACGACACAACGCGCTGCTAATCAGACAGCAGGGGTAGATAGAGGTGAGTAAATTCAATGCATTGCAAGAGAACCGAAGGGAATCCGTGGGGTTACGAGGACAGGATGCTCGAGATAGTGATGGTGAATGGTATGAATCATGATCAGCACTAGGCCTGCCCCTGGGCCGATCAACGACTCCAGATTGTATCATTTTGCACATATCTTACTCGTTCCTCCATGGATGCCCTTCGGAGATTTTGCTTCCCATGAAATGGGTTCTCCTCTACTTATCTACCTCAACCCTTTGATCAAAGACGCATTGCATTATCGTGAAGATATCTCCAAGTTATTGCCTTTTTTAGCACCCTCGGTTCAATCTACTCTCCGGTGCATGGCACCAGCTCTTCTGGTGTATAATTTATTGCCGTTTGCAACAAAGTTGGCGGTCGCGTGATATCATTGAATTTTTGCACATATGAGCCGTAAATCTTCTGCGAGCCATATCTCCACAACAGCTCACATTTCTACAAGATCTTGGGGTCAATTTTGCATTACTAATCTAGCTCTAGAGCACCACGCAATCCGCTTATTTTTTAGTTGAGTTTTGCAAATTCTAGTGTGAGTTTAGCCAAAAATACATGCAAAATACATGTGTAAGCAATATCTCGAGAACCAATAGTCAGAAAAATAAGCCGACAGCGGGAGACTGTCAAGGATGGTGTAGTTGAGGGTGCCCCATACGAAAATAAAGTGTTGTGGCCAGTTACTATGTAGATGATGATATGCTGTTACGTAGCTTCCCAATGCGGCAATCGTCTTTGTTGGGATAGTCAATCCTGGTGCATCACTAGCCCATCACTAGTGCATCACATATAAAAATAGAACACGATGTATTTATAGATCATAACATAGGCACATCGTAGTATAGGGGAATACGAGATGTTCTACCTTGTCCTGAACACCCATCATTAAATCCCTATGAACTTCTACTCCATACCATAATCCCAATAGGTTATGGGCCCTGGCCTTTTTCATATTTGAATAACTCATTCTGGACTTGGACACACTATGTCAGATCAACTCGTTGAACCGGAAGAGCCTGAGAAAGGCTAGTAAGGTATCAAGCAAGATTAGTGGCAAAGGGATATGCACAATGACCTGGATTTGATTATAGGGAAACATTTTCACCGGTTGTCAGGATGGATACATTATGCATGATACTAGCTCTTGTACCAGAAAAGGGACTCAAGTTACAACAAATGGACATAAAGGGCGCATATCTAAACAGCACTTTGCAAGAGGCAATATATATGCAACAGCCTGAAGGATGTGAAGATGGAACAGGTTGAGTATGCAGGTTAGTCAAATCACTTTATGGTTTAAAGCAGGCAGGCCGAGAGTGGAATATTGAACTTGATGGCAAACTCAAAGTCCACAGCTATGCACACTTACTTTCTGATCCATGTGTGTATATACAATGTGATGGTGATGACTTCAGAATAATGGCTATCTGGGTGGATGACTCACTACTTTTTGCTTCATCTGATAAAATGATGGATCATACGAAAGAAACACTCCACTCAGAATGGGAAGTAACAGATCTTGGAGAACCGAGTAAAATTGTTGGCATTGAAGTTACACGAACCAAGAATGCAATAACTATATATCAACAGAGATATATTGAAAATATTCTCCGTAACAAAGGAATAGCTGATGCAAATCCTACTGGTATACCCATGGACCCCAATATAAAGCTTGGACCTAATCCAGATGATAACAAACCCAATTGAAGCAATTCATATGCATGATTATTGGGGAGTCTGCAATTTTTGGCAAATTCCACAAGACTGGATATAAGCTATGCAGTTAATAAACTGGCTGCCTACACCACTAACCCAGGTTTAAAACACCATGGTGCAATAAAGTGAATACTCAGATACCTGGTGGGTATGAAAACTCTAGGGATCATGTATAGAAAATCTCAAGATGAAACTGGAACCGAAAACCTCTGCAGATGCTGCATACACAAATGCCAACGACCTCAAATCCACAACTGGCTATGTTTTTCTAGCAGCAGGGGGAGCAATCACATGGAAATCAAAGAAACAAACTGTGATAGCATTGTCCTCTACAGAGGCAGAATATGTAGCACTGTCAGAAGCTGGATGTGAGGCGACATGGCTGAGAAATTTGTATAGTGAACTCAGATTCCCACAAAATTCACCAAGGGAAATTAAAGGCGATAATGAAAGATCAATAATATTGATGCACAACCCTCAATTTCACCAGCAATCAAAACATATCGCTATTCACCATCACTGGGTCTGAACTCTAGTAACTGACAAAATAATCAATATACAAAACTGTTGTGACATGGAACAAACAGTGGACATGTTAATAAAGGCATTACCAAGGCCTAAATATATATGACATAGGGCAGAGATGGGAATTCAGTCAATGCGCAAACTCAGTAGCTTTCCTTGCATGTGAGTTGGTTTTTCCCACAGGGTTTTCCACCACATAGAGGTTTTAACACATCTGAAAGGCAAGAAATTTAACTTTTCAATTATATATTTAACCATTCCTATGGACTCAACCATGCTAGGCTTGAGGGGGAGTGTTGGGATAGTCAACACTAGCACATCATGTATAAAAATAGAACACAATGTATTTATAGATCATAACATAGGTACATCGTAGTATAGGGGAATATGAGACATTCTACCTTGTCCTGAACACCCATCATTAAATCCCTATGAACTTCTACTCCATACCATAATCCCAATAGTCTTCGTCACTCCACCCATCACTATGACTCGTGGCCAAGCTCTATCTGATGATCTCTGTGGAGCCATAGTCAACATGGCATGATCTTTGGACATTGAGTCCATCTCTCGGTATACCGGTTGTAAACATCAGACAATTGATTGACAATTGAATGAACACTCTCTGATTACCACAAAAAGGGAATGGCTGTTTGAACTCAAGTCTCTAAAGAGCTCTGGGAAGCTAAGCAGGCTCTTGGGCCTACTAATATCAGAGTACATTGACCATTCAATCCACAAATTACTGCTATATTTATCCCATATCAGTTCCTGCAAAGCCAAGTCCGTTTCAGTCCAGACATTTATCTATGAACTGCAGGAGCTTCTAGACTTGGAGGAATGAAGGGGAGTTGAAATAAGTGATACAAAAATATACAGATCACTGAGAAGGAGTGGTTTTACATTGAAGAAGGTAATGTAACTTGTCTTAGTTCATTTTACATCACCTATGACTAGCTCACATGAGAAGCACTCGAATGCAGCGATTAGCTTTCTGACACCAATATGGGTCAAGGTACACACCTGAGCAAACAGTGTCTGTAGACGAGAGTTCTTTTGACTGCTGCACTTCCATTCGAAAGCACACATGGGCTCTTTTGGGTCAACAAACTGTTCAGCAATGTTTTTTTGTTTGAGGAAGACACAAGGGTGTGTCATGTGTTCAAATTATTATATAGGGATGGTTAGTTAGTCCAGCCCATGAGCCCTTAAAAAAAAGATTTCATCACATACTTTTATGCTTGAGGGCCTCACAAAACACAGACACATTCTAACATGACTGTTCTAGCACAATATGTGCCCAATGTTATGGTCAAACCAGTGGACAAACATGAGCAACCCTGATCTTGTGGCCTGTCAGCTGTATTGCAGCTCATGTTATGGCTTCCTCAATGACTTTCCAGCTTAGTTTTGGGTGAATGATTTGTTGATTAATGATCTCAGAAAGTGATTATCAAGTAAACTTGCATATTTTCAGGGGTACTGTACTGTGGGGCGGAACAAAGACAATATGTAAGTCATATACAAGCTAGAATCTTCTGGTGGTCTGTTTTGTATGTATCATCATACTCTGTCATTTTTTTTTACTAAAATGAAGCCTGAAATATGTTGAGAAGAGATTTGGTGCATGTACACCTGTTAAGCTGTTGTGCCCACCCTGATTTCTGACCTCTACAGCACACTTTCTACTCCTCAGTAGTAAAGAAATTTGTCCAAAACTGGCATATGAATATTGCTTGCTATTCAGATCTGAACTTGAATTTTTTTTCAAATTGCAATAGAAGGATTTCTCTGAAATAGTTCAGAATTATGCGTCAACCAGCAGTGAAATAATTACTTTACATTACTGACAAAGGCCCTCAGTAATACTTTACCTACACTTCCTTCACCCAACGCTAAGCCAGAAGGTCATTGTGAAAGCAGCTGTGAACCAAACTTTTGGGTCAAATGATTTGTAATCAAAATTTCCTTAGAAGATAGTTCACACCATGGGTTAGTTAGTTCCTCACTTGTTGGCTTAAAAAAAATTTGACCTGGTATCCTTAATTTTTTTCTGACACCTCCTTGGGAAGTAAGCACAATGATCTATATCAAGTTCTATTCTAGAAGCATGATTTACCAATTGTAGTAGATTCCTTGGGCATGCGATGGGTAAGATCATTGGGGAATGGAAACATGTCAGTCAGTGTGTCATTGCAGTGTGGCAAACAGATGAGGGGTTAGGTAACGTAGTGCTGATAAGTCTTGTGGTGGTGGTGGGGATGCTTTCATGACTATCAGTAGTGTCTCAGTGTCCTCTGCCTAATCAAAGCATGGGGTAGGTTCGGGTATGGGTAGTGGGGGGGGTGCAGGCTATCATTCTGGGGTTTCAAATGCCTGGTCATGCAGAAGGGCAGAGCATGAGTACTGGGGTGGATCGAATATTGGTTCAGGCTGTGGGGAAATCATGGACAATCCATCCACCTTTGACACTGGTTGGTCCTTCTTGTGGTGCTTGGGTTGTGGCTCCAGTTCTGTTTGTGTTGCCTTGTCATTTTGATCTTTACATGTAGCTATCCAGAGGTCAGGCCCATGGTACTCATTCCAGGCAATCCTTTCTACCATCATTCCATGTTCTTCCCCTAGTTGAAACCCTACATTCACCCCTACTTCAAACCCTTCCTTTTCGCCCATGGATACCTCAGTCAAATAGCCCTTTTCCATCAACATTGGTGGTTCACTGTCTTGAGGGGTCATTTGGGAGTGATGGGTGTCCGCTCAACATTATTGCACACTTGGGGTGCTGTCTCAGCTGTGCTAGGGACTGCCTGTGTGCTGGCATCAGTATGAGCTGTTGGTACTGCATTTTGCGCAGTTATGGGGGGTTTGACTCCACCTGGGTTCGATTTGGGGACTAGGGAATGATGCTGGGAGGCTGTGGGTCGTCCAGAGAGTGTGTGCCGTCACCTAGACAGTGCTGGTCTTCACTCTAAGGGGTCATTAAGAATAGCGCAAATACACAACTGAAGCAAAAGAAAAGCAAACGATGCCCCAGTGCCCGGCAACCGAAATGCTGGACACTCAGACACCGGCAACTACACCAGGACTTCAGCAAATGATGACACTATCAGAGAACACCAACTCAATTCAAAAAAGGGCAAACCCCATGGCGACGACACCAGAACTATCCACCAAAAAGAAGCAACCAGCCCCCTCACAGGCGGAGAAAAGTAGGAGCACCAGATGGACAGGACCAATACCCCAAAGTGGAGCCAACTTGGGAGACATAACAGATGCTGAAGTGGGACTCTCCTGGTTAGCGGCAAAAGGCCTAATGACTCCATCAGGTTCAACCCCATCAATGACATCACTGGCCGAGATGCTGTTCCAAGTTGGAGCCCTACCAAATATGCCTCTACAAACTCTAAACGGAATATGGGCAGTGGCCTTTCTACTACAAGAACTAGAATTGACAAAAATGATGAGGGAAGTTACTACCATGGTGTCGAAAGAACTAATCCCACTCGTCGACACACTACAGAACATGTTTATAGAGAAAGTGGAAGAAATCACAGTCAGTCTACTCAAATCCACAAGAGAGGCAATAACACAAGCAAAAGAAACAACTGAAGAACTAGGCAAAGCAACCGAAAAAATGATAAGTATCACAGAAAAGGAGAAGACACCAGCCACACCCTACAGGGATGCCCTGGACCAGGGTACAGCCAGACTATAAGGGCAACCTAAGCCTCTAGCAAAGGGAAATCTGAACTTAAAATTATGCTACATAATACAGGGATTGGGGGCGCACCTAGCAAAGGGAAATCCAAAGAGAAAACTCTAAAGATCCCTTTGCCAGTGCCCAGTATATGTGAAAACTGCAAAAATCAAATAATAACTAAAAATAGAAAAAGGCAGAGATAGGCTGATCAAGGCTGCCGCATGACGTAATACCAAGGGGTAGATGTTGGAAGGGTACTCCATCTCTAAATATAAAACTGTCAACATGCACAAATGTGATAGAAAGGGAAATTAGTAATAAAATAAGGGAAAAATCATAGAAAATGAAGAATAGAAGGAAACGAGGCAAGAAAAAATATAGGACAAACGTAAAAAATAGGAGAAACATGTGGGACACCCTCTAGTCCCCTTACACAGACCACCAGTCCGAGTGGATCCAAGGGTCAGAGCAAAGGAAGGTATAAGGGCAAGGCAATTCCTGTGGACCCTCTCAGTGGTCATCCCAGAACTAAAAACACTGCCAGCACTGCAGCTACTAAAACAGCTGAATGAAAAACTGACCAAAGCTGCAAAAATGACAAACAAAGAGTGCAAGCTCTGTTCAGCAATATGGCTCAAGAATGGAGGGCTACTCATAGAGGCTGGAGACGACAAATCCATGGCATGGCTCCGCAGTGAGGCAAACATACTGCACATGGAATGTGAACTGGGCACCTTGATACTACCAGAAGCTCGCAACTTCAACATCATGGTGTTTTTTGTCCCACTAACTTTTGATGTAACAGAGAAATCACATATAGAGGAGGTAACGGAGTCCAATGGCCAATCCAAGGATGCAATCAGTAAATGCAGGTGGGCAAAGGCCCCTGGATGGCAGAACCCAAACCAAATGGTAGGACATATGATCATTACATTCATGGACCCAGATAGCACAAATAAAGCCATACTTGGTGGGCTAGTTATTTGCAACAAAAAGGTATCAGTAACCAAATGCAAAAGAGAACTGATCAGATGCCTAAAGTGCCAGGGCTATAACCACATAGCGCACGAGTGCATTATCAGTAGAGACATCTGCGCTAGGTGTGGAGAAGACCACAGGACCAGTGACTGCAGTGCGGCGACACTATTATGTACCCCATGCAGAAAATGTGGACATGCAAGTAACAATAGGATGTGCCCCACATTCCTCAGGAAATGCAACAAGCATGACAAAAGAAACCCAGAGAACCTGCTACCATTTTACCCTTCTATGGAGACCTGGACATGGGAAGCAGCCCCTCCAAGTAACCAAAGGCCAGTAAACACCACAGGACTGACAGATTTTGTGCAACCAAATAGGAGAGGACTAACACGGCAAACCCAACTAAACTTCCAACCTAGACATGCAGCTCCAAACAAATGGGGACTCGAGTGCCAAAGCTGGGACAGGCAAGAACCTGAAGCAAACTATGAATAGTGAGACAAACGAAGAACAAAAGCTAAAAGTCCTACAAATAAACCTGAATAAATCACTCACCGCACACCTGGAGCTCATAAACGACTCACTAGCAGCACACTGGGACATCATACTAATACAGGAACCATACATCACCTTTTTCAGCAGCATCAGAACACCAAACTGTTTCACAGCAGTAACCCCCACCTCGAGAGGAACTCTGGGCACACCAGTGCGATCCACGATCTGGGTAAATTTGGCGCTATCCACAAATGACTGGAAAATACTAGACATACCAAACATGAATGACATAGTAGCAATCGAACTAACAGGCGCATATGGCAGGCTACAAGTATACAGTATATACAATGCATGTGAGAACTCACACTCACTGGCAGCACTAAAGAGATACATGCGCAACAGCTGGAATAGCCACCAAGAGCCTCAGGACACTCACGTACTGTGGGGAGGGGACTTCAATCAACATCACCCAATGTGGGATAGGGACAAAGACACACACCTTTTCACTTCCAAAGCCCTAGAAGATGCAGGAGAACTGATAGACCTAGTAGCAGAATACGACATGCACATGGCACTACCAAAGGGCATACCGACACTCAAGCACATGGTTTTGAAATGACACTCAAGGCCCAACAATGTGTTCTCCAATAGCAGTTTAGTGAACCATGTGGTGAAATGCGACACCATGCCAGCCAGGCAACCAGGCAAAACCAACCACTACCCGATAGCAACAATACTGGAACTAACACAGGAAAAGGCACTGACAAAACTATCCCTAAACTTCAGGGAAACTGAATGGGGGGAATTCAATGCTCACTTGGGAAACGAGCTGGCAGCAATCCCAATTCCATCTGAGATCAGAACTGACAAAGATTTGAGCAGGGAAATAGAACAGCTCATGGCAGCAATACAGAATACAATTGAAAACAAAGTCCCCATAAACTTCCCATGCCCCCTATTGAAGAGGTGGTGGACAAAAGAACTAAGGAAAACAAACAAGGCAGTCAATAGGTTACGTGCTGAATCATATAGAAACTGAGCAGTAAATGAACACCCGAGCCACCAAGACCTTCGACAGGCCCACCAAAGATATGCAGAGGACATCATCAAAGCCAAGATGGACCACTGGAATGACTACCTGGAAAACATGGACAGCTCAGACATATGGATGGCAAACAAATTCATCTCTAACCCAATAGGCGATGGAGGACAGTCAAGAATACCCTCACTAAAGGTAAAGAGAGGCAATGGACTACTAAGGGAGGTAAATACAAATGAGGGCAAAGCAAAGGCCCTCACAGAGGCTTTCTTCCCACCAAATCCAATGGGAACAACAGTACCACAGGAATACCACTATCCAGACCCAATCCCATTACCACCAACAATCACGGAGGAACAAATCTACATGCGCATAGCAAAGCTATCCCCATACAAAGCACCAGGACCAGACAACATTCCAAACATTGTTCTACAGAAATCAGCCAACCTTATAGTTCCATACCTATTACCAATATACAGAGCGATACTGAGCCACGGAGTCTACTACCAGGGATGGCAGGAATCCATGACATGCATACTAAGGAAACCAGGAAAACCAAACTATGAAGTACCCAAAGCGTATTGCCCCATCGCTCTACTGTGCACCATGGCCAAGGTATTCACATTGGTGATCTCAGAAAACCTGATATCAGTAACAGAGCAACACCAACTACTGCCAGACACACACTTCGGAGGGAGACCCTGCAGAAGCACAACTGATGCAGTACATTTGCTAATTCACCAAGTCAAGAAGGCGTGGAGGAAAGGAAAAGTAGTATCAATTCTATTCCTAGACATCAAAGAGGCATTCCCCAACGCGGTGACGGAATGACTCCTACACAACATGAAGAAGAGACGAGTACCCAAAACAATAGTAAAATTCATAGCGCGACTGCTGAGGGGCCAGACAACGTGACTGAAATTTGATGACTACATCTCAGAACAGATCCCTATCGACAATGGAGTAGGACAAGGAGATCCGGCATCTCTACCGGCCTTCAACTTCTATAATGCAGATCTGCTGGAGTTAAGTGACACTCTACATGCACTAGGGTATGTCAATGATGCGATGGTAATGGTGGTTGGTAAAACTTTTGAAGAAACCACCCAGAGCATTCAGGAACACACGGAAAAGGAAGACAGAGTGCTCAAGTGGTCAGCAGACCACAACTCTAGGTTCGAAATCAGCAAACTAGCGGTAATGCATTTAGGCCATAGGAAGACCAAGTCACCGAATGGAGGTACACACCCACTACACAAACCGAAGCTAACGCTACAGGGTAGGGAAGTCAAGATGGTCGACAGTTACAAGTACCTTGGCATAGTCATTGATGACAAGCTAACATGGAGGAAACACAAAGATAGGGCCATAGACAATGCCACCAAGTGGGTAATGCAATGCCGATGCCTCATGAGGACAGAGGTAGGACTCTCACCAAAACTAATGCACCAGCTTTACATGTCAGTGGCCATACCAAAGATGACATATGGGGCTGAGATATGGTACAACCCTCCACGGAAAATTCCAGGAGCAAAGTGAAGGACAGGATCAACAAGGGTACTACAACAGCTAACCAAAGTACAGCAAATAGCCACCCTGGCAATAAATGGGGCACTTTGCACCACCCCAAATGACATACTGGATCTACATGCAGGCATTCTCCCACTAGAGCTAACCATGCTAAAGGCATGTCACAGATCTATAGTGCGAATATGCACACTACCAGAGACACACCTGCTACACCACATAATATGCAAATATCACACTATCCATGCAAGGAAACATCGCATGCCTCTACACAAGCTGATGGACCACTTTCCAGAGATACACCCAGACAGAATAGAGAACATAACACCCAATCCCCACCCTCTCACATATACTCACGCAACTTTCACCACAGAGATAGCTGAGGATCAAGACACCTCCATACAAAACAAAGCTGACAGCACACCAGAAATCAAAGTATTCACATATGGATCGGGTATGGATGGCCGTATAGGAGTGGCAGCAGTAATGTATAGAAGGGGAAGGCACACACTGTCCAAGGTACTGAGATATCATCTAGGAAGTGCAAACGAGTACACATCCTTTGAAGCAGAGGTAGTAGGGGCGCTCCTAGGTATCTGGATGATCAGATCAGAGCACATAGCAGGATGACTTCCAATATCCATACTAACAGATAGCCAAGCACTCATCAAAAGGATCAAGACGTGCAAACCTACCACTGCCCAATATCTTATTGAGAACCTACTGACTATCGCAGAAGGTGTCAACGCAACCAACATAAACCCCAATACAAAGTGCTTCCATTTGGTCTAGATATCAGGGCATAGGGGGGTGCAAGGCAACAAAAAAGTGGACAAAGAAGTGAAAAGAGCAGCCCAAGGCAACTCTAGCCCCCAGCACATGCTCCCACCCATCTTACGAGGGAAGCTGCCAAGAAGCGTAGCAGCAGTAAAGCAGAAATATCACCACGAACTGAAAGAAAGAGGAAAAGAAATGTGGCTAGCGTCCCCATGTCAACCAAAGCTGAGTCGACTAGACCCAAAGTTCTCATACAACCTCTACACTAAAATACAGTCAAATATTAAGAGACAACAGGCCAGTCTACTGACACAGATATGAACAGGACACATACCGCTAAATTTCTACCTGCACCGCATCAAGAAAATCGAATCGAGCGACTGCACGGCATGCCAAGGGCAAGGCCCACCAGCTAAAGAGACCATAATACACTTCCTCTTCGAATGTGAGGCCTTCAATAAGGAACAGCATGAGCTAGATTGCCAAATGAGAAGGGACTCCAGGGACCTCCCAGTGCTACTGTGCACCAAAAAAGGGGTAAAAGTGCTAATCAGTTATGTGAACAAAACAGGGTGTCTGCTTCCTACCAAAGGTGAACACCACATATCATGAGGATCATATACTTGCACAACACTTTATAGGGATGACCTCAACTCAAACTCAAGAGCTAGCAACCCCAGATGCCAAACATATCCCCAAACCAACAAAATAAAATAAAAATTCTGCCTGGAACACAGAGGACTATGGAAATTCCAAAGCACTCAACTAGAGGCACCAGAACCAGACAAAACTCCACACCCACACTGTCCGACTCATGCCTGCCATAAAATGGCCAGGCAACTAACAGACACGCAAACCCCAACCAGCAAGGACACCAAGCAAACTGAAGAAGAGGTCGACAAAGGGTCCCACAGTCCTAAACAGCCTAAAAAACCGGACCTCAGGGGGAATGATTGCCCAGGGCATGCCATCTGAGGGGCAAGGACTGGGGAGAGGTCAAGGCAAAGGGGCCTTACATAGATACTCTAAGATGTAATGACCATTATAGGGTGCGCCCTGAGAGGTCCGAAAAATAACACAAAAAAAAAAAAAAAGGGGTCATTAGGGATTTTCGGTGTCATGCATGGTTGTGATGTGCCGGCATTGGGGGGAGGGTCATGGTGCAGGATGGGGGCTAGGGACGTGTGCTGAGGGGTGTCTTGAGTTTGGGTGGCAGTTTCATTGACATTGGGGGTCATCTGGGTACTGGAGTCGGCAAGCAACGTCGTCTTTGCGTTTTCCATTGCACTGAGGTGTTCATTGTCAGGTAGCTCTGTTTGCAGGATGGAACACCTATGTTCGAAGTCAGCAGTGGTCTGTGCATCCGTTTCATCAATCCTGGGGGTTGTCTGGATGTTGATTGCACTAATCTGAAGGTAGCTGGAACCAAAGCCTGCTGGAGCCATCAGGAGCTGTGGAAGAATCATGTTCAGCAACACAAGCATCAATAGTGTTTAAAGGTCCAGTTGGATGGACTGAAACAACGACTGCAACCCAACTGAACCTAACTGAATGCAACCGGACCATCAGTTGTGGTTGCCCTCTTTCGAGGTCAGTTGGGTTGCTGGTTGCCTTACTTTCAAAAATATTTGAAAACCATTACAAAACCAGTTGCAATCAGTTGCAACCAGTCTTGTACAGTATATATAGTATACTATATATGTACCTATACTTATATAGATAGTAATAAAAATAACTAATGAAACTACTAATTACTACTATTTATACTATATTTACGTGCGGTGGGACAAGCCCAGAGGAAAAGTAGTCATTAAGTGGGTGCTTATATACCTTGTGGCCATGCACAGACCATGTGGTGTTGTTTGTGCTTCAAAAAAATAAAGTGGCACCATTTGTGAGACAACTCCCACAACAACAGATACCACTCCCACGCTACCAATCCTCTCTCACCACACCCATCCACACTCACCACTAACACCACTCACACCACTGCCACCCCAGGTTGCCTATGAATGAATGCAAGGCAGGGGTCCCAAACAACGCTAGTCATTGTTTGGGCCCCAGAGTAAGTCTTTCATTATTTTCTTCTTCTTTTACTAACTGTTCTGTTTTTTAGTTTCCATCTTTTCATACTGACATTGCCCACCCATGCCCCAAGCTGCCACTATGAGCCTCTGCTCACAGGGTGACAATGGGTACCACATCACTACCACCACCCCACCTATGAGCCACTGCTCATAGGGAGGTCTTTACACTCCCCCACCTTTCCTAGTGGACTCCAACTGGAGTCCGACCGGACTGACCAGAGTCTGACTGGAGTCCACTGGGACTGGTCACCAGCCAACTGCCTGCAAAGTTGCCAGTCCAGTCCCAGTCCAGTGCGACCGGACTCTGAGTGGAATCCACTCAAACACCAGATTCCACTCAGACTGGTCCAGTCAGATTCCGCTGAAAAAGTGTGTAAGAAAAGGAATTGAACCCAGATCCCTGTAGGTTGCTTATGTAATTATAATACACAATATAACCATTACACCACAGTACCTTGTGTAAGGTATCATCTATTTGCATTAGGTACCATGGTGCAGCTGTGTATGACAAATCATATAGCCGCATCATCAAATGTGCCAGCTCATCACTCACCACCACCACCACCACCACCACCACTGTCAATGCTGCCTCCCTCCTCTCTGCTCTACCACCACCACCACTGTGTGGACACCCACTGCCACTGCTCCCATGCCCAATCTGCCATCACCACCACCTGCAAACGAGCCAACTGGATGGGCCCTATGTAAGTTTTTTTTTTCATTTGCTTTTTGTTTTTATAAACTAACTAACCTGTTTCTTTAGCTTTCTAGGTTATAATCTACTGGTAACAATGCCACCACCTGCAAATGAGCCAATGCGGGCCCAAACAATGCAGATTGTGTTGTTTGGGCCCCACATAAGTTTTTTTTGTGTGCTTTTTGTTTTTATAAACTAACTAACTCATCTCTTTAGTTTTATAGGTTATAATCTACTGGTAACAACACCACCACCCACAAATGAGCCAACACAGGCCCAAACAACACAATCTGTGTTGTTTGGGCCCTAAGTAAGTTTTTTTTGTTTGCTTTTTGTTTTTATAAACTGACTAACTTGTTTCTTTTGTCTTATAGGTTCTACTCTACTGGTAATGACAGCCCGATGCGAGACAACCCAACACACCCACCCCATGCCTACGAGCCCCTGCTCATAGGGTGGATCGTGAGTGTGTGCAGTCAACGACAATGATGACGATGCTGCCTACCAGCCCCAGGACCCCCAGAACATGAAGCACTGGGGCCAATGACACACCACCTGCCTCCAGCCTCTTGAGCAACTGCTCAGGGGGTGGATCACAGGTGGAATGGCACTGGTCATGATGGCGAATGGGGGATGACAGGGCAACGCCGATGCCAACACAAAATGATGGGAATCAACCCAGACCCAATGACACCCATGCTAGCCCCCTCCTCCCCATCCAAATGGGATGTGAGGGTGTCGATAAAGGATAGGAGATGGCAGAGGAATACTGGGAGACCTGCAGAGCAGGATACCCACCTGGTAAGCACCCACCTACCCCCTCCCTCGCATGCCACATCACTGACCCCTCCCCCCAACCCCTCTGAACTAGGAGACCCACAAAACCGACAACACACCCACCCCACGCTGATGAGCACCTGCTCATTGGGTGGATGGCAGGTACACCAAGGCTACAATGACCACGGCACCCATCCCCATGCCTATGAGCCTCTGCTCGTAGGGTGGATGATGGGTGTGGCTTGCTACAGCGACGGACGTGTGCGAGGAGGGGTGGGCGACAACACCCACCCCAGACCGCATCCCCCAACCCCCCCTCCCCCACATTTTGCATGGGGAGGGGTCTTTATTATTTTTAATTTATCTCTGCCCCCCCTCACACCGAATGCAAGGGGTATATATATTGTAGTACTTACAAATCCCCCCCTTGTGCTGAATGCAAGGGGTTTAGTTTTTTATGTACATAGTAATAATCCCCCCTCTCTCGTATCTTGCAAGAGGGGCTTTTTTTGTTTATTAATATATTATACCCACTCCCTTGTGTCCTACATGAGGGATGTGGTTAATTAAAAATTTTTGATCTTAATTGTTTGAAAAATGCCTCCTCAAAGAATATGAGAAGTTGAGTCATAAATAAACCCCTAATAAGTCTCCTGTGGCTCAAGTGGTTGAGCACACTTGTTTGGTTTGTCATGTGATTCCTTATAGTGAGGTCTTGAGTTCAATTCCTGCAGTACACAAATTTATTTTGTGGGTATTTTATGAAATTCACCAAGTCCAAAGTCCTTTGAGCTCATATATAATTGATTTATCATTTGGTTGAAATGCATTCCAGTTGGACTCCAGTTGGACTCCACTCAGACTCCACTCAGACTCCAGTTGGACTCCAGTGGGATTGAACTCTACATGACTTAGTGTAGTTCAATTGGACTCCACTTGGACTCCACTTGGACTCTGGTCAGTCTGGTCAGAGTCCACTAGGACAGGTGGGGGACTGTAAAGTACTGCTCATAGGGGGAGGTCGAGGTGCTGATGACAAAAGTATGGGGGTGTCGAACAATGGTGCGAACTCAAACAATCGGGATGGTAAATGGCAGGGATGACAAATGGCAGCAGGAACAATTGGGATGATGATGAATAACAGGGGGGACAACAACACGATGACAGCAAATGCAGGGGACACCAACAACAAATGCAGGGGGACACCAACAAACACAGGGGGACACCAATGAACACAGGGGGACACCAACAAGCACAGGACAACAATGAATGCAGGGGGGGGGATGACAACAACGATGAATGTGGGGGGGAGACAACAACAATGACAAATGCAGGGGGGATGACAATGATGAATGCAGGGGAGACTACAATGACAAATGTGGGGAACAATGACACCCCAATGTTGACAGCATGACCCCTGCTGCCAATGCGAGAGTGGGGCTGATTTTAAGTTTTCTTTTCTTTATTTTCTTATTTTCTTATTTTTGCTCTTGGAATGACCCCCCACCGCTGCGAGCACCTGCTCACAGGGTGCGTTGTAATTAGTTGTACTTAATATATAGTATAGTTTAATTTTGTATGAAAAATGCTGGAAAAACCAGTTTCAACCAGTTTTTTGAGGCAACTGAACTGACTAGAAGTGGTCCTAGCTGGTTCGGTTGTGGTCCTACCAATTTGGGCAACAGTTTGGACCAGTTGCAGTCCTCAGTTGCCCCTTTTGGGGGTGAAAAACCGGACCAAACTGGACCTTAAAACACTAAGCATCAAACATTGCCTGGTCCATGCAGAATTTTCCAGCAGCCAAATAACCAGCCTTGGTTGCAGGCTCGTCAAGCTTCTACACAATGACATGATGAGCCTGCAGGAGAAGAACCAGAAAGAAAAAACTACTTTTCCCCTTCTCGATTTTACTGTGTGGAAACAATCTGTGCTCCATGTTGGAGTAGTGTGATTGGGTCATCATGTGACTTAGTCAGTAGAGTAGTCACACATGTGGTAGAGTCATGCATCCTATCACTATTGGGGCATCCATGCCATTACTATAGAGGAGACTCCTGGCACATCTCCATCTTGGTGATGAGAGCACGATTTGACTTGCTCACCACTGCTTAGACTTACTGGGCTTACTGCTATTTAGCTCCATTCTTGTCACTTCTGCTTTGATTCTTGCGAGCCATGTTATAACATGCCAAGTTTGTGTTGATATCTGCTTCTTATTTTTAGCTCTCAAGTCTTTGGTTTCAGCACCCAGTCATAGTACCAGAACCTCAGTCTTGCAGAACCCCAGTACTCCAGTCACACGGAACCCAGCACCAGCCCCTCAGTTTATTTCTTTCTTAGTTCCTCTATTCAGCAATGCCAGGTCCAGGACAGAAGAAATGGCGCAAGAACACATTTAATTTGGACACAAATATGGCAGCTGTAAACACTGTAATGACAGCATTGAGCACTCTAAATGCGAGAATGACCACCTTAGCAACACTGCCACCTAGAGTGGTTATCACCACAGCTGTACACACAGACAAAATGGCACCAAAAACCAAAAGCCCCCCTACAAACAATGCTAGCAGTGCCAGCAATGCAACATGCATTGACACAGCCACAGCCACATCATCACCAGTCGACTCAGCACTCAACACAAGCTTGTTTACATACAGCCATGAAGAAGTACAACAATTATTGGAAGATGCAAAACTTGATGGGTACCAGGAAGGGTTCAAAGAGGGACATAGGATAGGAAGGAAGACAGGTCAGGAGGAAGGAAAAGCGGACGGCTATGAGGAGAGATATGAAAAGGGAAGCCAAAAGTGGGGAGAAGGATACAGGGAAGGCTATGATGCAAGGGGAAGCTAGACAAGGAGAAAGAAGAGAAGGCATGACATAAAGGGGATCTGGACAGCTACAGAATCAGGACACAGGATGGAAAGGGAGATGAGCACCAGAGATGGCTAGCAGAGGGACATGGCCTTGGGCTCTGCTTATCGATGGCAGCCCAGGCACATGGACCAGCTTGCAATAATACCAGCCCAGGAACAGCCGAGCCCCATGTACAGCACAAAATGACCACCTCAAGTGATGCTAGCATCCAGGCAGCTCCCAGGACCAATTAAATGGCCTCCCAGACCACGCAGATGACACACTGCATCGATTTCAGTATGAAATTTATTACAAAAACTACAGAGGCAACTACCCAGACCACGGATAACTCCACTGCCCCAGTTACCAGCCCCCCCTTCACAGCCAACATTGACATGTCACCACCAACAATGGCAACAACACCCAAAGCAAACAGCCAAAAAACATCCACTTGGGCGATGACTAGCACCCAAATGGCTACCACCACCTCAGAGACAGCTACCCACACAAGCAACAGCCCACGATGACAGTTTACAGCTCAGCAAACTGAGTCGCACGATGACAAGCAGGTGTGCTCATTGAAATGCATAGTCCCCTCGACAGAATGACCCCACCTGCCCAAGGACTCTCGATGACAAACTAAGAGTCCCCCCAGATGACCTAGCACACCCCAGCCTGTGCCCCTGCTCCCCATTCCACACCTCAAACAACCCAACATGGCTGCCACATCGTCAATGGCGGTGGAATACCATGTAGGACTGTGAGAAACACCTCAGGAACGACAACATACAATGCCAGACTCATTGAAACAGCCCCATTCACTGCCTATCCACCCCAGCTCACCCCAGTTCAGCCACAAACAAGCCATCTCGCTGCTCCCCACATCTTCAACAACTGACAACACCTCTAAAACCCCTGCAACTGCCATTCTACAGCCCCCATGCCCTATCTCACCCCCTGTGAGCTCTGTACCCCCATGTTTGATACCATCACCTGCACATTTTAACTGGGTGGAAGACACTGCATCAATACCAATTGCACCCAGCAGCCAGCCACGAGACCTCTCCTGTCTAAAAACAAACTGTAAACAACCATTTAGAACCCTGTGACAATGAACGAGACAATGATGAGCCCCAGCCCCACCATACTTCTTTTCACAGTCTCGAAAAATTTTGCATCCAACCCTGCTACCTTTTCGCCAACCTCAATTTTTTATCACTCAATGTCATCCTTCTGGTATAGGACCAGGAAAACCCATTGTCACTGTTCCCACCTGCTCCCACTCCTCCTGTTCTGAAGCTCAACTAGGATCAAGACCCCCACCTTGCTGACTCAAGCCATGCACTTCATGCTTTGGGATGGACACCACCATGCTGAGTGTCTTTATTTTATTTTTATTATTCACTGCATATATCATTGGATGTTCATTCACTGCACATAGCATTACCAGACATTTTAGACATCATCTTCTTTCTAGAGTTCCATCGCAACAATGACCTTGCGTTTTTTGGACATGGGTAGATGGAGTAGTGTGATTGGGTCATCACGTGACTTAGTCAGTAGAGTAGTCATGCATGTGGTAGAGTCATGCATCCTATCACTATCGGGGCATCCATGCCATTACTATAGAGGAGACTCCTGGCACGTCTCCAATGTGGTGTTGTGATTGCATGGGCCAAATTTGCAAAATCAGAGTAACCTACAAACATTCTGGCATTCTTGGAATCAGTATTTCCTACAGAAGAGTCAAGGCCTGACTACATTTTCATTGACAAAGGATGTGCCATTTTTTGCACTGCAATTTCAAATGGCAGCTGGGGCCAGATTTGGCAACATACCACACAATTTATAGTAGATTCCTATCACTACATCAACCACCAAACTTCTGATTACATGTGCAGAAAATGGTGCAATCCTGCAATTGGATGGGTCTGCTCCAAACTTGGTCATTGTGGAAACAGACCCAGATGGAAACAACTGCTACAAATGTGCCTTCAATACATAGGTAAGTAACTATCAAAATGATGATCTTGTTGCTGATGAACCAATGATACAGGCATGTGAACAGCTCAATGCATGGCTTGGAGGATTTGAAAATATATTGAAGAGAATGGTTCCAGGTAATTTTGATTGGTTCCTGCATACACTGTTATTCTACCAGACCAGACATGTGATTGACAAATGAAACAGGAAAGATAAGAAGGATCAGGAGAGTGAATCGGAAAGAGATGATTAGGAGAAAAAAATGATGAATGCTTGTACTATTAACTAGTTTACCTAACTTATGTATAAACAAATATACTTGGTACTTGGTTCTCTACCCTTTACTTCAAATTTTTACCAGGACTCTACCAGGAATACCAGGACTCCACCAGGACTCCACCAGGAATTACCCCTTCACCCCCTGGTACTTCAAAACTTTACCAGGACTCTACCAGGAATACTGGGAATCTACCAGGACTCCACCAGGAATTACCCCTTCGCCCCTGGTACTTTGAACCCCCTTCTCACTCCTGATACCTCAAAATTCCACCAGGACTCTACCAGGAATACCAGGACTCCACCAGGAATCTACCAGGAATTACCCCCTCCCCCCTCCACTTGATTCTTTACAACTTTGCCAGGAAGACCAGGACCTCACCAGGAATCCACCATGAATCCTGGTAATTCCCATGTGTGTTTACCAGTCCTACCAGGAATCTGCCAGGAATCCCACCAGTCCACCAGGACTACCAGGATTCCTCCAGGACTATGTGGGGCAGTGTAAAGTTCAGCATGTCCTCCAGGAGGTCATGTTAAAAATTGTTAGAAACTCTCTGATGAAATATATTGGTTGATGGCTCGAAGTTTTGTATGGTGATTCAATCAATGCAGCAGATGTATTGATCTTCTGGTTGGCTATCGCTGCATATTTGAAGAATTTGTTTTCAAAAATTCTGATGAGACTGGAATAGCACCGAGTCTCACCAGAAAGGTCACTGCAATTATCAATTGATGCTACAAGGAGTTCATTGATGAGTCATCTGGCAGTGGTGGTGACTGCGATATATGTTTCACTGCTTTTTTCTTGCATCCATGTATGTAAATGACTGCAGGCTTTTGATTTATTGTGCAGTACTAATTCAATGTTAGGTTATTCTCAATCATCCATTCTGAAAAAGCCTACATCTATGCTGCATACAGTCACAATCCCACCTAAAGAAAGTTGGACATGGGCTATACATGGCTCTAATGAGCTGGACCCTACATCAACACCTTATCCCCAACACATGAAGGAGTTTTTGAAGAAGATGTTATGAAGGGAGCTGGAAGCTGATGAGTGCTCAGCAGTTCCCCAAAACTCACCTATCTCAGTACTTGTTTGCAAGGTGGGTGGTGTTTCTCAAATTGTGGATGAGTTTTGTTGGCAAATCTTGGCTTATGCAGGTCAAGAATATCCTTTCAATGAGCTGTTTCATGATGATGACCCATTGGGATGGTGGGAAGGTTTTGAGAACCACCAACATGCTCAAGTTGTTGTGGTATGTAACATTTAAATTTGCTCAATTACTTTTCTCACTTCTTGTAGACTCTTGCAGTCAAAATTTACTCTGCTCTCATTAATTCAATGACAGACGAGTGTACTAGATCAAAGGTTACATAGTTTAACTTGCCCCTTTATGGAAACCAATCTGTTGGAACACTTGTAAATATGGTTCAAGTTGGACAGTGGTATGGGACTCATGAGGTGAGTCTTGTACTATAAATTTCTATTACTTGGTTTCTCATATCAGCTTGGCTTGATAGAAATCAGGGGAGCCAAGCGAGAAGATCTGCCATCCATCTGTCTGCTTCTATGACATTGATAAGGATCTTGAGGCCAGTCTTTTTATAAAGCCACTCTAAAGTCAAAAAAGTCACAAAGTTGAAAGTGGTATAGCTTGGGTCCAATTTTAGTAAAGTTAAGGTAATCTGGGCATCATTTTGGGTGGGAAAACCAACTTTCTGACTTTAAATTTGGGACAAAAAAGTCAAAAAAGGTGGAAAAGTCAAAAATAATGTGATTTTCCTGATGTGGCAACAATGACAGCCAGTCTGATGAGGAATCTGATTCTGATCATCCCCATTCTGGCAATGACAAATTCAACATTGATGATGAGCTCTTCTGTTCTTGTTAGAATGCTGAATACTCATCCAGGGGGTAATAAAATTGATACTCCATTTGACTATGCAGCCAGAGAATCAAGGTACATTAGGTGTAGAATGTGAGGCTAAGCCTGTCATTGACTGGGACAGTTTTTAACATTGACTTTTATTTTTAACCAGTTAAAAATCATGTTTAACATATTTAACAGGTTATTAACTACTGTGTTAGTAACCTATGTTAAAAACCCTCCCTCAGAAATCATAGTTAATAACTAGTTTCTAACTCAGCAAATGATTTTTAACTGAACCCTAAAATGCTCGGCTCCTTTTTAATTCTGGCATCGTCAGGTTTGATTTTGACATGTGTTGGCAGGCTGTCAGACACATTCCTAAAGGGGTAGGTCAATAATGACACATCAAACATGCATCAAACATGCGTACCATGCCAGAAATTCTTTCAACCCAGGTATATCAACCCAGTTTGTATCAATGGTCTTGTGTGGGTTGCATTGTATGTAAAGCATGGTGTAGGTCTATAATGAAGTGTTAGTAATGACCCACTGTGAATGAGCTAGCTACATGCCTCATTACAGAATGCTTCTAGAAGCCCTTGGGGTATACTGCAGAGAAAATGTATATTGTCCACACTATGCACCATGTTGATGTGAGTGGTGGTCGGGAGGTGGGTTCTGTGATACCTTTTTTTCATCCCATTCTCAAGGGGGTGCCACATGGTCAAATTACCATATAGGGATGGTTAGTTAGTCCAGCCCTCGAGCTGTTAAAAAAAAAAATTAGGCAGCATAATTTTGTGCCAGAGGGACACTGACAATCTCACAAACACAGAGACACTAACAGGGCAGATACTGTACTATTCTAACACCATATTTGCACTGAATGAAGCTGGCCCTTGGTGAATAAACATGAGCAAATATAATCTTGCAGTATCAGCTGCATTGCAGCTCATTTTATTGCTTCTACAATAACTTTCTGGCTTACTATTGGGTGAAGGTCTCATAGATAAATGATCTCAGAAGATGATTATCAAGTAAGCATATTATTTAACTTGTTTTCTGGGGTATTTTACTGTGAAGAAGGAGAACAATGATAAATTTTAAGTCACATACTAGTGCAAGCCAGAATCTTCTGGTGATCTACTTAAATGTGTAGGATCATACTGTCATTTTTGTCACCAAAATTGAAGCTTGAAATGTGTTGTGGAAGGAATTATAGCACCTGGACACCTGCCAGGCAGTTATGTCCTGATTTCCGACTTTCAAACCACACTTGGCTTTCATTCTTGGTGGAGAAATTGTTTAAACACAGCATGTCAATAGGATAGATATGTTACATAAGCCTTACTTTCAATTATTGATCCATAGGAAGAATGTTATTGGAAAATAATACATATATAGACTATCAAGTGTGTGGGCACTGTAAATGAGTGTGGCCGACACCTTAGTGAGTGTGATTAACTCCTGAGTGAGTGTGGCTGGCCCAGATGTGAGTGTGGCACAAGGGGTACCTGGGATGTTGATCTGTGACACCGTACACGGGGGTGGGGGGTAGTGATGTGCACAGCTCGGCACAAAGCCAGAAGCTGGCTGAGGCCGAGCCCAAAAAAGCCAAGCCTGACCAGGCCCATCAGGAAAATCCAACACTAACTTATTATGCTTAATGTCTCCTTATTGCACTTAAAGTGGAAATTAAGGAAGATTAAGCAAATGGCTGTTAAGGAAATTCTGCTTAGAATAAGTAGGGTCGTTTCCTGAATTAAGCAAAATTCCCCTTATTCACACTTATATCACTTCTTAAACTGCTTTTGGGCTCTTAGGGGGCTGCCTAGCCATGTCAATAAGGAAACTTAAGCAGCAGTTTAAGCAAAAAAATAAGAATAATATATATATATAAGCACATCACTGACTATGGTTTCATCCCTGCTCCTGTCATTCCCCAACCCCCACTCGACATCCCTTTTCACTGTCCTAAATGTTCCCCTTCGCCCCCAATCATTGCTGCTCCCCCATCATCATGGTGGCCTTGTCATCGTCGTCATTCCACCTGCGATCCACCTGAGTGGTTGCTTGCAAGGCACGTGGCTGGTGGCATGCTGTTTGTCATTATGGTGTCCTGGTTGGGCGTCGTGCCATCTCAATGCTACAAAGCAAAAAACCCTGTCTTGCTGTGAGGGAGATGATGGGGGGTGAGGGGTGGTGGCGTTCCTCACGTCATGGTACCTGCTACAGCAGGTGCTGCTGTCATGTCACCCCATCGTCCTTGTGGCCTTCCTCATGGGCATATGGTCATGCTACCACCTAACCACCCCACAAACAGGGGCTCATAGCAGTAGTGGGGGTCGATCAGGGGGTGCCCGTCATCGTTGTCAATAGTAAAATCACTACCTAAAATTTTTGTTGTTAGCCACAAGGAAATGAAATTAGAAAAGGGGAAAGAAAAAAAACTCGCCTTTTGATGTTTTTTTTTGGCCCCATCACTGTTCTCTTCCTCCTTGCCACACACGTCATTCATACCCCTCTCCATCCCAGTGCCCTGGCATTGTCGTCCTGTCTTGTTGCTCCCTGTTTGTACCCCATGAGCAGTTGTTTGCCATGGTGGTTAGAGGTGCTGTGGTAGTGGTTCATCGTTTGTCGTCGTCATCCTCTCCCCCTCGTGGTTCATCTTCATCTTCGTCATTCATCCCTCCATCCACCCTGCGAGCAGGGGCTTGCAGTGGTGGGTTCTCCTGGTCCCATCCTGGGTCGTTGTCCTAGGCATGGGTGTCTTCATGCCATCTCATTGTTACAACATACATAGAATATGAATCTTGCTTGCAGTCACTAGTGGCTCTGGCTGGCATGGATATGGTGGTGTAGAGGTGTGGAGCAGAAGCGGTGGATTGAACACAAACAATGTGTGATGTCAGTGATGCTGAGTTTGAATTTTGATTTTCGGGAAATGCCGAGAGGGACTTGGAAGAAAATTCAAAATAGTCCTTAAGGCCTTAAGGGATTACATGCTCCTTACAGCCTTAATTTGCTTACATGTTGCTTATACTGCTTGGTTGATTATATCTGCTTAACGGTTATCAGTTTTAAGGGGAAAAATGAACTTATTTTCCTTAATTCCCCTTAATTCCCTTAATTGGGGTTTAAGCCAAATAAGTCGATCCTTGATCTTGCTGATGCTGTCAAGGCAGCCTAGGAGGGCCTGCAGCTCAGGCTCAGAGTTAGGAAAGCCGTAAGCTGTGGCCTATGCCGTGGCTTTTGTGGGCTATATTTCTACCTCAAATCATGATTTTTGCAGCATATATTTTGTAGTTGAAGCTCTGAAACCTTAACTTTATACAACTGCAATCAAAGCTGCACCAACATCTCAACTGCGTACATTCCATAGGTTCGACTTGGTGTTGCCTGTCATGCATCAGAGTTAGACTTGGTGTCTCTTCCATCCATGGTTGTTGTGTTTCAATGCTAATCTGCGTGCTCAGGCTATTGAAGATATCTTCTGTTATAATATTTCATTTGGAGGACAATCATGAAATATCTTTGTGAGTTTTACTTTCTTAAGCTTGATCTGATACTTGATTCTAACCTATTTGCATGTAGTTTGAAGGGGCCAAAGAGATGAGAGGGTCATCTTTTGCTGTTCTTTTATTATGACAAGATTTTGCTTGGAGGGGTATTACATGATCATGAGATGTGAGTTTTCCATTATTAACATGATCTTATACTTGATTATGACCTATTTACATGTCGTTCATCTGGGTTTTGGGCCAAAAAGGTTAAGGCTTGATAAGGCCTTAAAATATCCAAATTAACAATAATATTTGCAATTCTTATATACAGTCTGAAAAGGGTATTTAAAGGACAGTAGCGTTGACAAATTTCAACAGTGCACTCAGAATTGAGCTTTCAAAATGTATGGTAGTAGCTGAACAAATAGTATACATATGTAAAATTTAATGAACAGCGATATCAAGTGTGATTGATCAGTGAAATTTAGAAAAGAGTGATGAAAATCCACCTGTTGTCCCAACGCTTATAAAGGATGGTAGTGATGGCAAATTCTGCCAGCTATATCAGTATGGCCTCACTGATCAGCTGCTACCTGGAAGTGATTACTTGAGAATATTTGTAAGAATTGTGAGTATAGACCATGGAGTATCAGACTGGCAAACCTCTTGAATTGGTAAAAGCATGGTGCATCAGAAAAATTTGCAAAAGATGGACAGAAAGCCACCTGTGGTCCCAACCTTTATAAAGGATGGCAGCAGTGGTGGATTCAGCCAGCTATATCAGGTGGGTTCTGCTGATCAGCAGCTGTCAGGAAGCAGTTGCTTCAGAAGTTCTGTAAGACATGCAGGAAACAGCCAGCTATATCAGGTGGGTTCTGCTGATCAGCAGCTGCCAGGAAGCAGTTGCTTCAGAAGTTCTGTAAGACATGCAGGAAAAGGCCTTGAAGCATCAGACCAACAATTCTGTGAAATTTAGAAAAGAGTGATGAAATTCCACCTGTTGTCCCAATGCTTATAAAGGATGGTAGCAATGGCAGATTCTGCCAGCAATCGCAGGAGGGTTCCACTGATCAGCAGCTGCCTAAGAGCTGTTACTTGAGAAGATTTATATGAAGTATGTGAAAACATCAGATTGACAAACCTGCAGAATTGGTAAAAAGTCTGTAAGAAATGCTTGCACGGATCATATGCATCAGAAAGACAGGTCTGCAAATTTAATGACAGAATGTGCAAAAATTACCCATAGTCCCAACACTTGTAAGAAGGGGAAGTCTGGGTGACTTGCACTGTAAGCACCAACATTGATATCTCTCGGACACTGTTCTCCGAATTCCATACATTACAAGGTATGTAGGAGAGATAAATCTGTGGCTTTAGAAAAAGACTGGATATATATCATCTGGAGCACCAATTCTGTCATTCATCAGTCATCAGTTGTCTGGACTCCATACCCTGTAAGATGGGTAAGTAATGTGAGCCCGCTTCATCCTTGTGAGAGCTGACCTGTGCAGGCATCGATCTGCTCTCTGATCAGTCACTCTAATTTCACTCGGTGGTTGTAAGAAAGCCAATTGCATTGCTAATCTACAGCTAGCTGGTATTTTATGATCCCCCCCTATTCAATGGCGCCTGCTTCAGGGCCCTTTGCTCCTTCAGTCTGGCTAGCGCGCTCTGTTTTGTTACTGCATGATCACGTACAATGTAGCTTGGAAACACCTGGCTAATGGGGGAATCAGCTGCTACCAATGGCTGGTACAGTGAAATCAATTCGTCGACACCTACCAGTTCCACCAGTTCAACAGATCATCCATCTCGTCCTTCTCCTCTGGATCATCTAAGAAGTCCAGGACACTTTCATAAAATCATTCAGAATCCATCACGGTGATAGGTCATCTCCTCGGCTCAAGGACCGATTCACCACTTTAGCATCATTCTAATCACATCGGCTAACTCCTACAACGTCCCAGACGCAGTGCGACCCACTCTATCAATCGCAATATCATATCGACCACATCAAAACATCACCAGCAACATTGATTGTATCAAAAGCCCACATCGCACAACCTTAGGACTACCCCAAAAGTCACTAAGATTCCCCTACACGACCATCGAACATCCCCGACCAACTTTGAACAAGCTGCAACTGCGATCGACCATTGTCGACCATCATCGAGTGTCATCGATCGATATCGAGAAACTACAAGCGACATCGGGCGCCGCCTTCGCTATCTACATGGTGGAAGACCATGCACTAGGATGTATTCCAACTCGTGCTCAAACCTGCTGATCATAGGTCAGCCTCATTCCAAGTCCCTATCGCACACAGAACCCGCTGGATGCATTATTGCGAGACTTAGCGCAGTTTATACACAAAGGACAGTCTCTTTGAGTTCTTTCCTTTTATTACTCTTTCATCATATGATATATATATCTTTCTTGTTTGGATTCCAGTCTCCTTTATGGCCTTGTGCCTTAACTCATATCTTTTGCCTCATGTTCTACACATGTTTCTCATTCCATTTTAGGAAGTTTCTTTAAACATATAAAACTCTGTAGTATCTACTTGAAAATAACAAGAAATCGTCTTCACATATCGTCTCATATACAGTTCTAAGCATCTGATCAACTTTCTAAAAACAATCTAAGTCTCTGTGGGTTTTCTTGATCGAGGAGAAACCTCTGCAATCATCGCATCCTCGATCCTCCCTCGATCCTCTCATCATTAGTTCTAGCAACCCTTCCAACACTTCATAGCAGTTTGCCGCACCCTTTGTATACCATCGACCTATCAAAAGGTCCCCATAATTCACATATCGACCATCAATGATAAAACTTGTTTGCCATCGATCTTGTTGATCGCCCTCGATATTGATTGATACTCAATCAGACCATGACAAATGCCTTCGTCTCTCATAACACTACCTTCATGACTAGTGTTAACTAGTAATCTTCTCAGAGGTTTGACCACAAACTTTTGGAACGTCTCGCAACCCTCCTCTGACTCATTGCAAACATCATCGATTGCCTCATTAGCAGTTCTGGTGGTTTTCCCGGGTTGAGCATCATCATTTTTGGAGCCCACTGTGAGGGTGTCTGAATCATTTCATTGTCGGACCAACCTCAACTTCCTCGGCTTAGGCCAACACAAGCGAGAACCCTTTGCATCGATACTCGCCATGCCTTCAAATCTCTCAAACAATCGGGAGATATTCTAATTCCACTTTCCGAAGCAGAATCTACTCATCGTAGACTATTTCCTTCACCTATATCATCACCTACCACATCATCATCTACTTCTTTGTCATCATCATTGACCTCTTCATTTATCCTTTCAACAACTTTGACACCTCTACCATCTACCATCTATTACACAAGTCTTAACCCCTACCCCTAGAGTCATCGCATTCATGACTACCCAAACCATGATGCCAGCTCGTGGGCACTCGACTGCTCCGAAATTCGACCCAACTCAGCCTCGAGAGCTTCGACAATACTTCGAAGAGCTTGAACTATTATTCCCAACCTGCGGCGTTACTGAATCAAATCTCATGAAGAAACACGCTTGTTGCTACCTTGACATCAACTCGTCAGAACTCTGGGAATCGCTTCCAGAGTATCAACCCGGCACATCATTCAACGAATTTAGAACAGCAGTACACAAACTCTATCCCAGCTCAGAAGACGATCGCAAGTGGAGCATATCAGACATGGACAAATTAGTGGGAGAACAGCTACGCATTGGGATATTCGACGCGAGCGATCTAGGAATGTATTATTGCGTGTTCTACAACATTACTCACTTTTTGCGAGCAAAGAATAGGATCTCAGAAGCCGAGCAAAGCAGAGCTTATGTTCGAGGATTCCAACCCGGCTTATGGACTTGAATTGCTTGACTCGAACTCAAATTCCCCGACCATTATCCTGATGATCCGTATCCACTCAATGACATTCACGACGCAGCAAAATTCGTTCTAGCAGGCTCCAACACATCAAACTCAGTAATCCACCAATCGACCTCTTCATCGCACTCGACATCGAATGTCGGAAATACGGGCACCTCGTCACCTGGAACTATTACGATCAAAACTGAAGATCTAAATGCAATGTTCAAACGATTCGCTAGCACCATCGCTACGCGTATCGCAGGTACTAAAAATCCTTGCACTAATTCGGCAGACAGACAGGCACATATCGACGCACTCCTTTGCATATTTTGCGGTTTATCCAGACATTTTATCCCTGACTGTATGGTTTGTCAGTCATACCTGAATGAAGGGAAGTGTAAGCAAAACGTGGAAGGAAAGATCGTACTTCCTAATGGACAATTCACCCCTCAAAGTATCCCTGGCAGGTTTATCAAGGAACGCATCAATGAATGGTGGAAATGCAACCCAGACACAACCCCAGCAGCAACACTTTTATTCAGCATTGCACCATTGGCACCTTCGACTTTGACAAGTTCAACCTCAGCTGCGATCACTTTGATAACAGAGTCCGACACTGTTTCTATATTGGGATTGGAGACGAAAGGCATTTATCATAACTCCACGTTGACAGCTGACTCCGAAGATAGAATAGCGGCTCTCAAGCGCAAAATATTCGCGCTTCGAAGTGGTCGACCATTTTCGCATCCAAACAAAGAGGTTCAAAATTCGGTTCCAGCCACGACAACTCCCATCCCTGCATCGTCAACGTCTACTGGTACAGTCCCACCACCCTCAACATCTTCATCGACAATGGTCAACCCTTTGACTTCAACTACCACTCCAACATCGACATCAACCACTTCGCCATCGACCACCATACCCCCAACGCAAACCTCGGTACACCCATATGCATCGGTCAGGGAGAACACCTATTTGCCACCACACAAAAGGAACTTCGCTGGTGCATCAAAGGGTAAGGAAAAAGACAGACCATCGTATGTGACACAGGCACCAGTACAGAACGAGAAAATCGCACACAATATATTTGCGTGCTTGAACATCCAAAGAACTACTCTCACTTTCACCAGAGGTTTGAACAAAATGGAGAGAACAGGTCACACCAAAACGAGTCCCACAATCCGGAAACAATGCAACGAACATGTTTAGTCCTGATGCGATCATCATGCCTGACCCGTACGAGACTTATATTAGCAGTCTCTGACCCGGTGAAATCCCTCAGCCTTTCGTCATCGCTAAAGAAACTTCATCGATTAGATCAGTTATTATGGACATCCATGGTAACAACCAGGTAGAAAGTGTCGTCGATCCCGGTTCCTCGATCATATTGATGGCTGAAGATGTTTGCCATGGAGCCATGAACTCGGTCTAGCATACAACTCCTCAATTAGGCTTCTGATGCAGTCTGCTAATGGGACTGTGGACGAAACACTCAGTTTAGCATGCAACATACCCTGCGATCTCGGTGGAATCACCCTATACATGCAGATACATATTATTCGGGACCTGGCATACGATATTCTACTCGGACGACCTTTTGACGTCTTGACGGAAAGCGTCATTAGGAACTATCGGAACGAAGTGCAAACCATCATGATATGTGATCCTAACTCAACTCGGACTGCTACAATTCCCTCGATACCTCAATCACACCGTTGTCGAAAAATAGTTCGAGAGGATTTTCAGTGTTAGAGAATGAAATTTCAGAACAGTGCGCTTTCATCATCTCGTTCGACTCTTCTAACTCCTCTATATTTATTGAGCGCACTGCAAATATCCCCGAAATCGACTCCTCTGAAGAATTATCTGCGACGCTTTCCGACTTATATTTATCTGCATGCGACAAGTTCCACGTTCCTCGAAACGCCCCGATGGTGTTTATACCTATGCGACCTTCTTCATCGTCAGTTTTCCCTTCCTCAGTTATTTCTGACAATCCACAGTCTAGTTATTTATTGATGAAGAAAAAGTATAAACCAGTCGCACAGAAGGTCTGTCCAATCGTGGCCGGACTACTCGATCATTCTAGAATTATTTGATGCATTGAGGGCGATCCCCTCCAAGACATGCCTCCACTAAATCCCCATCCTCTGATATTCAAACCAACTCCTTGATATAACCTCGAATGCAAAAACATCATCGATTGAAATCATCCAGGAGATTTCTTATGGCCTCAAGAACAAGACCTCATGCATGACTTCATTCGAAACCAGCAAGCAGGGTTTGCATGGACCGAAAACAAATGAGGAAGGTTTCAACCTGATTTCTTCCCCCCTATCGAGTTCCCAGTCGTCCCACATACCCCTTGGGTCAAACACAATATCCCCATACTGCCTGGTTTGTATGAACAAATTTGTGAGATGCTGAAAAAGAAGATTGAAGCAGGAGTCTACGAGTCGTTGAACTCATCATACCGATTGCGATGGTTTTGTGTTGCAAAGAAAGACGCAAAATTGCTCTGAATAGTCCACAGCCTCGAGCCGCTAAACCAAGTTACGATTCAGCACTCAGGCATTGTCCTGATCCCAGAGCATTTAGCCGAACAGTTTGGAGGACACGCTTGTGGTGGAATGTTGCATTTATATGTTGCATTTGACAAAAGGCTTGTATCTGAATCCTCTTGAGATCTAATGACTTTCCAGACACCATTTGGCGCACTTCGAATTGTCACCCTACTGATGGGTTGGACGAACTCGGTTCCGATCCTACACAACGACGTAACTTTCATCCTACAACCCGAGGTCCCTCACATCACGATCCCTTATATCGATGACACACCGGTGAAGGGTCCGAAATCGGAATATCGAACGATTGGTGGGTCTTATGAAACGATTGTCAACAACTCAGGCATTCAACGATTCATGTGGGAGCATTTCGAGAACCTAAATCGCATCGTCCAGCGCATGAAGTATTGTGGTGGGACATTCTCTGGACCAAAATTATTTACTTGTGTCCCCGAGATAATTGTTTTAGGTCATCGATGCAATATTCAAGGCCGAATGGCTGACCCGATGCGTATCGATAAGATCCAGAAATGGGGTCCATGTTGTACGCTCACAGAAGTTAAGGTGTTCTTAGGAATGATTGGAGTTTGTTGAATTTTCATCCAGAGTTTCACACATCGAGCAGCTCCGCTAATCAATCTTACTCAAAAAGATGTGCCCTTCAAATTCGGCCCATCTCAGGTAGCAGTGCAAGAAGATCTCAAGCATGCACTCCTAAACTTGCCAGCGATTTGAGCCATCAACTATACCTCGAACGCCCCAGTAATCCTCACAGTTGACACATTGAGCATCACCATCGGCTATTTCCTAACGCAATGCGACCACGATAACCCTCGAAAGCGATATTACAGTTGATTCAGCTCGATCATGCTCAACGACTGCAAATCGCAGTTTTCGCAACCGAAACTCAAGCTTTATGGTCTATATCGAGCCCTTGGGCACTTCGTTTATACTTGATAAGGGTACGAAACCTTATCGTCGAGGTCAATGCAAGGTATATTAAAGGCATGCTCTTAAATCCCGATATCGCGCCTAGCGCTAGCATAAACCGATGGATAGTCTCCATTCTAACGTTTCACTTCACCCTAGTTCATGTTGCAGGTATGCACCATGGACCAGATGGTCTTTTGCAACATCCTCGACAAACCGAAGACAATGATGTCGAAGTAGAAGAAGAATTTGGCGACTGGATTGACAAACTACACGGTTTCATTCACCAAATCAACCCAATCTCAATTCGACCATTCCCCTCTCACACAACTTATCCCACTTTTGCCCAAGCTTCAGATTTCAGTAAGGGGGAGGACATTTTGTACGAAGACATACCTAGATCAGACAAAGCAAAGAAAGATGACGAATGATTACTGCTCGTTCATAAATGGTTAGACAATATGGTGCGACCCCCACATCTATCAGACACAGAGTACGCTACCTTCATGCGATATTGCACTGAGTTCTTCATAGATTCCGGCAAACTATGGCAAAAAGATCGTCACAGCGAGCACAAGATCGTTGCGATTCCAGAGCGTCACATTGATATTATCCGGTCATTGCATGACCATATTGGCCACAAAATGATCTTCGCCACAAAGTCTCACATTGCACTACAATTCTGGTGGCCCAACCTGAAAGCCAATATCGCATGGTACATCTGAACGTGCCACTACTGTCCGTTGCGACAAACACAAAATCTTCTTGTTCCACCAATCATCGCCACACCTGCTCCTCTATTCGGAAAAGTCTATATTGACACAATGCACATGCCGCCTTCCGGTGGATATCGCTATATAGTACAAGGTCAATGTTCAATATCATACTGGCCGGAGTTCAGGATGCTTCACAATGAAACAGTGAAGACCATTGGCGATTGGATCTTCGAAGTCATTGGGGCTCACTTTATGAGATCGTTACTGACAACGGCACAGCATTCCTTTCTGCTCTCGAGTATTTGTTGAAGCGATATCATATCAATCATATTCGGATAAGTGGGTACAATTCTCGTGCCAATGGCCTCGTCGAACAAGCCCACTTCAATGTACAACAATTACTCTACAAGGCCATTGATGGTGATCAAACTCAATGGTCAGTTGGGACCTACTCGGTCTTTTGGGCAGAATGGGTAACAGTTCAAAAATGAATGGGCTGTTTGCCCTATTTTGCGATCACAGGTTCTCATCCACTCATCCCTCTTGACATTTCAGAAGCAACATATCTACGATTCAATACTCTCCTCCACCGATCTCATCGCCCGACATGCTATCGCACTCCAGAAATGCTTGACCAATCCTGAGGTACTCTACTCTAGAGTCTACACCGCTCAACGAGAAGCTGTGAAACGCTTCGAAGAAGTTCACAAGCAAACGATTCGAGACTACCATTTTGAAAAAGGTGACCTCGTACTCATGCGAAACACACAGATCGAAAAGGCTCTTAATCGAAAAATGCAAGCTCGATATCTCGGCCCACTCATAGTCATCGCAAGAAACTATGGTGGCACTTATATTCTTTGCGAGCTCGACAGATCAGCTCTTCATTGACCAGTAGCAGCTTTCCAAATTCTACCCTATCTAGCATGGAAATCGATTCCCCTTCCTCCAAACTTCTTCGATATCGATGATTGTCGGCTCGAACAACTTCGAACAACATCGGACGTCGATGGAGACATCGACGAGGGCATTCCTGACCTTGACGAAGACGAATAAACAATTTTTCTTTTCTTTTTCTACTTGCAATATTGAAACAAACTCTCGATTTTATAACAGTGTACTATTACAAGTCGCGATATCATTCGAAACATGTTCGTGCAAGCTCGACGGGGTTTTTCAGCTATGAAGGAGTTTTGAGCCTTTCCCCTATGTCTTGTTTTGATGAATTGTCCATCTTACTTTCTTTTTTTCTCTCTTTCCTATGTTTCTTTGCATATATCTTACATTTCCTGGCTTTGATCGCATGCAATATTTCTCATTTCAACCTTATCTCACTCAGACACACAAAAAATGATAAAATTAAAATGATAAAAACAGAATTCTACTGGGATTCCTCCCACTTCCTCTCCAACACCTCTATTTCCTCCATCAACACTTCCACTTCCAACTTCTTGGGCACCAGCACTTCCGCGAGATATTGATGATGGAGTCTTGCTGCATCCGACTGCATCATTTTGTCCTCCACCGCCATCGATGCTTCCTCAACCATACCTGTGACCTCAGGTTCGACTTCTTGTGCTTTCCCTTTCCCCTTTCCCTTCCCCTTCTCCTTCTCAGCCGTCTTCAGCTTTGCCTTCACCGTTCATTTTGGGCACTCATCGAGTTTTGAGGGCCCGGCCTCCACATTTTGGATGGGCTGGATAGCCCAAATGCGTATGGCTAAGGAATCATACAGATTAGCAATCGTACTCATGGATCGAAAAGGATCACTTACTACGTCGAGGAGTAGACACCTCTGTTGACTCCTCAGCACCCTTTGTAGCTCATTTAGAGCCCACCATTTTCCTCGATTCACCTTGATGGAGTCCTCGCCTCGATACTCCCTCCCAGTAGCACCCCTGCAGCCCCTGAGTGCATTTCTTGCACTTTGGGGCACCCTTCTCGACGATGCATTCCGGAGCCATTTTCAGCCCAGCGCAATGATCACACTAAAGCAATATTGGGAGCGTGATTAGCTTGAACAATATCGAAAGGAGACGACTACTTACTGGCCCATGGAAGGTGATCAGATCACCCTCCTCCAATCGCACCTGCTTTGCGACCACAGGTTCTTCATCCAACTCGTCCTCACCTTCTTCCTCCTTGTCCATCTTGTCCACCTTCCTCTTCTCAATGACTTGCTCGACAACCTACTGGTCATCGACCAGGGGCACTGCTTCATCTGTGGCCTTGTCCCGATCGATCGAGAGGCGCATCAGCTCGAGCGCAGCTGTATGATTGCGGAATTCATCCTTTGAAACGGTTTTGGCCCAGACTTTGGCCAAGAAAGCTTGACGTGCCTCGACCAGTGCATCTCGTCGTTCCTCAATCCTCTTCGCTTTTGCCTTGACGGCCACCTGCCGAGCCTCCCTCTCCTCCTCTCTCTTCCTCTCTTCCTCAACCTTCCTTGAATACTCCACAAAAAGATACTTCCCACCCCACAAAACCCAATCCTTGTGAGCGAATGGTACGAAGAGGCCGACTGCCTCATCTAACGTTGCCTGCACATGTTCGTCGCAGGCCTCATTGAACGACCCGATCAGGTCGTCGTATTCAGCCTATCAAACGAGATTATGAAGCAGATAAACCCAAGAAAAGGGAAGGACATACCATTTTCTCACAAAAAACATGACCCCACACTTCGAAGTCCAACTCTTCGGCTTTGCCAGCCTCGGGCATTGATTTCGCATGTTCGAGGATGGGAAGAGCGAGTTCGGCAAGGATAGACATGTTGTCAAGGAGATGGATGGAAGAGATCGAATGAAAAGAGCAAAGTTCAAACCACGAAGCATCTTAAATCAGTGATCAACAATGTCACATGACCTGGTTGTTTTGGCTTGACTGACCGGGACGGTCAGAATTTCAGTAAGGGGGAGGATGATAGGTCGTCTCCTCGGCTCAAGGACCAATTCACCACTTTAGCATCATTCTAATCACGTCGGCTAACTCCTATGACATCCCAGATGCAGCGTGACCCACTCTATCAGCAACATTGATTGTATCAAAAGCCCACATCACACAACCTTAGGACTACCTTGAAAGTCACTAAGATTCCCCTACATGACCATCGAACATCCCCGACCAACTTCGAACAAGCCACAGCTGCGATCGACCATCGTCGACCATTGTCGAGTGTCATCGATCGATATCGAGAAACTACGAGCGACATTGGGCACCGCCTTCATTATCTAAATGGTGGAAGACCATGCACTAGGATGTATTCCAACTCGTGCTCAAACCTGCTGATCATAGGTCAGCCTCATTCCAAGTCCCTATCGCGCACAGAACCCACTGGATGCATTATTGCGAGACTTAGCGCAGTTTATACACAAAGGACAGTCTCTTTGAGTTCTTTTCTTTTATTACTCTTTCATCATATGATATATATATCTTTCTTGTTCGGATTCCAGTCTCCTTTATGGCCTTGTGCCTTAACTCATATCTTTTGCCTCATGTTCTACACATGTTTCTCATTCCATTTTAGGAAGTTTCTTTAAAACATATAAAACTCTGTAGTATCTACTTGAAAATAACAAGAAATCGTCTTCACATATTGTCTCGTATACAGTTCTAAGCATCCGATCAACTTTCTAAAAACAATCTAAGTCTCTGCGGGTTTTCTTGATCGAGGAGAAACCTCTGCAATCATCGCATCCTCGATCCTCCCTCGATCCTCTCATCATTAGTTCTAGCAACCCTTCCAACACTTCATAGCAGTTTGCCGCACCCTTTGTATACCATTGACCTATCGAAAGGTCCCCATAATTCACATATCGACTATTGACGATAAAACTCGTTTGCCGTCAATCTCGTCGATCAATACTCGATCGGACCACAACAAACACCTTTGTCTCTCATAACACTACCTTCACGACTAGTGTTAACTAGTAATCGTCTCAGAGGTTTGACCACAAACTTTCGGAATGTCTCGCAACCCTCCTCTGACTCGTCGCAAACATCATTGATTGCCTCATTGGCAGTTCTGGTGGTTTTCCTGGGTTGAGCATCATCAACAGTGTCCGACCAACAGAACACCGAAGAGGATGATAATGCAAAGCGAAGCTGGTTAGATCATCAGTGATGGGTTACTGGTGTGCTAACTCCCCACCCACCTGCATGGCTACATAGGCCAGGGAGGCAGTAGTGACCCGGGTCATGCCGTGGATATCAGCATTACCTGATCTTGTCGCCTTCACCTCTTTCTCTACCGAACTGGGTGAGGTAAAGATGTGCTTGAATGCCTGAACAAGACAGAGTCAGCAGCGGATGAGGAGGAAAAATGCATGCAAACCCAAACAAGAATCCAGCTTCTGAACAGCCCCTCCCAAGGGTTTTTGGGATCATACTCCTGGTTTGCGTACACCAGCATCGGCCACTGATCACTGCAGACAGGCATTTCACCACTAGAAAGCTTTTCATGCACACTAGATGGGGAGATCAGCGGTGTAAACTGCATATGCAAAGGAAGGAACACTGACTCTGCATTGTTCCAGTCTAGACCAACAGGACAGAGGAGGGTGCTGGTGGTGGGATGATGATAGCCCCTGTTTGTCTTGACATTCCGGGAGAGGGGTGGGCAGACAGGTATGCTGGGAGGGCTTATCCACTCCAGAACAACACCTTTCAAGCTCTTAGTATTGTCCGATCCTGTGCTGGATATGCCCTTTTGAATCTTTAATGGATGAGAAAAGGTATGTAGATTCACGGAGCAATCAACATACTAATTCTGCGACTGCCATGCACTCTTCATTAGAAGCTTCCATAAGGCACTCCAGAAGATGGGGCACCATGTGCAAGAGTTGTTGGAACACTCTATGCTCTTTTCTGGCCCTGCAACATGGAAGAGTATTAGCCAAGAAGTAGATTAATCAATTATGATACTTGTTCGGGAGTGAGCGACTCTTCTACGACTTCCCCCTGCTCACCCATGCAAAGTATGCCATTGGTCAGCAATGCTTGGATGCTGCACATCGCATGCACTGCTTGGCCAAAATGTTGCCCGTAATGAACTAAGGGATCACTGGCATGGCTGAGTGGTAGCATTAGAGCATGGCATGGTGGAAATACAATGGACACATGGCTTTTTCCTGTTCCCAAGCTTGAGGGCATTGACGCTTGTAGCATTGTCTGGAGGAGAGTTCTCATCCGGCATTGGGGATACAACGGGGGCCAAGGAGGATGGGGCCTATTGCTTGCTGTGCCAACTTTTAATGACCTCACTGACTCAGAGTCTGTCAATCTGAGTCACAGTGCGCCCTCGCTGACTCAGAGTCAGTCAATCTGAGTCACAGCGGGGTGACTCATTCAAAGCCTAGTGGCCCATAAATGCCTGGCCAATTCAACCAACAAAGCCCAATTCAACACTTAGCATTGAATTGAGCCCCTCACCTTCGTCAAGCAGTTCCTTTCTCCATGCCCAGGCATCCACAGCCGCTGACAGTGACCACTGCCCCGATGTACCAGCAGATATTGCTCAACAAGGTATACAACTCAACAGATGTCATCTGGTCCCTTGAGCCAGCTACACTGAAACTGACCAAATGGCACTGGTGCGTAGCTTGGAGCCTTGCTGCTGCAACTCTGATGGCCATATAAAGGCCCATCCATGCAAGGAAGCATGTAGCACCAGGCACACTGTGTGAACATCGTGAGCATTACCAATTCCTTGGGCCCAGCTGCTTGTGTCCATTGCTTCAACAGGTTAGTGAAGACCCGGTCTTCACTGAAGCGGCCATATACATGCCGGTCTTTGGACGCTACGCCGGGGAGTACGTTGCCGAATGTGCAAACGGCCGATGTGGATACATCAGTCAGTCTCCATCTGTACTGAAGAATGCAGTAAGTGTTTACAGCAGCCCAGTGCCATTACAGAGGCTATATCAGGTGGTTGGCATTCCAGTGTGGACGTTTCCACCTCAAGGTAAGTTGGGAGGTTTCTCCAGAGCTCAAAGTACTTACCACATATTATGAAGAAAGCAACACATTGCGCCCTCCTCCTGCTCTACATCGCTGGGAATTAGAGTGCATCCCAAGGCCGTTGAAGCGGACCTACGCGGAAGCAGGTAAGTGAAGAGCAATCCCAAAACATTCGAGCTAACCCTGGCCATAGATTTAACTGCTGAAGTGCCCCATTCTGTTGAGTACATGGATCTTGGTTATGAAACCGACTGGTGCAAATTCTTGAAGCTTGATTCCATGGATAGGCCTGGGCTAATGGAGGTGGAATTCTTCGGCCTGTTTGCCAAGTGTGAGGTGTGCTTACTCATCACAATGCGCCAAGCATTCCATAGCCACTACTGCAGCCTGCAAAGGGAGGATGATTCGGAGCTAACTGACTGTGAGGAAGGAAGGCAGCATGGATAAACTAACCATCATTTAGACTTCTTATTTCAATCATTTTGTATATACCCTTCTAGATTTCAAATCAACCATGTTGCATGGCCCTGCCCTCATAAAACATTTACCCCATCAGTTACATGGGGATGATCCTGAAAATAGGTGGCTCAGGAGCCCATCTATGCAAGGAAGCAGAAAATTATAAACATGCACACCACAAAGTCTTAGGGCTTTATTCCTCGATGCATACTAGTAGAATAAGGGTAAAATAATGGTTAAGCATGCCTTACTTCCTAGCATACATCACAATGACCATGTGTCAAAGGCTAGATATAATTAAATTTATCAATACTCATTTTCAACTATCATTAATGTCATATCTGGACTTTGACTGCTATGTATATGAGATGGTGAAAGCAACCGATGAAATATGTGGAATCAGTGGGGACCAACTTGAAGTTGGGAACTTGGGGACGAGCAGGCATGATGCATTTGAATGGCATATAAATTAAGGGTAGCTGCATAGGTACTGTTGTGTCACAGCCAAAGCAAAAAAAGACAGCATGCAAACACAGGCACGAATGGGCTGCCAAGTAGAGGAACATGCTTGAGCGCACCTGGGCCAGGACATTTTAGCTGCCTGCATCAGATATAAGAAATATAAATACCTTTTGGATAGCTGAGGGATTAACTAAGCTAGAAAGCATGTCAGCTTTCGATCTTTGATTATGTGCCGCCATACAGCTACACGTCGCTTGCGCCAATTTCCCGGGCTCGAGTAAAGGGTGGGCATTGCATACCTGACAGGGCAGAGTAAGAAGGGAGGCTCTCACCTTGGGAAGCCTGTCCAAGTCATCGCCACTACTCATGCCAACACTGACACATACCCTGAACACCGAACGCTGCATCAGATATGGGAAGGATTAACAGCTTTGTCAAGATGAATGGGCTTTGGGATGAACTAAAGTAAATAAAAAAATGTGTCAGTTCTCGATCATTGATTGCCTGCTGTCATACAGCTACACGTTGCTTGCGCCAATTTCCCAGGCTCGAGTAAAGGGCAGGCATTGCATATCTGACAGGGCAGGGTAAGAAAGGAGGCTCTCACCTTGAGGTGCCATCAGACGCATTGAGAAGCTTATTGTCACTGCTACATCAAGCCAACACCGGCGCATACATGGAGGCGCATCCACCAAGCAGCTTGACTGGGCACCCCTGGAACAAAGTACTTCAGCCAACCGCGTTGGATATAGGAAACATTGACACCTTTGTGGAGGTGAATGGGCTTCAGGATGAACTAAAGTAGAAAATGTGTCAGCTCTCGATCTTTTATCAGCTGCCACCCTGTTGCTATGCGCTGCTTGCACCAATTTCCTGGGCACAAGCATGGACAGGCATTGTGTAACTGATATAGTGGGTAAAGGGGATCTCACCTCGAGGGGACATCTGACACTTGGATGTACTGAAATTCCTGTCAAGGACTCTAGGGCGAGCTGCTGACAGGTTCAAGGGGCCAGAGGTAACCCAAATGTAGGGTTGTGTGATGAAAAGTCAGACACAACTGGGCAGGTGACAAAAGTCAGACCTGCAAGGCCAGGAAGTAAGAGCAGCACATGCAGAAGTGAGGAAGGACAAGAGGGAGAACTTGAACAAGAAGTCGAGCACTGCCACTTCAACTTGAACTTCCCATGACTTGTTTATAATTATGTAAGGGTGTAAACATGTCCTAACATCGAGATCGGACAAGCCTTCAAGCTTCAAGCTTCAAGTTCAGGCTCGGAGGTTCTATCAGGCCACTGGAGTCTCCACATTCTCATTGTACTAGGAGCTAGGAAGCAAAAGACAATATATTACTGAGCAGATGAATGGGTCCAATTGTAATTTTACATGAAGTAGCGTTGATTGCCAGTTTACTGGTACAATGCAGCAGCTACTAAGTTAGCTCTGTTGTGCCATTGCACGCAGCTCATCCATCGTAGAAAACAAAGAAAGACCAAAATCCTTACATGCTGCCCTATGAACCTCTTCTGCCGCATGCTTGGCTGCCAAAGATCCATTAGCGTAGCTCTCCTCCTTCTGAAACCCATGCTCAACCCATCGGAATAGACCACTGGCTGCGTACTGCATGAAGGAGTACCAAATCTCGTGGGGTTGGATGGGGAGGTTCGAGTGGCTGATGACAGCTGAGGGAATGATGATGGACATGCCTGGAGGAAACTCGATAACAATGCCACACTCCCATAGGATGAGGTGGCCACCACACGTTGAATCAAACTTTCCAACATTGGTTATAATGCAGACTCCGAAGGTGAAGTTCCCCCAATCCATATGCCGATAGCACCAAGTCGCTGGGCCGAAGTTGAAAGAAATTGCTGCCCAGACGCTATCCAGAAATAGGTGCTCAAGGCCTTTGTCCTGCTCGTACAGGGCCCCAAGAGTTTCATGGTAATATTTATAAAGCTTGGGGAACCAAGCTTCAAATCCACCATTCACAAATTTGGAGATGTGGACAAAGGACGGGTAGCTGAGGAGTTCTCGTAAAACTCTGCAATTTGCTCGGTTGTGCACGAGGTTGCCCGGGATCACTTGTCCACCACCAAATGATACACCAGCTGCCAGGGCTGGGAAAGACCCATGGCGATGATTCAAGTCCTTAGAATCAAAGGAGCATTGCTCACTGGCCTCCTCCATCTCCCTCTCCACATCTGCCATTCCCTTCAACCATTTTTGCTCCTCCGGCTGGTTACTGTCATCTGGCTGCCCAATGCCTACACAGAAAATCTGGCCGGCGTGATCCTTGATGGGGATTGATTTTCTGTCAAATTCAAGTTCCAGCTATAGGAATTGACACAAAAGTGACTTAGCTTACCTGCCATCCCACTTTTGCAGCTTAAATTTGAAGCACGAGTTCTCTCCAACCAGATCATCCAACTCGTATGCGGTCTTATCCTTCAACTCCTCAGTGTCGCATAGACCTATGTACCCAGGGGCCAAGATCGAAATATCCGTGAGATCGAGCTTGGCATCAATGGCCTTTGAGTTTGGGTTATGCAATTTCTGGTGGGTGGCGGGCCAAACTTCGTAAGCATGCACTCCAGCCTCACGCTCCTTCCGCTGCTCAGCTCTGTCGCGCTTCTGCTTTGCGTGGCTCCATTGCTTGTTGCTGCTGTACTTCTTACCCGCATTTTCCAGCTGACCAGCTGAGGTTGAAGTGGTTTCCCCTGGCACTGACTGGGGATCTGGAGGGAGATTGTGGTCATCCAAAGAAGTCAGTTTTTGAGTAGGTGAGGGAGGTGGAGTAGGCGCCGGCGTGGTGAGGGGAGAATCGCTAAAAAGGCCATGTCCTATTTCCCTACCGTCTAAATAGCCAAACATCTCCTCCCTTTTGATACTCAATGCGATTGCTGACTCGAAATCAAACGATGGGTTGTGGGCACTGATGGGGGTGGGCCAAGGTTTGTCCTGTGCCAAAGTATTTCAGCCAACTTTCTCTGATGTAAGAAATATTCATTCATACTTTTTTTTCCATATGAATGGATTTCGGGGTCAACTGCCAGTGAAGTAGAAACATCGGAAAGGGGATCTCACCTCAAGGGGCCATCTGACCCTTGGATGGGTTGAAAGAGGTGTTGATAGGTTTAACTTGTTACTTACCTGAACCTTTGTGTTGGCCGGGTGATCCGTTGAATGAGTGTCAAAAAGTCAGACCTGCAGGCGACCAGAAATGTAGGAGAGAACAGATGAGTTGTACAGATGATGTAAATACAGTGTTGAGTCTTCAAGGCGCCAAAGGCGACCCAAATGGCAGGTGGGAGGACTCGGAAGAAATCCACAGGCAACTTAAAAGCTGAGGTTTGGAATCCAAGTCCAAATGTACGAGTAGGATTGAGTGACAAAAAGTCAGACCTGCACTGGGTGACAAAAAATGAGTAGGAGAAAATGGAGCATGGAAAGAAGTGGCAAACTTCAAGTTGGAAGTACAAGGTCAGAAAGCGAACTTTGACATCCGACACCAGCAGACTCGGATAATCCCTGTACTAGTGGCAGTGCTCCAGAATGCCAGACCCTGGGTGCCTGCCAGTGAAGTACACCCCCAACCACTGTTCTACACCACTCAGGCTTTTGGAGTCTTCCTTCCATGCAAGTTGAACTTGTAGTTGAAACAATGTGTTGGAGCTGCAGTACAACATAGGACAAGCAAGTACAAGTGCATACAAAATGAGCTGGATCTGGAAGAAAAAAAAAACAATCCATAAACTTGAAATAAAGACCCAACCAGCGATGCGATGACAACTACTTCTGAACCTGAACAGGTTCCTGCTTGAACTATCAGGGGGAACCATAAGCAGAAAGTATGAAATAAATGATGCACATGGTTGTACATGAACAGTGGGGAGATGAGGCTGGAATGAAAAAAATGTGCTGCTTTTTACTGCAACTCGGACTGAAAGATGGGAGACACAGTACTTGCACAGGAAAAACAAAACTCTGAAAAGCTCGTTCAACAAGATAATAAGCATCATATACAACCCAAAGGCCTCCATGCAGGTTTTGACCATTCATTCAACTCGGTGGTCGGACAGAAGTTGGCTAAAATTGGCTATAGCAGATGGTTGGGATCAAAAAAGATAAAAATGCTTACCTATGGAGGAATTCAACATCCTTGTCAGGGTCTGGTATTGATACACTGCTACTGGCAGTTTCGATGCTCATGTTACTTTCACGAGAGAGGTTACGGGTGTGTCCATGGCCAGTGTTCACCGATGAGTCATGGGCATCGAGGATTTCAAGTTGCTGATATACGAAAAGTTGAAATTTCTGTATCATCGCCTCCAAAATATCACGAGGCAGCCACTCTGGCAATTCCACATCATAAAGATTGGCATGACGACCATGGACTTTAAATGCCTGATCTGAGATATCCTCAATTTTGCCGAGTTTTATCAACTCCCAGCAAGCAGGACAGCATAGCTTTGACACCGAAATCCATTGATCATAAAACTTCAGTCTCTGCACAACAAGTTAAAATAATGAATTTAAACCTCAAGGTAAGTGGATCAAGTACCTGGCTAAGCTCTTTAGATTTGGGCTTGTCCTTCTCTTCCAAAGTCGCTACATTACAGTAGGCAAGGAAAGCAGCCAAAATAGCCTTGCAATGCGTGCCTCCAGGAAACTCCAATGATGACTCGGGGTGGGCACCATTCTTCACCAGGTTCTGGAATATTGAGAATATCCTAATCTGGTCCATCCAATTGCCACTGGCATCAGCTCCAAGGACATGGTTTTTAACTTTGTGGATGTACTTCGCCATCATTATTTTATAGTTCACCGAATGGGCCTTCAATGTGTCCTCGATTAAACCCTCCATGTAGGGCCAGGAACCGATTTTCACCCTAGAGTGGGGCATAATGAGGAGATCGAGATGGACGGGTTCACTAGGTGGGAGACCACCAACATGTTTCTCCAAGGCATGCTGTGCTGAGAAGTGCCCAACAAATGCCATGATCCATTTCTGGACGGTCTGGAAATTGATCATGGTTATGTGCTGGATGGTCTGTAAATTGATCGTGGTCGTGTGAGATCTAGACACCTCTGTCTGCTCCTTGCCTTCCTTGCCATCCTTGCCATCCCCCTCTGCATCATCCTCCCCCTCCTCATCATCCTCCCCCTCCTTGTCATCCCCCTCCTTGTCCTTCAAGGCAACTTGGCCAATGCTGCTTGCCGCCCTGCCGACACCATCTGCCACTTTGTCGACTTGGATGTCATCTGCCGCTTTGTAGACTCCACCCTTACCGATGTACAATGTGGCCCATTTGTTATATTCATCTTTCCTGAACACCATAGGAGGCAACATCTCACCCAGGAATAGAACTTGGAGATGTTCTTTTAACGCATTGGAGTGTGCAATGCAGACAAGAGCATTGGCATAGAAAGTGACATCATGCACCAGATTTGACACATCCTTCGTAAGTTGCTGGTCATCCTCCTTGAGTTTGGCCTCCTTCTCGTCATCCTTCTTGAGTTTGGCCTCCTTCTGGCCATCCTTCTTCCTTGACCTCAGATGCTTCATGGATACCGATGATGATGATTTAGCAGCAATAGCCGCTTCCAACCTCAGGAGGGCACTTGCATAGCCAACCAGGATGGCCAAGAGGAAGTTGTGGAATGTTGTCACAGTGTCCTTGCAGTATATCTCAAATGAGGCTAATTGCTCCTTGGAGCATAGCACCTCTAAATATTTATCAGCCATGTCCTCCTTGTTCCGGGAGTACTTCACCAAAACTTTCATTCTCAAATCGTCCATTGGGTCGAGATATCAAGCCAGTCTCAGGTCACGAACAGGTTTGGTCCACTCATGCTTCTGGATTGACTTTGTCAAGGAGTTGGTTGCTTCATCTAGCATGTGAAGAATCCCAAGCGATGACCAATGGAAAATCCGTCATTTCATTCTCTTCCAACACTGCACAACGAGAAAGCGGGAAAAGCACCTGGATTCAGTGGGTCATGCAGAAGGCTTGGAAATCTTGTATGTATTGAGATAGGAACATACAGATTCTGTATGGTCTGCCAGTGTAGATTGTCTGACCCTGGATACATGATAAGCAATGAGGAAGTGATGCCAGGTACCGGTAGAAGCTCACTTTCTCATCAATTTCCAACAATCATCTTGATCAAAGCGAGACCACAAATCTTTGCCTGAAGCCAATCTGATGCCCTTTGCAGAATTACTGTGCTCTGGGTTGGCAATAGCAGTGATATCCAGTGTTTGATTGGTGTAAGGAGTAGTGACAAAATCATCATCCTCTTCAGAGTGAGCTTCTTCTGTGGACATCGCACTGGCCACTACAAGACTTCCACTGGAAGTGTATGCTGTAGCGGCAAGGACTTCTTTGTTACACACTAGAATAGTTGTCACTGCATCAACCTTTCTGTGGACCGGTAGATTCTGGATGGGAGGAGCATCTGTGGCAGGGAGTATGGCGTTTCCCTGATTGATAGTAGTGAGTAAGCGGAGAAGAAGGGTGAGATTTCAAATTTTCATATGAAGCGCCAAATTCAAGTCTGAGTCAGGCTCTGCCTGATTAGGAGAGCTTCAAAGTATCTGCACTGAATTGGTGGTCATTGGAACTGAAATCAAGAGGTGGTACAATGATGGGTTGAGACAATGGACACCGGCGTCCGACTCAGAGTCACTGTTCAAGTTATAAACTGTATACGAACATGAGAAAAGACTCTCGGACTCTCTGCTACCATGAAGCTCCAGTGTTTCTAAGATGGAAATGCACCTGATCTGCCAAGCATACTATGGGTAGAATCGTGTAGTAAGAGGTAGTAAGTATGTGATATATCATATGATCATGATCTGGTGGCTACTTATAAGTTATAATGTCCGAGTCTCACGCTGTCTCATGTATATTGCTATATCGTGAGATGATATCATTTGCTGCGATGAACCAGAATGCCAGAATCTCCGACTCGGAGTCTTTTCCTCATAACTACATACATATGGAGTGGGTCACCTAGTGGCCACTACTTTTGTATAGCCGCCAATCTGACCAGCAAATTTTTTTTAAATAAAGTATGACTGAAAATGAGCATGAGAAGACTATAAGAACACAAGATTCAATTATTAGCCAAAAAATGGTCAGGAGTACAGTAAAGTTTAGGCTGATGGCATTGACTAGTAATTAGGGGGCCGCGGCAACATTGAAAATTTGAACACGACAAATCTATGGCCGACCAAAGAAACAGCATAAAGCCAGCAGAATGAGCTCGTGCTGGGAAAATCTTGCATGACAATTTGATGCTTAGTAATTTAGTAATACACTCGCAGTTTGTATTTGAATGCATGTTAGGGTTAAGGTTAACTGTGGGCAAATGTTACACAGCCACTGAAATTTGATGGCACGGTCCCAAAATTCAAGTTCAATGTCCTAGGCCAAGCTGACATATTGAAAGAAGACATATACATAGAAAATCTGTTATATAGAGAGATGCTACCTGTGCACAGAGATTGAAATAGAAGAAATGTTGCCTATGGGAGTATCACTGAACTGGGTCTTCAAGTTCACCATCACACTGGCCACAGTGATCATGATACAACAGCCTTAGACTTGTGACCCTCATACGAGTATGAGCAAGTGTCGATACCTCGTAGAGGGACTGGACAATGCTAAAGTGACTGTAATGATGGTAGGGTGTCACATCTCCTGCGTTTGCGTGGACGTGAGCAATCAGCTATGACATCTGTCGGTGAGCATGTGAAGATGGTCTGAACATTGGATATACCATCATCATCTGAGTTGCTCAGATCACCATCATCATCACTCCTGGACTGGTCTTCATCATCACTGTCTGAATCACTTTCTTCACTGTCACGGTCAGAGTCATCTGAGGAATTCATGTCAGAATCTGATTCCATAACCAGATTGTTGTACTGCTGTATGAAGTCCAGGTCTACAGGAGTTGCCCCGAGTATCATGGCCTGCGATGTCTTTGTAAGTAGATTGTGTTTAAAGAAAGTGTAATACCTACATCTCGTGTATGAGGATAACACTCCTGCCCTAGCCTTAACAACGTATCTTGGTCCCGCCCACTCGAAGCCCTTGCTAACCCCAAAATGCAGATCATAAGGGAAATACTTCTTCAGTAAATCCATCAGAACATCTGCTGTGCACTCCAACACTTCACCTTGAGCATCATTCTCTTCTGCCATAGTCTTAGTATACGAGATCAGTGCTACAATATGCTGGGAGAGTAGGTCCTTGAATACGAGGCCACCATCGATGAATGATTCCTTCTCGGGGTTGAGAAACAGATAGCATGCACACCACCAATGACGAAGGTCCCTAGATAGCCCATGGGCATGGATAGTGCACAGCTGATCATGGTCATGTTTAGGTCCATGTCGATATTTCTTCCTGTATGCCAGAGGGTTGATGAGATCCCCAAGTTCCATGACGACGCATAACATGAACAGGTCAAGCACCCCTTCAAAGGTGGAGACATCGGGAATATGACAAGTGGGCAGTGGTGTCGACAAATCTAGTTTAGACCCGCGCTTGACAAGAACATAGTGAAGATAAGTAACCATCCTTTGAAATAGAAGATGCGCATCATGACTGTGTTCCGTGTTCGTCACCCTCTTGCTAGCAACAAACATATGATAAAGCCTGAAAACCGTGTCTTGGATCATGGACATCGCGTAAAAATGACCTCCATGACAAATTGCAGATTCTGGTGTCACAACAAAATGCGGTGTGTTTGGCCACATTAACCTATAGGACAATGGTTATGAATACAGGGGTGCCAAGCAGACACAACTTACATTTGGGATCTGGGACAAAGAAGGACTGCCTCAAGGTCCCACTTCTCCAGATTGGCAGCAGAAATATCATATTCTTCAGTGAATAGCATAGCATCAGAGAAATGCATCAACCCAGGTTTGGGCTTTGCAATGATCCACCATTTCATGCCAGTTTGGGTGTCGATGTAAGTGCAGAAGCCATTGCAATCAATATGCCAGAGATGGTGGGCACCTGATGTTGCCGCAAGGCCCCATCTAGTACTTGCTGTTGGAAATGAAATAGCCCAGCTACACATCAGTAAATCGATGGTGGCACTGAACACTGCAAGATCAGAAGCAAACGACATGGGAGGATGAGGGGCAGACAGTCCAGTGCATTGAGGATTTTACTTTTCTCCCTATGACACCTCAGCATATCTTCTAAAGTACCCTTCAGGTGGCGAGATGATTCGGCTTCGAAGGAGTTTTCAATTGAGTAATCTGGCACATAATCAGGATGTCCAAACACAACAAGAGTATGCTTCAAACACACCATGAATTGTCACAGACTTGTACAGGTCCCCTAATGTTTTCAAACCCTTTTCATTGAAAGCAAGTGTAGGCTCAAATTGGTCATGTATTACAACATGTTTTCGGCGGAATATTGCTTGTATCTCTTGGTCACTCTTGCTCCCGAGTTCCTGCTTTGAGAGTATACAAAATGCACTCTCCTCCAGACAAGCCATCCACAGAGGTCGGCAGTCTTTATAGTCATCCTTCCCAGGAGCCCATAGCGATACTGATTTGCCTACAAATTGTTTCTATAGATGGAATATGAGTTATTAGGTATGAATTATCATACATATAACCATGCATGCCTTTCGAGTTCTTGAAAGGTTTGGTTTTTCAGGTTTAATCTGCAAAGGACGATAAATTGTGTTCTTTTAAGATGGCAAATGACTGACCATATCCTGCGTTAAGTTGATGATATCAACAAGTCTACTAACACCTCTGAATTCAATCTCCTCAAAATAGTTGCACTCCATGGCATCTACAGACTGCGGTCCAGATTGAATTTTTGATTCAGGCTTTGGTTTTGGTTTTGGCCTTGGCCTTGACCTGGACTTTAACTTTGTTTTTGGCGGTGGAAGGGGCAATTGGTCTGTTTTCTTTGTTTTTGCCTCTCGCATCGGGTTCTTTTGCTTTTCTCCAGCGATTGGACTGTCCTTTTTAGTGGAGAGTGAATCATCGGAGGGTGAAGGCATCTTGTGGGGGTTTGATTCTGGAGTTGCGTTGTTTGGAGCCTTGTCATGCTCATTCATACTGCCCTCTCTCATGTCCACATCCACCACACCAGATTGTTCTCCTCGGTTTGCAACATCTCCTGTATCCACGTCAACATCCATTGCGCTAGGATTCTCATCCTCCAGAGATATCTGTGAATGCTTCCACCAACAACCCTGGAATCGTTGCGGTTGTTTTTGTGGTGGCAATATCAAATATAACTCTTAATAGTCATTTTTCAACCTTTCTAATTATGGTGGGTCATTTGTTACCAAATGATTTCCAGAGCTATAATAACATTTAGGAATCAGCGGTGTCCTTCCAGTTTCAAGTGCTCTCATACCTCAAACATTTTCGTCTTCCCAAAAGACATGTTTATTAACAAACGATTGACAAGGAGGAATACCAGTGAAAGGGCAAGAGCGATAAATAAAGGGTTTTGTAACATTTCTGGTGCTATGTCAAAATTCTCATGGTCTACTGAAATGCCATATCTGACACGTTGTGAACATTAGGAAAGGTCTGTCATAAAATTATGCCTTTACTTTCCAAGTGCCTCCTTGAGATCATTCTTGTCATTGGGCAAGTACAAATTACCCTGATGACTAAAGTGTTGGGGGAAACAAATATGGAGAGTGCGGCACACGTACTCGGAGAAGATAGGACAGATGAAATGCAGCAGCCGCAAAGTTTTGGATAATCTTTGCCCTGTGAACATTCCCAGTGGCATGACAAACCGCGTGATAACAGGCAGAGAGCCGATCATCAACAGTTGTTGCATTAAGAAACATATATGTGCTATCAGATTCCATGCTTCCAATCGCAGTTTTGATGACTTTGGGCCAGTCACCCATAGTTGCATGGCCCTGAGAGGTATATTTTTAAACAGGCAAGTAGTGTTACAGAGAAAAAGAGACGCACAATCTTATCAACGAATGGCATGTCCCCCCTTTCTTTGGAATTGCTCTCTGATGCCGTATCAAAAACAAATGCGACTACATCCAGGAGGCTATACTTCAGAAGTTCCTTCACAAGTATGTCAGCCTTTTTCTCAGGAAAGTCACCGGTTAGACAAAATCTTTGCAGGACCATCAAGTTCTCCATTCCTGTAAAGTATGTTGACCCAGATTGGCACAAGTTCTCCTGCTCACAAATCACACCCAAGTACGCCTTAGCAGAATAAGCATTAACAGAAAATAATTGAAAAGTGAGTCAACTCACACACACATTAGATACTGCCATTTCTAGTTTATCAAGACCACCGGGGGCAGAGACAACATCTGTTTTCCAAGGAATGTCTTTGAAAAAGGTGCTTGTGGTATGAAATTTCTCCTGGTTGGCCATTTTGGCCTAGCACTGCAACCTTGAACTTCAAGTTATGGCACTTGAGTGACAAGAAGTCAGACTCAACACCAGTGCAGGTGACGAAAAGTCAGACCAGCACTTTTAACTGCAGCCAGGAATATGGCAAGATATGACGAGAATGAGACTCGGACTTTAAGCTTCAAGAACAAGGGCTGCCACCACTTTGAACTTGAATTTCGGTGGCTGTGTAAGATTTGCCCATGGTTAGCCTTAACCCTACATTAGCATGAGAACTTGAGACAGCTGAGTCAGACATTTCAAGTTCAAGAGCCTGAGCCTGAACTTGAACTTGAAAGCTTGAAGTGTACTTCCAACTTGAAGCTTGGCACTTCTTTCCACGCTCCATTTTCTCCTACTCGTTTTTCATCACCTGCAGGTCTGACTTTTTGTCACCTGCCTTGAGTCTGACTTTTTGTCACTCAATCCTACATTTGGATTCCGTCAAGTTGTCTGTGGACGCCTTTGGCGCCTTGAACTTGAAGGCTCAATGCTATATTTACATCATTTGTAAGCCCTTGCTTGTACCTCTCTTACTAGTACTAAGTAGTATTCTCATGGCTAGCAGGAACTCATCAAAATGACTGCCATGCTTGTGGATGATGATTTGCTGAGGTTTCGAGTTGATTATAGTGTGTTGAATCTTGAGTTTGTGATGGCTTCCCCGCTGAATGTGTTCTTACAGGGCCCATTGGTGCGACAGATGGCAAAGTCGGGGCTCTCCTCTTCGACGGAGAATATTTTGTCACCACTCCTAATCGAACCTTCATCCCTGAACTGCCAGCTGGAGACCATAAAGTAATGATGCGCGCCGACAGCCTCTACGCAGATGACAATCCTATTCTCTGGCCACAGCCTTATAATGTGTTTAACTGTCACCACGGTGCAATTCCTAGGGCTAAATCGCTTTCTGCCCATTTAATTATATGGTGGGAACCTATGCACGAGGACTTCATACCCTTGAGGGACCTAGCATCCCCCATTTGGGGCCTTGGCAAGTTATCGGATTTGAAGCTGGGCAAGCTGAAGTGTTCAGTGTCGATTTTGTTATCTTGGGTCCAAGCATTCATGTCAAATTCATTTAAATCTCGGGCGCCATCTACCCTTGGTCCAATGGTTAAAATGATCGAGCATGGCCTCGTCCATCTTGGGTTGGTATGGACGAACTTCTGTCAGATGGCGTTTGGTGTGAGGGATGTGCAAAGGTGTTGGCTTGATGTAATGGCGATGTTGGATTACATGGAGGTGTACAAACTCCGGATGGACTCAACTAGGTTGGGAGTGGGCTCCCCATCAGTCAAAGTTGCTGACACTGTTGGTGTTTTCACCAATGATATTTGCATTGCACAGGACTTTTTCCATGCAGGCCTTCCATTCTGGTTGACATGGCCAGCCTCGGACCTTGGCCAAACAAATATACTTGCAGTTGTCCCGCTTATGGTACTGTGCCACTATGGGATCTGCTTTGAGCCACACTGCTTCAATTACCCTATTATATACTGGGGCCCGGCTAGTTCTCATCACAAGCATGAGGCAATCTTACTGTATGCTCGCAACTTCCTGCACTATCCAGATCTGTTCACCCTCCATGCCAGCGAAATGAATACATCTGCATCAGGACACGTAGAAGTCTTAGTAAGATCAAAATACGGACCAGGCACCAGGGCCATTGGGGGAGTTAGCCAACAATATGGTGCCAACAAGGGTAAGGGAAAAGGAGTTCTTCATAAGTAATCAGAGTTGTTTTGTCATCCGTCAACTCACCCTCCCACGACAGATAATAAGCAGAAATCTTCAAATCTGCCAATGGGCCACGACAAGTTTGATGTGTATGAGAGCCCCCTCATGCCACTCCCAATTCCTGCCTGGTGTGATGCATTGAAGGTGGTTAAAAGGGACGAACCCCCAGCATCTTATCACACATGTTATCTATTTCCTGAGGCAGCGATTTTTGCTTCCACCAATGAGGCTCGCCATGCAAAATTCTTTGCCACATGGAAAGTATTTCAACCTGCCTGCATCTTACAAGTATTTTCAGCAGAAAGCTCAGCATCTCCCTTGTCCGGTCAACAGTGGCATGATTTTCTTCTTGATGGGCTTGTGGCATGCAGCCACGAGCCAAGTTTAATTCGTCAACTTGAACAAGTCAAGGCCATCTTTGCAGATGCTTTGGATGAACTGCAGATTGACCTTTGTCCTCCACCATCTGACAGTTGTCCCACAGTGCCAGTTGATGAGGCACAGAAAATACTATGGGAATTGACTGAGCTTAATTTCCGCTTTGAGCTTTTGGCCCTTGACACACATGCCTCAGGCTTGTCACCCCACTGGGGTGAACATGAGCGGCAGGCTATGGTGCTAAAGTGTTTCGATGTACCTTCGCTAGTTGTCACCAATGTACAGCGGGCAAATTTTGGTTTGCAAGCTCATGACTGGCAAGAAAGGTTACCATTTTTGCTGGCGGTGAGGGCATTGATGAGGGATTGGGATGGACCAAAGCTGACGCCTCTTTTACTACTTGATCTGGCCTCACATGATATGTATACTGAAGCAGATGTCCAGCAACTTGAGGACCACATCACTCGTTTTTATACACAAACTTTCTATTGTTTATTTGGCCGTGCCACAGTTGTTCCTACCCAGCTTCCATAATTACCTATGTATAGTGTATCTTGTAAAATCTTATTATCTGTGAACATCCTTCTGTTTTATTAGTCCCCACATTGTCCCAACTTCCAGCTTGAGTCATTTTAGTATAACCCATCATACATGGTCAAAGCAAAGGTATGGTGCTACAACTATTGATGATATCCACCGATGATTTGGGATAATTTGAAATAGGAAACTTCAAAGTGCAAGTTTGATGGGAATGACAACAGTAAGCTCACTCATCCCTTAGCATTAACTTGAACATTTCCTCATTCTAATACAATGCCTCCGTAGCGCGCCCAACACTTATGGCCTTTTACTAATCCGGCAATATCAGACTCTGACTGTCAATTCATAAATTGACTCATACATGCTAGCAATCGTTTTCTCACGTTGAGCCCTCCAGTCAGGCTGAGGTTTCTGGACGTCGCACTGTTAGCAGAGTTCTGCCCACCACCATTCTCATTATCTCGCCATGGACCTGCCGCCAGCCTGGTGTCAAGTCTGTGTTTGCGGGCGCACATTCTCTGTACTACAAGCCTATACTTTTCACAAGCGTAGTTGCCAGAAGATGAAGAAACAGCTTTCCAGTGGTCTGGAGAAAGCTAAAGAGGTCTGGCAGTCCAAGAAGCATCGAAAAATGGAAGTAATGCAAAGCACAACTGCAGAAAGCCCTACGGACCAAAATGTAGCTGTTGAACAAGAATTAAACAATGTTGCACTCAGTGAAGTAAGACTTATGATGTTGGTGCAGCTCATTGCTCATTGAATCACTATTATACCGGTTAGAGTGCCTCCATGAACGATGCCAAGAAGCGTTGAAAAACGGAAGTAATGCAAAGCACAACTGCGGAAAGCCCTGTGGACCAAAATGTAGCTGTTGAACAAGAATTAAACAATGTTGCACTCGCCATGCAAAATGAAGTAAGACTTATGATGTTGGTGCAGCTCATTGCTCATTGAATTGCTATTATACCGGTTAGAGTGCCTCCATGAATGACGAAGACTTGGATCAACCACTGGCAGAGCGCAGGGGTCGCTGGGAAAACTGCCAACTACCCAAGTGCTACCGGGATTCACTACCTGAACCTCCAGCGGCACTTCCTCCAGCTCCTCAACCAGAAGTGTCGGAATGCACGCCAACCACGTCTCCAGCTACCATACCAGCATCACCCTCATCCGAGCAACCCTCAAATGCTCATTCCCATGTCAGGAGACTGCTGAAATCCATATGGAATAAATTTGGCCTTTTCTGGCAGTATCATGCAACTCATTTCCCAGGCCACGATCCCAACGAGAATATAATGCGCGATGACCTGATGGATACATCCCTGGATACTTTCCCTGACCATCCAGCTGACTCTTACCACCCATATCCGAATCAGTCATCATTTTTACTAGGAGAATGGTATTGGAACGGTGGGTTAAAGAAAACGCAATCTGGCTTTCAGGATCTCATCAAGATAGTCGGGCATCCAACTTTCAACCTGAGGACGTTTCAGGGACAAACTGGCAGCTTATTAATGCGCAGCTGAGTGGAGATCAGCCATGCAACCCCTCGAATGATGAAGGCTGGGAGGACAAAGAGGATAACAGCGGGTGGGTTAGAACCCCAATCAAGATCAAGGTTCCATTCCCCAGAAGGTCGCTGCATCCAGGGCAAAAGGAGTTCAACACGGGAATGCTTCATCACTGCAAGCTGGTGTTGGTGATTAGGGAGAAAATTATGCATCCCTCTAACCATCCACACCTCCATTTCGAGCTGTATGAGTTATTTTGGCAACCAACTGAAGCTTCTAAACCAGTCAAAGCTCATGGAGAACTCTACACTTCAGAGGCATTCATTGAGGCTCACCATGACCTTCAGGATTCTCCCAGAGAGCCGGGATGCGACCTTCAGAGAGTTGTAGTGGGTCTTATGTTCGCCTCAGATGGTACTCAGCTCTCAGCGTTCAGCACTGCTAAACTATGGCCAATTTATCTTGTGATGGGGAATGAGTCGAAGGACAGAAGGTCAAAGCCCTCCTGTCAAGCATTTGAGCACATCACCTACCTAGAGACAGTGAGTAGGACCTCATTAACTTTGCACTAGTATGTGATCCTCATTCCTTTTTGAATGACAGCTCCCAGATGCATTTAAAGCCTTCACCCCAGAGCACCTGGGTGGAAAGGGCCCAAATGGAGCATTCATGGCCCATTGTCATTGAGAAATCTATAATGCTCAGTGGGAGATCATCCTTGATGATGAATTCCTGGAAGCTTATGAGCATGGAATCGTGATTATGTGCTGTGATGGCATTCGGCGTCGCTTTTACCCTCATATATTTACATATTCTGCGGACTACAAGGAGAAGTAAGCCAAGATTCTTTTGAATGCTGGCATCTTTAACTCAAAGTTTTGAAAGAATTCTTATAGCTAGCATTCGTAATCTTGGTCGGTGCCCTTGTCCTCGTTGTCTCATACCATTAGATCGTGTTGCCAATATGGGGATGCATCGAGATATGACACAGCACAGGACTCTTGCCTAGATTGATGATGTGAAATGGTGTAATCATGTTGAGACAGTGCACGAGAAGATATATGAGCAGGGTTATGTGGTTGATAGTATGGCAGTGGAAGATCTCCTACAAGAAGATTCTCTTGTTCCAACAGCAGTATGACCTTCTTACCTCTCTGATGGTTGACTTTAATGCTCATGCTTTGTCAGAATGCATTTTCAAGCAAGCTGGCGCCATTTGGTTTCAACATGTTCAGCATGCTTGCTGTGGATCTCATGCATGAGGTTGAGCTCAGTGTCTGGAAGGCAGTTTTCATACATCTACTATGCATTCTAGATTGCCAAAATGAAAGCCTCAAGCACGAGTTAGATAGATGGCAAGCATCATTCGAAGCCTCAGAAGGCTTGGTACTGATATTTCCATTAGATTTTGAGAGATTCCTCCTTTCGGGATTGATGGCATAAGAAAAATAAGGTCGAACCGGTCGGAATTGAAGAAGATGACTGCTCATGATTACGAGGATAACAAGTGGGTGTTATCACTAGTATTCTCGACTTGACTGATATCATTCACATAGTGTGCTATATCCATTTTTGATGGTCTTCTGCCTGAACCCCACAATACATATGTTCTCAAGCTCTTATTTGAATTAGCCCACTGGCATGGTCTTGCCAAGCTCGGCATGCACATGGATGTGACTCTGGACATTTTATCTCATGTCACTACATCTCTAGGAAACAGCCTATGCACATTTGAGGAAAAGACATGTGAAGCATTCGAGACTCGAGAGTTGGAACGCGAGCATGCTGCTCGGCAACGACGTCGGGAGAAATCCACAATTAATGTGGTGTCTGGATCAAGAGGACCTATGGCATCCAGCAGTAATGCACAGAAGCAGAAGAAGCTCAATCTGAGGACTTATAAGTACCATGCACTTGGCGACTATGTTGACACCATCCAGCGCTTCGGTACAACTGACTCATATTCCACTCAATCAGTAAGCTTTTACATGATATTTTGTGTAACATTGCTTACGGTGGCGGTGGGCATCAGAGCGAGCTCGAGCACCGAACATCCAAAACTCAGTCACTTTGGTCTAGCGGCCGATCAATACCACAGCAAATATCGAGGATTGAGCGACGAGAGCACCGTATCAGCATGATCCGCAAGAGGCTGGATTGTCAACCCCTTAGCCCATCCTCAGAAATAGAGCCAGAGGATGTTACACATGACCCTGGGGTACAGTACAACATAGGAAAGTCCCAGAAATGTTCTGTACACATACTGACCTTCCTACAAAAGAACGAGGGTGATCCCACAATCAAGGTGAACAATCTTTGTATTCTTCTGCTGATTTGTACTAACCCCTCACGCAGAATTTCTTACCAAAGTGAAGAGAGCATCTACTTCCCCGAATCCAAACAGCATTGCTCTGGGAAGCTGAATCACTTTCAGAGCCTTCCAGCTTCAGAACAGGCTCAGATACTGGACTATTTCATAGCCCCGACAGAAATGCATGCAATTTCATGTTCTTGAAGAATGACTGCATATACCACCACAAGCTTATTCAATTCCACTTTACCACTTATGACGTTCAGCATGGGACTGACATTGTTAACCCAGGGACATCTTGTTGTAACGTCATGCTTCTTGCCGATGATGTGGAGAGTTCGAATCCACATCATTTCTTGTATGCACGGGTCCTCGGCAGATATCACGTAAATGCAATCTATACTGGGCCTGGCATGCATGATTTTGAAGCTCGCCGCTTCGATTTTTTGTGGGTGCGATGGTTTGAGGTTGTTAATCCAGGGTCTTCAGGGTGGAGTAATTCCAAGCTAGACTCTGTCTGCTTCCCTCCTATGAACGAAAATTGTTCTTTTGGTTTTGTGGATCTGAAAGATGTCCTGCGTGGGTGTCACATCTTACCAGCCTTTGCAAAAGGAAAATGACGAGTGGATGGGATTGGCATCTCGTGCTGCACCAAGGATAGTAAAGATTACAATCAATACTATGTTAACCAGTGTGTTTATTGCTTACTTGCTGCTTCTGATTTCATTCTGTTCCCCTAGGTTCTCTGACAGGGATCTTCTCATGTGCTACCACTGGGGGCTGGGTGTTGGCCACTTTCATGCACATCAGTCAGCACTCACTTCAGGCTGCATTTCCAATCTGACTGAGGACACCCAAGAAACTCAGGCTCCAGGTCTGGGGCTGCAGGAAGCATTGGGAGAGTCTCTTGCACAGGCCAACAACAGAGGTAGTGACATGGGTTATGAGTCGGACAAACCAGAGCTGTGTTTGGAAGACCTTGACTTGGAAGGGTGGGACGACATTGAAATGGATGACATAGAGGATGGGGAGGGGGAAGAAGACGACAGAGAGCCTGAAGATTTTACTGGGATGTACTAGGCATACATTTCTTAACATGTGTCAGCTCAGATTGGACATCTATGTATGTAGCATTTGTTTGCACTTTCTTTATCTGGTTGTCATGGAGGTCTACCTGGTCTAATTCATATTTTTGCTCTTATAGGTTTTACCGCTGCTATGGAATAATATCAGGGTCTCAACGCACCATATATAGCCTTGTAGTACCTATCATGGCACTGTGCTTGGCATCAAGTCGCACCAGAAATAGCCTGAGAATTCCCCTCCACATTTGTTACTAGTAGGCCACTCATTGGCAAGAATTTTCACTCACCGACCCTTTGAGGGGACAAAGTCGAGCGGTTACACTGCAGAGATTTACATAGACACTTATTGTGTCAAACCTGACTTTGGGTGAGACCCATCCCTTGCAATAAACACATCCTCTTCAAATCATCACAATTTGACTATACCAAATGCCCTACATTTCCCCATTCTGGTGCATATAGTACTTTGGGAATGACATCCTGTTATCAAATCCATGGCTCTACAATGAATGGTGCAATGACTCAGTGTGGCGGCTGACTTCGGTGAGTTTGTGACCACGTTCGAGAACTAGTGAAACATTTCTTTCAAGTAGCCACTACATTTACGAACCTAGCAAAAAGGTTTCGGACTCAACATCACGGTGCAGTGCCCACCTTGTCCTATGGGAGCTTGGCATTGTTATCAAGTTTCCTCTCAGGCTGGGGGGTCAATCATCATTCCCTCAGCCTCATCAGCGGCCACTCAAACCTCCCCATCCAACCACTGGCACATGAGATTTGGTACTCCTTTGCCATGGCTGGCCAGGGTCTCCGAGTCAGGCTATTCAGATGGGTTGAGCCTGAGCATGGGTTTCAAAAGGAGGAGAACTACAGTAAGGGATTTGTTGACATGCAATCTGGATAAGTTATACCCTGGCTGTACACAATTCCTCCGGTGCTTGTCCCCATCATCCAACATCGGTGGCGGTGTGGACAGATGTTAGTCTTAATTGAGAAAGACAATTTTAATTTGATAAGGGATCACCTGTGTCCACTCATGGTAAGCTTGATGTCCGAGTCGCTTGGCAGGCTGGTCCATCAGTGAACTTGAACCTGAACCTGAGTTGGTGGCTGTGTACTACTTAACCCTAATAGGATTTCAAACATTAGCATGAGAAACTCCTAACTTCAAGTTCAAGTTGACTTGGAATTTCTTCTGTTCCCTCACTGTCTTTTTTCATTCTGGCAGCGCTGCTCTCTAGTTCCTGGCTCTGCAGGTCTGACTTTTGTCACCTGCCTGGTTGTGTCTGACTTTTCGTCATGCAACCCTATGCTTTGCCTTTGGCCCCTTGAACCTATCAGCACTGGCAGCCCGACCTGAAGCTCTTGACAGCACTGAGGGCAATATCCTCTTGGATGTCCCACTAACAGAGATTGCCATTTGAGTCTCTTGTGGCACCCTGAAGGCTCAACATTTTATCTACATCATCAGTGCGTCCTTGCCTCAGGCTGGCCTTGCCACTTAGTATTCCCTTGGTTAGTAGACTGTCATGCTCACGCCGTTGAACCCCGCAAAAAACCCTTGGTCAAGCAGTGAAAATCATCGACCATGCTCTAGTCCACCTCCAGCCAGCGTGCACTAGCTTCCGTCGGATGGCATCTGGTGTGAGGGGTATGCAGAGGTGTTGGCTTGATGTAGTGGCAATGATACACTTCTCAACGCATCAGATGGCCCCACATGGTGAGAGCCTCTTTGCTTACCTTGCCCTATGGGCTATGCAACACCCGCCCTTTACTTGTGCCCAGGAATTTGGTGCAAGCAACACATGGCTGTAGGGTGTTGGGCAATCAAAGATCGAAAGCTGACACATTTTCTAGTCTAGTTAATCGAATTTCATTCTGAAGGGCATCCATATTTCCCACATCAGACATGACTGGCTAAAAGCCCAGGCGTAGTTGCGCTCAGGCCTTCAAACTATTTGTCACCCCATTAACTGAGTTTGACTGCATTCAAGTTTGCGATACGGTGACTGCCGGGGAGCAGGAATGAACTTGGTTGCTGGTATGATACTATGCTCCCCGCCATTTATCTAGAAAATGACTCGGTTGCTCATCTGGACTGTATTGTTTACTAAACTTCTTTCCGCAGAGCTGGAGGGAATCATCCTCTTCTTCAGCCCCTTTGCAATGCATCTACCATCGGCTTGACATCACGCTTGAGGTTCCAGTGTTCCCCTTACCTGAAGCATACATGTATCACACATGCAGTAGCTAAATGATGTAATACAGTTGTTTATGGCCCTAGAAAAAGTCTGGCAGGTCAAAAAAGCTTCCACATCTACCATCTGAACGATCTTTTATATTATTTGCCATCATTAGTTCTTCGTAATGAGCTGGACGATCATGATGTTGATGGTCGGTTGGCTGTGCATAAATTCTGAAAGAGCTGCATCTGACTACTCATAGGTGTACTTGGAGATGCAGCACAAAGCATTGATATTCAATTGATGGCTGGCTAGTTGACCCTATGAATACATATATGTCCTATATCACTCTATATTCACATATCAGACACTGGATGGCCTCATCACCGAAGTTTTTGAGAGTCCCTTGCAAGCACAATGCGGCGTCTTCTGATGGTGCTCGAAAAGGCTGCTATTCCTCTCGGTTTTTCTTCATGGCCAATGGCGCCACTGGGTGGTCACATTCGATTGCCTCCTCTCCCCTCTGCCTCGCCCCACAGGCGAGGTATTCGAACCGAGGATATCTGATCAATTGACACTTTTTATATATCGTCATATTGCTAGCAGCTATCTGCCACACCCAAGAGTCCATAAAGGAGTGTGGTAATTCAATGAGTGACAATGTAAGGAGGTACGGGTATATGTATATCCAGTCCATACCTCGGCACATCAGTACATACATATGAAAAAAGATGGAGCTGGATGAGGTGCCCGTCATCTAGGTGCCCCCTTCCATTAGACCAACCGGTTTTCTTTAACTTTCTAGTTCAATCTGAATACAACATCAAACAAAACTAGGAATACCACCACGACCAACAAGAGTCTGTGCTCTCTGACTTACCCTGTACTATCTTGCCACTTGTGAGTTGTTTTTATTCTACCTTAACCCCTACCATTTCTCCACTGCTCTAACTAACCACCCTCCATACTTCCAACCTCTTAAGCACAGCTTCAATCTTCCCTCCCCATCTCTAACCACAACCATCACCTATGGCACATTGGATTTCTGGAATGCCAATTGTTGAACACCCTCAGCCCTTCAGAGTAAGCATTTTATTCCATTTTTACTTTATCTAATCATTGGCTCTTCACAGCATGGCCATCGGGTCGAGGTGTATAGAAACCATCAATGGTGCAAAGCCACATTTCGTAGATATGATTACCGGATTCTACCAAGGTTTAAGAAATGAGGCGAGTGGAAGGAACGAGTAGTAAGCCTCTATAATATTCTGTTGGCTTTTTCTGACCGTTCTTTTGAAGCAAATCTGCATTGGAGGCCTTGTTGTATTCGACGACGATGGGGAGGATGTGGTGTATGCTGTTACAATTTTCTGTTATCGTAACCCACGACGACCAGACGTACGCCGGCAAGACCGGGTACTTTAATTTTCTCATTCGACTCGACTCACTTCCGATGGGAGACGCTTTGACGCATGGTGACTCCATGCACCCGAACCCACTCCCACACATGCTGTGATACGACAGCCTCCTAACATGAGGTCCGTGATGTTGGACTCTCATGATTGACATGCTGCGCTGCAGCACTCTGTAACATCGGACACCTCATGCTTGGCATGAGGGTTATTTGCTATTGTTCTTTGACATGCTGTGCTGCAGCACTCCGTGACATCGGACTCCTCATGCTAGGCATGAGGCTTACTGTTCTATTGTTCCTTCTATATTTACTTGACAAGGATCTCCTATTCTGATTGGACGATAGACATTCTCTGAACCATATATAAGCTACAGTAATACTGCCTGTATTCCTTAGCTTGACCTAATTCAAACAATGGTCTTAGTTAGACTCAACCAGAACACTTGACAGCTTAGGAAGCCCCTAGCTGTGATAACTCGAACTCGACAGTTGGAAAGCCTCCAACTGTGATACACAAACTGACAGTCTACTCAGAAAGCCTCTGAGTATGGATAGCCGTAACGACTTGAGGAAGTACCCAAGTGAAGGCCAGAAGCCCGATACACTAGGAAAGCCTCCTAGTGCGATACCGATATAGTTGGAAAGCCTCCAACTGTGACATACAAAGCCAAGGCTGAGTTAAAGACCTATAGTCTTAACATATGCATTGTTGGATATAGTGAGGTTCGGCTGGTGAGCATCACATTTCATTTGGTACCCTCGGCATTGATCGTCTAATGCTGGGCCCCACAGATAGATAGAAATTTGTACTTTTGATTGTGAACCGGAAGCTAAAAAGCCTGACTGTAGTTAATTGGAATCCATTGAATTGGGGCATAAGACAGTGCTATTGAGTGCTCAGTGAGTCATATAGCCTGGTGTTCTTCATCAGTGTGCCCTCTAAGTAATGCACATCAGGATGGATATTACTGCTGCATTTGATGCGATGCAGGATGTTAGGGACTGGACTATTAGGTGTGTTTATGAATTTTGCATTTCAATGCATTTCCTTATCATTTTATACCTATTCTTTGTCGATGCTTTGATGCGACACAGGATGTTAGGGACTGGGCTATTAGGTGTGTTTATGAATTTTGCATTTTAATGCGTTTCTTTATCATTTTATACCTATTCTGCATCAGTGCTACTACTTATTGATCACACCGCCAGATCTGCTTTCATAAGAAGAAGATCAAGCCTTCAAACGAAACTCGCTCCCACCCATAGCCATGGCCAACGACGCGAATGACCCATCTTGAGTCGGATTTGGCATGTGAAACTTTTCATTGCAAGCTCAGAATAACCCGATAACTTGGCTTGGATGTGGAGTTCGTCAGACACGGAGGTGATATCGCAGGGAACAGCCTGGGTGGTGTCGGTCCAACACCAGTATGCTTGTGATTCTGCCTTGCCAAAGTTTTCTTTATCAAACTTGACTTTCATAGCAAAGTTCCTCATACCCGGCCTGGTTCCATCGCTCCTTCGCCTCATTACGAGTTTCCAGACTGTAGTGCATTGCCAGGGAATGTGGGGTGGTGTGATGGCCCAGGTTGTCTCACATTTGAGTCATCCTGGACGTCACATGCACCATCATGACCTGCTTTACACTACAATACCCTGCAAGCTTGTTGTCCTTCATTTGGATCCCAACAATCAATGCAGGAGTGGTGCGGGAATGCAGCAGTCATTATGCTGAACAACGTTGAGATGGGATGAGAAGGCTGGCCAGTGTACGCTATCGGCGATGGCCGCCCCAAGAGGATGTCCGCACAGGTGAGAACCCCTGCAATGATATCGAAGAAATCGAGTAGTTTGGGCTTGAGGCGATTGTTTCGCCCTAAAGGTACATTGTGTTAAATATCATCTCTTTTTTCTTTCTTTTGCAAAACAGGCCAGGAAACGTTGGCCCATATTCAGGAAGAATGAGATGTAGCAGATAAAACTATTTCTTCCGTCGCATTCAATTATCTCCTCCCCCCCTCTATCTCCGAGTCCTCCAATGGGCGGGGTATTTGAACTGAGGAGCTCGACACAGCGTCTGTCATCTAGGCGCCCCTTTCCATTACACCAACAACATGTATTGTCATTCCTCAAGACATACCAGAGATCATTACAAAATGACAGATAATATCATTTCTTCCACCTGAACAACTCTCTGTTAGGATATACGAAAATCATATGTTGCAATTCTGTTAGCACAAGCGTCAGTTCCTGTATATCTCCTGCAAGTATCTGAGTATCTTATCAGCAAGTGGTAGCTGCCAGGAAGAATGGGATATAGAGGAAATGCCAGATGAAATCATTTCTTCCACTCGAATAATTGCATATTGGGATATACAAAAATCATACATTCCAATTCTGTTAGTCCAAATGTCGGTTCCTGAACATCTCCTGCAAGTATCTGAGTATCTTACCAGCAAGTGGTAGGATCCAGGAAGAATGAGATATCTGTGACTAGTGATGCCATGGCTTGGCTTGGCTTGCCTGCGGCGCGGCTCAGGCACTTGAGCTGATCAAAATGGTGCTGAGTCACCCTGAGTGGCTCTGGACCGGCTAAGCCGATTGAGATTGCCCAAAGTTGTGGGCTTGCAATCCAAGTTGTATTTATGCTTCAGTTATGTATTTTAATGGTCAAATAGGTTGTGTAGACTATTATTACAAAAGAAACAAGTCATACTATAGAGTTTTGCACAGATCGGTATCTTTGATGAGATTATTTGGCTATGTTTATCTCCTCATACCTATTACAAAACATGCTCGAGAGATGGCTCTGGGGAGTAGGGTATAACAACATGTATTCAAAATGGCAGTAGGGACTCATACAGAGTGTTTTATAGTGTTTTAAGAACATTTAAAGCCCTCCAGTCGCTCTGAATTTGAGGCAACTTAGGGCATGGCTTGAGCAGCTCTGGGCGGCTCGGCTCAACGGCTCGCGGCTCCGAGCCGCGCCGTTGGCTACACTAGCCGTGACGACCTCAATACGGTATAAAGCCGTATCGTACACATACCATCAAGGAAAGGCTCAAGGTCCTGACGGTACGGGTACCGTAACCGTCAGTGTACGGCACGGTGCGCAGCCCTGATCACTGTGGGCCGAAGGTGAGCGAAAATCTTTTTTTTAAAAAGATTATGTAATTATTTCCAAATATAGTAGTGATATCCCACGAGGGGGGTCCTCAACGTTCAACTTCCTCTTAAAAAATTTTACCGACCCCGTGTCGTTGCTAACATCCCGGGTACCCCTTGGTGTGGCGGAGTTGAGTGTGAGTGTGATGGTCAGGCACGAGAGTGACAGTGTCGCATTTCACCTATCCTCCTCTTGACGGAACTGACCATTACAAAGTCACAGTACCTTCGACCGATCATTTCTGCCATCATGTACGGCCCAAATGCACCGTCGGAATCCTCCCTCGTTCGACTCGGCCTAAGTCACTGAACTAGCTGTGCAACAGGCATCTGCATCTGTGAGATATACACACCGCACAGGGTGCATACCATTCCATGGCATTGAGGAAGATCAGATTGAGGATCTCATCCATGGTGGTGTTCGTCCTGATATCAGTCTCATTGATGATGATATCGATGCTACGACCGCCCAGCGCATAATGGCCTACCTCGATTCTGGGGGAATCTCGTTATCCTTGGACGGCATCTTCCTTCAAGCTCGGGAGAGTTCAAGTTGTATAGCGACAGACTTCTCGTTTCAACATTGCTTGGCCACACTTTCCCATACTTATAGGAAGATCGTTCTGTGCAAAAACTGTATAGAGAAACCGCCTCAGGGTGATTGCCCTTACTTGTATTTAATGTCTCTGATGACAGATACCAACAACCTTATTTGTATCAAGTGTCGTCCTGTCGAGGCCACGGAATTAGTGTATGAGCTAAACACAGGAAATCTTACTCTCTGGCGTTGCCAACACCCGAATTTCTGGTTCGGATGATTGCTATAACATGTTCATTCCACAGTTTCGGAAGCATCTCATTTTAAGACGATGAAGCCACCAATGTACAAGAAGCACTGTCAACACAGCAACTTCGAACCTACTGCTCCACCCTACTCCGAACATCCCTGGTCATCGCTATTGTCGTTGTCTTCACCCTTACAAGCGCCTAATTCAACTCTCACCTTCTCCTTATCACACGCTCCCCGAAACACCGGCTTGCTGATGGCCCACGCGAGCCGAGTCGGCGCTAGAGGGTTGACTTCAAACCGGCGTGGATAGGCATCGAGATATGTGACGCTAATAATACACATTAGACGACAGTATGGCCCGGGAAGGAAGACGTACAGTGTATTCGAATGTTCTATCCTCTAGGTTGCACTTAGCTTCCTCGTCGTTCACTCACGTCACCGGCTAGTAGCAACGTAGAATCACGTTTCCAGGGAGAAAGACTGCTGGTCGAGCATGTCGGAATCGCAGTCGTGAGAGGTAGAAGTTTAGAGGCAAAATTGACCACTCGGAATAGCGAGGTAGCGCAAAATTATGACCCTGAACAACACCAAGTTCGCCCAACCATCGGCTCATAGTCGGAAGAACCTATGGGAAACAGATCAAAGAGACGTGAAATAACAGCCAAGGAAACCACTAACCTCAAGAATAACCTTCCTCCTCGACGATTGGCGAACTCCAGGGCATTCTCCTAAACTTTGGAGGATCACCTCCATCTCATATCCCCGTCACCACGATCCTACGACGTAGACATCACCGTTCGCGCTATGTCGCATACCCCCATCCACCTCCACTGCCTTCCCCTGTGACTTCAGCTTGATCTCGGTGTTTCAGAGAAAAGCGGTCCACGGGCGATACAAAAATCCGAGACTAGGCAAAGTTCCAGAGCTCGTCGTCCTAGCCGTCGCCATTCAGGACCAAGAATACGGCGAAAATAGACTTGGGAGAGACATTGGGATGGCATTTAAGTATGAGGCTGATATCTACATAAGGGTCCTCTATATATGCAAGATCGCTTAATCGATGAAGAATGGAATTGATGTGCCTCAGATCTGAATGACGCGGATCTCCGTGAAGTTTCTAATTGGACGAGTGATAAATTTCTGCACTGTCGTAGTTGAATTTGGTTATTGTCATCGGCCCTTGGTTGGTAGGGTACAGGTCGAAGTCTACTTCATCCTTGCAGTCATGTAAGAGTTCTAGTCGGTCAGGCACTTTGAAGGGTTTTGACGATGACTCCTTAGTGACTTGGTGATGAAAACCATTGGATCGTCGGGATGAGGACAGGCAAGAGGAAGTCATGCAGCAGAAACTCAGAGTCAGAGAAGAGCCGAGAATCAAGAGGAACCTTTGGTTGTCTGTCAAGGAGGGCAGATATGGGTGCTTTCGCGACTCTCAGAATTTGTACTTTTTCCTCGCCAAAAGAATAAGTACACGCCAAAGTATATGTGGGGTCACATGACCGTTTGAGAAAGTAAACACGTGGTGGCCATATGTTTGACATTTGTATTACGATCACATGTCATTCCACCATGTTTGTCGACCGTGACTCGATAGTGCTTATTGTTCTAGAGGATTCATAAAGACGCGTACCTGTCCTCAGGTGTGTGAACAGCCTTTCATCATGAGCACCCTAAAGCTCCCTTCTACCATCCGTCACTCCAGTATGTTGCGCGAGAAGGACACGGCCCAAGAGCTAGCCAACGCGGTTTTAGCTGATCTTAGTCGCAACTTTCGTGTTTGTGACACGACCGAATTCCTCCGAAAGAATCTACCTGTCCCCACAGAGCTTGTTGACCACATACTCGCCACTTTAACGAAGAGCGGTGTATACGATAGGAGAGCTAGGGATTGGAAAGGTATGCCAAAATCCCAGTTGGCGGCGGAAGATCGTCATTACGACCCATTTTGCCTCGTCGCAAATGGTATCCAAAATATTGTTGAAGATTACATTGCGAAGCGGGATATGCCACGGACCACGACCAAAGGTATCTGGTTGAATCGTGCCAACAAAACTCCGGAATCACCAAACAAGGACTCTGCGTGGGTCCGTCCCGACGTAGTAAATGTTACCATAACCCACGCAATTAATGCTTTGGACGACATAATTGCGAAAGAAGAGGTGGAAGGTTCGGGGCAAGCCCAACAGGTATTCTCTCTTTTGCTGCCTTCTCTATTTCGTCATTAATACGTTTTAGGCAGTGAATTTGAGCGTATGGTGGCGTCAAATACACCATCCTGTGGAGTACAAGAGAAAAGCATCTCCTGAGGACTACAACTTAGCAGTCAACCAGCTCTGCCGCTACTTGCAAATGATCCTCCGCGAGCAAGTGGATCGACGATTTGCCATGGGACTTGTTGTTTGTTTCGACCAATTGACAGTCTTGTTGAACGATAGGTCAGGCCTTTTCGGAACCTCGGGAAAGATCGATATACACAAGGTTCGTTTCGTTGGCGTACATCGTTGTGGAGTTTGATACTAACTATCCTGTAACTTGCTAGAATCCTCGCGATTTCATCCATGTGATTGCTGCTTTTGCTTTTCTCGACCCCAAGTCTGTAGGATGGGATCCTTCGATGAAGGTCTACGATCCTGAAAGAGATATATCTGTCCCGTCATACGAAATTGGCAACAAGCCTAAAATCTTCGGAAAGAGCTCGTATTCGACGCACTGGGAGATCGATGTCCCTTCCAAGGATGGAAAGTCGCGAGAAAAGGTGATCATGGTTCGCGCGCTCTCCGTCGTCGGAGCAGAAGTCATGTGTGGACGTGCCTCTGTCGTTTGGGAGGTTGTACGATGGTTTGAAAGGTTCAATCCGAGTGAGGTGAGGGTATCGCGCAGGTTATTTTTATTGTGCTGATGGCCCAAATGACAGACTTATGTGCTTAAACGTTACTGGCGACCATACACGACGATGTGGCCAAGTCCGCCTGCCTGCAGTCTACAATCTTCTGATGTGCAAATACCGGGTCAGATGTTCGTCGAAGGCTCGCATGACATTGCTCATCGTGACGCCGGACCTCTTCCTGCCGAAGACTCGTCTGCCGGGAACATATCTGAGGGCGATCTTTACAAGCTTTTCGACTCCTTTGAATTGCGTTTATATTCCTACGAAGACATCACTATTGACGGTGTCGTCGACTCTACCCTTGAAGGGATTCGCCACGGGGTGCTTCCTGAACCACTACACACTGACAACTCGACCCCTCTTCTCGGAAAGAAATTTGTGTTCTTTGAGAGTAAAGAACGGGGGAGTAATAAGCGTAAAGACCGTGATGAGAAGGACGAGGACGCTGAGCCTTTCTTGCATAGGAATTCGACATTGACGATGACAGAGTTGCATTTAGTTGTTGCCAATAATTCAGGGGCTCAGGAACCGATATCGCGCGCTCATGCTCAGATTCTGTTACCAAATCCGGGATGGGTCATCAGAAATTTCCGGAGCTTGAAAGAACTACTGCTCACTTTATTGGGAGCTGTAAAAGGTAGGCAGATCATTATATGCCGACTTCTTAGGCTAAGTTAAAATTTAGACCATCAAAACTTTCATAATAAAGGTGGCCTACATCGCGACGTCAGTTCCGGGAATATTATTATTGTTCCCTTGAACGGCGATGTCGAGATGACGGAGGGCCGGCTCATCGACTTGGATCATGCGAAACGAACAAAGAACTTCACTATGCATAACTTACCTGCTGCAAGTGAAGTATTCATCCAGGTCACCAGAACACTATTGGCCAATGATGACCTGTCAGTCGAAGAAGACGTTCTTTTAGATGCTGCCTCATATCACAAGAACGGAGCGTCGGATTACCTGGGCGAAGTAATTGAAACAAGAGTCACATATTTCGGGTTGAGCAGAGGAAAAAGGTATTCTCGTGCAGATCTAAAGTGGAATTATGAAGTGAATGTCCTCCTCTTTGATCATTACCGATTCTGACAATTTTGATTCGAAAGACTCCGCCCAGGCCGTCGTTTGGGCAACGTATAGCTAGAAACAGCGGCACTCGAACGGTACGTTTGTTTACATCTCTTACCTTGAAATGCGTCATCGAATATCTAGGGCACATATCCATATATGAGCGCCGAAGTCCTATCAAACAAATTGCATCAAATTTACATCACTGGAAAACGGGCACGACGATTTTTTTATCATGATGCAGTGCACGACATGGAATCCTTTCTCTGGGTCCTGGTCGAAATATGCTTAACAAGAAAGGGTCCAGGCTTAGGTATGAGGCGAGACGAACTGAAACCTGGCGAGAGCATGCAATCCAGTCTGGCAGATTGTGTCCATAAACTCTTCGACGCAGACGTTGGCATCCTCTCCGATGTTAAGAGCGAACTGCTTGAAAACCCCGACGGAATGGATGATAATATTGTCCCTCTATTTCATCCCTATTTCGAACAGTTGAAGCCAATGGTATTGCAATGGTGGCACACCCTGTGGCTCGCGTATCGTTACCGTGCCATCGAATATCTTCATATTCATAACCACGTCATCGACATCCTAGAAGAAACCATCTCGAAGCTCTCTCACGACGATGATAGCGAGGATTCAAAAGAAGTTGACCGGAGGAAACGAGAGTGTCAGCTCATGCGGGAGATGCTCAGGAAGAAGAATCAGGCAGCGAAGACCGTTGAGGCCTTTGACACGTCACCGGAGGTCCAAGACCTGGGGCACAAGCAGCCTCTCATAGCTCCCCCTGACTCACCCACCCGTCCTAAGAAAAAGAGCCGCAAGACGTTGCTGAAGAATTAAGTAGGTTGTGCTGTATAGGTATCTTTCATCTACTAGGCTACCTAATCATTGTCCTTCCGTTATTACAATCATCACTTGTTACTTAGCATCGAGTTATTTCTGACAGGAACCAGTACTTACTATAGAGACGGATATATTGCGAACGTCGTAACGATCCCCTTTATGGTGACTTAGAGTGATCAAGCTAAAACGATTGGATCATCGCGATGAGGACAGGTAAGATAAAGTCATACAGCAGCAACTTACAGAGTAGAAGCCAGGGATCCCGTCTTTCAAAAATGCAATGCTACGGAGAGGAATCTCCACCATATCTGATAAGAGGTTCTTACATGAGTGCTTTCGTGACCCTCCGAGGCATAGCAGACAGCGACGAGGTATTGGATCGAATATGATGATCGAGAAGCGGGCAAGATAAGAGTGCGCCATCCAAACCTAATGAACCCTGCGCCCTGCGATGCTCAGGCGTGCTGAGGCAACGGCCTACCACTCGGTTGAGCATCTTTCGTCTAAGGAAGTTCGAGGATCTTGACGTGTTCCTATCACGGCCCTTAAGAGGTGTTACACCTGAGGACGAGGAGATAGGAGCCACTGGTATGCATCTGATTAGTCAATTTTAAAGATAGATTTGGGTTTGTTTGGTTCGGCGTAAACATGTGCTAGAGTTCTAGCTGAGGCCTTGTCGTGAATAGAGATTTCTCCTTTACTGCTTTACTCTTGACTTCCACGTCGCTCTGCAGTACAGGTGAGCACTTCATGCATCTTTCCAGTTTTGATCTTACTTTCTCAAGATAGTTGTTATTATTGGCTTCAGGAGCTCCAGCTCTGCCACCAGTCTACAGCAACTATCTTATGTCATAAGATCTTTTCTGATTCCATTTCTATCTTGATAATCTTATCATCATCCTCACTTTCCAGGATTCAACTGTGATCTTCTGGCTTTGCTATCATTTCCAGTTGAATCTTCATAGTGAGCTTCTCATCTTCTCGTTGCCTCCATTATATTTATCATGAGCCCATATCATAGAACTCTTCGTGCGGCTCAGCTTCTTTTTTCATTGTATCTCTGCTCGCTTCACTTGCCATCTTACTCTCAATGTCTGATGCTGGATATTTGTATGAACCTCCTATTCCTGCCGTTCCAGTCAATTTGCCTGCACCTTTGGACATCATCAATCTTTCTGGAGCACTCGAAAATCCACCTATGGCCCCTGATGAGGCTGAGCTCATTCGGGTCTGGACTGAGATCTGTCAGCACCTTGTCGAGGATGCAGTCTCAGGTCGCACTTCAGTTGACACCTTCCTCAATTTCCTCAATGAAACAGGAGTCTCTCCTGAAGAAGCACAAGACTATGTGAATCAAGTGTTGCAGCGTCGCAGTCAGCAAGGAGCCCCAGGTCCTCCTCCTCCACCAGCAGATCAGGCTCTCGCGCCCTCTAATCCAATTGATGCAGCAAATGCCCTTGCTTGGGCTGTCCTTCAGGTGAAAGTCAATGAACTGCAGGGAATCGGGTCTCACCCGGCTCCATCCCCTTCTTCCACTCTCCTCACCGATGAAGTTGCCAACTTCCTGGGAATCCCGAATTCTAAAGGAGCCATACCTGCTGCTGTGCTGGCCAAAGCCCCTTATCTGGCCAAACTGCCCATCTTGGCAGAGGCTGATGCTCATCTGGAGAAGACTCAAGAGCTTCTTGTGGTCTTTGGTCCTCAAGCAACCCAAGAAGCCCTTGTCAATAAGGCACAGTTCACTTCAGTGGCTGTTCCTTTGCCTCGGGAAATTTGGTGCAAAATCATCCTCGATCATTTTGTCAATCTCGAGAAGCTATTTGCATCTATGGAAAAAGGCTACGATCACCATGATGACCCCAAGGATTTTGGAGCTGGCTATGCACTTGTCAAGAAGGAGCAAGCTTTTTCCAAACTCAAATTACGCAGCGAAGCAGACTGGCTCCAAGTTTTCGACACCTGGTTTGCTGGGACATCTTTTTTCTTTTGCCATAGAGAGAGGGAGCTTCAAGTGTATCACTCAATTGTTTCAGACTTATTCCAGGCTGTGCTGAACAATGCACAAGTCACAATTGAGTTTGATGTTGCAGTTTGCGATAAATATGCACAAAAGCCTTTCCATCTGGATGACAGAGCTCAACTCAACCTTCTGCTACTCGCTCAGATGTTCCATAGTCCCTCAACTACCTCATCTTCTTGCTTGACTAAGAAGTGCGCTGCCCCATTTCCTTCCTCTGGCCAAGCTAAGTCAGCAGACATGCCTTGTTGCCACTGGAGTTTCAGCAATTGCAAGACAGATCCTTGCCCTAACAAGTGTAAGCATGGGATCTGCTGCATTTGTGGTGAAGGACATTGCACCAAAGACAATGAGCAATGTCTCACCTCCCTTCAATCTCACTCTCGAGCAGGAGAAGTCAGGTAGTTATGACAAGGTGTCTTCATTTGTCAAGACTGGGCCTAGAACATTTACTACTTCTAATCCTACATTAAAATGTAATTCCCATGATTTTCTAGACCCTCCTCAGTTCCATTGAGGATTTGTTTGGTCTGATCGCTTTCAAAATATTATTTCTCCTGCTGCCTGTTATACTGAGATCACTCTGCCTCTCCCTTCTCTACCTCAACATCTTCTGGATGACCCTCAGCCTCAAGCCTCCATTCAATCTCTTGGGGACACAATCAAAGTCAACACTCCTTTCGATGTTGACAAGATGGAGTTGCTCCTTTCTGACCACCCCAACCAACCATTTGTCCGCTCTGTCATGAAGGGATTCTGAGAAGGCTTTTGGCCATTAAATGATGGTGACTGGAAGATCGAGGTTGAAGAGGTGACAAAAAACTATCCTGCAAATGATGTGGATCAAGAGCAAATCCAAGCTTTGGAGGATAGGGAAGTTAAAGAGGGAAGGTGGTCTGATCCTCTTCCAGAGACATCTCTCCTTAGTGTCCCCCATGTTTGTCATGTGGCAACATGAGAAACCATGGGTGATTACTGACCACTCAAGTTCTGGGATCAATGATGGCATACCTCAGGCTGAAGCTAAGGTCAAGTATGATGACATGTGATCCTTTGTGCAGACACTCCATGATGCTCACGAGGCAAATCCAGGAAGGCATATCATCACTTTCAAATCGGACATCTCCAACAGATTCCTTAATTTACTGGCACATCCTCTCTTTCAATTGCATCAAGTCATCAATATCGAGGGTAAGTTGTACATTGTACGATGTATGGGGTTTGGCAACAGAGTGTCCCCTCGAATCTGGTGTGCAGTCTCTGGGTTACTGTGCTGGCTTGCCATGCACAAATTCGACATTCTTGGACTCCACGTATATATGGACAACCTTTTTGGATGGGACTTTGAAGACCATCTGATCAAATTTCAGGGTAGACAATGGCCTCCTTGCCAGGTTCAGCTACTGATTTTGTGGGAATACATCTCATGCCCTTTTGAAGATAAGAAGCAAGATCATGGTGAGCTACTCAAGATTATTATATTCTGGGTAGATGCAAATTAAGGGAGCATTTCCTTACCTCCTTCATCTGTGAGCAATTTAATTTTAAAGATCAACACCTTCCTTGCATCACCTGGCTGTAATCCTACTCTCTGAGATTGGCAACACCTTGCAAGTCATCTCAACTGGCTACTAAATGTGCTCCCTTGGGGTTGCCCCACTTTAACTGAGTTGTACCGTAAGATGAGCGGTAAATCACATGCCTTTTCTGGCATCCCCCTCAATGGTGTCATCATTTCTGATCTGTCTTGGTTGAAATCCATCATTCCTTGCTCCATAGGAATTCAGTTTGCTGATTCTGGGTTGTGGTCTGACAATGAAGCTGACATTGTTTTGTGGACAGACACTGCTTTGACATCTGCCTTGTTCTTTGTCTTCGCCAACCAAGGGTTTGTGTACGAGATTCACCCTGGCTCTGAGAAGGTTGACATCTTCTTCTTGGAATTGATGGCAATCCTATGTGGAATTCATCACATCGCATCCTTCACTCATCCACCTTGCTGAGTACTTCTCTGGTCAGACAGTTTAGACTCTGTTCATGTCCTGAATACCCTTCATACATCACAGTCAATGCATAATGCTCCTCTCCTTGGGTTAGCAGAGGTGGTTTTGAACTCTGGCATTGACTTACATGCAAGGCATATTGAAGGGAAGAAAAACATCTGGGCAGATATGTTATCTCATCTTCTCCTCGATGAGTATCATTGAAAGTTCCCCACTGAATGTGTCCATTTCTTCACCCCCCCATGGGAGCTGTTGCCAGCACAATGGAGGAAGTGCTTTTGAGCACTCTGGGAGGCCGAGCTGCCAGCATGCAGGTGACTCATCCTCCCATGGATCTGGTGGACCTGGATGACTGAGTACGTCATCTTCAAGCGAGCACTATTGAGCACTCTACTGTGAAAGGGTATGCCATGGGGGCTAGGGATTACATCAACTTTTGTACATCTCACAGATTGTCCCTGGACCCGACACCCCAAACCTTGTCATGCTACATCACTTACACCTCTCAATTTATTGCATCTGCACCAAAATACCTTACTGGAGCTCGCCATTTCCTCCATGACATTTATCTGCAGTTTGATGATAATTGGCTGCACCCCCTTGTCACCACAACAATACATGGATCAAAGAAGCTGCACGCAGACCCTGTGAAACATAAACTTCCATTGTGCACCACACACTTGCAGACCTTCCTGCAAGTAGCAGACCTTCCTGCAAGTAGCAGATTGCTCCAGCTCTTATGATGACCTACTATTTGCAACTATTTTGTACTGTGCATTCTATGCATGCCATCGCATGGGTGAACCTGTGCAGAAAAATGATAAGTCGTTGTTTGGTTGGCAGAAAATTGTCAAGCGAGCAGCTCTCTGCTTCAAAAAAGGGCGTGCACAGTATCATCTCCCTTACCACAAATCTGACCCCCTGTACTGCGGTACTGACATTTTATTCACAACACAATCAATTGCGGATCCTGTGGGCTTTCTCTGCAGGTACACAAATAAATGCGATAGCTTGCATGGATCGTGAGCAGCATTGTGGCTTTGTCAAGATGGCACTCACCCCACTTGATCTTGGTTCAATAGAAAATTCTTTGCCATCCTCAGCCATGACTTTGGTGGACATTCACCCCATGCAGGAGGTGCAACTTTTCTAGCTGCATTAGGTTTGTCTGAATCCATCATTCAAGCAATCGGATGATGGTCATCAGCTGCATGGAAGATATACATTTGGGAGAACCCTACTATCTGTGCAGAACAGGAACTTGCTGCTGCATGTTTGCGACATTCTTATCCTTAACATTGCTTCTCTCATTACTCCACACCTCCACCATCCCATCCTCACCCCTTCACCAGCACCCATCATTCATCCATCATTCTATAGCCTCTCTGTTCCTTCATTTATCCATTTTTTGGGGTCCATCAGGACCTCTGATTGTGCTACCTTGGTCCATCTTGATCCATGCAGCAGAGGTCGGTGTAAACATGGGTTCCAAGGGTAAGGAGAGTTTTTGAAGGCCTCTGAGCTTTCTCGAGGGGTACACCTGCCTTTCAGCACTGAGCTCTGCTCACCCTATCTCACTCTGATTGTTGTGCCATTGATAGGTCCACCTTGCGCTCTAAGCTCTGGGAACATTTCCAAATGCATCAACACATCACCACACATACTCCCAACCTCTACAAACTGCACAATGTTAGAATCAATACCATAGATTGACTAAGATAACACAGATTAGACCTCAGCACTATGTATAAGTGACTTTATTTATAAGATCATACCTAAGATAACACAGATTAGACTACTGTATGATCAGTAATAGTTTGTGCATAAAGAATAAATAAAGTGGCTCACCCTCAGCACTGTGTATAAGTGACTGATGGTGTACATATAGGTAAGAGGGAATATATACATAATTCTATGATAAAGGGTCAGAATGATCAACACACACAAAGGGTGTTTGTGGTGCCCATCAATCCTAACACTCCTCCTCACCACAAACAACTCCTCCTCACATGGAAACCTGGGACATAATTGGAGACCGAGCAAGGAGCAAAGGTGACTGAATAGTGGTGCCGGCAGTGATTTAGTAAATATATCTGCAATGTTGTTCTTGGTGTGAATGTATCGTATTGCAATTTCTTTGGATTGGACATGTTCATGGAGAAAATGGTATTTGATGTCGATGTGTTTGATGCATGTATGGAGTAAGGGATCCTCTGATAAATTAATTGCTGCATTATTGTTGCATAGCATGGTGGTAGGTGTTTGCATGATGTTGTGTCCGATGGCTTTGAGGAGTGCATAAAGCTATATGCATTCTTGTGTGCTTTTGAATGCGGCCATGTACTCTGCTTTGCAAGAGGAGGCTGTGATGGTTTTTTGTTTGTGTGCTGCCCAAGATATCGCCCCTGAGCCCACATTCCATGTTGATGATGCTCAACCCAGGAAAACCACCAGAACTGCCAATGAGGCAATCGATGATGTTTATGACGAGTCAGAGGAGGGTTGTGAGATGTTCCGAAAGTTCGTGGTCAAACCTCTGAGAAGATTACTAGTTAACACTAGTCGTGAAGGTAGTTTTATGAGAGACAAAGGCGTTTGTTGTGGTCCGATTGAGTATCAATCGATATCGAGGGCAATCGATGAGATTGATGGCGAACGAGTTTTATTGTCGATGGTCGATTTGTGAATTATGGGGACCTTTTGATAGGTCGATGGTATATGAAGGGTGTGGCAAATTGCTATGAAGTGTTGGAAGGGTTGCTAGAACTACGATGAGAGGATCAAGGGAGGATCGAGGATGCGACAATTGCAGAGGTTTCTCATTGATCAAGAAAACCCACAGAGACTTAGATTGTTTTTAGAAAGCTGATTGGATGCTTAGAACTGTATACGAGACGATATGTGAAGATGAATTCTTGTTCTTTTCAAGTAGATACTACAGAGTTTTATATGTTTTAAAGAAACTTCCTAAAATGGAATGAGAAACATGTGTAGAACATGAGGCAAAAGATATGAGTCAAGGCACAAGGCCATAAAGGAGACTGGAATCCGAACAAGAGAGATATATATATCATATGATGAAAGAGTAATAAAGGGAAAGAACTAAAAGAGACTGTCCTTTGTGTATAAACTGCGCTAAGTCTCGCAATAATGCGTCCAGCAGGTTCTGTGCATGATAGGGACTTGGAATGAAGCTGACCTATGATCAGCAGGTTTGAACACGAGTTGGAATACGTCCTAGTGCATGGTCTTCCACCACTTAGATAACAAAGGTGGCGCCCGATGTTGCTCGTAGTTTCTCAATATCGATTGATGACACTCGACAATGGTCGACAAATGTCGATCACGGTTGTGGCTTGTTCAAAGTTGGTCGGGGATGTTTGGTGGTCGTGTAGGGGAATCTCAGGGACTTTCGGGGTAGTCCTAAGGTTGTGCAATGTGGTCTTTTGATACTATCGATGTTGCTGGTGATGTTTCGATGCAGTCGATATGATATCACGATCGATAGAGTGTGTCGCGCTGCATCTGGGACATCGTAGGAGTTAGCCGATGTGATTAGAATGATGCTAAAGTGTTGAATCGGTCCTTGAGCTGAGAAGACGACCTATCATCCTCCCCTTTACTGAAATTCTGACCGTCCCGGTCAGTCGAGCTGAAGTAACCAGGTCATGTGACATTGTTGATCGTTGATTTAAGACACATTGTGGTTTGAACCTTTCTCTTTCCATTTGATCTCTTTCATCCACCTCCTCGACAAACATGTCCATCCTCGCCGAACTTGCTCTTCCCATCTTCGATCACACAAAATCGATGCCCGAGACTGGCAAAGCTGAAGACCTCGACTTCGAGGTATGGGGTCGCACTTTTTGTGAGAAAATGGTATGTCGTTTCATTTTCTTTGTTTATCTGCTGTCTAATCTCATTTGATAGGCTGAATACGATGACCTGATCAGGTCGTTCAACAAGGCACACGACGAATGTGTGCAGGTGACATTGGATGAGGCCATTGGGCTGTTCGCGCCATTCGCTCATGAGGGCTGGCTGTCTTGGGGGGGGGAAGTATCTATTTAAGGAGTATTTGAGGACAATCGAGGAAGAGAGGAAGAGAGAGGAGGAGAGGGAGGCTCGGCAGGTGGCCATCGAGGCAAAGGCAAAGAGGATAGAGGAATGACAAGACGCACTGGTCGAGGGGCATCGAGTTTTCTTGGCCGAAGTCCAGGCCAAAACTGTCTCGAAGGATGAATTCCACGATTGTATGGCTGCGCTCGAGCTTCTGCACCTCTCGATCAATCGGGACGAAGCTGCGGATGAAGAAACTCTGGTCAATGACTGGTAGGTCGTCGAGCAAATCATTGAAAAGAGGAAGGCTGACGAGATGGACAAGGAGGACAAGGAGGGGGAAGATGAACTCGATGAGGAACCTGTGGTCGCAAAGCAGGTGCGATTGGAGGAGGGTGATCTGATCCTCTTCCATGGGCCGGTAAGTTGTCGTTCTTTTGTCGATATTGTTAAGACTAATTATGCTTTTGATATTGCTCTAGTGTGATCGTTGCACCAGACTGAAGACGACTCAGGAGTGTATTGTCGAGGAGGGCACCCCAAAGTGCAAGCAATGCACTCAAGGGCTACAGGGGTGCTACTGGGAGGGAGTGTCGAGGAGAGGACTCCGATGGGGTGAGTCGAGGAAAACGGCGAGCTCCAAGCAAGCTACAAAGGGTACTGTGGAGTTGATGGAGGTGTCGACTCCGAGATGTAGTAAGTGAAATTGTTTGTTAATAATTATGATCGCTAAATATGTAGGATCACTTAGCGATACACATCTGGGCTATCCAGCCCATCCAAAATGCGGAGGCCAGGCCCTCGAAAGTCGACAAGCGCCCGAAACGAACGATGAAGCTGAAGCCAAAGATGGCTGAGAAGGAGAAGGGGAAGGGGAATGGGAAAGGCAAAGCACGTGAAGTCGAACCCGAGGTCACGGGTATGGTCAAGGGGGCATCGATGGCGGTGGAGGACGAGATGATGCATCAAGACTCCGTCGTCGATATCTCGCAGAAGTGCTGGTGCGGAAGAAATTGGAAGTGGAAGTCTTGATGGAAGAGATCGAGGTGTTAGAAAGGAAATGGGAGGAGTCCCAGTAAAATTTTTGTTTTATTGTTTTAATGTTATCATTTTTCTTGTATCTGAATGAGATAAATTTGAAATGAGAAATATCGCATGCGATTGAAGCCAGGAAATGTAAGATATATGCAAAGAAACATAGGAAAGAGAGAAAAAGAAAGTAAGACAGATGATTCATCAAAACGAGACATAGGGGAAAGGCTCAGAACTCCTTCATAGCCGAAAAACCCCCTCGAGCTTGTGCGAACACGTTTCAAACGATATCGCGACTTGTAATAGTACACTGTTATAAAATCGAGAGTTTGTTTCAATATTGCAAGTAGAAAAAGAAAAGAAAAATGGTTTATTCATCTTCGTCAAGGTCAGGAATGCCCTCGTCGATGTCTCCATCAACGTCCAATGTCGTTCGAAGTTGTTCGAGCCGACGATTGTCGATATCAAAGAAGTTTGGAGGAAGGGGAATCAATTTCCGTGCTAGATAGGGTAGAATTCAGAAAGCTGCTACTGGTCGATGAAGAACTGATCCGTCGAGCTCGCAAAGAATATAAGCGCCACTGTAGTTTCTTGCAATGACTATGAGTGGGCCGAGATATTGAGCTCGCATTTTTCGATTAAGAGCCTTTTTGATCTGTGTGTTTCGCATGAGTATGAGGTCACCTTTTTCGAAATGGTAGTCTCGAATCATTCACTTGTGAACTTCTTTGAAGCATTTCGCAGCTTCTCGTCGAGCGGTGTAGACTCTAGAGTAGAGTACCTCAAGATCGGTCGAGCGTTTCTGGAGTGCGATAGCACGTTGGGCAATGAGATTGGTGGAGGAGAGTATCAAATCGGGTGGTGGTTGTAGATATGTTGCTTCTGAAATGTCGAGAGGGATGAGTGGATGAGAACCTGTGATTGCAAAATAGGGCGAACAGCCCATTCGTTTTTGAACTGTTACCCATTCTGCCCAAAAGACCGAGTAGTCGCAACCGACCATCGAGTTTGATCACCATCGACGGCCTTGTAGAGCAATTGTCGTACATCGAAGTGGGCTCGTTTGACGAGGCCATTGGCACAAGAATTGTACCCACTTATCCGAATATGATTGATATGATATTGCTTCGACAAATACTCAAGAGCAGAAAGGAATGCTGCGCCGTTGTCAGTAACAATCTCATAAAGCAAGCCCCAACAACAAATGATTTCTTCAAAGATCCAATCACCGATGGTCTTCGCTGTTTCCTTGCGAAGCATCCTGAACTCCGGCCAGTACGATATCGAACATCGACCTTGTACTATATAGCGATATCCACCGGAAGGCAGCATGTGCATTGTGTCGATAGCATCGACCTTGATGATAAGGTTTCATACCCCTATCAAGTATAAACAAAGTGCCCCAAGGGCTCAATATAGACCCTAAAGCTTGAGTTTCGGTTGCGAAAACCGCAATTCACAGTCGTTGAGCATGATCGAGCCGAATCGACTGTAATATCGCTTTCGAGGGTTATTGCGGTCACATTGCATTAGAAAATAGCCGATAGTGATGCTCAATGTGTTGACTGCGAGGATTACTGGGGCGTTCAAGGTATAGTCGATGGATCGAATCGCTGGCGAGTTTAGGAGTGCATGCTTGAGATCTTCTTGCGCTGCTACCTGAGATGGGCCAAATTCGAAGGGCACATCTTTTCAAGTAAGATTGATTAGCAGAGCTGCTCGATGTGCGAAACTCTGGATGAAAATTTGACAAACTCCAATTGTTCCTAAGAATGCCTTAACTTCTGTGAGCGTACAACACGGACCCCATTTCTGGATCTTATCGATATGCATTGGGTCAGCCATTCGGCCTTGAATATTGCATCGATGACCTAAAACAATTATCTCGGGGACACAAGCAAATAATTTCGGTCCAGAGAATGTCCCACCACAATACTTCATGCACTGGATGATGCGATTCAGGTTCTCGAAGTGTTCCCACACGAATCGTCAAATGCCTGAGTTGTCAATGATCGTTTCATAAGACCCACCGATCATTCGATATTCCGATTTCGGACCCTTCACTGGTGTGTCATCGATATAAGGGATCGTGATGTGAGGGACCTCGGGTTGTAGGATGAAAGTTATGTCGTCATGTAGGATCGGAACTGAGTTCGTCCAACCCATCGGTAGGGTGACGATTCGAAGTGCGCCGAATGGTGTCTGGAAAGTCGTTAGATCTCGAGAGGATTCAGATACGAGCCTTTCGTCAAATGCAACATATAAATGCAACATTCCACCACAAGCGCGTCCTCCAAACTGTTTGGCTAAATGCTTGGGGATTGGGATGCCTGAGTGCTGAATTGTAACTTGGTTTAGTGGCTCAAGGCTGTGGACAATTCGGAGCAATTTTGCGTCTTTCTTCACAACGCAAAACCATCGTGATCGGTATGACAAGTTCGATGACTTGTAGACTCCTGCTTCAATCTTCTTTTTCAGCATCTCACAAATTTGTTCATACAAACCAGGCGGTATGGGGATATTGCATTCGACCCAAGGGGTATGCGGGATGACTGGGAACTCGATAGGGGGGAAGAAATCAGGTCGAAACCTTCCTCGTTCATTTTCGGTCCATGCGAACCCTGCTTGCTGGTTTTGAATGAAGTCATGCATGAGGTCTCATTCTTGAGGCCATAAGAAATCTCCTGGATGATTTCAATCGATGATGTTTTTGCATTCAAGGTTATATCGAGGAGTTGGTTTGAATATCGGAGGATGGGGATTTAGTGGAGGCATGTCTTGGAGGGGATCGCCCTTGATGTGTCAAATAATTCTAAAATGATCGGGTAGTCCGGCCACGATTGGGCGGACCTTCTGTGCAACTGGTTTATACTTTTTCTTCGTCGATAAATAACTAGACTGTGGATTGTTGGAAATAACTGAGGAAGGGAAAACTGATGATGAAGAAGGTCACATAGGTATAAACACCATTGGGGCGTTTCAAGGAACGTGGAACTCGTCGCATGCAGATAAATATAAGTCGGAAAGCGTCGCAGATAATTCTTCAGAGGAGTCGATTTTGGGGATATTTGCAGTGCGCTCGATAAATATAGAGGAGTTAGAAGAGTCGAACGAGATGATGAAAGCGCACTGTTCTGAAATTTCATTCTCTAACGCTGAAAATCCTCTCGAACTACTTTTCGACGACGGTGCGATTGAGGTATTGAGGGAATTGTAGCAGTCCGAGTTGAGTTAGGATTGCATATCGTGATGGTTTGCGCTTTGTTCCGATAGTTCCTAATGATGCTTTCCGTCAAGACGTCGAAAGGTCATCCGAGTAGAATATTGTATGCTGGGTCCCGAATAATATGTATCTGCATGTATAGGGTGATTCCACTGAGGTCGCAGGGTACGTTGCATGCTAAACTGAGTGTTTTGTCCACAGTCCCGTTAGCAGACTGCATCGGAAGCCTAATCAAGGAGTCATATGCTAGACTGAGTTCATGGCAAACATCTTCAGCCATCGATATGATCGAGGAACCGGGATCGACGACACTTTCTACCTGGTTGTTACCATGGACATCCATAATAACTGATCTAATCGATGAAGTTTCTCTAGCGACGATGAAAGGCTGAGGGATTTTACTGGGTTGGAGACTCCTAATATAAGTCTCGTACGGGTCAGGCACAATGATTGCATCGGGACTAAACATGTTCGTTGCATTGTTTCCAGATTGTGGGACTCGTTTTGGTGTGACATGTTCTCTCCATTTTGTTTGAACCTCTGGTGAAAGCGAGAGTAGTTCTTTGGATGTCAGCATGATGATTGGCATCTTCATCGAGCGCGCAAATATATTGTGTGCAATTTTCTCGTTCTGTACCGGTGCCTGTGCCGCATACGATGGTCCGTCTTTTTCCTTACCCTTTGATGCGCCAGCAAAGTTCCTTTTGTGTGGTGGCAAATAGGTGTTCTCCCTGACCAACGCGTATGGGTGTACCGAGGTTTGCATTGGGGGTATGGTGGTCAATGGCGAAGTGGTTGATGTCAATGTTGGAGGGGTAGTTGAAGTCGAAGGGTTGACCATTGTCGATGAAGATGTTGAGGGTGGTGGGACTGTACCAGTAGACGTTGACGATGCAGGGATGGGAGTTGTCGTGGCTGGAACCGAATTTCGAACCTCTTTGTTTGGACGCGAAAATGGTCGACCATTTTGAAGCGTGAATATTTTGCGCTCGAGAGCTGCTAGGCTATCTTCAGAGTCAGCTGTCAACGTCGAGTTATGATAAATGCCTTTCATCTCCACTCCTGATATAGAAACGGCGTCGGACTCTGTTATCGAAGTGATCACAGCCGAGGTTGAACTAGTCGAAGTTGAAGGTGCCGATGGTGCAATGCTGAATAAAAGTGTTGCTGCTGGGGTTGCATCTGGGTTGCGTTTCCACCATTCATCGATGCGTTCCTTGATAAACCTGCCAGGGATACTTTAAGGGGTGAATTGTCTATTAGGAAGTACGATCTTTCCTTCCGCGTTTCGCTTACACTTCCCTTCATTCAGGTATGACTGACAAACCATACAGTCAGGGATAAAATTTCTGGATAAACCACAAAATATGCAAAGGAGTGCATCGATATGTGCCTGTCTGTCTGCCGAATTAGTGCAAGGATTTTTAGTACCTGCAATATGCATAGTGATGGTGCTAGCGAATTGTTCGAACATCATGTTTAGATCTTTGGTTTTGATTGTAATAGTTCCAGGTGATGAGGTGCCCGTATTTCCGATGTTCGATGTTGAGTGCGATGAAGAGGTTGATTGGTGGATTACTGAGTTCGATGTGTTGGAGCCTGCTAGAATGAATTTTGCCACGTTGTGAACGTTGTTGAGTGGATACGGATCGTTGGGATAATGGTCGGGGAATTTGAGTTCGAGTCGTCAAGCAATTCGAGTCCATAAGGCGGGTTGGAATCCTTGAACATAAGCTCTGCTTTGCTCAGCTTCCCAGATCCTATTCTTTGCTCACAAAAAGTGAGTAATGTTGTAGAACGCACGATAATACATTCCTAGATTGCTCGCATCGAATATCCCAATGTGTAGCTGTTCTCCCACTAATTTGTCCATGTCCAATATGCTCCACTTGCGATCGTCTTCCGAGCCAGGATAGAGTTTGTGTACTGCTGTTCTAAATTTGTTGAATGATGTGCTGGGTTGATACTCTGGAAGCAATTCCCAGAGTTCTGATGAGTTGATGTCGAGGTAGCGACAAGCGTGTTTCTTCATGAGATTTGATTCAGTAACACCGCAGGTTGGGAATAATAGTTCAAGCTCTTCAAAGTATCATCGAAGCTCTCGAGGCTGAGTCGGGTCAAATTTCGGAGTGGTCGAGTGCCCACAAGCTGGCATCACGGTTTGGGTAGTCATGAATGCGATGACTCTAGGGGTAGGGGTTAAGACTTGTGTAATAGATGGTAGAGGTGTCAAAGTTGTTGGAAGGATAAATGAAGAGGTCGATGATGATGATGAAGAAGTAGATGATGATGTGGAAGGCGATGATATAGGTGAAGGAAATAGTCTATGATGAGTAGATTCTGCTTCGGAAACTGGAATTAGAATATCTCCCGATTGTTCGAGAGATTCAAAGGCGTGGCGAGTATCGATGCGAAGGGTTCTTGCTTGTGTTGGCCTAAGCCGAGGAAGTCGAGGTTGGTCCGACGATGAAATGATTCAGACACCCTCGCAGTGGGCTCCAAAAATGATGATGCTCAACCCGGGAAAACCACCAGAACTGCCGATGAGGCAATCGATGATGTTTACGATGAGTCAGAGGAGGGTTGCGGGACGTTCCAAAAGTTCGTGGTCAAATCTCTGAGAAGATTACTAGTTAACACTAGTTGTGAAGGTAGTTTTATGAGAGATGAAGGCATTTGTTGTGGTCCGATCGAGTATCAATCGATATCAAGGGCGATTGACCATTGATATGTGAATTATGGGGACCTTTTGATAGGTCGATGGTATATGAAGGGTGCAGCAAACTGCTATGAAGTGTTGGAAGGGTTGCTAGAACTACGATGAGAGGATCAAGGGAGGATCGAGGATGCAACAATTGCAGAGGTTTCTCGTCGATCGAGAAAACCCGCAGAGACTTAGATTGTTTTTAGAAAGCTGATCGGATGCTTAGAACTGTATACGAGACGATATGTGAAGACGAATTCTTGTTCTTTTCAAGTAGATACTACAGAGTTTTATATGTTTTAAAGAAACTTCCTAAAATGGAATGAGAAACATGTGTAGAACATGAGGCAAAAGATATGAGTTAAGGCACAAGGCCATAAAGGAGACTGGAATCCAAACAAGAAAGATATATATATCATATGATGAAAGAGTAATAAAGGGAAAGAACTAAAAGAGACTGTCCTTTGTGTATAAACTGCGCTAAGTCTCGCAATAATGTGTCCAGCGGGTTCTGTGCGCAATAGGGACTTGCAATGAAGCTGACCTATGATCAGCAGGTTTGAACACGAGTTGGAATACGTCCTAGTGCATGGTCTTCCACCATTTAGATAACAAAGGTGTAGTCCTAAGGTTGTGTGATGTGGTCTTTTGATACTATTGATGTCGCTGCTAATGTTTCGATGCAGTCGATATGATATCGTGATCGATAGAGTGTGTCGCGCTGCGTCTGGGACATCGTAGGAGTTAGCCGATGTGATTAGAATGATGCTAAAGTGTTGAATCGGTCCTTGAGCCGAGAAGACAACCTATCAACGTGTATCCCCTAATACTGCATCAAGTGTCCAAGCAATTTGCCCAGTCTGAGTCAGTAAAGCCTAGCAGTGCTATATTCTGATTTCTACCACCAAGGGTCAGCTTGAGATCATGTGTACCTTTCAGGTAGCAAATGAGACAAATTGCCACATTCCAATGGATCTCAGTGTAGGAGTTGACATATTGTGTGAGTTGTTGAACAGCATAGGATATATCTGGTTGTGTCGATATTGCCAGATATAGTAGGCATCCTATGAGTGATCTATATGGGATTTTTGATAAGTTTTCCTGCTCGTCAGTTCTGAGCGTGTTATGGTCTATGCACTGATAGGTTGTCTCCTTGGCTCAAGGGTCGATTCACCATTACAACCACATTATAATCACACCGGCTAACTCCTACAATGTCCCAGAAGCAGTGCAACCACTCTCGACCAAGTCTATTGATCGCGATATCATATTGATCATGTTGAAACATCACCAGCGACATCAATCATACTTAGAAACTACATCACACAACTCTAGGACTCATCTATTGGAAGCTATTGCTCACTGCCTGGCTTACAGGAGCTGTGCAGATAATGGGGTGGGGGAAGTGAGGGGGGACTAGTGGTGTGCTTGGCCCAGCCTGAGGCTGTGAGCCGGGCCAAGCCGGGCCCAAATAGGCCAGGCCTAGCCGAGCCATGAAGATGGCTTTATGACAGCTTTGGCCCAGCTCATGGTTCTGAAAAGCCAAAGCCAAGCTGCTAAGCCACGGCTTTTTGGTGTGGCTGACTAGAATCATACATAGATCAAATTTTTTGGTGGTGGGAAAATAATTTCAATATGGCAATCATTATTAAATAATATGTGACTTATCGATCATTCAAACATCCACCCCACTGCAGTACTGCTACTTAGACTGATGCTGCTGCCTCTTCTACAGCAAACCCCATGCTGGACCATGCATGATGGCTTGTTACATCACTCACATTTGACACGTGTTTGATGCGTCACTCATGAATAGTAAGTTTTTTGTCGTTTTCCAAATACAATGTTTTTCCTTGTTTCTCACCACTCCGGCCCACCAGCACCTGTTGCCCCCTCACCATCTAAACAGGACACAAGGTTGTTGTAAGAGGCTCAAACATCCACCCTATGGAGTGAAGACCACAGTGGGACAGTACCAGAAGGTCTTTGCAGTGTGCTACTAATGAGGGACTGATGAGTCTATTTACAGAACAAGATATTTTGTTGCGCTGGCGCAGCAATGCCATCAAGATGACGGTTGGATGGTGGCAAAGCAATTCCTCATGGAATCGCAGGTGGATTGATAGAACGGCTGTTGTGGCCCTTAGGGACATTGTGATGCCTTTTGGTAACAGGTGAGTACCTTGAACCATAGTTGGTGGTGCCCCTTGTCCATTACTGTCAGTTGGAAACAGGTTCCTTGCCCCATCGTTCTGGCCACTTTGGACTTGATACATTCATGTCGAGTTCACCTTGTCTTGGCTACCAAACATGGGTATGCATGGGCATGGGATGACAACTATGACTAGAATGGCCTGACGAGCACACCACTGGCATGAGGATGACCTGACAGGAGCGATGAGATGAGGATGAAACATTGTCCCAAGACCAGAACCAATGGCTGTGCACACAAGATGTGTTTTGTCTGTTAGTTTGTCGGCCATAGATTTTTAATATGTAGACATGCATTAAATCTGCCTTGCTCATGTTTAATTTTCTTTGTATGTGGTCTCTGGGCAGTAAGATCTGAGGCTACTTATTGGATGAGAAGACTAAGTATTATCCTAATTAGCTTCCTGTATAATCAATGGAGTCGAAGGTGAAATTCATTTTACATACAAAAGCTGCAGCCTGGGCTGGGCCAAGCCAGAGCCAGGCCCTGGTTGATGGCTTTGGCCTGGCCTGGGGTTTTAGAAAGCCAAAGCCGCCTCAGGCCAAGCCAAAGCCAGGGCTTTCAGGCCAAGCCAGGCTGGAACACCACTAGGGGGGACTGCAGTCATTGGTAGCCATTCCTTGGGCATTGAGGTTGTTGATGTGTTTATGGCCACAGCAACAAGCGATGAGTGACGCAAAGTCAAGCTCAGGAGGTGGTGTTTCCTGTTCCAAGGGATAGCAGTGCAGTCAGTGGAGATGGGACAGGGCTATGGTGCCTATGTATGCACCTTATGGCTATCTTGCTCCACAAGTCTCCCGGTGCCTCCAGTACATCACTGTGGGATGCATAATGAACTTGACACCTGGAGGAAAGGCAGTTGCTTTTGAAGTGTTGTCATTATAGTGACAAATGATCTGTGTGACAAACTTAGTATCAGAGAAAGATAAGGATAAAAAAGACTTACATTTCCTTATATAGATATTTGCCTGATTACATAGTAGAGTTAGTCCAGCCTCCATAGTTGAAAAAAAAAACGATCAGTTCAGTTTTTTTTTGCAATGGGCTTGTACAGCCTCTACAGCTAGAAAAATGTATGTAGATGGTAAAGCGGTGTATGTGGGGGTGGGGGTTGATGTTGGGAGAGCTGGGGACAAGGTGCTCTCTGTCAATGCACCTGAGGGGGTCACTTACCTGCATACCTAGGCCTTCCTAGTGCATTCAATGGCAAGGGTTTACATACCCCTGGGGGTATGGGCAAAGGGTAGGTGAGGGTAAGGGTAAGGGTATGAACTTTCCTACCCTCTACATACCCTTACCCCTGAGGAGGGTACAAGGGTATACAGAGTCACACTTTAGAAGATGTCAACCACCCATGATATCAGTATAGTAACCCTTATGAAACTTGATGACCTCTCTGACCACTCTTTGCTGTGCAAGTTGGGTTATCTCCTCTATAGTCCCAGCCTATTGAGTTATTCAGGCAAAGGTATTCTCCTAAAGACAGTACTAGACTACTACCTTGTGCTTTTCAACATGCTAAAAGCTCAGATAATTACTAAAAATGGATAGGACCATGTTTGAGCATCATCAGGAAACTATTTATAATGAACGCTTGCATCATACCCCCAAGGGTATTGAATACTCTCTATACCCTGGGGTACCCTTACCCTTACCCCTGAAAACCCCTACCCCTGACCAAGGATAAGGGTTTTGAAGGGTAAGGGTAAGGGTAACAATGAAAATACCCAAGGGTTACCCCTGCCAATCTCTAGGCCTTCCCCTGATGAAATGCACATGGAAAGAGGATATAATGGTCTAAATAAACAATCTGGTAGAACCCCCGGAGGCTTTGTAGATGCTATTATAGACAGAAAAGTGAATATGTACTCAGGAGGAGATATACTTACCCTGTAAGATCTGTGGGGCCAAATCATTCACTTTCTTTGATTTCTAGGCCTAATAGTAAAGTAGAACATGGATCAGTAATGCAGATAGCAGGGAGGGAAAACCATGGCCCACCAGAGCATGGGTTCACTATCAACAGAAGTGAACTTTGCTCACCATAAATCACACACTTTTCACATAGTCAATACTTTGTCCTACAAAGTAAAATCTTCACCAACTCACCTAACCTCCTTGTTACTCCATGCCACCTCATGGGACTCACTAGTAACCTTATATACATGCATACTAATGTAGTAGAAGTATATTCAACACCTTTGAATGGTTCACTATTCTATAAAAGAGTAGTAGAGAGTGAATATATTGAGATATGTCATAGTCACTCACCTAAGAACTATAGGACTTCTATATCTCAATATAATGCAGATATAAAAGTATAATAATGTAGTAATATATGGTCCCTACAGCCATAAAGTATCCAGATAGCAGGAGAGGCTGAGCTATGCACCAGGGAGTCAGTTGAACCAGGTGTTCCAAAAATGGTCATAATCTTGAAATATCTTGGCAGTGAAGCAACACACTGTTAAATGGAGAACAGGAGTAGATAGAGGGTAGTGTTTTGCATAGGAGGAAAGCTGACCACCAGGGAATCTGTGGAAGAATGCGCGAGTAATGTGCAAAACCATGTATTTTGCATTCGTTGATCGGGTGAGCCTATTGAGATGCGTCCAATCATACCGGCTAATCACTATACTGCCGGAACACACACTTTTCCTCATTCCTCCACAGATCCTCATTGGTTCTCTTGCAGTCTATGGAATGAACCTGTCTCTATTTGCTCCTGCTTTCCAATTAGCAGTGTGTTGAGTCACTGTTGAGCTATGTTCATATTATTGCCTTTTTGGGACTACTTGGTTCAAGTGTCTCTCTCATGCATCCTGTGACCTCATCTCCCATCTGCCTGGTCTCAAACTTAAAGGAACCTGTATTAATATAATACTATGCAGTTATCTCTGCTCTAAGTAGAGATCTAGAAGTCTAGTTGCCCTTTGGTGAGTGAGTGTGCCATATCTCAATATATTCACTCTCTACTACTCTTTTATAGAATAGTGAAACTGTTCAAAGGTGTTGAACATACTTCTACTACATTAGTATGCATGTATATAAGGTTATTAGTGAGTCCCATGAGGTGGCATGGAGTAACAAGGAGGTTAGGTGAGTTGGTGAAGATTTTACTTTGTAGGACAAAGTATTGATTATCTGATGGCTATACATCAAAGGTAATGTCACCCTGGAATAAGTTTTGGATGATAGGAAAGGTGTGTAATTTATGGTGAGCAAAGTTCACTTCTGTTGATGGGGAACCTATGCTCTGGTGGGCCATGGTCTTCCCTCCCTGCTATCTGCATTACCGATCCATGTTCTACTTTACTATTAGGCCTAGGAATCAAAAGAAGCAAACACTTTGGCTCCACAGTTATTACACAATGAGTATTCCCCCTCCTGGCCCTATTTTCACTTTTTTGACTCTATTGGCTATCTTTAAACCACAGGGAAGCATCGTAAACTATATACAATGCTTGAATTATACTTTTGACATGTGCAGATAGCAGGAGGAATGCACAGGAGAACAGGTAAGCACCATCTCCCTTACTACCATTCACAGCTTCATTGATATTTAATCCATGCTCCCATTGCTTCTATACTGTATTCCCCACTCCTCAGGACACTCCACTACTCATTTGTGAGTCCACTTGTGGTCATGGAGCATGTAATGGTAAACAGAAGGCATCCCTCCCCCCCTCCCACTTACAATTTCGCTTTTTTCCCTATGCTATCCTTTTTCTACTGCATGTATAACCATTACCCATCATGTATATAGCTTATTCTTTGAATGCACTTGAAGCAGGACCATCTGTATAAGAGTACAACAGCCCCTCTCATCCCCTGCCAAAGGAAGGGTGTCCCCTGTAGCTTACTATGGCTATAAAATGTGAAATAAAAGTTCAATTATCACCCCATATACATAGATAATTGATATATACAAAAAGCACAAAGGGAAATGGAGTAGAATGAGGGGAATAGCTTGCTCGCTGTCAGAAACAATGAGCATGATGTTAGCTGAGCATGGGCGGACAGTGATTGGGGGGATTGATGGTGACAGGCGCATGGGATTGGGACAGAGCAATTAGCTGAACAACATTGATAATGATGGCCAAGGGTATGCTGAGCACAATCTGCAGATCTCAAAAATCTCAGCTGTAATCTATTGATCACTTCCCTAGCAAAGATCAGGTGGGAAGATTAGTTGATGTGACAAGATAGTCACAATCATTAAAAATCCAACTGCCGTACCCACTGCCTCAAAGGCAGTTGAGTTTCAACTGCCCTAGGTTTTGCCCTTGGTGTTATATCCCAAGGACTGGGGTTCAATCCCTGCTCTGCCCATTCATTTTGTAAGCACTTCCACCAAATTAAGTCTTCCAAAATGGTGTGGTATTCCAACTACCTGTTGGAATTGCATAGGGCTTTACTCGGAATTTACTAGGAATTTCTTGGAAATAAAAATACATAGTCATCAAGATACATTCTGATTGGATTCCTATTGGACTCCTAGGACTAGTATTGGACTAGTAGGACTCCTATCAGATTCCGATCAGAAAACTCAGACTCCTAGAACTCCGATAGGAATACAGGGGGGAGTGCAAAGTCTTGACCTGTCACCAAAGCTCACACAGCTTCATGCACCGATTTCCATGGTCCATGCCTTGGTACACACTCGGCCCATAGAATCTATCCATATTGTCAGATCCCAACAGATGATTGATCCTCATTTCTTCTATTTTCTTCATGGAAAACCCCTGTCCACATTGATCTGTGAATATGGACTCTGTACTGAACACATCCAAAATGTATTATTTGACCCCATCCTTGAGATCAAGTGCACAATGATAGTGAAGACAACAATTGTGCATCCGGTTGGTATTTGTGTGTACAGACAGTACAAAGATTGATCAGGCAGTTCCAGGACTACAAGAATGGGAGGAATGGGACGATGTCGTATTGAAAGCTATCATGCACCAACACGTGGTGTTCACATCTTCAAATCCACAACAGGTGTTTTCTGGAACAATACCATGTTTATTATGGCATGTGGCATCACAACAGTCAGCAAACACAACACTGTGTTCATTCAAGGTCAATCAATATATCATTCGTCATGTCAGAATGGGTTTTGTTCTTCCAATGCATGATGAAGCTGGTCTCGATATGGAAGATCCATTTGTTTGTTAGTCGTACCCATGGCTTGCAGGGTTGACAGATCCACATAGTACCTGAGGTTAAAATGTTTCATTCATTCCATATCACACAAACCTACAGCTTTGTTTCTTCACATTCTTGTATTCTGTGACAAGAATGAAGCCAAGTATTTTCCAATGACTACAAGTGTCATCAGTCACGTGTCCTGTTTGGTCATTCTGGTTTCCACAATTATAACCAAACATAACCCACACCTCTGGCTAAGAAGAATTTGTGAGGTGATTATACAAGTAACATGGTATGATAACCCTGTTTATTTCATAATTACATGTTATTGTGGGACATATCCATCATCTTATAGTAAGTACGTGCAAGGTTCTTGTTATGTAACATATGTAGACACAATTATGTTCAATTTGATGCACAAATATATTCTCCAGAATGGAATCCAATTGGTTGGCATAGGATATGTATGTTGTTTGTATTCCAAATATCACAGGGAGGATCTGCTTTCATATCAATCTTATTGGAACATTTTGCAAAAGACAATGAATGTGGTACACAATAAAACAATGGTAGAAAATGGACAGGTTTAGTTCAATAAGTTACTAATATAATCAGTTCACAAATATCCTCTTGCCAGGGTGCCAACATCCTGTTTGCCCCTTATAGATCTGTTACTCATAATATAACCCAGAAAGATATGTACATTGTACATGCAAAGAAACTGTTTGATGGTCCATCGGTTATGCCTGCACCTCTGTTGTATACAGTTGTTCTGACCCCAGAAATATGTCATGGCACAGTCATGTGCTGGCATCAGTACAACCAGTGTCAGTCATGTGATTGCATGACCAACTTGGTCTGATTTAGTGAATATGATTATTTCTGCATCAACAATCACAACATGTTATTGTGGATCTTGCCAGAATTATGTGATGAGGCAGAATTATGTGATGAGGCAGACAACCACTACATTGTATAACCCTGATGCCATAACTGTGCTGCATGTGTAACAGGATGAATTCTTGCACTTTTGACTGCACACCAAGTCATGGTGGAGCCATATGTATGTAAAGTGATGTATATGTTTCAAAGACATGTGAACAATACACACAACAGATGTACTAGGGATGACAATGTTGCATGACTGATGTAATACATTGGTCATATATCATTGATAAAAAATGACAGGTTCCACCCATCAGTTCACTCTATTTCCACATCCAGGAAAGTGCTACAAAAGATAATGAAAGATGAAAGAAAGGAGCAAATAGATAATCCATATTTAGAGTAAATGGTACACATTATTTCATTGGCACTGCAGGAAAGCAAATAAAGGACAGAGAGTAAGAAAGAGCAAGCAGGCTATATCGTATCATGCTCAAATAGAGATAATAGTGTCCATCATGTAGCTAGCAGTGAGACTACCTTTCTGGGACAAAGACATCATCCAGTCATCAAGTGACAAGTTGAGAAACCCTGGAATACCATCACATTGACCAAGAAGTTGGGACTTTAAATGCAAGGAAAGAAATCAGCTGCACAACGTCCCTCCATGGACATGCTGAACCAAAGGGTCCACTATGAAAACACATTACTTTGTGCATAACAGAGTCCCTAAATACATTGGGGGTCACCAAGCTTAGCAAATTCCATGCCATGTTCATTCTACTGAAAACTTACTTTGTTTTGAAACCTGCATCCATAGCAAAGACCCTTCCCATACTGAATATTCAATCAGAAGCTTTGATACTCTGCATCTCTTCACAGTTCCATGTCGACATCATGTAAGAGTATGTTGTGAATACTCACACCCCAAAGCCCAGCAGATCGCACAACTATGTTCGAGCAACCCCAATATGTTCCGCACCTGGGTTAAATGAATGGTGGCAGCACCCTCAACAATCTCTGAGGTTGATGCTGGAGCCTCTATGCAAGACGAAGGTTACTAATCAATGCCAGGTGAACATTAGGACACTCCTGACCTTGGGGTACAATAGCAGCTATTTGTGGGGTTGTCATCTGACCTGAGACATTAGATGCCATGGGCATGACCAACAGATGCTCATGTGACACACCAGGGCTTGGCACAGGGAGTACTGCAGATTGTGAAGCCTGGTGCTCAACCATGATTGTTGGCACAGTCAGAGTGTTTGTACCATTGCAGCTTTTATGTACCCAGGCAAGTACCTTCTCGTGGCACATGCAAGCACCATTCTCTAAAAGAAGTACAAGTGAGTAGAAGTATGCTGATGCTAACAATGATAAATCAGTCGCCATTGGATTCAAGACCTGCATCCACATTGACCCCTGCATGGGTGACCCGAGCAATCATGTGGATTCCCTTCAACTGGCCGCATTCTCTGTGACAACAAAGCCCATCATTGGCTTTATATGATATTCTGAAACACGGATGGACTCACAGGCACCAATGTCTGCTGCCCTGGTATTAACATCAGATGGTGGGGCTAGTTTGTTTATAAGTACAGAACAAAACAGCAAACATCAAGATTCTCATGCAATGTCAAGGCTCCAGGGGACACCCGGCTGACACTTTTCAAAGACAAGACATTCAGGTCAGTCTTTGTGCACTGCGACATGACTGTAGCTTGAGATCCATGGATAACCGACCCTGATTCCACAGACCCATGTATGCGCTTGTTTGAGAGTCCTGCAGGGCACATGGCACATCTATGCTCTATATGTGCTATATACATGTTAAATACAATGCATACATGCATACATTGTGGTCACTTACTTGTAGCCTTATCTGGATAGAGACTGGATTCGAACAAAATGGACATGGGTACCCCCTTTTGATGACTCATGTGCCCACCAGTCTGGTCTTCACTCTGGAGATGCATTTGACTACTCCTGAAACATTGAGTGACATGAATTGACCATGGTGACTTGCGTGTGCTTCACATCTACCCAAAACCCATCAAATTGAGCAAACAAACCATGCAGATAAAATGAGCACTAACCGATAAAGGCAAGAGCAGTCAGTGCTGTGGCAATACTTGCAGATTGAGGCAGAAGAGGTACTGCATTGACTGCTTTGCTGAGTGGAAATGGACATCATTCATGAGGGAGGCATGACAGGAAAGAATGAGTGAACAATGCTCAGATTGATGTATATACTTCTGTATGGAAGCCTGTGATGTAATGCAGCCAGAAAAAGATTACAGGATGTTTAACTCTTGGCATGCCAAAATAAATCGGAATATATTTATTAGGCATGCCACTGGCATTAATAAGCCAAATCCACTGATCAAAACTACAAGGCCCAAAGTCAAGAGAAAAACTGGGCCAAATGTCATGTGCAATAGAAAGCCACAATTGCTCGCTCTTGGATGCCACCTATAATAATAGAAAGAAAACACCTTCATATTCACAATTTGTTTGCTTACCATCATCGTATTTGTGTATATATATGATCTTCACATCATCTCCTTTGTAATATGCCTGCGATGCATTAGCATTGTACAAACAGTTAGAATAAATGATTTACCATTTGGGGGATGCCACACCGGTAGCATGTCCAAGATGGGAGTTCGAGGCCATTTCTCCACAGATCAAAATCGTCGGTACTAGAGGCTTGTCTTGGCTGCACATAAGTTGCCTAGATATGCTCACGTTGTGAGGCTGTACGAGTAATACAGCATGCAGGACAACACATGGATAACTTCTGGAGCAGTAAATAAGCTGATTTCATCCTCTTGTTGTATTTGTCAACCAAATCTGCACATTGCTCAAACTGATGTTTGGAGATCACTGATGCTACCTGTATTTCTAATGAGGCATTTGTGGGCTGAGCAGTGAGCAGAAATTTCAGCAACAGTCCCATGCTATAAGTGTTGTCTACAGCACGTGGTTAGCATGTGATACTGTCTTCCATGGTAACACTTGCCTCCTAAACTGTCGTGCATCAATGACCATGGGAATACCATAAACTGTCCCTTTGTTGGCTTCAATATACACTGTTCCTTGCATATATCACAAAGGTGGGTGAACCTTTCTATGAGGACACACAGATTGGCTTCTCCATTGATGAACATCTGTACCAAGAGCCGGTGACAATGCTCAGTGCTGTCCAGAGCCAGTCGCAAAAGTCATTTACCAAACCTCCCTGGAGCGAGACCCATAACACCAACAGGAGGCAATACAACAACTGACCATACTTTCTGCATTATGTTATCCCTCCCCACACATCCTGTTTCTTGCACAAAAGAAATAGGGGATATCCTCGATGGATCACATGTGTGATGTTTGGGACATCAAGTCCAATCCCCGAGATGGAACTGCAACAAAGTCGCCTCTCTTCTCCATGTCTAGATTTTTGCAATACCATATCGATGTCATCCTGTGTCAAACTTGCATCACAATATGGAATATTCAGATAACGAGTTTGTTGAACTTCTTGCTTTGTCCAGCAAAAAATAGGCATTTGATTTGTGTCAGAGTAATCCTTTGCTCTAACATACTCCTTCTCAACAGCGGTGTCTAGGTCGTGAGTGTCAGATTGCACAACATTGAATGATATGTTTGATTGAGATGTTTTGCATTGCATGATATGGCACGATTTCACAGGAATGCCAAAATCTGTTAGAAGTTTCTCTTCTAAGGAAGGGTCAAGTCTCCAAGACAATCTGGATATGTTTTTTGCCAAGCCATGCCAGTGTTTCCATAACTGGCCTGAAGCTTTGATGCATTCGAACCAAATGTGCCTCATCCACAATAACATGGGCAACTCGACCCATAGCCACAAGCACATCCAAAAATGTATGAAATACTTTCCATTCTGTTTGCTTGATCGCCACAATGATGCTGATAGGGGGTTGATAAATGGATGTTGTCTTTGACCAGATTTCCCATGAAATCCCATATTTCATATACAGATACTTGTATTGCTTGTGCATTGACCAAAGCGGCAGTATGATAATTGTGCTCAATCCATCATCCAAAGCGGAACTGCATAGCAATCCAGGTGCTGTTTTTCCAGATTCTTGTGCATCATCAGATTTACAACAGAATATACAAAGCCATCAAAGTATTCACCAGTTGGAGATATAGAACATGCATCTTTTGCTCATACATGAGCTGAGTTGTGATGGCTTGTTGGATATTTTTGAATCCTAGATTTCTGGAGTGCACTTCGGCACTGAAATGCATGCACGTTGTAGTCATAAATATAGATTTTTTTTCACATACAAGGGCATCACATACCTTCTCATGTGATGCCTTCTCATCAAAATAGCTTTTCGTTGTTGAATATGAGTGAGACAAGTGTCATGCCATCACGTTTTGAATGGCCTGTGTCAGCCACTGTTACTTTCACCTAGTGAATATGTGGGTCAGGCACCTATTCTCTGTTAGTTAGTTTGAGTTTGACTTGAAAAGCCCATGGCTTACTGAGACTGTAACCCCAGACAGGACATACCTGCTTTCCCCACTTTCTCTTCATCCTGGTATGGTACTTGAGATGAAAAAAAACAGATATAAAGCAGGCAAGAATAAAGAACATAGCAGGACCTCTGCATCATCAAGCTTGGCAGTAAAGAGCATGCGTGGTGATTCAGCAAGGGGCCATGCCTTAGTGTGGTTGTTGATTATTACTTTATATGATTGCAATGTCTATATGCCAAAACAATAAAATGATGTGTAAAATGATGTGTATAGGGTCTTGGGCCCCTCCAGATGAGACTTGACCAGTGACCATCTTAGATTGATGCCTAACCAGCTCAGGGTGATGGCTGATTATTCTGAATATCCACAGGCACTCAATATACCACATGCATCAGCCAGTCCTCTAGATGCATTGTACAGCCTTCAGTTGGCAACTACACACTTCAAACTTCAAAATCCTGCAGGTCATGCAAAGACCCAGCATAACAAAGAACTGCAGCATGCCCACCAGATTCTTGAGAAGCTTGTATCTGCCTGCATATCTTATTTGATCTGCAAGCAGGAGCAGCAAAGTGATCATGTCTTCAGATGATGCCATCATTCACTCTCACTGGCCACTGCCAAGAAAGCATGGATGACATGGGAGATCAAGTTTGATTTTGCCACATCAGAATTCTGTAATAAGTGTGCCTGTCCACAAAAAGTACTGGAGCACATCTAAAAAAGTTTGGTTTCGCTCATGCAATTGTGCATAAGTCAAGTATATCAATAAACATGGCCAAGTCATATGACTATAGTGATGGTTCATGAACAGGTTGCCAATATGCGAACATTTTGATTCCAATAATGTGGCTCGTAAATGAACACTTTCTATTTCAGCAAAAAATAGTAAAAGATCTTCACGCTGGATTTCTAGTAGACCATACATTAAGTTTTACAAACCAAAGATAGAATTCCCAATCTTTTTCGAGTACTTTTTTATATTTATAAATAATACATGTCCAATATAGATGAAAGGTACCCATTGCACATATTCCATGGTGGTGATTTCAAAGCCATAGAAATTGAAGGAATGAAAATATATATAAAACATGGAAAAGTGCATTCTACCAAGGGCGGTGTGCAGGTTTGCAGTTTGTATTGTCATTAGTTATTGACAAATCTATTTGTATTTCATTTACTCAGTTATAGAGCCCATTCATACTCTAGCCTGCATAAGATTTTGATCACCCTACCCACACTCTTACAGAGGCCTTTTGGCAGAGTGCTTCTTTTTTCTCTTTTCTCTGAAGGGATGACTATCAACTATTTTGCAACTGAAAAGTACTATGAGTTCATGATTTCTCTAGTTAGAGCTCAAAGGGCTTTTTAGAACCATTCTTCCACCCCTGGCAAAAAGGAGGAGTCCAGCTGTCTGCAAAAGGTGTTTTTTTTTTGTTTTTTTTTTTAAATTAATTTATATCTTTATACAAGTAATAAAGTAATAGAATTAGTTTTTTATTAATATAATAATATTGACACTATAACAATATTGAATTTGTTATTTTTTAAGAAATTTTTATTTTATTTTATTAATTTTTATTATTTTGTTAAAATAAATAAAGATTATAACCTAATCGGACAAGAAATGAGTGAGATACAAGACTTTTATTGTAGATGTGCTAAAAAAAGCATAACCTAAAGTGGTCATGTGTGCCAAATATCGACATCTCTCGGGGGGGAGGAGAGAAGTCGATATTTGGCACACATGATAACTTTAGAGCGCCCCCAAAGAATGAAACTATCAATAAGACTTTGTAATGGATTGTATTGAAGTCAATTACTGTAGGTTACCAGTAATTTAGATAGCCAGATGAAAATTTTCCTTTTATACTCGAAATCTGCATCTTAGCTAATTTTTCAGTTTCATGGTTAGTAAAGTCAGTAATTTTTGTAATGGTTGTACAGAACTTACTGACCATGGGGAAAAAGAAAATATTTTTCTTATACCACTGAATTTTTCCTTGATTTCCGGTATGAAGAACGAGTCTTAACTTTGTTAAAGACTCATAATCTATACCTCAGCACTCTTGCTTCTTCTCATCCCTATGACTCAGGATCCACAGTCTACTACCTGCATCGCTCTTAGAGCATTAGGATTAGCACTGAACTTCATTTGCCCTGCGCTATTCTCCCCATTTATAAAAGACTAATTGTATGTCACAATCAAGTACACATGCTTCAACGCCTCCTTCATCTCAATAATCATGACCTATAGTAAGTTGGCTCTCCTATTACACAAATTCACACTTATAAGTCATTGGCATAGTTCAAGCTGAAGACATTATGTCCCTAGCCTCCTATATTCTATGGGGCCTTGTTGTTTTCACCATAATCATCATCGCCACCATTATTTTCATCCTTTTGGAATGGGCATTTCATCACTTTATCACCCAACTGTCTATGGGTAAAAACTTTGGCTACTTTGGCAGTATATAATATAATTTAGCAATCAGAGTAAATATTTTTATATTTTTAAAGTTATTATCAAGATAATATAAAAATATAAAATATAAGATAAAGAAAATAATAAAATTGATTTTTTCAATCTCAAAAAATAAAAATAAAAATAAATAAATTTCAACATTTTTCTTTTTACTTGGCAGATCTTATGTCATTCAAACATGGATAGAGTAGCAGTCAAAATCTGCCTGTCTGAAGATCAAATCTGTACAAGTCCTAGAACAAGAAAAAGACTGGTTATGACTGATTTGGAGTAATGCTGAATTTCTTCAGTCCTGGAACCAGCCTGAAGAAATTGTGTGACACTTACTGCACTTTCCAATGTTTTGGCCTGGATCTTATCCAACTTATTTTGCCTTTTCAATTGCTATTAATAGTTTAGCTGTATGATTGTACAAAAAATACATTGCCAAACTTACTCTTAGTTCACTCTCCATGTTCTTCTTCTTGGCAGCTCTGGGGCACTTCAGATAAAAAATAGAATGGACATTGAATCACTTTTCATTCTGGTTGGCAAATCCTACATTTTGACAGAGATATCAGACCAGGAGATCTATCAAGCAGTCATGAATTCAATCGTGGCATGTGAAAATATTGAGATAAATGGTAGAGATGATATCAATGTTGATGATGTGTCTATTGAGCCTCACCCAACTTGGCATGACATTCTTAAGGCAGTGTCAACTGTTAGCAGATATGCTGAGAACTTAAAACCACCCTATTGCCCACAAATTTGAAGCACTTTTAGGCTCATTCAATAAGCAACTCAGACTTGAAGAGACCAAGAGTATGAAAGAAACTATTTTAACTGACTTCTTTTAGAGATTATAAATAGTATCCCTCAAATTAGTCTACACATGATCCCAAATGCAATTTAGCACCAGCCTATAGCCCTAAATATTTTCTACAATTCTTTATGATTTTTTCATGATTTTTTGAACCCATTTTCAGCATACCTCTACCAACTCATAACCCCCCATACTCCATCATAGCCTGAGGTGTCCACTGAGAGGTATGAGTTAAGAGAAGTTCGACTGTATTATCATATGTACTCAATTAGTGTTGATCCTTATCAATCCAATTGTTGATCATATAATGAAATTCCGATTGCTAAATTCTATCTCAAAGCTAGAATTACCAGTGAAACTACCTTCTGCTACTTACAAGTTATGTAACAAATTTCTTTAATGGACTGGGAGTTTTAGATGCAGACCAGGATATTGTAGTGATATTGCCTGACAGTTGCTTGTTAAGGTTTGTAATATTATGGACATTTTATTTATTTAATTGTGCTAATACCTTCTGTATTTTAGCTAATCTCATATATATTATCTTTGATTTTTTTTTCATAACCCAGTGAACACCTCCGAGTCAGCAGTACAGAAACAAAAACATCCCTATTTGAGACTGCCAAACAGTAGCTTGTCAGTCTTCATTGCAGTAGGATCTGCCACTACATGGAACATCAACTTGCCAAACACTGTGAATCCAGATATATTGGATTTCTGGCAGATCGGACAAATAACCTCAGAACGATGTGCATTGCTAGTTAATCTGTAGAGATTCAGCAGAACTCTGAAGATGGATAAGTATACCACAAGCTCCAGGAATGTACACCTACAGATAGTCATAACCAAAACACGGATAGCAACCATGTCAGCGGCATAGGTATCACAAGATGGTTCTCCATTTTGGCCTCTCATGGACTAGTGGCTGAGGTCAAAATGAAGCTCAACAACAGCTTCTGAAAGTCGGCTGTGGTAACTGAGCAGGTGGATTAGATGGCCATGCATGTCATAAGCTGGAATAGGGTTGATGGAATGGGTATTGAGCATGTTCACAAGCTCTTTATGAGGAGCATCTGTGGTAATGGGCCAATCCTCAATGAGGGTGAAATCTAATGAAGCATTGTGAGATATAGTTGTAACTGCTTCAATTATGGGTTATTACCATGTTTGTCAGCTTTCTTCTGAATGCTGACATCAGAAGCGTTGCCATTATCACCTAACAAATCATGGTGAGATACTGTTAATGACACTTCAGTCATTGATACTGACCAGGTTCATTACTCTTTTTCTCGCTGCCATCACCACCATGACTACTAATTGGTTGTTGCAGCCCAAACCTGAGTCAGACACCAATGCAACAGTGGACAGCGATAACAGCTATAGTCATGGTGGTGATGGCAGCGAGAAGAAGAGTGATGAACCTGGTCAGTATTAATGACTAAAGTATCATTAACAGTATCTCACCATGATTTGTTAGGTGATAATGGCAACACTTCTCAGCTTCTTTAGGTTTGGGCTGCAACAACCAATTAGTAATATTTCAGATGATATATGAGGAGTAGGGCATGGCATGGGTATGGGTAACACCGTGTGTTTCTGGTTACGGGTATGGGATTGCTATACCTGGGCAACACCGTACTCTTTTCCATGGTGTTATGGGTATGTGTGGATATGCCAGTACCTGGATTTTGGTCAGGTGAGTAATCATCTGACCTTGTTGAATACTCATGACACGTCTATTTCTAAACTATACGACGATTCAACCACCACCATAGCATGGCCCAAATGAAGCGAATTGTTGTTTGGGCCTATAGTAAGTTTTTTGTGTTTCATTTCTTGTTTTTTGTAAACTAATTGATTATGTTTCTTCTTTTTCAGGTTCTAAACTACTGATAATGACAGATGACAACAGCTAACAACACACACCCAACAGTGCCACATCACCCAGGCCCAAACAATGTGATTGCGTCATTTGGGCCCATGGTAAGTTTTTTTTTTCATTCATTTCTTTTTTTGTAAACTAACTATTTTGTTTCTTTCATTTCATAGGTTGGAATTCCCTTGGAATGAGGAGCTCACACAGAACAACCCCACGCCAACACCACCACGTCATGACAGCACACCACCCACCCCAGCCTCATGAGCAACTGCTCGTGGGGTGGAATCAGGGATCAACAACTACAGGCAGCACCTCCCCCCTCTCTCGCTGCAAATGTGAGTAGGGGGGTTACTCATTCTGTTCTCAGCGACTACAGGCACCACCCTCCCTCACTCCAAATGCAAGAGGGGGGGGTTTTTGTGTTGTTTTCATTGACTACAGGCACCACCACCCCCTCCCTCACTCCAAATGTGGAGGGGGGGGTTTTTCTATATTAGTTTAATGTAATTTATTTATTAGAATAGGTCCACCACCCCCTCCCTCACTCCAAATGTGGAGGGGGGGGTTTTTCTATATTAGTTTAATGTAATTTATTTATTAGAATAGGTCCACCACCCCCTCCCTCACTCCAAATATGAGCAAGGGGGTTTCTATTAACTTAATTTACTATTAAAATATGTATTCTGCTCGAAACCTCCAAATAACCATGGGTAACCCATGGAAACCCACGGTAACACCGTACACATACCTGTGCAGGTATGGTGTTCACGAGTATGAGTAAGGGTACGATGGGATATACCCAAGGGTTACCCATGCCATGCCATAATGAGGAGTTCAAAACAGTATTCGAGGAAGGTCGAGGAAGAGAGGAAGAGAGAGGAGGAGAGGGAGGCTTGGCAGGTGGCCGTCAAGGCCAAAGTGAAGAGGATCGAGGAACGATGAGACGTGCTGGTCGAGGCACATCAATCATTCTTGGCCGAAGTCCAGGCCAAAATGGTTTCTAAGGAAGATTTTCGTGATTGGACCACCGCGCTCGAGCTCATGCACCTCTCAATCGATCAGGACAAAGCCATGGACGAAGAAGAACCTCTAGTCAACAACCTACCGGTCGTCAAGCAAATTATTGAGAAGAGGAAGGCGGATGAGATGGACGAGGAGGAGGAAGGTGAGGACAAGTTGGATGAAGAGCCTGTGGTCGCAAAGCGGGTGTGGCTAGAGGAAGGTGAGCTGATCACCTTCCATGGGCTGGTAAGTCATCATTTTACGTCGATATTGTTCAGACTAATTATGCTTGCTGTAGTGTGATCGTTGCGCTGGGCTGAGGACATCACCAGAATGCATCATCAAGGAGGGCACACCCAAGTGCAAGTGATGCACTCAAGTGTTGCAAGGCTGCTACTGGGAGGGAGTGTCGAGGTGTGGACTCCGATGAGGCGAGTCGAGGAAAACAGTGGGCTCTAAACAAGCTACAAAGGCTACTGAGGAGTCGATGGAGGAGTCGACTCCTAGACATAGTAAGTGATTCTTCTCGATAATGAGTATGATTGCTAATTTGTATGATTACTTAGCAGTACACATCCGGGCTATCCAGCCCATCCAAAACATGGAGGCTGGGCCCTCAAAAGTCGATGAGCGCCCAAAATGAATGGTGAAGGTGAAGCCGAAGATGGCTGAGAAGGAGAAGGGGAAGGGAAAGGTGAAAGCTAGAGAACGAGAGGTTGAACCCAAGGTCACAGGTGCGGTTGAGGAGGAGATGACAGCATCGGATGCAGCGCGACTCCGGCATCGGTATCTCGCAGAAGTGCTGGTGTGGAAGAAACTGGAAGTGGAGGTGCTGATGGAGGAGATTGAGGTGTTGGAGAGGAAGTGGGAGGAATCCCAGTAGCTGTTTGTTTTATTGTATTAATTTTATTGTTTTTCTTGTGTCTGAGCGAGATAAGTTTGAAATGAGAAATATCGCATACAATTGAAGCCAAGAAATGTAAGATATATTCGAAAGAGACATAGGAGAGAAAAAGAAAAAGAAAGTAACATGGATGATTCATCAAAACAAGACATAGGGGAAAGGCTCAGAACTCCTTCATAGCCAAAAAACCCCGTCAAGCTTGTGCAAACACGTTTCAAACAATATCACGACTTGTAATAGTACACTGTTATAATTTGTTTCAATATTGCAAGTAAAAAAAAAGGAAAAGAAAAATGGTCTATTTGTCTTTGTCGAGGTCAGGAATGCCTTTGTCGATGTCTCTATTGATGTTCAAAGTTGTTCGAGCTGACGATCATCAATATCAAAGAAGTTCGGAGGAAGGGAGATCAATTTTCATGCTAGATATGGTAGAACTTGGAAGGCAGCTACTGGTCGATGAAGAACTGAGCCGTTGAGCTTGCAAAGAATATAAGCGCCACCATAGTTTCGTGCAATGACAATGAGTGGGCCGAGATATTGAGCTCACATTTTTCAATTAAGAGCTTTCTCGATCTGTGTGTTTCACATGAGTATGAGGTCACCTTTTTCAAAATTGTAGTCTCAAATTGTTTGCTTGTGAACTTCTTTGAAGCGTTTTGCAGCTTCTTGTCAAGCGGTGTAGACTCTAGAGTAAAGTACCTCGAGATCGGTCAAGCATTTCTGGAGTGCGATAGCATGTCGGGCAATGAGATCAGTGGAGGAGAGTATCAAATTGGGTGGTGGTTGTAGATATGTCACTTCTGAAATGTCGAGAGGGGTGAGTGGATGAGAACCTGTGATTGCAAAATAGGGCGAACAGCCCATTCGTTTGCGAACTGTTACCCGTTCTGCCCAAAACACCAAGTAGGTCTCAACTGACCATTGAGTTTGGTTGCCATTGATGGCTTTGTAGAGTGATTGCCATACTTTGAAGTGGGCTCATTTGACGAGGTCATTGGCATGAGAATTGTAGCCACTTATCCAAATGTGATTGATGTGATAGTGCTTCGACAAATATTTGAGAGCAGAAAGGAATGCTGGGCCATTGTCAGTAACAATCTCATAAAGCGAGCCCTATTGACAAATGATTTCTTCGAAGATCCAATTGCCGATGGTCTTCGCCGTTTCATTGCGAAGCATCCTGAACTCTGGCCAGTACAATATCAAACATCGACCTTGTACTATATAGTGATATCCACCAGAAGGCGGCATGTGCATTGTGTTGATGTTGTTAGGAAACCACCCCATTACCTAATAAAATTTCATTTTATTTTATTATGTCGAATTACGCTACATGATGCCAAATGACGCTGCACTTTGATAGCATGAGAATTTTATTTCGCACACATCAAATGTATGTGCATGTATGAGTGCATCGGTAACAACAATGTACAATATGTGTAACATAGTATATAAACCCTAAATAATCTACCTTTTCTTTCATAAGCTGACGCCAGGCCTCACCTTACATTGCGACCACCAGTGATCGAGAGGCAGCGCTCGTCATTAGGACAGCTGCAACCAGACAACTGATTGGATCTGGTTTAGTTATGATTTACATTACTCTATTCAGATGACTATTTTAGTTACAAGCCGAATTCAGTGATATCTCCGAGATCAGGCACTGTTGGAAGGGTTATTGATCCGAAGTGTCAAAATAGGCACCTGATGAATGATGAACAATTGACGAACCTCGACGAACCTTATCACGTGACCCATAAACGTTTGGAGAGGTCTCAAAGAAAAAAATTTGAATTTGTTGAAGAAGTGATTCATCACAGATTCTACAATTATGTCTGAACCTTCAACTTCTAATCCTGGTCCTAATCCTATTCCCATACCAGCACTAGAGGTGAAAATTGATGCGCTCACAGTGCAAATGTCGCAATTAGTGTCAGTATTGGCAGCATCACAGCCCAGACAAGTGGAAGTACAGCCAGAGACAATAGGAGAAAGAGATGATGAAATGGAGGAGATGGTGGAGTGGATATCACAGGAGGATGAGACAGCAGAGAAATCCGGAAATGGAAAAGCGTGCTTACCTAAGTACACACCCCCACAAATCTTTGATGGTACTATGGAGAATACAAAATCCTTCATCAGCTCTATAGTATTGTACATCCATGGGAGGAAGCCAGAGTTTCATAAAGCTGAGTCTAGGATTATGTTTGCTCTCTCATACATTCAGGGGGGGAAAGCACAGTTCTGGAGAAACAAGGCTACTAATCAAATTGCCACGGGAAATAAACCATTTGCAACCTTCAAGGAATTTCTGGAGAGATTGGAGGCACAGGTTGGAGACCCTAATCCAAAGGTGACAGCCAATGCCAAATTAAAGACCATGCACCAAGGTTCCTTAACAGCAGATGAATTTATTTTGCAGTTCAAAGCAGAAGCTTCGCAAACAGACATGGGAGAAGCTGCATTGGTAGAGTTTTTGAAAGCAGGATTAAATCCCTCTTTATTCAAGTCCATCTACCGACTACCTTCTATGCCAGAGAAGTTGGATGAGTGGTATAATTGGGCAATGCACCTTGACCGGCAATATCGGCAGGAACAGGCGGAGTCAAAGTTGATGTATGGAAGTAGTAAATTTGGAAAGTCATCAGGAGGAAAGTCCGAGAAAGGAAAGGTGTCTCAGGCACAAGCTCCGAGGGCACAGCCACCAGCCATGGCAGTGACACCTATAGTTATGGAGTCAGCAGCACCAGCAGAGGCAATGGAGGTTGATCAAGCAGGGAGACGAGCCCCACTTAAATGTTTTAACTGTGGGCAGTTAGGACACATTTCTAGGAATTGTAGGCAGAAAAGAAAGATTAGGGAAGCTACAATTGAGGAAGTGAAGCTGGAGGAAGGCAAACAGAAGAATTTTGAGGAAGAGTCCCAGTGAAGGTTTCCCCATTGGTGACCCAGAATCGTTACAATGTATTAGTATCCGAGGAAACCCAGAGTAAATCAGAAAAGGAAATCTAGGAGGAGTACAACTGTTATGAATCACGTGACTAAGAAAATTGCTGAGCACTATTTCCGAAAACCCCTAAATTCTTTATTCGCTCTGCGCGAATAGAACCAGAAATCACCTTGACTGTGTGACTGAAGACAGTGGACACGCATGCAGCTATTGATGTGGAAGCATTGCTTGATAGTGGTGCTACAGGATTATTTATTAATCGATCCTTAATTACCGGAAACAGTATTAACACACGCAAGCTGGCGCAACCTATAATGGTGTACAATATTGACGGAACAGTCAATCATGGAGGAACTATCAAGGAGGAGGTGACTATGGTACTAAAGTATCAGGAGCATCCGGACCGAGCCGTATTCGAAGTGTGCGATCTTGGGAAACCAATCTAATAATAATAGGATGTCTGTGGTTACAGAAGCATAATCCCAAAATTGATTGGAAAACTGGGAAAGTACAACTGACTCGTTGTCCTAAGGAATGTAATGTGTATGGGAGGAAGATGAAGAAGGAAAAAAGGAAAAAGAAAGAGAAAGAACATCCGAGAAAGTATTCTGTTATGATGGAGGAAGTGGAGGATGAGGAAATGCCAAATGGGGAAGTTCCAATCATGATCGAGAAAGAAGAGCAGAAGCAAACCTTTAGAACAATTCATGGAGGACAGTCATGGGATAAGAATATCGTGAAGGTGGAGAAGCCAGTGGAGGAGTGGGTGCCAAAAGTGTATCACGAACATCTGTCAGGGTTCCAGAAGAAGGAGTCTGAGCGAATGCCAGTGCGGAAGCCATGGGATCATGCGATTGAGATGAAGCCAGGGTTTGTGCCGAAGAAGTCGAAGGTATATCCATTATCTCTGATGGAACAAGAAGAAGTGGATGCATTCATGAGGAAATGCCAAATGGGGAAGTTCCAATTATGATCAAGAAAGAAGAGCAGAAGCAAACCTTTAGAGCAATTCATGGAGGACACTCATGGGACAAGAATATCATGAAGGTGGAGAAGCCAGTGGAGGAATGGGTGCCAAAAGTGTATCACAAATATCTGTCAGTGTTTCAGAAGAAGGAGTCTGAGCAAATGCCGGTGTGGAAGCCATGGGATCATGCGATTGAGATGAAGCCAGGGTTTGTGCCGAAGAAGTTGAAGGTATATCCGTTATCTCCGATGGAACAAGAAGAAGTGGATGCATTCCTGAAGGAGCAATTGCGCAAAGGATACATATGACCTTTGAAATCACTGCAGACATCACCAATATTCTTCGTGCCAAAGAAAGACCAAAGGAAGAGGATGTGTACAGATTATAGGTATTTGAATGAGTGGACAGTGAAGAATGCGTACCCCCTGCCATTGATCTCAGAAATAATTGACAAGGTGGGAAAAGCCAAGGTCTTTACAAAATTGGATTTATGATGGGGATACAACAATGTATGAATAAAGAAAGGAGATGAATGGAAGGCAGCATTTGCCACACGTCGAGGATCCTTTGAGCCGCTTGTCATGTTTTTTGGGATGACTAATAGTCCCCCAACCTTTCAAAATATGATGAACAACATTTTCAAGGACATAATAGACAAAGGTGTGGTAATAATATTTATTGATGACATTCTGATATTCATGGAGGATGAAGAGAATCATGAGGCGATAGTGCAGGAGGTGCTATGGAGGTTGGCGGAGAATGATCTATTTTTGAAACCAGAGAAGTGTGTGTTTGGGGCAAGCAAGATTGAGTTCCTAGGATTATTGATCGGCCCTGACGGGATCAAAATGGATCTGATCAAGGTACAGGTGATCACAGATTGGCCTGTGCCCACCCGTGTCAAGGAGGTTCAAGCTTTCTTGGGACTCACAAATTATTATCGTCGCTTTGTGCACAATTTTTCTATAATTGCTGCACCCTTACATAACCTTATGTGAAAGGGAGTAGTATGGAGGTGGGGAGAGCAGCAGCAGACAGCGTTTGAGGAGTTGAAGAGGAAGTTTGTGGAGGGACCAATATTAGCCCCAGTAGATTTCACATGCCCTTTGCGAGTGGAATCTGATGCATCCAATTTTGCTACTGGAGCAGTATTATCAATGCTGTGCGAAGATGACAAATGGCATCCTTGTGCATACTTGTCAAAAGGGTTGAATGATGTGGAAAGGAATTATGATTTGCATGATAAAGAGATGTTGGGGATAATACGAGCATTGGAGGCATGGAGGGATTATTTGGAGGGATGTACGCATCAGATTGAGATCTGGGTGGATCATCAAAATCTGCAATACTTTATGTCCGCTAAAAAGCTTAATCGCAGGCAAGTGCGTTGGGCACTATTCCTATCGTGTTTCAATTTTCACTTGGTCCACAAAGCAGGAAGCTTAATGAGGAAAGCAGATGCATTATCCAGACCTATTGATCATAAAAGGGGGGTGGAGGAGGACAATAAAAATGTTACCTTACTCAAACCCGAATACTTTCGCATTTGTGCTATGCATCAAGGGCATCTATTAATAGATAGCTCAGAAACGGAAATGTTGTCCAAAATTAGACAATGTTTGGAAATGGATGATGAAGTAGTGGAAGCCGTGAAAGCTCTGAAGGGAGAGAAGAAAGGTAATATCCAAGGAGATGAATGGGCTGAGGAACAAGGGTTGGTGTTGTTTTGAGGAAAAGTGTATGTACCGAAGGATCAGGATTTGCAAAGGGAGATGGTCTGGTTACATCACAATACGCCAATTGCCGGACACCCAGGGAGATGGAAGACATTGGAATTAGTAATGAGAAATTATTGGTGGCCTAGAATTTTGAAGTATGTGTTGGAGTATGTGGATGGATGTGATACGTGCATGAGGGGGAAGAAATTTCCAGAGAAACCTGCAGGAAAATTAATGCCAAACCCTATACCTAAAGCGCTGTGGCGAGATATATCTGTGGATTTTATTACCAGATTACCCAAGGCTCAAGGGTACGATGCAGTATTCGTAGTATGTGACCACTTTACAAAGGAGGTCCATATTATTCCTACTACTACAGAAACCTCATCATTGGGCTTGGTGCGCCTCTATCTAAATCAGGTATGGCGGTTACATGGGTTACCCGATACCATTATCTCTGATCGTGGACCACAATTTGCTTCCGTGTTTATGCAAGAACTAAACAACATATTGGGAATTCAAACCAAATTATCTATGGCATATCACCCGCAGACTGATGGGCAGACAGAGAGAATGAATCAGGAGTTGGAGCAGTACCTACGTATGTTTGTCAACTACCGACAAACCGACTGGCCCGAATGGTTGGCAATTGCCGAATTTTCCCACAATAACAAATTCCATTTGGCTACTCATATGTCACCCTTTTTCGCGAATTATGGATATCATCCTCGCATGGGAGTAGAACCCAGAAGGGAAGTCAAAGTACAGTTGGTAGAAGACTTTGTATCTAAGATGCAAAAGGTACAAGAGGAAGCAGAGGCAGCATTGATGAAAGCACATGATGACATGATGTGACACGCAGAGCATACTCGAGCACGCGCTCCAGAGTACAAAGTTGGTGACTTGGTATGGCTAAGTACCAAGGACCTGAATATTCCACGACCTTCGAAGAAACTTACGGAAAAACAAGTTGGCCCATATGCGATCTCTAAAGTGATCTCGCCTAATGCGGTAGTGCTAAAATTACCCCAATCATTCAAGATTGATCCCGAGATTAATGTATCCTGCCTATGCCCTTACCACCTGCCCACTATTCCTGGCCAACAAACTACTCCGCAACCTCCGATAATAATAGAAGGTGCTCCAGAATACATAGTTGAAGAAATTCTAGACTCACATCTTCGACGGAACAAATTGGAGTTCTTAATAAAGTGGAAAAAATATACCGACGAAAATAATTCATGGGAACCCAAAGAGAATTGTAAGCGAGCACATAATGCAATCGCCCAATTCTTTAAACGTAATCCGAATGCTCTGCGCTGCATTGCGAGAATGGTGTATGAGGGGATGAGATTCTGGCCTTACCAAAATTTCACAGAGGGGACAGACACAATATTTTCTCGCCTGGAAGTTGGGCATAAAAGGGGGGTAATGTTAGGAAACCACCCCATTACCTAATAAATTTTCATTTTGTTTTATTATGTCGAATTACGCTACATGATGCCAAATGACGCTGCACTTTGATAGCATGAGAATTTTATTTCGCACACATCAAATGTATGCGCATGTATGAGTGCATCAGTAACAACAATGTACAATATGTGTAACATAGTATATAAACCCTAAATATATGCCTAGGGGACCCCAGTTGTGTTCTCTTAGGTATTCCACCTACGTTTTCAGTGTGAAAGGCCTATCTCAACAAACTCACCTATTAATAACCCCTCGCATCAAAACCATCAATTCCCCATCACGAGTGTGGATCCTGCCCCCTTCTTGTAGAGAGAACCTGCACGGTCTTAGCTAGCAGATAGTGGGTGTCGCCCTAACAGATGTAGACTTTTCCGAATAGAGGGGCGGGGGTGGCGACGATTGGTGGGATAAGAAGATTTTGAGTTTGTTGCAACTGACAGTAGTGGCACATTCGGATAGACCATGCGATATTGGCTTTCAGGTTGGGCCACCAGAATCATAGTGCGACATGAGACTTTGTGGCAAAGATCATTTTGTGGCCGATATGGTCGTGCGACAACTGGATAATATTGATGTGACAGTCTGGAATCACGACGATCTTGTGTTCACCGTGATGATCTTTTCGCCATAGTTTTCTGGAATCTAGGAAGAACTCGGTGCAATATTGCATGAAGGTAGCATACTCGGTGTCTGAACAATGTGGGGATCACACCATATCGTCTAACCATGTATGAATGAGCAGTAATTGTTTGTCTTCTTTCTTTGCTTTGTCCGATTGAGGGACGTCTTCATATGAAACATCCTCCCCCTTACTGAAATCTGAGGCTTGGACAAAAGTCAGATATGTCGCATGAGTGGGGAAAGGTCGAATCGAAACTGGGTTGATTTGGTGAATGAAACCATGTAATTTGTCGATCCAGTCACTGAATTCTTCTTCTACTTTGACATCGTCATCTTCGGTTTGTCGAGGATGTCATGTAAGACTGTCCGGCCCATGGTGCATACCTGTGACATGAACTAGTGTGAAGTGGAACATTAGAATGGAAACTATCCATCGGTTGATGCTAGCGCTATGCACGATATCAGGATTTGAGAGCATGCCTTTGATATACCTCGCATCAACCTCGATGATAAGGTTTCATACCCCTATAAAATATAAACGAAGTGCCCCAAGGGCTCGATATAGACCATAAAGTTTGAGTTTTGGTTGTGAGAACCGGGATTTGCGGTTATTGAGTGTGATTGAGCCGAATCGACTGTAGTATCACTTTCGAGGGTTATCGCGGTTGCATTGTGCTAGGAAATAGCCGATGGTGATGCTTGATGTGTTGACTGCAAGGATTACTGGGGCGTTCGAGGTATAGTCGATGGCTCAAATCGCTGGCAAGTTTAGGAGCGCATGCTTGAGATCTTCTTGCGCTGCTACCTGAGATGGGCCGAATTTGAAGGGCACATCTTTTTGAGTAAGATTGATTAGCGCAGCTGCTCGATGTGCGAAACTCTGAATGAAAATTCGACAAACTCCAATTATTCCTAAGAACGCCTTAACTTCCGTGAGCATACGACATGGACCCCACTTCTGAATCTTATCTATACACATTGGGTCAGCCATTTGACCTTGAATATTGCATTGATGACCTAAAACAATTATTTCGGGGACACAAGCAAATAACTTTGGTCCTGAGAACGTCCCACCACAATACTTCATGCGCTGGACGATGCAATTTAGGTTCTCAAAATGCTCCCATACAAATCGTCAAATGCCTGAGTTGTCAAAGATTGTTTCATAAGACCCACCAATTGTTTGATATTCTGATTTCGGACCCTTCACTGGTGTGTCGTCAATATAAGGGATCATGATGTGAGGAACCTCAGGTTGTAGGATGAAAGTGATGTCATCATGTAGGATCGGAACCGAGTTCGTCCAACCCATCGGTAGAGTGACAATTCAAAGTGTGCTGAATGGGGTCTGGAAAGTCGTTAGATCTTGAGAAGATTCAGATACGAGCCTTTCATCAAATGCCACATATAAATCCAACATTCCTCCACAAGTGTGTCCCCCAAACTGTTCAGCTAAATGCTCGGGGATTGGGACGATGCCTGAGTGCTGAATCGTAACTTGGTTTAGTGGCTCAAGACTGGACTATTCGGAGTGATTTTGCATCTTTCTTCGAAATGCAAAACCATTGCAATTGGTATGATGAGTTCGATGACTCGTAGACTCCTGCTTTGATCTTCTTTTTCAGCATCTTGCAAATCTGTTCATACAAACCAGGTGGTATGGGGATATTACGTTCGACCCAAGGAGTGTGAGGGACGACTGGGAACTTGATAGGGGGGAAGAAATCTGGTCAAAACCTTCCTCATTCATTTTCCGTCCATGTGAACCCCACTTGCTGCTTTCGAATGAAGTCATGCATGAGGTCTTGTTCTTGAGGCCATAAGAAATTGCCTGGATGATTTTGATCGACAATATTTTTGTGTTTGAGGTTATATTGGGGAGTTGGTTTGAATATCGGAGGATGGGGATTTAGGAGAGGCATGTCTTTGAGGGGATCGCCCTCGATGTGTCGAATAATTCGAAAATGATTGGATAGTCCGGCCACGATTGGATGGACCTTCTGCGCAACCGGTTTATACTTTTTCTTTGTCAATAAATAACTAGAATGGCAATTGTTGGAAATAACTGAGGAAGGGGAAACATGCAATGAAGAAGTTTGCATAGGTATAAACACCATTGAGGCATTTCAAGGAACATGGAACTCGTCGCACACAGATAAATATAGGTCAGAAAGTGTCGTGTATAATTCTTCGGAGGAGTCAATTTTGGGGATATTTGCAGTGTGCTCGATAAATATAGAGGAGTCAGAAGAGTCCAACAAGATGATGAAAGCGCACTGTTCCAAAATTTCATTCTCGAACGCTGAAAATCCTCACAAACTACTTTTTGACGACAGTGCGATCGAGGTATTGAGGGAATGGTAGCAGTCCAAGTTGAGTTAGGATCACATATTGTGATGGTTTGGGCTTCATTCCAATAGTTTCTAATGACACTTTCCATCAAGACATCGAAAGGTCATCCAAGTAGAATATTGTAAGCCGGGTCCCGAATAACATGTATCTGCATGTATAAGGTGATTCCACCAAGATCGCAGGGCACGTTGCATGCTAAGCCGAGTGTTTCGTCCACAGTCCCATTGGCAGACTGCATCGGAAGCCTAATCGAGGAGTTGTATGCTAGACCAAGTTTGTGGCAAACATCTTTGGCCATCGATATAATCGAGGAACCGGGATCAACGACACTTTCTACCTGGTTGTTACCATGGACATCCATAATAACTGATCTAATCGATGAAGTTTCTTTAGTGACAACAAAAGGCTGAGGGATTTCACTGGGTCGGAGACTGCTAATATAGGTCTCGTATGGGTTGGGCACAATAATCGTGTCGGGACTAAACATGTTCGTTGCATTGTTTCCGGATTGTGGGACTCGTTTCAGTGTGACCTGTTCTCTCCATTTTGTTCAAACCTCGGGTGAAAGTGAGAGTAGTTCTTCCGATGTAAGCATGATGATCAGCATCTTCATCGAGCGCGAAAAGATATCATGCACAATTTTCTTGTTCTGTACTGGTGCCTGTGTCGCATACGATGGTCTGTCTTTTTCCTTACCCTTCGATGCACCAGCGAAGTTCCTTTTGTGTGGTGGCAAATAGGAATTCTCCCTGACCGATGTGTATGGGTGTACCGAGGTTTGTGTTGGGGGTATGGTAGTCGATGGCGAAGTGGTCAATGCAGGAGAAGTCAATGTCAATGTTGGAGCCATAGTTGAGGTTGAAGGGTTGACTGTTGTCGATGAAGATGTCGAGGGTGCTGGGACTGGAGCAGTAGACATTGACGATGCAGGGACGGGGGTTGTTGTGGCCAGAACCGAATTTCAAACCTCTTTGTTTGGATGTGAAAATGGTCGACCACTTTGAAGTGTGAATATTTCGCGCTGAAGAGCTGCTATTCTATCTTCGGAGTCAGCTGTCAACATTGAATTATGATAAATGCCTTTTGTTTCTGATCCCGATGTAGAAACAGCATTGGACTCTGTTATTGAATTGATCGCAGCCGAGGTTGAATTAGTCAAAGTCGAAAGTGCCATTGGTGCGATGCTGAATGAGAGTGTGGCTGCTGGGGTTATGTTTCCACCATTCGTCGATGTGTTCCTTGATAAACCTGCCAGGAATACTTCGAGGGGTGAATTGTCCATTTAGAAGTACGATCTTTCCTTCCGCGTTTCACTTACACTTCCCTTCATTCAAGTATGACTGACAAACCATACAGTCAGGAATAAAATGTCCCAATAAACTGCAAAAAATGCAAAGGAGTGCATCAATGTGTGCCCACTGCCTGTCTGTCTGCCGAATTAGCATGATGATTTTTAGTACCTGCAATGTGCGTAGCAATGGTGCTAGCAAATCGTTCGAACATTGCATTTAGATCTTCAGTTTTAATCATAATAGTTCCAGGTGATGAGGTGACTGTATTTCCGACGTTTGATGTCGAGTGCAATGAAGAGGTGGATTGGTGGATTACTGAGTTCGATGTGTTGGAGCCTGCTAGTACAAATTTTGCCGCATCGTGAATGTCGTTGAGTGGATATAGATCGTCGGGATAATGGTCGGGGAATTTGAGTTCAAGTCGTCGAGCAATTCGAGTCCATAAGCCGGGTTGGAATCCTCGAACATAAGCTCTGCTTTGCTCGGCTTTCAAGATCCTATTCTTTGCTCACAAAAAGTGAGTAATGTTGTCGAATGTGCGATGATACATTTCTAGATCGCTTGCATCAAATATCCCAATGCATAGCTGTTCTCCCACTAATTTGTCCATGTCCAATATGCTCCACTTGCGATTGTCTTCTGAGCCAGGATAGAGTTTATGTACTGCTCTTCAAAATTCATTGAACGATGTGCCGAGCTGATACTCTGGAAGCAATTCCCAGAGTTCAGAAGAGTCGATGTCGAGGTAGCGACAAGTGTGTTTCTTCATTAGATTTGATTCAGTAATGCCGCAGGTCAGGAATAATAGTTCAAGCTCTTCGAAGTATCGTCGGAGCTCTCGAGGCTGAGTAGGGTCAAACTTTGGAGCGGTCGAGTGCCCACGAGCTGGCATCGCAGTTTGGGTAGTCATGAATGCGATGACTCTAGGGGTAGGGGTTAAGGCTTGTGTAAAGGATGGTAGAGGTGTCAAAGTTGTTGGAAGGATGAATGAAGAGGTCGATGATGATGATGAAGAAGTAGATGACAATGTGGAAGGCGATGATATAGGTGAAGGAAATTATCTATGATGAGTAGATTCTGCTTCGGAAACTGGAATTAGAATGTCTCCTGATTGTTTGAGAGATTCGAAGGCATGGTGAGTATCAATACAAAGGTTTCTCGCTCATGTTGGCCTAAGCTGAGGAAGTCGAGGTTGGTCTGACAATGAAATGATTCAGAAACCCTTGCGGTGGGCTCCAAAAATGATGATACTCAACCCGGGAAAACCACCTAAACTGCTGATGAGGCAATCAATGATATTTGTGACAAGTCCGAGGAAGGGTGCGAGTTGTTCCGAATGTTTGTGGTCCAACCTATGGGTAGATAACTAGTTGGTACTAGTCGTGAAGGTAGTGCTATGGGAGATGAAGGTGTTTGGCATGGTCCGATCGAGTATCGATCGATATTGAGGACGATTGATGAGATCGATGGCAAATGAGTTCTATCGTTGATGGTCGAAGTGCAAATTCCAAGGACCTTTCGATAGGTCAGAAGTATATGAAGGCTATAGTCGATGGCTAGGACATGTAGAAATGGTTGCTAGTGATAATCGTAGGAAGATCGAGGACAACAATGATTGCAGAGGTTTCTCATCGATCGAGCAAACTCATAGAGACTTAGATTGTTTTTAGAAGATTGATCGGATGCTTAGAACTGCATATGAGACGATAGGTGAAGACAATTTCTTTTGTTTCTCAAGTAGATACTACAGAGTTTTATATGTTTCAAAAGAAACTTCCTAAAAAGGTATAAGAAACATGTGTAGAACATGAGGCAAAAGATATGAGTTAAGGCACAAGGCCAAAAAGGAGACTGGAATCCAAAGAAGAAAGAGATGTATCATATGATGAAGGAGTAATAAAGGGAAAGAACTAAAAAGAGACTGTCCTTTGTGTATAAACTGCACTAAGTCTTGCAAATATTTGTCCAGCGGGTTCTGTACGCAATAGGGACTTGAAACAAGGCTGACCTATGATCAGCAGGTTTGAGCACGAGTTGGAATACATCCTAGCGCATGGTCTTCCACCATTTAGATCACGAAGGCAGTGCCCCATGTCGCTTGTAGTCTCTCGACATCGATTGATAACGCTCAATGATGGTCGACGATGTTTGATCGCAGTCGTGGCTGTTCAAAGTTGATCGGGGATGTTTGATGGTCATTTAGAGGGATCTTAGGGGCTTTCGGGGTAGTCCTAAGGTTGTGTGATGTGGGCTCTTGGTATGATCAATGTTGCTGGTGATGTTTCGATGCAGTCGATATGATATCGCGATCAATAGACTGCATCGCGCTGCATCTGGGACATCGTAGGAGTTAGCTGATGTGATTAGAATATGGTTGAAATGGTGAATTGGCCCTTGAGCCGAGGAGACAACCTATCACCACCCTGGTAAACTAGGGGCTAAACCTGATGCGCTCACTAGACACTGGGACATATACCACAAAGGGGGAAATAGCAACTTGGCCTCGGTATATCCGAGCAACTTCCATCCAGTCTTTACTCAAGAACAACTCACATCCTCCCTTTGAGCCACTTTCCTTGCTACTCCTATCCTCCATCAAGCCATTCTCATAGACGTTGAAAAACTCCACAATGATATTCAATGTTCACTTCCTCTTGATCCCATCTCCTCCTCACACCTTCCTTCACCATCCACCCCAAATTGGTCCCTAGACGACAGCAGACTTCTCTGCCACTTTGACCAGATTTACATTCCAGATGTTGTGGACCTCCGTCTTAAAGTCTTACAATACAAGCATGATCATATTCTCTCAGGTCACTACAGGCAAAACAAGACCCTTCAGCTTATCCGATGGGAATACATTTGGCCCAATCTCTGCACCTTTGTGCTGGACTTTTGCAAGTCTTGCACTACCTGCAAACACTCCAAATCTCCCCGACACAAACCCTACAGATTTCTGAAGCAACTTCTGGTCCTGGAAAGGCCTTGGAAGTCAATTTCCATGCACTTCATCGAACGGCTACCAGACTCCAATGTCACACTGCCATCCTAGTCATTGTAGACCGACTCTCCAAACAAGGTATCTTCATCCCCACAGTAAACAAAATCATGGCACAAGAACTATCTCTTCATCATGCACATCTTCTCCAAACACGGTGTTCCATCCCACGTCACCTGCGACCAGGGTTCCGAGTTCATTTCTCATTTCTTCTGCTCTCTTGGGCAAGCCCTGGACATGAAAATCCACTTCACTTCGGGTTATCATCCCAAAGGCGATGGACAAACTGAATGCCTTAACCAGACCCTCGAACAGTACTTGCGGATCTTCTGCAACTACCAACAGGACAACTGGTCCCAGCTTTTACCCTTGGGGGAATTTGCATACAACAATGCTCCCTCAGCTTCCACCAGAGTTTCACCCTTCTTTGCCAACAAGGGGTACCACCCAAACATCACAGTTTTCCCGGAGCACGAACTAGCCTTGCAATGCGCGTGCCATTTTGTGGTCAACCTTGATGATCTCCACCAGGAACTCCAGAAGCAACTCTCAGAAGCACAGAAGCGCTATATGCTAGAGCTTCTCACACATTCATCTCCCAAGGACAGGAAACAGATTTAAAAAATTATTTTAGCTATGATTTAATGAGGACCAATTTGCAAGTATATGTTATCACATTAAACATATAATTCTTTTATTCTCTGAGTGAATTTATGAGCAGGAGTAGAGTGGAGGTGATTAGACTAAAGTATTTGTACCATACATACATTATTTACTTCTAGAAGCACTTCTGCTGTAAAATTATATAGCTGTTGACACTGTAGTTCCAAACAAAGACATGGGCATATGATCTCTATCATCCAGAAATAGATAAGGGTCAAAGATAGAGAAAGTAGAATGTACCAGGGATATTCATTCTACTTCCCCCCACCGACCATCTTAACCATCTTACCTGTCACACCCAGTCTTCCTATCTCCGCCATGTCAATTTATATAACTGATTAAGTTTGTTATATGATTCATATTACACTTCATTCTCTACCTCAATGGCTATGAGAAGGGTTCAAGCCGCATACACCTGCGACTCAGGTCACCGTGTCTCAAGATGATCCTCAGTAAATTACTTTATAGATTACGTTGAGAATAATACAATGTTCTTATATATATATTTGTAGCCATCAATAATTACCATTCAAAATATGGTGGAGATGCCAGATGTGTCTCCTATAGCAATGCAGTGGGATGTACTAGTGATAGGGTAGTGACTGTATACAGCATATAGCTACCCATCGCACTATTCCAATGGTTCACAAGGTGATTCACACATTCAAAATTCTCCATGATTCAAGTGGCGATTCAGGTCAGTGATTGAACAATTCAATGCTACTATTGCCATGACTCGCAATGACAAGAATCACAAAGCCACGAGTAACGTCGGAATGAGGTGCAGCTTTACATTTATTGACCCCAAGTCATGTTGACATGAGGCCCGGCCTTACATGTATCAACTTGAACTATTGCCGATCTCCTTAGTCACGTGATATACCTCTGTCATCACATCAACAATGGTTGAAATTATTTTGGAGTTTGAAATATTTTCTTTACTCTCCTTGCTAACATCCACGATGATATCCATGGATATCGTGGAGCACTGCATTCCTGCATGTGCTTGCTTTACTCTGTACATATATCAAAGTGTGATACCTGCATAGGAGGGTCCAATCTGCACAGTTAATAGCAGCATATAGGATGAAGCCCCAGCATTAGGGCTGCATGTGATGCCTGTACATACGGGTTACGGCTGCCATATGTCCTTATCATCAAAATCTCTGGAGAAGGTGAGAAGGTTCCTTTTTCTACCCCTTGTTTGTAACATACAGCTACGGCTATGACTATCCCATACCTGTAGGCCTATCATATATGTACGGCCAACAGCCATTATGGTATGGCGCGCCCCTACAAGCCAGCATGGGTCATGTCTGTCCATCTGATTTTTGTGAGATTATGTGCAAGAGTTGAGTGATCTCATTCATGGAGTATTGATGTCCTTTTCCCTCTCTTTTGTCATGCAAAATGGATTGAATGAGGAATAGAGAAAATCTGAAACCAACACATGGACTGCTTCACAGATCTAGAGAAACTGGACATCAACAGATAAAATTTAAATTTGGAGGTGAATACTGTGAAAGTTGTGAAAGCAGACTGGATTCTTACTTGCTCCTTGTTCATCCTAAAACAGGGTGAGTTTGCTAAAGTCTGAGGTTGCCTTTAGTGCAGTTTAACCTAGCAACTGTGAAGGGAGACTCAGATAGACTGAACAGCTGGAGTCCAGAGTGAGCAACTAGTTATTATATGAGACAATAAGGAGTACAGTACCTGGAGTCCAGAGTGAGCAACTGAAGAGTGCAAAACTCTGGACTCTGCAGTCTACATACTGTGAAACAAACAGTGATAAACACAAGGTGGAAACTACTCTAAGTGCCCATGAGTGTAACTACAAGTGATAGGACATGGAATAGAAGTAGGATAGAAGTAAAATAGAGAGATGGTGAATCATACATTTAACAGAGTTTAAATAAGAAAACATGTGACAATGGCGGAAAATGTGTTGTAGTTAGAAAATCAGGACAAGACAAGAAGTTTTCATGTGGAGTAAAACATAGAACATGAGATGGTTAAAGCTTCACCCATTGGTGAGCTGGACGGTGCAATTCAATCGATAAGGATCAAGGAATGAAGGATCATGCCCAGGAAGCAATGTGAGAATACATGTATTGGACCATCTTGGTACTATGGTGTAGAATAAGAGTTCTTAGGGATTTAATGATGAGTGTTTTGGACAGGGTAGAATGTCTCTCATTCTCCTATACTATGGTATATACCGCAATTTAATAATAAGAGGACTGATACGCTGGGATTGCCTTTTCCAAAAGAGCGATCTGCATGCAGGGGTAACAATCGACATGCATTCATCTAAAACCCAGGTGAAGTTCTACTTGTGTATGTGAGGTACCATTCACTGGGTAACATTCTGCTTGCATATATCTCCAACGCAGATCAAAAGTCTTCCACTTGCATTGCACATGTACATAGGGTTGTATGCACATCAAACTTATTCAACATGCATGCAGGTATAGTAACATTCCACTTGCCTACATCTACAATGCACATTAAATGTGTTCAACTGGCCTTGTACAATATGACCTGTCCCTCATATGTACCCTCTTCCACAATATTGTCCTGTTATTACCCCTATCTTTCCTTCTATTACCTATATATCTTATTTGATCTATTATGGTGCCCTTCAACTTCCATATTATGTCCATTCAACCTGTGACCACCTTCACCCCAAAACACACTCCTAAACAGCCCTTACCCCTACAATATAGAATCTAAAAATATATTGGCTGATCCTGACCTCCAGAACCTATATGTTGGGCGACATCACTGACCATCTAGCTTGTTCCATAGTGCTCTCCAACATTCAAAAAACACTTCTTCCTGAGCAGTGAGCAACTTGATGGAGCCAAATCCTGGGTGGTGTTGGCTGTAGCCATACATTATTGTGTGTAACCTTGGGAATACTGCTTTATAGAACAGACAAAGTGCGGAAGAATATACACCAGGGGACCGGGACACACAGAGAAAGCGTAAATTGGATGTAGGCATGTCAGGATATGCAGGCAGAACATTGGATGTGGCATCAATTTGAAGGGAGAGAGACTGTAGATGCTTACAGTGTGTTAATAGTAGAAAATCTGACAGGGTGAGAATGGTGGTTGTGGACAAGGGATCTGTCCAGTCATGCAGGTGTAGCTGACAGAGGTGTGGCCAGGCCTCTACCATGCTTCCCAATGTGTGGCTGTTGAGGATGACAGAGTGGGAAATATCAATATTGAGGATGGTGAGGTTGTGGTAGTGAGTGATAGATTCCACATAAAGTTGGTCAGGTGGTTGTGTGATAGCGAGGAGTGGGCTGTAATCTGATACATACCGGGTCTCTAGGGGAATATTTTGTTTGAATTCTCCGATGAGTTTAAAAAGTAGAGGAATATCGCATGGGATGATATTGTTAATGAAGATAAGGTCTAGATTGACCAGATCTGGAAATCTGCTGAGAGTCAAGAGGGCCTGCACTGCACTATGACTGTCCATCTCCAATGTCAGGCTTTTGAGTTCTGGAAAGACAGGGTAGGGTGGGGGAGTTGGGCAAAGCAGTGTGCAGTCTCTTGTACGAGCCATATGTTGAGGGACTGTACTCGAGAGGTTGCCAAGTATTTGACAGACAGAAGATTGAACTGTAATGGCAAACTGCACAACCATTTGATGGAGGATAAACCTTGACAGATATTCAGAAAATCTTCGGTGCAGACTGTGGGGATTGGGCCATCCTCCTTGATTTGGGGATCAAAGGTTAGACTTTGAGGGGCTGTGGCAGGGCGTAGAATAGAACTGATGTTATTCCATGGACAGAGGCTGGATGCAGAAACATCTTGTGGAGCATCTGGGAGTTTGCGACTGATACAAAAGGTTTCCAATGTTGGGCCGATCAAGAGGCATGGATATACTGCATGACCATCAAAATCCATCAGAAAGAGCCATGCACATTTTACATTGGGTAAGAGGGGTGTGGCATATGAGAGCAGAAAATGGATGGTGTCATGGTCAACAATGAGACGAGAAGCTGTACTTATGAGCATAGGTTGGTCAGGATTTATTGTTTGGATGTGATGCACATACTGTAACACATGCTGATAATCACCTGGGAGGAGGGGCCTTCTGATCCTCTGCTGTCATTCAGTGTATATCTGGGAATAGTCAGGATATATCTTACCACCAGTCTTTCTGTTGGCCTGCATATGATGGAAAGGGTGTCATCTGGAAGACACAGGACCAGGGGAGCTAGAGAAACTTGTGAGTGCCACAAGGAATTCAATGCGAATTCAATGAAATGTCGGCAGGTTGTGGCCATTGCATACAGGAAACATGGATCCTGCACCTCTCCAATTATAAGCGAGAAATTTTCAGAAACTTGAAGGCAGGAATGCATTGATGGATAAAGATCAAGTTACAAGTACTTATCAATGCAAACAAGTTGGCAAACAACAATAAACATAAAGGTTCACCTTAGGCATGGGGTTCTTTGCTTAGTCAGAGCCTTGAAGGCCCATTTCCGGGAGTGGAGGGAATGGGCCTTCAAGGCTTGCTTCTTTTGCAGCCTTTAGCTTCTTTTCTACCCCCTAACCCCTCCTCAGTCTCCGAATCCCTCATGGGGCAGTCAAACCTCTATGCCGAGAGCTTAGAACCTCTCAATGAACTTCACCATGCAGTTCATTGGAGGTTGAAGTTTCCAGCTCCTCTATTAATAGAAGAACCTTGCTGACGAACCTCTTGGGCAGTTTGTTGGCTCTGCCTTAGTTATGTAATAGATCTTCAGGTTTTTTCTTCTTCTTCTACATCACATTTATATCTGTCAGGCAGATGAAAAACACCACTTCCACTTGCTTGCAACCACCTCCTGATGAACCTTGTGACTCATCTCCCCAACCAATAATGGCACCTCATTAGCGTGTTGGCACCGCTTGTCTCTGGGTCAATGACTAGGCCGTCTCCTCCTGCAACTATAGTACCACCTCAAACAAACCTCTAACTTCAAGTCTCCCCTCCCTTGCCACTACTTGTTGGATAGATCGAGGCATGAATCCGCCTCTTCAAATTTTGTCACAACCTTGTAGATACATGGCTTCGCTGGACTGCCGGTACCGATTCTGGAACTGGATGTCGTTGCCTATTGTTTACAACAACACTGCACTTTTAGCATGTTGGCTCTGTAAATGTAACTGGATACTCTGGCACAGGTCTCATGAGGACATTTTGGCTTGTTTCCTGGTCCCTGCTAGGCCATTCAATGTGGCTCTGGACTTCAACTAATTTTGTTTCAAAACAAAACCCGATACTTTTGTGGCTCTTGTATGTTCATTTTAGTACTGGAGAACATCTCACAACCCCACAAGCCTGCCTGCCTGCCTGCTGTGCTGGTCCCACCTGCCAACCCTTGACACCACTACACTCTTGCCCTGGCCACCTGCCTACTCTGCTGCACTCTGCTTCAACCCCTTCCACAGCAAGTTGCCTTCAATGCCATCCCATTTTCAATGGCCATCAATCTTGGTAATTGGTCCACACCCTTGTGCTTGCAGTGCAAATGGGGCTCTCAAGATTCCCCTGCACGCCAGCTCCATCATCCCTGGCCTCCCGCACTTTGCTGCAAATCAACTGTACGCTCTCAGAGTTGGTAATAAATGGCTGGCGACCGCACATTTATGACAAATCCAGGCCTCGCACTTTGGAATAGTATGCAAGGGGAAAGGGATAAATACTGCAGGTGGGGGCTTTTTGGTGCCAGTGTTGTGCATGGCATTGGGTGGTATGCTGTTTGGCCCAGTGGGGATGGATAGCGGATGTGTTTTAGAGTGTGCATGCACCTGGCTTTGTATTCACATCACTCTAACTGTCATTTTATTATCTACCATTAAAATCTTACATCTCCCATCTCTTCATTCCATGTTTGCCATTGAGAAGGTTCAATGAACTGTTTTACCATTTGGTAAAATTTTGATTCCAGACCAGACTTACATATATGCACAAATGTTAAAGGAGGGCAAGGAACCGTGAGCATCAAATGATGATGAGGAATACAGTGCCACCAGGAGGGCAATGAGATGGGATGATGGTGGAATGTCCATATATTTTCATTTATTCTAAACTAACACATATTCTACATGCATTAGTGGTGAGTTTTGATCCCTGATAGATTGCCTGATACGGATCGGGGAATAGTGTTACTATTTGCCCACAAATACACAGGCTCTTCATCAAAGTCCTGACTTGGTCCGGTGTAATGGAACTCTGCTTAACATGGCCAGGATTTCTAATTCCCTGAGGTAAATCAGTGGTAATGCTCGTAAGGTTGTGATACTTACATGAAGTCAGCATCAAATTCCATACCTCCAAAAATCAGATTGGCACCCAATAGCAAGTCCCACATCTTACCGGTCCCCGACAACATCGCCTTCTTGTACTCTTGCCAATTAAGTGGAGTGACACTGCACTCAGGTCTGGTGGCCAAGGATTAGTAAAGCCCGAGCTAAGTAAGATTTTCTTAGGATAGATTTAGGGGAATAAAATAATTGTAACACACCCACTCCCATACCACCAAATCATTACCATTCTGGAATGTCAATTTTGGAAACTTCTTCATAAAGAGTTTCACGCAATCATAATCTATGTCCAAATTTTGGCACATCCAACTGTCCATCGTGAAAGCCGAATCCTTCTTCGCATATTTGGATAGGAGATCCACAAAATGACCTCCATATGATCTGTATAAAAGGATGTATCCTTAAAGTGATCCTCTCTGACCTAGAGTATGGAGAATATGGTCTTGCTTTGCCATTGAGGAGAGGGTAGTTGTAAGGGGAATTATTCACCTTATGAGCCCCTACAATGGTTGGCGCACATTTGCAAACATTTCTGCACACCCGCAAATGTTCGTGCAATGAGGCGCTGTTTGTGCCAACCATCTACAAACAGTCTGATATGTCAATCCATCAGCCCCTATTGTACTCTCACCATTCTCACAGTCAATACCCTGCACAATCATTGCACCTGCAGAAATGATCGAGGATGTCTTTGCATGCCCATTACCAATCATGGCCTGATGCAGACACCACTTACCGAGTATGGCCTGATGCAGACACTATCACTGATTGATGGCCGTCTCCCCAAATGGGAACGTGACCCTGGATCTGAATTAGTGCTAGGATGGAAGGGGCTCCAAGTATTTTAGAATGTTGCATGCCTTCCATATATATACTTTGGCCTTGCACTGGACTCCTTAGAGTTTTCTCTTTGGTTTTCCCTTGCAAGGTATGGGTCTTTTCTTGTTCAATAGTTATTGAATCTAAACTTTGGTTTTGCTTGCAAGTATTGAGTTCTTAGGACTCTGATCGTAAGGTTGCCCTTACAGTAGTCGGCTAATAACAGGGAATGGGGTTGGAGACCTAGGCAATATGCCCTGATCAACAAGTTGATGATCAATGGATAAGAAGTTCAGGCCTACATTATCTCCGCGTACATTATCTCTGTCCTGCAGCCCAGTTTTGTCCCAGTTCTCCTGGTCCTTGGTTTCTAGAACCTTGTCCAACATGGCCAGCACCTTAGAATTGCCCATGTACCGTACCCTTGGGGTGCTCTCCAACATCGCCATCTCTCCTCATGCTGTGGATTGTCAGGATTCCCCCTGCATGACCAGGTGCAGTTCGGATGTGCCTTGAGAAGGTCTCATTTGATGGGACCATGATTTCTCTGGGATTTCAGGCTCAGCAGGATATACCAGCGGGCTGCCCTATTTTGTCAATGTCAATGTCCTTGTCCTTAGACTTAGTTCCCCAGTGAACATTGGGAATCTCTATCATTGAGGGAAGTTCAGGGCAGAAAGGGCCTCTTGGACGTTGTGTAATGTTAGGACCCTTGCGATTTGCTAATCAGAACTGCCAGCCGAATGGTCAGGTGTGCCTTTCCCTCCTTCTTCCAAAGGTTCATACTTAATATTATACAGATCTGGAGTGTGGTGAACTCATATGCTTATATGCTCTGGTCAATCATGGAAATCAAGGAAGGAGAGTCAATCACTGTGCAGTACAGGAAAGACTCTGCATATTTTGTTGGAAAACGCACTTGTGCATCTTGCCATCCTGAGATGAAAAGTTATCTCTCGAGCATGACCTCAAATATATAGCACAAGTGATAAGATAACACAGACAGCGTGGCCTCAAGTTACAAGTAAAGCGCCTATGAATGTTAAGAAATACATAGCAAAGAGGTCAGTACTCTTCAGTGAGGCAAACATTTCTGATTGGAAAAGACATTATAGGACATACTCGTCCAATTCACAGCATGTCTACTCTTTCCAGCAGGGCATGCAGTTGCCTGCCCCACCGCTGACAAAATGGGATTACCAGGAGCACAGCTCTTTGATATTGACTGCTGGGGAGCTGAAGGTGATAATATGTGATGCAAAGACAGTTGTGACGAGGATGTTGTGCAAGCCCCAGCATATTGAAACTAATGACCCCAGACACACTAAAGATATCCAGACAACGGAGCTTCACATGCCTCCTCTGGCACATTTATCAGGGTTGTAAGAGCATCTATTTCCATAACTTGGAACATGCTGATTGATGCATTGACTATCTAGACCTAATGAGAAAATATTTCTGGATGCCAATATGAATATTGCTGCATACAGACAAGATCAAGTACTAATAGAGTTGGACAACTTTTGTCTCACATCTCTGCAGGCTTTGATCAAACTAGAGAAGCATAGACAGACAGGACCACTAGCTATTAAAATGCTTGCCCAGGTGGACATGGGCCTATTCAGATTTGATCGCCATTTGTCTGCATATCTATAACCTATAAAAGCTATGTAGTAATCCCTAGAGGTTAAAGGATAAAAATCACCCTTTTCTAAAAGTTACATAGTCTGACCATCCTGCAACAATTGGATATTTTTTTGGGTTACAGTCGAGGCAATGCCAAAAACACTAGATACATACTATTGAATTGGAGGAGGTGGCAGTATAAGGTGAACCCTTTTGATTGCCACTGCCCACTGGCAGTTGCCCTCTATATCTTTTTTGCCATTGTCTTTCATCTTTGTGTTCTCATTCGCTTTGTCCTTCTCCTCCTGCTTCTTCAGTTTCTGAATCTTCTTCTTCTTGTGAGTTCTAATTCGGTCAGCAGCTTGTTTTTCTTCTCAGTGCCCTTTCTTGTCTATACAGAATACCCATTCTTTATGCACCATGACCATGAAATTTCTACAGAAAGAGCCTAGTACAAAGGATATCTTAGATATGAATAATAATTGTTGGGATAGGCAATCCAAGCCCGTGGTCTGAGGCCAGATGCCGGATATTATTAATAGAGCAGCTGTTTTGATGCATGTTCTATTTATAGCACAGTTACATACAGCCATAGTATAGGAGAAATAATAAGACGTTCCTTGTCTCGTTTCCCCCACTTGTCTCTAAGAGAATTATCTCTTCTCTGTTTGTTTCCCAGCCTGATTTCCAATAGGTTATGGGCCCTGGCAGATTTTTCTAGGCAACAATTACTACTATGACAAATACTCCTGATGTTGAGGAGCAAGGGGAACAACAACAAGAGGAAGAATATTATACGCCTCCTAAACATACAAAAAGGGTCTATCACAGCACTACCAATGCGCTCACTGGAGAACTCAATGAAGATGAAGATATACCATCTATCAAACTAATTTGTACCAAAGAATATTTGAACGTAAACAGAATCACTGATCGTGACCACTTGACAGACGACAACTGGCATGAATGGAAAGAGAGAATGAAGAGGGTATTTTTCAATTGCGATATTACTGGGTATGTTAGAGGGGATGTTAAATGCCCTAATGAGAGTATCGATCCCGAAGGCGCACCCAATTGGTACAAGAACGATTCTTGGGCACAACAAATTATTATTCATAACATCACCTCCTCGCAAATGAACCACGTTGGGTCCAAAAACTCTGCAAAAGAAATGTACTCTGCACTCTCGGTAACTCATGAAAATAAGGCACATCAAACTGTTAATCATATTCAATGCCTATTATACAAGACCAAATTACTTGACACTGATGACCTCCTAAAACATCTGGATGTTCTCAAATCATATCGTGACCGCATCAACAGATTTCCTAACAAGGAATTTCATGTCTCTGACACACACTTTAAAGTGATCATATCTGCATCCTTACCTTCATTGTGGCATACCTATGTTGAACCTTATAACGGAAACGCCAACGATCCAAGTGATCCCGACCCTAAACGGCACTTAACCTCTGACACATTTATTGGACTGTTACGAGAGGAATACAAGATACAGTTGACCAGATCTAATAATGGGAATAATAAAAACGGTACTATAGGGAGCATAAATCTGGTGAAAACCCAGAATGCCAACAGTGCTAGTAAATTCTTAGAAGATTGAATCTCTGATCGAAAATCCTCCTTATGGCCTTATTGCGATCATTGTAAATGTGCCGGACACTGGACAACCAAATGCCGTAAATTTGAAGGGAACAAATGTGGGAACTGTGGAAAGATTGGACATCAAGCAGATAAATGCTGGAGTAAGAAGAAGGTAAAGGACAAGGCAAAGAAGAAAAAGAAGGATGCAGAAGAAACAAATATGGCAGAAGAATATATTATGTTCCAAGCAAATGAAGAGCAGTACAACTTTGATACCTATGATGCTTGTAATGCTGATGCGAATGATGAGCGATTGATCTATTATGATTGGTTAGCAGACACGGCAACAACATCTCACGTTACGCATCGAAGAGAAGCATTTACCGATTACACACCTATGAGGAATATTTCCATAACAGGTGTAGGCAGTAAAGAAGCATTAATTTCAGGGTGTGGAACTGTTGAATTAAAATCAACATGCAACAGCACTGAATATATTCTGTGTTTGCAGAATGTTCTTCATGTGCCTGGAACACAAAGTAATTTAATTTCCTTGGGGCGATGGGATGCAGCTGGCGGACGCTACAACAGCGGGAACGGAATGATCACACTCATCACAAAAGATGGAATGCCAGTAGTGCAAGGAACAAAAATACGCAAACATCTATACTGCATGAAGATGGTTATAAGACCTCCCACACAACGCAATAAAATCCAACCTCATCAAACATTCGTTGGAAATAATACACTACCTACATGGGAAACATGGCATCGATGCTTTGGACATGTTGGATATACCGGGCTTCAGAAATTATTGGACGGAAAATTGGTTGACAGATTTGTTGTGGAAGAGGACTCCCCTAAGCCCGATTGTGTTGCATGCACAGAGGTGAAACAACACGTCAAACCATTCCCAAAATCATCAATCAGAAATACCAAACCCGGTGAATTAACCCATATTGACTTATGGGGAAAGTACGCAATCCGATCGATCAATGGCAATCAATACTACTTGTTATTTGTGGACGATGCCAAGAGATTTGCAACCGTCGAATGCGTCAAGCAGAAATCTGATGCAACACAAGCCGTAATAAATTATTTGGCACATTTGAAGACTCAAGGGAGGAATCCAAAGGGTATTCAAATTGACAATGGGAAAGAATTCATAAACGAGAAGTTGGAAAGTTGGTGTAAGGAACACGGTATGGAAATTTGTTACACTGCACCGTATTCACCTTCACAGAATGGTATTGCCGAACAGATGAACTGTACACTGGTTGAACTCTCTCGTGCAATGATAATTGCCAATGACCTTCCCGAATTTCTCTGGGAATATGCAGTCCTGCATGCCGCTTATTTCCGTAACTGATCATTCACCAAACATTTGCCGAGATCTACACCGTATGAAGGCTGGTATAATAAAAAACCAAATGTCTCTCATTTACGCGAATTTGGTGCACCTGTATGGATTTTATTACAGGGGCAAAATGTGGATTGGAAAATGCAGGCAAAATCTAAATGGCGCATTTACGTCGGTTTTGAAGATGGCGCTGGGGCTGTAAAATATTATAACACCGAAACATGCAATGTCCGCACCTCAAGAAATTTCAAGCAGATGACACTCCCAGAATTGACTCCAATCCCTGAGGGGATCAACATCACACCTGATAGTCAACATGAGGGGGAGTCTGTGGGGGATGCGCCGCCTATGGGTGTAACAGGCTTGGATGATATAACTCTGACTCTTGATCCTGGCAGCAAAAAGCATAAAAGAAATTTATTGGAGGATGATATAGACATAAATGCTCTATGGAAGACTTGTGGAATTTGTATCAATTATAAAAACCTTCAAGATCCTTATTCAGTAGAAGAAAAGGAAGACAACTTTCTTACAATGGAAGAAGTTTATGCGATAATTGCTGGAGACGAGATGATGAGCCTCAAAGACGCCAAGAATTCCCCTGATTGGCCAGAATGGGAAAATGCCATACAAGCTGAACTCGACTTACTAAAGGAGAAGGGGACTTGGGAATTTGTTGAAAAACTGCCTGATGCAATTCCAATCACTAATAAATGGGTATTCATCAAGAAGCGTGACAAAGAAGGAAAAGTAATCAGGTACAGAGCAAGACTCGTGGCCAAAGGATGCGCGCAGTGTCTGGGGTATGATTATATGGAAACATTTTCGCCTGTGGTTAGAATGGACACTCTGCATGCAATTCTGGCTTTAGTACCAATGCAAAACCTTAAATTGCAACAAATGGATGTCAAATGCGCATATCTCAATGGCACATTACATGAAACTATCTACATGCGGCAACCTGAAGGATATGAAGATGAAATGGGCTGAGTTTGTAAGCTGGTCAAACCATTATATGGATTAAAGCAAGCTGGACGCGAATGGAACAATGAACTTGATGGGAAACTCAAAGATCATAATTATCAATGCTTGACATTGGATCCATGTGCATATATTCAACGAGATGGCAGTGAATATGGTATTCTAACCATCTGGGTTGATGACTCACTTCTATTCGCATCATCGGATCAAATGATGGATCACATGAAGAATGTGCTAAGCTCAGAATGGCAAGTTACAGATCTAGGGGAACCACACAAGATCGTCAGCATTGAAGTAACACGTACCGACGATTCTATTTCCATTTCTCAACAAAAATATATTGAGAATCTTCTTCGCAAAGAAGAGATGCTGGATGCGAACCCTGTCGCCATGCCTATGGACCCAAATATTAAATTTGCACCAAATATGGACAACAATGAATTAAATCGTAGCAATTCATACGCTAGATTGCTGGGGTGTTTACAATTCATCTCAAATACCACAAGACCGGATATTAGCTTCGCAGTCAACAAACTAGCTGCTTACACCGCTAACCTGGGTCTTCAACACCACGGTGCAATAAAGCAGATACTCAGGTACCTAGCAGGTATGAAAACTCTGGGGATAACTTATAGAAAAACCCCCGATGAAACTAATACTAATAACCTCTTCCATGGTTATGCTAATGCCACTTTCGCAAACACCGACGACCATAAATCTACTACTGGCTACATCTTCCTAGGATCAGGGGGAGCGATCACGTGGAAATCAAAGAAGCAAACTGTGATCGCACTTTCCTTAATGGAAGCAGAATATGTAGCTCTCTCAGAGGCTGGACATGAAGCAACTTGGCTCAGGAATTTGTATGGTGAACTCGGATTTCCTCAAAATTATCCAACAATTATTAAAGGCGACAACGACAGTTCTGTCATATTAACCCACAATCCACAATTCCATCAGTGATCAAAACACATCGCCTTACATCATCATTGGGTCCGAGATCTCATAACTGATAAAATACTCGATATTCAAAATTGTTGTGACCCAGAACAAACAGCGGACACATTAACAAAGGCACTACTGAGGCCCAAATTTATGCAACATAGGGTGGAGATAGGAATAAAGTTGATTAAGTAACTCAGTAGCTTTTCTCGCATGTGAGTTGGTTTTTACCCACAGGGTTTTCCACCACACAGAGGTTTTAACGCACCTGAAAGATAATCCACTTAACCATTTCTAATAACTCAAACCATGCTTGGCTTGAAGGGGAGTGTTGGGATAGGCAATCCAAGCCCATGGTCTGAGGCTGGATGCCGGATATTATTAATAGAGCAGCTGTTTTGATGCATGTTCTATTTATAGCACAGTTACATACAGCCATAGTATAGGAGAAATAATAAGATGTTCCTTGTCTCATTTCCCCCACTTGTCTCTAAGAGAATTATCTCTTCTCTGTTTGTTTCCCAGCCTGATTTCCAATAATAATAAAGGATAAATGTGCACACACAATGAAGCCATCTAGTTTCATGTTCTTCTGCCATCTTATTCAAGCAGTTCTGGCAATTGACTGTAAACAATGCATATAAAATTAAGCAGAAACAAACCTTTGAGTAGATTTTTTTCCTGCAAAAACACACAAGATGTAGAACAAACCCTCATTGTTATAACAAATCTGTATTTTGATCATTATGATAACTGTCACTGTATGGAGAAAAAGATACTTACTGGGCAGTCTGCACAAGTGACCCAGTCGCTCTCATTCTTTTTATCTGCTTTTACATGCCAATATAGCAGAGAACCATCTATATTGTACATCTTGAGGGACTCACAAACAGCCTGAAAAATGTAGACATTCCCAGAGCTTTATCACTGTAGCAGTAGTACTACAATTTACCCTGTACAATCTAAGTCAGTTGTCTGTCAAAAAGGTCAGGCAGTGTGGTCAGAGGTGTAAATGATCTGGGTTTGGAATGATATTATCTGTACAATAGTAGAACAAGCACAAAATCACTGAGTTTGGTTGTGGAGACTGAAAATGATAATGATATAATCCGATTCGATTGCAATTTTACAAAACCACCACCACTGACAGTTTGGTTGTTGATCGATATCAATGTCTAAACTATATTTATTAGATAATTCAATACCTTGCCATTTCTCAAAATTTAAATTTAACTAAAAATGTTTATAATGATAAAATTATAGATAAAAAAAGAATGTTATCCTTATTTAAAACTCCAGTTATTTTAAAGAAATTAATTGACAAAAAGAAAAATAAATATAATACTAATCTAAGTATTTAAAAAAAAACTTGTCTCTGGCACGTGCCCTGTCAAAATAAATTCCTAGAATAGCACTCTTTTTGCTTCTTTCTATTTTTAAACTTCATCAGTCATGTGGCCTTTTTTTTTTTTTTTCTAACCCACTTGTCTACCTTTTTGAATGTTCACCAGTTATGTAACATCAAACAAAGATCAAACAAAGTTTGCATTGTGTTTTATATCATCTCATTTCCTTCTCGCTCTGGGGATGCATCTGAGCATTTGTGTGAGAGTGGTTGAGGGACTCCCAGGCCTCAATTCTCACCTGTCCCTTTTTGCTTTCCTGCTCTCCCCTCCTTTATCTTACCTCACCTCCCTCTCCTTCTATTTCTCTTTTTCTCTCTTGTCCCCTTTTGCTTTTCTCTTATGTGATAAGTATTAGGGTGACACCCACTATCTGCTAGCTAAGACCGTGTGGGTTCTCTCTACAAGAAGGGGGTGGGATCCACGCTTGTGATGGGGGAATTGATGGTTTTGATGCAAGGGGTTATTAATAGGTGAGTTTGTTGAGATAGGCCTTTCACACTGAAAACCTAGGTGGAATACCTAAGAGAACAAAACCGGGGTCCCCTAGGCATATATTGGGGGTTTATATACTATGTGACATATATTGTACATTGTTGTTACCAATGCACTTGTACACACACGTACATTTTGATGCGTGTGAAATAAAATTCTCACGCTATCAAAGTATAGCATCATGTGGCATCATGCAGCATAATTTGACATAATAAAATAAAAATAAAAATTTATTAGGTAATGGGGTGGTTTCCTAACATTACCCCCCTTGTATGCCTCGACTTCCAGGTGAGAAAATATTATGTTTGTCCCCTCCGTGAAATTTTGGTACAGCCGGAATTTCATCCCCTCATACACCATTCTCGCAATGCAACGCGGAGCATTTGGATTACGTTTAAAGAATGGGGCGATCGCATTGCGTGCTCGCTTACAATTCTCTTTGGGCTCCCATGAATTATTTTTGTTGGTATAGTTTTTCCACTTTATTAAGAACTCCAATTTGTTCCATCGAAGATGTGAGTCTAGAATTTCTTCAACTATGTATTCTGGAGCACCTTCTACTATTATCATAGGTTGTGGAGTAGTTTGTTGACCAGGAATAGTGGGCGGGCGGAAAAGGCATAGGCGGGATACGTTAATCTCGGGATCAATCTTGAATGATCGGGGTAATTTTTGCACTACCACATTAAGTGAGATTACTTTAGAGATTGCATATGGGCCAACTTATTTCTCCATAAGTTTCCTCGAAGGTCGTGGAATATTTAGGTCTTTGGTACTTAGCCACACCAAGTCACCAATGTTGTACTCTGGAGCACGTGCTCGAGTACGATCTGCATGTCGCATCATGTCATCACGTGCTTTCTTCAATGCCGCCTCTGCTTCCTCTTGTACCTTTTGCATCTTAGATACAAAGTCTGTACTTTGACTTCCCTTCTGGGTTCTATTCCCATGCGAGGATGATATCCATAATTCACGAAAAAGGGTGACATATGAGTAGCCGAATGGAATTTGTTATTCAGCAATTGCCAGCCATTCGGGCCAGTTGGTTTGTCGGTAGTTGACAAACATACATAGGTACTGCTCCAACTCCTGGTTCATTCTCTCTGTCTGCCCATCAGTCTGCAGGTGATATGCCATAGATAATTTAGTTTGGATCCCCAATATGTTGTTCAGTTCTCGCATAAATGCAGAAGCAAATTGTGGTCTGCGATTGGAGATAATGGTATCAGGTAATCCATGTAACCACCATATCTGATTTAGATAGAGGCGCGCCAAGCCCAATGATGAGGTTTCTGTAGGAGTAGGAATAATATGGACCTCCTTGACACGGGTGGGCACAGGCCAATCTGTGATTGCCTGTACCTTGATCGGATCTATTTTGATCCCATCAGGGCCAATCAATAGTCCTAGGAACTAATTCTCGCTTGCCCCACACTTCTCTGGTTTCAAAAATAGATCATTCTCTGCTAACCTCCATAGCACCTCCTGCACTATTGCCTCATGATTTTCTTCATCCTCTGTGAATATCAAAATGTCATCAATAAATATTATTACCACGCCTTTGTCTATTACATCCTTGAAAATGTTGTTCATCATATTTTGAAAGGTCGGGGGACTATTAGTCATCCCAAAAAACATGACAAGTGGCTCGAAGGATCCTCGACACGTGGCAAATGCAGCCTTCCACTCATCTCCTTTCTTTATTCATACATTGTTGTATCCCCATTGTAAATCCAATTTTGTAAAGACCTTGGCTTTTCCCACCTTGTCAATTATTTCTGAGATCAATGGCAGGGGGTATGTGTTCTTCACTGTCCACTCATTCAGATACCTATAATCTGTACACATCCTCTTCCTTTGGTCTTTCTTTGGCACGAAGAATATTGGTGACGTCTGTGGTGATTTTGAAGGTCGTATGTGTCCTTTGTGCAATTGCTCCTTCAGGAACGCATCCACTTCTTCTTGTTCCATCAGAGATAATGGATATACCTTTGACTTCTTCGGCACAAACCCTGGCTTCATCTCAATCACATGATCCCATGGCTTCCACACCAGCATTTGCTCAGACTCCTTCTTCTGAAACACTGACAGATATTTGTGATACACTTTTGGCACCCATTCCTCCACTGGCTTCTCCACCTTCACAATATTCTTGTCCCATGAGTGTCCTCCATGAATTGCTCGAAAGGTTTGCTTCTGCTCTTCTTTCTTGATCATAATTGGAACTTCCCCATTTGGCATTTCCTCATCCTCCACTTCCTCCATCGTAACAGAATACTTCCATGGATGTTCTTTCTCTCTCTTTTTCCTTTTTTCCTTCTTCATCTTCCTCTCATACACATTACATTCTTTAGGACAATGAGTCATTTGTACTTTCCCAGTTTTCCAATCAATTTCAGGATTATGCTTCTGTAACCACAGACATCCTATTATTAGATTGGTTTTTCCAAGATTGCACACTTCGAATATGGCTCGCTCCTGATGCTCCCGATACTTTAGTACCATAGTCACCTCCTCCTTGATAGTTCCTCCACAATTGACTGTTCTGTCAATATTGTACACCATTATAGGTTGTGCCAGCTTGCATGTGCTAATACCATTTCTGGTAATTAAGGACCGATTAATGAATAATCCTGTAGCACCACTATCAAGCAACACTTCCACATCAATTGCTGCATGCGTGTCCACTGTCTTCAGTCCCACAGTCAAGGTAATTTCAGGTTCTATTCATGTAGAGCAAATAAAGAATTTAGGGGTTTTCGGAAATAACATGTGACAATTTTGTTTGTCACGTGATTCACAACAGTTGTACTCCTCCTCAATTTCCTTTTCTGATTTACTTTGGGTTTCCTCGGATACTAATACATTGTAACGATTCTGGGTCACCAATGGGGAAACCTTCACTGGGACTCTTCCACAAAATTCTTCTGCCTGCCTTCCTCTGGCTTCACTTCCTTGATTGTAGCTTCCCTAATCTTTCTTTTCTGCCTACAATTCCTAGAAATGTGTCCTAACTGCCCACAGTTAAAACATTTAAGTGGGGCTTGTCTCCCTGCTTGATCAACCTCCATTGCCTCTGCTGGTGCTGCTGACTCCATAACTATAGGTGTCACTGCCATGGCCAGTGGCTGTGCCCTTGGAGCTTGCACCTGAGGTGCCTTTCCTTTCTTGGACTTTCCTCCTGATGACTTTCCAAATTTACTACTTCCATAGATCAACTTTGACTCTGCCTGTTCCTGCTGATATTGCCAGTCAAGGTGCATTGCCCAATTATACCACTCATCCAACTTCTCTGGCATGGAAGGTAGTTGGTAGATAGACTTGAATAAAGAGGGATTTAATCCTGCTTTCAAAAACTCTACCAACACAGCTTCTCCCATGTCTGTTTGCAAAGCTTCTGCTTTGAACTGCAAAATAAATTCATCCGCCATTAGGGAACCTTGGCGCATGGTCTTTAATTTAGCATTGGCTGTCGCCTTTGAATTAGGATCTCCAAACTGTGCCTCCAATCTCGCCAGAAATTCCTTGAAGGTCGCAAATGGTTTATTTCCTGCAGCAATTTGATTAATAGCCTCATTCCTCCAGAAATGTGCTTTCCCCCCCTGAATGTATGAGAGAGCAAACATAATCCTAGACTGGGCTGTATGAAACTCAGGCTTCCTCCCATGGATGTACAATACTATAGAGCTGATGAAGGATTTTGTATTCTCCATGGTACCGTCAAAGATTTGCGGGGGCGCGTACTTAGGTAAGTGTGCTTTTCCATTTCTGGATTTCTCCACCATCTCATCCTCCTGCGATATCCACTCCACCATCTCCTCCATCTCATCATCTCTTTCTCCTGTCATCTCTGGCTGTACTTCTGCTTGTTTGGGTTGTGATGCTGCCAACACTGACACTAATTGCGACATCTGAGCTGTAAGCACATCAATTTTCGCCTCTAGTGCTGGTGTGGGAACAGGATTAGGGCCAGGATTAGAAGTTGAGGGTTCAGACATAATGGTAAAATCTGTGATGAATCACTTCTTCGACAAATTCAAGTTTTTTTTTTTTGAGACCTCTCCAAATGTTTATGGGTCACGTGGTGGTTTGTCAATCATTCATCAATCATTCGTCGATCATTCATTGTTTGTCAGGCACACTTTGGATCAATAACCCTTCCACCAGTACCTGATCTTGGAGATATCACTGAATTCAGCTTGTAACTAAAATAGTCATCCGAATAGAGTAATGTAAATTGTAACTAAACCAGATCCAATCAGTTGTCTGGTTGCAGCTGTCCTAATGATGAGTGCTGCCTCTCGATCACTGGCAGTCGCAATGTAAGGTGAGGCCTGGCGTTGGCTTACAAAAGAAAAGGTAGATTACATATATACAAGTACTTCTGGCTCATGCCGAAAGGATGAGTAATCGGATGTGGCGCGGTGAAACAATGATGTATGCCCAAGTAAGAGAAGGCACACTGATATGGGGAGTTGTGTTCTTCTGTTAGGGCGACACCCACTATCTGCTAGCTAAGACCGTGCGGGTTCTCTCTACAAGAAGGGGGCGGGATCTGCGCTTGTGATGGGGGAATTGATGGTTTTGATGCAAGGGGTTATTGATAGGTGAGTTTGTTGAGATAGGCCTTTCACACCAAAAACCTAGGTGGAATACCTAAGAGAACACAATTGGGGTCCCCTAGGTGTATATTTAGGGTTTATATACTATGTTACATATAAAAAAAGCAAAGGAGAAGGAGAATAGAAAAGAAGGCAGCAGTGATGACAGTGGCTCAGAATCTGACTCTGACTTGGATAAAGACAGTGATGGTGAGCAAAGAAAGAAGAAGCAAAAGAAAGGAAAGAAAAAGGGAAAGAAAAAACTGAAGGTGTACACCATAATCTCTCGTTACTTGATTCCGGGCTCACTTATAACTCCAGAAAAAAAGCGACCTTGAAGAAGAGGTCCTTGCCAACATAAAGCGGCTTCGTGAACACTGGCAGTGTAGCGTTGCAGATGGGTCTGATTTCTGCTATTGGACTCAAGAGGAACCAAAACATTATCCACACCATCACAAACACTTCTGGGCTTGGGCACAGGCACTTGTACGTGTATTGTCCCTTCATGTGTGTGTGACTGACGACGCTACCTGCATATATGAAGCTCAAACATGACGACTCCATTGCGACAGTCGAACAGCCTCCGAATCATGAAGTTTTCCATGGTCTTTCATTGTCCACACGGACCAAAGGTTCACCATTACTAGAGCACCAACTTTGAGATATGAAAGCAATACAAAATTCCACAACGACAGCAACAATGCCTGTAATCCAACTCTACATGCCGGGTGGTGCTCCTCAGACCAGCCTCGGCCCCCCTGGCCCTATTCCCACTGCCCCCAATGCTGAAAAGCTTTTGACTTGCACAAAACTAGAACCCGACCTCAGTCTTGACAACTTTTGCCAGTTTTACAATGTCAGTGATGATATTCTTGTGCGGCTCAAGAAAAACGGCTATCAGAAGACAAAGACCTTCAAGCATATCACAATTTCTCAACTATGTGAGATGTCCTTCAAGTATGGTGAGATTGCTTCACTTCAAGATGCTGTTGAGGAATGGGTGGCATCGTCAATTTTTGTCTCTGGACTCAGACAATCACATTCGTTACTCTCGCACTTTGTTGTACAATGACCATGTTCTAATAACCTGCATGTAAAAAATATCCTTCCACATCATCTGGTGTGATTATTGCCATTGGCTTGAGCAGATCAAACATGATACCGGCCCCAACTGTTGCAAGAAAAACATCATGATTCCTATGAATGAAGGCCTTGATCTTGGAGAATGCCTCTTCAATGGGGTTGAGATCTGGTGAATATGGAGGAAGAAACCCCTGAGGCTATTCAGAAGAAATTCCATGAGTTTGAACAAACTGCTCACCATGACCTTCAATAAGCTTGCAAACACCTTCACCATGATGTATCCTTGCATTGTCCATAACCAAGACACTCAGCTTTCCTGGGAATGGTGAGCAAAGGGGTAACTGACAAAGAATGTGGTTATATCTCTTCATTGGAGGAAATGAAAGAATCATGCACCACATTCTCCTGCAGAAACTCACAGAATGACTCAGTTGTCATTGATCCTTCAACTACTGTGCTCGCACCAATGCTGTTGATTGTGAGGAGTCCAGTACCAGACAACCAGTGCCCACAGACGAAGACCTGTCTACATTGTGCTCTTCGGCCCTTTTTCGCTTGGCCCCTGCATCGCCCAGGAGTTTTCTCATCCTTTGATGTCTCATCAATGAACCCCAGCTGTTCGGTGTCGTATACCCCCATATGGTAGACAAAATCAGCCCATTTTTCTTCACTGCATTTGGCCGCTATCTGCCTAAGCTTCTTCATAGTATATCCATATTTGGCAAGTTCACAATGGATGGTGGTGAAGTGTACAGAGATGAAGTGGTTTTCATGCAGGAGATCAGTAAGCTCATCTAGAAACCAATCCAGTCAATGATGGACAAGACATAGGAGATATTGCACATCATCGAACACCAGGAGACAAGGTTGACCATGGAGCCCAAAGTGATGTTTGACAACGTCACCCATTTCCCTCCACTGCTTGAGGATCCGATAGAAAGTTTGCTCTGAAAAACCCACACAATCCAGAATGTTGTTGAGAGGAATGAGGTCCTGTTCATAGAGGTTGATTGCAGCCAACTTGACATCTCGGCTGATTGTATGGAAAGGCATCGAGAAAAAAGGCATTGAGAAAAAGAGTAGAAGTTTTGGTGCAGGGGTTTACACAGCAGCAGCACAAGAGGGAACGGAGAAGGTCAAGCTTTGAGTTAATGTTACACTGGCAGTAGTGTAAATATTTGACTAAGTCCACTATTTCAAAACAAACACATAATTGTTTACTGCCATCAATTATGCAATTAGCTGTAAATCATCAAGATTGTCTATGTTGATCTGCTTGGATTTGAATTTGACCATAAGGATATCCTCATCTTCATATGTTTGGTGACCTGCAAATGATATAGTCTGATTTAAATAAAGAATAAATAAAAAATGACTTACAGTGACTACAACAAAGTACCTGTTCAATGTTGTGCTGGAAATCAGGAATGAAAGGGTTGTACCATGCATCATGAGCATGATGTCAGACAAAGAGGGTATACTGATTATTTGAGTTGACCAAAATGCGATTCTGTAATGACAGTGCTGAGTACTCCCTGCAAGCCCTCTTGCTGAGATGCCTTTGATTAGCAATAGAGGTTTCTGGCACATTAAGTTTTAAGTTGCAATCCTTCAACTAGAAATAGAAGGAACTACAGTTTAATGACCAAAATCAAATAGGACTATTGAAATGAAACTTACATGCTGGGCTTTCTGGATTAATTTTTGTTGGGAATTTTGAACCTATAGAGCAAGAAAGTAAGTAAGCTTTGAGCTATACAACAAAAGCACAACTTACAGCTTCCACAGTGGTGGGGACTGTAAATGGAAGCACTGCACCCATTGCAGGCTGAATGCAGTTCTTCTCATCTGCACAGCACTGGGCTTGGTTATGGTCATCCTGGTATGCATGACTGAGAATAAAATTTTCTGCATAAGTAAAATCACACACCATGATTGGTCTGCAGATCAGTGGTTTGACATTCTATTAGACGATTATATTAAATATATCACTAATATTGATAAAAGATAAATTTGTACAATACCTTCTCCTTCTGGCGACAGTTGGTAGTTTTCTTTTTGACCTGCTGACATGTCAAAAATTTTTGAAAAGGAAATATAATCCTGAAAATACATACCTGCTCATCTTCTGATATAATCCTGATATACATACCTGCTCATCTTCTGAGTCTGTAACCTCCCTGTAATGCTTCCCAGTCTGAAAAGGAAAAATAGAAAGAAAAAATAATGTTGACATTTTAAAAATAGTTAAAGTTAAAAAGTGACTCACAACCCTTGGGCAAAGTTGCTGAGCAGTGGAGGGCCCTGGCTGAGAATCCATTGCTGGGAGAGTGACTTTACCCATTTTGTATGGAGCAGGGGGCAGTAGTACCTATAGATATTAAAAGGGAGAGAGGTGAATAACAGTAAAAGGGAGTTAGACAAGAAAAATAAATCAAAGAGGCTTACAAATGCCATATTAGCATGCTTGGGAGCACTGCCAATTTTTTCCCCTTGGGCAGGTATATCCTATAAATTTAAAAAGGACAAAACAGAGAAATAATAAGGAGAAAGGTAAGGAGAAGAGACAAAATGAGGGCTTACTTCATCTCTGGGGATAACTCCAGCTCTCCTGTTGATACTCTGGTTGTGGGTGAGAGCCTCTCCTATCACCATAGCCAAGTCCTTAGCCTACAAACAGTTTAATTAAAGTAAAATCAGGCATTCAATTTTACTCTGGGGGCAGTAGAAGTCTAGAAGGAGACCAGTAGTCAGACAATACAAGGCATGAAAAGCATGCAAAGACTTACTAAAACGATTGTGATGAGATTTATTGGAACGAGCATTACATTTTGTATGGCACATACTAGCTGAAGTACAAATTTGCTGTCAGCAAATGCAATGAATATCGACAATCATGGTGGTTGTTGGGAGGATGCAAGGGGGCTCTGGCCCAGGAATCCTGTATCTGTACCTGGTTAGTTAGTCCAGCCTCAGGGCACAAAAATCAAAGCATGTTACAGGACCTACAGATGGTATGAAGAGTGGTTCAGCCCCACGAGAGGCTATAAAACAGTTTAAACACCTGAAAATGAGTCAAATAACATATCACTTCCATATTTGGATATTGTAAAAAATTATGTCGCCCCTGGTCATATCAGAGAGCCATCGTGCTCAAATTCCTGCAATGCATGTCATTTGCCATCTTCCTTCTTTCCATATGAAAAAGCTTAATTTTCGAATTAGTTTGTTAGCGATGATGGTGAAACACATTTGAGGAGTCCGTGTTCCCCCGAGGTGGATGATGCCAGTGAGACTGAGGGGATTGATACTGACAAAGCAGATGGGGCTGATTTTGACAAAAAAGAGGAGGGCGAAGACTCAGCAAGTGGTGGCTTTTTGGAGGGAGGTGAAGATCTTGACAGCACTGTGAGTGTGGAATGGGAAGAGGTCGGTGTAGACTGCAAACTTGTTCCAATCATGGGAGAAGAATCATCAATCACTGACAGCATGAGACCTATCTTGTAACAGTGAAGATTGCTTATGACATCTAATCAACAGAACAAGCAAACAAGCAAAAGTGGCAGTGAAAATAACAATGAAACGACCAAAAGTAGTGGTGAAAATAGCATCAACATTGCAAATGCCAGCACAGGAGTGGGTGTGACATCATCCAATAAAGAAAATCACATACCAGCGGCAACTGAACCTGAAATTCCTGAGGAATCTGGGCGGTCGCAGTGTAAATGGGTTCTGCGACAACTCCGCTGATGCGCTGAATGGGTGTTTATGCAGATTAGTACTCAAGGGTTCATTGGGTGGGGTCCTCAAATGCAAAAAAGCTGGCTGTGAGACTCAGTGGGTAAGTACAGTGTATTGTGGGTGCTGATCTATCTTCTGACTCCCCTTATGTGTCTAGTATCACCATCAGTGTGTAGAACTTGAGCAAGAGCCAAAAAGTTGGGTGTGCCTGGCTTGTGAGGCATCGGGGCGAGGATGTGGAGGGAAGTGCCAATGCAGATGATGTCATACTACTATATTTAGACATGTGCCTGGTTGTGTAGTTAGTTAGTCCACCTTTGTACATAGCAAAAAAAACTGACCCTAGGTCTTTTTTTCAATCCTGGAGCCCCCTTGGGAGGACGAGCGCAGTCAGAACAAACAAATATAAAGTGCCAGTGGGTTCGACTTAGACAACTGTGACAATTTGTCAAGATTGACACTGCGGCAACTAGGCAATAGCACAGGTATGGGTCATGAAATCATAACCCATAACCTGCGACCTACCCGTCACCAAGAGGGAGGCCTCAGTTCAAAGTCTAATACTTATTACTTAGTGTCTAGTAATCTATGTAAAACTATATAACTACATAACAAATAGAAGGCAGGTAAGCCCAGCTTGGGTCTTAAAAATGGGTGGGTTTATATACCCAGGATGCACACAGACCATTTGGTCTTGTTGTGCACACATCACATTTTTGTTGAATGTGCTCCTTCTAGATGGTGATGACCCCACCACCCTACCACTGCCATGAGCCCCTGCTCATGGGGTGGGCTGTGTGGTGTGAAACAACCCAGAACAACAACAGACAGCCCAGCACTGGGGAAAACAGGGAGGATGAGGTGACTATGAGACGATGAGGCAAACTAGACAGGAAAAAGAGGCCCAAGAGATGGACGACGTCTCTTGGGCCACAGGTAAGTTTTTTCTTTCTTTCTCACTTTGCTTTCTTTTACTAACAATGTTTTTAGGTACTACTACTACTCTGAACCATTGACAACCATGACAATGACAACAACAATGGGATGGCAGGGGGGAAATGAAGACAATGGGAACCTGATGACCAGCACCCACCACCACTGTTGTGAGCCCTGCTCGCATGGTGGATTGTGGGTGTTCCATGACAAACTAGGAGATATGGCGAAGGCACCCGATGCCCACAATGGACGACCAGCACGCGGAGGACAATGGACGGCAGGAAAACAGGGGGAAGACAATGGGAACCCCATGACCAGCACCTGCCCCCACCCCCAACCATGACGGCAACCATGACAGGCATGGGAACAACGGCGAGGGGGGGACAATGAGGTCTTTACACTCCCCCCTGTATTCCTATAGGAATCTGATGATTCTGATGATTCCGATTGGACTCCGATTGGAATCCAACCATATTCCGATGTCATTTTCACCAGCCAAATTGACATGAAATGGCAGGTTCAGTCCTAGTCCAGTCCGATGCAGTCCGATCAAAATCCGATTGGACCATCAGAATTTCCTAGGAATTTCTGACCATAGGAATCACATAGGAATATTCCGAGGTTATGCAGAGACATTGGACAACATGGAATTCAGATAGGAATGATAGCAGCATTGCTTAGTAATAGTAGAAAAAGTAGACATACATGGCAGAATTGAACCCTGGAGCTCTAATATGATTACCTAAACTTACAGTAACAACAAGACCACTACACTAAGCGGTCATTGCAGGTACGTGCTCATACTGCACTACATACTGTTTGGAAGGGAGATGAGGAAGTGATGATGACAATGACAACGACAGTGAGGGGGAGACGAGAGGGTGGAGGGGGAGACTAGAGGGTGGAGGGGGGAGGGGGAGACGAGGGGAAGGTGACAGGCACCAGCACTGGACAAGACGAGGGCGGCAAGGGACAACGAGGGGGACAATGAGGAGGTGGGGATAACGAGACGGCACCCTGAACAACACAACACTCACCACCAGCCTCGTGAGCAACTGCTTGTGGGGTGGACAGTGGGTGGAATGATGACGAGGAGGAGGAGACGAGGGATGCATGGGGTCTATGAGAAGGAGATGGTGCCCCAGCACCCAAACCCCACCGCTGCGAGCTTTGCTCATAGGGTGGAACAGGTGCTAACGGCCGTGTCACTGCCTCCACACTGAAATGAAATGCAACACACCACCACCCCTGCAAAACAGGGGGGGTGGTTTTTTGTTTTTGTAGAATTTTAAATAGTATAATTAATTGTCTCCCCCCTGCATTTGCATTGGGGGGTATTTTTTTAATCTATATTAGTCATATTAGTTCCTCGCGTCTTCGTGAGGGCTCATCAATTTTTTTTCAAGCTCTCGTGAGGGAGGTTAAAAATATGGGAACTATCCCTAAGTGGACTTTGTATTACATGTTTAATAATTCTCCTGTGGCTCAACTGGTTGAGTGCTTGTTTAGTCATCATGTGACTTACATCCCATGGTCCATGGTTCAATCCCTGCTTTACCCATTTATTTTGTAAGCACTTGGGGAAAATTTCAACAAGTTGAGTCTTCCAAAATGTGGTAGTTCGACTTCATGTTGGAATTGCATAGGACTTTACTAGGAATTTACTAGGAATTTCTTGGAAACAACAGTACATGGTCATCAAGATACATTCCAATTGGATTCCTATCAGACTACTAGGACTAGTGTCAGACTAGTAGGACTCCTATTGGATTCCAATTGGATTCTTATTGGAAAACTTGGACTCCTAGGACTCTGATAGGAATACGGGGGGGAGTGCAAAGTTTACAGAACAATGGTGAAGGGGGAATGACAGCGAGGGGGAACGGCAACGAATGATGGGGATGCACCCAATGATAGTGAATTACCCAGGACCCATGCCCAGCCCTGTGAGCCACTGTTTGTAGGGTGGATCATGGGTGCTAGCAGTCAATGAGGAAGGGCAACAGAATGGGACAGGACAATGGGGACGACGACGGCCCCAAACTCACAACTACTCCCCTCTTGCTCACAAATGCGAGGTGGGGGTGGTTCTTAGTGTAATTAAATATTTCTTAGTTTAGATAGAATAATTTATATACTTAGCAAAACCCATGTGGGAATCGACACCCATGTGTACCCACATGTACCCGCCGTGTACCAACCTGTGGGTTGATGGGTTACTACCCGTGTGGGTATGGGTATGGGTAGAGCTCTAGGTACCTGTGGGAGTACCTGTGCTATTGCCTAGCGGCAACCTCTCCCTTCAATATGATCATCTGAGTTTGTTCATTTCTGGTAGGCCAATTCAAATATCCTGACTTGTTGATCTCAACTTTTTCTTGTAGCATCAAAATTCAAGTCATTATTTGATCCAATTTCTTCTCATCAAGGTTGGCCTACCACTTCATCGGAGAGAACAGTAATCTGGAAAGACGGTGCGTTTTCTCTGTTATGAGCTTGTCAAAGACTCCCATCATAATATTAATTACATTGATTGCCACACTGTTGAAATCTCGAGCCTCAACCTTGCAAATTCATTGCATCATTCAACATCACTCTTGCTTTCTCCATGGCCATTTTCACCATGACGCTTGTATGTTACTAGTAATTTTTTGCAATGTTGACATCCCAAGCACAGAGGCTAAGTGATGTAGCTGTTTTCAGTGAGTTCTGTGAATATTCATTGTTGCTCACTAGACGGATGCATGTTGACATGTCGATGCATCTTGTTTTCAGTATTGTGATATATTGCATGAGTACTCTCTCTAAATTTCAGCTTTGAAAATTTATGGAAAATTCCCTAGGCCAAGTGATGTCAAGTGAACTCATGGAAAGCAAGTCACAAGCACAATTGCATCCCAAATAAAATGATGGCCACTCTGAATTGTGCAAAGCCAAGAAAGTATAGCTTAAAGTCGACAAGTTGCTGAGCAAGTGGATTGCCAAATGGCATGGCTGTTTTACGAAATGGACGATGCTGGGCCTCAATCTAGCGAATCACCCAGCTGACAGAGTCATGACTCACTGGCATGTCTCCCATTTTTCTTGCAATGATTGACTAACATAGAATTTCGAGCATTCATCTTGTTGTTGAACCTCATCATTCTTGGGACCATGCTTACCAAAACTATCAGGCAAGTGTCGTTCTGACATTTTCATGCTTAAAACTTATCAATTGTACTGCTCAGGTTGTCCTCGCCAAGATTGTCCCCTTTTCTATACTCCAGAAGGCTTACCAAAGCCTTGTGCCACACATTGATCCCACCGAATTCACACGCCTTCACTGTGTTATGACCCTTTAGAATGAAGATGGCACAGATCATTGTGTGCGCCTCATCCAGTGGAATTCTACCAACATGGAGCAGTGGAGAAATATGCAGAAAAATGCTAGCAAGGAGTTAGCTGCAGACACCTGTATATTCTGTGGATCACACACCTGTGGATGAGGGTGACAGATGCTGAAGTTGTTGAAATGAATATAGGTTGTATCTTTTCTGTGTACTCTCCTTGTCTTGGTTTGCAATTTTTCAGGTTGAACGTTGAGGAATGACAAATATTTTAACCAGTTTTCATTGATTCAATTCTTGTCTATTTGAGTCTCTCAATAATACTTATGCAGTCTCGACCTCGCAAGTCACAATCTCCTATCACACAGATGCTCCTGCCAGGTTTAATTTGGCACCATACCCATACCATGCCCACAGACAAGTAATTCATGAGTTGAAAAATTATGAGCGAGTATAAAAAAATACTAAAAACTGAGAGCAATGACTGTCATAAAAATTATGTCATGGTATGCCATGATCAACTCCGCCAGGCTAGAACATATATATTATATCAAGCCTTAATTCTTCGGATGACACTCAAAAAAACTGGAATGAACTTGGGGGTGACAACAGCCTGCATATAGCTCACACTGGTGTGCAACACACAAAGCCTTCTTTCCTCTTGACAGCATTCCGCAATTCATATATGGGATGACACCATGTGGTGGTCCGTCACAAGCATCATGGTCACAGCAGACTCAACACAAGCTTCATCAACCCAGTCTTGACATGAACAGTACAAAATTTCAGCTTCACAGGTACACAAGACAGGCTAGCATCTTCACCTGCATATTGTTTTTGTATCAGGAGAAGATGAGCATGAGGAGTGCAAGAGGGTATGTTTTGTGTAGGGAGGAAGTAGATCAGTGGGATGAGGATGGGACAACGCAGGGGGTATAGCGTATCGAGCATGGGCATGATGCTCCAGAGATGAAAGTGTATGTCTCTTGACCATCAGATGAGACAACAAGGTACAGCTGGCAGAGGAGGATGAAACATGTGAGAGGCATCAGTGTTGGAGAAACAATGAGGGAAGGAAGGTGCAATGTGGATAGGGATGTTGGACCTTGTGCATATATTTCGACTGCATGACCTGCCCTTACTGTTGTGTTCGAGGCTGGCCCTCTCTGTCTTCATATCTGTGTCATATTTGTATCATGTGTTTGCCTAGGGACAAAGGACAAGGGACAAGGGACAAGGTGCAAGTGGAGGTTGGGGCAAGATGGGGATGGGATGAGGCAAAAGGTATATGCGTGTATGCATGGATTGTCCCCCAATTGCCAGGGCCCAGACAAGACATCGAAGTACAGTGGGCAGAGGAGGATGAAGTGTGCGGGTGTTAATGCTAGAGAAGTGATGAGGGAGTAAGGATACATATGGAGAATGGACATTGTGCACATATTTTGCCTGCATGATCTGCCCCTGCTGTTGCGGCATGTGCAGGACTGGCCCTATCCCCACTCCCATTCCCACCATCTTCACATCGGGAGCAGAGTGCAAATAGGGTGTGTTGGCATAGGGAGGAGGGATGCCATGTAGGTCTGGGTGGGTGAGGCAAAGCATTCAGACATATTGGGCATGCACATGCTCCAGAGACAAGAGCGGATGTCTTGTGACCGCCAAACCAGGCAATGGGCAGAGGATGGGATGCATGAGGAGAAATGACAAGGGAGTGAGGATGTATCATATGTTTCGACTGCACAATCTGTTGCTACTCTCTCCCTGTGTTTGTGAGGCTTGCTCCCAGCTCCTGCTTAATGTCCATGCCCTCTCCAGATGTGGAAGAACCCATGATCCATCATAGTACCTGCATGCTACCAGGTGAAATGAGAGTGAAGGTGAACTAGCCCATCCAAGCCTTTTTTGCCTTGGTGCTCATGAATCGCACAGATTGCACAGGTCAAGATTTGCCCCAGCCAGGTGTGAGCATGTTCACCAATAGTTGAGAGGTCGGAGGGCCTGTGTGGAGGATGTGTGGTTATCGATTCAGATGTGGAGGTAGAGGAAGAGGCAGATGAGGGAGCAGAGGAAACTTGAGACATGGGGCTTTGAAGGAAAACTGTACTGTGCAGGCTGATGTTGGTTGGGAGAATGACAGACATGGGCTTGGGGTGATTGTTTAACACTGGCATCAGCGCTGCATGCCTGATCATGAGGGAGACCATGGCAAATGCTCTTTGAGTACCACCCTTGTCTCTATACAGACCCTATGCAGTGCACTGATTCCAGAACCCATGTGCCATGGATGATAGAACCAGATGCCGCAGATGCTGAGAGCATAACTGTGATGTGTTTGGCATGTGTCCATGAGAATCCAGGTTCCATATTGTGGGTTGTTGGTTGTTGGCCATGGTTGTTGGTGGTGGTGGGGATGTTGAGTTTGTGTGCACATGGTTGAGGGCAATTGGGAGAGGAAAGCAGTCAGATTGGAAGCAGTTGAGAGAGGGAGTGGTTCCATGGAGAGCAAGGGCGAGGAACACCTCAAGCCAGAGCCAGAACTGTGAGTGACACCAACCCCCATGGCCTGGCCATGCGCAAGACACTGTAAAGTGCAAACATGATATGTAAGATGTCATTGTATAAGCCAATACCTTGACTTGTACATCCCCCCATGCAAGAGCCGCAAAGGCCCTTAGCTGCCTATCAGACATCCCAAATGCTGAGGGGAACAGAATGATGGAGTATTATTTAACAGAGTGTCAACTGGGATTCCTAGGTGAAGGTCTGACAACTTGCCAAAATCGATGCTGCTGCTCCCTCATTCAACACAATCAGACCTAATGGGCTTGACTTGTTTCTCTCATGGAATCAAAATAGAAATCACTATACCATGAATAATTTTTTCTCAAGGGAACAACCTGGTAGCTTTGTCAATTCTGATTCCTGTCCAAGGCTTCTGTCCAACTAAGTCCTAGAAGAGTCTTTGATGATTTAGGCGCTGTACAATTTCTATTGAGTTAATATTATTGAATTTTACTTGGAAGTCTTCCATCTGAATCATCTAATGGAACATCACAGTCTATCACCCTACTTTCACACCTTCTTTGGATCTATTCTATCCCTAGTACTAACTTCTTGAATCCTCCATTTCAAAAAACATGCCTACTCTATGAACATTGTCTACCTACCCTCAGACCCTCACCTCTTATAGATTACATCAACACTACTCAGCAACTCCGAGTTGGCAAATATCTGACCAGTGACCTCTGGGCATCGTTTGATGATCGAGTCTTGACCTCAGCCCGTCTTAGACATGTCAGAGGTGATGTCTTTTGGACTTGGACCACTGTACTCTTCCCAGCTCACAAAAACTCAAAAGTGGTGTAGCTCATCTTGTGACAGAATAGAATGTCTGCCGCATTGTTGCCTCATGGTGACAATATCACCTGTTTGAAAAGGCAAGTAATATTAATGATTGTGTCATCATACTCAACATCAGCAAACTATGGAAACTGGCTATGTGACCTGTGTCACACTACATCGGCTACATCGTCTGTAAACAAACACAGTGGGCAAGCCTTGAGGCAGTTGATTTGTAGTTAATTCATGGTTGACTCATAGGCAACTTGTGCTTGACTTGTGTTTAACATTTGTAGTTATGTAATGTACTTTTGTAAATGACTACTTATTCATCCCGTGGAATTCATGATTAATATTCATTGACACTGAATGTTAATCTTCTAGTTCATGCTATAGCTATAGTTTCACTTAGAAAAAACTGTATTTTGTACTTCAATACTGAAACATTTCTAATTAGAACTACAATATGATACACTATATATCTCACACCCTACTGTTCCTGCGAGTGGGAGCTCACTTACGGCCCAAGGTAGGTAGAGTTCACCCAACAGTGAGCAACAACATACTGCCATCCAGAGTCAAGCACAGCTGGACTCATGGCAATAATGATATGTGTGTGAGATGTTGCTGCAGGGGGATGATGTGGTGACACAGAAGGGGTCCCACCCCACAAGCAGCTGCTCATGGGCGTGGGTGTTGTCTCATAGGATCCACTCCACAAGCGGATGCTCATGGCAGAAGTTGCAGGCACTGTTGGGTAGGGAGTGTCATGGGTTTGTAAACCCGTGCAGGTAGACACCATGGGTGGATATGGGTACAGGTACAGGTTGGGGTTTAGTAACCCTTGCCCAACCCACACCTATATGCAGATTCATATAATCCGAAACCCTGCTTATGACATCCTACTTGGTCGACCCTTCAATGTAGTCACCAAAAGCGCCATCAAGAACTGGAGCGATGAATCTCAGACAATCACTATCTATGATCCTAACTTGACATGCTCCTCTACCATTCCAACCTTCCCTAAGGCTATGAAATGTCAAAAAGTAGTTTGTGAGGATTTTTGCTACTAGAGTACGAGATTTTGGAGACCAAACAGTGCACATTCATCATTTCTTTTGACCATTTGAATTCTTCTATATTTATCAAATGCACTGCAAACATTCCCGACTTTGAATTCTTGCCTTCCTCCAACTCCAGATATTATCGCCCATCTCTACTTGACAGCTAGTGAACAGTATGTTATGTTTTTATTGGCCTCGATGGCCCCCTCTATGCAAGATTCATCAAGATGTTCCACACCCTATTTATCCTCGGAATCTCTATACCCTGCCTTTGCAGCCACTAAGAAGAAGTACAAGCCCATCGCATTGAAAGTTCGACCAGTCATCACCGACCTTCCTGATCAATTTCGCATTACTTGCACTATCACAGGAGATCCTCTCAAAGAAATGCCGAAACTTAATCCTAAACCTCCAACATTTTTGCTATCTTCCCGATACACTCTTGAACGTAAAGCTATTATTGATAAAAATTATCCCGGTGATTTCCTTTGGCCCAAAGAATGAAACTGCATGCACAATTTTATTCGAAATCACAAAACCGGTTTCACATGGACTGAACAAGAACAAGGAAGTTTTTGCCCTGACTTCTTCCCTCCTATCGAATTCCCCATCATTCCTCACACCCCTTTGATTGAACGTAACATCCCTATTCCGCCAGGGATCTATGAAGATGTTTGTGCCATACTCAAGAAGAAAATAGAAGCAGGTGTCTACGAACCTTCGAACTCCTCTTATCGTTCGCGTTGGTTTTGTGTCACAAAGAAAGATGGCAAAGCACTTCATTCAGTCCACGGTCTCAAACAACTCAACAAAGTCACTATACAGCACTCAAGTGTTGTTCCGATCCTCGAACATTTAGCAGAACAGTTTGGAGGACACGCTTGTGGAGGAATGCTAGACCTCTATGTTGCCTTTGACAAATGAAAGGTCACCAAATCATCTCGAGACCTTACAGCTTTTCAAACAAATGCCTTTTGGTGCACTTCACATAGTCACCCTACCAATGGGTTGGACAAACTCAGCATCCATCATGCATGATGATGTTTCATTTATCCTACAACCCAAGATTCCTCATGTTATGATCCCCTACATCAACAACGCACCCATCAAAGGTCTGAAATCATGCTACACTCCCCAGTGGAGGCTATGAAACTATTTTTCAGAACCCAGGAATTCGTTGTTTTGTTTGGGAACACTTCGAAAATCTCAATCGCATCGTCCAACACATGAAATATTGTGGAGGGACATTCTCAGGACCCAAGCTATTCCTTTGCATCCCCGAAATCACTGTTTTAGGGCATTGTTGCAACATCAAAGGTCGTATGGCCGACCCAACTCAGATCAACACAATCAGCAAATGGGGACCTTGTCAAAGTCTCACTGAAGTAAAAGCCTTCTTAGGAACCATTGGAGTTTGTCACATTTTCATACAGAACTTCACTAAATGTGCAGCTGCTCTTATCAACCTCATGTGTAAGGACGTTCCATTCAAATTTGGTCCAACATGAATCGCAGTGCAAGAAGATCTCAAACTTGCTCTCATCACTTCTCCCACAATTCATGCAATCGACTACACCTCGAACGCACCCGTCATCCTATCAGTCAACACTTTGCACATCGCAGTTGGATTTTTCTTGGCTCAGTGCAACCCCAAAAACCTTCATAAATGCTATTACAGCTGTTTCAGATCTATCATGCTCAATGCCTGTGAATCTCGCTTTTCACAACCCAAACTCAAACTCTATGGACTCTATCGAGCGCTTGGCGCACTTCAACTGCACGTTATTGGGATATGAAATCTCATCATCGAAGTCGATGCCAGGTACATCAAAGGCATGCTAGCGAATCCCAACATCGCACCAAGTGTGAGCATTAATCGATGGATTGTATCCATTCTTACATTCCACTTTACGCTTGTACATGTCGCAGGAATGCACCATGGTCCAGATGGACTTTCGCGATGACCTCTACAAAATGGAGATGATGCCCAACCTGGCGATGAATCCTTCGAAGATTGGATCGACCGACTACATGGTTTCATGCATCAAATCAACCTGCTCATGACTCACCCATTCCCATTGCATTGCATTCACTCCAACCAACATTTGCCCTACCTTCAGATCTCAGTAAGGGGGAGAACCTCACTTACAAAGATATCCCTTGTTCCGATCATGCTAAATGAGATGACGAACGACTTCTTCATGTTTGAAAATGGCTCAAAGATCTACAATGACCACCAGACCTCTCAGAATCCGACTACATCACTTTCATGCAATATTGCACCGAGTTCTTTTTAGATTTGGGAAAACTTTGGCAAAAAGATTTGCAAGGACCCCACAAGATCGTCGCTATCCCTGAATGCTGCCTGAGATTATTCATGCAGCTCATGACGGTATTGGTCACAAGATGGTGTTCGCTACAAAAACCCTTGTCGCACTCTGATTTTGGTGGCCCAATATGAAAGCTGACATTGCATGGTACATTTGCTCTTGCCACCTCTGCCAACTTTGACAAACCCAAAATCTGCTTATTCCACCCATAGTGGCAACCCCAGCACCACTTTTTGGCAAAGTCTACATCGACACGATGCAAATGCCCCCATCAAACGGATTCAAGTATATCATTCAAGGGTGATGTTCAAGACTTTGCACTCCCCCCCATATTTCTATTGGAGTCCTAGGAGTCTGAGTTTTATGATAGGAGTCCTACTAGTGATACTAGTCCTAGGAGTCTGATAGGAATCCGATCAGAATGTATCTTGATGACCATGTACTCTTATTTCCAAGAAATTCCTAGTGAATTCTGAGTAAAGTCCTATGCAATTCCAACAGGTAGTTGGAATACCACACCATTTCGGAAGACTTGACTTGGTGAAAGTGCTTACAAAATAAATGGGCAGAGCAGGGATTGAACCCCAGACCTTGCAATATAAGTGACATAACCACCAAACAAGTGCTCAACCAGCTGAGCCACAGGAGCATTAATAAACATGTGATATAAAGTCTATTTAAAGCACTTAGGATTAGTTCACTTATTTTTAACCTCTCTCATGAGAGCTCAAAAAAAAATTGTTGAGCCCTCATGTCTTCGTGAGGAAGTAGATAACTAATATAGATAATAATAAAAACCAGACCCAAATACAGGGGGGAGAATGAATTATACTATTTAATTATACTATTTTAAATTCCACAAAAAAAACCCACCCCCCCGCAAAACGGGGGGAGGGGGCGGTGGTGCATCACATTGGCTGTCTCATCAGCCCTGTCCCATTGTTTCCCCTCCCTCTTGTCTCCATCATGTCTCACCTCCCTCACCTTGCCTCCCCCATGGCTTCCCTCCCCTCCCTCATCTCCCCTCCCTCCTCGTCGTTCCACCCACCGTCCACCCCACAAGCAGTTGGTCATGAGGCTGGTGGTGTGTGGTGCATTGTATGCTGGTGGCGGTGTTTGTCCATCATCCCCTCCCTCCCTCCCCCTCCCTCCCTCCCCCTCCCCTTAAACACCCTATGAGCAGATGCTCATAGGCATGCATGGGGTGTCACCATCGTCTCCCCTTCTGGTCGTTGTCTCCCTTTCCCTTTGTCATTTTGTCCCCCCCCTCATCACTCTCATCGTTCATCCCCCTCATTCTGCACCCACAAACCACCCTATGTGCAGCTGCTCATAGGCATGTCATTTGGTGCTGTCATCGTCCCTCCATGCCATTCCTGTGCTCTTGCACCCCATATACACCCCACAAGCAGTCACTCACAGCGGTGATGGGGGGTGCTGGATGTCATTGGTGTCATGGGGGGTCCATGCACTCACGGTCCACCCTACGAGCAGCAGCTTGTAGGCGTGGGGTGGGTGCATTGTCAGTTCGTCAGTGACATGGCACGAGGGGAGGGGTTGAGTGGTGCTTACCAGGCAGGTATTCCCCTTCTGGGGTCTCCTGGTGTTGCTCCCCACCCTCCTGACCATGATTGATACCCTCACATCCCATTTTGATGGGGAGGAGGGGGGTTTCCAGTGGCATCATTGGGTGTGGGTTGGCTTGTGTTGGTCTGTCATTACCTATGTAGATTAGAACCTAGAAACAAAACAAATGAATTAGTTAGTTTACAAAAGTAAGAAACGAATGAAAAAAAACTTACCATGGGCCCAAACGATGATTGCATCATTTGGGCATCATTTGGGCCACACAGCATCGAAACCAGTTGTTTCTGGTCTTGCAGGCTTATCTAGAGATGGGGGTGGAGTGGGAGTGGTGGGAGTTGCTGGGTTGAGGTGGTTGAGGTGGGGGGAAGTGGCATGCTTATCATTGGTGGTGGTGGTGGGAGTGATGAGCTGGCAGGTGTGATGACATGGCTATGTGCTTTGTCATCACACCTGTGGGAATGGTATGTAGTGTAGTATGATCACTTACTTGTACTGACTGTTTAGCCTAATGGTATTGTTGTCAGCTTAGGCTTACATAATCTTCTGTAATGTCAAGTGTTCAATTCTTGTCTGCGCATTTACTTTTTCATGCTATATTACTAAGCAAGGCTGCTTTCATTCCTATTGGAATCCTATGTTGTCTGATGTCTTAGCATAACTTTGGACTAGTCCTATGTGATTCCTATAATCAGAAATTCCTAGGAAATTCTGATAGTCAGATCGGAATACATCGGACTGGACTAGGACTAAACCTGCCATTTCATGTCAATTTGGCTGGTGAAAATGACATTGGAATATGGTCGGATTCCAATTGGAGTCCGATCAGAATCATCGGAATCATCAGATTCCTATAGGAATACAGGGGGGAGTGTAAAGACCTTGCGATGTTTGTTAACAGCCTATCCAGAATGGCAAAAGCTTCGATGCGAAAATGCCACAACCCTCAGTGACTGGATCTTCGAAGATGTCATTTGTCAATGGGGATCTCTTTATAAAATTGTGAGTGATAATGGATCAGCCTTTATTGCAGCAATGGAGTATCTCACGAAACGATACCATATCAATCACATCCGAATCAGTGGTTACAACTCTTGCACCAATGGACTCGTCAAATGAGCACACTTCGATGTTTGACAATTGTTATTCAAAGCAGTCGGCGGAGAACAGAACAAGTGGTCAGATGGACCACACTCTGTTTTTTGGGCAGAACATGTTTCAGTTCACAAATGCATGGGTTGTTTGCCCTACTTCACAGTTATAGGATCCCATCCCATCATCCCACTTGACATCTCCGAAGCTACATATTTGCAGCCCCCTCCGAATTCAATACTTTCGACAACAGATCTCATTATGGTCTGTTGGGTTGTCGAGGTGGTTTTTGAGGAGTAGAGGGTGGTTGTACCCCATTGGCTTGTGTTGACATTTGTTGTATAGTGGTCACAGGGATAGAGCTAATAGGCACACCTGTGAGTGCCCCATTTTTGGCCATGTCCCAGAGAGACTGATAATTTGTGTGACCGAGATGACAGTGCCAGGTTTCTAGGTTTCTATGTTTGTGTACGGTAAAGGCATGATCGGTGGTAGCAGAATATAGGTTAAGAGTGTAGAGGTTTTTGGAGAGTCGAGATCCCTGAGCAATGAGTGCTCCAGTGGATTTGTCAGTGATCCAACATAGGGAGTTGTCAAGATGGGCTGTAGCGTTAGAGTTGTCAGCCACTGTTCCCACTGAAATAAGCCAAACTGCCATATAGAGGGTGTTACATAATGTGATTGATGTGCCTCAAGCAACCCATAATTTGATGTCACCGACTCTGACTGCAACTATTGATGTGCCACCAACACCTTTGATGGAACATGGCTGAACTGGATGAAGAGTGATAAAATCTGATTTGTCGGGGGAAATATGGACAGATGCCCCAGTATCAATGATAAATGGATGATTGTCAATGGATAGTTGAGAACGGCTTGCCTGATTGAGAGGTTTGATGGAAAGCGCATCAGTTATGGGTGTAATAGAATTATCAGCCCAATCAATACTAGTCATTTCCTCATCCTCAGTGACAATCCAACCCTCATATTCCAATCCATCATTGGCAGTAGGCAGCTGATCACTAGTCATTCCAGCAAAACCTGCCACATGGGCCACTGGTGAGTCAGGTGGGGGGGCCATTGAGGCAGAGTCAATCATGACAGTGAAAGCCCAACGATTAACATCTTTCACAGTGATAGGAACCCTGGAGCTTGATTGAGATGGGGTACTGTTCTTCTTTCCTTTATCCAGTGCTGCCCGTCAGGCTGCAACTGACTCCTTAACAGACCTGCCCACCATGCCGCCGCAAGGTTTGATGCAATACTCAATGGTATGCCCAGACTTCTTACATACGGGGTTCATGCAAAGATATGAACTTGGAGGCCTTGACGGCTTGGAGTGGGCAGAGAGCACAATCGAGGAATTATTATGGTGGTCATTCTCGAGAAGAGACTGCTCATTTTTGAGAAACATGTGTATATCTTTGGATGTGTAAGGCGAAGAATCAGTGAAGGCAGCAATGTCACGAGAAATAATGGATCATGTGTGGGGGAAATTTTAGCTGAGGGAACTAAGCAATGCAATACAGCAAAGGAGGTCGGCTTTAATGTCCCCCATGGCAAAAGCATGCTCAATAAGAGTGCAGATTTTTTCAGCGGTCTTGGGGAGGGGAGTGTCCGTTGTGCACTGAATGGATAGGGCCTGCTGTAATAGTTGCACTTGTCAAACTGGGCCTTCTTTCTGATGTCGATCCTGGAGGGCCTTCCAGTTAATATTAGGACCCTTTGACATATCAATAAACAGACACTCAGAGGGAGCAACACTGGATGCTAGAAAGGCATAGGCTAAACGGGAGTTGGCTTTCCAATTTGTGAGGGCATGGTAATCAGACGAGGGTGGTTGAGTGATATCACCAGTGACATAGTCATAGAGACCATTGAGTGCGAGAGCGATGGTGATTTCTTCACACCATTCTTTGTAGTTAGATTTGAGTTTATTGAGCTTCTCGCTGACATACTGGATAGATAATTTGATGAGTGGGATGGATGGGGCAGTAGGATCAGAAGCCATAGTTGGAGGTCTTTACACTCCCCCACCTTTCCCATCGGACTCTGACTGGAGTCCACCAGGACTGTTCACCAGCCAACTGCCTGCAAAGTTGCCAGTCCAGTCCCAGTCCAGTCCAACTGGACTCCAAGTGGAATCCACTCAAACACCGGATTCCACTCGGACTGGTCCAGTGGAGTCCAGTCAGATTCCGAGTGGAGTCCAGTCAGATTCCGCTGAAAAAGTGTGTAAGAAAAGGAATTGAACCCAGATCTCTGTAGGTTGCTTATGTAATCAATCATGATGCACAATATAACCATTACACCACAGTACCTTGTGTGAGGCATCATCTACTTGCATTAGGTACCGTGGTGTGGCTGTGTATGACAAAGCATATTGCCGCATCATCAAATGTGCCAGCTCATCACTCACCACCACCACCACCACCGTCGATGCCGCCTCCTTCCCTCCTCTCTCTACCACCACCACCACTGCATGGACACCCACTGCCACCACTCCCACGCCCAATCCGCCATCACCACCACCCGCAAACGAGCCAAATGGATGGAATGCAGGCCCAAACGATGCAGATCACATCGTTTGGGCCCTACATAAGTTTTTTTTTTGTTTGCTTTTTGTTTTTATAAACTAACTAACCTGTTTTTTTTAGTTTTCTAGGTTATAATCTACTGGCAATGACGCCACCACTTGCAAACGAGCCAACATGGGCCCAAACAATGCAGATCATGTTGTTTGGGCCCTACATAAGTTTTTTTCATTTGGTTTTTGTTTTTATAAACTAACTAACTCGTTTTTTTAGTTTTCTAGGTTATAATCTACTAGTAATGACACCCCCACCCACAAACGAGCCAACACAGGCCCAAATGACGCAGATCGCATCGTTTGGGCCCTACATAAGTTTTTTTTGTTTGGTTTTTGTTTTTATCAACTAACTAACTCGTTTTTTGAGTTTTCTAGGTTATAATCTACTAGTAACGACACCACCACCCACAAACGAGCCAACACACCCACCCCATGCCTATGAGCCCCTGCTCGTAGGGTGGATCGTGAGTGTGTGCAGTCGACAATGACAATGACGACACCGCCTACCAGCACCAGGACCCAGAATGACCCAGACCCAACAACACCCATGCCAGCCCCCTCCTCCCCATCCAAATGGGATGTGAGGGTGTCGATAAAGGATAGGAGATGGCAGAGGGGTACCGGGAGACCTGCGGAGCAGGATACCCACCTGGTAAGCACCCACCTACCCCCTCCCTTGCATGCCACATCACTGACCATTCCCCCCAACCCCTCCGAACTAGGAGACCCACAAAACTGACAACACACCCACCCCACGCCGATGAGCACCTGCTCGTCGGGTGGATGGCAGGTACACCAGGGTTATGACGATCACGGCACCCATCCCCACGCCTATGAGCCTCTGCTCGTAGGGTGGATGATGGGTGCGGCTTGCTATGGCGACAGACACGTGCGAGGAGGGGTGGGCGATGACACCCACCCCAGACCGCATCCCCCAACCCCCCCTCCCCTGCATTTTGTGTGGGGAGGTCTTTATTATTTTTAATTTATCTCTGCTCCCCCCTCGCACCGAATGTGAGGGGTATATATATTGTAGTACTTACGAATCCCCCCCTCACACCAAACGCGAGGGGTTTAGTTTTTTATGTACATAGTAATAATCCCCCCCCTCTCACAAGATGCGAGAGGGGTTTTTTTTTGTTTATTATTATATTATACCCACTCCCTTGTGTCCTACACGAGGGATGTGGCTAATTAAAATTTTTTGATCTTAATTGTTTGAAAAATGCCTCCTCGAAGAATATGAAAAGTTGAGTCATAAGTAAACCTTATATTGAACCCTAATAAATCTCCTGGTTGAGCACACTTGTTTGGTTTGTCATGTGATTCCTTATGGTGAGGTCTTGAGTTCAATTCCTGCAGTACACAAATTTATTTTGTGGGTACTTTATAAAATTCACCAACTCCGAAGTCCTTTGAGCTCATATCTAATTGACTTATCATTTGGTTGAAATGCATTCCACTTGGACTCCAGTTGGACTCCAATGGGCAATTGAACTCTACATGACTTAGTGTAGTTCAATTGGACTCCACTCGGACTCCACTCAGACTCCACTCGGACTCCAGTGGACTCCAGTCAGTCTGGTCGGAGTCCACTAGGACAGGTGGGGGACTGTAAAGTACTGCATAGTTGGCTCAACCATGACAGGCTAATGTGGAGTGGCAAGGAGATGTGTAGCAGCGACAAAGGGGCACACTCGCCAGAATTATCAGGATGTGCACAAAGTAAAGTCTGTGATCCAGGACAGCAAGAGTGATCGAGATGATCAATCAAAAAAAAAAAAAGAAGAGGCACCAGATGACATATATCGTTGAGTGGCTAGGAAGTTTTCTATCATTGTTTCTAACAACGAGATTGGCCCATAACCTATAGAAATTCAATCCTAGCATAATCAGAGTTTAACTCAGTCTCTGTATAAGTGACTCTGGTAATACAAGTACTGTACCTAGCATAATCAGAGTTTAACTATAGGTACAGTAAGTAATGATTCATAATCGAGTAATAACAAACATGCTCACCTCAGTCTCTGTATAAGTGACTGAGGTGAACAGTTGACTGTCTCCTCTATATATATGTGAGGCCAGCTACACAAAGAATGAAAGGAATAAATGGCACAAAGGGGCTTACAAAACGACACATCAAAGGGATAGGCTATAAATAGTACACACATCAAATGCATGATTGTGTATGCTCATGGTGTGATAATGAGCATTCTCAACAAGAGTACATAAGACCCCTTGGCATTGTTCTTCCTTCTTCAATAACTTTCCAGTTCGGCTGTATGAACAACTTTGGTTGACACCTGTTTGCTGAGGAGGATACAATATATGGAAGACTAGGTTGATGGGATGGTGTGTTGAGAGACACACCATGAATGGTGCATTACCCAATGTGGAAGAGTCAGCTGCCCTGATTGATGTGTGCACTATTTTTAGCGCACCCCTTTGTTATGTGTGCAACAAACACACTTAGGTTACCTTTCTTATCTCTCCTCTTTGTCTGTCTCAATGTATATATATCAGTAGACAGACAGTCTACCACCTCAGTCTCTAATACAAGGACTGAGGTGAGTATGATCTCAGGCTTGACATTATTATGTCTTGCTAACAGTACCTTAGTTTAATCTTGTTTACACTAGGTACAGTATAACCGAATCGAGTCTCTAATACAAGGACTGAGTTTAATCTTGTTTACACTAGGTACAGTATAACTGAATCGAGTCTCTAATACAAGGACTGAGTTTAATCTTGTTTACACTAGGATTGATTCTCTATAGGTTATGGGCCTTTTCTGTCATTGAATCAGCGATAGAGAAACTCCTACCCACTCGACGTGTGACCCAATTTTGATCACAATCTTGCCTCGGATCATGGACTTATTCCCCCTGCGGTAGCCATCCCGGTGCACATCTAATCTCTTTGTTGCTTTTACAATTCCATCCCATCACTACACCACATCCTAACCACCAGAAGAAAATGACTACTGCCTCTGACACCACTGTCTCTGTTCCCCTCATCAGGATCTCTATCCAGTACTCTGGGGTCAAACTTGACAAACTCAAATCTAACTACAAAGAATGGTGCGAGGATGTCACCATTGCACTTTCTCTCAATGGCCTCTATGAATATGTCTGGGGACACCTCACCTCCACCTGACACTGAAGTGCATGCTGCTGCTAATTGGGCTGCTAACACTTGTGTAGCCTTTGCTTTCTTGGCATCCAGCATCGCCACTGGGGAATGCCCCTTTCTTGACATGACACAAGGGACCCAACGCCAACTGGAAGGCACTCCAGGATCAACATTTGAAAGAGGGACCTGTTCACCAAGTGCAGCTGTTACAACAAGCCCTTGCCATTCAGTGCACGAGGGAAACTCCACTCCCCACGATGGCAGAGCGCATTTGCGCCCTCGTGTTACACGCATTCACTATGGGTGACATTACAGCCAATCTTATGTGCTCTATAATACTTTTGAATTCCCTCAGTGATCATTTCCCCCATGCCCGCTCCATTATCTCCTGGGATATCACAAATTCTAAATCCCCATACACTTCCCATGAAATCCATTGATTTTTAGAAAATGAACAGACTCTGATCGAGAATGACCAGCATATGGAGACTAAATCATCAATAGCGCTCATGGCCCATGCTAAGGTTCCCAAAATGCACACCCCCCTTCTTTGTGGCAACCCGACTTGCAAGAAGACTGGACATACTACTGAGTTTTGCATCAAGCCAGGTGGTGGCATGGCTGGAAAGACTATTGAGGAGTCCAAAGCAGCTCAAAGGCTTATGCTGGAGAAGAAACAGTTGGGTGGTGATACATCGAAAGTGCCTGTCACTATGAAGGATGTTAATGGATGTGCATTCACCATACTAATTGATCCTGACCTCCCATGTCCTTCTCCGTCGCCTGAATTTGCTGGCATCACACATGATCCCCTACCTAATGTGTCTATCAAGGAAATTGAATACAAAGGCTGGATGGTAGTGGAGGAGGAGCCTGTTACATCTGTCGATTGGAATACCCACACCATCCCAACTGCTGAGACTGCACTCACAGTCATGTCCCTAAACCAGACGACATGTACCAAGATGTCTATTGATGATTTCCCCTTTATCGTAGACTCAGGCACCTCAGTTCACATTTCCCCAGACCATTCAGACTTCCTATCCCTCTACCCAACTACACCCTGTTCAGTGAAAGGCATTAGTGGATCTTCAATTCCCATGATTGGCATCAGTGACATCAAAATATGTGTGGCACATGGCACATCAATTATCTTATGTAACACACTGTATATCCTGAACACAAGTGTCTGGCTCATCTCTGTCAGTTCCCTCACTGAAGACTCAAATGCCATCACCCATTTCGACTCCTCATCCTGCTAGATAACAGACAAATCCACAGGAGCTTTCATTGCATGCGGCCCCCTACTCCCCACAAAGAAACTCTACACACTCACCCTACATTCAGCTACCGCTGATCATGCTCTTACTGTCCACGGTACACCTTCTCTCGTAACCTGGCATTGTTACCTTGGCCATGCAAATTATCAATCCCTATGGGCTATGGCCAAAAAGGGAACACTCACAGGTGCGTCTGTCTCCTCTATCTTGAGACCACCAAAATGTGATGCATGCATCCTTGGAAAACAGACGAGAACACCAGTACCAAAGAAGCATGAGCAAGAGGATGGGCACAAGGCAATGAGGAAACTGGGGAAAGTATGGGTAGATTTATCAGGCCCACATGCTGTTAGATTGCATGCCGGAAATGAATATATCATGGATATCATTGATGACTACACCTCATTTCCTTGGTCCATACCTTTGAGAAATAAGGATGACTCATTTCCTGAGCTCAATGCATGGGAGCTAGCTCGTGAAGCTGAGACAGGCCTCAAGGTCAGAACTTACATTACTGACAATGGGGAACTCAAATCACATCAAATGGAGACATGGCTCAAATCTTGAGGTACTGAACAACGGTTTACTGCCCCACATACATCTGCACACATTGGACATGTTGAATGTATGCACAGAACCCTCATGGCGAAGGCACATACAATGTGTATATATGCATGGCTACCTACATATCTCTGGGACGAACTCTATCTAATGGCCATCCACCTACAGGCAAAAACCACCACGTGGTCATTACATGGAATTACACCCTGGGAATTATGGTATGAATGCAAACTGGATTATTCATACATGCACAAAATAGGTTGTCAGGCATTTGTCCTTATCCCTAAAAAAGATAACCCAAAAATGTTCGAATGATCAATTGAATGTGTGCTTATCAGATATGAACATAAATCCAAAGCTTACTGATGCTATGACCATACCACCCATAAAGTCCACAGCTCCTATCATGTTTGCTTCATTGAGAGTCACAAAGGCCATACACCATCAGAATCAACAAACACACCTGACATGGACTCAGTTGGACCGATAAATCCGATAATCACACCACCTGATGATGATGATGATGAACCTATTACTCCCACAACTCACCTGGATATACATATGACACCACCCATAATTGTGCCCCCTCAACAATCATCTCATGTTCCGATGCCAACTGATTGCAATCCACATGGTGGACCTACTGTCACCCACACTGAAACAGCTGTGCAGGAATCCAGGAAGAGTGCAGTTTGCATGAAGGAGCTTCATTGGGAATGGAAAGCAGCTAGACAGGCTGAAATGCACACCGATCACCCCGAAGAACTTGCCGCTGGCAATAATATTGCTAATGATCTCCACCATGCATTTGGGAACTTTGATCTTGGCGATCAGGCACATGAGCTTCTTACCCTGATCTCAGAAATGACCGATCTTGATCCAGAATCACTTCAATTCGAAGATGGACCCCAAACATGGGATGAGGCAAAGGCATTGGCTGATGCAATTAGATGGGAAACTGGGTATCGCAATGAACTAAAATCACTGAAAGAAATGGGGGTCTACAAGCTCATCCCTCACACTGAGGTTCCTCTTGGGAAACACATCTGAAAGGGGAAACCCATTTTCCACATTAAGCATGATTAGTGTTTGAAGGTCCAGTCCATGGTTATGTAACAGTCTTTTGGAATTTTGAGATGTAATCTGCTTGTTAAAGCCTTACAACTTATCCTGGCATTCCAGGACTTTTTGTACACAATGTCAAGATAGGACCAAAATTTTTTTGTCATTATGCCTCAGTGATTTCTACAGAATTAAACCTATTAAACATAAAACAATTTTTCCAGTTCATACATTTTTCTTAAAACCTCGGTAAATGTATAGACTGAAAAAATTGTTTTATGTTTAATATGTTTAATTCTGTAAAAACCACTGAGGCATAATGACAAACCTTTTCAATCATACATTGACATTGTGTCCAAAAAGTCTGGAAATGCCAGGATAAGTTGTAAGGCTTTAACAAGCAGATTACATCTCAAAATTCCAAAAGACTGTTACATAACCATGGACTGGACCTTCAAACACTAAGCATGATGAAGAAGGAAAAGCAGTTAGATGCAAAGTACATCTTGTCTTTAAAGGTTTTGAACAAATTTACAGCAAGGACTACACTAAAACCACCTCACCTACTGCACGCATGGAATCATGGAGAATCTTTTTACACATTGCAGCCTCTCTGGGTTGGGACGCGCAACAAATCAATGTGAAGACCGCTTTCTTGTATGGCCTACTACCTGAGGATGAGGTACAGTACATGCAACAGCCCATTGGATTTGAAGAGCCTGGGAAGGAAGACTGGGTATGGCAACTTCAGTGTGGCCTGTACAGTATGAAACAAAGCAGCTGCATCTGGAACCAGACTCTCAATGCCCAGATGATCGAATGGGAATTTACATGCCTGGCCTTCATGCATTTATTACTGAAAAACTGATACTGGCATCATTATTTCAGCCGTTTATGTTGACAACTACCTCTCCATTGCTGACTCAAAGGAGGAAAATGAACACTTCAAAGCCCAGATGCGTAAAGTTTGGATGATCTGCAAACTGGGTACTGCACAATTTATTATGGGTATTGCTATATCCTGGGACAGGATCACACAAACTGTCTCACTTTCCCAGACCGCCCTTATTGACAAAATCATCGAACAGTTTGGTCAGAGAGATGCACACCCAGTATCAGCACCCCTCAAACCGGGTTGTAAATTTTGTCGTGTTAATCCACAATCCACTTCGACTACAGCTTGCTAACTACCCTCCTGATCCCTTGTTGGCTGCCTACTTTATCTGGTGATTTCCACTCGGCCCGACATTTCTTATGCCATCCAACAACTTTCTCAATACCTTGACTCCTATTCCTTCGAACACTGGGGTGCAGCCATCAGGCTTGTCGGCTACCTCAAGGGGACCAGAGATCTTAAGCTGCACCTTGGGGGTAATTTCCCTATTACACTTCACACCTGCAGTGATTCTGATTGGGCTAACTGCCTTGATACCCGTCGCAGCATTGGGGGTTACGTTTGTTCCCTTGGCTCTGGTGCTGTGTCATGGACTGCACGCAAACAGAAGGTTGTTGCTTCTTCCTCTTGTGAGGCAGAATATATAGCAGCGTTTGAGACGGCAAAAGAGTGTATTTGGCTGCGAACCCTACTGGACTCTATTCATCATAGCCAAACTACTCCTACCATAATATCATGCGACAACACTGCAACCAAAACCCTTTCCAAGGACCCCCTCCTTCACTCCTGAGTCAAACATGTGGATATCAAGTACCACTTCCTTTGCAAACGTGTCCAGTCTGATGACTTGTGTCTCACATACATTAATACACAGGAGAACGTCGCCGACATGTTCACAAAAGCCTTGGATGTTAAACAATTCACTTACCTTTGGAACTCCCTCAGATTACAATAATACAATTCCATGCGAGGAGGAGTATTCACAGTGAGGAGGAGTGTTGAGAGACACACCGTGAATGGCGTATTACCCAATGTGGAAGAGTCGGCTGCACCAATTGATGTGTGCACTATTTTTAGTGCACCCCTTTGTTATGTGTGTGACAAACACACTTAGGTTACCTTTCTTATCTCTCCTCTTTGTCTGTCTCAATATATATATATCAGTAGACAGACTGTCTACCACCTCAGTCTCTAATACAAGGACTGAGGTGAGTACAACCTCAGGCTTGACATTATTATGTCTCACTAACTGTACCTTAGTTTAATCTTGTTTACACTAGGTACAGTATAACCGAATCGAGTCTCTAATACAAGGACTGAGTTTAATCTTGTTTACACTAGGATTGATTCTCTATATGGTGAGCTGACATGAGCCTGATGACTTGGATCTATGATAGCGATGCACAGAGCCCACGAGAATGCCCATGTTTTGCAAAGTCATCAAGGATGGCATTGTCCTCCTCACTGTTCACATGGAGCCACACTGTTGATTTCAGAGCTTCCCAACAGCTATTGATGCAGTCTCAGAGATGCTACATGATGCTTGCAAGAATGCGACGATTGTCGGTGGCAATACATCAGGGTGATCAGATACAACTATGGACAATGGCTGTGCAAGGAGAATGTCATCTTTCAATCTCGAGGCCAATGAGATGAATCGCTGGATGGTGTTGAATGACAGATTGGGGTACTGCTGGCTCAAGACCATGACATCCTCCAGCTTCAGGGAGGACATTGGTGATAATTTACAGGTTCTCTCGACGCATCAGCACTGTCTGTTGGGGGTTATTTGGCAGGTGGCGGTGGTGGCGGCGGCGGCGCTCGTGGCAATTTCTAATACTCAGACGTCCTCTACTCTAGCATGTCTCAAGGCAATTCAGTATTTCGTACAGTAGCAAAAAGATGCATACCGCCTTAAGTATGTTGTATATGATTGTCGAGTAAGCGATGACGACGACAGTCAAGCGCGAATCACAAAACAATGCAATCCACAGCCATACGCGCATATCACCCGAGACTGACCCCACCGCAGCTCAGGTACTCATTATTCGGCCCACGGCTCCCCATGATCCACAGCTCAACCTCCTCAACTTCCACCGTTGAGCCCGAGCCAAGGCTAACGTGGACAGGAGATTGTACACGACGGCTTTTTGGACCCATAAGCAGATTTGTGGGCTGTTCAGCGGCGAATGAAATCGCATCCAAAACACTGCTATCTTTCATCTCCATGTCCGGCAGCATCGTGGCGTCGTCTCCCCCGTCCCTGCAAGCCTCCCGCCTCGCGTCATCCCGCAGTGATTTAAAAGCACTCGATGCCAGCACATCCGAATAACAGAACGGTGACCCGCGCTGCTTAGCAGGTTTTCGTTTCGAGGTATTGAGGACAGTGCAGTGCAGCTAGAGAACCGTGAATCAGGGCGCCCAGAGTTAGTATTATCGTTAACGAAAGAGGAACAGGGAGAAGGGTGCAATACCTTGAGAGGCCGTGCTTCGGTGATGTAGCCTGCGCGTTTGAAGCTCGTGTGGACGAGATCTGCATGTGAAGAATTGTTAGCGGGTGCTGGTGGTTATGTAGGATAAAGGATAATACGAATCAGGGTCTTTCGGGTAAATTCATGTAGGGGAGAAATATGTTAGACATACCGCAGACTTGGCGCAGCTTCCGGCCTTGGTCGCCCCACTCTCTTGGTGAGAGGTACATGGTGTTCGCCCAGATATCGTGGGCCTCGTCGGCCAGCTTAGATCGCGGGATTGTGGGCAAAGTTTCGGGGTTCGACGCCAAACCGTCTTCTGGTGCATGACTAGCTTCCGCTGGAACGGAAGCCAAGGTCGCGAACGTGTCAACGGTCTCCTGTTTGATCCCAGTCATCTCCCCTCCCATTTCTTTCTCATATGCTGAACCAACCTAAGTAGCGACATAAATAGGTGACATGCTATCAAAAGTCGTTGAACTGACCACGGATGAAGAAAGAGCAGGAACTTTGAGTTTATCGACAACTTGCATTTCTTTCTCCTTGCCTTTAGCCTTTAACTTCACTGGCTGCATGATGTCCATCTTATCCAGGATAACATTCAACACTAACTTTCGTTGCTTTTTCTTTTTGATCCCACCATCTTCAGCACCAACATCTTGGCTGAGGTCACCGACTATGCTATGCTCGACATCTACACCAGCGCGTACTTCCATGGATGTGGCACCAGGTAGCGCCCCCGAGGTTGTTGTTCCTACACCCAGGATGACGTCGAGCTGCGGTTTGAGCGAACGAAGAAGGTGGAGGGCACTTCGAACTGTTTTGGGTTCATTGAAGGATCTCGTGCGTGAAGATTGGGAATTGGTGGGATGAGTTTGGGAGGTGGCGAAGGAAGTGGGGGTAGATAGGGTCGGAGTGGAAGTGGAAGCGTGTGGTAACATCTTGGATGTCGACGATGAAACATCTTCAGCTATATGAACGGTTGCACCCTGACGAGAACGATGAGATTGGGACTGGACGTTGAGCGGAATGCGGGCAGATATGATGGTGGATGAATCATCGCAGATCGTGTTCGCACCCGATGATAATGAGGTTTGAGGTGATACAGGGATTCGCCGTGATCTAGTGACTTCTCCAGAAAGAGGTTCACGTACCCCAGCCGATTTCGTGTCTTCTGCGTCTCTTACGCCCCTGTTACCACCGTCATTCATCCGGCCGTCTCCTTCATCCTCCTGCGGAGGTTCTTCATCAAGCGTCATAACGCCCAACGTGAGATGAAATCTCCGTGGGTCGATGACGATGGAGGAATCGAGGCCTCGTACCATGCTGGTGACATTATCGTTGCTTTGTTCTGGTTCTCGGGTTGCAAGGAGCTTATCTTGGAATGCGGAAATCTGGGAGAGTAACACGTGGTTTGTGTTCTGTTGCAGATAGAATCAGAAGAATCTTATGGTTTGAAAACGATGCAGAAAACACACAAGGGGAACAGCGAGAACTGTCCGAATGACACAAGGTCAGACTTGGAAGGATAGGCAAGAATGAAAGGCGAACAATGAGTGGGAATCGCTCTTTTCGGCTGCGATGGCGACTCTGTTTGTAATCTAGGGTGAAACCTTCGTTGTTGGTGCGAATCAAACTGGCTTAGACGTGGGTCAGTGGTTCCGGTGAATCCACGACCACGGTCATGGCCATTGTTTCGGATAGCCTTATTTCTGGGCATGAATGACCTTGAGCGTGATTTTGGCCAGCCTTGAAATGTATTCTGATAGCGAGAGAAAGGAACAAACGTCAGAATACGCCTAGTATACAGAATTTTGAATAGAACTAAATGAAAGTTCAGTTATATAGCTGACATTCATTAAATATTGGTACGTTCACCCTGGAATAACAGAATTTACTGTTGGTTGTTCAGTAAACTGTAAACGTGCAACGTTCAATTGTTGAAACTTGCGGTCTAGGATGCACGTGCCAGTAAATTTTTGCTCAGACTATACTTAAGACTTGCCAACTAGATGCTCCTTATGAAATTGTACGGGCAGTGGCGGTGGTATTCTTCTGTGTATAGTCCATTTCCCCCATTTCTTAAAAGGATGCGCTGGACATAATGTGACTTACATAGGTAATGATGTGGTTCGATCTTCATGACTTCGAACTTCAAGTTTTTCTCTAAATACAAGACGTGCCACACAAAATCGAGGGAAGCACTTGTGTTACTCGGCTTCTCAGTGTACCAAACGCGCCGTTGTCCAGCACGTGTTGTTACATTATTGGTGCTATGTTTCACTTCAAAGTTTCATTCCTGCTGTTTTTGACCGCTCATCAATTTCATTGCTTGCCAGATGTATAAGCCATTGCCTGCGCTACCAGAGGAAATTACTCCGCCTAGTCCATCTGTCATGCCCACTAGCGATCCTCTGGAACTACCTTGGGACAGCCTCTTGTTCTCCAATCGCGAGGCTCAGGCATGTACTGACACAAAGAATGACGTCAATCCTGTGCTATATTCAAGCGCTTGCATCCTTGAGGTCATCCCAGACGTCGATCCTGATCATGTCACTGCATTGATTACGGAAAACATTCAAGAATGCGGGGCTGGGGTTGTAGAACGTGTATTGCATACCTTGTTCGATGACCCAAGATATCCCAAGATCAAAAAACGGGGGATAATGAAGAAGGTCTCGGATGGTAGCACTGAAGAAGGGAGTCCCCCGGACAAAGTAAACTGTGGTTTTCGCTACGATGACCGCAACAGACTCTTCACTGGAGGACCAAACTACATTGACCTTGCTATCGTTGGTCCTGGTCATTTTCAGCATTCACTGATTTTCTTACACAATATAGGAACACCTCAAAGACGACTTCCCTCTCGTCCCAACAGACTTCCTAAACGCCTCGCTTCATTCGTTCAACGACCTCTACGCGCCAACTCACCTCTTCCTTCTAGAACGATACAAGAAATATGGAAATGGAAAACAGAGAACCAACATCATCAAATTTCCGTTCCGGAAAAATTGCCTCCCGTTTCGGTCCCGTTCCTTGCCTTGTCCCAATAAATCGAAACTTGGCACATCCGTGAGGCTACTGCACGACGAGGAATTCAGCAAGGAACGCGCGTGGCTTATGCAGGAAATAATGTATCGTGCAGGCTCCGGCATACAGTGCGGATGCTGCTTCGCCACTTTCCGCTTCGTACGTCCTCTTAGGCCGTTCTTCGTTTCTCTTGAAATAATTCCCATATCATTAGAACGAGATGGTTCAGTGCCCCGAAGCACATCTTTTCTGCATCACCTGCATGACATCCTACACATCAACGCTCCTCGGCGCCCACAACTCTCGTATTCAGTGTATCGATCGATCGGGCTGTACCGCCCTTATACCGGAATCAGAGTTGCGCCGTTTTCTGCCTGAGACAATGGTGCGCTTGTGGGAGAGCGTGAGCCAGCGTAAGGCGATCATGGATGCAGGCCTGGAGGGCCTAGAGGAGTGCCCATTCTGCGATTATAGTGTTATAATTGAGAATGAGGAAGAAAAACTATTCAAGTGCAGGAATGAGGGGGTATGCGGGGTCGTTAGCTGTAGGGCGTGTAAGAAACCGGTGGCCACTTCTTACCCATTATTTTTTTTCGTGGCGTATTTATCATTTCTGTTTTTAGGACCATCTCCCGATCCGCTGCGAAGGTATGCCGCGTTCATGCATCTCATTGCGGGTTTGACGGGTGTGGTTGTTATCTAGATGTAGAGAAAGATACTATTTTGGATGGACGACACACTATAGAAGAAGCCATGAGTAGGTTTCTCGTATTTCGCCTGTCATCTTGCCTAACCGAAATTTATCATAGGTCGAGCGCTAGTCAGGAATTGTCCAAAATGCCAAAAACGTTAGTGGTAATACTTCTAAATCTCTTAGTTCCAATTCTGACTGCAAAACCTAAACCAGCATTCGTGAAAGAATTCGGGGTAAAACCAATTCTATCACACTGCTCCCGCCTTAAAATTGATGAGGACTTGGTTGAAGTGTAATGTCATGACGTGTCCATCGCCTGGCTGTGGCGCGGTGTTTTGCTACGTATGTCGTCAGTTGATCGACGGGTACAACCATGTCAAAGTAAGTCCGACTTTTGTTTTGCGTTGCGCATCGATGTGATTCCAAAAATTTCCCGTTCCCTATGTCAGAGTGGCCCCTGCTCCGGCGCACTCATCGTGGAAGTGCTACATGAAACCGACGTATGTATTACTTTCCATCAGTGAACGTGAACGTAATTATAATCTGATTGTTCGTCTTCGTCAATGTCAATAGGTAAAAGAAGCCCATCAACGTGCACTGGAAGAGTATAAACATGATCATCCAGAGATCGACGAGGACCACATCAAAATCGATTTGCCCTCTGCCGTGTCTAAACTTGATTCCACGGTGCCACTGGCGCCCCTTGGCGTTTATTACTAGTCACTAATTTCGAGATCTTAACCAGCATCCCTATAAAGTTAATGTTGTATGATGCTTGACACCTAAGCGCTAAGCAGTCAAGGACGCACACTTCGAAGTTGTTCAGCACGATGTTCTCGATCATTTTGCTGAGACTAGGACATAGGCCCCGCCTTTTGACGAAATAAATGCACGTTGGCCTTGGAGATACACATAAAAGTGAAGGCTGTGTCGAACAATGCGGCGTTGTTGGTTGTCAGAGTGGCCTCGCCGAGAATGGATGGTGGCCCATGCATCAGTCAGTGGCCCTTGGAATAGTCACTGAATCATGCATTGTTGGGCAGGCCTATTTAACTGATACAGAATTACCTATGGAACATATAACGTCCCCCCGTTTCCAAACGCTCAGTTTAGGGCCTAGGCATCCTTTCCTCGATTCCACTCCGGGTAATCTTTGTGAAGCCAAACTTAAAGTGATGGGTGTGTGCTGCACTTGACTTTACTGTAATACCACACGACTTACAGTTCGACAATTCAGGAGAAGTTTGTCGTCAATTTATTCGAGGCTATTGTACGTACGGCGGATCGTGCAAATTCATCCATCCCGCTATCCAGGGAACCTCGGGGGGTCCACAGTCATTTTCGCCGGCCGTAGCTACACGGAAGACGACTCCGTGCAAATATTTTGCTCAAAACGGTAGATGCCCACGGGGAGATGCCTGCATTTTGTGCGTTGTATTGTGTCAGTGGTACTACTTTTCGCGGCTAATGGTCAAATAGTGTTCACGATGTCCACCTGGCTGCTTACTTGAGCGCGACCCAAAAGCATGGGAAACATGTGATCCAACCCTTTTGCTGGGCTTACGTGCAGGGCATGTGTCATCTAAGTCAATGTCCCTTGTTTCATCCGACAGACATCGCGTCGTGTGAGCGCCTGCTGTGTTTGTATTCCTTGGATGTGCAACTTATTATTTTGTAGATATGAAGCATACCCCGTGTTCCTTGTGGTCCCGCTGCCCCTGTCCCCAGCTCTGCCCTTTTAAACACCCAGATCTTGTGTACGTAATACCTGGATTAGATGCGCTGGGAAAGGCTGGAAACCGCTTTGAGGCGAAGGAGGTGAACGGCACCACTTACTTTCCGCTCAACATCCCTTCTCCAAGGAATACAAATCTGACACTTCTCAACGAAGCCAACAAGCTCGTGCCTGTGTACTACAACCCATACCTGACATGGCTTGCATACCTTTCTACCGTCACGCCTGCCAACACTTCTACTGGCTTGCCATCTGAGATGGAACAGATGCTGTGGACCAACTCTCGAGTTTCGACCGTCAATAACCCGGTGGCCCATCAAGAACCAAAGGTCGGGGGTCGTCGCAGCTATACAGGCAAGAACGAATTCTCTTATCCCCGCCCCATCAATCAGCGTCCAGGGCATGCTCGACGGTACAGTGTTCCATTCAAAGGACGTTTCGATAACGAAGAGGGAAAATGGAAAGAAGAAACGAAAACCAATTCTGCCCACCGTCGAGAGTTTAGTGTTTCATGAGCGTATTCAGAATTGCTTGCCAATGTATTTCTATCCAGAAGATGTCTTCATATCTTTGAACTTGGTAAACTCTCCAGATGTATTTTATATTTCAGTGTACAAACAGTTGTTATACATACAAGGCATACAAGAGTATAGACCTAAAATAAACTCATCGATTTTGTCGAATTTGAGGTTGTCATCTGACTGTTCAGCCTTTGAGAAAGTGGGCTTCTCTTCTGTGCAAGATCAATGCAAGATGGTCGTTTATTGAAACAATTGATATACTTACTACACATCTGTACATGTAGAATGCATGGCCAAAATTCAATAAAGTTTGTATTGACAGTAGTGATATTCTGGCCCAGCTTGGCACAAAAGCCCTGGGTTTCGGTTGGCCTGGCCTATGCCGTGGCTTTTGGCACATGGGTCTTTTGAGATGGTGTGAGTGGGGGCATAGGTAGTGGATGGATGTCATAGATAGAGACCCTAGTCCTGACTCCTCACCAGAGAGAGAGAAACCATTGGAGAGTGCATTATTCGGCACTGCCTTCTGAATGAGCAACATGTCAAAATGATGTGACAGCTCAAGCCTCAAGTCAGAAGGATCAGTTGACACAAGATGACCGAAAAAGTGGTCTTTTCAGCATTCACTGGTTTTCTTACACGATATCCACATCCAGTAAAATTTGAGACTGTAGGTTGGAATCTGGTGTTGTTTAACCTTTCCAATTTGCAACCCTTTTGTGTTTGGCCGCTTGGCGAGAAGTATCATAACTTCTTTTTACATTTTCATGGGCGTTGTCTACGGAAAAGCAGCTGTCGAACGGGGAGAATCCGCCAGAGATTTTCTGGACCGTGCTGTCACCTGGGACAATGCTTAAGACCGTTATAGGAAGGAACCCGCCGCAGGAATGAATTGCGTTGGAATCGTTGTATCCGTTCTGGCCAATAGCTGTTATTTTTCTGAAATGGCAAAGAAGCGTACCTGGGCCCAACCTATGACAACATGTAGATATCTCCGAGTCTCGCTGTGTTCCTTACGTATTTGTTGCAGCCGTGTCGGTGAATACGACCTTTCATTAGACACGACAAGGTAAGTATGTGAATCCACCCCAAAAAATGAGCTCGGGGTGCATATCCTACGGGAACGCATTCCGCCAGGGCCAGATGTACAGATGAAACAGGAACCTCAGATTCCGCTTGAACGAACGAACGGATGAACACGTGGGTATGTCAAAGACAGAATAACACATGAGAAGATGAAAAGAACGACGAATTGTCATGGTCACGGTAGCGAACATTTAACAAACATAACCATCATCGAGCCTTCAGCCCTCTAAGCGCCTTCACAACCTCGTCCATATCCTTGCGATTCCACTCCCCGCTCCACTCCCGCCCCATTCGCCTCCCACCCACCGGAGGGGATAGCAAAATATCGGACGGGGCACTGCCGTCTAATGGGTGAGGAGTCCCGCTCCTCACCTTCTCAGCAACACAGTACGCGGCTTGTTCATCCGACTCGACAGTCATCATCACCTCCACCCCACCTATGTTCTTGTTCTTGAGACTGTTCGACTTCTTGACCTCGACCTTCGTTGACCAGGCAGCCTTACCCTTACATTTGGAGGATTTGCGACGGAGCAGTGGAAGATGAAGATTTGACGATGAGGCAGAGGCCTGATGAGGTATAGATGCCTCGTAGGGGGAGCTGAAGGTTGGAGATGATGACGAGTGGATATGGCGTTGCATTTTCTGTGCAGTAGGAGGTTGTTTAATCGGACTCGGTAGCGAAGGTAACTCGATCTGATAAGGATTGGGATGAAACACCATCGAGACGAAGGTCGGCCACTGTCGTGTTGCTGATTTCGCAGTGAAATCAGCTTCCTTGATCGTTCCCCCTTCGCCGACCTTCAATCCTCTTCCGCATCCCCCATGTAAACGTTTCCCATCCCCCTTCTCGAGCTCTCGGTCCCAATACCTTCCTAGTAAATCAATCCCACTCCCGAGGCTCAGGCTACGTGGGCGGTGGGCGCACGTTTTCTTTAAACTGAGCGTTGATGCTGACGCCATCCGACCTTGGAGTAGTATTTCTTTTGCCTTTTCCAGCCGATCTTTCTCCACGAGGACCGAAGGAGGGCGAGGTGCAGGTGTGGATGGTTGGGGTGGGATGACGAGCTCCGTGCCTACGCGAGCCTCAGGCAGAGTGTTCTGACCCTGACGCAAGGACGGGGACTTGCGGTTCCTACGTGCACTTGGGGTGGGTGGAGGCCCGATAATGACGGTGGGTGGTGCGGATGCTGGCGAGGACTTGAATCTGCATTTCGAAAAAGCGGGCGATAGTGAAGATGGTGGTCCGCAAATAGATTGGGACTCGAATTTGGATCGATGTCCACTTTTGGACATCGTCGTAGACTTGGAAGATTGCAAGGACTTGGACCTGGATACAGGTGTCTTCGTATAGAGATCTGGCTGCAAGCCCTGATATTTCTCCGGGCGCGCGGGGCCAGGGTGGAAAACGAGCTCTGGGGGAACATTTTCGCCAAGAGTCCTAGTGAGTTTAGCGATTTTCTTCCTGCGAACATCGTGTTCTCGCTCTCTTTCTCGTTCTGAGCTGTCAGAATGGGTCGAAGGGGCTGTCGGAGACGGAGGGTATAGGGGTGTAGGTGTTCCTGGAGTCGTTGGTGTGGAGACAGGTACTATGGGCTGAATACCGGGATCCGTAGCGATTGTTGATGATGAGAGAAGAGTATGACTGTGGAATGAGCTTGGTTCCGGAGGTTTATGAGACGTGATGGAAGGATATGTAGAAGAGGATGTGGAAGGGAGGGAGGATGTAGTTTGTCCAGATGAGAGACGCGCGTCGGATTGCGATACGGGAATAGAGAGAAGGGAAAGGACTAGTGGATGTGAAGCGGGAACAGAATGCGCTGCTTTGTCGGACTTTCTATCCTGTTTATTTTCCTTGGATTTCGTCTTCGACCCATAGATGCGGTTCGTAGAGGATGGTGGCTCAAGGAGATAGGGTGTGATCCCCAGAAGGGCTTCGAGTTTCCGTGTGGATCGGAGGAGACGGGTACGCTGATGTGGATCAAGGTTGTTGAGAGTTGGTGGAGGCGCTGGTACAACTGGAGGCTTAGACATAGCAGAAGATGGAAGTAACGAGAGAGGTCAAGCCCTGGTTAATAAATGGTGTCTCCTGTCATAGGGTAATGTGAGCCGAGCAATAGAAAATCATGGGCGCCGTTATTCAATTATGGCACAGTTACCTATTGTCCGTACACCGAGCGCAAGTCCAAGAACAAAGAAGCGCAGTCGCAAGAATAGATATGGTGGTCCAGATACGACAGCAGGACAGTTTATAAAGCCATTACTTGCAGCATGAGGGAAATGAAAGAAAGTGTCATTGGACACGGATTGAGAACAATATACTTCTAGTATTACATTCGGCAGTCCTCAACAGGCTGTCCCAGATCGGAACAAGCAACAAGTTACAACATACGGGTTGCCTTCTCTCCTTGTTGTTAGGTCGACCAGTCACTTTTAATCAACATGTCACATCATGTCACAGTTTCCGAGTCAAAAGTTACTACGATTTTCTCCGGTTCATCACCCTGTTCTCGTTCTTCGACTTTACGTCTATTCACTCCGACGTGCACGAGCATAACGTGCCACTCAAACCCCTCGCGATCTACCTGACGGCGTCAACTTGCTACGGTACTCTGCAATACATGTACAATAGATCCAAACTCGAGCCTGGTGTGTCCATCCGCCATCCAAAAAATTTTCAACCTCATACAACACATGATGGTGACCATCTTATGATTTGTCTCTACCCTGGTAACGACTGGTAACCAATACGAAGTGATACGTGGCAGGTTATAAGATTTAACATCCTATATGAACGTACAACCTTCAACCTTACTTCACACACAGTTTCGTGTACACTTAAAACGATCTGTGAATGTTGATATTGAAATCTACTTTCAAGGTGCTCCCACTTACTCGTGAATCTCGCATAGGGATGTGCTCCAAGTACAAACACTTTTGTTATTCCTTGAAAACTCGACATCCATTCCAGGAAGGTTTTCAAGATACCACTGAACATCATGTATATCAGGGCATCTTCCAAATCATGCCACACCTAGCATGCCACAATTTCTACGGCCGTCGACGATGAATCAGATATCACTATCCGATGAAATGAAGCCGAACAGAAGAAGAGAACATTTTCTTCCTGATATCAGATCTAACTTCATTTCCGAAATTCCATTCGCAGCTCCGATAATCAACATAGCAACGAGGGTTCAGCTCGCCGCTGTCATGTCGCCTTGTCGACTTGCGTACAGCGATCTTCTCCTGATATAACATCTTTATGGCAATGACACCTGGTTGAGCTTATTGAACTATCAAGAACGAGGATCGATGCGTCCCCAAATTATTTGATATCGATTCGAAAGTTTAGCTGTTGACAGTTCACCGCCTCAGGTGCATCTCTTACGGTATAGTATAATTCAAACCAGTGGCATGTTACGAACTTGAAGTGTTGCTCAGACACAATTGTCGCAACTCATATTCCATAGATCTCAACACTCTACGAGAGGCGCTTGCACTTTAGACACCCCTCTGCACGTACAAACTGTTCGACAAGGACGGCTTTTCGTGCGCATAGCTCTCCGAGGTACATCATGATGCGAGAGTCACCTACATTGGGCCTGTACAGCTTTGGCTGTTCTGTCGAACGACTGTAATACGGTCCAATGCTAACCATCACAACTTTGCATCGCCATTTCGGATGAGGCAACCGTACAGCAGTGTACTTCTAGAAGCTTACAATTTGTTAACACAGATTTAGAGCATATGGTATATATTGACTAGTCGCAAACGCTAGTGATGCAAACCAGCTCTTCGTAAACGACGTGGTCGGGGCATTCTATAGGGATGTTATGGGTATTGAGATAGCACGTCCCTTCGAAACCCTGATTGCTATGTTCGTAAACCTTCCAGTGCTTATTTTTTTGCTGGTAAAGATCAAGTTGCCCGTGCCCGCACAGTCCTTGTCGGACTGACATGAACCCTCCGCTTGGGAGTGCGGGGATGGGTTGGCCATTGACAAGCCCCAGTTGGCCGTTTACGGTATGGTCAAAGCAAGGGCAACCGTAATACTGCGACGGGCAGACAACGAGGGCGGCGACATAATTATTGTGGTTTTGCACTTTCACGATGTGGAAATCGGCGAGTGCAGGAGAAATGGCGAGTGCCGCAGCGAGGAACAATTGCGAAATTTTCATAGTTGAAGCGGCTTAAACAAAGTATGGGTCAGCGATAGCGCGCGGGGCAGCTCAGAGAGTCGGAGCTTACGTACGAAAATGTGGTCCTTGATGAAGTGGCGTTCTGCTGCTGTGAGAGGCGACTCACGAGAAAGCAAGGGAAAGTTGCTGTCTCGAAAATTTGGGGATGCTAGGTACTGATCTTAAGTACCTGGAATGTTTCGTCGTGCGATTGAGCGGACAGGAGTCCAATGGCTGGAGTTGTCTTCTTTCGCTAAATTGAAACAAGCGTCCTACCAACGCACTACATACATATTGAGATAATATTGAAAAGTCTGATGCGCCAATTCGCATCGATTCTCACGTGATCAATTCATGTGATTTTTAGCAAGCATTTAAAAATTTCCAGTGCATGCGTGCATCCATATTCCAATTGCCTGACAGCTGTATGGACTTGCAGCTATCTACTATAACTCTCACAATCATGATTCGGTCTGTGAGGACGATGCATAATCAACACCAGGATGATGGCATTATCCCAGAAGTATCATGTGACAGTGGTAAATTACTACCAGTAAATAAAGGCACAGAAAAAAATACCTATTTTTTCCACAACCTTATGGTGCGCGACCTCCCATGATATTATAAGGCGGTTTCAACAATCAGATCGTTGTAAATCCGGGTCCCAGGGGTAAGCCTTGAGCATTTTCAGACCCCTCTGCACAGCTCTGCACCTATCAAATGTGTTCCCACACTCTTTATCAATTAAACGAGCAGCACCATGCATGGTGATACTGTTTAGTAGCCAAGGCTGTGTTGAAGGATTAGCATATGAAACACTCTCGTGGCTTCACACAATCAGTTCCCTATCGTTCACCTCTGCTGCTGGCTCAGAGCGGGAGAACCGAGATCCGCCCAGACGGACCCCGAAATAAGATAAATGCGAGGGAGATGCGCTACGATACAAATACAGGCTTCTGTAATATGTAAGCAGACAGAGACCATTTGACTACGATACGATACACGTCAAGTAAAAGTACAAAATAACGCAAGTGACAAAAGAGAAAAAAATAACGAGGGAGAGAGGGCCAAGAGAATCGAACGTGATTGGATGAAGCCTGTATGTGGCCGTGTCACTCAGATAGAAATGGATAGTAAAGGTATCTGCTCACTAATAAGATTCAGCTGGATAGAATAGCGAAGCTATAATAATAAGCCAGTTGAATCCTGAAAGTGATATTCTAGTTGAGATCAGCCTGAAAGAATTGCGAGAGCTCTTACAATGCGAGTAAGTGTTATTCAGATAGGCGAAGCTTTGAATAACAATACTGTGAGAGTAGGAAGCTGATGGCAATATGAGCGCGAAGCGCTTACCTGTGTTGCTGCATCTGCTAGCCCCTAGCACCAAGGCACGGACCATGCGAAAAGGGGGATTCGAGCGAAGCTCCGCGCGGACAGCGGAGCTAGTCACGTAATTGTGAGGTGGCGCATAGGCCTACACAAAGGCTCCTTACCCTCGGAACCCGCCGTTACGACGACCATCGACATCTTATCTTATCGATATCAAGAGGGCACCGGGATCCAAAAAATAGACCTGGGGTCGATTTTTTTGCTAAGGACATTTTCGGTGGACTAACTAACTTACATAATCAGGAACATATCTATATTGAGCAATATGACATCATCTTCGTGACCGTTTCCCCCCACTCAGAAGCTTCACAAGCCGCGCACACCAAATTTCGTGGTTCTTGCTCAAATTCCATGAACCGAAGATGATACTGAACATATAGAGTGAGTTATCCATCACTGAGAACTCAGATCAAGTGTCAAGCCATGCTTACCCACTGAGTTTTGCAACCAGCTTGTTTGCAGTTTAGCACACCATCCATTGTACTATCGAGGACTGATCCACAAAGACACCCATTCAGGGTGTCTCCTAGTTGTCGCAGAATTCTCTTGTGCTTCGACCGCCCAGATTCTTTGGGAACTGCTTGAATCTCAGTTGCGGCTGTATGATGTAAGGTTGAGTTCGCATTAATTGCCTCGCTGTCCACGTTGTTTTGGTTTTTGCCGCCGTAATCAATTATATTTTTGCTTTCCTGTTCAACGAGAGTAAGTAAATACTTTTTTAGGCCCCAGAATAAATACCAAACTCTTTGGCACTGTTGAGTAAGGTGTAGGCAACATTCAATAGGCTTCAAATTGCTTAGATACCGCAAAGATACTGTTTGTGGTGCAGATCAGTGTTTTCAATCACTCATAAATTGTGAATCCCAGTGTAAATCACTTTATTTTACCTCTTCTGCTACTCAGATGCTATGGAAAACCTTCTATACATGTTTTATATGTTGTAGAAAGGTTCTATTAGCCTCAAATTGATGTTTAGAAGTCCTATTCTGGAGAGGTCCATTTTTTTTTTGTGGCCTCCGGTTGGACTAACTAACTGGGTTTTGATCTGGCATTTCGATCCCAGTGCCCCCTTGATCGATATGGCTAATATTAACCAACAAGATGAGGATGAGTTGAATAGTGAAGCCATTCATGCAGTTGCTGAGAAGTGTGACTTTCTTGTCAATCAAGCTGCAATGGTGGAGATTTCTCAGGACACTTTTTATTCTCGCCTCTGCAAAACTAGGATTTCACCTGAAGTAGCAACAGACTATATTGAAATGATGATTCAACACGTACAGAGCCACACCCATCACATTCCATCTCAACAACCTCTTCCTAGTTGAACCCCTCCAGGCTCTTGACCTCTTCTCATTTTCGGGATTGGACCAGCACTCCTGAAAGTCTGGAAGCAGCCCAGTCTGATCACTTATCACTGCTGGGACTGACCTGTGTTTCCCACAGAAACACAGCCTCAGAAACATGTTTTAAGACTTCTGATTTGTATATCCTTTGGATATTCTCAAGATGTATTTAGAAGAAATACTAAAGAAATATTTTACATGTATCCAAGCTGTATCTGCAAGAAACAAAAAAAGTGTATCCTACAATGTTTCTTTCAGATCCATTCTGGAAACATTTTTCATGTCTCCTTTGTGTAAGTTAGAGAAAAACTTTATATGTAATTATAGCTGTACCTGCAGGAAACACTCAACATGTAATTTTATTATGTGTTTTCTAGAGATACATGCAAAGGACAAAGGGGTCACCATGGTTACACATGTATCCCTAGAAAACACATAATAAATTTTAATGTTAAGTGTGTTCTGCAGGTACAGCTATAATTATATATAAAGTGTTTCTCTAACTTACACAAAGGAAACATGAAAAATGTTTCCAGAATGGATCCGAAAGAAACATTGTAGGATACACTTTTTCTGTTTCTTGCAGATACAGCTTGGATACATGTAAAATATTTCTTTAGTATTTCTTCTAAATACATCTTGAGAATATCCAAAGGATATACAAATCAGAAGTCTTAAAACATGTTTCTGAGGCTGTGTTTCTGTGGGAAACACAGGTCAGTCCCAGCAGTGTATTCTATTTGTAGAACATGGTCTATTTATAGATTGTAATATATGTAGACCATAGTATAGGAGAATGAGAGACATCTGACTCTGACCTTTTCACCCACTATCTCAACCATCAGTACTTGCTCTCATACTCATAATCCCAATAGGTTATGGGCCCTGGCTTTTTCTATATTTAAATAACTCATTTCCAAAGTGTTATGGATCCCCCACATCAGTAAACAAGGATTTTAGTTTCCATCAGTTTCTCACTTCAGGAAACCTAAAAAATGAGAGAAAACTGGGAAACTGGGCCACTGGGAAACCCATGTCCTGTTTCCCAGAAACTGAAATCTAATGCTTTGTTCATTTCAAGCACTTGTATGTAATTGTAAATAACAATAACTGGGGCACACCCATAAATTCATTGATGTTGCCAGCAGTGTTTATATACCTGTGAGAGTGCACGGACCATTTGGCAATGTTTGGCATCCAATGGGTACATAAACCCTCCCACAATTCCCCAATTTCCTCCAGTTTGGACTGTTTTTATTCAGTAATGTAATACAAATGTAGGTTATGCATTACTACAACATCTGCCCAAGTTTCTCAGTTTCCCAGTGTCCAGTTTCTAGGAACTGAGAAACTAATGGAAACCAATGAAAACCCGGAAATTCTTTTTGTGTTTTGCTGATGCAGAGGAGTCAACATTCATTCATCAGCAAACTCTGATTTTTCCCACAGATGTCGATCAAAATTGTAGCACAGCATAGATTCCCATAGATTTTCATAGAGCACCACAGATGCTGCATGAACTGCATAGCTCTGCACAGAACTGGGCTTTCTGTACACCATCATGTAGATATCTGTAGACATGGTTATTTATTTAATTCTCATCCAAGTCTAAGTAGAAATAATGCTATTGTTCTCGACAACCATGTATATTCTATGATGAGAGAAATGGTATCAAGCCACCATTCCACAGCAACAATCAGCCAGTAAATGCATAGAACAGTTCTTTATCAAGATATTTATCAAGCCAGAAGTGCACACTATACTCCAACGATGATTCCTTCATGAGCCTCAGTCATCCTCGTAGTCAACACATCAAGCATCGTGATCGGCTATTTCCTAGTGCAATGTGACCGTGACAACCCTCAAAAATGATACTACCGTTGATTTGGCTCAATCACACTCAGCGACTGCAAATCCCAGTTCTTGCAACTGAAACTCAAACTTTATGGTCTATATCGAGCTCTTGGTGCACTTTGATTATATTTGATAGGGGTGCAAAACCTTATCGTCGAGGTCAATGCAAGGTATATCAAAGGCATGCTCTCAAATCCCAATATCACACCTAGCACTAGCATCAACCGATGGATTGTTTCCATTCTAACATTCCACTTCATGCTAGTTCATGTTGCAGGTACTGTAAGGGGACTAGGGGGGTGCCCTGTGTGTTTTTCCTATTTTTTATGTTTGTCCTATATTTTTCCCCACCTCGTTTCCTTCTATTCTTCATTTTCTATGATTTTTCTGGATTTGATTACTAATTTTCCCTTGCTATCATGTTTGTACATGTTGACACTTTTATATTTAGAGGCGGAGTACCCCTTCTGACACATACCCCTTGGTATGATGTCATTCGGCGGCCTTGATCCGCCTATCTCCGCCTTTTTCTATTTTTAGGTTATATTTGATTTTTGTCGTCTTCACATATACTGGGCATCAGCAAGGGGATCCTTAGAGTTTTCTCTTCGGATTTCCCTTTGCTAGGTGTGTCCCCAATGCCTGTATTATGTAGTATAATTTTAACTTTGGATTTCCCTTTGCTAGAGGCTTAGGTTGCCCTTATAGACTTGGAACGAGGCTGACCTACTATCAGCAAGTTTGAGCATGAGTTGGAACACTTCCTGGCACATGTTATTCCACCATATAGATAACAATGGCGGCGCCCAATGTCACTTGCAGTCTCTCGATATTGATCGATAATGCTCGACAATGCTCAACGATGCTTGACGATGTTCGATCGCATTTGATACGATGCTCGATGATGTTCGACAATGTTCGATCACGTTCGATACGATGCTCAACCGCGTTCGACACAATATCACACTTGGTAGACTTGGTCGGGAGTGGTCGCACTGCTTCTGGGACCTCATGTGAGTTATCCAATGTGATTAGAATGTGGTCGAAATGATGAATCGGCCTTTGAGCCGAGGAGACAACCTATCAATGGCCTCAAATGCCTGTACAAGGCAAACAATGGTACAGCCCCAGGGGCTACCCAGGGAATCTTGGACGCTATCACCAATCTCGATGATTGGTTGGAGCAAATCCACTTACTCAAGCAAGATCTCTAAGTGATGCATGGAGTGGCATGGGTTGCAAAAGCAATGAAGGCAGGCAACACCCCCCACCCTGTCACCAGTGCTACCCCCACTGCTGTCCCCATTCTGGCATTGGCTACTGCTCCCACCACAGTCCCATTGAGCCCTCTCATAGAGGACAAGAAGAATTTATTCAGACTCCATCTTGGCTGCTTCAAGTGCTGCATTTTTTATGCAGGTTATTTAGGTCAAAACTGCAACAACCCCCGTCCCACCCTTGAGGACTGCAAACACGTCATGGCTGCACTCACCACCAAAGCAAAAGCAGCCTATGAGAAGAAGAACAACACCACCATGGTCACCACAGCTTTTGTGGGAGGCACAACATTCAATGACAGCGAGAGCGAGGAGGAGGGTGAGGAGTGGGTTGATGCATACGAAGCTGAAGAGTATGTGAGCTCACCTTTTGATCTCCCTGCCCACTTGCTTTGGACATGCTGTTGTGATGCTCCCATTATGTGTGCACCTACTCCTGTCAATGCACTTATTGATCATAGTCTTGATTTCTAGAGACCTCACAGAAGTTCTATGCTTAACACCTTGTCCATTATTCAAGCCTCTCTTGGTCTCCAGCGTGTTCACAAAAAAAAGAAAGTCTCCTGAAGCTTTAGAATTGTCTCATTACTGTAAATTATCAATCCAATCCCCAGACGCCTTGTGGCATTCTTGTACAATCAACGCAATTATATGCCCCAAACTTTACATGGACCTCATACTGGCCTAGATTTCCTCACTAAAAATAAGATAATGGTCAACACAGACCTGTGAACAGCAATAGCAAAAGGAACTGGTTACAACCTCCTCAACCCACCAGACCCTGAAACTAAAAAGAAGCACATAATTAAGTCGCCCGCTGCAAAGTGCAAAATAGAGGCATGCCTGATCAAAGATGGGCAGCAACAGACAAGAAAACTCCAAATGATTGTCCACATGGAGTTGATGGCTCTTGTCGATGAGAATGAAGTGATTCAACTTTGATACCTTTACCACCAGCCCACCAGATGTGATTGCTGCCATCAAAGTCCAAATCAAACAACTAGCAGGGCTTGCAACATTACAGAAACTGGACTTGAAGATGAAAGCATGGTTCCCTGACCATTTCCCATCAGACATTCCACACGTAACACAATTACCAACAGATGTATATCATTGCATTGAACTACTTCCTGGCACACCTGTGTCAGTCGCTCATGTATATGGTTGCCCTCAAAAATACAGAGTGGGCTGTAAAACACTCATGCAGCAGGATACATCAGACCATCCTCCTCTTCATACACATCCCCATCTCTCATCATCCCTAAGGCAGACCCAACTGTCTTACCTTGCTGGGTAAATGATTACCACCACTTAAACCATCTCACGATCCCTGACAATTATCCACTGCCACATATTGATAACATCCTGGCAGACTGTGCCAAAGGAAAAAATTGGGGGAATATAGATATGACAAACTTGTTCTTTGAAATGCTCATACACCCCGATCACATAAAGTACACTGCTACACTGACTCCATTTGGCCTCTGGGAGTGAGTCATAATGCTGATGGGCATGCGGAACTCCCCAGCAACACATCAGTGACATGTGACACTAGGACTTAAAGAATACATTGGCAAAATTTGCCACATGTATTTGGACGATATCATCATCTGGTCAAATTCCCTAGCTGAACACCAAACAAATGTAGCACTCATCCTGGAAGCGCTGATGATACTCAACCCGGAAACCCAAACAAAACCCACAAAATGGCTACAGATGGTATAACACAAGTCAGAGGAAGGTTGCGAGGCCCTCTAGATGTCACCTGTCAGATCGACTGTCAAATAGTCATAAAAGGACTGCTTGTTGAAGCAGTTCGAGGCTACAAGAATGTGTTTCGAGGGTCTGCGATGATTTTTGAGATGTTGCGATGATTTGTGAGACCTTGCGATGATTTGCGAGGTGTTGCAATGATTTTCGAGATGTCGCGATATTTTTCAAAGAGGTTTCGAGGAATTTCGAGTGTGCAGATATGTTCGGATGCAAGATCGAGGGACTAGACGAGTAGTAGAAGTGACGAAAAGGCTAATCGAGGGAAGCGAGAGCAAAAATAGTGTAATGCGAGGAATTTTGAGGAATTTTGAGGAAGTTTAGCATAAAACACCAAACTTCAGACTGAATAAGACTAAACCAAACTCTCAAATCACTGTGATCTGGGAGAAAGACGACGACTTTCTTGTTTTTCTTTGTATCTAGTACATCTTTTTATATAAAATAAAGAAAGTACCTAAAAAGGCTAGAGAACATGAGGCAAACATGTGGAAAACTAGAGGCAAAAGACAATATAAGTATATCAGAACAATAAAGCGAGCCTAGAAAGGGTGAATATAACACATGATGAAGAAATAATAAGAAAGAATAGCTAAAACCAGACTGTCCTTGTTATAAATTGAATAGAAGATCGGAAACTGCTTCGAGCGGATTGTATGCATGCACATGCGGTCGAAATGTGTTTGATATACTCGATATAGTGTCCCATGTGTCCAGCATGCATCCAAAGATTATTCGAATAGGAAATACTGTGTCCAACGATGTTTTTCGAGGTTTGATGTTTTTCGAAGATTTTCGAAGATTCTTCTGACTTTGTTCGTGGCCCGATATTGGTGCGATATTGTTCGACAATGGTAGGGGATACGTCTGGCATGTGTGCGATGACCATTGGAATAGCGATATAGTGTCCGATGTCAATTTTCGATGTTTGATGATGTTTGATCGCATTTGATACGATGCTCGACTGCATTCGACAATGCTCGCGATGCTCGACGGTGTTCGATCATGTTCGATACAATGCTTGACGATGTTCAATCACGTTTGATACGATGCTTGCGATGCTCAATGATGTTTGATCATGTTTGATATGATGCTCGACAATGTTCGACAATGCTCGACTGTGTTCGATACAATGCTCGATGCTCGGTAGACTTGGTCAGGAGTGGTCGCGCTGGTTCTGGGACCTCATGTGAGTTATCCAATGTGATTAGAATGTGGTCGAAATGGTGAATTGGTCCTTGAGCTGAGGAGACGACCTATCAGCACTACAAAAGGCAGAATTGTACTGTTCTACAAAGAAATCAACACTGTTCACTATCAAAATTGATTTCCTAGGCCATCACATCTCCGCATGCAGCATTGAAGCAGACACATCCAAGGTCGCTCGTATCCTTGGATGGCCTAGACCTCAATCAGCAAAACATGTATGGCAATTCCTTGGACTAGTAAGGTATATTGCAGCCTTCCTGCTGATGCTAGCAGAGCATACTGCAATCCTCATGCCTCTCACGTGGAAAGAGTGCAATACAAACTTTCCTCCATGGACCACAGAACATCAACTCATGTTTGATGTGATCCAATGACTGGTAGTCAGCCACAATTGCCTGACAACTATAGACCATGAAACCCCAGGCGAGAACAAGATATTCATCACATGCAATGCCAGCAAATGTTGGACTGGCACCATAGTGGCATTTGGCCCATCATGGGAAACCACATGGCCTGTCACCTTTGAAAGCAGGCAGATGAATAAGGCTGAACAGAATTATCCAGTCCATGAACAGGAAATGCTCACAATCATGCAAGCATTGAAGAAGTGGAGAGTGGACCTGCTGAGAACACACATCCACATTCGAACAGACCACAAAACATTGCAAAATTTTCATTTCCAGAGAGACCTCTTGCAACAACAAGCGAGATGGATGGAGTACCTCTCCCAGTATGAGTACACCATTACTTAAATCAATGGGGAGAAGAATACAGTTGCAGATGCTCTATCCCATCTACCAGACTCAATTGATGAAAAGGAACCATTACTTACTGCTGCAGCCATCTTTGAGGTATGAAGTGACCCCAAACTGATTCAAAGAATCATGAAGGGTTACCAAATTGACCCCTGGTGTAGCAACATCCTGGATGGTCTCAACCATGGCATTTTGGACAGCAAACTAAACATCAGCTTGAAACATGGGCTCCTCTTCATCAGATCACACCTCATCATTCCCAAATACAAACACTTGAGAGAACACCTTTTCCAGTTAGCACATGATCACCTCAGTCATTTCGGCACAGAAAAATTGTATGTAAACTTGTGGGATGACTACTACTGGATTAACATGAGACATGACCTTGCAAAAGGATATGTACCCAGATGCATAGACTGCCTGAGAAACAAGGGAACAACATCAAAACCACCTGGACCACTTCACCCATTACCAATGCCAGATGCTCGATTTGACTCCGTGGCAATTGATTTCATCAGACCACTTCCACAAGACGACAGTTTCGATGCAGTAGTAACCATGATGGACCACCTTGGCGTGGACATCCAGATCATCCCATGCAACACAACGACCACCCCCAAAGAATTTGTGTTCCTTTTCTTTGACAGGTACTATGAAAATGGATGCCCATTGGAAATCATCTCAGATAGAGACAAGGTCTTTGTATCCAAATTTTGGAAGACACTGATGAAACTCACAGGCATCTGCCACAAAATGTCGATGTCATACCACCCCCAGACCGACGGCTCCTCAGAACGTTCCAACAAAACAGTGATACAATGCCTCAGGTTCCACGTTGAATGGAATCAAAAAGGGTGGGTAAAAGCACTACCAAAAGTACATTTTGATATAATGAACACTGTTAATGCTTCCACCGGCATCTCACCCTTTGTATTGAAGCCAGGGTGCTCCCCCCATGTCATACCTCCACTGAACATCACAGGTCAGACCACTCCTCCCACAGACACATCACCAGACAAGGAGAAAGAACAAATATATGTTGAGGACATGGAGGAAGAAATGAACACAGTGAAAGACAGCCTATTAGCAGCCAAAAAGCATGAACAAATATCATGCTTTCTTCTTGGGTTAATTGTAGACCTCTGATTGCCCAATGGCATGGACACCAAGAGGCTTGTCACATGTCCTCATGCATCTCTAGACTTCCTTGATCTTGCACAAGATCCAACTCACAGTGAAGAAACCCTTTTGCAAATGCAGGAAGCTCTTGATCTCTTTCAAGCCAACAAGTCCATTTTTGTTGATCTTGAGATACGCAAGCATTTTCGGGTCCCAAAGCTTGAGGGTCTTAATCACTATGTCACATCCATCAGGGACTTTGGTGCACTGGATAACTGCAATACCGAGTATGCAGAAAGGCTACATATTGACAAGGCCAAGGCTGCTTACCAGGCTACAAATAGCAAAGATGAATATCCACAGATGACTTTCTGGCTTGACGGAAAGGAGAAGGTCCTTTGCCATGAAAACTTTATCCTCTGGCGCATTACAGACTATGCAAGTAGCATTCCTCTCTTACCCTCCCTCCAACCCTCCAAACATCAGATCAAAATGACCAAAAGGCCATCTACTAAAGTCAATCTCACCAGTCTCCCAACTCGATATGGAGCTTCCTTCTTTATTGCCACACTCACAAGATATGTCACACAACTTCAGTATGAAGCTCTGCAAAGTGCTTTGAGAAATGTTTGAAGATGTTCGAGAAAGTTCAAGGACATTTGAGGGGTTTGTAGAGAATGAGAATAGTTTCAATAAACGCTGATGATAGATGATAGAGATGCAAAAAGGTCTCGAGAGGGGATAGACTCTAGATGATAATTTCAAGAAGCTAATACAGAAAGTTCAAGGAAGTTCGCAGTAACCCGCTAAACTTCAAGACTAAGACGAGAGGCTTGGACTTAAGAGAATTTCTCTTAAATCAGATGATGGATATGAGAGGACAATCTGTTCTGTCCTTCTAAGTAGCTAGTACAAGGCTATATATGGTTTGAAGAGATGGTACTTAAAAGGAAATAAAACATGAGGACTACATGAGGCAAGATATAAAGCAATAAAGAACTTTTCAAATCAGAAAATAAATGATAAATGATGAGAAGGGAAATGTATAGAGTCACGATATATCAAGTGTACCTGTCCTATTGATCCCATATATCATTGAGATGTCAAAGCGCCACAATCATATCCTAAAAGCCCGTTGTCATATCTCCTCGTGTCCAGTGGTGCTTAATATGTGATGCACTAACTCATACAAGGTGTGCTGCATGTGTCTGAAGGGCAGTGTGATAGGCATATGGTGGCTGAAGCCATTCAAGGTGCTGCAAAGTCATTTGAACTTGCTTGAAGTGTTGCAAAGTCATTCGAAGTCATTTGAAATTGTTTGAAATTGTTCAAAGTGCTACAAAATAGTTTTGGAGTGGTTTTATGGGGTTTGTAGGGGTTGGGAGCATGTGTGGTGATGCATCGATGCATTTGGAAATGTTCCCAGAGCTTAGAGCACAAGGTGGACCTATCATCCTCCCCCTTACCGAAATCCTGACTGTCCCAGTCAGCCAATCGGAGTCATGTGCAAAATGTGTGATTGTGTTGAAAATGTAAACAGAATTCGAAAAACTTCTCGTTCTTCTTCATCAACTCCTACATCTCTGATACTAGCTCCTACCATGTCTCTACTCACTGAACTCAACAATGAAGTCCTCAAATATGCCAAATTGATGCCAGATTGCAGTGTCACTGAAGACCTTAACTTCAAAGTGTGGGGGAAAGGGTTTTGTGAGAAGATGATAAGTTTCCAGTTTCCATTCGATATTTGAGGATGCTAACACGATATGCTCAGGCAGAATATGACGAACTGGCGGATGACCTGGGTGAAGAATGTGACCTGACCGTGCAAAAGGTCATCGACAAAGTTTTTGAGCTTTTTAAACCAATGGCTCGACATGAATGGCTTTTGTGGGGGGGGAGCTTTGTTTACAGATCTGAGTGAGCAGGTAGAGCGGGAGCGAAGGGAAGAAGAAGCAAGGCAGATTCAGGAGCAGGAGGAGGAGGCTTGCAGGGCGGAGGAAGATGCAAAGAAGGTGAAAATCGAGGCTTGAAGGGGGGCATTAGGAGACGCTATCAAAAGAGGAATTGCAGCAATGAAATGCAGAGCTAGCAGCAGAAGCATGAGCAATTGAGAGGGCAGAGGCTGGGGAGGAGGATGAAGACAAGGATTTTGGAGAACTGCCGGTAATCAGGATAGGGAAGCGGAAAGCAGTGGAGGTCAACACGAATGATGAGGAAGAGGATGAACTCAGTGAGGATGCGATGGAGGCAAAGGGGGCAAAGTTTGCAACAAGCAGACTACTTGATTTCCAGGGTCCGGTAAGTGTTTCATTTGACTTCGAGGTTTTTTCTGATTGCTAATGATTTCGTAGTGCTATCAATGCGCTGGGTTCAAATCCCAGCCATTGTGTGTTGTCAAGGATGGAGCCCTGAAGTGCACAAAATGCACTCAAACTGCACAGGGATGTTACTGGGAGGGGGTCTCAAGGCGGGGACTTTGAAAAGGCGAAGCGAGAAAGTTTGGGGTTGTGAAACAAGATTCGTGCCCAAAACCTGGTACAAAAGTCATTCAAATTGATTTTGTAGTGTATGCTGACCTATTTTTCGGATCGGGAAGTGCCTTGAATCTGTGTTGTGGGCACTGTTGAGGACGTCAAACTGGTAGCAGGACCTTCAAGACCATTGAAGGAGAGAAAGAGGATGTCAAAGGCAAAGGCAAAGGCAAAGGCAAAGGCAAAGGAAGTGGCGTCGAATGACAATGTCGAAGTGGTTAGCAACAAATGGGTTGTTTATCGTCAGATACTTGCAGTGAAGTTAGTGAGTACTTTACACTCCCCCACCTATTCCAGTTGGATTCCAGTTTGTCCAGCCAGAATTTCTGGAATTTCTGGAATCCGGTGGATTTTTTTTTGTATGTAGTTTTTCCTATGCAGCAAAATTCCGGTCGGAATAAGGATCCAATTTACACCCGGAATCCCCGGAATCTGACCGGACTCATCACAACCAGAATAACTGGAATAACTGGACTAACTGGACTAACCGGAATGCACATGCTTCCCCAAATAAGAGTTCGACATACAACAAGAATTGAACCCTTGACCTTGGGTCTGCATATCACAGTGTGCTTAACCACTGAGCTACCAGGTAATCATTCCTCTACATACATTTAGTACCTTTATGACTAAACCAAGGTGCGTAGTTAACCGCAGCCATTAACAGAATAAATAATAAGTATGCATACATGCATGACATGTGACACATGACTGCCAGCTCACAACCACTGCCACCACTGTCATCAACGCCGCCTCCTCCTCCTCTCCACTCTACCACTACCACTGCATGCGCACCCAACACCAGCACTCCCACACCCACTCCCACCATCACCTCCACCTTCAAACAAGCCGACTGGACAGAATGCAGGCCCAAACGACGGCAACGTCGTTTGGGCCATACATAGATAAGTTTTTTTTTTTTTCCTTTTTGTTTTTATAAATCAACTAATTGTAATTCATTGCTTTTTAGGTTGTATACTACTGGGGACGACCTGCCACAACAAAAAACATGCAACCCATGCCCATGCCCACCCGATCCCCTCCTCCCCATTCAAATGGGATGTGAGGCTGTCGACACAGGCTAGGAGGGTGCAGAGGGATGCCAGGAGACCCCAGAAGTGGGGTACCTGCCTAGTAAGCACCCACCCACCTCTGTACTCGCACCATGTCGCACTGATGCACCTAAACCCCCCCCCCCCCCAAAAAAAAAGAAAAAAACAGAAATCCAGACAGGGGATGACAGCAACAAACAATGACAAGCCACCCAGGTGCAGGGACAGGAGATGACAATGACACACCACCCACCCCCAGCATCACGAGCAACTGCTTGTGGGGTGGATCGTGGGTGGAAGGACAGACAACAGCGGGGTTGCGTCCCCTCCCCCTCTCCCACACTTCATGTGGGGATGAATTTTTTTTGTACATTTAATTATTTATTAGTATTGTGCCCCCCCTCCCCCATTTTGCGTGGGGGAGGGATTTTTTTCTTCATGTTTTTACCTCCCCCCTTGCATTCAGTGTGAGGGATTAGCTTTTTATGTATATAAATAAAACTCCCTCTTGCATCTTGTGAGAGGGAGGATTTTTTGTTTATGTATATAATCACAATCATCCCCACTCCCTTGCATTCAATGTGAGGGATGTGGTTAATTAAAAAAAATTTGATCTTTAACTACTTCAAAAAAAATTAGAGTGTCATGAATAAACATTATATTACTATCTAATAATTCTCCTGTGGCTCAACTGGTTAAGCACACATGTTTGGTTTGTCATGTGATCACTCTAATCAAGATGTCTTGAGTTCAATCCTTACTCTGCACAAATATATTTTGTAGGCACTTTGACAACTTAAGACTTGAAATTTGACTATCCATTAGGGTATATACTCTAAGTTGAGCATCTGGAGTAACCAGAATCTGGTTGGAATAACCAGAATAACTGGACTCCAATTGGAATAACTGGACTCTGACTGGAATAACTGGACTCCAACCAGAATAGGTAGGGGAGGGTAAATTACAGAAGTTAGTGCAGAAGAAAGTGGAGATGGAAGTTCTAGGGAGGGAAATAGAACTTTTAGAGGTTATGATGGAGGAGTAGAGTAGAAAACTTTGTAATATATTTTTTTTTCTTTTTGTAATTTAAGTTTTGTGAGTCTTGAAAGGTAGCAATAAGAAAAGTAAAAGAAATAAAGAAAATAAGGGAAAGGCTCAGTAGATCATCATGGCCAAAAAACCGTTTTAGAGTTTGCACAACCACGCTATAATGCAATATCACAACTTGTATTGTACACTAAAAGAAATCGAAGTCATAGGTAAGTGATCATGAACAAAGAAAAGGGAATAATCATCTTCCAAGTTCAGAAGGTCTTCATGAATATCTTCATCAACATTCGAAGTTTTTCGAGACGTTCTGAATATCGAGGAAATTCAGTGGAAGAGGAATAGATTTTCAAGAAAAATAGGGAAGAAGTCGGAAGGTGGTGACTGTTAAGAACTGATCCTAGAGGTTTGTTGGAATCTGATCGGACACTGCGGGTGTTATTTATGGAAGGTTGTCAGGTCGTTGCAGATTTGGCGGGGGGGGGGGGGGGGGGGGAAATGGAAAGGACTTGGCTTCAGCTTGTAAGAAGCTGCGCCCTTCACCTCGTCCGGTGTCCTAATTTCAAGTTGGAGGTTTGGAGGTAGGGACAGGAAAGTGCGGGTAAACACGGAAAGGAGTATGGAGGGACTTAGGTTAAGTTCAGATGAGGTTAGAACTTCAGAGGGAGACTGGAGGTCAAGTCAAACAGAGTTCAGACTCTTAGAGAACTGGGGTTTGGAGTAGAAGGAGGTTTTTGATTGGCAGATTAAAGTCGAGTCTATGTTGATATACAAACTGAGGAATACAAGGCAAAACTAACTAAGCTTAAATACTGTAGTCCGGAATAATGTGGAACAGGAACAAAGACTGCGGCAGTGTCTCGACTGTGTAGATAAATTATCTAGTGGGAGCCGCACAGGAATCTGTAGTCGAATTTGCAATAGAGACGGCAGCCTTGGGAAGGCAGCTGTGGATGCTGTACAAGGTGGCCTGGTGCACAGCAGTGTGGGCAGTGCAAGGCGGCTGGGAATGAAATCGGGAGGCGTAGGCAAAAGTCATGTTTGATGTGCGGGAAAGAGTCGGATGGATGCGGGTTCCGATTGTGCAAGGAACGGTTCTTGACAGTGACTGACTGATGGAATACTGATTGCAGATGATGTAGGCTCCTCCATAGTTTTGATTGATGACAATGAGGGGACCTAAATATCGATGCTGCATCTTGCGATTGAGGAATTTCTCAATTTGCATGTTGCAAAGTAGGACCAGGTCGCCTTTTTTGAAGTTGTAGTCGTGCATCGTTCATTTGTGAATGAGTTCGAAACATTTTGCAGCTTCGAGTTGAGAGGTGTAGACTTTCAGATATAGAACTTCGAGGTCAGCTGACCATTTCTGTAGTGCTATTGCTCATTGAGCAATGAGGTCAGTTGTCGATAGGATAGAATTGGGAGGGGGTTGCAAGTACATTGTTTCGGAGATGTTGACTGGGATGAGGGGATGCAATCCTGTAACTGCAAAGTAAGGAGAGCAACCCATACATCTATGAACCATAACTTGTTCTGCCCAAAACACAGAGTGTGCTCCAGCTGACCATTTGCTCTGATCTCCATCGACTGCTTTGAATAATGATTGTCAAATATCGAAGTGAGCTCTTTCGACAAGTCCATTCACATGAGAATTGTAGCTGCTAATTTGAATATGGTTAATGTGATATCATTTTGAAAGGTACTCCAATGCTGTGATGAAGGCTGATCCATTATCACTCATGATTTCATATAGGGAGCCCCATTGACAAATAATGTCTTCGAAGATCCAATCGCCGAAATGCTCCCAGATGAAGCATCAAATGCCTGGGTTGTCAGTGATCATTTTGTAAGATCCGCCGATTTGGATCCTTAACTGGTGTGTCATCGATGTAAGGGATGGTGATATGCAGGACTTTGGGCTGTAGGATGAATGTGACATTGTCATGTAAGATTGGAACCCAGTTCATCCAACCCATTGGTAGGGTGACAATTCAAAGTGTGCCAAATGGGGTCTGGAAAGTTGTTAGATCTTGAGAAGATTCAGCTACTAGCCTTTTGTTGAATGTGACATATAAGTCCAACATTCCACTGCAAGCATGTCCCCCAAACTGTTCAGCTAGATGCTTGGGGATTGGGACCACACCAGAGTGCTGAATCGTCACTTGGTTTAGCAGTTTGAGACTGTGGACAATTTGAAGTGATTTTGTGTCCTTCTTTGCAATGCAAAACCATCGCAATTGATACAATGAGTTTGACAACTCATATACTCCTGCTTCTATCTTCTTCTTCAGCATTTTGCAGATCTGTTCATACAGACCAGGTGGTATAGGGATGTTACATTCAACCCAAGGAGTGTGAGGAATAACAGGGAATTTGATAGGAGGGAAAAAGTCAGGGCAAAAACTTCTTCATTCTTGTTCAGTCCATGCAAAACCGGTTTTGTGATTTCAAATAAAATAGTGCATGAGGTTTCATTCTTCGGGCCAAAGGAAATCACCAGGATGGTTTTTGTCGATAATAGCTTTTCATTTGAGTGAATATTGGGAGATGGGATAAATGATGGGGGATGAGGATTAAGTTTTGGCATATTCTCGAGGGGGTCACCAGTGATTGTTTGAATAATGTGAAATAGATCAGGTAGTTCAGTAATAACTGGCTGAACCTTCTGTGCAACTGGTTTGTATTTCTTCTTTGGAGCTGCGAAGATTGGGTATAAGGAGTCAGTTGACAAGATGTGGGGAGAGGAAATGATAGTAGAATGGTGCATAGGGGTGACTGTCAAGGCCGATAAAAATGTTGCATACTGGTGGCTGGCCATTAAATATAAGTTCACAAGAATCAAGGAATATAAAAGAGTGTTTGAGGGGTTTGAGGAGTCCATATCAGGAATATTCACAGTGTACTCGATAGTTATAGAAGAATTAGAATGGTCAAAAGAAATGATGAGAGCGCACTGGTTATTCTCCGAGATTTTATCCTCTAGTTGTGAAAATCCTCACAAACTACTCTTCTTCAACAATTAGATCAGGGAATAGTCGGAATAGCACAAGATTGTGTCAAATTCAGATTGAAAATGATAATCATTCGAGCTTTGTTTCAATAATTCTTCATGGTACTTTCAGTGAGAACATTGAATTGGTCATCCAGGCAGGATCTTGTAGGCTGGATCTTGGATGATGTGGATTTGCATGTAGAGGGTGATGCTACCGACTTCGCAAGGTATGTTCCATGCTAAACCTAGACTTTGGTTGATGCCACCATCAGCCAATCGTAGAGGGATGTGTATTGAAGGATCGTAGGCAAGACCGAGTTCATGACAAACTTCTTCAGACATTGCGATAATCAAAGAATGAGGTCTTTACACTCCCCCCCCCAATCTGAGTGGACTCTGCTTGGACTCTGCTCAGACTCGACTAGAAATTTGTTGGCTGAGACACCTGCCAAATTAGTAGGTCCAGTCTGAGCAGACTCCTAGTATAGTCCTAGCATCTAATTGGACAGTCCTAGTTGCATCTGTTTGGACAGTCCTAGCATTCAATGTGTTTGCAGTTACTTATTTATTTATAAATAGAAAACATAATTAACAGTAGGATTCGAACCCTCACTTTTGACATAGCTTATGTAATGAAGCAAATGAGCCTAACTGTTACACTACAAGAGCTTTTCTCTCATGGAAAAGCAATGCTGTACATACAACACCCAGTGGCTGTGTATTACAAAGCACACAGCGGCATCATCAACACATCACTACTGTCAAGTTTCAACGATGCTGCCTCCTCCTACCTCACAAACCAAAGACAGAAGCAGGGCCCAAACAACAATAATGTCGTTTGGGCCACTAGTAAGTATTTTTTAAAATGTTCTTTGTTGTTTTGTTTAACTAACTCATTTTTCATTAGTAATAGGTTTGATTATAACGACAACATGATGGGATGAGATGACTGGATGACAGGATGACAAGATGATGACTGGACAAGACAACGACTGGACAAGACAATGACTGGACAAGATGACTGGACAACGAGACAATGAGACGAGACGACAACAACAAACAAGGAGGCAAACAATGAGAAAAGGCCCAAGAGACATCCATTGACGTCTCTTGGGCTGCAAGTAAGTTTTTTTTTCTTTTCTCATTCCTTTCCTTCTTTACTAACAAACTTTTTTAGGTACTAATTTAAACTATTGATAGCAATGACGACAAGATGGCAGGGGCCAACAAAACTGACGATAGGGACGATAGGAAGGGACAGCAGGAACAATGACAGCAGACAACAATGACAACAGGGGACAGTGATGGCAGCAGGGACAACAACAGGGGACAATGACAATGAAGGGGGAGGAGATGAGAGGGGAGGAGAACAACCACAATGACAGGATGACAATGGAGACAAGAGGGGGGGACAATGACAATGGAACACACCACCTGCCCCCAGCCTCATGAGCAACTACTCATGGGGTGGACCACAGGTGGAATGATGATGAGGCCCACCAAGCACCCCAGAGATGAAAAGGGGGGAATGACAACAGGAGGGGGAACGATGACAAAAAGGGGAGGGGGGAACAACAAAGGGAAACGACGTCAAAAAGGGGAGGGGGAAACAACAAAGGGAAACAACAAAGGAGAGAGGGGAACAACAACGGAGGAATGATGACGAGGGGGGAACTTTTTGTATTTTTTGTCCTTTGATATCTATAGTTATATTCAATTAAACTATTCATAAAAGATACCCCAAAGAAATTAGTAGTTTGGATATCTGTGGGGTCTGTAATGAAGTCAGTAAGGTTTTGTAATGAGCTCAGTAAAGTTTTGTAATGAGGTCAATAAAGTTTTGTAATGAGGTCAGTAAAGTTTTGTAATGAGGTCAGTAATGAGGTCAACAACATTTTGTAGTGAGGTCAGCAAAAGTTTGTAATGAGTTCAGTGAAATTTTGTAATGAGGTCAGTAAAAGTTGGTTACGAGTTACGAGTCCTTAACAAAGTTAAGACTCGTTCTTAGAACCTGGAACCGCCAAAAAATTCAGTGTGACCATTTTTCCATGTCTGTTTTCCCCACGGTCAGTAAGTTCTGAGCAACCATTACAAAAATTACTGACTTTACTAACCGTGGGACTCAAAAATTAGCTGAGACGTGGATTTTGAGTATAAAAGGAAATTTCTCATCTGGCTATCTAAGTTACCAGAACCTATAGTAATTGACTTCAATACAATAGAATACAATCCATTACAAACTGTTATTGATAGTTTCATTACAAACTATTATTGATCAGTTACCGGTCACATGCACCAAATATCGACTTCTCTCCCCCCCCTGAGAGATGTCGATATTTGGCACACGTGACCGCTTTAGGGTATGCTTTTTTTAGCACATCTACAGTATCTCACTCATTTCTTGTTCCATTATGTTCATTTATCGAGTTTAAAGCCTGTTTACTCAAGTCCAATGGCGAGTGATATGAAATGCACATCACCACGCATATTCTTTCCATGTGCACGCTTGCATGCTCCATTACTCTGCGCGCCGCACTCAGCCTTACTGCAATGCTTTGCACGCCGCTTGCACCGCTTTGCAACTTTCACCACACTTTGGTCATCTAGTCTCCTATACCTAGTGAGAAAAGAAGGATTCAGAGACACACCCCTTTTCAGGGTCTCTCTGCAACTCCCACTTCTCTCCTAGGTAAGGAGTTCTTAGGTTTTTAGTCTCTCTGCACGAGCTCATCTTATCTTAGTGTCGCACACAGTCTAGCTATTAGCTTGTACATAGTTTTTTGATCTATCACTTTAAACATTGTCCCTCATATGTCAGGCAATGAACATGTGGCTTACTTCAATCAGGCAGCGGCCGCTGGAGTGGACAGATCAGGAAATGAAGACAACGAGAATTCAGCGAACCCTACAGGATTGGCTAACAATTCCAGTCAAACTATCGCTACAGCAGCGATTGCAACCCCGGGATCAGTACCAGGAGCAACTGGACTTGGGGAGCCAACAAACCCTACAGGATTGACGAACAATTCCAGTCAAACTATCGCTACAGCAGCGATTGCAACCTTGGAAAAGTACCGGGAGCAACTGGACTTGGGGAGCGAGGAACCACTGTTCCCCCAGGATCTCAAAGTCCAACACCTGACGACGTTTTCAGAGCTGGACTTGTCTTGCAGATGGATGCCTTTGTCCAGGACTTCTGAACTGAAAAAACGTCGAGATCAGAGGCCCTATACCAGATACTCAAAATCTTACTTGGCACAGGACTCGAAGAACCCGACCGACGATCCACTCTTGAGGAATACACTTTGTACATTGACATCATTGCATCCCATAAGAAGGACGCAACTTGATGAGGCTTCCCAGCATGAGGATTGGAAGAAAGGGGCAACCGAGGACTTGACGTCGGCGTTGGGGATCTACCAGGTGGACAACAACAAGTCGCTCAGGCAGGATCACACCTGGGGGAAGCTGATCGGCTCCTTCAGCAGATTGAAATGGAGCACATCAACAAAAGACGTCGACGAAGCCCATCTGAATCTTCAGACTCCAGTGACAGTGACCTACACGGAGAAGGGGAATCCAACAAGAAGAAACGAGTCTATGCCTCCCAACTGCCATGGTACGCCTCTGAGGTCGCCGCCCAGGCCAACAAGATTGACGGAAACCAAAAGATCACCAGAGGAACACTTGCTGTTCTACAGAAAGACCTTGGATTCGCAGAGTGAGAAATCCGGTGGGCAGGAACAGCACCACAAGGATTTCCTGAGTCCAAGTGGAAGCATATCTTCAAGGGAGAGGCTATCAATCTTGACGTCGTCCTCAGCAATCTCCGCCACATTGCCCCTCCAAAGGAGAATGTGGGACGCGTCGGAGGAACAGAAATCTCTCTTGGAAAATCAGATCCGGCTCGAAAGGTCCAAGCAAGCGGGGACTGGCACGTTGCCTGGCATGCGGCTGTCAAAGCAACCACATTTGTTTTCCCCCATCGAGCAGAAGAGTTACGCCAGTGGGGCAACTACATGGCATCCGAGTTCTCCGCAAAGCATGCCAATAGCCACCACAAGCTTATCACTTTTGACAAAGCAGTCAGAGCCACAGTTGGAGGAGGCCAGTCAATCTTACTCACTGACCGAGACCAGTTCACATTCTTGTATTCCACATATCTGCTCCCCGACGGAGTCCAAGGGAGCGGAAGTAGACATATCTCGAGTGGTAAACAGCAGAGTCCAAAGGATCGTTCAACAGACTCCTGTTGGCATTTCAACAGCATGGGGGGGTGTTGCAACACCTCCATGTCGTGTCCTACCGGCATGTCTGCAACAAGTGCAAGCAGCATGGACATGGCCAAGAAAGCTGCACTCAGCCAAACTGATGCGGAATACAGGATGCATCCCAAATATCTCCAGTACAACCTGTGGGATGGCGAGGAGAAGAATGGAGTGGGCCACAACCACACCTCTCAATCTGGCTACATGGACTGAAATTGCAAAGCCAATCCCGTCAGTACCAGAACATGAAATTGAAAACTCAGAAGCAACGAAAACCATCAGGGACAACCTGGAACTGTTCAAAATTATCACGCCCATCGATGTTGACAGGTTCAAGGATCTGTTGACAGATCATCCGAACCAACCATTTGTCAATTCCATTTGCAGAGGCCTATGAGAAGGTTTCTGGCCATGGGCAGACACACATTATGGCGAGTACCCCAGTATTGTGGATGAAGCACTAGACACGCCCCTGAAGGAGAAAGAGGTGGCCTTTCTACAAGTGCAGCAGGATCTGGAATGCATGAAGGGCAGGTTCTCGGGTTCTTTTGGACGAGACCTCCTCCCAGGAATGCATGCATCACTGATTCACGTGGTACCCAAGCCATGGACTGAAAAGCTTAGAATGGTAATAAATCAAAGTGTGGGACCATTTTCCCCAAACTCCATGATCAGCAGAGATAGCATAAGAGGTTTCCCACTCGACAACATGCGACACTTAGGAGCTGGGTTACTGGCATGACACAAAGCTGATCCCAACCAGTGCCTGGTGATTTTCAAGTCGGATGTTGTTGAGGCATACAGACTGCTCCCCATGCACCCCCTCTGGCAAATCAAGCAAATTGTAACAATTGATGAAGAATGTGACATTGATAGATACAATTGTTTTGGAGGTAGAGGATCAGCAGCAATATACATTTCCTTCAATGGCCTGGTCACATGGATTGCTAAGAAAGTGAAAATGATAGAAGAACTGTGGACCTACATGGACGATTCCTTTGGAATAGACGAAGAAGGAAATCTAGTGTGGTACCAGAAGTACAGTCGACGGATGCCTGCAAATCAGGTCAAGCTTCTGTCCCTATGGGACGAACTTGGCATACCTCATGAAACTCACAAGCAATTGTTCAATGAAAGACTCACCGTCATCGGGATAGAAGTGAACGCCAACAGCTTGACATTCACACTTCCGAAACAATCACTTGACGATCTGCTGGAAGAGCTTGAGAAGTTCACCACCTGGTCGAAGTCAAAATGAGGGACTGCTTGGACACTCTGCAGGTGGCAGAAAATGGCGGGGTGGCTAAACTGGAGTTTTAATGTTTTCCCCCACTTACGACCCGTGCTGAACACTTTTTACCCAAAGATCGCAGGGAAGGACCAAGCCCACATGAAGGTATGGGTCAATAACGAAGTCCAATGAGACTTGAACTGGGCCATAGGTCATATACACGAATCACTAGGGGTGAGACTGCTGTCGTTGATAACCTGGGATGCAGACGATGCAGACGAAACAATTTTCTGTGACGCTTGCATGGCCAGGATGGCTTTCTGGTATCCTGGATGTAGTGAGGGTTACTACATGCCGACACCCCAGAATGCAGCTCGGGAGATTATTTTCTACTTCGAGGCCTGGGCAGTAGCGAGCGCAATCAAGGACTTACTGAAAACAGCATCAGAATACTCTAAGGTCATCATTTACACAGACAGCATGAATACTGTGAATATTTTCAACACCCTGCATTGTCTGCCTGAATTCAACAGTCTGCTCTGTTTTGCCATCGACTCATGCCTCTCCAAGAATTTTGACGTCCGCGTGCTTTACATTCCTGGTGAGCGAAATGAAGTGGCCGACGCAATTTCATGTAACAATTTCGAGAAAGCACAAAAGCTGGTGCCGGGACTGAGCGTCTCACAGTTTAAACCCCCACAATTCGACACGTTGGGGGCAGCCAAAAAATGATCACTTCCCATGTATGTTCATGGCAACCGCACTGGGAGCCATGGACTCACGAACACCTGGTCTGTGAACGAGCTATTGCTCTGGGACAGGCAATCGACGTTAGCACTTGAAAGAACTATGGATTGGCTCTCAACTCTTACCTCTCCTTTGTCCACATGCACAACATGCCCGTGGAACCAATGGCTGAAATGCTCAGCTTTTACACTGTATTTATGTGTCATCACATAAAACCTGATTCAGTTGACACTTACCTGTCAGGAATCTGCCACCAACTCAAACCATATTTTCCAAATGTTCGCGAAATCAGAAAGTCCAGACTTGTCCATCATACCTTGGAAGGATGCAAGTGATTACGAGGATTGCCAACAATCCGAAAACAGGCGCTGACAATAGCGGATCTTGACTTAGTGTGTGATTTCTACCAAAACATGCGTACACATGACAACCTTTTGTTTTGCACTCAACTATGTGTCGGATTCTTTGCTCTAATGCGTCTTGGGGAACTCACCTGGCCAGACGATACAGAACTACGTGATCCCAGAAAGTTAACGAAGCACAATTCAGTCATAGTAAAGCAGACACATTTCGAATTTTTCTTGCCGGGCCACAAGGCTGACAGATTTTTTGAAGGAAATACAATCATTCTATGCACCAATCCTTTCCCTTGCAACCCAATGGGCTTGTTCTCAGCCTACCTCAAATCATGCGATGAACGTTTCCCCCTCTCATCACCCCTGTGGTTAACCGAACAAGAGGCGGTCCCCACGAGATCATTCTTCATGTGATGACTGCGCCGTTTCTTCAAGAAGGATGTAGGAGGTCAGTCAATGAGAGCTGGGGGTGCAACTTCTTTAGCAGAGAATGGAGTGGCCCCCACATCATTCAAGGCATTGGAAGGTGGGCATCAGTTGCATGGCAGATATACATCTGAAAGCACCCCGTGCTACTACAAGCGATGCTCCACTCCTGATGACATGAAGAAAACAAAAAAAAGAAAAAAAAAAAAAATTCTGCTTGTATTTGTATTTCTGCTCCTCACATCAGACACTCTTGCTTTGCTTTTTAGCGTGTACTTCATCTGTTGCCTTCGACACCACCCCCTCTATCTTCTATTTCTCTTATAGGCCATAGGTGTACCTCGTAAATTCAAATGATATTGACCCTTCGGCTAACCTTTTGGGTTGCCGAAGGAGTCATTTGGCCTACTCGCATGAGAACCCAAAGAAATCAACCGCTTGCATATTGGTCGAGTTTAAAGCCTGTTTACTCAAGTCCAATGGCGAGCGATATGAAATGCGCATCGCCACGCATATTCTTTCCATGTGCACGCTCGCATGCTCCATTACTCTGCGCACCGCACTCAGCCTTACTGCAATGCTTTGCACGCTGCTTGCACCGCTTTGCAACTTTCACCACGCTTTGGTCATCTAGTCTCCTATACCTAGTGAGAAAAGAAGGATTCAGAGACACACCCCTTTTCAGGGTCTCTCTGCAACTCCCACTTCTCTCCTAGGTAAGGAGTTCTTAGGTTTTTAGTCTCTCTGCACGAGCTCATCTTATCTTAGTGTCGCACACAGTCTAGCTATTAGCTCGTACATAGTTTTTTGATCTCCCGCCCCCCTCCACTATGTACTAGTAGGTGTACCTCGTAAATTCAAATGATATTGACCCTTCGGCTAACCTTTTGGGTTGCCGAAGGAGTCGTTTGGCCTACTCGCATGAGAACCCGAAGAAATCAACCGCTTGCATATTGGATACAGATGGGAAAGTACATCATTGGCCAGTCATCGGGAGAGTTTGGTATTGTTGTCATGGCTAAATATAGTATCTCCTTCAGTTTCCATCCAATTTGCACGATTTAACTTGCAAATGAAAAGTATGCTGTTGGTCTATCATTGGGAAATATTTACAAGTATTTGAGATTGTTTGTTTATAGATCAAAAAGATCAACATAACTATATCAGAGCCAGTTTTTACTCAATTGAGTTTATTTAACTTGTGGAAGGGTATGTAACTTGGACACTTTACCCTGTGCTGACAAAAGTTGTTTATATTTGGTTGTTAGATTATCAAAATACTGTATCTTGCTCAATTCTTGGCTGATTTCTTTTATTTAACTTGGAATGAGAAGATACATTATTGGCCAATCATTGGGAGGGTATTTGGCATTGTTTGGCATTGTTGTCATGGCTAAATATAGTATCTCCTTCAGTTTTCATCCATTTTGGATGATTTAACTTGCAAGATAAAAAGTATACTGTTGGTCCATCATTAAAAGATACTTACAAATATTTGGCATTATTTTTTCATATATCAAAAAATCAAAAAGATGATGTCAGAGCTGGTTTTAACTCAATTGAGTTATTTAACTGTAGAAGGGTGTAGCTTGGGCACTTTACACTGACAAAGGTTGTTTATCTTTAATTGTTAAATCATCAAGATACTCTATCTTGCCCATTTCTTGGCTGATTTGGTTTATTTAACTTGGAATAAGAAGATACACTATTGGCCCATCATTGGCCAATCATCAGAAGAGTATTTGGTATTGTTTGACATTGTTGTCATGCCTAAATATAGTATCTCTTTTAGTTTTCATCTGTTTTGTATGATTTAACTTGAAAATGAAAGATACTGTTGGTCTATCCTTAAAGGATATTTACAGATGTTTGCTATTATTTGTTAACATATCAAGCAGATCAAAAAGACTGTATCAGAGCCAGTTCTAATAATTGAATTTAACTCGTAGAAGGGAATATAGCTTGAGCATTTTATATTGACAAAATTGTTTATCTTTATTTGTTAAATTATCAAAATGCTGTATCTTGGTCAATTCTTGGCCAATTTGTTTTATTTAACTTGGAATAAGAAGATACATTATTGGCCCATTCATTGAGATCGTATTTGGTATTGTTTGGCATTGTTTGTGGTATCTCAGTTAGTTCTTCTTTAATCCTACTGATTCAACATGCAAATAAAATATATACTGTTTGTACATTATCTGATTTAGGTGTGCTAACAAAGGTTGTTTATATTTGTTATTAAATCATCAAAAATGCTGTATCTCACTCAATTCTTGTCCCATTTGTTTTTTTTAACTTGAAATAAAAAGATATATTGTTGGCCCATTATTGAAATCCCATTTGGAATTATTTGGCCTTGTTTGTATGGTTTCATATTATTTCAGTCAGTTCTTATATAAACAATGTTCTATACTATTAGACCATCATTGTTAAGTGCTGAACTTGAGGGTGGAAATCTGTCAGACTCATATTGGATGGTGTACCAGAGAGGACTTGGCTTCAACTTATAAGAAATTGCACCTTCACCTTGTCAGTGTCTAATTCAGGACAAAGGTAAATGTAAGAATATCAGAGTTTGAGAGGAAGTCCAAGAGAGGAGAGGAGACTAGAGATTGAGATGGGTAAACTTGGTTGCTTTATGAACTGAAGAATACAAACAGAAGTAAATAGGTTTAATACTAAAGAGCAGAGTTAGGTCAGAGACTGGTGGAGAACAGAGTAGTGGAGGTATCATAGGAATGGAAACTATATCTAAAATCCTAATGCTATGCCAATCATTACTAGGTGACCTTGGTGAAAAATGGTTGGAAGTCCAACAAAAATCCCCATTGCTGGAACAGAATCAAGAGATATTATTATATATTTGTTATTATTTGTTATTAATGAAAATAAGCTATATTAATGTTGTAGTAGAACAGAATATCATTGATGCATCATTAACATAATGGTTTCCACTATTTGGTATTATTTATTAGGGCTGAATATAAAGTTTATATCCTGTATTTTATGTTTTATATATCATTCTGATCAGCTTCTTGAGCTGATTTAATATTTAATATTTCTTTGCATACTATTGGGTTTTTTATTACCAAATATTGTCAGGTATTTAGCATTATTTGATTATAGATCATAAAATATAAGGACTCACATCTGCCAGAATTGGCCCTCACCCCCAAGTCACACTGAATTTTTTGGCGGTTCCAGGTTCTAAGAACGAGTCTTAACTTTGTTAAGGACTCGTAATTAAAATATCTGCAAAGTTCTCAAGGCTGGGTGGGGTCGAGTTTTGGAGCTGTGGAATGACCATGAGCTGGCATAGTGGCTTGCATAGTCATGAATGTGATGACTCTTGGGGTCAGGGTTAAAACTTAGGTGAAAGATGGTAGAGGTGTCAAAGTTGTTGGAAGGAAGAATGGAGAGGTAGATGATGAGGATGAAGAAGTAGAGGATGAGGATGAAGATGATGGGATAGGTGAGGGGAATAGTCAACAATGTGTCGATTCTGCTTCAGAAACTGGTATTAAAATATCTCCTGATTGTTTGAGAGATTCAAAGGCATGGCGAGTATCAATTCGAAGGTTTCTAGCTTGTGTTGGCCTAACACAGCAGGCAAGTTCTGAGGCAGTTGACTTGTAGTTGACTTGTAGTTGACTCACGGTTTACTCGTGGTTTACTCGCAGTTGACACCTCATTACATAATCTTACCAAATTGAGATTGATGCTTGATTGATGCATTCTCTTAAGAACAAACTATTTACAGCTGGCCACCAAATCTTGCCTTTAGCTTGAGCAACAACAGCACCAAAATGACAGGACAATGACTGACAACTGGGAGGTGATGAGGACAAGGGAAACTGAACAAAAAAAGGCCCAAGAGACATCACAGGTATGTTTTCTCTGTCTTTTTTCTCATTTCATTTTCATTTTACTAACAAACTTTTTAGGTACCAATTTTAATTATCGACAACAATGAACAGAAAACATGAGCGAACAATGGGACAGAGGGGAGAACAACAATGGGATGAGGGGAGGGAACAAGTTAACAACAACAGAACAATGGGGCAGGGAATGACAATGGGATGAGGGGAGGGAACAACAATGGAACAATGGGGTGGGGAATGACAACAACAAGAGGAGCAATGAGGAAACCCAAACAGCGCCTCCAACTGCTGCACCACTGTGAGCATCTGCTCATGGGGTACAAGCAGGGTGAATCCTACAACAACAGAACAATAGTGTATCATATTGTAGTTCTGATTAGAAATATTAAAATTGTTTCAGTATCAAAGTACAAAATTCAGTTTTTCTAAGTGAAACTATAGCTATAGCATGAACTAGAAGATCAACATTCAGCAATGAATATTAATCATGGAATAGTCATTACAAAGGTACATTACATAACTACAAATGTCAAACACAAGTCAAACATGAGTTGCCCACAAGTCAACTACAAGTCAACTGCCTCGGAACTTGCCTGCTGTGTGAATGACAGCTGAGTGTTGGCTGAGTGTGCAGATGTCAGAAGTGTCACACCGGCATGTACATACAACATTTCAGGCTAGTAAAAACTGTGCCTAAATTTACAATTTTAGTAAGTTCCCTGAAAATTTTCCTGAAACCTTGAAACTTCCCATTCCAGATGGCCTGAAATGATGAAATCTTCACTGAAATTATTGATTTCATTTCCAATCCTGAAATCACAAATTTCAGCAAAGTTTTTAGTTTGCCTAAAAAGTTGAACTTCCTGGTGTGTGTATACTTTACTCTATAGCTATATTTGGGCACATGGATCATATTTTTTGAGAAGGCAACGGTCTCAAGAAAGCAAAATGTGCTTCTACAACAGTTTGGACTTTTAGGCAACATTTAGAGTGGCAAGCCTGAATTGCGGTTATGCAGTCAAATTGCTACCAAGGCAGATCAAGAAATTCCCCAAAGTCAAAGCGGCAAACCTTCTAGAACTATAAGCTTAAGGATGACACAACAGGCAAGTTTTGAGGCAGTTGATTCATAGTTGATTCGTAGTTAACTCATGTTTGACTTGTGTTTGACTGGTAGTTGTCATTTGTAGTGATGTAATATACTTTATTAATAACAATTCATTTCATGAGTGATGTTGACACTGAATGTTTATCATCCAGTTCATGCCAAGTTCATGCTATAGTTTTAGCTGAAAACTTTATTCTATACTTCAATAAACAATTTTATTATTTCTGATCAGAACTATGTTATATTGCTGCCAGCTCACAAGCTGCTGTTTCCACCTCTGATCTATACTGTGAGCCATTGCTCAGGGCAGTAGTGAACATTTGTGGTGGTTCTGTTAGTAATTGAAAAGAATACAAATAACAATGAAAAGACTTATAGATGTCAGGTGTTGAGGGTGTCAATGACTCGACATGGTGAGTTTGGCAGGTTCCCACACATTGTGTGATTGTGCTTGCAGCAATTTCGAGTTCCTTTGTTGTCAGCGTGTTTGTGCATACTCTTCTTCTGGCTTGACTGGATACATGGACTCTTTATTCCATCATCTTCTATTGACTCTGAAACTACAATGGATCCTCGTGCAAGTTCTAGTTCAGGGGAGGCTGGCCCATCTCAGGCTGGACTTGGCAAGCACAAGCATTCTCTGAGCAACATGAACCCTGGTTCAAGAGCTTTGCAAGCAAAGAAAGCCTGCAAGGCCTTTGCAAAGCAACCCAAGAAGCCCAAGAAGCCTAGTAATTGGCACATGAGAAAAGGAGAGGTACCAAAGGAGGCTGAGAAGACAAAGGTGCACATTCATTGTATTCAAGCACTTTAAAGTCTAAATCACTTTCAGGCTGCACTTGAGTTTCATCTCCGTGTCCTTTGGGGCTTACCACACCAGACTGCTGTCCCCCCTAAGGTCACAGAAGATGACAAAGTACCCTTCACCTGCCGCTTTACCTCTGAAGCACAATTGCGGAACTCTGTCACAGCCAGTCTTGACGACAACTCAGCTAGCATTCAGGGCACCCAAATGAAAGTGCATGAGCTCCTTAACTCTATCTCAGACTCAGTTGGGATTATTGCCTACAATATCAAGTGCATTCTGGAATCCCATCTGTTGCTCATGTTCAGGTTGGTGGCATGCCTTGGGCTTCAACAGTGGGCACCTGATGTCTTGGGTAATGATCCAGAGTCTATGTATAATCTCCTTCATGAGCACATTGCCCTCTCAAGGCATTTGAGCAGGTCTTGGGTGCATTTGGATACTCTCACATGGGAATGAACCTGTTGTGTGTCAACGATTTTGCACTTATGCGTAAACTTTATCAAAGCTTTGTTTTCTTGTATATGCATGGCATTGATGGTCTTCCTGTCTGGTAAAGATAATTAAGCAGATTGTTATAATCTACTTCAAGAAGGCAAGGTGGCTTTGCTAGAATATCTGCCACTTCTGTAGGCTGGAGAGGTACTGGATGGTCATCCTTGGCCATGTCTCCTCGCTCAAGAATATCACATAATTCTTTTAAATGATCTTCACTGTGCAGTAAAGCATCTACATGTGCTTGATGACTCATCTGACAAAGCATTGTAAGATCTAAATCCCCTGATCTTGGTATTAGCTATCGATTTTTGAGCAAAATAACTGAAACACATATGGAGATGATAATTGGTGTCCATTTCTTGCAACTTTCCATTCATTCATTCACCTGGAAACTCACTAAAAGAAGCCAAAGGACCTCAATATTTGAGAAGAGCACCATTATGCATTGCATAATGATGGTTTGGCTTGGATGGACAATGTGGAAAAAGTTGTTGAATAGCAGTTCAATATTGAATATAATGCTGAGTATTGGCATCAGCATCAGCATTGGAGGTTTGATATGCAGCTACAATAATTGTTGCTGCAACAACATGATAGAAGCAGTAGAAGTGCTGGTGGTGGAAATTTGTGGCAGTAGTCATGTACCAGAATTCAGGAATAATAAGTGGAAAGATACATGTGAAGAGGGTGAGATGTTCCCGAGCTTTGAGCTTGCCATGGCTTGGTTCTCCAAGATTGGTTGGTGGTCTTTGTATCCATGTTGGAAGAGTGATATCATGAATGCAATTTCTTATTGCTTGTAGCTCAGTTTCGGTGAAGCTAAAAGGCAAAGGGTCAACAGGAATATAGTTATCATCATTATCATCATCATAATTGAAGTCATATGCATAGGGATTTGTGTGGCTCTGTGTGTTGATGATGAGGATGAGTCTGATAATTCAGAAGAAGATGGTGAGGGAGACATAGGTGGTGGTGTATGGTGCATTGCCATTGCAGCCTCAAGATTATGTTTAGCTGCTTCTTGAAAAGGGTCATCCAATTCTTCAGCAGAATCTGATACATCTGCCTCACTCCACTGCTCATCCTTTTCCACCTCTTTAACTTTTTGGCTTTCATCCTCATCCCATCCAATTCCCCAGAGTGCATGAAGATGATGCGGTAAAACACCCTCAAGCCAGTTATGCATAAAACCTAGTACAACATGTTTGACTGGATCCCAATATGGAAGATTATGCAGTGGAGTCCATTGCACACCAGTTGTCTTTTGCAGAGCATTTTGACCAGCTTTGGTTGTCTGATGCAACCATGCCTCTGCCTCTGCACCATTACAGAGTTCCCAAGATTGAATATTGAGATCCTCTAGCTGATCACTGGTGCAGAGGCAGAAAGAACAGAACATTGGAGCACCATGTCTCAAAAAGCCAGTAGCCTTGCGACTTCCCTCAAGATCAGCAATCATGGGTGCAATTTTTGCTTTCACAGAGATGCATCAGGATGTCTATATGTTGGCAAATTTTGGCCTGGTGCAGCACTATACTTGGCAACAGATTTAATAACAGGTTCAAGAAGATGAGGGATGGTTGTGGGGTCAGGAAGATAGGGAGGTGTGAGACCAACAATAAATGTATTCTCAGATCGATACCAAAGATGAAAAGGTAAGTTCAAGCAATAAAGCAGGATTGCTCCACAAGACACTGTTTTGCCTACATATAAAATAAGCTGTGTCATAGTCTATGCAGAATTTTTTAATAACTTACCAGCAATATTATTGGTATAAGGATTGAACCAATCAATATAGATTCCAAATATTAGATGATAAGGAGACTGTAGAAAACCCTGCAAGTCATCCCAAGCAGGACTATCCTGGATATCATTCATAGTGGCACCAAAGGCAGCTGGTATATGGTTTCTGTGATGGTTGAAAGCCTCATGAAGGCTGTCTCCAATGACCTTGTTAGATAAAAAGAACTGAAGCCAAGAATCACAGGATTGTGTAGTGTATAGACAACATGGGACCCATTTAGGCCCATTTGGAGTATTCTGAGTTGTCCAGAGTTTTGTGTTACAGGATTGTGATCTTGGGGATGCCTTCCACCGACATTGCCAAGGAATAGGATGAGAAAAGAGGGAAAAGCACTTGGGGCAGCATGCTGTCCAAATGATTTCTGGCTCTGAGCAGTGAAGCCAATATGCTGTACAGACATCATGAGGAAGTTTGATGTTTGGAAGCTTGACATTGAGTCCAGATGATGAAAGAGCAACCTCAACAATAGAGAGAGTCACAAAAATAATAAGTTGAAGTCCTTGTAGAATTTTGTTGGTGATAGAATGACTCACACCAGCTCTATTGTGGAGCCAGATGACAAGGAGGCAGATCATCTTTGTGATAAGTACTGTAGAAAAGTTGATATCTGCATAATTACTATTAGTCTTGATCTAACAATAACAATGTAGCACTTACCTGTGGGAGAATTGAAAGCTCTAGAACATTTTGGTGATGGGCTTGGGGATGATGATTGCTGCTTCCCCTTTGCCAGTTGTGAAACAGGCCATTTATCCTGTTTCTCATGCTTCAAATGGGTAGAACCATCAACATACTGTCCTGGCTGTTCAACACCATTGATGAAGATGGTTTTTGTGCTACAAATTGTGCAGTTACATATGACTGGAGGCATGGTGAACTTGGTTAAGCCTCAGTGAAGGAAAAGAGGGGGAAAGAATGACAGCTGTTTTGGACCATTTTGATAGAAACATCAAAATTGGTTGCTATTGTAACTGATGTACATCCTCTAACTGTCCCATGCAAGAGTCTGATGCCTGTCACCATTGTTGAAATTAATTACCAATATTGTTGCATGTGCATATTCTCCCACATTAATTACCAATATTGATACATGTTTCATATGCATATTCCTCTGGAGTCATGTGATATCCTTACTATTATGTATATAAGGAGAACCTGTACTGTAGTAGGAATATAGTGTTCTTACCTCTGCTAACCCCTAGCTGTAAGTCTAACTAAACCCCAGGTAGGTTGTAAGGAACGTGTTGTCTCTTCCCCTGTGCAGCGTATATAGTCTGCTCCAACAGGTTATGGGCCCTGCTGGGCACGTTGCAAACGCGCCTTAATTGTCTGCAAACGACGTTGACTTCATCATCTCCAAATTATAACCTTGTGCTCTTCGTGAGCTGCATTGCGCTCCCTGTGAGCTGCACTTAAAACCTAGGTTGACTAGGGTTAACCACTCTGAAGGAGTGTTTTTTCCTGAGATTGTGAAACATGTTTTCTTGGATAAAAGACTGATTGAGCACTTATAACAGCCGCCACCACAAAATCATGTCTTCAACCCTTGAAAAACTCATACAAACTTTTGATGGCTCAAATTACATTCAATGGGCTGACTCCATGAAGGCGTGGCTCAGGTCTCAGGGCCTCTGGCAGATAACTAGCCGGGCGGAGATCAAACCGCCTCCAGCACCTCCTTTGACAGCGACAAACGCTACTCTTGTAGCGGATGCTACTACCAAGCTCCAGACCTGGAGCAACAAAAATGACCAGGCTATTGGTAGCCTAGTGCTCCACCTGGCCCCCTCCATTTGGCAGCGTGCCAACACCAAGGACACTGCTGAGGAGGTGTGGGACCTCATTCGCACCAATTATGGTGTTGATGGCCCCTCCCAAGTCTTTGCAGACTTTAGGTCTGCAATAGCAATAATTCCAGCTGTGAATCCTGCACCAGAGATTGCTAAGATGGCTGACAAGTTCGAGCACCTCACGGCTGCCAATGTTGCCATCCCCAAACTAGTTCAGGCAATGATCCTACTTGCTGCGATGCCACGCGAGTACGATTCTTTGTCCACCATGGTCCTTAACACGACTGCTACTAGTGCCTTGACATTTAAAGATGTCAAGGACTCCATTGTCGCTGAAGCCTCAAGGTGCATGGCAGTAGGAAAGCCTGCTGGCCAGCCTCAGGCCAACAAACTTTCTGCTGTCAAACGCAAAGGGGGAAACCCCAAATGGCAGCCCAAAGAAGGGCAAAACAACAATGGAGATTCATCCTGAAAATGTGGACAATGCGGGGACAAAAAGACTAAGGAGGAAAAGCCTAAAGAGAAACATACCCACCTCGCTTCCAGTGCCTTTACCACCATAAATGGTAATGGCACCATCATACCGCCGATACTGCTCATTCAGCACATCGAAAAGCACGACCACACCTCCCACAAGGGATCCTCGCCACCGACCACCTGCACAGGCATATACAGGTGCGGCCTCTACCTCTCATTTGGTTTATGCCGAATATCAGCAAGCTCAAGACACCCTCAAGCAAATGCATCTTCTGTGCAGTGCAAAACATCTGTGACCACTGGAAGAGCACCTAACAGTGCGAGAAGGTAAGAGGAGGAGGATCGAACCAGAACCGAGGATTGTGGAGGTAGAAGATGACGTTGTCTCCCTCAGATCGGAACCTCTGGTTTCTGATGAGGAAGTATGGAAAGCCGTCGACAAGATGCTCATCGATGAACCGCTTGAAACAGGAGGATATGATGACAGGTCAGTCCTTTTCCCTGCCACAAGCACTAAGATTAATATTCCAATGATTACAGCTAACTTTTCATGTGATATTTTACTGCTATTAAATGTATCATGGAACTATTTAGATCTTAATATATGTGTTATGTGTGCAAATGGAAATTGTAAGAAAGGTGCCAACTGGATCATGGATTCAGGTGCATCAAAACACTTCACTGGTGAAATGAAAGATTTGGCTTCTTACGAGCCTTTACTGAGAAAGGACTCTACCTTGGTTCAAACAGCCACAGGTACTACTCATATAGTAGGAAAAGGAGCAGTCTTCATTAGACATCAGGTAGTATGTCACGGGAAGTCAGAGATGCATGAAACACGATTATACTCCGTCTACTACATACCCGACATTAATACTCGATTAATGTCAATGCGCGTCTTCTTACAAGATGGAAGTGATGTGTGTGGTTCCTCCGCACACATTTCATTTATCGAGAAAGGAAACCCAATTATGCATTGTGTCCCTCTTAGGAGAAGTGACACAATTTATTGGGCTCGGACTCATATAATGAGCACCAAAAAGGTCAATGTCGCAACCATATACATCGCTGACTACTTGACTTGGCATAGGCAACTTGGACACCCATCCAAAGAGGCACTAGGGAAAATGCCTAATAGCACCATCAAATTCCCGAGGAATTTATTTATTCCTAAAGACAAAATTATATGTCCAGGGTGCGCTGAAGGGAAAATGACATCAAAATCTTTTCCCAAATCAAATTCATGCACAGAGAAACCCTTTGAATTAATACATTCCAATCTAAAGGAACTCCCAGTACTATCGTACCACAAACATAAATACTTTATTGTATTTCTGGATGACAAGATGTCACATATCTGGGTCCAGTGCCTTAGAAAGAAGTCTGACGCTGCTGCAGCGATTAGACAATTTCAGGCAATGGCTTTGACCCAGTATGGCGCTACAATCAAGCGCTGGCATGTTGATCCAGGGGGGGAGTTCAAAGATCATGAGCTATAAAATATGCTCAAGGATTTTGGCATCAAAATAGAGATGTCTGCACCCCACGTTCACCAACAGAATGGGCACGCAGAGCATGCCATAAGGACAATAATGGAACAGTCGCAAACCCTGCGATTTACCGCTTGTCTACCACAATCATGGTGGGAATTTTGCATTGAACATGCAACACACCTATACAACCAAACCCCAATAAGGCACCTGAAATGGCTGACACCTTTTGAGGACCTGATGAAGGTCCACCCAGATCTAAACAATCTGAAGGTCTTCGGTTGCAGTGCTTACGTCTATCTACCCAAGGAGAAACGTCCAACCACATTAGCTCCTCGATTGGAGTTAATGACGTACCTTGGATTAGAAGATGGCATTAAAGTATACTGTTTCATGTGACTTAATGGTGCAATATTCATTGGTGCTATGGCACTATTTGATGAAACATTGTTCCCATGCTGTCCCGGAGCTAAAACTCCTGCCAAGACAGACCTTGGTAATTTTCCACCTCCAGAACCAGAAGATGACGACAACTCATCTGGAACGGATGGCAATGATTCTATACCACCACAAAATCCGCCCCTTCCTCCATCATCAGAAAATGATGATGATGATGATGTACCAAGTGAGCAAAAGGTGCATGATGATGCAACTGACGCTCCTCCTCCGCCGCCTCCAGTAACCACTGAGGACTTTCATCCAAGACGTGAAGATCAACAGGAATGGCAGCAATTGCCCTGTCGATCAGGCAGGCAGAGGAACATCCCAAACCATCCCGGCAATACCTATGGAGAGAAGCGACTCCCCTCTGACATAGAGAGAGACATTGCACATGATCGATATTGGAAGAGATCTGTGGGTCAAGATTCAGATCATAACCGAACACGACCATGATCTCAACAGCAAGAACCGGTTGCTGGACCGAGTTCAGCACCCCACGAGAGTGTGCCCGATTCCAATAATCAAGAACATGATCACCCAATGGGGGAACTGGACAAAGCAGGTTATATTCAAAAGATAACCAAGCAAGGTGGAGATAAGCTTATTCGCTGGCTGTTGTCAAAAGCAGTCACACCATCAAGCAAAATAAGCCAAGTTCCAAACCAATTTCGCGATATTGCACACCTACCACGGCAGCAGCAACTTGAGTGGAAACAGGCTTGTCATGAAGAATTAGAGGCTCTTCACAAGCAACAAGTCTATGACATCGTTGATCTTCCACATGATTGAAAAATGATCAAAAATAGATGGGTTTTCTCTGTGAAATTGGACGGAAGAAAACGAGCCAGACTCATGGCAAAAGGCTTTTCACAAGTCAAAGGTGTTGACTTTGATGAGATTTTCTCACCAGTAGTCCGCTATGAGACCGTACGCCTCATGTTTGCACTTGCATCTCTAGAAGGCATGTATATGACCGGTCTAGATGTAAAAACCGCATTTTTATATGGCAAACTAGAAGAGGAGATCTATATGGATCAACCTGAGGGTTTCAGACTCGAGGGAAAAGAGCACAAAGTAATGCGCTTACACCGAGCATTGTATGGCCTTAAACAGGCCTCACTAGCATGGTGGAAAGAGCTAGAGGCATTTATGCGCACCATTGGGTTTGTGCGCGCCAGCTCCGATGCTGGCATTTTCAGGCACAAGGATCCTAAGACAGGCAGCATTGTTATTGCGCTGGTCTATGTTGATGATGGCTTGTTCATGGGGAAGAACAAGAAACTTGTGGATGAAAAGAAGAATGCTTGTCTGAAGCATTGGGAGTGCTGTAGTACTGAAAAAGTCATGGAATTCTTAGGCATGCGCGTCACCCAGACTGCAAGCAAAGTCAAACTCAATCAAACTGAATATCTTGCCAAAGTGCTCAAGAGGTTCGAGATGACAAATGCCAAAGCTGCCCCCACTCCGCTCCCGACTGGTTACAAACCGTCGGAAAACACAGCAACACCAAACGCGGCGCTTAGATCAAAATATCAGTCTGTGATCGGATCTTTATTGTATCTGATGCTTGGAACACGACCTGATATTGCTTATGTGGTAATCAGGATGTCGCAATTCTCGGCTAATACTAGCCAAGAACATCTAGATAAAGCAATGTACATCATGCGCTATCTGGTGGGAACCCAGAAATATAACATAGTCTACAATGGAGAGAAATCCGAAGGGCTACAGGCCTTCACAGACTCTGATTGGGCAGCTGACACTGTCAAGCGCCAATCTACAATGGGTTACTTTGCTACTCTAGCAAGTGGCATTGTGTGCTGGCAGTCCCATTTACAAAAAACTGTAGCACTATCATCCACAGAAGCTGAATATATGGCTCTCTCCGACACTTGTCAACAGATAGTGTGGATAGAGTCCTTATTCCAGGAACTTGGATATATACTGAAGTGCATACCAATCTGCGCTGATAACCAGGGATCCATCTTTATCGGATCAAATCCAGTTCAGGAAAGAAGGACCAAACATATAGACATTCACTACCACTATACCTGCGAATGCATAGAAAATGACAAAGTCACAGTCGTTTTCATTCCTGGAAGTGATAATCCGGCTGACATGTTCACAAAGAACCTTGGCACCATTCTATTCAGGAAATTTAGAGACTCTCTCAGAACTACTTTTGAGGTTCAAACTTAGCTGCTTAGAGCGCTTTACAGTTTGAGGGGGGGTGTTGGAATTAATTACCAATATTGTTGCATGTGCATATTCTCCCACATTAATTACCAATATTGATACATGTTTCATATGCATATTCCTCTGGAGTCATGTGATATCCTTACTATTATGTATATAAGGAGAACCTACACTGTAGTAGGAATATAGTGTTCTTACCTCTGCTAACCCCTAGCTGTAAGTCTAACTAAACCCCAGGTAGGTTGTAAGGAATGTGTTGTCTCTTCCCCTGTGCAGCATATATAGTCTGCTCCAACAACCATAGTCACTATCATGAACCTATTGATTTAAACAGATATTTGTTTGTAAAAGGACATCAATCCAAGTGCTCAATTTGGTAGGATTATGTAATAAGGTGCAAACTCCAGTCAACCATGAGTCAACCGCGAGTCAACTGCCTTGGAACTTGCCTGTTGTGTAAGCCAGGAAATTTGAGATAGGTTAGGCAATGAAATGATTTAGAAACCCCTTGCGGTGGGCTCCAAAAATGATGAGACTTGACCCAGAAACCCAAACAAAACCCACAACTAAGGCTTTGGATGGGATAACATGAGCTAGAGGAAGGGTGCAAGGTGGTACTAAATATCACCACAGTTACCCAAAAGTGGGGGAACTAAGTTCGAGGAGGTCCGATGAGATTTGATGAAGTTTGAGGGCATACAAAGCTCTGTGAAGTGCTTCGAGAAAAGTTTGAAGATGTTCAAGAAAGTTTGAGGACATTTGAGGGGTTTGTAGAGAATGAGAATAGTTTCAATAAATGCTGATGGGATAGACAATAGATGATAATTTTGAGAAGCTAACACAGAAAGTTCAAGGAAGTTTGCAGTAACCCACTAAACTTCAAGACTAAGACGAGAGGCTTGGACTTAAGAGAATTGCTCTGAAATCAGATGATGAATATGAGAGGACAATCGGTTCTGTCCTTCTAAGTAGCTAGTACAAGGCTATATATGTTTTGAAGAGATGGTACTTAAAAGGAAATAACACATGAGGACTACATGAGGCAAGATATAAAACAATAAAGAACTTTTCAAATCAGAAAATAATTGAGAAATGATGAGAAGGGAAATGTATAGAGTCACAATATATCAAGTGTACCAGTCCTATTGATCCAATATATCATTGAGATGTCAAAGTGCCACAATCACATCCTAAAAGCCCAATGTCATATCTCCTTGTGTCCGGTGGTGCTCAATATGTGACGCACTAACTTGTACAAGGTGTGCTGCATGTGTCTGAAGGGCGGTGCGATAGGCATATGGCGGCCGAAGGCATTTGAGGTGCTGCAAAGTTGTTCAAACTTGCTCAAAGTGTTGCAAAGTTGTTTGAAGTCATTCGAAATCATTTGAAGTGCTACAAAATAGTTTTGGAGTGGTTTTGTGGGGTTCATAGGGGTTGGGAGTGTGTGTGGTGATGTGTCGATGCATTTGGAAATGTTCTCAGGGCTGAGAGCACAAGGTGGACCTATCAGTGGCTGGTATTCACTTTATCATCTCAGGCAATGGATCGCCTCTTTCCTGAATGGCGAGCAGCCATCTCATCTAGCATATGTTGACTGGTTCTCAACATTAATATTTACACACCATCCAGAACCATATCATCAGCAGTTCAAGATATCACCCTCTATTGTACCAGGAGGTGGTAATCTGGCAAGCATAGTTCCTGTTTTTTCAGTTGTGTCCAGTGGCCATCAGCTACCAAAGTTTGGGCTGACCTGTGACCAGAACTGGACAAGTTCAAATGTTCTTGATTACTCCCAGACCTTCTTTGTCAATAGTTTTGGAGACCATGATCATGACATCCATAGTTTGATTAGTTGCTCTGACACTGGAGGCATGTTCCAGCTCATGTCTTCTGCATGTCTCTGGAAGTTGATCTGTATGTCATACATAGTGATTAGTCTTGTGGAGAATGTGCCTCATAGTCTCCTTCCTTTTTGGTATTTTATTATTATTTAATTCAAAAAGAGATTAAGAGCTAAATACGCACCAGTTATAAGTATGACGTGCTCAGTCCTCACCGGGGGCATTTCCCAATTACCCCCCTGGGAACATTGTGAACAAATTGGGGCAGATAGGTAAGCTACAATGTACTGAATAATACGGTCTATTGAATGCATACAGGGTATCAAATGATACGGGTTCAGTGGACACCGTCAAATGCTCTCATAGTATGTATAACATGTACTAGTATCAAATGAATACACTTTTACAATTCTTGCTTGTGATACACTATGAAGAATGTTAATATACAGATCAGAGATGCCGTTGGACATGGTACTCGGCAACGGCAATGGCATCAGCATTGGCATTGGCATAGATATACGGCATTGGCATCAGGCTAACAGTCTTGGTATAGATGTGCATAGGAAACTGTATGGCCTAGCTATAGGAAATGATACTGATCTTCTATGTAGTGCAGACCTACCAAATGGGATCAGCTTGCCAACCTGATTGGTGTTGGTCAATGCTGCCGATGCTGCCTAAGGAAATTTCCTGATACCGAAGGTTATATAGTGACATGTATGATCAATGCTTCAATTAGCAATCATTCATTTGTTGTATGCAGACATATGAAATGGGTTGGCACTGGCACTGGCAGAAATTAAAAATTTACTGACATCGGCAGCAGCAGATGCGTAATACAGACCTTCATGAAATCAGAGATCAGCATCAGAATTGAGCATGGCACTGGCACTGGGGTTAGGGATCGGGCAGAAAATGTTTGGTGTTCCAGAAGCACCAACAATTATTACTACATGTTCATGTATAGAATATGTAAAGGAAATAAATGAGCATCATCCATCATCCATAGTGTCCATATCATCAGAGCCATGCAACCAAGTGTCATCAACATAATCAAAGTCTGCATGAGTATAGATGGGCAGTGTGATGCGAGAAGGAGTGGGGTGCTCTATCTGGGAGGTGCTGGGGGACTCATCACTAAAATTGTGCAACGAGTCAGAATTGGCACCAGCATCATCGGCATCAGCATTGGATTCACCCCAAGGTCCAGTAGAATCTGTCTCTGATGATGAGAGAAAAACATCCGCCGCATCAGACACGGTGGCAAAAGCTGATAGGGGATTTGAGGGTGGAGATGAAGAGGTAGAATTATTGAGGTAGAAGTCAGCAGCATCAATGCCAGTTGGGGAACCTGTAGGGGCAGATGATGAATCAGAGCCATATGCCATGGCTGGCTGAAGGGCAGTATGCTGATCAGCATCATTTGCTACATCATCTTCACCTTGCCAAACCATGAGTGCCTCGGCATCAGCAGCGGCAGTGGGGATGGGATCAGTAGTGGGAATGGGGATGGAATCGGAATTGGCATTGGCAGCAGAGAGATTGGCATCAGCAATGGGGACTGAAGCAATGGGAGCGGGGACAGGAACAATGGGAGTGGTCCCAGCACTGGACACATCAGATTCAGTGTCTGAAAAATATAGGCCAGCATCGTGACCAGTAACTATGGGTGGTTGACTGTAGACAGAGACAACTGTTGGGAGACTTGGTGCATCTGACCACTCCTTCTTTTGCCGTGCATCATCAGGTAGAGACCCTGCATACCCAGAATGCTGTGCCTTTCCCTTGCCCTTAGTTGCCTGATTGAATGCTAAAACCTCATTCTCTGCAATATCAATGCCCCAGGTCCACTTGTAGGAGGTTGGGGGAAGGGCCTTCAGGTGCTCAAGTTTAGCCTGTGCATGTGCAGATACCAGTTCCAATTGTCTTCTTATGGCTGACCATCTCCCAGCGTGTCCACAGTTGTTTTTTTATGCCGATGCCACTGCCGATGCTGCTGCCGGTGCCAGTGCCATTGTTAACTTACGTGGTTCGGACTGAAGCTCCTTGAGCAGGGCTAGCTCATGAAGCCATTGGAACCCTGCTGATTGCCTGACATTCACATTCATTGCAGCCTCTGCTGATGATTTGCAGCCATCTATGAAGTCCCACATCCCGTGTGCTTCATTGAACAAATCCCCAATGAGAGCCTGCAGGTTGATGCAAGATTGGCAGTCGGCTCAGCCATCAGCAGCATTGTCTGCTGGCTGGCCATCGGTGGGCGGCGAGCTGGTGATCACAGGGGCAGGGATATACTGCTGATAGCTATTGAGGCACTTATCCAGGGTGTCACTGGCGAAAATTTGCCCCAGTGCCGGTTCACTATTGTGGCTCCACCAATCACATACATATAAATCCACCAGACAGCTAGGACCGTTGCTGGCAACACCATCATCCAACAAGACCAAGAGAGATGGATGGAATCCAAGGGGTAGGTGGTCCAAATTCACATCGGCGAGACTGTTGGCCAAGGACCAAAGAAGGATTGGCACATCCATCATAAGGCCGATGGAGGTGCCGATGCCAATCCAAGACATGAAATACATCTGTCATACTTGTCAGTGATATATACTTACTTCCTTTAGGAAAGATCTCAACATACAAGCTTGGCATAGAGAATTTTTTGCATTCAACATTGTTTTACAAAGTTTGCCTGGTCTAACTCCAACAAAACTCGATGGAATCGGGACTCCGTGTACCAAATGATCTCTTGTGTCTGCATTTGGAGTTGCCCTTTTGGGCCCAATTGCAAAGAAAAAGGATTGAAGATTGAGAGACTTTTGTTCGACATGGTCGTGGTTGGTGATCAAGATAATCATGTTTACATAATACATGTGGCCCTTTTCAGTCACAGAGGTGAGATATAATTGGCATTTGTTGATCTAAATGCATTGTCAGCCCTCAATGCTAATTCATACCATGAAGCATGCTGGCGATTAGCATAGACTAGCAGACAAAGGGTATTCTCAGACTGTGAGGCTGACTGCCACCATTGGCTGTGATAGATGAAATACTGCACAGTCCACTGCACTTCATATCTGACCAGTAGAGATTCCTCCCTCCATCGATTTCTCTGAGCCTGTTGATAGGTCGTCTCCTCAGCTCAAGGACCAATTCACCACTTTAGCATCATTCTAATCACATCGGCTAACTCCTACGATGCCCCAGATGCAGTGTGACCCAGTCTATCAATCGCGATATCATATCGACCGCATCGAAACATCACCAGCGACATCAATCGTATCAAGAGCCCACATCGCACAACCTTAGGACTACCCTGAAAGCCCCTAAGATCCCTTGACACGACCATCGAACATCCCTGATCAGCTTGGAACAACCACAACTGCGATTGAGTATTGTTGACCATCATCGAGCGTCATCGATCAATATCGAGACACTATGAGCGACATTGGGTGCCGCATTTGTTATCTATATGGTGGAATACCATGTGCCAGGAATGATTCCAACTCGTGCCCAAACCTGCTGATAGTAGGTTAGCCTCGTTCCAAGTCCCAATCGCACACAGAACCTGCTGGACAAATTACTGCAAGACTTAGCACGATTTCTACACAAAGGACAGTCCCCTTTCAGTTCCATACACTATATTACTCTTTCATCATATGATATATATCTTTCTTGTTCAGATTCCAGTCTCCTTTTTGACCTTGTGCCTTAACTCATATCTTTTGCCTCATGTTCTACACATGTTTCTTATTCCATTTTAGGAAGTTTCTTTAAAAACATATAAAACTCTGTAGTATCCACTTGGAAATACAAGAAATCGTCTTCACCTATTGTCTCATATACAGTTCTAAGCATCCGATCAACTTTCTAAAACAATCTAAGTCTCTATGGGTTTTCTCAATCGATGAGAAACCTCTGCGATCGTCGCGTCCTCAATCCTCCCTCAATCCTCTCGTCATTAGCTCTAGCAACCCTTCCAACACTAAATAGCCATTTGCCATACTCTTCGTATACTTTCAACCTATTGAAAGGTCCGCGGAATTCACACATTGATCATTGACAATAAACTCGTTCGCCATCGATCTCATCAATCGCCCTCGATATCGATTGATACTTGATCGGACAGTGCCAAACACCTTCATCTCTCATAGCACTACCTTCACAACTAGTACCAACTGGTCATCTTCCCATCGGTTGGGCCACAAACATTCGGAACGACTCGCAACCTTCCTCTGACTTGTCACAAATATCATTGATTGCCTCATTGGCAGTTTAGGTGGTTTTCCCGGGTTGAGTATCATCACTGTGAATGAAGCCAATGTACTCGCCTGACTATGAAAATTGTTAGTACAATGAATACAGATGGCTACAAAATATATTTACATTCCCAGAATCGGCTGGCATCAGCATCGGCATTGGCCATAAGACCAGTACGAATGTGGGAATTATGCCAAATCCAGGACAGACAAACAGAGGTGGAACCAGGTACATTTGGATTCAAAATAGCTGTGCTGGCATTGAGGTCATCCTTGGATAACTGCTGAAACATACTCAATGTGTCATCATCACAATCCAGTGCCAGCATTCAGCTATGGCAATGGTTATACATTCGGGCATGCAAGCTAATTTTGTTAACCAACTCGTGGACAACAGCTCGTGACCGGGTGTGAACTCCCTTTCACGGTGCCGCTTGAATGATGTGTGAATATTGAAATGATTTGTTGGCAATGAGCTCCCGCAGCTGGTGCAGCAGTTGGTTTGCCTGGATCTTGCAGAGGTTAATCTCTACATCCACAAGATTGTCATTAGAGGGGAGGTATACTTGTTGCTCCTCAACTGGAATAGCATGTGTGTGGGCTGGGAGATCTGACAGGCCCAATGCCACAGCACTGTCATCATCCAGGTCACTGGGGGTATCAAATTCCCCTTCATTATCATGGGTGATCCATGAGGGAGCAATGTCATGATTGGCAATGTTGGCAGCATTTTGTAACTGCGTTAAGGTTACCATGTGAGATGTGAGAGCTTCTCTCTCCCATTCAACAGCTTGCATGTCAGAAATGTGAGGTGATTTACCAAGTCGACGGACTTTGTCTCGTAATTCAATCCTGGTGATGATCAATGATGGGTTGTGATTGGTGGTAGGCAGTACAACTCACTGCATTTGTTCAAAAAGAATAGCAAAATCAATCTACTCCTCAACCATGGATTGAACCAGTGCTGATGCCGAAGTTAAGGCTGATCCCGTCCCCACTGCCAATCCTGTCCCTGCTGCCTCTGCCATTTCTGATATGTGAGTGGCATACATATCCATTACCCTGATATCTGAGCCTCCAGGATTCTGCTGCCCTCACTTCATCCTCCCATCATTCAATTGCCAGTTGGCCGAATGCTGCCATTAGTTCACCATGGTATTGGCTGAGTTGTGTAGAGTTCTCAAGGGCTTCCTGAGATTTTGAGCAGAGTGTGACTGTCATGCCAAGCATTTTCTTGTGGTTTGAATCTGTAGCATGATCATCAAGCATTTCTGCCCAATGTGGCAAGGTCACTGTTCTGACCATTGGAGAAATGGAATTCAGTGATGCCCACATAGACTCAAGTATTTCTCCTGCTACAATGCCAGACCCTGGAATGAAAGATGGAGCATAGCAAAAAAAGCATTCATCCTTGTAGCCATGAACATGCAAAAGCCCAATGGCCTGGTCAATGGTCAAGCCGGCTGGAAGATGGGCACCAATACATTCCCGAAGGTGGATAATGTACTGGCAGACAATGTCATAAATGAGCATGACTCCCTGTTGAGGGTCAACTCTGGTGGTCTTCAGCGCTTGAAGGAAAGCAAAGTCGACATTCTTTTGCTGTTCTCCACGAAACAGGTCTACCAATGCATTGGGCACATAACATCCATGCTGTGCATATGCAATGGCTGCTACTCCAGTCCTGTCACATGCCTTCAACGCCAGAAAAGCATTCACAACAGCTAGGAATTTAATTTTGCAAGGAGCCTTCTGGAAACCCAAATACAAGTCAGACTGGCTTTGGGGGCGGCATCAGGAACGGCATTGGCCACCACCAAGGGAAGGTACCTACCATCAATTGTTCTATGGTGGCTTGGAGAAACAGCTCATATTCAGCCCAATTTGGGGCCATCCCACCTCCATCCCATAGCCATATATCAGTATTGGAGTTTTTCTGCTGAACATGATCAGCTTAGAAATTGCCATCGGCCACGAATATGCATTTAAAAACAAATCTGAAATCCATAGTATCATTTTAGATGCCACTGCACTGAAATATTTTGACACCCACCGGTTCGCATTGTCCTTCCAATTTTCTGGTATATTAATGCCTACTTGAGGACAGGCTGGACAGAAATTGGCAAGTGATCCTGGTTCAGGATTCAAAGGATCTCTTTGATTGTGTCCATACCCTGCCCACTTCAATCTTTTCATCCAACGCCATAAGTGGGACATGCACCAAAGCTCATGGTAGAGATTGACCACTTTGGCAGGCCTCATCGGCAATGTTACACGTCAAATCAGCTGGTAAAACTGATAGGCCAATGCCTTTAATTCCAGATTACAGAGCCAAAAATGGTCTAGGACCTGCACGGTGAACAGAGTCCATATGTTGGTGAAGCTTGTGGGTAGTAAGTTACTGGTTACCAGGTCCAAGGGAATTCAGTGTTCCCCCTGACACTGGCAGGTAACCATCACTAAGTGATGTATTCCATTTGTATGGACCACAGAAATATAACTGTTGTTCAGGACATCAGCAGTGGGCATGGCATCGGCAGCAGGTACAGCATTGGCAGCTGGTATGGCATTGGCAGTTTGATTAGGCTTAGGCAAATATGGCAGAAACCCATGGAGGTCGTCATCAGCATGCTCAACTTCAGATTTGTCATTGCCATCAAAGAAGTCTTGGAAACCGTTCTCAACATCAATATTCCCCTTCCCTTGATGCCAAAGGGCATCAAAGTGATTAAAAAATGCTGAGTCGGCCCCAGTTTCATCTTTGGCCCAGTCATCAGCCTGAGACTCATTATAGGTGTTTGAGGTTGAGTCAGGTGAAGAGGGCCGGTGCCGCTGGTGCTGCCGGTGCCGTTGCTGATTGTTTGCCTGCCAATTGGCCGACTCTTGCTCTGCTTTATCCTTCACATCTTCAAATGTCTCCAGATATTTCAATTGGAAGTTCAGAGCATTGCAAATCGGCTGATCCATCTGGTGCTGGACTAAAATGTATGTGCCGACCTCCCATAGCTCAGCCCAGCAGAAGTGCATGCTGGTCCAGCATTCAATGTGATGGAAGGGATTTTGCCTGTGGGTTACATGCATGCATGCATGGCAAAGTGTGCTTCCCAGTGAACAATCAATGCATTGCCAAATTGCCCGTTTATTGAATGGACAGTGGTTGCAAACTTGTTTGTCAACCGACCATGCCTGCTGAGTGAGGGATGCTTGCAGCAATTCATCTACTCGTCCCACAAACTCCAGTACATAGTCTCGCTGTCTCTATTATTTGTATATGAGCCTCGCTCCATAAGCAATAACAGTCAGAAATTAACCATGCCAATGTGTGGCCAAGTCTGCTCAGCAGCCACCTGAGGTTCTTGCATGTCCCATTCTGGAGCAACATTGGGATTATCCTGTATAACAGAATTTGATTGACCCAGTTCTTCCACTGCAGTCAGGGGGACCTTGATGCGCTTTGTTTTTGGTCCATGTTTTGTGTTGACCTCAACTTCTACATGTGTAACAGTATCGACTGCATTGTCATTGTCCTCATGCAGGGGGGCATTCTTCTTTGATCTTCTCTTTCGCTTGTAAGGAGCTCTTGTTAGGCTCATAATGATTTGGGGTGAGTCACAACAACACCCAATTATTGATGGGGGTATTGTACTATCGACCTCGTGTGATCCTCGTGTCGATGATATGTTTTATGTCAATGACAAGAATGATTCTTTCCTTCACATCAGTCCCCCCCAATGCTGCCTGAGCCATCAGAGAACCTGCGGTTGAGACAGTATTGGAAGGGAAGCAGATATATGGTTGAAGAGCGGAAGATAATTGAGCCTTATAAAGTTGCATTCCGATCACAGGAATTGAAAGCTGGCCGATTGCAAATACTCAAGTGTGACATCCTCCCAGCAATATTCAACTACTGGGCATCAATTGACAGGGCCCCTGTGGATGAGGAGGAGAGTCACATTCATGCCAAGGTAAACTCACAAGCATGTGAAGGTTGTATTATTGATCACATCGCCAGGAACTAACAACCTGGCTTTCCAACAACTGGTGAATGACCAAAGGCCTCTCACAGAAATCGAACCACTTCAAAGTAAAGTGGTCGGAAGTCATTTGGAGCTTGTACCAGGACCGAGTTTTCCAACAGATCGCAAACCTGTTAGGTGTTGAGGATGCCACCACAAGTACACCAGGATGGTTCCAGGCATGACTGCCAGCTATCAAGCATGTTTTCAACACCATGAATGCAGAGGAGAAAGCCATCCTTGAAGATGAACAGGAGAAAATGATGTGGGAAGGATATCGCAAGCAGATGAAGTGAGTGTAAGTTGAAGCTGATGCCGTTGCCATTGCTGTTGCTAGACATAACAATCATTTCACAGTCTAGCAGACAAATACCTCCTTAAATGTGTGGAGAATGCATGACAACAGTGGCTGGAAATGGGGGTGTTGTCTGTGACATTTACAGCCTATACTGTGGTTTGATGGTTGTTGACGCATGAGTCCCCAAATCATTTACTGCCAATGCGATGCCGATGCCGATGCTGACTCCAGTCACGAAAATGTTGCCTCTCTGATAGCCACCCCTGCACAATTGTTTCTGGACACATATCATGATCAAGTAACTGAACTGAAGCGACACTTTATGAGTTATATCAAGTTTTTATGCCCATCACACCTTGCTTCAAGGTTGGCAATGCAACATAATGCAACACTAACCCGATTAACAATGACTAACGATGGCTTCCCGATCCTTCCCACATCATGGAAAGGATCACAATTCAAGAAAAAAGAGCTGGAACAATGGTTTATGTTGTATGTTGGCCAGCATTAGAGTATGTTGACTTCCTATTCCACAAACCATTACTCATCTCCTGCAGAACTAGCAAACAATGGCTGTAGTTGCCATATCCCATTCAAAGCAATTGCAGATCGGACATCATCATTTGTCAGTCTGGAATATCTCCCAGCTAGGTTCAAAATCAGAGACCCACAGAACATGCACAAGAGTATCATAGAAGACTTCTTTGACCATGTTCTGCAGCAACAAATAGTGCAGGGCCCTGAAAGAGTGTTCTGGTTCAAAGCAATCAAAGCCATGGATGGGAGTGTGGCTCCTGCACACTATCCGAATGATTTGAATAACCCTTCACCCTCCCAACACATTTCCAAATACTGATGATACTCAACCTGGGAAAACCACCAAAACAGCCGATGAGGCAATCGATGATATTTGCGATGAGTCAGAGGAAGGGTGCGAGTCATTCTGAATGTTTGTGGTCCGACCAATAGGAAGATAACTAGTTGGTCCTAGTCGTGAAGGTAGTGCTATGAGAGATGAAGGTGTTCGGCATGGTCCGATCAATATTGAGGACAATCGACGAGATTGACGATGGACGATGTTTATCATCGATGGTCGAAGTGTGTATTCCAAGGACCTTTTGATAGGTCAAAAGTATACAAAGGCTATAGTCGATGGCTAGAACATGTTGAAATGGTTCCTAGTGCAAATGATGAGAGGATTGAAGGAAGATTGAGGACGTGATGATCACAGAGGTTTCTTGTCGATTGAGAAAACTCGTAGAGACTTAGGTTGTTTTAGAAAGTTGATCGGATGCTTAGAACTGTATATGAGACAATAGGTGAAGACGATTTCTTGTATTTCCAAGTAAGTACTACAGAGTTTTATATGTTTTAAAGAAACTTCCTAAAATGGAATGAGAAACATGTGTAGAACATGAGGCAAAATATATGAGTTAAGGCACAAGGCCAAAAAGGAGACTGGAATCCAAACAAGAAAGATATATATCATATGATGAAAGAGTAATAAAGGGTATAGAACTGAAAGGGGACTGTCCTTTGTGTATAAACCGCGCTAAGTCTCACAATAATGCATCCAGTGGGTTCTGTGCACAATAGGGACCTGGAACGAGGCTGACCTACTATCAGCAGGTTTGAGCATGAGTTGGAATACTTCCTGGCGCATGGTATTCCACCATATAGATAACAAATGCGGCGCCTGATGTTGCTCACAGTCTCTCGATATCAATTGATGACGCTCGACAATGTTTGATCGCGTTTGATTTGATGCTCGATCGTGTTTGATACAATGCTCGACTGTGTTTGATACAATGCTCAATCGTGTTCTATACGATGCTCAACAATGTTCGATCGTGTTCGATACAATATCGTGCTTGGTAGACTTGGTTGGGAGTGGTTGCATGGCTTCTGGGACCTCGTGCGAGTTATCCGATGTGATTAGAATGTGGTCGAAATGGTGAATCGGCCTTTGAGCCAAGGAGACAGTTCTCACAATTAGCTAGTACTGACATTGTTATTTTAGCTAGGATGAACACTGCTGTTTTGTTGATTTTGTTCATTCATACTGCCTGCACCCATTGTGCATCTGGTTTGCTAATGCCCATTGCCAATGCTCTTGATATATAGATTTCCACCCCAAAGTGTCTGTCTGCTGCTGCCGATGTTGACGTTGATGTAGATTTCTGTGCTGACGTGTCTGCTGATGCCGATGCCGATGGCTGTGACTATTTCATCAACGGTATTAGATTCTTACTGCACATGTATGTCAATGCCAATGCCAATGCCAAATACTGTATCCAATGCTATCTCATAGGTCACTGATCTGTCTATTAACATTCTTCACAGTGTATCACAAGCAAGAATTGTAAAAGACCCATTAGTCATTGCCCATAGCTAGGCCATACAGTCTCCTATGCACATCTATACCAAGCATTGTAATTCACTATAGTACACGCAGCTAGGTCGTACTGTTATGGTGAAGTGGTGCCTGATGCTGATGCTGTACTTCTATGCCACTGCCATTGCCAAGTACCATGTACACTATCTCTGATCTGTATATTATTAACATTCTTCATAGTGTATCACAAGCAAGAATTGTAAAAGTGTATTCATTTGATACTAGTACATGTTATACATACTATGAGAGCATTCAATGGCGTCCACTGAACCCGTATCATTTGGTACACTGTATGCGTTTGATAGACCATATTATTTGGTACAGTGTAGCTTACCTATGTGATTCTTATGCGATATATCTTGGTATGGTGTCCGAAAGTCCACACCCCACTCATCAACAAGATGGACCTTGTCCACAGTGAGTTGCCATAACCGTGCATGAACATTGGTGTTGAGGATAAAGCTGTTGTATTGAGAAGTTTGCATTGTCTCTGGGCCAATGAGAATGACGTGATGCTGGCCAGTTCTGGCTTCCTCCCAAAGATCACGTACTGGCATGCTAAGTTTGGCTGCAGCTAATGTTTCAGAGTTGATTGCAAGTGCAGGTATACCTTCTTTCTCGAGATTAGCAACCTTGGGAGGTAGTCATTCAGTGGTGATTTAATGTAAGGTGTCATAGAGAGATGTACCATGTCACTTTCAAGAAAGTTGGTAGGAGACATGACCAATGTTATTGTTCCTTTGTGCACCAGGACAGGCATGTATATTAGTGCTGATTTTCCATTGCCTGTCGCACTGATACAAAAGATGTCACATCCATTGAGTATTTTTGCAGTGCATTCCAGTTGGTATGTGTCAGGCTCAAAGTTAATTGATGGCTGGACTCATGCCCATATCAATTGCAGTCCAGGCAGTGATGACCATGCTTTTTCAGGGTGGCACGACCAATCAAAGGGACGTGCTACTGGTGACATCCCACATGAGGATATGGCAAGGTGTTTGGGTTCTCAAAAATGTTAAGGTGCACCCCATGCCTCTCACATATGGGATCTGAGATCCTGTTAGAAGTAGATCACCCAACTAATTTCTAAATTTCAATGGTCCCTGGCTAAGACATCTCCGCCTGCTACAATCTTTGATCCTCAATCACTAGTGAAAATTTGATCATGAGCAATGCGCATGACCGCTGCTGTGGTGTACTTACTGTCTACGAGTGCAGTTTTTGGTCAAGTTACCATCCGAAACTTAGAAGACAATGTCACAGTGGCAAAGTATGACAATATGAAGGTAAAAACTAGCAGAGTGGTTGTTGTTAGAAAGGATCCATCATTAATGAGCTGCTAATATGAATATGCGGTTGCAGGGGTAGGTTGTGATGTGTCATACCGTTAGACCGTTAATTGACTAATTGATGCGCCAGCCAAAAAACGTGATTACACATGACTTTCTGAGATGCTGTCGGAGGCTGAAAAAGACCAACCGTTAAGGTGTGACTTATAGAAAGCAGATGTCAGACACGAGATATCCGAGGCACGAAGGTTGAAAATGAGTGGTTACAATCTGCCTTTGGGAGACTAGAACGACATGCCCTTGCCCGATCACTTCATTGGACCATTCATCAGTGCTCTTCCAAGCACCCTGCCTCAATTTCTCCACAGATTCCCTTCAATCATTTTGCATTCTATGGAATCAACTTGTTTCTATCTACTTCTGCTGTCTGATTATGAGCACACTGTGTTGTTCTTGAGCTATTCCTGAATTATTACCTTTTTTGGAACACTTGGTTCAACATGCTCTCTGGTACATGCTACCACCTCTGTTGCTATCTGGACTATCTCCAGCTCAAAAAAACTCCACTTTCCATTATATTATGCACTAATCTCTATAGTACAACAAGCAAATACAGTTTTATGGACCTTGGGTGAGTGACTGTAACCTACCTCCTCACATTGACTCTTCACCTCTCTTTTACAGACTCATGGACTGTCCTGAGGCATTAATATTGCTTATAATGCCTTGGTATACCTTGTCTACACTGTCACTAATGGGCTATATGAGCTGGCATAGAGTGACAAGGAGAATAGGTGAGTAGGTGAAAACCCTGCATTGGAGGACGAAGTTTTGACTTTCAGGATTGTATCTAGGCTATTTTTATCAGGGAATGGACTATACTAAATGGTTGGAAGGATATACAGATGCCAGCTAAGGTGCATGCTCCATGGTGAGTGAAGTTCACCTATGTTGATGGGGAACTTATGCCCTAGTGAGCCAGAACCTTATCCCCTGCCATAACCTCTATTATACTTTTATATCAGACCTAGGAATTGAAGAAAGTGAACATTTTGGCTCCATGGATCTCTCAGAGTAAGCATTCCTCCTCCTCACTCCTCATTGTCTTTTCTGTCTACACTGACCACTCTAGAGTCTTTAGGGGGCATATCACATCATTCACTATAACTATCCTGTTCTTTTTCAATTCCAATATTAGAAGTGGAAGGCCCAGGAGTGTAGGTAAGTGATAACCTCTCCCCCTCCCCATACAGCTGCATTGACACACAACTCCTCACTCCCAGCTCTCCCAACTTCATTCCCAACCTCTACATACATCCCTCCATCCTTCTACATACACCCTGGTGACTGTGGAGCATGTACATGCTCATTACAGGTTACCCTCTTTTATCACTCTCTCACTTCTCCCCCTTCCCTCCCTTCCTACCTCATACAGCACAAATAACACTTGTGTACATAGCTCTAAATATAATTATATACCCATGCACATGTAGTAGAGCCCCTCAATGGAAAAAGAGACCCCTACTCCTCTCTTTATCGAGAGAAGATGTTTGTTATAGGCCCAAAATGGGTGTAAAAGCGAAATTGATTGTTTAATAACACTCTATGCACATATATAAGTATTATCTACCAAAAAAAGCGAAGGAAAAGGGTGTAGAATGAGTGGAATAGTGAGCTTGTCGTGGGGGATGATGAGTGCGACGTGGCACGGCAACGTTGATGGCAACGTCGGAAGTAGCCGAGTAGCCCATCACATTGATCTCGTTGTGCCACGCTTGATCTATGATTTGATCTGTTATCAGTCCATTATCTATTGCTTATATGATATCAAAGGGCGGCCTACATTGGGCGGGCTAGGTGGGATACCTTACAAGGTTGAAGTCAACAATATTATTGATGGGTGAGGGAGATAAGCAGATTTACTAACTTTTACTAACTTATCTTTTAGGGTCTGTTCAGCAACCAAACCTGGGTTGAGGTTGAGGTTATGGTACTGAATCCTATTGCAGCAGATTCTTTGCAACACGTGACTTTCAGAAAATGCCGTTGCTGGAACTTATGCAGATTTTTGGTGAGCGTTTGCTTGAGCATCTGACATAATACAGTTTTCACATTGATACTGAGACTGTAGGAGACAGTTAGACTCCAAAGGATGGTAAAAGGTTTTCTCACAGACCACAATTTCAACACACTATCATATTACTGCGCAAAACTTGTAAATTTGGTCATGTTTGTACTTTGATTTATTTCGAATGGGAGATCTTCTGCAAGCCATTCCTCAACAACCATGCCACATTTTGGCATGATTCTGTAGTCTATCTTATGCTACTAGCTGAGCTCTAGAGCTCCACACAATATTCTTATTTTTTAGTTGATCTGTGAAAATTAGGTTGACCCCTGCCAATTATTTGTGTGTGCAAACAATATCTCAAGAACTAGTGAGTCACAACCTCAATTATTTACAGGGGACATCCTCACCTAGATTACCCTTGACACTGTACCACTCTCAGCTTGTTTTTCTGACCATTAGTTCTTGAGATAATTGTTTGCACACACACATAATTGGCAAGGGTCAACCTAATTTTCACAGATGGACTAAAAAATAAAACTATTGTGCAGAGCTCTAGAGCTCAGTTAGTAACATAAGATAGACTACAGAATCATGCCAAAATGTGGCATGGTTGTCGAGGAATGGCTTGCAGAAGATCTCCCATTCTAAATAAATCAAAGTACAAACATGACCAAATTTACAAGTTTTGCCAGTCGCACAGTAATATGATAGTGCATTGAAGTTGTGGTCTGTGAGAAAACCTTTTACCATCCTTTGGAGTCTAACTGTCTCCTACAGTCTCAATATCAATGTGAAAACTGTATTATGTAAGAAGGCTACAACACTCAAGCAAACACTCGCTGAAAATCTGCATAAGTTCCAGCAATGGCATTTTCCGAAAGTCACATGTTGTGAAGAATCTGCTGGGTCACACTACTGGGGCTGACCTGTGTTTCCCACAGAAACACAGCCTTAGAAACTTGTTTTAAGACTTCTGATGTATATATCCTTTGGATATTCTTAATATGTATGTAAAAGAAATGTCAGGGAAATATTTTACATGTATCCAAGCTGTATCTGCAAGGAACATAAAGGGTGTATTCTACAATGTTTCTTTCAGATCCCTTCTGGAAACATTTTTCATGTTCCCTTTGTGTAAGTTAAAGAAACACTTTTTATGTAATTATGGCTGTATCTGCAGAAAACACTTGACATATATTTTATTATGTGTTTTCTATGGATACATGCAAAGAACAAAGGGGTTACCATGGTTACACATGTATCCCTACACAAGGCCAGCCTCATAATTTCTCCTTTCTGAAATATAGTCAGAAACTCTTTGTGAAATATTATATTTGAGACCAAATTTCTACAAACAGAAATTCAAAAAATTACCCATTAGAAATTTGAAACATTGTAGAATACACCTTTTATGTTCCTTGCAGATACAGCTTGGATACATGTAAAATATTTCCCTGACATTTCTTTTACATACATATTAAGAATATCCAAAGGATATACACATCAGAAGTCTTAAAACAAGTTTCTAAGGCTGTGTTTCTGTGGGAAACACAGGTCAGCCCCAGTAGTGTCAATAGTGTTCAGTGGTTATGGTTAGAGTATGTAAGCATCAAAACATGATATAAGTCATGTGTCATCCATCATCCATGGGAGATGTTGTTGTTTTTTGCCACACTTTGATGCATCAACCATGCTGAGAAACAGGATATGCTGATGATGATCAGAAACAGGACATGCTGATCCCATAGCATCAGGAACCATGGTGAGTGCCACCTCTTGACACCATTCCCAACAATGTCAGGGGTTATTCTATCAGACTGTTTATAGATTCTAGCTTACATAGAGTTCCTCACATCATTGGGAACAGTTATTAAAAGTAAATTAGTAATTTACAATAAATACTTATTTTGCAAATGTAGAGGTCTTTACACTCCCCCACCTTTCCTAGTGGACTCCGACTGGAGTCCGACTGGAGTCCACTGGGACTGGTCACCAGCCAACTGCCTGCAAAGTTGCCAGTCCAGTCCCAGTCCAGTCCGACTGGACTCCAAGTGGAATCCACTCAAACACCAGATTCCACTGGGACTGGTCCAGTGGAGTCCAGTGGAGTCTGGTTGGAGTCCAGTTGGAGTCCGGTTGGAGTTCGAGTGGAGTCCGAGTGAAGTCCAGTCAGATTCCACTGAAAAAGTGTGAAAGAAAAGGAATCGAACCCAGATCCCATAGGTTGCTTATGTAATCAATCATGATGCACAATATAACCATTACACCACAGTACCTTGTGTAAGGCATCATCTACTTGCATTAGGTACTGTGGTGCAGCTGTGTATGACAAAGCATATTGCCATGTCATCAAATGTGCCAGCTCTTCACTCACCACCACCACCGTCGACGCCGCCTCCCTCCCTCCTCTCTCTACCACCACCACCACTGCGTGGACACCCACTGCCACTGCTCCCATGCCCAATCCGCCATCATCACCACCTACAAACGAGCCAAATGGATGGAACATGGGCCCAAACGATGCAGATCGCGTCATTTGGGCCCTAGGTAAGTTTTTTTTTGTTTGCTTTTTGTTTTATAAACTAACTAACCAGTTTCTTTAGTTTTCTAGGTTATAAACTACTGGTAACGATGCCACCACCCACAAACGAGCCAACTGGATGGAACGCGGACCCAAATGATGCAGATCGTGTCGTTTGGGCCCTACGTAAGTTTTTTTCATTTGCTTTTTGTTTTTATAAACTAACTAACTCATTTCTTTTGTTTTGTAGGTTCTACTCTACTGGTAATGACTGACGGCTGGACACGAGACAACCCCACACACCCACCCCATGCCTGCGAGCCCCTGCTCATAGGGTGGATCGTGAGTGTCACCAGGACCCCCAGAATGCGAAGCAACGGGGCCAACAACACACCACCCGCCTCCAGCCCCTTGAGCAACTGCTCAGGGGGTGGACCACAGGTGGAATGGAGGTGACAATGGCGAACAACAACAGGGCAACACTGACACCAACACAGAATGATGGGGATCAACCCAGACCCAACGACACCCGTGCCAGCCCCCTCTTCCCCGTCCAAATGGGATGTGAGGGTGTCGATAAAGGGTAGGAGACAGCAGAGGGGTAACGGGAGACCTGTGGAGCAGGATACCCACCTGGTAAGCACCCACCCACCCCTTGCATGCCACATCACTGACCCCTCCCCCCAACCCCTCCGAACTAGGAGACCCACAAAACTGACAACACACCCACCCCATGCCGATGAGCACCTGCTCGTCGGGTGGATGGCGGGTAGACCAGGGCTACAACAACCACGGCACCCATCCCCATGCCTACAAGCCTCTGCTCATAGGGTGGATGATGGGTGCAGCTTGCTACGGTGACAGATGCGTGCGAGGAGGGGTGGGCGACAACACCCACCCCAGACTGCATCCCCCAACCCCCCCTCCCCCGCATTTTGCGTGGGGAGGGGTCTTTATTATTTTTAATTTATCTCTGCCCCCCCCTTGCACCAAATGCGAGGGGTATACATATTGTAGTACTTACAAATCCCCCCCTCATGCTGAACATGAGGGATGTGGTTAATTAAAATTTTTTGATCTTAATTGTTTAAAAAATGCCTCCTCAAAGAATATGAAAAGTTGAGTCATAAATAAACCTTATATTGATCCCCAATAAATTTCCTGTGGCTCAAGTGGTTGAGCACACTTGTTTGGTTTGTCATGTGATTCCTTATGGTGAGGTCTTGAGTTCAATTCCTGCAGTACACAAATTTATTTTGTGGGTACTTTATGAAATTCACCAAGTCCGAAGTCCTTTGAGCTCATATCTAATTGACTTATCATTTGGTTGCACTCGGACTCCAGTTGGACTCCACTCGGACTCCACTTGGACTCCAGTTGGACTCCAATGGGGGATTGAACTCTACATGACTTAGTGTAGTTCAATTGGACTCCACTCGGACTCCACTCGGACTCCAGTGGACTCCGGTCAGTCCAGTCGGAGTCCACTAGGACAGGTGGGGGACTGTAAAGTACTGCAAATGTAATGAAATATCTGTGTGAACTGCCTGCTCACCATCAACCAACAATCACTAGGCATCAAAAACATTGCCCCCATACTTGTGAATGATTCCAAGAACCAAATAACTTTTGTGAAGCAATGAAGCATGGCAAAAAACAACAGCATCTCCCATGGATGATGGATGACACATGAATTATATCACATTTTGATGCTTACATACTCTAACTATAACCTCAACCTCAACCCAGGTTTGGTTGCCAACCAGACCCTAAGTTACTACAGATCAGTAGCCATGACGTGAGATCATGTCAACTAATATGTGACATACTGTGGGAAGGTTAGGTGAGGTGAAATGGTCACACACTGGCCTATCATAAACATGTACAAGCAATACACCAGAAAGGGAAAGTTGTGGCCTCAGTAGGCAGGGGATACACCACTGGGGTACATCCTACAAAGAAATAATATACATTAAAAAAGGTGTGTATCAGAGTCTCTTTGTAATAACTGCTGTAGAGCTTTTGATTTTTCTGTAAAAAGAATTGTCACATGTCACAAAAAGTAAAATACCTCATTCAATTGTATCACCTTCTATCTTCACCTGGCTTCTCATACCTGTAGGTTACAGGAGAGTATCTGGCTATTCAAACATAAGTTACACATATAACATGTAAAGACTTGGATCTCTTGTCTAAATGAAGCTATATTAGTTAATTGTCACATCGACTCTGGGACTCCCAAGTATATGTGATGTGACAGGGCAGGGGAATCCCACATTATTGGGACTGGCCCAAATGTAACCTGGGGCTGCCCACAGCAGTTGGACCTCCCCGAGGTATACTTGGTCCAAATATAGTTCTGTGGGGCAGACCAAACTGCCTTTTGGGGCTTCCCAATGGGATGTCCAGGCCTAAGCATGGGGAGGACCATGGAGCTTGGAACTATCCCTTGGTCTTAGGCCTACATCCTCTGACTGGAAGGAGAAGTTATCATTGTTGGTAAGGTTCAGGACATTGATGCGAGATTGAATGGGGATGAAGCCAATGCCTTTGCTTCTGGATGACCTTCCATCAATTGATGATTACTCTGAGAATGATGTCTTGCAGCTTGAAGATGCAATAGCCTGATTCTATACTCATTCCTTTTTTTGTTTCTTTGGCCATGCAGCAACCATACCTGCACAGCTGCCATGATCATGATTGTACCAAATACCTTTTCTTGACTGTCCTACTATGTATACTGAAAACTTTGCTCCCAATATGATATTTATGTGCAATGCGATTTCAGGTCCTGTCTGCCAAATTCCCAATGTGAGGGAAGATCTGGGGCACATCATTGGACTCAGCCTGATCAGGGCCACCAAGGTCCAAGTGTCCAGGACTACTTTCCATTGTCCATTTGGGTGGCCACCAGTAGTGTAGGCTCAAAGCAATTACAACATTCTTCAAGTCCCATGGTCCATTCAGTGGCAACAGTGGGTCTGATTCCATGTCTCTCTTCTTGTTATTCTCTTTGCTCACAAACTTTTTTTCCTTTTGAGGATGGCACGGAAACACAAGGCTGGAGAGGAAGCTGAATTTCAGCTGCAAGTATCAAAATTCAAGAATACCAATGTGCATGTGGCAAGTTTCATGCAGTGATGGAGACTGGCACTGCAGTCAGCACAACTGTTCTAGCGCATGAGCAAAATCAGACTTATATGTGTTCCGATGATCTTGCTTCATCATCTTCAATTCTCATATCAAATTCTCAAGACATAGTGCTGGAAGAGTCCAAGAAAAAGACACAGGCAAGTGTTCTTGACATTCTTACCCACCTTCTCTAAATCGGATACTAGAATTCTCAAGTACTGGAGGATTTTGAAGAACACTTCAATTGTTTACTAGAGCTTATCATTGAACAGGAGGTCCATGCAGAAATTGGGTCTCCATGCTCATGCAGCAAGGGTAACAGAACTACTCACTGCTACAAATGCATGCAGTACATGCCAACATCTGGAAAATGCTTTATTCAACTCCATCAAATGCTGCCATCTCACTGGGCCAAAGTGTGGAACTTTGAACAAGGATTTTTCATTCGCAATGACATCTCCAACCTTGGACATGTTCTTCAGCTTGGTCACAATGGTGCCAACTGCCCAAATCTGCAAACTACCCTTCCATTCACTGTTGTCAACACCAACAGTATTCATGCTACTCCTCTTGCATTCTGTGACTGTCTCAAGTGTGGTAGCAAAATTGAGCAGCTAATGCAAGCCCATCTGTTTCCTGTGACTGCCCATGATCCCAGGACAGGATTCACTTTTGCAATGCTCAATAATTTTCACATCCATATGCTAGAATCGAAGAAGGCGGCCTATGATTATTTGGGCCCTCTCAGGTGACTTATGGACAACTCTTTTAGAGCAGGTGTCCCTGTATGTTATCATTCTACTCTTGTGTTAGTGTCTTACCAGTGATCCATTCTAGAACCCTTACACCAATTTTCTTTGCATTGTTCATGTCTGGTGCTTTCTTACCACAAGAAAGCGACTCAGACAGGCGCATGGAATTGACTGGCTTCTTCCCTACAGACCAGAGGGGAACCTCATCATTTACTGTCCTGCATGCCCTGAAACAGGATTCAATATTGATGAAGGACAAACACTGCTTCCACATTGGGCAAGGTATAGCCTTCACATATCATGATGACCCACTACTAATCAACTTGTCCCAGGCACCTTCAAGCTCAACAGACATTGGATGGCAACTTCCAGCTCAACCAAATGAAGAAGAATTCTGATCCTGATGATGTCTGCTTTTTTGTGGAAAGGGACACTTTCTGGAACATTCTGTGCTAGAACAATACTTAGCGGTTGCAAAAAGCAAGGCTCAAGTATGTTGTAATGGAGTACCTTCACCTTGTACACATATTCCTACAGAAATCCAACTGTGTGAACTTGAATGCATGGAATGGACATGATGAACAAAAAATTCAAGGGATTGGCTGATACAGGCTCTGTGCATGCTCAATGTCCCCACGTTCTCATTCTGTCTGCAGTCAACTTGCAATTTGGTGAATGGTGAGCATGTCTATAAGCCACACATTGTTTTATTGATATATTTCTGCCAGTTTTGCTAATACCAACCTTGCCCTTGTGCTGATGCTTCAACAACATGAACCTGCTCAAACAAGTGATTCTGATCTGGCACAGGTGCAACCACAGATGATTGACCATGTTGGGTTGTATGATTGCATGTGTGTCAGTACTGGGTGAACACTGTTAAATGTTTCGAGAAGCACTTCCCTGATGTTGTCCATCTCATGAAGCATATGCATTGGGCAATTCCGGTGCTCCACATTCAAGGTCATCTTGAAGACTGTGTCTACTTGTTTGGGATGGCTTATCTACCATCTGTGGGTCACTTCCATGGTGAAACTGCGGAACACTACTGGCCAGAAGCAAATGAACTGGGTCCTCAAACATGACAGATGAACCGTGGACATCATCAAGATACATTGATTGATCACCACAATGACTGGAACTGGAAAAAAATAGCATCCCTTGGTGCAGGATTATATCTCCTGCATATTCAAACATCAGTAATTTCTTCTCCAGCTGCTACTCTGGCATGAGACCTCATTGAGGCAGAAAACCTCTATCTTCAAAAGTGTGATCATTTCCATGGATTATCACAACTCTACTTCGAGTCTGTACAACAATGGAAGTTGCTCGATCAGTCCCCTCGCAAGGTAGGACAGGAAGCTAGGAGTGTATATAAACATACCAAATCAAAAGGTAAGTTCTCCCCACTTGACTTCATTGGGGTGGTTGGTATACTTGAGTACTAACCATCTTTTCTCAAGTTCCCTCACAAGTGGGAATATACCAGGAACTTATTGCACAGGAAGCAAAATTCAAGTCAACAAATATGCCATGGTCTGTCACAGTGATTTTCTTAGATGAAGGGATCAATATTCAAGATGCTCAGTCAGTTGTATCATTTTCCGAACTCCAATCGTTACTTACATGACACTTCCCTACAGGCAAAAACTACTTGCTACAGTAAAAGAACATGAGAAATTCCCTTGCAACATGCTTGTAAAAGAAATCAGCAGCCAGCAGTCCAAACTTCAGTTACAAATTATGAAGTGGCACACAAATCAGTTGATACTTATGCCCAACATTGGGGACCTTATTCATAAACTTTGCACTCCCCCCTGTATTCCTATCGGAGTCCTAGGAGTCTGAGTTTTCCGATAGGAGTCCTCCTAGTCCGACACTAGTCCTAGGAGTCTGATAGGAATCTGATCAGAATGTATCTTGATGACCATGTACTTTTATTTCCAAGAAATTCCTAGTAAATTCCGAGTAAAGTCCTATGCAATTCCAACAGGTAGTAGTCGGAATACCACACCATTTCAGCAGACTTAACTTGATGAAAGTGCTTACAAAATAAATGGGCAGAGCAGGAATTGAACTCTAGACCTTGGGATATAAGTGACATGACTACCAAACAAGTGCTCAACCAGTTGAGCCACAGGAGCATTAATAAATATGTAATATAAAGTCCATTTAAAGCACTTAGGATTAGTTCACTTATTTTTAACCTCTCTCACAAGAGCTCAAAAAAAAATTGTTTGAGCCCTCGCATCTTCACAAGGGAGTAGATAACTAATATAGATTTTTTAAAAACCCCCCACGTAAATGCAAGGGGGAGAATTAATTATACTATTTAAGTATACTATTTTAAATTCTACAAAAAAAACCCACCCCCCCGCGAAACGGAGGGGAGGGGGTGGTGGTGCATCGCGTTGGCTGTCTCATCAGCCCTGTCCCATCGTTTCCCCTCCCTCTCATCTCCGTCATGTCTCGCCTCCCTCACCTTGCCTCCCTCGTCTCCCCTCCCTCATCGTTCCACCCACCGTCCACCCCACGAGCAGTTGCTTGCAAGGCTGGTGGTGGGTGGTGTGTCGTATGTTGGTGGTGGCATTTGTACATTGTCCCCTCCCTCCCTCCCCCTCCCCTTAAACACCCTACGAGCAGATGCTCATAGGTGTGCGTGGGGCAGGTGTCGCCATCGTCTCCCCTTCTGGTCATCGTTTCCCTTTCCCCTTGTTGTTTTGTCACCCTTGTCATTCATCCCCCTCGTTGTCTGCACCCACAAACCACCCTACAGGCAGCTGCTCGTAGGCATGTCATTTGGTGCTGTCGTTGTCCCTCCACGCCGTTCCCGTGTTCTCGCACCCCATATACACCCCGCGAGCAGTTGCTCATGGCGGTGATGGGGGGTGCTGGATGTCATTGGTGTCATGGGGGGTCCATGCACTCACAATCCACCCTACGAGCAGCAGCTCATAGGCGTGGGGTGCATTGTTGGTTCATCAGTGACGTGGCACGAGGGGAGGGGTCGGGTGGTGCTTACCGGGTGGGTATTCCCCTTCTGGGGTCTCCTGGTGTTACTCCCCATGCTCCTGACCATGATCGATACCCTCACATCCCATTTTGACGGGGAGGAGGGGGGTTGCCAGGGGCATCGTTGGGTGTGGGTTTGGCTCACATCAGTCCGTCGTTACTCATGTAGATTAGAACCTAGAAACAAAACAAATGAATTACTTAGTTTACAAAAGTAAAAAATGAATGAAAAAAAAAACTTACTATGGCCCAAACAACAATTGCATCGTTTGGCCATTGTTCGGCGTCAAAACCAGTCATTTCCGGTCTTGGGGGCTCGTCTAGAGATGGGGGTGAAGTGGGAGTGGTGGGAGTTCCTGGGTTGAGGTGGTTGAGGTGGGGGGGATGGAGGTGGCGTGCTTGTCGTCATTGGTGGTGGTGGTGAGAGTTGATGAGCTGGCAGGTATGATGACGCGGCTATGTGCTTTGTCATCACACCCGTGGGAATGGTATGTAGTGTAGTATGATCACTTACCTGTAATGACTGTTTAGCCTAATGGTATTGTAGTTGGTTTACACTTACATAATCTTCTGTAGTCAAGTGTTCAATTCTCATCTGTGCATTTAATTTTTCATACTATATTACTAAGCAAGGCTGCTTTCATTCCTATCAGAATCCTATGTTGTCTGGTGTCTTAGCATAACTTCGGACTAGTCCTATGTGATTTCTATGATCGGAAATTCCTAGGAAATTCTGATAGTCCAATCGGACTCTGATCAGACTACATCGGACTGGACTAGGACTAAATGTGCCATTTCATGTCAATTTGGCTGGTGAAAATGACATCGGAATATGGTTGGATTCTGATCAGAGTCTGATCGGAATCATCGGAATCATTGGATTCCTATAGGAATATGGGGGGGAGTGTAAAGACCTCACCTTATTCTTTCAGAGGAATCTTGTGAGATAGAGACTGAATGATTGTTTTTGCCTTCAGATATGGACACTGTTATTCGTCAACAGGTGGGTGCCATGGAACTTGATATTGAGGAAGGCAAACTCCATCAAGGCACTGCTTTTGATTCCTTGCTCACTACCCAGAACACTGTGAAAACAATTAAGCTATTACAGGATCACAAAGCCAAGAATTGTCGAGGACAGGCAGAGAATACTTATTCCAGCAAATGGATTGCTGATGTGGAAGCTCGCCATGATCTTCACATACAAGCATACAATGCTCATCAACAAGCCATTGTCACCCATGAATTTTGCCTTCCTGTTTTTAGATGTCAAGGATACATTCATGAAATTGACCTTCCACAAGCGTCAGGTGGGAGATTCTCATTGGCCTGATGGCACAGTGTGGTCAATGCCATTTCACGTGAAGACTTGCCAAGTCAGGTCTATGGATGTGGACACAACAATTCATTCTGGATCTCATGAGTGCAATTCTTAGTTTCAGTGCATTAATATAAATTGTTTTTGGTTTTGTATTAGAAATCAGAATGCAGATGCCTCATTGGAAGAAAGGTAAACACCAAACAACCCACCAACCCATTGCGCTTCAATCACTGATGCCATGCTTGCTAGTGCTTTAAGGTCCAGTTCAGTCCAGTTTTTTTCTCTTTTGGGCCAAAACTGCTGACCAAACTGGCTATACATTTTTCTATATACTCCAAAACCGTAACTGAAACTGCAATAAACCAGTTTATTGCAGTTTGTGTGCAGTTTATTGACCGGTTCTGACCAGTCCTACACTGAACCCAGTCCCAACCAGTTCAACACTGGTCAGGACCAGTTATGGGACCTACTGGCTACATCGTAATGTATGTATAGTTAAGAAAAAATAAAAATATCCACCCCACAAGGCCAGAGGCTCGTGGGGTTGGGGCTGGAGTAAACAAAACAAAAACAAAAACAAAAACAAAAACAAAAACAAAAACAAAAGAAAGAAAAGCATCTGCAGTCTCCCCCCATGAGCAGTGTGGGGTTCTCTATCTGTGATGTGGTAATGGAATCTTCTACATCAGAATTGGCCTAGGCATTGAATTCACCATGAGATCCAATCTCTGAGGATGACAGAAAAGCATCTGCAGCATCAGATGCAGTGGGAAAAGCAGCTGCATCTGTTGATGTTGGATTGGCAGCTGGAGATGAGGAGGTAGAATCGGAAAGATAAAAGGGAGCAGCATCAAAGCCAGTCAGGGAACCTGTAGGGGAAGACGATGACTGATCATTGTCACCCTGCCATGCCATGAGTGCCTGAAATGTGGTGGGCTGATCAGCATCACTTGACACATCGTCTTCGCCTTGCCATGCCATGGCTGCCAGAAAGGCAGTGGGCTGATCTGCACTTGACGCATCATCTTGGCCTTGCCAAACCATGGCAGTGGGCTGGCCAGCTTCTGCATCAGGCAAGGCATTGGGGACAGGACAGCATCAGGAATGGGAGCAGGAGCGGGAGTGGGAGGAGTGGGTCTGGGAGGCGATGAATCATCTGCTCCATTGCCTGATACCATGGGTGGTTGACCATAGGCATTGGATGCAACTGTTGAGACCATTGGTGTGCTCAACCATACCTTTCTTCCCTTTGCACCATCAGGCAGAGATAACCAATACCCAGAATGCTGTTGTTTGCCCTTGCTCTTGGTCTTCTCATTAGCACCCAAAACATCACTTTCCATGATGTCAACACCCCAGGTCCACTTGTAGGAGCTGGGGGGAAGGGAATTCAGGTGCTCAAGTTCTGCCTGTGCATTTGCTGCCACCAGTTCCGATTTTCTTCTTACCACTGTTTGCCTTGAAGGTTGCCCAGTGCATTGAGGGGGTTTTGATCCCATTGCCAAAGCCTGTGGTTCAGCCTGGAGCTCCTTCAGCAGTGCAAGCTCATGAACTCAGTGTAATGCTGCTGCTTTCCTGACATGGGTGTTCAATGCAGCATCTGCTGATGATTTGCAGCCATCTATAAACTGAAGCATACTGCACATTTCATGCAGCATATCATTCAAGAGACCCTGGAGGTTGATGCTGGATTGGCAATTGGCAGCAGGAGCGGCAACAGCTTGGGAAGCGGGAGTGGGTGAGTCAGACTCAGTGAAGTACTGCTTATTATGATCAAGGCACTGATCCAGGGTGTCAATGCCCATAATGCTGTCTGCTGCCAGTTTGCTATGATGTCTCCACCAATCCAGGGCATATGAGGGCACTAGACTGCTTGTAAGTTTGGGGGCAACACCATCATCCAACATGGCCAAGAGGGATGGATGGAATCCTAGTGGTAGGTGGTCAAAGTTTACCTCAGCAAGACTGTCAGCCAAGGAACAAAGCAGGATCGGCACCTCAAACACCAGGCCAATTGATGTGGTGAAGCCAATTTGAGACATGATGCACAGCTGCAATATTTTTGAGTGATGAATCTCTTACTTGATTCATAAAAGATCCTGCTTACAAGGTCACAATATAGAACCTTTTGCATCCATTTTTGCTTCAAGACATTTGCCCCTTGCATGTGCAACAGGACTTGATGGAAATGGGACTCTGCATACCAAATGATCTGCTGTGTATGCATTTGGAGCAGACCTTTCAGCCCCAATTGTAAAGAAAAAGGGTTGAAGACTGAGAGACATTTATTTGACATGTTGATCATGGTTAGAGATGAAGATGATCGAGTTTATGTAATAGAGGGTCGTAGAGGGGAGATGTAATTGATGTTTGCTGATGTAAATGCAGTGTCAGCCCTGAATGCTAATTCATGCCATAAAGCCCGCTGATGGTTAGCATAGGCTAGGGGGCCAGGCAAGGTATTTTCTGAGTGCAAGGCTGACTGCCACCATTCACTGTGATAAATGACATACCGCACAGTCCACTGCATTTCATATGTGACCAGCAGAAATCATCTATGTCTCTGAGCCCACAAGCAAAGCCAATGTACTTGCCTGATTGTCCAAGAAGTTCAGTGCAATGCAAATGAATAGCCACAAAATAGATGTACATTCCCAGAATCGATTGGCGGGATTGGGAGCAGGGCCATTAAAGGAAGCGGGAGCGGGAATGGGAGTGGGAGTGGGTACAGCAGCAGCAGCGGCATCGGGGAAGGTAGTAACACCAGTCCAAATGTGAGAATTATGCCAAATCCAGGACAGACAAATATTAGTGGAGCCTGGCATATTCAGGTTCAGAATAGCTGTGCTAGTGTTGAGGTCATCCTTTTTTAACTGCTGAAACATATTTAAGGTGTCAGTGTCATGATCCAGTGCCACCAATCTGCTTCAGCAATGGTTATACATTTGGGAATGCAGGGCAATTTTGTTAACCAACTCCTGGACAGTGGCTCGTGCTTGTGTGCAAACTACCTTTCTTGGGGCCGCTCAAATAATGTGTGAATATTGAAATGACTTGTCCACAATGAGCTCCTGCAGCCAATGCAGCAGTCGGCTTGCCTGATTCTTCCTGAGCTGAATCTCCACCTCTGCCAGAGGGCTATTAAATGGGAGGTATACTTGTTGCTCCTCAACTGGAATAGCATTTCTGTCAGCTGGAAGATGTGAAGGCCCCGATGCTGTAGGTGTGTCTTCATCTGAAGGGTCTAAGTCATCAGAGTTGTCAACATTGTAATGACTGATTTGTGATGGAGCAATGTCATGGTCGGCAACATTGGCAGCATTTTGTAAATCTGTTAAGGTTTACATGTGGGATGTGAGAGCTTCCCTTTCCCTTTGAACAGATTGCATGTCAGAAACATTTGGTGATGTACCAAGTCAGCAGACTTTGTCTCATAATTCAATCCTGGTGTACACCAACAATGGGTTGTGATATATGAGTATGTTAGGCAGTACTTACTGCATTTGTTGAACAATGATTGCAAAATCAATCCACTCCTCAACTGCAGATTGAACTGGTGCTGGTGCCGCTCCCATTGCCAATGCCAATGCCAATGCCATTCCCACTCCCACTCCCAATCCTCAAGTGGGGTAGATATCCATGGCCTTAACATCTGTCAGCCTGAGTGATTCTGCTGCAGTCACTTCATCCTCCCATCTTTGGACCACCTGTTGACCAAATGCTGCTGTAAGGTCAGCATGGTGCTTGCTGAGTTGCATGGAGATCTCAAGGGTTTGCACACCACATAGTGGTCATGCCAAGCATTTTCCTGTGATTTGAGTCCATAGCATGATCATCCAGAATTTCTGCCCGATGTGGCAAGGTCGCTGTCCTGACTGTTGGGGAAATGGAATTCAGTGATGACCACAGAGACTCTAGTATTTCTCCTGCTACGATGCCAGAGCCTGGAATGAAAGATGGAGCATAGCAAAAAAAGCATTTGTCCTTGTGACCATATACATGCATAAGCCCAATGGCCTGGTCAATGGTGAGGTCAGCTGGAAGATGTGGACCAATGTGCTCCAGAAGGTAGATGATGTACTGGCAGACAATGTCATAAATCAGCATTACTCCCTGTTGAGGGTCAACCCTGGTAGTCTTCAGTGCTTGAAGGAAAGCAAAGTCAACGTTCTTTTGCTGTTCTCCCCAGAACAAGTCTACCAATGCATTGGGTGCATAACATCCATGTCACACACATGCAATGGCAGCTACTCCAGTCCTATCACATGCCTTTGATCCCAGAAAAGCATTCACAATGGCTAGGAATTTATTTTCACAAGGTGCCTTCTGCAAAAGGGGCACAGATCAGATCAGATGTGGGCACAGGAGTGGGGGCGGGAACAGCCACAGCCACAGCCACAGGAATGGCAGTGGCAATGGCAGTGGCAGTGGCAAGGGAAGTGTACTTACTGTTAATTGTTCTATGGCATCTTGAAGAAACTGCTTGTATTCAGCCTGATTTGGGGCCATCCCAGCTCCATCCAATAGCCATATATCAGTATCAGAGTTTTTCTGCTGAACATGGTCAGCTTTGAAATTGCCATCAGCCACAAATATGTGTTTAAAAACAAATCTAAGGTGTAATATCATTTTAGAGACCACTGCACAAAACAGGTGCTTAATCACCCACCAGTTCTCATTATCCTTCCAATTTTCTGGTATATTTATGCCTACTTGAGGACAAGCTGGACAGAAGTTGGCGAGTGATCCTGGTTCAGGTTTCAATGGATCTTTTTATTGTGACCATACCCAGCCCACTTCAATCTTTTCATCCAACACCATAAGTGGGACATGCGCCAAAGCTCATGGTAGAGGTTGACCACTTCTGCAGGCCTCATTGGCAATGTGATGCACTGAATCAATTGGTAAAACTGGTAGGCTGATGCCTTCAATTCCAGACTACAGAGCCAAAAATGATCCAGGACATGCACAGTGAAAAGAGTGCATATTTTGTTGAAGCTGGTGGATAGCAAGTTACTGCTTACCAGGTCCAAGGGAATTCTGTGCTCCCCTTGACACTGGCAGGTAACCATCGCCAAGTGATGTATTCCATTCATATGCACCACATGGATGTAACTGTTGTTCAAGGCATTGGCAGTGGGTGGTCTGAATGTAATATCGGCATCGGCATTGGGAGCGGGAGCAGCATCGGTCCTCATGCATTCAGCTGTTTCAGTAGCATTAGGCAAATATGGATCAAACCCATGGATGTCTTCATCAGCATGTTCAACTTCATGTGCATCATTGCCATCAAAGAAGTCTTGTACTATCATCAACATATGTATTGTGCGCTTGAATCAGAAGCTCATCAAGGGAATCTAAAAATGCTTCATCATCCCCCGCTTCATCTGCCATTGCCATTGCCATTGCCGTTGCCGCTCCCAACTCATGATATGGGGCTGATGCTGATTGATGTGATGAAGGCCAATGCTGATCATCACCTTCCCAATTGGCTGACTCTTGTTCTGCTTGTTCCTTCATGTCCTTGAATGTTTCCAGATATTCCATTTGGAACTGAAGAGCATTGCAAATTGGCTGATCTGTCTGGTGCTGAACTAAGAGGTATGTGCCAACCTCCCATAACTTGGCCCTGCAAAAGTGCATGCCAGCCCAAGATTCAATGCAATGGAAGGGATTTTGCCTGTGTGTTACCTGCATACATGTTCAGCAAAGCATTCTTCCTAGTGAACAATCAACACATCTCCAAATTGCCCATTTATTGAATGAACAGTGGTTGCAAACTTGTTTGTCAATTGACCATGCCTCCCAAGACAGGGATGCTTGCAGCAGCTCATTTATTTGTCCGACAAACTCCAAGACATAGTCTCGCTGCCTCTGTTATTTGTACATGAGCCTTGGTAAGTGAATCAATGTCAGAAACTGACCATGCCGATCCATGGCCAAACTGGCTCATTGGCCACCTGAGGTTATTGCATATCCCATTCTGGAGCAAGACCTGGATTGTTGTGGATACCAGCTGAACTCAATTCACCATGTTCTTCTGTAACTGGAGGCAAGGGAACCTTGATACACTTTGTTTTTGGTCCATGTCTCATGTTGACCTCAACTTCCTTCTGTGTGACAGTATCCACTGCACCATCATTGTCCTCACACAGGGTGGCATTGTTCTTTGATTGTCTCTTTCACTTGTAAGGAGCTCTTGTCAGGCTCATGATGATTGGGGGGAATCAATTGCGTTGATGGGCTATTTATTGTACTATTGACCTTGTGTTATCCTCATGTGATCCTCATGCCAAATGACAAGTGAAACCCAAAGGCAAGGACAATTCCTTCCTCCACATCAATCCCCTCCAATGCCACCTGAGCCATCAGAGAACCCAGGACACAGACGGTACTGGAAGGGGAGCCAATATATGGTCAAAGAGTGGAAGATCATCAAACCTTATAAAGATGGATTCCAATCTCAGGAATCAAAAGCTGCCCAATTGCGAATACTCAGGACTAACATTCTCCCCACCACATTTAATTACTGGGCATCAATTGAGATGACCCCAATAGATCCAGAGGAGAGTTGCATGCATGCCAAGGTGGGGCATCATCCCATTCAATGTTGTATTATTGATCACATTGCCAGGAACTAACAAACTGGCTTTGGAACAACTGGCGAATGACAAAAGGCTCCTCAAGGAAGTCAAACAACTTCAAAGTGAAGCGATCAGAAGTGATCTGGAGCTTACACCAGGACCGAGTTTGGAAAGAGATTGGAGATATGTTAGGTGTTCAGGATGCATCCACAAGTATGCCTGGATGGTTCCCGAACCGACTGCCAGCCATCAAGAGGGTTTTTGAAAGCATGACTGCACAGGAGAAGGCCATGCTTGAGGCCGAGCAGGAGAAAATGGAGGGGGAAGGTTATACAGAGAAAATGAAGCGAATGTATGTTAACCCATTGCCATTGCCACTGCCAATGATGTTATTGATGTTTTGCAGTCAAGCAGAGAAGAACCTGGTTAAGCATGTGGAGGAGACTGCACGACAACAATGGCTAGAAATGGGGGTGCTTTCTGTGACATTCATGGCCTACACTGCACCTGATGGTTTGATGGTTGTTGACATGTGAGTGAAAATCTTCCGCTGCAGTTGCTGATCCCACTCCCAATCACAGTCACGAAAATGTTTCATCATTGATGGCCACCCCTGCATGATCCTTCATAGACACATATAATAATGAGATCACAGAGCTCAAGCATCACTTCATGGGCTATATCAAGGCTTTACATGCATCAGACGTTGCTTCAAGGTCAACAGCACATGGTGACTCAATGCAAATCCAACTTGAGATGACGAGCGATGGGTTCCCCATCCTACCCACACCATGGAAAGGCTCACTGTACAAGAAAAAAGAGCTGGAGGAATGGCTTAAGTTGTATGTTGGGCAGCATTACAGTATGATCACTTCCTTTTCAATGAGTTGTTACTTATCTGCATGCAGAACTAGCAAACAATGGTCATACTTGCCATGTCCCATTCACAGCAATTGCCAAGCACACATGGACATTCATCAATCCAGAATATCTCCCAGCCAGGTTCAAATGGACAGACCCATGGAACATGCAAAAGAGTGTCATAGAAGACTTCTTCAACCACATTCTGCAGTGGCAAATGGCACAGGGCCCTGAGAGGGCATTCAGGTTCAAAAGAATCAAGCTACATGATGGTAGTGTCTCTCCTGTGCAATATCCTAATGATTTGAATAGCCCTACACCTTCTCAACGGATGTGCAAACACATGGGCCAACATAATGCAGATGCTGCTGCCATGCCCGATGTAGACTCCCCCACTGCTGCTACCACTGCTGTGCCCAGTGCGGACAACTCAGTGGCCAGTGCTGACTCAGCTGCTCCCATTCCCACTCCCATGCCCATGCCTGTGCCCAACCCCGAGGGCCAATCCCAAGGCTTAGCTGCATCTTCTCCCAACCCGCATTCACAATCAAGAGCCATAAAAGCTGCAAAACGCAAATCCAAGCCAAAGAAACCTGGCCAAAGGTCGACAGCAGAACAGGCACACAACTCAAACACAAGTGCAACTCTGTTGAATGATGTACATTGCCCTTCCCACATTTGAAACATGTGCCCTTCCCATTGACCTGTTTGTGACATTGTTGCCCAAGCCAGAAGCATCATATTCAGGGAGTGGGCCTTACTGCTCCATGCACCCGTTGTCACCATTGTTCCCTTTGCTCCTTTTGCTCCAACAATCCATCTCCATCACTTTCCATCCCCTCTGATTCCCCATCATTTTCTAAATCCTCACCAGAGCTCCCACTGCTGCTCTGAAGTCGCCTGGTCCTGCCACTCCCACTTGGTCTTGCTGGAGTGGTTGGGGTGGGTGGTGCCGATGGGCGTGCATCTGGGCATCGATGTTCTGGCTGGCATGACCTGGATCCCAATGGCTCTGCTGGTGCCTGTGGTTTCCTTTGCCTGGTCTCCCCTCAAGCTCCTGCTCCTGCTCCTGTTCCTGCTACTGTTCCCATTCCCATTCCCATCCCCGTCCTGCTCCCGTTCCCATTCCTGTCCCCATCCCCATTCCTGTTCCTGTTCCTGTTCCCACTCCCACTCCTGTTCCCCTCCATCATCCCGCTCCCTTCCCTTGTCCCATTCCCATTCCAATTCCCGCACCCCCACCTGCCACTCCCGCTCCTGATCTTGAAGGACCAGTGGCTGCTCCACCTCCCACTCCCAATGCCAAAACCCCTGAGGTTCCCACAATCCCACCTTTCTTGTCAAATTTCTTCATCGCGCAAAGCTGACCTTCCATGAAAATCTCATCTCCTGTTCTATCAGAACTTCCCCATGCTACCAAAAAACCCCACAAGAAAGACTTGGCACTGAATGCTGCTTTCAAATCCTCCCCAAGATCCTGTCTTTGCCATGAAAATAATGTGTTCTACAGTATATTACTCCCACTGTCATCCTGATAGTATTTTACTTACAAGTGCCCATTTTTGTTCCCTCATGACAGCCTTGATGTTTCGTGTTTGAAGGCTGTTTCAAACAGCCTGCTCAATCTGACTGATGTGGCCAAGGACTTGTTGAGCTGTAACATTCATGTTGAGATGGGTCGGGGCAGGGACGGCAATGGGGATGGGAGTGATGGGGTTTGAAAGTCAACAAAAGTTGGAACAATGAAAATCAACCATCACATGTGTTTGTTCATCAAGGCCAACAAACAACATCAATATCTGATCACTAGATTAGATGCACATCATAACCTCTGTTACATTGATCCATCCACAATGAGCGACTAGCAGCAAATGCAAGGCAATGTTCTAGATGGCTATGACCTGCCGATCCAGTAAGTGTCATCCTCATTTGTGTTTCTACATTAGTTCATTCTGTTGCAGGACTTGACAGACAGGGAGTTGTTGAGCTGCCATCAGCTTGGCATATTGTACAAGGATGCCAGTCATCGTCTGTACATGGCCGAGGTGGAGAAGCTCAAACAACAAGATATAACATTGAAAACATATGCCATTTTGAAGGAAAGGGTTGAAAATAAGTTGAAATCATTCAAAAGGAGGTTCTCAGAAATTACGCTGTCATCCCACTCAGATGCTATGGCCGATCCCCCTGCCGATTCCCAGTGATGTGGGAGGATAATTAATACCTTACTCATTATATATATATCTATGTAGCTTTTGTGTGTATTCTGTTCTTAATGCACATCATTGTAGTAATATCATTGTTTTTGTGGTCCTGTCAAGCCCCGATGTCAGTGCTGCTTCCCCATTCCCATCCCCACTCCCATCTCCATCCCCTTCCCTGCAATTGCATTTCAAACATTACTAATGTTTGTACTATGTTCTTAATGCATGTCTATCTGTATGGTACAGCAAGTAAAGTAGTAATGTAGTCATTGGTTAATTAATAGAGTATGTACAAATATATAGTGAGTTCGATGGCATCCATTGAAACAGATAATACAATGTGTACAGTCAATAGTCCCTGTCCCCGCTCCCATCCCCACTCCCATCCCCACTCCCATCCCCACTCCCATCCCCACTCCCATCCCCACTCCCATCCCCACTCCCATCCCCACTCCCATCCCCACTCCCATCCCCACTCCCATCCCCACTCCCATCCCCACTCCCATCCCCATCCCTGTCCCCTTCCCTGCAATTGCATTTCAAACATTACTAATGTCTGTACTATGTTCTTAATCCATGTCTATCTGTACAGTACAGCAAGTAAAGTAGTAATGTAGTTATTGGCTAATTAATAGAGTATGTGCAAATATATAGTGAGTTTGATGGCATCCATTGAAAGTCAAAGGTTAATGTGTCCATGCCTGATGGCGATGCCATGGCTGTCCCTGTGTCTGTGGCTGCATCTGTGCCCATTGCATTTCAAACATTACTAATGTCTGTATTACAATCCTAATGCATGTCTATTGTAAGGTATAATAATCAGTGCACAATGTAGTCGTTGGTTAATATAGTATAGTGACTTTATATAGTGAGTTCGACAGTGTCCATCAAACCTGTATCATTCAATACAATGTAGCTTACCTATGTGTTCGGCTAACATCACACTCATCATCTCAGATGATGAGCATGCCTTTCCACTCTTACCTGACCATTTCCCTTTGCTTGTTTTGTATATTAACACTTATGCATGTATATATAGTGATTATAAACATCTATTTTCGCTTTTCACCTATATTTAAGCATGCAATCAACATTCTCCCTTGAACAAGGGAGGAGAAGGGGTCTCTTCTTGCTATTGAGGGGTTCTACTACATATACATGGCTCTAAAATGATTTATTTAGCTCAATACATGCCTGGGGAAGGCTGTACAGGAGTGGGGAAGAGGTTAAGTAAGGAGAAGTGAGAGGAGTGTGAGACAGGGTACCATCTACTGGGCTTGCACACCCTCTAGAACCACAGAAATATATGTAGAGGGTAGAGGGATATGTGTAGAGGTGGGGAGTGATGTAGGAAGTGCTTACCATACTATAGCCAGACAGTTTCCCAAAAATTGGAGACCATCCAGATAGGAGTTGAGGCCATAGGATACATCAGAGGGTGTGTTCAACCAAGTAATCCCAAAAAGGCAATAAACTGAAGATAGCTCAACAGAGACTGAAGACACTGCTAGTCAGAGGGCAGGAATAGATAGAGGAAGTTAAACTGCATAGGATGCAAAAAGACCAAAGCAGATTCATGGAGTCATGAGTGAGATACATGCAAAACAATGCATTTTGGTGTAGGTATTGAGATGCTTCCGATCATTGATGTCATGCACTCCCTGATCATACCATTCATAAACACTTTCTTGACCACTTTGCCTACACTCCTCGATGGATTCACTCCGGATCTTTTGCATTTAGTGTAATAACTCCCCCTCTATCTACTCCTGTCCTCTGACCAGCAGTGTCTTCAGTCTCTGTTGAGCTATCTTCGGTTTATTGCCTTTTTGGGATTACTTGGTTGAACACACCCTCTGATGTATCCTATGGCCTCAACTCCTATCTGGATGGTCTCCAATTTTTGGGAAACTGTCTGGCTATAGTATGGTAAGCACTTCCTACATCACTCCCCACCTCTACATATATCCCTCTACCCTCTACATATATTTCTGTGGTTCTAGAGGGTGTGCAAGCCCAGTAGATGGTACCCTGTCTCACACTCCTCTCACTTCTCCTTACTTAACCTCTTCCCCACTCCTGTACAGCCTTCCCCAGGCATGTATTGAGCTAAATAAATCATTTTAGAGCCATGTATATGTAGTAGAACCCCTCAATAGCAAGAAAGGACCCCTTCTCATCCCTTGTTCAAGGGAGAATGTTGATTGCATGCTTAAATATAGGTGAAAAAGCGAAAATAGATGTTTATAATCACTATATATACATGCATAAGTATTAATATACAAAAAAAGCGAAGGGAAATGGTCAGGTAAGAGTGGAAAGGCATGCTCATCATCTGGGATGATGAGCACAATGTTAGCTGAAGCTGTGGCATGCATTGATGAACTATGGGAGGTATTGATTGGGTGTTGATCAGGGTGGGAATAAAGGAGGGAAGCTGTCCCACACATTCCTGTTGATGCATGTCAAGCTAATCTCTGATTTGATTACTTATCATTATGTTATCTATGCTCACATGATTGTCTATGGGCAGCATACATTGGGTGGGCTGGGCAGGATACCTTACATGGTTGAAGTCAACAATATTGAAGGGTTATATTGACAGGTAAGGGATATTAGTGGATTTACTACATTTGAGTGGGTGTGATGTGATGGGATGATGTCGACTTATTGGGATTATGGTGTGAAGGAGAAGTTCAAAGGGATTAAATGATGGGAGTTCAGGACAAGGTAGAATGTCTTGTATTCTCCTATACTATGATGTACATACATTGTGATCTATAAATACATTGTGTTCTATTTTTATATGTGATGCACTAGTGTTGTGCTTGTGATGCACTAACATATTGTGCTAGGATTGACTATCCCAACACTCCCCCTCAAGCCTAGCATGGTTGAGTCCATAGGAATGGTTAATAAATAATTGAAATGTTGAATTTCTCACCTTTCAGGTGCATTAAAACCTCTATGTGGTGGAAAACCCCAGGGGAAAAACCAACTCACATGTGAAGAAAGCTACTGAGTTCATGTGTCGACTGGATTCCCATCTCTGCCCTATGTCATATATATTTTGGCCTGGGTAATGCCTTTGTTAACACATCCGCTGTTTGTTCCAGGTCTCAACAGTTTTGTATATCATGTATTTTGTCAGTTACTAGTGTTCAGACCCAATGATGGTGAATAGCAATATCTTTTGATCACTGGTGAAATTGAGGATTATGTGTCAATATTATGAATCATTCATTATCACCTTTAATTTCCATCAGTGAGTTCTGTGGGAATCCGAGTTTACTGTACAAATTTCTCAGCCTGTCCAGCCTCCGACAACACTACATATTCTGCCTCTGTAGAGGACAATGCTATCACAGTTTGTTTCTTTGATTTCCATGTGATTGCTCCCCCTGCTGCTAGAAAAATGTAGCCGGTCATGGATTTGAGGTCATCAGCATTTGCGTATGCCACATCTGCATATCCATGGAAGAGGTTTCCAGTTCCAGTTTCATCTTGGGATTTTCTATATGTTATCCCTAGAGTTTTCATACCCACTGGGTATCTGAGTATTCGCTTTATTGCACCATGGTGTTTTAAACCTGGGTTTGTGGTGTAGGCAGCCAATTTATTAACTGTGTAGCTTATGTCTGGTCTTGTGGAATTTGCCAAAAATTGCAGACTCCCCAATAATCGTGCATATGAATTGCTTCAATTGGGTTCATTATCATCCAGATCTGGTCCAAGCTTTATATTGGGGTCCATGGGTATACCAGTAGGATTTGCATTGGCTATTCCTTCATTATGGAGAATATTTTCAATATATCTCTGTTGAAATATAGTTATTGATTTCTTGGTTCATGTAACTTCAATGCCAACAATTTTACTTGGCTCTCCAAGGTCTGTTACATCCCATTCTGACTGGAGGGTTTCTTTCATATGATCCATCATTTTATCAGATGAAGCAAAAAGTAGTGAGTTGTCCATCCAGATAGCCATTATTCCAAAGTCATTACCATCATGTCATATACACATGCATGGATCAGAAAGTAAGCATGCATAGCCATGGATTTTGAGTTTGCCATCAAGTTCATTATTCCACTCTTGGCCTGCCTGTTTTAAACCATAAAGCATTTTGACTAACCTGCATACTCGACCCATTCCATCTTCACATCCTTCAGGCTGTTGCATATATATTGCCTCCTGCAAAGTGTCATCTAGATATGTGCCCTTTACACCCATTTGTTGTAACTTGAGTCCCTTTTCAGGTACGAGTGCTAGTATTGCATGTAGTGTATCCATCCTGACAACCAGTGAGAATGTTTTCCTATAATCAAATCCAGGTCATTGTGCATATCCTTTTGCCACTAATCTTGCTTGATACCTTACTACTTCCCCTTCTTTATTGCACTTTTTGACAAACATCCATTTATTTTTGATTGGTACTGCATCGTGAGGTTTCTGGACAAGGTCCCAAGTCCCCTTCTCTGATAATAAATCCAATTCAATCTTCATGGCCTTTTGCCATTCAGGCCAGTCCAGGGAGTTCTTTGCATCTCTGAGACTCGTACGTTTGTCTCCAGCAGGAATTGTGTAGACTTCTTCTATTGACAAAAAATTGTCATCTTCCTCATATGCAAAAGGATTGTCATCATCCTCATATGCAAAAGGATTGTGAAGGTGTTTATAATTGATACAAATTCCATGCATCTTCTGTGGTTCATCAATATCTATATCTTTTTATGTTTCATTTCCTTTTTGCTTCTTGGTCGCCATATTCCAAGTTGTATCATCAGAATCTGTTACACCCATTGGCGGCGTGCTACATACAGACTCCCCCTCATGCAGTAAATTGGGTGTAATTTCAATATGTTTGGGAGTTTGTTTTTCTGTAGGTGTAGTCTTCTGGAAGTTGCAGGAGGTAAGTACTTTGTGAGTTTCTGCATTATAATATTTTACTGCCCCAGCACCATCATCATAGCCAACATATGCTTGGCACTTTGATTTTGGTAGCATTTTTCGGGGTTTCTTTTGACCTTGTAGTAATATCCATACTTGGCTTCCAAACTCCCATAAATGCGATACATTGGGTTTTATTTTGTGCCATCCTTCATAAGGTGTTGATTTTGGGAGATGTTTTGTAAATGATTGGTTACAAAGGTAAGCGGCATGTAAAACTGCATATTCCCAAAGAAATTTGGGAAGTTGGTTGGCAGTTATCATGGTGTGTGATAGTTCAACAAGAGTTCTATTCATTTGCTCTGTGATGCCATTCTGTGAAGGTGAGTATGGTGCAGTTAGTCTTACTTCTATACCATGTTCATTGCACCATTTTTCCAACTTCTCGTTTACCAATTCTTTTCCACAATCAATTTGGATCCCCTTCAGTTTTTGACCTTGAGTTATTAAATGTGTCAAATATTTTATTACCACTTGTGTTGAGTCCAATTTCTCTTTCAAACACTGGATGGTTATGTAGCATTTTGCGTCATCCACACATAACAAGTAATATTGATTTCCATTTATAGATTTTATTGTGTATTTTCCCCATAAGTCAATATGCGTCAATTCTCTCGGTTCAGTTTGTCATGTGGATATTTTAGAAAGGGTTCTATGTGTTGCTTCACCTTGGTACATGTGATACAGTGTGGTTTAGGACTGTGTTTATTGATGTTAAATCTGTTGACCAAATTCCTATCCAATAATTTCTGCAGGCCAGAATACCTGATGTGCCTGAAGCACCTGTGCCAAGTTTCCCAATTGGGCACTGCATCATTATTGATGAATGGTCGGTGATCGGCAGCTTCTATTGTAAGCGTCAGGTGTCAGTCATGTACAGTTAATTCCATCTTGTATAAGTGGTTGTTAACCTTGTTCCCTTGTGCTATTTTCTTCCCCTCCTTAGTGACAAAGGTAATGTTTCCCTTTCCACCTGTATATCTTCCCCCAGCTGCATCCCATCACCCCAACAAAATTAAATTATTCCATGTTCCAGGTATGTGGAGTATGTCCTCCAAGTGCAAATATAATTATGACCATTACATGTCGAAATTGATTCAACAGTTCCTCAGCCCTCAATTTCGCTTCTTTACCACCTACACCTGTTATGGAACATTTTTCCACAGGTGTGTACACAATAAAGGCTTCTCTTTGATGTGTAACATGCAAAGTTGTTGCTGAATCAGCTAACCAGTCATACCAGATTAATTGCTCATCATTTCCATCAAGGTCACAGGCTTCATATGTGTCAAAATTGTAAAGTTCTTCATTTACTGGAAATGTGATCAATTCCTCCCCCACATTCAAATCTTTGGTACCCTTCTTTGATCCCTCTTTTTGCTTCTCTTTTCCCTTCTCTTTTCCCTTCTTTTTCCTCCAACAATCTCTCTCCTTATGTCCTATTTTTCCACAGTTCCAACATTTGTTACCAGCATATTTGCCACATTTACTTGACCAATGTCCTGGTCGCTTACAATGTTTGCAATAAGGTTTGTTGGAGGATTTATGATTGGTGATGCACTCTTCCAAGGTTTTGGTAGTTCTGCTATTCTTCTGGGTATTAACCAGGTCTGTGCTAGAACCATTAGAATACTTGTTATGCGAGCGCATCATACAAATTTTATATTCCTCCCATAATAAGCCTATAAAGGAATCTGAGGACATTCTCCTTTTGGGGTCCAGATCATTGGGATCATTGGCATTCCCATTATAGGGTTTGACATAAGTCTGCCAAGATGGGTAAAGACCCCCAAATAATCACTTTGAAGCATGTGTCCAAAAGATGAAATTCCACATTGGGTAATTTATTGATGCAGTCACAATATGATTTAAGCATGTCAAGGCGCTTTGGGAGATCATCTGCTTCTAGTACCTTGGTTTCATATAACAGGCACTGTATATGATTTACTGTTTGATGTGCCTTGTTCTCATGAGTGACCATAAGCGCTGAATACATCGCTTCAGCTGATGTTTTTGATCTGACATGATTTATTTGAGAAGAGGTGACATTATGCATGATTACTTGTTGTGCCTAAGAGTCGTTTTTGTCCCAGTTATTTGCATTAACGGGATCTTTGGTTTCATCTGGTCATTTCACACTGCCAGTAGTAAGTATATCCAGTTATATCAGAATTGATAAATACCCTTTTCATTCTCTCCTTCCATTTGTGCCAATTCTCATCTGTTAAGTGATCACATTCAGCGATTTTGTTCACATTTGAATATTCTTTTGTCCAAATCAATTTGATTGCTGGTTGAGCTGCAGCCTGTTGCCATTGTCGAGAAGTGTTAGAGGTGTAAACTCTACTAACTTGAATAGGGGTTGAGGATGCATCTTCATCTGGCTCTTCCGGTTCAAAGAGGTGATCTGACATAGTGTGTCCAAGTCCAGAATGAGTTATTTAAATATGAAAAAGGGCAGGGCCCATAACATATTGGGATTATGGTGTGAAGGAGAAGTTTAAAGGGATTAAATGATGGGAGTTCAGGACAAGGTAGAATGTCTCGTATTCTCCTATACTACAATGTACATATGTTTTGATCTATAAATACATTGTGTTCTATTTTTATACATGATGCACTAACATATTGTGCTAGGATTGACTATCCCAACACAACTGATATGTGACTTATTGTGGGAAGGTTAGATGATCATCCATCCATCCTTTCCCCCCATGGTTGGGTGGAGGAAACAGTGTCCAAGGTGCCTAATATAAATATATTTATGGAACATATCATAGTCAACAAATTATGTTGTATTAGTAAGGCTACCTACTGCTACCTGAAGGCCTGAAGGCTGAGAAAGCCAAAATGGGACAGCCAAGATGAGAGCCAAAAAAGAAAAAAAGAAAGCTGGATGCAGCTCAAAAATTCAAAATAGAAGTGGCCAAAACCAGACAAGTCCAAAATCAGACATAGCTAAAACTGGATGCTGCCAGAAATAGATGCAGCCAAATGTAGACAGCCAAAAGTTGATGCATGCAGCATGTCATCCAGATGTGAAGTTCTGCATCCATCTATTTCTGACCAAATCATGGGTGCAGGGGGGGACAGAGCATCCAATGTCTCAAATATATGTAAAGAACACATTGCAGCAAACAGTAATGTAATAAATATGATGTAGGCAATGTGAAGAGCAAAACATATCAAAAGCATGCATGCTGTAAGGTGTCCCAAAGCAGAAGACCAGATGGGTTTGTCCCAAATATGGAAGGACATTTTAGGCATCACAATGGCCATTCCATCGATCCACCCATGATTCCATGAGGAATCACTTTGCCATCATATATGGTGTCAAGCTGTGCTAAAGCAACAAATATATTTTTCTGAAAATAGAGTCATTAGTAACCATCAGACAGCACTCAGTGCCTCCCCCTACACACAGGTAAGGACTTACCTGTTATGCAAGACCCCACATGTACACAAGCACATTATCATTGAGTGTATAACCCCAAAATTTGTCACCTTATGTACACCACATGAATGCAGCACATTCAGTGGTGGTACACAGGCATAGGTATTGTGTGCTTTCACAATGTGCAAGCCTTGAGGCAGTTGATTCATAGTTGATTCATAGTTAACTCATGTTTGACTCATGTTTGACTGGTAGTTGTCATTTGTAGTGATGTAATATACTTTAGTAATAACAATTCATTTCATGAGTGACATTGACACTGAATGTTTATCAGCCAGTTCATGCCAAGTTCATGCTATAGTTTTAGCTGAAAACTTTATTCTGTACTTCAATAAACAATTTTATTATTTCTGATCAGAACTACGATACATTGCTGCCAGAGGTGTTGAGGGTGTCAACAACTTGACACGGTGAGTTCAGCAGGTTCCAACACATCACATGATCATGCTTGCAGCAATTTCAAGTTCCTTTGTTCTCAACACATTTGTGCATACTTGTCTTCTGGCTTTACTGGATACCTGGACTCTTTATTCCATCATCTTCTATTGACTCTGAAACTACAATGGATCCTCATGCAAGTTCTAGTTCAGGGGAGGCTGGCCCATCTCAGGCTGGACTTGGCAAGCGCAAGTGTTCTCTGAGCAACATGAACCCTGGTTCAAGAGCTTTGCAAGCAATGAAAGCCCGCAAGGCCTTCGCAAAGCAACCCAAGAAGCCCAAGAAGCCTAGTGATCGGCACATGAGAAAAGGAGAGGTACCAAAGGAGGCTGAGAAGACAAAGATGCACATTCATTGTACTCAAGCACTTTAAAGTCTAAATCACTTTCAGGCTGCACTTGAGCTTCATCACTGTGTCCTTTGGGGCTTACCACACCAGACTACTGTTCCCCCCAAGGTCACAGAAGATGACAAAGTACCCTTCACCCACTGCTTTACCCTTACCTCTGAAGCACAGTTGTGGAACTCTGTCACAGCCAGTCTTGATGACAACTCGGCTAGCATTCAGGGCACCCAAATGAAAGTGTGCGAGCTCCTTAACTCTATCTCAGACTCAGTTGGGATTATCACCAACAATATCAAGCACATTCCAGAATCCCATCTGTTGCTCATGTTCAGGTTGGTGGCATGCCTTGGGCTTCAACAGTGGGCACCTGATGTCTTGGGTAACAATCCAGAGTCTATATATAATCTCCTTCATGAGCACATTGCCCTCAAGACATTTGAGCAGGTCTCAGGTGCATTTGGATACTCTCACATGGGAATGAAGCTGTTGTGTGTCAACAATTTTGCACTTATGCATAAACTTTATCGAAGCTTTGTTTTCTCATATATGCCTTGTATTGCCAAGTCAGAGGCAAAGAATCCAGGAAGTGTTGTGAAAGCAAAGCAGATGACTGGAGTATGGAAATGATGTAGTGTGGTATGTAATTCCTGCAATTCCATATATGCCATTTGCAGATTGTATTTACTAATAAACCTTGATAGCTTGCTGATGGCAGGATGGACGTGTTCAGGGCATGTGGCTTCAATAAACACGTTGTGGCCTTGGCTAGAGAGAATGAGGCCCATTTGGATGATGAGTTGGCCAAAGGGAATGCTGAGTCAGTTGATGCAGTGTACTATATCAAGGAGAAGGAGGGACGTTTGACAAAAGTTACTGCATTCTTTAGAATGGCTGATCAAGAGTGCAAGCAGATGAATAGAAGCAAAAGAAGACACCTTAAGTGGGCCAATCTTTGTTTTTCTTTTTACATTTGACTGATCCTATTTATCTGTAGACTGGAGCGACACCATGAAGACCCCCCCATGCCAAAGTTATCTGAGCTCACTGCTCTCCCAAAGAAAGTCCCAATTGATTGGTTTGATCCTATCTATTGGAACAATCTTTCTATCTGTGAGCATGCCCAATATGTCAAGAATGGTAGTTATGTTGCTCTTCCACCTGCAGAGCTCTGTGCCAGCTGGGATGAGTGTGAGAAATGGAAGAGTATGCCAGAGAAGGAGTTTATGGCCAAATATGGTGATGAAGTCCAGGCAGAATACAAGCTACCTATGCCAGATGAATTAGAACAACTTGAGCAGCAGGATGATGGGGATGATGAAGATGAGCCAGATGTATCAGGTGAGGGGTCAGGAGATGAGGGGTCAGGTGATGAATGGGTGTTGTTTAATACATATTCTGGTTAATGGTGGTAATTGATTTACTTACCTCTTCATATTCATGCTTGCCAAGTCACTTAATGTATTTCAAGTTAATACCATCTTTTCTATTTATCCAAAACTATTGTTACAATCTGAGACACATGAGAGACAGATGTAGGGCAAAATGGACATGGGGAAAATCTACGACCTGATGAAAGACAACTGTTGTGATCTGAGACATGTGAGAGATATGGATGTAGGGTAAGGCAGATAAAGGGAAAATCTATGACCTGACAAAAGACAACCACATGAGTAGAGTGCAATATGCACACAGAGCAAGTGAGCCATGCAGCAACATACAAGGGTGGAACAGACTTGGCTTCAGTGAGCTGTGCCTCCCTATGCTTATGCGTGTCCATAACTTTGAGGGGTGTTGTGCACAAGATGAGAAAGCTAAGAGCTAATGCATGTCTTTAGGAATAATTAAATTCCTCGGGAATTTTATGGTGCTATTAGGCATTTTCCCTAGTGCTTCTTTGGATGGGTGTCCAAGTCGCCTATGCCAAGTCAAGTAGTCAGCAACATACATGGTCGTGACATTAATCCTCTTGGTGCTCAATATATGAGTCCAAGCCCAATAGATCATGTCACATCTCCTAAGAGGGACACAATCCATTATTTGGTTTCCTTTCTCAAAAAATGAAATGTGTGCGGAGGAACCATGCACATCACTTCCATCTTGTAAAAAGACGCCTATTGACAGTAGTCAAGTACTACAGTCAGGTATGTAGTAGACAGGGTATAATTGCATCTCATGCATCTCTGACTTCCCGTGACATACTACCTGGTGTCTAATGAAGACTGCTCCTTTTCCTACTATATGAGTAGTACCTGTGGCTGTTTGAACCAAGGTAGAGTCCTTTCTTGGTAAAGGCTCGTAGGAAGTGAAATCTTTCATTTCACCAGTGAAGTGCTTTGATGCACCTGAATCCATGATCCAGTCAGCACCTTTCTCACAATTTCCATTTGCACACATAACACATATATTAAGATCTACATAAATAATTCCATGATACATTTAATAGTGGTAATATTTCACATGAAAAGTTCACTGTAATCATTGGAACATTAATCTTTGTGCTTGTAGCAGGGAAAAGGACTGACCTATCATCATATCCACCCATTTCAAGCAGTTCATCAATGAGCATCTCATCGACGGCCTTCCACACTTCTTCATCAGAAACTGGAGGCTCTGATTCGAGGGAGATGGTATCATCATCGGCCTCCATGATCCTAGGTTCCGGTTCTTCTGGTTCGATCCTCCTTCTCTTACCTTCTTGCACTGTCAGGTGCTCTTCCGGTGGTCACAAATTTTTCACACTGCATGGAAGTTGCATTTGCTCAAGGGTGTCTCAAGCTTGCTGATATTCAGTGTAAACCAAACAAGAGGCAGAGGCTGCACCCATATATGCCTGTGCAGGCGGTCAGCAGTGACGGTCCCTTGTGGGAGTGTGGTCATGCTGTTTGATGTGCTGAATGAGCGGCATTGGCAGTATGATGGTGCCATTTATGGTGGTAAAGGCACTGGAGGCGAGGTGGGTATGCTTATCTTTGGGCTTATCCTCCTTTGTCTTTTTGTTCCTGCATCATCCACATTTTTGGGATGACTCTCCATTGTTGTCTTGCCTTTCTTTGGGCTGCCATTTAGGGTTTCCCCCTTTGCGCTTGACAGCAGAAGGTTTATTGGCCTGAGACGGGCTGGTGGGCTTTCCAATTGCTGTGCACCTTGAGGCTTCTGTGACAATGGAGTCCTTGACATGTTTGAACATCAAGGCACTAGTAGCGGTCATGTTTACAACCATGGAGGATACTGAGTCGTACTTGCGTGGCATTGCAGCAAGTAGAATCATTGCCTGTACTAGCTTGGGGATGGCAACATTGGCAGCCATGAGGCACTCAAATTTGTCAGCCACCTTAGCAATCTCTGGCGCTGGATTTGCAGCCAGGATTCTGATCGCTAATGCAGACCTAAAGTCCACAAAGACTTGGGAGGGGCCATCGACACCATAATCGGTGCGAATGAGGTCCCACACCTCCTCAGCAGTGTCCTTGGTGCTGGCATGCTGCCATATGGAGGGGGCCAGGTGGAGCACTAGCCTCCCAATAGCCTGGTCATTTTTGTTGCTCCAGGTCTGGAGCTTAGCAGTAGCGTCCGCTACGAGAGTAGTATTCATTGCTGTCAAAGGAGGTGCCAGAGGCGCTTTGATTTTCACCCCACTAGCTATCTGCCAGAGGCCCTGAGACCTGAGCCATGCCTTCATCGAATTGGCCCATTGAATGTAATTGGATCCGTTGAAAGTCTGTATGAGTTTCTCAAGAGTTGAAGACATGATGGTTGGTGGCTACTGGTAAAAGTGCTCAATCAGTCTTTTACTCAATGAAACACATTTAATGATCTAAGGAGAAAGCACTCCTTCAGAGTGTGTAGCCCTAGTGAACCTAGGTTTTATATGTAGCTCACAGGGAGTGCAAGGTTGTAATTTGGAGACTATGAAGTCAACGTCATTCACAGCTAGTTAAGGTGTGTTTGCAATGTGCCCAGCAGGGCCCATAACCTGTTGGAGCAGACTATATATGCTGCACAGTGGAAGAGACAACTAGTTTCTTACAACCTACCTGGGGTTTAGTTAGACTTACAGCTAGGGTTAGCAGAGGTGAGAACACTGTATTCCTACTATGGTACAGGTTCTCCTTATATACATAATAATAAGGATGTCACATGACTCAGGGATGTGTTTACCACATGTATGTGCAGTAAGCGCAGTAACATGTGTATGCTGCATGTATTGCCTCATGTATACAGCATGCATCATGGGGATTAATTTCAACACCAAGGTCATTGAAGACAGCCTTCATCAGGCTTTCAACCACCACAGAAACCATATACCAGCTGCCTTTGGTGCCACTATGAATGATATCCAGGATAGTCCTGCTTGGGATTACTTGCAAAGTTTTCTACAGTCTCCTTATCATCTAATATTTGGAATCTATATTGATTGGTTCAATCCTTATACCAATAAGATTGCTGGTAAGTTATTAACAAATTCTGCATAGACTATGACACAGCTTATTTTATATATTGGCAAAAAAGTGTCTTGCGGAGCAATTCTGCTTTATTGCTTGAACTTACCTTTTCATCTTCAGTATCAATTTGAGAATACATTTATTGGTGGTCTCACACCTCCTTCCCATCTTCCTGACCCCACAACCATCTCTCATCTTCTTGAACCTGTTATTAAATCTGTTGCCAAGTATGGTGCTGCACCAGGCCAAAATTTGCCAACATCTAGACATTCTGATGGCATCTCTGTGAAAGCAAAAATTGCACCTGTGATTGCTGATCTTGAGGGAAGTCACAAGGCTACTGGCTTTTTGGGACATGGTGCTACAATGTTCTGTTCTTTCTGCCTCTGCAACAGTGATCAGCTAGAGGATCTCAATATTCAATCTTGGGAACTCTGTAATGGTGCACAGGTGTGAGCAGAGGCAGAGGCATGGTTGTATCAGACAACCAAAGCTGGTCAAAATGCTCTGCAAAAGACAACTGGTGTGCAATGGACTCCACTGCATAATCTTCCATATTGGGATCCAGTCAAACATGTTGTACTAGGTTTTATGCATAACTGGCTTGAGGGTGTTTTACAGCATCATCTTCGTGCACTCTGGGGAATTTGATGGGATGAGGATGAAAGCCAAAAAGTTAAAGAGGTGGAAAAGGATGAGCAGTGGAGTGAGGCAGATGTGTCAGATTCTGCTGAAGAATTGGATGACCTTTTTCAAGAAGCAGCTAAACATAATCTTGAGGCTGCAATGGCAATGCACCATACACCACCACCTATGTCTCCCTCACCATCTTCTTCTGAATCATCAGACTCATCCTCATCCTCACCACCTACAGCCACACAGAGCCACACAAATCCCTATGCATATGACTTCAATTATGATGATGATGATGATGATAACTATATTCCTGTTGACCCTTTGCCTTTTAGCTTCACCGAAACTGAGCTACAAGCAATAAGAAATTGCATTCATGATATCACTCTTCCAACATGGATACAAAGACCACCAACCAATCTTGGTGAACCAAGCCATGGCAAGCTCAAAGCTCAGGAATATCTCACCCTCTTCACATGTATCTTTCCCCTCATTATTCCTGAATTCTGGTACATGACTACTGCCACAAATTTCCACCACCAGCACTTCTACTGCTTCTATCATGTTGTTGCAGCAACAAATATTGTAGCTGCATATCAAACCTCCAATGCTGATGCTGATGCCTATACTCAGCATTATATTCAATATTGAACTGCTATTCAACAACTTTTTCCACATCGTTCATCCAAGCCAAACCATCATTATGCAATGGATAATTGTGCTCTTCTCGAATATTGGGGTCCTTTGGCTTCTTTTAGTGAGTTTCCAGGTGAACAAATGAATGGAAAGTTGCAAAAAATGAACACCAATTATCATCTCCATATGTGTTTCAATTATTTTGCTCAAACATTGATAGCTAATACCAAGATCAGGGGATTCAGATCTTACAATGCTTCGTCAGATGAGTTGTCAAGCATGTGTAGATGCTTTACTGCACAGTGAAGATCATTCAAAAGAATTATGTGATATTCTTGAGCCAGGAGACATGGCCAAGGATGACCATCCAGTACCTCTCCAGCCTACAGAAGTGGCAGATATTCTAGCAAAGCCACCTTGCCTTCTTGAAGTAGATTATAAAAATCTGCTTAATTATCTTCACCAGACAGGAAGACCATACCAAGCTTACTCTGATCTTCCCCATCCACCAAATGCCATTATTCTCCCTCCACAAGCCCAGCATCTTTTGCAGGTGCACCATGATGAGTGCACATTCAGTTGTGAAAAGTCGCATAAAGGAAACAGTGCTATAAAGTTCTACAATCCATTAACACAGGCTCATGATACAGGATTCATTCAAAACATTTGGAGACTTCTGCTGGAGGGAATAATGCACACCTTTATAAGAGTCCACTCACATCACACAAGAGGCAGAGCAATACATTACCCAGGAGAATATGTTGGGAATAATAGGGAAAAAAGACACTTTTTCCCTGGGGAAAAATAAAAGGAACCATTAGTAAAAAAATGTTGTTTTTCCTACACTTTTCTCTTTGCTCTTGCTCAGCACAAATAACTCATCCATTCCCAGGATCAGGTGACAATGGAGGGGAAATATATCTTTTTTTCCACATTTTCTCTATATCTGGTGAAAATAACATTTTTTCTCCTGACTTCCACAATTTTTTCACCTAGAAACAGATTAGTTATTTTTCCACAGAGAAAAAACTGGGAATATGTGGGGAAATGACCTTTTTCCCCCTCATGTTCACAAGTTTTTCTCCTGGACACAGATTAGTTGTTTTTCTGCAGCAACCAAAAGGACAAAATGTAGGAAAATAACATATTTTTACTGATGGTTCCTTTTATTTTTCCCCAGTGAAAAAATGTCTTTTTCTCCCATTATTCCCAACATTTTCTCCAGGGTAATATATTGCTCTGCCTCTTGTGTCAATCACTATCTACACAAGAGGAGAGGCAGGCACCATTCATACACCACCCTGGATTTATGGTATGAATTGTTGATGCACTCCCCTCTAGCAACCTTAGTATTATTGAGCCTGTCCATATTATCACTCATGTCACAACTGTCCAGTGGCCAGCAGGCACTTATGGTATTGGCAGGAAGGTCCTGGTTGTATGTTGGGCTCCCAACAGAGGGCACTGATAATTTTGCATCCCTGGCAATGTATAAATAGCTGTTATAACCTCAATTATGCCTCCATTCTATGCTTCATTTTCCTGGTCTGACTTCTTTCCAACTTGAAATCTTGTTCTGCTTCTACTTCCTTATTCTGTTCTGTGCTATCTTTAGCATACTACCTATGTTCTGTTTCTGCATATTTAAGTCTATAGTATTGTTTGTAATACCTTAGTCTGATAATTGCACTCAATTAACACCAAGCACAAAGATTAATGTTCCAATGATTACAGTGAACTTTTCATGTGAAATATTACCACTATTAAATGTATCATGGAATTATTTATGTAGATCTTAATATATGTGTTATGTGTGCAAATGGAAATTGTGAGAAAGGTGCCGACTGGATCATGGATTCAGGTGCATCAAAGCACTTCACTGGTGAAATGAAAGATTTCACTTCCTATGAGCCTTTACCAAGAAAGGACTCTACCTTGGTTCAAACAGCCACAGGTACTACTCATATAGTAGGAAAAGGAGTAGTCTTCATTAGACACCAGGTAGTATGTCATGGGAAGTCAGAGATGCATGAGATGCAATTATACCCCATCTACTACATACCTGACTGTAGTACTTTACTACTGTCAATAGGCATCTTTTTACAAGATGGAAGTGATGTGCATGGTTCCTCCGCACACATTTCATTTTTTGAGAAAGGAAACCCAATAATGGATTGTGTCCCTCTTAGGAGATGTGACATGATCTATTGGGCTCAGACTCATATATTGAGCACCAAGAGGATTAATGTCATGACCATGTATGTTGCTGACTACTTGACTTGGCATAGGCGACTTGGACACCCATCCAAAGAAGCACTAGGGAAAATGCCTAATAGCACCATAAAATTCCCAAGGAATTTAATTATTCCTAAAGACAAAATTATATGTCCAGGGTGCACTGAAGGGAAAATGACATCAAAATCCTTTCCTGAATCAACTTCACGTGCAGAGAAATACTTTGAATTGATACATTCCAATCTAAAGGAACTACTGGTACTATTGTACCACAAACATAAATACTTTATTGTATTTCTGGATGACAAAATGTCACATATCTGGGTCCAGTGCCTTAGAAAGAAGTCTGATGCTGCTACAGCGATTAGACAATTTCAGGCAATGGCTTTGACCCAGTATGGCACTACAATCAAGCACTGGCATGTTGATCCAGGGGGGGAGTTCAAAGATTGTGAGCTACAAAGTACACTCAAGAATTTCGGCATCAAAATAGAGATGTCTGCACCCCACATTCACCAACAGAACAGGCGCGCAGAGCATGCCATAAGGACAATAATGGAAAAGTCGCAAACCCTGCAATTCACCACTTGTCTACCACAATCGTGGTGGGAATTTTGCATTGAACATGCAACACACCTATACAACTGAACCCCAATAAGGCGCCTGAAATGGCTGACACCTTTTGAGGACCTGAATAAGGTCTGCCCAGATCTAAATGATCTGAAGGTCTTTGGTTGTGGTGCTTACATCTATCTACCCAAGGAGAAACATCCAACCACATTAGCTCCTCGATCAGAGTTAATGATGTACCTTGGATTAGAAGATGGCATTAAAGCATACTGTTTCATGCGACTTAGTGGCGCAATATTCATTGGTGCTACAGCACTATTTGATGAAACATTGTTCCCATGCTGTCCCGGAGCTAAAACTCCTGCCAAGACAGACCTTGGTGATTTTCCACCTCCAGAACCAGAAGATGACGACCACTCATCTGGAATGGATGGTGATGATTCTATACCGCCACAAAATCCCCCTCTTCCTCCATCATCAGAAAATGATGATGATGATGTACCAAGCGAGCAAAAGGTGCATGACGATGTGACTGACGCTACTCCTCCACTGCCTCCAGTGACCACTGAGGACTTTTGTCCAAGACATGATGATCAACAGGAATGGCAGCAATTGCCCCATCGATCAGGCAGGCAGAGGAACATCCCAAACCATCCTGGCAATACCTATGGAGAGAAGCGACTCCCCTCTGAAATAGAGAGAGACATTGCATGTGATCAATATTGGAAGAGATCTGTGGGTCAAGATTCAGATCATAACTGAACACAACCACAATCTCAACAGCAAGAACCGGTTCCTGGACCGAGTTTGGCACCCCATGAGAGTGTGCCCAATTCCAATAATCAAGAACATGATCACCCAATAGGGGAACCGGAAATAGAGAGAGACATTGCACGTGATCAATATTGGAAGAGATCTGTGGGTCAAGATTCAGATCATAACTGAACACAACCACAATCTCAACAGCAAGAACCAGTTCCTGGACTGAGTTCGGCACCCCATGAGAGTGTGCCCAATTCCAATAATCAAGAACATGATCACCCAATGGGGGAACTGGACAAAGCAGGTTGTATTAAAAAGATAACCAAGGAAGGTGGAGATAAGCTTATTTGCTGCCTGTTGTCAAAAGCAGTCAAAACATCAAGCGAAATAAGCCAAGTTCCAAACCAATTTTGCGATATTGCACGCCTACCAAGGCAGCAGCAAATTGAGTGGAAACTGGCTTGTTGTGAAGAATTAGAGGCTCTTCACAAATGACAAGTCTATGACATTGTTGCTCTTCCATATGATCGAAAAACAATCAAAAATAGATGGGTTTTCTCTGTGAAATCAGTAGGGTGTATTGACCTGCAGGTAAATTTCACACACCGCACCCGCACCTGCCAACACCGCACCCATCCTAACACCGCAACCGCAGTGACAGGCTTTTACCACAGTCTGTCATGAAACACTGCAGGTGTGATACCATGTATATACACCATGGTTTTAACAATATTTTTGCCTTGTATTTGATGTTCTATGTTGAATATCCTGTATCTGTGTTGTATAATCCCTTCACTAACTACACTACATCCCATATACATATACCTACAATTTTTTGCAAATTTGAATGCTAGCTTATGTTACTTCATGCCAAACAAAAAGACACCCCTGCTCGAGACGAGCGACAGAGTTATTTATTCAATAATTCTACAAAGAGAAGAACCCCACCCCCATGCAAAATGTGGGGGAGGGGGTTGTGATGTGGGCATCATTGCCCTGTCATTGTTGTTGTCCCATCGTGTCCCCCCCATCCTCTGTCCCGTTGTCCCCATTGGCCTTGTGCCTGTAGTCTAGTCCTCCCCATCCCCCGTGTCCCTGTCCCACCATCTCATTGTCATTGTCATACTCCTGCTCCCATCATTGGCCTGTGGTGGTGGTGGCAGTTTCTCATTGTTGCTGCTGTCATGGCTGCTCCATGTCGCCGCTCATGGTGGCTCATCCTCCCCCATACCCATCCTTGTCCTGTTGTTGATCCCCATTTGCACCCCACAGGGTGGTGGTGGCTCCGTCGTCAGTCAGTGCATTCATTAGAGTCATCATGTCATCGTAACAGGAGGTAAAATCTATAAGTTAGTTCCATGAACCAAAAAAACAAAGAAACGAATGAGGAAAAACTTACCAGGAGTCCAAATGATGATACATGTCATTTGAGCCTGTGCCTCGTCCTTGTACCCCTCATCCCATTCCTGTGCTCATCTTCATCATCATAGTTCCCTCACCATTGCATTGTGCCGTGCACCCCGATGCAACAGTGGTTTGGTGGTGGTGGTGGTCTGTCGTTGTCATCCCTATCTTCCCCATCATCATCATTGAGTCCTCTCATTGTCTTCTGGTCCTTCTTGTCATCTGACCATTGTCCTGGTTGTCATCGTCATCAGTAGTCCTAGTCAGTACCTAAAAAGCTTGTTAGTTTAAAAAATGAGAAATGAGCAAGAAAAAAACTTACCTACAGCCCAAGAGACATCAACAACATCTCTTGGGCCTTTCCGGCCAGTTTTCCTCATCATCCCCGCTGTCCCAATCCCAGCCACTCCTAGTTTCTACCCTGCTCCCAGTTGCTCACGACAGTAGTTGGGGGTGCTGTCATGGTGGGGGTACTGGGCTTCCAGGTCCTCCTTGTCCCCCTTCCTGGCATTGCAGAGGTTCCTTCCTTTCTGTGCCTCCTGTCATTGTCATCCAATCCTTGTCCTCATCCTCTTGTTGTCGTATGGTTCATCATTGTCCTTTCATTGTTGTGCCCTCATCCTCTCCATCACCGCTTTTGTCTGCTGTCTTCGTCATTGTCAAGTAGTACAAACATTGTAATCTAGAAAAAAGAACAGTTAGTTCTAGGCATGCAGATCACCCAAACTGCAAATAAAGTCAAACTTGATCAAACTGAATATCTCGTGAGAGGTTCGAGATGACAAATGCCAAAGTTGCCCCCACTCCGCTCCTGACTGGTTACCAACCATTGGAAAACACAGTGATGCCAAACACGGTGCTTAGATCAAAATATCAGTCTGTGATCAGATCTTTATTGTATCTGATGCTTGGAACACGACCTGATATTGCTTATGCGGTAATCAAGATGTTGCAATTCTTGACTAATCCTAGCCAAGAACATCTACACAAAGCAATGTACATCATGCACTATCTGGTGGGAACCCAGTAATATAATATTGTCTACAATGGAGAAAAATCCAAATGGCTACAGGCCTTCACAGATTCTGATTGGGCAGCTGACACTGTCAAGCACCGATCTACAATGGGATACTTTGCTACTCTAGCAAGTGGGATTGTGTGCTGGCAGTCCCATTTACAAAAAACTGTAGCACTGTCATCCACAGAAGCTGAATATATGGCTCTCTCCAACACTTGTTGGCAGATAGCATGGATAGAGTCCTTATTCCAGGAACTTGGATATATACTGAAGTGCATACCAATCTGTGCTGATAATCAGGGATCCATCTTTATCGGATCTAATCCAGCTCAGGAAAGAAGGACTAAACATATAGACATTTGCTACCACTACACCCGCGAATGCATAGAAAATGACAAAGTCACAGTCGTTTTCATTCCTGGAAGTGATAATCCAGCTGACCTGTTCACAAAGAACCTTGGCACCGTCCTATTCAGGAAATTTGGAGACTCTCTCAGAATTACTTTTGAGGTTCAAACTTAGCTGCTTAGAGCGCTGTACAGTTTGAGGGGGGGTGTTGAAATTAATCCCCATGATGCATGCTGTATACATGAGGCAATACATGCAGCATACACATGTTACTGTGCTTACTGTGCATACATGTGGTAAACACAATCCTGAGTCATGTGACATCCTTATTATTATGTATATAAGGAGAACCTGTACCATAGTAGGAATACAGTGTTCTTACCTCTGCTAACCCTAGCTGTAAGTCTAACTAAACCCCAGGTAGGTTGTAAAGGAACTAGTTGTCTCTTCCACTGTGCAGCATATATAGTCTGCTCCAACACTTGGAGGATAAAAAGAACTGAAGCCAAGAATCAAATGATTCAGTACTTTACAGTCCCCCACCTGTCCTAGTGCACTCCGACCAGACTGACCGGAGTCCACTGGAGTCCAAGTGGAGTCCAAGTGGAGTCCAAGTGGAGTCCAAGTGGAGTCCGAGTGGAGTCCAATTGAACTACACTAAGTCATGTAGAGTTCAATCCCCCATTGGAGTCCAACTGGAGTCCAAGTGCAACCAAATGATAAGTCAATTAGATATGAGCTCAAAGGACTTCGGACTTGGTGAATTTCATAAAGTACCCACAAAATAAATTTGTGTACTGCAGGAATTGAACTCAAGACCTCACCATAAGGAATCACATGACAAACCAAACAAGTGTGCTCAACCACTTGAGCCACAGGAGATTTATTGGGGATCAATATAAGGTTTATTTATGACTCAACTTTTCATATTCTTCGAGGAGGCATTTTTCAAACAATTAAGATCAAAAAATTTTAATTAACCACATCCCTCGTGTAGGACACGAGGGAGTGGGTATAATATAATAATAAACAAAAAAAACCCCTCTCGCATCTTGCAAGAGGGGGGGGATTACTACTATGTACATAAAAAACTAAACCCCTCGCATTCAGTGCGAGGGGGGGGGCAGAGATAAATTAAAAATAATAAAGACCCCTCCCCACGCAAAATGCGGGGGAGGGGGGGTTGGGGGATGTGGTCTGGGGTGGGTGTCGTCGCCCACCCCTCCTCGCACGCGTCTGTCGCCATAGCAAGCCGCACCCGTCATCCACCCTACGAGCAGAGGCTCGTAGGCGTGGGGATGGCGTCGGCGTTGCCTTGTCATCGTTCACCGTCGTTCGCCGTCGTCACCTCCATTCCACCCGTGATCCACCCCCCGAGCAGTTGCTCAAGGGGCTGGAGGCAGGTGGTGTGTCGTTGGCCCCGTTGCTTCGCGTTCTGGGGGTCCTGGTGACACTCACGATCCACCATACGAGCAGGGGCTCGCAGGCGTGGGGTGGGTGTGTGGGGTTGTCTCGCGTCCGGCCATCGGTCATTACCAGCAGAGTAGAACCTACAAAACAAAAGAAATGAGTTAGTTTATAAAAACAAAAAGCAAACTAAAAAAACTTACCTAGGGCCCAAACGACGTGATCTGCGTCATTTGGGTCCGCGTTCCATCCAGTCGGCTCGTTTGTGGGTGGTGGCGTCGTTACCAGTAGTTTATAACCTAGAAAACTAAAGAAAATGGTTAGTTAGTTTATAAAAACAAAAAGCAAACAAAAAAAAACATACCTAGGGCCCATCCATTCGGCTCGTTTGCGGGTGGTGGTGATGGTGGATTGGGCGTGGGAGTGGTGGCAGTGGGTGTCCACGCAGTGGTGGTGGTGGTAGAGATAGGAGGGAGGGAGGCAGCATCGACGGTGGTGCTGGTGAGTGATGAGCTGGCACATTTGATGACGCAGCAATATGCTTTGTCATACACAGCCGCACCACGGTACCTAATGCAAGTAGATGATGCCTTACACAAGGTACTGTGGTGCAACAATCATATTGTGCATCAGGATTGATTACATAAGCAACCTATGGCATCTGGGTTCACTTACACACTTTTTCAGTGGAATCTGACTGGACTCCACTGGACCAGTCCGAGTGGAATCCGGTGTTTGAGTGGATTCCACTTGGAGTCCGGTCGGACTGGACTCGGACTGGACTGGCAACTTTGCAGGCAGTTGGCTGGTGACCAGTCCCAGTGGACTCCAGTCGGACTCTGGTTGGACTCCGGTCAGTCCGGTCGGACTCCAGTCGGAGTCCACTAGGAAAGGTGGGGGAGTGTAAAGACCTCAAAGGATTGTGTAGTGTATAGATGACATGGGACCCATTTAGGCCCATTTGGAGTATTCTGAGTTGTCCAGAGTTTTGTGTTACAGGATTGTGATCTTGGGGATGCCTTCCACTGACATTGCCAAGGAATAGGATGAGAAAAGAGGGGAAAGCACTTGGGGCAGCATGCTGTCCAAATGATTTCTGGCTCTGAGCAGTGAAGCCAATATGCTGTACAGACATCATGAGGAAGTTTGATGTTTGGAAGCTTGACATTGAGTCCAGATGATGAAAGAGCAACCTCAACAATAGAGAGAGTCACAGAAATAATATGTTGAAGTCCTTGTAGAATTTTGTTGGTGATAGAATGACTCACACCAGCTCTATTGTGGAGCCAGATGACAAGGAGGCAGATCATCTTTGTGATAAGTACTGTAGAAAAGTTGATATCTGCATAATTACTATTAGTCTTAATCTAACAATAACAATGTAGCACTTACCTGTGGGAGAATTAGAAGCTCTAGAATGTTTTGGTGATGGGCTTGGGGATGATGATTGCCGCTTCCCCTTTGCCAGTTGTGAAACAGGCTGTTTATCCTGTTTCTCATGCTTCAAATGGGTAGAACCATCAACATACTGTCCTGGCTGTTCAACACCATTGATGAAGATGGTTTTTGTGCTACAAATTGTGCAGTTACATATGACTGGAGGCATGGTGAACTTGGTTAAGCCTCAGTGAAGGAAAAGAGGGGGAAAGAATGACAGCTGTTTTGGACCATTTTAATAGAAACATCAAGATTGGTTGCTATTGTAACTGATGTATCCTCCATGCAACAGTCTGATGCCTGTCACCATAGTCACTATCATGAACCTATTGATTTAAACAGATATCTGTTCGTAAAAGGAAGCATCAATACAAGTGCTCAATTTGGTAGGATTATGTAATAAGGTGCAAACTCCGGTCAACCATGAGTGCATGAGTCAATGTTTCAACCGTGAGTCAACTACGAGTCAACCGTGAGTCAACTACGAGTCAACCGTGAGTCAACTCCGAGTCAACCACAAGTCAACTGCCTCAGAACTTGCCCATTGTGTTTGTTGGTAATGGTTCTTTATGACAATGTTGTGTCTTGTTTAGACAACAAGGTGGCGTGATTGGCGCTGGCCCGGGTAGGCCATCGTAGTAAAAGAACAAGGACAACCATGATTTTGTTATTACATAAAGAATATGCAATGGCAAGAACTACTAAATATTGTGATCTAAAGTCATGCCGGGGCCTTGGCAGTATGAGTGACAATTAGCACATTTAGGAACCGTAAAGGGTGCATGAGTGAGTGACACATAGAGCAGCTACACTGTACTGAGTAATACGGTATATAGAACGTATACATTGTACCGAATGATACAGGTTCATGGGGGCCTGTAGAATGCTCTCATAATAAGTATAATATGTACTACTATCAAATAGATACAGTGTTAGTATTCTGGCTTGTTATTTACTTTGGAGAATGTTAATAGCCAGATCAGTCACCTATGAGATAGTGTTGGACACAAAATATGGCAACAACATCAGCACCAGCAATGGAACCGGCAATGGAACTGGCAATGGTCGCGGCATAAAAGTACGGCATCGGCATCAGACACCACATAGTATGGGTGAAGGAGTTTCATGATGGTGAAGGCATCATAAATCCTCATGTAGCGATAATTGATTTATTGTGGTATGCAGACCTACGCATGGCACCGGCACCAGGATCACAATCACGCCGAAAATGTTTGGTGTACCAAAAGCACCAACAATTATTACTACATGTTTATGTATACAATGCAAAAGGAATTGAGCATCATGTGTCCTCTGTAGTGTCCATATCATCATCAGAGCCCGACAACCAACTGCCATCAACATAACTAAAGTCCACATGAGTATAGATGGGCACTGGCAGCATGATGCAGGTTGGGGAGGGATGCTCTATCTGGGAGGTGCTTGGGGATTCATCACTAAAACTGTGTTCTGAGTCAGAATTTGCACTCGCACCATCAGCATCAGCATTGGATTCACCCAGAGATCCAGCAGAATCTGCCTCTGATGATGAGAAAAAAACCTCTGCTGCATCAGATGCAGTGGCAAAGGCTGAAGGGGGATTAGAATGTCCAGATGAAGAGGTAGTAGAGTCGTCAAAGTAGATGGCAGCGGCATCAAAGCCAGTTAGGGAACCCATACCAGCGAGGACAGGCTCGGCATCGGCAGTAGAACCCGTATGGGCGGATGATGAATCACAATCAAATGCCATGGCTGCCTCAAAGGCAGTATGACCAGCATTAGCAACATTATCTTGACCTAGCCCTTGCATGAGTGTGTTGCCATGCAAATTGGCAGCGGGGAGAGGATCGGCATCGGTAGTAGAACCAGCACTGGTGGATGATGAATCAAAATCAAATGCCATCGCTGCCTCAAAGACAGTATGCAGATCAGCGTCATTCGCTACATCATGGGGAATGGGGACAGAATCAGAAACAGGAATGGGGGCAGCATCGGGGGCAGCATCGGGGGCAGCATCGGGGGTGGCCGCAGCGGGGACAGGAAGAAAGGGAGCGGTTCCAGCATTGGATACATCGGAATCAGATTCTGGAAAATAGAGCCCTGCATCATGAGCAGTTACCGTGGGTGGTCGACTGTAGGAAGAAACTGTTGGGAGACTTGGGGTTTCTGACCACTCCTTGTTTGGCGGTGGGCCATCGGGTAGAGACACTATGTACCCAGAATGCTGTGCCTTTCCCTTGCCCTTCTTCTGATTGATTGTTAACACCTCATTCTCCGTAATATCCATGCCCCAGGTCCACTTGTAGGAGGTGGGGGGAAGGGCCTTCAAGTGCTCAAGTTCAGCCTGTGCATGTGCAGATACCCGTTCCGTTTCCGATTGCCTTACCCATCTCCCAGCAGGTCCACAAATGTTTTTCGATGCCGATGATGTTGCTGGTGCCATTGCCATTGCCATAGCTGGTCCCAGTGCCAGTGCTGGTGTTAACTTACTTGGTTCAGACTGAATCTCCTTGAGCAGGGCAAGCTCATGGAGATGATGAAATCCTGCCGCTTTCCTCAAATTCACATTCATTTCAGCATCCGCTGCTGATTCACAGGTGCTTAGGAAGCCGTGCATCATGCCTGCTTCATCAAACATATCGTGTATGAGAGCACGCAGGTCAATGCATGATTGGCAATCAACTTGGCCGCTGGGAGCATCCTGCCCTGACTGGCTATTGACAGGTGTTGAGACTGTCACAGGGGTAGAGACCCATTGCTGATAGTGATCAAGGCATTCATCCAGGGTGTCAATGCCAAATATTCTGGCGGGTGCCGGTTCTGCCTTGTGATGCCACCAATCACATGCATATGACTCCACAAGACGACTAGGACTGTCGCTGGCAACACCATCATCCAACAAGGCCAAGAGAGATGGATGGAATCCCAGGGGTAGGTGGTCCAAATTCACATCGGCAAGACTGTCGTCCAAGGACCAAAGAAGGATCGGCACATCTATCATAAGGCCGATCGAGGTGCCGATGCTGATCCAAGACATAACATACATCTGTCATACATCTCAGTGATGTATATTTACTTAATTTAGGAAAGATCTTCAACTTACAACCTCAGCATAGAGAATTCTTTGCATCCAACTTTGTTTTACAAAGTTTGCCTGGTCTACCTCCAACAAAACCCAGCGGAATCGGGACTCCGCGTACCAAATGATCTCTTGTGCACGCCTTTGGAGTTGCACTTTTGGGCCCAATTGCAAAGAAAAAGGGCTGTAGACTGAGAGACTTTTGTTTGACATGGTTTTACCAATCATGGTTGGTTATCAAGATAATTGTATTTACATCAAGGTTACATAATCATCAGTCACAAAGGGGAGATATAATCGGCATTTGTTGATCTAAATGCTTTGTCAGCCCTCAAAGCTAATTCATACCATGAAGCATGTTGACGATTAGCATAAGCAAGCGGACCAGGAAGGGTATTGTTGGACTCTGAGGCTGACTGCCACCGTTGGCTGTGATGGATGAAATACTGCACAGTCCACTGCATTTCATATGTGATGAGTAGAAACTCCTCCCTCCACCAATTTCTCTGAGCCCATGAACAAAGCCAATGTATGCGTCTGACTATGAAAAATGTGAGCACAACAAATAGAGATGACCACCCAAAAAAATTTACATTCCCAGAATTGACTGAGGTTGGCATCAGAAGCGGGTATGGCTGTGGCCCCACTCCCACCATTGGCACCAATGCCACCATTAGCTAAGACACCAGTACAAAAGGAATTATGCCAAATCCAGGACAGATGAACAGAGGTGGAGCCAGCTACATTTGGATTCAAAATAGCTGTGCTGGTGTTGAGGTCATCCTTGGTTAACCGCTGAAACATACTCAATGTGTCAGCATCACAATACAGTGCCAGCAATTGGCTACGGCAATGGTTATACATCCGAGTGTGCAAGCTAATTTTGTTAACCAACTCATGGACAACAGCTCGTGACCAGGTGCAAACTCCCTTTCGCGGCACCGCTCGCATGATGTGTGAATATTGAAATGATTTTTCAGCGATGAGCTCCTGCAGCTCCCACAGCTGATGCAGCAGTCGGCTTGCCTGGCACTTCCAGAGCTTAATCTCTACCTCGGCCAGGTGGCCATGATGAGGGAGGGTTACTTGTTGCTCCTCCACCGAAATAGTAGATGTTGCAGGAAGGTTTGATGGGCCAGCTGCTGATGCCATTGCCGGTGCCGATGCCTCGTCATCGTCAACTTCACCTGGGGTATCAAATTCTCTTTTGTTATCATTGTTGATCCACGAGGAAGCAATGTCATGATCGGCTATGTTGGCAGCATTTTGTAACTGGGTTAAGGTTACCATGTGGGATGTCAGAGCTTCTCTTTCCCATTCAACAGCTTGTGTGTCAGAAATGTGAGGTGATTTACCCAGTCGACGGACTTTGTCTCGCAATTCAATCCTGGTGATGATAAATGATTGGTTGTCATCTGGGGTAGGCAGTGGAACTCACTGCATTTGCTGAAAAAGAATAGCGAAATCAATCCACTCCTCAACCGCGGATTGAACCAGTGCCGTTCCCGAAGAAGAGGCCATGCCCGAGGCTGATCCTGATCCTGCTGCCACGTCTGATATCTGCGTGGCATACATGTCCATTACCTTGCTATCTGTAAGTCTTCTGGTTTCTGCTGAGATGACTTCATCCTCCCATCGTTCGATTGGTTGCTGGTCAAATGCTGCTGTTAGTTCAGCGTGGTATAGGCCAAGTTGTGTGGAGTTCTCAAGTGCTTCCCGAGCTTTTGCGCATAGTGTGACCATCATACCGAGAATTTTGAATCTGTAGCATGATCATCAAGCATTTCTGCCCGATGTGGCAAGGTTGCTGTTCTGACTGTTGGGGAGATGGAATTCAGTGATGCCCACAGAGACTCAAGTATTTCTCCTGCTACGATGCCGGACCCTGGGATGAAAGACGGAGCATAGCAAAAAAAGCATTCATCTTTGTGGCGATGAACATGTAAAAGCCCAATGGCCTGGTCGATCGTCAAGCCGGCCAGAAGATGAGCACCAATACGTTTCCGAAGGTAGATAATGTACTGGCAGACAATGTCATAAATGAGCATGACTCCCTGTTGATGGTCAACTCTAGTGATCTTCAGCACTTGAAGAAAAGCAAAGTCGATATTCTTCTGCTGTTCTCCACAAAACAGGTCTACCAATGCATTGGGAACATAACATCCATGCCGTGCACATGCAATGGCTGCACATCCAGTCCTGTCACATGCCTTAGATGCCAGAAAAGCATTCACAACGGCTAGGAATTTATTTTTGCAAGGGGCCTTCTGAAAGACCGGATAGAAATCAGATTGGCATTGGGGCAGGCAGCGGGAATGGCAACAGCAACGGCTGCCATCAAGGGAAGGTACCTACCATTAATTGTTCTATGGCAGCTTGGAGAAAGCGATGATATTCAGCCTGATTTGGGGCCATCCCACCTCCATCCCATAGCCATATGTCAGTTTCTGAGCTTTTCTGCCGGACATGATCAGCTTTGAAATTGCCATCGGCCATGAATATGTGTTTGAAAACAAATCTGAATGGCAATGTGTCATTATCCATGCCACTGCAGAGACATTCTGTCACCCACCGGTTCACATCGTCCTTCCAATTTTCCGGTATGTTTATGCCTACTTGAGGACATGCTGGGCAGAAATTTGCAAGTGTTCCTGGTTCAGGATTCAAAGGATCTTTTTGATTGTGTCCATACCCTGCCCACTTCAATCTTTTCATCCAACGCCATAAGCAGGACATGCGCTGAAGCTCATGATAGAGATTAACCACTTCGGCAGGCCTCATTGGTGATGTTACATGCCGAATCAGCTGGTAAAACTGATAGGCTGAGGCCTTTAATTCTAGATTACAGAGCCAAAAATAGTCTAGGACCTGCACAGTGAACAGAGTCCGTATGTTGGTGAAGCTTGTGGGTAGTAAGTTGCTGGTTACCAGGTCCAAGGGAATTTGGTGTTCCCCCTGACACTGGCAGGTAACCATCGCCATGTGATGTATTCCATTTCTATGGACCACACGAATATAACTATTGTTCAAGGCATCGGCAGTGGGAACGGCATCGGCAGTCAGATTTATGGTAGGCAAATATGGCTGAAAGCCATGGACGTCTTCATTGGCTTGTTGAACTTCAGATTCATCATTGCCATCAAAGAAGTCTTCATAACCATGCTCAGCGTGAACGTTACCATCCCCTTGACCCCAAAGGGAATCAAGGTGATCCAAAAAAGCTGAGTCGGCGGCAGTTTCATCATCCAAAAAGGCAGAGTCGGCGGCAGTTTCACTTTCCCACTCATGATATGGCTCCAATGCTGAGTGAGGCAAAGTCGGCCATTGCTGCTGCCGCTGCCAATCGTTGGCCTGAGCACTTTCTGACTCTTGCTCTGCTTGATCCTTCATGTATTCGAATGACTCCAGATACTGCACTTGAAAGTCCAGGGCTTGACAAATGGGATAATCAGTGTTGTGCTGGACTAAATTGTATGTGCTGACCTCCCATAGTTCTGCCCGGTGGAAGTGCGTGCCGGTCCAGCATTCAATGCGATGGAAAGGATTTTGCCTGTAAGTTACATGCATGCATGAGCGGCAAAGCGTGGTTCCCAGTGAACAATTGACACATCGCCAAATTGCCTGTTTATTGAATGCGCAGTAGTTGCAAACTTGTTTGTTGACTGACCATGCCTGCCGAGCTAGGGATGCTTGCAGCAATTCATCTATTCGTCCCACAAACTCCAGTACATAGTCTTGCTGTCTCTATTATGTTTTAATCAGCATTGTTCTGTAAGCAATCAGTGTCAGAAACTAACCTTGCTGATGTGGGGCTGGGTCAGCTCGGCACTGAGAGTCGGCTTGGTGGCCACCTGCAGTTCTTCCATGTCCCATTCTGGAACACCACTGGGATAATCCTGTATAACAGAAATAGATTGAACCTGTTCCTATTCCTCTACGTCCCTCAGCGGGACCATGACTCACTGTCTTTTTGGACCAGCTTTCGTCATGACCTCAACTTCTACATGTGTAACAGTATCCACTATAGCATCGTTGTTCTCCTACAGGGAGGCATTCTTCTTTGATCTTCTCTTGCACTTGACAGGAACATATTCTAGGTCCATGGTGATTGGAGGTGAACCAAACCAATGACCTTATTGTACTATCGGCCTCATGTTACTATCGACCTCGTGTGATCCTCATGTTATCCTCATGTGATCCCCTCGTGCTGATGAAATATTTTATGTCAATCAGAAGAATGATTCTTCCTTTACAATAATTCCCTCCAATGCTGCCTGGGCCATCAGAGAATCTGCGGTTGAGAAAGTACCGGAAGGGAGGCAGATATATGGATGAAGAGCGGAGGATCATAGAGCCATATAAAGTTTCTTTCTGATTGCAGCAATCAAAAGCTGGCCAATTGCAAATACTCAAGACCGACATCCTCCCAGCAATGTTCAACTATTGGGCAGCAATTGACAAGGCCCCTGTGGATCAGGAGGAGAGTCGCCTTCATGCCAAGGTAAACTCACAAGGATGTGAAGGTTGTACTACTGATCACATCACCAGGAACTAACAACCTGGCTTTCCAACAACTGGTGAATGACTCAAGGACCCTCACGGAAATCAAACGACTTCAAAGTCAAGCGGTCAGAAGTCATTTGGAGCTTGTACCATGACCAAGTTATGCAAGAGATCGTGAACATGTTACATGTTGAGGATGCCACCACGAGTACACCAGGATGGTTCCAAATGCGAATGCCGGCTATCAAGAATGTTTATGACCAGATGACTACAGAGGAGAAGTTAGGTGTGCATGACAAGCGGGATAAGATAATGCGTCAAGGATATCCTGAAGAGACAAAGCGAAGGTGAGTAGTTCCCAATGCCAATGCTGCTCCTGATACCGATGCCAGACTTTACAGTCTCGCAGCAAAATACCTGCTTAAGCATGTGCAGGAGAATGCTCGACAACAGTGGCTAGAAATGGGGGCATTGTCGGTAACCATGACAGCCTATGTCCACCCTAAGGGTTTGCTGGTCATTGACGCATGAGTCCCTGAAGTTATGATGGCCAATGCCAATGCCAATGCCGTTTGCAGTCATGACCATATGGCCAATCTGATAGCCACCCCTACATGATCATTTCTAGACACATATTCCAGTGCAGTAACTGAACTGAAGCGAAACTTCATGACTTATGTGAAGGCTTTACTCACACTGGACATTACATCAATGGCAACAGCAATACAACACAAAGAAAAGCTAAGCAGATTACCGAAGACTAATGATGGCTTCCCAATCCTTCCAACACCATGGAATGCCTCACCGTATACCAAAAAGGAGTTGGAAGTAATGTTTACCTTATATGTTGGGCAGCATTATGGTATGTCAAGCTCCTAGTCCAGAAACAATTACTTATATCCATGCAGTACTAGCCAATAATGGTCGTAATCGCCATATCCCATTCAAAGCAATTGCCGATCACACTTCTTCTTTCATTAGTCCTGAATATCTCCCAGCCAGGTTCAAATTCACAGGCCCAAGGAACATGCAGAAGAGTACCATGGAAGACTTCTTTGACCACATTTCGCAGCAGCAAATGGCACAGGGGCCAGAAAGAGCCTTCAGGTTCAAGGGAATCAAAGCGGATAATGGGACTGTGGCTCCCACACACTATCCGGGTGATTTGAATCCCCCTCCACCTTCCCAATGTAAACCAAAATGCAGTAGTCAAAGGAATGCCGATGCCATGCCCAATGCCGAATCAGTGACTGGCACTGGTCACCATCTCACTGCCGAGTCCAATGCCAATCCCCAAGCCCAAGTGAAATCGAGAAAATGCAAAGGGAAATCTAAGGGAAAGCAACCCCATCGACAATCCACCACAGCACAGCCATCCAATTCCAAACCCGATGCCGCTGCCGATCATGGCCTTATGACTGGCCACCAACCTGATGCTGATGCCCAAAGCCACAATCGCAATACAGCAAGACAGTCATCCTATGTGCAAGTCAATCAGGCTACAATGGATATGCTCTACACAGCTGGTGTCACTCGTCCCCAGCTGATTAATGGTCCCAGTGATGGTGAACCAGAGTATCTCATTCCTCATCAGATTTACATGAGGTACATGTACATCACACGACCATCAGTTCCGAATGACACTGTGAACAAACTCCCATGCCCGATTGATCCATCTCTGTTAGAAGAAAACACCACTTCACCTCAAGAGCAAGTACCACATCCTAAACCTCAACAACTTGTTGGAGGAAAGCGGACCGAACATCCTATTGCAAGGGCAAGGGCAAGGGCACTCATTGCTTTAGGTATGCCATCGGCAACAGCTGCAGTACAAGCAGCCACAGTGATGTCGGCAACAGCCCAAGTAGTGTCAGCCCAAGTAGCACCAGCAATGGCCCACATAGCAACGACAACAGCCCAAGTAGGAATGGCCACAGCACAGGTGGCAACAGCCACAGGGACATTGGCAACAGCCCAAGTAGCACTGGCAACGGCCCACATAGCAATGGCAACGGCCCAAGTAGGAATGACCACGGTCGACCCCACCATAGTGGCCACAGTGATGTCAGCAATGGCCCAAGTAGTGTCAGCCCAAGTAGCACCGGCAACAACCCACATAGTAATGGCAACAGCCCAAGTAGGAACACCCACAGCATGGGCAGCAACGGCCACAGTCGACCCCACCATGGCCCAGAACACATTGCAACAGATGACACCACCATCATCTCAAAGCACTGAGCTTCCTCAAATTCCATCGGCATCGGCACTTGCTCGACAGACCCAAAAGACAGCTGATGACCTTGCACAGGAGGAAGTCATCTCAACCCAGACTGTTGGGAGAAGACCAAGAAATAAAAGAGTCAAATTTGTAGACCAATAGATTTCTATCAATTATATACATATGAAAGTCTAATACTTTTTACATGTGTAACGAAAATGTCTATTCCTTTCTCCCTCACTTGGCATCACCTCTGTCCTCAGAAGTTCCCACTCTTTTCTTAGGATTTGGCTGAGGTGTGGTACTTCTGGAAAGTGGTCCAGCTGGACCAGGTGTAAGTCCACAAGGGGATCGGCGCAACTGTGCCGAGGAAGGGGAGCCAGGCGAGGGTGACAACGGTGATGGAGGTGGGGGGGTTGTACTTGGTATTATGGTTGGACCCAATGGAAGTAATCGTGGGGATCGACGGAGGGTAACTGCCGATGCCGGTGTGGCCACAGACATGGCCGATGCCAAAGTTGGTGTGGCCACCTCGGGCCCGGGGAGTGAAGTTGGGGTGAAGAGGGGAGGGAGAGGGGCCATTGATGTTGGCTGCTGCGCTGTTTCTTGAGAGTCTTGGGGCATGGCAGGAATGATGTGAATCGGGGGAGGATGTTTGGGGCCGCCTCTTCCCTCCTTGAGTACAGCTGCTTCCTCCTCAACCTCCACATCCTTCTTCGATTCCGTCTCCATGCCCTCATCGTGCTTCTCCTTGCCATTCTCCTCGACCTCAATTTCCTCAATAGAGTCCATTCCTTGCATAAACCTGGCATCGGTATCGGCATCGGTGTCAGGATGCAGAATGGGTTCAATGGTTTCCCTCCTGACTGATTCCCTCTTGATGCAAGTCACCCGCTCTGAGTTTTGGCCATTGTACAGCACAATGGCTTGTGCACCATCCTGCCACCCAAGGTACTCTTTGAGGTCTGCCATCCTCCTCATCAGCAAGGCAACCCTGTCCTGTAACCCTCGTAAGGGTTCTTGGACTCCAGCTTCAATCCACTCGCCTTGCTCAACAATCAGAGACTCAAAGTTTTGTTCCACTTGTTCAACACGCGCTTCGAACCTTCATTCGAGTTGTTCCAAGTGGTCAGCCAATCTTGTGTACAGGTCAGCAGCAGGAGGGGGCATGGGCACATATGCAGTCAGCTCGTCGTCAGGATCGGCCATGTGAACATCAACGTCCACAGCTGTTGGAATATGTATTAGATAGTGGTTTTGTCATGATATGGAAGAACTCACCTTTTGATTTTCCCTTTTCTTTTCATGTGAAACGGCGAGGTGATTCCTCGCGACTATGTTCACTGGAGAATCGTGTTCTCTTCGTTTTTCTTCTTGATTCTTTTTTTGTTTTCTTTCTTGAGACTTGATCCTCATCCTCTGGATCACATCGAACCTTGCCATGCCCACAGTAGTAGCATGCTGTTTTTCCATTTACCTGCTCCCAACACTCACACTTAAGCCTTACACATCGTGCACACGGCGTCGTCCTGAGATTCCCTTGCAGGGGTGCTCGTGCTCTTGCTGTGGTGTCCCGCTTGTGCCTCTTCCTGGAATTGGTAGCGGTGTCGCTCTCCTCTATCTCGTCTTCTCCACTATCGGACTCCTCAGCCCCTTCTTCATTCCGGAATTTGTCGTCCGATCCACTGCTACTCTCCACCACTCGTGGCCTGGGTGTCACTGTGATGGCCGGCACCTTTGGTTGCAATCGGTGCTGGGCAGGAGCTGGATGTCTTGATCTGGAAGCTACTGGTTGGGCCCCCATGTTGGCTGCTGGTGGTGGTGCCGGTGCTGATGCCGTTGCCGGTGCTGGTGTCACTTTTGCACTCTTTCCCGGGGCTGGCCTTTGTTTCCTCATGACAATTGTCCTTGATGCCATCTCTTCTCTCGGTTCTGCTGCCGAACCAGATGTTACCGCCGTTGCTGTTGCCGTTGCTGGTTTTCCAGCCATTGCCATTGCCGGTTTTCCAGCCATTGCTGCTGCTGCTTCGGTCACACCTTTTTTCTCATCAAAGCTCTTCATTGCCCTCCATTGACCTTCAATGAAACCTTCATCCCCTGTCTTGTCCAAATTGAACCAAGCCACCACAAATCCCCACAAGAACGCATCGGCCTCAAAGACTTCCTGAACATTGGATGTGAGATATTGCTTTCTCCACCCAAATAATGTTTTCTGCAGGATGTTAGTGCATGGTTGGTTTGATATTACATATCCACTCACAAGCTCTGCCTTTCTTTCCTTCATCACAGCCTTGATGTTTTTTTCATTAATTCCTTGGCGAATCGCTTGCTCGATCTGGCTGATGTGGCTGAGTACTTGTTCATGTGTGACATTCATGTTGGATGAATCGGCTGCGGGTGCGGGTGCGGGGTCGGGTTGGATGGATGACGATGGATGTTGATAAGAAAACAAGTGAAAAGATGAAAATCAACAGTCACGTGTTGTTGATTGATATGTACCGCTGATTAAACGGTGTTTGTTGATATCACCCTGTTATCATCTCTGTGTTATCTATACCATGAGTGATCAGCAAAGCAACACTTATATTCTTGATGGATATGTCGCTATCCGAGGTGACAATGGGCAGCACTATCTTGTGCCCCCTTTTATAATTCCAGCTATGCAACAAGCAATGGAGGCATATTGCAAGAAGGTTGAATTTGATGTATGCATGGCAGATGGGGGGGTAAGATTTTCTTTTTTTCGAAGTGTCATTATATCCTTGGGCTGATGTCAGGCTGTTGGCCAATGCCATGCCTTGACTGATGCTGTGTGTTGGCCGATGCCATGTTTTGGCCGATGCCTTCTCTGGGCTCCTGCTGGCTTGTCTATCCATCCCTCTCACTGATGAATTTATAGTCTGGAAACATGAGGGATACACCATCCTACATAGTGGCCTGGAATATGCTACAGCTACCGGCCGATCCAGTAAGTGCCATGTCCTCATTTGCATGACTGTTAGTTAATCCTGTTGCAGACTTTGACAGACAGGGAGCTGTTGGGCTGCCATGCCGAAGTGAAAGCCCTGCAAAACAAGCTTGGCACCTCTTACAAGGATGCCAGCCATGGCTGAGGTTGAGATGCTGGAACAGCAGCAAGATATCATGTTACGCACATATGCGACTTTGAAGAAGAGGGTGGAATGTGATATGACATCATTCAAACAGCGATTGTCAAACATTCCACTCAGATCATCGTCCCATGACGAGAACATGGCCGATCCTGCCGATTCTCAGAATTAGGTTGTATCTACATTGTTATATTAAGGTAGAATGAACACTGTTGTTTAGTTGGTTTTGTGATTTATATGCCCAATTCCATATGAAAGATATTGGACTCCTACCACACATATATGCCGATGCCGCAGCCATTGCCGTTGCCGTTTACTGTGTACAACACTACCTCGTAGGTCACTGATCTGGCTATTAACATTCCCCGTAGTAAATAACAAGCCAGAATACTAACACTGTATCTATTTGATAGTAGTACATATTATACTTATTATGAGAGCGTTCTACGGGCCCCCACGAACCCGTATCATTCGGTACAATGTATACGTTCTATATACCGTATTACTCGGTACAGTGTAGCTTCCCTATCTGTGAGTGATGTGACAAGTTTGACGCTAGGTTTGCCTTTGAGCATCAGGTTGATAGGGAACGGTGGTGGTCGAAGTAGGATGGCGGAGTGAGGAAACGAATGGTGTATTACCGTAGTATTGAAATTACTTCCCCACCACCGAGAAATTTCAATGCATACATACCTCGTAGCTGGTAAATTACCGTCAAACCCCACCAAAAAGCCGCGGCTTAACGGCTTGGCTTTGGCTTTTCAGAATCCCAGGCCAGGCCAAAGCCGCCATGAAGCCGTCATCGTGGCCTGGCTTGGCCCATTTGGGCCCATGGAAGGTATATCATAGCGGACTGCCCCTGATTGCGGATAGTTATGTGCTCGTAGAACGATGAAAATCAGTGGAAAATGCCTGTGAATGACAGAATATCAGTAAAAACAACCAAACGAAACAATTCACAAGGAAAATCTGACGTACCTTCGGGACTACAAAAAGTTATGGTGCCGAATCTTGCTGAACGATATTATTCCAGAAGTTCGGAATGATTAAAACCTCGAAACGAGTCTTATAAGTTAATAGTACCGTACCAGAAGGTATTTGGAATCGGTACCCACTGTAGCCCACTGCGGGCAATAACGGTGGTGGTGGTATGAGAATGAAAGCGCAAATTGGGACTTTGAGAAACACGACGTCATTCTACTAGGTTGAGGCTATTTCTTTGGTCTTGTCTATTGTTTCACTCTACGGCGGGGCTACCAACCTTTCATCGAACAACAATTTATCCCGATTCCTTTTTTTCAAGCCCTCTCCGCCCCGAGAGGGTTATCCACATATTATCTAGGCCACGAGGTTCGAATCCTAGGAATATGGCAAGTGTCAATCTTATAAATCATGAAATGAGTCAGATTTTTTCGGCGATCTTCGACGAAGAGGTCCCTTTTCGAGCAATTGGTCTGGGCATCTCCTTGTGGTTGATCGTTAATGGGATAGATGCCGATATCAGGTGCAAATTTGTCGTACTGGGTATCTGGATTGGCGTGTGTATCGATGAACTTGAAGTTACTTTAAGTTTTGGGCGAAAGGTGTCACCGCATTGATCTACCGACTATTAGTGAAGCATATCAGATGCAGAAACAAGCTTACAAATTGTGTGTATATATTAATCTCTTTCTCTGTGCTCCCAACACTGGCGAAAGCCCCTCCAGTCCGGGCACTCTGGGGCATCTTGAGAGATGGGAAGGGATTTGTCCAGAAAATTCGTTGGCGGCACCAAACCCAAGAACAGGCCGCTTGTTTCCAGAGCGAGACGACAGAGTCCCTATCATGTGTTTCAGAAGCATACGTATAGCTTCCAGAAGTCTTGTTCGCTATCAGAGTACTGGTTAGATTGGACGCGATTTTTGGAGGGGCGACTGGTCGGTTTTTGCACAGATGTTGAATTGAATGTGGATGGCGGAACAACACCGTCGCTACTGGCAGCCGGAGAAAGCAAGTCCAGGTTGGCAGAAGATGAGGAAATTGATGAAGATCTGGAAGCGAATGGGACCAGGCATTACAACTTGCAAATTCAGAACTAGAAGAGTGTCGTGCGCCTGGAAAACCAGGACACACGCGTCAATGGATAAATATAAGCGCAGAGATAGTAAGTAGTGGCGATTCAGAATGAGCGCGTTGTTGACATTTATTTACCAATGTCCTTCAACTTGATGAAGTTCATTGATTGGGCTACCAAGACGCAACACTGCTTTTCTATATCTATTCTTTCCTCGTGCTGCTTTGCTGATTCATACTCTATCTGAACGACGATATATTGAAATTGCGTCATCATTCCATCATTGGTCAATGACGGCGAACCTCAGTTCCACCATGGACCCGACGAGTTCTTTATTTGAAGACTTCGCCCATTTGTCTGTGGGCGATCTGAATCCACCACGCGAGGCCACATTCCGTGATGCTACTCCATCGGTCACTCGGGTATCTCGCGAGCGCGATCGCTTCATCGATGACGATCACAAGCCCCTAGATGCGAAGCTCATGAAGCATTTCAGACTTTTTCGGAGGCTTAACGAGGAGCCAGATTTGCCTGCACTGTTATCTATTACTACCCTTGGAGACAACAGACTCTTAACTCTTACAGAAGAAGAAGCGGAGGAACTGCTGACGCGACAACCGTCCATCAGTGCGATCTTACAGAAAGCATGGAAAGAAGCCTCATTCAAAGAAGTGCGACAATTGGGTGCGTTTTTTGTGCCATGTGGCCTCTTTTTGGGCCTCTAATCATCATTAAAGAGATCCTCTGGCCTTTGGTGCGAGTAGCTCGTAAGCGATTCTCCGTACTCTTTTGTTGGGATTGGTGATGACGGCTAGGTTGTAGCAAAAAGGGGCCATCTACCCCCCAACGAGGATGTAGATCTGACCAGTGCGTAATTGGTGCATTTTTTGTGGTTCATGACAGCTTATTCTATGGACACGATGCTCTAGAAGACGGTATTTATCTGTTCTAGCTCTTCTTTTGCTGAGCCAACCCTACTTCCAAAGCTCTGCAGTCCGCCTGGCGTGATATTTACTTGGGAAATAATCATCGACTCCTATTCTCCAATATCAACGCCATCCCACGAACAGAAAAATCATATTCTAACCAAATCGCCATCGTTCAAAGTTCTGGAACGGGAAAATCTCGCATGGTACACGAGCAAGCGAACTTGGTCTTCACCATCCCATTTAATCTGCGAGAAAAGCGCGATAAACAAGGTCCTTACTTTTTTTACTTTCGAGGGTGCTTCTAATGACAAGCACAGACCTGGCCTTCCCCATCCCCGATGATGCTGTCCGCGACTACCTCGTTACCACTTCTGTATCGGATGATCAGCATGTCCTAAAAACCAATTATCTGAAGTTCCTCTCTAGTGTATTTACGCAAGTCGGCGGCGAATTAGAGAAATGCCGGGAAGAACTGAGGTCAAAGCGAACTAGAACTGCTGAAGATCTGGCCAAGTGGTGGTCAAGTCACCTTGAAGGCGTACGCAGAGAATTGTACAAGGCAGCGATTGACGGCGCCAATAACCCCATTCAGGTGCGCATCCATGAAGACGGTAAGGAACATCGTAGTTAATCATTGCATCGGCAGATTCTTCCTGAAATCCAGAAAAAGCATGAAGAGTTGCTTGCGAAACGCCGAGCGCGACCTGAAGACTCTGAAGACTCTGATCATATCAACTACGATGTGAAGACGATTATTGAGTTTGCCGCTGCGGAATCAGCAAGATTCGCACTGGGACAACTCATCACCAAGCTGGACAGCTGGGTTGGGTTGCAGCAAGTCAAACTCGTAATCTACTTCGACGAAGCACACCCGCTCACCAAAGTGGTGCCCAAGAACGACGACGAGAAGACGCTTTACGATTTTCTATGCTCGTGTCTCAACCAATTTTTAGCGTTCCCGATCTTTTGCATTTTCCTATCCACAAATTCGAGCTTAGCCCAGTTCGCTTCGCCACAGGCCCTTGCCAGATCCGCTCGCATCCGCGGTGGGAAAGCCGTTACACACGCACCAATTACCGAAACACCCTTTGACTGCTGCGGTGAACTCATGGTCAAGCCAGGCGAGTTGACTCTCAAAGATATTAGCACAATTCCATTCATGGCGCAATTTGGGAGACCATTGTGGGTGTAATTTTTTCACTGTTCAAATTGACGTGCTTGATGGCTTGTTGCAATAGATTTTGGACACTGTTACGAGGAGCCGGGATGAATGCATCTGTCCTCCATACAGGGCTCATAGAATTAGCACGTGCGAAGCTTGTTGCCTCTCGCAATATCGACTTCAGTTACGATACCTTCTTACCCGCTGCAAAGCTGGCAGTTCTAGATGTCCAACTGTCACTGGACTTTGAGCCTCGTCGTGAAAAAGTGCAAATCGAAGAGGCCGGTCTGGTTGAGAGCCACATGCGGTTCGCATATTCTATTCCTGATCACCGAGAGTACCTGCGGTCTGGGTACCCTTCCGAACCCCTTCTTGCCGAGGCTGCTGCCCAGCAACTCTGGACGTGGAGGAGGCAAGTTCCATTTATGGCAGTCGAAACGCTTACCACCATTCTCGAAACTGGCTTGCTCGATCGTGGAGAACTGGGGGAGCTTACCGGACGTCAACTTCTCCTCGATGCCTACCATCGCGCTGTCGAGCGAGAACAAGGTAATCGTCCCCAGAAAATGCCTCCTAATTTCAGCGCTGGATGCCGCCTTATATCCTTCATCGAAGCGTTGTTCGTCGATGAGTGCGCAGATATGGTTCTTGACAGCACCCCGGATAATATGGAGGGAATGTCGTTTAGAGAGGCATTCAAGCACGCTCTCATCTGCTTCACACATTTTGGGAAAATGGCGGACGACACCGGCACAACCTCCGCCGCGACATGGGCAGCTTTCATCCGCCACATGGCGATCATGTGCCGGAACGGCCAACGCACCGTCGACTGCATCTTACCTGTCCTCTTGTGGGACACTCGGCTGTGCGAGCATGTCATGACTGGTGTGCTTGTACAGTTTAAGCGACAGATCAAAGGCGGTACTGTTGCTAAACTCTCCATTGATCAAGCCGAGGTCAATTTTTTCCCGAAAAAGCTAGGGAAATGCACACACGGGTCCATCCCTACGTCTTACCGGCCGTACGTTAGCCTGATTATGGAGCTCGGATTACAAGTAAAACCTCCCGAGGCTCAGACCACCTCTATATTTAAGCCAGACGATTACTCTTCGTCATCGTCATCAAAGAAATCCAACCCTCGTCCTCACACTCCACCACCGATTGAGGGAAGTCCAGATCACCCAACGCCGTCCAAGATATACATCCCTCAACATGGCCGACGACACCATCCCAAAGAGGGACACGCCAGATACAACATATTTGTGTATGGTTGCTCCCCAACGGTATACCGCGGAATCGACGCTGCCCACAAAGCTTCGTATGCCCTCCTTTTGAGTTCTCGTGACTTCCTCGGAGAGCACCCGCGAAAAGATGTGCAAACACTGAAAGCGGTGCGGCGGATGAAGCCTTTTTGGAACGGGGGCGAGGATTGTTACCACTGGGTTGAGCATAGCGATGTCCTTCATGGCCCTGCCCCACCCTGGAGGGAGGGACTTCTCGTTGGGAATCAAATATAGCCTAGTTTATAACGTTGTGACTGTAGCTGATACGAAACCGAGAATCTTTCCTATATACTATCTTATGATTGATAATTGATATTGCAGATAAATTTTGCATCGGGCAATCAAGTGAGCAGAGCGAAGCGAAGTGAGTGTAGGACAATTGAGTGACCTGGAATGCCAGTCAATCTCCCAATTTCACCTTTATAAGTCTCTTCAGGTCCTATCTCTATGTCCTTCTCACTCTACCACCAGAGTGAACCGGTAAGATAGATAGGTGACAGCTGATTTACGAAGATCTGCAACACCGGGTGCAGCATGAGATGATGTCGGTCACTATTCTCGTTGGGCAAGACGTCCATAGAGTTCTCTTCTCTCCTCATGCTTTACCATCTGGAACAATATGCCTCTTTGTACCATTACCATACATCCAATATACGCTGATTGATTATTGATCTTTCATTTTCGCTCTACTAGCCAAGGGAAAAAGACATAAACCAGGATAGTGATGCTGTTATCGCGATTATTTGTTCCTAAGGTAAGGCATGTACTTTCACCTCAGGGTATCTGCACTAATGGATCTTTAGAAACACGTAAGATAGGAAACAATATAATTTTGAAGGCTGAATACAGGTAGTGATGTTCCGGCCCGGCTTGGCCCAAAAGCCGCGGCTTTGGCTTGGCCTGACTCGGCTTTGACTTTCTCGAGAGCTGGGCCGACCCAAAGCCGCCACTCACGGCTTGGCCCTGGCCCGGCTCGGCCCAAGCCGCGGCTTTTGGCACACATTCTCGTCAAATTCTCACATCAGGTAGTGGGAGCGGCAGAGGGCATGGTGGGTGGTGAAGGAGGTGTAGCATGGCAGAAACTGACAGAGCACGTTGTTTAGCACCTTCTGAACAAGTCCTGCATCAATAAGACACAGCAATCTCGAGGCAGAAGGACGATCCGAATAACGGGGGGAGAGGGGCACGACAATGAATAAGATAAACGATGTTTTAAGTTTTAACATACGTCAGTGAGTAGAAACGCGAGAAGAGAACATGTTTGTCAATGTTTGAGTCGGAACAAAGATGCGCGTCGAAACTTGAATTTGAGCTGACAATTTAACCTAAGTCTTTCATCTCATGAGGGGATCAAACAACATATATATGGATTAGAATGGAGTATAAAATGATAAGAAGCGAAGCAGAACTCACCGAGTTCTGCCATACCCAGGTTGTAGCCACTACATAGTGAAAGCATCAAAATGTGAAAGAACGGCACAACGTAGTCCTCTCGTCTCACTAGGCCCTTTAAACTACATGTAAATATATTAGAATCAAGTATAAGATGATAAGAAACGAAGCAGAAATCACCGAGTTCTGCCACTACCCAGGGTGTGGCCACTACATAGTGAAAAACTCGAAATGCGAAAGAACGGCATGTCGCAGGACTCTCGTTGCACTGGGCCCTTCAGACGACATGACCCGCAGAGATCATCGTACTGACGCGTTGTTGACGGCTGTTTACCAACGTCATGCTCGTGTGAGCCGTGTCAAACGACGAGCTACATGATGTACTTCAAATTACAAAACAGAATGGGTTCACACAAGGTTCGAAAAGCAGTAATTTACGCATACTTCGATGATGAAATTAGTACGACTAAGGCCGCGGCCTGAGCCGGTGGCTTTGGCCTTCAGCTACTCTGAGCCGGGCCAAAGCTGTTGCTGGGCCGTCACTAATGGCCTGGCTTGGCCCGGCCCAAACAGGCCCGGCTCACGGCTTTGGGCCGGGCCGGGAACATCACTAAATACAGGTCAAGGATGTTTGTACTCGGTGGAGCATCAGCAAATCCTGGGCCAACTACATGGGGCTATCATGTGCTATATGTAGTACTATGTAGGTCCCATAGCAATCCATAGAGGCCATAGAGGCCATAGCAACCTATATGTTCTCTGTAGTGCTACATAGTGCTACATAGCCAGCTTGTAGTCTGCTGTAGTATACTATAGTCTATAGCAGCATCCTATACCCTGGTGGGGATATAGTAGTCAACAACATCCTATAGTAGTCAGTGGCAGACTTTGGTAGCCTGAGGCAGTCAGCAGTAGTCTCACTACTGCTGCCACAGGATACATACTGACACATTTAATATTCACATCAAAGGGCAAAACAATTATATTATGGGTCCGTTATGTTAGGCATAGGTAGGGGTAGAGTCATATATGTAAGCAAGACAAACAGCTATCTAATCCAGGAAGGCCTTGAAGCCCTGTGAGCCAGTGCCGTGCCTCTTTGCATTCAATCTAACAAAAATGTCAGTAAAGTTATGTAAAAGCATGCTTCACCTACCATCTGTCCTGGCCAATCTTCTTGAGCAGTTTCTGAAGTTTTGGGCCATGGTAAGCATGCTTCATGGTCATCTGAATGATGTCCACAAATTCCTGGTGCATGGCATTGTACTCTCAACAGTGGACGTAGCCATGTTATAACATGCCCTGGAATATTCACAATGTTATGTCATAATGTTCCACCTTATTTACTGGGAGTTTCCAGTGCAGAATATATTAAAACATGCACACTCCTACTAATACCTCATCTAGTCTTTGCCATCTACATTATAACCTATGCTCTTGTGTATCTGGCATTATATAACCCTTGCTCTTGGGCATGCACCAACATTTTCATGTGATGTTCTCAGGCTCATCTGCCATGCCATATCCACATTGTAATGTCAACTAAAACCCTCCCTTCCACTGTTACTATGTTACTATATTGATATCTACCTATGCTACATGAGTAGCTAAGGACAAACTAATAAGTAAGCCTCGATAGACCAAGTAAAAGTATGAGCAAATAAGTAAAGGGTGCTAGTGGGGTAGCATCAAAACCTCAATGAGGAAAGCTTGCCACCACTGCAGTGTGAAATACACTGTGATGCGCAATGTGTAGTATAACATCATTAAATCAAAAACTGGCTCCTGAGGCAGTTATGCGCTGAACTTGGCCCCAAATGCGACTGGCAAGATGAATTGACTGAGTATGCCATTCCGACGTGATGGAGTGTAAGTCATGAGACAGTTGAATAGAGGGATGTAGGGAGGAATGTAGTGTACACTGCTCGAACCCCAGGAGTTTGAAGATGTTGGGGATCTGACTTAGGTAGAAGGCAGTATAGTGTAGCGGCCATATGGCACTGTCATCAGAGAACAGGGACTTAGCTGCACTCATGAGGCATTGCACTATTTCAACCAAGTCATGGCACTTGAGTTCTGTGTATTCCAAAATGACTGAGAGGCTGAAGGACCGTAGTTCTGCAAAGTAAGGGCATTCGACGAAGAGGTGGTGTTCATCCTCTGGAGCATCATGACAGCCAAAATGGCATTGATAGGAGTTGATTTTGTGTCAGGAGTGGAGACACATCGCTGTGGGGAGCTGTCCAGAACATGCATAGAGTTGAACGAGTGTGGAATAGCAAGATAAGGAGCATAGGTAGGGATAGGCTGGGGGGGGGGGGGGGGTCATAGACCGATTGTACTAAGTGCAGGCCATGATTGAGCTCAAGTTCGCGAGAGCTCTGATCTGAGAGCATGCAATCAGTGAAACCTCTAATGTTTGACTCGATCCAGCCATCAATAGGGGTGAAAAAGGTGAAGGGATCCATGAAGAAGGTGGGGAGAGGAGCATAATGTAAGTACAAGCAGATGTGTTGAGATTTAGAGGCGTAATAGTCTGTGGATGCATTGAGAATAGAAGGAGTGGAAGACTCAGCTGAGTGGCCCCTTGTGTAGCGGATGACAGTCTGTCGAGTACTAATAAGATGAAGTATCCACTTATAATAGGAGTGGCCGTTCATGTGATGAAGGCGAGCCTCAATATTAGCGGAGGTTTTGCTATCGTTGATCAGTCTAGTTGAGTTGAGATGGTCAGTATAAATCACTGGAGAGTTATTATGAGAATCTGATAGGATGAGACCACCGATAATCCCAACAAGTTCGCCATGGAGGATTGAGACATTGCACCCGAGGAGCTTCATGACAATGGTATGTGGGCCTGTGGTAGCAGATGTAACTGATTTGTCATCCAGAGGGCCTGCAGACGCGGGGATCATGGAGCCATCCATTCCCCACAGTTGGGTGTCTTGGGATACTTCAGAGGGGGGAAAGAAATTAGCTAACAATATAGATTGGATGAACTTCTCTGCGTTCTGCCATCTGATTGACCATGAGAGCAGCAAGTCAGCAGGGCCAGAGTAAAATGCTCCAACTCATGCTAGAGAGAGAAAGGTTTTGATCGTGTTCCAATTCTTCTTTTGGGCAAATGACCAGTTTCCAGGTGGAAGAGATCTGACGCTAAAACTGGTGATGTTCTGAGAGTCTGCAGTCCAGCTGCCAATGTGATTTAGCATGTGAAAGCCCATGGAGTGGAGCCACCAGATAACATGGCCAGTCGGGTGTTCAACTTGGGGGACAGATGGCTTAATTAGTGATACTGCATGTGAGATAGAACAGTGTCCCTCGAGTAGATGACTCTGATTGGTTGGTCGAAGACTGAGATTGATTTGATTCTGTGCGATGATCCATGCAACTGGAATAGAACCTATGAAACGAGTGAACGACCTGTTCAATCCCTCACGATCCAAGGGGTAGACACATTTGTTGATTTGACACATCCAGTCAGCCAAGGTGATATGGGCCATCATTCTATAGGCCAGGATATGATGATTTAAATCCCATGCGAGACCATCAATGGCGATGCCAGCATTGATGTGAGCTAGAGAGGGGAAATCAAATCCACCAAGTGCCAGGGGAAGGGTGGACAATGATGATGAGGGACAGAAGGGAAAGCCAAGAAAGGAGTGTACACGTTTCATGATTCTTTGGTCCAGCCAAATTGCATCTGCTTGAAGAATTCGTTGGAGGGATAGTAGTGCTTGACAATGGGAAATGACGTTCTGTGAAATGATCTTGTGCAGAAGTGTGAAGAGAGTGCAAAACAAGAAAGCTGGGAATGAGAAGGAGTCAATGATATCTGCAAGTTCCGAGTATTGGGTCCTGGGATTGTCGACTTGGGTGCATAGAAAACTGAACTCATTAGTAGAGACAGGTACCTCATGCTGTGTGATCGTCCAGGGGTCAACACCCTGAACATTGGTGATCGAGTGTAGAGGGAGGGTCTTCGGTGGCATATCTAGACAATTGAGAATATGTAAGGTTATCTTTTCCCACGATGTCAGCCATCCATATAGGAATTGAAAGCGCTCCATCGGCAGTGCAAAATGCTGGAGGGCTGGGAAGGTAAGAGCTGCAATGTAGGAGTCATCAGTAGCCTTGGCCATAGAGAAACATAGTGAGGCTGCATCATCGGTGAGATGAGGGTCGTTTACCAATTTTGAGATGCTTTGAATGATGATGCAGTCAGGGTCCGACAATGCTACCCCCATCAGTAGAACACCAGGCTTGGCATGTCCAGTCTATAAAGTGATTACAATCAGGGCATTGCTGTCACAAGTCAGTGCCATGGGTGTTTCTAAGGAACTCATTGTACAAGTGTTGAGCCATGACATTGTCAGAAGCGCGTTCAAAGGCAGCAACTGTAGCATTGAGATCTCCAAAAAGAGACCATGACATCTTGGATTCCCACACCATATCTGTCAGACAAGGCCAGAAATTGCTGGACAGATCATCTGCACCAGGGTCACAAGGAGCATAAACCAAGAAAATGCGATGAATGAATGGAGATGATAATGGAGATAATGAAGGAATAACAACATCAACACAAACAACACGACCCATCAGGGGTTTGTGATTGAGTGGAACATGAGCCACTATTGTAGGTCCTTATGGACACCTAATATGATTCCCCATTTAGCCAAATGTGAGGGGGCAGTGCAAGGTACTGCCTTCTCCTCGAAGATCTCATAATTATGGATCAGGAGATTGGTGGCAGCATTTGTTTGGGTCTTAGTCTCTGAGAGTGCGAAGACATGAGGGGATAGCTTCATAAGAAGTGGACCAATGAACACCACCTTGACTGGGCTCATCAGACCATTAGTGTTCAGCGCACAAACAGAGAGTTCAGATTGTGCATGAGTGGGCAATGCCATGGTAGTATTAACCAGTAACAATAGCACAAGAAGAAGTAATAAACGACAAAATTTAATGGACAGGGGCGAGACACAAGACAGAGAGCACAGTGTTTTAGTATGATGCAAAGAGCAGGGAACAACCAAGATTGGGGAAAGGACAGCTGGGTTGACCCATGGCTCACCCAAATGGCAGTTAGGCAACAAGACAGGGAGAGTGGATGGCTCTTCATAGCGAGGCGATGAGGCATGAGCAGGATCAAGAATATTCAAGAAAGAGAAGGCGGGAAAACTGGGTGCTACATAAACGGGGCGATGAGCAATACCATGGGGTGACCAGTTCCTTCGTAGTGCCAGCTGAGTGTCACATTCAGCCTTAAGCTTCGTGGCGCCGGTCTGAGTTGACAAAACCTCATCGGATTTGTCACTGATATGTCAAGTGCCCATGTTAACAGCCAAAGTGAAAAAGGAATGAGAGGGGTACAGACTCACCATATTCACATCCCTGTTTGTAGCCATGCTCAGAGCAGCAGGGCCCAGTGGATCAACAAAGGACAAAGGTGAGACCGAGCGCAAGATGCGAGAAGATGATGGGCCTCTTATCTTCCTCTTCTTAGTGGAATTGCCTGGTTTGCTTGGAGGCAACAGGGATGGAAGAGATGTCACAATTGAAGGAGAGGAGGAGGCTGGAGGGGAGCTGTGGGATTGGGATGGAGCAGAAAGCATAGGAGGAGAGGTGGCCAGGGGAGGGATAGATGAGGCAGAGGGGAGAGGAGGAGGTAGGGAGGAGATGGACACAGGTGGTGTGGGTGCGGCAAGCAGGGGGTGGCCAATGACTGCTGCGAGTTGATCAGAAAACTTTGAGAGAAGCTTCCTCTTGTCAGCCAGAGAGTCTCCAAACTCATGTATTGCCTTGTTGAACTCTTCCTTCTCCTTGCCAGTTGAGAACATGGCAGCTACACGCAGGCTGTTGATCCTGGACTCATCGTCACCAATCTGAGAGCGTAGGAAGCCTTCCTGGCCCTGAATGAGAAGGGCTTGTTGCATCTGACCAATGTGAAGGTCAAGGTTGGTGATGGTTTTGTGCATCCTGGCTTGGTTTAAGGACATGTCCTCCTGCTGGCGCCTGACCATTGTGACTTCACCACGTAGCTCCTGAATCTGACAAGAAAGTGAGACAACAGTCCCACTGATCTGGGAAGCACCCTTCACACCCAAAGAGTTCTTGTTGAGTGGATCGTCATTGTAGTCCCATAGTAGGTGAGGTGCAGAGAGATGGTCATGGAAACATTTGTGGAAGGATTTGACACTGCAAAGGATTTTAGCAGTGTCAGCCCATGTAGCCATTGAGAAAATGATGAGGTCCGAGTTCAGCAGTGTAGAGCGAGTCTCGATTAATGAGTGTGGAACCATATTTCTAATCCCCTTTTCAAGGACTCCCTCGAGAAGGTCATAATAGTGAGCTCCCTTGACAACTAGCTCGAAAGGGCAAAGAATAGGAATGTCCTTGAGTGGCTCAATTCGAGCACGCTCCTTTGAGACCTTGGCTGGGACATTGATGAACTGCATGGCCATGAAATGATCGGCATCCGACAGCAGGAGGAACGTGATATGTGGGCCTCTGAACAATGCAAAGATACTGGTGATCTTATAACCCATCCTCTCGATGTGTGCTTTGATGAGAGGGAGGTGTTCAGGAGGGAAGGCCGATTGGTCAGTGACCCCTGGATAAAGGTCAAGGAGACGACAGGATAGGTGCTTATCGCTCTTTCCCTTCTTGATAGCGCTCCACCTAACCTCTAAATCTGGCCTGGACTCCTTAATGGCATCCATCACAATCTCTAGGAGATCCACGTGAGGTTCTGCCTCACCACAGGGTAAGATCTCAACATAGCATGCAGATGAGATGTCAGAGGCACAATCACTGAATGGTTGTACCTCTAGACCATACTGGGAGAATTCCTTGTAGCGTGGGTCCACACTAAGATTGACAAGTAGGTCCTTCAAAGTGGCAGTTGGTCCTTCTCTTTTCGGTGTGAGCTTCTTTGTTTGGTGCGTCATTCTGAGGTTCTTCGCTTCTAGCCACACTCTGTCTCCTTCTTTGAACGGGGTGAAGTGCCTTGTTGTTCTTTCCACCATCATTTGTCTGGCCAACTCGTGAGTTGCCTTCACTTCGTCTCAGGCCCATTGCAGTGCAACTATTTGTTTTTCTATGGCCAGTATGTTCATCTTCAGGTAGGGGAGTGGGATCGCCTTGGGCTCATAGCCCATCATCAGGTAGAATGGGGAGCTTTTCTGGGTGGAGTGCATCCTTTGGTTGTGCGTGAACTCTGCTGTTGGAAGGAAGTGCTTCCATTTCTCTTGGTTGTTCGAGCAGAAGATCTGCAGGTAGACTTCTACTTCCTGATTCACCTGTTCTGTTTCTCCATCGGTCTGGGGGTGGTATGCCATACTCATTGCCAGCTTGATTCCGAGCAATCCTCCTAATTCTTGGAATAGCTGCGAGGTGAATCTGGGGTCCCTGTCCGATATTATCTTGTCTGGAAGGCCAAACCATTTGTAGATGTAATCCAGATAGAGGGTCGCTGCTCCCAGTGCACCAATCATTTTCTTGCAAGGGATGAAAATTACCCCCTTCATAAGCCCATGGTCTACCACGACCATGAGCGCATCATAACCATTGGACTCCAGTAGGTCAGTTATGAAATCGGTCATCACCATTGCAAATGGCCTTGTCGCTTCGGACTTGATTGGTTGCAGTGGGGGTGTCGTCGGGTGGGTATTGACCTTCATTTTCTGGCATGTGGCACATCCAGCAACATAGTTCTTGATGTATGTCATCATTCCTGGCCACCAGTAGTCCCTCCTGATCATTTCAGTAGTCTGCCATTGTCCTGGGTGTCTGCTGGTTACTCCTTCATGGTACTTTTGCACCAGCTTCTTCCGTAGATCTCCATTGTCTGGGACGTAGCATCTGTCTCGGAAAAATAGAAGGCCATCCTCAACATCACCATTGGTTCAAACAGCCCCCGATTTGTCTTGAAGGCTGCCTTCCATTGATCTCCGTCCTTGATTCTGACGTTGTGATATCCCCATCAGATGTCCAATTTTGTAAATCATTTTGCCCCTCTCAGTTTGTTCAACAGGTCTCCTACCAGCAGCAGCGGGTAGGTATTCTTGATTGTTCTGTTGTTCAAATACCTGTAATCTTGGCAGGGTCATAGCGCATCTGAGTCCTTCTTTGCAACGAAGAAGAATGGCAATGCCATGGGTGATTTTGATGGTCGAATGTATCCCTTCTGTAGGCTTTCATTGAGAAACTTGTTGAGTTTCTTTTGTTCTGCCGGTGACAATGGGTAAACCCTGCAATCCTTTGCCATAAAGTCTGCTTTCAGTTTGATTGGATGATCCCAGGGTCTTGATTCCGGGAATCATTCCGATGCTTCCTTTTTGAATATCCATCGGTACTCCTTGTACTGTTCGGGGAGTAGTTCATCTAGGGTCTTCTGTTCAGGGTCTCCTTCCTTCTTATGTGTCAGGTGTTGAGAGACTGATGTCTTTGCCCTAATCCAGATATTCTGTCCATAAGCATATTGCGGTGATCCTTTTGCCTTTACAATCCGAGAGATTGTCTTTGTCGTCTGAGAATATCCATATCTTGGCTCATCATATTCCTCTGTCAGTGGTGTCCTAGCTGGTTCGAATATTCCAATGATGGGTTCTCCTCAGATGTAGGCGACCAGTAGCTTGTCGTCTTCGATTTCTAGTTTGGGTGCCCCTTCCAATTGTTCCGTTGCTTGTTCCTTTGCCTGTTTGTGGTTTTCCGGTGCTGGGTTTTCCTTCCCAGTGTCTTCTTCGTCTTGTGGCCCAATGGGCTCCACATCTTGAAGAGTTGTGACTGCAATCTCTTCGTCTTCTACTTCTTCAATGGTTGCCTTTCTTGTTTTGGTGGGTATTGTGTTCTTTCCCAGCTTAGTCCGAAGGGCTTCTCCCATCTGCCTTGCTTTATCAGCAATTTTCCGGCATTTTGTTAGCCGTTCTTCATTCCTTCGTTTCTTTTCAAGGGCAAGCTTTTCTAGTTCTTTAGTGGCTATGCGGCACCACGTAAGTCGCTCTTCTTCTTTCGCCTCTGTCTTGAGGTCCATCTTTTCTTTTGCTTGGGCGACCATCTTTTGTGCCCATGCCCATTTCTCCTCTCTTGTCATTTCTTTGAAGGGCTTCCCTTCTTCTTTGACTGTTCTCCAGCGCCAAGCCAGAGGTTCATCGTTGGATTTCTCCATTTGCACCCTTCTGATGAGGGTTTTCCCTTTCCCAAATGAGAATCCTGGGTGGGTTCAGTTGGTCATTCGGAATTGGAAGGTTTCGATTCTCCAGTCGATCACTGGGTTGATTCTTCTGAGCCATGGCAGACCCAGGATAACTGATTCTTTCCCTAATCCTGCTATGAGGAAGGTTGTCGGGAACGATCTTCCATTGATCATTAAGAATCCTTTGGTGTAGTGGGAGATCTCCCCTTTCTTGTTTGGGGTTCCATCTACGTTCTTGACCCTGATTATCCTTTCCAGGGGGTGTAGTTCAAATCCCCCACTTTTTGCAAATTCGTGGCTCATGAATATTCCTCCTGCTCCTGAGTCGAGTAGGGCTTCGGTTTCAACGGCTTTCCCTCTGCCTGCTCCTAGCACTTTGATATCTAAACGCATAGATTGATTCTTCAAAGTGGCTAGTAATACAGAGCAGACAGAGAGTTCGGTGGTACCTGGCATCAAGGCAGGCCACCTCTTTAAAAACCCTCGTCCCCTATTAAGGTGAGAGCTTTCTCCTTTCCTTCTTTGTCGAGTTCTTTCATGATCGCTCAGATCTTCGAGTAGGCTTCTCTGCCTTTGTTCTTTGGGAAGGGCCGGTCCTTGGTCCTTGTCTCCTCTTTCTTATGTTTGGTTGCTCTGTGTCCTGGTTGGTGGCACATGAAGCATAATCCTTTCTTCATGTGCTCAATCCTCTCTGTGTTGGAGAGTCGGTTGATCTCGAGCGGGCCTTCTTTTGTCTTGGAGTTGGGTAGCCTTTTTGCCAAGGCTTCCTGTGCTTTCCCGGTTATAGCCTTTGCTCTCCTCCATTGCCTGTCATACTTGGAGGCAGCATTGATCATCCCCTCAAGGGTTGTGGGGATCGTTTCCATGTTGAATACTCTTTCAAGGAGCTTGGGGTTTAACCTGTCCATGAAGAGTTCGATCAGGGCGGTATTGTCATTGATCCCTGCCTTCTCTCGCAGGATTCAGAATTGCGCGATGTAATCCTCCAGGTCCTGTCCCTGCTTCAGTGTTTTCATTTCAGTTCTGGCTCTGCCAGCTTCATCGATCGGGGTGAACACTACTTTGAGCGCCATTTTGAAGGTTGACCATGTCCCTAGGTCTTCTTTTTCTGCCCATGTCTGTGCCCAGGGCGCGGCGGTTCCTCCGTTCATGAACGACAACGCGAAGATGATTTTCTTTTCATCTGTGTCATAGATTCCATGATTTACTCTCAGATAGAGTTTCACTTCTTGCAAGAACTTTGCAGTTCTCACTCGGTCCCCTGTGAAGTCAGAGGGGGTTCGGATTCTAATCTCCTTGGTAGATGCGGTGGGTTCGGTAGACATGTTATCGGGGATGTTGTCGTTGGATAAGGAGAATGGGTCTTGTTCTGGGGTTTCTTCTTTGCTTGTCGATCTGAAGTCTTCTTCAGTGAGATATCTTGGTTCCTCGTCTTCTGTTTGCTTCGAGAACCACCTTTGTGCTGGTTCTGAGTATCGTACTAGTCAACCTTGGTATCTGTACCACGAGGTTCTTCCTGATGTCGATGCTCCTGTCGGAGGTCTATCTGGGCTTTGTCTGAAAGACATTGTGTCTGCACCTAGGTAGGTGGACTTCGTGGATCAGCTTGACCTTTTGTTAAGACTATAGGTCTCGACTCAGCCTTGGTTTTGTGTGTCGCAGTTGGAGGCTTTCCAACTGTATCAGTATCGCACTAGGAGACCTTCCTAGTGTATCGGGCTTCCTGCCTTCACTTGGGTACTTCCTCAAGTAGTCATGGTTATCCGTACTCAGAGGCTTTCTGAGTAGATTGTTTGTTCGTGTATTACAGTTGGAGGCTTTCCAACTGTCGAGTTTGGGTTATCACAGCTAGGGGCTTCCTAAGCTGTCGAGTTTGAGTGTATTACAACTAAAAGACTTCCTTAGTTGTCGAGTGTTCTGGTTGAGTCTAAGACCATTGGTTGAATTAGGTCAAGCTGGAGAATACACAGAGTGTAGCTACAGCTTATATACTGTTCTAGGACTATCTATCATCCAATCGGAAAGTGAGATGCTTATCAGGTAAATATAGACAAGAACAATAGAGACAATAGGCCTCATGCCTCGCATGAGGCGTCCGATGTCACGCTGCAGCATGTCGATTGTGAGGGTCCAATGTCACGGACCTTGTGTAGAGGGGGTGTCATACCACAGCGCATGTGAGAGTGGGTTCGGGTGCATGGAGTCACCTTGCATCAAGGTGTCTTCCGTCGGAAGAGAGTCGAGTCGAATAAGAAAAAATGAACTACCCGTACTTGTGGGTTCCTGTAGACAAATCATAACATCAAATCATAACATGCGTCGAGGATCCTTCAAGCTGCTTGTCATGTTTTTTGGGATGACTAATAGTCCCCTGACCTTTCAAAATATGATGAACGACATTTTCAAGGATGTAATAGACAAAGGCATGGTAATAATATTTATTGACGACATTCTGATATTCACGGAGGATGAAGAAAATCATGAGGCAATAATAGTACAGGAGGTGTTATGGAGGTTGGCGGAGAATGATCTATTTTTGAAACCAGAGAAGTGTGTGTTTGGGGCAAGTGAGATTGAGTTCCTAGGATTATTGATCAGCCCTGACAGGATCAAAATGGATCCGATCAAGGTACAGGTGATCACAGATTGGCCTGCACCCACCCGTGTCAAGGAGGTTCAAGCTTTCTTGGGACTCCCAAATTATTATCGTTGCTTTGTGCACAATTTTTCTAAAATTGCTGCACCCTTACATAACCTTATGCAAAAGGGAGTAGTATGGAGGTGGGGAGAGCAGCAGCAGACAGTGTTTGAGGAGTTGAAGAGGAAGTTTGTGGAGGGACCAATATTAGCCCCAGTAGATTTCACACACCCTTTGCGAGTGGAATCCAATGCATCCGATTTTGCTACTGGAGCGGTATTATCAATGCTGTGCGAAGATGACAAATGGCATCCTTGTGCATACTTGTCAAAAGGGTTGAATGATGTGGAGAGGAATTATGATGTGCATGACAAAGAGATGTTGGGGATAATATGAGCATTGGAGGCGTGGAGGCATTATTTGGAGGGATGTATGCATCAGATTGAGATCTGGACAGATCATCAAAATCTGCAATACTTTATGTCTGCTAAAAAGCTTAATCACCGGCAAGCGCATTGGGCACTATTCCTATCGCGTTTCAACTTTCATTTGGTCCACAAAGCAGGAAGCTTAATGAGGAAAGCAGATGCATTATCCAGACGTATTGATCATAAAAGGGGGGTGGAGGAGGACAATAAAAATGTTACCTTACTCAAACCCAAATACTTTTGCATTTGCACTATGCATCAAGGGCATCTATTAATAGATAGCTCGGAAACGGAAATGTTGTCTAAAATTAGACAATGTTCGGAAATGGACGATGAAGTAGTGGAAGCCATGAAAGCTCTGAAGGGAGAGAAGAAAGGTAATATCAAAGGAGATGAATGGGCTGAGGAACAAGGGTTGGTGTTGTTTCGAGGAAAAGTGTATGTACCAAAGGATCAGGATTTGCAAAGGGAGATCGTCTGGTTACATCACAATACGCTGATTGCCGGACACCCAGGAAGATTGGAGACATTGGAATTAGTAATGAGAAATTATTGGTGGCCTGGAATTTTGAAGTATGTGTTGGGGTATGTGGATGGATGTGATACGTGCATGAGGGGGAAGAAATTTCCAGAGAAACCTGCAGGAAAATTAATGCCAAACCCTATATCTAAAGCGCCGTGGCAAGATATATCTGTGGATTTTATTACTGGATTACCTGAGGCTCAAGGGTATGATGCAATATTTGTAGTATGTGACCACTTTACAAAGGAGGTCCATATTATTCCTACTACTACAGAAACCTCATCATTGGGCTTGGCGCGCCTCTATCTAAATCAGGTATGGTGGTTACATGGGTTACCCGATACCGTTATCTCCAATTGCGGACCACAATTTGCTTCCGCGTTTATGCGAGAACTAAACAACATATTGGGAATTCAAACTAAATTATCTATGGCATATCACCCGCAGACTGATGGGCAGACAGAGAGAATGAATCAGGAGTTGGAGCAGTACCTACGTATGTTTGTCAACTACCGACAAACCGACTGGCCTGAATGGTTGGCAATTGCCGAATTTTCCCACAATAACAAATTCCATTCGGCTACTTGTATGTCACCCTTTTTTGTGAATTATGTATATCATCCTCGCATGGGAGTAGAACCCAGAAGGGAAGTCAAAGTACAGTCGGTAGAAGATTTTGTATCTAAGATGCAAAGGGTACAAGAGGAAGCAGAGGCGGCATTGAAGAAAGCACATGATGACATGATGCGACACGTGGATTGTACTCAAGCACGCGCTCCAGAGTACAAAGTTGGTGACTTGGTATGGCTAAGTACCAAGGACCTGAATATTCCACAACCTTCGAGGAAACTTATGGAAAAACAAGTTGGCCCATATGCGATCTCTAAAGTAATCTCGCCTAATGCAGTAGTGCTAAAATTACCCTGATCATTCAAGATTGATCCTGAGATTAATGTATCCCGCCTACACCCTTACTGCCCGCCCACTATTCCTGGCCAACAAACTACTCCGCAACCTCCGATAATAGTAGAAGGTGCTCCAGAATACATAGTTGAAGAAATTCTAGACTCACGTCTTCGACGGAACAAATTGGAGTTCTTAATAAAGTGGAAAAACTATACTGACAAAAATAATTTGTGGGAACCTGAAGAGAATTGTAAGCAAGCATGTAACACAATCGCCCAATTCTTTAAACGTAATCCGAATGCTCCGCATCACATTGCGAGAATGGTGTATGAGGGGATGAAATTCCAGCCTCACCAAAATTTCACAGAGGGGACAAACATAATATTTTCTTGCCTGGAAGTCGAGGCATAAAAGGGGGGTAATGTTAGGAAACCACCCCATTACCTAATAAAATTTCATTTTATTTTATTATGTCAAATTACGCTACATGACACTAAATGACGCTACACTTTGATAGCATGAGAATTTTATTTCGCACACATCAAAATGTACGCGCATGTACGAGTGCGTCGATAACAACAATGTACAATATGTGTAACATAGTATATAAACCCTAAATATATATGCCTAGGGGACCCCTGTTTGTTGTTGCTGTGGCTTGTTGTCATTGCTGTTCATTTCATCATCATCAGCACCTCCATATCCCCCTACGAGCAGTGGCTTGCAGGCAGGGTGGTGGTGCTGTGTGATGCAGCATCTCCATGTCATTGTTGTCCAGAAACAGGGCCCATTGTGACCCTGTGAGCAGAGGCTCACAGCAGCGGCATAGGGCATGGGTAGGGGTCATTATTAACAGGCAAGAAACTAAACAAAGAAATATTAGTTAGTGAATTAGTAAAAGAAAGAAATCAAGTAAAAGGAACATACCCAGGGGCCCAAATGATGTTTGTTCGTCGTTTGGGCCCCTTGCTTTGTGGTTGTGTGTTTGTGTGGTCATGGGTGTCTCACAAATGGTGCCACTTTTATTTTTTGTGTAAACAAACACGTCAACACATGATGAAAACAATACATATGTGTTCATTTACTGTGAACAAATATGTACAACCCCTGCAACATATATAAACCCCACCAATTCACAAGCAATCCCCCCTTGTAGGTAGCTTATTATACATTACTTTTATTATTTTATAGGGTATATAATCTAAGTGTGAAAGACCGGTTACAACCAGTTACAACTGGTTTTATAACAGTTTTTGAATGTTTTTGAAATGAGTTAATCGTTAACCGAACTGCACTTTCAGTTGCTCACTTTTTCAGAAAAATGGACTGGACTGAACCATGGACCACGGTTCGGTCTGGTTCAGTCTTCAGTCCTATGGACTGAACCTTGAAACACTAACATCAGTGCACTTACAGCAAGCAGATAGAGAATGGTATGTACTTGAGTATGTTGTTGAACTGCGAAAATTATTGAATTATTGATTTTCCCACAGTCATGCAACAGGTAACCAAAGCAGATGCCGCACAACCAAAGAAGTATGTAGCTGTGCTGCGAGCTGAGCAGGAATTAGAAGAACACATGGGATTTGCCCCAGACCCCATCCTGCACCACAAACATGAGTTATTTTATTTTATTCCAGCTGAGTACAATATAAATGGTGTCACTACAGATGACGGAGAGAGTGAATACAAAGAAGAAGATATGTTTGTAAGTACCCAATGCTCCAACTCATTTTTTAGAATCATTTTTGCTGAATTGGTTTTATTTGTTAGTTCTCTAGTGTTACTCTTCTGCCCCTTATCAAAACAGTCATTTGCAATGGATGCACTTTGGTTTGTCATGTGGATGACCAGGAGAATGAGCCTAAGAGTGCTGTTGGAACACCAGTGGTATTAATCTTTTAGTGCCATTGCCAGTTATCTGCTAATGATAATATCATAGCCTGTGTCTAGTGACCAACCTCGAAGAGCTCTGGTTTGCCATGTCCCTGGCCTGACTCCCTGGCCTGTGCCTGTCATGATGGAGCAAGAACATATGTCTCCACCAGCTGCTCAGTCTCAGGATATCAACAAATGGCCACTACAACAGACTCAACCAAAGGAACTTCAACATGTACCCACCCAGCAGCATGCACTGACTCAACAATATGCACCAGTTCAGCAATGTGCTCCTGATGAGCTCCATGCATCTGATCCCTATACACCTCAAGCTCAGTCTTACTATGGGCATGGTGATGGGGCTTACTACTCTCATGACAAACATCATGAGGATGCAGAGTTTCTATTTTATATCTGAGTCATTATACAACCACTAACATTGATCATGAGTAGTCAGCGATGATGAGTTTGAAACATGCCAACAGCTTGGCATGACACATTACAAAGAGCCAGCATGTTACTACTATCCAGACACACACCCAGATCTTGAACAATTTTCATTGCCTGGCCATATACTCAATGACCAACAGCCTTCTGATTCAGAGCTGACTTCCCTTGGCATTCAAAAGTCCCACCTCCTAGGGCTGATGCTGATACCATGACTGTTATCAAGAGTGCTTGTACCAGGACAGCTGGGTCCAGAGGCAGAGCTCACATAGCTGACTTTGATGACCTCTCTAAAGGCCTTCTCGAGGATGTGATAGGCATGTATTGTGTTGACATTAACACCTTGAATCCATTCCCTAGCTGACTTGAAGATTGTGACTCAGCCTTCAGCAAATTTATGAGGGCTTGCTCAGAGTGGAAAGTGAGCATGGACTTTGAAGAAGATCATTTAAAAGTGGTTCACTTTCACATTAACCCTCATGATCACAACTTTGATGGACCTGTCATAGATTACATCAGATGCCTCCCAAACTAATGGCCACATCAAAATGGTTGCAAAACCTCTCGTTGAGTCCCTGTATGGGCTCAGTGTTGAAAAGGGAAATCACATGAACAGGAACAAGGTCGAAGATGTTATGGAGTGCTTTGGCTTTGTGTACAAGGTTAGCCTTAGCCCTTTGATATCTTCTTGCTAATGTATCATGCTAGGATTCCATTGAGTGCACTGGGATCTATCGTCATCTGATTGTACAAGCTGTCATCAACAAGGCTTGGTTCTGGAACAAAACTGATGATGGCATACCCCAAATTCTTGGATGGGGGAATTCCCTTGGTAACTATTGCTATTGTTTTTACTGTAGTATGCACCTGATTCCACACCTCTGTGACTTACTAATTCTGGTATTGTTTTGTTAGGTAGAATGCTGCCTTGATGAGGCAAACATTAAGATGTCCAGTTTTCATCAACAATATATCAGCTGAAGTTCATGCAACACCTCAACAGACTCAAGGACTTTAAGGCAAAGACCAAGGATGCAAAGATTATCCCCCATCTATGTGAACATTTCCTGAGGAATGCGAGGTATGTGTCCTCAACTTGAATGTCCAAATTCCTCTAATGGTCACTTGTATCACTCACAGGAAGCATGCAAAAGTCTTAGCTAAGCCCCTCTCAACAGTCATGGAGTTAGAGGATGCTGATGTAGAGGCTGCAAAGAGGAAGTGGGTGGATTTGGTATTATCAGATGCTGATGAGTAGTAGAACCCTGGCACCCTGATGTCATTTTTTTACAAGATTTTATATACATGCTTTGACTGCCTATGCTGCCTACAAGTCCTAAGAGCCTATGAAAGTCATTTCCTATGGCTGCCTACAATGACCTATGTACCTAATGTCATACCTACTGGTACCTCCATATCCGGGACTAACCTACATACCTACCATGCCTCTACAGGCTCTGTAGCCCTACAGAGGTTTCAACCATTTTCCTGATGTGTTGGGATAGTCAATCCTAGCGCATCACATTAGCGCAACACTAGCACATCACATATAAAAATAGAACACAATGTATTTATAGATCACAACATAGGTACATTGTAGTATAGGGGAATACATAGTGTTTGAAAGTCTGGTTCATCAAACCAGAAAAAAACCGAAACTGGACCAAACTGAACTGCGGTTCAGTCTTTTTGCGGTTGCGGTTGCTCTCATTTCCTTAGCCTATCAGTTGCGGTTGCACTGAATTTATATTTATTTAAAACTGATGGAAACCAGTTCTAACTGGTTCAAACCGACTCCTAGTCCATACATTTATTTACTACACTATATGTAATTTAATTAAATGTAGATTCATAATAACTAAAATAAAGCATAATAATGGGCATACCCAAGAGAAAAGAACATGAAAAGTAAGGGTTTATATACCCTGAGGCTGCACATGGACCATTTGGTCATATTTGCACACCCAAATGAAAATGTGGTGCTACTTTCATTTACCACTGCCATGCTATGTCAACATCAACAACCACTGTCATTACCACTCCCCCATTGGATAACGCTCCCAAGCATGGGCCCAAATGATGACAGCTGTCATTTAGGCCCCAGGTAATGGTTTTTGATATTCTTTTTTCAACTAACTAATCTTTTCTTTTCCTTTTTAGGCTCTACAATGAGACAGCACCAACATGGCACCCACATCCACCTGCATATGCCACCGCTGCGAGCCCCTGCTTGCAGGGTGGATGACAGAGCAACAACACAGGGGCTAATGACGAGTAGAGCCAAAAGAACAAAATGGGCCCCAGGTTGGCTTGAGCCACAGTTTTTGCTATCTTGGGAAATAAATTACATAAAATCACTAAAATATTTGGGGAGCTAGATACCATCAAAAGCCTAGGGGTCTCCTGCCAACTCTAAGCAATCGGAGAAGCAGTTCCTGAGATATTCTGGTGGCTTTGAAATGGCTTGGCTTGAGCCATGTCAAAGCCACCAGAATATCTCAGGAACCACTTCTCTGATTGCTTAGAGTTGGCAGGAAACCCCTTGGCTTTTGATGGGATCTAGCTCCTCAAATATTTTAGTGATTTATTTCCCAAGATAGCAAAAAATGCGGCTCAAGCCATGGCAACACTAGCCCCTGGTAAGTTTGAACATTCTTTCTTTTTTCAACTAACTTTCCTACTTTCTTTATCAGGTTCTTACTTACTGGTAGCAACGAGGCCTGAACCAACACCCCACACCTGCACCCTACACCACTGCTGCGAGCATCTGCTCACAGGGTGGTAACAGGTCTTAATGACACCCAGCTGCCTCTGCCCTGTGCTCATAGGCCACATCACCAATGGGGCCAACATGACAACAATGACCAGCAATGACAAGGATGATGGCGACAGCTCAATGACAAGGACAAGGACAGTGGTGACAATGGCCACCATGATGACTAGGACAATGACAATGACACCAGCAATGGCAGTGGCTAGGAGATGAGGGATGACAATGATGAGGGACACTGGCAACAGATGGATGATGACACCACCCCCTCCCACTTCAAGTGTGGGAGGGTTTTTTTCATTCATTTGATACATTTACTAACTGACCCCCTTCCCTTCCACATCCTGCAAGGTAGGAGGTATATTGTTTTTTTTACTGTGCTACCTACATGCTCGCTCACAGGCCCCTGCCTGTGAGGGGCTTTATTTAAGCTTAAAATAGTATTATTTTATCTACATAAACTCATTTTAGACCGACCTCACTCAGTAGATGACCAGTTGTGGTTGAACCAGCTACAACCAATAGTTGGGTTGGGTTGGACTGCCACGAACCAGTTTTGTGTGGTTCGGTCCAGTTGTATGTAGTTTTGGAATGTCATGGAACCAGTTCCAGTTCTGGTTGAAGCCCAAAGTGGGAAAAAACTGGACCAAACCGGACCTTCAAACACTAGGAATACGAGACGTTCTACCTTGTCCTGAACACCCATCATCAAATCCCTATGAACTTCTACTCCACACCATAATCCCAATAGGTTATGGGCCCTGGCCTTTTTCATATTTAAATGACTTGTTCTGGACTTGGACACACTATGTCAGATCAACTAGTTGAACTGGAAGAGCCTGAGGGAGGTGCACCCTCAGCCCTTATTCGAGCTAGTAGAGTCTACACCTCTAACACTGCTCGACAATGGCAACAGGCTGCAGCTCAACCAGCAATTGAATTGATTCAGACAAAAGAATATTCAAACGTGAACAGAATTGCTGAATGCGATCACTTAACAGACAAAAATTGGCATGAATGGAAGGAAAGAATGAAAAGGGTATTTATCAATTGTGATATAACTGGATATACTACTGGCAGTGTAAAATGACCAGATTAAACCATAGATCCCATTAATGCAAATAACTGGGACAAAAACAACTCTTGGGCACAACAAGTAATCATGCACAATGTCACCTCCTCGCAAATGAATCATGTCAGATCTGTAAGGGGACTAAGGGGGTGCCCTGTGTGTTTTTCCTATTTTTTATGTTCGTCCCATATTTTTCCCCACCTCATTTCCTTCTATTCTTCATTTTCTATGATTTTTCCGGATTTTATTACTAATTTTCCCTTGCTATCATGTTTGTATATGTTGACACTTTTATATTTAGAGGCGGAGTACCCCTTCCGACACATACCCCTTGGTATGATGTCATTCGGCGGCCTTGATCCGCCTATCACCGCCTTTTTCTATTTTTAGGTTATATTTGATTTTTGTCGTCTTCACATATACTGGGCATCAGCAAGGGGATCCTTAGAGTCTTCTCTTCGGATTTCCCTTTGCTAGGTGCGCCCCCAATGCCTGTATTATGTAGTATAATTTTAACTTCGGATTTCCCTTTGCTAGAGGCTCAGGTTGCCCTTATAGTAGAAAACTCTCCCCTAAGGCCCGAAAATCGCGAACGCGCTGCCCAAAATAGGCAGGTACGGACTGGACGACGCTTCCCAAAGCTCCACAGAGTCCCTACACACCGTTCCAGATACTCTCGCCTTTATTGCGCCGCCATTTTCGCCAAACGCGCTCCCTAGCGACATGGACGCATCAGAACGCTTCGACGCGCTTGAAAGCGACGTTTCCGGAATGCGCGCGCAAATCGACTCGCTTAAATCTACGATTGAAAACTTCGTTAGGACCCTCCAGGCTAACCCTACGACTAATAGTTCCCCCTTCACGACTCCAAGTGCACCCAACAACGATGTTTTGCCAAACGCGTCCACTAAGGAACGTGCCCAGATCAAACCGTCCCCCCCCGCCGAATTTAATGGTGCACGTGCGCAGGGACGTGCATTCCTTAATTCCTGTGAGTTATACATTAGTCTCCAGTCGCATCAATTCGTCGATGAGGCTGCAAAAATTTATTGGGCCTTCACATACATGAAATCTGAACGCGCCTATCTCTATGTGGACCGTATCCTACATCAAACTAAAGAACTCGGTTCTCTACCTTTCTCCACTTGGGGTGACTTTTGAGCTGAGTTCGTACGCCACTTCTGCCCCCTCAATGAACGCCACCGAGCAGTGACACGACTTGAGTCATCCACTTACCACCAGGGACGTCGATCCGTGGACGACTATATCGATGAGTTCAAGGATTTGGTGGACATGGCAGGGTATGGGAGTGGGTTACCAGTGGTGGTGAAGTTCCGACGGGGACTCAACCGAGAAATTCAGGACCAGATTGCACAGATGTTGGAAGGGCGCCCAGCGGACGATGATATCCTTGCTTGGTATGAAGCTGCTTCACTCTGTGACGAGAACCAACTCACAAATGCGGCGTTTAATGCTGCATTCCGTGCTCCAACTACCACTCATACACCCTACACCTTCAATCGAAGCCTCCCCTGCCCTAACCCCATTCCTGCTCGTCAAACTCCCACACCAGCCGTCAATATCCCAGTACCAATGGATGTTGATGCAGCCCGCAGCCGTGCACGTAAGTTGGATCTCTGCTACCGTTGTGGGGAACCTGGACACAGGGCTGGAGCGTGTCCCCATCGTCAGGATATCCGCATGCTCACCCCCGAGGGACGAGACGAACTCCTGCAAGATCTGTTGGCACTTGTAGATGTTGAGGAAGCGAAGGATCAAGTTGCAGAGGAGGTTAAGCTGGAAGTTGTAGAGGAGCAGGATTTTCCTATTCGCAGTGAGTGAATCGTACGCCCTCACTGCCTGTCCATAACCGCTTTGAAGTCTTGTCAGTTGAATCCCTGGAGAATGAATCCATTTCTGTGACTGCTCCCCTCTCTGACCCTTCAAAGTTGGCTAAAGACGTACCTGCTCTCCCCATCTCTCCTTCTACTCCACGTCCCAAAATTAAATCATGGGAGTGTAAACTACCACGCAAGTATATTGTGGCATCCACTCCCTCTGCACATTCCTTAAACCTAGCCATCGAACTGCAGACGACCGACACTGGACAGATACTCGGTGTCTCTGCACTCCTGGACTCTGGTGCGATTGGTCTCTTCATCGATTCCCATCTGGTACAACAACATCATCTAAATACTCGCTCACTCTCACGTCCGATACCTGTATATAACGTGGATGGATCCCCAAATGAAGCTGGTGCCATCCGAGAGGTTGCAGACCTGGTTCTCCGTTACAAAGATCATAGTGAGCGTGCCCTTTTTGCTGTCACTCAATTAGGAAAGCAAAAGGTGATTTTGGGATATCCATGGCTTCGAGACCATAACCCAGAGGTCGACTGGCGCACCGGGGAGGTTACCATGAGCCGATGTCCATCCCGCTGTCGGACGTGTTTCACAGAAGCCAGGCAAGAACGTTGTGGACAGAAGGCGGCAATACGACGAACTCAGAAGTGTCATGCTGGACCCCTGCCTATACCTGAAGTAGAATTGGAAGGGGTTCCTGATCTAATGCCGGACTCGGATGATGATGATGAGGACCCAGAGGAAGTGGAGGAGGGTGATCGGATCTTCTACACTGCGATTCGCTCATCGCATGAGGTGTGTGCCACATCGAACATATCCCAACGCCTCGCCGAGGCCTTCCACAAAAACAATGCTGCTAAATCCTCTACTAACTCCTTACTCCCTCATCTCCATGAGTTTGAAGACGTGTTCTCCAAGGAGTCATTCAACTCTCTTCCTGCGCGTAAGCCATGGGATCACGCGATTGAACTCACCCCCGGCGCAACCCCTTCATCCTGCAAGGTCTATCCTCTCTCTCCGGAGGAACAACGGCAGCTTGACCAGTTCATCGACGAGCACCTGGCCTCTGGACGTATTCGACCATCAAAGTCACCCATGGCCTCTCCCTTTTTCTTTGTCAAGAAGAAGGATGGCTCACTTCGACCGGTTCAAGACTACAGAAGACTCAACAACATCATGGTCAAAAATCGCTACCCACTACCCCTCATCTCCGAACTCGTAAACCAGCTCCGTGGAGCCCGATACTTCACCAAGTTCGATGTCCATTGGGGCTATAATAATGTGAGGATAAAGGAGGGAGATGAGTGGAAGGCAGCCTTTCGTACCAACCGTGGTCTTTTTGAACCGCTTGTCATGTTCTTTGGCCTTACTAATAGCCCTGCCACCTTTCAGACCATGATGAACGACATCTTCCATGACCTCATCCTCGAAGGCGTTGTCTGCATCTATCTCGACGACATCCTCATCTTCACTCACACGGTTGAAGAGCACCGTCGCATCACGCGCCTCGTCCTAGAGCGACTTCGACGGTACAAACTCTACCTTCGTCAGGACAAATGCGAGTTCGAAAGGACCAAGATCGAGTACCTCGGCCTGATTATCTCGGAGGGTCAAGTGGAGATGGATCCTATCAAGGTAAATGGGGTCACAGCTTGGCCTACGCCCACGAACAAGAAGGAGGTGCAGTCTTTCCTGGGCTTCATCAATTTTTATCAGCGTTTTATCAAGGATTTCTCACATCATGCACGACCGCTGTTCGACTTGACAGGAAAGGAGGCATGGAGGTGGGATAATGCACAACAGGAGGCGTTCGAAAAGCTTAAGGAGATGGTCACTTCCACTCCGATCCTTACCTTTGCTGACGATTCGCATCCTTTTCGTGTAGAAGCCGACAGTTCTGACTTTGCGATGGGCGCTGTGTTGTCTCAGCAGTCTCCGGAGGACCAGAAGTGGCATCCTGTTGCGTTCTACTCCAAAAGCCTTAGTGCTGTAGAGAGAAACTACGAGATCCATGACAAGGAGATGTTGGCGATAATGCGTGCGCTTGAGGAGTGGCGACACTTCCTCGAGGGTGCCCAACACAAGGTGGAAATTTGGACGGATCACAAGAACCTCGAGTACTTCATGACGGCCAAGAAATTGAACCGTCATCAAGCTCGTTGGTCCCTGTATCTATCTAGATTCGACTTCTCCTTGCACCACCGTCCGGGTCGCAGCATGGGGAAGACCGATGCCCTATCCCGACGTGCAGACCATGGGGATGGCAGCGGTGACAACCAAAACATTGTGCTGTTGCAGCCAGACCTGTTCACCATTCGGGCACTGGAAGGCATCGTACCCCAGGGCGAGGAGCGGGACATTCTACGTGACATTCGTCGCGCAAACCGTAGCGGTTTACATGAGGATGTTGTCGCCCGAGCTGTTAAAGAACTGAGGAAGGGATCGACCCTTTCCTTATGTGTGGCAGAGTGGGCTGAAAAGGAGGACTTGTTGTATTTCAGGGATCGCATCTATGTTCCCAATGACCCAGACCTTCGCCGGCGCATCATATCCCAACACCATGACTCACAGATTGCTGGCCACCCTGGACGCTGGAAGACCTTGGAGCTCACCTCACGGAACTATTGGTGGCCACAAATGTCATGGCTCATTGGTCAGTATTGTCGCACTTGTGACCTTTGCTTATGCACCAAGGTCCCTCGTCGCAAGCCTATTGGTGAGCTACACCCTCTTCCTGTTCCAGAGAGTCGTTGGGATGTCGTCAGCGTCGACTTTGTGGTGGAATTGCCAGAGTCAAACGGGTTTGATGCGGTGATGTGCACAGTTGACTCAGTGGGAAAACGCGCTCACTTCATTCCCACTCACACCACTGTCAGTGCCCTAGGTGCCGCTCGACTCTACCTCCACCACGTGTGGAAGTTACATGGACTTCCTGGTGCCTTCCTCTCGGATCGTGGCCCTCAGTTCATGGCAGAGTTCACTCGTGAGCTGTACCGACTCCTGGGGATCAAACTCCTCGCTTCAACTGCTTATCACCCACAAACTGATGGCCAGACGGAGCGAGTCAACCAGGAACTGGAGCAGTACATCCGCCTCTTTGTCAATGAACGCCAGGACGATTGGGATGATCTCCTTCCTTTGGCCGAGTTTGGGTACAACAACCATGTCCATGCTTCCACTCAACAGACCCCTTTCCTCTTAGACACTGGACGACATCCACGCATGGGATTTGAACCTCGCCAAACTCCCTCACACATCGAGACAGTGAATGAGTTCACAGAACGCATGAGGGATAGCTTGGAGGAGGCAAGGGCAGCCTTAGCAAAGGCGAAGGACAACATGGCGCGATTTTACAACCAGCGCCACTCCCCAACCCCTCAGTACAAGGTTGGTGATCGAGTTTATCTTGACTCCAGTGACATCTCCACTACACGTCCATCCAAGAAACTCGCTCATCGCTTCTTGGGACCTTTCCCCATTGTCAAGTGCGGTTGGAACACATGCCTATCGTCTACGCCTCCCAGCCTCCATGTCCAGACTCCATCCCGTCTTCCATGTCGTCAAATTGCTTCCAGCTCCCCCAGATCCGTTCCCGGGACGCCATTCACACCCACCACCACCACCTACAGTGATCGAGGGAGAACCCCAATATGAAGTCGAGTCAATCTTGGACAGCCGTTTGCGTCGAGGAAAACTCCAGTATTTGGTACATTGGAAGGGTTATGGGTATGAGGAGAACTCATGGGTCGAAGAGTCTGATGTAAATGCCCCTCGGTTAATCAAGGAATTCCACCGACGGCACACTGCTGCACTGCGTCGCATTCAAGTCACGGACTTTGGTCGTATACGATTTCGAATGCATCGGGGCGATGCATCTTAGAGAGGGGGTGATGTAAGGGGACTAAGGGGGTGCCCTGTGTGTTTTTCCTATTTTTTATGTTCATCCCATATTTTTCCCCACCTCATTTCCTTCTATTCTTCATTTTCTATGATTTTTCCGGATTTTATTACTAATTTTCCCTTGCTATCATGTTTGTATATGTTGACACTTTTATATTTAGAGGCGGAGTACCCCTTCCGACACATACCCCTTGGTATGATGTCATTCGGCGGCCTTGATCCGCCTATCTCCACCTTTTTCTATTTTGAGGTTATATTTGATTTTTGTCGTCTTCACATATACTGGGCATCAGCAAGGGGATCCTTAGAGTTTTCTCTTCGGATTTCCCTTTGCTAGGTGCGCCCCCAATGCCTGTATTATGTAGTATAATTTTAACTTCGGATTTCCCTTTGCTAGAGGCTCAGGTTGCCCTTATAAGATCGAAAACATCAGCTGAAGCAATGTATTTAGCGCTTGCGGTCACTCACAAGAACAAGGCACATCAAACAGTAAATCATATACAGTGCCTGTTATATGAGACCAAGATACTCGACACAGATGATCTCCTAGAGCATCTTGACATACTAAAATCATATCACAACCGCATCAATAAATTCCCCAACCCTGAATTCCATGTCTTGGACACCCACTTCAAAGCAATTATTTTGGAGTCTTTACCTTCATCTTGGCAGACTTACATCAAACCCTATAATGGGAATGCCAATGATCCCAATGATCCAGACCCCAAAAGGAGAATGTCCTCAGATTCCTTTATTGGCTTATTATGGGAGGAATATAAAATTTGTATGATGCGCTCTCATAACAAGTATTCTAATGGTTCTAGCACAAACCTGGTTAATACCCAGAAGGATAGCAGAACTAACAAATCTTTGGAAGAGCGCATCACAGATCATAAATCCTCCAACAAACCTTATTGTGAACATTGTAAACAACCAGGACATTGGTCAAGTAATATGCCGGTAACAAATGTTGGAACTGTGGAAAAATAGGACATAAGGAAAGAGATTGTTGGAGGAAAAAGAAGCAAAAAGGAGGATTTGAATGTAGGGGAGGAATTGATCACATTTCCAGTAAATGAAGAACTTTACAATTTTGACACATATGAAGCCTGTAACCTTGATGGAAATGATGAGTGTTTGATCTGGTATGACTGGTTAGCCAATTCAGCAACAACTTTGCATGTTATGCATCAAAGAGAAGCCTTTATTGCATACACACCTGTGGAAAAATGTTCCATAACAGGTGTAGGTGGTAAAGAAGCAAAAATTGAGGGCTGTGGAACTGTTGAATTAATTTCAACATGTAATGGTCATGATTATATTTTGCACTTGGAGGACGTACTCCATGTACCTGGAACAGGGAATAATTTGATTTCATTGGGGCGATGGGATGCAGCAGGCGGAAGATATACAGGTGGAAAGGGAAGAATTACCTTTATCACTAAGGAGGGGAAGAAAATAGTGCAAGGGAACAAGGTTAACAACCACTTATACAAGATGGAATTAACTGTATGCAACTGACACCCAATGCTTACAATAGAAGCTGCCCATCACCGATCATTCATCAATAATGATGTGGCACTCAATTGGGAAACCTGGCACAGACACTTTGGTCATGTTGGGTATTCTGGCCTACAAAAATTATTGGATAGAAATTTGGTCAATGGATTCAACATCGATAAACACAGTCCTAAACCAGACTGTATGACATGTACTGAAGTGAAGCAGCACATAGAACCCTTTCCTAGATTGTCCATGCTACAAACGGAACCTGGAGAATTGATGCATATTGACTTATGGGGAAAATATGCGATCAAATCTATAAATGGAAATCAATAGTACTTGCTATTTGTGGACGACGCTAAATGCTACACAACCATCCAGTGTTTGAAAGAGAAATTGGACTCAATGCAAGCAGTCATAAATTATTTGGCACATCTGATAACTCAAGGCCAAAAACCAAAGGGGATCCAAATTGATTGCAGAAAGGAATTTGTAAATGAGAAGTTGGAGAAATGGTGTGATGAACGTGGTATAGAAGTAATACTAACTGCACCATACTCACCTTCACAGAATGGCATCACAGAGCAGATCTTGTTGAACTATCACATGCCATGATAACTGCCAACCAACTTCCCAAATTTCTTTGGGAATATGCAGTTTTACATGTGGCTTATCTTTGTAACTGATCATTTATGAAACATCTCCCAAAATCAACACCTTATGAAGGATGGTATAAAATAAAACCCCATGTATTGCATTTATGGGAATTTGGAAGCCACATATGGATATTACTATGAGGTCAAAAGAAACCCCGAAAAATGCTACCAAAATCAAAACACCGAGCATACATCAGCTATGATGATGGCGCTGGGGCAGTAAAATATTACAATGTGGAAACTCACAAAGTACTTACCTCTTGCAACTTCCAGAATATTACACCTTCAGAATGACCTAAAACTCCCAACCATATTGAAATTACACCCAATTTGCCATGTGAGGGGGAGTCTGCAAGTAGCATGCTGCCAATGGGTGTAACAGATTCTGATGATACAACTCAGAACCTTGTGCCCAAGAAGCAAAAATGGAATGAAACACAGGAAGATATAGATATTGATGAACCGCAGAAGATGCATGGAGTCCATACTGATTATAAGCACCTTCACAATCCTTTTGCATACAAGGAAGATGTCAATTTCCTATCAATTGAAGAAGTCTACACAATTGTTGCTGGAGATGAACTTATGAGTCTCAAAGATGCAAAGAACTCCCCACATTGGCCTGAATGGCAAAAGGCCATGAAGACTATATTGGTTTTATTGTTGGAGAAGGGGACTTGGGAACTTGTCCAGAAACCTCACGATGCAGTACCAATCAAAAATAAATGGATCTTTGTCAAGAAGCATAGTAAAGAAGGGGAAGTAGTAAGGTATCAAGCAAGATTAGTGGTGAAAGGATATGCACAATGACCTGGATTTGATTATAGGGAAACATTTTCACCAGTGGAGATGTGCTGAGTCTCCTAGGCTCTAGCTATGCCCAAGACAATGTAGTTGTAGTGATAGGCTGAGTGACTACAACAAGGTGTGACTCTTTACTAACTACATGGTCACATGACTACAGGAGTAGGTGCCCACACACCCTACTCCACTGGTTGTCAGGATGGATACATTACATGTGATACTAGCTCTCATACCTGAAAAGGGACTCAAGTTACAACAAATGGATGTAAAGGGCGCATATCTAAATGGCACTTTGCAAGAGGCAATATATATGCAACAGCCCAAAGGATGTGAAGATGGAATGGGTCAAGTATGCAGGTTAGTCAAATCACTTTATAATTTAAAGCAGGCAGGCCAAGAGTGGAATATTGAACTTGATGGCAAACTCAAAGTCCATGGCTATGTGTGCTTACTTTCTGATCCATGTGCGTATAGTGAATAGCAGGGGTTACTCACAAATAAGTGACAAGTATGGGGGTAATCAGCATGTAGCCTTTGTTTTTGTGATTCTAACATACTAATTTCTATACCAAATGGTCAAGAATTGGCCTAGATATGCTCATTCTAAACTTTAGCACCATAGCACAACATCTGATCTCACCCTGCCCAATCTTTCCAAAATATTATCCAAAATCCGAGGTTTTGGAGTTTTGGGGTGACCTTTTTGGAAAGATTGGAGCAGGGTGAGATCAGATATTGTGCTATGGTGCTAAAATTTAGAATGACCATATCTAGGCCAATTCTTGACCATTTGGTATAAAAATTAGTGCATTAGAATCACAAAAACAAAGGCTACATGCTGATTACCCCCATACCCATCACTTACCCGCGGGTAACCCCTGCTATTCACTATGTGCATATATATGATGCGATGGTGATGACTTCAGAATAATGGCTATCTGGGTGGACGACTCACTACTTTTTGCTTCATTTGATAAAATGATGGATCATATGAAAGAAATACTCTGCTCAGAATGGGAAGTAACAGATCTTGGAGAACTGAGTAAAATTGTTGGCATTGAAGTTACATGAACCGAGAACGCAATAACTATATCTCAACAGAGATATATTGAAAATATTCTCCATAACAAAGGAATAGCTGATGCATATCCTACTGGTATACCCATGGACCCCAATATAAAGCTTAGACCTAATCCACATGATAACAAACCCAATCGAAGCAATTTATATGCATGATTATGGGGGAGTCTGCAATTTTTGGCAAATTCCACAAGACTGGATATAAGCTATGCAGTTAATAAACTGGCTGCCTACACCGCTAACCCAGGTTTCAAACACCATGGTGCAATAAAGCGAATACTCAGATACCTGGCGGGTATGAAAACTCTAGGGATTACATATAGAAAATCCTAAGATGAAACTGGAACCGAAAACCTCTTTCACGGATATGCAAATGCCGACGACCTCAAATCCACAACTGGCTACATGTTTCTAGCAGCAGGGGGAGCGATCACATGGAAATCAAAGAAACAAACTGTGATAGTGTTGTCCTCTACAGAGGCAGAATATGTAGCACTGTCAGAAGCTGGATGCGAGGTGACATGGCTGAGAAATTTGTACAGTGAACTCAGATTCCCACGAAAGTCACCGATGGAAATTAAAGGCAATAATGAAGGATCTATAATATTGACACACAACCCTCAATTTCACCAGTGATCAAAACATATCGCTATTCACCATCACTGGGTCTGAACTCTAGTAACTGACAAAATACTTGATATACAAAACTGTTGCAACCCAGAACAAACAGTGGATGAAGGCATTACCAAGGCCTAAATATATACGACATAGGGCAGAGATGGGACTTCAGTTGATGCATGAACTCAGTACCTTTCCTCGCATGTGAGTTGGTTTTTCCCATGGGGTTTTCCACCACATAGAGGTTTTAACACATCTGAAAGGCAAGAAATTTAACTTTTCAATTATATATACAACCATTCCTATGGACTCAACCATGCTAGGCTTCAGGGGGAGTGTTGAGATAGTCAATCCTAGAGCATCACATTAGCACATCACTAGTGCAACACTAGCACATCATGTATAAAAATAGAACATGATGTATTTATAGATCATAACATAGGTACATCATAGTATAGGGGAATACGAGATGTTCTACCTTGTCCTGAACACCCATCATTAAATCCCTACGAGCTTCTACTTCACACCATAATCCCAATATGATGTTTACTTTACCCATTGACTGAGCCTGACTAAGTATGGTCAGGTGTTAGTCCAAAAACATGGACTTTTAGTCTCATGTTTGTACAATCCGACTTAGTATGACCAAAACAATACATTTATGTGACCAATCTTCTTTACTGAGCTTGACCCATGATGAAATCATTGGCTATTTGAACTTGAGGTTTAGATAGATTGGTGCAAATTGATTTGCTGTTGCAGTTTGTTTTCTGCCATGGTGGTGGTGCCAATCAAAGATCTCAATCCATTGGGTTAAGGTCACATTTTCCTTCTTTGTGAATGTAGGAGCAGCAGGCTGACTGAACTTTTTTGCAGGTTGCTTTGGTTTCTTCTCATGCTCAGAGCCTTCAGCAATAAACAGTCAATGATGAGCCACTGGCATGCAAATTGTGCATGTACATACATTTCTGTTTGCTTCCTGCAACCTGTGCTAAATCTCCTGCCCATTCCCACAGCTTTTTAACAATTGCTCTTCCAGTATCATCAAGCCTTGCAAGCCTGCTTTCATAATCTGAGGCTGCCTCAAGGTTATCAATGATATGTTGCTTGTCCATGGTGTTTGCTTCATGATCCAACCAATGCTCATCAGCCAAGGAGATGGTTTCCTTCTGAGAGAGCTTTGCACCCAAGGCATTTTTGTGGTCTTTGATTTTTGTAGAGAATTTAGCAAGACCTCTTTTAAGAATTTCAAGAGGTTTTGGGGCCATGGCAAGGGGGTCACACTTGGCAAAACCAATGAACTTTTTTTGAGCTCCCGAACAACCAGTGTGGTGCATCAGGACTATTGTATTCTAAGTTTTAACTTCTGCACTAATTTAGGACCTAAAATCTATGGGTTTTGGGTGATGAGAGCTATGGGTTATGGGTTACTGCAGACTTATGGGTTTTGGTTTGCAATTTCCCACCCACCAACTTGGTGGACCAAAAAAGGCATGGGATATATGGGGTTTGTCAAGAACCATTCCTTGCCCAATCAGAACCCACATCCATCCGACCCTTTCCCGCACGTTGAACCTGACTTTTGTCTATGCCTCCCAATTTCATTCCCAGCCACCTTGCACTGACCACACTGCTGTGCACCAGGCCGCCTTGTACAGCATCCATGGCTGCCTTCCCAAGGCTGCCGTCTCTATTGCAAATTTGACTATGGATTCCTGTGTGGCTCCTGCTAGATAATTTATCTATGCAGTCGAGACACTGCTGCAGTCTTCATTCCTGTTCCGCATTATTCCGGACTACAGTATTTAAGCTTAGTTAGTTTTGCCTTGTATTCCTCAGTTTGTATATTGACATAGACTCGACTTTAATCTGCCAATCCAAACCTCCTTCTACTCCAACCTCAGTTCTCTAAGAGTCTGAACTCCATTTGACTTGACCTCCAGTCTCCCTCTGAAGTTCTAACCTCATCTGAACTTAACCTAAGTCCCTCTGTACTCCTTCCTGTGTTTACCTGCACTTTCCCACTCCTACCTCCAAACCTTCAACTTGAAATTAGGACACCAGACGAGGTGAAGGGCACAGCTTCTTACAAGCTGAAGCCAAGTCCTTTCCGTTTCCCCTCCTGCAGAATCTGCAACGACCCGACAACCTTCCATAAACAACACCCGCAGTGTCTGATCAGATTCTGATGAACCTTCCAGGATCAGTTCTTAACAGTATATACGAACTCACACTTCACTTGTCCAATTCCTCTCTATGACCCCTACCGAGACCTGCCAGCGCACAACAAGACATTCCCAACATGCCAGTACTATTCCAGGGATCTCTGCAATCCAGCGATCCACCCTTTCCAACCCTCGACCTGCCACTACTTTTGGAGTGTCTTCCAGACCCTCAAACATCTTCCAACAAATTGGCTCAGGAGCCCCCTCAATCAGTGCCAATCTCATGTCCACCCGTGCCCTGCACCCTTCCGCCAACCTGGAAGGTTTTTGATCAAGAACTCCCCTTGAGTATGTAGGTGTTAGGAAACCACCCCATTACCTAATAAAAATTCATTTTTATTTTATTATGTTGAATTACGCTACATGATGCCAAATGATGCTACATGTTGATAGCATGAGAATTTTATTTCGCACGCATCAATATGTACGCACATGTACGAACGCGTCAGTAACAACAATGTACCATATATGTAACATAGTATATAAACCCTAAATACATGCCTAGGGGACCCCAGTTGTGTTCTCTTAGGTATTCCACCTACATTTTTGGTGTCAAAGGCCTATTTCAGCAAACTCACCTATTAATAACCCCACGCATCAAAACCATCATTTCCCCCATCATGAGTGCAGATCCCGCCCCCTCCTTGTAGAGAGAACCCACACGGTCTTAGCTAGCAGATAGTGGGTGTCGCCCTAACAGTAGGGGGCATCAACCAGCCTGAACCCTTTGGGTTGGAAGATCCTGGTCTAGAGGATGGACCCCCCAGCAGACCCAACGGCCCTGGGGGTGACCCCGATCCCAATGATCCTGAGGATCAACCTCCCATGGGGGAAAACCCTGACCCAGGGGATAGGTTCATAGATGTCCTTTACAACCTCTCAGAGAGTATCTGCACCCTTTGTCAGAATAACACACCCAAGACTGAGAAAATCAAAGTTTGCAACCCTGATACTTTCAACGGCGCCAATCTGAAGAAACTTAGAGACTTCCTAGTCTCCTGCAATCTTCATTTCTGCGACTGTCTGCACATATTTTCCTCTGATGAGAAAAAGATCATATTCATCCTTTCTTATCTGAAGGGATCAGCTCTCAGTTGGTTTGAGCCTGGTCTGAATGACCCAACAGATTCTGCACACTGGATGTGGGACTATGAAGCTTTCCTCTCTGAGCTGGAAAGCAACTTCAGTCTGCATGACCCAGTCGGAGACGCGGAAAAAGCTCTCTCTGACTTAGCAATGAAGAAAGGAGGTCGTATCATGAAATATAATGTTGACTTCTGGGAATTAGCTTCTAGGGTCAACTGGAATGAAGCAGCCCTTTGTGACCACTATTTCTGCGGTCTTCCGCTCTGACTTCGCATAGAAGTTCTCCAGGGTGGTAAACCCAATACTCTTGCAGAACTGTGCTTGAAAGCACAGGACAGCGACAACATCTACTGGATGCAAGAAGATGAATCCCATTTCGAAACAAAGAATTCCAGTAACGTCACTAACTCTAGTCAGAAGGACTCTTCCAAAAGTCCTTCCCCGTCGACAAACCAAGCCTCTTCAAACCAAGCCTCTTCAAACTCCACCCACAGTAACACCTCCAACCAGCAGTCTTCTGCGACAAAGAACACTTCCTGGGAGAAGCCCAAGTCATCCATCTCCGATAAGTTGGGGAAGAATGGCAAGCTTACTGGGGAGGAACGAGAACGTTGCATGAGAGAACGACTTTGTCTCTACTGCGGTGAGGAAGGGCACGTAGCAGGAAACTGCCTGAAATCCAAAGCCACAAAAGCCTGTGCATCCACTGTCATTCCCAAGACTATGGACTCGGAAAAATAGTCTGCAACCCTCAGGATACAGCCATTGGGGTTGGGGGTTGTGTTGACCTTACCCATTTGGCTGCCTACATTCATCTCAATGTGTCCACTCTTTCTGACCCTGACTCCCTAACCATCCTTTTAACCTTTCCTGACTCTTCCGCCCCTTTCCGAACCCTTATCAACTCTGGCTCCTCCCACTGCTTCCTTGACTCCTCTTTTGTGTTGAATAACCAACTCAGCACGGAATCCATTAACCCGATCAGTTTATGACTCTTTGATGGATCTTGCAACTCCACCATAACTCAGATCGTCAAACTTCCAGTCACCTTCCCTGCCAGTGAAGTGTTCAATTTGTCATTTTATGTAACCTCGCTCGACTCTTCCTGTTCTGCCGTACTCAGTCATAACTGGCTGAAGCAATACAATCCATTGATTGACTGGTCTTCAAGCCAACTCGCTTTCTGCTCTGCAGATCATAGAGGTCCAGCACCCCTGACGTCACCTTTGTCCCCGAATCTTCCGGTAGAAATTCTTGACTCCTCCGCTGATGATACTCAACCCGGAAACCCAAACAAAACCCACAAAATGGCTTCAGATAGTATAACATGAGTCAGAGGAAGGTTGGCCCTCTAGATGTCACCTGTCAGACTGACCGTCAAATAGTCATAAAAGGACTGCTTGTCAAAGCAGTTTGAGGCTAAAAGAATGTGTTTCGAGGACTTGCGATGATTTGTGAGGTGTCGTGATGCTTTTCGAGATGTTGCAATATTTTTTGAAGAGGTTTCGAGGAATTTCGAGTGCGCAGATATGTTTGGACGCAAGATCGGGGGACTAGACGAGTAGTAGAAGTGAAGAAAAGGCTAATCGAGGGAAGCAAGAGCAAAAATAGCATAATGCGAGGAATTTCAAGGAAGTTTAGCATAAAACACCAAACTTCGGACTGAATAAGACTAAACTGTACTCTCAAATCACTGTGATCTGGGAGGAAGACAACGACTTTCTTGTTTTTCTTTGTATCTAGTACATCTTTTTATATAAAATAAAGAAAGTACCTAAAATGGCTAGAGAACATGAGGCAAACATGTGGAAAACTTGAGGCAAAAGACAATATAAGTATATCAGAACAATAAAGCGAGCCTAGAAAGGGTGAATATAACACATGATGAAGAAATAATAAGAAAGAATAGCTAAAACCGGACTGTCCTTGTTATAAATTGAATAAAAGATCAGAAACTGCTTCGAGCGGATTGTATGCATGCACATGCAGTCGAAATGTGTTCGATATACTCGATATAGTGTCCCATGTGTCCAGCATGCATCCAAAGATCATTCAAATAGGAAATACTGTGTCCAATGATGTTTTTCGAGGTTCGATGTTCTTCGAAGATTTTCGAAGATTCTTCTGACTTCGTTCATGGCCTGATATTGGTGCGATATTGTTCGACAATGGTAGGGGATACGTCTGGCATGTGTGCGATGACCATTGGAATAGCGATATAGTGTTCGATGTCAATTTTCGATGTTTGACAATGTTCGATCACATTCGATACGATGTTCAATGATGCTCGACTGCGTTCGATACAATGCTCGCGATGCTCAACGATGTTCGATCACATTCAATATGATGCTCAACCACGTTCGACGATGCTCGACGATGTTCAATTGCGTTCGATATGATGCTTGACAATGTTCGATCGCGTTCAATGCAATGCTTGCGCTGTTTGATCGCATTCAATATGATGCTCGATGATGCTCAACCACGTTCGACAATGCTCGACGATGCTTGATGATGTGCAGGTAGCCCAACCAATATCTGCTGTATACTGAAATAATTGTACTGATTGTGTAGCGACAGCTGATAAACACTCCAGATTTGTGGATCATCAATTTTGCTGTGGGCTTACCTGGGAGTCAGCATGATGCAACAGCTTGGGAAAATTTGCGAGTCTTCCAAGAGCACAAGACACTTTTGAAAGAGGAGGAGTGGGTTTGGGCTGACTCAGCATATCCATTGCGGGATTGGTGTCAGTCACCATACAAAAAGTATTCTGCCACATATCATATCTCCTCAGCAAAGTCAAGCTAACCATTTTGTAGGCCAGAAAAAGACATCCCAGGGAATTCAGATTATAATTATCATGTGTCAAAGGTCTGCATTTGGTCTGAACACTGCATTGGATTCATGAAGGGATGCTGGTGTTCACTTTGGGGATTGCGATTATGGATTGACCACCCTGAAGGTCTTCAGTTCACAACATTGTGGATCATTACATGTATGCACCTTCACATGTTTGCAATGGAGCACAAGGAAGGTATTGACATGGCATGAGACAAATTCCTCAGGAAAGGCTTCAAGATTATGGAAAGGGAGAGAATTAATGAGCAGGAGGTAGGGTGTAGCACAGGTACAGGTGAACCTGTGGTATTCTGCCTGCAGGTAGCACAGGTGCAGGTATGGGTTTGTATATCTGTACCTGTGGCAACACCACACCTGTACTCATGGTGTTGTGGGCTGTCACAGGTTTGAGTTGTGATATATTTCATATCAGGTTTTGTGGTTCCAAAATTCTTCTGAGCTCTTTGCTTTGAGTTAAAAGAAATTTTATCAAGTTTTATGAGAATCAATTGTTGTTACACTCTGTTAAGACATGTATTGTATCTGCCTGGTACTGTGGGATTTAATGACATACAATAATCTAATTCAGTCAAGTTGATGTTATTTTGCATGGTGACCTTGAGTGTTCCTTCCAAAAATTGCTCCTCTCATGCCAAAACTACTCTGCCCAGATAGAATGCAGCAAATTACTTGTTTCTTTGTGTTCTTCATGATGGATAAAAAAGGTTGACAGATGATTTGTGAAAGAATTGAACATTATATCATAATTTATATGTGCATTCAAGTGTTGAAGCAGTATAGAAAAGTTGGATAACTTTCTAGTATAGCTACCTCTTACCTTTGTTTTAGCTACACATAGTTTATGCCATGTTACTCAAGTGCTACTGTAGTTTTGAAACACCATACAAAACCTGTGCTTATAACCTGTACCTGCAGGTATGGTGTTTGTACAGGTATGGTGTCACAGGTGACAGGTGTGGTGTTGCCAGTAAAACCCATGGTGTCACCTGTGCTACACCCTAGTGGGAGGAAATGGAGCAACAAAATGATAGCACAGTGGATGTGGACGTCAATGGGGTATCAGCGGATGAGGAAATTGAGCTATTGAAAGGAAGAATTAAACAGGAGGAATTGAAGCAGGCACTATGGGAGTATTTAGATGAAGGAATGTAGGTGGCAAAGGAATGCATTATGGATGGCAAAAACAAAAATACGAGGATCGAAAATTACCAACTGCAAGAGTCTAAATCCGGCTGAATTGCAAACCCATGCTTCAAGCATTCTAACTCAAGCAGTTTCTCCATCATCATCAGGTCATGGTTGCGGGATAACTCATGGTCTTGCTGAGCATGCGTCTCCTGGTCAACTTGAAATTGCATATGCAGGCATTCAATTTGCAAAGTTCTTTTGACACACTTATCCTCAATTGCAAGGCAGGCATCAAGCCTCGCTTGTGATGATGCCAGCTGTGCCTCACATGAAGCAGCAAGAACTTCAGCGACTTGTTCACCCATTGATTTCCGAGATTGCATGGAAGAGCTCAGGGCAGCCTTTGTGCTGGGCTCTGATTTGACCACTGGAGTGCTAGGCTGATGGGTGGTGGCTTTGGGTCTGGACTTCAACTTATTTGGGCATGTCGGGGTTGATGCAGGAGTGACTGCATCATGTTGTGGGGAAGTAGAGCTGTGTATTGATGGTGGCAAGGTTGGAATGATGTCATCTTCAATGTCCCATTTCGGTGATACCCCACATGCAACAGGAAATTCGCCAATATCATTTTGATCCTAAATAGTGACCATAAAAAATTAGTAGATCATAGCCAATTGAAAATGATAACATACATCCAAATCACCGTCTGGCTGGCCCCAACCATATGAATGGTGCTCGCCAAGCACCATGAGGTCCAACGGCAAGGTGCTATGGGCGAGCACAGATTTGTTGACAGTTGGGCTGGTCCCCATCAGATTGTTAATCCTTTTATACCATGGAAACGAACTCTTGATCTTATCTGTAAGGGTGTAAGAGCATAGGAAGGTGATACCAACTCAGAGTGACAACCTACCCCATGCATTTGCAATCTCTGAATCGGGGAGAATACTCCCTTCATCATTGTTGGCAATAAGACCATGCCCAGTCTCCTTCAAGGTTTTGTGATGTTTGCAGAAAGCCTTCTTGATGCTGTGAAATGTTATTTGAGATGCCTTTGCAAACAAAGGACTTCCAGAAGCATACTTGGTGGCCCAGTTCTTCACAACAGTCCCCAACCCCTTGATAGCCACATCACGCCATTCATCTGGAGACTTGACATCGTGGAAGAGCTTTGTAGCAAGGTCCAGGTGATGTTCGTGAGTCTTCTTTCCTTGGCTGGTGTTTGTATTGGAAGATGCTTTGACGAATCCAAAGGCTTGACACCAAGTCTCGGAGTCCTCAATGAGCAAGAACAGGTGGTCTGTTAAGTAATAGAGTGATTTATCTGACCAACTGCAAATGGTTGTCAAGTGGAAATGGTAATGAACATAGAGATGCACTTTACAAGAATTGTCTGTTTTCCTCCAGATGGGTCTATGTTCTCCTCATTGGACTTGCCATCGTCTGCAACCTGCTTTGTCCTCTTTCCACTGAGGGACTTGGGCTTTGTCACACAGGTTTTTGGCTTTTTGGCAGCTTTCTTTAGTGCTTAAAGGTCTGGTCCATGTGACCAGAAAATAACCGGCACTGGACCGGACCAGGACCAGAAAAAACCGGACCATCAGTCCAGTTTTTTCAAATTTTAAGTTAGAAAACTGCAAAAGACCAGTCCTACAAGACCAGTCCTGACCAGTCATAACCGGTTAAGCACAGCCACGTAATCCTCTTGTAATTACCTTGAGACTGGTCAAAAAATTAAGCAAATCAGTGAAGAATTGAGTGAGATATCACCAAAAATGAGTTTCCCAATCAGGTTTCAGGTTGTGAAACCCGTCTTTGGTGATATCTCACTCAATTCTTCACCGATCTGCTTAATTTTTTGACCGGTTTCAAGGGAATTACTATTGGTAGGTTCCCCACAAGTGGTTTTGAGCAGTCATTCCCACTTCATACATCAGTCTTACTGGCTTTTAGTAAAACTGGTCACATCGGGAAACTCGTTTTTGGTGATATCTCACTCAATTCTTCACCAATTTGCTTAATTTTTTGACCAGTTTCAAGGGAATTACTATGGGTAGGTTTTCCACAAGTGTTTTTGAGCAGTTATTTCCACTTTGTACATCAGTCTTACTGGCTTCTAGTAAAACCGGCTAGACTAGTTAGGACCGGTTTTTTGCAGTTTTTTGCAGTTCTGGTCCAGTTATTTGGTTATTTCCTTTTGTGGAGGACCGGTCCGGTTCCGGTCTTGCCAAAAATAGCGTGAGAACTGGGACTGGACCGGACTTTTAAGCACTAGCTTTCTTCCCTTCAGCTTTAGCAAGTTTTGAACGGAGGACTTCGATTGTCTCAGGGTCAGAGGAGAGGGATGTAAGACTCGCTTTACACTTGGCCATGATGCGCAACCGCCGCTGAGCATACACCAAATCCTTACTTGAGTATTTTTCAAACTCAGTTGTCCTGCTGGAGAAGCTGGATGAGATCAGACAAAACCAGGATTCTTGAGTTCAGAGTTGAGTTCAGAGTGCACATGAAATCCAAACTTTTGGGAAAAGGAACGCAAGGTCAAAATCAATTTTGAAATCCACGTGAATGTGCACATCAACACAGGGCTGAAAACACCTATTGGCAATCCAATTCTGATTCCACAGACTCTCGTCATGGTGATCATTCGAAATCTCATCATTACACCCATTGCCAACCTATTAGAAGCATCACCCCCTCACATGGACATCCCTGTTTCTGACTCAAAAAGAAACATGAAGCTCGGGACCACAGTGAGAATGCTGGCCACTCAGGCTGGCAGCATGATGGCAAGTCCTTCACAATATCAGCAAATCCGAGTCAAACACAACCATCTACACCCTCACAGTGGCCACCTACACCTCCTATCTCTCAAATGACCCCACAACCTGGCCTGTTGACCGTTATTCCAAACCCTGTACCTCATAATTCACCCAGCTTTGTGATTACTCCTCACAAGACTGGTGATGGTATCTCTATTGACATCAAGACTCCAAATTGATTTGCTTTCTTGCCTTCATTAAGTACACCATCCTAAATTGATTTGTTTCCACCCCTCGTTTAAGTACATCATCATTTGTTTTCTATTTATGATGCTTGTTTGATTCAACTTCTTACACTTGTTAGTCTTCGTTCTGATGGTCCTCTGCTGACCTGATACCCTGTTTGATTTCCTTTTCTCAATGTAATGGATTACAGCTGTATAATTTACAGTACAACAACAATATTATGTTGTGCTGTTGTAAACTATGCTGGTACACCAACCAGGTGAAAATGTGAAACCCTGTCGTGATGTTGAATGTCACCAAAAAGCATATCTCCCAAATCAGTCCACAATCTCTCATCTTCCAATGCTTTCCACACAGGCATATACACACTTCAAATCTGATTGATACCCACAAGTTCAGCCCTGACATTGTTCAACCGGCAACAAAGTTCCAGCAGCTCTTGTTGATCATCCTCCATGTTAATGTTCAATGGCACTTGTAATCGGCCAAATGAGCCCTGCATCATCCGCATTCCACATCCTGCTGTCTGCCTGTAAGATAACAGTTGACAATTGACTCGAAGAAACTCCTCCAACTCATATGGATCTTCAGGAAGACGTTGTCCTGCTTTTATAGGTGCTCGTATCTTGCCTGTGATCGAAGCGGTCCCACATGGAAAAGCAGTGTCAGAGACCAGGAAAAAGCCCTCAGGAACCTCGTGAAGGAGTTGGTTGAAGATGGGACGAGCATGGGAATCATGCCAACTACCAGGTGCATTTAATACAGCAGCTGTTATAACTCCTTCAAATTGGCATTTGTTATTACATCATTCAGAGGTCAGTAGCTCACTTACCCCAGGGAGAGAAGACAAGAGCATTGTTAATAGTATGTCCACTTTTCCACCCATTGTAAGTTGCATTCTCAACCTCAGGATCATCTGCCTCCTGTGCCACCAATGCCAAACCATCTATTGCTCCAAATGCCCCCTCCACCAATGGATGCCTCTCACAAATCAATCTTGACTCTGCTGCAAATTCCTCCAGTGTCTGGGGTAGCCTAATTGCACCCTCCTCTATATCTCTAATGGTTTCCAGCAAGATCTTCCTGGCAAAACCAAGATACCGTGAAACAGTGGAAGGTGTGAGAGCAAAGATTTGCTGTAAGCTGATTTCGAGCATTGCTGATCCCAGGAAATGAAGAACCAACCCAAGACCCCCAGCAGCATCAAGAGATCTGCTACCAAGTCGAGGCTCACCTATTGCAGTAACATCGCATCAAGGAATTGTTGACAACTCCCATCTTTCCACAAATCGCCCTTGGCCCTCGAGAATGTTTCAAAAAGTTGCCACATCAAACCCCATTGTGGTGATAAATGCGCAATCATCCTGCCCAGCCCAGAGGACTTGCCATGGTGTGCCCTCATGAGGATTTGGCAGCAGGTCTTGCCAACGAAGGTACAGATGGTTGATGTTGCAGCAGCGAATTTTTGTAGTGCAAGCTTCGAGTACCCCGATCAGGATGATGATGCAGATGGCAAGATGATTTTCATCTGAGTTGTCACAAGCCCCATTGAAGTGGTTCAGACTTTGCACAAAGAGTTGTGATGTAGCACTTGAAGACATGTATCCTGAATCATTGTAATGACTGACTCAGATCTTGTTCAGATCTCACGGAAATCTATTAAAATCTATGTGAAAATGGTTTATGGTCTACAAAAATCTGATAAATGCAATTTCAAATTGAATTCAACTCCATTGTTCCATCTCTCATGTTTGCTAGATTTTTCTAAATCCTTATGGAAAGTCACCCACTTATATCTTATGACGCATTCAACATGTTGTCTTATCCATGCCATTTTGGGTAATCCATCAGTCAGTTATCACCGGTCTCATATATCATTATGAGTCCAAGGTACGAGGACTCATCTTTTTAACCTGACCAACCAGCCAGCAAAAGTGATACATTAAGTCTGACAGTTGCTCAGCAGATGTTGGAGTTTCAACACTGTCTGATGACAGGCTTATATTTTGAAGTCAGTCCAACTCAGCCCCATATAGACTTTCACACTCAGTGGGTTTTACCAACATGCGGATTTTGAATGAAAAAGGAAACTGTCATGTTGAGTCACACTTCCTCAAAAAGCTCAGCAGCACAACATATGTGCAAAAGAGTTGTTTTTTGGGCCCTAAGTAATGGTTTTCAAGTTCTTTTATTTTATTTTATTTTCAACTAAGTAATGTTCTAATTTGATCTTCAAGTTCTATTACTATGAGATGGTGCCAAGACAGCAGATCCACACCTGTGCCACTGCTGCGAGCATCTGCTTGCAGGGTGGATAATGGATCATGACACAGGGACAGGGATGACGACACAACAAAAATAGTGGCTGCAGCAGACAATGAGGGGGATGACAAGGATGGGATGAGAGGGAAGTGCAGGCAAAGGATGCAGCACCGTACAACCAAAAGGGTCCAAGAGGCGTCGCTGACGTCTCTTGGGCTGTAGTTAAGTTTTGTTCTCATTCATTTCATTTTTTTTGGTGCTAACAAAGTTTCTAGGTATTAACTATGGACAACAATGACAACCCTGACCCAGCACCAAACCAGGATGACGGCGAGGACAGCAAGGAACATGGGAGGATGATGACAATTATGGTGAAGGTACAGCAACAATGGGGACAACTCCCGGGACAACGACAGGGGGATGACACAACCATAACAAAAATGGCAGCAGCAGCAACCAGGGCGGGACAACAACAGCACATGAGGAAGGCACAGGAGACAGAGATGGCCTGTATGACAACAAAACAGGCCCAAGAGACGTCTCTTGGGCTTGTAATATGTTTTTTTCTCTTTCATTTCATTTTCTTATTACTAACACAACTTTTTAGGTACTACAAACTCAAACTACTGACGACAACGACTGGAATTCCTGAACCCACTGCCACCACCACTGCCACCAAAACCAAGGGACTGACAATGGCAAGGATGACAACAAGCAAGAAAGGCTGACCAACACAGTGAGGACAGGGGCTATGGGGACAATGACAATGAGGAGGCAGATAGCAATGACAGTGATGACAAAAAGATGGCAGGGACAAACACCAGGCTGGACTACAGGACAACCAGGCACAGGGATGGCAACAGCGAGAGACAGGGAGGAGAACAAGATATCGATGATGGTTACCACCATAGCACCCCCAACCACTAGGGATGGCAGCCAGGGACAACAGGAGTGGGACCCATGCACCCAGGATAACACACCTGCATCAACACACCAAGATGACACACCCACGAGGCTGACACACTGGCGCCAATGCACAGGACCACGTCCCCCTCTCCCCTGCATTTTGTGTGGGGTGGGGATGTTTTTGTTTTTGTTTTAATGCCCCTCCCCTGCATTTTGCGTGGGCGAGGGGTTTGTATAAAATTGTAGTACAGACCTTTCGGAAATTCATGTCCCATGTGTTTTTGAGTGACTGAAAAATAAAAAAAAATAAAAAAAAATAGAAAAAATTCACAAAATTCATTCTTGCTGAATCTCTTATACAAACGACATGTGTTGACATCCAGACGTAATGGGATATCGAAATATTAGTGCTGACATGAAGCAACGAGCCCTACAACTGATTGACGAAGGGTGGGAGATGGCAGAGGTTGCGGAGGTGCTAAATGTTTCTTCAAAAAGCATTAGGCGCTGGGACCACCACTACAAGACTCATGGATGCGTTGATCCCCTGTCTGCTCTTCGAGGATGACCACAAATTATGAATGCCAAGGTCATTGAAGATTTGCATGAGCTAATTTGTGAAACACCCTCGTTATTCCTGGAGGAAATTGGTGAATGGCTGGCGCTATATCACGACCTCCCAATCTCAACCGCCGCTTTACATGACAACCTATGGGAACTTGGCCTAACATACAAGTTGTTATGGACAGCTGCTGCAGAATGGGATGAGGTTGCCTGGGCAGAATGGCTGCTCAAAATCACCAATCTTTACACAGCTGATCAGTTTGTTGTTCTCGACAAATTGAGCAAAGATGGGAAGACGATGCTGCAGAGGTATGGATGTGCGCCAAGTGGAGAGGATCATTTTGTGGAAGTTACCCTTGACTGAGGCATCCGCTATAGTATTCTTCTGGCACTTACAATTGATGGCTACCTTGCAGTTCGAGTTGTCAAAGGGTCTATCGATGGCATGGAATTCTATGATTTTGTTGTAAATGATGTGGTACATCTACCCTTGAATAACCTTCCTTCTGACATTTTCTGACCTGGCACGCTACCAGTTACCCTGTATGAATCCCTTCCCTGGTCCCAGAAGCATTATGCTTATCAACAACTGTTCAATGCATAAGAGTGAAGCTGTGTGAGAGGCTGTGGAAGCTTCAGGTTTGCTCATGTTCCCTGTTTCTGTTCAGTAGTCTGTTAACATGTTGTATAGGTTGTTTATACATCTTTCTTCCTCCATACTCGCCTGATTATAGTCAAATTGAGGAGAGTTTCAGTTGTTGTAAGCTACATATACAGTCCTGTGGTGCTGTTTACCTGACTTACTCAACAGTAAAGAAGTACCTTCGCCATCATCATCGGCACTTTCAGAATAGCCTGTTTCCAGAGAGGGATCTTGCTGATGCATGTTTTGCGGCGATAACAGCAGACAAAGCTCGAGGCTGGGTGGGTATCTTTGAACACCATTAAACAGTAGTATATTTTACAGATTAACTGGTATATGTAGCGACTGGAGTAGCTAGGTGATGAAGATAGGATGTTTCAAAGAAGAGTTACTGTTAGAATCAAAGTATATGAAGCTGAAAGAATGTAGGCACATTAGATTGCATTTCTGACCTGTTTGGCACTATATGCAGTAAGAATACGTTGTTTGTGAAGTGGCCCGAGACCAGCCCATTCCCACTCTGAAGCTGGGAGGGTAACTAAGTTATCATCGCCAACATGGAACTCTAGCTTTATCAAACCTTGGCATTCTTCATTTCTGAGCTTGTGTTTGCTGCACCAATCTTTGAGGCTTGGGTGAGCTGCAGGACCGGGGATTATAGGACCAGCAGTAACAAGACTGACAGGTGAGGCATGACTTGCTGGGTGACCATGCATTGGCACTGTAGCATTAAGTTGAGGTCCTGGTGTGTGAGGTTGTGGCATAGGAGGGTATCCCCATGGCATCAGTGGATATCCAGGAGGTGTAGCCTGAGCTGGGTAGGGATAAAAGTGTTGAGGGACGCCGGCTGGGGCCACAAAATTTGGGTACCCATGTGGATTCCATGGAGAGTGTGTAGTGTGATATCCGGGTGGTGGGGCTGGGGTATGCGGGGCTGGATTGACACTATCCGATCGTGCATTGAAACTGATCCGATCACTCACGTGGAAGAAGTTACTGCCAATGAGTGGTTTTCCATAATCAGTCATTTTCCTCAGCTGAAACAATTACATGAGCAATACAAGCATGTGTGTAACAAGAAGATCACTTACAATGTGGTTAGCCCAAGCCTGCAATTGGAATCAGCTCAACTCAAAATGCCGATTGTTAGTGGAATAAAAAAAGCATTGCAAGTCGGGATGGGCAGCGCATTCACCAATCGAATGGTCTTTCTCAAGCTTCAGAATGATCGGAGCAAGCTGTTCATCAAGTGACAACTGTCACAAACTGTGAGTATGCTGTCAACAACCGTGCCATAAATTGTAACCAACCTTTTGACCCCAACGTGAATTGTCCTGATCCACATCCTGATCTTCATCTTCGTCTTGATCTTGCCTCTGACGTTTGCACTTAGGCACTCGGGGGATTGGTAAGTACACCATGATGATCATAGCGGATGGAACCCTTTGGGCAGTGATCTGTTTAAGCATTGCCATTATCCAGCATGGCTGGCCAGAGGATACCATGTTTTCTTTTGCAGACCCCATTTCATGTCTTCAATTCACAATTTTTCCAGGTCCTCATCGATGGTGTCCGAAACGGCAGCGAGGAAAGCTTTCCATGTCATTCTGCAAGTCAATGTGAACGGCCCTTCCATCCTCAGCTCCTGTTTCTCTATCTTATTACCCTTGTGAGTCCTTCCTAGCTTGAGTTTTGGGGGCACTGCTATCTCGACATACACAGGTACATTCAAGCTTGTATGGGACAAGGGAGTTTCTTCACATATCTTGCATGGGCGGCTGCGTTTCTTTGGCACTGCGACAGGATCTTCGCTAGGTTCTTTATGGCCACCATGACTGCATTTGGCCCGGGGAGGATGGCCGTGACTCAGAGATTGAGCTACACCTGTCAATTCTTCCTCACTAGACTCCTCCATGTCCTCTCCTCCACTGGTGAGCTGGGAGTGTTTCCAAGCATGCTTCCGCTTAGGTTTTGATTTGATCTTCTCTTTGCACCATGGTAACTTCTGTGGACTGCCAGCAGGACATTCAGATTCAGACTCTTCCGAGGTCTCATCTTCATGCGCTCTTTTCTTGGTGTCTGCCTCAAACTGATCCTTAGCCTGGACCAATGCTTTTCGAGCAGACTGTGCTGGAAGCTTGATCTTTAATTTGAGACCTGCTTGTCTTGCCTCCTCTGTTGCAAATGTCTCAGCCAGATATGAAATGAAGATAAAACCCATAGGTCTGTGTCGTTTTCAGCATCTATCTCCTGGTTCTCCAGGAACCTTTCGGCATGCTCAGTGCTTTCAGAGCCGTCAAGTTTAGTGTCTTCATCACCCCATGAGAATGGTGACTCGGACTTGCAATCTCCGTCGAAAAAATGGTCTGAAGATGATTTAATGGATATAACTCCATCTGAGGAGTATCCAGACATTAAAATAGCTGCCAAACGAGTGTGTAGGGACTGTGTAGAAGTCAATAGAATGGTGTTTGAACTTTTTTGAATTTTTTGATTTATTTTATTTATTTTGATTTTTCGATCACTCGAAAACATGTGGGACATGAATTTCCGAAAGGTCTGTACTCCCTCCTCACATCTTGTGCGAGGGATGTAGTTAATCAATTTTTTGATCTTGATTATGTGACAAGCACCTCCCTCGAGGAAGATGAAAATAGAGTTTTGAGTGTGAGTGTCATAAACAAACCTTATAGTTATTACTAGTAATCTCCTGTGGCTCAACTAGTTGAGCACACTTGTACAGTATATGTGATCATACCATTAAAAGGTCTTGAGTTCAGTCTTTCCTTCACACAAATTTATTTTGTAGGCATTTCATGAAGTTTCAAAGAGCTTGGAACTTGAATATATCAAATTTGACTATCCAATATGGTATACTTTTGTCAAGTACCTGGAATCTGGTTATTCCAACCAGCATCCCCAGAGTCCAACTGGAATTGCTGGATTCCACATCTGTGAATGTTATGGACAAGTAGAGATCATCAGGGCTTGTACACCCCCCTATCTACAAGCTTGCAAAGGGAAAACCAAGATATCTTATTTCTACTGAACATACAAAAAATTTGCATTTGCATTTTTGGGTTCTCCTGATCTCTGTGATAAAGAAGAAGATTGATTCAGAGGACTCATACATGCCAGGCACAGCCATGGCCCAACTAGAACAAGTTTATTATATTGCTTGAGAGCTGGGAAAAATATTGACGGAGTGTCAAGGTTTTCTGGAACGGCTGTAAATTAAACAACACGGTCGCGTGCAAGCTGGCAGCTAGTGATGGCACGAAGCTAAAGAGTTACAATGTAGAACAAAGGTAGAAAGAAAATATGTTCCCAGACATAGAGATGTCAAGGTAAGCATTGGGTCATCGAGCGCAGGATAAAACAATTCATTTGAATCTGTCTGCCATCTATGGCAATACCATGAAGGTGACGTTGAATAGACTTTACATTAAAGCAAGATATCATATGTTGCGCTTGGAAAATTTAACGCTCATCCCATCATCCCATCAACCTCTTAAACGGCATCCTTGGAGTTTCCATCCCTGGGGGCCCAACCGACACACCCAAATCCACGACCTCCCCAGTTGCAATGTCGTATACCCATCCATGGACGAAAATCTCTACTGGTCTTGTTTGCTTTTGATTGATCACAGAAGATAGAGTGCGATTTCGCTGCCATGGAGCGGAGATCGGGAGATCAGAATTTGACATAAAGGCTTGAGCCAGAAGACATACAATAGTGATAAAGTTAGACTCGGCAATCCTGTGTACATTTGCTTTAACGTTTTCTTCCACGAGGGCACGAAAAGCAGCTAAATGAGATGAATCATCAATTTTCTGCATCAGAAGTAAAGGAACAATGTGCACATACGATCGTGTATATGCAACGGACTCCCATTTTCATTGGAACGCTTCGGCTGCCGATGTTCGACGATCTCTTTTCTACCAGGTGAGTCCATCAACGATTGACAGAGAATGTGGATGAATGAAAGAAGATCCGCACCTCATGCTGACTTCATATATCTGTCTAATTGGCGTAATCCATTTGCACACAGGATCTTCTGTATGATCAGCGTATATCGAAGTGGTTGCATCGGTAGGGATATTAACACGGGAAAGCTTAAAAGCTGCTTCGATGCCCCCACACCCATAGTGCCCCATGACAACGATATGATGTACCCCGAGGGCATTTACAGCAAATGAAAGCGCTGAGTTTCTAAAGAAATTGAATCAGGGTACGGCGGTTGCGCCACAGTCCTTCTCTTTTTGGTGTGAGCTTCTTTGTTTGGTGTGTCATTCTGAGGTTCTTTCCTTTCCACCTGTATATCTTCCCCCAGCTGCATCCCATCACCCCAACAGAATTAAATTATTCCATGTTCCAGGTATGTGGAGTATGTCCTCCAAGTGCAAATATAATTATGACCATTACATGTCGAAATTAATTCAACAGTTCCTCAGCCCTCAATTTCGCTTCTTTACCACCTACACCTGTTATGGAACATTTTTCCACAGGTGTGTACACAATAAAGGCTTCTCTTTGATGTGTAACATGCAAAGTTGTTGCTGAATCAGCTAACCAGTCATACCAGATTAATTGCTTGTCATTCCATCAAGGTTACAGGTTTCATATGTGTCAAAATTGTAAAGTTCTTCATTTACTGGAAATGCAATCAATTCCTCCCCCACATTCAAATCTTTGGTACCCTTCTTTGATCCCTCTTTTTGCTTCTCTTTTCCCTTCTCTTTTCCCTTCTTTTTCCTCCAACAATCTCTCTCCTTATGTCCTATTTTTCCACAGTTCCAACATTTGTTACCAGCATATTTGCCACATTTACTTGACCAATGTCCTGGTCGCTTACAATGTTTGCAATAAGGTTTGTTGGAGGATTTATGATTGGTGATGCACTCTTCCAAGGTTTTGGTAGTTCTGCTATTCTTCTGGGTATTAACCAGGTTTGTGCTAGAACCATTAGAATACTTGTTATGCGAGCGCATCATACAAATTTTATATTCCTCCCATAATAAGCCTAGAAAGGAATCTGAGGACATTCTCCTTTTGGGGTCCAGATCATTGGGATCATTGGCATTCCCATTATAGGGTTTGATGTAAGTCTGCCAAGATGGGTAAAGACACCCAAATAATCACTTTGAAGCATGTGTCCAAAACATGAAATTCCACATTGGGTAATTTATTGATGCAGTCACGATATGATTTAAGTGTGTCAAGGCACTTTGGGAGATCATCTGCTTCTAGTACCTTGGTTTCATATAACAGGCACTGTATATGATTTACTGTTTGATGTGCCTTGTTCTCGTGAGTGACCATAAGCGCTGAATACATTGCTTCAGCTGATGTTTTCGATCTGACATGATTTATTTGAGAAGAGGTGACATTATGCAGGATTACTTGTTGTGCCTAAGAGTCGTTTTTGTCCCAGTTATTTGCATTAACGGGATCTTTGGTTTCATCTGGTCATTTCACACTGCCAGTAGTATATCCAGTTATATCAGAATTGATAAATACCCTTTTCATTCTCTCCTTCCATTTGTGCCAATTCTCATCTGTTAAGTGATCACATTCAGCAATTTTGTTCACATTTGAATATTCTTTTGTCCAAATCAATTTGATTGCTGGTTGAGCTGCAGCCTGTTGCCATTGTTGAGAAGTGTTAGAGGTGTAAACTCTACTAACTTGAATAGGGGTTGAGGATGCATCTTCATCTGGCTCTTCCGGTTCAAAGAGGTGATCTGACATAGTGTGTCCAAGTCCAGAATGAGTTATTTAAATATGAAAAAGGGCAGGGCCCATAACATATTGGGATTATGGTGTGAAGGAGAAGTTCAAAGGGATTAAATGATGGGAGTTCAGGACAAGGTAGAACATCTCGTATTCTCCTATACTACAATGTACATATGTTTTGATCTATAAATACATTGTGTTCTATTTTTATACATGATGCACTAACATATTGTGCTAGGATTGACTATCCCAACACAACTGATATGTGACTTATTGTGGGAAGGTTAGATGATCATCCATCCATCCTTTCCCCCTATGGTTGGGTGGAGGAAACGGTGTCCAAGGTGCCTAATATAAATATATTTATGGAACATATCATAGTCAACAAATTATGTTGTATTAGTAAGGCTACCTACTGCTACATGAAGGCCTGAAGGCTGACCGAAAGCCAAAATGGGACAGCCAAAATGAGAGCCGAAAAAGAAAAAAAGAAAGCTGGATGCAGCTCAAAAATTCAAAATAGAAGTGGCCAAAACCAGACAAGTCCAAAATCAGACATAGCTAAAACTGGATGCTGCCAGAAATAGATGCAGCCAAATGTAGACAGCCAAAAGTTGATGCATGCAGCATGTCATCCAGGTGTGAAGTTCTGCATCCATCTATTTCTGACCAAATCATGGGTGCAGGGGGGGACAGAGCATCCAATGTCTCAAATATATGTAAAGAACACATTGCAGCAAACAGTAATGTAATAAATATGATGTAGGCAATGTGAAGAGCAAAACATATCAAAAGCATGCATGCTGTAAGGTGTCCCAAAGCAGAAGACCAGATGGGTTTGTCCCAAATATGGAAGGACATTTTAGGCATCACAATGGCCATTCCATTGATCCACCCATGATTCCATGAGGAATCACTTTGCCATCATATATGGTGTCAAGCTGTGCTAAAGCAACAAATATATTTTTCTGAAAATAAAGTCATTAGTAACCATCAGACAGCACTCAGTGCCTCCCCCTACACACAGGTAAGGACTTACCTGTTATGCAAGACCCCACGTGTACACAAGCACATTATCATTGAGTGTATAACCCCAAAATTTGTCACCTTATGTACACCACATGAATGCAGCACATTCAGTGGCGGTACACAAGCATAGGTATTGTGTGCTTTCACAATGCGCAAGCCTTGAGGCAGTTGATTCATAGTTGATTCATAGTTAACTCATGTTTGACTCGTGTTTGACTGGTAGTTGTCATTTGTAGTGATGTAATATACTTTAGTAATAACAATTCATTTCATGAGTGACATTGACACTGAATGTTTATCAGCCAGTTCATGCCAAGTTCATGCTATAGTTTTAGCTGAAACTTTATTCTGTACTTCAATAAACAATTTTATTATTTCTGATCAGAACTACGATACATTGCTGCCAGAGGTGTTGAGGGTGTCAACAACTTGACACGGTGAGTTCAGCAGGTTCCAACACATCACATGATCATGCTTGCAGCAATTTCAAGTTCCTTTGTTCTCAACACATTTGTGCATACTTGTCTTCTGGCTTTACTGGATACCTGGACTCTTTATTCCATCATCTTCTATTGACTCTGAAACTACAATGGATCCTCATGCAAGGTCTAGTTCAGGGGAGGCTGGCCCATCTCAGGCTGGACTTGGCAAGCGCAAGTGTTCTCTGAGCAACATGAACCCTGGTTCAAGAGCTTTGCAAGCAATGAAAGCCCGCAAGGCCTTCGCAAAGCAACCCAAGAAGCCCAAGAAGCCTAGTGATTGGCACATGAGAAAAGGAGAGGTACCAAAGGAGGCTGAGAAGACAAAGATGCACATTCATTGTACTCAAGCACTTTAAAGTCTAAAAGAGGACCTAGGAACTTGGTCAGCCTTTGAATCGGCGCTCAAGACAGCGTTCACGCCAATCGATGAAGCTGGCAGGGCCAGAACCGAGATGAAGACATTGAAGCAGGGACAAGACCTGGAGGACTACATTGTGCAGTTCCGAATCCGGTGAGAGAAGGCGGGAATCAACGACGACACCACCCTCATTGAACTCTTTATGGATGGGTTGAACCCCAAGCTCCTCGAAAGAGTTTTCAACATGGAAACAATCCCTACGACCTTGGAAGGAATGATCAACGCCACCTCCAAGTACGATGGACAGTGGAGAAGAGCAAAGGCCATAGCAGGGAGGCTGCAGGAGACTTTTATGAAGAAGCTCCTGGCCTCTAAGGCAAAGGAAACCCCACTTGAGATCAACCGCCTCTCCTACCAGGAGAGGATCAAACACATGAAGAAAGGGTTGTGCTTTGTGTGCCACCAGCCTGGACACAGAGCAACTGAACACAAGAAAGGGGAAACAAGGACTGAGAACCGGCCTTTCCCAAAGAACAAAGGCAAAGAAGCCTACTCAAAGATCCGAGCGATCTTGAATGAACTCGATGGAGAAGAGAAAGCGACAGCTGTCGCTGCCATCAGAGATGAGGGTTTTTAAAGGGGTGGCCTGCCTCGATGCCAGGTACCACCAAACTTTCCATCTGCTCTGTACTACTGGCCACTTTGAAAAATCAATCTATGTGTTTAGATGTCAAAGTGGTAGGGACAGGCAGAGGAAAAGCCATCAAAACTGAAGCCCTACTTGACTCTGGAGCAGGAGGGATATTCATGAGCAGAGGACAGCGGATTTGAACTGTACCCCCTGGAGAAGGTGATCAAGGGCAAGAACGTGGACGGAACCCCAAACAAGAAAGGGGAGATTTCCCACTATGCCAAGAGACTCTTGATGATCAATGGAAGAACTTTCCCAACGACCTTCCTCATTGCAGGACTGGGAAAGGAATCTTGGGCTTGCCGTGGCTCAGGAGAATCAATCCAGTAATCGACTGGAGAATTGGAACCTTCCAATTCAGGATGAATGACAAGACCCATCCTGAATTCTCACATGGAAGAGGAAGAACCCTTATCAGTAGGGTACAAACCAAGAAAACCGATGATGAACACTTGTCATGGCGTTGGAAGGGAACTGAGCAGAAGAAGAACCCCTTAGACATGACGAAGGAAGAATGACAGGCATGGTGCCGAGGCATCATTGCTAGAGACCAAGAGAAGCTCGCCCTCAAGAAGAAAGCTGCTGAGGAAGAACGAGCACAGTGGAAAAGACTGGCCACCAGAGAATTGGAGAAACTGGCCGCCAGGAAAGAAGAAGGATGACTGGCAGTAGCCCGAATAGTTGCAAAAGAGAGGGAAAAAGCAGCCCTGAAAAGCAAGAAAGAAGAGCTGGCAAAAGAAGAATGCTGAGAGCTATGCCAAAGAGTTGTCGCCAAGGCGAAACTGATGGGAGGAGTCCTCCACGAAGAACCAAGAAGAAGCAAGATGCCCGTTGAGACAAGGAAAACAACAATTGAAGAAATTGACGATGAAGAGATCACAATCACGACTCTTCAAGATGCAGAGCCTATTGGGCCACAAGATGAAGAAGAAACTGAGAAGGAAAACTCAGCACAGGCAAACCACAAACAGGCAATGGAACAGGCAATGGAACAGGCAATGGAACAACCGAAAGAGACGCCCGAACTAAGGATCGAAGACAACGAGCTACTGGTCGCCTACATCTGAGGAGAACCCATCATTGGAATATTCGAACCAGCTAGGACACCGCTGACAGAGGAGTATGACGAGCCAAGATATGGATAGTCTCTGACGATGAAGACATTCTCTCGGATTGTAAAGGCAAAAGGATCACCGTGATATGCTTATGGACAAAATATCTGGATTAGGGCAAAGACATCAGTCTCTCAACACCTGACACACAAGAAGGAAGGAGACCCCAAACAGAAGACCCTTGATGAACTACTCCCCGAACAGTACAGGGAGTACCAATGGATATTTGAAAAGGAAGCATTGGAGAGATTCCCAGAATCAAGACCCTGGGATCATGTGATCGAACTGAAAATGGACTTTATGGCAAAGGATTGCAGGGTTTACCCATTGTCACTGGCAGAACAAAAGAAACTCAACGAGTTTCTCGACAAAAGCCTACAGAAGGGATACATTTGACCATCGAAATTGCCCATGGCATCGCCATTCTTCTTCGTTGCGAAGAAGGACTCGGATGCGCTACAACCCTGCCAAGATTACAGGTATTTGAACAACAGAATGATCAAGAATACCTACCGACTGCCACTGGTAGGAGACCTGTTGGACAAACTGAGAGGGGCGAAATGGTTTACAAAATTGGACATCCGATGGGGATATCACAATGTCAGAATCAGGGACAGAGATCAATGGAAGGCAGCCTTCAAGACAAATCAGGGGCTGTTTGAACCAACGGTGATGTTCTTCGGATTATGCAACTCACCGGCGACCTTCCAGGCAATGATGAATGAGATATTCTGTGACATGATCGGAGAGGGATGGCTCGTGATTTACATGGACGACATCCTGATATTCTCCAAGGATCAGAATGAATACCAGGAAAGGACAAAGAGGGTACTGCAAAGACTGGCAGAAAATGACTTATACCTGAAGCCGGAGAAATGCAAGTTCGACGTCCACGAAGTGGAATTCTTGGGTCTAATCATCCGACCCAATGAAATTGCCATGGACAACACAAAACTGGCAGGTATACAGGATTGGCCCACCCTGATGAACGTAAAGGCAGTCAGATCCTTCCTGGGATTTGGGAATTTCTACAGGAAATTCATTGGACATTTTGCGGAGACAAGTAGACCGCTTAATGAACTGACAAAGAAGGACAAGATGTTCAACTGGACAACGGAATGCGAACAAGCCTTTCAAATGCTGAAAAGGAAATTCGCAGAAGCACCGGTACTGCTGATGCCAGACCCGACAAAGCCATTCACGATCGAATCAGATGCCTCAAAACATGTGACAGGAGGAGTGCTGAGACAAAGGGACACAAATGGGGATTGGCACCCATGCGGATACATATCGCATGCGCTAACACCAACTACAAGATTTACGATAGGGAGCTACTAGCGATAATACGATCGCTAGAAACCTGGAGACACTACCTAATGGGTTGAGAACACCCAGTGGTAATCCTGTCGGATCACAAGAACTTGACGTACTTCCGAACGGTGCAGAAACTGAACAGACAACAGGCAAGGTGGAGCTTATTCCTATTGGAATTCGACCTGCAAATCGTCCATGTGCCTGGATCACAGATGGTACAGAGTGATGCGTTATCATGGAGAGCAGATCACGTACCGGAAGAAGACAACGATAATGAAGACATCACAATGCTGCCAGAAACAGTATTCGTGAAATTCATTGACACTGAAATGCATGACTTACTTGCAGGGAGTATCATGAAAGATGACCTGGTGAAAAGCGCAATCGAGGTGCTAAAGACCAAGGGAATGCCACCAATAAAGTCAGCATTGGAAGACTGGAAGATAGAAGACGGCCTTCTATTCTTCTGAGACAGGTGCTACGTCCCAGACAATGGAGATCTATGGAAGAAGCTGGTGGAAAAATACCACGAAGGAGTAACCAGCAGACACCCAGGACAATGGCAGACAACCGAAATGATCAGGAGGGACTACTGGTGGCCAGGAATGATGACATACATCAAGAACTATGTTGCTGGATGTGCTACATGCCAGCAAATGAAGGTCAACACCCACCCAATGACACCCCCACTGCAACCGATCAGATCCGAAGCAATGAGACCATTCACAATGGTGACAACAGATTTCATAACTGACCTACCAGAGTCCGCACTCATGGTCATGGTAGACCATGGGCTTACAAAGGGGGTAATTTTTATCCCTTGCAGGAAAACTGTGGATGCATTGGGAGTGGCCACCCTCTATCTAGACTATGTCTACAAATGATTCGGCCTCCCAGACAAGATCATCTCCAACAGAGATCCCAGATTTGCCTCGCAGCTGTTCCAGGAGCTAGGAAGACTGCTTGGAATCAAGCTGGCAATGAGCACAGCATACCACCCCCAGACCGATGGGGAGACAGAACAGGTGAACCAGGAAGTGGAAGTATACTTATGGATCTTCTGCTCGAACAACCAGGAGAATTGGAAGCACCTCCTCCCGACCGTGGAGTTCACACACAACCAGAGGACACACTCCGTACAGAAGAACTCCCCATTCTACCTCATGATGGGCTATGAGCCCAAGGTGATCCCACTCCCCTACCTGAAGATGAACATACCGGCCATAGAAAAATGAATAGTTGCACTGCAATGGGCCCAAGATGAAGCAAAGGCAACTCACGAGTTGGCCAGACAAATGATGGCAGAAAGAACAACAAGGCACTTCACCCCGTTCAAAGAAGGAGACAGAGTGTGGCTAGAAGCGAAGAACCTCAGAATGACGCACCAAACAAAGAAGCTCACACCGAAAAGAGAAGGACCATTCTCTATCGAGAAGGTCCTGAGCCCACTCTCCTATCGACTGAAGTTACCAGAACAGTGGAAAATACACCCATTATTCCACGCAGCACTTCTTTCCCCATACAAAGAAACCGAGACACATGGACCAAACTTCCCAGAACCACCACCCAACCTGATAGAAGGCAAATCGGAGTATGAAGTGGAAGTGATCATCGGACATAAAAAGAAAGGAAGGACCATGCACTTCCTAGTGAAGTGGGTCGGATACCCGACCTCGGAGAACTCATGGGAGCCCGAGGGAGACCTAAAACATGCTGAAAGAATTCTAGGAGCATATAAATGACAGCGACGGCTGTAGAGGTGGAACCATGCCCACAGGGATTGAGATCCTCGCCATCATCGTTGGCACGATCCTGGCTGTGGCCACAGCCCTGACCTTTGTATTCTGCCTCTATGCCATCTTTCGACCAAGACCCGAACCCCTGATTACAGACATTGAATTCTCCATTTTACAATGCCCTATGGAGAACCCACCTCTCAATGAGATCACCACCCCGTTGACACCACTGCCTGAGGCAGCACAAACCAGAAGAACCCGATCGTGGTCCAAGTTTGGACACGAGTTATTCCTCCATCGCACCCCTCAGCCCTGACCCATTCATCTATCCAGACCACATGCGATCAGACCTCGGAGGAGGAACAAAGATATTATTTGAAGTCAGTGACTTCAAAGATAGAAAGAGGGTGATGTTACGATTTTGTTATTGTAACCCAGGATGACCAGCCTTGACATGAGGTCCGTGACATTGGACTCTCACAATCAACATGCTGCGCCGCAGCACTCCGTGACATCGGATGCCTCATGCGAGGCATGAGGCCTGTCATTTCTATTGTTCTTTCTATTTTTACTTGATAACAATCCTGCATTCCGATTGGACGATAGGTATCTTTGAACTGTATATAAGCTGTAGTAATACTGCCTGTATTCCTCAGCTTGACCTAATTCAAATAATGGTCTTAGACTCAACCAGAACACTCGACAGCTTAGGAAGCCCCTAGCTGTGATAACTCGAACTCAACAGTTGGAAAGCCTCCAACTGTGATACACGAACCGACGGTCTACTCAGAAAGCCTCTGAGTATGGATAGCTGTATCGACTTAGGAAGCACCAAGTCCCAAACAGAACACGATACAGTAAGAAAGCCTCTTACTGCAAGAACTGATACAGTTGGAAAGCCTCCAACTGCAACTCAACTGCAACATACAAAGACTAGGCTGAGTTGAGACCTATAGTCTTAACAAGCACTTTAAAGTCTAAATCACTTTCAGGCTGCACTTGAGCTTCATCTCCGTGTCCTTTGTGGCTTACCACACCAGACTACTGTTCCCCCCAAGGTCACAGAAGATGACAAAGTACCCTTCACCCACTGCTTTACCCTTACCTCTGAAGCACAGTTGCGGAACTCTGTCACAGCCAGTCTTGATGACAACTCGGCTAGCATTCAGGGCACCCAAATGAAAGTGTGTGAGCTCCTTAACTCTATCTCAGACTCAGTTGGGATTATCACCAACAATATCAAGCACATTCCAGAATCCCATCTGTTGCTCATGTTCAGGTTGGTGGCATGCCTTGGGCTTCAACAGTGGGCACCTGATGTCTTGGGTAACAATCCGGAGTCTATGTATAATCTCCTTCATGAGCACATTGCCCTCAAGACATTTGAGCAGGTCTCAGGTGCATTTGGATACTCTCACATGGGAATGAAGCTGTTGTGTGTCAACAATTTTGCACTTATGCATAAACTTTATTGAAGCTTTGTTTTCTCATATATGCCTTGTATTGCCAAGTCAGAGGCAAAGAATCCAGGAAGTGTTGCAAAAGCAAAGCAGATGACCAGAGTATGGAAATGATGTAGTGTGGTATGTAATTCCTGCAATTCTGTATATGCCATTTGCAGATTGTATTTACTAATAAACCTTGATAGCTTGCTGATGGCAGGATGGACATGGTCAGGGCACGTGGTTTCAATAAACATGTTGTGGCCTTGGCTAGAGAGAATGAGGCCCATTTGGATGATGAGTTGGCCAAATGGAATGCTGAGTCAGTTGATGCAGTGTACCATATCAAGGAGAAGGAGGGACATTTGACAAAGGTTACTGCATTCTTTAGAATGGCCGATCAAGAGCACAAGCAGATGAATAGAAGCAAAAGAAGACACCTTAAGTGGGCCAATCTTTGTTTTTCTTTTTACATTTGACTGATCCTATTTATCTGTAGACTGGAGCGACACCATGAAGACCCCCCCATGCCAAAGTTATCTGAGCTCACTGCTCTCCCAAAGAAAGTCCCAATTGATTGGTTTGATCCTATCTATTGGAACAATCTTTCTATCTGTGAGCATGCCCAATATGTCAAGAATGGTAGGTATGTTGCTCTGCCACCTGCAGAGCTCTGTGCCAGCTGGGATGAGTGTGAGAAATAGAAGAGTATGCCAGAGAAGGAGTTTATGGCCAAATATGGTGATGAAGTCCAGGCAGAATACAAGCTACCTATGCCAGATGAATTAGAACAACTTGAGCAGCAGGATGATGGGGGTGATGAAGATGAGCCAGATGTATCAGGTGAGGGGTCAGGTGATGAGGGGTCAGGTGATGAATGAGATATGGGTGTTGTTTAATACATATTCTGGTTAATGGTGGTAATTGATTTACTTACCTCTTCATATTCATGCTTGCCAAGTCACTTAATGTATTTCAAGTTAATACCATCTTTTCTATTTATCCAAAACTATTGTTACAATCTGAGACACATGAGAGACAGATGTAGGGCAAAATGGACATGGGGAAAATCTACGACCTGATGAAAGACAACTCTTGTGATCTGAGACATGTGAGAGATATGGATGTAGGGTAAGGCAGATAAAGGGAAAATCTATGACCTGACAAAAGACAACCACATGAGTAGAGTGCAATATGCACACAGAGCAAGTGAGCCATGCAGCAACATACAAGGGTGGAACAGACTTGGCTTCAGTGAGCTGTGCCTCCCTATGCTTATGCGTGTCCATAACTTTGAGGGGTGTTGTGCACAAGATGAGAAAGCTAAGAACTAATGCATGTCTTTAGGAATAATTAAATTCCTCAGGAATTTTATGGTGCTATTAGGCATTTTCCCTAGCACTTCTTTGGATGGGTGTCCAAGTTGCCTATGCCAAGTCAAGTAGTCAGCAACATACATGGTCGTGACATTAATCCTCTTGGTGCTCAATATATGAGTCCGAGCCCAATAGATCATGTCGCATCTCCTAAGAGGGACACAATCCATGATTGGGTTTCCTTTCTTGAAAAAATGAAATGTGTGCAGAGGAACCATGCACATCACTTCCATCTTGTAAAAAGACACCTATTGACAGTAGTCAAGTACTACAGTTGGGTATGTAGTAGACAGGGTATAATTGCATCTCATGCGTCTCTGACTTCCCATGACATACTACCGGGTGTCTAATGAAGACTGCTCCTTTTCCTACTATATGAGTAGTACCTGTGGCTGTGTGAACCAAGGCAGAGTCCTTTCTTGGTAAAGGCTCGTAGGAAGTGAAATCTTTCATTTCACCAGTGAAGTGCTTTGATGCACCTGAATCCATGATCCAGTCAGCACCTTTCTCACAATTTCCATTTGCACACATAACACATATATTAAGATCTACATAAATAATTCCATGATACATTTAATAGTGGTAATATTTCACATGAAAAGTTCACTGTAATCATTGGAACATTAATCTTTGTGCTTGTAGCAGGGAAAGGGACTGACCTATCATCATATCCACCCATTTCAAGCAGTTCATCAATGAGCATCTCATCGACGGCCTTCCACACTTCTTCATCAGAAACTGGAGGCTCTGATTTGAGGGAGATGGTATCATCATCGGCCTCCATGATCCTAGGTTCCGGTTCTTCTGGTTCAATCCTCCTTCTCTTACCTTCTTGCACTGTCAGGTGCTCTTCCAGTAGTCGCAGATTTTTCACACTCCATGGAAGTTGCGTTTGCTCAAGGGTGTCTCGAGCTTGCTGATATTCAGCATAAACCAAATGAGAGGTAGAGGCTGCACCCATATATGCCTGTGCAGGTGGTCGGCAGCGAGGGTCCCTTGTGGGAGTGTGGTCATGCTGTTTGATGTGCTGAATGAGCGGCATTGGCAGTATGATGGTGCCATTTATGGTGGTAAAGGCACTGGAGGCGAGGTGGGTATGCTTATCTTTGGGCTTATCCTCCTTCATCTTTTTGTTCCCGCATCATCCACATTTTTGGGATGACTCTCTGTTGTTGTCTTGCCTTTCTTTGGGCTGCCATTTAGGGTTTCCCCCTTTGCGCTTGACAGCAGAAAGCTTATTGGCCTGAGGCAGGCTGGTGGGCTTTCCAATTGCCATGCACCTTGAGGCTTCTGTGACAATGGAGTCCTTGACATGTTTGAACATCAAGGCACTAGTAGCGGTCATGTTTACAACCATGGAGGATAATGAGTCGTACTTGCATGGCATTGCAGCAAGTAGAATCATTGCCTGTACTAGCTTGGGGATGGCAACATTGGCAGCCATGAGGCACTCAAATTTGTCAGCCATCTTAGCAATCTCTGGCGCTGGATTTGCAGCCAGGATTCTGATTGCTAATGCAGACCTAAAGTCTGCAAAGACTTGGGAGGGGCCATCGACACCATAATCAGTGCGAATGAGGTCCCACACCTCCTCAGGAGTGTCCTTGGTGTTGGCATGCTGCCATATGGAGGGGGCCAGGTGGAGCACTAGCCTCCCAATAGCCTGGTCATTTTTGTTGCTCCAGGTCTGGAGCTTAGCAGTAGCGTCCGCTACAAGAGTAGTATTCATTGCCGTCAAAGGAGGTGCCAGAGGCACTTTGATTTCCACCTCACTAGTTATCTACCAGAGGCCCTGAGACCTGAGCCATGCCTTCATCAAATTGGCCCATTGAATGTAATTGGATCTGTCAAAAGTCTGTATGAGTTTCTCAAGAGTTGAAGACATGATGGTTGGTGGCTGCTGGTAAAAGTGCTCAATCAGTCTTTTACTCAATGAAACACATTTAATGATCTAAGGAGAAAGCACTCCTTCAGAGTGTGTAGCCCTAGTGAACCTAGGTTTTATATGTAGCTCACAGGGAGCACAATGCAGCTCATGAAGAGTGCAAGGTTGTAATTTGGAGACTATGAAGTCAACATCATTCACAGCTAGTTAAGGTGTGTTTGCAATGTGCCCAGCAGGGCCCATAACTTGTTGGAGCAGACTATATATGCTGCACAGTGGAAGAGACAACTAGTTCCTTACAACCTACCTGGGGTTTAGTTAGACTTACAGCTAGGGTTAGCAGAGGTAAGAACACTGTATTCCTACTACAGTACAGGTTCTCCTTATATACATAATAATAAGGATGTCACATGACTCAGGAATGTGTTTACCACATGTATGTGCAGTAAGCGCAGTAACATGTGTATGCTGCATGTATTGCCTCATGTATACAGCATGCATCATGGGGATTAATTTCAACACCAAGGTCATTGAAGACAGCCTTCATCAGGCTTTCAACCACCACAGAAACCATATACCAGCTGCCTTTGGTGCCACTATGAATGATATCCAGGATAGTCCTGCTTGGGATTACTTGCAAAGTTTTCTACAGTCTCCTTATCATCTAATATTTGGAATCTATATTGATTGGTTCAATCCTTATACCAATAAGATTGCTGGTAAGTTATTAACAAATTCTGCATAGACTATGACACAGCTTATTTTATATATTGGCAAAAGTGTCTTGCAGAGCAATCCTGCTTTATTGCTTGAACTTACCTTTTCATCTTCAGTATCAATTTGAGAATACATTTATTGGTGGTCTCACACCTCCTCCCCATCTTCCTGACCCCACAACCATCTCTCATCTTCTTGAACCTGTTATTAAATCTGTTGCCAAGTATGGTGCTGCACCAGGCCAAAATTTGCCAACATCTAGACATTCTGATGGCATCTCTGTGAAAGCAAAAATTGCACCTGTGATTGCTGATCTTGAGGGAAGTCACAAGGCTACTGGCTTTTTGGGACATGGTGCTACAATGTTCTGTTCTTTCTGCCTCTGCAACAGTGATCAGCTAGAGGATCTCAATATTCAATCTTGGGAACTCTGTAATGGTGCACAGGTGTGAGCAGAGGCAGAGGCATGGTTGTATCAGACAACCAAAGCTGGTCAAAATGCTCTGCAAAAGACAACTGGTGTGCAATGGACTCCACTGCATAATCTTCCATATTGGGATCCAGTCAAACATGTTGTACTAGGTTTTATGCATAACTGGCTTGAGGGTGTTTTACAGCATCATCTTCATGCACTCTGGGGAATTTGATGGGATGAGGATGAAAGCCAAAAAGTTAAAGAGGTGGAAAAGGATGAGCAGTGGAGTGAGGCAGATGTGTCAGATTCTGCTGAAGAATTGGATGATCTTTTTCAAGAAGCAGCTAAACATAATCTTGAGGCTGCAATGGCAATGCACCATACACCACCACCTATGTCTCCCTCACCATCTTCTTCTGAATCATCAGACTCATCCTCATCCTCAACACCTACAGCCACACAGAGCCACACAAATCCCTATGCATATGACTTCAATTATGATGATGATGATGATAACTATATTCCTGTTGACCCTTTGCCTTTTAGCTTCACAGAAACTGAGCTACAAGCAATAAGAAATTGCATTCATGATATCACTCTTCCAACATGGATACAAAGACCACCAACCAATCTTGGTGAACCAAGCCATGGCAAGCTCAAAGCTCAGGAATATCTCACCCTCTTCACATGTATCTTTCCCCTCATTATTCCTGAATTCTGGTACATGACTACTGCCACAAATTTCCACCACCAGCACTTCTACTGCTTCTATCATGTTGTTGCAGCAACAAATATTGTAGCTGCATATCAAACCTCCAATGCTGATGCTGATGCCTATACTCAGCATTATATTCAATATTGAACTGCTATTCAACAACTTTTTCCACATCGTTCATCCAAGCCAAACCATCATTATGCAATGGATAATGGTGCTCTTCTCGAATATTGGAGTCCTTTGGCTTCTTTTAGTGAGTTTCCAGGTGAACAAATGAATGGAAAGTTGCAAAAAATGAACACCAATTATCATCTCCATATGTGTTTCAATTATTTTGCTCAAACATTGATAGCTAATACCAAGATCAGGGGATTTAGATCTTACAATGCTTCGTCAGATGAGTTGTCAAGCATGTGTAGATGCTTTACTGCACAGTGAAGATCATTCAAAAGAATTATGTGATATTCTTGAGCCAGGAGACATGGCCAAGGATGACCATCCAGTACCTCTCCAGCCTACAGAAGTGGCAGATATTCTAGCAAAGCCACCTTGCCTTCTTGAAGTAGATTATAAAAATCTGCTTAATTATCTTCACCAGACAGGAAGACCATACCAAGCTTACTCTGATCTTCCCCATCCACCAAATGCCATTATTCTCCCTCCACAAGCCCAGCATCTTTTGCAGGTGCACCATGATGAGTGCACATTCAGTTGTGAAAAGTCGCATAAAGGAAACAGTGCTATAAAGTTCTACAATCCATTAACACAGGCTCATGATACAGGATTCATTCAAAACATTTGGAGACTTCTGCTGGAGGGAATAATGCACACCTTTATAAGAGTCCACTCACATCACACAAGAGGCAGAGCAATACATTACCCAGGAGAATATGTTGGGAATAATAGGGAAAAAAGACACTTTTTCCCTGGGGAAAAATAAAAGGAACCATTAGTAAAAAAATGTTGTTTTTCTCACACTTTTCTCTTTGCTCTTGCTCAGCACAAATAACTCATCCATTCCCGGGAGAAAATCAGGTGACAATGGAGGGGAAATATATCTTTTTTTCCACATTTTCTCTATATCTGGTGAAAATAACATTTTTTCTCCTGACTTCCACAATTTTTTCACCTAGAAACAGATTAGTTATTTTTCCACAGAGAAAAAACTGGGAATATGTGGGGAAATGACCTTTTTCCCCCTCATGTTCACAAGTTTTTCTCCTGGACACAGATTAGTTGTTTTTCTGCAGCAACCAAAAGGACAAAATGTAGGAAAATAACATATTTTTACTGATGGTTCCTTTTATTTTTCCCCAGTGAAAAAATGTCTTTCTCTCCCATTATTCCCAACATTTTCTCCAGGGTAATATATTGCTCTGCCTCTTGTGTCAATCACTATCTACACAAGAGGAGAGGCAGGCACCATTCATACACCACCCTGGATTTATGGTATGAATTGTTGATGCACTCCCCTCTAGCAACCTTAGTATTATTGAGCCTGTCCATATTATCACTCATGTCACAATGGTCCAGTGGCCAGCAGGCACTTATGGTATTGGCAGGAAGGTCCTGGTTGTATGTTGGGCTCCCAACAGAGGGCACTGATAATTTTGCATCCCTGGCAATGTATAAATAGCTGTTATAACCTCAATTATGCCTCCATTCTATGCTTCATTTTCCTGGTCTGACTTCTTTCCAACTTGAAATCTTGTTCTGCTTCTACTTCCTTATTCTGTTCTGTGCTATCTTTAGCATACTACCTATGTTCTGTTTCTGCATATTTAAGTCTATAGTATTGTTTGTAATACCTTAGTCTGATAATCGCACTCGATTAACACCAAGCACAAAGATTAATGTTCCAATGATTACAGTGAACTTTTCATGTGAAATATTACCACTATTAAATGTATCATGGAATTATTTATGTAGATCTTAATATATGTGTTATGTGTGCAAATGGAAATTGTGAGAAAGGTGCCAACTGGATCATGGATTCAGGTGCATCAAAGCACTTCACTGGTGAAATGAAAGATTTCACTTCCTACGAGCCTTTACTGAGAAAGGACTCTACCTTGGTTCAAACAGCCACAGGTACTACTCATATAGTAGGAAAAGGAGTAGTCTTCATTAGACACCAGGTAGTATGTCACGGGAAGTCAGAGATGCATGAGATGCAATTATACCCCGTCTACTACATACCTGACTGTAGTACTTGACTACTGTCAATAGGCGTCTTTTTACAAGATGGAAGTGATGTGCATGGTTCCTCTGCACACATTTCATTTTTTGAGAAAGGAAACCCAATCATGGATTGTGTCCCTCTTAGGAGATGCGACATGATCTATTGGGCTCGGACTCATATATTGAGCACCAAGAGGATTAATGTCATGACCATGTATGTTGCTGACTACTTGACTTGGCATAGGCGACTTGGACACCCATCCAAAGAAGCACTAGGGAAAATGCCTAATAGCACCATAAAATTCCCAAGGAATTTAATTATTCCTAAAGACAAAATTATATGTCCAGGGTGCACTGAAGGGAAAATGACGTCAAAATCTTTTCCCGAATCAACTTCATGTGCAGAGAAATCCTTTGAATTGATACATTCTGATCTAAAGGAACTACTGGTACTATTGTACCACAAACATAAATACTTTATTGTATTTCTGGATGACAAAATGTCACATATCTGGGTCCAGTGCCTTAGAAACAAGTCTGATGCTGCTACAGCGATTAGACAATTTCAGGCAATGGCTTTGACCCAGTATGGCACTACAATCAAGCACTGGCATGTTGATCCAGGGGGGGAGTTCAAAGATTGTGAGCTACAAAGTACACTCAAGAATTTCAGCATCAAAATAGAGATGTCTGCACCCCACATTCACCAACAGAACAGGCATGCAGAGCATGCCATAAGGACAATAATGGAAAAGTTGCAAACCCTGCAATTCACCACTTGTCTACCACAATCGTGGTGGGAATTTTGCATTGAACATGCAACACACCTATACAACTGAACCCCAATAAGGCACCTGAAATGGCTGACACCTTTTGAGGACCTGAATAAGGTCTGCCCAGATCTAAATGATCTGAAGGTCTTTGGTTGTGGTGCTTACATCTATCTACCCAAGGAGAAACATCCAACCACATTAGCACCTCGATTGGAGTTAATGATGTACCTTGGATTAGAAGATGGCATTAAAGCATACCGTTTCATGCGACTTAGTGGTGCAATATTCATTGGTGCTACAGCACTATTTGATGAAACATTGTTCCCATGCTGTCCCGGAGCTAAAACTCCTGCCAAGACAGACCTTGGTGATTTTCCACCTCCAGAACCAGAAGATGATGACCACTCATCTGGAATGGATGGTGATGATTCTATACCACCACAAAATCCCCCCCTTCCTCCATCATCAGAAAATGATAATGATGATGTACCAAGCGAGCAAAAGGTGCATGACGATGTGACTGACGCTACTCCTCCACTGCCTCCAGTGACCACTGAGGACTTTTGTCCAAGACATGATGATCAACAGGAATGGCAGCAATTGCCCCATCGATCAGGCAGGCAGAGGAACATCCCAAACCATCCCGGCAATACCTATGGAGAGAAGCAACTCCCCTCTGAAATAGAGAGAGACATTGCATGTGATCAATATTGGAAGAGATCTGTGGGTCAAGATTCAGATCATAACTGAACACAACCACAATCTCAACAGCAAGAACCGGTTCCTGGACCGAGTTTGGCACCCCATGAGAGTGTGCCCAATTCCAATAATCAAGAACATGATCACCCAATGGGGGAACCGGACAAAGCAGGTTATATTAAAAAGATAACCAAGGAAGGTGGAGATAAGCTTATTTGCTGGCTGTTGTCAAAAGCAGTCAAAACATCAAGCGAAATAAGCCAAGTTCCAAACCAATTTTGCGATATTGCATGCCTACCAAGGCAGCAGCAAATTGAGTGGAAACTGGCTTGTTGTGAAGAATTAGAGGCTCTTCACAAATGACAAGTCTATGACATCATCGCTCTTCCACATGATCGAAAAACAATCAAAAATAGATGGGTTTTCTCTGTGAAATCAGTAGGGTGTATTGACCTGCAGGTAAATTTCACACACTGCACCCACACCTGCCAACACCGCACCCATCCTAACACCACAACCGCAGTGACAGGTTTTTACCACGGTCTGTCATGAAACACTGCAGGTGTGATACCATGTATATACACCATGGTTTTAACAATATTTTTGCCTTGTATTTGATGTTCTATGTTGAATATCCTGTATCTGTGTTGTATAATCCCTTCACTAACTACACTACATCCCATATACATATACCTACAATTTTTTGCAAATTTGAATGCTAGCTTATGTTACTTCATGTCAAACAAAAAGACACCCCCACTCAAGACGAGCGACAGAGTTATTTATTCAATAATTCTACAAAGAGAAGAACCCCACCCCCATGCAAAATGTGGGGGAGGGGGTTGTGATGTGGGCATCATTGCCCTGTCATTGTTGTTGTCCCATCGTGTCCCCCCCATCCTCTGTCCTGTTGTCCCCATTGGCCTTGTGCCTGTAGTCTAGTCCTCCCCATCCCCATGTCCCTGTCCCACCATCTCATTGTCATTGTCATACTCCTGCTCCCATCATTGGCCCGTGGTGGTGGTGGCAGTTTCTCATTGTTGCTGCTGTCGCGGCTGCTCCGTGTCGCTGCTCATGGTGGCTCATCCTCCCCCATACCCATCCTTGTCCTGTTGTTGATCCCCATTTGCACCCCACAGGGTGGTGGTGGCTCCGTCGTCAGTCAGTGCATTCATTAGAGTCATCATGTCATCGTAACAGGAGGTAAAATCTATAAGTTAGTTGGATGAAACAAAAAAACAAAGAAACGAATGAGGAAAAACTTACCAGGAGTCCAAATGATGATACATGTCATTTGAGCCTGTGCCTCGTCCTTGTACCCCCCATCCCATTCCTGTGTTCATCTTCATCATCATAGTTCCCTCACCGTTGCATTGTGCCGTGCACCCCGATGCAACAGTGGTTTGGTGGTGGCGGTGGTCTGTCGTTGTCATCCCTATCTTCCCCATCATCATCGTTGAGTCCTCTCATTGTCTTCTGGTCCTTCTTGTCATCTGACCATTGTCCTGGTTGTCATCGTCATCAGTAGTCCTAGTCAGTACCTAAAAAGTTTGTTAGTTAAAAAAATGAGAAATGAGCAAGAAAAAAACTTACCTACAGCCCAAGAGACGTCCACAACATCTCTTGGGCCTTTCCCCCCAGTTTTCCTCATCATCCCCGCTGTCCCAATCCCAGCCACTTCTAGTTTCTACCCTGCTCCCAGTTGCTCACAACGGTAGTTGGGGGTGCTGTCATGGTGGGGGTACTGGGCTTCCAGGTCCTCCTTGTCCCCCTTCCTGGCATTGCAGAGGTTCCTTCCTTTCTGCGCCTCCTGTCATTGTCATCCAATCCTTGTCCTCATCCTCTTGTTGTCGTATGGTTCATCATTGTCCTTTCATTGTCGTGCCCTCATCCTCTCCATCGCCGCTTTTGTCTGCTGTCTTCGTCATTGTCAAGTAGTACAAACATTGTAATCTAGAAAAAAGAACAGTTAGTTCTAGGCATGCAGATCACCCAAACTGCAAATAAAGTCAAACTTGATCAAACTGAATATCTCGCCAAAGTGCTCAAGAGGTTCGAGATGACAAATGCCAAAGTAAAGTTTCCCCCACTCCACTCCTGACTGGTTACCAACCATTGGAAAACACAGTGATGCCAAACGCAGTGCTTAGATCAAAATATCAGTCTGTGATTGGATCTTTATTGTATCTGATGCTTGGAACGCGACCTGATATTGCTTATGCGGTAATCAAGATGTTGCAATTCTCGACTAATCCTAGCCAAGAACATCTAGACAAAGCAATGTACATCATGTGCTATCTGGTGGGAACCCAGTAATATAATATTGTCTACAATGGAGAAAAATCCAAATGGCTACAGGCCTTCACAGATTCTGATTGGGCAGCTGACACTGTCAAGCACCGATCTACAATGGGATACTTTGCTACTCTAGCAAGTGGGATTGTGTGCTGGCAGTCCCATTTACAAAAAACTGTAGCACTGTCATCCACAGAAGCTGAATATATGGCTCTCTCCAACACTTGTTGGCAGATAGCATGGATAGAGTCCTTATTCCAGGAACTTGGATATATACTGAAGTGCATACCAATCTGTGCTGATAATCAGGGATCCATCTTTATCGGATCTAATCCAGTTCAGGAAAGAAGGACTAAACATATAGACATTTGCTACCACTACACCCGTGAATGCATAGAAAATGACAAAGTCACAGTCATTTTCATTCCTGGAAGTGATAATCCGGCTGACATGTTCACAAAGAACCTTGGCACCATCCTATTCAGTAAATTTGGAGACTCTCTCAGAATTACTTTTGAGGTTCAAACTTAGCTGCTTAGAGCACTGTACAGTTTGAGGGGGGGTGTTGAAATTAATCCCCATGATGCATGCTGTATACATGAGGCAATACATGCAGCATACACATGTTACTGTGCTTACTGTGCATACATGTGGTAAACACAATCCTGAGTCATGTGACATCCTTATTATTATGTATATAAGGAGAACCTGTACCATAGTAGGAATACAGTGTTCTTACCTCTGCTAACCCTAGCTGTAAGTCTAACTAAACCCCAGGTAGGTTGTAAAGGAACTAGTTGTCTCTTCCACTGTGCAGCGTATATAGTCTGCTCCAACACTTGGAGGATAAAAAGAACTGAAGCCAAGAATCAAAGGATTGTGTAGTGTATAGATGACATGGGACCCATTTAGGCCCATTTGGAGTATTCTGAGTTGTCCAGAGTTTTGTGTTACAGGATTGTGATCTTGGGGATGCCTTCCACTGACATTGCCAAGGAATAGGATGAGAAAAGAGGGAAAAGCACTTGGGGCAGCATGCTGTCCAAATGATTTCTGGCTCTGAGCAGTGAAGCCGATATGCTGTATGGACATCATGAGGAAGTTTGATGTTTGGAAGCTTGACATTGAGTCCAGATGATGAAAGAGCAACCTCGACAATAGAGAGAGTCACAGAAATAATATGTTGAAGTCCTTGTAGAATTTTGTTGGTGATAGAATGACTCACACCAGCTCTATTGTGGAGCCAGATGACAAGGAGGCAGATCATCTTTGTGATAAGTACTGTAGAAAAGTTGATATCTGCATAATTACTATTAGTCTTGATCTAACAATAACAATGTAGCACTTACCTGTGGGAGAATTAGAAGCTCTAGAATGTTTTGGTGATGGGCTTGGGGATGATGATTGCCGCTTACCCTTTGCCAGTTGTGAAACAGGCTGTTTATCCTGTTTCTCATGCTTCAAACGGGTAGAACCATCAACATACTGTCCTGGCTGTTCAACACCATTGATGAAGATGGTTTTTGTGCTACAAATTGTGCAGTTACATATGACTGGAGGCATGGTGAACTTGGTTAAGCCTCAGTGAAGGAAAAGAGGGGGAAAGAATGACAGCTGTTTTGGACCATTTTAATAGAAACATCAAAATTGGTTGCTATTGTAACTGATGTATCCTCCATGCAACAGTCTGATGCCTGTCACCATAGTCACTATCATGAACCTATTGATTTAAACAGATATTTGTTTGTAAAAGGAAGCATCAATACAAGTGCTCAATTTGGTAGGATTATGTAATAAGGTGCAAACTACAGTCAACCATGAGTGCATGAGTCAATGTTTCAACCGTGAGTCAACTCCGAGTCAACCGCAAGTCAACTGCCTCAGAACTTGCCCATTGTGTTTGTTGGTAATGGTTTTTTATGACAACATTGTGTCTTGTTTAGACAACAAGGTGGCGTGATTGGCGCTGGCCTGGGTAGGCCATCATAGTAAAAGAACAAGGACAACCATGATTTTGTTATTACATAATGGCAAGAACTACTAAATATCATGATCTAAAGTCACGCCAGGGCCTTGGCGGTATGAGTGATGATTAGCACATTTAGGAACTGTAAAGGGTGCATGAGTGAGTGACACATAGAGCAGCTACACTGTACTGAGTAATACGGTATATAGAATGTATACATTGTACCGAATGATATGGGTTCATGGGGGCCCATAGAATGCTCTCATAATAAGTATAATATGTACTACTATCAAATAGATACAGTGTTAGTATTCTGGCTTGTTATTTACTTTGGAGAATGTTAATAGCCAGATCAGTCACCTATGAGATAGTGTTGGACATGAAATATGGCAACAACATCGGCACCGGCAATGGAACTGGCAACAGAACTGGCAACAGAACCGGCAACAGAACTGGCAACAGAATTGGCAGGCAACAGAACCAGCAACGGAACCAGCAATGGAACCGGCAACGGAACCGGCAATGGTAGCGGCATAAAAGTACGGCATCGGCATCAGACACCACATAGTACGGGCAAAGGAGTTTCATGATGGTGAAGGCATCATGAATCCTCATGTAGCAATAATTGATTTATTGTGGTATGCAGACCTATGCATGGCACTGGCACCGGGATCACAATCACGCCGAAAATGTTCGGTGTACCAAAAGCACCAACAATTATTACTACATGTTTATGTATACAATGCACAAGGAATTGAGTGTCATGTGTCCTCTGTAGTGTCCATATCATCATCAGAGCCCGACAACCAACTGCCATCAACATAACTAAAGTCCGCATGAGTATAGACGGGCACTGGCAGCGTGATGCGGGTTGGGGAGGGATGCTCTATCTGGGAGGTGCTTGGGGATTCATCACTAAAACTGCATTCCGAGTCAGAATTTGCACTCGCATCATCAGCATCAGCATCGGATTCACCCAGAGATCCAGCAGAATCTGCCTCTGATGATGAGAAAAAAACCTCTGCCGCATCAGACGCAGTGGCAAAGGCTGAAGGAGGATTAGAATGTCCAGATGAAGAGGTAGTAGAGTCGTCAAAGTAGATGGCAGCAGCATCAAAGCCAGTTAGGGAACCCGTACCAGCGAGGACAGGCTCGGCATCAGCAGTAGAACCCGTACGGGCGGATGATGAATCACAATCAAATGCCATGGCTGCCTCAAAGGCAGTATGACCAGCATTAGCAACATTATCTTGACCTAGCCCCTGCATGAGTGCATTGCCATGCGAATCGGCAGTGGGGAGAGGATCGGCATCGGTAGTAGAACCAGCACTGGTGGATGATGAATCAAAATCAAATGCCATCGCTGCCTCAAAGACAGTATGCAGATCAGCGTCATTCGCTACATCATGGGGAATGGGGACAGAATCAGAAACAGGAATGGGGGCAGCATTGGGGGCGGCATTGGGGGTGGCCGCAGGGGGGACAGGAAGAAAGGGAGCGGTTCTAGCATTGGATACATCGGAATCAGATTCTGGAAAATAGAGCCCTGCATCATGAGCAGTTACCGTGGGTGGTCGACTGTAGGAAGAAACTGTTGGGAGACTTGGGGTTTCTGACCACTCCTTGTTTGGTGGTGGGCCATCGGGTAGAGACGCTATGTACCCAGAATGCTGTGCCTTTCCCTTGCCCTTCTTCTGATTGATTGCTAACACGTCATTCTCCGTAATATCCATGCCCCAGGTCCACTTGTAGGAGGTGGGGGGAAGGGCTTTCAAGCACTCAAGTTCAGCCTGTGCATGTGCAGATACCCGTTCTGTTTCCGATTGCCTTACCCGTCTCCCAGCGGGTCCACAAATGTTTTTCGATGCCGATGACGTTGCCGGTGCTGTTGCTGTTGCCGTAGCCAGTCCCAGTGCCGGTGCCGGTGTTAACTTACTTGGTTCGGACTGAATCTCCTTGAGCAGGGCAAGCTCATGGAGATGATGAAATCCTGCCACTTTCCTCAAATTCACATTCATTTCAGCATCCACTGCTGATTCACAGGCGCTTAGGAAGCCGTGCATCACGCCTGCTTCATCAAACATATCGTGTATGAGAGCATGCAGGTCAACGCATGATTGGCAATCAACTTGGCTGCTGGGAGCATCCTGCCCTGACTGGCTATCGATGGGTGTTGAGACTGTCACAGGGGTAGAGACCCATTGCTGATAGTAATCAAGGCCTTTGTCCAGAGTGTCGATGCCAAATATTCTGGCGGGTGCTGGTTCTGCCTTGTGTTGCCACCAATCACATGCATATGACTCCACAAGACGACTAGGACTGTCGCTGGCAACACCATCATCCAACAAGGCCAAGAGAGATGGATGGAATCCCAGGGGTAGGTGGTCCAAATTCACATCGGCAAGACTGTCGGCCAAGGACCGAAGAAGGATCGGCACATCTATCATAAGGCCGATCGAGGTGCCGATGCTGATCCAAGACATAACATACATCTGTCATACATCTCAGTGATGTATATTTACTTAATTTAGGAAAGATCTTCAACTTACAACCTCGGCATAGAGAATTCTTTGCATCCAACTTTGTTTTACAAAGTTTGCCTGGTCTACCTCCAACAAAACCCGGCAGAATCGGGACTCTGCATACCAAATGATCTCTTGTGCACGCCTTTGGAGTTGCACTTTTGGGCCCGATTGCAAAGAAAAAGGGCTGTAGACTGGGAGACTTTTGTTTGACATGGTTTTACCAATCGTGGTTGGTTATCAAGATAATCGTATTTACATCAAGGTTACATAATCATCAGTCACAAAGGGGAGATATAATCGGCATTTGTTGATCTAAATGCTTTGTCAGCCCTCAAAGCTAATTCATACCATGAAGCACGTTGATGATTAGCATAAGCAAGCAGACCAGGAAGGGTATTGTTGGACTCTGAGGCTGACTGCCACCATTGGCTGTGATGGATGAAATACCGCACAGTCCACTGCATTTCATATGTGATGAGTAGAAACTCCTCCCTCCACCGATTTCTCTGAGCCTGTGAACGAAGCCAATGTATGCATCTGACTATGAAAAATGTGAGCACAACAAATAGAGATGACCACCCAAAAAAATTTACATTCCCAGAATCGACCGAGGTCGGCATCGGAAGCGGGTATGGCCACAGCCCTGCTCCTGCCATCAGCACCAATGCCACTGTTAGCTAAGACACCAGTACAAAAGGAATTATGCCAAATCCAGGACAGACGAACAGAGGTGGAGCCAGCTACATTTGGATTCAAAATAGCTGTGCTGGCATTGAGGTCATCCTTGGTTAACCGCTGAAACATACTCAATGTGTCAGCATCACAATACAGTGCCAGCAATCGGCTATGGCAATGGTTATACATCCGAGCGTGCAAGCTAATTTTGTTAACCAACTCATGGACAACAGCTCGTGACCGGGTGCAAACTCCCTTTCGCGGCGCCGCTCGCATGATGTGTGAATATTGAAATGATTTTTCAGCGATGAGCTCCTGCAGCTCCCACAGCTGATGCAGCAGTCGGCTTGCCTGGCACTTCCAGAGCTTAATCTCTACCTCGGCCAGGTGGCCATGACGAGGGAGGGTTACTTGTTGCTCCTCCACTGAAATAGTAGATGTTGCAGGAAGGTTTGATGGGCCAGCTGCCGATGCCATTGCCGGTGCCGATGCCTCGTCATCGTCAAGTTCACCTGGGGTATCAAATTCTCCTTCGTTATCATTGTTGATCCACGAGGAAGCAATGTCATGATCGGCTATGTTGGCAGCATTTTGTAACTGGGTTAAGGTTACCATGTGGGATGTCAGAGCTTCTCTTTCCCATTCAACAGCTTGTGTGTCGGAAATGTGAGGTGATTTACCCAGTCGACGGACTTTGTCTCGCAATTCAATCCTGGTGACGATAAATGATTGGTTGTCATCTGGAGTAGGCAGTGGAACTCACTGCATTTGCTGAAAAAGAATAGCGAAATCAATCCACTCCTCAACCGCGGATTGAACCAGTGCCATTCCCGAAGAAGAGGCCATGCCCGAGGCCGATCCTGATCCTGCTGCCACGTCTGATATCTCCGTGGCATACATGTCCATTACCTTGATATCTGTAAGTCTTCTGGTTTCTGCTGAGATGACTTCATCCTCCCATTGTTCGATTGGTTGCTGGCCGAATGCTGCTGTTCGTTCAGCATGGTATAGGCCAAGTTGTGTGGAGTTCTCAAGTGCTTCCCGAGCTTTTGCGCATAGTGTGACCATCATACCGAGCATTTTCTTGTGATTTGAATCTGTAGCATGATCATCAAGCATTTCTGCCCGATGTGGCAAGGTTGCTGTTCTGACTGTTGGGGAGATGGAATTCAGTGATGCCCACAGAGACTCAAGTATTTCTCCTGCTACGATGCTGGACCCTGGGATGAAAGACAGAGCATAGCGAAAAAAGCATTCATCTTTGTGGCCATGAACATGTAAAAGCCCAATGGCCTGGTCGATCATCAAGCCGGCCGGAAGATGGGCACCAATACATTCCCAAAGGTAGATAATGTACTGGCAGACAATGTCATAAATGAGCATGACTCCCTGTTGAGGGTCAACTCTAGTGACCTTCAGCACTTGAAGAAAACCAAAGTCGATATTCTTCTGCTATTCTCCATGAAACAGGTCTACCAATGCATTGGGAACATAACATCCATGCCATGCACATGCAATGGCTGCGCATCCAGTCCTGTCACATGCCTTAGATGCCAGAAAAGCATTCACAATGGCTCGGAATTTATTTTCGCAAGGGGCCTTCTGAAAGACTGGATAGAAATCAGATTGGCATCGGGGCAGGCAGCAGGAACAGCAACGGCAATGGCTGCCATCAAGGGAAGGTACCTACCATTAATCGTTCTATGGCGGCTTGGAGAAAGCGATGATATTCAGCCTGATTTGGGGCCATCCCACCTCCATCCCATAGCCATATGTCAGTTTCTGGGCTTTTCTGCTGGACATGATCGGCTTTGAAATTGCCATCGGCCACGAATATGCGTTTGAAAACAAATCTGAATGGCAATGTGTCATTATCCATGCCACTGCGGAGACATTCTGTCACCCACCGGTTCACATTGTCCTTCCAATTTTCCGGTATGTTTATGCCTACTTGAGGACATGCTGGGCAGAAATTTGCAAGTGTTCCTGGTTCGGGATTCAAAGGATCTTTTTGATTGTGTCCATACCCTGCCCACTTCAATCTTTTCATCCAATGCCATAAGTGGGACATGCACCAAAGCTCATGGTAGAGATTAACCACTTCGGCAGGCCTCATTGGCGGTGTTACATGCTGAATCAGCTGGTAAAACTGATAGGCTGAGGCCTTTAATTCTAGATTACAGAGCCGAAAATAGTCTAGGACCTGCACAGTGAACAGAGTCCATATGTTGGTGAAGCTTGTGGGTAGTAAGTTGCTGGTTACCAGGTCCAAGGGAATTCGGTGTTCCCCCTGACACTGGCAGGTAACCATCGCCATGTGATGTATTCCATTTGTATGGACCACACAAATATAACTGTTGTTCAAGGCATCGGCAGTGGGAATGGCATCGGCAGTCAGATTTATGGTAGGCAAATACGGCTGAAAGCCATGGACATCTTCATTGGCTTGTTGAACTTCAGATTCATCATTGCCATCAAAGAAGTCTTCATAACCATGCTCAGCGTGAACGTTACCATCCCCTTGACCCCAAAGGGAATCAAGGTGATCCAAAAAAGCTGAGTCAGCGGCAGTTTCATCATCCAAAAAGGCAGAGTCGGCAGCAGTTTCACTTTCCCACTCATGATATGGCTCCAATGCTGAGTGAGGCAAAGTCGGCCATTGCTGCTGCTGCTGCCAATCGTTGGCCTGAGCACTTTCTGACTCTTGCTTTGCTTGATCCTTCATGTATTCGAATGACTCCAGATACTGCACTTGAAAGTCCAGGGCTTGACAAATGGGATAATTGGTGTTGTGCTGGACTAAATTGTATGTGCTGACCTCCCATAGTTCCGCCCAGTGGAAGTGCGTGCCGGTCCAGCATTCAATGCGATGGAAAGGATTTTGCCTGTGAGTTACATGCATGCATGAGTGGCAAAGCATGGTTCCCAGTGAACAATTGACACATCGCCAAATTGCCTGTTTATTGAATGCGCAGTAGTTGCAAACTTGTTTGTTGACTGACCATGCCTGCCGAGCAAGGGATGCTTGCAGCAATTCATCTATTCATCCCACAAACTCCAGTACATAATCTTGCTGTCTCTATTATGTTTTAATCAGCGTTGTTCTGTAAGCAATCAGTGTCAGAAACTAACCTTGCCGATGTGGGGCCGGGTCAGCTTGGCACCGAGAGTCGGCTTGGCAGCCACCTGTGGTTCTTCCATGTCCCATTCTGGAACACCACTGGGGTAATCCTGTATAACAGAAATAGATTGAACCTGTTCCTATTCCTCTACGTCCCTCAGCGGGACCATGACTTGCTGTCTTTTTGGACCAGCTTTCGTCATGACCTCAACTTCTACATGTGTAACAGTATCCACTATAGCATCGTTGTTCTCCTACAGGGAGGCATTCTTCTTTGATCTTCTCTTGCGCTTGACAGGAACATATTCTAGGTCCATGGTGATTGGAGGTGAACCAAACCAATGACCTTATTGTACTATCGGCCTCATGTTACTATCGACCTCATGTGATCCTCATGTTATCCTCGTGTGATCCCCTCATGCTGATGAAATATTTTATGTCAATCAGAAGAACGATTCTTCCTTTACAATAATTCCCTCCAATGCCGCCTGGGCCATCAGAGAATCTGTGGTTGAGAAAGTACTGGAAGGGAGGCAGATATACGGATGAAGAGTGGAGGATCATAGAGCCATACAAAGGTTCTTTCCGATCGCAGCAATCAAAAGCTGGCTGATTGCAAATACTCAAGACCGACATCCTCCCAGCAATGTTCAACTATTAGGCAGCAATTGACAAGGCCCCTGTGGATCAGGAGGAGAGTCGCCTTTGTGCCAAGGTAAACTCACAAGGATGTGAAGGTTGTACTACTGATCACATCGCCAGGAACTAACAACCTGGCTTTCCAACAACTGGTGAATGACTCAAGGACTCTCACGGAAATCGAACGACTTCAAAGTCAAGCGGTCAGAAGTCATTTGGAGCTTGTACCACAACTGAGTTATGCAAGAGATCGCGAACATGTTACATGTTGAGGATGCCATCATGAGTACACCAGGATGGTTCCAAATGCGAATGCCGGCTATCAAGAATGTTTACAACCAGATGACTACAGAGGAGAAGTTAGGCGTGCATGACGAGCGGGATAAGATAATGCATCAAGGATATCCTGAAGAGACAAAGTGAAGGTGAGTAGTTCCCAATGCCAATGCCACTCCTGATACCGATGCCAGACTTTACAGTCTTGCAGCAAAATACCTACTTAAGCATGTGCAGGAGAATGCTCGACAACAGTGGCTAGACATGGGGGCATTGTCAGTAATAATGACAGCCTATGTCCACCCTAGGGGTTTGCTGGTTGTTGACGTGTGAGTCTCTGAAGTTATGATGGCTGATGCCAATGCCAATGCCATTTGCAGTCATGACCACATGGCCAATCTGATAGCCACCCCTATGTGATCATTTCTAGACACGTATTCCAGTGCAGTAACTGAACTGAAGTGAAACTTCATAACTTATGTGAAGGCTTTACTCACACCAGACATTACATCAATGGCAACGGCAATACAACACAAAGAAAAGCTAAGCAGATTACCAAAGACTAATGATGGCTACCCGATCCTTCCGACACCATGGAATGCCTCACCGTATACCAAAAAGGAGTTGGAAGTAATGTTTACCTTATATGTTGGGCAGCATTACGGTACATCAAGCTCCTAGTCCAGAAACAATTACTTATATCCATGCAGTACTAGCCAATAATGGTCGTAATTGCCATATCCCATTCAAAGCAATTGCCGATCACACTTCTTCTTTCATTAGTCCTGAATATCTCCCAGCCGGGTTCAAATTCACAGGCCCAAGGAAAATGCAGAAGAGTACCATGGAAGACTTCTTCGACCACATTTCGCAGCGGCAAACGGCACAGGGGCCAGAAAGAGCCTTCAGGTTCAAGGGAATCAAAGCAGATAATGGGACTGTGGCTCCCACACACTATCCAGGTGATTTGAATCCCCCTCCACCTTCCCGACATAAACCAAAACGCAGTAGTCAAAGGAATGCCGATGCTGTGTCCAATGCCGAATCAGTGACCGGCACCAGTCACCATCTCACTGCTGAGTCCAATGCCAATCCCCAAGCCCAAGTGAAATTGAGAAAATGCAAAGGGAAATCTAAGGGAAAGCAACCCCGTTGACAATCCACCACAGCACAGCCATCCAATTCCGAACCCGATGCCGCTGCCGATCATGGCCTTATGACTGGCCACCAACCTGATGCCGATGCCCTAAGCCACAATCGCAATACAGCAAGACAGTCATCCTATGTGCAAGTCAATCAGGCTACAATGGATATGCTCTACACAGCTGGTGTCACTTGTCCCCAGCTGATTAATGGTCCCAGTGATGGTGAACCAGAGTATCTCATTCCTCATCAGATTTACATGAGGTACATGTACATCACACGACCATCAGTTCCGAATGACACTGTGAACAAACTCCCATGCCCAATTGATCCATCTCTGTTAGAAGAAAACACCACTTCACCTCAAGAGCAAGTACTGCATCCTAAACCTCAACGACTTGTTGGAGGAAAGTGGACCGAACATCCTATTGCAAGGGCAAGGGCACTCATTGCTTTAGGTATGCCATCGGCAACAGCCGCAGTACAAGCAGCCACAGTGATGTCGGCAATGGCCCAAGTAGTGTCAGCCCAAGTAGCACCGGCAATGGCCCACATAGCAATGGCAATGGCCCAAGTAGGAACAGCCACAGCACGGGCAGCAATGGCCACAGTCGACCCCACCATGGCCATGAACACATTGCAACAGATGACACCACCATCATCTCAATCGGCAACAGCCCAAGTAGTGTCGGCCCAAGTAGCACCGGCAATGGCCCACATAGCAACAACAACGGCCCAAGTAGGAATGGCCACAGCACAGGCAGCAACGGCCACAGGGATGTCAGCAACGGCCCAAGTAGTGTCAGCCCAAGTAGCACCAGCAATGGCCCACGTAGCAACGGCAATGGCCCAAGTAGGAACAACCACAGTCGACCCCACCATAGCGGCCACAGTGACATTGGCAATGGCCCAAGTAGTGTCGGCCCAAGTAGCACCGGCAACGGCCCACATAGTAACGGCAACGGCCCAAGTAGGAATGGCCACAGCATGGGCAGCAATGGCCACAGTCGACCCCACCATGGCCCAGAACACATTGCAACAGATGACACCACCATCATCTCAAAGCACTGAGCTTCCTCAAATTCCATTGGCATCAGCACTTGCTTGATGGACCCGAAAGACAGCTGATGACCTTGCACAGGAGGAAGCCATCTCAACCCAGACTATTGGGAGAAGACCAAGAAATAAAAGAGTCAAATTTGTAGACCAATAGATTTCTATCAATTATATACATATGAAAGTCTAATACTTTTTACATGTGTAACGAAAATGTCTATTCCTTTCTCCCTCGCTTGGCATCACCTCTGTCCTCAGAAGTTCCCACTCTTTTCTTAGGATTTGGCTGAGGTGTGGTACTTCTGGAAAGTGGTCCAGCTGGACCAGGTGTAAGTCCACGAGGGGATCGGCGCAACTGTGCCGAGGAAGGGGAGCCAGGCGAGGGTGACAATGGTGATGGAGGTGGGGGGGTTGTACTTGGTATTATGGATGGACCTGATGGAAGTAATTGTGGGGATCAACGGAGGGTAACTGCCGATGCCAGTGTGGCCACAGACACAGCCGATGCCAAAGTTGGTGTGGCCACCTCGGGCCCGGGGAGTGAAGTCGGGGTGAAGAGGGGAGGGAGAGGGGCCATTGATGTTGGCTGCTGCGCCATTTCTTGAGAGTCTTGGGGTGTGGCAGGAATGATGTGAATCGGGGGAGGATGTTCGGGGCCACCTCTTCCCTCCTCGAGTATGGCTGCTTCCTCCTCAACCTCCATGTCCTTCTTCGATTCCGTCTCCATGCCCTCATCATGCTTCTCCTTGCCATTCTCCTCAATGTCAACTTCCTTGATAGAGTCCATTCCTTGCGTAAACCCGGCATTGGTATCGGCATCAGGATGTGGAATGGGCTCAATGGTTTCCCTCCTGACTGATTCCCTCTCGATGCGAGTCACCCGCTCTGAGTTTTGGCCATTGTACAGCACAATGGCTTGTGCACCGTCCTGCCACCCAAGGTACTCTTTGAAGTCTGCCATCCTCCTCATCAGCAAGGCGACCCCATCCCGTAACCCTCATAAGGGTTCTTGGACTCCGGCTTCGATCCACTTGCCTTGCTCAACAATCAGAGACTCAAAGTTTTGTTCCACTTGTTCAACCTGCGCTTCGAACCTTCGTTCAAGTTGTTCCAAGCGGTCAGCCAATCTTGTGTACAGGTCGGCAGCGGGAGCGGGCACGGGCACGTACACAGTCAGCTCATCGTCAAAATCGGCCATGTGAACATCAACGTCCACAGCTGTTGGAATATGTATTAGATAGTGGTTTTGTCATGATATGGAAGAACTCACCTTTTGATTTTCCCTTTTCTTTTCGTGTGAAATGGCGAGGCAATTCCTCGCCACTATGTTCACTGGAGAATCATGTTCTCTTCATTTTTCTTCTTGATTCTTTTTTTGTTTTCTTTCTTGAGACTTGATCCTCATCCTCTGGATCACATTGAACCTTGCCGCGCCTGCAGTAGTAGCATGCTGTTTTTCCATTTACCTGCTCCCAACACTCACGCTTAAGCCTTACACATTGTGCACACAGTGTCGTCCTGAGATTCCCTCGCAGGGGTGCTCGTGCTCTTGCTGTGGTGTCCTGCTTGTGCCTCTTCCTGGAATTGGTAGTGGTGTCGCTCTCCTCTATCTCGTCTTCTCCACTATCGGACTCCTCGGCCCCTTCTTCATTCCGGAATTTGTTGTCCAATCCACTGCTACTCTCCACCACTCGCGGCCTGGGTGTCACTCTGATGGCCGGCACCTTTGGTTGCGATCAGTGCTGAGCAGGAGCTGGATGTCTTGATCTGGAAGCTACTGGTTGGGCCCCCATGTTGGCTGCTGGTGGTGGTGCCGGTGCTGGTGTCACTTTTGCACTCTTTCCTGGGGCTGGCCTTTGTTTCCTCATGACAATTGTCCTTGATGCCATCTCTTCTCTTGGTTCTGCTGCCGTACCAGATGTTACCGCCGTTGCTGTTGCCATTGCTGGTTTTCCAGCCATTGCCATTGCCGTTGCCAGTTTTCCAGCCGTTGCCGCTGCTGCTTCGGTCACACCTTTTTTCTCATTGAAGCTCTTCATTGCCCTCCATTGACCTTCAATGAAACCTTCATCCCCTGTCTTGTCCAAATTGAACCAAGCCACCACAAATCCCCACAAGAACGCGTCGGCCTCAAAGACTTCCTGAACATTGGATGTGAGATTCTGCTTTCTCCACCCAAATAATGTTTTCTGCAGGATGTTAGTGCATGGTTGGTTTGATATTACATATCCACTCACAAGCTCTGCCTTTCTTTCCTTCACCACAGCCTTGATGTTTTTTTCATTAATTCCTTGGCAAATCGCTTGCTCGATCTGGCTGATGTGGCCAAGTACTTGTTCATGTGTGACATTCATGTTGGATGAATTGGCTGCGGGTGTGGGTGCGGGGTCGGGTTGGATGGATGATGATGGATGTTGATAAGAAAACAAGTGAAAAGATGAAAATCAACAGTCACGTGTTGTTGATTGATATGTACCGCTGATTAAACGGTGTTTGTTGATATCACCCTGTTATCATCTCTGTGTTATCTATACCATGAGTGATCAGCAAAGCAACACTTATATTCTTGATGGATATGTTGCTATCCAAGGTGACAATGGGCAGCACTATCTTGTGCCCCCTTTTATAATTCCAGCTATGCAACAAGCAATGGAGGCATATTGCAAGAAGGTTGAATTTGATGTATGCATGGCAGATGGGGGGGTAAGATTTTCTTTTTTTTGAAGTGTCATTATATCCTTGGGCTGATGTCAGGCTGTTGGCTGATGCCATGCCTTGACCGATGCTGTGTGTTGGCCGATGCCATGTTTTGGCCGATGCCTTCTCTGGGCTCCTGCTGGCTTGTCTATCCATCCCTCTCACTGATGAATTTATAGTCTGGAAACATGAGGGATACACCATCCTACGTAGTGGCCCAGAATATGCTACAGCTACCAGCCGATCCAGTAAGTGCCATGTCCTCATTTGCATGACTGTTAGTTAATCCTGTTGCAGACTTTGACAGACAGGGAGCTGTTGGGCTGCCATGCCGAAGTGAAAGCCCTGCAAAACAAGCTTGGCACCTCTTACAAGGATACCAGCCATCGTCTCTACATGGCTGAGGTTGAGACGCTGGAACAGCAAGATATCATGTTACGCACATATGCGACTTTGAAGAAGAGGGTGGAATGTGATATGACATCATTCAAACAGCGATTGTCAAACATTCCACTCAGATCATCATCCCATGATGAGAACATGGCCAATCCTGCTGATTCTCAGAATTAGGTTGTATCTACATTGTTATATTAAGGTAGAATGAACACTGTTGTTTAGTTGGTTATTTATATGCCTGATTCCATATGAAAGATATTGGATTACTACCGCACATATATGCCGATGCTGCAGCTGTTGCCGCTGCCGTTGCCGTTGCCGTTTACTGTGTACAACACTACCTCATAGGTCACTGATCTGGCTATTAACATTCCCCGTAGTAAATAACAAGCCAGAATACTAACACTGTATCTATTTGATAGTAGTACATATTATACTTATTATGAGAGCGTTCTACGGGCCCCCACGAACCCGTATCATTCGGTACAATGTATACGTTCTATATACCGTATTACTCGGTACAGTGTAGCTTCCCTATCTGTGAGTGATGTGACAAGTTTGACGCTAGGTTTGCCTTTGAGTGTCAGGTTGATAGGGAACGGTGGTGGTCGAAGTAGGATGGCGGAGTGAGGAAACGAATGGTGTATTACCGTAGTATTGAAATTACTTCCCCACCACCGAGAAATTTCAACGCATACATACCTCGTAGCCGGTAAATTACAGTCAAACCCCACCAAAAAGCCGCGGCTTAACGGCTTGGCTTTGGCTTTTCAGAATCCCAGGCCAGGCCAAAGCCGCCATGAAGCCGTCATCGTGGCCTGGCTTGGCCCATTTGGGCCCATGGAAGGTATATCATAGCGGACTGCCCCTGATTGCGGATAGTTATGTGCTCGTAGAACGATGAAAATCAGTGGAAAATGCCTGTGAATGACAGAATATCAGTAAAAATAAACAAACGAAACAATTCACAAGGAAAATCTGACGTACCTTCGGGACTACAAAAAGTTATGGTGCCGAATCTTGCTGAACGATATTATTCCAGAAGTTCGGAATGATTAAAACCTCGAAACGAGTCTTATAAGTTAATAGTACCGTACCAGAAGGTATTTGGAATCGGTACCCACTGTAGCCCACTGCGGGCAATAACGGTGGTGGTGGTATGAGAATGAAAGCGCAAATTGGGACTTTGAGAAACACGACGTCATTCTACTAGGTTGAGGCTATTTCTTTGGTCTTGTCTATTGTTTCACTCTACGGCGGGGCTACCAACCTTTCATCGAACAACAATCTATCCCGGTTCCTTTTTTTCAAGCCCTCTCCGCCCCGAGAGGGTTATCCACAGAGGTTCGAATCCTAGGAATATGGCAAGTGTCAATCTTATAAATCATGAAATGAGTCAGATTTTTTCGGCGATCTTCGACGAAGAGGTCCCTTTTCGAGCAATTGGTCTGGGCATCTCCTTGTGGTTGATCGTTAATGGGATAGATGCCGATATCAGGTGCAAATTTGTCGTACTGGGTATCTGGATTGGCGTGTGTATCGATGAACTTTAAGTTACTTTAAGTTTGGGGCGAAAGGTGTCACCGCGTTGATCTACCGACTATTAGTGAAGCATAGCAGATGCAGAAACAAGCTTACAAACGGTGTGTATATATTAATCTCTTTCTCTGCGCTCCCAACACTGGCGAAAGCCCCTCCAGTCCGGGCACTCTGGGGCATCTTGAGAGATGGGAAGGGATTTGTCCAGAAAATTCGTTGGCGGCACCAAACCCAAGAACAGGCCGCTTGTTTCCAGAGCGAGGCGACAGAGTCCCTATCATGTGTTTCAGAAGCATACGTATAGCTTCCAGAAGTCTTGTTCGCTATCAGAGTACTGGTTAGATTAGACGCGATTTTTGGAGGGGCGACTGGTCGGTTTTTGCACAGATGTTGAATTGAATGTGGATGGCGGAACAACACCGTCGCTACTGGCAGCCGGAGAAAGCAAGTCCAGGTTGGCAGAAGATGAGGAAATTGATGAAGATCTGGAAGCGAATGGGACCAGGCATTACAACTTGCAAATTCAGAACTAGAAGAGTGTCGTGCGCCTGGAAAACCAGGACACACGCGTCAATGGATAAATATAAGCGCAGAGATAGTAAGTAGTGGCGATTCAGAATGAGCGCGTTGTTGACATTTATTTACCAATGTCCTTCAACTTGATGAAGTTCATTGATTGGGCTACCAAGACGCAACACTGCTTTTCTATATCTATTCTTTCCTCGTGCTGCTTTGCTTATTCATACTCTATCTGAACGACGATATATTGAAATTGCGTCATCATTCCATCATTGGTCAATGACGGCGAACCTCAGTTCCACCATGGACCCGACGAGTTCTTTATTTGAAGACTTCGCCCATTTGTCTGTGGGCGATCTGAATCCACCACGCGAGGCCACATTCCGTGATGCTACTCCATCGGTCACTCGGGTATCTCGCGAGCGCGATCGCTTCATCGATGACGATCACAAGCCCCTAGATGCGAAGCTCATGAAGCATTTCAGACTTTTTCGGGAGTTTAATAGGGAGCCAGATTTGCCTGCACTGTTATCTATTACTACCCTTGGAGACAACAGACTCGTAACTCTTACAGAAGAAGAAGCGGAGGAACTGCTGACGCGACAACCGTCCATCAGTGCGATCTTACAGAAAGCATGGAAAGAAGCCTCATTCAAAGAAGTGCGACAATTGGGTGCGTTTTTTGTGCCATGTGGCCTCTTTTTGGGCCTCTAATCATCATTAAAGAGATCCTCTGGCCTTTGGTGCGAGTAGCTCGTAAGCGATTCTCCGTACTCTTTTGTTGGGATTGGTGATGACGGCTAGGTTGTAGCAAAAAGGGGCCATCTACCCCCCAACGAGGATGTAGATCTGACCAGTGCGTAATTGGTGCATTTTTTGTGGTTCATGACAGCTTATTCTATGGACACGATGCTCTAGAAGACGGTATTTATCTGTTCTAGCTCTTCTTTTGCTGAGCCAACCCTACTTCCAAAGCTCTGCAGTCCGCCTGGCGTGATATTTACTTGGGAAATAATCATCGACTCCTATTCTCCAATATCAACGCCATCCCACGAACAGAAAAATCATATTCTAACCAAATCGCCATCGTTCAAAGTTCTGGAACGGGAAAATCTCGCATGGTACACGAGCAAGCGAACTTGGTCTTCACCATCCCATTTAATCTGCGAGAAAAGCGCGATAAACAAGGTCCTTACTTTTTTTACTTTCGAGGGTGCTTCTAATGACAAGCACAGACCTGGCCTTCCCCATCCCCGATGATGCTGTCCGCGACTACCTCGTTACCACTTCTGTATCGGATGATCAGCATGTCCTAAAAACCAATTATCTGAAGTTCCTCTCTAGTGTATTTACGCAAGTCGGCGGCGAATTAGAGAAATGCCGGGAAGAACTGAGGTCAAAGCGAACTAGAACTGCTGAAGATCTGGCCAAGTGGTGGTCAAGTCACCTTGAAGGCGTACGCAGAGAATTGTACAAGGCAGCGATCGACGGCGCCAATAACCCCATTCAGGTGCGCATCCATGAAGACGGCAAGGAACATCGTAGTTAATCATTGCATCGGCAGATTCTTCCTGAAATCCAGAAAAAGCATGAAGAGTTGCTTGCGAAACGCCGAGCGCGACCTGAAGACTCTGAAGACTCTGATCATATCAACTACGATGTGAAGACGATTATTGAGTTTGCCGCTGCGGAATCAGCAAGATTCGCACTGGGACAACTCATCACCAAGCTGGACAGCTGGGTTGGGTTGCAGCAAGTCAAACTCGTAATCTACTTCGACGAAGCACACCCGCTCACCAAAGTGGTGCCCAAGAACGACGACGAGAAGACGCTTTACGATTTTCTATGCTCGTGTCTCAACCAATTTTTAGCGTTCCCGATCTTTTGCATTTTCCTATCCACAAATTCGAGCTTAGCCCAGTTCGCTTCGCCACAGGCCCTTGCCAGATCCGCTCGCATCCGCGGTGGGAAAGCCGTTACACACGCACCAATTACCGAAACACCCTTTGACTGCTGCGGTGAACTCATGGTCAAGCCAGGCGAGTTGACTCTCAAAGATATTAGCACAATTCCATTCATGGCGCAATTTGGGAGACCATTGTGGGTGTAATTTTTTCACTGTTCAAATTGACGTGCTTGATGGCTTGTTGCAATAGATTTTGGACACTGTTACGAGGAGCCGGGATGAATGCATCTGTCCTCCATACAGGGCTCATAGAATTAGCACGTGCGAAGCTTGTTGCCTCTCGCAATATCGACTTCAGTTACGATACCTTCTTACCCGCTGCAAAGCTGGCAGTTCTAGATGTCCAACTGTCACTGGACTTTGAGCCTCGTCGTGAAAAAGTGCAAATCGAAGAGGCCGGTCTGGTTGAGAGCCACATGCGGTTCGCATATTCTATTCCTGATCACCGAGAGTACCTGCGGTCTGGGTACCCTTCCGAACCCCTTCTTGCCGAGGCTGCTGCCCAGCAACTCTGGACGTGGAGGAGGCAAGTTCCATTTATGGCAGTCGAAACGCTTACCACCATTCTCGAAACTGGCTTGCTCGATCGTGGAGAACTGGGGGAGCTTACCGGACGTCAACTTCTCCTCGATGCCTACCATCGCGCTGTCGAGCGAGAACAAGGTAATCGTCCCCAGAAAATGCCTCCTAATTTCAGCGCTGGATGCCGCCTTATATCCTTCATCGAAGCGTTGTTCGTCGATGAGTGCGCAGATATGGTTCTTGACAGCACCCCGGATAATATGGAGGGAATGTCGTTTAGAGAGGCATTCAAGCACGCTCTCATCTGCTTCACACATTTTGGGAAAATGGCGGACGACACCGGCACAACCTCCGCCGCGACATGGGCAGCTTTCATCCGCCACATGGCGATCATGTGCCGGAACGGCCAACGCACCGTCGACTGCATCTTACCTGTCCTCTTGTGGGACACTCGGCTGTGCGAGCATGTCATGACTGGTGTGCTTGTACAGTTTAAGCGACAGATCAAAGGCGGTACTGTTGCTAAACTCTCCATTGATCAAGCCGAGGTCAATTTTTTCCCGAAAAAGCTAGGGAAATGCACACACGGGTCCATCCCTACGTCTTACCGGCCGTACGTTAGCCTGATTATGGAGCTCGGATTACAAGTAAAACCTCCCGAGGCTCAGACCACCTCTATATTTAAGCCAGACGATTACTCTTCGTCATCGTCATCAAAGAAATCCAACCCTCGTCCTCACACTCCACCACCGATTGAGGGAAGTCCAGATCACCCAACGCCGTCCAAGATATACATCCCTCAACATGGCCGACGACACCATCCCAAAGAGGGACACGCCAGATACAACATATTTGTGTATGGTTGCTCCCCAACGGTATACCGCGGAATCGACGCTGCCCACAAAGCTTCGTATGCCCTCCTTTTGAGTTCTCGTGACTTCCTCGGAGAGCACCCGCGAAAAGATGTGCAAACACTGAAAGCGGTGCGGCGGATGAAGCCTTTTTGGAACGGGGGCGAGGATTGTTACCACTGGGTTGAGCATAGCGATGTCCTTCATGGCCCTGCCCCACCCTGGAGGGAGGGACTTCTCGTTGGGAATCAAATATAGCCTAGTTTATAACGTTGTGACTGTAGCTGATACGAAACCGAGAATCTTTCCTATATACTATCTTATGATTGATAATTGATATTGCAGATAAATTTTGCATCGGGCAATCAAGTGAGCAGAGCGAAGCGAAGTGAGTGTAGGACAATTGAGTGACCTGGAATGCCAGTCAATCTCCCAATTTCACCTTTATAAGTCTCTTCAGGTCCTATCTCTATGTCCTTCTCACTCTACCACCAGAGTGAACCGGTAAGATAGATAGGTGACAGCTGATTTACGAAGATCTGCAACACCGGGTGCAGCATGAGATGATGTCGGTCACTATTCTCGTTGGGCAAGACGTCCATAGAGTTCTCTTCTCTCCTCATGCTTTACCATCTGGAACAATATGCCTCTTTGTACCATTACCATACATCCAATATACGCTGATTGATTATTGATCTTTCATTTTCGCTCTACTAGCCAAGGGAAAAAGACATAAACCAGGATAGTGATGCTGTTATCGCGATTATTTGTTCCTAAGGTAAGGCATGTACTTTCACCTCAGGGTATCTGCACTAATGGATCTTTAGAAACACGTAAGATAGGAAACAATATAATTTTGAAGGCTGAATACAGGTAGTGATGTTCCGGCCCGGCTTGGCCCAAAAGCCGCGGCTTTGGCTTGGCCTGACTCGGCTTTGGCTTTCTCGAGAGCTGGGCCGACCCAAAGCCGCCACTCACGGCTTGGCCCTGGCCCGGCTCGGCCCAAGCCGCGGCTTTTGGCACACATTCTCGTCAAATTCTCACATCAGGTAGTGGGAGCGGCAGAGGGCGTGGTGGGTGGTGAAGGAGGTGTAGCATGGCAGAAACTGACAGAGCACGTTGTTTAGCACCTTCTGAACAAGTCCTGCATCAATAAGACACAGCAATCTCGAGGCAGAAGGACGATCCGAATAACGGGGGGAGAGGGGCACGACAATGAATAAGATAAACGATGTTTTAAGTTTTAACATACGTCAGTGAGTAGAAACGCGAGAAGAGAACATGTTTGTCAATGTTTGAGTCGGAACAAAGATGCGCGTCGAAACTTGAATTTGAGCTGACAATTTAACCTAAGTCTTTCATCTCATGAGGGGATCAAACAACATATATATGGATTAGAATGGAGTATAAAATGATAAGAAGCGAAGCAGAACTCACCGAGTTCTGCCATACCCAGGTTGTAGCCACTACATAGTGAAAGCATCAAAATGTGAAAGAACGGCACAACGTAGCCCTCTCGTCTCACTAGGCCCTTTAAACTACATGTAAATATATTAGAATCAAGTATAAGATGATAAGAAACGAAGCAGAAATCACCGAGTTCTGCCATACCCAGGGTGTGGCCACTACATAGTGAAAAACTCGAAATGCGAAAGAACGGCATGTCGCAGGACTCTCGTTGCACTGGGCCCTTCAGACGACATGACCCGCAGAGATCATCGTACTGACGCGTTGTTGACGGCTGTTTACCAACGTCATGCTCGTGTGAGCCGTGTCAAACGACGAGCTACATGATGTACTTCAAATTACAAAACAGAATGGGTTCACACAAGGTTCGAAAAGCAGTAATTTATGCATACTTCAATGATGAAATTAGTACGACTAAGGCCGCGGCCTGAGCCGGCGGCTTTGGCCTTCAGCTACTCTGAGCCGGGCCAAAGCTGTTGCTGGGCCGTCACTAATGGCCTGGCTTGGCCCGGCCCAAACAGGCCCGGCTCACGGCTTTGGGCCGGGCCGGGCACATCACTAAATACAGGTCAAGGATGTTTGTACTCGGTGGAGCATCAGCAAATCCTGGGCCAACTACATGGGGCTATCATGTGCTATATGTAGTACTATGTAGGTCCCATAGCAATCCATAGAGGCCATAGAGGCCATAGCAACCTATATGTTCTCTGTAGTGCTACATAGTGCTACATAGCCAGCTTGTAGTCTGCTGTAGTATACCATAGTCTATAGCAGCATCCTATACCCTGGTGGGGTATATAGTAGTCAACAACATCCTATAGTAGTCAGTGGCAGACTTTGGTAGCCTGAGGCAGTCAGCAGTAGTCTCACTACTGCTGCCACAGGATACATACTGACACATTTAACATTCACATCAAAGGGCAAAACAATTATATTATGGGTCCGTTATGTTAGGCATAGGTAGGGGTAGAGTCATATATGTAAGCAAGACAAACAACTATCTAATCCAGGAAGGCCTTGAAGCCCTGTGAGCCGGCACTGTGCCTCTTTGCATTCAATCTAACAAAAATGTCAGTAAAGTTATGTAAAAGCATGCTTCACCTACCGTCTGTCCTGGCCAATCTTCTTGAGCAGTTTCTGAAGTTTCGGGCCATGGTAAGCATGCTTCATGGTCATCTGAATGATGTCCACAAATTCCTGGTGCACGGCATTGTACTCTCAACAGTGGATGTAGCCATGTTATAACATGCCCTGGAATATTCACAATGTTATGTCATAATGTTCCACCTTATTTACTGGGAGTTTCCAGTGCAGAATATATTAAAACATGCACACTCCTACTAATACCTCATCTAGACTTTGCCATCTACATTATAACCTATGCTCTCGTGTATCTGGCATTATATAACCCTTGCTCTTGGGCATGCACCAACATTTTCATGTGATGTTCTCAGGCTCATCTGCCATGCCATATCCACATTGTAATGTCAACTAAAACCCTCCCTTCCACTGTTACTATGTTACTATATTGATATCTACCTATGCTACATGAGTAGCTAAGGACAAACTAATAAGTAAGCCTCGATAGACCAAGTAAAAGTATGAGCAAATAAGTAAAGGGCGCTAGTGGGGTAGCATCAAAACCTCGATGAGGAAAGCTTGCCACCACTGCAGTGCGAAATACACTGTGATGCGCAATGTGTAGTCTAACATCATTAAATCAAAAACTGGCTCCTGAGGCAGTTATGCACTGAACTTGGCCCCAAATGCGACTGGCAAGACGAATTGACTGAGTATGCCATTCCGACATGATGGAGTGTAAGTCATGAGACAGTTGAATAGAGGGATGTAGGGAGGAATGTAGTGTACACTGCTTGAACCCCAGGAGTTTGAAGATGTCAGGGATCCAACCTAGGTAGAAGGCAGTATGGTGTAGCCGCCATATGGCACTGTCATCAGAGAACAGGGACTTAGCTGCACTCATGAGGCATTGCACTATTTCACTAGGCAGTAGGCACTTTTCAACCAAGTCATGGCACTTGAGTTCTGTGTATTCCAAAATGACTGAGAGGCTGAAGGACCGTAGTTCTGCAAAGTAAGGGCATTCAATGAAGAGGTGGTGTTCATCCTCTGGAGCATCGTGACAGCCAAAATGGCATTGATAGGAGTTGATTTTGTATCAGGAGTGGAGACACATTGCTGTGGGGAGCTGTCCAGAACATGCATAGAGTTGAACAAGTGTGGAATAGCAAGATAAGGAGCATAGGTAGGGATAGGCTGGGGGGGGGGGGGGGGGGGTCATAGACCGATCGTACTAAGTGCAGGCCATGATTGAGCTCAAGTTCACGAGAGCTCTGATCTGAGAGCATGCAATCAGTGAAACCTCTAATGTTTGACTCGATCCAGCCATCAATAGGGGTGAAAAAGGTGAAGGGATCCATGAAGAAGGTGGGGAGAGGAGCATAATGTAAGTACAAGCAGATGTGTTGAGATTTAGAGGCGTAATAGTCTGTGGATGCATTGAGAATAGAAGGAGTGGAAGACTCAGCTGAGTGGCCCCTTGTGTAGTGGATGACAGTCTGTCGAGTACTAATAAGATGAAGTATCCACTTATAATAGGAGTGGCCGTTCATGTGATGAAGGTGAGCCTCAATATTAGAGGAGGTTTTGCTATCGTTGATCAGTCTAGTTGAGTTGAGATGGTCAGTATAAATCACTGGAGAGTTATTATGAGAATCTGATAGGACGAGACTGCCGATAATCCCAACAAGTTCGCCATGGAGGATTGAGACATTGCACCTGAGGAGCTTCATGACGATGGTATGTGGGCCTGTGGTAGCAGATGTAACTGATTTGTCATCCAGAGGGCCTGCAGACGCGGGGATCATGGAGCCATCCATTCCCCACAGTTGGGTGTCTTGGGATACTTCAGAGGGGGGAAAGAAATTAGCTAACAATATAGATTGGATGAACTTCTCTGCATTCTGCCATCTGATTGACCATGAGAGCAGCAAGTCAGCAGGGCCAGAGTAAAATGCTCCAACTCATGCTAGAGAGAGAAAGGTTTTGATCATGTTCCAATTCTTCTTTTGGGCAAATGACCAGTTTCCAGGTGGAAGAGATCTGATGCTAAAACTGGTGATGTTCTGAGAGTCTGCAGTCCAGCTGCCAATGTGATTTAGCATGTGAAAGCCCATGGAGTGGAGCCACCAGATAACATGGCCAGTCGGGTGTTCAACTTGGGGGACAGATGGCTTAATTAGCGATACTGCATGTGAGATAGAACAGTGTCCCTCGAGTAGATGACTCTGATTGGTTGGTCAAAGACTGAGATTGATTTGATTCTGTGCGATGATCCATGCAACTGGAATAGAACCTATGAAACGAGTGAATGACCTGTTCAATCCCTCACGATCCAAGGGGTAGACACATTTGTTGATTTGACACATCCAGTCAGCCAAGGTGATATGGGCCATCATTCTATAGGCCAGGATATGATGATTTAAATCCCATGCAAGACCATCAATGGCGATGCCAGCATTGATGTGAGCTAGAGAGGGGAAATCAAATCCACCAAGTGCCAGGGGAAGGGTGGACAATGATGATGAGGGACAGAAGGGAAAGCCAAGAAAGGAGTGTACACGTTTCATGATTCTTTGGTCCAGCCAAATTGCATCTGCTTGAAGAATTGGTTGGAGGGATAGTAGTGCTTGACAACGGGAAATGATGTTCTGTGAAATGATCTTGTGCAGAAGTGTGAAGGGAGTGCGAAACAAGAAAGCTGGGAATGAGAAGGAGTCAATGATATCTGCAAGTTCTGAGTATTGGGTCCTGGGATTGTCGACTTGGGTGCATAGAAAACTGAACTCATTAGTAGAGACAGGTACCTCATGCTGTGTGATCATCCAGGGGTCAACACCCTGAACATTGGTGATCGAGTGTAGAGGGAGGGTCTTTGGTGGCATATCTAGACAATTGAGAATATGTAAGGTTATCTTTTCCCATGATGTCAGCCATCTATATAGGAATTGAAAGTGCTCCATCGGCAGTGCAAAATGCTGGAGGGCTGGGAAGGTAAGAGCTGCAATGTAGGAGTCATCAGTAGCCTTGGCCATAGAGAAACATAGTGAGGCTGCATCATTGGTGAGATGAGGGTCATTTACCGATTTTGAGATGCTTTGAATGATGATGCAGTCAGGGTCCGACAATGCTAAGTTGTCTAGGTAGCGATGTCCGAGGCTGGTGGTGATGGTGGCCTTGAATGGAGACATTGGTCCACCCTGCTTGGTGACACCATTGACAATGATGGGATCAGTGATGCTGAACACTGTTTGAGGAAAGCATCGAGTTGAGGATTGGGCTGCACGATCTAGATCTGCCACTGCCCATGGTAAACCATAAGCAGTACATGCATCATAAAACCCTTGCGGGGCAAGATAATCAAAGCCTTTCATCTGGTCTTGCTTCCGGAGATAGACGGGAGTCTTTGTGCGATGACTCCAAGTCTTCAGTCCGCCAAGAAAACTCATCAGATCATGAGTCTGTATGCCTGGCTGCGTGGCGACTTGGGTCTCAGGAATAATACCCATCTGTGCAGCATAGGGTGAGAGCTTGAAGTTGATCCAGGTCATAGGTGAGTTAGCTAGAAAGTTGGATATGAGAAGGCCTCTCCAATTGGACAAGTTGGTTCAGATTCCCCGCTTGTGGAAATAGGGGAGGTGTGCATCTTTGATATCTCCAGGGAACCTCACATTGAGGACAGAGTAGTTATGAAGATCGAAAACAAGCTGAAGAACTTTGTCAGAAAGATTCTTGACACACCATTTTTCCCATCCATCAGGACCCAGCGAGGGTCATGGGTTCCCTTTGCAAAGCATGGCAGAAAAGTCTGCAAGCGTTGTGGCCATTGGCCAGAGAAAGGGATGCAGTTCTTGACTATCGTGACTGAGAGAGTATTGAGCCATGGTTTGGGCTTATTGGGAGGTGCTGGGTGGTTGTAGAGTTCAGTGAAATATCGCCTCATTTCCTCAGCCACTGAGGTGGGGTCAGTCACAATGGCACCCAGTGTTGATGTGGACTTGACTGCTGTAGGAAGAGGAACAAACATTGCAGTTTCTTAGAAGATCCACCAGAGAGTACTACTCCCTTGATTTGACCTGCATCATAGCGCCTAGCTCGCTCGAGGATTTCAGCCTTCTTGGCAGCATAGAGTTCTTTGTGGCAGTTATGTCTGGCACCAACCAGGTATCCCATAGCCGACTTGAAGTGGGACTGATTGAGAAGGGCAAACTGAGCCAAGTATTGGTCATAGACCATGTGAGAGCCATAAGACATTTGCCTAGTGTCGCCCCTGGACTGTGAGATAGCTCCACCTAGGTGTCTGATGAGAGCTACAAGCTCCCTGATGCAAGGGGACGTGACCGGCCTCTCAACATATTGATATGGCTTGTTCTGACTGAAGGTGTTGACTGCAGCCTGCTCAATCAGTGTGGTCAGCAAATTGTATCTACTTACATAAGATTCATCACTCATGATTTCAGCTTGGAGGGATGCTGAGTTTGAGGTCACTAGACAATCCACAGAGTCAGCAAAGAGAGAAAATTTGTACTTGTCATCCTTTGATGGATACTTGATCTGGGGAGGTGGGAGAGGCCTGGAAGGAATGAATGGTGTTGAGGAGATTCCAGACAGGCCAGGAGCGGATTTCAGGATGACCTTCGCTTTGACAGTCCTGTGGTCAGAGCCAGGAATCCAGGCAGGGTCAGTCGAGATTTCTGAGTCCAGAAGATGATGGCCAGAAACAACCACACAGTCGATGATGCTACCCCCATCGGTAGAACACCAGGCTTGGCATGTCCAGTCTATAAAGTGATTACAATCAGGGCATTGCTGTCACAAGTCAGTGCCATGGGTGTTTCTAAGGAACTCATTGTACAAGTGTTGAGCCACGACATTGTCAGAAGTGCGTTCAAAGGCAGCAACTGTAGCATTGAGATCTCCAAAAAGAGACCATGACATCTTGGATTCCCACACCATATCTGTCAGACAAGGCCAGAAATTTCTGGACAGATCATCTGCACCAGGGTCACAAGGAGCATAAACCAAGAAAATGCGATGAATGAATGGAGATGATAATGGAGATAATGAAGGAATAACAACATCAACACAAACAACACGACCCATCAGGGGTTTGTGATTGAGTGGAACATGAGCCACTATTTGTAGGTCCTTATGGACACCTAATATGATTTCCCATTTAGCCAAATGTGAGGGGGCAGTGCAAGGTACTGCCTTCTCCTCGAAGATCTCATAATTATGGATCAGGAGATTGGTGGCAGCATTTGTTTGGGTCTTAGTCTCTGAGAGTGCGAAGACATGAGGGGATAGCTTCATAAGAAGTGGACCAATGAACACCAGCTTGACTGGGCTCATCAGACCATTAGTGTTCAGCGCACAAACAGAGAGTTCAGATTGTGCATGAGTGGGCAATGCCATGGTAGTATTAACCAGTAACAATAGCACAAGAAGAAGTAATAAACGACAAAATTTAATGGACAGGGGCGAGACACAAGACAGAGAGCACAGTGTTTTAGTACGATGCAAAGAGCAGGGAACAACCAAGATTGGGGAAAGGACAGCTGGGTTGACCCATGGCTCACCCAAATGGCAGTTAGGCAACAAGACAGGGAGAGTGGATGGCTCTTCATAGCGAGGCGATGAGGCATGAGCAGGATCAAGAATATTCAAGAAAGAGAAGGCGGGAAAACTGGGTGCTACATAAACGGGGCGATGAGCAATACCATGGGGTGACCAGTTCCTTCGTAGTGCCAGCTGAGTGTCACATTCAGCCTTAAGCTTCGTGGCACCGGTCTGAGTTGACAAAACCTCATCGGATTTGTCACTGATATGTCGAGTGCCCATGTTAACAGCCAAAGTGAAAAAGGAATGAGAGGGGTAGAGACTCACCATATCCACATCCCTGTTTGTAGCCATGCTCAGAGCAGCAGGGCCCAGTGGATCAACAAAGGACAAAGGTGAGACCGAGCGCAAGACGCAAGAAGATGATGGGCCTCTTATCTTCCTCTTCTTAGTGGAATTGCCTGGTTTGCTTGGAGGCAACAGGGATGGAAGAGATGTCACAATCGAAGGAGAGGAGGAGGCTGGAGGGGAGCTGTGGGATTGGGATGGAGCAGGAAGCATAGGAGGAGAGGTGGCCAGGGGAGGGATAGACGAGGCAGAGGGGAGAGGAGGAGGTAGGGAGGAGATGGACACAGGTGGTGTGGGTGCGGCAAGCAGGGGGTGGCTAATGACTGCTGCGAGTTGATCAGAAAACTTTGAGAGAAGCTTCCTCTTGTCAGCCAGAGAGTCTACAAACTCATGTATTGCCTTGTTGAACTCTTCCTTTCTCCTTGCCAGTTGAGAACATGGCAGCTACACGCAGGCTGTTGATCCTGGACTCATCATCACCAATCTGAGAGCATAGGAAGCCTTCTTGGCCCTGAATGAGAAGGGCTTGTTGCATCTGACCAATGCGAAGGTCAAGGTTGGTGATGGTTTCATGCATCCTGGCTTGGTTTAAGGACATGTCCTCCTGCTGGCACCTGACCATTGTGACTTCACCACGTAGCTCCTGAATCTGACAAGAAAGCGAGACAACAGTCCCACTGATCTGGGAAGCGCCCTTCACACCCAAAGAGTTCTTGTTGAGTGGATCGTCATTGTAGTCCCATAGTAGGTGAGGTGCAGAGAGATGGTCACGGAAACATTTGTGGAAGGATTTGACACTGCAAAGGATTTTAGCAGTGTCAGCCCATGTAGCCATTGAGAAAATGATGAGGTCCGAGTTCAGCAGTGTAGAGCAAGTCTCGATTAATGAGTGTGGAACCATATTTCTAATCCACTTTTCAAGGACTCCCTCGAGAAGGTCATAATAGTGAGCTCCCTTGACAACTAGCTTGAAAGGGCAAAGAATAGGAATGTCCTTGAGTGGCTCAATTTGAGCACACTCCTTCGAGACCTTGGCTGGGACATTGATGAACTGCATGGCCATGAAATGATCGGCATCCAACAGCAGGAGGAACATGATATGTGGGCCTCTGAACAATGCAAAGATACTGGTGATCTTATAACCCATCTTCTCAATGTGTGCTTTGATGAGAGGGAGGTGTTCAGGAGGGAAGGCCGATTGGTCAGTGACCCCTGGATAAAGGTCAAGGAGACGACAGGATAGGTGCTTATCGCTCTTTCCCTTCTTGATAGCGCTCCACCTAACCTCTAAATCTGGCCTGGACTCCTTAATGGCATCCATCACAATCTCTAGGAGATCCACGCGAGGTTCTGCCTCACCACAGGGTAAGATCTCAACATAGCATGCAGATGAGATGTTAGAGGCACAATCACTGAATGGTTGTACCTCTAGACCATACTGGGAGAATTCCTTGTAGCGTGGGTCCACACTAAGATTGACAAGTAGGTCCTTCAAAGCGGCAGTCGGTCCTTCTCTTTTCAGTGTGAGCTTCTTTGTTTGGTGCGTCATTCTGAGGTTCTTCGCTTCTAGCCACACTCTGTCTCCTTCTTTGAACGGGGTGAAGTGCCTTGTTGTTCTTTCTGCCATCATTTGTCTGGCCAACTCGTGAGTTGCCTTTGCTTCATCTCGGGCCCATTGCAGTGCAACTATTCGTTTTTCTATGGCCGGTGTGTTCATCTTCAGGTAGGGGAGTGGGATCGCCTTGGGCTCATAGCCCATCATCAGGTAGAATGGGGAGCTTTTCTGGATGGAGTGCGTCCTTTGGTTGTGTGTGAACTCTGCTGTTGGAAAGAAGTGCTTCCATTTCTCTTGGTTGTTCGAGCAGAAGATCTGCAGGTAGACTTCTACTTCCTGATTCACCTGTTCTGTTTCTCCATTGGTCTGGGGGTGGTATGCCATACTCATTGCCAGCTTGATTCCGAGCAATCCTCTCAATTCTTGGAATAGCTGCGAGGTGAATCTGGGGTCCCTGTCCAATATTATCTTGTCTGGAAGGCCGAACCATTTGTAGACGTAATCCAGATAGAGGGTCACTGCTCCCAGTGCACCAATCATTTTCTTGCAAGGGATGAAAATTACCCCCTTCGTAAGCCCATGGTCTACCACGACCATGAGCGCATCATAACCATTGGACTCCGGTAGGTCAGTTATGAAATCGGTCATCACCATTGCAAATGGCCTTGTCGCTTCGGACTTGATTGGTTGCAGTGGGGGTGTCGTCGGGTGGGTATTGACCTTCATTTGCTGGCATGTGGCACATCCAGGGACATAGTTCTTGATGTATGTCATCATTCCTGGCCACCAGTAGTCCCTCCTGATCATTTCGGTAGTCTGCCATTGTCCCGGGTGTCTGCTGGTTACTCCTTCATGGTACTTTTGCACCAGCTTCTTCCGTAGATCTCTGTTGTCTGGGACATAGCATCTGTCTCGGAAAAATAGAAGGCCATCCTCTATTTTCCAATCTTCTAGTGCTGACTTTATTGGTGGCATTCCCTTGGTCTTTAGCGCCTCGATTGCGCTCTTCACCAGGTCATCTTTCATGATGCTCCCTGCAAGGAGGTCATGTAGTTCGGTGTCAATGAATTTCATGAATACTGTCTCTGGTAACATCGTGACATCTTCATTGTTGTTGTCTTCTTCCGGTACGTGGTTGGCCCTTTGTGATAAAGCATCACTTTGCACCATTTGAGATCCAGGCACGTGAACAAGCTGTAATTCGAATTCTGACAAGAATAAGCTCCATCTTGCCTGTCTCCTGTTTAGTTTCTGTGCCATTCGGAAATATGTCAGGTTCTTGTGATCCAAGAGAATTACTACCGGGTGATCTGAGCCCATCAGGTAGTGCCTCCAGGTTTCTAGGGATCATACTATCGCGAGTAGTTCCCTGTCATAGATTTTGTAGTTTCGTTCCATTGGTGTCAGTGCATGCGATATATATCTGCATGGGTGCCAATCTCCATTCATGTCTCTTTGTCTCAGCACTCTTCCTGTTGTGTGTTTCGAGGCGTCTGATTCAATTGTGAATGGTCTTGTTGGATCTGGCATCAGCAGTACCAGTGCTTCTGCAAATTTCCTTTTCAGCGTCTGAAAGGCTTTTTTGCATTCGGTTGTCCAGTCAAACATCTTGTTTTTCTTTGTTAGTTCATTAAGTGGTCTGCTTGTCTCTGCGAAATGTCCGATGAATTTCCTGTAGAAATTTCCAAACCCTAGGAAGGATCTGACTGCCTTCATGTTAGTCGGGTAGGCCAATCCTGTATACCTGCCAGTTTCGTGTCGTCCATGGCAATTTCATTGGGTCGGATGATTAGACCCAAGAATTCCACTTTGTGGATGTCGAACTTGCATTTCTCCGGCTTCAGGTATAAGTCATTTTCTGCCAGTCTTTGCAGTACTCTCTTGGTCCTTTCCTGGTGTTCGTTCTGATCCTTGGAGAATATCAGGATGTCGTCCATGTAAATCATGAGCCATCCTTCTCCAATCATGTTGTGGAATATCTCATTCATCATTGCCTGGAAAGTCGCCAGTGAGTTGCATAATCCGAAGAACATCACCATTGGTTCAAACAGCCCCCGATTTGTCTTGAAGGCTGCCTTCCATTGATCTCCGTCCTTGATTCTGACATTGTGATATCCCCATCAGATGTCCAATTTTGTAAATCATTTTGCCCCTCTCAGTTTGTTCAACAGGTCTCCTACCAGCAGCAGCGGGTAGGTATTCTTGATTGTTCCGTTGTTCAAATACCTGTAATCTTGGCAGGGTCATAGCGCATCTGAGTCCTTCTTCGCAACAAAGAAGAATGGCAATGCCATGGGTGATTTTGATGGTCAAATGTATCCCTTCTGTAGGCTTTCGTTGAGAAACTTGTTGAGTTTCTTTTGTTCTGCCGGTGACAATGGGTAAACCCTGCAATCCTTTGCCATAAAGTCTGCTTTCAGTTCGATTAGCATGATCCCAGGGTCTTGATTCCGGGAATCGTTCTGATGCTTCCTTTTTGAATATCCGTCGGTACTCCTTGTACTGTTCAGGGAGTAGTTCATCTAGGGTCTTCTGTTCAGGGTCTCCTTCCTTCTTATGTGTCAGGTGTTGAGAGACCGATGTCTTTGCCCTAATCCAGATATTCTGTCCATAAGCATATTGCGGTGATCCTTTTGCCTTTACAATCCGAGAGATTGTCTTTGTCGTCTGAGAATATCCATATCTTGGCTCGTCATATTCCTCTGTCAGTGGTGTCCTAGCTGGTTCGAATATTCCAATGATGGGTTCTCCTCGGATGTAGGTGACCAGTAGCTCGTGGTCTTCGATTTCTAGTTTGGGTGCCCCTTCCAGTTGTTCCATTGCTTGTTCCATTGCCTGTTTGTGGTTTTCCGGTGCTGGGTTTTCCTTCCCAGTGTCTTCTTCGTCTTGTGGCCCAATGGGCTCCACATCTTGAAGAGTCATGACCGCAATCTCTTCATCTTCTACTTCTTCAATGGTTGCCTTTCTTGTTTTGGTGGGTATTGTGTTCTTTCCCAGCTTAGTCCGAAGGGCTTCTCCCATCTGCCTTGCTTTATCAGCAATTTTCCGGCATTTCATTAGCCGTTCTTCATTCCTTTGTTTCTTTTTGAGGGCAAGCTTTTCTAGTTCTTTAGTGGCTATGCAGCACCACGTAAGTCGCTCTTCTTCTTTCGACTCTGTCTTGAGGTCCATCTTTTCTTTTGCTTGGGCGACCATCTTTTGTGCCCATGCCCATTTCTCCTCTCTTGTCATTTCTTTGAAGGGCTTCCCTTCTTCTTTGACTGTTCTCCGGTGCCAAGCCAGAGGTTCATTGTTGGATTTCTCCATTTGCACCCTTCTGATGAGGGTTTTCCCTTTCCCAAATGAGAATCCTGGGTGGGTTCAGTTGGTCATTTGGAATTGGAAGGTTCCAATTCTCCAGTTGATCACTGGGTTGATTCTTCTGAGCCATGGCAGACCCAGGATAACTGATTCTTTCCCTAATCCTGCTATGAGGAAGGTTGTCAGGAACGATCTTCCATTGATCATTAAGAATCCTTTGGTGTAGTGGGAGATCTCCCCTTTCTTGTTTGGGGTTCCATCTACGTTCTTGACCCTGATTGTCCTTTCCAGGGGGTGTAGTTCAAATCCCCCACTTTTTGTGAATTCGTGGCTCATGAATATTCCTCCTGCTCCTGAGTCGAGTAGGGCTTCGGTTTCAACGGCTTTCCCTCTGCCTGCTCCTAGCACTTTGATATCTAAATGCATAGATTGATTCTTCAAAGTGGCTAGTAATACAGAGCAGACAGAGAGTTCGGTGGTACCTGGCATCAAGGCAGGCCACCTCTTTCAAAACCCTCGTCCCCTATTAAGGCGAGAGCTTTCTCCTTTCCTTCTTCGTCGAGTTCTTTCATGATCACTCGGATCTTCGAGTAGGCTTCTCTGCCTTTGTTCTTTGGGAAGGGCCGGTCCTCGGTCCTTGTCTCCCCTTTCTTATGTTTGGTTGCTCTGTGTCCTGGTTGGTGGCACACGAAGCATAATCCCTTCTTCATGTGCTCAATCCTCTCTGTGTTGGAGAGTCAGTTGATCTCGAGCGGGCCTTCTTTTGTCTTGGAGTTGGGTAGCCTTTTTGCCAAGGCTTCCTGTGCTTTCCTGGTTATAGCCTTTGCTCTCCTCCATTGCCCATTGTACTTGGAGGCAGCATTGATAATCCCCTCAAGGGTTGTGGGGATCATTTCCATGTTGAATACTCTTTCAAGGAGCTTGGGGTTTAACCCGTCCATGAAGAGTTCGATCAGGGCGGTATCGTCATTGATCCCTGCCTTCTCTCGCAGGATTCGGAATTGCGCAATGTAATCCTCCAGGTCCTGTCCCTGCTTCAGTGTTTTCATTTCAGTTCTGGCTCTGCCAGCTTCATCAATCAGGGTGAACACTACTTTGAGTGCCGTTTTGAAGGTTGACCATGTCCCTAGGTCTTCTTTTTCTGCCCATGTCTGTGCCCAGGGTGCGGCGGTTCCTCCATTCATGAACAACAATGCAAAGATGATTTTCTTTTCATCTGTGTCATAGATTCCGTGATTTACTCTCAGATAGAGTTTCACTTCTTGCAAGAACTTTGCAGTTCTCACTCAGTCCCCTGTGAAGTCAGAGGGGGTTCGGATTCTAATCTCCTTGGTAGATGCGGTGGGTTCGGTAGACATGTTATCGGGGATGTCGTCGTTGGATAAGGAGAATGGGTCTTGTTCTGGGGTTTCTTCTTTGCTTGTCGATCTGAAGTCTTCTTCAGTGAGGTATCTTGGTTCCTCATCTTCTGTTTGCTTCGAGAACCACCTTTGTGCTGGTTCTGAGTATCGTACTAGTCAACCTTGGTATCTGTACCACAAGGTTCTTCCTGATGTTGATGCTCCTGTTGGAGGTCTATCTGGGCTTTGTCTGAAAGACATTGTGTCTGCACCTAGGTAGGTGGACTTTGTGGATCAGCTTGACCTTTTGTTAAGACTATAGGTCTCGACTCAGCCTTGGTTTCGTGTGTCGCAGTTGGAGGCTTTCCAACTGTATCAGTATCGCACTAGGAGACCTTCCTAGTGTATCAGGCTTCCTGCCTTCACTTGGGTACTTCCTCAAGTAGTCATGGTTATCCGTACTCAGAGGCTTTCTGAGTAGATCATTTGTTCGTGTATTACAGTTGGAGGCTTTCCAACTGTCAAGTTTGGGTTATCACAGCTAGGGGCTTCCTAAGCTGTTGAGTTTGAGTGTATCACAACTAAGGGACTTCCTTAGTTGTTGAGTGTTCTGGTTGAGTCTAAGACCGTTGGTTGAATTAGGTCAAGCTGGAGAATACACAGAGTGTAGCTACAGCTTATATACTGTTCTAGGACTATCTATCATCCAATCAGAAAGTGAGATGCTTATCAGGTAAATATAGACAAGAACAATAGAGACAATAGGCCTCATGCCTCGCATGAGGCGTCCGATGTCAAGGAGTGCTGCGGCGCAGCATATCAGAGAACAATAAGAGAATAGCCTCATGCCTGGCATGAGGCGTCCGATGTCAAGGATCTGGTGTCAAGGACATGCTGCAGCGCAGCATGTCGATTGTGAGGGTCCAATGTCATGGACCTCATGTAGAGGGGGTGTCATACCACGGCACATGTGAGAGTGGGTTTGGGTGCATGGAGTCACCTTGCGTCAAGGTGTCTTCCATCGGAAGAGAGTCGAGTCGAATAAGAAAAAATGAACTACCCGTACTTGCGGGTTCCTGTAGACAAATCATAACATCAAATCATAACATGCGTCGAGGATCCTTCAAGCCGCTTGTCATGTTTTTTGGGATGACTAATAGTCCCCTGACCTTTCAAAATATGATGAACAACATTTTCAAGGACATAATAGACAAAGGTGTGGTAATAATATTTATTGATGACATTCTGATATTCACAGAGGATGAAGAAAATCATGAGGCAATAATAGTACAGGAGGTGTTATGGAGGTTGGTGGAGAATGATCTATTTTTGAAACCAGAGAAGTGTGTGTTTGGGGCAAGCGAGATTGAGTTCCTAGGATTATTGATCAGCCCTGACGGGATCAAAATGGATCTGATCAAGGTACAGGTGATCACAGATTGGCCTGCGCCCACCCGTGTCAAGGAGGTTCAAGCTTTCTTGGGACTCCCAAATTATTATCATTGCTTTGTGCACAATTTTTCTAAAATTGCTGCACCCTTACATAACCTTATGCAAAAGGGAGTAGTATGGAGGTGGGGAGAGCAGCAGCAGACAGTGTTTGAGGAGTTGAAGAGGAAGTTTGTGGAGGGACCAATATTAGCCCCAGTAGATTTCACACACCCTTTGTGAGTGGAATCCAATGCATCCAATTTTGCTACTGGAGTGGTATTATCAATGCTGTGTGAAGATGACAAATGGCATCCTTGTGCATACTTGTCAAAAGGGTTGAATGATGTGGAGAGGAATTATGATGTGCATGACAAAGAGATGTTGGGGATAATATGAGCATTGGAGGCGTGGAGGCATTATTTGGAGGGATGTATGCATCAGATTGAGATCTGGACAGATCATCAAAATCTGCAATACTTTATGTCTGCTAAAAAGCTTAATCACTGGCAAGCGTGTTGGGCACTATTCCTATCGCGTTTCAACTTTCATTTGGTCCACAAAGCAGGAAGCTTAATGAGGAAAGCAGATGCATTATCCAGACGTATTGATCATAAAAGGGGGGTGGAGGAGGACAATAAAAATGTTACCTTACTCAAACCCAAATACTTTCACATTTGCACTATGCATCAAGGGCATCTATTAATAGATAGCTCGGAAACGGAAATGTTGTCTAAAATTAGACAATGTTTGGAAATGGACGATGAAGTAGTGGAAGCCATGAAAGCTCTGAAGGGAGAGAAGAAAGGTAATATCAAAGGAGATGAATGGGCTGAGGAACAAGGGTTGGTGTTGTTTTGAGGAAAAGTGTATGTACCAAAGGATCAGGATTTGCGAAGGGAGATCGTCTGGTTACATCACAATACGCTGATTGCCAGACACCCAGGAAGATTGGAGACATTGGAATTAGTAATGAGAAATTATTGGTGGCCCGGAATTTTGAAGTATGTGTTGGGGTATGTGGATGGATGTGATACGTGCATGAGGGGGAAGAAATTTCCAGAGAAACCTGCAGGAAAATTAATGCCAAACCCTATACCTAAAGCGCCGTGGCAAGATATATCTGTGGATTTTATTACCGGATTACCTGAGGCTCAAGGGTATGATGCAATATTTGTGGTATGTGACCACTTTACAAAGGAGGTCCATATTATTCCTACTACTACAGAAACCTCATCATTGGGCTTGGCGTGCCTCTATCTAAATCAGGTAAGGCAGTTACATGGGTTACCCGATACCATTATCTCCGATCGCGGACCACAATTTGCTTCCGCATTTATGCGAGAACTAAACAACATATTGGGAATTCAAACTAAATTATCTACGGCATATCACCCACAGACTGATGGGCAGACAGAGAGAATGAATCAGGAGTTGGAGCAGTACCTACGTATGTTTGTCAACTACCGACAAACCGACTGGCCCGAATGGTTGGCAATTGCCGAATTTTCCCACAATAACAAATTCCATTTGGCTACTTGTATGTCACCCTTTTTTGTGAATTATGTATATCATCCTCGCATGGGAGTAGAACCCAGAAGGGAAGTCAAAGTACAGTTGGTAGAAGATTTTGTATCTAAGATGCAAAGGGTACAAGAGGAAGCAGAGGCAGCATTGAAGAAAGCACGTGATGACATGATGCGACATGCAGATCGTACTCGAGCACGCGCTCCAGAGTACAAAGTTGGTGACTTGGTATGGCTAAGTACCAAGGACCTGAATATTCCACAACCTTCGAGGAAACTTACGGAAAAACAAGTTGGCCCATATGCCATCTCTAAAGTAATCTCGCCTAATGCAGTAGTGCTAAAATTACCCCGATCATTCAAGATTGATCCCGAGATTAATGTATCCCACCTACGCCCTTACTGCCCGCCCACTATTCCTGGCCAACAAACTACTCTGCAACCTCCGATAATAGTAGAAGGTGCTCCAGAATACATAGTTGAAGAAATTCTAGACTCACGTCTTCGACGGAACAAATTGGAGTTCTTAATAAAGTGGAAAAACTATACCAACAAAAATAATTTGTGGGAACCTGAAGAGAATTGTAAGCAAGCGTGTAACACAATCGCCCAATTCTTTAAACGTAATCCAAATGCTCCGCATCGCATTGCGAGAATGGTGTATGAGGGGATGAAATTCCGGCCTCACCAAAATTTCACAGAGGGGACAAACATAATATTTTCTCGCCTGGAAGTCAAGGCATAAAAGGGGGGTAATGTTAGGAAACCACCCCATTACCTAATAAAATTTCATTTTATTTTATTATGTCGAATTACGCTACATGACACCAAATGACGCTACACTTTGATAGCGTGAGAATTTTATTTCGCACACATCAAAATGTACGCGCATGTACGAGTGCATCGATAACAACAATGTACAATATGTGTAACATAGTATATAAACCCTAAATATATGCCTAGGGGACCCCAGTTGTGTTCTCTTAGGTATTCCACCTACGTTTTCGGTGTGAAAGGCCTATCTCAACAAACTCACCTATTAATAACCCCTCACATCAAAACCATCAATTCCCCCATCACGAGCACAGATCCCGCCCCCTTCTTGTGTAGAGAACCCGCACGGTCTTAGCTAGCAGATAGTGGGTGTCGCCCTAACAAGCCCAAGTGACATGGACCGTAACCAAACTGATAGGACCAGTCCTAATTGGTTCAGTTATGGTCCAAAAAACTGGTTTTAACCACTTTTCCCCCCATTTTTTCACAGCTAACTAAATATAATTGTGTATACAAAATAAAATAAATACATAAGTATCCTGCGAGCAGTTGCTTGTAGCGATGCAGTGTAGCTACATACAGAATGAAAGATTGAAAATGAAAATGAAAAGAAATAGCCCCACCCTCTCGCATTTATAGTGAGGGTGGGGGTCTGGTGTTGGCACTGTCAGTTGTTGCTGCTGTTTGTTGTTGTTGCCATTCATTGTTGCTGCCATTCATTGTTGCTGCCATTCGTCGATGCTGCTGTTTGTTGTTGCTGTGGCTTGTTGTCATTGCTGTTCATTTCATCATCATCAGCACCTCCATATCCCTCTATGAGCAGTGGCTTGCAGGCAGGGTGGTGGTGCTGTGTGATGCAGCATCTCCATGCCATTGTTGTCCAGAAACAGGGCCCATTGTGCCCCTGTGAGCAGAGGCTCACAGCAGGCATGGGTAGGGGTCATTATTAACAGGCAAGAAACTAAATGAAGAAATATTAGTTAGTGAATTAGTAAAAGAAAGAAATCAAGTAAAAGGAACATACCCAGGGGCCCAAATGATGTTTGTTCGTCGTTTGGGCCCCTTGCTTTGTGGTTGTGTGTTTGTGTGGTCATGGGTGTCTCACAAATGGTGCCACTTTTATTTTTTGTGTAAACAAACACATCAACACATGATGAAAACAATACATATGTGTTCATTTACTGTGAACAAATATGTACAACCCCTGCAACATATATAAACCCCACCAATTCGCAAGCAATCCCCCCTCATAGGTAGCTTATTATACATTACTTTTATTATTTTATAGGGTATATAATCTAAGTGTGAAAGACCGGTTACAACCAGTTACAACTGGTTTTATAACAGTTTTTGAATGTTTTTGAAATGAGTTAATCGTTAACCAAACTGCAGTTTCAGTTGCTCACTTTTTCAGAAAAATGGACTGGACTGAACCATGGACCACGGTTCGGTCTGGTTCAGTCTTCAGTCCTATGGACTGAACCTTGAAACACTAACATCAGTGCACTTACTCCAGCAAGCAGATAGAGAATGGTATGTACTTGAGTATGTTGTTGAACTGCGAAAATTATTGAATTATTGATTTTCCCACAGTCATGCAACAGGTAACCAAAGCAGATGCCACACAACCAAAGAAGTATGTAGCTGTGCTGCGAGCTGAGCAGGAATTAGAAGAACACATGGGATTTGCCCCAGACCCCATCCTGCACCACAAACATGAGTTATTTTATTTTATTCCAGCTGAGTACAATATAAATGGTGTCACTACAGATGACGGAGAGAGTGAATACAAAGAAGAAGATATGTTTGTAAGTACCCAATGCTCCAACTCATTTTTCAGAATCATTTTTGCTGAATTGGTTTTATTTGTTAGTTCTCTAGTGTTACTCTTCTGCCCCTTATCAAAACAGTCATTTGCAATGGATGCACTTTGGTTTGTAATGTGGATGACCAGGAGAATGAGCCTAAGAGTGCTGTTGGAACACCAGTGGTATTAATCTTTTAGTGCCATTGCCAGTTATCTGCTAATGATAATATCATAGCCTGTGTCTAGTGACCAACCTCGAAGAGCTCTGGTTTGCCATGTCCCTGGCCTGACTCCCTGGCCTGTGCCTGTCATGATGGAGCAAGAACATATGTCTCCACCAGCTGCTCAGTCTCAGGATATCAACAAATGGCCACTACAACAGACTCAACCAAAGGAACTTCAACATGTACCCACCCAGCAGCATGCACTGACTCAACAATATGCACCAGTTCAGCAATGTGCTCCTGATGAGCTCCATGCATCTGATCCCTATACACCTCAAGCTCAGTCTTACTATGGGCATGGTGATGGGGCTTACTACTCTCATGACAAACATCATGAGGATGCAGAGTTTCTATTTTATATCTGAGTCATTATACAACCACTAACATTGATCATGAGTAGTCAGCGATGATGAGTTTGAAACATGCCAACAGCTTGGCATGACACCTTACAAAGAGCCAGCATGTTACTACTATCCAGACACACACCCAGATCTTGAACAATTTTCATTGCCTGGCCATATACTCAATGACCAACAGCCTTCTGATTCAGAGCTGACTTCCCTTGGCATTCAAAAGTCCCACCTCCTAGGGCTGATGCTGATACCATGACTGTTATCAAGAGTGCTTGTACCAGGACAGCTGGGTCCAGAGGCAGAGCTCGCATAGCTGACTTTGATGACCTCTCTAAAGGCCTTCTCGAGGATGTGATAGGCATGTATTGTGTTGACATTAACACCTTGAATCCATTCCCTAGCTGACTTGAAGATTGTGACTCAGCCTTCAGCAAATTTATGAGGGCTTGCTCAGAGTGGAAAGTGAGCATGGACTTTGAAGAAGATCATTTAAAAGTGGTTCACTTTCACATTAACCCTCATGATCACAACTTTGATGGACCTGTCATAGATTACATCAGATGCCTCCCAAACTAATGGCCACATCAAAACGGTTGCAAAACCTCTCGTTGAGTCCCTGTATGGGCTCAGTGTTGAAAAGGGAAATCACATGAACAGGAACAAGGTCGAAGATGTTATGGAGTGCTTTGGCTTTGTGTACAAGGTTAGCCTTAGCCCTTTGATATCTTCTTGCTAATGTATCATGCTAGGATTCCATTGAGTGCACTGGGATCTATCGTCATCTGATTGTACAAGCTGTCATCAACAAGGCTTGGTTCTGGAACAAAACTGATGATGGCATACCCCAAATTCTCAGATGGGGGAATTCCCTTGGTAACTATTGCTATTGTTTTTACTGTAGTATGCACCTGATTCCACACCTCTATGACTTACTAATTCTGGTATTGTTTTGTTAGGTAGAATGCTGCCTTGATGAGGCAAACATTAAGATGTCCAGTTTTCATCAACAATATATCAGCTGAAGTTCATGCAACACCTCAACAGACTCAAGGACTTTAAGGCAAAGACCAAGGATGCAAAGATTATCCCCCATCTATGTGAACATTTCCTGAGGAATGCGAGGTATGTGTCCTCAACTTGAATGTCCAAATTCCTCTAATGGTCACTTGTATCACTCACAGGAAGCATGCAAAAGTCTTAGCTAAGCCCCTCTCAATGGTCATGGAGTTAGAGGATGCTGATGTAGAGGCTGCAAAGAGGAAGTGGGTGGATTTGGTATTATCAGATGCTGATGAGTAGTAGAACCCTGGCACCCTGATGTCATTTTTTTACAAGATTTTATATACATGCTTTGACTGCCTATGCTGCCTACAAGTCCTAAGAGCCTATGAAAGTCATTTCCTATGGCTGCCTACAATGACCTATGTACCTAATGTCATACCTACTGGTACCTCCATATCTGGGACTAACCTACATACCTACCATGCCTCTACAGGCTCTGTAGCCCTACAGAGGTTTCAACCATTTTCCTGATGTGTTGGGATAGTCAATCCTAGCGCATCACATTAGCGCAACACTAGCACATCACATATAAAAATAGAACACAATGTATTTATAGATCACAACATAGGTACATTGTAGTATAGGGGAATACATAGTGTTTGAAAGTCTGGTTCATCAAACCGGAAAAAAACCGAAACTGGACCAAACTGAACTGCAGTTCAGTCTTTTTGCAGTTGCGGTTGCTCTCATTTCCTTAGCCTATCAGTTGCAGTTGCACTGAATTTATATTTATTTAAAACTGATGGAAACCGGTTCTAACTGGTTCAAACCGACTCCTAGTCCATACATTTATTTACTACACTATATGTAATTTAATTAAATGTAGATTCATAATAACTAAAATAAAGCATAATAATGGGCATACCCAAGAGAAAAGAACATGAAAAGTAAGGGTTTATATACCCTGAGGCTGCACATGGACCATTTGGTCATATTTGCACACCCAAATGAAAATGTGGTGCTACTTTCATTTACCACTGCCATGCTATGTCAACATCAACAACCACTGTCGTTACCACTCCCCCATCAGATAACGCTCCCAAGCATGGGCCCAAATGATGACAGCTGTCATTTAGGCCCCAGGTAATGGTTTTTGATATTCTTTTTTCAACTAACTAATCTGTTCTTTTCCTTTTTAGGCTCTACAACGAGACAGCACCAACATGGCACCCACATCCACCTGCATATGCCACCGCTGCAAGCCCCTGCTTGCAGGGTGGATGACAGAGCAACAACACAGGGGCTAATGACGAGTAGAGCCAAAAGAACGAAATGGGCCCCAGGTTGGCTTGAGCCACAGTTTTTGCTATCTTGGGAAATAAATTACGTAAAATCACTAAAATATTTGAGGAGCTAGATACCATCAAAAGCCTAGGGGTCTCCTGCCAACTCTAAGCAATCGGAGAAGCAGTTCCTGAGATATTCTGGTGGCTTTGAAATGGCTTGGCTTGAGCCATGTCAAAGCCACCAGAATATCTCAGGAACCACTTCTCTGATTGCTTAGAGTTGGCAGGAAACCCCTTGGCTTTTGATGGGATCTAGCTCCTCAAATATTTTAGTGATTTATTTCCCAAGATAGCAAAAAATGCGGCTCAAGCCATGGCAACACTAGCCCCTGGTAAGTTTGAACATTCTTTCTTTTTTCAACTAACTTTCCTACTTTCTTTATCAGGTTCTTACTTACTGGTAGCAACGAGGCCTGAACCAACACCCCACACCTGCGCCCTACACCACCGCTGTGAGCATCTGCTCACAGGGTGGTAACAGGTCTTAATGACACCCAGCTGCCTCTGCCCTGCGCTCATAGGCCACATCACCAATGGGGCCAACATGACAACAACGACCAGCAATGACAAGGATGATGGCGACAGCTCAATGACAAGGACAAGGACAGTGGTGACAATGGCCACCATGATGACTAGGACAATGACAATGACACCAGCAATGGCAGCGGCTAGGAGATGAGGGACGACAATGATGAGGGACACTGGCAACAGATGGATGATGACACCACCCCCTCCCACTTCAAGTGTGGGAGGGTTTTTTTCATTCATTTGATACATTTACTAACTGACCCCCTTCCCTTCCACATCCTGCAAGGTAGGAGGTATATTGTTTTTTTTACTGTGCTACCTACATGCTCGCTCACAGGCCCCTGCCTGTGAGGGGCTTTATTTAAGCTTAAAATAGTATTATTTTATCTACATAAACTCATTTTAGACCGACCTCACTCAGTAGATGACCAGTTGTGGTTGAACCAGCTACAACCAATAGTTGGGTTGGGTTGGACTGCCACGAACCAGTTTCATGTGGTTCGGTCCAGTTGTATGTAGTTTTGGAATGTCATGGAACCGGTTCCAGTTCTGGTTGAAGCCCAAAGTGGGAAAAAACTGGACCAAACCGGACCTTCAAACACTAGGAATACGAGATGTTCTACCTTGTCCTGAACACCCATCATCAAATCCCTATGAACTTCTACTCCACACCATAATCCCAATAGGTTATGGGCCCTGGCCTTTTTCATATTTAAATGACTTGTTCTGGACTTGGACACACTATGTCAGATCAACTCGTTGAACTGGAAGAGCCTGAGGGAGGTGCACCCTCAGCCCTTATTCGAGCTAGTAGAGTCTACACCTCTAACACTGCTCAACAATGGCAACAGGCTGCAGCTCAACCAGTAATTGAATTGATTCAGACAAAAGAATATTCAAATGTGAACAGAATTGCTGAATGCGATCACTTAACAGACAAAAATTGGCATGAATGGAAGGAAAGAATGAAAAGGGTATTTATCAATTGTGATATAACTGGATATACTACTGGCAGTGTAAAATAACCAGATTAAACCATAGATCCCATTAATGCAAATAACTGGGACAAAAACAACTCTTGGGCACAACAAGTAATCATGCACAATGTCACCTCCTCGCAAATGAATCATGTCAGATCGAAAACATCAGCTGAAGCAATGTATTCAGCGCTTGCGGTCACTCACAAGAACAAGGCACATCAAACAGTAAATCATATACAGTGCCTGTTATATGAGACCAAGATACTCGACACAGATGATCTCCTAGAGCATCTTGACATACTAAAATCATATCACAACCACATCAATAAATTCCCCAACCCTGAATTCGATGTCTCGGACACCCGCTTCAAAGCAATGATTTTGGAGTCTTTACCTTCATCTTGGCAGACTTACATCGAACCCTATAATGGGAATGCCAATGATCCCAATGATCCAGACCCCAAAAGGAGAATGTCCTCAGATTCCTTTATTGGCTTATTATGGGAGGAATATAAAATTTGTATGATGCGCTCTCATAACAAGTATTCTAATGGTTCTAGCACAAACCTGGTTAATACCCAGAAGGATAGCAGAACTAACAAATCTTTGGAAGAGCGCATCACAGATCATAAATCCTCCAACAAACCTTATTGTGAACATTGTAAACAACCAGGACATTGGTCAAGTAATATGCCGGTAACAAATGTCGGAACTGTGGAAAAATAGGATATAAGGAAAGAGATTGTTGGAGGAAAAAGAAGCAAAAAGGAGGATTTGAATGTAGGGGAGGAATTGATCACATTTCCAGTAAATGAAGAACTTTACAATTTTGACACATATGAAGCCTGTAACCTTGATGGAAATGATGAGTGTTTGATCTGGTATGACTGGTTAGCCAATTCAGCAACAACTTTGCATGTTATGCATCAAAGAGAAGCCTTTATTGCATACACACCTGTGGAAAAATGTTCCATAACAGGTGTAGGTGGTAAAGAAGCAAAAATTGAGGGCTGTGGAACTGTTGAATTAATTTCAACATGTAATGGTCATGATTATATTTTGCACTTGGAGGATGTACTCCATGTACCTGGAACAGGGAATAATTTGATTTCATTGGGGCGATGGGATGCAGCAGGCGGAAGATATACAGGTGGAAAGGGAAGAATTACCTTTATCACTAAGGAGGGGAAGAAAATAGTGCAAGGGAACAAGGTTAACAACCACTTATACAAGATGGAATTAACTGTATGCAACTGACACCCAATGCTTACAATAGAAGCTGCCCATCACTGATCATTCATCAATAATGATGTGGCACTCAATTGGGAAACCTGGCAGACACTTTGGTCATGTTGGGTATTCTGGCCTACAAAAATTATTGGATAGAAATTTGGTCAATGGATTCAACATCGATAAACACAGTCCTAAACCAGACTGTATCACATGTACTGAAGTGAAGCAGCACATAGAACCCTTTCCTAGATTGTCCATGCGACAAATGGAACCTGGAGAATTGATGCATATTGACTTATGGGGAAAATATGCGATCAAATCTATAAACGGAAATCAATAGTACTTGCTATTTGTGGACGACGCTAAATGCTACACAACCATCCAGTGTTTGAAAGAGAAATTGGACTCAATGCAAGCAGTCATAAATTATTTGGCACATCTGATAACTCAAGGCCAAAAACCAAAGGGGATCCAAATTGATTGCAGAAAGGAATTTGTAAATGAGAAGTTGGAGAAATGGTGTGATGAACGTGGTATAGAAGTAATACTAACTGCACCATACTCACCTTCACAGAATGGCATCACAGAGCAGATCTTGTTGAACTATCACATGCCATGATAACTGCCAACCAACTTCCCGAATTTCTTTGGGAATATGCAGTTTTACATGTGGCTTATCTTTGTAACTGATCATTTATGAAACATCTCCCAAAATCAACACCTTATGAAGGATGGTATAAAATAAAACCCCATGTATTGCATTTATGGGAATTTGGAAGCCACATATGGATATTACTATGAGGTCAAAAGAAACCCCGAAAAATGCTACCAAAATCAAAACACCGAGCATACATCAGCTATGATGATGGCGCTGGGCAGTAAAATATTACAATGTGGAAACTCACAAAGTACTTACCTCTTGCAACTTCCAGAATATTACACCTTCAGAATGACCTAAAACTCCCAACCATATTGAAATTACACCCAATTTGCCATGTGAGGGGGAGTCTGCAAGTAGCATGCCACCAATGGGTGTAACAGATTCTGATGATACAACTCAGAACCTTGTGCCCAAGAAGCAAAAATGGAATGAAACACAGGAAGATATAGATATTGATGAACTGCAGAAGATGCATGGAGTCCATACTGATTATAAGCACCTTCACAATCCTTTTGCATACAAGGAAGATGTCAATTTCCTATCAATTGAAGAAGTCTACACAATTGTTGCTGGAGATGAACTTATGAGTCTCGAAGATGCAAAGAACTCCCCACATTGGCCTGAATGGCAAAAGGCCATGAAGACTGAATTGGTTTTATTGTTGGAGAAGGGGACTTGGGAACTTGTCCAGAAACCTCACGATGCAGTACCAATCAAAAATAAATGGATCTTTGTCAAGAAGCATAGTAAAGAAGGGGAAGTAGTAAGGTATCGAGCAAGATTAGTGGTGAAAGGATATGCACAATGACCTGGATTTGATTATAGGGAAACATTTTCACCAGTGGAGATGTGCTGAGTCTCCTAGGCTCTAGCTATGCCCAAGACAATGTAGTTGTAGTGATAGGCTGAGTGACTACAACAAGGTGTGACTCTCTACTAACTACATGGTCACATGACTACAGGAGTAGGTGCCCACACACCCTACTCCACTGATTGTCAGGATGATACATTACATGTGATACTAGCTCTCATACCTGAAAAGGGACTCAAGTTACAACAAATGGATGTAAAGGGCACATATCTAAATGGCACTTTGCAAGAGGCAATATATATGCAACAGCCCAAAGGATGTGAAGATGGAATGGGTCAAGTATGCAGGTTAGTCAAATCACTTTATAATTTAAAGCAGGCAGGCCGAGAGTGGAATATTGAACTTGATGGCAAACTCAAAGTCCATGGCTATGTGTGCTTACTTTCTGATCCATGTGCATATAGTGAATAGCAGGGGTTACCCACAAATAAGTGACAAGTATGGGGGTAATCAGCATGTAGCCTTTGTTTTTGTGATTCTAACGTACTAATTTCTATACCAAATGGTCAAGAATTGGCCTAGATATGCTCATTCTAAATTTTAGCACCATAGCACAACATCTGATCTCACCCTGCCCAATCTTTCCAAAATATTATCCAAAATCCGAGGTTTTGGAGTTTTGGGGTGACCTTTTTGGAAAGATTGGAGCAGGGTGAGATCAGATATTGTGCTATGGTGCTAAAATTTAGAATGACCATATCTAGGCCAATTCTTGACCATTTGGTATAAAAATTAGTGCATTAGAATCACAAAAACAAAGGCTACATGCTGATTACCCCCATACCCATCACTTACCCGCGGGTAACCCCTGCTATTCACTATGTGCATATATATGATGCGATGGTGATGACTTCAGAATAATGGCTATCTGGGTGGACAACTCACTACTTTTTGCTTCATCTGATAAAATGATGGATCATATGAAAGAAATACTCTGCTCAGAATGGGAAGTAACAGATCTTGGAGAACTGAGTAAAATTGTTGGCATTGAAGTTACATGAACCGAGAACGCAATAACTATATCTCAACAGAGATATATTGAAAATATTCTCCATAACAAAGGAATAGCTGATGCATATCCTACTGGTATACCCATGGACCCCAATATAAAGCTTAGACCTAATCCGCATGATAACAAACCCAATCGAAGCAATTTATATGCACGATTATGGGGGAGTCTGCAATTTTTGGCAAATTCCACAAGACTGGATATAAGCTATGCAGTTAATAAACTGGCTGCCTACACCGCTAACCCAGGTTTCAAACACCATGGTGCAATAAAGCAAATACTCAGATACCTGGTGGGTATGAAAACTCTAGGGATTACATATAGAAAATCCTAAGATGAAACTGGAACCGAAAACCTCTTTCACAGATATGCAAATGCTGATGACCTCAAATCCACAACTGGCTACATGTTTCTAGCAGCAGGGGGAGCGATCACATGGAAATCAAAGAAACAAACTGTGATAGTGTTGTCCTCTACAGAGGCAGAATATGTAGCACTGTCGGAAGCTGGATGCGAGGTGACATGGCTGAGAAATTTGTACAGTGAACTCAGATTCACCGATGGAAATTAAAGGCAATAATGAAGGATCTATAATATTGACACACAACCCTCAATTTCACCAGTGATCAAAACATATTGCTATTCACCATCACTGGGTCTGAACTCTAGTAACTGACAAAATACTTGATATACAAAACTGTTGCAACCCAGAACAAACAGTGGATGAAGGCATTACCAAGGCCTAAATATATATGACATAGGGCAGAGATGGGACTTCAGTTGTTGCATGAACTCAGTACCTTTCCTCGCATGTGAGTTGGTTTTTCCCATGGGGTTTTCCACCACATAGAGGTTTTAACACATCTGAAAGGCAAGAAATTTAACTTTTCAATTATATATTTAACCATTCCTATGGACTCAACCATGCTAGGCTTCAGGGGGAGTGTTGAGATAGTCAATCCTAGAGCATCACATTAGCGCATCACTAGTGCAACACTAGCGCATCATGTATAAAAATAGAACATGATGTATTTATAGATCATAACATAGGTACATCATAGTATAGGGGAATACGAGATGTTCTACCTTGTCCTGAACACCCATCATTAAATCCCTATGAGCTTCTACTTCACACCATAATCCCAATATGATGTTTACTTTACCCATTGACTGAGCCTGACTAAGTATGGTCAGGTGTTAGTCCAAAAACATGGACTTTTAGTCTCATGTTTGTACAATCTGACTTAGTATGACCAAAACAATACATTTATGTGACCAATCTTTTTTACTGAGCTTGACCCATGATGAAATCATTGGCTGTTTGAACTGAACTTGAGGTTTAGATAGATTGGTGCAAATTGATTTGCTGTTGCAGTTTGTTTTCTGCCATGGTGGTGGTGCCAATCAAAGATCTCAATCCATTGGGTTAAGGTCACATTTTCCTTCTTTGTGAATGTAGGAGCAGCAGGCTGACTGAACTTTTTTGCAGGTTGCTTTGGTTTCTTCTCATGCTCAGAGCCTTTAGCAATAAACAGTCAATGATGAGCCACTGGCATGCAAATTGTGCATGTACATACATTTCTGTTTGCTTCCTGCAACCTGTGCTAAATCTCCTGCCCATTCCCACAGCTTTTTAACAATTGCTCTTCCAGTATCATCAAGCCTTGCAAGCCTGCTTTCATAATCTGAGGCTGCCTCAAGGTTATCAATGATATGTTGCTTGTCCATGGTGTTTGCTTCATGATCCAACCAATGCTCATCAGCCAAGGAGATGGTTTCCTTCTGAGAGAGCTTTGCACCCAAGGCATTTTTGTGGTCTTTGATTTTTGTAGAGAATTTAGCAAGACCTCTTTTAAGAATTTCAAGAGGTTTTGGGGCCATGGCAAGGGGGTCACACTTGGCAAAACCAATGAACTTTTTTTGAGCTCCCGAACAACCAGTGTGGTGCATCAGGACTATTGTATTCTAAGTTTTTAACTTCTGCACTAATTTAGGACCTAAAATCTATAGGTTTTGGGTGATGAGAGCTATGGGTTATGGGTTACTGCAGACTTATGGGTTTTGGTTTGCCATTTCCGACCCACCAACTTGGTGGACCAAAAAAGGCATGGGATATATGGGGTTTGTCAAGAACCATTCCTTGCCCGATCAGAACCCACATCCATCCAACCCTTTCCCGCATGTCGAACCTGACTTTTGTCTATGCCTCCCAATTTCGTTCCCAGCCACCTTGCACTGACCACACTGCTGTGCACCAGGCCGCCTTGTACAGCATCCATGGCTGCCTTCCCAAGGCTGCCGTCTCTATTGCAAATTCGACTACGGATTCCTGTGCGGCTCCCGCTAGATAATTTATCTATGCAGTCGAGACACTGCTGCAGTCTTCATTCCTGTTCCACATTATTCCGGACTACAGTATTTAAGCTTAGTTAGTTTTGCCTTGTATTCCTCAGTTTGTATATTGACATAGACTCGACTTTAATCTGCCAATCCAAACCTCCTTCTACTCCAACCTCAGTTCTCTAAGAGTCTGAACTCCATTTGACTTGACCTCCAGTCTCCCTCTGAAGTTCTAACCTCATCTGAACTTAACCTAAGTCCCTCTGTACTCCTTCCTGTGTTTACCTGCACTTTCCCACTCCTACCTCCAAACCTTCAACTTGAAATTAGGACACCAGACGAGGTGAAGGGCACAGCTTCTTACAAGCTGAAGCCAAGTCCTTTCCATTTCCCCTCCTGCAGAATCTGCAATGACCCGACAACCTTCCATAAACAACACCCACAGTGTCTGATCAGATTCCGATGAACCTTCCAGGATCAGTTCTTAACAGTATATACGAACTCACACTTCACTCATCCAATTCCTCTCTATGACCCCTACCGAGACCTGCCAGTGCACAACAAGACATTCCCAACATGCCAGTACTATTCCAGGGATCTCTGCAATCCAGCGATCCACCCTTTCCAACCCTCGACCTGCCACTACTTTTGGAGTGTCTTCCAGACCCTCAAACATCTTCCAACAAATTGGCTCAGGAGCCCCCTCAATCAGTGCCAATCTCATGTCCACCCGTGCCCTGCACCCTTCTGCCAACCTGGAAGGTTTTCGATCAAGAACTCCCCTTGAGTATGTAGGTGTTAGGAAACCACCCCATTATCTAATAAAATTTCATTTTTATTTTATTATGTTGAATTACGCTACATGATGCCAAATGACGCTACACGTTGATAGCATGAGAATTTTATTTCGCATGCATCAATATGTATGCGCATGTACGAATGCGTCAGTAACAACAATGTACCATATATGTAACATAGTATATAAACCCTAAATACATGCCTAGGGGACCCCAGTTGTGTTCTCTTAGGTATTCCACCTACATTTTTGGTGTGAAAGGCCTATTTCAACAAACTCACCTATTAATAATCCCATGCATCAAAACCATCATTTCCCCCATCATGAGTGCAGATCCCGCCCCCTTCTTGTAGAGAGAACCCGCACGGTCTTAGCTAGCAGATAGTGGGTGTCGCCCTAACAGTAGGGGGCATCAACCAGCCTGAACCCTTTAGGTTGGAAGATCCTGGTCTAGAGGATGGACCCCCCAGCAGACCCGACGGCCCTGGGGGTGACCCTGATCCCAATGATCCTGAGGATCAACCTCCCATGGGGGAAAACCCTGACCCAGGGGATAGGTTCATAGATGTCCTTTACAACCTCTCGGAGAGTATCCACACCCTTTGTCAGAATAACACACCCAAGACTGAGAAAATCAAAGTTTGCGACCCCGACACTTTCAACGGCGCCAATCTGAAGAAACTTAGAGACTTCCTAGTCTCCTGCAATCTTCATTTCCGCAACCGTCTGCACATATTTTCCTCTGATGAGAAAAAGATCATATTCATCCTTTCTTATCTGAAGGGATCAGCTCTCAGTTGGTTTGAATGACCCGACAGATTCTGCACACTGGATGTGGGACTATGAAGCTTTCCTCTCCGAGCTGGAAAGCAACTTCGGTCTGCACGACCCGGTCGGAGACACGGAAAAAGCTCTCTCTGACTTAGCAATGAAGAAAGGTGGTCGTATCATGAAATATAACGTTGACTTCTGGGAATTAGCTTCTAGGGTCAACTGGAATGAAGCAGCCCTTTGTGACCACTATTTCTGCAGTCTTCCACTCTGACTTTGCATAGAAGTTCTCCAGGGTGGTAAACCCAATACTCTTGCAGAACTGCACTTGAAAGCACAGGACAGCGACAACATCTACTGGATGCAAGAAGATGAATCCCATTTTGAAACAAAGAATTCCAGTAACGTCACTAACTCTAGTCGGAAGGACTCTTCCAAAAGTCCTTCCCCGTCGACAAACCAAGCCTCTTCAAACCAAGCCTCTTCAAACTCCACCCACAGTAACACCTCCAACCAGCAGTCTTCTGTGACAAAGAACACTTCCTGGGACAAGCCCAAGTCATCCATCTCCGATAAGTTGGGGAAGAATGGCAAGCTTACTGGGGAGGAATGAGAACGTTGCATGAGAGAACGACTTTGTCTCTACTGCGGTGAGGAAGGGCACGTAGCAGGAAACTGCCTGAAATTTAAAGCCACAAAAGCCTGTGCATCCACTGTCATTCCCGAGACTATGGACTCGGAAAAATAGTCTGCAACCCTCAGGATACAGCCATTGGGGTTGGGGGTTGTGTTGACCTTACCCATTTGGCTGCCTACATTCGTCTCAATGTGTCCACTCTTTCTGACCCTGACTCCCTAACCATCCTTTTAACCTTTCCTGACTCTTCCGCCCCTTTCCGAACCCTTATCAACTCTGGCTCCTCCCACTGCTTCCTTGACTCCTCTTTTGTGTTGAATAACCAACTCAGCACGGAATCCATTAACCTGATCGGTTTACGACTCTTTGATGGATCTTGCAACTCCACCATAACTCAGATCGTCAAACTTCCAGTCACCTTCCCTGCCAGTGAAGTGTTCAATTTGTCATTTTATGTAACCTCGCTCGACTCTTCCTGTTCTGCCATACTCAGTCATAACTGGCTGAAGCAATACAATCCATTGATTGACTGGTCTTCAAGCCAACTTGCTTTCCGCTCTGCAGATTATAGAGGTCCAGCACCCCTGACGTCACCTTTGTCCCCGAATCTTCCAGTAGAAATTCTTGACTCCTCCGCTGATGATACTCAACCCGGAAACCCAAACAAAACCCACAAAATGGCTTCAGATGGTATAACATGAGTCAGAGGAAGGTTGGCCCTCTAGATGTCACCTGTCAGACCAACCGTCAAATAGTCATAAAAGGACTGCTTGTCAAAGCAGTTTGAGGCTAAAAGAATGTGTTTCGAGGACTTGCGATGATTTGTGAGGTGTCGCGATGCTTTTCGAGATGTTGCAATATTTTTTGAAGAGGTTTCGAGGAATTTCGAGTGCGCAGATATGTTCGGACGCAAGATCGGGGGACTAGACGAGTAGTAGATGTGAAGAAAAGGCTAATCGAGGGAAGCAAGAGCAAAAATAGCATAATGCGAGGAATTTCAAGGAAGTTTAGCATAAAACACCAAACTTCGGACTGAATAAGACTAAACTGTACTCTCAAATCACTGTGATCTGGGAGGAAGACAACGACTTTCTTGTTTTTCTTTGTATCTAGTACATCTTTTTATATAAAATAAAGAAAGTACCTAAAAAGGCTAGAGAACATGAGGCAAACATGTGGAAAACTCGAGGCAAAAGACAATATAAGTATATCAGAACAATAAAGCGAGCCTAGAAAGGGTGAATATAACACATGATGAAGAAATAATAAGAAAGAATAGCTAAAACCGGACTGTCCTTGTTATAAATTGAATAAAAGATCGGAAACTGCTTCGAGCGGATTGTATGCATGCACATGCGGTCGAAATGTGTTCGATATACTCGATATAGTGTCCCATGTGTCCAGCATGCGTCCGAAGATCATTCGAATAGGAAATACTGTGTCCAATGATGTTTTTCGAGGTTCGATGTTCTTCGAAGATTTTCGAAGATTCTTCTGACTTCGTTCGTGGCTCGATATTGGTGCGATATTGTTCGACAATGGTAGGGGATACATCGGGCATGTGTGCGATGGCCATTGGAATAGCGATATAGTGTTCGATGTCAATTTTCGATGTTTGACAATGTTTGATCACGTTCGATACGATGTTCAATGATGCTCAACTGTGTTCGATATGATGCTCATGATGCTCGATGATGTTCGATCACATTCAATATGATGCTCGACCACGTTCGACGATGCTCGACGATGTTCAATTGCGTTTGATATGATGCTTGACGATGTTTGATCGCGTTCAATGTGATGCTTGCGCTGTTTGATCGCATTCAATATGATGCTCGATGATGCTCAACCACGTTCGACAATGCTCGACAATGCTCGATGATGTTCAATCATGTTCGATACGATGCTCATGCTTGGTAGACTTGGTCAGGAGTGGTCATGCTGCTTCTGGGACCTCATTCCAGTTATCCGATGTGATTAGAATGTGGTCGAAACAGTGAATCGGCCTTTGAGCTGAGGAGACAACCCATCACCGCACTTTCTGAAACTCCATTCCTCCTAAGTTTACACCTCCCGACATCTCTTTCATCAACGCTGCCACTTATGCGCATGCTAGCAAACTTCCTGGGGCAGTAGCTTTTCAGATGACCTTCGCTCCAGAAGGGTTATCCACCTGCTCTGCCCAATCCGCTAACTCATCCGACCTCTCCGATATTCCACCCGAGTATCACGAATTCACTGATGTCTTTAGAAAGACTAAAGCGGATACCCTTCCTCCGCATTGGTCTTATGACCTCAAGATAGAGACAGAAGACAATACTCCTCTGCCTCCAGGCCACATGTATTCTCTCTCCCCCTCTAAATTAGAAGCCTCATGAGTCTTTATTGACAAAAACATACCCTCAGGTTTCATCCGCCTGTCCAAGTCTCCACATGGCACTCCAATTCTCTTCATCAAGAAGAAGGACGGTAGTCTCTGACTTTGTGTCGACTACCGAGGACTCAACCGTCTTACAAAGAAAGACCGCTACCCACTTCCTCTCATTTCCAACCTCCTTGACTCTCCCCGCAAAGCCCACTTACTCACCAAGATAGACTTGCAGCACACTTATCACCTAGTCCACATCGCTGATGGTGATGAGTGGAAAACCACTTTCTGCACCCGCTACGGATCCTTCGAGTGGTTGGTGGTTCCCTTTGGACTCACTAATGCACCTGCAGCTTTCCAGCAGTTTATGAATGACATCTTCAGTGACATGCTGGATGTTTGTGTCATCGTGTACCTCGACAACATCCTAATCTATTCTGATGACAAGTCCCAGCATGGGGCTTACATCAAAGAAGTCCTCCACCATTTCCGGAAAAATGGACTTTACACCTCTCCACAGAAATGTGAGTTCCACAAAGACACCGTTGAATATTTAGGTTTCATCCTTTCACCAGATGGACTGCGGATGTCCGAGGATAAAGTCAAAACCATGCTTGACTGGCCCAAGCCTAGGAAAGTTAAGAATATCCAATCCTTCTTAGGCTTTTGCAACTTTTTACCGCCGCTTCATTAATGGCTATTCAGACATTGTCATCCCACTCACCCACTTGATGCAGAAATCCACACCCTGGGACTTCAACAAGAAGTGCCGTGATGCTGTTGAAAAGCTCAAACAAGAATTTACTCATGCCCCCATCTTAACACAATGGGTACCTGACTCACAGATGGTACTCAAAACCGATGCTTCTGACTATGCCTTAGCGGCTATCCTTTTGGTTTACACTGCGGATGGAGAAATCCATCCGGTTGCTTTTCATTCCTGCTCCTTCAATCCCCTGAATGAAATTATGACACCCATGATAAGGAACTCTTGGACATTTTTGAAGCCTTCAAACACTGGCAGCAGTATTTCAAGGGTTCCGCAAACCCGGTTGATGTGGTCACCAACCACAAAAATCTTGAGTACTTCAGCACTACCAAGTTGCTCACCCGCCACCAGGCCCATTGGTCTGAGTACCTTTGCCAGTTCAATCTCGTCATCCGCTTCCACCCTGGAAAATTAGGGGCCAAGCCAGACGCACTCACTAGACGTTGGGACATCTACCGCAAAGGGGGAAATAGTGACTTCGCCTCCATAAACCCAACCAACTTCTGACCTGTATTCACACAGGAACAGCTCACCTCTTCCCTTTGCACCACCTATTTTGCCACACCCATCCTTCGACAAGCAGTAATCATAGATGTTGAGAAACTTCACTACAACATCTGCACCTCCCTACCCCTTGACCCATTATCATCCGCACATCTTCTGACACCTGTCGACCCCAACTGGACCATAGACAAGGCAGGTCTTCTCTGCCACTTCGACTGGATTTATGTTCTGGATGTCGTGGATCTTCGCCTCAAGGTCCTTCAGTACAAACACAATCACATCCTCTCTGGCCACTTTGGACAAAACAAAACCCAGCAGCTTGTCCATGGGAATATGTCTGGCCAAACCTCCACACCTTTGTGCAGGAGTTCTGCAAATCCTGTACCACTTGCAAATGATCCAAATCACCTTGACACAAGCCCTACAGGTTTCTAAAGCAACTTCTGGTTCCAGAATGACCTTGGAACTCCATCTCCATGGATTTCATTGAGCAACTACCCGACACCGATGGTCACACCGCTATCTTGGTCATCATTGACTGTCTCACCAAACAAGGCATCTTCATCCCAACTGTCAATGAAATCACAGCCCAAGAACTAGCCAACCTGTTCATCCTCCATGTCTTCTCCAAGCATGGCGTTCCGTCGCACATCACTTGCAACCGGGGATCTGAATTTGTCTCCCATTTCTTCCGCTCCATCAGAAAAGCGCTCGACATGTGGATCCACTTCACTTCTGGTTATCATCTGCAAGGTGATGGTCAGACAGAATGACTTAATCAGACCTTGGAGCAGTACCTCTGGACTTTCTGCAACTATCAGCAGGACGACTGGTCTCACCTCTTACCCTTGGGCAAATTTGCCTACAACAATTCTCCTTCTGCCTCTACAGGCATATCCCCTTTCTTTGCCAACAAAGGCTATCACCCAAACATTTCCGTCTTTCCAGAATGCGACTTAGCTTCACAGCATGCCCACGAGTTCATCGTCGACTTAGATGACCTTCATCAGGAGCTTTGGAAACAGCTTGCGGCGGCTCAAGAGCATTATCAAGGTCCTGCAGATAAACATCGGGCACCCACACCCGACTTCAACATTGGTGACTCTGCCTACATCACTGCGGAAAATATCCACACCACTCGTCCTTCCAAGAAACTTTCCAAAAAGAACCATGGCCCCTTCAAAATCATCGCCCGCCTGGGCACTCACTCAGTCACCCTGCAGCTCCCAGATCACATGTGGGCCATCCACCCTGTTTTCCATGTCTCTCAACTAGAGAAACACTCCCCGAACACAATTCCAAATCGAGTACAACCTCCACCTCCTCTGATCACCATTGACGACGAGCTTGAATATGAGATCGCCAAAGTCCTTGACTCCAAAGTCGACAACCGACGGCACTGCAAGATTCTCTACCTCGTCCAATGGGAAGGTTACCAGGGAACTGATGAAGAGACCTCCTGGCTACCTGTTACAGAACTTGAGAACTCCTTGCAGATTTTCACACCTGCTACCCACAGAAGCCCAGACCATTACCTGCTTAAAGACCATCCATGTTACTTATTCACTCAGTCTGAACTCAGAAACAAACTTTATTGAAAAAAAAAAAACATTTTTTCTGGATCTGACCAGATCCCTACACTACCTCCACTTCTCCCTCTCCATCTTCGTCACCCTCTCCCCCAACTTCGCCCTCTTCTCCACCCTCATCCTTCCCTCCACCCTCCTCATCTCCACTCTCGCTCTCCTCCTCGTCATCTGCCCGCCTTTTCTCCAAATATCTCTGGAAGGCCGCCCAGTCATCTCCAGATTTGCAGATGCAGATCCCGCATCTTTCCCACTGGGACTCTCGCACCACCCGTTCCACCTCTTTGTCACCCTCATTGCTCTCCTCCCCGGCGCTTTCTTCCTCCACCCACTCTGGGTCCAAAGCATCCCGGATCTCCCCCATCGACTCCTGCACCGCATTGGCCACCTCAGCAAATCCCTTCCTTATCAACTTCATCATTTGTTGCATTACCGCCAGGTTTTCCCTGGTCGCCCCTGTCGTTCCTGCCATTTTTGCTGCAGGGGCTTCCTGCCCCTCCCACACTACCTCCTTGCACTTATGTTTGACACGTGTGCAGTTGTTGCACATGCATCCCCTCACACCCATCTTGAAACAAGCAATCTTCTGATATTTGCATATAGGCCACTTATCAGTAAAAGAAGACTGAGAAGGGAAACAAGTATGCACCTTTTGCAGGGCAATGTGGCCTGCACCCGCACCGGACCCTCTGACTCCTCTGACCCCACTCGCGCCTTTGACTTGGCGACTTTCTTTTTCTTTGGGGACTTTCTCCCCTTGGCCTCATCTTCCAAACCCACGTCTGCAGCCACCTGCTTCTTCTCCGCTCATCTTGCTGCTGCTGCCTCTTTTTTTCGCACCTCTGCCTGGCATGCCTCCTCAGCCTTTGCTGCCTCCTCTGCTGCCTTTTGTGCCTCCTGTGCCCAGCGTTCCTCCTCCCTCGCCGCTTCCTCTAGCTCCTTCATCTCCCTTTCCAACTGCTCCCTCAGTGCCCGCTCCCTCTGTTTGTGTTGGGCCTTCAATGTGGCCATTTTGATCTGCGTGGAGACTGCTGGGGTGGACATTTCTGATAGGTGATGGGAGTAGGAAATGATGTGAAAATTTTTCAACCAATTGCCGCATTCGGAAATTCAACCAACTTCCTCATTCAGACTCAAAACCCTCACGTGCCTCGTAGGCTCGGCACTAAGGGGGAAATACTGTCAAGAACCATTCCTTGCCCGATCGGAACTCACATCCGTCTGACCCTTTCCTGCACATCAAACCTGACTTTTGTCTATGCCTCCCAATTTTGTTCCCAGCTGCCTTGCACTGCCCACACTGCTGTGCACCATGCCGCCTTGTACAGCATCCATGGCTGCCTTCCCAAGGCTGCCATCTCTATTGCAAATTCAACTACAGATTCCTGTGTGGCTCCCGCTAGATAATTTATCTAGGCAGTCAAGACACTGCTGCAGTCTTCATTCCTGTTCCGCATTATTCCGGACTACAGTATTTAAGCTTAGTTAGTTTCACCTTGTATTCCTCAGTTTGTATATCAACATAGACTCAACTTTAATCTGCCAATCAAAACCTCCTTCTACTCCAACCTCAGTTCTCTAAGAGTCTGAACTCCATTTGACTTGACCTCCAGTCTCCCTCTGAAGTTCTAACCTCATCTGAACTTAACCTAAGTCCCTCCGTACTCCTTCCCATGTTTACCTGCACTTTCCTGCTCCTACCTCCAAACCTTCAATGTGAAATTAGGACACCAGATGAGGTGAAGGGCACAGCTTCTTACAAGCTGAAGCCAAGTCCTTTCTGTTTCCCCTCCTGCAGAATCCACAATGACCTGACAACCTTCCATAAACAACACCCGCAGTGTCCAATCGGATTCCAATGAACCTTCCAGGATCAGTTCTTAACATGGTTATGGGTTAGGCATGGGTTATGAGGGTGTCAACTGTACTGGGTGACTTTCCGTAAGAATCTAGAAAAGTTTATAGAGGTTTCAGCATGTTAAATTTCCATCAGCCGAGATGCCATGTCCAAATTGGGATGTAGTGGATCAATTTTGATGTCTGCTCCTGAAAGTCGACCTCTGTAGATTTTGTGGTTTGTAGAGGCCTTGTTACCCCTCTACAGAGCTGTTCAAATGGTTTTTTGATGATTGGGCTGATGTGATCTCTCTATTTTGTAGTCCGCAGACCCATTTGAGTAGCAGAGAACTGAAGCATCGCCCCTCCTCCCTGATATGTATACTACCCCTCATTCAATGGAAGGCTGCCAAGAAGAAAACTCAGGCTCAAAGAGCATTGGAGGTCCTCCACAAGAAGATACCCATAATGGAGCTGGTTTCTCCAATCAGCCTGGCAGTGCCAGGAATGTTTCACTTCCACAGTACACCTTTCCACCCACTCCTTATTATTCACATAGTCCTGTTCAGCATGTACACAATGATCTTCTTGTTGGTTACTATTGGTTAAAATGATTGAATTTGTCCTTCAGATCCACACAAACAGTCCTTACCCAATCACTCATCAGCATAGCCATGAGGCTAGTGCTATATACCAAATACCACCTGCACCTGAACCCGGCTGGCAAGGTCATGGATATTCCATGCACAGATTTGCTTCTTCTGTAACCATGCCAGATACCCATCCTCTGAGCACCCCTGCTAGACCCCAGCCTCAGCTGCTCAGCAGACCCATATCCAGTGCTTCTAGTTCAATTTTGACACCTTTACCTAATACTAATCACCAGAGCCCTGCACCTCTCACATCAGATTCTGAAGTAGCTGACATCATGCGGACAAGTGAGAAAGTGCTGGGGAAGTGCAAAGAGCCAGAGGATTCTGATTCAGAAATTGTTCAAAAACCAGCAAAGATGCATGCACATGAAGATAACATAGAGGAAGACAATCACAAGGGTTCAAAGCACAGAAATTCCAAGGCCAGTTGCATGAGCACCAGTACGAAGGTGGCTATGAAGAGCATCAAGGTCAAGACAGAACCCAAAGGGAAACAAAAGGGCTGCTCCATGGGTTCTCTCAATTTCAGTATCCCTGAGATCCACAGATTGCTTCACTCAATAAACCTACAGCTTTCTATAGGTGGAAAAGGATGGGAAGTGATCACAGCCGAGTATAATAGTTGGGCTAGCTCCACAGGTTATACAACAAGCACTGTGCAGTCCATCAAGTCCAAGTTTGATGGGATATGTCCATTGACAAGTAAGGAGGTTTCGAAGCTGATATTGATTGATATGAATAGCTTGTCCACAAGGTGAAGGAGGAGCCAATGGGTGATGCAGCAAGGGGCAAGGATGATCCCAGATGAATTGCACTTGAAATTGAGGACAAAATTGCTGAAATGTGTGGGACTTTGTCTTTGAATGATCCTGAATACAGCGAAAATGACCTTCAGACTCAAAATGGTAGCAATGAAGAGGCTCACAGCAAAAGCAATGATTCAGACATTGTGATTATTGACAACGAGAAGGAGAATGAAGGTGAAAGGAGGTGTTGTCATGGCAAAAGCCTATCGGTTCAAACCACCACTAACCAATCCTAGAAGGCCACGCAACTTGGGAGCAGGTGAAGCACTGGACAAGATGATGAATGATTTTGACCCTGCCACCATTCACCAGCATGATGAACATTGATTGTCCCAAAGTAAGGCTCCAACTGTTGAGTTTATGTTTACTCAACAATGGTCAAGTATACATAAACAGTAGCCTAAACAGTGTAACCATCTATATACTGTTTAATAAACAGTATATACACAGTTCAACTTGCCATATCCAAGTTCTTTCAGAGGAGCCATCGGAAATAGGTATCATAATGTCAATTTATTACTGTTACTGTATAGTCAACTATTGATTTAAGTATCGATGGTTTATAATTTACACCTCCTTACATTTGTATGAGGGGGGACAACATAACTATCACAAAATTTCCCCCCTGCTTGCGAGGGGGGGGGCATGAACCTGGTTAAATAAATAAGCAAACAGATAATTAAAAAAAGAACCCCCTTGCATTTGTGAGAGATGTGTCATGCAGGTGTTCCCCCCTCCACCCAGTCATCTTCAATGCCTCTCTAGCCATCAGCATCAGCATTTTTCCACATCTGTGGATACCTGAAGTTCAACACCTACCAACCCACAGGCAGTTGCTCATGGCAGCGGTGTGGGCTGGTTCATTCCACGGTGTTATGGGTATCTGTGGCTCCCTAGCATCATCCTCCATCCCTGCTGTCTCTCTGGTCTTCAGTACCCCTCCATCCCCCCATCCCCCTGTCGCTCTTGTACCCTGGGTCCACCCCACGTGCAGTTGCTTGCGGCAGAGGTTGGGGCACTGCTGCTGTGGTGGTGGTGGTGGTGGTGGCCATGGCCATGGTCCTCCTTATTGTCGTCTTCCTTTCCACAGCATCAGTTCATTGGGGCATGGCCCCCATCCTCTTGGCCCTCTTGGTTGTTGTTGCTGTCATCCTCCCCATCGCTGTTGTCATTTTTGTCAGTTATCTCCATCATTATCAGGTAATGGCGGTGGGTGCTGGGTTTGTGGTTGATCCAGGGGTGGGTGTGAGTTGGGGTGGGTGTAGATGGGAATAGGAAGCATACCTGGCAGGCCCCTCCTCAGGTCTCCCGACAGTGGTTTCCTATGCCCAAATGAGAGCCTCACATTGGAGGAGGGTGGTATTGCATGCATTGTTGGCTTTTGTCAAGCTGAAAACACTGTAACCTAGGGAAAATGACATTTTGCTAGTGATTGTTAGAAACAAACAAAAAATGTACTATTTTGATGGTTGGCAGTCGACATGGTGGCTCTAGTGAGAATACAAGTTATGATCTAGAAGAGGAGAAAAGGATATTATTAGTAGTGAAAAGAACAAGAAAAGGAGGATGGGGAACCCTTTAATTACATACTAGGGGGAGTACTGTGTGGTGGAGAGTAATGACAACGTAGATCGAGTCAATCATCGTCACGTTGTCAGTTGCATTCCCACGGTCTCAACACTTGGCGACTACTACTGTACTCGCATTTTTTGTGTGCATTGAGCATTCCTGAGATATATGTAATTTGTAGGTATGTAGCAAGTGTGTAGTGTGTCAGCACTGTCAAGCCATTAAACCATGTAACTATCTATATACCATTTAACTACTGTATACATGGCTTTGGTGATAAGGGGGTATACATAAACATAAACATATACAGTATAAACTGTGTAAAACAGTTATATAGATAGAATGGTTGGAGCCTTATCCCAAAGTGTTCAGGTCAGCCAACTATCTGCTGCCCATCTCGAGATCTGTGAACTCCATACATGCAATGATGCCCTGAATGATAGAGTTCTTGATGAGACCAGGCATGCAGACCGAGCTGAGGGTGAGCTACAGCTACTGAAGACATTGCAGGAACAGATCGGCCCACTTGGACATCCACATCAACATCGATCACGACATCATTAGGGGAATGCATACCTGCATTCGTGAGTGCATTCATGCTGATTTCTGGGCTGAGTTCAATTTTGATTTCATCTTTTGTTTCCCCTGAAATCAGGCAAAATCAGAGTTTGTGTTGACAACCCCACATAATCCTGAGTTCAGACGAGAAGTTCAGCCAAGCAGATGTTGAAATAGATAATCAGAGATCGATATTGAATTGTGGTGCTGCAAACTCTATTATGCCTTGCAGGACAGAAAGACAACTGGCTACAGATGCCTTGCTTCGAGGCTTCCTTGTTCAGCTCCTCACTGAGGCAGAGGCTGATCTTGGCAACAATTCAGACTCGCAATTGGACATGAATGGGGATGATGACAATGACTTGGCTGACTTCTCTGATGATGACCTGCCTCAGAGCCATGCACTCCTCAAGGCTCTCGCTGGAATACATGCAAAACAGTACAACAAAGAGAGAAGGGAGATCAAGAAACTGTGGAACAGCTATACTTGGTTCTCCATGAATGGAAGTATTCAGAACCAGCGATCTTCTGTGCATATCTTTGGGTGACCCCTGGCTGCTTCGACAAGCTCATTGAAGCATTGCACCAACATTCTGTATTTCAGAACAGGTCCAGCAACATGCAAATGCCCATCAAAGAACAACTAGCCATAGCCTTGTACTGCTTTGGACACTATGGAAATGCTGCAAGTACCATAAAAGTGGCACTCTGGGTATGGAACGGTCCATCTTGTGACACGTCAAGTTATGCAGGCTTGTTGTGATGAAAGTTTCTGGTGCTCTTCACTGCCCTGGGCTGATGATGATGCAAAGGAACATGCAAAGGCATGGGTTGAAGAAAACTCATGTCCTGCTTGGAGAGATGGATGGCTTATGGTCAATGGTACCCTTGTACCATTGTATGCCCACCCTGCCTTCTATGGAAATGTGTGCTTTGACTGCAGGTCAAACTACTCCCTAAATGTGCAGGTAGCCCAACCAATATCTGCTGTATACTGAAATAATTGTACTGATTGTGTAGCAACAGCTGATAAACACTCCAGATTTGTGGATCATCAATTTTGCTGTGGGCTTACCTGGGAGTCAGCATGATGCAACAGCTTGGGAAAATTTGTGAGTCTTCCAAGAGCACAAGACACTTTTGAAAGAGGAGGAGTGGGTTTGGGCTGACTCAGCATATCCATTGCAGGATTGGTGTCAGTCACCATACAAAAAGTATTCTGCCACATATCATATCTCCTCAGCAAAGTCAAGCTAACCATTTTGTAGGCCAGAAAAAGACATCCCAGGGAATTCAGATTATAATTATCATGTGTCAAAGGTCTGCATTTGGTCTGAACACTGCATTGGATTCATGAAGGGATGCTGGTGTTCACTTTGGGGATTGCGATTATGGATTGACCACCCTGAAGGTCTTCAGTTCACAACATTGTGGATCATTACATGTATGCACCTTCACATGTTTGCAATGGAGCACAAGGAAGGTATTGACATGGCACGAGACAAACTCTTCAGGAAAGGCTTCAAGATTATGGAAAGGGAGAGAATTAATGAGCAGGAGGTAGGGTGTAGCACAGGTACAGGTGAACCTGTGGTATTCTGCCTGCAGGTAGCACAGGTGCAGGTATGGGTTTGTATATCTGTACCTGTGGCAACACCACACCTGTACTCACGGTGTTGTGGGCTGTCACAGGTTTGAGTTGTGATATATTTCATATCAGGTTTTGTGGTTCCAAAATTCTTCTGAGCTCTTTGCTTTGAGTTAAAAGAAATTTTATCAAGTTTTATGAGAATCAATTGTTGTTACACTCTGTTAAGACATGTATTGTATCTGCCTGGTACTGTGGGATTTAATGACATACAATAATCTAATTCAGTCAAGTTGATGTTATTTTGCATGGTGACCTTGAGTGTTCCTTGCAAAAATTGCTCCTCTCATGCCAAAACTACTCTGCCCAGATAGAATGCAGCAAATTACTTGTTTCTTTGTGTTCTTCATGATGGATAAAAAAGGTTGACAGATGATTTGTGAAAGAATTGAACATTATATCATAATTTATATGTGCATTCAAGTGTTGAAGCAGTATAGAAAAGTTGGATAACTTTCTAGTATAGCTACCTCTTACCTTTGTTTTAGCTACACATAGTTTATGCCATGTTACTCAAGTGCTACTGTAGTTTTGAAACACCATACAAAACCTGTGCTTATAACCTGTACCTGCAGGTATGGTGTTTGTACAGGTATGGTGTCACAGGTGACAGGTGTGGTGTTGCCAGTAAAACCCATGGTGTCACCTGTGCTACACCCTAGTGGGAGGAAATGGAGCAACAAAATGATAGCACAGTGGATGTGGACATCAATGGGGTATCAGCAGATGAGGAAATTGAGCTATTGAAAGGAAGAATTAAACAGGAGGAATTGAAGCAGGCACTATGGGAGTATTTAGATGAAGGAATGTAGGTGGCGAAGGAATGCATTATGGATGGCAAAAATAAAAATACGAGGATCGAAAATTACCAACTGCAAGAGTCTAAATCCAGCTGAATTGCAAACCCACGCTTCAAGCATTCTAACTCAAGCTGTTTCTCCATCATCATCAGGTCATGGGATAACTCATGGTCTTGCTGAGCATGCATCTCCTGGTCAACTTGAAATTGCATATGCAGGCATTCAATTTGCAAAGTACTTTTGACACACTTATCCTTGATTGCAAGGCAGGCATCAAGCCTCGCTTGTGATGATGCCAGCTGTGCCTCACATGAAGCAGCAAGAGCTTCAGCGACTTGTTCACCCATTGATTTCCGATATTGCATGGAAGAGCTCAGGGCAGCCTTTGTGCTGGGCTCTGATTTGACCACTGGAGTGCTAGGCTGATGGGTGGTGGCTTTGGGTCTGGACTTCAACTTATTTGGGCATGTCGGGGTTGATGCAGGAGTGACTGCATCATGTTGTGGGGAAGTAGAGCTGTGTATTGATGGTGGCAAGGTTGGAATGATGTTGTCTTCAATGTCCCATTTCGGTGATACCCCATGTGCAACAGGAAATTCGCCAATATCATTTTGATCCTAAATAGTGACCATAGAAAATTAGTAGATCATAGCCAATTGAAAATGATAACATACATCCAAATCACCGTCTGGCTGGCCCCAACCATATGAATGGTGCTCGCCAAGCACCGTGAGGTCCAACGGCAAGGTGCTATGGGCGAGCACAGATTTGTTGACAGTCGGGCTGGTCCCCATCAGATTGTTAATCCTTTTATACCATGGAAACGAACTCTTGATCTTATCTGTAAGGGTGTAAGAGCATAGGAAGGTGATACCAACTCAGAGTGACAACCTACCCCATGCATTTGCAATCTCTGAATTGGGGAGAATACTCCCTTCATCATTGTTGGCAATAAGACCATGCCCAGTCTCCTTCAAGGTTTTGTGATGTTTGCAGAAAGCCTTCTTGATGCTGTGAAATGTTATTTGAGTTGCCTTTGCAAACAAAGGACTTCCAGAAGCATACTTGGTGACCCAGTTCTTCACAACAGTCCCCAACCCCTTGATAGCCACATCATGCCATTCATCTGGAGACTTGACATCGTGGAAGAGCTTTGTAGCAAGGTCCAGGTGATGTTCGTGAGTCTTCTTTCCTTGGCTGGTGTTTGTATTGGAAGATGCTTTGATGAATCCAAAGGCTTGACACCAAGTCTCGGAGTCCTCAATGAGCAAGAACAGGTGGTCTGTTAAGTAATAGAGTGATTTATCCGACCAACTGCAAATGGTTGTCAAGTGGAAATGGTAATGAACATAGAGACACACTTTACAAGAATTGTCTGTTTTCCTCCAGATGGGTCTATGTTCTCCTCATCGGACTTGCCATCGTCTGCAACCTGCTTTGTCCTCTTTCCACTGAGGGACTTGGGCTTTGTCACACAGGTTTTTGGCTTTTTGGCAGCTTTCTTTAGTGCTTAAAGGTCCGGTCCTGGTGACCGGAAAATAACCAGAACTGGACCGGACCAGGACCGGAAAAAACCGGACCATCAGTCCAGTTTTTTCAAATTTTAAGTTAGAAAACTGCAAAAGACCAGTCCTACAAGACCAGTCCTGACCAGTCATAACCGGTTAAGCACAGCCACGTAATCCTCTTGTAATTACCTTGAGACTGGTCCAAAAATTAAGCAAATCAGTGAAGAATTGAGTGAGATATCACCAAAAACGAGTTTCCCAATCAGGTTTCAGGTTGTGAAACCCATCTTTGGTGATATCTCACTCAATTCTTCACCGATCTGCTTAATTTTTTGACCAGTTTCAAGGGAATTACTATGGGTAGGTTTTCCACAAGTGTTTTTGAGCAGTTATTTTCACTTTGTACATCAGTCTTACTGGCTTCTAGTAAAACTGGCTAGACTAGTTAGGACCAGTTTTTTGCAGTTTTTTGCAGTTCTGGTCCAGTTATTTGGTTATTTCCTTTTGTGGAGGACTGGTCCGGTTCCGGTCTTGCCAAAAATAGCGTGAGAACTGGGACTGGACCGGACTTTTAAGCACTAGCTTTCTTCCCTTCAGCTTTAGCAAGTTTTGAACGGAGGACTTCGATTGTCTCAGGGTCAGAGGAGAGGGATGTAAGACTCGCTTTACACTTGGCCATGATGCGCGACCGCCGCTGAGCATACACCAAATCCTTACTTGAGTATTTTTCAAACTCAGTTGTCCTGCTGGAGAAGCTGGATGAGATCAGACAAAACCAGGATTCTTGAGTTCAGAGTTGAGTTCAGAGTGCACATGAAATCCAAACTTTTGGGAAAAGGAACGCAAGGTCAAAATCAATTTTGAAATCCACGTGAATGTGCACATCAACACAGGGCTGAAAACACCTATTGGCAATCCAATTCTGATTCCACAGACTCTCATCATGGTGATCATTCGAAATCTCATCATTACACCCATTGCCAACCTATTAGAAGCATCACCCCCTCACATGGACATCCCTGTTTCTGACTCAAAAAGAAACATGAAGCTCGGGACCACAGTGAGAATGCTGGCCACTCAGGCTGGCAGCATGATGGCGAGTCCTTCACAATATCAGCAAATCCGAGTCAAACACAACCATCTACACCCTCACAGTGGTCACCTACACCTCCTATCTCTCAAATGACCCCACAACCTGGCCTGTTGACCGTTATTCCAAACCCTGTACCTCATAATTCACCCAGCTTTGTGATTACTCCTCACAAGACTGGTGATGGTATCTCTATTGACATCAAGACTCCAAATTGATTTGCTTTCTTGCCTTCATTAAGTACACCATCCTAAATTGATTTGTTTCCACCCCTTGTTTAAGTACACCATCGTTTGTTTTCTATTTATGATGCTTGTTTGATTCAACTTCTTACACTTGTTAGTCTTTGTTCTGATGGTCCTCTGCTGACCTGATACCCTGTTTGATTTCCTTTTCTCAATGTAATGGATTACAGCTGTATAATTTACAGTACAACAACAATATTATGTTGTGCTGTTGTAAACTATGCTGGTACACCAACCAGGTGAAAATGTGAAACCCTGTCGTGATGTTGAATGTCACCAAAAAGCATATCTCCCAAATCAGTCCACAATCTCTCATCTTCCAATGCTTTCCACACAGGCATATACACACTTCAAATCTGATTGATACCCACAAGTTTAGCCCTGACATTGTTCAACCGGCAACAAAGTTCCAGCAGCTCTTGTTGATCATCCTCCATGTTAATGTTCAATGGCACTTGTAATCGGCCAAATGAGCCCTGCATCATCCACATTCCACATCCTGCTGTCTGCCTGTAAGATAACAGTTGACAATTGACTCGAAGAAACTCCTCCAACTCATATGGATCTTCAGGAAGACGTTGTCCTTCTTTTATAGGTGCTTGTATCTTGCCTGCAATCGAAGCGGTCCCACATGGAAAAGCAGTGTCGGAGACCAGGAAAAAGCCCTCAGGAACCTTGTGAAGGAGTTGGTTGAAGATGGGACGAGCATGGGAATCATGCCAACTACCAGGTGCATTTAATACAGCAGCTGTTATAACTCCTTCAAATTGGCATTTGTTATTACCTCATTCAGAGGTCAGTAGCTCACTTACCCCAGGGAGAGAAGACAAGAACATTGTTAATAGTATGTCCACTTTTCCACCCATTGTAAGTTGCATTCTCAACCTCAGGATCATCTGCCTCCTGCGCCACCAATGCCAAACCATCTATTGCTCCAAATGCCCCCTCCACCAATGGATGCCTCTCACAAATCAATCTCGACTCTGCTGCAAATTCCTCCAGTGTCTGGGGTAGCCTAATTGCACCCTCCTCCATATCTCTAATGGTTTCCAGCAAGATCTTCCTGGCAAAACCAAGATACCGTGAAACAGTGGAAGGTGTGAGAGCAAAGATTTGCTGTAAGCTGATTTCGAGCATTGCTGATCCCAGGAAATGAAGAACCAACCCAAGACCCCCAGCAGCATCAAGAGATCTGCTACCAAGTCGAGGCTCACCTATTGCAGTAACATCGCATCAAGGAATTGTTGACAACTCCCATCTTTCCACAAATCACCCTTGGCCCTCGAGAATGTTTCAAAAAGTTGCCACATCAAACCCCATTGTGGTGATAAATGCACAATCATCCTGCCCAGCCCAGAGGACTTGCCATGGTGTGCCCTCATGAGGATTTGGCAGCAGGTCTTGCCAACGAAGGTACAGATGGTTGATGTTGCAGCAGCAAATTTTTGTAGTGCGAGCTTCGAGTACCCTGATCAGGATGATGATGCAGATGGCAAGATGATTTTCATCTGAGTTGTCACAAGCCCCATTGAAGTGGTTCAGACTTTGCACAAAGAGTTGTGATGTAGCACTTGAAGACATGTATCCTGAATCATTGTAATGACTGACTCAGATCTTGTTCAGATCTCACAGAAATCTATTAAAATCTATGCGAAAATGGTTTATGGTCTACAAAAATCTGATAAATGCAATTTCAAATTGAATTCAACTCCGTTGTTCCATCTCTCATGTTTGCTAGATTTTTCTAAATCCTTACGGAAAGTCACCCACTTATATCTTATGACGCATTCGATGTGTTGTCTTATCCATGCCATTTTGGGTAATCCATCAGTCGGTTATCACCGGTCTCATATATCATTATGAGTCCAAGGTATGAGGACTCATCTTTTTAACCTGACCAACCAGCCAGCAAAAGTGATATGTTAAGTCTGACAGTTGCTCAGCAGATGTTGGAGTTTCAACACTGTCTGATGACAGGCTTATATTTTGAAGTCAGTCCAACTCAGCCCCATATAGACTTTCACACTCAGTGGGTTTTACCAACATGCAGATTTTGAATGAAAAAGGAAACTGTCATGTTGAGTCACACTTCCTCAAAAAGCTCAGCAGCACAACATATGTGCAAAAGAGTTGTTTTTTGGGCCCTAAGTAATGGTTTTCAAGTTCTTTTATTTTATTTTATTTTCAACTAAGTAATGTTCTAATTTGATCTTCAAGTTCTATTACTATGAGATGGTGCCAAGACAGCAGATCCACACCTGTGCCACTGCTGCAAACATCTGCTTGCAGGGTGGATAATGGATCATGACACAGGGACAGGGATGACGACACAACAAAAATAGTGGCTGCAGCAGACAATGAGGGGGATGACAAGGATGGGATGAGAGGGAAGTGCAGGCAAAGGATGCAGCACCGTACAACCAAAAGGGTCCAAGAGGCGTCGCTGACATCTCTTGGGCTGTAGTTAAGTTTTGTTCTCATTCATTTCATTTTTTTTGGTGCTAACAAAGTTTCTAGGTATTAACTATGGACAACAATGACAACCCTGACCCAGCACCAAACCAGGATGATGGTGAGGACAGCAAGGAACATGGGAGGACAATGACAATTATGGTGAAGGTACAGCAACAATGGGGACAACTCCCAGGACAACGACAGGGGGATGACACAACCATAATGAAAATGGCAGCAGCAGCAACCAGGGTGGGACAACAACAGCACATGAGGAAGGCACAGGAGACAGAGATGGCCTGTATGACAACAAAACAGGCCCAACAGACGCCTCTTGGGCTTGTAATATGTTTTTTTCTCTTTCATTTCATTTTCTTATTACTAACACAACTTTTTAGGTACTACAAACTCAAACTACTGACGACAACAACTGGAATTCCTGAACCCACTGCCACCACCACTGCCACCAAAACCGAGGGACTGACAATGGCAAGGATGACAACAAGCAAGAAAGGCTGACCAACACAGCGAGGACAGGGGCTATGGGGACAATGACAATGAGGAGGCGGATAGCAATGACAGTGATGACAAAAAGATGGCAGGGACAAACATCAGGCTGGACTACAGGACAACCAGGCACAGGGATGGCAACAGTGAGAGACAGGGAGGAGAACAAGATATCGATGATGGTTACCACCATAGCACCCCCAACCACTAGGGATGGTGGCCAGGGACAACAGGAGTAGGACCCATGCACCCAGGATAACACACCTGCATCAACACACCAAGATGACACACCCACGAGGCTGACACACTGGCGCCAATGCACAGGACCACGTCCCCCTCTCCCCCGCATTTTGTGTGGGGTGGGGATGTTTTTGTTTTTGTTTTAATGCCCCTCCCCTGCATTTTGCGTGGGCGAGGGGTTTGTATATAATTGTAGTACAGACCTTTCGGAAATTCATGTCCCATGTGTTTTTGAGTGACTGAAAAATTAAAAAAATTAAAAAAATAGAAAAAATTCACAAAATTCATTCTTGCTGAATCTCTTGTACAAACAACATGTGTCGACATCCAGACGTAATGGGATATCAAAATATTAGTGCTGACATGAAGCAACGAGCCCTACAACTGATTGACAAAGGGTGGGAGATGGCAGAGGTTGCGGAGGTGCTAAATGTTTCTTCAAAAAGCATCAGGCGCTGGGACCACCACTACAAGACTCATGGACGCGTTGATCCCCCATCTGCTCTTCGAGGACAACCACAAATTATGAATGCCAAGGTCATTGAAGATTTGCATGAGCTAATTTGTGAAACACCCTCGTTATTCCTGGAGGAAATTGGTGAATGGCTGGTGCTATATCACGACCTCCCAATCTCAACCACCGCTTTACATGACAACCTATGGGAACTTGGCCTAACATACAAGTTGTTATGGACAGCTGCTGCAGAATGGGATGAGGTTGCCCAGGCAGAATGGCTGCTCAAAATCACCAATCTTTACACAGCTGATCAGTTTGTTGTTCTCGACAAATTGAGCAAAGATGGGAAGACAATGCTGCAGAGGTATGGATGTGTGCCAAGTGGAGAGGATCATTTTGTGGAAGTTACCCTTGACTGAGGCATCTGCTATAGTATTCTTCCGGCACTTACAATTGATGGCTACCTTGCAGTTCAAGTTGTCAAAGGGTCTATCGATGGCATGGAATTCTATGATTTTGTTGTAAATGATGTGGTACGTCTACCCTTGAATAACCTTCCTTCTGACATTTTCTGACCTGGCACGCTACCAGTTACCCTGTATGAATCCCTTCCTAGTTGAGCACACTTGTACAGTATATGTGATCATACCATTAAAAGGTCTTGAGTTCAGTCTTTCCTTCACACAAATTTATTTTGTAGGCACTTCATGAAGTTTCAAAGAGCTTGGAACTTGAATATATCAAATTTGACTATCCAATATGGTATACTTTTGTCAAGTACCTGGAATCTGGTTATTCCAACCAGCATCCCCAGAGTCCAACTGGAATTGCTGGATTCCACATCTGTGAATGTTATGGACAAGTAGAGATCATCAGGGCTTGTACACCCCCCTATCTACAAGCTTGCAAAGGGAAAACTAAGATATCTTATTTCTACTGAACATACAAAAAATTTGCATTTGCATTTTTGGGTTCTCCTGATGTCTGTGATAAAGAAGAAGATTGATTCAGAGGACTCATACATGCCAGGCACAGCCATGGCCCAACTAGAACAAGTTTATTATATTGCTTGAGAGCTGGGAAAAATATTGACGGAGTGTCAAGGTTTTCTGGAACAGCTGTAAATTAAACAACATGGTCGCGTGCAAGCTGGCAGCTAGTGATGGCACGAAGCTAAAGAGTTACAATGTAGAACAAAGGTAGAAAGAAAATATGTTCCCAGACATAGAGATGTCAAGGTAAGCATTGGGTCATTGAGTGCAGGATTAAACAATTCATTTGAATCTGTCCACCATCTATGGCAATACCATGAAGGTGACATTGAATAGACTTTACATTAAAGCAAGATATCATATGTTGCGCTTGGAAAATTTAACGCTCATCCCATCATCCCGTCAACCTCTTAAATGGCATCCTTGGAGTTTCCATCCCTGGGGGCCCAACCGACACACCCAAATCCATGACCTCCCCAGTTGCGATGTCATATACCCATCCATGGACGAAAATCTCTACTGGTCTTGTTTGCTTTTGATTGATCACAGAAGATAGAGTGCGATTTCGCTGCCATGGAGCAGAGATCAGGAGATCAGAATTTGACATAAAGTTAGACTCGGCAATCCTGTGTACATTTGCTTTAACGTTTTCTTCCACGAGGGCACGAAAAGCAGCTAAATGAGATGAATCATCAATTTTCTGCATCAGAAGTAAAGGAACAATGTGCACATACGATCGTGTATATGCAATGGACTCCCATTTTCATTGGAACGCTTCGGCTGCCAATGTTCGACGATCTCTTTTCTACCAGGTGAGTCCATCAACGATTGACAGAGAACATGGACGAATGAAAGAAGATCCGCACCTCATGCTGAATTCATATATCTGTCTAATTGGCGTAATCCATTTGCACACAGGATCTTCTGTATGATCAGCGTATATCGAAGTGGTTGCATCGGTAGGGATATTAACACGGGAAAGCTTAAAAGCTGCTTCGATGCCCCCACACCCATAGTGCCCCATGACAACGATATGATGTACCCCGAGGGCATTTACAGCAAACGAAAGCACTGAGTTTCTAAAGAAATTGAATCAGGGTACGGCGGTTGCACCACAGTCCTTCTCTTTTCGGTGTGAGCTTCTTTGTTTGGTGCGTCATTCTGAGGTTCTTCCCTTTCCACCTGTATATCTTCCCCCAGCTGCATCCCATCACCCCAACAAAATTAAATTATTCCATGTTCCAGGTATGTGGAGTATGTCCTCCAAGTGCAAATATAATTATGACCATTACATGTCGAAATTAATTCAACAGTTCCTCAGCCCTCAATTTCGCTTCTTTACCACCTACACCTGTTATGGAACATTTTTCCACAGGTGTGTACACAATAAAGGCTTCTCTTTGATGTGTAACATGCAAAGTTGTTGCTGAATCAGCTAACCAGTCATACCAGATTAATTGCTTGTCATTTCCATCAAGGTTACAGGTTTCATATGTGTCAAAATTGTAAAGTTCTTCATTTACTGGAAATGCAATCAATTCCTCCCCCACATTCGAATCTTTGGTACCCTTCTTTGATCCCTCTTTTGCTTCTCTTTTCCCTTCTCTTTTCCCTTCTTTTTCCTCCAACAATCTCTCTCCTTATGTCCTATTTTTCCACAGTTCCAACATTTGTTACCAGCATATTTGCCACATTTACTTGACCAATGTCCTGGTCGCTTACAATGTTTGCAATAAGGTTTGTTGGAGGATTTATGATTGGTGATGCACTCTTCCAAGGTTTTGGTAGTTCTGCTATTCTTCTGGGTATTAACCAGGTTTGTGCTAGAACCATTAGAATACTTGTTATGCGAGCGCATCATACAAATTTTATATTCCTCCCATAATAAGCCTAGAAAGGAATCTGAGGACATTCTCCTTTTGGGGTCCAGATCATTGGGATCATTGGCATTCCCATTATAGGGTTCAACATAAGTCTGCCAAGATGGGTAAAGACACCCAAATAATCACTTTGAAGCATGTGTCCAAAACATGAAATTCCACATTGGGTAATTTATTGATGCAGTCACGATATGATTTAAGCGTGTCAAGGCGCTTTGGGAGATCATCTGCTTCTAGTACCTTGGTTTCATATAACAGGCACTGTATATGATTTACTGTTTGATGTGCCTTGTTCTTGTGAGTGACCATAAGCGCTGAATACATTGCTTCAGCTGATGTTTTCGATCTGACATGATTTATTTGAGAAGAGGTGACATTATGCATGATTACTTGTTGTGCCTAAGAGTCGTTTTTGTCCCAGTTATTTGCATTAACGGGATCTTTGGTTTCATCTGGTCATTTCACACTGCCAGTAGTATATCCAGTTATATCAGAATTGATAAATACCCTTTTCATTCTCTCCTTCCATTTGTGCCAATTCTCATCTGTTAAGTGATCACATTCAGCGATTTTGTTCACATTTGAATATTCTTTTGTCCAAATCAATTTGATGGCTGGTTGAGCTGCAGCCTGTTGCCATTGTCGAGAAGTGTTAGAGGTGTAAACTCTACTAACTTGAATAGGGGTTGAGGATGCATCTTCATCTGGCTCTTCCGGTTCAAAGAGGTGATCTGACATAGTGTGTCCAAGTCCAGAATGAGTTATTTAAATATGAAAAAGGGCAGGGCCCATAACATATTGGGATTATGGTGTGAAGGAGAAGTTTGAAGGGATTAAATGATGGGAGTTCAGGACAAGGTAGAATGTCTCGTATTCTCCTATACTACAATGTACATATGTTTTGATCTATAAATACATTGTGTTCTATCTTTATACATGATGCACTAACATATTGTGGGAAGGTTAGATGATCATCCATCCATCCTTTCCCCCCATGGTTGGGTGGAGGAAACGGTGTCCAAGGTGCCTAATATAAATATATTTATGGAACATATCATAGTCAACAAATTATGTTGTATTAGTAAGGCTACCTACTGCTACATGAAGGCCTGAAGGCTGACCGAAAGCCAAAATGGGACAGCCAAGATGAGAGCCAAAAAAGAAAAAAAGAAAGCTGGATGCAGCTCAAAAATTCCAAAATAGAAGTGGCCAAAACCAGACAAGTCCAAAATCAGACATAGCTAAAACTGGATGCTGCCAGAAATAGATGCAGCCAAACATAGACAGCCAAAAGTTGATGCATGCAGCATGTCATCCAGGTGTGAAGTTCTGCATCCATCTATTTCTGACCAAATCATGGGTGCAGGGGGGGACAGAGCATCCAATGTCTCAAATATATGTAAAGAACACATTGCAGCAAACAGTAATGTAATAAATATGATGTAGGCAATGTGAAGAGCAAAACATATCAAAAGCATGCATGCTGTAAGGTGTCCCAAAGCAGAAGACCAGATGGGTTTGTCCCAAATATGGAAGGATGTTTTAGGCATCACAATGGCCATTCCATCGATCCACCCATGATTCCATGAGGAATCACTTTGCCATCATATATGGTGTCAAGCTGTGCTAAAGCAACAAATATGTTTTTCTGAAAATAAAGTCATTAGTAACCATCAGACAGCACTCAGTGCCTCCCCCTACACACAGGTAAGGACTTACCTGTTATGCAAGACCCCACGTGTACACAAGCACATTATCATTGAGTGTATAACCCCAAAATTTGTCACCTTATGTACACCACATGAATGCAGCACAGTCAGTGGCGGTACACAGGCATAGGTATTGTGTGCTTTCACAATGTGCAAGCCTTGAGGCAGTTGATTCATAGTTGATTCATAGTTAACTCATGTTTGACTCATGTTTGACTGGTAGTTGTCATTTGTAGTGATGTAATATACTTTAGTAATAACAATTCATTTCATGAGTGACATTGACACTGAATGTTTATCAGCCAGTTCATGCCAAGTTCATGCTATAGTTTTAGCTGAAAACTTTATTCTGTACTTCAATAAACAATTTTATTATTTCTGATCAGAACTATGATACATTGCTGCCAGAGGTGTTGAGGGTGTCAACAACTTGACACGGTGAGTTCAGCAGGTTCCAACACATCACATGATCATGCTTGCGGCAATTTCAAGTTCCTTTGTTCTCAACACATTTGTGCATACTTGTCTTCTGGCATTACTGGATACCTGGACTCTTTATTCCATCATCTTCTATTGACTCTGAAACTACAATGGATCCTCATGCAAGTTCTAGTTCAGGGGAGGCTGGCCCATCTCAGGCTGGACTTGGCAAGTGCAAGTGTTCTCTGAGCAACATGAACCCTGGTTCAAGAGCTTTGCAAGCAATGAAAGCCTGCAAGGCCTTCGCAAAGCAACCCAAGAAGCCCAAGAAGCCTAGTAATCGGCACATGAGAAAAGGAGAGGTACTAAAGGAGGCTGAGAAGACAAAGATGCACATTCATTGTACTCAAGCACTGTTACGATTTTGTTATCGTAACCCAGGATGACCAGATGTACACTGGCAAGACCGGGTACTTTATTTTTCTGATTCAACTTGACTCACCTCCGATGGGAGATGCTTTGATGCATGGTGACTCCATGCACCCAAACCCACTCCCACACATGCTGTGGTATGACAGCCCCTTGACATGAGGTCTGTGACATTGGACTCTCACAATCAACATGCTGCGCCGCAGCATGTCCTTGACATCGGATCCTTGACATCGGATCCGTGACATCGGACGCCTCATGCTAGGCATGAGGCTTATCCTTTATTGTTCCCTGACATGCTGTGCCACAGCACTCCGTGACATCGGATGCCTCATGCGAGGCATGAGGCCTGTCATTTCTATTGTTCTTTCTATTTTTACTTGATAACAATCCTGCATTCCGATTGGACGACAGGTATCTTCGAACTGTATATAAGCTGTAGTAATACTGCCTGTATTCCTCAGCTTGACCTAATTCAAATAATGGTCTTAGACTCAACCAGAACACTTGGCAGCTTAGGAAGCCCCTAGCTGTGATAACTCAAACTCAACAGTTGGAAAGCCTCCAACTGTGATACATGAACTGACGGTCTACTCAGAAAGCCTCTGAGTATGGATAGCCATATCGACTTAGGAAGCACCAAGTCCCGAACAGAACACGATACAGTAAGAAAGCCTCTTACTGCAAGAACTGATACAGTTGGAAAGCCTCCAACTGCAACATACAAAGACTAGGCTGAGTTGAGACCTATAGTCTTAACAAAAGGTCAAGCTGATCTACGCAGTCCACCTACCTAGGTGCAGACACAATGTCTTTCAGACAAAGCCCAGACAGACCTCCAACTGGAGCATCATCATCAGGAAGAACCCCGTGGTATAGATACCAGGGTCGACTAGTACGATACTTCGAACCAGCACAGAAGTGGTTCTCAAGGAGAACCAGTGACGAAGAACCCCGATACCTCGATGAAGAGGATTTTAGATCCTTCGATAAAGAAGAAACCCCAGAATGAGATCCATTCTCCCTATCCAACGACAACGCCAACATGTCCACTGAACCCACCGCACCAACCAAGGAGATTAGAATCCGAACCCCCTCTGACTTCACAGGGGACTGAACGAGAACTGCAAAGTTCTTACAAGAAGTAAAACTCTATTTGAGAGTGAACCACGGAATCTACGACACCGATGAAAACAAAATCATCTTTGCGTTGTCATTTATGAATGGAGGAACCACCACGCCCTGGGCACAGACATGGGCAGAAAGAGAGGACCTAGGAACTTGGTCAGCCTTTGAATCGGCGCTCAAGACAGCGTTCACGCCAATCGATGAAGCTGGCAGGGCCAGAACCGAGATGAAGACATTGAAGCAGGGACAAGACCTGGAGGACTACATTGCGCAGTTCCGAATCTGGCGAGAGAAGGTGGGAATCAATGACGACACCACCCTCATTGAACTCTTTATGGATGGGTTGAACCCCAAGCTCCTTGAAAGAGTTTTCAACATGGAAACGATCCCTACGACCTTGGAAGGAATGATCAACGCCACCTCCAAGTACGATGGACAGTGGAGAAGAGCAAAGGCCATAGCAGGGAGGCTGCAGGAGACTTTTATGAAGAAGCTCCTGGCCTCTAAGGCAAAGGAAACCCCACTTGAGATCAACTGCCTCTCCTACCAGGAGAGGATCAAACACATGAAGAAAGGGTTGTGCTTTGTGTGCCACCAGCCTGGACACAGAGCAACTGAACACAAGAAAGGGGAAACAAGGACTGAGGACCGGCCTTTCCCAAAGAACAAAGACAAAGAAGCCTACTCGAAGATCCGAGCGATCTTGAACGAACTCGATGGAGAAGAGAAAGCGACAGCTGTCGCTGCCATCAGAGATGAGGGTTTTTAAAAGGGTGGCCTGCCTCGATGCCAGGTACCACCAAACTTTCCATCTGCTCTGTACTACTGGCCACTTTGAAAAATCAATCTATGTGTTTAGATGTCAAAGTGGTAGGGACAGGCAGAGGAAAAGCCATCGAAACCGAAGCCCTACTCGACTCTGGAGCAGGAGGGATATTCATGAGTCATGAATTCACAGAGGACAGCAGATTTGAACTGTACCCCCTGGAGAAGGTGATCAAGGTCAAGAATGTGGACGGAACCCCAAACAAGAAAGGGGAGATTTCCCACTACGCCAAGGGACTCTTGATGATCAATGGAAGAACTTTCCCAATGACCTTCCTCATTGCAGGACTGGGAAAGGAATCAGTCATCTTGGGCTTGCCATGGCTCAGGAGAATCAATCCAGTAATCGACTGGAGAATTGGAACCTTCCAATTCAGGATGAATGACAAGACCCATCCTGAATTCTCACATGGAAGAGGAAGAACCCTTATCGGTAGGGTACAAACCAAGAAAACTGATGATGAACACTTGTCATGGTGTCAGAAGGGAACCGAGCAGAAGAAGAACCCCTTAGACATGACGAAGGAAGAATGACAGGCATGGTGCCGAGGCATCATTGCTAGAGAAGCTTGCCCTCAAGAAGAAAGCTGCTGAGGAAGAACGAGCACAGTTGGCCACCAGAGAATTGGAGAAACTGGCCGCCAGGAAAGAAGAAGGACGACTGGCAGTAGCCCAAATAGTCGCAAAAGAGAGGGAAAAAGCAGCCCTGAAAAGCAAGAAAGAAGAGCTGGCAAAAGAAGAATGCCGAGAGCTATGCCAAAGAGTTGTCGCCAAGGCGAAACTGATGGGAGGAGTCCTCCACGAAGAACCAAGAAGAAGCAAGATGCCCGTTGAGACAAGGAAAACGACAATTGAAGAAATTGACAATGAAGAGATCACGATCACGACTCTTCAAGATGCAGAGCCTATTGGGCCACAAGATGAAGAAGAAACTGAGAAGGAAAACTCAGCACAGGCAAACCACAAACAGGCAATGGAACAGGCAATGGAACAGGCAATGGAACAACCAAAAGAGATGCCCGAACTAAGGATCGAAGACGATGAGCTACTGGTCGCCTACATCCGAGGAGAACCCATCATTGGAATATTTGAACCAGCTAGGACACCGCTGACAGAGGAGTATGACAAGCCAAGATATGGATATTCTCTGACAACGAAGACAATCTCTCGGATTGTAAAGGCAAAAGGATCACCGCAATATGCTTATGGACAAAATATCTGGATTAGGGCAAAGACATTGGTCTCTCAACACCTGACACACAAGAAGGAAGGAGACCCCAAACAGAAGACCCTCGATGAACTACTCCCTGAACAGTACAGGGAGTACCAACGGATATTTGAAAAGGAAGCATTGGAGAGATTCCCAGAATCAAGACCCTGGGATCATGTGATCGAACTGAAAATGGACTTTATGGCAAAGGATTGCAGGGTTTACCCATTGTCACCGGCAGAACAAAAGAAACTCAATGAGTTTCTCGACGAAAGCCTACAGAAGGGATACATTTGACCATCGAAATTGCCCATGGCATCGCCATTCTTCTTCGTTGCAAAGAAGGACTTGGATGCGCTACAACCCTGCCAAGATTACAGGTATTTGAACAACGGAACGATCAAGAATACCTACCCACTGCTGCTGGTAGGAGACCTGTTGGACAAACTGAGAGGGGCGAAATGGTTTACGAAATTGGACATCCGATGGGGATATCACAACGTCAGAATCAAGGATGGAGATCAATGGAAGGCAGCCTTCAAGACAAATCAGGGGCTGTTTGAACCAACGGTGATGTTCTTCGGATTATGCAACTCACCGGCGACCTTCCAGGCAATGATGAATGAGATATTCTGTGACATGATCGGAGAGGGATGGCTCGTGATTTACATGGACGACATCCTGATATTCTCCAAGGATCAGAATGAACACCAGGAAAGGACAAAGAGGGTACTGCAAAGACTGGCAGAAAACGACTTATACCTGAAGCCAGAGAAATGCAAGTTCGACGTCCACGAAGTGGAATTCTTGGGTCTAATTGTCCGACCCAATGAAATTGCCATGGACAACACGAAACTGGCAGGTATACAGGATTGGCCCACCCCGACAAATGTAAAGGCAGTCAGATCCTTCCTGGGATTTGGGAATTTCTACAGGAAATTCATTGGACATTTCGTGGAGACAAGTAGACCGCTTAATGAACTGACAAAGAAGGACAAGATGTTCAACTGGACAATGGAATGCGAACAAGCCTTTCAAATGCTGAAAAGGAAATTCGCAGAAGCACTGGTACTGCTGATGCCAGACCCGACAAAGCCATTCACGATCGAATCAGACGCCTCAAAACATGCGACAGGAGGAGTGCTGAGACAAAGGGACACAAATGGGGATTGGCACCCATGCAGATACATATCGCATGCGCTAACACCAACTACGAGATTTACAACAGGGAGCTACTAGTGATAATACGATCGCTAGAAACCTGGAGACACTACCTAATGGGTTCAGAACACCCAGTGGTAATCCTGTCGGATCACAAGAACTTGACGTACTTCCAAATGGCGCAGAAACTGAACAGATGACAGGCAAGGTGGAGCTTATTCCTATCAGAATTCAACCTGCAAATCATCCATGTGCCTGGATCACAGATGGTACAGAGCGATGCGTTATCACGGAGAGCAGATCACGTACCGGAAGAAGACAACGATAATGAAGACATCACGATGCTGCCAGAAACAGTATTCATGAAATTCATTGACACCGAAATGCATGACTTACTTGCAGGGAGTATCATGAAAGATGACCTGGTGAAAAGCGCAATCGAGGTGCTAAAGACCAAGGGAATGCCACCAATAAAGTCAGCATTGGAAGACTGGAAGATAGAAGATGGCTTTCTATTCTTCTGAGACAGGTGCTATGTCCCGGACAATGGAGATCTACAGAAGAAGCTGGTGGAAAAATACCACGAAGGAGTAACCAGCGGACACCCGGGACAATGGCAGACAACCGAAATGATCAGGAGGGACTACTGGTGGCCAGGAATGATGACATACATCAAGAACTATGTTGCTGGATGTGCTACATGCCAGCAAATGAAGGTCAACACCCACCCAACAACACCCCCACTGCAACCAATCAGATCCGAAGCAACGAGACCATTCGCGATGGTGACAACAGATTTCATAACTGACCTACCAGAGTCCGATGGTTATGATGCACTCATGGTCATGGTAGACCATGGGCTTACAAAGGGGGTAATTTTTATCCCTTGCAGGAAAACTGTGGATGCATTGGAAGTGGCCACCCTCTATCTAGACTATGTCTACAAACGATTCGGCCTCCCAGACAAGATCATCTCTGACAGAGATCCCAGATTTGCCTCGCAGCTGTTCCAGGAGCTAGGAAGACTGCTCGGAATCAAGCTGGCAATGAGCACAGCATACCACCCCCAGACCAACGGGGAGACAGAACAGGTGAACCAGGAAGTGGAAGTATACTTACGGATCTTCTGCTCAAACAACCAGGAGAATTGGAAGCACCTCCTCCCGACCATGGAGTTCACACAACCAGAGGACACACTCCGTACAGAAGAACTCCCCATTCTACCTCATGATGGGCTATGAGCCCAAGGTGATCCCACTCCCCTACCTGAAGATGAACATACCGGCCATAGAAAAATGAATAGTTGCACTGCAATGGGCCCGAGACGAAGCGAAGGCAACTCACGAGTTGGCCAGACAAATGATGGCGGAAAGAACAACAAGGCACTTCACCCTGTTCAAAGAAGGAGACAGAGTGTGGCTAGAAGCGAAGAACCTCAGAATGATGCATCAAACAAAGAAGCTCACACTGAAAAGAGAAGGACCGTTCTCTATCGAGAAGGTCCTGAGCCCACTCTCCTATCGACTGAAGTTACCAGAACAGTGGAAAATACACCCGGTATTCCACGCGGCACTTCTTTCCCCATACAAAGAAACTGAGACACATGGACCAAACTTCCCAGAACCACCACCTGACCTGATAGAAGGCAAATCGGAGTATGAAGTGGAAGTGATCATCGGACATAAAAAGAAAGGAAGGACCATGCACTTCCTAGTGAAGTGGGTCGGATACCTGACCTCGGAGAACTCATGGGAGCCCGAGGGAAACCTAAAACATGCTGAAAGAATTCTAGGAGCATATAAACGACAGCGACGGCTGTAGAGGTGGAACCATGCCCACAGGGATTGAGATCCTCGCCATTGTCGTTGGCACGATCCTGGCTGTGGCCACAGCCCTGACCTTTGTATTCTGCCTCTATGCCATCTTTTGACCAAGACCCGAACCCCTGATTACAGACATTGAATTCTCCATTTTACAATGCCCTATGGAGAACCCACCTCTCAATGAGATCACCACCCCATTGACACCACTGCCTGAGGCAGCACAAACCAGAAGAACCCGATCGTGGTCCAAGTTTGGACACGAGTTATTCCTCCATCGCACCCCTCAGCCCCGACCCATTCATCTATCCAGACCACATGCGATCAGACCTCGGAGGAGGAACGAAGATATTATTTGAAGTCAGTGACTTCAAAGATAGAAAGAGGGTGATGTTACGATTTTGTTATTGTAACCCAGGATGACCAGATGTACGCTGGCAAGACCAGGTACTTTATTTTTCTGATTCAACTCGACTCACCTCCAATGGGAGACGCTTTGACGCATGGTGACTCCATGCACCTGAACCCACTCCCACACATGCTGTGGTATGACAGCCCCTTGACATGAGGTCCATGACGTCGGACTCTCACAATCAACATGCTGCGCTGCAGCACTCCGTGACATTGGATGCCTCATGCGAGGCATGAGGCCTGTCATTTCTATTGTTCTTTCTATTTTTACTTGATAACAATCCTGCATTCCAATTGGACGATAGGTATCTTCGAACTGTATATAAGCTGTAGTAATACTGCCTGTATTCCTCAGCTTGACCTAATTCAAATAACGGTCTTAGACTCAACCAGAACACTCGACAGCTTAGGAAGCCCCTAGCTGTGATAACTTGAACTCAACAGTTGGAAAGCCTCCAACTGTGATACACGAACCGATGGTCTACTCAGAAAGCCTCTGAGTATGGATAGCTGTATCGACTTAGGAAGCACCAAGTCCCGAACAGAACATGATACAGTAAGAAAGCCTCCAACTGCAACATACAAAGACTAGGCTGAGTTGAGACCTATAGTCTTAACAAGCACTTTAAAGTCTAAATCACTTTCAGGCTGCACTTGAGCTTCATCTCCGTGTCCTTTGTGGCTTACCACACCAGACTACTGTTCCCCCCAAGGTCACAGAAGATGACAAAGTACCCTTCACCCACTGCTTTACCCTTACCTCTGAAGCACAGTTGCAGAACTCTGTCACAGCCAGTCTTGATGACAACTCGGCTAGCATTCAGGGCACCCAAATGAAAGTGTGTGAGCTCCTTAACTCTATCTCAGACTCAGTTGGGATTATCACCAACAATATCAAGCACATTCCAGAATCCCATCTGTTGCTCATGTTCAGGTTGGTGGCATGCCTTGGGCTTCAACAGTGGGCACCTGATGTCTTGGGTAACAATCCAGAGTCTATGTATAATCTCCTTCATGAGCACATTACCCTCAAGACATTTGAGCAGGTCTCAGGTGCATTTGGATACTCTCACATGGGAATGAAGCTGTTGTGTGTCAACAATTTTGCACTTATGCATAAACTTTATCGAAGCTTTGTTTTCTCATATATGCCTTGTATTGCCAAGTCAGAGGCAAAGAATCCAGGAAGTGTTGCAAAAGCAAAGCAGATGACCGGAGTATGGAAATGATGTAGTGTGGTATGTAATTCCTGCAATTCTGTATATGCCATTTGCAGATTGTATTTACTAATAAACCTTGATAGCTTGCTGATGGCAGGATGGACATGGTCAGGGCATGTGGTTTCAATAAACATGTTGTGGCCTTGGCTAGAGAGAATGAGGCCCATTTGGATGATGAGTTGGCCAAAGGGAATGCTGAGTCAGTTGATGCAGTGTACCATATCAAGGAGAAGGAGGGACACTTGACAAAGGTTACTGCATTCTTTAGAATGGCTGATCAAGAGCGCAAGCAGATGAATAGAAGCAAAAGAAGACACCTTAAGTGGGCCAATCTTCGTTTTTCTTTTTACATTTGACTGATCCTATTTATCTGTAGACTGGAGCAACACCATGAAGACCCCCCCATGCCAAAGTTATCTGAGCTCACTGCTCTCCCAAAGAAAGTCCCAATTGATTGGTTTGATCCTATCTATTGGAACAATCTTTCTATCTGTGAGCATGCCCAATATGTCAAGAATGGTAGTTATGTTGCTCTGCCACCTGCAGAGCTCTGTGCCAGCTGGGATGAGTGTGAGAAATAGAAGAGTATGCCAGAGAAGGAGTTTATGGCCAAATATGGTGATGAAGTCCAGGCAGAATACAAGCTACCTATGCCAGATGAATTAGAACAACTTGAGCAGCAGGATGATAGGGGTGATGAAGATGAGCCAGATGTATCAGGTGAGGGGTCAGGTGATGAGGGGTCAGGTGATGAATGAGATATGGGTGTTGTTTAATACATATTCTGGTTAATGGTGGTAATTGATTTACTTACCTCTTCATATTCATGCTTGCCAAGTCACTTAATGTATTTCAAGTTAATACCATCTTTTCTATTTATCCAAAACTATTGTTACAATCTGAGACACATGAGAGACAGATGTAGGGCAAAATGGACATGGGGAAAATCTACGACCTGATGAAAGACAACTGTTGTGATCTGAGACATGTGAGAGATATGGATGTAGGGTAAGGCAGATAAAGGGAAAATCTATGACCTGACAAAAGACAACCACATGAGTAGAGTGCAATATGCACACAGAGCAAGTGAGCCATGCAGCAACATACAAGGGTGGAACAGACTTGGCTTCAGTGAGCTGTGCCTCCCTATGCTTATGCGTGTCCATAACTTTGAGGGGTGTTGTGCACAAGATGAGAAAGCTAAGAACTAATGCATGTCTTTAGGAATAATTAAATTCCTCAGGAATTTTATGGTGCTATTAGGCATTTTCCCTAGCGCTTCTTTGGATGGGTGTCCAAGTCGCCTATGCCAAGTCAAGTAGTCAGCAACATACATGGTCATGACATTAATCCTCTTGGTGCTCAATATATGAGTCCAAGCCCAATAGATCATGTCGCATCTCCTAAGAGGGACACAATCCATTATTTGGTTTCCTTTCTCAAAAAATGAAATGTGTGCGGAGGAACCATGCACATCACTTCCATCTTGTAAAAAGATGCCTATTGACAGTAGTCAAGTACTACAGTCAGGTATGTAGTAGACAGGGTATAATTGCATCTCATGCATCTCTGACTTCCCGTGACATACTACCTGGTGTCTAATGAAGACTGCTCCTTTTCCTACTATATGAGTAGTACCTGTGGCTGTTTGAACCAAGGTAGAGTCCTTTCTTGGTAAAGGCTCATAGGAAGTGAAATCTTTCATTTCACCAGTGAAGTGCTTTGATGCACCTGAATCCATGATCCAGTTGGCACCTTTCTCACAATTTCCATTTGCACACATAACACATATATTAAGATCTACATAAATAATTCCATGATACATTTAATAGTGGTAATATTTCACATGAAAAGTTCACTGTAATCATTGGAACATTAATCTTTGTGCTTGTAGCAGGGAAAAGGACTGACCTATCATCATATCCACCCATTTCAAGCAGTTCATCAATGAGCATCTCATCGACGGCCTTCCACACTTCTTCATCAGAAACTGGAGGCTCTGATTCAAGGGAGATGGTATCATCATTGGCCTCCATGATCCTAGGTTCTGGTTCTTCTGGTTCAATCCTCCTTCTCTTACCTTCTTGCACTGTCAGGTGCTCTTCCAGTGGTCACAAATTTTTCACACTGCATGGAAGTTGCATTTGCTCAAGGGTGTCTCGAGCTTGCTGATATTCAGTGTAAACCAAACGAGAGGTAGAGGCTGCACCCATATATGCCTGTGCAGGCGGTCAGCAGTGAGGGTCCCTTGTGGGAGTGTGGTCATGCTGTTCGATGTGCTGAATGAGCGGCATTGGCAGTATGATGGTGCCATTTATGGTGGTAAAGGCACTGGAGGCGAGGTGGGTATGCTTATCTTTGGGCTTATCCTCCTTCGTCTTTTTGTTCCCGCATCATCCACATTTTTGGGATGACTCTCCGTTGTTGTCTTGCCTTTCTTTGGGCCGCCATTTAGGGTTTCCCCCTTTGCACTTGACAGCAGAAAGCTTATTGGCCTGAGGCAGGCTGGTGGGCTTTCCAATTGCCATGCACCTTGAGGCTTCTGTGACAATGGAGTCCTTGACATGTTTGAACATCAAGGCACTAGTAGTGGTCATGTTTACAACCATGGAGGATAATGAGTCATACTTGCATGGCATTGCAGCAAGTAGAATCATTGCCTGTACTAGCTTGGGGATGGCAACATTGGCAGCCATGAGGCACTCAAATTTGTCAGCCATCTTAGCAATCTCTGGCACTGGATTTGCAGCCAGGATTCTGATCGCTAATGCAGACCTAAAGTCTGCAAAGACTTGGGAGGGGCCATCGACACCATAATCAGTGCGAATGAGGTCCCACACCTCCTCAGCAGTGTCCTTGGTGTTGGCATGCTGCCATATGGAGGGGGCCAGGTGGAGCACTAGCCTCCCAATAGCCTGGTCATTTTTGTTGCTCCAGGTCTGGAGCTTAGCAGTAGCATCCGCTACAAGAGTAGTATTCATTGCCATCAAAGGAGGTGCCAGAGGTGCTTTGATTTCCACCCCACTAGTTATCTACCAGAGGCCCTGAGACCTGAGCCATGCCTTCATCAAATTGGCCCATTGAATGTAATTGGATCCATCGAAAGTCTGTATGAGTTTCTCAAGAGTTGAAGACATGATGGTTGGTGGCTGCTGGTAAAAGTGCTCAATCAGTCTTTTACTCAATGAAACACATTTAATGATCTAAGGAGAAAGCACTCCTTCAGAGTGTGTAGCCCTAGTGAACCTAGGTTTTATATGTAGCTCACAGGGAGCACAATGCAGCTCATGAAGAGCGCAAGGTTGTAATTTGGAGACTATGAAGTCAACATCATTCACAGCTAGTTAAGGTGTGTTTGCAATGTGCCCAGCAGGGCCCATAACCTGTTGGAGCAGACTATATATGCTGCACAGTGGAAGAGACAACTAGTTCCTTACAACCTACCTGGGGTTTAGTTAGACTTACAGCTAGGGTTAGCAGAGGTAAGAACACTGTATTCCTACTATGGTACAGGTTCTCCTTATATACATAATAATAAGGATGTCACATGACTCAGGAATGTGTTTACCACATGTATGTGCAGTAAGCGCAGTAACATGTGTATGCTGCATGTATTGCCTCATGTATACAGCATGCATCATGGGGATTAATTTCAACACCAAGGTCATTGAAGACAGCCTTCATCAGGCTTTCAACCACCACAGAAACCATATACCAGCTGCCTTTGGTGCCACTATGAATGATATCCAGGATAGTCCTGCTTGGGATTACTTGCAAAGTTTTCTACAGTCTCCTTATCATCTAATATTTGGAATCTATATTGATTGGTTCAATCCTTATACCAATAAGATTGCTGGTAAGTTATTAACAAATTCTGCATAGACTATGACACAGCTTATTTTATATATTGGCAAAAGTGTCTTGCAGAGCAATCCTGCTTTATTGCTTGAACTTACCTTTTCATCTTCAGTATCAATTTGAGAATACATTTATTGGTGGTCTCACACCTCCTCCCCATCTTCCTGACCCCACAACCATCTCTCATCTTCTTGAACCTGTTATTAAATCTGTTGCCAAGTATGGTGCTGCACCAGGCCAAAATTTTCCAACATCTAGACATTCTGATGGCATCTCTGTGAAAGCAAAAATTGCACCTGTGATTGCTGATCTTGAGGGAAGTCACAAGGCCACTGGCTTTTTGGGACATGGTGCTACAATGTTCTGTTCTTTCTGCCTCTGCAACAGTGATCAGCTAGAGGATCTCAATATTCAATCTTGGGAACTCTGTAATGGTGCACAGGTGTGAGCACAGGCAGAGGCATGGTTGTATCAGACAACCAAAGCTGGTCAAAATGCTCTGCAAAAGACAACTGGTGTGCAATGGACTCCACTGCATAATCTTCCATATTGGGATCCAGTCAAACATGTTGTACTAGGTTTTATGCATAACTGGCTTGAGGGTGTTTTACAGCATCATCTTCGTGCACTCTGGGGAATTTGATGGGATGAGGATGAAAGCCAAAAAGTTAAAGAGGTGGAAAAGGATGAGCAGTGGAGTGAGGCAGATGTGTCAGATTCTGCTGAAGAATTGGATGATCTTTTTCAAGAAGCAGCTAAACATAATCTTGAGGCTGCAATGGCAATGCACCATACACCACCACCTATGTCTCCCTCACCATCTTCTTCTGAATCATCAGACTCATCCTCATCCTCAACACCTACAGCCACACAGAGCCACACAAATCCCTATGCATATGACTTCAATTATGATGATGATGATGATAACTATATTCCTGTTGACCCTTTGCCTTTTAGCTTCACAGAAACTGAGCTACAAGCAATAAGAAATTGCATTCATGATATCACTCTTCCAACATGGATACAAAGACCACCAACCAATCTTGGTGAACCAAGCCATGGCAAGCTCAAAGCTCAGGAATATCTCACCCTCTTCACATGTATCTTTCCCCTCATTATTCCTGAATTCTGGTACATGACTACTGCCACAAATTTCCACCACCAGCACTTCTACTGCTTCTATCATGTTGTTGCAGCAACAAATATTGTAGCTGCATATCAAACCTCCAATGCTGATGCTGATGCCTATACTCAGCATTATATTCAATATTGAACTGCTATTCAACAACTTTTTCCACATCGTTCATCCAAGCCAAACCATCATTATGCAATGGATAATGGTGCTCTTCTCGAATATTGGAGTCCTTTGGCTTCTTTTAGTGAGTTTCCAGGTGAACAAATGAATGGAAAGTTGCAAAAATGAACACCAATTATCATCTCCATATGTGTTTCAATTATTTTGCTCAAACATTGATAGCTAATACCAAGATCAGGGGATTTAGATCTTACAATGCTTCGTCAGATGAGTTGTCAAGCATGTGTAGATGCTTTACTGCACAGTGAAGATCATTCAAAAGAATTATGTGATATTCTTGAGCCAGGAGACATGGCCAAGGATGACCATCCAGTACCTCTCCAGCCTACAGAAGTGGCAGATATTCTAGCAAAGCCACCTTGCCTTCTTGAAGTAGATTATAAAAATCTGCTTAATTATCTTCACCAGACAGGAAGACCATACCAAGCTTACTCTGATCTTCCCCATCCACCAAATGCCATTATTCTCCCTCCACAAGCCCAGCATCTTTTGCAGGTGCACCATGATGAGTGCACATTCAGTTGTGAAAAGTCGCATAAAGGAAACAGTGCTATAAAGTTCTACAATCCATTAACACAGGCTCATGATACAGGATTCATTCAAAACATTTGGAGACTTCTGCTGGAGGGAATAATGCACACCTTTATAAGAGTCCACTCACATCACACAAGAGGCAGAGCAATACATTACCCAGGAGAATATGTTGGGAATAATAGGGAAAAAAGACACTTTTTCCCTGGGGAAAAATAAAAGGAACCATTAGTAAAAAAATGTTGTTTTTCTCACACTTTTCTCTTTGCTCTTGCTCAGCACAAATAACTCATCCATTCCCGGGAGAAAATCAGGTGACAATGGAGGGGAAATATATCTTTTTTTCCACATTTTCTCTATATCTGGTGAAAATAACATTTTTTCTCCTGACTTCCACAATTTTTTCACCTAGAAACAGATTAGTTATTTTTCCACAGAGAAAAAACTGGGAATATGTGGGGAAATGACCTTTTTCCCCCTCATGTTCACAAGTTTTTCTCCTGGACACAGATTAGTTGTTTTTCTGCAGCAACCAAAAGGACAAAATGTAGGAAAATAACATATTTTTACTGATGGTTCCTTTTATTTTTCCCCAGTGAAAAAATGTCTTTCTCTCCCATTATTCCCAACATTTTCTCCAGGGTAATATATTGCTCTGCCTCTTGTGTCAATCACTATCTACACAAGAGGAGAGGCAGGCACCATTCATACACCACCCTGGATTTATGGTATGAATTGTTGATGCACTCCCCTCTAGCAACCTTAGTATTATTGAGCCTGTCCATATTATCACTCATGTCACAATGGTCCAGTGGCCAGCAGGCACTTATGGTATTGGCAGGAAGGTCCTGGTTGTATGTTGGGCTCCCAACAGAGGGCACTGATAATTTTGCATCCCTGGCAATGTATAAATAGCTGTTATAACCTCAATTATGCCTCCATTCTATGCTTCATTTTCCTGGTCTGACTTCTTTCCAACTTGAAATCTTGTTCTGCTTCTACTTCCTTATTCTGTTCTGTGCTATCTTTAGCATACTACCTATGTTCTGTTTCTGCATATTTAAGTCTATAGTATTGTTTGTAATACCTTAGTCTGATAATCGCACTCAATTAACACCAAGCACAAAGATTAATGTTCCAATGATTACAGTGAACTTTTCATGTGAAATATTACCACTATTAAATGTATCATGGAATTATTTATGTAGATCTTAATATATGTGTTATGTGTGCAAATGGAAATTGTGAGAAAGGTGCCAACTGGATCATGGATTCAGGTGCATCAAAGCACTTCACTGGTGAAATGAAAGATTTCACTTCCTACGAGCCTTTACTGAGAAAGGACTCTACCTTGGTTCAAACAGCCACAGGTACTACTCATATAGTAGGAAAAGGAGTAGTCTTCATTAGACACCAGGTAGTATGTCACGGGAAGTCAGAGATGCATGAGATGCAATTATACCCCGTCTACTACATACCTGACTGTAGTACTTGACTACTGTCAATAGGCGTCTTTTTACAAGATGGAAGTGATGTGCATGGTTCCTCTGCACACATTTCATTTTTTGAGAAAGGAAACCCAATCATGGATTGTGTCCCTCTTAGGAGATGCGACATGATCTATTGGGCTCGGACTCATATATTGAGCACCAAGAGGATTAATGTCACGACCATGTATGTTGCTGACTACTTGACTTGGCATAGGCGACTTGGACACCCATCCAAAGAAGCACTAGGGAAAATGCCTAATAGCACCATAAAATTCCCAAGGAATTTAATTATTCCTAAAGACAAAATTATATGTCCAGGGTGCACTGAAGGGAAAATGACGTCAAAATCTTTTCCCGAATCAACTTCATGTGCAGAGAAATCCTTTGAATTGATACATTCTGATCTAAAGGAACTACTGGTACTATTGTGCCACAAACATAAATACTTTATTGTATTTCTGGATGACAAAATGTCACATATCTGGGTCCAGTGCCTTAGAAACAAGTCTGATGCTGCTACAGCGATTAGACAATTTCAGGCAATGGCTTTGACCCAGTATGGCACTACAATCAAGCACTGGCATGTTGATCCAGGGGGGGAGTTCAAAGATTGTGAGCTACAAAGTACACTCAAGAATTTCAGCATCAAAATAGAGATGTCTGCACCCCACATTCACCAACAGAACAGGCACGCAGAGCATGCCATAAGGACAATAATGGAAAAGTTGCAAACCCTGCAATTCACCACTTGTCTACCACAATTGTGGTGGGAATTTTGCATTGAACATGCAACACACCTATACAACTGAACCCCAATAAGGCACCTGAAATGGCTGACACCTTTTGAGGACCTGAATAAGGTCTGCCCAGATCTAAATGATCTGAAGGTCTTTGGTTGTGGTGCTTACATCTATCTACCCAAGGAGAAACATCCAACCACATTAGCACCTCGATTGGAGTTAATGATGTACCTTGGATTAGAAGATGGCATTAAAGCATACCGTTTCATGCGACTTAGTGGTGCAATATTCATTGGTGCTACAGCACTATTTGATGAAACATTGTTCCCATGCTGTCCCGGAGCTAAAACTCCTGCCAAGACAGACCTTGGTGATTTTCCACCTCCAGAACCAGAAGATGATGACCACTCATCTGGAATGGATGGTGATGATTCTATACCGCCACAAAATCCCCCCCTTCCTCCATCATCAGAAAATGATAATGATGATGTACCAAGTGAGCAAAAGGTGCATGACAATGTGACTGACGCTACTCCTCCACTGCCTCCAGTGACCACTGAGGACTTTTGGCCAAGACATGATGATCAACAGGAATGGCAGCAATTGCCCCATCGATCAGGCAGGCAGAGGAACATCCCAAACCATCCCGGCAATACCTATGGAGAGAAGCGACTCCCCTCTGAAATAGAGAGAGACATTGCATGTGATCAATATTGGAAGAGATCTGTGGGTCAAGATTCAGATCATAACTGAACACAACCACAATCTCAACAGCAAGAACCGGTTCCTGGACCGAGTTTGGCACCCCATGAGAGTGTGCCCAATTCCAATAATCAAGAACATGATCACCCAATGGGGGAACCGGACAAAGCAGGTTATATTAAAAAGATAACCAAGGAAGGTGGAGATAAGCTTATTTGCTGGCTGTTGTCAAAAGCAGTCAAAACATCAAGCGAAATAAGCCAAGTTCCAAACCAATTTTGCGATATTGCATGCCTACCAAGGCAGCAGCAAATTGAGTGGAAACTGGCTTGTTGTGAAGAATTAGAGGCTCTTCACAAATGACAAGTCTATGACATCGTCGCTCTTCCACATGATCAAAAAACAATCAAAAATAGATGGGTTTTCTCTGTGAAATCAGTAGGGTGTATTGACCTGCAGGTAAATTTCACACACTGCACCCACACCTGCCAACACCGCACCCATCCTAACACCACAACCGCAGTGACAGGTTTTTACCACGGTCTGTCATGAAACACTGCAGGTGTGATACCATGTATATACACCATGGTTTTAACAATATTTTTGCCTTGTATTTGATGTTCTATGTTGAATATCCTGTATCTGTGTTGTATAATCCCTTCACTAACTACACTACATCCCATATACATATACCTACAATTTTTTGCAAATTTGAATGCTAGCTTATGTTACTTCATGCCAAACAAAAAGACACCCCCACTCAAGACGAGCGACAGAGTTATTTATTCAATAATTCTACAAAGAGAAGAACCCCACCCCCATGCAAAATGTGGGGGAGGGGGTTGTGATGTGGGCATCATTGCCCTGTCATTGTTGTTGTCCCATCGTGTCCCCCCCATCCTCTGTCCTGTTGTCCCCATTGGCCTTGTGCCTGTAGTCTAGTCCTCCCCATCCCCATGTCCCTGTCCCACCATCTCATTGTCATTGTCATACTCCTGCTCCCATCATTGGCCCGTGGTGGTGGTGGCAGTTTCTCATTGTTGCTGCTGTCGCGGCTGCTCCGTGTCACTGCTCATGGTGGCTCATCCTCCCCCATACCCATCCTTGTCCTGTTGTTGATCCCCATTTGCACCCCACAGGGTGGTGGTGGCTCAGTCGTCAGTCAGTGCATTCATTAGAGTCATCATGTCATCATAACAGGAGGTAAAATCTATAAGTTAGTTGGATGAAACAAAAAAACAAAGAAACGAATGAGGAAAAACTTACCAGGAGTCCAAATGATGATACATGTCATTTGAGCCTGTGCCTCGTCCTTGTACCCCCCATCCCATTCCTGTGTTCATCTTCATCATCATAGTTCCCTCACCGTTGCATTGTGCCGTGCACCCCGATGCAACAGTGGTTTGGTGGTGGCAGTGGTCTGTCGTTGTCATCCCTATCTTCCCCATCATCATCGTTGAGTCCTCTCATTGTCTTCTGGTCCTTCTTGTCATCTGACCATTGTCCTGGTTGTCATCGTCATCAGTAGTCCTAGTCAGTACCTAAAAAGTTTGTTAGTTAAAAAAATGAGAAATGAGCAAGAAAAAAACTTACCTACAGCCCAAGAGACGTCCACAACATCTCTTGGGCCTTTCCCCCCAGTTTTCCTCATCATCCCCGCTGTCCCAATCCCAGCCACTCCTAGTTTCTACCCTGCTCCCAGTTGCTCACAACGGTAGTTGGGGGTGCTGTCATGGTGGGGGTACTGGGCTTCCAGGTCCTCCTTGTCCCCCTTCCTGGCATTGCAGAGGTTCCTTCCTTTCCGCGCCTCCTGTCATTGTCATCCAATCCTTGTCCTCATCCTCTTGTTGTCGTATGGTTCATCATTGTCCTTTCATTGTCATGCCCTCATCCTCTCCATCGCCGCTTTTGTCTGCTGTCTTCGTCATTGTCAAGTAGTACAAACATTGTAATCTAGAAAAAAGAACAGTTAGTTCTAGGCATGCAGATCACCCAAACTGCAAATAAAGTCAAACTTGATCAAACTGAATATCTCGCCAAAGTGCTCAAGAGGTTCGAGATGACAAATGCCAAAGTAAAGTTTCCCCCACTCCGCTCCTGACTGGTTACCAACCATTGGAAAACACAGTGATGCCAAACGCGGTGCTTAGATCAAAATATCAGTCTGTGATTGGATCTTTATTGTATCTGATGCTTGGAACGCGACCTGATATTGCTTATGCGGTAATCAAGATGTTGCAATTCTCGACTAATCCTAGCCAAGAACATCTAGACAAAGCAATGTACATCATGTGCTATCTGGTGGGAACCCAGTAATATAATATTGTCTACAATGGAGAAAAATCCAAATGGCTACAGGCCTTCACAGATTCTGATTGGGCAGCTGACACTGTCAAGCACCGATCTACAATGGGATACTTTGCTACTCTAGCAAGTGGGATTGTGTGCTGGCAGTCCCATTTACAAAAAACTGTAGCACTGTCATCCACAGAAGCTGAATATATGGCTCTCTCCGACACTTGTTGGCAGATAGCATGGATAGAGTCCTTATTCCAGGAACTTGGATATATACTGAAGTGCATACCAATCTGTGCTGATAATCAGGGATCCATCTTTATCGGATCTAATCCAGTTCAGGAAAGAAGGACTAAACATATAGACATTTGCTACCACTACACCCGTGAATGCATAGAAAATGACAAAGTCACAGTCATTTTCATTCCTGGAAGTGATAATCTGGCTGACATGTTCACAAAGAACCTTGGCACCATCCTATTCAGTAAATTTGGAGACTCTCTCAGAATTACTTTTGAGGTTCAAACTTAGCTGCTTAGAGCACTGTACAGTTTGAGGGGGGGTGTTGAAATTAATCCCCATGATGCATGCTGTATACATGAGGCAATACATGCAGCATACACATGTTACTGTGCTTACTGTGCATACATGTGGTAAACACAATCCTGAGTCATGTGACATCCTTATTATTATGTATATAAGGAGAACCTGTACCATAGTAGGAATACAGTGTTCTTACCTCTGCTAACCCTAGCTGTAAGTCTAACTAAACCCCAGGTAGGTTGTAAAGGAACTAGTTGTCTCTTCCACTGTGCAGCGTATATAGTCTGCTCCAACACTTGGAGGATAAAAAGAACTGAAGCCAAGAATCAAAGGATTGTGTAGTGTATAGATGACATGGGACCCATTTAGGCCCATTTGGAGTATTCTGAGTTGTCCAGAGTTTTGTGTTACAGGATTGTGATCTTGGGGATGCCTTCCACTGACATTGCCAAGGAATAGGATGAGAAAAGAGGGAAAAGCACTTGGGGCAGCATGCTGTCCAAATGATTTCTGGCTCTGAGCAGTGAAGCCGATATGCTGTATGGACATCATGAGGAAGTTTGATGTTTGGAAGCTTGACATTGAGTCCAGATGATGAAAGAGCAACCTCGACAATAGAGAGAGTCACAGAAATAATATGTTGAAGTCCTTGTAGAATTTTGTTGGTGATAGAATGACTCACACCAGCTCTATTGTGGAGCCAGATGACAAGGAGGCAGATCATCTTTGTGATAAGTACTGTAGAAAAGTTGATATCTGCATAATTACTATTAGTCTTGATCTAACAATAACAATGTAGCACTTACCTGTGGGAGAATTAGAAGCTCTAGAATGTTTTGGTGATGGGCTTGGGGATGATGATTGCCGCTTACCCTTTGCCAGTTGTGAAACAGGCTGTTTATCCTGTTTCTCATGCTTCAAACGGGTAGAACCATCAACATACTGTCCTGGCTGTTCAACACCATTGATGAAGATGGTTTTTGTGCTACAAATTGTGCAGTTACATATGACTGGAGGCATGGTGAACTTGGTTAAGCCTCAGTGAAGGAAAAGAGGGGGAAAGAATGACAGCTGTTTTGGACCATTTTAATAGAAACATCAAAATTGGTTGCTATTGTAACTGATGTATCCTCCATGCAACAGTCTGATGCCTGTCACCATAGTCACTATCATGAACCTATTGATTTAAACAGATATCTGTTTGTAAAAGGAAGCATCAATACAAGTGCTCAATTTGGTAGGATTATGTAATAAGGTGCAAACTACAGTCAACCATGAGTGCATGAGTCAATGTTTCAACCGTGAGTCAACTCCGAGTCAACCGCAAGTCAACTGCCTCAGAACTTGCCCATTGTGTTTGTTGGTAATGGTTTTTTATGACAACATTGTGTCTTGTTTAGACAACAAGGTGGCGTGATTGGCGCTGGCCTGGGTAGGCCATCATAGTAAAAGAACAAGGACAACCATGATTTTGTTATTACATAATGGCAAGAACTACTAAATATCATGATCTAAAGTCACGCCAGGGCCTTGGCGGTATGAGTGATGATTAGCACATTTAGGAACTGTAAAGGGTGCATGAGTGAGTGACACATAGAGCAGCTACACTGTACCGAGTAATACGGTATATAGAATGTATACATTGTACCGAATGATATGGGTTCATGGGGGCCCATAGAATGCTCTCATAATAAGTATAATATGTACTACTATCAAATAGATACAGTGTTAGTATTCTGGCTTGTTATTTACTTTGGAGAATGTTAATAGCCAGATCAGTCACCTATGAGATAGTGTTGGACATGAAATATGGCAACAACATCGGCACCGGCAATGGAACTGGCAACAGAACTGGCAACAGAACCGGCAACAGAACTGGCAACAGAATTGGCAGGCAACAGAACCAGCAACGGAACCAGCAATGGAACCGGCAACGGAACCGGCAATGGTAGCGGCATAAAAGTATGGCATCGGCATCAGACACCACATAGTACGGGCAAAGGAGTTTCATGATGGTGAAGGCATCATGAATCCTCATGTAGCAATAATTGATTTATTGTGGTATGCAGACCTATGCATGGCACTGGCACCGGGATCACAATCACGCCGAAAATGTTCGGTGTACCAAAAGCACCAACAATTATTACTACATGTTTATGTATACAATGCACAAGGAATTGAGTGTCATGTGTCCTCTGTAGTGTCCATATCATCATCAGAGCCCGACAACCAACTGCCATCAACATAACTAAAGTCCGCATGAGTATAGACGGGCACTGGCAGCGTGATGCGGGTTGGGGAGGGATGCTCTATCTGGGAGGTGCTTGGGGATTCATCACTAAAACTGCATTCCGAGTCAGAATTTGCACTCACATCATCAGCATCAGCATCGGATTCACCCAGAGATCCAGCAGAATCTGCCTCTGATGATGAGAAAAAAACCTCTGCCGCATCAGACGCAGTGGCAAAGGCTGAAGGAGGATTAGAATGTCCAGATGAAGAGGTAGTAGAGTCGTCAAAGTAGATGGCAGCAGCATCAAAGCCAGTTAGAGAACCCGTACCAGCGAGGACAGGCTCGGCATCAGCAGTAGAACCCGTACGGGCGGATGATGAATCACAATCAAATGCCATGGCTGCCTCAAAGGCAGTATGACCAGCATTAGCAACATTATCTTGACCTAGCCCCTGCATGAGTGCATTGCCATGCGAATCGGCAGTGGGGAGAGGATCGGCATCGGTAGTAGAACCAGCACTGGTGGATGATGAATCAAAATCAAATGCCATCGCTGCCTCAAAGACAGTATGCATATCAGCGTCATTCGCTACATCATGGGGAATGGGGACAGAATCAGAAACAGGAATGGGGGCAGCATTGGGGGCGGCATTGGGGGTGGCCGCAGGGGGGACAGGAAGAAAGGGAGCGGTTCTAGCATTGGATACATCGGAATCAGATTCTGGAAAATAGAGCCCTGCATCATGAGCAGTTACCGTGGGTGGTCGACTGTAGGAAGAAACTGTTGGGAGACTTGGGGTTTCTGACCACTCCTTGTTTGGCGGTGGGCCATCGGGTAGAGACACTATGTACCCAGAATGCTGTGCCTTTCCCTTTCCCTTCTTCTGATTGATTGCTAACACGTCATTCTCCGTAATATCCATGCCCCAGGTCCACTTGTAGGAGGTGGGGGGAAGGGCTTTCAAGCACTCAAGTTCAGCCTGTGCATGTGCAGATACCCGTTCTGTTTCCGATTGCCTTACCCGTCTCCCAGTGGGTCCACAAATGTTTTTCGATGCCGATGACGTTGCCAGTGCTGTTGCTGTTGCCGTAGCCAGTCCCAGTGCTGGTGCCGGTGTTAACTTACTTGGTTCAGACTGAATCTCCTTGAGCAGGGCAAGCTCATGGAGATGATGAAATCCTGCCACTTTCCTCAAATTCACATTCATTTCAGCATCCACTGCTGATTCACAGGCGCTTAGGAAGCCATGCATCACGCCTGCTTCATCAAACATATCGTGTATGAGAGCATGCAGGTCAACGCATGATTGGCAATCAACTTGGCTGCTGGGAGCATCCTGCCCTGACTGGCTATCGATGGGTGTTGAGACTGTCACAGGGGTAGAGACCCATTGCTGATAGTAATCAAGGCATTTGTCCAGAGTGTCGATGCCAAATATTCTGGCGGGTGCTGGTTCTGCCTTGTGATGCCACCAATCACATGCATATGACTCCACAAGACGACTAGGACTGTCGCTGGCAACACCATCATCCAACAAGGCCAAGAGAGATGGATGGAATCCCAGGGGTAGGTGGTCCAAATTCACATCGGCAAGACTGTCGGCCAAGGACCGAAGAAGGATCGGCACATCTATCATAAGGCCGATCGAGGTGCCGATGCTGATCCAAGACATAACATACATCTGTCATACATCTCAGTGATGTATATTTACTTAATTTAGGAAAGATCTTCAACTTACAACCTCGGCATAGAGAATTCTTTGCATCCAACTTTGTTTTACAAAGTTTGCCTGGTCTACCTCCAACAAAACCTGGCAGAATCGGGACTCTGCATACCAAATGATCTCTTGTGCATGCCTTTGGAGTTGCACTTTTGGGCCCGATTGCAAAGAAAAAGGGCTGTAGACTGGGAGACTTTTGTTCGACATGGTTTTACCAATCGTGGTTGGTTATCAAGATAATCGTATTTACATCAAGGTTACATAATCATCAGTCACAAAGGGGAGATATAATCGGCATTTGTTGATCTAAATGCTTTGTCAGCCCTCAAAGCTAATTCATACCATGAAGCACGTTGATGATTAGCATAAGCAAGCAGACCAGGAAGGGTATTGTTGGACTCTGAGGCTGACTGCCACCATTGGCTGTGATGGATGAAATACCGCACAGTCCACTGCATTTCATATGTGATGAGTAGAAACTCCTCCCTCCACTGATTTCTCTGAGCCTGTGAACGAAGCCAATGTATGCATCTGACTATGAAAAATGTGAGCACAACAAATAGAGATGACCACCCAAAAAAATTTACATTCCCAGAATCGACCGAGGTCGGCATCGGAAGCGGGTATGGCCACAGCCCTGCTCCTGCCATCAGCACCAATGCCACTGTTAGCTAAGACACCAGTACAAAAGGAATTATGCCAAATCCAGGACAGACAAACAGAGGTGGAGCCAGCTACATTTGGATTCAAAATAGCTGTGCTGGCATTGAGGTCATCCTTGGTTAACCGCTGAAACATACTCAATGTGTCAGCATCACAATACAGTGCCAGCAATCGGCTATGGCAATGGTTATACATCCGAGCGTGCAAGCTAATTTTGTTAACCAACTCATGGACAACAGCTCGTGACCGGGTGCAAACTCCCTTTCGCGGCGCCGCTCGCATGATGTGTGAATATTGAAATGATTTTTCAGCGATGAGCTCCTGCAGCTCCCACAGCTGATGCAGCAGTCGGCTTGCCTGGCACTTCCAGAGCTTAATCTCTACCTCGGCCAGGTGGCCATGACGAGGGAGGGTTACTTGTTGCTCCTCCACTGAAATAGTAGATGTTGCAGGAAGGTTTGATGGGCCAGCTGCCGATGCCTCGTCATCGTCAAGTTCACCTGGGGTATCAAATTCTCCTTCGTTATCATTGTTGATCCACGAGGAAGCAATGTCATGATCGGCTATGTTGGCAGCATTTTGTAACTGGGTTAAGGTTACCATGTGGGATGTCAGAGCTTCTCTTTCCCATTCAACAGCTTGTGTGTCGGAAATGTGAGGTGATTTACCCAGTCGACGGACTTTGTCTCGCAATTCAATCCTGGTGACGATAAATGATTGGTTGTCATCTGGAGTAGGCAGTGGAACTCACTGCATTTGCTGAAAAAGAATAGTGAAATCAATCCACTCCTCAACCGCGGATTGAACCAGTGCCATTCCCGAAGAAGAGGCCATGCCCGAGGCCGATCCTGATCCTGCTGCCATGTCTGATATCTCCGTGGCATACATGTCCATTACCTTGATATCTGTAAGTCTTCTGGTTTCTGCTGAGATGACTTCATCCTCCCATTGTTCGATTGGTTGCTGGCCGAATGCTGCTGTTCGTTCAGCATGGTATAGGCCAAGTTGTGTGGAGTTCTCAAGTGCTTCCCGAGCTTTTGCGCATAGTGTGACCATCATACCGAGCATTTTCCTGTGATTTGAATCTGTAGCATGATCATCAAGCATTTCTGCCCGATGTGGCAAGGTTGCTGTTCTGACTGTTGGGGAGATGGAATTCAGTGATGCCCACAGAGACTCAAGTATTTCTCCTGCTACGATGCTGGACCCTGGGATGAAAGACAGAGCATAGCGAAAAAAGCATTCATCTTTGTGGCCATGAACATGTAAAAGCCCAATGGCCTGGTCGATCGTCAAGCCGGCCGGAAGATGGGCACCAATACATTCCCAAAGGTAGATAATGTACTGGCAGACAATGTCATAAATGAGCATGACTCCCTGTTGAGGGTCAACTCTAGTGATCTTCAGCACTTGAAGAAAACCAAAGTCGATATTCTTCTGCTGTTCTCCATGAAACAGGTCTACCAATGCATTGGGAACATAACATCCATGCCGTGCACATGCAATGGCTGCGCATCCAGTCCTGTCACATGCCTTAGATGCCAGAAAAGCATTCACAATGGCTAGGAATTTATTTTCGCAAGGGGCCTTCTGAAAGACTGGATAGAAATCAGATTGGCATCGGGGCAGGCAGCAGGAACAGCAACAGCAATGGCTGCCATCAAGGGAAGGTACCTACCGTTAATCGTTCTATGGCGGCTTGGAGAAAGTGATGATATTCAGCCTGATTTGGGGCCATCCCACCTCCATCCCATAGCCATATGTCAGTTTCTGGGCTTTTCTGCTGGACATGATCAGCTTTGAAATTGCCATCGGCCACGAATATGCATTTGAAAACAAATCTGAATGGCAATGTGTCATTATCCATGCCACTGCGGAGACATTCTGTCACCCACCGGTTCACATTGTCCTTCCAATTTTCCGGTATGTTTATGCCTACTTGAGGACATGCTGGGCAGAAATTTGCAAGTGTTCCTGGTTCGGGATTCAAAGGATCTTTTTGATTGTGTCCATACCCTGCCCACTTCAATCTTTTCATCCAACGCCATAAGTGGGACATGCACCAAAGCTCATGGTAGAGATTAACCACTTCGGCAGGCCTCATTGGCGGTGTTACATGCTGAATCAGCTGGTAAAACTGATAGGCTGAGGCCTTTAATTCTAGATTACAGAGCCGAAAATAGTCTAGGACCTGCACAGTGAACAGAGTCCATATGTTGGTGAAGCTTGTGGGTAGTAAGTTGCTGGTTACCAGGTCCAAGGGAATTCGGTGTTCCCCCTGACACTGGCAGGTAACCATTGCCATGTGATGTATTCCATTTGTATGGACCACACAAATATAACTGTTGTTCAAGGCATCGGCAGTGGGAATGGCATCGGCAGTCAGATTTATGGTAGGCAAATACGGCTGAAAGCCATGGACATCTTCATTGGCTTGTTGAACTTCAGATTCATCATTGCCATCAAAGAAGTCTTCATAACCATGCTCAGCGTGAACGTTACCATCCCCTTGACCCCAAAGGGAATCAAGGTGATCCAAAAAAGCTGAGTCGGCGGCAGTTTCATCATCCAAAAAGGCAGAGTTGGCAGCAGTTTCACTTTCCCACTCATGATATGGCTCCAATGCTGAGTGAGGCAAAGTCGGCCATTGCTGCTGCTGCTGCCAATCGTTGGCCTGAGCACTTTCTGACTCTTGCTTTGCTTGATCCTTCATGTATTCGAATGACTCCAGATACTGCACTTGAAAGTCCAGGGCTTGACAAATGGGATAATTGGTGTTGTGCTGGACTAAATTGTATGTGCTGACCTCCCATAGTTCCGCCCAGTGGAAGTGCGTGCCGGTCCAGCATTCAATGCGATGGAAAGGATTTTGCCTGTGAGTTACGTGCATGCATGAGCGGCAAAGCATGGTTCCCAGTGAACAATTGACACATCGCCAAATTGCCTGTTTATTGAATGCGCAGTAGTTGCAAACTTGTTTGTTGACTGACCATGCCTGCTGAGCAAGGGATGCTTGCAGCAATTCATCTATTCATCCCACAAACTCCAGTACATAATCTTGCTGTCTCTATTATGTTTTAATCAGCGTTGTTCTGTAAGCAATCAGTGTCAGAAACTAACCTTGCCGATGTGGGGCCGGGTCAGCTTGGCACCGAGAGTCGGCTTGGCGGCCACCTGTGGTTCTTCCATGTCCCATTCTGGAACACCACTGGGGTAATCCTGTATAACAGAAATAGATTGAACCTGTTCCTATTCCTCTACGTCCCTCAGCGGGACCATGACTTGCTGTCTTTTTGGACCAGCTTTCGTCATGACCTCAACTTCTACATGTGTAACAGTATCCACTATAGCATCGTTGTTCTCCTACAGGGAGGCATTCTTCTTTGATCTTCTCTTGCGCTTGACAGGAACATATTCTAGGTCCATGGTGATTGGAGGTGAACCAAACCAATGACCTTATTGTACTATCAGCCTCATGTTACTATCGACCTCATGTGATCCTCATGTTATCCTCGTGTGATCCCCTCATGCTGATGAAATATTTTATGTCAATCAGAAGAACGATTCTTCCTTTACAATAATTCCCTCCAATGCCGCCTGGGCCATCAGAGAATCTGTGGTTGAGAAAGTACCGGAAGGGAGGCAGATATACGGATGAAGAGTGGAGGATCATAGAGCCATACAAAGGTTCTTTCCGATCGCAGCAATCAAAAGCCGGCTGATTGCAAATACTCAAGACCGACATCCTCCCAGCAATGTTCAACTATTAGGCAGCAATTGACAAGGCCCCTGTGGATCAGGAGGAGAGTCGCCTTTGTGCCAAGGTAAACTCACAAGGATGTGAAGGTTGTACTACTGATCACATCGCCAGGAACTAACAACCTGGCTTTCCAACAACTGGTGAATGACTCAAGGACTCTCACGGAAATCGAACGACTTCAAAGTCAAGCGGTCAGAAGTCATTTGGAGCTTGTACCACAACTGAGTTATGCAAGAGATCGCGAACATGTTACATGTTGAGGATGCCACCATGAGTACACCAGGATGGTTCCAAATGCGAATGCCGGCTATCAAGAATGTTTACAACCAGATGACTACAGAGGAGAAGTTAGGCGTGCATGACGAGCGGGATAAGATAATGCATCAAGGATATCCTGAAGAGACAAAGTGAAGGTGAATAGTTCCCAATGCCAATGCCACTCCTGATACCGATGCCAGACTTTACAGTCTTGCAGCAAAATACCTACTTAAGCGTGTGCAGGAGAATGCTCGACAACAGTGGCTAGAAATGGGGGCATTGTCAGTAATAATGACAGCCTATGTCCACCCTAGGGGTTTGCTGGTTGTTGACGTGTGAGTCTCTGAAGTTATGATGGCTGATGCCAATGCCAATGCCATTTGCAGTCATGACCACATGGCCAATCTGATAGCCACCCCTATGTGATCATTTCTAGACACGTATTCCAGTGCAGTAACTGAACTGAAGTGAAACTTCATAACTTATGTGAAGGCTTTACTCACACCAGACATTACATCAATGGCAACGGCAATACAACACAAAGAAAAGCTAAGCAGATTACCAAAGACTAATGATGGCTACCCGATCCTTCCGACACCATGGAATGCCTCACCGTATACCAAAAAGGAGTTGGAAGTAATGTTTACCTTATATGTTGGGCAGCATTACGGTACATCAAGCTCCTAGTCCAGAAACAATTACTTATATCCATGCAGTACTAGCCAATAATGGTCGTAATCGCCATATCCCATTCAAAGCAATTGCCGATCACACTTCTTCTTTCATTAGTCCTGAATATCTCCCAGCCGGGTTCAAATTCACAGGCCCAAGGAAAATGCAGAAGAGTACCATGGAAGACTTCTTCGACCACATTTCGCAGCGGCAAACGGCACAGGGGCCAGAAAGAGCCTTCAGGTTCAAGGGAATCAAAGCAGATAATGGGACTGTGGCTCCCACACACTATCCAGGTGATTTGAATCCCCCTCCACCTTCCCGACATAAACCAAAATGCAGTAGTCAAAGGAATGCCGATGCTGTGTCCAATGCCGAATCAGTGACCGGCACCAGTCACCATCTCACTGCTGAGTCCAATGCCGATCCCCAAGCCCAAGTGAAATTGAGAAAATGCAAAGGGAAATCTAAGGGAAAGCAACCCCGTTGACAATCCACCACAGCACAGCCATCCAATTCCGAACCCGATGCCGCTGCCGATCATGGCCTTATGACTGGCCACCAACCTGATGCCGATGCCCTAAGCCACAATCGCAATACAGCAAGACAGTCATCCTATGTGCAAGTCAATCAGGCTACAATGGATATGCTCTACACAGCTGGTGTCACTTGTCCCCAGCTGATTAATGGTCCCAGTGATGGTGAACCAGAGTATCTCATTCCTCATCAGATTTACATGAGGTACATGTACATCACACGACCATCAGTTCCGAATGACACTGTGAACAAACTCCCATGCCCAATTGATCCATCTCTGTTAGAAGAAAACACCACTTCACCTCAAGAGCAAGTACTGCATCCTAAACCTCAACGACTTGTTGGAGGAAAGCGGACCGAACATCCTATTGCAAGGGCAAGGGCACTCATTGCTTTAGGTATGCCATCGGCAACAGCCGCAGTACAAGCAGCCACAGTGATGTCGGCAATGGCCCAAGTAGTGTCAGCCCAAGTAGCACCGGCAATGGCCCACATAGCAATGGCAATGGCCCAAGTAGGAACAGCCACAGCACGGGCAGCAATGGCCACAGTCGACCCCACCATGGCCATGAACACATTGCAACAGATGACACCACCATCATCTCAATCGGCAACAGCCCAAGTAGTGTCGGCCCAAGTAGCACCAGCAATGGCCCACATAGCAACAACAACGGCCCAAGTAGGAATGGCCACAGCACAGGCAGCAACGGCCACAGGGATGTCAGCAATGGCCCAAGTAGTGTCAGCCCAAGTAGCACCAGCAACGGCCCACGTAGCAACGGCAATGGCCCAAGTAGGAACGACCACAGTCGACCCCACCATAGCGGCCACAGTGACATCGGCAATGGCCCAAGTAGTCTCGGCCCAAGTAGCACCGGCAACGGCCCACATAGTAACGGCAACGGCCCAAGTAGGAATGGCCACAGCATGGGCAGCAACGGCCACAGTCGACCCCACCATGGCCCAGAACACATTGCAACAGATGACACCACCATCATCTCAAAGCACTGAGCTTCCTCAAATTCCATTGGTGTCAGCACTTGCTTGATGGACCCGAAAGACAGCTGATGACCTTGCACAGGAGGAAGCCATCTCAACCCAGACTGTTGGGAGAAGACCAAGAAATAAAAGAGTCAAATTTGTAGACCAATAGATTTCTATCAATTATATACATATGAAAGTGACATGTGTAACGAAAATGTCTATTCCTTTCTCCCTCGCTACTTTTAACATGTGTAACGAAAATGTCTATTCCTTTCTCCCTCGCTTGGCATCACCTCTGTCCTCAGAAGTTCCCACTCTTTTCTTAGGATTTGGCTGAGGTGTGGTACTTCTGGAAAGTGGTCCAGCTGGACCAGGTGTAAGTCCACGAGGGGATCGGCGCAACTGTGCCGAGGAAGGGGAGCCAGGCGAGGGTGACAATGGTGATGGAGGTGGGGGGGTTGTACTTGGTATTATGGATGGACCCGATGGAAGTAATTGTGGGGATCAACGGAGGGTAACTGCCGATGCCAGTGTGGCCGCAGACACAGCCGATGCCAAAGTTGGTGTGGCCACCTCGGGCCCGGGGAGTGAAGTTGGGGTGAAGAGGGGAGGGAGAGGGGCCATTGATGTTGGCTGCTGCGCCATTTCTTGAGAGTCTTGGGGTGTGGCAGGAATGATGTGAATCAGGGGAGGATGTTCGGGGCCACCTCTTCCCTCCTCGAGTATGGCTGCTTCCTCCTCAACCTCCATGTCCTTCTTCGATTCCGTCTCCATGCCCTCATCATGCTTCTCCTTGCCATTCTCCTCAACGTCAACTTCCTTGATAGAGTCCATTCCTTGCGTAAACCCGGCATTGGTATCGGCATCAGGATGTGGAATGGGCTCAATGGTTTCCCTCCTGACTGATTCCCTCTCAATGCGAGTCACCCGCTCTGAGTTTTGGCCATTGTACAGCACAATGGCTTGTGCACCGTCCTGCCACCCAAGGTACTCTTTGAAGTCTGCCATCCTCCTCATCAGCAAGGCGACCCCATCCCGTAACCCTCATAAGGGTTCTTGGACTCCGGCTTCGATCCACTTGCCTTGCTCAACAATCAGAGACTCAAAGTTTTGTTCCACTTGTTCAACCTGCGCTTCGAACCTTCGTTCAAGTTGTTCCAAGCGGTCAGCCAATCTTGTGTACAGGTCGGCAGCGGGAGCGGGCACGGGCATGTACACAGTCAGCTCATCGTCAAAATCGGCCATGTGAACATCAACGTCCACAGCTGTTGGAATATGTATTAGATAGTGGTTTTGTCATGATATGGAAGAACTCACCTTTTGATTTTCCCTTTTCTTTTCGTGTGAAATGGCGAGGCAATTCCTCGCCACTATGTTCACTGGAGAATCGTGTTCTCTTCATTTTTCTTCTTGATTCTTTTTTTGTTTTCTTTCTTGAGACTTGATCCTCATCCTCTGGATCACATTGAACCTTGCCGCGCCTGCAGTAGTAGCATGCTGTTTTTCCATTTACCTGCTCCCAACACTCACGCTTAAGCCTTACACATTGTGCACATGGTGTAGTCCTGAGATTCCCTCACAGGGGTGCTCGTGCTCTTGCTGTGGTGTCCCGCTTGTGCCTCTTCCTGGAATTGGTAGCGGTGTTGCTCTCCTCTATCTCGTCTTCTCCACTATTGGACTCCTCGGCCCCTTCTTTATTCCGGAATTCGTCGTCCGATCCACTGCTACTCTCCACCACTCGCAGCCTGGGTGTCACTGTGATGGCCGGCACCTTTGGTCACGATCGGTGCTGGGCAGGAGCTGGATGTCTTGATCCGGAAGCTACTGGTTGGGCCCCCATGTTGGCTGCTGGTGGTGGTGCCGGTGCCGGTGCCAGTGTCGCTTTTGCACTCTTTCCCAGGGCTGGCCTTTGTTTCCTCATGACAATCGTCCTTGATGCCATCTCTCCTCTCGGTTCTGCTGCCGTACCAGATGTTACCGCCGTTGCCATTGCTGTTGCTGGTTTTCCAGCCGTTGCCAGTTTTCCAGCTGTTGCCGCTGCCGCTACCCCTTCCGCTGCCGTTGCCACTTCAGTCACACCTTTTTTCTCATCGAAGCTCTTCATTGCCCTCCGTTGACCTTCAATGAAACCTTCGTCCCCTGTCTTGTCTGAATTGAACCAAGCCACCACAAATCCCCCAAGAATGCGTCAGCCTCAAAGACTTCCTGAACGTCGGCTGTGAGATTCTGCTTTCTCCACCCAAATAATGTTTTCTGCAGGATGTTAGTGCATGGTTGGTTTGATATTACATATCCACTCACAATCTTTCCTTCATCACAGCCTTGATGTTTTTTTTCGTGAATTCCTTGGCAAATCGCTCGCTCGATCTGGCTGATGTGGCCGAGTACTTGTTCACATGTGACATTCATGTTGGATGAATTGGCTGCGGGTGTGGGTGCGGGGTTGGGTTGGATGGATGACGATGGATGTTGATAAGAAAACAAGTGAAAAGATGAAAATCAACAGTCACGTGTTGTTGATTGATATGTACCGCTGATTAAACGGCATTTGTTGATATCACCCTGTTATCATCTCTGTGTTATCTATACCATGAGTGATCAGCAAAGCAACACTTATATTCTTGATGGATATGTTGCTATCCGAGGTGACAATGGGCAGCACTATCTTGTGCCCCCTTTTATAATTCCAGCTATGCAACAAGCAATGGAGGCATATTGCAAGAAGGTTGAATTTGATGTACACATGGCAGATAGGGGGGTAAGATTTTCTTTTTTTTGAAGTGTCATTATATCCTTGGGCCGATGTCAGGCTGTTGGCCAATGCCATCTATGGCCGATGCCGTGCCTTGACTGATGCCATGTTTTGGCCGATGCCTTCTCTGGGCTCCTGCTGGCTTGTCTATCACTGATGAATTTATAGGCTGGAAACATGAGGGATACACCATCCTACATAGTGGCCCGGAATATGCTACAGCTACCAGCCGATCCAGTAAGTGCCATGTCCTCATTTGCATGACTGTTAGTTAATCCTGTTGCAGACTTTGACAGACAGGGAGCTGTTGGGCTGCCATGCCAAAGTGAAAGCCCTGCAAAACAAGCTTGGCACCTCTTACAAGGATGCCAGCCATCGTCTCTACATGGCTGAGGTTGAGATGCTGGAACAGCAGCAAGATATCATGTTACGCACATATGCGACTTTGAAGAAGAGGGTGGAATGTGATATGACATCATTCAAACAGCGATTGTCAAACATTCCACTCAGATCATCGTCCCATGATGAGAACATGGCCGATCCTGCTGATTCTCAGAATTAGGTTGTATCTACATTGTTATATTAAGGTAGAATGAACACTGTTGTTTAGTTGGTTATTTATATGCCCGATTCCATATGAAAGATATTGGATTACTACCGCACATATATGCCGATGCCGCAGCTGTTGCCGCTGCCGTTGCCGTTGCCGTTTACTGTGTACAACACTACCTCGTAGGTCACTGATCTGGCTATTAACATTCCCCGTAGTAAATAACAAGCCAGAATACTAACACTGTATCTATTTGATAGTAGTACATATTATACTTATTATGAGAGCGTTCTACGGGCCCCCACGAACCCGTATCATTCGGTACAATGTATACGTTCTATATACCGTATTACTCGGTACAGTGTAGCTTCCCTATCTGTGAGTGATGTGACAAGTTTGACGCTAGGTTTGCCTTTGAGTGTCAGGTTGATAGGGAACGGTGGTGGTCGAAGTAGGATGGCGGAGTGAGGAAACGAATGGTGTATTACCGTAGTATTGAAATTACTTCCCCACCACCGAGAAATTTCAACGCATACATACCTCGTAGCCGGTAAATTACAGTCAAACCCCACCAAAAAGCCGCGGCTTAACGGCTTGGCTTTGGCTTTTCAGAATCCCAGGCCAGGCCAAAGCCGCCATGAAGCCGTCATCGTGGCCTGGCTTGGCCCATTTGGGCCCATGGAAGGTATATCATAGCGGACTGCCCCTGATTGCGGATAGTTATGTGCTCGTAGAACGATGAAAATCAGTGGAAAATGCCTGTGAATGACAGAATATCAGTAAAAATAAACAAACGAAACAATTCACAAGGAAAATCTGACGTACCTTCGGGACTACAAAAAGTTATGGTGCCGAATCTTGCTGAACGATATTATTCCAGAAGTTCGGAATGATTAAAACCTCGAAACGAGTCTTATAAGTTAATAGTACCGTACCAGAAGGTATTTGGAATCGGTACCAACTGTAGCCCACTGCGGGCAATAACGGTGGTGGTGGTATGAGAATGAAAGCGCAAATTGGGACTTTGAGAAACACGACGTCATTCTACTAGGTTGAGGCTATTTCTTTGGTCTTGTCTATTGTTTCACTCTACGGCGGGGCTACCAACCTTTCATCGAACAACAATCTATCCCGATTCCTTTTTTTCAAGCCCTCTCCGCCCCGAGAGGGTTATCCACATATTATCTAGGCCACGAGGTTCGAATCCTAGGAATATGGCAAGTGTCAATCTTATAAATCATGAAATGAGTCAGATTTTTTCGGCGATCTTCGACGAAGAGGTCCCTTTTCGAGCAATTGGTCTGGGCATCTCCTTGTGGTTGATCGTTAATGGGATAGATGCCGATATCAGGTGCAAATTTGTCGTACTGGGTATCTGGATTGGCGTGTGTATCGATGAACTTTAAGTTACTTTAAGTTTTGGGCGAAAGGTGTCACCGCGTTGATCTACCGACTATTAGTGAAGCATAGCAGATGCAGAAACAAGCTTACAAACGGTGTGTATATATTAATCTCTTTCTCTGCGCTCCCAACACTGGCGAAAGCCCCTCCAGTCCGGGCACTCTGGGGCATCTTGAGAGATGGGAAGGGATTTGTCCAGAAATTTCGTTGGCGGCACCAAACCCAAGAACAGGCCGCTTGTTTCCAGAGCGAGGCGACAGAGTCCCTATCATGTGTTTCAGAAGCATACGTATAGCTTCCAGAAGTCTTGTTCGCTATCAGAGTACTGGTTAGATTAGACGCGATTTTTGGAGGGGCGACTGGTCGGTTTTTGCACAGATGTTGAATTGAATGTGGATGGCGGAACAACACCGTCGCTACTGGCAGCCGAAGAAAGCAAGTCCAGGTTGGCAGAAGATGAGGAAATTGATGAAGATCTGGAAGCGAATGGGACCAGGCATTACAACTTGCAAATTCAGAACTAGAAGAGTGTCGTGCGCCTGGAAAACCAGGACACACGCGTCAATGGATAAATAAATATAAGCGCAGAGATAGTAAGTAGTGGCGATTCAGAATGAGCGCGTTGTTGACATTTATTTACCAATGTCCTTCAACTTGATGAAGTTCATTGATTGGGCTACCAAGACGCAACACTGCTTTTCTATATCTATTCTTTCCTCGTGCTGCTTTGCTGATTCATACTCTATCTGAACAAATTCGACGGTCTATTGAAGTTGCGTCATCATTCCATCATTGGTCAATGACGGCGAACCTCAGTTCCACCATGGACCCGACGAGTTCTTTATTTGAAGACTTCGCCCATTTGTCTGTGGGCGATCTGAATCCACCACGTGAGGCCACATTCCGTGATGCTACTCCATCGGTCACTCGGGTATCTCGCGAGCGCGATCGCTTCATCGATGACGATCACAAGCCCCTAGATGCGAAGCTCATGAAGCATTTCAGCGCTTTTCGGAGGCTTAACGAGGAGCCAGATTTGCCTGCACTGTTATCTATTACTACCCTTGGAGACAACAGACTCTTAACTCTTACAGAAGAAGAAGCGGAGGAACTGCTGACGCGACAACCGTCCATCAGTGCGATCTTACAGAAAGCATGGAAAGAAGCCTCATTCAAAGAAGTGCGACAATTGGGTGCGTTTTTTGTGCCATGTGGCCTCTTTTTGGGCCTCTAATCATCATTAAAGAGATCCTCTGGCCTTTGGTGCGAGTAGCTCGTAAGCGATTCTCCGTACTCTTTTGTTGGGATTGGTGATGACGGCTAGGTTGTAGCAAAAAGGGGCCATCTACCCCCCAACGAGGATGTAGATCTGACCAGTGCGTAATTGGTGCATTTTTTGTGGTTCATGACAGCTTATTCTATGGACACGATGCTCTAGAAGACGGTATTTATCTGTTCTAGCTCTTCTTCTTTTGCTGAGCCAACCCTACTTCCAAAGCTCTGCAGTCCGCCTGGCGTGATATTTACTTGGGAAATAATCATCGACTTTTATTCTCCAATATCAACGCCATCCCACGAACAGAAAAATCATATTCTAACCAAATCGCCATCGTTCAAAGTTCTGGAACGGGAAAATCTCGCATGGTACACGAGCAAGCGAACTTGGTCTTCACCATCCCATTTAATCTGCGAGAAAAGCGCGATAAACAAGGTCCTTACTTTTTTTACTTTCGAGGGTGCTTCTAATGACAAGCACAGACCTGGCCTTCCCCATCCCCGATGATGCTGTCCGCGACTACCTCGTTACCACTTCTGTATCGGATGATCAGCATGTCCTAAAAACCAATTATCTGAAGTTCCTCTCTAGTGTATTTACGCAAGTCGGCGGCGAATTAGAGAAATGCCGGGAAGAACTGAGGTCAAAGCGACCTAGAACTGCTGAAGATCTGGCCAAGTGGTGGTCAAGTCACCTTGAAGGCGTACGCAGAGAATTGTACAAGGCAGCGATTGACGGCGCCAATAACCCCATTCAGGTGCGCATCCATGAAGACGGCAAGGAACATCGTAGTTAATCATTGCATCGGCAGATTCTTCCTGAAATCCAGAAAAAGCATGAAGAGTTGCTTGCGAAACGCCGAGCGCGACCTGAAGACTCTGAAGACTCTGATCATATCAACTACGATGTGAAGACGATTATTGAGTTTGCCGCTGCGGAATCAGCAAGATTCGCACTGGGACAACTCATCACCAAGCTGGACAGCTGGGTTGGGTTGCAGCAAGTCAAACTCGTAATCTACTTCGACGAAGCACACCCGCTCACCAAAGTGGTGCCCAAGAACGACGACGAGAAGACGCTTTACGATTTTCTATGCTCGTGTCTCAACCAATTTTTAGCGTTCCCGATCTTTTGCATTTTCCTATCCACAAATTCGAGCTTAGCCCAGTTCGCTTCGCCACAGGCCCTTGCCAGATCCGCTCGCATCCGCGGTGGGAAAGCCGTTACACACGCACCAATTACCGAAACACCCTTTGACTGCTGCGGTGAACTCATGGTCAAGCCAGGCGAGTTGACTCTCAAAGATATTAGCACAATTCCATTCATGGCGCAATTTGGGAGACCATTGTGGGTGTAATTTTTTCACTGTTCAAATTGACGTGCTTGATGGCTTGTTGCAATAGATTTTGGACACTGTTACGAGGAGCCGGGATGAATGCATCTGTCCTCCATACAGGGCTCATAGAATTAGCACGTGCGAAGCTTGTTGCCTCTCGCAATATCGACTTCAGTTACGATACCTTCTTACCCGCTGCAAAGCTGGCAGTTCTAGATGTCCAACTGTCACTGGACTTTGAGCCTCGTCGTGAAAAAGTGCAAATCGAAGAGGCCGGTCTGGTTGAGAGCCACATGCGGTTCGCATATTCTATTCCTGATCACCGAGAGTACCTGCGGTCTGGGTACCCTTCCGAACCCCTTCTTGCCGAGGCTGCTGCCCAGCAACTCTGGACGTGGAGGAGGCAAGTTCCATTTATGGCAGTCGAAACGCTTACCACCATTCTCGAAACTGGCTTGCTCGATCGTGGAGAACTGGGGGAGCTTACCGGACGTCAACTTCTCCTCGATGCCTACCATCGCGCTGTCGAGCGAGAACAAGGTAATCGTCCCCAGAAAATGCCTCCTAATTTCAGCGCTGGATGCCGCCTTATATCCTTCATCGAAGCGTTGTTCGTCGATGAGTGCGCAGATATGGTTCTTGACAGCACCCCGGATAATATGGAGGGAATGTCGTTTAGAGAGGCATTCAAGCACGCTCTCATCTGCTTCACACATTTTGGGAAAATGGCGGACGACACCGGCACAACCTCCGCCGCGACATGGGCAGCTTTCATCCGCCACATGGCGATCATGTGCCGGAACGGCCAACGCACCGTCGACTGCATCTTACCTGTCCTCTTGTGGGACACTCGGCTGTGCGAGCATGTCATGACTGGTGTGCTTGTACAGTTTAAGCGACAGATCAAAGGCGGTACTGTTGCTAAACTCTCCATTGATCAAGCCGAGGTCAATTTTTTCCCGAAAAAGCTAGGGAAATGCACACACGGGTCCATCCCTACGTCTTACCGGCCGTACGTTAGCCTGATTATGGAGCTCGGATTACAAGTAAAACCTCCCGAGGCTCAGACCACCTCTATATTTAAGCCAGACGATTACTCTTCGTCATCGTCATCAAAGAAATCCAACCCTCGTCCTCACACTCCACCACCGATTGAGGGAAGTCCAGATCACCCAACGCCGTCCAAGATATACATCCCTCAACATGGCCGACGACACCATCCCAAAGAGGGACACGCCAGATACAACATATTTGTGTATGGTTGCTCCCCAACGGTATACCGCGGAATCGACGCTGCCCACAAAGCTTCGTATGCCCTCCTTTTGAGTTCTCGTGACTTCCTCGGAGAGCACCCGCGAAAAGATGTGCAAACACTGAAAGCGGTGCGGCGGATGAAGCCTTTTTGGAACGGGGGCGAGGATTGTTACCACTGGGTTGAGCATAGCGATGTCCTTCATGGCCCTGCCCCACCCTGGAGGGAGGGACTTCTCGTTGGGAATCAAATATAGCCTAGTTTATAACGTTGTGACTGTAGCTGATACGAAACCGAGAATCTTTCCTATATACTATCTTATGATTGATAATTGATATTGCAGATAAATTTTGCATCGGGCAATCAAGTGAGCAGAGCGAAGCGAAGTGAGTGTAGGACAATTGAGTGACCTGGAATGCCAGTCAATCTCCCAATTTCACCTTTATAAGTCTCTTCAGGTCCTATCTCTATGTCCTTCTCACTCTACCACCAGAGTGAACCGGTAAGATAGATAGGTGACAGCTGATTTACGAAGATCTGCAACACCGGGTGCAGCATGAGATGATGTCGGTCACTATTCTCGTTGGGCAAGACGTCCATAGAGTTCTCTTCTCTCCTCATGCTTTACCATCTGGAACAATATGCCTCTTTGTACCATTACCATACATCCAATATACGCTGATTGATTATTGATCTTTCATTTTCGCTCTACTAGCCAAGGGAAAAAGACATAAACCAGGATAGTGATGCTGTTATCGCGATTATTTGTTCCTAAGGTAAGGCATGTACTTTCACCTCAGGGTATCTGCACTAATGGATCTTTAGAAACACGTAAGATAGGAAACAATATAATTTTGAAGGCTGAATACAGGTAGTGATGTTCCGGCCCGGCTTGGCCCAAAAGCCGCGGCTTTGGCTTGGCCTGACTCGGCTTTGACTTTCTCGAGAGCTGGGCCGACCCAAAGCCGCCACTCACGGCTTGGCCCTGGCCCGGCTCGGCCCAAGCCGCGGCTTTTGGCACACATTCTCGTCAAATTCTCACATCAGGTAGTGGGAGCGGCAGAGGGCATGGTGGGTGAAGGAGGTGTAGCATGGCAGAAACTGACAGAGCACGTTGTTTAGCACCTTCTGAACAAGTCCTGCATCAATAAGACACAGCAATCTCGAGGCAGAAGGACGATCCGAATAACGGGGGGAGAGGGGCACGACAATGAATAAGATAAACGATGTTTTAAGTTTTAACATACGTCAGTGAGTAGAAACGCGAGAAGAGAACATGTTTGTCAATGTTTGAGTCGGAACAAAGATGCGCGTCGAAACTTGAATTTGAGCTGACAATTTAACCTAAGTCTTTCATCTCATGAGGGGATCAAACAACATATATATGGATTAGAATGGAGTATAAAATGATAAGAAGCGAAGCAGAACTCACCGAGTTCTGCCATACCCAGGTTGTAGCCACTACATAGTGAAAGCATCAAAATGTGAAAGAACGGCACAACGTAGCCCTCTCGTCTCACTAGGCCCTTTAAACTACATGTAAATATATTAGAATCAAGTATAAGATGATAAGAAACGAAGCAGAAATCACCGAGTTCTGCCATACCCAGGGTGTGGCCACTACATAGTGAAAAACTCGAAATGCGAAAGAACGGCATGTCGCAGGACTCTCGTTGCACTGGGCCCTTCAGACGACATGACCCGCAGAGATCATCGTACTGACGCGTTGTTGACGGCTGTTTACCAACGTCATGCTCGTGTGAGCCGTGTCAAACGACGAGCTACATGATGTACTTCAAATTACAAAACAGAATGGGTTCACACAAGGTTCGAAAAGCAGTAATTTATGCATACTTCAATGATGAAATTAGTACGACTAAGGCCGCGGCCTGAGCCGGCGGCTTTGGCCTTCAGCTACTCTGAGCCGGGCCAAAGCTGTTGCTGGGCCGTCACTAATGGCCTGGCTTGGCCCGGCCCAAACAGGCCCGGCTCACGGCTTTGGGCCGGGCCGGGCACATCACTAAATACAGGTCAAGGATGTTTGTACTCGGTGGAGCATCAGCAAATCCTGGGCCAACTACATGGGGCTATCATGTGCTATATGTAGTACTATGTAGGTCCCATAGCAATCCATAGAGGCCATAGAGGCCATAGCAACCTATATGTTCTCTGTAGTGCTACATAGTGCTACATAGCCAGCTTGTAGTCTGCTGTAGTATACCATAGTCTATAGCAGCATCCTATACCCTGGTGGGGTATATAGTAGTCAACAACATCCTATAGTAGTCAGTGGCAGACTTTGGTAGCCTGAGGCAGTCAGCAGTAGTCTCACTACTGCTGCCACAGGATACATACTGACACATTTAACATTCACATCAAAGGGCAAAACAATTATATTATGGGTCCGTTATGTTAGGCATAGGTAGGGGTAGAGTCATATATGTAAGCAAGACAAACAACTATCTAATCCAGGAAGGCCTTGAAGCCCTGTGAGCCGGCGCTGTGCCTCTTTGCATTCAATCTAACAAAAATGTCAGTAAAGTTATGTAAAAGCATGCTTCACCTACCGTCTGTCCTGGCCAATCTTCTTGAGCAGTTTCTGAAGTTTCGGGCCATGGTAAGCATGCTTCATGGTCATCTGAATGATGTCCACAAATTCCTGGTGCACGGCATTGTACTCTCAACAGTGGATGTAGCCATGTTATAACATGCCCTGGAATATTCACAATGTTATGTCATAATGTTCCACCTTATTTACTGGGAGTTTCCAGTGCAGAATATATTAAAACATGCACACTCCTACTAATACCTCATCTAGTCTTTGCCATCTACATTATAACCTATGCTCTCGTGTATCTGGCATTATATAACCCTTGCTCTTGGGCATGCACCAACATTTTCATGTGATGTTCTCAGGCTCATCTGCCATGCCGTATCCACATTGTAATGTCAACTAAAACCCTCCCTTCCACTGTTACTATGTTACTATATTGATATCTACCTATGCTACATGAGTAGCTAAGGACAAACTAATAAGTAAGCCTCGATAGACCAAGTAAAAGTATGAGCAAATAAGTAAAGGGCGCTAGTGGGGTAGCATCAAAACCTCGATGAGGAAAGCTTGCCACCACTGCAGTGCGAAATACACTGTGATGCGCAATGTGTAGTATAACATCATTAAATCAAAAACTGGCTCCTGAGGCAGTTATGTGCTGAACTTGGCCCCAAATGCGACTGGCAAGACGAATTGACTGAGTATGCCATTCCAACGCGATGGAGTGTAAGTCACGAGACAGTTGAATAGAGGGATGTAGGGAGGAATGTAGTGTACACTGCTCGAACCCCAGGAGTTTGAAGATGTTGGGGATCCGACCTAGGTAGAAGGCAGTATGGTGTAGCGGCCATATGGCACTGTCATCAGAGAACAGGGACTTAGCTGCACTCATGAGGCATTGCACTATTTCACTAGGCAGTAGGCACTTTTCAACCAAGTCATGGCACTTGAGTTCTGTGTATTCCAAAATGACTGAGAGGCTGAAGGACCATAGTTCTGCAAAGTAAGGGCATTTGACGAAGAGGTGGTGTTCGTCCTCCAGAGCATCATGACAGCCAAAATGGCATTGATAGGAGTTGATTTTGTGTCAGGAGTGGAGACACATCGCTGTGGGGAGCTGTCCAGAACATGCATAGAGTTGAACAAGTGTGGAATAGCAAGATAAGGAGCATAGGTAGGGATAGGCTGGGGGGGGGGGGTCGTAGACTGATCATACTAAGTGCAGGCCATGATTGAGCTCAAGTTTGCGAGAGCTCTGATCTGAGAGCATGCAATCAGTGAAACCTCTAATGTTTGACTCGATCCAGCCATCAATAGACGTGAAAAAGGTGAAGGGATCCATGAAGAAGGTGGGGAGAGGAGCATAATGTAAGTACAAGTAGATGTGTTGAGATTTAGAGGCGTAATAGTCTGTGGATGCATTGAGAATAGAAGGAGTGGAAGACTCAGCTGAGTGGCTCCTTGTGTAGCGGATGACAGTCTGTCGAGTACTAATAAGATGAAGTATCCACTTATAATAGGAGTGGCCATTCATGTGATGAAGGCGAGCCTCAATATTAGCGGAGGTTTTGCTATCATTGATCAGTCTAGTTGAGTTGAGATGGTCAGTATAAATCACTGGAGAGTTATTATGAGAATCTGATAGGACGAGACTGCCGATAATCCCAACAAGTTTGCCATGGAGGATTGAGACATTGCACCCGAGGAGCTTCATGATGATGGTATGTGGGCCTGTGGTAGCAGATGTAACTGATTTGTCATCCAGAGGGCCTGCAGACGCGGGGATCATGGAGCCATCCATTCCCCACAGTTGGGTGTCTTGGGATACTTCAGAGGGGGGAAAGAAATTAGCTAACAATATAGATTGGATGAACTTCTCTGTGTTCTGCCATCTGATTGACCATGAGAGCAGCAAGTCAGCAGGGCCAGAGTAAAATGCTCCAACTCATGCTAGAGAGAGAAAGGTTTTGATTGTGTTCCAATTCTTCTTTTGGGCAAATGACCAGTTTCCAGGTGGAAGAGATCTGACGCTAAAACTGGTGATGTTCTGAGAGTCTGCAGTCCAGCTGCCAATGTGATTTAGCATGTGAAAGCCCATGGAGTGGAGCCACCAGATAACATGGCCAGTCGGGTGTTCAACTTGGGGGACAGATGGCTTAATTAGCGATACTGCATGTGAGATAGAACAGTGTCCCTCGAGTAGATGACTCTGATTGGTTGGTCGAAGACTGAGATTGATTTGATTCTGTGCGATGATCCATGCAACTGGAATAGAACCTATGAAACAAGTGAACAACCTGTTCAATCCCTCACGATCCAAGGGGTAGACACATTTGTTGATTTGACACATCCAGTCAGCCAAGGTGATATGGGCCATCATTCTATAGGCCAGGATATGATGATTTAAATCCCATGCGAGACCATCAATGGCAATGCCAGCATTGATGTGAGCTAGAGAGGGGAAATCAAATCCACCAAGTGCCAGGGGAAGGGTGGACAATGATGATGAGGGACAGAAGGGAAAGCCAAGAAAGGAGTGTACAGGTTTCATGATTCTTTGGTCCAGCCAAATCGCATCTGCTTGAAGAATTGGTTGGAGGGATAGTAGTGCTTGACAACGGGAAATGATGTTCTGTGAAATGATCTTGTGCAGAAGTGTGAAGGGAGTGTGAAACAAGAAAGCTGGGAATGAGAAGGAGTCAATGATATCTGCAAGTTCCGAGTATTGGGTCCTGGGATTGTCGACTTGGGTGCATAGAAAACTGAACTCATTAGTAGAGACAGGTACCTCATGCTGTGTGATCGTCCAGGGGTCAACACCCTGAACATTGGTGATCAAGTGTAGAGGGAGGGTCTTCAGTGGCATATCTAGACAATTGAGAATATGTAAGGTTATCTTTTCCCATGATGTCAGCCATCCATATAGGAATTGAAAGCGCTCCATCAGCAGTGCAAAATGCTGGAGGGCTGGGAAGGTAAGAGCTGCAATGTAGGAGTCATCAGTAGCCTTGGCCATAGAGAAACATAGTGAGGCTGCATCATCAGTGAGATGAGGGTCGTTTACTGATTTTGAGATGCTTTGAATGATGATGCAGTCAGGGTCCAACAATGCTAAGTTGTCTAGGTAGCAATGTCCGAGGCTGGTGGTGATGGTGGCCATGAATGGAGACATTGGTCCACCCTGCTTGGTGACACCATTGACAATGATGGGATCAGCAATGCTGAACACTGTTTGAGGAAAGCAAGTTGAGGATTGGGCTGCACGATCTAGATCTGCCACCGCCCATGGTAAACCATAAGCAGTACATGCATCATAAAACCCTTGCGGGGCAAGATAATCAAAGCCTTTCATCTGGTCTTGCTTCAGGAGATAGACGGGAGTCTTTGTGTGATGACTCCAAGTCTTCAGTCCGCCAAGAAAACTCATCAGATCATGAGTCTGTATGCCTGGCTGCGTGGTGACTTGGGTCTCAGGAATAATACCCATCTGTGCAGCATAGGGTGAGAGCTTGAAGTTGATCCAGGTCATAGGTGAGTTAGCTAGAAAGTTGGATATGAGAAGGCCTCTCCAATTGGACAAGTTGGTTCAGATTCCCCGCTTGTGGAAATAGGGGAGGTGTGCATCTTTGATATCTCCAGGGAACCTCACGTTGAGGATGGAGTAGTTATGAAGATCGAAAACAAGCTGAAGAACTTTGTCAGAAAGATTCTTGACACACCATTTTTCCCATCCATCAGGACCCAGCGAGGGTCATGGGTTCCCTTTGCAAAGCATGGCAGAAAGGTCTGCAAGCATTGTGGCCATTGGCCAGAGAAAGGGATGCGGTTCTTGACTATCGTGACTGAGAGAGTATTGAGCCATGGTTTGGGCTTATTGGGAGGTGCTGGGCAGTTGTAGAGTTCAGTGAAATATTGCCTTGTTTCCTCAGCCACTGAGGTGGGGTCAGTCACAATGGCACCCAGTGTTGATGTGGACTTGACTGCTGTAGGAAGAGGAACAAACATCACAGTTTCTTAGAAGATCCACCAGAGAGTACTCCCCTTGATTTGACCTGCATCATAGTGCCTAGCTCGCTCGAGGATTTCAGCCTTCTTGGCAGCATAGAGTTCTTTGTGGCAGTTATGTCTGGCACCAACCAGGTATCCCATAGCCAACTTGAAGAGGGACTGATTGAGAAGGGCAAACTGAGCCAAGTATTGGTCATAGACCATGTGAGAGCCATAAGACATTTGCCTAGTGTCGCCCCTGGACTGTGAGATAGCTCCACCTAGGTGTCTGATGAGAGCTACAAGCTCCCTAATGCAAGGGGACGTGACCGGCCTCTCAACATATTGATATGGCTTGTTCCGACCGAAGGTGTTGACTGCAGCCTGCTCAATCAGTGTGGTCAGCAAATTGTATCTACTTACATAAGATATATCACTCATGATTTCAGCTTGGAGGGATGCTGAGTTTGAGGTCACTAGACAATCCACAGAGTCAGCAAAGAGAGAAAATTTGTACTTGTCATCCTTTGATGGATACTTGATCTGGGGAGGGGGGAGAGGCCTGGAAGGAATGAATGGTGTTGAGGAGATTCCAGACAGGCCAGGAGTGGATTTCAGGATGACCTTCGCTTTGACAGTCCTGTGGTCAGAGCCAGGAATCCAGGCAGGGTCAGTCGAGATTTCTGAGTCCAGAAGATGATGGCCAGAAACAACCACACAGTCGATGATGCTACCCCCATCAGTAGAACACCAGGCTTGGCATGTCCAGTCTATAAAGTGATTACAATCAGGGCATTGCTGTCACAAGTCAGTGCCATGGGTGTTTCTAAGGAACTCATTGTACAAGTGTTGAGCCACGACATTGTCAGAAGCGCATTCAAAGGCAGCAACTGTAGCATTGAGATCTCCGAAAAGAGACCATGACATCTTGGATTCCCACACCATATCTGTCAGACAAGGCCAGAAATTGCTGGACAGATCATCTGCACCAGAGTCACAAGGAGCATAAACCAAGAAAATGTGATGAATGAATGGAGATGATAATGGAGATAATGAAGGAATAACAACATCAACACAAACAACACAACCCATCAGGGGTTTGTGATTGAGTGGAACATGAGCCACTATTTGTAGGTCCTTATGGACACCTAATATGATTCCCCATTTAGCCAAATGTGAGGGGGCAGTGCAAGGTACTGCCTTCTCCTCGAAGATCTCATAATTATGGATCAGGAGATTGGTGGCAGCATTTGTTTGGGTCTTAGTCTCTGAGAGTGCGAAGACATGAGGGGATAGCTTCATAAGAAGTGGACCAATGAACACCAGCTTGACTGGGCTCATCAGACCATTAGTGTTCAGTGCACAAACAGAGAGTTCAGATTGTGCATGAGTGGGCAATGCCATGGTAGTATTAACCAGTAACAATAGCACAAGAAGAAGTAATAAATGACAAAATTTAATGGACAGGGGCGAGACACAAGACAGAGAGCACAGTGTTTTAGTACGATGCAAAGAGCAGGGAACAACCAAGATTGGTGAAAGGACAGCTGGGTTGACCCATGGCTCACCCAAATGGCAGTTAGGCAACAAGACAGGGAGAGTGGATGGCTCTTCATAGCGAGGCGATGAGGCATGAGCAGGATCAAGAATATTCAAGAAAGAGAAGGTGGGAAAACTGGGTGCTACATAAATGGGGTGATGAGCAATACCATGGGGTGACCAGTTCCTTCGTAGTGCCAGCTGAGTGTCACATTCAGCCTTAAGCTTCGTGGTGCCGGTCTGAGTTGACAAAACCTCATCGGATTTGTCACTGATATGTTGAGTGCCCATGTTAACAGCCAAAGTGAAAAAGGAATGAGAGGGGTACAGACTCACCATATCCACATCCCTGTTTGTAGCCATGCTCAGAGCAGCAGGGCCCAGTGGATCAACAAAGGACAAAGGTGAGACCGAGCACAAGATGCGAGAAGATGATGGGCCTCTTATCTTCCTCTTCTTAGTGGAATTGCCTGGTTTGCTCGGAGGCAACAGGGATGGAAGAGATGTCACAATCAAAGGAGAGGAGGAGGCTGGAGGGGAGCTGTGGGATTGGGATGGAGCAGGAAGCATAGGAGGAGAGGTGGCCAGGGGAGGGATAGACGAGGAAGAGGGGAGAGGAGGAGGTAGGGAGGAGATGGACACAGGTGGCGTGGGTGCGGCAAGCAGGGGGTGGCCAATGACTGCTGCAAGTTGATCAGAAAACTTTGAGAGAAGCTTCCTCTTGTCAGCCAGAGAGTCTCCAAACTCATGTATTGCCTTGTTGAACTCTTCCTTCTCCTTGCCAGTTGAGAACATGGCAGCTACACGCAGGCTGTTGATCCTGGACTCATCGTCACCAATCTGAGAGCGTAGGAAGCCTTCCTGGCCCTGAATGAGAAGGGCTTGTTGCATCTGACCAATGTGAAGGTCAAGGTTGGTGATGGTTTTGTGCATCCTGGCTTGGTTTAAGGACATGTCCTCCTGCTGGCACCTGACCATTGTGACTTCACCACGTAGCTCCTGAATCTGACAAGAAAGCGAGACAACAGTCCCACTGATCTGGGAAGCACCCTTCACACCCAAAGAGTTCTTGTTGAGTGGATCGTCATTGTAGTCCCATAGTAGGTGAGGTGCAGAGAGATGGTCACAGAACCATTTGTGGAAGGATTTGACACTGCAAAGGATTTTAGCAGTGTCAGCCCATGTAGCCATTGAGAAAATGATGAGGTCCGAGTTCAGCAGTGTAGAGTGAGTCTCAATTAATGAGTATGGAACCATATTTCTAATCCACTTTTCAAGGACTCCCTCGAGAAGGTCATAATAGTGAGCTCCCTTGACAACTAGCTCGAAAGGGCAAAGAATAGGAATGTCCTTGAGTGGCTCAATTCGAGCACACTCCTTCGAGACCTTGGCTGGGACATTGATGAACTGCATGGCCATGAAATGATCGGCATCCGACAGCAGGAGGAATGTGATATGTGGGCCTCCGAACAATGCAAAGATACTGGTGATCTTATAACCCATCTTCTCGATGTGTGCTTTGATGAGAGGGAGGTGTTCAGGAGGGAAGGCCGATTGGTCAGTGACCCCTGGATAAAGGTCAAGGAGATGACAGGATAGGTGCTTATCGCTCTTTCCCTTCTTGATAGCACTCCACCTAACCTCTAAATCTGGCCTGGACTCCTTAATGGCATCCATCACAATCTCTAGGAGATCCATGTGAGGTTCTGCCTCACCACAGGGTAAGATCTCAACATAGCATGCAGATGAGATGTTAGAGGCACAATCACTGAATGGTTGTACCTCTAGACCATACTTGGAGAATTCCTTGTAGTGTGGGTCCACACTAAGATTGACAAGTAGGTCCTTCAAAGCAGCAGTCGGTCCTTCTCTTTTCGGTGTGAGCTTCTTTGTTTGGTGCATCATTCTGAGGTTCTTCACTTCTAGCCACACTCTGTCTCCTTCTTTGAACGGGGTGAAGTGCCTTGTTGTTCTTTCCGTCATCATTTGTCTGGCCAACTCGTGAGTTGCCTTCGCTTCATCTCGGGCCCATTGCAGTGCAACTATTCATTTTTCTATGGCCGGTATGTTCATCTTCAGGTAGGGGAGTGGGATCACCTTGGGCTCATAGCCCATCATCAGGTAGAATGGGGAGCTTTTCTGGGTGGAGTGCGTCCTTTGGTTGTGCATGAACTCTGCTGTTGGAAGGAAGTGCTTCCATTTCTCTTGGTTGTTCGAGCAGAAGATCTGCAGGTAGACTTCTACTTCCTGATTCACCTGTTCTGTTTCTCCATTGGTCTGGGGGTGGTATGCCATACTCATTGCCAGCTTGATTCCGAGCAATCCTCCTAATTCTTGGAATAGCTGCGAGGTGAATCTGGGGTCCCTGTCCGATATTATCTTGTCTGGAAGGCCAAACCATTTGTAGACATAATCCAGATAGAGGGTTGCTGCTCCCAGTGCACCAATCGTTTTCTTGCAAGGGATGAAAATTACCCTCTTCGTAAGCCCATGGTCTACCACGACCATGAGCGCATCATAACCATTGGACTCCGGTAGGTCAGTTATGAAATCAGTCATCACCATTGCAAATGGCCTTGTCGCTTCGGACTTGATTGGTTGCAGTGGGGGTGTCGTCGGGTGGGTATTGACCTTCATTTGCTGGCATGTGGCACATCCAGCGACATAGTTCTTGATGTATGTCATCATTCCTGGCCACCAGTAGTCCCTCCTGATCATTTCGGTAGTCTGCCATTGTCCTGGGTGTCCGCTGGTTACTCCTTCATGGTACTTTTGCACCAGCTTCTTCCGTAGATCTCCATTGTCTGGGACATAGCATCTGTCTTGGAAAAATAGAAGGCCATCCTCTATTTTCCAATCTTCTAGTGCCGACTTTATTGGTGGCATTCCCTTGGTCTTTAGTGCCTCGATTGCGCTCTTCACCAGGTTGTCTTTCATGATGCTCCCTGCAAGGAGGTCATGTAGTTCGGTGTCAATGAATTTCATGAATACTGTCTCTGGTAACATTGTGACATCTTCATTGTCATTGTCTTCTTCCGGTACGTGGTTGGCCCTTCGTGATAAAGCATCACTTTGCACCATTTGAGATCTGGGCACGTGAACAAGCTGTAATTCAAATTCTGACAAGAATAAGCTCCATCTTGCCTGTCTCCTGTTTAGTTTCTGTGCCGTTTGGAAATATGTCAGGTTCTTGTGATCCAAGAGAATTACTACCGGGCGATCTGAGCCCATCAGGCAGTGCCTCCAGGTTTCTAGGGATCGTACTATCGCGAGTAGTTCCCTGTCATAGATTTTGTAGTTTCATTCCGTTGGTGTCAGTGCATGCGATATATATCCACATGGGTGCCAATCTCCATTCGTGTCTCTTTGTCTCAGCACTCCTCCTGTTGCGTGTTTTGAGGCATCTGATTCAATTGTGAATGGTCTTGTTGGATCTGGCATCAGCAGTGCCGGTGCTTCTGCAAATTTCCTTTTCAGCGTCTGAAAGGCTTTTTCGCATTCGGTTGTCCAGTCAAACATCTTGTTTTTCTTTGTTAGTTCATTAAGTGGTCTGCTTGTCTCTGTGAAATGTCCGATGAATTTCCTGTAGAAATTTCCAAACCCTAGGAAGGATCTGACTGCCTTCATGTTAGTCGGGGTAGGCCAATCCTGTATACCTGCCAGTTTTGTGTCATCCATGGCAATTTCATTGGGTCGGATGATTAGACCCAAGAATTCCACTTTGTGGACGTCGAACTTGCATTTCTCTGGCTTCAGGTATAAGTCGCTTTCCACCAGTCTTTGCAGTACTCTCTTGGTCCTTTCCTGATGTTCGTTCTGATCCTTGGAGAATATCAGGATGTCGTCCATGTAAATCATGAGCCATCCTTCTCCAATCATGTCGTGGAATATCTCGTTCATCATTGCCTGGAAAGTCGCCAGTGAGTTGCATAATCCGAAGAACATCACCATTGGTTCAAACAGCCCCTGATTTGTCTTGAAGGCTGCCTTCCATTGATCTCCGTCCTTGATTCTGACGTTGTGATATCCCCATCAGATGTCCAATTTTTTGCCCCTCTCAGTTTGTTCAACAGGTCTCCTACCAGCAGCAGCGGGTAGGTATTCTTGATTGTTCTGTCATTCAAATACCTGTAATCTTGGCAGGGTCATAGCGCATCTGAGTCCTTCTTCGCAACGAAGAAGAATGGCAATGCCATGGGTGATTTTGATGGTTGAATGTATCCCTTCTGTAGGCTTTCGTTGAGAAACTCGTTGAGTTTCTTTTGTTCTGCCAGTGACAATGGGTAAACCCTGCAATCCTTTGCCATAAAGTCTGCTTTCAGTTTGATTGCATGATCCCAGGGTCTTGATTCCGGGAATCGTTCCGATGCTTCCTTTTTGAATATCCGTCGGTACTCCTTGTACTGTTCAGGGAGTAGTTCATCTAGGGTCTTCTGTTCAGGGTCTCCTTCCTTCTTATGTGTCAGGTGTTGAGAGACCAATGTCTTTGCTCTAATCCAGATATTCTGTCCATAAGCATATCGCGGTGATCCTTTTGCCTTTACAATCCGAGAGATTGTCTTCGTCATCTGAGAATATCCATATCTTGGCTCGTCATATTCCTCTGTCAGTGGTGTCCTAGCTGGTTCGAATATTCCAATGATGGGTTCTCCTCGGATGTAGGTGACCAGTAGCTCATCGTCTTCAATTTCTAGTTTGGGTGCCCCTTCCAGTTGTTCCATTGCTTGTTCCTTTGCCTGTTTGTGGTTTTCCGGTGCTGGGTTTTCCTTCCCAGTGTCTTCTTCGTCTTGTGGCCCAATGGGCTCCACATCTTGAAGAGTTGTGACCGCAATCTCTTCGTCTTCTACTTCTTCAATGGTTGCCTTTCTTGTTTTGGTGGGTATTGTGTTCTTTCCCAGCTTAGTCCAAAGGGCTTCTCCCATCTGCCTTGCTTTATCAGCAATTTTCCGGCATTTCATTAGCTGTTCTTCATTCCTTTGTTTCTTTGTGAGGGCAAGCTTTTCTAGTTCTTTAGTGGCTATGCAGCGCCACGTAAGTCGCTCTTCTTCTTTCGACTCTGTCTTGAGGTCCATCTTTTCTTTTGCTTGGGCGACCATCTTTTGTGCCCATGCCCATTTCTCCTCTCTTGTCATTTCTTTGAAGGGCTTCCCTTCTTCTTTGACTGTTCTCCGGCGCCAAGCCAGAGGTTCATTGTTGGATTTCTCCATTTGCACCCTTCCAATGAGGGTTTTCCCTTTCCCAAATGAGAATCCTGGGTGGGTTCAGTTGGTCATTTGGAATTGGAAGGTTCCAATTCTCCAGTCGATCACTGGGTTGATTCTTCTGAGCCATGGCAGACCCAGGATAACTGATTCTTTCCCTAATCCTGCTATGAGGAAGGTTGTCGGGAACGATCTTCCGTTGATCATTAAGAATCCTTTGGTGTAGTGGGAGATCTCCCCTTTCTTGTTTGGGGTTCCATCTATGTTCTTGACCCTGATTGTCCTTTCCAGGGGGTGTAGTTCGAATCCCCCGCTTTTTGCAAATTCGTGGCTCATGAATATTCCTCCTGCTCCTGAGTCGAGTAGGGCTTTGGTTTCGACGGCTTTCCCTCTGCCTGCTCCTAGCACTTTGATATCTAAACGCATAGATTGATTCTTCAAAGTGGCTAGTAATACAGAGCAGACAGAGAGTTCGGTGGTACCTGGCATCAAGGCAGGCCACCTCTTTAAAAACCCTCGTCCCCTATTAAGGTGAGAGCTTTCTCCTTTCCTTCTTTGTCGAGTTCTTTCATGATCGCTCGGATCTTCGAGTAGGCTTCTCTGCCTTTGTTCTTTGGGAAGGGCCGGTCCTCGGTCCTTGTCTCCCCTTTCTTATGTTCAGTTGCTCTGTGTCCTGGTTGGTGGCACACGAAGCATAATCCCTTCTTCATGTGCTCAATCCTCTCTGTGTTGGAGAGTCAGTTGATCTCGAGCGGGCCTTCTTTTGTCTTGGAGTTGGGTAGCCTTTTTGCCAAGGCTTCCTGTGCTTTCCCGGTTATAGCCTTTGCTCTCCTCCATTGCCCGTCGTACTTGGAGGCAGCATTGATCATCCCCTCAAGGGTTGTGGGGATCGTTTCCATGTTGAATACTCTTTCAAGGAGCTTGGGGTTTAACCCGTCCATGAAGAGTTCGATCAGGGCGGTATCGTCATTGATCCCTGCCTTCTCTCGCAGGATTCGGAATTGCGCAATGTAATCCTCCAGGTCCTGTCCCTGCTTCAGTGTTTTCATTTCAGTTCTGGCTCTGCCAGCTTCATCGATCGGGGTGAACACTACTTCGAGCACCATTTCGAAGGTTGACCATGTCCCTAGGTCTTCTTTTTCTGCCCATGTCTGTGCCCAGGGTGCGGCGGTTCCTCTGTTCATGAACGACAACGCGAAGATGATTTTCTTTTCATCTGTGTCATAGATTCCATGATTTACTCTCAGATAGAGTTTCACTTCTTGCAAGAACTTTGCAGTTCTCGCTTGGTCCCCTGTGAAGTCAGAGGGGGTTCGGATTCTAATCTCCTTGGTAGATGCGGTGGGTTCGGTAGACATGTTATCGGGGATGTCATCGTTGGATAAGGAGAATGGGTCTTGTTCTGGGGTTTCTTCTTTGCTTGTCGATCTGAAGTCTTCTTCAGTGAGGTATCTTGGTTCCTCGTCTTCTGTTTGCTTCGAGAACCACCTTTGTGCTGGTTCTGAGTATCGTACTAGTCAACCTTGGTATCTGTACCATGAGGTTCTTCCTGATGTCAATGCTCCTGTCGGAGGCTTTGTCTGAAAGACGTTGTGTCTGCACCTAGGTAGGTGGACTTCGTGGATCAGCTTGACCTTTTGTTAAGACTATATGTCTCGACTCAGCCTTGGTTTCGTGTGTTGCAGTTGGAGGCTTTCTGACTGTATCAGTATCGCACTAGGAGACCTTCCTAGTGTATCGGGCTTCCTGCCTTCACTTGGGTACTTCCTCAAGTAGTCACAGTTATCCATACTCAGAGGCTTTCTGAGTAGATTGTTTGTTCATGTATTACAGTTGGAGGCTTTCCAACTGTCGAGTTTGGGTTATCACAGCTAGGGGCTTCCTAAGCTGTTGAGTTCGAGTGTATCACAACTAAGGGACTTCCTTAGTTGTCGAGTGTTCTGGTTGAGTCTAAGACTGTTGGTTGAATTAGGTCAAGCTGGAGAATACACAGAGTGTAGCTACAGCTTATATACTGTTCTAGGACTATCTATCATCCAATCGGAAAGTGAGATGCTTATCAGGTAAATATAGACAAGAACAATAGAGACAATAGGCCTCATGCCTTGCATGAGGTGTCCGATGTCAAGGAGTGCTGCGGCGCAGCATATCAGAGAACAATAAGAGAATAGCCTCATGCCTGGCATGAGGCGTCCGATGTCAAGGATCTGGTGTCAAGGACATGCTGCAGCGCAGCATGTCGATTGTGAGGGTCCAATGTCACGGACCTCGTGTAGAGGGGGTGTCATACCACGGCGCATGTGAGAGTGGGTTCGGGTCCATGGAGTCACCTTGCGTCAAGATGTCTTCCGTCGGAAGAGAGTTGAGTCGAATAAGAAAAAATGAACTACCCGTACTTGCGGGTTCCTGTAGACAAATCATAACATCAAATCATAACATGCGTCGAGGATCCTTCAAGCCGCTTGTCATGTTTTTTGGGATGACTAATAGTCCCCTGACCTTTCAAAATATGATGAACGACATTTTCAAGGACGTAATAGACAAAGGCGTGGTAATAATATTTATTGACGACATTCTGACATTCATGGAGGATGAAGAAAATCATGAGGCAATAATAGTACAGGAGGTGTTATGGAGGTTGGCGGAGAATGATCTATTTTTGAAACCAGAGAAGTGTGTGTTTGGGGCAAGCGAGATTGAGTTCCTAGGATTATTGATCAGCCCTGATGGGATCAAAATGGATCCGATCAAGGTACAGGTGATCACAGATTGGCCTGCACCCACCCATGTCAAGGAGGTTCAAGCTTTCTTGGGACTCCCAAATTATTATCGTTGCTTTGTGCACAATTTTTCTAAAATTGCTGCACCCTTACATAACCTTATGCAAAAGGGAGTAGTATGGAGGTGGGGAGAGCAGCAGCAGACAGTGTTTGAGGAGTTGAAGAGGAAGTTTGTGGAGGGACCAATATTAGCCCCAGTAGATTTCACACGCCCTTTGCGAGTGGAATCCAATGCATCCGATTTTGCTACTGGAGCGGTATTATCAATGCTGTGTGAAGATGACAAATGGCATCCTTGTGCATACTTGTCAAAAGGGTTGAATGATGTGGAGAGGAATTATGATCATGACAAAGAGATGTTGGGGATAATATGAGCATTGGAGGCATGGAGGCATTATTTGGAGGGATGTATGCATCAGATTGAGATCTGGACAGATCATCAAAATCTGCAATACTTTATGTCTGCTAAAAAGCTTAATCACTGGCAAGCGTGTTGGGCACTATTCCTATCGCGTTTCAACTTTCATTTGGTCCACAAAGCAGGAAGCTTAATGAGGAAAGCAGATGCATTATCCAGATGTATTGATCATAAAAGGGGGGTGGAGGAGGACAATAAAAATGTTACCTTACTCAAACCCAAATACTTTCGCATTTGCACTATGCATCAAGGGCATCTATTAATAGATAGCTCGGAAACGGAAATGTTGTCTAAAATTAGACAATGTTTGGAAATGGACGATGAAGTAGTGGAAGCCATGAAAGCTCTGAAGGGAGAGAAGAAAGGTAATATCAAAGGAGATGAATGGGCTGAGGAACAAGGGTTGGTGTTGTTTTGAGGAAAAGTGTATGTACCAAAGGATCAGGATTTGCGAAGGGAGATCATCTGGTTACATCACAATATGCTGATTGCCGGACACCCAGGAAGATTGGAGACATTGGAATTAGTAATGAGAAATTATTGGTGGCCCGGAATTTTGAAGTATGTGTTGGGGTATGTGGATGGATGTGATACGTGCATGAGGGGGAAGAAATTTCCAGAGAAACCTGCAGGAAAATTAATGCTGAACCCTATACCTAAAGCGCCATGGCGAGATATATCTGTGGATTTTATTACCGGATTACCTGAGGCTCAAGGGTATGATGCAATATTTGTAGTATGTGACCACTTTACAAAGGAGGTCCATATTATTCCTACTACTACAGAAACCTCATCATTGGGCTTGGCGCGCCTCTATCTAAATCAGGTATGGCGGTTACATGGGTTACCCGATACCGTTATCTCCGATCGCGGACCACAATTTGCTTCCGTGTTTATGCGAGAACTAAACAACATATTGGGGATTCAAACTAAATTATCTACGGCATATCACCCGCAGACTGATGGGCAGACAGAGAGAATGAATCAGGAGTTGGAGCAGTACCTACGTATGTTTGTCAACTACCGACAAACCGACTGGCCCAAATGGTTGGCAATTGCTGAATTTTCCCACAATAACAAATTCCATTCAGCTACTTGTATGTCACCCTTTTTTGTGAATTATGTATATCATCCTCACATGGGAGTAGAACCCAGAAGGGAAGTCAAAGTACAGTCGGTAGAAGATTTTGTATCTAAGATGCAAAGGGTACAAGAGGAAGCAGAGGCGGCATTGAAGAAAGCACGTGATGACATGATGCAACACACGGATCGTACTCGAGCACGCGCTCCAGAGTACAAAGTTGGTGACTTGGTATGGCTAAGTACCAAGGACCTGAATATTCCACAACCTTCAAGGAAACTTACGGAAAAACAAGTTGGCCTCTAAAGTAATCTCGCCTAATGCAGTAGTGCTAAAATTACCCTGATCATTCAAGATTGATCCCAAGATTAATGTATCCTGCCTATGCCCTTACTGCCCGCCCACTATTCCTGGCCAACAAACTACTCCGCAACCTCTGATAATAGTAGAAGGTGCTCCAGAATACATAGTTGAAGAAATTCTAGACTCATGTCTTCGATGGAACAAATTGGAGTTCTTAATAAAGTGGAAAAACTATACCGACAAAAATAATTCGTGGGAACCTGAAGAGAATTGTAAGCAAGCATGTAACACAATTGCCCAATTCTTTAAACGTAATCCGAATGCTCCGCATCGCATTGCAAGAATGGTGTATGAGGGGATGAAATTCCAGCCTCACCAAAATTTCACAGAGGGGACAAACATAATATTTTCTCGCCTGGAAGTCGAGGCATAAAAGGGGGGTAATGTTAGGAAACCACCCCATTACCTAATAAAATTTTATTTTATTTTATTATGTCGAATTATGCTACATGACACCAAATGACGCTACACTTTGATAGCGTGAGAATTTTATTTTGCACACATCAAAATGTATGCACATGTATGAGTGCGTCGATAACAACAATGTACAATATGTGTAACATAGTATATAAACCCTAAATATATGCCTAGGGGACCCCAGTTGTGTTCTCTTAGGTATTCCACCTATGTTTTCGGTGTGAAAGGCCTATCTCAACAAACTCACCTATTAATAACCCCTCACATCAAAACCATCAATTCCCCCATCACGAGCGCAGATCCCGCCCCCTTCTTGTGTAGAGAACCCGCACGGTCTTAGCTAGCAGATAGTGGGTGTCGCCCTAACAAGCCCAAGTGACATGGACCGTAACCAAACTGATAGGACCAGTCCTAATTGGTTCAGTTATGGTCCAAAAAACTGGTTTTAACCACTTTTCCCCCCATTTTTTCACAGCTAACTAAATATAATTGTGTATACAAAATAAAATAAATACATAAGTATCCTGCGAGCAGTTGCTTGTAGCGATGCAGTGTAGCTACATACAGAATGAAAGATTGAAAATGAAAATGAAAAGAAATAGCCCCACCCTCTCGCATTTATAGTGAGGGTGGGGGTCTGGTGTTGGCACTGTCAGTTGTTGCTGCTGTTTGTTGTTGTTGCCATTCATTGTTGCTGCCATTCATTGTTGCTGCCATTCGTCGATGCTGCTGTTTGTTGTTGCTGTGGCTTGTTGTCATTGCTGTTCATTTCATCATCAGCACCTCCATATCCCTCTATGAGCAGTGGCTTGCAGGCAGGGTGGTGGTTCTGTGTGATGCAGCATCTCCATGCCATTGTTGTCCAGAAACAGGGCCCATTGTGCCCCTGTGAGCAGAGGCTCACAGCGGGCATGGGTAGGGGTCATTATTAACAGGCAAGAAACTAAACGAAGAAATATTAGTTAGTGAATTAGTAAAAGAAAGAAATCAAGTAAAAGGAACATACCCAGGGGCCCAAATGATGTTTGTTCGTCGTTTGGGCCCCTTGCTTTGTGGTTGTGTGTTTGTGTGGTCATGGGTGTCTCACAAATGGTGCCACTTTTATTTTTTGTGTAAACAAACACATCAACACATGATGAAAACAATACATATGTGTTCATTTACTGTGAACAAATATGTACAACCCCTGCAACATATATAAACCCCACCAATTCGCAAGCAATCCCCCCTCATAGGTAGCTTATTATACATTACTTTTATTATTTTATAGGGTATATAATCTAAGTGTGAAAGACCGGTTACAACCAGTTACAACTGGTTTTATAACAGTTTTTGAATGTTTTTGAAATGAGTTAATCGTTAACCAAACTGCAGTTTCAGTTGCTCACTTTTTCAGAAAAATGGACTGGACTGAACCATGGACCACGGTTCGGTCTGGTTCAGTCTTCAGTCCTATGGACTGAACCTTGAAACACTAACATCAGTGCACTTACTCCAGCAAGCAGATAGAGAATGGTATGTACTTGAGTATGTTGTTGAACTGCGAAAATTATTGAATTATTGATTTTCCCACAGTCATGCAACAGGTAACCAAAGCAGATGCCACACAACCAAAGAAGTATGTAGCTGTGCTGCGAGCTGAGCAGGAATTAGAAGAACACATGGGATTTGCCCCAGACCCCATCCTGCACCACAAACATGAGTTATTTTATTTTATTCCAGCTGAGTACAATATAAATGGTGTCACTACAGATGACGGAGAGAGTGAATACAAAGAAGAAGATATGTTTGTAAGTACCCAATGCTCCAACTCATTTTTTAGAATCATTTTTGCTGAATTGGTTTTATTTGTTAGTTCTCTAGTGTTACTCTTCTGCCCCTTATCAAAACAGTCATTTGCAATGGATGCACTTTGGTTTGTCATGTGGATGACCAGGAGAATGAGCCTAAGAGTGCTGTTGGAACACCAGTGGTATTAATCTTTTAGTGCCATTGCCAGTTATCTGCTAATGATAATATCATAGCCTGTGTCTAGTGACCAACCTCGAAGAGCTCTGGTTTGCCATGTCCCTGGCCTGACTCCCTGGCCTGTGCCTGTCATGATGGAGCAAGAACATATGTCTCCACCAGCTGCTCAGTCTCAGGATATCAACAAATGGCCACTACAACAGACTCAACCAAAGGAACTTCAACATGTACCCACCCAGCAGCATGCACTGACTCAACAATATGCACCAGTTCAGCAATGTGCTCCTGATGAGCTCCATGCATCTGATCCCTATACACCTCAAGCTCAGTCTTACTATGGGCATGGTGATGGGGCTTACTACTCTCATGACAAACATCATGAGGATGCAGAGTTTCTATTTTATATCTGAGTCATTATACAACCACTAACATTGATCATGAGTAGTCAGCGATGATGAGTTTGAAACATGCCAACAGCTTGGCATGACACATTACAAAGAGCCAGCATGTTACTACTATCCAGACACACACCCAGATCTTGAACAATTTTCATTGCCTGGCCATATACTCAATGACCAACAGCCTTCTGATTCAGAGCTGACTTCCCTTGGCATTCAAAAGTCCCACCTCCTAGGGCTGATGCTGATACCATGACTGTTATCAAGAGTGCTTGTACCAGGACAGCTGGGTCCAGAGGCAGAGCTCGCATAGCTGACTTTGATGACCTCTCTAAAGGCCTTCTCAAGGATGTGATAGGCATGTATTGTGTTGACATTAACACCTTGAATCCATTCCCTAGCTGACTTGAAGATTGTGACTCAGCCTTCAGCAAATTTATGAGGGCTTGCTCAGAGTGGAAAGTGAGCATGGTTTTTGAAGAAGATCATTTAAAAGTGGTTCACTGTCACATTAACCCTCATGATCACAACTTTGATGGACCTGTCATAGATTACATCAGATGCCTCCCAAACTAATGGCCACATCAAAATGGTTGCAAAACCTCTCGTTGAGTCCCTGTATGGGCTCAGTGTTGAAAAGGGAAATCACATGAACAGGAACAAGGTCGAAGATGTTATGGAGTGCTTTGGCTTTGTTTACAAGGTTAGCCTTAGCCCTTTGATATCTTCTTGCTAATGTATCATGCTAGGATTCCATTGAGTGCACTGGGATCTATCGTCATCTGATTGTACAAGCTGTCATCAACAAGGCTTGGTTCTGGAACAAAACTGATGATGGCATACCCCAAATTCTTGGATGGGGGAATTCCCTTGGTAACTATTGCTATTGTTTTTACTGTAGTATGCACCTGATTCCACACCTCTGTGACTTACTAATTCTGGTATTGTTTTGTTAGGTAGAATGCTGCCTTGATGAGGCAAACATTAAGATGTCCAGTTTTCATCAACAATATATCAGCTGAAGTTCATGCAACACCTCAACAGACTCAAGGACTTTAAGAAAGACCAAGGATGCAAAGATTATCCCCCATCTATGTGAACATTTCCTGAGGAATGCAAGGTATGTGTCCTCAACTTGAATGTCCAAATTCCTCTAATGGTCACTTGTATCACTCACAGGAAGCATGCAAAAGTCTTAGCTAAGCCCCTCTCAATGGTCATGGAGTTAGAGGATGCTGATGTAGAGCCTGCAAAGAGGAAGTGGGTGGATTTGGTATTATCAGATGCTGATGAGTAGTAGAACCCTGGCACCCTGATGTCATTTTTTTACAAGATTTTATATACATGCTTTGACTGCCTATGCTGCCTACAAGTCCTAAGAGCCTGTGAAAGTCATTTCCTATGGCTGCCTACAATGACCTATGTACCTAATGTCATACCTACTGGTACCTCCATATCTGGGACTAACCTACATACCTACCATGCCTCTACAGGCTCTGTAGCCCTACAGAGGTTTCAACCATTTTCCTGATGTGTTGGGATAGTCAATCCTAGCGCATCACATTAGCGCAACACTAGCACATCACACATAAAAATAGAACACAATGTATTTATAGATCACAACATAGGTACATTGTAGTATAGGGGAATACATAGTGTTTGAAAGTCTGGTTCATCAAACCGGAAAAAAACCAAAACTGGACCAAACTGAACTGTGGTTCAGTCTTTTTGCAGTTGCGGTTGCTCTCATTTCCTTAGCCTATCAGTTGCGGTTGCACTGAATTTATATTTATTTAAAACTGATGGAAACCGGTTCTAACTGGTTCAAACCGACTCCTAGTCCATACATTTATTTACTACACTATATGTAATTTAATTAAATGTAGATTCATAATAACTAAAATAAAGCATAATAATGGGCATACCCAAGAGAAAAGAACATGAAAAGTAAGGGTTTATATACCCTGAGGCTGCACATGGACCATTTGGTCATATTTGCACACCCAAATGAAAATGTGGTGCTACTTTCATTTACCACTGCCATGCTATGTCAACATCAACAACCACTGTCGTTACCACTCCCCCATCGGATAACGCTCCCAAGCATGGGCCCAAATGATGACAGCTGTCATTTAGGCCCCAGGTAATGGTTTTTGATATTCTTTTTTCAACTAACTAATCTTTTCTTTTCCTTTTTAGGCTCTACAATGAGACAGCACCAACATGGCACCCACATCCACCTGCATATGCCACCGCTGCAAGCCCCTGCTTGCAGGGTGGATGACAGAGCAACAACACAGGGGCTAATGATGAGTAGAGTCAAAAGAATGAAATGGGCCCCAGGTTGGCTTGAGCCACAGTTTTTGCTATCTTGGGAAATAAATTATGTAAAATCACTAAAATATTTGAGGAGCTAGATACCATCAAAAGCCTAGGGGTCTCCTGCCAACTCTAAGCAATCAGAGAAGCAGTTCCTGAGATATTCTGGTGGCTTTGAAATGGCTTGTAGATCTTAATATATGTGTTATGTGTGCAAATGGAAATTGTGAGAAAGGTGCTGACTGGATCATGGATTCAGGTGCATCAAAGCACTTCACTGGTGAAATGAAAGATTTCACTTCCTATGAGCCTTTACTGAGAAAGGACTCTGCCTTGGTTCAAACAGCCACAGGTACTACTCATATAGTAGGAAAAGGAGCAGTCTTCATTAGACACCAGGTAGTATGTCACGGGAAGTCAGAGACGCATGAGATGCAATTATACCCTGTCTACTACATACCCGACTGTAGTACTTGACTACTGTCAATAGGTGTCTTTTTACAAGATGGAAGTGATGTGCATGGTTCCTCTGCACACATTTCATTTTTTTGAGAAAGGAAACCCAATAATGGATTGTGTCCCTCTTAGGAGATGTGACATGATCTATTGGGCTTGGACTCATATATTGAGCACCAAGAGGATTAATGTCATGACCATGTATATTGCTGACTACTTGACTTGGCATAGGCAACTTGGACACCCATCCAAAGAAGCGCTAGGGAAAATGCCTAATAGCACCATAAAATTCCTGAGGAATTTAATTATTCCTAAAGACATGCATTAGTTCTTAGCTTTCTCATCTTGTGCACAACACCCCTCAAAGTTATGGACACGCATAAGCATAGGGAGGCACAGCTCACTGAAGCCAAGTCTGTTCCACCCTTGTATGTTGCTGCATGGCTCACTTGCTCTGTGTGCATATTGCGCTCTACTCATGTGGTTGTCTTTTGTCAGGTCATAGATTTTCCCTTTATCTGCCTTACCCTACATCCATATCTCTCAAATGTCTCAGATCACAACAGTTGTCATCTGGCTCATCTTCATCATCCCCATCATCCTGCTGCTCAAGTTGTTCTAATTCATCTGGCATAGGTAGCTTGTATTCTGCCTGGACTTCATCACCATATTTGGCCATAAACTCCTTCTCTGGCATACTCTTCCATTTCTCACACTCATCCCAGCTGGCACAGAGCTCTGCAGGTGGCAGAGCAACATAACTACCATTCTTGACATATTGGGCATGCTCACAGATAGAAAGAGACATACTAAAGTTATATCACAACCGCATCAATAAATTCCCCAACCCTGAATTCCATGTCTCGGACACCCGCTTCAAAGCAATTATTTTGGAGTCTTTACCTTCATCTTGGCAGACTTACATCGAACCCTATAATGGGAATGCCAATGATCCCAATGATCCAGACCCTAAAAGGAGAATGTCCTCAGATTCCTTTATTGGCTTATTATGGGAGGAATATAAAATTTGTATGATGCGCTCTCATAACAAGTATTCTAATGGTTCTAGCACAAACCTGGTTAATACCCAGAAGGATAGCAGAACTAACAAATCTTTGGAAGAGCGCATCACAGATCATAAATCCTCCAACAAACCTTATTGTGAACATTGTAAACAACCAGGACATTGGTCAAGTAATATGCTGGTAACAAATGTTGGAACTGTGGAAAAATAGGACATAAGGAAAGAGATTGTTGGAGGAAAAAGAAGCAAAAAGGAGGATTTGAATGTAGGGGAGGAATTGATCACATTTCCAGTAAATGAAGAACTTTACAATTTTGACACATATGAAGCCTGTAACCTTGATGGAAATGATGAGTGTTTGATCTGGTATGACTGGTTAGCCAATTCAGCAACAACTTTGCATGTTATGCATCAAAGAGAAGCCTTTATTGCATACACACCTGTGGAAAAATGTTCCATAACAGGTGTAGGTGGTAAAGAAGCAAAAATTGAGGGCTGTGGAACTGTTGAATTAATTTCAACATGTAATGGTCATGATTATATTTTGCACTTGGAGGACGTACTCCATGTACCTGGAACAGGGAATAATTTGATTTCATTGGGGTGATGGGATGCAGCAGGCGGAATATATACAGGTGGAAAGGGAAGAATTACCTTTATCACTAAGGAGGGGAAGAAAATAGTGCAAGGGAACAAGGTTAACAACCACTTATACAAGATGGAATTAACTGTATGCAACTGACACCCAATGCTTACAATAGAAGCTGCCCATCACCGATCATTCATCAATAATGATGTGGCACTCAATTGGGAAACCTGGCACAGACACTTTGGTCATGTTGGGTATTCTGGCCTACAAAAATTATTGGATAGAAATTTGGTCAATGGATTCAACATCAATAAACACAGTCCTAAACCAGACTGTATGACATGTACTGAAGTGAAGCAGCACATAGAACCCTTTCCTAGATTGTCCATGCGACAAACGGAACCTGGAGAATTGATGCATATTGACTTATGGGGAAAATATGCGATCAAATCTATAAATGGAAATCAATAGTACTTGCTATTTGTGGACGATGCTAAATGCTACACAACCATCCAGTGTTTGAAAGAGAAATTGGACTCAATGCAAGCAGTCATAAATTATTTGGCACATCTGATAACTCAAGGCCAAAAACCAAAGGGGATCCAAATTGATTGCAGAAAGGAATTTGTAAATGAGAAGTTGGAGAAATGGTGTGATGAACATGGTATAGAAGTAATACTAACTGCACCATACTCACCTTCACAGAATGGCATCACAGAGCAGATCTTGTTGAACTATGATAACTGCCAACCAACTTCCTGAATTTCTTTGGGAATATGCAGTTTTACATGTGGCTTACCTTTGTAACTGATCATTTATGAAACATCTCCCAAAATCAACACCTTATGAAGGATGGTATAAAATAAAACCCTATGTATTGCATTTATGGGAATTTGGAAGCCACATATGGATATTACTATGAGGTCAAAAGAAACCCCGAAAAATGCTACCAAAATCAAAACACCGAGCATACATCAGCTATGATGATGGCGCTGGGGCAGTAAAATATTACAATGTGGAAACTCACAAAGTACTTACCTCTTGCAACTTCCAGAATATTACACCTTCAGAATGACCTAAAACTCCCAACCATATTGAAATTACACCCAATTTGCCATGTGAGGGGGAGTCTGCAAGTAGCATGCCGCCAATGGGTGTAACAGATTCTGATGATACAACTCAGAACCTTGTGCCCAAGAAGCAAAAATGGAATGAAACACAGGAAGATATAGATATTGATGAACTGCAGAAGATGCATGGAGTCCATACTGATCATAAGCACCTTCACAATCCTTTTGCATACAAGGAAGATGTCAATTTCCTATCAATTGAAGAAGTCTACACAATTGTTGCTGGAGATGAACTTATGAGTCTTGAAGATGCAAAGAACTCCCCACATTGGCCTGAATGGCAAAAGGCCATGAAGACTATATTGGTTTTATTGTTGGAGAAGGGGACTTGGGAACTTGTCCAGAAACCTCACGATGCAGTACCAATCAAAAATAAATGGATCTTTGTCAAGAAGCATAGTAAAGAAGGGGAAGTAGTAAGGTATCAAGCAAGATTAGTGGTGAAAGGATATACACAATGACCTGGATTTGATTATAGGGAAACATTTTCACCAGTGGAGATGTGCTGAGTCTCCTAGGCTCTAGCTATGCCCAAGACAATGTAGTTGTAGTGATAGGCTGAGTGACTACAACAAGGTGTGACTCTCTACTAACTACATGGTCACATGACTACAGGAGTAGGTGCCCACACACCCTACTCCACTGGTTGTCAGGATGGATACATTACATGTGATACTAGCTCTCATACCTGAAAAGGGACTCAAGTTACAACAAATGGATGTAAAGGGTGCATATCTAAATGGCACTTTGCAAGAGGCAATATATATGCAACAGCCCAAAGGATGTGAAGATGGAATGGGTCAAGTATGCAGGTTAGTCAAATCACTTTATAATTTAAAGCAGGCAGGCCGAGAGTGGAATATTGAACTTGATGGCAAACTCAAAGTCCATGGCTATGTGTGCTTACTTTCTGATCCATGTGCGTATAGTGAATAGCAGGGGTTACCCACAAATAAGTGACAAGTATGGGGGTAATCAGCATGTAGCCTTTGTTTTTGTGATTCTAACATACTAATTTCTATACCAAATGGTCAAGAATTGGCCTAGATATGCTCATTCTAAATTTTAGCACCATAGCACAACATCTGATCTCACCCTGCCCAATCTTTCCAAAATATTATCCAAAATCCGAGGTTTTGGAGTTTTGGGGTGACCTTTTTGGAAAGATTGGAGCAGGGTGAGATCAGATATTGTGCTATGGTGCTAAAATTTAGAATGACCATATCTAGGCCAATTCTTGACCATTTGGTATAAAAATTAGTGCATTAGAATCACAAAAACAAAGGCTACATGCTGATTACCCCCATACCCATCACTTACCCGCGGGTAACCCCTGCTATTCACTATGTGCATATATATGATGTGATGGTGATGACTTCAGAATAATGGCTATCTGGGTGGACGACTCACTACTTTTTGCTTCATCTGATAAAATGATGGATCATATGAAAGAAATACTCTGCTCAGAATGGGAAGTAACAGATCTTGGAGAACTGAGTAAAATTGTTGGCATTGAAGTTACATGAACTGAGAACGCAATAACTATATCTCAACAGAGATATATTGAAAATATTCTCCATAACAAAGGAATAGCTGATGCATGTCCTACTGGTATACCCATGGACCCCAATATAAAGCTTAGACCTAATCCGCATGATAACAAACCCAATCGAAGCAATTTATATGCACGATTATGGGGGAGTCTGCAATTTTTGGCAAATTCCACAAGACTGGATATAAGCTATGCAGTTAATAAACTGGCTGCCTACACCGCTAACCCAGGTTTCAAACACCATGGTGCGAATACTCAGATACCTGGCAGGTATGAAAACTCTAGGGATTACATATAGAAAATCCTAAGATGAAACTGGAACCGAAAACCTCTTTCACGGATATGCAAATGCCGACGACCTCAAATCCACAACTGGCTACATGTTTCTAGCAGCAGGGGGAGCGATCACATGGAAATCAAAGAAACAAACTGTGATAGTGTTGTCCTCTACAGAGGCAGAATATGTAGCACTGTCAGAAGCTGGATGCAAGGTGACATGGCTGAGAAATTTGTACAGTGAACTCAGATTCCCATGAAATTCACTGATGGAAATTAAAGGCAATAATGAAGGATCTATAATATTGACACACAACCCTCAATTTCACCAGTGATCAAAACATATCGCTATTCACCATCACTGGGTCTGAACTCTAGTAACTGACAAAATACTTGATATACAAAACTGTTGCGACCCAGAACAAACAGTGGATGAAGGCATTACCAAGGCCTAAATATATACGACATAGGGCAGAGATGGGACTTCAGTTGATGCATGAACTCAGTACCTTTCCTTGCATGTGAGTTGGTTTTTCCCATGGGGTTTTCCACCACATAGAGGTTTTAACACATCTGAAAGGCAAGAAATTTAACTTTTCAATTATATATTTAACCATTCCTATGGACTCAACCATGCTAGGCTTCAGGGGGAGTGTTGAGATAGTCAATCCTAGAGCATCACATTAGCGCATCACTAGTGCAACACTAGCACATCATGTATAAAAATAGAACATGATGTATTTATAGATCATAACATAGGTACATCATAGTATAGGGGAATACAAGATCCTGAACACCCATCATTAAATCCCTACGAGCTTCTACTTCACACCATAATCCCAATATGATGTTTACTTTACCCATTGACTGAGCCTGACTAAGTATGGTCAGGTGTTAGTCCAAAAACATGGACTTTTAGTCTCATGTTTGTACAATCCGACTTAGTATGACCAAAACAATACATTTATGTGACCAATCTTTTTTACTGAGCTTGACCCATGATGAAATCATTGGCTGTTTGAACTTGAGGTTTAGATAGATTGGTGCAAATTGATTTGCTGTTGCAGTTTGTTTTCTGCCATGGTGGTGGTGCCAATCAAAGATCTCAATCCATTGGGTTAAGGTCACATTTTCCTTCTTTGTGAATGTAGGAGCAGCAGGCTGACTGAACTTTTTTGCAGGTTGCTTTGGTTTCTTCTCATGCTCAGAGCCTTCAGCAATAAACAGTCAATGATGAGCCACTGGCATGCAAATTGTGCATGTACATACATTTCTGTTTGCTTCCTGCAACCCGTGCTAAATCTCCTGCCCATTCCCACAGCTTTTTAACAATTGCTCTTCCAGTATCATCAAGCCTTGCAAGCCTGCTTTCATAATCTGAGGCTGCCTCAAGGTTATCAATGATATGTTGCTTGTCCATGGTGTTTGCTTCATGATCCAACCAATGCTCATCAGCCAAGGAGATGGTTTCCTTCTGAGAAAGCTTTGCACCCAAGGCATTTTTGTGGTCTTTGATTTTTGTAGAGAATTTAGCAAGACCTCTTTTAAGAATTTCAAGAGGTTTTGGGGCCATGGCAAGGGGGTCACACTTGGCAAAACCAATGAACTTTTTTTGAGCTCCCGAACAACCAGTGTGGTGCATCAGGACTATTGTATTCTAAGTTTTTAACTTCTGCACTAATTTAGGACCTAAAATCTATGGGTTTTGGGTGATGAGAGCTATGGGTTATGGGTTACTGCAGACTTATGGGTTTTGGTTTGCAATTTCCCACCCACCAACTTGGTGGACCAAAAAAGGCATGGGATATATGGGGTTTGTCAAGAACCATTCCTTGCCCGATCAGAACCCACATCCATCCAACCCTTTCCCGCACGTCGAACCTGACTTTTGTCTATGCCTCCCAATTTTGTTCCCAGCCACCTTGCACTGACCACACTGCTGTGCACCAGGCTGCCTTGTACAGCATCCATGGCTGCCTTCCCAAGGCTGCCATCTCTATTGCAAATTCGACTATGAATTCCTGTGCAGCTCCCGCTAGATAATTTATCTATGCAGTCAAGACACTGCCGCAGTCTTCATTCCTGTTCCGCATTATTCCGGACTACAGTATTTAAGCTTAGTTAGTTTTGCCTTGTATTCCTCAGTTTGTATATTGACATAGACTCGACTTTAATCTGCCAATCCAAACCTCCTTCTACTCCAACCTCAGTTCTCTAAGAGTCTGAACTCCATTTGACTTGACCTCCAGTCTCCCTCTGAAGTTCTAACCTCATCTGAACTTAACCTAAGTCCCTCTGTACTCCTTCCTGTGTTTACCTGCACTTTCCCACTCCTACCTCCAAACCTTCAACTTGAAATTAGGACACCAGACGAGGTGAAGGGCACAGCTTCTTACAAGCTGAAGCCAAGTCCTTTCCGTTTCCCCTCCTGCAGAATCTGCAATGACCCAACAACCTTCCATAAACAACACCCGCAGTGTCTGATCAGATTCCGATGAACCTTCCAGGATCAGTTCTTAACAGTATATATGAACTCACACTTCACTCGTCCAATTCCTCTCTATGACCCCTACCGAGACCTGCCAGCGCACAACAAGACATTCCCAACATGCCAGTACTATTCCAGGGATCTCTGCAATCCAGCGATCCACCCTTTCCAACCCTCGACCTGCCACTACTTTTGGAGTGTCTTCCAGACCCTCAAACATCTTCCAACAAATTGGCTCAGGAGCCCCCTCAATCAGTGCCAATCTCATGTCCACCCATGCCCTGCACCCTTCCGCCAACCTGGAAGGTTTTCGATCAAGAACTCCCCTTGAGTATGTAGGTGTTAGGAAACCACCCCATTACCTAATAAAATTTCATTTTTATTTTATTATGTTGAATTATGCTACATGATGCCAAATGATGCTACACATTGATAGCATGAGAATTTTATTTCGCACGCATCAATATGTACGCGCATGTACGAACGCGTCAGTAACAACAATGTACCATATATGTAACATAGTATATAAACCCTAAATACATGCCTAGGGGACCCCAGTTGTGTTCTCTTAGGTATTCCACCTACATTTTTGGTGTGAAAGGCCTATTTCAACAAACTCGCCTATTAATAACCCCATGCATCAAAACCATCATTTCCCCCATCATGAGTGCAGATCCTGCCCCCTTCTTGTAGAGAGAACCTGCACGGTCTTAGCTAGCAGATAGTGGGTGTCGCCCTAACAGTAGGGGGCATCAACCAGCCTGAACCCTTTGGGTTGGAAGATCCTGGTCTAGAGGATGGACCCCCCAGCAGACCCGATGGCCCTGGGGGTGACCCCGATCCCAATGATCCTGTGGATCAACCTCCCATGGGGGAAAACCCTGACCCAGGGGATAGGTTCATAGATGTCCTTTACAACCTCTCGGAGAGTATCCGCACCCTTTGTCAGAATAACACACCCAAGACCGAGAAAATCAAAGTTTGCGACCCCAACACTTTCAACGGTGCCAATCTGAAGAAACTTAGAGACTTCCTAGTCTCCTGCAATCTTCATTTCCGTGACCATCTGCACATATTTTCCTCTGATGAGAAAAAGATCATATTCATCCTTTCTTATCTGAAGGGATCAGCTCTCAGTTGGTTTGAGCCTGGTCTGAATGACCCAACAGATTCTGCACACTGGATGTGGGACTATGAAGCTTTCCTCTCCGAGCTGGAAAGCAACTTTGGTCTGCACGACCCAGTCGGAGACGCAGAAAAAGCTCTCTCTGACTTAGCAATGAAGAAAGGTGGTCGTATCATGAAATATAATGTTGACTTCTGGGAATTAGCTTCTAGGGTCAACTGGAATGAAGCAGCCCTTTGTGACCACTATTTCTGCGGTCTTCCGCTCTGACTTCACATAGAAGTTCTCCAGGGTGGTAAACCCAATACTCTTGCAGAACTGCGCTTGAAAGCACAGGACAGCGACAACATCTACTGGATGCAAGAAGATGAATCCCGTTTCGAAACAAAGAATTCCAGTAATGTCACTAACTCTAGTCAGAAGGACTCTTCCAAAAGTCCTTCCCCATCGACAAACCAAGCCTCTTCAAACCAAGCCTCTTCAAACTCCACCCACAGTAACACCTCCAACCAGCAGTCTTCTGCGACAAAGAACACTTCCTGGGACAAGCCCAAGTCATCCATCTCTGATAAGTTGGGGAAGAATGGCAAGCTTACTGGGGAGGAACGAGAACGTTGCATGAGAGAACGACTTTGTCTCTACTGCGGTGAGGAAGGGCACGTAGCAGAAAACTGCCCGAAATCCAAAGCCACAAAAGCCTGTGCATCCACTGTCATTCCCGAGACTATGGACTTGGAAAAATAGTCTGCAACCCTCAGGATACAGCCATTGGGGTTGGGGGTTGTGTTGACCTTACCCATTTGGCTGCCTACATTCGTCTCAATGTGTCCACTCTTTCTGACCCTGACTCCCTAACCATCCTTTTAACCTTTCCTGACTCTTCTGCCCCTTTCCGAACCCTTATCAACTCTGGCTCCTCCCACTGCTTCCTTGACTCCTCTTTTGTGTTGAATAACCAACTCAGCACGGAATCCATTAACCCGATCGGTTTACAACTCTTTGATGGATCTTGCAACTCCACCATAACTCAGATCGTCAAAGTTCCAGTCACCTTCCCTGCCAGTGAAGTGTTCAATTTGTCATTTTATGTAACCTCGCTCGACTCTTCCTGTTCTGCTGTACTCAGTCATAACTGGCTGAAGCAATACAATCCATTGATTGACTGGTCTTCAAGCCAACTCGCTTTCCATTGATTGACTGGTCTTCAAGCCAACTCGCTTTCCACTCTGCAGATCATAGAGGTCCAGCACCCCTGACATCACCTTTGTCCCCAAATCTTTCGGTAGAAATTCTTGACTCCTCCGCTGATGATACTCAACCCGGAAACCCAAACAAAACCCACAAAATGGCTTCAGATGGTATAACATGAGTCAGAGGAAGGTTGGCCCTCTAGATGTCACCTGTCAGACTGACCGTCAAATAGTCATAAAAGGACTGCTTGTCGAAGCAGTTTGAGGCTAAAAGAATGTGTTTCGAGGACTTGCAATGATTTGTGAGGTGTCGCGATGCTTTTCGAGATGTTGCAATATTTTTTGAAGAGGTTTCGAGGAATTTCGAGTGCGCAGATATGTTCAGATGCAAGATCGGGGGACTAGACGAGTAGTAGAAGTGAAGAAAAGGCTAATCGAGGGAAGCAAGAGCAAAAATAGCATAATGCAAGGAATTTTGAGGAAGTTTAGCATAAAACACCAAACTTCAGACTGAATAAGACTAAACTGTACTCTCAAATCACTGTGATCTGGGAGGAAGACAACGACTTTCTTGTTTTTCTTTGTATCTAGTACATCTTTTTATATAAAATAAAGAAAGTACCTAAAAAGGCTAGAGAACATGAGGCAAACATGTGGAAAACTCGAGGCAAAAGACAATATAAGTATATCAGAACAATAAAGTGAGCCTAGAAAGGGTGAATATAACACATGATGAAGAAATAATAAGAAAGAATAGCTAAAACCGGACTGTCCTTGTTATAAATTGAATAAAAGATCGGAAACTGCTTCGAGCGGATTGTATGCATGCACATGCGGTCGAAATGTGTTCGATATACTCGATATAGTGTCCCATGTGTCCAGCATGCATCCGAAGATCATTCGAATAGGAAATACTGTGTCCAATGATGTTTTTCGAGGTTCGATGTTCTTCGAAGATTTTCGAAGATTCTTCTGACTTCGTTCGTGGCCCGATATTGGTGCGATATTGTTCAACAATGGTAGGGGATACATCTGGCATGTGTGCGATGACCATTGGAATAGCGATATAGTGTTCGATGTCAATTTTCGATGTTTGACAATGTTCGATCATGTTCGATACGATGTTCAATGATGCTCGATGATGTTCAATGATGCTCGACTGCATTCGATACGATGCTTGCGATGCTCGACGATGTTCGATCACATTCAATATAATGCTCGACCACATTCGACGATGCTCGACGATGTTCAATTGCGTTCGATATGATGCTTGATGATGTTTGATCGCGTTCAATGCAATGCTTGCGCTGTTTGATCGCATTCAATATGATGCTCGATGATGCTCAACCATGTTCGACAATGCTCAACAATGCTCGACAATGTTCAATCATGTTTGATACGATGCTCGTGCTTGGTAGACTTGGTCAGGAGTGGTCATGCTGCTTCTGGGACCTCATTCCAGTTATCTGATGTGATTAGAATGTGGTCAAAACAGTGAATTGGCCTTTGAGCTGAGGAGACAACCTATCACTGCACTTTCCGAAACTCCATTCCTCCTAAGTTTACACCTCCTGACATCTCTTTCATCAACACTGCCACTTATGCGCATGCTAGCAAACTTCCTGGGGAAGTAGCTTTTCAGATGACCTTCGCTCCAGAAGGGTTATCCACCTGCTCTGCCCAATCCGCTAACTCATCCGACCTCTCCGATATTCCACCCGAGTATCACGAATTCACTGATGTCTTTAGTAAGACTAAAGCGGATACCCTTCCTCCACATTGGTCTTATGACCTCAAGATAGAGACAGAAGACAATACTCCTCTGCCTCCAGGCCACATGTATTCTCTCTCCCCCTCTGAATTAGAAGCCTCACAAGTCTTTATTGACAAAAACATACCCTCAGGTTTCATCTGCCTGTCCAAGTCTCCACATGGCACTCCAATTCTCTTCATCAAGAAGAAGGACGGTAGTCTCTGACTTTGTGTTGACTACCAAGGACTCAACCGTCTTACAAAGAAAGACCGCTACCCACTTCCTCTCATTTCCGACCTCCTTGACTCTCCCCGCAAAGCCTGCTTACTCACCAAGATAGACTTGCGGCACACTTATCACCTAGTCCACATCTCTGATGGTGATGAGTGGAAAACCACTTTCTGCACCCACTATGGATCCTTCGAGTGGTTGGTGGTTCCCTTTGGACTCACTAATGCACCTGCAGCTTTCCAGCAGTTTATGAACGACATCTTCGGCGACATGCTGGATGTTTGTGTCACCGTGTACCTCGACAACATCCTAATCTATTCTGATGACAAGTCCCAGCATGGGGCTTACATCAAAGAAGTCCTCCACCATTTCCGGAAAAATGGACTTTACACCTCTCCACAGAAATGTGAGTTCCACAAAGACACCGTTGAATATTTAGGTTTCATCCTTTCACCAGATGGACTGCGGATGTCCGAGGATAAAGTCAAAACCATGCTTGACTGGCCCGAGCCTAGGAAAGTTAAGAATATCCAATCCTTCTTAGGCTTTTGCAACTTTTACCGCCGCTTCATTAATGGCTATTCAGACATTGTCATCCCACTCACCCACTTGATGCAGAAATCCACACCCTGGGACTTCAACAAGAAGTGCTGTGATGCTGTTGAAAAGCTCAAACAAGAATTTACTCATGCCCCCATCTTAACGCAATGGGTACCTGACTCACAGATGGTACTCAAAACTGATGCTTCTGACTATGCCTTAGCGGCTATCCTTTTGGTTTACACTGCAGATGGAGAAATCCATCCGGTTGCTTTTCATTCCTGCTCCTTCAATCCCCTGAATGAAATTATGACACCCATGATAAGGAACTCTTGGACATTTTTGAAGCCTTCAAACACTGGCAGCAGTATTTCAAGGGTTCTACAAACCCGGTTGATGTGGTCACCAACCACAAAAATCTTGAGTACTTCAGCACTACCAAGTTGCTCGCCTGCCACCAGGCCCATTGGTCTGAGTACCTTTGCCAGTTCAATCTCGTCATCCGCTTCCACCCTGGAAAATTAGGGGCCAAGCCAGACGCACTCACTAGACGTTGGGACATCTACTGCAAAGGGGGAAATAGTGACTTCGCCTCCATAAACCCAACCAACTTCCGACCTGTATTCACACAGGAACAGCTCACCTCTTCCCTTTGCACCACCTATTTTGCCACACCCGTCCTTCGACAAGCAGTAATCATAGATGTTGAGAAACTTCACTACAACATCTGCACCTCCCTACCCCTTGACCCATTATCATCTGCACATCTTCTGACACCTGTCGACCCCAACTGGACCATAGACAAGGCAGGTCTTCTCTGCCACTTCGACTGGATTTATGTTCTGGATGTTGTGGATCTTCACCTCAAGGTCCTTCAGTACAAACACAATCACATCCTCTCTGGCCACTTTGGACAAAACAAAACCCAGCAGCTTGTCCACCGGGAATATGTCTGGCCAAACCTCCGCACCTTTGTGCAGGAGTTCTGCAAATCCTGTACCACTTGCAAATGATCCAAATCACCTTGACACAAGCCCTACAGGTTTCTAAAGCAACTTCCGGTTCCAGAATGACCTTGGAACTCCATCTCCATGGATTTCATTGAGCAACTACCCGACACCGATGGTCACACCACTATCTTGGTCATCATTGACTGTCTCACCAAACAAGGCATCTTCATCCCAACTGTCAATGAAATCACAGCCCAAGAACTAGCCAACCTGTTCGTCCTCCATGTCTTCTCCAAGCATGGCATTCTGTCGCACATCACTTGCAACCAGGGATCTGAATTTGTCTCCCATTTCTTCCGCTGCCTCAGAAAAGCGCTCGACATGTGGATCCACTTCACTTCTGGTTATCATCTGCAAGGTGATGGTCATACAGAATGACTTAATCAGACCTTGGAGCAGTACCTCTGGACCTTCTGCAACTATCAGCAGGACGACTGGTCTCACCTCTTACCCTTGGGCAAATTTGCCTACAACAATTCTCCTTCTGCCTCTACAGGCATATCCCCTTTCTTTGCCAACAAAGGCTATCACCCAAACATTTCCGTCTTTCCAGAATGTGACTTAGCTTCACAGCATGCCAGCATCTCTATTAACATATAAACATAAAATATATTTGCCACTTGAAAATAACAAGAAAGAAGCCTATATAGAAGACTTATCTAGGGCCTCTTTTTGGAGTGATCTGGCTGGTTTTCACTTGGTGGTCATCTTATGGCATGGTGGCAGGTGAGGCAAGGTTGTGGCTAGTTATGGAAGGTTGAGGTCTTTACACTCCCCCACCTTTCCTGTTGGATTCCAACTGGACTGACTGGAGTCCAACCAGAGTCCACTGGGACTGGTCACCAGCCAACTGCCTGCAAAGTTGCCAGTCCAGTCCCAGTCCAGTCTGACTGGACTCTGAGTGGAATCCACTCAAACACTGGATTCCACTTGGACTGGTCCAGCAGAGTCCAGTTGGAGTCCAGTTGGAGTCAAGTCAGATTCTGCTGAAAAAGTGTGTAATAAAAGGGATCAAACCCAGTTCCCTCTGGTTCACTTATATAATCATAGTACCCAATATAACCATTACACAACAGTACCTTGTGTAAGGTATCATCTACTTGCTTTAGGTACCATAGTGTGGCTGTGTATGACAAAGCATATAGCCACGTCATCAAATGTGCCAGCTCATCACTCACCACCACCACCACCACCATCAACACTGCCTCCCTCCCTCCTCTCCGCTCTACCACCACCACCACCACTGCATGGACACCCACTGCCACCACTTCCACACCCAATCCGCCATCACCACCACCCACAAACAAGCTGACTGGATGGAACATGGGCCCAAATGACACAGATTGTGTCATTTGGGCCCTATGTAAGTTTTTTTTTTGTTTGCTTTTTGTTTTTATAAACTAACTAACCAGTTTCTTTAGATTTCTAGGTTATAATCTACTGGTAACGATGCCACCACCTGCAGACAAGCCGACTGGATGGAACATGGGCCCAAACAATGCAGATCACATCATTTGGGCCCTACATAAGTCTTTTCTGTTTGCTTTTTGTTTTTATAAACTAACTAACTCATTTCTTTTGTTTTATGGGTTCTACTCTACTGGGAATGAAAGCCGGATGCAAGACAACCCAACATGCCCACCCCATGCCTGTGAGCCCCTGCTTGTAGGGTGGATCATGAGTGTGTGCAGTTGATAATGACACCTACCAACACCCCCCACAGCACCCATCCCCATGCCTATGAGCAACTGCTCATAGGGTGGATGATGGGTGCAGCTTACTATGGTGACAGACACATGCAAGGAGGGGTGGGTGATGACACCCACCCCAGACCACATCCCCCAACCCCCCCTCCTCCACATTTTGTGTGGGGAGGGGTCTTATCTCTGTCCCCCCCTTGCACCAAATGTGAGGGGTATATATATTGTAGTACTTACAAATCCCCCCCACACACTGAACGCAAGGGGTTTAGTTTTTTATATACATAGTAGTAATCCCCCCCCCTCTCACAAGATGCAAGAGGGTTTTTTTTTGTTTATTATTATATTATACCCACTCCCTCATGTCCTACATGAGGGATGTGGTTAATTAAAAAATTTTGATCTTAATTGTTTGAAAAATGCCTCCTCAAAGAATGTGAAAAGTTGAGTCATAAATAAACCTTATATCGATTCCTAATAAGTCTCCTGTGGCTCAAGTGGTTGAGCACACTTGTTTAGTTTGTCATGTGAGTGCTTATTGTGAGGTCTTGAGTTCAATTCCTGCACTATACAAATTTATTTTGTGGGTACTTTATGAAATTCACCAGTCCAAAGTCCTTTGAGCTCAGTATCTAATTGACTTATCATTTGGTTGAAATGCATTCCACTCAGACTCCACTCAGACTCCAGTTGGACTCCAGTGGGGGATTGAACTCTACATGACTTAGTGTAGTTCAATTGAACTCCACTTGGACTCCAGTCAGTCTGGTCAGAGTCCACTAGGACAGGTGGGGGACTGTAAAGTACTGGGAAGGTTGAAAATGTGACTCATTGTAGGCATTGCTGTGTATGTTCATTGGTGAGCTCACCATTATGTAGTTGAGTGTATGTTAGTAAAAAAGAATAGTATCACACAGAAAAAATAACTTACTAACAAGATTGCCATCATCAACGTCGATGCATTGCTGTAGCCTTCATTGAATGATTGGTCAGTGTCATTGAAAGTCAACTAAATTTGTCAGCATTTCTCATGTTCATCACAAAGTTACTGTATTCACATTTCATACAATCACAATTGTACACTATATTCCTGTATCTATTCGACTCCACTTGGTACAGAAAGCACAATCACAAACAACACATTGGAGGATAAATTGACCTTGCCCATCTTTGATGTGTACTTCGAGGCCATGTATCCAACTGTTGGCAGTTACGACAGCTTCTAATGGAATCTCCTCTTCATTATCCTTGTACAAAGGCCAAGATAAACAACATCTGAAATCTGCATCAGAGAAATCAAATGTGGCACAATTCTTGGTAGCTCTGCCATCATAAATAGGAACTTTTGTTTTTTGGTCAGCAGCAATGTGAAAATAATGAGATATATGCACCTCTCTCCTCATACAATCTTGATGTGCCATAAACATCATCAGCAGCATGAGAGAGCAAAGTAGAAGAAACCATCTTTATGTTTGATGATTGTCTTCTCGCAGGGGTGCTCTGAGCTGCAATGCACACATGAGACAGAAGAACATTCAAACAATATACCTTACCCATACTTCTTCCACTCAGATCCTCACCACGTGTGGTGAACATGAATCCTGCTTCACACGCATTGGATGCAATAACATGAAATTCCAATAATTGTCCCCATAACAAAGTGTCCCATCACATATCCTTTGTGAATGGTGCAATCATGATCTTGTGCACATTCCACTGATTAGTGGTAGGCCCAGCCAAACCAGGTCTCACCAAGAAGGATTCACTAAGAGACCCAGTCATAATGTGAACAGCAAGTTGTCAGGTCTTGCTGATTTTGAGCTGTCCCTCTGCATATAGCTTCAGCTGGTTTGGATCAACATGCACAGTATTTACATACTGTCCCGATTGCATAAAACCTAGTGCCTTGAGCAATTGTCTGAAAATGTGGTTAGTCCATCATCCACAATCACAATACAAACACGGTGTACCACTTTTGCTCTGTCAACAATTTCTTGCAAACTCTAGCAATATCTGCATGTGATGTCTCCCTCTCTTGGGCCATTCTTTTCATAAGGTTTGACCTCACACAAGCGACTGAATAGTATATTACTTATCAATTGTGTGTCCATCCACAAAAAAAGTTACATATGAAAGATGAGGCAGTCCTTCATACAATGGCCTCAATGCAATATCCTGAAGTCCCTTTATCATGACTGTGTAGCCATAGTCCTGAGTCATGGCCACATCATCTAATATAGTCATCTTCTTCCTGATCATCTTCTGCAATGGTGTCCTACTCTTCTCCATTGGGAACAGTGTTGTCAGCTACTCCCCCTTGCATCAAAGAAGGCTGACTGTCAACAATACATTAAATAAAGCACATCAAAAAAAAGTATGCAACTGCTCACATGTCATCCATTTCATCCCACACAATGTCCAAACCCTCAACCAGCTCCTCTAGACTCTTCTCAGTCACAATCATAGTGTCTGTGTGTCGGATGAGGAACCCAGTTCATGAATACTGTACAGACAAAAGTGATTAGTGTGCTGGTTGCACAAAAAAGAACAGCATGTAACCTGTGACCAATTTCTGTTTTTTTTGCTGCCTGCAACTGTTTTTTTTTTGCTTGTAAAACACCACTAGTCTAGTCCAGTTGTAACCATGTTCAATGCATGATTAATAAGGTGTCCCTTACTCTTCCATAGAAGGGAGCTCATCATCTGAAACAGCCACCGGAGGGCATTTATCTGATTTGCTGAAAGAAGGTTAATAATAACAATCATTTAGGTGCAAGCACAGCAAACTAACCTCATTCTGGCTGACAGCATGGATGATGTTGCCATCCCCCTTTTGTTTTTCCTGGAATGCTAGACATGCCGGTAAGTCCACTGTGCTCACCTACGTGTTTTGTTTCTTGCACCTATCTTTGGTAGAGACATCTTGCCTTGGCTTCTAGTAACTTCCTGGACTTCATAACTGCACATCTGTGTTTTGTTAGCTCTCCATTGTAATCATCCTCATACACTGAGTACTTAGGTTGATTGTTTCTTTTCCTGCAGATAATGTCAATTAGAGAAACCTATGTAAGTAAACAGAGAACATACATCATATCCCCAAACTCGAGTGCACCTCCCTGCTTGCCTATCTCTTGAAGCCCTTCATCCAATGCAGTCCTTGTACCCGTCATAAGCCACAAAACATACACAAACCATTGAACACATACAGCATGGATATGGCCAGCAGTGCTTTGAACTCAACTGAAACAGGGGAGGGCTTGATCTCTGATCTCACTTTCTTTGGTGGGAGGTACATACTTCCAAGAACTCACTAGATGCATACACGTTAAAACACCCAAGAACCCATTTGAAAATGATGTGCCCAACATCTCCAGTGAACTTGATTTGATGATGCGAACTTTCCTTTTTTTTTTTGGATACCATTGGCCTGTCACCTCACATTAGTTCTTTTGTGCACCTTCCCAAATCTGGAATATGCACAATGGAGGAGACTCGATTTCCCCAGCTTCCAAAACTAACCAGATGGCAATAAGTTTACTTCACAAATAACACTAGATCCCCAACTCACGCTGCTAAATCAAGCTCAGCTCTTGAGAGGCGGTGTAAGAAAAGTTACAATTAGTGTCTGTCAGTCGTCCTCAATGAGCGAAGACTCACTTTTCTTTACTGGTGAGTTTTTATGACAGGGGCTTTGAATAGTAATTGCTTTGCTGAATAGGTACAACTCCATTAAATCTAACCATTAAGAGACTTGTGCAGACTTGCCTTGTGCGAGTCACTGCTGTGTTGGGCATCTTGAAAGTTGTTTAAGGAGAAATGACACATCTAGGAATTTATAAATCACTCAAGGGAAGGGAGCTACCATCTTTGTGGACTCCAAAACGCTTGTGATTTTCCTAAAAATGGATCTCGGGTCTCTATTTGAGCGATCGATTGTTAAAAAAAAAAAAATTCACAACAATCCAGATGAGCGACAATAAGTGTGAAAATATAGGAGTTGTGAACACTACGCACCAAATTTATTATGGTTGTGTATTTTTGTTTGGGTTTTTTTGGAGTCATGGAGCTAGATGAGGAAGATGCGGGCTGCTCAAGGGAGAAACTGTTAATGAGAAGTCAGCATGTATTTCCATACGATTACTGTAAGTGCCTTAATTATAACAATTTGTTGCGTCATGGAAGGTGTTTGTTGTGTTAAATTTCAAAATGTCACGTCACAAAACAGGTCGTTTGTTAATGTCAGGACCGATATCACAGTATTTTTTCCAAAAATTTCCGAAATCGCCACAGAACATATCTACAAATATTTGACACCAAGATACAGCATCGTTTCATCTTGCAATTTCTCCAGAATCTCCATCAGCTCACTCCTCGAAAATTTTGGACCCTCTAGCTCGAGATTGAGGAAATCATGCAGCTCACGAAATGACAGTACATTGCCATACCACTGGCCCTGGGTTGGTTTCTTCAAGAGGAGATAGGTTGCATAACAGACATACAGATGCCTGGTCATGGAAGTCTATATCAATGAGCAAATACAAACCAAATGAAAGACTTGCCACCCAGTTTTACTCTCCAGATCATTTTGCATTCTTTCTTTGTCGTCTGATGGTTCCCATATCGCTCGATCACCAAAGTAGATGTAGGTGCAATGGCCAGCACTACTCTGCATCACAGGTGACTCCTCTGACTCGGAGTTGGACTCCTCTGACTTGGAGTTGGAGTTGTAATCAGGATCTGTTTCACCCTCGGCATCTGCATCAATCAACTCGTCATCATCCACACCACCCCACAATTCAACAAACCCTTGCTTGTTTTCAATCACCATTCGACCATCTTCCATCTCATCCATATCATTCGGGGCTGGGGTTAATCCGAGCGCAGCTGCAAGCATACTGGGAGACACAGCCAGATCATTGTCAAACTCCGTGTCAGCAGAGACATCATCCTCGAGTGGCTTTTCGACACCTTCTACCACGAAGTCAGCACTAGGATCACATTGAACCACTACTGACAGGGCAAATTCATTGTCGTCTTCAAGTCATTCACGTACTGTGCAGAGCATGGCTTCACTAGTAATTGACTCATGAGACAGATTCCATCCCTTCATTTGACATTTTTCCCATGCCTGGTCATCAGCCACGACAGAGTCATGTTCAGCTCTTCTTTTTGTTTAGCAGGATACTCACCTTCCTTACGATTTCTGGGTGACTTTTGAGAAATTGGTATGCTTTCAGTGCCCAGTCAACTGTTGCATTTCGGAGTGGGCCAAGATCAACATTTAGCTTTACAGCTGCATTAGGGCTTGCAGCAAGCTGTGACTTAGTCTGCGCAACAAAGTACTGCACTGATTCACATTCAAAGATATGCTTTATGATTTGTTGGATGCCCACATCATTGGGTTGAATTTTTCCTGTACCTGAATGAATGTAGAAGTTCAGCTGTGATCTATAGCAAGGAAGTTTAGAACCTGACATCCTCCGGGAATAAAAATAATTTTTATCCATCCATATTCAGTCTTCATCCACATGCGAAAGGGTTCTCCCCGATGAACAGACCAAACATCAATGATGAGCAAGCCCTCTATCTTTTTTAAGCCCTTGCGCTGGCGAAGTCTTTCAAGATATGGCGCAATAATTTTCTGAATCCACTAGTGCAATTTACGAAATGTTACTGTTGACTGCAGTGATCATAGTAAGCTTACATAGCTTCAGCTGCTTACCTCCTTCATGCATGCCAAGTTACTCCAATGCTTGTCTCCTCCACATGAGAAGATCATTCCTTCCTTCTCTGCCTCAGCTCATATTCTTGCAGCTGGCAGTGATTGCTTGCTTGGTTGACCCTTTCCAGATACACTGAAATGGTAGAATGTCTCCTGAACATGTGGTTGCTGACATAATTGTGAACTGCCGCTTTTCTTCCTTTCCAAATGTTTCAACTTGCTTTGCACCACGGGGTGCCCATGTTCGGTTGCCTAGTGGAATGACTCGGATGCCCAGCTGGTCCCCATTGATCATTGCTTCAGGTATGATTCCTTGAACCATTGATTGGTACACAATCCATAAGAACATATCTTCAGTCAAAGTTTCCCAGTTGTCTGGTGTCTTCTGAGCAGCACAAGTACCAACCCGCCATGACCACCCTAACTCAATGTCAAGAAACATTCGGAGAAAGTGTCCTGAACACTTGAACTTTTTGACAGCAAGTAATTCAGGTGCCATTGTTTTGACATATGCAAGGACGATAGCACGTGCGATTGGAACTGAAATAGGTATTCCTCCATTGCGATTGACAAAGAGGTCTGCCTTGATGTTTTTGACCAATGCTGTATATCCATGCTAATTAAACACTCTTAACCTGTCAGTTTTCTACAAATGCAAGACAGAAGAACAAACCAAAGCCTTTGGGCACCCAAGTCAACCAACTACAACATGCCATTTTCCTTCTTTCTCTACTCATGCTAAAATGTTCTCCTTCCACTTTTGAGATCCAGTCTTGGAAATGTCAATCCAATGTTGTATTGTTCCAGGCTGAAGGGTACGATATGTATCACCCCCACCAAGCTGCTTCCTTAAGAGTTTTATCATCTCTCCTGTTTGAAAATGGCATGATTTGGCTGCAGCATCAATGGCTTTCCATGTGGTTGGCTTGAACCAACTTGCGCTGTGAGGGCCACTGCTCCGCATGGCATGTCCAAGTTCTTTCAGGCTTGGGGGGATGCAAAGTAATGCGGGGAATGAATGTATTTGAAACTCATGGGCTTAGGAGATCACAAAGTGTAGAATGCCCTGACTGCACCATCGGTACTGATTGACACTACATCTTGAGACTCATACAGCAATGATGCACCTGTCAGCATTCCATCATGAAACCAGATCATACCAGTGCTAGTAATCACATGTGACGTGAAATGCTCATTTTCGAAATAAACAACTCCTCTGAGCATGTAATGAACATGAGCAGCATCTCCACAAGTAATCCAGAGATCAGGAGATAGAGATGGTTTGCTGATTCCTATGTCGAAGGCAAGCAGAGGCAGTGTTTGAAGAAAAAAGCTCTTCCTCAACAAATAAGCATCGCAAGCAGAACATTTGGAAGCTGTGCCAACTGTGAAGTCATCCATGCAAGCTTGTAAAGACATACCAGGGCGTCCAAACACAATAATTTTGCAGTTAGCAGCTGGGTTCCAGTCAATATTTCTACCAACATCATGTTCATTTGGGCAGGCAAGCTCTGACACTGTGATTGGGTGGCCCGTTCTAAGCAAGCAGTGTGCGATAGAGTGCACACTTGCATAACCTCCAAAGGTGAACTCTGCAGAAATTCTGGCTAAATGATGTCTCATGAAATCCCTAATTTGTTCCAAAGAAAAGCACTGAGATGTAGAACGGTCGACTTGAAAGTTCTCGTTTCGAAGCTTGTCATTAGGGAATCCAGCAATTCTGACTGCAAGCCCTGCCATAATGCACTGATCTGTGCAGGATTCTCACACCATATGTTAAAGAGCACTACAAATACCGCATCGTATGCACAGCTGTTGTTTGTCCAAGTAGTGCCAAGTGGGACACTCAGGTGGATGGCTTCAGATGGATCAACAGGAGGGTGAATAAATTTTATTTTTTCACTTTTGGCCACTTATTTGCAGGAATGATATAAGACTTGCATTTTAACATAAATGCACTTGAATCATGAGGTGGCTTCTTCATGGGTGTAGATGGTGCCTTGGAACTGCTCGTATGCAAAATGCCAGCTTTGCTATCAATTCCTTTTGAGCCGATCACTCGCCAGTCAAGATATTCCTTCCATTCCAGAAAGGGATCTGACTTACTCCAACGGATGGCTTTATGCATTGTGGATGGCATGTAGTTTTTACCCTTGCGTTCCCGAAACAAATCTATCAAGGTATTCCTACGATCTGCCATCGCAATAGCTCTCAGCAGCTTACCCTCAAATCTGAGAGTGGTGATATTATCCAATAGCTCTAGCTCCCAAAATTCTTGGCGCAGTGCTCCAGATGCACCCCTGGTGATCTTGGTTGGGTGAAGACTGGACAGAATCAATGTCCCCAGCTGCAGTGGCACTCCTGGACAAGGCAGTGTAATATCCTTGGTGAGAACAACACTGGCTAAGGTCCACAACATTGTATGGCCGAGTTTTTCCCTGGGAGGCATAGTCCGTCATTGCAAAGTTTGGCAGGGCCTCAACTTGACTCCTTGATATGGTGAGTGATGTGTCATCCAGAAACCTGCAGTTTGTGACAACACTGGTCCTTATCAGGGGTATAACATTCTGATGTAAGCCATCCATCTTCACTGGGGTAGGCGGGTTAGCAAGCTCCACAAATAGGGTGTCTAACATGTCCTTGTTGTTTGGAAGTTTGTGTGACCGCCATCCATACACGAAACCCTCTTGACCCTTCATAATGCACATTTCTGTAGCAGCATTGTTACGGATCATGATAGGCATGCCAACACAGATAGACAGCTTTGCAGGAATGAGCTTTGTATCTGCACAAGCAGGCTGCTCCCAAAGAGCATGTTGAATCTTTTCTGGAATCACACCTTGCTTAATGGATTGTTTGTTACCAGAGACCTTATTTCGCATTTCACGCACTTGTTCAGGTTCCTTGCAGGCAATGGTATCGACAGAAAAGAAATCTGTCAACTGCTGTTTTGTTTCAGCAGCGAACCTTTGACTACCGAGTTTATTTATTTCATCCTTTTGCGAATTGAGTGTAGTTATTATTGACACGTTTCTGAACTGTTTTTCATTCACATTAGAGCAGCTGGGTAGTTTACTGGATATATGGGACCTAAGGAATGCAATGTCGGCTGGTGTGCAAGCCTTGTACCTCATATTTGCCAGGGCTTCACAGAACTTAGCATCCTCCACTGATTGAGACCATTGTCGCATATTTTGATGGAGGATAACTACAGTAGTGACCTGATGCCATAAAGCCTTACTGATTGCAGCCTCCTGGTCCTGCAGAGAAGTAGTGTTCTTTCCAACTGTGTGGCTATAAAGGGAGGCATGTTCATGACCAATAACAGGTGGTAGTTGAGCAAAATCTCCAGCGAAGATCATATTCAGACCGCCAAACAGTGCATCAAGATTGTTCATTACTCGCGCCAGTCTTGCACTTATGAGGTACATATCATGGCAAGAGAGCATGGAAACTTCATCCATGAAAACATAATCCACACCCTCTAATCTAGACTTGACCTGTGCTAGTTGAATGTTTGATGTCTGGCCCCCTTCACTGTTTATCCCAAACATGGAGTGGTAGGTTGAACCTTTCAAGAGAGCAGCGGCGCTACCTGTTGGGGCAACAATAATAAGGCGGTGGGATTCTTTCCTCTGGCTGAAGAAATCAACTAGAGCTTTCAGTACCTGTGTCTTCCCTGTACCTGCCATTCCTGCAATGTTCATCTTCAACTGATCTGAATCAGGACTACAAGCATGGTTGGCAATGATTCAAAAGGCACGATCTTGTTCCTTGTTTAATGCAAAATTCACTGAAACTGAATCGATGGTATTCTGCCAGTCCTTGGAGTAGAATGAGCGGCTCATATAAGACTTATCAATGACTCGCACATCATCAGGGATGTAGCCTGAAACAGTGTTTGGATGGGAGGCAGCAGTGCATGGAGGCATGTGACGTGCTCGCTCTTCTAGGATTTGTGCACGTGCAGTAGCTACTGCAGTTTTCCATTGGCTTGGAGTTTGCTCCATTTGTATTGGCTCTGGTGATAAATTGAGGTTGTCAGGAAGTAAGTTTGCTCTTCGATCCATCCACCCAAGTGTTGACAGCATCCGCCTCATATCCATCATTAGTTGGGTGCGCGCTTTATCCCGTTTTCCAATGTGTGTCAATATAGAGAATTTGTCAAGCACAGTGTTCATATCATCATGCCCATTTATTACATCCTCGACAGCTATCTGATCCAGATCTTGGAATATTCCAGTGCCTTGCTCAGCCCAACTAGGCATAGCAACAGCACCTTTCTGCATCTGAGCATGGAAATCATCTCGGGCATCTAAGCACTCATATTGTAGGTTCATGTTTTTCATCAGATCATGCTGACGAGCTGAAAATTGGTATGATAGGAAGGTCTCATCCCAGGAACTTCCTTCAGACTTTAAATCCAAACCATTTCTCCACGGCCTGAATAATGTGAGCATAGTAGAACAGTAGTATTCATGGTCTCCTTGGTCGCAACATGGCAGGGTTTCCCCAACAAAATTTGGGATCTGCACTTTTTTCAACCAATGTGAACCATGGGTGTCAGCAAGTGGATGGTTACTCATGAAAGTATGAAGTTTTGACTTTGATTTTGGTTGTAGATTACTAACAGGTAGCTGCATGTTAGAGCAGTCATGGTCATTATCACTGTACCCAACCGATGAATCGTGATCCAAGTCAGCATCAAGCACTGCATTGATGTGTTGTGGACACTTTTTGACTTTAGGTGCACTTTTCTTTTCATGTTGGTGTCTAGAAATCCAGTCATACAAACACATGGAGTGAAACTCAGCAGGTCGAAAGACGTAATCATGAACAGGTGACAGGCCAATAACACGTCCATTATGCTTGAATATAGCCACTTTCTCATGCTGTTCAATGTCTGGATCTTTGATATGATCTGTGTGCTTGGAGCTTGGCTGGATGTTGGCCCCATCAGTGAGTGAAATCTTTCAGAGCTCCCATGGCTTTCTGGCTTCCTGAACAAAAGATTTCCAATAGAAGGGAACAAACAAGTAGTTGGTATAGTGGTCTGGGTTTCCTAGAAGGTACATGCAAGCCATCGGGGATCCCATTTCCATCTTTGCACTTAGTGAATTAACGATCTTTGTCATAAGTTTTCGAGCTTTATCTTTGCATGTATCATCACCTCCAATCATCTCTGAATGCTTCTGAAACATAGATCGAACCATGTCAAAAATAACATGGGTCTTCAGTGCTGGCTTGGTGACATAGTTCAAAATGTACAGAAGAACACCTTTGATTGCAGTACCTGAGCAGAGGCTGGTGACGTCAGTGTTACATCTGAAAACATAGGTTACTGCGTATGTGAATGTGTTTAGCCATGATTCATGCTTTCTGATGTTAATACTGCCAGATTCATCATCAATCTCAGTTTTCCCATATATCGACCTTGGGAATCGTGCCTTGCACTGGCCCCATACATTATCAAGGCACCCTTTGTAAGGTCAGGCTTTATTTTGTGAACCATCCTTATTTCGGTTGGTGGAACATTTATGTATGTTGGACTTCAATAATAAGTCATCAACAGTGATCCGAAACCTTGACCACCAAGACGATAGCTCATCACATGGCCTGTGGCACATCGTGGCAAGAGGGCGATGGGGGTTCCGGTAAAGTCTCTGTCGGATTTTTGTAATCAGGTCTCTCAGAAGCTTCCTTGACAGCAGTTTCCACCTTTGCCATAGATGCAGAAGTGAAATCTCCTGCATGACATCCCTCCAGGTACTCTACTAGCTTATGCCGAAACTGAGAATCGGGCTTCAGAATCTTCAAGTGGACCTCTTCAGGTGAGAAGGTACCTCGAATCCAAAGCAGCATATGAAGATGGAGTGTGAGGTGACCCTGCTGTTCCACTGTACCATAGTATCCGGCAGTTTCACCATACATACCCTGATGATCAGTGCCAACCCCCAGGACATGTTCTATGAACATTTCGATCATGAAGTGGAAAAAATGGGCTCTGGCAACTGGGTTGTTTGCGATGAGGCAATAACACTCATCTTCAGACTGAAGCAGCTCAACATCAAGTCTTTCTTTTCTGTCAGCAAAATACAGGCATATTGGGTGCTTGTTATCAGCTGGAGACAAGGTAATATACCATAATGGGGCACCCAAATATGCCATCATGGACCATATCTTGCTGCGCATGCATTTTTTGCTAGTGATTGATCCATCAACCTTTCCATCTATATGATCAAGGTCACGGATTAACTGAAAACATGCACTCTCGTCTTCTGTAGATGGTTTTACAACCTCACCAACTGACATCCTCTTTGCTAGATCCTCCAACACATCTTGGTTTACGCTTAACAACCTATCTGCAATGTTTTTGAAGTTACATGTTTTGGCAAGTAACAAACCTCTGGTTGTTGATGCTCTGACTTGCTGGTGGCTGAACGCAACAAAGGGGAAACAAATATCTTGTTGGAAATGCTTGTCATGGTACATGAGTAAATGTCATTTGTGTGCTTGGTCAGATAAAGCTGTTGCTCCGATACCTCCTAAACCATATGGAAACAGCCAAGGGAATATTTGGGGGTACAGGTTTGGATTATTGTATATTGACAATAGAGATGAGCCATGGGAGACAGCAAGTGCAGCACCACAATTGTTCCAATGCCGCAGCGCTATTCCTTTTAGAGCATTCAGAGACTTAGTATCATACTGGTCTCCTGTCAACCCATGAACTATGAATGGGCAATTGCCTTCCTGAACACCATGATCAACAGCATCGTCAAATATACTGGTCCCCTCCTCAATTTTTGTGGTCAGTGAGTGTTGATATTCAATGGATACAGGAGGGGATTGTTCTGGATAACGGTTTAGCTCATCGTATGATATCTCCAGATCTGCATAGTCTGCATGGTTTAATCTCAACCATTCAAGTGCATGAGCTACCTGCTTCCGTCTGACTAGAAGGGGAGTGCATTTGAATTCTTTATCAGTAGGTTTGCATGGTCCTGTAAACAGGATGGCAAGAACTTCATCTAGATCTTCCATCGGTGGAGGGAGCCGATGGTATACTTTCAGAACAGGTGATTGAAAGGCTATGATATGTGAAGCCATCTTCCTTAAGCCAGACGATGCAATGCAAACAAAACAACTATTGATCCGTACCCGAGCAACTAGCAGTTTTTCCACAAATCCAAGACAGGATAGTTCTTCAGGAACTGCGCCTAAGCATAGACCGTTTGCTAGAGCCTGTGGAGGAACTTTGCCTTTTTGTAGATGCTGGCGACATCCATCACATATGCGCTTACAGGTAAAGTCCAGTACAGGAGCTTTGTATTCACGAATGGGCTGTGAAATTTTTGACCTCTCAATTCTGGTGATGTTTGGTACCTGAAGTATAGGAAGTAAATTCTTCACAGCTTTCAATCTCGTAAGCTGCAATGTAGGAACCAGGCGTCCACAAGCTGCGCACCCTGCTTCTTCTATTGATGATCTACATGATTTTTTACAGAAGTTACTGATAACTTCGTGGGCCAGTTTATCATCTGGTGGGTGAGGTGGAAATTCTGTAGGCTCAAACACCGGGTCATCTGAAAACATATGCTGTGGCTTATTTTCAGATAAAATGTCGGCAGGCTGAGACAGGGAAGTTTTTGCATCTGAAACTTTATCAACGGAGTTCAAGGCACAGCTCTCCTGTGGTTTAAGTTCAGAAAGTGCTTTGTTCAGATCAAGCCTCACTGCTCGCATGCGATTGCCAGCTTTTACGGACTTTGAATCAATGACTGAGAAAATGCTGGAATACAGGTTGCAAGACACACAATTATGGCCTTCAAAGTAGCGACCAAATTCTGCCTTAGGAATGTGAGAACCTACAGCAATGTGGTGTAGCCTAGCTATCTTCAGCAACATTTTGACAGGGAGGTAAGAAACCAAGTCCTGCACGGGTACATTGGCATGCACAAAAAACTTATCAGCAGGATATGAAAACAGACCTGCACTATCAATGTAATCAACAAATACAAATGTGTTTTTTTTGCTGACATCGTAGCCCACAACAACATATGGTTCAATTACATCGAAAGGAATCTTGCGGCAGGCCCCACTGCCATGGACAAAGGTACACATGGTAGGATAAGCAATGAACCCCCTTTGAACACGAGGATAGAACCCTGGTTGGATGCAATGCAAGGTATGTACCTCGTGAGAGGACCAAGCAAAGTTCGGAATGCAGCCGTTACATAAAGAAATAATATCAAGTGCAAGGAAAAGCCACAAAAGGGAGCATTGTTGGGGTAAGCGATGCCAAAGTCAGTGCATTACCGCCAGCTTTGAGGACTGGCCGTTCACATTGCAGAGATGCCGTCGCAAATCAGAATGCGACATGCAATTGTGGATACTGAAAAAAGACAAAATCTTCATGAGAAAATCATGTCTAAACATCATGTTGCGCATCGCATGGATGGACACGAGGTAGGCAATGACATCTGGATTTTGTTGAGATATAGAGCACATCAACACTGCCAGATGAAACAGTTTGTGATAGTGCAGGCAGACTAACATGGAGTACTGGAGGTGGAACAAGAGGAGGAATAGATGAGCCAGAGGATCAAGAATAGTATGACATAATAAACCAATGAACATGTACAGAAATTTATGAAAACAAGAGGGAAATGCACCTTCTACAATCGTGCATTCAACACAGAACAAGCTTATAGAAACACCGTAAAGGCCATTCAAATACAGCTGGGCTGCAGACACCTCTCGCAAGTGAGAAGCAGGGACAGGGTGAACTAGAACCCCAGGACCAATGGGAAGATCCAGAGCGATGGCAAGATGAGGCATGGCAGCCAGTACACGCGACATGGACTGCACAGGGACAGGGTGAACTAGAACCCCAGAACCGATGGCAAGATCCAGAGTGATGGCAAGATAAGGCGCGGCAGCTGGTACATGCAACATTGACTGCACAGTCGGAAGCTGGCAAAACGAAGAAATGTTAGTGGACAGACGTAGGATGTATTGGCAGCATCCTCGTACATGATGCAAGAACTGTGGATAGTTTGGCTGTTCAAGGGGTACAGCTGTACCAGATGCAACAGTTACGCTGGACAACAGTTGTTCAGATGATAGATGATTAGAGTGGGGGATGGTGATATGTACGATTGGATACAATGATTCACTGAAAAATGCTGCAAGGCCAACGGTCATAGTATCATGAACGACAACACCAAACACAGGAGCCAAACGAGCATTGATAATGGATGACTAGATACTACCCCCCAGGATCCTGATAGAACTGCAAACTATGCACAATTGACCACAATGTTGGACACTCCGACGCACAACCTACCTATCGCATATCCCCACCCTGGGTCTACCTCACGCGGTTCTCAATATTGCAGGGGTCTATGCTATGAGTTGGTCAAAGAGATCATCCAGCTAAGCCTCATCAGTTTACAACACCATCCGTCCATCCTTAATTCAAGCTGTTGCCTGCACTGGCTTTCTCTCTATCATACCTGTCACTTATTTCAATCAATCCTCTGCCATCACCCAAATCCCTTTCAGGAGTTTTCTATCTGGTTCAGCCAACCACTGCAATGAGGGCAAGTCACAACCTTCAACAGAGCAATGAAATGGCTGCTGAGTTGGGAAAACATCATCAGTAACATACATATGCCACCAGCAAATTCATTGCCTATAACACTGGGAATATATGTGGAAGGGGACCGTCAAACAGCATTGGACGCGAATGCAATCACAGCTATATTCAGATCACTGCAGAAGAGGGGTGTATCCGATGTACTCAAAGACATGCAAGTGCAAATCATGTCACCACATATCGTTCACTCATTGTGTCCTCCATTCGTCAATTTAATGGCCCTCAGCGTGACAGTGCAGACGTGGTTCGAACATCCAGCTGAAAACAAGCAAAGCACCACTGGCACATCAGACAGTAACCGGTGGATCTTCTCAGCTCCGAGGCTTGAGTCTCTGCGAGTTGACATCGACACAGCTCGCACACTTTATTTTCACCACCTTTGACAAAGTTGGAATTGAACATCTCGAAACTTCCTTCTGCTATTGTTCATCCTCCATTTCATCTTCCTTCCCACCAGTTCAGAATATTTTCAATTGAAGAAGAAGATGTAAGACTGGACAAAATGTTGTGGGGCAGTGTGGCTCTGTTCACAGACTTTACTGCCATATCCCTATGCCTCACACAGCTTGAACTGGTAGCCAAATCAAAACACCTGGTCGGACTGCAACCACTCACACTCCCCAATCTTCTCACCATCATTCTGCGCATTACAGAGCGACAATCCATGAGCCCTTCACAGCGTGGTATCGTAATTCTTGCACCTTTTTTGGAGAATGCCCAGCTGCTACTGAGTGATTCAAGGTGCATCAATTTCAGGGAAAGCACATTTGGGCCCACCCTGAAACGGCTTATGCTTCTTACACCATCGTGTGGACTCCCCATCGCTGACCAAGCTGATCAAGCTGGCGTATATGGTCAGAACCCAGTCTGGTCGACCCAAGAATTTATGAAGGAATATCCAACACTTGAAGAGGCAGTCATTGGAGTGCATATGTTGGACACAGCAGGCACAGATATGCCGCGTGTATGTTGGCCAGTGCTCAAGAAGCTAATGCTTCACCTGGAACCAAGGATATCGCTAGCATTGTTGGATGGAAGCTTTGTCCAGGTTCTTCATAAAGTTTATAAAACAGAGCTGCAGGAGGCTGATGCACTATAGGTTAAAAGTCAAGTGAACAACAATGACATCAAGTGGGCATCCAAGGGGATGGTCACACTGAAGCGAAGAGTTGGGTACAGTGGCACGAACCTGAATGACAAAGAGGACGAGGCAAGACACGAGAAGCATAGCAAGATGGACTTGGACACTGGCAGCAATGAAGTGCAGGCACAGAGTATACACTGAGTCGCAGGCAGACAAACATACAATGGGCCAGTGCAGTCGATATGTTGATCAAGAATCATTCGGCGCTTACCATGTTCTCACAATCAGCCCTGATGACATTAATTATTCTTGTCCGACATCAAAACTATGTCAAATTTTGAAGATCATCGTCTGAACAGTAATACTTACACTTACTTATGTGCGAGATTACATGATGTGTTACAGTGCGGTACAATGTAATCATCAATGTTCCAGCATCACTACGTTTTTATCAGATTTTGCCTCGGTGACTCGCAATGCCACGGTACAATTAAATTAGTCAAAGAAAAGATAGGCCTACAAAGAAAACGATGAGCGGCGTGTGGATCCAGATGAATCAACAAAGAATGAGAATGATGTGTAGTGGCTTCCCCGTCAGTATATAGCAGACAAAATGAAATCTATGTTCTTTTGCAGACACAGCACAATAACCATGTCATCTTGGCCAACAGAGCTGCTTTCCAACATCGTACTACTACGCATCCACAAAGATTTTTTGGACCTTTCACTCACCAACCAGGAATTCCACCCTTGGTGGTTGAACCTTTGGCACGTTTCGAGGCAGTTCCGAGACATTCTGAACAAATACCCAAATCCTTACGGACACCTTTCAGCCACGTTCCATGTCAACAACGAGTCCTTCAGAGATGCATTGGTGCTGTTTAAAAGACAAGCCCGCCATGTGAATACACTCTGTGAAGCCACTCCTTTTCAGCTTATGCTTGACTTGATGGTTGAGGCACGCACCTCCATAACTCCTGCTTTAGCTGTCAATGTAGATTCGATCTTCCATGTGTTGCAAGACTCACGTGCACTTGTGCACTCAGTCCACACCTTGCGTCTCACCTTTCCTTGTCTATCCACTCACCTGTTTGAACTCCCACTCTTCCCAAGTGTCACGCGTGCATATCTGAAGTTAGGGGGGGCACACCACACACTTCATTCCTATCCCAACCTTCACGCCAACTACTTACGGAGTCAACCAACCACACAGTTTACACTGATTGCTCCAACACTGGAGGCACTGTCAGTATCAACAACCGTGAGTGCCTGTCTTGATGTACCTGGGATTGCTAATGTCAAACGGCTTGAACTCAACATTGTAGGAAGAGGGTTCCAGGCACAAGGCAATGTTCAAGCAATGATGGCCTTACCGAACTTCATCGCGCTATCTCGCCAGCTCACACATCTTCAATTGACGTTGAGGAGCACACCACAGGGGTGCACTGATACACTCCACCTTCCCAACCTATCAAATCTTCTTATACGCACAGTCAGCATCCCAGGCAACTCGGAACCTCAGCCATGCATCGTCATCGATGCCCCCCAAGTTAAGGCAGCACATTTCATGCTTTCCAACAGCCACAGCATCGTGTTTCATGAAGGCACACTCCCTTGCACCATTGAGCATATAGTAATCTCGACTCCCCATTCCTCCTTCATGCCGATCAATGTTCCAACACTGCAGCAGGGATCAGGTTCCTGTTCTATTCACCACGATTTCATCACCCACCTGCCGAACGTGAAGGAGGCTATCATTGCAGTACACAGCCTACCAGCACAAACATCTGTACAAACGCCGGTGTATTGGCCCATGCTCAAAAACCTCGTTGTCGTGTTTGAAATTGGTATAACTGACTTCCTCGCACACATAGAGATGCCTGCCATTGAAGTGTTATGGCTAATTTTTCCGAAGTGGCTGCTCTGGCTACTGTCGGGTCCACAGCAATTCCCACATCAGAGTGTTACGTCCTACAGGGATGACTCGGACGACGAAGGTGAAGATGACGACTCAGACGATGAATCTGAATCTGGCTCATACGATTCTGATGAAGATTACCATGCTGACTCAGATGGTAGTAATGGCGGTTACATACCTGCAGATCATGCAACACAACATGATGCAACACTTGCACAAAGCCTTGTCCTTTATTATCAAGAAGAAATAAAGAAGCTCAACCAGAGATTTCCTCATATCGATGTACGCACCTATGACAACCACAAACACCCTGACCAGCACCGCTTCGACAGTCTACCACATCTCTCATTGTTAGGCTTAGTCTACGAACGTAGGCATGTTGTTTAGTATATATATTATATTGGTTTTCGAATTTGCGCGAGAAATTACTGGCAATTGCAAAGCACTAATCCTAAACGCAACGTGACGTTGCGTTTAGGATTTTTCGACGTGGTGTGAAAGCGGCATTTGCCGCAACGTTGCAGCCAAGTTGTTTTTCGACGTGTTGTGAAAGCCCACGGGAAAGCAATCGGCATTTGCCGCAACGTTGCAGCGAAAGCCTAGGGAGAAAAAAAAGCAAGCACACGCACACACTGATTGAAAAGCATCACGCGTCGGCAAACGCCGCAACGTCAGAGCGAACATATTCCCACGCTCACTCAACTCGAGGGATAATCTCATTCTCAATTCTGAGAACTCGGAATTAGTTCATCTTGAGCGGATTCGTGGCTTTTCCTTCTTGCCAATCTTGATTGTTCCCTTGCTCTCGGATGTGCATGAATCATCATAACTGTTCAATCTTCTTTTCTGCCAGTGCCATCATATCATGCTTGTTATGCACAGTCAAAATCTGAAGACAAATTTGCCTACCTTGCGCTCTACTGGTCTGCCATCACTATTTCTCACTCCTAACTCAATTTCAATGCATCGTTCTTTACTCCTCTGTCGCCTTTTCCGAATGTTATTCTGCTCTTGGACCCTTTCCTTCTGTCTTTCCATATAGCTTGCACCTCTCTCCCATTTAGCTTCCAATCCCTCCCGGATCTTTATACAATCTTCGTGCTTGCGTTCTACAAGTTCCTCAGGAGAATATTTGACAAGAAATTTTTCCATGAAGATCGTTATAAGTAGATAAGAGTGCTTGGGGAAATTTTACTAGTAGCGGTAGGGCAATATAAACAGTTAGGATAGCACGAGGATGGGTAAATAATAAGTTATACAAGTACTTGCTGCTGAGTTTGGTCTCATTGGCATCAAATCTCAGTTGGTTTGTTAGTGGTCACGCATCGATTTCCACCCATTTGTTATGACCAGGACCATTTGTTAAGGTCACGGTGTCACAGGCAATTGTTATAATTAAGGCGCTTACAGTACCTTCCCTCGGAGTCACAAAGCGAAGACGAGTATCCAATGGTTGAGAAGGTGGATCAGAATGGACCGGGCGCCAAGGTGGCAATGACAAGATCGCGTATATGTCGTCCGCAAGTACATCGACGCCGTCAAACTTGAACACTTGAAAAATTGGCGGTCCGGCTGGAAGAGGTTTGAGGATTATTTGATGCTGTCTTGTTCGTAGTCCTAGGGATCAAGGCGGTAAGCTCTCGTAGCACGTCGTGTTGTTCATCCTTGATGGCTTGTAGTTCTTCTTGTAGATGAGTAGCGAGAACCGTCGAGAGGTAATGGCACTTGAGGGTTGGTAGTTGGACCTATAGAAACACGTTTTGTTATCTTGTTTCTGGACACGCGTGGGTGTTTGATGGGAGGTTCGATGTCATCGTCTATATCTGAAAGATCCAGGTCAGCGTACAGATTGAAATCCATGTTATAGCCGCCGTCGATGTCGTCCATGTTAAACTCATCTCTAAGGAAACCGAGCACACTAGTGATTGACGGAGTCAAGGTAGCTGTTTGATTAGCGTCCGGAATCTTACGTCGTATTTTCTTGCACATTGGGGACAGAATACCTTTGTAAAATAGTAAGTTAGCTTCGTTCACCGTAATGAAAGACGTATCCAAGAGAGTTGTGGACTGGGCCGTGAATTCTTGGTAGTAGCGGTCAACGTCTTGAAAACTAGAAATGGAGCCTGTTTCAGCGTGCAACTTTACCCAGCTTTGTAAACGGTTGGGCGTAATCTTGGGCCTTCGATCGTTTGATCCGTACAAATCGAATAGGTAAGATCTTGCAGCGCTCCAGTCATGTTGAGTCCAGTGTATCGAAGAGTCGACGATGTTATGGACTCGGCGGTGGCAATAATGGAGAACATAGGCTTGAAGGTCGTCAAGAGGTACGTTAGCGGTGGTAGCATGCGCTTCTAATGAATCTAGAAAATCCGTAATGGGTTGCCCTCTGAAAGGAGGCACGTGAAGGAATCCGGGCGTAGGCATGGGAATAACGAACATGGTACACATGGCAGGCGGCAGAGACAGTATTGCGAAAGGTTTTGGAGAAAGTTGTATACAATCAAGAGATGTGTAAACACGTGTAAATGTATGACGCACGAACAAAACGCGTCATACCCACAACCGTCATGACTACCTCGCAGCACGAGTCCTTTCTACCAGGTCGTCGGAAACGACGGCTTACGCGGCCAACTGTCAATCTACCACGCCACAAGATGTTTAGCTCGACTACATGCGTAGAACGAACAACACAACATAAAGCTGCAACCAAAAACCCTTTGGATACATACGAACGAAACACAAAGCCCACAATCTCATCATTCAATGTCCATCGGTTATCCTTCTCCCGTCTTGTTTCCTCCTGCTTGGTAGTTCCATACCCAGCCTTCCATTTCACTGTAATTTAATTATCTTTGGTCGGATGTCAAGAAGACCATGTCCTCTGAGAGCCTGCAACAGGTTGTGAGGTTCTCCTTCATAACTAAGGCAACGAAATGTTTACTGTGCTGAACTGCGTGTCCAGGAGGGCCATAGATCGTAAATCTACCAGCATCTTGTACTGCTTCCCTTTCTTCGGGTCCTCTTTAAGTGGAATGACAACAAAAAGACAATTGCAGCTCTACAATGTCCCCTTGTCTGAACGATTGAGGACGGCACACCTCATACCTGCGTTTGACATATTAACGATAAGCTCTCACCTAGATTTTTTTATGAAAAATTATGCATGCCTATATTTGCCATCCAGTTCTCTGAATCCTCAACAGTACTTACTCCACCTCGTTATCCTCTAGGCTCTGTGTGTGTGCACCGAGCCCCCGAAGAAGTTAACATCTTAGCGAGTAAGTAATCCAGAAGGATCAAACGTTCTCTTGAAATGGAATGCTCTCCAAGCGCAACCCCGGTTTTGCAGGCGTGAAAATAGCGATTGGATGCTTCAAGCGACTTGGACCATGTGATTCCGTCAGAACCCAGCAACCCAACGCTCCTTGGGTAAAACGCACAGTCAAACACACCATATTGGATATATATTTCACTAACCGCCGCCACCACGTTGTCGAAAAAAGGGGTGTTCAACCCACTTACTGTGACTGATTGTCGAAGGCAAATGATATTTGGCTGGCTGCATTACTGTGCCAAAACGGTAAGTGTCATCACCACCAATGCAAGGCTCACGTACTTGGGGAGATTTTTTTTCCAAAGGCGGCAACTGCAACTCCGTCAAACACCCCTTGCACAGTTAAAAAAACAGCCTCCTGAAAATTCTCCCTCCATCGCTGTTTTTTTTTTTTGAACAAGCACCATGTCGGTAAATCAGGCCCCAGGGTGAGGCTTGACCGTAAACGTCTCCTCCCAACGAGCTCGAGGTTGTCTCTGCAAATCATAAAAGAACTCTTACTAGATATAACAGAGAATGCCAGCGTGTTTGAAAGCTCACCTTAAGCCCATCCTCCCAACTGATCTCGAACTTCTGTAATTCCAGGATCAAGCAATGAGGTCGTTCAAACGGACTCCTAATGACAATTGAGCAGTGAGCACTCATGTCCATCCATCAAAAATTGGGCCTTACGGGCATTCAAGTTGTCGAAATCAAACCTGGAATCCATCGTGTCTGCACTTCGAACTTGCATGAAAAACACAGAGTGACTTCACTCCAAGTGCAAATGAAACAGTGTTTTTTCACGTGCATCTTAGTATCTGCGATTAGGAGGTAAACGTCTAGATATTAGCAAGCAAGATCAAGCTTATACACCCTAAACAATTAAGAGGTGCAGACCAACAATCGACACCTTGTTCCGGCCTGGACACGCTGTTTAGGAGGTAACTTGGAAGCCATTATGTAACAGATGCGAGATCATCTTCACCTTCACTATACCGTGAAAGAGCCTTACTTGGACATAACTTCACACTACAGAAATGACAAAACGGCAAACACTGTGCTTATTGCCGAAGATCACCTTCTGCAGGTCTTGGGATTACAGCTGTTTGCATAAAGGTTGGCACTTTTGAAAAAAATAAACAAATCTCAAATTTTTACAAACCCTAACCTATACGTACTTAACTTTACACCCATGCCATACCGAAAGATCTCTCGCGATGTCAAACTGGCGGCTATCAGACTTCATGAATGCGCACTACTACCTCTTGAAGATATCCTAGACTGCCTCATAATCTCTCGTCGTACCTTTTATCGCATTCTGTTGTTATGTCGAACCACTGGCGACGTTGTGAGGCACAACTATGGCATCCGAGGACGACCAAGGCACCTGCACTTTGACGACATTGAATACCTCAAGCGACTTATCAGCCACCATCCAGACTGGTTCCTTGATGAGCTGCAATACCTTCTGGCAATGAACCGCTTCATCTCTGCTCATTACACCACCATCCACCGGGAGCTGGAGCGAGCGCGTGTATCAACAAAGAAACTTAAGAAGATTGCGCTTGAACGAAATGAGAATGTCCGGGCTGACTTTATCCGGTGCATGGCTCAATACCAACCTGAACAGCTTGGCTTTCTTGACGAAGTTTCAAAGGACGAACGGACTTCAGCCAGACGTCGTGGAAGATCGATGAAAGGTTTTCGTGCTGTGAAAAAGGGAGTGTTTGTTCGTGGGAGGAGATTTTCTGCTGAGGGGTTGTTGACAGTCGACGAAATGGTGTCTAATACAGTTGTCGAGGGTTCGATGACGCGAGCTCGATTCTTGGAGTATCTGGAGCACTCTGTGGTGCGTATTCACTGTTGCAACATTTTACCTCATTCATTGTTTGTCCAGCTGCCTCTATGCACCCCTTTCCCTGGATATCTCAGTGTCCTCGTAATGGACAATGCTCGTATTCATCATGGCGAAGAGATCTTAGAGCTGATGCAGCACTTTGGTAATACCATGGCTTTGACGTTGGAAATCATATGCTTACTTCTGAATTTTAGGTGTCCGTCTCGAGCATCTTCCACCTTACTCACCCGACCTCAATCCCACTGAGGAAGCCTTCTCGAAAGTCAAAGCATTCATTCGCCACCATGGAAATTTACTTATGCATGAAGGTGATGGGATGCTATTTGACTTGATGGAGTGTATGGAAGTCGTAACACCGTTAGATGCTGTTGGGTACTTCATACATGCAGGATACTTCTAGAGCATTACAACGAGCAAGTTACAGTCCAGTTGCAACATGTCCATTAGCTACAGTGTCAATAAATGGAACAGAGACACCATCACACAGGAATGGCCCACTCCAAAACAGCTTCCTTGAGGTCAACAATCTCACCTGGTTTGAACCCAATGATGGCTATATGCGTCGTGCAAGGGAGGACACTGCTAAACCATGTGCTAGGGTTACAATTTTCAATTCATTACAAATTTTCTCACAGTGCCAAGATTTATGCAAACCGCTGTAATCCACTACTTTAATTTTGTAATAGAGATAGGATTGATCTTACCCTTCATTATTGATCAACGAGTGTATTACTACGTATAGACTGAATCCGATCCTATCTTAGAATGCTAATCCGATGAAAGATATTACAGTAGGATTAATCTGTGCGAAGGGGGGGAGGAAGAAGCTAAACTTGTTCAGATAATCCAAGCATAATCCGATCCACAAGCAATTTTAAAGTATAGTCTTGTTCAATCCAATCCAATCCAATCCAACTATCTAACCAATCCCATCAAACGATACCCAAACTTATGTCGCTGACTTCGCAGGTTCTGCTACTGCCTGAGCCTTCTGAAATGCAGCCGAGCAATCCGCAAGCCAGTTCGCAATACATGTCTGACTGTTTTGAGGCATAAGCCCACTGCCCCCATGGAGTCCTTCCTTGACTGCACAGCGAGCTCGTTCCATACCGTTGACAATACGTTCGAAAGGATTTCACAGTTCGTCGAAACTCTTCTTTCAAGGATCTCCAAGTTCTCTTCTCGAGCACGATCGCGGGCGGCACGTTCTCTAAACCATTTAACTCTGTTCAACTGTGCAATGGCAACGTGAGGACCATGGACAAGAACAGAGGAAGGGAAGACTTACACTCAACCTGCCATCCATCCAACCTCTTCTTCGGCTGAAAAGGCCACTTGGACGTCCAACCATCCAGAAAACCACAGGTCCTCCTTCCTTGTATCTCCCTGGCCTGGCGCCGCGCTATCATTCTTGCACCCACAACTGAGTATTATGCAATGGCTGTTAAGGATCTGTCATCTGCTGAAAGTCCCAAGCGCAAGAAGAGCAGTCCGAGCAGTCACGATACTTGTCTGCTTGCATTAATCTTTGTTACTGGAGAGCGTTCTAAGGAAAGCCTGAGCGCGCGTGTTTTCTCCCTGACCACGTACTTGATCCACCTTGAATTTTGTTTGTGATTGAAGGTCTGGATGGCAAGGCGAAGCTTATCCACTGGGGGCGTCATATGCCTGTCCTTCACATAATCATGTGGGTACTGGCAACGCCTGCCAAACGTTGTCTCGCTTATGTAATGTAATGTTGGCTGAAAGCATGTCCCAAACCATGCAAGGTCGGCACAAGGCTCACAACAAATGTTTCCGGACTAGTTTTGCAGGAGGAAGTTGTAGTAAATTTTGATTTTGAAGACATTTTTCAAAGAAAATTTTATGTTTTTTTCATCTTTCACGGGTTATTTCTGTAATCTATAAAATGAATGAAGAAGAAAAATAGAAATATTCCTCGAACAAAATCTTTATATGGCTTCAAAATGGTATTTCCCAAAATGTCACCACCGTAATGCAAGTGTGTCCATCCCTACCGACGTTGCAATATTGTAGGGATACATGTGTTATGTAATCAATGCATAAGTCACGTCTGGCATACTTGACTAAGATAGGCGACAGCCATTTCCAGCACCTATTATGTAAGCAAAAACATCGTCGTCTGGCAGCATCCTCTACCCTCACCACATTACATATCTGACAATTCTGGATGCAGAGATAGACAGATAGGATGTCAATGCACCACTCTCTGCAATTATAATATAATATTTTGTTGGATTATATAATCTGTCACTGCTTAATCAGTGCTTAACAGACCATAGTTTGCACACACACACAAGTGATGTGATAGTTGTAGCAATCCGTGTCTGGTTATATGGTATCCTTGTTCTGTTGAACCCTATAAGACCTGATAGCTCAGTTGGTCAGAGCATCTGGTATATGTCCAGGAGGGCCTGGGTTCAATCCCCAGTCTGGTCATCTTTTCTGTTTAACATATTTTGGGCTAGTTGTTGAGTAGTAGTGGCCACACATTTTTAAATTTTATTCTGGGTTTAAATGCTTTCTAGACCTTTTTGGACAAAGTTCCGCTGTTTTTGAATATTTGACATGGAACATTTGGCCAGGTCATGTGACCATGTATGTGATATTGCCATACATCAATAGGGTAGACGAGGCTGAGATGACCACATATTTAATCTGAGGGACCTTTTATGTGGATGTAAACACTCTACTTGTATAGATACTTCAGCTCTAAGGAGGATTAAAATGTAGAAATGATGATGCTAAGGCTAATTACACCCACCAAGCACATAGAACAACAGCAAACACTGCTATGATGGCCCCTGACAAGCATCCAGGGCAGAGAACTGGATTTTATATACCACATATACCTCTCAGCATTTAGAAAGCCACTCTTTGCTTCTCAAGAGTTGCGATAAAAAATTTTAATCTCACATTTGGCCAGGCTTGGCGCTTACTAAGCAGCTTACATAAGGGTGCTGGATCTAGATGTCACCTATCTTAGTGTCTGATGTGATGACATGTAGTGTTTAAAGGTCTGGTCCTATGAACTGGAAAAAGACCAAAACTGAACTGAACTGAACTGAAGTCAAGTTCATCAAGAGGCTATTTATAGGACCAGTCTTTTGCAGTCCAGTTGCCAGTCTTTTGCTTTGAAGAATATCATCAAACTGATGAAAACCAGTTTATATGTCATGTGAGCTATTCCCCCTGATTCCCACACGTAATGCCTTTAATTTCGCTCCATGGACCATCAAAAATGGTTGAGAACTGAGAGAGATATGACCAAATACATTTGGATGAGGATTTTGTTGTGATTAAAATAACTTTGATTGTACTGCTTATACCTTGTGTTACAAAAATGTTGGGTACAATTGGACACCATCCAAGACATAAAAATAACACACATAAACATCTGTACCATGTATCTTTGATTAATTTAACACCCTTCACAAGCTGCAACTACATACTACAACTACAGCTACAAACTACAAACTACAACATGTAATACAATGTACTTTTGTTTTGGTCATATCTCAGTCAAATCTTGATGAAATATTTTAAAAGTTGGACCAGTCACTGGGGAATTACGATATCCAACTGCTGGTGTAATAGTTGCTGAGAAACATATGGGATATATTGGTACAACAAATTTTACAACAAAAAGTCGGTTCAGACTGGTTTTTATCAGTCCATGGACCGATATGGACTGGTCCTATGTGGTCCAGTTGTGGTCCATCAATATCTGGGTCAGTCCTGGACCAGTTGCGGTTGCAGTTGCCCCATTTAGATGTCAAAAACCAGACTTAACTGGACCTGTAAATGCTAATGACATGGGCTGGAACCTGTGGAAAAAATGTACCACAAAGCAAAAAGCCATGCTGGAGATTGCCAACACGTCCAGATGCGAGAAAGAAAACCAACCAACACATTCCACCTCAACACCACCCCTAACTACCCACATCAATAATGCCATTATTACCTCTGAAGATCAGCTGCTTGCATCCCAATTGTGTGCCGAACACTTTCAGCGCAAACTTCAGAATGAAAGATGGAAATCTGCATGTGGATGAAAAAGTGTTGTTCGACCTCAAGAGGAACTGCATGCATGTCAATCTGACCTTCATGTTGCTGAGGGGAACACCAGAATGATGGACATCGCAGTGACAGATGCTCAGGTGAATCTTTCCAGAACTGAACAACTCTGGTGCAAAACAAGAGATGCCCTTTCTCAAGCACAGGCACAGATTTCAACCCTGACCAAATTGCATGAGAAACTTTCCAAGCACATTACACGGTTCCTGGAAAAGTTGGAGAAGGTGTTATCAGAGCCTTTTGCCCTAAAAGAGAATGGGGTTTTACAGAAGATACATGTACAATGACTCATGAATTGGTGAAGCTTGGAGTACCTATGGAGCAGGTTGGCAATGCTGTTGGAGCTTGGTTGAAGCCGCGGTATATAATTCTTGTCGTAGTTCTATGATATAGTACTTAATTCTTACAGTGAGTATATTTGATATTCTATCATATAATGCACTTTATCTGCTTGTACTGTGCTCCTGGATTGTTAGATACCTCGACAACTACAAAGTGCCACCTAAATTGGTACTTTGGCTGAGGACCAAACAAAGCCAAGCAAGACAGAATTTTGCAGGCATTGCCAGTACCCGCATGATAATGCATACTCAATAGTGCTGTGCTTGGCCCAGCCTGAGGCCGTGAGCTGGGCCAAGCTGAGCCCAAATAGGCCAAACCAAGCCAGGCCGTGAAGATGGCTTCATGATGGCTTTGGCCTGGCTTGGGGTTCCGAAAAGCCTAAGCCAAGCCACTAAGCCATGGCTTCTTGGTGGGCTTGAGCAAATTTTTTGGTGATGAGAAAATTATTTCAATATGGCAATTTAATCGATTGTTGATTGACGTTCATTTCTCGATTGTTGCTGAACCATCCTTGAGTAATCCACCATGCACATTGGCTGCATCACTTATGCCCCTACCATATATTCAACTACCTACCCCTTCAACTTGATTTGATGGCAAACTCCATGCATATCCTCGGTGGCTGTGTTTGACAGACATCGCTTATGTTGGCAGCAAATGCACAATGATGTTGTTGTGTATGATAAGCTTTTTGTCATTCTTTGCTTATTCTTTAACTAGTAACCAAATACAAGTTTTATCACACAGCACCCATGGCTACACCAGGAAACAACACAAATGGGTTGCATCATGCAGTGCACATGAAATGTGGCCAAATGTCATTTGGCCAGGTAAGTTTTTCCATGTTTGTTTCTTGTTTTTTTGCTTAACTAACATATGTTTTCATTAATCTAGGGGATCTAATGGTGTTGCAATGATGCCAAAACAAGCCCACACCTAATGATGCCACCACCACCAACCCCAACTGCCGACTTGTAGGAATGGGGAGCAATGATAAAATGGCCAACAACGAGGAAGTAGTTGGGAACAAGGGGGACCAGGAAGAGGGAGAGGACAATGAGGCGGAGACAATGATGACATGACAACAAGACCAATGAAAATGGGGATGACAGGGGCTGAATGAAAGGATGCCAATGAGACAAGGACAGCTTGAAGGACACCGGTGGGTAGCAGAGGATGATGGCAATGGGACGACCAGGACTAGGACCCGACAGCAACATCAACATCAGGGAAGAGAACAATGATGGGGACAAAGGAGAGGATGGCGAGGACTAGACAACGGGGAAGAGGACAACGACAGGGACAACGAGGATGATGACAATGACACCCCAGCATCAACAACAAATGGCCCAGCACCCACCCCTACCATTACTGGTGAGTGGAAAACATGCAACATGTGGTCACAATTTTTTGGTGGATATGTAAAGGGACTAGAGGGTGCCCCACATGTTTCTCCTATTTTTTTATGTTCATCCTACATTTTTCCCCATCTCATTTCCTTCTATTCTTCATTTTCTATGATTTTTCCTCATTTTATTACTAATTTTCTCTTCCTATCACATTTGTACATGTTGACAGTTTTATATTTAGAGACGGAGCACTCCTTCTGACATTTACCCCTTGGTACAATGTCACTCGGTGGTCTGAATCAGCCTATCTCTGCCTTTTCTATTCTTAGGTTATTATTTGATTTTTGCAGTTTTCACATATACTGGGCACTGGCAAAGGGGTCCTTAGAGTTTTCTCTTCGGATTTCCCTTTGCTAGGTGCACCTCCAATCCCTGTACTATGTAGTATAATTTTAACTTCAGATTTCCCTTTGCTAGAGGCTAAGGTTGCCCTTACAATGTATTTAATTCCACCTCCCTCTCATGCATTTAGGTGAGTTTAAATTTAATTCAAATTGTTTCTTTGTACATTGGTGGCTTGTAGTTACCCTGAGTGAACACAGTCTCAGTGAGGCTGTTTATTGGACAAGAAGACTTGTATTGTTCTAATTAGCTTCCTGTATAAGTTTATAACCAATGGACCTGTGGGCAAAATTTGAACATTTTACATACAAAAGCCACAGCCTGGGCCAGGCCGAGCCAGGGCCAAGCCATGATTGACAGCTTTGGCCTGGCCTGAGGTTCAAGAAAGCCAAAGCTGTTGCTTTCAGGCCAAGCCAGGCCCTAATACTCAACATTTGCAAGCTCGCTGAGGCCTAGGGATTGCTGCTGTGGTTCACTGAAGTTGGAAGGGAGAAGTAGACTGTCACATTCTGGCTTGGCTGCATTGATGATGTTGCTCTCCATCGCAAGTTTGGGATACAGGTCCAGTTGAGTGCGGCACCACTTATTCAAATTGGGCTGGAGTTTGAGCCAAGCATCCAGTAACTCCTTATCAGTAGTCTCATCAGAGGCTGCCTTCTGCTTTACGAGGGCTCTATCAAAGTCATGAGCCATGGTTTGATGAATGAATGATGGATAGTAACTTACTGCTCATGTTCTATATGTAGTGCCATGTTGTTTAATTGAACACCCCCTGTGGAATCCATGCCAGCAAGTTCAGTGATTTTTTTGTCTTGAATGAGCTTCTTGCAAGCTTTCTTTTGAGTTGGAGGACCTGGATTATGGTCAGAAGCTGACACTGACACTGAATAAGGAACATGGAGCTTACCCTTAATGCCCTTGACAGACTTGCCTCAAAGACACTGACCCAGACTCCATTGACCTTCTTCGGGACAACATCCATCTTCTCCCATTCAGCTACCAATGCAAGTCCAGCACATTGGGACAAACCATCCACCACTTTCTCAAGGGCCTTCATGCGTGGAACACAAACTTTATATAGCCATGTTAATGTAGCGGCTGAACAGCAAATTGAGAAGATGATAGTTTGCAGGAAGCAAAACACTTACTCATCTGATGAAGTTTTGTCCAGTTCCAGTAACCGCAGAAGTCATCAAGAGTATCATGTTGATGACCATCATTTTGTTCCTTTGTGCTTCCTGCTGTTTGGTTTTGTTCTGCCCAGCTGGTTTCAATTAGCTCACCATACATCTCACTGGAGTACATGATGTACTTGAATGCCCAGATAAGCTGACAGACAAGCAGGTGTCTATGGATATGGGCACTAGGGATCGTGCCATGAACATGTTCAATAATTTCAGCCATACTCAGGAATCGCTCATGGGAGCGTTTGAGGAGATTGATAGTGAATTGGCACCAGACATCATAGCTGAGCATGATCCATCATTGACTGGTGCATTCAGCAAGAGCAAAGGCGAGTGCATAATCCATGTTCACAAATCTGATACTGGTGGGTTAGTGATATATATAGCTCAAACAATGACAGGAGCATACACTTTGCCTTTCTGCAAATCAACCATTCCCTGAGGCATGTAAAACCCATGTCGTGTGCACATCACAATGACCATGCTGCTGATGTCTGCATTTTTGAACTTGATGATGTTCTGGAGTTGAACTGCTCGGAGATGGGTACAAGTGAATTTCTGGCAAGGTGTCAGTTACTAACTGTTGGTACAGAGAGCATACGTACTTCAGGACATGGGCAGACAATAGATAAGTACTCTTTATATTGAGTATTCTCAATGAAATATGCCTGGCCTTTGTTCAAGGCAACATTGTCTGGATCATTGACTTTGTGCTTCCGTTGCAGGTGAAAGTTACCATCTGTGGACAAAAACAGTGTGTACTTGTGACTGGATAGAAATGTCAGGGCATTAGATTAACAAGATAAAAACATATGTTTCCGATTCCTTTGCTTCATCGACTGTCTTCTTATTGACCTTCAAGCCGATCTCAGGGCAAGCAGGACATCATACTGTTAAAGAACCTGGGTGCCTCTGTGTAAGAATGCAGTCAATTCCAAGAGCTTGGCTGGTTCGCCTCTGAGTTGCAAGATGATGCCAGATGCATTGGACATAATTGAATTCTTTGTACTGATTCTAAGATGATGTAAGTATGACCCAGACTTCAGAGCGACAAGCATATGCATGGGTACATTGTGAGGGAATGCAGAATTGGTGTGTTTCCAGAGGGCATCAACATAATCCATGACTGCTTTCTTTGATGTCAGACTATGGAGATAGAAATCATTGAGGACATCAAAGGTAAAAGCAGTCTCTGGGCATTCCATCGTGGCTGGGAATAACCAGGACTGGGCTAGCTGAAGAGCATCGGAATATTTAAATGGGAGTTCACAACAGCAATATTTGATGTGGACTTGATGAATTCCATTGGTATGAACAACAATGGTGCTACAGCCAGGCCCTGGCAGATAATGCCTACACTTGTCGCCACTGTGTCCTAGGCAAAGCAAAGCACTGAGGGTGAACAACGAAATATGATTGAAATGGGTACCACTCCATTCACCAATATGGTGCAATGGAGTCTTGATATGAGCCGAAATGATGCAAGACTTGCAGAGCATAGGGGCATCAAAGCATTCCTCACATCGATATGAGGTGGTCTCAGCACCACATGGACATTTCTTATTGACATCTTGATGATATTGGTGAGAGAGGATTATTGATTGGAGAGTGTTGAGGTGTGCAGTGAAGATGTCCATCATAACTGATGCACCCTGTTAGTGGTTGCACCAAGAAAATGTCATGGGGGATGATGAGCAAGAAATACCTCTTTGGTGTCTGTGGTTCAGGATCCAGCAGGTCACCATCTGGCATGGTTGAGGGAGCCTGAGTGTGATTCTTCTTCTCATTTGGGTGGTCATGTAAGGTGTAATCAGTGGCGATTGTTGATGAACTTGCTATGGCTGAGATATGAATGGACTTTGTTCTGTTTGGATTGGGATTCACGCTGCCAATACCTGTGTGACATTTCTGTTTGTCCATCATGACATGAATGACAGGCAGAAAGATGAGGTGCAGCACAAACCACAGTGATATAAAACATTTCTTGTAGTGTCAAAGCAAGTGGCCAAAGCAGACCAGAAATGCTTTGACATGATGCGGCTATCAAAGCAGAAAGTTGGGACAGGAGTGGGCGGGACATGAGAGGTTGTTCGCTAACTGTGTACAAACGTGCAAGTCAGAGATCACATGGGTCGTGTCCAAAATGAGTCAAACAAATTTTTTTTCCCACCTTTCTCCATCCTCTCGATTGTCTCTTGATCTCATCTCTCATGCCTCATGTTTTGGCCCTCTTTGTTCCTTTTCTCTTTCCAGTTTGGGACCATCAAGTTCTCCATCGTGTCTGACTTGGTGTTAGTACACATCCTTTTCTGGCAATGGCCCACCTTCCTACCCACTATGCATCCTTGGTTCCTGTGTGCAGTCTTTGTCCATCAGATGTTTCCTGTTTCGGTATGTTATTTCCATCCCTCTTGTTTGCAGACTGACATAGATGCACACCCCACAGATTGTTGAAATGCTGGATGTCTTGGATGAAATAACCCTCTTGCAAAATAGTAACAGCTACCATATGTTAGCATAGTTTTTTGTATGTTAATCACTGACTTTGGCCCCTTGTCCAGTCACAGTGATTGGTCCCCTTGATGGCAAGGTTGGGGCAATTATCATGGATGGTCACTCATTTATTATGTCTCCCAATCAAGATTACATTCCTTACCCTCCTCTCAGTAACCAATGTCCAGTACAGCTGCGCGCTGATTCCCACTACGCTGATGATGACCCTATCATCTGGCCACAACCATACATTCCTTATTTCTTGCACTATGGGGCAATTCCATGGCCCTACACACTTCCCTTGCACAAAATTATTTTGTTCACACCTACCCATGATCATTTCTGGCATCATGTGCACCTGGTGGCCCCTATTCATGGCCTAGGAAAACTTTCAGATGACAAATTCACCACACTGAAGATATCCATCAACTCTCTATTAGATCATGTTAAGCTTTACCAGGGTGATAATCCTTCCAGCAAACAACCCCCTATACTTCGACTGTTAGTCAAGATGCTGGAACATGGGCTTGTTTGGTTGAAGTCAGTCTACACTATGTTTCAGCAGATGGAGTTCAGTGTGCAGGATGTGCAACACATGTGGCTAGAACTTACTGCCCTGCTTGACTATATGCAAGTATACAAACCTCGCATGGATGGGTATGCTCCAAGTGCATCTGGAGTTGCCAATACTGTTGGTGTTTTCACGCACGATCTACAAGTCATTCAGGACTTTGTCACAGCAGGTCTTCCTTGCTGGCTTATCTGTCCAGCATCTGATTTCACCAATCAGAACATTCTGAAGATCATCAAACCACAATGTGTGGAGGGTATCGTCTCTCTCACCAGACATCAATTCTTGTACCCAGTCCTCTTCACTGGTTTGGCATCATCACTGGAAAGATACCACCAAATTCACCAATATGCGAGAAACTTCCTATGTGCTCCTGACCCTTTCAATGCCTTGATCATTTCCCAATCGGTCAACACCTCATCAAATCCATCACAGGTGTCGTCTCCTTCTACACAGGCATGCCAAATGTCAGCAGAATCCACAGTTGCTAGCTCCAGTACCCAACCCTTGCCAGCTACCTCAGGAAATTTGAAAACTCGTCAACAAAACCATGGTTGCCAAAAGAATCAGCATCAAACTGGTAAGTGCCTTCCAGTGGTGATCATATCGTCACTTACCCCCTTTTAGGTCGTTCACAGCCACCTGGTCCCCCCAGCTGCAACAAGTTCCACCTGATCGAGAACAACTCTATTGTTCCAATCCCTATCACTTTCTGGGTCTCAGCTTTAGCCACTGTGGACACTAATTCTTCACGAGTGGACCCCAGATCCCAATCACCCCATGACCGCAAATACCTCTTCCCTGAACCTGGCATCTTTGTGACTGCTAATGAAGTTCACTGTTCCACATATTTTGCAACATGGAGTGCTGATGATTGTTAAGTTCTGAATCGAGGAGGAAAGATGTTGGGATTCCAGTTGGACCCGGAACAGTAGAACTGACTGGCAGGAGCAGGATCCCGAAGGAAATCCAGGACAAAGATTAAAATGGGCAGAAAGGACTTGGCTTCAGTTTATAAGAAACTGCACCCTTCTCCTCGTCAAGTGTCCTAATTTCAAATGAAGGTGAGCGGGGAAGATTGGAGGTCTGGAGGTTATCCAGTGAGGACGAGTATAGGTGTAGAGGAAGACTTAGATAGAGATGAAGGGGAGTGAAGATTGACTTGGATTAAACTGAGTGACTAGGTTGGAACAGATGGGTGACTTTGTTGATTTACAAACTGGTGATACAAAACAAAGGTAGCTAGTTTACTGTAATTTACCCTCCCCCACCTATTCCGGTCAGAGTCCAGTTATTCTGGTTGGAGTCCAGTTATTCCGGTCAGAGTCCAGTTATTCCGGTTATTCCAACCAGATTCTGGTTACTCCACATGCTCAACTTAGAGTATATACCCTAATGGATAGTCAAATTTCAAGTCTTAAGTTGTCAAAGTGCCTACAAAATATATTTGTGCAGAGTAAGGATTGAACTCAAGACATCTTGATTAGAGTGATCACATGACAAACCAAACATGTGTGCTTAACCAGTTGAGCCACAGGAGAATTATTAGATAGTAATATAATGTTTATTCATGACACTCTAATTTTTTTCGGAGTAGTGAAAGATCAAATTTTTTTAATTAACCACATCCCTCACATTGAATGCGAGGGAGTGGGATGATTGTGATTACATAGATAAACAAAAAATCCTCCCTCTCACAAGATGCGAGAGGGAGTTTTATTTATATACATAAAAAGCTAACCCCTCGTGCCAAACGCGAGGGGGGAGGTAAAAACATGAAGAAAAAAATCCCTCCCCCACGCAAAACGGGGGAGGGGGGGCACAATACTAATAAATAATTAAAAGTACAAAAAAAATCCCTCCCCACACAAAGTGTGGGGGAGGGGGAGGGGACACGACCCTGCTGTTGTCTGTCCTTCCACCCACGATCCACCCCACGAGCAGTTGCTCGTGAGGCTGGGGGTAGGTGGCTTGTCATCATTGTCATTCCACCCACAATCCACCCCATGAGCAGTTGCTTGTGAGGCTGGGGGCAGGTGGTGCATTGTCATCTCCTATCCCTGCACCTGGGCACTGTTCCACCCACGTTCCACCCCACGAGCAGTTGCTCATGAGGCTGGGGGTGGGTGGTGTGTTGTTGTCATCTCCTGTCCCTGTGCCTGGGCGTCATTCCACCCACGATCCACCCCACGAGCAGTTGCTCGTGAGGCTGGGGGTGGGTGGCTTGTCATTGTTCATCACTGTCGTCCCCTGTCTGGATTTCTGTTTTTTTCTTTTTTTTTTGGGGGGGGGGGGGGGGGGGGGTTTGGGCATGTCAGTGCGACATGGCATGAGTACAGAGGTTGGTGGGTGCTTACTAGGTGGGTACCCCCCTTCCGGGGTCTGCTGGCATCCCTCTGCACCCTCGTTGCGCGTTTTTCATCGTGGCAGGTTGTCCCCAGTAGTATACAACCTAAAAAGCAATACATTACAATTAGTTAGTTTATAAAAACAAAAAGCAAATGATGCGATCTGCGTCATTTGGGCCCGTGTTGGCTCGTTTGTGGGTGGTGGCATCGTTACTAGTAGATTATAACCTAGAAAACTAAAAAATGAGTTAGTTAGTTTATTAAAACAAAAACCAAATGAAAAAAACTTACGTAGGGCCCAAACAATGCGATCTGTGTTGTTTGGGCCCACGTTGGCTTGTTTGTGAGTGGTGGCATTGTTGCCAGTAGATTATAACCTAGAAAGCTAAAAAAAAAGGTTAGTTAGTTTATAAAAACAAAAAGCAAACAAAAAAAACCTTACTTAGGGCCCAAACAACGCGATCTGCATCGTTTGGGCCTATGTTCTGTCCAATCACGTCGTTTGGGCCCATGTTATGTCTGGCAGTCGAGTAGAACCTATAAAACAAATGAGACAAGTTAGTTAGTATGAAAAAACAAGAAGCAAACAAAAAAAAACATACTTAGGCCCCAAACGATGTGATCTGCGTCGTTTGGGCCCACGTTCCGTCCAGTCGGCTCATTTGAAGGTGGTGGTGATGGTGGCATTGGGCATGGAAATGGTGGTGGTGGGTGTGCACACAGTGGTGGTGGTAGAGTGGAGAGGAGGAGGAGGCGGTGTTGGCAACAGTGGTGGTGGTGGTTGTGAGCTGGCAGTCACATGTCACATGTCATGTGTATGCATACTTATTAATTATTCTGTTAATGGCTGTGATTAACTACGTACCTTGGTTGGGTAATAAAAGTATTAAATGTATGCCCAAGAATAATTGCTTGGTAGCTCAGTGGTTAAGCATGCTGTTATGTATGCAGACCCAAGGTCAAGTGTTCAATTCTTGATGTGTGTCAAACTTTTATTTGGGAAAGCACGTGCATTCCTGTTATTCCTGTTATTCCTGTTATTCCTGTTAGTCAGGTTATTCCGGGGATTCCAGCTGTAAATTGGATCCTTATTCCGACCGGAATTGTGCTGCATAGGGAAAACTACATACAAAAAAAATTCCACCGGATTCCAGAAATTCTGGAAATTCTGGCTGGACGAACTGGAATCCAACCAGAATAGGTGGGGGAGTGTAAAGTACTCCTAGTTTAAATACTAAAGTCCGGAGATGATAGGGGTTTCCGAGGCTGTGATAATTGCAAACCAGCTTCCAAGGCATTTCCTGAAACTGTTTCATGTAATTGGAAATGAGGGAATTTCGCCTATTAGGCAGTGCTGCTGATAGGAGGTGGGCAGTGTTGCAAGGCGGCCGGAAACTGCGGCGGAAACGATCAGAAATCTGGTCAGAGGAATCAGTCTTGACAGTATTTCCCCCTTAGTGCTGAGCCGATGAGGCACATGAATGTTTGAGTCCACATCGGGTATGTTGATTTTGATGGGTTCCCAATTCTTCTTTCAACCACTACCACCACCTCCACAACTTCCTTACCCCGACCCAATCTTTGATGTCTTCACACGCAGACAAAATCATGGCCCTCAAGGCCCAACAAGAAAAGTTAATGGAAGAGCTCCGTCTTGAGGAAGAGGCAAGGGAGGCCGAGGAGTGCAGGGTTGTGGAGGAGGCTGTGAGGGAGGCAGCCCGATTAGAGGCAGAGAAGAAGGCCACAGAGGCCAAACAAAAAAGAAAGTGGCAGCTGCCAAGAGGGCGGAAAAAAAGCGGAAAGCTGCAGAGGATGACGAAGGCGAGGGGAGCACCTCCCCAAAGAATAAGGCGAAGGGGAAGGCGAGGGCAGAGGGGGCAGATGCAGATATCCGGCTACAAGCCGCGATATCATGTAAAAGGTGAGTATGGTCCTTCTTGTTTATTACCGTGCTAACATTTAGTAGATGTTCAAATATGAAGTTATCATGTTTCTGGGTGGGGACCCACAGTCGTGCATGCAAGCCTTGTACCAAGGCGAAGCACAAGTGTGAGGAGGACATCTGGGAAGGGCAGGGGTTACCGGGAGCATCTGGGGTGGAGAACAATGAAGGAATTGTGGAGTTGTTGAGGGAGTTGGTAGGGGCGGTTAAGGGAGTAAAGAGGGAGCCCCGGGAGCTCCGGGTGATAAGTGAGGGAGTGTTGGCCCTCCAGGATTCCCTGGTGGACATTCATGGGGTTTTGGATCTGGAGTGGAAGGAGGAGGTCGAGGAGGAGGAGGAGGAGGAAGACAAAGACAAAGATGAAGAAGAAGAAGAAGCAGTCAAAGAAGAGGAGGAAGGAAAAGAGGTGCAGGAAGACCTGCCCGAAGTAGCAGGGGAAGTGGGGGGTGAGGATGTAAGGGAGGAGTAGGAAATCTGGTGGGGTCCAGAAAATAAATAGAATTTTTTTTTTCTTTTTTTTCTTTTTTTGCTTTACTTGTAAGATGAATGAGAGAGAATGGGGTTTCTGTTTTAAGGATCATATGAATGTTAAGTGGGGAGAGGACCGGGTTTCCCTGGGTAATGAGTGTGATAGTCTGTAATGAGTTCCTGGGCATGATCGAGTTTCGTAGTGGGAAGCCAGGAGGTTTCTTCGTCTGTTCCTTGATAACCTTCCCACCACACAAAGTAGAGTAGTTTGCATCGGCAGCGGTTGTCAATTTTTGAGTCAGGGATTTCTGCTATCTTGTACTCCAGTTTGTTGTCTATGATGACCGGAGGAGGCAGAGGTTGGATACAGTTAGGAATCGTGTTGGGGGTGTCTTCTTCCAGTTGGGAGAGATGGAATACTGGGTGGACAGCCTGGAGGTGATCCGGAAGTTGAAGGGTAACCGAGTGGGTACCCGGGTGGGCAATGATTTCAAAAGGGCCATAGAACTTTTCTGAAAGCTTCTTGGAAGGTCGTGTCATGTGTAGGTGTTCGCCTTTGACAAAAGCATAGTCGCCGATTTTGAAGTCAGGAGCGGGAGCCCGACGCTTGTCCACAGGGCCTTGATAGCGCTTCTGTGCTTCGGCAAGTTGCTTCTGGAGTTCCTGGTGGAGATCATCAAGGTCGACCACAAAGTGGCATGCGCTTTGTGAGGCTAGTTCATGCTCTGGGAAAACCGTGATGTTTGGATGGTAACCCTTGTTGGCAAAGAAGGGTGAAACTCCGGTGGAAGCTGATGGAGCATTGTTGTAAGTGAATTCTCCCGAAGGTAGAAGTTGAGACCAGTTGTCCTGTTGGTAGTTGCAGAAGATCCACAAGTACTGTTTGAGGGTCTGGTTGAGGCATTCAGTCTGTCCATTGCCTTCTGGGTGGTAACCCAAAGTGAAGTGGATTTTCATGTCCAGGGCTTGTCCAAGAGAGCGGAAGAAATGGGAAATGAACTTGGAACCCCAGTCACAGGTGACATGAGAAGGAACACTGTGTTTGGAGAAAACATGCATGACGAATAGATTGGCAAGTTCTTGGGCCGTGATTTCGTTTACTGTGGGGATGAAGATGCCCTGCTTGGAGAGTTGGTCCACAATGATTAGGATGGCAGTATGTCCATTGGAGTCCGGTAGTTGCTCGATGAAATCCATGGAAATGGAGTTCCAAGGCCTTTCCGGAACCGGAAGTTGCTTGAGAAACCCATAGGGTTTGTGTTGGGGTGATTTGGAGCATTTGCAAGTAGTACAAGACTTGCAAAAGTCCTGCACAAAGGTATGGAGGTTGGGCCAAACATATTCCCATCAGACAAGTTGAAGGGTCTTGTTTTGCCCATAGTGACCTGAGAGAATGTGATCATGCTTGTATTGTAAGACTTTGAGGCGGAGGTCCGCAATATCCGGAACGTAAACACAGGGGGCATTGGCTTATAAACTTGCGGAGTTTATGTTGAACAAACTGCGAATAAACTAAGAAAATAACCATGGCAATATCCCCAGATTCAACAATGGACAAAGCCTAAATTTGTTTTACAATTAGCCATTCTGTTGATCTGATGATCTCATGCAGAAAACATCTGCAAGATGCTCGGCAATGAAATCAGTAACACACAAGGAACAAATTCAAAATTTATCTTTAGAGAAAATGATGAATATATGGTATAACAAATTTAAAGGAAAATCCATGGTTATACTTCTTTTAAGTACTAGGTTTGTAGCCAGGATAAATGGAGGATACATTTACAATGTGTTCTAGAATAACTTTTTCAGTTTGTTCTGCAAACAAACTTTTAATAAGTGCATCGCCCAAACTGCGATCAACTCGGAATCCCAATGGATCTATTTCCTTTTTGAGAGATTTTAGATGCTGCGCACACTATACCATAAAACAGTACCATAACTGCTGTAGCTACAGGTGTACTGTGCTAAAACCCACAGCATCCATATATATATTAGTACATTTCTGTGATGCTGTCTAATCTTTGCTCGACAAATAAAGACCTTGCCCATTTCATATGTATATGTAGTAAGGCATATTTAGTCAAGGCTGATTTTTCGAGAAGCATGTACACAACAGACCATTGTAACGACTCATGTGCAAGTGAGGGTTTTCAGCAAACGGCAGAATGAAAAAGTCCCTGGAGCTGCATAATGTTTAGGTCAAGCAGTGGCAGCCACATGAAGGGTAAATGCAGCATTTTGGCAATATTAGGAGGATCACGAGTGGTGGTAATCTTTTGTAGAGCAATGACTGTAAACCTTAGTTAGTGCACTTTTTTTTTTTTTTTTTTTTTTTTTTTCCCATTTATTCTCCATTGGGGCGAGCCATACGTGAGAGAGAGTAAATACATATGTGTACAAATGCAAGCATTTATCCTTCCCTGTGTTTCCTGTTCTTCATCATCAGCTAGGAGAGACCAGTGGTCCTCGAAGCACTCAAGGTGCTGGAATAAGTGGTGCTTGGACCATGAATATTGTAGTGCGTGTGGGCGGCTGGTTGATTCTCCTTCTCATCCTCTTCTCCTTTCTTCCTGCAATCTCAGTATGTCACCAAAGGTACTGTGGAATTGGCCCATTGTGGCAATGAAGTGGAATAGTGCTTGTAGGGTTTTCAGCATTGTTAGCAATTTTGTGATGTTGATATCCCTTCCTCCGGTTTTGTTGTGTAAGATTTGTCTAGCAGCATGGTGTGCAGGGCAATGTAGCATGAGATGTTCAATGGTTTTGTCGTGCTGTAGGCATGCAGGGCATATTGGTGAGTCAGCTTTTCCTATGCGATGTAAATGCTTAGCGAGTGGTGCGCGTCCTATTCTCAACTGCGTTAAGATGCTGGTGGCCTTCCTTGGCAGGGCTGCGATCAGGGTGAGGTATTTGTTTGACATGCATATGGTGGTTGGGTCTGTTTTCTTCATTCGCTCGTGTTGTGGTGATTTCCGCCATATCTTTTGTGCTGCTCACCATTTGAGCTTCTCCCCATATGCCCACTTCATTGCAGATTTGCTCTGGGGCATCGTTTTCTTCAGAAGTCGTGGGAGTCCGTCTTGGTTGCTGCTTCCATCTGTTATCGCTTTCTTTGCTTCTTCATCTGCCCGTTTGTTTCCTTCTATTCCTTTGTGTCCCGGTGTCCATCTAATTGCAATCTGTATTCCGGGATGTTTTGTCCCCAGCGTGTCTAGGGTTCCATGGAATGCGTCGAAAATGTAATGTCCTGGGCTTGGTTTGTGGCTTTAATGACGGCTTGACTATCGATGCAAAAGGTAGCCGACTGTACTCCCCACTCCAGGGATATGAGTTTGGCTCCCAATACTGCTCCTATGCCTTCTCCTTTGTACACTGCATGATGTTCTTGGATTCCTAGCTTGTATCACATGTTTGTCTTCATCCTCCCATTGCGATATAGTACTGCTGCAGCTCCAATTTTTCCTTGCATTCCTGATCCATCGGCATATACCTTCACATCTGAGTTGTCATCTTGTATGTCTTGGATGACCTTGTCTATGTTGTTCGGGATGTGTACTTTGACTTTCATTGTCCAGCTTGTAATTTGTTGTACAGTTTTGACAGTCTCGATTAGCTGTGGTTTGATGTTGTAGGTACGCATGAGATTGTGTAGTGGGGTTGGGTGGTGTTTGACTAGTCGGTTGGCTGCGTTCGTGACTGGTTTGTGTAGCGAGTGCATTGGGGAGGCGTCGCTAAGCGTAGTGCTGCTCGTTGTTGAACCTTTTCCACCAGCAAGTGGAAGGGTAGTAGGTTTGCCATTACATCTAAAATGTCAGTAGCTGTGGTTTTCATTGCACCTGTGATCATGATCACTGCTCATCGTTGAATTGTTGCCAGCCTGTTGATGATGGCTTGACCTGACTTTCCATTTTTTGGTTCTGCGTTTGTTCTTCGCTGTGGTGTTAAGAAGATGTCAGCTGCGTATAGCATGCGAGGTACTGCAATGGAAAGATAGAGTTGTCGAATGTGTCTCGCTGTTACTCCCTTTAATGCGCGGGCCAATCTGCTGAACTATATGATCCAGTCTTGTCCTTTTGCGAGAGCCACTGCACATTGTTCTTTCCAGCTCATTTTGTTGTCAACAATTACCCCGAGGAATTTGGCTGTATCTTTTGATGGGATTCGAACATTGTTACCTAGAGTTAAAGCTTGCTGAGGTATAGGGACTCGTTTTCTGGGATTAAAGGCATGTGGGACTGTTCTTTTCGAGATGTCGAGCAGCTGGAATTTTTCGATACTGAATTCGCAGTTGTGATCCTTGGCCCATGTGAAGATTTCTTCCAAGCGTGTCATGATGTCCCTTAGTTTTTTGTGTATCTCTAGAAAGTCCTTGCCAATCACAATAACAGCTGCATCATCGACAATGAGTAGCACCCATTTGCCTAATCTGAGAATTGGTATTTTCAATAGGTCAGTGTTATATAAGAGGTAACATATGCCAGAAAAAGGATCACCTTGGTCCAAACCATTTATTACCAGGAAGAATGCTGTTTGATAGTCATCAAAAGAGAGCGAGGTTTTGCAGTTTCCTAATCGTCATTTCATCCATTCTGTATATTCCTGCGGTATACCTCTCTTTCTCATGTTGTGGATCAGCCTGTCAATATCTATGCTGGGGAATGCACCCTTAACGTCAAGGAATAAGACAGATGCAACCTGACCTTTTCTCCATGCGTCTTTGACAATCTTTGTTAGCATGCATACCGAGTCTGTCATAGTACGTCCGGGCCTTGTGCCAAAGTGGTTTGCTGGTAGGATATTGTAATGTTTGCCCATGGTGACTATGTCTTCTGCTGGACAGCTATTCAGTAGTCGTGCCATACCATCTGAGAGGACTATGGGTCGCCATGCTGATGGGGACGTGTAGTCGGGCTTTCCTGGCTTCTTCAGTATGAGTGTTTCGGTAATGGACCATTCCTGTGGGTAATATTTTAGCGCATTCGTGGCTCGGAGGAGAGGTCCTAGATGTGGAACAAGGTCCTCTCTCACCTGGATGAATATGCAGTTTGGTACCGTGTCCTTTCTTGTGGCTTTGTATGGCTTCATTTTCTTGATTGCTCGATGTATCTGTTCATCTGTGACATTAGTAAAGGTCTATTGCGGCGGTGGGTATTGAAAATCCTGTGGAACTGTTGTGGTTGCTGGATTCGGTGGTGGGAAGAAAGTTTTGTAGAACAGTTTTCCCTTGCTTTCATTGTTAGTAGCTTCTTGGATAATTTCTTTTGTTACCGGGTCCTTGACTTGTAGAGTGGTAATTCTGAATCTTCCTGCATCTGTCACTGGCGATGTCATTAGTCTACTTGTCCACTGTTAGTGCACTTAATTCTAAATTAGGCATGACATTTGCCCTCGAATGCGATCCGTAGCATCATTTTATGACTGCTTCTGTGGACGATATACTTGAGAGAAGGCAAAGTTCCTCGGGTTGCGGCTAGCAGGTTACCCAGTGCCCCGCGGCAAAGGTGCTTGACAGCATCAAGTGGGCAAGACAAAGAAAGGCATTTGTCAAGCTTCGAAGTATTCAAGTTGGTCAAGAGAGTGCACACTTGTCGCTGGTTCACGCAACATAGGAAATTGGAGGAAGTGCAATCATCCAGATGGCTGTTCCTCAACTGTTGACTACAAATTCTTTTGAAAGTATAATGCGCATCAGTAAGATGTCTGACCGAGAGAACAGGAAGGAAAACACACGATCCGAAGGTTTTTCTTTCCGAGTTTTAGCAAGCTTGGCTAGATAACTGCTTGAGATACTCTTTGGGCTTTATCCGAAAGGTGATTTATCAAGTACATCATCAGCAGTCAAGTGTCCAGATTTAAATGATATCCCTAGGCTGATGAGAATGTTGTGGTCAATTGCAGTCAAACATTCATGGCTTACAGTCTAGGGTCCATACATCAAGGTAATACGCACCTAATACCAGATCTCATGCCATGCTTCCATTTCGTCGCAATCGACCAGATTTCCTCCCCTTCCCACACGATCAATATATGGTTGAGTAAAAGGCACAGCGGCTGCTGGAGAGGAGCACTGATTGAGCTGTATAGTTGGGTCAACACGGATGTGTAACATTCAAGCCCTTTGCAATCAGCAAAAGAAGTTGAGAGAGACTTACGCAAGCCCTTGAAGAGCAAAGTCGGCGAACCTTTCCTGGTTGTCATGCAATGCTGTCCTCCACATCTCTCCAATATCAGGAATGCTCGGTTAGGTAAAAAAAGACGCTTTCTAGAACATATAAGCGAGGATGGGGAAGTGGCAAATTGAGGATGGGTTGGTTCAAATTCTTGGCAATATGGGAGAGGGAAAATAAGGTTGAACAGAATGGGAAGATTGAACAGGATGGGAAGATTGAAGAAGACAGAAGGCTGAAAAGGATTAGAAGGTTGAAAAGGAATGACATTATGACTAATACAATTCTACAAACATTGGTACACAGCGCAAGAGACTGTCCGCTGATACCAGAAAATTTGCTCACCATAAAAGGTTGGTGCAATTTAACCGAGTTTGTGGCCACTGCCAACCACTGACGGCACTTGGAACCCCATTCATGTGTCCTCCTCGACGGTGAAGGCATAATATAACAAGATTGGGTGGCCAGACTCCAAGTAGACATCATAAAGTGTACAGCTTGAGAGGACAAGGCTGGAGGTCAGGAGGATCATACCGAAGATCAAGTAGTGCCCGCTTTCTTCAGCAATCAGAATGGAACACGCAAATGAAAATGAGGAAAACTTCACCAGCTTCAACCTTTCGCTGGTCAATCCTTCTGGGCACTTGCAATATAATCCAAACTCGATTGACCTTGTACGGGAATAGCGGTCCGAAATTCCTGGAATAATATTCAGGATGAGGTTGATGCCAAGGTAGATTCTGGAGGAGCATTGGAGGTCGATGGACTTGGGTTGGGAATGAATATGTATGGTAAGCCGTACTCGGTGAGACAATTGTATTTTACTTATCGACAAGAAACTTTCCAACTGTTCGGCGCATCGGCATTCATCTGTTCACATTTTGAACATGGGTAGACTAGTGAATAGTTTAGTGCCAGCCAATGGATATACTGCTGTATATCCTTACTTACCAGTAAAACATTTCTTCCATTGGCTCGGACCAGATACTTCATATTTTCACTCTAATGTAGGTACTGGCCACTACATATTATGCAAAGACACGGAAAGATGTGGCTACTAGCCTAAGTACTATGCTATTCGCATTGGCCATGGGAGTTGGAACGAAGAAGTTGAAAAGCCTTGCACATGCCCAACTCTGAAGTATAACTCTGCCAAACAACAAGAGGTAGGGGAATTGCTAAAGCCACACAAGGCTTTGGCAATTCCCCTACCTCTTGTTTGTTAGTGAGCTCAAATGACAGCTTGATGTGGCTATGCACCTTTCCTTTCCTAACCAACAACTTCAATGGTAAGTCTGAGTCCTTTTTGCTTTGCAGTCAGTATCATACTTGGGCTACAAAGCCTAGTGTTGAACAAAATAGTTTAGCATAAGTGAAAGAAAGGCTTCCCACATAAAGGCCTACTAATGCCTGTTAAACGCGAGCATATAAATATGAGAATTGAAGACTTGGAAAGTTAAACAGGGAAAAGAATGAAGCTGCACGTCAAATGTTGAGCTTGGACTCGGAACTTACACACCTCCATAGCTATATCAACACTCCTTCTTGCAGGAATCGGTACTCTAGATTAATGTCGACCAACATCGCAAAGTTCTTGGACATTGAAGCAAAGGTTGATGAAGGGAGTGAAGACGATGCGTTTGAGAGTGAAGGCGACTATGGTGTGTTCTTTGACCCTACCTCTGATTCACTTATGATTATCATGCCCATATAGAATTTGTTCGAGGGTAATGAGGATAATAAGTCTCAGCGTGGTCTATATCATTGGGATGTCCTAGATGATTGGCAAGAGGACAACAGTGCAGAATTCTTGCACAAAATTGCTCAAGACATTCAACGTAGGCATCTAGATCTTGAGGCATTGTCGTTACAGGCACTTAACCCTTGGTACATACCATAGCTGCAATGTACTGTCTTGCCTATCATTTTTGACATTTGCAATGCCAGATCCATTTCCCTCTTTGCTACCTGTACCTAAGGATTCCATATGTAGAATCTTTCTGCGCACCTCTGAACTCCTTTCCAAGTGCATATACCCAAATTTTTGGGAGAGATAATATTATGTTTGGACCTGTTGCTTTGCCAGGATATTGTTGTTTGTGGGTCCATGTGGGTCCAAATGAACACAAACATCGCCTACCAGTTTACTTCTGGAGCTGTAAACGCGAAGTAGCAACTCCAAATACACAAATTTTTCTACCTCAAATGCACAGGAGGAGCAGAAATTCACACGTAATGTCTGATTGAGGAGTTCGGCCCGAAATCGGCCCAGAAAACATGATGCAAGCTCCACCACCATTGATCCCTGCCATGCCGCATCCTTGGAAATATCAATGTTCATAGTACTAGTACTGGGTAAAAGTGAAGCCCCGAAATGTCATGCACATGCACATGTGCGCTATCTCATCAACTATTCGTGGCTGCTCATTTCGGATTGATGTTCAAGTTGAAATTAGTGCGTCATCTATTCTGCCTGTGGATTGTTCATTACATGCAGCCAAACGTCCTGGAACATTAATCCAACAGGTTAGAGATATATACCGGTAGTAATAACGATAGTAATAATGATATATCCATTACTCAATAACAAACAACCCCCCAAATTTGTACATCGTGGTGGAACATCGGAAAGGTACCTCGAAAATTTAAACCTGAAGTATTGGTGCATTCACACATGCATCGAGGCAATTGCAACTCCATTCGATTCAAATTTCCATATGGAATAGTACTAGTCATAGGTTCCTAAAGGTTTGAACATTCTAGAAGATGACCTCGCATTTACGGCATGGTACATTTGTTCAAGCTCTCAGATCTGCGGTTCATCGATATCGCATTTGCTGTTCCGAAGTACAATAATCACGGTATCCTCATGGTGAGTGCATATGCAATGGTTTTCGACCTTATCCTAGATACTCCCTATTATATCTAGATTCCATTCATGACTCCAAATCTAGAAGATCTGGATCTAGAACGAAAGGGTTGTATAATACCTGTCATGATCATACTGCAAGGATTCGGTGTTATAATTAGGAGATTTACCAATATTTCATTGTGACCAGGCCGAAGTCCTGGTTAGTACCATTTCACATTTAAATTTCACAGCCAGATTTCTGGGCTAGACCGTGTCACACATTCTTCTGAAGGATTGCTAGTACAATGTCCCGCTCACAACTGAAGAAGCAGTAAGCGCAAGCAAAGATGCCGGCTGGTAGTGGAGTTGGGTCAACTGTAATGTAGAAGGACTGCACACAGGAACTAAATCTTGCTCACATATCAGCTCTGAACATGGAACTGGATGGTGCCGGTTAGGATCTAAGGTCCTCTTTGTTTGAATTAATATTACCTCCAAGATGACAGGTTGCAATTTGCCAGATCTACCATCAAGTTTGACATAACTTACATCCAATCATAAGAGCATTTAGGATATATATACCCTACATAAAGTTCTATTCAATGAAAACGAGATGCGACGCAATGTGACATGTTGGAGACGAAAAGAGTATGCAGCCACATCATGCCTCTATATTTGCATATAATGACTAACTTGAGCTGAGGGAATTGCCGAGAATCCAACCGCTCGGCAATTCCCTACCCTCGCTGTTTGGCTGGGTTATGCATCAACACTTTCACATGGTACTGCTTTTCAAATCTCGACCCATGGCCAAACTCCCATATCCTAATTATAAGGAGACCCTCTATTAGTAGTACTAATATATAGAGGGACCCCTTGTCCCGATCTAAATGGGCAGGCATCTTTCAATTTATGTTGTTCTGTATTAGTAGCGACTCCAGTGAAATTGTGCTTCGAATTAGATAGTACTACTGTAAGATTCTAACAATGTAGCTTGGTGCACATACATGTGCCTGGCTAGAGGCAGACTCCATCTTACAACATAAATAGTTCAGGTGCATATACCTGCAACGCTTCTATGGTGTGAACACTGACATCATTATCCGGGCATTTTGCAGTCATGTATAGTTAACATCGCAGAACTGAAGTTCTACCGTTGCATAGTTCTTGTCACAGCCAAATGCACTGTACATATGCAATAGTGTATTATCTTGATCATGATCAATGCATGGTCAGGCGTATGTGTACATGCAGTTGCCTCATGATCGCATATGGAATCTGCTGATGTTGTTCCTGGAAGCGTAAGACAAAGGAGTATCATAATCAGTCAGTGGATTGCGCTAGCATTGCATGATAAGACACCTGCATATTCTTGGGTTCACATAGCAACCCCCATTATAATCTCTGCAGGCATCTACATCCCATGCAAAATCTGTACAGCTTTCCCTAATGTCGAAGAGCGCCCCTTTCAAGAATGACAATGCTATCCCTTTGCAGACAATCGGTATAACCAGATTTCCCTGCTCTCCTTGGGATATCGACATAAGCAAATGGTATACTGCATTTTTCAAATCTCATCAATATTCCACACAGCTCGTTAGTATGGACTTTGCCCAGATGAAGCTCAAATCGGAAGCCACATCGTTGGAAGTGGAGAGCCCTGTGACACCTATAATGACTATGCAGATGCCCAAAGTCCCAGGTCACTACTAGATCTCTGCCTCAGAGCAGTTTGTCATGCATTCTCTGTCCTTACTCGTCTCACAAAGATTCCGTAGTCACAACATAGTTTCCAACACTCCAGAATGGCAAGGAGCCCCCATTCCAGCCGAAATGCAGTCTCAAAACATGTTTATTGCTCCTGCTAGGCCGCAAACCTTGTAAGTGATTGTTGGTACATGATCGTCATCCTGTTTTACAGATTTTTCCTCAGGGACAAGTCTAGCCATGACTTTAGCCACAACCGCACACATAGGAGGCATGCCGAATCAACTGGACCCAGCACCCATATCAGATATTCAGACTATGAGCTGCCATCAGCACCCACGGATGCCTTGACAAAGAATAACCCAAGCCAGAGCTCCCGAGATGGGTCTGATAGCTCTCTTCAAAGGGAAATACAGAGTTTGCTTCGGCGATTCTGTTCAGATCAGCTTGAGGAGATCCAGGTCCAGAACATCAAAGCTGCGTCAAGTATTCTAGCAGTGGTAATTACAGGGACCAAAATAGAGCCACTCTGCATTGACGGACTTGCGCCCTGAACATTTTTGATTGTTTCACGCCCGAAGCACTTGATGGTGTGGCAGCGAAGATGAGCAGTAGATGATTTATCCTATGATGTTCAAAATCAACAATGGAAACATGACAAGTGAGAACAAACACGCCAGCTTATCCTGGGATCAGCAAACACCGCCAGCATTTGTCTTATGAAAGAAAAGGCAAAGGCGGACCTTCCCATACTGAACAGAGACTGAAGGCTGGAAGAACTAGTAGATTGGTGAGTGCCAGTTCTTCTTCAGAATCTCCGAACAAACCCTGATTATTAAATATGAACATGAGCGTGAAGAGCAATGCTGGCCAAGTTTTTTCTCTTCATTCAGTTCCTCGAGATTCAGGGCATGGAAACATTGCTATCAGTGCCATCCCTGGACATGACACTGATGTGGGATGGAGAACCAGATGGCAGTGGAGAAGAATGAAGACCTCAAGGCCCGAAGTGGTTTGACGTAGTGGATGAAAGTCATCCATCCAGTTACACAAATACCATTCCAAAGTCTCACCTTAGCACTCAGTTGAGACGTTTCTCCCCTTGCCTCCCATATTCTGGGAACAGTTCATTTCAACAGATTGGCACTGCAGAGTATGCTAATACTTCAGAGAAGCTTGTCATCTACTAGTAGAACAAATTTTTGAGGCAGAAGGGAATGATCCCGTCATAGTATCAACATTCCATCCCGGTGGCTTTCCCTCCAATCTTTGCAAAGAATTATCTGGAAAGAAAAAAACACTTCCGATGCAGCTGGAAGTTAATTCAGAGTTGGGTGGGGGAGCTGGTTCCCAAAATTGAACTGTGTGGTAAAGCCACCCGGACAGGAAAATAATGACGTCCCCGGACTGTAGCTACCAGCTCACCATCAGAGAATTCAAGTAGGAAGAGAGAAAAAATCTCTTACTGAAGTTTTAAACCCAGGTCAGATAGGTGCATAGCCCCGCCAGTGAAGTACCCCACCGGAAAGCAAGTGGTTGGGCCATTGTCCAGCCCATCAATGTGAGGTAGGACCTGCAGCTTGTAGACCAGAGCATGCCCCAACCATGGGCCAGGATCTTCTAAATTCCAGATGCCAGCTGAGAAAGCCTTAGAATACTGCCAATGATATTCTGGAAATGCCTTCTTGAAGTAAGCAGATAGTAAATGGGCCACTTCTTCAGTGACCTGGTAGTACCACTTGACCGCCATAGTGGCTTGGCACCCCCACAGGGAATCCTTGGATGGCATCAGGTTCCCTTCCTATTGGAATCAAATTCAGAATCAATTTATCAGAAAAAGAAGAGACAGTAAGCTGATGCGATGGCCTTGCATGCACCACGCATGCACCAGGTGGGTCACTCCTACTCTCTCTTTGCCCACTTCATTCGGTGCATATTGTACCCTGGACGGTGAGCTACTGGCTCTTCTGGATCCAGCTCGTTATTCAAGCAGGCGGTGGAGTCGTTGGCCAGGGGTAATTCCACCATAGTACCATTAGGGTTATGTCGGATATCCCACTGATGGACCATTGGGTGCACCATAGAATGCATAAACTGGAGAGCCTCGTGAGTGTGTAACTTTGCGTCTGGCTATATACCCACTCAGTCAGAAGCTGCATGCTCATACGTTTAACTGCATCGTACTGGAAGGCCATCGTAGTGAACTGCCAAGGTGGAAAGCTTAGCATGCTCAACATTGGCCATGGTTCGCCCCTCTGGCCCAGTGTAATATGGAAGTTCTTTAACCTAAACATAAAGCAAATCTTAGCCAGAATTGCTCAGTTATGGGTTGTATTCTTATGGGAAGTTGCTTCCTGGCCGGGCCAGCATCAGATTTCGAGTGGCGTTGTGCAAAGATGGCTGCTAAGAGATGGTTCTCCTCATCATACCACAGACCAGAACAAGCGTCAGCTGGTGAATCTCTAGCCGCCTCCATTTTGTGGTACACTTCTTCCAGCAGCTGGGGAGTGTTCATGGGATGTTTCCATAAGTCCTTTAAATAAACCCCTCTTACTTTGAAGCGCTTGCATCCATCAAACCACTGGTCAGCCTTATACTCCAGGGTTTCAAAATATTTAGCCAGTGTTGCCTCTTTTGACCTCCCAAGGCGTGTAGGCAAAGCTGGTGTTAACTCAGTTACGTTCGGCTTCGGAATGTTGGCCACCTAGGAGAGCCATTGGCAAGAGTCAGCAAGCCCTCAGTAAGTACCGGCAGTTGCCTCACCTTCCTATCCACTGGGGATAAGGCTTCACTCTGTGGGTAAGCTTTCCCACTAGATCCAACTGGTACTACTCCTCCGCACTCCTTCTGTGACTAGCCATGAAATTTTTGGAAATACAGGAGGCAAGCTGGGGCTAACCTACTGTTTTTTTTTGGCCTTTAGGTTTCATGGATGCCTTGGCCTGGGCTTCCAACTGCGGCAAAGCTTTCCCTTGCAGTTTTTTGGGGTGACCCATTTGTTCGGCAACTTCAAGTTGGGCTCCAGGGATTTGGGCTATGGGCTAAGCTGGTGGCCTGCAACTTCAAGTGGAAACTCGGCTAACAGGATGCGGCGCTACCCATGGTTCCAATTTTGCCGGAGCCAAGGCCTAGCCCCTAGGCCGACCAGGCACACTTCTGCCATGGCCAGGGCTCCCAGCGCCTGCCCTTCCCTTTCCAAGGCCCCGACCCCCCATGCACATACAAGTGTAATTCTAGTAGTTTATCTACTCTGCCTGCGGGGCTACACCCAAACCCCCATCCAAACCACTCCGGCCATTTATCAGCCGGGTCCCTGCCGAGCTTATGGACGCCCCCACTTCTCACCCGAAGTCGCTCACCCCCAGCATCCCACTCTGACCCCCCTCCCCTCTCAAAGCGAACTATCTCACGAAAATCACCCCAAGCTGGAAGGTCCTCTGGCCTGATGTTGAGGCTTTGTCGGCTTCCCAGGGGTGGGGCATGGTTTGCTTGCTTGGGAGTCACTTAGCCAGCTAGCCGCTGCAGCCGGACTGAGTCTATCTAGACTCCCAAATTGGCCCAGCTAACCTCGGGGCTCGTGCCGATCATAGCACTCTACTGCCCCGAAGCTCAGCCCCAGTTAGCGTACCCCACTAGTGCACCCAACCAGCACCACACCGCCCACCAGCAAATGGAGGGGGGGCCAATTGGCCAGAGCAGGAGAGAGGAAAGTGAGGAGGAAAAATAGGACCTTGGGCCGATTTTAAGGTCCAGTGGGCGGAGTTAGTAAAGTGACAGGCTTAATCAACCCCGCCTTAGACCCTCCAATGCCTCCTTATCACTGGGTGCAGGGCACAATACTCCTGATGGGGTATTATGTAAGTATGTTGGAAGTATGTTGGTGGTGGACTACCATACCCTCATGTCAGTAACAAGTAAGTATTGTAACATTATGCTAGATTTCCTATCCAGAATTGGCAAAATACTTCCCAGTTACTGTCAATATAACATTTGAATACCTCTGGTAGACTATTGAAGACAAGGCACAAAATAATTTTCATGTACTGAGGAGGCAGTATCTTACTGGTATTGACATAGTTTAACTCTGTATTTCCAACATACCATTCATAATATTGTTAGGATAACATCAAGATACTTTGCCAGAGATATGCAGGAGGTATGCAAATAGTATAGTAGTCTGAGGATTTTCAGGTCATAGTATTGTGAAGATATTACCACCATACTGGTAGGAAACATTTAGGATACCGGGCCAGCAGTAATCAAGAAATATAGAGGAAATAGATAGAATACTTCTACATCAGTATCCTGACTGTATTATAGAGTAAAACAGGTGGCCATGGATATGATACCTCCACCATAGTGCATGCTGGATAACGTGGAAGTATTGAGGTATATTCTCTTTGATACCAGAAAGATACTAACAACAGTGTAGGGATGAAGGATGTGACCAGACGTCACACAAAAGCATCAATGTATGGCTTGCGAAGTATTCTGGATGTATCATTGATATCTGGTGGTAAGCGCTTACCGGTACCTAGGAGGAACTAAAGCCGAACGTCGGAACGTCCAAAACATCAGTAACAGCCAAGCTGAAGATGGGGATGAGTGCGACATTGGCAAGGAGGATGATTATGTTCTTGCCTCCTCGTTGTGGTGCAGCCAAGGTGCAGCTAGTTCTGGAATTGGGAAGAAGGTGAACCCTCTGTCCGTACTTGAGGACGGTGCCCTGGATCAGAGTCAAGCCACACCGAGGAAGCTTGTGCCCATTGCCCAAGCCCACCGCATACAATTCCCAAAGCACTCGTCTCTCCTTCCTCGCTCCCCGCATCGTCTCCAACAGGAGGGAAAATCTGTGTTGGTACTGATTTCAACCCCAAGTCCTTCATTAAGATCTCACTCACGATGTGGGGAAGTTGACAATGACTATCGTCCGCCATTGTCCCCCGCTTCTGAGTCAAGCACATGAAAAAGAGGAAGATGCAGATGACGTCCAAAATGAAGGCCAAAGACTATGAAAGCGATGTAGCCTTGCACATCGACATCACCTCAATTGGACAGCAGTACCCAGTGGTCAAGATGCACATGTGGGAGGTGCATTTCTGTCTTCATATGTCCTCGCTAAGGCTGTTGTACTGATCAGAGCGGTTTGCATAGTAGTGAAGGCTTATGCAGGTGTGTGATTTGTTGAAGCTTCCGAGCTGTGGGAGGGTATATTGTGCTGCGGAGGCGTGTGGGGGTGGATGAGGTTGAGAATGGGGAGATAGGGATTGTTGTTTGGATGGGAAGACAGGAGGGTTGAACATTTTCCTATCCTCAATCGGATGTTACAACCAAGCCAAGACCCAGCTGTTAGTGTTATTACATTCCTGAATATGTCCTGACTGGCCTGACCTATGGCTTCTGTAGGGGCTTCCGGAAGCACTAGAAGCTTTAACGTTCAACAGCTTTCTAATTCTACACTCTCGACTAGTTACACCTACGCGATTCTCCCTGCTCTGCTGCTTATCAGACCGAGCACGAAGATACATCTACTACTCAACCTTATATGAAAAGTCCTTGTAGGATGTTGACAATCTTGGGTGACAGTATTCGCCAAGATGACTGATCGCGCACTTGCTGTCCAATCCCAGATTGCTGAGCTGTGGTGTTTCATTTTCCTTGGGTCACTTGTTGAGACAGGACGTATTGTGGGCCAGAAAACGGTTGAGGCTGGGGCAAGTTGTAAGTCCCTCATCATTCTAATAAGTGTTAAATGCTTCTGTTTTCAGTCTTGTAGTACGTTACTCCCAAGCGTAATTCTGGAAGTGAGCCTGACATTTTACAGACGACTGCTTCCTTCTCTTCAGGAGATTTCGCATACGACTGGGTGAAAATTTACTTGGAAAGCTATCACATATGGGATCAGAGCCATTCTTACAACGTTGTTGCTAAAAACACTGCTCTCGTTCCAAATCCTTCCTCGACCTTGGGTGCTACCGATGGACACCCGGATCCTGTGTATGAACCTGTGCACCAAGTTCCAGAATTATATCTGACACACCTGTGCACTGCATTCTCCTACTAGTGAGGACCTTGATTGCGCATTCCCGCATTCTCGCGAAGATGACTTAGATGAGGGGAATGAAAGAGATCCAAATGTGATGCTATTAGGATTGCTCGGACAAGGCATCGATGTCATTCAAGATAGAATATATACTTATAATGTTTGATATCAAGAAGGATAATTAACTCCGATGTTCAAAATCCTGTGGAATCCTGCGCTTGTGTACTCCATTGTTATTTGTGCAATTTGGTGAGCACCATCTACCCAGTACTGTAATGTCACCAAGAGGAAACCAACACACATAATAGCGATAACCACTGGCTGCCAGGCCTCGAAAGCTTGTAACATGTACCAGAAAAGTAGCGACAGGAAAGAAGTTAACACACAGAAGGCGGGGACACGTGAAGTGATTGAAAAAAGTATATAGCTATCATATATATCAACAGCAAGAGCCTAATGAAGAATGGTGAGATGAATGGGAAAATTCGAACGTATATTCTGATACCAACCTTAAATGTTGTTATGTCGGCACAAAATTGCCATATGAACCAAGCATCAGACAAAATGCTGACTACCAACAATGTAGAGGTGAGGCTGATGGTGCACCGGGCCCATGTTAGTTGTTCTATGGCAATAGAATCCTTGCTAATGCCCAGAAGTCCGGGGAGGGTTGCGCTGTGTGTTTATGGATAGCACTTTTTGGCATAGAGTGGAAAGTAAACTCACAAAGCCAGGACAGTCAACTAGATAAAGATGTCTGTTAACTTACGGTTGCTCATAGCGAAACCAAGATCAAGGACGTACTAATTTCCTGCATTCCATCCATTCCTGCTGTATCCGGGACATGACAGAACTTAGAGCCAAGTCATCGGCATCTGAAGACGCCGTTGCCAACTCCCCAGAGAATGTAAACGATGCCAATAGGTATTCCATTCTTGAAAATTGTGTGGTGGCATCCAGCAAAAGTGGTGTCGAAAGAGAGGATGTTGTAGAAGGAACGAGAGTTGGTGAAGACATGGATCAGATAAGCGATGGAAAGTAGGTTGTGTGGGGAATAAATGAATGACTATGCAGGATATTGTACAGCAATCAGGCGGGACATCTGTCACGATTGTCACATCAAACTTCAAGTTCATGGACTCTTCCTGATATACGTCCATGTTGTCATCGGAATCAAAGATATACAAGCCGGAATATTTGATGGGTACTTTTGGATGGGCAGCAGCATCCCTCCTATCAACAAGGATACGTCCACCACAGCCACATTGCATCCATCTCTACTTGACTCTGATATTGAGAAAGTAACAGGGGCGACGAACTTGGAAAGTGGAGTACCAGTAAGACCTGATACGGAATGTCAACATGATCATCCTAGTGATAGTCTTGTTCTTTCTGTCGATTGAGCATGCACTCAATGGCATCTTGGAAAATGGCGGTCTGGTCCCTGGGGTGTAGGGCCAATTCTGGACGAACCAGTTCCGTCCTGAGGTCGAGGGCCCTCCATCTTCTTGCGCTTCTTCTTGTCAACGAGAAGTTCCTCATCTACTTTGTCATTGAGGCCAGATCGACCAATGCCATGCATTTTGCCCATAGTTGCTGAGACTGATCCATACAATCCTTTTGACTTTCTTGTGCTATGATAACTTTCTCAGCATCACCACAGGACCTACACAGGCTTGCAATCTTGGTAAATATGATCATCAATGTTAACTGCGACCAGAACATGTGTTCAGTGGCACAGCAAAGGTCTGAGTATAGATGGAAGTATCGGCAGCGTGGAGTGGTTGCATACCTTTACCTGGAAGGTGTGAACTGCCCTCCAACTGGGCACGAGGCTGAGCAAGCTTTGTGATGGATTCTGTCAGGAATGCTCTTTGTGGTATGTCTACACATCTTCTGTTCAACAACACTAATTTGCCCACTAGTACTATGACTTTCAATGGGCATGCAGGTAAGTTGAGAACGGTCGAATACAACCAGAACAGAGTTCATCAATGGCAATGGCACCGAGAACAACGTGGCTGAAATGAGAAAAACAAATGGCATCATGATCATTGTAGCAAACCCCCACCCACAGATCTAGAGTAAAAACAGGGCAGAGCCACAACGCCAGTCTCCATTGTTGGGCACAACCACCAAGAGTGAATTAGTCATCCTGGCGAATGAAAAGCAATGTAGAACACGACTAAATGTATAACCAAATGAAGAAGCTACACAGCATTATATTTGCCCAAAGAATAAAGATCACAAGGATTTTAGACTAAAGAGCAGAACTGCGTTTTCAAACCTACAGAGATATGCTCCCGCATGTCGACATTTCAGCGGGTGCCAAAAAGGAGGTGTAGAGTGTACAGCTGCAGCGGATTCCCGCGCAGGGATTGAAACAAAATGGAAAAAGGAAAGGATTTGTGGCTGAAATCCCAACAAATGAATGATATAGATGCAGCAGAATCCCACGCAGAATTGATAAGGTAGGAAACGAGGAGCAGCCCTTACGGTGCTAATTCTATTTAGAGAAGAGAATAGATCTAGAGACAATTGGGTATGTGGGCCATGGACGACGCCACCCTTTGGGAGAAACCAAGAAGATGCCATGAGACTGTGGGCCACAAGGAGCAGGAGCAGGTCGTAAAGTAGTCTAGATTGATGGACAGCACAATAAAGTTCATACGTCCAACACGTGTAGCCTTCAAAGGGCTCGGTCATTTCTAGGTGGACAATCCATCCTTGACATACCACAGCTAGAGACAAAAATATGAATGATGTTCAAACCATAAAATAAGCAAAAAAATCACATACGGGTTCTCTGTTATTTTGCCCTCTGGCAGGTTCTTTTGCGATGTTTTGAAAAAGGTAGCCAAACATGGCGATGTCATTGCACCTTCTAACCTCAGAATCAGTCCTGAAAGTCGTTCCTTTAATTTTCCCGATGCGCCATTGGCAGTTCAAGAAATATGGTGTTGTATCGCTGCATCTTCCGGTATGATGTTAGTGTCGTCTTTGCAAGAATATCCACAGTTCAGATTGCAATTATGATGTAGGTAAGGAAGGGTACTTACAAAAACAATGGTCACAATTTCAGGGTGGCAGTTATGCCACGCCTTGTGACAGGACGTACTCATGAGGAGATTTGATGAGCATGAGAGATCCTGCACTTACAAAGCAATGGTCATGATTTCAGGGTGGTAGTTGTGCTGCGCCTTTCTTGTGACAGGACGTACTAGGACGTACTTGTGAGGAGACCCGATGAGCGTGGGAGAAGGACAATCACGTAGGTAAGAGGAGGCACTTACAAATGCAACGGTCATGATTGCAGAGGGGCAGTTGTGCCGCGCCTGGACGTACTAGGACATACTCATGATGAGACCTGATGAACGTGGGAGACAATCATCAATTATTCCATATGTGAGAATGATAAGGGAAGGTACTTGCACCATAATAGTCACCACATCGCAGTGCCTGTGGTGTCACACCTGTCCTATGATGGTACATACTAGGATGTACAGTTGTATATCGTATAGTGCACCATTGTCCTGATAGATCTGTCACATTCATGACTTTCTAAGGTCATAGCATGAACTATAGCACTGAGGTAACATACCACAAATACAATTGATTGGCATTTTAATGTTCACTTGAATTCCCATTGTGCACCTACACTAAGACGAATTAGAGTAGCAGAATGGCATAGATCTGTCAACAACTAAGACTCAATGCGCGATGAGCAGCATGCACAAGAGGAAGCACAGCTTCTTTTCCACCACAAGTGCACAAATTCTAACTGCATGGGAGGGCGAGAATGAGTGACACATCATGAACATGAATGTTCAAAGAGGAATGTAAACTCTGCTTAAAGCAAAGAGAGTTGTTGACTGCACTAATCACGGCAGTTTCCCACGCTGGAAAATTGCAGGATCAAATGTGATAGAACGCAGTGTGTATGCACAATGACTGAGACGCAGCAAATGACAGGAACAGTGATCATCACAGCTGTTTCCCACCCTGAATTTGTTCCTTCCTGACTGACATGACGTGAGATGGTGAACACAGCAGCAACTGTACTCCAGAATAACTCCTGGCCAGTCTCTTCGATCTGTCCTACAATCCGGGTCTTGGATAATGAAAATGCAGAATTCGAAACCCTCCTAGAAGCGATGCTGTGGAAATCCATGCAGAAGGGAGGAACATTTTACTATGTATATCAGGACCAATTGAAGTTGGAAGTGATGCTGCAGAAATCCGTGCAGAAGGGAGGATAATTGTAAATGTATATCAAGATAAAATGGTCGAAGTACTGGGGAGTTGAACGTAGACTTGCAAGCTACAAGACAGAGGTGAAAAGTGGTAAGCTCATCATAGCTTCCGAGTCATCCAGAGATCCACATGTTCTCCAAGTGCAAAGGACAAAATTCAGCAAAATGGCTGTGGATGACATGACTTTGAAGGTTGTTCATCAGGAAAACATGGAGACACAGAAATAACCTCATTCATCTCAGACCTCATTTCTTACTAGACACAGGTGTAGGCTCGATGTTCCAGTAGCTTTCTGCATATTCATTAATAGCACGATCCAAACTGAACTTGCCAAACTGTAGTATAAAGGGACTTGTTAAGACAACGCAAAGAGAGCCAGCAGGAAACATTCACTCGCCTTGGCTGTAGTTCAGATCGACCTCTAGTCGTCTTGGTTGCGATATGCTTCATCCACCATCCCCAATGCCACAATGTCTATACTGATGCAGCTAGGAAATGTTACGCTATATCTGACCCTAGCTTAGACTCACAGGAATCGAAATCGTCCAAAAGAAGGTAGTAATCGCCTTGTCTAATGGTATTTAGAAGTCTAGATGTGAAAGTATCAGTAATCCATTGTTTGACAGAGGTTAAACGTCAGGAACTTACGGCTCATACACCCCGCCGTCACCAAATATACCAGCTGAAACCTGGTTAAGGACATTCGCCAAAGACGGGCAATGGGGATAGGGTGATACATGTGCTGGTACCAGAGGTCTTCCACAGCTCTGGAAGCGGCAGAATAAGAAATGAGAGCATCAAATAACACCAGACAACGTACAGGGTAAGGTGACCAAAGAAGACTAGCAAGGCATCAGCAATGAGCAGTGCAGGACGATTGAATGAGACGAGTTACTAACAGACATTGCTCTCCCCAACCTACACATAAATGAGATCAGTATGTCTCAGATGATTATAACAAACACAACACTAACTTCCTCAGCAATCTCGATATTCGCACCATCTACCTCACACCAATCAGCATCAATGCCACAGAAACTCACAATGCCACAATGTACCGACAGTTACTCCCAGACTACTCTGTCTCGCTCGCGGAGATTCTCATCCTCGCCTCAGATATCAGCCAGCACATCTCGACAACTGGGACAGAAGTGTTGGGTACTTCAAATGTGAAGTTCTGTCTTAATGGGGGCTTGCTTCTGGGGAGTAGAGCATAAGATAGCCTTTCATTTCAGGGTCGGTGTTGATGACCCTCACGACATTGATGATGAGGCGGATTGTCTGAACATTTATTAATTGCTTGCTAACGTCAAGATGGTCATACGACAAACCAATTTCGCGATATAGTCTACACAGTAAATGCAGTCAGACGCGAGCACATAAGGATCATCCAGACTCACAAGCCGGAGCGCCCTTTCCAGCAAAGAATATGACACGTTTGTTGACCTTCTTCCTTTCGGCTGGCGACATTTTCTTTATTTCAAGGTATTTCTCAAGGAAGCCTGTCAGACAACTCATTTTGAGAATGATATCAATTGCACCTCTGGCTGCCTGGCGTTTAATTGACTGAGAGCGTCCTGTGGCCACTCTAACATCAGGGATCGGCCTCCACTCAGTAGAAAAGGAACTATCTCACCAGAAGGAAGTTCGATCACCAGATAGATGCGCCCAGCCACAACTTCATCGTGGTGAAGCTCTTCCCAGTTATCTTAGTTCAAGCAAGCTGCTAGGACCTCTTCTCTGGACTTGCTGCCAACCCTCTCCACTGGAACCCAGAGCTTCTGATACCCGCAGTCATTCGCCCTGCATTCTTTCAGCTCGGGTATGCTTAAGCGACCGCTGCCGAGCTTGAAAACTCTTTGAAGACTGTAGGTGGGCTCAACTTCAACATCGCAAACCATACCCCTCACGAAGACACCAAGCCACATCAAGCCTGAGGCTGCAGGTTGCTCATCAGTGTCAGCAATCTTCCAAGTGTGAGATCCAGAGAAGTTGGACGAACTCATGTCGTTCACAAGATTGGAGGATCTAGGAAAGATGGTGCAATAACAAACAGGACCTGGGCAAGTGAAAACGGGGATGAAGTGGACTAGTAGAACCATTAGACCAAGCTTGACAGAGCAGAAGTCCAGAAACTCACAAGAACCTGACAAATCCTCACCATCTGCTGTCCTCCAGGCTTTCTCGTTCCAGAGGTCCCTGCTTGCCCTGATTATCTGTTCTCTGCCAAACGAAGACACCGTTTGAGGACCTTGCGTGTTTTCTTTTCTCTACTCTCAGGCAAGGCGTTGCCTAGTCAGAACGAGGAAGCAGCCCACCTGCAGTGGGTGTGCCTCCACCCAAATACATAAGGGGTGGCGAAGCCGAGGGGTCTGTTTGGTAATGGTATGGCTGTTCGAGGGTTGAGGTGGGAACGATGGGTATGGGGGTAGTTGTGAGGGGGAGATTGAGGGTGGGTCCATGGTTATTGGGGTGTTAAGGAGGATCCCTGAGTTGAAGGAATTGAACCGCGAGCGCGACGCTTCTTTGATTTCGGAGAGGTTGAGAGGTTCGGGAGCTAGATGTGGTATGAAGTTAGTTAGGGCTAATGGGCGAAACAGATGGGTCCATACTTTTGGGTAGTTCTTGGCTCCTTTTTGGGGGTTGTTGAGTGCATCGCAGGGGCATCTGGTGGTAGAGGACTGCTGTTATGTGTCTAGATATATGCGCCAGGTGGTACTGGTTAATGAAACAGATGGGGGCGCGTCGCTTTTCGTAGATGAGCACGGAAAAGAAAACCCCAACATATGCCATTCATCTCGTCCAGTGGATCAGAAATCATTTACATGGCTACCTGTCTGCGTATTTTCTCCACAAATGCCCAGGAAGACCATGGCCACGTCAAATGTGGCAGAACAAAAAACTAGAAGGTAAACTAGAAGGTAAATGTCCACTAATGACATCCCTAGCAGTAAGAGTTGTTGACTGCACTAATCGCAGCGGTTTCCCATGCTGGAAAATTGCAGGATCAAATGTGATAGAATGCAGTGTGCATGCACGATGACTGAGATGCAGCAAATGACAGGAACATGATTGTCTTTCTCCCATGCTCATCAGGTCTGCTCACAAGTACGTCCTAGTATGTCCTGTCACAAGAAAGGTGCGGCACAACTACCACCCTGAAATCATGACCATTGCTTTGTAAGTGCAGGATCTCTCATGCTAATCAGGTCTCCTCACGAGTATGTCCTAGTACGTCCTGTCACAAGGCGTGGCATAACTGCCACCCTGAAATTGTGACCATTGTTTTTGTAAGTACCCTTTCTTACCTACATCATAATTGCAATCTGAACTGTGGATATTCTTGCAAAGACGACACTAACATCATACCAGAAGATGCAGAGATACAACACCATATTTCTTGAACTGCCAATGGCGCATCGGGAAAATTAAAGGAACGACTTTCAGGACTGATTCTGAGGTTAGAAGGTGCAATGATGTCGCCACATTTGGCTACCTTTTTCAAAACATCGCAAAAGAACCTGCCAGAGGGCAAAATAACAGAGAACCCATATGTGATTTTTTTGCTTATTTCATGGTTTGAAGGACGGTGCTACGTCCACGGCCCACATAGCCAATCATCTCTAGATCTATTCTCTTCTCTAAATAGAATCAGTGCCATAAGGGCTGCTCCTTGTTCCCTACCTTATCAATTCTGCGTGGGATTCTGCTGCATATATCATTCGTTTGTTGGGATTTCAGCCACAAATCCTTCTGAGGTTTCCATTTTCCATTTTATTTCAATCCCTGCATGGGAATCCGCTGCAGCTGTATACTCTACACCTCCATTTTGGCCTAAAGGCGCAGCCGCTCAAATATTGACATGCAGGAGGATATCGATATCTCTGTAGGAAGTTTGAAGACGCAGCTCTGCTCTTCAGTCTGCAATCCTTGCGATCTGTATTCTTTGACTGCAGGGCAAATATAATGCTGTGTAGCTTCTCCATCTGGTTATTCGTTTAGTCGTGTTCTGCATTTCTTTTCATTTTCCAGGATGACTAATTCACTTCTGGTGGTTGTGACCAGCCAGGGAGACTGGCGTTGTGGCTCTGCCTTGTGTTTACTCTAGATCTGCGGGTGGGGGTTTGCTACAATGATCACGATGCCATTTGTTTTTCTCATTTCAGCCACGTTGTTCACGGTGCCGTCGCAATTGATGAACTCTGTTCTGGGACCATTCTCAACTCACCTGCATGCTCATTAAAAGTCGTAGTACTAGTGGGCAAATTAGTGTTGATCAAGTCATGGCAGAAATTTGTCTCATCTATTCTTCTGCGTCCGCATCTCCAATGCACCAATGCTTTCCTCAACCTCCTACATCCATGTGTAAGTAGAGCAAGCATACATGGACCTTCTTCGATAGATCAGCAAGCATTAAATAGGAGTGCGACCGGAAGGCGGGCTCGATGAGTTCAAAGGGTGGGCAGTAAAGGAGATCAGCGATAGTATGTGCTTCGTTCCATGTCCCTTTCCCATGTTGTGAATCAGTTTCATCTTTTATAGACATTGAGAGGAACATAGAGGAGAGGGTGGCTCAGATAGGCAAGAAGGACCAGGACAAGCCTGAAGATATTTATACAGCGAGATTTGAAGCTTACTCCTGCATTGTCGTCCATTGGACTACCAGGACATCTCGAGTTGCAACTCCTCCTGCAATTCGATGTATGGAGGAGAAGCAGTACTAGTTGCAGTAGTACCCATGCTTGGCTTCGGCCCTCTAGCCGATTCAAGCCAGCTCCTCACTCGATTCGTTGCATAGAGTAGAAGCCTCGGAATAACGAAGCAACTCGAAAAGGTCGACACTTCTAGAAACAGAGGCCATAATCCACTCCACCTTGTCTGCATCCTCGAATGCCTCTCTGTCCCATTTAAACACTTGCTGCAAATGACGTCGTCTGTCCACTGAGTATCATATTCCTTATTTCGGCATACCAGGCATCAATCACTGAGGCCAGCTTCGCAGGTGCATGTTCTGCAGCCAACAGCAAAGCAAATGCATTCTCTGGCGTCATCCGTTTGCCCACACCATTCAGAAGGCTTTCCATAACCTTACCTTGTAAGCAAAGAAACTCAGACTCAGATGTACACTAACCCTCATAGAACATATACAACTCTGCATGTCTTGCTCCCCGCTCCAGCAAGCCGTTCTTGACGGCATGCGCATTGTCGGCACCTGCCACCTGTGCCCCCAAAAACCAGTGGTGAGGCCCTCGTATTCGGGAAACTAGAGGAAAGAAGCTATGAACATCCCTTGGACAATCCAAGCCTGGATCTCGTCATGCCTTCCCACTACTTTAGTAGTACTAGTGGGTTTTAGGGTGTTGTAGCTCCAAATGCAAAATGAGTGATATTTCTGGGCCATTGAACGGACGATCGATCTCACACACTTGTTTCAGCTTCTCGTCGAACCACCGCACTCTCTGTCGTGTTTGATAGGTGTTCACCTCGATACTCAGGCCCTTGCGCTGTCAGGAGTCAACCAAAGGTTGGTGACGAGCAGTGCATAGTTCAGTAATTGACATTCTATACCAGTACCATTAATAAACAGGTATTCATTCATAGCTAGGGCAATCAGTAATGCAAGTAAGGTTCATGCTGGCAGCTACCTAGTTTAATATTAATATTGAATGAGTATTAGTTCTACCACTTCCAGAACAGAGTCTATCTACAGCTGAATATAGTGGGCTTTGCCGCCGCACAGACGCGCTACCTGGTAATATGGAAAGGTAGGACGGACCTGTATTAGGCTTGAATATGCGTTCACACGAAATCTGACAATTTCCTTTTCTGTCCAAAAGCTATGTGTACGTTGCGATCATTGGCAAGATAATGATAATCAGCTCGCTCTCAGGCTTGCACTTGAAGTCATTCGCTCATGCACCACTATATATATGGCACCATTTCTTCGCAACAGTGTTGTCCGTGGACACCACAAACAGTCAGTGCCATCGGTCCAGAAGTTCAGCACATGTTATGAATGCACTGAGCATTATGAAATTGATTGGGGCAGTGGAGGATTTGTGAGAGGTCGCTACATCGGGCCTCTGGAGTACAAATGCCACCATGCTGGGGTTCTACAGTCTGCTGTAGCGTCTGCCCATCTTGCTCATACACCTGACAACTTGACCCCTCTGGAGATAAAGTACCCCACTGTTCCTAACTTGTTTTCACTTGCATCTTTCGAAAACCCCCCCTGCTCTAGTACGACCAAATCTTTCGAGTCCAATGTGCGGATAATGCCCATGCCTGCCGAAGAAGTTGTGGCAAATCCCCCCCCTTCCAAATCGTCAGAACGTTCAGGCTCTCAGAAGGTGAAATCCGCATGACAGCCCATACAAATTGATTTTGTTCAGAAACACTTAGATGATATCCAGACGACACTTTCCAATTTTCGGGTCAAGGACCTCATAGCGCGAAGTGAGGATGAACCTCTCATCTTCTTGAGTCCACCGACTGCGTCGTCCCCCCCTATCGTACCAGGGTCTCTGCACAGCCTTGAGCTAGACAGAGAGGTGGACACTAATGCTACAATCATTGGTCACGAAAAATGGCTATCTGAAACCAAGGGGTACCTGAAGAATCAATCAACAAGTGGCCAGAATATCAGTCATCGATCGTGGCTTCTGTCCCGTGTCCTGCTTCCTCGTACAGAGCGGGAAATGGCAGAGGTAACAAAATTCAATAGGATCAAGTGGGAACAGCAGCGCATTGCTGCTGTGAAAGCTGGGCCTGATTCCCTTTCTACAGGTATGTTCATACTAGCCATAATGTATTCTTCAAGCCTCATGAGATGCATCAGAGATACACACGTCACGACCATTTATGCTTATGGATCCTGTGATATGCTTATGCTATTTTCTGATGACAGTCCTGCATTTGTTTTGTGGTGTCTCCATAGACCATTGCAGTTTCTTCCTCTTGTCTCTTCGACTTCTTGTCAGCATGTTGCTGACTCCACATGACACTACCAAAGCAAAAGCTGCAAGGGATGCCATCCCTTCGGACATCCGCATGGTTCTTAGCCATATGAATTTGGAGCCCATTTACAAGTCATATGTCTGCTGTCCTAAATGTTTCTGTACGTATAACGTGGACAAACCATACCCAGATCACTGCACCCATCAGAAGTTTCCAGACGAGGAGCCTTGTGGTAGAAGCCTGCACAAAAAATGTCGCCGAGGGGATGTTGAGATCGATGTGCCCACTCATGAATATCTCCAGCAAGAAATTGACCATTACCTTGGAAGGCTTTATGGAATTCCTGAACTTGAACAAGTCTTGGAGCTGGACCCATTGCGTGGCAATAATAAAGAACTGGCAGATATGTGGGATGCCACCACCCTTCGAGAACAATTGGGAGAAGACGGAAACAGTTTTCATAAGGCACCCGGAAATGAAGGGCGGCTGGTGTTTAGTCTCAATATGGATGGCTTCAACCCATTTACCAATAAACAAGCAGGGAAGAAGAATTCGGCAGGTGGCATTTATATGGTATGTTTAAACCTTCCCCCATCACTTCGGTATGATGTCAAGAACATGTTTCTTTTTGGCATTATCCCAGGCCCATGGCAACCATCCCTGGACGAAATAAACCATATTCTACGACCTCTGGTTGACGATCTACTCCGCCTGTGGCATAATGGTGTTTATCTGACATCCACATCTCTTCACCCCAATGGCCGATGAGTACGAATTGCTATTGTGCCACTGGTTTGTGATCTACCAGCTGCCCGGCAGATGGCAGGTTTTGGTTCTTTTTCATCTACAAACTTCTGCTCAGAATGTCAGCAAGTAGTAGGTGACATGGATAATCTTGACTACAAGAATTGGGCTCATCGTACAAGGTGCGATCATCTTGCCTTCGCAAAAGCATGGCAGGAACTTTCCTCAGAGAAAGATCGAAATGAGTCTGTCAAAGACCATGGGGTTCTCTGGTCAGAACTTCTCCGTCTTCCTTACTGGGATCTGACTCAGTATGTAACCATCGATTCAATGCATTGCTTTTATCTTGGTCTTTTTCGCTGTCACATCCAAGAGGTATGGGGGATGAGTGTCGAGTTGGAAGATGGAGAGGGTATTAGTTTTGAAATCAAACATATTGGTATGAACAAAGCCAATGCCAGCTGGAAGACTTTTCGAGCAGGTTCTAGAGCTCAGCTCAAGAAACTTCGCTGCGATGTCCTAGCACATTTGTGCCGAGAGGCAGGCCTGCGGTTTGCTGGCACTGCAACCCGACTGTTCAAGAGACTTGAGGCATATGTATGTTGATTCAGAATCTTCATTTTTTCATCTGCTTATAATGGCTTTGGAGGATCAAAGAAGGCTGGTTCAACTCTGAGGGACAACTCATCAATCCACCCCCTTCTGCTGAAAGTGCAAATCTTGCAGAGTCTTCAAGAGCAGTGAATGCTACTACTGTCACACCTTCCTCCACTTCAATACCAGTGGATGTAAACCCACCAACTTCCACCGAAGAGAAAGACAATCAGATGGCCAATAACTTGTATGACAATGCAACCTCCAAAACTCTGGCTAGGCAAAGGAAGCAGATTTTGATCAACATCTGCTGTCTTTGTTTGTCACTGGAAGACCAGAAGAGTCCCAAAGAGTATTCCAGGATGACAAAAGATCAATTAAGTGCCCTGATTGAAGAATCTGTGAGTGTTTTTGCCCAACAGTGCCATTCAATTTCTCACATTTACTTTGCAGCGACAACAAGATGGTATTATTGATGAGAATGGAAATCCTGTTGGGAAGAAAAAGTTGAAATGGCAGAAGAAGAAATCTGCCTTCAAGAAGAAAAAGTCCAAGGTCCCAAAAACTCGAGTTCTTGGCCATGAAATCCTTGCAGAAATATGCCGCAACATGGCGAACATGCGTCTTCCAGGGTGGGTGACAAGGTCACCCAGCCATCCTGGTGAAAGTCGGTGGGGAAAGTTTCATGCCGACCAGTGGAGGGCATTTTGCACCACCAACCTTCCAGTCACACTGATACACCTTTGGGGAGCAAAAGAAAAGGACTCCAGAGAGTATCAGATGCTTTCCAGCTTCATGGATCTCGTTGCAGCTGTCAAACTGGCAACAATGCGGAAGATGACAGAAGCACAAATTTCACAGTATGAATCTCATATGCACTCATATCTGACGACTCTCCTTAAGTTGTACCCAGGTACAGACATCAGTCCATATCAACATCTGGCACTTCACTTTGGCAATCAGCTTCGCCACTTTGGCCCCACACATGCTTGGCGATGCTTTCCCTTCGAGCGGTACAACTATCTCCTGCAAAAAGTGAAGACCAATTCTATCTGGGGTAGGTCTTACTAGGTCAAGTGAATGATTCAGTGGTTGATCTTGTTGCAGGTGAAATGGAGAAAACCATGTTCAAGTGTTTCTGCATGGGCCAGAATCTCTGTAGACTGTTCAGCCAACAGCAGATGCCAGATCAATTATATCCAATCATCGGCGAGTATGAGAAAGCCTTTACTGCTGATATTCGAGGCACCTTCATCAATGACAACCTTGCATTTCATGAACATTTTGTACAGCATGAAGAGAGGGTTCTTTGGGATACTTCAAAATTACCGGTCCTTCCCAAGGCAACATGAAAACTTCTGCAAGAATGGATAACTGTCCATGACCCTCAATGCATCACTGAAGGTCTTATACCAGCTACTGGCTATGTTAGGACAAAAATTGGACGACTCGGTCAAACTTTCCAAGTTCATTCTGCATCTGTCGGTGACAGCAACATCCTTTTTGACTACAGCACGGATGGACACAGCTGGTCTGCTGGATCAATCAACAGCATGTTCTCCCATACTCGCTATGGCCCTGGTGGACTCTGCAGGACCCAAACATTCATAGTTGTTCATCCATATGTTCCCCTCTCAGATGATCATGCATTGGTTGACCCGTTTCAGCAGCCTGAGGTCTGCAAAGCTGGAGGCCACTTATTCTACAACAGATTTGGACAATCTCCATCATTGATAGCTGTTGATGATATCCACTGTCATTTTGCATTCACGCCAATAGATCTCCCAACCATTGATGAAGAAGTCATAAACATTTTACCATTGGATAGATAGAGTCAGTGAGGTTAAGCATCTATACCTGGTTTTCTACTAATTTTTTGTCATAGGAATGATCATCTCCATGTTATAAGGGCAACCTAAGCCTCTAGCAAAGGGAAATCCGAAGTTAAAATTATACTACATAATACAGGCATTGGGGGCGCACCTAGCAAAGGGAAATCCGAAGAGAAAACTCTAAGGATCCCCTTGCTGATGCCCAGTATATGTGAAGACGACAAAAATCAAATATAACCTAAAAATAGAAAAAGGCAGAGATAGGCGGATCAAGGCCGCCGAATGACATCATACCAAGGGGTATGTGTCGGAAGGGGTACTCCGCCTCTAAATATAAAAGTGTCAACATATACAAACATGATAGCAAGGGAAAATTAGTAATAAAATCCGGAAAAATCATAGAAAATGAAGAATAGAAGGAAATGAGGTGGGGAAAAATATGGGACGAACATAAAAAATAGGAAAAACACACAGGGCACCCCCTTAGTCCCCTTACATCACCCCCTCTCTAAGATGCATCGCCCCGATGCATTCGAAATCGTATACGACCAAAGTCCGTGACTTGAATGTGACGCGGTGCAGCAGTGTGCCGTCGGTGGAATTCCTTGATTAACCGAGGGGCATTTACGTCAGACTCTTCGACCCATGAGTTCTCCTCATACCCATAACCCTTCCAATGTACCAAATACTGGAGTTTTCCTCGACGCAAACAGCTGTCCAAGATTGACTCGACTTCATATTGGGGTTCTCCCTCAATCACTGTAGGTGGTGGTGGTGGGTGTGAATGGCGTCCCGGGAACGGATCTGGGGGAGCTGGAAGCAATTTGACGACATGGAAGACGGGATGGAGTCTGGACATGGAGGCTGGGAGGCGTAGACGATAGGCATGTGTTCCAACGCACTTGACAATGGGGAAAGGTCCCAAGAAGCGATGAGCAAGTTTCTTGGATGGACGTGTAGTGGAGATGTCACTGGAGTCAAGATAAACTCGATCACCAACCTTGTACTGAGGGGTTGGGGAGTGGCGCTGGTTGTAAAATCGCACCATGTCGTCCTTCGCCTTTGCTAAGGCTGCCCTTGCCTCCTCCAAGCTATCCCTCATGCGTTCTGTGAACTCATTCACTGTCTCGATGTGTGAGGGAGTTTGGCGAGGTTCAAATCCCATGCGTGGATGTCGTCCAGTGTCTAAGAGGAAAGGGGTCTGTTGAGTGGAAGCATGGACATGGTTGTTGTATCCGAACTTGGCCAAAGGAAGGAGATCATCCCAATCGTCCTGGCGTTCATTGACAAAGAGGCGGATGTACTGCTCCCAGTTCCTGGTTGACTCGCTCTGTCTGGCCATCAGTTTGTGGGTGATAAGCAGTTGAAGCGAGGAGTTTGATCCCCAGGAGTCGGTACAGCTCACAAGTGAACTCTGCCATGAACTGAGGGCCACGATCCGAGAGGAAGGCACCAGGAAGTCCATGTAACTTCCACACGTGGTGGAGGTAGAGTCGAGCGGCACCTAGGGCACTGACAGTGGTGTGAGTGGGAATGAAGTGAGCGCGTTTTCCCACTGAGTCAACTGTGCACATCACCGCATCAAACCCGTTTGACTCTGGCAATTCCACCACAAAGTCAACGCTGACGACATCCCAACGACTCTCTGGAACAGGAAGAGGGTGTAGCTCACCAATAGGCTTGCGACGAGGGACCTTGGTGCGTAAGCAAAGGTCACAAGTGCGACAATACTGACCAATGAGCCGTGACATTTGTGGCCACCAATAGTTCCGTGAGGTGAGCTCCAAGGTCTTCCAGCGTCCGGGGTGGCCAGCAATCTGTGAGTCATGGTGTTGGGATATGATGCGCCAGCGAAGGTCTGGGTCATTGGGAACATAGATGCGATCCCTGAAATACAACAAGTCCTCCTTTTCAGCCCACTCTGCCGCACGTAAGGAAAGGGTCGATCCCTTCCTCAGTTCTTTAACAGCTTGGGCGACAACATCCTCATGTAAACCGCTACGGTTTGCGCGACGAATGTCACGTAGAATGTCCCGCTCCTCGCCCTGGGGTACGATGCCTTCCAGTGCCCGAATGGTGAACAGGTCTGGCTGCAACAGCACAATGTTTTGGTTGTCACCGCTGCCATCCCCATGGTCTGCACGTCGGGATAGGGCATCGGTCTTCCCCATGCTGCGACCTGGACGGTGGTGCAAGGAGAAGTCGAATCTAGATAGATACAGGGACCAACGAGCTTGACGACGGTTCAATTTCTTAACCGTCATGAAGTACTCGAGGTTCTTGTGATCCGTCCAAATTTCCACCTTGTGTTGGGCACCCTCGAGGAAGTGTCGCCACTCCTCAAGCGCACGCATTATCGCCAACATCTCCTTGTCATGGATCTCGTAGTTTCTCTCTACAGCACTAAGGCTTTTGGAGTAGAACGCAACAGGATGCCACTTCTGGTCCTCCGGAGACTGCTGAGACAACACAGTGCCCGTCGCAAAGTCAGAACTGTCGGCTTCTACACGAAAAGGACGCGAATCGTCAGCAAAGGTAAGGATCGGAGCGGAAGTGACCATCTCCTTAAGCTTTTCGAACACCTCCTGTTGTGCATTATCCCACCTCCATGCCTCCTTTCCTGTCAAGTCGAACAGCGGTCGTGCATGATGTGAGAAATCCTTGATAAAACACCGATAAAAATTGATGAAGCCCAGGAAAGACTGCACCTCCTTCTTGTTCATGGGCGTAGGCCAAGCTGTGACCCCATTTACCTTGATAGGATCCATCTCCACTTGACCCTCCGAGATAATCAGGCCGAGGTACTCGATCTTGGTCCTTTCGAACTCGCATTTGTCCTGACGAAGGTAGAGTTTGTACCGTCGAAGTCGCTCTAGGACGAGGCGCGTGATGCGACGGTGCTCTTCAACCGTGCGAGTGAAGATGAGGATGTCGTCGAGATAGATGCAGACAACGCCTTCGAGGATGAGGTCATGGAAGATGTCGTTCATCATGGTCTGAAAGGTGGCAGGGCTATTAGTAAGGCCAAAGAACATGACAAGCGGTTCAAAAAGACCATGGTTGGTACGAAAGGCTGCCTTCCACTCATCTCCCTCCTTTATCCTCACATTATTATAGCCCCAACGGACATCGAGCTTGGTGAAGTATCGGGCTCCATGGAGCTGGTTTACGAGTTCGGAGATGAGGGGTAGTGGGTAGCGATTTTTGACCGTGATGTTGTTGAGTCTTCTGTAGTCTTGAACCGGTCGAAGTGAGCCATCCTTCTTCTTGACAAAGAAAAAGGGAGAGGCCATGGGTGACTTCGATGGTCGAATACGTCCAGAGGCCAGGTGCTCGTCGATGAACTGGTCAAGCTGCCGTTGTTCCTCCGGAGAGAGAGGATAGACCTTGCAGGATGAAGGGGTTGCGCCGGGGGTGAGTTCGATCGCGTGATCCCATGGCTTACACGCAGGAAGAGAGTCGAATGACTCCTTGGAGAACACGTCTTCAAACTCATGGAGATGAGGGAGTAAGGAGTTAGTAGAGGATTTAGCAGCGTTGTTTTTGTGGAAGGCCTCGGCGAGGCGTTGGGATATGTTCGATGTGGCACACACCTCATGCGATGAGCGAATCGCAGTGTAGAAGATCCGATCACCCTCCTCCACTTCCTCTGGGTCCTCATCATCATCATCCGAGTCCGGCATTAGATCAGGAACCCCTTCCAATTCCACTTCAGGTATAGGCAGGGGTCCAGCACGACACTTCTGAGTTCGTCGTATTGCCGCCTTCTGTCCACGACGTTCTTGCCTGGCTTCTGTGAAACACATCTGACAGCGGGATGGACATCGGCTCATGGTAACCTCCCCGGTGCGCCAGTCGACCTCTGGGTTATGGTCTCGAAGCCATGGATATCCCAAAATCGCCTTTTGCTTTCCTAATTGAGTGACAGCAAAAAGGGCACGCTCACTATGATCTTTGTAACGGAGAACCAGGTCTGCAACCTCTCGGATGGCACCAGCTTCATTTGGGGATCCATCCACGTTATATACAGGTATCGGACGTGAGAGTGAGCGAGTATTTAGACGATGTTGTTGTACCAGATGGGAATCGATGAAGAGACCAGTCGCACCAGAGTCCAGGAGTGCAGAAACACCGAGTATCTGTCCAGTGTCGGTCGTCTGCAGTTCGATGGCTAGGTTTAAGGAATGTGCAGAGGGAGTGGATGCCACAATATACTTGCGTGGTAGTTTACGCTCCCATGATTTAATTTTGGGACGTGGAGTAGAAGGAGAGATGGGGAGAGCAGGTACGTCTTTAGCCAACTTCGAAGGGTCAGAGAGGGGAGCAGTCACAGAAATGGATTCATTCTCCAGGGATTCAACTGACAAGACTTCAAAGCGGTTATGGACAGGCAGTGAGGGCGTACGATTCACTCGCTGCGAATAGGAAAATCCTGCTCCTCTACAACTTCCAGCTTAACCTCCTCTGCAACTTGATCCTTCGCTTCCTCAACATCTACAAGTGCCAACAGATCTTGCAGGAGTTCGTCTCGTCCCTCGGGGGTGAGCATGCAGATATCCTGACGATGGGGACACACTCCAGCCCTGTGTCCAGGTTCCCCACAACGGTAGCAGAGATCCAACTTACGTGCACGGCTGCGGGCTGCATCAACATCCATTGGTACTGGGATATTGACGGCTGGTGTGGGAGTTTGACGAGCAGGAATGGGGTTAGGGCGGGGGAGGCTTCGATTGAAGGTGTAGGGTGTATGAGTGGTAGTTGGAGCACGGAATGCAGCATTAAACGCCGCATTTGTGAGTCGGTTCTCGTCACAGAGTGAAGCAGCTTCATACCAAGCAAGGATATCATCGTCCGCTGGGCGCCCTTCCAACATCTGTGCAATCTGGTCCTGAATTTCTCGGTTGAGCCCCCGCCGGAACTTCACCACCACTGGTAACCCACTCCCATACCCTGCCATGTCCACCAAATCCTTGAACTCATCGATATAGTCGTCCATGGATCGACATCCCTGGTGGTAAGTGGATGACTCAAGTCGTGTCACTGCTCGGTGGCGTTCATTGAGGGGGCAGAAGTGGCGTATGAACTCAGCTCGAAAGTCACCCCAAGTGGAGAAAGGTAGAGAACCAAGTTCTTTAGTTTGACGTAGGATACGGTCCACATAGAGATAGGCGCGTTCAGATTTCATGTATGTGAAGGCCCAATAAATTTTTGCAGCCTCATCAACGAATTGATGCAACTGGAGACTAATGTATAACTCACAGGAATTAAGGAATGCACGTCCCTGCGCACGTGCACCATTAAATTCGGCGGGGGGGGACGGTTTGATCTGGGCACGTTCCTTAGTGGACGCGTTTGGCAAAACATTGTTGTTGGGTGCGCTTGGAGTCGTGAAGGGGGAACTATTAGTCGTAGGGTTAGCCTGGAGGGTCCTAACGAAGTTTTCAATCGTAGATTTAAGCGAGTCGATTTGCGCGCGCATTCCGGAAACGTCGCTTTCAAGCGCGTCGAAGCGTTCTGATGCGTCCATGTCGCTAGGGAGCGCGTTTGGCGAAAATGGCGGCGCAATAAAGGCGAGAGTATCTGGAACGGTGTGTAGGGACTCTGTGGAGCTTTGGGAAGCGTCGTCCAGTCCGTACCTGCCTATTTTGGGCAGCGCGTTCGCGATTTTCGGGCCTTAGGGGAGAGTTTTCTACTATAAGGGCAACCTAAGCCTCTAGCAAAGGGAAATCCGAAGTTAAAATTATACTACATAATACAGGCATTGGGGGCGCACCTAGCAAAGGGAAATCCGAAGAGAAACCTCTAAGGATCCCCTTGCTGATGCCCAGTATATGTGAAGACGACAAAAATCAAATATAACCTAAAAATAGAAAAAGGCAGAGATAGGCGGATCAAGGCCGCCGAATGACATCATACCAAGGGGTATGTGTCGGAAGGGGTACTCCGCCTCTAAATATAAAAGTGTCAACATATACAAACATGATAGCAAGGGAAAATTAGTAATAAAATCCGGAAAAATCATAGAAAATGAAGAATAGAAGGAAATGAGGTGGGGAAAAATATGGGACGAACATAAAAAATAGGAAAAACACACAGGGCACCCCCTTAGTCCCCTTACACATGTCTTTTAGTTTGGGTAGCTTACATTTCATGCAATATTGATATCATATCTCGCCACTCTCTTGTCATGGAGTTCAGTACACTTCAACTCAGTGCCAAGAAAGGCGCGATGATAAACACAGTGTTGCAGCATTGAATAACTTCAAGCAGATCAAAAGTGGTATTAGAACGATTTGGAAGGGGAGCAAGTAGCTGAGAAGCCACAAACCAAGTTGCGTCCTTGCAACGGATTTCCATGCGGGACCTATCAGACTTGGAAAACCAAAATGTGTATTGCCGCAGTGCTCTGCGCAGAATTGCAAGCGGATTGAAAGTCAAGTCCAAAATTCCTCTAGGATTGGAAGACGGGTGATGACAAGAAGTGACCCAACAGATAGCATTATCGCAAGCGGATTCCCACGCAAGATTGACAAATGGTCTGCAGTCAAGATCGGGTGTTCCCCAAACTAAGACGAGCAGTGGCACCATTTCGAAGGTTTATGAGCCCCAGCAAACTGCACAAGCTATCTGGGAAAGTTCTCCCAGCAATGTATCGCAACACATTAAACACGACCACAACCTGGAGATTCTCACTGTAGTCAGAACTTCGACGTGACTGGATGGGTAAAGAGCATACCAGTTCGAACACCCTTACTTGGATCCGAACGAAAATCCGATGTGGGCACAGACAATGAGTCTTATGCAGGAGAGAAATCCAGCTGTTGGAATCAGAAGATGATGGACAATGTCATGGAGTGAAGGCTTCGCGCACCGAGATCTCCTTGTGCGGGATGCCCTGGCGTCATCATGATTATCTGAGTAAACCATCGTATAAACTATATAGGGAGGCACTCACAAGTAGCGGTCACGATGTCAGAGTGGCCATCCTTTCTTATAGTGTGACATCCTATACTATTGGGTTTGGTGTGGCTGGTCGAATGCGCTTAATATAATTTTGAAGAGTACCACATCACTCTAAGGTCCTTTTATATATGGCTTGAGTTGAACAGAATTGTAGAGCTACATACCAATTGCTGTATAAATATTCCTTTCCATACTGTCCCCTCTAATTCCACACATGAATGGCCAGTAACATTGAAACGATCAAACATATTTTCGTTTCGTTCATAGCTATGGGCAGATGATGGCCCAAAACGAAGAAATTAATTTACAAAAGGTGAGGAGTCATTCCCACATCTGATCTCTGTGGGTCTAATCATGGGAGAGCTAGGATTTCACTCAGCCACAGCGACCTGCAGAACCCGTCATAATGTTGCCGCAGAGTCTAGTTTGACATCTGCAAAATCGGGCGGCTCGGTGGTATATGTCTGGCTTTTCTGCGAGGATATGCCCTGCCTCGGCAAACCACTGCTTCGACTTCCATTATCTTGGCTGGAGCTGGGGCATCAATCAGTGTGAATCTGTCGAGGCGGGAGCGGGGGAGAGTTTTGTTTTAATCACCAATTGCAAGAATGTCATTTACTTTTTGGTGATCACCTGACTGGACAAATATGGATATAATGATATACAATGACAAATAGAGGACGTATCAATCCCAAGATACTACGTCTACTGCGCAGATTTCCGCTGCAAAATTTTACACTCTGGTAATGGTGCTTTCCCCATGGCCATCCATTTTGCACTTGACCATGACTCCTACTCAAGATGCTACAAGGCTGGACTCTCTCAGTTTCCTGCTGTTCCTATCAGAACACTATTTCGCTCCTGCGCGGATCCCGCAGCATGTCCCATTTCTTCTATCACTGTCGACCTGGCGGCAGAATCACACTTGAGATAGCCGAACGATTATCTCAGGATGCACCATTAGGCAGTTGGTTTATCAAGGGCCTTACGGTATTGTTGCCTCCAAGTCGTGACATATGCACATGATATGTGAAAGGCCTTTATATTCGAATTTCAAAAGACTGCTCCAGTAAATGCCTCAATCATACGATCATGTCCTCCCGCCAATATACTGTGTCTCGTCTACACGCGCATGGCCTTAATTCTCGATGGGCATCATCAGTGCCTGTACACAACACCTCCAATGGTTTTACATTTCGCCCTGATCCACTATTGCCACTTCCTTTGAACAGGAAGTGAGTGCGTTCTGTTTCCCCTGGCCTGTCTAGTCGTGCCAAATGATCAAAAGAGTTCAACGACGAGTATATTTCATCGTCTACTCCTGATGACGATACAGAAACAAACTTGGTCTGTCTACTGTCGTTTGCATCAGCATCTACTGTTGTCTTATGATTTCCAGTCTTTATCTCCCATACCGGAGGGCCCAGAGAATATTTCGGATTCTGAGGCTCAGTCGCCTGAGGCGGAAACAACCCAAGTCTGTCTGCTGTTGTTCATTGGCGCCTACTTTGTCTTATAACTTTCTAGTCTCTATCTCCCACACTGGAGGGCCCTGAGGACACTACAGATTATGAGGCCCAGTCCCCTCTTCTGCCTTCTGTCTTCGTTGGTGCTGTTGGATCAAATGACAGCATACACCATGATCACTTCATCGCTCGACCCTTTTGTTGTGATCTAAGCTGTTTAACAGTATAACTCCCTTAGGCAGGAGAGGAATCAGATCCTTGCACATGTCGAGCAGCTGCAGCACATTGTGAATTGTTACATCGATACACCGTGTTACCCCGAGTGGATGCTCAGGAATAGAATTTCGGCATTAGAGATAGAATTGGGCTATTATAAGAGTGCTCAAGATGCTTTGATTGTGGAGCGGGACACATATTGTATAAGGAGTCAAGCGCTACTTTCAGTAGGGTCTTCGGTCAGAGTTATCAATCTTCTTGCATGAACTGAACTGAGCACACGTTTAGCTTCAGTCCGATCTTGACGATATTGCCTACCACCTTACGGTATCATCTCAAGCTCTCCTACATGCTCTGTGATGTTCCTGTTTATGTGGGTCTGTCTGCGCGGTTTTGGGTTGTCTGCCTGTACAATATTTCCTTGGGAGTGATGACTGTAGCTCCTTGCACATGAACAAATCATTGTCCTCCAATCTGAAATGTTCCTGATGCTACCATTATCTAGGTGCTAGACATGAACCATGAAGCATGCGTGCACATCACTGAGTAACAGTTGGATGGGAAGAGCGCACTGGGGTAGCTTATTTGTCTTTGTTTGAATTAGGCAACACAGGAAGGATCGTTCTATTATCAGGAGTAAATCATGAACATTGATAGATGGATTGTCTGGAAGTATGATTCTAATAAGGCTGATGATTGCCAAGCTAGCTACCGATCGCAATGAATCCTAATTGCTCACAGGCAGACTCATCCCTGCAAAGGCACCGGCAAAGACACTGGGAGCAGGTCCAAGCAGCAGTATGCGATGCTGGATCGACTAGCTAACCCCGTTTGGCATTACCCACGAGGAACTGTATCTTGGGCTTACTGGCTGACTATCACCTAAATCTCAGAGAGCTAGAATCCTGAATACCTTGATCATGACCCTAGGGGAACTGCCAATGGTGCTTACAGGATCCGCAGGACCATCCCATTCCAAGTAATGGTCCATATTATGCTACACAAGGTCAGCAACTCAGTAGTGAGACATGTTATAAAAAGCTTCACCTGGCTAGTGATTCCAGTCAAAACAACTTCCATGTCCCATTCCTGAATGAATCTTCGCTGTTGACAATCCTACCCCATGTTGTTGTTCCCGTTTTGAATCTATCGCTGTGTCATCCTTTTCAAAGGTATCGGTTGTAAAAGTTGTCATCATTAGATACGGCAGGTCGTTTATTCTCTGGTGCCACTGAAGGGACATATTTTGAGGATGGTGCACTGTTTCGAACTCCTGGGGTACAGGATGGTTAGGAAGTGTTATACGTAATGAAGTAGGGAAGCAACACCAACTGCAGAACACGTTGTATTGTGTTCCGTCTCGTTTGCCAAAATTCTCCGGCCGACAGGGTTGCAGCCTTTAGTCCATCTTAGCACGACTCGTCAACTGAGCATTGATATACAGAGCCATCAAGCGATACAAAACCAAGGTGGTGGTAGTAATTTAACATAATATCTTGGATACCTTGTGCACCAAGGAGGAATGGAAAGAGCTCGGAGGTTGAAACAAGTGCGTGTGTGTACTGCGACAGGGTGCTAATGATTCAATACCTCATATGATGGGCACGTCGCTACGGTGGTGGTGATTTCGTTTGAGCAGGGAGGGTGACCATAGACAAATGAGATCGAACTCTGTAGACAACACGCAAACATCACAGTTGTAAAGGGTAGCAGGATGCGGATAGACACACCTGATCATTAGAAAACACACATGCAGTCTAGTACCCCAGCCTGCCTTAGGAAGGCATCATACCAACAAGCATTCCGCGAACAATTCAAGATGTAGACATATAGCAAAGATAGATTCTGAGCGTCAGGATGCTTATCCAGAAGCTGAAGCGGATATACATGAAGTAGCCTGAGGGTAATTTGGGGAAGAATTGGAGGAACTTACATCTGAGACCTAGGCTAGCATAGGACGAGGATGAAAGCATGCAAATCCAAACACCACAGTCCATGAGACATGGTCATGGCTTTGGCCAATATCCATATATCATGGGCAAGATGAGCATAAGTCCAAGAATACACAGTCATGGCTTCGGCCACTATCCATATGATTCTCACCAGTCAGTAGTGTCACAAGTATTACTATTACAACTGTGACAGGTATGCTTACTTCATCATGCTAAAATAATCACAAATTTTGAATCGCAAATTGCAAATTTCAATTACAAAGTTGGCTATATTATCTGAACGCATGCCTGAATATAGTGTCTCGGGGACTGGGTCAGCGAGGTTGGTGTTGCCTCTTATCTCCAGAAGTACTGGCTTTAACCCCAGAAGTGCTGGCTTGGCGTAGTATGACCCAAGCCAGAAGGACCAGCTTGAGGAACTGGTCTAGAAGAGCCAGCTAGCCTGGAAGGACCCGCTTCCCCCGTCAAAGTGTGATTGTTACGAGGCAGAGGTCGATGTTTCCGAGTCTTAACCACTGCAAATTGTGCAGCGATGCTTAAATATCTTAGTTACAACATAAGTGGAAGGGACAAGACCTAGACTTACTATGCCATCGAATCTGACATTGTAAGATCAATTGGCGGCATCTCATGAAGCTGCTGGCGCTCCTCCTCATCCAATGTACTAAGCCATACAGGGTCATAGAAATTGAGTGGAAGGCCTTCAGGTGGGTTATTATGTGCCTCCACCCTTCTGGAAGGTATCCTATGGTGAGGAAATTGGCCGGGAGAAGGGCGATCATTGCGTCTGAAGCGTGTTGAGATGTGAAGAGCATCAAGAGATCTGAACCATCCTGTGACCTTCGGATTCCTCCACTTCAAATTGGTGATCGCAAATTGAGTTTCGCCGTTTTCATGAGCAGATTCATCACCACTCATGGCTTCAAGGGGCATTGCATCCAAAATCGGCTGAAACCGTCGCATGCTTTCATCGTGCGCATAGTTATCCGTTACCGCCTGCCGCCAATGGCGAAGCTGAAAAGGTGGTGTATCTCGTTAGTCGGTTCACTCTGATATAAGCACAAGTTGCACTCATGGCTCGCCGGCGAGCTTCATGGGCCTTCTCTTTTCTTTCTTGCATCCTTTCTAACTTTTCGAACTTGGGTTCGCTCTCATCCATTTCGTCCCTCACCTGTGCCCTATAGCGAGTTTGTAGTTGCTTCAGATGCGCCATGAATGCATCCTTGACAAGGTTAATATCTGTGCAACATGACCCAGGCTCAGAGATGAAGCGCTCAGCAAATATCTGACTGGCACATTTGTTCCACAGTGAGGCCAGACCTCCACTGGCTAGGTCGAGGCGCAGATCATCCAATTTTGGGCCGTCCTTTGCCTTCCTCGTGGCAGAGTACTTCGCCAGCTGGCCTCGAGAGGGGACCTTGATAGTCGCAACAGGCAGATTTAAAGTGACCATATCGGGTTCACTCCAAATTTCTCGCTGTCAAGGTGGTCAGGGCAATGATGGCAGACAACTTAGCAAAGTCCTACCTGTAATCGGAGATGATCAACAGGTTGGTGACGAGCATTGAAGATTCGAGTTGCTCTGCGTGCATGCTTAGCAGGTTGGATGGGGGGCAAACTTGGTTGTGCTGCCGTTGTGCTGCCATTGTGAATATTGTGCAGAAGGTATAATATAATTGCAAGGTCACGGCACATCGGCATTGCATCCTTGTGGAAGTGTCAGTGCCAGATAACCGGCGGTATACATGACATCACGATGGGCTTACCTCGGGTGACACTACCATGTCCTCAAAGGTAGCTACCTGTAGAATTGTAAATCATCAGCAGACAGAAGTAAACAGCAACACTGTACCAGCAGATCATCCGAAAACAATTTATCAAGGAAAGGATTATCATCTATTTTCTCTTGGTCTTCGTCATCACTCTCGTCACTCACATCCATCCACATAATCCGTTGACCCTCAGCTGACCGATCAATCCCATCCCACTGCTCCATGCTCCTTTTAGGGGTGGACAGATGACCATCTTCAATGTCCGAGTCCTTGGTTGGCGAATCAGCCATTAATCATCAGCAGACAGAAGTAAACAGCAACACTGTACCAGCAGATCATCCGAAAACGATTTATCAAGGACAGGATTATCATCTATTTTCTCTTGGTCTTTGTCATCACTCTCATCACTCATGTCCATCCACATAATCCGTTGACCCTCAGCTGACCGATCAATCCCATCCCGCTGCTCCATGCTCCTTTTAGGGGTGGACAGATGACCATCTTCAATGTCCGAGTCCTTGGTTGGCAAATCAGCCATTGAATGATCAGCAGTAACCTCCCTTCCTTTGCCTTTTTGCATTACAAAAGGGCGCTGCGGCTGAGATCCGGAGGTATTGTTACTGGAATGAGAGGATTGTCTCGACGGCGTCCTTGTCACCGAAATTACCTTTCTGTTGTTGTTTTCATCTCCAACCGGCGAATAATGCGGATCGACCACTGAAACCTCAGGAGCAACATGTTTCAAGCGGTCTTCCTTTTCGAGGTTTTTCTGAGGCAGGGAGCGCAGTGGACTGATGGCACCTGAGGGGGAGGGAGACTGCTGCAGTGGCGTCTTCAGTGTCCCCGATCCAGCACCGTCCATATTGGCACTGAGGTTGTTCACCTGCTCTCCTTCCTCCAGAGAGTCGTCTCCCTGTCCATCGTATGTTGGAGCATTGGGAAAAGAAGTATGTTGATTCCGTGTTTCAATGGGATTGGAATGAGATTCGTTGTTCTCGTCAATGCACATGGAATCGTTTTGGTGGTTTTCCAGGCCACCCCCAAGCCCGACATCCTCAGTTTTGTCCTCTGCAAGCTCGTTGATCTCATCACTTTCTATCCCCATGTCTTCATCTTCCTCGTCCTCGCTGCCATCATAGTAGTAGTGGAAGTAGTCATCGTCATCGTCATCGTCATCGTCATCATCATCATCATCGTCATCGTCATCGTCCAGCCTGTTAGCCTCTCTACCAATTTTCTCTTCCACTTCACTTTCCATATTCTCTCCTACAAGTTCGCCATTCCCATCCGCATCGGCATTGCCACCAACCAGCCTGCTAGCCTCCTCACTATTTTTCTCATCCGCTTCACTCTCTATTTTCTCTTCCTCAACTTTGCTGTTCCCACCCACTACTGTCCCGTTGTTGTAGACTAGCCTGCTAGCCTCCCCGCCATTGTTCGCTTCTTTAAGTTCACCATTCCCATCCGATGCTGTCTCATCAGCACCGTCATCGATCAGCCTGCTATTTTTCTCATCAGCTTCACTCTCCATTTTGTCTTCCTTAAGCTCACCTTTCCCATCCTTTGCTGTCTCAATGTCTTTGTCATCATCAATCATGGGTTCATCCAACCTTAACCAGACGGGATGAGAGCTTGGCGGAGTTGATGGTCCTGGGGGAATGCTAGCTGACATGAAGTTGAAGTTCAGAGACTCAGTACAGTTGAACTTCATCGTTACGACATTCGGCGTGACTAATTTCTGGGCCCAAGCGAACGCATCACGATGAGAACGCGCAGCATGAGTGTCGTGATTTCTTATGTGCTGCACTAGGTCCACTTTTGGGGATTCTATGTGCCAAGCCTTCTTGAGTTGAGGCCCATCCTCATCATCGTGCTGAAGGGGATGTTTACCCAATGTGGGAGTTCCTGGTGGAGTGGGTGACCTCCGAACAGGCACAATCGGTGATCCTGACAATGGGCCCTCTGGCGGTGGATATGGGCTGGTGGTGAAACTAGGCAATGGATTAGGTATAGCCACTGTCTCATGATTGACGATGGATGAAGAGGTTGGTGAGTCAGAAACAGGAGAAGTCTGTGGATAGGTGGAAATGCAGGAAGGTGGTTGTGATTCCTCGCACTCCAGAGAGATGGCTACAGGCATCAAAGACTGAGTAGCAGATTTATTTAACTGACGACGCTGGAGGACTTTTTGCATGACGCTGCCCATCTTCGCCTGCGAAGATGAAGGTCCCAGCTTTAGTAGGACTCTCTTTGAAGTTTGACTATGAGATCCAAAGTGTTTTGATGGAGCGCGTCCTTCTGAGCTAGCATCTGAGCCAGCCAGCTGGCGAGAAAGTAAAGGAGCCATTGAGAGCAGTGAATAGACTGTATGGGGTTGTTCTGGAATATGGGAGCCAGGTGGGAGTCAGAAATTCATGTTAACTTGAGTCACCGCTGGGCCTTTGAGCGAGTGGCAAGTCCACAAAGACAGTGCACGTGCCCAAAGAAACAAAGATTGGATGCCTTGCTTCTAGATCTCTGTGACATCACGAAGCAGGACTTGCTCTTTGCATGGGCCTATATGTCTGGGTAAACTGTCACAGGTCCAGGGTGGCAGTTGTGCTGCACCTTTCCTGTGACAGGACGTACTAGGACATACTTGTGAGGAGACCCGATGAGCATGGGAGATCCTTAGGACAATCATCGACTATCCCATATATATATGTGAGAATGATATGTGAAGGTACTTACCCCATGATAGTCACAACATTGCAGTGCCCGTGGTGTCACGCCTGTCTTGTGATGGTATGTACCAGGCCATACAGTCGTATAGTCCACCATTGTCCTAATAGATCTGTCACATTCGTGAGTTTCTAATATACTAAGGTCATAGCATGTACTATAGCAAGGTAACATACCGCAAATACAATTGGCATTTTAATATTCACTTGAATTCCCATTGTGTGCCATCGCCCTGTAAACCCTTGTCACGCTTGGTTACTTTAGGAGTTAGAGGACTCGGATCTCGCATACCTTCCAAGATGCTATGGCCAGCTATGAGAGCTCGTACATGCACAGCTTGCACTGAAGACCTTGCTGATCCAATGCCGATCCTTTGTCAGGACTCAACGTGCCACTCCCTTTCATGTGACAGAATGTACCTAGTGTCAGTGTCACTGACCACATCACTATAGTTATGCCTTGTCATCTCATTATGGTAGTTTCTGAGTTGCCTTTGAAGTTTGACTGTTTGGGAGAAGTCAACCATGCCAACCGTTTGGACTCGGTACAAGGACATCTGTAGCAGGTTTGATACCCATTCCTCTCTCCTTAGCATCTTCGCCTGGAAATGACTCATTGCCGCCCTCTGTAGAGATTGATCCCAGCAGTCCAGAGACGCAGCCAATGACAGGAACATGATCATCACAGCGGTTTCCTGTGCTGAATTTGTTCCTTCCTGACATGACGGCAAACACAGCAGCAACTGTACTCCAGTGTGAGTCCCAGTCTCTTTGATCTGTCCTACTATCCGAGTCTTAGATAATGAAAATGCAGAAGCCCTCCTAGAAGCGATGCTGCAGGAATCCATGCAGAAGGGAGGACAAGCATAAACATTTTACTATGTATATCAGGACAAATTGAAGTTGGAAGTGATGCTGCGGAAATCCGCACAGAAGGGAGGATAATCGTAAATGTATATCAAGACAAAATGGTCCAAGTACTGGAGAGCTGAACGTAGACTTGCAAGCTACAAGACCGAGATGAGCGAAGGGTGAAAAGTGGTACACTCACTGTCGCTGCTGAGTCATCGTGAGATACACATGTTCTTCAAGTGCAAAGGACAGTATTCAGCAAAAGGATGGCTGTATACTTAGCAACTTTCTCGATGACGCGAAGAGCCCAAGACGTTGTTCAACTTGATCATGAAGTTTGGTTCAAGCAACAAGTTTTTTGTTTGCTGGTGCTTGTTGTTTGACTCTGAATGATTTACAGACTTTTAGTTACATAAGATTCGATTCAGAGTAACTTCGCTAGTAATGGATTATGTAATCTCTTGAAATAAGCCATCCTTTGTTTGTATAAAGGTTCGCCAAGCATTGGCTCCCCGGAATGATTCATTGACTGGGATTTATATACATGTACCAGTCGCATGACTCGGACAACAATTTGTCATTCCTCTAATACCATGTTGCTGTCCTGTATGCCTCACCTGGAAGATTATGGCTCGCAGTCGTACATCCTCTAAGCAATATAGTTGCTAATTCCAATCTGGATTACCAAAGACCTAGGATCTCCAGCTTGCCAGTAGAAATACAAGGTAACAGATAAGATAACCAGAACTACGGTTACTAATATTCGATTAAAAAAGCTCGTAGAGGCGCTGGACGGAATGAACAGAAAGTTTGTCAACCCCTCCATAATCTTCTCTCATCAATAAAAGTATCTGCGGAATCCAAAACCAGACATTCAAGGAGGGATATGATTGGCGAGGTAACATTGTCATCACAAACTATCGTGACAATCCTTTCTCTTCTATGATATTGATGCGTCCATGGCATTCCTGATCTTAAAAGCTACCCCCTAACACTCAGGCAGGTATGTGGAATGCTGATTTCTCATACCACACATTGACCGTGAATCTATCCAAAAACCTGCTACTTATCGTCCATTGTGACACGTTCCAAAGCCCATGCGCGTCTGACCGAGTTCCATCAAATGGACCTACCTCAATCTCTCGCATCCAATGATTATCCCGGCATCCCTGGTACCTCCAACCCTGAGTGATCTCCTGATCTCAATTGATATCCAGACGCTATACTATCACGTGTAGTGGCATTCAAAATGGTAGAGAGTTTCAACACCACACTTCTCAAACGATTTTGCCAGCTTTTGCTCTCGGAGTTTTTTCAGACTATAGGGTACACTGGATGTGAATCCATATATGAACTCATTTGAAGGATGGGTGTTGTGGAAGCAAAGAGGGACATCAAATTAACAGATCAAAATGATCACCTGTGACTTTATCCAGTTCTCTAAAGGGCAGAAGTATCTGAAAAATCCTGGGAAGCTCATGGCCTCTTGTATGTATACATTAGATCATACCCTGAGAATACTAGGGTTTTATAACGTCTTCGAGGCATTGGGTGGAAGGACTATGCAAAATGTGTGACAGAATGTGACATTTTGAATCTTTCGACTCTGCGTACTTAAGTAGGTGTAAGTTCGCGTGACTAGTGTTACGAAAAGTTTTGAAACTCCCTGTTTTTGGCACTTGTCGACTCGGCTTCTTTCTGCTAGCACTACCACTTCATCTTATCATTATTTTATGTTGTAGATCGATTCAATATATGTTAGTCAATGTGTATTTCAATTCCAAAGCAGAACTGTATGCTCCTCGTAGATTCCGAGGCAGTTTACAAAATATTTTGAAACTCTTGACCCTTGTTAGTAAGTTGCAATGGAGCTGGATCACTAACAGCACCTCGTCAGCTATAGCCCTAAGGAGTTCAGTTCTTTATCTAACTAACTATGTACCTTACTTCTCTATAGTATGAGACAATCTTCCTTAATCGTAGAACCATAGAAATGTCGCAGATGGATTAATTTGCTAAAAGAGGGAGGCAGAGTGCCCATGAACATGCACACGATAAAGACATGTTGAACTACCACCCCAATTATCAAGAACATCAACCACAACACTGTCAAAAGTGGTATTCATGGTAGCAACAGAGGCGAAAACAGTGGAGGTTTGTATGTTGGATTGAGCATCAATGTCATAATTAAACAATGCCAGGGGAATGTATGAGAGGCCACCGTGTATGGGGGGGGACTGTCGTGATTGTAGAATGTCCGATGTCGTGCCAGCGATATCAGGAAGCACCAACTTGTCTGTAGCTTCATCTGCCTGTCTGACCTCAACTCCCCACAGGATAATCATCTGAGGAGCTTGCCTGATGTTCGACACTAGTTCTTTAGTGACATGATCAATGGTGATGTGGGAAATGCTAATACGCTCCGACAAAGCGATGCCCAGTTGTCCCGAACAGCCATCAAATCTCCAACAACGCCCAACACGCAAGTCATCATCAAGAGCCACAATGGGACCATTGGAAGGGGTGCTGGTACTCTGATTCAGTGTCATAAGGTTATAGATGACATGGCCACCATTATATCGAAGTGCAAAATCCTGCTGTCCGACGGAATCACGCAACAAGCGGTGAAGCACTTGCTCCAAGCTTGTGATCCTTTGAGCGTGATCTCTGGAAGATATAGCGCACGAACCCAACATCAGGACCACACCCCACCACAGACACCTAACAAAAAGAAAGCCTCCCCAATCCTGGAGAGGAAACTTCTGGCTCTGATCCTTGTCTAGCATGCTGTCCTCGATGTCAACAGCTTCATCTTCATCATAAAAGGAGGATTCAGATGACTCGGGTTGGGGTTTAAGGGACGAAGACTGGCGCAGTCGAGGACCTATCAGTTCAAGATTAGCTTTATATGTACAAGTAAAGGCCAATACTGACCTCTCCAAACTGGCCATACCTAGAAGATTATCAGCAAATTGAACTATGTAGATTGCCAGAAGTTACCAACCTTGCCTTGTGCTGGCGGCCTTCTGTTCACTGCAGCATTGGCGAATCTCGGGGGAAGGAATAATGATTCATTCACACTGGACGTGGTACGAAATGATGTGCTCATATCCTAGTAGTGTAGTAGTAGTGGCCACTGGCAGGTTCGAAGTTCTTTTATCCGACTTCCAAAGTTTCACATCCGAACTTGAGTGATAACTTCAAGTTGAACTTGGAGTATTCTCCCATTGTCTGCCAATCATGGACGTCCCAGCCGACCGAGCAGATGTCGTGATTAGGCCAAAGGCCTAATAGTTACAGGTCACGGTATATGTACTTCCTTTGCATGACAGATATTCAGGCATATCCTGAGATCAAACATATGAATATAGAAATGGGAAATGTGCATTAAACGTTACATGGCTTCAAACCAAGCGAAAATACAATCATTAACTTCCCTTTCTATCTAGCCTTCCTTTATGTTACATGGCCTTGATTATGACCCCCCCTTTGTGAACGGTAACAAAGATAGGTGGCATCCTTAAGTATTAGGCTCTCTTGCCCTGGCAAGTCATGCATTTTCCTGAGAGACTACCAACTGCCTTCTATCCAATATGAAATCATTATATGTGGTTATCTTCAAAGAGAATCTGGAGAAAAGAATGTGGGCCGAATTCTGTGCGACTACCAAATCAATCACTGAAAATTATTTCACAGGGTGGAAGACATTATGGAATTCTCGCAAGACATTGCTGTGGAGGGCTTTGTGGAGTTGATTGCTCAAGGCCTACCAAACAAGCTGCATCCAGATAATCTAGACGCAATGGAAGCATCTGAACATTGGGAAGCGGAGGTAAGCACTGCATGTGACATGAGCATGGAGAAGATTACTCATTTCATAGACTCTCAGTTGGATGAAATGATGGGGACTAGTCAGAACGTTATCGATGAAGATACTGGCGCATACGAGTTGATCGAGAGCCATGATGACAAAGCGAAATGTGGTGGCGGAAACGATGATGAAGAAGATTATGTTGTGCTCGAGGATGATCATTGGGTAGATGGTGAGATACCTGACAAAGACTTGCACAGAGATTATTCCAATGTATACTATTGTGATAATTGAATACCAATGTAGCTTTTAAATTTCACTTTCATGAAGTTGTTGCGTGTACACATTACTAGTACTGTCAGCCTGAAGTTTAAGCTTGGAAATGAATGAAAGGCATGAGTACAAAAAAGAGCAGGGGAGTGTAGCAGGGGAATATTGTCGATGGAAGGTGCTATTGGTCTCGCTGAAGAGCTCAGAATGCCACCTATATGATTTTTAGTTCTAGAGCATGCAGATAGAATGAGCTGGGATCATATTATGTGTACAGCTAGGGTCCTAAAAAACAAGCTGATGGTTGGTGATGGTTAGCAGCCTGCAAACGCCCATAGTCATGATGAGCATAGCTGGATTGACCCACTGCAGTGGGTCATACAACGTACTTCCCACTGTTAATGCTACAACCGGATCCCGAGAGAGCGCCACAGATGATCAAGCCTCCTCTCGAAGGGCCGGGAAGTGGCGAGGTGCTGGCAGCGATCAAATCTATGCCGTCCCGAGTTCCAGAAACAATCTTCCCATTATTGTACCTCAGGCTTGAATGGTTACCATTTTTTTGACATCAATAAGGAAATCGCCATGCACCCGAGGCACAAACGTGAACCACAAATTGTTTTCGGAATTCAAATAGCAACGATAGGTTATTCAGATAGTGTTGCTCCCACCTAAGGTGGGCATTAAGTGTGTACAGCCAACCAACAATGAGAATTTTTGCTAAGATGCTGAACAGCTGGCATTCTTCTCGCTCGGGGTATAGTTATTAATCATTGATCATTGAGGGCGATGTTTAGCTGCCTCCCTGAAGGGCAGACAAGTGGCAGGATTCACGCTTGGTGAGCCGATCGCCTTAAAACAAGTACTTATTTGCTACTTCGGGAAAAGCATTGAATTCCAAAGTTCAACATAAGTGCATCCGTCAAATCTGAATGAAAGGCGGTGACCAGTAGCTGGCTTTCGCTAAGCCGAGGGGGAGGCCTTCTGGGTAGGTTCTGGTACTGCTAGCAGTTTGTTAATTGGGCATCGGTTGACTAGACCTTTATCGTGATACCATCCCATCCTCTGTATCATACGGCTCCCCCTTCCAGCGTCATGAAAAACTTTGCATGGCATTGTAATGAGTAGTGTCAAAGTCCTTGTGCCTGAACTGCACCAATGCGTATAGTTGAGAGAATAGACACACCGGGTGATGTGGTGAGGACGTCCAGGCGCAATGTCACCCTACCGAGAGAAGACTTTAGCATCTGTATTGATATGATACCACATCTGGGAGCTATTTTGACTGAGCCTATGTTGGTAACAGTTCTATGGTCACCAGCAACATGGACTTCTGGTTGTTTCCAGTTTCAATAATGTCAGGCCGCCATTCGGCATGAAAAAAACTGTGAGGTATGTGTTGAACAAGAAGCCAGGACACTAAAGAGAGACACATTGCAGCGGTATCCTGTGCATGGGTCACAAGGTGCTCTCACAAGCAAGTCAAAAAGTAATTTATACGAGGACACCATCATTGTTACCAGGTATCGTAGCAGCAGTTTCCCGTGCTCAACTGTTCAAATCTCCAAAGCCTTACGTCCATGGGTATGACAGCCTGGAGCACACGGAGCAACCATAATTGAGCACAGAGGTGCTCTCATGGTTTAGCTATAGTTGATGTCACAGTTCTCTTCCACAGAGGCTATGCATGCAGAGATGGCAGTTGACCAATTTCATGGCGCATTGAGCAGGTGGCTTGAGCTATGAATGTTTGAACATGAGAAGGTAGTACTATCTGGTAGCAGGTGATTAGCATATTGAAAGAATGGCGATGGACGTCGATTGTGAGGCTTATGAGGTACTACATACTACTTACGGTACTGTTCGGCCGTCATGCATCACACATCTGGACGTGGCTGAAATCGAACCCATGTCACACCAAGTTTGGCCGAAACCACCTGTAGGTTGTATGTTCCAAATTGCGAGCGTGGCAGCCATTCCACGAAATTTTGGCCGAAAATTTCTGCTTGTCGCAGGTCACAGGTCACAGGCCTGGCTGAACAATTCGAAATGGTATGATATGATAGTAATAGTCAGCTACGTTATGTAATAACTCAGGTGCAGGGGGGGGGAGGCCTTGTTCAGATTTAAAGTTTACAACACTTTCAGAGTGCAAAGTATTTTCCAGGGGTCTTAGGGCACTCTCACGTATCACCCATCAGCTCGGCAAATGCGATTTGAAACCAAAATCTGTGTTTCCAGATGCTACGGGAAGTCACCCACTTACTTAGTACTTACTAAGTTTAGGTTATCAATATTGCCAATTGCCAGTACCACTTCAAAGTCCGGTGATTCGGAGCTGGAATTAGTGTTTAAACTATTCAACATTCTACTATGATGTTAACGTAGATACTCACTTCTACCAGACATCTCTACTGAGCGCGGGTCCATTCCACTGCTATCCAAGCATACTAAAACAAGCGCGGATTATCGCTGCTCTCAAACAATCACATTTTGAGTCATGAACCAAGGATTTGATTCTTGCTTTTTCCCCACTCCCCGTTTGCTCAGCATCCATGGTTATGATCATTTGCCGCTTGTTGATGATACACTTCGTTTTAAGCTACCCCAATTTCGCCAACATTCAGGTTGACTTGTGGCCTCTGGGCGCCGTGTTTGGGAACTATGGTCCCCTAATTCTTCCCAAGCAGCTTTCTACCCTGGTGTGCCTCCTGCCGATTTTCAAGTGAGCTGTCGTTCAGATGAGATGCAGCGAAGATATGATGGTCATCTTGGTCGATATGACCCTATGGTCTCACCACAGCTATTGTTCGAACAAACACCATGGCGCGGGTTTATCCTGCGACAAGCATCAGGCTTCAAACGACAATCTGAATGCCCAGAATTCGCCCTGTTGCACCAAAAATGGCGCAGCACATTGGCAGACGAAGGGATGATTGAAACAGAATGGATAGATGCTCTCATGTTTCAACTGAACTATCTCGAAGCCAAGATGTCAAGTTGTTCGAAGATCACGGATTGTCGAGCTGATTTGTGGGAGAGCCGTCCGCTGTACCCTTCAGTTGATGAAATCGTTGTCCTGAGACGCATTCGGGCGTTTGCCGTTGCAGTTGATTGCATTGCCAGGATACAGCGTGGAATCAAAGATCGCGCTGCCTGGCTCATCATGGCAAGATTGGTTTTAGCTGACGAGGTGACCATGGACATGTTATGCAGCGGATCCATTCCACCTGCATGTGAGGATTATATGGGGATGTGGATCAACGGTTTGGATGACCGAGATGCGATATGGGCCATGTGCAAAGGCATGCCATGTTTTGTGATTCATGAGCTCACCAGCTGCGAGCGTAATGTTTTTAAAACTGCCGAATGCTCCTCCGATTTTCTGCTAGGTACGGATGTGCTTTTACTTCAACCCACACATAATGGCTTCGACCACATTGCCCTGTGATCTGGCTGAGCTATACCAACACCCACCGACTTTCTTCCTGCTCCAACCCAATATCTGAATCCAGTTGCTCAGGACCGTGAGCTATCATCATCCGCCACTCAAGGATGGACTGGTTTGATTGTAGGTGTGACAATGCCACCTCCTCCAACCATCGAGCCCGCATTTCCCACTTTCGTTGCAGGAGATGATGAGGAATCTGATGTTGAATCATGGAAGACGTTTGATCCTAAAAATCCTTGATATGCTGCAACCCCTCTGGAATATCAGATTCTTGATCCTTGTAGAATTCCATGGCTGAAACCACCCCCTGTGCAGCCCATTGCACCAGGTAAGAAGTGGTCAAAATGGATTTCGGATGGCAGCCCAAGTAACCCCATTTTAAAAAATGTTGGGAAAAAAAAAACGCATAGAAGATGTATCTACTATGACCGAGAAAACTTTCGCAAATTGAGCTTCTCTAAGGCTATAGATGTGCCTCCTGAATATGCCTCAGATGTCCAGATTTTCGGGTTGCCTGCACCGGATATCGTTTACGTGGAGAAGACCGATCGGGGTTGGAGACAGCGCAAGGCTTCCCGGTGGGTCTACCGAACTCGGATGCCTGACAAAGTAGGTATACCTGCCCCACTGCCAAAAGTAACCTCTTTGGCATTGCAAGCTGGCCTTTCCTCGCCCATTCACGACGAACATGTTGTGCTGCCGCATGGCCGAGGTCCTCCTCAATCTGGAACAATAATGAATTCCGCCTCTCAGGTCAGCAAAAGTACGGTAGCTAGTTTTCTTACAGATATTTCCCCTCAGCGAGTCTCGGACAACACCTTCGTGTATCAAGCAGGCTTGTCTGGTGATGAGGTAGATAGGGCAATGCAAGATACTCACAAGGATCGGAATAACTTGAGCCAGCTACCTTCCCCCTACTGTCACCCATTGAACAATGGGACTGATGTAGATCCTAGGAAAGAAGGTCATAGGCGTGCAGCAGATAAAGGTGATACTATTGATACAATATCTATGAACAGGTCATTCTCTTCCCTAGTCTTTTCTTTCCTCCCACTTACATTTATCTAGAGTTCAAACGGCTTTGGCACTTCCAACTTTCCATTCTAATCCCACTACATCAATCGGTGTTAGCTCAGAGGTACAGGAGGCCAACACGTTGGTATCGACCTCAAGTGCTAAGATAATTGACCCAGTACCCCAAACTGCTGTGGTCCCTGATTTATCAGCCAGAACGTTGTTAGTAGATGATCTGCACCTGATGAACACGCCAGAAGATGCAGCTATGGCAGCGCCAGATTCCTCTTCTCTGTCTTCTCCTGGCAAAGAGATTGACGGCAGCAATTTTGAAGTTCTGGGAAGTGATGCAGTTATGTGTTCGGTGCCAGTCCCACCCTCGCCATGCCTTCGTTCAAATAACGTGCCGATGCATGCATGCGATGAAGTAGGAAAGATGGTTGCTGTTTGTCCAGTGATAGCGCCCGTTCCAAGTTTCCCCCACTCGGATTTTGAGCACGGCGGTGCTAAATCTGTTGCTATACATTCAGCCCTGGTTCAATCTTTGGCACAACTTGCACCACCTATGGATATGCAAATGGATCAGGAAGAGGAAGTTGAAAGTTCTACTACAAAGCTCGGTTTACCGGATGCAGCTTTTGCCTTTGTTACACCCATTCCTGATCCGCTCACCTTGGATGTGGAATGCAGTCATACTAGATCTGCAGTTACATGTTCTGCCCTGGTCCAATCCTTGCAATTTATACTTTCTAGTCCAGGTGATGTGTCCATGGATGCCAAAGAAGAATTTGAAAAGCTGGTCACTGTTGATTCTGCTGCGACACCTCCATTAATGAAACCTGGCCTATCAAATGCATCTTCTAGCCCAATTGCGCCTGCATCTGTACTGCTCCCCATGGAAGTGGACTGCGATGATCCAGGAACCCCTGTGTCCCTCGGTTCTCCTGAACCTGAACCTCTTTCTATCATAGCTGATGTTGATGGTGAAATGAGTTTTTATGTGTCCGAAGGGTCAAAATTACCCTCAGAATACTTACAAATAGCCTTGCTCGCAGTGTCTGAACCTTGGTCCATTGTTGAACATTCGCTCTTCAACTTGCTACCGCCAAGTTGTGTGCTGAGCATAACGCACATCGCGCAAACTGTTACCATAGGTGGACAAACGGTATGGCTGGCTGCTGCCAGCATCGACGCAGCAGTAATGCTAAGAGGCTATCTCGTGGACCAACTTTTGCTGCCAGGGGTGCATTTATGTTGCAAGTTTGTGTCAAAAGATGTATACCGTGCTGCTGCAAGCAGAGCAAGTAACTGCTGGACGCCAACTGGTGTTACCGAACCTACCAGCAACCAACCGTTGGTCTCCAGATTGCTCAGCCTGAATGATACCAGCCATCACCCTGGTGTATGGCAACCACAATACCCTGACATGAGGCAAAATGGCAATCGACATTCCTCACGCCCAGCAGCCATTTGAGACCAAAATCATCAGTCCTCTAGGTTAGCAGTTCCTGAGTTACCGTTACTATGTCGGGATCAATCCCAACAGTACAGAGGACCTCATCGGCAATTTCGGTCACCATCCCCTAGGAGAACACATAATGAACGAAGACCATCTGCTGCAGCACCCTCATCACCATCTCAGAGCCAACAACCTCACAGAGCAGGTAGATCTCGGTCGTCGTCTCCTTGTAGAAGCCGGTGGGATCAACCCCAAGGCCAGGAACTGTACCAAGCGGAACTTCGCCGCCATCGACCTCGGACATCGTCTTGTGACAATGGAAGGCCATCAAACTCATTTGTGTCTCGTTTCCGGGACCCCTGCTTCTCTAATGATCAAAGTGATTATCGGGGACATGAACGCTACCATGCAGAAAACCATCATCTCCTGGAATTGCTGCCAGTACATGAATCTGGACCTGTTCACAACCCCTGGCCCTTCCCGCCTGTTCCTTTCCTGAACTGGAACCCCTCTCTACTCCCAGCTGGGGCATTTACATCATCTTCATGGGTTTATCTGGTTAGTCCTGCAACGGAACTGATGGTTCATAGATATCAGCCGTCCTACTATGCATCTCCTATAATGGGAAATGCACCTTGGGGTATGTTTCCTATTGGTCATCAATTGACAGAACATTCATCGCCTTTGCAAGTGCACTGTTATGGTCCATCTCCAGGCGACCACCCACCCACCTCAAATGTGTTGCCCATCTTTCAACATGCTGGTGTTCAACTCCATGACCAGATTGAAGATAGACTGGACGACAATCATAACACAAATTTTCGTGAGCAAGTGTCAGACAGACAGCCGGGATTCCCCTTTTTAAAGAAGCGAGGAACAAGAGGTGGCGTGAAACATAAGAAAAACCCTGCGCCTGCTGGAGGATCTTTGGGTCCGACTTAATTAACTTGGTTGGATAAAGTAGGAATTCTTTACACCTGATCTCCAACTGTTCAGACTTACCACCAAATATCAGTTAGCTTGTTGACTCGCTGCTATGCTCCTCATCGCCTCCCCATTGCCTAAGCCTTATATAACCCAATCTGTTACAGTGCACAGTAGTATAAAAGTCACCATGGGACAGTCATGGATAAGTGCTAAGTGGTATGCTTTCATTAGAACAATGCGGAAGTTCCTCATATCACACATTGCGAGCAGTGTTAAGTACTGTATACGTAGGCAGGCAAGTATGAATTCAACTTGCACATGATGATCTGACCACAAGCTTTAAAGCTCCGCTCACCCAATTGGCAATAATATGCAGATCCCTTTTGGAGTACAGAATATCCTTGTTGAAAAGACAGCTTTGTCGTCACAATGGTACAAAGGGCAATGGCAAGGCTTTATAGGCAGCCGATAGGGATGATCTTCGCCTAGTACACTTCTAGACCTGCATTCTACTACCATGCCCGTCCAATGATCTCCAAAAAAAATCTGTACATTCAACCTCATCTTGCAGGTTACAGCCATGTTCTTTTCGTATGAGAAGCTGTCATTCCAAACCATCTCTGTCTCGACACTTTCTCATTCCAACCACAGAGGACTTTGCCATCCTGTTGTTGATACTGTCCTAGGTGGCAACAGTCGTATCCGCCAAAGCTATATCTTCATCCCTGATGATAATGATGATGAACAACAATTCGTCCTCAAGTACACGTACTGCCCCGACTCTGGAAGGAAGAATAAAGCTTTGAGGGCGATTTGTGAGAACGTCGGATGGCCCAGCAAGCTTTTGGTGTTGAAGTGTGGGAAACACGATGATGTGGTCAATCTTCAACCGGCTGACAGAGAGGCCGCAAAAGCTGCCGTTTTGAGGTATGTCCAATCCCTGATGCATCTGAGTCAGAATTAACTTGCGGCCTTTCCCTCAGATTTCTGCAGAGCGCGAAGATTTGCATATCATGCGGCATTCCAGTGTCTGTCACTTTTCCTGAACAAATCGATGCAGACAATTAATTAATCATATTTGTTTTGTATTTATGTAATGACGTTGGCTATATTTGGAATCTCGTATATAAGTAATATTTACTAATAGTACATAATACTGATATTAAGTGCACATATACAAACGTCGGGACTGTCAGTGTTGAACGTACTACTTCCACACGTTGAATATTGGACTCATCGGACGATTACATTGCGTTCATTACATAACGTTTAGATGATTTGACATACCGAATGGATATCACTTACGAGTATGCAATGAGTCACATTGTCAATATCACGTGACAGTACGCGTACGTGATTTTCACGTGGATGTTTAATTGAAAGGACCTCCGAGCTCGGGGTACATGTCATCCCTGTCTTCAGAATATGGCTTCACATCTCAATTCTCGTGATTTCCAGGTATGCTTCATTAACCGAAAATTGGGTGCTGTTTACCATCATTCTAGTACCTGAGAAATATGCTACAAGCCTTTGTTACCGAACACCCCAGTTATACAATCAAATCCGACGTGGTGGTCTTCAACCGCAACCATGACATGAGCATGGATACCCTCCTCACTGAAGCATTTAATTGGAATATTCAAATTGAACTGACAAATGAATCCTACGAGCGATGTCAAACAATCCTCACCAGAAGGCTACCTTTTGGTGTCAACGGTGCACAAGAGGATCTGCCCATTGATGAGTGCCTCGGAATACTTGCACTTGCCCTTTACATACCAACCTTCATGATGACCCATGAAGCTATGATTTTGTTTGCTTCAAGAGAGTCCATAGCCACTGATATGGACCAAACAAACAAGAAACTTCAAGATATGCACGACTTGCAGGAGGAGCAGGGTCAATCCCACAGTGCCACAGTGCATGAAAACAAGAGATATTTCGGGGCAGTCGTAAGTCCTTATTCTGTATCATCTCACCCCAAATTACTACTGATCATGACTGGTGATAGGATCTTTGCATAACAACTCTAGAAGATCGAATTACTGACCTGGAGGATAAAGCTGTGAATGGTAAATTAAATAATGATGCGGGCAGTTTAAAACGCACAAATCTCCATCGTAAGACTCCTGTAATTGCTTGCAGTGTACTGATATTCATCATCTACATGTAGAAGCCATACAGGATTTCAAAGACAAACTAGCAATAGAGAAGCTCAATGAAGAATTAGTATTAGGCAGGATGGAAAAGAGGGTCATAGAGCTGCAAGGATCGGTGCAGACGATTTCAGCTCGAGAAAAATCGATGTATGCCATCCTTGAGTCCATTTCTACTATGCAGGGGAAACAAGAATGGGTGTTGGGCGAGTTGGTGGAGGCAGTTTCCGATTTGTCCGAGCAATGAAGTTTGAGACAGCAGGCCATGTCATTGTATGACGAGGAAAGGTTATAGGACTCCCCCCTGCCCTGGATCCATTCACCTGGCTCATCCCACCTCCGTTCGCTCGAGGATGAGATTGCTGGTGCGAGCACCCATCGGCTGGGCCCAGCCCTGGAACCCGGAGAGGAGTTAACTCAATCCGAGTCAATAGATGCAGCTGTAGACGAATTAATGGAGACAGTATCCAAGTCAGGTTCGTCCAGGAACGGAGATTTGTGACAGCAAATCACGACATCCGAATCATATGTCGAGGACTGGTTGGAGAGTTCTCCCCTGCGGGGCATTCGTTCACTCAGCTCACCCAGCACAAACCAATGCTGCTTCAGTGATGGCCAGATAGAGGGCCCTGAAAACTGTGTAAACCCAGATCTCAGTACCCCTGAGCCCCAACATTATCCACCCAAGTCCGAGCTGTTGCCTACTGAGTCCTATGGACAGATGTTGGACAACAGTGGTAGTTGCACAATAAGCAAAGTACGCCTCCCTCGAGAGAATCAAAGTCAAGGACCAGGATCTGGCCACTCGAAGGAAGAATACAGTCATGTGGTGTCAGATGGGATGATCAGTGATAGTTGGACCTCGGACATCGTCCAAGTCCTACATGAGGTAGTGGATTTTCTCAGCAGCTTTCTAGTGAGGTATTTTGCAACATTCCCTCTACCATTATGATTTTCCTGGTCAAGATTCAAGTACTGTATTGTGTTCGCATGCACAATAATTGCTTGCGTTGGCATCTACCTGTGCACTGTGCTGGGAAATAGGACACCCACAGAAATTCAAATTCTGCCATTCTCGATTGGTGAAGGATATGCAATTGATACAGATATCTACATCATCTAATTACTGACTCATCGCATTTCCAAATATTCTAAGATAGTCAATTTATCAGACGGGAATAGTTTCTATACTTCCTATCCCATGTACTGTCCGCAACGAAAGATGGATAGTTGGTGGCTGTGATAACCAAGTGCAATTCAGCGAATGCAAGCGACTGATATCCCCAAGGGACAGGTATCCACACATTCTCTCTGTCTTGTGGCATGATGAACATCCACATCTGAGCTCTTCATCCAAGTGACATCTCTTTATTTTCCGGATTCACATGTACACCTGTTCCGTCAAGTAGGTGGATGAACAGATCGCCAGGTACCAGCCCAGGTAAAAGTTGACTCGGTGGAGGGGATGTAAGTTGTTCTTGGGCCTGAGTCCCGAACCATCTGAAGCTTTGGCCTTCCCTTATCTTGCGGGGCCAACGTATGAGCTGCAACATGTCAGCTGCATACATCCATCATAACTCATGATCACTCACCTGTTTGTGCACTCTGAAAATCACAAAAGGTTATGGTCAACCACCAATGTATTAGTGCTAGGAATCTCACAAGGTTGCTGCATTCAAATCCAGCCAGGGTATCTGTATTTCGCGATAACATTTTTTACTATGTTCACATTCCATCAATGTTGTCCTTGTCAGTAGCAAATATTACATACCCAACATCTGCCACTGCGGTGTCGGCAACAATCTGGGCGATAGGAGGTTCCATGGTAGTCAAATTTGGCACGTCTTCGGCAACAATCTGGGAGATAGAAGTTTCCGTGGTGGGGTTATGACTCAATAACTAAGATGTCGGTGCAAGGGTAACACAATAAAAATGGTTCGGACATACATTTGTTCTTTGTCACATATGTCGCCGTGCGTGATGATAACATCCTCAGATTCCAACGGCCTAGGATAAAAACGATGGATGTTAACTGAGGTATATCAGATGTTTCGTAGTGATCTCAACTGTTCCAGAGCCTGGAAACTATTTTTAAAACCAAGTAGAAGGCCAAGGATAGATTACGCACTGGAGTTGCATTAAATATTCTAAGATGAGTTATCTCACCGTGACCACCGCATGCCGGAGCAAGTGAAAAGGCAGCAGAATTTAGGATGAGATATGTAGTCGAAGAAAAAACTGGAACGTTGGTCTCAAAGGTGGGATTCATGATTGTGCCACTCGATGAACCTTGAGTGGCAATTCAAGAAGTGCAGGGCTCATTGGCCTGGGCATATTGCGGGGATCTATGATGGTTACTTTGTACAAATAACCGGGTAGCACGCTGGCAAGCGGCAGCAGAGCCCACTACTTTTGTAGTGCAAACAATGGCAAATGAGAGCACGTGTTGATTTATGAACTGAACTGTCTTATCACGACGGCATGAACATTGAAATCATCAAGTCTCATCTGATGGCTCACCAGACTTCCCTCAGAAGGTAAACTGGTCACGGGGTTGTCATTGGTTTTATTCAGCTTTTGGTACCAGGGTATCGTGTTTTTGGATATTTTTCCGATCCTGAGGAATCCAATCGCTTTCGAAACACACCTCACGCATTTGTTGCATCATTTGACATCGCACACAATAGCAAGCTCGCCATCTGGGAAGATCGATGTCGTCGTCGGTCTTGATGCTTGGGGATTTCTCTTGGGTCCTATAATCACATTAAGACTGGGTGCAGCATTCGTTCCTGTCAGGAAACAAGGGAAGCTACCAGGCGACTGTGTCGTTGCATCCTATGAAAAGGAATACGGCACGGCAAGTATATAACAAGTGCTAGCATACTTGCGCTAACCAACCTTAGGACTCTTTTGAAATCCAAGTTGGTGCGATTAGAGCAGGCCAAGCTGTCATTGTGATCAACGACTTGATAGCCACAGGTGTGCTGGCAAACACTTTTGGTTGCTCTACTGCAAATATCTCAAATTTACAATAGGTGGTTCGGCTAAAGCAGCAGGAGAACTCATCGCAAAACAAGGCAGGAAAACTCTGGAATACCCTTTCATCATCGAATTTGTGTTTCTCGAAGGAAGCACTAAACTGGATGCCCCAGTATACTCCATCGTCCAATCCAACAATTAGAAGTAGACAATCTAGACCAACAATCTCATATTCAGCAGTGGATGTTCATTAAGGTACAATATCTGATCTGGGTCCTTATGCCTCTCAGGGTCTGGTATTGTCAGCCATGAGTTGTAATCCAACACCATTGAGATTTTGTTGCTCCCTAGTTTTTTGACATGGTCCATCATCCGCCCAGTGGGCATAGAAAATGTATATCCTATGCACGTCAGTTCTGGACCGGCAAAATGCATGCAGAGAAAGGAAGCCTATATGTGCGTTAGAAGCAAAGAGAAAAGTATATGAACCTCTTCTACAATCTCGTCATTGTACTCGTCAGCATCTTGAATAGGGTTGTAATTTATGGATATGCGAAGGACAAGTTTAGTGGAAATACGTACCAATGAGAACACTAGAAAGTATAAGCAAGTTAGAAATCTATTAACACATTCTGAATCTGCGGTGGCTAACTGCTACGTGGCAATCCCCACTCACCCAACCAGTGGGGGGGCCCACCCCCTTCCCTCCAGATTTCTACCCCGGAACCACTAGCACCCTCTCTAACTTGACCAGGTCCTGACAAAGGCTGAGCTGATCATAGCCCCCCAATAGTAGGGTTAAAAGCCCTGTGAACTGCAGAGTGCAGATCTCAGTGCTTTAGTTTCCTACAGTTCACCCCTCATGTCCACCTATCGAACATGACAGCGAGTGCGGTGGTTCGACGAGAAGCTGAAACAAGCATGTGAGATCGATCGTCCATTCGATGGCCCAGAAATATCACTCGTTTTGCATTTGGAGCTACAACACCCTAAAACCCACTAGTACTACTAAAGTAGCGGGAAGGCATGATGAGATCCAGGCTCGGATTGTCCAAGGGATGTTCATAGCTTCTTTACTCTAGTTTCCAGAATACGAGGGCCTCACCACTGGTTTTTGGGGGCACAGGTGGCAGATGCCGACAATGTGCACACCATCAAGAACGGCTTGCTGGAGCGGGGAGCAAGACATGCAGAGTTGTATATGTTCTATGAGGGTTAGTGTACATCCGAGTCCAAGTTTCTTTGCTTACAAGGTAAGGTTATGGAAAGCCTTCTGAATGGTGTGGGCAAACGGATGACGCCAGAGAATGCATTTGCTTTGCTGTTGGCTGCAGAACATGCACCTGCGAAGCTGGCCTCAGTGATTGATGCCTGGTATGCCAAAATAAGGAATATGATACTCAGTGGACAGACGACATCATTTGCAGCAAGAGTTTAAATGGGACAGAGAGGCATTCGAGGATGCGGACAAGGTGGAGTGGATTATGGCCTCCATTTCTAGAAGTGTTGACCTTTTCGAGTTGCTTCATTATTCCGAGGCTTCTACTCTATGCAATGAATCGAGTGAGGAGCTGGCTTGAATCGGCTAGAGGGCCGAAGCCAAGCATGGGTACTACTGCAACTAGTACTGCTTCTCCTCCATACATCGAATTGCAGGAGGAGTTGCAACTCGAGATGTCCTGGTAGTCCAATGGACGACAATGCAGGAGTAAGCTTCGAATCTCGCTGTATAAATATCTTCAGGCTTGTCCTGGTCCTTCTTGCCTATCTGAGCCGCCCTCTCCTCTATGTTCCTCTCAATGTCTATAAAAGATGAAACTGATTCACAACATGGGAAAGGGACATGGAACAAAGCACATACTATCCCTGATCTCCTTTACTGCCCACCCTTTGAACTCATCGAGCCCGCCTTCCGGTCGCACTCCTATTTAATGCTTGCTGATCTATCAAAGAAGGTCCATGTATGCTTGCTCTACTTACACATGGATGTAGGAGGTTGAGGAAAGCATTGGTGCATTGGAGATGCGGACGCAGAAGAATAGATGAGACAAATTTCTGCCATGACTTGATCAACACTAATTTGCCCACTAGTACTACGACTTTTAATGAGCATGCAGGTAAGTTGAGAATGGTCCCAGAACAGAGTTCATCAATTGCGACGGCACCATGAACAACGTGGCTGAAATGAGAAAAACAAATGGCATTGTGATCGTTGTAGCAAACCCCCGCCCGCAGATCTAGAGTAAACACAAGGCAGAGCTGCAACGCCAGTCTCCCTGGCTGGTCACAACCACCAGGAGTGAATTAGTCATCCTGGAAAATGAAAAGAAATGCAGAACACGACTAAATGAATAACCAGATGGAGAAGCTACACAGCATTATATTTGCCCTGCAGTCAAAGAATACAGATCGCAAGGATTGCAGACCGAAGAGCAGAGCTGCATCTTCAAACTTCCTACAGAGATATCGATACACTCCTGCATGTCAATATTTGAGCGGCTGTGCCTTTAGGCCAAAATAGAGGTGTAGAGTATACAGCTGCAGCGGATTCCCGCGCAGGGATTGAAATAAAATGGAAAATGGAAACCTCAGAAGGATTTGTGGCTGAAATCCCAACAAATGAATGATATATGCAGCGGAATCCCGCGCAGAATTGATAAGGTAGGGAACGAGGAGCAGCCCTTATGGCGCTGATTCTATTTAGAGAAGAGAATAGATCTAGAGATGATTGGCTATGTGGGCCGTGGACGTAGCACCATCCTTCAAACCATGAAATAAGCAAAAAAATCACATATGGGTTCTCCATTATTTTGCCCTCTGGCAGGTTCTTTTGCAATGTTTTGAAAAAGGTAGCCAAACATGGCGACGTCATTGCACCTTCTAACCTCAGAATCAGTCCTGAAAGTCATTCCTTTAATTTTCCCGATGCGCCATTGGCAGTTCAAGAAATATGGTGTTGTATCGCTGCATCTTCTGGTATGATGTTAGTGTCGTCTTTGCAAGAATATCCACAGTTCAGATTGCAATTATGATGTAGGTAAGAAAGGGTACTTACAAAAACAATGGTCACAATTTCAGGGTGGCAGTTATGCCACACCTTGTGACAGGATGTACTAGGACGTACTCATGAGGAGACCTGATTAGCATGAGAGATCCTGCACTTACAAAGCAATGGTCATGATTTCAGGGTGGTAGTTGTGCCGCACCTTTCTTGTGACAGGACGTACTAGGATGTACTTGTGAGCAGACCTGATGAGCGTGGGAGAAAGACAATCATGTTCCTGTCATTTGCTGCATCTCAGTCATCGTGCATGCACACTGCATTCTATCACATTTGATCCTCCAATTTTCCAGCATGGGAAACCGCCGCGATTAGTGCAGTCAACAACTCTTACTGCTAGGGATGTCATTAGTGGACGTTTACCTTCTAGTTTACCTTCTAGTTTTTTGTTCTGCCACATTTGACATGGCCGTGGTCTTCCTGGGCATTTGTGGAGAAAATACGCAGATGGGTAGCCATGTAAATGATTTCCGATCCACTGGACGAGATGAATGGCATATGTTGGGGTTTTCTTTTCTGTGCTCATCTACGAAAAGTGATGCGCCCCCATCTGTTTCATTAACCAGTACCGCCTGGCGCATATATCTAGACACATAACAGCAGTCCTCTACCACCAGATGCCCCTGCGATGCACTCAACAACCCCCAAAAAGGAGCCGAGAACTACCCAAAAGTATGGACCCATCTGTTTCGCCCATTAGCCCTAACTAACTTCATACCACATCTAGCTCCCAAACCTCTCAACCTCTCCGAAATCAAAGAAGCGTTGCGCTCGCGGTTCAATTCCTTTGACTCAGGGATCCTCCTTAACACCCCAATAACCATGGACCCACCCTCAATCTTCCCCTCACAACTACCCCCATACCCATCGTTCCCACCTCAACCCTCGAACAGCCATACCATTACCAAACAGACCCCTCGCCTTTGCCACCCCTTATGTATTTGGGTGGAGGCACACCCACTGCAGGTGGGCTGCTTCCTCGTTCCGACTAGGCAATGCCTTGCCTGAGAGTAGAGAAAAGAAAATATGCAAGGTCCTCAAACAGTGTCTTCATTTGGCAGAGACCGGATAATCAGGGCAAGTGGGGACCTCTGGAACGAGAAAGCCTGGAGGACAGCAGATGGTGAGGATTTGTCAGGTTCTTGTGAGTTTCTGGACTTCTGCTCTGTCAAGCTTGGTCTAATGGTTCTACTAGTCCACTTCATCCCCATTTTCACTTGCCCAGGTCCTGTTTGTTATTGTGCCATCTTTCCTAGATCCTCCAATCTTGTGAACAACATGAGTTCATCCGACTTCTCTGGATCTCACACTTGGAAGATTGCTGACACTGATGAGCAACCTGCAGCCTCAGGCTTGATGTGGCTTGGTGTCTTCGTGAGGGGTATGGTTTGCGATGTTGAAGTTGAGCCCACCTATAGTCTTCAAAGAGTTTTCAAGCTTGGCGGCGGCGGCTTAAGCATACCCGAGCTGAAAGAATGCAGGGCGAATGACTGCGGGTATCAGAAGCTCCGGGTTCCAGTGGAGAGGGTTGGCAGCAAGTCCAGAGAAGAGGTCCTAGCAGCTTGCTTGAACTAAGATAACTGGGAAGAGCTTCACCATGATGAAGTTGTGGCTGGGCACATCTATCTGGTGATCGAACTTCCTTCTGGTGAGATAGTTCCTTTTCTACTGAGTGGAGGCCGATCCCTGACATTAGAGTGGCCACAGGACGCTCTCGGCCAATTAAACGCCAGGCAGCCAGAGGTGCAATTGATATCATTCTCGAAATGAGTTGTCTGACAGGCTTCCTTTAGAAATACCTTGAAATAAAGAAAATGTCGCCAGCTGAAAGGAAGGTCAACAAACGCATTGTATTCTTTGCTGGAAAGGGCGCTCCGGCTTGTGAGTCTTGATGATCCTTATGTGCTTGCGTCTGACTGCATTTACTGTGTAGACTATATCGCGAAATTGGTTTGTCGTATGACCGTCTTGACGTTAGCGAGCAATTAATAAATGTTCAGACAATCTGCCTCATCGTCAATGTCGCGAGGGTCATCAACACCAACCCTGAAATGAAAGACTATCTTATGCTCTACTCCCCAGAAGCAAGCCCCCATTAAGACAGAACTTCACATTTGAAGTACCTGACACTTCTGTCCCAGTTGTCAAGATGTGCTGGCTGATATCCGAGGCAGGGATGAGAATCTCTGCAAGCAAGACAGAGTAGTCTGGGAGGAACTGTCGGTACATTGTGGCATTGTGAGCTTCTGCGGCATTGATGCTGATTGGTGTGAGGTAGATGGTGCAAATATCAAGATTGCTGAGGAAGTTAGTGTTGTGTTTGTTATAATCATCTGAGACGTACTGATCTCATTTATGCATAGGTCGGGGAGAGCAATGTCTGTTAGTAACTCGTCTCATTCAATCGTCCCGCACTGCTCATTGCTGATGCCTTGCTAGTCTTCTTTGGTCACCTTACCCTGTACATTGTCTGGTGTTATTTGATGCTCTCATTTCTTATTCTGCCGCTTCCAGAGCTGTGGAAGACCTCCGGTACCAGCACATGTATCAGCCTATCCCCATTGCCCGTCTTTGGCAAACGTCCTTAACCAGGTTTCAGCTGGTATATTCAGTGATGGCGGGGTGTATGAGCCGTAAGTTCCTGATGTTTAACCTCCATCAAACAATGGATTACTGATACTTTCACATCTAGACTTCTAAATACCATTAGACAAGGCGATTACTACCTTCTTTTGGATGATTTTGATTCCTGTGAGTCTAAGCTATGGTCAGATATAGCATAACATTTCCTAGCTGCATCAGTATAGACATTGCGGCATTGGGGATGGTGGACAAAGCATATCGCAACCAAGACGACTAGAGGTTGATCCAAACTACAGCCAAGGCGAGTGAATGTTTCCTGCTGGCTCTCTTTGTGTTGTCTTAACAAGTCCCTTTATCCTACAGATTGGCAAGTTCAGTTCAGATCGTGCTATTAATGAATATGCAGAAAGCTACTGGAACATCGAGCCTACACCTGTGTCTAGTAAGAAATGAGGTCTGAGATGAATGAGGTTATTTCTGTGTCTCCATGTTTTCCTGATGAACAACCATCAAAGTCATGTCATCCACAGCCATTTTGCTGAATTTCATCCTTTGCACTTGGAGAACGTGTGGATCTCTGGATGACTCGGAAGCTATGATGAGCTTACCACTTTTCACCTCTGTCTTGTAGCTTGCAAGTCTATGTTCAACTCTCCAGTACTTCGACCATTTTATCTTGATATACATTTACGATTATCCTCCCTTCTGCATGGATTTCTGCAGCATCACTTCCACCTTCAATTTGTCCTGATATACATAGTAAAATGTTCCTCCCTTCTGCGTGGATTTCTGCAGCATCGCTTCTAGGAGGGTTTTGAATTCTGCATTTTCATTATCCAAGACCCGGATTGTAGGACAGATCAAAGAGACTGGCCAGGAGTTATTCTGGAGTACAGTTGCTGCTGTGTTCACCATCTGACGTCATGTCAGTCCGGAAGGAACCAATTTAGCATGGGAAACAGCTGTGATGATCACTGTTCCTGTCATTTGCTGCATCTCAGTCATCATGCATACGCACTGCGTTCTATCACATTTGATCCTGCAATGTTCCAGCGTGGGAAACCGCCGTGATTAGTGCAGTCAACAACTCTCTTTGCTTTAAGCAGAGTTTACATTCCTCTTTGAACATTCATGTTCATGATGCGTCACTCATTCTTGCCCTCCCATGCAGTTAGAATTCGTGCACTTGTGGTGGAGAAGAAGCTGTGCTTCCTCTTGCGCATGCTGCTCATCATGCATCGAGTCTTAGTTGTTGACAGATCTATACCATTCTGCTACTCTAAATCGTCTTAGCGTAGGCGCACAATGGGAATTCAAGTGAATATTAAAATGCCAATCAATTGTATTTGTGGTATGTGACTTCAGTGCTATAGTTCATGCTATGACCTTAGAAACTCACGAATGTGACAGATCTATCAGGACAATGGTGCACTATACGATATACGACTGTACATCCTAGTACGTACCATCATAGGACAGGTGTGACACCATGGGCACTGTGATGTGGTGACTATTATGGTGTAAGTACCTTCCCTTATCATTCTCGCATATGGAATAATTGATGATTGTCTCCCATGCTCATCAGGTCTCATCACAAGTATGTCCTAGTACGTCCTGTTACAGGAAAGGCGCGGCACAACTGCCCCTCTGCAATTGTGACCGTTGCATTTGTAAGTGCCTCCTCTTACCTATGTGATTGTCCTTCTCCCATGCTCATCAGGTCCCCTCACAAGTACGTCCTAGTACGTCCTGTCACAAGAAAGGTGTGGCACAACTACCACCCTGAAATCATGACCATTGCTTGGTAAGTGCAGGATCTCTCATGCTAATCAGGTCTCCTCATGAGTACGTCCTAGTACGTCCTGTCACAAGGTGTGGCATAACTGCCACCCTGAAATTGTGACCATTGTTTTTGTAAGTACCCTTCCTTACCTACGTCATAATTGCAATCTGAACTGTGGATATTCTTGCAAAGACGATGCTAACATAATACCGGAAGATGCAGCGATACAACACCATATTTCTCGAACTGCCGATGGCGCATTGGGAAAATTAAAGGAATGACTTTCAGGACTGATTCTGAGGTTAGAAGGTGCAATGACGTCGCCACGTTTGGCTACCTTTTTCAAAACGTCGCAAAAGAACCTGCCAGAGGGCAAAATAACGGAGAACCCATATGTGATTTTTTTGCTTATTTTATGGTTTGAACATCATTCATATTTTTGTCTCTAGCTGTGGTATGTCAAGGATGGATTGTCCACCTAGAAATGACCGAGCCCTTTGAAGGCTACACGTGTTGGACGTATGAACTTTATTGTGCTGTCCGTCGATCTAGACTACTTTATGACCTGCTCCTGCTCCTTGTGGCCCACAGTCTCATGGCATCTTCTTGGTTTCTCCTGAAGGGCGGCGTCGTCCACGGCCCACATACCCAATTGTCTCTAGATCTATTCTCTTCTCTAAATAGAATTAGCGCCATAAGGGCTGCTCCTCGTTTCCTACCTTATCAATTCTGCGTGGGATTCCGCTGCATCTATATCATTTGTTTGTTGGGATTTCAGCCACAAATCCTTTCCTTTTTCCATTTTGTTTCAATCCCTGCGTGGGAATCCGCTGCAGCTGTACACTCTACACCTCCTTTTTGGCACCCGCTGAAATGTCGACATGCAGGAGCGTATCTCTGTAGGTTTGAAAATGCAGTTCTGCTCTTTAGTCTAAAATCATTGCAATCTTTATTCTTTGGGCGAATATAATGCTGTGTAGCTTCTTCGTCTGGTTATACGTTTAGTCGTGTTCTGCATTGCTTTTCATTTGCCAGGATGACTAATTCACTCTTGGTGGTTGTGCCCAACAATGGAGACTGGTGTTGTGGCTCTGCCCTGTGTTTACTCTAGATCTGTGGGCGGGGGTTTGCTACAACGATCACGATGCCATTGGTTTTTCTCATTTCAGCCACGTTGTTCTTGGTGCCATCGCCATTGATGAACTCTGTTCTGGTTGTATTCGACCGTTCTCAACTTACCTGCACGCCCATTGAAAGTTGTAGTACTAGTGGGCAAATTAGTGTTGTTGAACAGAAGATGTGTAGATGTACCACCAAGAGCATTCCTGACAGAATCCATCACAGAGCTCGCTTGGCCTCGTGCCCAGTTGGAGGGTGGTTCACACCTTCCAGTTGAAGGTATGCAACCGCTCCACACTTCCAATACTTCCATCTATACTCAGACCTTCGCTGTGCCACTGAACACATGTTCTGGTCGCGGTTAACATTGATGATCATATTTACCAAGATCGCAAGCCTGTGTAGGTCCTGTGGTGATGCCGAGAAAGTTATCGTAGCACAAGAAAGTCAAAAGGATTGTATGGATCAGTCTCAGCAACTATGGGCAAAATGCATGGCATTGGTCAATCTGGCCTCAATGACAAAGTAGATGAGGAACTTCTCATTGACAAGAAGAAGCCCAAGAAGATGGAGGGCCCTCGACCTCAGGACGGAACTGGTTCGTCCAGAATTGGCCTTACACCCCAGGGACCAGACCACCATTTTCCAAGACGCCATCAAGTGCATGCTCAATCGACAGAAAGAACAAGACTATCACTAAGATGATCATGTCGACATTCCATATCAGGCCTTACTGGTACTCCACTTTCCAAGTTTGTCACCCCTGTTACTTTCTCAATATCAGAGTCAAGTAGAGATGGATGCGATGTGGCCATGGTGGACATATCCTTGTCAATAGGAGGGATGCTGCTGCCCATCCAAAAGTACCCATCAAATATTCCAGCTTGTTTATCTTTGATTCCAATGACGACATGGACGTATATCAGGAAGAGTCCATGAACTTGAAGTGTGATGTGACAATCGTGACAGATGTCCCGCCCAATTGTTGTACAATATCCTGCATAGTCATTCATTTATTCCCCACACAACCTACTTTCCATCGCTTATCTGATCCATGTCTTCACCAACTCTCGTTCCTTCTACGACAAAATGAAACACCACAGCTCAGCAATCTGGGATTGGACAGCAAGTGCATGATCAGTTGTCTTGGTGAATACTGTCACCCAAGATTGTTGAAATCCTACAAGGACTTTTCATATAAGGTTGAGTAGTAGACGTATCTTCATGCTCGGTCTGATAAGCAGCAGAGCAGGGAGAATCGCATAGGTGTAACTAGTCGAGAGTGTAGAATTAGAGAGCTGTTGAACGTTAAAGCTTCTAGTGCTTCCAGAAGCCCCTACAGAAGCTGTAGGTCAGGCCAGTCAGGACATATTCAGGAATGTAATAACACTAACAGCCGGGTCTTGGCTTGGTTGTAACATCCGATTGAGGATAGGAAAATGTTCAACCCTCCCATCTTCCCATCCAAACAACGATACCCATCTCCCCATTCTCAACCTCATCCACCCCCACACGCCTCCACAGCACAATATACCCTCCCACAGCTCGGAAGCTTCAACAAATCACACACCTGCATACGCCTTCACTACTATGCAAACTGCTCTGATCAGTACAACAGCCTTAGGGAGGACATATGAAGACAGAAATGCACCTCCCGCATGCGCGTCTTGACCACTGGGTACTGCTGTCCAATTGAGGTGATGTCGATGTGCAAGGCTACATCACTTTTGTAGTCTTTGGCCTTCATTTCGGATGTCGTCTGCATCTTCCTCTTTTTCATGTGCTTGACTCAGAAGTGGGGGATGATGGCGGACGATAGTCATTGTCAACTTCCCCATGTTGTGAGTGAGATCTTAATGAAGGGCTTGGGGTTGAAATCGGTACCAACACAGATTTTCCCTCCTGTTGGAGACAATGCGGGGAGCGAGGAAGGAGAGACGAGTGCTTTGGGAATTGTATGCGGTGGGCTTGGGCAATGGGCACAAGCTTCCTCAGTGTGGCTTGACTCTGATCCAGGGCACCGTCCTCAAGTGCGGACAGAGGGTTCACCTTCTTTCCAATTCCGGAACTAGCTGCACCTTGGCTGCACCGCGATGAGGAGGCAAGAACATAATCATCCTCCTTGCCAATGTTGCACTCATCCCCGTCTTCAGCTTGGCCGTTACTGATGTTTTGGACGTTCCGACGTTTGGCTTTAGTTCCTCCTAGGTACCGGTAAGCGCTTACCACCAGATATCAATGATACATCCAGAATACTTCACGAGCCATACGTTGATGCTTTTGTGTGACGTCTGGTCACATCCTTCATCCCTACACTGTTGTTAGTATCTTTCTGGTATCAAAGAGAATATACCTCAATACTTCCACGTTATCCAGCATGCACTATGGTGGAGGTATCATATCCATGGCCACCTGTTTTACTCTACCATACAGTCAGGATACTGATGTAGAAGTATTCTATCTATTTCCTCTATATTTCTTGATTACTGCTGGCCCGGTATCCTAAATGTTTCCTACCAGTATGGTGGTAATATCTTCACAATACTATGACCTGAAAATCCTCAGACTACTATACTATTTGCATACCTCCTGCATATCTCTGGCAAAGTATCTTGATGTTATCCTAACAATATTATGAATGGTATGTTGGAAATACAGAGTTAAACTATGTCAATACCAGTAAGATACTGCCTCCTCAGTACATGAAAATTATTTTGGGCCTTGTCTTCAATAGTCTACCAGAGGTATTCAAATGTTATATTGACAGTAACTGGGAAGTATTTTGCCAATTCTGGATAGGAAATCCAGCATAATGTTACAATACTTACTTGTTACTGACATGAGGGTATGGTAGTCCACCACCAACATACTTCCAACATACTTCCTCATAAGTATCCTGACGGTATTAGGAATACTTCCAACATACTTACATAATACCCCATCAGGAGTATTGTGTCCTGCACCCAGTGTATTTAGAAATAGATTTGAAGCCATTGTCTAACAACAAGTATCTCCAATTCAGCGGAGGCAAAAAAACATGTTGAAAAAAGTAATATTCATAGGCATAAGCAAGGGCGGTATCAAAGTTCTGAGAATGGAAGAGAAGAGTGTTGCATCCTTGAGTAATGAGTTAGCAGGTTGCATTATGTGGTCTAACTAACTTACATCAGGAGCAGCCTAGGCATCTGCTGTGCGAGGCTTTTTCAAGTGTTTGATTTCTCCAGCAACATCCTCTTTATTCTTCTTTTCATTTAAGTCCCCTCCCTCATATGGACGCTTCTTGATCTGGCAGCTGATTTCGAAGTAATTCTGCTGTTTTTTGTGAGCGCTGATTATGTGTCGAAGTGTTGAAAATGGAATGGTTATTGTGGGCTTGTCTTGATTCTCCACCTCGGAAGTACGATAGAGATGCTTGTTTAGAATGATCATTGCTGCGGGCCCATTTGGTTCTTCTGGAAGAATCTACAACCCAAACGTAGATACTAGTGAGTGGCGAGGCATACCAGAGGAAAGGTGCTTCCCGTGTACAGAGCATGTTGGGAAACCACAAACTTTACGTACTTTCCCTCGAATTTTGATACACATGAAAACTTAGTGGTGGCAGGCACAACATAGTCACTAGCCTCATCGGCATGACTATCACATCTCATTAGGTGATTCAATAATTGTGAGCCCGACTCTTCCAAGGTCGCAAACGTTTTGGCGTAGTCTGCTTCCCAGAATGCACATGTCACCTTCTTCAAGCCTCGTGATTGTTGTCGCACTGGCGCAGCAGGATTGCGCTCAATCTTCATACCGATTGCTAGCTGCACCCTGCTGAGGGAACAAGCAACATATCTCCCAAGATCATACGCAAGTTTCCGCTCATTCTCACTATAGGCCACTTCCCAGACAACTGTCAGCCATGCTTGCGTTAGGGGTTGCTTTGTAGGGTGGTCCTCGTACAGACTGAAATCTGGACTCTTGCCACCATCTTCCAAATCAACATCTGTAGAGCCTCCCAGGCGCACTAAGCCTGCATCAACCGAGAACAAAGAGTGACCTTCGGTGTCATTGGCGTTGATGCTGAAGAAGAGAGTAGACATGATTTCATGTCCAAATGTCGGGTAGTGCACAATCAACTTGTCTCCCAAGAAATTGATCCTTCGATGTTGTTAGACTTGCCATGAACTAGAGAACCCGATGTGCCGGAGATTCTCCCAACCTGGCAACTCTCCCGCTCTGGACTTTGCCCATAAATTATCAATGATGTCGGATGAGATGCCCACAATAGATATCTGGCACTCTCCAGCTGTCCCAGCTGGTCCCATCCAGTAGTGGCTTCAGCCTAGATATAACTTGATCAAAGGATGGGGCGCGGGATTGGTTGGTAGATTCTAATGAGGACCAAGGTGTAGAAGGGGCAATTACGGTGGGATCGGTAGGATCTGAGGGGAGAGATGAAGGCAGGCGTTGTAGGTTGTCGGGGGAGTCCAATGAGGGGTGAGGCGTTGGAAGACTGGTAGTGCCATAATTGGCAAGACCCTCTAGATCTGGAGAAACTGTTTTGTTTTGGCCCACTGAGTGTGGCATGGCTTTCTGACCAAGCACATTAGAAGAGACTCTGCCATGTTTTGGAGGGGATGGGGGTGGAGTGCGAGGAAACGAGGCTTCAAGGGTTGAGTACATAGTCAGTCTACGGCAATTCAGGAGTTGCAATTGGTGGGGTTAGCATCTTTGTACGATACGACTTGATATCAGTGGCTTATCAATACTTGATGCCGAGCCCAATCTGAGCCACCACGTAATTTCTACATCGCAGTTCTCTTAGTCACCACCTAATTTGTGCAGAGGCCAAATTGATCTGCACAAATTTTTTCCAACCAAACCCTTCTTTTGGCAAATTTCAGGCAGTAAACTGTATGGAAAAGTTGTTGTCTTTGCCCCAAAAACACTGCATTACGGGGCAAAATTTAGAGCAATTCCACTAAAAATTTCCTTTTTTGGTCAAGTTTATCCATTTTATTACGGACGATCAATTCGATGTAGCCTAAATTTTATTACAGGATCAGATGCAACCAATCAAAAGGAGTTGATTGTGCTATTTTTCATAATTTTTCTGATTTCTTTTGGGGGGTGGCCAAATTTTTGAGGTGCCTGACCTAACTTTTTTGAAATAAAGAAATTGGCTTGTAGAAACATCACTAGACTCTATTCTACATGTTTTGACAGTTTTCGAGGCATCCAGATGTTTGCGCCGGCTTCTAAAATTGGGTCACTAAAAATTGTTGTGTTTGTTTGTCCACAACTGTTGAACTGCCCATCAACAAACCTTTCAAAAGGTCCCAAGAGCTTCTCAAGTGTATCGCGTGGCCCTTGATCCTTGCCAGTGAAAGCGTGACCACGAGGCTGCTATAGCTGAAGCAAGGTCAACAAACTCATTTCCAGTGAATGCAAAGATGGCGACATTGGTCCCGAAGACCAAGTCAAGAAAAAGGAAGCGTGAGTCGGTAACATTCTAGCTACCACTGGGTGCAGGACACAATACTCCTGATGGGGTATTATGTAAGTATGTTGGAAGTATTCCTAATACCGTCAGGATACTTATGAGGAAGTATGTTGGAAGTATGTTGGTGGTGGACTACCATACCCTCATGTCAGTAACAAGTAAGTATTGTAACATTATGCTGGATTTCCTATCCAGAATTGGCAAAATACTTCCCAGTTACTGTCAATATAACATTTGAATACCTCTGGTAGACTATTGAAGACAAGGCCCAAAATAATTTTCATGTACTGAGGAGGCAGTATCTTACTGGTATTGACATAGTTTAACTCTGTATTTCCAACATACCATTCATAATATTGTTAGGATAACATCAAGATACTTTGCCAGAGATATGCAGGAGGTATGCAAATAGTATAGTAGTCTGAGGATTTTCAGGTCATAGTATTGTGAAGATATTACCACCATACTGGTAGGAAACATTTAGGATACCGGGCCAGCAGTAATCAAGAAATATAGAGGAAATAGATAGAATACTTCTACATCAGTATCCTGACTGTATGGTAGAGTAAAACAGGTGGCCATGGATATGATACCTCCACCATAGTGCATGCTGGATAACGTGGAAGTATTGAGGTATATTCTCTTTGATACCAGAAAGATACTAACAACAGTGTAGGGATGAAGGATGTGACCAGACGTCACACAAAAGCATCAACGTATGGCTCGTGAAGTATTCTGGATGTATCATTGATATCTGGTGGTAAGCGCTTACCGGTACCTAGGAGGAACTAAAGCCAAACGTCGGAACGTCCAAAACATCAGTAACGGCCAAGCTGAAGACGGGGATGAGTGCAACATTGGCAAGGAGGATGATTATGTTCTTGCCTCCTCATCGCGGTGCAGCCAAGGTGCAGCTAGTTCCGGAATTGGAAAGAAGGTGAACCCTCTGTCCGCACTTGAGGACGGTGCCCTGGATCAGAGTCAAGCCACACTGAGGAAGCTTGTGCCCATTGCCCAAGCCCACCGCATACAATTCCCAAAGCACTCGTCTCTCCTTCCTCGCTCCCCGCATTGTCTCCAACAGGAGGGAAAATCTGTGTTGGTACCGATTTCAACCCCAAGCCCTTCATTAAGATCTCACTCACAACATGGGGAAGTTGACAATGACTATCGTCCGCCATCATCCCCCACTTCTGAGTCAAGCACATGAAAAAGAGGAAGATGCAGACGACATCCGAAATGAAGGCCAAAGACTACAAAAGTGATGTAGCCTTGCACATCGACATCACCTCAATTGGACAGCAGTACCCAGTGGTCAAGACGCGCATGCGGGAGGTGCATTTCTGTCTTCATATGTCCTCCCTAAGGCTGTTGTACTGATCAGAGCAGTTTGCATAGTAGTGAAGGCGTATGCAGGTGTGTGATTTGTTGAAGCTTCCGAGCTGTGGGAGGGTATATTGTGCTGTGGAGGCGTGTGGGGGTGGATGAGGTTGAGAATGGGGAGATGGGTATCGTTGTTTGGATGGGAAGATGGGAGGGTTGAACATTTTCCTATCCTCAATCGGACGTTACAACCAAGCCAAGACCTGGCTGTTAGTGTTATTACATTCCTGAATATGTCCTGACTGGCCTGACCTACGGCTTCTGTAGGGGCTTCTGGAAGCACTAGAAGCTTTAACGTTCAACAGCTCTCTAATTCTACACTCTCGACTAGTTACACCTATGTGATTCTCCCTGCTCTGCTGCTTATCAGACCGAGCATGAAGATATGTCTACTACTCAACCTTATATGAAAAGTCCTTGTAGGATTTCAACAATCTTGGGTGACAGTATTCACCAAGACAACTGATCATGCACTTGCTGTCAAATCCCAGATTGCTGAGCTGTGGCATTTCATTTTCCTTGGGTCACTTATTGAGACAGGACGTATTGTGGGCCAGAAAATGGTTGAGGCTGGGGCAAGTTATAAGTCCTTCATCATTCTAATAAGTGTTAAACGCTTCTGTTTTCAGTCTCATAGTACGTTACTCCCAAGCATAATTCTGGAAGCGAACCTGACATTTTACAGATGACCGCTTCCTTCTCTTCAGGAGATTTCGCATACGACTAGGTGAAAATTTACTTGGAAAGCTATCACATATGGGATCAGAGCCATTCTTACAATGTTGTTGCTAAAAACACTGCTCTCATTCCAAATCCTTCCTCGACCTTGGGTGCTACCGATGGCCACCCGGATCCTGTGTATGAACCTGTGCACCAAGTTCCAAAATTATATCTGACACACCTGTGTGCTGTGTTCTCCTACTACTGGAGGACCTTGATTGCGCATTCCCGCATTCTCGCAAAGATGACTTAGATGAGGGGAACGAAAGAGATCCAAATGTGACGCTATTAGGATTGCTCGGACAAGGCGTCAATGTCATTCAAGATAGAATATATACTTATAATGTTTGATATCAAGAAGGATAATTAACTCCGATGTTCAAAATCCTGTGGAATCCTGCGCTTGTGTACTCCATCGTTATTTGTTCAATTTGGTGAGCACCATCTACCCAGTACTGTAATGTCACCATGAGGAAACCAACACACATAATAGCGATAACCACTGGCTGTCAGGCCTCAAAAGCTTGTAACATGTACCAGAAAAGTAGCGACAGGAAAGAAGTTAACACACAGAAGGCGGGGACACATGAAGCAATTGAAAAAAGTATATAGCTATCATATATATCAACAGCAAGAGCCTAGTGAAGAATGGTGAGATGAATGGGAAAGTTTGAATGTATATTCCGATACATACCTTAAATGTTGTTATATCGGCAGAACAAAATCACCATATGAACCAAGCATCAGACAAAATGCCGACTACCAACAATGTAGAGGCGAGGCGGATGGTGCGCCGGGCCCATGTTAGTTGTTCTATGGCAATAGAATCCTTGCTAATGGCCAGAAGTCCGGGGAGGGTTGCGCTGTGTGTTTATGGATAGCACTTCTTGGCATAGAGCAGAAAGTAAACTCACAAAGCCAGGACAGTCAACTAGATGAAGATGTCTGTTAACTTACGGTTGCTCATAGCAAAACCAAGATCAAGGACGTACTAATTTCCTGCATTCCATCCATTCCTGCTGTATCCAGGACATGACAGAACTTAGAGCCAAGTCATCGGCATCTGAAGATGCCGTTGCCAACTCCCCATAGAATGTAAATGATGCCAATAGGTATTCCATTCTTGAAAATTGTGTGGTGGCATCCAGCGAAAGTGGCGTCAAAAGAGAGGATGTCATAGAAGGAATGAGAGTTGGTGAAGACATGGATCAGATAAGCGATGGAAAGTAGGTTGTGTGGGGAATAAATGAATGACTATGCAGGATATTGTACAACAATCGGGCGGGACATCTGTCACAATTGTCACATCAAACTTCAAGTTCATGGACTCTTCCTGATATACGTCCATGTTGTCGTTGGAATCAAAGATAAACAAGCCGGAATATTTGATGGGTACTTTTGGATGGGCAGCAGCATCCCTCCTATCGACAAGGATATGTCCACCATGGCCACATCACATCCATCTCTACTTGACTCTGATATTGAGAAAGTAACAGGGGCGATGAACTTGGAAAGTGGAGTACCAGTAAGGCCTGATACAGAATGTCAACATGATCATCCTAGTGATAGTCTTGTTCTTTCTGTTGATTGAGCATGCACTTGATGGTGTCTTGGAAAATGGTGGTCTGGTCCCTGGGGTGCAGGGCCAATTCTGGACGAACCAGTTCCGTCCTGAGGGTGAGGGCCCTCCATCTTCTTGGGCTTCTTTTTGTCAACGAGAAGTTCCTCATCTACTTTGTCATTGAGGCCAGATCGACCAATGCCATGCATTTTGCCCATAGTTGCTGAGACTGATCCACACAATCCTTTCAACTTTCTTGTGCTACGATAGCTTTCTCGGCATCACCACAGGACCTACACAGGCTTGTGATCTTGGTAAATATGATCATCAACGTTAACCGCGACCAGAACATGGGTTCAGCGGCACAGCGAAGGTCTGAGTATAGATGGAAGTATCGGCAGCGTGGAGCAGTTGCATACCTTCAACTGGAAGGTGTGAACTGCCCTCCAACTGGGCACGAGGCCGAGCGAGCTTTGCGATGGATTCTGTCAGGAATGCTCTTTGTGGTACATCTACACATCTTCTGTTCAACAACACTAATTTGCCCACTAGTACTATGACTTTCAATGGGCGTGCAGGTAAGTTGAGAACAGTTGAATACAACCAGAACAGAGTTCATCAATGGCGATGGCACCGAGAACAACGTGGCTGAAATGAGAAAAACAAATGGCATCGTGATCGTTGTAGCAAACCAGATCTAGAGTAAACACAGGGCAGAGCCGCAACACCAGTCTCCATTGTTGGGCACAACCACCAAGAGTGAATTAGTCATCCTGGCAAATGAAAAGCAATGCAGAACATGACTAAATGTATAACCAGACGAAGAAGCTACACAGCATTATATTCACCCAAAGAATAAAGATCGCAAGGATTTTAGACTAAAGAGCAGAACTGCATTTTCAAACCTACAGAGATATGCTCCCGCATGTCGACATTTCAGCAGGTGCCAAAAAGGAGGTGTAGAGTGTACAGCTGCAGCGGATTCCCATGCAGGGATTGAAACAAAATGGAAAAAGGAAAGGATTTGTGGCTGAAATCCCAACAAACGAATGATATAGATGCAGTGGAATCCCACGCAGAATTGATAAGGTAGGGAACGAGGAGCAGCCCTTATGGTGCTAATTCTATTTAGAGAAGAGAATAGATCTAGAGACAATTGGGTATGTGGGCCGTGGATGACGCCGCCCATTGGGAGAGATGCCATGAGACCGTGGGCCACAAGGAGCAGGAGCAGGTCATAAAGTAGTCTAGATTGACAGACAGCACAATAAAGTTCATACGTCCAACACGTGCAGCCTTCAAAGGGCTCGGTCATTTCTAGGTGGACAATCCATCCTTGACATACCACAGCTAGAGACAAAAATATGAATGATGTTCAAACCATAAAATAAGCAAAAAAATCACATATGGGTTCTCTGTTATTTTGCCCTCTGGCAGGTTCTTTTGCAGCGTTTTGAAAAAGGTAGCCAAACGTGGTGACGTCATTGCACCTTCTAACCTCAGAATCAGTCCTGAAAGTCGTTCCTTTAATTTTCCCAACCCGCCATCGGCAGTTCGAGAAATATGGTGTTGTATCGCTGCATCTTCCGGTATTATGTTAGCGTCGTCTTTGCAAGAATATCCACAGTTCAGATTGCAATTATGATGTAGGTAAGGAAGGGTACTTACAAAAACAATGGTCACAATTTCAGGGTGGCAGTTATGCCACACCTTGTGACAGGACGTACTAGGACGTACTCATGAGGAGACCTGATTAGCATGAGAGATCCTGCACTTACAAAGCAATGGTCATGATTTCAGGGTGGTAGTTGTGCCACGCCTTTCTTGTGACAGGACGTACTAGGATGTACTTGTGAGGAGACCTGATGAGCATGGGAGAAGGACAATCACGTAGGTAAGAGGAGGCACTTACAAATGCAATGGTCACGATTGCAGGGTGGCAGTTGTGCCGCACCTTTCCTGTAACAGGATGTACTAGGACGTACTCTGTTAAGACTACAGGTCTTCAACTCAGCCTCGGCTTCGTATGTCACAATTGGAGGCTTTCCAACTCTCAGTATTGCACTAGGAGGCTTTCCTAGTGTATCGGGCTTCTGGCCTTCACTTGGGTACTTCCTCAAGTCGTTACGGCTATCTGTACTCAGAGGCTTTCTGAGTAGACCGTCGGTTTGTGTATCACAGTTGGAGGCTTTCCAACTGTCGAGTTCGAGTTATCACAGCTAGGGGCTTCCTAAGCTGTCGAGTGTTCTGGTTGAGTCTAAGACCATTGATTGAATTAGGTCAAGCTGAGGAATACAGGCAGTATTACTACAGCTTATATACAGTTTGAAGATACCTATCGTCCAATCAGAATGCAGGATTGTTATCAAGTAAAATTAGAAAGAACAATAGAAATGACAGGCCTCATGCATTGCATGAGGCATCCAATGTCACAGAGTGCTGCGGCGCAGCATGTCAGGGAACAATAAAGGATAAGCCTCATGCCTAGCATGAGGCATCCGATGTCACGGACCTCATGTCAAGGGGCTGTCATACCACAGCATGTGTGGGAGTGGGTTCAGGTGCATGGAGTCACCATGCGTCAAAGCGTCTCCCATCGGAGGTGAGCCGAGTTGAATCAGAAAAATAAAGTACCCGGTCTTGCCGGCGTACATCTGGTCATCCTGGGTTACGATAACAAAAATTGTAACATCACCCTCTTTCTATCTTTGAAGTCACTGACTTCAAATAATATCTTCATTCCTCCTCCGGGGTCTGATCGCATGTGGTCTGGATAGATGAATGGGTCGGGGTCAAGGGGTGCAATGGAGGAATAACTTGTGTCCAAACTCGGACCATGATCGGGTTCTTCTGGTTCGTGCTGCCTCAGGCAGTGGTGTCAGTGGGGTGGTGATCTCGTTGAGAGGTGGGTTCTCCATAGGGCATTGTAAAATGGAGAATTTGATGTCTGTAATCAGGGGTTCGGGTCTTGGTCAAAAGATGGCATAGAGGCAGAATACAAAGGTCAGGGCTGCGGCCACAGCCAGGATCGTGCCAACAATGATGGCGAGGATCTCAATCCCTGTGGGCATCTACAGCCGTCGCTGTCATTTATATGCTCCTAGAATTCTTTCGGCATGTTTTAGGTTTCCCTCGGGCTCCCATGAGTTCTCCGAGGTCGGGTATCCAACCCACTTCACTAGGAAGTGCATGGTCTTTCCTTTCTTTTTATGTCTGATGATCGCTTCCACTTCATACTCCGATTTGCCTTCTATCAGGTCAGGTGGTGGTTCTGGGAAGTTCGGTCCATGTGTCTCGGTTTCTTTGTATGGGGAAAGAAGTGCCGCATGGAATACCGGGTGTATTTTCCACTGTTCTGGTAACTTCAGTCGATAGGAGAGTGGGCTCAGGACCTTCTCGATAGAGAACGGTCCTTCTCTTTTCGGTGCGAGTTTCTTTGTTTGGTGCGTTGTTCTGAGGTTCTTCGCTTCTAGCCACACTCTGTCTCCTTCTTTGAACGGGGTGAAGTGCCTTGTTGTTCTTTCCGCCATCATTTGTCTGGCTAACTCGTGAGTTGCCTTCGCTTTGTCTCGGGCCCGTTGCAGTGCAACTATTCATTTTTCTATGGCCGGTATGTTTGTCTTCAGGTAGGGGAGTGGGATCGCCTTGGGCTCATAGCCCATCATGAGGTAGAATGGGGAGTTCTTCTGTATGGAGTGTGTCCTCTGGTTGTGTGTGAGCTCCGCAGTCAGGAGGAGGTGCTTCCAATTCTCCTGGTTGTTTGAGCAGAAGATCCATAAGTATACTTCCACTTCCTGGTTCACCTGTTCTGTCTCCCCATCGGTCTGGGGGTGGTATGCTGTGCTCATTGCCAGCTTGATTCCAAGCAGTCTTCCTAGCTCCTGGAACAGCTGCGAGGCAAATCTGGGATCTCTGTCGGAGATGATCTTGTCTGGGAGGCCGAATCGTTTGTAGACATAGTCTAGATAGAGGGTGGCTGCTCCCAATGCATCCACAGTTTTCCTGCAAGGGATAAAAATTACCCCCTTTGTAAGCCCATGGTCTACCATGACCATGAGTGCATCATAACCATCGGACTCTGGTAGGTCAGTTATGAAATCTGTTGTCACCATTGCGAATGGTCTTGTCGCTTCAGATTTGATCGGTTGTAGCGAGGGGGTCATTGGGTGCGTATTGACCTTCATCTGCTGGCATACTGCACATCCAGCAACGTAGTTTTTGATGTACGTCATCATCCCCGGCCACCAGTAGTCTCTCCTGATCATTTCGGTTGTTTGCCATTGTCCCGGGTGTCCACTGGTTACTCCTTCATGGTATTTTTGCACCAGCTTCTTCCGTAGTTCTCCGTTGTCCGGGACGTAGCACCTGTCTCGGAAGAATAGAAGGCCATCTTCTATCTTCCAGTCTTCCAATGCCACCTTTATCAGCAGTGTTCCTTTGGTCTTTAGTGCCTCGATAGCGCTCTTCACCAGGTCATCTTTCATGATGCTCCCTGCGAGCAAGTCGTGCATTTCAGTGTCGATGAATTTCACGAATACTGTCTCTGGTAGCATCGTGACGTCTTCATTATCGTTGTCTTCTTCCGGTATGTGGTCTGCTCTCCGTGATAACACATCGCTCTGTACCATCTGTGATCCAGGCACATGGACGATCTGCAAGTCAAATTCCGATAGGAATAAGCTCCATCTTGCCTGTCGCCTGTTCAGTTTCTGTGCCGTTCGGAAGTACATCAAGTTCTTGTGATCTGACAGGATTACCACTGGGTGTTCTGAACCCATTAGGTAGTGTCTCCAGGTTTCTAGCAATTGTATTATCGCTAGTAGCTCCCTGTCATAAATCTCGTAGTTCCGTTCCATTGGTGTTAGCGCATGCGATATATATCCACACGAGTGCCAGTCCCCATTCGTGTCCTTTTGTCTCAGCACTCCTCCTGTCGCATGTTTTGAGGTGTCTGATTCGATTGTGAATGGCTTTGTCGGGTCTGGCATCAGCAGTCTGCAAATTTCCTTTTCAGCATTTGAAAGGCTTGTTCGCATTGCGTTGTCCAGTTGAACGTCTTGTCCTTCTTTGTCAGTTCATTAAGCGGTCTGCTTGTCTCTGCGAAATGCCCAATGAATTTCCTGTAGAAATTCCCAAATCCCAGGAAGGATCTGACTGCCTTTACGTTCGTTGGGGTAGGCCAATCCTGTATACCTGCCAGTTTTGTGTTGTCCATGGCAATTTCATTGGGTCGGATGATTAGACCCAAGAATTCCACTTCGTGGACGTCGAACTTGCATTTCTCTGGCTTCAGGTATAAGTCGTTTTCTGCCAGTCTTTGCAGTACCCTCTTTGTCCTTTCCTGGTGTTTGTTCTGATCCTTGGAGAATATCAGGATGTCGTCCATGTAAATCACGAGCCATCCTTCTCCAATATGTCACAGAATATCTCGTTCATCATTGCCTGGAAGGTCGCTGGTGAGTTGCATAATCCAAAGAACATCACCATTGGTTCAAACAGCCCTTGGTTCGTTTTGAAGGCTGCCTTCCATTGATCTCTGTCCTTGATTCTGATGTTGTGATACCCCCATCGAATGTCCAGTTTCATAAACCATTTCGCCCCTCTCAGTTTGTCCAACAGGTCCCCTACCAGCGGCAATGGGTAGGTGTTCTTGATTGTTCCGTTGTTCAAGTACCTGTAATCTTGGCAGGGCCGTAGCGCGTCCGAGTCCTTCTTTGCAACGAAGAAGAATGGCGACACCATGGGTGATTTTGATGGTCGGATGTATCCTTTCTTCAGGCTTTCGTCGAGGAACTCATCGAGTTTCCTCTGTTCTGCCAGCGATAATGGGTAAACCCTGCAGTCCTTTGCCATAAAATCCGGTTTAAGTTTGATCGCATGATCCCAGGGTCTTGATTCTGGGAATCTTTCCGATGCTTCCTTTTCGAATATCCGTTGGTACTCCTTATACTGTTCTGGGAGTAGTTCGTCTAGGGTCTTCTGTTCGGGGTCTCCTTCCTTCTTATGTGTCAGGTGTTGTGAGACCGATGTCTTTGCCCTAATCCAGATATTCTGTCCATATGCATATTGCGGTGATCCTTTTGCCTTCACGATTTGAGAGATTGTCCTTGTCCTCTGGGAGTATCCATATTTTGGCTCATCATACTCCTCTGTCAGTGGCATCTTAGCCAGTTCAAATATTCCAATGATGGGTTCTCCTCGAATGTAGGTGATCAGTAGTTCATCGTCTGCGATTTCTTGTTCGGGTGTCCGTTCCGTTGCCTGTTCCGTTGCCTGTTCCATTGCCTGTTTGTGGTTTGCCAGTGCTGGGTTTTCCTTCCCAGTGTCTTCTTCGTCCTGTGGCCCAATGGGCTCCGCATCTTGAAGAGTTGTGATTGCAATCTCTTCATCGTCGATTTCTTCTAGTGTTTGAAGGTCCAGTTGGCTGGACCGAAAAAATGACCACAACCGAACCCAACCCAACCAATTGCAACTGGACCATCGGTTGCAGTTGCCCACTTCCAAGGCCGGTTGGGTTGCCGGTTGCCCTACTTCAAGAATATATGAAAAACCGTTATAAAACCGGTCCTACATATGTACATAGATAGTAAGAAAAAATAACTAATGAGAGCATTAATTATTACTACATTTACATGCAATGGGACGAGCCCAGGGAAGAAGAAGTTGTTTGGTGAGTGCTTATATACCCTCTGGCTGCGCACGGACCATATGGTCTTATTTGTGCTCCCAAAAACAAAAGTGACACTACTTACCAGAAAACTTCCCACGACCACAAACCAACCACGCTGCGTCACCTACACCACCTGAACAACCACCTGAACAACCGCAAATGAACAAAAACAACTAAGGCGGCCCAAACGATGCTAGTCCGTTGTTTGGGCCAGGAGTAAGCTTTCCTTACTCTTCTTTTCTTTCTTTTACTAATAGTTTCTTTTTTAGTTTCTTATTTTTTCCTAATGACATGGCCCCACCTACCAGGCAACACCCCGCCCTCTCCATACCTCACCTATGCCGATGCTGCTAAGCGTGGAACATTGCCACTGCAAACGAACCAACGCAAGTGCCCAAATGAGGACTAGCGTCATTTGGGCTGCGGGTATGTTCATTATCGTTGATTTCTTTTTTTTACTAGCTAACTGGATCTTTTTTTTAGATTCTTAACCTCTTGATAACAACGACAACAACTGCCAATGCCACCACCTCCCCTACACCACCGCTGCAAGCCCCTGCTCACAGGGTGGCAACGGGTTCTGCCACATCACACAGAACCTCCACCCCACCTGCGAGCCACTGCTCATAGGGGGTGATGGGGGTGCTGACGACGGGGGTACAGGAAACAACAATGAACACCAACAATGAACACCAACGAATGCCAGGGACAATGGATGGCAAGGAAACTGGATGACAGGGAACGACAAATGGGGAACGACAAATGGCGGGGAATGACAAACTGCAGGGAACAACGAATGGGGAACCATGCACAACAGGGATGACAAATGGTGGAGACGGCGAACAGTGGGGAATGAAAGGGATGATGGGCAGCGGAGACAGTGAATGGTAGGGACGACAAACATCAGCGATGCAAACGACAGGACGATGAAGACGAATGGCGGAGTCAACGAATGGCGAGGGCAACAGCAAACATGAACGGCAGGACAGGACATCAGCACCCTCACCCTCGCTACAAATGCAAGACAGTGGGGCAGTTTCTTTTTTTTCTTGTTTTCTTTTTTCATCTCCTACCTACACCGCTGCGAGTGCCTGCTCGCAGGGTGTAAAAACATTGATTTTTTTTAATATACATAATTAAATTAGTTTGTAAGAATATTTACTACTGAAAGACCGGTTGAGACCAGGTACCCAACTGGTCTCAACTGGTCTTGACCAGTCTCTGTGAGAGACCAGTTTAAATCGGTTAGGGTACAGAAACCAGACCGATGTGAACCGGTTGTGTACGGTTCGGTCCAGTTGCCTGGAATTGGGGGTGCAGTTGCAACTGGTTGCGGTTGCGGTTGCACCTGATCAAGCTCCAAAAACTGGACCGAACTGGACCTTCAAACACTAATTTCTTCAATCATTGCTTTTCTCGTTTCGACGGGCATCTTGCTTCTTCTTGGTTCTTTGTGGAGGACTCCTCCCATCAGTTTCACCTTGGCGACAACTCTTCAGCATAGCTCTTGGTGTTCTTCTTTTGCCAGCTCTTCTTTCTTGCTTTTCACAGCTGCTTTTTCCCTCTCTTTCGCGACTATTCGGGCTACTGCCAGTCGTCCTTCTTCTTTCCTGGCAGCCAGTTTCTCCAGCTCTCTGGTGGCCACCCTTTTCCATTGCGCTCGTTCTTCCTCGGCAGCTTTCTTCTTGAGGGTGAGCTTCTCTTGATCTCTAGCAATGATGCCTTGGCACCATGCCTGTCGTTCTTCTTTTGTCATGTCTAAGGGGTTCTTCTTCTTTTCGGTTCCCTTCTGATGCCATGACAGGTGTTTGTCGTCGGTTTTCTTGGTTTGTACCCTACCAATAAGGGTTCTTCCTCATCCATGTGAGAATTCAGGATGGGTCTTGTCATTCGTCCTGAATTGGAAGGTTCCAATTCTCCAGTCGATTACTGGATTGATTCTCCTGAGCCATGGCAAGCCCAAGATGACTGATTCCTTTCCCAGTCCTGCAATGAGGAAGGTCGTTGGGAAAGTTCTTCCATTGATCATCAAGAGTCCCTTGGGGTAGTGGGAAATCTCCCCTTTCTTGTTTGGGGTTCCATCCACGTTCTTGACCTTGATCACCTTCTCCAGGGGGTACAGTTTGAATCCGCCATCCTCTGCGAATTCATGACTCATGAATATCCCTCCTGCTCCAGAGTTGAGTAGGGCTTCGGTTTCGATGGCTTTTCCTCTGCCTGTCCCTACCACTTTGACATCTAAACACATAGATTGATTTTTCAAAGTGGCCAGTAGTACAGAGCAGACGGAAAGTTCGGTGGTACCTGGCATCGAGGCAGGCCACCCCTTTAAAAACCCTCATCTCTGATGGCAGCGACAGCTGTTGCTTTCTCTTCTCCATCGAGTTCATTCAAGATTGCTTGGATCTTCGAGTAGGCTTCTTTGCCTTTGTTCTTTGGGAAAGGCTGGTCCTTGGTCCTTGTTTCCCCTTTCTTGTATTCAGTTGCTCTGTGTCCGGGCTGGTGGCACACAAAGCACAACCCTTTCTTCATGTGTTTGATCCTCTCCTGGTAGGAGAGGCAGTTGATCTCAAGTGGGGTTTCCTTTGCCTTAGAGGCCGGGAGCTTCTTTGTAAAAGTCTCCTGCAGCCTCCCTGCTATGGCCTTTGCTGTTCTCCACTGTCCATTGTACTTGGAGGCAGCATTGATCATTCCTTCCAAGGTCGTAGGGATTGTTTCCATGTTGAAAACTCTTTCAAGGAGCTTGGGGTTCAACCCATCCATAAAGAGTTCAATGAGGGTGGTGTCATCGTTGATTCCCACCTTTTCTCGCAGGATTTGGAACTGCGCAATGTAGTCCTCCAGGTCCTGTCCCTGCTTCAATGTTTTCATCTGTCCTGGCTCTGCCAGCTTCGTCGATCAGCGTGAACGCTGTCTTGAGCGTTTCTTCAAAGGTAGACCAGGTTCCTAGGTCTTCCTTCTCTGCCCAAGTCTGTGCCCAGGGCACAGCGGTTCCTCCGTTCATGAAGGACAATGCGAAGATGATCTTCTTCTCGTAGGTGTTGTAGATTCCATGGTTCACTCTCAAATAGAGTTTCACTTCTTGTAAGAACTTCGCAGTTCTAGTTCGGTCCCCTGTGAAGTCGGAGGGGGTTCATATTCTGATCTCCTTGGTCGATGCGGTGGGTTCGGTAGACATGTTGGCGTTGTCATCGGATAGGGAGAATGGATCTCGTTCTGGGGTTTCTTCTTTATCAAAGGATCTAAAATCCTCTTCATCGAGGTATCAGGGTTCTTCGTCACTGGTTCTCCTTGAGAACCACCTTTGTGCTGGTTCTGAGTATTGTACTAGTTGACCCTGGTATCTATACCACGGGGTTCTTCCTGATGGTGATGCTCCAGTTGGAGGTCTGTCTGGGCTTTGTCTGAAAGACGTTGTGTCTGCACCTAGGTAGGTGGACTTTGTAGATCAGCTTGACCTTTTGTTAAGACTATAGGTCTTTAACTCAGCCTCAGCTTTGTATGTCACAATTGGAGGCTTTCCAACTGTCGGTATCGCACTAGGAGGCTTTCCTAGTGTATCGGGCTTCTGGCCTTCACTTGGGTACTTCCTCAAGTCGTTATGGCTATCCGTACTCAGAGGCTTTCTGAGTAGACCGTCGGTTTGTGTATCACAGTTGGAGGCTTTCCAACTGTTGAGTTCGAGTTATCACAGCTAGGGGCTTCCTAAGCTGTCGAGTGTTCTGGTTGAGTCTAAGACCGTTGGTTGAATTAGGTCAAGCTGAGGAATACAGGCAGTATTACTACAGCTTATATACAGTTCGAAGATACCTATCGTCCAATCGGAATGCAGGATTGTTATCAAGTAAAATTAGAAAGAACAATAGAAATGACAGGCCTCATGCCTCGCATGAGGCGTCCGATGTCACGGAGTGCTGCGGCGCAGCATGTCAGGGAACAATAAAGGATAAGCCTCATGCCTAGCATGAGGCGTCCGATGTCACGGACCTCATGTCAAGGGGCTGTCATACCACAGCATGTGTGGGAGTGGGTTCAGGTGCATGGAGTCACCATGCATCAAAGCGTCTCCCGTCGGAGGTGAGTCGAGTTGAATCAGAAAAATAAAGTACCTGGTCTTGCCGGCGTACATCTGGTCATCCTGGGTTATGATAACAAAAATTGTAACATACTCGTGACAAGACCTGATGAGCATGGGAGACAATCATCAATTATTCCATATGTGAGAATGATAAGGGAAGGTACTTACACCATAATAGTCACCATGTCACAGTGCCTGTGGTGTCACGCCTGTCCTATGATGATACATACTAGGACATACAGTCGTATATCATATAGTCCACCATTGTCCTGATAGATCTGTCACATTTGTGAGTTTCTAAGGTCATAGCATGAACTATAGCACTGAGGTAACATACCACAAATACAATTAATTGGCATTTTAATATTCACTTGAATTCCCATTGTGCGCCTACGCTAAGATGATTTAGAGTAGCAGAATGGCATAGATCTGTCAACAACTAAGACTCGATGCACAATGAGCAGCATGCGCAAGAGGAAGCGCAGCTTCTTCTCCACCGCAAGTGCACAAATTCTAACTGCATGGGAGGGCGAGAACGAGTGATGCATCATGAACATGAATGTTCAAAGAGGAATGTAAACTCTTCTTAAAGCAAAGAGAGTTGTTGACTGCACTAATTGTGGCAGTTTCCCATGCTGGAAAATTGCAGGATCAAATTTGATAGAACGCAGTGTGCATGCACAATGACTGAGATGCAGCAAATGACAGGAACAGTGATCATCGCAGTGGTTTCCTGCACTGAATTTGTTCCTTCCTTCCTGACATGATGTGAGTGTTAAGAACTGATCCTAGAGGCCGCTTCGGAATCCGACCAGACACTGCGGGTGTTAATTATGGAAGGGTGTTGGGTCATTGCGGATTCGGCAGGAGGGGAAATGGAAAGGACTTGGCTTCAGCTTGTAAGAAGCTGCACCCTTCACCTCGTCCAGTGTCCTAATTTCAAGTAGGAGGTTTGGACGTAGGAATGGCAAAGTGCAGGTAAACGTGGGAAGGAGTATGGAGGGACTTAGGTTAAGTTCCAATGAGGTTAGAACTTCAGAGGGAGACTAGAGGTCGAGTCGAATGGAGTTCAGACTCTTAGAGGACAGAGGTAGGAGTAGAAGGAGATTTAGATTGACAAGTTTAAAGTCGAGTCTATGTCGATATACGAACTGAGGAATACAAGGTGAAACTAACTAAGCTTAAATACTGTAGTCCAGAATAATGTGGAACAGGAACAAAGACTGCGGCAGTGTCTTGACTGCATAGATAAATTATCTAGTGGGAGCCGCACAGGAATCCGTAGTCAAATTTGCAATAGAGATGGCAGCCTTGGAAAGGCAGCCGTGGATGCTGTACAAGGCAGCCTGGTGCACAGCAGTGTGGGCAGTGCAAGGTGGCTGGGAACGAAATTGGGAGGCATAGGCAAAAGTCATGTTCGACATGCAGGAAAGGGTCGGATGGATGCGGGTTCCAATCGGGCGAGGAACAGTTCTTGACAGTATTTCCCCCTTAGTGCCGAGCCTACGAGGCATGTGAGGGTTTGAGTCTGAATGAGGAAGTTGGTTGAATTTTCCGAATTCGGTAATTGGTTGAAAAAATTTTCACGTTCTTTCCTTCTCCCATCAACTATCAATTATGTCCCCTCCAGCAGTATCCGCGCAGATCAAATTGGCCACAATGAGGGCCCAACACAAACAGAGGGAGCGGGCAATGAAGGAGCAGATGGAATGGGTGATGAAGGAGCAGATGGAACGGGAGATGAAGGAGCTGGAGGAAGTGGCGAGGGAGGAGGAGCGCTGGGTGCAGGAGGCGCAGAAGGCTGCAGAGGAGGCTGCAAAGGCTGAGGAGGTGCACCAGGCAGAGGTGTGGAAAAAAGAGGTATCAGCCACAAGACGAGTGGAGAAGAAGCGGGCGGCTGCAGCCGCAGGTTTGGAGGATGAGGCCGAGGGGAGCAAGTCCCCAAAGAAAAAGAAAGTCACCAAGTCGAAGGCGCGAGTGGGGTCGGAGGGGTCAGAGGGTCCAGTGCAGGTGCAGGCCGCATTGCCTTGCAAAAGGTGCATACTTGTTTCCCTTTTCAGTCTCTTTTTACTGACAAGTGGCCTAGATGCAAATATCAAAAGATCGCTTGTTTGAAGATGGGTGCAAAGGGATGCATGTGCGACAACTGCACGTGTGTCAAACATAAGTGCGAGGAGGTAGTGTGGGAGGGGCAGGAAGCCCCTGCGGCAAAACCAGCGGGAACGACCAGGGCAACCGGGGAAAACCTGGAATTAATGCAACAAATGATGAAGTTGATAAGGAAGGGGTTTGCTGAGGTGGCTACTGCAGTGCGGGAATCAATGGGAGAGATATGGGACACCTTGGACCCAGAGTGGGTGGAGGAAGAAAGTGCCGGGGAGGAGAGCGACGAGGGTGACGAAGAGGTGGAGTGGGCAGTGCGAGAGTCCTGGCGGGAAAGATGCAGGATATGAAAATCCGGAGATGACTGGGAGGCCTTCCAGAGATATCTGGAGAAAAGGTGAGCTGATGACGAGGAGGAGAGTGAGGATGAAGAAGAGGGTGAGGAGGGTAAAGAGAAGGATGAGGGCAGAGATGCAGGCAAAGTTGGGGGAGAGGGAGATGAAGATGGAGAGGGAGAAGCGGTGGTAGTGTAGGGACCTGGTGAGGTCCAAAAAAAAATCTTTTTTCAATAAAATTTGTTCTGAGTTCAGACTGAGTGAATAAGTAACGTGAATAGTCTTTAAGCAGGTAACGGTCCGGGTTTCTGTGGGTAGCAGGTGTGAAAATCTGCAAGGAGTTCTTGGGTGTGGTCAAGTTCTGTAACAGGTAGCCAGGAAGTCTCTTTGTCGGTTCCCTGGTAACCTTCCCATCGGACGAGGTAGAGAATCTTGCAGCGACATCGGTTGTCGACTTTGGAGTTGAGGACTTCAGCAATCTCATATTCGAGCTCGTCATCAATGGTGATCGGAGGAGGTGGAGGTTGTACTCGATTTGGAATTGTGTTCGGGGAGTGCTTCTCTAGTTGAGAGACATGGAAAACAGGGTGAATGGCCCGCATGTGATCCGGGAGCCGCAGGGTGACTGAGTGAGTACCCGGGCGGGCAATGATTTTGAAGGGGCCATGGTGCTTTTCGGAAAGTTTCTTGGAAGGATGAGTGGTGCAGATATTTTCCGCAGTGACGTAGGCAGAGTCACCAATGTTGAAGTCGGGTGCGGGTGCCCGATGTTTGTCCACAGGACCTTGATAACGCTCTTGAGTGGCCGCAAGCTGTTTCCGAAGCTCCTGATGAAGGTCATCTAAGTCAATGACAAACTCGCGGGCGTGCTGTGAAGCTAAGTCGCATTCTGGAAAAATGGAAATGTTCAGGTGATAGCCTTTGTTGGCAAAGAAAGGGGATATGCCTGTAGAGGCGGAAGGAGCATTGTTGTAGGCAAATTTGCCCAAGGGTAAGAGGTGAGACCAGTCGTCCTGCTGATAGTTGCAGAAGATCCAGAGGTACTGCTCCAGGGTCTGATTAAGTTGTTCTGTCTGACCATCACCTTGCGGGTGATAACTGGAAGTGAAATGGATCCGCATGTCGAGCGCTTTTCCGAGGGAGCAGAAGAAATGGGAGACAAACTCGGATCCCTGGTCACAAGTGACGTGCGATGGAACGCCATGCTTGGAGAAGACGTGGAGGACAAACAGGTTGGCTAGTTCTTGGGCTGTGATTTCATTGACAGTTGGGATGAAGATGCCTTGCTTGGTGAGGTGGTCAACAATGACCAGGATAGCGGTGTGACCATCGGAGTTGGGTAGTTGTTCAATGAAGTCCATGGAGATGGAGTTCCAAGGTCGTTCTGGAACTGGAAGTTGCTTTAGAAACCCGTAGGGCTTGTGTCGAGGTGACTTGGATCGTTTGCAAGTGGTACAGGTTTTGCAGAATTCCTGCACAAAGGTGCGGAGGTTTGGCCAAACATATTCCTGGCGGACAAGCTGCTGGGTTTTGTTTTGTCTGAAGTGGCCAGAGAGGATGTGATCGTGTTTGTACTGAAGGACCTTGAGGCGAAGATCTGCGACATCCGGAACATAAATCCAGTTGAAGTGGTGGAGAAGACCTGCCTTGTCTATGGCCCAGTTGGGGTCGGTAGGTGTCGGAAGATGTGCAGGTGAAAAGGGGTCAAGGGGTAGGGAGGTGCGGATGTTGTGGTGAAGTTTCTCAACATCCATGATTACTGCTTGTCGAAGGATGGGTGTGGCGAAATAGGTGGCATGGAGGGAAGAGGTGAGCTGTTCCTGTGTGAATACAGGTCAGAATTTGGTTGGGTTTATGGAGGCGAAGTCGCTATTTCCCCCTTTGCGGTAGACGTCCCAACGTCTAGTGAGTGCATCTGGCTTGGCCCCTAGTTTTCCGGGGCAGAAGCGGATGACAAGATTGAATTGGGAAAGGTACTCAGACCAACGGGCCTGGCGGCGGGTGAGCAACTTGGTAGTGCTGAAGTACTCAAGATTTTTGTGGTCGGTGACCACATCAACCGGGTTTGCAGAACCCTCGAAATACTGCCGCCAGTGTTTGAAGGCCTCGAAAATGGCCAAGAGTTCCTTATCATGGGTGTCATAATTTAGTTCAGCGGGATTGAAGGAGCGGGAATGAAAGGCGACCAGATGGATTTCTCCATCCGCAGTGTAAACCGAAAGGATAGCCGCTAGTGCATAGTCAGAAGCGTCCGTTTCAAGTACCATCTGTGAGTCAGGTACCCATTGCGTTAAGATGGGGGCATGGGTGAATTCTTGTTTGAGCTTTTCAAAAGCATCGCAGCACTTCTTGTTGAAGTCCCATGGTGCAGATTTCCATGTCAAGCAGGTGAGTGGGATGACAATGTCTGAATAGCTGTTAATGAAGCGGCGGTAAAAGTTGCAAAAGCCTAAGAAGGATTGAATATCCTTAACTTTCCTAGGCTCGGGCCAGTCAAGCACGGTTTTGACTTTATCCTCGGACATCCGCAGTCCATCCAGTGAAAGGATGAAACCCAAATATTCGACGGTGTCTTTGTGGAACTCACATTTCTGTGGAGAGGCGTAAAGTCCATTTTTCCGGAGATGGCGGAGGACTTCTTTGATGTGAGCCCCATGCTGGGACTTGTCGTTGGAATAGATTAGGATGTCGTCAAGGTATACGATGACACAAACATCCAGCATGTCACTGAAGATGTTGTTGATAAACCGCTGGAAAGCTGCAGGTGCATTAGTGAGCCCAAAGGGGACCACCAACCACTCGAAGGATCTGTACCACATGCGGAAAGTAGTTTTCCACTCATCACCATCAGCGATGCGGACTAGGTGATAAGCGTGCCACAAGTCTATTTTGGTGAACAAGCGGGCTTTGCGGGGAGAGTCAAGTAGGTCGTAAATGAGAGGAAGTGGGTAACAGTCTTTCTTTGTAAGACGGTTAAGTCCTTGGTAGTCGACACAAAGTCGGAGACTACCATCCTTCTTCTTGACGAAGAGAATCGGAGCGCCATGCGGAGACTTGGATGGGCGGATGAAACCTGAGCAGATGTTTTCGTCAATAAAGACTCGTAAGGCTTCTAATTCAGAGGGGGAGAGAGAATACATTCGGCCCGGAGGCAGAGGAGTATTGTCTTCTGTCTCTATCTTGAGGTCGTAAGACCGATGCGGAGGAAGGGTATCCGCCTTAGTCTTATTAAAGACATCAGCGAATTCATGATACTCGGGAGGAATATCGGAGAGGTTGGAGGAGTTAGTGGATTGAGCGGAGCAGGCGGATAACCCTTCTGGAGCAAAGGTCATCTGAAAAGCTACTGCCCCAGGAAGTTTGCTAGCACGCGCATAAGCGGCAGCGTTGATGAAGGAGATGTCGGGAGGTGTTAACTTAGGAGGAATGGGAGGTTCGAAAAGTGCGGAGGAGTCGAGGATTTCTACCAGAAGATTCGGGGACAAAGGTGACGTCAGGGGTGCTGGACCTCTATGATCTGCAGAGCAGAAAGCGAGTTGGCTTGAAGACCAGTCAATCAACGGATTATATTGCTTCAGCCAGTTATGACCGAGTATGGCGGAACAGGAAGAGTCGAGCGAGGTTACATAAAATGACAAATTGAATACTTCACCGGCAGGGAAGGTGACTGGAAGTTTGACGATCTGAGTTATGGTGGAGTTGCAAGTTCCATCAAAGAGTCATAAACCGATTGGGTTAATGGATTCCGTGCTGAGTTGGTTATTCAACACGAAAGAGGAGTCAAGGAAGCAGTGGGAGGAGCCAGAGTTGATAAGGGTTCAGAAAGGGGCGGATGAGTCGGGAAAGATTAAAAGAATGGTTAGGGAGTCAGGGTCAGAAAGAGCGGACACATTGAGACGAACATAGGCAGCCAAGTGGGTAAGATCAACGCAACCCCCAGCCCCAATGGCTGTATCCTGAGGGTTGTGTACTATTTTTCCGAGTCCATAGTCTCGGGAATGACAGTGGATGCACGGGCTTTTGCGGCTTTGGATTTCGGGCAGTTTCCTGCTACGTGCCCTTCTTCACCGCAGTAGAGGCAGAGTCTTTCCCTCATGCGGCATTCTCGTTCCTCCCCAGTAAGCTTGCCATTCTTCCCCAGCTTATTGGAGATGGACGACTTGGGCTTGTCCTGGGGAGTGTTCTTTGCCGCAGAAGACTGCTGGTTTGACAGCGGGGAAGAACCTTTGGAAGAGTCCTTCCAACTAGAGTTAGTGATGTTACTGGAATTCTTTGTTTCGAAACGGGATTCATCTTCTTGCATCCAGTAGATGTCGTCGCTGTCCTGCGCTTTCAAGCGCAGTTCTGCAAGAGTATTGGGTTTACCACCCTGGAGAACTTCTATGCGAAGCTGGAGCAGAAGACCGTGGAAATAGCGGTCGCGAAGGGCTGCTTTATTCCAGTTGACCCTAGAAGCTAATTCCCAGAAGTCAACGTTATATTTCGTGATACGACCACCTTTCTTCATTGCTAAGTCAGAGAGAGCTTTTTCCGCATCTCTGACTGGGTCGTGCAGACCGAAGTTGCTTTCCAGCTCGGCGAGGAAAGCTTCGTAGTCCCACATCCAGTGTGCAGAATCTGTCGGGTCATTCAGACCAGGCTCAAACCAACTGAGAGCTGATCCCTTAAGATAAGAAAGGATGAATATGATCTTTTTCTCATAAGAGGAAAATACGTGCGGACGGTTGCGGAAATGAAGATTGCAGGAGACTAAGAAGTCTCTAAGTTTCTTCGGATTGGCACCGTCGAAAGTGTCGGGGTCGCAAACTTTGATTTTTTCGGTCTTGGGTGTGTTATTTTGTCGAAGGGTGTGGATACTCTCCGAGACGTTGTAAAGGACATCTATCAACCTATCCCCTGGGTCAGGGTTTTCCCCTGCGGGAGGTTGATCCTCAGGATCATTGGGATCGGGGTCACCCCCAGGACTGTCAGGACCACTAGGGTCGTCGGGTCTGCCGGGGGGTCCATCCTCTAGACCAGGATCTTCCAACCCAAAGGGTTCAGGCTGGTTGATGCCTCCTATGTACTCAAGGGGAGTTCTTGATTGAAAACCTTCTGGGTTGCCGGAAGGTTGCGGGGCACAGGCGGACATGAGATTGGCACTGATTGAGGGGGCTCCTGAGCCGATTTGTCGGAAGATGTTTGAGGGTCTGGAAGACACTCCAAACGTAGTAGCGGGTCAAGGGTCAGAAAGGGTGGATTGCTGGATTGCAGAGATCCCTGGAATAGTACCAGCGCGTTGGGAATTCCTGGTTGTGCACTGGCGGGTCTCAGTAGGGGTCATAGAGAGGAAATGGACGAGTGAAGTGTGAGTTCGTATATACTGTTAAGAACTGATCCTAGAGGCTGCTTCGGAATCCAACCGGACACTGCGGGTGTTAATTATGGAAGGGTGTCAGGTTGTTGCAGATTCGGCGGGAGGAGAAATGGAAAGGACTTGGCTTCAGCTTGTAAGAAGCTGTGCCCTTCACCTCGTCCGGTGTCCTAATTTCAAGTAGGAGGTTTGGAGGTAGGAATGGGAAAGTGCGGGTAAACATGGGAAGGAGTACAGAGGGACTTAGGTTAAGTTCAGATGAGGTTAGAACTTCAGAGGGAGACTAGAGGTCGAGTCGAATGGAGTTCAGACTCTTAGAGGACAGAGGTAGGAGTAGAAGGAGATTTAGATTGACAAGTTTAAAGTCGAATCTATGTCGATATACGAACTGAGGAATACAAGGTGAAACTAACTAAGCTTAAATACTGTAGTCCGGAATAATGTGGAACAGGAACAAAGACTGCGACAGTGTCTCGACTGCGTAGATAAATTATCTAGCGGGAGCCGCACAGGAATCCATAGTCAAATTTGCAATAGAGACGGCAGCCTTGGAAAGGCAGCCGTGGATGCTGTACAAGGCGGCCTGGTGCACAGCAGTGTGGGCAGTGCAAGGCGGCCGGGAACGAAATTGGGAGGTGTAGGCAAAAGTCATGTTTGATGTGCGGGCAAGGGTCGGATGGATGTGGGTTCTGATCGGGCGAGGAATGGTTCTTGACAGTGAGATGGCAAACACAGCAGCAACTGTACTCCAGAATGAGTCCCAGTCTCTTCGATCTGTCCTACAATCTGGGTCTTGGATAATGAAAATGCAGAATTTGAAACCCTCCTAGAAGTGATGCTGCAGAAATCCGCACAGAAGGGAGGAACATTTTACTATGTATATCAGGACAAATTGAAGTTGGAAGTGATGCTGCGGAAATCCGTGCAGAAGGGAGGATAATCGTAAATGTATATCAAGATAAAATGGTCAAAGTACTGGAGAGTTGAACGTAGACTTGCAAGCTACAAGACAGAGATGAGCGATGGGTGAAAAGTGGTAAGCTCATCATAGCTTCCGAGTCATCCAGAGATTCACATGTTCTCCAAGTGCAAAGGATGAAATTCAGCAAAATGGCTGTGGATGACATGACTTCAAAGGTTGTTCATCAGGAAAACGTGGAGACACAGAAATAACCTCATTCATCTCAGACCTCATTTCTTACTAGACACAGGTGTAGGCTCGATGTTCCAGTAGCTTTCTGCATATTCATTAATAGCACGATCCGAACTGAACTTGCCAATCTGTAGTATAAAGGGACTTGTTAAGACAACACAAAGAGAGCCAGCAGGAAACATTCACTCGCCTTGGCTGTAGTTCGGATCGACCTCTAGTTGTCTTGGTTGTGATATGCTTCGTCCACCATCCCCAATGCTGCAATGTCTATATTGATGCAGCTAGGAAATGTTACACTATATCTGACCCTAGCTTAGACTCACAGGAATTGAAATCGTCCAAAAGAAGGTAGTAATCGCCTTGTCTAATGGTATTTAGAAGTCTAGATGTGAAAGTATCAGTAATCCATCATTTGACAGAGGTCAAACATCAGGAACTTACAGCTCATACACCCTGCCGTCACCAAAATACCAGCTGAAACCTGGTTAAGGACGTTCGCCAAAGACGGGCAATGGGGATAGGGTGATACATGTACTGGTACTGGAGGTCTTCCACAGCTCTGGAAGCGGCAGAATAAGAAATGAGAGCATCAAATAACACCAGACAATGTACGGGGTAAGGTGATCAAAGAAGACTAGCAAGGCATCAGCAATGAGCAGTGCAGGATGATTGAATGAGACGAGATACTAACAGACATTGCTCTCCCCAACCTACACATAAATGAGATCAGTACGTCTCAGATGATTATAACAAACACAACACTAACTTCCTCAGCAATCTTGATATTTGCACCATCTACCTCACACCAATCAGCATCAATGCCGCAGAAGCGCACAATGCCACAACGTACCGACAGTTCCTCCCAGACTACTCTGTCTTGCTCACGGAAATTCTCATCCCCGCCTCGGATATCAGCCAGCACATCTCGACAACTGGGACAGAAGCGTCGGGTACTTCAAATGTGAAGTTCTGTCTTAATGGGGGCTTGCTTCTGGGGAGTAGAGCGTAAGATAGTCTTTCGTTTCAGGGTCGGCATTGATCTCCTCCACTGGTGAGCTGGGAGTGTTTCCAAGCATGCTTCTGCTTAGGTTTTGATTTCATCTTCTCTTTGCGCCATGGTAACTTCTGTGGACTGCCAGCAGGACATTTGGATTCAGACTCTTCCGAGGTCTCATCTTCATGCGCTCTTTTCTTGGTGTCTGCCTCAAACTGATCCTTAACCTGGACCAATGCTTTTCGAGTGGACTGTGCTGGAAGCTTGATCTTTAATTTGAGACCTGCTTGTCTTGCCTCCTCTGTTGCAAATGTCTCAGCCGGATATGAAATGAAGATAAAACCCATAGGTCTGTGTCATTTTCAGCATCTATCTCCTGGTTCTCCAGGAACCTTTTGGCATGCTCAGTGCTTTCAGAGCTGTCAAGTTTAGTGTCTTCGTCACCCCATGAGAATGGTGACTCAGACTTGCAATCTCCATCGAAAAAATGGTCTGAAGATGATTTAATGGATATAACTCCATCTGAGGAGTATCCAGACATTAAAATAGCTGCCAAACGAGTGTGTAGGGACTGTGTAGAAGTCAATAGAATGGTGTTTGAACTTTTTTGAATTTTTTGATTTATTTTATTTATTTTGATTTTTCGATCACTCGAAAACATGTGGGACATGAATTTCCGAAAGGTCTGTACTCCCTCCTCACATCTTGTGTGAGGGATGTAGTTAATCAATTTTTTGATCTTGATTATGTGACAAGCACCTCCCTCGAGGAAGATGAAAATAGAGTTTTGAGTGTGAGTGTCATAAACAAACCTTATAGTTATTACTAGTAATCTCCTGTGGCTCAACTAGTTGAGCACACTTGTACAGTATATGTGATCATACCATTAAAAGGTCTTGAGTTCAGTCTTTCCTTCACACAAATTTATTTTGTAGGCACTTCATGAAGTTTCAAAGAGCTTGGAACTTGAATATATCAAATTTGACTATCCAATATGGTATACTTTTGTCAAGTACCTGGAATCTGGTTATTCCAACCAGCATCCCCAGAGTCCAACTGGAATTGTTGGATTCCACATCTGTGAATGTTATGGACAAGTAGAGATCATCAGGGCTTGTACACCCCCCTATCTACAAGCTTGCAAAGGGAAAACTAAGATATCTTATTTCTACTGAACATACAAAAGATTTGCATTTGCATTTTTGGGTTCTCCTGATCTCTGTGATAAAGAAGAAGATTGATTCAGAGGACTCATACATGCCAGGCACAGCCATGGCCCAACTAGAACAAGTTTATTATATTGCTTGAGAGCTGGGAAAAATATTGACGGAGTGTCAAGGTTTTCTGGAACAGCTGTAAATTAAACAACACGGTCGCGTGCAAGCTGGCAGCTAGTGATGGCACGAAGCTAAAGAGTTACAATGTAGAACAAAGGTAGAAAGAAAATATGTTCCCAGACATAGAGATGTCAAGGTAAGCATTGGGTCATCGAGCGCAGGATAAAACAATTCATTTGAATCTGTCTGCCATCTATGGCAATACCATGAAGGTGACGTTGAACAGACTTTACATTAAAGCAAGATATCATATGTTGCGCTTGGAAAATTTAATGCTCATCCCATCATCCCGTCAACCTCTTAAATGGCATCCTTGGAGTTTCCATCCCTGGGGGCCCAACCGACACACCCAAATCCACAACCTCCCCAGTTGCGATGTCGTATACCCATCCATGGACGAAAATCTCTACTGGTCTTGTTTGCTTTTGATTGATCACAGAAGATAGAGTGCGATTTCGCTGCCATGGAGCGGAGATCGGGAGATCAGAATTTGACATAAAGGCTTGAGCCAGAAAATATACAATAGTGATAAAGTTAGACTCGGCAATCCTGTGTACATTTGCTTTAACGTTTTCTTCCACGAGGGCACGAAAAGCAGCTAAATGAGATGAATCGTCAATTTTCTGCATCAGAAGTAAAGGAACAATGTGCACATACGATCGTGTATATGCAACGGACTCCCATTTTCATTGGAATGCTTCGGCTGCCGATGTTTGATGATCTCTTTTCTACCAGGCGAGTCCATCAACAATTGACAGAGAACGTGGACGAATGAAAGAAGATCCGCACCTCATGCTGACTTCATATATCTGTCTAATTGGCGTAATCCATTTGCACACAGGATCTTCTGTATGATCAGCATATATCGAAGTGGTTGCATCGGTAGGGATATTAACACGGGAAAGCTTAAAAGCTGCTTCGACGCCCCCACACCCATAGTGCCCCATGACAACGATATGATGTACCCCGAGGGCATTTACAGCAAACAAAAGCGCTGAGTTTCTAAAGAAATTGAATCAGGGTACGGCGGTCGCGCCACGGTCCTTCTCTTTTCGGTGTGAGCTTCTTTGTTTGGTGCGTCATTCTGAGGTTCTTCCCTTTCCACCTGTATATCTTCCCCCAGCTGCATCCCATCACCCCAACAAAATTAAATTATTCCATGTTCCAGGTATGTGGAGTATGTCCTCCAAGTGCAAATATAATTATGACCATTACATGTCGAAATTAATTCAACAGTTCCTCAGCCCTCAATTTTGCTTCTTTACCACCTACACCTGTTATGGAACATTTTTCCACAGGTGTGTACACAATAAAGGCTTCTCTTTGATGTGTAACATGCAAAGTTGTTGCTGAATCAGCTAACCAGTCATACCAGATTAATTGCTTGTCATTTCCATCAAGGTTACAGGTTTCATATGTGTCAAAATTGTAAAGTTCTTCATTTACTGGAAATGCAATCAATTCCTCCCCCACATTCGAATCTTTGGTACCCTTCTTTGATCCCTCTTTTTGCTTCTCTTTTCCCTTCTCTTTTCCCTTCTTTTTCCTCCAACAATCTCTCTCCTTATGTCCTATTTTTCCACAGTTCCAACATTTGTTACCAGCATATTTGCCACATTTACTTGACCAATGTCCTGGTCGCTTACAATGTTTGCAATAAGGTTTGTTGGAGGATTTATGATTGGTGATGCACTCTTCCAAGGTTTTGGTAGTTCTGCTATTCTTCTGGGTATTAACCAGGTTTGTGCTAGAACCATTAGAATACTTGTTATGTGAGCGCATCATACAAATTTTATATTCCTCCCATAATAAGCCTAGAAAGGAATCTGAGGACATTCTCCTTTTGGGGTCCAGATCATTGGGATCATTGGCATTCCCATTATAGGGTTCGACGTAAGTCTGCCAAGATGGGTAAAGACACCCAAATAATCACTTTGAAGCATGTGTCCAAAACATGAAATTCCACATTGGGTAATTTATTGATGCAGTCACGATATGATTTAAGCATGTCAAGGTGCTTTGGGAGATCATCTGCTTCTAGTACCTTGGTTTCATATAACAGGCACTGTATATGATTTACTGTTTGATGTGCCTTGTTCTCGTGAGTGACCATAAGTGCTGAATACATTGCTTCAGCTGATGTTTTCGATCTGACATGATTTATTTGAGAAGAGGTGACACTATGCATGATTACTTGTTGTGCCTAAGAGTCATTTTTGTCCCAGTTATTTGCATTAACGGGATCTTTGGTTTCATCTGGTCATTTCACACTGCCAGTAGTATATCCAGTTATATCAGAATTGATAAATACCCTTTTCATTCTCTCCTTCCATTTGTGCCAATTCTCATCTGTTAAGTGATCACATTCAGCGATTTTGTTCACATTTGAATATTCTTTTGTCCAAATCAATTTGATTGCTGGTTGAGCTGCAGCCTGTTGCCATTGTTGAGAAGTGTTAGAGGTGTAAACTCTACTAACTTGAATAGGGGTTGAGGATGCATCTTCATCTGGCTCTTCTGGTTCAAAGAGGTGATCTGACATAGTGTGTCCAAGTCCAGAATGAGTTATTTAAATATGAAAAAGGGCAGGGCCCATAACATATTGGGATTATGGTGTGAAGGAGAAGTTCAAAGGGATTAAATGATGGGAGTTCAGGACAAGGTAGAATGTCTCGTATTCTCCTATACTACAATGTACATATGTTTTGATCTATAAATACATTGTGTTCTATTTTTATACATGATGCACTAACATATTGTGCTAGGATTGACTATCCCAACACAACTGATATGTGACTTATTGTGGGAAGGTTAGATGATCATCCATCCATCCTTTCCCCCCATGGTTGGGTGGAGGAAACGGTGTCCAAGGTGCCTAATATAAATATATTTATGGAACATATCATAGTCAACAAATTATGTTGTATTAGTAAGGCTACCTACTGCTACATGAAGGCCTGAAGGCTGACCGAAAGCCAAAATGGGACAACCAAGATGAGAGCCAAAAAAGAAAAAAAGAAAGCTGGATGCAGCTCAAAAATTCAAAATAGAAGTGGCCAAAACCAGACAAGTCCAAAATCAGACATAGCTAAAACTGGATGCTGCCAGAAATAGATGCAGCCAAACGTAGACAGCCAAAAGTTGATGCATGCAGCATGTCATCCAGATGTGAAGTTCTGCATCCATCTATTTCTGACCAAATCATGGGTGCAGGGGGGGACAGAGCATCCAATGTCTCAAATATATGTAAAGAACACATTGCAGCAAACAGTAATGTAATAAATATGATGTAGGCAATGTGAAGAGCAAAACATATCAAAAGCATGCATGCTGTAAGGTGTCCCAAAGCAGAAGACCAGATGGGTTTGTCCCAAATATGGAAGGACATTTTAGGCATCACAATGGCCATTCCATCGATCCACCCATGATTCCATGAGGAATCACTTTGCCATCATATATGGTGTCAAGCTGTGCTAAAGCAACAAATATATTTTTCTGAAAATAAAGTCATTAGTAACCATCAGACAGCACTCAGTGCCTCCCCCTACACACAGGTAAGGACTTACCTGTTATGCAAGACCCCATGTGTACACAAGCACATTATCATTGAGTGTATAACCCCAAAATTTGTCACCTTATGTACACCACATGAATGCAGCACATTCAGTGGCGGTACACAGGCATAGGTATTGTGTGCTTTCACAATGCACAAGCCTTGAGGCAGTTGATTCATAGTTGATTCATAGTTAACTCATGTTTGACTCGTGTTTGACTGGTAGTTGTCATTTGTAGTGATGTAAGATACTTTAGTAATAACAATTCATTTCATGAGTGACATTGACACTGAATGTTTATCAGCCAGTTCATGCCAAGTTCATGCTATAGTTTTAGCTGAAAACTTTATTCTGTACTTCAATAAACAATTTTATTATTTCTGATCAGAACTATGATACATTGCTGCCAGAGGTGTTGAGGGTGTCAACAACTTGACACGGTGAGTTCAGCAGGTTCCAACACATCACATGATCATGCTTGCAGCAATTTCAAGTTCCTTTGTTCTCAACACATTTGTGCATACTTGTCTTCTGGCATTACTGGATACCTGGACTCTTTATTCCATCATCTTCTATTGACTCTGAAACTACAATGGATCCTCATGCAAGTTCTAGTTCAGGGGAGGCTGGCCCATCTCAGGCTGGACTTGGCAAGCACAAGTGTTCTCTGAGCAACATGAACCCTGGTTCAAGAGCTTTGCAAGCAATGAAAGCCCGCAAGGCCTTCGCAAAGCAACCCAAGAAGCCCAAGAAGCCTAGTAATCAGCACATGAGAAAAGGAGAGGTACCAAAGGAGGCTGAGAAGACAAAGATGCACATTCATTGTACTCAAGCACTGTTACGATTTTGTTATCGTAACCCAGGATGACCAGATGTACACCGGCAAGACTGGGTACTTTATTTTTCTGATTCAACTTGACTCACCTCCGACGGGAGACACTTTGACACATGGTGACTCCATGCACCTGAACCCACTCCCACACATGCTGTGGTATGACAGCCCCTTGACATGAGGTCCATGACATTGGACTCTCACAATCAACATGCTGCGCCGCAGCATGTCCTTGACATCGGATCCTTGACATCGGACGCCTCATGCTAGGCATGAGGTTTATCCTTTATTGTTCCCTGACATGCTGCGCTGCAGCACTCCGTGACATCGGATGCCTCATGCGAGGCATGAGGCCTGTCATTTCTATTGTTCTTTCTATTTTTACTTGATAACAATCCTGCATTCCGATTGGACGATAGGTATCTTCGAACTGTATATAAGCTGTAGTAATACTGCCTGTATTCCTCAGCTTGACCTAATTCAAATAACGGTCTTAGACTCAACCAGAACACTCGGCAGCTTAGGAAGCCCCTAGCTGTGATAACTCGAACTCGACAGTTGGAAAGCCTCCAACTGTGATACATGAACTGACAGTCTACTCAGAAAGCCTCTGAGTACGGATAGCCGTATCGACTTAGGAAGCACCAAGTCCCAAACAGAACCTGATACAGTAAGAAAGCCTCTTACTGCAAGAACTGATACAGTTGGAAAGCCTCCAACTGCAACATACAAAGACTAGGCTGAGTTGAGACCTATAGTCTTAACAAAAGGTCAAGCTGATCTACACAGTCCACCTACCTAGGTGCAGACACAACGTCTTTCAGACAAAGCCCAGACAGACCTCCAACCGGAACATCATCATCAGGAAGAACCCCATGGTATAGATACCAGGGTCGACTAGTACGATACTTGGAACCAGCACAGAGGTGGTTCTCAAGGAGAACCAGTGATGAAGAACCCTGATACCTCGACGAAGAGGATTTTAGATCCTTCGATAAAGAAGAAACCCCAGAACGAGATCCATTCTCCCTATCCAATGACAATGCCAACATGTCCACTGAACCCACCGCACCAACCAATGAGATTAGAATCTGAACCCCCTCTGACTTCACAGGGGACTGAACGAGAACTGCAAAGTTCTTACAAGAAGTAAAACTCTATTTGAGAGTGAACCACGGAATCTACGACACCGATGAAAAGAAAATCATCTTCGCGTTGTCATTTATGAATGGAGGAACCGCCACGCCCTGGGCACAGACATGGGCAGAAAGAGAGGACCTAGGAACTTGGTCAGCCTTTGAATCGGCGCTCAAGACAGTGTTCACGCCAATCGATGAAGCTGGCAGGGCCAGAACCAAGATGAAGACATTGAAGCAGGGACAAGACCTGGAGGACTACATTGCGCAGTTCTGAATCTGGCGAGAGAAGGCAGGAATCAACGACGACACCGCCCTCATTGAACTCTTTATGGATGGGTTGAACCCCAAGCTCCTTGAAAGAGTTTTCAACATGGAAATGATCCCTATGACCTTGGAAGGAATGATCAACGCCACCTCCAAGTATGATGGACAGTGGAGAAGAGCAAAGGCCATAGCAGGGAGGCTGCAGGAGACTTTTATGAAGAAGCTCCTGGCCTCTAAGGCAAAGGAAACCCCACTTGAGATCAACCGCCTCTCCTACCAGGAGAGGATCAAACACATGAAGAAAGGGTTGTGCTTTGTGTGCCACCAGCCCGGACACAGAGCAACTGAACACAAGAAAGGGGAAACAAGGACCGAGGACTGGCCTTTCCCAAAGAACAAAGGCAAAGAAGCCTACTCGAAGATCTGAGCGATCTTGAATGAACTCGATAGAGAAGAGAAAGCAACAGCTGTCGCTGCCATCGGAGATGAGGGTTTTTAAAGGGGTGGCCTGCCTTGATGCCAGGTACCACCGAACTTTCCATCTGCTCTATACTACTGGCCACTTTGAAAAATCAATCTATGCATTTAGATGTCAAAGTGGTAGGGACAGGCAGAGGAAAAGCCATCGAAACCGAAGCCCTACTCGACTCTGGAGCAGGAGGGATATTCATGAGTCATGAATTTGCAGAGGACAGCGGATTTGAACTGTACCCCCTGGAGAAGGTGATCAAGGTCAAGAACGTGGACGGAACCCCAAACAAGAAAGGGGAGATTTCCCACTATGCCAAGGGACTCTTGACGATCAATGGAAGAACTTTCCCAATGACCTTCCTCATTGCAGGACTGGGAAAGGAATCAGTCATCTTGGGCTTGCCGTGGCTCAGGAGAATCAATCCAGTAATCAACTGGAGAATTGGAACCTTCCAATTCAGGATGAATGACAAGACCCATCCTGAATTCTCACATGGAAGAGGAAGAACCCTTATTGGTAGGGTACAAACCAAGAAAACCGACAATGAACACTTGTCATGGCATCGGAAGGGAACCAAGCAGAAGAAGAACCCCTTAGACATGATGAAGGAAGAATGACAGGCATGGTGCCGAGGCATCATTGCTAGAGACCAAGAGAAGCTCGCCCTCAAGAAGAAAGCTGCTGAGGAAGAACGAGCACAGTGGAAAAGACTGGCCACCAGAGAATTGGAGAAACTGGCTACCAGGAAAGAAGAAGGATGACTGGCAGTAGCCCGAATAGTCGCAAAAGAGAGGGAAAAAGCAGCCCTGAAAAGCAAGAAAGAAGAGCTGGCAAAAGAAGAATGCCGAGAGCTATGCCAAAGAGTTGTTTCCAAGGCAAAACTGATGGGAGGAGTCCTCCACGAAGAACCAAGAAGAAGCAAGATGCCTGTTGAGACAAGGAAAACGACAATTGAAGAAATTGATGATGAAGAGATCACGATCACGACTCTTCAAGATGCGGAGCCTATTGGGCCACAAGATGAAGAAGAAACTGAGAAGGAAAACTCAGCACAGGCAAACCACAAACAGGCAATGGAACAGGCAATGGAACAGGCAATGGAACAACCGAAAGAGACACCCGAACTAAGGATCGAAGACGACGAGCTACTGGTTGCCTACATCCGAGGAGAACCCATCATTGGAATATTCAAACCAGCTAGGACACCGCTGACAGAGGAGTATGATGAGCCAAGATACAGATATTCTCTGACGACGAAGACAATCTCTCGGATTGCAAAGGCAAAAGGATCACCACGATATGCTTATGGACAAAATATCTGGATTAGGGCAAAGACATCAGTCTCTCAACACCTGACACACAAGAAGGAAGGAGACCCCAAACAGAAGACCCTTGATGAACTACTCCCCGAACAGTACAGGGAGTACCAACGGATATTTGAAAAGGAAGCATTGGAGAGATTCCCAGAATCAAGACCCTGGGATCATGTGATCGAACTGAAAATGGACTTTATGGCAAAGGATTGCAGGGTTTACCCATTGTCACCGGCAGAACAAAAGAAACTCAACGAGTTTCTTGATGAAAGCCTACAGAAGGGATACATTTGACCATCGAAATTGCCCATGGCATCGCCATTCTTCTTCGTTGCGAAGAAGGACTCGGATGCGCTACAACCCTGCCAAGATTACAGGTATTTGAACAATGGAACGATCAAGAATACCTACCTGCTGCCGCTGGTAGGAGACCTGTTGGACAAACTGAGAGGGGCGAAATGGTTTATGAAATTGGACATCCGATGGGGATATCACAACGTCAGAATCAAGGATGGAGATCAATGGAAGGCAGCCTTCAAGACAAATCAGGGGCTGTTTGAACCAATGGTGATGTTCTTCGGATTATGCAACTCACCAGCGACCTTCCAGGCAATGATGAATGAGATATTCTGTGACATGATCAGAGAGGGATGGCTTGTGATTTACATGGACAACATCCTGATATTCTCCAAGGATCAGAATGAACACCAGGAAAGGACAAAGAGGGTACTGCAAAGACTGGCAGAAAACGACTTATACCTGAAGCCAGAGAAATGCAAGTTCAACGTCCACGAAGTGGAATTCTTGGGTCTAATCATCCGACCCAATGAAATTGCCATGGACAACACAAAACTGGCAGGTATACAGGATTGGCCCACCCCAATGAACGTAAAGGCAGTCAGATCCTTCCTGGGATTTGGGAATTTCTACAGGAAATACATTGGACATTTCGCGGAGACAAGTAGACCGCTTAATGAACTGACAAAGAAGGACAAGATGTTCAACTGGACAACGGAATGCAAACAAGCCTTTCAAATGCTGAAAAGGAAATTTGCAGAAGCACCGGTACTGCTGATGCCAGACCCAACAAAGCCATTCACAATCGAATCAGACGCCTCAAAACATGCGACAGGAGGAGTGCTGAGACAAAGGGACACGAATGGGGATTGGCACCCGTGCAGATACATATCGCATGCGCTAACACCAACTACGAGATTTATGACAGGGAGCTACTAGCGATAATATGATCGCTAGAAACCTGGAGACACTACCTAATGGGTTCAGAACACCCAGTGGTAATCCTGTCGGATCACAAGAACTTGACATACTTCCGAACGGTGCAGAAACTGAACAGACGACAGGCAAGGTGGAGCTTATTCCTATCAGAATTCGACCTGCAAATCGTCCATGTGCCTGGATCACAGATGGTACAGAGCGATGCGTTATCACGGAGAGCAGATCATGTACCGGAAGAAGACAACAATAATGAAGACATCATGATGCTGCCAGAAACAGTATTTGTGAAATTCATTGACACCGAAATGCATGACTTACTTGCAGGGAGTATCATGAAAGATGACCTGGTGAAAAGCGCAATTGAGGCACTAAAGACCAAGGGAATGCCACCAATAAAGTCAGCATTGGAAGACTGGAAGATAGAAGACGGCCTTCTATTCTTCTGAGACAGGTGCTACGTCCCAGACAATGGAGATCTATGGAAGAAGCTGGTGGAAAAATACCACGAAGGAGTAACCAGCGGACACCCAGGACAATGGCAGACAACCAAAATGATCAGGAGGGACTACTGGTGGCCAGGAATGATGACATACATCAAGAACTATGTTGCTGGATGTGCTACATGCCAGCAAATGAAGGTCAACACCCACCCAACGACACCCCCACTGCAACTGATCAGATCCAAAGCAACGAGACCATTCGCAATGGTGACGACAGATTTCATAACTGACCTACCAGAGTCCGCACTCATGGTCATGGTAGACCATGGGCTTACAAAGGGGGTAATTTTTATCCCTTGCAGGAAAACTGTGGATGCATTGGGAGCGGCCACCCTCTATCTAGACTATGTCTACAAATGATTCGGCATCCCAGACAAGATCATCTCTGACAGAGATCCCAGATTTGCCTCGCAGCTGTTCCAGGAGCTAGGAAGACTGCTTGGAATCAAGCTGGCAATGAGCACAGCATACCACCCCCAGACCGATGGGGAGACAGAACAGGTGAACCAGGAAGTGGAAGTATACTTATGGATCTTCTGCTTGAACAACCAGGAGAATTGGAAGCACCTCCTCCCGACCGTGGAGTTCACACACAACCAGAGGACACACTCCATACAGAAGAACTCCCCATTCTACCTCATGATGGGCTATGAGCCCAAGGCGATCCCACTCCCCTACCTGAAGATGAACATACCGGCCATAGAAAAATGAATAGTTGCACTGCAATGGGCCCGAGACGAAGCAAAGGCAACTCACGAGTTGGCCAGACAAATGATGGCAGAAAGAACAACAAGGCACTTCACCCCGTTCAAAGAAGGAGACAGAGTGTGGCTAGAAGCGAAGAACCTCAGAATGACGCACCAAACAAAGAAGCTCACACCGAAAAGAGAAGGACCGTTCTCTATCGAGAAGGTCCTGAGCCCACTCTCCTATCGACTGAAGTTACCAGAACAGTGGAAAATACACCCGGTATTCCACACGGCACTTCTTTCCCCATACAAAGAAACCGAGACACATGGACCAAACTTCCCAGAACAACCACCCGACCTGATAGAAGGCAAATTGGAGTATGAAGTGGAAGTGATCATCGGACATAAAAAGAAAGGAAGGACCATGCACTTCCTAGTGAAGTGGGTCGGATACCCGACCTCGGAGAACTCATGGGAGCCCAAGGGAAACCTAAAACATGCTGAAAGAATTCTAGGAGCATATAAATGACAGCGACAGCTGTAGAGGTGGAACCATGCCCACAGGGATTGAGATCCTTGCCATCATCGTTGGCACGATCCGGGCTGTGGCCACAGCCCTGACCTTTGTATTCTGCCTCTATGCCATCTTTCGACCAAGACCCGAACCCCTGATTACAGACATTGAATTCTCCATTTTACAATGCCCTATGGAGAACCCACCTCTCAATGAGATCACCACCCTGTTGACACCACTGCCTGAGGCAGCACAAACCAGAAGAACCCAATCGTGGTCCGAGTTTGGACACAAGTTATTCCTCCATCACACCCCTCAGCCCTGACCCATTCATCTATCCAGACCACATGCGATCAGACCTCGGAGGAGGAACAAAGATATTATTTGAAGTCAGTGACTTCAAAGATAGAAAGAGGGTGATGTTACGATTTTGTTATTGTAACCCAGGATGACCAGACGTACGCTGGCAAGACCAGGTACTTTATTTTTCTGATTCAACTCAACTCACCTCTGATGGGAGACGCTTTGACGCATGGTGACTCCATGCACCCGAACCCACTCCCACACATGCTGTGGTATGACAGCCCCTTGACATGAGGTCCGTGACATTGGACTCTCACAATCAACATGCTGTGCCGCAGCACTCTGTGACATCGGACGCCTCATGCGAGGCATGAGGCCTGTCATTTCTATTGTTCTTTCCATTTTTACTTGATAACAATCCTGCATTCCGATTGGACGATAGGTATCTTTGAACTGTATATAAGCCGTAGTAATACTGCCTGTATTCCTCAGCTTGACCTAATTCAAATAATGGTCTTAGACTCAACCAGAACACTCGACAGCTTAGGAAGCCCCTAGCTGTGATAACTCGAACTCAACAGTTGGAAAGCCTCCAACTGTGATACATGAACCGATGGTCTACTCAGAAAGCCTCTGAGTATGGAGAGCTGTATCGACTTAGGAAGCACCAAGTCCTGAACAGAACACGATACAGTAAGAAAGCCTCTTACTGCAAGAACTGATACAGTTGGAAAGCCTCCAACTGCAACATACAAAGACTAGGCTGAGTTGAGACCTATAGTCTTAACAAGCACTTTAAAGTCTAAATCACTTTCAGGCTGCACTTGAGCTTCATCTCTGTGTCCTTTGTGGCTTACCACACCAGACTACTGTTCCCCCCAAGGTCACAGAAGATGACAAAGTACCCTTCACCCACTGCTTTACCCTTACCTCTGAAGCACAGTTGCGGAACTCTGTCACAGCCAGTCTTGATGACAACTCGGCTAGCATTCAGGGCACCCAAATGAAAGTGTGTGAGCTCCTTAACTCTATCTCAGACTCAGTTGGGATTATCACCAACAATATCAAGCACATTCCAGAATCCCATAATTGATTTACTTACCTCTTCATATTCATGCTTGCCAAGTCACTTAATGTATTTCAAGTTAATACCATCTTTTCTATTTATCCAAAACTATTGTTACAATCTGAGACACATGAGAGACAGATGTAGGGCAAAATGGACATGGGGAAAATCTACGACCTGATGAAAGACAACTGTTGTGATCTGAGACATTTGAGAGATATGGATGTAGGGTAAGGCAGATAAAGGGAAAATCTATGACCTGACAAAAGACAACCACATGAGTAGAGCGCAATATGCACACAGAGCAAGTGAGCCATGCAGCAACATACAAGGGTGGAACAGACTTGGCTTCAGTGAGCTGTGCCTCCCTATGCTTATGCGTGTCCATAACTTTGAGGGGTGTTGTGCACAAGATGAGAAAGCTAAGAACTAATGCATGTCTTTAGGAATAATTAAATTCCTCAGGAATTTTATGGTGCTATTAGGCATTTTCCCTAGCGCTTCTTTGGATGGGTGTCCAAGTTGCCTATGCCAAGTCAAGTAGTCAGCAATATACATGGTCGTGACATTAATCCTCTTGGTGCTCAATATATGAGTCCAAGCCCAATAGATCATGTCGCATCTCCTAAGAGGGACACAATCCATTATTGGGTTTCCTTTCTCAAAAAAATGAAATGTGTGCAGAGGAACCATGCACATCACTTCCATCTTGTAAAAAGACACCTATTGACAGTAGTCAAGTACTACAGTCGGGTATGTAGTAGACAGGGTATAATTGCATCTCATGCGTCTCTGACTTCCCGTGACATACTACCTGGTGTCTAATGAAGACTGCTCCTTTTCCTACTATATGAGTAGTACCTGTGGCTGTTTGAACCAAGGCAGAGTCCTTTCTCAGTAAAGGCTCATAGGAAGTGAAATCTTTCATTTCACCAGTGAAGTGCTTTGATGCACCTGAATCCATGATCCAGTCAGCACCTTTCTCACAATTTCCATTTGCACACATAACACATATATTAAGATCTACATAAATAATTCCATGATACATTTAATAGTGGTAATATTTCACATGAAAAGTTCACTGTAATCATTGGAACATTAATCTTTGTGCTTGTAGCAGGGAAAAGGACTGACCCATCATCATATCCACCCATTTCAAGCAGTTCATCAATGAGCATCTCATCGACGGCCTTCCACACTTCTTCATCAGAAACTGGAGGCTCTGATTTGAGGGAGATGGTATCGTCATCGGCCTCCATGATCCTAGGTTCTGGTTCAATCCTCCTTCTCTTACCTTCTTGCACTGTCAGGTGCTCTTCCAGTAGTCGCAGATTTTTCACACTCCATGGAAGTTGCATTTGCTCAAGGGTGTCTCGAGCTTGCTGATATTCAGCATAAACCAAACGAGAGGTAGAGGCTGCACCCATATATGCCTGTGCAGGTGGTCGGCAGCGAGGGTCCCTTGTGGGAGTGTGGTCATGCTGTTCGATGTGCTGAATGAGTGGCATTGGCAGTATGATGGTGCCATTTATGGTGGTAAAGGCACTGGAGGCGAGGTGGGTATGCTTATCTTTGGGCTTATCCTCCTTTGTCTTTTTGTTCCCGCATCATCCACATTTTTGGGATGACTCTCCATTGTTGTCTTGCCTTTCTTTGGGCTGCCATTTAGGGTTTCCCCCTTTGTGCTTGACAGCAGAAAGCTTATTGGCCTGAGGCAGGCTGGTGGGCTTTCCAATTGCCATGCACCTTGAGGCTTCTGTGACAATAAAGTCCTTGACATGTTTGAACATCAAGGCACTAGTAGCAGTCATGTTTACAACCATGGAGGATAATGAGTCATACTTGCGCGGCATTGCAGCAAGTAGAATCATTGCCTGTACTAGCTTGGGGATGGCAACATTGGCAGCCATGAGGCACTCAAATTTGTCAGCCATCTTAGCAATCTCTGGCGCTGGATTTGCAGCCAGGATTCTGATCACTAATGCAGACCTAAAGTCTGCAAAGACTTTGGAGGGGCCATCGACACCATAATTGGTGCGAATGAGGTCCCACACCTCCTCAGCAGTGTCCTTGGTGTTGGCATGCTGCCATATGGAGGGGGCCAGGTGGAGCACTAGCCTCCCAATAGCCTGGTCATTTTTGTTGCTCCAGGTCTGGAGCTTAGCAGTAGCGTCCGCTACAAGAGTAGTATTCATTGCCGTCAAAGGAGGTGCCAGAGGCGCTTTGATTTCCACCCCACTAGTTATCTACCAGAGGCCCTGAGACCTGAGCCATGCCTTCATCAAATTGGCCCATTGAATGTAATTGGATCTGTTGAAAGTCTGTATGAGTTTCTCAAGAGTTGAAGACATGATGGTTGGTGGCTGCTGGTAAAAGTGCTCAATCAGTCTTTTACTCAATGAAACACATTTAATGATCTAAGGAGAAAGCACTCCTTCAGAGTGTGTAGCCCTAGTGAACCTAGGTTTTATATGTAGCTCACAGGGAGCGCAATGCAGCTCATGAAGAGCGCAAGGTTGTAATTTGGAGACTATGAAGTCAACATCATTCACAGCTAGTTAAGGTGTGTTTGCAATGTGCCCAGCAGGGCCCATAACCTGTTGGAGCAGACTATATATGCTGCACAGTGGAAGAGACAACTAGTTCCTTACAACCTACCTGGGGTTTAGTTAGACTTACAGCTAGGGTTAGCAGAGGTAAGAACACTATATTCCTACTACCATACAGGTTCTCCTTATATACATAATAATAAGGATGTCACATGACTCAGGAATGTGTTTACCACATGTATGTGCAGTAAGCGCAGTAACATGTGTATGCTGCATGTATTGCCTCATGTATACAGCATGCATCATGGGGATTAATTTCAACACCAAGGTCATTGAAGACAGCCTTCATCAGGCTTTCAACCACCACAGAAACCATATACCAGCTGCCTTTGGTGCCACTATGAATGATATCCAGGATAGTCCTGCTTGGGATTACTTGCAAAGTTTTCTACAGTCTCCTTATCATCTAATATTTGGAATCTATATTGATTGGTTCAATCCTTATACCAATAAGATTGCTGGTAAGTTATTAACAAATTCTGCATAGACTATGACACAGCTTATTTTATATATTGGCAAAAGTGTCTTGCAGAGCAATCCTGCTTTATTGCTTGAACTTACCTTTTCATCTTCAGTATCGATTTGAGAATACATTTATTGGTGGTCTCACACCTCCTCCCCATCTTCCTGACCCCACAACCATCTCTCATCTTCTTGAACCTGTTATTAAATCTGTTGCCAAGTATGGTGCTGCACCAGGCCAAAATTTGCCAACATCTAGACATTCTGATGGCATCTCTGTGAAAGCAAAAATTGCACCTGTGATTGCTGATCTTGAGGGAAGTCACAAGGCTACTGGCTTTTTGGGACATGGTGCTACAATGTTCTGTTCTTTCTGCCTCTGCAACAGTGATCAGCTAGAGGATCTCAATATTCAATCTTGGGAGCTCTGTAATGGTGCACAGGTGTGAGCACAGGCAGAGGCATGGTTGTATCAGACAACCAAAGCTGGTCAAAATGCTCTGCAAAAGACAACTGGTGTGCAATGGACTCCACTGCATAATCTTCCATATTGGGATCCAGTCAAACATGTTGTACTAGGTTTTATGCATAACTGGTGTTTTACAGCATCATCTTCATGCACTCTGGGGAATTTGATGGGATGAGGATGAAAGCCAAAAAGTTAAAGAGGTGGAAAAGGATGAGCAGTGGAGTGAGGCAGATGTGTCAGATTCTGCTGAAGAATTGGATGATCTTTTTCAAGAAGCAGCTAAACATAATCTTGAGGCTGCAATGGCAATGCACCATACACCACCACCTATGTCTCCCTCACCATCTTCTTCTGAATCATCAGACTCATCCTCATCCTCAACACCTACAGCCACACAGAGCCACACAAATCATAGTTATTTTTCCACAGAGAAAAAACTGGGAATATGTGGGGAAATGACCTTTTTCCCCCTCATGTTCACAAGTTTTTCTCCTGGACACAGATTAGTTGTTTTTCTGCAGCAACCAAAAGGACAAAATGTAGGAAAATAACATATTTTTACTGATGGTTCCTTTTATTTTTCCCCAGTGAAAAAATGTCTTTCTCTCCCATTATTCCCAACATTTTCTCCAGGGTAATATATTGCTCTGCCTCTTGTGTCAATCACTATCTACACAAGAGGAGAGGCAGGCACCATTCATACACCACCCTGGATTTATGGCATGAATTGTTGATGCACTCCCCTCTAGCAACCTTAGTATTATTGAGCCTGTCCATATTATCACTCATGTCACAATGGTCCAGTGGCCAGCAGGCACTTATGGTATTGGCAGGAAGGTCCTGGTTGTATGTTGGGCTCCCAACAGAGGGCACTGATAATTTTGCATCCCTGGCAATGTATAAATAGCTGTTATAACCTCAATTATGCCTCCATTCTATGCTTCATTTTCCTGGTCTGACTTCTTTCCAACTTGAAATCTTGTTCTGCTTCTACTTCCTTATTCTGTTCTGTGCTATCTTTAGCATACTACCTATGTTCTGTTTCTGCATATTTAAGTCTATAGTATTGTTTGTAATACCTTAGTCTGATAATCGCACTCGATTAACACCAAGCACAAAGATTAATGTTCCAATGATTACAGTGAACTTTTCATGTGAAATATTACCACTATTAAATGTATCATGGAATTATTTATGTAGATCTTAATATATGTGTTATGTGTGCAAATGGAAAATGTGAGAAAGGTGCCAACTGGATCATGGATTCAGGTGCATCAAAGCACTTCACTGGTGAAATGAAAGATTTCACTTCCTATGAGCCTTTACTGAGAAAGGACTCTACCTTGGTTCAAACAGCCACAGGTACTACTCATATAGCAGGAAAAGGAGTAGTCCTCATTAGACACCAGGTAGTATGTCACGGGAAGTCAGAGATGCATGAGATGCAATTATACCCCATCTACTACATACCTGACTGTAGTACTTGACTACTGTCAATAGGCGTCTTTTGACAAGATGGAAGTGATGTGCATGGTTCCTCTGCACACATTTCATTTTTTGAGAAAGGAAACCCAATCATGGATTGTGTCCCTCTTAGGAGATGTGACATGATCTATTGGGCTCGGACTCATATATTGAGCACCAAGAGGATTAATGTCACGACCATGTATGTTGCTGACTACTTGACTTGGCATAGGCGACTTGGACACCCATCCAAAGAAGCACTAGGGAAAATGCCTAATAGCACCATAAAATTCCCAAGGAATTTAATTATTCCTAAAGACAAAATTATATGTCCAGGGTGCACTGAAGGGAAAATGACGTCAAAATCTTTTCCCAAATCAACTTCACGTGCAGAGAAATCCTTTGAATTGATACATTCCGATCTAAAGGAACTACTGGTACTATTGTACCACAAACATAAATACTTTATTGTATTTCTGGATGACAAAATGTCACATATCTGGGTCCAGTGCCTTAGAAAGAAGTCTGATGCTGCTACAGCGATTAGACAATTTCAGGCAATGGATTTGACCCAGTATGGCACTACAATCAAGCACTGGCATGTTGATCCAGGGGGGGAGTTCAAAGATTGTGAGCTACAAAGTACACTCAAGAATTTCGGCATCAAAATAGAGATCTCTGCACCCCACATTCACCAACAGAACAGGCACACAGAGCATGCCATAAGGACAATAATGGAAAAGTCGCAAACCCTGCAATTCACCACTTGTCTACCACAATTGTGGTGGGAATTTTGCATTGAACATGCAACACACCTATACAACTGAACCCCAATAAGGCGCCTGAAATGGCTGACACCTTTTGAGGACCTGAATAAGGTCTGCCCAGATCTAAATGATCTGAAGGTCTTTGGTTGTGGTGCTTACATCTATCTACCCAAGGAGAAACATCCAACCACATTAGCTCCTCGATCAGAGTTAATGATGTACCTTGGATTAGAAGATGGCATTAAAGCATACTGTTTCATGCGACTTAGTGGCGCAATATTCATTGGTGCTACAGCACTATTTGATGAAACATTGTTCCCATGCTGTCCCGGAGCTAAAACTCCTGCCAAGACAGACCTTGGTGATTTTCCACCTCCAGAACCAGAAGATGATGACCACTCATCTGGAATGGATGGTGATGATTCTATACTGCCACAAAATCCCCCCCTTCCTCCATCATCAGAAAATGATAATGATGATGTACCAAGCGAGCAAATGGTGCATGACAATGTGACTGACGCTACTCCTCCACTGCCTCCAGTGACCACTGAGGACTTTTGTCCAAGACATGATGATCAACAGGAATGGCAGCAATTGCCCCAGGCAGGCAGAGGAACATCCCAAACCATCCCGGCAATACCTATGGAGAGAAGCGACTCCCCTCTGAAATAGAGAGAGACATTGCATGTGATCAATATTGGAAGAGATCTGTGGGTCAAGATTCAGATCATAACTGAACACAACCACAATCTCAACAGCAAGAACCAGTTCCTGGACCGAGTTCGGCACCCCATGAGAGTGTGCCCAATTCCAATAATCAAGAACATGATCACCCAATGGGGGAACTGGACAAAGCAGGTTATATTAAAAAGATAACCAAGGAAGGTGGAGATAAGCTTATTTGCTGGCTGTTGTCAAAAGCAGTCAAAACATCAAGCGAAATAAGCCAAGTTCCAAACCAATTTTGCGATATTGCATGCCTACCAAGGCAGCAGCAAATTGAGTGGAAACTGGCTTGTTGTGAAGAATTAGAGGCTCTTCACAAATGACAAGTCTATGACATCGTCGCTCTTCCACATGATTGAAAAACAATCAAAAATAGATGGGTTTTCTCTGTGAAATCAGTAGGGTGTATTGACCTGCAGGTAAATTTCACACACTGCACCCGCACCTGCCAACACCGCACCCATCCTAACACCGCAACTGCAGTGACAGGTTTTTACCACGGTCTGTCATGAAACACTGCAGGTGTGATACCATGTATATACACCATGGTTTTAACAATATTTTTGCCTTGTATTTGATGTTCTATGTTGAATATCCTGTATCTGTGTTGTATAATCCCTTCACTAACTACACTACATCCCATATACATATACCTACAATGTTTTGCAAATTTGAATGCTAGCTTATGTTACTTCATGCCAAACAAAAAGACACCCCCACTCAAGACGAGCGACAGAGTTATTTATTCAATAATTCTACAAAGAGAAGAACCCCACCCCCATGCAAAATGTGGGGGAGGGGGTTGTGATGTGGGCATCATTGCCCTGTCATTGTTGTTGTCCCATCATGTCCCCCCCATCCTCTGTCCTGTTGTCCCCACTGGCCTTGTGCCTGTAGTCTAGTCCTCCCCATCCCCATGTCCCTGTCCCACCATCTCATTGTCATTGTCATACTCCTGCTCCCATCATTGGCCCATGGTGGTGGTGGCAGTTTCTCATTGTTGCTGCTGTCGCGGCTGCTCCATGTCGCCACTCATGGTGGCTCATCCTCCCCCATACCCATCCTTGTCCTGTTGTTGATCCCCATTTGCACCCCACAGGGTGGTGGTGGCTCCGTCGTCAGTCAGTGCATTCATTAGAGTCATCATGTCATCGTAACAGGAGGTAAAATCTATAAGTTAGTTGGATGAAACAAAAAAACAAAGAAACAAATGAGGAAAAACTTACCAGGAGTCCAAATGATGATACATGTCATTTGAGCCTGTGCCTCGTCCTTGTACCCCCCATCCCATTCCTGTGTTCATCTTCATCATCATAGTTCCCTCACCGTTGCATTGTGCCGTGCACCCTGATGCAACAGTGGTTTGGTGGTGGTGGTGGTCTGTCATTGTCATCCCTATCTTCCCCATCATCATCGTTGAGTCCTCTCATTGTCTTCTGGTCCTTCTTGTCATCTGACCATTGTCCTGGTTGTCATCGTCATCAGTAGTCCTAGTCAGTACCTAAAAAGTTTGTTAGTTAAAAAAAATGAGAAATGAGCAAGAAAAAAACTTACCTACAGCCCAAGAGATGTTAACAACATCTCTTGGGCCTTTCCCCCCAGTTTTCCTCATCATCCCCGCTGTCCCAATCCCAGCCACTCCTAGTTTCTACCCTGCTCCCAGTTGCTCACAACAGTAGTTGGGGGTGCTGTCATGGTGGGGGTACTGGGCTTCCAGGTCCTCCTTGTCCCCCTTCCTGGCATTGCAGAGGTTCCTTCCTTTCCGCGCCTCCTGTCATTGTCATCCAATCCTTGTCCTCATCCTCTTGTTGTCGTATGGTTCATCATTGTCCTTTCATTGTTGTGCCCTCATCCTCTCCATTGCTGCTTTTGTCTGCTGTCTTCGTCATTGTCAAGTAGTACAAACATTGTAATCTAGAAAAAAGAACAGTTAGTTCTAGGCATGCAGATCACCCAAACTGCAAATAAAGTCAAACTTGATCAAACTGAATATCTCGCCAAAGTGCTCGAGAGGTTCGAGATGACAAATGCCAAAGTTTCCCCCACTCCGCTCCTGACTGGTTACCAACCATTGGAAAACACAGTGATGCCAAACACGGTGCTTAGATCAAAATATCAGTCTGTGATTGGATCTTTATTGTATCTGATGCTTGGAATGTGACCTGATATTGCTTATGCGGTAACCAAGATGTCGCAATTCTCAACTAATCCTAGCCAAGAACATCTAGACAAAGCAATGTACATCATGCACTATCTGGTGGGAACCCAGTAATATAATATTGTCTACAATGGAGAAAAATCCAAATGGCTACAGGCCTTCACAGATTCTGATTGGGCAGCTGACACTGTCAAGCACCAATCTACAACAGGATACTTTGCTACTCTAGCAAGTGGGATTGTGTGCTGGCAGTCCCATTTACAAAAAACTGTAGCACTGTCATCCACAGAAGCTGAATATATGGCTCTCTCCAACACTTGTTGGCAGATAGCATGGATAGAGTCCTTATTCCAGGAACTTGGATATATACTGAAGTGCATACCAATCTGTGCTGATAATCAGGGATCCATCTTTATCGGATCTAATCCAGTTCAGGAAAGAAGGACTAAACATATAGACATTCGCTACCACTACACCCGTGAATGCATAGGAAATGACAAAGTCACAGTCGTTTTCATTCCTGGAAGTGATAATCTGGCTGACATGTTCACAAAGAACCTTGGCACCATCCTATTCAGTAAATTTGGAGACTCTCTCAGAATTACTTTTGAGGTTCAAACTTAGCTGCTTAGAGCACTGTACAGTTTGAGGGGGGTGTTGAAATTAATCCCCATGATGCATGCTGTATACATGAGGCAATACATGCAGCATACACATGTTACTGTGCTTACTGTGCATACATGTGGTAAACACAATCCTGAGTCATGTGACATCCTTATTATTATGTATATAAGGAGAACCTGTACCATAGTAGGAATACAGTGTTCTTACCTCTGCTAACCCTAGCTGTAAGTCTAACTAAACCCCAGGTAGGTTGTAAAGGAACTAGTTGTCTCTTCCACTGTGCAGTGTATATAGTCTGCTCCAACACTTGGAGGATAAAAAGAACTGAAGCCAAGAATCAAAGGATTGTGTAGTGTGTAGATGACATGGGACCCATTTAGGCCCATTTGGAGTATTCTGAGTTGTCCAGAGTTTTGTGTTACAGGATTGTGATCTTGGGGATGCCTTCCACTGACATTGCCAAGGAATAGGATGAGAAAAGAGGGAAAAGCACTTGGGGCAACATGCTGTCCAAATGATTTCTGGCTCTGAGCAGTGAAGCCGATATGCCGTATGGACATCATGAGGAAGTTTGATGTTTGGAAGCTTGACATTGAGTCCAGATGATGAAAGAGCAACCTCGACAATAGAGAGAGTCACAGAAATAATATGTTGAAGTCCTTGTAGAATTTTGTTGGTGATAGAATGACTCACACCAGCTCTATTGTGGAGCCAGATGACAAGGAGGCAGATCATCTTTGTGATAAGTACTGTAGAAAAGTTGATATCTGCATAATTACTATTAGTCTTGATCTAACAATAACAATGTAGCACTTACCTGTGGGAGAATTAGAAGCTCTAGAATGTTTTGGTGATGGGCTTGGGGATGATGATTGCCGCTTCCCTTTTGCCAGTTGTGAAACAGGCTGTTTATCCTGTTTCTCATGCTTCAAACGGGTAGAACTATCAACATACTGTCCTGGCTGTTCAACACCATTGATGAAGATGGTTTTTGTGCTACAAATTGTGCAGTTACATATGACTGGAGGCATGGTGAACTTGGTTAAGCCTCAGTGAAGGAAAAGAGGGGGAAAGAATGACAGCTGTTTTGGACCGTTTTAATAGAAACATCAAAATTGGTTGCTATTGTAACTGATGTATCCTCCATGCAACAGTCTGATGCCTGTCACCATAGTCACTATCATGAACCTATTGATTTAAACAGATATCTGTTCATAAAAGGAAGCATCAATACAAGTGCTCAATTTGGTAGGATTATGTAATAAGGTGCAAACTCCAGTCAACCATGAGTGCATGAGTCAATGTTTCAACCGTGAGTCAACTCCGAGTCAACCGCAAGTCAACTGCCTTGGAACTTGCCCATTGTGTTTGTTGGTAATGGTTTTTTATGACAACATTGTGTCTTGTTTAGACAATGAGGTGGTGTGATTGGCGCTGGCCTGGGTAGGCCATCATAGTAAAAGAACAAGGACAACCATGATTTTGTTATTACATAATGGCAAGAACTACTAAATATCATGATCTAAAGTCACGCTGGGGCCTTGGCAGTATGAGTGATGATTAGCACATTTAGGAACCGTAAAGGGTGCATGAGTGAGTGACACATAGAGCAGCTACACTGTACCAAGTAATATGGTATATAGAACGTATACATTGTACCGAATGATACAGGTTCATGGGGGCCCATAGAATGCTCTCATAATAAGTATAATATGTACTACTATCAAATAGATACAGTGTTAGTATTCTGGCTTGTTATTTACTTCAGAGAATGTTAATAGCCAGATCAGTCACCTATGAGATAGTGTTGGACATGAAATACGGCAACAACATCGGCACCAGCAATGAAACCGGCAATGGAACCGGCAACGGAACCAGCAACAGAACCAGCAACAGAACCAGCAACAGAACCAGCAACAGAACCAGCAACAGAACCAGCAACAGAACCAGCAACAGAACCAGCAACGGAACCGGCAATGGAACCGGCAACAGAACTGGCAACAGAACCGGCAATGGAACTGGCAATGGTAGCGGCATAAAAGTATGGCATCGGCATCAGACACCACATAGTACGGGCGAAGGAGTTTCATGATGGTGAAGGCATCATGAATCCTCATGTAGCAATAATTGATTTATTGTGGTATGCAGACCTACGCATGGCACTGGCACCGGGATCACAATCACGCCGAAAATGTTCGGTGTACCAAAAGCACCAACAATTATTACTACATGTTTATGTATACAATGCACAAGGAATTGAGTGTCATCTCTCCTCTGTAGTGTCCATATCATCATCAGAGCCCGACAACCAACTGCCATCAACATAACTAAAGTCCGCATGAGTATAGACGGGCACTGGCAGCGTGATGCGGGTTGGGGAGGGATGCTCTATCTGGGAGGTGCTTGGGGATTCATCACTAAAACTGTGTTCCGAGTCAGAATTTGCACTCGCATCATCGGCATCAGCATCGGATTCACCCAGAGATCCAGCAGAATCTGCCTCTGATGATGAGAAAAAAACCTCTGCCGCATCAGATGCAGTGGCAAAGGCTGAAGGAGGATTAGAATGTCCAGATGAAGAGGTAGTAGAGTCGTCAAAGTAGATGGCAGCAGCATCAAAGCCAGTTAGGGAACCCGTACCAGCGAGGACAGGCTCGGCATCAGCAGTAGAACCCATATGGGTGGATGATGAATCACAATCAAATGCCATGGCTGCCTCAAAGGCAGTATGACCAGCATTAGCAACATTATCTTGACCTAGCCCCTGCATGAGTGCATTGCCATGCGAATTGGCAGTGGGGAGAGGATCGGCATCAGTAGTAGAACCACCACTGGCAGATGATGAATCAAAATCAAATGCCATCGCCGCCTCAAAGACAGTATGCAGATCAGCATCATTTGCTACATCATGGGGAACGGGGACAGAATCAGAAACAGGAATGGGGGCAGCATTGGGGGTGGCATTGGGGGTGGCCGCAGTGGGGACAGGAAGAAAGGGAGTGGTTCCAGCATTGGATACATCGGAATCAGATTCTGGAAAATAGAGCCCTGCATCATGAGCAGTTACCGTGGGTGGTCAACTGTAGGAAGAAACTGTTGGGAGACTTGGGGTTTCTGACCACTCCTTGTTTGGTGGTGGGCCATCAGGTAGAGACGCTATGTACCCAGAATGCTGTGCCTTTCCCTTGCCCTTCTTCTGATTGATTGCTAACACCTCATTCTCCATAATATCCACGCCCCAGGTCCACTTGTAGGAGGTGGGGGGAAGGGCTTTCAAGCACTCAAGTTCAGCCTGTGCATGTGCAGATACCCGTTCTGTTTCCGATTGCCTTACCCGTCTCCCAGCAGGTCCACAAATGTTTTTCGATGCTGATGACGTTGCCGGTGCCATTGCTGTTGCCATAGCCAGTGCCAGTGCCAGTGCCGGTGTTAACTTACTTGGTTCAGACTGAATCTCCTTGAGCAGGGCAAGCTCATGGAGATGATGAAATCCTGCCACTTTCCTCAAATTCACATTCATTTCAGCATCCACTGCTGATTCACAGGCGCTTAGGAAGCCATGCATCATGCCTGCTTCATCAAACATATCGTGTATGAGAGTGCGCAGGTCAATGCATGATTGGCAATCAACTTGGCTGCTGGGAGCATCCTGCCCTGACTGGCTATCAATGGGTGTTGAGACTGTCACAGGGGTAGAGACCCATTGCCAATAGTAATCAAGGCATTCGTCCAGGGTGTCGATGCCAAATATTCTGGCAGGTGCTGGTTCTGCCTTGTGATGCCACCAATCACATGCATATGACTCCACAAGATGACTAGGACTGTCGCTGGCAACACCATCATCCAACAAGGCCAAGAGAGATGGATGGAATCCCAGGGGTAGGTGGTCCAAATTCACATTGGCAAGACTGTCAGCCAAGGACCAAAGAAGGATTGGCACATCTATCATAAGGCCGATCGAGGTGCCGATGCCAATCCAAGACATAACATACATCTGTCATACATCTCAGTGATGTATATTTACTTAATTTAGGAAAGATCTTCAACTTACAACCTTGGCATAGAGAATTCTTTGCATCCAACTTTGTTTTACAAAGTTTGCCTGGTCTACCTCCAACAAAACCCAGTGGAATCGGGACTCTGCATACCAAATGATCTCTTGTGCACGCCTTTGGAGTTGCACTTTTGGGCCCGATTGCAAAGAAAAAGGGCTGTAGACTGGGAGACTTTTGTTTGACATGGTTTTACCAATCGTGGTTGGTTATCAAGATAATCGTATTTACATCAAGGTTACATAATCATCAGTCACAAAGGGGAGATATAATCGGCATTTGTTGATCTAAATGCTTTGTCATCCCTCAAAGCTAATTCATACCATGAAGCACGTTGACGATTAGCATAAGCAAGCGGACCAGGAAGGGTATTGTTGGACTCTGAGGCTGACTGCCACCATTGGCTGTGATGGATGAAATACCGCACAGTCCACTGCATTTCATATGTGATGAGTAGAAACTCCTCCCTCCACCAATTTCTCTGAGCCTGTGAACGAAGCCAATGTATGCATCTGACTATGAAAAATGTGAGCACAACAAATAGAGATGACCACCCAAAAAAATTTACATTCTCAGAATCGACTGAGGTCGGCATCAGAAGCGGGTATGGCCACAGCCCCGCTCCCGCCATCAGCACCGATGCCACTGTTAGCTAAGACACCAGTACGAAAGGAATTATGCCAAATCCAGGACAGACGAACAGAGGTGGAGCCAGCTACATTTGGATTCAAAATAGCTGTGCTGGCATTGAGGTCATCCTTGGTTAACCGCTGAAACATACTCAATGTGTCAGCATCACAATACAGTGCCAGCAATCGGCTACGGCAATGGTTATACATCCAAGCGTGCAAGCTAATTTTGTTAACCAACTCATGGACAACAGCTCGTGACCGGGTGCGAACTCCCTTTCGCGGTGCCGCTTGCATGATGTGTGAAAATTGAAATGATTTTTCAGCGATGAGCTCCTGCAGCTGATGCAGCAGTCGGCTTGCCTGGCACTTCCAGAGCTTAATCTCTACCTCGGCCAGGTGGCCATGACGAGGGAGGGTTACTTGTTGCTCCTCCACTGAAATAGTAGATGTTGCAGGAAGGTTTGATGGGCCAGCTGCCGATGCCATTGCCGGTGCCGATGCCTCGTCATCGTCAAGTTCACCTGGGGTATCAAATTCTCCTTTGTTATCATTGTTGATCCATGAGGAAGCAATGTCATGATCGGCTATGTTGGCAGCATTTTGTAACTGGGTTAAGGTTACCATGTGGGATGTCAGAGCTTCTCTTTCCCATTCAACAGCTTGTGTGTCGGAAATGTGAGGTGATTTACCCAGTCGATGGACTTTGTCTCACAATTCAATCCTGGTGATGATAAATGATTGGTTGTCATCTGGAGTAGGCAGTGGAACTCACTGCATTTGCTGAAAAAGAATAGCGAAATCAATCCACTCCTCAACTGCGGATTGAACCAGTGCCATTCCCGAAGAAGAGGCCATGCCCGAGGCCGATCCTGATCCTGCTGCCACGTCTGATATCTGCGTGGCATACATGTCCATTACCTTGATATCTGTAAGTCTTCTGGTTTCTGCTGAGATGACTTCATCCTCCCATTGTTCGATTGGTTGCTGGCCAAATGCTGCTGTTAGTTCAGCATGGTATAGGCCAAGTTGTGTGGAGTTCTCAAGTGCTTCCCGAGCTTTTGCGCATAGTGTGACCATCATACCGAGCATTTTCTTGTGATTTGAATCTGTAGCATGATCATCAAGCATTTCTGCCCGATGTGGCAAGGTTGCTGTTCTGACTGTCGGGGAGATGGAATTCAGTGATGCCCACAGAGACTCAAGTATTTCTCCTGCTACGATGCTGGACCCTGGGATGAAAGACGGAGCATAGCGAAAAAAGCATTCATCTTTGTGGCCATGAACATGTAAAAGCCCAATGGCCTGGTCAATCATCAAGCCGGCCGGAAGATGGGCACCAATACATTCCTGAAGGTAGATAATGTACTGGCAGACAATGTCATAAATGAGCATGACTCCCTGTTGAGGGTCAACTCTAGTGATCTTCAGCACTTGAAGAAAAGCAAAGTCGATATTCTTCTGCTGTTCTCCATGAAACAGGTCTACCAATGCATTGGGAACATAACATCCATGCCATGCACATGCAATGGCTGCGCATCCAGTCCTGTCACATGCCTTAGATGCCAGAAAAGCATTCACAATGGCTAGGAATTTATTTTCGCAAGGGGCCTTCTGAAAGACCGGATAGAAATCAGATTGGCATCGGGGCAGGCAGTGGGAACAGCAACGGCAATGGCTGCCATCAAGGGAAGGTACCTACCATTAATTGTTCTATGGTGGCTTGGAGAAAGCGATGATATTCAGCCTGATTTGGGGCCATCCCACCTCCATCCCATAGCCATATGTCAGTTTCTGAGCTTTTCTGCTGGACATGATCGGCTTTGAAATTGCCATCGGCCACGAATATGCGTTTGAAAACAAATCTGAATGGCAATGTGTCATTATCCATGCCACTGCGGAGACATTCTGTCACCCACCGGTTCACATTGTCCTTCCAATTTTCCGGTATGTTTATGCCTACTTGAGGACATGCTGGGCAGAAATTTGCAAGTGTTCCTGGTTCAGGATTCAAAGGATCTTTTTGATTGTGTCCATACCCTGCCCACTTCAATCTTTTCATCCAATGCCATAAGTGGGACATGCACCAAAGCTCATGGTAGCGATTAACCACTTCGGCAGGCCTCATTGGCGATGTTACATGCTGAATCAGCTGGTAAAACTGATAGGCTGAGGCCTTTAATTCTAGATTACAGAGCCGAAAATAGTCTAGGACCTGCACAGTGAACAGAGTCCATATGTTGGTGAAGCTTGTGGGTAGTAAGTTGCTGGTTACCAGGTCCAAGGGAATTCGGTGTTCCCCCTGACACTGGCAGGTAACCATTGCCATGTGATGTATTCCATTTGTATGGACCACACAAATATAACTGTTGTTCAAGGCATCGGCAGTGGGAATGGCATCGGCAGTCAGATTTATGGTAGGCAAATATGGCTGAAAGCCATGGACATCTTCATTGGCTTGTTGAACTTCAGATTCATCATTGCCATCAAAGAAGTCTTCATAACCATGCTCAGCGTGAACATTACCGTCCCCTTGACCCCAAAGGGAATCAAGGTGATCCAAAAAAGCTGAGTCGGCAGCAGTTTCATCATCCAAAAAGGCAGAGTCGGCGGCAGTTTCACTTTCCCACTCATGATATGGCTCTGATGCTGAGTGAGGCAAAGTTGGCCATTGCTGCTGCCGCTGCCAATTGTTGGCCTGAGCACTTTCTGACTCTTGCTCTGCTTGATCCTTCATGTATTCGAATGACTCCAGATACTGCACTTGAAAGTCCAGGGCTTGACAAATGGGATAATCGGTGTTGTGCTGGACTAAATTGTATGTGCTGACCTCCCATAGTTCCGCCCGGTGGAAGTGCGTGCCAGTCCAGCATTCAATGCGATGGAAACGATTTTGCCTGTGAGTTACGTGCATGCATGAGCGGCAAAGCGTGGTTCCCAGTGAACAATTGACACATCGCCAAATTGCCTGTTTATTGAATGCGCAGTAGTTGCAAACTTGTTTGTTGACTGACCATGCCTGCTGAGCAAGGGATGCTTGCAGCAATTCATCTATTCATCCCACAAACTCCAGTACATAGTCTTGCTGTCTCTATTATGTTTTAATCAGCGTTGTTCTGTAAGCAATCAGTGTCAGAAACTAACCTTGCCGATGTGGGGCCGGGTCAGCTTGGCACCGAGAGTCGGCTTGGCGGCCACCTGCGGTTCTTCCATGTCCCATTATGGAACACCACTAGGATAATCCTGTATAACAGAAATAGATTGAACCTGTTCCTATTCCTCTACATCCCTCAGCGGGACCATGACTCGCTGTCTTTTTGGACCAGCTTTCATCATGACCTCAACTTCTACATGTGTAACAGTATCCACTATAGCATTGTTGTTCTCCTACAGGGAGGCATTCTTCTTTGATCTTCTCTTGCGCTTGACAGGAACATATTCTAGGTCCATGGTGATTGGAGGTGAACCAAACCAATGACCTTATTGTACTATCGGCCTCATGTTACTATCGACCTCATGTGATCCTCATGTTATCCTCGTGTGATCCCCTCGTGCTGATGAAATATTTTATGTCAATCAGAAGAACGATTCTTCCTTTACAATAATTCCCTCCAATGCCGCCTGGGCCATCAGAGAATCTGTGGTTGAGAAAGTACCAGAAGGGAGGCAGATATACAGATGAAGAGCGGAGGATCATAGAGCCATACAAAGTTTCTTTCCAATCGCAGCAATCAAAAGCTGGCCGATTGCAAATACTCAAGACTGACATCCTCCCAGCAATGTTCAACTATTAGGCAGCAATTGACAAGGCCCCTGTGGATCAGGAGGAGAGTCGCCTTTGTGCCAAGGTAAACTCACAAGGATGTGAAGGTTGTACTACTGATCACATCGCCAGGAACTAACAACCTGGCTTTCCAACAACTGGTGAATGACTCAAGGACTCTCACGGAAATCGAACGACTTCAAAGTCAAGCGGTCAGAAGTCATTTGGAGCTTGTACCACAACCGAGTTATGCAAGAGATCGCGAACATGTTACATGTTGAGGATGCCACCACGAGTACACCAGGATGGTTCCAAATGCGAATGCCGGCTATCAAGAATGTTTACAACCAGATGACTACAGAGGAGAAGTTAGGTGTGCATGACGAGCAGGATAAGATAATGCATCAAGGATATCCTGAAGAGACAAAGTGAAGGTGAGTAGTTCCCAATGCCGATGCCACTCCTGATACCGATGCCAGACTTTACAGTCTCGCAGCAAAATACCTACTTAAGCGTGTGCAGGAGAATGCTCGACAACAGTGGCTAGAAATGGGGGTATTGTCGGTAACCATGACAGCCTATGTCCACCCTAGGGGTTTGCTGGTTGTTGACGTGTGAGTCCCTGAAGTTATGATGGCTGATGCCAATGCCAATGCCGTTTGCAGTCATGACCATATGGCCAATCTGATAGCCACCCCTATGTGATCATTTCTAGACACGTATTCCAGTGCAGTAACTGAACTGAAGTGAAACTTCATAACTTATGTGAAGGCTTTACTCACACCAGACATTACATCAATGGCAACGGCAATACAACACAAAGAAAAGCTAAGCAGATTACCGAAGACTAATGATGGCTACCCGATCCTTCCGACACCATGGAATGCCTCACCGTATACCAAAAAGGAGTTGGAAGTAATGTTTACCTTATATGTTGGGCAGCATTATGGTACATCAAGCTCCTAGTCCAGAAACAATTACTTATATCCATGCAGTACTAGCCAATAATGGTCGTAATCGCCATATCCCATTCAAAGCAATTGCCGATCACACTTCTTCTTTCATTAGTCCTGAATATCTCCCAGCCGGGTTCAAATTCACAGGCCCAAGGAAAATGCAGAAGAGTACCATGGAAGACTTCTTCGACCACATTTCGCAGCGGCAAACGGCACAGGGGCCAGAAAGAGCCTTCAGGTTCAAGGGAATCAAAGCAGATAATGGGACTGTGGCTCCCACACACTATCCAGGTGATTTGAATCCCCCTCCACCTTCCCGACATAAACCAAAATGCAGTAGTCAAAGGAATGCCAATGCCATGTCCAATGCCGAATCAGTGACCGGCACCGGTCACCATCTCACTGCTGAGTCCAATGCCGATCCCCAAGCCCAAGTGAAATTGAGAAAACGCAAAGGGAAATCTAAGGGAAAGCAACCCCGTTGACAATCCACCACAGCACAGCCATCCAATTCCAAACCCGATGCTGCTGCCGATCATGGCCTTATGACCGGCCACCAACCTGATGCCGATGCCCAAAGCCACAATCACAATACAGCAAGACAGTCATCCTATGTGCAAGTCAATCAGGCTACAATGGATATGCTCTACACAGCTGGTGTCACTCATCCCCAGCCGATTAATGGTCCCAGTGATGGTGAACCAGAGTATCTCATTCCTCATCAGATTTACATGAGGTACATGTACATCACACAACCATCAGTTCCGAATGACACTGTGAACAAACTCCCATGCCCAATTGATCCATCTCTGTTAGAAGAAAACACCACTTCACCTCAAGACCAAGTACTGCATCCTAAACCTCAACGACTTGTTGGAGGAAAGTGGACCGAACATCCTATTGCAAGGGCAAGGGCAAGGGCACTCATTGCTTTAGGTATGCCATCGGCAACAGCCACAGTACAAGCAGCCACAGTGATGTCAGCAACGGCCCAAGTAGTGTCAGCCCAAGTAGCACCGGCAATGGCCCATGTAGCAATGGCAATGGCCCAAGTAGAAACAGCCACAGCACAGGCAGCAATGGCCACAGTCGACCCCACCATGGCCATGAACACATTGCAACAGATGACACCACCATCATCTCAATCGGCAACAGCCCAAGTAGTGTTGGCCCAAGTAGCACCGGCAACGGCCCACATAGCAACGACAATGGCCCAAGTAGGAATGGCCACAGCACAGGCAGCAACGGCCACAGGGATGTCAGCAATGGCCCAAGTAGTGTCAGCCCAAGTAGCACCAGCAACGGCCCATGTAGCAACGGCAATGGCCCAAGTAGGAACGACCACAGTCGACCCCACCATAGCGGCCACAGTGACATCGGCAATGGCCCAAGTAGTGTCAGCCCAAGTAGCACTGGCAACGGCCCACATAGTAACGGCAACGGCCCAAGTAGGAACGGCCACAGCATGGGCAGCAACGGCCACAGTCGACCCCACCATGGCCCAGAACACATTGCAACAGATGACACCACCATCATCTCAAAGCACTGAGCTTCCTCAAATTCCATCGGCATCAGCACTTGCTTGATGGACCCGAAAGACAGCTGATGACCTTGCACAGGAGGAAGCCATCTCAACCCAGACTGTTGGGAGAAGACCAAGAAATAAAAGAGTCAAATTTGTAGACCAATAGATTTCTATCAATTATATACATATGAAAGTCTAATACTTTTTACATGTGTAACGAAAATGTCTATTCCTTTCTCCCTTGCTTGGCATCACCTCTGTCCTCAGAAGTTCCCACTCTTTTCTTAGGATTTGGCTGAGGTGTGGTACTTCTGGAAAGTGGTCCAGCTGGACCAGGTGTAAGTCCACGAGGGGATCGGCGCAACTGTGCCAAGGAAGGGGAGCCAGGCGAGGGTGACAACGGTGATGGAGGTGGGGGGGTTGTACTTGGTATTATGGATGGACCCGATGGAAGTAATTGTGGGGATCAACGGAGGGTAACTGCCGATGCCAGTGTGGCCACAGACACAGCTGATGCCGAAGTTGGTGTGGCTGCCTCAGGCCCAGGGAGTGAAGTCAGGGTGAAGAGGGGAGGGAGAGGGGCCATTGATGTTGGCTGCTGTGCCATTTCTTGAGAGTCTTGGGGCGTGGCAGGAATGATGTGAATCGGGGGAGGATGTTTGGGGCTGCCTCTTCCCTCCTCGAGTATGGCTGCTTCCTCCTCAACCTCCATGTCCTTCTTTGATTCCATCTCCATGCCCTCATCATGCTTCTCCTTGCCATTCTCCTCGACATCAATTTCCTTGATAGAGTCCATTCCTTGCGTAAACCCGGCATTGGTATCGGCATCAGGATGCAGAATGGGCTCAATGGTTTCCCTCCTGACTGATTCCCTCTCGATGCGAGTCACCCACTCTGAGTTTTGGCCATTGTACAGCACAATGGCTTGTGCACCGTCCTGCCACCCAAGGTACTCTTTGAGGTCTGCCATCCTCCTCATCAGCAAGGCGACCCCGTCCCGTAACCCTCGTAAGGGTTCTTGGACTCCGGCTTCGATCCACTCGCCTTGCTCAACAATCAGAGACTCAAAGTTTTGTTCCACTTGTTCAACGCGCGCTTCGAACCTTCGTTCGAGTTGTTCCAAGTGGTCAGCCAATCTTGTGTACAGGTCAGCAGCAGGAGGGGGCACGGGCACATATGCAGTCAGCTCGTCGTCAGGATCGGCCATGTGAACATCAATGTCCACAGCTGTTGGAATATGTATTAGATAGTGGTTTTGTCATGATATGGAAGAACTCACCTTTTGATTTTCCCTTTTCTTTTCATGTGAAACGGCGAGGTGATTCCTTGCGACTATGTTCACTGGAGAATTGTGTTCTCTTCATTTTTCTTCTTGATTCTTTTTTTGTTTTCTTTCTTGAGACTCAATCCTCATCCTCTGGATCACATTGAACCTTGCCGTGCCCACAGTAGTAGCATGCTGTTTTTCCATTTACCTGCTCCCAACACTCACGCTTAAGCCTTACACATCGTGCACACAGTGTCGTCCTGAGATTCCCTCGCAGGGGTGCTCGTGCTCTTGCTGTGGTGTCCCGCTTGTGCCTCTTCCTGGAATTGGTAGTGGTGTCGCTCTCCTCTATCTTGTCTTCTCCACTATCGGACTCCTCGGCCCCTTCTTCATTCCGGAATTTGTTGTCCAATCCACTGCTACTCTCCACCACTCGCGGCCTGGGTGTCACTCTGATGGCCGGCACCTTTGGTTGCGATCGGTGCTGAGCAGGAGCTGGATGTCTTGATCTGGAAGCTACTGGTTGGGCCCCCATGTTGGCTGCTGGTGGTGGTGCCAGTGCCGATGCCGTTGCCGGTGCTGGTGTCACTTTTGCACTCTTTCCTGGGGCTGGCCTTTGTTTCCTCATGACAATTGTCCTTGATGCCATCTCTTCTCTTGGTTCTGCTGCCGTACCAGATGTTACCGCCGTTGCTGTTGCCATTGCTGGTTTTCCAGCCATTGCCGTTGCCGTTGCCAGTTTTCCAGCCGTTGCCGCTGCTGCTTCGGTCACACCTTTTTTCTCATTGAAGCTCTTCATTGCCCTCCATTGACCTTCAATGAAACCTTCATCCCCTGTCTTGTCCAAATTGAACCAAGCCACCACAAATCCCCACAAGAACGCGTCGGCCTCAAAGACTTCCTGAACATTGGATGTGAGATTCTGCTTTCTCCACCCAAATAATGTTTTCTGCAGGATGTTAGTGCATGGTTGGTTTGATATTACATATCCACTCACAAGCTCTGCCTTTCTTTCCTTCACCACAGCCTTGATGTTTTTTTCATTAATTCCTTGGCAAATCGCTTGCTCGATCTGGCTGATGTGGCCAAGTACTTGTTCATGTGTGACATTCATGTTGGATGAATTGGCTGCGGGTGTGGGTGCGGGGTCGGGTTGGATGGATGATGATGGATGTTGATAAGAAAACAAGTGAAAAGATGAAAATCAACAGTCACGTGTTGTTGATTGATATGTACCGCTGATTAAACGGTGTTTGTTGATATCACCCTGTTATCATCTCTGTGTTATCTATACCATGAGTGATCAGCAAAGCAACACTTATATTCTTGATGGATATGTTGCTATCCAAGGTGACAATGGGCAGCACTATCTTGTGCCCCCTTTTATAATTCCAGCTATGCAACAAGCAATGGAGGCATATTGCAAGAAGGTTGAATTTGATGTATGCATGGCAGATGGGGGGGTAAGATTTTCTTTTTTTTGAAGTGTCATTATATCCTTGGGCTGATGTCAGGCTGTTGGCTGATGCCATGCCTTGACCGATGCTGTGTGTTGGCCGATGCCATGTTTTGGCCGATGCCTTCTCTGGGCTCCTGCTGGCTTGTCTATCCATCCCTCTCACTGATGAATTTATAGTCTGGAAACATGAGGGATACACCATCCTACGTAGTGGCCCAGAATATGCTACAGCTACCAGCCGATCCAGTAAGTGCCATGTCCTCATTTGCATGACTGTTAGTTAATCCTGTTGCAGACTTTGACAGACAGGGAGCTGTTGGGCTGCCATGCCGAAGTGAAAGCCCTGCAAAACAAGCTTGGCACCTCTTACAAGGATACCAGCCATCGTCTCTACATGGCTGAGGTTGAGACGCTGGAACAGCAAGATATCATGTTACGCACATATGCGACTTTGAAGAAGAGGGTGGAATGTGATATGACATCATTCAAACAGCGATTGTCAAACATTCCACTCAGATCATCATCCCATGATGAGAACATGGCCAATCCTGCTGATTCTCAGAATTAGGTTGTATCTACATTGTTATATTAAGGTAGAATGAACACTGTTGTTTAGTTGGTTATTTATATGCCTGATTCCATATGAAAGATATTGGATTACTACCGCACATATATGCCGATGCTGCAGCTGTTGCCGCTGCCGTTGCCGTTGCCGTTTACTGTGTACAACACTACCTCATAGGTCACTGATCTGGCTATTAACATTCCCCGTAGTAAATAACAAGCCAGAATACTAACACTGTATCTATTTGATAGTAGTACATATTATACTTATTATGAGAGCGTTCTACGGGCCCCCACGAACCCGTATCATTCGGTACAATGTATACGTTCTATATACCGTATTACTCGGTACAGTGTAGCTTCCCTATCTGTGAGTGATGTGACAAGTTTGACGCTAGGTTTGCCTTTGAGTGTCAGGTTGATAGGGAACGGTGGTGGTCGAAGTAGGATGGCGGAGTGAGGAAACGAATGGTGTATTACCGTAGTATTGAAATTACTTCCCCACCACCGAGAAATTTCAACGCATACATACCTCGTAGCCGGTAAATTACAGTCAAACCCCACCAAAAAGCCGCGGCTTAATGGCTTGGCTTTGGCTTTTCAGAATCCCAGGCCAGGCCAAAGCCGCCATGAAGCCGTCATCGTGGCCTGGCTTGGCCCATTTGGGCCCATGGAAGGTATATCATAGCGGACTGCCCCTGATTGCGGATAGTTATGTGCTCGTAGAACGATGAAAATCAGTGGAAAATGCCTGTGAATGACAGAATATCAGTAAAAATAAACAAACGAAACAATTCACAAGGAAAATCTGACGTACCTTCGGGACTACAAAAAGTTATGGTCCCGAATCTTGCTGAACGATATTATTCCAGAAGTTCGGAATGATTAAAACCTCGAAACGAGTCTTATAAGTTAATAGTACCGTACCAGAAGGTATTTGGAATCGGTACCCACTGTAGCCCACTGCGGGCAATAACGGTGGTGGTGGTATGAGAATGAAAGCGCAAATTGGGACTTTGAGAAACACGACGTCATTCTACTAGGTTGAGGCTATTTCTTTGGTCTTGTCTATTGTTTCACTCTACGGCGGGGCTACCAACCTTTCATCGAACAACAATCTATCCCGGTTCCTTTTTTTCAAGCCCTCTCCGCCCCGAGAGGGTTATCCACAGAGGTTCGAATCCTAGGAATATGGCAAGTGTCAATCTTATAAATCATGAAATGAGTCAGATTTTTTCGGCGATCTTCGACGAAGAGGTCCCTTTTCGAGCAATTGGTCTGGGCATCTCCTTGTGGTTGATCGTTAATGGGATAGATGCCGATATCAGGTGCAAATTTGTCGTACTGGGTATCTGGATTGGCGTGTGTATCGATGAACTTTAAGTTACTTTAAGTTTGGGGCGAAAGGTGTCACCGCGTTGATCTACCGACTATTAGTGAAGCATAGCAGATGCAGAAACAAGCTTACAAACGGTGTGTATATATTAATCTCTTTCTCTGCGCTCCCAACACTGGCGAAAGCCCCTCCAGTCCGGGCACTCTGGGGCATCTTGAGAGATGGGAAGGGATTTGTCCAGAAAATTCGTTGGCGGCACCAAACCCAAGAACAGGCCGCTTGTTTCCAGAGCGAGGCGACAGAGTCCCTATCATGTGTTTCAGAAGCATACGTATAGCTTCCAGAAGTCTTGTTCGCTATCAGAGTACTGGTTAGATTAGACGCGATTTTTGGAGGGGCGACTGGTCGGTTTTTGCACAGATGTTGAATTGAATGTGGATGGCGGAACAACACCGTCGCTACTGGCAGCCGGAGAAAGCAAGTCCAGGTTGGCAGAAGATGAGGAAATTGATGAAGATCTGGAAGCGAATGGGACCAGGCATTACAACTTGCAAATTCAGAACTAGAAGAGTGTCGTGCGCCTGGAAAACCAGGACACACGCGTCAATGGATAAATATAAGCGCAGAGATAGTAAGTAGTGGCGATTCAGAATGAGCGCGTTGTTGACATTTATTTACCAATGTCCTTCAACTTGATGAAGTTCATTGATTGGGCTACCAAGACGCAACACTGCTTTTCTATATCTATTCTTTCCTCGTGCTGCTTTGCTTATTCATACTCTATCTGAACGACGATATATTGAAATTGCGTCATCATTCCATCATTGGTCAATGACGGCGAACCTCAGTTCCACCATGGACCCGACGAGTTCTTTATTTGAAGACTTCGCCCATTTGTCTGTGGGCGATCTGAATCCACCACGCGAGGCCACATTCCGTGATGCTACTCCATCGGTCACTCGGGTATCTCGCGAGCGCGATCGCTTCATCGATGACGATCACAAGCCCCTAGATGCGAAGCTCATGAAGCTTTTCAGACTTTTTCGGGAGTTTAATAGGGAGCCAGATTTGCCTGCACTGTTATCTATTACTACCCTTGGAGACAACAGACTCGTAACTCTTACAGAAGAAGAAGCGGAGGAACTGCTGACGCGACAACCGTCCATCAGTGCGATCTTACAGAAAGCATGGAAAGAAGCCTCATTCAAAGAAGTGCGACAATTGGGTGCGTTTTTTGTGCCATGTGGCCTCTTTTTGGGCCTCTAATCATCATTAAAGAGATCCTCTGGCCTTTGGTGCGAGTAGCTCGTAAGCGATTCTCCGTACTCTTTTGTTGGGATTGGTGATGACGGCTAGGTTGTAGCAAAAAGGGGCCATCTACCCCCCAACGAGGATGTAGATCTGACCAGTGCGTAATTGGTGCATTTTTTGTGGTTCATGACAGCTTATTCTATGGACACGATGCTCTAGAAGACGGTATTTATCTGTTCTAGCTCTTCTTTTGCTGAGCCAACCCTACTTCCAAAGCTCTGCAGTCCGCCTGGCGTGATATTTACTTGGGAAATAATCATCGACTCCTATTCTCCAATATCAACGCCATCCCACGAACAGAAAAATCATATTCTAACCAAATCGCCATCGTTCAAAGTTCTGGAACGGGAAAATCTCGCATGGTACACGAGCAAGCGAACTTGGTCTTCACCATCCCATTTAATCTGCGAGAAAAGCGCGATAAACAAGGTCCTTACTTTTTTTACTTTCGAGGGTGCTTCTAATGACAAGCACAGACCTGGCCTTCCCCATCCCCGATGATGCTGTCCGCGACTACCTCGTTACCACTTCTGTATCGGATGATCAGCATGTCCTAAAAACCAATTATCTGAAGTTCCTCTCTAGTGTATTTACGCAAGTCGGCGGCGAATTAGAGAAATGCCGGGAAGAACTGAGGTCAAAGCGAACTAGAACTGCTGAAGATCTGGCCAAGTGGTGGTCAAGTCACCTTGAAGGCGTACGCAGAGAATTGTACAAGGCAGCGATCGACGGCGCCAATAACCCCATTCAGGTGCGCATCCATGAAGACGGCAAGGAACATCGTAGTTAATCATTGCATCGGCAGATTCTTCCTGAAATCCAGAAAAAGCATGAAGAGTTGCTTGCGAAACGCCGAGCGCGACCTGAAGACTCTGAAGACTCTGATCATATCAACTACGATGTGAAGACGATTATTGAGTTTGCCGCTGCGGAATCAGCAAGATTCGCACTGGGACAACTCATCACCAAGCTGGACAGCTGGGTTGGGTTGCAGCAAGTCAAACTCGTAATCTACTTCGACGAAGCACACCCGCTCACCAAAGTGGTGCCCAAGAACGACGACGAGAAGACGCTTTACGATTTTCTATGCTCGTGTCTCAACCAATTTTTAGCGTTCCCGATCTTTTGCATTTTCCTATCCACAAATTCGAGCTTAGCCCAGTTCGCTTCGCCACAGGCCCTTGCCAGATCCGCTCGCATCCGCGGTGGGAAAGCCGTTACACACGCACCAATTACCGAAACACCCTTTGACTGCTGCGGTGAACTCATGGTCAAGCCAGGCGAGTTGACTCTCAAAGATATTAGCACAATTCCATTCATGGCGCAATTTGGGAGACCATTGTGGGTGTAATTTTTTCACTGTTCAAATTGACGTGCTTGATGGCTTGTTGCAATAGATTTTGGACACTGTTACGAGGAGCCGGGATGAATGCATCTGTCCTCCATACAGGGCTCATAGAATTAGCACGTGCGAAGCTTGTTGCTTCTCGCAATATCGACTTCAGTTACGATACCTTCTTACCCGCTGCAAAGCTGGCAGTTCTAGATGTCCAACTGTCACTGGACTTTGAGCCTCGTCGTGAAAAAGTGCAAATCGAAGAGGCCGGTCTGGTTGAGAGCCACATGCGGTTCGCATATTCTATTCCTGATCACCGAGAGTACCTGCGGTCTGGGTACCCTTCCGAACCCCTTCTTGCCGAGGCTGCTGCCCAGCAACTCTGGACGTGGAGGAGGCAAGTTCCATTTATGGCAGTCGAAACGCTTACCACCATTCTCGAAACTGGCTTGCTCGATCGTGGAGAACTGGGGGAGCTTACCGGACGTCAACTTCTCCTCGATGCCTACCATCGCGCTGTCGAGCGAGAACAAGGTAATCGTCCCCAGAAAATGCCTCCTAATTTCAGCGCTGGATGCCGCCTTATATCCTTCATCGAAGCGTTGTTCGTCGATGAGTGCGCAGATATGGTTCTTGACAGCACCCCGGATAATATGGAGGGAATGTCGTTTAGAGAGGCATTCAAGCACGCTCTCATCTGCTTCACACATTTTGGGAAAATGGCGGACGACACCGGCACAACCTCCGCCGCGACATGGGCAGCTTTCATCCGCCACATGGCGATCATGTGCCGGAACGGCCAACGCACCGTCGACTGCATCTTACCTGTCCTCTTGTGGGACACTCGGCTGTGCGAGCATGTCATGACTGGTGTGCTTGTACAGTTTAAGCGACAGATCAAAGGCGGTACTGTTGCTAAACTCTCCATTGATCAAGCCGAGGTCAATTTTTTCCCGAAAAAGCTAGGGAAATGCACACACGGGTCCATCCCTACGTCTTACCGGCCGTACGTTAGCCTGATTATGGAGCTCGGATTACAAGTAAAACCTCCCGAGGTTCAGACCACCTCTATATTTAAGCCAGACGATTACTCTTCGTCATCGTCATCAAAGAAATCCAACCCTCGTCCTCACACTCCACCACCGATTGAGGGAAGTCCAGATCACCCAACGCCGTCCAAGATATACATCCCTCAACATGGCCGACGACACCATCCCAAAGAGGGACACGCCAGATACAACATATTTGTGTATGGTTGCTCCCCAACGGTATACCGCGGAATCGACGCTGCCCACAAAGCTTCGTATGCCCTCCTTTTGAGTTCTCGTGACTTCCTCGGAGAGCACCCGCGAAAAGATGTGCAAACACTGAAAGCGGTGCGGCGGATGAAGCCTTTTTGGAACGGGGGCGAGGATTGTTACCACTGGGTTGAGCATAGCGATGTCCTTCATGGCCCTGCCCCACCCTGGAGGGAGGGACTTCTCGTTGGGAATCAAATATAGCCTAGTTTATAACGTTGTGACTGTAGCTGATACGAAACCGAGAATCTTTCCTATATACTATCTTATGATTGATAATTGATATTGCAGATAAATTTTGCATCGGGCAATCAAGTGAGCAGAGCGAAGCGAAGTGAGTGTATGACAATTGGGTGACCTGGAATGCCAGTCAATCTCCCAATTTCACCTTTATAAGTCTCTTCAGGTCCTATCTCTATGTCCTTCTCACTCTACCACCAGAGTGAACCGGTAAGATAGATAGGTGACAGCTGATTTACGAAGATCTGCAACACCGGGTGCAGCATGAGATGATGTCGGTCACTATTCTCGTTGGGCAAGACGTCCATAGAGTTCTCTTCTCTCCTCATGTTTTACCATCTGGAACAATATGCCTCTTTGTACCATTACCATACATCCAATATACGCTGATTGATTATTGATCTTTCATTTTCGCTCTACTAGCCAAGGGAAAAAGACATAAACCAGGATAGTGATGCTGTTATCGCGATTATTTGTTCCTAAGGTAAGGCATGTACTTTCACCTCAGGGTATCTGCACTAATGGATCTTTAGAAACACGTAAGATAGGAAACAATATAATTTTGAAGGCTGAATACAGGTAGTGATGTTCCGGCCCGGCTTGGCCCAAAAGCCGCGGCTTTGGCTTGGCCTGACTCGGCTTTGACTTTCTCGAGAGCTGGGCCGACCCAAAGCCGCCACTCACGGCTTGGCCCTGGCCCGGCTCGGCCCAAGCCGCGGCTTTTGGCACACATTCTCGTCAAATTCTCACATCAGGTAGTGGGAGCGGCAGAGGCATGGTGGGTGGTGAAGGAGGTGTAGCATGGCAGAAACTGACAGAGCATGTTGTTTAGCACCTTCTGAACAAGTCCTGCATCAATAAGACACAGCAATCCCGAGGCAGAAGGACGATCCGAATAACGGGGGGAGAGGGGCACGACAATGAATAAGATAAACGATGTTTTAAGTTTTAACATACGTCAGTGAGTAGAAACGCGAGAAGAGAACATGTTTGTCAATGTTTGAGTCGGAACAAAGATGCGCGTCGAAACTTGAATTTGAGCTGACAACTTAACCTAAGTCTTTCATCTCATGAGGGGATCAAACAACATATATATGGATTAGAATGGAGTATAAAATGATAAGAAGCGAAGCAGAACTCACCGAGTTCTGCCATACCCAGGTTGTAGCCACTACATAGTGAAAGCATCAAAATGTGAAAGAACGGCACAACGTAGCCCTCTCGTCTCACTAGGCCCTTTAAACTACATGTAAATAGATTAGAATCAAGTATAAGATGATAAGAAACGAAGCAGAAATCATCGAGTTCTGCCACTACCCAGGGTGTGGCCACTACATAGTGAAAAACTCGAAATGCGAAAGAACGGCATGTCGCAGGACTATCGTTGCACTGGGCCCTTCAGACGACATGTAAAAACATTAGAATCAAGTGCAGGATGACAAGAAATGAAGCAGAACTCACCGAGTTCTGCCACACCCAGGTTGTAGCTACTACTAGTGAAAACATCGAAATATGAAAGAACGGCACACAGCTGGCCTCTCACCTCACTAGGCCTTTTAAACGACATGTAAATTAATTAGAATTAAGTACAAAATGATAAGAAATGAAGCAGAACTCACCGAGTTCTGCCACACCCAGGTTGTAGCTACTACGTAGTGAAAACATCGAAATGTGAAAGAAGGGCATGCCGTGGGCCTCTCGTTTCACTAGGCCATGTAAATAGATTATAATCAAGTATAAGATGATAAGAAACAAAGCAGAACTCACCGAGTTCTGCCACACCCGCAGAGATCATCGTACTGACGCGTTGTTGACGGCTGTTTACCAACGTCATGCTCGTGTGAGCCGTGTCAAACGACGAGCTACATGATGTACTTCAAATTACAAAACAGAATGGGTTCACACAAGGTTCGAAAAGCAGTAATTTACGCATACTTCAATGATGAAATTAGTACGACTAAGGCCGCGGCCTGAGCCGGCGGCTTTGGCCTTCAGCTACTCTGAGCCGGGCCAAAGCTGTTGCTGGGCCGTCACTAATGGCCTGGCTTGGCCCGGCTCACGGCTTTGGGCCGGGCCGGGCACATCACTAAATACAGGTCAAGGATGTTTGTACTCGGTGGAGCATCAGCAAATCCTGGGCCAACTACATGGGGCTATCATGTGCTATATGTAGTACTATGTAGGTCCCATAGCAATCCATAGAGGCCATAGAGGCCATAGCAACCTATATGTTCTCTGTAGTGCTACATAGTGCTACATAGCCAGCTTGTAGTCTGCTGTAGTATACTATAGTCTATAGCAGCATCCTATACCCTGGTGGGGTATATAGTAGTCAACAACATCCTATAGTAGTCAGTGGCAGACTTTGGTAGCCTGAGGCAGTCAGCAGTAGTCTCACTACTGCTGCCACAGGATACATACTGACACATTTAACATTCACATCAAAGGGCAAAACAATTATATTATGGGTCCATTATGTTAGGCATAGGTAGGGGTAGAGTCATATATGTAAGCAAGACAAACAGCTATCTAATCCGGCACCGTGCCTCTTTGCATTCAATCTAACAAAAATGTCAGTAAAGTTATGTAAAAGCATGCTTCACCTACCATCTGTCCTGGCCAATCTTCTTGAGCAGTTTCCGAAGTCTTGGGCCATGGTAAGCATGCTTCATGGTCATCTGAATGATGTCCACAAATTCCTGGTGCATGGCATCATACTCTCAACAGTGGATGTAGCCATGTTATAACATGCCCTGGAATATTCACAATGTTATGTCATAATGTTCCACCTTATTTACTGGGAGTTTCCAGTGCAGAATATATTAAAACATGCACACTCCTACTAATACCTCATCTAGTCTTTGCCATCTACATTATAACCTATGGTCTTGTGTATCTGGCATTATATAACCCTTGCTCTTGGGCATGCACCAACATTTTCATGTGATGTTCTCAGGCTCATCTGCCATGCCGTATCCACATTGTAATGTCAACTAAAACCCTCCCTTCCACTGTTACTATGTTACTATATTGATATCTACCTATGCTACATGAGTAGCTAAGGACAAACTAATAAGTAAGCCTCGATAGACCAAGTAAAAGTATGAGCAAATAAGTAAAGGGCGCTAGTGGGGTAGCATCAAAACCTCAATGAGGAAAGCTTGCCACCACTGCAGTGCGAAATACACTGTGATGCACAATGTGTAGTATAACATCATTAAATCAAAAACCGGCTCCTGAGGCAGTTATGCACTGAACTTGGCCCCAAATGCAACTGGCAAGATGAATTGACTGAGTATGCCATTCCGACACGATGGAGTGTAAGTCACGAGACAGTTGAATAGAGGGATGTAGGGAGGAATGTAGTGTACACTGCTTGAACCCCAGGAGTTTGAAGATGTCGGGGATCCAACCTAGGTAGAAGGCAGTATGGTGTAGCGGCCATATGGCACTGTCATCAGAGAACAGGGACTTAGCTGCACTCATGAGGCATTGCACTATTTCACTAGGCAGTAGGCACTTTTCAACCAAGTCATGGCACTTGAGTTCTGTGTATTCCAAAATGACTGAGAGGCTGAAGGACTGTAGTTCTGCAAAGTAAGGGCATTTGACAAAGAGGTGGTGTTCATCCTCCGGAGCATTGTGACAGCCAAAACAGCATTGATAGGAGTTGATTTTGTGTCAGGAGTGGAGACACATCGCTGTGGGGAGCTGTCCAGAACATGCGTAGAGTTGAATGAGTGTGGAATAGCAAGATAAGGAGCATAGGTAGGGATAGGCTGGGAGGGGGGGTCGTAGACCGATCGTACTAAGTGCAGGCTATGATTGAGCTCAAGTTCGTGAGAGCTCTGATCTGAGAGCATGCAATCAGTGAAACCTCTAATGTTTGACTCGATCCAGCCATCAATAGGGGTGAAAAAGGTGAAGGGATCCATGAAGAAGGTGGGGAGAGGAGCATAATGTAAGTACAAGCAGATGTGTTGAGATTTAGAGGCATAATAGTCTGTGGATGCATTGAGAATAGAAGGAGTGGAAGACTCAGCTGAGTGGCCCCTTGTGTAGCGGATGACAGTCTGTCAAGTACTAATAAGATGAAGTATCCACTTATAATAGGAGTGGCCATTCATGTGATGAAGGCGAGCCTCAATATTAGTGGAGGTTTTGCTATCGTTGATCAGTCTAGTTGAGTTGAGATGGTCAGTATAAATCACTGGAGAGTTATTATGAGAATCTGATAGGACGAGACCGCCGATAATCCCAACAAGTTTGCCATGGAGGATTGAGACATTGCACCTGAGGAGCTTCATGATGATGGTATGTGGGCCTGTGGTAGCAGATGTAACTGATTTGTCATCCAGAGGGCCTGCAGATGCAGGGATCATGGAGCCATCCATTCCCCACAGTTGGGTGTCTTGGGATACTTCAGAGGGGGGAAAGAAATTAGCTAACAATATAGATTGGATGAACTTCTCTATGTTCTGCCATCTGATTGACCATGAGAGCAGCAAGTCAGCAGGGCCAGAGTAAAATGCTCCAACTCAAGCTAGAGAGAGAAAGGTTTTGATCGTGTTCCAATTCTTCTTTTGGGCAAATGACCAGTTTCCAGGTGGAAGAGATCTGATGCTAAAACTGGTGATGTTCTGAGAGTCTGCAGTCCAGCTGCCAATGTGATTTAGCATGTGAAAGCCCATGGAGTGGAGCCACCAGATAACATGGCCAGTCGGGTGTTCAACTTGGGGGACAGATGGCTTAATTAGCGATACTGCGTGTGAGATAGAACAGTGTCCCTCGAGTAGATGACTCTGATTGGTTGGTCGAAGACTGAGATTGATTTGATTTTGTGCGATGATCCATGCAACTGGAATAGAACCTATGAAATGAGTGAACGACCTGTTCAATCCCTCACGATCCAAGGGGTAGACACATTTGTTGATTTGACACATCCAGTCAGCCAAGGTGATATGGGCCATCATTCTATAGGCCAGGATATGATGATTTAAATCCCATGCAAGACCATCAATGGCGATGCCAGCATTGATGTGAGCTAGAGAGGGGAAATCAAATCCACCAAGTGCCAGGGGAAGGGTGGACAATGATGATGAGGGACAGAAGAGAAAGCCAAGAAAGGAGTGTACATGTTTCATGATTCTTTGGTCCAGCCGAATCACATCTGCTTGAAGAATTGGTTGGAGGGATAGTAGCGCTTGACAATGGGAAATGATGTTCTGTGAAATGATCTTGTGCAGAAGTGTGAAGGGAGTGTGAAACAAGAAAGCTGGGAATGAGAAGGAGTCAATGATATCTGCAAGTTCCAAGTATCGGGTCCTGGGATTGTTGACTTGGGTGCGTAGAAAACTGAACTCATTAGTAGAGACAGGTACCTCATGCTGTGTGATTGTCCAGGGGTCAACACCCTGAACATTGGTGATCGAGTGTAGAGGGAGGGTCTTCAGTGGCATATCTAGACAATTGAGAATATGTAAGGTTGTCTTTTCCCATGATGTCAGCCATCCATATAGGAATTGAAAGTGCTCCATCGGCAGTGCAAAATGCTGGAGGGCTGGGAAGGTAAGAGCTGCAATGTAGGAGTCATCAGTAGCCTTGGCCATAGAGAAACATACTGAGGCTGCATCATCGGTGAGATGAGGGTCGTTTACCAATTTTGAGATGCTTTGAATGATGATGCAGTCAGGGTCCAACAATGCTAAGTTGTCTAGGTAGCGATGTCCGAGGCTGGTGGTGATGGTGGCCTTGAATGGAGACATTGGTCCACCCTGCTTGGTGACACCATTGACAATGATGGGATCAGCGATGCTGAACACTGTTTGAGGAAAGCATCGAGTTGAGGATTGGGCTGCACAATCTAGATCTGCCACCGCCCGTGGTAAACCATAAGCAGTACATGCATCATAAAACCCTTGCGGGGCAAGATAATCAAAACCTTTCATCTGGTCTTGCTTCAGGAGATAGACGGGAGTCTTCGTGTGATGACTCCAAGTCTTCAGTCTGCCAAGAAAACTCATCAGATCATGAGTCTGTATGCCTGGCTGCATGGCGACTTGGGTCTCAGGAATAATACCCATCCATGCAGCATAGGGTGAGAGCTTGAAGTTGATCCAGGTCATAGGTGAGTTAGCTAGAAAGTTGGATATGAGAAGGCCTCTCCAATTGGACAAGTCGGTTCAGATTCCCCACTTGTGGAAATAGGGGAGGTGTGCATCTTTGATATCTCCAGGGAACCTCACATTGAGGACGGAGTAGTTATGGAGATCAAGAACAAGCTGAAGAACTTTGTCAGAAAGATTCTTGACACACCATTTTTCCCATCCATCAGGACCTGGCAAGGGTCATGGGTTCCCTTTGCAAAGCATGGCAGAAAAGTCTGCAAGCGTTGCGGCCATTGGCCAGAGAAAGGGATCATCCAAGATGCAGTTCTTGACTATCGTGACCGAGAGAGTATTTAGCCATGGTTTGGGCTTATTGGGAGGTGCTGGGCAGTTGTAGAGTTCAGTTAAATATCGCCTCGTTTCCTCAGCCACTGAGGTGGGGTCAGTCACAATGGCACCCAGTGTTGATGTGGACTTGACTCCTGTAGGAAGAGGAACAAACATTGTGGACCCAGACCTCAGTTTCTTAGAAGATCCACCAGAGAGTACTCCCTTGATTCGACCTGCATCATAGCGCCTAGCTCACTCGAGGATTTCAGCCTTCTTGGCAGCATAGAGTTCTTTGTGGCAGTTATGTCTGGCACCAACCAGGTATCCCGTAGCCAACTTGAAGTGGGACTGATTGAGAAGGGCAAACTGAGCCAAGTATTGGTCATAGACCATGTGAGAGCCATAAGACATTTGCCTAGTGTTGCCCCTGGACTGTGAGATAGCTCCACCTAGGTGTCTGATGAGAGCTACAAGCTCCCTGATGCAAGGGGATGTGACCAGCCTCTCAACATATTGATATGGCTTGTTCCGACCGAAGGTGTTGACTGCAGCCTGCTCAATCAGTGTGGTCAGCAAATTGTATCTACTTACATAAGATTCATCACTCGTGATTTCAGCTTGGAGGGATGCTGAGTTTGAGGTCACTAGACAATCCACAGAGTCAGCAAAGAGAGAAAATTTGTACTTGTCATCCTTTGATGGATACTTGATCTGGGGAGGTGGGAGAGGCCTGGAAGGAATGAATGGTGTTGAGGAGATCCCAGACAGGCCAGGAGCAGATTTCAGGATGACCTTCGCTTTGACAGTCCTGTGGTCAGAGCCAGGAATCCAGGCAGGGTCAGTTGAGATTTCTGAGTCCAGAAGATGATGGCCAGAAACAACCACACAGTCGATGATGCTACCCCCATCAGTAGAACGCCAGGCTTGGCATGTCCAGTCTATAAAGTGATTACAATCAGGGCATTGCTGCCACAAGTCAGTGCCATGGGTGTTTCTAAGGAACTCATTGTACAAGTGTTGAGCCATGACATTGTCAGAAGCGCGTTCAAAGGCAGCAACCATAGCATTGAGATCTCCAAAAAGAGACCATGACATCTTGGATTCCCACACCATATCCATCAGACAAGGCCAGAAATTGCTGGACAGATCATCTGCACCAGGGTCACAAGGAGCATAAACCAAGAAAATGCGATGAATGAATGGAGATGATAATGGAGATAATGAAGGAATAACAACATCAACACAAACAACACGACCCATCAGGGGTTTGTGATTGAGTGGAACACGAGCCACTATTTGTAGGTCCTTATGGACACCTAATATGATTCCCCATTTAGCCAAATGTGAGGGGGCAGTGCAAGGTACTGCCTTCTCCTCGAAGATCTCATAATTATGGATCAGGAGATTGGCGGCAGCATTTGTTTGGGTCTTAGTCTCTGAGAGTGCGAAGACATGAGAGGATAGCTTCATAAGAAGTGGACCAATGAACACCAGCTTGACTGGACTCATCAGACCATTAGTGTTCAGTGCACAAACAGAGAGTTCAGATTGCACATGAGTGGGCAATGCCACGGTAGTATTAACCAGTAACAATAGCACAAGAAGAAGTAATAAACAACAAAATTTAATGGACAGGGGCGAGACACAAGACAGAGAGCACAGTGTTTTAGTATGATGCAAAGAGCAGGGAACAACCAAGATTGGGGAAAGGACAGCCGGGTTGACCCATGGCTCACCCAAATGGCAGTCAGGTAACAAGACAGGGAGAGTGGATGGCTCTTCATAGCGAGGTGATGAGGCATGAGCAGGATCAAGAATATTCAAGAAAGAGAAGGTGGGAAAACTGGGTGCTACATAAATGGGGTGACGAGCAATACCATGGGGTGACCAGTTCCTTCGTAGTGCCAGCTGAGTGTTATGTTCAGCCTTAAGCTTCATGGCACCGGTCTGAGTTGACAAAACCTCATTGGATTCGTCACTGATATGTCGAGTGCCCACATTAACAGCCGAAGTGAAAAAGGAATGAGAGGGGTACAGACTCACCATATCCACATCCCTGTTTGTAGCCATGCTCAGAGCAGCAGGGCCCAGCAGATCAACAAAGGACAAAGGTGAGACCGAGCGCAAGACGCAAGAAGATGATGGGCCTCTTATCTTCCTCTTCTTAGTGGAATTGCCTGGTTTGCTCGGAGGCAACAGGGATGGAAGAGATGTCACAATTGAAGGAGAGGAGGAGGCTGGAGGGGAGCTGTGGGATTGGGATGGAGCAGGAAGCATGGGAGGAGAGGTGGCCAGGGGAGGGATAGACAAGGCAGAGGGGAGAGGAGGAGGTAGGGAGGAGATGGACACAGGTGGTGTGGGTGCGGCAAGCAGGGGGTGGCCAACGACTGCTGTGAGTTGATCAGAAAACTTTGAGAGAAGCTTCCTCTTGTCAGCCAGAGAGTCTCCAAACTCATGTATTGCCTTGTTGAACTCTTCCTTCTCCTTGCCAGTTGAGAACATGGCAGCTACATGCAGGCTGTTGATCCTGGACTCATCATCACCAATCTGAGAGTGTAGGAAGCCTTCTTGGCCCTGAATGAGAAGGGCTTGTTGCATCTGACCAATGCGAAGGTCAAGGTTGGTGATGGTTTCATGCATCCTGGCTTGGTTTAAGGACATGTCCTCCTGCTGGTGCCTGACCATTGTGACTTCACCACATAGCTCCTGAATCTGACAAGAAAGCGAGACAACAGTCCCACTGATCTGCGAAGCACCCTTCGCACCCAAAGAGTTCTTGTTGAGTGGATCGTCATTGTAGTCCCATAGTAGGTGAGGTGCAGAGAGATGGTCACGGAAACATTTGTGGAAGGATTCAACACTGCAAAGGATTTTAGCAGTGTCAGCCCATGTAGCCATTGAGAAAATGATGAGGTCTGAGTTCAGCAGTGTAGAGCAAGTCTCAATTAATGAGTGTGGAACCATCTTTCTAATCCACTTTTCAAGGACTCCCTCGAGAAGGTCATAATAGTGAGCTCCCTTGACAACTAGCTTGAAAGGGTGAAGAATAGGAATGTCCTTGAGTGGCTCAATTCGAGCACGCTCCTTCGAGACCTTGGCTGGGACATTGATGAACTGCATGGCCATGAAACGATCGGCATCCGACAGCAGGAGGAATGTGATATGTGGGCCTCCGAACGATGCAAAGATACTGGTGATCTTATAACCCATCTTCTCAATGTGTGCTTTGATGAGAGGGAGGTGTTCAGGAGGGAAGGCCGATCGGTCAGTGACCCCTGGATAAAGGTCAAGGAGATGACAGGATAGGTGCTTATTGCTCTTTCCCTTCTTGATAGCGCTCCACCTAACCTCTAAATCTGGCCTGGACTCCTTAATGGCATCCATCACAATCTCTAGGAGATCCACGCAAGGTTCTGCCTCACCACAGGGTAAGATCTCAACATAGCATGCAGATGAGATGTTAGAGGCACAATCACTGAATGGTTGTACCTCTAGACCATACTGGGAGAATTCCTTGTAGCGTGGGTCCGCACTAAGATTGACAAGTAGGTCCTTCAAAGTGGCAGTTGGTGTCTCGTTTGAGGCAGGTACTACTCCATGCACGATGAGCTGGTGACCCTTTGGTAACATTGCTAGAGAGAAAGATGAATTGTCGTTGTCTGAGCTATGGTTGGAGTCTGGGGTGGTTGGTCTGGCAACACCTCTTTTCTTTGTGTGCGTGGTCAACAGGGGTTTTAAGCTACTAGGAGTTGATGGAGGGGTTGTGGGACTAGGTGCAGCAGGATGAATATTTGCCATGTCTCATGGGATTAAGGGTCCTGCCAAAAGGAGTTTTGCATGGGTAGGTTGGGTGATCATGTCAACAAGATGAAAAATGGATGGTTTTGGGGAGTTGAAAAGCTGGCTATGGGGTTTAACACGAGTTACAGGCACAATTTAGAGTGTAGTTAGAGCTATGCAGTCGCACAGAGCGACTTTTTTACAAGATGGGGTGGGGTTGTTGTTGTTGTTGTTGTTGTTGTTCTCCACTGCCTCTGCCAGTAATGTTGTAACATCTCCTCCCTCTCTGCCACCTCAGCCTGCCACGTTATGACTTGACATTGTTACCTTGGCCAGCCTCCATTATAATGCCACGTTATAATGTCTCATCTCGTCTCTTCTGCCACGTGTTATAACTCAACACACTCCGGCCTCTTCTAGCCCGCATTGTAATGTCGCAACTGTCGCATCCTTTGCATTCTCTCTTCTGCTACCTCGACTAGCCTGGTTGTAATGGCATATCACATTATAACTTGACACCCTCCTATCTTCTCCAGCCTCTGCTAGCCACCTGCCATTCCCAGCCCACGTTATGACATCAACCATCATCACGTTGCAACGTTGCCTATCCCCCTTTCTGATGTCATGTTATAATCCTACCTTGTCCAGCCAGTACATCCATTCATTTACCCACATCAAAGCTTCCTGTCCCTCCAACTCCATGTTATATTGCCAACTATCCTCTGATTCCCCCCTTCTGCCACCTTCACTAGCCAAGTTGTAGCAGGATATCCTCCTGCTGTGTTATAACTCAACATGCTCCTACTTTATCCAGCCTTTGCTAACCACATTGTAACATTGCATCCTTCCATTCCACCATTCCCAGTCCATGTTATATCACCAAGTTTCCTCTCTTCCACCGCCTCTGGCAGCCACATTGTAACATTGCATCCTCCCTTACGCCGCTCCCAGCCCACATTATAATGTGAACTACCTTATCTTCTGCTGCCTTGCTAGCCACATTGTAACACTGTATCTTTCCCTTCTGCCATGGTGCAATGTTGCCTATCCCCCAGTTCTGCTGCCATGTTATAACCCCACCCTGTCCTATTATAACTCATTCTTAGATACTTCTGCCTCAGCACATTATAAACTCCACCGTATATGTAGTCAGCCACTTCAATAGCATCAATGACAGACTCGATTTGGTATTATTTCTTGCAAAAGACAGGAAATACATGTCGTCGATGTCAAACATGATGTCCTTGTCATCTTCCTCGATCTCAATGTCAAGTGTATCCATGCCCACCACATTATCCTGATCTGTTAAATGACCATTCAGGACCACCCCAGCCCATCATCATACAGCCTCCCAAGAATTCAACCAAGAGATAATGCACTGATGCTCTGCAGTTACTTGCTTGATAGCATATGCAACTAACCCTTCTGTGAGATGGGATGATAACTGTGTCTGATGGCCAGCTTGCTCCCTCCACCATTTTGATTTCCAAGCACAAATTGAATAGTGCACCACATTTCTTCTTTGAGCAACTGAAATTCCTCCTTCCACCTAGCTGCAATGCAAAGATCTGTTCATCCAATAAGAGTCTCCAAAATTCAGTGTTCATACAGTTCAACACTCATGTGCTTCCGTAAAAAGGGTATTGTTGAACTCATCATCAGCAGTTGAATACCAAATTCATGACAATGTCCTGTAGCCATCACCAACTGCTAACTGAGGACCACCCCCTGCAATGGGGTCCTTCCTTGACCTAGTCATTTATTGTGTCTTCTTTGCCTCCTCCAACTCTTCATCAATGAGGGCTTTCTCACTCAACCCTCTGATGGAGCTCAGATGGAGCTCTTGCAGAGTCTGTTCCCATATCCCTGGGCCTTGGAGGTTGAGTAGAGCAACCCGCGCTGTCCTATACTGCCAGGATGCAGCCTTAATCTTGGACTCAACATGATCTTGAAGGGTTTGGAATTGAGTGTAGTTATGCTGGGAGGAAATGTTCTGAGCTTTGTACCTACTAGCATATGTTCATTTCATGAGCTGGCATCGAAGTTTCATCAGGGCCTCATGAGCTTGGGCAAAGTGAAGCTGGTCGTCAATTTCTGGAATACCTGCAACACAAATCAATGACCACTTTTCTGCAGGAAGGGTCGAAGGAAGGTAGAGAGGAATTCACTCAGGCTCAGATGTTGAAGGCTCTTCAGATAGAGGGGACATGTTGGCAAGGTATGATGCAAGTCCTGGCATATATTTTCTTTGCAGTCTATTGAATTTTTGAACTTTCCTGAGTAAGCTTGTTTGTCAGTGTTGAGTCAAGGTCTGTCGAGTCACCCCCAGTCAAAATCGGACCGAGAAAGAATGAGATCCAACGATTTCTTCACTCATGATTGATTTGTATCAATTTATTCCTTTGTCCTACATTCATTGATCATTCATCCATATCTTCATTGAAGCTTCATTGAGTCTCGTCAATAGCTAGCCTGGTAAGGCATGTAAGGGCCCAGTAAGCATAAGCTATTGGCATATCACTGACACTCTTTCTACAGGCCTTGCATATGGCATGCACATGACATGCATGACATATCTTGAGCCAGACTCCCGCATCCACCTTGTTTGTAGTTTGCTACTTTTTGCAAGGTGAGTGCCCAGTGCCCATTCCTGTTACCATATAATTCATTCAACTTACCCATATACAGATTCAGTACTTCAGTTCCAGCACCATAAAGCATTCTCCATGCCTCTGCAGTGAACCCAGACCTTCCTTGACCTCAATAATCTTGATGTCGACAATATCCATGACCCAATGTGTTAAGACTATCAGACTCGACTCAGTCTTGGGTTGTGTGTCACAGTTGGAGGCTTTCCAACTGTATCAGGATCGCACTAGGAGGCTTTCCTAGTGTATTGGGCCTCCTGCCTTCACTTGGGTACTTCCTCAAGTCGTCATGGCTATCCATACTCAGAGGCTTTCTGAGTAGACCATTCATTTGTGTATCACAGTTAAAGGCTTTCCAACTGTCAAGTTTGAGTTTATCACAGGTAGGGATTTCCTAGGCTGTCGAGTGTTCAGATGAGTTCTTAGACCATTGTTTGAATTAGGTCAAGCTGAGTACTACACAAAGTATCACTACAGCTTATATACAGTTCTAGGACTACCTATCATCCAATCGGAAAGAGAGATGCTTGTCAAGTAATAATAGAAAGGAAAATAGAGCAATAAGCCTCATGCCTAGCATGAGGTGTCCGATGTCACAGAGTGCTGTGGTGCAGCATGTCAAAGAACAATAGCAGATAAGCCTCATGCCAAGCATGAGGCATCCAATGTCACGGATCCAATGTCAAGGGTCCAATGTCAAGGAGTGCTGTGGTGCAGCATGTCAAATGGTGGGAGCCAGGCATCAAAGCGCCTCCCATCAGAATGAGTCAAGTCAAATGCAAAGGAAAAATAAAGTACCCGGTCTTACCAGCATATGTCTGGTCATCCTGGGTTACGATAACAAAATCATAACACGGTGTGTCCCACGACCAATTTGATTTCATCTGTTACTGAAGCAGCCTACTATCTACCTCTACTTCCTTCCCTACATGCACAGCCAACAGACCCATCCCCACTGACTATCTTTTTACCTATTGTCAAAAATCCAAAGCTCCAAGCACCATGGTGGTCTCTTTCTTGCAATCATCCAATATTTCCACCCTCCAAGCCAATGCATGATCTCTATTGCAAAGTACTGGTACTGTACTTGAAGAAAGCCATCAAGGAACAGCAGGATCACAGAATGGTGTCTGCTGCTGATGCATATGCAAGAACATGGCTTGAGTGGATGATAACCATGAAGAGTGATGATCAGGTAGTTGTGGTGGATTGTCCTACTGACTGCACATACTGCATTGTTGATGAACAAGATATCACAGAAACCTTCAGTGATAGCAAACATCTCTCCATGCCTGTTGTGTCCAAGAACATGGCCAAATAGGCAGTAGCGCTCTATTGTGGTTTGTCTGCGAGGGAGGTCATCTGCGAGGGAGGAGACATCTACTAGTGATCAATTGATCAATTATACCAATGATGCGGATGCAACGCGTTGCTTGATGCATTTACATTCCTATGTTATTTTCTTGAAAGTATTCCACATAGCTAATGCAATTATAGAACATATTATATGACTGTCATGCATTTCATTTTTTGTGGCCAATTGAAGATGGCCGGTAATTGATGGGAATCAAACAGAATAGGACTCCAAATTTCACAGCCACTATCACACGTTGATGATGCTGTTTATGCAGTATGGTGCCCACTACTTCTGGAGGACACAGTGCTCCCACTAGATCTTGAAAACAATATTCCTGTGACTGTTCCCGGTATTGCAAGGGCCATCAGACACAAGTCAGCCATGCAACATACCAAAGACATGCTCCTTCTCGTCAAGCCGATGTAGACAACAGAGTAGCACACTATAGACCTGATGGCCATCCACTTTCAATGGGGGCTTCTCATGGGGCTGGTCAGTCTAATGCAAGCCGAACACCACTTGCTGTAGGACACACTGGGATTCAGATACCTCAATCAACAGAAGTGGAAACAGATTTTCAGGCCAATACTAATGTATGTTGCTATCATGTGTTCTTCTGTGCTTATCAAAGTTACAGTGATTCTTGTGGTGCAGGGAATTATAAATGACACCAATGACTTGGACCTGGATGCAAACTCTGCAAACTGCCATATCCCAGCTATCATTGCCACCCAGCCTTCACAAGAACCAGATGATATAGATCACTTAGCCAATGTAGACTACCAGAGAAGCACTGGTGGAGAAGGGCTAGCATCTACCATTGATAGCTGTAACAATGAAGCACCAACCCACCTGGATCCTGGATGTCTGGAAGACTTATTGCATCAGCAAGGAAACGTGTCACTTCCATCCCAGTCTGAGGCTCCCATACAGACCCTCTCTGATCTTGCTCAATTGAAGGATCTTAAATTGAGTATGGAATTTGTCAAAGCTCTTGAGGATGCATCCACAGATGATGAGTATGGCCAGCTATTGGACCCAGGTACTATTGCGTGGTTGCAGGACTCCCCAACTTCACATCCTGATACTAGTGATCCCGACTTCCAGCTGGGATTAGACCTATTTCTTGTGAGTATTAAGTATTCCCAGGACACTTACAATATGTCTTGCGACACTGTTCTGCATCGCCACCCAGAGGATAATATACCCTCTTATGATCAGATGAAATGACTCATTGCGAAGATCACTGGTGTTGTCCCCATCGTCAACGATATGTGCAAAAATAGTTGCATAGCTTTTACAGGACCCTTATCCAAACTCAATGAATGTACAGAGTGTGGTGCACCTCACCTCAATCCACTCATGAAACAAGCAGAGCAACATCTTTTTACAATCCCACCAGGACCTCAGTTGAAGGATAGGGAGAGTGCAGAAAAGATGCATTATTGATGGACAAAAACATGGGAGATTATTGTTGACTTGCAGAAACATGGTGGATCGCTCTCTCACTTCGCAGACTTTCTGCATGGGAGTGGTTATCTCAATGCAGTCCGAATGGATCACATCAAGGACACCGATATGGTTCTCATGCTATCAATTGATGGTGCACAGCTGTATGAGCACAGGACCTCTGATGTTTGGATATATATTTGGGTTATCTTTGACCTTGCTCCTGACCTATGTTACAAGAAATATGTTCTTCCTGGTAGTTTCTTTCCTAGGAAGCCAAAGATTGTTGAATCACTTCTTTTCCCAGGCCTAGATCACCTTGCTTCCTTACAATGCGAGGGCATTAAAATCTGGGATGCATCACAAGATATGATGTTCACATCAAAACCCTTTCTAGCATTGGGTACCGCAGATGGCCCTGCCATGACATACTCAAATGGCCTCATTGGACATAGTGGAAAATATGGATGTTGTTTATACTGTTCACTTATTGGATGGTGCAAACCTGGTGGACCACACTACTACCCCGCCCTTCTCAAGCCAAATGACTATGAGGTTGAAGGGTGTGATCATGGTGACATATCATTTGCAGCCCTTCTATCCTACTCTCCGGACCTCTATCTTTTGAACCTTCATTATCTCCTGGCATCTCCAAATGAGACACAGTATAAGAAATGATGGCTTGAAACTGGAATATCAAGACCAAGTATCTTTCTTGGATTGCATCCCAATAGAATACTTGGTGTCCCAGGCTGTTTTGGATATGACCTCATGCACCTTGTGTCATTGAATTTGCCTGACCTTTTAATTTACTTATGGTGTGGTATGCTCGATCACGACAAAAATGACTGGTCCACATGGGAATGGGCTAAGCTCAAAGGCACAACATGGGATGAGCATGGTCAGCAGGTTGCTGCTGCAACCCCTTAGTTACCTGGTTCATTTGACAGACCACCATGCAATCCAGCCAAAAAAATCTCCAGTGGTTAAAAGGCATGGGAGTTTCTCTTATATCTATATGGACTAGGCCCAGGGCTACTCTTCAATATCCTCCTGACCACATATTACAAAAACTATTGCAAGCTTGTCCTTGGAATATGCATCATTCATCAGGACCACATCAGCCGGCATGACCTCCAAAAAGCTCATGAGGCCTTACTGGACTTTGCATCTGAATTTATTATCAGCATCAAGTAGAACAACTTCATTTTGTATGGCAAAGCATCCATGCTGTAACCCACCTTGGACCTGAGGTGATTTGGATTGGACCACCTACCTGTTCATCCCAGTGGACAATGGAGTGAACAATTGGGAATTTAGGTCAGGAAGTATGTCAGACATCCAATCCATACACAAACCTTTCTCAATGGGGTCTTCTGTGTTCTCAAATGCACTATACGCTATGATGTCAGATCTAGATCCCTCACCACTAGTTGTGCCCCAAGGTGGAATGGACACTGGCACTGGGTTTATTCTACTGCAAGCAAAGGATAGAGTTCTAAGGGCTATGCGTGACTGTGAAAGACAGTCTTTTGCAGACTTAAAGGATATTCATGCACTGGAGGTTCCTGATGGCTGGTGTCCTGCAGTTGCTAGATGGGCAAGGCTTCATTTACCAAATGGTCAAGTTGCAAGGTCAGCTTGGAAGGAGAAGTTAAAACCTCTGGAAAAAGTGAGAATGGCACGTAATGTGAAGGTAAGTATTATTTTGTCTCTCTTACACCGTGATGATAATGTTCTGGGAATCTAGGTTCAATATGAAAAGAAGATTTGCTTTGCAGAGGTATATTACTATTTCTGATCACTCATCGCAGGATCAGAAATGACCCTCGCTATTGTTTCACTCTATTTGCATCCTCACAAGGATCTTCTAGAACATTCCTATCATACATTACTATCATGTGCATATGCAGGGGATGCTGCACTTCATGTGATCAATGTGAAGGCAATCATGAGTGTCGTAGCCATGGTCCCTCACCTACCATTTCCTGGAGAGACTCTGACACAATATTTTGTTGTTGAAAAGCCCAGTTTAGATGTAGCTGTCCTTGGAGGTGTTGAAGAGGCTATAGCAGACAAGGAATGATAATTACCATTGCCAGAGCCCAAAAAATCAGTAGTATATAGTTATTTATTTTTTAATACAGTATAGTGTCACAACAAGTCTGACAGCTTTCTTTGTCTTTGTCTTCATCTGTGTTATATTAACTGCGGTATCTGTGACTTCTGGCCTCACTCTTTCCATTAATTTGCCCAGCATATCACTCTGGAATTTCCCTTTTTTATATCATTCCTTTTGTCACACTGTGCTACTTGTTATTGCATTACTTTTGAACCGAAATGACTGCATTTCATCCTATATCTGCTTTTCTTCTCAAGCTCCATATAAAGCTCATTATCTAGAAGGATCAGATCAGGCTTTCATTTGATAGAGGACCCAACTGGGGACTGTAAGTGGACAATGGGAAGGTGAAAACATTGTATCAATAAAATCATCATTGGCAGTAAGGGTGTGTGGTTTCAACTCCTTCACGAGGGTGGCACCAAGGTGTTCAAGGCTCATAGAGTAGTGAGGGAGTTGGGCTGAATACATGCATGAAATAAAGGATGCAGAGGCTGCTTTAGATGCAGGCACACTGAAAGCAGCCCAAAGAAGATTGGTTTGACTAGCTATGCCCATATTGTTAATGTGGATGGGCCGCTTTGGCTGCAGCTGTGGAACTTGATATTTGCTCTGGGCATTGCAATAAGAGAGGTGAGACCAGTGAGGGAGGGGTAGTGGAGTTTCCATGTGGCCTGGATTTGGATTGTGGAATATTGGATACAAGAGACTGAAGCACGTTGAGTCACCAATCCTACGAAATCCACAGACTGGTGCTTTATACAATCATTTGCGGAAGTGACAAAATCTACTGAGGAGACACAATGACTAAAGGATACAATAAACGCCAAGTCCTACCTCTCCTTCCTTTGTCAACCACATCATCACAGATCATGAGGGCCAAATTCAGTGGTGCACTAGTCTAGCTGAGGGCCAAGTTGGCAAACACATGGCCATGCTCCTTCGCATCCTTGCCTACCTGATGTTCAGCACACCTACTGACATTGGACTCGATCCACATGTCCATATTGATGAGAATGGGAAATGCACTAGTATCACAGTCGAGGATAAACTATTTGCAGTGCATGAGCTGATATACAAGCTTGACTCGGTTGTTGGTCATGGCACACGAATCTGGGTTGTGTCCCATGCTGCATGCTATTATGTTCTAAAAGATTGTTAGATACAAGATAAATGGGTCAATTTGGAAATTTCGATGCTCAAAAAAGTCAGCACATCAGATGAGCTGAAGAACCGTGTTCCTAGTCTTTTCTGCAGTGGAGATGTTATAATTAATGGCAAAGTTGACTCCACTGGTATATATCATGTGGGTTTGACTGGCTGCCCACAGTCATTAACTAGGTGTATTCACTGACACTTGGTCACCACACCTATTGGAGAATCCCTGATTTCATTTCGCTCCAAGAAGGAATTCATCAATGTAATGAAATCAATCATTATTGGTGCACAATTTTTTCTACTAACAAGTATCACAATGCTCATTCCAGGTTTGTAGCACACTGCATATTATTCAACAAGTTTGGTATCTTGCATTGCAATGTTAGTCTCAACAATATTCTGCTGTATTGGCCCAGTGAAGATGTTGCAGCAGATGGCCTCTTAATTGATCTTGATTATGGCAAAGAGGTTGAACTTGTTCAGCAGGAAGATGTTGATATGGAGGGCACCAATGCTGCTGATGAGGGTAAAGCCTCAAATGATAGCATGGCAGTAGGCAAAGGGACCAGCAACAAAGCTGCAGCAGGCACTGGCAACAATGTTGACATCATGTTTGATAATGTCTGCATGGTATGTCTTCATGTTGGTGGCAAGTATTGGTATTGAATTGGCACTGTATCTTGGGGCACTCCTCCATTCATGGCCATTGAGGCTCTCATTGCCCCAAGGGATGTTGAATTTGCCCACCTGCCATCACATGATCTCAAATTGATTCTTTATGTCATTCTTTATATCTGCACATTCACAGAAGGACCAAACTGGTCTGTCCACCTGGATTTTGACATTCCTGAATCACTTCACATGAAAACATGTTTCTTGAATGACTCTCTTGAAACTATTGGTGATCACAAGATTGGACACATGTCTCGACCAGAACAGACTATCATTCCAGGCTTCACTCAGTACTGGGAGGACTTCATCCCTTATGCAAGGGAGTTGATTTAACTCTGCTTCCCTACAAAATACAATGCTGGCTGTCCAAATCTTCTCACTCATGAAAACATGCTGACTGTACTTGAGAAAGCATATCATTCTGTCAAGGAAGCGCCTATTACTGGTGTGAAGTGAAGCCAACCATCTAGTCACAAACCGGTCATTGTTGAGAGAAAGAGGCAGAGACTAGGAAAGTTGAAAGATTGAAGTGGGGCAACAAACACGAGATCCTTAATTGCCGAGATGGACTTCAGATTTTTGGATGGGCACTGGACATGATCACATGATCTTATTGCCTTTGGTTTCCCTTGAATTGGTTGTGAATGAGTTCCATGCACACAACTGTTTGCTCTGTGGACTGTAATGTTTCACCTGGCATAGCATATGTATATGTATACATGTACCAGCCAATCACCATGTGAGTCACCAGCCTAGGGAAATCCCAGTGGTATACTATATGTACTTGTGGCTTGTAGTAAATTTTAGTACTTTTAATGTCTCGAGATGTTGTTGGGTTTTGTCGATTGTCATCAAGAGCATTTAGGGGACCAAATAGATATCATGATTGAGTTTCCTACATTGGTAACCTTGTTCTCAACTCTCGATTCTCAATTTCCTTTGCCACTAGCATAGTGTGGGTGCTACATGTGCTATGCTCCAGCTTTCTAGGATGTTTCCAAGTCCTTATTCTAACCTAGGATCACTGAGCTCCAACAGCTCTGGTTGCAATGTGAATCCTATGGGCATCACAGCAACTGCCAGTGACAAGGCTAGTGCCAGTGAGGGGTCATATCCTCCATCACTTTCTGACAGTACTAGCTCTCATTTACCTTTCTTGGGGGTCAGCACCAACATCAGACAATGTTTTTGCCATGCATGCGCATCATTATTCTCCTGTCAATCCATCGCAAATGTCATATACACATATCCAGAACCTTCAACGTCATGCTGCTGAGCTAGAAAGGCAGAACATGTTGCTTCAGGAATGACACAATGCACTCCGGTAAAGTTATTGATTACATTCAGGGCATCAGATAGTCACTGACACAAGCCTCAAGTGATGTGTATGACACCTTATTGAAAGCCATACCAGGTTCAGAAGCCAGCAAAAATTTTGGAACAAGCCCAGATATGCCCACACCCCTGCATCAAAAGGACTATCTGAAGATTAGGTTTTGGTTCAAATGCCAGTGGACTGAGTTTTCAAATGATCAACCAGCAAATGCAATCTCAAGTTTGGGACTCCTGTCTTGTGGAAGGAGCCGTGCAGCTCAAGGGATAAATGTCACAATGTAGTATGTTGAACATGAAGATGGTACTGTAATAGATGGCGATAGGGCAGCCAAAATCTGGAAGTATGCATGCGGGGTTTGGGTCTCGCTCACTAAGGATGGTGCTCCACCATCAAAGTGGGGACAAGCTGATATCCAGGCAAGACAACAGTATATCAAGTGGATTGGCTCTTGCTTTCCAGAACTTTGATTGTGCAACCTAGACTGGAAGGCTGAGCAGATTGCAATGGACAACTACCCATCATGGTATAGTACTTGGCTATCCAAGCATAATGCAGAAGAGCCTGTCAAACTGGAAGAAATTGCTGATGCACCTCCTCAAACCAAGCGTCCCTGGAAGGCATCAGCAAAGTCTGTAGTGAAACAAGCAAAAGTGGAGGTCCCACACAGTGGTAGTCCAGATAGCATGGCATTGGCTGTTGACATTGGACATGTAGCCACTCAGGCTACTACTGGTACTGATATATCACCAATGTCCTCCATGATTAGCATCCAGATGAACATGCCAGAAGCTGAGAGCATCCATTCTTCCATCAATCTTGGTTCAAGTGAAATTGACTTGGATGTGGTACAAAGCAATCATGATCCTCAAAGCCTAAACCACATTGTTGGTTCCCAGGTTAGTCTTCAATATTAAACAAGTACTTCAACCTTACATCTTCAAAATTACTCCTATTTGGCAGGATGTGTCAATTGTGGATGCCAGTGCTATTAGCGACGCTGATGTGATAGAGAAGAGCACAGGTCTAAATCTTGTAACTCCAGGCACAGTAGAAAGGTGGGATAGTACATTTGAGGTATGTGGTCTTCTCGCATGGTTTTAGTGACCATAACTACTTACATTGCCATAGATAAATGACCAGCTAACTATCTCAAATGACTTAGCTGCCAGATTAGAAGATAATACTGCTAGCGCTCCAGTACTCCCTGTTTTGTGCACTTCTACACTCATTCCAACCACATCAGCATCTCCAGACCCTCCCTCTGCACCCTTGTCAGAATTGCATCCCTCTATGTTCCCCCCAATGGCATCGGGCGTAGCCCCACCCTCACCTACACCAGTATCAGTAAACAACCTTCCAATGGAGTCACAAATGGCACACAGACTCAACTGCACTCCTAATCTGGCAGCTATTCTCCCACAAATCTCTGTGCTCCTTCCAACAGCATCGACAACAATGATTGATCTTCATGTGTCACAAACAGCTCACAATGGACAGTCAGCCAATGTTGTGAGCATTCCCTCTCCTATACCACTTCTCCAGACCTCCACTCAAACAGGTCTGCCAGTCCTGTCATTATTGACATCACCAATGGCTCTCCCCACAGCCTTGCAAAGAGCTGTAAATTCAGCTGTAACCCAGGTGTCACCATCCACATCAGACGTCAATCAAGTTGATGGCTCTACTGATGAAGGTGGAAGGGCGACAGCTCCAATGAAAAAGCCTGCAAAAATGCGGCCTGGGAGGTCAAACACAGCATGGGAATCACAAGAGTCATCTTTCAGAGAAGGGTGGATGCTTTTTCCAAGGAGTGTTAAATCTGACAAAATAAGAAATGTGGATCACTAACAGAGTGTGACAGTCTTTCTCCAGTTGCTATAGTTGCAAATATCATCAAGAGTATCCCACCATCCACCAGGGCCCATCTGTGAAACAGAGGGAGCAACACCATTGAGTACTGACCAATTCCACTCAACTCCTTCACCATCTGTTCTCCCTACACCAAGAGCAAAGTTCAACAAGAATGGAGCCTGACATTCATCGGTATGGGATGGGAGATGGAATTGCAGCACAAGCTTGTGTAATGAGATCGATGCTGGTAAATGCAACATTGGAGGCAGGGTAGGCACATTCATCTGTGCCATCAGCCGAGCTCCTCATTGGCAGGTGATGTCATATGAAATGAAGATCAGTTGGAGGGTAATTCCTAAAACGCTAGCAAAAAATATATAGTCCATATTCGCATATCTGAAACGCTGCAGCTAAGTATGAGAATATATGGAGTTACTGTGCCCATACCATTCACCCTTTTGAAGGTCACCCATGCTGTTTTGTGGATACATCTGGTGGCAAGCACAACTGACTTACCCTGTCCCAGTTGCATGCAAACCTTTAGAATTTTTGGTGTTCGCTTTCCCCAATGCATCAAAGCTGACACAACACAAGATCTTCTGATTCATGAATCTATGCTAGATTAGATCTGAAAATACCAAACTCACCTCATCTTGATTGGAAAACTGTGCCATGTATTCCAAATAACCATTAGTAGCAGTCAAAGTAGGGCGATTATCTATGGATTATGTCCACGATTTTTGGGACGTGGATAATCACAATTATTGTAATAATTGCAGAATTGTCGAATTGCCCCCAGAGGCAATTTGATGATTATTTGCATGATTATTGAAGGTGATTATTTGATGTGCTTACATTTTTGCTTACATCATGCAGAAGATCATAGATCTGTCAAAATAATCATGTCCCATAATCACCCCATAATCACCCTCAGTCAAGGTGGCTCAGATTATTGGCACAATTTTTGATTCATAATCATCAATAATTGCACTATTAATCGTGCAATAATTGCCCTACTTTGACCACTACTAGTGTTTTCCACAAACATTCCCCACCCTGGTCCAAGAGCAGGGTCCTTGACATTATCTGAATGAAGACATGCCTTTTGCTTGAAATTAGCATCCTCTGATAAAAAGAGAGCATACAGCCAACTGAGAATGTGTCAGGAAAATATATGGAGAGGTAAGCGAGGATACATGCCGGATTCCAGGGGGTGTATCATTCCATTGCTCAGGAAGATTGATTTCAGGGAGTGGGCAGGGGCGGCAAGGGAATGAAAGGCCGCCTTGGGGAGTTCCATCAATTCCTGTTGGGTCATGACCACACCCAGCATGTTTGACCATCTTGATATGTTGCCGTTCATGAACCATCAGCATCCACTGTGCTAGGCAATCCTTTGAATGTGTTAGTATGCCGCACCCACAGAAGTACTCAGACTCACTGGGACATGTGATAATCCATCCCCATTTGTCATTTGTTCGAGGGCACAGTCAAAATCAGTTGGTGAAATCTGACCTTGAAGATTCCAAATATGGAATGACCACAAAACAGTCATAGTCGCAGCTGATTGGGGTTCAAGGGGTGTTGATGGCCACCAGCCGATTTCCAAAAGTTGTTCACAGGGTGTCACCAGATTGGCATCACAACCACAGAAGTCCACATCAATTGTATGGATACCATTGATATTGATAACAACAAAATCCTTGTGGCCACAAGTCTGGAATGGGCAAGAGACACCTGGTGGGTGTTAGGGCGACACCCACTATCTGCTAGCTAAGACCGTGTGGGTTCTCTCTACAAGAAGGGGGCAGGATCCGTGCTCATGATGGGGGAATTGATGGTTTTGATGTGAGGGGTTATTAATAGGTGAGTTTGTTGAGATAGGCCTTTCACACTGAAAACATAGGTGGAATACCTAAGAGAACACAACTGGGGTCCCCTAGGCATATATTTAGGGTTTATATACTATGTTACACATATTGTACATTGTTGTTACCGATGCACTCGTACATGCGCGTACATTTTGATGCGTGCGAAATAAAATTCTCATGCTATCAAAGTGTAGCATCATTTGGCATCATGTAGCATAATTCAACATAATAAAATAAAAATGAAATTTTATTAGGTAATGGGGTGGTTTCCTAACATTACCCCCCTTTTATGCCTCGACTTCCAGGTGAGAAAATATTGTGTCTGTCCTCTCTGTGAAATTTTGGTAAGGCCGGAATTTCATCCCCTCATACACCATTCTCACAATGCAATGCGGAGCATTTGGATTACGTTTAAAGAATTGGGCGATTGTGTTACACGCTTGCTTACAATTCTCTTCAGGTTCCCACAAATTATTTTTGTTGGTATAGTTTTTCCACTTTATTAAGAACTCCGATTTGTTCCGTCGAAGACGTGAGTCTAGAATTTCTTCAACTATGTATTCTGGAGCACCTCCTACTATTATCGGAGGTTGCGGAGTAGTTTGTTGGCCAGGAATAGTGGGTGGACGGTAAGGGTGTAGGTGGGATACATTAATCTTGGGATCAATCTTGAATGATCAGGGTAATTTTAGCACTACCGCATTGGGCAAGATTACTTTAGAGATCGCATATGGGCCAACTTGTTTTTCCATAAGTTTCCTCGAAGGTCGTGGAATATTCAGGTCCTTGGTACTTAGCCATACCAAGTCACCAACTTTGTACTCTGGAGTGCATGCTCAAGTATGATCTGCGTGTCACATCATGTCATCATGTGCTTTCTTCAATGCCACCTCTGCTTCCTCTTGTACCTTTTGCATCTTAGATACAAAGTCTTCTACCAACTGTACTTTGACTTCCCTTCTGGGTTCTACTCCCATGCGAGGATGATATCCATAATTTGCAAAAAAGGGTGACATATGAGTAGCCGAATGGAATTTGTTATTGTGGGAAAATTCAGCAATTGCCAACCATTCGGGCCAGTCAGTTTGTCAGTAGTTGACAAACATACGTAGGTACTGCGCCAACTCCTGATTCATTCTCTCTGTCTGCCCATCAGTCTGTGGGTGATATGCTGTAGATAATTTAGTTTGAATTCCCAATATGTTGTTTAGTTCTCGCATAAATGCAGAAGCAAATTGTGGTCCGCGATTGGAGATAACAGTATCAGGTAACCCATGTAACCGCCATACCTGATTTAGATAGAGGCGCGCCAAGCCCAATGATGAGGTTTCTGTAGTAGTAGGAATAATATGGACCTCCTTTGTAAAGCGGTCGCATACTACGAATATTGCATCGTACCCTTGAGCCTTGGGTAATCCGGTAATAAAATCCACAGATATATCTCACCATGGCGCTTTAGGTATAGGGTTCGGCATTAATTTTCCTGCAGGTTTCTCTGGAAATTTCTTTCCCCTCATGCACGTATCACATCCATCCACATACCCCAACACATACTTTGAAATTCTGGGCCACCAATAATTTCTCATTACTAATTCCAATGTCTTCAATCTTCCTGGGTGTCTGGCAATCGGCGTATTGTGATGTAACCAGACAATCTCCCTTCGCAAATCCTGATTCTTTGGTACATACACTTTTCATCAAAACAACACCAACCCTTGTTCCTCAGCCCATTCATCTCCTTTGATATTACCTTTCTTCTCTCCCTTCAGAGCTTTCACGGCTTCCACTTCTTCATCATCCATTTCTGAACATTGTCTAATTTTAGACAACATTTCTGTTTCCGAGCTATCTATTAATAGATGCCCTTGATGCATAGCGCTGATGGTGCTCAACCCGGAAACCCAAACAAAACCCACAAAAGGCTTCAGATGGTATAACAAGAGTCAGAGGAAGGATGCGAGGCCCTCTAGACGTCACCTGTCAGACCGACTGTCAAATAGTCATAAAACAACTGCTTGTCGAAGCAGTTCGAGGCTAAAAGGATGATTTTCGAGGTGTTGCAATGATTTTCGAGACTTTGCAATGATTTTCGAGATGTCGCGATGCTTTTCGAGATGTCGCGATATTTTTCGAAGAGGTTTCGAGGAACTTCGAGTGCACAGATATGTTCGGATGCAAGATCGGGGGACTAGACGGGTAGTAGAAGTGACAAAAAGGCTAATCGAGGGAAGCGAGAGCGAAAATAGCGTAATGCGAGGAATTTCGAGGAATTTCGAGGAAGTTTAGCGTAAAACACCAAACTTCGGACCGAATAAGACTAAACTGTACTCTCAAATCACTGTGATCTGGGAGGAAGATGATGACTTTCTTGTTTTTCTTTGTATCTAGTACATCTTTTTATATAAAATAAAGAAAGTACCTAAAAAGGCTAGAGAACATGTGTAGAACATGAGGCAAAAGATATGAATTAAGGCACAAGGCCAAAAAGGAGACTGGAATCCAAACAAGAAAGATATATATCATATGATGAAAGAGTAATAAAGGGTATAGAACTAAAAGGGGAATGTCCTTTGTGTATAAACTGCGCTAAGTCTCGCAATAATGCATCCAGTGGGTTCTGTGCGCGATAGGGACTTGGAACGAGGCTGACCTACTATCAGCAAGTTTGAGCACGAGTTGGAATACTTCCTGGCACATGTTATTCCACCATATAGATAACAAATGTGGCACCCAATGTCGCTCGCAGTCTCTCAATATCGATCGATAATGCTCGATGATGCTCGATGATGCTTGATGATGCTCAACCGCATTTGACAATGCTCGACCGCGTTTGATATGATGCTCGACCGTGTTTGACAATGCTCAATTGCATTCGACGATGCTCGCGATGCTCGATGATGTTCGACAATGTTCGATCGCGTTTGATGCAATGCTTGACTGTGTTCGATGATGCTCGACCGCGTTCAACAATGCTCACAATGCTCAACTGCATTCAACACAATATCGCGCTTGGTAGACTTGGTCGGGAGTGGTCGCACTGCTTCTGGGACCTCGTGCGAGTTATCCGATGTGATTAGAATGTGGTCAAAACAGTGAATTGGCCTTTGAGCCGAGGAGACAACCTATCAGCACAAATGCGAAAGTATTCGGGTTTGAGTAAGGTAACATTTTTATTGTCCTCCTCCACCCCCCTTTTATGATTGATACGTCTGGATAATGCATCTGCTTTCCTCATTAAGCTTCCCGCTTTGTGGACCAAGTGAAAATTGAAACGTGATAGGAATAGTGCCCAATGTGCTTGCTGGCAATTAAGCTTTTTAGCAGACATGAAGTATTGCAGATTTTGATGATCCATCCAGATCTCAATCTGATGCGTACATCCCTCCAAATAATGCCTCCATGCCTCCAATGCTCATATTATCCCCAACATCTCTTTGTCATGCACATCATAATTCCTCTCCACATCATTCAACCCTCAGGACAAATATGCACAAGGATGCCATTTGTCATCTTTGCACAGCATTGATAATACTGCTCCAGTAGCAAAATCGGATGCATCGGATTCCACTCGCAAAGGGCATGTGAAATCTACTGGGGCTAATATTGGTCCCTCCACAAACTTCCTCTTCAACTCCTCAAACACTGTCTGCTGCTGCTCTCCCCACCTCCATACTACTCCCTTTTGCGTAAGGTTATGTAAGGGTGCGGCAATTTTAGAAAAATTGTGCACAAAGCAACGATAATAATTTGCGAGTCCCAAGAAGGCTTGAACCTCCTTGACATGGGTGGGCGCAGGCTAATCTGTGATCGCCTGTACCTTGATTGGATCCATTTTGATCCCGTCAGGGCCGATCAATAATCCTAGGAACTCAATCTTGCTTGCCCCAAACACACACTTCTCTAGTTTCAAAAATAGATCATTCTCTGCTGACCTCTGTAGCACCTCCTGCACTATCGCCTCATGATTTTCTTCATCCTCTGTGAATATCAGAATGTCAGCAATGAATATTATTACCACGCCTTTGTCTATTACATCCTTGAAAATGTCGTTCATCATATTTTGAAAGGTCGGGGGACTATTAGTCATCCCAAAAAACATGACAAGCGGCTCGAAGGATCCTCGACGCGTGGCAAATGCAGCCTTCCACTCATCTCCTTTCTTTATTCATACATTGTTGTATCCCCATTGTAAATCCAATTTTGTAAAGACCTTGGCTTTTCCCACCTTGTCAATTATTTCTGAGATCAACGGCAGGGGGTATGCATTCTTTACTGTCTGCTCATTCAGATACCTATAATCTGTACACATCCTCTTCCTTTGGTCTTTCTTTGGCATGAAGAATATTGGTGACATCTGTGGTGATTTCGAAGGTTGTATGTATCCTTTGCGCAATTGCTCCTTCAGGAATGCATCCACTTCTTCTGGTTCCATCGGAGATAGCAGATATACCTTCAACTTCTTTGGCACAAACCCTGGCTTCATCTCAATTGCATGATCCCATGGCTTCTGCACTGGCATTCACTCAGACTCCTTCTTCTGGAACACTGACAGATATTCATGATACACTTTTGGCACCCATTCCTCCACTGGCTTCTCCACCTTCATGATATTCTTGTCCCATGACTGTCCTCCACAAATTGTTCTAAAGGTTTGCTTCTGCTCTTCTTTCTCGATCATGATTGGAACTTCCTCATTTGGCATTTCCTCATCCTCCACTTCCTCCATCGTAACAGAATACTTTCTCAGACATTCTTTCTCTTTCTTTTTCCTTTTTTCCTTCTTCATCTTCCTCCCATACACATTACATTCCTTAGGACAACAAGTCATTTGTACTTTCCCAGTTTTCCAATCAATTTCGGGATTATGCTTCCATAACCACGGACATCCTATTATTAGATTGGTTTTCCCAAGATCACACACTTCAAATACGGCTTGCTCCTGATGCTCCTGATACTTTAGTACCATAGTCACCTCCTCCTTGATAGTTCCTCCACGATTGACTGTTCCATCAATATTGTACACCATTATAGGTTGTGCCAGCTTGCATGTGTTAATACTGTTTCTGGTAATTAAGGATCGATTAATAAATAATCCTGTAGCACCACTATCAAGCAACACTTCCACATCAATAGCTGCATGCGTGTCCACTGTCTTCAATCCCACAGTCAAGGTAATTTCAGGTTCTATTCACGCAGAGTGAATAAAGAATTTAGGGGTTTTTGGAAATAGTGCTCGGCAATTTTCTTGGTCACATGACTTGTAACAGTTGTACTCCTCCTCGATTTCCTTTTCTGATTTACTCTGGGTTTCCTCAGATACTAATACATTGTAACGATTCTGGGTCACCAATGGGGAAACCTTCACTGGGACTGTTCCACAAAATTCCTCTGCTTGCCTTCCTCTGGCTTCACTTCCTCAATTGTAGCTTCCCTAATCTTTCTTTTCTGCCTACAATTCCTAGAAATGTGTCCTAACTGCCCACAGTTAAAACATTTAAGTGGGGCTCATCTCCCTGCTTGATCAACCTCCATTGCCTCTGCTGGTGCTGCTGACTCTGTAACTATAGGTGTCACTGCCATGGCCGGTGGCTGTGCTCTTGGAGCTTGCATCTGAGGCGCCTTTCCTTTCTTGGACTTTCCTCCAGATGACTTTCCAAATTTACTACATCCATACATCAACTTTGACTCCGCCTGTTCCTGCCGATATTGCCAGTCAAGGTGCATTGCCCAATTATACCACTCATCCAACTTCTCTGGCATAGAAGGTAGTCGGTAGATAGATTTGAACAAAGAGGGATTTAATCCTGCTTTCAAAAACTCTACCAACACAGCTTCTCCCATGTCCGTTTGCGAAGCTTCTGCTTTGAACTGCAAAATGAATTCATCCACCATTTGTTAAGAACTGATCCTGGAAGGTTCGTCGGAATCTGATCAGACACTGCGGGTGTTATTTATGGAAGGTTGTCAGGTCGTTGCAGATTCAGTGGGAGGGGAAACAGAAAGGACTTGGCTTCAGCTTGTAAGAAGCTGCACCCTTCACCTCATCTGGTGTCCTAATTTCAAGTTGGAGGTTTGGAGGTAGGAACAGGAAAGTGTGGGAAAACATGGGAAGGAGTATGGAGGGACTTAGGTTAAGTTCAGATGAGGTTAGAGCTTCAGAGGGAGACTGGAGGTTGAGTTGAACAGAGTTCAGACTCTTAGAGTACTGAGGTTGGAGTAGAAGGAGGTTTGGATTGGCAGATTAAAGTCGAGTCTATGTTGATATACGAACTGAGGAATACAAGGTGAAACTAACTAAGCTTAAATACTGTAGTCCGGAATAATGCGGAACAGGAACAAAGACTGCAGCAGTGTCTCGACTGCATAGATAAATTATCTAGCGGGAGCCACACAGGAATCTGTAGTCGAATTTGGAATAGACATGGCAGCCTTGGAAAGGCAGCCGTGGATGCTGTACAGGGCGGCCTGATGCACAGCAGTGTGGGCAGTGCAAGGTGGCCGGGAACGAAATCGGGAGGCATAGACAAAAGTCATGTTCAATGTGCAGAAAAGGATCGGATAGATGCGGGTTCCGATCGGGCGAGGAATGGTTCTTGACAGTATTTCCCCCTTAGTGCCAAGCCTACGAGGCATGTGAGGGTTTGGGTCCAAATGAGGAAGTTAGTTGAATTTCCGAATGCGGTAATTGGTTGAAAAAATTTTCATGTTCTTTCCTTCCCCCATCAACTATCAATTATGTCCCCTCCAGCAGTATCCGCACAGATCAAATTGGCCACGATGAGGGCCCAACATGAACAGAGGGAGCGGGCAATGAAGGAGCAGATGGAACGGGAGATGAAGGAGCTGGAGGAAGCGGCAAGGGAGGAGGAATGCCAGGCACAGGAGGCACAGAAGGCAGCAGAGGAGGCTGCAAAGGCTGAGGAGGTGCACCAGGCAGAGGCACGGAAAAAGGAGGCATCGGCCGCAAGACAAGTGGAGAAGAAGTGGGTGGCTACAGCCGCAGGTTTGGAGGATGAGGCCGAGGGGAGCAAGTCCCCCAAGAAAAAGAAAGTCGCGAAGTCAAAGGCACAAGTGGGGTCGGAGGAATCAGAGAGTCCAGTGCGGGTGCAGGCTGCATTGCCCTGCAAAAGGTGTGTAATCATTTTCCTTCTCAGTGTTCTCTTACTGACAAGTGGCCTAGATGCAAATATCAAAAGGTCTCGTGTTTCAAGATGCGTGTGAAGGGATGCGTGTGTGACAACTGCACGTGCATCAAACATAAGTGCGAGGAGGTAGTGTGGGAGGGGCAGGAAGCCCCTGCAGCAAGACCGGTGGGAACGACAGGGGCGGCCAGGGAAAACCCAGAAGTAATGCAACAGATGATGAAGTAGATAAGGAAGGGATTCGCTGAGGTGGCCAATGCGATGGGGGAGTCGATGGGGGAGATCCAAGATGCTTTGGACCCAGAGTGGGTGGAGGAAGAAAGTGCTGGGGAGGAGAGCGACGAGGGTGACAAAGAGGTGGAGCGGGCGGTGTGAGAGTCCCGGCAGGAAAGACACGGGATCCGCAAATCTGGAGATGACTGGGAGGCCTTCCAGAGATATCTGGAGAAAAGGTGGGCAGATGATGAGGAGGAGAGTGAGAGTGGAGATGAGGAGGGTGGAGAGAAGGATGAGGGTGGAGAAGAGGTCGAGGTTGGGGGAGAGGGTGACGAGGGGGGAGCAGAGGTAGTGTAGGGATCCGGTCGGATCCAAAAAAAAATCTTTTTTGCAATAAAGTTTGTTTCTGAGTTCAGACTGAGTGAATAAGTAACGTAAATAGTCTTTAAGTGGGTAATGGTCTGGGTTTCTGCAGGTAGCGGGTGTGAAAATCCACAAGGAGTTCTTGGGCGTGGTCAAGTTCCGTAACAGGTAGCCAGGAAGTCTCTTCGTCGGTTCCCTGGTAACCTTCCCATCAGACAAGGTAGAGAATCTTGCAGCGACGTCAGTTGTCGACTTCGGAGTCGAGGACTTTGGTGATCTCATATTTGAGCTTGTCATTGATGGTGATTGGAGGAGGTGGAGGTTGTACCCAATTTGGAATTGTGTTTGGGAGTGTTTCTCTAGTTGAGAGACATGGAAAACAGGGTGAATGGCCTGCATGTGATCCGGGAGCTGCAGGGTGACTGAGTGAGTGCCCAGGCGGGCAATGATTGCGAAGGGGCCATGGTGCTTTTTGGAAAGTTTCTTGGAAGGACAAGTGGTGCGGATATTTTCCGCAGTGACGTAGGCAGAGTCACCAATGTTGAAGTCAGGTGCAGGTGCCCGATGTTTATCCGCAGGGCCTTGATAACGTTCTTGAGCGGTGATGATGCTCAACCCGGAAACCCAAACAAAACCCACAAAAGGCTTCAGATGGTATAACACAAGTCAGAGGAAGGATGCGAGGCCCTCTAGATGTCACCTGTCAGACCGACCATCAAATAGTCATAAAACAACTGCTTGTCGAAGCAGTTTGAGGCTAAAAGAATGTGTTTTGAGACTTTGCGATGATTTTCGAGATGTCACAATATTTTTCAAAGAGGTTTCAAGGAATTTCGAGGGCGCAGATATGTTCGGACACAAGATCGGGGGACTAGACGAGTAGTAGAAGTGACAAAAAGGCTAGTCGAGGGAAGCGAGAGCGAAAATAGCGTAATGCGAGGAATTTCGAGGAATTTCGAGGAAGTTTAGTGTAAAACACCAAACTTCGGACTGAATAAGACTAAACTGTACTCTCAAATCACTGTGATCTGGGAGGAAGATGACGACTTTCTTGTTTTTCTTTGTATCTAGTACATCTTTTTATATAAAATAAAGAAAGTACCTAAAAAGGCTAGAGAACATGAGGCAAACATGTGGAAAACTCGAGGCAAAAGACAATATAAGTATATCAGAACAATAAAGCGAGCCTAGAAGGGGTGAATATAACACATGATGAAGAAATAATAAAAAAGAATAGCTAAAACCGGACTGTCCTTGTTATAAATTGAATAGAAGATCAGAAACTGCTTTGAGCGGATTGTATGCATGCACATGCGGTCGAAATGTGTTCGATATACTCAATATAGTGTCCCATGTGTCCAGCATGCATCCGAAGATCGTTCGAACAAGAAATACTGTGTCCGACGATGTTTTTCGAGGTTTGATGTTGTTTGATCGCGTTCGATACGATGCTTGACGATGCTCAACCATGTTTGACGATGCTCGATCGCATTTGATACGATGCTCAACCGCGTTCAACATGATATCGCGCTTGGTAGACTTGGTTGGGAGTGGTCGCACTGCTTCTGGGACCACGTGCGAGTTATCCAATGTGATTAGAATGTGGTCAAAATGGTGAATCGGCCTTTGAGCTGAGGAGACAACCTATCAGCGGCCGCAAGCTGTTTCCGAAGCTCCTGATGAAGGTTGTCTAAGTCAACAACAAACTTGCGGGCATGCTGTGAAGCTAAGTCGCGTTCTGGAAAGACGGAAATGTTCAGGTGATAGCCTTTGTTGGCAAAGAAAGGGGATACGCCTGTAGAGGCAGAAGGAGCATTGTTGTAGGCAAATTTGCCCAAGGGTAAGAGGTGAGACCAGTTGTCCTGCTGATAGTTGCAGAAGATCTGGAGGTACTGCTCCAAGGTCTGATTAAGTCATTCTGTCTGACCATCACCTTGCGGGTGATAACCGGAAGTGAAGTGGATCCGCATGTTGAGCACTGGTCTGAGGGAGCGGAAGAAATGGGAGACAAACTCGGATCCCCGGTTGCAAGTGACGTGCGATGGAATGCCATGCTTGGAGAAGATGTGGAGGACGAACAGGTTGGCTAGTTCTTGGGTTGTGATTTCATTGACAGTTGGGATGAAGATGCCTTGCTTGGTGAGGTGGTCAACGATGACCAGGATAGTGGTGTGACCATTGGAGTTGGGTAGTTGTTCAATGAAGTCCATGGAGATGGAGGTCCAAGGTTGTTCCGGAACTGGAAGTTGCTTTAGGAACCCGTAGGGCTTGTGTCGAGGTGATTTGGATCATTTGCAAGTGGTACAGGATTTGCAGAATTCCTGCACAAAGGTGCAGAGGTTTGGCCAGACATATTCCTGGCGGACAAGCTGCTGGGTTTTGTTTTGTCTGAAGTGGCCAGAGAGGATGTGATCGTGTTTGTACTGAAGGACCTTGAGGCAAAGATCCATGATGTTGATGATGCTCAACCCAGGAAAACCACCAGAACTGCCGATGAGGCAATCGATGATGTTTGCGATGAGTCAGAGGAGGGTTGCGAGACGTTCCAAAGGTTCATGGTCAAACCTCTGAGAAGATTACTAGTTAACACTAGTCGTGAAGGTAGTGTTATGAGAGACGAAGGTGTTTGTCATAGTCCGATCAAGTATTGATCAATATCGAGGGCGATCGATGAGATTGACAGTGAACGAGTTTTATTGTCGATGGTCGATATGTGAATTATGGGGACCTTTCGATAGGTCGATGGTATACGAAGGGTGCAGCAAACTGCTATGAAGTGTTGGAAGGGTTGCTAGAACTACGATGAGAGGATCAAGGATGCGACGATTGCAGAGGTTTCTTGTCGATCGAGAAAACCCGCAGAGACTTAGATTGTTTTAGAAAGCTGATCGGATGCTTAGAACTGTATACGAGATGATATGTGAAGACAATTTCTTGTTATTTTCAAGTAGATACTACAGAGTTTTATATGTTTTAAAGAAACTTCCTAAAATGGAATGAGAAACATGTGTAGAACATGAGGCAAAAGATATGAGTTAAGGCACAAGGCCATAAAGGAGACTGGAATCCAAACAAGAAAGATATATATATCATATGATGAAAGAGTAATAAAAGGAAAGAACTAAAAGAGACTGTCCTTTGTGTATAAACTGCGCTAAGTCTCGCAATAATGCGTCCAGTGGGTTCTTTGCGCGATAGGGACTTGGAACGAGGCTGACCTATGATCAGCAGGTTTGAGCACGAGTTGGAATATGTCCTAGTGCATGGTCTTCCACCATTTAGATAATGAAGGCGGCACCCGATGTCGCTCGTAGTTTCTCGATATTGATCGATGACACTCGACGATGGTCGATGATGGTCGATCGCGGTTGCGGCTTGTTCGAAGTTGGTCGGGGATGTTCGATGGTCATGTAGGGGAATCTTAGTGACTTTCGGGGTAGTCCTAAGGTTGTGCAATGTGGGCTTTTGATACGATCGATGTTGCTGGTGATGTTTCGATGCGGTCGATATGATATCGCAATCGATAGAGTGGGTCACGCTGCGTCTGGGACGTTGTAGGAGTTAGCCAACGTGATTAGAATGATGCTAAAGTGGTGAATCGGTCCTTGAGCTGAGGAGACGACCTATCAACATCTGGAACATAAATCCAGTCAAAGTGGCAGAGAAGATCTGCCTTGTCTATGGTCCAGTTGGGGTCGATAGGTGTCAGAAGATGTGTGGATGAAAAGGGGTCAAGGGGTAGGGAGGTGCAGATGTCGTGGTGAAGTTTCTCAACATCCATGATTACTGCTTGTCGAAGGATGGGTGTGGCGAAATAGGTGGCGCGGAGGGAAGAGGTGAGCAGTTCCTGTGTGAATACAGGTCAGAAGTTGGTTGGGTTTATGGAGGCAAAGTCGCTATTTCCCCCTTTGCGGTAGATGTCCCAATGTCTAGTGAGCGCGTCTGGCTTGGCCCCTAATTTTCTGGGGCGGAAGCGGATGACGAGGTTGAATTGGGAAAGGTACTCAGACCAACGGGCCTGGTGGCAAGTGAGCAACTTGGTAGTGCTGAAGTACTCAAGATTTTTGTGGTCGGTGACCACATCAACCGGGTTTGCAGAACCCTCGAAGTACTGCCGCCAGTGTTTGAAACCTTCGAAAATGGCTAAGAGTTCCTTATCATGGGTGTGTTATTCTGATGAAGGGTGTGGATACTCTCTGAGAGGTTGTAAAGGACATCTATGAACCTATCCCCTGGGTCAGGGTTTTCCCCCGCGGGAGGTTGATCCTCAGGATCATTGGGATCGGGGTCACCCCCAGGGCCGTCAGGACTGCTAGGGTTGTTGGGTCCGCCAGGGGGTCCATCCACTAGACCAGGATCTTCCAACCCGAAGGGTTCAGGCTGGTTGATGCCCTCTACGTTGATGATGCTCAACCCGGAAACCCAAACAAAACCCACAAAAGGCTTTGGATGGTATAACACAAGTCAGAGGAAGGATGCGAGGCCCTTTAGATGTCACCTGTCAGACCGACTGTCAAATAGTCATAAAACAACTGCTTGTCGAAGCAGTTCGAGGCTAAAAGGATGATATTTGAGGTGTTGTGATGATTTTCGAGACTTTGCAATGATTTTCGAGATGTTGTGATGCTTTTCGAGATGTTGCGATATTTTTCGAAGAGGTTTCGAGGAACTTCGAGTGCACAGATATGTTCGGATGCATGATCGGGGGACTAGACAAGTAGTAGAAGTGACAAAAAGACTAATCAAGGGAAGCGAGAGTGAAAATAGTGTAATGCAAGGAATTTCGAGGAATTTCGAGGAAGTTTAGCGTAAAACACCAAACTTCGGACTGAATAAGACTAAACTGTACTCTCAAATAACTGTGATCTGGGAGGAAGACGATGAATTTCTTGTTTTTCTTTGTATCTAGTACATCTTTTTATATAAAATAAAGAAAGTACCTAAAAAGGCTAGAGAACATGTGTAGAACATGAGGCAAAAGATATGAGTTAAGGCACAAGGCCAAAAAGGAGACTGGAATCCAAACAAGAAAGATATATATCATATGATGAAAGAGTAATAAAGGGTATAGAACTAAAAGGGGACTGTCCTTTGTGTATAAACTGCACTGAGTCTCACAATAATGCATCCAGCGGGTTCTGTGTGCGACAGGGACTTGGAACGAGGCTGACCTACTATCAGCAAGTTTGAGCACGAGTTGGAATATTTCCTGGCGCATGTTATTCCACCATATAGATAACAAATGCGGTGCCCGATGTCACTCACAGTCTCTCGATATCGATCGATGACGCTCGACAATACTCGACGATGTTCGATACGATGCTCACAATGATGTTCGACGATGTTCGATGATGTTTGATCACGTTTGACAATGTTTGATTGCGTTCGACAATGTTCGATCATGTTCAATACGATGCTCAATCGTGTTTGACGATGTTTGATTGTGTTCGACAATGCTCAATCACATTTGACAATGTTCAATCGTGTTTGACAATGTTCGATCACATTTGACAATGTTCGATCATGTTCGACGATGCTCAATCGCATTCGATACAATGCTTGCGATGTTTGATTGCGTTCAACATGATATCGCGCTTGGTAGACTTGGTCGGGAGTGGTCGCACTGCTTCTGGGACCTCGTGTGAGTTATCCAATGTGATTAGAATGTGGTCAAAACAAGGAATTGGCCTTTGAGCCGAGGAGACAACCTATCAACATACTCAAGGGGAGTTCTTGATTGAAAACCTTCTGGGTTGCCGGAAGGTTGTGGGGCATGGGCAGACATGAGATTGGCACTGATTGAGGGGGCTCCTGAGCCGATTTGTCGGAAGATGTTTGAGGGTCTGGAAGACACTCCAAAAGTAGTGGCGGGTCGAGGGTTGGAAAGGGTGGATCACTGGATTCCAGAGATCCCTGGAATAGTACTGGCACGTTGGGAGTTTCTTGTTGTGTGCTGGCAGGTCTCGGTAGGGGTCATAGAGAGGAAATGGACGAGTGAAGTGTGAGTTCATATATACTGTTAGGAACTGATCCTGGAAGGTTCGTTGGAATCTGATCGAACACTGCGGGTGTTATTTATGGAAGGTTGTCGGGTCATTGCAGATTCGGTGGGAGGGGAAACAGAAAGGACTTGGCTTCAGCTTGTAAGAAGCTGTGCCCTTCACCTCGTCTGGTGTCCTAATTTCAAGTTGGAGGTTTGGAGGTAGGAACAGGAAAGTGTGGGAAAACATGGGAAGGAGTACGGAGGGACTTAGGTTAAGTTCAGATGAGGTTAGAACTTCAGAGGGAGACTGGAGGTTGAGTTGAACAGAGTTCAGACTCTTAGAGTACTGAGGTTGGAGTAGAAGGAGGTTTCGATCTAAACTTTACACTGCCCCACATAGTTCTGGAGGAATCCTGGTAGTCCTACCAGGAAGACCAGGAATCCTCCAGGAATCCAGTAGGACTCACCAGGACTCACCAGGAATCCAGTGCTCAGTACCCTAAAGTCATACCATAATGGAAAGTCAATTTGAGATATCTTACAAGTTTCAAGTGCTTCGGACTTCATGAATTTCACAAAGTACCTACAAAATAAACTTGTTCAGAGCAGGGATTGAACTCTAGAACTCATGATCAAGAATCACATGACAAACCAAACAAGTGCTTAACCAGTTGAGCCACAGGAGAATTATTAGCTGCAATGTAAAAGTGTATTTATACTCTCAAACTCAAACTTAGCTATTTCTCTCTTGAAGCTCACAATTAAGATCAAATAAAATTTATTAACTACATCCCTTAATTACATAAAAAAAAAACCTCCCCCACACAAGGTGTGAGGGGGAGTCCTACAAATATATACATATAAAACTAATCTCCCCTCGCATTTGACGTGAGGGGAGCACTACAATTATAAAGAAAAAGAAAGAAAAACCCCTCACCCATGTAAAATGCGGGCGAGGGGGAAGGTATTACCATAAATAGAAAATGAAAAAACTGCCCCACGCAAAATGCGGGGGCAGCCTGGTGAGTCGTGCCTGTCATCCTGTCCCCGTCGTCCTGGGTGCCGAGCCTTCATTGTCGCTGTCCTCGTCGTTGCCGTCCTGGGTGTCATTTCCATGCTGCTCCTGGTCACCGTGCCCTTCCTGGTTGTTGTTGCCGTCCTGGCCATCTCCTGCTGTGTGGTGGTGGCCGTCATTGCCATTCTACCTGCAATCCACCCCATGAGCAGTGGCTCATGGGGCTGGAGGTGGGTGGTGTGTCATTGGCCCTGTTGTCGTTGTCCGTCATGGTTGGTGGCCATGCTTTGCCTTCTTGGGGTTCTGGTGCTGGTAGGCAGTGGCGTTGTCATTGTCATCGACTGCACACACTCACAATCCACCCTATGAGCAGAGGCTCGCAGGCGTGGGGTGGGCGTGTTGGGTTGTCTCGTGTCCGGCCGTTGTTACCAGTAGAGTAGAACCTATAAAACAAAAGAAATGAGTTAGTTAGTTTATAAAAACAAAAAGCAAACAAAAAAAATTATGTAGGGCCCATCCAGTCCCGTTGTAGTCAGTAGCTAGTACTTAAAAAGTTTTGTCAGTGACCAAAAAAATAAGAGAGAAAAAACTTACTTACGGCCCAAGAGACGTCATCGACATCTCTTGGGTGTTCCCTGGTGCTGGTGTCCTGTTGTTGTTGCGTGGTCGTCTCCATCCTCGCACCCGTTTGTCGTCCTGGCTTCACTGTTGCTGTCCTGGCCATGTTGCATTCCCTGGTGCTGGTGTCCTGTTGTTGTTGCATGGTCGTCTCCATCCTCGCACCCCTCCTTCCACCCTGCGAGCGGTTGCTTGCAGCGGCAGTGCTGGGTGTTGTCCATTGTCCTCCCTGTCCCATTGTTTTTGTGGTTGTCCATTGTCCTCCCGTCCATTGTCCTCCCGTCCATTGTCCTCCCGTCCATTGTCCTCCCGTCCATTGTCCTCCCGTCCATTGTCCTCCCGTCCATTGTCCTCCCGTCCATTGTCCTCCCGTCCTTGTCCTCCCATCCTTGTCCTCCTGTCCTTGTCTTGCCACCCTGCTGCTCTCGTCATTTTGGGCCTTGCCACCCCACTGCTCTCATCATTTGCAGCTCCTCGTCTCCGTCTCCATGGTCCTCATCATCACTCCCTGTTTCCACCCCGCGAGCAGCTGCTCACGGCGGTGGAGGGTGCGGTGGTGGTGGTGGGTCGCATCATACAATGAGAAACTATAAAAATTCAAAAGAAAACTAATAATCAAAAAAGAATGAAATGAACAAAAAAAAACTTACCTGGGGCCCAAACAACGATGTACGTCCTTTGGGCCTGTTTCCTCATTTGTTGTTTGTTGTTTGTTGCTTGTTGTTTGTTGTCTGTCATCTGTCGCTCGCGCGTCGTTCTTCGTTTGTTGTTTGGTGTTGTCTTGTTATCATGATATAGTTAGAACCTAAAGAAGGAAAGAAAATATCAGTTAATTCAATAAAAAAAAAGTAAAAAACATTACCTGGGCCCCAAACGATATCTGTCATCGTTTGGGCACGAGGTGGTTCAAATGCGGCCGTTGGCAGCATTAGACGAGGTGGTGGTGGCCATAGGAGCAGTGGCAACAGGTGTTGATGGAGGGGAGGCGGTGGAAGGGAGGTGGTGTCGTCGTCGAGAGTGGTGATGATGGGTGGATGATGAGCTGGCAATGTTGATATGCGGCTGTGTGCTTTGTCATGCACAGCTGCCCCAATGGTACCTAGAGCAGTAAGTGGACATACCTCATAAGTCTATGTGGTGTAGTGGTTATATTGGCTATGCTAAAATGTTGTTGTCTCATGCCTAGGGTTCAATTCCAGCTCATGTTATTTATTTTATTACTTAGTAGTAGTAAGGACTCCTGGTTCAATCCTACTGGATTCCTTGTGAGTCCTTGTGAGTCCTGATGAGTTCTACAGAGTCCTGGTTACTCTTATAGAGTCCTACAGGATTCCTGGTCAGTCCCCCCAGATTCCTGAGAGTCCAAGTCCTGGGGAATTCCTGGAATAGTACCAGGAAGAGCCTGATTTACCAGGAATATACCAGGACTGAACCAGGAATCCCACTGGAGGAAAAACAGCCAGGAATGCAACATTTGGTGAACAATGGCTGTGGCAGGGATAACCAGGAATCCTGGTAGTCCTACCAGGGAGACCAGGATTCCTCCAGGAATATGTGGGGCAGTGTAAAGAGCTCACCCCCAGCACTCAACAATGAAGCACCAGGACCACCCTGGGCCCAAACTTAGTACATATGGTACTCACCTCCCGTCCCCGCATCAACACAAAAGGGGGAGGATTAACTTTTTTGTTAGATCAGTTCTGTCGATGACATTGCCTTGTTTGCATTTGAAGTTTTGGGAAGATAATCAAGGACTCGTTCATGCCAAGCAGAGCCGTGGCCCAACTCTAACAAGTACCATGCCAATCTCTGGCTCCCTTGCAGTGTTGATAAATAGGCTTCCGAGGAGCAGGAGGGCTAGCCACGATGATGATTTGTGATTTGGTCCTTGAGAGATTTATAATGGATGTATTAATTCACATTTTCTTCAATTTATTCTTATGTAATGTTCTTCTAGATAATTCAATGGTCAACAATCTATCCTTCATACAACTCCTTACTTTCAATAAACATGTCCTTGGGATCTAGTATAAACTGCCAGTATCTGATGTTCCTAAATTTGAAAATTCTGCATATACATCATGAGAATAACATAGTCAGAAATACCAGCCACCCCAGTACTGCTTTACAATGCCCTCCATGCGCTTTGAACAGTTTTCTTTGCCCAGATCATCATTGCGTGGGTGGGGTATGCCCACATTCTCAACATGACCAAAGGAATGCATAGGGAAAGCATTGTGATCACCAATTTCGGATGCTTTTCGAATGCCGCCAGACCAAGAAGCGATGAATACCAAGAATGCAGGTATATGTGAAGACAACAAAAAGCTAACGTATTTGCTGTTCAGGTTGCAAGCGCTTGCCTGGTGATGCTTTGTTTATTAACAACGGAATGGGGTGACAATGTAGATACCTTGAAAATGGCTGGATCAGCCCAGTCATATTGAATGAAGCTCCAGACATGCACACACAGTATGATCCCTGCGGCAGTCATGATGGTGCCAATTACAACCAGGATGGTGCATGGTGCTGGAGTCATGTCCAAGGCTGAGTTGATTTTAAGAAGGGCAGCGTGGAGGCTGTCATATGCCCTTAAGGCCATAAGTTGCTGAAAAATCCCAAGAAAGGACTTACCCTGCCAATGTGAGCAGCTGGTTATCAAGGGAGAAGCTTGTCATTGATGTCATGCTTAACCCTACTATTTCAAACTACGTACCATTTTACTCTTTTCATTCATCTCCCTGAATTTGTCGAGTACAATGGTGAAATCCTCATCAGAGCTAGCGGTCTTCAAGTCTTTCAAGGCAGAGTAGGATGCAAGGATGTTCTCCAAGTGCAAGAAAAGTTCATTCTCTGGTAACGATGCCATTGAATGGTGTAGAAGCAAGAGGGTTAGTTCAACTTGTCTGTCAGAGCAACAAGAGAGAGAATGTGTAAGGTGACAATGATATTGGGTGCACCACTGGTGGGATGTTGGTCACAGGTGGCAGTCACATAATGCAGCACTTTCAAGATCAAAGAGAGATGTTCTGAAGCATTATTTTGCGGTCACTCCAAGCATGATTTTCTGATATTTGAGATTGTAACAAATTTGTGCAGCTTGCTGTCCAAACAGGCAATTTTAAGCTGGAGGATTCTCTTCCCAGTGCCTGACAGCACCAACGATGGCATTTTTGACAGTGTGTCACACTCAATCTTTAATGAAGCTGTGATGAAGCACCAACGCATTAGGAAGGAAGTTTCAATTTGAAATTATTCTTGAAGCCAATACCAACCATCTGTATCACCGTTCCGTATTAATGGATTGTCTATATATCTATACAATCAAGACAAAGACCACACTTTCGCATGAATGGAGCAAAATGTGATCCTGCCCATCCTCATCAGGCTGCCCAGGATGACAATGGAGAGAAAATGGAGATGAACCATCCAGAGATCAATACAAACACATCATGTTTGATGAGCTCAAATGCCCTCATTTATGCAGAGAGGATATGTTACATCACTAGTGTTAATCCCAATTCTATCACATGACAGATAGACTAAGTAATGTGGTGGAATTTGCTAAGGAATTGGCTTCTTCTCCACCGCAAGTGCATGAATTCTAACTGCACGGGAGGGCGAGAATGAGTGACGCATCATGAACATGAATGTTCAAAGAGGAATGTAAACTCTTCTTAAAGCAAAGAGAGTTGTTGACTGCACTAATCGCAGTGGTTTCCCATGCTGGAAAATTGCAGGATCAAATGTGATAGAATGCAGTGCGCATGCACAATGACTGAGATGCAGCAAATGACAGGAACAGTGATCATCGCAGCAGTTTCCCACACTGAATTTGCTCCTTCCTTCCTGACATGATGTGAGATGGCGAATACAGCAGCAACTGTACTCCAGATTGAGTCCCAGTCTCTTTGATCTGTCCTACGATCTGGGTCTTGGATAACGAAAATGCAGAAACCCTCCTAGAAGTGATGCTGTGGAAATCTGCGCAGAAGGGAGGATCATTTTACTATGTATATCAGGACAAATTGAAGTTGGAAGTGATGCTGCAGAAATCCACGCAGAAGGGAGGATAATCATAAATGTATATCAAGATAAAATGGTCAAAGTACTGGAGAGTTGAACATAGACTTGCAAGCTACAAGACAGAGATGAGCAATGGGTGAAAAGTGGTAAGCTCATCATAGCTTCCAAGTCATCCAGAGATCCACACGTTCTCCAAGTGCAAAGGACGAAATTCAGCAAAAGGATGGAGTCAAGTTCAACTTGTTTGTTTGCTGGTGCTTTTTGTTTGACTTTGTATGATTTACAGACTTTCAGTTTCATCACCCGACTCCTTCTCTCTCCCAAACAGTCAAACTTCAAATGCAACTCAGAAACTACCCGTTCTGTCACATGAAAGGGAGTGAGTGGCACATTGAATCCTGACAAAGGATTGGCATGCATCTTAAGTTCACGTGTATGAGCTCTCATAGCTGGCCATAGTGTCTTGGAAGGTAGGTGAGATCCTCTAACTCCTAAAGTAATCAAGCGTGACAAGGGTTTAGGTGCACAATGGGAATTCAAGTGAATATTAAAATGCCAATTAATTGTATTTGTGGTATGTTACCTCAGTGCTATAGTTCATGCTATGACTTTAGAAACTCATGAATCTGACAGATCTATCATGACAATGGTGGACTATACAACTGTACATCCTAGTATGTACCATCATAGGACAGGCATGACACCACGGGCACTGCGACATGGTGACTATTATGGTGTAAGTACCTTCCCTTATCATTCTCGCATATGGAATAATTGATGATTGTCTCCCATGCTCATCAGGTCTCCTCACGAGTACATCCTAGTACGTCCTGTTACAGGAAAGGCGCAGCACAACTGCCACCCTGCAATCGTGACCATAGTGCCTCTCCTTACCTATGTGATTGTCCTTCTCCCATGCTCATCAGGTCTCCTCACAAGTATCTCCTAGTACGTCCTGTCACAAGAAAGGCATGGCACAACTACCACCCTGAAATCGTGACCATTGCTTTGTAAGTGCAGGATCTCTCATGCTAATCAGGTCTCCTCACAAGTACGTCCTAGTATGTCCTGTCACAAGGCGTGGCACAACTGCCACCCTGAAATTGTGACCATTGTTTTTGTAAGTACCCTTCCTTACCTACGTCATAATTGCAATCTGAACTGTGGATATTCTTGCAAAGATGATGCTAACATCATACCGAAAGATGCAGCGATACAACACCATATTTCTCGAACTGCCGATGGCACGTCAGGGAAATTAAAGGAATGACTTTCAGGACTGATTCTGAGGTTAGAAGGTGCAATGACATCGCCACATTTGGCTACCTTTTTCAAAACATCGCAAAAGAACCTGCCAGAGGGCAAAATAACAGAGAACCCATATGTGATTTTTTTGCTTATTTCATGGTTTGAACATCATTCATATTTTTGTCTCTAGCTGTGGTATGTCAAGGATGCATTGTCCACCTAGAAATGACCAAGCCCTTTGAAGGCTGCATGTGTTGGATGTATGAACTTTATTGTGCTGTCTGTTGATCTAGACTACTTTACAACCTGCTCCTGCTCCTTGTGGCCCACACTCTCATGGCATCTTCTTGGTTTCTCCCAAAGGGCAGCGTCGTCCACGGCCCACATACCCAATCATCTCTAGATCTATTCTCTTCTCTAAATAAAAATTAGTGCCATAAGGGCTGCTCCTCGTTCCCTACCTTATCAATTCTGCCTGGGATTCCACTGCATCTATATCATTTTTTTGTTGGGATTTCAGCCACAAATCCTTTCCTTTTTCCATTTTGTTTCAATCCCTGCGCAGGAATCCGCTGCACCTGTACACTCTACACCTCCTATTTGGCACCCACTGAAATGTCGACATGCGGGAGTGTATCTCTGTAGGTTTGAAAATGCAGTTCTGCTCTTTAGTCTAAAATCCTTGCGATCTTTATTCTTTGGGTGAATATAATGCTGTGTAGCTTCTTCGTCTGGTTATATGTTTAGTCGTGTTCTGCATTGCTTTTCATTTGCCAGGATGACTAATTCACTCTTGGTGGTTGTGCCCAACAATGGAGACTGGCATTGTGGCTCTGCCCTGTGTTTACTCTAGATCTGTGGGCAGTGGTTTGCTACAACAATCATGATGCCATTTGTTTTTCTCATTTCAGCCACGCTGTTCTCAGTGCCGTCGCCACTGATGAACGCTGTTCTGGTTGTATTTGACCATTCTCAACTTACCTCCACGCCCATTGAAAGTCATAGTACTAGTGGGCAAATTAGTGTTGTTGAACAGAAGATGTGTTGATGTACCACAAAGAGCGTTCCTGACAGAATCCATTGCAAAGCTTGCTTGGCCTCATGCCCAGTTGGAGGGTGGTTCACACCTTCCAGTTGAAGGTATGCAACCGCTCCACACTGCTGATACTTCCATCTATACTCAGACCTTCGCTGTGCCACTGAACACATGTTCTGGTCGTGGTTAATGTTGATGATCATATTTACCAAGATCGCAAGCCTGTGTAGGTCCTGTGGTGATGCTGAGAAAGCTATTGTAGCACAAGAAAGTCAAAAGAATTGTGTGGATCAGTCTCAGCAACTATGGGCAAAATGCATGGCATTGGTCGATCTGGCCTCAATGACAAAGTAGATGAGGAACTTCTCGTTGACAAGAAGAAGCCCAAGAAGATGGAGGGCCCTCAACCTCAGGATGGAACTGGTTCATCCAGAATTGGCCCTACACCCCAGGGACCAGACCACCATTTTCTGAGACCCCATCGAGTGCATGCTCAATCGACAGAAAGAACAAGACTATCACTAGGATGATCATGTTGACATTCCGTATCTGGTACTCCACTTTCCAAGTTCATCGCCCCTGTTACTTTCTCAATATCAGAGTCAAGTAGAGATGGATGCAATGTGGCCATGGTGGACATATCCTTGTCAATAGGAGGGATGCTGCTGCCCATCCAAAAGTACCCATCAAATATTCCGGCTTGTTTATCTTTGATTCCAATGACGACATGGACATATATCAGGAAGAGTCCATGAACTTGAAGTTTGATGTGACAATTGTGACAGATGTCCCGCCCGATTGTTGTACAATATCCTGCATAGTCATTCATTTATTCCCCACACAACCTACTTTCCATCACTTATCTGATCCATGTCTTCACCAACTCTCGTTCCTTCTAAGACATCCTCTCTTTCGATGCCGCTTTCGCCAGATGCCGCCACACAATTTTCAAGAATGGAATACCTATTGGTGTCGTTTACATTCTATGGGGAGTTGGCAATGGCATCTTCAGATGCTGATGACTTGGCTCTAAGTTCTGTCATGTCCCGGATACAGCAGGAATGGATGGAATGCAGGAAATTAGTACATCCTTGATCTTGGTTTTGCTATGAGCAACCGTAAGTTAACAGACATCTTCATCTAGTTGACTGTCCTGGCTTTGTGAGTTTACTTTCTGCTCTATGCCAAGAAGTGCTATCCATAAACACACAGCGCAACCCTCCCCACACTTCTGGGCATTAGCAAGGATTCTATTGCCATAAAACAACTAACATGGGCCCGGCGCACCATCAGCCTCGCCTCTACATTGTTGGTAGTCAGCATTTTGTCTGATGCTTGGTTCATATGGCGATTTTGTTCTGCCAACATAACAACATTTAAGGTATGTATCAGAATATACATTCAAATTTTCCCATTCATCTCACCATTCTTCACTAGGCTCTTGCTGTTGATATATATGATAGCTATATACTTTTTTCAATCACTTCACGTGTCCCCGCCTTCTGTGTGTTAACTTCTTTCCTGTCGCTACTTTTCTGGTACATGTTACAAGCTTTCGAGGCCTGGCAGCCAGTGGTTATCACTATTATGTGTGTTGGTTTCCTCTTGGTGACATTACAGTACTGGGTAGATGGTGCTCACCAAATTGCACAAATAACGATGGAGTACACAAGTGCAGGATTCTGCAGGATTTTGAACATTGGAGTTAATTATCCTTCTTGATATCAAACATTATAAGTATATATTCTATCTTGAATGACATCGACACCTTGTCCGAGCAATCGTAATAGCATCACATTTGGATCTCTTTCTTTCCCCTCATCTAAGTCATCTTCACAAGAATGCGGGAACGCACAATCAAGGTCCTCCAGTAGTAGGAGAATGCAGTGCACAGGTGTGTCAGATATAATTCTGGCCAGACCATGGTCATTGATGCTGTAAGGAACATGAGTGCAATTCATGAAAGGAAATAATTTCAAAGTACTTCAGACTTTGCAAGAGATAAATTATAGGTCTAGTGAACATGAAGATTTATCTTTGACAAAGATGGAACAAGAAAAAAATAATACCTCTTAACCTAGTTCTCCAGCCTGACACGTCAATCAGCTTTACTATGGCACATATGGGAGAACAAACATTACTATAGCATGAATAGTCGAGCTCTTTCCTGTTCCATGTTTGCCATAAAGTATATATCCTAACCAAAGTAAGGTGAAGGACCCACAAGTAAAATAGTCAATTACTTACCAAGTTGATGTGGAACACCGTCCACCAGAAATCTTCAGGAACTTGGTGCACAGGTTCATACATGGGATCCAGGTGGCCATCGGTAGCGCCCAAGGTCGAGGAAGGATTTGGAATGAGAGCAGTGTTTTTAGCAACAACATTGTAAGAATGGCTCTGATCCCATATGTGATAGCTTTCCAAGTAAATTTTCACCCAGTCGTATGTGAAATCTCCTGAAGAGAAGGAAGCGGTTGTCTGTAAAATGTCAGGCTTGCTTTCAGAATTATGCTTGGGAGTAAGGTACTATGAGACTGAAAACGGAAGCATTTAACACTTATTAGAATGATGAAGGACTTACAACTTGCCCCAGCCTCAACCGTTTTCTGGCCCACAATACATCCTGTCTCAACAAGTGACCCAAGGAAAATGAAACGCCACAGCTCAGCAATCTGGGATTTGACAGCAAGTGCACAATCAGTTGCCTTGGCAAATACTGTCACCTAAGCTTGTCGACATCCTACAAGGACTTTTCATATAAGGTTGAGTGGTAGACGTATCTTCATGCTCAGTCTGATAAGCAGCAGAGCAGGGAGAATTGTGTAGGTGTAACTAGTTGAGAGTGTATAAATCAGAGAGCTGTTGAATGTTAAAGCTTTTAGTGCTTCCAGAAGCCCCTACAGAAGCCATAGGTCAGGCCAGTCAGGACATATTCAGGAATGTAATAACACTAACAGCCAGGTCTTGGCTTGATTGTAATGTCTGATTGAGGATAGGAAAATGTTCAACCCTCCCATCTTCCCATCCAAACAACGATCCCCATCTCCCCATTCTCAACCTCATCCACCCCCACACACCTCTGCAGCACAATATACCCTCCCACAGCTCAGAAGCTTCAACAAATCACACACCTGCATATGCCTTCACTACTATGCAAACCACTCTGATCAGTACAACAGCCTTAGCGAGGACATATGAAGACAGAAATGCACCTCCCGCATGCATGTCTTGACCACTGGGTACTGCTGTCCAATTGAGGTGATGTTGATGTGCAAGGCTACATCACTTTCATAGTCTTTGGCCTTCATTTTGGATGTCATCTGCATCTTCCTCTTTTTCATGTGCTTGACTCAGAAGCAGGGGACGATGGCGGACGATAGTCATTGTCAACTTCTCCACATCGTGAGTGAGATCTTAATGAAGGACTTGGGGTTTAAATTGGTACCAACACAGATTTTCCCTCCCATTGGAGACGATGCGAGGAGCGAGGAAGGAGAGATGAGTGCTTTGGGAATTGTATGTGGTGGGCTTGGGCAATAGGCACAAGCTTCCTTGGTGTGGCTTGACTCTGATCCAGGGCACCATCCTCAAGTGCAGACAGAGGGTTCACCTTCCCAATTCTGGAACTAGCTGCACCTTGGCTGCACTGTGATGAGGAGGCAAGAACATAATTATCCTCCTTGCCAATGTCGCACTCATCCCCATCTTCAGCTTGGCTGTTACTGATGTTTTGGACATTCCGATGTTCAGCTTTAGTTCCTTCTAGGTAAGCGTTTACCACCAGATATCAATGATACATCCAGAATACTTCGCGAGCCATACATTGATGCTTTTGTGTGACGTCTGGTCATGTACTTCATCCCTACACTGTTGTTAGTATCTTTCTGGTATCAAAGAGAATATACCTCAATACTTCCACATTATCCAGCATGCACTATGGTGGAGGTATCATATCCATGGCCACCTGTTTTACTCTACCATACAGTCAGGATACTGATGTAGAAGTATTCTATCTATTTTCTCTATATTTCTTGACTACTGCTGGCCCGGTATCCTAAATGTTTCCTACCAGTATGGTGGTAATATCTTCACGATACTATGACCTGAAAATCCTCAGACTACTATACTATTTGCATACCTCCTGCCATATCTCTGGCAAAGTATCTTGATGTTATCCTAACAATATTATGAATGGTATGTTGGAAATACAGAGTTAAACTATGTCAATACCAGTAAGATACTGCCTCCTCATTACATGAAAATTATTTTGGGCCTTGTCTTCAATAGTCTACCAGAGGTATTCAAATGTTATATTGACAGTAACTGGGAAGTATTTTGCCAATTCTGCATAGGAAATCCAGCATAATGTTACAATACTTACTTGTTACTGACATGAGGGTATGGTAGTCCACCACCAACATACTTCCAACATACTTCCTCATAAGTATCCTGATGGTATTAGGAATACTTCCAACATACTTACATAATACCCCATCAGGAGTATTGTGCCCTGCACCCAGTGATATGGGTGAGTGCTTGTATGACTTTCTCAGGGGTATTTGTAGAATGCAAAAATATGCCAAAGACACTCTTGAGAGCATTGCATACAGCATTGTAGCTTTGCATCATGATACTAATCATTCCAACTTTCTTCTACATGTAGGCAAACTTGTTTAAAATTCAACAAAGTAAAGTAACGTGAACTACATACAATTGTACAAATTGCATCTTGTCAAGCTCCTTTCTTCTTAGCATCTAGTTGAATGAAGGTTCTGTTCTTGTCCACTGTCTCACAGACATCATTTTCATCCAAGGTTGGGACAATTTGAGGCAACCCTTCCCACATATCATTGTTGGCATCCTCGCCAGCTCCAGCATCATTCATAATCTGATCTCCATCCATGTCCTTCTCATGATGGAGCCTCCCAGACTGTTTATCACCCAAAAGTAAGAGGTCTAGGATGTTCCAAAGATCTGGTGCTAAGATCTTCATCTGGCACACCATGTCTTCAATGCAGAAATCATCTAGATCTTCAGCAGACGCATGGCTTGCATTGAAGTGCCAATCTTTGTTGCGAGTAAGTTCCTTGATTGACTCAAGGTATTTCTTCTTCACAATGTTGTTTACCCAAGTAAAAATTGACCCAGTAGAATCAGGATGTCGAGACAAAGCAGTAATGATATTGTCAGTATCTTTTGTGAGCGCAAGGGTACATGGGTGAGTCTTTAAGCTAGAGTCTTCCAGAAGAGTGAGAATAAACTGTGCTAGAGCCAATTCAAAGTGTGTACATCGAAGATATTGATGATGGCTTGAAATGCAGTATTCATTTCCAAGTCGGGACCAACTACTTAATCACTGGCATAAATACCATCCAAATGCAGAAGTATGTCTCCAGGTGGCTGAGTTGTTTATAGTTGTAAAATGCCAGCTGCTGTGAAGGGGTTGGAGAAATTAAGAGTTAGGAGTTTGAAATGTGGGAGTTGCTGGTTGGTCTAAACATAGTACAGTATTCTGATCATCAATGGTGTACCACTCAATAATTTCTCCCTACCCTGTAACTGCAGCTGGATTGGAGCCTGGGAAAACAAGTAGTTTTCCCAAAATCTTCACCATATGTGCCTGTTTTCTCTTGAAGAAAATTTAATTATGTCAGCTGTGCTACTCCCAGTGCTCACAGTTGTTGTGTTGAGGAGAAGTTGTCATTGTCAATGTTGCTTATGTAAAGGGTGCTGGTTCCTGATGACCTCTATCTTAGTCCCCTTACAGACCTCTCTTGACCTGTGGGGGAAAGCAAAAATGGTCGCGTGGACAGATTTGTTCCATGTGATGCTCCAGTTGCCAGTAGTACTGACAATCTTGTTTGGAGAAACTGAATGGACTTCGAATTTGAGATCACCCATGATTTTGATGTGTTCATCATTGTTGGAAGTTGAGTGGTACCCAGATAAGATGTTATCAAGGTTGACAGCACATCCCACAAGAATGTTCTTCCACTCTCCATCTGGGAACTTGGGACAGTCCAGCTGGTTGAGTAAGTCATGTTGAGATTCACACCATGATTGCTCAATTTGATGCGTGTTCTACTTCTGGCACATCTCTTTGATGCGCAAGACAAACGCGGTATGTGATCAGCCAACATCAGCCTCTTTGATGCGTGTACTATTATTAACACTCCCTTTGATGTGTTTACACAAATGCATCAAAGGCATCTTTTCTCTCATCTTGTTCTTTATTAGACTGAACACATATATATATGGGTAGTTAGATACATGATCACCTCAGTCACTTATACAGGGACTGAGTTGAGCATCGCGTACTATATTTTCCCCACAGTAAATGATACTTACTGTACCTTAGTATATTTCTTGCATACTCTAGGTTGATTTTCTACAGGTTATGGGCCACTCCCGTCACTTCTGAACAACGGTAGAAAATCTCCTAGCCACTTGGCGTTATCTCTACATCATCTCCTTTGATCGACAATCCGATCACTTTCCTGTTTGGGTTTACAGATCGTCCTTTGTGCAATCAGTCCTCTCGATGATTTCCCCTCACCAAATTTTTCATTTGTTTTACCTGCTATGAGCATGCTAGACACTACCCCCCCCTTGGTTACATTGATCAAACTTTCCGTACAATATTCTGGTGAGAAACTCGACAAGCTTAGGTCAAACTACAAAGAATGGTGCGAAGAAATCACTATCACTCTTTCACTGAATGGTCTCTACAAATATGTCACTGGTGCAATCCCTGCACCTAGTGCCTCTGAGCCTCGTGCGCTAATTAACTGGAAGGCCAACTCACGGCTCGCATACGTGTTCATTGCGTCCAGCATTGCTCCATCTGAATGCCCTTTCATTGACATAGAGAAACCTACCACTGTGAACTGGGAGATGCTTTGTAAACAACACCAGAATGAAGGCCCTGTTCGACAGGTTCAGTTACTGCAGCAGGCCCTTACGACACAATGCAGCACTGATACTCCCCTCCCCGAGATGGCCGATAAGATTTGTGCTCTCATTGAGCGTGCATTCACTATGGGAGATATTAAGCCCAACCTCCTTTGTTGCATAGCTCTTTTAAATTCACTTAGCGACAACTTTCCTCATGCATGCTCGATTATCTCTTGTGACATTGCTGCTTCCACAAGGGAATCCCCCTATACTTCAAAAGATATTCGTCTTTTCCTTGAAAATGAACAGTCACTTCTTGAGAATGATCACCGTGCAGACAACAAATCCTCTGTAGCTCTCACTGCTCATACCAAATCGACCAGGCCATCCAATGGTCTAGTCTGTGGGAATCCAAATTGCAAGAAAGTGGGTCATTCGACCGAGTACTGCATTAAAGTGGGGGGAGGAATGGCCGGTAAAACAATTGAGTCCATGGCAGCCCAGAAAGCAGCTCGAGAAAAAGGGAAGAAAGGCGATGCTTCGACAAAACCTTCGAAGGTACCAATTACTGTGAAGGATGTTAATGGACGAGCTTTCACGGTTATGGTAGATGCAGACCCCCTGGACTATCAGTCCAGTACTTGCCCCCCGTTCGCAGGACTTGCTAGTGACCCCCTCCCCACAGCATCAATTGATGAGGTAGAATATGAGGGCTGGCTTGTCATTGAGGAGGAGGCAAGTACAACTATTGACTGGAGCCATCACACTTCAACCCCCATGGATGGCGCATTTACTGTTGAACCGCTTAGTCAGACACAGTGCTCACAACTTTCCCTCTCCCATTTCCCTTTCATTGTCGATACAGGCGCCACAGTCCATATTTCACCAGATAAAGCCGACTTCCTTACTCTTCGACAAATACCACCTCGCCCTGTAAAAGGCATTGGGGGCTCTTCCATCCTTGCTATGGGAATCAGCGACATAAAGTTACGCATCGCCAGGGGCGCATCAATATTATTACGTAACGCACTCTACATCCCAGATGCAGCAGTCTGACTCATCTCTGTCAGTTCACTCACCAACGACTCAAATGCTGTGGCGCACTTCGACAGCTTGTCCTGCTGGGTCACGGATAAATCCACTGGAGCTACCATTGCCTGTGGGATTTTACTTGATAACAAGAAACTCTATTCACTTCACCTCTATTCTGTCACCGCTGACCACGCTTTGACTATCCACAAGTCCCCTGATCTTGAAACCTGGCACCGTCGACTTGGCCATGCAAATTATCAGTTGCTTTGGGATATGGCCAAGAAGGGTATGCTTACAGGTGTGCCTACCATCTCTGCCCCTAAGCTGCCCAAATGTGAAGCATGCATTCTTGGCAAACAGACGAGGACACCCGTTCCCAAAAAGTGTGAAGAAGGGGTTGGACATAAGGCGACACGAAAGTTAGAAAAAGTCTGGGTGGATTTGTTGGGTCCGCATGCAGTTACGTCTCGTACTGGGAATTCTTATGTTATGGACATTGTCGATGATTATACATCCTTTCCATGGTCAATACCGCTTTGCAATAAGGACAATTTGTTTCCAGAACTAAAGGCTTGGGAACTAGCTCGCGAAAATGAAACAGGACTTAAAATTGGGACTTATATCACTGACAATGGAGAACTAAAATCTCACGAGATGGAGGCCTGGCTCAAAACAAGAGGAACAGTACAGCAATTTACTGCACCACATACGTCTGCCCATATTGGGCGTGTTGAGCACATGCATCGTACCCTTATGGCTAAAGCGCGCACAATGCAAATTTACTCGGCCTTACCAGCTTACCTTTGGGATGAATTCTACCTGACAGCCTCTCATTTACATGCCAAAACCACCACGAGATTACTTCAAGGTCGCACTCCCTGGGAACTTTGGCATGGACGAAAGCCTGATTATTCCTACCTCCAAGAAATTGGCTGCTGAGCGTTTGTACTCATCCCAAAGAAGGACAATCCAAAAAATTTTGAGCGATCCATTAAGTGCATGCTTATTGGATATGATATAAATTCTAAATCCTACCGATGCTATGATCCAACTACAAGAAAAGTTCACAGTTCCTACCATGTCCGCTTTCTTGAAAGCCACGATGGACATTCCCCCTCCCAAACATTACCGACGAGTGATGTTATTCAATCACCTACCTCGGGTGGGCCCACCTTCAACGTCTTGCCAATAAACAATGATGATAACAATGAGTCCTTTCACCCCTTGAACATCACCGGACCGAATGACCCTATTAGTGAAGACCAAAGCTTACCCACTCAGAATCCCATCCCCCATCCCACGTCGATCATCCCGGGTACCTATTCCCACAGAGCGACATCCGAATGGGGGATTGGCCACTACTAGGACAGCCACAGCCGTCCAAGAATCTAGGGAGAGTGCAGCGTGGGTCAGAGAAGCGTGCCGCAAGCGCAGAGCCGCTACTATTGCTGCCCGATCACAGAATCCCAATCATGTTCCTGGTGATCCGACCTTTGATCATGATCGTGATGTCATTGATGAGCTAAGTCAATCATTTGACGATTTTCACCTAGGCGATCAGGTGCATCAACTCTGGGCGCTGATTTCGGAAATGACAGATTTTGATCCGGAGTCGCTCCAGTTTGAGGATGAACCCAAGACTTGAGAAGAGGCAAAGAATTCTGGGGATGCAGAGCGATGGCGGTCAGGATACCTAGATGAATTAAAGTCCCTGAAGGATATGGGGGTCTATAAACTCATCCCAAGGGGTGATGTGCCTCAAGGTAAACGGATTCACAAGGGCTGACCCATTTTCCATATCAAGCATGATGAAAACGGCCATGCCATGAGATGGAAAGTCCAACTTGTATTTCAGGGCTTTGAGCAAATATATGGTAGGGATTATACCAAAACAACCTCACCCACTGCACACATGGAATCTTGGCACATCTTGCTCCACATAGCCGCTTCTTTAGGCTGGGACGCCCAACAGATAGACGTCAAAACCGCTTTCCTTTACGGAGTACTCCCTGACAATGAAATCCAATACATGCAGCAGCCTGAAGGGTTTGAAGAACCGGGCCGTGAAGACTGGGTATGGCAGCTTCAACGAGGATTGTATGGCATGAAGCAGAGCGGCCGAATATGGAATCAAACCCTCAATTCCCAGATGATTGACTGGGGTTTTACACACCTTGCCTGTGAGTCCTGCATTTATTATAGGAAGTCGGACACGGGCATTGTCATTGTGGCAGTACACGTTGATGATTTTCTGTCCATTGCTGATACCAAAGACGAGAACGAGCATTTTAAACGTCAAATGTGTGAGGTCTGGACAATTTCTGAATTAGGTGCAGCCCGCTTTATTGTTGGCATTGCAATTACCTGGGATCAACATCTGCGCACGGTTGCATTTTCACAGGCTGCCCTCATCGATAAAATCGTCGACCAGTTTGGCCAATGGGACGCTAACCCAGTATCTGCTCCCCTTGAGCCTGGCCTTAAATTATGCCATACAACTCGACAGGATACTTCTGCAGATGACTTATCATATCTTAAATGACTACCCTACCATTCCCTTGTCAGCTGTCTCCTTTACCTAGTGATTTCCACGCGCCCTGATATTTTATACACCATACAACAATTGTCCCAATATCTTGACTGTTACTCCTTCAAACACTGGAGTGCAGCAATGCGGTTAGTTCGATATTTAAAGGGAACTCGAGACCTCAAACTATACCTGGGTGGGGATAGCCCTATTTCCCTCCACATGTTTAGTGACTCTGATTGGGCTAATTGTCTTGACACCCATCGAAGCATTGGGGGATATCTCTGCACACTTGGCTCTGGCACCCTATCTTGGACTGCTAAGAAGCAGAAGGTTGTGGCAACATCCTCTTGTGAAGCTGAGTATGTTGCTGCATTTGAAACTGCAAAGGAGTGCGTCTGGATATGCACATTGCTCAACGCCATAGGCTATTCGCAATCCTCCCCAACAATTATTCTCTGTGATAATACGGCTACCAAGGCTCTATCCGAAGACCCTTTGCTCCACTCGAGGGTTAAACACATATATATCAAATATCATTTCCTTCGCGAACACGTCCAATCAGGCACCTTACAACTCGCATACATCAATACCAAGGACAATGTTGCAGACTTATTTACCAAGGCATTGGATGTGAAGCAATTCATACATTTACACTCGCTCTTAGGCCTACACTGATGCGATTCCATGCGAGGAGGAGTGATCCCAGTGAGGAGGAGTGTTGAGATTCACACCGTGATTGCTCAATTTGATGCGTGTTCTACTTCTGGCACATCTCTTTGATGCGCAAGACAAACGCGGTATGTGATCAGCCAACATCAGCCTCTTTGATGCATGTACTATTATTAGCACTCCCTTTGATGCGTTTACACAAATGCATCAAAGGCATCTTTTCTCTCATCTTGTTCTTTATTAGACTGAACACATATATATATGGGTAGTTAGATACATGATCACCTCAGTCACTTATACAAGGACTGAGGTGAGCATCGCGTACTATATTTTCCGCACAGTAAATGATACTTACTGTACCTTAGTATATTTCTTGCATACTCTAGGTACAGTCTCGTGTATTGAGTCACTTATACAAGGACTGAGTATATTTCTTGCATACTCTAGGTTGATTTTCTACAAGTCAGACTTTGCACCTTGAGTAAAGTCTAAGAAGCTTCCAAGTCTTCTCCAAGTCAACCAATAGAGTAATCTGCTTGACATCTGATGTATGCTTTCTTGTGAGCTAAGCATGTCTCCCCCTCTTCCTCTTCCTCCTCCTCATGTTCTCTGTCTCCCTCCAGTGAGACCAACTGATCTCTTGTTCCTCACTTCCCTGCTGTGGTGATGAATTGGTCATGATTTTCAAGAATGTCAATGTATCGACCAAATGGATGCTCCTACTTCCTTCAGGTAGTACATTGGTGAGGGTTGTATTAATGTATGCAAGGGCTGCAGCTTTTGAGATGTGGAGATGTCGATAGTCTGAAGCATATCTGTCGCAGGTTGCCAAAGCTTCATGACTCAGGTTGGTTGAATCATTGTTGACAGCTGTCCCAGTTGTCAATAGTCCCAGTAGTCCCAACAGTCTCAGTAGCTCCAGCAGCACCAGAACCAGAACCTGCAATGCCAGGACCACCAAGAATAGGAGTTTCAGCTGCTCCAGTTGTGCCATGAGACATGTGTATGGGTGTCAATGAAAGGCAAGTGAATTCTATTTGTTGATGCATATGTGACAGATTTTGAAGGAATCAGATTTGAGCACAAAAATAGTAGATGAAGGCTTTTATCCCAATAGTAAAACTCATTTCTTACTATATCAAAATGATGTGACAAGTCCCAGTACACCAACATCAATTGAATTGTGAGCTTTTAACAGGCACATTTCATCCCAAATTTTGAAAAGACTGTTACATTAACCAGGACTGGACCTTCAAGCACTAAACTAAATTGTAACTGGACCTTCTGAAGAGTCACAGTCCTTCCATTTACAGTACCAGTTTCAAGTTCGATTTTGCCATCAGTTGTAACTTGTTGACAATTCAATTTCCAGAAAATTGGGTTGAATGCTGGATCTTTCTATGTTAAAAATACAATCTTGATAGACAATTTTGGAGAACAGTAGCTTATGTTGAAGATAGAGTTAGATGGTACAATAAGCATTTGATTATCTACAACAGATGCTATCTTGAGGGAAACCAACATAGTAGTATGTGTAGAGTGCTGGCAGAATAGTGTTCACTCAAATGGCAGTAAGAGTATAACAAGAAGCTACTGGTGGATAACCATCACTTGTACTGCTCTCGACTGGCTTCATCTCCAACACCCCACTATGTTTTTCATGCAAGGAGTCTCTAGCATTCAGCATTCCTAGCAGACCATTGAAAGATACTGTCAAATTTATCAGTGTTAGCTTGGTTCTGCAGAGTATGAAAGGGGATATGTTAAATACATTTACCAAGCAAGTAATAGATTGCAATGGTGATGAGACCAAGTGGCTGGATGACATAGCTGACAAGACAACCTGTTGCACATATTCTGAAAAGAATGCAACATCCACAGTGAAGGCAATTATCCTCTGACAGAACAACCCATACTTACGATGTGAGAAGGCCTATGATATTGGAGTGATGTGCATGTGTGATACTGAAGAAATGTGTAAGCTTACCTGTGTTTATAGAGTAAATCATCAATGTATTGATGACAGAATCAGTTCTAGCAAGACAATGTCAATGGGGCATTCAGAGACAATGGTGGTGCAATACTTCTTCCAACCTGTCCTACTCCATTCTAATGAAATGCAAAGTGATAGGGCAATAAGAATATCAGCAATAACATCGCCTGCAAGTGAAATGCAGAGCATGTACTGGAATGGTACTGTGAGCACACAAGATACTGTTGCACACTGATCCATTGACATACTGATAACTTTGAAAAGGGTGCAGAAGAAGCAGCCGAAACAAACCTATGATCAAATCTAGTTATTATTGCATCTGCAATTAAGTGAATGAATACACAAACGTCTTGATAGTAAAGGCTGATGGTAACAGCTTGGGTTGATAATCAAGTTAAAGGAATCTGGTGAAGAAACACTTACCGAAGCCAGTTGCTTCAGAGATGATTAGAAATGCTTAAGATCAAGTAGAAAATCTTACCAAATGCAAAGGCCGACATTATTATCTTATTGATTGAAGAGTGGATGCAGAAGGCTCAGAACATGAAATGCAGGTAAAGGTGATACTTACAATACTACCTGTGAGATACTTGTTTCCTTTCGACACTACAGGTTTTATGAGAATAAGTATGAACAATAAAGCTTCAGCTTACACAACCATATTCGTCGTACAAAAATTCTAGCAAGAGACAGGATTAGTATGTCATCACTGCTCAAGATTTGGAAATGCACATACAATCTGACAATAGCTTCTGTTATATACTATGATGTGAAATTAGCTGAAGTTGTCCTCTCATTCATTGAACAGATACATACATTCAGATACATCTGAGCCTTGAAGACTTGCATATAAGCAAATGAAGTGGAAGGTTACCAGAACAACCTGAAAACATACAAAGAGAGTCCTGTATTTACAACAATTAGACATATTTTGTGGTCAATCGAGTAAGGCTTACCAGATGGGTGGAATGAACAAGGCAGACAAATTGCCGCCGAAATTCGTGACCATCAGATAATAGGAAGCATGTGTGACAAACACCAGCTGGAAAATATCCAAAAACCTGTATGGAACTGATCATGTTCAAGCTGCAATGAACAACATAATGGACATACCACAAAAAATATATCTAATTGTCATCGTCAGCATTCAGCGTCGCAAATTTCGATCAGATCATACCAAGGACATAAATAGCTTGCCATCGTTGCGGTTCTTGTTGTAGTATATGTATGTCTGCACACATGTAACGCCGAAGAGGCTGAGAGATGGTGGATAGGATTTTATATTGCCTGATGATAGGTTGAAAACACGTACATTGCTGCAGCTATATTTCCGATCAATTGAGCACCTATTGTATTGTTGAGCGTAGTAGTAGTACCCCCGTCAAGGATCCCTGACATGGCAAGAAAAAGAACGGCAGAAAGAGATGATAGTCGTCAGAGAACTTTTGGTATTTATACAGTTTAGAGATCACTGATGAACCGCCTCTGTGTCATGGCCAACAAGACCCGCGTCGGATGATCATGGAAGGTGATTCAATCACCATTCCAGATGCCTAAGGACGCACTGACCGCCAGACAGTACCCTTAACCATAGAGCATTAACTTGAAGCGCAGATGGAGATCCGAATCCTTGGAACATTGATGTTCGAACATTGCTTCTTGTTTCATTGGCACATCTCCTTCGGCATGGCTCACGAGCGAACACCTCCATTTATACAGAAGGAGATTGGAAGGAGACCGATCATGCATGCGTTGCCGAAGTAGAAGCTACCTGAGATCTGTCAAAAGCGTGCGGCCACGCACTCGAATTGAACAACTAAGTGTCTTCTGAAATGATCATGAGGGCTGAGATATCAACGTGACGCGGCTACAAATTAAATGATACTGCTCTGCATCTGAACTTGGATGTAAGCTTCACAGAGTGACATACGGATTTACTGTAAGAAAATTACTGAGCTTCGAGCAGCTGATCAAGGATTCACGGTGATGGTCGAGATGCAATTCATCAGGTCACGTGTACTCCCCCTCGATCATCCTCACATTCTCCGAGGTCCGAGTCACCCATAACAACGAGAATGACAATCTTGTACGTTTTTCTTTACAACCACAGCCTTTCTTGTGACAAAACAGGACACGAAGAACCAGTGCCAGCAACAACATCAGGAATCATGGAGTTACAAGGTAAGGCCTACGGAGCTCATATAGGGAAGTCTCAACTTCCTAATGGGCCGTAACATCGCTTGGGCAGCAGCACGAGAAGGAAAGGTGGTGGCGGCATTGTAGCATAGGGCGATCCGAGATGACACATGTTATCAAAGACTCGGAAGAGTTGGTCAACATTGAGATCCGCCCTGCTTTTCTTTCAGAACAGGTGTCTTTCTGATTCCATACATCTGCCAATCTTTGTTACTCATTTATATTATCAGAATATTGAATGATGGTGTAAACCCTGAACAACGCAACTTGTGGTCCACAACATCTCTGCCATGTAACATGGCTCTAAAAGTCCTACGAACATCTGGATCACCGTCTCATCGTCAGCCTCCGTGTGTTCGGGATCAAAAAATACCACGAGTGACCACGCGTTTCTTCATCCTTCGAATCATAATCCCAAGTTACAGCTTTATCTACATCAGATCTGCCCTTCCCTTCTGCGGCATATATCCTACGCAGGGTCTCCCCAAGCTCGGCGTGGCGTTTGGCGCTAGTATGTCCGACGTGTAGCCGTGCTGCTGAGAACGCCAGGAGGGCAAAGCTAAGGTACGCGGTTTCGTTTGAATTTCGGTTTTTTTTCGCCTACTAGACGTGAAATAGCTTATTCAATGGACAGAACCTTCTTCCGGGTGGGATGGATTATCAGCCGCTGTTTACGGTTTGGGACCTGTGTAGAACGGGCAGCAACAATAGTCAACTCCTTGCTGAATCGTGACCAGCTGAATCATGACCGTACTACCGGTAGGGGGGATATTGGAATCACACGCGGTCAGCGATCGGCGCATGGACACCGAAGCAAAGAAATATCCTAATTCATGGTGTTGTTTTTCTCATCAGATTTCGGTTCCGTCTAGCAACAACTTTCGGTTGACTATAATCAATCGTAAGCTGCTTAACTTGAGGCTGTGTGTACTGCTCAGTGGAAACGGGGATCTGGACGTGTTTGTTTACTTAAATTTGACTGTGGCATTACCCGAGATTGCCCCCCCCATAAAACATTTTATCAGATGAATTTTTGATTCTCTCAAGCATCGTCTCAAACAAGTAGAATTAGAGGAGGAACTGGCGGTTTTGACATTTGAGTGATGTATAAACATATACAAACAGCACGATATTTTGACAGGCAATGCCCGCTGACCTGGGCCGGAGTCCTTGTGCATAACTGCATGCTATACAAGCATAATACAGACAATATTAATCTTGGGGAAACCAATAAACAAAGCTATAAAGCATAGTATAGTCAAAAAAGCGAAAGTAAGAGTCAGGACATCAGTAATTAAGCATTTTGGTTTCCAGCGGTTGCTCAACCCAAGAAACCGAATAAAACCACAAAAAACCAGGAAACTTCAGAACCTGGAAACTCTGATCTGTATATTAACATTCTTCATAGTGTATCACAAGCAAGAATTGTAAAAGTGTATTCATTTGATACTAGTACATGTTATACATACTATGAGAGTGTTCTACAGTGTCCACCAAACCCATATCATTCGATACACTGTATGCATTCGATAGACTGTATTATTCTGTACATTGTAGCTTACCTATCTGCCAAATTGACATGGGAATTCACCTGGACAACTGGTACCTGATTTGCATGCATTGGGACGAGAGAAATTTGCATCGTCTTCATTGGACACCTTCAACAAGAAAAGTCGCGAACTGATCACCGGGAAAGTTACAATAGATGAGGCTGATGAATTACCACCACTAAACTTTGATACAGCATTGGAAAATGACGATGAATTAGAATCAGTGTAATTACAAACGAGTATACAATGAATTATGTGGTCTTTCTTTTCTTTTGAGGATGATTTGATTTAGAGGCAGTTGCCTTGAGCTCCACGTTATATGTCATGACCAACTCAGCTAAGGGACCAGCCCATTCCTTTCCCCACTCGTTGGTTTCCTCAAGCAATGTAACAATGTCTTCTGGTGATCGAATCGACTTTGATGATGTGCGAACAAGTTTGACGTGCTTCTGATGTGAAAGAATATCATACATCGCTCGGACACCACGGAGCGGATCATTTTCGTGAACTGACTTGAGCCATGAAACAAGTCGAGAATCGAGAGCAGGCCAATCTTTGGTTGGGCGATATGTAGGCCTCTTGCGCTTTGGCTTGGTGGCTGGCAGCTCACCCACAAACAGCAGTCCCGGAAGGAAGTCGGTAAGATTGAAAGCCATGTTTTCATGCTGATCACAGCAGAAATCAGTTTAGAAATCAAGTGCTTGGGATATTCAAATGACATCTCGATGAAGTATCAAATTCACGCACCGTTCGGTGACTTGTCATCAAGATAGATTGAGAAGAAGTAACGAAGACAAGTGTTGCATTGGACCAGCTTGGTGGATGAGTACGATGCGCGGTCTCGTGCTTGGCAAGTCGGCTTGTGATCTGCGCGAGGTCAGTCAGGGTCCATCGTATCTCCATTAGCGAAATCGTCTAGAGAAATCGTGAGAGCCCAGGGCTCGTAAAAAATCACAAAAAGACCTTTATCTCCTTCATGCCGAACGACTCATCCACCACGCTGTAGGGCTTCCACGATATCACTGGGAAGCCCAGCATTGCAGACAATTTTCACATCTGCAAAGTCCACACCCTGCATTCTGATTGTTACACGAAAACATCCCAGAATCAAGATACACACCACAGATTCACCAGATGTCGCACACATAATCTTACAACGCCCGTCTTCCTCGGTGAAAGCAGTGTGAACAGTCTCAAGATATGCGCTCGACATCCTGCCATGATAATGTCGGACTACACCCGTTCCACAGTACTCCGGAGGTAGCTGACTGTTGAGGTGTTTCGCAACGTCGCTTGCAAGGAGTTTGTTGTCAAAAAAGATGAGCACCCGAGGCTGGGTGCTGAAGTCAAATGGTTCAGAGAGGAAACATTCAAAATTTCGGGCTTCTTCAACGCGAGAGACCAAACAATGAGTAGCGTATGTCGTATTTGGCCTATTAGACGAGACCCAGATCTAGCCAGGCCGGAGAATCTTCGTTTCGATGGTCTTCAAGATATGTGGCGGAAAGGTCGCCGACATTGCCTGCCAGGGGATCCCATGAGGAAGTAGTGCCTTTAGCTCATCGAGTCGTCCCCACGCAGGTCGGAAGGCCACATTTCCATGGCGCGGTAAGGCAGCAAGATAAATGAAATGAGCCTCGTCAACATGAACATGTTTGAGCCGTTTTTGAAAATGTTGATTGCGGACCAGAATGGCAAGGCGCGGAAGGTGGCCCTCAGGTGTTTTGAAAAGTTGTTCGACAGTAGCAATGATGTGTCGGGATGTCCCAGGCATTCGCGTTTTGATATTATGAATGTGGGTCTGATGAAAAGTCACGTAAGAAAATGAAGAAGACAAAGATGTGACTTACATTCCAGTAATTATCCTCACGCGGAGTGTCATCGTTGATTGCAATCGTGGGGATTCCATAGTTTTTGTTGAAATTATCTGCCTGTGATGGTGTTACAGACCAATACGGGACATGCTCCAGCCAAAGTGCTCACCTGTGTGACCTGAAGCCGTTTCAAAGGTGATATGGTAAGAGAAATGTGATGGCTTGCTGGGTCGTCGAGAAGCAGGTTGAGAGCAATCGGGAGAGTTTTGCCGCTTCCAGTTCCGGCATCAACCAAAGAGTCTTGACAGCTGAACGTGGCCAAACATGCACGAAGTTGGAGCTCTCGAGGTATCTGAGTGTTTCCAGTGACTGCCCAAGAGAGTAGAGAAGCTCGGTATGCTGTCGTCTTGTCATCCTTGTCCAATGTTTCCAAGTATGAGATAGGAAGTTTTTCAAGCGGGAGCGTGATAGAAACCAGTTCGTGAACATCCTCAGCAGATAGTGAGCGAATCTCATTGAGTCTTTCTTGAAGCGTAGGTACATGGAAGGTGGTCATAGAGACGTACGAAGTAGAAACCGCGTCGACGCGTCGACGCGACCACACACTTCCCAAAAGGGTTATTTATGGAAACGGGTTGATGATTCAGCAATTTTCGATCACAAGCATTTGCATGCGATTTTAAACCGGTCCCTATACATCGTGCTTGCCCATGTACTAGGGATCGGTCACCGGTCTAGCTGAAGAGGTTTGACCCAAAAGCAAGGTGTGCTGATCAACCTCAAGGCACCTAAATTTGGGATTGGCTTGAGCTAAGGGCTCTCACGCATCGTTCCGATTCCCCACATATCGATTTCTTCTCCATTATTCGGTGGCTTACATGGCAAATTGCTCGACCTGCAATGACTTCTTCCAGACAGAGGAGGCACTACATGCTCACTGTCGTGACAAGGCCGACCATCCATACTGCACTCCATGCGAGCGCTTATTCGTAACTTTCGATGCACTCGACGATGTACGTTTCTTTCAAGCCCGGAAAGATGTATCCTCACAGCCAATCCCATTTTATCAGCACTTGCGACGAGCCGCGGTTCATAAAGACGGCAATGATCATCAAAATGGCAACGAGAGCAATGAAGGCGATGAGGTCGATGAAGGCGATGAAGGCGATGAGGTCGATGAAGGCGATGAAGGCGATGAGGTCGATGAAATCGATGAATTCGATGAAGTCGATGAAGTCGATGACTTTGATGATGACTTTGATGAAGGCGATGAAGGCGAGGGGGGCGAGGGGGGCGAGGAGAACGAGGAAGGCGAGGAAGGTAATGAAGATGAAGGCGAGGAAGGCGAGGAAGGTAATGAAGGCGAGGAAGGCAAGGAAGGCGATGGAGGCGGTGAAGGCGGTGAAAGCAACGAAAGGGTGGAGGAGGGAGCAAAATGCGATTCGTGCGATCGCAACTTTGCCAACCAAGAGGCCCGTATCAAGCACTTGACCGATAGCTCCTTGCACAACTGGTGTTTCATCTGCTCAAAAGACTTTTCGAGCTCGACTGCTCTTGCCCAGGTATGCTTGGTCCATTTTAACGCTCCTCGGGACTTGATGCATGATTTTTTAGCACTCTTCATCTGCTGCCCATGGCGCACACACATTCAGATGTCGCTTCTGCCCAAGAACTTTCACTGATCCCTCCGCCTTCGCCCAGCACATTGAATCTGGCTGCGAAAAGGCCAAGCGGCCTAAAGTGACTGGCACTACCACGCAGCGGCCTCAAGCAAGGACCAGGCGCTCCCAAGCCAACACCGAACATCCTCAATCGAGCACCAGACGGCCCCATGCAAACACCAGTCGTCCCCAAGCAAGGACTTGGCGGCCCCAAGCAAGCACCGATCGCCCTCAAGCCAGGACTGATCGCCCTCAATCCAGAACCGATCGCCCTCAAGCAAACACGAGGCGCCCCCATGCAAACACCGAACACCATGAGGCAAGGACTAGGCGCCCCCAAGGAAATGCCGAACGCTCCCAAGCACGTACCGAGCGCCCCCAAATAAGCGAACGCCCTCAATCAAACACCGAGCGCCCCCAAGCACACGGCGAGCGCCCTCACGCAAGCAACGAACGTCCCCAAGGCACCAGGCGCCCTCACGCAAACACCGAACGCCCTCAGGGTATCAAGCGCCCCAAAGCAAATACCGAACGCCGTCAAGCAACTACCGAACGCCCTCAGAGCACCAAGCGCCCTCAAGTGACCACCGAGCGCGCTCAAGCAACCAGCACTGCCGTCGCCCACACGACTACCATCATCACCACGACCACTACCACTACCACTACGGAGAACAAGTCCGTCACCGCCTCCGTCACCTCCAATCCCACCACCACGAGAACAAACAAGTCCCACCCCACTTCCAACCATACCAATGCAAAAATGAACAGGACAGACCATGCCTCCAATTCCGGTACTCGGGGTGGGAGAGGAGGCGCGCGGTCGCGGAACTAGACTACCAAAGGCAAGGGTGTACGGTGGCGAAATGCATGGAGGGTGAATCATTGTATGTTGGATTAGCAAGGCTAGATCCCGAGTCCGAACTCCCGCACTTGCGCTAGCGCTAAATCTCCCGCTGTCCCTTCTCGCGACCTTATCATTCTGTACTACAGTGTTTTTTACTTATTGTTGTGCTTGTACTACTACCCGTACCTATGCCTTTTCTATTTCTTACTGCTCTCATTCTTTTGTTCTGCTAATTGTATGGAGCGGGACATCGAGTCACCGCTACTTTGCAAAATAGCTATTTTGCACCTATTTTGTGGCAAATTTGCGCTAATTAGCTAAGATCCACAGTGCACAATTCCCGTTCTTTTCTCCGTTGCTTTTCTACGACCATTGCCCCCATTCATCGTCTTCAGGCGCGAAATCACCAGCCTCTGAGTCTTTGTCCTTCCCATAGTTCTTCACGGCACCCGACAGTTGCGTGCTTTGGGTAAAATTACTGGCTGTTGTACCATCCGAGACACTATCCGCCAAGATGTCAATGTAGCGAGAGATATCAAACTGGGCCGCAAGATCAAAGTAACGGTGCTCAAACCCACTCAAGTCTGGAATGCCATCATCCAGCCACCTCAGTGGATCTGCTTCAGGGTCAACAGGTGCGAGGATCTCGTTCTCGTCACAGCTATCATTGTCACTCTGATCTTCAGCTGCCATAGCACGATGCGACTTGATCGGGGATTGGTTAATCGTGGCTCGTATGTCTCTCCAATTCACCGTAACAGGCTTCCGCAGTTTTTCCTGAGACAAATTTGCCTCGACGATCACAGAATTTATTTTGTACGTGAAAGACATACCTCCTGATCAAGCTGATTAAATCCACGAATTATTAGGTGACTAGCCATCGTTGGCACCTGCTGCCACTTCCGTCTCGGACTATTCAGCCACGTCACAACTGACATCGTGCACTCATCAACCATGGAGACGGGCACTGCAGAGAAGATTTTGACAGCGAGCGCCTTGCAAAGACAGTCATCATAAGTGTCTTGCCTCTTGCATGCATGAATTGATTATCACTTACTGCCAATACATCTGATTCCTCATTGTCCAGAAGACAGCACCAGTAATCACGGAGAAATTCATTTCGCCCACGTTTGTGATCGAATGGCTCCGCACCAGTCAAATATGCTTTGAACTGAGTTTTCAGGGCTTGCAGGGCCTCTCGTGGATTCTGATTTTCAAGGTGAGGATTGATCTCTTTCATAGCCATCTTTGCCTCTTCCACAGAGCGACCTGCCCGATATTCATCCCCATATTCCTTCTTCAGGAGCTTCAGCAAGCTGACCCCGATCCCATCAATCATTTCGGCCTTTGGTTTGACACGAAGGTTTCCGTTTTGTCTCATAATTCTTATGGAGGGAATGGCGAGAGGGTTTGGGTTGGCGAGAATTGGTGCTGCACGATTTTCTAGTGGTAATGTAATTAGACAATGACCTCAATGCTGGAAAGCATGGAAATCATACCAGGGTCCAGTACAAATGCTGTCAAATAGACATTTGATGCTCGCTCATTTTCTATAAGCTGCGAGAACCGGTAATTTGCTATTGCACGAATCTTCTCCTTGAGTTCGATAGAGTATTTTGACTTCTTTTTGAGAGTATCATCCTTCGTCATGAGGTCTTGAAGATGAGCCACAATTGCAAGCCAGTAGGTATATACATCTGCAGGATTGGTGTCCTTAGCTTCGAGACACTGGATTACACGGGCAAATGGCATAAGAATAGTCCCAAGCCGCTTCAAGTCTCTTTGAAATGTAAAAACATCCTCGTCATCATCGAACAAACCATGAAGCATCTAGTGATTGGTTATGCCATAAATATACAGACTATTCTTGAATATCAACGAAGCTTACCGGGTTGTCAATACCAAGATCTGCATTGCGAACAATCTTGGTGAATGCGGGTGTTCCCTGCACAATGGAGTCAAGTGACCAGTAGATCGAACCAAACCGTGTTTCGCCAACAGATTGGAGACCCCGCTGTATGTGTAATTCCTTACGAGCAACGTCAAACCAATCAAGTGTATATGATGAGAGGCTCATAAATGCCAAAAGCTCTCGCAGCTGAGAAATAATCTGAAGATGATTTCATTACTTAGATTCAAGGATAGAGGTCATACTGTAAATACCGGTTGAAATTCAGGTAGATTGCACATGTCTTTACATGCATTATGCAAGTTGTGACACACATCAGCCAGATTTAGTACTCGAGGCAAGCGCTCGACAAATAGTCGACGACCCTTATTGGTATTTCCAGTATCATCGGATGATACACAGCATAAACGATAAATTCCTATCTCAGTTGCCCACTATGCACAGATATAATTGAGTCAGGGTCATTATTGGATAAGGGCTCACCTTGAACAGCAGGTCACAAATGTATTGACCTGTCTGACTTAGCCGCTCTACATCATTGAGCTCCAAACAGAATGACTGGCGATGGGCAGTGGTGGCATGCACTGAAAAAAACTTCTTTTTCCCGAGTTTTCCTCCATCGAAGGTGAGTGTCAAATCTCGGCATGTCTTGAGATAGTTTATGACAGTGAGTCGAGTAGCAGCAGCATAGGAAGGAACCAGACTATCCTCAAATGTTGTGCGACTTGGAGGTAGGTAATTTCCATTAAGGACGCCGACAAAATTCTTGAACTTTTGGTGCTGAATGATGCGAGGAGGAATTCCGCAACACACGATAAACTCAATCAATGCCTTATTTCCTTTTTCCTCAAGTGCTTTCCTCCCTTCTGTGCGGTACTTGCCAAATGACTTCCCAGCACGAATCGGTTGCCTTGAAGATGACAGCGACTCAGTCAAGTCACGATCAATAAGCAGCTCGGTCTTCGAACGCTTCAAGGGTGGCGCTTGGGCGGTGATAGTCACAGCCGCAGGGCTGGTTAGGTCCTCATGTGTACGCTTCCTTTCTATCCCCATCTTCTTGTTCAATTGGTTGAGCAGACTCAGTTGCTTCCTTGCAAGTTCCTCTATGGCAAGTCGAACCAACTCTCCCCCCTCCATTTTGGCCAGATATCCGCAGTGCATTGCATGTTTCAAGATTCGCATTTTGTCACGTGGCCAGCCCCAGGTAGTACAACATCCTTTGCTGGCGATACACCGAACGATCTTCTTCTGTGGATCAGTGATGGCATGGCATGGCGTTGAAATCCTAAGGAGGAGTGGGAATATCTTCTTTCCTCCCTTGCATCCATCATCTGATTCGTCATCGGTAATGTAATCAGAATCATCTGTATTATGGAGGGCTTTGGTTTTGGGCTTCTTGTGAGTTTTTCGAACAGAGTCTTGACTTGAGCTGGCCACAGGCAATCCATCAATGGTAGTCTGATGGGTTTTCTGTACCAACTCCTTCGGTTTTGCCATTCCAGATGCTTTCTTCGGCAGTGCTGTCTTCGATGGTGCATGTGCATCCTTGAACACTGGAAGTGGTGGTGGGCAATCCCTGTAAACAAAATGTAACATTATGTAAGTGGCTTTTGGCGATTTTGATGGCAAATCTCGACGCATCTTGAAGTATGCATGCCTATCATCCTTGCTCCCATCTGCACAGCTCGCTTTCAGTGTGGACAACAATTATACGAATGTTATGTACCCGATTATGTCGAAATACATACTGTACAATATATAGGAGAGGGCTGATTGTTTCTTTTTGGGTTTCCATCAAAATAAATCATGTATCTTCTTTCCATATGCCATAAGGCCCACAAGGAAGTGTTTTACGAGTCCAGTGAGAAAGGTTTGCGCATCGCGATGCATGAATTATATAATCAATAGTGTGCTAAATTCATGAGTTTGACAACCCCTCTGGTGCTTGTGCCAGTGATGCAGGACTTCCACCTCCTCTACTACTTCTGCTAGTATCTGCCTATGACACCTCTCATGACTTTCCTTCTTGTACTCGGCAATCTAACCATTTTTCTTCATGCGTTGTGTGTTAATTAGCTTATGTAATATGCAATTGCCATGCCATTTCAGAGTTTGCTGACTCTGCGTCTCAATCAATATATTTCCTTGAGTTCAGTAGCTGGTACGCATCTAATCTAAATTGTATTTGTATTGTACTGAGCAAATTGCCAAATCTCAGTCCACAAATAGTCATAACAGCTGAGTGAACGAGCAGAAACCCTATACAAAGCCTGAAATTCACAATTCTGCCCAGAACAATACATGTAGAATATGTTTGTGTACACTTTTCCCCACCAAAACCGGTTGCAAAAGTGTGTGGTTCCTGCTGTGCCAATTCTTGCCACAAAATGCACTAGTTTTGTAGGTGAGAACTTTGACATCGGAGTTCAAAATTGGCAGAGATTGCCCACCACCACTGGAAGCTATAGAGTATATGCTCTCACATGCCCTCATGTTGATCCAATAACTGAGATGAATACTCACCTCGCCACCATAGTTCAGGATACACTTTTCTGCCGAATCAATTGAGCTCTTCAGCCATGACTGCAACATGGATGAATCTGGCAACTTCGCCACCCAGTACTCAAGCACGTTGGCCAATGCTTCAATTCCCTGTCCTCATTGCATAATGTAAAAGATCCCAGAATCATTCCTTGGCAGAAATTGCTGCAATGTGACTTCGATTTCCCAATTTATGGCACCTTCTTCACCAACATCTTGAATCCATCCTTCGTCAACTGAAAAAGCCAAGAACTGATTGATTTTGGCATTCTGGTCTGCTGCATCCACTAGTGGGAGAGCTGGGGGGAGGGCCTGGAGGTATAACTTGAGCTGTTTGAATTTTCCTGAGCTCATTGGACAATGATCATATCGGGGCAGGAATGCGATGTTGCAATTAGTCCAAATCAAACATCACTTTAAAATCACTGCTCATCCTTTGTCCCTAGAGATCTTTTGTTTAAACAACTATATTGAGACTTGAGAGCTCATAACTGTAGATACATGAATGTTGGCCTCATAACTCTAGGGCAAATTTGCCCTAATTTGCACCCATATATTTGACCTATCGGGCAATCGGCAAATTAGCTGCAAATTAGCTGGGCTAATTTGCAGCTGCAATTTACAACTGTCTATTTCCTGCCACACTAGATTATGGACACCAGCTCACACATCAGATTGTCCATTTTAATGCACAAACAATGTATTAAGTTGAATTGCACGAGCTTGGCATGAGCCGTATCTTCATAGCTGTTGAAATGAAAAATTTTGCCCCAAAAATTTGGCCGGACATGAAATCTCATCTAAAAATCCGGAAAAATAGCACAATCGACACCTTCTGAAGAGCTGGATACAGATCTGACAAGTATAAACCAAAATATTGTGTTCCCATGTCAGAAAAAAATAATTATGCATTGCCTAAAATAGCAATTTGATTTATCAGCGCACTCTCTCCCTTTGGCACTCCTGCAGTTCTTATTTTGGGCTTTTGGGGACTTTTTGGCTCTGTTTAGGACATGTTTGATCAACGTATGCTGAAGATGACATGGATCCTCCCACACATTAGCTGACAATGGTCTGCAGCCAGCACAGAGCTGAGGTCTCTCGTGGAAAAATGTTCCAAGGGTGTTTATTGACATGGCTTAATACCCTAGATTCAATAGTAAAGTCTATATGGTCGAGAAATTTCTCATTTATGAGATATTGACACCATCCTCCTCGAGCACTTTAGCCGAGCTTAGGTAATGAAGTAAAATGTAATGTGTTGATTTTTGATGCAACTCTGACACCTATTTGAGTGTGATACAGCTAGATACAAAATGATAGGCAGGTCATAAAAAATCACAGGTGCCAAGGTTTTGATTTCTGAGGGCTTTTTAACAAAATTCAATGTTGCCGCCTAGTGCCGGACCTCTTGTCTTAGCTCGGGGACACCTGAAATATGCTTAGATTCTATCAAAATTCAGAACCACAAAGTGTGTGATTTTTTATGACCTGCCTATCATTCTGAATTTAGCTGTAATCATTATTTGATGACATCCAGATCACCAAAGGAGGTGATCTATTCACCCAAACCCACTCAAAAGTAAGGCTCCAACTGTTCTATCTATATAACTATCTTATACAGTTTATACTGTATATGTATATGTTTATGTATAGGGCTTGGGCCTCAAGGTGGTGTACACAGTAGTTATACAGTATATAGATGGTTAAACAGTTTATCTATTATGATGAACAGCAATAACAAATAACAGGGTGTCACAAGGGGGTTGCAGAACAGGAAAGTCACATGTTCACTGAGTTTTTTTTTTCTCAGCCCCTCGATTGCCCCCTTTCTGCCATATATGGAAATTTCCCATCATGTGCAGTTTTTTCCCCAAGCAATTTTCCCAAAAAAATTCATCACTGTATAGTACAGACTGCCTAGCAGCACAATTCCTATGCTTCTTACTAGGGCTAGCTGTGATTTTGAACCCATGTAACACCTGCAACTTCAATATTTTGTGTGTGTGTTGAGATATTAAGCTCAGCCATCTCAGGCTGCTCTTTGGCCCTGATACCCTTCTGTTATTGATCCTTATCAGTGTTCTGCCTTTGTTAGCTAGTTACCAGTATATATACTTCACTGTACTGTATTGTGCTTTTTGAGCACTTGTAACCCATGGGCACTATTCCCCTTTTTGTGACAATGTGTTGACAAGAAACCATGCCATGTCATGCCCAATTTGCTGATGATGTGTCAACAGAACAACTTCTCCTGGCAACTTTCTTAGCATCACAACACACATTTTCAGTAAATCTACAGTTTCTACTGGTTTGGGAGCTATTCTACAACCATCCTAAGTAATTCATGCCCAAAGAAAGTCATTGTTCATAGTTTACAAGTCTATAGAACCCATTTGGTGGCTCAACAACACCTATCAGTGTTGTATATATGGTATACCCTAGTATAGTTTTTTTCAGCCTCCAGCAGGACCCCCCTAATCCTACCTGCAGTTTGGGATTCCTGTTCCACCACCCCCTTACATTCACTCTTAGAATCTTGCTTCCTGGCTGCTGAAGCAGCATCAAGTAAGCTTTATTCCTTATCTGATATGTGCAAATTTTAGTTATGGTGATAAAGGAAGGAAATGATAATGTTAGCATTTCAACTGTGTAGATCAAGTGTATATCTGTTTATTAAACAGTATATAGATGGTTATATGGTTTAGACAACTGTTTATGTATACTTGGCCTTTGAGGAGTATACATAAACTAAACAGTTGGAGCCTTACTCAAAAGCCACCAGATGGTGGCAGAATGATGCATAATGTATTGTAATTACAACTAAGCCATGATGCAAAAATGATTGTTATTACAACAATGCACTACCTCCTCTAGAATACACTACCCTGCAATGCACAATCTCCTGGCATTACACCACTTACTCTCCCCTACACCCTTCATTTTATACACCAATGCACCCTCATCCCATACACCACCCCTCCCATGCACTGTCCCTCATCCTATACACCACCACCCCTCCCATGCACCATCCCTCATCCTATACACCACCACCCATCCCATGCACCACCCCTCATCCCATACACCACCCCTCCCATGCACCACCCCTCATCCTATACACCACCCCTCCCATGCACCACCCCTCATCCTATACACCACCTCCCATGCATCACCCCTCCCATGCACCATGCACCACCCCTCATCCCATACACCACCCCTCCCATGCACCATCCCATGCACTACCTCTCCCATGCACCACCTTATCCTATACACTACCCTTTCATGCACCACCCCTCATTCTATACACTAGCATGCACCACCATCACTCCATACACTACTTCATCTCATACACCATCCTTCTCATGCACCACTGTCATTCAATGCACTACCCCTCTCACCATACACCATCAATCTATACACTACCACATCTACTGGTTAGCCATGCTATTTTAAACACAACCTATTCTAGTATTATACCATTTATCTGCAGTGCAATGGTATGCTGTATTTGATGCAAACAGTAGGGAATACTAGTTACACATAGTAATTGGACAGAACATGACCAAATGGCAGCCAGATACAGAACTCAATGTTTAACACTAGCATAACAATGAGTTCAAGACATATTGTGTGGGACAAGAGCATGGTGGTGGCAAGATACAAGAAAGCGGCTCAGATACCAAAACAAAAAATCAATTTTTCACACTGCAAAGAAGTTTAAATAAAGGAAACGATTGGAAGACACAAAAAAAAAACACGCCATTTTCAAGAAGTTCAAGACATGTCATTTGAGGCAAAAGCGCGGTCATGACAAAATTGAAGAAAGTGTATCAAAACAAACAATCACATCTTCACGCTGTAAGGAAGTTAACATATAGGAAAATATTCAAAACTGCAAAAAAAAACTCACCATTTCGATGGGTGGCTGTCACCATCACTATCTAAATCCTGCTTCCGGGGAGTCTCAAACATCTTTTCCATACAGCAAGTTACATCCAGGATTGTTGATTTCCACAATGGGAGGCTTGTCTCTTGCCACTGGGTGTGCGTATCGATGCGCTGACCCCACCACACAAGCAGTGTCAGCAAAGAGACGAGACCGTTTGGACCCCCCTTCCGCAGTCCAGCCCATACATTGCCCAGCTCATGTACATCATAGATTGCAATGGGAGAGAGAGCATCTCCACAACAAAAAGCTGGTTGAATTGAATGCCACCACTTCACGACAGCTATCCCAAATTCTAAGGGATCCCCAATGACTGGTGTTGATGAATATGGCCGGACCCCCTTCGAGGTTTTAGCGATCCACTTCCCCCACTCTGCTGGCCTCTGCTTGGACACAAGACTTCCCTTCATTGAAATCAATAACAGGTCAGAAAATAGGAGGTCAATCATACCTTAGACTTCTGACCATACTTGACAGATACTTTGAATTGAACCCATACCCCTACACACTCATCCCACTCTGCACCGAGATCACGGGTAGTGAGATGGGCATGAGCAGCTGTCAGCCATGCAGGCCAGCTGTTCGTGGTGATATGAGCTACCTGGTTTTCCTTTCCCACAATGGTCATCGACCCAATTTGGTTCATTTTCTCAGCATGGGTTGATGGTATAACAGCACGAGCAGAACGGCGTGAGATTGGAGCTGCAGAGTTTGGCTTTGCACTGGAGCGATCTGATCATGGTGCATCACTTTGTGGGGTGGACGGCAAAGCCAACATGGGAGAAGTGCGCATCGAATCAGAATCAGCAGGTGTACAACTTGGAGGGATTGCTACAGCACCAGGTAAAACAGTTGTTTGTAAGGTGGAAGGTACTTCTGCTGGAGTCAAAATATGAACATGTTTGTGAAGGGCCGGCATGTTAGATGAAGAATATGAAGAGCAAGGTACATTGACTGGAGCGATGTGGGTGAGTGATGTGGGTGGGCAATGGTTGCTGAGTATGGAATGACGTCAAAGCAGAGGCCACGGTGGGAAACCCAAACTGGCGATAGTTATCTGGCACAGAGGAAGTGGCATGTTTGGGAAGCAGCAAAGGAGCAGATGACACAGCAGGGGGAAACTATAAGGGCAACCTAAGCCTCTAGCAAAGGGAAATCCGAAGTTAAAATTATGCTACATAATACAGGGATTGGGGGCGCACCTAGCAAAGGGAAATCCGAAGAGAAAACTCTAAGGATCCCCTTGCTGATGCCCAGTATATGTGAAGACGACAAAAATCAAATATAACCTAAAAATAGAAAAAGGCGGAGATAGGCGGATCAAGGCCGCCGAATGACATCATACCAAGGGGTATGTGTCGGAAGGGGTACTCCGCCTCTAAATATAAAAGTGTCAACATATACAAACATGATAGCAAGGGAAAATTAGTAATAAAATCCGGAAAAATCATAGAAAATGAAGAATAGAAGGAAATGAGGTGGGGAAAAATATGGGACGAACATAAAAAATAGGAAAAACACACAGGGCACCCCCCTAGTCCCCTTACAGAAACAGTAATGGTTCACTGTGCGATGGGGTGGAGTCAGACAAAGATGTCAAAAAGGAGGTGAACAGAATAGCTGGCAGTCCTGGCACAGTCAACATATCTACATCAGACACTGCGCTCATTCTCACATCCCACAAATTAAGCATGTCTAAGAATGAATGTTGGGCACTTGGAGCCATGCCTGGAAGCCCTGTCATATTGGCACTGACACTACTAGCCCCGAAATCACAGGCCATGAAATCAAAGCTGTCACCACTATCACTGTGCCACATCATCGAAGCAACGCCACCAAGATTTGGACCACCAGCATTGGGAGCAACTGATGCCACTGGAGCATAGGATGTGGTGGTAGCTGAAGAAATAGGTGTAGCCGCCACAGACAAGACAGCTGGAGTGACAGTGTAATCAAGGGGAGATAACATGGATGGCACCAAGGCTTGAACCTGAATGGATGAAGGGGAAGGGACTGAGGGGGCAGCAGGAACACACAACCCATTATCTGAAGGTACTGCAGTGATGTGAGAGACAAGCAGGGTTTTTACAGACAAAACACTCGTACCCTTGTCAACTACATCACATTCCACTCCCTTGTTTTCAGACTGCACTACGGTTGCCTCAACCCCCTCTTCTTTACAACGCCTGGCATATTCCAAGGATTGTTTTTGACGAGTTGCCTCAGCTATGTATGGGTTCACTTAAGTTAATGATAGAGTCATCGCTGTTGCCATGACTCACGATAGAGGTTAATCAAGAAGTCGGTGAATGGCGCACCAAAGGCCTGTTCAAAGTCCCATGTGCAGCTGGGAATTGGTTACCCAATGCTGTCTTGCTGGCATGATAGCTACATCACACAAGGTGAGTTTTAAATGACCAGGAAGCAGACTGGAGATTATCACAGTCATACCTGGCAATGTTGATGTCACCCTTGGCATCATGTGGGTCCGGACCACCAAGTAACAGGGTAAATGCCCACCCAGTTGCCTCTGACAGTGCATGAAAGAAAGGGCCAATAATATTTGGTAGCTGCTGGATTGCCCTGTGACCAAATCAGTAATCCAGTGCTTGATATCAATTGGGTAAATGTACTCTGCCATTTCTTCAGGCATTCTTTCTCCTTGACAATCGGCAAGTTTCAAGTTGGTCAATTTTGTACCCTTCATTGACCATCGCCTTGACCTCTTCATCTTCATTTTCCCACATCTCCTTGGTGATCTTCATCCTTAGATTGAACTTCTCATGTTGTGACATAGTCCCACTCTCACTGATCATTGCATCAACCTTGGCCTTGATTTTATCTTGATACATTAGCTTTGAGTAGACTTGGGCTTTCTGAGGCGCACAGGTGCCTGTTTGCAGTATGTGCTTGAGAGTACCAGATTTCGAGGTCAAAGCATGGGATCGTGCTCGATTGCCGTTCTTCCATTGTATCGAGTTTTGTAGCTTCTGTACCAGCTGATGTGAGATGAAGGTTTGTGTGTACATAAAAATTGTCAATTTACCTTTTGGCGCACCCTAATCGCATTGCCCAGTAATTCCTTCTCATCATCCAACAAAGCATCTAGTGATTTCCCTGGCATAACTTGAGGTAATTCAGGGAATTTATGGAACCACCCTTCATACAATCGGGCCAAGAAACTGGTGAGTGATTTATCCTTTTGCGCTGTCAGATAGTCCGAAATTTGTGTAGTGAGGAAAGCTTGTTGGTCAGATGTCACCCACAACAGCAGTGCCATTTTTAGTCTAATGCCATATAGTGGTCAGGGATGGCACAATCACATCATTGCCACTTACATTTCCAATTGACTCCATGCAACAATGTCCGGGTGTAAAAATAAAGCGGCTTATGCGCCTCTATCATTCCCTATTGTTCCATGGCCTTCGAAAGTTCCATGCCTCTCCTAAAGTCGACTTCACACATGCGATAAATAAGCTTGATTTGGATCTTATCCTGACTGATGATGGTGCAAACACCCCAATCTGATCCAGAGCAGTCAGCTGCAATCTCACCCCACATTGGTATTGACTTGAATTTAAAGAGACAAGTTGATGGTAACCCATTTTTGATTCGGAAAGGACGACACATCAAGCGCATCTGGAACGAATGATTGTGCGCAGCATAACCTGCCATTTCTGAATGCAGTTAGGGATCTTGAGCATGGAGAACAGTATGAGAAAAAAGGAGAAATGTAATTAATTCATGCTTGTTTTTATGTGTCTGGCTGACTCATTGTCAATCAGTCGATTAGACCTCATAACTCATAACATCACCTATGATATTATGTGTCGACACATTCATTAGCTTCAAGTAGACTGTATGACTTTTCCAATTTTGTATCTAGATGGTTACTGTATCAGTTAAAGCAAGACAAAGGTCTTGCATATCCTTTAGGCAGCGATGATATCACTGCCACTTACACCGGCAGCAATAGATCAAGGGTATCTGGCAACATCAATTGCACCAAACAAAAGACAAACATGCCGGGGCATTGACTGTTACGTGTTACATGCCTCGGACTATTTGGAATCCCTCGATTCCTTTATGACTCTATAATTCCATGGCCTTCCAAAGTTCTAAGCCTCTCCTAAAGTTAACTTCATGTGTGCGATAAACCACTCTGATCAACAGTAGCTATAAAGGCTGTTCCCATCAAGCCCTGATCTTATCCTGACCGATGACAGCGCAAACACCCAAATCTGACCCTGCCGCCTTAGAGCAACTCCTGGCTGCAATCTCGCTAACCCACAATGGTAATGACTGAAACTTAAAGTGACAAGTTGATATCTAAACTCTTTTTTTATAGTTAGCGTTACACTGAGTGCGCCGCAAACCTCGTTGACCACGATTTCTCCAGCCCCCCAGGCAAGCTATCCCCATTACATCCCACATTTTCTGAGACCCCTACCAGTGGTTCCATCACCAGTCCCATATGCAGCATGTGCAGCCCAGGGATGCCTTCCCCCACCAACCCCAGATCCACAGCCCGCAATCTTCGAGCAGCCTGGTAAGTAGTCCAGAAGACTTCCATGGCAGGAAACTAATCATGCTACCAGTCATAAGCTCATCTACGTTGACTTCTAGTTCAAGGAGCTGGTATGTAGTGATGGTTGGGAAGCAAGTAGGGGTTTTTAGGGACTGGTTTATGCACGTATTGATTTTCAGATTGTTTATTCTCATCGGTAGTATCTAGGACAACTACATCCCCATTTGTATTGTCAGTATCAGGGGCAGTTTACAAGTGGTACAGATCTGGCACTGAGGCAGAAGTGGCGTTCACTGCAGCTCTTAATAGTCATAGTGTGCGCATTATTAAGTAGGCTCATGTTGTGGTTCGCATTGTGGAAAAAGGCCTGTTGTATGTAGGCTGTAGCACTTCCATCTTGCAATACTGTAGCAGTCCACTGCTCATCATCCCATACATCTTCACAGAAATTTTGAATACAATGTTTGCAGTGCACATCAAATCATAAATGTGAGGTTGGAAAGAACACGGAAATATGGAAGACATAACTTAGACCAAGGAGGTAATAAACAATCTGTGTTGTTGAGACTCAAATACACATATGGCATGTAATTCAGAGCAGTCAGCTGGTATGTTAACCAGTATTTAGATAGAGATTCAACATGATATGAATTCTTGGTTCACACCACACTTAAAGCTCAATAGTCGACTACTGACTTCTGCATTCATTGTTACAGTAATTTGGATGAATATTGAATGTCCTTCAGTCTGACCATGTAATGTGTGGGCAGGAGCATTACAAAATCAAAGTCTGTTGTGCTGCCACTGTATTTGTGGCCCTTCAAAGGGAATCCTACTGATTTTCTATGAGTGTTAACGGATGCAACCCTACGCTGAGATTTTCAGCAGAATTCTATTTGCACTCTGATTGGCTACTTGCATAGTATGGGCCGAGATCATCAACTTGTACAGGGGCATCCGGTGGCTTGCCAAGCTTGCCAAGACTCAAACCAACAATCATCACAACCCTGAATTCCAGACCCTGAAAGAAAATTCCAGTCCGTTGCGGTATTTCCATAACAATATTTCTTGTTCCACTAGTATTGAATACCATCCACAGATGCAAGTGACAAAGGCCGAGGCACACATATTGAATTCCCTCACCCAGGAATATTGGGAGAGACTATATGGAGAAGAGCTCACTGCATTTTTAGAGTGCGCATACCTGGTCTGGTTTGACCACTTCCCTGAACCATACGTGATTGATTGTGATGCAGGTGAGATTCAATGGTGACTCGAGAATTGTAAAAAGGTATTTTCATATTTTTTAAGAGGCTGAAGCGACCAGTGATTTATTTGTATTAGAAAATTCACCATCTTCTTCAGTGGAAAGTCTGGATAAACACTGGTCTTAGCATGCGTGTTGTTCCGGTCTCAAATTGCCAGTAGGTCGTGTACTCAAAATACCTGTCCAATAATATTTTAAGACCAATGGTCAACATACATACACAAAAATTTATCAGAGCCTTCTTGAAGTGCCTCCCAGTCCTGTCGCAGACTTACAACTCGTCGTGCCTGCCACTTTTTCCAATGCTCCCCCATTCTGATATCAAACAGATTCTGCAGGCCCACCAGAGCACAATTAGCCTCCTCCCACTTACACAAACTCTTGAGAATTTTGTGGTAGACTTCTGATGAAATGATATCTGCAGGCTTAGTCTTGTAGTCTTTAAGCCGGGACTCCTCGTATTCATGCTGGATCTGGTGTTGCCATCCATGCTGTACATCCTCGAGTTTCCCAATAATCTCTATATCTCCTTGTATGGCATAGGGTGGAGCTTGATCCCAGTGAGCAAGTTGGTCATCCCCATAATCCGAACCTTCAAGAATGTCCTCTGCAGCGTGGAGGAACAGTCATGATTTTGGAAGGTGGAACAATGCATCTTCAGTGAGTTTCTCTGGAATTGCAGGGAGGGCTTCCGAGGCAGATACCTCATGCAACTTGGAGGCGCTCAAGTCTTTGCGACACTTGTATGCATGTTGATTCTGGATTCGACGAAGTTGTTTGAAGCTTAAATTGAGAATGGTCAGAATGGTCAGAAAATTCTCGTTACTGTGACTCAGAGATCATCTCGTACCTTGATGATTGAGTGTATTGTACCCTGTGCTCCTGAGTGAGAGATGCCTTCTGACGCTGTGAAGCATAAGTAGCACGCCATCCCATACTTGACTGATAACACAAACTTGAACCTGTTGTAGTCTATTTGTACCCTTTAACATCTGACCATGGCGTGCCTAAAAAAGAAACAGCAGATGCAAAAGAATAACTTGAAACTTCAGTGGCATACCAAAACTGCAGTTGGTGACATTGAAAGGCCTACTGAACACTTCAAACATGTCTGTGTTAGTACTCAGGCAGATGGTCGACTAGATCTCTCAACATCATATCTCACCACCATATCCGACGACGCATCTTCAAATCCTATCGCAGAAATGCAATTTGGAGATGGCATGTCAGACACGGAAGTGGCATGCGAGCCAGAGTTTCTAGACCCTGAATACATCCAGCATCTAGCGGAGATGAGCCTAGACCCATGTTTGAGTAGTAAACGGCACTGGACACCTGGAGTGAGTTCCAAAAATCTGATTTCATTCAATTGCAGATGACTGAAGAGTGGGCATCCAGGACAAAGCATTCCACATGTGGCTGCCATATGTTGACACATTTTTAGCTGAGATGATTAGCCTTGAGGGATGTGGTCAGGACCACTTGGGGCAGTGCAGTTGTTCTGACGATAGTGATACACAGCTTGCTGAGTTCAAGTGTGTCAATTGTGCTAGCCGGGAATTAAAATGCTGGTGTTGTATAGTTCAGGCACATGCAAACAATCCATTTCACTGCATTCAGGTACATCCAAGTTGGTTATGTTGATTAGATCTTTTGGTGCTAACAATCAATACTTATAGCATTGGAATGGAACATTTTTTGAATCAATCTCATTGAAGGTTCTTGGTCTTTGGCTGCAACTCGGCCATCCCCTTGGCACCAAATGTGTCAACCCCATCTCTTGTCCAGCTGATGAGTTTGTCGTCATTGACATGAATGGAATCCATGAGATTGGTCTTGACTTTTGTGCTTGTGGACTCTTGAGTCAATCCCGCACAATTCAACTTCTCCGTTCATGTCTTTATCTGGCAACTGTTCAAAACCCGAAGACGGCAGCCACATTCCGCGCTTTAGCATGCTTCGAACTTTTTTCATATGTGTCAAAAGTCTTGGTTTTCGAATATTATCAGTCACTTGCGCGATTAACAGATAACACAGGCCTTGTTTCAATAAAGGTACTAGCATGCTAATCCTATGGTGATCCGCAAGCCCTGCCCATTACTTTCAAAGGATTGCTATGTATCCTTGAAGCGCATGGTCCGAGAATGGCGTTATTTGAAACTACTCAAGTGTTCTGGGTGAGGATATGACCCTCTTGGAGCAAGGGCCACGAAGCCTGGAGAATGTGCCGTTTTATGTCCTGCATGTCTGCAACCAGGGAAAAATCTCATACTGGGGTGGGAGAATGCCCCAGAGGAGAGTCGGCGAGTTGGATCTTCCTTACTATAACCACCTGTAGCTGACACAATATACAGCTGGCTCCACGCACTCTTTCTGGGAATCGATGCGAATTTCCAGTTGAAATGCAAGGATGTCTTGAGAGACAAGGCCGACCCAGACTTGAACCAAGGCTGTGCCTACTTTGTCGAGGAGACAGAGTATAAGGAATACCTAGAGGTTCATAAGGGGGATACCATACCTGTAAGTTGTCAATAATACTCTCTGTTGATTGGCACTAATCTGTGCCATCTGTGTCATGACTCGTCATTCAGAAGAGTGGATGTTCACGTCATGATGCCATCAATCTAGTGGGAAATGATAAAGGAAATGACAACGCATCAAGTGGGATGGGAACTATTGAATGTGCATGGCATAGCATGAAGCATCCGAATGCAGTTGGGGACCTTCAGAAAGGAGAACTGTTAAGAACTGATCCTAGAGGCCGCTTCGGAATCCGACTGGACACTGCGGGTGATGATAGCGGGAGATTGTTGGGTTGATGTGGATTCTGCAGGAGGGGAAACGGAAAGGACTTGGCTTCAGCTTGTAAGAAGCTGCACCCTTCACCTTGTCTGGTGTCCTAATTTCAAGTTGAGGGTTTAGAGGTAGGAGCGGGAAAGTGCAGGTAAATGCGGGGAGGAGTATGGAGGGACTTAGGTTAAGTTCAGATGAGACTAGAACTTCAGAGGGAGACTAGAGGTTGAGTCAAATGGAGTTCAGACTCTTAGAGGACAGGGGTTGGAGTCAAGTCTATGTTGATATATGAACTGAGGAATACAAGGCGAAACTAACTAAGCTTAAATACTGTAGTCCAGAATAATGCGGAACAGGAACGAAGACTGCGGCAGTGTCTTGACTGCGTAGATAAATTATCTAGCAGGAGCCACACAGGAATCTGTAGTCGAATTTGCAATAGAGATGGCAGCCTTGGGAAGGCAGCCATGGATGCTGTACAAGGCTGCCTGGTGCACAGCAGTGTGGGCAGTGCAAGGCGGCTGGGAACAAAATCGGGAGGCATAGGTAAAAGTCATGTTCGACGTGTGGGAAAGGGTCAGATGGATGCGGGTTCCGATCGGGCAAGGAACGGTTCTTGACAGTATTTCCCCCTTAGTGCTGAGCCTACAAGGCATGTGAGGGTTTGAGTCTGAATGAGGAAGTTGGTTGAATTTTCCGAATGCAGTAATTGGTTGAAAAAATTTTCACGTTCTTTCCTTCTCCCATCAACTATCAATTATGTCCCCTCCAGCAGTATCCGGGCAGATCAAATTGGCCGTGATGAGGGCCCAACACGAACAGAGGGAGCGGGCGATGAAGAAGCAAATGGAACGGGAGATGAAGGAGCTGGAGGAAGCGGCGAGGGATGAGGAGCGCAGGGCGCAGGAGGCGCAGAAGGCAGCAGAGGAGGCTGCAAAGGCTGAGGAGGTGTGCCAGGCAGAGGTGCGGAAAAAAGAGGTATTGGCTGCAAGACAAGTGGAGAAGAAGCGGGCGGCTGCGGCCACAGGTTTGGAGGATGAGGCCGAGGGGAGCAAGTCCCCAAAGAAAAAGAAAGTCGCCAAGTCAAAGGCACAAGTGGGGTTGGAGGGGTCAGAGGGTCCGGTGCCAGTGCAGGCCGCATTGCCTTGAAAAAGGTGCATACTTGTTTCCCTTTTCAGTCCCTTTTACTGACAAGTGGCCTAGATGCAAATATCAAAAGATTGCTTGTTTCAAGATGGGTGTGAAGGGACGCATGTGCAACAACTGCACGCATGTCAAACATAAGTGCAAGGAGGTAGTGTGGGAGGGGCAGGAAGCCCCTGCAGCAAAACCGGTGGGAACGACGGGGGCGACTGGGGAAAACCCGGAATTAATGCAACAGATGATGAAGTTAATAAGGAAGGGGTTTGCTGAGGTGGCTACTGCAGTGCGGGAGTCGATGGGGGAGATTCAGGACGCTTTGGACCCAGAGTGGGTGGAGGAAGAAAGTGCCGGGGAGGAGAGCGATGAGGGTGACGAAGAGGTGGAGTGGGCGGTGCAAGAGTCCCGGCGGGAAAGACATGGGATCCAAAAATCTGGAGATGACTGGGAGGCCTTCCAGAGATATCTGGAGAAAAGGCGAGCTGATGACGAGGAGGAGAGTGAGGATGAAGAAGAGGGTGAGGAGGGTGAAGAGAAGGATGAGGGCGGAGACATGGGCAAAGTTGGGGGAGAGGGAGATGAAGATGGAGAGGGAGAAGCAGTGGTAGTGTAGGGACCCAGTCAGGTCCAAAAAATATTTTTTTTTTCAATAAAATTTGTTCTGAGTTCAGACTGAGTGAATAAGTAATGTGAATAGTCTTTAAGCAGGTAATGGTCCGGGTTTCTGTGGGTAGCGGGTGTGAAAATCTGCAAGGAGTTCTTGGGCATGGTCAAGTTCTGTAACAGGTAGCCAGGAAGTCTCTTTGTCGGTTCCCTGGTAACCTTCCCATCGGACAAGGTAGAGAATCTTGCAGCGATGTCGGTTGTCGACTTTGGAGTTGAGGACTTCGGCGATCTCATATTCGAGCTTGTCATCGATGGTGATCAGAGGAGGTGGAGGTTGTACTCAATTTGGAATTGTGTTTGGGGAGTGTTTCTCTAGTTGAGAGACATGGAAAACAGGGTGAATGGCCCGCATGTGATCTGGGAGCTGCAGGGTGACTGAGTGAGTGCCTGGGCAGGCGATGATTTCAAAGGGGCCATGGTGCTTTTTGGAAAGTTTCTTGGAAGGACGTGTGGTGCGGATATTTTCCACAGTGACGTAGGCAGAATCATCAATGTTGAAGTCGGGTGCGGGTGCCTGATGTTTGTCCGCAGGACCTTGATAACGCTCTTGAGTGGCCACAAGTTGTTTCCAAAGCTCCTGATGAAGGTTGTCTAAGTCAACGACGAACTCGTGGGTGCGCTGTGAAGCTAAGTCGTGTTCTGGAAAGACAGAAATGTTCAGGTGATAGCCTTTGTTGGCAAAGAAAGGGGATACACCTGTAGAGGCAGAAGGAGCATTGTTGTAGGCAAATTCGCCCAAGGGTAAGAGGTGAGACCAGTCGTCCTGCTGATAGTTGCAGAAGATCCAGAGGTACTGCTCCAAGGTCTGATTAAGTCGTTCTGTCTGACCATCACCTTGCGGGTGATAACCGGAAGTGAAGTGGATCTGCATGTCGAGTGCTTTTCCGAGGGAGAGGAAGAAATGGGAGACAAACTCGGATCCCTGGTCCCAAGTGACATGCGATGGAACGCCATGCTTGGAGAAGACGTGGAGGACGAACAGGTTGGCTAGTTCTTGGGCTGTGATCTCATTGACAGTTGGGATGAAGATGCCTTGCTTGGTGAGATGGTCAACAATGACCAGGATAGCGGTGTGACCATCGGAGTCAGGTAGTTGTTCAATGAAGTCCATGGAGATGGAGTTCCAAGGTCGTTCTGGAACCGGAAGTTGCTTTAGAAACCCGTAGGGCTTGTGTCGAGGTGACTTGGATCATTTGCAAGTGGTACAGGTTTTGCAGAATTCCTGCACAAAGGTGCAGAGGTTTGGCCAAACATATTCCCAGCAGACAAGCTGCTGGGTTTTGTTTTGTCCGAAGTGGCCAGAGAGGATGTGATTGTGTTTGTACTGAAGGACCTTGAGGTGAAGATCCATGACGTCCGGAACATAAATCCAGTCGAAGTGGCAGAGAAGACCTGCCTCGTCTATGATCCAGTTGGGGTCAGTGGGTGTCGGAAGATGTGTGGATGAAAAGGGGTCAAGGGGTAGGGAGGTGTGGATGTTGTGGTGAAGTTTCTCAACATCCATGATTACTGCTTGTTGAAGAATGGGTGTGGCGAAATAGGTGGCGCAGAGGGAAGAGGCGAGCTGTTCCTGTATTCACATTGGAAGTTGGTTGGGTTTATGGAGGCGAAGTCGCTATTTCCCCCTTTATGGTAGATGTCCCAACGTCTAGTGAGCGCATCTGGCTTGGCCCCTAGTTTTCCAGGGCAGAAGCAGATGATGAGATTGAATTGGGAAAGGTACTCAGACCAATGGGCCTGGTGGCGGGTGAGCAACTTGGTAGTGCTGAAGTACTCAAGATTTTTGTGGTTGGTGACCACATCAACCAGGTTTGCAGAACCCTCGAAGTACTGCCACCAGTGTTTGAAGGCTTCGAAAATGGCCAAGAGTTCCTTGTCATGTGTGTCGTAATTTAATTCAGCGGGATTGAAGGAGCGGGAATGAAAAACTACTGGATGGATTTCTCCATCCGCAGTGTAAACCAAAAGGATAGCTGCTAGGGTGTAGTCAGAAGCGTCGGTTTCAAGTACCATCTGTGAGTCGGGTACCCATTGAGTTAAGATGGGTGGATGAGTGAATTCTTGTTTGAGCCTTTCAAAGGCGTCGCGGCACTTCTTGTTGAAGTCCCATGGTGCGGATTTCCGCGTCAAGCGAGTGAGTGGGATGACAATGTCTGAATAGCTGTTAATGAAGCGGCGGTAAAAGTTGCAAAAGCCTAAGAAGGATTGAATATCCTTAACTTTCCTAGGCTCGGGCCAGTCAAGCATGGTTTTGACTTTATCCTCGGACATCCATAGTCCATCCAGTGAAAGGATGAAACCTAAATATTCGATGGTGTCTTTGTGGAACTCACATTTCTGTGGAGAGGCGTAAAGTCCATTTTCCCGGAGACGGCGGAGGACTTCTTTGACGTGAGCCCCATGCTGGGATTTGTCATCAGAATAGATTAGGATGTTGTGGAGGTATACGATGACACAAACATCCAGCATGTCGCTGAAGATGTCATTCATAAACCGCTGGAAAGCTGCGGGTGCATTAGTGAGTCCAAAGGGAACCACCAACCACTCGAAGGATCCATAGCGGGTGCAGAAAGTAGTTTTCCACTCATCACCATCAGCAATGCGGACTAGGTGATAAGTGTGCCGCAAGTCTATCTTGGTGAACAAGTGGGCTTTTCGGGGAGAGTCGAGGAGGTCGGAAATGAGAGGAAGGGGATAGCAGTCTTTCTTTGTAAGACAATTGAGTCCTCGGTAGTCGACACAAAGTCGGAGACTACCGTCCTTCTTCTTGACGAAGAGAATCGGAGCACCATGTGGAGACTTAGATGGGCGAATGAAACCTGAGCAGACATTTTCATCAATAAAGGCTCGTAAGACTTCTAATTCAGAGGGGGAGAGAGAGTACATGCGGCCCAGAGGTGGAGGAGTGTTGTCTTCTGTCTCTATCTTGAGGTCATAAGACTGATGCGGAGGAAGGGTATCCGCTTTAGTCTTATTAAAGACATCAGCAAATTTGTGATACCCGGGTGGAATATCAGAAAGGTCAGAGGAGTTAGCAGAATGGGCAGAGCGGGCGGATAACCCTTCTGGAGCGAAGGTCATCTGAAAAGCTACTGCCCCAGGAAGTTTGCTAGCACGCGCATAAGCAGCAGCGTTGATGAAGGAGATGTCGGGAGGTGTAAACTTAGGAGGAATGGGAGGTTCAGAAAGTGTGGAAGAGTCGAGGATTTCTACCAGAAGATTTGGGGACAAAGGTGACATCAGGGGTGCTGGACCTCTATGATCTGCAGAGCAGAAAGCGAGTTGGCTTGAAGACCAGTCAATCAATGGATTGTATTGCTTCAGCCAGTTATGACCAAGTATGGTGGAACAGGAAGAGTCGAGCGAGGTTACATAGAATGACAAATTGAATACTTCACCAGCAGGGAAGGTGACTGGAAGTTTGACGATCTGAGTTATGGTGGAGTTGCAAGTTCCATCAAAGAGTCGTAAACCGATCGCGTTAATGGATTCCATGCTGAGTTGGTTATTCAACACGAAAGGAAGCAGTGGGAGGAGCCAGAGTCGATAAGGGTTCGGAAAGGGGCAGACGAGTCGGGAAAGGTTCGGAAAGGGGCGGACAAGTCGGGAAAGGTTAAAAGAATGGTTAGAGAGTCAGGGTCGGAAAGAGCGGACGCGTTGAGACAAACGTAGGCAGCCAAGTGGGTAAGGTCAACGCAACCCCCAGCCCCAATGGCTGTATCCTGAGGGTTGTGGACTATTTTTCCGAGTCCGTAGTTTCGGAAACGACAGTGGACGCACGAGCTTTTGTGGCTTTGGATTTCGGGCAGTTTCCTGCTACATGTCCTTCTTCACCGCAGTAGAGGCAGAGTCTTTCCCTCATGTGGCGTTCTTGTTCCTCCCCAGTAAGCTTGCCATTCTTCCCCAGCTTATTGGAGATGGACGACTTGGGCTTGTCCTGGGGAGTGTTCTTTGTTGTGGAAGACTGCTGGTTTGACGGCAGGGAAGGACCTTTGGAAGAGTCCTTCTGACTAGAGTTAGTGATGTTACTGGAATTCTTTGTTTTGAAACGGGATTCATCTTCTTGCATCCAGTAGATGTCGTTGCTGTCTTGTGCTTTCAAGCGCAGCTCTGCAAGAGTGTTGGGTTTACCACCCCAGAGAACTTCTATGCAAAGCTGGACCGGAAGACCATGGAAATAGCAGTCACAAAGGGCTGCTTCATTCCAGTTGACCCTAGAAGCTAATTCCCAGAAGTCAACGTTATATTTCGTGATATGACCACCTTTCTTCATTGCTAAGTCAGAGAGGGCCTTTTCCGCATCTCTGACCAGGTCGTGCGGACCGAAGTTACTTTCCAGCTCGGTGAGGAAAGCCTCATAGTCCCACATCCAGTGTGCAGAATCTGTTGGGTCATTAAGACCAGGTTCAAACCAACTGAGAGCTGATCCTTTAAGATAAGAAAGGATAAATATGATCTTTTTCTCATCAGAGGAAAATATGTGTGGGTGGTCATGGAAATGAAGATTACATGAGACTAGAAAGTCTCTAAGTTTCTTTGGGTTGGAGCCATCAAAAGTGTCGGGGTCATGAACTTTGATTTTCTTGGTCTTGGGTGCATTGTTTTGTCGGAGGGTGTGGATACTCTCCGAGAGGTTGTAAAGAACATCTATGAACCTATGGATCAGGGATTCCCCCTGCGGGAGGTTGATCATCAGGATCATTGGGATTGGGGTCACCCCCAGGGCCGTCCGGACCGCTAGGGTTGTCGGGTCCGCTGGGAGGTCCGTCCTCTAGACCACGATCTTCCAACCCATAGGGTTCAGGCTGATCGATGCCCCCTATGTACTCAAGGGGAGTTCTTGATCGAAAACCTTCTGGGTTGCCAGAAGGTTGCGGGGCATGGGTGGACATGAGATTGGCACTGATTGAGGGGGCTACTGAGCCGATTTGTTGGAAGATGTTTGAGGGTCTGGAAGACACTCCAAATGTAGTAGCGGGTCGAGGGTCGGAAAGGGTGGATCGCTGGATTGCAGAGATCCCTGGAATAGTACCGGTGTGTTGGGAATTCCTGGTTGTGCGCTGGTGAGTTTTGGTTGGGGTCATAAGAGGAGAAGAGATGAGTGAAGTGTGAGTTCATATATACTGTTAAGAACTGATCCTAGAGGCCGCTTCGGAATCCGACTGGACACTGCGGGTGATGATAGTGGGAGATTGTCGGGTCGATGCAGATTCTGCGGGAGGGGAAATGGAAAGGACTTGGCTTCAGCTTGTAAGAAGCTGCGCCCTTCACCTCGTCTGGTGTCCTAATTTCAAGTCGAGGGTTTAGAGGTAGGAGTGGGAAAGTGCGGGTAAATGCGGGGAGGAGTACGGAGGGACTTGGGTTAAGTTCAGATGAGACTAGAACTTCAGAGGGAGACTAAAGGTTGAGTCGAATGGAGTTCAGAATCTTAGAGGACAGGGGTTGGAGTAAAAGGAGGTTTTAGATTGGCAGGGTAAAGTCGAGTCTATGTCAATATACAAACTGAGGAATACAAGGCGAAACTAACTAAGCTTAAATACTGTAGTCTGGAATAATGTGGAACAGGAACGAAGACTGCGGCAGTGTCTCGAGTTCGACTGCATAGATAAATTATCTAGCGGGAGCTGCACAGGAATCTGTAGTCAAATTTGCAATAGAGACGGCAGCCTTGGGAAGGCAGCCATGGATGCTGTACAAGGCGGCCTGGTGCACAGCAGTGTGGGCAGTGCAAGGTGGCTGGGAATGAAATCGGGAGGCATAGGTAAAAGTCATGTTTGATGTGCGGGAAAGGGTCGGATGGATGCGGGTTCCAATTGGGTGAGGAATGGTTCTTGACAAGAACGGTATTTCTTATTTGTCTTTGTTTAGCTACAGTATCTGGATGATCTGACTAGGTATTGCAACATGGACTATTTGTTCTACAAGAGCCTATCTCAATTGGAACTCACAACTGTTGTCATTTCCTATGATATTGTTTGTCAATGGTCAATCAACTTTCGTAAACGCATGTCTCAATTCTTGCACTGGTTCGACGTTTTCAACAACCACATGTGAGTAACATATCTCATCCTGAAATTCCATTTTCCAGCACATGTCATTTCATGCCAGACTAGCTTCTCTTTCAACCTGACGAAAGGCGTGGGGTGTACTGATGGTGAAGCTCCAGAATGTGGTTGGGCTGAGGTCAATCCTTTAGCAGCCAGCACAAAGGAAATGGATCCTGGATCACGGTGGGACACTTTGGACACACACTTTGGCTTTTATAATTGGAAGAAATTTACTGGTATGGGTGAGTGTTAAATATCATGCCATATTTGTCAAAACGTTCATCTTTCAAATAGGTTTGACTCTGTTTTGTAAGATGAAGGCTGCAATAGATGATATGCACAATCATGTCATCGCTCATGAGGAATTTAGTCAGTCATTTCCACATTCAGCAGTTACCAAATGGACTAGCGAGGTTGAAGCGTGGGAGAAGGATTTGTCACAACCAAATCCATATGTTCTCACAGTAGAAGGTATGTATGCTCTAAATGCATGATTGGACTATTATTAATGTTGGATTTCCAGTGCCCAGCCAAGCAGCAATTTGCTGCCAGCTATCAGAAGTAGAAGCAAACAACATTGCATTGGATGACGTTGTATCATCCAGCATCCTAATAGCTTTTGGAATGGATCTTGAGGCTGAACAGTATATTGACATATCCATACACCTGATTACTGATAAACATTAATCACAGGTGGGCTCTGAGGGTCAAGCTCGGCAAGGTATGGCTTCACTCTCAGGATTGACAACTTACCTGGGTCCAACTCCGCCATAATGCCCTTCAGCGCAAAATCAATGCATGGATTATGAAACAACAACTCTACATCCCTGGAGTAGTTGCCTTGCAGACGATGGCAGAGGTGGCTGGTGCTATCGATGGTCCTCAGAATTTCCTGCTCTGACTGCCTTCTCAGATTGGGACCCAGATTCCTTTCAATGCATGTTTGGCTGAACTAGAGTGGGAGTTGCAGTATTCTCAGGCACACAATGCGCTCAATTCCCTTCGAAAGAACCTACAAATGTGTGCACATCTTTTCAAATTCAAGAATCAATTTGTATGTGGCCAGTCTGCCAACACCCGGGCATGCGATGTGATTGCTACTGTTCAGGCTCATGTGGATGCTAGTGGCAATGAATACCAAGCTGCTCACACTGCTCTTTCATCGTTAGGTGCTCTGTTGGGAAAGCTCGGCTGGCAAACTAGATTCCTACCACTCACAGATGCCAACAAATGCAAGCTCACCAAGGTGGAACCTGGAATGTCAGAGGGAAAACGGAAACTCTCTTGGATATGGAAGACTACAAATGTGAGAGGAAGTGCCACAGATATGGAAAAAAATGAGGAGTTACGAGATTTGCTATGCATGGAGTGGTGCAAGTCAAGAGTGCAGGCAATGCAGTTTCGGGAGGAAGTTGAGTTGTTGACGGAGGAGATGTTGCGTGTTCTGCAATTTTTGACATGGCAGGAACAGTGGTGGAAAACAAAAGGACAGTTAGACATGGGTGGACCCGCTATGAATTCGGGGGGTTTACATGCTTATGCTGAACGTCAAGCTGCATTGAGATGTTCGCTTCGAGAACACTTTGCTGGAATGTGGTCAGATATTCCCCATTACATGGAGATTACAACTACTGCAATGGCCAACACTATCAAATGGATACTTGGGCAGGCAAGGGTGGAATCAGAACATATGATGTCATAAAGTAAAGAAAGACTCATTAGCATATCTAAGTTTAGCAGTAGTGAGCAATAGTGTATTGTGTATCATGTAGTGCTGAATTTTGAAGCTCATTGTACACTGTGATGCACCATGGTGGTGTATAGGAAGGGGTGGTGTATGGGAAGGGGTGGTGTATGGGAAGGGGTGGTGTATGGGAAGGGGTGGTGTATGGGAAGGGGTGGTGTATGGGAAGGGGTGGTGCATAGAGGGGATAGTGTATGGGATAAGGAGGGATGAGGATGGTGCATGAAATGAGTAGTGTATGGGTGTATGGGTGAGGGATGGTGCATGGGAGGGATACAGGATGGTGCATTATAGCAATGGTGGGATGCACTACATGTGGCACATTGTAACAACAATGTTTTTTGCATCACCACTCACTTGTAATTACAATGTAATGATGCATCAATATGGTTGTTATGGCTGCAAAAGCCCTGAAATCTTTGAAAAAATTTGCCCAAAAATTTGGCCACCCAAAATACTCATGGGAAAAACTTTGGAGGTATGTTTTTAGACATATTTGGCTTTGCTGAATCTGAATCTGAAGTTAGTTTTCCCTAAAAAATTGTCATTCTTGAGATATCAAAATTGTCATGTTTGTTTGTCTATGACTGTAGGGTAGATGTCGTAGACAGTAGAATAGAGATGTGAGGGTTATGGTCACCCCCACATGGATGAGTCATTTATGCACCATAGGTGGCTATGCTATCGCCAGTGGCTGTGCTGGCAGTAAGGGTGGTTGTGTTGGTGATGTGTGTGGCTGTGCCGGCACCATGGAAGTGTTTAACAGTGGTGTAGTAATGTAACACAGACATTGGTATGTCTGGTGTTGGTGAGTTGTTTATATGCCATAGGTGGCTGTGCTATCGCCGGTGGCTGTGTCAGTGGCGAGGGTGGTTGTGTCGGTGATGTGTGTGGTGTGCCAGCGCCGTAGGTAAATTAACTTGTCGTAATGTCATGAGTCTGTGGGGCCAGCCTTACAACCAACACCAGTTTTGATCTTCTTCGAGCTCATTCTTGTTCTTATTACTCAGTTTTCTCGCACCCATGAGGGTTATGGTCACCCCCACATGGACTTGTCTCTCTACATAGTTCATGGCCTTTCTATTTATTCATGGTCACTTTACTAATACACAATCATGGCCTTTCTAGTTACTCATCATTTGTATTCTCTCAAAAGTCTCAGCAGTTACCAGTCTCATACTGATTGGGCCATCCCAACTTGTATTACTCTTTGTTGAACCAACACCAGTTTTGATCTTTTTCGAGCTCATTCTTGTTCTTATTACTCAGTTTTCTCGCACCCATTACAAGAGACTGCAAAATACTACATTTCTATGTACATACAGATTGGCCAGATTCATCTGCTCTCATGCCTCAAAAGAAAAAGAAGCTGCCTGCCAAGTGCATGCCTACTGGTGGCCACAACACCATCTGCATCTTCTTACTGAAGTTCCACTGTGAACTTTTGTAGGGGGACCTAACCACATGGGGTGCATGTGCTGTTCAGATTTGCACCATAAGAAAAAATACCTTTCACCACATTGGCGAGTCCAAGTGGACTTCCAAACAGCATACTGACCACATTGTGTAGGTCTCCACACTACTGGAATTGAGTGATCTACATAAATGAGGTTTGTACTCTATCATACATGTCACTGTACCACTTTCAGCATAGGGAAGAATTCCTTTGGCAACTTTGACCACATTGGCGATACCTATTGGTATGCAGAACCCCACACCACCTCCATTTTGTAGGCCACACTACTAATCAGTATTCTTGCATTTCAGTTTCTGTGGGTTATTTAACCTGAGTAACCTAAAAAAAACAGCTCAAACTTCAAAACTTGGGAACTCAAAAACCCATGTCCCTTTTCTCTGAAACCCAACATGAGAACCACAAGGCACAGACCTAGAAACCTATATATTATATAGCACAAATACATTTTCACATAATTATAATAGTAATAGTAGTTGTACTTAAGTGACACAGTGCATGCTGGGGGTAATGTAATGGTTGGAGGGTTTATATACCTGGAGAGGTGCACAGACCATTTGACATTGTTTGTTGGCAATCACATATTTCACATCACATCAATATCATGACAAATAATGCCACATGGTCCTGTTGGATTTCTGTGTGATCGTGCATATCCACTATTTGGGACAGTGCCACACACTGCCATTTGCTGTGTGTCACTGTATGGCATAGTCCCATTTTAGCAGTATATATATTCTATGTACATACTTTGTAGTACCCATCGGTTATCACCAAAGTGGGCTAACACCCATTGTACCAGCCTTAACACATGAAATCTCAACATAACTGATCCATGCTTGCTACAAATCGTTGCTCATTTCATGCTGTCACACTCAGTTGGTCTATCTTTGGATCATGACAAATGTCAATTCGCTTCTCGGCAACCTTCCCAAACTTGATGGGAACAATTATCATGATTGGAAGTTCATGATTGGGATGGTGTTATGATGGGCCGGTTGTTGGGACATTGTAGGAACAGAGAAACCATCAACGCACACAAGTGGCAAGGATTGGGAGAAGAAATCAGAGGAGATGCTTATGTGCATCAGGCTGACATTGGTCACAAACCAGTACAGCCATATTCAGGAATGTACAGATGGACCATCAGCATGGAAGGCCTTTGCCAACATCTATGAGAAGGATAGCCATGCAATATGTATTTCCCTTAAATGGCAGTTCTATGGGTTCCATCATGACACCAGCCAACTGATCACAGAGTACATATCGGGAATCACTGATCTCGCGGCATGCCTCAAGGCGATCAAGATTGGACTTTTGGATGTCGACATTACTGACATTCTCATATTCAACCTTGATGACTCATGGGGAAACATTGCTGCATTGCTCATGGCTGCGATTGGAGAATTAAAATTAAGTGATGTCACAGGCATATTACTGGATGAAGAAGGAAGGCAAAGCCACTCGATACCTGAGGACACCACCCTGGCTGCATGATGAACTTGACCAAAATCAATCACATGCTATAATTGTGGCAAAACGGGACATATCTCCAGAAACTGCAAGGAGAAGAAAAAGGAGGAAACAACCAATAAGGCAGCCATTGCCTCAGATGATTTTGCATTTTAGGAAAGTTGCACCACCCCTATTATGAGAGGATCCTGTGTGCCACAGAGAGCCACATAGTTAGTCAGAAGAGGCATCATTTGTTGATCTGGTGGAGTGCCCTGGAGAGGCCCCACATCATTTTCTGCAACCTTGTGTGGGATATGAGAAATGGGGGAGCAATATGGATATATTTGGTATGGACTTTATTTTCTTACTTAGGATCTGCCGATCATGGGGGAGTGTTGGATTTCTGTGTGATTGTGCATATCCACTATTCAGGACACTGCCACACACTGCCATTTGCTGTGTGTCACTGCATGGCATAGCCCCATTTTAGCAGTATATATATTCTATGTACATAGTTTGTAGTACCCATTGGTTATCACCTGTTAGGAAACCACCCCATTACCTAATAAAATTTCATTTTTATTTTATTATGTTGAATTATGCTACATTATGCCAAATGATGCCAAATGATGCTACACTTTGATAGCATGAGAATTTTATTTTGCACACATCAATATGTACATGCATGTACGAGTGTGTTGGTAACAACAAAGTACAATATATGTAACATAGTATATAAACCCTAAATATATGCCTAGGGGACCCCAGTTGTGTTCTCTTAGGTATTCCACCTACACTTGTGGTGTGAATGGCCTATCACAACAAACTCACCTATTAATAACCCCTCACATCAAAACCATCAGTTCCTCAATCACGGGCATGGATCCCACCCCCTTCTTGTAGAGAGAACCTGCATGCAGATAGTGGGTGTTGCCCTAACAGAAGAACACAACTTCCCATATCAGTGTGCCTTCTCTTACTTGTGCATACATCATTGTTTCATCATGCCACATCCAATCACTCATCCTTTCGGCACAAGCCAGAAGTACTTGTATATACATAATCTACCTTTTCTTTTGTAAGCTGATGCCAGGCCTCGCCTTACATTGTGACTGCCAATGATCGAGAGGCAGCACTTGTCATTAGGACAGCTGCAACCAGACAACTGATTGGATCTGGTTTAGTCATGATTTACATCACTCTATTTGGACAACTATTTTAGTTACAAGCCAAATTCAGTGTTATCCCCAAGATCAGGCACTGTTGGAAGGGTTATTGATCTGAAGTGTCAAATTAGGCACCTGACGAACAACGAACCATTGACGAACCCTGATGAATGTTGTCACATGACCCATAAATGTTTGGAGAGGTCTCGAAGAACAAATCTTGAATTTGTTGAAGAAGTGATTCATCACAGATTTTACAATTATGTCCAAACCTTCAACTTCTAATCCCGGCCCTAATCCTGTTCCCACACCAGTGATAGAGGCGAAAATTGATGCACTTATAGCACAAATGTCACAATTAGTGTCAGTGTTGGCAGCATCACAGCCCAGACAAGCGGAAGTACAGCCAGAGATGACAGGAGAAAGAGATGATGAGATGGAGGAGATAGTGGAGTGGATGTCGCAGGAGGATGAGATGGTGGAGAAATCCAGAAATGGAAAAGTGTGCTTACCTAAGTACACACCCCCACAAATCTTTGATGGTACCATGGAGAATACAAAATCCTTCATCAGCTCTATAGTATTGTACATCCATGGGAGGAAGCCAGAGTTTCATACAGCCAAGTCTAGGATTATGTTTGCTCTCTCATACATTCAGGGGGGGAAAGCACAGTTCTGGAGAAATGAGGCTATTAATCAAATTGCCATGGGAAGTAAACCATTTGCAACTTTCAAGGAATTTCTGGAGAGATTGGAGGCACAGTTTGGAGACCCTAATCCAAAGGTGACAGCCAATGCTAAACTAAAGACCATGTGCCAAGGTTCCCTAATGGCAGATGAATTTATTTTGCAGTTCAAAGCAGAAGCCTTGAAAATGGATATGGGAGAAGCTGCATTGGTAGAGTTTTTGAAAGCAGGATTAAATCCCTCTTTATTCAAGTCTATCTACTGACTACCTTCTATTCCAGAGAAGTTGGACGAGTGGTATAATTGGGCAATGCGCCTTGACCGGCAATATCGGCAGGAACAGGCAGAGTCAAAGTTGATGTACGGAAGTAGTAAATTTGGAAAGTCATCAGGAGGAAAGTCTGAGAAAGGAAAGGCACCTCAGGTGCAACCTCCAAGGGCACAGCCACCAGCCATGGCAGTGACACCTATAGTTATGGAGTCAGCAGCACCAGCAGAGGCAATGGAGGTTGATCAAGCAGGGAGACGAGCCCCACTTAAATGTTTTAACTGTGGGCAGTTAGGACACATCGCTAGGAATTGTAGGCAGAAAAGAAAGATTAGGGAAGCTACAATTGAGGAAGTGAAGCCGGAGGAAGGCAGGCAGAAGAATTTTGTGGAAGAGTCCCAGTGAAGGTTTCCCCATTGGTGACCCAGAATCATTACAATGTATTAGTATCCAAGGAAACCCAGAGTAAATCAGAAAAGGAAATCGAGGAGGAGAACAACTGTTGCAAATCATGTGACCAAGAAAATTGCCAAGCACTATTTCTGAAAACCCCTAAATTCTTTATTTGCTGATAGGTCCACCTTGTTCTTCAAGCTTGGAAAATCACATCTACGATTGTCATTGAGGCTCTATGAACCCATATGAACCCCTCCGAACCTCTACAAACCCCTCTGAAGCTCTACGAACCTCTACGAACCTCTACAAGGTCACGAAAATGCTTCGAAATTCTTTGCAATGCTTCGAAACTCTTCGTGACACCTCAAAATTCTTTGTATGCCTTTGGCCGCCATAGTACAACTCCCCCGACCTTTGGACAGCTCAGGATATACACTTGGAGCATCATCGATGGGTTCCGAACCAGTATCGAGCAATATCGCAGCGATATCGGCCTTCGAACAAGTCCGATATTTCCTCGACCGACTTCGAAAATCATTGAACATCGCAAATCAACATCGGACACTATATCGATATCTAAATACTCATCGCACACATGCCAGACGTATCCCCTACCATCATCGAGCATCGTTGAATGTGGTTGAGCATCGTTGAACGTGATTGAGCATTGTCGAACATCATCGAATACCGTATTGAATGCGATCGAGCATCATCGAGCATCGTCAAGCATCGTCGAGCATCATCAATTGATATTGAGAGACTGTGAGCAACATCGGGCGCTGCATTTGTTATCTATATGGTGGAATACCATGCACCAGGAAGTATTCCAACTTGTGCTCAAACCTGCTGATAGTAGGTCAGCCCTCGTTCCAAGTCCCTATCGTGCACAGAACCCGCTGCACACATTATTGCGAGACTTAGCACAATTTATAACAAGGACAGTCCAGTTTTAGCTATTCTTTCTTATTATTTCTTCATCATGTGTTATATTCACCCCTTCTAGGCTCGCTTTATTGTTCTGATATACTTATATTGTCTTTTGCCTCGAGTTTTCCACATGTTTGCCTCATGTTCTCTAGCCTTTTTAGGTACTTTCTTTATTTTATATAAAAAGATGTACTAGATACAAACAAAGAACAAGAAAGTTGTCGTCTTCCTCCCAGATCACATTGATTTGAGAGTTCGGTTTAGTCTTATTCAGTCCAAAGTTTGGTGTTTTGTGCTAAACTTCCTCAAAATTCCTCAAAATTCCTTGCATTACACTATTTTCGCTCTCGCTTCCCTCGATTAGCCTTTTCTTCACTTCTACTACTCGTCTAGTCCCCTGATCTTATGTCCGAACATATCTGTGCACTCGAAATTCCTCGAGACCTCTTCGAAAAATATTGCAACATCTCGAAAAGCATTGCAACATCTCGAAAATCATCGCAACACCTCACAAATCATCGCAACATCTCGCAAATCATCGCAAGTCCTCGAAACACATTCTTTTAGCCTCGGACTGCTTTGACAAGCAGTCCTTTTATGACTATTTGACGGTCGGTCTGACAGGCGACATCTAGAGGGCCTCACACCCTTCCTCTGACTCGTGTTATACCATCTGAAGCCTTTTTGTGGGTTTTGTTTGGGTTTCCGGGTTGAGCATCATCATTGCTCTGTGCAAATAGAACCCAAAATCACCTTGACTGTGGGACTGAAGACAGTGGACATGCATGCAGCAATTGATGTGGAAGCGTTGCTTGATAGTGGTGCTACAGGATTATTCATTAATCGGTCCTTAATTACCAGAAATGGTATTAACACATGCAAGCTGGTGCAACCTATAATGGTGTACAATATTGATGGAACAGTCAATCATGGAAGAACTATCAAGGAGGAGGTGACTATGGTACTAAAGGATCAGGAGCATCAGAAGCAAGCTGTATTCAAAGTGTGTGATCTTGGGAAAACCAATCTAATAATAGGATGTCTGTGGTTATGGAAGCATAATCCCAAAATTGATTGGAAAACTGGGAAAGTACAAATGACTCGTTGTCCTAAGGAATGTAATGTGTATGGGAGGAAGATGAAGAAGGAAAAAAGGAAAAGGAGAGAGAAAGAACATCCAAGGAAGTATTCTGTTATGATGGAGGAAGTGGAGGATGAGGAAATGCCAAATGGGGAAGTTCCGGTCATGATCGAGAAAGAAGAGCAGAAGCAAACCTTTAGAGCAATTTGTGGAGGACAGTCATGGGACAAGAATATTGTGAAGGTGGAGAAGCCAGTGGAGGAGTGGGTGCCAAAAGTGTATCATGAATATCTGTCAGTGTTCCAGAAAAAGGAGTCTGAGCAAATGCCGGTGCAGAAGCCATGGGATCATGCAATTGAAATGAAGCCAGGGTTTGTGCCAAAGAAGTTGAAGGTATATCCATTATCTCCAATGGAACGAGAAGAAGTGGATGCATTCCTGAAGGAGCAATTGCCCAAAGGATACATATGACCTTCAAAATCACTGCAGACATCACCAATATTCTTTGTGCCAAAGAAAGACCAAAGGAAGAGGATGTGTACAGATTATAGGTATCTAAATGAGTGGACAGTGAAGAACATATAACCCCTGCCATTGATCTCAGAAATAATTGACAAGGTGGGAAAAGCCAAGGTCTTTACAAAATTGGATTTACAATGGGGATACAATCATGTACAAATAAAGAAAGGAGATGAGTGGAAGGCCACCTTTGCCATGCGTTGAGGATCCTTCGAGCCACTTGTCATGTTTTTTGGGATGACTAATAGTCCCCTGACCTTTCAAAACATGATGAACGACATTTTCAAGGACGTAATAGACAAAGGTATGGTAATAATATTTATTGATGACATTCTGATATTCACAGAGGATGAAGAGAATCATGAGGCGATAGTGCAGGAGGTGCTACGGAGGTTAGTGGAGAATGATCTATTTTTGAAACCAGAGAAGTGTGTGTTTGGGGCAAGCGAGATTGAGTTGCTAGGATTATTGATTGGCCCTGACAGGATCAAAATGGATCTGATCAAGGTACAGGTGATCACAGATTGGCCTGGGCCCACCCGTGTCAAGGAGGTTCAAGCCTTCTTGGGACTTGCAAAGTATTATTGTCGCTTTGTGCACAATTTTTCTAAAATTTCTGCACCCTTACATAACCTTATGTGAAAGGGAGTAGTGTGGAGGTGGGGAGAGCAGCAGCAGACAGCGTTTGAGGAGTTGAAGAGGAAGTTTGTGGAGGGACCAATATTAGCCCCAGTAGATTTCACACGCCCTTTGTAAGTGGAATCTGATGCATCCGATTTTGCTACTGGAGCAGTATTATCAATGCTGTGCAAAGATGACAAATGGCATCCTTGTGTATATTTGTCCTGAGGGTTGAATGATGTGGAGAGGAATTATGATGTGCATGACAAAGAGATGTTGGGGATAATACAAGCATTAGAGGCATAGAGGCATTATTTAGAGGGATGTATGCATCAGATTAAGATCTAGACAGATCATCAAAATCTGCAATACTTCATGTCCACTAAAAAGCTTAATCGCCGGTGATAGGTTGTCTCCTCGGCTCAAAGGCCAATTCACTATTTCAACCACATTCTAATCACATCGGCTAACTCCTACGATGTCCCAGACACAGCACAACCAAGTCTACTGACTGCGATATCGTATTGACTGCATTGAAACATCACCAGCAATGTCGATCGTACTTAGAAACCACATTGCACAACTTTAGGACTACCTTGAAACGCCCTAAGATCCCTCTGAATGAACATTGAATATCCCCAATCAACCTCAAACAACCGCAAACGCAATCGAACATCATCGACCATCATTGAGCATTATCGATCGATATCGAGAGACTACGAGTGACATTGGGCACTGCATTTGTTATCTATATGGTTGAATACCATGCACCAGGAAGTATTCCAACTCGTGCTCAAACCTGCTGATAGTAGGTCAGCCTCGTTCCAAGTCCCTATTGCGTACAGAACCCGCTGGATGGATTATTGTGAGACTTAGCACGGTTTATACACAAAGGACAGTCCCTTTTTAGTTCTATACCCTTTATTACTCTTTCATCATATGATATATCTCTTTCTTGTTCAGATTCCAGTCTCCTTTTTGGCCTCATGCCTTAACTCATATCTTTTGCCTCATGTTCTACACATGTTTCTCATTCCATTTTAGGAAGTTTCTTTAAAACATATAAATCTGTAGTATCTACTTGAAAATAGAAGAAATTGTCTTCATCTATCGTCTCATATACAGTTCTAAGCATCCGATCAATCTTCTAAAACAATATAAGTTTCTACGAGTTTTCTTGATCGATGAGAAACCTCTGCGATCATTGTCATCCTCGATCTTCCTTCGATCCTCTTGTTGCTAGCACTAGTAACCTGTTCAACACTTTATAGCCATTGGCTATAGCCTCCATATACTACCGACCTATTGAAAGGTCCTCCAAATTCACACATCGACCATCAATGATAAACATCGTTCACCGTCAATTCCATTGATCATCCTCGATATCGATCGATACTCGATCGGACCATGCCAAACATCTTCATCTCCTATAGCACTACCTTCACGACTAGTACCAACTAGTTATCTTCCCATCAGTTGGACCATGAACATTCAGAACGTCTCGCACCCTTCCTCTGACTCGGCGCAAATATCATCGGTTGCCTCATCAGCTGTTTTGGTGGTTTTCCTGGGTTGAGTATCATCACCGGCAAATGCATTGGGCACTATTCCTATTGTGTTTCAATTTTCACTTGGTCCACACAGCGGGAAGCTTAATGAGGAAAGCAGATGCATTATCCAGATGTATTGATCATAAAATGGGGCTGGAGGAGGACAATAAGAATGTTACCTTACTCAAACCTGAATACTTTCACATTTGCACTATGCGTTAAGGGCATCTATTAATAGATAGCTCGGAAACAGAAATGTTGTCTAAAATTAGACAATGTTCGGAAATGGACAATGAAGTAGTGGAAGCCGTGAAAGCTCTGAAGGGAGAGAAGAAAGGTAATATTAAAGGAGATGAATGGGCTGAGGAACAAGGGTTAGTGTTGTTTCAAGGAAAAGTGTATGTACTGAAGGATCAGGATTTGTGAAGGGAGATCGTCTGGTTACATCATAATATGCTGACTGCCAGACACCCAGGAAGATGGAAGACGGTGGAATTAGTAATGAGAAATTATTGGTGGCCCGGAATTTCGAAGTATGTGTTGGGGTATGTGGATGGATGTGATATGTGCATGAGGGGGAAGAAATTTCCAGAGAAACCTGCAGGAAAATTAATGCCAAACCCTATACCTAAACCGCCATGGCAAGATATATCTGTGGATTCTATTACCGGATTACCTGAGGCTCAAGGGTACAATGCAATATTTGTAGTATGCGACCACTTCACAAAGGAGGTCCATATTATTCCTACTACTACAGAACCCTCATCATTGGGCTTGGCACACCTCTATCTAAATCAGGTATGGCAGTTACATGGGTTACCCGATACCATTATCTCCAATTGTGGACCACAATTTGCTTCCGCATTTATGCGAGAACTGAACAACATATCGGGAATTCAAACTAAACTATCTATGGCATATCACCCACAGACTGATGGGCAGACAGAGAGAATGAACCAGGAGTTGGAGCAGTACCTACATATGTTTGTCAACTACCGACAAACTGACTGGCCGGAATGGCTGGCAATTGCCAAATTTTCCCACAATAACAAATTCCATTTGGCTACTCGTATGTCACCCTTTTTTGCAAATTATGGATATCATCCTTGCATGGGAGTAGAACCCAGAAGGGAAGTCAAAGTACAGTTGGTAGAAGACTTTGTATCTAAGATGCAAAAGGTACAAGAGGAAGCAGAGGCAACATTGAAGAAAGCACATGATGACATGATGCAGCATGCGGATCATACTCGAGCGCACGCTCCAGAGTACAAAGTTGGTGACTTGGTGTGGCTGAGTACCAAGGACCTAAATATTCCATGACCTTCCAGGAAACTTATGGAGAAACAAGTTGGCCCATATGCGATCTCTAAAGTGATCTCGCCTAATGCAGTAGTGCTAAAATTACCCTGATCATTCAAGATTGATCCTGAGATTAACATATCCTGCCTATGCCCTTACTGCCCACCCACTATTCCTGGCCAACAAACTACTCCACAACCTCCGATAATAGTAGAAGGTGCTCCAGAATATGTAGTTGAAGAAATTCTAGACTCATGTCTTTGATGGAATAAATTGGAGTTCTTAATAAGGTGGAAAAACTATACTGATGAAAATAATTCGTGGGAGCCCAAAGAGAATTGTAAGCGAGTGTGTAATGCAATTGCCCAATTCTTTAAACGTTATCCGAATGCTCCATGTCACATTGCGAGAATGGTGTATGAGTAGGCAATAGCATGGGTATGGGTCGTGGAATACCAACCCACAACCTGTGCCCTACCCATCACCAAAAAGGAGGTAATGGCTTGAGATATAACATATAAGTCTATTTAAAATTATTAACTACATATTAAAAATGAAAGTGGGGCAAGCCCAGCTCCACCAGTAGAAATGGGAGGGTTTATATACCCCCAGGATGCGCACGGACAATTTGGCCTTGTGTGCACACGGTAATCACGTCTTCATTGATTCTTGATGCATTATTTACATTTATTTGTAATCATTTGTGACAACAACTCAACCATCCCAGGCCACAACAAGGACAACCAGGATGACCAAATGACCAGGGCCCCCACCCAGCAGACCAAAGCAAGGGCCTAAGAAACGTGGACAACATTTCTTGGGCTGTATGTAAGTCTTTTTTCTTTCTCTTTTCATTTTATTGTTACTAACTAATGTTACTAACAAATGTTACTAACAAATGTTACTAACAAATGTTACTAACAAATGTTACTAACAAATGTTACTAGATCTGGATTCTGATGACGACGATGAACCCCACCCTGCCACTGCCATGAGCCCCTGCTCGTGGGGTGGCTGGCCCAGGCTGGGTGGTATGAAGTAACCCAGATCAATGATGGACGACGAGGACGAGGACAAGATGACACAACAACAACAACAACAAAAGCAAAAAAGGCCCAAGAGATGTTGTCGACGTCTCTTGGGCTGCCAACGATGACAAAACAGCAACAACAGGATGACAAAGTCAACCCAGCACCCGCCACACTGCTGTGAGCCCCTGCTCGTAGGATGGATCACGGGTGCTTAATGACAAACCAGGGGGGATGGAGGGCGACGATGACTAGGACCACAACAACCAGGACTACGATGACCAGGACCAGGACCATGACCAGATGACAATGACACAGGACAACAAAAAGGGGGACGAGGGGACGAGGAGGAGGAGGAGGGAACGACGGCACCAACCCAGCACCTGCCCCCGCCACTGGGCTGTAAGTTTATTATTTTTCTTGTCTTTTTTTTATATTCCTACTAACTAATGTTACTAGCATGAAGTCATGACCACTACCCCCCTCTCGCTTGCAAACGCGAGGTGGGGTGGATTTTAGTACACTTAGAATACTTAGTTTAGATACAATTAATTTATATAATTTATATACTTGGCCTGGGGGTACTATGAAACCCGTGTGGGAATCGACACCTGCCGGTACCTGCCTGTACCTGCCACATATCAACCCGCGGGTCGACAGGTTTCTACCCGTGTGGGTATGGGTATGGGTAGAGCTCTGGGTACCCGCAGGAGTACCCGTGCTATTGCCTATGTATGAGGGGATGAGATTCTGGCCTTACCAAAATTTCACAGAGGGGACAGACACAATATTTTCTCGCCTGGAAGTCGAGGCATAAAAGGGGGGTAATGTTAGGAAACCACCCCATTACCTAATAAAATTTCATTTTTATTTTATTATGTTGAATTACACTACATTACACCAAATTATGCCAAATGACGCTACACTTTGATAGCATGAGAATTTTATTTTGCACGCATCAATATGTACATGCATGTATGAGTGCGTCAGTAACAACAAAGTACAATATATGTAACATAGTATATAAACCCTAAATATACACCTCACAACAACCCAGATTTGATTATAGGGAAACATTCTCACTGGTTGTCAGGATGGACACATTACGCACAATACTAGCACTTGTACCTTAAAAGGGACTCAAGTTACAACAAATGGACGTAAAGGGCATATCTAAACAGCACTTTGCAGGAGGCAATATATATGCAACAGCCTGAAGGGTGTGAAGATGGAATGGGTCGAGTATGCAGGTTAGTCAAAACACTTTATGGTTCAAAGCAGGCAGGCCGAGAGTGGAATAATGAACTTGATGGCAAACTCAAAATCCACAGCTATGCGTGCTTACTTTCTGATCCATGCACATATATACGATGCAATGGTGATGACTTCGAAATAATGGCCATCTGGGTGGACAACTCACTACTTTTTGCTTCATCTGATAAAATGATGGATCATATGAAAGAAACACTCCACTCAGAATGGGAAGTAACAGATCTTGGAGAGCCAAGTAAAATTGTTGGCATTGAAGTTACATGAACTGAGAATGCAATAACTATATCTCAACAGAGATATATTGAAAATATTCTCTGTAACAAAGGAATAGCCAATGCAAATCCTATTGGTATACCCATGGACCCCAATGTAAAGCTTGTTCCAACTCTGGATGATAATGAACCCAATCAAAGCAATTCATATGCACGATTATTGGGGAGTCTGCAATTTTTGGCAAATTCCACAAGACTGGACATAAGCTATGCAGTTAATAAATTGGCCACCTACACTGCAAACCCAGGTTTAAAACACCATGGTGCAATAAAGTGAATACCCAGATAGTGGGTACAAAACCTCTAGGGATAACATATAGAGAATCCCAAGATAAAACTGGAACCAGAAACCTCTTCCATGGATATGCAGATGCTGCATATGCAAATGCTGACGACCTCAAATCCATGACTGGCTACATTTTTCTAGCAGCAGGGGGAGCAATCACATGGAAATCAAAGAAACAAACTGTGATAGCATTGTCCTCTACAGAGGCAGAATATGTAGCGCTGTCAGAGGCTGGACAAGAGGTGACATGGCTGAGAAATTTGTACAGTGAACTTGGATTCCCACAAAGCTCACTGAGAATATGAGATGTTCTACCTTGTCCTGAACTCCCATCATTTAATCCCTTCGAACTTCTACTCCACACCATAATCCCAATACATCTCCAGTTTGAAAACAGGCTGTGTACAACCATTTGGAACCCTGCGACAACAAACAAGATGATGCTGCCTGCCATCTCTTCTTACCTCTGCAACAAATCCTTCCATCACCTTATGTTCACCCATCATATCTCCAACCTTTTATTACTCAATGTCATCCCTCTGGTATTGGACCAGCCAAACCCATCATCATGGTTCCCTTTGGAGGATTACCTACACCTGTTCCTCCAGCTCTGAAGCTTGACTGGGACCAGGACCCTCGTCTCATCAATTTGAGCCAGGCTCTACGTGCTTTGGCATGGACATCACCATGCTGAGCTGTTTTTATTTTATTTCTTATCTCATATTTTATTCACTGCACATATCATCATTAGACATCATCTTCCTTGTTTCCTTTCATTTAGAGTTCAGAGGCAACAAGGGTGTCGCCATTTTGTTGGGTGGCACATGTAACTGTGCACCCAGGTGTGCACTGCAGATCAGGTGTGACCACATGATCATGTGACTGCATGTTGATGTTCACATATAGCAGACAGTCTTGTCATCTCATACTGTTGGAGCAGACTATATACGCTGCACAGTGGAAGAGACAACACGTTCCTTACAACCTACCTGGGGTTTACTTAGACTTACAGCTAGGGTTAGTAGAGGTAAGAAACACTGTATTCCTACTACGGTACAGGTTCTCCTTATATACATAATAATAAGGACGTCACATGACTCAGGAATGTGTTTACCGCATGTATGCGCAGTAAGCGCAGTAACATGCGTATGCTGCATGTATTGCCTCATGTATACAGCATGCATCACTGGGATTAATTTCAACACATACCACCACTATAGACTGTGTCACCCATGCTTTAGGGCTTTCTCCTCGTGTTCCCAGCCTGTTCTGGTGAGACTGTACATCTCCAACGGCTCCAGCACCTTCATCGTAGCCAATGTATGCTCAGCATTTTGATTTTGGTAGCATTTTATGGGGTTTCTTTTGACCTTGTGATAATATCCATACAGGGCTTCCAAATTCCTGTAGATGCAATATGTTGGGTTTTATATTATGCCATCCTTCGTAAGGTGTTGATTTCAGGAGATGTTTCATAAATGATTGATTATGGAGATAAGCCACATGTAAAACTGCATATTCCCAAAGAAATTCAGGAAGTTGGTTGGCAGTTATTATAGTGGGTGATAGTTCAACAAGAGTCCTATTCATCTGCTCCACAATGCCATTCTGTGAAGGTGCATATGGCACAGTTAGTCTTACTTCTATACCACATTCATTACACCATTTTTCCAACTTCTCATTTACAAATTCCTTTCCACAATCAATTTGGATCCCCTTTGGTTTTTGGCCTTGAGTTATCAGATGTGCCAAATAATTTATTACTGCTTGCATTGAGTCCAATTTCTCTGTCAAACACTGGACAGTTATGTATCATTTAGTGTTGTCCACAAATAGCAAGTAGTATTGATTGCCATTTATAGATTTGATTGTGTACTTTCCCCATAAGTCAGTATGCATCAATTCTCTGGGTTCCATTTGTCGCGTGGACAATTTAGGAAAGGGTTCTATGTGCTGCTTTGCACCGGTACATGTGATACAGTCTGGTTTAGGACTGTGTTTATTGATGTTGAATCTGTCGATCAAATTTCTATCCAATAATTTCTTTAGGCCAGAATACCCGACATGACCAAAGCATCTGTGCCTGGTTTCCCAATTGAGTGCTGCATCATTATTGATGAATGATCAGTGATCAGCAGCTTCTATTGTAAGTGTCGGGTGTCAGTCATGTATAGTCAATTCCATCTTGTATAAGTGGTTGTTAACCTTGTTGCCTTGCACTATTTTCTTCCCCTCCTTAGTGATAAAGGTAATTCTTCCCTTTCCACCTGTATATCTTCCACCAGCTGCATCCCATTGCCCCAACAAAATCAAATTATTCCATGTTTCAGGTACATGGAGTACATCCTCCAAGTGCAAAATATAATTGTGACCGTTACATGTCAAAAACAATTCAACAGTTCTGCAGCCCTTGATTTTTGCTTCTTTACCACCTACACCTGTTATAGAATATTTTTCCACAGGTGTGTACACAATAAAGGCTTCTCTTTGATGTGTAACATGCGAAGTTGTTGCTGAATTGGCTAACCAGTCATACCAGATCAATTGCTTGTCATTTCCATCAAGGTTACAGGCTTCATATGTGTCAAAATTGTAAAGTTCTTCATTTACTGGAAATGCGATCAATTCCTCCCCCATATTCAAATCCTTGGCACCTTTCTTTGATCCCCCTTTTTGCTTGTCTTTTCCCTTCTTTTTGCCCCAACAATCTTTTTCCTTATGTCCTATTTTTCCACAGTTCCGACATTTGTTACCGGCATATTTGGGACATTTACTTGACCAATGTCCTGGTCATTTACAATGTTCACAATAAGGTTTGTTGGAGGATTTATGATCCATGATGCGCTCTTCCAAAGTTTTATTAGTTCCACTATTCTTCTGGGTATTAACCAGGTTTGTGCTAGAACCATTAGAATACTTGTTATGAGATCTTGTTATACAAATTTTATATTCCTCCCATAATAAGCCAATAAATGAATCTGAGGACATTCTCCTTTTGGGGTCTGGATCATTGGGATCATTGGCATTCCTGTTATAGGGTTCAACGTAAGTCCACCAAGATGAAGGTAAAGATGCTGAAATAATCGCCTTGAAGCAGGTGCCAGAGACATGAAATTCAGGGTTGGGGAATTTATAGATGCAGTCGCAATATGATTTAAGTGTGTCAAGATGCTTTAAGAGATCATCTGCATTGAGTATCTTGGTCTCGTACAACAGGCACTGTATATGATTTACCGTTTGATGTGCCTTGTTTTTGTGAGTAACTGTAAGTGCCGAATACATTGCTTCAGCTGATGTTTTCAATCTGATGTGATTCATTTGCAAGGAGGTGACATTGTGCATGATTACTTGTTGTGCCCAAGAGTCATTTTTGTCCCAGTTATTTGCATCAATGGGATCTATGGTTTCATCTGGTCATTTTACATGGCCAGTAGTATATCCAGTTATATCACAATTGATAAATACCCTTTTCATTCATTCTTTCCATTTGTGCCAATTTTCATCCATTAAGTGATCGCGCTCAGCAATTTTGTTCACATTTGAATATTCTTTCATCCAAATCAATTCTATTGCTGGTTGAGATGCGGCCTGTTCCCATTGTTGAGCAGCATTAGAGGTGTAGACTCTACTGGCTCAAATAGGGGCTGATGGTGTGCCTCCTTCAGGCTCTTCTGGTTCAACGAGTTGATCTGACATAGTATGTCCAAGTCCAGAACAAGTTATTTAAATATCAAAAAGGCCAGGGCCCATAACCTCTTGGGATTATGGAATGGAGTAGAAGTTCTTAGGGATTTAATGATGGGTGTTAGACTGTCTTGTATTCTCCTATACTATGATGTACCTATGTTATGATCTATAAATACATTGTGTTCTATTATTAAACATGATGCACTAATGTGATGCGCTAGGATTGACTATCCCAACACCCAGTAAATGTGAAGATGCCAAAATCAAGTAGTAGCCTAAAAATAGGAAAGGCAGAGATAGGCAGACCAAGGGTGCCAAATGACATCACACCAAGGGGTGGATGTCAGAAAGGGTACTCCATCTGTAAAAAATAGAAGAAACACATGGGGCACCCCTAGTCCCCTTACACATGCCATTTGGCAACCCAATAGGTGTGGCTGATGCCACTGATGCCACCTAAGAAAATTTCCAGATGCTGAAAGTTGTACTGTAACATGTATGATAGATTGAGTAGAAACCTTGTTTATGAAATAATTCATTTGTTGTAGTGTGCAGACCTACCCCATGGGGTCAGCATGTAGTTAGGCAACCCAATAGGTGTGGCCAATGTGGCCGATGCTGCCTAAGGAATTTTCCTGATGCCAAAAGTTGTACAGTGATGTGTATGATAGATTCACTCAAACCTCATTTCTGGGATAATTCATTTGTTGTAGTGTGCAGACCTACAAGATTGGGTTGGCATGCCAGTTGGCAACACAATAGGTGTGGCCAATCCGGCTAATGATGCTGAAGAAATTTTCCTGATGCCAAAAGTTGTACAGTGGCATGTATGAATGATTGATTCAGTAAAAACCTCATTTATGCAATAATTCATTTGTTATAGTGTGCATACCTACAAAATGGGGTCAGCATGCTGTTAAGCAACCTAATAGATGTGGGCATTGTGGCCGATGCTGCCAAAGAAAATTTTCCCTATGTGCAAAGTGGTACAATGACATGTATAATCTCATTTATGCTAATAATCCATTTTAAATACATCAGTAAAATTGCAAAATAGATTCTGGGTTTTCAATGGTTTTCATCAGTTTCTTGGTTTCTCAAAACTAGAAAACTGGAAACCAAGAAACTAACATAATAATTGTAAGTCAGGGAACACAAGTGCATGTGTGTGAAAGGTTTATATACCTGAAGATGTGCATGGACCTGTTGAGATTTCACATGTTATGGCTGGTACAATGGGTGTTAGCCTGCTTTGGTGATGTTAGGGTGACACCCACTATCTGCTAGCTAAGACCATGCAGGTTCTCTCTACAAGAAGGGGGCAGGATCTGCATGCATGATTGAGGAACTGATGGTTTTGATGTGAGGGGTTATTAATAGGTGAGTTTGTTGAGATAGGCTGTTCACACCACAAGCATAGGTGGAATACCTAAGAGAACACAACTGGGGTCCCCTTATCCTTTTGCCACTAATCTTGCTCGATAACTTACTACTTCCCCTTCTTTATTGCACTTTTTGACAAAGATCCATTTATTTTTGATTGGTACTGCATCGTGAGGTTTCTGGACGAGTTCCCAAGTCCCCTTCTCCAATAAGAAATCCAATTCAATCTTCATGGCCTTTTGCCATTCAGGCCAATCTGGGGAGTTCTTCCAGTACTTTACAGTCCCCCACCTGTCCTAGTGGACTCCAACCGGACTGACTGGAGTCCAAGCAGAGTCCAAGTGGAGTCTAAGTGAAGTCCAATTGAACTACATTAAGTCATGTAGAGTTCAATCCCCCACTGGAGTCTGAGTGGAGTCCGAGTGGAATGCATTTCAACCAAATGATAAGTCAATTAGATATGAGCTCAAAGAACTTCAGACTTGGTGAATTTCATAAAGTACCCACAAAATAAATTTGTGTACTGCAGGAATTGAACTCAAGACCTCACCATAAGGAATCACATGACAAACCAAGCAAGTGTGCTCAACCACTTGAGCCACAGGAGACTTATTAGAGATCAATATAAGGTTTATTTATGACTCAACTTTACATATTCTTTGAGGAGGCATTTTTCAAACAATTAAGATCAAAAAATTTTAATTAACCACATCCCTCATGTAGGACATGAGGGAGTGGGTATAATATAATAATAAACAAAAAAAAACCCCTCTCGCAAGATGCAAGAGGGGGGGGGGGGCAGAGATAAATTAAAAATGATAAAGACCCCTCCCCACATGGGGTTGGGGGATGTGGTCTGGGGTGGGTGTCATCGCCCTCGCACGCGTCTGTCGCCGTCATCCACCCTATGAGCAGAGGCTTGTAGGTGTAGGGATGGGTGCCATGGTCATCGTAGCCCTGGTCTACCTGCCACCCACCCGATGAGCAGGTGCTCATCAGTGTGGGGTGGGTGTGTTGTTGGTTTTGCAGGTCTCCTAGTTCGGAGGGGTCAGTGAAGTGGCATGCAAGGGAGGGGGTAGGTGGGTGCTTACCAGGTGGGTATCCTGCTCCACAGGTCTCCTGGTACCCCTCTGCCATCTCCTACCCTTTATCAACACCCTCACATCCCATTTGGACAGGGAGGAGGGGGCTGGCATGGATGTTGTCGAGTCTGGGTTGATCCCCATTGTTCTGTGTTGGCATCAGCATTGCCCTGTCATTGTTTGCCATCATCACCTCCATTCCACCTGTGATCCACCCCCTGAGCAGTTGCTCAAGGGGCTGGAGGCAGGTGGTGTGTCGTTGGCCCCAGTGCTTTGCATTCTGGGGGTCCTGGTGACACTCACAATCCACCCTATGAGCTGGGGCTTGCAGGCGTGGGGTGGGTGTGTGGGGTTGTCTCGCATCCAGCCATTGTTACCAGTAGAGTAGAACCTACAAAACAAAACAAACAAGTTAGTTAGTTTATGAAAACAAAAAGCAAACGAAAAAACTTATGTAGGGCCCAAATGATGCGATCTGCATCATTTGGGTCCACATTCCATCCAGTCAGCTCGTTTGTGGGTGGTGGTGTCGTTACCAGTAGATTATAACCTAGAGAACTAAAGAAACTGGTTAGTTAGTTTATAAAAGCAAAAAGCAAATGAAAAAAACTTACCTAGGGCCCAAATGACATGATCTGCATTGTTTGGGCCTGTGTTCCATCCATGCAGCTCGTTTGCAGGTGGTGGTGATGGTGGATTGGGCGTGGGAGCAGTGGCAGTAGGTGTCCATGCAGTGGTGGTGGTGGTAGAGAGAGGAGGGAGGGAGGCAGTGTCGATGGTGGTGGTGGTGGTGAGTGATGAGCTGGCACATTTGATGACACGGCAATATGCTTTGTCATACACAGCTGCACCACAGTACCTAATGCAAGTAGATGATACCTTACACAAGGTACTGTGGTGTAACAGTTATATTGTGCATTATGATTACATAAGCAACCTACAGGGATCTGAGTTCGATTCCTTTTCTTACACACTTTTTCAGCGGAATCCAACTGGACTCCACTGGACCAGTCCAAGTGGAATCCGGTGTTTGAGTGGATTCCACTTGGAGTCCGGTTGGACTGGACTGGGACTGGACTGGCAACTTTGCAGGCAGTTGGCTGGTGACCAGTCCCAGTGGACTCCAGTTGGACTCCAGTCAGAGTCCACTAGGAAAGGTGGGGGAGTGTAAAGACCTCAGTTCTTCGCATCTTCGAGACTCGTAAGTTCATCTCCAGCAACAATTGCGTGGACTTCTTCAATTGATAAGAAATTGTCATCTTCCTCATATGCAAAAGGATTGTGAAGGTGCTTATAATCAATACAAATTCCACATGTCTTCTGCGCTTTGTCAATATCTATATCTTCCTGTGATTCATTCCATTTTTGCTTCTTGGGTGCAAGATTCCGAGTTGTATCATCAGAATCTGTTACACCCATTGGCAGCATGCTACCTGCAGACTCCCCCTCATGTGGTAAATTGGGTGTAATTTCAATATGGTTGGGAGTTGGTTTTTCTGTAGGTGTAATATTCTGGAAGTTGCGGGAGGTAAGTACTTTGCAAGTTTCCACATTGTAATATTTTACTGCCCCAGCACCATCATCGTAGCCGATGTATGCTCAGCAGTAAACTTTGCACTCCCCCCCCATATTCCTATCAGAGTCCTAGGAGTCCGAGTTTTCCAATAAGAGTCTGATTGGAATCTGATAGGAGTCCTACTAGTCTGACACTAGTCCTAGGAGTCCGATAGGAATCCAATTGGAATGTATCTTGATGACCATGTACTTTTATTTCCAAGAAATTCCTAGTAAATTCTGAGTAAAGTCCTATGCAATTCCAACAGGTAGTCGGAATACCACACCATTTTGAAGGCATCATTTGTATCTATCTCAATGACATCCTCATCTTCACTCACATGATTGAAGAGCATCATCACATTACATGCCTCATCCTGGAATGACTTTGACAGTACAAACTCTACCTTCATCAGGACAAGTGCGAGTTTGAGAAGACCAAGATTGAGTACCTTGGCCTGATTATCTTGGAGGGTCAGGTGGAGATGGATCCTGTCAAGGTGAATGGGGTCATGGCTTGGCCAACACCCACAAACAAGAAAGAGGTGCAGTCTTTCCTGGGCTTCATCAATTTCTATCGGCATTTTATCAAGGATTTCTCACATCATGCATGACCACTGTTCAACTTGAGGGGGAAGGAGGCATGGAGGTGGGACAATGCACAACAGGAGGTATTTGAAAAGCTTAAGGAGATGGTCACTTCTGCTCCCATTCTCACCTTTGCTGACAACTCACACCCTTTTCATGTAGAGGCTGACAGTTCTGACTTTGTGACAGGCACCATGTTGTCTCAGCAGTCTCCAGAGGACCAGAAGTGGCATCCTGTTGTGTTCTATTCCAAAAGCCTTAGTGCTGTGGAGTGAAACTATGAGATCCATGACAAGGAGATATTGGCGATAATGTGTGCACTCAAGGAGTGGTGACATTTCCTTGAGGGTGCCCAACACAAGGTGGAAATTTGGATGGATCACAAGAATCTTGAGTACATTATGATGGCCAAGAAATTGAACCATCGTCAAGCTCGTTGGTCCCTGTATCTATCCAGGTTTGACTTCTCCTTGCACCACTGTCCAGGTCGCAGCATGGGGAAGACTGATGCCCTCTCCCAATGCATGGACCGTGGGGATGGTGGTGATGACAATCGACATTGTGTTGTTGCAGCCAAACCTGTTTACTATCTGGGCATTGGAAGGCATTGCACCCCAGGGCGAGGAGCGGAACATCCTATGCAACATTCATCATGCAAACTGTAGCAGTTTACATGAGGATGTCATGGCCCAAGCTGTTAAAGAACTGAGGAAGGGATCCACCCTCTCCTTGCAGGCAGCAGAGTGGGCTGAAAAGGAGGACTTGTTGTATTTCAGGGATTGCATCTATGTCCCCAACAACCCAGACCTTTGTTGACGCATCATATCCCAACACCACAACTCACGGATTGCTGGTCATCCTGGATGCTGGAAGACCTTGGAGCTCACCTCATGGAATTATTGGTGGCCACAAATGTCACAGCTCATTGGCCAGTATTGTCGTACTTGTGACCTTTGCTTATGCACCAAGATTCCTCGTCGCAAACCCATTGGTGAGCTACACCCTCTCCCTGTCCCAGAGAGTCATTGGGATGTTGTCAGTGTCCACTTTGTGGTGGAGTTCCCACTGTTGCCATTCCTAATTCCACTGTTGCCATTGCCAATCCCACTGTTGCCATTCCTGATCCCACTGTTGCTGTTCCTGATCCCACTAATGCTGCCAAAGCCCTTGCCCTTGCCCTTGCAATAGGATGCTCCATCTGATTTTGCCCCAAAAGTGGTCAAGGCTTAGGCCATTGTGAGCTCTCTTGAGGTATATCCAACAGAAATGGATCAATTGGGCATGGGGGATCATTTACAATGGCATTTCTGGCTGATCCAGGCATGATGTATCTCATGTAAATGTGTCAAAGAACAAGATACTCTGGTTCACCATCACTAAAACCATTAATTAGCTGTGGTTGAGTGACACCAACCATGCAGAGCCTGTCCATTGTCATTTGGTTGACTTGGACATATTGCAACTCAGTTGTATCCATGATTTGCAAGGAAATGGGGGGATCAGAATTTGGGGTCTGTCCTGCTGTTGATATTCAGCGAGCTTCCTTGCACTTGGTTTTGCCTTTGACAACCTTTCTGCCTCTTGATGCAGCAGGTGGTTCAGCAGCAACGGCCTCCAGTTCAGTGCTGGGTTGAGGATTGGCATCAGCATCATCATTTCTTTGGCCCCTGCAGTTTGCAGAAGGCAGTTCAGCATTGGCAATGGCCCCCAGCTCAGTGCCGCTATGAGGATCAGCATTGTCATTTCTTTGGCCCCTGTGTTTCTAAATGTGTTGGGAAGGTGAAGTGTTATTCAAATCATTTGGATAGTGTGCAGGAGCCACACTCCTGTCCCTGGCTTTGATCGCTTTGAACTGTAAGGGGACAACCTGCCCTTGGGAATCCATGCTATTCCTGCTATGCAGCCACATCAGATTTCTGTTGGATCTCCCTATCTGGTTCCACATGTCTCCTCGTGTTTGCTCAAGTAGCCTTGTTCCTTGGCTGTCACCTCATTGCATGCCTCACATAAACCTTGTGTAGCTGGGTATATAGTCAGTGCACCCTAGCAGAGGATCCTTAGACCTTTCTCTTAGGATTCCCCTCTGCTAGGTGAGTATTACTCTGCTGCATAGTCTAGTCAATACAACTTAGGATTCCCCTCTGCTAGTCTTGTGGCCCATTGTCATTCGACTACTATAGTGCATGCAGGCCTCCATTGGGTTTCCACAGGTCTCCACAGAGGTTGCCCTTACATAAACTGGAACACTTTTTCAAGGCCCTGCACTATTTGTCACTGCAGAACATGGTCAAAGAAGTCTTCTAGGACACTCTTGTGCATGTTCCATGGGTCTCTAAATTTGAACCTAGCTGGGAGATATTCCAGACTGACAAATGATGAGGTGCAATTGGCAATTGCTTTGAATGGGATATTGGGACTATGACCATTATTGGCCAGTTCTGCATGCAGATGAGTAATGGTTTCTGGAATAGGAGGTCAACCTACTGTAATGCGGGCCAACATACAACATAAACTGTTCCTCCCACTCTTTTTTCTTATATTGTGATACATTCCATGGTGTGGGAAGGATCGGGAAGCCATTGTTAGTCATTGTTAATTGGGTTAGTGTTGCATTATGTTGCACTGCCAACCTTCAAGCAAGGTCTATGGGCGTAAACCCTTGATATAACATAAAGTTTTGCTTCAGTTCAGTGACTTGATCATGATATGTGTCCAGAAACAATTGTGCAGGGGTGGCCATCAGAGAGGCAACATTTTCATGACTGGAGTTGGCATTGGCATTGGCATCGCATTAGCAGTAAATGATTCAGGGACTCACACGTCAACAGCCATCAAACCATTAGGTGCAGTATAGGCTGTAAATGTCACAGACAACACCCCCATTTCTAGCCACTGTTGTCATGCATTCTCCACCACATGCTTAAGCAGGTATTTCTCTGCTAGACTGTGAATGTCCAGCATCAGCAATGGCATCAGCTTCAACTTACCTTTGCTTTGTCTGCTTGGGATCCTTCCTGCATCATTTTCTCCTGTTCAACCTCAAGGATGGCTTTCTCTTGCATTCATCATGTTGAAAACATGCTTGATAGCTGGCAGTCGCACTTGGAACCATCCTGGTGTACTTGTGGTGGTGTCCTCACCACCTAACAGGTTTGCAATCTGTTGGAAAACTCGGTCCCGGTACAAGCTCCAAATGACTTCCAACCACTTTACTTTGAAGTCATTCGATTTCCATGAGCAGCCTTTGGTCATTTGCCAGTTGTTGGAAAGCCACCTGGTGATGTGATCAATGATACAACCTTCACATGCTTGTGAATTTACCTTGGCATAAATGTGACTCTCCTCCTCATCCATAGGGGCCCTGTCAATTGACACCCAGTAGTTGAATATTGCTGGGAGGATGTCGCACTTGAGTATTTGCAATCGGCTGGCTTTCAATCCCTGCAATCGGAATGCAACTTTATAAGGCTCAATGATCTTCTGCTCTTCAACTGTATATCTGCTTCCCTTCCAGTACTGTCTCAACTGTGGGTTCTCTGATGGCTCAGGCAGCATTGGAGGGGACTGATGTGAAGGAAAGAATCATTCTTGTCACTGACATAAAATATATCATTGGCACAAGGATCACACAAGGATCACACAAGGTTGATAGTACAATAACCCCATCAATAAATGGGTGTCATTGTGACTCACCTCAAATCATCATGAGCCTAACAAGAGTTCCTTACAAGTGAAAGAGAAGATCAAAGAAGAATGCCCCCCTGCATGAGGACAATGACGATGCAGTCAATACTGTTACACATGTAGAAGTTGAGGTCAACACAAAACATGGACCAAAAACAAAGTGCATCAAGGTCCCCCTGACTGCAGTGGAAGAACCGGGTCAATCAAATTCTGTTATACAGGATAATCCCAATGTTGCTCCAGAATGGGACATGCAAGAACCTCAGGTGGCCACCAAGCTGACTTGGCCACACATCAGCATGGTTAGTTTCTGACACTAATTGCTTATGGAGCGAGGCTTATATACAAATAATAGAGACAGAGACTATGTACTGGAGTTTGTGGGATGAGTAGATGAATTGCTGCAAGCATCCCTCGCTCAGCAGGCATGGTTGGTTGACAAACAAGTTTGCAACCACTGTCCATTCAATAAATGGGCAATCTGGCAATGCATTGATTGTTCACTGGGAAGCATGCTTTGCCACACATGCATGCATGTAACCCACAGGCAAAATCCCTTCCATCGCATTGAATGCTGGACTGGCACACACTTCTGCCAGGCTGAGCTATGGGGGGTCAGCACATACATTTTAGTCCAGAACCAGATGGATCAGCCAATTTGCAACACTCTGAACTTCCAAATGAAATATCAGGAGACATTTGAAGACGTGAAGGATAAAGCAGAGCAAGAGTCAGCCAATTGGCAGGCTGATGATTGGCAACAGCAGCAACACTGGCACTGGCATTGCACTCTTCACCTGACTCAGCCTCAGATGCATATCATGAGTCACAGGCTGACGACTGGGCCAAAGATGAAACTGGGGCCAACTCAGCATTTTTTAATCACCTTGATGCCCTTTGGCATCAAGGGAAGGGGAATATTGATGTTGAGAATAGTTTCCAAGACTTCTTTGATGGCAATGACAAATCTGAAGTTGAGCATGCCTGATATCCATGGGTTTCAACCATATTTGCCTAATCCTAATCAAACTGCCAATGCTGTCCCAACTGCCAATGCCTTGAACAACAGTTATATTCATGTGGTCCATACAAATGGAATACATCACTTAGCAATGGTTACCTGCCAGTGGCAGGGGGAACACTGAATTCCCTTGGACCTGGTAACCAGTAACTTACTACCCACAAGCTTCACCAAGATACAGACTCTGTTCACCATGCAGGTCCTAGACCATTTTCAGCTCTGTAATCTGGAATTAAAGGCATCAGCCTATCAGTTTTACCAGCTGATTCAGCATGTAACTTTGCCAATGAGGCCTGCCAAAGTGGTCAATCTCTACATGAGCTTTGGAGCATGTCCTGCTTATGGCATTGGATGAAAAGATTGAAGTGGGCAGGGTATGGACACAATCAAAGAGATCCTTTGAATCCTGAACCAGGATCACTTGCCAATTTCTGTCCCAGAAAATTGGAAGGACAATGCGAACTGGTGGGTGTCAAAATACCATGGTGCAGTGGCATCCAAAATCAATACTTTACACTCCTCCAGGTGTTCCTAGTGGATCTGCGTGGATTCTGAGTTAGTCTGAACTGGTCCGTGCAGAATCCATGTCAGTCTGTGCGGAATCCATGTCAATCTGTGTGGAATATGGCCAAAGTGTGTGTACTTGCTGGTTTACCTATGTTCCAAGCTATTCTGAGTCATTCCGAGTGGATTCCATGTCATTCCACAGACTCTCACTTCATTTTTCTGAATTTAGTCATGCTTAATATATTAGTAGTGGATTATAATTTACATACATTACTAGATACTATTACAATAAAATAGAATAAATAGAATAAAACCCCTTGCAAACGCGAGGGGTTTGTGTGGTTTGCCATTGGTCTACCCCTCCCCCCTCTCATCGTCGCTGTCATCATCTTGTTCTCCTCCTCCTCCTTGTCTTGTTTCCCCCCTGGCTATCATCATTTCATTTGCCCTCCCCCCTTGTCATCATTTTGTCCCCCTCCCCCGCCCTCCCTGTCTCCCCATCCCTCATCTTGGTCTTGTCCCCCCCTCCTCGTGGTCTCGTTCTCCCCCCCCCTCCTCATTGTTTCATCCCCCCCTTCCTCGTTGTTTCATCCCCCTCCTCATTGTTTCATCCCCCTCCCGGCCATCTCATCATTTCTCCCCCCTGCCATCTCATCATGTCTCCCCCCATCTCCCCCTTCTTTGTTTGCTCCCCTCATCATTCCCCCCCTCATCGCTTGGTCCTCCCCCTTGTTGGTGTTTCATTGTTCCCCTGTGGTCCCCCCATCGCTCTGGCCATTCCACCCATACCCACCCCACGAGCAGAGGCTCATGAGGCTGGGGATGGGTGGTGGTCATGGCAGCATTGTGTTCTCCCCTGTCATATGGTCATCATGGTGTCCCCTGTCGTATGGTCATCATGGTCAATCGACCCCCACCCCCGAGCAGTTGCTCATGGGGGCCGGGGGTGGATGGGGGGCAGATGGCATGGCATTAAACACCCTCACATCCCGTCAAACAGGGAGGAGGGGATGGGGCATGGGTGGGTCATGATGCACCAGCATCCATCGTTACAGTTAGAATAGAACCTAAATACAATGAAAATGTAGTTAGGTCATATAAACAAGAAAGAAAGAAAGAAAAAAACTTACTTGGGGCCCAAATAATGATTGTCATCATTTGGGCCCATGTGGCATCGGCTCAGCTCGTTTGCAGGGGGCAGGGGGCTGGAAGGGGTTGTTACAGTTAGAATAGGACCTAAATTACAATGAAAAGGTAGTTAGTAATGTCATATAAACAAGAAAGAAAGAAAAAAAACTTACTTGGGGCATTGACTCAGCTCATTTGCAGGGGGCAGGGGTCTGGAAGGGGTTGTGGGAGGTGTGGGTAGAGTGGTGGTGGTGGTGGTAGAGAAAGAAGGGGGAGGGAGGGAGGGAGGGAGGGAGGGGCCATTGTCGTTGATGGTGGTGGTGAGAGAAAGAGTGATGCGCTGGCAATGATGCGGCTGGGTGCTTTGTCATACACAGGCGCAAACACCCACATGTAGCACAAGTGTTGACAGAACTAACAAGATGCTGTGGCACAGCAGTTTGTTGTGCTAGGTAGCTTAGTAATATTTGAGGGTTCGATTCTCACCCGGGCAAACATTTTTAAATGGACCAATTTAATCCTACCAGTCCGAGTCGGACCTGCATGGACCAAAACCAGTCCCAGTCTGCGCAAATTAATTTCTACTTGGAATTGTCCGAGTACACTCCTAGTGTCCGAGTGGTTTTCACTCAGAATCTGTGCAGATCTGCACGGACTGGAGAGGCCAGAACACAAGTAAAATTGAATTCCACTCTCTGCTCGGAATCCGCACGGATCCATGCAGATTCCATGTCATTCCACGTGGATCCACTAGGAAGACCTGGAGGAGTGTAAAGACCTCTCCAAAATGATACTATGGAATTCAGATTTGTTTTTAAACACATATTTGTGGCTGATGGCAATTTCAAAGCTGATCATGTTTAGCAGAAAAACTCTGACACTGATATATGGCTATGGGATGGAGGTGGGATGGCCCCAAATCAGGCTCAATATGAGCTGTTCCTCCAAGCCGCCATAGAACGATTAATGGTAGGTACCTTCCCTTGGTGGTGGCCAATGCCATTCCTGCTGCTGCCCCTGATGCCAGCCTGATTTGTACCCAGAATTTCAGAAGGCTCCATGCAAAAATAAATTCCTAGCCATTGTGAATGCTTTTCTGGCATCAAAGGCATGTGACAGGACCGGAGTAGCAGCGATTGTGTGTGCACAGCATGCATGTTATGTACCCAACACATTGGTAGACCTGTTTCATGGAGAACAGCAAAAGAATGTCAACTTTGCTTTCCTTCAAGTGCTGAAGACCACCAGAGTTGACCCTCAACAGGGAGTCATGCTCATTTATGACATTGTCTGCCAGTATATTATCCACCTTCAGGAATGTATTGGTGCCCATCTTCTAGCCAGCTTAACTATTGACCAGGCCATTGAGCTTTTGCATGCTCATGGCCACAAGGATGAATGCTTTTTTTGCTATGCTCCATCTTTCATTCCAGGATCTGGCATTGTAGCAGGAGAAATACTTGAGTCTCTGTGGGCATCACTGAATTCCATTTCCCCAACAGTCAGAACAGCAACCTTGCCACATTGGGCAGAAATGCTTGATGATCATGCTACAGATTCAAATCACAAGAAAATGTTTGGCATGACAGTCACACTGTGCTCAAAATCTTGGGAAGCCCTTGAGAACTCCACACAACTTGGCCAATACCATGGTGAACTAATGGCAGCATTCAGACAACTGGCAATCAAATGATGGGAGGATGAAGTGAGGGCAGCAGAATCCCTAAGGCTCACAGATATCAGGGTAATGGATATGTATGCCACTCACATATCAGAAATGGTGATGATACTCAACCCAGAAACCCAAACAAAACACCAAAAAGAGTCCTATTTGGTATAACACAGGTCAGAGGAAGGTTGCGAGTCACTCTAAACTTTAGCCTGAAATGGGCGCACCCTGCATGCAGCGGTGTCTCCATGACTCAATTGCGCGTGAACTGGTACATAACATACTACAAGTATAAAACTATGAAAGGTTTCATGGGTGCATTAAAACCTCTGCTCGGTCTGAAAAAACCCAATGGGAAAAAATGACAGAGCATGAGGAAAGCTACCACGGTTGCAGGAGGGTGGGTGAGCACAAAACTGAATACTACAAAGCACAAGAGTAAATGGTTAAGGAACCAACAAACAAGAAATAAGAGACTCATCCAAAGCACAAGAGTAAAGGGTGGAGGAAGCAACACCAATTCTCATGCCATGGGTGAATATAAAGAGTCTCACAAGTGAGACAAATGTCGTCATAGTGAGGATGGCTTACTGATCAGCCTAGCACTGAGCACATATGATGGAAAGGAGCTCGGGAGCTCGAGAGGAGAGGCCAAGGTATTGGCAAGGGCGCGTGGCACAGAAATGGGCTATGTGGTCAAGATCCCTCACGGTGATTAGCTATGAGTAAACAATAATTTAAACTCAACTAAACTTTCACCGATCTCCAGAACTGATCGAAGAGTTGATGTGAAGCTATTTCAGGATGTTCGAAAGTATTTCAGGATGTACAATGGAGTTGCGAGATTTTTTGAAGATTTTCGAGACCACAAAAATGCACTTTGATGATATCGGTGAGTGATGCAAAGTTTGATAAATGATGGGAGAGGTGAATAGTGACAAATACAAGAGGATGACAATGATATTGGGAGGTGAAATGAGAATGAATGAGTCTCAACAAAATCCGAAGAATTTTTGGACTGGAACTTTGTGACTAATGATGAGAAGAGAGTTTTTAGCTCTCAACTTCTAATACTATATGAATGGGGGATGCTTTCCTTCTGTTTCATTGTAGATAACACAAGGTTTTGTAGGTTAAAAAGAGATAGTACCAAAAAGGCAATGGTGGGCATGTGGAGAACATGAGGCAAAAGAAAACATATGGACTTCAGGGATGAAGTGATAACCAATATGGAACAATAACCACGCATCTAGGGAGTGTGGGAGACAATAAATCAAAATATAGACTGTCCTTTTGTTCTAGAATTGGCTAAATGTTGCAAATATTGCAAAACATCGTGATGCACCTCGAGGTGATGTGTGCTGTGGAAGCTTGCAAAATAGTTGAAAGAGGTTCAAAAGATGCTGAAAATAGATGTGAAATGATTGAGGGGTGATCGCGAATGTTTGTGGCTGTGTGTTGACTACCTGCAAATCTGCAAATTTGATTTCAGAGCTTGTACTCGCTGGTGGATCTATCAATGGCATCAGCAGTGGGGACAGGATCAGCAGTGGGAGTGGGAGCAGGATCGGCCTTAACTTCAGCATCAGCACTGGTTCAATCCACAGTTGAGGAGTGGATTGATTTTGCTATTCTTTTTGAACAAATGCAGTGAGTTGTACTGCCTACCACCAATCACAACCCATCATTGATCGTCACCAGGATTGAATTATGAGACAAAGTCCATCAACTTGGTAAATCACCTCACATTTCTGACATGCAAGCTGTTGAACGGGAAAGAGAAGCTCTCACATCTCACATGGTAACCTTAACACAGTTACAAAATGCTGCCGACATTGCTGATCATGACATTGTTCCCTCATGGATCACCCATGATAATGAAGGCAAATTTGATACCCCCAGTGACCTGGATGATGACAGTAATGTGGCATCAGGCCTGTCAGATCTCCCAGCCAACACACATGCTATTCCAGTTGAGGAGCAACAAGTATACCTCCTCTCTAATGGCAATCTTGGGGATGTAGAGATTAACCTCCACAAGATCCAGGCAAGCTGACTGCTGCACCAGCTGCAGGAGCTGATTGCTGACAAATCATTTCAATATTCACACATCATTCAAGCGGCACTGCGAAAGGGAGTTCACACTTGGTCACAAGCTGTTGTCCATGAGTTGGTTAACAAAATTAGCTTCCATGCCCAAATGTATAACCATTGCCATAGCCAATTGCTGGCACTGGATTGTGATGATGACACATTGAGTATGTTTCAGCAGTTAACCTAGGATGACCTCAATGCCAGCACAGCTATTTTGAATCCAAATGTACCTGGTTCCACCTCTGTTTGTCTGTCCTGGATTTGGCATAATTCCCACATTTGTATGGTCTCATGGCTGATGCCAGTGCCGATGCCGATGCCAGCCAATTCTGGGAATGTAAATATATTTTGTAGCCATCCATATTCATTGTACTAACATTTTTCATAGTCAGGCAAGTACATTGGCTTTGTTCATGGGCTCAGAGAAATTGATGGAGGGAGGAATTTCTACTGGTCACATATGAAATGCAGTGGACTGTGTGGTATTTCATCTATCACAGCCAACAGTGGCAGTCAATTTCACAGTCCGAGAATACCCTTCCTGGTCCACTAGCCTATGCTAATTGCCAGCATGCTTCATGGCACGAATTAGCATTGAGGGCTAGTGTTGCCTTGACCAACTTGGGGCATTTTGTATTTTTAAAATAACTTGACACAATGCACTCAGCCTGCTTAGTGTTGAGAGAGGACCCATCGACATTTGGGGCTCCCTATCTATGTGAATATTTTCAGAATTCTATACAATTTATTGGAGTTTATATTGCCTTTGACTCATTTTTGCTGGTTGACTTGACAAAAATGAGTCAAAGGCAATATAAACTCCAATAAACTGTATAGAATTCTGAAAATATTCACATAGATAGGGAGCCCCAAACGTCGATGGGTCCTCTCTCAACACTAAGCAGGCTGAGTGCATTGTGTCAAGTTATTTTAAAGATACAAAAATGCCCCACCAAACCTAGAACTGAACTTGTGGTCCAGTTCTACCACCCGAACCTTGGACCAAACTTTGGTATGGTTCTGAAAAGTTCAGGTTCGAACTTTGGTTCGGAACTGGACTGCGGCATCCCTAGTTGTTTGCAAAATTTTGCAAACTCAGAGAACTTGTAACTAGACCGTGGTTTGCATGCAGCATTTGTTCTTATTAGAATATTGTTTTTCAAAATAATGACAGCTATGCCTGGGTAAGTAGTAAAGGTTTTGAGCAAGTAGACTGTCAAATTATGTGATACAAGCGTGATGGATCATGGTTGTTAGTTGTGGTGTGGTGCAGCGGTGGGTTCAGGTGGATGCTTACCTGACTCCTGGCACTGGGCAACCACCACAATACATGCTGTGAGTGGGAACTCGCAAGCATAAGGGCTGGAGCTGGGCATTGTGGTGAACAATTCCTATTTTTTTTTGGGGGGAGGGGAGGGGGGTAAGTTGTGATGTGGCAGGCAATGGGTTAGGGTGGGACTTACATGGCTCCTGGCACTGAGCCACCACTGATGCATGCAGTGAGAGGGAGCTTGCAGGCATGGGGGCAGGTGTTGGGCCTCATAGTGGGGGGTTAGCTGTGATGTGGCACTGCAATGGGTTCAAGGGGAGGCTTACCTGGCTCTCCCAGCACTGCTACTTGGTCTCCTAGACATAAACAAGGTCCCACTTGAAGGGGGAGAAGGGTTGTAGATTGGGCATGATTGGGCATGGGTTGTCTTGCATCCATGGTTGTCATTGTGAGTAGCTTACATCCTAAAAAGATAAGTAAGGCAATTATTTAGATGATAAGAACACAAAGCAAATAAAAAATGGCTTACCTAGGGCCCAAACAATGGTAGACATCATTTGGGCATCCATTGCATCTGAAATAACATCTTTGTCACCATGGGCAAGCATGGTGGTGGATGGTGGTAGTGGTAGAGCCCTGACAGAGAGAGGCAGGCATAGGGCTGCGCACCATACCGTATATGGCTTATGGCCATATATCAACGGCTCAATTATTGTATAAAATTGACCATCACCCGTACCGTACAGGAAAAGTCAAAATTCTCAACAGTACGGTATGGGGCCTGATATGGCTGTTAACGGCAATATGGTATGTATTCATGACTAATTTCTCATCAATTTCTATTGTTCTACACAATGTCCACATGAAATGTAATGGTTAACTTGGGGGAAATGAGTATTCAAAGCACTTTATCAACAGCCACACGAGAAAGCCTCAGATGCTGCTTGACAAGCATTAATGTGTGGATAGTCTCTGGTTGCAGGCTTGCACATCACAACAAAATAGTGTCACAGCCACCAGAGAAGATTTGCTCGACGGTGACAGCAGAACCTTGTGAAAAACAAGATGAGCATTCGAAGTTAAGTACATGGCTGAAGGACACACCAGGGATTGTCATTAAATTTTGAGCAAAGCAGTACAGGTTCGGAAATTGAGCCTGATGTCCAACCCACCACTGGAGAGGCTTACATGTATTGAAATCCTCACGTGGCAGCTTGAAATATTCCCCAAGTTCATCATGTACCTGACGGTCCTTCTTCTTGTATCTCGACGTGAAGTTGACCTTAGAAGGAGAGTCATCCATGGCAGATGGTACAGTGGTGCTTGCAGCTTTGTCGAAGGAATGGGCACAATTCACATAGTGCTTGTTGTAGTGGGCATGAAGTGACAACTTTGCAGAATCCAGGTATTCAAGGAGCTTAGGGTCATCAGCGTAATCCTGCAGCGCTCCCTCGTAGGATATGCAGGGATTGAGAACTGAGTATGCTGTGAGAAAGGGTCCAAACATCAGAATAGATAATAATTGGGGAACCTACGAGCAGCCCATGTATAGAAAGGTGATTGGTCGTACTTATAGTAGTAATCACTGAGCTTCCGGTGGGCATCAAGGAGGCCAGCCTTGATCTTGGGTGCTATGGATGTCGGAAGGTTGCAGTAAATCTGGCAGATATGTTCTTGGAGTCCCCTAAAAATTGTGTGCATTGTGGAAAGCATTGGCTGCTTGGATGTCGATATCTGCGTTGTCGCTGACCAAAATGCCTTCAGCCAATCAGCAACTTGTGCAACCGCAACCCATTCATCTTCAGCTAACTCAAGGGCATGAAGGTCACGATGGCGACCAACAAAATTGTCAATTTCCTCTTGAAATTCCAGTGCTCGACCTGTATTGCAGATGGTAGTAAGATTATCACAGTACAAAACAAAGAAAACTTATGCATCATTTGATGTGTGGAGGACCATCGTGTTTTCACATCAAGGATCAACACCAGAGGTCATCGGAGCACATCCCCATGGGTCTTGCCATGTTGTGACATGGCTACTTGGTTGAGCCAACTCTGCTTGCATTGGGGGCTTGATCGTATTGCACGGATGATTTTTCGAAGCTGCAGAAAAACATTAGTCACCAAATACAGATATGATTTGAAAGCACCTGCCTTTTCAACTGTGGAAAGAATACTACCTGATTTATTGAGCTCAGGAGAAACTTCATCTTGCTCATCTTCATCATCTTTTCCCACAGCATTGTCATCAGATGCATGACTTAGTGGTGCAGTAACAGAATCTTGATAGTTCCCACTCCGTGATGTTGCCTTCTTACGTTCTGCAGCAGATATAGCTCCAATACCCTCGAGAAGCTATATGATTATTAGGCAACCATGTTACACAAAATGAAAGTGTTAAATATTTACTTTGAGTGCTGCAAGATGAACTGCGTGTGGCATGCAACGAAGATGAACCCACTCACTCTTCATTGAGATACCTTGCTCCTTTGCACGCCATACAATCCTGTCAACCAGAGTGTCATTATTTGATGCGTTGTCTGTCATAAACGCCATAATCTGTGGCAGAAACATGTTCAAATATAACCAACCATAGACCAGAATAAATTGTGACATACCCGATGTTCAATCCCATAGTGAGTCAACGTCTCCCAGGTTGCCTCTGCCATATTGGCTCCAGAATGTTCACCTTCCAATTCATGGAAATCAATAAGAAGTTCTTCTACCATGTGTTTGTTCTGTAAATTCCTCGATTTTCATGTTGAAAAATCAAATTACATACCCAGTTGTCCAGCCTTTGTAACGTAGTGTGCAACAATAGCCATGAATGCATAATTATTACTTGAAGTCCACGCGTCAAGAGAAATGCTGATTTTTCCTTCGACATTTGTCTGTGAAAGCTTGTAAGACTAGTTGTAAGATGTTAGCAGAAGTTTACAAACCAGGAACATCTGCTTTGTAGCCTCGATGGTATCATCTCCCATCTTCATGATCCACCTTCTGACTGTATCACGGTGAGGAATCTTAAGGTTTGGTGAGGGGTGGTGAGTGTACATCATCAAGTCATGAAATTCGGGTTCATTGACAGTGTAAGATGGCTGATCCGTTGCAACAATCCACTTTGCCAGAAGGTCCTTGAACTTCTCCTGATCCCATGGTCCCTTTGGAATCTCAGTTCCACTATACGTGCTTAGAAAATGGTTAACCTACTGCAGCAGCTTCAACCTGCTTATTGAATGCCTTCCGAATGTCCATGTTGGCCGATTCCAATTGGTTAAGCCACTCCAAAGCCACTCCTGGATCAAGTACCTTTTTACCTGATGTGATGTCAATCTCCTCCACCGTAATCTGGTCAGATGGACAATCCTTCATCGCGAGATAGAGGCAGTACATAACGGCCGATGCGGATTTCAAATTACCAGTTAATCCTGTTGCAGTTGTGAGCCCTGGTATGCTCAAGTGATGATGGACTCACCATTTAACGAATATTTCATCTTCTTCGTGATAGTCAGTACTTTCATAGTGCCATGAAGACACTTAAAGTGCTGGTCACCAGGAATGCCGGCTTCTCCATTTGCATTTTCTTCAACCTTCTCATAGAAATAATAAATTGGATTTCGTGTAATCTAGGATTCGAAGAAACATGATCAAGGAAAGCAACAAGCTTCTGACAGGAACATACCACTTTTTTCTTCATTTTCGCTTGGGTATCCTTGTTGTGGCTCTCTGCGTTGTCCATATCTTTGATTTCCTCAATGGAAACTGCAGCCTTGGAGCACATGCGCTGTCCAGAAGCGCCTCGTCCAACCGCAGGAACAGTCTTGGATGGCAAAATGTCAGCAACCTATGATGTTTGTCAGGATGGAAACAACGGGATTAGAAAGATGATACCTCAGCATTAGACAGAAGCATACTGTCGGAATCACTAGATGCACTCGACACAGTTCCAGGCTGCAAAGTTCCTGGGTCCTCGTAGTCGTGATCATCTTCATCTGAGGAGGCTGGCATCTCCACCATTTCAGCGCGTTGCTTGGTAGCTTTCTGAGGTTTTGCTGATCGAGGGGCCAGGAGCCATTTGACAGGGTTTCCATGCTCATCAGACTTCTCGAATGCAAGAGCATCAGCCATCTTTGCACCGCGTCCAGTGCGGGAGATGTGGCGCTGATCTAAACATCGAGAGAATCATTAGTCACACATATATCTGGAAAATATTGACAACATACTCGACTCTGCAGTTGGACCACTGCATGTCAGTGTCATAATGGCAGGTGCAGTGGATTTGAGAGGATCTTCATCACCTTCAGAGTGATACCAGGTAAAATCGTCAGCAGATGCTGGCTTGGAATGAGTTTGCATGATGGAGACTGGCCAACCTGGAATGTAGATGTTCTCTCTTTTATCTTGGAACATGGGAGCTTGAAGGGATGCCACAATGATGGGGCTTTGTCAGAGCGGGTATCCGTATAAGTACTGTGACCTTCTCAAAATTAATTCAATGCCCCAGCAGACCAGAAAAATTGTGGTCAGAGCAGGTATCTGTTAGGAAACAGCCCCATTACCTAATAAAATTTCATTTTCATTTTATTATGTCGAATTACACTACATTACACCAAATGACGCTACACTTTGATAGCATGAGAATATTATTTCGCATGCATCACTATGTACGCGCCTGTACGCGTGCGTCGGTAACAACAATGTACAATATATGTAACATAGTATATAAACCCTAAATATATGCCTAGGGGACCCTAGTGTGTTCTCTTAGGTATTCCACCTACGTTTTCAGTGTGAAAGGCCTATCTCAACAAACTTACCTATTAATAACCCCTCGCATCAAAACCATCAATTCCCCATCATGCGCGCGGATCCCACCCCATTCTTGTAGAGAGAACCCGCACGGTCTTAGCTAGCAGATAGTGGGTGTCGCCCTAACAGTATCCATATAAGTACTGTGACCTTCTAAAAATTAATTCGACACCCCAGCAGACCAGAAAAATTGTGAACGTCATTGAAACAGCTGATCGTAAAGTGAAGTTGGTAAACAAATATCAACAACGCGATCGGCACGTGGACACGTGCAGCAATCGATTCTATCAGACTGAGATAAGGTATCAAAACTAGGTCACATTGAAAGTAAACCGTACATGCCGTCAACGGCCGTTTGCACCCGTCTGAGTATGGCTGAGTACGGCACACAAGCCGTACAATGTACGGCCGTCTCACATGCATAATATCTGATCAACGGTACGGTTACGGGACCCGTATAATTACGGCTGTGCAGCCGTCAGTTACGGTAACGGTGCGTAGGCAGGCAGCAGCAGACATCTGATGAGACAAAGAGAGGGGAATGGACAGGAAGGATGAGGTTGATGGGAATGCTGAGCTCGACAATTTTCTATCAAATTCAACATACATGTGACTTGACATTAGAGCAGGGTTACTCATCAGACTCGAAACTGACTGCAGCTTGACGAACCCACGATATGGAAAAAAGGGCCTTAAACCTAAAATAGTAGTACAGACATGGAAAAACACCCTCGAGAATGAGGAAGACCTCCCCAGAAACTGGACAGAGGTGAGCGGGGTTTTAGTGGGTAGGAGTCAGTCTCGGCAACAGGGCGTGGGTTAGCCCATATCCTTTCGCCGAAACTGACTGAGCCCCACACTCAGTGCGTAAATGCATTTCCTCGCGGTGATTTGGGTGTATATTCTTTATCTACTCTGAGGTTCAGATCCCTCGGAAACCCTAGCGAGCAACGGGACTGTAACGTTGTTAGAGTCCCAATGCCTCCCCCCGTGGGAAACGCTCCACCAAAAAAAAAAAAAAAAAAAAAAACTTTGCAAAATCAAATTGTGGGAAACAATTCGGCCTGAAAGTTTGTCGTCATTATGGGCGCTATGGGCGCTATGTCATTTGGCGCATTTGCCAAGCATTTGCTATGTGCTATAGATTGCCATGGGAATAAATCTGACCGAAGGCTTTGCTGATCTTCGGTTCTAGGTTCACAGAAAACCCTGGAGAACCGGACTGAACTGAACCGCGGCAGCACTACTCAGGCTGCCTGAGAAAGATATTCACTTTTTGCCAAGGATTAATCGAAACAGTCCAGCAACTTGAAATAGAAAGGCCCACGCCAAGCCCACGCTCAGGCTGTCTGCATATAGGCACCTATACATCAGAATACCTTCAAATGTGCTGCGATCAAGGGTTTGAGGCCACTTTTATGTCACCCCTTATGTACAAAACAGAGGAACATCATATGGAAAGAAGTCAGGATGCAAACGGGGTGCCCCCAGGTGTTCTACAGCTGACTACCCTACAACGGTCATCTAGTTCCGACTATCAATCGACGGGTTGGAAGAAACTTCGAGACTTCACGCCAGGGAAGCACGACAGTATATCTCAGCCAAAATTAGGCTTTGACGATACTAAAGGTACTGGACAGGCGATGTATGATGCGAGTCAGATAAGAAGTAAAGTGTGCGTTGTCCAATAGTAGTGATGCCCTCAACAATTCATCAGAAAACGAATGTTGTCTGGTCGATAAGTTATGAAGAAACGTTTCTTCCTGCACCAAGAGAGCTCACCGTTCCCTAAGTTTCAATTGGATCTAATGATTCACGCGTCTTGAGCTGTGAGACAGTGGTCACCAGGAGGCTCCCGAGAGCAACCAAGAATATTGACGCCCACAGACTACGGCAGACTAGGGATGCAGCGATATAAACTGATTTGAGACACGAGTCTGGCCAAACAATGGTGTTGATTCGATGAAGAGGAGGTGGATACAAAGGACCGCGGTAACTACAAGCGTCCGTCCGAAAACCGATCCGAGTATGTACACACGAGACTCCAAGTGATTCGTAGGTAATTCTCCGTAGAATCAGAAAATGAGCAAAGAGAGGGAACGTGAAGAGTCCGTTAACTGGTTACACGTCGAATTTGGTAAGCAATTCATATAGGTGGTCATGACCATCGCACTCACATTCCACCTATCACAAGACACCAAATCTAACTGACCAACGTGGACAGATCTCCATTAGTGGCATTGGTGTCGTTACGTCCAAGGGATCCGAGGCCAAAGTTGGTGATAGAGCCTCGGAGTGTCCCGTAGTGGGTGACGTACGTGTTGTCAATGGTGTTGGGAGTGATGCCGTGACCGAATAAGAGAGTGGCGATCGAGTTGTTGTTGTTGGGGACAGCGGCGTTATCGTTTTGCCAGGTGGCCTCGTCCCAGCTCGCGACCACAAGGGTACCCTGATTCATCAAATGGGGCAGGTACATGTCGAGGAATGCATTAAACCAGATACCAGATGAAGTAGACTGGTGGTTGTAGTCGGAGTCGGACTCGGGGTCATGTCCATTGTGAAGCATGTCTGGCACGTAGAATGAATAGGGAGGGAGGTTGTGCGACATCACATCCGAGGCAAACTTCGAAGTGGCGTTATAGATTTTGCTGCAGCGAGTGTAGTTGCTGGTGTACGTGGAGAACAATAGAGGTGGGACGTCCACACGGCGGTAAGAAGGATTGTTGTATCGCGGGTCGGTGTTGTCCAGAGGACCTAGGTACAACTGGTTGTTGCAGTCGTTGGGGCCACGCGCGGTAGCAACTGGTGTGTACCACTCGGCATAAGTGGCGTAGTCGATACCCTTGGCGTCAAGCAGGTCGTAGATGGTTGTGGCATTGATGTTGTACCAGTCCTGGTTCTCGATGCCGAAGTAGTCTCCAGCGACCAAGCTAACATAGTTGCTGAAAGACGGGTGCGTCACACCGTGGCTGTTGGTCAAAACCTTGCCACGGGTCGCCAGAAGCTTCCACCAATCATCGCCCATCGTCCAATTGTATACCTCATTCTCGAAAATCACGTGCAGGATCTTGTTGAACTTCCATGTGCCCCCACCTGCGCCCCACCTCTTGTCATGGCATGCGCATGTGCTGTTTGGAGGGGGGGAAATCTGCTTGGGCGTTCCCTCCATGACTTCGAAGAAGGCATACTTCGTATCTGTGGCATCACCGCTGCCTAGCTTCGTCAAGCCCAGGGGCGCAACAACGGCGGTGACATTCTTGATGGCCACAGTATTGTTATTGGAACGCCACGTGTAGTAGCCACCGTAGTTAGTGGTAAAAGGCTGAAGGTATTTAAAGGTGTAGTTTGACAACCTGGGGTCACTGGCGTTCCACACACCACCACCTACGTTGGGTACCTGGCTGTCCGGAAGGATGCCTTGCGCAGCAACGAGTGCCGCAGCGAGCACAGTGACGCTTATCGCAGCTGCAGTCGGGCGGCTGAACACCATCGCTGTAAGCCTAAGGAAAATGGAGTAGGCGGATCCAGCAGAAGTGAAAAACAATGTCCATTTTATGCTTTAGGCACCGTCATGGCCACTGGGTGACTTTTTGGCACTCACTCCGCTGAAGCACACGTTCACAGAACCAGTACGCCATCCAACAGCGCGCACGTTGCAGGGAAATGATCGCTCCCGCATAATTCCACTCCAACTACATGTGCTTTGCATCAGACTTGTACCTACTTGTACGCGACTGATTTTCCCCCACAAATATCATTCAAGGTTACAATAATAGCTCAGTCTCGTCATGTCACTGCACCTGACTTGCGCGCACGTTCGCGATTATCATCACGTGAAACGCGGTTGCAGAATCTGGAATGCATTTTAAAGCCCATTCGGCGAGGTGTCAACGAAAGTATGAGATATGGGAAAAGATTTTTAACTTTTGCTTAATTTTGAAGCCTCAAAAACTGGCATAATCCGTCGGAAGAAATATAGCGCCTCGGCATGAACGGGGCTGCCTCATGCGGCTATACTCAGACGCCGCCGCGTGTTACCTCATGATGTCTTTCCTCGTTCTCCTCTTCCATCCATGTTTAACAATTTCCTCGTGTGTCAAGATCCGTTGCCATGTTACCTGCGTGGCCCATTATCGATTCCCTTCTGTAAGCATATACTGAAAACAAGAAAATAATGGGTGACGGCCCTAGCTGTCGATGTTCAAAAACGCTAGTGCTGCGGAAGAAATTGGAGGTCCCGTTTGTGAGAAACGGATGTAGCTATATGAGAGGATACATACCATATTGGAAAGCCGAGTGAAATCATGATGTCTACTAAAACTGATGTAGACTATGTACATAATTAGGGTGCCGAAAGTTAGCTCGTTTAGCCGGCAGGTACGTACCGTCTGTGCCTGTACCTGCCTGTACTAGCCGTACCAAGCGGTACCTCCGCTGTTATTTTTGGAGACTCGATCTCAGCTCTAATCCCGTCAAGTCAAGAAGACAAGGAAGCCGGCAACTGATACTTACATCAACATTGGCGTCAGGGGGCGCCCACCTGAAGAAACCGGGATATCAACTCCCACCATTGGGTATCGAAAGTAAGTACTGACTAGGGGTCACACCCGGAGGCATTTTCCAGCTCATGTCGTGATGACATGAGTTCATCTCATATCTTCGGCAGATCATCTAGCAATGATGTGCATTATGCGGCCTCCAGTAGACACATGACACTGATCCAAGCCAAGTTAGACAACTGATGTAAGCCATTGCCCCAAAAATCGCGATTATATTAGTCACTCGTGGAAAATGCCAGAACTTGTTCACACGTTGATTACATTGATTTCCTGTTGCCAGTGATAACCACAACACCAATTCTCCATGCCTCGCAAAGTTGTCTGCACTTGTAGTGTCTGTTTTCACTTGACATATTTGGACTCCCATGGCCAAAATGTCCCTGGCCACCTTGTCAGTTCACAGATACGAAGAAAACATGAAATTCGAGATCAACATGATCCCCAGGATGATCCACTTCCAGCGAGGTCCACCATTATTGATGCTGAGTCACACTCTCAGGCTGCTCAATGTGTAGATCCTACACAAGGTATGCAAACACTGTTTTTACATTTACTAAATTACAATTTAGGCTTTGGATTATAGCTGTTACACCTGTCATTGATCTATGCTGTCTCATTGTTGCTTGGCTCTCCCTTCAGTCTGGAATCAGTAGAGATACTGCCAATATTCTATTGCGCCTGTTCAAGTTCATCATCCTCACTACTCTGAGGCTCATTAAACTTGCACTTGCTGCTGCTGATATCAAGACCTCAGAACTCACAGAACTCAAGATGCCACTGGATATATGGACTGTATATTCCCAATGTTAGCTAGATCCTACAATTGAGTGGGTCATTTGCTGCCCCAAGTGCTTCAAGCAATATCCTAATGGTGGTCTATCACAATGTAACTGGTGTTGCTCTCCAAAGTCTAGGCCTTGTAACACTAATCTATACACACAACATGAGACTTCAGGTGGCCTGCAGAGGATCCCTGAATGCCTCTATACCACTCAGTCATTTGAGTCATGGCTCATATTTTTACTCTCTCATTCTCAAATTGAGGACCATTTGTATCAGACTTTTGCAAAATCTCAAGGGGTGTTCAATCCTGGATGGATGCATGATATATATGACAGCCCTGCCTGGAGTTCATTGCACCCTTTTCTTCAATCACCTTACCACCTTGTTTTTGCTTTATATATTGACTGGTTTAATCCTTTGACCAGTAAAATTGCAGGTATGTCTGTTAATTTTGGGGTGTAGGTGAAAATTAACAAATCTTTAGGCAAAGTAGTATCATGTGGTGCCATTATCCTATACTGTTTGAACTTGCCCATCTCCATCAGATATTTTGTGAAAACACATTTACTATTGGAATGACTCCCTCTCCACATGCCCCAACCATTTGGACAATACCACATGTTCTGGAGCCTATCAAGAAGATGATTTTAGACTTAGACCTCCCAGGAAAGGTCTTACCTACAGATCGCAACCCACAGGGCACTGCAGTAGCAGCACGACTTATTCCACTGCTTGCAGATTTGCAAGCCATTTGGAAAGTATCTGGATTTGTTTCTCATGCTGCTGGGCTATTCTGTTCCTTCTGTAAATGTCACCACAATGACATTGAGGATCTTGATTACCATCATTGGGAACTGCAGCATGGAACTGAAGTTCACACTCAAGCTCAGGAGTGGTGCAATCTGGTGACCATCAAGGCTAAAACAGCTATGACTAAAGAAACTGGTGTATGGTGGACACCACTCCATGATCTTCCTTACTGGGATCCTGTTCAATATGTCATTCTAGGATTCATGCACAATTTTCTTGAAGGAATCCTTCAGTATCATCTTCGAGTTCTGTGGGGCATTGGTCGAACTAAGGCTGCAATCAAATTGTTGGCAACCCTTCAACTTAATGATGATGACACAGATGCAGAGACTTCATCCAATTACTCTGAAGATGATAGTGCAAGTCAACACAGCAGCACTTCAGGTCTTGCAGAGTATTTGGACAATATGGATGTTGATGATGAAAACATTTCTACTTTTACCTCCAGTTCTACTCCTACTCCCAGTTCAAATGCTGTGCCTCTTCCTTCTGATGACTATGATGAAGATGAAGAAGTGCCTGTGTCTATTGCTGGTGCATTTCACTTTACACCTACAGAGCTGGCTATTATTTGAGCATGCATTTCAGATATTCAGCTTCCTACTTGGGTTCAATGGCCTCCCACCAATCTTGGTGAAGCCAGTCATGGAAGCTTAAAAGCTCATGAGCTCCTCATTCTATTCTCCATCATATTTCCTCTTGTCATTCCAGCACTCTGGTGGAATGGCACTGAGGTACAACAGGAACTTTTGCAGAACTTTTGTGAATTGGTCTGTGCAACAAATACAATTGCAGGCTATTCTGTCAGCAATGCTGAAGCAGATGCCTATATGGACCACGACATTAATTACCGCTCTTCTATGCAGCACCTTTTTGGTGCTGTATTTCACTCAATGCCCAACCACCACTATGCTATGCACAATGGGGCACTACTTAAATTCTGGGGCCCACTAGCTCTGCTTAGTGAATTTCCTGGTGAAAGGATGAATGGAGATTATGGGCAAATCAAAACAAACCACTGCCTTCATAAGTCCTCAATTTCTCAAATGTACTTTCACTAAGTAGTATTTTTTGAACAGAGGATATGGAGTTGACAATACTTCGCCAGAGTGCTCGTTGTGGATGCTTAGATGCACTCCTTCACAATAACAACCTCCAAGCCAATGTTTCTGAATTGGCTGAGATTTTACAACCAAGCACTCACCCCACTGCTTGGCCAACACACAACCTCAATGGCCCTGAAGTTGCTGCTGCTCATGCAAGTGGAAAGCCCCTTGATCAAAGGCACATGACCTTCTTCTTCAATATCTGAGAGTCATTGGCCAGGACTACAATTCAGTATTCACTGGTGGACCTTATGCTCTTAGCACCCTCCTGCACCCTCCTGCTATTCAACAGCCTCGCCAAGTGGTCTTTGAGGATCGAACATACAGCCGCAACAATAGCCATGCAGGAAACAGCCATATTCAGTTCTATATCCCAACACATGGAGATACCATCGAGACTGGATATATTGAGGAAATTTGGGAACTTCCCCTTGAAGGTCTCTGGCAAACATTTTTCTTTGTTCGTCAACATTGTCCACTCTCACCAGCTCAGCAAAGAAAGACACCATACACAGTTGAGCCTTGCTCAAGGCTGCAATCAAAGGCTGTCAGTTGTGAGCTATCAAACACTGTGTACATTCTTGAACCACAGCATATCATTTGCCACCTTGCTACCTATACAATCCCTGTTGGCACATATGGGTTGAAGAAGGATGTTATGCTCATTAATTGGTCACTCAACCGTAAACGTAGATAGGAAACATAATAATTACATGAGAGTCAAAAAAGTAATATTGGTGTGCACACAGGCTCCCAGCAATGGGAGGGTACTGAAGAACAGCATAGCCTCATTCATCTTATCCAGTGAACCTGGCTCATGTTCCAGAATATACTCCCCATCAGGATCAAATTCTGGCTGGCGGGCATAAACCACCCCCCAAATTGGAGCTGGTAACAGTGCATTGCCAGGGCCAAGGTACGACAACTGCCGCTCCTCTTGGCTGGCCTCCCCGAGTGGGACAGGGGATGCCGTCATAAAGCAGTCAAACATTGTATTTGTATATGTCGCAGTGGTGTCGTCATTCTCAGAGCTGTCAGGCTCCTGGTCCAGCTGCGCCCATGTCTGTGCTTGGATGGAGGAGGGGAAAAGAGGGTACCCCAGGGATGGAGAGAGCACAGTCACCCACCATGTCATCAGTAGTGGGGGTGGTGCTGTCATTGTCGGCACCATTTGAGCCATGATCCACCCCATGAGCAGTCACTCGTGAGACTGGAGGCGGCTGGTGGGTTGTGCTGGCATCCTGGCACTGTCCAACACTGTCATAGGGTCGTAGCACCCACGATCCACCCAGCGAGCAGTTGCATGCTGGTGTAGAAGTGGGTGCAGGACGGTCCATCGTGGTTGTGAGGTGCTGAGGTTGGTACAATGCCTGTTTCGGTGAGTTTGGGGGGGGGGTTAGCATGACATAGCACAGATTTGGGGGTGCATAGGTGCGTACTGTGCAGGTATCCCACTTCTCAGGTTTCCCGGCACCCTTCTCCATCATCCAAACCCTGCTGCTTGTTGTTACCTGTAGTTTAGATCCTAAAAAAGAAAGAACACCATTAGTTAGCTAGTAAAAAACAAGAATTGAGCACAAAAAACATACCTAGGCACCTACATTGTGTCCGATCAGCTCATTTGCAGCTGTGGGTGGTGCTTAGTGGTGTGGGAGTGGACATGGAAGTGGTGGTGGTAGAGGTGGGAGGGAGCCTTCTGCTCGCATAGAGAGTGAGGGGCAAGGGTGTTGTCATCATTCGTCATTCTCCTGTCATCGTCATTGTGCCCGCGTGCTCATCCATCACTGTTGCTTGGGTGTCCTTGTTGTCATGCCACCCACTGTCCACCCTGCAAGCAGTTGCTTGCAGCAGTAGCGGTGGGTGCTGACATGGGGTGTCCTGGCCTGTCCCGGTGTGGGTCTGTCATTACAAAATGTTGATAGCCTAAAATACAATAGATTAGTAAAAAGAAAGAAATGACAAAAACTCACCCAGGGCACAAACGACGATAGATGTCATTTGGGCCTGTCTGCATCCATTCACCTGGCATTCACGTACCTTGCCATTGCTGTCTTCATTTGGCGTTGTTTGTCATCTTGTCGTTCCCCTGTTGTCTCGTTCCCATGGTTGTGGTGTGGGGTTTGGGCATGGGGTGTCTTAGGTGGAGTTGTTATAAGTTAAAAACACCTAAGATAGAGTTGATTAGTAAAAAGAAACATGAAGAAATAAGAAAAAAAGCTTACCTGGGTAGTGTTTCCACTCTTTCATTGTTGTTGTCGTTCAGTGGAAGGCATGGGAGAAGGCCACAACTTGCGGTCTTCTTGAACATTTGGGACCCCAAATGATGCATCAGAATGCATTGATGGGGTTGTCTGGTAGCAGGGAATGTGCCATTGGGCAGCTTACACCGTGTGGGGAGGTGGTGAAGGGTGAAAGAGGGAAGGGTGGGGAGGAGAGGGTCCTGGGGCTATCTTGAATTCTCGAGACCTTGAACAACATATTATAAACATCTTCTGGGTTGTCTGGTGGCAGGGAATGCACCATTGGGTGGCTTACATTGCTTGTGGTGGTGGTGGAGAGTCCAGGTGAAGAGGATGGAGAGAAGACAGTTCTGGTGCTGTCTCTAATGCTCGAGACATTGAATGATGTGTTGAGAACACATCATTCAGTCCATCTGGTGGAAATGAAGGCTACCTGAAGCCATGAATGTGAAAGAACAATACTTACAAGAGTTGTGGCCAATTGGTCAACATGAACATAGGCCATGACATACTTACAAAGTTCATAAAACATAGTCATATTCATAAAGGTATACTAACATAGAGTAAGAGCAATCATAACTACTGCAGGACATATGCTATTACCCTGTAAGTTGTGAGTTGCAACAAGACATGATGGGCCCCAGGCCATTTAAGCTTGCATCTGCTCCTGCTTGCCCTGCTCATTCTCCTCCTCCTCCTCCTCCTCCTCACCATCTTCAAGGGCCGCCAATTCTGTGGCCGTTGGAAGCTTATACAAAGCCTGAACACGGTTCCCATACTTCATGAAAGCACGTCGGGGCGTCCTTCCAATCAGGATCAGAGTCAGTCGAAAGACAATCACTCTTCAGAGGAAGTGCAATTGGGGCCATGGCATAGCGAGCACAATTCCTGAGCAACATCGTGTTGAAAAAGGCAAGATCAAACCAATCCAAAGGACAATCCACAGGTACACGGGCGGAAATTTGGCTCTCGAGATTCTCAGGATGTGGGATGCAAGGCTCCTCATGCCTCCTGCTCCCACAGAAAAGAGGGTTCCCTGCTTTGCAGCTATTGTCAATGTGGTGCAGAAAGTTGGTGATGTGGGGATTGTGTGCTTGCTTCCTCATAATAAAGAAACCACCATCAGGGTTCCTCTCATCATCAGACATGCACTTGTATGAACCAGCTAGAAGCCTGATATGCTGGTTCCAGCCATGGTCCTTCAGATAAGTGTGGCGCTTGAGAGTAAGCTAGAGCGAAATTTTGTGATTCAAATCTGAAAGATAAAAATAACTTGAAAACAGTACCAATTGGTGGTTCTTGTATGCTTTGTTCTCCTCAACACCTCGATGGACACTGCCCTTCTCTTTTGCCTCCTTTGCTGCAAGCTTCTTCATATAACCCCACATGAAATTGCGATATAATTTCTTGAGGACAGGTCTATTCTGGAGGTAAGCAAGATTCGGAGCAAGATGTTGGTAAGCAAATGTAGTAGCAGCCTGCTCGAAAGTCCAGATAGCAATTGACTCAAGGGCTCCATTATACAACAAAGTGTGTGTGCCACCAAGAAGATCAGGGCACCATGCTGGTAGACCAAATGAGTGAACCTTTGAAAAGATCAATCAAAGATCATGCTCCAGGATGCGAGCAATATTGAGGGCAATATTTGAGTCTGGCACCACATTGCACCACCTGCAAAGCTCTATGATTGCATCAAGTGCCGCTTTATCTGTTGCTTGAAACTGGGCATTGTGGGTATTGCCTTTGAGCAAAGCATTTATTTCACCAGCAGAGGTGAAATGTTGTGAAAAGGTGTTTAAGGTATGATTATCAGGGGCCTCAGGAACTGATGTGTTGGTTACGGCACCCATTAAGACATGAAGGTGCATCTCAAGGGCAAGCTGGGTTGTACCATGTCAGAGTTCAGGATAAAATCAGAATAGTCAAAGAAACACACACTTTAATTTGACTGGCATCATCAGGTATATCTATCTTCTTCAGATGATGAGTATCTTCTTTCACAATCCTCTCCCCTTCCCCAGGAACAAAGCCCTTTGCCCGCAGATGCTTTGATGCAGTTGATTTGGATGCTTGGGGTCTCTTGTGTCCAGAAGACCTTGATGGTGGGATAGCTGGGATAGTAAAGAGGACCTATTGACCAGAAGGTGAGGAAGATATGTTGATGTAAGAAGACAAAGAACAAATGTTGTGCATGAGGCTTCAGATCCATATGGTCACCTGACTAAATGAGTCTTGACACAACACGACTAAGATCACCTGATGAGATGATATTCCAGACCGGTTGAATGATTACAAATTATTATTACCAGCACAGAAATTGTACACAATCTTTGCCAATAAAACACCTTTTTTGGGCAATGGCTTATGTCAGTTGTCTCAAAGCCTTGTGGCCAGATCAGTGTCATGTGGCTGTCTACTGGAGATATGCACATCATTGCTAGATGATCTGCCAAAGACATGAGATGAACTCATGTCATCACAACATGAGCTGGAAAATGCCTCCGGTGTCAGGTATTGAGTCTATTGACTATGTAAGTACATGCTAATTATGTAAGTAGTTACATCATGTGTATGTACTAACATTGCAGTGCAACACTGTTAGGGTTGCTGAAGTTCAGTTCAGTCCAGTTCTTGACACTTTTTGCTGAACTGTGAACCGAACTTTCACTAATTTTCTAGAACTGAACTGAAAACTGAACAGCACAGGAAAGAACTGGTTTTCAATGGTTCTGTTCAGTCCGGTTCTCAGTTCGAACTGGTGAACCAATGGTGAACTGAGATAAAAAAAAACAAAAAAATGTGCTATGTACCTGTTTTCACACACCAGACAAGCCCAATGACGTGTCGAAAGCCTACTTGCAGACCCCAGAAGTCAGCACTCTTGTTATCTCTGACTTCAAGTACCCTTGCACACTGACATCCAAAAAAGGTTGCTTACAAAGACAACTTCAAGTATTACATTCAGTTGTTTAAAATCTTATGTATTTGGAGGTCCTACACTATTATGTACATTAAAAAAACTAAGCCCCCTCATGCAAACACAAGGGGGCAGAGCAACAATATTAAACTGAAAAAATAATAATTCCCGCTCCACACAAAATGTGGGGGGAGGGTCATCCCATCATCCAAAGCATATAAGATAAAATAAAATTCAAGTACCCTCTTGCAATGGATGCAAGGGAGGGTTAAAGGCATGGGCCTGTGGTACCGTCATGTTGCATTGCAGCAGCAGCACCCACCTGCAAGCACCAGTGGGGTGCTCAGGTTGGCCTGGGCATCGTTGTCATTCCCGTGTCCCTGCCCTGCCCTGCATTTCATCATGGTCCTCCCTATCCCTGTTGTTGCTGTCTTGTCCTGGTCCTGGTTCTCCTATAGTTGTTGTCCTCTGTCCCCTACCACCCTTGGTTTGTTGTCAAGTACCCACAATCCACCCTGCGAGCAGGGGCAGTGTGTGGTGGGTACTGGGTCTTCATTGTCCTGTCATCATTGTCAGCAGTTCTGGTTAGTACCTGAGAAAGTTTGTTGGTAACAAAATAATGAGACAAGAAAGAAAGAAAAACTTGCCAATGGCCCAAGAGACATTTGACATCTCTAGGGCCTTTTACTTGTTTGCTTTGCCCCCTTCTTGTTGTCTCCGCCTTGTCTCCCACTGTCTCATTGTTCTGTTGTCATTCTGTTTGGTCTGGTGGCAGTGTTGCTGTTCTCTCACCGATTAGTTGCACATGTTCCCACCCTGCAAGCAGTTACTTGCAGCGGTGGTTGGGGGTGCTTCCGTGGTGGCCACTGTCATCGTCTGGGTGTCATTTTGCTGTTATAAATCAAACCTATAAGAAATGAAAAATGTAAGTTGAATAAGTAAAGACTATCAAATAAAAAAAAATTACCAGGTACCCAAACAATGTTATCATCATTTGGGCCCATTTCTGCTGTTGGTTCTAGGGATAGGAGGAGTGGAGGAGGTGGTGTCATTGATAGTGGTGGTAATGAGGCAATGAGCTGGCATGCAGTTGGGAAAATGAACATTGTTCAGTCACCTATTGATGACCTTTGTCAGCATTTCTGTTTTGGGAAATATCAGTGTGGGGGTGGGGAAGCTTCAGCCCCCTCAAAAAGTTCTGTTCAAACTGGTCTGAACCTCAGTTCTCTTGCCACACCCATGTCCTGAACCGAGAACCAGAACCGTTATGTCCAGTGGCTGGACCAAACCTGAACTGAACAGAACCATCAGTTCGGTTCTACCGGTTCTGGTTCTTTGCGTCAGTTCAGAACCGAACTTTGGCAACCCTAAACTCTGTTAATGCATTACTTGACACATTCTTCACACATTCCAGTTTGCTCACTCTCTGATGTAATACTGTAACTACTGGTTTGAGAAGGCCATTGCTGTCATCACAGCAGATTGGAGTTCTCCTGAACAGAGGGGATCAAGTAGTGCTGATGCACAATTCTCAACAGATATCTGGCAGTGCATCAACTTTGGATGGTATGTCTCTGTCAGTACCCTGAAGAACTCCTATTCAGCACCCTGAATCATGTAGGACCTGTCCAAGAACCTCATGGAATTCTCCAAGGTATCATTATGGGACACTGCATGTGCCAAGTCTAATACTTTGCAGAACTTTGACTCAGACAGCTTGACATTGGGCTTCAAAATGAACTTTGGTGTATGATGGACACCAAGGTCCCAGTGCTTGCTCATCCGCTACCCACCTCTACAGCACAGAACACATATACATGTCAATGCCTCACAATCCTTTGACAAATAAGCACTCCCAATTACAATATTGTGCAGATCCCTCCAACACTTGCCAGTCTGCAATCCAGTTTTCGTGGCGAAAATAGTTTCCCACATATACTGTGGCTACACAACATGCTGTATGCTTATGGTGCTACAGTGGTCAAGATAGTTCATTGAAAAGAGTTCTGTAAGTTCCTTCTCTCTGAACTTCAACAACATGACATCTTATTGAGTACAAGCCCAGTTTTTCTACCAGAGTTCAAAGTATCCTAGAAGTCATGGCTAAACTCTCATGAGTTGCTTCTTTACCTATTCTTACCTTACCAAAATTTCTGGTGCGAATGAGCGAAAGCAATGCCAAGTTTATCATAGTGACATCCATGGCCAACTCCCATTCAAGACCTGTGGAATGGATGATCCTGTACCTATGATTGATTTCTCTCCCTCTGGTAATCACAATTCATCACATCCATTGGAACATAAAGACATAGATGCTACACAATCAGATCACACAATTCAAACCTTGCTGATACTTTGAGATAGTTTCAGGCCTTCTCTGTGTCTTGGTCCTGGCTCTTGGATGACTTGGAAAAGTCTTTGTGGTCTAACAATGACGTAGCTGCACTCACAGCTACTCAGGAATGTTGGATAGCTCTGGATAAGCTAATTTTGAAGATGGACAATTTAGAGGTGGGCATTGCACAATGATCTTGTGAGTTTTCATAATTCTCTCAGCAGAAACATATAACCCTAATCATTCTGTAGGGCTTTCTGCCTTGTGGATAAATGTGTCTCAGTGATGTTGCAAGTATATCACATACATCAATAATTCACTATTCATGCTCATTTCTATACAGCTATCAAGAACTCATTGATCAGCTTCAAGCAGTGGAAGAATCCAAATCCTATCTAGAATCAGAATTTCAGGAAGAGCAGTGGTCTTTACAGGCAGAAATTGAGAGAATCAATTCACAGCTGCAAGAGGTCAATTTTACAGCTGCAGATGAGCAGAAGTGTTCTGCCCAACTAAAGAGGGAACTTTGTCAGGCCCAGATGCAATTAGAGAGCAAGTCAACTGTCAGATGTGTTGAAAATTTCCTCAAAGCAGAGGCCTCACCCAGAAGCTGCAGATGACCAACTCTAGCAGAGCCCATTTGTATAAGTGCTTAAAGTGTACAACTACTACAGACATCGAGTTTTATATACTAATCTGTATCTAATAAATAATACCTATGAAATATCTAGAGTGAACACATAACACAGATACAATAAGGTCATGGTAACCTATAAATAGAATGTAATGTGTATCAAAGTGACTACAGGCAACTGAGGTCTGAGTTTGAAATCTCAACAAGACAGACTATGTAGGATTGAACTATTGAGCTATCTGCTGATAATGAGCATCAACACACAGCACTCGCATAGGCACTCACAGATGCAACAGAACAGTCAAGGGTGGCAGAGCAGTTAAGGCAAGAGTTGGCCCAGGTGAAAATGGAGTTTGAGGATGTCAAGGCTTAGGAGAGTCAACATGTTGAGAAAGTAATGAATCTTCTCAAAGAGCAGGCAATAAATCTCTGCAAAATAGAAGAATCTTGAGTGCTGGGATAGGATTAGGAGGCACAGATCTAAGCTGTGCAGATGGAGAGTGAAGATGTTCATAAGGCATTAAAGAATGCCAGCAAGGAGAAATATAGACTCCTTTGTACACAGGCTTCAGAGCATGATCACATCATCCAAAATCATATTGCTGAAGCTGATGGCAACTGTGCTGTCTTGGAGTGCCAGTTCTTTGAGTTGAAGGTCATGCAGGAAAATATGTATCAATGGGTAAAGGACCTTTGTGCAGACCTTGCAAACACCAATGCTGTCGGTCTTCACAAGGAGCTGCAGCACATCAAACATGAACTTCAAGATGCATGTCACATTGAATGCCTACTGAGAGGTGACCTGAAGGCTGGGGAAGTGTTGCAATCCCATTTTGAGCAGCAGCTGGAAGAATAGTAAATGGCACAAGAACTCATTAGCAGCTTGTTGTGATCATCAAGAAGAGCTGCATAACAGAGCCCAAAGTTAGTTGGTGCAGTACATAGTTTAAATGTGCTATGTTCCTTTTCTTTGACCCTGGATATGATTATTGATTATCTAAAGGGCACTGCCAACACTGAGGCACTCAATCATTTACCTATTTTTCTGGCCTAATGATTCATAACAATGCATGTTGTCAGCATTGTAAGGGGATGACAAATCTGGATAATTGATCAAGACAAGAACCAGAATGACAATAACATACTTGTCTGTGCGTAATTAGTTGTGAAATGTCTCATGTGTGTGGATTTGGCATACTGGTGTTGATCAATGCTCAGCAACCTCTTATGAACAGCTGTTGATATCAATGAGATATGGCAGCAATGAAGACAATGACTGGGATTAAGGGTATGTAGCTTTCTGGTGTAAATGTGTGATCCGAGCACTGCATTGTTTAGAGTCTGACCAGCTAAACCCACATGAATAGACATCTGACCCAATTCTTTGCTGGGCCCAGGTTGTAAGACTGAGTCCTCAATACTGAGAACTCAGAACCTACTCATGTGTTTTTATTTTTTTTTATTGTCAATTTTATGACCTCTCAGGGAACACCCTATTGTGGTCCTTACATCTTAGAGCATCTACTTGGCCCTGTTGCCTTGACCTTGCCCTGATCCTTGCTCCTCAGACAGCATGCCCTAGACAATCACTCCCCCTGAGGACCAATTCTTCAAATTGTTTAGGACTGCAGGACCTACTTTGACCTCTTCCTATGTTTGCCTGATGTGATTGCTGTTTGAGTAGGTTATATGGCTGTTAAGTGCCTGGCCATGGAATGACAGGCACAAATTGGACATTGTAGATGTTGAGTTTGCTGTTTTGGATAACTTGTTCAAGGTACTTCAATTGTTTCCAGTGATCCTTTGTGGTGCAGGCAAGTGAGTTGAATTGAAGATGCACATAAGATCAGTCGATGGGTATAAATACACTTGAGTTATGCCTGTGGGTGTATTTGCAAGTAAATGTTCCCTATGAGATCATGTATTCACCTTTTCCTGAGTGTAAACATCCCGTTCTGTTTATGTAGCTGATGAGTGCTTTGTAGCACCACGAGGTCCCTGGAGTCCCTTCTCATCTGTTGGTCCATCTCATGTTGTTCCCTATTATATGCCTCACATTCAAACAGAAAATGGGTTATGGTTTCCTTCGCCAGAGGTCCTCGCCCCTGACATGCTGTACAGGTGCTCATCTCTGATTTCTTGATGCAATGTAGGTAGAAGTTGAGTGGTATATGCCCTGTGCATATTTGCATCAGTATGCTGATCTGTTGCCTCCTAAGTTCTGCCTGTAATTTAGCATATCATCTGTATGTAAAATGTGGGTCAAGATGACTTAGCTTTGGTTGACATGGTGAGGTTGTTAGGAAACCACCCCATTACCTAATAAAATTTCATTTTTATTTTATTATGTCGAATTACACTACATGATGCCAAATGACACTACACTTTGATAGCGTGAGAATTTTATTTTGCATGCATCAATATGTACACGCATGTACGAGTGCATCAGTAACAACAATGTACAATATATGTAACATAGTATATAAACCCTAAATATACGCCTAGGGGACCCCAGTTGTGTTCTCTTAGGTATTCCACCTACATTTTTGGTGTGAAAGGCCTATCTCAACAAACTCACCTATTAATAACCCCTCGCATCAAAACCGTCAATTCCCCCATCATGAGCATGGATCCTGCCCCCTTCTTGTAGAGAGAACCCACACGGTCTTAGCTAGCAGATAGTGGGTGTCGCCCTAACAGAAGAACACAACTTCCCATATAAGTGTGCCTTCTCTTACTTGTGCATATGTCATTGTTTCACCGTGCCACATCCAATTACTCATCCTTTTGGCATGAGCTGGAAGTACTTGTATATACGTAATCTACCTTTTCTTTTGTAAGCTGACGCCAGGCCTCGCCTTACATTGCGACTGCCAGTGATCGAGAGGCAGCACTCATCATTAGGACAGCTGCAACCAGACAACCGATTGGATCTGGTTTAGTTATGATTTACATCACTCTATTTGGACGACTATTTTAGTTACAAGCTGAATTCAGTGTTATCCCCGAGATCAGGCACTGTTGGAAGGGTTATTGATCTGAAGTGTCAAATTAGGCGCCCGACGAACAATGAATGAACGATGAACCATCACGTGACCCATAAATGTTTGGAGAGGTCCCAAAGAACCAATCTTGAATTTGTCGAAGAAGTGATTCATTACAGATTCTACAATTATGTCTGAACATTCAACTTCTAATCCTGGCCCTAATCCTGTTCTCACACCAGCACTAGAGGCGAAAATTGATGCACTTACAGTGCAAATGTCACAATTAGTGTCAGTGTTGGCAGCATCACAGCCCAGACAAGCAGAAGTACAGCCAGAGACGACAGGAGAAAGAGATGATGAGATGGAGGAGATGGTGGAGTGGATATCGCAGGAGGATGAGATGGCAGAGAAATCTGGAAATGGAAAAGCGCGCTTACCTAAGTATGTGTCCCCACAAATCTTTGACGGTACCATGGAGAATACAAAATCCTTCATCAGCTCTATAGTATTGTACATCCATGGGAGGAAGCCAGAGTTTTGTACAGCCGAGTCTAGGATTATGTTTGCTCTCTCATACATTCAGGGGGGGAAAACACAGTTCTGGAGAAACAAGGCTATTAATCAAATTGCTGCAGGAAATAAACCATTTGCAACCTTCAAAGAATTTCTGGAGAGATTGGAGGCACAGTTTGGAGACCCTAATCCAAAGGTGACAGCCAATGCTAAATTAAAGACCATGCACCAAGGTTCCCTAACGGCAGATGAATTTATTTTGCAGTTCAAAGCAGAAGCTTCGCAAACGGTGTAGCCATGGCAGCAGAGGCCCCAGTGGAGTCCATAGCAGAGTCCGCAGCCAGAGTCCGGCATTTCCCTTAGCAGTCATGTGATCTCATAGATAGACACATGTGTGTGTAGATAAGGATCATCTTGGCTTGTCCGTGTCCTTTCTGACTCGCATCTAGTAGTAGATGCAAGCCCTGTCCAAACCGTCTCATCTAGTAGTAGACAAGACCCTGAGAGACCGCACGACTCCATCTGGTGACAACAGGAAGATTTGCACTTTTCACATACTGTAACCTGTTTAACCTGTTCTTGACCTGTTCAGCTCACCCCTCTAACCTGTGTCCTTGTCTCATTCTTGGTCCTCTGCTAATTCTGTCTACCTGTCAGCCTGGTTCCTATCTACTGTGTCTCAACACCCAGCCCACCTGTCAGAAGTTAGACACCTGTCAATGCAGCTCTGTTCATCTCGGCTCCCCCATCAGCCTCACCTCATGCTACCTCATGCCACAATGCAAGCAAGAAACATGTGACGAGACCACCTGGGCAGGTTCATACCAGACACCACATCCATGGAACCCACACCAACACCATCAACGACATCCTCCTTCATCCTACCATCCACACCCGACAACTGTTAAGAACTGATCCTAGAGGCTGCTTCGGAATCCGACCAGACACTGTAGGTGATGATAGCAGAAGATTGTTGGGTCGATGCGGATTCTGTGGAAGGGGGAACGGAAAGGACTTGGCTTCAGCTTGTAAGAAGCTGCGCCCTTCACCTCGTCTGGTGTCCTAATTTCAAGTCGAAGGTTTAGAGGTAGGAGCGGGAAAGTGCGGGTAAAAGCAGGGAGGAGTACGGAGGGTCTTAGGTTAAGTTCAGATGGGACTAGAACTTCAGAGGGTGACTAGAGGTTGAGTCGAATGGAGTTCAGACTCTTAGAGGACAGGGGTTGGAGTAGAAGGAGGTTTTAGATTGGCAGGATAAAGTTGAGTCTATGTCAATCTACGAACTCAGGAATACAAGGCGAAAACTAACTAAGCTTAAATACTGTGGTCCAGAATAATGCGGAACAGGAATGAAGACTGCAGCAGTGTCTCGACTGCGTAGATAAATTATTTAGTGGGAGCTGCACAGGAATCCGTAGTCGAATTTGCAATAGAGATGGCAGCCTTGGGAAGGCAGCCATGGATGCTGTACAAGGCGGCCTGGTGCACAGCAGTATGGGCAGTGCAAGGCAGCCGGGAACGAAATTGGGAGGCATAGGTGAAAGTCATGTTCGACGTGCAGGAAAAGGTCAGATGGATGCGGGTTCCGATCGGGCGAGGAACGGTTCTTGACAATGACTCAGAAAGTATCTTCCTCATCAGCCCCTGGCCATCACCGATTGCACCACTGTCTACACCACAACTCTCCACAACCCCAACCCCTCCCGATGACGATGATGATAGCATGACCGAAACCAGCACTAGACTGTTCTGGGGCAATGACGAATGTGAGGACGAAAACCTGCCGGACTTCCTAAACTCAATCGAGCGACTCTTCATTCAGAAATCCAACACCACAGATGCGCAGAGACTCCAGGCGTTCCAGCTGTACCTCAAGTCAGGATCCATCGCCAAGCAATGGTGGAACGATCTCCCCACCAGCAATAAAGATACCTGGGAGCACCTTGTACAGGCATTCGAGAAGAGGTGGCCGGATAAAGCCACCACAGTAAAAACAGTAGAGGAGAAGCAGGCAGCCCTCAAGCAAACAAAGATCACGGAAGAGGAGGTAGGGAAGCGAGTGAAGAACAACGGAGTAGAGGAGTTTGCCCACGTTGTATGGGCGGACAAGATAGAACAGTTAGCAGCGGCAATCCCAGACATGAATGGCCTCTTGATAGGGAATGTACAGAAAACCATGCCAAAGGTACTGCAGAAGGTAACAGGCTTAGGACACACTGACTGGATGACATTTTGGAAAGCAATCCGCACGGCAACATTATCCCAGATCAATGAAGCAAAGGAGGAGGAGAGGGAGGTGCGACACATTTGAGAGGAGCTGAAGAAATTACAAGGGCTACGAAACACGTCGACGAGGGATCTCACCACTGCATTCCAATGACTCAATGTTAACACGTCAATCAACCCAGCACCATGGTTCCCCATCCTCCGAAACCAACCCACGCACACCCTAAACCAAGCCCAATCACAGATGTACAGAACCAACAATACGTTCCCCACAAATGCAGCACAATCTGCAGGTGACCAAACCTCATACCGAGCCAACCGACCCCCCGAAGTCCGGTTAGCCAACATCACATGGTTAGCTCTGCCAATCCGGCTGAATACTCCAGCGGGGCAGGCAGCGTATGACAGACAGATCATAGACTGGAATAGCGCCAACCTGGGACAGACCATAAGTGAGTTTAGACCATACCCCCTCGTCCTGGGAACCAACCCAGTTGTGTCTGGCGAGTGTTGGAAATGTGGGATGGTGGGACACATGGGCCGCAACTGTGACAGCCCCGTGCAGGTTCCTGCACTCGAACAGTGTTGGTGGTCAATCGCTACGACCATCAAGCGCAGCTGCAGGACAACCACATCTGACAATATCAACATCAACTTCATCGGCTCTGATCAACCGTGGCTCACTAAGGAAGAGTATGACCAGCAAGTCATTGCAAATTTCCTAGCAGACCAGGGAAAAGGTTAAGGGTTGTCAGCATAGAACAGGAGGTTCCACTGACGACCCAACAACTTGTCAATCAGGGTCCTTGGGTGTGATGAGGCATCACTCAAGGATGAAGTAAAGCCATCCGATATCAGGTGCACTTTAGACACCAATGTGTACCTAGAGCATCCAGAATCAATTGTCATTGACCTGTACTGCCTGGACAGTGAGGATGAGCAACAGAACAGCATGCCATTTCTGCACACCATCAAACTAAATGGCCCAAAAGGGGAGGTTGTACAACTGATGAGCACATTTGATGATGGTGCAATGGCGAGTGCAGTGGACCTAAAGACATTCCAAAAGGTTAAACATCGGCTTGACCCTCTTAGGAGGTCAAATCGCATACTGCAGATGGTGGATGGACGACTGGTACCATCAATGGGGGTCTGGAGTGGAAGAATCACTGTTGGCAAAGTCTCCCACACAGGAACATTCGAGATCTTTGATAGCAATGGAGCATGGTCAGTGCTGTTTGGGAAACCCTTATTGAAGACATTCAAGGCAGTCCATAACTACGACTTGGACATCATGAAAATGCCCAAGGGCAATAATTGGGCTGAACTGAGAAACCAGTATCAGGGTGAAGGGGGGACAAAGCCACTGCTCCTAGCAGATCTTGACCCCAATATGAACCAGCACATTAACTTCAAGGGGGATTGTTGTGTGTCCCCCTTGAGGCAAGTCCCACATAATAAAAATGATAGTGAACCAGTTGATGTAGCAGGAAGTGAAACAGCACTGCTACCCCCATCTGGTCAGGACCCAGACACTGAAAAGTGCACAAACTTGAAGGGGGATCACTGCGCACCCCCCTCAAGGCAAGTCTTACAATCCAATAAAAGTACCAATGAGCTGGTTGACAAAGCAGTAATTGAGCAAGCAGAACATGGGAACCATCCCCTGGACAGTAGAGGACAGGAAGAGGAAAATTCAGGAAGCCAAGTAGCACCTAAAATCCAGCATCTGCTCACCCAGGAAGGAAACAAGAGACGTACACAGGAGGAACGCATCAAGTGGCAAGAAGCTAATGGCTTAGAAGGGAAAAAGTCTCGAATGGACTGAACCATAGCAAAGCACAAAAGGCTAGGGAAGCCACCACCAAAGGGAGTACAATCGACTTCCCAATCATCCCCACCTACCACAATACCATCTGCTGACAAGTCTAACAACCCAGATCCTGCACCAGACCACAAAAGTAACATATGGAATATCGACACAAAGACACAGAACATTGACCATGGCACTGAGCAGAAGATAATCCCTGGCAATCTCGATAAGGAAGTGTTCACCCAGTGATCAGACCCATTTAAGGTTGAACACGTGAAGGCAGTGCTGGCAGAGCTCACAATAGGTGACAATCTAACTCAAGAGCAATACATAAGCATTGAAAACACACTTCGCGAGTTTGCTGACTGCTTTGTGCTATCTATGAGTGAGGTAACAGTAGTAGCAGGAGCCGAACACAAGCTGAATGTGCCCAAGGGTACAAAATTCAAGACAAAGGTGAATCAGCAGCCACTCAGTGGACCTCAAAAGGAATATTTCAATGGTGTACTCGACAAAATGCTGGAGGCCGGTATCATCGCCCCAATCGACCATAACAATGTTAAATGCTGCAGAGCAACCACCTTAGCAAAGAAAGCACATGAAGGTAATGGACTAACCATCAAGGAATTGCAGCACAGACTCAATGATGAGTGTGTCATGGCTGGGATTCCATCAGCATTTAAGGACCTTCCACCCCAGGACTCCAAGCAGCATGATATGGTACAGGTGGAAACACAAACTAAGTGGCGAGTGTGTCAAGACTTTACAGAACTAAACAAGGTGACAAAGGTACCCCCCATGCCTCAAGGAGATATATGGGCCAAGCAACAGTGCCTGAGTGGACACCGATGGATAAACACATTTGACTTTGCAGCAGGATTCTATGCCTGTGAAATTGGGCCTGAGGACCAGCCATATGTATGCTTCTATGTGGAAGGACGAGGATACTTCTGTTACAAGCGTATGCCCTTTGGGTTAACAGGTGCGCCCTCCACTTTTGCAGAAATGACAGCCCAAGCTCTGGGTGACTTGGTAGGAATCCTATTTGAACTGTTTGTCGATGATGGCGGAATGGTGGGAGATGACTTCACAGAAACATTGGCTAACATTCAAACATTGCTAACCAGAGTAAGGGAGAAAGGACTCTTGCTATCAGCAGCCAAGTCAAGCTTCTTCATGACTGAAGCTGTCTTTGCTGGAGCAAGAGTGGGACCAACAGGTATAAAACCAGACCTCACAAAACTAACAGCCATTGTAGATTGGAAATGACCAACAGATCTGCAAAACCTAGCAGCATTCACAGGACTAACAGGATATTTCAGGTCACTGATCAAAGGATATGCAGCACTAGCCCAACCTCTCACAGACTTGGCCAGAAGTCTTGACCTTCCCAAGGGAAAGGGGAAGGCTGCTTACCGACATGCCATGAAAGGACACTCACTGATTGGTCTATGGAAAGAGGAACATGAGAAGGCCTTCCTGGGATTAAAAATTGCCTTAACCAACGAACCAGTATTGAAAGGACCAAAGTTCGATGGCACTCCTTTTGTCGTCACCACAGACAGTTGTAAGTATGGTTTCGCAGGCATGCTTTCACAACAACACACCACAGTCCTGCCCAATGGTAAAGAGGTCACACACATACACCCAGTTGCATTTAGCAGCAAATGAACATCTCAATCTGAGGAGAAGTACAAGCCATATTTACTAGAATTTGCTGCACTGAAATTCTCCTTAGACAAATTCTCTGATCTTATATGGGGATATCCCATTGAGTTGGAGACTGACTGCCAAGCACTCAGAGACCACTTACTGAATGACAAGCTCAACTCTACCCATGCACGATGGAGGGATGGAGTACTAGCTCACCAGATTACAGATGTATGGCATAGACCAGGACACCTGAATCCTGTCACAGATGGTATCAGCAGGAAATATGTGAACCTACCCGCAGAAAAGAACAATGGACACGAATGGACAGTAAGTGAAGACTGGGGAGCACAAACAGGCATCCAAAATGACATATTCCAAATTGAGTCATTGCCTACTTACAATGCCCTCAAACACTGCTTTGCTAACGAGAAAATATTCCTCAATGTCATAGAGGCATTGGCAGAACTAGAACATGGGAAAAGTATTAGAGAAAGGAAGAAAGCCAAGCACCGAGCAGCAGGATACATGATCCAAGATGGCAAATTATGGAAAATAGGCGACACCAAGTCCACATGAGCGAAACCATGGGTAGAGTGTGTACCACAATCAGAGGCAGTCACACTAGCATGGGAGGTACACCGGAATGAAGGGCATTTTCACAGGGACAACATAAAAATTGTGCTGATGGACAGAATAGCAAGTCCACATCTTGACCAATCAATCACCAAGGCAATCATGGACTGTGGTAAGTGCAAAGGGCATGGCCCAAAACACTTACATTCATTGCTAGAACCCATAACGCGACGCCACCCATTCGAACTTCTTGTCGGCGACACCCTGGCCATGCCACAAGGAAAAGGAGGCTTTACAAAAATCGGATTATATGCAGACATCTACTCACAGCACGTATGGGCAGATAAATTCAAGACTGCCGCATCAGCAGCCACCACCTGCAAGACATTCAATAACATCTGTACCACATTCACAGCACCTGAGGCCTTCATGGTTGATGGTGGCTGTGAGTTTGACAATGATGCTGTCCGCAAAGCATGCGCCATACGCAACGTGGAACTACGGGTAGTTCCAGGATATTCCCCCTGGATCAATGGTCTGATAGAGGGGATGAATGCAAAGCTATTGGGAAGGCTAAAGTGATTGTGCTCACCAGATCTAGGGGAGGATGAATATGATAAAATGGATGTACCAGCCTCATGGCCTGACCACCTGGAGGAAGCCATCAAATGCCTCAACAATTGCATTCTTCCAAACCTTAAGTTCTCACCCAATGAACCCCTCCTAGGCATCGTGATCAACACAAAGCGCACACCGGCAGAGCAAACAGAGGAGGAAGTAACATCAGATGAGGTTGAGGTCCAGATGGCATATGTAGAGCAACAGCGATTAGATGGGTATGCACACATATCTTCTCATGCTCACAGATGGAAGCTGGCATTCGACAGGAAGGTCTTAGCCCAAGCACCAAGAGAGGTCATATTCAAAGCGGGACAGCTGGTACAAGTTTACAGAAGTGACCTGGACTTCACATTCAAGGCAGAACGGAAAAGGGAACCAAAATGGTCAGCACCATGCTGGGTAACAAGCAGAGACCACAACTCCTATAAATTGGAAACACTGGAAGGATTACCCATTGGCAACAGATTCTCTTCACGATGACTCTGCAGGTTCATTCCTCGCAATGGCACAGCACTGCACAAGGCCCAGGTAGCCATCGAGAAGCTATAGAGTGATCAGGAAACCAAAGAAGACATTGTGCAGGAGGAAGTAGAGAGAATAGTGATTGATGAAGATGGTGACATAGAGTGGGAAGATGTGGAACACAAGGCAGACAAAGAACTAATCCCATCAGACCCCTGAGTCAAGACTGCAATCAACCCTTGCTGTTGACGGACATCGGCTATATTCAGGCCCTGACTCATGTATATATACCAGAGCTGAGTCCTGATTTTATTTTATTTCCACATTGATCATCCCACACTCCCATGATCACTGACATACCTGACACAAACACCTCTTCTTGAAGATGGTTCTGGGGAGGGTTTGCACTTTTCCTTTTTCTGTGGGTTATAGTGGCCATCGGCACTGTAACCACATGGACTTTACAGGCCCATCAATTATCATCGACAGCCTTTCACGACACCAAACATGATGGACTACCTAGCCTCATTGACCTGGAGCTGGTCAGAGCTGTTGCCGAGCATCTCCAACACCAACCATCCAGTACCACCTGACGCCTATTTGAGACCAAGTGTTACATTCCCTGACCTTGACAACTCTTGACCACCACCACTCGAAATTGAACCACCAAATCAAACAAGGTTTTAGAATGATACCGGTGACCCTAAACGATGTTTCCGTGTCAGGCCTTAGGGGGAGCCATTGTCATGGACATGCCTCCTGAGGTACATGGGCCAAGGTGAGGGTAAGGCATTGGTGCCTTGTACATACATAATTTCCTCTTCCTTCTCTGAGTTGAGATCGCAATGAGGGCATTGCTACTTGGAAGGGGGGCACATGTAGCCATGGCAGCAGAGGCCCCAGTGGAGTCCATAGCAGAGTTCGCAGCCAGAGTCCGGCATTTCCCTTAGCAGTCACATGACCTCATAGATAGACACATGTGTGTGTAGATAAGGATCATCTTGGCTTGTCTGCATCCTTTCCGACTCGCGTCTAGTAGTAGATGCGAGCCCTGTCCGAACCGTCTCATCTAGTAGTAGACGAGACCCTGAGAGACCGCATGACTCCAATGGACATTGGAGAAGCCGCGTTGGTAGAGTTTTTGAAAGCAGGATTAAATCCCTCTTTATTCAAGTCTATCTACCGACTACCTTCTATGCCAGAGAAGTTGGACGAGTGGTATAATTGGGCAATGCACCTTGACTGGCAATATTGGCAGGAACAGGCGGAGTCAAAGTTGATGTACGGAAGTAGTAAATTTGGAAAGTCATCAGGGGGAAAGTCCAAGAAAGGAAAGGTGCCTCAGGCGCAAGCTCCGAGGGCACAGCCACCAGCCATGGCAGTGACACCTATAGTTACGGAGTCAGCAGCACCAGCAGAGGCAATGGAGGTTGATCAAGCAAGGAGACGAGCCCCACTTAAATGTTTTAACTGTGGGCAGTTAGGACACATTTCTAGGAATTGTAGGCAGAAAAGAAAGATTAGGGAAGCTACAATTGAGGAAGTGAAGCTGGAGGAAGGCAAGCAGAAGAATTTTGTGGAAGAGTCCCAGTGAAGGTTTCCCCATTGGTGACCCAGAATTGTTACAATGTATTAGTATCTGAGGAAACCCAGAGTAAATCAGAAAAGGAAATCGAGGAGGAGTACAACCGTTCTGAATCATGTGACGAAAAGGAGTACAACTGTTGTCAATCATGTGACAAAGAAAATTGTCATGCGTCATTTCCAAAAACCCCTAAATTCTTTATTTGCTCTGCACGAATAGAACCCAAAATCACCTTGACTGTGGGACTGAAGACAGTGGACACACATGCAGCGATTGATGTGGAAGCATTGCTTGATAGTGGTGCTACAGGATTATTCATTAATCAGTCCTTAATTACCAGAAACGGTATTAACACACACAAGCTGGCGCAAAGCGCAACCTATAAGGGTGTACAATATTGATGGAACAGTCAATCGTGGAGGAACTATCAAGGAGGAGGTGACTATGGTCCTAAAGTATCAGGAGCATCAGGAGCGAGCAGTATTTGAAGTGTGCGATCTTGGGAAAACCAATCTAATAATAGGATGTCCATGGTTACGGAAGCATAATCCCAAAATTGATTGGAAAACTGGGAAAGTACAAATGACTTGTTGTCCTAAGGAATGTAATGTGTATGGGAGGAAGATGAAGAAGGAAAAAAGGAAAAAGAAAGAGAAAGAGCATCCAAGAAAGTATTCTGTTACAATGGAGGAAGTGGAGGATGAGGAAATGCCAAATGAGGAAGTTCCGGTCATGATTGAGAAAGAAGAGCAGAAGCAAACCTTTAGAGCAATTTGTGGAGGACAGTCATGGGACAAGAATATTGTGAAGGTGGAGAAGCCAGTGGAGGAATGGGTGCCAAAAGTGTATCATGAATATCTGTCAGTGTTCCAGAAGAAGGAGTCTGAGCAAATGCCAGTGTGGAAGCCATGGGATCATGGGATCAAGATGAAGCCAGGGTTTGTGCCGAAGAAGTCGAAGGTATATCTGTTATCTCCAATGGAACAAGAAGAAGTGGATGCCTTCCTGAAGGAGCAATTGCGCAAAGGATACATATGACCTTTGAAATCACCGCAGACGTCACCAATATTCTTTGTGCCAAAGAAAGACCAAAGGAAGAGGATGTGTACAGATTATAGGTATCTGAATGAGTGGACAGTGAAGAATGCATACCCCCTGCTGTTGATCTCAGAAATAATTGACAAGGTGGGAAAAGCCAAGGTCTTTACAAAATTGGATTTACAATGGGGATACAACAATGTACGAATAAAGAAAGGAGATGAGTGGAAGACCGCATTTGCCACGCATCGAGAATCCTTCGAGCTGCTTGTCATGTTTTTTGGGATGACTAATAGTCCCCTGACCTTTCAAAATATGATGAACGACATTTTCAAGGACATGATAGACAAAGGCGTGGTAATAATATTTATTGACAACATTCTGATATTCATGGAGGATGAAGAAAATCATGAGGTGATAGTGCAGGAGGTGCTACAGAGGTTAGCAGAGAATGATCTATTTTTGAAACCAGAGAAGTGTGTGTTTGGGGCAAGCGAGATTGAGTTGCTAGGATTATTGATTGGCCCTGACAGGATCAAAATGGATCTGATCAAGGTACAGGCAATCACAGATTGGCCTGCGCCCACCCGTGTCAAGGAGGTTCAAGCCTTCTTGGGACTCGCAAAGTATTATTGTCGCTTTGTGCACAATTTTTCTAAAATTGCCACACCCTTACATAACCTTACGCAAAAGGGAGTAGTATGGAGGTGGGGAGAGCAGCAGCAGACAGCGTTTGAGGAGTTGAAGAGGAAGTTTGTGGAGGGACCAATATTAGCCCCAGTAGATTTCACATGCCCTTTGCGAGTGGAATCCGATGCATCTGATTTTGCTACTGGAGCGGTATTATCAATGCTGTGCAAAGATGACAAATGGCATCCTTGTGCATATTTGTCCCAAGGGTTGAATGTGGAGAGGAATTATGATGTGCATGACAAAGAGATGTTGGGGATAATACGAGCATTGGAGGTGTGGAGCATTATTTGGAGGGATGTACACATCAGATTGAGATCTGGACGGATCATCAAAATCTGCAATACTTCATGTCTGCTAAAAAGCTTAATTGCCAGCAAGCACATTGGGCACTATTCCTATTGCATTTCAATTTTCACTTGGTCCACAAAGCGGGAAGCTTAATGAGGAAAGCAGATGCATTATCCAGACATATTGATCATAAAAGGGGGGTGGAGGAGGACAATAAGAATGTTACCTTACTCAAACCCAAATACTTTTGTATTTGCGCTATGCATCAAGGGCATCTATTAATAGATAGCTCGGAAACAGAAATGTTGTCTAAAATTAGACAATGTTCAGAAATGGATGATGAAGTAGTGAAAGCCATGAAAGCTCTGAAGGGAGAGAAGAAAGGTAATATTAAAGGAGATGAATGGGCTGAGGAACAAGGGTTGGTGTTGTTTCGAGGAAAAGTGTATGTACCAAAGGATCAGGATTTGCGAAGGGAGATCATCTGGTTACATCATAATACGCCGACTGCCAGACACCTAGGAAGATGGAAGATGTTGGAATTAGTAATGAGAAATTATTGGTGGCCTGGAATTTGGAAGTATGTGTTGGGGTATGTGGATGGATGTGATACATGCATGAGGGGGAAGAAATTTCCAGAAAAACCTGCAGGAAAATTAATGCCAAACCCTATACCTAAAGTGCCATGGCGAGATATATCTGTGGATTTTATTACCAGATTACCTGAGGCTCAAGGGTGTGATGCAATATTTGTAGTATGTGACCGCTTCACAAAGGAGGTCCATATTATTCCTACTACTACAGAAACCTCATCATTGGGCTTGGTGCGCCTCTATCTAAATCAGGTATGGCAGTTACATGGGTTACCCAATACCATTATCTCCAATCGCAGACCACAATTTGCTTCCAAGTTTATGCAAGAACTGAACAACATATTGGGAATTCAAACTAAACTATCTATGGCATATCACCTGCAGACTGATGGGCAGACAGAGAGAATGAACCAGGAGTTGGAGCAGTACCTACGTATGTTTGTCAACTACCGACAAACTGACTGGCCTGAATGGCTGGCATTTGCCAAATTTTCCCACAATAACAAATTCCATTTGGCTACTCATATGTCACCCTTTTTTGCGAATTATGGATATCATCCTCGCATGGGAGTAGAACCCAGAAGGGAAGTCAAAGTACAGTTGGTAGAAGACTTTGTATCTAAGATGCAAAAGGTACAAGAGGAAGCAGAGGCAGCATTGAAGAAAGCATGTGATGACATGATGTGACATGTGGATCATACTCGAGCATGCACTCCAGAGTACAAAGTTGGTGACTTGGTATGGCTAAGTACCAAGGACCTGAATATTCCATGACCTTCGAGGAAACTTATGGAAAAACAAGTTGGCCCATATGCGATCTCTAAAGTAATCTCGCCTAATGTGGTAGTGCTAAAATTACCCTGATCATTCAAGATTGATCCTGAGATTAATGTATCCCGCCTATGCCCTTACCGCCCACCCACTATTCCTGGCCAACAAACTACTCTGCAACCTCTGATAATAGTAGAAGGTGCTCCAGAATACATAGTTGAACAAATTCTAGACTCACATTTTCGATGGAACAAATTGGAGTTCTTAATAAAGTGGAAAAACTATACCGACAAAAATAATTTGTGGGAACCCAAAGAGAATTGTAAGCGAGTGCGTAATGTGATTGCCCAATTCTTTAAATGTAATCCAAATGCTCCGTGTCGCATTGTGAGAATGGTGTATGAGGGGATGAAATTCTGGCCATACCAAAATTTCACAGAGGGGACAGATGTAATATTTTCTCACCTGGAAGTCAAGGCATAAAAGGGGGGTAATGTTAGGAAACCACCCCATTACCTAATAAAATTTCATTTTTATTTTATTATGTCGAATTACGCTACATGATGCCAAATGATGCTACACTTTGATAGTGTGAGAATTTTATTTCGCATGCATCAATATGTACACGCATGTACAAGTGCGTCGGTAACAACAATGTACAATATATGTAACATAGTATATAAACCCTAAATATATGCCTAGGGGACCCCAGTTGTGTTCTCTTAGGTATTCCACTACATTTTCGGTGTGAAAGGCCTATCTCAACAAACTCACCTATTAATAACCCCTCGCATCAAAACCATCAATTCCCCCATCATGAGCACAGATCCCGCCCCCTTCTTGTAGAGAGAACCCACACAGTCTTAGCTAGCAGATAGTGGGTGTTGCCCTAACAGAGGTTAGCCACATGTCTTTCCACTTATCAGTCATTTCTCTGTGGAATTTCTGCTTTACCGCTGCTATGCTTGCTGGTAGTTCTCCCCGAAGTAGGGGTGGAAGTATGTGTTCGGGGCTCGAGTCACCCTGAGCTGCTCTTTTTGCTTCTTTATCCACTTTTTCATTGCCTTGTACACCGCTATGGCATGAGATCCATACTAGTTGGAACCATTTCAAGTTGGAGTTTGCGTTACCTATGTTGATGCTGTCTGCTGTGGTTAGGAAATTTTCAATCAGATATTGGGTCATGGTCACTTTGCGTGTCCTGATTCTCTTGATGAAGGCCTGACTGTCTGTTAGTACAGATATTGGGAGATGACCTGCTATGTGTTCTGTTCTGATCATCCATATGCCCAGAAGGGCACCTACTACTTCTGCCTTGAATGATGTGAATTTTGTCGTGCTTCCCAGGTGATACCTTAGAACCTTGGCCAGTGCAGGCCTTCCCTTCCTGTACATTACTGCCGCTGCTCCTATTTTAACTTCCAGGCCTGATCCATCAGTGAAAACTTTGATTTCTGGCTTGCTTGTTGCCTCATTGCGAATGGAGGCCTCCCAGTCCTTGGCTATCTCTGTGGTAAAGGGCGAGTGTAAGCCTGGAGATTCATTTATATTTGTTTGTATGCATTGTTGCATTGGACCATATACACTTCTGCATATAGATGATTAGGGATTCTTCCTTTTCCCACTTACTTGCTTCACATATACTCTGCTTTTGTATTACTTCACTTCTAATTACACATTGTGTCTTGTTATTTTTGCGTGATTAGCAGTGAGTTTTGCATTTCTTATCTTTCTCTTTTCTGTCTCTAGTGTTGCCTGTTCCATTAAGGGACAGGCTTTTACTTTTTTTTAACTCAGACAACGACATGTAATTAATGCTCATATTACAATTCAAACACTGTCTCGGCAACCCTCTGTCAAAATCCCCCTTACTACTCATAGTAGGGCCAGGAAGGCTCTGCCAGAGGACGCTGCATTGACAAAGTTGAGCAATCCTGTGACAAACAGATCTGACAAATGTGATGCCTCAATACCTGCCTCTACATCTACAGTTCCTGCCTCCGTTGTGACAGACACTTCACTGATTCGAGCATCATGCATGCAGTGATGATACTCAACCTGGGAAAACCACCAAAACTGCCGATGATATTTGGACAAGTCAGAGGAAGGGTGCGAGACATTCTGAATGTTTGTGGTCCGACCAATGGGAAGACAACTAGTTGGTACTGGTCATAAGGGTAGTTCTATAAGAGAGGGTGTTTAGCATGGTCTGATGGAGTATCGATCGATATCGAGGATGATCGACGAGATCAATGGTGAACAATGTTTATCATCAAGGGTTGATGTGTGAATTCTAAGGACTTTTGGTGGATCGATAGGATATGAAGATTATAGCTGATGGCTAGGAAGTGCCAGAGGGTTACTAGCACTAATGATAAGAGGATCGAAAGTCAATTGAGGACAATGATGGTCAGAAAGGTTTCTTGTTGATCAAGAAAACCCATAGAGGTTTCGATTGTTTAGAGGATAGATCAGATTCTTAGAACTTTATATGAGACAATATGTGAAGACAATTTCTTGTATTCCCAAGTAGATACTACAGAGTTTTATATGTTTTAAGAGAAACTTCCTAAAATGGTATAACAAACATGTGTAAGAACATGAGGCAAAAGATATGAGTTAAGACACGAGGCCAAAAGGAGACTGGAATCCAAACTAGACAGAGATATATCATATGACAAAAGAGTAATAAAGGGAAAGAACTAAAAGGGGACTGTCCTTTGTGTATAAACCGCACTAAGTCTCGCAATAATCTGTCCAGCAGGTTCTGTATGCGATAGGGACTTGGAACGAGGCTGACCTATTATCAGCAGGTTTGAGCACGAGTTGGAATACTCCCTATCACATGGTATTCCACCATTTAGATAATGAATGCAGTGCCCGATGTCACTCGTAGTTTCTCGATGTCGATCAATAATGCTCGACGATGGTCAATGATGGTCGACAATGTTTGATCACGGTCATGGTTGTTTGAAGTTGATCGGGGATACTCGATGTTTGTTCAGAGGGATCTTAAAGTGTTTCAAGGTAGTCCTAGAGTTGTGCAATGTAGTTTCTAAGTATGATTGATGTCGCTGGTGATGTTTCAATGCAGTCGATATGATATCGCAATTGATAGACTTGGTCGAGAGTGGTTGTGTTGCTTCTGGGACATTGTAGGAGTTAGCCGATGTGATTAGAATGTGGTTGTAATGGTGAATCGGCCTTTGAGCTGAGGAGCAGATACCTTCAAAACAAAGAAGGGCTTGATAAGAAGAACTTTGTGGACCACATTGTCTACTCCTTCAAAGATCCATTATTCTCTGACTGGTATCAATCGCAGCAGGAGCTCCTGTCTGTGCTCTCATTCTTGGACTTCATGATCAAAATATGAACATCTTGCCAGAGTTTGTGGTGTTGTTTGATTGATGGAATGATAACCATGAATCCTCAGGCAATGAAGCTGAGAATAATGGCAATGCAAATGCAGCACCTAATGCTCCGCCTGGTACAGTCACTGTGAAGGCAGCTGCAGATGCTTTAAAAGCTGAAAACTGGCTTCAAAGCCTTGTAGACACCCTAACTAAGCTGGACCAAAAGCTAGTGGAGGACAGGAACACTCGTAAATGCGATGCCGAAGAAGTGGCGAGGAGTTTAAAACAATCTAGTTCTACAGTTGGCCTCACTGATAGCTCTAGGCAAGCTCCTTATGCTAGGACTCAGGCAGTGACAAGCTCTCATAACCTTGCCTCATCATCAACAGCCCACCCACCCGAGTTGACAGATTGTGAAAGAAAATATATGGAAACATATAACGGATGTAAGAAGTGCCATGGCTTCTACATGCCTGATGGACACACCTGTGAGTTCCCAAGTGGCGACAACTACATTGAACGTATGATGGCAGCTGTAAACAAAGGCCGCAAATGCATGAAGTTGTCCACAATGCCTGTTCCCCGAGATGAACAAGTGACCATGGTTGCAGCTGTATCCACTGTTCCACCCCAGCCTACCTGCCCTGCCCATCGCTAGCATTCTCGGCATGTCAACATACCCTAACACCGCTGTGTATGCACCAAATGATAACTCGATCATTGGTGGAGGTGACAGTGATCTCTCTTGAGACTCCAATGACTTGGTGAGCACAAGTGTTCCATACTTCATACCACACCTCATGTGGAACTGCACTGTTGATAGTCTTGACCCTTCCTCCTTGTCTCACATTGATGTCCATGCTTTAATTGACCACGGTTCTCCTGCAGTTTTAATTGAAAAATCTCTCATTGCTTGTTTGTGCCTTACAACTTGCTTATTACCTCATCCATTTCCTGTCTCTGGAGTTTTCTTTGATGATTCTGTGAACTCTTCCAATGTCTTGATGACCCACTGGGTCAAGCTCAAACTGCATGACCATGAAAATTTGTATTCTGCACATACTGTATGTGCTCTTACCACACCAAAACTTTGCCATTCAATCATCCTCGGATTGCCTTTTCTATCGCATAATCACATTGTCATAGACGCCCGAAATGATACAGCTATAGACTACAACTGTGGGTTTGACCTACTACATCCTGTACCCCATGTAATACCAAAGGACAAAATTTGCATCCATGATTTGCTGGCAGAAGTTAAAGCAAAACAAGAGCTACTAGTGCTAGAACTAAAGAAACACTGTAAAACACTTAAGCCTCTCATTGATGCAAAGTGTGAACATATTAATGGCGTGGATATTGTCACCGCTGTGCAGGTTAGAGTGGAACAACTCGCAGCTGAGAAACGACTGCTAGAACTGAGTTCTGAAACAAAAAAGGAATATGCAGATGTCTTCCAACTGATTCCTCACATAAACAAAATGCCAGACAACGTACTGTGTAAAATCACCTTGAAAGATGCAGATAGAATGATTACGACTAGAAACTACTCATGCCCATGGAAGTTCCATGAGGTGTGGAGCATTCTCATTCAATGACATTTAGATGTGGGATGCATCCGGCCCTCCTGTTCAGCCCATGCCTTGCCTGCCTTCCTGGTCCCTAAAGCAGACACTACCGATCTGCCATGTTGGGTCAATGATTATTGACAACTTAACAGTAATACAATGACAAATTCACATCTGCTACCTCGCATAGACAACATCCTAGCAGACGCTGGGAGGGGAAAAATTTGGAGTAAGTTGGACATGATGGACAGCTTCTTTCATACCAAAATGGACCCCAACTGCATATTATTGACAGCTGTGATGACCCTGCTTGGACTGTCAAGTGGATGGTAATGCCACAGGGCCTGAGGAATGCACCCCCAGTGCACCAGAGACAAGTAATGGCTGCGCTACATTGTTTCCTGGGTATCTTTGCCCACATCTACTTAGACGATATCATCATCTGGTCTAATTCCCTCGAAGAACACATTCAACATGTTAAACAAATTATGACAGCGCTGTGAGAAGCCCGATTATACTGTAACCTAAAAAAATCAAACCTTTACCTCACAGAACTGATATTCTTGGGGCACCGCATCTCCCAACAGGGGATTGAAGCCTGCTCTTCAAAAGTGGATAAGATTTTGAATTGGCCTAGGCCAAAGTCAGCTACTGATGTTTTCTGGGTCTCGTGAGGTATATCACATCATTTCTGCCACACCTTGCGGACTATACTACAATCCTTACTCCTTTGACTATGAAAGAATGTGAAAAAAAAATCCCAATGTGGGCAGAAGCTCACCAAAATGCGTTCGAGGCTATAAAAGCTTTAGTCGTGAGCTGGGAGTGTCTAACCATGATTGACCACACAATGCCTGGTAAAAATAAAATATTCATAACTTTTGATGCTAGTGACTGGAGAATGGGCACCGCTCTGAGTTGAGGTCCAACTTGGGAAATGGGACACCCTGTTGCATTTGACTCGATGCAGCTAAAAGATGCACAGAAAAATTATTCTGTACATGAAAAAGAAATGTTAGCAATCATTCGCCCCTTAAAAAAAATGGCACTCTGATTTACTGGGCACTCATTTCATCGTGTACACTGACCACTGCACACTGGAAAATTTTGACATGCAAAAAGACCTGTCGCAGCAACAAGCCAGGTGGATGGAACATCTCTCCCAATTTGACATGAGCATATATTACATCCATGGTGAGGATAACACCATGGCAGATGCACTGTCCCACCTACCTGCTGAGACACCAGATGAATCACTGGAAGATGTAGATGTCGGTGATGCTCCCCTGCAGTGGGATTGCTGGCTAAAACAACCAAATTCCTGTAACTCTGTCATGACCATCAGCTCTGACAAAGCCTTCCTGAATGATGTCCAAGAAGGCTATAAACATGACAAATTCTGCTGTAAACTTGAAAGCATTGATAGGTTGTCTCCTCAGCTCAAAGGCCAATTCACCATTTCAACCACATTCTAATCACATTAGCTAACTCCTATGATGTCCCAGACACAGCGCGACCCAGTCTATTGATCGCGATATCATATCGACCACATCAAAACATCACCAGCGACATCAATTGTACTGAGAAACCACATCACACAACCTTAGGACTACCTCAAAAGCCCCTAAGATCCCTCTGAATGAACATCGAACATCCCCGATCAACTTTGAACAACCGCAACTGTGATCGAACATTGTCGACCATTGTTGAGTGTTATCGATCAATATCGAGAAACTATGAGCAACATCGGGTGCCACATTCGTTATCTAAATGGTGGAATACCATGTGCCAGGGAGTATTCCAACTTGTGCTCAAACCTGCTGATAATAGGTCAGCCTCATTCCAAGTCCCTATCGTGTACAGAACCTACTGGACAGATTATTGCAAGACTTAGCACGGTTTATACACAAAGGACAGTCCCTTTTTAGTTCTATACCCTTTATTACTCCTTCATCATATGATATATCTCTTTCTTGTTCGGATTCCAGTCTCCTTTTTGGCCTTGTGTCTTAACTCATATCTTTTGCCTCATGTTCTACACATGTTTCTTATACCATTTTAGGAAGTTTCTTTTAAAACATATAAAACTCTGTAGTATCTACTTGGAAATAGAAGAAATCGTCTTCACATATCGCCTCATATAAAGTTCTAAGCATCCAATCTATCCTCAAAACAATCTAAGCTTCTACAAGTTTTCTTGTTCGACAAGAAACCTCTGCGATCATTGTTGTCCACAATCCTCTTTTGATCCTCTTATTGTTAGCACTAGTAACCATTCCAACACTTCATAGCCATCGGGTATAGCCTTCGTATACTATCGATCTAGCAAAAGGTCCTCAGAATTCACACATCGACCATCGAGGATAAACATCATTTGCCATCAATATTGTCAATCGTCCTTGATATTGATTGATACTCCATCGGACCATGCTAAACACTTTCCTCTCTGATAGAACTACTTTCATGACTAGTACAAACTAGTTGTCTCCTCATTGGTCAGACTACAAACATTCAGAATGTCTCGCACCCTTCCTCTGACTTGCGCAAATATCATTGGTTGCCTCATCAGCAGTATTGGTGGTTTTCCCAGGTTGAGTATCATCAGTGTCGCCGGCGGCATGGCAGACATTCATAAAGTGAACGACTTGTGGTACTTGGGAGACTGCCTCGTGATCCCTCATTTTGGGCAGATTCATGAAGATCTGTTCTGCCTTGCGCATGATGCACTGGGACATTTGGGTGTGGATAAGTTCTACACAAGCATCTGCCACTGCTATTATTGGCCTAATATGCGATGAGATCTTGAAAACGCATATGTCCCTGTGTGCACTGATTGCCAACATAACAAAAGCGGCACTACAAAGGCTAAAGGTCCACTCCACCCTTTGCCTATCCCTGAGAAATGAGGCGATTCAGTATGCCTTGATTTCGTGGGACCGCTCGCTGAAGACAAGAATTACAACTGCATTCTGACAATGACAGATAGGCTCGGCTCTGACATCTGCCTGATCCCTACGTGAACTGACATCACTGCACCCAAACTCACACTACCATTAAGGGACAGGCTTTCAGCGAGTTAGCAGATGGGAAGGGGTGAAGGTTGGGAGTTATGCTCTCAATTTTGTCTGGATGTATCTCAGGGAAAAAATCCATTAATTTGAGCTCTTTACTCTCCCCCACCTATTCCAAGCAATATATACTAGGAATTTTTTTGGCAGGAGATTCTGCCAAATCTGGATTCTGAGTCCTAATGATGTCTGAACGGAGTCCTAGCAGAGTCCTAGCAGATTCCTAGGAATCCGAATTTCTGCACTAGGAATCCTTTCAGACTCCGACCAGAATTTCCTAGGAATGCTAGGAATAATCTGAGCTGTCTGAATAGGTCACGTTGTCCTTATTTATATATTTAGAAAAATACTACTTGTTGAGAGAATCAAACACTAGACCTCATGTAAATGTAGGTTACATAATCAGCACAATGCTTAACCACTATGCCACAACAAGTCTCAATGCTGCATAACTGTTTACACTACATACCATTCCTGGTGGCTGTGTATTACAAAGCACACAGCCACATCATCACACTGCCAGCTCATCACCAACCACCACTATCATTGACACTGCCTCCCTCCCTCACCCTCTACCTCCACCACCACTTTGTCAACACCCACAGCCACTGCTCCCATGGCCACCTCTAATGACGCCACATCCACAACACACACAAAAACACACACAAAATGGGCACAAATGATGATAGATGTTGTTTGTGCCAGAGATAAGTTTTTTCTTGTTTCTTTTTTGTTTCAATTTACTAATTAACTGTTTTAAGTTCTCTTTTAGGTAGTATTGATCTTGTAATGATGGTGCCCAGGCCAGGACACCCCACACCCAACCCTGTTATGCCACCACTGTGAGGATAACAAGGAACAAGGAACAACAGACAGCAAGGATGAACGAACGATGGATGAATGACAAGGGTACAAGAACAACAGGATGACAACAACCCAGACAACCCAATAATGAAGAACACGATGACAACCAAGGTGGCTAGTACCAGGAGGGAAGAACAGCCAAGACAACAAATGAGGACAATGACCCCAGCACCCACCTCCATTGTGCAAGCAACTGCTCGCATGAGGGAAAGTGGGTGCTAATGGATGACAAAGACAGGATAGGGACAACAGGGAAGATGAGGGGACAACAATGATGGGGACAAGAGGACGAGGATGGGGGAACAACCAGGGCAACAAGGAGAAGAATGGACAGGGGAACAATGACCCCATTGAGACAGCGGGGAGCGAGGGGAACAATGAGGAAACCAAAAAGGTTCAAGAGGCATTGTTGACACCTCTTGGGCCATAGGTAAATTATTTTCTTTTTCATTTCATTTTTTTTATGTTATTAACAAACTTTTTTTAGATACTAACTACTGATGACAACAATGACACAGGGGAGAGGACAATGCAAGGCACCCAGCACCCAGCACCCCCCCCCCCCCCCACCACTGCAAGCAACTGCTCGCAGGGTGGACTGTGGGGCTCCAAATGAGGAGGGCCAGACAACAAGGGGGGACCAGACAAGGAGGACAGCCAGAAGACAAGGGGACAGCCAGAAGATGAGGATGAGGGCAGCGAGACCAGATGACAAAACCGGTGGGGATGACAACAAGGCGGGGACAGCAATGAGGTGGACATGCAACCACAAGGCAGGCACAACAACAAGGCAGGAACACAATGAGGTGGGAACACAATGAGGCAGGGATGGGAACGAGGAGTGGCAGCAAGGGAGGGCAAAATGCATGCACAACCCCAAGGCAGTGGCCTTAGTAGTACCCCCCTCTGTAATGGGGGGTTTGTTTTTTCTTATTTGTACACTGTCACTCGAAATGAGCAGCACTGATTTATTTTTTTACATCACAATTTGTAAATAGATAATAAGTATACATATTAATAGGCTCCAATTAAGCCTATATGGCTTAGTTGGTAGTTGTGTTGCAAGTTGTGATTATTAATCATGAGGTTGTGGGTTCAAGCCTTGCTTTGGACAATACATTTTATATATATTGACTTGTCAAAAAAAAATCATTAAGTTCTTTATTCTGCTCAGAATTCACTTGGACTCTGCTCGGACTCTGCTCAGAACTTTCTGGGCTTGAAACTGCTAGGAATTTATTCTGTTCAGAATTTACTTGGACTCCACTCGGACAATTAGGACTTCACTAGGACAATTAGGAATTTACTAGGGCTTTGACTCCAATCGGACTAGGTGGGGGACAGTAAAGTACAGATTAATTTGTGGAGCGGCATGCAATGTTTTCTTGTGTGTACTGTGTGATATTCACATATCATCTGGTCCAATGGGTGTAGCTCAGGTAAAGTGCATATCTGGGTTAGTGCTCTGTGACAGACTTTCAGCATCATAAGCTCAAGTGGTGGGATACCTGCATGTATGTCCAGTATGTCTGTTGGCATAGTGAAAAGTGCTCCATTTATTGCTAGTGTGGCCATCCATTGTATTCTTGTTAGTTGTCGCAGTACTCTTACCAACCCTGTCTTTTGTTTTGTGCCTGGAATTTTCCACAGTGGGTTGTACCATATTTCAGCTCCATACATCTTTGGCATGGCCACTGACATGTATAGTTGATGCATGAGTTTTGGTGAGAGCCCTACATTAGTTCATGTGAGACATCGGCATTGCATTACACATTTGGTTGCATTGTATATGGCTTTGTCTTCATGCTTTCTCCAGGTTAGTTTGTTGTCGATGACTATCCTGAGATATTTGTAGCATTCTACCATGTTGACCTCCTTGCCTTGGAGCAATAGCTTTGGTTTGTGCAAGGGAAAGAGGGAACCCATCAGTGAATTGAGCTTTTTGTGTCCAAAGTGCATGATAGCCAATTTGTTGATCTCAAACCTAGAGTTGTGATCAGCGGACCATTTAAACCCACCACTTTCCCCTTCCATATGCTCATGTATGGCTTGGGTGGTTTCCTCAAAGTTTTCTCCAACTGCCATTACCATTGTGTCATCCACATACCCTAGTGCCTGTAAAATGGTGCTTAGCTTGAGTAAGTCTGCATTATAGAAATTAAATGATGGCAATGATACTGGGTCCCCTTGGCCTACTCCATTGTTGATGGGTATTAGGGCACGGCACAGGTATGGGTAACACCATGTGTTTCTGGTCATGGGTAGGCACAGGTATGGGATTGCCATACCCGGGCAACACCGTACCCTTTTCCACAGTGTTACAGGTATGTGTGGGTATGCTGGTACCCGGATTTTGGTCAGGTGAGTGATCATCTGACCTTGTTGATTACTCACAACACATCTAATTCTAAACTATAGGACGATCCAACCACCACCATAGCACCCCCAACCACCGCCATGAGCAACTGCTTGTGGGGTGGAAATGGGGAGCGAGGACAACAAGTAAGCAACCACAATGGCCACAACATGGCCCAAACAATGTGAATCATCATTTGGGCCCATAGTAAGTTTTTTTGTGTTTCATTTCTTGTTTTTTGTAAACTAACTGATTATGTTTCTTCTTTTTCAGGTTCTAAACTACTGATAACAATGGATGACAACAGCTAATGACACACACCCAATGGTGCCACGTCACCTGGGCCCAAATGACGTGATTGCGTTGTTTGGGCCCATGGTAAGTTTTTTTTTCGTTTGTTTCTTTTTCCATAAACTAACTATTTTGTTTCTTTCATTTCCTAGGTTGGAATTCCCTCTGAATGAGGAGCTCACACAGAACAACCCCATGCCAATGCCGCCATGTCACAACAGCACACCACCCACCCCAGCCTCACAAGCAACTGCTTGTGGGGTGGATAGTGGGTGGAATGACAATGATGACCAGGAGGAGGACCCAAGACAATAGCATCCCCAACTGCTGCCATGAGCAACTGCTCGTGGGGTGGAAATGCTACAGGCATCACCCCCCCCCTCTCTCGCTGCAAATGCGAGTGGGGGGTTACTCATTCTGTTCTTGGTGACTACAGGCACCACCCCCCCTCCCTCGCTCCAAACGCGAGAGGGGGGTCACTTTCTATATATTAATTTAGTGTAATTAGATTATTAAAATACATATTCATATCAATACCCATGAATAACCATGGGTAACCCGCAAAAACCCACAGTAACACCGTACCCCTACCTGTGCGGGTATGGTGTTCACGGGTATGGGTAGGGGTATATGAAAATATACCCGAGGGTTACGCATGCTGTGCCCTAATGGGTATCCATTCTGATACATAGTTGTCAAACTTTACTCACATCGACCTTCCCCTCAAAAGCCATTCGATGAATTGCACTATTTTCCTGGGTACTTGTCTCCTCTTCATGTTGTGTAGTAATCGATCCATCACCATGTTGGGGAAGGCTCCTTCTATGTCTAGAAAAAGGATTGATACCACTTTTTTCTTTCTCCTGTCAGGATACTTTTACAGTACTTCTCAGGCAGTACTGTGCCTTGCACCCAGTGGCTGCTTGATTTCCCTGCCCAACTCTGCATCAGTTTGGATCTCAGATGGAATTGGTATTACTGCTAGTTCTTTCCCAAGAAAACTGTTGAAACTGTCCCAGTCCATTCTCCTGAAGTTTCATGATGGTTGCATTGTCATTCTTTCCTGTGTTAGTTCTAGTATTGTCACTACTGGGTAATGGTTGGTTTTGCCCAGTTGCCTCTCTGGCATTACATCACATTTCACCACATGGTTAACGAGACCTACTGTGCAAAAGACATTGTCAGGCATGTGTTTGAGGGTTGGAATGCCCTTTGGCAATGGCATGCACATTTGTTGGTCTGCTACTAGATTGATCAGTTCTCCTGCGTCTTTGAGGGCTTTTGCTGTAAATAGATCCATGTCTTCATCCTTGTCCCACATGGGATGATGCCGGTTGAAATCTCCACCCCATAAAACGTGACAGTCCTGCTGCCCTTGGGGCCCATTTTGTATGCCTTGCATATGTTGTCTTAAAAATTGTCAGAGAGTCTGAGTGCTCACCCACGTTATAAATACTGAAGATTTGAAGTCTGCCATAGTTGCCATTTAGTTTGATCGCTACCACATCATTTGTGTCATGGATGTCCAGTATTTCCAGTCATTTGTAGATAAGGCTGAATTTACCCAGATCATGGATTGCACTGGGGAGTCCAGGGCTCCCCGTGAAGTGAGTGATACTGAGATAAAGCAATTCAGTGTTCTGATGCTGCTGAAAAAGGTAATGTATGGTTCTTGGATTAGTACAATATCCCAGTCCGCTGCTAGTGAGTCATTGATAAGTTCTAGGTGAGTGGTAACTGATTTGTTCGAGTTCCTGTCCATTTGGAGCTATTTGTCTTGGCCAAAACAGGAGTTGAGTTTGTTGCATCTTGCCATTTCTATTTGGTCTCACAAACTCTGCTAGTCCTACTGAGATTGCTGTCCTCTGCCCACTTGGTGGTGCTGACTCCCATGTCCAGCCCTCAACAGATGGGAAAAGGGGTAGCTGGTTCTCTGGGTTTTTGTGTCATGTGCTGCACCCTTCCTGAGGAATGTGGGGCACATTCAGTCATTACTTGTGTGACCACTTGTACTGCACGGAGTGCATATTAGCATCAATTTGGTACAGTCATTTGCTCTATGACTTCCCCCACATTTAGTGCAGATGTCTCTTCAGATAATGCACTCATTTGCCATGTGATTGTAGTCTTGGCACTTAAGGCATCTGACTGGCTTGTGTTTGCATTTGGTTACCAACACCTTCTTGTTGCAGATAATGAGGCTGTTGAGGATTGCTTTGTTTGTGCTGTCTGGGTCCATGAATGTGATAACTATGTGTCCTACCATTTGGTTTGGGTTTCAGCACTTGGGAGCCTTAGACCATCTGCACTTGCTGATGGATCCATTGGGTAGGTTGTTTGCCTCAGTTACTTCTTCTATGTGTGACCTTTTGGTTGCGTTGAACATCAGTGGGATGAAGTAGGCCATGATGTTGAAGTTGCATGATTCAGTGAGAATTGTGGTGCCTAGTTCACATTCCATGTGTAGGATATTTGCTTCACTATGTAGCCATGCCACCAATTTGTTGTCGCTTGCCTCGATGAGTAGTCCCCCATTTTTGAGCCACATTGCCAATTGAAGTTTGCACTCTTTGTTTGTTGTCTTTGCGGCCTTGGCCAATTTTCCATTCAGCTGTTTCAGTAACTGTGGAGCTGGAAAATTTTTTAGTTCTTGCATTTCTTTGGAGAGGGTCCATAAAGATTGCCTTGCCCTTATACTTTCCCTTGCCCTGACCCTTGGGTCTACTTGGATCGGTGGGCCCATTATTCCCTGGTTCAGAGCATCCTGATACGATGTAGTCATTAATAGGTCCATCTTGCCACTGAGCTCTGAAAATGACACAGTACACTTGGACACATTTCATAAGATGCCCTACAATTTTGTGACCACTCATGAACACCTATGAACACACAAAACAATGTTGCAACACTTCGAATTGTCTCAAACAACTTTGTACTGCATCAAACGGCTCCGGCTGCTGTATTGATATTGCACTGCACTTCAAACACATGTTCTCAACATTCCACACACTGACATATCACATTTTGGGCATGACAAACATGAGGAGATACTACAGCTAGCACCTTAGCACACATTGAGGCACTTTTCAATGTTTTCATGATTTATTGGAACAACAAGACAAGGAGATTTGATATATTATGACTATTGCACATTTCCTTCTCATCATTTTCTCATCTACTTCATGATTTTGACACCTTTTTCACTGCCTTATGTCTACCACATGTTTGCCTCATGGCCTTTTACCTTTTTAGTACTATCTCTCTAAAATATATATAGCTTGTACTATTTACTGTCTTCAGCAGGAATAAATCATCTTCCCCTATTGCATATCATCAGACTTAAGGGTTCTACTCTTGAGTCTTAGCTCACTTCTTCCCAAAGTCCTATGATTTTGTGAATGCTTACAAAAGCCTATGAACACACAAAACAATGAAACAACACTTCAAAACATTTCAAAAGACTTTGAACCATTTCAAACAACTTCGGCTGCCGTATTCCTATCATACCGAACCTTGAACACACGTTCCCACCATTACACACACTAACACATTGTGTTACTGCCACCATAAACATGAGGAGACACAATGGCTAGCAACTTAGTGTGCATCGAGGCGCTTTTCGATGTATTCATGATTTATTGGAACCACAAGACAAGGAGATTTGATATATCATGTATATTGCATGTTTCTTTCTTATCATTTTCTCATTTACTTTGTGATCTCCACACCTTTTTCACTGCCTGATGTTTACCACATGTTTTGCCTCATGGCCTTTTACCTTTTTAGTACCATCTCTCTAAAACATATATAGTTTGGTGTATTTACTGCTGATAAAGGCAAGAAATTGTCTTCCCACATCGCCTATTGTCTGGCTTAAGGGTTTAACTCTTGAGTCTTAGCTCAGTCTTAGTCTGAACTTGCTCAAGTATTCTGTGAACTACATCATTTCACTACATAGTTTCTCGAAACCTTTTTGTCAATTGTCTATCTACCATGTCATTGTCTCTTGCCTCACCTTCAACTATCATCACCATCTCCTGAACTCGTTAAACCATTTCAGAGATTCTTGAACTCCTTCACATCACTGCTAAACTCTTTCGTATCATTTCAAAACACTTTATAGTGTTTCATGCTACTTCGGACAGCTTCACAGAACTTTGCACAGCCTAATACTGCTTTGCAATGTTTTACAGTACATTTACCAGCCTTTGGATAGCACAGTGATATTCAGTACTACCTCACAACCTTACTCTGACTTGTGTTATATCTCCTAAGACCAGTTTAGTTGGTTTTGGTTGAGTTTTTGGGTTGAGCATCATCCCCAAAGATGACCACAAGTGGTCAATCGCCAATATGGATAAGCTTATTGGTGAACAACTTCGCATTGGTATCTACAATGCGAATGCATTAGGATTATATTACTGGTCTTTCTACAATATCACTAAATTCCTCACCACAAAAAATCAACTTTCAGCCGCTGAACAAAGCAGGGCTTTCATTCGTGGCTTTCAACCAGGATTATGGACATGAATCATGCACTGTCTCAAACTCAAATTCCCCAATCATTACCCAGATGACCCTTATCCTCTTGATGACATACATGCTGCTGCGAAATTTGTTTTAGCAGGCACCACATCCTCATGAACTCCCTCGGCCACAACTTTGCAAGTCCCATCCTCATCTTCGACTTTGACCTATATCCCTACTACTTCTACATTGTCTCCACAAATCAAAACAGAGGATTTATCAGCAATTCTCAAGACATTTGCGACCACTCTCGTCACTGCCTTAACAGGATCTTGACCCAACAATAGCAACAACAATTCCCCTTGTGTTAACCAAGGGTTTCACCAGGATCAACTCAAAAATCTAGTTTGTATTTTCTGTGGTCTTTTGGGACACTTCATTAGCGATTGTTTAGTCTGTCAAACATCTATTAATGACAGAAAGTGCAAGAAGAATGCTGAAGGAAAGGTTGTGCTTCCAAATAGACAGTTCATGCCTCGAAACATTCCTGGGCGTTGCATCAAAGATCGCATCGATGAGTGGATTTGTCAAAACCCAGACATAAATATCATCCCCGCCCTCATGTATGGCATCGTGCCTTCACCTGTGCCAGCTCCTGCTCCTAAGGGGATATACCAGATTGCTGACATCAATACCTCAGCTGATATTCATATTGCTTGTTTAGAACAAGAGCTATATGCCTTACAAAGTGGTCAAAACTTTGCTTGACCTGAACCTGACCTAACTGCCACTCCTGTAGTTCAGCCATCGATCTCGTCTGCGCCTCTGTCAGCAGTACTGGTTGTGCTTCCCATTCTGACCATCGCTCCTCCTTCGATATCATCCACTGTGACCAATCCACCTATGTCCAACATACTGCCAGCAACGGCTTTGCAGCCAACTTCAAATTTGCAACCCACCCCAAGCTTGCAACCTGCCATGAGTTTGCAACCCCCAGTCCATCCTTATGCCGCAGCATCAGAAAACACTTACCTCCTGCCTCACAAACAAAACTTCACCTCTACTAGTAAAGGTAAAGAACATGACGGTCCTTTGTACCACACAGTAGCCCCCATTCAGAATGACAAAATCACTCAGGACATATTTTCATGCTCAATGAAGACACCAATTGTCACCCTCACTATGGAAGAACTTCTTTCATTATCACCCAAAGTTTGCATGAAATGGAAGGAACAGCTGACTCCACGTCGCATTCTGAATCAGGATGGAAACAATGTGGTGCACCTTGTCAATGAAGAGGTACTTATGATCAATGACCCATACAAAACTTATATCAGCTCTCTTCATATCAGTGACATTTCTAAACCCTTTGTCACTGCAAAGGAATCTCATTCAATCAGATCAGTTATGATGAGTGTCAATGGTCAAAACCCTGTTGAAAGGGTAGTTGATCCCGGTTCTTCAATTATTGCTATGTCTGAAGAAGTCTGTCATGAACTAGGTCTCACATATGATCCTTCCATACACATTCCGCTTCAATCAGCTAATGGTGGCATTGACAAAAGTTTAGGATTAGCACGAAATGTCCCTTGCAAAGTTGGCACAATCACAATCTATATGCAGATTCATATAATCTGAAACCCTGCCTACAACATCCTACTTGGTCGACCCTTTGACATAGTCACTGAAAGCACCATCAAGAACTGGAGTGAAGAATCTCAGACAATCACTATCTATGATCCTAACTCGACATGCTCCTCTACCATTCCGACCTTCCCTAGGGCTATGAAATGTCGAAAAGTAGTTTGTGAGGATTTTCACAACTAGAGGACAATATTTTGGAGACCAAACAGTGCACATTCATCATTTTTTTGGACCATTTGAATTCTTCTATATTTATTGAACGCACTGCGAACATTCCCGACTTGAATCCTCGCCTTCTTCAAACTCTATTCCCCATTCCAATATTATTGCCAATCTCTATTTAACACCCAGCAGCCAGTATGCTACCTTTTTAGCGGCCTTGATGGCCACCTCTATGCAAGACTCTTCAATATGTTCCCCTTCCTATTTATCATCCGACTCTCTATACCCCACTTTTGCAGCTAGCAAGAAGAAGTACAAGCCAGTTGCCCTCAAAATTAGCCCAGTCATTACTGATCTTCCTGATTGATTCCAAATTATTTGCAACATCACTGGCAATCCCCTCAAAGATATGCCGAAACTCAATCCCCATTCTCCGACATTTTCACCAACTCCTCGATATTCCTTAGAACATAAAGCTATTGTCAACAAAGCTCATCCCGGTGATTTCCTTGGGCTAGAAGAACGAAACCTCATGCATGGCTTTAAATCAAGAAACCAGTTTCACATGGACTGAAAATAAATGTGGAAGCTTCCACCCCAACTTCTTTCCTCCTATCAAATTCCCCATTATACCCCACACACCGTGGGTCGAACACAACATTCCGATTCCCCCAGGCATCTATCCCGATGTCTGTGAAATGCTCAAGAAAAAGCTCGAAGCTGGAGTTTATGAACCTTTGAACTCATCATATTGCTCATGATGGTTTTGCATCACAAAGAAAGACAGCAAAGCACTTCGAACTATTCATGGACTTGAACAACTCAACAAAGTCACCATCCAACACTCAGGCATTGTTCCTATCCCCAAACACTTAGCAGAACAGTTTGGTGGACATCCCTGTGGAGGCATGCTAGACCGTTATGTTGCCTTCGACGAAAGAAAATTTGCAGAGTCATCATGCAATTTAACAACATTCCAAACCCCTCTTGGTGCACTTCAAATTGTCACCCTACCAATGGGTTGGACCAATTCCATTCCGATTATGCACGACAATGTCTCCTTCATCCTACAACCTGAAATCCCTCACATCACTATCCCCTATATCAATGATGCCCCCATTAAAGGTCCAAAATCACAATATCAGCAGCCCAATGGCACTTATGAAACCATTCCCGAGAACCCAGCAATTCGTCATTTTGTTTGGGAACACTTCGAAAATCTCAATTGTGTCATCCAATGCATGAAATACTGCAGAGGAACATTCTCAGAACCCAAGCTATTCCTTTGCATCCCTGAAATTAGTGTCTTAGGACATTGTTGCAACATCGATGGCCGCATGGCTGACCCAACTCAAGTTGATGCTATCAGCAAATGGGGACCATGTCAAAGTCTCACTGAAGTCAAAGCCTTGTCAGGAACTATAGGAGTTTGTCACATTTCATCCAGAACTTTGCTAAACGTGCTGCCGCCCTCATCAACCTCACTCGAAAAGATGTTGATAGGTCCACCTTGTTGTTCAAGCTCGGAAAACACATCTACAATCATTGTCGAAGCTCTACAAACCCATACGAACCCTTCTGAAGCTCTACGAACCTCTACAAAGTCACAAGAATGCTTCGAAATTCTTCGCGACACCTTGAAATTCTTCGTATGCCTTTGGCCGCCATAATACAATTCCCCCAACCTTCAGACAGCTCAGGATATACACTTGGAACATCATCGATTGGTTCCGAACCAGTTTCGAGCAATATCGCAGCAATATCAGCCTTCAAACAAGTCCGATATCTCCTTGACCGACTTCAAAAATCATCGAACATCGAAAATCGACATCGGACACTATATCGCTGTTTGAATGGTCATTGCACACATGCCAGACACATCCACTACCATTGTCGAACAATATCGCACCGATATCGGGCCACGAACAAAGTCCAAAGAATCTTCAAAAATCTTCAAAAAACATCAAACCTCGAAAAACATCGTCGGACACAGTATTTCCTATTCGAACAATCTTCGGATGCATGCTGGACACATGGGACACTATATCAAGTATATCGAACACATTTTGACTGCATGTGCACGCATACAATCCGCTCGAAGCAGTTTCTGATCTTTTATTCAATTTATAACAAGGACAGTCTGGTTTTAGCTATTCTTTCTTATTATTTCTTCATCATGTGTTATATTCACCCTTTCTAGGGTTGCTTTATTGTTCTGATATACTTATATTGTCTTTTTCCTCGAGTTTTCCACATGTTTGCCTCATGTTCTCTAGCCTTTTTTAGGTACTTTCTTTATTTTATATAAAAAGATGTACCAGATACAAAGAAAAACAAGAAAGTCGTCATCTTCCTCCCAGATCACAGTGATTTGAGAGTTCAGTTTAGTCTTATTCAGTCCAAAGTTTGGTGTTTTATGCTAAACTTCCTTGAAATTCCTTGCATTATGCTATTTTCACTCTCGTTTCCCTTGATTCACCTTTGCTTTGCTTCTACTACTCATCTAGTCCCCCGATCTTGTGTCCAAACATAGTTGCACACTCGAAATTACTCGAGACTTCTTCGAAAAAACCTCGAAAAATATCACAACATCTCACAAATCATTGCAACCTCTCGAAAATCATCGCAAGTCCTCGAAACACATTTTTTTAGCTTCGAACTGCTCCAACAAGCAGTTGTTTTATGACTATTTGATGGTCGGTCTGACAGGTGACATCTAGAGGGCCTCGCATCCTTCCTCTGACTTGTGTTATACCATCTGAAGCCTTTTTGTGGGTTTTGTTTGGGTTTCCGGGTTGAGCATCATCAATGTACCATTCAAATTTGGACCCAGGCAAATCACAGCACAAGAAGACCTGAAGCAAGCTCTCATCACTTCCCCTGCAATTCACGCCATTGACTATACCTTGAATGCACCTGTCATTCTCTCAGTTGACACCTCGCACATTGCAGTAGGATTTTCCTTAGCTCAGTGTGATCCTGACAATCTTCGAAAACACTACTACAGTCGTTTCAGATTCATCACCCTCAATGCCCATGAATCTTGCTTTTTGCAACCAAACCTTGAATTTTATGGCCTATATCATGCTCTAGGCACTCTTCGACTCTACATTATTGGTGTTCAAAACCTTATCGTCAAAGTTGATGCTCGCTACATCAAAGGCATGCTCACAAATCCAGACATTGCCCCTAGCACGAGTATCAATTGCTAGATCGTATCAATCCTCACCTTCCATTTTATGCTTGTCCATGTTGCAGGAACTCATCATGGTCCAGACAGACTCTTGCAATGACCCCTTCAAGATGAAGACGATACCCAGTCTGATGATGAAAACTTTGGAGACTGGATCGACAACCTACACAGTTTCATTCATCAAATCAACCTGATTACAACTCACCCATTCCCATCCCATTCACTTCATCCAACATTCACCCTACCTTCAGATCTCAGGAAGGGGGATGACATCACTTATGACAATGTACCCCACTCTGAACATGCCAAACAAGATGACAAACTACTTCTACATGTTCAAAAATGGCTTGAAGATTTACAGTGTCCACCCAATCTCTCAGAGTCTGATACACTACTTTTGTGTGATATTGCACAGAGTTCTTCATTGACTCCAGAAAACTTTGGCAAAACTATTTGCACAGAGCACACAAGATTGTTGTGATTCCCTAATGTTGTTGCAAAATCATTCACTCAGCCCAAGATGACATCGGTCACAAGATGATGTTTGCGACCAAAGCCCTCATTGCCCTCCGATTCTGGTGGCCAAACATGAAAGCCAACATTGCATGGTACATTCGCTCATGTCACCTCTGTCAAATCCGACAAACTCAAAATCTTCTCATTCTGCCTACCATCCCAACTCCTGCACCCTTATTTGGCAAAGTCTACATTGACACTATGCATTTACCACCCTCTGCCAGATTCAAATATGTTGTCCAAGGTCAATGTTTGATCACAACCTGGCCAGAATGGCGAAAGCTTCGACACAAAACTGCGAATACCATTGGTGATTGGATCTACGATGATATTATTTGTCACTGGGGTTCCCTATACAAAGTTGTTACTGACAATGGCAGACCCTTTATCACAGCCCTCGAATATCTCGCAAAATGATACCACATTCATCATATTCAAATCAGTGGTTACAACTCTCATGCCAACAGACTTGTCAAAAGAACCCACTTCGATGTTTGACAATCACTATTTAAAGCCATCAACAGAGACCAGAAGAAATGGTCCACTGGAGCACACTCTGTGTTCTGGGCAAAGCAAGTCACAGTACACAAATGAATGGGTTGTTCACCCTACTTTGCAGTCACCAGATCACATCCCCTCATCCCCCTCAACATCTCCGAAGCGACATATTTACAACTGCCCCCTGATTTGATCTTATCGACTTCTGATCTCATTGCTTGATGAGCCATTGCACTTCAGAAATGCTCTACCGATCTCAAAAAGCTATTCTCGAAAGTCTACAGTGCTCAACTCGAAGCCGCAAAATGTTTCGAACTTGCCCACAAACATACAATGCAGGATTACAACTTTGAAAAAGGCGACTTAGTCTTAATGCAAAACACACAAATCAAGAAGGCCCTCAATCAGAAAATGCGAGCCTGATATCTTGGCCCCCTCATTGTTATCGATCACAACTATGGAGGAGCCTACATCCTCTGCGAACTCGACAGATCAGTACTACATAGACCTGTTGCCACATTCCAACTCCTTCCCTACTTAGCTCGAAAATTGATTCTGCTCCCTCCAAACTTCCTTGACATCGACTCCGAATGACTCGAAGCACTTCGACAATCTTCCGACATCAATGAAGACATTAATGAAGATTTTGATGACCCCATAGACAAATAATTCTTACTTTTCCTCTTTTATTTTTATATTCACCTTTTTTTTTGACTTTCTTTAGTGTACCATATAAGTCGCGATATCACATCATAGTGTGGTTGTGCAAACACTAAAAAGGGTTTTTGGCCATGATGATTTACTGAGCCTTTCCCTTATTTTGTAATGTCTTTTTTTTTATTCTACCTCACAATACTTTTATGACACTTACAACGACAAATCCCAGAAACGGATGTTAATCTGAACATTTTCGAAGTTTTCATATTTACTTGTACTTATTTCTTATGTTTCTTTCAAGGTCATGAAACTATGATTTTATTTTATGAGACTATGGAAAATAAAAACCCCAGTTTTACTACTCCTCTGCATCCAGCATTGCATATAGTGCCTTGATTTCTCTTTCAGGCATTTCTCGCTGCAGCTCTTTTCTCACCGCTTCCTCTGCGATCACTCGCTGATGCTCTGTCAAATCTAACCCCCCAGTCTCAAACCTCTCACAACTTCCCTTTTCCGTCTTGTTTCAACCGTTCCGGCAACCTTGAAGGGCCCTCCTCAGGCATTTGCAAGGGTCTGACAACCTGAATTTGGGGTGTTATACATTGTCAATCATCAGCAACAAAGTTTGAAACTTTTATAAGTCATTACTCACTGGGCTTTGGATGCTCCAATGACTTCACATTCCATGTTGCCACTGTTTTCTTCCCTCTCCCCTTTGTCAGCCCTTCCTCGAAACCCCCTGCCAGTAACACCCCTGCGCCTCCTGGATGCACTTCCAACATTTGGCTGCTCCATCATCCATGATACAGATCAGCCAACTCTTGAACTTTGTGCATCAATCACACTAGAGGCAAATAGTTAGCATCGAAAACTAAGCAACAAAAAAAAAAACAAAAAAAAAAATTGAACAACTTACCGGTCCCTCAAAATCAAGCAGCCCCCCCTCTTCAAATGGCGGCTTCTTCGCCGTGATCTCTTCTTTGCCATCATTGTCTTTGTCATCATTGTCACCATCGGGGACCTTCCGCTTCTGACTCCCCATACCCACAAAGACAACCCCATCATTGTCACTGTCCTCCTCCTCTTCCTTGCCAGCCTCCATCTGCTTGATTGCCTCCCCTTTGACCTGCACTGCCACACTCCACTTCCTCAGCTCCTCCTTCGAAATTGTTTGCACCTGAAAGTTGGACACTACCATCATCTGAGCAGTTGCAAGCACCTGGCATCCAATTCGTATACCTCGTCAATGATTTTCCGGATGACCTCCGAATGCTCCTCTTCAAGACTGTTGGCAAGCTCATCATATTCAACCTCGAAAATGTGTCATCAGCTAGCAAAAACATTAGAAAAATGCACAGGACTTACCATTTTATCACAGAACCCCTTTCCCCATATCTTGAAGTCGAGTTCCTCAGCCTTACCAACCTTGGGCATAGACTTCACATAGTCTATGACTTTGGTTTCTAAACTGAGGAGGAAATTGGACATAGTAAGATGTAGAGGATGATTGTGGACAAGTAAGACTCGAGGACAAGAGAAAAAGCCAGGATTTTGAGTTGCCTTTATAGGTTTTTCAACATGATCACGTGTTTGGCATGTGACTCCAATTGGCTGACTGGGACAGTCAGGATTTCAGTAAGGGGGAGGATAGGTCCACCTTGGCACTGAGCTCTGAAAACAACACAGTACACTTAGACACATTTCCTAAGATGCCCTACAATTTTGCGAATGCTCACGAACACCTATGAACACACGAAACGATGTTGCAATGCTTCGAATCATCTCAAATGGCTTTGTACTGTGTTGAATGGCTCCAGCCACTGTATTGATATTGCGCTGCACTTCAAACACACATTCTCAACATTCCACACACTGATGTATCACATTTCGGGCACAATGAATATGAGGAGATACTACGGCTAGCACCTTAGTGTGCATTGAGGTGCTTTTCAATATTTTCATGATTTATTGGAAGAGATTTGATATATTATGACTATTGCATGTTTCCTTCTCATCATTTTCTCATTTACTTTGTGATTTTGACACCTTTTTCACTGCCTTATGTCTACCACATGTTTGCCTCATGGCCTTTTACCTTTTTAGTACTATCTCTCTAAAACATATATAGCTTGTACTATTTACTGTCTTCAGCAGGAATGGATTGTCTTCCCCTATCACATATTGTCAGGCTTAAGGGTTCTACTCTTGAGTCTTAGCTCAGTCTTAGTCCAAAGCTCTCTAGTCTTCCATGAACTTCTTTGTTCTGCTACTTAGTCTCTCAAAACTATCATCAATCGTCTATCAGCTTTGTCATCGTCTTCTACATCATCTTCACTTATCATCATTGTCTCATGAACTCCTCAAAACCATTTCAAGGCTCTTTAAATTCTTTTGCACCACTGCTAAATTCTTTTGTATCATTTCGAAACACTTCATAGTGTTTTGTGCTACCTTGTACTGCTTTGCAGGACTTCACATCACTTTGCAACACTTCGTACTACATCTACCAACCTTTGGTTAGCACAGTGATATTTGGTACCACCTCGCAACCTTCCTCTGACTCATGTTATATCTCCTAAGACCAGTTTAGTTGGTTTTGGTTGCATTTCCAGGTTGAGCATCATCATCATACTCTTTCTTTCTGCTGTATCAATCATTCATTCTGTTACTTTACCTAACTCTTTGATAGATGTTTTAGTCTGCATCATTACCTCTGCCACTTTTTTGTGTAACTTGGTCATGAATTCTTCCATTTTTTGCCTGAGGTTGGACTGTAGACTGTCTACGATGGGAGCAAGTTCCTTAGACACTAGAGTAGATATCTCTTTTGCTGTGGATGTTAGTTCTGATTCTTGAAGTAGAAAAGCTACCACATGAATCCCATTGAGAGTCTGCAGTGGGGTGTTTGGGAGTGCCCCAACCTGGAACAGGGTTTCAGCTAAGGATGCTAGTGTTGGTGTTGTGCCCAAAGGTGCCAGTAATCCCTTTGCTACCAGCCAAGAGAGGCCTGTCTCCACATCAGGGATTCCTCCTGAGCTGGTACTGATCTGTACTGTTGCACCCATTTACCTGATGGTCCTACCTTTCTCTGCCTGTGAAGTGGCTGGGGGCTTCTCTCTGATGGTGTTGGTGGTCCATTCTGGCATCGTCACTGTGGGGTTAGTCCGTCTTTGTGCTGTTATGGTGTTCTCTTGCAATGTTGTTTGCTGTAGTCCCAATGTGGCAACCAGGGGCTGACTGTCTGGCATGGCAGGTGATCGCACTTTAGGGGGTTCATTCCCTTGCCTTAGGAGTGTAGATACACTATTCTATGGTCCAGGTATGTAGTTTCCCTTCGATTTGGCCCTCTTGAACCATGGGAATATTTGATGTGGGTGACGGTACCAGATCAAGAAGTGTGTCACTACTCATGTGTACTATGATCAGGCATTCTTTCTAGGTCTAAGGTGGTAAGTTTGATGGTGAGGTTGAGAGAGGATCATGCTCCAAAAGGGTGCCATATATCATGCCAGCAAAATTATGTTTGTTATATGCACCATTTTTTTTATAAGGCCTGAAAGTGAAAACATGACAGGTTGTCACATGGTTAGATTTGAATAGGAATGATGCTGGTTTCTGTTGAGTTCTGTGCTATAGACTGTGTTTCTGGGGGAGAGAGTTTTTATCTTCAGTGATGTACCTGGCCATTGATGATGGCCCAGCAACTCATCAGTAAAATTACAAGTGCTTTTGGCAGTGCTTGAAACCACTTGAAGTCACTTATGCTTGGTGGGCACTTGTAGAATACCTTGTTAAACTGCTTGAACTCACTTATGCTTGGTGGGCAATATCAGTCATGCACATAGGTAAGCTACAGTGTATTGAATGATATGACCTATCAAATGCACACATTGTATTGAGTGATATGGGTTCAGTGGACACCATCAAACACTCCCTATATATGTACCTACTATAGCAACTAATGAATGCACTAATAGAACACTTGCTGTACTGTACAGTAGATGTGCATTGAGCATGCAATATAGACATCAGTAACCTATGAAATAGCATCAGACACAGGCATCAGATGCAGGCAGTGGCATTGGCAGTGGCATCAGCATCAGCATCAGCATCTGGCATCAGGCACAGTTTTGGCATTCCCATCATATGTAGGCAACAATGCAAAAATTCATTTGTTGTAGTGTGCAGACCTACAAAATGGGATTGGCATGCAAGTTGGCAACCCAATGGATGTGGCCAATGTGGCCAATGCTGCCTCATAACTTTTCCCACTGCTGAAAGTTGTACAGTGACATGTATGATAGATTCAGTAAAAGCCTCATTTATGCAATAATCCATTTGTTGTAGAGTGCAGACCTACAAAATGGGGCCGGCATGCCATTCGGCAACCCAATACAGGCAGTGGCATCAGCATCAGCATCAGCATTGGCATCAGGCACAGCTTCCACATTGCCATCACATGTATGGCCTATGGGCAACAATGCAATAATTTATTTGTTGTAGTGTGACCTACAAAATGGGGTCAGCATGCTATAAGGGCAACCTTAGAAGACACTTAATTAATGGACTAGCAAACAGAAATCTGAAGTAAAAAATCTGAAGTTCAAATTATGGTACATATTACAGGGAGTGGAGGCTCACCTAGCAAAGGGAAATCCAAAGAGATAACTCTAAGTACCCCTTTGCCAATGCCCAGTATATGTGAAGACTGACAAAATCAAATAGTAGCCTAAAAATAGAAAAGGTGGAGATAGGCAGACCAAGGCTGCCAAATGACATCACACCAATGGGTGGATGTCGGAAAGGGTACTCTGTCTGTAAGAAATAGGAGAAACACACGGGGCACCCATAGTCCCCTTACATCACCCCCTCTCTAAGATGCATCACCCTGATGCATTCAAAATTGCAATCAGTCAAAGTCCATAACCTGAATGCAGTGTGGTGCAGAAGTGTGTCATCGGTGGAATTCTTTGACTAGTTTACATTGGATTCCTCAACCCATGAGTTCTCCTCATACCCATAGCCCTTCCAACATACCAGATATTGGAGCTTCCCTCAGTGCAACCTGCTATCCAGGATGGACTCGACCTCATACCATGGTTCCCCTTCAATCACTGTAGGTGGTGGTGGTGGGTTTGAGTGATGTCCTGGGAATGGATCTGCTGGTGCTGGCAGTAGTTTGACAATGTGGAAGACAGAGTGGAGTCTGGACATGGATGCTGGTAGGCATAGGTAGTAGGCATGTGTTCCAATGCACTTGACAATGGGGAACGGTGATAGGTCCACCTCATCGTTCAAGCTTGGAAAACACATCTACAATCGTTGTCAAAGCTCTATGAACCCCTCCAAAGCCCTATGAACCTCTACAAAGTCACAAATATACTTCGAAATTCTTCGCAACACTTCGAAACTCTTCACAACACCTTGAAATTCTTTGTATGCCTTCGGCCACCATAGTACAATTCCCCCAACCTTCGTGCAGCTCAGGATATACACTTGGAACATCATCGATGAGTTCCGAACCAGTATCGAGCAATATTGCAGTGATATCAGCCTTCGAACAAGTCTGATATTTCCTTGACTGACTTCGAAAATCATTGAACATCGAAAATCAACATCGGACACTATATCGCTATCTGAATTGTCATCGCACACATGCCAGACGTATCCCCTACCATTGTCAAACAATATCGCACCAATATCGGGCCACAAATGAAGTCCGAAGAATCTTCAAAAATCTTCAAAAAACATGGAACTTCGGAAAACATTGTCAGACACAGTATTTCCTATTTGAACGATCTTCGGATGCATGCTGGACACATGGGACACTATATCGAGTATATCGAACACATTTTGACTGCATGTGCACGCATACAATCCGCTCGAAGCAGTTTCCGATCTTTTATTCAATTTATAACAAGGACAGTCCAGTGTTAGCTATTCTTTCTTATTATTTCTTCATCATGTGTTATATTCACCCCTTCTAGGCTCACTTTATTGTTCTGATATACTTATATTGTCTTTTGCCTCGAGTTTTCCACATGTTTGCCTCATGTTCTCTAGCCTTTTTAGGTACTTTCTTTATTTTATACTAGATACAAAGAAAAACAAGAGAGTCATTGTCTTCCTCCCAGATCACAGTGATTTGAGAGTACAGTTTAGTCTTATTCAGTCTGAAGTTTGGTGTTTTATGCTAAACGTCCTTGAAATTCCTCGAAATTCCTTGCATTACACTATTTTCACTCTTGCTTCCCTCGATTAGCCTTCTCTTCACTTCTACTACTCGTCTAGTCCCCGATCTTGCATCCAAACATATCTGCACACTCGAAATTCCTTGAAACCTCTTCAAAAAATATCACAACATCTCGAAAAGCATCGCAACACCTCGCAAATCATCACAACACCTTGCAAATCATTGCAAGTGCTCAAAACACATTCTTTTAGCCTCGAACTGCTTCAACAAGCAGTTGTTTTATGACTATTTGACAGTCGGTCTGACAGGTGACATCTAGAGGGTCTCACATCCTTCCTCTGACTCATGTTATACCATCCGAAGCCATTTTGTGGGTTTTGTTTGGGTTTCTGGGTTGAGCATCATCAACAGTCTAAGGAAATGGTGTGCAAGTTTCTTGGATGGATGGGTGGTAGAGATGTCACTGGAGTCAAGGTAAACTCAGTCACCAACCTTATACTGGGGATGTTGGCAAGTGGTGTTGGTTGTAAAAGTGTGCCATGTCATCCTTTGCCTTAACTAGGGCTGCCTTTGCCTCTTCCAAGCTATCCTTCATCTGCTCCATAAATTCATTCACTGTCTCAAGCTGTGATGCTGCTTAGTGAGGTTCAAAGCCCATGTGTGGGTGTCGTCCTGTGTCAAGGAGGAAGGGAGTTTGCTGAGTGGACGTGTGGATGTGATTGTTGTATCCAAACTCAGCCACAGGGAGAAGATCCTCCCAGTCATCCTGGCACTCATTGATGAAGATGTGGATGTACTGCTCCAGCTCCTGATTGACCTGTTTGGTCTGTCCATCAGTCTGTGGGTGATATGCAGTAGAAGCGAGAAGTTTAATTTCTAGAAGACGGTACAGGTCTTGGGTGAATTCTGCAATGAATTGAGGTCCTCAATTGCAAAGGAAGGTGCCAGGCAGTCCATGTAGCTTCCACACATGGTGAAGGTAGAGTCGGGCTGCACCCAATGCCTTAACAGTAGTGTGAGTTGGAATAAAGTGAGCTCATTTTCCCACTGAATTGACTGTGCACATTACCACATAAAACCCATTCAACTCTGGTAACTCCACCACAAGGTCTACACTCACAACATCCCAACAATTTTCTGGAACAGGAAGAGGGTGTAACTCACCTATGGGCTTGCATCGAGGTCCAATTATATGTCCAGGGTGCACTGAAGGGAAAATGACATCAAAATCTTTTCCTGAATCAAATTCACACGCAGAGAAACCCTTTGAATTAATACATTCCAATCTAAAGGAACTCCCAGTACTATCGTACCACAAACATAAATACTTTATTGTATTTCTGGATGACAAGACATCACATATCTGGGTCCAGTGCCTTAGAAAGAAGTCTGACGCTGCTGCAGCGATTAGACAATTTCAGGCAATGGCTTTGACCCAGTATGGCACTACAATCAAGTGCTGGCATGTTGATCCAGGGGGGGAGTTCAAAGATTGTGAGCTACAAAATACGCTCAAGGATTTTGGCATCAAAATAGAGATGTCTGCACCCCACGTTCACCAACAGAACAGGCGTGCAGAGCATGCCATAAGGACAATAATAGAAAAGTCGCAAACCCTGTGATTTACTGCTTGTCTACCACAATCATGGTGGGAATTTTGCATTGAACATGCAACACACCTATACAACTGAACCCCAATAAGGCACCTGAAATGGCTGACACCTTTTGAGGACCTGACAAAGGTCTGCCCAGATCTAAACAATCTGAAAGTCTTTGGTTGCAGTGCTTACGTCTATCTACCCAAGGAAAAATGTCCAACCACATTATCTCCTCAATCGGAGTTAATGACGTACCTTGGATTAGAAGATGGCATTAAAGCATACTGTTTCATGTGACTTAGTGGCACAATATTCATTGGTGCTACAGCACTATTTGATGAAACGATGTTCCCATGCTGTCCAAGAGCTAAAACTCCTGCCAAGACAGACCTTGGTGATTTTCCACATCCAGAACCAGAAGATGACGACCACTCATCTGGAATGGATGGCAATGATTCTATACCGCCACAAGATCCACCCCTTCCTCCATCATCGGAAGATGATGATGATGATGTACCAAGTGAGCAAAAGGCACATGATGATGTGACTGACGCTCCTCCTCCGCTGCCTCCAGTAACCACTGAGGACTTTCGTCCAAGACGTGAAGATCAACAGGAATGGCAGCAATTGCCCCATCGATCAGGCAGGCAGAGGAACATCCCAAACCATTCTGGCAATACCTATGGAGAGAAGCGACTCCCCTCTGACATAGAGAGAGACATTGCACATGATCGATATTGGAAGAGATCTGTGGGTCAAGATTTGGATCATAACCAAACACGACCACGATCTCAACAACAAGAACTGGTTGCTGGACCGAGTTCGGCACCCCACAAGAGTGTGCCCAATTCCAATAATCAAGAACATGATCACCCAATGGGGGAACCAGATGAAGCAGGTTATATTCAAAAGATAACCAAGGAAGGTGGAGATAAGCTTATTCGCTGGCTGTTGTCAAAAGCAGTCAAACCATCAAGCGAAATAAGCCAAGTTCCAAACCAATTTCACAATATTGCATGCCTACCATGGCAGCAGCAACTTGAGTGGAAACAGGCTTGTCATGAAGAATTAGAGGCTCTTCGCAAGCGACAAGTCTATGACATTGTCGATCTTCCACATGATCGAAAAACAATCAAAAACAGATGGGTTTTCTCTGTGAAATCAGATGGAAGAAAACGAGCCAGACTCGTGGCCAAAGGCTTTTCACAAGTCGAAGGTGTTGACTTTGATGAGATTTTCTCACCAGTAGTCCGCTACGAGACCGTACGCCTCATGTTTGCACTTGCATCTATAGAAGGCATGTATATGACCAGTCTAGATGTAAAAACTGCATTATTATACAGCAAACTAGAAGAAGAGATCTATATGGATCAACCTGAGGGTTTCAGACTTGAGGGAAAAGAGCACAAAGTAATGCACTTACGCCGAGCATTGTATGGCCTTAAACAGGCCTCACTAGCATGGTGGAAAGAGCTAGAGGCATTTATGCGCACCATTGGGTTTGTGCGCGCCAGCTCCGATGCCGGCATTTTCATACACAATGATCCTAAGACAGGCAGCATTGTTATTGCACTGGTCTATGTTGATGATGGCTTGTTCATGGGGAAGAACAAGAAACTTGTGGATGAAAAGAAGAATGCTTGTCTGAAGCATTGGGAGTGCCATAGTACTGAAAAAGTCACGGAATTCTTAGGCATGCACATCACCCAGACTGCAAGCAAAGTCAAACTCAATCAAACTGAATATCTCGCCAAAGTGCTCGAGAGGTTCAAGATTACAAATGCCAAAGCTGCCCCCACTCTGCTCCCGACTGGTTACAAACTGTCGGAAAACACAGCGATGCCAAACACGGCGCTTAGATCAAAATATCAGTCTGTGATCAGATCTTTATTGTATCTGATGCTTGGAACACAACCTGATATCGCTTATGCGGTAATCAGGATGTCGCAATTCTCGGCTAATCCTAGCCAAGAACATCTAGACAAAGCAATGTACATCATGCGCTATCTGGTGGGAACCCAGAAATATAATATTGTCTACGATGGAGAGAAATCCGAAGGGCTACAGGCCTTCACAGATTCTGATTGGGCTGCTGACACTGTCAAGCGCCGATCTACAACAGGTTACTTTGCTACTCTAGTGAGTGGCATTGTGTGCTGGCAGTCCCATTTACAAAAAACTGTAGCACTGTCATCCCCAGAAGCCAAATACATGGCTCTCTCCAACACTTGTCGACAGATAGTGTGGATAGAGTCCTTATTCCAGGAACTTGGATATATACTGAAGCATGTACCAATCTGCGCTGATAATCAGGGATCCATCTTTATCAGATCAAATCCAGTTCAGGAAAGAAGGACCAAACATATAGACATTCGCTACCACTACACACATGAATGCATCAAAAATGACAAAGTCACAGTCATTTTCATTCCTGGAAGTAATAATCCAGCTGACATGTTCACAAAGAACCTTGGCGCCATCCTATTCAGGAAATTTAGAGACTCTCTCGGAATTACTTTCGAGATTCAAACTTAGCTGCTTAGAGCGCTGTACAGTTTGAGGGGGGGTGTTGAAATTAAACCCTGAGATACATGCTGCATACATGAGGCAATACATGCAGCATACACATGTTACTGCACTTACTGTGCATACATGTGGTAAACACATTCCCAAGTCATGTGACATCCTTATCATTATGTATATAAGAAGAACCTGTACCGTAGTAGGAATACAGTGTTCTTACCTCTGCTAACCCTAGCTGTAAGTCTAACTAAACCCCAGGTAGGTTGTAAGGAACATGTTGTCTCTTCCCCTGTGCAGTGTATATAGTCTGCTCCAACAGGGTCCACGGGTACCCTAGCTGTGACCCATACCCATACCCATGAGTACCCATACCTGTCAACCCGCACGGGTCGCCAAACCCGTGCAGATCCCTATCAGTTACAAACTTTGTATTGAAATTTTGAAATTTGATGATACTTTGGGGGTGCCCTAAAGTTATCACGTGCACCAAATATCGACTTCTCTCCCCCACGAGAGATGTCGATATTTGGTGCACGTGACCGCTTTAGGGTATGCTTTTTTTAGCACATCGACAATGAAAGTCTTGTATCTCACTCATTTCTTGTCCGATTAGGTTCATTTAACTACAGATGGGAAAGTACATCATTGGCCAGTCATCGGGAGAGTCCTTGGCATTGTTTGGTATTGTTGTCATGGCTAAATATAGTATCTCCTTCAGTTTTCATCCAATTTGCACGATTTAACTTGCAAATGAAAAGTATGCTGTTGGTCTATCATTGGGAAATATTTACAGGTATTTGGGATTGTTTGTTTATAGATCAAAAAGATCAAAATAACTATATCAGAGCCAGTTTTTACTCAATTGAGTTTATTTAACTTGTGGAAGGGTATGTAACTTGGACACTTTGCCCTGTGCTGACAAAAGTTGTTTATATTTGTTTGTTAGATTATCAAAATACTGTATCTTGCTCAATTCTTGGCTGATTTTTTTTATTTAACTTGGAATGAGAAGATACATTATTGGCCAATCATTGGGAGGGTATTTGGCATTGTTTGGCATTGTTGTCATGGCTAAATATAGTATCTCCTTCAGTTTTCATCCATTTTGGATGATTTAACTTGCAAGATAAAAAGTATACTGTTGGTCTATTATTAAAAGATACTTACAAATATTTGGCATTATTTGTTCATATATCAAAAAATCAAAAAGATGATGTCAGAGCTGGTTTTAACTCACTTGAGTTTATTTAACTTGTAGAAGGGTGTAGCTTGGGCACTTTACACTGACAAAGGTTGTTTATCTTTAATTGTTAAATCATCAAAATACTGTATCTTGCCCATTTCTTGGCTGATTTGTTTCATTTAATCTGGAATAAGAAGATACACTATTGGCCCATCATTGGCCAATCATCAGAAGAGTATTTGGTATTGTTTGACATTGTTGTCATGCCTAAATATAGTATCTCTTTTAGTTTTCATCCAAAATGGATGATTTAACTTGAAAATAAAAAGATACTGTTGGTCTATCCTTAAAGGATATTTACAGATGTTTGCTATTATTTGTTAATATATCAAGCAGATCAAAAAGACTATATCAGAGCCAGTTCTAATTCAATTAAGTTTAACTTGTAGAAGGGTATGTAGCTTGGGCATTTTATATTGACAAAATTGTTTATCTTTATTTGTTAAATTATCAAAATGCTGTATCTTGGTCAATTCTTGGCCAATTTGTTTTATTTAACTTGGAATAAGATACATTATTGGCCCATTCATTGAGATAATATGTGGTATTGTTTGGCATTGTTTGTGGTATCTCAGTTAGTTCTTCTTTAATCCAACTGATTTAATCTGCAAATAAAATATATACTGTTTGTACATTATCTGATTTAGGTGTGCTAACAAAGGTTGTTTATATTTGTTATTAAATCATCAAAAATGCTGTATCTCACTCAATTCTTGTCCCATTTGTTTTATTTAACTTGAAATAAAAAGATAGATTGTTGGCCCATTATTGAAATCTCATTTGGAATTATTTGGCCTTGTTTGTATGGTTTCAATTTATTATTTTGGTCAGTTCTTATATAAACAATGTTGTATACTATTAGCCCATCATTGTTAAGTGCTGAACTTGAGGGTGGAAATCTGTCAGACTCATATTGGAGGGTGTATCAGAGAGGACTTGGCTTCAACTTATAAGAAATTGTGCCCTTCACCTTGTCAGTGTCTAATTTCAAGACAAAGGTAAATGTAAGAATATCAGAGTTCGAGAGGAAGTCCGAGACAGGAGAGGAGACTAGAGATTGAGATGGGTAAACTTGATTGCTTTATGAACTGAAGACTACAAACAGAAGTAAATAGGTTAAATACTAAAGAGCAGAGTTAGGTCAGAGACTGGTGAAGAACAGAGTAGTGGAGGTATCATAGGAATGGAAACTATATCTAAAATACTAATGCTATGCCAATCATTACTAAGTGACCTTGGTGGAAAATGGTTCAACAAAAATCCACATTGCTCAAACAGAATCAAGAGATATTATTATATATTTCTTATTATTTGTTATTAATAAGCTATATCTTCCTTAATGTTTAACTTGTAATAGAACAGAATATCATTGATGCATCATTAACATAATGGTTTCGACTATTTGGTATTATTTATTAGGGCTAAATATAAAGTTTATATCCTGTATTTTGTGTTTTATATATCATTCTGATCAGCTTCTTGAGCTGATTTAATATTTTTTGTTTCTTTGGATCCTATTGGGTTTTTTATTACCAAATATTGTCAGGTATTTAGCATTATTTGATTATAGATCATAAAATATAAGGACTCATACCTGCCAGAATTGGCCCTCACCCCCAAGTATGCAAAGTGATGGTGAAATGCAAACTGTGCATTACATTATGGATTATGAACTTCTGTGATCCTGTTTCCATATCTAGTCCTCACTGTTAGGAAACCACCCCATTACCTAATAAACTTTCATTTTTATTTTATTATGTCGAATTACACTACATGATGCCAAATGATGCTACATTTTGATAGCATAAGAATTTTATTTCGCATGCATCAAAATGTATGTGCATGTATGAGTGCGTCGGTAACAACAATGTACAATATATGTAACATAGTACATAAACCCTAAATATATGCCTAGGGGACCCCAGTTGTGTTCTCTTAGGTATTCCACCTATGTTTTCGGTGTGAAAGGCCTATCTCAACAAACTCACCTATTAATAACCCTCACATCAAAACCATCAATTTCCCCATCACGAGCGCGGATCCCGCCCCCTTCTTGTAGAGAGAACCTGCACGGTCTTAGCTAGCAGATAGTGGGTGTCGCCCTAACAGAAGAACACAACTTCCCATATCAGTGCGCCTTCTCTTACTTGCGCATATGTCATTGTTTCACCGCGCCACATCCGATTACTCATCCTTTCAGCATGAGCTGGAAGTACTTGTATATACGTAATCTACCTTTTCTTTCGTAAGCCGATGCCAGGCCTCGCCTTACATTGTGACTGCCAGTGATCGAGAGGCAGTGCTCGTCATTAGGACAGCTGCAACCAGACAACTGATTGGATCTGGTTTAGTTACGATTTACATTACTCTATTCGGACAACTATTTTAGTTACAAGCCAAATTCAGTGATATCTCCAAGATCAGGCACTGTTGGAAGGGTTATTGATCCAAAGTGTCAAAATAGGCGCCCAACGAACGACGAACCATTGACGAACCTCGACGAACCTTATCACATGACCTGTAGATGTTTGGAGAGGTCTCGAAGAAAAATTTTGAATTTGTCGAAGAAGTGATTCATCACAGATTCTACAATTATGTCCAAACCTTCAACTTCTAATCCTGGTCCTAATCCTGTTCCCATACCAGCACTAGAGGCAAAAATTGATGTGCTCACAGCGCAAATGTCGCAATTAGTGTCAGTATTGGCAGCATCACAGCCCAGACAAGTGGAAGTACAGCCAGAGATGATAGGAGAAAGAGATGATGAGATGGAGGAGATGGTGGAGTGGATATCACAGGAGGATGAGACGGTGGAGAAATCTGGAAATGGAAAAGCGTGCTTACCTAAGTACACGCCCCCGCAAATCTTTGATGGTACCATGGAGAATACAAAATCCTTCATCAGCTCTATAGTATTGTACATCCATGGGAGGAAGCCAGAGTTTCATACAGCCAAGTCTAGGATTATGTTTGCTCTCTCATACATTCAGGGGGGGAAAGCACAGTTCTGGAGAAACGAGGCTATTAATCAAATTGCTGCAGGAAATAAACCATTTGCAACCTTCAAGGAATTTCTGGAGAGATTGGAGGCATAGTTTGGAGACCCTAATCCAAAGGCGACAGCCAATGCTAAATTAAAGACCATGCGCCAAGGTTCCTTAATGGTGGATGAATTTATTTTGCAGTTCAAAGCAGAAGCTTTGCAAATGGACATGGGAGAAGCCACGTTGGTAGAGTTTTTGAAAGCAGGATTAAATCCCTCTTTATTCAAGTCTATCTACTGACTACCTTCTATGCCAGAGAAGTTGGATGAGTGGTATAATTGGGCAATGCGCCTTGACCGGCAATATCGGCAGGAACAGGCAGAGTCAAAGTTGATGTATGGAAGTAGTAAATTTGGAAAGTCATCAGGAGGAAAGTCCGAGAAAGGAAAGGCACCTCAGGCGCAAGCTCCGAGGGCACAGCCACCGGCCATGGCAGTGACACCTATAGTTACAGAGTCAGCAGCACCAGCAGAGGCAATGGAGGTTGATCAAGTGGGGGGATGAGCCCCACTTAAATGTTTTAACTGTGGGCAGTTAGGACACATTTCTAAGAATTGCAAGCAGAAAAGAAAGATTAGGGAAGCTACAATCAAGGAAGTGAAGCCAGAGGAAGGCAGGCAGAAGAATTTTGTGGAAGAGTCCCAGTGAAGGTTTCCCCATTGGTGACCCAGAATCGTTACAATGTATTAGTATCCGAGGAAACCCAGAGTAAATCAGAAAAGGAAATCGAGGAGGAGTACAACTGTTGCAAATCACATGACAAAGAAAATTGTCACATGTCATTTCCGAAAACCCCTAAATTCTTTATTCGCTCTGCGTGAATAGAACCCAAAATCACCTTGACTGTGGGACTGAAGACAGTGGACATGCATGCAGCTATTGATGTGGAAGCGTTGCTTGACAGTGGTGCTACGGATTATTTATTAATTGATCCTTAATTACCGGAAATGGTATTAACACACACAAGCTGGCACAACCTATAATGGTGTACAATATTGACGAAACAGTCAATCGTGGAGGAACTATCAAGGAGGAGGTGACTATGGTACTAAAGTATCAGGAGCATCAGGAGCGAGCCATATTTGAAGTGTGCGATCTTGGGAAAACCAATCTAATAATAGGATGTCCGTGGTTACGGAAGCATAATCCCAAAATTGATTGGAAAACTGGGAAAGTACAAATGACTCGTTGTCCTAAGGAATGTAATGTGTATGGGAGGAAGATGAAGAAAGAAAAAAGGAAAGAGAAAGAGAAAGAACATCCAAGAAAGTATTCTGTTATGATGGAGGAAGTGGAGGATGAGGAAATGCCAAATGGGGAAGTTCCGATCATGATCGAGAAAGAAGAGCAGAAGCAAACCTTTAGAGCAGTTTGTGGAGGACAGTCATGGGACAAGAATATCATGAAGGTGGAGAAGCCAGTGGAGGAATGGGTGCCAAAAGTGTATCATGAACATTTGTCAGTGTTCCAAAAGAAGGAGTCTGAGCAAATGCTGGTGTGGAAGCCATGGGATCATGCAATTGAGATGAAGCCCAGGTTTGTGCCGAAGAAGTCGAAGGTATATCCATTATCTCCGATGGAACAAGAAGAAGTGGATGCATTCCTGAAGGAGCAATTGCGCAAAGGATACATACGACCTTTGAAATCACTGCAGACATCACCAATATTCTTTGTGCCCAAAAAAGACCAAAGAAAGAGGATGTGTACCGATTATAGGTATCTGAATTAGTGGACAGTGAAGAACGCATACCCCCTGCCATTGATCTCAGAAATAATTGATAAGGTGGGAAAAGCCAAGGTCTTTACAAAATTGGATTTACGATGGGAATACAACAATGTACAAATAAAGAAAGGAGATGAGTGGAAGGCTGCATTTGCCACACATCGAGGATCCTTCAAGCTGCTTGTCATGTTTTTTGGGATGACTAATAGTCCCCCGACCTTTCAAAATATGATGAACGACATTTTCAAGGACGTAATAGACAAAGGCATGGTAATAATATTTATTGACAACATTTTGATATTCACGGAGGATGAAGAGAATCATGAGGCAATAGTGCAGGAGGTGTTACAGAGGTTAGCAGAGAATGATCTATTTTTGAAACCAGAGAAGTGTGTGTTTGGGGCAAGCGAGATTGAGTTGCTAGGATTATTGATTGGCCCTGACAGGATCAAAATGGATCCGATCAAGGTACAGGCAATCACAGATTGGCCTGCGCCCACCCGTGTCAAGGAGGTTCAAGCCTTCTTGGGACTCGCAAAGTATTATTGTCGCTTTGTGCACAATTTTTCTAAAATTGCTGCACCCTTACATAACCTTACGCGAAAGGGAGTAGTATGGAGGTGGGGAGAGCAGCAGCAGACAGCGTTTGAGGAGTTGAAGAGGAAGTTTGTGGAGGGACCAATATTAGCCCCAGTAGATTTCACATGCCCTTTGCGAGTGGAATCCGATGCATCTGATTTTGCTACTGGAGCAGTATTATCAATGCTGTGCGAAGATGACAAATGGCATCCTTGTGCATACTTGTCAAAAGGGTTGAATGATGTGGAGAGGAATTATGATGTGCATGACAAAGAGATGTTGGGGATAATACGAGCATTGGAGGCGTGGAGGTATTATTTGGAGGGATGTACGCATCAGATTGAGATCTGGACGGATCATCAAAATCTACAATACTTCATGTCTGCTAAAAAGCTTAATTGCCGGCAAGCATGTTGGGCACTATTCCTATCGTGTTTCAATTTTCACTTGGTCCACAAAGTGGGAAGCTTAATGAGGAAAGCAGATGCATTATCCAGACATATTGATCATAAAAGGGGGGTGGAGGAGGACAATAAAAATGTTACCTTACTCAAACCTGAATACTTTTGCATTTGTGCTATGCATCAAGGGCATCTATTAATAGATAGCTCGGAAATGGAAATGTTGTCTAAAATTAGACAATGCTCGGAAATGGACAATGAAGTAGTGGAAGCTGTGAAAGCTCTGAAGGGAGAGAAGAAAGGTAATATCAAAGGAGACGAATGGGCTGAGGAACAAGGGTTGGTGTTGTTTCAAGGAAAAGTGTATGTACCGAAGGATCAGGATTTGCAAAGGGAGATCGTCCGGTTACATCACAATACGCTGATTGCCAGACACCCAGGAAGATGGAAGACATTGGAATTAGTAATGAGAAATTATTGGTGGCCCGGAATTTCGAAGTATGTGTTGGGGTATGTGGATGGATGTGATATGTGCATGAGGGGGAAGAAATTTCCAGAGAAACCTGCAGGAAAATTAATGCCGAACCCTATACATAAAGTGCCGTGGCGAGATATATCTGTGGATTTTATTACTGGATTACCCGAGGCTCAAGGGTACGATGCAATATTCGTAGTATGCGACTGCTTTACAAAGGAGGTCCATATTATTCCTACTACTACAGAAACCTCATCATTGGGCTTGGCGTGCCTCTATCTAAATCAGGTATGGCGGTTACATGGGTTACCCGATACCGTTATCTCCGATCGTGGACCACAATTTGCTTCTGCGTTTATGCGAGAACTAAACAACATATTGGGAATTCAAACTAAATCATCTACAGCATATCACCCACAGACTGATGGGCAGACAGAGAGAATGAATCAGGAGTTGGAGCAGTACCTACGTATGTTTGTCAACTACCGACAAACTGACTGGCCCGAATGGTTGGCAATTGCCGAATTTTCCCACAATAACAAATTCCATTCGGCTACTTGTATGTCACCCTTTTTCGCGAATTATGGATATCATCCTCGCATGGGAGTAGAACCCAGAAGGGAAGTCAAAGTACAGTCAGTAGAAGATTTTGTATCTAAGATGCAAAAGGTACAAGAGGAAGCAGAGGCGGCATTGAAGAAAGCACGTGATGACATGATGTGACACACAGATTGTACTCGAGCACGCGCTCCAGAGTACAAAGTTGGTGACTTGGTATGGCTAAGTACCAAGGATCTGAATATTCCACGACCTTCGAAGAAACTTACAGAGAAAGAAGTTGGCCCATATGCAATCTCTAAAGTGATCTCGCCTAATGTGGTAGTGCTAAAATTACCCCAATCATTTAAGATTGATCCCGAGATTAATGTATCCCGCCTATGCCCTTACCGTCTGCCCACTATTCCTGGCCAACAAACTACTCCACAACCTCCGATAATAGTAGAAGGTGCTCCAGAATACATAGTTGAAGAAATTCTAGACTCACGTCTTTGACAGAACAAATTGGAGTTCTTAATAAAGTGGAAAAACTATACCAACGAAAATAATTCATGGGAACCCGAAGAGAATTGTAAGCGAGCGCGTAACACGATTGCCCAATTCTTTAAATGTAATCCGAATGCTCCGCGTCGCATTGCGAGAATGGTGTATGAGGGGATGAAATTCTGGCCTTACCAAAATTTCACAGAGGGGACAAACATAATATTTTCTCACCTGGAAGTCGAGGCATAAAAGGGGGGTAATGTTAGGAAACCACCCCATTACCTAATAAACTTTCATTTTTATTTTATTATGTCGAATTATGCTACATGACGCCAAATGACGCTACATTTTGATAGCATAAGAATTTTATTTCGCATGCATCAAAATGTATGCGCATGTACGAGTGCGTCGGTAACAACAATGTACAATATATGTAACATAGTATATAAACCCTAAATATATGCCTAGGGGACCCCAGTTGTGTTCTCTTAGGTATTCCACCTATGTTTTCAGTGTGAAAGGCCTATCTCAACAAACTCACCTATTAATAACCCCTCACATCAAAACCATCAATTTCCCCATCACAAGCACGGATCCCGCCCCCTTCTTGTAGAGAGAACCTGCACGGTCTTAGCTAGCAGATAGTGGGTGTCGCCCTAACACTCACCTAGTAACAATTATAATGATAACTTCTTATAGGAATAACTTGAACTGTAATATGTTCCATACTGAATGGCTGTAAATTTTTCTGTTTGTATGACTCATTACTTTAGAATGGAGGACTTGTTCATGCCAGGCTTTAGCCATGGCCCAATTGGACAAGTCAAGTAGATAAAAAAAGGTAACAACTCAGTCAGCAGAAGTAGGGCACAGGGCAGAGAATTGGAAATAAAAGTACTATCATCAAATGAAAAGAAGATTAAGAATAGGTAAGCAAAGGAGGCTGAAGAGTAACTAAGAAACGAGACAAGACCAAAGATAAATGGATCAAACATTGCACACAGCCATGTAATGGGGATAATGCTCCTCTTACATGAATCCATCATATGCCTTTGATTATCTGATGTATCATGTAAATGCCAGCATATGCTCCAGCATCCACAACTCAGCTCACCAAGAGGTGACAGATCATGGAATAATGGACATTGGATCTAGGGTCCAACCAGGGTCCTCAGAATGTTCCACTAGGCAGCATGTCCTCAGCAGATGTGCTTTGTCATCTAGTCGGCTTCACGGCAATCATCCAGTACGTAGAAACTGTAATACACAATAAAGTAATGAAGGAATTATAACTATGTATTAGATTTTATAAAGCAAATGTAGGTAATGGGATTGAGGGATCAGCTGAACGTGGGTGCACAACCAGCAGGGAGAGTCATCGCCATGATCCTGAATAGATGGTACAATTCATGTAATGAGCATCATGTGAATCCGACACAGTAGCTAGAACACCTTGTTTATTCTCTGGGATTCCCAAAGCCTTTTCTTCTTTGTTAGTAATTGCAATTTTATTAAGGAAGTCATTGTCATCCTTAAGATACTGCTGCCAACCTCGATGCTGCTCAGACAGGTGCTGATGCATGTTATACTTCCAGTGTACCTCGGTACAAAGTTTGCAGGTGATCGGTACATTGGTGCAAGGGCCGCATCGTTCGCAAAGAATTTGGCGAGTACCATTTGAGGCTTTCTCGGGACATGGAGTTTGATTTTCTTTGGAAGAAGAATTATGAACAGAAGTAAAAGAATGGGTATGAAAAGGAGAGTGTTGCGATGATACACTATTTACAGTGTTAGATCGCCATCGCGCAAACAGTTTACTGAGGAGAGGCCCCGCGAGGCCAGGCAGACAAGTGAAATCGAGAGCGTTGATGATCTCGACGATAACGGCAGGGCAAGCTCAATCAAACTCCGCTGTCCTTTCTGCTATGAGCCAAACAGAGCACGCAATTGCCTTATATAGTGAGTCCCCCTCCCCCCGTGTGAACGATGTCCACGATCGGAGGATCTGTAACCTCTTGCGGCTCACGGTTGATGTGTACGTTTCCTTCCCTCTCCATTTCTATTTCATTAGAAGAGCCAGAATCGTATTGAAACTCAGATATCAATAATGTCGGCTCGATGGCACAAACACTTTACTTCTCAGGGCGTAACGGGAGGTTCGACCCCATCGAAGCGGCAGGCTGGCAGGCGAGTCAAGTCTCCATCATCAGCTTGATGAATCTTTCAACACGTATCTTTATCGGCAAGTCTTTCCCCTTATACCATACCCAATCAGCTCTCATCTCTGACCAGGCCTTGTCTCCGACGTCTTCAAAAACCGACTCGGCTTCCCTCGTTCCTACTGCCTTGTCATCGTCTCTCTCTTCTTCCTCTTCTCACAGATGGTCGCAGCCACCGTGGATGAGATCCACCATCTCTGAATGGCCAGCGCTCTTTTGGGGTTAGCACATGGGAGCACGTTCTCGTTGTTCCCTACGGTGTGTATAGAGTGGTTTGGGCTACGTGAGCTGTTCTCTTTTCTCTATCCATCCCCGATGCTGAATTCTTCTTTAGCACATTTCTCTGAAAATTAGGGCTACATCTCGGTATCCCCCTTGTTCGCAGGGAACCTCTTCTCAGTCACGTTCGGCCAGAATATCGACAAGCACGAACGCGAAGCAGCCTCTGACAGGTTCCATTATCCCCTGGGTCCTGGGCAAAGGGTTCACTCAACCTCAACGCTACTATCGCTCACATGTCATCATCATCTTCGCTATCAATGTCAAGATTACCACGAATACGAAAGCAATCACAAGCAGTGCTTGTGTCCCCGGAATGTAAACTAGGACGCATGTGTTATGTGGATACGTTGTATATTACGGTGGCGGCATGTGCGCTTGCGCTACGGTTGAGTGTGTGGGTTGGTGTTGGGGTCGAGGTGTGATTGTGATAGGGTTGGGGGATGGACCTGATGATTTTGGAAACACGCGACTATCACTATCACTGTTGATTGAACCTCTAGACTACATATAGGATTGAGATGCACACACGATATTTTTGTTCGGTGGGCCATTGTCTGCCTGCCTTGGTTGTCGTAATTCTTATTTAACCTTGACAATTGGCAGTTCTCCATAAGTAAGAGTGTGTTGACAGGGCTTTTTTAAAATTTCAAACGCTCGTCAAGTTTATAATAGATTCTTGAATCACGCGAGTGGCTCAACCTTCCATCACATACAAAGAACGTAAGATGTCGGATCGAACTTTCCCGACCGCCTACCATGTACTATCATAACTCACATTTTTCGGTCTGGATAGTCCTGCAATATAAAGGGAATTTGAGAGCCGGATTTGACAGATAGCGCGCGACGGGGTTTGCCCATAAACGTGCCAAAAAAAATTAGGTCAGTTACAAACGTAAATTGAACGTAACCTAGAGGATCAAAAAAAAACGATGACGTCCAAGGACAACGCTGTTCGTGTCTACGAATGAATCCAAACGACATCGAGACTCTCAATCGGCCGTACGGCACATCCGACGAAACGCATGAATAAAGAAATTGTTCAAGCTGATGATGTAAATTTTGAGTACCTTTTACGCTTTACAGATCGAGATCAATAATCATAAAGTGTGATCTTTGAATGCGGTGTGAGATGTACAGCAGCGAAGCCATTGATCAGGTCTCGATTAATGCGGTGGGGCACATGCTGCCAGCACTCGAAATGGAGGGAAGAACATAATCGGGCTATTGGCCGTGCCAGTGGATTGTTCTCCTTTGGTTTTCCGTGTTTCAAAAAAGAAAAAGGAGCGGTGTACAATTCCTGAAAAATTTACTGGTAGTTTCGATGTGACGGTCAGCACAATCCATATGCATTCGGGGACTTGGGAGTGTTGAAACCCTGGTGGGTTACGCAAGCGCAAAAATTACTATATAAACGTTCACAAATTTAGTTCAAGGTGGGACAGTTCTGAGGCAACTTACTTGCCGCTGTAGATTGCGCGGTCTCCATAGCGTTTACTGAGTATCCATCTCATCATTGGCTTGGGGCAATCACCTAACTCGATGCCTTCGTAGTTATGGAATAGTTCTGGATTACTGTGTAATAATTAATTGAGTACAAATTGAGTATGTCACGTATCTTCATGGATGATACTTACAATGCTGTTCCATAGACATCTGAGTAATGTCTTCCATCTGATAATACATTGTGTGAGCGTTGGCATCTACTATCGTCCATTACAACTCACTGCAAGTGCACTCATGGATGGGATGTACCGGTTCTTTTGCCGGTTTTGCCGGTACAAGAACAACGGTTCTACTGAATAATTCTGTATAATTGAGGGGTACCGCTCGAACCAAAATAAGCGGGAATGAAAGAAGAAAGCTGACGAGGATGCTCCTCATTGACGAAAAGAGGATGTGAGTATTAGATTATTAAGTAAGGTGAAGTATTTCCAGGGCGCCAGGCAAAGGATAGGGAAACCAGATCGCTGGGTTTTATACCCTTCGTGCGACTTAATTTTGGCTCGAATGAACGCGAAACACATCGAGAGCCAGGATAGGAGCAGACTCCAAACCAGCCTCGATGAGGATCGATGCCGCACAAATGCCGCATACCGAAAGGCCGCCGGCGCCGGCAAACATGCGGCATCAGATGTTACTATATTGATATCTACCTACGCTACATGAGCATACTGGTACACAGCACTACATAGTGGGTGACTTTCCGTAGCGATTTAAAAAAATTTAGAAGAGTTGATAGGACAACGGGCTGAGTTCGAACACATTTGGAATCAGTCTTTGTAGATATTTCTAAACCGTAAGCAAACTAAGTACCGAATTTATTAGATGCTGATGGAGGGAGCGGGAACGGGACGGGATCATGTGTATTCCCAAAACGGGTCTCTGGAACGCAAAAGATAGAGATCCTATCACACCGATCTCATTTAGCGAGGTAGAAATTGTTTATAGGTAGTTACTACAGAGGGGTCCTGAGGCCTCTGTAGATCATGCAATCTCTACAGAGGTTGGTTTTCAGGAACTGAAATGAAATTCGTCCCAATTTGGCTTCGGCATGGCGTTTGATGGAAGTTTAGAGCGTCGAAACCTCTCTAGATTTTTCTAGATCCTTACGGGAAGTCACCCAGTGTCATATTAGTGGGTGACTTTCCGTAAGGATCTAGAAAATTTTAGAAATTTAAAGTTGGCACAGATTTTTCTAAACCGTAACCAGACAACGTATATATGTTGATGGGGTGAGCGGGAGAGGGACAAGATCATATGTATCTGTATTCCCCAAACAGCGCAATATTAATTGTGTAAAACAAGTATAACACTTATCTTCTCTATATAGTGTGTGGGGGCCGGTGGATGAATCTATAGAAATTGGAGGCGCGAAGGGCGGAGTTGCAAAGTGTACGTATTTGATTTTTGAGCTAACAACACCCGTGATTAATTGATTTATGATTTACTACATACGTGTTGAGACTCGAGAGTGTGGGATGCAATCAGAACGGAGCAAACTTGAAGATCTCCCATCACATCGATCACATTTACACAATGGGGTAGAAAAGGGTACGTAGAAATCAACGAGGGGTAACGAGGCCTTTTTGGAGTGTCGATTTCTAAATCCTGACAGGAAATCACCCAGCCTCATACATTCACTATGTAATGCTATGTAGCGCTCTCATGACTAGGCTATCAGCAAATCATTTTGATTCTACGAGGGAGTTACTTTATCAAGAGCGAAAACAAAAACGCTATTCCGTAATACTAATTGCTACTAGTAATAGTACTTGGTGTGCGTACCCAGATGTCCATTAACAAAAAAAAAGAGAGAAAAAAAATAGAAAGCCACCCTTGCGCGTCTAGGGCGAAGGGATTCTAGCGATCCGGGAGTTGCGGGGTCGGATGACACAAGGGGCGAGAACGGCACAGTATAATATTCAACATACACGTGTCACGAGTATCATTAGGTATAATTATAATTATAGTGAGTCAGGGACGGGATCACCCACTATTATTAGGCTGGGCTAGAACTGTGACAAGTCACGCTTCTATCACAATTCATCTCTCACTTTCTTTCATCATGTCTACCACTAGCACTCTGAATCTCGTCTTCCCCCAAGAATCTGAGAGAAGCAAGGCTTCGCACCCATCCACTCTTGATGTCGAGCCGAAAATCTTTTCCATCCTCAATGAGTACGTCCAACCCTCATCCGAGGTACCGCCAGCAATTGCAGCACAAGAAATCACCCAGCTTTATCCAACGGATCCAGCGTCGCAACAGCCAGGCACATACGATACCGAGGCATATGACTTCTTGCTCCGCCTCTGGGAGCTCTTCATTGCAATCGCGGAACAAATCCCTTGGCAGCATTCATCTCAGGACAAAGTCATACAGTTGGTAAAAGCGATCCGTGACTTACCCAACCCTACAACCATAACCTTTGACAACGGGTTCAGTCGCCGAGTCAAGCTTTGGACCGATCTTCCTGTGCTGGCCGCTGTTTTGACGGACAATGTTGAAACGCATGGTAAACTACTTTCATTCCTACTCATATGACGTGCTTATTCATTTATCACTCCATAGGCATCATCATAAACGACGACTCTGATGAAGAGAAGAATTCCCGTCTCCGTGACATCAACTTCCAGGGCTTTGCTGCGCGATTGACCGCAGAAGGTGTTTGGGATCTCTCGAGACTTGGCGTGTATCGATTGCGCGCTGTTCTGGAGGAGGGTCCAGACTACTACATCGCCGGATACGATAAAGTGGGACCCCATATCGACGCGTGTATTCTTCCGGCAGAGGTATGGATTTCTCTCTCTGCCAAAGTTATTCTTCGCTTCTGCCGAGCGAACGGAGATGGAGCTGATCGGAATGACTTGCCCGGGGGGGAATATTGGAAGGGAAGGGAAGGGTTCTCCGTCGAAAGATGGGAGTTCTGGAAGCAGAGATTGGATGAGATAATGGTAAACAAGGAGGTGAGCGAGGAGACTCGAAGCGTTGCCAAGAAAATGAAGGAGAAGATGATTGCAACTGAAGCCGAAGCTTGAAGGTCCATTCCTATGACGTGTATTTCTGTTTTCTGAGAGGAATTTTTGACCACTCGAGGCAGGAGGGGTTGGTACGTCATGTAAAGGGTCACTTCCATTGGATCGAGACTGCATCATGGCGGTTGGTGGTGGTCAACGCTGATTGATCGAGTTTAAAACTTGTTTACACAAGTCCAATGGTGAGGGTTTCGAACGACTGCTACCGCGTGCCTACCGTAACGCCTTACGGTCGCAACTGACGGCACCGCGTGCCCATTGTAACGCTTTACGGTCGTGAACGGTTCTCGCAGATCCGTTTGCCTGCATTATTCTATCTTACCCCTATTTAGTAGTACAGTACCTCCTTCTCACCCTTAGCTAGGTGTACCTTGACAATACTAATATGATGTCAGTCGTTAAGGCTGACCCTAATAAGGGTGAAAATAAGTTAACGAATCGCTATGTGAATCAGAGTAAGTACTATGTGCAAGTATTAGTAAGTGGAGAGAAGCGATGCTTCAAGCTTCACATGCTTCTGTCCTTGAGGCTTGAGGGGGTCTTTTGCGGCCTAGTACTCAGTACATTTCTTCCTTCTGATCCTTCGTTCAATACCGAGTAAAGCAAAATACAAAAAGCACACTAACATACAAATCAATATCTAAACTAAATGTTAAGCTGTCCCCGCCACTAACTAGCACCACCGTCTAGCGAATATAGAGCTACAATGAATACAAGGAGAAAGGAGCAAGGGTTAATGTTGTTGGGGGGCCCAAGGGGGGCGAATAGTTAGTTTATAACATGTATACAAGGAAAGAATGATGATATAGAAAGGCTATTTCAGACTCAGCCGCCGGAGCAGGTCGCCCCATGTCGCCCCCGGCCCTCGCGCTTGTGCTTGTGTTGGCCCATTGAGATCGAAGGATCCGGGAATACTGAACTTTTCTTCGTCTTCTTCGCCCGGTTGGAGTATTGACGCAGGCTCGTCCACCCCCGTGGGCGATTCCACTTCATTGTTCTTCCCGTTGGATTTGGAGGGAAGAAGTAACAGGGCGTGATCCTCCTTCAAATAGTCCAGTTTCAGTATCTCCTGCGTGTTTCTAGAAGAGCTGTTATCATTGTCCACATGCGGCCCTGGCGTTGAGTTAGGAGGCATCCGCATCTCATCCTCTACCTCTGGCCCAATGACATTGACGTATTCATTCGAGCCCGAATCGTGTCTCGTCTCCTCCATACCTCTACCCCCGCGTTCTTTAAGGTCTGAATCTGAATCTTCGATACCTGCCAACCACCCGCCACTCGCCGTACTGGAGCGGCTGCCCATTGACCCGAATCTGTGTATGGCACGGGCAGAGGTAATCGCAGAACGCCACCGTGCGCGCGGGTCAAAGCGTTCGCGAAGGCCGACAGCAAGGTCGTGCTCTGCTGAGGGTTCGTGCGTGGTCAGCCACTAGAGAGAAATAGTCAGGTAATAACTAGGTTTACAGAAAGGGAAAGAACGTACGGGATCCTCGTATGCTTGGACGGCTGTTGGCCGCTTCACTGGATCAGGATGTAGCAGGGCTTTGATGAAATTTTTAGCTGCGAATGATGGGTTAATTTATAGAATAACAACACGCTAACAATAAGACATGCCTTGAGGAGAGACGTTCTTCCAGTACCGTTCATGGAACTCGATTTTTGCTTCAGTCGTCTCCTTGATCAATAACTTGACGTCTTCTGACCGGAACGGGGAGTATCCGCATAGCAGAACGTAGGTGATGATTCTAGCCTCAGGGTGACATCGTCAGCGTACATTTAAAGGGGAGTGATTCCTAATTGTGCACACGTACCCAGTTGCCCATACATCCACGGCCTTGCCATGCCCGTCTTTGTTTAACACCTCTGGCGCGACGTAGCCAATGCTGCCTGCCAGGGAGTGCAGCTGCTCTTCCGACGAGTGAAGGTGCTTGGCGCTAGAAAAACCTTGGACATTAGCCGAGGCAGCTTGAGGAGACTCTCGACGGACATTCCGAAATCCGCAATCACAATGTCACTTCCGGGGTCTTTCGTTCGATAGAGGATGTTTTCGGGTCTAGAGAGAGAGAGAGAGAGAAATGAGGAAGAATTGAATGAGGGCAAGGCGAACTGTACTTCAGGTCCCGATGAACGATGTCATGATCGTGAAGATATTTGACTCCAGACAGGATTGATCTAGATCATTATAGTGAGAGATATGCAGCAGGAAATAAAAGACGAACGGACCGCACGACTGACACTGCATCCACCTCCGTGAACTTTCCCTTCTGTACAATCCGCTCGAATAGCTCGCCTCCAACTGCGAGTTCGAATGACAGGTAATACTTTGAGCGAGACTCGAACCATTCGTAGAACTTGACCTGGCGCCCCCAAGTCATCAGCTTTCCATCTTTGAATCTCACTCACAACAGCGGACGTACAATGTTTGGGTGATCGAGACCTTTCAGGACCTCCATCTCGCTCCACACGCTCTCCTCGTTTCCCTTGACCTTCTTCCTTGAAATCATCTTCAATGCAACGTCTTTAGTGATACCCCCCGTTCCATACTTCTCCGCACTACGCGTCGCCTTGGTGTTCGCAACCGACAGATGCAGGAAGTGATGATGATGGTGGTGCTCATGAACTGGCACTGTTGTGGGAACTGCATTAGCAGTGCCACCTTCGGCAACGGCTACTTGCTCCGCTGGGACGTGCCAAGTAGCTCTCTGCGAAGTATGCGGATAGTAAAGATCAGGAACCGATTTAAGTATATAGCGGTAGGATACGTTACCACGACTTTGCCAAATGTACCGGTGCCTAGGACCTCATGTAGTTGGTAGGCCTTTTTCTTGATGTAACTAGGGGGGTTAGGCAATAGAGTACCTTTAAGTGAGACTTTCATTGTGGTTCAAGGTCGAAAGTTGGTTGTCGAGGGCTGTGCAAGATATTGCACTGCATTGAGCAGCGCATTTCGGAATTAAGCCGCAGCGCAGGCTGCCGGTTGTTTGTTCTTGAATCTTATGTTTTCTCCTACGACAAGTCGATTGAGTAGCAAAGGTTAACAGGCGCGATACATCACCTCAAAGGGGTTACTCGGTTCTCATTCGACATGGGATATCGGTCGTTGTCGATGGGGGCGTGAGTCCTAACTGCACCTTAGCGATCTGATATACCCGACGGATGGTTCAAACTCCACGCTGATACCGCTGAATGCCGGCTAGGCATTGTTTGTTTGGCTGCCTGCAATGATTGACGTCAATTCAATCACGCTGCCAACTCGCTTTGACATCAAACTTTAGTGCAAAGCGTGAGAGGTGACATAAGCGGAAGCCCCAAACCTTCCTCTGAGAGTCTCTTTTGCAAGTCAGTAAGTAAAGTATGGAATCTCCAAGTCCTACACCACAGCGTGCCTTTGAAGAATCCCAGCTTCTTCTGGATTCCACTTTAGCTTCACCACCTACACGTCCCCAGTCCACTCCCACAACCAGTTCTCCTTTGAATCCTACCGTCCCTCGTTCTCGCACTCCTGCTATCATCGGAATGGGCCTCACAACTCCTGGTTCACGAGGTTCCATGATTCTATACCGTCTCGCTTCAGACAACGATATCAATCTTAAACATTCACTTCCTTCCAAAGATTCTAATCTCCTCATCCCTCCAAAGCCCTCCTCTAATCTTCGTCATTCAACTGTTTCCAGTTCAAGGTCTTCTTTCATTTCCATAGAAATGGATTCAAAGTATACAGGTCTGTCACATAGAGATTCCGCCTTTCCTACAACCCGCGGTGGTCTGGTTCCTTACGAATACGATCCCGCACTCGACGAGCTGGATCCTGTCGACGATGAGGATCTATTACATGACCCAACAGCCAAAGGCAAGGTTAGGCGGAATTCTTTTCCTTGGAGGGGCATCATGAATGTCGCCGTCCTACTCTTCCTCATCTCAGGTTTACTCGCTCTTTTCGTCTTTTACCCCGTCTTTCTCTTTTATCGCGATCGCACAAGAAACAGCCTCATTGATGGTAATATCCGAATAAACGCCACCGGCATGTCTTTTGTTTTCTTCTTTCTTCGCTTACCGTATTCCTTACGTCCCCCTTCTAGGTCAAGCTCCCGTTCTTTTCCAAATGCCAGACCTCGTCGATACGCAGACACCCCAATCCGCACACTCCCGCACAGGCTTTGACGGTCAGCCTTACGAACTTGTCTTTTCGGACGAGTTCAACACCGATGGACGATCTTTTTATCCCGGTACGTCTTCTCTCCTCATCACCCCCCCCCTCTCCTCTCATTCATCTTCCCCTCCAAGGCGACGATCCATTCTGGGAAGCAGTCGATATCTGGTACGGCTCCACCGCCGACATGGAATGGTACGACCCCCAGCAAATCAAAACCCTAAACGGAAACCTCGTCATCACAATGGATTCTACCTCCACCACACAATCCGGGCTCACATCTGGTACATTTTTTTTTCTGCCCCTTCAAGTATCAGAAACTAAACTTAACAAATCCAAAGGCTCGACAGCCCCTTTCCAAACTTCCGATAACCATGGCCTTTCGTATAGGAGCGGTATGCTTCAGTCTTGGAACAAGTTTTGTTTCACGAGTGGTTATATCGAGGTTGCGGTGGTCTTGCCTGGGCCGAATGAGAATACCCAGGGTTACGTGAGTCGATCTATTTCTTTTTCGCTTCCGGGCGCGCCACATCACGTTGACTGTGTGTCCGGCGGTGGTACTGCCGGATTCATTCTACGAGTCAACTAACCGTCATCTATCCCCAGTGGCCTGGCATATGGACCATGGGCAACCTCGCTCGTCCAGGATACTCTGCAACTACCGACGGCATGTGGCCTTACACGTATGTCCTCTTTCTTTCCCGCCGATGTCTACCACTGACGATCGTTCCAGCTACAACACGTGCGACGTCGGCACCTTTCCCAATCAGACGACGAAAGACAAACAAGGGCCCCCAGCCGCTCTTCACTCGAATGCGTCGAGAGCTAAATATAATTACGAGTTGAGCTGGTTGAGCGGGCAGAGGGCATCGTAAGTCTCTTTCGTTTTTCGTATCCTTCGTCACTGATCAACACTGTTCCGATCATTTCATTTTTTCCATCTCACCCAAAACTCTCGATATCGACCCTACATCTCCCATTAACAGCGCATGTTCCTGTCCAGGGTCTGATCATCCAGGTCCCGTCGTGACACAAGGTCGCGGCGCACCTGAAATCGATATCTTCGAAGCGGAGAGGGACAAGCAAAACCCAACGGGTCAAGTCGCGTCGCAGAGCGCACAGTTCGCACCGTTCGCGCATGATTATACCTATCTCAACGACACGACTAGTGAATGGATGGTATACGATCAGAGTAAGACTATACCTAATCCCTATCGTGGTAGTGCTGTGTATGTCCTTTCTTTCTTTCTTTCGTTTTGTGATTATGTGATGGATCGGGGGCGGCGGCGGGGACGTAGGCAGCAAGCGGTGTCGGGGCTTACGAAACTCCCTTCGGATATGTTTCAAGGGTCTCCCAATAAACGACTCGTTACGCTAGGTACGTTTGGTGTTCTTCTCCTTCCTTTCCTTTCCTGTCCTGTCATCGCAAGCTAACGTCATTGCAGGTTTCGAATACTGGACGAACCCCTCGAACCCGAGCGAAGGCTATATCACATGGATGGTGGATGGCAAGCAGAGCATTCGCCTTGGTGCACCAGCTATGGGATCGGATCAGGGCACCAATGGGACTGGTGTGGGGCAGAGGCTGATTCCGGAGGAACCCATGTCGATTATACTGAATTTGGGGATTTCACGCAAGTTTTTTCTTTGTTTCTTTCTTTCTGTCATCGTCGTCGTAAGGTGTGCTTACCGATTTTGATGTAGAGAATTGGCAGACGATCGACTTGACGACTATGGAGTTCCCTGCGGAGATGTTGGTTGATTATGTGCGCGTGTATCAGCGGAAAGGATCGACGAATGTAGGGTGTAGCCCGAGCGGGTACCCGACAGCGGATTATATCAATAACCATGCTGATGCTTATGAAAGTAAGTCTTTGTATAGTTGTTTTTTTCTTTCATTTTTTTCATTTTTGTTTTTTTTTTTCCCGGAGGCTGATGTTTTGTTTTTTAGATCCTAATATAACGTCGTGGACAGGGACAAAACCGAAGAACTCGCTGGTGTGTTTTTTTGGCTTTGGTTACGTCGTTTGTCTGGATTGTTGATTAGGTCTTGTTAGTATGACGGTTGTTGACGGTCTTATATCGCCCCCTCTTCAACGTATATCGCGCAAAAGCAAAATTCGAAAAAAAAAAAGGAAACAAACTCGACATATTACCTCTCTGCCCCCGTCTGCCATCTGTACGACCTCGATCCTCGATCCTCGATCCTCTACCCGCAATTACGTTCGTCCTAATGTATATTCAACACACGTACTTCCTACGTCCAATCGCATCCTGAGCGTCATCTGCGACAACAACAACAACAACAACAACAACGACCGACCATCCATCCACCCGTCCACCTTTGTCCGTCCTCAATGTCATGCGCTTGTTTAATCTAGATCCGAGCGCTTTTCCACTCGTTTAACGACATTCGGCTATCGATCGATTGATCGTTCGTTCTTCCCCACACACACCCAACCCAACCCCACCCTCCTTTTTTTTTTTTTGTTCGTCGTTCAAATCATCATACATTTTTTTGTTTGCATTTTTACGTTGTCAAGCTGGGTTCATTCGTATTTCAGACATTTGTTCTGTTCTCTCGTTGCATTTTTTTTCGCAATTTTTCGCAATTTTTCGCATTTTTGCATTTCGTATTTCGTATTTCGTCATTAGTATTCCGTATTCCGTATTTTAGATCTGATACCGAACTCGACCGTAGTACAATGCATACGACTCGCGCACGCACGCATTTATAGAAATCCCTTCTCCCTCTCCTTCTCGTTGGCGTTGGCGTTGGCGTTGGGGTTACTCCTTCCTCCTCCTTTCCTCTTGGCTGTTTATCTACTCTGCGTGTACTGCCCGCCTGCCTAGCCTAGCCTGCTAGAGTGGTTTAGTGGAGTGGAGTGGAGTGGAATGGTGTTCATGCTACGTTTTGTTCTCTTGTGGAAGAACCGGGTTCTTTTTGGGAAATATGGTAATTTTTTTAAATTGTCGGTTGGACTTTCTTTTTTTTTTTTGGGGGGGGGAGGGGGTATATATATTGTCGATGCTGCTATTCCACTTTTTCGTACTACTACTTAGATTGGTCAGTGGATTTTATCTGCTCAAAATAGATTTATATATGTCCAATGTGCGAGGGTGTGATGGGCTAGGATTCTCAGGGATGGGAGCACACAGTGGTGAGGACACAGGGTGGTGAGGATGAGGATTGTGGCAGGTGGTAACTGTGACACAGGCCATTTCTCTCTCTGTTGCTTGCAAAGGGCTGCAAAGTTGTGACTCACCAGGTGCTAAGCAGCCACCCATGCAATCTATGCAACACAATTTGCACATGATATTAGGGCATGAGCAATGAGGTACCTTGGGACATGCCCACTGAGCACAGCCCTTGGCATGCTAGAATGCTGAGATGGCAGACCTGAATTTGAGGCAGGGGAGATCACAGGAAACACATAATGGTTAATTGCAGGACAGGCACTGTGGGCATGTTGTTGATGATACGACATTGATCCAATATTGTACATAACTTACATGCATATAGTGATGTCCTGGGTGGCTGCCCACCCTTTGCTAGCTTCACAGGAACCATGCAACCACATCACAGGCAAGGATTTGCAGGGCGAGTGACATCAGGAAAGAGGGGCCATCACAGGGTATTGCAGGTGTTGCATCATTTGGAGGGAGTCAGGAGGGAAAGGAGGACACGTCACAACCAGTCACATGGGCATGGTCAGCCAAATCCCTGTAGTGATGCTGTAGTGATCACTGGAGTCAGCACCAGAGTTTCCAATTCCCACATTTTCTGGAGTCTGCAACTTTGCAGAATGCAGAATACAGAATCTGGAATCTGGAATCTGGAGTCTGGAATGTGGAATGCAGAATGTGGAATGTGGAATGTGGAATCTAGAATGTGGAATGTGGAATGTGGAATCCAGAATCTGAGGACATCTTGACATTGGAATCCCCAAATGTCTGGGTATTTCCAAACATCCAAACATCTGAGCACACCGCCAAATTTGTTGCAATGGCCTGCTAAACCCCCAGTGTGGTCATTGAATGTTGAACAACCCCCATTGTGATGGTGGAGCTCACCGCACTAGTCCTGGCTGTTCAGTCACAGCCTGATTCTTTTCATGGACTCACACTTGGCAACCTGATGCAATTTGTGATATATGCTGGCAAGCTTAAGGATGACATACTACTTGTACAATCTGCTACTCATCCACTGTCTGTCCCCCCTCCTATTTTAAGCCATGTTCTTAGCAAAAGCATGTGGAATACTGAGCAATGAACAGATTGAGCTTTGCTGGGAGTTGTTGAAGGATATGATAAGCCAGTAGTTTCAGCAGAGAGGGAGGGTGCCACATTTGCAGAACATGGACAGGGACTTGGTATAAGTATAGTCCTTCCTCAGTTCCCCTTTTGCTTGTAGCCTGACGAATTGCAGCTTCTCATACACTGTATCCACCTCAACATGTCTGCCTCAACATGAATTGCCTTTGGAGCAAACAAGAACTGGTGCTAAAGAAGGCTGAACAATGACAGGCTGTTGGAGCAGACTATATACGCTGCACAGTGGAAGAGACAACACGTTCCTTACAACCTACCTGGGGTTTACTTAGACTTACAGCTAGGGTTAGCAGAGGTAAGAACACTGTATTCCTACTACGGTACAGGTTCTCCTTATATACATAATAATAAGGACATCACATGACTCAGGAATGTGTTTACCGCATGTATGCACAGTAAGTGCAGTAACATGCGTATGCTGCATGTATTGCCTCATGTATACAGCATGCATCACTGGGATTAATTTCAACACCCCCCCTCAAACTGTACAGTGCTCTAAGCAGCTAAGTTTGAATCTCGAAAGTAATTCCGAGAGAGTCTCTAAATTTCCTGAATAGGACGGCGCCAAGGTTCTTTGTGAACATGTCAGCCGGATTATCACTTCCAGGAATGAAAACGACTGTGACTTTGTCATTTTCTATGCATTCACGGGTGTAGTGGTAGTGAATGTCTATATGTTTGGTCCTTCTTTCCTGAACTGGATTTGATCCAATAAAGATGGATCCCTGATTATCAGTGCAGATTGGTACACGCTTCAGTGTATATCCAAGTTCCTGGAATAAGGACTCTATCCACACTATCTGCCGACAAGTGTCGGAGAGAGCCATATATTCGGCTTCTGTGGATGACAGTGCTACAGTTTTTTGTAAACGGGACTGCCAGCACACAATGCCACTCACCAGAGTAGCAAAGTAACCTGTTGTAGATCGGCGCTTGACAGTGTCAGCTGCCCAATCAGAATCTGTGAAGGCCTGCAGCCCCTCGGATTTTTCTCCATCATAGACTATACTGTACTTCTGGGTTCCCACCAGATAGCGCATTATGTACATTGCTTTGTCTAGATGTTCTTGGCTAGGATTAGCCGAGAATTGCGACATCTTGATTACCGTGTAAGCGATATCAGGTTGCATTCCGAGCATCAGATACAATAAAGATCCGATCACAGACTGATATTTCGATCTAAGCGCCGCGTTTGGCATCGCTGTGTTCTCCGACGGTTTGTAGCCAGTCGGGAGCGGAGTGGGGGCAACTTTGGCATTTGTCATCTCGAACCTCTCGAGCACTTTGGCGAAATATTCTGTTTGATCAAGTTTGACTTTTGTAGCGGTCTGGGTGACGTGCATGCCTAAGAATTCTGTGACTTTTTCAGTACTACGGCACTCCCAATGCTTCAGGCAAGCATTCTTCTTTTCATCCACAAGTTTCTTGTTCTTGCCCATGAACAAGCCATCGTCAACATAGACTAGCGCAATAATGATGCTGCCTGTCTTAGGATCCTTGTGTATGAAGATGCCGGCATCGGAGCTGGCGCGCACAAACCCAATGGTGCGCATAAATGCCTCTAGCTCTTTCCACCATGCTAGTGAAGCCTGTTTAAGGCCATACAATGCTCGGCGTAAGCGCATTACTTTGCGCTCTTTACCCTCGAGTCTGAAACCCTCGGGTTGATCCATATAGATCTCCTCATCAAGTTTGCCATATAAAAATGCAGTTTTTACATCTAGACCGGTCATATACATGCCTTCTAGAGATGCAAGGGCAAACATGAGGCGTATGGTCTTGTAGCAGACTACTGGTGAGAAAATCTCATCAAAGTCAACGCCTTCGACTTGTGAAAAGCCTTTGGCCACGAGTCTGGCTCATTTTCTTCCGTCCGATTTCACAGAGAAAACCCATCTATTTTTGATCGTTTTCTGATCATGTGGAAGATCGACGATATCATAGACTTGTCGCTTGCGAAGAGCCTCTAACTCTTCATGACAAGCCTGTTTCCACTCAAGTTGCTGCTGCCGGGGTAGGCATGCAATATCGCGAAATTGGTTTGGAACTAGGCTTTTTCCGCTTGATGGTGTGACTGCTTTTGATAACAGCCAGTGGATAAGCTCATCTCCACCTTCCTTGGTTATCTTTTTAATATAACCTGCTTCGTCCGGTTCCCCCATTGGGTAATCATGTTCTTGATTATTGGAATTGGGCACACTCTCGTGGGGTGCTGAACTCGGTCCAGCAACCGGTTCTTGCTGTTGAGGTCGTGGTCGTGTTCGGTTATGATCCGAATCTTGACCCACAGACTTCTTCCAATATTGATCACGCGCAATGTCTCTCTCTATGTCAGAGGGGAGTCGCTGTTCTCCATAGGTATTGCCAGGACGGTTTGGGATTTTCCTCTGCCTGCCTGATTGATGGGGCAATTGCTGCCATTCCTGTTGATCTTCATGTCTTGGATGAAAGTCCTCAGTGTTAACTGGAAGGGGCGGAGGAGGAGCGTTAGTCGCATTGTCATGCGCCTTTTGCTCGCTTGGTAAATCATCATCATCATCTTCTAATGATGGAGGAAGGGGCAGATTTTGTGGCGGTATAGGGTCATCGCCATCTGTTCCAGATGAGTGGTCATCATCTTCTGGTTCTGGAGGTGGAAAATCACCAAGGTCTGTCTTGGCAGGAGTTTTAGCTCCGGGACAGCATGGGAACATCGTTTCATCAAATAGTGCCGTGGCACCAATGAATATTGCACCATTTTGTCGCATGAAACGATATGCTTTAATGCCATCTTCTACTCCAAGGTACATCATTAACTCCGATCGAGGAGATAATGTTGTTGGACGTTTTTCCTTTGGTAGATAGACATAAGCACCGCAACCGAAGACCTTCAGATTGTTTAGATCTGGGCGGACCTTTGTCAGGTCCTCAAAAGGTGTCAGCCATTTCAGGCGCCTTATTGGGGTTCGGTTGTATAAATGTGTTGCATGTTCTATGCAAAATTCCCACCATGATTGTGGTAGACAAGTGGTGAATCACAAGGTTTGCGACTTTTCCATTATTGTCCTTATGGCGTGCTCTGCACGCCCATTCTGTTGATGAATGTGGGGTGCAGACATCTCTATTTTGATGCCTAAGTCCTTGAGCTGTTTTTGTAGCTCACAATCCTTGAACTCCCCCCCTGGATCGACACGCCAGCGCTTGATTGTAGCGCCATATTGGGTTTTAGCCATCGCTTGAAATTGTCTAATCGCTGCAGCAGCGTCAGATTTCTTTCTGAGACATTGGACCCAAATATGTGACGTTTTGTCATCCAGAAATACAATGAAGTATTTATGTTTGTGGTACGATAGTACCGGGAGTTCCTTTAGGTCGGAATGTATTAATTCAAAGGATTTGTCAGCTCGTGAGTCTGACTTGGGAAAAGATTTTGAGGTCATTTTCCCTTCTGCACACCCTGGACATATAATTTTGTCTTTAGGAATAATTAAATTCCTTGGGAATTTTATGGTGCTTTTAGGCATTTTCCCTAGCGCCTCTTTGGATGGGTGTCCAAGTCGCCTATGCCAAGTCAAGTAGTCAGCGACATAAATGGTTGCGACATTAACCTTTTTGGTGCTCAATATATGAGTCCGAGCCCAATAGATCGTGTCGTTCCTCCTTAGAGGGACACAATGCATGATTGGGTTTCCATGCTCGATAAATGAAATGTGTGCGGAGGAACCATGCACATCACTTCCATCTTGTAAAAAGACCCCCATTGACATCAATCGAGTATTAATGTCGGGTATGTAGTAGATGGGGAATAACCGTGTTTCATGCATCTCTGACTTCCTGTGACATACTACCTGGTGTTTAATGAAGACTGCTCCTTTTCCTACTATATGAGTAGTACCAGTGGCCGTTTGGACCAAGGTAGAGTTCTTTCTCGGTAAAGGCTCGTAAGAAGCGAAATCTTTTATTTCACCAGTGAAGTGTTTTGATGCGCCTGAATCCATGATCCAGTCGGCACCTTTCTTACAATCTCCCTTTGCACACATAGCACATATATTAAGATCTAAATAATTCCATGATATGTTTAATAGCGGTAAAATTTCACATGAAAAGTTCGCTGTATTCATAGGAATATTAATCTTAGTGCTTGTGGCAGGGAAAAGGACTGACCTGTCATCATATGCCCCTGTATCAAGGGGTTCATCGACAAGCATTTCGTCGACGGCTTTCCACACTTCCTCATCAGACACCGGAGGTTCAGATCCGAGGGAGACGGTATCGTCTTCTACCTCCTCGATCCTAGACTCGGGTTCTGGTTCTATCCTTCTTCTCTTTCCTTCTTGCACCGTCAGGCACTCTTCCAGCGGTCGCAGATTTTTCGCAGTGTGCGGAAGTTGCATTTGCTCGAGGGTGTCTTGAGCTTGCTGATATTTGGCATAAACTGAACGAGAGGTAGAGGCCGTGCCTGTATATGCCTGTGCAGGCGGTTGGCGGCGAGGATCCCTTGTGGGAGTGTGTTCGCGTCTTTCAATGTGCTGTATAAGCGGCATCGGCGGTATGATGGTGCCATTACCATTTATGGTGGTATAGGCTTTGGAGGCGAGGTGGGTATGTTTATCCTTCGGCTTCTCCTTCTTAGTCTTTCTGTCCCCACGTCGTCCATGCTTTCGGGATGAGTCTCCGTTGCTGTTTTGCCCTTCTTTGGGCTGCCATTTGGGGTTTCCCCCTTTGCATTTAACAGCGGAAAGTTTGTTGGCCTGAGGCTGGCCAGCGGGCTTTCCTACTGCTGTGCGCCTTGAGGCTTCAGCGACAATGGAGTCCTTGACATGTTTAAATGTCAAGGCGCTAGTAGCGGTCGTGTTAAGGACCGTTGCGGACAAGGAATCATACTCGCGTGGCATCGCAGCAAGTAGAATCATTGCTTGCACTAGCTCGGGGATGGCAACATTAGCAGCCGTAAGGCGCTCAAATTTGTCTGCCATTCTAGCAATCTCCGGTGCAGGGTTCGCAGCCGGGATCTTGATCGCTGTTGCGGACCTAAAGTCCGTGAAGACTTGGGAGGGGCTGTCCACACCATAATCGGTGCGGATGAGATCCCACACCTCCTCAGCAGTGTCCTTTGAGTTGGCACGCTGCCGAATGGAGGGGGCCAGGCAGAGCACTAGGCTACCAATGGCCTGGTCATTTTTGTTGCTCCAGGTCTGGAGCTTGGCATTAGCATCCGCTACCAAAGTAGCGTTCATCGCCGTCAAGGGAGGCGCCGGGGGCGGTTTTTGCTCCGCCCCGCTAGTTATTTGCCAGAGGCCCTGAGACCTGAGCCACGCCTTCATTGAGTCGGCCCATTGAATGTAATTTGATCCGTCGAAAGTTTGAACGAGTTTCTCAAGAGTTGAAGACATGATTTTGTGGTGGCAGCTGTTAAAAGCGCTCAATCAGTCTTTTTACTCAATAAAACATGTTTAATGTTCTAAGGAGAAAACACTCCTTCAGAGTGGTTAACCCTAGTCAACCTAGGTTTTATGTGCAGCTCGCAGGGAGTGCAATGCAGCTCACGAAGAGCGCAAGGTTATAATTTGGAGACGATGAAGTCAATGTCATTCGCAGCCAATCAAGGCGCATTCACGACGTGCCCAGCAGGGCCCATAACCTGTTGGAGCAGACTATATACGCTGCACAGTGGAAGAGACAACATGTTCCTTACAACCTACCTGGGGTTTACTTAGACTTACAGCTAGGGTTAGCAGAGGTAAGAACACTGTATTCCTACTACGGTACAGGTTCTCCTTATATACATAATAATAAGGACGTCACATGACTCAGGAATGTGTTTACTGCATGTATGCGCAGTAAGCGCAGTAACATGCGTATGCTGCATGTATTGCCTCATGTATACAGCATGCATCACTGGGATTAATTTCAACACAGGCTGCCCTGCTCACAGTGAATGGTGTGTTTCCAGCATGGTCCATTCATTTTTACTGCACAGGTAATTCCCGTTTACTTTGTCTCTTGGTCATATGTCCTAATGATCGCATTTGCCTCAGACTGTCAGATCAATTACCACCATAACTTTTGTGTCGAAGGTGGACAGTGTGTATACTATAACACAGTCCCCAAGATCATTCAGGTGGGAGAGCACCAGTTTGTTGAATGGAAGGTGATTGTGCTATTCATTACATTGATGTTGGTCTTGTGGTATGTGTGCACTTCTTACTCATGTTGAGCCTGTTTCCTCACTCAGAGGAAAAATGGTAGGACATCTGCAACAAATTGTGCCCACATGTACAACCTTACTCTCTCAAAGGGACATCCAGCTCCACCTGATTGGGCATTCAACCTTGAACTCTCATTGGATAATGTATATGATGGATTCATGATTCTGTCTCTCTTGGGTGGTCATGTGATGTAATGACACCCTGAGGGTCCCCCACACTACCTTGCAAAAGGACCATCTCCATACTTCCATCAAAGCATGAAACCTGCGCATCCAGCTCTATAACCAGCCTGAGGTCCATCACTACTGCAATCGATGCTGCTGGTTTTATGCCAATTCCGAGGGCAAAGGTGATATGACTCACTGTGCTGTCAGTCATGCAATGCAGAGCTCACAGTCTTCTGTATTTTACAGTCACTCACAAATGCTGGGTAGTAGTAATTGATGGGGTCACTGTTGGGTGCTGTTGTTGCAGTGTCCACAGCTGCCAGATACCATTATCCAGTAACCATGATCACTTCTGTCCTGATCACAAGGGCTGTAATTTTCTGTGTGTGATTGTTGGTTGTGAGCAACCTGTGATGGAGGGAAAACTGGTATGTGGTGGTGACAAGCATCAAGTGGTGGAGTGTGTTCACAGGGAGCATGGCCAGGCTCACTTCCAGCTAAAGGAATGCTTACAGTGTGCACATGTAGTGCACCCAAATAACTCTGATGTGGTTGACTCCACAGCTGATGGTAATTACGATGAGGAAGAGGAGTTTATCCTTGAGGGGGATTCAGTACAGCCAGAAGAGGTTTCACAGGTGAAAGAGGGGAAGGTGCGGGCTCAGTTTGGCTGCAAGAGAACTCACAATGAGCAGATTATTGTTGCGCCATGTGGTATGATTATTGCTTGGAGACATTCTATGGTGCTGAGGCAGTCAGTAGCATTATTGTGAGTGTTTGGACCAGCTCTTTATTACACGGCTGTCAATGTTCACACACTTCCAGGAAATGGTGAAGAGGACATTTCACATGCCTGGATCCATGCCTGACCACATCTTCTTCAACAACAATTGCCAAGAGAACTGTAACCCAGTAAGCTTTCCAGAGCTTTTGGGGGAAGGTGGCAAAGGATGGTACTTCAACTCATCAATTGCAGAACAGACCAATGTCTGGTTGGGAGGGTATCATTCTATATGCCGTGAGATGGCACTAGATAAGTACCATTTTTTTCTGGATGAGATGATCATGCGCAGGAACTGGATGACAAAGATCAAGCTTGAGAAGGAGGGGAAGGAGCCCCAGAAGTGGTGAATGAATTACGAGAAATGATCATGCTTCTGTTGCATTGTATTCATTGGATTGTATTGACAAAATGAAACGTGAACATGCTGAGGCACAGTAGTACAAAACTAGTGATGGTAACAGTATGCCGAAGACAAAAACAAATGGTGAACATGACGATGCATCATAGTACAAAACAAAACTAGTAATAGTAATGGTGAACATAACAAGGTGCGGTAGTATGATGAGAGAGAAGATGAAGTGTGGTCATTGGTAGTATGATGAGGAGGCTAGTCAGAAATACTGATGGCCCACTGGAGCAGCATCCTTTGCAGGGTTCTCACGCATGAAAGCAGACCAGAGACCAGCAGGGGTTTGTCAAGCAGCCAAGACAGCATCCTTTGCAGATTGAGGGGCTGATTTCCAGTGTGCCTGGTGGTCAGAGTATGTAGAACTGCAGAATGGAAGTCCAAAGTGCTGTGTGAAGAACTGAGCAGCAGGGATAGATCATTGCCTGGTCCTGTGGTCCTGGAAGTACTGGACGATGTCTACCACATGAAAGTCTGCTGGCCAGCTCTTGATATCCTTGTCTTCTTCCCAGTCCTCACTATCCTCATCATCTTCCCAGTCCTCACTATCCTCATCATCTTCCCAGTCCTCGCTATCCTCATCATCTTCCCAGTCCTCACTATCCTCATCATCTTCCCAGTCCTCGCTATCCTCATCATCTTCCCAGTCCTCGCTATCAATATCAAGAATGATCAGGTCTTGATGAATTCCAGGTGAGCCAGCATTTTGAAGAACAAACAGCTCTTCAGGTTCCTGCTTGATCGATGGCCTGGGTAATGGTGAAGCCATATATCATGAGCCAAGGGAGGGAGATTAAGGCAAAGCACACTGGTGGTGGGTATCCTTGCAGCGCTCAGCAGGCTCACTTGATGGTTTGTGCTTGCAGGCCTGAATGGTTGCTGGGGGAGACCACGATGGTGAGAGAGGATGAGGGGCAGTATTTTGCTGGGGGTTGCATGAGCGCATGTCATGGACTTGGACCTGGATGGCTGGGTCCTTCCTAGCTCTGACTCTGACTCATCCGTGAGCTCCAGAACTTGCCGCTGCGCCTTGAGACTCTTGCCCTTCCTGCGGATGAGTTCCTTATGCATGCATGTGTGCTCACCTACAAGGTTGTGATGCAAGTGCACAACTTTTGATGCCAATCCTGCCTTGGAGTGGTTGTCAAAGTCATGGCAGTTCTTCATGTCATGAGACTTTAGAAACACCCTGTCACCTTCCTTCACTGTGATCTGGTGGCCTGACTTGATGTTCAACCACGTACCAAGCTTGTGTTGGTACAGCTGGACTAGACAAGGTGCCCCGAGAGTAAGATCTGCTAAGAGGTCAGCAGTGAGAACAAGGTACAGCCAGGTGAACCCCTCTTGCAACTCATGGACAGATGGCAGCTCATTGTCCTATCAATGGTGGTGAGTGAGAGCCATGCAGGAATCAACCAGATAAAACTGACCTCATGCCACATGTAGACAATGATGGACTGCTTACCAGCTTAGTGCACCATTGGTGTTCCACCTCAACAGCCCAGTTACTCTCCAACAGCTGCTGCTCCTGACCATATTGCTGCATAAAGATCAGCTCGATGTGCAATACAAAGCATGGGTTGGGTCATGGGTCAACCGTTGCAGGATTACTTTGCATTGCAGGAGCTGTAAGAGACGTTGGTGGCCCACCCAATGATGAAATGACAGGCACCTCCCAAGGAACTTGCGATGATGTTGCAATGGAGTTGTTGGCAGAGTCTTCAGATGACAATCCTGTAGTGGCTACAAGCGCCGGCTGCAACGCGGGGGGTTGCCCAGTAGTGGTGTGTGACTTCAGGGCACAACCACCAGCTGCGACACAATGCTTCTGACATAGGTGGCAAGGGCATGCCACATGTATGCACATTTGATTGCACCCCACTGCAGGGCAAACATCAGCACTGTTGTGAGACACAACAGGGTAGAGGTTCTGTTCAGGAGCTTCGCCAACTGTGGCAGGTGGTGCAAGGGGGGTTGTGGCAAGAACAGGTGTATTAGGAAGGGCAGGTGTGCTTGGTAAGATTGGTGATGCTGTTGGCAACTGTGTTGAGCCTCGCTTCCACTGGAAAAAAGCACACTTTTTCCCATCAATTATGTGGTTGCACTTTACAAGAGAGAAGGTTAGGTTTCAGGGGGTGGAGGGTGAGGGAGCTGGACATACCACAACCATACCACAACTCTGGTTCCCCTTCTCCTTGCTCTGGATGACTCAATACTCACAGAATGCACCACAACCAGTGCAAAACAGACCCTCACCAGGAGTAAAAGCATCTCTCGTAGTGGCCAGCTCATTGAGATTTGTTGGACTTTCAAGGAGATGTGTCGTGGAATAGGTAACAGTTGGGCAACAACTTAACAGCTATTGAACTTGTGATTAGCACCTCTAACAAAGGTGAGAATAGCTGATAAGATCTGTACTGACAGATCAAGGTAGCATGGAAGAAATCCCAGCACCAATCATTATCTGGACACCTGGCCAGCTCAGAGATACCCAGATGTTCGGGGATTCCAATATTGAGATTTTCTGCAGAATCCAGAATCAGGAGTCTGGAATCTGGAATGCAGAATGCGGAATGCGGAATGTGGAATGTGGAATGTGGAATGTGGAATGCAGAATGCAGAATCCAGAGTCTGGATGTGGAATGCAGAATCTGGAGTGTGGAATCTGGAATGTGGAGTCTGGAATGTGGAGTCTGGAATGTGGAATGCGGAATGTGGAATGTGGAATGTGGAATGCAGAATGCAGAATCTCAAATCTGGAATGTGGAATGTGGAATGTGGAATGTGGAATCCACAATCCACAATCTGGAGTCTGGAATCTGTAGTCTGGAATATGGGATTATTTATCAGCAAATATTCCAATTGATGTGTGGTGGTTCAGGTCCGTGGTTTGATGTTGAAGATGGTGTTTGTTATCAGCAGAGGGTTAGGCCAAGTCAGGTGTTGTTCACGGTTTGTGGTTCATGGTTCATGGTTTGAGTTTGGTAGTTTTATGATCAATTCCCACTGATTTGCAGTGCATGATGGGCCATGGTTTGTGTTAAGACTATAGGTCTCAACTCAGCCTAGTCTTTGTATGTTGCAGTTGGAGGCTTTCCAACTGTATCGGTTCTTGCAGTAAGAGGCTTTCTTACTGTATCAGGTTCTGTTCGGGACTTGGTGCTTCCTAAGTCGATATGGCTATCCGTACTCAGAGGCTTTCTGAATAGACTGTTGGTTCGTGTATCACAGTTGGAGGCTTTCCAACTGTCGAGTTCGAGTTATCACAGCTAGGGGCTTCCTAAGCTGTTGAGTGTTCTGGTTGAGTCTAAGACCGTTATTTGAATTAGGTCAAGCTAAGGAATACAGACAGTATTACTATAGCTTATATACGGTTCGAAGATGTCTATCGTCCAATTGGATTGTAGGATCATTATCCAATATAAATAGAAAGAACAATAGAGATAAGCCTCATGCATAGCATGAGGCGTCCGATGTCACGGATCTGATGTCAAGGATCTGATGTCACGGACCTCGTGTAGAGGGGGTGTCGTACCACGGTGCGTGTGAGAGTGGGTTTGGGTGCATGGAGTCACCATGCATCACGATGTCTTCCGTTGGGAGAGAGTCGAGTCGAATAAGAAAAAAATGAACTGCCCGTACTTGCGGGTTCCTGTAGACAAATCATAACAGTTTTATGATCAATTCCCACTGATTTGTGGTGCATGATGGGCCATGGTTTGTGGTTTGAGTTCATGTTTGGCGGTTTGGTGGTTTGCCACTTCAAACTTCAAAGTGCTCATGGCCTCCCTGTACCTGGTGGCTTTTGAACTGCAGACTGTGATTTGTAGTCTGCATTTTTGTGGTCACAATCCTCTGCAGTCAAAGGATATCCGATCGTTGTCAACCATGGTTATGGTTAACCAGCCAGAATCCAACCATGATTCAAACATGGTAGACCATGATTTTGAGACTATAACTATGACTGCTGGCACTCCTCAAATCTCCCTGCCAAATCTTCTATCACCACTCAAAATCCTACTGTTGCTTCGAATTCACCATATCCCTCTTCCAACCTGCCATTCTTTTCTTCCTTTTGAAATTTATCTGCCTTGTTTTTGCATTCACATTACAAGGCGACTTTTCCCATTGACTTTCATGGCTTTGCTGCAGCTCAGTGAATATTTACTAGAGATGAGCAGCTCATCGGTAAGCCTGTGCTACTACCCTATCCTGTAAGCTGCCTACAGAATTTCAGCTTTGCAAACTTTGAGCAATTCCAAGTGTTCCAAGAATTTGTCAGGCATCAAAACCAGGGGACTAGCCAGGGTTCCAGCCAGTGTGCGGTTCATCAGTTCTACTAATGGTGATGGCTAACTAGCAATCTCTAGTGATTCCTGTCCCCACAATTCCTGTCCCTACAATTCCTGTCCCTACAATTCCTGTCCCTACGACTCCCTCCCCTTTCAATCTTGCTTCTCCTTCTGCTTCTCAGATATCTCCTTCCCAACAACCTCCACCCATCGACGAGTTCTACCAAAGTGCCCACATGTTACCACCCTTGCCAATCAATCCTCCCATTGCCTCCCAACCCTTTCTTGGCTTTTCCACCCTCTTCTGCACCTCTTCCTACCCAGCAAGCAAACCAGGCATGCCTCGCTTCAGCAGCTGCAACTATTCCCTGGCATGCACAACTTGCTCATCGCAGGAGCTGCCACTGAGGGCCAGCCAGGGCTCCACCAACTCTAGCCCACAACCCTGCCAGAGCAAGAATTGATGACTGCTTGATTGAGCCGGATCCTCAGAAGATCCAGATTCAAGTGAGGGTATACCCTCCTGCCATCAGCCCAAACTTTGTTTCTCTTTCCTCATACACTGCTGATGGTGCTTGTCCAGCTCCCAGGATGTACTCAAGAGTGGGTTCTGTTCCATCTTGCCAATGATGCCTTTGCACACATCCTCAAAGGGGCGGATCTCCTTTATAGATTCAAACTCACACTGTCGACTAAAGTGGTGACACTCATTGATTATGTTTCTACAGAGATGCAAAACTCTGGTTCCCATTATCAGTTTGCTGCGACTCCCTGTCTCACCATAACTCACCATCTCTGCCTTCTCACCTTAACAAACAAGGGGACAATGCGTCGATTGGATCAACAAATCCACCTAGTCCCTCACAGACTTGATGGTGAAGAAACAATCAGCACTCTTGCAACTGACCACCATCGCTTCGCTTATGAGAAGTGCATAGACAAGGGCAACCAGTTTATTGTACATCTTGGCAAGTATTCAACTCAGTGGAAGGTCACTGGAAGCTAATTGTTTCCCAGCCATTTCTCGCTTCCCACTGCAGCATGTAGAGGGTGATCAGCTGCACACCTGCATTGCAGCTAGGATTGCTCAGATTTTCTCTAAGGATAATGAGTTTGGTGCTGATGATGGCTCGTGGTGCAAGTTGGAAGGTGAACTCCTGGTGGACAATGAAGATGATGAAGATGAGGTGAGCAGAACAGTAGGGGCTCTACATCGCATCTTATGATTGTGTAGCCACCATCCTGCATCCCCATTTCACATAGCTGGTGAGTGACTGTTACTCTGGAGGTTGGTTGACACTCTTCTGTAAATATTCAACCTATCTGACCTTTGTATATGCAGCATCACCCATCCATGTCCTGGTCCCACAATCTTCAGGTATCACACCGACAGTCCATCCCACATGAGCCCTCATTTGCAACCATCATCCCAAGCTCTCTCCCTTGCTCTGTTTGGGACAGTGCTGACCCATGGGTAGCTCTGGCTCCTGGTGCCCATTCATATGAAATGGATGGGTTTACTAGTACAATATACCAGGCTGCTACTCATGGAATGGACAGTGTGCTGAACTTGACTCTTGAGGCAGGCTCACTCGATGAGCTGGTTGATCAATTGAGCGAGCTGATTGATGAGGCTGGGCACAACAATGATTATTCATGCATCCTTTCACCCCAGCAGCTGTTCACTGTGTAAGCTTTGATCTCCAGTGCAATCTGATGCATCGCTTATTTTTGTTTAGCCACTCAGGTGGTAGCACTTCATTTGGTCAGGGTGGCCAGAGGGAGGTGCTCTTCATGCTGTGGGATCGATTCCTTTGCATCTGAAGTCAGTTTTTTGTCCAGCATGCAGCTGGCTTCTGCACCCTTTGGTGCATGACATCATTTGCTGCCTCATCTGTCTCTGTGGCTCAGAAACAGGAGTTGAAGTGCCTCGGGGCTGTTTGTGCACTTCTCTACATTCACAGGCAAACTCCAATGCCTCTCTCTCCTGCTGTCATTCTTTTTATTGTTTACAAATTCAATCTTCACTGTCTCACCCCAGGTTTCATTGGGGAATGGTTCATCAATTTGCGAAAGCTGATTGCCAACTGGCTGGAATTGGGACCAGAAGGCAATCTGCAACCTTTTGCTTCTCATTTTGCCACCTACCATGATACCGAAGTGAGCCAGCCATTTACACCTTGATCGGATATCTAACACCTGGCCAGGTATCAGCTTATCGGAATCATGATTTTGCCATACACCAGTCAATTGCAGTTGACATGCTTTACAAAGCAACCCTTGGTAGCAATTTGTACTGGCTCCCTGAGTGGACAAGTTTCACTGAAGGCTTTGACCTTCCATGCCAGAATGGTTTCTGGTTCACAGAGGTGAGAAGATGTCTTCATGTTATACTGCATATTCTTACAAGGATGCAGGCTTTGAAATCATTTGAGGGTGGCCCAGAGGCTTTCCTTAGCCTCAACGGGGTGTCCTTTATCTTGGGATTTGACTCTCTCAATGGCCATCTGTCCATTATGTTGGGAACTGAGCACCAGCAGCTCATGAATATATGCTGTGCAACTGGCAATCCTTCACTCACTTACGAATCCTTACTTCATAATTTCCTTCAGGGGCAGGGAATTCCATGCCCCCAGCAGTTTGCTGACCTTGCCAGCTCCTTCAGTAATCTCATTGATCTTTCGCTAATTGATTCTCCTGCCTTCCAGAGCCGCATGCTGGTCTGGGCTGCAACTGGATTGCCTCTGCTTGATGTTACAGCTGAACCTATATCAGCAAGTCAAACCCAGCTGACAACATTCACCCTGCTTATATGACTGTAGATAATCGCAGCTGGAGATAGTGATTTTGAGTACACCCCATATGCTCTTTGTGGTGCAGTAGCTGGCATGGGAACAATGTCATTCTGAACTTGCTTCCAATTGGTCTGGTTTCCTGCAAGTTATCTTGCCCAATTGGCATCAGCAGCTTATATCCCTGGGTCCAAACCTGCATTATTTGTAAACACCTATCACCATTGGTTTCTTGTTGAGATCTTGGGTGCAATCAGCACTCATTCCATGGCTTAACATGATCCCCTGTGACTAGCTTCCACTTTGTGCTTCCTCCCACCATTCCCAACTTTCTTTAGAGCCTTTTAACTATGTTTTTACAAAGACCGATTGTCATGGACTTCTCTCCATACTTAGATGCAAATGCAACTATTCCACTTATCCCCTCCTTCCTACCTTCCCCTCTCACAACTCTCAGTGACTTTAGACCATTATATATGGACTAACTAATGGTGGATTTAGGCCATATTTAATGGTCCAGCTAATGTGGGCCCATAGACTGTAATAGACCATAGAAGATGTGTGGGCTCATCTGGCAGGTATAAGTTCATTTAAATAGAATGGGCTCATGGGTGAAATGAGTAGAGCTTTATACCACATGTGATGGGTGGGCCCATGGGATATGTTAGTATTGGAATAGACCATAGATGATGGGTGGGCTTATAGGACATGAGGGCTTAGCAGTAGACCATGGATGATGGGGTGGGCCCAAGTGTAATTTTGGGACTGGTATGGATCATGTATAATGGGTGGGCCTATGTGATATGTTAGCATTGGAGCAGACCATGGCTGATGGGTGGGCCTATAGGACATATTGAAGCAGTAGACTATGAATGTTATGGTAGGCCCATGTAGGTCATGTTAGCAGTGTATTAGACAATGAGATGAGGCTCTTACCATTGCTACATCTTAGCCTTCCAAGAGACTACATGGTAGCAAATGCCCATATTACATATCAGCATCATAGATTCATAGTAGACCTTGAATATTTATTTGTCCTCTACTTGTGGCTGGATTGAACCATCGGGGTGAGTACATCAGGATTGAACCATCTCGGTGAGTAGATCTTGATTGGTCCATTGGGGTAAGAATGTCGGGATTGAACCATCAGGGTAGGTACATTGTTCCATTGATGTAAGTCCATTGTGTTGGAATTTCATTGAGGTTAGTACCATTGGAATTGGTTCATCAATGTGGGAACATCAGATCAGAACATCAGTATATTTCCACTTTTCTATACTTTTGTTGGACTGTTCCAGCCTAATATATTTAAGTAGTGTTAGTGTCAGTGATAATATAATTCACTCTGATGTACTCATTCCTGCTTCAAGCTTACATCCCAATATTGGCATTCATTAAAATAATGTAAACTACAACTCAAATTTTGAATTGTTAGCTACATATGTCTTGAGGCAATCATGCAGTTGTTCAACACCAGCTGCAAGATATAACTCTGCTTCCAACAACCTGGAGAGCAGGATGGCCTGCTTTTCCTTTGCTGTTGTCCTTACCTCAATGCCTCTTATTGCCTCTCCACTTCCACTTTCCAAACCCAAATCCTTCATCAACTCCTCAATGCCAGGCCGCAAGAGGAAGGAGCGGACTGAAGCCGCTGACTCTTCAATCATTCCTTCCCCCTGATCCTCTACTGCTCTCCCCTTTCCCTTCACCGCTTTCCCAGATCCCAGCATGATGTCATCCACTTCCACTCTCCCCACCATCTCCTGCAGATTCTCCTCCTCCACAAACTCCACCTCATCCAATTCATCGCCACCATCATCCCCCAGCTGGTCCATCTGCTCCTCTTCCTCAGTTTCTGGTTTGGGTGATCGATTGTCTTCAGAGGTCAGAGAAGGTGGTGTATGAGATCATGGCCATTTCGGGGATGGCTGTTCCTCACTGCATATTGTCGTTCCGACGTCATAGTCAGGTGTAGAAGCAAAGTCGATGGGGTCGGAGGCTGGAGATGACAGAGTTTTCGGGATGGTGACAATTGGGGGTGTTGGTGGGTGAGGAATGAATACAGGCCTTGTCCTGAGAGGAAGAGGCAGGGGTGGCAACAGCAGTAACGGCAGTGGAAGTAGCAAATCCAACTTAACATTTCCTTCCATAATTCCTTCCATCTGGTGCTTGTTTATAGTCGCCTGTCATATGTGGAGTGGGGTTCCCTCCTCCAGTGGACTCTTGAACCTCACATGTCTATCATCACCCTCCTCGACATATCCACCAAGTGGAAGTGTGGGCGCTGGCATGCCATAGAATTGGAAAGATGGAATGAGTCCCCCCACAGAACCATCTTGAAATTGGGGATGGATAGCTGGCAGTCTCATCATGGCTATTGGAACCTGAGGAGGTGCCAGTGTTTCAGGGAGGGTGGAGGTACCGGCGACCATCGATCTGCTCAGTTTCGGACGAGTTCTCAGTTTTGAAGATGGCTGAAATCCAGAATGAACCATCAGAGGCTCGATTTCAGCAGTAGAAAGAGTTAGCAGAGCTGTGTTGGGGTTGGGGACAGCAGATGTACTGCCATCCAAAGATAAGTCCAACTTTCGACACTTTGTCAGTCTGGATGAGGGTTGGTAGTCCGGCATAGAGGGAGCAGGTTGTTTTGATTTTGGGACCACCTGAAAACAATGTAATTACAACTAAATTAGTATTACAATTCACTTACCTTGATCTTTGGCATTGGAATATTGGTTTCGGGGATGTTCGAATTGTTTTAGTACACAAGTTCTTGATCAATCAATTGACTTACCATGTGGTTCCGATCAGATTCTCGCAAACAATACCAATCCAGTACTTCAACATTGTTCACTCAATCAATTAACAATACTTTGCCCTTCAGCTTTGGATATCAACTCTGCAAATGCCTTCCTACAATCAAGTTGCTGAATCTTACATCAACGACATCCTCCCTGCCATTCAACCACATCTCCATCGATCCGTCACAAAGGCCATCTTCGGAGGTGATGAAGATCTTTTACTACTCCTTCAAAAGCTTCCAAACTCACCAGTATGTCTGTTAACTATCCAAATTTCATCCTATAACGTATCATTTCTATCAAATCAGGGATTGAATACCCTCATCGGGCAACAGTTGTTGGTATGGATCGACAAGTGCAAGCTGGAGATCGTTCTTCTACAACATGGCTGAGGCTATACAGTAAATGAGGAGAAATTGAAGAGTTGGATTGTACGTTAACTCAATTTACCTGTCAATGAGTTTCTAACTGTACTTCCTAGTACACTACTTCATCAGGTGCTCAAGATGTACCGGAATGTGAGGGAGATGGCAGATATGACTTTGTCCCATCTCGTCTGCTCATCAGCGTGGCCTTGCAGCTTGACCGAGCTGATACCCAAGGAATGGAAGTCAACTTTGGCAAGATAAAGTGGGACGACCCCTTGTTGTGGTACCACCCAATGCTTTCAGAGGAGGGAAGCAGTATTCGGGAGTGGTTTTCAGAAGGGCATCAGACACCAGGTAGGTTTCACTCAGTTTAGCTTGAATTATCTACATATTGAATCACATATAGTACCTCGTGCAGTTCGGAATGGAGTAGCTGCCTCTATAATAAATCCAATCATCATCCCAGGCAACATCCAGATTCGTTCGAGGGATGAAATGTTGCAAATTATTCCCCCACCGCCCACTTCAACTGACCCGGCTTCAAGTCATCATAGCATTCCTTTGGCCAGAATGACAGTGGATCCGTCAACACAATACCAGCTTTTGAAAATGACTCCCATGGGATGGAGGAGCCATTCACAGACTTGTATCAAAAGCAGTGAGTATGTGAATGACTCTTCTGATGAGATAAAGGAAGAGGCCTGGTTGGAAGAAGCAGGAGAGAGAGGGCGGAGCAGGATGAAGAAGGTGGATGTTAAAGGAAAGCAGAAGGATACAGCAGAGGTGATGGATGTGGATTTGGAGGAGGTCAACCAGCCTGTGGAGGGGTCATCACAACCCTCAAGAAGATCACAACCCAAGGCAACAACGTCAAAATCAAGCATGAAGCCTGGAACAGAGACCATGCGTCCACCGAATTTGGGCAACACGGAGGCTTGTGCAAGGTGTGTGAAGCTGGAGGTGAGATGCGTGTATGCGGGCAACACCACTTGTTTGTCATGTCAAGGTCGCAAGCAGAAGTGTACAAAGGTTGTTGGGGAGTGGCAGAAAGTGACAGTGACAAAGGAAGGAAAGACACAGGTCATCAAGTCAGAACCAAGAGCAACACCAACAACACCTGCATTGGATGATGAAAACATGTTGGAACCCTCCCCATCGAACCCAAGCCTACGCCGATCAACCAGGACCCGAAGCACTTCAAGGCCACCTGAGGCAGCTAAGGCTTCATCAACCCCAAGCAGGGGATCAACGCCAAAGCTACCAGTGACACCAAAGAGAGGGATGGCTTCAAAACCAACAAGGGCAGCAGTGGCGACACCAAAGGCGAAAGGAAAAGCAAAGCCAAGAAGTTGAACTAAGTCGAAATCCAGGAAGACAGATGAGGATGAAGCCATGTCGGATGGTGGAGAGACTTGCTGAGGGAGTCCAGGGGTGGTAACAGTGCATCCATTGGGGCAGGTACCATTGGAGTGCCTTTACTTTGTAAATCAGAAAGGGGAACAGGTCAGTGAGGCTGTCCAAGTTGTCAACAATGGTGAGGTGAGTGTTGAGGGAGAAATGGCGATGGTGCAACAGCTTCAATGGGAGAATAACCGACTGACTAAGGAGGTCACAGAGATGCGAGAGGAGATGAGGAAGATGAAGGAGATGATGGTAGCAATGGAAATGAGCCAAAGGGTGCTTATCAGCAACCACAATGCCCATGCTGCACTCCTGGAACAGCATCGGCAAACGTTGACCAAAGTCATGTCCCAACCTACAACACCCTCCAACCGCCGAACACCTGAGGATGGAGGTGCCATGGAGAGTCTCAGCATGCCACCATCCCACTTTTCGTCATCACCCTATCCCTCACATTCTATGAACATTGTCCCATATCCCTCCCCTTATCCCCCTAATGATTTCACATCACCTGTTATCACTCCGAGGAGTTCAAGAGTCTTCAATGACATTATTCAGCCCAGCATGTTACAGCTGAACAAACTCAGGATTACACCAAGTCCGAATCCTTCCGGTCAGTATCATCGAACCTCTGATGCTGCAATGGAGGAAGAACGACCTGTTGTGGGACCATCCCATGCAGCTTTGGCAAGTGGACAGGATGTACGAGAGATGGCTTCACAAGTGGTAGCCCCAGAGGTTGCATTGAATACCATGCCAGAGGTTGAGAATGTAGATGAGAGTGATGGCACAATAACAAAGGAACAGGAGGCCGAGAGACCTAGGATGGTCATGCCCAGGATAATGGAATCTCCAGTGTCTGGAATGGAAGATGAATATGATAGAGATTCTTTTGCCATGGCAATCAATGAATCCGATGAAGAATTGGACAGGGATCATCAGTATAACTGGGAAACATTACTGTAGTGTTAAAATGATTATTGTCAACAGCTTTGGTAAGATAGGCATTCATGGATTACTGCATGCAAACTAGTACATAACTGAAGTGACAAAATGATGACCAGAGAAAACGACCCAACAAAATGACCCGACAACATGACCTGACAAAAGGACCCGACATGATCTGATGAAATGACCAGACAAAATGACTCGATGACCCGAAAAAATGACCCAACAAAATGACCCAACACAATGAACCGACAACATGACCCGACAAAATGACCCAACATTTTGTCGGGTCATCTAGTGTCGGGTCATCTTGTGTCGGGTCATCTATTGTCAGGTCACAATACTTATTTGGTCAATTTGTTGGGTCCTTTAGTCAGGTCATTTTGTCACATCCTCAGGTTACTAGGCTAGGTGATCATTTTGTCGGGTCATTTTGTCAGGCCATCCAGTGTTGGGTTATCTAGTGTTGGGTTGGTTTTGTTGGGTCATTTTGTCAGGTCATCAGGCCATTTTGCCAGGTGATCAGTTTGTCGGGTCATTTTGTCGGGTCATCATTGGGTCCGGTCATTTCATCGGATCATTTTGTCAGGTCATCTAATGGAGGGTTATTTTGTTGGGTCATTTTGTTGGGTCATTTTGTTGGGCCATCCAGTGTCGGGTCAGCTACTGTTGGGTCGGTTTTGTTGGGTCATGTTGTCAGGTCATCGGGTCATTTTGTCAGGTGATCAGTTTGTCGGGTCGTTTTGTCGGGTCATCTACTGTCAGGTCATTTTGTCGGGTCATTTTGTTGGGTCATTTTGTTGGGTCATTTTGTCAGGTCATTTTGTCAGGTCGTTTGTCAGGTCATCTAGTGTCGGGTCGCTTTGGTTGGGTCATTTTGTCGGGTCATTTTGTTGGGTCATTTTGTCAGATCATCTTGTCAGGTCATCTACTGTTGGGTCATCTGGTGTCGGGTCATTTTGTTGGGTCATTTTGTCGGGTCATTTTGTCAGGTCATTTTGTTGGGTCATTTTGTCAGGTCGTTTGTTGGGTCATCTGGTGTCGGGTCATCTAGTGTCAGGTCGCTTTGGTCAGGTCATTGTGTCGGGTCATTGTGTTGGGTTGTTTTGTTGGATCATCTGGTCGGGTCATCTACTGTCGGGTCATTTTGTTGGGTCATTTTGTCGGGTCATTTTGTCGGGTCATTGTGTCGGGTCATTTTGTCGGGTCATTTGTTGGGTCATCTGGTGTTGGGTCATCTGGTGTTGGGTCATCTAATGTCGGGTCGCTTTGGTCGGGTCATTGTGTCGGGTCATTGCTTCAGGTCGTTTTGTCGGATCATCTGGTCGGGTCATCTACTGTTGGGTCATTTTGTCGGGTCATTTTGTTGGGCCATTCTGTCGGGTCATTTTGTCAGCTCATTTTGTCGGGTCATTTTGTCAGGTCGTTTTGTCAGGTCATTTTGTCGGGTCGTTTGTCTATAGTGAATGCTCGAAAATTCCAAACAAAGACCACTATGCTTGTCTGGATACTATTCTACATTTACATTTTCCTTCCCTTTTGTTTCTTCATCTCTGCCTTCTTTGGAATTATCTTTAAATTAGGCTGCTCACTTATTGGTACTGGTTTTTCAGTTGTGTTTCGAGTAGACCGCCTTTGAGGGGGCTTCAAAACTGCAGGACATTTCAATTATTCATCATCTTGAACAAAATAGACCAAGCTTACCCAATGACTGTGAATGAGCAGGCACATCGATAGAAACTTTGGGCTTCTTCTTCAGTGGTTCCTTTATCTTCTCAGCCAACCTCGATTTCATCACCTTTCCTTTCTGCATCATCTCTGGTTCTTGCTGATCCCCCCCCTGAATCTCATACTCATTTGTCGCAGTGTTGGCACTCTTCCCAGCATCCATGGCCCTACCAGTCTGTTTGCTTAAAGGTTGCATCGTACTAGTTCCATCGCCAGGCTGAGCTTCTGCTGTTTCCTAACTGGATGCATCTTGCTATTTCTGGAATTTCCTGTGATTGGAATTGGTGTCTTGCTTGGCCTGACCTTTGGTTGTCCAGACTGCATTACATCTTCCTCTTCCGATGACTCCATCTGATCGACCAATATGAAATCAAACACTTCACCCGATTCCTCAACCTCGTTTAATGTGGGAGCCCTCCATTTACGCCTTCTTGAATCTGGAACAATATGGTCAGTCCACCTTTCCTCAGGCTTCTCCACCCTTTTTTCCTTGCCTTTACCCTCCCTCTCACTCTTCTTGGTCCTTGGGCAGCTTGGGCAGCTTGGTGTTTGGGCATCGGAATCAGCATCGGAATTGGAATTGGAATTGGAATCATCTCTTGATCTCTTCTTTCCCTTCAATTTTTTGTCCTGATAGAATTTGAAACCGAAACCATCGCTTTCCTGATTAGAGTACCAGAATGTCAAAATCTCCTTGATCTGGTGGTCCTTCATCCTCAATGGATCCATAAGCTTGAAACCATCAGGAACCTGATCTGCCCCAAAGTACTTATCTGCATCTTCAATGAACAACATCCAAGGAGGGATTGCATGTTCATTACTGCAAGCCAGACCTGACAAGTCATCCAGGATGAGAATGAACGAATGATTGCTGACCCACTCATGATATGCTGACCTGACATATGACCTGATTAACGCTTTCTTATCCATCCCTTTGCTCGGCCAGTCAGTCGGCTCAGGAAGCAATGGATTCCCATTGGCATCCGTATCCAACTGAACATATGGCTTTCGACTTGAGGTTCCAATAGGAACTTGGAACTTTGCTTCTTCAGCTGCAGCTAACACAAGACAATTATTTTGAATCTTTCCGATGAGAAATTAACCATTTACAATACATCTCCTTTGCATGCATGTTTAGAAGCCCCATGATTGGCTTGGTATCCCAATCTTTGTTTGCTTGGAAGAAAGACTTCCCTCCGAGATCTCCCATAAATTCATGCCTACAAAGAAAAAGGTTTAACTGGCAGAAACAAATTCAGACAGTGAACAGACTTAACGCGTTCATGACAAGTACTCCATTCACTTCCTTGTGGCATGTTAATACCAAACAGTCCATTCCACAAGACTTTTTCATTTGCTTGCAGAAGGACTTCACATGCTTATGAGCCTGTTTTGCATTCCTGTTCTGCATTAGTATTGATAATACCAATATTCAACGTGAATGACCTACCTTGCTTGCTCCTCAGCTGGGGGACCCATTCGATTCCATATATCAGCCAGGTCCTCCATCTTCCTTTTCTCTGCTTCCGATGTCTTCCCCCAAAGGTTACTCAACTCCTTCTGGTATGTGCCAAATGCCTTTTGATTGTCCGCCTTGCATGAAGTGTCTTCTACCCATCCACCCATTTTTCCTTGAATTGTTTCCTTTAACTCCCCTTTTGCCTGAACGCCGAGAACCCTTCTACCCATCCATTTCTTGATCCCCTTAAATTTCTTGGACAATTCTCTAGTTCTTCCATATGTATGGAACCAAGCATATACACCCTGTTCAAAAATGCCCTGTTCAAAGGCGTTGCAAAATACTTTCCAATTCATGAACTGACCTTCTTCCTCAACTCCTTATCTTCCCTAGACCAGTGGGGATTCTTTTTCTTCATTTCATCATAAACTTTCTGACCAATTCTGTTCCACTGTGAACAATCTCCCTCTTGCCATTGTTCCTTTCTGGCTTCTAGGATTTCCACATCTTCCCCTGTCAGCTTAAAGTGGATGAGTTCGGGAGGAACATGGGCTTCAGCTGGCATAGTGTATAGTGATGTAATGTATGTGATGTGATGGTGGATAAGTGTATTTTTGGTGTTGTGGTATTGAAACAAGTACAAATCAGGATGCAGGGGAAATCAATTCATTATGGAATCAATTATACCGATCATTGTCGATCATGGTCGATCATGGTTGATCATTGTCGATCATTAATTAATCCATTGATCCTGAGTCTTGAAAGGCCCCTAATTGTATGAGTCCAGTCACTGATCACACATATTGACCAATATGCTCCAAGGAATGCTCAGAAATGCTCAGAAATCATATCAGTGATCATTTGGAGACCAATCTTTCAGTTTAATCAAACCACTTGTCAACTTTCTTTTTGTCACCTAGTATGAAGTCATATATTTGAGTCAGTTGGCATCACTTCTAGATAGTTTGGTTGTAAAAAGGCATAAGAAAAAAAGCACCGTCTAAATCATAAATCCCCATAATATACATTCTTCAAAGATAAGATGAGATCATGAGGAACAAGTGTCATTGGTTGTTTCATGGTTAGAAGTTTCTGATCTAATGTAAATTGCAGTTCGTACATCACCATCTACTTATGTTCTAAACAAAGCAAAACTTGGAGTTTTTGAGTTAAAACCTTAAATTCTTAACATGTCTAACAATGTATTCAGAACTTATGGAGTTAGAATATTGTACAAATGTCATTTGTGTGATAGACTTGATATGTCATGATCATGTAGTCACGTGATAGCCACTAAATCTCCCTACCATCTTCTTCAATACTACTTGAATACTACTACTACTACTACTACTACTAGCTTTGCATTCTTTGACCTGACATTTTGACCAGTTTTTTAACGTTTACCTGACTTTGTTGACTTGCACCTAACTATCACGTGACTGAGAAATTTCCTTTTTTACAGAGGGTAACCTGCCGGTGGGTGCCGAAAGACTTCGTTCTCTGCCTCCCTCCCACGATGTCTCTAGGTTTCAATTATATGCTGATTGATAATCTACATCAACACATTCTTCACTATGCAGCTGCTGCTGTACAGATCTGTCTCCCTATCCTTATGGATGTGCTCCCCTCCATCAATGCTGATGATGCCACAACATCCGAAGCAGTGAAGAGTCAAGCGAAGAAGTGGTCAGATCAAGAAATTGAAGACGTCGTTGCTTTCTTGTACAACTGCCGTTCTGAAGCCAGCTCTCCAGGGAACTTCAAGCCAGTTGTCTGGACAGCAGCTAAACTGCATCTTGACACCAAGCACCCACATTCTCCATGAACAATAGCTGCCATCAAAGCCAAGTTTACTATGGTGCATGATATAATCATTCTACATCCTTTTCCTCCATTTTACCATTCTACTAGTATAAAGATATGTACAGGGTGGTTGAGGATTACTATGGAAGGTCAGGAATGGGTGCAATGCCTGCTGGATCAGGTATCTGGGCACAAACGAGTGCCGAGCTTCAACATTACAAGGATTTTGAGAAGAATTTAGGGAAGGAATGGGTATGTTCCTATTATATTGTTATTTTCATATGTATCTAACCTTCAAATCACAGAAAAGGTACTGTTGTCAGCTCCTCAATGCATCATTTCCACAATATGCAAAAATGCAAGTGATCATGGAGAAATCTATTGCGAAAGGTCAATTTGCACACAAGGGCACTGCCCAAGCCCCTCCCAACCTCTTGATTGATGGGAATGGTGAGGTTAATGAGACTGGGCATGCTGCCCCTTCGTCTTCAGCCAGGATCATCTTTCCTGCCACACAAGATGGCTTGACTTTCATGGATGTTGTTGATCCAGCCCTCCCATCAACATTGTCATGTCCTTTACTAGGCCAACTACCTGCAACAGCCTCATCTTCGCTCTCTATCCTATCAGTCCCAACAATGACTCCATCCTCAGCCCCTCTTGCTTTGGCATTCTCACAGCCCCCTTCGCATCCCCTTACATCAGCATTCTCACAGCCCCCCACTTTGGCATCTTCACATCCCCCTATGTCAGCATCCTCACATCCCCCTACCCCAGCATCAGCTCCTAGCATGCCCTCAGTGAAATCGAAGTCATTGGGAAAATGCAAACGGGCATCAGGGGATGATCACATGCCCGATTGGCCACCATCCAAAACTGCTTCAAAGCCACAATCAAGTGCAATGACATCGACGAAGACCAATACAAGCATCTCTGCTCTTGTTGGAGCAACTGGCACCATCAACAATCTTAATACAACTATGCAACAAAGCCTGTTTCAATCAGATGCACGGTGAATCGAGTTGGCAATGGAGCTGATCAAAAATGCAGACCATATTGATGATAATGAATGAGGTGCTCTTTCATTCTATTATAGCAATAATCCAAATGCTGCCGGTAGTCTCATAGCCATGTCTGATGTGCAGCGGGAAAATACATTGCGTTATGCTCTCCAAACGATCTTGAAGCCAGCTGTATCCTAAATTTTTGTACACTAACTGTACTGTACACTGTATTACTCTACATCTGTATTGTACAAAAATTCATCAACGTTGTCACTGGCCTCGCATTCTCGCAAAATCGCCTGATAGCTATTCCACATTGACTGTGCAATCTCATTTCGCCGACCCGCAACTGCCCCATTTGGGTTGTTGTCTTCTACATTGCTGGCTTGTCGCACAAAGCCATCACCAGTGTGGCCACCTTGGTTTGGGTATTCTTCACTTGCAAGTTCTTCTTTGTGAGGATCATGAATGCGAATAAAATTATGTATAGCACACAATGCTGCCAGAATTTGTGCTTGGATTGTCATGTCATATTCTGGGCCAATCAAAAGTATGCAAAAGCGCTTCTTGAGAACTCCAAAAATGTGCTCGATTACATTTCCTGCCTGAGTGTGATGCAAGTTGAAAAGCTCCTCTTTATTTTGTGGTCTGGACATTTCATGAATTTAGGCATGCCTTATACTGAAAAACACAAACATACCGTAATGAGGCATGCCCCCATTCAGCAAGATGATAACGGATGCCATGGTAGGGAACAAGAAGCTCCTTGCAATGTGGGAAGCCTGCATCAGCAAGGAGATACAATCCCTCAGGTACAATTAGATCATCAGAGATCGCACTTTCATAAACTCGGGCATCTGATGCAGAGCCCTCCCATCTGGTAAGGACATATGTGAAAAGAAGATTGAACAAACAACTGAACAAGCAGTTCTGTGATATGAAGCCCTTCCAGTTGTGCCACGCTTCATGATACTCAGCATGAGCAGTGGCATGGATGTGGCTACCATCAATTGCCCCAAGGGCAGATCGGAGAAAAGGCCATAATTTCGGATTGTTGAAAAGTCTTGATGAAGGTGGATTGTCGGGGGATATTTGTTTTATGTATTTGGAATTGAAAGGAGCAAATGCAAAGATACAAGCCATTTTATGGAAGTATCTGTGAACCTATGAGTCCAAAATGATGATAGCAGAAATAAATGAATTCTTTACACAGATATCATCTCGGGAGCATGTTGAAACCTTTCCTCAAGATGGCGGATAGGAAGACCAGTGACACAACAATATAGAAAAATAGCAAGCTGCTCTTCAAGAGTGATGTACTTGGAATCCCCATGGCCCATCCCTCATAATTCAGACACGAGAGCCCTGAAAACTTGCTTATTCATTCCAAGAGCTGTGTGAATGTGCTTCAGATTAGTGTTTAAAGGTCCAGTCCAGTCTGGTTTTTGACTTCCAAATGGGGCAACCGGCAACCGCAACCAGTTTAGGACCAACCCAGATATTGGAGGACCGCAACCGGACCCTTTAGGACTGGTCCTAATCGGTCCATGGACCAAAAAAAGACTGGTTCGGACCGGTTTTTTGTCGTAAAATTGATTGTGCCAAATAACCCATATGTATCTCAACAAATGTGACCATTACCTCATATATATTATATTCAGGGATATGCTCCGTAGATCGATCCAACATTTAAGCAATTCCATCAAGATTTGACTGAGATATGGCCAAAACCAAAAGGACATGCATTCAAGTTGCAGGTTGTAGTTTGTAATTTGTAGTTTGTAGTTGCACTCATTTGGGCTATTATATGAATAAAATCCCATGGTACAGATAATTAGGTGTGTTGTTGTTACTTTTATGATGTCATATAGCTGTACAAAAAAAATTATAGCTCAGGTAATAAGCAATGCAATCAAAGTTGTTCTGATACAACAAAATACTCGTACAAAAATGTTTTTGGTCATATCTCAACCAATTCTTGACCGTTTTTGATGATCCAGGGACCGAAAATGAAGTAAATATGTGTGGGAGTAAGGTCCAACATACGCTGGGACGAAAAACCGGTCCTACTATATTTTTCAAAATGAAAGACCAGCAACTGGACTGAAAAAGACTGGTCCATAAATAGACCACTGGTCCGGTCCTAATCGGTCCAGTTCAGTTCAGTTTCGGTCTTTTTTTCGGTCCTACAGACTGGACCTTTAAACACTACTTCAGATGACCATGGAGTAGTTCATTGACCCAAGCCTGCCCTGTGAGAATTGATGTGTAACATGGCTCCTTGAAATAATACTGCTGTATAATCTTCAAGGTTTCAGGAATGACAATGTTGACAATCAGAACAACAAGTTGCTGAGCAATTTGAGCAAAAAGCTCTTGCTGTGAGGAATTTTGCTGATGGGGAGGAACCATGGTGATGATTTGCACATTTCGTTGGAATGCTCTCAAAATACTATCATAGGTGTCTATCGATCAGTCGATATTGATAATCATGAAGTGATCCATTAAGAGCTATGAGTGAATGAATTTCCTTGGCACCACTGGCAGGTCTGAATTGCCCTGGGACCCTCGCATCCGATGATTGATGGTTAGTCAGCAGTTCACACAAGCAACCAACATCTCATGCCTATCAAAAAATTCAATCCTAATCTCAGAAATATAGCCAGTGGTGACACTCTAATTATCAGCACTACCAGCCATTACACAGCTCGAGGCCTGGTGAAGAAGACGAAAGTTAGCAAGCAAAATTCACACTCCTCCATGTCCCCATCCAAGTCCCCTTCCAAACCTATCAAAGGATTGACTCCCTTGGTTTCAGTTGAAGATAGACAAAATATTAACTTTGACAATGTGCTCTTAGAACCCCTCCAACTTCCCAAGTCTAAGGTGAGAGCCTTACCCATTTGGCCCTCGATACCTTTTTGACCTTTTGTATTCAGTCACAAAATGACTACATGAGGGATTACCTGCATAAAAGGAAGGTCTATTTAGCATGTATTCTCTCATCTGAGGCACCTCCGATCGAGATGCTTTGCAGCAGCTGTGGGTCATCGGGAGACTGGCATTGTTTGGACTGTCTTGGACGTCTGATGTTTTGCAAGGACTGTTGTCAGAAGGCTCATCGGAACAACCCCTTTCACAAGATTCAACACTGGGAAAATGAGTACTTCAAAGATTCCACCCTTCTACAGGCCAGTCTTACCCTTCACTTTGGTCATGGTGGGAAGCTATGCCCCTCAAATCCCAGTGATGACTCCCACCAAGAAGAGGGTGAGGATGAATGGCTGTTCGGCCTTCCTGATCTCCCATCCAAGTTATTGGATGATGATGATGACCTCAAGTTCAGCTCAGTTCCTTTCTCTCAAATGGAATTGGAAGACGATGGATCGTTGCTGGAGAGAGATGTTAGGGATAAAACTACCTATGCAAAGAATGTACTAGTCATCATTCATAGCAATGGTGTCCACCATCTTCCGATCCAATGGTGCAGGTGCCCTGGACACATACCTGATGATATACAGGCCCTTGATCTGCACTTCTTCCCTGCCTCCTTCAAGCAAGTCAAGACCTTGTTCACATTTGAAGGTCTAGATTCCTTCCTTGCCAAAAACCAGGAGTGCAAATCCTCTGCTTGGCATTACTACCAGAAGCTGAGGAGATTTACCTCCACATGCTTTCCCAAAACTATTCCAGTAAGCTCCATCCCACCAATCGAAATACTGATCATCACAACACTGATACTCATGTAATCTGCCAGGACTGATATTGGGAACTTCTCCGATGTACAAGGCAATTCCGGAACCTCAAACATCTGAAGTGGCATGGATTTGGGCATAACGTTGAAAGTCCAGGACTCGGGGATCTCGCTGTCCTTTGCCCCACCTGTCCACAGGTTAGGATTAATTTGCCCGAAGATTGGAAGAATGATGAAGAACAGCAAGCACTACTTTTACACCAAGTCCCCGATAAACACTAAAGATATTTTAGATAGGTTTATACTTGGTCTTTTGCCATTGATGGGAATTTTACAGCTTCTCATCAACGTCAGAAACGACCCAAGGATGACGTGCCACTGACAAATGGCCAGAGCCTTATGACAGAGAGCTCGGATTATAAAGCTCACCTCAAGATAGCCAGGGAATTCAAGCAGCCTCCCTGTATATGCAACGAGTTCAAAGCTGATCGGAATGTCAATGTTGCTGGCTATGATGCAACTGGTATCGGATTGGTGGTTTGTCTTCAGCATGGATTTTTTCAACCCGAGGCCACCATTGACTTTCAAAAAGGAGAGCAGTAAGTCTCTTCCCATCACGAATCCTCAATTTACAAGCCCTTTCATCTGAATTTACAGGCAGAAAAACATCGACTATGCAATTTGTAAAGCCCTGAACAGCAAGACGATGAAGGGGATCAATTGATCACTACTCGTATACGACATCTTTTGTCAGTGGATAATCAACTTTTGCCTCCGAGTGAATCAGTCACCCTTTCTGACTATCCCAGAAGGTCTTAGGATCACAGGAGCGATCAGGGACTTTCATGTGGTAGGACACGTTGATGATTGCCTTCCTAGATATACATTGGCATATGTGCCAGGGAGTGGTGGAATTGATGGCGAAATTGTGGAAACTTTGTGGGCTGTCTTGAACAAAACATCCCGAAGTGCCAAGAGTGCGACTATGGCCCATCGGAATGAAATTCTGGATGACCACATGAATCACTCGAACTGGAAAAAGCTAATGGGCATGAGTAAATGTCTCATCATCCTTCCCCTACAATGAATATTGACTGTGTTATTCAATGTAGAATCATCGTTGGTTTGGAAGATGAAATGGGCAATGAATTTGTTGAAGGGGTCGGAAGAATCCTATAAGAAACTGACTGAGTCAGTGGCACCAGCAGATTTAGAAGCTTGGAGAGAGGGTGAGATGACGGCGCAACAAAATAGGGATGAAAATGTCAAGAGTATGGATTACTATGCCCTGAAATGCAAACAAGATACTGTCCTCTTCATTTCTTATTTCCAATCCCCTGAACTCAAGCATTACCTGGATCAGCCCCAGGTAAAGCTGAGATGCAGTTACAATTGAGCCGAGAACAGCCGTCAGGCAAAGTCTCTTCAGTGGAATTCCTTTCAGAGGGGATCTCAATTCAAGAGTCTCAGTAAGCGTTTAGTAAAGCTATTGTCAGCATTTTCACTCCTTTCTTGGGATAGGCTGTCATTACAAAGTTACCTGAGACAGGTTGGTGGTGTCCCGACAATGACTGAGCAAATTGAAATTACTAAGAAACAAAGTCGGCTTCTCACAAGAATCTTGGATCATCAGAGGAAAGCAAGACCTGACTCATCAGAGGAAAATATCAGTTCCTCCTATGAACCCTCCAAAGTCTTTGTCACTGATGACGATGGTGAGATTAATCTAATCTCTTGCCCTGTTTCATCCAACCCATTCAATGATGTGGGATCAGGGAACAGGCCTGAGACTTCCGTCATTGCATTGCCATCATCTCTGACCGCCAAAGCAATCAGAGAGAGAGGGCTGGTGGAGCTGGCAAAGCTTGAGACAGAACTTCAGAGTGGGCAGTGCAACAACAACCTCAAAGGGATCAGGCTCATGCTGGGAAAGAAAGCTTTCTTGTTCATTATGAAGATCTGACCCAAGGGACCTAAAACAGGAAAAACGAAATCTTGGGATGGTATTCACTCTACCGACCAGGCCTTACGACTCTATGCTCAAAACTATCGGGCTGGTAGGGAAGCCCTGGTGTCATCAGGAGCTTCAAAAGAAATGCTAGATCGATTCCAAATCCTTGATCAGAGCCATCTAAAGACGAGTACTACATTGATAAACCCAAAGGAGTCTGGATGGAAGCATGATTCATTGCCATGGTTCTGGTATATGGATGTCGAGGGTGACAGTTTGTCATCTAATTATATGAAAGAATGTGAGTGGATGAAAGATTGACTGATGTGTAAAACTAAAGATATATATGTAGTTCACTGGATGAACTGGCTGAGAGCAAAAGCAGCATTTGAACGAGCGACAGAGGAAAACACCCTTGTTTGGTATGAGATGAAATGGACAACAGCATACTTCAATCATCGGGCAGCAGAGTGGAGGAAGAGAAAAGCAGCTGATTACTCTCATGGACATAAGATCTATGCTGCACAACAGGAGGTGATGTGGGAGGATTTTGCTGATACAGCAAGGAAGTCATTTATTAGATTGGGGGTGAATATTGATTAGAGTAGTAGTACATAAGTGTCCTGACCTGACACTAGATGACCCGACACTAGATAACCCAATAAAATGACCTGACAAAATGACCCAGCGAAATGGCCAGATAAGTATTCCGACCTGACACTAGATGACCCGACACTAGATGACCCGATAAATGACCCGACAAAATGACCCGACAAAATGACCCAACAAAATGACCCGACCAATGACCCAACAAAATGACCCAACAAAATGATCACCTGACAAAATGCCCGATCACCTGACAAAATGACCCGACAAAATGACCCGACACAATGAGCCAACACCAGATGACCCGACACTATGACCCAATAAACAACTCGTTTTGTCGGGTCATCTATGGTCAGGTCATCTGGTGTCGGCTCATTTTGTCAGGTCATTTTGTCGGGTCATTTTGTTGGGTCATTTTGTCGGGTCATTTTGTCGGGTTGTTTGTTGGGTCATCTGGTGTCAGGTCATCTAGTGTCGGGTCGCTTTGGTTGGGTCATTGTGTCAGGTCATTTTGTCAGATCATCTTGTCGGGTCATCTACTGTCAGGTCATTTTGTCAGGTCATTTTGTCGGGTCATTTTGTCAGGTCATTGTGTCGGGTCGTTTTGTTGGGTCATTTTGTTGGGTCATTTTGTTGGGTCATTTTGTCGGGTCATTTTGTCGGGTTGTTTGTTGGGTCATCTGGTGTCAGGTCATCTAGTGTCGGGTCGCTTTGGTTGGGTCATTGTGTCGGGTCATTTTGTCAGATCATCTTGTCGGGTCATCTACTGTCAGGTCATTTTGTCAGGTCATTTTGTCGGGTCATTTTGTCAGGTCATTGTGTCGGGTCGTTTTGTTGGGTCATTTTGTTGGGTCATTTTGTCGGGTCATTTTGTCGGGTCATCTGGTGTCAGATCATTTTGTCAGGTCATTTTGTCGGGTCATTTTGTCGGGTCATTTTGTCGGGTTGTTTGTCGGGTCATCTGGTGTCGGGTCATCTTGTGTCAGGTCATCTAGTGTCGGGTCACTTTGGTCAGGTCATTGTGTTGGGTCATTGTGTCGGGTTGTTTTGTCAGATCATCTGGTAGGGTCATCTGGTGTTGGGCCATCTAGTGTCAGGTCGCTTTGGTTGGGTCATTTTGTCGGGTCATTGCATCGGGTCATTTTGTCGGATCATCTGGTTGGGTCATCTACTGTCGGGTCATCTGGTGTCAGGTCGGAATACTTATCTGGCCATTTTGTTGGGTCATTGTGTCGGATTGATCTCACTTTCATTTTGCAGGGTGGTTTTATATTGTAATCGTTTCACATACATTCGAATATCTTTCATGGTCCAAATGTAAATAATGATGATCCAATATATAATTCCATAGGTAAGTCTCTCTCCATTATCTCAAATCATCTGTATAGCTGCCCGAATACTAGCCACTCTTGTTTGACTCTCCAACATGTTTCGATATCCTGCCATCATAGCAGGTAGGAGTTCCCTTGGAAGTATAGGATGGTGTTGCCTGGTGTTTTCATCACCAGTGATGTTCTAAGATGATCACAATGAGCATTGTCCAGTTACATTTAAAATTAAATCCAAGATGAAGAGGATCACTCACAAATTCTCTTTGTGCCTGAAGTGCTTGCTCCAGACTCATACCCCACTGGTTGTTCAAAGATATTGAGAACCAGGGCTGTCTTTTCTGGCCACTAGTGGTGGGATATTCTTGTAAGTAATTAGAATGCAATCCTCTAATATTTTCAAGGAGTCCAAGGAGCTCTTCTTCTGCCTTGACAATATGATGCATTTGCTTATAAACTTCTGGAACTATAATGTGGAAACTCTTCAGATAACATTTCCCCAGGAATTGTCGACCCGCAGCCTGTCCGATTTTAGAAAACCAAATGAAATGACAGTTCCCATTGGTTCACTTACCGATTCTTCTCTAATCATTTGCAGATATTGCAATTTATGCTCCGTTGAATGATTACTATCGGGACTGATTGCTGCCATGAACAAACTCCATGAGCAGAGAAGATCCATGAATTCCTGTGCTTTGGCGTTGTTCAAAAAGGGGAAATCAATGACACCTTCATGGATAAACGCTGACAATACATTCCAGTTGATGCTCAGGGTTGGTTATTTGACCATCTCTCAAGTTTCAAGTAAATATATCCAATGTTGATCCTTACATAAGTTGCATAGCCATAAGCAGACTTCCAATCATCAAGACTCCATTATCTACTTTTGATCACTGGGTTAAAGGCAAGGTAAGTCGGACTGGACATTCCACATTGGAGACCTCCTCATCATCTACAAGATCTTCCCTTTCTATGAAGAGCTCTCCCACAGCCACATGTACCATTCCCAATGCCAGCAACGAGTCCTGCTGACTTTGGCTGACATCAAGCAAAACCCTTGATCGGAAGGAAGGGGCAATTTCATTGACACCTGGCCCCACCTGTTATCAATAAAAAATATTATCATTCTAGTATCTAATAATGAGATGTAGTGCTACATACCATGTTCCAGAATCTCGGTACATCTGGGAAAAGGTCTGGATTGATGACCATGGGAGTACTGATGATCCACCAAGGATCGAGGTATGGTTCCACAATCCTTGTCAAGTCGATGTCGGTAGTAGCCTCCCTGAGCGACGAAAGGCTTCCCTTGAATGTGCTGATGTCCAAACTTGATACATCCATGACCAAGGAGTGCAGTCTTTTTTGAAAAGGGGTGAGATAAAGGAACTTGTTCTCAAGGATCATCCATCCAAGTATAATTTCCAGAATCCCCTAACACTGGATAAAAATGTAGTTATGTAGGAGTAATGCAACTTACAAGTTCTTGCTTCATCCTGGCTTTCCAAATATGATAATACTCATTGAGACCTGACTGACAATGAGGCTGTTTAGCTTCAAGTGTCGCTGCTCTAGCCCAGGAGCAGAGATAATCAACAACTGCCTGGCATGTTACTTTCAGAGCACTCATTGTCGGGAGTAATGATAGATATTGATGAGAATGATTAGAGAAATCAACATCTATCATTGATCGCTTATCGGTATCAGAGATCAAAGTCACTGATGATGTTCAGATGATGTTCATAGATGAAAGATAACATCAATCGGGATCAGGATTGGGATGGACAACAATCACAGCGACATTTCATTTCACTGGACATTCTTGACAATTGGAATGTCAGATATCAGATTGATTTGAGTGATCAGTAGATAAAGGCCCCTTTGATTTATATAAATACAATCTGTTGTCTATGTCAGATTCATCGGATTCAACATGTCATTACCATCTAACTCGCCTTTCTTCTTGACCGACACTGTTTTGGACTACCTCTGAGCCCAATTTTGGTGGGTGATTTCAAGGAAGCTCCATGAGAATCAGAATGTTCCTGATCTCGCAAAGATGAAGGCAATTTGGCCAATCTATAACCAAGAGAATCCTGGCCCACTTCCTCCACTTTCACTATCAGTTCAACTCGCAGTTGACTGTGAACAAATGGCAACAATGGCAGCTGATGCTTATTGCAATAGAAGTAATATTTAGATTTTGTCAATTTGAAATTTCTGGCTAAATGATTTCAGTGAAATTCGATGATCTTGATGTGCAAAGATACGACTCAAACATGTTATCGAAGAGACCAACTGGTCGGAACGACTCCAAGGAGGATTCCTTGATCGTGACAAGCCATTATGGTGGACAGAGACTACTTACCCAGCCAACCATTGTCCTAGACATGCATGAATGGATCCTACTTTGGTTCCTGCCTGGCATCCTGAGCCCTGAAAGACAGGTGAGAACTTGTTTATATAATAATACCCCCCTCTGATTCATTCGACTATCACTTGGCTTGTAGAGAATTCTTTGGGAGGCTGCACTGAAGATGGATCAATCTCTCAGAGGATCCCTCACTCTGAATCCAACTCACACAAAATGGCGTTCGGATCCTCAATATTATAAATCTCCTGGAAAATGTCAGCCTTATCCTGGTAATATCAATCTCTCGCCAGCTTGGTTCCAGCAAGCACACAATGTAAGTTGAAGGTTTTTATATTTCAGGGCCTTTAATTCTATCTTCTGATTGTTCTAGACTCCTAAATTCAAGCCTGAGATTTCAAAGACCTTGAAGGCGAGATCGGAGAACCTGAACACACTTGGATGGCTGAAAGAAACTTCGGAATCGTTCGCACTGATGGGTGCCTTGCTCAGCATTGTTCATCCTGAACTGTATGAGATTGGTCGGGGGGTGCTGAAGAAGGTGGGAGATTCTCCGGACATGGTAAAGGATGGTGAGGAGGTGCTAGAGGTTTTACAGCTGTGGACGACACCTTTCTCAGGATATGGTTTGATCAGTAATTGCATCACCCCTATGCATCGGGACAACAATTCCCAAGGCCCATGGTACAACTGTTTAACAACCATCGGAGATTATGAAAAGGGAGCTCAGTTGAAACTCAAGAACCTTGGATTGGAGCTGGATTATCCTTTGGGAACAATGGTTTTCCTGCTGGGAAAGGTAATCCGACATGGAATTTCAGAGATTAATGGGAACTGGGTATGTATTGCCCAATATATGAGGGATAATGTTCATGAGAGGATGAGGATGAGATCGCCTGAGTGGACGATAGTGACCAAGACTTTCTCATCTGTGCCAGTCTGAATGATTTGTATTTCCAATTTTATTTCATGATACAATATCATACTGGGTGACAAATGAACTTTTGTATGGTTATCTTCTGATGTAATGATGTGGAGCTAGCACTTCAACATATTTTGACCAGCATGCCCAACAGAGAACATAACCTTTGAAGGATGCCATGCACCAATACATGTGACCTTGCAGAGACCCTTGTGTGTCTTCCTTTGACCCATGGGCCCATTCATCATATGGTCCACTGCAGTATTAATATATATAACCCATGGGCCCATCCATCATATGTTCCACTATAGTGTTGACATGACCCATGGGCCCATCCATCATATGGTCCACTGCAGTATTGACTTGACCCATGGGCCCATTCATGACAAATGGCCTATAGCAGTACTCATATCACCCATAAGCCCATCCTATTTCCATGACCTTATATCTACCACATGAGCCCACTTATCTACTATGGTCTGTTATAATCCATGGGCCCAGATTAGCTGGACCATTTCAAACAGCTTAAAGCCACCATTACTTGGTCCATTTGTAATGGTCCAAATACACTGAAGGGGCTGCCCCTCTAGTTTACCAGACCTGACTTATACCCAGTGCTGCCTAGCCTACATATCCAGTTGTGGTACCTCTTATTGAGGTTTTGTTTTGATATGTGCCTGAGATTTGCAAGCAAAGATTTGGCTATTACGGCTCAACAACACACAAACTGGCTACTCAAAAATTTCACTGCCTTCGGCTTCCCTCCCATATAATGCCTCCATTGCCCCAGCTTGATCAACCAGTTTCAACTTATACTGCTCCCAAACACTTTTAAACTGGGATGGTGTTACAAAAACAATGCCTCTTGTCTGGCTCCTCATCCTGGGGTGAAAAATCTTGAAGACTGGTCCCATGTGGCTCAGATGGAATCCAAACCACCAGGGTATTTGGGGCTCCACAGATTCAGATGCCATATTTGGATATGAAGAAATGGCCCCCAGCTTCAGCTCCAGCACTGTGCTCTGTCATCAGCGATACTGCAAACTTGTGTGGCTGGTGTTCATGGTGCATTGCCTTAAACCTTGTTTCCAGCAGCTTGTACAACCTATGTTATGCTATGCACCAGGAGTAGTTTTCTGCAAAAAGTCCTGTGGGTGGTGCAAGTTCTGCCTTGTGGAAGTCGAACTGGTCCTCCCCGATGTTGACAGTGTATACACCTTTTCCAGCTGCTTTGGCCATGAGTGAATCAGCATCCATATGCATCTGTAATAAATTTCTCAAAGTCTTCAATCACCTCTGTGGGAAGCCACAAATGCTGTAATTTACCCTCCCCCACCTATTCCAGTTGGAGTCCAGTTATTCCAGTTGGAGTCCAATTATTCCAGTTGGAGTCCAGTTATTCCAGTCAGAGTCCAGTTATTCCAATTGGAGTCCAGTTATTCCAGTTATTCCGACCAGATTCTGGTTACTCCAGATCCTCAACTTAGAGTATATATAGCCTAATGGATAGTCAAATTTCAAGTCTTAAAGTTGTCAAAGTGCCTACAAAATATATTTGTGCAGAGTAAGGATTGAACTCAAGACATCTTGATTAGAGTGATCACATGACAAACCAAACATGTGTGCTTAACCAGTTGAACCACAGGAGAATTATTAGATAGTAATATAATGTTTATTCATGACACTCTAATTTTTTTCAAAGTAGTTAAGATCAAATTTTTTTAATTAACCACATCCCTCACATTGAATGCGAGGGAGTGGGGATAATTGTAATTATATACATAAACAAAAAATCCTCCCTCTCACAAGATGCGAGAGGGAGTTTTATTTATATACATAAAAAGCTAACCCCTCACGCCGAACGCGAGGGGGGAGGTAAAAACATGAAGAAAAAAATCCCTCCCCCACGCAAAACGGGGGAGGGGGGGCACAATACTAATAAATAATTAAAAATACAAAAAAAAATCCCTCCCCACGAGCAGTTGCTCGTGAGGCTGGGGGCGGGTGGTGTGTCATTGTTGTCTCCTGTCCCTGTGCCTGGGCGCCGTTCCACCCACGTTCCACCCCACAAGCAGTTGCTCGTGAGGCTGGGGGTGGGTGGCTTGTCATCATTTGTCACTGTCATCCCCTGTCTGAATTTCTGTTTTTTTCTTTTTTTTTTTGGGGGGGGGGGGGGTTTGGGTGCATCAGCGCGACATGGCATGGGTACAGAAGTTGGTGGGTGCTTACTAGGCAGGTACCCCCCTTCTGGGGTCTCCTGGCATCCCTCTGCACCCTCCTAGCCCATGTCGACAGCCTCACATCCCATTTGAATGGGGAGGAGGGGATCGGGTGGGCATGGGCATGGGTTGCGCGTTTTTCGTTGTGGCAGGTCATCCCCAGTAGTATACAACCTAAAAAGCAATAAATTACAATTAGTTAGCTTATAAAAACAAAAAGCAAATGAAAAAAACTCACATAGGGCCCAAACGACACGATCTGCATCGTTTGGGTCCATGTTGGCTCGTTTGTGGGTGGTGGCGTCATTACTAGTAGATTATAACCTAGAAAATTAAAAAAATGAGTTAGTTAGTTTATTAAAACAAAAACCAAACGAAAAAAAACTTACATAGGGCCCAAACAACGCGATCTGCATCGTTTGGGCCCGCGTTCCATCCAGTCGGCTCGTTTGAAGGTGGTGGTGATGGTAGCATTGGGCGTGGGAATGGCGGTGGTGGGTGCACACGCAGTGGTGGTGGTAGAGTGGAGAGGAGGAGGAGGCGGCATTGGCAACAGTGGTGGTAGTGGTTGTGAGCTGGCAGTCACGTGTCACGTGTCATGCGTATGCATACTTATCAATTGTTCCGTTAATGGCTGTGATTAACTACGTACCTTGGTTGGGTAATAAAAGTATTAAATGTATACCAAAGAATAATTGCTTGGTAGCTCAGTGGTTAAGCGTGCTGTTATGTATGCAGACCCAAGATCGAGAGTTCGATTATTGATGTGTGTCGAACTTTTATTTGGGAAAGCACGTGCATTCCAGTTATTCCGGTTAGTCCGGTTATTCCTGTTATTCTGGTTGTGATGAGTCTGGTCAGATTCCAGGGATTCCGGCTGTAAATTGGATGCTTATTCTGACCAGAATTGTGCTGCATAGGGAAAACTACATACAAAAAAAATTCCACCGGATTCCAGAAATTCCGGAAATTCCGGCTGGACAAACCGGAATCCAACCGGAATAGGTGGGGGAGTGTAAAGTACTCCGCAAATGTATGAGGTTCCACACAAAGGCACATGCCGAGCTAGCCTTGACATTCATGGCTTCAACTACCTCAGGTGTCACTACTGGAGCTGACCTGTGTTTCCCACAGAAACACAGCCTTAGAAACTTGTTTTAAGACTTCTGATGTGTATATCCTTTGGATATTCTTAATATGTATGTAAAAGAAATGTCAGGGAAATATTCTACATGTATCCAAGCTGTATCTGCAAGGAACATAAAAGGTGTATTCTATAATGTTTCTTTCAGATCCCTTCTGGAAACATTTTTCGTGTTCCCTTCATGTAAGTTAAAGAAACACTTTTTATGTAATTATGCCTGTATCTGCAGAAAACATTTAACATGTAATTTTATTATGTGTTTCCTAGGGATACATGTGTAACCATGGTAACCCCTTTGTTCTTTGCATGTATCCATAGAAAACACATAATAAAATATATGTCAAGTGTTTTCTGCAGATACAGCCATAATTACATAAAAGGTGTTTCCTTAACTTACACAAAGGGAACATGAAAAATGTTTCCAGAAGGGATCTGAAAGAAACATTGTAGAATACACCTTTTATGTTCCTTGCAGATACAGCTTGGATACATGTAAAATATTTCCCTGACATTTCTTTTACATACATATTAAGAATATCCAAAGGATATACACATCAGAAGTCTTAAAACAAGTTTCTAAGGCTGTGTTTCTGTGGGAAACACAGGTCAACCCCGGTAGTGTGTGTGCCGCACTGAAAGGAGGTTTTTGACCCAGTCAAACTTTGGTGAACTGTGCAATCCTGCCGAGTATCCTACTTGAACAAGTTTACCTGGATCTTTAAGCTGCAAACAGATCATATCAGCAGTGCTTTGCAACACAGTGTTGATCGTAACAGACTCTGATGCTCTTCCAAACTCCCACAGTCTCAAGCACCACAGCATCCAACCACGTGAGTGCTTCCTCACTGGTGCAAAAATCCTGAAGAATGATAGCAACAAGCTTGCCTTGCTTAGTAACAAAAATACAGCTCTCACTAGCATCCACATCGAAGGCAAGAAGTGCTGGGTCGAGTGCCATTATTGGCAGCCACTTCTTTCACTTGTCGGGCTGTGGTCCTCAGGTTATGTGGTTTTCCCACTTGGCTCATATCGCTTCAGACTCAAATACCCAATGGCTGAGAGGAGGGTATGCCACAGTGAGCAGTTCGACAACCATCCTGGGGATGGTGGAAAGGAACTGATCCCTGTGAACTGGAGACCAATTAAGGCCTGGTATTGTCACAAAGTCTCGTTTTTGCATTCGGTGGCTCTCCTTGTGGTCCTTTCGGCTGGCGATTGCGGCCTTGAGAGTGGGAGGGCAACCAGTCCTTGTATTGTTGCACCAGGAGAGAAAGTTCTGAAAGAGGGCTCCCTTGTTGATCTGGGATTGAAAGCTGGGAGGAATGTGGGAAAAGAGTCTTGCTTCGAATTTGGCTTGTATTTCTGGGGTTGCAGAAGCTTCCAAGAGATGTATTGCTGCTGTATTGGCTGCTACATTGCACAGGAGGTTTGCTTGATCACATAAAGAATGGCATGGTTGTGATATCTACAATAGCCAACATAAGAACTGCACTAATACCAACAGAAAGGGGTGCCAAACTCACCAATAGATTGAACCCAAGGCTTCTAGGCCAACCTGGTCCATGCAGCTAGGACTTGGCATTGGGATGCTAGCCCTGGTCTGATCATTTGGTACTATTTGGTGTGCCACAGTCTCAACTTGCATTCCGGTGTCTTTTTCTTCTTCTCAAGTGCCCTCACTGCAGGACCCCGGATTATGCCTATGGAGCCTAGATACCAAAAGTCTGAGTTTTGGCCATTTTTGTCTGGACAGATTTTCATCCATTTTGTCTGGAATGCATCTACTCTACGCAATTTTTTTCTTCCTTGTCTGGAAACGGGATCTACCCTTCTGGAGGCCAAAATTTGTCTGGAATCGGTATCCAGCCTCTCTGAGCTGGAATTTTGTCTGGAAACTGGTATCTAGCCTCCCAGAGCACCCGTAAACACTTTACTGCTCTGTGGAATCACCTCAAACACATGAAAATGTGTTCTACACTGTTCTAATATAGATCACTCTGAGTATGACACAGTATTTATTCATCCTCCTCCTCCTCTGCATTCTGCTTCCCTCAACCACGTTTTCGGGACAAGTGCATCGCCTCCTTGAAATTTTGCTTGCCTGCAGATAAAATCTTGAAGCATTTGGCATCCTCTTGAGCAAGTTCTATTCCAACTGCAGTGGTGTTCAGTGTTGACAACAGCAGGCAAAGAAAAGCGATCAAGTTTAATAAAGCAAATTGCTTCATTTGAAGAAGTGATGTCGCCTCTGGAATGGTGTGGAATTGATGAGCATGTGTGTACTTGAAGATCTGAATGGCAATGTATGAGGGAACAGCAGCCAAATCCAGCAAGCTATCACCCATATGGGAATGAGCGTGTGACTGATGTGCAAGTGATGTGTGATGCCTGGGCACTTGAGCTGCGAGGCTGATTCAAAATGTTACTTATGTCAGCTGACCCTGTAAAGCGAGGCAAAAAAAAAAAGACTAGGGCCATGGTTCAAACCCAAAGACTAAGCATTAGTAGGCAAGCTCATAACACACATCTTAACCACTAGACCATATATATGACTTTGTCTTTTGGGTATGGAGCCCTTGTCTGGACAAGGATCTAGCCTCTGGATCAACTGGACCAGCTGTCTGGACAATGTATCAGGCTGTTTCAGCTCTTACCCCCCCATATGTCTGGAAATGTACCTAGCTTTTAGGATCAAATTGGCTGAAATTTGTCTGGAATGGTATCTAGGCTAGGTAGGTATAATCTGGGGTCCTCTCACTGCACTCTGCCACATCTGCAAACCACACCCTGACTGGGTCAGGCCCTGGCTGGATGGCAGTTCTCCTGAATAAGGCAGTGTTCACAAAAATTGCAAATTATATTGTCCATCCATCTTAGCTTCTCCCATCCTTTGATCCTGAAGTATTACAGGGCAAGAATCTCATACATTTGATTGACAGAGCAGGTGAACCATATTGCTTCAGACTTCAAAAAGATTGAGTGATTATGTTTCTAAATCATCCATGCAGCTTGGAATATCAGTTGCTCACCTGAATCTCGTCAGTCTTGGCACATGAATCAGCAAATCCAGCAAAAGCGGCAAGATCAAGCTACATATCACAGCACTTGACTATATTGCACAATATGCCAAATACAAGGTATGTTTTGCTCCTGTGCAAGGTGACATCTCATTCACCTACTTTAGGTGTGGATCAAACTGAACAGCGAGATGCCTTTTCTGTATGGAAACCATGTTGTCAAAGCACATTGGGCAGGATCACAGAAGATACTCCAGAGCACCAGGGCATAGTGGTATTTGGGTTCACCGGGTGTGTGGCGGCTCCCCATCCTCTACAACTTTTGGGTATTTGTGTGGCACTGCTTGGGATCTTCCTCAAGTGAGGTCTCAGGCTCTTTATATCTAGCCAAGTTCTCTATGTTTTCCTCAGTTACAATGTACATTCATCCATGGCTATGAAAGACCTGTACATTCAAGCCAAACCGATTCGTATTCATCACCACTAACTAACAACTGGGTGGCCGTAGGGCAAGGCAGGGGTTACCCCTGGGTGTCAAATCTCATACCCTTACCCCTACCACTGAACACCCTACCCTTAGGGGTAAGGGTATGGAAACATATAAGGGTTGCCAAGGGTATAGGAGGGTTTGTCAAGGGTACAAGAGTTTGGCACAAAATCAAGATATTTAGAGCAAAATTCATCTGAAAAGTGTTGATAACTATTGTATTAACTATTAATATCACATATTAATACCTCTTATTAACATATGAAAGCCATTATCATGTTGGACAATCCCAAAATCTGAATTTAATTGATGATAATCTTGAATATGAGTCTTTGTAGCTGAAAAAATCAAATGATATTCTTACATAAGCATACCCCTGGCATACCCCTGTACCCTTAGTAAGGGTGCAGGGGTATGCAAGGGTATGAACTTCCAAACCCCTACCCTTACCCCTCATACCCTTAGCCCAAAAACACAAGGGTATACCCCTACCCCTGCCTTGCCTTAGGTGGCCGTATCAACATTGTTTGGCCACTAAGGAAAAAATCGGCTGTCATCAATTTGCAAGACACTATCATTCTGTCAGTGGACCACATGTCCCTATGTTCTTCATGTCGGCACCAATGTTCTCCTATTTTCTCGGGCTCACCAGGATTGGACCATTCTATGCCAATTCCATGCGATCATAAAATTTTGGTGGAAATTTTCAACATAGAGACTTGAATGACATTTGGACTGGTCGGAAACAAGATGCTGTGTACCACCCATCTGGACAAGGAGCAGTGGGTACTATTGTATACACCCACTGGACATGCCATGTACTCTGAATGGATAGATTCAGATAGGGGAAAAAAATGCTTATCAACGATGGCCCAACTCAACTTGAACTTCGAAGACAAGTTGGCAACTCTAGGCAATCATGGTGCTTAAATGCCGTGTAGCCCCAACAAGCCCAGAGTCTTATCTTTGTCCTGTCATCACTCAGCGGAGTGACCATGCAGCCAGCTGTAGACACGCAAAAACTAGACCCACCCTTTGTTTTTCACTGCCTTCAAGTTGTCACTGCTGCCATGCTCCATATGCTATAACCGCCAGCTAGCAATGCCTTATTTACTTCCTTTTCCAGGTTACCTCTTTCTTCCTTTCTGTTTCTTCCAAAGTACATGCTGGTTTTGTGTACTTCTTTCAACTCACTTATTTGAGCATGGTCTCATCCTTCACAACAATACTCATCCCATTCCTCTTGGTGGTGGTTTCTACCTTTTCTGCTGCTCCTTCAAAGTTCAAGGCTATCTCTCCTTGTATCAAACATCGCCAAAACCCTACTACCCAAGTTCAGTCTTATGGAAAGCTCTCACTCCAATCTTACCATCCTATTGCCACATACAGAGTATGCATGTGTAAAATGTATCTCCAAGCCATAATCTTGCTAACATCCATGTCACCATAGACCTACAAGCCTGCCAAACCAAAACCAAAAAGTCTTGCCTCTTCATTCACAGGAGGTAGCGCTGCCAGCAGCACCATTCAAGTTCCCTTCAACATCACCAATTCCACCATCTCTTTCATTCAGGCACAGCTCAGTGTCGACCCTTCTTCTATTGGATATAGGATGGGTTTCTCATGGAACTTGCGGAACTATGCATATACCAGACAGCATCATGTATGGTCATATTTTTTCTTACCTTGAGTTCGTTTCGCTAATGATAATCATAGCTTGATATTCCTATTGCCAATGCAGTAGCCAATCTTGCATGGTTTGATGGCAAAATCATTGCATTTGGGTCCTCCTTCATCAATGAAAGCACTGGTGGTGCCATATTTCTTCTTTCCAACTACTGCCTCTTACTGTTGTTTGAACCCTAGTCACATTTGCTGATACCACCCCTAAAGTCACTTTTGACTCAATTGTACCTACCCTAGAGGATTCACTCCAAGGCAAACTATATGATGTTCCCCCATCACTCAAATTCCTCATCTGCCCTGACAACTCCATAGTGCTGACACATGTTGCACAATTCCGAAACCCGGAAACTGGTGCATGGGTCAAAGCCTTTGCTTGTGCACACTCTGGCAACCTCCTCTCAAATATGGACTTTGCTGCACATGTGGCATACAATGTTGTCCTGATCACCAAGCAGGGGCTGCCGGATGGATTAGAGATGATCAGTGACCCTGCAGATCCCAGGTCATCCCCATTGGGCTGGCATGATGATGGACAAAATAAGATGACTGTTACAGCATACACCCTTCATTATTCACCCGATACATCCATGCTGACATTGAAATTCTCTTGCAGTGCCAATAACATAATTGCCTTTAGGCTTGGGCCCAAATAGTAGCCCGGCTTTGCAGAATGCAGCACCCCTGGTCTTCAATGCACAATATGATGCCACTCTTGACCCATCTAACAAGACAAACATCAATGCTGCCAAATATGCAAGATGTATATCTGGGATTCAATGAAACTGAGATGGGACGGTGCTATGGAGAATGACATCATCGTGCATGAGATGATGCATGGTGTCACAAATCGTATGATGGGCAGTGGGACTGGTAGATGTTTGCAGATGACTGAGGCTGGTGGGCTGGGTGAGGGTTGGTTGGATACCATGGCCGAGTATGTTTCTCTCTCTCTGTGTGTTGTTCTTCTGAGAATGAAGTATTTACACATTTATGTTGCAAGGTGGGTTGTCCAAAATTCTGCAAAGGTAGAAGACTTTGTTATGGGCCAATACATTCTGGGGATGGCACAGGGCATCAGGACATATCCATATTCCACTAATGCATATGTTTTATTCCCAATCTCTGCCCCCCCTACATCCTTGACAGGCACTATTTGCAGAACTACTAACCCCCTCTGCTACTCCAACCTGACCACACTCAATGAGGTGCATGCCATTGGTGAAGTATGGGCCAACATGCTGCACAATGTGTACACTGCCCTTGTGGATGCCCGTGGATTTTTGACAACTGCACTCATGGACCTGACAGGTGAGCAGGGCAATGTTGTCTTCATGCATCTGATGATCAGTGCACTTCTGCTGCAGCCATGTAACCCTACCTGTATGTATACTTCATCGTTCACACACACACACACACCTAATACTGGTACACTTTCTATTTTGGTGCTGACTTTTTTTTGTTTTGTTTTTTTTTCCAGTTGTTTCTGCATGTGATGCTTGGATCCAGGCTGACCTCAATTGGTACCAACATGACCCGATCAACCCCGAAACTACACCACCTGCTGTAAGCCCCACCCCACAATCTCAGGCGGACAAAATCCAATCCCTCAAAGCTTGACTCAAACACTATGAGAAGGACGGTACACTATTAGCAAGTGTGCATCAACCACAAGTCCTGTTCTCGGACCAGGACACTATTGATCATGTGAAAGCTATAATGGCATTGTTGAAAGACGATGGAAAGAAGGTTGTCCTGCCTGATGTGGTTCCCAGATTCAAGGCCAGTTCTCTCGAAGTTGGTAAGGCATGTACCATGTTTTTGTATGTAGCAACACCTCGGTTGCATACTCTGTTTCTTCATCGAGCATAGGCTCGTCACAAGGGGGATAGGCCCTACCACATGAGCAGCTAGGCGATGCCACATGCATGAGTGATAGGCTCTGTTGCATAAGTGATTATGTGAGGGGTATCATGGCCACAATGTGAAAGCTAATTGTCACTTTCTTGACAGCTGTCAAGACTGATTCTTCCAACCAGACTTCTGATCATTTTCTGCCCCCCTTCCTGGGCACCTTACATCACAGCACACCTCCTATCAGCAGCACTGCCTAAAGGCAAAATTCCCTCATTTCCAATTAGGTGAAACAGTTTCAGGATTTGCCTTGGAAGCCAATTTTCATATTAACCACAGCCTCGGAAACTCCAACTTTAGTATTTAAGCTAGCAACTTTCATTTTGTATCGCCAGTTTGTAAATCAACAAAGTCACCCAATTAATCCAACTCTATCTTCATTCGCATCTGTCTCTCTTAAGTCTTCTCAAAACTTACTTGTCCTCTATGCAAACCTCTGGGCCTCCGATCCCCTCTTCTTACCTTATCTGAAATTAGGACACTTGACAAGGAGAAGGGCACAGCTTCTTACAAGCTGAAGCCAAGTCCTACCTGTCCCAATAACCCTCACCTTGGAATTCCAACGGGATCCCGCTCCTGCCTGTCAACTTCAATCATCCGGGTCCAACCGGAAATCCGATGACTTCCCTTCTTGAATCAGATCTTAACAACAGCCATACCCCCAGGTAGCAGGGCAGTACTACGAGCCAGTACTATTCACTGAGCCAATTGTCGACTGTTGAGGATCAGGTTCCTTTGCCACCTCAGTGGTGAGATTGCAGCTGGGCTAGGAGTCTGCATCACAATTGGTACTGGAATTAACCTGTATTAGCATATACATTTAAACATGCTGGTGAACAGGTAGAAATAGATAACTGAAAAGGTGAGAAAGCATTGGAAAGATTGGCTAATAAAGGGGCAATTATGCTACATTAAGTCGAAGTAGAAAAAAGTGGTGGATGATATGCAACAATGTGGTGGTGGTGTAGTGTTGTGATGAAAGTGATATGCACTATGGAAAATGTCTAAAATAAATATGAAAGCAAATGGTGAGAAAGCATTGGACAAGTGCGATGGAGAATCTGCAGGTATGATACAATACTGAAGGAGGCTGCAGGCAGTCAGATTTTTAAAATGAGCTGTTTTTCAATTTGTGCTCCCTTGTCAAAGAGGATATTTTGAGTGAGGAGTGCAGCACATTGTTCATCAAGGTCGCAGGAGTGCTTGTTTGGAGTCTGCTCACAGAAAAGCAATCCAGTTGGATGGAAGTATGCAACAACTCCTCGCCAGTACCAATAGAGAATATTGTCTAGAATGCACAACTTGAGAAAGGCATGCTTTGGTTGGTATTTAAGTGCACCTTCCAAAGGTGGGGTTTTCCACTGGAACAGATGTGCACCTTCAGCCCAGATAAATGCTTTGCTTTTTTTGGTACAGGAAAGAAGACTGTATTGAAGGCCATCCTGGAGGACTGCAGCTGTGGTGAGCAACAAACCACCTTCATAGAGATATTTTCCTTTCACAGTAGGATCAGTGCAGAATCATGGAAGGCCGAATTTTTCAAGCAGCCGGGAAACTTCATTATGCCGATGAACAAGATCACCAATGACTCGTGATGGTAAAGGCCAGAGCTGGGAGCACTCTGCAACTAAGGAAAGTCCAAATGCAGAGAAGACACTGGGCAGACTGGTACCTAGTCTGAGATCTGCTGATATGGTAGTGAACTCTTGCAAGCAAGGGGTTTCCAGTAATGGCACTTGGGTTTCAGCAGACTCTGATTGTTAAATAAGAAGCAAAGCTGCTGGTGCGATGAGATCTGCAGTCTGAGTTAAGGCCAAGTCTGGAGAGTGCAGGCCTGGTCCCACATCTGAGTTCCAAGAAAGCAGGAGTCATTAAAAGAGTAGTATTATAGTGATTTGGAAAAATCTACCATCAAATATGCCTGAACTCATGCCCAGACCTGGAAGAACCTGGAAGACAACCACAAAATGGGTCTCAAGATGGAGTCCCATCAGGGAAAAAGGCTCCTTGAGGTTCTGGACTTCTGGCTCCAGCAAGAGAGGGTTGACTGCCAGAACCTTGCATGCATGGCCAAAGAATTCATCTAGTTTAACAAAAATGGAGGGAATACTGGCAAGTGCACCAAGCTGGCGATGGTTGAAAGAGCTGAGTAGCATGCAGTCACCAAATGCTGGAGCCTGCAAGGTAGAGAGACCTGGATCCAGTCTCCATTGGTAGCAAGATCTGAATCATGGCCAAGGGTTGAAAACAACCTTGAAAGGTGTGGCATCGCCTGAAGATTACAATACTGCTCATGGTTGGTGGATAGAAAAGAATGAATGGCTGCTAGAAGCAATGAAATGTGAATTGAAGATGGATTGTTGCCTGAGGCACCCCAGAAGATCAAGAGCCAGAGGGGTATTAAAATAGAGTCAAAGCGAGCAACTTCTAGAAAGTTGCAGCCAATAAATGAAGCAGTGCAGGAAATCTGAATGCTGGACTCTTCTGAACAAGAGATTACTGGCCATTTTCATACATGGATTGAACAAGAATGCACCTTGGATTGTATTATCGGTCATTCTCACCTCGCTGGTTGCAACTGTGCCAGCCATGGTGATGAGTTGTGGATGGTGATGTTATGTGTTTGGACTCGGGGCTATTATCTTATTGTTCGATCGAATCACTCTCCTTGCCAAAAACTGTCAGGATGCCAGAAACCCACCTTTCCCATGCTTCTGTTGCTGAACTGCTAGATGCCTTTCAGCTACATTATCGCCACTTTGAGCTCAACATTCAGAATGCAGTCACAAATTCTGCTGACACAGTGGTGCTTTGGAGACTTGGGGATGATCTTGATTAGTATATCAGTCTGGTACATGAAGTGAATGCTATTTCTGGATTGAGATCATGTCCAGATTCTAATGGATCATAGTATTCCACCATCTTTGGCACCCATGAGCTAGGACTCATTCTGCACAATTTGGCAATTATGCAGCATGATGTGTGGCTGCAGTACCAGCAGGCAATCGATGAATCACATCAGGGACATCCAGTTGCTACTGAACCTGTGCAGACAGGGTGTCCAGGCAGACCTGCCATCCGAATTGATCCCCAATTCCTGCAGTGGGCATATTCCTTGCAATCAATCTCAGGCATTGCTAGGTTCTTGGATGTGAGCCAGCACATTGTTCGCCAGCAGCTGCTTGAGCATGGAATAGCTCAGCCACAGCAGCAGCCATTCATGCTCTCTGTCCAATACCAGGACAATGTGGATGAAGACTTTCTTGATCCATCAGGCAAGATACTACCAGCTGAAGCTGGAGCTAGCAGTTCTGGAAGCCTCAATGCATGGAAGGTTGCTGAGTTTGGCAGCCTACACTAGACTTAGGTTTACCAAAAGACAGGATCAAATTATCTTCGTTGCATGGAAGTAGGAACCATAAGGTACTACAAATAAAAGAATAGGAAGTTACTATACCTTCATAGGAACAAAGGTTAAGGAATAAAAAATAAGTAATATATAAGAAAAAGATTGACCATGTAAGTAAAAGGCCACATCAAGCATAGTGTGTGATTTGGGAAGGCCGCATTGGGCATAGTCACAAAATAGGAAGGTACCACATCAATAGGATAATGTCGGCACTGCTGGATGTGGATAGAAGGGTAATAAGGATGTATGGTGCCGTTGCCAGGATGCATGTCACTGGTTGTTGTTGTCGTATTTGCTGGTGGCTGTGCTGGCGGCGAGGGTGATTGTGTCGGTGATGTGTGTGGCTGTGTTGGTGCCGTGGGAGTGTGTTGGTGGCGTAGGGTGGCCATAACTCACTGTAACACAGACATTGGTATATCTGGTATTGGTGAGTTGTTTATGCGCTGTAGGTGGCTATGCTATCGCCGGTGGCTGTGCCGGCAGTAAGGGTGGTTGTGTCGGCAATGTGTGTGGCTGTGCCAGTGCCGTGGAAGTGTTTAACAGTGGTGTAGTAATGTAACACAGACATTGGTATGTCTGGTGTTGGTGAGTTGTTTATGCACCATAGTGGCTGTGCTATCGCCGGTGGCTGTGTCAGCAGCGAGGGTGGTTGTGTCGGCGATGTGTGTGGTGTGCCGGCACCATGGAAGTGTGTAACAGCGGTGTAGGTAAATTAACTTGTCGTAATGTCGTGAGTCTGTGGGGCCAGATGTACACTCCTCCCCACTTGAAAAAATTGTGTGGGTCTCAGACCTCCGTCCCATTTTCATCTTCCCACTGGTCAAGGGCATCAGTGTTGGCCATTTCAGAGCCAGGGCATCACTCGTCGTGTTCTTTCCTGTATCCTTCATAATGGACAAGGTATTGTACACCCCTGCCGCATCGGCATGCATCCACAATTTTGTCAATGTACCACTCCTTGGTGCCATCTTCAGTAACAATTGGCATTGGCCAAGCTGGCTCCCGGTCAGGGAAGAGGAGTGGGTCATTGGGGACATATCATTTTAGTAGGTGTGCATGGAACCCAGGGAAGGTGTTGGGGTTGTTGGGAAGTTTGAGAGTGTATTTGGAGTGTTCAGGGAAGGTATGTGTGACCATGTAGGGGCCATCGTGTTGGGGCATGAATTTGGCAACTCGTGTTTTGCCTTTGCATTCGTAATTGTGGTGGTGATTTTCGGTAGAGAGCATGACAAGGTCACCGACATCGTAGACATCCTCTGGTGCCCGGTGCTCATTGGCATGATATGCCTGGTGAATTTTGGCAGCAAGGAGATTGTCCTGTGCTTCCTGAACATTGAGGTGGACACATGTAATGATGTTGTGTGCAGTGATCTGCTCAGTGGTGGCATTTTCAGCAAGGGGCACAATAGGTGGGATGATGCGTGGAGATCGGCTGGTTTTGAGTTGGAAACCAGAGAAGCCAGTGGATGCATTCATGGTGTTCATGATGGCAAACTGTACACGGGGGAGTTTAGCTAGCCAGCCCTTCTCACTGGAGGCATTTTCCAGCTCATGTTGTGATGACATGAGTTCATCTCATGTCTTCAGCAGATCATCTAGCAATGATGTGTATATCTCCAGTAGACAGCCACATGACACTGATCTGGCCACAAGGCTTTGAGACAACTGATATAAGCCATTGCCCAAAAAAGGTGTTTTATTGCATACAATTTCTGTGCTTGGTAATAATAATTTGTAATCATTTGACCAGTCCAGAATATCATCTCATCAGGTGATCTTAGTCGTGTCATGTCAAGACTCATTTAGTCAGGTGACCATATGGATCTGAAGCCTCATGCATGACATTTGTTCTTTGTCTTCTTACATCGACATATCTTCCTCACCTTCTGGTCAATAGGTCCTCTTTACTATCCCAGCTATGCCACCATCAAGGTCTTCTGGACACAAGAGACCCCAAGCATCCGAATCAACTGCATCAAAGTGTCTGCAGGCAAAGGGCTTTGTTCCTGGGGAAGGGGGGAGGAGTGTGAAAGAAGATACTCATCATCTGAAGAAGATAGATATACCTGATGATGCCAGTCAAATTAAAGTGCGTGTTTCTTTGACTATTCTGATTCTATCCTGAACTCTGACATGGTACAACCCAGCTTGCCCTTGAGATGCACCTTCGTGTCTTAATGGGTGCCGTAACCAACACATCAGTTCCTGAGGCCCCTGATAATCATACCTTAAACACCTTTTCACAATGTTTCACCTCTGCTGGCGAGATAAATGCTTTGCTCAAAGGCAATACTCACAATGCCGGGTTTCAAGCAACAGATAAAGTGGCACTTGATGCAATCAAAGAGCTTTGCAGGCAATGCAATGTGGTGCCAGACTCAAATCGCCCTCAATATTGCTTGCATCCCGGAGCATGATCTTCGATTGATCTTTTTAAAGGTTCACTCATTTGGTCTATCAGCATGGTGCCCCGATCTTCTTGGTGGCACACACACTTCATTGTATAGTGGAGGCTGAGGCTGTGGAGCCCTTGAGTCAATCGCTATCTGGACTTTCGAGCAGGCTGCTACTACATTTGCTTACCAACATCTTGCTCCAAATCTTGCTTACCTCCAGAATAGACCTGTCCTCAAGAAATTATATTGCAATTTCATGTGGGGTTATATGAAGAAGCTTGCAGCGAAGGAGGCAAAAGAGAAGGGCAGTGTCCGTCGAGGTGTTGAGGAGAACAAAGCATACAAGAACTACCAATTGGTACCGTTTTCAAGTTATTTTTATCTTTCAGACTTGAATCACTAAATTTCACTCTAGCTTATTCTCAAGCGCCGCACTTATCTGAAGGACCATGGCTGGAACCAGTGTATCAGGCTTCTAGCTGGTTCATATGAGTGCATGTCTGATGATGAGAGGAACCCTGATGGTGGTTTCTTCATTATGAGGAAGCAAGCACGCAATCCCCACATCACTGACTTTCTGCACCACATCGACAATAGCCACAAAGCAGGGAACCCTCTTTTCCGTGGGAGCAGGAGGCATGAGGAGCCTCGCATCCCACATCCTGAGAATCTCGAGAGCTGAATTTCTGCCTGTGTACCTGTGGATTGTCCTTTGGATTGGTTTGATCCTGCCTTTTTCAATGCGATGTCACTCAGGAATCATGCTCACTATGCCACAGCCCCAATTGCACTTCCTCTGAAGAGTGATTGTCTTTCAACTGACTCTGATCCTGATTGGAAGGACATGCCCCGACGCGCTTTCATGAAGAAGTATGGGAACCATGTTTGGGCTTTGTATAAGCTTCCGATGGCCACAGAATTGGTGGCCCTTGAAGATGGCGAGGAGGAGGAGGAGGAGGAGGAGGAGGAGGAGAATGAGCAGGGTGAGCAGGAGCAGATGCAAGCTTAAATGGCCTGGGGCCCATCATGTCTTGTTGCAACTCACAACTTACATGGTAATAGCATATGTCCTGCAGTAGTTATGATTGCTCTTACTCTATGTTAGTATGCCTTTATGAATATGACTATGTTTTATGAACTTTGTAAGTATGTCGTGGCCTAGGCTGATTGGTGACTAGTCAGGTTGATCATGTTCATGTTGACTGATTGGCCACAACTCTTGTAAGTATTATTCTTTCACATTCACGGCTTCAGGTCGCCTTCATTTCCACCAGATGGACTGAATGATGTGTTCCTAACACATCATTTGATGTCTCGAGCATTAGAGACAGCACCAGAACTGTCTTCTCTCCATCCTCTTTACCTGGACTCTCCACCACTGCCACAAGCAATGTAAGCCACCCAATGGTGCATTCCATGCCACCAGACAACCCAGAAGATGTTTCTAATATGTTGTTCAAGGTCTCAAGAATTCAAGATAGCCCCAGGACCCTCTCCTCCCCACCCTTCCCTCTTTCACCCTTCACCACCTCCCCATGCAATGTAAGCCACCCAATGGCACATTCCCTGCTACCAGATGACCCCATCAATGCATTCTGAAGATCCAAATTGACTGGTATGTCCCACTCCCCCTCAATTTGGGTTTTCGTGGGTTGTAATACCTTGTCTTTGTTGAAATAGACATCCTGTTCAATAGTCACCTTCTTTTTGTCTGGCCAATATATCCTGTAACCCTTTGATTCTTCATCAAAACCAACAAAATGACCTTTCAATGCTTTTGAGTCAAGTTTCCTCCCTTTAAGTTTCTTCACCCATGCCATTGTGCTGAATTCTCGTAATTGGGAGAGGTTGGGTTTCTTTCTGGTGCCTTTTTTCGTAGGGTGTTTTGTTTTCACTTAATGCTTGCATTGGCACTCGGTTTCACACCCAGACACTGTAATACTGCTTCTGCCCAAAGATTCGAGGGTAGGCCAGAGGCTGTGAGCATGGCTAGTGTGCATTCCATATGAGTTCGATTGGCTCATTCAGCAGCTCCATTTGAGGATGGCGAGTCATGTATGCTTAGGTGGCGGGCTGTTCCTGCATTCTCAAGGTGTTCATTGAGAGCTTTACTAGTGAATTCTCCACCACGATCAGTGCCGAAAATTTTGATGCTCACCCCACGTTGGACTCTTGCCCAGGCCTTGTACTTCTTACAGTTATCAAATCCTTCAGATTTTTGCTGATTGAAGAATACCTTTTCCTTGTGACTCGAGAGGTCTTGAAAAATTTGATGGTATTGTTTTCGGCCTAGTGACTCAACTGGTGATGGACCCCAGGTGTCAGCTACAACTTTGTCACTGTAATTCTTGTGCTTCATTTGACTTTTCTTTGGAAAGGATTTACGGATTGCCTTACCTTTTATGCAGGCCTCGCAGAATTCGGGTGTGGAGTTGAGGTTGAGTTCAATCCCAGTTACCATTCCTGCCTTCACCATTTTACCCAGGTCATCATAGTTTACATACCCCATTTTTTGGTGAAGCTCGCTGATTGACATTAACTTAGATGCAGCATTTGCAATGGGTGAGGAGGTAGGTTTTAAAGATCTGCAAAAACAATAGAGTCCTCAAACGAGTGGGATTTGGGCAATAATGTTGGATTTCAGGCTTTGGATAACACATTTTCCTCTGCCTATATGAAGACCATAGCCATTTTGGTCCATATATTAAGGTGAATGCCAGGTTTGGGGAGTAATACACATTATGAAGTGTAACCAGAGTTGGCTTTTGGTCACCATTTGGAAGCTCAATCTTGAGTTTGCCTGTTCCAGTTGCACTAAAGGTGCGACCATCAGTGGCTCGTATCAGCTCGGGTTTGATTTCTTTGTAGTTCAGAAGTTTAGACCATTCAGGTGTGAATAGTGTATAAGGGTCTGGTTCGGTCCAGTTTTTTGACCTCTGAGGGGGTCAACCATGGACTGAGACCGGTCCATCTCGATGCCCAGCTCACCGTGACTGCAACCGAACTGAATAGGACCAGCTGTGAGGGGAGCTCTACAATTATAAAGAAAAAGAAGGCAAAACCCCTCACCCATGTAAAATGTGGGCAGAGGGGAAGGTATTACCATAAATAAAAAATGAAAAAAACTGCCCCATGAAAAATGTGGGGGCGGCCTGGTGAGTCATGCCTGTTGTCCTGTCTGTTAGGAAACAGCCCCATTACCTAATAAAATTTCATTTTCATTTTATTATGTCGAATTACACTACATTACACCAAATGACGCTACACTTTGATAGCATGAGAATATTATTTCGCACGCATCACTATGTATGCGCCTGTACGCATGTGTCAGTAACAACAATGTACAATATATGTAACATAGTATATAAACCCTAAATATATGCCTAGGGGACCCCAGTTGTGTTCTCTTAGGTATTCCACCTACGTTTTCGGTGTGAAAGGCCTATCTCAACAAACTCACCTATTAATAACCCCTTGCATCAAAACCATCAATTTCCCCATCACGCGCACGGATCCCGCCCCTTCTTGTAGAGAGAACCCGCACAGTCTTAGCTAGCAGATAGTGGGTGTCGCCCTAACAGAAGAACACAACTACCCATATCAGTGTGCCTTCTCTTACTTGCGCATACGTCATTGTTTCACCGTGCCACATCCGATTACTCATCCTTTCGGCACGAGCCGGAAGTACTTGTATATACGTAATCTACCTTTTCTTTCGTAAGCCGACGCCAGGCCTCACCTTACATTGTGACTGCCAGTGATCGAGAGGCAGCATTCGTCATTAGGACAGCTGCAACCAGACAACCGATCGGATCTGGTTTAGTTACGATTTACATTACTCTATTTGGACGACTATTTTAGTTACAAGCCGAATTCAGTGATATCTCCGAGATCAGGCACTGTTGGAAGGGTTGTTGATCCGAAGTGTCAAAATAGGCGCCCGACGAATGACGAACCATTGACGAACCTCGACGAACCTTATCACGTGACCCGTAGACGTTTGGAGAGGTCTCGAAGAAAAATTTTGAATTTGTCGAAGAAGTGATTCATCACAGATTCTATAATTATGTCCGAACCTTCAACTTCTAATCCCAGTCCTAATCCTGTTCCCATACCAGCACTAGAGGCAAAAATTGATGCGCTCACAGCGCAAATGTCGCAATTAGTGTCAGTATTAGCAGCATCACAGCCCAGACAAGTGGAAGTACAGCCAGAGACGACAGGAGAAAGAGATGATGAGATGGAGGAGATGGTGGAGTGGATATTGCAGGAGGATGAGACGGTGGAGAAATCCGGAGATGGAAAAGCGCGCTTACCTAAGTACGTGCCCCCCAAATCTTTGACGGTACCATGGAGAATACAAAATCCTTCATCAGCTCTATAGTATTGTACATCCATGGGAGGAAGCCCAAGTTTTGTACAGCCGAGTCTAGGATTATGTTTGCTCTCTCATACATTCAGGGGGGGAAAGCACAGTTCTGGAGAAATGAGGCTATTAATCAAATTGCCGTGGGAAATAAACCTTTTGCAACCTTCAAGGAATTTCTGGAGAGATTGGAGGCACAGTTTGGAGACCCTAATCCAAAGGCGACAGGTAATGCTAAATTAAAGACCATGCGCCAAGGTTCCTTAATGGTGGATGAATTTATTTTGCAGTTCAAAGCAGAAGCTTCGCAAACGGACATGGGAGAAGCCGCATTGGTAGAGTTTTTGAAAGCAGGATTAAATCCCTCTTTATTCAAGTCTATCTACTGACTACCTTCTATGCCAGAGAAGTTGGATGAGTGGTATAATTGGGCAATGCGCCTTGACCGGCAATATCGGCAGGAACAGGTGGAGTCAAAGTTGATGTACGGAAGTAGTAAATTTGGAAAGTCATCAGGAGGAAAGTCTGAGAAAGGAAAGGCGCCTCAGGTGCAAGCTCCGAGGGCACAGCCACCGGCCATGGCAGTGACACCTATAGTTATGGAGTCAGCAGCACCAGCAGAGGCAATGGAGGTTGATCAAGTGGGGAGACAAGCCCCACTTAAATGTTTTAACTGTGGGCAGTTAGGACACATTTCTAAGTATTGCAAGTAGAAGAGAAAGATCAGGGGAACTACAATTGAGGAAGTGAAGCAGGAGGAAGGCAAGCAGCAGAATTTTGTGGAAGAGTCCCAGTGAAGGTTTCCCCATTGGTGACCCAGAATCGTTACAATGTATTAGTATCCGAGGAAACCCAGAGTAAATCAGAAAAGGAAATCGAGGAGGAGTACAACTGTTACGAATCACGTGACCAAGAAAATTGCCGAGCACTATTTCTGAAAACCCCTAAATTCTTTATTCACTCTGCGCAAATAGAACCCAAAATTACCTTGACTGTGGGATTGAAGACAGTGGACACACATGCAGCTATTGATGTGGAAGTGTTGCTTGATAGTGGTGCTACAGAATTATTTATTAATCAATCCTTAATTACCGGAAATGGTATTAACACACGCAAGCTGGTGCAACCTATAATGGTGTACAATATTGACGGAACAGTCAATCGTGGAGGAACTATCAAGGAGGAGGTGACTATGGTACTAAAGTATCAGGAGCATCAGGAGCGAGCCATATTTGAAGTGTGCGATCTTGGGAAAACCAATCTAATAATAGGATGTCCGTGGTTACGGAAGCATAATCCCGAAATTGATTGGAAAACTGGGAAAGTGCAAATGACTTGTTGTCCTAAGGAATGTAATGTGTATGGGAGGAAGATGAAGAAGGAAAAAAGGAAAACGAAAGAGAAAGAACGTCCGAGGAAGTATTCTGTTATGATGGAGGAAGTGGAGGATGAGGAAATGCCAAATGGGGAAGTTCCGATCATGATCGAGAAAGAAGAGCAGAAGCAAACCTTTAGAGCAGTTCGTGGAGGACAGTCGTGGGACAAGAATATCGTGAAGCTGGAGAAGACAGTGGAGGAATGGGTGCCAAAAGTGTATTATAAACATTTGTCAGTGTTCCAAAAGAAGGAGTCCGAGCAAATGCCGGTGCGGAAGCCATGGGATCATACAATTGAGATGAAGCCAGGGTTTGTGCCGAAGAAGTCGAAGGTATATCCATTATCTCCAATGGAACAAGAAGAAGTGGATGCATTCCTGAAGGAGCAATTGCGCAAAGGATACATACGACCTTCAAAATCACTGCAGACGTCACCAATATTCTTCGTGCCCAAAAAAGACCAAAGGAAGAGGATGTGTACTGATTATAGGTATCTGAATGAGTGGACAGTGAAGAACGCGTACCCCCTGCCGTTGATCTCAGAAATAATTGATAAGGTGGGAAAAGCCAAGATCTTTACAAAATTGGATTTACGATGGGGATACAACAATGTATGAATAAAGAAAGGAGATGAGTGGAAGGCTGCATTTGCCACGCGTCGAGGATCCTTCGAGCCGCTTGTCATGTTTTTTGGGATGACTAATAGTCCCCTGACCTTTCAAAATATGATGAATGACATTTTCAAGGACGTAATAGACAAAGGCGTGGTAATAATATTTATTGACGAGATTCTGATATTCACGGAGGATGAAGAGAATCATGAGGCAATAGTGCAGGAGGTGTTACAGAGGTTGGCAGAGAATGATCTATTTTTGAAACCAGAGAAGTGTGTGTTTGGGGCAAGCGAGATTGAGTTCCTAGGATTATTGATCGGCCCTGATGGGATCAAAATGGATCCAATCAAGGTACAGGTGATCACAGATTGGCCTGCGCCCACCCGTGTCAAGGAGGTTCAAGCCTTCTTGGGACTTGCAAATTATTATCATCGCTTTGTGCACAATTTTTCTAAAATTGCTGCACCCTTACATAACCTTATGCGAAAGGGAGTAGTGTGGAGGTGGGGAGAGCAGCAGCAGACAGCATTTGAGGAATTGAAGAGGAAGTTTGTGGAGGGACCAATATTAGCCCCAGTAGATTTCACATGCCCTTTGCGAGTGGAATCTGATGCATCTGATTTTGCTACTGGAGCGGTATTATCAATGCTGTGCGAAGATGACAAATGGCATCCTTGTGCATACTTGTCAAAAGGGTTGAATGATGTGGAGAGGAATTATGATGTGCATGACAAAGAGATGTTGGGGATAATACGAGCATTGGAGGCATGGAGGCATTATTTGGAGGGATGTACACATCAAATTGAGATCTGGACGGATCATCAAAATCTGCCATACTTCATGTCCGCTAAAAAGCTTAATCGCCGGCAAGCATGTTGGGCACTATTCCTATCGCGTTTCAACTTTCACTTGGTCCACAAAGCGGGAAGCTTAATGAGGAAAGCAGATGCCTTATCCAGATGTATTGATCATAAAAGGGGGGTGGAGGAGGACAATAAAAATGTTACCTTACTCAAACCTGAATACTTTCGCATTTGCGCTATGCGTCAAGGGCATCTATTAATAGATAGCTCGGAAACGGAAATGTTGTCTAAAATTAGACAATGCTTGGAAATGGACGATGAAGTAGTGGAAGCTGTGAAAGCTCTGAAGGGAGAGAAGAAAAGTAATATCAAAGGAGACAAATGGGCTGAGGAACAAGGGTTGGTGTTGTTTCGAGGAAAAGTGTATGTACCGAAGGATCAGGATTTGCAAAGGGAGATTGTCCAGTTACATCACAATACACCAATTGCTGGACACCCAGGAAGATGGAAGACGTTGGAATTAGTAATGAGAAATTATTGGTGGCCCGGAATTTCAAGTATGTGTTGGGGTATGTGGATGGATGTGATACATGCATGAGGGGGAAGAAATTTCCAGAGAAACCTGCAGGAAAATTAATGCCGAACCCGATACCTAAAGCGCCGTGGCGAGATATATCTGTGGATTTTATTACTGGATTACCCGAGGCTCAAGGGTACAATGCAATATTCGTAGTATGTGACCACTTTACAAAGGAGGTCCATATTATTCCTACTACTACAGAAACCTCATCATTAGGCTTGGTGCGCCTCTATCTAAATCAGGTATGGCGGTTACATGGGTTACCCAATACCGTTATTTCTGATCGCGGACCACAATTTGCTTCCATGTTTATGCGAGAACTAAACAACATATTGGGAATTCAAACTAAATTATCTATGGCATATCACCCGCAGACTGATGGGCAGACAGAGAGAATGAATCGGGAGTTGGAGCAGTACCTACGATTGTTTGTCAACTACTGACAAACCAACTGGCCCGAATGGTTGGCAATTGCCGAATTTTCCCACAATAACAAATTCCATTTGGCTACTCGTATGTCACCCTTTTTCGTGAATTATGGATATCATCCTCGCATGGGAGTAGAACCCAGAAGGGAAGTCAAAGTACAGTCGGTAGAAGATTTTGTATCTAAGATGCAAAGGGTACAAGAGGAAGCAGAGGTGGCATTAAAGAAAGCACATGATGACATGATGTGACACGCAGATCGTACTCGAGCACGCGCTCCAGAGTACAAAGTTGGTGACTTGGTATGGCTAAGTACCAAGGACCTGAATATTCCACGACCTTCGAAGAAACTTACGGAGAAACAAGTTGGCCCATATGCAATCTCTAAAGTGATCTTGCCTAATGTGGTAGTGCTAAAATTACCCCAACCATTTAAGATTGATCCCGAGATTAACATATCCCGCCTATGCCCTTACCGTCCACCCACTATTCCTGGCCAACAAACTACTCCGCAACCTCCGATAATAGTAGAAGGTGCTCCAGAATACATAGTTGAAGAAATTCTAGACTCACGTCTTCGATGGAACAAATTGGAGTTCTTAATAAAGTGGAAAAACTATACCAACGAAAATAATTTGTGGGAACCCGAAGAGAATTGTAAGTGAGTGCATAATGTGATCGCCCAATTCTTTAAACATAATCTGAATGCTCCGCATCACATTGCGAGAATGGTGTATGAGGGGATGAAATTCCGGCCTTACCAAAATTTCACAGAGGGGACAAACATAATATTTTCTCACCTGGAAGTCAAGGCATAAAAGGGGGGTAATGTCAGGAAACCACCCCATTACCTAATAAACTTTCATTTTTATTTTATTATGTCGAATTACACTACATGACACCAAATGATGCTACATTTTGATAGCGTGAGAATTTTATTTCGCACGCATCAAAATGTACGCGCATGTACGAGTGTGTCGGTAACAACAATGTACAATATATGTAACATAGTATATAAACCCTAAATATATGCCTAGGGGACCCCAGTTGTGTTCTCTTAGGCATTCCACCTACGTTTTCGGTGTGAAAGGCCTATCTCAACAAACTTACCTATTAATAACCCCTCGCATCAAAACCATCAACTTCCCCATCACGCATGCAGATCCCGCCCCCTTCTTGTAGAGAGAACCCGCACAGTCTTAGCTAGCAGATAGTGGGTGTCGCCCTAACAGATAGGGCCTGCTGTTATAGCTGCACTTGTCAAACTGGGCCTTCTTTCTGATGTTGATCCTGGAGGGCCTTCCAGTTAATATTAGGACCCTTCAACATGTCGATAAATGGACACTCAGAGGGAGCAACACTGGATGCTAGAATGGCATAGGCTAAATGGGAGTTGGCTTTCCAATTTGTGAGGGCATGGTAATCAGACGAGGGTGGTTGAGTGATATCACCAGTGACATAGTCATAGAGATTGTTGAGTGTGAGAGCGATGGTGATTTCTTCGCACCATTCTTTGAAGTTAGATTTGAGTTTATCAAGCTTCTCACCAACATACTGGACAGATAATTTGATGAGTGGGATGGATGGGGAAGTAGGATCAGAAGCCATAGTTGGCTCGACCATGACAGGCTAATGTGGAGTGGCAAGGAGATGTGTAGGAGCAACAAAGGGGCACACGCACCAGAATTATCGGGATGTGCACAAAGTAAAGTCCATGATCCAGGACGGCTAGAGTGATCAAGATGATCGATCAAAAAAAAAGAAGAGGCACCAGATGACATATATTGTCAAGTGGCTAGAAAGTTTTCTATCGTTGTTTCTAACGAGATTGGCCCATAACCTATAGAAATTCAATCCTAGCATAATCTAGCATAATCAGAGTTTAACTCAGTCTCTGTATAAGTGACTCTGGTAATACAAGTACTGTACCTAGCATAATCAGAGTTTAACTATAGGTATAGTAAGTAATGATTCATAATTGAGTAATAACAAATGTGCTCACCTCAGTCTCTGTATAAGTGACTGAGGTGAATGGTTGACTGTCTTCTCTATATATATGTGAGGCCAGCTACACAGAGAATGAAAGGAATAAACAGCACAAAGGGGCTTACAAAATGACGCATCAAAGAGATAGGCTATAAATAGTACACACATCAAATGCATGATCACATACGCTCACGGTGTGATAATGAGCATTCTCAACAGATATAGCTTTAGTAAGTGCTTGTGATTCACATGTTAAAGCTTCACATTATTTTAATCGTTCTGCATCACATTCATCTTCACATTCATGAATTGCTTCCCAGTGCTTCATTACTTGTAGTGCATAATCAGGAAATGAATATGATGAGTATAAATTTTCTATAGTATCAGTTGATCTGATCAAAGGTGTGTCATTATGAAAAGGTTTGAAGTGGCTTAGTACAAACAATTTATATACAGATGCAGTAGGTTGTGGTATAGACATGCCAATTACTGCTGGAACCAGTGTCTGTCTAGTTATATGGCATTGAACATTAGTATGTTCAACAATCTGATGAGTATCATGCAATGGATGTGGAAACAGAAGATTGTATCTGCAATATGTTCCTAATCTTCTATGTATTTCATCAGAATTACTTTTATTTTTTTTCTCAATTCTAAAGCAATGTACAAACTCATAAAAAGATATATTGTCAAGATTATGATCCCTATAAATGTAATTATCAATCTGTGTATGTTTCAGCAATTTACCTTCTTTAGTCATATTTATATGAAGTGGCATAGGTTCAACATCATCCTCAGCATCTTCACTATTAATATTGGAGTCACACTCAGCACTTGTGGAATCATTGTATATGTTCAAATTGTTCATCTTTTGTTTGACATACAACAATAACATATTAGAAAGCATTGGTGTAATTTTGTGTGAGCCCATTCCATCTGTATGACCACATATATAATGTGCAGCTTGCTGGGCATGAATTTGTTGTTGTTTTGCAAATTGAGATAAACACTTATGCAGAAGGTTTTTTGCCTGCTCTTTTGCAGACATGTTGCTATGATTAGACTCAACAGCATGTAATACAGCTTTTGATAAAAGAGACAATACTTCATAAGTTTTCAGATCATTTTTTGTAATATAATCAGTGATATAGAACATTGCTGCTTTAGCAGCTTTTCCAGACAATATGAATTTCATATCATGGTTGTGCTGACAATACACTAATATAAAAGGGTTGTGGTAGTTTACATTAATATCTGAACACAACAGGTAAATTGAATTTGTTTCAGAATCAAACCATGTTGATTTAACAATTTCATGTGAAAACTGAAATTGGCATGTGCCAGAATGTCCATATTTGTGACATACATCTCAACATGTATGTCTCTGTAAAGCTTCACCACATATTTTTACCTCATTTAAAAACAATAACTTCCAATTGTCCAGATCAAAGTCAGTTCTTAAATGTACTGGTGGAGGTGCATGTGGTGGGCATTGCATTTGTGGTTCAAACTCTTTGTCAACAACATAAATATCTGGTAAGTCATGTTTGATGATACCCTCCAAATATGTAAATAGTTTTCTTTCAAATGCAGAATCAGATTTGAGTCGTGCATGTAAATTCGCAGGGTTTAATGCACCTACAAGCCAGATCATAAAATGACCATATAGACCACCTCTTTCTGTACATTCTGTTGTACTATAAAAAGCCTGTAAATGACCAAATATTCCACCTTGCTCACAGGATTGACCTGAATTAAAGTTCCAACCAAATAAATGTTCAAACAAAGTATGGATAGAAAATTCAAAAAAATCAGCAGCTGCAACTGGATCTTTGGCAAGATGGACACTCTGTAGTGGAGACAAGAACAGGAAATCTGTCATCCAAGTTTACAGAGACATTACCACACATTATCTGAAATATATGATTGTGTGCAGCATTTGGATTTGCTGTGAAATACAATGATGGAATACTGAAAAAACCTGCATAACTACGTATAGTATTTCAGCAAGATATTTTTGATGCTTGTGACCCAAGAATTTTTGCAGCAATTGTATTAACCTGTTTTAGAAGATCCATCACATTTTTTTGTTCATCATTCAACTCAGCAATACTACCTTCTTGTTCCAAATGGTTTGCTACAGTTGCAAGAGTATTATGTGATATAGCAACTAGTTTCTCAGCTACAGAATCAAAGTGGGAACTTTTTAATGTAAAATATGTTTGAAGGTGTGCCATCACTGGCTGCACAGCAAGATACTTCTGGGGAGGTATCATGTCAGTATTGTAGAAGTATTCTTAATACTGTCATCATACTCACCAAGAGATATTTTGCGAGTATTCATACCAATCTAAGATAATACTTGAGTACCTTCAGTACTGTCAAAATATGATATGATACTGTCAAAATACTTCTGGCAAAGTCTGTTGACAATATTAGGAATACTGTCAGGGTACTTCCACAGTACTTCTCCAGCAGTATTGTGCCTTGCACCCAGTGCATTCTACATTCAATCATGTTCCATACCACAAATATGAATGAATGATGATATTGAAAAGAAAAATCTGATAGTGATATAAAGTAATTAGCCTGTTGCTGAAATGATATAGGTATGGGTCGAGTTGGATCTTCAAAACCTCCTATTCCAAAAGAAAAAGTGTTGGATACATTCCTAGTAACAATTTAGGATTGTTGTACTCTGATATAGCTGAAGCACCATGATGAATAACTAGATCAGGTCGGTCAGAAGGATTATTTATGAGATTGCGCAATGCAGAAGAAGTAAAAGTACATCCTTGTAGTTTAACACTTTCAGGATCAGCAACACCCATTTTTTCTAAGAAAATTATTGATTCATCTTTTGCAACATCTTTTGAATTTAAATTTAAAGCTGGATGATCATCAATGCCTGCAGTTTTCTGATCAAATGTTCATTTTACATCTAACTCTGTATCATGCACTACATGTTCTTCTAATCCAGGCAAAGTGTCATCATCAGGATACAAATCAGCATTGGGGGGTCAAGAGTGATGTCAGCATATAAAGGATTTTTTGCTACTTCTTTGAGCCACACTAAGAAGTCCCATGCCTTGCTTTTTCTAATACAAAACATGTTTTTAAGCAGTCTTTCTTATATTTGCCAGGACCAATAAATACAACAGACAACATTTTATCAATATGATCAGGAGTTCTAGGTAAGACAGATGCAGTTGAAATAATATTCATATCATGAGCACATGTGTTACCATGAAACACATGGGGTTGTGCAGGATCTGATGACTAATATAAATGTGATACATGGGCAGTGCTCCAGTAAATGGCACAAGTCATTTCTTCAACCCATGTTAGATCTTGAAATTGTTTAGGTAGATGACCTCGAAACAGATGATTTGCAAGTGCAAAGTGGGGCTTTTTGTTTTTCTGCAGCTGAAGATGACAATCATTACAAAGATGCAGTATTGAATTGCTCAAATTATTTGCTACAATTGTAAAGCCATTGATATCAAGCATAAGATGTTGCAATGGTTGAGGTAATGAGGCAAATGATGGTATAAGTAATGGGTTTTTACATTCTAGAAGCTGCAAATTGAGAGTGTCAGCAATATCATTAATATTTGCAAGGGAGATATGTTCCACAACTGGCTGGTTTGTTCTACTGCAGCAAGCACATGTTTGAAATATAGACTCAGATAAATTAGTAGCATCTCAATAAGTACATAAACAGTTATAGACTACTTCATCATCAGGCAACATAGGCCAGTTCTCAACAATATGGTCAATATTCTTGGCATTTAATTCAATGCGCTTATGAAGATGTTGTTCTCGGTCATATTGTCTAATTTCATTTTGATGATATGTTAAGAGGCTTACACTGGGTGCGCATCACCATAATGCTGTTCACATTATCTGAAAAATAATGTGAATTTATTCCTAAATTTGTAAGCAAATTGCATGTCACATTATTGAAAAGTTATTGATAATTACTTATATGTAACACTACCCACATTATCTGAATAAAAATCTTAATAACATCAAAGTAATGTCTTCCATAACTTTCAAAAAATGAATGAATGATTATCTAAATGTTACTGTTACTGAGAGTTATCATAACTTCTAAAAATATAAAAGAAATGTTGATCACATTACTTCAAAGTTATGTGAACATTATCTTGATGATAATTTGAATCAACATTACAGAAATGTCAAGATAACATACAAATAATGTAACTAGGAATATTCTAACATTATTCAAAGCCAAAAAAATCAGGTTTAGCATAATGTCAAAGTACCAACTTTATAATATTTGAATCATGTTAGAATAATACAGGTTACAACATCTAAATATAATTCAAAGTGCAATGACTAAAATGTGTGTGACATTACATGAACATAATTCAAAATGAGTTAGAGAATAACAGAATAATAGCAGACTCCAGAATGGGGAGTGACAATTCAGATTCCAGACTGTGGAATAGGGAGTACCAAGGCAGATTCCAGACTCTACAATGAGGAGTGGCAATTGGCAATCTAGGTCTGAAATGGGGAGTGACAATTAGCAGTCTGGAATCCAAATTCCACAATCTGAATCCAGATTGCAGACTCTGGAGGGAAGTTACAATTGGGTATTCTGATTCAGGAATCCGGAATCAGGAGTGGCATTTAGGAATCTGGACTCCAGACTCTGGAATGAGAAGTGGCAATTGGGGATCCAAATTGGCAAGCAAGATTATGGACTCTGGAATGGGGAGTGGAAATTGGGAATTCAGATTGCAGACTCCAGAAGGGGGAGTGGCAATTGTGTAATCAGATTCTGGACTCTGGATGAGGGGTGGCAATTGAGAATCCAGGCTCTGGGCTCTGGAATAGGGAGTGGCAATTGAGTATCCAGATTCCAGACTCTAGAATGGGGAGTGGCAATTGGCAAGCAAGATTCTGGACTCTGGGCTCTGGAATGGGAAGTGGCAAATGGCAATCTGGATGAGTCCAAAATGAAGAGTGGCAATTATGTTCCAGATTCCAGACTCTGGAATTAAAAAAGCAGCATTTCACATTCCAGAGTTGGCATTCCACATTCCAGACTCCACATTCCAGACTCTGGAGTCTGGATTCTGGATTCTGGATCCCACATTCCACATTCCGCATTCCACATTCCACATTCCACATTCTGGGTTCCAGTATGGGACTTTTTTTTGAACTTTGATGTGCTTTGAGTTATGTAAACTGTTGATTTGGCATCATTTGTGTTATGTGTTCTGTAGTTTCCATGTGGTTTGTCGTCTGTAAACTATGCTCTTAGAGTGCTCTATGTCCCCCTAGCTCAGGTTGTGAGTACATGGACCTGGTATGCCACATGTTAATGGCAGTCTGTGGTTTGTGCCACTGTTGCTGATTGTTGTCAAACTTAGTATGTGAACTGTGGTCTGTGGTTTGTGATTGTAAACTGTGGTTGGTGGTTGGTGGTTGTGGACTGCAGCTGGTGATTTATGTTTTGTGTTTGTGAACTGTAGTTGGTGGTTGGTGGTTGGTGGTTTGTGTTTGTAAACTGTAGTTGGTGGTTGGTAGTTGGTGGTTGTGAACTGCAGTTTGTGGCTTGTGAACTGTGGTTGGTGGTTGGTGGTTTGTGATCTGCAGACTGCAGAGCTCTGCATGTGGGTAGTGCAGCCATTGGCTATAGTCCGTGGTTGCAACCCATACTCTGTGGAGGAATTTGTTGTGCAGTGGGTGGGCTGGATTCTGCAGTTGTTGTAGAGATAGAAGAAAAGACTTATGTCTTCAAATCTTGGGTACACCCTCGCGGATGATATTAATGACTTTTTCCAGCTCCACACCATCCAAGTTCCAACTTCCCAATGGACTCGCTGAGATCCTTCTTCTGCTCAAACATCAACACATCATTATCAGATATGAGTTTCTTATTATTTTTCTTTGCCATGGCTTTGCTCAACTTGCTGGTCACTTTGGAGGACGAGGCAGCAGGTGCCCAGTCCCACTTCTCTTGTGGCAGTTTTGTGTTTTTCAATGCAGCAACTTGAATGTTCCCCCACACCACCTCAATCTGGCTTTCCATCATCACTAGTGTTTAAAGTCTGGTCCGGTCCGGTTTTTTTGACGACAACAGGGGCAACCGTGGACTGGACCGGTTGCTTACATGCTCAACATCAAGGCAACCGAGGACCGGACTGGTGTAAACCAGTCCTACTCGGTTGCCTCACGGTTGCCAAACCGGTTTAAAACCAGTCCATACTTAGACTGATCCTGACCAGTTCACAACCAGTCAGGACCGATTATTTGTACACTAATATACATGTCTCGAAGTAATATATTTCGAAAACTAGTAGTAGTAATATAAGTAAACACTACAGACAAAACCATAAATGAATGGCTAGACCATGTGGCTAGTGCTTTGAGGGGTGCATCTATATCATATATGTAGTGTCTAATCCAAGTTTACGAAAGGATACATTGAACCGTTATTGAATTACAGTTCTACAGAGTTTTCAGAGGAATGAGGAGGAAGGGTTGCTTACCATAGATGAATGGTTGTAACGTTTGACTAGTGCTTTAGGGAGCACATATATATAATATATGTTGTATTTAATCCAAGTTTACGAAAGGATCGGCTCAGCCGTTATTGAATTACAGTGCTACGGAGTGCTCAGAGGAATGAGGAGGAAGGGTTGCTTACCATAAATGAATGACTGTACCGTTCAACTAGTGCTTTGGGGAGCATATATATATGCTATATATAGTGTCTAATCCAGCTTTACGAAAGGATGCATTTGGTCATTATTGAATTATAGTCCGACGGAGTTTTGAGGGGAATGAGGAGGAAGGGTTGCTTACCATAAATGAATGGTTGCATCGTTTAACTAGTGCTTTTGGGAGCTTATATATATAATATATATTGTATTTAATCCAAGTTTACGAAAGGATCGGTTAAGCCATTATTGAATTACAGTGATACGGAGTTTTCAGAGGAATGAGGAGGAAGGGTGTTTACCATGAATGAACCACTGCACCATTAAACTAGTGCATTTGGGTGGATGTAGATATACTCTATACAGTGTGGAATCCTGGTTTATGGACATAGCTGTTAAGGCATTACAATCCTACAATAACTTATTTAGTCAGTCCCAGCACACAGATTACTTGTATCACATGTAATCAATTGATCACTTGCCTTAGCAACACATCAAATTATGATCAAAGACCGGTTGCAACCGGTCTTTACCCGGTCCATAATTTTGAAAAACTACGCAACCGGCAACCGGATGGGTCCACAACCGCTGCTGCAGAACCTGCAAGACAGACCGGACCATGGTTGGGTCCGGTTCAGTTGCCAGTTTTTTTTCGGTCCATGCAACCGGACTTTCAAACACTAATCATCACGATGGTACCTGTGAGGGCTGTCAGCAACATGGTGTAAGTCTGCAGACCCCAGACTTATGACAATATGCACATGGCTGCTGCCACCACATCTGCAGCCAACACCCGCTGCCACAACACCTGTGGCCAACACCCGCTGACACCACACCCATGGCCGACACCAAACAACACATGTGGCTGATGCCATCTACACAGCCACAACCACATGCATGGCTGTCACCATCACACATGCAGCTGACACCAATACGACCACCTGCACTCCCAACAATGGCGGCAATACCAAATATAAACACCCAAGCACTGGCCTGATTCGGACCCCAGCTAACAAAGGCAACTGCACAGCGCAGGCACTAAGAACACACACTACACCCGATGCAGCCTCCTCTACTGAGTCTACTCAGATGGCCTTTTCATACATATACATATAATTTTTCAATTCCCAACTTCATTCCCACTTCCATTCCATGCAACAAAGATAACTTGATCCTGTCACTTCCTGTCCAACTTAGTGTAGGTTGCCAAACTAGGCATCCTTCCACATGGTCAAGTTGGGTAACAAATTAGAAAAGTCAAGGTGGCTCACACTGGTGGTCATCCACACTGTCGTCCTCTTCTCTGCCATCATCCTCCTCACTCATCACTTCATGAAGTGGTGGCAGTTGTTTCCACCTTCCATCAAAGACATGCTGTAGCTCAATCCCAGCCTGATTGACAGGGGTTCCAGCAGGGTTGAATAAGAAACAGTTCCAAATCATAAGTTTGAAGCCATCAAAAAAGCTAGTGGTGAGTTATAAAATAGAGAAGAAGGCAAATGCACATACTCCTGGTAGTTTGGTGTGCTGCTGGTGGTAAGAGGAAAGTGGTTGAAGTTGAACCAACTTGTGACATTGGCTGCAGAGTTTGAATGACCTTAAGTTGTGAATGCAAGATAAACCACAGGTACACATGTGGGGCCCAGAGGCTGTATGGCTTTGAATTTCAAATGCAAGTGGTCGAGTATAGTCCACCAGAGTCAAGCTACTTGATGAATAAACAACATTGTCCAGACTTCACATGACCATCACATTACCAAACCTGACATATCTTTTTTACTGAGTGTGACTGCTGTGTCTAAATTACAGGGAAAAATCTAAGGTATACTAGTGTGGTATTGCTACATATGAGAGACAACACAACTTGCAAGGGAAAATTTAAAAAGAGAGCTCTGAGGATCACAATCCAAGGATGGTGCACTCTAACTGAGAAGCTAAGAATAGTGTTGGCAATAACCAGTGGCATAGATGGCATCACTTGAAGAGGTGCATCAGCACATCCTATGGCATATGCTTAAAACTGGTTCTAAAATTAATTTGAAAGCATTGCCCTTGTTAATGCAAGTCCCTCAACCCATAACCTGGCTACATCTACATCCTCTGCTGCACCTGCAAGGGGAACCAAAGCAACATCAACTGCCAAGTGTTGAACATTGATGCCCATATATGGTAATGACATTACATAATCTACTCCAATTCCATGTCGTCAAATATTCCACAACACCTCAGTGCTATTCTATCACTGAGGTGTAAGTCATTCTTTAGTTATACTAATTACTGTTGATACTTACTATTTTGTAGTTATTCTCATCAGGTACATATTACTCAATACAGTGCTATTCTATCACTGAGGTTTATTCTCATCAGTCTGCTCCCATGTTCCAGTTCCACTGCCTTCATTTTAAAAGGTTATGGGCCCTGCAGATATCTCTGACATGTCCTCGACATCAATGTCAAATCAGACCCTTATGATTATGAAGCTTCAAGCAGACAGATCTAATTGATTGACGTACTCCGAGCATGTGATGAACTATCTTGTGTCAAAAGGACTTAAGAGGGATGTACTGGGAACTGTGTGAAAACCAGCCAAGCTCATCGAGCATAACAGAGACTACTACAAGCCAAATGGGCTAACTCCATTAAGTGACACAGAGCTCGAGAAGCACAAATGAGAGCAGGATGAATATGAACAGAAGCAGGCATCCATTTGAGAGGTTATTTATAGAACCATTGACAACTCGATGTTCATACAGGTTAAGAACAAGAAGGATGCTGCAGCCATATGGAAGAAGGTGGTCTCAATCCATGCCAACAAAGGCAACATGTATGAAACGAACCTCCTCACTCAATTACAAAATAGTCATTACATCGAAGGCGAGAGCATGTGAGAGCACTTGACAAAAATGACTGAACTTAAGGAGAGACTAGCTGAAATAGGCTCCCCGATCTCTGATGAATCTTTCATTGCATATATCTGCACCTCATTATCCCTCACTCCAAACTATTGATCCCTAATAACCACTTTAACTGCTGCCTCCTATGAATCTGGGAAGAAACTTGCTAGCACAAATCTCATTTGGCACCTCAATGAAGAGGCCAATTCGATAGCTCTTGAGGACAGCATAAACCAGTCAAACAAAGCCATGATGGCTGCAATGGCTAGTGTTTGAAGGTCCAGTTTGGTCCAGTTTTTTAACCCCCAAGAGGGGCAACCAGGACTGCAACTGGTCCAAACTGATGCCTAAAGTAACAGGACCACAACTGGACTGATGAGGACCAGTCTGGTTGCCCTCAAAAGACCGGTTACCACCGGTTTTACCAGCAATTTTCACCTAATTAAAATTTACTTTATATTAACTAAAACTAATTATATTACACCCTGCAAGCAGATGCTCGCAGCAGTGGGGATGTTGCTAAGAGGATGAAAAAAAGAAAAAAAGAAAAAATATGAAGAAAAAAACCACTCTACCGTCTTGCGTTTGTAGCAAGAGTGGGGTGTAATGTTGTCCAAAGCCCCTTGATGTTTGTCAACCCCCCCCCCATTTCTGTTGGTGTTCGTCAGCCCCCTCTGTTGCATTTGTAGTCCCCCCCCCATTCGCGTTGGCATTTGTCGGCACCCCATGTTCACATTGGCATTTGTCAGCCCCCCCTCATCTGCGTTGGCATTTGTCAGACCCCCCTCATTTGCGTTGGTGCTCATCAGCCCTCTCTGTCACATTGGTAGTCCCCCCAATTCGTGTTGGCATTGGTTGGCTGCCTCTGTTCATGTTGGTGTTCATCGGCACCCCCTATTTGGATTGGCATTCATCGGCACCCCCATTTGTACTGGCATTTGTCAGCCCACCCTCTTTGCATTGATGTTTGTAGTCCCCCCCATTTGTGCTGTATGGTGTGGCACATTGGTGGTGCCACATCATTGTTGTTGTTGCATTGTTGTCCAGAAATGGGACCTGTTGCCACCCTGCGAGCAGAGGCTTGCAGCGGCAGCATAGGGCTTGAGTACGGGATGGCAGGTGGGTGATACGAGGTAAGATTCTAAAAAAAAGATCATATTAGTTAGTAATAGTAGAGAAAAAGAAATATAGAACAATACAAAACATACCTGAGGGCCCAAACAACAGTGGTCATCATTTGGGCCAGGGATTTCTGACCTAGGCACTGTGGATGTTGTGGGTGATGCACAGAGATGGGTGAAGCAGTGTTGTTGATGATTGGTGGTAATGGGAATCATATGGCAAAGTGGTGCGACTTTGTTTTTCTTTTTTGGCACATGACCAAAAGGTCCATGTGCAGCCACAGGGTATATAAACCCTCACCAAACGAGTACTTTCTCTCCATGCTTGTCCCATTTTCATTATCTATTGTATAAAAAGTAAATAGTAATAGTATTTAATTAGTGTATTGTCTTGTAGTAAGTGTAATATTAAGTACATAAGTAATATTTTATATACTGTGCAAAGACCAGTTGCAACTGTTTGCAACCAGTTTCATAACAGTTTTCAAACATTTTAGAAAGTAAGGCAACTGGCAACTGCAACCGACGGTCCAGTTGCATTCAGTTGGGTTCGGTTGGGTTGCAGTTGTTTTTTTGGTCCAGCCAACTGGACCTTCAAACACTAGCAACGGCTAAAGCCCAATGTGGAAAGGGAAAAGAAAAAGAAAAGGAGATGAGGAAAAGAGTTAAATGCAAGAACTGCAAAAGAAAAGGTCACACAAAGGATCAGTGCCACGAGAAGGGTGGTGGACAGGCTCACAATCCCGCAGATTGGTGGTTGGAGAAACAGAAAGCGAAAAAGTCAGGGAAATCAAAAGGTAAATCAGCAAATGCAGCCGAAAAGTCCAGTGACGAAGAATCTGAGAACTTTGCAATGCTTGCCTTCATTCCTCCCAATGACTCATCAGCCCTCGTCTGCACATCCGACTTCAAACATGAAGCTTATACTGCATCCCAAAATAATGGCATCATCCTCCATTGTGGTGCAAGCAGCCACTTCACACCTAGTGTTTGAGGGTCCAGTCCATAAGACCGGAAAAAGACCAGACCCTTAACCGAACTGAACCACAAGAGACCGAACCATTGGTCTCAGTCCATCCAAAATGGCCTGCAGTCCAGTTAGCGGTTGATACTTATTTAAAAGTCACAAAATCCGATCAAAGACTGGTCTTTTCATACCCACAAATAACTGTATTCATGTACCTAAATACTAAAGTTACTTATACATATACATGGACGAGAGGGGGGATGCCCCAAGAATAATTGGGGAGGTCTGGGTTTATGTATCTTTGAAGTCGTTGTACATGTTTGTCTTAGCTGTACATGTTTGTTTACAGTAAATGAACACAGACACGTCATGTGTCGATGTGTTTGTTTGTAATTACAAACATTCACACATGATGGACATCCTGTGCCACGTCACCACCTGGTCTGCAACCACAACCACCCAAACCAACGAATGCAAAGCAGGGGCCCAAACAACAACCTAGCATCATTTGGGCCCCCTATGGTATGTTTTTTATGTTTTATTTCTTCTTTCTTTTACTAACTACATGTTTTTTCTTTGTTTTTAGTTGCATTTTGATCATGAGCTCCCATACCAAACAACACACGCAAGCCTTGCATTACTGCTGTGAGCCTCTGCTCGCAGGGTGGCAACGGGCCTGTTTCTGGACAATGACAATGACAATGACGGCCAATGCCAGCCCCCTATGCTGTCGCTGCAAGCCTCTGCTTGCAGGATGGCAATGGGCCCTTTGCTGGACAACAACCTAGGCCACCTACACCACATCACACAGCACCACCACCCCGCCTGCAAGCCACTGCTCATGGGGGGAGATGGAGGTGCTGACAACAACAAATTGCAGGGATGACAATGACAATGACAAATCAGGGGATGACAACAAATCATGGGGATGACAAAGGCGACGAATTGTGGGGACGACAAAGGTGATGAATTAGGGGGACAACAATGATGAGTGGGGGGATGACAAACAACAAGGCAAACGAATGACAAAACACGAGGGACAACAAATAGCAGGGACAACAAATGACAAATGGCAGTGAACAGCAGGGACAACAATGACGATGAAGCAAGGGGACAATGAAAGGTGGGGACAATGAACAGTGGGGAAAGGGACAATGGGAAGCACGAACGGCAGGGACAAGACCACAACCCCCCACCCTCACTACAAACGTGAGATGGTGGGCCGTTTCTTTTTTCTATTTCATTTTCTATTTCATTTTTCATTTTCATTTTCATTCTCATACACCACGGCTGCGAGCAACTGCTCACAGTGTGTAAATGTAGTTAGTATATAATATAATTAAGCTATACTGAAAAAAACACCAGTAAGACCGGTTAAAACCAGTCATTTGGAGGCAACCGAACCAAATAGGAATGATGGGGACAGTGTTAGGGTGACACCCACTATGTGCTAGCTAAGACTGTGCGGGTTCTCTCTACAAGGGGGCGGGATCCACGCGCATGATGGGGAAATTGATGGTTTTGATGCGAGGGGTTATTAATAGGTGAGTTTGTTGAGATAGGCCTTTCACACCGAAAATGTAGGTGGAATACCTAAGAGAACACAACTGGGGTCCCCTAGGCATATATTTAGGGTTTATATACTATGTTACATATATTGTACATTGTTGTTACCGACGCGCGCGTACAGGCGTGTACATAGTGATGCGTGCGAAATAATATTCTCACACTATCAAAGTGTAGCGTCATTTGGTGTAATGTAGTGTAATTCGACATAATAAAATGAAAATGAAATTTTATTAGGTAATGGGGCTGTTTCCTAACATTACCCCCCTTTTATGCCTCGACTTCCAGGCGAGAAAATATTATGTTTGTCCCCTCGGTGAAATTTTGGTAAGGCCGGAATTTCATCCTCTCATACACCATTCTCGCAATACGATGCGGAGCATTCGGATTACGTTTAAAGAATTGGGCGATCACATTATGCGCTCACTTACAATTCTCTTCGGGTTCCCATGAATTATTTTCTTCAGTATAGTTTTTCCACTTTATTAAGAACTCCAATTTGTTCCGTCGAAGACGTGAGTCTAGAATTTCTTCAACTATGTATTCTGGAGCACCTTCTACTATTATCAGAGGTTGCGGAGTAGTTTGTTGGCCAGGAATAGTGGGTGGACAGTAAGGGCGTAAGTGGGATACGTTAATCTCAGGATCAATCTTAAATGGTTGGGGTAATTTTAGCACTACCGCATTAGGCAAGATCACTTTAGAGATTGCATATGGGCCAACTTGTTTCTCCGTAAGTTTCTTCGAAGGTCGTGGAATATTCAGGTCCTTGGTACTTAGCCATACCAAGTCACCAACTTTGTACTCTGGAGCGCGTGCTCGAGTACGATCTGCGTGTCACATCATGTCATCACGTGCTTTCTTCAATGCTGCCTCTGCTTCTTCTTGTACCCTTTGCATCTTAGATACAAAATCTTCTACCGACTGTACTTTGACTTCCCTTCTGGGTTCTACTCCCATGCGAGGATGATATCCATAATTCACGAAAAAGGGTGACATACGAGTAGCCAAATGGAATTTGTTATTGTGGGAAAATTCGGCAATTGCCAACCATTCGGGCCAGTCGGTTTGTCAGTAGTTGACAAACATACGTAGGTACTGCTCCAACTCCTGATTCATTCTCTCTGTCTGCCTGTCAGTCTGTGGGTGATATGCCATAGATAATTTAGTTTGAATTCCCAATATGTTGTTTAGTTCTCGCATAAACGTGGAAGCAAATTGTGGTCCACGATTGGAGATAACGGTATTGGGTAACCCATGTAACCGCCATACCTGATTTACATAGAGGCACGCCAAGCCCAATGATGAGGTTTCTGTAGTAGTAGGAATAATATGGACCTCCTTTGTAAAGCAGTCGCATACTACGAATATTGCATCGTACCCTTGAGCCTCGGGTAATCCGGTAATAAAATCCACAGATATATCTCGCCACGGCGCTTTAGGTATAGGGTTCGGCATTAATTTTCCTGCAGGTTTCTCTGGAAATTTCTTTCCCCTCATGCACGTATCACATCCATCCACATACCCCAACACATACTTCGAAATTCCAGGCCACCAATAATTTCTCATTACTAATTCCAATGTCTTCCATCTTCCTGGGTGTCCGGCAATTGGTGTATTGTGATGTAACTGGACAATCTCCCTTTGCAAATCCTGATCCTTCGGTACATACACTTTTCCTCGGAACAACACTAACCCTTGTTCCTCAGCCCATTCGTCTCCTTTGATATTACCTTTCTTCTCTCCCTTCAGAGCTTTCACAGCTTCCACTACTTCATCGTCCATTTCCAAGCATTGTCTAATTTTAGACAACATTTCCATTTCCGAGCTATCTATTAATAGATGCCCTTGATGCATAGCACAAATGCGAAAGTATTCAGGTTTGAGTAAGGTAACATTTTTATTGTCCTCCTCCACCCCCCTTTTATGATCAATACATCTGGATAAGGCATCTGCTTTCCTCATTAAGCTTCCCGCTTTATGGACCAAGTGAAAGTTGAAACGCGATAGGAATAGTGCTCAACGCGCTTGCCGGCGATTAAGCTTTTTAGCAGACATGAAGTATTGCAGATTTTGATGATCCATCCAGATCTCAATTTGATGCATACATCCCTCCAAATAATGCCTCCACGCCTCCAATGCTCGTATTATCCCCAACATCTCTTTGTCATGCACATCATAATTCCTCTCCACATCATTCAACCCTTTTGACAAGTATGCACAAGGATGCCATTTGTCATCTTCGCACAGCATTGATAATACCGCTCCAGTAGCAAAATCAGATGCATCAGATTCCACTCGCAAAGGGCATGTGAAATCTACTGGGGCTAATATTGGTCCCTCCACAAACTTCCTCTTCAATTCCTCAAATGCTGTCTGCTGCTGCTCTCCCCACCTCCACACTACTCCCTTTCGCATAAGGTTATGTAAGGGTGCGGCAATTTTAGAAAAATTGTGCACAAAGCGACGATAATAATTTGCAAGTCCCAAGAAGGCTTGAACCTCCTTGACATGGGTGGGCGCAGGCCAATCTGTGATCACCTGTACCTTGATTGGATCCATTTTGATCCCGTCAGGGCCGATCAATAATCCTAGGAACTCAATCTCGCTTGCCCCAAACACACACTTCTCTGGTTTCAAAAATAGATCATTCTCTGCCAACCTCCGTAACACCTCCTGTACTATTGCCTCATGATTTTCTTCATCCTCTGTGAATATCAGAATGTTGTCAATAAATATTATTACCATGCCTTTGTCCATTACATCCTTGAAAATGTCATTCATCATATTTTGAAAGGTCAGGGGACTATTAGTCATCCCAAAAAACATGACAAGCGGCTCGAAGGATCCTCGATGCATGGCAAATGCAGCCTTCCACTCATCTCCTTTCTTTATTCGTACATTGTTGTATCCCCATCATAAATCCAATTTTGTAAAGACCTTGCCTTTTCCCACCTTATCAATTATTTCTGAGATCAATGGCAGGGGGTATGCATTCTTCACTGTCCACTCATTCAGATACCTATAATCTGTACACATCCTCTTCCTTTGGCATGAAGAATATTGGTGACGTCTGTGGTGATTTCAAAGGTCGTATATATCCTTTGCACAATTGCTCCTTCAGGAACACATCCACTTCTTCTTGTTCCATTGGAGATAACAGATATACCTTCGACTTCTTCGGCACAAACCCTGGCTTCATCTCAATCGCATGATCCCATGGCTTCCGCACTGGCATTCACTCAGACTCCTTCTTCTGGAACACTGACAAATATTCATGATACACTTTTGGCACCCATTCCTCCACTGGCTTCTACACCTTCACAATATTCTTGTCCCATGACTGTCCTCCACGAATTGTTCTAAAGGTTTGCTTCTGCTCTTCTTTCTCAATCATGATCAGAACTTCCTCATTTGGCATTTCCTCATCCTCCACTTCCTCCATCATAACAGAATACTTTCTCAGATGTTCTTTCTCTTTTGTTTTCCTTTTTTCCTTCTTCATCTTCCTCTCATACACATTACATTCCTTAGGACAATGAGTCATTTGTACTTTCCCAGTTTTCCAATCAATTTCGGGATAATGCTTCCATAACCATGGACATTCTATTATTAGATTGGTTTTCCCAAGATCGCACACTTCGAATATGGCTCTCTCCTGATGCTCCTGATACTTTAGTACCATAGTCACCTCCTCCTTGATAGTTCCTCCATGATTGACTGTTCCATCAATATTGAACACAATTATAGGTTGCGCCAGCTTGCGTGTGTTAATACCATTTCTGGTAATTAAGGATCGATTAATAAATAATCCTGTAGCACCACTATCAAGCAACACTTCCACATCAATAGCTGCATGCGTGTCCACCGTCTTCAATCCCACAGTCAAGGTAATTTTGGGTTCTATTTGCGCAGAGTGAATAAAGAATTTAGGGGTTTTCAGAAATAGTGCTCAGCAATTTTCTTGGTCACGTGATTTATAACAGTTGTACTCCTCCTCGATTTCCTTTTCGGATTTACTCTGGGTTTCCTCGGATACTAATACATTGTAACGATTCTGGGTCACCAATGGGGAAACCTTCACTGGGAGTCTTCCACAAAAGTCTTCTGCCTGCCTTCCTCCGGCTTCACTTCCTCGATTGTAGCTTCCCTAATCTTCCTTTTCTGCCTACAATTCCTTGCGATGTGTCCTAACTGCCCACAGTTAAAACATTTAAGCGGGGTTTGTCTCCCTGCTTGATCAACCTCCATTGCCTCTGCTGGTGCTGCTGACTCCATAACTATAGGTGTCACTGCCATGGCTGGTGGGAGCTTGCACCTGAGGCACCTTTTCTTTCTCAGACTTTCCTCCTGATGACTTTCCAAATTTACTACTTCCATACATCAACTTTGACTCTGCCTGTTCCTGCCGATATTGCCGGTCAAGGCACATTGCCCAATTATACCACTCATCCAACTTCTCTGGCATAGAAGGTAGTCGGTAGATAGACTTGAATAAGGAGGGATTTAATCCTGCTTTCAAAAACTCTACCAATGCGGCTTCTCCCATGTCCGTTTGCGAAGCTTCTGCTTTGAACTGCAAAATAAATTCATCCACCATTAAGAAACCTTGGTGCATGGTCTTTAATTTAGCATTACCTGTCGCCTTTGGATTAGGGTCTCCAAACTGTGCCTCCAATCTCTCCAGAAATTCCTTGAAGGTTGCAAAAGGTTTATTTCCCACGGCAATTTGATTAATAGCCTCATTTCTCCAGAACTGTGCTTTCCCCCCCTGAATGTATGAGAGAGCAAACATAATCCTAGACTCGGCTGTACAAAACTTGGGCTTCCTCCCATGGATGTACAATACTATAGAGCTGATGAAGGATTTTGTATTCTCCATGGTACCATCAAAGATTTGCAGGGGCGCATACTTAGGTAAGCACACTTTTCCATTTCCGGATTTCTCTGCCATCTCATCCTCCTGCGATATCCACTCCACCATCTCCTCCATCTCATCATCTCTTTCTCCTATCATCTCTGGCTGTACTTCCACTTGTCTGGGCTGTGATGCTGCCAACACTGACACTAATTGCGACATTTGCGCTGTGAGCGCATCAATTTTCGCCTCTAGTGCTGGTATGGGAACAGGATTAGGACCGGGATTAGAAGTTGAAGGTTCGGACATAATTGTAAAATCTGTGATGAATCACTTCTTCGACAAATTCAAAATTTTTTCTTCGAGACCTCTCCAAACGTTTATGGGTCACGTGATGGTTCATCAATCATTCGTCAATTGTTCATCAATCGTTCGTCATTCATCAGGCGCCTATTTTGACACTTTGGATCAATAACCCTTCCAACAGTGCCTGATCTCAGAGATAACACTGAATTTGGCTTGTAACTAAAATAGTCGTCCGAATAGAGTGATGTAAATCATAACTAAACCAGATCCGATCGGTTGTCTGGTTGCAGCTGTCCTAATGACGAGTGCTGCCTCTCGATCACTGGCGGTTGCAATGTAAGGCGAGGCCTGGCATCAGCTTACGAAAGAAAAGGTAGATTACATATATACAAGTACTTCCAGCTCATGCTGAAAGGATGAGTAATTGGATGTGGCGCGGTGAAACAATGATGTATGTGCAAGTAAGAGAAGGCGCACTGATATGGGAAGTTGTGTTCTTCTGTTAGGGTGACACCCACTATCTGCTAGCTAAGACCATGCGGGTTCTCTCTACAAGAAGGGGGCGGGATCCGCGCTCATGATGGGGGAATTGATGGTTTTGATGCGAGGGGTTATTAATAGGTGAGTTTATTGACAAAGACCTTTCACACTGAAAGTGTAGGTGGAATACCTAAGAGAACACAACTGGGGTCCCCTAGGCATATATTTAGGGTTTATATACTATGTTACACATATTGTACATTGTTGTTACCAATGCACTCGTACATGCGCATACATTTTGATGCGTGCAAAATAAAATTCTCATGCTATCAAAGTGTAGCGTCATTTGGCATCATCTAGCATAATTCGACATAATAAAATAAAAATGAAATTTTATTAGGTAATGGGGTAGTTTCCTAACATTCCCAAAATGAACCGTTTTGCCACCACCTGTGTCCTACACCCCTGCTGTGTCACTAACAACACCATCGACACCTTTTGACACCCCCCATTCACTGTCTAGGCCCCCATCTCCACCCATACACCCCAGCTCACCCCACAACCCCCATAAACAAGAGATTTCGTCGTCCCCCCCATCTCCCATGGCTGCCACCATGTCCAAACTCCCCCCTGGCCCTGTTCTACAGCCCCCATCTCTCATCTCACCCCCCTCGAGCCATATACCACTGAGTTCAACACCTGTACCAGCACGTTTTGACTGGGCTGACGATGCCGCATTGTTACCTACTGCTCCCAGCACCCAGCTGCGAGACCTCTTGGATCTGAAAGTGGGCCATATGCAACCATTCAGAACTCTACGATGATGTACTTGATGACAACAAGAAACCCCACCATTTTTGTTACAGCATCGAGAATTTTTTTATCCAGTCCCGCAACCTCAGCCCCAACCTTTCATCACTCGATGACACCCCTTTGGTATTGGACCAGGCAAGCCAGTCCTCACTGTTCCCATTTGATCTGCAGCTCCCACTTCAACTCCTGTGCTGGCATCTCCAGTTCCAGTACTTGACTGGGATTGAGACCCCCATCTCCTCAATTTGGGTCAGGCACTTTGGGCTTTGGGATGGACACCCCCATGTTGAGTCTTTCACTACTATATTTTTTATATCATGCATAGAATCTTTCTGGTTACATTGTTTATATTATTCCTATACCTATTGTTTTGTTTTCAGCTTTTTTTTTGGTTTCTTTCTGTGGCGATGGGGACATTGCCTTTTTTGGAGGTGGGCAGATGGAGTAGGGTGTCTGGGCACCTACTCCAGGTAGTCACGTGACCACGTAGTCAGTAGCCGATCACCTGTACATAGAGAATCATCCTATCACTATCCGGGCCTCGACACCATCGCTATAGAGGAGACTCCCGGCACGTCTCCAACAATTATTTTGAGGACACAAGCAAATAACTTTGGACCTGAGAATGTCCCACCACAATACTTCATGTCATTTCATAAGACCCAACAATCGTTCGATATTGCGATTTCGGACCCTTACCTGGTGTGTCGTTGTGGTAGGGTGACGAGTCCCACTCGTCAACCCATACCATTTCCAGAATTTCCCAGGAAGCCCTTTGTTACACGATGACGACCCCGTGTCATCATACATTCTTGATGTGTCCCCATATATCCAATAGCTTCATTTTACTGGTTAATCATCTGATATTTTTGTTTCACAGATTATTATATTTTATTTATGTCGATGTTTCACCCACATGGTGCATCAGCCATGCGCTTTGCTGCATTCTCAGCTCCCTCGGCCTTCGCATTGACAGCATCACCTGTTTGAAGGATTGGTGCCGACATTTTCATCTTCCCCCTTCTTTTTACAGTTTCACTTCTGGTACCTTTTGCTTCAATGATCCGCAATGTCAAACTTCAATGCTTTGGCCAGCTAAATCCAACTCGACAGGTTGAACCACTGGACAATAGGGTTGAGGGGTATCATTTGAGTATCCTCCATGCTTGCAGGGTACAGGCAACGCAACATCAATAGAGGAACTCAACAACAACCTCTCCCTGAGCCATTCCCAGTGGCAAGACTCTTAGACAAGGATTTGATGAAAGCCATCTTGCTTCCCTCAAGGACAATTAGTTAGTATAGAACCTTCCCATTACACCCCAAATCCAGCAATCCCTTTCCCTTTTCATTGTTCATTTCTGGTTGCTCAGGCTGTCAGCACAGGAGAACATGCGTGATCAGATTTAGCTTGTAATTACAGCTCGTTTGTATTTAGGTGTCCTCCCACCTGTCAAATGGAGAATGTTGTTTTCTTGACCCTTCACCTTATGCTCCCTATACCAGGTTTCTCCTTAGTCTCTCAAGTCTTCTGCACACCAAGGTGCAGAAACCAAGTTAAGTTCCCAAGTTCTTAAATTCATGGGCTCATGTGGCTCTTCTTTTTCTCCTCAAACATAAGAACATCATTCACATAATGTTCTGAGACTCAGCTCATTATGTTGAGTTTACCTACTGCCTAACGGCCACATTGCACTTTGTGTTCGACAACCCGTGTTTCTAATGCGTGCTTCATGTGACTCTGTTGAACGTGTTCGCATTGCCCGTTGTGCCTACTATCTGTCGAACTCCTCCCCTCACACTTTCCTTTCTCCACTTGTCCACACATCTATGCTTACCTCATTCTTCGCAACGTGATGACCATCATCAATGAACTCCCAGTAGACCATACACCCTGCCACATCGTCAATATAAGGGATTGTGATATGAGGGACTTTGGGTTGTAGGATGAATGTGACGTCATCATGTAAGATTGAAACCAAGTTTGTACAACCCATTGGTAGGGTGATGACTCAAAGCACGCTGAATGGGGTCTGGAAAGTCATTAGATCTCGAGAAGATTCAGCTACAAGCTTTTTGTCAAATGCGACATATAAATCCAACATCCCACCACAAGCGCATCCCCTGAACTGTTCAGCTAAATGCTGGGGGATTGGGACGACGCTGGAGTGCTGAATCATAACTTGGTTTAGCGGCTCGAGACTGTGGACTATTTGAACTGATTTTGCATCTTTCTTTGCAACACAAAACCATTGTGATCGATATGATGAGTTCAACAACTCATAGACTCCTGCTTCAATCTTCTTCTTCAGCATTTTGCAGATCTGTTTGTACAGACCAGGAGGTATGGGGATGGCCCCGGATGTTACATTCAACCCAAGGAGTGTGAGGGATGACTGGGAACTCAATAGGGGTGAAGAAATTGGGTCAAAAACTTCCTTGTTCATTTTCAGTCCATGCAAACCCCATTTGCTGGTTTCAAATAAAGTCATGCATGAGGTCTTGTTCTTGAGGCCATAGGAAATCACCTGGATAATTTTGATCGATGATGTTTTTGCGTTCGAGGGTATATCGAGGAGTTGGTTCGAATATCAGAGGATGGGGATTTAGTGGAGGCATGTCTTTGACCTCGATACATTGAATAATTTGAAATTGATCAGGTAGTTTGGCTATGATTGGACGGACCTTCTGTGCAACTGGTTTGTACTTCTTCTTTGTCAATAAATAACTAGACTGGTGATTGTCAGAAATAACAGAGGAAGGGGAAACATACGATGAAGAAGTTTGCATAGGTATGAACACCATTGAGGTGTTTTGAGGAACGTGGAACTCATCACATGCAGATAGATATAGGTCAGAAAGGGTTGCAGACAGTTCTTTGGAGGAGTCAATTTGGGGGATATTTGCAGTGTGTTCGATAAATATGGAGAAGTCAGAAGAGTTGAACAAAATAATGAAAGTGCACTGTTCCAAAACTTCATTCTCTAACACTAAAAATCCTAGCGAGCTACCTTTCGATGATGATGCAATTGAGGGATCGAAGGAATGGTAGCGGTCTGAGTCGAGTTCCGATCACAGATCATGATTGTTTGGGCTTCATTCCAATAATTTCTGATGATGCTTTCTGTTAAGACGTTGAAAGGTCATCCAAGTAGAATATTGTATGCTGGGTCCTGAATAACATGTATCTGCATGTAAAGAGTAATACCACCAAGATTGCAAGGCACATTCCATGCTAAACCGAGTGTTTCGTCCACAGTGCTGTTGGCAGACTGCATCGGAAGCCAAATCGAGGAGTCATATGCTAGACCAAGTTTGTGGCAGACATCTTCGGCCATTGATATGATCGAGGAACCGGGATCGATGACACTTTCTATCTGATTGTTACCCTGAATGTCCATAATAACTGATCTAATCGAGGAGGATTCTTTAGCAATAATAAATGGCTGAGGGATTTCACCAGGTCAAAGACTGCTAATATAGGTCTTGTATGGGTCGGGCACAATAATTGCATTGGGACTGAACATGTTCATGGCATTGTTTCTGTCTTGTGGAATCCATTTTGGTGTGACCTGTTCTCTCCATTTTGTTCAAACCTTGGGTGAAAGCGAGAGTAATTCTTCCAATGTAAGTGTAACAATTGGTGTCTTCATCGAGCATGAGAAGATATCATGGGCAATTTTCTCATTCTGTACCGGTGCTTGTGTCATATATGATGGTCCATCTTTCTCCTTACCCTTCGATGCGCCAGCAAAGTTTGTGGTGGCAAATAGGCATTTTCTCTGACCAATGCATAAGGGTGTACCGAGGTTTGCATCGGGGGTACTGTGGTCGATGGCGAGGTAGTCAATGTGGGAGAAGACAATGTTGATGCTGATGTTGGAGCCATAGTCAAAGTCGAAGGGTTAACTGCTGTCGATGATGATGTCGATGGTGCTGGTACTGGCACAGTAGACATAGGAACAGGGGTTGTCGCAGCTGGAATTGAACTTCAAACATCCCTGTTTGGACGTGAAAATGGTCAACCACTTTGAAGCACAAATATCTCTCGCTCGAGGGCCACTATTCTATCTTCAGAGTCAGATGTCAACGTCGAGTTATGATAAATGCCTTTTGTTTCTGATGCCAATGTAGAAACTGCATCGGACTCCATTATCAAAGTGATCGCAGCTGAGGTTGAATTAATCGAAGTCAAAGGTGAAGATGGTGCGATGCGGAATAAAAGCATGGCTGCTGGTGCTGCATCTGGGTTCTGCTTCTACCATTTGTCAATGTGTTCCTTGATAAACCTGCTGGGGATATCTCGAGGGGTGAATTGTCCATTTGGAAGTATGATCTTTCCTTCTGCATTTTGCTTACACTTCCCTTTGTTCAAGTACGATTGACAAACCAAACAATCAGGGATAAAATGCCCTGATAAACTGCAAAATATGCAAGTAAGCGGATCAATGTGTGCCTGTCTGTCTGCTGAATTAGTGCGAGGAGCCGTAGTCAATTTAGTACCTGTGATCTGTGTAGCTATGGTGCTAGCAAATCATTTGAACATTGCGTTTAGATCTTCAGCTTTGATCATAATAGTTCTGGGTGATGAGGTTACCATATTTCCGATGTTCGATGTCATATTTGATGAAGAAGTCGATTCAAGTGTAGTGTGTGATCTGGGAAGGCCGCATCGGGTGTAGTCACATAATAGGAAGGTACCGCATCAATAGGATAATGTCAGCACTGCTGGATGTGGATAGAAGAGTAATAAGGATGTATGGTGCCATTGACAGGATGCAGTCATATTTGCCGGTGGCTGTGCTGGTTGCGAGGGTGATTGTGTCAGCGATGTGTGTGGCTGTGTCGGCACCATGGGAGTGTGTTGGCAGCATAGGGTGGCCATAACTCACTGTAACACAGACATTGGTATATCTGGTATTGGTGAGTTGTTTATGCACCATAGGTGGCTATGCTATCACCAGTGGCTGTGCCGGCGGCAAGGGTGGTGGTGTCGGCTATGTGTGTGGCTGTGCTGGCACCATGGAAGTGTGTAACAGTGGTGTAGTAATGTAACACAGACATTCTGGTGTTGGTGAGTTGTTTATGCGCCGTAGGTGGCTGTGCTATCACCGGTGGCTGTGTCGGTGGCGAGGGTGGTGGTGTCGGCGTTGTGTGTGGTGTGCTGGCACCGTGGAAGTGTGTAATGGCAGCATAGGTAAATTAACTTGTCATAATGTCGTGAGTCTGTGGGGCCAGACTTACACTATAAGAGAACAAGTAAGCTATTCGCTAACTGATACAAAGATTTATGTCTGAATACCTCATTGCAAGAGAAATCTTCAAGCTTCTATCCATCCAAGTTGAAAGTCCCACCTCCTTCACTGGTTAAGAATGTGTCTAGTTCCAAGCCTGTTTGGGGAGCTCCAGTACAAAGCTGGAATGAAGATAGTATGTAACAATAACCACATATATTGTTTCCCTGTCTTACCAGTGACTAGCTCCTGCTTATGAGTGGAGGAAGCCATTCAAACTTTCAACATATGCCTCCCTACAAATTTCCATGATGAACTTGATGCAAACTCCACAGTCATGGTGATCTTTCCTATCAGCTCTTACAAAGACAACTGAGGCTGAGAATCCAATGAGTTGGTCCTTAGATTCAACATTCAAGATGTGGTCTTGCTAGCTGATTACGATGTTGCCAAGGAACCAAGCACTATAACCTGTTCTGAGGCAATTGGGGTTGAAGCTGAGGAAGTTGCGAATAGTGATGTTCCGGCCCGGCTTGGCCTGAAAGCCCCAGCTTTGGCTTGGCCTGAGGTGGCTTTGGCTTTCTAAAACCCTAGGCCAGGCCAAGCCATCAACCAGGGCTTGGCTTCTGGCCTGGGACACAGCTTTTGTATGTAAAATGTTGATTTTTTGTTGTCTACAGGTCGGCTGATGATAATATGGGAAGCCACTAAGCTACTCAGACCAATACATTGTCTCCTCATCCTCATCCTCATCCTCAATCAGTAGCCCATCCCACAAAAACTCTTCAACATCTGACTCCTCAAGGTCTCTGGCTCCCACATCCTCCAGCTCTTGGTCGCTAGTTTCCTCTGCTTCCGATATCGATGATGGTGCAGGTTCTCAAAAAAGTAAATCATGCTGGATCATGCACTTGATACACTGCAGGGCCTCCACAATGTTGCCCTTGAGACGACTGCACCATTTTGATATTGTAATCCCACCCTGCGAGAATGTGCATTCGCTTGAAACAGATGATGATATATAATCACCAGATAGTCCCATGTGAGGGAGCCCCATGCAGGATGATAGCACTGTGAGTTGTACTGTGAACTTGTATTAGTTGCTTGTCCAAATATTCAATCCGGAATGCTTATGCCCCACCACTGGATTGCTGTCCAGCCTTCTGGCACTTGCTCAAGAACATCCATATAGGCATGGTAATCACAGAGCCATGGCCATTGAGGGTCATCTGGTACATCCAGCCTTGTATCTGCCACTGTGTCTTCTTCGTCATCACTAAGTTCTCAAAGCAGAGCATGAAGTCCCTTGTCCTTTCTTGATGGCGCAGATGGCCTCATCATAGAACAACCAGTCAATTGTAGCCACTGATCTTTGAACTAAGAACAATTAGCACCTAGATGTAAGAGGGGACTTGACCATACCTCCTCCTCGACACATTTCAGGACATCCTCATGGAGATCTGCAGACCAGTGCTTCTTGAAATATCCCATTTTCTCCTTTGGGTTGAGAACTAGAAATATGTCAGTGATGAGTGACAGCGTGAGGACAAAAATTCATACTCATGGACATGATGTATGCAGGGGACTCTGTAGTTTTCTCGTGATACTCGTCAATCTTCTCACATGCAGTGCAAAGGGCAGGGGAAAACAGCTCATATTTTGTACGGTCGGCACAACTGGACCATGCCCTGTAAAGAACTTCAAGCACCGGAATGGCCAGATGAAGAGTTGGAACATTGTCAGATGAGAATGCTTGTTGAGCATTATTGGCATGCTAAGGAGTTTGTAGGTGAAAGAGTAGACATACACTGAGCAATCCAAGGAAGGTGTTGACCCACAACCATTCTTCACTTGTGAGCTTGAGCTCGCATATCTTATCACATTTCACAGAGTCTTGTTCTTCCCAACAAAGCTTGTCAATGAAAGCATCAATGCACTATGGAAAACAAATGATGAACACAAATCTTCATTTGGAACTTGCTAAGCACATTCTTTTTTCTTTCGGCATGATCAAGCATCAAATATGTCGATGACCACCGCACCTTCATATCAAGTATAAGTTGAGCTGGATGCCCATTATTTGCCTTAACCTGAATAGTTCTCCACATTTCTTTTCGCTTTGATGATGAGCATTCCTGACCAGGGGTGAGCGATAATATTTTTCTTGGGCAAAGTACTGATATGTACCTGGACTGCAATTGCTCTTACCAACCCCACCTCATCACGGGATGTCAGTACATGTGCATCTGGCTGCTTTGGGTTGAAATGCAGCAACTTGCTATAGGTTGAGATGAGCATCTGCGTTGCCAGATTGATTACATGTGCAAGACAGCTGTTGTTTGTGAGTAACTGACATCAGTAAGTTTGTGGATCAATGCACTTGATTTTTCTCTTCCTCCAATTGTACTTCTTGCCCATAGTAGTCTTCAGTCGTGTGGCAAATTCCTTCATCATGGTTGGGTTTATTGCAAGTGATGTGGCCAACCTTCATAGTGGAGGATAAGCTTGGTGGGACATCGACAACATTGCTTCGCTTACCTACCTTATGCTCAATTCCCACTCGTCTGACAATCTTGAATAAAGCCTGGCCAAGCCATTCACCATTGTGCACGTTGTTGAGCCATGTGAAACCGATTAGAGCACTCTTGAGTTCCCATTTTCCAGGTGTCAGCTCTTCGATCCAGTGTGCTGTGACTGCAAAATAGCCATCTGCATTTCCCGCCTGCCATGCATCACATGTTAAACTGACTTTGCCTTGAGCAGTCAGACCCTGGGAAATGATGAGAAAAGAATGAAAAATCAACAGAACACATACATTGAGTTGGGTTTTCAATGTCGTAAGGTGATTCTTGAACATGTATATGATTTCCACCTGAGTTGCCTTCCGACCTGGAATCTTGACACCATTTGGGGTGCAAGAAGCAACATCAATCAACTCCTTGAACTTAGGATGTTCAAGGGCTTGGATTGGCTGCAAAGAAAGGCAATGAAACAGAGATTTAGTTGCAAGAATGGATTCCTTACCTGATCCATAGCCACAAGCCACTCCACTGCTACTCGACAGAAGAGCTTATCTGAGTAGGGGATGACCTGCTCAGAGAGCTTCTTCTCTCTAAGATCATGATCCAAAGTACGCATCGCCTCTTCCGCAGCTGCCTTCCACTTCTTGATGTCTCCAGGAAGCTTTGATGAAAAGTTGGCACCCTTTGCCCAGTTGCGATACTTGCCCTGTATGGGGGGAAGGTTCAGAAATTGAAAACAAAAATACAAACATTACACACTGCATGGCATGCCTTGAGATGGTGTTGCAAAGTCGTGACTTCATCAACAAGACTCTTATTTCCCCTGGACATCATGTCAGTATACATGACAAAATGTTGATGCAAGAACTCACAGGCATATTTTGAACATATGATACTTTTTTGACTTCCCACCGACTTCTTTGACAACAGCAGTATGAAAAAAATTATCCATGTCTTGCCGCTTATCTTCACATGTAGATGAATTGTCATTGACTGGCTGGACATCCACATATCCATGAGTAACCCATTCATGTCGATGGCCTGTGGATTTCCAAGGGTCACACTTTTCTTCTTACCTGAAAGAACATCAGAAAAGTAGTCGGTTAAGTCGACAAACATCATGATTCAGAAAAACCATACCCTTGTCACATATATCCCCCTCAGCATCCATCATGTCAACATCATCAACTGTAACTGATGTTGCACACATTCTCTTCGCCTTTGACGTTGTTGCTGTGGCATACCTCTTTTTGGCTGTAAAGAATGCACCAAAGTGAGAAAGTACGCTTAGGACATGAAGACGACATATGTGGTGCTGGCTGATCGACAATTTCATCTTCAGCATCACTGTCGTCGTCGGCAAGGGAAGAGATGTTATGCATGTTTTGTGGAGTTGGCACTGCACCAGCTGAGGAGGGTGCATTTGGGTCGGCACCCACCATTGAAGAAGGAGGGTTGTTCTTGTCAGCTTGTCAGGAGTGGAAATCCTGGACAGCTTTGCGCTGGAAGGAAAGTTGAGGCATCTCACTGTTGGCAGTGTCCTTGAGCTTCGCCATGAGGTTGAGCGTTCATGCTGGGCGAGGTATGTCCACTTGTCAATATAGATAGCAAATGATCATTTAGGTATGCACTGGAGATGTTGCAGCTCTGCTACAAGATGTTGCAGTTTGAGCTCAACGAGATCCAGGGGAAATTTGGTCCAGTTGATTTTCGAAAGGTAAGATACCACCCATTCCGAGTTTGCCCTGGTGGACATGGTGAAGGCAGCCACCAGAATCACGGCAATCCTCCCCAAACAATGCATCAAATCGGCGGTTGAAAGTCTCATGTGGAGTATCACCTTCCTTAGTGTTCATAACAGACCAGATTTTATCGTCTTTGGATCCCTTTGGTACGGCATCTGACAACGAGCTTGAGAGAGCACTGATGTCCTTGACAAGTTGTTTGATGATTTCTGGAGTGCACATTTTGGGTACAGAAGAGGTGATTTAACAGTGTATGATGTGAGTTGAGGCAAAAATGGGAAACGAGCATTGGGCACATGGTCGTCATAAATATTTGAAAGACAGGCCACAGAGGGTTACATTGTACATGTACTTGAGCAAAAAGGAAGACTCGGGGAAGGACAGATAGGCGAATGAGGAGCCTGGCAGTGGGGGATAGAAGACGGGTGTGTCCATGCAAAGTTGATAAATTAAAGTTTGATGATGCGGTGATTACCCAAGCCGTAAATTTCCGCAACAACTCGGACAAATGTTCCTCCATTGCTCGTAAAAGCCGCGGCCTGACGGCCTGGCTTTGGCTTTTCAGGATGCCAGGCCGGGCCATGCACATCACTAGTTGCGAAGAACGCAGACCTTCACGTTGTAGTCGAGGATTCTGAAGATGTCGATGAAGAGGATGTTTAAACATTCGTCCTGTCTTAAGTACATGGTTCATGAATCAAACATTGAGTCTGAGAGTCGGGGATCGGCGCTTGCGCCGCTACGCGATAGGTAATCTATCTACAGTTGTGCGTGAAATGTGCTCTAAGTCCCACGCCAGCGTTTTCCGAAGCTCACGTGTTGCGCTGGTGAATAGCGTTCACTAACGGCTTCTCAACTTGATCTCAACGGCATCTGGGCGGTAAGTATAGTGTGCCAAAATTGGCGGAAGAACAAATAAAAGCACACCCTGTGAGACACGAAACGCAGGAGCACACAAACACGCAGCTTGGTACGTGGCGTAGCTCAAATTAAAAATAACGGTTCGACTCGATCGGAAAAAATGTACTCGAGGGGCCTTAGGGGGTATATTCCGGGGTCCTGTATTGACTAGGTTCTGGTGGCTTTATTTAGACTTGGATATGTTTCCTTCCTTCTACGGGTTCTTGAGCACCTAGAGTCAGATAGCACCAAAATCTGTTCTATGACTCCGTGTCCACGCAGGCTCAGCTTTATCAAACGCCGTCTTTCATATCAGGCACAGGACGACTCGACGTGGATCCTTTGTCCCATCGCCAGGAATCCCTTCCCTGCATCATATCAGTGATCACTGATGACCTTGAGCTGAACCATAATAAGAATAGCTGAAATTGGAGTTTCAACGACCATCTGCACAGGAGGTCCTTGACAGATCAGCGTCACATGGAATCAGGCTTCTGCTTGATTCTCGGTGATTGAGCCGTCATCCATGTTGTGGCTATTTTGGTAGGCGGACACGTTGCACTCCAAAGTGGAATACATCAATGATGAAGCTTAAGCATGCAGCACTGTTCAGTGGCTATGTCACTGCATCATGCATGCGTTTTAATCGAAGAACCATTGTTGATATCACGCTTATATCCCCGTCCGAATAGTGGCCAAAACCAAGTGCCAGAGTCATTCCTCGTTCTCCACAGCACAGTATACATCACTTTACGATGGCAAAACTAGGATCGACGCAGTTCGTTTCTCTTTTTCGTTCTTCTATCACTAATGTCTGTGGATTGTCAATTTAAAGGATGCTGCAGTTTTATATCCAATGGGCCAGCATCGGTTAGCACTCAGAATTGTTTTTTTGGCAAGCGTACTGATTATTTGGGTTGACAGCTCTTCTGTACTATGATTATGCACTCACATTCGGGATGGAGGTCAAGTATGTGTGGAATGCGAGATTCCGAATGTCTACCTTTCTCTATATCTGTTGTCGTTATGCGCTGGTCGCAAACATTATTTATCTCTTGACTATCTCAACAAAACTCGGTATCAGGGTACGTCCTACCCTTTTCAGTCTGACTAGACACTAATGCGGATTAACCTTCTCTGCAGTGTGTAATCCACCATTTACATTTGCGTCAATGTAATCAGGTATTGAGATTTTCTTATCTAGTTGCGAGGCAGGCTATATGATCTCTGGTTCTCTGAGTGTTTTGGGCCGAGCGGCAGTCATCAGTCAGCACCTATAGACCCTTTCTTTACAGACCATCCTCATACATGGTTGTAGTCATTTGGACTGCGCGAACATATGCAGTATTCGGGCGGAATCGTGTCATCTTGGCTTTCTTCGCCGCTATTGGTCTGACCTGCATCATCCTGGACGTCGTAAGTCGGCTCGTCACGTCCGGTTGCTTCATCTATTAGCTGACTGATTTTATAGTGGCACGTCCCTGTACTCCGATGCACTGGGAAGACGCCTTATCCCGTGTACGTGTTGTTTGGCTTATTTTCATAAGAACAACCACTGATTTTGTCCAGGGGTGAGATTTTAGCCCTACTTTCACTGATATTTGTTAAAGTCGCCTGGTGAAGTCACGCGTCTTCTGGGTATACTGATGGTTGTATTCGAGGCTTGCTCGGTTATCCTTAATACCTTCCGTACTATACAAACTTTGCGAATCGGAGGACCATGGAAATCTCAGAAGGAGGGCCTTATATACTTGTTATTGGAGCATGGTGCGTACTGTTCAGCTTGATTCTATGTTCTGTGGTAATCTGTCGCATCAAGGTGTTGCATACTTCTGGTTAGCATGCAGACCGAATCCCATCCCTGGGTGAATGAGTGGCTAACATCAGGTTCAGTGTCGTCATGGGTTTCACTACTGCGGCTTTGGTTCTCAACTTTGTAAGTTCTGTAGTGTAATATCGAGATGCACCTTCTGACCATCCTCACTAGGCGGCACCGGTATGTTGCTAACTCTACCATTCCTTTGGAGATACTAGGTTTTTCTATTAGGGTGGGTTCTTTCAGCGCCTCCTCAACGCCTTTACTCTACCGTAAGTCGCCTAGGACCCAGTGCTTCTGGCTTACAACGTTTTTGAGTAGAATATCTGGGATGATAACTGCTCGCTTCCTACTGCACCTGAGAATGTGGGAGGCCAATAACTCATTAATTGCATCAATCAACCCCAGCAGGCCTATTCCACTGGAGTTCGCAGCAAATTCCACCGAAACAGGTACTCGATCATTAGTCGATGAGTTTGGAGAAGATCCAGTACAACACGCCCAGCAAATGCATAGGCATGGTCTCTCTGAAGGGCAGAGGGTGGATGGTTTTGGAGAAGGTGTACAATGAGCATAGCAAAATAGTAGTCTGCAAGGTATTTCTGTAAGGTACAACTTCAGAGCATTATGTGTAGTGAAAATGTAACTTACAAATTTTGTCAACAGATAGTCGCCTGGGTGCCAAAATCTTAAAGAATACCGTTGTAGCTCATCCGTAAAGACTTTTCAATGCATCAAGTTCCATTGAAAACAGCGAAAGATGAATACCGGCTAGGGCTGCGCACCAACTGGTTACTGCGCACGGTGCCGTAGGCCCGTACATCAATGGTTGTATGGTGCCGTATCGTCAGGGATCTATGTTATCAGCTGACGGTACGGTAGACTGTATGTTTGACGCCGTATCGTTATGATGCCATATGTTACCGTACTTGTACGGCTGTACACAGCAACATGTACTGTTGGGATACAGGCAAGCCGTGCCCGGTCCGAGTAAATAATGCTATTAATAGTACATGCTATATATAGAACATAGCTCGCTACTTCAAGGGGGTGTCACGTGGTCAAATTACCATACACTACTGGGGCTGACCTGTGTTTCCCACAGAAACACAGCCTTAGAAACTTGTTTTAAGACTTCTGATGTGTATATCCTTTGGATATTCTTAATATGTACGTAAAAGAAATGTCAGGGAAATATTTTACATGTATCCAAGCTGTATCTGCAAGGAACATAAAAGGTGTATTCTACAATGTTTCTTTCAGATCCCTTCTGGAAACATTTTTCATGTTCCCTTTGTGTAAGTTAAAGAAACACTTTTTATGTAATTATGCCTGTATCTGCAGAAAACATTTAACATGTAATTTTATTATGTGTAACCATGGTAACCCCTTTGTTCTTTGAATGTATCTGAAAACACATGATAAAATATATGTCAAGTGTTGTCTGCAGATACAGCCATAATTACATAAAAAGTGTTTCCTTAACTTACACAAAGGGAACATGAAAAATGTTTCCAGAAGGGATCTGAAAGAAACATTGTAGAATACACCTTTTATGTTCCTTGCAGATACAGCTTGGATACATGTAAAATATTTCCCTGACATTTCTTTTACATACATATTAAGAATATCCAAAGGATATACACATCAGAAGTCTTAAAACAAGTTTCTAAGGCTGTGTTTCTGTGGGAAACACAGATCAGCCCCAGTAGTGATATAGGGATGGTTAATTAGTCTAGCCCTTGAGCTGTTAAAAAAAATTAGGTAGCATAGTTTTGTGCCAGAGGGACACTGACAATCTCACAAACACAGAGACACTAACAGGGCAGATACTGTACTATTCTAACACCATATTTGCACTGAATAAAGCTGGCCCTTGGTGAATAAACATGAGCAAATATAATCTTGCAGTATCAGCTGTATTGCAGCTCATTTTATTGCTTCTACAACAACTTTCTGGCTTACTATTGGGTGAAGGTCTCATAGATAAATGATCTCAGAAGATGATTATCAAGTAAGCATATTATTTAACTTGTTTTCTGGGGTATTTTCCTGTGAAGAAGGAGAACAATGATGAATTTTAAGTCACATACTAGTACAAGCCAGAATCTTCTGGTGATCTACTTAAATGTGTAGGATCATACTGTCACTTTTGTCACCAAAATTGAAGCTTGAAATGTGTTGTGGAAGGAATTGTAGCACATGCACACCTGCCAGGCAGTTATGTCCTGATTTCTGACTGTCAAACCACACTTGGCTTTTATTCTTGGTGGAGAAATTGTTTAAACACAACATGTCAATATTACTTGCTATTAAAATGTAAATCTAAGCTAGTTTTCAACTTGCAATAGATGGATTTCAAGAAATAGTTCAGAATTATGCATGTGACACAACCAAGAGTAAATTATTATTATCATTTTACAGACACAGGCCCTCTGAGATACTTTATCTACATCACCTTCACCCAAAGCTAAGTGAGAAAGTCATTGTGAAAGCAGCTGCAACACAAATGATACTGCAAGATGCAAAGAGTTTTTTTTTGTCAGTGAAGATTTGTTATGAGTCCGAGGTATGAGGACTCATCTTTTTAACCTGACCAACCAGCCAGCAAAAGTGATACATCAAGTCTGATGGTTGCTCGGCAGATGTTGGAGTTTCAACACTGTCTGAAGACAGGCTTATATTTTGAAGTCAGTCCACCTCAGCCCCTTATAGACTTTCATACTCAGTGGGTTTTACCGACACGCAGATTTTGAACAAAAAAGGAAACTGTCATGTTGAGTCACACTTCCTCAAAAAGCTCAGCAGCACAACGTATGTGCAAAAGAGTTGTTTGTTGGGCTCTAAGTAATGGTTTTCAAGTTCTTTTCTTTTCTTTTATTTTCAACTAACTAATGTTCTAATTTGATCTTTAAGTTCTATTACCATGAGATGGCGCCAAGACAGCAGATCCACACCTGTGCCACTGCTGTGAGCATCTGCTCACAGGGTGGATAATGGATCATGACATGGGGACAGGGACGATGACACAACAAAAATAGCGACTGTGGCAGACGACAAGGGGGATGACGAGGATGGGACGAGAGGGAAGTGCAGGCAAAGGATGCAGCACCATACAACAAAAAGGATCCAAGAGGCATCGCCGATGTCTCTTGGGCTGTAGTTAAGTTTTTTTCTTATTCATTTCATTTTTTTTGGTGCTAACAAAGTTTCTAGGTATTAACTATGGACAACAATGACAACCCTGACCCAGCACCAAACCAGGACAACAAGGATGACAGTGAGGACAGCAAGGAACATGGAAGGATGACAACAATCACAGCAAAGGCACAGCAACAACGGGGACAATGACAATGACAACTCCCGGGATGACGACAGGGGGACAATGTAGAAAGTCAATCCTAGTGTAAATGGGAGTAGAACTACAAGTACAGTAAGTAATGATCTATAACCAAGTAATAACATCGATACACACCTCAGTCTCTGTATAAGTGACTGAGGTGATAATGACACTATCTACTGTATATATATATGTGTCGTGTATGATAAAGGGGAAGGGTATAAAGGTATCTATGGAATGCACACCTCAAAGGGATGTGCTAAATATAGTTGACACATCAAAGGCATGCCGGAAAATATAGTCAACACATCAAAGGCGTGCCAGAAACCATATTTGGTAATACAGTGTTTGTGTGTGTTCATGGTGTGATTCTCAACACTCCTCCTCACTGTGAATACTCCTCCTCACATGGAATCGAGCTAGCATAGTCCAAGGAAGCCCTGGAGATAAGTGAATTGTTTAACATCAAGAGCCTTCATGAACATGTCCACAATATTTTCATGGGTATTCACATAAGTAAGTTGTAGTTCACATGGTTGAACATGTTCCCGAAGAAAGTGATATTTGATGTCAACATGCTTTACATGGGAGTGAAGGAGGGGGTCCTCAGATAGAGTTTTAGTGGCTGAGTTGTCACAGTGGATTATGGTGGGGGACGATTGTTGGTAGTTGATGGAATTAAGTGATGCATGTAGCCATATGCATTCCTTGGCAGTTTTGAAAGCAGCAATGTACTCAGCCTTGCAAGATGAGGTCACAATGACTTTTTGTTTACGGGCTGTCCAGGACACAGCCCCAGAACCAAGGGAGCATATATATCCGCAGACACTACAATGCATATCAAGGCAATTGGCCTAGTCAGAATCACTGAATGGATGGAGAGAAATAGGATGGTCACCACCCAGATAGAGTTTTAAATCCCTTGTACCTTTGAGATAATGCACTAGTCTGATAGCCGCTGCCCAATGCTTGAAGAAATAGCAGTTGAGGTACTGAGAAAGCTGTTGGACAGTGTAGGCAATGTCTGGGCATGTGGAAATAGCTAGGTAAAGCAAGCATCCAATGAGGGATTGGTACAGTAGTTTAGTGAGCTGAAGTTGTTCATCAGGGGTCATAGACTGACAACCTGAGTGGCATAATTTGGATCCAGGTTCCAGAGGGGCAGATACCAGGTGAGCATCTTTTTGACTGAATTGTTCTATGATTTTGTCAATTAATGCAGTCTGTGACAGTGCAACAGTCCAATTGGAATGGTCCCAGGTAACGGCAATTCCAACTATAAAGTGTGCTGTACCCAGCTCTGAAATAGTCCAGACCTTTTTCATCTGATCCTTGAACTGTTCGTTTTCATCTTTGGAGTCCGTGACTGACAAGAAATCGTCAACATGGACAGCTGCAATGATAATCCCTGAGTCTGATTTATGGTAGTATACACAAGATTTGCAGGACAAATGGGTGAATCCCCAGTCAATCATTTGAGCATTAAGTGTCTGGTTCCATATACACCTACTCTGCTTCATGCCGTACAGACCCCGCTGTAGTTGCCATACCCAGTCTTCCTTCCCAGGTTCTTCAAATCCAGTTGGTTGTTGCATGTATTGTATCTCATTGTCTGGTAATAGCCCATAGATGAATGCCGTCTTCGTGTCAATTTGTTGTGCATCCCAACCAAGAGATGCTGCTAAGTGGAGAGTATACGCCAAGATTCCATGCGTGCAGTTGGTGAGGTAGGTTTAGTATAATCTTTGCCATAGATTTGTTCAAAACCTTTGAAGACAAGACATACTTTCCACCTAACTGCTGCTCTGGCCTCGTTCTGCTTAATATGGAAGACCAGTTTCCCTTTTCGGATCCAATTCCCCTGGGGGATGTCATATCGGGGAATGAGCTTGTAAACACCCATGGCTTTCAATGACTGCAATTCCTCTATGTATCCCTCTTTCCACCTCTCAGCATCAGGGGAACCCTTAGCTTCCTCCCAAGTTTTGGGATCATCCTCAAATTGGAGTGATTCCAGGTCAAAATCTGTCATCTCCGAGATCAGAGCCTGAAATTGATGTGCTTGATCACCAAGATCAAGATCGTTGAATGACTGACGCAGTTCCTCGATGATGTCACGATCATGATCAACTGAGGAATCTGGCAGGTGATCACTATTGGTTGTTTGGGTAGCTACCACTGCAGCTCTACACTCCTGGTGAGCCTCCTTAACTCGAACAGCACTGTCATGCAAATCACAAATGGCAGCATCAGTTCTAGTGACAGATAGTCCACCATCAGGGTGTTTCTCTAGTGTTTAAAGGTCCGCTTCATCAAACCGGAAAAAGACTGCAACAGAACCAGACTGAACTGCAAAAAAACCGGACTGTCAGTTGCAGTTTGGGCTTCCCAGGATGGAAGAACTGCTCCGAACCGAACCAATAAAAACCGGTTCGTCGGTTCGAGCGGCTACTGTGTACCCCTCGTAAATACGCATCTTTTGACCATATTTTCAAGAGAAACGGTCCAGAATTGCATGTGCTATGGCCAAAACAATATGTTACTGCAAAATCTAACTTGCACAACATCTTGTAGTTGTGTTTTTTGAGATGTCATCACCATAAAACCTTTATGGTCAACCACTATACACTCTATGCTATAGTTTACAACTGGTTTTATGTACTAAATACCAGTTTTAGTCAGTTCAAACTGGTTACAACCGAACTGCAGTTCAAACTGGTTCAAACTGCTTTGGACCAGTTTTTTGCAGTTCAGTCTGGTTTTTTGGGGTCTTACCATAATAGGCAACTGGTTGAGGTTGCGGTTCGTCAAATGGGGCAAAAAAACCAGACTGAACTGGACCTTTAAACACTATGTTTCTCTGTGGGAATTGGCACACATGATGAGCGACGCGGGAGGGTTGAGGGGATGGTGTCCTTTGTTGGGCCATCTGGCGATTGTCCTTGATGGGTGGCGCATGATTGACACTGTTGGGTTCATCATCAATGTTGTCTAGAAGTACAGTAATGAAGCTCGTTGTTGCATTTTTGGTCTCACTAAGATTCCCATTGTCTCCCAGAGTAGTCGGTTTGGGTGGTGTATGACCGTTGTGGCTCTCAAGGAACTTGACATGGTAAGAGCTATGGACTCTCCCTATGGTTTGGTTATAACAATGGTATGATTTGGATTTTGGATTGTATCCTATCAATACACATTCGACAGAGCATTTGAAAATTTTGGGATTGTCCTTTTTGGGTATAAGAACAAAGGCCTGACACCCAATTTCCCATAGATATGAGTAGTCAGGTTTATGTCCAAACCACAGTTCCCAAGGTGTACATCCCTGGAGTGACCAAGTGGTGGTTTTTGCATGTAAATGAGATGCTGTCAGGTAGAATTTGTCCCAAAGGTAAGGTGGTAGGCCAGAATAAATCCTCATTGTATGTGCTTTTGCCATTAATGTTTGATGCATGCGCTTGACACGTCCAATGTGTGCCGAGGTATGGGGGGCAGTGAATCGCTGATCTGCACCATGAGATTTCAGCCATGCTTCCATTTCATGTGACTTAAGTTCTCCATTATCGGTAATGTAGGTCCCAACCTTAAGTCCAGTCTCATTTTCTCGAGCAAGCTCCCAAGCTTTAAGTTCAGGAAAAGAGTCGTCTTTATTGCGAAGGGGGATTGACCAAGGAAATGAAGTAAAGTCATCGACAATATCCATTATGTATGAATTCCCAGTACGAGACTTCACTGCATGTGGTCCCAATAAATCTACCTACACCTTTTCCAGCTTCCTCGTCACTTTATGACTAGGTCCCTCCTCACATTTCTTGGGTACAGGTGTCTTCATCTGTTTACCAAGTACACATGAGTTACATTTAGGCGGTTTAGATGTGGAGGTAAGAGGCACACCTGTGAGTGTACCTTTCTTGGCCATGTCCCAGAGGGACTGCTAATTTGCATGACCAAGGTGACAATGCCAGGTTTCCAAGTCAGCAGAGCGATGGACAGATAGGGCATGATTGACGGCAGCGGTGTGGCTGTTGAGTAAGTAGAGTTTCTTGGAGAGATGTGTGCCGCACGCAATGAGTGAGCCAGTGGACTTGTCAGTAATCCAACAAGCAGAATTATCAAAATGAGCTACAGCATTCGAATCATCCACAAGTGTGCCCACAGAGACAAGTCGGACTGCTGAATTTGGAATGTAGAGTGCATTACATAACATAATTGATGCGCCCTGAGTGATTCTCAATTTGATGTCGCCGACACTGATAGAGACGATCAAGGAACTTCCAACCCCTTTGACAGGTTGAGATGGTATAGGGTGTAAGGTTAGGAAGTCTGGCTTGTCAGGTGATATATGTACAGTTGCCCCTGAGTCAACTATGAAAGGGTAATCATCGAGGGAAATATTTGATCGGCATGTCTGGCTTAGAGGCTTGACAGTGAACGCATCCTCACGAGGCATAGAGACGTGATGATTCCAGTCAATAGTGACTGTCTCCTCCACAGTAACAACCCAACCCTCATACTCCACTTCTTCAATGGCTGCAGCCGGAACTGGATTGGATGCAATGCCTACAAACTCCTGACGAGAGGAAACAGAAGGGGCGGCATTCTCGGAGTCGACCATGACCATGAATGCTCAGCCATTAATGTCCTTGACAGTGATGGGGACTTTAGAGTGATTAGGTTTGGGGGTTGCATTCGAGAGTGCAGCCTTGTGTGCAGCCTTTGACTCTGCAATGGTCTTCCCAGCCATACTGCCACCTGACTTAATGCAGTACTCCTTAGTATGCCCAACTCTGTTACAGATCGTATTCGCACATGTAGGTATATTGGACGACTTGTGGGGTTTATCCCACACAGTGAGTGCAATGTTGGGGCAGGAACAGTTACACTGATCATTCTTGAGTAGAGATTGTTTGTTCTCTAGGAACAAACATATATCCCTGGATGCATATGGAGTTGTAGTAGTAGATGCAGCAATATCTCGGGAGATAATGGATCGTGCATGAGGGAAATTGTCACTGAGAGAATTGAGGAGTGCGATACAACAAAGAAGATTGGCTTTTATATCCCCCATGGCGAAGGCTTGCTTGATGAGGGCACAGATCTTTTCTGCCATTTCCAGGAGTGGTGTGTCCTTTGTGCACTGTATGGAAAGTGCCTGTTGTAACAGTTGGACTTGGCGAATTGGTCCCTCTTTTTGATGGTGATCCTGAAGAATCTTCCAATTAATGTCAGAACCCTTTTTAATATTGATGAATTGTTGTTCAGAAGGAGAGATACTAGATGCAAGGAATGCATATGCGAGGCGGAATTTGCCTTCCAATTGGCAAGGGTGCGAGGCTCCATGGACAAGGGTTCAGCAATATTGCCAATGACATATTCATACAGTCCGTTGAGGGAGAGGGTGATAATAATCTCCTCACACCACTCTTTGTAGTTAGACTTGAGCTTGTCCAGTTTCTTGCCAGTATACTGAACAGATAATTTGATGAGCAAAATGGATGGGGGAACAGTAGTGTCAACACCCATAATAGGAAGGCAGCGATGGTAGACAATAAAATGTCAAAGAAGAAAGGAAGAAATGTGCTGGAATACCAGGCACATTTGTGAAAGACAAAGGAATTGATCTGCAAGTGATCGGACAAGCAGATCAAAAAGATGACATAGGAAGATAATGTTGAGTGGCTAGAATACTTTCTTCCATTGTTTAAGTGCGACGGGAGTGGCCCATAACCTGTAGAAAGTCAATCCTAGTGTAAACAGGAGTAGAACTCAGTCTCTGTATAAGTGACTATATTTTGGGTGTACTGTACCTAGTGTAAATGGGAGTAGAACTACAAGTACAGTAAGTAATGATCTATAACTGAGTAATAACATTGATATGCACCTCAATCTCTGTATAAGTGACTGAGGTGCTAATGACACTATCTACTGTATAGATATATGTGTTGTTTATGATAAAGGGGAAGGGTATAAAGATATCTATGGAACGCACACCTCAAAGGGATGTGCTAAATATAGTCAATGTATCAAAGGCATGCTGGAAGATATAGTCCATGCATCAAAGGCATGCTGGAAACCATATTTGGTAATATGGTGTTCATGTGTGTATGGCATCCCAGGAATGGATCTGGGGGAGCTGGAAGGAGTTTAACAACATGGAAGACTGGGTGGAGTCTGGACATGGAGGCTGGGAGGCGTAGATGATAGGCATGTGTTCCAACACACTTGACAATGGGGAAAGGTCCCAGGATATGATGAGCAAGTTTCTTGGATGGATGTGTAGTGGAGATGTCACTGGAGTCAAGATAAACTTGATCACCAACCTTGTACTAAGGGGTTGGAGAATGGCATTGGTTGTAAAAGTGTGCCATGTCGTCCTTCACCTTCACCTCCTACAAGCTATCCCACATGCGTTCTGTGAACTCATTCACTGTCTCAATGTGTGAGGGAGTTTGGCGAGGCTCGAATTCCATGCATGGATGCCATCCAGTGTCTAAGAGGAAAGGGGTCTGTTGAGTGGAAGCATGGACATGGTTGTTGTATCCAACCTTGGCCAAGGGGATGAGATCGTCCCAGTTATCCTGGTGCTCATTGACAAAGATGCAGATGTACTGCTCCAGTTCCTGGTTGACTCGCTCAGTCTGGCCGTACGTTTGTGGGTGATAGGCAGTTGAAGCAAGGAGTTTGATCCCCAGAAGTTGGTACAGCTCACAAGTGAACTCCGCCATGAACTGAGGGCCACAGTCCAAGAGGAAAGTGCAAGGAAGTCCATATAATTTCCACACATGGTGGAGATAGAGTCGGGTGGCACCCAGGGCACTGACAGTGGTGTGAGTGGGAATGAAGTGAGTGCATTTTCCCACTGAATCAACAGTGCACATCACTGCATCAAACCCATTCAACTCTGGCAACTCCACCACAAAGTTGACATTGACAACATCCCAACAACTCTCTGGAACTGGAAGAGGGTGTAGCTTGCCAATGGGTTGTCAATGAGGAATCTTGGTGTGTAAGCAAAGGTCACAAGTACAACAATACTGACCAATGAGGCATGACATTTGTGGCCACCAATCATTCCATGAGGTGAGCACCAATGTCTTCCAGCATCCAGGATGTCCAGCAATCTGTGAGTCATGGTGTTGGGAGATGATGTGCCAGCAAAGGTCTGGGTCATTGGGGATGTAGATGTGATCCCTGAAATACAACAAGTCCTCCTTTTCAGCCCACTCTGCCACACACAAGGAAAGGGTGGATCCTTTCCTCAGTTGTTTAACAGCTCAGGCAACAACATCCTTGTGTAAACTGCTACAGTTTGCATGATGAATGTTGCATAGGATGTCCTGCTCCTCGCCCTGGGGTGCAATGCCTTCCAATGCTCGGATGGTGAACAGGTTTGGCTGCAACAACACAATGTCTTGATTGTCATCACCACCATCCCCATGGTCTGTGCATCAGGAGAGGGCATCGGTCTTCCCCATGCTGTGACCCAGATGGTGGTGCAAGGAGAAGTCGAATCTGGATAGATACAGGAACCAATGAGCTTGATGACAGTTCAATTTCTTGGCTGTCATAAAGTACTCAAGATTCTTGTGATCCGTCCAAATTTCCACCTTGTGTTGGGCATCCTCGAGAAAGTGTTGCCACTCCTCGAGCACACGCATTATTGCCAGCATCTCCTTGTCATGGATCTCATAGTTCTGCTCCACAGCACTAAGGCTCTTTGAATAGAACGCAACAGGATGCCACTTCTGGTCCTCTGGAGACTGCTGAGACAACACAGTGCCCATCACAAAGTCAGAACCATCGGCTTCTACATGAAAAGGGCGCAAGTCATCAGCAAAGGTAAGAATAGGAGTGGAAGTGACCATCTCCTTGAGCTTTTCAAATGCCCCCTGCTGTGCATTATCCCACCTCCATGCCTCCTTTCCTGTCAAGTCAAACAGTGATCGGGCATGGTGTGAGAAGTCCTTGATAAAGTGCCAATAGAAATTGATGAAGCCCAGGAATGACTGCACCTCTTTCTTGTTCATGGGCATTGGCCAAGCTGTGACCCCATTCACCTTGACAAGATCCATCTCCACCTGACCCTCTGGGATAATCAGGCCAAGGTACTAAATCTTGGTCTTCTCAAACTCGCACTTGTCCTGCCAAAGGTAGAGTTTGTACTGTCAAAGTCATTCCAGGACGATGCATGTAATGTGATGGTGCTCTTCAATTGTGCAAGTGAAGATGAGGATGATGCAAACAATGCCTTTGAGGATGAGGTTGTGGAAGATGTTGTTCATCATGGTATGAAAGCTGGCAGGACTATTAGTAAGGCCAAAGAACATGATGAGCAGTTCAAAAAGACCACGGTTGGTACAAAAGGCTGCCTTCCACTCATCTCCCTCCCTTATCCTCACATTATTGTAACCCAAACAGATGTTGAGCTTGGTGAAGTAGCACAGAGCTGGTTCATGAGTTCAGAGATGAGAGGTAATGGGTAGCAATTTTTGACTGTGATGTTGTTGAGCCTTCTGTAGTCTTGAAACGGTCAAAGTGAGCCATCCTTCTTCTTGACAAAGAAAAAGGGAGAGGCCATGGGTGACTTTGATGGTTGGATATGTCCAGAGGCAAGGTGCTCATCAATGAACTGGTCAAGTTGTCACTGTTCTTCAGGAGAGAGAGGATAGACCTTGCAGGATGATGCGGTTGCACCAGGGGTGAGTTTGGTTGCATGATCCCATGGCTTGCACATAGGGAGAGAGTTGAATGACTCCTTGGAGAACACATCCCCGAACTCATGGAGGTGAGGAAGGAATCAGTAGAGGATTTAGCAGCATTGTTTTTGTGGAAGGCCTTGGCGAGTCATTGGGATATGTTTGATGTAGCACACACCTCATGCAATGGACAAATCACAGTGTAGAGCATCTGATCACCTTCCTCCACTTCCTCTGGCTCCTCCTCATTGTCATCTGAGTCTGGCATCAGATCAGGAACCCCCTCCAACTCCACATCAGGCACAGGTAGGGGTCTGGCATGACACTTCTGAGTGCATCACAGTGAGGCCTTCTGTCCACAACGTTCTTGTCTGGCTTCTGTGAAACAAGTGTGACAGCTGGATGGACACCAGCTCATGGTAACCTCTCCAGTATGCCAGTTTACCTCTGGATTATGGTCTCGAAGCCATGGATAACCCAAGATCATTTTTTGTTTTCCAAACTGAGTGACAGCAAAAAGGGCACACTCACTATGATCTTTGTAATGGAGGACCAGGTCTACAACCTCTCAGATGGCACTAGCTTCATTTGGGGACCCATCCACATTATAAACAGGTATCGGATGCCAGAGTGAGCAAGTTTTCAGGTGATGTTGTTGTGCGAGATGGGCATCAATGAAGAGACTGGTCGCACCCGATTCCAGTAGTGCAGGGACACCAAGTATCTGTCCAGTGTCAGTAGTCTGTAGTTCAATCACCAGGCTCAAAGAATGTGTTGAGGGAGTGGATGCAACGATATATTTGCATGGTAATTTGTGCTCCCATGATTTAATTTTGGGGCGTGGGGTAGAGGGAGAGGTAAGGAGAGCAGGTATGTCTTCAGCCAACTTCGAAGGGTCAGAGAGGGGAACAGTCATGGAATTAGATTCATTCTCCAGGGATTCAACTGACAAAACTTCAAAGTGGTTATGGACAGGCAACGAGGGCATATGATTCACTCGCTGCAAATAGAAAAATCCTGCTCCTCTACAACTTCTGATTTGATCTCCTCTTCAACCTGACCCTTCACTTCCTCAACATCTACAAGCACCAACAGGTCTTGGAGGAGCTCATCTCACCCCTCAGGGGTGAGCATGCAAATGTCCTGACAATGGGGGCATGCTCCAGCCATGTGTCCAGTTTTGCCACAGTGGTAGCAGAGATTCAACCTATGTGTGCAGCTATGGGCTGCATCAACATCCATCGGTACTGGGACATTGATGGCTGGCACAGGAGGTCTGATGGATAGGAATGGGGTTATGTTGGGGGAGGGTTCAATTGAAGGTGTAGGGCGCATGAGTGGTAGTTGGAGCGGGGAAGGCAGCATTAAACACAGCATTTGTGAGTCAGTTCTTGTCACAGAGTGAAGCAGCTTCATACCAAGCATAGATATCATTGTCCACCGGGCACCCTTCCAACATCTGTCTAATCTGGTCTGGATTTCTTGATTGAGGCCCCGCCGGAACTTTACCACCACTGGTAGCCCACTGCCATATCCTGCCATGTCCACCAAATCCTTAAACTCGTCGATATAACTGTCCATGGTGATAGGTCCACCGTGTGCACTAAGCTCTGGAAATGTCCCCAGAGGCATGGACACATCAACACGCATGCTCACAACCCCTACGAACCCTGCGAGACCACTCTGAACAACTTTGAATGACTTCGAACGATTTCAAATGAATTCAAACGTCTTTGGCCACCGTATACCTATTGCACCGCCCTTTGGATACATGCAGCACACCTTGTAAGAGTTAGTGCATCACATATCAAGCACCACCAGACACGAGGAGACACAACAACAGGATTTTAGGATGCGATTGTGGTGCTTTGACATCTTGATGATAGATTGGATCAATGGGGACAGGTACCCATGATAAATTGAGACTCTATATGTTTCCCTTCTCATCTTCTTTCATTTATTTTATGATTTGCAAAGATTCTCTATTGTTTTATATCTTGCCTCATGTATTCCTCATGTTTTATTTCCTTTTTAGTATCACTTCTCCCAAACATATATAGCCTTGTACTAGCTACTTAGAAGAACAGAATACATCGTCCTCTCACACCAATTGTCTGATTTAAGAGCCATTCTCTTGAGTCCAAGTGTCTCAACTTAGTCTCAAAGTTCAGTGTTTTATGCCAAATTTCCTTGAACTCCTTGTACTAGCTTCTTGAAACTATCGCATATCATCTATCCCCTCTTGACATCTTTCTACATCCCTATAGTCTGTTATCAGCCATTGTCGAAAATGTCCTCGTCTTCTATAAAGCTCTTTGAACTATCCTTGAACATCATCACACCTCTTCATACTTCTTCGAACATCATCGCATCTCTTTGTACACTCCCAAACTTCATTGAACTTCCCTCGAGCTTGCAGCACTTCAAATACTCTCAAACCTCATTGAACCTCATTGGACACCCTCTAGAGTTGTTTTCATAACCTTGGGTAACAGCAGTGATATTTAGTACCACCTTGCAACCTTCCTCTAACTAGTGTTATACCATTCAAGCCCTTATTGTGGGTTTTGTTTGGGTTTCCTGGTCAAGTAACATCAACAGATTGATGTGCCTGATGGTAAGAGGATGACTCGAGCCATGTCACTGCTCAGTGGCACTCATTGAGGGGACAAAAGTGGCATACAAACTCTGCTCAAAAGTCACCCCAAGTGGAGAAAGGTAGAGAACCAAGCTCTTTAGTTTGGCACAGAATACAGTCCATGTAGAGATAGGCGTGCTCAGATTTCATGTATGTGAAGGCCCAATAACTTTTTGCAGCATTGTTGATGAATTGATGCGACCGCAGACTGATGTACAACTCACAGGAATTAAGGAATGCACGCCATTAAATTCCGCAGGGGGGGACGGTTTGATCTGGGCGCATTCCTTAATGGGCATGTTAGGTGGTGCATCATTGTTGGGCACGCTTGGAGTCACAATAGGGGAGATATTAGTGATGGAGCTAGTCTGAAGTGTTCTGATGAAGTTTTCAATTGTAGATTTAAGCGAATTGATTTGTGTGCATATTCTGGTAACGTCCCTTTCAAGCGCGTTGAGGTGCTCTGATGTGTCCATGGTGCTAGGGGGCTGCATTAGGTGAAAATGGTGGTGCACTACAGGCAGGACTGTCAGGAATGGTGTGTAGGGAGTCTGTGGAACTTTGGGAAGTGTCGTCCACTCCATGCCTGCCTATATTGGGCAGCACATTTGCGATTTCGGGCCTTAAGAGAAAGTTTTCTACTATAAGGGCAACCTCAGCCTCTAGTAAAGGGAAATCTGAAGAGAAAACTCTAAGGACCCCTTTGCCAATGCCCAGTATATGTGAAAACTGCAAAAATCAAATAATAATCTAAAAATAGGAAAGGCAGAGATAGGCAGATCAAAGCCGCCAAATGACATTATACCAAGGAAGATGTCAGAAGGGGTGCTCCACCTCTAAATATAAAACTGTCAACATGTACAAATGTGATAGAAGGGGGAAATTAGTAATAAAATAAGGAAAAATCATAGAAAATGAAGAATTGGAGGAAATGAAGTGAGGAAAAATGTAGGACAAACATGTAAAATAGGAAAAACACACGAGGCGTCCCCTAGTCCCCTTACAGAATGCTCCATGTTGCATTGCAAGAATGGTGTATGAGGGGATGAGATTCCGGCCTTACCAAAATTTCATGGAGGGGACAGATGCAATATTTTCTCACCTGGAAGTCAAGGCATAAAAAGGGGGTAATGTTGGGAAACTACCCCATTACCTAATAAAATTTTATTTTTATTTTACTATGTCAAATTACACCCAATGACGCCAAAGTATGCTACACTTTGATAGCATGAGAATTTTATTTTGCACACATCAATATGTATGCGTGTGTATGAGCGCATCGGTAACAACAATGTACAATATATGTAACATAGTTTATAAACACCTAGGGGACCAGAGTTGTGTTCTCTTAGGTATTCCACCTACGCTTGTGGTGTGAACAGCCTATCTCAACAAACTCATCTATAAATAACCCCTCACATCAAAACCATCAATCCCCCCATCATGCATGCGGATCCCACCCCCTTCTTGTAGAGCAAACCCACATGGTCTTAGCTAGCAGATAGTGGGTGTTGCCCTAACAGCCTGCTGTTGGAATCTGAAAGCCCTAAATGATCACTGTGTTTGTGGTTTCTTGACCCTGTATTGAGATTGCCTTCCACTGACAGCTGGGTCCCTGGGCTGGACCCAGCTGGACCTTGAAGGCCCCCTGAGCCCTCACTTTGTTCAAGGAACCCTAACTTGGGTGGGAAAGCAGAAGGCATAGCACTTTTGAGTTGCAGATGCCCTACAGGACCCTCCCTGCTGGGCAGGTCAAAAGTGGGTTGAGGGGTCCCCCCTTGCCCCTCCAGGTCTCGTGGGGTCAATCAATAGGCAGGAAAAAAAGTTTCCACACTCAGGTAGCTGAGTGAAAATGTCAGATAGATAGAAGAATGGCCACATCATCTGGCTTGTGTGACATTGCTGTGACATAGCAATGGCCATGACATCAGTAGATTACACAGCATCGCACCAGCTCTGAGTCTCAACTTGCAGTTGACCTGTAGTTTCCAAGCAATTCCCAAGTAAATTCACCCATGGCTACTCTTGACACCCCTGCACAGATGCCTCCTGGGTTACAGTTTGAACAACCCCACAGCATGAACAACTTGATTTCCCAGATTGACAATTGGGTCTTTTGAGGTCCAATATCCATTATGAGAATCAGCTCTATGGGCCAATATCCTTAATCCTCACATCAATATTTCCATCTAGATATCGGTATATGCTCATTCCTCAAGCCATATTTCATAGAGCTATGAGTGACAGTGAAGTTGCTGAGGATCTAGCAAATGTGTTGATCGGTTCTACTGGTGTTTTTCATGAGTCGAGAGATCTCAGTGAGTGATTTCAACAGTTTCCTTTATACAAGTTCTAAACTCTAGGTATGGTAGCTGGTGCCAAACACTTTAAACAATTCCCTGACTTCATGACTGTCATGGTGACACAGCAGCCAGGAATAGAGCATGACCATCTGTGTGGTGGCAGTCAATCAAAATGATGACACTGAAGTGAAGGCAGAGGAACAAATAGAAGCTTACATATATGGAACAACCAGCAAATATGCCTCAGTGAGAACAAAGTCTCCAAGGATATCCAACCTGGTGTGCACATTCTGGTTGCAGGATGAAGGGGAGGGGGTGAAGGTGAAAATGGCTGAGTGGGCATTTGCCATCCCAGGTGATCAGTTCACCCTTGAACATGGGGAACATAGGCATAGGATGAGAAACATTGAGAATATGACTGGGATCATGTCAAGGTCTGAAATCCTGGTCTTCCTCTATTTTGACTGGGGGTCATTACTGAATGTCTGAATGTTGAACTGGTGGGTTTGGACAAATTCAAATTTCATTGTTGCTCTCCCTAACCTCACTAACTGAAACACTTTTCTTATCTTGTTCCTTTCTTGTTCCTGCCTTCTGATGCTGCAACACTTGGGAGCAACAGGGTCCTCTGCATATGTGTTTTCCACTGTGATTGGGATTGCATGCCTCCAACATCATACATCAACGGGGATCTGGTGAACATCTCCTTGAGCACCATCTATGAAAAGGAGATAAGTAGGTGAAGTTCAGTGGGATACACAGATGAGACATACCTTCAATTTGGCAATGAGAGAGCCCTCACCATGGAGAAATATGGTATGTTTATTGGGACTGACATTTATATTGCATGAGTCTACAAAATTTTTAGTTTGTAACAACACAAGAGTGGGAATAAATTCCAGGAGAAGGACATACCAGTAGGAATGATAAAATACACCAAGATAAATGGTGCTTGGCTGGCTTTACAAGATCCATAAACCTCATTGAGTGATTTTTGGATCTAAAGCCACTGAGAGATCAGTGAAAATGAAATATTAATAGTTGAAATGATGCTCCACCTGATAATCCCACCAATCACCTCTTATTAGAGGTGGTATAGAATAGGAGTTACTTCTCTAACAAGAGGGAATTAAATGTGTATGGCCCTCCTCTGATAAACCTGTGTTAAAGCTCGGAAACACTTAGATAATTCCTTGTAATCCACAGCATGTGCTGAACATCAGTGGCACTGCTTGGCAACATTGCCATCAACCACCCTGATGGCACTATGTCAGCTCATGGTCTACAGTCAACTCCCTCCCTCATAACCCATACCCCTTGGTGGACAGCTGTTGCAGAGGCATAGGACGCAGTGGGTGTGCACTTAACTTACTATTTACCTGTTGGGTTGGGTTAGAGATGTAGAACTCTCTGCATTGCCAGGATGAAATACAGCAGGTTTATATACCTACAGTCTACTGGTCACATGCTCAGAGGGATGAGCAACTCACCCATGAGGTGCAAATCACCACATGCAATGATAGTCATATGCATATTGTAGTGTGTATGTACATATGTATGGCTATGCTTGTTCCATATGGAGCAGGTCACATGCCTATGTAGGTGGCCTGCAGGTGTGATTTAAATTCAACACCCCCCCCACAAACTGTACAGCAGTGATTAGCGCTAAGTTTGACCCTCAAATTTAATTCCAAGGGAGCTTCTAAATTTCTCGAAGAGAATTCTCCTGAGATTTTTAGTAAACATATCAGCTGGGTTATCACTTCCTGGGATGAATACAACAGTGACCTTGCCATCTTCAATACATTCATGTGTATAATGATAGTGAATGTCGATATGTTTGGTCCTTTTTTCTTGAACCAGGTTTGATCCAATAAAGATCAACCCCTGATTGTCAGTGCAAATAGGTACATGCTTCAGGGCATATCCCAATTCAGAAAAAAGGGATGAGATCCACACAATCTGCCGACATGTGTCAGAGAGAGCCATGTATTCAGCCTCAGCGGAACTCAGTGCAACAGTTTTTTGCAAACAGGACTGCCAGCACACAATGCCTCCTGCTAAGGTGGCAAAGTAGCCCATTGTAGATCTTTGTTTCACTATGTCGGATGCCCAGTCCAAATCTGTGTATGCTTGTAGGCCTTCCTTGCCCTTACAATCATAGATAAGCTCATAATTCTGAGTACCGACAAGGTAGCACATTATATAATGTGCCTTATCCAGATGTTCCTGGCTTGGATTAGCCGAGAACTGTGACATCTTGATTACTGCAATGGCAATATTGGGTTGCATTCTGAGCATCAGGTACATAAAGACCTGATCACAGATTGATACTTTGATCTATGTGCCATGTCAGGCACTGCAGTGTTTTCTGTAGGGATGTATGGGAAGAGGAGTTGGGGCGGTCTTGGCATTTGTCATTCCCAACTGTGCTAGCATGGTGGCTAGGTAGCTTTGTTAGTCCAGAGTGATTTTTGATGTGCTTTGTTTTGTGTGCATACCAAGAAATTTGGTGACACTACCAGTGTCCCAACACTCCCAGTGCTTTAGGCAAGCACTTTTCTTTTCATTTACAAGGTGTTTATTCTGCCCCAAGAACATGCTGTGACTCATCAACACCAATTATCACGATGAAAATGCCTTTGGCATCTTTGTAAATGAATATGCCAGCATCGGAGCTGGCGCGTTTGAAGCCAATGCTTTGCATAAACACCTACAGTTCTCTCCACCATGCTAGGGTGGCTTGTTTTAAGCCATACAATGCTCAGCATAAGCACATTACTTTGCACTCTTTCCCCAGAATGGCAAAGCCTTCTGGTTGTTGTGTGTAAATCTCTTCATCTAGTTTGCCGTACAGGAACACAGTTTTTACATTGAGTCCCATCAATGTCATGTACATGCTTTCTAAGGCACTTAAGGCAAACATGAGGTGTACCATCTTGTAGCAGACAACCTGTGAGAAAATCTCATCAATGTCAACCCCTTCAACTTGTGAGAAGCCTTTGGCCACAAGTCTGGCCCATTTTTGTCTGTGGGATTCTATGGAGAAAACCCATCTATTTTAATGGCCTTTTGGCCATGTGGGAGATCTACAATATCATAGACATGCCTCTTTCAAAGAGCCTCTAATTCCTCTAGGCATGCTTCCTTCCACTCTATTTTAGTGCATGCTGGTAGGTGTGCTATGTCACAATACTGGATTGGGACTGGTTCTGATGCTGTAGATGGAGCAACTGCTTTGTTTAGCAGAAAGTGCATCAGATCCACACCACCTTCAATGATCATTCGCCTGTGCATGTATGGGTCAGTGCCATGTGGAGTCATTGGGACATAGTGTCCTGGCTGACCTCCTGGCCCCTGACATCACTGCTGTGGGTTTATGTCATTCCCTTCCAATGGGATCCCTGGATCACTAGGGAGAAGAGCTCTACTTGTCTGTGGTGGTTGGGATGGCCCAGCAACTGGCTGTTCCTTGAAGTTTGTCAGGGCATTCTGAGGGTGACTTGGAACTTCCTCTTGAGCTTCCCACCAATGATGCTCCCTGGCTATGTCTCATTCAATTTGAATGGGGTCGCAGTTTTCACCATAGATGTTGCCAGGATGGGTTGGAATGCATCTCTGCCTGCATGATCTCCTTGGAGCCACAGGAGGCTCAACAACAGGACGTGCTGGTGGTGGCAGAGATGCAGGGACCAGTGCTCCTGCTGGAGCAAATGGATTGGGGCCAGGCATAGGATTGCCATAGCCTCCAAATATTGGTACCTTTGGGATTTCAGGGTCTGAATCAGATCCTGATGAAGAAGGTGGTGGGGGTGGAGGCACATTAGGTGCCTGTGGCAGTGTTGCCAGCAGCAAAGGTGTCCACCATTCCCTTGTCCCCCAGAGTGGGTGAGATCTCTGGGATCTGGAGGGTTATCTCCGAGATCAGTATTGGCAGGAGCTGTTGCTCCTCAACAGTGTGGGAATAATGCTTCATCAAAGAGTGCTGTGGCACCCACAAAGATTGAGCTGCTTGGACATATGAAGCGATATGCCTTGATGCCATCTACCAGGCCAATATATGTCATTAGCTCTGATGGAGGGGCTAGCTTATTTTGACATTTCTCTTTGGGCAGGTAGACATAAGCACCACATCCAAACCCTTTTAGATTCGATAGATCTGGTTTTTCACCATCTAGATCTTTGTTTGGTGTGCACAAATTAAGGTGCTTTATTGGTGTTCAGTTGTAGAGACGGTTGGCATACTCTACACAAAATTCCCACCATGATTGTGGTAGGCAGGCAGTAAAGTGCAATGTTTGTGCTTTTTCCATTGACATCCTTATAGCATGTTCTGCACAACCATTTTGTTGGTGGATGTGGGGTGTGGACATCTCAATTTTGATGCCCAGATCTTTGAACTGCATGATGAGCTCACAATCATGGAATTCCCCCCCAGGATCAAAACACCAACACTTTATTTTTGCATCATATTGCATTCTGGCCATGGCCTCAAACTGTCTGATTGACTCAGCACTGTTGGACTTCTTTTTCAGGCATTGACTCCAAATATGTGAAGTTTGATCATCAACAAACAGAATGTAATATTTGTATTTGTGATAACTAAGAGTAAGGAATTCTTTTAGACTGGAGTGAATTAACTCAAAAGGCTTTGAGGCCCGAGATTCCAATTCAGGGAAAGACTTTGATGTCATTTTCCCTTCAGTGCACCCTGGGCAATATGCCTATCCCTAGGAATTATTAAGTCCTTGGGAAATTTCACGGTGTGCTTTGGCATCTGTCTCATGGCTTGCTCACTTGGATGTCCAAGGCGCCGATGCCAAGTATTATAGTCAGCAACATAAATAGTTGCAACATTTAATCTCTTAGTACTTAGAATATGGGTGTTAGCCCCATATATTGTGTCAACATAGGGACAGTTCTAAGTACAGGTTTACCCTTTTGTTGAAGAATGAGATATTGTCAGGGGATCCCTTGACTTTATCTCCATTCTGTAAGAACACTCACATTGACATTAATCGACCAGTTAATGCTGGGATGTAAAAGATGGGGTATAAGCAGCTTTCACACAACTCTGTCTTCCTGTTAACTTTTACCTGGTGTCTGATTAAGACAGGGCCCTTTCCCTTGATCATTCTGATGCCAGTTGCAGTCTTTACCCACAGGTGGTCACTTTTCTCAAGTTCCTCATCGGAAGCAAAGTCCTTCATTTCACCAGTGAAGTGCATTGAGGCACCTGAATCTAAGATCCATGTGGCACCTTTCTTACAACTTCCTGAGGCATACATCACACAAGGTTGCATAAGCAACTTGGCATCGAATGCGACAGTTAAATTTATTAAAAAATCTAGTGGACATTCTACTCTATGGGAAACTACCAAAGAGAGCATCCCTGTCAATGGGATGTTAGTAATGATGTGGTTGTCAGGAAAGAGGACTGACATTTCATAATAATCCCCAGTAAAGAGGACTATGGGCTCATCAATGAGCATTTGATCAACTGCCTTCCAGATCTCATGATCTGGAGCTGTTGTTTCATATCCCAGGCTGACTTTGTTGTCATCCTGTTGGGGCTCAGGTTCCATTTCTGGAACCTCCTTAATTTGAGCAATTGGCTTGGGTTCCACCCATCGACGCTTACCTTCCCACTTACTCATCTGATCTTCTTCAATGATTCAAAGATTCTTTGCTGTTTTCGGCACTTCAATATCTGTGAGAAGATCCCAGGCCTCCTGATAGTCTTCATAGACAGAGGGGCCAGGAGAGAAGGTCCCTGTGATGTGAGACTCTTGCACATCTGGGCATTTTCTTGGGTCATGGGTATGGAAGTATGCAGCTGTGCCATGCAGCTTTGACATCTCCACATGCCCTTGTGGTGCAGGTACTGTCAGAGCAGGGAGAGTAGGGTCCTGCTATTGCAGAACTATATGAAATAGTGCCACAACTACTAACAGTCATGTAGGCACTAGATGGTCCTGCCACAGGGGCAGGAGTGGATGGGATCAAGAAGGGCTCAACCCTTGCAGTCGAGGCGAGGTGGCTATGCACCTTCTGGCACTTTGCCCTGGCAGCTTTTCCTCCAGACCTCTTCTTCTTTGAGTTGGAGCCTGAAGGCAAATGACTTCTGGCTTGTGCCTGAGGGCTTGGATGGCTGCTTCCTTTTCCACTTAGGGTTATTCTCCTTTCTTTTAACCATGGACAGCTTATTTGCAGTCTCACCAGATCTGCCAAAGGCAGATCTATGTGCTGCTTCTGCTGTTACTGTGTTCCTTACTAAGTTATATGTGAGGATGCTGGTTGCGGTAGTAGAAAGGATGGTGGAAGCTAAATAATCACACTGCTGAAAGGAGCAGAAGGGCCTGGATGACACCAGGTACTTGAACACCAGTGGCTTCCAGCTGCTGGTACCTCTCAGAGATTCAGGTCATTTCCGGTAGAGGATTTCCCACCTGGACCCTGATTGAGATAGCAGATTTAAAGTCTACATAGATCTGAGAGGGGCCCTCTTGGCTGAAATTGGCCCTGAGTGCCTGCCACAAGGCACTAGCCAAGCCACCTGTAGATTCCATAGATCTACTTCTCATGGATGGGGCCAGGCAGAGCAACATTGCTCCAATGCCTGGTGATTCTCCTTATTCCATGCTTTGAGTGCAGAAACATCCATGTTTGGTGAAGTTTGTTCAGCTCCCAATGCTACCTGCAAAAGTCCCTGTGACATGAGCCATGCCTTCATTGACTCAGCCCAGGATATATAGCCTGACCCATCAAAGAGGGACCTGAGCTTCTCAAGTGAAGATGACATTTTAAGATTTGAGCTAATAAAAGCTCAAAATCAGTATCTTAGTCTGATATCGGTTGTGATGATGTCAGAATATAAGAGTAGCACTCCTTCAGAGTACTTTTCTTTACTAGCACACTGGTTGATGGCCCAAGGGCGCATTGACCATCCATGGCTTATTGTGATGGAGCAACTTGTGCACAGGGTGCATAGGCAGTAGCACCTGCATACAATGTGTGAGCTAGAGCCAAATAAAGGCTCAGATAGCTCATTAGGACTGGAGCTCAAGAAGAGCTCAGACAGTCTGCAACATTGCTTGCAGGGCCCATAACCTGTTGCAGCAGTGTAGGACACAGTGGGCATACACTTAACTTACTACTTACCTGTTGGGTTGGGTTAGTGCTGCTAGTAACTAGGGTTAGAGGTGTAGAACTCTCTACATTGCCAGGATGAAATACAGCAGGTTTATATACACCTAGAGTCTACTGGTCACATGCTCAGAGGGATGAGCAACTCACCCATGAGGTGCAAATCACTGCATGGAATGATAGTCATATGCATATTGTAGCATGTATGTACATATGTATGGCTATGCTTGTTCCATATAAAGCAGGTCACATGCCTATGTAGGTGGCCTGCAGGTGCGATTTAAATTCAACAACAGCCCAGGGTATGGGTTATCAGGTGTTATGGGCTTGAGGAGGTAGGCCAAAAAAGGGGTCAAAAAATTGTAAAAATCAGAATAGTCTGTTAAAACAGTACTTTTCATGGTTTTGCTCTCATTGAGGTGAAGCTTCACATTAAAAGATGTCAAAAGTGCTTCCATCTTGTGAGCAATGGGTCATTCAAGTCATCTATGTATCTATGGATGGTTTAAACCACCTTGAGGACATCATGGTAGGTTGGATGAGGGTCAAGGGGAATGTCATTATCAACATTCTCATTGCCTGTTGTTTCGATGTTTTCACATCCCTTGATTGTGTTGATGACTGCCTGATAGATTTCTACATCAGATGTCTCTGTCAAGACATGAGATTCACCATCCAGATTAAAAAGAGATTCAATGTCCATTCAGTTCTTTTGCTGAAGTGCTCCCATAGCAACCAAATCATCAAGTGCAGCCTCAACATGCCTCTCTGCATGAGCAATGGGATCCATTTGGGAGTCAGATGAATTATGGAGAAGAGAGAAGACAGGAATTGATGGCTGGTTTGTATTGGATGGAGAGGAGTTGATCTCTGGTAAAATCCCTGCTTTGCGCCAGCAGTTCCAGATGGTTGTTGTGTTGACATCATGCCATGCAAGATCTGCAGGGTGCATACTGATTTATATTGTATATTTCAGCAGGGGGTATACCTTCATCATAACAATCAATAGATCACTGGATGAACCTCACCTGGTAGTGAGCTTTGAAACAGCAGATTATGCCTTGATCTTTGGGTTGGACATGTGTGGTGAGGTTTGGTTTGAAATTCTTGACTTCAATGTCCTGAAGGTCATCAGGAACAATATGGCCTGAGAAATTATCCTGGAGGAGAAGAATTTTGTGTCCCTTTTCTTGAAGCTCTCAATCCCATCACTGAATCCAGTCTTTGTAGAGGTGAGCAGTCATCCATGCCTTTGCATTGTTTCAGTAATAAAACCCAGCTATTCACTCATCTTTTTGTTGAAGGCTTGCAGCCATGCTGCTTTACCAATAATGAAAGGTGGAAGCTTCTCAGACCCATCAGCATTTGAAGTGAAGGCATACATTATCCTTATCTTTTTTTCCTTTGACTCCTGACTGCTTATGATCTGATAGGCCCCTGTCTGGCACCATTCTATCTGTTTGAGTCTGTAAAAGAGCTAGAAAGTAGGAACTAGGTGTGTACCCATAAAAAATGCCTGTTTCATCCATGTTAAAGATGTCATGTAGCTCATATCTGTACTTCTTAATGAGTTCTTGAATTCTTTTTCTCTCCATCTCCACAGTTTTGGCATTTGCTGATGCAGCTTCTCCATGTTGCTTCAACTGCTTCAAGCCATGGCTCAACTTCAACCTCTTGTCCTCAGGAATTCCAGCCAAATCTGCAAACTTGTTCCATTTCTGACAAAGGACTTCCCAAGTAAGCAGAACTCCATCACCCATCGCTTTTGAAACCCAGAGCTCCATCATCTCAGAAACATCTGGGTGCTCAGTTTGTCAAACTTGCTTGGCTGTTCCATCACTTTTCTTTTTTGTCTGATTCCACTGCTTGTGCCATTTGGCTTTGTCTTTGAGCCAAGGTGAAACCAATGGCTGCTTTATTCAAAGATTAGGATAGATGGCATCAAAATGCTGCACTGTAGCAGTTTGGTTTGCACCATTCTTGTGGTGCCAATCAAGGATTTCAATTCATTGTGCTAGAGTAGCATTCTCTTTCTTAGTGAAAACAGGAGTGGTCACAGGCTGACTGGGCATTTTTTTAAGTTCTTTGTGGTGCTTCTCATGCTCAGAGCCTTCACCAAAAAAATGTCAGCAGCACATTTCCTATGGAATGCAGACATTTCCATTTGTTTCCTGCCACCTTCACCAAATCTCCTGCCCATGCCCTTAGCTTCTCCACAACTGCCTCTCCACCTTCATACAGCCTTTCCAAACCTCTTTCATAGTCTGAGGGTGCCTCCAGTTCATGCAGGATATGATCCTCATCAACAGTGTTTGCTTCATGGTCCAACCACTGCTCATCAACTGATGAAATGGTTTCCCTTTGAGATAGCTTCACATTTAATGCTTCTTTGTGATCCTTGATTTTTCTGGAAAAACTTTCGAGACCTTTCTTAAGAACATTGAGAGGTTTTGGACACAATCTATTGACTCCTCATCTCCTTTACTGATATATGGACTGGATTTATGCTCACAGGACATTGTTGTCTCTGTATCTACTGCCACTGATATTCCTCACTAGCTGATGGGTCAGTAGGTGAATCCCCTTCCTGTAGGGCAAAGTTTTGACCTTCAGGACTGTGCATAGGCTATGTTTGAGGGATGATGGGTTATATCAATCACCTAGAATGGGCTTTGGACAATAGGTACTGTGCTTGGCTCATGGTGAGTGAAGTTCACTTCTGATGATGAGGATCCCATGCAGTGGTGAGCCAGGACCTTCTCCCCTGCTATAACTCTTATTTATACTCTTATATTAGACCTAGCTGCTTGGACTCTACTCAGAATTTTCACTTTGAAAGTGCTTGGACTACCCCTCTTGCTAGGACTATTAGGACTTTGCTCAGATTCCATTCAGATTCCTAGCATTCTGCTTGGACAGCTCGGACTCTGAATGGACTAGGTGGGGGAGTGTAAATTACAGCTAATCACTTCACTAGGTTTAATATCTTTCTGCACAGCTTTCGTTTGGGACCCCTGTGAAAATTATGTTCAGGCCAAATGTTTTCTATTATCAGCATGAAATGTTAACCACAGGCTTCTTTTTGGGAGGCTTTGCTGCATGGGCCTTTTTTGGACTACAAAGGGGGCTTTGGAAAGAATAACCCATGGGTCATCGGTTTTTGCCCCTGTATGATGTCACTTCTTCAATTCCCACTTTGTTTCAATTGTTTTGGAATCAGCCTGAGGTGCCTTGATTGGAATTCGACATTGCAGTGATAGGTTGTCTCCTCGGCTCAAAGGCCGATTCACCATTTCGACCACATTCTAATCACATCGGGTAACTCGCATGAGGTCCCAGAAGCAGCGCGACCACTCCCGACCAAGTCTACCAAGCGTGAGCATCGTATCAAACACGATTGAACAGTGCGAGCATCATATTGAACACGATTGAACAGCATGAGCATCATATCAAACACAATTGAACATCATCGAGCATCGCAAGCATCGTATCGAACATGGTCGAGCATTGTTGAACATGGTCAAGCATCGTATCAAACGCGATTGAACATTGTTGAACATCGAAAATCGACATCGGACACTATAGCGCTATCCCAATGGTCATCGCACACATGCCAGATGTATCCCCTACCATTGTTGAACAATATCGCACCAATATCGGGCCATGAACAAAGTCAGAAGAATCTTCGAAAATCTTCAAAAAACATCGAACCTCAAAAAACATCGTTGGACACAGTATTTCCTATTCGAATGATCTTCGGACGCATGCTGGACACATGGGACATTATATCGAGTATATCAAACACATTTCGACCGCATGTGCATGCATACAATCCGCTCGAAGGAGTTTCCGATCTTCTATTCAATTTATAACAAGGACAGTCCGGTTTTAGCTATTATTTCTTATTATTTCTTCATCATGTGTTATATTCACCCTTTCTAGGCTCGCTTTATTGTTCTGATATACTTATATTGTCTTTTGCCTCGAGTTTTCCACATGTTTGGCTCATGTTCTCTAGCCTTTTTAGGTACTTTCTTTATTTTATATAAAAAGATGTACTAGATACAAAGAAAAACAAGAAAGTCGTCATCTTCCTCCCAGATCACAGTGATTTGAGAGTACAGTTTAGTCTTATTCAGTCCAAAGTTTGGTGTTTTATGCTAAACTTCCTCAAAATTCCTCAAAATTCCTTGCATTACACTATTTTCACTCTCACTTCCCTCGATTAGCCTTTTCGTCACTTCTACTACTCGTCTAGTCCCCCGATCTTGCATCTGAACATATCTGCGGACTCGAAATTCCTTGAAACCTCTTCGAAAAATATCGCGACATCTCGAAAATCATCACAAAGTCTCGAAAATCATTGCAACACCTCAAAAATCATTGCAACGTCTCGAAACACATTCTTTTAGCCTCGAACTGCTTTGACAAGGTGTTGTTTTATGACAATTTGATGGTCGGTCTGACAGGTGACATCTAGAGGGCCTTGCAACCTTCCTCTGACTCGTGTTATACCATCTGAAGCCATTTGGTGGGTTTTGTTTGGGTTTCTGGGTTGAGCATCATGAGCAGATGCCCATGCTTCCAACGCACTTGGGTGCTAGGGTTATTGGACAGGGATGGTATAGAATCATCATGGAGGGATTGGAGCATTGGGGTGTCATTCGGAACACTTTCAACACTCAACCCAGTGTCATGATTGTGTGCAGGTAGGGGAGCTTCATATGGGACCCCTGGATGTATCATCACTAGGCAAACTTAATCACCAACTAGTAACAGTAATCACAATGCTATGTACTTTGAGGGCTTTCACACGATGTGTGCATCACCTCCTGTTCTGTGATGTGTCCTGACTGTGACAATGATTGTGCCATACAGTGGAGCATTGGGGTTTCATTCACATCACTTTCAGCATTCAAAACAGTCTCGTCATTTTGCACAGGTGGGGGAGCTTCATATGAGACCCCTGGATCCACCATCACTGGGCAAACTTAATCACCAACTGATAACAGTAATCACAGTGCTACATACTTTGAGGGCTTTCACACGATGTGTGCATTGCCTCCCATTCTGTGATGTGTCCTAACTGTGACAATGATTGCACCATAAAGAGCCCTGCTTGCACAAATTTGGAATGGAGGAGACTCAGCCATTTAATGGGTTCAACAAGATACAGTGACTGTCCATGTAGTCCATCAGATATTCTGGAAAGACAGTGGAGAAGGAGTTCCTCATTAGTCGTTGACCAATCTAAGAAATCTGAAATTCAAGTCCATATGGTAAACAAGTCGTGAAAGCATGCAAATGGCCTACCATATTTGAAGACATCAGTTTCCTTGTAGGCTTTCCAGAGCACTGGGGCATTTCACTTGCGATTTTCTGGGTCATGGGGGATACCTAATAGGAACATGGATAGCCATTGCTGCAGACTTTCTGGGAGATACTTCTCCAGGGAAAGAGGATCTACTCCTCTATACTGGCAACCCATGGTAAAATCCTTTCTCAGTGAATCCAGAAACATAACCCCTTTATAAAAGGTCGTGCTCTGAGCAGGCTCTGCAGAGTTGGCCATCCAAATGTACATTTGTTGAACCATGTCAAGTAGAATCAAAAAAGGCAGGCAGGCCTGATGCATGTGATACACTGTATCCTTTCCTCTTTTCAAAGCCATTTGGAAGATGGAGGAAGAGAGAAGGGGCAAGTATTGGTAATAGTGGTTGGCCACCAACAGTCTTCTAGCAAGTCCATGGTTCAGGGGGATTTCAAACCTCTGGCTAGATGTTAAAATATATATAGTAAAAACCCCTTGGCTGACATAATAATTTGATGACAATTCTAGAATAATTGCCTATCCAAGATTACCATCCACTCTTCGGCGCTTTGTTGGATTAGAAGAAGTTCCAATTTACTTCCGCTTTGTCATATTTTAGGTATCACTTGGGAACCCAATGCCAAGCACCCAGTTCACAGGTAAGAAAAACTCCATTGGTTCTTCCACCCCATCTTCAAGCAATAAAGCTTGAGTACGGGAAGTGAGTTGTGGATAACAACACAGCTTCTCTTAGTCATCTTGTGGCCTCCTACTGTATTGCCACATTAGCCACCTTCCCTGCAAGATTAGATAGGAGACAAAAGAATTATCCACCAAAATGAGCTTGTGAGATCCATCCTCCTGCACAAGCTTGATTGTGTCAGTGAGGAACTTGACCAAAGCCTGCATGTCCAATTGCGCTAACTTGATTTCTTCTTGCCCATGCAGAGAAGGAGGGATGGATGTATTCTTGTATTGTTTACAGTCTATGACATTCAGGAGGAGTGTCATAGAGAGCAGAGCAAAGATGTCAGTTATACCATCCATGTTGTCAAGAGCAGGGATGTGGCCTTGCTCTGTTGTGGTCAACTGCACTTCTTCTGTGCTTTGGCATGTTATGATGGAATGGCAGACATAGCAAACATAATGGCAGAATGTTTGGCAAGCATCAGATTGCCTCTTACTCTGCTCTCCCCCTAGAAATGTGCAGAACATTGCTCTACAAGTGAACACAATGCTGCCTCTGGAAAAGAAGGCATCTGCCTCCCAGGCAGTGGAGGCCATGACAAGAAGAGTCATGGAGAATTGTGGACTGTATAATCTAGAGGACCATGTTGTTAACAACAGAAGGTAGATCAGACACAAGTTGCTCCTACAGTCTGGTATTTGGTTCTAACACTAGGCCTTCATGCTGAGCAGTGTCGTCCTTCAACATGGTGTATGCCTTTCCGCTGTGTAGCCTCAGGTGCATGGAGATCCCATCTGGGTCCATTGGAAAATTTACCAGAGCTCCACTAGTTGCTGCTCCACACCAGGATGCCCATTCCTGATGGGTAAATATGTCTTTACAAAGGCTCTGACCTTTGGTTGCCTTCTATGCAAGCTGACTGGAATTTGCTGTGTTCTCAAGACAGTGTGGGGAATCCCCTGGAAAGTAATGTGCAGGGAGGTGTGGACAGGTCAGTTGGCATGTTCGCCAACTTACCCATTCCTGGGAATTTCATCATAACTGCACCATCACACACCATTATCCACAGGTTACCATATACATTTACTCTCTTTTGTTTTTTATCAATGCTTCATGCCTCTAACCTCGTTAAAATCCCTTAGAGCTTCAATTTATAGTTTGAAATTAGACCAAGCTGACATCTCTTCACACAATGCATACATCACATGCTAAATCTTGTTTCGGTGCTTCCTCGGCTTTTGTGCCAACAGCTCTGCTTCCAATGAGATGGAACGGTACCAGGTTTTTCATTTATCTTTTTCTAGTTGTTACTTGATATCAAATTAACGAGACTCAGCGACGATCTGGCAGTTGGCCCAGGAACTCCATCTTGGCTAGCAAACATCTGACTCGACAGGTCTAACAACTGGATGGTAGGGTTGAAAGGCTTTGTTCAGGTGCTCTCCATGCTTGCTGGGGGCACAGGCTGTGTAACAACAATAGAGAGCCTCGAAGATAGCCACTCCCGGAGTCATTCCCCGTTGCAAAACCTCAAGACAAAGATTCAGCAGTGCCATCATCCAAAGACTTCTCGCATCAACAAACACCCTTCTTGGACTTCTGCATCACACTCTGTATTCCAAGAATTCTTTCCCTTTTTTATTCTACTGCTTCTGGTTGCACAGACAGTTGGCACGAGAGAACGTGCGCGATCAGTTTTCACTTTGTAACTATGAATGATTGTATTTAGGTGACTCCCCACCTTTCGAATGGGACTGTCTGATTTTGACTCAATTTTTACGTTCCCTTCTAAGTTTCTCTCTCAAGTCCCTCAAGTCCTCAAGATTTCTGCACACTAAGGTGCAGAGTATAAGTTAAGTACTCAAGTTCACTTGACTCCCAGTCAAGTTTGTCCAGGTCCTCCCATACTCCCATTGCTACAAGTCATTTACAAAGTAAAGTGGTTCATTTTGATACCTTTCACGCTGATTCTTGAACTGCCTACTCTTGACACGACCAATCTCCTCTTTCAAGGATATGGACACATGACTTAATAGATTGCCTACACATCCATCACCCAGTACCTCTTCTAGTGCATGTGCCACAACGGGCCAGGACTCGCATCCCATTTACCTCCCATCCACTACCTAAAAGGGCTGACAAACAAGCATTTTGTTTTCTCTCTCCCTTTTCAGTGCTCGCTTACTTGACCTCCTGCAACTTGACCACTTGGTCAATGGAATACCCAGCAGACCATCCACCCTGCCACAGAGGCTTTTCCCACCATCTCCTTTAACATGGCTATTAAGCAAAGCTTGCATCATTCCAGGAACTACCCTGTCTTCCTCCAAAGACTGATCTGTATATGGATCCTCTCAGAAATGAATGGTTTAGACAGGCATAATATCCACCTTGTATATCTATGACATACTGCATGTCACCATGTCCAAGCATGTCAACAAAGAGGCTGCATCCAAAGGAAAAGGATGGTGCTCCATCATCATTGCACTGGTTTTGAGTGTTTCCTCCACCTGGGTACTTGACATCCCTGACCAAGTATTTTCAGTCAAGATATTGAGAAAGGAATGATTATTCTTGAGGAGATGGGGAGGTCTGTCATTAGTAAAATTCTTCTGGACTATGAGAAGGATGGGGCAAAGGAGAGGGTGAGCAGATGGGGATTGGGCAGGGAGATGGTGAGCTGCTGAGTGGGCCAGAAAGGGTGGGAGTCACTGAGAGGGTCTTTCCATCATTATCCATCTCAGCGCTATGAGAAGGATGGGGGGAAGGAGAGGGTGAGCAGATGGGGATTGGGCAGGGAGATGGTGAGCTGCTGAGTGGGCCAGGAAGAGCAGGAGTTAGTAGCCAGTCTTTCCTTCATTACCCATCTCATTGCTTTGAATAGGATGGGTTGATGGGCCAGGAAGGGTTGGCATCGGCAGAGGTGTAAAAGGCTGTGTTAGTAAATTAGGCTGAACACTCATTCACTGCCAAGCATTAGACATCTGTAGTGCATCCAGAGAATTTTGTCCAGCAGCCAGGATGGAAGCACCAGGCATGAGTGTAGAGAGCAGAATAGGCTTTGGTGCACCAAGGGCAATTCCCATAGCCTTTCTTGAAGGAAAATAAAGAAGTCATCTGTAATTATAGCTGGAACGTGATGGAACCATGACCTAGCTTCTGCATCAATGTCAAGGCTCAGGCTGGCAACAGTCTTGAGGGTTTTAAGAACACAGTCTTCAATAGGCATGTCCTGAGCAATTTGTATCATGCTTTGCCATATTCCTTTTTCCACTGACCAGACTTTTGGGTGATGAATGTTTCCATGGATAACCCAACTCTAATTGGAATCATCAGCCAGGTAACAAATGACTAAGCTTCAGTTCTACTTACCATATACAGCCTGGCCCGGGAAATATGAAATGATGACAGTTTACTGAAGAGCACCAGTGGACTTATGGCAATGGCCAGCTCCAGGATACATGACAGAGATGCCAAGCCAAGGATAGGTGCTGATAACCAGGTCCAAATTCCTCTGTGAGGTCTTCTTGTTTGTGGGGGTTATCCAATTGACCCTAAGATATGCATTAGAATGAGAGATAGCAGTGGAAATAGTAGCACCTGTAGCAGTTGACAAATTGCTAGGCATGCAAGGCCTACATTGGCCAAAATCTACAATGCTTGGCTTTTTCTTTTGTTTTTCTCTGCAAAGAGATATAGTGTTCTTCCAATTCTTTGATCTTCAGTAAGAGTGCTTCCTATTGGTGCTGTATTTGCAGCATTGGAGTTTTTGTCCTTGTCTGCTTGCAGGATGGAAAGTGCATTTGAAGTTACTCCCAACCAGTCCTCAAGGTCCTGTTTAGTAACACATGTCATGGTGCCCCACTATTAAAAAATGCAACTTGAAACATAAGTCATTCTTTAGCAATGTGGAATCTAACCCACAGCCCACCCAAACACCTGTCTCAATTTCTTGGTCCAATGCCTTGTATATGTCCAGGAAATGCATAGACAAAAGATGGGAGGCGACATGTGAATGAAATGATGAAGAGGTTGCTGGAATTTCCCCTTTCAGTGCCTTGTGATATGCCCAGCTATTTTCATCTGTTTCATCCAGACATTGTAGGAAGTCGTTTTTCAGAGATTGTATCAAACCCTTCGCCATAGTCAGCGCCAGGATTACATTTGAAATGTGAAATACCTTGGCTGGCTCCCAGGGTTTGAATAGGTCTGATGATGGTGTCAGCCATGGAAGCTAGCCCAAAAGACCAGAACCCTGGATCCCAGTTAAATCATTGTCATGGTCATCATATCTGCAGTGGGAAGTGTTGATGTATCTTTCCATTGATGATGCCAGAAAACTATGTGTATTTGGGGTAGGTGGATCAACAAGTGCTAGGGTTAGATCATTGTAGCCAGTCAGGATGGAGGCAGCTTGCATTTTGAAAGGGAAGATATTTGAGAGGGTGATACCCCCAGGTTCAAATATCCTGAAATTGCAAGTCACTGAACCTAATTTGGTAAAGCGCTATCTTGGCATGAGGTGCAGAAAATGCCCATTTGTTTGGTTCTATCAACACAGAGCATGCATGTGACAGTTCAGAACCATCACATGCACCTGGAAGCATAGTTCGGCACCATCACATGCACCTTACTTAAAGCAAGCATGATTCAGCTGAAAGCAATCAGAACCAAATGACTCTACCTCCACATCACATTTGCCATGCAGCCATTCCAATGATCAAGTGAGGAAGCAATGTGGGAACTGGCATGCAATGAACCTTTCATGCCTCCTCCATGGCAGTGGACATTTGATGATGGGGTTGTGAAGTTTGGGTGTGACTTCTACCATGTGGACAAGGCAACACTATGTGAACTTGCTTTGCTTGATGTTCACTCACAGTATTGGGAAACTACAAGTCCAGAGCATCTCTGGAGATATCATTAAGGGCTTCAGTACAATGTGGAAAATAGTTTTTGATCAGCAACCACCAGTGTGCCACATCAACCTATCACACAGCAGCATTTCTCAGGCCATGGTTGTTGCGAGTGATTTTTATGAAGTTGCATGATAGCAAAGGAAGGAAGATGGTAGATTATATTCTGAATAGTGTTTCCAAAGATGAAAAGTTAAAGTTACAAACAGGCAATCTCCAGGAAGATGGTATCATTTTTATCCTATGATGGTCCTGACCTGAGCTTATGATTTCACCAGACTGGAAAGCAGTAATTTTTGACAAGCACCACCAGGCAGGGCTGTCCCATATGATTCAGATGATATGCTCCGAACAACAGATTCATAGGCACAGCAATACTGGATATTCATGGAATCTACCTATTTTTTCCATGATTACATATGAAAATCATGATCCTTGGGCACTATTCCAGTTGTGCTTCTCTACAAGTATGAAGTGGTGGAACAGAAATGGGAGAACATTCTGGAGCTGTCAACTTCACATATCTGGACAATTGCTAGGATACCCTTTAGGAACTCAGGCATCAAGAGATTTCTGCATGGACAGTGGCTTGATGATGATATCATTGATGCTTACTTGGGATTATGTAGATACCTGTGGCCAGATATCAAATTTATCTCAGTACACTGGCTTCCTTCCCTTGGAAAATGGGGACTAGAAGCATCAAGCAAGTCAGTGGCTTGGGTGAGTTACCTTTTCAGCTTTGTTGAACCAGACTCAATTAGCTGTTGGTTCCCAGATTTCAAAAAATGAAACTAGTGTGGCAACTGCGATGAAAACTTTCACAGCAGTCATCACCATAATTAATGATCCTCAAGACCATTGGGTTGCTCTTAAGTTCAATCCAAAAAGCCAGGTTTTGGAGGTGTTCAATAGCATGGTACCCAAGCATGTCAAAAGGCAATTGGAGAAAATTGATAAGGTCAGATACCCACCATAGCAGTTACGTGGTTCTGATGCTCCCCTATAATAAGCAGATGATCTTACAACCACTGGGGTTGAATACTTGGTAGGTTAAGGTAGGAAAAAATGCTCCACAACAGCAGGGTTCTTCAGACTGTGGGGTTTATGCCTGTCAGTTTGCCAAACATCTTGCTTTAGAAACTCCCTTCCAGCAATTATTGAGTGAGAAGGAGTGTGAGTGGATTAGGAAAACAGTGGTTGTGGAGCTTGCAAATGGGCATATATGTGTTCCTTGGAGATAGTATATATTACAGGATGTAGTTATAGCAGACCCAAGCCCATGATGGCCATAAATCATTATGAGTGGTCCCTGCATTAATCCAGTCCTTCAAATCATCTTTCCCTCCAAAAGATGTCAAGGAAATGCTATGAGTTTTGTCTAACCTATGAAGCATATAATCCACAGAGTTCTGGCAATTGGTTGGGATGATGTGATGGAAGACATCCACCAAGCATGTAGGTGGATTTTGCAGGTGCATGGAATATACTTGCCCACATATGTTCTGTTGAAGATTGGCTGACAATGTTTTAATAAGGGCCACAGATCCAAAGGTTTTCAAGGAGGTTCCTACAACCAATACATTGTCAGATTTTTGTCCACCGAGGGCCTGTATTTCAGCGATATCTTCTCCCTTAGGATGTGTTTCCCCATATAAAATAATTGCAGGTCAAAGCAATCCACCCTGTCCCAAGGATCATTTCCCTTGACTACTCCTCTCTTCCATTCAGTTTTTACATTGAGGACAGCCAGGCAGTTGCCCACTTTTTAGAGTTATGAAGTGATGGAATATGTGCTCAGTGAAGCTGCATTGGGTACACATGACCTGCATGGCTGACCCATGAAGCTGTACACAGTTAGGATGGTTGACATCAGTTGCTAATCCTGCCTTGATCTCTAGATCATCAATGTTTTGTGTATGAACCTGTTAAGTTCTGGGTTGGAGGAAGGAAACATCAGACTTCCAGTCATACCCAGACAGTAGAAGTTGAAAGGGGAGAGTCCAATAGGAGCAGGGTTCCAATGGAATTCCAAGGCAAGGGTTATTGGGACAGAAAGGACTTGGCTTCAGCTTGTAAGAAGCTGTGCCCTTGGAAGGTTGCTGAGTTTGGCAGCCTACACTAGACTTAGGTTTACTAAAAGACAGGATCAAATTATCTTCGTTGCATGGAAGTAGGAACCATAAGTTACTACAAATAAAAGAATAGGAAGTTACTATACCTTCATTGCATGGAAGTAGGAACGAAGGTTAAGGAATAAAAAATAAGTAATATATAAGAAAAAGATCGACCGTGTAAGTAAAAGGCCGCATCAAGCATAGTGTGTGGTTTGGGAAGGCCACATCAGGCATAGTCACAAAATAGGAAGGTACTGCATCAATAGGATAATGTTGGCACTGCTGGATGTGGATAGAAGGGTAATAAGGATGTATGGTGCCATTGCCAGGATGCATGTTGCCAGTTGTTGTTGTTGTATTTGCTGGTGGCTGTGCCGGTGGTGAGGTTGATTGTGTCGGTGATGTGTGTGGCTGTGTCGGCGCCGTGGGAGTGTGTTGGCGGCATATGGTGGCCATAACTCACTGTAACACAGACAGTGGTATATCTGGTGTTGGTGAGTCGTTTATGCACTGTAGGTGGCTATGCTATCGCTGCTGGCACAGCCACCGGCGAGAGTGGTTGTGTTGGCGATGTGTGTGGTGTGCCAGCACCGTGGAAGTGTGTAACAGTGGTGTAGGTAAATTAACTTGTTGTAATGTGGGGCCAGACTTACAGCCCTTCTCCTTGTCAAGTGCCCTAATTTTAAGACAAGGGTAAGGAGGATGATCAGAGGCCCAAAGGTTTTTTGGAGAGGATGATTAGAAGTTTGAGGAAGACTTAAGAGATGATTTGGAGCATGAATAGAATGGAATTAATTGGGTGACTTGGTTGATTTACAAACTGGCAATACAGAACAAAAGTAGCTAGCTTAAATACTAAGGATCAGAGGTGATCAGAGTTTCCGAGGCTGTGATAATTTGAAAACCAGCCTCCAAGGCAAATCCTGAGACTGTTTTGTCAAATTGGAAATGAGGGAATTTCACCTCTAGGCAGTGCTGCTGATAGGAGGTGGGCTGTGTTGCAAGGTGGCCAGAAAAGGTGGCAGAAATGATCAGAAATCCAGTTGGGAAAATTGGTCTTGACAGTATGTCCCCCTTAGTGCTGAGCCTACGAGGCACATGAAGGTTTGAATCCACATCGGGTATGTTGATTTTGATGGGGTTCCCAGGTCTTCTTACAATCACCACCACCACTACTATGTTCAACCCAAATGTCCTTCATCCCCTTGTACACAGAAAAGATAGTGGCCATCAAGGCCCAGCAGTTGATGGAAGAACTCAGGTTGGAAGAAGAGGCTAGGGAGGCTGAGGAGCAGCAAGCAGCAGAGGAGGCTGCCAGAGTCAAGGCAGCTAGGGTGGAGGCAGAGAAAAAAGCTGCAGAGGAGGAATGGAAGAAAGTGGCTGCCGCCAAGAGGGAGGAAAAGAAGCAGAAAGCCACAGAGGTGGAGCCTGAAGAGGCTGGGGGAAGTGCCTCCCCCAAGAAGAAGGTGAAAGGAAAGGCATGGGCAGAGGTGCCCAAAAATGAGGCCCCTGTGTGGCTACAAGCCGCCATTCCATGTAAGAGGCAAGTTGTACTTTATTCTTGTTGCACTTCCATGCTGACTTCTAGTAGATGTTCTAACCAAAAGTTGTTGTGTTTCCAGATGGGAACCCAGGGTCGCATCACTGTTATTCTTGCTAGGGGAGCTGCAAATGCCCAAAACAGCACATTACCCGACAACAGTGGGTCTTTCCTCATTTTTTCTCTCGACTCCATGTTCTGATTCACAGCACAGAACCACAGGCCTAAACATAGGTTACACCAGCCATGGTACCTTGGCCATGCACCTGAACTTTACACTCCCCCACAGAGTCCTGGAGGAATCCTTGTAGTCCTACCAGGAAGACCAGGAATCCTCCAGGAATCCAGTGGGACTCACCAGGACTCCAGTGGGACTCAGTACCCTAAGGTCATACCATAATGGAAAGTCAATTTGAGATATCTTGCGAGTTTCAAGTGCTTCGGACTTCATGAATTTCACAAAGTACATAAAATAAACTTATTCAGAGCAGGGATTGAACTCTAGAACTCATCATCAAGAATCACATGACAAACCAAACAAGCACTTAACCAGTTGAGCCACAGGAGAATTATTAGTGGCCAATATAAAAGTGTATTTATACCCTCAAACTCAAACTTAGGTATTTCTCTCTCGAAGCTCACAATTAAGATCAAATAAAATTTATTAACTACATCCCTTGGGTTGGATGCCAGGGATACACCATTAATTACATAATAAAAAAACCTCCCCCACACAAGGTGCAAGGGGGAGTTCTACAAATATATACATATAAAACTAATCTCCCCTTGCATTTGACGTGAGGGGAGCACTACAATTATAAAGAAAAAGAAAGAAAAACCCCTCACCCATGTAAAATGCAGGGGAGGGGGAAGGCATTACCAAAAATAAAAATTGAAAAAACTGCCCCACCCAAAATGCGGAGGCAGCCTGGTGGGGGTTCATTGTCATGCGTGGGCCCTGCTCCTGTTGTCCTTGGCCGCCAATGGGGCTGGATGCAGGTGGTGTGTCATTTGGTGGGTGAGGCTGGGGCCTGCGGGGTCTGTTTGCTGTGCTGGCACCCATGATCCACCCTACGAGCAGGGGCTCGCAGGAATGGGGGCAGGTGCTTGGTCAGTTGTGGGCGTGGCCCATTTCGTGTCGTCACCATTCGTTACCTGTAGTTTAGATGCTACAAAACAAAGCAATATATTTTGTTAGCTTATATAAACAAAAAAAAAGGAAAAAAAAGCACACTTAGGGCCCATCTGGCGGTAGAGTAGAACCTATAAAACAAAAGAAACAAGTTAGTTAGTTTATAAAAACAAAAAGCAAACAAAAAAAAACTTACTTAGGGCCCAAATGATGCGATCTGCATCGTTTGGGCCCATGTTCTGTCTGGCAGTAGAGTCAAACCTATAAAACAAACGAAACAAGTTGGTTAGTATATAAAAACAAAAAAAAAAAAAAAAGCAAACAAAAAAAAACATACTTAGGCCCCAAATGACACGATCAGTGTCATTTGGGCCTGCATTCCATCCAGCCAGCTCGTTTGCAGGTGGTGGTGATGGGGGAGTGGGCATGGGAGTGGTGGCAGTGGGTGTCCATGCAGTGGTTGTGGTAGTAGAGTGGAGAGGAGGGAGAAGCAGCAGCTAGTCCTTAAAGGTCCAGTCCATGTGACCAGAAAATAACCAGAACTGGACCGGACCAGGACCAGAAAAAACCGGACCATCAGTCCAGTTTTTTCAAATTTTAAGTTAGAAAACCACAAAAGACCGGTCCTACAAGACCAGTCCTGACCAGTCATAACCGGTTAAGCACAGCCACATAATCCTCTTGTAATTACCTTGAAACTGGTCAAAAAATTAAGCAAATCAGTGAAGAATTGAGTGAGATATCACCAAAAATGAGTTTCCCAACCAGGTTTCAGGTCGTGAAACCTGTCTTTGGTGATATCTCACTCAATTCTTCACCGATCTGCTTAATGCTTTGACAAGTTTCAAGGGAATTACTATGGGTAGGTTTCCCACCAGTGTTTTTGAGCAGTTATTTCCACTTTGTACATCAGTCTTACTGGCCTTTAGTAAAACCGGTCATGACTGGTTAGGACCAGTTTTTTGTGGTTTTTTGCAGTTCTGGTCTGCTTATTTGGTTATTTCCTTTTATGGAGGACCGGTCAGGTTCCGGTCTTGCCAAAAATAGCGTGAGAACTGGGTCTGGACCAAGTACATTACACTCCTCCACCTATTCCAGTCAGATTCCAGTCAGAATGCCCATTCCAATCGGAATTTCTGGAATTCTGGGGAGTTCCATTTACATATATTTTTCTCACAATTCATAATTCCGGTCGGACTGGGGGGTCAATTTTACCTCTGGAATCCCTGGAATCTACCCGGACTCATTTTACCTGGAACAGTCGGATCAACCGGATGCACGGCACTAGCATAACTGGAATAACCAGAATGCATGTGCTTTCCCAAATAAAATTTCGACCTGCACCAAGAATTGAACACTTGACCTTGGGTCTGCACACATAACAGCATGCTTAACCATTGAGCTACCAAGTCATTATTCATCTACATACATCTAATACTTTTATTACCCAACCAAGGTGCGTAGTTACAGCCATTAACGGAATATGCACACATGCATATTGCATGACACGTGACATGTGACTGCCAGCTCACAACCACCACCACCGTTGTCAACGCCGCCTCCTCCTCCTCTCCACTCTACCACCACCACTGCATGTGCACCCACCACCACCATTCCCACGCCCACTGCCACCATCACCACCACCTTCAAACGAGCCAACTGGATGGAATGTGGGCCCAAATGACGGCAATTGTTGTTTGGGCCATAGATAAGTTTTTTTCTTTTTTCTTTTTCTTTTTATCAATCAACTAATTTCAATTTATTGCTTTTTAGGCTATATACTACTGGGGATGACCTGCTGCAACAGAAAACATGCAATGGAAAAATGCACAACCCATGCCCACGCCCACCCGATCCCCTCCTCCCCATTCAAATGGGATGTGAGGCTGTCAATACAGGCTAGGTGGGTGCAGAGGGATGCCAGGAGACCCCAGAAGGGGGATACCTGCCTAGTAAGCAACCACCAACCCCCACACACGCGCCACATCGCACTGATGTGCCCAAACCCCTCCCTCCCCCCCAAAAAAAAAACAAGACAGAAATCCAAATGGGGGACGATGGCGACAAACATCGACAAGCCACCCACCTCCAGCCTCATGAGCAACTGCTCATGGGGTGGAACATGGGTGGAACGATGCCCAGGCACAGGGACAGGAGACAACGACAACACACCACCCGCCCCCAGCCTCATGAGCAACTGCTCGTGGGGTGGATTGCAGGTGGAATGACAATGATGACAAGCCACCCACCTCCAGCCTCATGAGCAACTGCTCGTGGGGTGGATCGTGGGTGGAACGACAACGATGACAAGCCACCTACCCCCAGCCTCACGAGCAACTGCTCATGGGGTGGATCGTTGGTGGAAGGACAGACAACAGCCGGTCACATCCCCTCCCCCTCCCCTGCACTTTGTGTGGGGAGGGATTTTTTTTGTACTTTTAATTATTTATTATTATTGTGCCCCCCCTCCCCTGTTTTGCCTGGGGGAGTGATTTTTTTCATCATGTTTTTACCTCCCCCCTCACATTTGGCGCAAGGGGTTAGCTTTTTATGTATATAAATAAAACTCCCTCTTGCATCTTGTGAGAGGGAGGATTTTTTGTTTATGTATATAATCACAATCATGCCCACTCCCTCGCATTCAATGTGAGGGATGTGGTTAATTAAAAAAATTTGATCTTAACTACTTCGAAAAAAATTAGAGTGTCATGAATAAACATTATATTACTAACTAATAATTTTCCTGTAGCTCAACTGGTTAAGCACACATGTTTGGTTTGTCATGTGATCACTCTAATCAAGATGTCTTGAGTTCAATTCTTACTCTGCACAAATATATTTTGTAGGCACTTTGACAACTTAAGACTTGAAATTTGACTATCCATTAGGGTATATACTCTAAGTTGAGCATCTGGAGTAACCAGAATCTGGTTGGAATAACTGGAATCCAATGGAATCCAATGGAATCCAGTCGGAATAACCAGAATCCACTGGAATCCAATGGAACTGGACTCCAGTGAGTCCAATCGGAATAGGTGGAGGAGTGTAAATTACTGACCGGACTGGACTTTTAAGCACTAGCGGCAGCGTCGTCGAGAGTGGTGGTGATGGTTGATGAGTTGGCAGTGTTGATGATGCAGCTGTGTGCTTTGTCATGCACAGCCGCCCCAATGGTGGCCTAGAGCAGTTAGTAGATATATGTTGTAAATCTATGTGGTGTAGTGGTTATATTGGCTGTGCTATAATGTTTGTCATCTAATGCTGAGGGTTCAATTCTGGCTCATGACATTTATTTTATTACTTAGTAGTAATAAAGACTCCTGGTTAATTCCTGGTAGAGTCCTGAGAGTCCTGGGGGATTCCTGGTACCAGAGTCCTGGGGAATTCCAGGAATTCCTCCTGAAAGAGTGTAATTTACCAGGAATCAACCAGGAATCCCCCTGGGATGGGAAGAGCCAGGAATATATACTTGAATCACAAATGGCTGGAACATTGGTTCCCAATAATCCTCCAGGATTCCTCCAGGAATACGTGGGGGAGGACAAAGACCTCCCATGCACTCCAAAATGGTAGGAAAGGAAAGGAAAGAAAAAAAAATACCTGTGGGCCCAGAGGACATTGTCCCTCGAGCACCACCCCTTCCGTCCTTTCTGTAGCCGCTCCTGCAACCCCCGTTATTGTTGTCGCCATCTCTGTCGTCACCCCTGCCTTCCCCCTGTCCAGTGGCAGGGGTGGGAGGATGTGTCATCAGGTGTTGTTGTTGGGTGTCCTTCTATTTTGTAGGACAATAAAACTAGGAACACACATCAGTGGGGTGGATCTCCCTATATCGACTCAGTGCAGGAAAGCGAAGCACTACTAGTATAAGATGTCATTCATAAGAGGAAGAAAAATGAGGGAAAATGCAGAGCATACCTGAAATGCATGGTAAATGTGTTTTACGAGCCACAACTTGAAGAAATAGATGAATAAGCGGGTGACTGTGACTGCGAAATACAGGCTAGGGCCACAAATCTGTAAGGGTCATGTTTGATGCCAATGAGATCTTCCAACACTGAATATGAATGTAAAGGGCTGTTGTCGATACTATCACTTACCAAGTGTTTCACCATGATTTACTGATTATTAAATTACACCACATCAACTACAAAATTAAACTGATGGCATATATGGTTCAAAAGATAGGCTTCATTACTTCCAGAAAATCTAATTACTTGCACTGTAAGGGCTGCTGCTCTGCACGACAAATCCAAATTCTTTCAGGCTTGGGGGGATGAAAAGTAACGTGGGCAATGAATATGTTTGGAGCTTGTGGGCTTAGGAGATCACAAAGTGTAGAATGCCATGACTGCACCATCAGTACTGATGGACGCTACATCTTGAGACTCATACAGTAATGATGCACCTGTCAGCATTCCATCATGAAACCAGATCATACCGGCACTAGTAATCACACGTGACATGAAATGCCCATTTTCAAAATAAACAACTCCTCTGAGCATGTAATGAACACAAGCAGCATCTCCACAGGTAATCCAGAGATCAGGAGATAGAGATGGTTTGCTGATTCCTATGTTGAAGGCCAGCAGAGGCGGTGTTTGAAGAACAAAGGTCTTCCTCAACAAATAAGCATCGCAAGTAGAACATTTGGAAGCTATGCCAACCATGAAGTCATCCATGCAAGCTTGTAAAGACATACCAGGGCATCCAAAAACAATAATTTCACAGTTAGCAGCTGGGTTCTGGTCAATATTTCTACCAACATCATGTTCATTTGGGCAGGCAAGCTCTGACACTGTGATTGGGTGGCCGGTTTTAAGCAAGCAGTGGGCAATAGAGTGCACACTTGCATAACCTCTAAAGGTGAACTCTGCAGAAATTCTGGCTAAGTGACATCTCAAGAAATCTCTAATTTGTTCCAAAGAAAAGTGCCAAGATGTAGAACGGTCGACTTGAAAGCTCTCATGTGTTTCAAAGCTTGTCATTAGGGAATCCAGCAATTCTGACTGCAAGCCCTGCCATGATGCACTGGTCTGTGCAGGATTCTCACACCATATGTTAAAGAACACTACAAATACTGCGTCGTATGCACAGCTGTTGTTCATCCAAGTAGTGTCGAGTGGGACACTCAGGCAGATGGCTTCAGATGGATCAACAGGAGGGTGAATAAATTTTATTTTTTTCACTTTTGGCCACTTATTTGTAGGAACGATATAAGAAGATTTGTGTTTTAATATAAATGTGTTTGAGTCATGAGGCAGCTTCATCATGGGTGTAGATGGTGCCTTGGAACTGCTCATATGCAAAATGCCAGCATTGCTATCAATTCCTTTTGGGCCGATTACTTGCCAGTCAAGATATTCCTTCCATTCCAGAAATGGATCTGACCTACTCCAATGGATGGCTTTATGCATTGTGGACAGCATGTAGTTCTTACCCTTGTGTTCCTGAAACAAATTTATCAAGGTATTCCTATGATCTGCCATCACGATAGCTCTCAGCAGCTTATCCTCAAATTTGAGAGCAGTGATATTATCCAATAGCTCTAGCTCCCAAAATTCTTGGCACAGTGCTCCAGATGCACCCCCAGTGATCTTGGTTGTGTGAAGGCTGGACAGAATCAATGTCCCAGCTGTGGTGGCACTCCTGGACAGGCAGTGTAATATCCTTGGTGAGAACAGCACTGGCTAAGGTCCACAACATTGTATGGCTGAATTTTTCCCTGGGAGGCATAGTCTGTCATTGTGAAGTTTGGCAGGGCCTCAACTTGACTCCTTGATACAGTGAGTGATGTGTCATCCAGAAACCTGCAGTTTGTGACAACACTGGTCCTTATCAGGGTTATAACATTCTGAGGTAAGCCATCCATCTTCGGTGGGTTTGCAAGCTCCACAAATAGGGTGTCTAACACGTCCTTGTTGTTTGGAAGTTTGTGTGACTGCCATCCATACATGAAACCCTCTTGACCCTTTGTGAGGCACATTTCTGTAGCAGCATTGTTACAGATCATGATAGGCATGCTGACACAGATGGACAGCTTTGCAGGAATGAGCTTTGTATTCATGCAAGCAGGCTGCTCGCAAAGAGCATGTTGAATCTTTTCTGGAATCACACCTTGCTTAATGGATCATTTGTTACCAGAGACCTTATTTCACATTTCACATGCTTGTTCAGGTTCCTTGCAAGCAACGGTATCGACAGAAAAGAAATCTGTCAACTGCTGTTTTGTTTCAGCAGCAAACCTTTGACTACTGAGTTTATTTATTTCATCCTTTTGCGAATTGAGTGTGGTTATTATCGACATGTTTCTGAACTGTTTTTCATTCATGTTAGAGCAGCCGGGTAGTTCACTGGATATACGGGACCTAAGGAATGCAATGTCGGCTGGCATGCAAGCCTTGTACCTCATATTTGCCAGGGCTTTGCAGAACTTAGTGTCCTCCACTGATTGAGACCATTGTCACATATTTTGAATCTATCTGGAGTGGCTGACCCAGTTACTGTCGAGACCATTGCAAACATCTTACCTATCATTCCCACAGGTGGCTGTTACATATTACAGCGATGACTCTAACAACTCTGACAATGACGATGGTTCTGATGGTAGTCATGGTGGTTACATACCTGCAGATTATACGATCCAGGCTCATCTCTCACATCAGAAAGGTCTGATGTCAGCCCTTAGTCTAAATAATCGTGGGCATGTCACACTTGTTGGAATCATTGATCCCCTGCAAACCATCCTGTGGGAATGCAAAACTGTCTCTTCTCATTCATCAGCTCCCTTCTGACCCTTGTTTCCTGGCAGGCAGCCCAGTGAAAAACTGTGTGCAACTCAAGGCATCAAGTAAAAAAGACGTACGAACAGGGATCAAAGATGATTCCACTGCCCGGTCCGTGCCACCCCACACAACAAACACCAAATGTTCCCACCCTCCTTCATTTATCATGTTGTTATTGCTGCCATCAATCATCGCCATTCCTCCTTTCCCTCCTCCCTCGTCGTTCACTCACCGTGAATCAACATACCTTCTCACATTAGCATAGCTCCAGCAGCATATGTACTTCTCGCCACAATCTTGCCATGCTGAGCAGTCTGACTTGTTGTCACTTGCTCTTCACGAGATGCCAGTCTGACTAGTTGTCACTGGTTCTCTTCTTCTCGTCGCCTTGTGGATGCCTTGCCAAACACTCAAATCATCTCATGAAGCAAGAAGGTTACAGTGACTGCAAATGCATGAAGATCGATGGCAAGCTTTTGCCTGCTCCATGCACACATCTAAATACAGCTGATCAATCATCTATCCTCAATGCTCTCAGCCCCTTTTCCAACCTCGCTTTGAACTATCACGCACATCATGGGTGTCAACAGTCTGTGGCAGGTATGTCTGTGGACACTTTACCCTTTATCTGTTCTGACTGTCATGTTGTCATCAACTTCTCCAGATTGTAGAGCCTGCAGGAGAAAATATCTCTTTGCATAAGCTCGCAGTTGAACATGGTTTTTTGCAGAATAAAGGGGGTGTGAGAGGCCTCCAAATTGGCATTGATATCAGGTGTGTGCAAGGTGTCCACGAGAGCATGGAGGCAATACTGATGGCATTGTTTTCCTGCAGCAGGTGGTTCTATTGAGCAAGCTCGCATCGTGGTCACACCAAAAACCATGAGCTCGCAGAGCTGTTTGGCTGCTGTGCTCAACTGCTCAGTCTTCCATTCTTCCCCATCTTTGTGTTCGATGGGCCTGAGTGACCTGCGCAGAAGTGTAACAAGATTGTGCGTGGGACCCAGCACTGGCTGGCGAGGGACACACAGGAGATGCTGGACTGCTTTGGGATCCCATGGGTCATTGTAGGTCAATCTTCACACTATTTCCATGCCATCTTTCTCATTTGTCTGCAGGCATGTGGGGAGGCAGAGGCAGAGCTAGCCTGGATGTCAAGAGAGGGGCTGATAGATGCCATCTTAACAGATGACTCCAACATCTTTGTATTCAGTGCATCGACCATCCTCTGAGTGTAAGTTGCTAGCTGACTACCCACACATATGGCTAACAGGGTCATGTATAGCTTACAAGGAGACAGCAAGGACCAGTGGGTCATGATGTATGACCAGGAGTCGATCTGTGAGCTTGGGTTCTGCCAGGAAGATTTTGTCCTGATTGTGTTGCTGGCAGGTGGCAACTATTCAGTAAGTTAGCTCCACAAACATTCTTGGATGTCTGCCAGTGCTCACCCATGTATCTTCACCAACCAGCCAGGCCTCAAGGGGTGTGGTCAAACCACTGCATCGGTGCTAGCTTGTGCCGGATTTGGTCAGCGCTTGGTGGTAGGCACTGGTGATGACCACTCGCCAGAACAGGTTGCTGCCTTTCGTGCTGCCTGGCATGAGGATCTCCTCATTGAGCTATGTGAGAACTGTGCTGGCTTTCTCAAGCAGCGCCAGCCCAAGCTTGCCAATCTGATCCCCGACACATTCCCTGATCTTTGGATCCTCAGGCTCTACACGCACCTGAAAACTCTGCAACACCAGGCAGCCTTTGTGATGCCTCTGCTCATGTCGAATGGAGGTATTGACACCATTGCACTCTCCCGCTTTGCCAAGCATACCATTGTCTGGGGTCAGGATCCTGGCGGTGTCCTGTGACACTTTGCTTCCTTTGTCTTTTCAGGGATTGCTGTGCAGGAGCTCATTTGGCATGCTGTCTTGTTGGATCAGGGAGCTCTGTGCTGTCCTGTCACATTGCCACTCATTGGTGGGGTTCTTCTGTACCAATCCAATAAGTCATCTACCTACCAAAGAGAAGCACGCATCAAGCTTCATCTTGAGAAAGAGTACCTTGCTAGTGTATGTCAGGCTGCCTCTGACATGGGAGATGGTACTGCTGTGGACGAAATTATGGGCATTCGTGCGTGGCTTCCAGCTGCAATGCTTGAGCACATCATTGCGGATATCAAGAATGATCTGGAAGGTGAGCAGGAGTCAATGCCCAACATCACCAAGGAGGATACACAGCCAATTCCAGAAGAGGAGGAAGATGCTCACACCTCTCCCAGTGGGTTGGAGGAGCTCAGGAAAATAGTGCAGAATGCTTCAAAGGGGGTCACCAAGGACACTGATCAGCAGTACCGCAAGTAAGGGCTGACAGCCTTGCATTTATTGTGAAACAGGCTTGTAGTTGACAACAAACCTCCATCCAGCCTTTCAGAACAGTGTGTCAAGTTCTTGATTGAGAACGGGCTGATAAAGGATAAGAAGGGGTTCATCAGTTCCAAGCCACCAAAGGATGCACCCATGTTCATTGCTGCATGGATAATGAACAGGTAAGCACTTGATGGCATCGGGGGACAAAGAAAGCAACTAACAGTTGTTTGCAGCTGCGATACATTGAACCTTGATGGAACCCTCAAAGATCCCAGTATCCAAAGGGACACTTACTCGAGTGCACAGAAGATGTGTGCATCAATGACATACATGTTCGGGTGGATCCATGGACTGGGAACTCTTCAGTGGCAAGAGAATGAGAGAATGGGTGAGATGAAGGGCAATCCATTGGTGTGTGAGGCTGTATCAATGTACATGATAAGCTTGCATCAATGAAAGGTACAGAGTCATCTGACTCCAGGTTAGTGCTTGGAATGCTAAAAAAAAAAACCCAGGTGCAAGCAGGCGAAAGCGCAACCAGTGCATGTGCAATTACACCAGTGAGTGCCCCTTCTCTGCATGTGACTGAGTGCATCGGGACCAACATAGCCAGGCAATCATGCAGGCAATGTATCATTTCAACCACATTCCTGAGAACTGGACCATCAAAGATTATGCACCAAGAAAGCATTCCAATAAGAGCTCAGAAAGCTGGGGAGGAGGGTGTGCTCATCATCTAATGTCTGCTGCATATGCGATAGCATATGTCTCCTCCGATTTGATGAAGTTCTCAAGATCCAAGTCCATGACATCACATTTGTCAAGACTGCCAAAGGCAAACACATGGAGCTTCTGCTGCCCTTTTGGAAGATGGAACAGTGTGGAGGTGAGTTGGTTTTGAGATACAAATGCTGCTTTGTTTGACCAAATTTTTTTTTTTTGGGGGGGGGGGCACTAGAGATCCCACTGTTTGTTCTTTATCCCCTGCCAGAGGAGGAGGCACACCTCTGCCCTGTACAAGCTGTTGCTGACTGGATTGAAGAATCAAAGCTTACAAATGGCTTTCTCTTCTAGTGCATTGCTTCGGGTGATCGCATTGCAGAAGCCAATGTGCCCATGGTAAGTTTACTGAGCATTGTTCCTTATCACTCATGTCCAACACCCTTCAGACAGCACAGCAGTTCCTTGAGCTCTTTAGAAACAACCTGCTGGATGTGAATTTGGACCCCACACCCTACGGCACACATTCCTTTTGCCATGGTGGTTGCCAGTATCTTCACTGCTACCGCCGCTGGTCCTTTCGGAGGATATGCAAGTGCGGTGGTTGGAGCACTGACTTCAGCTACCTGACAATTGTCAAATACTTGATCTCATTAAATGATGACCAAATGGAACATTGAGAAGATTTCTTCACCCCCAAGTTTGTCCCTACTGTTAGGTGCCCTGCATGGAGTAGACAGTGCCAGTGTGGGTACTAGTATTTTGGAAAAAGAAATGAATGTATCAAACTACTATTACTAAACGAGAGAATGCATCAAACCACTACTGAATGAAAGAACATATCAAACTACTAATAAACTTCTGCAAACAACTAAACTAATGAACGGGCCAATAAAAACTTTGTAAAAACTCATGCAAACAATGTGTCATGCAGCTCCTTGTACCGTTTCACAATGTCAGTGGCACTTGACATCACCACTGTCCTGCCATTCTTGATGTAGCTAAAGACCTTGTTGAACCGCGAACCATACTCCTTGCATGCCTGCTGGACAACGGCTGAGTTTTGGTTCTTCTGCTGCCCTCACAGCATCAGGTTGATGGGGGAATAGGATAGGTGTTTGCTGCTTGGAGTGGAGAACTCCTTCCAAAAGTTGGCAGTGCTCTTGCTGCAGTAGTAGCCGACAAGGAACTAAGAGGCACCAGCATTAGTGACAGCCAACAATACATTCACAGAGACATTACATACCTTCCACTCTGAAAAGGGCTTCTTGAGTCCATCCCATTGCGACCCTTTCCAGCATCCATAGAGAACTGGCCAGTGGACAAGTGCCACCGGCTCTCTCTTGACAGCAAACACAGCCTTGGAGCCATCCCAGAACATAGATGTGTCATCCCAGATGGAGTTGAGGTGGGCAATGTCATGAGCAAAAGTGAGTGCAGGGGGCTGGGGATATCATCCTTGGTGATACAGATGGTCTTCCCATTCCCCAGCTGGATGTCGTGTACCTCAAGAATTTTTGAGGTGATGATCATGGTGCTTGCTGCCTGATCATCACTGCTGTCGACTGCCATTGCCATATTGTCGCCGATGTTGTTCATGAATGGCAGCAGGGGCATGGTTGTGTTGGTGAGTGGCTCGACGGAACCAGGTCTGTTGGTGATGCATTGGAGAATCTGTGAAAGGGCCACCTCTGTGCGATGAATGTGCTCATGGATGGCAGAGGCTGGTTCCGGTGGAGAGAGGGCATGAGAATGAGTGACACAGGGGGAGAGATGGCCAGACCAGGGAGAGGACAAGATGTAGGTGAGGGAGCTGAGCTTGGCGGCACATACGGATACTGCTTCTGTACAGCCCTAGCCTGCAACCACATCAGGGGCAGAATGGCTGAGGGAGGGGAGGAGCAAGGAGAAAATTACCCATGGGAGGATCCTGCTGATCTCCTCTGCCATTCACGTGTCCTTCGAGCGCTCTGTTGGGAGGGCATGCTTCACTCCACCGGATGAAACACCCATGCCAGCGCCATGCAGAAGCTCATTGCGATGGAGAGTGGAGCACTTTGGCTTGGTCTTGGTGGATGCATGAGGGCCCTTGTGAGATGCTCGGGCAGTAGGAAGAATGCTGTTGGGTGCCGGGAGCAATCAGTGTGGAAAGGAGGGGGCGAAACGGACAGCAAAAACAACGACTTACACATTCCATGCGTTGCAGTCAGCACTGAACTCCTTGAGGCACTGCTTGAGGGTGGTGACGGTGCCCTTTGGGTTGAGATGGAATTCATGGCACCATTCCTCCAGCTCGTGTTTGCACATGTTCATGCTAAGAAGGGAGGGTGAGCCTTTGCAAAAAGGAGGGTGTGAAGCACAATGAACAGGGAGAAGGACCGGGCATGGGGTTTCCCATTTTCACCAACAGCACCAGCGAACGGCAACAAGTCCAAGTCAGTGGCCACATCAGAGGTATGCACAGCACCAGCCATGGTTGCACGTTGATAGTGGGGGCTGCAAAAGAGGTAGAGAATGGTGATGAGCCAGACGAGGGAGAGTGAGAGTGTGATGATGAGGACCAGCTTCCAGTGGAGGTTGGGGAAAGTTAGCCAGACACTGAAGAAAGCGGCAGTGCTGAGGACGATGTCGGCAGGCTGAGCTTTGGGAGGGACAGAGGTCGGTGCCAGGGGGTCAGTGGCAGGGCCGATGCCAGCGCCATCAATTGACTCGGAGCGCTTGTCCATGGTGCTGTTGGGGGAAAAGTGAGCAAAAAGCTGAGACTGCCAGAAAACATGGCTAGACTTGATGGAGCCGAAAAACTGTCTGTCGATCAATGTGATGGCATGGCACCAGCAATTGCCGTGTGACAGCAACTGTCCTGTTCTGGAGGGAAGTGGTAGTAGGCTGTAAGCAGATTTGTATGGCAAGCTAGAGTGATCAGCTGAGTTTTGGTCAGCCATAACCTCAAAACGGTCGGCCATCAACCCTGCAATGGTCAGCTGTCATTCTGGAAAAGGAAAATCCAAGACCCTCGGACACCTCATTATTTATAAATAAATTTGAAGTCATTATCTAACATCGAGTATCTCCAATTCAGCAGAGGCAAGAAAACATGTTGAAAAAGGTAATATTCATAGGCATAGTGTTCATAGGCATAAGCAAGTATGGTATCAAAGTTCTGAGAAAGGAAGTGAAGAGTGTCGCATCCTTGGGTAATGAGTTAGTAGGTTGTGTTATGTGGTCTAACTAACTTATGTCAGGAGTGGCCTAGGCATCTGCAACTCGAGGCTTTTTCAAGCGTTCAATTTCTCCAGCAACATCCTCTTTATTCTTCTTTTCATATAAGTCCCCTCCATGATACAGACACTTCTTGATCTTGTGGCTGATTTCGAAGTAATCCTGCTGTTTTTGTGAGCGCTGATTACACATTGAAGTGTTGAAAATGGAATGGTTATTGTGGGCTCGTCTTGATTCTCCACCTCTGAAGTACAATAGAGATGCTTGTTTAGAATGTTCATTGCTGTGTGCCCATTCAGTTCTTCAGGAAGAATCTACAACCCAAACATAGATATTAGTGAGTTGCAAGGCATTTCTTGAGGAAAGGCACTTGCCGTGTACAGAGCATGTTGAGAAACCACAAACTTGATGTACTTTCCCTCGAATTTTGAAACACATGAAAACTTAGTGGCAGCAGGCATGACATAGTCACTAGCCTCATCAGCATGACTATCACATCCTGTTAGGTGATTCAATAGTTCTGAGCCAGACTCTTCCAAGGTCTCAAACATTGATAGGTCCACCTTGTCATTCAAGCTTGGAAAATCACATCTACAGTCGTCGTCAAAGCTCTACGAACCCATACGAACCTCTACGAACCCATACGAACCCCTCTGAAGCTTTACAAAGCTCTACAAAGCTCTACAAAGTCACGAGAATGCTTCGAAATCCTTTGCGACACCTCGAAATTCTTTGTATGGCTTCAGCCACTATAGTACAACTCCCCCGACCTTCGGACAGCACAGGACATACACTTGGAGCATCATCGACGAGTTCCAAACCAGTATCGAGCAATATCGCAGCAATATCGGCCTTCGAACAAGTCCGATATTTCCTCGACCAACTTCGAAAATCATAGAACATCGCAAATCGACATCGGACACTATATTGCCATCCGAATAATCATCACACACATGCCAGATGTATTCCCTACCATTGTCGAACAATATCGCACCGATATTGGGCCATGAACAACGTCTGAAGAATCTTCGAAAATCTTCGGAAAACATCGAACCTCGAAAAATATCATCGGACACAGTATTTCCTGTTTGAATGATCTTCGGATGCATGCTGGACACATGGGACACTATATTGAGTATATTGAACACATTTCGACCGCATGTGCATGCATACAATCTGCTCGAAGCAGGTTCCGATGTTTTATTCAATTTATAACAAGGACAGTCCAGTTTTAGCTATTCTTTCTTATTATTTCTTCATCATGTGTTATATTCACCCCTTCTAGGCTCGCTTTATTGTTCTGATATACTTATATTGTCTTTTGCCTCGAGTTTTCCACATGTTTGGCTCATGTTCTCTAGCCTTTTTAGGTACTTTCTTTATTTTATATAAAAAGATGTACTAGATACAAAGAAAAACAAGAAAGTCGTCATCTTCCTCCCAGATCACAGTGATTTGAGAGTACAGTTTAGTCTTATTCAGTCCGAAGTTTGGTGTTTTATGCTAAACTTCCTCGAAATTCCTCGAAATTCCTCGCATTACGCTATTTTCACTCTCGCTTCCCTCGATTAGCCTTTTCTTCACTTCTACTACTCGTCTAGTCCCCTGATCTTGCATCCGAACATATCTGTGCACTCGAAATTCCTCGAAACTTCTTTGAACAATATCGCAACATCTCGAAAATCATTGCAACACCTTGAAAATCATTGCAACCCCTCGAAAATCATCGCAAGTCCTCGAAACACATTCTTTTAGCCTCGAACTGCTTCAACAAGCAGTTGTTTTATGACTATTTGATGGTCGGTCTGACAGGTGACATCTAGAGGGCCTTGCATCCTTCCTCTGACTCTTGTTATACCAGCCGAAGCAATTTTGTGGGTTTTGTTTGGGTTTCTGGGTTGAGCATCATCAATGTTTCAGTGTAGTCTGCTTCCCAGAATGCACATGTCACCTTCTTCAAGCCTCGCAGTTGTTGTCCCACTGGCACAGCAGGATTGCACTCGATCTTCACACCAATTGCTAGCTGCACCCTGCCGAGGGAACAAGCAACATATCTCCCAAGATCATATGCAGGTTTCCGCTCATTCTCACTATAGGCCACTTCCCAGACAACTGTCGGCCATGCTTGTGTTAGGGTTTGCTTTGTGGGGTGGTCCTCATACAGACTGAAATGCAGACTCTTGATACCATGAACATCTGTAGAGCCTCCCAGGCGAACTAAGCCTGCGTCAACCGAGAGCAAAGAGCAACCTTCGGTGTCATTGGTGTTGACACTGAAGAAGAGAGCAGACAAGATTTTGTGTCCAAATGTCGGGTAGTGCACAATCAACTTGTCTCCCGAGAAATTGATCCTTTGACATTGTGAGACTTGCCATGAGCTAGAGAACCTGACATACCTGAGATTCTCCCAACCTGGCAACTCTCCCACTCTGGACTTTGCCTGTAACTTATCAACGATGTCTGATGAGATGCCCACAATAGATATCTTGCACTCTCCAGCTGTCCCAGCTGTCCCATCCAGTAGTGGCTTCAGCCTAGATATAACTTGATCAAAGGATGGGGCATGGGATTGGTTGGCAGATTCTAATGAGGACCAAGGTGTAGAAGGGGCAATTACGGTGGGATCTGTAGGATCAGAGGGGAGAGATGAAGGCAGGTGTTGTGGGTTGTCAGGGGAGTCCAATGAGCGGCAAGGCATTGGAAGACTGATAGCACCATAATTGGCAAGACCCTCTGGAGAAACTGTTTTGTTTTGGCCCACCAATGGTGTGGCTTTCTGACCAAGCACATTAGAAGAGACTCTGCCATGTTTTGGAGTAGATGGGGGTGGAGTGCAAGGAAACGAGGCTTCAAGGGTCAAATATGTAGTCGGTCTATGACAATTCAGGCCCAGGAGTTGGTGGGGTAGCATCTTTGTACAATATGACTTTATATCAGTGGCTTATCGATACTTGTACCGTGAGCCAGCCACCATCACATGTGATTTCTAGATTTGGCAATACCATTGACAATAGGCATTTTGTTCTTTGTGACTTGACCTCAAACTTGAATGCCCCAAAAAAACCAATACAAGCCTTGTCGTCAGTACCTCATCCTCTTACCCTAGGTGATTCAATCATATAACTATTATTTTTTAGCACCAGATGAAGACATTCGCAGACTGTTTGAGGAGTACTTTGGACTGGGGTGCGCAGATGTTCAAATTACGGAATTGCTCAAGTTTCACTATAATACTGAGACTTATGGGTTGAGGTAGAGATGTCAGTGTCATCCAAGAGCTCTGATAAATCTATTGTTCCAGTGTCATCACTGTTTGAAGATTACAGAAGAAATGGAACCTCATGTCAACTCATCAACAAAAGCACACTATGGATTCAATCTGTGATCAAGTCCATGAAATCCACCAACGTTTCCCACTACATGGTGCAGAGAGTATCTGGAAGTCGCTTCGAACAATACATGGTGTACATGCCCCATGGTGAGTGTAGTTGTCTAATATTATTTTTGTTGCTTCTGATGGTCGTTCAGAACACTCATCACTCATCTCCTGAACATGGTGGAACCTGACAAAGTTAAAGAGCGCCACCAATGGTGTTTCAAGCAGAGGCATTTTTGGGCAGCAGGTGTTAATGATGTATGGCTTCAGGATCAACACGACAAGTGGGGACAGTTTGGTTTGTGGTTGCAAAGCATTTTCAGGCGAAATCAATTGGATGAAAATCTGGTGGACGAACAAAAATCCAAGGCTTGTAGCTAAGTTCTATATTGACACGTGTTGGCAAATTGGTAGTGTGTTGTATCATCCAATGCTTGGAGTTCGCTCGTAAAGTCATACAATAGGTGTTCCAATTATAACTCAAAGTGATCCTGGCTCAGAAAATTATGGAGTTGCCAATGCACACACAGTAATACGACACCACCTTGACCCAAGCCTCACAAACACTCTACAGCATTGCTTTGCAAAGGGGCATAAAAACATACTTTTGGAAATAAAGTGGTCAGTCTTCTGTTGTGACTTTGCTCCAGGTTTTGAGGATATGTTGGAGCAAGGTGTACAAAGGGGTTGGTATGATGTGAACAACACTCTTGAGAAGTGAGTCAGTCCTACTCACATAGCTATATATCTAACATCTCCCCTTCACAGTCTTCTTTTCCGTTGGTTTGCAATTCCATGGCTGCAGACTGAAATTGACAGCTGGGTCAAGTTCAAAAACACAATGGCTCCATGTGCTGTCAGGAACAAAATCTTACTGCATGGAATCCCCACTTTGATATGCTCTCGCCCATCCCATTTCAATGCAGTTGGTTTCAAGGCTCATTTAGCATGCTCCCCTATCTTACTTGAGCCTCACGCACTGTTACTGTGTTAGATACCTGTCACTCCTGAGCCTTTAGATGAAGTCAAAGCTCTATATGCTCCACAAGATCACCCTGTATTCGAACTGGTACCCCATGCTTTTCATGAGCATGCAGACTCTCTATGCGATGATTGGACAACTGGAAATGATGACTGAGACTTTTTGGGATATTTACCTCAATCTTTTGAAGCGGCTGCATGATGGAAGTGATGAAGAACTTACAGATATTCTCAGTAGCCATAAACAAAGTGCACAACCAGACCAGGGGATGTCTCTCTTGCCGAATGTGGAACCATTCCGTTTAGGTCGACCACTCGTCGTTGGAAGGGATGTCAATTATATTGGTGGCTTAGATGTCTCGAGTAGTGACCCTGTGCCACATCCCAAATATGCTTACTTTACATCTGGTGGGGAGAGTGACACTGATGGTGGTACTGGTGATGATGAACTTTCTGCTTGATTATTACTTCTGCAGTCTTATCACTTTTGTACTTCAAAATGATATTGGTTTTTTTAATTTTCCTGTACCAACCAACCTCTGCTGCATGCTCAGAGTGGTAGTAGCGGGAAAACTGAGCCCCGCCTGGACAAACCCTGAAATTACATAGGCAAGTAAGCGGACATGCAGACCCCAAAATTACATAGGCAAGTAAGTAAATTTTGACAGAAAGTAAAACCCACTACTGAAGTAGTGGGAATGAAGAAGAGACACTTTATTTGTACCTACTTGACTTAGTCATGGCTCGAATGGCTCGAATGCTCGATTCAAGCCAAACATTCATCAGCATAAGGGCAGAGGTGGGAGGGCCACGAAAATCAAACGTATAGAACACTTTGATGAACCATGCAAAAAAAAGGAGTTTGGTTGGAGCTCACTGAGACCATGCAGGTAGCGGAGCTTGATCCATGATCTTGAGGTGGCACAGAGGCCTACAAAAAGGCTCCTTACCCTTGGGACCCCCTTTTACGATGACTACAACGTGTATTAAAATCCTAACTAATGGGTAGGGACCAATCATTCCTATCAGAAAACCTTGACTCTGCCAAAAAGGTGAATAAAATGAAAGGTGCATCAAAACAAAAGATGTGTCAAAACAATGCATCGAAACAAACGATGTGTTGTGATTTAATTAGATATTTCGCCATCTTTCTGGGTCACACCAGGATTAGCACCAGTAGTGAACAATGACTCCCCAGCAGTCTGCGCAGAGAATGTTTGCAGTCCAAAGAACTCGCAGAACAGATTGCAAACATGTTGAGTAGCAAAAGTGGCATGAGTTGACGAGAGATTTCCATCAGAAAAGATAAGACCTGTATCCCTGTAATGTTTAAAATTAGAATTGAGTCTAGTCTAGAGTCTGTTTTAGAAATGCACGATGCAGTCATTATCTGGGGATCTGTCAATAAACATGTTCCACCTGAAAAAAAATATTAGTATATGCATGTTTGGTTAGTTGGTCATACTTGATTTACCCTGGAAATCCCCTATAAACACAAGGCCCTTTGTCTTCAGATATTGCACATGTTGAGAAAAGGCCAGGGATCCAGCTCGATGAGCCGCAGTACCACTGAGAAAATCATATAGTTTCACAGAACCATTTCCGATGTACTTCATGAACATTCCATCAACCGCTTCATCGATAACTTCTTCTACCATATATGTCTCATGTGTCATATCAACGATAGCAAGTGCATTCTTCACGAAGCACATTTTCAGGATGATGAAAGAAGGCAGACCATGCATTTTGACATGTTTGTCGACAAAATCATAAACGATTCCCATAAGCGCTGAAGCCCAGCACAGGCAATTGATCTCTGCACTAAGCTTGGTAATTTGTGTGTGGTTGTCATAGGTGAGCCGACCCCCCAATGCCATGCATAGATACCAGCACTGTTTGATGCAGATGGAAGTGGAACCAGAGCTGAGAGGACGACTCAAGTGACCAAACAACGCCTGTTTGAAACCACCATATTTTGGTGTCGCATTAGGATTATAGATGAGCATTGAAGCGGTAGGGCCTTCACAATCCTTAATGGCATCAAATGAGCGTGCTTGACTAATCAGGCTAGAAAAAGTCATTGTGGCCATCGGATAGAGCATGCATTGCACAGACAGGGTGCTCACTAACGATGGGGCACAATTATAATTAGTTTCTCAACCTTAAAATGTCAGAAACTCACAGATGGATTTCATGTTCCTCTTAGATGGTGCCGTCTGGGCTTTGAGAGCTCGTTGTACATTGTGAGCAGTTGGTGAGCCTGGATCCGAGCCTAGACCCTTAGTCTGCACAGACGATGTGGTGGGAAGTTCGGCAGCATCAGTGACTGGCTGGTCAGTGAGGCACAGCTTGGCACGATGGGGGGACCTGATGCTGGCTTTCTGTTATCAAACAGCCAGTTTAGTTTTGACGATTCAGCTTATTGTTAGATTGTGATTCTTACAGAAAGTTGGCGCTTTCTCAAGCGCTTTTGTGCTACAAGGGCAGTCGAAGCTGGCAAGCTATCAGATCCTGGTAACAATGCAAAAGACTGTCTATCTTCATCCTTCATTTCTGTAAGATATGATATCGACATCTTCTGTACTGGTTGAATAGGTGGATGCGCCTGTATTGGATCAATTAATAATATACAGTAGTCAGTGAATTGAATGCACTGATTGATCTTCCATGTCCTCTAGACGTGTCTGAATCTCTGCATATCTATCGTACACTAGTTCCAGATACAGCTCCAACACCTTATTATATGAAATTGTACTGTCTTCGATTTCCCTTTTGGCAGAAAAAAATTGGATGAGATCGCACCAGTGTCCTCATTACTGGGTCCTAAAGGAATGAGCTCCACCCAATCTTTGAAGTGCAACCGAAGGTCTTCGATATCCAGAGAATCCTCCTTGGACCATTTCATGAAGGGAGGAAGCAGAGTAAAGTATGTGATCTTCTTGAGTTCCTGAACACCGATGTAAACAGGTATATTGGAGATCGTCTCTGATATGTTCTGTGAAGCTACAGATTAGGAAATCAGTTGACTTATGTTTGTCTCATGGACTGAACCAACTGAAGGATTCCTATTACCAGGCTTCAAAGACATCATAGTGACCTTGATAACAACAACCTCGCCACCATGTGCTGACATTGCCCTTTGGGCAAAGAATTGTCGCATCTCATCGTAAATCTTATGTGCTTCTTGATAACCAGGCTGTACCAGCATATTGGGCTCTGATACAAATTTCGGGACAACAATCAGACATATCAAAACACCTTGACCATAAAAACTGGGATGCCCACTGGTCTGTTTGGAGCCAGAGTTACGTTTCGGTCATGCATCTCTGCTTACGATCGACCTCTGAGTACTGTGCTGCCTCATGGCCATTGGTGGTGGCATCAAAGTGATGAGTTGACTGATATGCACTGGGTGGTTTTGGCCTGTAGGCGAGTGTCATGATTTAGTTCCAAGGTTTTCAGCATATGATAGATTCAGTCGTACCATGTCTTTGTGTGTCAGCAACAGCTTTATGGATATTCTGATGGCTGACTGCTGGCTGTGCAACTGGAGTGATCTGCACAGAAGCTGAAGCACTGGCAAGACCTAAAATCATAGACTTATTAGGTAATGAAGCATGTATAGACTGAGACAAACTCAGGGCATGCTGGTAAGTCTCTGTCTTTCTGAGGTAGTACTGACGACAGCCACCACAGACTCGTTTACCCCTCCCATCAGGTTTTTTATCGTGCATGAAATAGAGCTCTGTCCCTTCCTCAAGGACTGCAAGCAACGTTGACAGACAACAGAATTGGAATTGTCAGTGGTAAAATAAGCAGCCTCAACATTGGATGACATGGTGAGTGGAAACTTTTTTTTGGTAGTTTTGTTTCTTTGTAAGATTCAGAGTTCTCCTGACTACATGGACAAACTAAAACTAACTATTCCATCTTAAGAACCATAACCACTACCTGAGGATGCAACACTCCCACCCACTCTCAGAACTTCAGTACTATACTCACATAACAGCAAATATCTATTGTGGGCATCTCGTCAGACATCGTTGATAAGTTACAGGCAAAGTCCAGAGTGGGAGAGTTGCCAGGTTGGGAGAATCTCAGGTATGTCAGGTTCTCTAGCTCATGGCAAGTCTCACAACGTCAAAGGATCAATTTCTCGGGAGACAAGTTGATTGTGCACTACCCGACATTTGGACACAAAATCTTGTCTGCTCTCTTCTTCAGTGTCAACACCAATGACACCGAAGGTTGCTCTTTGCTCTCGGTTGACACAGGCTTAGTTCGCCTGGGAGGCTCTACAGATGTTCATGGTATCAAGAGTCTGGATTTCAGTCTGTACGAGGACCACCCCACAAAGCAAACCCTAACACAAGCATGGCCGACAGTTGTCTGGGAAGTGGCCTATAGTGAGAATGAGCAGAAACTTGTGTATGATCTTGGGAGATATGTTGCTTGTTCCCTCGGCAGGGTGCAGCTAGCAATCGGTGTGAAGATCGAGCGCAATCCTACTGTGCCAGTGGGACAACAACCATGAGGCTTGAAGAAGGTGACATGTGCATTCTGGGAAGCAGACTATGCCAAAATGTTCTCGACCTTGGAAGAGTCGGGCTCACAAATGTGATAGTCATGCTGATGAGGCTAGTGACTATGTCGTGCCTGCCACCACTAAGTTTTCATAATTTGAGGGAAAGTACATAAAGTTTGTGGTTTCTCAACATGCTCTGTACACGGCAAGTGCCTTTCCTCTGGAATGCCTCGCAACTCACTAATATCTATGTTTGGGTTGTAGATTCTTCCTGAAGAACTGAATGGGCCCACAGCAATGAACATTCTAAACAAGCATCTCTATCGTACTTCAGAGGTGGAGAATCAAGACGAGCCCACAATAACTATTCCATTTTCAACACTTTGATGCATAATCAGCACTCATGAAAAACAGCAGAATTACTTTGAAATCAGCCACAAGATCAAGAAGTGTCTGTATCATGGAGGGGACTTATATGAAAAGAAGAATAAAGAGGATGTTGCTGGAGAAATTGAACACTTGAAAAAGCCTCGAGTTGCAGATGCCTAGGCTGCTCCTGACATAAGTTAGTTAGACCACATAACACAACACAAGGCCAGCCTCATAATTTCTCCTTTCTGTTTGTAGAAATTTAGTCTCAAATATAATATTTCACAAAGAATTTCTAACTATATTTCAGAAAGGAGGAATTATGAGGCTGGCCTTGTGTTGTGTGCCAACCTATGACCCATGTGAAGCTCAGATTGGACACATTGGAGGCTTTTGTGATGGGCCACCCTCATAATTTCTCCTTTCTGAAATATAGTTAGAAATTCTTTGTGAAATATTATATTTGAGACTAAATTTCTACAAACAGAAATTCAGTCTCAAATGTAATATTTCACAAAGAATTTCTAAATATATTTCAGAAAGGAGGAATTATGAGGCTGGCCTTGTGCAACCTACTAACTCATTACCCAAGGATGCAACACTCTTCACTTCCATTCTCAGAACTTTGATACCATACTTGCTTATGCCTATGAATACTATGCCTATGAATATTACTTTTTTCGACATGTTTTCTTGCCTCTGCTGAATTGGAGATACTCGATGTTAGATAATGACTTCAAATTTATTTATAAATAATGAGGTGTCTGAGGGTCTTGGATTTTCCTTTTCCAGGATGACGGCTGACCATTGCATGGTTGATGGCTGACCATTTCGAGGTTACGGCTGACCAAAACTCAGCTGATCACTATAGCTTGCCATAGATTTGAGGTCGATAACTGAGAAAACTTTGGGAAAAAGAGAGGCAAACCCATCATGACCCAGGACGGCGCAATGGCGCAACCAGTCCATATCCATATCCACCATCAAGTCAAAAGGGCACAGCCCCTATCCAAATCCCACTAATATACTCTTTCATACCACGCACATGGTGCTTAGGTGAATAAGTATTAGTTCATCCATCCGTGTAATTTTTCTTGGATGCCGCGACTTTATTGAAAGGCAAATTCTGGATTCTTCAATAAAAGCCGTTAACACGTTGCTAATACACCCTTGTAATGATTTCGCTCTCCATCAAGCTGGTAGGTAAATATTATCCTCCAGCATGGCCATCATCTCTTTTGCATTCACCGTGATGGGATCTGCACAATCATCGAAAAGCACCTCATATTGAATTGTCTTGTCCCTCTTCCTAGAATATCCAATAACCTCATACATTCCAGATTTGCCCGTACCAGGGGAGAGGATGAACTGCTTTCCATGGAGATTATTGGGACTCCGGAATAGCTGGAGCTCTTCGGCGGTGATACGTCTTGGCTCGATGGATGGCTTGGAAAGGGGCAACTCGCAGTTGCCTACCATGGGAGGAGTAGGGTGTAAAGCCCTACTGTATAACATCGATGAGAGGCAATACGACAATTGTGCTAGCTGGACTACTCACTCTAATTTGTGATGTCTCTTCATGATGGCCAACTGGACACTCTCAGGCTGTTGTGCAAACTGGCATCTTATGAGGCACATGAGAGCGGCATGAGCTCTGTGCAAGATTTTGACACGACTGGACATGTGAGTTGGCAAAACTGGAGAACCTTGCAAAAGACTCAACTGGTTAAAGTCCCATGGCACTGAGCGACAGATATCATTACAGCATGCAAGGTATTCATAGGCAGTTTCTTGGGTAGATTGCCAGCGTTGACCAGGTTTAGCAATAAGTGGCGACTGTTGGATTTGCACCATAGCTGCAGCGAATTTGGGTTGGTCTGCTTTGAGTATTTCAGCATTCTCTGCAAAAATAGTTTCGTATTTGAGCTGCTCTTGTGCCATGTGTTCAATGAAGTTGAGGACAGCGGACGTGTGATGCATGATAGTGGGGCCTGGCAGAGCCACCGCATCAGGAAAATCCGACACTAACTTATTATGCTTAATGTCTCCTTATTGCACTTAAAGTGGAAATTAAGGAAGATTAAGCAAATGGCTGTTAAGGAAATTCTGCTTAGAATAAGTAGGGTCGTTTCCTGAATTAAGCAAAATTCCCCTTATTCACGCTTATATCACTTCTTAAACTGCTTTTGGGCTCTTAGGGGGCTGCCTAGCCATGTCAATAAGGAAACTTAAGCAGCAGTTTAAGCAAAAAAATAAGAATAATATATATATATAAGCACATCGCTGACTACGGTTTCATCCCTGCTCCCGTCGTTCCCATGTGTTTACCCAACCCCCACTCGACACCCATTTTCACTGTCCTAAATGCTCCCCTTCACCCCCAATCATTGCTGCTCCCCCATCATCATGGCAGCCTTGTCATTGTCGTCATTCCACCCGCGATCCACCCAAGCAGTTGCTCGCGAGGCTGGTGGCTGGTGGCATGCTGTTCATCGTTATGGTGTCCTAGTTGGGCATCGTGCTGTCTCAATGCTACAAAGCGAAAAACCCCATCTCGCTGTGAGGGAGATGATGGGGGGTGAGGGGTGGCGGCGTTCCTCGCATCGTGGTACCTGCTACGGCGGGTGCTGCTGTCATGTCACCCCATTGTCTTTGTGGCCTTCCTCATGGGCATATGGTCATGCTACCACCTAACCACCCCACAAACAGGGGCTCGTAGCAGTAGTGGGGGTCGATCAGGGGGTGCCCGTCGTTGTTGTCAATAGTAAAATCACTACCTAAAATTTTTGTTGTTAGCCACAAGGAAATGAAATTAGAAAAGGGGAAAGAAAAAAAAAACTTGCCTTTTGATGTTTTTTTTTGGCCCCATCACCGTTCTCTTCCTCCTCGCTGCACGCGTCGTTCATACCCCTCTCCATCCCGGTCCCCTGGCATTGTCGTCCCGTCTCGTTGCTCCCTGTTTGTACCCCATGAGCAGTCGTTCGCCGCGGTGGTTAGAGGTGCTGTGGTAGTGGTTCGTCGTTCATCGTTGTCATCCTCTCCCCCTCGTGGTTCATCTTCATCTTCGTCATTTGTCCCTCCATCCACCCTGCGAGCAGGGGCTCGCAGCGGTGGGTTCTCCTGATCCCGTCCTGGGTCGTTGTCCTAGGCATTGGTGTCTTGGCACCGTCTCATTGTTACAACATACATAGAATATGAATCTTGCTTGCAGTCACTAGTGGCTCTGGCTGGCATGGATATGGTGGTGTAGAGGTGTGGAGCGGAAGCGGTGGATTGAACACAAACAACGTGTGACGTCGGTGATGCTGAGTTTGAATTTCCATTTTCGGGAAATGCCGAGAGGGACTCGGAAGAAAATTCGAAAAAGTCCTTAAGGCCTTAAGGGATTACACGCTCCTTACGGCCTTAATTTGCTTACATGTTGCTTATACCGCTTGGTTGATTATATCTGCTTAACGGTTATCAGTTTTAAGGGAAAAAATGAACTTATTTTCCTTAATTCCCCTTAATTCCCTTAATTGGGGTTTAAGCCAAATAAGCCAAATAAGTCGATCCTTGATTTTGCTGATGCGGAGAAAATGTAGCAGAGAAACCGGTCATTACCACTTTTGGAAATGCTGACATAACACAGACTTGCGTCCACTATTGCCAATGTATTCGAGGGCGTATAATAATGTTTCGACAATGTATATACAGAATTATGAGTATTATAATGATCAATGAGTCAACCATGTGAAAGGAATTAGTGGTAATGAGTGGTGTATTCAAAGTATTCAGTCTTCCAAGTTCCATGTCTGCATCTTCTAATGTGTCAGCTTCCTCCCACTCCGTTCTCGAGAGCTCTCCTGGATTGGCACGGGCAACGACAGGTTGTGGAGGAGATCTTGAAGTTGTGTTGTACCGTTCCACTGCAATTATCAGTTGAATTAACTTATCGTCTTTCTTCATGTTCCTAATTAGGGTCTTGCTTGGAATCTGGTTGCTGGTATCATATCGTCGATGCCAGTTGATTTCTAGCATGAGATCTGCAGTATTAATATCTCTCCCAGAAGTCTTGAGCCACTCCATATTGAGGTGAGGAACAAGCTCATTCAGCTCTGCTTCCTTGGCATCTGCTTTCTCCTTCTTGGCGGCATCTTTCTTGCGATTATCCTCGACTGCTTGTTGATCATGTTCGGCTTGTTCTGTGCGCATCTGCTTTTCCTGACCAGAAGAATCGACGCGCCGGGCTTCTTTACGGATGTATTTCATGTCGGCTGCATTGAGAACGCCGCTTTGGATGAAGCCGCGCGTGTCATTTTGTTTGTACATTGTGCATGCGTTGTGTTGAGCAATTGTCATGCTCGGTGCACGTCGCCATGTCTGTCGCAAACTTCCCAAGGCCCCTTCGTTGTGATCGTTGGTCGGTTGTATACATACTCGTCCTTTTTCAGCTGCAGATAGCTCGGAAATTATGCCTCCCTCTTCGAACTCAGAACAGAATCTTTCCCATGTCTCCAGTGCACCAACGAAGAAACTCACAAGGCACTCCTTCAGATGTGGTAGGGACGGAGCAAGCTGCTGGACTGCATAGAGGCTCTGAGGACCTCAGGTTGTTCCCAGACCATTCCATCCAAAGCTCCAGTTTCGTGGTTGAAATGAGGTGCCAGGTATCTACGCGCATTGTCGTCTGCACGCGCTCGTTGTCTGGCCAGTTCCTGCTGTACTGCCGATATTGGTCACTGAGGATCGCGGATCCTGGTTTTCACGGTCCAGCGCGTTGATCCTCCGTAAGTTATTTTGACTCTGTGCTCGCTCCTGGGGACCCCGTCGTACCATCCCCAGCAGGAGTGAGTATAAGGGTAAAAAAAAACACGACGCGCTAAATTAGTGTTAACCGATCGTGTCGAGTTTCCTATTCAGGACACACATTTGTAGGACAACATTGCAGAACGTAGTTTGACATTCACAGCACCGTTTTGCCTCAAACAAAGTGTAGGATCAACATTATGAATGCCTCTCATCAATTTCCTCGGTGTAGAATTTTTAATTAAGGTGCCATTCTTGAGATCTTCATGTCTAAGACAGCAGAATGGCCGAACTACGCTATTTAAAAAAATTTCACTCCGAAGACTTTTTGATATGCATCTATTAGAGTATTTTCTCCCATATAAAGTATACCTGAATTGTTGTGTAGAGGGAGATCTACAACTGTACCATTTTTCACGGCGAGTGTCGGAGTTTAAATTTACAGAAAGCTGCGAGGCCCCAATAGTGGAATGACGTTGAATGAGAACGTGGGGAAATTGGAACCCACTTTAAACTCCGGTTGTCACGTGACTGGATGTTGAACGTCAACATTGAACCCCAGTGAAAAGTCCAGTTTTTGGGAGAAATTATCTACCTTTATATCCATTGTACTCCATTATCACCAATTGTAAGTTTGTAACATTATCGATAAGATCATTTTTCAAAAGAAAGTTGTCTTAAGTTTTCATGTTCATGCACATCAACTTAACCTTGTAATCATGCATTATGTCTGACTTGACACGAGGTCCTTCTCGTGGTCACAATCCCTCCAGCCAAGCTGAACACAACAACGCTCTAGCAAATCATCTATCCCAGCACAAACAACCTGTGCCCAGCACATTGAAACGAGTGCCGCAAGTGCATCCTGGTCCTTCGCAAAGCAGCAAATGACCACGGGTTGAATTGCATGAACAGAAAGCAGCTCTGAGTGTACATTGTCGACAGTAACCTTCACCAAATCTTATTGGATGAATGTGAGCCAGAACAATGAGGGATTTAATCCTGCATCTGGCAACTTGATATATCCCTGTGCAAGACCGAGGATGACCTCCCAAATGGTTGGCATTCTCATTGGGGCAAGTCTTCATTTGATTCGATGAGTGCTATCCAGTGACCACAGATCAACTGGTTTCCAGTGCAAACATACTGCAATCTCATCTGCCACCTTTGTCAGGCTGGTTATGTCCACCAATACAGCGATTATCATCGCCCGGGCTCGAACCCAATCGCTGTGTGGACAATGATGATGCAACTTTCAGTAATCCAACCCCCAGGCAAGCTTGAGTAATCTAAAGATGCACTACATTCATCATCAAAGTGACATGGATGTCACAAACCAGCTATGGCTTGGAGGAGCATTTTCTACCACACTTCAGGGCCCCACTCCTGCAGCTCTCATTGCCCAAGTACCTGCTGGGATTTTGAACCCTGTCCCAGTAATCCCCAGTCCTGGTTTTGTCAGGCCCGCCCATACAAGACCTTCCACTGCAGCTGATGATCCAAATAACTACAGGTTGTATGTCATAGTTGGGCCAAGTTTAAGTGCTTTTTTTCATACTATGTATTCAGTGTTTGAGTTTGATACAAGGCATTTTGTTGATGAGCATCTACCCTCAACCCCACCGCATCAAACTTTCATTGACCTTCCATCCCATGTCCACCTCATCATAGGCAGTCATCGATTCATATTTACGCAAATCCTGTCAAATCTTATTTTGTGAGATAATGAATCATGCACAAAGTATGGACAAATGGCACGCTCAAATGAGCATGCAGTTATGAGCTTCAGGTGGTGGTTAAACAAAAATTGTTTGGTTTGGCATCAAATTCAACCACCTTTGTCATCATTTCTGTTTTTGGGAGGTGTCATAGTGAGGGAGGGCAGTGCTTGTTGATCAATCAAGGGTTTGTCATAAAAGCGGGTTCCAAGGGTAAGGAGCTTTTTTGTAAGGTAGAAGACATCCATAACCTGCCAACGTCATGTGTCATTACTTTTGTGATGGTAACATGCCAAAAGAGGCGAGAATTCTTTGAAACAGCTCCAGAACATGTTGAGACAAGATTGTTCCAGTTTTGTTCAATACAAACCCTTTGGATACATGTAGAGGCCTTGTTTTCCAAACTGCTTCATGTAGGGATAAGTATTGAGTGAGGAATTCAACAATAAATGATTATAACTATGTACTGATTGATCAACTGTCAATACACCTACGACGATTGTCTAAACTACGTACTATAATGTGTGAAATTTGATAGCTGTGCTAAGCTGCCTTTGCGCTTTGTCCCCATGCGGCCAGTGCATGCAGGAGGTGTCGCGCAGGCAGAATTGCCAAATATGACATGTTATCTATAAACTTTTGAATTCCAATTTGGGTACATCATTTTACATAAAATTGACTCTCTGGGAACCTTCTAGTACATATTTAGACCAATTCCTATTGACTATATTTTGTATAAACTGCATATGTGAAGTTCTGAGGAGTATTTTTCCTGTTTTGGTGCAAAATTTACCAATTTGGCAGTTGTCACACTGTTGTTGTTCTTGTTGTTCTCATTGTCCTCCTTCTCCTCCTCATCCTTGTCCTCCTCATTGTCCTTGTTGTCCTCTACATTGTCCTTGTTGTCCTCATTGTCCTCCTCATTGTCCTCATTGTCCTCCTTGTTGACCTTGTTGTCCTCCTTGTTGACCTCATTGTCCTCCTCATTGTCCTCCTTGTCCTCCTTGTCCTCCTTGTCCTCCTTGTCCTCCTTGTCCTCCTTGTCCTTGTTCCTCATCGCCTGAGTTTAGGCAATAGCATGGGTACGGGTACAGGTCATGAAATCATAACCTGTGACCCACAACCTACCCATCACCAAGAGGGAGTCCTTACTTCAAAGTCTAATACTTATTACTTAGTGCCTAGTAATCTATGAAAACTATATAACTATATAACTACATATTAAAAATAAAAGGGAGGTGAACCCAGCTTAGTTGTTAGAAATGCCTGGCCACACAAGAGGCAGAGCAGTATATTACCCTGGAGAAAATGTTGGGAATAATGGGGGGAAAAGACACTTTTTCACTGGGGAAAAATAAAAGGAACCATCAGTAAAAATATGTAATTTTCCCACACTTTGTCCTTTTGGTTGCTGCAGGAAAACAACTAATCTGTTTCCAGGAGAAAAACTTGTGAACATTAGGGGGAAAAAAGTCATTTTCCCATATATTCCCACTTTTTCTCTGTGGAAAAATAACTAATCTGTTTCTAGGTGAAAAAATTGTGGAAGTCAGGAGAAAAAATGTTATTTTCACCAGATATAGAAAAAATGTGGAAAAAAAGATATATTTCCCCTCCATTTTCACCTGATTTTCTCCTGTGAATGGATGAGTTATTTTTGCTGAGCAAGAGCAAAGAGAAAAGTGTGGGAAAAACAACATTTTTTTACTGATGGTTCCTTTTAATTTTCCCCAGGGAAAAAGTGTCTTTTTTCCCTATTATTCCCAACATATTCTCCAGGATAATATATTGCTCTGCCTCTTGTGTGGGTCTATATACCCAGGATGCACACAGACCATTTGGTCTTGTTGTGCACATTGCATCTTTGTTGATTGCTCATGTGTTATTTGCCAAATGTAAGTTTTCTTCCTTCCATTTTATTTACTACTTACTAGATCTGATGACGATGATGAGGATGGGACAACACAGCAATGACAACAAAAGCAAAAAAGGCCCAAGAGACATCGTCGATGTCTCTTGGGCCATTGGTAAGTTTTTTCTTCTTCTCATTTCGTTGTTTTGTTACTAACAATCTCTCTTAGGTACTAACTAGAACTACTGATGACAAAAACAACAATGGCAACAGAGCACCTGGCACACACCACTGCGAGCCCCTGCTTGCAGGGCAGATCATGGGTTCTTGATGATGAACCAGGGGGGTAGGACAATGACAACGATGACAGAAAACAATGATGACATGACCACAATGGCCAGGCCCAGGACCAGGACCAGATGATGCTGCTGCGGGATGACAAGGGGGAGGAGGGAACAATGGTGGAACAACAATGACAGGACCACGATGGCCATTGCCTAAGAACAACAGTGAGGGAGGGGAATGATGATGACAGACGATGGCGATGCACAGAGCAACAACAAGGGGGGGAATAATGGCGAAGGGGTAAACAATGGCAAGGGGGAACAATGGCGAGGGAGGGGAATGATGATGACAAACGATGGAGAGGGGTAGACCCACCAGGTGCACCCAATGATGGGGAATGACCCAGCACTCTCCCCCAGCCCTGCAAGCCACTGCTCATGGGGTGGATTGCAGGTGCTAGCAGCCGACAATGAAGGGCGACAGAAGGGGACAGTTACAACTACCACCCCCCTCTTGCTCGCAAATGCGGGGTGGGGTGGTTCTTTGTGTAATTACATATTTATTAGATTAGATAGAATAATTTATATACTGGGCAAAACCCATGTGGGGACCGACACCCATGTGTACCTGCGTGTACCCGCTGTGTACCAACCGGGTATGGGTAGAACTCTGGGTACCCACAGGAGTACCCGTGCTATTGCCTACCTGAGTTAGTGTCCTTCTTCTTGTTGTCCTTCTTCTTCTTTTTGTTGTCATTCTTCTTGTTGTTCTCCTCATCATCTGTGGTGGTTGTGGTGGTTGTGGTGGTTGTCATGGTGGTCTCATTGTTGGGGTCATCCATCTCGTGAGTCATTGTCACCTCCAGTGTTGTTGTCGCTTTTGTTGTCACTCCCAGCACTGTCCTCATGGTGTGGCTCGAGTGTAGTCTTGCAGCATTGCCTCAAGGTTGCCTGAGTGAAGGGAGGGGGGATGGCAGCACCACCAGTCTTGGCTCACTTTTGGGGGGAAACAGCGATGCCACTGGGTTCGAGCAGGGCTTCCATTCTAAATATAACATCATTAGTAAGATAAAAATAAAACAAAAACAAAAAAGAACTGGAAAGGAAATAAAAAGCAAAAGAAAAGAGGAAAAACCACTCACCTGGTGAGATGAGATGGCTCTTGGGCAGCCACGTCCTCAGTGGCTCACATAGTGGAAGTTTTTCAACTACAAAGATTTCATGAGCGATGGTAAGGGGAGGGTGACGATACGTACTTTTTTTTGTTTTTTTTTGCCCTTCTTGGGCTTTGGTTCCTCCCCTTTCCTCTTCTTCCCTTTCTCAACCCCCCTTTTCTGTTGTGTTCTCGTTCAATTTCTTCTTCTTCTTGGCTTTTGCAGCCTCATCGTTGAATGTGGAGATGGTGTGCTTACAGCCAGCATGGGTTGTTGTAGCAGTGGAAGCAGGGGGTGAAGCAGCCCTCTTGTGGCCGCTATGGGTCTTGGAGGTCAAAGAGTGGGTGGAGGGCATATTGGCAGTGAGAGTGTCGAGTTGTGGTGCTGGGAGCGAAGGAGGATGTGGTGGGGGATGTAGTGGGATGGTAGAATTAATGCCATGTCACCACAGTATTGCTATTGTTTCAATAATAGAATGTACCTAATAATCGACCTTATCTAATCAGCCTGGCTGACATGACATGTAGCATTGGTTGCAGTACCTTAACAATGGCTGCTTGGTGTAATGGTATTGTGCATCAAAACTTTCCCACATGCTTATAATATCACTGGTTCGAGTCCTGTTTGTTGCATTATTTTGCTAAGCTCAAATGGTCTGTTCAGATGTATGCACACTGTCCTTGCTGGTCCTTGCTGGTACTTACTGTCTGATCTCGGATGCAGATGGCCAAAATCCATGGAATCCAAGTAAAAAGTGTGGAATCTGAGCTAGTCTGTGGGGATCCATGTGGACTGTCTGCCCCTGTTGCATAACTAAAACTGTTCATTAGATGGGATGTCAATCTATATGGAGTCCATGCAGATTCGTGTGGAGTCTGCACAATTCCCCATGGATCCATGCGGAACATATGGTGCAGTGTAAAGACCTCACTGTGTAATATCATTGTGTGTGTGCCTTCTGGTTTATGCTGTGACCCATGGCAATATTATTCCTCATGACTTACAGCTACAGGCCTCTCTGGAAATGGTTCATGGATGTGATAGCATAATAATTGCAGGCACAGGTCACGGCAAGACACTTTGCATTGTTATACCTCTACTGTTATGCTCTGGCTCTACAACAATCACTGTTTTGCCACTCAAATGTCTTCAGATGATGCAGGTGCACATCATTTCATCCGGAAAAACACTTTTGGACTCAGAATACTCCCAGGGTTCCTGACTGTTCTCAGGGTACCTGGCTCTTCCCAGGGTTTCTCAAAGTATCTCAAGGGAACACAGGGTACCTCAAAGTATCTCAAGGGAACACAAGGTACCTCAGAAACACATACTGTATTAATTATCTACCAAATTGTCTGATAAGCATAAGAATGAGTCCAATTATTAACTAAAAATGATTTGGAACTATCCAACACATTAGTACTAGTCCATGATGATATATCTTTTGTGAATCTAGGAATCAGCATACAGCTTTGTCTAATTTCAGTCAAAGGAATAATAGAACATTGAGGTGACGGTGTTTTCTTGATAGTGTACATCCCATAGTGTTCATGAGCAGTTGGCAGCAATGGTGAATACCATTCCACATATGCCAAAGGATCCTGAGGCCAGTTTTGAGGGGATGGGATACTGTTTAGAAGAGCAGGGAGCTTGAATATAACCCTTACACGTCCAATGTGTGTGCCTACAAATATATATGTCTTGAGTGGCAATTCAGGAGGGAAGAAGTATTTGTATGACTATACCTTGAAGACCAGTGGCCTCTGCATGGTCCTTTCTCAATGCTACAACTGTATCAAATCTACCTGTAGGCATCTTCTTGGTTATTGGCAATGCCTTGACAGTATCACACTCATTGTCTTCATTATGGAGACTGGAGGGATGGAAGCTGAACTGGGTGAACACGTCAAGACATTGGAAAGGTAATGGATTTGAAACTGCAACCAGATTTGTTGATCTACGTCCACGTTCCAGAAAAAGGTTGAGATATTCCTTGAGATCTTTGGCAAAAGAAGGTGCACAATGTAATTTTTCAACATGGGCTAGATGGCATCTAGGATAAGGGCAATGTTTTGCCATCAAGATAGGAAGCCTGGTCGAAGTAGGGAGGGGTGGCTGAGTAAGATTACTTTGCTGTTCTATCCACTCCAGATAGTTGTCAAAGGAGGATATCTTCTCTTGACGCGTGAGCCAAGTGATCATCTGGGGGAATTCATCTCTTCAATTGGATGCTCGCCATCCTTTTTTGGCGAAATCTATATGTAGTTGTTCAAACATTTCTGTGTTGTAGTTGTCTGTGGTCCCAAATAGTTGGATTGAGTCGATGTAATGCATCAGAGAGTGAAATTTAGGAATGTTGAGATCATCACATAAACCTGGCTGAATGAAAAAGGCTTTGTTCTGGTTGAAAATGTTGAGGGCATCCACCATGTACCCTAAAGTGAACTTGTCATGTGTCTTGTATTGAGCCAAGTACATGAACTTTGATGCAGAGGTACCCCTGTCTAGGGATTTTTCCAACCAAGCAACCTAGAAGAATGCGAGCCATGTGTTTTCTCTCTGAGCCAGATATTTGGGATAGAGCTGATATGCCATTTTGGAAATGGCATACTCCATGAGCAGGTGGGAGAGTTCAAATTCTCAGGTCAAGTTCCTCTGGTGACATGACAAGCTGGCACCAGTGCACAATGTGCTTGAAAACTCCCTGATACAACTGATGCAGGATGTCTGGCATGATAGCATGGTGTATGTCAGAATATGGAAAACCAACCCAGAAAGGCTGGTATATGCTGCCAGAGACCTCACATTCCATGCAGAACTTGTGGAACTCTGACTTCTTGGTAGATGAACTCTTGGCCTTGGAAATAACATTCCACGTCCAGGTCTGGGTTCGTCGATCCCAGGTAACATTGTCTTGAAGATTTTTGGCTGGACACTGGCATTTGGGACAGGTACCATATTTAGAGCAGGAGACCAGACATTGTTCAGGGTAGTCAGCGACATAGGATGTAAGAACCGGAAACACCAGACGTACTGCGCCATCACCCCCACATATCTCTATCCCTGTCTTCCCAGCTTCCATCAATGGCCACAACACATGGTGCATGGACTTGTGAAAGAGACACTGATTCCTTCCAGTCTGCTCATGGCGGGTAAGACCCACTTGGGAAATTTTGTTGACAGAGAGGTAGGCAATGAGTACACAAGCGTGTTTTGTCGGTTTTTGATGCATTGCCTTGGGGATATTTCCTATGGTCAAATACACTGTGCTGATTTACTGCCGGAGAATTGAGTCAACTGAGTCTTGTCACTAGCTATGATTACAGGGGGGGCAAGCATAGCTCCACTTGGGAGTTTGCTCTGAGATAATTTGTGGTACATTGAATTTAGGGCTTAAACTTAGGGAGGGAGGAGACTTGCCTGAACTGCGGTCCACCACTTTGCAGTCCACATCTCTGAAAATATACGGTTTTCTAGAGTAGAGTCAGAATAAACCTTGCTGGGTCGGTAAACCATGTGTTTAGACAGAATAGGATCTGCCCATAGACTCCGTATAGCTTCAATTGGATCATGATATTGGATAGTGTATGTATAGCCAGGTCTATCATTGAAGGTCAAGGACTTCATCGACCACAGCCCTGCATGTTCAGGTATCAAGTCTATCTTCTGATGGAAAGAACGGGTATTGTGGAAGGAGAGACCAAGTTTTTCAGCAACCTGAATAAATGAGAAGGTAAGCTACCAGTGGGCAACATTAAAGACAAGATGGTCTCAAATGTACCCCAGGAATTGCCAAGAACCTGTCAAATGACTTGTGCCCAATCCCATCGTTTACCATCCACTGAGCTACCCTCCAATCCATTTCTGAGGCGAAGGGTGCATAATTATCCTTGTCTGTGGCAGTGCCATCATCATCATGCATCACCACATCCCCATTGCTGTCTTGTTCCCTAAAGAGCTGGTGCCAGTGGTCACAAAGGCGTTCATCCATTCAAATAACTTTGCCAGCTCCAACATCCTTCTCTTCATGCCGTTCATCATCATCTTCATCCAAACATCGACTCTGATTTGTTGCCCTCTGGTTTTCCTGGGAACTTGGGCCAGGCCCTGGTTGACCAAATGGTTCTTCATCAGCAGCGTTGGGGGGCACATTGATAAAATAGTATGGATCGCCTTGCTCTTGATTCCATTGCCACAAAGCATCATCAGGATCTTCTTCTTCCTCCTCCTCGTGTTGCACCTGTTGCTCATTTGTTGCAACATCTTGCTCCTGAACTCCTATGGCCCCTCCATGAAGGTCTTCATCATCCAGTTCCTCCATCACTTCAGCCAACTTTCCCCTCTTTCACCAAGAACACGAGCGAGAGGTCTTCAAATGCAAATTAAGTCTGTGGAAGGTCTTGAAATACCTAGTACACACTGGACAATGATGATCAGCCTCCATATGTAAGAAGTATTGGTAGGACAAGATAGAGGTGTATAATGCTTTGGTCAATCTGAGGGACGGAAACGGAACTCCAGCTTGGAGAAAGATAATCACATTGATATTCTGATACTATTTATGCACATGATTGTACTTTAAACCCAGTAGATCAAAAGTGATGGGTCATGGGATAAGGAATGTGTTGGTGAGAATGAACATGTCTGGCCGCTAAATGGGTATATGTGACAACCGTCTTGACAAAAATCTGAAGGGGCCTTGGTGGTTGCGTGAGTCTTGTTTCTAAATGATGACGCTGAAAGGCTGGGTGTAAGATCATATGTCATAGTCAGAGGATTATGAATGAGAATCACGCGCCTTGTTTAGCATGGAGTAAATGTGTATGATGGTGATTGTTACTATTCTTTCAATGGGTATAATGCTTTGTTTTATGTGTAGGCTTTGGACCCCTGGATACAATGGGCACTATGACATCAATTTGTGATTTTAAGTTAAGTGTAAGTTAAGTGTAAGTTGATGCATACCTTTTTCAGTCAAATCTCCAGGGAAGTTGGGGATACCAGTAATATGAGAGAGTTTGAGCAGGTAATCCAGATGGTCAGAGCAGCAAGGCCTGACAGACTCAGCCAGCATTCACTAGCTAGTGAGGATGATCATACCATTCCTGATTCTTTGGAGTGTAGGAAGATGACCCATAGCAAAAATATATAGGATAGCAATTAAATGTTAAACACCAGAGCAAAGCACAAAACACCAGGAAAGCACACCAGCTAGAGAGGAACGCTTGACCGGGGTGGGAAAAAATTTGGCCCACCAAATTGTTTCCCATGAGTCTTGGCATTTTTCGAAGAACTCCATGCCTTACCTGCTGTCAGACGAGGAGATCACCATCCTGGTACATTACTTCAAGTTCCAACAGGTGGATGTGCCTCTGTATCCTCTGGTCCAGTGCTTGGAAGCCCATCAACCAGAAGTTTGTTGTTATGCAAACAACAAACTTCTCTCTGACCAGCTGTCTGATGGCCGACCAGATGGCGCATCAATGTTCAATGGATGGTCAGAACCTGACCCAGGTATGTGATTCTTTCACTTACCTGTCTAAACGAGCTCATGTTCCCTTGGTCACCAGACATTGCCAGTGATGAATCCCATTGCCACCCAGATGGCTGCTCGATCCTAACCCCTGAGGACCCAGGTGAGTGAGCATATGTTTTCTTCGCTTGTCCTTTGTTGAATTCCCTTCTCTCCTCTCAGCCAGATCAGCACTTGAAGACCACGAGGAACAGGATGACTACTTCTCTAAAGTGAGTTGTCTTTATTGTTGAGCTGCCGTATACCACTAGTCTACACATGCCATTAGGCCTTGGGGTCGCCATGCACGGATAGTTCATTTGACACCTTTCTAGATACTCTCAACACCACCGGCTCGGATGACTATGGCAGCAACTATGACGATTCAGGCAACTACGATGATTCAGGCAACTACGATGATTCAGGCAACTACGACGATTCAGGCAACTACGATGATTCAGGCAACTATGATGATTCAGGCAACACCGACTACAACACCGACTACAACACCGACTACAACACCGACTACAACAATTCAGGTGGCATCCAACACATCCCTCCCACTTCACTCTCAGATGCACTTCTTCCACTCGCGCCTCATGTCCCTCAAGCACCTGTCCCTCCCACTCCTCTCGCCTCAACCCTCTGCCCTCACTTCCTTGGCATCCCTCTGGTTCCTTTTCATCTCCCCCAATCGGACCTCCCCACTCCTCAGACAGATGCAGAAGCCTTGCAGCATGGTCGAGCCCTTGAAGACAAAGGAAATAACTCACATGCTCACCAAAGGAGGCGACTTGGGAACGTCAAAAATAGAAGGGATGGGTTACAGCAGGAAGGAGGGTGTGGAGGATTGGATGGGCAGGATGGACAGGGTGGAGGATTGGAGCAAAGTAGATGCAATCCACATCATCTCACCCACGGTCAACAACCGCTGTGCAAGGGAAGGACTGTAGGTGATCGTAACCTCGCCTTGCCCAGGTGCCACCATGGTACCATACCATGGATGTCCAATGCTATGCCAGCTCATGTACCCAACATTCTGCCCAATGTTTCTCGTAATGTCAATGATTTTCTGAACAACATCACTGGACCCCAACTCCTGGTGACCTCACTTCTTCCCTGTCCCGCACCTGCCACATTCGGCAGCACCTTGTCGCCCATTGTGTATGGTCCCTCATTGGGAGATTGTGTTGCAGGGCGGGGATGGGAGGCTGCCACTCAGGCTTTTCATGATAATTCCCTTATATCCATTGCTGAACGCTGTGGGGCCTCCAAGGCTTTGGAAGCTGGTTCGAGTTTTATTGGAATGGTCAACAAAATCCAGTTCCATGCTAAGGTGGAAAAGTGAGTACGTCTGACTATGTTTTGGTTTGGCTGAAATTGAAATGGTGAAACACTTCACAGTATACATCGTAAACTGGGAACCAGTGCAAAAGATGCATGCGCCCAGCAACTGAAGGGCAAATATAAACAGAGTACACTGGAGGGCTGGCTGTCAGAGGGTTCAAAGTTTGCGCATCTGGCTGCAGCAGGTAAGTCTGCCAAGTGAATCAATGTCAAGCTCAGACCCTGAGCCTTATGAACCATCTATATCCTAATGGTTATAGCTGCTATGGAGGAGAAGAAACATTTGGCCAGCCTTTGCATCTCAGATATCACTCAACTTTGTGGCATAATTTGTCATCCCAATGTAGCAATGCCAATAGGTCGAAGAATTATAAACTCCCTCATTTCTACAATTACCCACCTGAGGAATACATACCCTGTGTCTTTCTCATCAATGTTCTCCTATGATATTCTTCAGGAGCTTGGTCTGCCATCTACAATCAATTGTGGGGATATGGAGGCCTCTGCTCGTTTCTTTGAAACTTTTCTGTCCAAGTAAGGGGTTAATATTATGATTGCCTTCAACTCTGATGTGGTAGTGGACAGCTGCCTAAAGTCGAAGCATTGCCAGAAATTGTGGCATGCCTGTCTGGTTCCCCACCACTGGGTCTAACACCCTTCCCATTGCATCAGAGCCACCGTGGCTTGCTAACATGTGGGGGATCCTCAGCACATACCTCTCCATCAAAAGAAAATGCAGACGGCCCCACTATAGACCCACCCTCTCCATGTACAGATTTGGAGGATGATGACGAGTCAGAAAATGTGGCCAACCACCAGCAGACATCTCCCTCCTCTTGTTCTCCAAATCTTTGAATAATCAACACAAATTATAACCCTCAGCTAAAAGTCAACAAGTCCTTTCCTCTGGATGGTAAAGATTGAGTGGCAGTCCTGCAATGGACAAACGCTCACTGTCATCATGCCAAAATGGCTCCCAAGGCCCAAGATATTGATGCTCTGGAGAAAATGGTGAGTTTGACATTTAATCTCAGTCTCATTGAGTAAACCTTTTATACACCATGTAGTTGAAAAAGCAATTGGAGCATGGGAAGAAGAAATTTATAAAAGATTATATTCGAATGTCATCCGTTGATCTAAAAGGGTATGTCATCGATCTATTACCTATGACATGATAACCAACTCTTGGATGCATTATAGAGAAACATTGTGTTTGAATGGCGTTAAAAGCCAACCCCTACTGTTTATATGTCTAGATATGCCTCCAGAGGTGGGTGGACCTATACTGGATGACCTGCAATGCGTTTTCCAGAATTCAATTGTGGATATCAACTCTGAAAAGGAAGAAGAAAAACAACAGGCAGAGCCAAATTATCAAGGAGTGTCTTCTAGTCTCCATTTCATTTGGTACAACAGATACTCTACCCATGTAAGTGATAAAACCAAACAAAATATGCAGCCAGCTACTGAAAGTTTGCAAAGGGTCATGGGGTGCCAACTGATATAGACATTGAACATCTTTAAAGAGAAGGGAAGCACAAAACAAATACAAGCCAGTTTGTTCCCAGGGCTTCCAAGGAGATGAAGGACAATATGAAAGAGTATGTACTGCTGTCAGCATCTCTACAACATGTCTTTGAATGGCAAAAGGTCAAGGTAAAGGTTTATGTCTTTGAACTCAATGAATATTTCTGATACAAGAAATTATTTCCACAGTTGGAATCTACCCTTCCTGAAGCTTACAATACTCTGAAGACATACACTGACAGTCTCCCAAATGAAGAACAATCTCCAGCTTACCCCTTTATGGGATATGTTGCCAATCTCAATGTTGTGACACTTTGTCACCATGATAAGGGAGACAAGGATTGGTGTTTGGTTATTGTCGCCTCGGATTGTGAAGGTGGTGAGATTGTGTTTCATGAACTGGGACTGGTGGTTGAGTTGAGGAGTGGAGACTGTGTCATTTTCAAATCTGCTGAAATAAGTCATTTTAACCTTCACTACAAAGGTCTCAGGGCTTCTCTGGTTCTTCATTCTGATAGAAGTTTTGATTCTTGGGTGAAAGACAGGAATGGCTGGCAGAATCATTACATGTTTAGTGGTAGTGTTACTTAGCCAATGTTAATTGTCCTCCAGCTCACATAACAGTGTGACATGTCATCTCTTTGCTTTTTCAACCATGACACTCACCACTAGAAAAAGTGCTGCAGCTGCTGCCAGTCCACAAGAGGCTGCCCCCCCTCCCTCTAAAGGTAAAGAAAAGCCCAAGCCAACAGCTAACATACATTCTGGGGGAAAAAAGAAAGGTCAACCTGCCACAGCAACGGATTCCAATGACTCTGTTACCAAACCTCTAACACCTGCTGAAATACAACTCCTCAAGCAACTAACTTCCAGAAGTCATGTGTCTGCTCAGGCTCAGAAATACCAAGAGGATGCAGATATCACCCACTATTTTGCATTCCATGCCCTCAAGCTGATATATTTACCATTTACCGCATTTGACAGAGTTAAGGAAACATAATGCAGATCAACTGGCATTGGAGGGAGGAAGTGACGATGAAGAAGAAGACCCTGCTCCTGTTCCTCCTGCAAAGCATCAAAAGGGCAACCCACTACGCCCATGCCCAGTATTAGATGATGACAAGGAGGATATTGCAGATGATATACAGGTTCCTGATGATGTGGAGGATAACACTGGAAATCAAGATAACAATGAGGACATACCAGGAGATGAGGGGCCAGCCGATGACAATGACGATGACCTGGATGCCGGGAATCCTGATCCTTTCAACAGCAATGGCGCAAGTGTTTCCTATATTACATCCACTCCCCTCTTTGACCTCCCTATACAATCAGCTCAAGATCAATGTGCCCAAGTTCAAGCCATTTTTGAAGTTGGGTAGCTCTCATTCTAGGTCCACCTCTCATTCCATGACTCCCATGACTCCCATGACACCCACCACTCACACTATCTCAACAAAAGGAAACCACAAAATTTGGGAAAACCAATTCTCTCCTGATACTATACGACTTACTCAGGCATCCAAGTCTCTTCTTAGACAACGCGTGGCCTTGGGAGAAGTTTTTCAGGGTGTCAAGGTAGATACCAGAGATGAATTCCTTTGGGATGTTATACATGCTGCTTCTATTGCGGGAGACAGCTCACCAGGTGGTGTATCATTGGCAGATGTTTTTGATGAAGTAAAAGGGAATAGTCTGAAGAAGGAGCTTTTGCCTGGCTGCCTAATTCTTTTTATTTATGTGGCTATTCCTTTCTAAATTTTGTATACTTTAGGTCTGGTTGGCCCGCGGCACATTGTTGAACAGCATCATCACAAAAGCTTGGTGTTTAGTCAAGGGCACTTATGGACTACCTGGCAAGATGACAAGGGATGAATTGGTAGTCACTGTCAAATCAAGCGGTGTTTGCATATGGAGGGGTGGATATCCAAGTAAGTTTGTCATTTATCAACAACTATCTATGGTAACAATAATTTTGTCAAGGCGAAGTCATACAACTCATCAGAACCGCTAAGCAATGACATCATATACGACTTGGTCTTAGCTCAGTGGTTTCCAACCAAAGCCAAAGCAGATTTAGGAGCCACAAGAGTAATGACTTCAGAGCAAAGGATCTCTGAGTCAGTTTTGCTAATCTCACTGGCAGCAGTAAGCTGCAACTTTATTTGTGTCATTCTTTTTACCATTGGATTGATTGGATTGATTGAATTCTTAGATTGAACACACTATCAAGGAGTTTCAAACAGGGGTCTATATGAAGATCTCCTTTACAGATGACATTCTCAAATCAGGGTAAGTGCCGTGCAATTTTCTGGACCTGGGGGTGTCTCGATGTTATTTATTGTATTATTTAGATACTTCTGCCATAAAGCTATTTGGTTGATCTTGGTACAGAAGTGCCCCACTTGGACAAAGCAATATCTGTCCAATTTATATCATTGTGTCATGTGTGTAGCTGGTTCTCATTGATCACTCATATATTAACTTATCAATTAATTTTTATTAGTGGTCAAAGTAGGCTGTCGTTTCTGGAAGAGGAGGAGGGTAATGGTGAGGATGGAGATAAGGATCTTGTAGCTGTTGATTTTGCAGCTTTGGAGGCCCAAGCTAAGGCAGTGGTATCGTAGTAATTTACCAGTGTTGTTTTTATACCATTCCATAAATGCTATCATCATTGTGGACTGTCAAAGCTGACAAGGCTGAGAGGATGTGGAAAATTGAGCAATCTGAAAGGCCCTCTATATGGCTTTTAATGAGATTTGTGTGACCTTGAGATGCCTTGAGATACCCTGGTAATGGCATTCAACCTCAACACTTGTTCTTCTGAGTCCCTGGGAGAACTTTTGAGCTTTGGAGCCTTGAAAGCTCTGGGAGCATCTGGGAGCAATCTGAAGGTGTCCTGGGACACAAGTCATTTTTCCTGATGTTATTATTTTGCGGGTTACATACTGTTTACATCCCATTTTAGGTGAAAGAGTTTATTTCACTCAGAATTACTTCTCTTGCAATCAATGAAGACACAACACATTCAGATGCTATATGGAAGGTAATGGCTTGGTACTCATTTCTCCAAAATGACGTGTTCAAAAAAACTGTAGTAAGTTATGGATGGTCGTATTTCCCATCTCATAGTTCAGCCTGAACAATTCCAAATGTACAAAGGACACTTGCCATGATTAGCTCATCTATTACATGATCAAAAGTGTGCTCAATGAATCAAATGCATCCGTGTTGATGAAGCTCACAATGCCCATCCATTTCCCAGGGAGACTGGTTCTGCTGATAAGATGTGATCACAGGCTATATCACTAGATCAAGAAAGAAACATTAGCATCATGATAGCTATCAAGAAAGCAGATGTGTTACTCAAAGCCATCTCCCTTCCAAACACACTTGAGGTTGTGAATGAAATGAAGTATCTCGGTACAGTAGTTTTTTGATCCTGCTCCACAGAAAATCATGGCAAGGTTGGTAAGCATGTCCTCGACATGTCCCCAATCGCCATCAGAGATCACTCGCATTTCCACAACATGGAGCAGATCACTAATCAGCAGTTGTGTGTTCTGATATACCTTGTCCTTTTCAGGATCATGATGTCCCTTGTCTTTGTCAACAGGCATAGGAATGGGAGTTGCATAACTCAAAACAATTCTGCCTACAAGTGAAAGGAGGTCGTCTGGTGTCAGCTTGGACTTTGCAAACTCAGCTAATGATGAAAACTACATTCCAAACACCATGCATCAAGAATCAATCCATCTAGAATTTGGATCATTGCAGAAAGGAGTGTGTGATAGTCAGGGTGTTGAGCACAGAGCTGAGCTTTCTCCATGACAGTGAACCAGTGGGATAATGTTCCCTCATAGTTGACGTGACCACAATGGACATTAAGAAGAGCCCATACTAGGTTCAGACACAGATGAAAGAGCCCTATGGCAAGCTGGAAGCACTGATCTTGAAGGAAGGGATTAATGTCCTTCTTGCGTAGTGCCTTAGCACCTCAGATATGAACCTGTGTTACTTGATTGTTGATGGACAAAATCGCCATGTTAGAAAGCTTGGGATAGGCCATTTCCAGCTGTTCAATGTAGACATTGTGATGTACTGCAAGATTTCCAGTAATAGTTGATTCTTCAATAGTGGAGATCTTCAATGGATATTGTTGTGTTTGAGTTCCTGGGGGTGAGGGACGTCATGGGAGGTGTTGCAGTTGGGGTACCTTCTGGTACTCTTGAAATTCAGGTTGATGCCGACACAGTCCACAAACAATGACCTTGAATTGGTGAGCGATATTTGTGAGTTGTTCTGAAGTCGCCACCAGATCGTGGTTGAATGAAAGATCAGGGGCCGTTGACCCACAGACAAGAATAGGCATCAGCTGGAGAGCCTCTGGGTTCAAGTTTTGCAACTTATAAATGATGGAATGTGTTCCAGATTGGACTTTCACAGGTGCAGAACCTCTCTGTTTGACAAATATTGATGTTGTCATAGCCATACATATGCCTGTTAGGATCACAAACTGCAACATGTGCCTCCAATAAACAGTAATCAGCAACACTTTCAACAAGATCTAGCATGGCGTTGTAGCTTTTGGAAAGGCCGGTGTTGTTCAAGACGTTCATGACATGTTTTGAGCAGCCATTCTTCCAGACAAGACTTTGCACTCCCCCCTGTATCCCCATCGGAGTCCTAGGAGTCCGATCGGAATCTGATAGGAGTCCTACTAGTCCAATACTAGTCCTAGGAGTCTGATAGGAATCCGATCGGAATGTATCTTGATGACCATGTACTCTTATTTCCAAGAAATTCCTAGTAAATTCTGAGTAAAGTCCTATGCAATTCCAACAGGTAGTCGGAATACCACACCATTTTGGAAGACTTAACTTGGTGAAAGTGCTTAAAAAATAACTGGGCAGAGCAGGGATTGAACCCCAGACCTTGGGATATAAGTGACATAACCACCAAACAAGTGCTCAACCAGTTGAGCCACAGGAGCATTAATAAACATGTGATATAAAGTCCATTTAAAGCACTTAGGATTAGTTCACTTATTTTTGACCTCTCTCATGAGAGCTCAAAAACAATTGTTGAGCCCTTGCATCTTTGCAAGGGAGTAAATAAGTAATATAGATATATATAAAAAACCCCATGGAATTAATTATACTATTTTAGGGCAAGGCAGGGGTTACCCCTGGGTGCAAAATCTCATACCCTTACCCCTACCCCTGAACACCCTACCCTTAGGGGTAAGGGTATGGAAACATATAAGGGTTGCCAAGGGTATGGGAGGGTTTGTCAAGGGTACAAGGGTTTGGCACAAAATCAACATATTTAGAGCAAAATTCATTTGAAAAGTGTTGATAACTATTGTATTTACTATTAATATCACATATTAATACCTCTTATTAACATATGAAAGCCATTATCCTGTTGGACAATCCCAAAATCTGAATTTAATTGATGAAAATCTTGAATATGAGTCTTTGAAGCTGAAAAAATCAAATGATATTCTTACATAAGCATACCCCTGGCATACCCCTGTACCCTTAGTAAGGGTACAGGGGTATGCAAGGGTATGAACTTCCAAACCCCTACCCTTACCCCTCATACCCTTAGCCCAAAAACACAAGGGTATACCCCTACCCCTGCCTTGCCTTATACTATTTAATTATACTATTTTAAATTCTACAAAAAAACCCACCCCCCTGCAAAACAGAGGGGAGGGGGTGGTGGTGCATCACATCGGCTGTCTTGTCAGCCCTGTCCGATCATTTCCCCTCCCTCTCATCTCTGTCATGTCTCACCTCCCTCACCTTGCCTCCCCCATGGCTTGCCTCCCCTCCCTCCCCTCCCCTCCCTCCTCATCATTCCACCAACCGTCCACCCCATGAGCAGTTGCTCACAAGGCTGGTGGTTGGTGGTGCATTGTATGCTGGTGGGGGTGTTTGTCTGTCATCCCCTCCCCTTAAACACCCTATGAGCAGATGCTCATAGACATGCATGGGGTGGGTGTCACCATCGTCTCCCCTTCTGGTCATCATCTCCCTTTCCCCTTGTCGTTTCGTCCCCCCCCCTCTCATCACCCTTGTTCATCCCCCTCATCATCTGCACCCATGAACCACCCTATGGACAGCTGCTCGTAGGCATGTCGTTTGGTGCCATCCACGAGCAGTCACTCACAGTGGTGATAGGGGGTGCTGGATGTCATCGGTGTCGTGGGGGGTCCATACACTCATGATCCACCCTATGAGCAGCAGCTTGTAGGCGTGGGGTGGGTGCGTTGTTGGTTCGTCAGTGACATGGCATGAGGGGAGGGGTCATGTGGTGCTTACTGGGTGGGTATTCCCCTTCTGGGGTCTCCTGGTGTTGCTCCCCATGCTCCTGACCATGATCGATACCCTCATATCCTGTTTTGATGGGGAGGAGGGGGATTGCCAGTGGCATTGTTGGGTGTGGGTTGGCTTGCATCAGTCCGTCATTACCCATGTAGATTAGAACCTAGAAACAAGACAAATGAATTAGTTAGTTTACAAAAGTAAGAAACAAATGAAAAAAACTTACTATGGGCCCAAATGACGATTGCATCATTTGGGCATTGTTTGGGCTGTGTGGCGTCGAAACTGGTTGTTTCCGGTCTTGGGGGCTCGTCTAGAGATGGGGGTGGAGTGGGAGTGGTGGGAGTTGCTGGGTTGAGGTGGTTGAGGTGGGGGGAAGTGGTGTGCTTGTCATCGTTGGTGGTGGTGGGAGTGATGAGCTGGCAGGTGTGATGACATGGCTATGTGCTTGTCAACAGACCTGTGGGAATGGTATGTCACAAGGCCAGCCTCATAATTTCTCCTTTCTGAAATATATTTAGAAATTCTTTGTGAAATATTACATTTGAGACTAAATTTCTACAAACAGAAATTCAAAAAATTACTCATTAGAAATATTGATTTTCAAAGTATGTTTCTACTGGGTAATTTTTGGAATTTCTGTTTGTAGAAATTGAGTCTCAAATATAATATTTCACAAAGAATTTCTAACTATATTTCAGAAAGGAGAAATTATGAGGGTGGCCCATCACAAAAGCCTCCAATGTGTCCAATCTGAGCTTCACATGGGTCATAGGTTGGCACACAACACAAGGCCAGCCTCATAATTCCTCCTTTCTGAAATATAGTAAGAAATTCTTTGTGAAATATTATATTTGAGACTAAATTTCTGTTTGTAGAAATTTAGTCTCAAATATAATATTTCACAAAGAATTTCTAACTATATTTCAGAAAGGAGAAATTATGAGGCTGGCCTTGTGTGTAGTGTAGTATGATCACTTACCTGTACTGACTGCTTAGTGTAATGGTATTGTTGTCAGTTTAGGCTTACATAATCTTCTGTAATGTCAAGTGTTCAATTCTCGTGTGTGTGCATTTCATTTTTCATACTATATTACTAAGCAAGGCCACTTTCATTCCTATCAGAATCCTATGTTGTCTGATGTCTTAGCATAACTTTGGACTAGTCCTATGTGACTCCTATGATTGGAAATTCCTAGGAAACTCTCATAGTCCAATTGGAATCTGATCAGACTACATCAGACTGGACTAGGACTAAACATGCCATTTCATGTCAATTTGGCTGGTGAAAATGACATCAGAATATGGTTGGATTCTGAATGGAGTCCGATTGGAATCATTGGAATCATTGGGTTGGGATTTGGAAGCATAATAGTCTGCTGACACATTGAGGATAGAGGGGATTGATGACTCAGCTGAATGGCCCTTTGTGTAATGGATAGCTGCCTGTCAAGATCCCAGAAGGTGGAGTATCCATTTGTAATATGAGTGGCCATTCATGTGTCAGATGCAAGCCTCAATGTTTGCACAAGTTTGGGTGTCATCAATGAGCCTGGTAGAGTTGAGATGGTCAGTATAAATTACAGTGGAGTTGTCCAGAGGGTCAGATAGGACAAGACCACCGATAATTCCGATGAGCTCACCATGAAGAATAGAAATGTTATGGCCACAAAGCTTCATAACAATGGTATGTGGGCCTGTGATTGCGGAGGTGACCGATTTGTCATCAAGAGGGCCAGCAGACACTGGAAGTGTTACGATTTTATTATCGTAACCGATGACAGCCAGACATACCCCAGCAAGACCAGGTACCTCATTTTTTACTTGACTCATTCTGATGGTGATGATGCTCAACCCGGGAAAACCACCAGAACTGCCGATGAGGCAATCGATGATGTTTGCGACGAGTCAGAGGAGGGTTGCGAGATGTTCCGAAAGTTCATGGTCAAACCTCTGAGAAGATTACTAGTTAACACTAGTCATGAAGGTAGTGTGATGAGAGACAAAGGTGTTTGTTGTGGTCCGATCGAGTATCGATCGATATCGAGGGCGATCGACAAGATCAATGGCGAACAAGTTTTATCGTTGATGGTCGATATGTGAATTATGGGGACCTTTCGATAGGTCGATGGTATACGAAGGGTGCGGCAAACTGCTATGAAGTGTTGGAAGGGTTGCTAGTACTAATGATGAGAGGATCGAGGGATGATCAAGGATGCGACGATTGCAGAGGTTTCTCGTCGATCGAGAAAACCTGCAGAGACTTAGATTGTTTTAGAAAGTTGATTGGATGCTTAGAACTGTATACGAGACGATATGTGAAGACGATTTCTTGTTATTTTCAAGTAGATACTACAGAGTTTTATATGTTTTAAAGAAACTTCCTAAAATGGAATGAGAAACATGTGTAGAACATGAGGCAAAAGATATGAGTTAAGGCACAAGGCCATAAAGGAGACTGGAATCCAAACAAGAAAGATATATATATCATATGATGAAAGAGTAATAAAGGGAAAGAACTAAAAGAGACTGTCCTTTGTGTATAAACTGCCCTAAGTCTCGCAATAATGCGTCCAGCGGGTTCTGTGCACAATAGGGACTTGGAATGAAGCTGACCTATGATCAGCAGGTTTGAACACGAGTTGGAATATGTCCTAGTGCATGGTCTTCCACCATTTAGATAACAAATGTGGTGCCCAATGTCGCTCGTAGTTTCTCGATATCGATCTATGACGCTCGACGATGGTCGACGATGGTCGATCATGGTTGTGGCTTGTTCGAAGTTGGTCGGGGATGTTTGGTGGTCATGTAGGGGAATCTTAGGGACTTTTGGGGGAGTCCTAAGGTTGTGCGATGTGGTCTTTTGATACTATCAATGTCGCTGGTGATGTTTCGATGCTGTCGATATGATATTGCAATTGATAGAGTGTGTCGCACTGCGTCTGGGACGTCGTAGGAGTTAGCCAATGTGATTAGAATGATGCTAAAGTGTTGAATTGGTCGTTGAGCCGAGAAGACGACCTATCAATGGGAGACCCTTTGACACTCGACTCCCACCAATCAACATGCTGTGCTGCAGCAGTCCTTGACATTGGATCCTTGACATTGGATCCATGACATCGGACACCTCATGCTCGGCATGAGGCTTATTGTTCTATTGTTCCTTCTATTATTACTTGACAAGGATCTCATACTCCGATTGGATGATAGATATCTCTGAAACATATATAAGGTACTGTAATACTGCCTGTATTCCTTAGTTTGACCTAATTCAATCAATGGTCTTAGACTCAACCAGAACACTCAACAGCTCAGGAAGTCCCTGGCTGTGATAACCTTGAACTCAACAGTTGGAAAGCCTCCAACTGTGATACACAAACAAACAGTCTACTCAGAAAGCCTCTGAGAACAAATAGCCGTGATGACTTGAGGAAGTACCCAAGTGAAGGCAGGAAGCCCAATACACTAGGAAAGTCTCCTAGTACGATACCGATACAGTTGGAAAGCCTCCAACTGCAACACATGACCCAAGACTGAGTCGAGACCAATAGTCTTAACAAAAGGTCAAGCTGATCTACAAGGTCCACCTATCTAGGTGCAGACACAACGTCTTTCAGACAAAGCCCAGACAGACCTCCGACAGGAGCATCATCATCAGGAAGAACCCCATGGTATAGATACCAGGGTCAATTAGTACGATACTCAGAACCAGCACAGAAGTGGTTCTCAAGGAGAACCAGTGACAAAGAACCCCAATACCTTGACAAAGAAGATTTCAGATCTTTGAAAGAAGAAACCCCAGAACGAAAACCATTCTCCTTATTCGACAACAACATGTCTACCAAACCCACCGCATCGACCAAGGACATCAGAATACGAACCCCCTCCGACTTCACAGGGGACCAAACTAGAACTGCAAAGTTCTTACAAGAAGTGAAACTCTATTTGAGAGTGAACCATGGAATCTATGACACCAATGAGAAGAAAATCATCTTTGCATTGTCCTTCATGAATGGAGGAACCACCGCACCCTGGGCACAGACATGGGCAGAAAAGGCAGACCTAGGAACCTGGTCAACCTTTGAATCGGCACTCAAGACAGCATTCACGCCAATCAATGAAGCTGGCAGAGCCAGGACAGAGATGAAGACATTGAAGCAGGGACAGGACCTGGAGGACTACATAGCGCAGTTCCAAATCCTGTGAGAGAAGGCAGGAATCAATGATGACACTGCCCTCATCAAACTCTTTATGGATGGGTTAAACCCCAAGCTCCTCAAAAGAGTGTTTAACATGGAACTAATCCCCACGACCCTGGAGGGGATGATCAATGCCACCTCCAAGTACAATGGACAGTGGAGGAGAGCAAAGGCCATAGCAGGGAGGTTACAAGAGACTTTGATGAAGAAACTCCCTGCCTCTAGGGCAAAGGAAACCCCACTCGAGATCAACTGCCTCTCTTACCAGGAGAGGATCAAACACATGAAAAAAGGATTGTGCTTTGTGTGCCACCAGCCCGGACACAGAGCGACTGAACACAAGAAAGGGGAAACGAGGACCGAGGACCGGCCCTTCACGAAGAATAAAGGCAGAGAAGCCTACTTGAAGATCCAAGTGATCTTGAATGAACTCGATGGAGAAGAGAAGGCGACAGCTGTCGCTGCCATCAGGGATGAGGGCTTTTAAAGGGGTGGCCTGCCTCGATGCCAGGTACCACCAAACTTTCCATCTGCTCTGTACTACTGGCCACTTTGAAAAATCAATCTATGTGTTTAGATGTCAAAGTGGCAGGAGCAGGCAGAGGAAAAACCATTGAAACCAAAGCCCTACTCGACTCTGGAGTGGGAGGGATATTCATGAGTCACAAATTCACAGAGAGCAGTGGATTTGAACTGCACCCCCTGGAGAAGGTGATCAGGGTCAAGAATGTGGACAGAACCCCAAACAAGAAAGGGGAAATTTCCCACTACACCAGGGGACTCTTGACGATCAACAGAAGAACTTTCCCAATGACCTTCCTCATTGCAGGATTGGGGAAAGAATCGGTCATCCTGGGCCTGCCATGGCTCAGAAGAATCAACCCAGTGATTGACTGGAGAATTGGAACCTTCCAATTCAGGACAAACAACAAGACTTATCCTGGATTCTCACATGGAAGAGGAAGAACCCTTATCGGGAGGGTACAGAAAACCGATGATGAACACCTGTCATGGTGCCAGAAGGGAACCGAAAAGAAGAACCCCCTAGACATGACGAAAGAAGAGCGACAGGCATGGTGCCAAGGGATCATCGCCAAAGACCAAGAAAAGCTCACCCTCAAGAAGAAGACTGCTGAGGAAAAACAGGCACAATGGAAAAAGGTGGCCACCAGAGAGCTGGAGAAACTGGCCACCAAGAAAGAAGAAGAATGGCTGGCAGTAGCCCAGATAGTTGTGAAAGAAAGGGAAAGGATAGCCCTGAAGAACAAGAAACCAACAAACGAAGAATGGCTAATGCAATGCTGAAGAATTGCCGCTAAAGCGAGAGAGATAGGAGAAGCCCTCCGAACTAGATGGGAAGGGAGCAAGACACCCACCAAAATGAGAAAAGCAACAATCGAAGAAGCAGAAGATGAAGAGATCGCAGTCACGACTCTTCAAGATGCAGAGCCCAGTGGGCCACAAGATGAAGAAGACACTGGGAAGGAAAACCCAGCACAGGCAAACCACGAACAGGCAACAGAACAGGCAATGGAACAACCGGAAGGGACACCCAAACTAAAGATTGAAGATGATGAGCTACTGGTCGCCTACATCCGAGGAGAACCTGTCATTGGAATATTCAAACCAGCTAAGACACTGCTGACAGAGGAGGATGATGAGCCAAGATACGGATACTCTCTGATGACAAAGACAATCTCTCAGATTGTAAAGGCAAAAGGATCACCGTGATATGCTTATGGACAAAATATCTGGATTAGGGCAAAAACATTGGTCTCACAACACCTGACACACAAGAAGGAAGGAGACCCCAAACAAAAAACCCTAGATGAACTACTCCCCGAACAGTACAGGGAGTACCAACAGATATTTGAAAAGGAAGCATCGGAGAGATTCCCAGAATCAAGACCCTGGGATCATGTGATTGAACTGAAAACAGACTTTATAGCAAAGGATTGCAGGGTTTACCTGTTGTCACTGGCAGAACAAAAGAAACTCGACAAGTTTCTTGATGAAAGCCAAAAAGGATACATCTGACCATCAAAATTGCCCATGGCGTCACCATTCTTCTTCATTGGAAAGAAAGCCTCAGACGTGTTACGACCCTGCCAAGATTACAGGTACTTGAACAACAGAACAATCAAGAACACCTACCCACTGCCGCTGGTAGGAGACCTGTTGGACAAACTGAGAGGAGTGAAATGGTTTACAAAACTAGACATCCAATGGGGATATCACAATGTCAGAATCAAGGACAGAGATCAATGGAAGGCAGCCTTCAAGACAAACAGAGGGCTGTTTGAACCAATGGTGATGTTCTTTGGATTATGCAACTCACCAGCAACCTTCCAGGCAATGATGAACGAGATCTTCCACAACATGATCGGAGAGGGATGGCTCGTGATTTACATGGATGACATCCTGATATTCTCCAAGGATCAGAACAAACAGTAGGAAAGGACAAAGAGGGTACTGCAAAGACTGGCAGAGAACGACTTATACTTGAAACCAGAGAAATGCAAATTCAACGTCCACAAAGTGGAATTCTTGGGTCTGATCATCCAACCCAACAAAATTGCCATGGACAACATGAAACTGGCAGGTATACAGGATTGGCCAACCCCGACAAATGTAAAGGCAGTAAGATCCTTCCTGGGATTTGGGAACTTCTACAGGAGCTTCATCGGACATTTCACGGAGACAAGCAGACCACTTAATGAGCTAACAAAGAAGGACAAAGCCTTCAACTGGACAACAGAATGTGAACAGGCCTTTCAGATGCTGAAAAGGAAATTTGCAGAAGCACCGGTACTGCTGATGCCGGACCCAACAAAGCTATTCACAATCGAATCAGACACCTCGAAACATGTGACAGGAGGAGTGCTGAGACAAAGGGATATGAATGGGGACTGGCATCCATGCGGATATATATTGCATGCGCTAACACCAACAGAACGGAACTACGAGATTTACAACAGGGAGCTACTAGTGATAGTATGATCACTAGAGACCTGGAGACATTACCTACTGGGTTCAGGACACCCGGTGGTAATCCTGTCGGACCACAAGGACTTGACATACTTCCGAACAGCACAGAAACTGAACAGACGACAGGCAAGATGGAGCTTATTCCTATTGGAATTCGACTTGCAACTCGTCCATGTACCCGGATCCCAGATGGTACAGAGCGATGCATTATCACAAAGAGCAGATCACATACCAGTGGAAGACAACGATAATGAAGATGTCACAATGCAGCCAGAAACAGTATTCGGAAAATTCATTGACACAGAAATGCATGACTTGCTTGCAGGGAGCATCATGAAAGATGATCTGGTAAAGAGTGCAATCGAAGCACTAAAGACCAAAGGAACACCACTGATAAAGTCGGTGCTAGAAGACTGGAAGATAGAAGACAGCCTTCTATTCTTCCAAGACAGATGCTATGTCCCCGACAATGGAGAACTACAGAAGAAGCTGGTGCAAAAATACCATGAGGGATGACCAGCAGACACCCGGGACAATGGCAGACGACTGAAATGATCAGAAGGGACTACTGGTGGCTGGGGATGATGACATACATCAAGAACTACATTGCTGGATGTGCAACATGCCAGCAGATGAAGGTCAATACGGTCTAGGGAATGGCACGGGTAACCCGCGGGTGTTCAAAATTTAACCCGTACTCTGACCCGCAAGGGTATTTACCTGTCAACCCACGGGTTTTCATCCACGGGTCACCACGGGTACGGGTATACACCGTGGGTTGTACTATAAAATCCTGTAATTTATCGAGAACTCATAAACTATTAATCAATACAGTCCCATCCAGCCTCGAGATGAGGTTCCTTGTCTCCCTCAATGTCATTCAAAGTCCCTACCGCCAAAACATCAGAATCCTTCACCAATTCCTGTAAACTCCATGATCCCAAGCAAATTAAAGCACGCATTGATTGAGCAGAAAGCTGACTCCGAACGTGGGACAAAACGAGCCGGCCACGACTGAACACACGTTCAACGTCAACAGAAGTTGCTAATGCAATATGTGTTAGTAATTAAAATGAGCATGAGAATCATATTACATACCTGGAATCGTCAGGTAATCCAAAGCCATGCAGGATAGATACGGATACATTGATCAACGCTCATGCCACCACATGATGACGTTGTCCACCATCTCCGGGTCCAACGACAGATATCGGTCCAGTTCATTGCGTAGCTCTTTACGTGCAGGGGCACTTAACGAGGGGAGGGTGTCGAATATATTCCGTGGTTTTGAAGATGTCTACAGTTTGTTAGAAAAAAAATGGGTGTAAGGATGAATTACAAACGTTACTAGTATTTTCAGTATCAGACATTGTCTTGATTGACTCGTTGTCACTCAAAGCCCCCCTACCCAACAAGATAGCACTATTGTGAAGTAACAAATAGACACATGCCTCTCGTCTCATCTGGACCTTTGAACGACACCTAATTAGAGTCAGAATGAGTATAAGATAAATACAAAACAGATCAGAACTCACAAAGATCTGAGATACTCATACCAAAGACCCCCTACCCGGTAACCCAACAAGATAATGGTATTGTGAAATAACAGATGGACGCAGGCCTCTCGTCTCCTCGGGGCCATTGAACGACTCCTAATCAGAGTCAGAATAAGTATAAGATCATATGAAATTAATGAAAACTCACTAAGATCCAAGATACTCATACCAAGCCCCCATACCCAACAAGATACCGCTATTGTGAACTAACGAATAGATGCATGCCTCTCGTCTTATCGGGGCCTTCAGACGACACCTAAATAGAGTCAGAATAAGTATAAGATCATATGAAATGAGTGAGAACTCACTAAGATCCCAGATACTCATACCAAGCCCCCCTACCCAACAAGATAGCACTATTGTGAAGTAATGAATGAACACAGGTCTCTCATCTTATTGGGACCTTCGAACGAGACTCAAATAGAGTTATAATGAATATAATATCATATGGAATAGATGGAAACTTACCATAATATAGAGCGCCCAAAATCATAACTCATATACAGGGCGGGTTAAGTGCGGGTCACGGGTGACATAGGTGTGACCCATACCCATACCCAGAGATACCCGTAGCCATGACCCGCATGGGTTACCCCAACCCGTGCTATTGCCTATCAATACCTACCTGATGACACCCCCGCTACAACTGATCAAGTCCAAAGCGACGAGACCATTTGCAATGGTGACGACAGATTTCATAACTGACCTACCGGAGTCCGATGGTTATGATGCACTCATGGTCATGGTAGACCATGGGCTTATGAAGGGGGTAATTTTTATCCCTTGCAGGAAAACAGTGGATGCATTGGGAGCAGCCACCCTCTACCTAGACAATGTCTACAAGCGATTTGGCCTCCCAGACAAGATCATCTTGGACAGAGATCCCAGATTTGCCTCGCAGCTTTTCCAGGAGCTAGGAAGATTGCTTGGAATCAAGCTGGCGAAGAGCATGGCATACCACCCCCAGACCGACGGGGAGACAGAACGGGTGAATCAAGAAGTGGAAGTGTACCTACGGAGCTTCTGCTCGAACAACCAGGAGAATTGGAAACACCTCCCGACTGCGGAGTTCATGCACAACCAGAGAACACACTCCGTACAGAGGAACTCCCCGTTCTACCTCATGATGGGCTATGAGCCCAAGGTGATCCCACTCCCCTACCTGAAAATGAACATACTGGCCATAGAAAAGTGACTTGTCGCACTGCAATGGGCCTGAGATGAAGCAAAGGCAATGCACGAATTAGCCAGACAGATGATGGCAGAAAGAACGACGAGGCACTTCACCCCATTCAAAGAAGGAGACAGAGTATGGCTAGAAGCAAAGAACATGAAGATGACACATGCAACAAGGAAACTTGCACCAAAAAGAGAAGGACCGTTCTCTATCGAGAAGGTCCTGAGCCCACTCTCCTACCAACTGAAGTTACCAGAACAGTGGAAAATACACCTGGTGTTCCACGCAGCACTTCTTTCCCCATACAAAGAAACTGAGACACAAGGTCCGAACTTCCCAGAACTGCCGCCTGATCTGATAGAAGGCGAATCAGAGTACGAAGTGGAAGCAATCATCGGACTCAAGAAGAAAGGAAGGACCATGCACTTCTTAGTGAAGTGGGTCAGATACCCGACCTTGCAGAACTCGTGGGAGCCCGAGGGAAACCTGAAACATGCCAAGACAATCCTAGGGGCATATAAACAGTGACAACAGCTGTAGAACCCCCAGAACAGAACACCCACCAAACTGAATACAAAAGAAAACACAAAATGTTCCCCATCCCATCGACACTACACAGACAGAACCAACTATGAACCACAGTGAGGACTGGATGGACAGTCATCGACCAAGGACCATGAATGAACATACTCCCAGGCAGACCCTCTTGGTTATGCCTGCATGGGATTCCCTTCTGGATAACAAGGGACGACTGGATCAGGAGGATATCCTTGACCTGCCCCAAATGCTGCCTCTTCACCTGGAGGAGCACCAAGGCAGACCTCACTTGGGTGAGGACACACTTTGAGGAATGGTGTTTCAAGGGAGACCTTGACAATGAAGAATACTTCCCCGAGGACTTCTACATCGACCGGATGGGACTTTGCCTGGGTATGAGGCCACTAGCAGGTGTGAGCAGACCCCTGTGGATTGACCTCCAGTGGAACACCCACTACAATGAAGAGAGCGGATACAGCCTGGCAAAGAGGCTCCTGCTTGGAGAACATGGAGAGTTGGGAACACTACTATGCTCCAACCGATTCCCTCAAACCCCAACCCGACAAGATAGAGATCGAAGTCAGTGACTTCAAAGATAGAGAGAGGGTGATGTTACAATTTTATTATCGTAACTGATCACAGCCAGACATATGCCAGCAAGACCGGGTACTTCATTTTTCCACATGATTTTACTTGACTCATTCTGATGGGAGACCCTTTGACACTTGACTCCCACCGATTGACATGCTGTGCCACAGCAGTCCTTGACATCGGATCCTTGACATCAGACACCTCATGCTCAGCATGAGGCTTACCTTCTATTGTTCGTTGACATGCTGCACCACAGCACTCTGTGACATCGGACGCCTCATGCTAGGCATGAGGCTTATTGTTCTATTGTTCCTTCTATTATTACTTGACAAGGATCTCATACTCCAATTGGACAATAGATATCTCTGAAACATATATAAGCTACTGTAATACTGCCTGTATTCCTTAGCTTGACCTAATTCAATCAACGGTCTTAGACTCAACCAGAACACTCGACAGCTCAGGAAGTCCCTGGCTGTGATAACCTCAAACTCAACAGTTGGAAAGCCTCCAACTGTGATACACAAATGAACGGTCTACTCAGAAAGCCTCTGAGTATGGATAGCTGTGACGACTTGAGGAAGTACCCAAGTGAAGGCAGGAAGCCCGATACACTAGGAAAGTCTCCTAGTGCAATACCGATACAGTTGGAAAGCCTCTAACTGCGACACATGACCTAAGACTGAGTCGAGACTGATAGTCTTAACAGGAAGCATGGAGCCATCTGTTCCCCAAGCTTGGGTGCCCAAAGACACTTCAGAGGGGAGAAATTGATCAGTGAGCACAATGGATTGTATGAAATCCTCAGCCTGTTGCCGCCTAAGAGCTTGAGGGAGCAGCAGGTCAGCTGGACCAGAATAGAGCACTCCGATCTGCATTTGAGAGAGAGCTTTCTTGATCAAGCCCCAGTTCTTCCTTTGAGCAGGTGACCACTTCCCAGGTGGAAATGAGAGAGTAGTGAGGTTTGGGCTATTCACAGTCCATCCTCCAATATGACTTAGCAAATGGAAGCCCATGGAGCAAAGTGACCTAATAGCATGTCCAGTTGGACACTCAGTTTTGGAGATAGAAGGCTTGATCAGTGATAATGCATGCAAGACAGAGCACTGTCCTTCAAGTAGGAGACTTTGATCAGTTTGACGGAGACTGATCCCAAGTTCCGACATCTGATCCTGTGCAATGATCCATGCAGTGGGAATTGAGTCCTTGAAACGAGTCAATGGCCTCCTCAAGCCTTCACAATCGAGTGGGTATATGCATCTGTTGATTTGGCAGGTCCAGTCTGCCATCGTGATGAGCGCCATAGTCCTATAGGCAGGAATATGGTGGTTCAGATCCCATGCTAGACCATCTATGGCAATGCCAGCATTGATGCATGCTACAGATGGGAAGTCAAAGCCACCGAGTGCTAGGGGGAGAGTGGACACAGATGATGACAGACAGAAAGGAAAACCAAGAATATCATGTATGCGCTTCATGATTCGTTGGTCCAGTCTGGTTGCATCAGTATGGAGTATTGGTTGGAGAGAAAGAAGCACTCGGCATCAAGGAGTGACATTCTGCGATACAATCTGATGTAGGAGTGTGAAAGGAGTGCTGACTGAGAAGGCTGGAAAGGAGAAGGAGTCAATTATATCCACTAGTTCCGAGTAACGGGTTTTGGGGTCGTCAACCTGCATTTGCAGAAAATTGAACTCATCGGTGGATACAGGAACCTCATGCTCCAGAATCATCCAAGGATCAGTTCCTGGGATATTAGTGATAGATTGAAGTGGGAGCATCCTTGGCAGAGAATCTGGGCTGTTGAGGATGTGCAACGTGGTCTTCTCCCAGGAGGTCAGCCATCCATAGACAAACTGAAAATGCTCCATGGCCAGTGTGAAGCGCTGAAGAGCTGGAAAGGTTAGTGCTGCGATATAGGAGTTATCAGTAGCTTCAGCCATGGTAAATCGTAGTGAGGCATCATCATCTGGAAGATGGGAGTCACCCCCTTGTTTAGAGGTGCTCTGGATAACAACGCAGTCCGGGTCAGAGGAAGCTAGGTCATCCAGATAGCGGTGTCCAAGACTGGTGGTGATGGTGGCCTTGAAGGGTGACATGGGTCCACCTTGCTTGGTGACACCTTCAACAACAACAGGATCAGTAATTCCAGATGCAGTTCGAGGTCATTTTTTTGGAGTATGAGAGAGTGTAAGAGTTCCTCTTACATCATCACAACAATATCATATGCAACCCAGTTTATCACATGTTATTCTAGTAGTATATAGTCTATACTTTGAATACTTGTACCATATCTTAGTTTCCCCTCTCGAATATACTAAGTTCCTTGTAGTTCTTGTCCCCTTGAGTCTCAAGTGTTGGAAGCTTTGGCTTCCTTCCAAAGCTGGGCCAAAGCCACTATGAAGCCATCATCACGGCTTGGCTTGGCTCGGCCTATTGGGGCCCAGCTTGGCTTGGCTCATGGCCTGAGGCCAGGCCAAGTCTAGATAATTAACTTGTTAAGCTAGATAGTGCCAGGGCCCATAACCTATTGGGATTATAATTGTGAAAGGAGTGGGGGGGGCTTATTATTGAGTGTAGTGAGAGTCAAAGAGAGACCTCAGCATCTCATATACCCCTATAGCAAGTAGTGCAAGGGGATGTCAGAAAAAAAGTTAAGGATACCGGGTCAATTTTTTTTTAAGTCATGAAGTGGGGAACTAACTAACTAACTGTGGGAACCACTTTCCTAAGAATGCAATTTAGCTTACCATCTCTGTCTCCTGTGCCTTCCTCGTGTGCCGTTGTTGTCCCGCCCTGGTCGCTGCTGCTGCCATTTTTATTTTGGTTGTGTCATCTGTTGAGAATCACACCGGGAATTCACGTCCACCACCACCACCCACAGTAATTGAGGGAGAACCCCAGTATGAAGTCGAGTCAATCTTGGACAGCCGATTGCACTGAGGAAAACTCCAGTAGTTCGTACACTGGAATGGTTATGGGTATGAGAAAACTCATGCGTGGAAGAGTCCGATGTGAATGCCCCTTGGTTAGTCAAGGAATTCCACTAACAGCACACTACTGCACTGTGTCGCATTCAAGTCACTGACTTTGGTCGTATGCGATTTCAGATGCATCAGGGCAATGCATCTTAGAGAGGGGGTGATGTAAGGGGACTAGGGGACGCCTCGTGTGTTTTTCCTACTTTTTATGTTTGTCCTATATCTTTCCTCACTTCATTTCCTCCAATTCTTCATTTTCCATGATTTTTCCTTATTTTATTACTAATTTCCCCCTTCTATCACATTTGTACATGTTGACAGTTTTATAGTTAGAGGCAGAGCACCCTTCCGACATCTTCCCCTTGGTATGATGTCATTTGGCAGCTTTGATCTGCCTATCTCTGCCTTTTCTATTTTTAGATTATTATTTGATTTTTGCAGTTTTCACATATACTGGGCATTGGCAAAGGGGTCCTTAGAGTTTTCTCTTCGGATTTCCCTTTGCTAGAGGTTGAGGTTGCCCTTATACATTTGGATTATGTTTAAAGAATCAGGCAATTGTGTTACACCCTCGCTTACAATTCTCTTTGGGCTCCCATGAATTATTTTCGTTGGTACAGTTTTTCCACTTTATTAAGAAGTCCAATTTGTTCCGTCGAAGACATGAGTCTAGAATTTCTTCAACTATGTATTCTGGAGCACCTTCTACTATTATCAGAGGTTGTGGGGTGGTTTTTTGGCCAGGAATAGTGGGCGGGCAGTAAGGGCATAGGGGATATGTTAATCTCAGGATTGATCTTGAATGATCGGGGTAATTTTAGCACTACCACATTAGGCAAGATCACTTTAGAGATTGCATATGGGCCAACTTGTTTATCCATAAGTTTCCTCGAAGGTCGTGGTATATTTAGGTCCTTGATACTGAGCCATACCAAGTCACCAACTTTGTACTCTGGAGCATGCACTTGAGTTCAATCTGTGTGTCACATCATGTCATCATGTGCTTTCTTCAATGCTGCCTCCACTTCTTCTTCTCATGCACATATCACATCCATCCACATACCCCAACACATGCTTAGAAATTCTGGGCCACCAATAATTGCTCATCACTAATTCCAATGTCTTCCATCTTCCAGGGTGTCCAGCCATCAGTGTATTATGATGTAACAGACAATCTCCCTTCACAAATCCTGATCCTTTGGCACATACACCTTTCCTCAGAATAACACCAACCCTTGCTCCTCAAACCATTCATCTTCTCTAATATTACCCTTCTTCTCTTCCTTCATAGCTTTCACAGCTTCCACTACCTCATCGTCCATATTTGAACATTGTCTAATTGTAGACACCATTTCCGCTTCCAAGCCATCTATTAATAGATGCCCTTGATGCATAGTGCAAATGCAAAAGTATTTGGGTTTGAGTAAGGTAACATTCTTATTGTCCTCCTCCACCCCCCTTTTGTGATCAATACATCTGGATAATGTATCTGCTTTCCTCATTACACTTCCCACCTTGTGGACTAAGTGAAAATTGAAACACAATAGGAATAGTGCCCAATGCGCTTGCCAGCAATTAAGCTTTTTAGCTGACATGAAGTATTGCAGATTTTGATGATCTGTCCAGATCTCAATCTGATGTGTACATCTCTCCAAATGATGCCTACATGCCACCAATGCTCGTATTATTCCCAACATCTCTTTGTCATGCACATCATAATTCCTCTCCACATCATTCAACCCTCAGGACAAATATGCACAAGGATGCCATTTGTCATCTTCACAATGCATTGATAATACCACTCTAGTAGCAAAGCTGATTCCACTCATAAAGGGCGTGGAGGGTTGCCGAGTTTGGCTACACTAGACTTAGGTTTACTAAAAGACAGGATCAAATTATTTTCATTGCATAGAAGTAGGAACCATAAGTTACTACAAATAAAAGAATAGGAAGTTACTATACCTTCGTTGCATGGAAGTAGGAACAAAGGTTAAGGAATAAAAAAATAAGTAATATATAAGAAAAAGATCGACCGTGTAACTAAAAGGCCGCATCAAGCATAGTGTGTGATTTGGGAAGGCCGCATCAGGTGTAGTCACAAAATAGGAAGGTACTGCATCAATAGGATAATGTCGGCACTGCTGGATGTGGATAGAAGGGTAATAAGGATGTATGGTGCTGTTGCCAGGATGCATGTTGCCAGTTGTTGTTGTCGTATTTTCCAGTGGCTGTGCCAGTGGCGAGGTTGATTGTGTTGGTGATGTGTGTGGCTGTGTTGGTGCCGTGGGAGTGTGTTGGTGGTGTAGGGTGGCCATAACTCACTGTAACACAGACATTGGTATATCTGGTGTTGGTGAGTTGTTTATGCGCTGTAGGTGGCTATGCTATCGCCGGTGGCTGTGCCGGCGGTAAGGGTGGTTGTGTCGGCGATGTGTGTGGCTGTGCTGACGCCGTGGAAGTGTTTAACAGTGGTGTAGTAATGTAACACAGACATTGGTATGTCTGGTGTTGGTGAGTTGTTTATGCGCCATAGGTGGCTGTGCTATCGCCGGTGGCTGTGTCGGCGGCGAGAGTGGTTGTGTTGGCGATGTGTGTGGTGTCCCAGTGCCATGGAAGTGTGTAATGGCGGTGTAGGTAAATTAACTTGTCATAATGTCATGAGTCTGTGGGGCCAGACTTACAGGGCGCATGAAATCTACTGGGGCTAATATTGGTCCCTCCACAAACTTCCTCTTCAATTCCTCAAATGCTGTCTGCTGCTGTTCTCCCCACCTCCACACTACTCCCTTTCACATAAGGTTATGTAAGGGTGCAGCAATTTTAGAAAAATTATGCACAAAGCGACGATAATAGTTTGCGAGTCCCAAGAAAGCTTGAACCTCTTTGATGTGGGTAGGTGCAGGCCAATCTGTGATCACCTGTACCTTGATCGGATCCATTTTGATCCCATCAGGGCCTATCAATAATTCTAGGAACTCAATCTCGCTTTCCCCGAACACACACTTCTCTGGTTTCAAGAATAGATCATTCTCCGCAACCTCCATAGCACCTCCTGCACTAGTAAGTAAGAAAGGTGCTAGTGGGGTAGCATCAAAACCTCCTTGAGGAAAGCTTGCCACCACTGCAATGTGAAGGTACACTGTGGTGCACAATAGTTATATAAGCACACATAAAGAAATCAAAAACTGGATTTGTTGGCAGCAATGCATTGAACTTGGCCCCAGATAGACTTGTAACCGTCTGTCATACTATACATGTAAGGTGCCAAACTGTCGTAGACAGACTGGTGAAACTGAGTTTGAATCCTTGAGGGTGCACGAATTATGTCACATGTAATCACATGTGTCAAACCTACCCTAAACTGATTGCGTTTTAACATACGTGTGTCACGTCTATCTGAGCATTATCCCAGCATATGAACACACCATGGCTCTTCAAGTTGCTCTAGCGATCTCATCTCCAATTGATGGCCTCAATCATCAACATGACTCTCAATATTCAGCTTATTCAGCCTTCTTTTTCTTCCTTTCACTGTGGCCTATGCCCTCTGATGCAATACCCAGTGTGCTGGCAGCTATCAGGGGGCTCGACAATGATGATATCACTAGTTTTGCATATAGACTCATCTTGGATGAACGACTTCCATCTCATGACTTTTTTGAGCTCTCTCTCAGCTGATGACTGTGTACAGTAGTTTACACTGCCCCATATGTTCTGTGTGGATCTGTGCGGACTGTGTGGACTCCATGCAGAGTCCAACCATCTGGTGACCAAAATGAAAAATTACACCCCTTTCGCCATGGACTCTGCCCCAGTCTGCATGGAGTCCACCCCAGTCCACCCCAGTCTGCATAAGTCTGCATGGACTCCCACCATGTGGTGACCCAAATGAAGAATCCTTTCCCATTTGGCATGGGGTCCACATTAATCTGCATGGAGTCTGCATTAGTCCACATAAGTCTGTGCTGAGTCTGCACTTGTCTGTGCTAAATTCAGGTTTAAAGGGTCATTGCATAAACACCCCTGACTAGCTTACAGATACAAGGATCAACTACATGTCACTATCATCATCAGTGTCATAGTCACTAGTGTTATCAGAATCAGAGCCACTGCTACTATTATTGCCACCAGACCTTTGCTGCTGTTTTTCCATCACCACTAAACTGTGATAAGACAACATTGTATGTAAAAACCAGTTGAAATTCCTGACTGTCATTCTTCTCAAGATTGAATCAAACCCCCCAAGCCATGCATTCAACTGCTCACATGCCTGAGTATTAAATGCATGCTTGTAGTGAGGTGCATCAGCATCACACTCAACAATTACCAGATTTGGTGCTGAACCATCTGTTGGAGCTGGATTACACCATTTGCGACACAGATAATCTGTTTTGCTATGATTGATATAGTGGTATGAGTCCACTATCATTTGGCTGGTTTTTTGCCAGGTGTCCCAAGTGCCATTTGCAATGCTATGACAAAGAACACAGCAGGCTTTGTCAATACAGATATAAGCTGGCCGTGACTCCTCTGTGGGATATATGGTTTCCAAAAACTGCAGAATGTTCTCTTCAGATTCTGCTTTTGCAAACTTTGCCCAAGCAATTACAACCCCACATGGTGCACAAATTGTTTCAACACAATAGAACCTGCGGGGAGTGAAATAATTTGAATGTTGTATCTCTGGCATCTCCTCATCATGGTGTTGGATATTTGGTGCTGGAGCTGGCTCCCATGGTAAGCTTTCACCAGGTCTCTGAATCATTCTCCAAAATCCTAACAACTTCTAGCAAGATGAACTTGCATGGAATCTGTTCCAATCTGCCCAGTGTTGCTTACATGCCTGGACCCCACCAATCTTTGGATTGGAACACCCAACCACTTGGCATTTTGCTTGATATTGGGTTTCATGCACAGCACAAAATACACCACCTCGTGCATTTGCAAGTTCAGCAGTGCAGTCCCCATATGCACAGTGCTAAAAACTTTATATAAGCCACCACATTCAAATGCCAGTACATGGCACATACTGAAGGGCCAATTACTCTCCCATCAAGGACAACCAATTGAACAAATGCCTTGTCAACCTCCATTTGGTCATCACCACTAGCTGAGCTGCTCTCTGCTGCAGTGTTTGGGCTGGGTATGACATCTGTAGTTGCCTTGTATATTTGTGTGCATTCAGAACATGAATGCTCTCCAGCAACTCTGATAACTCCATTTGCTCCCAAAACCTCAAAAGCCTCCTTTGTAACCTCATCAATAGAGAACCTATCTTGAAGGATGAGATCAATATCTGATACAGAGGCAATTGAATGCATTGATTCTTGAACAAATGCCTGCCAGACATGACACCGAGTGACCTTCTTGAATTGAACCAGCTGTTTCCTAAAGCTGTTATTCCAGTATTCGGTGTATGCAGCAGCTCAGGCATGGAAGCTGTATAACCCATTCAAAACAGCTTGGGAAAATGATTGATCCACCCATAGCCCCCACCCAACTTTAAGGTATTTTGCAGAATTCAGATATAATCAACTGAATCTGTTTCCCCCCTCCTCGCTCGTGATCAGCCATGTATTTTGTGTTGCACACATTGCATAGTCCTGTCAAAATAGGGACATTGTCATGTATAGTGGCATCTTTGATCAAAGTGACATGTGGAATATCTCGAATAGGAGTGATTTGATGGAGGGAGCATGACTTGCATGCCAGAGTCTGGCATTCCATGGCATTGGGACAAATGACAGGTGCTGGTTGGATTGATTTGTTGAAAATGGGTTGCAATTTGCCTTGATATTGTTCATTGGCATTGTAGGGGTGGAGATGTAAAAGTTTGGCCAAAGAGTCAAGTTTGAGACCCAATGCTATGATTTCCTCCTCCTTGTCCATTCCTTTCTTCACATTTTTCATTTTCAAGGGCCCAACCTTGTGACTATCAACCTGTTTTTTAAGGCACATGCAAGGGCTTTTATCCAGCCTGATGCTTGGGCATGGTGCTCCCCCTGACATTTAACATATTGCTGCCATGCATGCAGATTCAAGAGATCAGGATTTTCTGTCAGGGAAAACAATATGACCAGGGCTGCCGATAAAGAAAGTTTGGAGCTGAAATTTGTGGTGAGAAGGTGGCTGAATAATTTGAAAGGAATGTCTGGAAATGGGGATTCAATGGGGGAGGCCCAAGTAATAGGAAGCAGGGCAATTCCTATCATATAAAGGAGGATTAGTGATGATAAAGCCAAGGTGATTCCTAAAAATAGAGCTGATGATATTGCATGGACAATCTTGAAAACCTGGGTACTAGTGGAAAAAATGACAAACCTGTTCCATAAATTGTGTATTTACAAGCTTACTTTGATTTCTTACTATCACTCTTTCCCTTCTTGTGAATTCTCTTTCCCTTCCCCTTTCCCTTCCCCTTCCCTTTCCCCATCTCCTTTTCCTGCTCCCGCTCCTTCCATTTGTCCTTTCTCTTTCCTGCACTTTTGCATTGTCCTTCCTTAAACCCTTTCCCTTTGTCCCCTTGCCCTTATCATTATAATCTCCATCACTTTCAACCTCCAAAGTTCCTCCATTCTGCAACCATGCCGCCAAGTCCATAAAAGTATAGGCTTCCTTCTTTATCCCCCACAAATCAACATCACAGAGTCGATCCTCATCCTCACTCAACCATGATACCATATCATCATGTTCAGCCACCTTGGGAAAATAATGCTTGTAGTGAGAACAGAAAAATGACTTTGACACAAATAATTCAATAATGTTGGTCTTTGTTGGTCATTGGATTGTCCAGGTCTTTGCTTTCACCATTTCTTCATAGGTTTGGAATGCAGTAAGAAAAGCCTTGTATTTTTGATATGCAATTTGAAGAGAGACATCACCCATACTGGCCAATGAACTTGGTATTCCAAGAATAGTGATGAGCTGCTGTTTAAAAGGAAAAATAGAGGTTGAGGAAGAGGCCAGCAAGAGTGAATCGGAATTCAGAGTTGGAGCAAGATTTGGTGTCTGATCAGCCACCTAAAAGTGGAGACTCAACAAATAAATTCCTATAAGAGCAATTAAAACTTACAATGAGAAGCTTCAAGGTAAATTGGTGGTTTAAAACTGCCCAATCAACCTCTCCATCTTCTTCAATAACAGACTCATATTGACCTTGGACATTCCAAAGTTCATCGTCATATACAAATACATGCTGATTTTGCTCCAGACTTTGTCTTAAGACCAATTTAAAATTTAAAACTAAAACAACATACTTTTGACTGGTGAGTATGAGTTTCCAAGCTTCTTGAGGATGGGTGTGAGATGGTTGGTGACCTCATGCTTGAGCACCATATAAGGCTTGGACTCATTGGGATTACCATGCATTGTATAAACATGGACCTTGCCTACAACCTTGCCCTGCTGGTCATCAACATCCATGTGGTCACCAAAATTATAAACATTTCCAAGTGCATGGCCACATAAGATGCCACCTGTGGTACGAGATGCTCCATGTCAACCAGGAGGGCTGTGAGGAGGGCTCACCATAGCAACATCTGACCTATTTTAAATAAACCAATATATTAAATAAACAAGTATACCTACCATTTGCTGGCTGGTCACCAACTACATTGTTCCTGTCATCAGTCATTATAACATCTAATACATGGAGAGGTATACAATACAAATTTAAGATTGAAAATGTGTTACACTTACCTGGGTCAGCTGAAATGTTGACAGCGGTGGTGGCTGTAGTGTTGGTGGTGGTGTGTGAGGCAGTCGGGGTAGTCGGTGGCAGTAGTGGCGGTGGCAGTAGTGGCGGTGGCTGCAGTGCTGGGGACAGAAGTGGTGGGGGTGGCCTCATTGTCATTGGCCTTGTCATTGTCAGCACCCTTCTTGTACTTGTTGTTGTTGTCATTGTTGCCATTGTTGCCATTGTTGCCATTGTTGCCTTGGTTGTTGTTGTTGTTGCCATTGGTCTCATCATTGTCCTCATTGTGGTCCTCATCATTGTCCTCATCATTGTCCTCATGGCCCTGGTTGTTGTTGTTGTTGTTCTCCTCAACCTCAACCTCATCGTCCTCATCGTCCTCGTCACCCTGGTTGTCATTGGAGTTGCAGAGCACCGCTCATCTTTCCAAGCACTGCTCCGACAGTAAGCTCTGCTTATCTCCAACCTCCTCTCGCTGTCTTTGGTGTGGTGCTATAGTCTTAGCGGAAGCCATACCAAAGTGGGAACCAGCTTTAGGGGGTCAGAATCTGTCTTTCTACTTCCACCATGGTGAGTGCTCCATCCTTACCTTCCTCACCCACTCTCACACAACCTCAGTTGACCAACATTAAGCCTGGCTGACGTATCTCACATTCATACGCAATAAGGTCAACTTCAGTTGTTGTGAGTTCCCGCTCTCTTGACCCCTCGAAAAAGCTGCTACCACATCTCCCTCAGATTCAACAGTTGTTGAATTTATAGTAGGGATTTCAAAGCTCTTTTTCATGAGGTGCTCACAAAGCGAATAGGCTTTCTCATTTGAGGACTCAATAGCCTCTTTTCTCGTGACTCCTATTTGACTCTTCCCTCCACTTGATTCTCATCATCTTACTCTCATATCTCAATGGAAGATGAAACCCCCGCGACATCTCAACCAACAGAGCTTGTTAGGTCCATCGCAGAGAAGTGCCAACAACTCATCAATCAAGCCACTGTGGGATTCATCACAAAGAGTCAGTTCCTTGAGCACATTAAGGAGTTGGGAGCTTCAGCCACTGAAGCCCAAGATTACCTCGAGCAACTTTCACAGTGCCTTCAGCAACCCCATTGTCCAGACCACTCAAGGGAACGTTCTCCAGTCCATGATCCCCCCTCTCTGGAACAAGAGTCGACCCCAGATGGGTTGGAAGGTCAAGCTTTGGCCAACTTTTGATCTCAACGAGAAGGCATCCTATCCAGAGCCAGTGGCATGGAAGGGGGACCTAGTGAAGCTGAGAAACACAAGGCTGTTGTCGAAGCTGTTGCCTGGGTTGTCCTCAAAGCCAAGCTTGCTCACCTCAAAGGATCTTCATCCACTGGCAATGCCCAGCCATCAAGTGAGCTCCCAGACGATCTTTTTAGCTTTCTCAGCCTCTCTCAATCAGCTTCTGGATCCATCCCTCAATCAATTCTGGCAGTGGCCCCTCATCTTGGGAAACTCTCATCTCAGATCAAATCAGACCCCCATCTGGACGAGACGCGAAAGTATTGCAACACTTTCAACAAATCTGACCAAGTATGGGATGTGCTTGTCAATGAGAGTCAGACTTGCAGTCGGACTTGTGGAACCCCTTCCACGGTCAATTTGGAAGAAGATTGTGCAGGATGACTTTGTTGATTTTGAGAAACTGTATGCTTTGATGGAACAAAAGTACGGCCACAAGGATGAGCCAAAGGCCTTCACAGAGGACTTTGCAATCATCAAAAAGGATCAAGCTACTGCTAAATGGCCACTCCACACCAAAGGGGAATGGATTCGGATCTTCAGTGCGTGGGAGGCTGGGGTTGGTCTTCTCTTTCCTCACCGCATTGCAGAACTCCAAGCATACCATCAAGTTGTCATGGAACTATTCTGAGCAGCTCCAGGTTGCCCTGAACTTGCGATTCACTTCGACACTGAAGTTTGTGACTGCTACGCTAAGAAACCTTTCCACATGGATGATTGCTCCCAGCTCAACATCCCTCTTCTGGCACAAATGTTTTGTTCAGCTTCATCTCCTTTGTCAAAGGGCATCAAGCGCCCTTCAACATCTTCTTCCTCTTCAAAGAAACATGCTGATGTCCCTTGCTGCTTGGGGAGGTGTGATGACCCATGTGCGAATTGTCGGAAGCATGGGGTGTGCTGCATTTGTGGTGAGCAGCATCGAGCCAAAGACAATGAGCAGTGCCTCTTGAGTGTCAGAAACTGGGCTTGAGGACATTGGTGGGATCTCTCATCAGAGGTTCGTTAGTGCAGTTGAAGCACCTATGTCCCTAGGCCGATTGAATAAAGGGGAGCTGAGCTAGATTTAGGAACACCTTGTTTTCAACGAGGTTTTGTATGGTCATCATCATCTTCTGAAAATCCAATTTCTCCTGCTGCCCTGTACACTGAGACCACACCTCCCTTACCATCACCTCCTCAATCCCTTCTTACGGATCCTGTCCTTACAAGTTCCATCATGTCTCTTGGGGATGCAATCAAAGTTGAGACACCATTCAATGTTGATAACTTCAAATCCCTGCTTGTTGATCATCCTAATCGCCCATTCATTGAGTCAGTGATGAAAGGACTGCGAGAAGGGTTTTGGCCATGTGACAAAAGTGAGTGGAAAGTTGAGCTGGAAGAAATCTCAGGCACCTACAAGATGGATGATGCTGACCTGCAAGCCCTACATGACTTTTGGGAGAGAGAAATTGCTGCAGATCGGTGGTCTGAGCCTCTCCCCGACACAGAACTGCTTCCAGGCATGAAAGTGTCCCCCATGTTTGTCATGTGGCAGCAAGGGAAACCTCATGTCGTAACCAACCATTCGGCATCCAGCCTTAATGATGGGATCCCAAAGGAAGAAGCACACGTGAAGTATGACAACATGCAGTCTTTTGGGCAGACCCTTCATGATGCAAAGGAAAACCATCCCAAATGTTGTTTGGTAACTTTCAAATCAGATGTTGCCACAGCATTCTTGAACCTTCCAGCTCACCCCCTCTGGCAGTTGCACCAAATTGTGGTCGTCAATGGCCACTTGCATGTTGTTCGGTGTCTAGTCTTTGGCAATCGTGCATCACCCCACTGTTGGTGTGCAGTCTCAGGCCTTATGTGCTGGATTGCATTGAAGAAGCTTGATGTTACAGGCTTGCATGTGTACATGGATGACCTCTTTGGGTGGGACTTTGCTGATAATCTGGTTCATTACCATAATCGGCAGTGACCAAAGTGGCAAGTACAGTTACTAATCCTCTGGGAATTCCTGGCTTGTCCTTTCAAAGACCGGAAGCAGGACCATGGGGAGCAGTTAAAGATTATTGGATTTTGGGTCAATATAAATCTCGGCATGATATCAATTCCCCCCCCTTCAATCATGGACTTGGTCAATAAAATCGAGGAGTTCCTGGGACCTCAAACAGAAAACCCCATTGCAAGCTTGGCAATGTCTCAGAGGCCACCTCAACTGGGCCCTCAATGTTCTTCCTTGGGGATGCCCTGCACTGTCTGAACTTTATCATAAGATGTCAGGGAAAGAACATTCCGCTGCTGGGATCCACATCAATGCTACCATACAATCTGATCTCTCTTGGCTGAGGTCTGAACTCCCCAATCAATTGGCATTCTGATTGCCAGCACTGGAAAATGGGATGATCACGCAGCTGACATAGTGTTATGGATGGATGCAAGCCTACACCTTGCTCTTTCTTTTGTCTATGCTGGCAATGGCTTTGTTTATGAGCTGCGACCGTGTCCTGCACATATCAAAATTGATATCTTCTTTCTGGAACTGGTGGCAATTCTCTCCGCAATTCACCATGTAGCATCATTCAACCAACCCCCACGACAGATCCTTCTTTTCATGGATAGCCTGGATTCTGTCACTGCATTCAACTCTCTCAGGGTATCAGAGACTCTGCACAATGGGCCTCTTCTGAGTGTTGCAGGAATTGTGCCTCGGTCTGGGGTTGATGTCCATGTTCACCACATTGCAGGATCAGAAAACATCTGAGCTGATTTGCTATCTCGCTTGCTGTTCAACGAGTACAAGCGAAAATTTCCTTCAGACTGCCTCTGCACTTTTGAGCCACCACGTGAGCTCCTGTGGATTGAGGGAGTGCTTTTGAATGTGTTGGGTGGGCCAGGAAGTTTCACTAAGCTGGCCCACCCACCAATGCCATTATCGGCATTGGATGAACATGTGTGCTTTCTGCAAGCAAATGCAATCGAAAAGTCTACCTCAGTGGATATGCAACTGGCGCTCGAGACTACATCAAATTCTGTTTGTCCCACAGCCTAACATTGGACCCCACTCCTGAAACCCTTGCTTGCTACATTGCATTTACATCAAACTTCATCGCATCAGGGCCTAAGTACCTGACAGGTGCTTGTCACTTCCTGAAGGACCTCTACCCAGATTTTGACACTCATTGTTCAAACCCTCTGGTAACAGCAATGATCTGGGGTTCAAAGAAAATTCAGGGCGACCTGGTCAAATGTGAGGCACTGTTGAGGCCTTGTCATCTTGAAGCATTTCTGAACGTGGCTCAAAATTCAAGATCATATGACAACTTGCTATTCATCACTATCCTCTTGTGTTGCTTCTATGCTTGTCATCGGAGCAGTGAGTTGATCCAGAAGAACAGTGCAAGGCTTCCCGACTGGTGCAAGATCATCAAATGGTTGTCCCTCATTTTTGAACATGGCTGCACCCAATATCACTTACCGTATCATAAGGGGGATCCCTTCTATCATGGGACTGACATCTTGTTTACAAGTCAAGAGATTGCAGACCCTGTTTCCCTTCTCCATGAGTATACAACTTTGCATGACAGGTATCATGGGGCTTGTGCAGTGCTTTTAATCTGTGAAGATGGTCGCCACCCATCACGATCATGGTTCGACACAAAAGTCTTCTCATTGCTAGGTTGTGACTATGGTGGTCATTCACCCTGTGCAGGAGGGGCAACTTTCTTTGCTAGCTTAGGTCTCTCTGAAGATGTGATCCAGGCAATTGGGAGATGGTCTTCCAGAGCTTGGAAGATCTACATCAGGGACAACCCTTCAGTTCAAGTGGAACAACAGTTGGCAACATTATGGACACGTCTCATGATCCCATCACATTGCTCCTCAGCTCCTCACTGACATCTTTTACACCTCCACCACCCCCACACACAACATCATCAGCATCCTTAGCTTGTTCGCTCCTCGCCCAGAATCATTGGAGTCTGCTTTGGCAGCCTCATGTTTGCACTATCTCTTGATCTTGAATTTCACTGCAGAGGTGAGATATCCAATCTCCGACATTTTGACCTTTGTCACAGTCACAGTCACCAAAATCCATTCCTTGATCTCGAATGTGATTATGGCGGCTGTGGTGCTGTGTCTGGGACAACTTATGTCCCATATATGGTAATTTGGCTGACCAATCTCACTTTCCATATATGGGACATAATTCGGCAGGCAGATTTATGTACCATATATGGTACATACCCTGTCTGCTTTGTTTAGAAAATAGTTCCCATCTACATGCTCTCTTAGGGAATACTTTCCCATGCCTGATCAAAAGTGTCCACCATCTGATTATCTCTTGATTGTTGCAACCACCATCCCCCTTGTACTCTGCAGCTGCTACTGTGCAAAATGGCCCCTGGAAGACCCCCTGGCACCAAGAATGCCCCAGGACACTCAGCAGGAGGTTCAAGAGCAACTGCTGGCAGAAAGAAAGCAACAGCAGATGACTCATCTGAAGTGATTTCCAGTTCTGCTTCTGTAAACACCACAACTCCTGCTGTTGGGGAGTCACAGTGCTCTCTCATGCTCCTGCATGCTAAATTACATCCAGTTTCTCCCTCAAAAAAGCATACTGTTATTGGAATGGGTAACCAAGCTCAGTTACATCCTATGTTTAGTAAGTTATGAACCCCTGTCTCTTCTGGAATGATGTTAATCCAATCTTTTAGCATCTATGTCTTTGTAAGCTCATGTATTTGCAGGTATATATGATGCCATCTCATTTATCCTTTACTCAGACAAGGGAGAAGATCACACCAGAATGTTTCCCAACAGATTGATGCAGAAGAAAATCTGCATGGAGGTATATACAATGCTGTCTTGTTGCATTGTCATTCTAATTGTGATTTAGGTCCACATGCTCAGTCCCTGGACTCACCATTTCATTTTCTTGACTCTGCTCCTGCAGATGCCCACATCAATGGAGACTTATATCCAGACTTTGACTTTGACTCAGACTCAGACTCAGACCCTATGTCTGACTCATATGATGACCCTCTTGAGGATGACTCTGAGATATACTCAGATGATTTGCCACAAGCAGGGGCTGTTGAGGCATATCTAGCATCTGTAAAGGACAAAGTTGTCCATGAGCTCAATGGCAATGCTTTGCCTTTGTGTTATCAGAGTGGATCATTTTGGATTCATCCACCTGATGCATATTTTGGGCTATGCAATTCCACAAAAAGTGCTGGGGGCTTGGCACCACTGAATTTATACCAGGCATGAGTATTTGTATGGTTGCCACATCTCTTGGATAGGCAAAGCATTCTGACATGCCAGAATCATGAATGCTCTTACTACAAGAATACCCAGCACCCCCTCACCTTCTTTTGATTCAATGGATGCAATGTCGTAAAAGTGGCAGTGGCACAACTGGTTGTGGAAAAACCATGAATTTATATGATCCATTGATACTTGACCAACTTAATCCTGGTCTTGTTGCAGAGTTTCCAGCTTTTTTGACCCACCGAAGTGGCATTGATAAAACTCTCATGACACTTATCCATGCTGGCATTGCGCACCGAGTCAATTCAAATGCATGGTCAAAGATTTTGCATGAATTGCATATACGTGAGCATGATATCAAAGAGTTGAAATATCTGCATGCTATTTCCAATGAGTGGGAGATACACCAGAAAATAGGAAAGCCTCCTAAGGAATACCAGCCATTTTCAGGCTTTAAAGATCAAAATGGCTACTGTGAGTTTTCTCCTTCAAGGTGGTTCATCAACAATATTTATATGGACTATATGAAGCATATATGACCTATCTTGGATCAGTGCATGGCTGCATTGGAAGGTCTGGTGCTAAAATGGGATCATAGCTTTAGACTCCCAAAGTTTCTAATGAAGCTGGAAGGAACCCAAATTTTTTCTGCTCTGTTCACTATTCTCAATTACTTAGAGCAAATACATTATCAAGCATTTGTTCCAACCAAGTCACTTATTCACATCCAAAGTAGATTGGAAGAGATTGTCAGATCCCTTGAAAGTTTGGCTTGCCTCAGCCTGAACTTGGATACACTGATAATATGGCCCAGGATATTGGAACATTTGTTGCATGTATTCCAGCTTTGGGGGAAAATTTTGATGCTGTTCAGCTTGATGAATTTTCTGATCTTCCACAACTTGTTCTCCCTCAAGATGTTTCAATCCATACTTTTGCCAGCATGACTGGGATCCAAATTGCTTGCCTTGATATCCTGGATATGATTAACAGTGATCAGACCATTTTTTGTGTAGGATTTGATATGGAATGGGAATTCAGCACAGGATTAGGAGGATCAGGATCTCAGAAAACAGCATTAATTCAAATTGCTTTGCCTAAAACTGTCTATCTCTTTCAAGTCTACTTCTTACAGAAGCTACCACATTCATTGGAAACAATCATTCAATCTCAACAAATTGTAAAAATTGGCCACAATATTGGTGCAGATTTTGCAAAGCTTGCAAGAGATTTTCCAAACTTGAAACTACCACAAAATCAAGGAAAATCATGTGTTGGTGTTGTTGAGCTTGGCAAACCAGCAGCACAAAAAAATGCAGTTCCCAATGCCAAGGCATCACTAGCAGCAATAACTGCAGCAACATTACAGCAGTATTTGTCTAAGGAGTGCAGACCAAGTGAATGGGGTGTAGCGGAATTGTCTGATAACCAGAAACAATATGCTGCATTAGATGCTCATGTGGCACTTCAAATCTGGGATGTCTTGAAAGACCTTGAGAAAGTTGGACAACCATTGTCAGCAGCAAGCAGGGTGTGTCAACCAATTAGTCTTTATGCAAGAAGTTGCCCATGGGAGTATCATCAAACAACCTGCCAAGTACACTTTTCCAGTTGGTCCTGACAACACTCCAACTACATTGGGTGTATCAACAACTCATACAAGAGCTCTTATTAGAGTTGGCAAAGACCCAATTACACAACCCTCCCCAAAGGAAAATCAGAATATTGGTAATGTTACTGCAATAAAACCTGCAGATACAGGTATTACAGAGACTACTGTCACAGGTGGTGGCATTGCTCCAGCAGATGATTCTGACTCAAGTATGGACTCAGATTCTGAAAGTATTCAGCAGCTTGAGAATGAAGAGCAGCCAAGTGCAGTTCTTTATTGTTAACAGCCTGAAATGTCTCAGGGTATTCCATCTCATATACTTGCAGATGTTTTTCATATCATAGATTGGTTGTGCAGAACAATTTCTTGGAGGCATACTGCCTAAAAAAAATTTGCAACAGCATTTAGTGAGACAATGTTCATACCCAATCAATATGATAAAGCAGCAATGGAAGCAGTGCTGAAAAGAGAGACATGACATGGTCATTTGTCAAGTCCAAATGACCAGGATGGCTGTGGAAAAGAGTCCAAAGGTTTATACCAAACAAAGATGTGCTGTATGTTGTGCTAAAAGGATTATTTGAGTCATGGGCACCTGTTGTTTGCAAAACTACAGGTCAGAAACTATTAACACTGGAGTCACATCAAAAAGCACAAAGTACCTTACTTGAGGTCAGAAAAGGATGGATATCAGATCCTGTTGGAATTTCTGTATATCAACTTGAAGGGGTTGACAAGTATGGTTTGAACCTTTACCATTGCATCAGAGGAACAAATTCAGTAGAGGGTTCAGTCAATGAATGCATCCCCTGAGCTTGCTGATGCAATGCTTGCAGATTTCTGACAACACCATAATGTTGACTGTGGCTCAATTCACAAAGATCATGTCAAATATGCAGGACATTATGACCCTTGGCTTGATCATGAGATCTGTAAACTCAGAGAAGACATTGGATGGAGTGATGGGCACACACATCAGCATATTGCAACTGGTAGTGATCCCCTGGACTTTGCACCTACATCAGAACAATTTGGAATCACAGCAATCCCACCAGAAATAAAAGTCCACTATAATTTCCAGGGGCCAGTGTAACAGGAACTACTAGGGGGTCATGTGGGGATCACATGACCCCAGCCTTACCTTACTTGCAACCACTCCCTATGCTTGTGTAGTTGCATTTTCACTATAGAACAGGGTCATATGCACTTGGGAACAGCAAGACCTAGGGCTCAACTGTAACTCTGTTACAGCCAGAAATTGTTCCACTGCAAGCAATTCCAGCAGTTTATCCAACAACACTGCATCTTTCTAAACTTAGAGGCAGCTGAAAAAGTGCCTACACTTTTTTGGCACAGGCACAGGGTACAAGATATGCTGTTTTACCCATACACACCCAAACAGAGTCAGGCCTGTTTTTTAAGGAAGTGGGTCCTGCAGGTACATGGTTTGTGAAAGGCAAGCAACCAGACTTTGCAAGAATGGCATACTGGTGGTCAGAAAAGGCTAATGGAAAAGATGTATTAGGGTTGTTCACAGTAGCCATTCTTGGGCCATTTTTGGCTCATTTTTGTGTATTTGGCAGAGGAACAAACAAAAGGGAACCAAAAAATGGAATGGAAAATGACATGAAAAATGGTTACCGTGAACACCCTGGGAAGGAAAATTTAGAAAAATGGAGCAAAAATGCATTTTTCTCACCAGGCACAGTGCTAAAAATATGAAAAATGATCATTTTTCGGTTCCCTTTTTACAAAAGCAAGGGTAGGGTTCCATTTTACATCCATTTTACATTCATTCTCAGTTCCATTCTTGAGAAAAATGGAATCGAAATGAAATAGAAAATGATTGAAAAATGAGTGAAAAATGAACCAAAAATGCCAACTGTGAACAACCCTATTCTACAAGCTACCCAAGCATCTGGCATCACATTTTTCTGTCTATAAAAATTGCCTTTCCCAAACAGAAACAATGGTTGCAAGCCAAACACAGCGACAGCCAAATCAAAAGCATATTAAATCAAAAGCCTATGTTGCAAAGGTTTTACCACCATCACTGCATAGCCAACTTGGAGTTGGAGCCTCTCTTGAAGTCCCTGATATACAAATGGAAGAGGCAGATAGAGTTGAGCCAATGGTGCTTGTTGATGATGTCTCTATGGAGGATTTGCAAGCAACTCTGGAAAACCCATGGAAAACTATACCCATACCTGCAGGTTTACAGGTATTCCGGTACCGAATTTCCAGTCAGGTGAGTAATCATATGACTCTGTTGATCACAACAACAACAACTGTTCTAGGCGATGACGATGACTCCTCCCTTGATTCAAACGCGAGCTGGAGGGGGTTACTTTCTGGTTCTAGGCAACAATGACAACTCCCCCTCCCTCACATCAAATGCAAGCTGGAGGGGTTAATTTCTGGTTCTAGGCAACGATGATGCTGATGACCCCTCCCTCGCATCAAATGCGAGTTGGAGGGGGTTATCTTCTTTTTCTGGGTGACAACAACAACGACACTCCCTCCCTCGCTTCAAACATGAGCTGGAGGGGCTTATCTATGTGACAATAACAATGACTCCCTTCCCTCACATCAAACGCAAGCTGGAGGGGGTTATATTCTGGTTCTAGGCAACAACGATGATGACTCCCCCTCCCTTGCATCAAACACGAGCTGCAGGGGGCTATCTTCAGGAGGACAAGGAGGAAAAGGGCAGGACGATGACAACAACATGGGTATGATGACGAGGGCAAGACAACAAGGAGGACAACGACAATGACAACAAACAGGAAACGACACACAACCCGCCCCCAGCCTCATGAGCAACTGCTCGTGGGGTGGATAGCAGCTGGAATGATGATTATGGCAACACAGGACAATGACAATGACAAGAGCACAACGACAATGACAACGAGGGCAGGATGATGACAATGAACAGGAAACGACACACCCCCCACCCCCAGCCTCGCAAGCAACTGCTCGTGGGGTGGATAGCAGGTGGAATGACTCCAACAACAATGAGAGCACAACGATGACGATGATGAGGGCAGGATGATGCCAATGAACAGGAAACGACACACCACCCACCCCCAGCCTCACGAGCAACTGCTCGTGGGGTGGATAGTGGGTGGAATGACAACAACCCCCCCCCCCCCCCTCTCGCTGCAAACATGAGTGGGGTTTTCATTCCATTCTTGGTGACTACAGGCAGCGCCCCCCCTCCCTTGCTCCAAATGTGAGACCGGGGGTTTCTCTTGGTATATATTAGTGTATTTAAATTATTAAAATACACATTTGTCTTGAAACCCATGAATGACCATGGGTAACCCACAGAAATCCACGGTAACACCATACCCCTACCCGTGTGGGTACAGTGTTCATGGGTATGGGGATGGGTATGGGAAAATTTACCTGAGTGTTACCCCTGGCATTCCCTAAAACACACCCATTGATCCTAATAATATTACAGCCAATTGCATAACTGATGGCAGTAAATGAAAGTGTGGTGAATTAAAAAGTAATTGACTTTGTCAAATTTTGTGTGATAGATCAGGAAGAAAACCATAGTGATTTATCTTTAACCAATCAGGACCATTCCCTGGTTGATGGGTCTTAAATTTCGAACCAATCGTGAGTGCTCCATGTGATAATTGGATGACAACATTCAGGCACCTGTGCATCAAATTCTGCAAAGTCAACTATTTTGTAATTTATCACACTGTTGTTTACTACCATCAAATATGCAATTAGCTGTAATCCATGGTAGATGCACATGGGAGAGTGCCAGAGTGCTGCCCGGTGCCACCCAGTGCTGCTTTGAGAGGATTCTAGGGTCAGGCTAGGGATGACCCTAAGGCTCAGCTAGGTATTTACATGTGATATATCTCAGAAAGTCTTGATCAAAAGTATCAGAAAGTTGAAAAGGCTAGCCTGTAGCAAACCTCTAATGTGGAATGTTTTACTACCTGGTCATTATAATAATTACATGTATACTCACTCATCCACTTGTACATTGTAATAGATACATTCCAAAAGAGTATGATAATGAAGAGGCAAACCACCGTATTTGATAAAACACACATGGTGGCAGCCTTACAGTTGGGGCTGCATACTTTCAAGTCTGAAGATATTGTGCTCTTTAGCCATTCGACCACCTCTGTGAACATCAGGATGCCAGTTAATGATGTTGTCTGTGTCATGAAAGTTGTTCAGTGAGACTGGGTAGGTGTCCTCCTCATGCACTCTGCACCAATTGAAATCGACAAGCAGGACATGCCTGTCTTCAGTGATAAAAAATTGGCTGTGGAAGATGTCGGTCGCCATATCTGTAATGAGCAGTTTGTCCATCAATGTATCCCATGACAATCATGATCAACCCACCAAGGGCTGGAGGGTTAGGATCATCCTTTGAACAGTAAAGAAGTTCAGAAGCCCAGCCTGCGATGGCAAGAAGGCAATGTGCTTGGGTGTTATATATTTGAACAAATTTGACAACAATCTCTTGAGGAGACTCTCATCCATTTTCAGTATCCGCAGTGGCTAGGAATAGGGTCATTCACAGTAGTCCTTTTTCAGTCCTTTTTGATTCCTTTTTGATTTCATTTTTCATCTACTTTTCAAGAATGAGACATGAAAATAACATGAAAATAAAGCCAAAAAGGATCCTTTTTGCAAAATGGTGCCCCCCCCCATTTTGTAAAGAGTCTTCTTTTTGCTTTCAATTTCATTCTCATTTTGGGATGCTCCATCTAAACTCCACCATCTGTTCCTTGCCAGCACAACGCTACCATGCCTGCTCCTTCTCTCCCCTCACACTCTGCAAGGACAATTCAGCCACATTTCCTAGCATGCAAGTCTTGGAATGTGGGTATGTTGCCCACTTGAATTGCCTGGACTGGGATCAAGTGTGCCACCCATTGTTTACTCTGTTGGGTGATGTCATTCCTTGATGCTTTTTGGTTTATCAGTGTCTGTACATGTTTGCCCAAGTCCTTTATCAACAAGCTGTTTCACTAACTCTAAGTACCTTTAAGCATCATTAAGTAACTTTGGGCTTTCTTGATGTGTTAAAACTGTTGTTTTTCACTTCACAATTCTTCTGTACTTACACATTTTCTTACTTATTTGCTTCATTGGGCTTTACCAACTACTTTACATCCTTACGACTTGCTTAGATTTCTGCTCACTCTTACTAACTAATTCACTAAGTGTAGAATAAGCAACTTGAGTAGTTTAGCAGGCTTATCCATGGAATAAGCAAACTAAGTGCACTAAGAATTTTCTGGATTATCCTGATGGAGGTGGTTGGTGGCCCTTCAGATTGCGAGGAGGTAACAATGTCGTTAGAGTCAAGATGAGGAGATAAGAAGGTCACTCTTGGTGAGTTTACTCATCTTTCCTGTTGTTCTCAGGTTTGCTAACAAAAAATATACAGGGCTGTAAAATGTAGTTTTGCACTGCTAACCACTGTGCTCTGGTTCATGACCAGTTACAACTGGTTTTTATTGGTTACACTAAATAAATGATCTTCATATAACTGTGACTGGGACTGATCAAAACTGCAGGAAAACTGGACCATCAGTCTGGTGTGACCCATTGTATTTTCAGTCTTGTTCAGTGTGGTTTCTGGTCTGGTTGGGGGTTTTTGTGTACATAGCAACCAGTTGGAGTCACAGTCGTGGTCAAATGAGGCCAAAAACCAGACCCAACTGGACCTGGAAACTCTAGGGCCAAGTGTATCTCTTGGACTTTAGTGATGGACTGGAAGAATTAGATAGCCAACTCTTAGTCTAAGATCAGCCTGAGATTGACACACCTTATACTTCAACATCAACATCTGTGCCTTCTTGTGACCCTTCTCTTTGAAGGTTTCTGGCACCTCATCATCAGGAACCAACCCACCAAACCCCAAAGCAGGAAGGTTTTCAGATTCACTAGTAGTGCAAGATGAAGCATGTCCAACTGGATGAGTCAGAGTATTGGTGTTGAGGCTAGCCTCAAGATAAGATCAATGAGAGGTGGCATTGGATTGTAAATATGTACCTGATTTACAATAATATTGATGGGTTTACTGTTTGGCTGCACAGTGGAAAAAGATGTAGTGCATCAGATTTCATGATTATTACATGACTCCCCATGCATAGAATGGCAGATCCACAGGGGGTTGCAAGATTTTTCCTAGCAGAAAGGTAGCCTGTAAAAGGTGTGGTGAGTCTTTAGAGCTTATGATTCCCAAGTGCATATGACCTGATTCTATAGGTGAATGGTGACTACACAGACATAGGGATGTGGTTGTAAGACAAGTAAAGTTGGGTCATGTGACCTGATAGTAGCTACTCCTTACATAGCCATAATAACCTCTACTGTATGCACAAAAAGTGCCTATAATTCAAGCTGCACACAGACCATTTCCTTCTTAGGAAATGTGATGGGGGTATTGTTACCAAATGGGCATAAAAGTGATCCCATCATTCAGAAAGGCCAGATACAATTTTCCTGAATTTTTCTGGATTGTTTTAGAATTTATAGCAATAAACAAAATTAATATTGAGTTTGGGAAGGTCATGTGACCCAAATGAATCTCAGGGGTGGTTGCTGTTAGTTTTGCATATATATACAAATCACATGACCAACCATATGGTTCACCAGGCTCAAGTATGAAAAACAGAAGTTGTTGAAGGCCTATTTTTTTTTTTTTTTTTTTTTGGTGGAAGCATTTTTCCCACAATGTGTGGGAGGCTTTGAGACACTAGAATTCCATTTCTGGAAGACCATCCTGCTCAATATGGGGATGACAATGTTACTGCTCTTGCCGCCTGCTTAGGGGTTCCAAGGAATTTGAACCTCAGAGTAGGGTTACCAGGGAGGAAATGCATTTTATGCACACTGTATGATCACAGTAGTGTGGGACTCATCACATTGGATAATACCCACTAAAACCCCCCAGTGGCTGAACAGGGGTGGGATTCAAACTCGAGACCTCCTGCCTATTGTCAGTTGGTCACAGGGCCTAGGCCGAGTACGATGGTTGCCACTACACCATTGTGCCCCTGTTGAAGGCCTATTTATAGCAAAGCTGCATCATATGTGGTCACATGACCTTGGAAAAGGGTTCATGTGGTTGTTACTATGTTACTATATTGATATCTATATACGCCACATAAGTAGCTAAGGACATACTAAAAAATATGCCTCAATAGACCAAGTAGGTAAAAAAAATGGGGTAGCATCAAAACCTCATAGAGGAAAGCTTGCCACCACTGCTGAGCGAAATACACTGTGGTGTGCAATGAACTAAATATGTCAATAGATGAGAAATAGAGATCAGAAACCAGCTCCAACCGCAGCAGTGCACTGTACTTGGCCCCAGATATGGCCTGCCAGACGGATCGAGTGAGTGTGCCACTCCATGGCAATAGAGTGAATGACATGGGACAGTCGAATAGAGGGGGATAAGGGGCAATGTGGTGCTGGATGTTCAAACCCAAGCAGAGTGGTAACATTGGGAATCTGGCCTAGATAAAAGGCAGAGCAATGCAGTGGCCAAATGGCACTATCATCTGAGAAAAGAGACTTGGCTGCTAAAGTGAGGCATTGTGCTATGTCAAGGGGAAGCAGACACTCTTCCACCACATCCCGACACTTGGCTTCTGTGATCTTAACAACATCAAAAACACAGTTAAGGCGCAGTTCTGTGAAATACAGGCATTCAACAAAGAGGTGGTGATCATCCTCGGCAATGTCAAGGCAGCCAAAGCGACAGTGTTGGGATTCGATCCTGTGTTGGGAGTGGAGACGAGCTGCCATGGGAAGTTGTCCCGAATGTGAGTACAGCTGAACGAGTGCTGAATAGCAGGATAAAGCACGTAAATAAAGGTAGGGTGGGGGAGGGGTGGGGTCATAAAGGAATCGAATGAGTCGAAGACCATGCTTCTGTTCCAGCTCACTAGAACATCGGGCTGAAAGCAATTGATCAGTGAAGCTTCTTATGTTTGACTCTATCCAGCCATCAGAAGATGTGAAGAAGGTGAACCAATCCATGAAGAAAGTGGGGAGTGGAGCGTGGGGCAAGGAGCGGAGAATATGTTGTGACTTAGATGCATAGTGATCGGCAGAGGAATTGAGAATGGAAGGAATGGACGACTCAGCTGAATGGCCTTTAGTATAGAGGACAGCCACCTGTCGAGAGCCCAAAAGGTGGAGTATCCATCTATAGTAAGCACGACCGTTCACATGGCGAAGATGAGCATCAATGTTGACAGAAGTCTGGCTGTCATTGATGAGTCTAGTGGAGTTGAGGTGGTCTGTGTAGATCACAGTGGAGCAGTCTCCAGTGTCTGAGAGGATGAGTCCACCAATGATTCCAACCAGCTCACCATGGAGAATAGATGTGTTGTGCCCAAGAAGTTTCATAACAATGGTGCGTGGGCCAGTAACTGCAGATGTGACCGATTTGTCCTCAAGAGGGCCAGCAGATGCAGGGAGCATGGAGCCATCGGTACCCCATAGTTGGGTGCCCTGAGATACTTCAGAAGGGAGAAAGTGATTAGCCAACACAATGGACTGAATGTATTCCTCAGCCTGTTGCTATCTAAGGGACCGAGAGAGCAACAAGTCGGCTGGACCAGAGAAGAGTGCTCCGATGCGGGCCAGGGAGAAGAAGCTCTTGAACAAGCCCCAATTTTTCCTTTGCACAAATGACCAATTTCCTGTCGGGAGGGCTCTGACAACAAAGGTGGTGAGGCCCTGACAATTAACAGTCCAGGTACCAATGTGACTTAGCAAATGGCAACCCATGGACTGAATCGACCGAATGGCATGGCTGGTTGGGTGTTCAACTTGGGGGTTAGACAGCTTGATGAGAGACAGAGCATGAGATATGGAGCATTGTCCATCAAGTAAGTGACTCTGATCAGTTTGACAAAGGCTTAGACCTAGTTTCAACATTTGACTGTGTGTGATGATCCACGCAACAGGGATTGAGTCTGTAAAACGAGTGAATGACCTGCTCAAGCCCTCATGATCAAGGGGGTATATGCATCTGTTAATCTGACAAGTCCAGTCTGCCAACATGATAAGTGCCATCATCCTGTAGGCCGGAATGTGGTGGTTGAGATCCCGTGCGAGACCATCAATGGCGATACCAGCATTGATGCGCACTAGGGACAGAAAGTCAAAGCCACCAAGAGCCAAGGGGAGAGTGGACACCAAAGATGAGGGGCAGAACGGAAAGCCATGAATAGCATGTACGTGCTTCATGATTCTTTGGTCCAGCCTAATCACATCATCATGGAGGATCAGTTGGAGAGAGAGTAGTGCTCAACATTGCGAAATGATGTTCTGTGATACAATCTTGCGAATAAGGGTGAAAGGGGTGCGGATTGAGAAGGCTGGGAAGGAGAAGGAGTCAATAATATCTACAAGCTCCAGGTAGCAGTTCTTGGGATCGTCAACCTGTGCCTGTAAAAAATTGAACTCATTAGTGGACACAGGAACCTCATGCTCAGTGATCATCCAGGGGTCAGTTCCAGGGATGTTTGTGATTGATTGGAGCGGGAGGGTTTTCAGTGGTACGCCAGGACTGTTGAGAATATGCAGGGTCATCTTCTCTCATGAGGTGAGCTACCCATAAAGGAACTGAAAGCGCTCCATAGCGAGCGTGAAGCGTTGGAGAGCTGGGAATGTCAGAGCTTCAACATATGAGTCGTCAGTAGCCTCAGCCATGGTGAAACAAAGTGAAACAGCATCATCTGGGAGATGAGGGTCATCAGCTGATTTTGACATGCTTTGGATGACAACACAGTCAGGGTCGGAGGATGCCAGATCATCCAGGTAATGATGTCCAAGGCTGGTGGTGATGGTGGCCTTGAATGGTGACATTGGCCCACCTTGCTTGGTGATGCCTTCCACTACAATGGGATCAGCGATGCAAACGCTGTCCAAGGAAAGCAATGTGTTGAGGACTGGGCAGCACAATCTAGATCAGCAATAGCAGAAGGTAAACCATATGCTGCACAGGCATCATAAAAACCCTGTGGAGCAAGGTAGTCAAAGCCTTTCATCTGATCTCGCTTCAGAAGATAGAGAGGGATTTTTGTCCGATGGCTCCACATTTTTAGCCCACTAAGGAAACTCTTGAGATCATGAGTTTGGACCCCTGGCTGTGTGGCAACTTGGGTCTCTGGGATGATACCTTTGCGGGCTGCGTAAGGTGACAGCTTGAAGTTGAGCCAGGTCATGGGTGAGTTGGCTAAAAAGTTAGATATGAGAAGGCCTCTCCAATTTGACAGGTCAGTATGGATTCCACGTTTGTGGAAATAGGTGAGGTGGGTATCTTTCACATCCCCAGGGAAACTTGCATTGATGACTGAGTAGTTGTGCAGGTCAAGCACAAGCCCAAGAACTCCATCCAACAGATTCTTGATGCACCATTTCTCCCACCCATCTGGACCAGGTGAAGGACGAGGATATCCTTTACAAAGCATGGCATGGAAGTCGGCTAAAGTCGCTGCGATCGGCCACACAAAGGGGTCATCCAGGACACGATGTTTGACAGCGCAGACCAAAGATGTCGTGAGCCAGGGCTTGGGCTTATTAGGAGGTACTGAGCACGTGTAAAGCCCAGTGAAGTACTGCCTTGTCTCCTCTGCCACGGATGCAGGGTTGGTCACAATAACACCAGGTATTGCTGTGGAGTTAATCGCCATAGGAAGAGGAACAAAGGAAGCAGACCCAGACATTAACTTCTTTGAAGAACTACCAAAAAGTACTCCCCTTATTCAATGCATGTCATAATGCTTGGCGCGTTCGAGAATTTCAGCCCTCTTAGTGGCATAAAGTTCTTTGTGGCATTTGCACCTGGCATCAAGCAGGTATTTGGTGACTGATTCGAAAGGCAAATTATCGAGAAGTGCAAACTGAGCCAAGTACTGGTTGAGGACCATGTGCAAGCCATAGGACATCTGGCAAGAATCACCCTTGGACCGTGAGATAGCTCCACCAAGATGTCTAATGTGAGCAACTAGTTCCCTGATACGAGGAGATGTGACCTTCCTTTCAACAAACCTGTAGGGTCTATTCCAACCAAAGGTATCTACTGCCACCTGTTCAATGAGCGTGGTCAGCAGTTTGTATCTTTCAATGTACAACTCATCGTTCATGATCTCGGCCTGAAGTGACACAGAGTTTGATGCCACCAAGTGGTCCACTGAATCAGAAAAGATAGTGAACTTGTACTTGTCATCTATGGAGGGATACTTGACTCTGGGAGGTGGAAGGGGTCTGGACGATATGAACGGAGTCAACGAGACAGCTGAAATATCAGGGATCAAGGACTTCAGAATGTACCTAGCTTTGACAGCCCTGTGATTGGAGCCTGGGACCCACGTGGGATCCGTCAAAATCTTGGAGTCCAGAAGATAGTGGCTGGAGACTACAATCCAATCAATGATGTTGCCCCCATCAGTTGAATGCCAACCACGGCATGTCCAATCAATAAAATGGTTGCGATCTGAACATATCTGCCAGAGGTCAGTACCATGAGTGTTCAGTAAAAACTTGTTGAAGGCACAACGAGCCAGAACATTGTCTGAGGCATGCTCAAAGGCTGCAACCATTGCATTGAGATCACCAAAAAGGGACCACAATGTCTTAGTCTCTCGGACTATGTCTGTAAGACATGGCCAGAATTCGAGAGATAAGTCATCAGCACTGGGATCGCAAGGGGCATAAACAGCAAAAACACAATGGATAAAGGAGGCGGAAGAAGACGATAGTGAGGGAGCAACAATGTCAACAGCAACAACACAACCGATGATTGGCGTGTGATTAAGTGGAACACGAGCCACTATCTGTATGTCCTTTCGGACACCTAATATGATTCCCCATTTTGCCAGGTGTGAAGCAACACATGGTACTGCCCTCTCCTCAAAGACCTCATAATTAGAGATCTGAAGATTGGAGGCAACATTCATTCGAGTCTTTGTCTCTGAGAGTGCAAAGAAGTGGGGGGCTAGCTTCATAAGAAGTGGCCCAATGAACGTTAATTTAACAGGGCTCATCAGACTGTTAGCATTCAAGGCACAAACAGAGAGCTCAGACTGAGCAAAAGTGGTCATCGCCGCCGTAGCATTGACAAACATCAAGAATATGAGAACAAGACATAGAGGATGACATAAGGAGGAAGAGCACAAAGCATAGACAGAGGAGTGGGGTGGTTCGGCAGAGCACATGAAATCAAGACAAGCATAACTGGTGGAGGGCAATGAGGCAGGGACAACAAGCCCTTTGTAGCAAGAAGAAGCAGGGGCATGGACAATAGTACGAAAGGATGAAAAGGCAGGAAAGCTGGGTGCGGTATAAACAGGACAACGGGTAGTACTATCAGGTAAAGATCTCCTCCGTCCAGCCGGCCTAGCACAGCCTCGATCAGCCTTGAGCCCCGCAATGCTGGCCAATGTCGGCGTAACTTCATTGGATTCATTACTAGCACACCGAGCACCCATGTCAACAGGCGGAGAAATGAAAAATGGAGTGTAGTTGGCACTCACCATCTCCACATCACAGTCCATGAAACTGGCTGCCGCCACAGGGTCCAGGACCATCTGACTAGTGGCCAACAGCGATGATGCAGAGCACATTACACGAGATGCAGATGGGCTCAGATCTTTGCTGATTTTCCTCTTTTTTGGTGTGTTGCTGGGTCCACTCACTGTCAGGGGCAGAGAGTAAGGCAACCAGGGACTAGATCAGAAGGTGGAGAAGGTGGAGGGGGGGGAAAGGGAGGAGCAGGGGGAGGGGGAGGAGGAAGGGGTTGAGTGGGTGGGGAGGCTGGGAGGGGGCAGGCGCTGGCATGGAGGGAGGGGGAAGGAGTGGATGTCTTACAACTGCAGTGAGCTGGTTAGTGAAGCTCGAGAGACACTCCCTTTTGTCAGCCAATGACACCTCAAATTCGGATATAGTCTTGTGATATACCTCCTTCGACTTCTCATCTGAGAACATGGCAGCAACACAAAGGCTGCTAACTCTGGACTCGTCGTCCAATTGGCACTCCTGACCCTGGATGAGAAGGGCTTGTTGCGTCTGGCTCATGCAGACATCGAGGTCGGAGATGGCATGGTACATTCTGGTTTGATGAGAGACCATGTTGTCCTGCTGGCATCTGATGACAGTGACCTCCCCACGAAGTTCCTGGATTTGATGAGACAGCGACGCAATGTTCCCACTGATCAGGGAAGCGCCCTTCGCGACTTGGTCACCAAGAGAGTTCTTGTTGAGGGGATCATCATTGGAGTCCCAGAGCAACCTGGGTGTGGAGAGCTGGTTGCAAAAAAGCTCTTGGAAGGAGTTGGCACTGTGCATAATTTTAGCCGTATCTGCCCACATAGCCATGGAGAAAATCAAGAGATCTGAGTTGAGTGTTGTTGAGCGAGTTTCAATCAGGGAGTGGGGGACAGTCTTCCTAATCCATTTTTCGAGGATGCCCTCAAGGAAGTCATAGTCTTGAGCACCCTTGACGATGAGCTCAAAGGGTCGAAGGATGGGGATTTCCTTCAACGGCTCAATTCGGGCATGTTCCTTAGAGACCTTGTCAGGGACATCGATGAACTGTAGGGCACTAAAGCGATCTGCGTCAGTGGGTAGACTCCACCCCATTTCAAAAAAACAGTTATCTGCTGCTCTACGGCTACCAAACCTCTCTCTAGCTTCCGTAAAAATCCTTCTCAAGCCTTACTGTGACTTTCAACCACTAAAAACTGCGTGTTCTTGCCTTTTACTCTCGTTTGATGTGATTTTCAAACCTATTTCTGTAATTCCCCATTTGTTGCGACCCTGAAGACCCTGCATCATGGATACTCCTCCAGCTCCTGCCCTCATTCCCACCACGCCTCCCCCCTCAACCCCATTGAGGCTGAAACCACCATTCACCCCACGCACGAAAAGACGAGGTGTTGTCAGGGCAATAACTCCCGATATGGATCAGACTTCTGACGATCACTCCTCCCCATTCACACTCGCGATGCTACCTAAGGGACATCAGCTTGTTGTATGAGGTATCATCCCCACATCAAATGAGACCCCTACGGCCTTCATCAAGAACCTTCTTCTCAATCTTCAATCTGAACCTCGCTACCAGGACTTCGCTGACTTTGGCCTCGACATCCAGCCATTCAGTGAGAGCGCCTCCAATATCTCTTTGGCTTGCTATGTGGAGATTCTGTCTTCTGGTGAAGCGGAGCCCCAAGTAGATCTCCTTGAGGTTGTCATGGATGTGATTGTGGAAGCAAGGCCAGAACTAGAGGTTAGGTGGAGCTCAGGCAAGAAGGATCAAAGCGACAAGCGTCTGTCCTGCTGCTTGCTCGACATTTATTTGAGTGCTACTGACCGCTCCGCCATTCCACCCGAACATCTCCCACTCATAAAAGTGCATGTTGAAAAGAAAGGCTACAAGATTGCGAGCATCTTTGCATCGTTTGATTTAATATAAGTACTTGGTCATCACTGCTGAGAATCATGCAATGCAAATTCTGAACTTACTCTTTGGTAGTTCTGCTGCTGCTTCACACTTGTCATCTGTATCCTTCTCCACAGCCTTCTTCCTTTTATGGCCCTTTGCAGCTTTCTTCGGAGTTATGGAAATCTCATGAGGTTCAGGTAGAGACTCATCGTCATCGTTGTCAGAGGAAGAAGTCATGGCAGGAGCTTGTCCTTCAGGGGCCATGCTGGTTTCTGTTGAGGTGTTTGAGTCTGCAGCCTCAGTGGATGTTGCTGTCAGCACCAGACATAACTTGCGGGCATTTTGTTGGTTGCCCATGCATGGTTGTAGCCAAGTCTTGAGGGCGATGCTGGTGGTTCATGATCAAGCTATGTGCAGTCAGGGTTGCTATGACCATTGGAAATATGAAAATCCTATATGAGTGATACTGTGTAATTACACATAAAATTGGTACTATGCCCTCCACAATGAGTACCCAGTTAGAATGTGCTACTTTTTAGGACAATCTGACGTGTTTTGAGCATGCTAGAGCCTGCAGAAGCTACACCTTACAAACTGGTGGTTTTTCAAAAATAATTCGCATGCGCTTTCAGTACCGCAAATAGCTGTAAATCATCAAAATACTGTATCTTGCTCATTTCTTGGCTGATTTGTTTTATTTAACTTGGAATAAGAAGATACACTATTGGCCCATCACTGGCCATCAGAAGAGTATTTGGTATTGTTTGACATTGTTGTCATGCCTAAATATAGTATCTCTCCATTTTGGATGATTTAAATTGAAAATAAAAAGATACTGTTGGTCTATCCTTAAAGGATATTTACAGATGTTTGCTATTATTTGTTAATATATCAAGCAGATCAAAAGACTATATCAGAGCCAGTTCTAATTTAATTGAGTTTAACTTGTAGAAGGGTATGTAGCTTGGGCATTTTATACTATGTTGACAAATTTGTTTATCTTTATTTGTTAAATTATCAAAATGCTGTATCTTGGTCAATTCTTAGCCAATTTGTTTTATTTAACTTGGAATAAGAAGATACATTATTGGCCCATTCATTGAGATCATGTTTGGTATTGTTTGGCATTGTTTGTGGTATCTCAGTTAGTTCTTCTTTAATCCAACTGATTTAACCTGCAAATAAAATATATACTGTTTGTACATTGTCTGATTTATGTGTGCTAACAAAGGTTGCTTATATTTGTTATTAAATCATCAAAAATGCTGTATCTCATTCAATTCTTGTCCCATTTGTTTTATTTAACTTGAAATAAAAAGATATATTGTTGGCCCATTATTGAAATCTCATTTGGAATTATTTGGCCTTGTTTGTATAGTTTTAATTTATTATTTCAGTCAGTTCTTATATAAACAATGTTGTATACTATTAGACCATTATTGTTAAGTGCTGAACTTGAGGGTGGAAATCTGTCAGACTCATATTGGATGGTGTATCAGTAAGAATATCAGAGTTTGAGAGGAAGTCCGAGACAGGAGAGGAGACTAGAGATTGAGATGGGTAAACTTGGTTGATTTATGAACTGAAGAATACAAACAGAAGTAAATAGGTTAAATACTACAGAGCAGAGTTAGGTCAGAGACCGGTGGAGAACAGAGTAGTGGAAGTATCATAGGAATGGAAACTATATCTAAAATACTAATGCTATGCCAATCATGACTAGGTGACCTCAGTGGAAAATGGTTGGAAGTCCAACAAAAATCCACATTGCTAGAACAGAATCAAGAGATATTATTATATATTTGTTATTATTTGTTATTAATGAAAATAAGCTATATCCTCCTTATTTTTGTGCTATGTTTAACTTGTAATAGAACATTATATCATTGATGCATCATTAACATAATAGTTTCCACTATTTTGTGTTATTTATTAGGGCTAAATATAAAGTTTATACCTGTATTTTATGTGTTATATATCATTTTGATTAGTTTCTTCAGCTGATTTTTTATTTTTTATTTCTTTGCATACTTTGATTACCAAATATTGTCAGGTATTTAGCATTATTTGATTATAGATCATAAAATATAAGGACTTGTACCTGCCAGAATTGGCCCTCACCCCCAAGTCTTCACAGGTCAGCCGGGTATCGGCGAGCACCCATTATTGGTATTTGACTGTCACTTCCAACCAAAGAACTAGGGAAAACATGCCTGTTGTATTCCATCCTTATCCTTTGCATTGTTAACACCCAGTCAATTGTGTTTCAGGATATACAGGGCCAAGTCTTTGTTGTTGATGATACTGTGCACATGGCAAAGAGCACACTGGCAGCATTGGAAGACGTCGACAATGTTCTTACACTCGTCGATGCTGATGGTGCATCCTGTCAACCTAATTGATATCTCCTTAGTGATTACAAATACCGCATACTGCTAACCTCTTCACCAAGAGGTAGCGATGACCGCAAGTGGCTTACTCAAATAGTTCAGGATCTGGATGCGGTATTTTTGATGGAGCCATGGTCACGAGAAGAAATTGTTGTCACATCATTCGTGTATTTCGCTTGATTAATTTGCCTGCTTATGGTTTATAGGTTGTTCCTGCAAAGCACCAACATCACTCTCAAATGATTTCAGGATATTTCCCATATTTGCGGGAACATACCTCATCGATGTTTCCAAGCGGCAGTATCTCCTGCTGAGCTTCGCAATGCCGCAAGATCGATCCAGATTGCGATTAAACAGACCGATAAGTTGTCTGACGCTTTCATCAACGTGAACCGTGGTGGCATGATCCATCGTGCATTCCAAATACACCCATCCGAAGATCAGTTTTGGGACAGCTGTCTCATAGAGCCAGTTTCAAATTGGGCTCTTTGGAGATGATGGCTGAGCTGGGCTGATGAAGCATGAATGGTGGATATGAGTTCTACTGTGCAATTCAAGGGTCCCCCAATTCTTCTGCACTCAGTGGAATAATGTTTGAAAATAAACTTCACCCATTCCTCCAGGCAATGGCAACTCCCCAAACCTTTACTATTCAGTCCCTCAATGACCACTCCAATACTCTTGACATCACGTTCTCTTCCAACACACAACACCTCACTTTTGGAGCTGATCAATGTTTCTCAGGCCAGTTGGCATCATCTGTCGGCAGTAATAAATTGTGCTACCTCAAGCCACTGTCTCATGTCTTTCCATCCTTTGATTCTTTCCTGTACCAATCTGATATGTCCCAATCTAGCTTCTCACCTCTTATTGCTTTGCAGGTGACTACTGCCGCCATGCACAACATAAGCATAACGGGTCTGGAAAAGATCTAAAAGTCACTCAAACTGAAAATCACTCACCTGAAAAATCTTCAACCAACAAAAGCTAGAAAGATGATTATTCTTTTTGTTGTCCCGGACACTATGGGGGTGGCTTTTGTAATGCAGAAGATCACTGGTGCAAAGAAAATGGGACATTGGGATCAGAAGACTGCTCAGTATGTTCTTATGTTATCAGAAAAAGAGGTGTTCTGAGCAATGTAGTCATGCTACTATCATTGGTCAGGAGTTTAAAAATATTTTGCAAACCATGAATAACTCTATGACAACTCAACATCTCATAAAGTGGCTTGGTATATATCTTGAATAACATGTGTTCTACCTGGATATGATGTTACTTTCACAATAGTCAAAGGGATGCCACTATCAGAGTGATGCTGAGCCCAAAAACCTGTTAAACAGGGTCTTTGAAAATCTGTGTCATGAAATGTCACAGTGCCATTTGAAATTCTCAGAGCAAACTTGGAGCAAACAGTCGCATCATTCAAATCAGTGGAGTATGAACATTCCCCTCATTTGAGTCATCTCTGTCACACTGAGCAGTTGTTTGCCCGTATCTCCTCAATCTGCCATTGGGGCACCTTGAGACGCTTGGCTTATAAGGACCCATGTATAATAAACCTGGAAGGTTGCCGAGTTTGGCAGCCTACACTAGACTTAGGTTTACTAAAAGACAGGATCAAATTATCTTCGTTGCATGGAAGTAGGAACCATAAGTTACTACAAATGAAAGAATAGGAAGTTACTATACCTTCGTTGCATGGAAGTAGGAACAAAGGTTAAGGAATAAAAAATAAGTAATATATAAGAAAAAGATCGACCATGTAAGTAAGAGGCTGCATCAAGCATAGTGTGTGATTTGGGAAGGCCGCATCAGGCATAGTCACAAAATAGGAAGGTACCACATCAATAGGATAATGTCAGCACTGCTGGATGTGGATAGAAGGGTAATAAGGATGTATGGTGCTGTTGCCAGGATGCATGTTGCCAGTTGTTGTTGTCGTATTTGCCAGTGGCGAGGTTGATTGTGTCGGGGATATGTGTGGCTGTGTCGGTGCCGTGGGAGTGTGTTGGCAGCGTAGGGTGGCCATAACTCACTGTAACACAGACATTGGTATATCTGGTGTTGGTGAGTCATTTATGCGCCGTAGGTGGCTATGCTATCGCCGGTGGCTGTGCCGGCGGTAAGGGTGGTTGTGTCGGCGATGTGTGTGGCTGTGCCGGCGCCGTGGAAGTGTTTAACGGCGGTGTAGGTAAATTAACTTGTTGTAATGTCGTGAGTCTGTGGGGCCAGACTTACAAAACCCCTCCAAACTTTCCCAGAACTTTTTGAAAGGTTACAGAGCCGATAGTAGCTTTGTATTCCCAGGTATTGCATTTGGTGATCAAAGATCATTGTACAGCAAGTCATCCGCTCCCTCTTTCTTCAATTGGAATTCTGGAAAATGTTTGCATAGAATACACATAATAGTCTCTCAATTAGTTTGAATATAAGGTTGTCTAGATGCATCCATGAGATGATTTTTCAAACTCTCTACCATTCTCAATTCCACTACACATGATAGTATCATTAATAATAACAGTGATTGTAACAATTGTAATAACAAGTATTCAATGTAGTTCGTCCCAGTTCACCGGTGGAGGCTAATGAATGTGATATCTAACTATGGGTATGTTTGGGTCCCCTAAGCAGCCTGATCCAAGTAAAGGGGCCCATTTACTGAGATGAAGTATGTGAGGGAAACAGCGCTCAGCTTAGGCTGAGATTTTTTATGCATAGCAAACAATTCGTACATTAATCTGCTGCTTATCCCAGATGTGTTGCTTACCGTCCCATATCCAGTTGCCATCCATAGTCTTATACTTAGCATGCCCTCCAAATATATGCTTCACTGCGGCCCAAATGTGCAATTGCCTAAGGAAATAGAGTTAGACTTAAGTGTGGGAATGAGATATTTGTTCCACAGTCCACGAAACTCCCTTTTAATTAAGGAAGCATGGCTCAACTTCATTGAGTGTCTTCGTTCATCTGTTTTTTGCAAGTGGTGCCCAGTATCCTAAAAAGTACTAAAGACTTGGTGTTGTGCATGGTGATTAGGATCTTATTGTCCTTATCTTTGATTTGGCAGCTGTCAGATCTGGTGTTAGGGCCACACCCACTATCTGCTAGCTAAGACTGTGTGGGTTCTCTCTACAAGAAGGGGGCAGGATCCATGCTTGTGATGGGGGAATTGATGGTTTTGATGCGAGGGGTTATTAATAGGTGAGTTTGTTGACAAAGGCCTTTCACACTGAAAGTGTAGGTGGAATACCTAAGAGAACACAAGTGGGGTCCCCTAGGGGTATATTTAGGGTTTATATACTATGTTACATATATTGTACATTGTTGTTACCGATGCACTCATACGTGTGCGTACATATTGATGCATGTGAAATAAAATTCTCATGCTATCAAAGTGTACCATCATTTGGCATCATGTAGCGTAATTTGACATAATAAAATGAAAATGAAACTTTATTAGGTAATGGGGTGGTTTCCTAACATTACCCCCCTTTTATGCCTCGACTTCCAGGCGAGAAAATATTGTGTTTGTCCCCTCTGTGAAATTTTGGTACGGCCGGAATCTCATCCCCTCATACACCATTCTCGCTATGCGACGTGGAGCATTCGGATTACATTTAAAGAATTGGGCAATCGCATTATGCGCTCGCTTACAATTCTCTTTGGGCTCCCACGAATTATTTTCGTCGGTATAGTTTTTCCACTTTATTAAGAACTCCAATTTGTTCCGTCGAAGACATGAGTCTAGAATTTCTTCAACTACATATTCTGGAGCACCTTCTACTATTATCGGAGGTTGCAGAGTAGTTTGTTGACCAGGAATAGTGGGCAGGCGATAAGGGTGTAGGCAGGATACTTTAATCTCAGGATCAATGTTGAATGATTGGAGTAATTTTAGCACTACTGCATTAGGGAAGATTACTTTAGAGATCGCATATGGGCCAACTTGTTTCTCCGTAAGTTTCCTCAAAGGTCGTGGAATATTCAGGTCCTTGGTACTTAGCCACACCAAGTCACCAACTTTGTACTCTGGAGCGCATGCTCGAGTACGATCCACGTGTTGCATCATGTCATCACATGCTTTCTTCAATGCTGCCTCTGCTTCCTCTTGTACCGTTTGCATCTTAGATACAAAGTCTTCTACCAACTGTACTTTGACTTCCCTTCTGGGTTCTACTCCCATGCGAGGATGATATCCATAATTCACAAAAAAGGGTGACATATGAGTAGCCAAATGGAATTTGTTATTGTGGGAGAATTTGGCAATTGCCAGCCATTCAGGCCAGTCGGTTTGTCGGTAGTTGACAAACATACATAGGTACTGTTCCAACTCCTGGTTCATTCTCTCTGTCTGCCCATCGATCTGCAGGTGATATGCCATAGATAATTTAGTTTGAATTCCCTATATGTTGTTCAGTTCTCACATAAATGTGGAAGCAAATTGTGGTCCACGATCGGAGATAACGGTATTGGGTAACCCATGTAACTGCCATACCTGATTTAGATAGAGGTGCGCCAAGCCCAACGATGAGGTTTCTGTAGTAGTAGGAATAATATGGACCTCCTTTGTGAAGCAGTCACATACTACAAATATTGCATCGTACCCTTGAGCCTTGGGTAATCCAGTAATAAAATCCACAGATATATCTCACCACGGCGCTTTGGGTACAGGGTTCGGCATTAATTTTCCTGCAGGTTTCTCTGGAAATTTCTTCCCCCTCATGCACGTATCACATCCATCCACATACCCCAACACATACTTCGAAATTCTGGGCCACCAATAATTTCTCATTACTAATTCCAACGTCTTCCATCTTCCTGGGTGTCCGGCAGTCGGTGTATTATGATGTAACCAGATGATCTCCCTTCACAAATCCTGATCCTTCAGTACATACACTTTTCCTCGAAACAACACCAACCCTTGTTCCTCAGCCCATTCATCTCCTTTGATATTACCTTTCTTCTCTCCCTTCAGAGCTTTCATGGCTTCCACTACTTCATCGTCCATTTCCGAACATTGTCTAATTAGACAACATTTCCATTTCTGAGCTATCTATTAATAGATGCCCTTGACGCATAGTGCAAAGGCGAAAGTATTCAGGTTTGAGTAAGGTAACATTCTTATTGTCCTCCTCCACCCCCCTTTTATGATCAACACATCTGGATAATGCATCTGCTTTCCTCATTAAGCTTCCTGCTTTGTGGACCAAGTGAAAATTGAACACGATAGGAATAGTGCCCTTTATTCATACATTATTGTATCCCCATTGTAAATCCAATGTTGTAAAGACCTTGGCTTTTCCCACCTTGTCAATTATTTCTGAGATCAATGGCAGGGGGTACGCGTTCTTCACTGTCCACTCATTCAGATACCTGTAATCTGTACACATCCTCTTCCTTTGGTCTTTCTTTGGCACAAAGAATATTGGTGACATCTGCGGTGATTTCGACGGTCATATGTATCCTTTACACAATTGCTCCTTCAGGAATTCATCCACTTCTTCTTGTTCCATCGGAGATAATGGATATACCTTCGACTTCTTCAGCACAAACCCTGGCTTCATCTCAATCGCATGATCCCATGTCTTCCACACCGGCATTTGCTCAGACTCCTTCTTCTGGAACATTGACAGATATTCATGATACACTTTTGGAACCCACTCCTCCACTGGCTTCTCCACCTTCACAGTATTCTTGTCCCATGACTGTCCTCCATGAATTGCTCTAAAGGTTAGCTTCTGCTCTTCTTTCTTGATCATGATCGGAACTGCCCCATTTGGCATTTCCTCATCCTCCACTTCCTCCATCATAACAGAATACTTCCTCGGATGTTCTTTCTCTCTCTTTTGCCTTTTTTCCTTCTTCATCTTCATCCCATACACATTACATTCCTTAGGACAACAAGTCATTTGTACTTTCCCAGTTTTCCAATCAATTTCAGGATTATGCTTCTGTAACCATGGACATCCTATTATTAGATTGGTTTTCCCAAGATCGCAAACTTTGAATGCGGCTTGTTCCTGATGCTCCTTATACTTTAGTACCATAGTCACCTCCTCCTTGATATGATTGACTGTTCCATCAATATTGTACACCATTATAGGTTGCGCCAGCTTGCATGTGCTAATACCATTTCCAGTAATTAAGGACTGATTAATGAATAATCCTGTAGCACCACTATCAAGCAATGCTTCCACATCAATCACTGCATGCGTGTCCACTGTCTTCAGTCCCACAGTCAAGGTAATTTCGGGTTCTATTCATGCAGAGTGAATAAAGAATGTAGGGCTTTACAGAAATAGTGCTCGGCAATTTTCTTTGTCACGTGATTCGCAACAGTTGTTCTCTTCCTCAATGTCATTTTCTGATTTACTCTGTGTTTCCTCGGATACTAATACATTGTAACGATTCTGGGTCACCAATGGGGAAACTTTCACTGGGACTCTTCCACAAAATTCTTCTGCCTGCCTTCCTCTGGCTTCACTTCCTTGATTGTAGCTTCCCTAATCTTTCTTTTCTGCCTACAATTCCTAGCAATGTGTCCTAACTGCCCACAGTTAAAACATTTAAGTGGGGCTCATCTCCCAGCTTGATCAACCTCCATTGCCTCTCCTGGTGCTGCTGACTCCATAACTATAGGTGTCACTGCCATGGCCGGTGGCTGTGCCCTTGGAGCTTATGCCTGAGATGCCTTTCCTTTCTCGGACTTTCCTCCTGATGGCTTTCCAAATTTACTACTTCCATACATCAACTTTGACTCCGCCTATTCCTGCCAATATTGCTGGTCAAGGTGCATTGCCAAATTATACCATTCATCAAACTTCTCTGGCATAGAAGGTAGTCGGTAGATAGACTTGAATAAAGAGGGATTTAATCCTGCTTTCAAAAACTCTACCAACGCAGCTTCTCCCATATCCGTTGCAAAGCTTCTGCTTTGAACAGCAAAATAAATTCATTGGCCATTAGGGAACCTTGGCACATGGTTTTTAATTTAGCATTGGCTGTTGCCTTTGGATTAGGGTCTCCAAACTGTGCCTCCAATCTCTCCAGAAATTCCTTGAAGGTTGCAAATGGTTTATTTCCCACAGCAATTTGATTAATAGCCTTGTTGCTCCAGAACTGTGCTTTCCCCCCCTGAATGTATGAGAGAGCAAACATAATCCTAGACTCGGCTGTACGAAACTCTGGCTTCCTCCCATGGATGTACAATACTATAGAGCTGATGAAGGATTTTGTATTCTCCATGGTACTGTCAAAGATTTGTGGGGGCGTGTACTTAGGTAAGCACACTTTTCCGTTTCTGGATTTCTCCACCGTCTCATCCTCCTGTGACATCCACTCCACCATCTCCTCCATCTCATCATCTCTTTCTACTGTCATCTCTGGCTGTACTTCTGTTTGTCTGGGCTGTGATGCTGCCAACACTGACACTAATTGCAACATTTGCACCGTAAGCGCATCAATTTTTGCCTCTAGTGCTGGTGTGGGAACAGGATTAGGGCCGGGATTAGAAGTTGAGGGTTCGGACATAATGGTAAAATCTGTGATGAATCACTTCTTCAACAAATTCAAGATTTTTTCTTTGGAACCTTTCCAAATGTTTATGGGTCATGTGATAGATTATGTATATACAAGTACTTCTGGCTTGTGCCAAAAGGATGAGTAATTGGATGTGGCACAGTGAAACAATGACATATGTGCAAGTAAGAGAAGGCACACTGATATGGGAAACTGTGTTCTTCTGTTTGGGTGACACCCACTATCTGCTAGCTAAGACCATGTGGGTTCTCTCTACAAGAAGGGGGCAGGATCCATGCTTGCAATGGTGGAATTGATGGTTTTGATGCAAGGGGTTATTAATAGGTGAGTTTGTTGACAAAGGCCTTTCACACTGAAAGTGTAGGTGGAATACCTAAGAGAACACAACTGGGGTCCCCTAGGTGTATATTTAGGGTTTATATACTATGTTACATATATTGTACATTGTTGTTACTGACACACTTGTACATGCGCGTACATATTGATGCGTGTGAAATAAAATTATCATGCTATCAAAGTGTAGCATCATTTGGTGTCATGTAGTGTAACTTGACATAATAAAATAAAAATGAAATTTTATTAGGTAATGGGGTGGTTTCCTAACATCTGGGCTGTGCCCTAATGCTGAGTAATGGTTGGTCAGGTGTCATTCCACATGGTTTGGCATTTGACATGATGCAGGAAAGGCTGTGGCATTGGAGTCCTTGGCAGCACAAGAGCGATTTATCAGCCACCATTATCACATGCCAATTAGACCTCTGGCCAGGTATCAAAGGCCCAGCAGAAGTACTGATGAGACATTAAATCAAAAGTTTGTCAGATCACTTGGTGGTTGGTGCCCTTTATTTTTGCTAGTCCCATCAACACAAAGTCCTCGCCGCTTCATGGCTCATCCTCCCTAACCCCATGAGGAACACAGCATCCACTTGTGGATGTTGTTCATTATTTCCTAAGCTGATCTGATTCTTTCTTACAGGATAATGCTAGGATGTTCTGGGTTCCAAGGTTCTACTAAGGTTTTGATTGACTTTCCCTTACATATCTCCAAGAATTGCTAGGATTTCCTAGAAAAATCCTAGGTTTCTGTAGGTCAAACCACAACCCCCCTACTGTAAAGTACTATAGAATATGCATACATGAATGTTATCTACCAAAAAAGCAGAGGGATAAGGTTATAGATGAGTGGAACACCATGCTCATTGTGCCCAATGATGAGTGCATTCTGGCACAGCAACATTGATGGCAATTTCAGAAGTAGCCAGATTGCCCAGAATGATCATGATCATGCCCACAATAACCCAATAAAGTAATAAGTTGATGTGATAGACAATGATCAGCTATACAATGTGCAGGAAGGATATTTATAGCTAAAGAATTGGTTGCCCAAAGAGGCAGGGCATTTTCAGATGCTAATTTTGGAAGGAGGAAGCATTTTGCATTATTTTGCAAACTCAGATGCCTTGTAACTAGACTGTAATATGCATACAATATTTGTTCTTATTAGAATATTATTTTGCAAGATAGTGACAGCTATGCCTGGGTGGCTTCTCCAGAAGTCCCATCCTCGTCTGGGCTTGCAGTGACTAGTCTCGTGGCACAACCAACTGAAAATACACAAAATGAGACACCGGGAAGACCTAACAACAGATTTTTGTCATGCTGAATCAGTGCCTTTGTGGAGAGACAGCAAATCCAGCCTCAGGCATGGTGCTGGAGTGTAAACAGACTGGCTGGGAGACAGGATGGGCAAGTTCATTTAATTTTTGGCAAATGTCTATCTGATACATTTATTTGTATTCTAGTATTATCTAACTTATGTAGAACTCGACCAGGTGGCCAGAAAATGGGTTTGCAACACTTGTGCATCGTCTCAGGGAAAGGTGGCTGGTGATGATGTCATATTTTCTTATTAGGATATGGTGCCTGATTACGTAGTTAGTTAGTCCGTCGACAAAGGCTGAAAAAAAAAATCTGACCTTACGTGCCAGGTTCAGATCCCGGAACCCCCTTGAGACGAAGGCGCTTGGAGAGAGGGAGGGAAAGGTTTGGGTTGTCAATGAAGCAGTGAGTTTTGAGTGCACTGGAATATTGGAGATGTTTGGATTTAGTTACAGTCGACTTTCTCATACTGCATACTAGTAGCATCAGGACCAGTCATGAATACCTGCAATACACCCCTTTAGAAACCACACTACGTGACATTTTACAGATCTTTTACAGATCTTACGATTGATGTGCCGATCCCAAATGTGCGTGTCGAACAATGAGAATTGGGCGCGGCAGAATTTGTATTGAATTTCTAATTTAGTTCATGTACATGGTATTAGATTCCAAGTGCGCTGGCTCATGCACCGCTGCTTGTGTTCCCCAATGTCACCTCCAACCTTCTTAACACCATTGAAGACCTTGTCAAGGATGCCAGCCATCTTGTGGTGGACTCCTCCTTTTCTGTTGATGAGTTCCATCATGTCTGAGAAACAACGAGTGAGGGTTTTGCTCTCCTCCGCAGTATAGTAAACCTAGAATAAGAATAAAGTTTATGCACATGGATTTTGAGTGGGACTTCCATCCCTCGGAATTGAAATGCCATGTACATGATCACCTTCTTCCTCACTCTCGTCCCCCTCAAAGTGATTTCTTTCTTCTCCTGCGTCCTCTTCAACGGGGGCCCCTTCAACATTTGTCACACTATGCTCATCTGTCACCACTTCCCTCTGTTCCATATCCGATTCTCGCTGACTCTGATGTCTATTCATTTCTGTCAGTGGTAGTTGGCCTGGGGATGCTCAATCTGATGTGCCTTCATTCACTTGCCCCATCCAAATATCACGACCCAGTATGCGAATGTTGGCTGAGTCAGCATCATCCAAGTCATCACCATCGGGACCATCGGGAATTTGATCCTTGTGGATGCCTTGGATCATGTAGTAGGGGGGATAGCGCTGTCAATGAAGCTTGAAAAAGAATGATAGATCCTTGAGAGGTGCATCGTTCAGTAGTTGGTTGGCTTCACGGACAAGATGTTTGCACAGCAGGAACCGACTGATAAGATAAGCGGGGCAGCTGCACGTCCACCGATAAATCTCCATGAGGTACTTGCGACTTGGTCGATGCTCTTCCACTTCCAACTGGGCAAGGCGTTCAGCACAACCTTTGGTGTTTTTGGGTGCTTTCAACCACTTGAGCTGCTTCTCAGTCAGATGGTGTTCATCTAGTGTTTTAAGGTCCGGTTGACTAAACCAAGGACTGAACTGGACCGAACCGTGGTCCATGCTCTGGTCTGGTCCAAGTTTCTGAAAATAGTAGGTAACCAAAACCGCGGTTCGGTTACCAGTTAACTTGCTTTGAAAACATTTGAAAACTGTTATAAAACTGGTTGAAACTGGTTGTAGCCGGTCTTTTACACTTAGATTATGTACCTATAAATAATAAAACTAATGTATGTATTATATATAATAAGCTACTTACGAGGGGGGATGCCATGCAAATTGGTTGGGTTTATATACATTGCAGGGGTTGTACTTATTTGTTCACAGTAAATGAACACATACATGTCATTTACATCATGTGTTGACATGTTTGTTTACACAAAAATAAAAGTGGCACCATTTGAGATGCCGCATCACCACCTGACCACACAAACCAACAAACACAAAGCAGGCCCAAACGACCAACTAACGTCGTTTGGGCCCTCTCGGTATGTTTTTTTATTTGATTTCTTTCTTTTACTAAGGAACTAACTAATATTTCTTCTTTTTAGTTTCTTGCCTGTTAACAATGACCCCTACCCTTGCCCTATGCTGCCGCTGTGAGCCTCTGCTCACAGGGTTGCAATGGACCCTGTTTCTGGACTTGGAGATGCCACATCACACAGCGCCACCACCCTGCCTGTGAGCCACTGCTCGTAGGGGGATATGGAGGTGCTGACGATGATGAATGGTGCCTATGACAAATAGCAGGGAATGACAAACAGGGGGAACCAGGCTCATGAACGACAGATGACGAATTGCGGGAAACGATGGTGGTGGGGAATGAAGAATGGCAGGGAACAAAGAATGGCAGGGGACAAAGAATGGTGGGGAATGGGAACAATGAACAGAGGGGAATGGGAACAATGAATGGTGGGAAACGGGAACAACGAATGGTGGGGAATGACCAAGAATGGGGAACAACAAATGGGAACAACAAACAACAGGGAACGGGAATGCCCAATGGTGTGAACCAGGCTAATGAACGACAGGTGATGAGCAGCAGCACCCCACCCTCGCTACAAACACGAGATGGTGGGGTTATTTCTTTTCATTTTCATTTTCAATTTTTCATTCGCTATGTAATTACACTGCACCACTGCAAGCAACTGCTCGCAGGGTGTTTTATGCCTTTATTTTATTTTGTATACAAAAATAAATTTAGTTAGCTGTGAAAAAATGGGGGGAAAACCAGTTTCAACCTGTTTTTTGGACTGTAACCAAACTGATAGAACCAGTTTTTACCGGTTTGGTTACGGTCTATGTTACTTAGGGTCGTGGTCTGGACCGGTTAACCCTCTTAGAGGTCGAAAAACCGGACCAAACCAGACCTTAAAACACTATGTTCGTCACAGTTGCTCATGTTGATCCAATCTGCATGAAAGTCCACCTGCCAAGAAGCCAGCTGCTTAGGCCTTCTGATCCACTGTAAATCCATAACATAGTCCAGTGTCCTTTGAACGCGAGGCAGAACGTCATCGAGCATAATATGAGTAATGAGGTCAAGTCGAGGTCGATTGAATTCCTCCAAGTTCCTATGTTTCAGATTATGCCAGAAGCTCTCAACAATCCTCATCATCTTCAGGACATAGATTGTGGAATCAGCAGACCTCGCCCACAAAGGCCATTGCTTTGGGTTGTACCACCAATTCCATAAATATGCCCAGGCCTGCGATAAGTCATTCTGAAAGCAGAACTCATACATCTCTTTGACGGCCCGATGGTAAATTTCCTTTGATGTCCAATGTGTTTTGCTCTCATCATTGGCAGGAATTGTGGATGAAGATGTAGGTGGATGCAAAACTTATCAACAATTGTCGGCCAATGTTCTGGTGGACAAAAAATTGGCAGGTCAGCCTTGTTTATTTTCGGAGGTGCCAGCCAGACTGGAATGCGTGTATCCCCTGCAGTTATCAACACAAGGACTGGTGGTCAACAAGTCGATGGTGGCTGGACATGGCTCATGAGTAATTAATGATGGTAATGGTATATATGATTTACATACTGTCGCAGGCTGTTCAATCTCATCATCCGGCCTTTCGCATTCCACATCATCATTGTGGCCGCCATCTTCCAGCCAACCTGATGTGACACCTGGGGCCCAAGTCAGGTCAATGAAGGTAAAAGGTTTGTTTGTGATCTGTGGATCATATTTTGCAGGTGGCCTATCCTCAGCCAACCGTTGCTCCAGGTATCTGATTGCATGCCAGTAGCAAAGTTGGCCTCTGGCATGGGGAAACACAGTGCAAAAAGCACTCAGCTCTGTCTGATCCTTGTCGAGATGTATGGCTGCAATGTTTGGGCAGTAGTCATGCACATGCTGAAGAACTTTTTGTAGCATACGATCTTTGGTGCCAGGTGCGGCTGTGCCATCAGTGGAACAGGTGAATGCAAATGCCAATGGCAGTGCCTGGCCATTTGCTTCTCCAATAACAGCATATAACTCATAACCGAGTGCATTTGTTTTCCCTGTCCAGGTGTCTCGGTGAGCATTTCAGGTCATCTAGCAGTAGTCCTGATGATTTCTTACATGTGGAATCCATCCCAATTTCAATTATTTCCTCCCCATAATCTCCTAATATAGATTTGAAATTGAAGGCTAGTGATGAAATTCCATCCTCTTCTGGCACCGAAATGATCTCAATATCAAGGTCGTCCACACATTGTAATACAAGGAGTGCCGATTGGACCTGGTCATTATGTAATCTCCAGGTGCCCTCGTGAAGCTGCGCCCAGTATGCATACACTTGTTTCTGCATCAGGTTTGTCTGAGGAAATTTTTTGATGAGCGTGGTCCAAATCTAACTCAGTTGTAAGGTATTTGATTTAAAATTTCAAATGGATAACTAGCTTACCTTTGCCACTGTCAAGTCCTTCAACCACTCAATTTCCTTGATGATGTCTTCTGATATTGAGATATCAGTGTATGGGGGGTGCTGCTGATGGTGCGTAGGGTGAATTCCTACACTTGCCAACTCATTTTCATTGATAGTCAAAATAAGCCAGCTGCCACATTTGTATTGATCCATGGTCATACGCACACAACATTTTCCCATTTCAGTGTGCTTCTGCTTTGTTTGCTTGCCCACTAACTGTGCACAGTAAAATGTATAGGTTGTGACTTCTGCTATCTTTTCACTTTGTTTCTTCAACTTATAGCTTTATTATAATAAGCCGTGATGGAATGTCCCATCAAATATAGATGCTCACTTGAAGCAGAATCCTGTCGTATTCCACACCTCTTTTGCTAACATCAGGGCAAAGGCATGGGCATGGTCCTCGGAGCTGCTGGGCACAGCAGGTGTATTGTCTCCCATCATGATGATCACATGAATTTCGAAGTGGGAGTCTTTGTTTTCTCGAAGAAGCTGGGTGAACACGCTCCACATGATGGTCCGCAATCCTTCGCTGGATTTATCCTTTCCAAGAGCCCGCCACTTGGTACCAGAAGTTGCTTTTTCCAACTGTCGAGTCTCAGCAGCTTTGTTTCTCTTCCGGGTGCATGCCACACAGGTCTTGAGATAGCCAAGGTTGGCCTTTGAAGGAAATCACTTTGTGTGCCACAAAAATTGCACCGTTGGCACTTGACAGAGTCTGGCATAATATGGGGGGTGAAATAGATACATTTCTATCTACCTTAGTATCTAGTTGTGGGCCACTGGATGGACAGTGGGCCAACGACTATGCATTCCAATAATAGATCATACACTCAGAAAGGACAGATTTGATCTTGATTAGATCTACCATGTGATGAGAACTATCACATGATGTGTTTTCTAAAGGGTCATATTGCTTGAGCCCCAGCCTCCTACCCATGCCCTCTGGAAGAGTCCATGATCACTCACCATAGTTTTCATTCTCAGCTTTCCCACAGTTTGATTGTCTGAAACCTTCTTTTTTGTAACTCTTCCAGAGGGCCTGGCACCAAACATTTGTCAATAGACATCACCACTGTTATGAGTGACTGATCAATGTCCATTTCAGTTGTACCATGTTAAACTTTTTTTTTGCTTATGTAAACTTAAACTTGGATTAACGTGTACAACTTGTAAATTTGGTCATGTTTGTACTTTCAATGGGAAATCTTCTGCAAGTCATTCCTCAACAATCATGCCACATTTTGGCATGATTCTGTAGTCTATCTTACACTACTAATTGAGCTCTAGAGTCTCACACAATTTATCTATTTTTTGGTTGATATCTGTGAAAGTTAGTTTGACACCTGCCAATTATGTGTGTGCAAGCAATATCTCAAGAACTAATGGCCAGAGAAATAAGCTGAGGGCAGTGCAATGTCAAGGGTGATATAGGTGATGGCTCCCAATGCAAAAAATGAGCCCATGGCCCTTGTGCTGGCTGAATGCTGCTTTGAAGTGTGATTGACAATTTGGGAAGCTACATACTTGGCATTGACACCCACCTACTGGCCACAAGGGCTCATTTTTTGCATGGGGATCTATTACCTATTATTCTTGACACTATACTGCCCTCAGCTTATTTCTCTGACCATTAGTTCTTGAGATATTGCTTGCACACACATAATTGGCAGGTGTCAACCTAACTTTCACAGATATCAACCAAAAAATAGATAAATTGTGTGAGACTCTAGAGCTCAATTAGTAGTATAAGATAGACTACAGAATCATGCCAAAATGCGGCATGATTGTTGAGGAATGACTTGCAGAAGATTTCCCATTGAAAGTACAAATGTGACCAAATTTACAAGTTGTACACATTAATCCAAGTTTAAGTTTACATAAGCAAAAAAAAAGTTTAACACGGTATGACTGAAATGGACATTGATCCCAGTCAAAAGTCCATGCCTCAGTATCCCCGCGGATGCCTGGGAAACCCTTGAGATCCCTTTTCATCCCTTCGGATCCCTTATTGGAGGGATCAAGGTGGAGAAATGAACAATTTAGCATCTTACCTCGGCTTGAAATTTAATTCAAATGATGTAAGTAGGGATTCTTGAGTTGATCAACTTACAATGTCACATTCTTTTGTGTTGCGTTGCATCGCATCATAATTTGTCTCAAGTCTAAGTTCTCCTTATGCATATTCCCCCTCCTACTGATTCCACCAAAACCAAGATATGCAAGTGCCTGAAATACTGCAAAGGAGGAGCTTGGGTTACAACGAGGCAGTTAAGATATCATGCTACTATTAATGCTCGCCAAGAAAGGACACAGGCTGCTCCATCTGTAAACCTAATGATAGTCCTCTCAGTAACTTGGTGATCTTGACTGGTGTTGTTGTGTTCTCTAGGCAGCACCTAGTGGTTCTTGTGCTCCTGATACTCAGCAGAATGCTTTTGACAACTACGACGACAACTTCTCGGGCGATACCGATATGGATCTCTTTGAGCCGCCTCCTCCCATCCCTCCAGTTCCTCCCATCCCTCCAATTCCTCGTCAACCTCTCTGTTATGACACTTTCCCTTGCGCTTTTCTCGAGAATCTAGTGCTTTCTCAGGATATGATAGCCAACATCCGAAACACATGACTCAAGGATGATATTGACGATGACAACATTCTTGAACAACTTCAAAATCCATTGAGAGAGGTTCCTGAACTCAATGAGCAGACTCAAATATCCCTTGAGTTGTTCAGTTCCTTGGCTGCTCACCCCAAATCAGCCTATGAGGAGGCATGCTGAGTATTCAACAAAACTTTCCCTGACAGTCCTCTCCATTCATATATTCAGTTGTCAGAAGCCGCCTCGAGAAGATCTCTGGGATCACACAAATTGAAACGGACATGTGTCAGAATTCTTGCATTGTGTTCATTGGCCCTTTTGCCAACTTGGAACAATGTCCTAAATCCTCTGAGGCCCGATACAATGATAAGAAGCTGGGCAAAGTTCCATACAAGTGATTTTACACTATTCCACTGGGCCTGCAACTACAAGTGCAATGGCAGACTCTAGAAGGTGCAAATCGGATGGGCTATCGGAATCGCAAAACTGAGGCCAACCATGCAAAGTTCAATCAGAACCCTGGAAAACCTATCGATGCATATGAAGACATCTATGATGGCTACCAGTACCTTGAGGCAGTGAGATCTGGACTTATCAAAGAGGACGACACTCTTGTCTTATTTTCTCTAGACGGTGTTCAGCTCTACCACGAGAAGAATTCCGACTGCTACTTCTTTGTCTGCATTATTCTCAATTTGAGCCCCGATATCCACTGCAAAAAAACTTACATTCTTCCTGGCGGCTTCGTTCCTGGACCCAATGCTCCCAAAATTGTTGAGTCATTCTTACTTCCAAGCTTTCGACATGTCTCTGCTATTCAGTGTGAAGGTGGCCTTGCCATCTGGGAAGGTCAGAAGCAACAAGATCGCTATTCAAATATTTTTTTTGCAGCAGGTAATGCGGACATGGTAGCGCTGACAGATCTCACTGGATTTGTCGGGCACCAGGGAGCCCACGGCTGTCGGATTCAATGCCCTCCCAGTGGACACCACAAACCTGGTGTTGGTATCTATTATCCTATGGCAACACTTCCTTATGATTGCGAAGACCATCCCTCATGAAACTGTATTAATAATTGCAAGGTGCCAGATAAATGCTGGCACCCAGACATTGATGTTTGGTCCCTTATTGTTGGCAATCCACAACAATATTTGGAACATCTTCAACATGTCCTCACAAGTCAAACCAAAGCCATATTTGAAGAACGTTGGCTTGATACTGGAATTGCTCATCCAACTATTTGTCTCAGTTTGCAATCTAATTCCACATATCCACCTCCTCTCATCTTCACTGTCGACTTGATGCACTTGAATGGCAACAATCTTCCTCACCACCTTCTCAACCTCTGGCATGGAAAGGTCAATATTACTGGACCCAAGCCAAATTTCGAGGTCCTTGACAATGATGCCATCTGGACTGAACACGGTAAACGTGTTGCTTCAATGGCCTCTTTTTTCCCTGCCTCATTCAGTTGCACTCCATGAAATCCAAAAGAGAAGATCAATACTGGATACAAGGCTATCGAATGGATCAACTACTTCTGGATACTCAGTCCTGCTGTCTTTCATCTTGTTCTCCATCATGAAGTCTGGATTCATTTCTGTAAACTTGTTTCTGGGATATGTGTTATCCACAGGAGGAAGATTCCTGTGCTTGAGCTCCAACATGCTGATAAACTCCTCTTACGATGGGTTACCAAATCTGAGAAGATCTATTGCAACTGAGACCTACACCGCATTCACCTCATACTACCCTGTGTCCATACCATTATCCATCTTGCAGCTGAAACTGCATGTTTGGGTCCTCTTGGTGTTTATGCTCAGTGGGCCCTTGAAAATATGATTGGTAACCTTGGCCGCAAAGTCCACCAACACTCCAATCCTTTTATGAATTTATCAGAGTGTGGGTTACTTTGTGCACAAATAAATGCTGTAAAAGCACTTGTGCAAGACTTCGATCTGGTAACTAACAAATTGCCTCATGCAGCTTGTGATATGGGAGGTGGCTACATCTTCTTACCTGAAAAGGAAGATCACCAACACATCCCAATGGAAGGCTCGAAGGAGGAACTTGCAATTCAGGAATATTTGAACAAAATCCAACCCGGACTGCAGGGTTCATTTTCAGTACAACGCTGGGCACGACTGTGGCTTCCCAATGGACAGTGTGCTCACTCTGCCTTCAAGGAGAAATTGCAGACACAACCTCAAGTCTCTTGCAATGTAAAGGTATTTGAGTCTTTTGTTATTGGTTCCACAAGCTTATTTTTGGTCAGTTTGAAGTCGACAGACAGGACTACTTTGCTGAGGTTCAATATTTTTGCCACCTTCGATGCATGGACCAAATACATGCAGTTGCAGTACTATGCCCATATTCTGAACCATTGCCTGCTTACCTGCAAGATTCTACCCAGGCACTTCGCATTTGCCGATACTGAGGCCCCAAGAAAAATGTCACGATCATTGAAGCAAAGGCAGTCAAGAGTGTTGTGGGCATGTTTCCATTTCCTCTCAAACCCAAGGAACACAGCAACCCCAAAAGCTTTGCAGCACTCAAAAATTGTTTTTTTGTAGGAGAAAAGATTACCTTAGATACTACTTTAGATACCAAAGAGGATTTTATAAATTGATATGTATTCAAGTCTCTGCATTTATGTTTGAGCAAGAAACTGCAATTGTTTGTTGGTTATCAATACAATACATGCAAAGCAGAACATTTTTTTGATGATGAGGATGGTGACAACAGTTCCATAAACTACTTTTTTTCATGCATCACGTGCGCGTCAATGTCTACAAGCATAACATCATCAGAAAAGAGGCATTGTCAAGCGCCGAGTCATGTTGAACCTTGGACTGAAAAGGTCAGGAAATGCATGAACTATTATAATTGGGACCCTTACTGATAGCATTAAAGGAGATTTGAGGTGATAGACAAGACAGTTGCCACCAGGAGAAATGTGTATGCCAAGAACAGGACCAAGAATTGAATTTGCATGGAGACTAGACCCAGGAGAAGAAGATTCCATCATCTGTTTGTGAGCACTTGAATTGCCACAGAGGGAGTCAGTGGCATGAAATCCAAGATTGAAAAAGGTGAAAGCTGGTTACCGCAGCCGATCGAGTTCTTCTAAAGCTTGTAATAGGTGTGGATTGCCACTGGTGATGAGAGTTTCAAGGCTTGTGTTACGAATCGCAGCAAGAAAAGCCATATCAGTGTGTTGCATGATGTTCATGATTGACTTGGAGATGTGAGATGCGATAGAAATACGCAATGGTCACAAAGTGTGACAAATGCAGGTAACCATCCTCTTTACCATGTCTTCACACAACGGCAAGGACATTGACATCGGTCAGTCAGAAGGCTTTGTGAGCCTCATGGGAGAGTACTTTATAGACTAGCCAGTAAGTAACCTGAAGAATATGACTAACTTGTAATCTTAGTGACACAATGCACCAGGCCAGGATCTCTTCGAGCATGGAGGCTCCAGCAAAGCACCAGCTCATCAAACTCTTCAGAAGCCTCAACAACCCTACCAGCAACTTCAATCCATCCACCAAGCACCTCAGGCAACATATTCCCAACAAGAAGTTGAATATATGCGGGATCAATTCAAACTGCAATCACAAATTCAAGAACTCAAGTGCACAAGGTGACATTCTTTTCATAATGTTGATTTTTTCCTTATACATTTCCCTGTAGATTGATGTTACAGATGAAAATGGAGGCACTCGAGCAGGCAAATGAAAGCAAAAAGTACTGGAGGTATACATGACTGCAATCAGCCCACGCATGCTTTGTCACTATATTAACTGCTTTGAAACTTTTCTCATGTATAGGTCTATGTATACAGATACAAATAAGGCAGCTAGCAGCAACAGCAATCCATCTCACCATCGACGTCTCTCTCTTTCTCCAATCAACATCACATCCTCCCCTGAAGGCTCTGCACATGGCCAATCACCACAATCCAAAAAGTGCTGAAGAGAACACCATAGCTACAAGTCAAATAACTGATACAATCCCCTATCGTTGCTTTTCCCAAGTGGAACCAACCCAAAAGTTTCTGAGCCGGAAGATGACAGGGATGAACTCATAGTCCATTTTTGGAATGCCCATGAATTTGATAGCAAGAGCATTCTGGCTTCAACACCTCCCGACACAGACAGTACATATCAGCCCTGCGCACGGAAATATAGTTACTTTGAAGATGGTATGGGTTGTTCAATCACCAAGTCACAGCTCGACCAGTTTTGCAGCTACATCACTGACATATTTGTGACTCTCAACAATGACCATCAAGAGTTATTTCTGGGAAGGGTTTCTGGAAGGATCTGAGGAAAGGCCTCAAGGACGCATTTTGGAAGGAGGTTCACATCAAGTTTCCATACCTTCGCTACTGTGAGGACAACTGGAAGGGTCAAAAATTCGTAGTCGATTACTACCGACGGTGGTATGTATCTGTCAATGAGAAGGCTCAAGAGCCTGTGCCCAGTCTCAAGACCGAAGATGATACTGGGGACGTGTCAACATCCCCAGCCAAGCAACAAAGACGGACGGCTTCTACACTTCGCCAGGCATTGGTTTTTACTGCACAAATTGTCTGACCCACGTGAGTCTTCATTCAATTTTACGTCTCTGGTTCTCTAGACTTATATGCACTCCAAAGCCTGGGGGAAGTCAAAACTCCTTCATCAACAACACTACATCTCGATCATTCCCCAGTTTTGCCATCATCTCCCTCGAGCCCAGATCCATTTTCAAGTTCATCGGCAGCAAAATCCCTCAGCATTTCTTCAAGTTTGTTTTCACCTCGAGAGCATCAAGAGTTGAGTGTACCACCTACAATCACTGATGTGCCCCCTCCTCACTCACATATAGACTATGAACCGATGGTTCTGAGCACACTGATCAATATATCCCCCATGATGCATATCTCGACTACTAGTTCAGCACAGACGAGCACATGACCTCAAAATACTGTTGCTCCAGCAGCTGATGACTACACTCTGCCCTGCTCTCCACCACCTGAAACCGAAACTTCGACATCATCCACAACAACAAAGAATCTACGAAGTGCTAAGGACCTACCCCCTTCGAAACCAAAGTCAAATGAAAAGGTGATCACATTGCCTGTTGAGGTTTGGAAGTCAACAGAGCCGAGGTGAGTGCTCAAATAGTAGATTTCATATGTTATGCTCGTTATCCCATCTAGAGCGCTTTGCAAGGCTGCATGGCTTGACAATCCGGCAAATGAAACGTTCAAGGATCTCAACAGCAAGGCTCAAGAAAAATCATTCAAGGAAAGTGGCCACTGGCAGAATGCTGACAGGAAGGTGAATTTCGGCATCCTGTTTGTTGGAAGCAGGACTAACCACAAATATCTCTCTCAAGGTTTGGAAGCGAGAGTCAGACAAAGTGCGTGCAGAGGCTGTGGGTGTTTTCGTTTGCTACTCTTCAATAATAACTGACTTATCTACTTCAGCTTGTGAAACTGAGGGAGGATAGCGGAACAACATAATCCATGCCACCACAGGTGAGCATTGCCAAATGCAATGTCACATTACTACCTACTACAACCCCAGTCACTTCTTGATGTTGAAGTTCATCAAATTTTTGCAAGGTGCATTCGCTTTCCACACTGTGATTCTTTCTTCTCACACCTACACCTGATCTAGTGTCTTAGAAGCAAAAATGGGCTGAGAGAGGTGATGATGAGGAACTAGCAAGTATCACGAGGGATAGCGGGGAAGTGTGACAAGGGGATTGGGAGCTGTTAGGGTGACACCCACTATCTGCTAGCTAAGACCATGTGGGTTCTCTCTACAAGAAGGGGGCGGGATCCGCGCTTGTGATGGGGGAACTGACGGTTTTGATGCAAGGGGTTATTAATAGGTGGGTTTGTTGACAAAGGCCTTTCGCACTGAAAGTGTAGGTGGAATAGCTAAGAGAACACAACTGGGGTTCCCTAGGCATATATTTAGGGTTTATATACTATGTTACATATATTGTACATTGTTGTTACTGATGCACTTGTACATGCGCATACATATTGATGCATGTGAAATAAAATTCTCATGCTATCAAAGTGCAGCATCATTTGGCATCATTTAGCGTCATTTAGCATAATGTAGCGTAATTTGACATAATAAAATAAAAATGAAATTTTATTAGGTAATGGGGTGGTTTCCTAACATTACCCCCTTTTCATGCCTCGACTTCCAGGCGAGAAAATATTGTGTTTGTCCCCTCTGTGAAATTTTGGTATGGCCGGAATCCCATCCCCTCATAGACCATTCTCGCTATGCGACGTGGAGCATTCGGATTACATTTAAAGAATTGGGCAATCACATTACGTGCTTGCTTACAATTCTCTTTGGGCTCCCACAAATTATTTTCATTGGTATAGTTTTTCCACTTTATTAAGAACTCCAATTTGTTCCGTTGAAGACATGAGTCTAGAATTTCTTCAACTACATATTCTGGAGCACCTTCTACTATTATCGGAGGTTGCAGAGTAGTTTGTTGACCAGGAATAGTGGGCAGGTGATAAGGGCGTAGGTGGGATACATTAATCTCAGGATCAATGTTGAATGATTGGAGTAATTTTAGCACTACTGCATTAGGCGAGATTACTTTAGAGATTGCATATGGGCCAACTTGTTTCTCTGTAAGTTTCCTTGAAGGTCGTGGAATATTCAGGCCCTTGGTACTTAGCCACACCAAGTCACCAACTGTGTACTCTGGAGCGCATGCTCGAGTATGATCTGCATGTCGCATCATGTCATCACGTGCTTTCTTCAATGCCGCCTCTGCTTCCTCTTGTACCTTTTGCATCTTAGATACAAAGTCTTCTACTGACTGTACTTTGACTTCCCTTCTGGGTTCTACTCCCATGCGAGGATGATATCCATAATTCGTGAAAAAGGGTGACATACGAGTAGCCAAATGGAATTTGTTATTGTGGGAAAATTCAGCAATTGCCAGCCATTTGGGCCAGTCGGTTTGTTGGTAGTTGACCAACATACATAGGTCCTGCTCCAACTCCTGGTTCATTCTCTCTGTCTGCCCATCAGTCTGCGGGTGATATGCCATAGATAATTTAGTTTGAATTCCCTATATGTTGTTCAGTTCTCACATAAATGTGGAAGCAAATTGTGGTCTGCAATCGGAGATAATGGTATCGGGTAACCCATGTAACCGCCATACCTGATTTAGATAGAGGTGTGCCAAGCCCAATGATGAGGTTTCTGTAGTAGTAGGAATAATATGGACCTCCTTTGTGAAGCGGTCGCATACTACAAATATTGCATTGTACCCTTGAGCTTCAGGTAATCCAGTAATAAAATCCACAGATATATCTCACCATGGCGCTTTAGGTATAGGGTTTGGCATTAATTTTCGTGCAGGTTTCTCTGGAAATTTCTGCCCCCTCATGCACATATCACATCCATCCACATACCCCAACACATACTTTGAAATTCTGGGCCACCAATAATTTCTCATTACTAATTCCAACGGCTTCCATCTCCCTGGGTGTCCGGCAGCCAGCATATTATGATGTAACCGGACGATCTCCCTTCGCAAATCCTGATCCTTCGGTACATATACTTTTCCTTGAAACAACACCAACCCTTGTTCCTCAGCCCATTCATCTCCTTTAATATTACCTTTCTTTTCTCCCTTCAGAGCTTTCACAGCTTCCACTACTTCATCATCCATTTCTGAACATTGTCTAATTAGACAACATTTCCATTTCAGAGCTATCTATTAATAGATGCCCTTGACGCATAGCGCAAAGGCAAAAGTATTCAGGTTTGAGTAAGGTAACATTCTTATTGTCCTCCTCCACCCCCCTTTTATGATCAACACATCTGGATAATGCATCTGCTTTCCTCATTAAGCTTCCCACTTTGTGGACCCAAGTGAAAATTACAATGCAATAGAAATAGTGCCCAATGCGCTTGCCAGCAATTAAGCTTTTTAGCAGACATGAAGTATTGCAGATTTTGATGATCTGTCCAGATCTCAATCTGATGCGTACATCCCTCCAAATAATGCCTCAATGCCTCCAACACTTGTATTATCCCCAACATCTCTTTGTCATGCACATCATAATTCCTCTCCACATCATTCAACCCTCGGGACAAATATGCACAAGGATGCCATTTGTCATCTTCACATAGCATTGATAATACCGCTCCAGTAGCAAAGTCGGATGCATCTGATTCCACTCATAAAGGGCGTGTGAAATCTACTGGGGCTAATATTGGTCCCTCCACAAACTTCCTCTTCAACTCCTCAAATGCTGTCTGCTGCTGCTCTCCCCACCTCCACACTACTCCCTTTTGCATAAGGTTATGTAAGGGTGCAGCCATTTTGGAAAAATTATGCACAAAGCAACGATAATAATTCGCGAGTCCCAAGAAGGCTTGAACCTCCTTGACACGGTTGGGTGCAGGCCAATCTGTGATCGCCTGTACCTTGATTGGATCCATTTTGACCCCATCAAGGCTGATCAATAATCCTAGGAACTCGATCTCACTTGCCCCAAACACACACTTCTCTGGTTTCAAAAATAGATCATTCTCCGCTAACCTCCGTAGCACCTCCTGCACTATCGCCTCATGATTTTGTTCATCCTCCATGAATATCAGAATGTTGTCAATAAATGTTATTACCATCCCTTTGTCTATTACGTCCTTGAGAATGTTGTTCATCATATTTTGGAAGGTTGGGGGACTATTAGTCATCCTGAAAAACATGACAAGCGGCTCGAAGGATCCTCGATGCATGGCAAATGCAGCCTTCCACTCATCTCCTTTCTTTATGCATACATTATTGTATCCCCATTGTAAATCCAATTTTGTAAAGACCTTGGCTTTTCCCACCTTGTCAATTATTTCTGAGATCAACGGCAGGGGGTACGTGTTCTTCACTGTCCACTCATTCAGATACCTATAATCTGTACACATCCTCTTCCTTTGGTCTTTCTTTGGCACAAAGAATATTGGTGACATCTGCAGTGATTTCGAAGGTTGTATGTATCCTTTAAGCAATTGCTCCTTCAGGAATGCATCCACTTCTTCTTGTTCCATCGGAGATAATGGATATACCTTCGACTTCTTCAGCACAAACCCTGGCTTCATCTCAATCACATGATCCCATGGCTTCCACACTGGCATTCACTCAGACTCCTTCTTCTGGAACACTGACAGATATTCATGATACACTTTTGGCACCCATTCCTCCACTGGCTTCTCCACCTTTACAATATTCTTGTCCCATGACTGTCCTCCACAAATTGCTCTAAAGGTTTGCTTCTGCTCTTCTTTCTCAATCATGACCGGAAGTTCCCCATTTGGCATTTCCTCATCCTCCACTTCCTCCATTGTAACAGAATACTTCCTCGGACGTTCTTTCTCTCTCTTTTTCCTTTTTTCCTTGTTCATCTTCCTCCCATACACATTACATTCTTTAGGACAACAAGTCATTTCTACTTTCCCAGTTTTCCAATCAATTTCAGGATTATGCTTCTGTAACCATGGACATCCTATTATTAGATTGGTTTTCCCAAGATTGCACACTTTGAATATGGCTCACTCCTGATGCTCTTGATACTTTAGTACCATAGTCACCTCCTCCTCCACGATTGACTGTTCCGTCAATATTGTACACCATTATAGGTTGCGCCAGCTTGCATGTGCTAATACCATTTCTGGTAATTAAGGACCGATTAATGAATAATCCTGTAGCACCACTATCAAGCAATGCTTCCACATCAATCGCTGCATGTGTGTCCACTGTCTTCAGTCCCACAGTCAAGGTAATTTTGGGTTCTATTTGCACAGAGCAAATAAAGAATTTAGGGGTTTTCAGAAATAGTGCTCAGCAATTTCCTTGGTCACGTGATTCACAACAGTTGTACTCCTCCTCGATTTCCTTTTCTGATTTACTCTGTGTTTCCTCAGATACTAATACATTGTAACAATTCTGGGTCACCAATGGGGAAACCTTCACTGGGACTCTTCCACAAAATTCTTCTGCCTGCCTTCCTCTGGCTTCACTTCCTCGATTGTAGCTTCCCTAATCTTTCTTTTCTGCCTACAATTCCTAGCAATGTGTCCTAACTGCCCACAGTTAAAACATTTAAGTGGGGCTTGCCTCCCCACTTGATCAACCTCCATTGCCTCTGCTGGTGCTGCTGACTCTGCAACTATAGGTGTCACTGCCATGGCCGGTGGCTGTGCCCTTGGAGCTTGTGCCTGAGGTGCCTTTCCATTCTTGGACTTTCCTCCTGATGACTTTCCAAATTTACTACTTCTGTACATCAACTTTGACTCTGCCTGTTCCTGCCAATATTGGTGGTCAGGGCACATTGCCCAATTATACCACTCATCCAACTTCTCTGGCATAGAAGGTAGTCGGTAGATAGACTTGAATAAAGAAGGATTTAATCCTGCTTTCAAAAACTCTACCAACGCGGCTTCTCCAGAAATTCCTTGAAGGTTGCAAATGGTTTCTTTCCTGCGGCAATTTGATTAATAGCCTTGTTTCTCCAGAACTGTGCTTTCCCCCCCTGAATGTATGAGGGGGCAAACATAATCCTAGACTCAGCTGTACGAAACTCTGGCTTCCTCCCATGGATGTACAATACTATAGAGCTGATGAAGGATTTTGTATTCTCCATGGTACCGTCAAAGATTTGCGGGGGTGCATACTTAGGTAAGCACGCTTTTCCATTTCCGGATTTCTCCACCATCTCATCCTCCTGTGACATCCACTCCACCATCTCCTCCATCTCATCATCTCTTTCTCCTGTCATCTCTGGCTGTACTTCCACTTGTCTGGGCTGTGATGCTGCCAACACTGACACTAATTGCAACATTTGCGCTGTAAGCGCATCAATTTTTGCCTCTAGCACTGGTGTGGGAACAGGATTAGGGCCGGGATTAGAAGTTGAGGGTTCAGACATAATGGTAAAATCTGTGATGAATCACTTCTTCGACAAATTCAAGATTTTTCTTTGGGACCTCTCCAAATGTCTATGGGTCACATGATGGTTTCTCAATGGTTTGTTCGCCATTCGTCGGGCGCCTATTTTGACATTTCGGATCAATGACCCTTCCAACAGTGCCTGATCTCGGAGATAACACTGAATTCGGCTTGTAACTAAGATAGTCATCCAAATAGAGTGATGTAAATCGTAACTAAACCAGATCCAATCAGTTGTCTGGTTGCAGCTGTCCTAATGACGAGCGCTGCCTCTCGATCACTGGCAGTTGCAATGTAAGGCGAGGCCTGGCATCAGCTTATGAAAGAAAAGATAGATTACGTATATACACATACTTCCAGCTCGTGCTGAAAGGATGAGTAATTGGATGTGGTGCAGTGAAACAATGACGTATGCACAAGTAAGAGAAGGTGCACTGATATGGGAAGTTGTGTTCTTCTGTTAGGGCGACACCCACTATCTGCTAGCTAAGACTGTGTGGGTTCTCTCTACAAGAAGGGGGCGGGATCCACGCTTGTGATGGGGGAACTGATGGTTTTGATGTGAGGTGTTATTAATAGGTGAGTTTGTTGACAAAGGCCTTTCACACTGAAAGTGTAGGTGGAATAGCTAAGAGAACACAACTGGGGTTCCCTAGGTGTATATTTAGGGTTTATATACTATGTTACATATATTGTACATTGTTGTTACCGATGCACTTGTACATGCACATACATATTGATGCATGTGAAATAAAATTCTCATGCTATCAAAGTGCAGCATCATTTGGCGTCATTTAGCGTCATTTAGTGTAATGTAGCATAATTTGACATAATAAAATAAAAATGAAATTTTATTAGGTAATGGGGTGGTTTCCTAACAGGAGGCATCTGCAGGGATCAGGGGGGATCAGGAGGTATTGACAGGTACATATAGGTATTACATTCAACAAAGGTCTTCTTGGGTATTTCAAGGGACTGAGAGGGATTTGAAAACCATTCCATCCCGTGAAATCCCACAAATATACCTGTCCATCCCACGTGTGATGAGTAGGTATGTCAAGGTTTCAACAGGGATTTTCCAGGGATAAAAACCTATTGTGACAAAATACCTCGTGTGTCCCTCGATATACCTGAGAATCCCTTGAGGGATTGTCAGGTATTCTCCCTTGATTTTTCACTGGGATTGATCAGTCACTCATAATGCTCTGTAAAAACGGAGATTTCCAAGAGTCACATGACCATTAGGTGCAAGTCAACAAAGTCAGGTAAATGTTAAAAAAACAGTCAAAAAGGTCAGGTCAAAGTCAGGTCACACATTTTTCTGACCTGACTTTGACCTGACCTTTTTGACTGTTTTTTTAACATTTACCTGACTTTGTTGACTTGCACCTAACTATCATGTGACTCTGACAAATTTCCTTTTTTACGGATCATAACGGTGGCGATGTCTATTGACAAATGTTTGGTGCCAGGCGCTCTGGAAGAGTTACAAAAAAGAAGGTTTTGGACAATCAAACTGCGGGAAAGCTGAGAATGAAAACTATGGTGAGTGATCACGGACTCTTCCAGAGGGCATGGGTAGGAGGCTGCTTGATCATGAGCCCCAGTCATGCGGCCATGCATTACTAGAATTATGCATGACCAAAAGTGTCACACACCATGACATCACGTGACATCATAGAAATTGTGATAGATAACTGCGATATCACTCACTGCCACAAGCTTTTTCACCTTTTATGATGTTACCACAGTGTAGGAGAGTCTGTATACACACTTAATGCATCTGAGGTAAAGTGTACTAGACTGCATTTGCAGCCTTACCTTGTTTGCCATGACAGGACAACTTGAACCTGGTTCCATGAACCATTGGGAAACCTTGCAGATCGATGTCACAGTGTCTGGAGCGCCGGTCATCTCTCACACCATCCATAGTATCCAACATCCTCCAAGTCCTGCAAGTGGGAAAGATACCTCGGACTTGAAAGCTTCAAAAGGCTAAAGGAAGAAATAGAGCTACAACATGCTAAGGCTGGGGGTGCATCATGTAAACAATCACAGAGTTTTCCCGATGCCAAACATTTCCGAACCAAAACCTGTCTAACTGCATCGACATCCCAATTCCCTTTCAAGATCTCATCCCATTCCTCATCTGATTTGTCGTCCTCATGGAAATATGCTTCTCCAAAATCGATGATAATAGTATGGGTAGGGGCAGTGTGAGGACTGAAAAGAATATTGCCCAGGTTGATGTCATTGTGCATGACACCCAGCGCACCAAATGCATGAGCAAGAAATGCGAGAACCGATTGATCAGGTTTAACCACGATATCCTCGAGACTGATTACATCTGAGATGTATTGGAGAAGGAGGATGCGAGGAGAGAAAGTGTGATTTGGAAGAATGAGGGTGCCAGACCCATAGCAGCAAGGAATTCTATAACTTTGCAAAGAATGAAGTCATCGATACGACTCTACCTTGCTCCGAAATTGGCTTTCCATCTGCTGATAATACCATATCTCCCAACCTACTCGATCATTATCATCTGGAAATGACATGAAATCAAAGTTGGGATCCGGTGTAGTTCAGCTTATGGCTTGTGCTTCGAGCCGTTGGGTCCAAGGATGTGTAGGAGTATATTTGTGTCAGTGCTCAGCAAATCAAGGATCATAGACCTTGAGAATCTGGGTAGGCCCATCATTGCGAACCAAAAGCACCTGAGACATTGTGAATGGAGTAAACGAGCACACAACAGTTACTGATACGATGTTAGTAGTAGCGAGCTGAATGGTGAGAGTAGAACCAGGGTGATAATAGTTGGGGATCTCGACCATCATAGGTGTGCATATGTGTAACGCCTCTGCTGCATTGGACTGGTGCAACTTGAGGCCAACTTAGTCTTGGCGGGATTACGTGATCTGAGGTCAGTAATACCACGTGAATAATTAAAAAATCAGAGTTGGCGACTTTCTGCCCCACTCATGTGATTCCAAAACGGGAGGAAGTATCACAAGTAGTTCACGACTAGTTGATTCGGCAACCATCATTGTGCTAGTATTTCTTGCCAACGTCCGTTTTCACACTGCCAATATACTATATAGTGGTATCTGGCTGTGCACCATAGACAGACCGAAATAACAATTCAAAAACGGCTTGAATGTGGGAGAACATGTGAAGGACACTGAAGGTTGTTTGTTCACATTTGCTTTCCACCCAAATCAGTAGATGACAGATCTGTTCAGATCTAGTTTTGTACATTTTAAGATGATAATGGATATGTTCGTTGCTAAGGGTCAATCATATAAATAGATTCAATAGATGTACGTGTGCGATAAGGTGCGATAAGGTGAATATGTAAGAAGTAAAAGTTTAAGGAATGACACCAGTGTGAGCCTGCAGTCGTTCAATGAGGGCTTCATTAGTTCCATTGGATTTTACCTTGTAGTGTGAACATAGCTGGTTAAGCTGTGCTCATTTGAGAGAGTGAGGCAGAAGTGTATTCCATGAGTCAATTGAGGCAGGGTTGAGCGGGATTGGTGTTGCAGACGGGGTGATTAGTGGCGGTGGCAGCAGCACAAATGATGGTGGCGGCAGTGGAAAAAATGGTGCAATTGCAGCCACAGTCAATTGTGACAGTCTCGCAAGGTTGAATGGATGTGTGATTGGTGGGCAAACTACCACCATCGGAGACGCTGTATTGCCTTGATTTGATGACAGTTGACAGTGCATGGGCTGAGTGTTATCTGGAATGTTAGCTGTGGTAATCGTTGAAGACAATGGCGGCTTAGCTTGAGCAGGGGTTAGCGCATCCCTCTTTGCTTTTTTCCCTGACTGTTCACCTCCTGAGTATGGATCGGTGTGTTTTTTCCGCTTGCTTTTAATGAGTATGTTCATGACTGCTGCTGTCTCTGGCCATGAGTGCTGATTGGGTGAAATCTTCTGTTTGATTGGTAGTTCTGCATGATGAGGTGCATTGAGTTTTGTCATGAGCAGATCAAGTTGATCATGAAGATCATGCAAGAGCTGGGAGAGGGGAGAAGGTGGTTGGTTTGGAGATGGATAGCTAGATTGGAAAGTTTCTTGATGATGTCTGTGATTACCACTGTGTCCATACTAGAAGAAGTTAGGGACTACTGTGGATGGACCCGGGTCCATCCAGGTGAATATCCATGGATCATCCATGGGTATCCATATGAATACTACAATTTTTTATGCTCTCAAATGCTCTAATATATGTACCATGGTCTATTCAAATGGTTTAGCAAGGTCAATTACCTGCTGGAGTGTCTTGTTGGCAGTTGGCACTAGTGTTGCCATGAGGGCCCATGTCTTCAAGTCAGACTTTTTTGATTGCTGTATATCTCTGTAAGTCCATCATTGTAGAACATAAACTAATTAATGTGGGGTACATATTTATCGCTGCTATTGACCAATTCAAAAATTACATAAATCGGATTACTACATCTTGAGTTATTGACCAACTAAAATTCTGACTTTTGTATATAAAAAGTCAGAATTTTAGTTGGTCAATAACTCAAGATGTAGTAATCCGATTTATGTAATTTTTGAATTGGTCAATAGCAGCGATGAATATGTACCCCACATCAATTAGTTTATGTTCTACAATGATGTACCTACAAAGATATACAGCAATTAAAAAGTCTGATTTGAAGTCATGGCAGCACTAGTTGGCACACATGATGTTATTTATTATACTGAGTAAAATTTGTACTTAAGACTGCTTTCTTTAATCAAGGAATGGTTTTACACCAATAAATATTACTTTGAAACCTTCCAAATACATCTGAAATACCACAGGAAGTTGTACAATTACAATTCAAGTTCTCCAAAACCTGGATTTGTCATCTGTCTCTTCTACCTCATCTTCCAACTCAGTCTCATCAACTTCTTTCTGAGGTCCCACCTTCTCTTCACTTCTCATTTGCTTCTGAACAATCTTAATGGTTTCTGAAAGTCCTGGATAGAGTGGAGTTTTGGCCCAAGATCCAACTGCAACCTGAGCCTTGAAGGTCTGTGGGCTGGTGTTATGCTGAAGGTGATTGATCTCAAGCCTTGCAACTGAGAAGGCACGTTTAGCATCCACTGATGATGCTAAAAGAGTGTCAGAGTAGAAGCAAAAATGAAAATTATTACACTTACCTGGTGCTGAGCAAAAATCAAGCCCCATCCTTGCTAACCGAGGTCGCTGCTCAATGGCTTGATGCCAGTACTTCATGATTCCTCCAGCCTCCTTGATAATTGACAGCTGGATGACAGGATCAACCAGATAAGTAGCAATAGTATCTGGATCTTGATTCTCCTCAGGTTCTGTTGCAACAACCCACTTGGACTTAGCCTGAAAAGCAAATACAGTAAGTCTAAGACTTGGCAGCATAAATTAAATCTCACCTTGCTCCTACGATGAGCAGGGGCAGGAGGTAATTCCTCTAAGTTCTCTTCTTGATTGTTTCATCCCAATGCTCAATAACCATCTTCTTGATATCTCATATTTGTGCTGCTATCCGACCATGGTCTTTAAACCATTTTAGTTTCTTGTCAGGACACATATCTGCATATTGTCAGCATACAAATGCATAAAAAATACTACACCTGCCAATTGCAATGATGTACAGTTCGCAGTCCTTCATTAGAGTGTAGTATTTGTTGATTAAGAGTAGAGTAGCTTGTGCAGCAACACGGACAACATTGGGAAGTTCTGATTCCTTGTCATCATGGACTAGTGTCATGGACTGCTCAATAGGGTCCAGCATAGGTATGACATCTGCTATAAGTGGAACCTGAGACTGTGAAAACAGCTTTGTGGGCCCATCAAAGACCTATTAGAGATAATTAATTGTCTGCATTGTCAAATATCAGACAAGTGACCTCAAGTACTGCACTCATTGTTTCTGCAAGATCCCACTGGTCTTCTGAAAGCCGGTACGCCTGGAGTTTGTTGATGGCTGCACCTGTGAGCTGTTCAACTGGACTTCTAAAGTAGAGGTGAGCATCTAGGCAAGTGAGATCTGAATTCCATTGGGTAGGAACCCGGCAATCAAGTGTGTCCTTGTTACCAGACAGATCCTTGTCATTTGTAACAAGTATATTGAACTTCTCCTTTAGTGTTGAACTGTCATGAACATGCTGTGCAAGGCCAGCAACCTGGGGTTTCCTAAATTAAAATCGAATGTTGTGAAATAAATATCCTTACACATGGAAAAAGTTGCAGTGCCATCTTTTCCTCCAAAGGATCAATTGAAATACCCTTTTTCCTCATCATTTCAATTGCCTGGCCATGAGTAGTCTTGACAATGGCAGTATCATGGATATCTCTGCCATCATCAGGCACAGCAGCTGAATCATTCTCAATGCCTTCCTCATGAACAGCAAGTTCATCATCAGAGTCATCATCATCAGCAATAGCAGCAACTGTATGGGATTTTAAATCCTGAACAGTGATTTACACATCAGATTTTAACATACCATTGGCAGCTTCAGAGTCCTTAACCTTCTTTTTAGGCTGCCGAAAAAAGAAGGATATAAATATCTGAATGCTTGTTGAGTCAAGAATAGTGTAAAATTTCAGTAACACATACTTTAGCCAAGAGATTAATAATATGTGGAAAACAGCATCCATGAGCTGCCATCCCCTGAAAGGATGGGATAAGTGTTGGAAGATATCTGGCCAATGCATCATTGTTTCCTGCATTGTCCATGCAAAGTGAAAGTAGCTATAAAAGGCTCAGATTGCATGAAACAAGAGATAAGTTAGTAACAAACAAAATTATCAAGCCCAAATCACTGTAGACAGCTGGCAGTAACCTCAGCAAGATATTGTCCATCATGTTTTTGAGTTAATCTGAAATGGATAATGCATTGAAGCAGCAAATTCTCATAACAAAATTTGGTGCCAACCTTATAAATTCCAGTACAGCACAATGAATAACTCCCTCATCAAACAAGACAACAACAAGTCCAAGAAATGATGCAACTATTGAAGCTGTCCACCCATCAAGTACAAGATGGATAGTGCTATTGAGAGCCTTCAAATATTATGGTTGAGCAATAATAATACCATACAAATATATAGATGACAGACCATAAAATAATTTTGGACATGTTTTGACATCTCAGCATACATAGCTTTAAAATCACGAGAAACTGTTTGAGGAGAAGGGATAATTGTTCTGGGTCAGAGCATCTCTACCTCTGCCTGGTAGTCATCATCCAAAACTTAATTGAAAGGACGGTGGTTTTTGGCACATCGTAGAGCAATCAAGGTGTGGTGGCCTGCAGGTGTATATGGCTCACCAGCTGGTTGAACAGAAACCGCACCAGCAGCAACACCTAGATGTTTATCACAAGACTGGACACCCTCCTGGAGATTCTTTGTTCCATGACCAATAGACATGCAAGGATGAACATGAAGAGTATGATTAGTGGGGTCCACATTGCATGTGAACACAAAGACCAGCTTTTTGGGCTTCTGATAGTCATCCACCTCACGACGGAGAGTGATATTAAAGTGATCATAAACCTTGGAACACCAGGTAGACTTGGAAGCCTCTGAAAAAACAAGACAATGTTCATGAGTTCCATCATAGTACTGGCATGAGAATTGACATGTATCAATAATCTCACTATCAGATAGGGACCATACCTCAGCATCTGTCTTGCCCACAATAGTCTTTTTCGCAGCATGAGCCTTTACAGGAGAGATAAGGACAGCAGGAGTTGCAGAGTCTGTATCTGAGTCCTCAGTAGATGTCTCAGCAGTCAATTGAGCACTAGGAACTCTTCTAGCAGCTGGAAAATGTCCCCAGCACATTGTTTAGCACTACAGAGAGAAGTGATGGGGGGAAACAACCATGAAACGGCTGCCAGATGTCTTTCAACAGCTTTGGACAGCCTCGATAAGCAGAGTTTGAATATCTATATTTAAGGTGTACCATGTAAATGGGTAAACCCCAAGTATATTTTGTCGTGCTGGTACCCATGAACACTGTATCTCTATGGCCCGGGTACAGGTGCCATGTTTATCACAAGGTTACCCACGGAATTCATGCATTTGAATTTTGCTCAAACCCTGCAGTTACCCCACACTGCACAGTTCTTGAGCAGCACCATTTATTATAGGATAGACTGTATATACTATGTACAATACATATATACTTATAATAAATCAACTAGAACAAAACGAACTAGAGTGAAACACAAGAATTCCCCCCTTTGCTGTTGGAGCGAGGGAGGGGGGGGTGGCAGCTGGTGTTGACAAGAAAGAAACAAAAGAACCCCCTCACTATTGGAGCGAGGGAGGAGGCAGCGGTAGTCAGCATGTACTAGAATGAAACAAGAGAACCCCCCACTCCCTTAAAAGTGAGTGAGGGGGGTGGTGGCAGCCAGTGTTGTATGTAGCACCTGTGGTCCACCCTGCGAGCAGTTGCTCACAGTGGCAGGTACAGGTGCTGGGTCGTCCATTGTTGGTGGGTGGGCTTGGTATCATCCTGTCCTCGTCCCGTCTTTGTCCTCCTCCTCCTCCCTGTTGTCATCCCCCTCCCTGTTGTTGTCTTCTCTGCCATCCACCTCCCTGCTGTTGTTGTCATCTCTGCCATCCCCCTTTGTCCTCCCCCATTGCCATCCTTCTCCCCATTGTCCCCATCCCCATTGCTCCCTGTTCCCACCCCACGAGCAGTTGCTCACAGCAGTGGTTGGGGGTGCTCCGGTGGTGGTGGCGCCATGTAACAGCTCCTGCATCTGGGAGACCCACAATGGCAAGCTTCTTCAAGCACAGGAGCTGAAGATGTCAGGGCTGGGATAGGGATCCACCCCGTGAGCAGATGCTCATGGCCGTGTCGTTGTGGGCCCGTCATAACCATTGAGGTAGGCCAGGGAGCAAGAGTTGTGCCCCGACACAAGAGGGGTCCCACCCCACAAGCAGCTGCTCACAGGCATGGGTGTCATCTCATAGGGATCCACCCCACAAGCAGATGCTCATGGTGGCAGCATTAGTACCTAAAAGGTTTGTTAGTAAAATGAAAATGAAACGAGAAAAGAAAAAAACACACCTGTGGCCCAAGAGACATTGATGACGTCTCTTGGGCCTTTTTTTGTTCAGTTTCCCTCGTCCTCATCGCCTCCCAGTCATCAGTCTTTGTTCTGGGGCATTTCTCGTGCCCACCTTGTGTGTACTAGCCCCTCACAACCCATTTGGATGGGGAGGAGGGGTGGGCATGCATCATTGTAAAAAGTAGTAGAAAACCTAAAAACAATAGAAAAAACCAATTAGTACTTGAAAAAGAATGAAAACAACAATAAAAATACTTAGTTTACATAGCGTTGAGGGGCCTCAGGCCCCTCAACATGAGTCGATGGTTGTCGATGTCCAAATACACATGCGATGTGGCACTCTTGCAGCCATGTTGTTCACCGTTGGCTCAGCAGCCTGTTGATGGAGCGGAATGGCGTTGGCGGCTGTTGATGGTGGTTGGAGGTGGGTGTGGTCGGAATGAAGAGGTGGTGGTGGGCGGTGTCGACAGTGGTGGTGGTGGTGGTGGTTGCGTGCAGATCCCTAGTGGCAATATCAATCATCAGTGGCATGGCAATGGTCCACAATGGTTGTGTTGACCGCCAACATACCGTGGTCTCAGTAATCAACGGGTCGGCAATTCTAATACCATAGTAACTGTGCAGAACCCGTGACCTGAACCCATGGATTTTACCATACCTGTACCCATGTCATTCCTTACCAAGACTATATTAATATAATATTACTCATTTATTTAAATTTAATAGTAACTGTCTGTTCATCCACAGATATCACCCATGCAATATCCATATACCATATCCACGGATGGCCATCCATGGTAGTCCCTAGAAGAAGTGGTCACTTCATCCAGAGCTCAATATTGGAGTCATCAGAGTCCACAGAATGGTGGCTGTCAGGTTCAAACAAATCTGGACAATGTATAGCTAGTGCTGATGTTGGCACTGGTTTACAGAACTCAGGGAAGTGATTCTGAACAGTGCATACATGCTTGCAGAAGCAAATCACTGGGAATGCAAGACATTTGCAATCATATGCATCTAGATCTACACAATATTGGACCAGGGGATCCAATTGAGACTGCACAAGAAATATCTCAGCAACTTGTGTATCCTGCGAGATATGTTGGCACATTATGGATTTTGCGCATGCCTCAATTTCAATCCACTTCTTGACCTTGAGATCTGGTCCTTCAAAGCCACTCTCTTGCCGACGATGTCTCTGAATGAAATATGGGACTGCTTGATCAACTAAGATATGTATGAGGTGATCGAGGTGCTGGTTTCTCTTCCCTTGCATAAATTTTCCCTTAAGGAGATGATGCCAACTGGAGATGTTGAGAATGATCATCAGAACATTTCAATTAACAACCAAGCAAGAAGATCCACTTACACCTCAACAAGCATATTTGTGTCGCAAAGCTGGAAGATGTTCCTGTCTTGCCGGTACACTGCTGACCCACAACCGGACATGTGTATCATTTACCCAGTATTCCTTAAGATAGTCAATCACACTTTGAGGTGTGATGGTTTGTATTTTCTCCCAAGTGTTCTGGAATTCCTTGCGATCAGTTATTCGTATCCAATGCTTCAGAAGCTCCCAGAGTTCTGGAAAGTTATGCATGGAAAAATGCTGTTGCCATGCATGAAGTACATGCCACCAGCACAGAAGTGATGCAGACTCCGGGTAGACATGGGCAATTGAATTCATTTCAGCATGATCTTGATCTGACATGAAATACTCAGGTTTAATTGATGGATTTTGTGTTCAGATTGCATTCAGAAAGTGTGTAATAGTTTCTTCAGTTCCATTGGAAGATATCATCCATGTGGTGGGCATCCCTAACATGACGAAAATTACTTAGGTTTATTTAAAGGGCATAAAAAAATAAGGCTACGTACCATGTCCCCATCGATCATGAACCAAAAGTGTAAATAAATTCATGTTCTCATAATGTGTGGTGTTATGAGTCACATTGATGCCAGCAAAGCGATGGCCATGTTTCTGCCAACACTCTTGCTGATATTGGTTCTGTATAATCAGTAGAAATGAATTCTTTTCCAGCCCAGAGTTGAGGGGAGATGTATCAGAACTGCTCTTCAGACTGACAAAATGGCCCCTTTTTTGCAGAGCAGCTACCCATTCAAGAACTGAAGCACCATCCTGAGATGCGAGGCAAATGGTTTCCTTCTCTATCATCTTCTCAATGCGGCACACATCTGCACGTGTTACAAATTCGGATCAATGTGCATCACATGATCAAAGGTTCTCAAGGTTTGCCTCATTATAGATATGCCCCTGGATCTGTTCTAACTAGAAAATGGGACAGTCAGACATGTTAGGTAAAGACAAAATAGCTAAAATCATACCACTTTCTTGGGCTCTACACCAAGTCGAAGAAGGCAGTCAATTTCTTGACGTGTTGACTTAGGCAAGCGTGTAAAGCACGCATTCTGATTTCCAGTTTCGTGTGAGTGATTTTCATTATACTGACCCAAGACTCACTCCAATCCTGGATAGGTTTTGATGGTCAGGCGGCATGGACATCCAACTCATTTTGTGGGAACCTTTCATGTCCACGTGTATTTCTTCTTGTAATCCTTTTTTCCCCCACTATACCCATGTCCACATACGTAAATATGCTTCACTGTCCAGAAATGTGGTGTGTTGCAGTTGGGACAAATCTCCTTGCACACCATCTGAATAGTATTTGCCTCCTCCTCTTTTTCCAGCCATGCATGAAATTCAGAAAGGCTAGCCCATTGCAGATCATAGCCATTATGGATGTCAAAGGTAAACGAGCCATGGATTGCATGCGCGGGGTCTGTTGACACATCAAATTGATCTGAATCCTCAAATGATGGTGCTGATGTATTGGCAGCATCCAGGTACAGTGATAGGGAGTTTTCTGACATGTTTGAGGATAGCTGAAAGCAAGAGAAAGACATGCCTGCACAAGGGTGTGGTACAGAACCTCATAAAACATATTGCACAGTTTAAACATTCTTCTGCAAGTTCTGGTGGGCTGGGGGCCCTCAAGTCGTGTTGCTATGATCTGTAGTTGATCTCAATCATAGATACAATCTATTTTTAAATGGTTTATATAATACATTTCTGTTTTGGGAATCATGTGAGTGGTGTGTTACACAATGGGCAAGTTCCAAGGCAGTTGACTTGCGGTTGACTCATGGTTGACTGGAGTTTGCACCTTATGACATAATCCTACCAAATTGAGCACTTGGATTGATGCTTCCTTTTATGAACAAATATCTGTTTAAATCAATAGGTTCATGATAGTGGCTATGGTGACAGGCATCAGACTGTTGCATGGGATGGTTAGAGGATGTACATCAGTTACAATAGCAACCAATTTTGATGTTTCTATTAAAATGGTTCAAAACAGCTGTCATTCTTTCCCCCTCTTTTCCTTCACTGAGACTTCACTGAGTTCACCATGCCTCCAGTCATATGTAACTGCACAATTTGTAGCACAAAAACCATCTTCATCAATGGTGTTGAACAGCCAGGACAGTATGTTGATGGTTCTACCCATTTGAAGCATGAGAAACAGGATAAATGGCCTGTTTCACAACTGGCAAAGGGGAAGTGGCAATCATCATCCCCAAGCCCATCGCCAAAATGTTCTAGAGCTTCTAATTCTCCCACAGGTAAGTGCTACATTGTTATTGTTAGATCAAGACTAATAGTAATTATGCAGATATCAACTTTTCTACAGTACTTATCACAAAGATGATCTGCCTCCTTGTCATCTGGCTCCACAATAGAGCTGGTGTGAGTTGTTCTATCACCAACAAAATTCTACAAGGACTTCAACTTATTATTTCTGTGACTCTCTCTATTGTTGAGGTTGCTCTTTCATCATCTGGACTCAATGTCAAGCTTCCAAACATCAAACTTCCTCATGATGTCTGTACAGCATATCGGCTTCACTGCTCAGAGCCAGAAATCATTTGGACAGCATGCTGCCCCAAGTGCTTTTCCCTCTTTTCTCATCCTATTCCTTGGCAATGTCAGTGGAAGGCATCCCCAAGATCACAATCCTGCAACACAAAACTCTGGACAACTCAGAATCCTACAAATGGGCCTAAATGGGTCCCATGTCATCTATACACTACACAATCCTTTGATTCTTGGCTTCAGTTCTTTTTATCTTCCAAAGTCATTGAAGACAGCCTTCATGAGGCTTTCAACCACCACAGAAACCATATACCAGCTGCCTTTGGTGCCACTATGAATGATATCCAGGATAGTCCTGCTTGGGATGACTTGCAGGGTTTTCTACAGTCTCCTTATCATCTAATATTTCGAATCTATATTGATTGGTTCAATCCTTATACCAATAAGATTGCTGGTAAGTTATTAACAAATTCTGCATAGACTGTGACACAGCTTATTTTATATATAGGCAAAAAAGTGTCTTGTGGAGCAATCCTGCTTTATTGCTTGAACTTACCTTTTCATCTTCAGTATCGATTTGAGAATACATTTATTGTTCTCACACCTCCTCCCCATCTTCCTGACCCCACAACCATCTCTCATCTTCTTGAACCTGTTATTAAATCTGTTGCCAAGTATGGTGCTGCACCAGGCCAAAAATTTCCAACATCTAGACATCCTGATGGCATCTCTGTGAAAGCAAAAATTGCACCTGTGATTGCTGATCTTGAGGGAAGTCGCAAGGCTACTGGCATTTTGGGACATGGTGCTACAATGTTCTGTTCTTTCTGCCCCTGCACCAGTGATCAGCTAGAGGATCTCAATATTCAATCTTGGGAACTCCGTAATGGTCCACAGGTGCGAGCACAGGCAGAGGCATGGTTGCATCAGACAACCAAAGCTGGTCAAAATGCTCTGCAAAAGACAACTGGTGTGTGATGGACTCCACTGCATAATCTTCCATATTGTGATCCAATCAAACATATTGCACTAGGTTTTATGCATAACTGGCTTGAGGGTGTTCTACAGCATCATCTTCATGCACTCTGGGGAATTGGATGGGATGAGGATGAAAGCCAAAAAGTTAAAGAGGTGGAAAAGGATGAGCAGTGGAGTGAGGCAGATGTATCAGATTCTGCTGAAGAATTGGATGACCTTTTTCAAGAAGCAGCTAAACATAATCTTGAGGCTGCAATGGCAATGCACCATACACCACCACCTATGTCTCCCTCACCATCTTCTTCTGAATTATCAGACTCGTCCTCATCATCAACACCTACAGCCACCACACAGAGCCACACAAATCCCTATGCATATGACTTCAATTATGATGATGATGATGATGATAACTATATTCCTGTTGACCCTTTGCCTTTTAGCTTCACAGAAACTGAGCTACAAGCAATAAGAAATTGCATTCATGATATCACTCTTCCAACATGGATACAAAGACCACCAACCAATCTTGGTGAACCAAGCCATGGCAAGCTCAAAGCTCAGGAATATCTCACCCTCTTCACATGTATCTTTCCCCTCATTATTCCTGAATTCTGGTACATGACTACTGCCACAAATTTCCACCACCAGCACTTCTACTGCTTCTATCATGTTGTTGCAGCAACAAATATTGTAACTGCATATCAAACCTCCAATGCTGATGCTGATGCCTATACTCAGCATTATATTCAATATTGAACTGCTATTCAACAACTTTTTCCACACCGTCCATCCAAGCCAAACCATCATTATGCAATGCATAATGGTGCTCTTCTCAAATATTGGGGTACTTTGGCTTCTTTTAGTGAGTTTCCAGGTGAACGAATGAATGGAAAAATGCAAAAAATGAACACCAATTATCATCTCCGTATGTGTTTCAATTATTTTGCTCAAACATTGATAGCTAATACCAAGATCAGGGGATTTAGATCTTACAATGCTTCATCAGATGAGTCGTCAAGCACATGTAGATGCTTTACTGCATAGTGAAGATCACTTAAAAGAATTATGTGATATTCTTGAGCCAGGAGACATGGCCATGGATGACCATCCAGTACCTCTCCAGCCTACAGAAGTGGCAGATATTCTAGCAAAGGCACCTTGCCTTCTTGAAGTAGATTATAACAATCTGCTTAATTATCTTCACCAGACAAGAAGACCATACCGAGCTTACTCTGATCTCCCCCATCTGCCAAATGCCATTATTCTCCCTCCACAAGCCCAGCATCTTTTGCAGGTGCACCATGATGAGTGCACATTCAGTTGTGAAAAGTCACATAAAGGAAACAGTGCTATAAAGTTCTACGATCCATTGACACAGGCTCATGATACAGGATTCATTCAAAACATTTGGAGACTTCTGCTGGAGGGAATAATGCACACCTTTATAAGAGTCTGCTCACATCAATCACTATCTACACAAGAGGAGAGGCAGGCACCATTCATACACCACCCTGGACTTATGGTACAAATAGTTGATGCACTCCCCTCTAACAACCTTAGTATTATTGAGCCTGTCCATATTATCACTCATGTCACAACTGTCCAGTGGCCAGCAGGCACTTATGGTATTGGCAGGAAGGTCCTAGTTGTATGTTGGGCTCCCAACAGAGGGCGCCAATAATTTTGCATCCCTGGCAATGTGTAAATAGCTGTTATAACCACAATTATGCCTTCATTCTATGCTTCATTTTCCTGTTCTGACTTCTGTCCAACTTGAAATCTTGTTCCGCTTCTACTTCCTTATTCTGTTCTGTGCTATCTTTAGCATACTACCTATGTTCTGTTTCTGCATATTTAAGTCTACAGTATTGTTTGTAATACCTTAGTCTGATAATCGCACTTGATTAACACCAACTTGAAACTTGTAATCCCATGCATTAGTTCTTAGCTTGCTCATCTCGTGCACAACACCCCTCAAAATTATGGACATGTATAAGTGCAGGGAGGCACAGCTCACTGAAGCCAAGTCTGTTCCACCCTTGTATGTTGCTGCATGGCTCACTCGCTCTGTGCGCATATTGCGCTCTACTCATGTGGTTGTCTTTTGACAGGTCATAGATTTTCCTTTTATCTGCCTTACCCTACATCCATATCTCTCACATGTCTCGGATCACAACAGTTGTCTTTCATCAGGTCGTAGATTTTCCCCACATCTATTTTTCCCTACATCTGTCTCTCATGTGTCTCAGATTGTAACAATAGCTTTGGATAAATAGAAAAGATGGAATTAACTTGAAATACATTAAGTGACTTGGCAAGCATGAATATGAAGAGGTAAGTAGATCAATTACCACCATTAACCAGAATATGTATAGAACAACACCCATATCTCATTCATCACCTGAGCCCTCATCTCCCAGCCCCTCACCTGATACATCTGGCTCATCTTCATCATCCTCATCATCCTGCTGCTCAAGTTGTTTCAATTTGTCTGGCATAGGTAGCTTGTATTCTGCCTGCACTTCATCACAATATTTGGCCATAAACTCCTGCTCTGGCATACTCTTCCATTTCTCACACTCATCCCTGCTGGCACAGAGCTCTGCAGGTGGCAGAGCAACATAAGTACCATTCTTGACATATTGGGCACGCTCACAGAGAGAAAGATTGTTCCAATAGATAGGATCAAACCAATCAATTGGGACTTTCTTTGGGAGAGCAGTGAACTCAGATAACTTTGGCATGGGGGGGTCTTCATGGCGTCACTCCAGTCTACAGATAAATAGGATCAGTCAAATGTAAAAAAAAAAACAAAGATTGGCCAACTTAAGGTGTCTTCTTTGGCTTCTATTCATCCCCTTGCGCTCCAAGTTGATCAGCCATTCTAAAGAATGCAGTAACTTTTGTCAAACGTCCCTCCTTCTCCTTGATGTGGTACACTGCATCAACTGACTCAGCATTCCCTTCAGCCAACTCATCATCCAAATGGGCCTCATTCTCTCTAGCCAAGGCCACAATGTGTTTATTGAAACCACATGCCCTGAACAGGTCCATCCTGCCATCAGCAAGCTATCAAGGTTTATTAGTAAATACAATCTGCAAATGGAATATACAGAATTCCAGGAATTACATACCACACTACGTCGTTTCCATACTCTGGTCATCTGCTTTGCTTCCCAACACTTCCTGGATTCTTTGCCTCTGACTTGGCAATACCATGCATATACGAGAAAATGAAGCTTTGATAAAGTTTACGCATCAGTGCAAAATCATTGACACATGACAGGTTCATTCCCATGTGAGAGTATCCAAATGTGCCCGAGACCTGCTCAAATGTCTTGAGGGCAATGTGCTCATGAAGGAGATTATACATAGACTCCAGATCATTACCCAAGACATCAGGTGCCCACTGTTGAAGCCCAAGGCATGCCACCAACCTGAACATGAGCAACAGATGGGATTCTGGAATGTGCTTGATATTGTTGGCAATAATCCCAACTGAGTCTGAGATAGAGTTAAGGAGCTCATGCACTTTCATTTGGGTGCCCTGAATGCTAGCTGAGTTGTCATCAAGACTGGCTGTGACAGAGTTCCGCAACTGTGCTTCAGAGGTAAAGTGGCAGGTGAAGGGTACTTTGTCATCTTCTGTGACATTGGGGGGGACAGTAGTCTGGTGTGGTAAGCCCCAAAGGACACGGAGATGAAGCTCAAGTGCAGCCTGAAAGTGATTTAGACTTTAAAGTGCTTGAATACAATGAATGCACCTTTGTCTTCTCAGCCTCCTTTGGTACCTCTCCTTTTCTCATGTGCCAATCACTAGGGTTCTTGGGCTTCTTGGGTTGCTTTGCGAAGGCCTTGTGGGCTTTCTTTGCTTGCAAAGCTCTTGAACCAGGGTTCATGTTGCTCAGAGAATGCTTGCGCTTGCCAAGTCCAGCCTGAGATGGGCCAACCTCCCCTGAACTAGAACTCGCACGAGGATCCATTGTAGTTTCAGAGTCAATAGAAGATGATGGAATAAAGAGTCCAGATGTCCAGTAAAGCCAGAAGATGAGTATGCGCAAACATGTCGAGAACAAAGGAACTCGAAATTGCTGCAAGCATGATCATGTGATGCGTCAGAACCTGCTGAACTCACTGTGTCGAGTCGTTGACACCATCAACACCTCTGGCGGCAATGTATCATAGTTCTGATCAGAAATAATAAAATTGTTTATTGAAGTACAGAATAAAGTTTTCAGATAAAACTATAGCATGAACTTGGCATGAACTGGATGATAAACATTCAGTGTCAACATCACTCATTGTTAGGAAACCACCCCATTACCTAATAAAATTTCATTTTTACTTTATTATGTCAAATTACACTACATTACACTAAATGACACCAAATGATGCTGCATGGTGATAGTGTGAGAATTTTATTTCACACGCATCAATATGTACACGCATGTACAAGTGTGTCATTAACAACAATGTACAATATGTGTAACATAGTATATAAACCCTAAATATATGCCTAGGGGACCCTAGTTGTGTTCTCTTAGGTATTCCACCTACGTTTTCAGTGTGAAAGGCCTATTTCAACAAACTCACCTATTAATAACCCCTCGCATCAAAACCATCAATTCCCCCATCACGAGCGCGGATCCCACCCCCTTCTTGTAGAGAGAACCCGCACGGTCTTAGCTAGCAGATAGTGGGTGTCGCCCTAACAGAAGAACACAACTTCCCATATCAGTGTGCCTTCTCTTACTTGCACATACGTCATTGTTTCACCGCGCCACATCCGATTACTCATCCTTTCGGCACAAGCCGGAAGTACTTGTATATACGTAATCTACCTTTTCTTTCATAAGCCAACACCAGGCCTCGCCTTACATTGCGACCGCCAGTGATCGAGGGGCAGCGCTCGTCATTAGGACAGCTGCAACCAGACAACCGATTGGATCTGGTTTAGTTACGATTTACATTACTCTATTTGGATGACTATTTTAGTTACAAGCCAAATTCAGTGATATCCCCGAGATCAGGCACTGTTGGAAGGGTTGTTGATCCGAAGTGTCAAATTAGGCGCCTGACGAACGATCGACGAAACTTATCACGTGACCCGTAAACGTTTGGAGAGGTCTCAAAGAAAAAATTTTGAATTTGTCGAAGAAGTGATTCATCACAGATTCTACAATTATGTCCAAACCTTCAACTTCTAATCCTGGTCCTAATCCTGTTCCCATACCAGCACTAGAGGTGAAAATTGATGCGCTCACAGCACAAATGTCGCATTTAGTGTCAGTATTGGCAGCATCACAGCCCAGACAAGCGGAAGTACAGCCAGAGATGATAGGAGAAAGAGATGATGAGATGGAGGAGATGGTGGAGTGGATATTGCAGGAGGATGAGACAGTGGAGAAATCTGGAAATGGAAAGCGCGCTTACCTAAGTATGCGCCCCCGCAAATCTTTGACGGTACCATGGAGAATACAAAATCCTTCATCAACTCTATAGTATTGTACATCCATGGGAGGAAGCCCGAGTTTCATACAGCCGAGTCTAGGATTATGTTTGCTCTCTCATACATTCAGGGGGGGAAAGCACAGTTCTGGAGAAACGAGGCTATTAATCAAATTGCCACAGGAAATAAACCATTTGCAACCTTCAAGGAATTTCTGGAGAGATTGGAGGCACAGTTTGGAGACCCTAACCCAAAGGCGACAGCCAATGCTAAATTAAAGACCATGCGCCAAGGTTCCCTAACAGCGGATGAATTTATTTTGCAGTTCAAAGCAGAAGCTTCACAAATGGACATGGGAGAAGCCGCATTGGTAGAGTTTTTGAAAGCAGGATTAAATCCCTCCTTATTCAAGTCTATCTACCGACTACCTTCTATGCCAGAGAAGTTGGATGAGTGGTATAATTGGGCAATGTGCCTTGACCGGCAATATCGGCAGGAACAGGCGGAGTCAAAGTTGATGTATGGAAGTAGTAAATTTGGAAAGTCATCAGGAGGAAAGTCCAAGAAAGGAAAGGTGCCTCAGGTGCAAGCTCCAAGGGCACAGCCACCGGCCATGGCAGTGACACCTATAGTTGCAGAGTCAGCAGCACCAGCAGAGGCAATGGAGGTTGATCAAGCAGGAAGACAAGCCCCACTTAAATGTTTTAACTGTGGGCAGTTAGGACACATTTCTAGGAATGGCAGGCAGAAAAGAAAGATTAGGGAAGCTACAATCGAGGAAGTGAAGCCAGAGGAAGGCAAGCAGAAGAATTTTGTGGAAGAGTCCCAGTGAAGGTTTCCCCATTGGTGACCCAGAATTGTTACAATGTATTAGTATCTGAGGAAACCCAGAGTAAATCAGAAAAGGAAATTGAGGAGGAGTATAACCATTTTGAATCACATGACGAAAAGGAGTACAACTGTTGTCAATCACGTGACAAAGAAAATTGCCGAGCACTATTTCCGAAAACCCCTAAATTCTTTATTTGCTCTGTGCGAATAGAACCCAAAATCACCTTGACTGTGGGATTGAAGACAGTGGACACACATGCAGCTATTGATGTGGAAGCGTTGCTTGATAGTGGTGCTACAGGATTATTTATTAATCGATCCTTAATTACCGGAAACAGTATTAACACATGCAAGCTGGCACAAGCTATAATGGTGTACAATATTGACAGAACAGTCAATCGTGGAGGAACTATCAAGGAGGAGGTGACTATGGTACTAAAGTATCAGGAGCATCAGGAGCGAGCCATATTCGAAGTGTGCGATCTTGGGAAAACCAATCTAATAATAGGATGTCCATGGTTACAGAAGCATAATCCCAAAATTGATTGGAAAACTGGGAAAGTAGAAATGACTCGTTGTCCTAAGGAATGTAATGTGTATGGGAGGAAGATGAAGAAGGAAAAAAGGAAAAAGAAAGAGAAAGAACGTCTGAGAAAGTATTCTGTTACAAAGGAGGAAGTGGAGGATGAGGAAATGCCAAATGGGGAAGTTCCGATCATGATTGAGAAAGAAGAGCAGAAGCAAACCTTTAGAACAATTTGTGGAGGACAGTCGTGGGACAAGAATATTGCAAAGGTGGAGAAGCCAGTGGAGGAATGGGTGCCAAAAGTGTATCATGAATATCTGTCAGTGTTCCAGAAGAAGGAGTCTGAGCGAATGCCAGTGCAAAAGCCATGGGATCATGCGATTGAGATGAAGCCAGGGTTTGTGCTGAAGAAGTCGAAGGTATATCTGTTATCTCTGATGGAACAAGAAGAAGTGGATGCATTCCTGAAGGAGCAATTGTGCAAAGGATACATATGACCTTCGAAATCACTGCAGATGTCACCAATATTATTTGTGCCAAAGAAAGACCAAAGGAAGAGGATGTGTACAGATTATAGGTATTTGAATGAGTGGACAGTGAAGAACACATACCCCCTGCCATTAATCTCAGAAATAATTGACAAGGTGGGAAAAGCCAAGGTCTTTACAAAAATGGATTTATGATGGGGATACAACAATGTACAAATAAAGAAAGGAGATGAGTGGAAGGCTGCATTTGCCACATGTCGAGGATCCTTCAAGCCACTTGTCATGTTTTTTGGGATGACTAATAGTCCCTGACCTTTCAAAATATGATGAACGACATTTTCAAGGATGTAATATACCAAGGCGTGGTAATAATATTTATTGATGACATTCTGATATTCACAGAGGATGAAGAAAATCATGAGGCGATAGTACAGGAGGTGTTACGGAGGTTGGCGGAGAATGATCTATTTTTGAAACCAGAGAAATGTGTGTTTGGGGCAAGTGAGATTGAGTTCCTAGGATTATTGATCGGCCCTGACGGGATCAAAATGGATCCGATCAAGGTACAGGCAATCACAGATTGGCCTGCGCCCACCCATGTCAAGGAGGTTCAAGCCTTCTTGGGACTCGCAAATTATTATTGTCGCTTTGTGCACAATTTTTCTAAAATTGCTGCACCCTTACATAACCTTACGCGAAAGGGAGTATGGAGGTGGGGAGAGCAGCAGCAGACAGGTTTGAGGAGTTGAAGAGGAAGTTTGTGGAGGGACCAATATTAGCCCCAGTAGATTTCACATGCCCTTTGCGAGTGGAATCCGATGCATCCGATTTTGCTACTGGAGCGGTATTAGCAATGCTGTGCGAAGATGACAAATGGCATCCTTGTGCATACTTGTCAAAAGGGTTGAATGATGTGGAGAGGAATTATGATGTGCATGACAAAGAGATGTTGGGAATAATACGAGAATTGGAGGCATGGAGGCATTATTTGGAGGGATGTATGCATCAGATTGAGATCTGGACGGATCATCAAAATCTGCAATACTTCATGTCCGCTAAAAAGCTTAATCGCCGGCAAGCGCGTTGGGCACTATTCCTATCGTGTTTCAACTTTCACTTGGTCCACAAAGCGGGAAGCTTAATGAGGAAAGCAGATACATTATCCAGACGTATTGATCATAAAAGGGGGGTGGAGGAGGACAATAAAAATGTTACCTTACTCAAACCCGAATACTTTCGCATTTGCGCTATGCATCAAGGGCATCTATTAATAGATAGCTTGGAAACAGAAATGTTGTCTAAAATTAGACAATGTTCGGAAATGGACGATGAAGTAGTGGAAGCCGTGAAAGCTTTGAAGGGAGAGAAGAAAGGTAATATCAAAGGAGATCAATGGGCTGAGGAACAAGGGTTGGTGTTGTTTCAAGGAAAAGTGTATGTACCGCAGGATCAGGATTTGCGAAGGGAGATCATCCGGTTACATCACAATACGCCGATTGCCAGACACCCAGGAAGATGGAAGACGTTGGAATTAGTAATGAGAAATTATTGGTGGCCCAGAATTTCAAAGTATGTGTTGGGGTATGTGGATGGATGTGATACATGCATGAGGGGGAAGAAATTTCCAGAGAAACCTGCAGGAAAATTAATGCCGAACCCTATGCCTAAAGCGCCATGGCGAGATATATCTGTGGATTTTATTACCGGATTACCCGAGGCTCAAGGGTACGATGCAATATTTGTAGTATGCGACTGCTTTACAAAGGAGGTCCATAGTATTCCTACTACTACAGAAACCTCATCATTGGGCTTGGCGCACCTCTATCTAAATCAGGTATGGCGGTTACATGGGTTACCCGATACCGTTATCTCCAATTGTGGACCACAATTTGCTTCCACATTTATGTGAGAACTAAACAACATATTGGGAATTCAAACTAAATTATCTATGGCATATCACCCACAGACTGATGGGCAGACAGAGAGAATGAATCAGGAGTTGGAGCAGTACCTATGTATGTTTGTCAACTACTGACAAACCGACTGGCCCGAATGGTTGGCAATTGCCAAATTTTCCCACAATAACAAATTCCATTTGGCTACTTGTATGTCACCCTTTTTCGCAAATTATGGATATCATCCTCGCATGGGAGTAGAACCCAGAAGGGAAGTCAAAGTACAGTCGGTAGAAAACTTTGTATCTAAGATGCAAAAGGTACAAGAGAAAGCAGAGGCAGCATTGAAGAAAGCACGTGATGACATGATGCAACACGTGAATCGTACTCGAGCATGCGCTCCAGAGTACAAAGTTAGTGACTTGGTATGGCTAAGTACCAAGGACCTGAATATTCCATGACCTTCGAGGAAACTTACGGAAAAACAAGTTGGCCCATATACGATCTCTAAAGTAATCTCACCTAATGCGGTAGTGCTCAAATTACCCTGATCATTCCAGATTGATCCCGAGATTAATGTATCCCGCCTATGCCCTTACTGCCCGCCCACTATTCCTGGCCAACAAACTACTCTGCAACCTCCAATAATAGTAGAAGGTGCTCCAGAATACATAGTTGAAGAAATTCTAGACTCACATCTTCAATGGAACAAATTGGAGTTCTTAATAAAGTGGAAAAACTGTACCGACGAAAATGATTTGTGGGAACCCAAAGAGAATTGTAAGTGAGCACGTAACACAATTGCCCAATTCTTTAAATGTAATCCGAATGCTCCACATCGCATTGCAAGAATGGTGTATGAGGGGATGAAATTCCGGCCTTACCAAAATTTCACAGAGGGACAAACATAATATTTTCTCGCCTGGAAGTCGAGGCATAAAAGGGGGGTAATGTTAGGAAACCACCCCATTACCTAATAAAATTTCATTTTATTTATTATGTCGAATTACGCTACATGACGCCAAATGACGCTACACTTTGATAGCATGAGAATTTTATTTCGCACGCATCAAAATGTATGCACATGTACAAGTGCGTTGGTAACAACAATGTACAATATGTGTAACATAGTATATAAACCCTAAATATATGCCTAGGGGACCCTATTTGTGTTCTCTTAGGTATTCCACCTATGTTTTTGGTGTGAAAGGCCTATTTCAACAAACTCACCTATTAATAACCCCTCGCATCAAAACCATCAATTCCCCCATCATGAGCGTGGATCCCGCCCCCTTCTTGTAGAGAGAACCTGCATGGTCTTAGCTAGCAGATAGTGGGTGTTGCCCTAAGAAACAAGTCTCCTTTTCTGAAGACTGCAGGACCAATGAGGCGCAGGGGTGCTACTGGGAAGGGATTTCAAGGAGGGGAATTTGCAAAGGCGAGGCATCAAAGGTCGGGGTAACGAGGAGCGGGGAGTCAAAATGGGCAACATGCCCAAAATCAGGTACGAAAGTTGTTTGAATTAATTTCATAGTGTACGCTAACCTATCTTTCAGATTGGAAGTGCCTGTAAGCCTACCACATTTGTTATGACTTATTGACATGCTTACATTACAAACCTCTCACTACCGTGACTTCTTCTTCTGGATTCTTACCATGAACTACGATATACTATGCTAGCTCTAGTACTTGGAATATTATGCCTTATCTTATCTTTCTGTGTGATCAGAAGTAAGTCCTATATTCCTCTCTCCCTTCTTAGTGCTTGCTTATCTCTACATAGGAGATAGGCTCACACTTTTTTTTGATAATGATTACGGTGTTATTAAAACCATCAACAGTTCTTACCAAACTGTCTCCACTACCTTCTGTCGCAACCTCACTTATTACATGTAGCAGGGGTCGCCAACCCACACTAGACTCTCCAAAAAACATGCATACACCCTCACCCGGGTCCCCGCCCCTTCCTGCCCCCACTCACACACCATTCTCGTCACCTCGCTCTGCTGCATCATGAGCTCATAGTGAACTTCCACCCCCTCCGCAAAATAATCGCCGTGCATGCTCATGATCATCATCGATAGATGAGAACTCTTTCTATAACGCATATACTCAATGGCTTAGCATGTCCAACAACGGTCTCGCCATCCTCATGCCTAATAATGGGAAATGACCTACTGTGACCTCGGGCGTGATGACAGTGGAACTTTTGAACCGCTTCGAGCACTTCACTTGTGGCTACCTTGCTAACAAAGATAACCTATTGAGCACAGAATATGTTGTGCATATAGCCTACGCATTCGAAGACCCACTATTTAGCAACTGGTTCCAAACTTCTCAGAGTTACTACGAAGCTCTCACCTTCACTGAATTTATAGCAAAGATTCGCACACAATGGTTAGCAGCGGGTTGGGAAAAAGACTTGGCTCGAAAAGTCCGCAACACCAAGCAGGGCTCCATGGCTTTCTGAGACTTCTCCACCACCATTTGTTGCAATAATCTCCTCCTGAAAAACACAAAATATCACCTTCCCCCCCCCCTCCCCAATTATGCCCTCAGATCGAAGCAAATCTCTCGCAGGACCTGCTCAATGCTTACAACCAGCTCAAGGAAAAACATGACTCTGACACTGAGTCCGACAACGAAAATGTGCCCCCTGAAAGTGACAATGCCACTACTACAACAGAAGCAGCCGCACACAAAGCTGAGCATCGTCTAGAGTTGTTTGTTCAACTACTCATAAAATTAGATGATAAGGTCCATGAAGAATCGGCCTCACATCAAAAAGAAGCTGAAGACACCTTTCAAAAACTCAAACGTTCAGGTTCCACTGTAGGTTTGTCTGACACCATACATCATGCACCTGCCATTCGTTCCCAAGGACAATCTTCTACTTTGACCAACTCTACTAAAGGCAGCAACATGTCGACGTCTTCCACCACCTCTCTGGGCAGACCTCCCAAACTGACTGAGCATGAACATCGCTACCTGGCTGCACACAGTGGTTGCAAAAAGTGCCAAAACTTTTATGTTTCATCTGGACATGCTTGCGAATTCCCAGGTTGTGATGGCTATATCGAATGCACAATGAGCACTGTCAACACCACATGACAACATCTTGGCCCAACTATGCTGCCTATCCCTAACGATGAAACTACACTGCCCATTGCATCTGTCATGAACTTCTCCCCTCCTGCCCCCTCTACACCTGCCCCACCCTTGCCAGTGGCAGCCGCTATGGGCATGACTGCATACCCCATTGCGTTGATCAGCCAACCCATGAATGAGCACAATGTAATAATGGGAGAGGATGGTGATTTATGGTGTGACTCAAATGACTCAGTAAGCAGCGTCCCTTTTTTCATTCCCCACCTCATATGGCACTGCACTGCCGAGGATTCTTCACATGCCTGCACACATGTAAAAGCCTTGATTTACCATGGCTTGCACATAGTTCTGATTGCACATGAACTCGCTTCTCATCTGAAACTTTGTCTCCGCAAACTGCAACAAGAATTTCCTGTCTCTGGCACCTTTTTTGGTGAATCCTCTGCATTGTCTTCCATTTTGTTGACCCACTGGGTCAAATTAAAGCTTCACGATCCCAATAATCTCTATTCCACTTGAACCGTACGCGCTCTTGTTGCCCTGAACTTATGCCATGAAATTATACTTGGACTACCATTCATGCACCATAATAACATCACTGTAAATGTATGTAGCAGGTCTGTAACCACTATCTACGTTTTCAATTTGCTACACCCTGTGGCACCTGTACTACTCACTAAACCACCAAAGCTGTGTGAAGTGATTGCTTCTAATGTGGAGAAATGTAAACTACTGTTAGAAGAATTATGAACTGTTTGTGCAATGCGAAAACCGATTGTAGATGCATCATGTGAAATTCTCACTCCGCCCAATGTTGTAGCAGCAATCCGTGTTCGAATTGAACAATTGGCAGCAAACGAACAACTGGAAAAATTGGCAAGTGATGTTAAAAGTCACTACACGGATGTATTCAAACCCATTCCACACGTTGATGACATGCCGGATACTGTACACTGCAAAATCTCACTTAAAGATGCCTCGAAAATGATCAGCACGTGTTCATACACATGCCCTCGGAAATTCTGGGAGGCTTGGAGCATGCTGATTGACAAGCATCTGGAAGCAGGCCACACCCGACCCTCTGCTTCTGTGTATCCTGCCTTCCTCATTCCTAAAGCTGAGTCTTCGGCATTGCCATGCTGGGTCAACGACTACCAACAGCTGAGTGCAAATACTGTGACAGATTGCCACCCCTTGCCATGTGTCGATGACATCTTAGCAGATGCGGGGAGAGGCAGAATCTGGAGCAAAATCAACATGACTGACAGCTTTTTCCATACGAAAATGGACCCTGACAGTATACGCCTCATGGCAGTAAATACACTGCTGGGTCTTTATGAATGGCTTGTCATGCCCCAAGGTCTATGCAATGCACCACCTGTCCACCAATGTCAAGTAATGGAAGCTCTGCATCCATTTCTGGGATGCATCTGCCACATCTACTTATACACCATCATTATTTGGTCTAGTACGCTCGAGGAACATATCCAACATGTTAAACTAATTTTGAATGCACTACAAAAATGCCGATTATACTGTGATCCAAAAAAGTAAATTCTTCCTCACCAAACTTGAATTCTTGGGTCACCGCATCTCTTGTGAAAAGATTGAAGCCTGCTCGTTGAAGGTGGATAAAGTCCTACAATGGCCAAAACCACAGAACAGCTCTGATGTTCAAAGTTTCCTAGGCCTGGCGCGATACATCGCATCTTTCTTACCAAATCTTGCAGACCTCACATCTATCCTCACACCTTTAACAATGAAGGAATGCGAGAAAAAATTTCCAACATGGAACGAGGAACACCAACATGCATTCAATGCAATCAAAGCACTGGTTGTAGGCCACAAATGCTTGATGGTCATCAACCATGCTGACCCAGGAAACAACAAGATATTTGTAACTTGCGATGCTAGTGTTTTCCGCACAGGAGCAGTCCTCAGTTGGGGAGAAACATGGGAAACTGCGAGACCTGTGGCATTTGATTCTATGCAACTGAAAGATGCACAAAAACATTACCATGTGCATGAAAAAGAACTGCTAGCCATTGTAGGCGCATTGAAGAAGTGGCACTCTGATCTCTTAGGATCGCCAACTTTGGTCTACACCAACCACCACACTCTGGAGAACTTTGAGACCCAGAAAGATCTGTTGCGCAGACAAGCACGTTGGATGGAGCACATGTAGCAGTTTGACATGACTATTGTCTACATCCAAGGAGAAGATAACACGGTTGCTGATGCACTTTCACCCCTGCTGGCAGAGATCCCTGACACAGATGCCTGTGTGGATGTTGAAGTTGCTAACCCCCCACTCAGATGGGATCATTGGCTAAAGCAGTCAACCGTGAATTCAATCCTCAACATCTCTGCGGACAATGCATTCCTGCATGATGTTCAAAAGGGATACAAGTCTGATGAATTTTGCAAAAAACTTTCTACTGTGGATTGCAGCATTTCTGATATCCACTACGTGAACAAACTGTGGTATATTGGCGACCGCCTTGTGATCCCACATTATGGCAGACTCTGCAAAGACCTCTTCCGGCTCACACATGATATGCTTGGGCACTTCGGGAGTGATAAATCATACACAGCCATCCGGGACTCATATTACTGCATTGCGACCTAGAGACCACTTACATCCCATCTTGTTCAGAATGTCAATGCAACAAGGGATGAACCTCAAAGCCGAAGGGTCCCCTGCACCCATTACCAGTGCCAGACGCTCATGGTGACTCGGTCTGTCTGGATTTCGTGGGCCCACTACCAGAAGATGAAGGTTTCAACTGCATCTTAACTATAACTGATCGTCTGGGCTCTGATGTGCAGATCATACCCACATGTACAGACATCACTGCACAAAAACTTGCAGGTGTCTTCTTTGCAGAATGGTATTGTAAAAATGGACTACCATCCGAGCTGATCTCTGATCGTGATAAGCTTTTCGTATCTAAATTCTGGAAAGCATTGCACGTGCTGACTGGAGTCCATCTGAAGATGTCAACGGCTTATCACCCGCAGACGGATGGAAGCAGCGAACAAACAAACAAAACACTCAACCAGTGCATTCATTTTCATGTGGAGCAAAACCAAAAAGGATGGGTTCGAGCTCTGCCATTAATCCGATTGAACATCATGAACAGCGTTAATGCATCATGGATTCCAGGTACGAATGGGATGCTCACATGTGTGCTACCCCCACTGGTCCCCAGCACTTTAGCATCTACAGCAGAAATTGATGCATGTGCCTTGTTCAGCCAGATTCTCGCAGATGAGGCAGACACGAAGGACTCGCTGCTAACAGCAAAAATTGCACAAACCTTTTATGTGAACAAAGAAAGGGGAGATGAAGACATCTTCAAGGTTGGGGACAAAGTAATGTTGTCAACATTTCACCAGAGACAAGAATGGAAGGCAGGGGACAAGAACCACATTGCTAAGTTCTTCCTGAGATTTGATGGCCCTCACCATGTTACAGAAGCCTTTCCTGACTTTTCTGCATACACCCTAGATCTACCAAACTCCCCTGATGTATTCCCAACGTTCCACGCATCTGTTCTAAAACAACACCATGCCAATGACCCTTTGCTATTCCCTTCTCAAGAATTGTCGTGACCAGGCCCGATGGTCACCTCGAATGGTGTGGAGGAATACACTATTGAAAAGATCATTGATGAAAGAAAGAGAGGATGAGGACATCAATACCTGGTGCAATGGGATGGGTTCAGACCTGAGGAGGACTGATGGCTACCATGACATGAACTCAAAGACTGCGAGGCCCTAGATAACTGGTTAGCTTGTAAGGAATAGGGGCACACGGTAGCTTTTCCCATTGGGTTTTTGATGCACCTGTCGTGAGGTTGATGACACTTTTTTTTTTTTCCTACACTCCTTAATTTTTTGTTATCGTTAATTTCTCTTTGACTCCCTGCACTTTTCTAAGGGTGGGAGGGTGTAAGCCTACCACATTTGTTATGACTTATTGACACACTTACATTACGAACCTCTTGCTACTGTGACTTCTTCTTCTGGATTCTTACCATGGACTATGATATACTATGCTAGCTCTAGTACTTGGAATATTATGCCTTATCTTATCCTTCTGTGTGATCAGAAGTAAGTCCTATATTCCTCTCTCCCTTCGTCTTAGTGCTTGCCTATCTCCACATAGGAGATAGGCTCACAGTGCCTCGAATTCACATAGTGGGCCCCATCACTGAAGTCAAACCAGTCACGGGACCTTCAAAACCATTGAAGGAGAAGAAGAGGTCGTGGAAGGGAAAGGGAAAAGTGAAGGTGAGGGAGTCACAGGGTTTCAAAGAGGGTGGGGAAGTGGAATAGATTTTTGAGCAAAATAAGGGAGAAGTCAGAAAGCGGTGACTGGTCGATGGACTCCATGGTTTTGATCAATGATGATGAGGGGACCTAAATATTGAGGTCGCATCTTGCGGTTGAGGGATTTCTTGATTTGCATGTTTCAAAGTAGGACCAGGTCGCCTTTTTCGAAGTTGTAGTCATGCATCATTCATTTGTGAATGAGTTTGAAACATTTTGCAGCTTCGAGTCGAGCGGTATAGACTTTTGAATATAGAATTTTGAGGTCGGATGATTGTTTCTGTAGTGCTATTGCTCTTTGAGCAATGAGATCAGTTGTCGATAAGATGGAATCGGGAGGGGGTTGCAAGTATGTTGCTTTGGGGATGTCGAGTGGGATGAGGGGATGTGATCCTGTAACTGAAAAGTAAGCAGTCAGGACAATGACCTTGCCACATCAGGCAGAAATGCTCGATGATCATGCTATGGACTCAAATCACAAGAAAATGCTTGGCATGACCGCTATGCTGTGTGCAAAATCTCAAGATGCCCTTGAGATCTCCATGCAACTTGGCAAGCACCATGCTGACCTTGCAGCAGCATTTGGTCAACAGGCAGTCCAAAGATGGGAGGATGAAGTGACTGCAGCAGAATTTCTCAGGCTGACAGATGTTAAGGCCATGGATATCTACGCCACTTGGGGATCAGGAGTGGGAGTGGGAACAGCATTGGCATCGGCAATGGGAGCGGCACCAGAACCGGTTCAATCTGTGGTTGAGGAGTGGATTGATTTCGCAATCATTGTTCAACAAATGCAGTAAGTACTGCCTAACATACTCATATATCACAACCCATTGTTGGCATACACCAGGATTGAATTACAAGACAAAATCCACCGACTTGGTACATCACCAAATGTTTCTGACATGCCATCTGTTGAAAGGGAAAGGGAAGCTCTCACATCCCACATGGAAACCTTAACAGATTTATAAAATGCTACCAATGTTGCCAACTGTTAAAAACTGATCCTAGAAGGCGCATCGGAATACGATCGGACCCTGCGGGTGTTGATAGCAGATGGTTGTTGGGTCGTTGCAGATTCTGCAGGAGGGGAAACAGAAAGGACTTGGCTTCAGCTTGTAAGAAGGTGCACCCTTCACCTTGTCTGGTGTCCTAATTTCAAGACAAAGGTTTGGGGGTAGAAGCGGGGAAGTGCAGGTAAGTACAGGGAGGAGTACGGAGGGGCTTGGGTTAAGTTCAGATGAGAATTAGAACTTCAGAGGAAGACTAGAGGTCGAGTCGAAGGGAGTTCAGACTCTTAGCAGACTGAGGTAGGAGTAGAAGGAGATTTAGATTGGCAGGTTTAAAGTCCAGTCTATGTCAATATACGAACTGAGGAATACAAGGCGAAACTAACTAAGCTTAAATACTGTAGTCTGGAATAAATGTGGAACAGGAACAAAGACTGCAGCAGTGTCTTGACTGCGTAGATAAATTACATAGCAGGAGCCACACAGGAATCCATAGTCGAATTTGCAATAGAGAAGGCAGCCTTGGGAAGGCAGCTGTGGGTGCTGTACAAGGCGGCCTGGTGCACAGCAGTGTGGGCAGTGCAAGGCAGCCAGGAACAAAATCGGGAGGCATAGACAAATGTCGGGTTCGATGTGTGGGAAAGGTCGGATGGATGCAGGTTTTGATCAGGCAAGGAACGGTTCTTGACAGTATTTCCCCCTTAGTGCCAAGCCTACGAGGCATGTGAGGGTTTGAGTCCAAATGAGGAAGTTGGTTGAATTTCCAAATGCAGCAATTGGTTGAAAAAATTTCACATTGTTTCCTACTCCCATCACCTATCAGAAATGTCCCCCCCAGCAGTCTCCATGCAGATCAAAATGGCCACGATGAAGGCCCAACATGAACAGAGGGAGCAGGCACTGAGGGAGCAGATGGAAAAGGAGAAGAAGGAGCTGGAGGAAGCGGCAAGGGGGGAGGAACGCTGGGTGCAGGAGGCGCAAAAGGCAGCAGAGGAGGCTGCAAAGGCAGAGGAGGCATGCCAGGCAGAGGCACAGAAAAAGGAGTCATTGGCCACAAGACAAGTGGAGAAGAAGTGGGTGGCTGCAGCCACGGGTTTGGAGGATGAGGCTGAGGGGAGCAAGTCCCCAAAGAAAAAGAAAGTCGCCAAGTCAAAGGTGCGAGTGGGGTCAGAGGAGTCGGAGGGTCTGGTGTGGGTGTAGGCCACATTGCCCTGCAAAAGGTGTGTCCTTGTTTCCCTTCTCAGTCTTCTTTTACTGATAAGTGGCCTAGATGCAAATATCAGAAGATTGCTTGTTTCAAGATGGGTGCGAGGGGATGCATGTGCGACAACTGCACATGCATCAAACATAAGTGCGAGGAGGTAGTGTGGGAGGGGCAGGAGGCCCCTGCAGCAAAACCAGCGGGAACTGCAGTGGGAATGATGGGGGCGATGGGGATTAGCAGGGGAAACCCGGAGGTAATGCAACAGATGATGAAGTTGATAAGGAAGGGATTCGCTGAGGTGGCCACTGCAGTGCGGGAGTCGATTGGGGAGATCTGGGACACTTTGGACCCAGAGTGGGTGGAGGATGAAAGTGCCAGGGAGGAGAGCGACGAGGGTGATGAAGAAGTGGAGCGGGCAGTGCGAGAGTCCCGGTGGGAAAGACATGGGATCCACAAGTCTGGAGATGACTGGGCAGCCTTCCAGAGATATCTGGAAAAAAGGTGGGCGGATGACAAGGAGGAGAGCAAGAGTGGAGATGAGGAGGGTGGAGAGAAGGACAATGGCAGAGAAGAGGGCGAGATTGGGGGAGAGGGCAACAAAGACAGCGAGGGAGAAACAGAGGTGGTGTAGGTATCCAGTTGGATCCAAAATCTTTTGTTTTCAATAAAGTTTGTTTCTGAGTTCCAACTGAGTGATTAAGTAACGTGAATAGACTTTTAAGTGGGTAATGGTCCGGGTTTCTGCAGGTAGCAGGTGTGAAAATCTGCAAGGAGTTCTTGGCGTGGTCAAGTTCCATAACAGGTAGCCAGGAAGTCTCTTCATCAGTTCCCTGGTAACCTTCCCATTGGACAAGGTAGAGAATCTTGCAGCGACATCGGTTGTCGACCTTGGAGTCGAGGACTTCAGCGATCTCATATTTGAGCTCGTCATCAATGGTGATCGGAGGAGGTGGAGGTTGTGCTCGATTGGGAATTGTGTTCAGGAAGTGTTTTTCTAGTTGAGAGACATGGAAAACAGGGTGGATGGCCCGCATGTGATCCGGAAGCCACAGGGTGACTGAGTGAGTACCCAGGCGGGTGATGATTTCAAAAGGACCATGGTTCTTTTTGGAAAGTTTCTTGGAGGGACGAGTGGTGCGGATATTTTCCGCAGTGACATAGGCAGAGTCACCAATGTTGAAGTCAGGTGTGGGTGCCCAATGTTTGTCCACAGGACCTTGATAATGCTCTTGAGCAGCCGCAAGCTGTTTCCGAAGTTCCTGATGAAGGTCGTCTAAGTTGACGACAAACTCACAGGGGCACTGTGAGGCTAAGTCATGTTTGGGGAAGATGGAAATGTTCGGGTGATATCCTTTGTTGGCGAAGAAAGGGGATATGCCTGTAGAGCCGGAGGGAGCATTGTTGTAGGCAAATTCACCCAAGGGTAAGACGTGAGACCAGTCGTCCTGCTGATAGTTGCAGAAGATCCGGAGGTACTGCTCCAAGGTCTGATTAAGTCGTTCTGTCTGACCATCACCTTGTGGGTGATAACTGGAAGTGAAGTGGATCCGCATGTCGAGTGCATTTCTGAGGGAACGGAAGAAATGGGAGACAAACTCAGATCCCCGGTTGCAAGTGACATGCAACGGGACACCATGCTTGGAGAAGACATGGAGGACAAACAGGTTGGCTAATTCTTGGGTTGTGATTTCATTGACAGTTGGGATGAAGATGCCTTGTTTGGTCAGGTGGTCAACGATCACCAGGATAGCTGTGTGGCCATTGGAGTCGGGTAGTTGTTCGATGAAATCCATGGATATTGAGTTCCAAGGTCATTCCAGGACCGGAAGTTGCTTTAGGAACCCATAGGGTTTGTGTTGAGGTGATTTGGATTGTTTGCAAGTGGTACAGGATTTGCAGAATTCCTGCACAAAGGTGCAGAGGTTTGGCCAGACATATTCCTGACAGACAAGCTGTTGGGTTTTGTTTTGTCCGAAGTGGCCAGAGAGGATGTGATTGTGTTTGTTCTGAACGACCTTGAGGCAGAGATCCACGATGTCTGCAACATAAATCCGGTCGAAGTGGCGGAGAAGACCTGCCTTGTCTATGGTCCAGTTGGGGTCGACAGGTGTTGGAAGATGTGTGGATGATAGGGGGTCAAGGGGTAGGGATGTGTGGATGTCGTGGTGGAGTTTCTCAACATCCATGATTACTGCTATGTGTTGCAAGGTAGGTGGTGCAAAGGGAAGAAGTGAGTTGTTCCTGTGTGAATACAGGTCGGAAGTTGGTCAGGTTTATGGAGGCAAAGTTGCTATTTCCCCCTTTGTGGTAGACGTCCCAATGTCTTGTGAGCACGTCTGGCTTGGCCCCTAATTTTCTCAGGTGGAAGATTGAACTGGGAAAGGTATTCAGACCAACGGGCCTGGCAGCAGGTGAGCAACTTAGTAGTGCTGAAGTACTCAAGATTTTTGTGGTCAGTGACCACATCAACCGGGTTTGTGGAACCCTCAAAATACTGCTGCCAGTGTTTGAAGGCTTCGAAAATGGCCAAGAGTTCCTTATCATGGGTGTCATAATTTAGTTCAGCGGGATTAAAGGAGTGGGAATGAAAAGCAACCAGATGGATTTCTCCATCCGCAGTGTAAACTGAAAGGATAGCCGCTAGGGCATAGTCGGATGAGTGGGATGACAATGTCTGAGTAGCCGTTAATGAATCGGTGGTAAAAGTTGCAAAAGTCTAAGAAGGATTGTATATCCTTAACTTTCCTAGGCTTGGGCCAGTCAAGCATGGCTTTGACTTCATCCTCAGACATCCGCAGTCCATCCAGTGACAAGATGAAACCCAGATATTCAACGGTGTCTTTGTGGAATTCACATTTCTGTGGAGAGGCATAAAGTCCATTTTTCCAGAGACAGCAGAGGACTTCTTTGACATGAGCCCCATGCTGGGACTTGTCATGGGAGTAGATTAGGATATTGTCGAGGTACACAATGACACAAACATCCAGCATGTCACTGAAGATGTCATTCATAAACCACTGGAAAGCTGTGGGTGCATTAGTGAGTCCAAAGGGAACCACCAACCACTCGAAGGATCCATAGCGGGTGTGGAAAATGGTTTTCCATTCATCACCATCAGCGATGCAGACTAGGTGATAAGCATGCTGCAAGTCTATCTTAGTAAATAAGCGGGTTTTTTGGGGAGAGTCGAGGAGGTCAGAAATGAGAGGAAGTGGGTAGCAGTCTTTCTTCGTAAGATGGTTGAGTCCTCGGTAGTCAACACAAAGTCGGAGACTACCGTCCTTCTTCTTGATAAAGAGAATTGGAGCACCATGCAGAGACTTGGATGGGCAGATGAAACCTGAGCAGACATTTTCGTCAATGAAGACTCATAAGGCTTCTAATTCAGACAGAGAGAGGGAACACATGTGACTAGGAGGCAGAGGAGTATTGTCTTCTGTCTCTATCTTGAGGTTGTAAGACTGATGCAGAGGAAGGGTATCTGCTTTAGTCTTATTAAAGACATCAGCACATTCATGATATTTGGCAGGGATGTTGGATAAATCCAGCAGGGGTGAAGATTGAGCAGAGTGGGCAGATAATCCTTCTGGAGCGAAGGTCATCTGGAAAGCTACTGCCCAGGAAGTTTGCTAGCACATGCATAAGCAGCAGCATTGATGAAAGAGATGTCGGGAGGTGTAAACTTAGGAGGAATGGGGGGTTCGGAAAATGCAGAGGATTCAAGGATTTCTACCAGAAGGTTCGGGAACAAAGGTGACGTCAGGGGTGCTGGACCTCTATGATTTGCAGAGCGGAAAGCAAGTTGGCTTGAAGACCAGTCAATCAATGGATTGTATTGCTTCAGCCAGTTATAACTGAGTATGGTGGAACAGGAAGAGTTGAGTGAGGTTACATAGAATGACAAATTGAACACTTCACCAGCAGGGAAGGTGACCAGAAGTTTGACGACCTGAGGTATGGTGGAGTTGCAAGATCCATCAAAGAGCCATAAACTGATCGGGTTAATGGATTCCATGCTGAGTTGGTTATCCAACATGAAAGAGGAGTCAAGGAAGCAGTGGGAGGAGCCAGAGTCGATAAGGGTTTGGAAAGGGGCAGAAGAATTGGGAAAGGTTAAAAGAATGGTTAGGGAGTCAGGGTCGGAAAGAGCGGACACATTGAGATGAATGTAGGCAGCCAAATGGGTAAGGTCAATGCAACCCCCAGCCCCAATGGCTGTTTCCTGAGGGTTGTGGACTATTTTTCCGAGTCCATAGTGTCGGGGTCACAAACTTTGATTTTCTCGGTCTTGGGTGTGTTATTTTGACGAAGTCTGTGGATACTCTCTAAGAGGTTGTAAAGTACATCTATGACCCTATCCCCTGGATCAGGGTTTCCCACTGTGGGAGGTTGATCATCTGGATCATTGGGATCGGGGTCACCCCCAGGGCCATCAGGACCACTAGGGTCATTGGGTCTGCCAGGGTCATTGGGTCTGCCAGGGGGTCCATCCTCTAGACCAGGATCTTCCAACCCAAAGTTTTCAGGCTGGTTGATGCCCCCTATGTACTCAAGGGGAGTTCTTGATTGAAAACCTTCCAGGTTGGTGGAAGGGTGTGGGGCATGGGTGGACATGAGATTGGCACTGATTGAAGGGGCTCCTGAGCTGATTTGTTGGAAGATGTTTGAGGGTCTGGAAGACACTCCGAAGGTAGTGGCAGGTCGAGGGTCAGAAAGAGTGGATCACTGGATTGCAGAGATCCCAGGAATAGTACCAGCACTGATAGGTTGTCTCCTCGGCTCAAAGGCCAATACACCATTCTAACCATATTCTAATCACATCGGCTAACTCCTATGAGGTCCCAGATGCAGCACAACCCAGTCTATCGATTGCAATATCATATCAACTGCATTGAAACATCACCAGCGACATTGATTGTACCGAGAAACCACATTGCACAACCTTAGGACTATGATGAAAGCCCCTAAGATCCCTCTAAACGACCATCAAACATCCCCGATCAATGTCAAACAAACCACAACTGCGATCAGACATCGTCGACCATCATTGAGTGTTATCGATCGATATTGAGAGACTACGAGTGACATCGGGCACCGCATTTGTTATCTAAATGGTGGAAGACCATGCACCAGGAAGTATTCCAACTTGTGCTCAAACCTGCTGATAGTAGGTCAGCCTCATTCCAACTCCCTATCGTGTAAAGAACCTGCTGGACAGATTATTGTGAGACTTAGCGCAGTTTATACACAAAGGACAGTCTCTTTTTAGTTCTTTCCCTTTATTACTCCCTCATCATATGGTATATCTCTTTCTTGTTCGGATTCCAGTCTCCTTTTTGGCCTTGTGCCTTAACTCATATCTTTTGCCTCATGTTCTACACATGTTTCTTATACCATTTTAGGAAGTTTCTTTTAAAACATATAAAACTCTGTAGTATCTACTTGGAAATAAGAAGAAATCATCTTCACCTATCATCTCGTATTAAGTTCTAAGAATCAGATCTATCCTCTAAACCAATCTAAACTTCTATGAGTTTTCTCAATCGACGAGAAACCTCTGTGACCATTGTAGTCCTCGATCTTCCTATGATCCTCTGATCGTTAGCACTACCAACCATTCCAACCCTTCCTAGCCATCAGCTATAGTCTTTGTATACTAGTGACCTATCAAAAGGTCCTTGGAATTCACACTTCAACCATCGACAATAAAACTCGTCCACTGTCGATCTCATTGATCGTCCTCGATATCGATCTATACTCAATCGGACTGCACCAAACACTTTTGTCTCCTATAGCAGTACCTTCACAACTAGTACAAACTAGTTATCTTCCCATAGGTTGGACCACGAACATTTGGAATGCATGGCACCCTTCCTCTGACTTATCGCAAATATCATTGGTTGCCTCATCGGCTGTTTTGGTGGTTTTCCTGGGTTGAGTATCATCAGCACATTGGGAATTTCTTGTTGTGCGCTGGCGGGTCTCGGTAGGGGTCATAGAGAGGAAAGAGACAAGTGAAGTGTGAGTTCATATATACTGTTAAGAACTGATCCTAGAAGGCGCGTTGGAATCCATTTGGACCCTGCGGGTGTTGATAGCGGATGGTTGTTGGGTCGTTGCGGATTCTGCAGGAGGGGAAACAGAAAGGACTTGGCTTCAGCTTGTAAGAGGCTGCACCCTTCACCTCGTCTGGTGTCCTAATTTCAAGACAAAGGTTTGGGGGTAGAAGCAGGGAAGTGCAGGTAAGTGCGGGGAGGAGTATGGAGGGACTTGGGTTAAGTTCAGATGAGAATTAGAACTTCAGAGGAAGACTAGAGGTCGAGTTGAAGGGAGCTCAGACTCTTAGCAGACTGAGGTAGGAGTAGAAGGAGATTTAGATTGGCAGGTTTAAAGTCCAGTCTATGTCGATATATGAACTGAGGAGTACAAGGCGAAACTAACTAAGCTTAAATACTGTAGTCTGGAATAAATGCAGAACAGGAACAAAGACTGCGGCAGTGTCTCGACTGCGTAGATAGATTACATAGTGAGAGCTGCACCGGAATCCGTAGTCAAATTTGCAATAGAGATGGCAGCCTTGGGAAGACAGCTGTGGGTGCTGTACAAGGTGGCCTGGTGCACAGCAGTGTGGGCAGTGCAAAGTGGCCAGGCACAAAATTGGGAGGCATAGACAAATGTTGGATTCGACGTGCGGGAAAGGGTCAGATGGATGCGGGTTCCGATTGGGCAAGGAACGGTTCTTGACACCAACGATGACATTGCTCCATCACAAATCAGCCATTGCAATATTGATGACTCTGATGACTTAGACCCTTCAGATGAAGACAGACCTACAGCATTGGGGCCTTCACATCTTCCAGCTGACAGAAATGCTATTCCAGTCAAGGAGCAACAAGTATACCTTCCATTTAATGGCCCTCTGGCAGAGGTGGAGATTCAGCTCAGGAAGAATCAGGCAAGCTGACTGCTGCATCGGCTGCAGGAGCTCATTGTGGACAAGTGGTTTCAATATTCACACATTATTCAAGCAGCCCCAAGAAAGATAGTTCACACAGGAGCATGAGCCACTGTCCAGGAGTTGGTTATCAAAATTGCCCTGCATTCCTGAATGTATAACCATTGCCGAAGCAGATTGGTGGCACTGGATTGTGACACTGACACCTTAAATATGTTTCAGCAGTTAAAAAAGGATGACCTCAACGCTAGCACAGCTATTCTGAACCCGAATATGCCAGGCTCCACTAATATTTGTCTGTCTGGGATTTGGCATAATTCTCACATTCAGACTGGTGTTACTGCCTTCCCCAATGCCACTGCCGCTGCCATACCCACTCCCACTTCCTTTAACGGCCCCACTCCCAGTCCCGCCAATCAATTCTGCGAATGTACATCTATTTTGTGGCTGTGTGTTTGCATTGCACTGAACTTCTTGGATAGTAAGGCAAGTACATTGGCTTCACTTGTGGGCTCAGAGAAATAGGTGGAAGGAGGAATTTCTGCTGGTAACATATGAAATGCAGTGGACTGTGTGGTATTTCATTTCTCACAGTGAATGGTGGCAGTCAGCCTTGCACTCAGAGAATACCTTGCCTGGCCCCCTAGCCTATGCTAACTGTCAGCAAGCTTTATGGTGTGAATTAGCATTCAGGGCTGACACTGCATTTACATCAGCAAATGTGGATTACATCTCCCCTCTACCACCCTCTATTACATAAACTCTATCATCTTGATCTCTAACCACAATCAACATGTCAAATAAATGTCTCTCAGTCCTCAACCCTTTTTCTTTACAATCGGGGCCAAAAGGTCCGCTCCAAATACATACACAGCAGATCATTTGGTATGCAGAGTCCCATTTCCGTCAAGTCCTGTTGCACATGCAAGGGGCAAATGTCTTAAAGCAAAAATGGATGGTTCTATATTGTGAGCTTGTAAGCAGGATTGTTTATGAATCAAGTAAGAGATTCGTCACTGAAAAATATTGCAGCTGTGCATCATGTCTCAAATCGGCTTTGCCACATCAATCAGCCTGGTGTTCGAGGTGCCAATCCTGCTTCATTTGTTGGCTGACAGTCTTGCTGAGGTAAACTTCAACCACCTACCACTCGGATTCCATCCAACCCTCTTGGCTGTGTTGGATGATGGTGTTGCCCCTGAACTTACAAGCAGTCTAGTGCCCTCATATGCCCTGGATTGGTGGAGACATCATAGCGAACTGGCAGTGGACAGCATTATGGGCATCGACCCCCTGGATCAGTGCCTTGATCACCATAAGCAGTACTTCACTGAGTCTGACTCGCCTGCTCCCGCTTCCCAAGCTGTTGCTGCTCCCGTGTCCCAAGTCATTGCAGCTCCCATGTCCCAAGCCATTGCAGCTCCCGTGTTCCAAGCCATTGCAGCTCCCACTGCCAATTGCCAATCCTGCATCAACCTCCAGGGTCTCGTGAATGATATGCTGCATGAAACACGCAGTACACTTCAGTTTATAGATGGCTGCAAATCATCAGCAGATGCTGCGTTGAACACCAATGTCAGGAAAGCAGCAGTGTTACACTGAGTTCATGAGCTTGCCCTGCTGAAGGAGCTCCAGGCTGAACCACAGGCTTTGGCAATGGGATCAAAACCCCCTCAATGCACTGGGCAACCTTCAAGGCAAACAACGGTAAGAAGAAAATCAGAACTGGTGGCAGCAAATGCACAGGTGGAACTTGAGCGCCTGAAGCCCCTTCCCCCTGGCTCCTACAAGTGGACCTGGGGTGTTGACATCATGGAAAGTGATGTTTTGGGTGCTAATGAGAAGACCAAGAGCAAGGGCAAACAACAGCATTCCAGGTATCAGTTGTCTCTGCCTGATGGTGCAAAGGGAAGAAAGGTGTGGTCAAGCACACCAATGGTCTCAACAGTTGCATCCAATGCCTATGGTTGACCACCCACGGTATCAGGTGATGGAGCAGATGATTCATCGCCTCCCAGCCCTGCTGCTTCTCCCGCTCCCTCACGAAGACAATGCATCAAGTGATGCTGATCAGCCCACCGCCTTTCAGGCACTCATGGCATGGCAGGGCAACAATGATCAGTCATCGTCTTCCCCTACAGGTTCCCTGACTGGCTTTGATGCTGCTCCCTTTTGTCTTTCTGATTCTACCTCCTCATCTCCAGCTGCCAGTCCAACTTTGACAGATGCGGCTGCTTTCCCCACTGCATCTGATGCTGCAGATGCTTTTCTGTCATTCTCAGAGACTGGATCTAATGGTGAATCCAATGCTGAGGCTGATTCTGATGTAGAAGATGCCATTACCACATCACAGATAGAGAACCCCACTCCTTCTTGTTAGTGCTTTGAGGTCCGGTCCTAAGGACTGGAAAAGGACTGGAAACTGGACCAGACCATAACTGGTTATATAGGACCGCTGGTTACGGTCCTAGTTAAATTTAAACAAAAAAACTGCAGAAAACTGGTTCAAATAAACCAGTCCTAACCGGTTTAGACCAGTTCAGCTATGTCCATACATAGCCACGTTCAGGAGCTACAAAATGCCCAAAAATTTAAGCAAATTGGTCAAGAATTGAGTGAGATATCATGAAAACCGACTTTCTGGTTTTTTGATCCCCAAATGGGGCAACCGCAACCGCAACCGGTCCAGGACCGACCCAGATATTGGGGGGACTGAACCGGACCACCTGGGACCGGTCTTTTTCAGTTAATGGACCGAAAAAAGACTGGTTTGGACCGGTTTTTTTATGTAAAGTTTGTCGTGCTAATATAAGCCATCTGTATCTCAACAATCATTACTCAGAGCCTTAAAAAAATAATTTAACATGATAGAGCCTGTAAATACCTGGCTTTTGATCCAATTTTTAAGAGATTTAATGGAGATGTGATGTAGCTATGACTGAAACCGAATTACATCTGCTAAAGATGCAGGCAAAATGTAATGTGACAACCATAAGTTATGTGATCCATATCTTACATTGATGGATGGTGAGCATATTTACCAACATAAAATCTCCATATCCAAAAATATAATGAAGCAGAATGATCAAAATATGAGTGAGTTACAATCAAAGTGATTCTGATACAAGTTGAACAAAAAAAAACTTGTACCAAAATGAATTTGGTCATATCTTTCTCAATTCTTGACCGTTTTTGATGAACCAAAGGTCAAATTAAAGGTAATAATCATAGTTACATGGTTATATAACGCATGTGACGTTTAACCAGTTGCAACAGGTTTAAACCGGTCTTTTTGCGTGCATTGCCTCACAGCGGCAGACATACCTTTGCACACATATATTTTGGACCGCATCCACTATGACTCTTTCTCACAGACATATATTTTGGACCATGGCCACTCTTGCATTGTCTTGCAGTGGCAGACATGTTCTTGTACATATATTTTGCACTGCATCTGCTCTTGCAACGGCAGACATATTCTTGCACGTATACATTTTGCACCACGTCCACTTTTGCATTGTCTCACAGACATATCCTTCCATGCATACATTTAGTATCACATTATCCACTGTTGCATTGTCTCATGGACATATTCATACATGCATACATATCCTTGCATGCATATATTTAGGAGGAGGATCACATTATGTACGCACATATTTAGGACTGTGTCGTCCAGGATTGCATGGTCTCACAAACATATTCATGCATACATACATTACTGCATTGTCATTGTCTAACAGACATATTTTTGCACACATTCAGCACTGTATCATCTGCAGACATAATCTTGCATACTATCGCATTGTTTCACAGGCATATTCATGCACACATACATTCAGGACCATGTTGTCCACTCAGGTTACTATTGCATTATTTTGCAGACATGAGCTTGCACTGCTGACTAAGCTGCTTGGCCCATACACTATTGCTTTCTGGACTCAGATCTCACAAACATAGTATGAGCTTGTATACCACCATGCAATTGGCTATCCACTATATTATTGTATTGCCATGCACACATACATTCAGGACTGCATCACAGTCAGGTGTGCACTGTCTCACATTATCATGCATGCACATATTCAGGACCATATCATCTGTGTAGCTTGGCATTGTCTTACAGACACATGAGCTCACATATCACAGTGCAATTGACAGTATCACATTACCATGCATGCATACGTGCAGGACTACATCATCCACATAATGCTCATGTATGTAGTATGGACCCCAGCTGTTCCTTCATTGGGATTGCGCTGGTAACTCCTTCTCCTCCTCCATTGTGTTGTCTTGTGGACACATGAGCTTGCATATAACTGCACAATTTGACATGGCAGTTTCAAGCTTGCATACGGACAGGACTGCGTTGTTCACATTCACTTTGCATTCAAGTTGTCTGACTGCCAGAGTTTTCCATTGTCCTGGATGACCAGCCACTGGCATCTCACACTGTTTGACCACATGTTGCACTGTTGTATTATCATGCTGCTGATTCATGCATGTCAGTGCATATGGACTCAGACTGCACTGTTTGTTACCTTAGGACCCTTGTAGCATACATGTTAGATGCTCATGTATGTAGTACGGACCTCAGCTGTTCCTTATTGGAACTGTGCCTCCTCCTTCACACTGTCCACACTGTCTCACAGACAGATGAGCTCATATCATTGTCACCGCACAAAATTATTAAAATTCATTGTCTACCAATTGTCTACTGCTATGCGCTGTACAGATGTATTATCATGCATGCATGTAGGCAGAACCACATTGTCTGTGTCCTATTGCTTTCAAGTTGTCTCACAAACAACCAGGATGGCATTTTTCTACAAACGAGCTTGCATATCACAAATCACGATTAACCACACACTACTATGAGTATGGGGGCATGATTGATTATCCACGATCATAGTATCAGGCATACTGTGACATACATCATTGCATTGTACATGCAATATCATAGGGAGGACTGTGTAGTCTGCATACTACCACTCTGTATCACAGTGCACATTAACTGTACAGTCAAATAGCATTATAAGTGAAACTAAGAAATAGTAAGAATTTCTCTGAGCGACCAAGTTGGACCAACAAGGGATATCCTTGCATCACCAACCACTAAGGCTGCTTTTGCCATGGTGTTCACAAGTGTTCTTGTATTGGTGTTCACAAGAGTTCTTGGATTGTTGGCACTGCTTGAACCATCTGGGTATGTATATTAGGATACTACCAACATGCAGCTGCAGTGACAATAGCCTGAGGCAAGAAGCCTTCCTAAGGCTTGACATACGTCCTCAGGTGAGTCTTCACCATGACTATGACACACCTTAGGCTTGCTTCTCATTTGGGTTCCCATAGTCATGCTCTCAGCTCACCCCCCAGTTGATGGAGATGGAATCTGAGGAGATGTTTTCAGCTGTAAACCTGTGTTTTCCAATCTCCCGATTCCATCAAAGTTGCTTCTGCTCCCAGAACCATTAGTATGTGTACTTGAATTAGATTTGTAATATTCTAGCATGTCACAAGGCAATCAGAATTTCGATTAGTAGCAAAAATGGAGGTAGACGAACGAGGCACAAGTGTAGTGTACCGAGGTTTTGCACAATAGAATTATGACATGTTGTGATTGGGTGACACCATGACACTTGTTCCTTTTCCTCCTGTTCCTTGCAGATACCCTCGTTATTTCTATGTTTCTCATGCATTTCACAATTGAGTTATTTCGCATCACACTTCGTCAATTCACACTTTTTTGCCCACCCACCCACTACCTAGGATGCTCATTAGTCTTTCAAGAGCTTCATGCCACAAGCTTCAAGGATCCCTGAGATGAAAGGGCAGGGATGACCACAGAACAGAACAGATGAGTTTATGAGCAACAGAAACATGAGCAACATGAGCAACAGAAACATGAGCACTGCATATAACTCTGTTGAGAGACTGCGGAATGTTGAAACACGTGGCCTTGATGAGATCTAGACATGTCAATATATCTCCCAGAAATTGTACAGTCAATCCACCCAATATCCATCACCAAATGCACATGTAAACCTGGAATCTCTTGGTCATCTTTGTTCCACGGAAAGAGGCCCTCGTGAGCATATGGTGATATGGAGCAGCATGGATGAATCTTGGGGTCCATAAATGATCGGGTACACATCAAAACACATTGGAGTGGGATGATTTGTGCCACTAATTGTCAGCCGGGGCTATTGAAGGACAAAATGTTAGTAGCCATTGGACAGTGCATCCCCTACACCATTTCAAACAGGCTGAAGGCATATATATCCCTGCAGACATCTGCAATCTGTACTCATGGTGTCCCCATTTTCAGTCCCCATTTGCAGGTAATAGTGGGCATCATAATGATCTTGGAGCTTGGATGTTATTTACACAACATTATAACCTATAAACATTCAAAATAGAACATTAATGTCAAAAGATGTTGCCTCCTTGGCCTCAAAACAAGGTGGAGTCAATGAAACAACTGTTCAAAGAATCCCAGCACACTGGAAGAGACAGTTGAAAGGAGGACTAGAGGAGTTTGGGTTGCATGCTATCCATGAGGAGTGAAATGTGCTTTGTACAGCTGACGAAATGGGGACTGTGTCACAGCGACATGTGCCTTTTGGAGATGGCCAAGACACCTCGGGAAATAAAAAAAGGGGGAGCCAGCATAAAATAAAATGAAACTAGATGAATGACTCTAGATGTGGTCATAAAATGTGTCCAAGGTTGGCACATTGGAAAGTGAAAGCGTCAAAGATCAGCCAAAGGAATTTGTCGGATCACAATGGCACTGCTAGACTGTGGTAGACCACACACCTGTTCTCCAACCCCAGATGTGTTCAACACATGGAAAGACCCTCCACTGGCACCCTGCCATTTGCGGAGGCACACATTTGTGGAATCGAGGTGCCACTGATATGAGGTTGGAATCTGAAAATAATCAAAATGGGCATTAGTAAGGAATATCACTTAATATGACATCCCTGTGTATCTCAAAACCATGATAAGAAGTCAAACATTTGATAACTGATCCACTGTATCCAAAAATTCAGCTAAATAAGAACCAGAAACAAGTCAAAGAGTAAGCCGGAGAAGTAACAGATGTATTAGTGGACAATGTTAAACATCATCCACTGCCGTGAAGTGCATCAACAGAGTCGACCTCGATCTTCTCAGTACTCTTTCCCTTGCAATCTGCTACATGACCAGCCAGATTTTGCAGCTTTGGTAACTTGGGCTCCATGTCAAAGGCAATATCTGGCCCATTGATTGTCCTGGCAACAGTGCATGTACTGTTCATTGGCACCAAAAGTAAGTTCTTTTCTGTGCTAGCATCTTTAAATTGAACATACAATGGACAGGACCAACACCAGAATTCCCAACGCTTTTGTTTGGATCTGGCGAGAACTGGGGTAGGATCATAATAATGCTTCAAGCTTTCATTGCCTGGCCCTTTGGGTTCCTCTCTTGCTTCCACCTCCCTCAAAGTGCCCTTTCCATCTGACTCAGTGCAGGAATCAATGTCCATCTCATCCTCTGCAATACAGTTTCTCTTCTTTGGTGGAGCTAATTTTTTTGGCTGCTCAGTAACTTCGCACTTTCTTTTTCATTCCCTTTTTTCTCGCTACGAGTCTTCATGATAACCTAGGACTACTGATGTGGACATAAATCTCACCAATTCATGACCATATTCAGTCTCGCTCATGAGTTCTTCCCCATCACTCCCATAAATTTGCTCAGGTGCCGCATCATCAAGGGCACTACTATGCTTTGGAGGTTGGTATGTTTTATCCTTTCCATTGTCATCTTTAGTTTTATTGGAAAGAGCAGGCACATCATGTGAACTTGAAGGTGAGTTGATGAAATAACCATGCTTCTCAAGTTCACTCACTGATAACAAGGTGCCATTTTTGATGGCACCCCCATCTATGGCAAGCTAGAGTGATCAGCTGAGTTTTGGTCAGCCGTAACCTCGAAATGGTCGGCCATCAACCCTGCAATGGTCAGCCATCATCCTGGAAAAGGAAAATCCAAGACCCTTGGACACCTCATTATTTATAAATAAATTTGAAGTCATTATCTAACATCAAGTATCTCCAATTCAGCAGAGGCAAGAAAACATGTCAAAAAAAGTAATATTCATAGGCATAGTATTCATAGGCATAAGCAAGTATGGTATCAAAGTTCTGAGAATGGAAGTAAAGAGTGTTGCATCCTTGGGTAATGAGTTAGTAGGTTGCATTATGTGGTCTAACTAACTTATGTCAGGAGTGGCCTAGGCATCTGCAATGCGAGGCTTTTTCAAGCGTTAAATTTCTCCAGCAACATCCTCTTTATTCTTCTTTTCATATAAGTCCCCTCCATGATATGGACACTTCTTGATCATGCAGCTGATTTTGAAGTAATTCTGCTGTTTTTTGTGAGCGCTGATTATGCATTGAAGTGTTGAAAATGGAATGGTTATTGTGGGCTCATCTTGATTCTCTACCTCCAAAGTACAATAGAGATGCTTGTTTAGAATGTTCATTGCTGTGGGCCCATTCGGTTCTTCAGGAAGAATCTACAACCCAAACATAGATATTAGTGAGTTGCGAGGCATTTCCAGAGGAAAGGCACTTGCCGTGTACAGAGCATGTTGAGAAACCACAAACTTGATGTACTTTCCCTTGAATTTTGAAACACATGAAAACTTAGTGGCGGCAGGCATGACATAGTTCACTAGCCTCATCAGCATGACTATCACATCTTGTTAGGTGATTCAATAATTTTGAGCCCGACTCTTCCAAGGTCTCAAATGTTTCAGCATAGTCTGCTTCCCAGAATGCACATGTCACCTTCTTCAAGCCTCATGGTTGTTGTCCCACTGACACAGCAGGATTGCACTCGATCTTCACACTGATTGCTAGCCACACCCTGCTGAGGGAACAAGCAACATATCTCCCAAGATCATATGCAAGTTTCTGCTCATTCTCACTATAGGCCACTTCCCAGACAACTGTTGGCCATGCTTGTGTTAGTGGTTGCTTTGTGGGGTGGTCCTCATACAGACTGAAATCCGGACTCTTGATACCATCTTCCAAGTCAACATCTGTAGAGCCTCCCAGGCGAACTAAGCCTGCATCAACCAAGAACAAAGAGCAACCTTCAGTGTCATTGGTGTTGACACTGAAGAAGAGAGTAAACATGATTTCGTGTCCAAATGTCGGGTAGTGCACAATCAACTTGTCTCCTGAGAAATCACACCTATGATGTCATTAGGCTTGCCATGAACCAGAGAACCTGATGTACCTGAGATTCTCCCAACCTGGCAACTCTCCTGCTCTGGACTTTGCCCATAACTTATCAACGATGTCTGACAAGATGCCCACCATAGATATCTTGCACTCTCCAGCTGTCCCAGCTGTCCCATACAGTAGTGGCTTCAGCCTAGATATAACTTGATCAAAGGATGGGGCATGGGATTGGTTGGCAGATTCTAATGAGGACCAAGGCGTAGAAGGGGCAATTATGGTGGGATCAGTACGATCAGAGGGGAGAGATGAAGGCAGGTGTTGTGGGTTGTCAGGGGAGTCCAATGAGGGGTGAGGCGTTGGAAGACTGATAGCACCATAATTGGCAAGACCCTCTGGAGAAACTGTTTTGTTTCAGCCCACCGATGGTGTGGCTTTCTGACCAAGCACATTAGAAGAGACTCTGCCATGTTTTGGAGTAGAGGGGGTGGAGTACGAGGAAATGAGGCTTCAAGGGTCAAATATGTAGTCGATCTATGACAATTCAGGCCCAGGAGTTGGTGGGGTAGCATCTTTGTATGATACGACTTGATATCAGTGGCTTATCGATACTTGTACTCTGAGCCAGCCACCATCACACGTGATTTCTAGATTTGGCAATACCATTGACAATAGGCATTTTGTTCTTTGTGACTTGACCTCAAACTTGAATGCCCTGAAAAAACCAATACAAGCCTTGTTGTCAGTACCTCATCCTCTTGCCCTAGGTGATTCAATCATATAACTATTATTTTTTAGCACCAGATGAAGACATTCGCAGACCATTTGAGGAGTACTTTGGACTGGGGTGCTCAGATGTTCAAATCATGGAATTGCTCAAGTTTCACTATAATACTGAGACTTATGGGTTGAGGTAGAGATGTCAGTGTCATCCCAGAGCTCTGATAAATCTATTGTTCCAGTGTCATCACTGTTCAAAGATTATGGAAGAAATGGAACCTCATGTCAACTCATCAACAAAAGCACACTATGGATTCAATCTATGATCAAGTCCGTGAAATCCACCAACGTTTCCCACTATGTGGTGCAGAGAGTATCTGGAAGTCACTTTGAACAATACATGGTGTACATGCCCCATGGTGAGTGTAGTTGTCTAATATTATTTTTGTTGCTTCTGATGGTTGTTCAGAACACTCATCACTCATCTCCTGAACATGGTGGAACCTGATGAAGTTAAAGAGCGTCGCCAACATGGTTTCAAGTGGAGGCATTTTTGGGCAGCAGGTGTTAATGACGTATGGCCTCAGGATCAACATGACAAGTGGGGATGGTTTGGTTTGTGGTTGCATGCCAGATTAGAAGCATTTTCAGGTGAAATCAATTGGATGAAAATCTGGTGGACAAACAAAAATCCAAGGCTTGTAGCTAAGTTCTATATTGACATGTGTTGGCAAATTGGTAGTGTGTTGTATCATCCAATGCTTGTAGTTCGCTCGTAAAGTCATACAATAGGTGTTCCAATTATAACTCAAAGTGATCCTGGCTCAGAAAATTATGGAGTTGCCAATGCACACACAGTGATATGACACCACCTTGACCCAAGCCTCACAAACACTCTACACCATCACTTTGCAAAGGGGCATAACAACATACTTTTGGAAATAAAGTGGTCAGTCTTTAGTCATGACCTTGCTCCAGGTTTCGAGGATATGTTGGAGCAAGGTGTACAAAGGGGTTGGTATGATATGAACGACACTCTTGAGAAGTAAGTCAGTCCTACTCACATAGCTATATATCTAACATCTCCCCTTCACAGTCTTATTTTCCATTGGTTTGCGATTCCATGGCTGCAGACCGAAATTGACAGCTGGGTCAAGTTCAAAAACACAATGGCTCCATGTGCTGTCAGGAACAAAATCTTACCGCATGGAATCCCCACTTTGATATGCTCTCGCCCATCCCATTTCAATGCAGTTCATTTCAAGGTTCATTTAGCATGCTCCCCTATCCTACTTGAGCCTCATGCACTGTTACTGTGTTAGATACCTGTCACTCCTGAGCTTTTAGATGAAGTCGAAGCTCTACATGCTCAACAAGATCACCCTGTATTCGAACTGGTACCCCATGCTTTTCACGAGCATGCAGACATTCTCTATGCAACGATTGGACGACCAGAAATAATGACCAAGACTTTTTGGGATATTTACCTCAATCTTTTGAAGCGGCTGTGTGATGGAAGTGATGAAGAACTTACAGATATTCTCAGTAGCCATGAACAAAATGCACAACCAGACCAGGGGATGTCCATTATAGATGTCTTGAGTAGTGACCCTGTGCCACATCCCGAATATGCTTACTTTACATCTGATGGGGAGAGTGACACTGATGGTGGTACTGGTGACAATGAACTTTCTGCTTGATTATTACTTCCGCAGTCTTATCACTTTTGTACTTTGAAATGATATTAGTTTTTTTAATTTTCCTGTACCAACCAACCTCTGCTGCATGCTCAGAGTGGTAGTAGTGGGAAAACTGATGCCCACCTGGACAGACCCCGAAATTACATAGGCAAGTATGTAAATTTTGACAGAAAGTAAAACCCACTACTGAAGTAGTGGGAATGAAGACGAGACACTTTATTTGTATGTACTTGACTTAGTCATGGCTTGAATGGCTTGAATGGCTTGAATGCTTGAGTCGAGCCAGACATTCATCAACATAAGGGCAGAGGTGGGAGGGCCACGAAAATTGAACATATAGAACACTTTTTTAGAAATGCATGATGCAGTTATTATCTGGGGATCTGTCAATAAACATGTTCCACCTGAAAAAAAATATTAGTATATGCATGTTTGGTTAGTTGGTCATACTTGATTTACCCTGGAAATACCCTATAAACGCAAGGCCCTTTGTCTTCAGATATTGCACATGTTGAGAAAAGGCCAGGAATCCAGCTCAATGAGCTGCAGTACCACTGAGAAGATTATATGGTTTCACAGAACCACTTCCAATGTACTTCACAAACATTCCATCAACTGCTTCATCGATAACTTCTTCTACCATATATGTCTCATGTGTCATATCAACCATAGCAAGTGCATTCTTCACGAAGTGCATTTTTGGGATGATGAAAGAAGGCAGACCATGCATTTTGACATGTTTGTCAACAAAATCATAAATGATTCCCATAAGCGCTGAAGCACAGTGCAGGCAATTGATCTCTGCACTAAGCTTGGTAATTTGTGTGTGGTTGTCATAGGTGAGCCGACCCCCCGATGCCATGCATAGATACCAGCACTGTTTGATGCAGATGGAAGTGGAACCAGAGCTGAGAGGACGACTCAAGTGACCAAACAACACCTGTTTGAAACCACCATATTTTGGTGTTGCATTAGGATTATAGATGAGCATTGAAGTGGTAGGGCCTTCACAATCCTTAATGGCATCAAATGAGCATGCTTGACTAATCAGGCTAGAAAAAGTCGTTGCGGCTGTCGGATAGAGCATGCATTGCACAGACAGGGTGTTCACTAATGATGGGGCACAATTCATTAGTTTCTCAACCTTAAAACGTCGGAAACTCACAGATGGATTTCACATTCCTCTTAGATGGTGCAATCTGGGCTTTGAGAGCTCATCATACATCATGAGCAGTTGGTGAGCCTGGATCTGAGCCTAGACCCTTAGTCTGCACAGACGACATGGTGGGAAGTTTGGCAGCATCAGTGACTGGCTGGTCAGTGAGGCACAGCTTGGCATGAGGGGGGGACCTGATGCTGGCTTTCTGTTATCAAACAGCCAGTTTAGTTTTGACGATTCAGCTTATTGTTAGATTGTGATTCTTACAGAAAGTTGGCGCTTTCTCAAGCGCTTTTGTGCTACAAGGGCAGTCGAAGCTGGCAAGCTATCAGATCCTGGTAACAATGTGAAAGACTGTCTATCTTCATCCTTCATTTCTGTAAGATATGATATCAACATCTTCTGTACTTGTTGAATAGGCAGATGCACCTGTATTGGGTCAATTAATAATATATAGTAGTCAGTGAATTGAATGCACTGATTGATCTTCCATGTCCTCTAGACGTGTCTGAATCTCTGCATATCTATCGTACACTAGTTCCAGATACAGCTCCAACACCCTATTATATGAAATTGTACTGTCTTCGATTTCCCTTTTGGCAGAAAAAAATTGGATGAGATCGCACCAGTGTCCTCATTACTGGGTCCTAAAGGAATGAGCTCCACCCAATCTTTGAAGTGCAACCAAAGGTCGTCGATATCCAGAGAATCCTCCTTGGACCATTTCATGAAGGGAGGAAGCAGAGTAAAGTATGTGATCTTCTTGAGTTCCTGAACACCGATGTAAACAGGTATATTGGAGATCGTCTCTGATATGTTCTGTGAAGCTACAGATTAGGAAATCAGTTGACTTATGTTTGTCTCATGGACTGAACCAACTGAAGGATTCCTATTACCAGGCTTCAAAGACATCATAGTGACCTTGATAACAACAACCTCGCCACCATGTGCTGACATTGCCCTTTGGGCAAAGAATTGTCGCATCTCATCGTAAATCTTATGTGCTTCTTGATAACCAGGCTGTACCAGCATATTGGGCTCTGATACAAATTTCGGGACAACAATCAGACATATCAAAACACCTTGACCATAAAAACTGGGATGCCCACTGGTCTGTTTGGAGCCAGAGTTACGTTTCGGTCATGCATCTCTGCTTACGATCGACCTCTGAGTACTGTGCTGCCTCATGGCCATTGGTGGTGGCATCGAAGTGACGAGTTGACTGATACGCACTGGGTGGTTTTGGCCTGTAGGCGAGTGTCATGATTTAGTTCCAAGGTTTTCGGCATATGATAGATTCAGTCATACCACATCTTTGTGCATCAGCAACAGCTTTGTGGATATTCTGATGGCTGACTGCTGGCTGTGCAACTGGAGTGATCTGCACAGAAGCCGAAGCACTGGCAAGACCTAAAATCATAGACTTATTAGGTAATGAAGCATGTATAGACTGAGACAAACTCAGGGTGTGCTGGTAAGTCTCTGTCTTTCTGAGGTAGTACTGACAACAGCCACCACAGACTTGTTTACCCCTCCCATCAGGTTTTTTATTGTGCATAAAATAGAGCTCTGTCCCTTCCTCAAAGGACTGCAAGCAATGTTGACAGACAACAGAATTGGAATTGTCAGTGGTAAAATAAGCAGCCTCAACATTGGACGACATGGTGAGTGGAAAAAAAAATTTGGTAGTTTTGTTTCTTTGTAAGATTCGGAGTTCTCCTGACTACATGGACAAACTAAAACTAACTATTCCATCTTAAGAACCATAACCACTACCTGAGGATGCAACACTCCCACCCACTCTCGGAACTTTGGTACTATACTTACAAAACAGCAAATATCTATTGTGGGCATCTCATCAGACATCATTGATAAGTTACAGGCAAAGTCCAGAGTGGGAGAGTTGCCAGGTTGGGAGAATCTCAGGTACATCGGGTTCTCTGGTTCATGGCAAGCCTAATGACATCATAGGTGTGATTTCTCAGGAGACAAGTTGATTGTGCACTACCCGACATTTGGACACGAAATCATGTTTACTCTCTTCTTCAGTGTCAACACCAATGACACTGAAGGTTGCTCTTTGTTCTTGGTTGATGCAGGCTTAGTTCGCCTGGGAGGCTCTACAGATGTTGACTTGGAAGATGGTATCAAGAGTCCGGATTTCAGTCTGTATGAGGACCACCCCACAAAGCAACCACTAACACAAGCATGGCCAACAGTTGTCTGGGAAGTGGCCTATAGTGAGAATGAGCAGAAACTTGCATATGATCTTGGGAGATATGTTGCTTGTTCCCTCAGCAGGGTGTGGCTAGCAATCAGTGTGAAGATCGAGTGCAATCCTGCTGTTTCAGTGGGACAACAACCATGAGGCTTGAAGAAGGTGACATGTGCATTCTGGGAAGCAGACTATGCTGAAACATTTGAGACCTTGGAAGAGTCGGGCTCAAAATTATTGAATCACCTAACAAGATGTGATAGTCATGCTGATGAGGCTAGTGAACTATGTCGTGCCTGCCGCCACTAAGTTTTCATGTGTTTCAAAATTCAAGGGAAAGTACATCAAGTTTGTGGTTTCTCAACATGCTCTGTACACGGCAAGTGCCTTTCCTCTGGAAATGCCTCGCAACTCACTAATATCTATGTTTGGGTTGTAGATTCTTCCTGAAGAACCGAATGGGCCCACAGCAATGAACATTCTAAACAAGCATCTCTATTGTACTTTGGAGGTAGAGAATCAAGATGAGCCCACAATAACCATTCCATTTTCAACACTTCAATGCATAATCAGCGCTCACAAAAAACAGCAGAATTACTTCAAAATCAGCTGCATGATCAAGAAGTGTCCATATCATGGAGGGGACTTATATGAAAAGAAGAATAAAGAGGATGTTGCTGGAGAAATTTAACGCTTGAAAAAGCCTCGCATTGCAGATGCCTAGGCCACTCCTGACATAAGTTAGTTAGACCACATAATGCAACCTACTAACTCATTACCCAAGGATGCAACACTCTTTACTTCCATTCTCAGAACTTTGATACCATACTTGCTTATGCCTATGAATACTATGCCTATGAATATTACTTTTTTTGACATGTTTTCTTGCCTCTGCTGAATTGGAGATACTTGATGTTAGATAATGACTTCAAATTTATTTATAAATAATGAGGTGTCCAAGGGTCTTGGATTTTCCTTTTCCAGGATGATGGCTGACCATTGCAGGGTTGATGGCCAACCGTTTTGAGGTTATGGCTGACCAAAACTCAGCTGATCACTCTAGCTTGCCATACCATCTGGTTTAGATGCATCATTCGGGATGGCGATTTTTAATTGAGGTGCTGTTCATAATCCAGGTAAGCTTTTATTATTATAGCTAATCTCAAATTCTATTGCACTAACCTTGAGCTTGGCGGGGTTTAGTGGTCGCTTCCACTGTCTGAAAATAAGAGTCAACACCCTGAGCACAATCGGTTGCTTGCCACTTTCATTTTTGGTCATCGGACAAGATATTTTTAGGATCAGGGTTGTCTCGACTCTGGTGTTGCAGCATGGTCGTTGAGATTGAGAGATTATCAGTGAAACAATCAATAAAAAAATTCTGAGCTGTCAGGCTCAGGCTTCAACCAAACTGTTTAACCGTTTACATACTGTATAACTACTGTATACACCTCCCTGGCTCTGGAGGCCTAAACGTAAACGTAAACAGTTATGGAATAAACCGTTTAAAACAGTTATATAGATAGTACGGTTGGAGCCTTAAGTCAGACACCCAGCCACATCTAGGTCACAGACGTCCTCCCCGATCTACTTTCCCAACTTCGGATGTCGAGTTCAAGAACTCTCATACACTTCCTTTGACTTCTTGCAGGAGACAGTGTTGCAGTTTGGGTTGAGGCATTTCTGGATCAGAGTCACTATGATGATGAACTGGTTAGTGTATTGCGAGACTGATATTTTCTGCTATTGATGACAAAGGTTCAGGGAAGTAGACCAAGTGGGCGTCCTGATGGCCAGATCACAGTCGTGGTACGGCATCTCTCTCGTTGTAACTCTACTGGTCCATGTTAACTGTGCATAACCCGGCCATTTTGCCAACCACACCGCCTACATCGTCCCACCGTCACGATAAAGGAAAATCCCAGGCAGTCGATCCACCTATCTCCAATTGCCCACTGCATCCCACAATGGCCTGTGGTCCACATGCTGGCCCCAGCAGAAAGCAAAAGCAGTGCGATAATTTGGACACCTCCGTGAATCTTCAACCACCGCTCAAGTGGTTGCAATTGAACATGTCCTGTGAATCATTGTGCCAGAATGGCTCTGGTAAGAAGCAATCACAATCAACAGTTCTTCACTGCAAATAACCACTGTAGATCCCCACAACTCCAGCGCACCAGAGGTACCGGTCTCGAATTGGGCAACAGTCGGTTTTCTCAGGCTGTTGTGTTGTGAGCAAACGTAGGCACAAAATAGGGCTGTCAGGAATTGGCAATGCAACATGTGGCCATCCTGGACAGCCATGTTTGCATCACAGCACTGGTTTCAGTTTAAATTGGAACATACAAGGAAAGCGAGCCCTTGCTCATTCATAACCCTAAACCCTAAGCCATTTGGCAATCGTTCCTGAACCGACAAATACCAACATCCTTGACGTTGGGCTCAGCACATGGTGTGGCCCACAATTGAAGTAGATCGACTGTCATCTACAATTTTGAAATTTGTTGTCTGGCTATGGGAGACTAGGTGTGGCCTATACTCCCACACCTCGATGGCCCTACTTTTTTGACAATTGGATTGGTCCTTGGGTTAGGTGATCCATCACCTCGAAATGAGAGGGTTTTTTAGCAGAAGATTTCATGTAAAAGTGGTGCCGACCTAGTCTGAATTGAACTCTCACTGTCTGACACTGCTTCAACCATTGCACTGCTATGAGCATGGACCTGGGGGTTCTGCCTCAGGTACTTTTCCTTCAGTCGTTGTATGGAAGCTGCTCCGGGGTACCATGTCAAATGATCAAAGTTCCATTGGTCGATCGGTTGAGTTTCATCGACTATGGACCATGGTATTCTAAGTAAGATTCAATACTTTGTTTTGCAGACATAAGTGCTCACCAAAGAATGAGGCAGTCCTCGATGCCAAGTCCATGTCGTGGGCAAGCTCTTTACGGTCACATTCTGTTTGAACATCTCAGGGCGGTACACTATCAAATAAAAGGTTTGGCTACAAACCTCTTTCTGCATCTGTATCTAGCTTGTCCTCAATCTCCATCTCATCCTCATTGTCATCCTTGTCCTTTGTCTTCTTTGCCACCTTCCTCTGTTTTTTCTCCATTCCACTACCTTCTGCCTTCCCGGAATCCTCCTTCATTTTTCCAGCCTCCCTTCGCTTCCTCTGTGCACAAGTTTCCAAGTGTTTACTCCCACTCCCATCCACTCCATCACCTCCACTAGTGCCACCACCACCACCACCGCTGCCTCTACTGCCACTATCTCCACCGCCGCTGCTACCACCACCACTGCCATTACCTCTACCAATGCCACCACCATCATCTATCTCATTGCTACCGGTATCTCCGTGACTGCTAAGTTCGCCCCCTCTTGCGCTGCCAGACTTATTAAACTTGATAATTTGCATAGCGAATCGAGCAAACAGAAGCTGGTGTGATACATGATCATTGGTGAATAGTGTGTTGTGGTAGTAGTTGCCCGCATTGTCAACATTCTGCAGGAAATGGACCCGTAGTTCCCCGCACTTAGGAATGATAGCGAACATTCCATGGTCGAACTGTGCCGAGTATAGATCGTACCTCATCGCCATAAGATTGCTCGGATCCAGATGCATGGGCTCATTGCCCCTCATGTATGGGTCCATCTTGTTGATGTACAGCTGACGCAGCATAGTTCAACGTAAATGACAAGTGATATAATAATAAGCATACCCAATCTCTCTCTGCAATTGGCACTATGTGTGACATCGATAAAGAGTCGCTGCACCCTGAAATGGCACATATACCATCTCGCTCCCTGATGACTAAACTCACGCCATCGGTCTGAAGCTCCACCCTAACACCTGAGTCCAATATCCCTGATCCCCAGACCTCCACATACGATTCGTGAGGGAAAGGCCATTCTGAGAATAGTTGGCAGATCTCGTATTGGGGCTTTGAAGGGATGAAATAATAGTACTTTCTCTCAAGCAGCAGAGAATCTCGACCACCCACATGTTGAGATCCATGGTCTGCAAGATCTCGGGATGTCGATAAGTAGCCACGTGCATTGTAGGCAAGAACTTCACAAGCAAGGAGTGCTGTGCCATGGTGTAACCCAAAGACATTGGGCGAAGAAATGTCGTTTGCAGGTAGGCGTAACAGGAGTTCATTAGTGCCAGGATGCCAGAATGATACCATGATGGCATGTTCAGGAAACTGGGACATAGGTCTCAATGGGAGTAAAGGTCATTCATGACGGAGAGGTAGCATTGTGCTGATCTGAGTTCAGCCGAAGATCAACCTAGATCATGCATCATGATGAACAAGTCCAACAGTCAGACAACCAAATAAAGTCACGTGTACCGATAATGACTCATGATCTATATTTCTAGCTTTGCTTGGCTTTGCCATTGGTCAAGGTGTTTTGTCTTCCCAAACATTACAGATCCATAAGTTACTAGTATCTCCATTTCACCCTCCCTTAGCGCTCAAAAGTGCGTTCATGTCAAGTTCATGTATGTGATTTCCAAGCAAGAACACGGTAAAATTTACTTTGAAACAGATCCTAGCTCAGTCAGCTGAAGTTGCTTGTTTAGCTTGTCTGACGGGACCGCCAATTGCAACTGTGACCAAGTAGATAGTACTAATGACAAGCATCGGCCATCCCAGAATTTGTCTCCTTCCACGTGTCGCATATATATTCGCCGCTGCATTCTGCGAATATGGATAACTGGAGTAAATAGGTGGCATGGCGTAATGAGCGACCTCTTATGGCGAAACTATAGGTTGAACCCTACTGGCGAACATTGGAAGCAACTTTCTTTCTGACATTGTCGAACTTTACGTACTCACACAAGCCACCATTTCTCTCATAAAGTGGAAAACCCTCCACCCGACATGCATAACGTGTAGACCTTGACTATTTGATGCATTTGGGACGTCCATGGAGCTTCGGATGGGGAGCGATCATTGAAGCTGCACATTTGGATGAGGGTGACTATGTCCAAACCCTCGTTACGTCCTACAAATGTAAGTGTTATGACTCAAAATCCAGGACCAACCTACTTAATTGCTTATACCCATTCTATGAACGTAGGCTGAGCATCCACCGTGACCGAGTCATACAACGCGAGTTGAAGGTATAAAAGCTCACTCCCAACTTACATACAGGCATCACATTTCAGTCTTCAAAGTTTGACTACTCACTGACAACCACCCATCTAGCCCGTCGTTTCATCATGGTCCTCAAAATCTACGGATCTGCCACTGCGGCCTGCACACGCCGCGTCGGGATCATATTGCATGAGAAGCACATCCCATTCGAGGTGATTGAGGTTGATATTATGAAAGATGAGAACAAATCACCCGAGTACATGCAAAAACAGCCTTTCGGTCAAATCCCTTACATTGTATGTTGTGAAGACCCTCAGACCATGCAGCGTTGACTGACAGACCACAATGTAGGATGACGACGGCTTCGTCCTGTATGAAAGCCATGCAATATGCCGATATCTCACTATGAAATATGCCAACCAGAGCACACCTCTAATCCCTACCAATCTCGAGCAGAACGCATTGTTTGAGCAGGCTGCTTCCGTCGAGCTCACCAATGTCGATCCCTATGCAGGCAAAGCTATCTCCGAGGCCATATTCAAGCCGTAAGTTTCAAGGCAGCCCCTTATTTTCAGTGTTTTTTTTGTTGACCACGAATGAGATATGTAGACTTCTTGGCTTAACGCCAGATGAGGCGGTGTTCAAAGAGCTGATCAAGCAGCTAGATGGAAAGCTACATGGATACGAGGCCATTCTTAGCAAGCGGAAGTACATTGGTGGCGACGTGTGTCTTCTTTCTCAGGCACGACACTGATACTGATTTAGTATTAGGACATCACCCTGGCCAATGTGTTCCATCTCCCCTACGGTTCCATGCTGAAGATGGCAGGGAGTGAGATTATGTCTGACAAGTCCCGACCTAATGTAGCGAGGTGAGATTGTGTTTTTTCTTCAGATGACTTTGAGGGCTGGCTGACACCTGTGCGCGTAAGGTGGTGGAGGGATATTACCAACAGGCCCTCATGGCTTGCAGCTAAGGATGGTCTGATCGCACCCAACACCTAATTCCAGCTGCCTGCATGGACCTTTTACAATATTACAATGTACGATTGATAATAACTATGTTTTTCCTGGTTGCATTACTGGAGAGCCCCTCTTGTTATATTAGAGGGCTGCGCACCATGCCGTACACTTGGTGCCATAACTGCCAGGACCTTGAGCCTTTTGTGATGTATTGACCATCAAAAGATGGCCATCATGGCCGTGCATGCGGTATATACGGCGCTTTTCAACCCAACAATGAGCACTGAGTCCCAAAAATAGAAATATTGACAAACTTGATCACATTGACCATGAGGCTGCTGAGACAATGACAACGATGTCAACAACAGCAAACTTGGTGATAAGGCTCCAACCGTTCTATCTATATAACCATTTTACATGGTTTATACCATATATGTTTACATTTATGTATACTTGTGCTAGAGGGCCAATGCTTCACATGTCATGACCGAGTTCTCAAAAGGTGTGTATGTCAGCAGTGGGATGATATATTTTCAATCCCACTACTTATTGGTATTTGCCAATGCAAGACCGAGGAACTTACACACTCAGAGTATACACAGCTGCAATTGGAGTTGTCAGTTGTGCCTGGCTTGGCCTCTGTAAAATCAGTGCCCCATTGCTAGTCATTCCATCATGGTGCCAACAGCCACCAGTTGAGTCAAGGAAGTGGGTGGTAAAGTGTTGGTTTGCATAGTAAATTACACCTCGAAGCATGTACTCTTCTGCAACACCCCTGCAGGTTATCTGGAGACTTGTGTGGAGAATGGGGGGTGCACCCCCCCATTGGAAAGCAATCAATGGTGGGTGGCTCTGGAATGTAGTTTTTCTGACTTGTGGTTGGCCACACATTGGACAAGAAGAAGCCAGTCTTTGCTCTTGGTTATTTAGATGTGCTTGCAAGCTCATGCCTGGTAGTGCAAATGTATAAACAAGGCAGGATGTAGTGTCTGTCTCCCTTCCTCTAGAATGTTCACAGCTTGAGCATTGTCGAGTAGATGAAGTGACACGTTGGCCAGTTTTAAGTAATTCACCTAGTATGCTGTGGACACTTGTAAATTCACCAAACTCAAATTCTTCTGAGGCATTTGCAAGAAGGTGCCTGAAGTTGTCTCGGATTACTTCCAAAGAAAGGCCACGAGTGGGTGTAAGTGTGGTGTGATTTTGAAATTCATTTAGTAGAGCACCCATGGAGTTGTTTTCTAAGTTTCCCCAAGCTGATTGGTCAGAGTGGCAGAGGTTCTTCCATATGTTAAAAAGAATAGTTATAACAGCGTCATATGCACAACCATTGTTTGCCAACTGGCTGCACAGCACCTGTGATTGCAGGAGAGCTGTGTGAGAGCCATGGCTTTTTATTTGGTGAAGGTATAAGGGTTGCTGGTGTGAGAGCACATTTTTCTGACTTATTAAGAGGAGGTAACTTGTTCAGTGTGGTTGTTGTGGGTATATGAGGCATGCTAGATGGAGGAGTAGTTTTGGTGCTTTTTTCAACCAAGGCCCATTCTATATTGCTGTGTGGCCACTCTAAAAAAGGATCACTTGGTCCCCATCTGATAGCTTTATGAATTGTTGGAGGCATGTAGTCTTCACCTTTCAGCTGTCTGTACAGAGCAATTAGACTGTTTCTCCAGTCTGCTTGAGTCATATGTGCAGGAAGCTTGCCTTCAAAATTGAGTTTTGTGATGCTGTCCAGTATCTCAAGCTCACAGAATTCTTGTCTTAATGCTCCAGAGGCACCACCAGTAATTTTGTGGGGGTGGAAACCTGTCAAGATCAATGTGCCTGCTGCCATAGAGCTTCTTGAGAGAGCTGTGTAACATGCCTGGTGTGATCTACTGTAGCTAAGGTCCACAACATTTTCTGGTCTTGTTTTCCCCTGAGAAGCATAGTCTGTCATTGCCCAGTAGCACTTCAATTTGATTGCATGAAATTGTCAGGGAGGTGTCATCAGGCAACAGACAAGAAGTGGTCACACTAGTCCATGTTAAAGGCACAACATTTGAAGGCAAGTTATCAAGCTGGACTTGAGATGGAGGATTAACAAGGCAGACAAAAAGTGTATCCAGTACAGCAGTACCATCAGGTGTTTTACCTGTTTGCCAAGAGTGAACAACTGCTTCTTGCCCTCTAGTCATGCAAAGCTCAGTAGCAGAGTTGACACGAATCATAACTGGCATACCAATACAAAGAGAAAGCTTTCCAGGAATAAGGTTTGTATTTGCACATGGAGATTGTGCCCATAGTATTTTTTGTACTTCAACAGGAATTGCAGCATGTTTTATAGAATGTTTATGGCTCCCCTTGAGATTCTTCTTTCTCTCTTTGGATTCTTTTGAAGGCATTGAATCTTGAGAGAAAGGATTGCTCTGTCTCAGCAGCAAAACAAAGTGAGCCAAGGCAATTTATTTCATCCTTATGCACATTTAAGGCAGTCATGATGGACACATTTCTAAACTGCTTTTGCTTTAAATTTGGTTTGCCTTGACCTGGGCTAGAAACACAACTATTTAGAAATGCAATGTCTGCAGGGGTACAAGCTTTGTACCGCATGTTTTCCAAAGCAGTATGAAATTTCATGTCTTCTGGTGACTCATTCTGTTGTCTCATGTTTTTTTGCAGAATTACAACTGTTGTCACCTGGTGCCACAAGGCTTTGCCCATCGCAGCCTCTTGGTCATACAATGATTTTGGGTTAACCCCTACAGTTCGACTGTAAATTGATGCATTTTCTTGTCCAATTGCAGGTGGAAGTTGGGCAAAATCTCCTGCAAAAATCATGTCAAGGCCTCCAAAAGGGCATTCTGGGTTGTTGTTGATCTGAGCCAGCCGTGCACTTATCAAATACATGTCTCTGCAGCACAGCATGGATACTTCATCCAGAAACACATAGTCAACACCTTGCAGCCTGGTTTCACTTGTGCCAGCTGTGTAGCCAATGTTTTTTCTCCCTCTGAATTGATTCCAAACATAGAGTGGTAAGTTGACCCACCCAAGAGAGCCGCCGCACTCCCTGTTGGTGCAACTACAACCAGTCTATGTGATTCTTTCTTCCGCCTGAAGAGTTCAATAAGTGCTTCCAGTACTCGGGTCTTACCAGTTCCAGCCATTCCAGACATAGCTGATCTGGACTTTCACTACAGGAATGGTTAGCTACAATTCAATAGGCCCTTTCTTGCTCTTCATTTAAATCATATTCTTTCAAAACTGCATTTATAGTGGGGCCCCATTTTGAAGATTCAAAGGTGTGAGTTAGGTGACCTTTGGTTATAATTTTAACCTCATTTGGCACAAATGACCCTGGTTTAGTGTTGTTGTCAACAGGGTTTATAGCATGTAAGTGTTGTCCCCTTTGTTTCAATACTTGGGTATGTTTGCTTACTACTGCTGCCTTCCATTGAGATGCCAACTGAACAGCAGCAGGTGCAGCTGGTTTTAGGTTGACACAATCTGGCAAAAGCTTTGCATTACATTCTGTCCAGCCAGTTACTGTCAAAACATGATTAATGGCATTCATTAACGAGTTGCGTGCTTTGGTCTTCTTTCCAGTTGCAGCAGATATCTCAATATCTTCTGCAAAATTATGAGTACAATCATCCTCTGTATAATCATTTATGACTGTTTGGTCCAAATCTTTCAGTGCAGCTTCATCTGCAAGCCAGCTGGGAAGTGACATTGTGCCCTTTTTCATTTGAGCATGAAAATCATCTTGAGCATCCAAACATTCATAACAGATGTTCATGTTACACATCAGCTGAGTGGGCCATGTTCCAAAATTGTAAGCTGTAAATGCCTCATTCCAGAGTTCACTATTTTGTCTCAAGTCATGTCCTGTACACCATGGCTTAAATAATGTTAACATTGCACTACAATAGTATTCTCGGTCACCTTGATCACTTCTTGGTAGTGTAAATCCTATAAAGTTGGGTATTGATTCAGCATCCTGGGGAAGCCACTGGGCACAATGAGACTTCTCCAAAGGGTGGTCTGATGCAAAGTCAAAAAGCATCTGCTTGGAGGTGTTTATCAGATCAGGTTGTATGCAGTTCTCACCATCACTTTCACTGTCTGTGTGTAAGTATTCATCATTTTTAACAGCTGTGGCTTTTTTTGGTTTGGGTTTTTCACTCGTCTGCCCTGAGCAATCCAGTCATATAGGCAAACAGATTCCAACTGTATGGGTTGAAAAATGTAATCACTAACTGGAGACATTCCCACTACTTGATTACCTTGTTTGAATAATGTTATATTCTCAGTGTCCTGTTTACCCTCTAGTGTGTCATCTTGTGGTGTTCATGGTGATTGTGCATTGCTTACAAAAGACTGCCAATAAAAAGGTGTAAACATGTGGCCAGTGTAGTGATCCAGAAGTCCCAGAAGGTACATGCAAATCATTGGGGTGCCCATCTCCAGCTTTGCAGTCAAAGAATTCACAATTTTTGTTATCAGCTTGCAAGCTTTTTGTTGATGTGACTCGGGGCCTGCAAGCATTTCAGTATTTTTTTGAGACATGGACTTCACAGTCTCAAATATGACATGAGTTTTCAGAGTAGGCTTAGTTACATAATTGGTTACATAAAGTAATACTCCTTTAATTGCTGTGCCTGAGTGCAAGCTTGCAACATCTATGTTGCAACAAAAGAGGTAAGTGACAACATATGTAACAGTGTTGATCCAAGGCTCTCTCTTTTTCATATTTATGTGGCCAGTTTCATCATCTACCTCTGTTTTTGTGAAAAGTGGTCTTGGAAAGTGAGCCTTGCATTTCCCCCATATATTGTCCAAGCACCCTACAAAGGAGCACAGCTTGTTCTGTGAGCCATCTTTGTTTTTATTTGTTGTACATTTGTGAATATTAGATCTGAGAATGATGTCATCTACTGTTGATCTGAAACAAGACCACCATGATGTTAGTGCCTTACATTGCTTACATCCTTCACAATTTTCTGTAAGGCAGTGACTAGGTGGTGTTTCAGGCATTGTCTCTGTAGGGTCATGGTAGCCAGGTTGAGCAGAGGCTATGTTTACATTTTCTTCTGCAGCCTCTCTAGAGCCAGCAACAAAATCACCAGAATGGGTACTTTCTAAGTATTCAACCAAGCTTTTGTGGAAATCAGAACTAGGGTCTGTAATTCTCTGGCACATATCATCTTTCCTAGGCTCGGGCCAGTCGAGCACGGTTTTGACTTTATCCTCAGACATCCGCAGTCCATCCAGTGACAAGATGAAACCCAGATATTCAACAGTGTCTTTGTGGAATTCACATTTCTGTGGAGAGGCATAAAGTCCATTTTTCCGGAGACAGCGGAGGACTTCTTTGACGTGAGCCCCATGCTGGGACTTGTCATCGGGGTAGATTAGAATATCGTCGAGGTACACGATGACACAAACATCATAGTACACCAGTTGGTCAAATGGCCAATTTTGACCATCAAAATAAATTCCAAATGATATTTTATATAGATAGAGCGCATTAATAGGATCATATTAATCACAAAATTTTGAATTTTGGCAGACTAGTTCTTGAGATATGCAGGAAATACTGAAAATATAGGTTTCATGAGTTTCTGCAAGAATGAGGCATTCAAAAATCAGGTTTTTCTGACAGTTAGTCTTGGAACATGTCCCAGTAAGTCAGGAAAATAGTTTGGTAATTTTTACTATCTTACATAAGTTCTGAAGGAGCTAATCATGAAATTATGACAACTCGAAGTTGTAACTTCAGCACTACCCATGCAAAATTTGTGATTTTCACTGTTCCTAAGTCCCTCAGGCCTATCAAAGTTGGGAACATAGGTATCTCAATTTTCAGTGGCCCAAGTTGCCTGTACTATCTAGATGTCAAATGTACATGTGACGGTTCTGAACCATCACGTGCATTGAGATGCATGTGACAGTTCTGAATAAATTTATTGTCAACAACATTACTTTTGATGTGAGACAGACATCACATGCAGCCACTTTGGAAAACTTATGTATAAGTAGAGCTGTGCAGTCACCACTACTTTTGTACAATGTCATACATCAATAGTAACATTGTCAACAATAAATTTATTCAGTGCACGTGTTGGTCAAATGGCCAATTTTGAACATCAAAATAAATTCCAAATGATATACAATTATATTCATCCCAAGATCATGAATTTTGGCAGACTAGTTCTTGAGATATAGACAAAATACTAAAAATGTAGTATATATATGAGTTTCTGAATGCATAGGGCCCTCAAAAATCACCCTTTTTCTCCAGTTAGTCTGTAACAATGTCATAGTAAGTTGGGAAAATAGTCGGGTGAATTTCACTATCTTATGTAATTTCCAAAAGAGTGAATCATAAAATGATGAGAACAAGAAGTTGTATCTCAATCTCTACACGTCCAAAATTCATAATTCCAACAGCTCTCAGGTCCCTCAGATCTACTAAGGTTGGGAACATAAGTATCTTGAATTCTGGTGGCTGGAGTCCAGTACAACAGCCTATGCTATGTGGCCACCAACTGTGCACGTGATGGTTCTGAACCGTCATGTGTATTGTAAATACATGTGATGGAAAGTCTGCTACATATATTAATTAACTCTAAACATGTTACAATGCTTGTCACCACCTCACCAATACTGCTCTGATGTGACCGAAAATCTGCTACATATATTAGTTAACTCTAAATGTGCTAAAATGGCAGATTTTTCTACTCAGATGGAAATAGTCCAGTTAATTTTACTATCCAAAGAAGCAGATCATGAAATTATGACAACTATGTTACACTATCTAAAGAAGCAGATCATGAAGTTATGACAATTATGCATAGCACACTATCTAAAGAAGCAGATCATGAAGTTATGACAATTATGCATAGCACACCATCTAAAGAAGCAGATCATGAAGTTATGACAATTATGCATAGCATATCATAAACAAGCATCATTATGGTGCTGGAGTCCAGTGTGCTATGTAGCTGCTAACTGGTCACATGACAGTTCTGAACCGTCACATGTGTTGGGTTACATGTGATGGAAAGTCTGCTAGTTAACTCTAAATGTGCTAGAATATGTGTGATGGAAAATCTGCTACATATATTAGTTAACTCTAAATGTGCTAGAATGGCAGATTTTTCTACTCAGATGGAAATAGTCCAGTTAATTTTACTATCCAAAGAAGCAGATCATGAAATTATGACAATTATGTTACACTATCTGAAGAAGCAGATCATGAAGTTATGACAATTATGCATAGCATATCATAAACAAGCATCATTATGGTGCTGGAGTCCAGTACAATAGCCTGTGCTATGTAGCCGCTAACTGGTCACGTGACGGTTCTGAACTGTCACATGTGTTGGAAATACATGTGATGGAAAGTCTGCTAGTTAACTCTAAATGTGCTAGAATCACACATTTTCTACTCCAATGGCAATAGTCTGGTGAATTTTGCTATCTAAAGAAGCAGATCATGAAGAACTATAACAATTATGCATAGTGTTGTGTAACATAGCATAACATAGCATACCATAGCATAAAAAGCATAATATGACCCAAGATATGTATATATTTCAGATGAGTATTTCATGTAATTCTCTCTGCATGGATTTCCTACTTTATGTGCACCCCACTTCTTATTTTTAAAGTAGTTGATTGGGTTATATTAGTGTTGTTCACAGTACCCATTTTTGGGCCATTTTCAGCTCATTTTCAGGTTCATTTTCAGATCAGTTTTGGCTGTTTGGCAGAATAATGATCAAAATGGACCAAAAAAATGAAGCCAAAAACAACGTGAAAAATTGCTACTATGAATGCTTTGATTCCTTTCTTTTAGCCAAGACTTCTCTCTACTCCTCGTGTATCAAGTGGTGGGAAAAAGTACCAAACCTGACCACATTAGAATGTTAGGTGCATGTGATGGTTCAGAACCATCACATGCAATATGTGAATGTCACATGATGGTTTTCCACTCTTAACACCTCCAGATACCTGTTTGCACAACTTGCATTTTACATTGTGCAGGAGATCGCATTGAATCAAGTGCATCTCTAGCCTAATTCAAATATGCCTAGTTCTTGGAGATCGCAATGCATGGTATGGCCTGACTTCACAGATTCATCCTTCTCAAACTCCAGAAATGCTTGGAGTTGGTCAAACTTCACAGATTCTGATCAAGTAATGCATACTCAGGAAATTCATGCACAATTGCCTCCCCCATCAGTGCAGCTACACACAGGTGGCTCTTGGAGCCCATTCCCCTCATGGTCTGCATCGGATTGGAGCACATGTCCACCATGGTCCACATCAGAGAATAGTTCTAACCATCAGAAAGAACACTGGGATGTGGAAAGCTTTCTGGGTTCTCAGCCTAGTAACAAATGTGATGAAGACTACAAGCCAGGTTCCAAGTTCAGCCCGCTTATCCATTCTCCAAAACCCCAATCAGAAACCAATGTGTCAGATCCCATAACACAGCTCCCCACTAATTGGTACGTCACTAACACATCCATACTGGTTGTTCACTACCCATACCTTATTTATTATCTAGCGACGCACCTTGCCAATTCAGTTTTTTGGGTAGATGCCTATCATAATCTAGAAACCCTGAAACCTGGAGGGCTCATAACACTGTCAGTACTAGATTTCTTTTTGAGCTGGGAATCCCATCAAAGTCAACATTCTGGTAACTCAGCCAACTCCTTCTATTATCTCCATACCGAGACTGTATGAAAATTCACTGGAGACCTCAATCATGACAATTCCCTTGTACAAAAGTGCCTTGGCTTGGACACTGGGCCTATCCCTCATGCTCCGGTCATATTTTTAGTCACCTCAATGCCAAACAGATATTTTCTTGCCTTGTTTGACTTTTTGGAGAAAAAGGTTTTGATTTTGGGATGCTATGGACTTCAAATATTGGATATCATATCTGTTCATGCAGAGTGGGGGTCCTGGAGTGGTCACACACTCTGGAACAGAATCGGAAGAGCATTTAAGTGGCTTACATCTGAGATGACAGAGGCTCAATCTATGGTGGTCATATATGAAGCAAATTGGATTCCAGTATATTTCTGCACCCAGTTAGGATGAAAATTGGGCTAACTATGTCAATTAGCAGGATTCTCACTCAGGCCCTGGTATTGCAGCATTTTCCAAGCTGCTGAAAGACAGGGATTGGACTTGGGACAAGGTTTCATCCCACAGCCAACTACCCAATCTTTCTTGTGAGCACAAGGCAAGAGAACTAATGTTTCACACTGTTCTCCATGCCTCGCATTCATGCTTCATCCTTTGGAAGAAAATGTCCAGAGGAAAAAAGGATTGGATACAGCCTCCGGAAGCATTGATTGCTGAAATGCATATCCCACCTGCTCAATTTCAGTGGGTCAGAAATATGACCCTGGTCTTTCTGAATCAAAGTTGGAAATGCCAAACGTGCCAGATTCATGCTGTTTCTGATGATTCCCCCATGGATGATACAAAAAGTCCTTATCTGACAGGCAGACCCCTATGCCCACTGTCAAAAATCAGAACACTTCACCTCCCACATCCTCTTCCTATGGAAGAAATGGATACAGCATCTTCATCATCTGATACTTCTGATGATGGTAGTGGATTCGGTGACTTTGATGACTACAGCACTGCACCAATATGGAGTGGTAATGATCCACCCCTCTTTGATGTGTGGACCTTTAATTCCTCTTATTCTCCGACTCTCCCCAGCTTTTTTTTTACATGGAAAGACAGAGGATACAGGTTGCCTCCAGATTTTGCCAAGACTTCCCAGAAAAAGATCCCTACAGATTTTGTTTCACGCCTCTTACCCACTGCTTTTCCATCTACAATCAACAATGTTACACTTCCATCTACGATCAACACTGCTACCTTTCCATCTACAATAAACAATTCCACCCCCCTGTCTACAATCAACAATGAGCCTGAAACACCAGGGGGCAGACCTATTGTTCCAGAAACCATTTCCTTGGGTGCAAAAGGGATTCTGGATGAGGCCGGGAGAACTCCAAAAACACGAGAAAGTTATAATGCTTTCATTCCAGGAAAGACCAGGACGGATGATTTCCTGGAGCTGGACCTAGAACAAGATCACATTCCTTTAACTTGGGAGCAGGTTTCAATCTCCATCGACATTGATAGTGTTCTCTGGGTCACCACAAATACATCTCTATCATACAAAGGTGCTATCAATCTCCATCTACTCCCTCATTTTTCAGATCAACCCCCATTTTCTGCAAATCCCTCTGTATATATTGCACTTTTGGGACCTCCAGAAGACCAAAGAGAATTGAATAATCCACAGTTCCAAAGAAAATCTCAGTACCCCCTCAGTTTCATTCCTCATATGCCATTCGGTTATTTTGGTGAAGCCTCTCAGCAGTTTAACCTGTATATTTTCTTCCCCAGAATGATACACAAAAACACCAACAACAATCGAGCAATTACCATAATGCCTCGCGAACTGCAAGAGCTGTGGATTTCGGAAGCTATTTTCAAAGCATTGGCTTCCACCCTGGATCACTATCCCGGAGTCATAGAATATCTCCCTCAGAGTATGGAGCAACTTCATTGGAAAACAGGAGATCGTGCTCGACATCCCACAATTGCCCTTGCTCCAGAGTCACTGGAATCTCTTTTGGCTGCTGTTAATTATGCAGTATCTCAAAATGATGACCTTCTTTCTCGCTTCGGGTCATTTTTTTTTGTTCTTGATGCAAGAGGTATAAAGCTACTGTCAAAACAATATGGACCAGGTGAAACTGCCTTTCAGGCACTCCAGAGGATTGTTCCAGGCTTGGATTGGAACTACATGCTGGACAGAAGCAATGGGGAGCTATATCTCGATCTCGGAGTCTCCTTTCACCCAATAAGCACCACACAGCCAATGGTCAGTCTCTGGCGACTAGGAAGCCTCAGATCATCCTATGCTCTTATGGGAAAATTGAGCACCAATTTCAAAGAATATCATTATAACACCATGTGAGACTATGGAGGTTTCAAGGCTGAAACATCATGTCATGTTATGCATCACACCCATATAATAAAGTGCATTTCATATAATCTGCACTTTGAGTGTGTCCGTCAGCCTGGGCAACAGAAATATATCGCATCTCTGGACAATGCCATTCAATGCAATCAAAAGTACATCAATGGCTGCACACATTGGATGAAGGCCCTTGAAGCAGGTTCAAAACGCTCGTATGGCATTTGTGATGAGCTTCGTGCAAGTGCTTCTGTGGGTTTGGAGCTTCTTCAAGTTGTAATGGACCAGGTGAGAATTTTACCTGATTTCTGCTTCATTGTCAGCACTGAACTGTTTGCAGGCAGAAAGCTTCCTTGAGAGCAATCCAATTATATGGATCCCAGTGACGACCTTTTTCACCTTTGCTTCGAGACGGTTTACAGAACTACAAGACATTCACCAGAAACTTGCTGTCAATCGCCCACAAAATTATGGTACTCTCACAGCCATGATTCTCCATTTGATGCAAAACATTATGGTCACTCCATCCAATATCCCATCATATGTACAATCCGCATTGAAGATGCTACATCAAAAGGCAGTTACAGAAAGGCTTGGGATGTTTTTCATCAATGACCTTGATCCAGAGGACATGGAGTGCATACATGTGAACTTGGGACAGAAGGACAGTGGTGAAATTGTGAGAGAGCACAAACGTGCACTTGCAACCATGGCCCCAACAAAGAAGCCAAAGGATAGAGGGTTACACCTGATTTCTTCTTGTATATCTATGGAATACCCATGGGGTGAGACCATCTCATGGTCAATGCTGCAGAGGTTGTGCAAGCAGCACCCTGTGGACTTTCTCCACCAATTCAACTTTGAAAATGTGGATATAGGCCTAATCTCTCAGGAAATCCTGGAAGTCACTGAGGATCTTTTCATAACTTTCACCAAAGATACTTGGTTATCTTTTCACGAATCATTTTTGCCTGCTGGAATTCGACCCAAACTGGCCAACCTAAAGGAGTCAATGGAGGTTTGGTCATGCCAGAATATTCTAGCACTCCTAGGTGGAAAATCTACATTTCTGCCCTCAACATACCATCTTGAAGGGGCTCCAAAGAAGAAAAATCCAGATGTATCATTCCAGGAGCTCAGGGCACTCTTCTTCCCCAGTCCCAATAAACACTTCAAACATAATAGTATCTGGGAAGGCTATACAGAACCCAGCGGTTATATCAGGCGATACTGGAAGGTTCTTGAGGAGAGAAAAGATGTTCCAGATATCATTGATGCCATCCACAAGATACTTTATGAAATATTTGGTCAACTTCAGTGCCTTCCTCAAAGTACAGCTGATGCCAGCATATGGCATGCCACTGATGGTTTAGTCTGCTTTTTGACAAACCCCTGTTATTATAGGGTTAAATCTGTCAGCTCTCTTGGATGACAAACCACAATAGGACCTCAAAGACCTGAAGTAAGCACTGCAGAACTCCGAAAGCGGCTCAATCCAGGAATCTCTATCCCTCGAAAAAGGAAAAGAAATATGACAAAGCAACTCTCATACGATTGCTATATCATGGAAAGAAATATCGTACCAAATATATGACATGGCAAGTATTGTATCACTTTGGATATTCTTATCTGATTATGGTTCCATTGTAGTATGTGGTGTAAGGGAAGTTTTGAAGCTTTCCTCTCTCCTTAGGTGCTATTCTCTTGGGTGGAAAGTACCTATCAAACATTGTCGTCGTTCAAGAGTCGCTGGGGACCATGCACATCTGAATTTTTTCAAATATTCCAGAAAAGTCGGTGGATTTGAAGGTTTTCCAGGTCACACTGTGATGCGCCTGATTCAACATAATGATGTGGGAAGTGTCTTTCATTTGGACTCCATTCGGACTAACAGCAAAAATGTCAAACAGCACTTGCTTCCAAATTTGTGAGACAACGTCATCTGGAGTGACATCACCAATCTCATCCTCCTCCTGATCAAACTGAGCTTCATTGACATCATGCTCTGTTTCTTGACCTACTGGCCGTAAAGTAATACCGCGATGGGCAAGCTGCAAATTGATGATATCCTCCTCGATGTCAGCATCACGTACAAATTGAACAGCAGTAGTCCTTCGGCACTTATTAGGAATACGGGATGTGTGCGCTATTGTACCATTTGGTGCCAAGACCCAATCAATCCCTGCGTCGTGCTCGAGGATAGCCATACTTGTCCGACCATATATCCTGGCTAAATGTAGCTCATCGACCCTGGTGGACATGGCCAATAGAACATGCCACGATTTATGTACTCTATCTTACATGATATCGCCAAGAAAAAATATGCCACAATTATATCCAACTGGGATAATGACTTGTATTGTTGCGCACCCTCAGGTCAAAAATTCAATGCATTGAGCACTCGACCATAAAGCCCTCCCCTCAACTCCAGCCCTCAGCCTGTTATCGAACACATAGCAGAGAGCGGACAGCTGCATGAATTTGAACACCCTATGAACAATGAGGTTAAGTAGTAAATAAAAATTAAATGAATAGTTACTGACCACCACAAAGCAACAGGAATAGCAACCAGCGAATTCGACAGTAGTTGGCGTGATATTGTGGCAAGGACATTTGGCTCCAAAGTGCAACCAGGATCTCAAAATGCACACAGTCTTTATTGGGAGCTCGCTTGCCATCTCCCATACACTGGCCAAACATGGCGCTCATAGTGGTCACATGATTAATTAGCTTCGTCAAACCTGTAGATGGCAAAAGCTTGCTCGCTCTATGCTTGCTGAAGCTCCTGCTGTGCAGCTGGTAAGTTGGCTCCTTGTCAGTCGTATAGACATTAAGGTAAACAATGCAGTCAGTGTGTCCCTTTCTGCCAGGCGTACAGCAAAATCCAGCAAATTTTTTGAACTGCACAACACAATCAGTGGCAAAATCAAAGTCCAGGAAATCTAGCTCCCTCTGAAGGGCTGTCCAGTGCTCTTCTGCATCTGCTGGATCATGGACCATAAAACCCTTTGTTCCACAAACTTCGTGCATGAAATACACATCTTGCAGCTTGGGTATTTGATAGACAAAGCTGCATTATGTGAGGGTGACCAATAGAATAATCTCTATCTACAAACAGCTTGTACAGCAGGACACATGCCTTTGTTGTATATCCTGGCAAAGATTGCAGCTGGAATTGAGCGGTCGTGACTGCCCACTATGTAAAGCCAAGAAAACATCATCCTTGTTACATGGCGTAGATTAGCTTTACCCAAAGCAACATTTGGGATCTTGTACAGAGGCACATCGATCCTCACATCCTTTTGTTGATATAGTGGCGACCTCATCAATGCGGGTTCCGGGTTAAGGGGCTAGCCAAGCATGCTTTGAGCTGATTTGCATATGAAAGGAAAGTCAATAAGAAAAGGCTAGATGGCTGAAAAAGATAAGGAAAGGCTAGAAAAGGCTTCAAAAAAAATGGATTGATGAGCCATAAGGGTATCAGTTGTTGTTTAGATGTAAAGCTACATGTCATGGCGATCTGACTCGCATGGTGGTAAGGTGCAGATGTATGCATGCTGAGTATAGTGCTAGAACCCGCATGTCAGTTGGCATGACTCGCAGGTCCTCATGTTCAATGAGCACAATCCACAAGTCATGTTGAGCTGACTGCTGGTTTGTTGGGCTAATTATATGGCGCTTCAATAGTTAAGAAGGTAATTGGACAAAAGATTTGGACATGCATGTAATACACGGGCCTTTCAAGTGGATGAATTCTAGAATATATATATATGATTGAGTCGATGGACATATGGAGTGGGCAGGGATGTTACTCATGGAGCACTAGCTTAGGAGGAAGTTTTGTAATTCATAGATATTTTTATTGTCTGAATCGACGGATCCATGTATTGTATGAAGTACAAATATTAAGCTATCTGTGGAATTGGATAGTGAGACAATGGAATATAAAAGAATAAATAAAGACACTTACCTCAGACCTTCCATATATCATCTAGATCATCCACGGCGTCTTCGCCAGTGTCATCTAAGACGACCAGACCACTGACACAAGTTTGCTGTAACTAACCATTCATATAGTTAGAGAAGAGGAGAAGAAAGTGTCATTTAGCTTCCATGCAGATCACTCCCATGATGCAGCTAGTGATCAGCATGCAGAACATCCACAAAGCCATCGCTAAAACACAAAGACAAGGTAAAAGATATTCTAGTCATGTGTTAGAGAGCCTTGTAGCTAATGCACTTGCCTATAGATAAAAATCACCCAGTCTGCATAAGTCAATTTGATTCCTCAATGCTGCCACCAACACATCCAGGACCTTTGAGGCAGCCTGATACCCTGAAGTCAATCGTAAACAAGGATACCTGGCCAAAGCACGGCTCTAGTTCTAGCAGTTACTCCAATATCTCTGTTCACATTAGTGTTCGGAAACTCAAAAATATTGCCTACTTAACTCTTCTTCCACCTTTCTTGATCTGGTCCAAGGAAGACATCCTGGCCATGAAAGATCTTTGCCTTCACTTCAAGGATTGGGTTGAGCTCATCCCTTTAGAATATGGCCATGAGGACATAGGCATGATCTCAGCCAAGTTCTTCCTATCAAAAGGGAAATCTAAAACCATACAATTCACCCCCAATAAGATTTTAGAGCTCTACCTGAAACTGGCATATAATCAGTATGCAGAAATTTTGGGACGCCTTGAGGACATGGAAGATAAACTGGTGTGTTTACTTCATCTATGGACTGTATTTATATCTCCACAAAGATGCATTTGCCTAATCAACAAATAAAGAAGATGTCGATATCATACATTACAGAAATGGAAGGATGGTGATTATCCAGCCACTAATCTCACCATGCCTCCCAATACACAGCCTGTGCAAGTGGACAATTTAGGCTCACCATCTGCTATTGATGTACAGTAAGCTCTTAAGGCCCAGACAGCACCATCTAAGCACAACATGAAATCTATTTGTAAGTTCAACCATTTTCACAAAGATGAGTAAACTGACCTTAATCATGCAATAGTCAATACTATTTCCATACAATGCATGCTTTATCCAATGGCTATGATAACCTTTTCTAGCCTCATCAGCCATGCCTGTTCATTTGATGCAATCAGAGATTGTGAAGATCCCACCCCTGCAATGCTCATTTACAATCCCGGTGCAACTGCAAAATATGGAGGTTTTAAAAAAGCCTTGTTTGGTCACTCAAGTTTCTCCATCTTCGCAGGTTCCACCGCTATCTGCATCAAACAGTGCTGGTATATGGACAAGGCTTCCGGGGCTTGGCAAACCTATGACAGCCACATGCAAATTGCAAAGCTTAGTACCGAGATCAATTGTCTCTGCTGGGCTTTAGCTCTCATGGAGATGGTTTACGGTTTCATTGATGAATATATTGAAGCCCACAGTGCCCCTACTTTTACAATCCCAAGAATGCGCTTTGTGAAGAGTGTGCTCGCTATCTCTGATGCACCATGTGAGATGTACATGATTGAGGAAGTCATCGATGAAGCAAGCGACAGAATGTTCATGAAGTATATTGGAAATGGTTCTGTAAAACTATTTGATTATCTCAATGGTACCACTCTTCATCGTGCTAAATTCTTGGCATTCTCCTAACATGTGCAATACCTGAAGATGAAGGGCTTCGCATTTATAGGAGATTTTCAAGGTAAGGTGCACAAGCAAATAACTCGATGGATACTAAACTTTTTACAGGTGGAATATGTCTCTTGATGGACCCTCAGATCATAACTGTGTTATACGTTCCCAGGTCCTAAACTTTGTTTGTAGCTGAAACATTACAGGGGGATTGGCTTTATTTTTTCAGATGGAAATCTCTCCTCGACTCAGACCAATTTTTCTGTCAAATATATTTGCAATTTATTCTGCAAGTACTTCCATATTTCACAGACCATGAAGACTGAACAACTATTGTTTACTGATACTCCAAGTCGTGTCCATGCCATCTGGGACAAGAAAGAAGGTGAAATTACTGAAGTCATTGGTTAATCTGTTTCCTTGAATATCTTGTCAGTGGGTTTGAATGGTGAGGTGCCCCCTTAATAAATTACTGCATTCTATTCTTTTATTTCTCACTTCTTGCTTATCTCTGCCTCCCTTTCATGTTGGTAGCTTTTTGATACAAATGGTTTATCCTTACAATTTAGTTAGAGGACTTGCTGAAAGGCTCACCTAGAACTGAGCAGGGCAGTCCACATAGGGGGCCCACAAACTAATAGTATTTCAAAATAAAAGGCACAAAATGTGTTATCATCAAGACAAGCATCAATCCTCGTCATCACCGCTACCTCTAAGCTGCCGATATAACTGTATCAGTCATGGAAATATTAGGGTCAAACTGACTACATGCATAAAATCACTGAATGTCACCTTGAAGTTGTGACACCATTGACCATGTAACGAGGACCCAGCTGACGAAAAAGGAATGGAAGTTGATGACAGGTAAAGGTTGATGCATATGGCGGGCCAAATGCACAAATCACACACAGTTTGTGTCACCTGGCTGAAATTTGTGTTGTCACAAATTTTTGTGTGTGTCGCCTAACTGAAAAATTGTGTCGCCTAACTAAAAATTGTGTCATATAACTGAAAAGTGTGTTGCTACACAAGGTGATGTGTGTTCTCAAACCCCAACTTTTGTTTGCTTGCTCTTACTTCTCGCTTTATACAAGAAAATGTACTATTTACTGATTAAAGTAAATTTATGGTAGTGGTATAGTATAGGGTTAATATGTAAAATGAGTGAGAATATAAATATCAAACATGATACTTTTGTAAAAGGAGCTTGTAAAATATGGGTATTAGTATGAGATAAAAAGGAAAGGGGGGGTTTATTGGTCTGAGGAGTGAAAACAAGAGTGGAAGAGCGAGGAGTATGGAGTATTAACAATCCAGTCCAGATGGCCTCATTGCAACTCAACCATGAAACCCCTTTAGCCGATCAACTTATCGCACAGCTTGCCAAATCAGTGGCACTGCAGGATAAATTTGGAATCAAGATTTATTTGAAAGACAGGTTAACAGCTAAAACAGACTTGGTCAAAAAAGGTGCAGTCCTTTGTGATACAGATTGTGGTGTGCCTGGTGCTGTTATTGCCAGCAAGGAGAATGGTTTTGCACACCTGCCCCATGATGAATCTGCAATCTGGCTCTCACAGCCACATGCACCAGATGGTAAGCATATACACTGCTTTCATGGGTTATATATAACATGCACTATTTAGGGTTATATACAAATATAGTTGAGCTAGCAGTTTTTCACAAAGTTGGTCTTGGAGCACAGAAGTCCAGTAGTTTGTATGAGTGGGCTGCAGGTGTGGTTGCACAAGCCTGTTCTGAGCGCACCAATGTATGGGTATGTCTAGTTATCTTTTTGGCTGTTATTCAATTTATTAAACACTATCTAGCCCAATCACCAAGGTCAAATGGTTCAGCTTGGCTGGAATGCTGGCCCACATCATGCACAGGTATGGGGATGAGCCAAATCCTACCGCAAAAAGCTTGGTGAAGAGGTGAAGGCTGGCCATGATCAAGATGCCAATACCCCTACTTTATGAGCTCCTTTTAAAGTATCATCCTTGGTATCATTCTCATTCATTTTACATATTAACCCTATACTATACCACTATTATACACCTACTTTAATCAGTAAATAGTACTTTTCTTGTATAAAGCGAGAAGTAAGAGCAAGTGCACAAAAGTTGGGGGGTTTGGCAACACACATCACCTTGTGTAGTGACACACTTTTCAGTTAGGCGACACACTTTTTAAGTTAGGCGACACAATTTTCAGTTAGGTGACACACAAAAATTTGTGATGACACACCACTGTTTTCATTGTCACACTATCCTAATGTGACATACAACAATTTTTATTTTTGTGCATTTGGCCCGCCATAGATGCATGTCCTTCTCGGCTACAGTAATGATCGATCATGATTCGTCCGGTGGCGGTCTTTATTGTATGGCTGTACTGTCCAGGAAGCATGGCAGTCACTGAAGAGAGAAGCGCAGTGTTTTCATGCTTCCATTATGTCTCTCTCACATGACATGCATGACAGCTGTTACTTAGACACTCACAAAACTTTGTGTTTGCTCTGATTCGAACAAACAAAGCCCTGGTTAGGTAGTGGAAGCTCAAATACATCAAGCCACAGCAGAAAGAAGCAGAAATTCCTCTATTTTTGGGTAGAGTTTGTTCAAAATGGAACAAACATTGAAATTTTGGGGTGTCTATCATTTCAGTAACAGTTGGAACAAGGTTGACATTTTCAGGGGACTTGTGGGATGCGGCGATCACAGTCGACCGTATGGGGGAGAACACACACTCGAATTTGTTTGGTAGTATATACAGCCTGACATATATTAAATACCCCTCAGGATGAGTGGTGCAAGTACAAGTCCACTATGTCAGCCCTCCCTTCTATTACACCCTGGGATCCCCTCCCTTCTATTAAAGAACTCTTCGATGCCTTTCCAGATAAGATTAAGCTTGAGTTGAAAACTGCATGGGACAACTCATTCCATGCAGCTGAAGGCAATGTGCCCACCAAGTGTGGCAAAATAGGAGGGTTCATCTACATCGGTTAGTTATATCATGAATTTCCCTCATCTTGCCCAACTCATTGCCATTTTGATCCATGTCTACAAAGATTCTCGGAACAAGGCGACCCCACCATTGTTTAAGCACGCCCTTGCAGGCGGGCTTGTCAACCAGGATTTGATGGGCACGCCCCCCATCATTGACCTCTCAGCGCCGCCTGAACGGGACGCTGACATTAGAGGCTTGATCCTTGGTACGCCTAAATGATGTATGTCGCGAGTCATTTTAGTTGGTACTTACTACCGTCGCCAGTGGCAATGTTTCACACTCATCCGCTCCATTCGGCAAACCAGGAGCCCTCTAGTGCAGACTTGGATAACGCCTGGTGGAGACAGATGCCTGGATTGGTCGTTGCCCATGTTAAAATCTATGCATATACTAAGATTTGGAAAAGACACGAGGATGAGAGGAACCCCACCGGCTATCCACCTAGGCCCGACCCGGTGGATGTATTGGAAGTGGATCCGGTTCACCTGGGTTGGTATCCAGCCAAGGCTCCAAACCAGGTGCTTTAACTCAGCTTTGTCGAAGGGTACGATGCCATGGCAAGTGACGATGATGTTGGGCAAGAATCTGGGGAAATATGGGGATTAGATTGTTAATTGTTACCAATCTGTAGTTATAGTGTGCTTGATGAATCCATTTACAACTTGTCTGCCAATATGGAGAAGGAACAAGCAAGATTTCCGACAATCACTGAAGGATGGGGAGAGGCGGGAGCTACAAAGAAAGGAATTCAAATCAGTTGATAATCAAATTAAAGACGGAAGATCTGACCAAAGCTCACACAGCCACGGGGCAAGCCTGGCAGTTGATTCCTAGTTGACACATAGTTAACTTGTTGTTTGACTCATGTTTGACTGGGCTCACCTGATCTTCCCACATTACAAGCCTTGATTCAAGTCTAAACTCAACACTGGCATTAAGGGGCGCTCAATTAAATTATTAGGGGCGCTCAATTACTCAGTTCACAAAAACCAAATGAAAAGTTCATCATGAAATTTCTGTTTTTGGTATATGATTTTTGGTCTCTGCTTCCCACAGCAAGTCTGGGTATTGGAAATTCCCACAAGTCCAGTCCATCCCTGTCCCATGAGTGCACCCACTATCAAATTGTGTATTTGAGTACCTGCTACATATTATTTATCTTCCCAAAATATTTTAAGCTATCTATGCACATTGGAAAGGCTCATAATCTGCCTATTATATTGGTTTTGTTTGTCACATGACTTTAAGCAGCCTGAGGCACTGTGCCTCCCTCCTGCTATCAGTTCACTATAATTAATGACTGAGATCTGACCTGTGTTACTACATCCAAATGTACCTTCAAAATGCCTGTGAGAAGAGTAGAACATCCTTACTTACACACACCAGTCACAGTTGTGACCAATGTCACAATACATTTTCTTGACAATCTACCAACATATATTGGGCTTGTATCAGGGCAATTTGCATAGAACATACATATTATACCATCTTTGATTATTGTTTAACCCTTTGGTTGAGTAACACCAAGGGGACCAGACTGGACTGGATGGACTGGATGGACTGGACTTGTGGGAATTTCCAATACCCAGATGTCCTTGCTTCCCAACAAGTGAGGGTGTTCTTGCGACACTGACCAAAAACAGAAATTTTGTGATGAACTTTTCATTTGGTTTTTGTGAACCGAGTAATTGAGCACCCCTATTTAGTTCAGAAAGTTCGTTCACTTTAGTTCATCAATATATTACTGTTTTTGGTACAAAGTTTGAACTCCGCTTTACTGCAATCAATGAGATATCTACGCAGGGATCTGTGGTCACTATACATGAGTTGGATGACAAAATGGTGAAGAAAACCAAGGCGCAACACCAGGCTGAGTACCTTAAGTATGCCAATGACCTCTTGGAATATGCTGTTGCCCTTGATGACAACAATGATGATGACATCCCACTTGATGATGAAGATTTCGGTTTGGACTCAGATAATGATCTTAGTGAAATCCTAGAACTCTCAGCACTCCAGTAGACACAAATAGGGCTCACATTGCCAGGAGATGGCAGCCATGGTCCATACAATCAATAGGGTGTGACTCAGGTAACCCCCAGGTATACTTTTGTGTACCCGTACCCATACCCATGAACACCATACCCTTTACAGTTACAGGTGCAGTTTTACCATGGGTATGGGGGGTTTTGGTCGAAACCCATGGGTATGACATTAATAATTTATTATATATCTAAATACAATGAAGAACCACCCCCAACTCACAATTGCGAGCAAGGGGGGGTGGTACACAAGAGGCAGAGCAATATATTACCCTGGAGAAAATGTTGGGAATAATGGGAGAAAAAGACACTTTTTCATTGGGGAAAAATAAAAGGAACCATCAGTAAAAATATGTTATTTTCCCACACTTTGTCCTTTTGGTTGCTGCAGGAAAACAAGTAATCTGTTTCCAGGAGAACATTAGGAGGAAAAAGGTCATTTTCCCACATATTCCCAGTTTTTTCTCTGTGGAAAAATAACTAATCTGTTTCTAGGTGAAAAAATTGTGGAAGTCAGGAGAAAAAATGTTGTTTTCACCAGATATAGAGAAAATGTGGAAAAAAAGATATATTTCCCCTCCATTTTCACCTGATTTTCTCCTAGGAATGGATGAGTTATTTTTGCTGAGCAAGAGCAAAGAGAAAAATGTGGGAAAAACCACATTTTTTTACTGATGAAGACTCTAACAGGAATCCAGTGGGACTCACCAGGACTCTACCAGGACTCTACCAGGACTCTACCAGGACTCTACCAGGAATCCACCAGGACTCCACTGGAATTTAACCAGGAGTCTTTATTACTACTAAGTAATAAAATAAATGTCATGAGCCAGAATTGAACCCTTGGCATTAGATGACAACATCATAGCACAGCCAATATAACCACTACACCACATAGATTTACAATGTATATCCACTAACTGCTCTAGGTACCATTGGAGCAGCTGTGCATGACAAAGCACACAGCCGCATCATCAACACTGCCAGCTCATCAACCATCACCACCAGTCTTGACGACGCCACCACCTCTCCCTCCTCTCCACTCTACCACCACCACCACTGCATGGACACCCACTGCCACCACTCCCATGCCCATGCCGCCATCACCACCACCTGCAAACGAGCCGACTGGATGGAATGCAGGCCCAAATGATGCAGATCACGTCATTTGGGGCCTAAGTATGTTTTTTTTTGTTTGCTCTTTGTTTTTATATACTAACTTGTTTCTTTTGTTTTATAGGGGGAGTAGGGTGGTGGGGGAAGGGGAGTAGGGTGGTGGGGGAAGGGGAGTAGGGTGGTGGGGGAAGGGGAGTAGGGTGGTGGGGATTGGGAGAGAGAATGGTAGAGTGTGAGAGAGCATTCACGTGACATTGTAGATGATGCATGTAATGTATTGGATCACTGCACAACATCTCCAGTACTGCTGTATCACAGGAATTGTATGGGGAGGACTGTACACAGAAATACAACATGAGTATTGTAGCAATTCTCCTGAGGACTCATACTGTTGTGCGAGCATGTTATATGGGCCAGTTCTTCATCGAAGTGGTGGACAGAGAAACAGATTTGCACTGGTATGCATGGTCCAGTTCTTCCTCAAAGTTGTGGACAGAGAAACAGATTTGCACTGGGTGCAATATGCAGGTCCAGTTCTTCTTAGAAGTTCTGGAGAGAGAAACAGATTTGCACTAGGTCCAACATGCATGTCCAGTTCTTCTTAGAAGTTGTGGACAGAGAAACAGATTTGCACTGGGTGCAGTATGCATGTCCAGTTCTTCCTCGAAGTTGTGGACAGAGAAACAGATTTGCACTGGGTGCATGGTCCAGTTCTTCCTCGAAGTTGTGGAGAGACAAGCAGATTTGTACTGGGTGCAGTATGCATGTCCAGTTCTTCATAGAAGTTGTCGAGAGAGCAACCGATTTGCACTGGATGCATTGTCCAGTTCTTCTTAGAAGTTGTGGACAGAGAAACAGATTAGCACTGGGTGCAGTATGCATGTCCAGTTCATCTTAGAAGTTGTGGACAGAGAAACAGATTAGCACTGGGTGCAGTATGCATGTCCAGTTCGTCTTAGAAGTTGTGGACACAGAGACAGATTTGCACTGGGTGCAGTATGCATGTCCAGTTTGTCTTAGAAGTTGTGGACAGAGAAATAGATTTGCACTGGGTGCAGTATAGTTGTGGATGCCCAAGAAAATTTGCTGTGGTAGGGGATGCATTGTCCAGTTCCTCATGGAGGTTGTGGATGCCCAAGTAAATTTGCTGTGGTAGGGGATGTGTTGTCCAGTTCCTCATGGAGGTTGTGGAGGAATGAGTAATTTGCATCAGGTACATTGTGCATTGTGCTGTTCCTCATTGTTGCACCAGAGTTTGTGGATACCCCAGTAAATTTGCAGTGGGTATGGTATGCATCATCCAGTTCTTCATTGAAGTTCTGGACAGACAGATAGATTTGCACTGGGTATGGCATGCATGTCCAGTTCTATCCATATTGCGCTTCAGACAACAAGAGTTCTCCGGTCACCCAGACCTGGGTGATCTGCATGTTTTGGCTGTTTTGGATGTGTTCCTGACTACTTTTTGATGCCAAAAAGTGACCGGGCTATTTTGAGGACTATTTCTGTTTGTTTGGGTTGCTTACATTTCTTTGCATCTGCTTCAAGCATTATGGAATACTGTTGGATTCCTGCATTGATCATCAGGTGATGATCACCCAGGCATTGGGTGATCTGTAGTCTTTCCCACAGTATAATCTGGGGGTGATCGGGGTCAGCACAGGGTGATGCCCCCCACATGTGATTCCATTTTTGGTGGAAATCCAAATTCCTTGTGGTTTGTTTGTTCGGAACAAATATGAAAAATTTCGCAACTTGGATCGGCAGGGGTGTGTGGGAGTGTGTTGCAATTGTATTGACGAGGGGATTCTAATGGGGGGGGGGTATGGACATGAAATGGATTTTTTCCACTTGGCTGTCACGAGGACTTTTGATGGCCGTTGGGAGATTTTGAACCCGGCCATGAGAGCGGCGGCAATTGTTGGGTTCTCCATCTTCATCTCCATCTCCCTCCTCCTCCTCCTCCTCCTCCTGCTGCTGCTGCTGCCAATCTGCCTGCCTGGATGTGTTATATGCGAGAACATCGGTATTCAGGCCCTCAGCCTCCAATAACAGAAGAGCTGTATCCATGAGTCATCTTGCTGCTGGTCCATCCTCAGGGCGAGCATGTAATCCATTCAGCAACCACACACACGCTGCAGTCAATGTGAGCGATTCAGGAATGAGTCGACTATGGGTTGCACCACTGGCTTGGTGGGAGAGAGCTTTGCTCATCGCCAGCAGCCTCGTCATGCGGAAAGACCTATGGGAATAAATAAATCAATATAAAGGGTAACACTGAAGAAAAAAAGACTTACCACCACTCCTGATGGGTAAATGAACAAAGACAGTCCTTTAATGTACCAGGGTCAAACTGCATTAGGACTTCTGTGGCAAATCTATAAGGTACCCAGACCTCGAGACGTGCATTTGAAGAGTTAGCAGTACGTGCCTCTTCATAGATACTGTAGATGCCTTTGATAGTTTTTGTTGGATGATCCCTGCCCATAGCCTCTTTGATGGTGATAAATTTCGCATGGTGCCTACCTTCAGGGTGGTAAACGATAGACTTATTGGTTGTGTATGCCTGGATGTACACAGCCTCATACTCCCCTCGAGCAGGGATGCCAGGAATGGCACGAAAGCCACTAATGGCAGTAAGATGGCTGACAGGATCTCTTGAATATTTGGATGAATTAATATCGGAAATCCTCTCGGCATTCTGATCTGAAATGCGCAATGCCTGCTGGACTACCCAGTAATGGGTGGCTGTAGTCCATTGAAGGTATCCCTCCTGATCACTACTGATCTTGATACTGATGTCGATGTACCAGTCTCCAACCTCCGGGACTTCATAAGAGAGCTGTGCACTCCAGACAAAATTGTAAAGGTAGTATTCCGCAGATTCGACATCTACCTGATGGTAAGTGCTATGTTTTGTGCCTCAGATGGTGTGCAGAATGAAGAAGTCGCGCGCCCATGCAATGTCATTATCTGCAATGAGGGGGTTCAAATCCAGTTCCATGCAAATACAGTTGGCAAGGTGGTCAACGACGTTGCTGGGAAGGAGCTTCGTACCCCAGGCAAAGCCTCCTCTTGTCTTCTTTGCTCTAAACTGCTCTGTTGAATAGTTGGCTGGCCATTCCGAGGCGATGCTTTGGCCAAGTAAAGTCGCGATCATGGGACGAAAGCCATTTTCGTACCAGAAGGCTCACTCGTGTTCAGTCAAATGGTAGGTGCTTGATCGTTGGGAACGTTCGGGCGACCACAGTGCAGGGAAAAATATATGTAAGTGGTGGCGCATGCCGAATGTGCCAAACTCAAAATTTGGGATCTTGTGGTAGTCAACTAGTTTCTCCTCCTATAGCACAAATACTTGGTTAGATAAAAGATTCAATTATAAGTTGGACTCCAGAAACTCACGCCTCGATAAGTAACAGGGTGCTTGAGATGAATACTTGTCTTCAGAGCAAAAGTATCATGTGGAACGACATATACAGAGATCGGGCAGTTGACCATGACTTTGTCAGCAATGCCAAGGAGGGAGTCATAGTCCCAGGAGATCAAAAGAGAGTGGTCAACTTCAATGACGTTCTGAATAGCATTGACAAAGGCCTGCTTTGGATGTCCATCATCATTGATGTATTCACCGGTAAGGACAAAGCATATGTAGTTGTCATCTGTTTCATCATTTTCATGAAAGCCATAAGCACAGTCAACAAATTCACACAGGCTGTGGGTTATGACTGGGTGGTTGTTGAAGAGATCAGCCATAGGAGATAGCATGTGGATAATTGACAAAGGGTGAATTTTCGATGAAAGTTTTATATTCCGACTGTGTACGAAGAACTAAAGAAACAATAATTTGCACTTGAATAATGATCTGTCCTTCCACCAGGGGAGGACAAAGGGATAGCAGCACACAGCAATTCTGGTAAATGAAAAGGAGATAGATATCAGGGCCGCACAACGTGGAGGACTTCGAGAAAAAAAATTGCAGACGTCCAAGAGGAATGGGCATTGCTGGAGGAGGATGCTAAGCACCATATAAGGAGTCTTGAAGGTCAAGAGGATTGGGGATAGCCAGTCAGGGATGTAGAACATGTTCATATTGGGGACTACTCCCTAACAGAACTCGTTGTTGCCGTTACTGATGAAGAAGACCTGCACAGAACTACTTCCATGCAGGATGCATGGTAGGTGAGGGTTGCATGGTAGGTGAGGGTTATCCAGGAAGGAGAAAGCAATGCACTGTTTGTCTTTGACGAACAGCCATGATCAGGCAGTCGGAGTGGCTGTGCTAAATCCTCTCGACATTGTTCAGCATTTTCCGAAAATAGCTCAACTCATCTCCACCATGTCTGTTCATCAAAGACAAACAGCGCATTGCTTTCTCCTTCCTGGATAACCCTCACCTACCATGCAACCCTCACCTACCATGCATCCTGCATGGAAGTAGTTCCGTGCAGGTCTTCTTCATCAGTAACGGCAACAACGAGTTCTGTTAGGGAGTAGTCCCCAATATGAACGTGTTCTACGTCCCTGACTGGCTATCCCCAACCCTCTCGACCTTTAAGATTCCTTATGTGGTGCTCCTAGTTTGCCCTCCTGCAATGTCCCGCTCTCCTTGGACCGCTGCAATTTTTTTTCAAAGTCCCCCATGTTGGGCCCTGGCACATTGTGCGGCCCTGCTATCTCCTTTCCATTTACCGGAATTTCTGGATCTTTCTCTGCACATTGTATGACCCTTATCTCGTTGTCTTCCCCTGGACATCTGTGATTTTTTTCTCAATGCACCCATGTTGAATGGACGGCTTGTTATTCAAGCACAAATTATTGCTCTAGAACTCATGTAAAACATGTTCCACCCCCAATTCCAAATCAGTCATTCCTTTTGTTGTGGCCATTGCCTCACCCCTGGTTGAAGAGAGCCTACATTAATTCCACCATAAACTATTCCAATTTTTATATGTATTTTTTTCTCCTCTATATAAACCATATCCATACTGTGTCGTGTCTTATAACAAACCCCAGATTTTACCTCGAAAGACAAGCTCACATTAGAAGCCCTCATCCCCCCTCTGCTATGCCTAGTCACACTCCTTCCAGTGCCTTGATAAAACTTTTCTCATTTGACAGTGCTCCCTGGCAGTGGCCTGCCTGGCAGGAGTGTACTGGCATCCTCCATGGCCTCTTTCCAGACGATGACTCCAAACTGCCAAAAGGCTGGACTCATAAGGATGCTGTGGATGTTCAGTCCTACTTCCGAGCATATCATCTTCTTCCGAACGAAGACAAGAAGCTTGCCTTTGCAATCAACGCGAAGGGTGCTTTGGTCTATCCAGGACGTGAGTTCTGGAACAATTTCATCATGAGAAAATGGGATTCATGGGGTGTTCATACTGTCATCATTGCTGAGCTCAAAGAGTGGGATATCCACCCCCTCGATATTCTTATCTCTGAGAACAACATCAATGCGCCATGGCCTTCCTCCGATAACTATCTTCCTATGATCCTGGACTCTCTTGTGCTAAAGTTGTTCGGCGAAGAGGCCTTTCCAAATGGCAGCCTCATCTTGAGACCAGCACTGCGGGAAGCATTTCGAATTATTCCACAGAGGTCCTGGAATATGATTTGCATTCAGGTAAACCCAATGAAGAACCATCCAATTGAGATTGAGGCTGCAGCCCTAGCTGCATTCAAAGGTAAGCCAATCCTGTTTCGCCCTTTATTTTTTTTCTTACTGATCGTAGATCTTGAGACTGGCAAAGTAACTAAGACGAAAGTCTCGTGTGCCATCTGTAACGTTGCCAAGTGGAGGGACACTGCTGAGCTCTTCCATACCGTCAATAACATACAGAAGGCCCAGGATATGCTTGCTGAGCTTCAGGTAATCCTAGAGGGTTTGGGAGCGAAGATCGAAAAGCAAGTAGCTGCGAAAAGTATGTGGATTATTTCCATTAATCTTCCTCTTTGACAAGTCATATACCTAGGTCCCTCCAAGGTAAACCCTGCTGCCCTGCAGCAGTTAGCTACTGAAGAAGACGTCAGTGACGTGCTCAACCTCTACCATGAGTACTTTGACAAGGATATGGAGAATGAAGAGGAGCCACCAATATCCAATGCTCTATCTGAAAAACAGACGCTCAATGATTGTGGCGGCGATTTTGGCATGGAAGAAGAGGCAAAGATGACCCCTGTATCCTTGGCCATGTTGTTGGGCTATAGGACAGGCCTACCTCCGTCATTCAACACCATCTGTGATAGATCGGGGTTGACCCCCTGGGACAACCCTAATTCGTTCTCCTATAAGAATTCTGATGCTCTACCTGATAATCTTTCCAATTTACACCTTCATTGGCACCAGCTGGCTGGCAATCATTCTATCATATGATCCATCCTTTCCAAAGACCCAGACTCCTCACGCGTCCTTGGAATCCTTGTTGCAGATGAGGTCAGCCTTGGGAAAACAGCACAAGCAATTGGAGTGATTGTGTTTTTCATGCAGGCCATCTTCTTACAGCAGACCAAGAGAAAGTGCCCAAGAATCCTATGTAAGCACATCTCACCATCTCTATATCATTGACCCACACTCATCCAGCCTTATTCCAGTGGAATGGCCTTTTCTTGGTGACAAAGATAAGTTCCTGTCATTACCACACCTCATTGTTTGTCCTGGTACCCTCATGGCACAGTGGATGAGCAAACTGAAGGTCTTCTTACAACCCAAATCTGTGGACATCTTCGTCTATGACAGCCAAACCGATGGTGACAACTTCTGGAGTACCTCAGGACCCATGCATCTTTCCAAGCATCAACCACACAACTGAATCATCATTGTCTCACATGCGGTGTGTAGAGCTTTTTCAAAATTCAGTGTTACTCACCATGTAGTATCGCAGGCTTTGTTCAAAGAAATGAACAATAACTTCCGTATATCCAAGAAGATCAGGAAAGATGCTCAGCCTTGGGACTTGCCAACTGCCAAAGGGTCCTTAGAGCACACCCTCTTCGGACACTCCTTTCTCACTGCCATCATTGATGAAGCACACTACATGCGCAACCCGGGCAACAAGCATTCCAGCGCCTTGAAACTCCTTGAGCAGGCCACAGTGCAGCTAATTATGACTGCCACTCCTCTGCACACATCTTCGAAGTTGAGTCAGTGATGTAAATATGGAATTGTAACAATGCACAATATCCTTTCATACTTCTAGGATATTGCGGCAATGGGTCGTCTTGTTGGTAAATCCCATTTTTTCACAGAGGCTGCATTCTCTCAGGAGAAGGATGATGCTACTTCGGTTCGGAGAGCAAAGAAGATTGATGATGATGGAGAAAGTCTACTTGCTGAGCAAGTGCAGGCTGTAAAGCGCCTGCAGAGCCATCTCAAGGGCCATTTCCTCTGCAGGACAACAGAGAGCCTCGACTATGAGGAAAAGCCATTGTTGCCACTACCTCCATACCAAGAGATCTTAGGCATAGTAACGTTGACCAAGAGAGAGACTGACATCATTCAGACCTGAGCCGCCGCTGCCAAAGCAGCGTAAGTACAACACCATCCCCTTTCTCCCCTCATTTCTCACCCTGTCCATAGTGTTGAAGTGGCTAGTGACATATCGAAGATCCAAACAAAAGTAAGCTGCTGCTTGTGTAATATGGTCCAGTCTAACAAATGTCTTGTAGAAGTTTTACCTTGAATACCGCACAGCTGTTGGATATGCGAAGGAAGACTCTACTGCAATTTGGCCATCCTTCTGGATGCTCAAGGAATGGATGCCAGTCAAGAGCACGAAGATGGACATCTGTGCACAACTCTGCGCACATTACCTTACCCACGACAAGGTGGACGACGTATCCTTTGTGGACGGGCAGCCTGTCTTCCCGAAGATTTTGGGTGTTACGGGGCAACCGCTTCAGAAGACACGCCGTATCATCGTCTTCCAGGAATTCTCTTCCATGTTGCAACTTCTTCAAAATGCATGTATCTCATCCTTCACTTCGTTCATATGCCTGACACTATCTTTTCAGGTTCTCCGCCCCTATGGGGTCCAGAGCATTGCCATCAATGGCAAGATCTGCATTGAAAAGTGAGACCAGCTAATAAGGGAGTTCTACAACCCTAAGAATCCCATCAGAGTCCTCATTTTCTCGAGCATTGGGTTGGCTGGGCTTAACCTTTCTTTGTCCGATATGGTTATATTCTTCGTGAGTATCACCATTCCACATTGCCAAACTAATGTTCATCTGTATTAATCACAAATCTGCAGGACCAGCCATGGTCGGCTCAGGACGAATGACAGATACATGGACGAGTGCACCGTCAACCCCAGAAGAAAATTGTCAAAGTAATCCACCTACTTGCAAATGATTCAGCTGACCTTCTGATGAATGCCGTGGCACAAGGCAAACATGATATGTTTGATGCCTTTGTCAATAAGGAACTCAGAGAAGGTTAGTCCACAAATTTGTCCTTACTACCATAGGAATTCAAACCAATTTTTTTAGAGTTTGAAAAGCTGCTAAAGGGCTATATTCTGGACATCCATAATGACATAAAGCCTGACCCACCGTGCAACAAGCCAAAAAAGCATAAAAAGCCTATCGTCGTTGTCGATGATGAATTACCCTTTGTCAGCGAGCCCGATACATCCATATTCCCATCAGACCCCAATATCTCTCAATTCCAATCAGAACCAGATATAGGTACTTCAGATGGAGAGGGGTTCAGTGATGCGCCAACTTCAAATATGTCATATGGCCATCACCCTGAAGGTAAACCTTACGTGCCACATGTGGAGGGAAAATGCTTATTTATTTCTTGTGCAGAGGAGATGGAATTAGATGAGATAGGGGAGAAGGCCCAAAGAGTATCCACAACCAAACACTGGAGGTCACCCAAGATTGTCAATGAAGGTGGAGAAGGTAACAAAGATGAAGAAGGTACCTTCCTCAACCCATTCAAGGTGGCATACTACTGACAACATTCATACAGAACTCATCATCCTGAATCCCCTGGTTGCTTATGGAAGCTCTGAGGAAGAGAGCCCTCCACCAAAACATTCCAGACAAGGAATGATCGGGGCTGAAGGCCGCGCTCAAATAATGGCTGTACATGTCCACCTACAGCAGCAGCCCATTACTTGTAAGTCTTCCAACCTAGAATCACCAGGAATGACGTTTTGTACAGCTTCTTTGGTAGACCCAGAAAAGGACTCGGAAATGATTGGGAAGAATGACACTGCATCAAAGTTATCCCATAAGTCTTTCAATTGATATCAAAATACTTAGAATTTAACCAACCTGGCGCCGTTACAGCTATTCCACATGCCTCATCAAGCCATGTTGGAGAGAAAAACGAGGTTAAGACATCTGCACCATCGACGAACACTCTACCTCGGCAATTCCTCGTCTCTTCAGAAAAACAAAGTAAGTTGAGCATAGTTTTGCTTTGCAATCAATTGTTACAGGGTACTAGCAGCAAGAAGCTCGGGTTTGCCTAATGAATCAACATCCAAGAAGACAAGACCAAATCCCTTTGCTAGTAAACCCATGCCCACGCACAATCCCAATCCCTTTGCTAGTAAACCCATGCCCACGCCCAATCCCAATCCCTTTGCTAGTAAACCCATGCCCATGCCCAAACCCACTCCCTTTGCCTGCCCACCCACACAACATGAGGCTCCCAGTCATCAACCAGGACAATTGGAGAACGTTTCTGTTCCACCTAAGTCTGCTCTTAAGGGTAAATGTGTAAAAAAGTCCAAGGCCTGAGCTGATCGGATTGACGCTTTGTACATACAGTCTTTTACATTGAGTTACTCGTATGTTCATATTTTTTATTAGCCTTTGAACCATATAATTCATTTACTTTATGGCAGCATGGTGGTTGGTTATGATGCTGGGGTCATTCGCCTTGTCAATGGTCTACTGTCCTCCATTCCCATGGTTCATCATCATCCCCTGACCCCGCCAAGCAACTACTCATCCTACTCCATGGTTTCTTGTCTAATACATCATGTGTGCCATAACAGGACTATCCTATGATCTGTCATAGTAGGGATACATCGACCTGTGATGTTCCACCTGTTTGCACAAAGAAGTGTTTGTGAAAACACCAACCGTCTGAAGTATGGGCTCTCCTGACCACTCCGTCTCCCACAGATCTGCCATCACCGCCACCTGCAATTCATTAACATAATACTGGGGATTCCCGGCCGTATCGAGGCATAGGCCTATGTCCATTCACACAATATCATTTTTACTTGCAGGAATCACGTGGCGTTTAGCTTCCAATATTCGGAGAGCCTTAAGTGTAGCAACTACAAATGCATGGAGGTCATTGATACCCTGCTTCTTTTTGTCCCGGGTGAGTGAAGTATTCAAGCCTATGTCTAATTTCCAGGTATTTGAAGGACCCCTATAAATTAAGTGAAAAATGAAACTGCCTTCATAGATAAGGGAAGCTTACATGTTTCTCCATTTTGACAGTGGGACAGGTGTTGTAAGGATAGTGCATTTCCAAATAGAGCTGCCAAACCCTTCGGTATGAGAATACCATTTTTGAATAATCTCCCCTTCCATGCCACACCATATGTGCAGTTCACCTGCTGACACGACCAGGGGGTTATACTCCTGATAGAACCAGGTAGCAATTCCATCACGTTGTGGAGGTGGAGAGCCAATTGTAAATGGTTTGACATGGCGGCACCTCCACGAGTACGATCTTGAGGGAGTCAAGCAAGTATGGATATGGCAAATATAAAGACATACCTTTTTGCAACCCAAGTACCATCAGTCGGAACCGAATTTTGTATGGCTGGTCTTCCTGTGTGGGTAACCTCTTTTGCAATGTAATCTAGATCACGCTCCAGCTGCCATTTTTCAGTGTGAAAGTCTTGCTCCCAAAGCAGTGGCCATATGGGGACGAGCTTCACAAGGTCGTTAAGGTTACAATGAATGTTCATCCATTCTAGTTGTGACCTGACAATTAAAACGGTCAGTTTTCCAGTGGTTTAAATGATTGAACAATTGTGCACACTGGTTGCATGGAAAAATCAAGAACAATGACATCATAAGATTGGAACCAGACAAAGTTGTGGTCATTGACATGGCTGGTGAAGTCTTTGAATGTAAGTAGTTCACCAGATGACCCTTGGTTTCTCTTCAAGATGTTGGTTGCAACCAAAACCTAGAATTGTTTTCGGCAATGTCATTGATGTACTGAAATTGGGACTTACCCACGAAAGTACCAACACAGAAGGTTCTTTTTTATTCCTTGAGAGCTCTTTTATGTTCAGGCTTATGAATGGGCGACCACAGAGCTTCTTGATCAGACTTCCATGCACTTGCCTCCATCACACTCCAGAAACTTTGCGTCACCCATTCAAGCGTAGGGAACCCCTCTTTTCTTTCAGGATGGCCGCTGTGTTCCTCTGGAAGAACCCACAAAAATTTCAGTGGAATGGTAGTATCCAAAATTGTTGCATTGTTGTTCTTGCCCATTAGAAATTTGTTGCCCGGGCAGTCAGGGTCACAACTGCTATGAATGTTGGAGTTGGATTGATGGGTGGCCAGGGCACCCCCTGCTCCTGAGAGAGATTTACAGTTCTTGCATGTATGTGGACAGTCCTAACAAGCATGGTTAATATGTGCAAAAATTGAACAACCAGGTGTTCAAGCTTGCACCTTTCTGGGCTAGAATTGAAATGTCAGGTATGTGTGATAGGAGTGGGTAATGACTGACTGATTCTTTCCCTTTTTTTGGGTTGTATTGTGTCTTGCATGTCGGCAGGGAGAGCACGCTTTAGAGAGGTGTCGAACATGGTTTTGATGTTGTTGAATGTTGAGCCAAATAATGTACAGTAAGCAGAAGAAACAAATCCTCAGGGCGTACATCGAGGATCCATAGACTTTGTAACCTGTGGAATCATAGACGACTACGAACTCACCGCTACTACTAGCAACGACTTCGAAAATCGTCAAAGATGATGGCCAAGAGCTTAGAGTTGAGGCCTTGGAGATTAGGGTTACCAGGGAAAGACGACTACAAACTCGATGCTACTACTAGCAGCGACTTTGTAGTTGTCAGAGATGGAGTTGATGCTGAAGAATGTAAGAAAATTCCAGCGACTATAACTTTCGAGTGTGTGGCTGTGTTAAATTCGCAGCTCAAATGGCTCAAATGGCTCGATTTGAGCCATTCGAGCCGCCAATTTAACACAGCCACACACTCGACAGGCATCAACTCCATCTTGACTCCATCTTTGACAACTACAAAGTTGCTGCTAGTAGTAGCAGCAAGTTCATAGTTGTCTTTCCCAGATCACATACTCTCCAAGTCCTCAACCCTACAACCCTACACTCTTGGCCGTCGTCTTTGATGATCTTCGAAGTCATTGCTAGTAGTAGCGGTGAGTTCATAGTCATCTTTCCCAGATCACATACTCTCCAAGTCCTCAACCCTACACTCTTGGCCATCATCTTTGACGATCTTCGAAGTCATTGCTAGTAGTCACGGCGAGTTCGTAGTAGTCTGTGATTCCACAGGTTTACTGTACATCATCAACGACAAATTAATGTGTTCTATTCCTTCAGTAAGTATTCATACAATCTTTGAGCTGTTTCCTCTGCTAACCCGGCAGTGCAGGCTGCCAATCTCTTCTCCCTACATGAATTAACATGTTCCATTCCTCCAGTAAGTATTCCGACAGCTACCTTTTAACCCATTCTCCCTTAATCTAATCTTTCCTGTTGCTTAGGGTTAGAAAAGCACTTAATCTACCATGTAACACATGGCTTAGATGTTTGGACTTATGAATAAAATTCTGTAGTGAGTACTATACATGTACATGTCATAAACTCAACACTGCCACATAGTTATAGCCGGTTATATATAAGTAACTGGATTTTCTCAATTTCATCGATCTCGATCATTGATCATCATTGGCAACTCGCTGGTAGTAGTACCAACGAGGGATTCCATCTTATGATTGGGACTTGCCTGTCCTCTTAGACGGTCTGCGAAGTCGTGGCTAGTAGTAGCTGCGAGGTCGTAGTAGTCTGCTATTCCAATCCAAGGTTCTAGATTCTACAGGTCCTCAACGTACGCTCTTGGCCATCATCTTTGACGATCTGCAAAGTCACAGCTAGTAGTAGCCGTGAGTTCGTAGTTGCCTATTATCCCAATGCCACTTTCCGGGTTATAAAGTCTAAGGATCCTCGACGTACACTCTGGGGCTTTGTTATTTCATCTGCTCACCGCACATTGTCAATCTTCTTATACATCGACAACGACAAACTAACACATTCGATTCCTCCAGTAAGTATCCCAAGAGCTATCTTTAAACCCGTTCTCCCCGTCTAACCTCCTTCCTGTAGCTATAGCCACAATACACTTATGCAGCATGGACTTCTTTGACGTTCTGCTAGAACAGGATGAATTAGCTATACGGCATGCCCGTCAGGAGAAAATCTACGTTTTCTGGGAGCCTGAAAACTGGGGCCTCTGGTCATCACCCAACATGCAGTACCTCTGCAAACCTGTTCATCGCCCATCCTCCAATGGCGACAATGGGTTATTGAGGGACTACTACCATAGGCCCTGCAAGACACGCTGGCTCGATCCCCTAGAGCCTTTCCTTGGCTTCTGGCCATTACACCCCGAGTGGATTGGACCTTTCACATGCCTTAATCTTATACCTGGTTGCCTCCCCATAATCTGGTGGAAGGATGGGCAAACATGGCATATCAATTCGGACATGGCTGTAGGCTGGCAGGTCTTGGAGGGGAAACTGGTTAGGCTTGGGACTGGTCTTCTTCATCGACATATCACGGCTCGGTATGATTGGTCAGAGATCTGCCCCTCCATCCTCCCATACGAATTTCACTACATGGACCATTTTAGATCATCAGACGATTGTGCTGCGGCCATTTATAGATCTTGCAATGCCTTTATCATGCTTACAACATTCGTATCCTTCACCATTGCCCTGGACTTGGCTGCATCCCCTCCGGTTGAAGGAACCATGCCCAACTGGCTATTTTATGCGCAAACTAAGCTGGGCATGGACCCTGCATGGCTCAGCAAGCTCGCAGAGTCTTTCGTCTGTAACTTCACCCCAGGGTTTTGTCCTGGAAGCTATGTTAAGTCCAACGTTTCCACTTACAAGCAGATATTTGCTGCATTCAAGACTGCAAATGTCCCTCTGTTCATTAACTGGGGCTACCGCCCTCCAATACTCAAGGACGACGACCTTGTCTGGTGATATCACCCATGCAAAGCTGAAGCAAGACATGCCATAGATATTTACTGTAATCAAATGCCACCCGCCGATGATCCTCGTGGAAGTATTGCATTTTGGTACAACATGAATGCCCAGGGCCAATCAGTCATCCCACAATTGTCACTACCCACCCTTCAAACCTATCGCTCTCCATCGCCACTTTTAAATAATGAAGGCCCACAGGTCATCATGGATGATTTGCCGGTATCCCCATCCCCATCTCATCAAGGAGAAGATGACTCTCCCAATCCACGAATAGACGGTCCTAAAGTCCTTCTGGCCCGTCTTGCCAAGGAGCGGATGGCCATAATGCAAAGTGAGACTGACGATGCAGCTCATCATCAACAACATATGGAGTTTAAAGCCGAGGCAGAGAGGGTCGACCAGACATTAAGTCAACCGATGATTGGAGAAGCCCTGATTGTATGGGTCAAGCAAGGAAACAACGCACATAGGCCATATGCTGTACCTCGAGAAAAGTGGGAGGATACATGGCGTTTATATTTACCGGAGGAGCATCACTATACCGCAGATTATGACGAATGGAACCTGATTAGGAAAGGAGACTTCGATGACAGTGATAGAGGGGTTTTTCCTCTTGAGTATTCATATACATGTGCAAAGGCTCCTATGGAGCCTGCCAGACTGTCTGAACTTGGACCCGACAGCCAGGAATGCCACTCGAGCAAGACGATAGAAGAACAGATCGAGAAGCTGTGGAAGGTTAGATATTCTGGAGAAGATGATGATGCTGATGGGTTGAGTAGTAGCGACGACAACGAAGAAGAAGAGCACGAAGACATGAAGGGTAGTAGCAGCAAGAGGAAATGGAGCCAAAGTGCCTCCATTCCTGTTACGAAACCACCCCATTACCTAATAAACTTTCATTTTTATTTTATTATGTTGAATTACGCTACATGATGCCAAATGACGTTACATTTTGATAGTGTGAGAATTTTATTTCGCACGCATCAAAATGTATGCGCATGTACGAGTGCGTCGGTAACAACAATGTACAATATATGTAACATAGTATATAAACCCTAAATATATGCCTAGGGGACCCCAGTTGTGTTCTCTTAGGTATTCCACCTATGTTTTTGGTGTGAAAGGCCTATCTCAACAAACTTACCTATTAATAACCCCTCGCATCAAAACCATCAATTTCCCCATCATGCACGCAGATCCCGCCCCCTTCTTGTAGAGAGAACCTGCATGGTCTTAGCTAGCAGATAGTGGGTGTCACCCTAACAGAAGAACACAACTTCCCATATCAGTGCACCTTCTCTTACTTGCACATATGTCATTGTTTCACTGCGCCACAACCGATTACTCATCCTTTTGGCATGAGCTGGAAGTACTTGTATATACGTAATCTACCTTTTCTTTCGTAAGCTGACACCAGGCCTCACCTTACATTGCGACTGCCAGTGATCAAGAGGCAGCGCTCATCATTAGGACAGCTGCAACCAGACAACCAATCGGATCTGGTTTAGTTATGATTTACATCACTCTATTCGGACGACTATTTTAGTTACAAGCCAAATTCAGTGATATCTCCGAGATCAGGCACTGTTGGAAGGGTCGTTGATCCGAAGTGTCAAAATAGGCGCCCGACGAACGACAAACCATTGACGAACCTCGACGAACCTTATCACGTGACCCGTAGATGTTTGGAGAGGTCTCGAAGTAAAATTTTGAATTTGTCGAAGAAGTGATTCATCACAGATTCTACAATTATGTCCGAACCTTCAACTTCTAATCCCAGTCCTAATCCTGTTCCCATACCAGCACTAGAGGCAAAAATTGATGCACTCACAGCGCAAATGTCGCAATTAGTGTCAGTATTGGCAGCATCACAGCCCAGACAAGTGGAAGTACAGCCAGAGACAACAGGAGAAAGAGATGATGAGATGGAGGAGATGGTGGAGTGGATATCGCAGGAGGATGAGACAGTGGAGAAATCCGGAAATGGAAAAGTGCGCTTACCTAAGTACGCACCCCCGCAAATCTTTGACGGTACCATGGAGAATACAAAATCCTTCATCAGCTCTATAGTATTGTACATCCATGGGAGGAAGCCAGAGTTTCATACAGCTGAGTCTAGGATTATGTTTGCTCTCTCATACATTCAGGGGGGGAAAGCACAGTTCTGGAGAAATGAGGCTATTAATCAAATTGCCATGGGAAATAAACCATTTGCAACCTTCAAGGAATTTCTGGAGAGATTGGAGGCACAGTTTGGAGACCCTAATCCAAAGGTGACAGCCAATGCTAAATTAAAGACCATGCACCAAGGTTCCTTAACGGCGGATGAATTTATTTTGCAGTTCAAAGCAGAAGCTTCACAAACGGACATGGGAGAAGCCACGTTGGTAGAGTTTTTGAAAGCAGGATTAAATCCCTCTTTATTCAAGTCTATCTACCAACTACCTTCTATGCCAGAGAAGTTGGATGAGTGGTACAATTGGGCAATGCGCCTTGACTGGCAATATCGGCAGGAACAGGTGGAGTCAAAGTTGATGTACAGAAGTAGTAAATTTGGAAAGTCATCAGGAGGAAAGTCTGAGAAAGGAAAGGCACCTCAGGCGCAAGCTCCGAGGGCACAGCCACCGGCCATGGCAGTGACACCTATAGTTATGGTGTCAGCAGCACCAGCAGAGGCAATGGAGGTTGATCAAGTGGGGAGACGAGCCCCACTTAAATGTTTTAACTGTGGGCAGTTAGGACACATCTCTAAGTATTTCAAGCAGAAGAGAAAGATCAGGGGAGCTACAATCGAGGAAGTGAAGCAGGAGGAAGGCAAGCAGGAGAATTTTGTGGAAGAGTCCCAGTGAAGGTTTCCCCATTGGTGACCCAGAATCATTACAATGTATTAGTATCCGAGGAAACCCAGAGTAAATCAGAAAAGGAAATCGAGGAGGAGTACAACTGTTGTGAATCACACAAGAAAGAAAATTGTCACATGTCATTTCCGAAAATCCCTAAATTCTTTATTCGCTCTGCGTGAATAGAACTCGAAATCACCTTGACTGTGGGACTGAAGACAGTGGACACGCATGCAGCTATTGATGTGGAAGTGTTGCTTGACAGTGGTGCTACAGGATTATTTATTAATTGATCCTTAATTACTGGAAATGGTATTAACACACGCAAGCTGGTGCAACCTATAATGGTGTACAATATTGATGGAACAGTCAATTGTGGAGGAACTATCAAGGAGGAGGTGACTATGGTACTAAAGTATCAGGAGTATCAGGAGCGAGCCATATTCGAAGTGTGCGATCTTGGGAAAACCAATCTAATAATAGGATGTCCGTGGTTACGGAAGCATAATCCCGAAATTGATTGGAAAACTGGGAAAGAACAAATGACTCGTTTCCTAAGGAATGTAATGTGTATGGGAGGAAGATGAAGAAAGAAAAAAGGAAAAAGAAAGAGAAAGAACGTCTGAGGAAGTATTCTGTTACGATGGAGGAAGTGGAGGATGAGGAAATGCCAAATGGGGAAGTTCCGATCATGATCGAGAAAGAAGAGCAGAAGCAAACCTTTAGAGCAGTTTGTGGAGGACAGTTGTGGGACAAGAATATTGTGAAGGTGGAGAAGCCAGTGCAGGAATGGGTCCCAAAAGTGTATCATGAACATTTGTCAGTGTTCCAACAGAAGGAGTCTGAGCGAATGCCGGTGTGGAAGCCATGGGATCATGCGATTGAGATGAAGCCAGGGTTTGTGCCGAAGAAGTCGAAGGTATATCCATTATCTCCGATGGAACAAGAAGAAGTGGATGCATTCCTAAAGGAGCAATTGCGTAAAGGATACATACGACCTTCGAAATCACCGCAGACATCACCAATATTCTTCGTGCCCAAAAAAGACCAAAGGAAGAGGATGTGTACTGATTATAGGTATCTGAATGAGTGGACAGTGAAGAACGCGTACCCCCTGCCATTGATCTTAGAAATAAATGATAAGGTGGGAAAAGCCAAGGTCTTTACAAAATTGGATTTACGATGGGGATACAACAATGTACGAATAAAGAAAGGACATGAATGGAAGGCTGCATTTGCCAGGTGTTGAGGATCCTTTGAGCCACTTGTCATGTTTTTTGGGATGACTAATAGTCCCCTGACCTTTCAAAATATGATGAACGACATTTTCAAGGACGTAATAGACAAAGGCGTGGTAATAATATTTATTGACAACATTCTGATATTCACGGAGGATGAAGAGAATCATGAAGCGATAGTGCAAGAGGTGTTACAGAGGTTGGTGGAGAACGATCTATTTTTGAAACCAGAGAAGTGTGTGTTTGGGGCAAGCGAGATCGAGTTCCTAGGATTATTGATCGGCCCTGACAGGATCAAAATGGATCCGATCAAGGTACAGGCAATCACAGATTGGCCTGCGCCCACCCATGTCAAGGAGGTTCAAGCCTTCTTGGGACTTGCAAATTATTATCGTCGGTTTGTGGACAATTTTTCTAAAATTGCCACACCCTTACATAACCTTACACAAAAGGGAGTAGTGTGGAGGTGGGGAGAGCAGCAGCAGACAGTGTTTGAGGAGTTGAAGAGGAAGTTTGTGGAGGGACCAATATTAGCCCCAGTAGATTTCACATGCCCTTTGCGAGTGGAATGCGATGCATCCAATTTTGCTACTGGAGCAGTATTATCAATGCTGTGCAAAGATGACAAATGGCATCCTTGTGCATACTTGTCAAAAGGGTTGAATGATGTGGAGAGGAATTATGATGTGCATGACAAAGAGATGTTGGGGATAATACGAGCATTGGAGGCATGGAGGCATTATTTGGAGGGATGTACGCATCAAATTGAGATCTGGACAGATCATCAAAATCTGCAATACTTCATGTCCGCTAAAAAGCTTAATCACCGGCAAGCACATTGGGCACTATTCCTATCGCGTTTCAACTTTCACTTGGTCCATAAAGCGGGAAGCTTAATGAGGAAAGCAGATGCCTTATCCAGACGTATTGATCATAAAAGGGGGGTGGAGGAGGACAATAAAAATGTTACCTTACTCAAACCCGAATACTTTCGCATTTGCACTATGCGTCAAGGGCATCTATTAATAGATAGCTCGGAAATGGAAATGTTGTCGAAAATTAGACAATGTTTGGAAATGGACGATGAAGTAGTGGAAGCTGTGAAAGCTCTGAAGGGAGAGAAGAAAGGTAATATCAAAGGAGACGAATAGGCTGAGGAACAAGGGTTGGTGTTGTTTCGAGGAAAAGTGTATGTACCAAAGGATCAGGATTTGCGAAGGGAGATTGTCCGGTTACATCACAATACGCCGATTGCCGGACACCCAGGAAGATGGAAGACGTTGGAATTAGTAATGAGAAATTATTGGTGGCCCGGAATTTTGAAGTATGTGTTGGGGTATGTGGATGGATGTGATACATGCATGAGGGGGAAGAAATTTCCAGAGAAACCTGCAGGAAAATTAATGCCAAACCCTATACCTAAAGCACCATGGCGAGATATATCTGTGGATTTTATTACTGGATTACTGCACCTCTATCTAAATCAGGTATGGCGGTTACATGGGTTACCCGATACCGTTATCTCCGATCGCGGACCACAATTTGCTTCCACGTTTATGTGAGAACTAAACAACATATTGGGAATTCAAACTAAATTATCTACGGCATATCACCCGCAGACTGATGGGCAGACAGAGAGAATGAATCAGGAGTTGGAGCAGTACCTACATATGTTTGTCAACTACCGACAACCTGACTGGCCCGAATGGTTGGCAATTGCCGAATTTTCCCACAATAACAAATTCCATTCGGCTACTCGTATGTCACCCTTTTTTGTGAATTATGGATATCATCCTCGCATGGGAGTAGAACCCAGAAGGGAAGTCAAAGTACAGTCGGTAGAAGATTTTGTATCTAAGATGCAAAGGGTACAAGAGGAAGCAGAGGCGGCATTGAAGAAAGCACATGATGACATGATGCGACACGCAGATCGTACTCAAGCACGTGCTCCAGAGTACAAAGTTGGTGACTTGGTATGGCTAAGTACCAAGGACCTGAATATTCCACGACCTTCGAAGAAACTTATGGAGAAACAAGTTGGCCCATATGCGATCTCTAAAGTGATCTCGCCTAATGCGGTAGTGCTAAAATTACCCCGATCATTTAAGATTGATCCCGAGATTAACGTATCCTGCCTACACCCTTACCGTCTGCCCACTATTCCTGGCCAACAAACTACTCCGCAACCTCTGATAATAGTAGAAGGTGCTCCAGAATACATAGTTGAAGAAATTCTAGACTCACGTCTTTGACGGAACAAATTGGAGTTCTTAATAAAGTGGAAAAACTATACCGATGAAAATAATTCATGGGAACCCGAAGAGAATTGTAAGCGAGCACATAATGCGATCGCCCCATTCTTTAAACATAATCTGAATGCTCCGCATCGCATTGCGAGAATGGTGTATGAGGGGATGAAATTCCGGCCTTACCAAAATTTCACAGAGGGGACAAACATAATATTTTCTCGCCCGGAAGTCGAGGCATAAAAGGGGGGTAATGTTAGGAAACCACCCCATTACCTAATAAACTTTCATTTTTATTTTATTATGTCGAATTATGCTACATGACACCAAATGACGCTACATTTTGATAGCGTGAGAATTTTATTTCGCACGCATCAAAATGTATGCGCATGTACGAGTGCGTCGGTAACAACAATGTACAATATATGTAACATAGTATATAAACCCTAAATATATGCCTAGGGGACCCCAGTTGTGTTCTCTTAGGTATTCCACCTATGTTTTTGGTGTGAAAGGCCTATCTCAACAAACTTACCTATTAATAACCCCTCGAATCAAAACCATCAATTTCCCCATCACGCGTGCAGATCCCACCACCTTCTTGTAGAGAGAACCCGCATGGTCTTAGCTAGCAGATAGTGGGTGTCGCCCTAACAATTCCACGCAAGAGAGTTATCCCTCGGGACAATCGTGCAGAGCCGCATATCATGCAACAAATGACACCACAGTCAACCCAGCAACGCAACTCGGACCCCTCCATTTATTCTTTCTCAGCCTCTCATTTTCCAAACCCAGATGTGAAGGCTGTCATGCGCAATAAATACAGGTACTTGATATCTGAGCCTTACACCCCTAGCCGTCATATGTCAGACATAATACGGTGCGAGGACAGTAAAGTGGTTGCAGGCCTCTCGAAAGTGACGATTGCCTTAAAGAGGCTGGGGTTAGATTCGGCAAATCACACTCCAGAAACAACAGCATGTGCGGCTGACTTCTACAACTACTTCCACCTCGCAAAGGACCCAAAGTTCTCTCCTCCATCATGGGACTTTGCACCAATGCTCCACCATGAAATAGTAGACCATCCCTACTTCCACTACTGCCACATCAGCAGCGAGCGCCACATCATTGGTGTTCGAGGAAAGCTGCTGGTCAACCAGTGGTACCTTCTCGTTTTATATGATGCGATGACCTCGAGTTTCCATTCGAACGAACCCATCTTAGCAGAGTGTTTGAACTGGTTAGAGGGTGGACGAATAAGCTCAAGGACCAGAGACGGCCGCTTGATGTTCAATTTGTACATATAGCGTGACCAACCCATGGCTTCAATGAATGGAGGTATGGGGACTCGTTCAGCATCCAATGGTGCTGGGGTCAATCTAGAGATGGGTGGAGGTGATAGGGGTGGCATGGCAGCATGCTGTGTAGGTTTCCATTGTTTGGGAAGTGGGACGCAGAGGGAACTTAGATACTGTGCCTGATACAGGGGGATGGTGAAGTGCTTGCAAATTTTGGAGTCATCATGCATCTTCTCAATGTGTGTGGGATCTTCCTTCATGCGATAATGATGTTTGTTGATGCTCATAAACCATTTGGTGCAGGCATTACAGCGAAATCTTTCTCTCGCATCCCCCAATCCCAGAATAACATCTTGCACTTCCAGCTGTTGATGGCAAACATTCCAAATAGTGTCTTGATCTTCTCCAGGCCTGAGGTCAAATACACCTGTTAGGTGGTGAAGAGCTGCCTGGTCGCACTCGCCAAATGTTGTTGCATGTCCACAAATCAGGCGCTGTACATCTTCATACGTTACTACCCACTTCATGGCAGGTTGGATGATGCTTTGAAGCTCCTCAGACCAACAAAGATTCAGAGAAGCGAGGACAGCGCAGCAAGAGTCGCTTTGAGGACCCTGATGACAGCAATGGTGATCTTGGAAGGCAAAGGTATGAGGAGTTGTCGCTTTCAACGATGGAATGTCAGAGGATTTCTCAGCTGCAGTCGCGGCAAGTGAGGCACCAGCCATTGGTCGGAACAATTGCAATAGCTCGTCATCGTTCACTGGGAAGATATCAAAATCATGTCTGTGGTGCGAAAACAACTCACGTCGCCTTGCTTCTCTGGCATTGAATTCTTGGTTGTCTGCCTCTTTGTCCGAATCTTCACTCATCTCTTCATCCAAATCTTCACTCATCTCTTCGTCCAAATCTTTGCTTGTCTCTTCATCCAAATCTTCACTCATCTCTCTGTCCAAATCTGTGCTTTCACTGGTTTCAACCTGCATGCCGCTCGTGGCACTCTTATAATGCCAAGCTGTTAAGAGGTGTGTGTTTATTTAGCCAATGGCAAAGGAATTGAAAGAAACGGACCTTTGATGACATCCTCAAGTTGGGGGGGGGGGGGTAGACCCCAGCAAAAATCAATAGTTTCCTTCCTAATTTCGCGGAAGGCATTGAGTGGTGAGGCAAAACCGCCTTCTCGATCTGGTCTACAGGATGGTGAGGCCAATTGACCGAGCATGAAGGCCTGGCACTTTCTTCTCCAGCAGATGAAAGGAATCCTCTGCAATGGAATGCGGCTGCCAACTGGCCATCTCCTTCCGCACAAGCGCCAGCGGTACTTGCATCATTATCATCTTCCCCGGAGAAAAGGGGTTCTGTTGAATCATAATTTCACAGGCGGTGTGCAGGAGAGACGGGGAGAAAAGGGACCTTCCAGCATGGGAGGCATTTGCTAAGTGGTTGCCAACAGAGAGGGGGGAAAAGAGGGATGCATCATCCTCTTCCTCGGAAAAAAGGGGTTCTGTTGAATCGTGGTTTCGCAGGCAATCTGCAGGAGAGGCAGGGGAGAAAAGGGACCTTTCAGCATGGGAGGCATTCGCTAAGTGGTTGCCGACAGAGCAAGGGGATCCTCCATGATGGGATGCTACCAACTCATCATCTCCTACTTCTAAGCAAGCACCACTCGCACCTGCATCATCCTCTTCCTCAGAAAAAAGGGGTTCTGTGGGATGGTGGTTTCACCTGGAGTGACTAGCTATTCTCCGGTGCTTGGCCTGAGGGAGGATATTTGAATCATGGATCCATTTCTTTGTCTGGGACATATTCTTTGAACGAACTGCCCAGTAGCTGTGATAGCCTCAAATAATTTTGGACAATTCCGGAAATGAAGAAGGTCTTTATAGGTCTTTATTCAGGAACTTATTCAGGAACTCCGGTGACCAGTCGCCTCAGAATCAGCTAATTTGGACCCTGAACTAAATTCTACAAGATGTGTAGTGACCCTGAAGAATGATATCGGACAATAGAAAGAAATGGACATAGGTGTGAATCCCTCGAGAATCTGACAAAGAGTCCTGGAGACTGCTGAGTGACGGTTAATTGATGCCATTTCCGTGCAACTCCACCAACCCCCTAGGGATTCCATTGTAGGAAGGATCGGCTCATCTCAGAGATGTTCTCGATTATGGACGAACTGGCACGGTATGCGAGTTGCAATCTGATTGCCGGTCTCAACATAGTCTATATAGTAACGAAACCTACCACAACACAGGTTTACCACATCTGGCTATAGAGTTGGATAAATGCCCCGACGAGCTCAGGTCGCTAACGAGGAACATATGTTTACCACTGATCCCGAGGAAAGAAATGGCCTGTTTTCGACACTCAATGAACTTTGTTCCAGTGAGAAACCAAGAGCAGGTATTCGCTCGTTTTTTCGCGAATGCTTCATTGTAATTCCTGGAAGTGTCGGGTGCAGAAAGCCATCAAGAAAACTGAATGCTATTCACCACTGAACGCTATTGACCCAACAACTTTTCCGGGTCATGTGATTCCGGAAATTTCCAGACTCTCATGTGATTCTGTTGAACTTGGTTTGTCCAAACAATAACACCAATGCACCCAGGATGGCGGGGCTGCATTCCCCACATTTTGCATGGAAAGGGTTTTTGTTTTCCTTTTTTTTTTCATTAATATTATTGCCCTCCCTCCCCCGCATTTCATGTGGGTGAGGGGATTTAACCGCCCCCTTCCCCCTTGTGCTGAATGCAGGGTGTTTAGTTTTTTAATATGTATATATTGTTAGGTGCATCTTGTGTGGGAGGTTTTTGAATAATAGTATAAATACTGAAGTTTATTTCCTCACTTAGTGTTTGAGAGTTGCACAATATATTCTAATGGATGACTCTTTAACTATGAACAAATGAACATAATACTATCAACTGACTATTGACTTGGAAAAAATAAGCCATTTTGGCAACATCACAAGGCAATATAATTACAAAATATCCACTATATATCCCATTGTGTTCTTAACTCACCGTGCATCCTGATGATTTTTAGGCCATGTAGTTTTTATTTTCTGGCTGGTCTTCTCAAAGTGTCAAACATCTTTAACAAGATCACTGGCATCCCGACCTATATCTCGATCAACAATTGATTTCATCCAAATATGATTACAGTGCTTGGCCTGAGCTTTGAGAATATTAGCTGCATGCTGTAGATCCTCAGCACGTTTAAGAATATGAGTCTGATATCTATCAAGCTAACCAAAAAATGATTTTAGTAACTGACAACTGTAAGTTCAGTGCAACAATAACTGCCTACCTCTTCTTCATCCCCACTTCCATACTCTATTGGTGATGAACTTCTTGAAACAGTATTTGAACTGATATATAATGGTTCATGCTGCTGACTCCATAACTATAGGTGTCACTGCCATGGCTGGTGGCTGTGCCCTTGGAGCTTGCGCCTGAGGTGCCTTTCCTTTCTCAGACTTTCCTCCTGATGACTTTCCAAATTTACTACTTCTGTACATCAACTTTGACTCCACCTGTTCCTGCCGATATTGCCGGTCAAAGTGCATTGCCCAATTATACCACTTGTCTAACTTCTCTGGCATAGAAGGTAGTCGGTAGATAGACTTGAATAAGGAGGGATTTAATCCTGCTTCCAAAAACTCTACCAATGCAGCTTCTCCCATGTCTGTTTGCGAAGCTTCTGCTTTGAACTGCAAAATAAATTCATCTGCCATTAGGGAACCTTGGCGCATGGTCTTTAATTTAGCATTGGCTGTCGCCTTTGGATTATGGTCTCCAAACTGTGCCTCCAATCTCTCCAGAAATTCCTTGAAGGTCACAAATGGTTTATTTCCCGTGGCAATTTGATTAATAGCCTCGTTTCTCCAGAACTGTGCTTTCCCCCCCTGAATGTATGAGAGAGCAAACATAATCCTAGACTCGGCTGTACAAAACTCTGGCTTCCTCCCATGGATGTACAGTACTATAGAGCTGATGAAGGATTTTGTATTCTCCATGGTACCGTCAAAGATTTGCAGGGGTGCATACTTAGGTAAGCATGCTTTTCCATTTCCAGATTTCTCCACCATCTCATCCTCCTGCGATATCCACTCCACCATCTCCACCATCTCATCATCTCTTTCTACTGTCGTCTCTGGCTGTACTTCCACTCATCTGGGCTGTGATGCTGCCAATACTGACACTAATTGCGACATTTGTGCTGTGAGCACATCAATTTTTGCCTCTAGTGCTGGTATGGGAACAGGATTAGGACTGGGATTAGAAGTTGAGGGTTCAGACATAATTGTAGAATCTGTGATGAATCACTTCTTTGACAAATTCAAAATTTTTTCTTCAAGACCTCTCCAAACGTTTATGGGTCATGTGATGGCTCGTCAATCATTCGTCAATCATTCATCAATCATTCGTCGTTTGTCAGGCACCTATTTTGACACTTTGGATCAATAACCCTTCCAACAGTGCCTGATCTCAGAGATAACACTGAATTCAGCTTGTAACTAAAATAGTCGTCTGAATAGAGTGATGTAAATCATAACTAAACCAGATCCAATCGGTTGTCTGGTTGCAGCTGTCCTAATGACGAGCGCTGCCGCTTGATCACTGGCAGTCACAATGTAAGCCAAGGCCTGGCATCGGCTTATGAAAGAAAAGGTAGATTACATATATACAAGTACTTCTGGCTCATGCCAAAAGGATGAGTAATTGGATGTGGCATGGTGAAACAATGACGTATGTGCAAGTAAGAGAAGGCACACTGATATGGGAAGTTGTGTTCTTCTGTTAGGGTGACACCCACTATCTGCTAGCTAAGACTGTGCAGGTTCTCTCTACAAGAAGGGGGCGGGATCCATGCTCATGATGGGGGGATTGATGGTTTTGATGCGAGGGGTTATTAATAGGTGAGTTTGTTGACAAAGGCCTTTCACACCAAAAACGTAGGTGGAATACCTAAGAGAACACAACTGGGGTCCCCTAGGTGTGTATTTAGGGTTTAATACTATGTTACATATATTGTACATTGTTGTTACTGATGTGTTTGTACATGCGCATACATATTGATGCGTGCGAAATAAAATTCTCATGCTATCAAAGTGTAGCGTAATTTGGCGTCATGTAGCATAATTCGACATAATAAAATAAAAATGAAATTTTATTAGGTAATGGGGTGGTTTCCTAACAGCGAGTACAAGACCTTAGCTGAGGGCCAACAAAAGGAAATTTCACACATCTTTCTCAAGTTTATCCTTACAAGCTGCTGGCCCAAGATGTATTGTCGTGTCAATAGCTGGCCCTGCCTCAGCCTGATCATGCAGCTATGTACTGTTGATTGTGACACTATTCAATTTTGGAGCTCACAGCGTGAACCACTCTCCGTTCAACCAGACATCACCCTTCTCAGCTTCCTCAAATCAGGCTGGGACCATTATTTGCCTAAGTTGCTGGACCATCACCCAGATGTCAAAGCCCATTCCACCAATTCAGCCCCTCTTCCACAGAAGCTCCTGGATGCCATTATATCCAAAGGTTCATACACATATTCCACAGATGTAGCCATCAACTTCCATAACCTTCTTACATCTTCTCTCATTGCCTATGTTGTACACCTTGACTATGTGGATAGGGCCCTACAGAAATTGAAAGGGAGGGGACTCCCTGATTCCGATTCCGGGACCATAGGGCCACTGTTTGATGGGCTCTCTGTTGCTGTCCAAGCTGTCTTTGCTTTGTCCCATTCCAAGGCAATGGCAGCACACATGGATATGCTGTCAAGCTCTCTCAGGTTCCCCATGGACAAGGATGCATGTGATAGCTTGACTTTTATCTCAGATTTGATCAAAAGCCACTGCCAGCAAAGCGAGGAAGCCAAAGGTGTTGCCCCCTATCTAAAACCTCACCACACGAATAGTGGTGGGAGCAACGCCCAGGATGGCAGCTCGGACAGCCCTAGTAGTTGTGGTGCAGTTGCTGATAATGGCCAGCACAGCAGCCAGGAGGATAATTTGGATGACAGCTTGGTTGACAACTTGGATGACAACTTGGATGATGAAGCCTGGGCTATGGAGTTGACAGCCTTGACCTCTGACAAGAATGACTTGGCCAGCTCTCCCGGGCCTGTGGTATTCAGAAGGTGGATAATGAGTTTCATTGATCACTTCACATCGGTGCGGGTCTTGTAATGAGCCTGTGTAAGGCTTCTGAGAGGTGCAAATATCAACTTCTTGCTCCTCAGTGTGGACCATCGGAGGATGGTCCTTCCTAATTGGGAGACAATGGAAGCCATTATTCATCAGCTGACCTGGGCAGAGCACATGGCCATGGTGGAAAAATACATTGCCCATCTCAAAGCCTACATCAAAGAGTACGAAACAGGGGACAGTATACCTGGGACAGCAGCTCAGTATTGGGACAGTGTTGTTCTTCCCTTCCAAGAACAGTTGAAGCCTAACCCAGACCACCCCCCTATGCACCAGGTTGTTTCGGCATGCTTCCACTGTGAAGCTACTTTGGTAGCAGTGATGGCTTATCTTGCCACTGACTCCAAGCATGATTTAGGGCCCCTTTTCGAGGCATGTTCTCACCTTTTACCCATCATGATTGTCAGCTGACTGAGTGGTGTAGATTATGGAAGATGGTGTATACAAAGTCTCCATCTCGAAGTCCTGCTGTCCAGTTTGCTGGGAGCTCATTAGCATCATCAGCACTGTACCCAACCCCAAGCAAATCAAATTCCATGTTCATGCACATCACTCCACCCTCTATCTTGTCAATTTGCCACCTTTCCTTCCCATTTCTGTTCAAGACCAGTTGACATCTGTGTTCAAAAAGAGACTCCAGTCCAAAGTTAGTGGAGCCATTGCAGTGATCAACAAAGTTGATATGGGGCATGCGTTCTTTCGACGCACTCACAAATCCAAAGAAGAGAACTGTTCTATTGAGAGTATTGCCTCTGCCCTAAGTGTCAGCACTGTGGGTAGCTCAGTTGACTGTGAAGCTGCGGTCACAGAACAGAGCATATATGAATACATCTCAATAACTGTCAGCACTCAGGGTGGCTCAGTTTGACTGCGAAGCTGTGGTCAAAAAACAGCAACTACAAATGCATCAACTTGAACAATCAGATGACTCCACTACCTCCATGGCCCTTCTATCTGTCTTTGTAATCCTTCCCTGTCATCAATTCCACTCACCGACTCAGACTATCCTTTCGTGACCCCATTTCCCCTTACACCCTACTGGCATGTCCCATAATGTCTGGGCTAGTTCAGTCATTCTGGAAATCCAGGACTTTCTCTTGACTTTGCATATCCTCTTATGATTTGTATCCGAGATGAGCACCAGCCATGCTGATGGCTCAGTTTATAGTGAGGAGATGTTAGGAGGTTGCTAGTCAAGTGGTATGGTAAAACACTTGAATTGGCATCCTCCCAGGCTAGCTAGACCCAGAGGATGCATCGGCGGTGCTTGGACTTCCAGGAGGATGATTGCTGGCACGACTGAACATATCAAGAATCTCTCTACTTTGCTTTGGATATGGATGGCGTGCCAATTGTTTGCATTACTTTCCAGTTTCTACCTCTATCTTGTCCTAGTTTGTGGCTTCTTGGCATTGATTTGTTGTACACTCAGTGTTGTATTCTATGTGACCAACTTGAATCCAATGGCCCAGGGGGCTTAGCATTGCTTACAGACATTCAAGTTCAATCCTCAATTGCCTCCTGTTCAGTGGCCAGCATCATCACAGGCGCAGTAGAAAGTAATCCTTCCTTTTAATGACCAGGCCACTAGCACAAATGACAGGAAGCTTGTCCTCAAGGAAGGTTGAGGGAGTCAAACTTAAACTTCCCTGGGCCCTAGTAGTGGCCACAGTGTGGCATGGCACTGTTCAAGCTCAAAGTACTATTGAGTCACTGCTTTCAGATGTAGCAGACAGTGCAGATGTAAAGTGAGTTAATGATTATTATACATGGCTATCATGCAGAGTAGTACATTCTTTTTTTCATACTATATATCAATTTCTTCAATTTCTACATGCTACACTATTCGGATGTACCAACTTGAATCCAACTCCCTCTGCCAATGCATGTCTTCGCCATGGCATATTGTTTCTATGTATCCAGCTTGAGGACAAACTTGAATTTCTATGAGATCTGCATTCAATTCCTGTGTGTCCAATCGGTACATGGTGCACTCCCCCCGGTGTCCTACAATGAGAACCCCAAGTCTGCCGCATCTGAAAGAGCTTGAAAATAAAGTAAATGAGCCAGGAGACTCAATCTGAGTCCTCTACTAGCTCAATCCCATCCGAGATGCCAGTCATGGTGGACTCCAAGTCCGAGTCAGAGTCTTGAGTCAGAATCACTGCCAATTGAATCAGATGTCGGACTCAGATGTTGTTGGGACATGTTTACACCGTTACATAATTTTGAACAAGTCATGGGAACTTGAAGTTCAAGTTGAAGTGGCAGTGCTTGAACAAAATTTCTTCTTGCTCAAGTTCTCCCTCTCATCCTTCCTCACTTCTGCTTGTGCTACTGCTCTTACTTCCTGGCCCTGCAGGTATGACTTTTTGTCATGCAGCCCTACATTTGGGTTACCTCTGGCCCTTTGAACCTGTCAGCTCGCCCTAGAGTCCTTGACAGGAATTCCTGTTCTTCCTAGTGTCGGATGTCACCTTGAGGTGAGATCCCCTTTACCTACCATATCACCTATGCAATGCCCATCCATTACTCATGCCTGGGAAACTGGTGCAAGCAGCACATGGCTGCAGGGTGGCAGCCAATAAGAGATCGAGAACTGATGCGTTTTCTACTCTAGTTCATCTCGAAGCCCATTCACCTATGCAAAGGTGTTGATAGTGTGTATGTCTGACATGGTTGGCTGAAGTACTTTGTTCCAGGGATGCCCAGTCAAGCAGCTTGGCAGATGTGCCTCCACACATGCACTGGTGTTGGCTTGGTTTCACAGCAATGATAACCTTCTCAATGTGTCCAATGGTGCCTCAAGGTGAGAGCCTTCTTTCTTACCCTGGCTTGTCAGATACACAATGCTCACCCTTTACTCAAGCCTGGGAAATTGGTGCATGCAATGTGTAGCTGTACAGCAGCTGGAAATCAAAGATCGAAAGTTTACATGCTTTCTAGATTAGTTAATCTCTCAGCCATCAGAAAGGTATTTGTATTTTTTCTTATATCCGATGCGGGTAGCTAAAATGCCCAGGCACAGGCATGCTGATGCAAACAGCTGGGAAGCTGTCCCTCTACTTGGCAGCCCATTTGTGCCTCCTCTTGCATGCTGTCTTTTTTTTGCTATGTGGCTACCCCTATAATCCATTGCCCCTTTATATACTAGGTGCTGTCACAAGCACCAGCATAAACCTTGCTTACAAATATTAAAAAGCTATCATAGGCACTGAGAATGTGACACCAAGGCCGCCGCTCGTCATCAACCTTTGGTTGACTCCTCATGGCATGGGCTGGATCTGCCCCTACGTAAATTTTTAATAGAAGTGTTTGTGCATGTTGAAAAATGCATGAAACAATCTTTGTCAGGTGGAGAGACCCTGCAAGCAAGGTAGTATGCCATCTCAACACATCATGCCTGCTCATCCCCAAGTGCCCCATTTGGTCGCTGTGGATTCTAAATAATTCATCAGTTCCTTTGTCCGTCCCATATGCATCACAGTCAAAGCCCAGGCATGGCATTAAATATAGTTGAAAACTAGTATTGATAAATGTATTATACCTAGCTTTTGATGCATGCTCATTGTGATGCATGCTAGGAAGTAAGGCACACTTCTTGTTTGCTTAAGCATTATTTTACCCTTATTCTAGGCCACAAGGAATAAAGTCCTAAGACTTTGTGGGGTGCATGTTCATAATTTTCTGCTTCCTTGCATTGATGGGCTCCTGAGCTGCCTACTTTCAGGATCATCCCCACAGCACTGATGGGGTAAATGTTTTATGAGGGCAGGGCCAAGCAACATGGCCAGTTTGAAATCTAGAAGGGTATATATACAAAATGATTGAAATGAAAAGTCTAAATGATGGTTGGTTTATCCATTCCACCTTCCTTACTCTTGGTCAGTTAGCTCTGAATCATCCTCTGACTCATCATCCCTCAGCAGGCTACAGTGGTGGCTATGGAATGCCTGGTGCAGGCTGCTATCCTTTAAATGAGTCATCATTACTCCACTGTGACTCAGATTGACTGGCTCTGAGTCAGTGAGGTTGCTAAAAGGTGGTGTGGCAAGCAGCCCTGGATCTCATCTCCTTCCTTGGTGCACCGCCCATTGTATCCCCAATGCAGGACGAGAACTCTCCTCCAGACAATGCTACAAGTGTCAATGCCCTCAAGCTTGGGAACAGGAAAAAGCTATGAGTCAATTGTATTTCCACCATGCCATGCTCTAATGCTACCACTGCGGTAGGGTGACGAGTCCCACTCGTCAACCCCACCATTTCTGGAGTTTGCCTTGAAGTCTCTTGCCAGGCGATGATGACCTCACATCATTGTATATTCTTGATGCGCTTTCATTTCTTACTTGTTTCATCCTACTGATTTATTATTTGGTATTTTTACTTTGAAGATCAGTTATTTCTTCTCAAGCATGGCACACAACTCACGTGACGCATCAGTCATGCATTTGATCATGTTTTCCCACCTCCGCATTGACAGCATTGCCTGTTCCGAAGGATTGGGACTGGTCTTTCCATTCCCTTTTCATTTCCCTATTTATAGTTTCATTTCTGTACCTAATTACTACAACGATCCGCAATGTCAAGCACATCAACACTTTGGCTGGCTAAAATCCGAGACAATGGGTTGGACCACTGGATGGTAGGGTCAAGAGTCTCGTTTGGGTGTCCTCCACGCTTGCTGGGGGCACAGGCGATGTACCGTCAATAGAGGTGCTCAATGGCAGTCTCTCCCCGAGTTATTCCCAGTTGCAAAAACTCCAAGACAAGGATTCAACAAAAGCCATCAATCGAAGACTTCAAATATTATTCTTGGACTTCAGAATCACACCCCGAATTTGTTAATTCATTTTCCTTTTATTTTTCTTTATCTGATTGCTCAGACTGTCAGCACAAGAGAACGTGCACGATCAGTTTTTGCTTCATAGCTACCTCGTTTTGTATTTAGGTGCTCTCCCACCTGTCGAATGGAGTACTTTTCCTGATCCCCAATTTTTACGCTCTCCTTATTAAGTTTTCCCTCTCTCTCAAGTTTCTACACACCAAGGTGTAGATATTAAGCCAAGTATCTAAGTACCCCATTGAATCCCTTCTCCCCCTGCTCTTATTTTCCCCTGATCCCCGAGACCACACTTACCTCATTCTTCGCGACATGACAACCTTCGTCAACGAACTCCCAGTAGACCATCTACCCTGCCACAAGAGGGCTTGTGGATGGGTCAGTTGGCCTGTTCACCAACTTTCCCGTTCATGAGAACTTTGTCACAGCCACACCATCACGCACCAGAACAGCTGGGCTCTTGTATACTTGCACTATTCCTTGCATTCATCAATATTTCATGTTGCTAACTTTCCTTTTATTACTTATAGTTTATTATCTGATCCCTTCTGACACAACAACAACAACTTCCACACGCAATGTGTCAATCATGCATCCCTTCAAGTTTTGACGCTTCCTCAGTACCTCGTGCCGACAGCTCCATTTTCAACGAGAAGAATCGGAGCTGGTTTTTTCATTTTCCTTTTATTACAATTCTTCCCAGTCTAAAAATAACCTTTTACCATGACAATCTGGCTATCGACCTGAATCCCCCCTTTAGTGGCAAGTCAACATCCAGATCGACGTGTTGATCAACTGGATGGTAGGGTTGAGGGTTTGGAATTTGCGTGCTCTCTGCACTTGCTGGGGGCACAAGTTGCATCACGTCAATAGAGAGCCTCAAAGACAGTCCTCTCCCCAAGTCATTCCCAGTTAGTGAAACCCTGAGACAAGGACTCGACGATGCCACCCCAATATCATCTGCCTCACAAACACCACAACAATCTTGAAGATCATCAATGCTTCCCAGATCTGACTTTCATGCTTCTTAGATAGTTTACCATTCTTGTTGATTGGTCCCATTAGCACAAGAGAACGTGTGCAATAAGGGTTTTTCATTTTCAGTACCATTGATTTGTATATAGGTGTCCTCCCACCTTTCGAATGCAGCATCCAACTTTTTACTCGCAGTTTACATCTCTACTTAAGTCTCTCCTCAAGAATACCAAGTCCTTCAAGTTTACTGCACACTAAGGTGTAGAATATAAGCTAAGTAGTTAAGTTTCAAGTCTGTCAGCTTAGGTTTCCCTGTTTCCCCAAAGTTTTATCATTACAAGTTATATTCCAAGGAGCGCAGTTCTTTTTTTTATGCATCCATCGAGCCATTACTATTCGATGCGCCCATTTCTCATATTCGACGACATTGCCATGTGACCCTGTTGATTGCATTTTGACCACATTTTTGATAATCCTTACACCACACATTCGGCCTCGAACGTATCACCGTGTTCTATTTGCCTTCTATCCCCTCTCAAATGAGCTAAAGGCCCATCCACTCTGTCCAATACCCTAATACTCCCATCCCCGCTTAGCTGACTTCTTGCAATGTGACCACGCAGTCAACGGACTACCAGCAGACTACATTCCCTGCCACAGCACCATCCATTTTAACCTGCTCAACTTTGGGGAAGTTAACACACCAATATTCCTCCAAGAGCCTCACCACCTCCATGGCATGTTGGGACATTTCCGCCAGCTCAGACTGTGTGGGTTGGACATTAGGTGGTAATTGAGCATAATGACTAGCAAAGGAGTAGAGGGCATGACAGTGCCTGATAATCTCAGACATGGTATGGTCCTGGGCCAAAGCTTGTTCACCCACAGGATATGAAGTATGAGTATCAATGCTAGTTGGTATGAGAGCTGTAGTTCTCACAAAAGGTAAATGTTGGGGGGGAAGTTGTGGCTGTACTTGAGGCTGGGAATGAGATGCATGATGCGGGTGCTGTTGAGGGTGCTGGTGTTGTGGGTGCTGTTGATTCTGGTGCTGTTGCTGCTGCTGTGGGTGTTGATTCAGGTGTTGCTGTGGATGATGGTGAGGGAGGAGGAGGAGGAGGAGAAGGAGACAGGGCCTGAGGTTGGGCTTGAGGTGGTGGTTGAGGTGGATGTTGCTGAGGATGCATATGAAGATGCTGAGAGGGGGGCAGTGGTGGGAGATGACTAGATAAATGTTGAGAATATTGTGGATGCTGAGGGTGTTGCAGTGGTGGGGGATGAGGGTGAGGGTGATTAGTGGCAGCCTGCTCCCAGGGTCCTTGAAGTGGTGGTGCAGGAGGCAGACCAGGAGATGGATAAGGATTGCCAGAAGCAGACTGGGGAGGTGGCGGATGTTGCAGATACATTCAAGGAGCCATGTATTGTTGTTGGTATGCACCATAAGTTGGGTGGGTGACTGGTGCAGCGTGTGGGTGTATATGATCAAGTGTGGATGGTGGTGAATGAGCAGGATGAGGTGAGGTTGTCGAAACTTGTTGATAGTGAGTCGGTGGAGTTTGTGTGGGAGATGAGGCATATTGAGGTGGGTACATATTATGAGAGGTGCGTACATCACGAGGGGCACCCATGTTCGTAGAACCTCTCTGGGAGCATTTTGACTGGCCTTGAGATGGATTGTCACTATGTGATCCAAGACTGATGTTGACTGAGCCAGGTACTGGTACCATTTGGGCAGATAAAGGAATGCCAGGTGTCATGAACCCATTGTCAGGCTTGGAAGGATATTCAATTTTAGAGGGCAAAGAATCATGACCAGCAGAAAGTGGAGGAGTATGTTGCTGATGTGAATGCAATTGATGATGCTGCTGCTGCTGCTGAACAGGCATAGGAGAAGAGGTTTGAGTAGAATGAGAGCAACCCCATGTATCTAGCAGAGTTATCTTGAGAATTGATAGAGGATTCTGGGGGAAGGTTGGGAGAAGGAGATTCTTGATGACGATGGCCATGCTGATAGTCAAAGTTGAGATCTTCCAAAGAAGGAAGGCGAACAGAGTCATCATGAGAGTTAGTATGAGAAGTGGGATATCTAGACTGTTCCACAGAGGCCATGGTGGCAATAACTGTGGATCTGGTAAAAAGACCGCAGAAGGCAGTTCTTGATGCCTGACCATAAGAGGGTGCTGGTGCAGACAAGAGGTGCACGAAAAGGCAGAAGATGGGAGTTTGCAAAATGTGGGTGATGTGGAGGGCAGCAGGTAAGTCCATGGGGTTGAAAATGAGGGGAAGCCAGACACAAGGCCAGCCTCATAATTCCTCCTCTCTGAAATATAGTTAGAAATTCTTTGTGAAATATTATATTTGAGACTAAATTTCTACAAACAGAAATTCAAAAAATTACCCATTCGAAATATACTTTGAAAATCAATATTTCTAATGGGTAATTTTTTGAATTTCTGTTTGTAGAAACTTAGTCTCAAATATAATATTTCACAAAGAATTTCTAACTATATTTCAGAAAGGGGGAATTATGAGGCTGGCCTTGTGAGAGCTTCCAACACTCAAGGAGAACAAGACATGTAAGGAACTTAGTATATTTCGAGGGAGGAAACTAAGATACAGGACAAGTACTCAAAGTGTAGACTATATACTCCTGGAATAACATGTGATACTGGTGTGGATGTAGATAAGAAATGCTGATGTAAGAGACACTCTTACAGTCTTCCTTTCACAATTCCTTTCCAGTATTGATTAAGGGTGCGCTCAGCTCTAGGTATATTTTTGATTCCATTGTGCACAAAGAGATAGCTGTACATGACTTTAGCATTAAGTATAGATTATAATATTACTAGCTCTGGCATACCATTGATTAATCATAATCTTGAATTCATCATCTTTGTCATTATCTTACTATAGATTAGTCCACATGTTCACACTTAAAAAGGTTGTCCACATACCCCTAATGGTGAAGTGCTGGAAATCTTTTCCAGCATACCAGGCTTTTCGGAGCTGTGCATCATTCATAATCAGATTAACAAGAAGAAAGAATAGTATCAAAACAGATAAAGAAAGTCAATCGTGAAGGGAGTGGAAAGTGATGAGCAGGTGATCCTTATAGAAATTAAATAATCTGAGCTCAAAAGTTTGTTATTTCTTCCCACAATCTCACTACACCAAACTTGTATTCTTCTTGCCACATACTGGCCACCTTGAAAATGCTCAAAGCTAAAAATGACACAGATTTGAGGCAAATTATGCAGAAAGCGTTGAAGGCAAAGAAGGTGGTTGTGATCTCAGGTTTGTTCTTAATTGTTCCTCTTCTCCCTCAACCCTAAACAATGTCTTGTAGGTGCAGGGATTTCTGTTGCAGCTGGATTACCTGCCTTCCATGGATCTGAAGGCCTATACCATACCAAAGAATCACAGCATTGCTATGGGTAGACTGCGTGAACCAGTTGAATAGAAATGCTGTGAGTGGGTACCAGGGAAGATTTGGTGATAATTTCGTTCATAGCTGGAGTTGCATTTGTGGGTTTCTCGATTACATTCATCAATTAGTAAAGATACGCAGCAGTGGGAGAGTTGAGTTCCTGATGGTAGGATCCATAAGCGATCCGGGTAGCAGTTCAGCTGTGCACGTGCTCAGATGGTGGCGCGTAAACACGCACAGATCTTTTAAGTTTTAACAAGTTCTCCACCTCTGTTTCTCAGGATTCACTTGGCCGAATCTTTCGAAAGCTGGGATTATGTGTCTCATACATTGTGCCCTTTAACTACGCCCATTTATTTTGCCGCATGAAATTTGCTTCATCAATGCTGACCATCTCTTCCTCCGGACCCCTTCATAATGCTGCACCGCTCCTCAAAATATGGTCTCCTACATCCCTAGTCATGTGAGCTTGCCTATTCCAGGTTGGGCATCGTCATCCATTGTCACTTTTTTCCCACTAACACATTTCTCCTCCTACAGCAAGGCCCCGTCAAAATCATGGATCTCTGTCAACGCGCCACCTTCCTCGTGCTCCTTTTCTGTATCCTTTCTGTTGATGCCTGCACCTCCTTCGCCGGACAGAGCCAGCCAAGAAGCCAGTGTTGTGCCAAACTCGGAAGAAGCCGCCGTGACACACGACCTCACTTCCCTCAAAGCCGCACTATCCTCCAATACATACACGCAGGCTCAAGCCCAACTCGCGCATCCACACAAACAGGTGAACCAGCCCCCTGCCCATTTTTCCACGGCGTATACTGCCACGCCCTGCCATTTCCCCCTCCACGAGCAATGGAACACCTGACACCACCCTGTCCTCCACGTTCCCAGCCCTCGCCTCCCCCGTCATCTCCCGCAGCCTCTCCCAGAGGCTCCAGGGGCTCCAGATCCTCCACCATCAGCAAACCTCACCCTTCCTACACCCCCAAACTCTCAGCCAACTGCAGAATATCACCAACATCACCATTAACAACAACACAAATTGCCTCCTCGCCCACATCATTCATGTTCATCCCGCCCACCGCAGCATGGGTCGCAGGCCCCGGCATTACTACCACCTCCACCCTGAAATGCTCCTCGACCTATGTCAAAGTCCAGGATTTCGCATTCCCGGCGCGGGACGAGCGGGATGCTGGTCTCGGTGCTGATGTCTCGCATGCGAACGGGGTTGCATGGCTGAATCGTGCTGTGGGGAGCTGCGAGGATGGGCACTAATGTATATGGGCCTATATTCTGAGGTAAGATAAATAGAAATTCGCTGTTCACCTGTCTCGTCCAAGCACCGGTAGTTCTGGCTCTATCATTGATTTGGGAATTGCTTGGATGGAACGAGGAAGAGGTGTAGGTGTATGGAATAGGGGACATTAAGACTCCTCCGCATGGTTTGGCACATTCGCAGTCTTAGGATGAAAGGTAGATTACAATGCGAAATACGACGGTACACAAACGATGATACAGACGATAATATAGGGGGGGTGCAGGTGATCATAGCTTCCCATGAGCCGTTACAAACTCGATGCCATGAACGCCTGTAAAAACGATAAGTGTCTGGTGAGAGCTCTATTGTTTGCATTGCTCACCATGCTTCTCCAACGCCATTTTCGCCAAAGCCTCTGTCTTCCCTAGTTTAAATTGTGGTAGCCTCAAGGGATCATCTCCCAGCTTCCAGCCTGACCATGGAGCACGTCGTGTAACAATCATTATCTTCGCAACACGAGCAGGATAGTTGACACAAGCAACATCAATGTGAAGTGGCTCCAGTGTACGCAAAAGTGTCATGAATGCATCTGCAAAAGTAAGCTCTTCTACAGGCTCACTCAGAATGCGACTGGCCGATTGCTTGGCCTCGTCGATGGTCATTATCCAGCCACCAAGTCTCGGCATCCTCTGAAGATAGTATAAGCAAGCACATAGGATATAAGGAATCAACACCCCACCTACAAAGACAACAGTGGAAATGGAAGACGGCCCAGGTAGATCGATGTAGCGGAGAAAAGAGCCTGAGTGGTTTCAAATTGAACATAATCACGTGATCACCCAATGAATAGTCCAAGTTAGGGCATGGCTTTTAATATTATGCGATCCATTGTCTTTTGACACCCCGTCTTTCCTAATTAATGAACAATGGCGTTGGATCTTCTATGAAATTTCTGGCATCTGATACAATCGCTCCTCAATCGCTCTGAACAACTTACCCATTCTGACTTGATTCCGACGATAGTACCTTCCGAACAACTTCATTCTCGACTTCTATGACATGCCTGAACTTCATCCGCGCCCACAGCCTCCCCTTTCCCAACAAATGCCTTGGTGGGTCCTACATCGACTACAGAACACATTGAACTATAAGGGTGGTGTCCGCTACGAGTCTTCGCTATATGGCCCCCTCCTCAACATCCTTATTTCTATATTTGTGGTTGATCGTCATTTTATGATCAAGCCTCAAGGTCTCCTACGTCTTGAATTTGATGGTGGCATGCTTTCCGACGTAGCCAGTGTCGGCACAACAAGGGAAGACTCCTTCGAACTAGAGGGGGACGGGGAGGGGCCAGAGGAGGGGCTAATGGATGGACCAGAGGAGGAGTCAGAGGATATTGATGCACATTTCTTAGCACTATTGGAACGTGAGGCGGAATCAGGCCTTCAAGTTGATCATCCGGATCGAGCAGGTGATGTGGACAGAGGAGTTGACGTCCAAGGTCTTCCTCCGCTCAATTACAGTGACGGGGATGTCACTACTGATTCGAATCGTGGCTATGTCTCGTCAAAGGATAAAGGTACAGTTGGCCTAGATCTTGTTCATGCCTCGAGCTAAGTTGGATGCAGGACGTGAAAAAGCTGGAAACTTAGGCTATGCTGACTTTATCGGTGTCAAGGCTACTGAATCTCCGCGGGATGACACTATTATCACCATTATCGAGGTTAAGAAGGACGACGAAGAATTGCATGAATCAGAGGCGCAGATTGTCCGCTACATGCAGTTTGCTGCCCCAAAACAGCGTGCTCCTGAGCTAGAATGTTTTTTGGTATGCGGTTTGGCAACTCAAGTTTGGATGTTGGAAACTCCTGGTCATAGCGCCAGGGCGGTGAAGGTGGAGGAGTACGCGACCACCTCTCCACAGTTCACGGCTGACTTACATGCAATGGCTGGGAAATTCTGGGCATAAAGTCAACTTCTTGGTGTGGTGAGTAATTCTTTTGGCGTTTCGATCTACCACCATTTATTTTGCTGCTAGTTTAACACGTACATCTTCCCAGTAAATCTGTATCCATGTCACGGTCGGGTTTGACCATCCCTCTCCGCACCTAGTACATCCAATTCAACCAAACGATTTTCAAGATGTAGAAATCTATTCCAAATTATTGGTTGTATTTCTTTCTCTTGGTTTATATTTTACTTTGTATGTTATGGACACAGACATCATGTGATTGCAGCTCCATAGTGGGCATACTGTCCTTGCCTTTTAACTCGAACCATTTTGACCACTTCTCCTTCGACAATGCTTGGACATTGAGGAAAATCATGAGCTGTGGATTTGCCCACCTGCCCTGAACCAATTTGGGCGGGGCTGCATCCATAGAGGAGGGGGGAATGACTTCATCATCCACCAGCTCCAATGGTGCGCTGTCTATGTCTGAGTCATATTCCTCATCTGAGGCTTGGGCGGCTTGTTTGTTCTCCCAGGCAATCAAAGATGGAGTGACTGGTTCTGGGTCTGGCCAGGATCTAACAACTTCATCAGCCCTTTCTGAACATGGCTGCCAGTAGAACTCAGTTCCTATGTGTCTGCCTGAGCAAGGTCCTCTCTGTTAGGAAACCACCCCATTACCTAATAAAATTTCATTTTTATTTTATTATGTCGAATAACGCTACATGACGCCAAATGATGCTACACTTTGATAGCATGAGAATTTTATTTTGCATGCATCAATGTGTATGCACATGTACAAGTGCATTGGTAACAACAAAGTACAATATATGTAACATAGTATATAAACCCTAAATATATGCCTAGGGGACCCCAGTTGTATCCTCTTAGGAGGTCTTTACACTCCCCCACCTTTCCTAGTGGACTCCAGTCGGATTCCGCTGAAAAAGTGTGTAAGAAAAGGAATTGAACCCAGTTGTAGGTTGCTTATGTAATCAATCATAATGCACAATATAACCGTTACACCACAGTACCTTGTGTAAGGTATCATCTACTTGCATTAGGTACCGTGGTGCAGCTGTGTGTGACAAAGCATATTGCTGCGCCATCAAATGTGCCAGCTCATCACTCACCACCACCACCACCACCATCGACACTGCCTCCCTCCCTCCTCTCTCTACCACCACCACCACTGCCACCACTCCCATGCCCAATCCGCCATCACCACCACCCACAAACAAGCCAAATGGATGGGCCCTAGGTAAGTTTTTTTTTGTTTGCTTTTTGTTTTTATAAACTAACTAACCAGTTTCTTTAGTTTTCTAGGTTATAATCTACTGGTAATGATGCCACCACCCACAAGTGAGCTGACTGGATGGAATGCAGACCCAAATGATGCAGATCGTGTTGTTTGGGCCCTACATAAGTTTTTTTCATTTGCTTTTTGTTTTTATAAACTAACTAACTCATTTCTTTTGTTTTGTAGGTTCTACTCTACTGGTAATGACCGACAGCTGGATGCGAGACAACCCCACACACCCAACCCACGCCTGCAAGAGGGTGGATTGTGAGTGTCACCAGGACCCCCAGAACACGAAGCAATGGGGCCAACGACACACCACCTGCCTCCAGCCCCTTGAGCAATTGCTCGGGGGGTAGATCACAGGTGGAATGGAGGTGATGATGGCAAACGACAACAGGGCAATGCTGACGCTGTGGCAGGGTAGATGGTCTACTGGAAGTTCATTGACAATGGTTGTCACATCGCAAAGAATGAGGTAAGCATGATCTCAGAGATCAGGGGAAAATAAGAGCAGGGAGAAGGGATTCAATGGGTAACTTGAATACTTAGCTTAAAATCTACACCTTGGTGTGTAGAAACTTGAGAGAGAGGGAAAACTTAGTAAGGAGAGCGTAAAAATTGGGGATCAGGAAAAAAGTACTCCATTCAACAGGTGGGAGGACACCTTATACAAACTCCAGGTAACTATGAGCCAAACACTGATCACACGCATTCTCTTGCGTCAACAGGACCAAACAACCGGAAATCAGTAATGAAGTATCTATTTTGGAAGATGATGGGAAAGTCCATGAAAAATAAAGTGTCTGCATGAGAAGTTGCTGTCAAGGATGTTGTTGAGTCCTTGTCTAAAGGTTTCACCACTGGGAATGACTCAGGGAAGAGTTCATAGTTGAGGCTCTCTATTTGCGGGATGTGACTTGTGCCCCCAGCAAGTGCAGAGAGCACCCAAACGAGACCCCTCGACCCTACTGTCCAGTAGCTAGACCTGTCGAGTCGGATTTTAGGCGGCTGGAATATGTTGATACTTGACGTTGCAGATTGTTGAAATATTAAGGTACAAAAATAAAACTCTAAAAGGTAAATGAAAATGAAATGAAGATGCCGGTACCAATCCTTTGGAATGGGTGCAGTGGCATCACATGGGTGGTGTGTCTTCATCAAGGAGGATTGTGTAATCCGGAAAGTAAAAATAGAAAGAAGAACATCAGTGATGCAAATCACAAAGGAACTGTATCAAAATCAAATAAAGGGACTGAAAGGGCCCTATGTAGGCAAGATATCAAGACTGGAGAGAAAATAGGAAAAGGGTGGGGTTGATGAGTAGGACTCGTCACCCTACCACAGGTGGGGGAGACTTCGCATGATGCCCCCATCATGCCGGAACAACAAGCAAACCAAAAACAAAAGGACAAGAATGTAGTGTGAGAAAATTGAAGACAAGAAACTTTTATGGCAGTAGGTGCATTTCATGGCAGCTTGAAAATGATAAAGAAGGCATCAGTAAGGTTGCAGCGCAAAGAAAGCCAATTGAACATGTCAAGATCCTCCTGAAGTCACTTGCATTGTCCAAGTTTCCATAGATAATTTTCGAAGAGGTCGTCACAAACTTGAATCCATGTAATGATGGTGACCAATCTGATTGTGTTGACGAGAATTTGGTACTTCTTGAACAAGCTGAACAGCAGCACAAAAGGGGGACTTTGCATGATGCTCCCATCATGCACGGAATAATGAAGAGACCATCTGAAAAGGTGCATTAGCGCAATGAACTTGAATAAGTCAACAAAACATAGAAAAAGGGTATTGTTGACATCGAAAAGTAACTGGCGGCCAATGTTGGGGCATTGAATATTTTTGCATGTAGGGTGGGATGGCGCATCACATTTACTATTTGAGCAAGATGTTAGTTCCTTGGATTCACAATCACAATGTACTGCCTGTTCATTGTCAACAAAAAACTTGGGATTTGAGTGCAGCAGGCAGATGTCGATGGTAAGCATCAAAAGTCTTGTCACTTGGTGAAGGATAGGAGATCATGGATTTGCATGAGCTAGCATGTCTCGCTGAACTTTAAACATTTCTAGCAGTAAGTATACTTTGCAGAAATAAGTGAAAACGAAGCCCCAGGAGATAATGATCAAATTGGCGAGAAGTTGCATTGTTCAGAAGACCGTCGTGTTGAGACTTTGAGGTATTGGGAGCCCAACTGCACGATGCACTGGAGATGAAGGCGGATATTCAGCTGGTGGAGGGTCTTTTCCACTTGGGCATTGAGGCATAGTGGGTGGTAATCCCTGTGGTTGAGAAATCGGTAACATAGTGCAGCAAATGGCACTCAGTGTTGAGGAACCGGGAGGACAGCAAAGGGTTTTCGGTGGAGGGATATGTGGAGAAAATCCGACTGGCACGCTGGATGTTGAATGGAGGGCTAAGAGCGCGAAACTGAAAGGAATTCTGGAGCATGGCGCTTTGCCTGTACATGGTAACTTAGTTAATTGATAATGACTTGATCCTTTTGCGTCCTCTGGAATTTCTTCAAGTTCTGTTTTACTCAAGTAGACATTCACGATGCAGTGTCCAGAGTTGGAGTCAGCGGTGAAAGTGGTGGGATTGGCCATGAGGGTACAGTGACGTTGAACTCCTTGGCTGAACAAAAGAAAGTTTAATGATCTTGGAGGCATAAAAGCCATATAAAGCAAAGTCCTGAAAAATGCATCATTAGCACGTGGGGACTCAAACGAAGAAATAAAATGAAATTCCACGCATTTGGTAGTGCTACTGGTAAGCTGATGTTTCGCTTGAATTCTGAGGGCTAGGCAGTAATAAATCATGTTGTCGTCCGATTTTTTCTCATGGTACTCGTGGACCGGGGGTGCAGTTGCCATTATTGATACATCGAGTCCTTTGGAATTATCGGTTGGAAGGTTGTCCAAAGGCTTCAGGACACGAGGTACATCGTATGCAAGGAAATGGCCATCTCAAACGCTTGGATGGCAGACTGCTTCTGTAGAGTCGACTAAAACATGCTTCAGGGGAATGGAAATCAGCGTATCCAGAGCTTCATGTTGTACTACATTACTGTTGATCATATCTTGGACAGCTGAGCAAGAGTGTTTGGTAGGTGCTTCTGGTGGAGCTCGTGAGGTCAGCTCGGTGCACACTGGGAGAGAAATCAGCATAATCTCTTGTTGAGATTCTCTTCGAGGGTCATGTGGAGAGAACACTGGAATGACTTGCTGAAAGGGCCTTGATGACGTCGATGGAGGTGGGGGAGACTTAAATTCGATGTCAGTAGGCTTTCTGGGAAGGTTACCTCTCGTAAAATCGTCTTTTACATCCTTGAGTGGCGATTGTGCAGGGAAACATGTTGTGAGAGGCGGTAAAGCTGTAAAACATACATTAGCACCATATTTACCCATTTTTTCCAATTTTCTTGAGGTCTTGTTGTAACCGGCATCAGAGAAGGCACAGCCGCTTTCTTTGAGGTCACTTGAAAAATCTGTATTGTTCTTGTCGAGGATGTCATCTTTGTCGAATTTGTTCTGGAGGAGTGCAAGAACGTCGTCCATAGGTGGCAGTGAATGTACTTTCGTCTGAGCTTCTGGCAGTTGGTCACGAATTTTGAGCTGAAGCACTTGTGGAATTCCCCTGAAAAAGAGTAGATCAGCTTTGATTGAGGTAATGAACTGTGTACCGAAGAGCGGAGATATCTTGGCCATGTACTCGCAGTAATACCAATCAACGTCTTGAATGGACCTGAAGGTCTCGTCGTGTGAGTGGTGCTTGATCCATTTTCGGAGCTTGTCTGCTGAGATGTGAGGCTTGTGATCTTCTGAACCGTAGAGTTTGATGAGGTAAGCGTGGGCTGCAGGCCAGTCATTTTGAGACCAGAGAGGCACATATTCTATGACATCATGGACACGTCAATGGCAATAACATAGGACATAACCTGGGAGGGCATCGAGCGAAATCTGTGAAGAAATGCCAAGCGCCTCAAGAGTATCTAAAAAATCAGTAACATACTTACCTTTGAACAGTGGAGCTTTCGGGGTGCCTGGGATGGGCATAGGATAAATGTAGTGTATTGATTATTGAGTCATGTCGAACAAATTGGCAGAGGCGACTTCACGTATACTTGGTTTCGAAATTTCTTGTTGGGCAGGAACTTGAGGCCAAGTTAAACCTGAGAGATGTTAGGGCGACACCCACTATCTGCTAGCTAAGACCATGTGGGTTCTCTCTACAAGAAGGGGGCGGGATCCGCGCTTGTGATGGGGAATTGATGGTTTTGATGCGAGGGGTTATTAATAGGTGAGTTTGTTGAGATAGGCCTTTCACACTGAAAACATAGGTGGAATACCTAAGAGAACACAACTGGGGTCCCCTAGGCATATATTTAGGGTTTATATACTATGTTACATATATTGTACATTGTTGTTACCAACACACTCATACATGCACGTACATTTTGATGCGTGCGAAATAAAATTCTCATGCTATCAAAATGTAGCGTCATTTGGTGTCATGTAGCATAATTCGACATAATAAAATAAAAATGAAAGTTTATTAGGTAATGGGGTGGTTTCCTAACATTACCCCCCTTTTATGCCTCAACTTCCAGGCGAGAAAATATTATGTTTGTCCCCTCTGTGAAATTTTGGTAAGGCCAGAATTTCATCCCCTCATACACCATTTTCGCAATGCGACGCGGAGCATTCAGATTATGTTTAAAGCATTGGGCGATCGCGTTATGCACTCGCTTACAATTCTCTTTGGGTTCCCACAAATTATTTTCGTCGGTATAGTTTTTCCACTTTATTAAGAACTCCAATTTGTTCCATCGAAGACGTGAGTCTAGAATTTCTTCAACTATATATTCTGGAGCACCTTCTACTATTATCAGAGGTTGTGGAGTAGTTTGTTGGCCAGGAATAGTGGGTGGACGGTAAGGGCATAGGCGGGATACATTAATCTCGGGATCAATCTTAAATGATTGGGGTAATTTTAGCACTACCGCATTAGGCGAGATCACTTTAGAGATCGCATATGGGCCAACTTGTTTCTCCATAAGTTTCTTCGAAGGTCATGGAATGTTCAGGTCCTTGGTACTTAGCCATACCAAGTCACCAACTTTGTACTCTGGAGCACGTGCTCGAGTACAATCCGCATGTCACATCATGTCATCACGTGCTTTCTTCAATGCCGCCTCTGCTTCCTCTTGTACCTTTTGCATCTTAGATACAAAATCTTCTACTGACTGTACTTTGACTTCCCTTCTGGGTTCTACTCCCATGCGAGGATGATATCCATAATTCGCGAAAAAGGGTGACATACGAGTAGCCAAATGGAATTTGTTATTGTGGGAAAATTCGGCAATTGCCAACCATTCGGGCCAGTCAGTTTGTCGGTAGTTGACAAACATATGTAGGTACTGCTCCAACTCCTGATTCATTCTCTCTGTCTGCCCATCAGTCTGCGGATGATATGCTGTAGATAATTTAGTTTGAATTCCCAATATATTGTTTAGTTCTCGCATAAACGTGGAAGCAAATTGTGGTCCGCAATCGGAGATAACGGTATCGGGTAACCCATGTAACCGCCATACCTGATTTAGATAGAGGTGTGCCAAGCCCAATGATGAGGTTTCTGTAGTAGTAGGAATAATATGGACCTCCTTTGTAAAGCAGTTGTATACTATGAATATTGCATCGTACCCTTGAGCCTCGGGTAATCCGGGAATAAAATCCACAGATATATCTCGCCACGGTGCTTGAGGTATAGGGTTCAGCATTAATTTTCCTGCAGGTTTCTCTGGAAATTTCTTCCCCCTCATGTATGTATCACATCCATCCACATACCCCAACACATACTTCAAAATTCCGGGCCACCAATAATTTCTCATTACTAATTCCAACGTCTTCCATCTTCCTGGGTGTCCGGCAATCGGCGTATTGTGATGTAACTGGACGATCTCCCTTCACAAATCCTGATCCTTCAGTACATACACTTTTCCTCAAAACAACACCAACCCTTGTTCCTCAGCCCATTCGTCTCCTTTGATATTACCTTTCTTCTCTCCCTTCAGAGCTTTCACAGCTTCCACTACTTCATCGTCCATTTCCAAACATTGTCTAATTTTAGACAACATTTCCGTTTCCAAGCTATCTATTAATAGATGCCCTTGACGCATAGTGCAAATTCAAAAGTATTCGGGTTTGAGTAAGGTAACATTTTTATTGTCCTCCTCCACCCCCCTTTTATGATCAATACGTCTGGATAAGGCATCTGCTTTCCTCATTAAGCTTCCCACTTTGTGGACCAAGTGAAAATTGAAATGCGATAGGAATAGTGCCCAATGTGCTTGCTGGTGATTAAGCTTTTTAGCGGACATGAAGTATTGCAGATTTTGATGATCTGTCCAGATCTCAATCTGATGCATACATCCCTCCAAATAATGCCTCCATGCCTCCAATGCTCGTATTATTCCCAACATCTCTTTGTCATGCACATCATAATTCCTCTCCACATCATTCAATCCTCGGGACAAATATGCACAAGGATGCCATTTGTCATCTTTGCACAGCATTGATAACACTGCTCCAGTAGCAAAATCGGATGCATCAGATTCCACTCGCAAGGGGCGTGTGAAATCTACTGGGGCTAATGTTGGTCCCTCCACAAACTTCCTTTTCAACTCCTCAAATGCTGTCTGCTGCTGCTCTCCCCACCTCCATACTACTACCTTTCACGTAAGGTTATGTAAGGGTGCAGCAATTTTAGAAAAATTGTGCACAAAGCGACAATAATAATTTGCGAGTCCCAAGAAGGCTTGAACCTCCTTGACACGGGTGGGCACAGGCCAATCTGTGATTGCCTGTACCTTGATCGGATCCATTTTGATCCTGTCAGGGCCGATCAATAATCCTAGGAACTCGATCTTGCTTGCCCCAAACACACTTCTCTGGTTTCAAAAATAGATCATTTCCGCCAACCTCCATAACACCTCCTGCACTATCGCCTCATGATTTTCTTCATCCTCCGTGAATATCAGAATGTTGCAATAAATATTATTACCACGCCTTTGTCTATTACGTCCTTGAAAATGTCGTTCATCATATTTTGAAAGGTCGGGGGACTATTAGTCATCCCAAAAAACATGACAAGCAGCTCAAAGGATCCTCGACGTGTGGCAAATGCAGCCTTCCACTCATCTCCTTTCTTTATTCGTACATTGTTGTATCCCCATTGTAAATCCAATTTTGTAAAGACCTTGGCTTTTCCCACCTTATCAATAATTTCTGAGATCAATGGCAGGGGGTACACGTTCTTCACTGTCCACTCATTCAGATACCTATAATCTGTACACATCCTCTTCCTTTGGTCTTTTTTGGGCACAAAGAATATTGGTGACATCTGCAGTGATTTCGAAGGTCGTATGTATCCTTTGCACAATTGCTCCTTCAGGAATGCATCCACTTCTTCTTGTTCCATTGGAGATAATGGATATACCTTCGACTTCTTTGGCACAAACCTGGGCTTCATCTCAATCGCATGATCCCATGGCTTCTGCACCGGCATTCGCTCAGACTCTTTCTTTTGGAACACTGACAAATGTTCATGATACACTTTTGGCACCCATTCCTCCACTGGCTTCTCCACCTTCACAATATTCTTGTCCCACAACTGTCCTCCACAAACTGCTCTAAAGGTTTGCTTCTGCTCTTCTTTCTCGATCATGATCGGAACTTCCCCATTTGGCATTTCCTCATCCTCCACTTCCTCCATCGTAACAGAATACTTTCTTGGATGTTCTTTCTCTTTCTTTTTCCTTTTTTCTTTCTTCATCTTCCTCCCATACACATTACATTCCTTAGGACAACAAGTCATTTGTACTTTCCCAGTGTTCCAATCAATTTCGGGATTATGCTTCCATAACCACAGACATCCTATTATTAGATTGGTTTTCCCAAGATCGCACACTTCGAATACGGCTCGCTCCTGATGCTCCTGATACTTTAGTACCATAGTCACCTCCTCCTTGATAGTTCCTCCACGATTGACTGTTCCATCAATATTGTACACCATTATAGGTTGCGCCAGCTTGTGTGTGTTAATACCATTTCCAGTAATTAAGGATCGATTAATAAATAATCCTGTAGCACCACTGTCAAGCAACGCTTCCACATCAATAGCTGCATGTGTGTCCACTGTCTTCAGTCCCACAGTCAAGGTAATTTCGGGTTCTATTTGCGCAGAGCGAATAAAGAATTTAGGGGTTTTCAGAAATGACATGTGACAATTTTCTTTGTCATGTGATTCACAACAGTTGTACTCCTCCTCGATTTCCTTTTCTGATTTACTCTGGGTTTCCTCGGATACTAATACATTGTAACGATTCTGGGTCACCAATGGGGAAACCTTCACTAGGACTCTTCCACAAAATTCTCCTGCTTGCCTTCCTCCTGCTTCACTTCCTCAAATATAGCTCCCCTGATCTTTCTCTTCTGCTTACAATTCTTAGAAATGTGTCCTAACTGCCCACAGTTAAAACATTTAAGTGGGGCTCGTCGTCTCCCCACTTGATCAACCTCCATTGCCTCTGCTGGTGCTGCTGACTCTGTAACTATAGGTGTCACTGCCATGGCTGGTGGCTGTGCCCTCGGAGCTTGTGCCTGAAGTGCCTTTCCTTTCTCGGACTTTCCTCCTGATGACTTTCCAAATTTACTACTTCTGTACATCAACTTTGACTCCGCCTGTTCCTGCCGATATTGCTGGTCAAGGCACATTGCCCAATTATACCACTCGTCCAACTTCTCTGGCATAGAAGGTAGTCGGTAGATAGACTGGAATAAAGAGGGATTTAATCCTGCTTCCAAAAACTCTACCAACATGGCTTCTCCCATATCCGTTTGTGAAGCTTCTTCTTTGAACTGCAAAATAAATTCATCCGCCATTAGGGAACCTTGGTGCATGGTCTTTAATTTAGCATTGGCTGTCACCTTTGGATTACAGTCTCCAAACTGTGCCTCCAATCTCTCCAGAAATTCCTTGAAGGTTGCAAATGGTTTATTTCCCATGGCAATTTGATTAATAGCCTCATTTCTCCAGAACTGTGCTTTCCCCCCCTGAATGTATGAGAGAGCAAACATAATCCTAGACTCAGCTGTATGAAACTCTGGCTTCCTCCCATGGATGTACAATACTATAGAGCTGATGAAGGATTTTGTATTCTCCATGGTACCGTCAAAGATTTGCAGGGGTGCGTACTTAGGTAAGCGCACTTTTCCATTTCCGGATTTCTCCACTGTCTCATCCTCCTGCGATATCCACTCCACCATCTCCTCCATCTCATCATCTCTTTCTCCTGTTGTCTCTGGCTGTACTTCCACTTGTCTGGGCTGTGATGCTGCCAATACTGACACTAATTGCGACATTTGCACCGAGACCTCTCCAAACGTTTACAGGTCACGTGATAAGGTTCGTCGAGGTTCGTCAATGGTTCGTCGTTTGTCGGGCGCCTATTTTGACACTTCGGATCAATAACCCTTCCAACAGTGCCTGATCTCGGAGATAACACTGAATTCAGCTTGTAACTAAAATAGTCGTCCAAATAGAGTGATGTAAATCGTAACTAAACCAGATCCAATCAGTTGTCTGGTTGCAGCTGTCCTAATGATGAGCGCTGCCTCTCGATCACTGGCAGTCGCAATGTAAGGCGAGGCCTGGCGTTGGCTTACAAAAGAAAAGGTAGATTACGTATATACAAGTACTTCCGGCTCATGCCGAAAGGATGAGTAATCAGATGTGGCGCGGTGAAACAATGATGTATGTGCAAGTAAGAGAAGGTGCACTGATATGGGAAGTTGTGTTCTTCTGTTAGGGCGACACCCACTATCTGCTAGCTAAGACCGTGCAGGTTCTCTCTACAAGAAGGGGGCGGGATCCGCACTCATGATGGGGGAATTGATGGTTTTGATGTGAGGGGTTATTAATAGGTGAGTTTGTTGAGATAGGCCTTTCACACTGAAAACATAGGTGGAATACCTAAGAGAACACAACTGGGGTCCCCTAGGCATATATTTAGGGTTTATATACTATGTTACATATATTGTACATTGTTGTTACCGACACACTCATACATGCGCATACATTTTGATGCATGCAAAATAAAATTCTCACACTATCAAAATGTAGCATCATTTGGTGTCATGTAGCGTAATTCGACATAATAAAATAAAAATGAAAGTTTATTAGGTAATGGGGTGGTTTCCTAACACTTACTAGGCAGGTACCCCCCTTCTGGGGTCTCCTGGCATCCCTCTGCACCCTCCTAGCCTGTGTTGACAGCCTCACATCCCATTTGAATGGGGAGGAGGGGATCGGGTGGGCGTGGGTGTGGGTTGCGCATTTTTTGTCATGGCAGGTCGTCCCCAGTAGTATACAACCTAAAAAGCAATCAATTACAATTAGTTAGTTTATAAAAACAAAAAGCAAATGAAAAAAACTCACATAGGGCCCAAACGACGCAATCTGCATCATTTGGGCCTGTGTTGGCTCGTTTGCGGATGGTGGCGTTGTTACTAGTAGATTATAACCTAGAAAACTAAAAAAATGAGTTACAGAAACCAAATGAAAAAAACTTACATAGGGCCCAAACGACGCGATATGTGTCATTTGGGCCCACATTCTGTCCAGTCGGCTCGTTTGAAGGTGGTGGTGATGGTGGCATTGGGCGTGGGAATGGTGGTGGTGGGTGTGCACGCGGTGGTGGTGGTAGAGTGGAGAGGAGGAGGAGGCGGCGTTGGCGACAGTGGTGCTGGTTGTGAGCTGGCAGTCACGTGTCACATGTCATGTGTATGCATACTTATTAATTATTCCATTAATGGCTGTGATTAACTATGTACCTTGGTTGGGTAATAAAAGTATTAAATGTATGCCCAAGAATAATTGCTTGGTAGCTCAGTGGTTAAGCATGCTGTTATCATAAGTATGCAGACCCAAGGTCAAGTGTTCAATTCTTGATGTGTGTCAAACTTTTATTTGGGAAAGCACATGCATTCCAGTTATTCCAGTTATTCCAGTTAGTCTGGTTATTCCTGTTATTATGGTTGTGATGAGTCCGGTCAGATTCTGGGGATTCTGGCTGTAAATTGGATCCTTATTCTGACCGGAATTGTGCTGCATAGAAAAAACTCCATACAAAAAAAATTCCACCAGATTACAGAAATTCCAGAAATTCCAGCTGGACAAACTGGAATCCAACCGGTTCGTCCAGCCGGAATTTCCGGAATTTCTGGAATCTGGTGGAATATTTCTTGTATGTAGTTTTCCCTATGCAGCACAATTCCAGTCAGACTAAGAATTCAATTTACACCCAGAATCCCCAGAATCTGACCAGACTCATCACAACTGGACTTACCAGAATGCATGGACTAACTGGAATAACCAGAATGCACGTGCTTTCCCAAATAAAAGTTTCACATACAGCAAGAATTGAACACTCGACCTTGGGTCTACATGGGTTTACACACAGAACAACATGCTTAACCACTGATCTACCAAGTCTTTATTCCTATGTACATTTAATACCATTATTACCCAATTAAGGGCATACACATAGCCGCATGTGACACATGACACATGACTGCCAGCTCACAACCACCACCACCATTGTCAATGCTGCCTCCTCCTCCTCTCCACTCTACCACCACCATTGCATGCGCACCTGCCACCAGCACTCCCACACCCACTCCCACCATCACCACCACCCTCAAACGAGCTGACTGGACGGAACATGGGCCCAAACAATGGCAACTGTCATTTGGGCCATGGATAAGTTTTTCTTTTTTTTCTTTTTTTGCTTTTGTTTTATCAATCAACTAATTATATTTTATTGCTTTTTAGGTTATATACTACTGGGGACGACCTGCCACAATGAAAAATGCGCAACCCATGCCCACGCCCACCCGATCCCCTCCTCCCCATTCAAATGGAATGTGAGGCTGTCAACATGGGCTAGGAGGGTGCAGAGGGATGACAGGAGACCCCAGAAGGGGGGTACCTGCCTAGTAAGCACCCACCAACCTCTGTACTTGCACCACATTGCACTGACGTGCCCAAACCCCCCACCCCCCCCCCCCCCAAAAAAAAAAAAAAAAGAAAAAGAAATCCAAATGGGGGATGACGGTGACAAACAATGACAAGCCACCGACCTCCAGCCTCACGAGCAACTGCTCATGGGGTGGATCATGGGTGGAATGACAGACAACACACCTAGCACAGTGGGGTCCCATCCCCTCCCCCTCCCCTGCACTTCGTGTGGGGAGGGATTTTTTTGTACTTTTAATTATTTATTATTGTTGTGCCCCCCCTCCCCCATTTTGCATGGGGGAGGGATTTTTCTCTTCATGTTTTTACCTCCCCCCTTGCATTCGGTGTGAGGGGTTAGCTTTTATGTATATAAATAAAACCCCCTCTCGCATCTTGTGAGAGGGAGGATTTTTTGTTTATGTATGTAATCACAATCATCCCCACTCCCTCACATTCAATGTGAGGGATGTGGTTAATTAAAAAATTTTGATCTTAACTACTTTGAAAAAAAATTAGAGTTGTGAGTTTGAGTGTCATGAATAAACCTTATATTACTAACTAATAATTCTCCTGTGGCTCAACTGGTTAAGCACACATGTTTGGTTTGTCATGTGATCACTCTAATCAAGATGTCTTGAGTTCAATTCTTACTCTGCACAAATATATTTTGTAGGCAGTTTGACAACTTAAGACTTGAAATTTGACTATCCATTAGGGTATATACTCTAAGTTGAGGATCTGGAGTAACCAGAATCTGGTCAGAATAACCAGAATCCACTGGGATCAAGTTGGAATAACAGGAATCCACTGGAATCCAATGCAATCCAGTCGGAATAACCAGAATCCACTGGAATCCACTGGACTCCTGTGAGTCCAATTGGAATAGGTGGAGGAGTGTAAATTACTGAATCTACCATTGCTTGGCTCACATAATCTTTGTAGAATGCTGCATGCACTGAGATCCACAAGCTACTAGGCATTAAACAGGATGCAGAGATCACCAGTGTCGCTAACGACACCCTGGTTAGTCCCAAAGATGTGGATGCGTTCTTAACTGGTGCCCGAGGTCCTCCCTCCCTGACACCTCTTTGAATCTACTGGGATGTTGTCAAGAGCCCCTGGAATACTCAGCTGGCGGCTTCCTTGGTGGAATACTTCATTCAAAAGCGACCACAGTTGGCTGGAGACCAAGATGAACTTTGTGCTTACTTTACTCAGCGGATTGAGACTATGAGAAAGATTCTCCTCACTAGCCTTGCGGGTGAGGGTGAAAATCAGGAAGAAGTTCTAATGTGTATGACTCAGCAGATGAAACACTCGATAAAGCAGAAACAAATATGAGGATGACAGTCACGGGTGGGTTCAGTTTTATGCGTAGTGTCATGCCATACTTATGATGGCCTGTAGCTTTATTCTTCCCACCTGGCGATCTGCCAAGCAGGAGCTCAGGGAAACCCAAACAGCGCTTGGCAAATCCTTTACCTTCTTGTTGATACCCTCAGGGTCAGTGGCAATAGCTTGGATGAGAGCAATGGTGAAAACTATGCCATCCAAGCCAAAGAATGGGGCAGCTCAGAGGTGAAGGTTTTGCTAGAATACATTGACACCAACTGTAAGACGACCAACGAGTTTGGGAGCCACCTTCCTGGCACTCGACCACATGTTTGTATCTGGGGACAATACCCACCTGCTAGCTCCCAAAGGGTAGTTGCTGCCCTGCCATGCAATTTCTATAAACAGATGTGGTACGATTCCCTGACAGAGATTCAGCAAGTACAACTGGGCACTCAGGAGCCAATTGAGCTTCCTATAGTGGAAGGAGCTCATGATTTCTGTAAGTTGAAGTCATATCTCCCAGCGTTGCTAACCTACGTGCATTAAGATTATCAGCGATTACCTGGATCTTGACATCCATAGGTCTAGGGAACAGATTTTCTCTGTATTATCAGATCATGGGAAGTGGTGGACCACAGTGTACAATCAAATTCACCTGCATTATATGTTTCTTTTTTGTAGGTATAGTATCCATATAATACAGCTTCATTTACATAGAAGAAAATCTGTGGAACACCCGCCACACCATGATATGTCATGGTAAAGCAGCCAGTGTTGCAATATGGACTGGTGCTCGAGCCACGGCGACTGCGCTGCATACAATATAGTATGCACATGCCCAAATTCATCCACACTGCTTAGGGACCTTCGACAGGATGATTCATCCACCCAGGAGCATCATCTCGCCCAAGAGCCCCATCTACTCAACCTACTTTAGCACAAGAACAGATTATAAAATGAGACAACATACAAGGAGTGCAGTCTTTCCAGACACTGTTGGGCCTGTGATCACAGAAAGCTGACCCTCAGGGAACCTGATATTGATATCCTGCAACTCGAAGTGATGGTCCACATTCTCCAACAAAATAGCGCTATCTGCGCTGTCAAGGGGTACATAATCCAACTATTCTAGATGGCAAGACAAATAGCAGACGATGAAACCCTGATTCCCTGATGTCAGAGGGCCTGCATACGCCATGCATGAATTGGGGCACATGTCACTGGCAATCGGTTTCACTCCACTGAGTTTGGCAATGCAGCACATGATTTGGTCGTATGAAAGAAGCTCATCATCGGGGTGTGCAATTTTGATAGCGACTTGTAAATTTCCTGGGATGAATTGATCTGTGCTAAAAACAGCTGTAAGCATAGCTAAGAGGTCCTTATCATCATCTTCGCTGAGATCCAACAGCTCCTGAGCAGGGTTCAGAAGTGCATCCACTTCATCATCCATAAGATCGCCGTTGTCAAGGGAAGCATGCTTGAGGGCTTCGATAAACTCTTGAGCTAACCATATGTCATCAATGCAAGAGAAGTTCCAGGCAATTTATCTAGAGCATCGTTTCATTCCTCCACCCCACGATTCAGTGTATCTGCTTGATCTGCAAGGCTGCCAGGGTCAAGCAGTAATCTAGCCGTTGCCCCTGCCTGGGCAGTCATCACGGCTTCTGGTGACTGGTGTAGTGAAATAAGCATGGGCAAAAGTGTATGCAAGTCACATACCAGGATGTCGTCTTCATGATAATTTGCAGCCTGATTAGTACCTCCACAAGAATCACTTCTGTCAAAACTCTTCATCCGACGACGCTTTCCAGGTGGTTCTTCTATTCCATTGGTACCAGCTTGAGGTCCATGTCCTGCGGGGAGGTGATCAGTACTGCTAGTGTCTGCTGCTGCATTTGAAGTAGCATGTGCCATGCTCAAAATGGCCAGATAGCATTGATGATCATAATATGTTGACTTTGGTACAGCCCTTGCTGTCTTGCAAAACCGCAGACAATCACAATAATACTGCCTTTTCTTACCATTGGACAATGTCATGCCAAAGAGGGGAGAGGGATATGCAATGAGAATGTCAAAGGAGGTCACAGTGAATGTAATAACGATGTTGAATTGATTGACAGTGAAAATACTATTATTACAAAGTAGATAGTTGAGGTAGATCGAGGTCCAGACATCCATAAGTCAGAGTGATTGAGTCAAGGCAAGGTAAAGAAGACAAAAAGACATCGAATGTTGTCACAATGTTGTTGTGGTATTCAAAATGGCTCGATTGGTTCTATTTGGCTTGAATCGAATCTGGCTCAACAGACTTTTCACTGGGGTTCAAACATTCACTAGTCACCAAGTAGTTAGTCTCCCCTAGACAGACTATAAAATTTGTGTCTTTGTGATGGGGAAGAGGACGACACTCATATATATAGTCTGTTTTCACGTGCACCTATGATACCGTTGATGGAATTTTCAAACTGTGTGAGTATCAAAAATCTCCTTTTAAGGAGAATCTTGATAAGATAACATCAAAGGGAGTAGCAGGCTGTACTGTGAGCCATGCACAATTGGTTCAGAGTTTCCACTATGCCTGCTCACCACCCACCCGTAACCCCTGGTAATCTAGCTACACCGAGAACATTCATTTCGGCACATCCCGGACACACGTCGCAACATCCTCTCTCCATGGGTTCTTCGACACCTCTCATCCCTTCTCAAAGACCTCTATCGTACCAGACCCCATCCAACCTAGCGCAGAAGCATAAACGGAGTGATAACAAGGAAAATGAACTGCCACATCACACAGGCCTCAACAAGTGTCAAGAAGTGGAAGCCTTATAGTGCACGGAAAACTACTCCCGAAAAATTAGAGGTTGTCTTCACAGATATTGAAGGGGGCTCGGAGAATTTCTCTATGAAATATTCCGGTTGAAGAATGAGGATGGAGATAAGGTGCACTGTAGCAAGTGACATGCAGGAATGGTTCAGTGCTTTTTGCAGGGGAATACTCAGCACACACCTGCAATGATAATTGACGCCTGGTTTCAGAACCCTGATGGGTGTATCTCGGCTGGCTCAGCAGAAGACAGTCTCATGTATTCTACAGACACCCCATACTTGGAAATCCAATCAATTCGTGCAGCTTTGACATCATTTGCTGTTCAGATTGTCGAGAAGATGGTTGTGAAGGAAGCACAACTTGCAGTCCATCCCAGGATTGTGGACACAGCGTCCATGGTAGGCTTGACACGTAAAGTGGCTGTGGTAGCCATAAACGGCACTCGACGTCTGCTGCCTACAATTGGCAGACGTGCGCACAAATTTCCTATCTGACGGAAAGCTGGCCGGAACACATTTCCCCACCAGTACAGGAAGTGTACCTCATCCACCCCAAGCATACAGACTCTGTCACCAAAGGCTTTCTGGTTGAGAAGCTGACCAAAACCATGAGTAGTTAATTCTTCAGGTGAATTGAGCACCATTGTATTCCCAGTGCGTGCTTCAACCCACAGGTCTCTTCCAGATTTTTTGGCTTCTGCATGGGTGTCGGAGTTGATTACTATGGTGTTAAGACCGAAACAAGTCATTTTTTCTCCCTATATTTCATTGATTAATGATGGATAGTATAGAAAGAGGGAAATTGCATGTGTACCATATCTACCTGCAATGCTTTGGTTGGGCAGACTACTATCATTGCTGGATCTTTGGGAAATGTGATTCCTCTGAGTGCAAGACTTGGATCTTGGGAAATTGCATGGATGACGAGCATAAGAAAGATAAAAAATCCAGTTTTGCCCATGCCTGTTGCCATGGTTGCCAAAACATCCTCGCCATCCATAGCATGGCAGATACCCTCAATCCGATAGTCATGAGGCTCAAAGGAGGGTGGAAGACATTCTCCAAGGATCTTTCAAACTAGAGCATGGCCTGCTGGTATATTATAAACTGGGCCATCTTGAGCTTGGGGGGTAGGCCCAATCAATGAGCTAGAGCTGTCCATATGTTTGGAAAAAAGAGTGACAGGAATTAAGTGATATATAGAAGTTAAATATGGGGTCTATTCAGAAAACGATGGGTCAATTAGCAGGCATGTCGTGTGTGTTTGGCCCTGCATTTTTTTTCATGTGAGTCTGTTGCAAGTGAATGTTCCATCAACGGTTTCGACCCCACAAGTAAAAATAGACTACTAAGTAGTCACTTCTTCGGAAGCCCTCAGGCTGACTCAAAAAAGTTTATTTGAAACCATAGCCAGGCTTCCATTAGACTTGATTCCCTTGCCCAGCAACTCAGTTCCTTGGCACCTGGTGGCAATGGTCTCCAATCCTGTATGTGGCTCCTTACTAGACCAACAGCAGGGTAAAATCAGGCAAGTGCTCTTCTGTGAAGGTGGGCAGAATGTGGTGATTGGTGGTAATATTTCACCCCTTCTTGATCTTTTGAAAGGTGACAGATAAACAGGAACTCTTGACCAGTTGATTTTATGGGATGCAGAAGATCAGGAGGGTCGTAGGTTCAGAATGATATTAATGCCACCTAGGTCATCTGTGTTAGACATGGTGTGGCAGGTTGTCGATGGTTCTATCTATCTTGTTGTTTTAACTTCCCATGGGCAGCACTTGTATTTCCTGAGTCACTGTGTTGAGGGTCACTTCAGTTTGGGGAATGTTTTGGATGAGCTTACATTCAATATGCATTGCCCTCCGGGGCCATTTAAGCATGGAGCCATATCCTGTTATGAGTCCACAGTAGCCTCAATGATGGGTCACAAAGTGGTTGTTAGAGGAAATATGTATGAGAACAGGGTGATTCTCTTCTGTCCTTCCTTTTCATAATGAAGCTGACAACCTCCAAAGTAGTGTCTGAATTCCCCTCAGCATGTTTTAATGATGCTGACATATTGCTTCCTGAATCTCGGATAATGTATCTCCATCTACTGTCAGAAACATGGATTCTTGTGTTCCTTCTTCAAGAATTGAAAATGTATGCATTTGGAAAAGCCTATTGGAAGTTTTGCCATAATTCATTTGTTTCATTATCATGACAGAGTTGAATATGATACTCATCAAACAAGCTACCTTGCATCAAGTGCCCATCCATGACCGTCCATGAGTGCATCAGAATTATATATTGAATCCAGACCAATTAAGCCATTCTTGAGGGTCACTGTCAGTGTTTCAGAGCCATTGGGATTAATGCTCTTGCATGATAGCGATAGTGGCGCACAACTTTACAGCTTAACAGGACATCGACCAGTCAGAGTCAGGAACTCTGAGGCGAGGCTCCCTGGTTTGGCCTTCCCTGTAGCCTTTGTCCCCAGGAGTTCATACACGATTCTAGGAGGCACTGGTATGGAACCGCTCAAGCCCAAGTTTACATTCTCTAAAATCCCATTATTTAGAATTCATACATATTTCTGATATGGGGTTATCTTCATATTCAAAGGTTGCTATTTCATCACATAGGTGGTAACTGTTAGGAAACCACCCCATTACCTAATAAAATTTCATTTTTATTTTATTATGTCAAATTATGCTACATGACACCAAATGACGCTACACTTTGATAGCATGAGAATTTTATTTCGCATGCATCAATATGTACACGCATGTACGAGTGTGTCAGTAACAACAATGTACAATATATGTAACATAGTATATAAACCCTAAATATATGCCTAGGGGACCCCAGTTGTGTTCTCTTAGGTATTCCACCTATGCTTTCAGTGTGAAAGGCCTTTGTCAACAAACTCACCTATTAATAACCCCTTGCATCAAAACCGTCAGTTCCCCCATCATGAGCGCGGATCCCACCCCCTTCTTGTAGAGAGAACCCACATGGTCTTAGCTAGCAGATAGTGGGTGTCGCCCTAACAGAAGAACACAACTTCCCATATCAGTGTGCCTTCTCTTACTTGCGCATACGTCATTGTTTCACTGTGCCACATCCGATTACTCATCCTTTCGGCATGAGCCGGAAGTACTTGTATATATGTAATCTACCTTTTCTTTTGTAAGCTGATGCCAGGCCTCGCCTTACATTGCGACCACCAGTGATCGAGAGGCAGCACTCGTCATTAGGACAGCTGCAACCAGACAACCGATTGGATCTGGTTTAGTTACGATTTACATCACTCTATTCGGACGACTATTTTAGTTACAAGCTGAATTCAGTGATATCTCCAAGATCAGGCACTGTTGGAAGGGTTATTGATCCAAAGTGTCAAAATAGTGCCTGACGAACGATGAACAATTGACAAATGATTGACAAATGATCACATGACCTGTAAACATTTGGAGAGGTCTCAAAAAAAAAAAAAAATCTTGAATTTGTTGCAGAAGTGATTCATCACAGATCTAACAATTATGTCTGAACCCTCAACTTCTAATCCCGGTCCTAATCCTGTTCCCACACCAGCACTAGAGGTGAAAATTGATGCACTTATGGTGCAAATGTCGCAATTAGTGTCAGTGTTGGCATCATCACAACCCAGACAAGCAGAAGTACAGCCAGAGACAACAGGAGAAAGAGATGATGAGATGGAGGAGATGGTGGAGTGGATGTCACAGGAGGATGAGACGGTGGAGAAATCTGGAAATGGAAAAGTGCGCTTACCTAAGTATGCACCCCCACAAATCTTTGACGATACCATGGAGAATACAAAATCCTTCATCAGCTCTATAGTACTGTACATCCATGGGAGGAAGCCAGAGTTTTGTACAGCCAAGTCTAGGATTATGTTTGCTCTCTCATACATTCAGGGGGGGAAAGCACAGTTCTGGAGAAACAAGGCTATTAATCAAATTGCTGCAGGAAATAAACCATTTGCAACCTTCAAGGAATTTCTGGAGAGATTGGAGGCACAGTTTGGAGACCCTAATCCAAAGGTGACAGCCAATGCTAAATTAAAGACCATACACCAAGGTTCCCTAATGGCAGATGAATTTATTTTGCAGTTCAAAGCAGAAGCTTCACAAACGGATATGAGAGAAGCCGCATTGGTAGAGTTTTTGAAAGCAGGATTAAATCCCTCTTTGTTCAAGTCTATCTACCAACTACCTTCTATGCCAGAGAAGTTGGATGAGTGGTATAATTGGGCAATGCGCCTTGACCAGCAATATCGGCAGGAACAGGTGGAGTCAAGGTTGATGTACAGAAGTAGTAAATTTGGAAAGTCATCAGGAAAAGAAGAGCAGAAGCAAACCTTTAGAGCAATTTGTGGAGGACAGTCATGGGACAAGAATATTGTGAAGGTGGAGAAGCCAGTGGAGGAATGGGTGCAAAAAGTGTATCACGAATATCTGTCAGTGTTTCAGAAGAAGGAGTCTGAGCGAATGCTGGTGTGGAAGCCATGGGATCATGCAATTGAGATGAAGCCAGGGTTTGTGCCAAAGAAGTTGAAAGTATATCAATTATCTCCGATGGAACAAGAAGAAGTGGATGCATTCCTGAAGGAGCAATTGCGCAAAGGATACATATGACCTTCGAAATCACCGCAGATGTCACCAATATTCTTCGTGCCAAAGAAAGACCAAAGGAAGAGGATGTGTACAGATTATAGGTATCTGAATGAGTGGACAGTGAAGAACGTGTACCCCCTGCCATTGATCTCAGAAATAATTGACAAGGTGGGAAAAGCCAAGGTCTTTACAAAATTGGATTTACAATAGGGATACAACAATGTACTAATAAAGAAAGGAGATGAGTGGAAGGCTGCATTTGCCACGCATCGAGGATCCTTTGCGCTGCTTGTCATGTTTTTCGGGATGACCAATAGTCCCCCGACTTTCCAAAATATGATGAATGACATTTTCAAGGACGTAATAGACAAAGGCATGGTAATAATATTCATTGACGACATTCTGATATTCATGGAGGATGAAGAAAATCATGAGGCGATAGTGCAGGAGGTTTTATGGAGGTTGGCAGAGAATGATCTATTTTTGAAACCAGAGAAGTGTGTGTTTGGGGCAAGCGAGATTGAGTTCCTAGGATTATTGATTGGCCCTGATGGGATCAAAATGGATCTGATCAAGGTACAGGCGATCAAAGATTGACCTGCACCCACCCATGTCAAGGAGGTTCAAGCCTTCTTGGGACTCACAAATTATTATTGTCGCTTTGTGCACAATTTTTCTAAAATTGCTGCACCCTTACATAACCTTATGCAAAAAGGAGTAGTATGGAGGTGGGGAGAGCAGCAGCAGACAGCATTTGAGGAGTTGAAGAGGAAGTTTGTGGAGGGACCAATATTAGCCCCAGTGGATTTCACATGCCCTTTGACAGTGGAATCCGATACATCCAATTTTGCTACTGGAGCAGTATTATCAATGCTGTGCGAAGATGACAAATGGCATCCTTGTGCATATTTGTCCCGAGGATTGAATGATGTGGAGAGGAATTATGATGTGCATGACAAAGAGATGTTGGGAATAATACGAGCATTGGAGGCATGGAGGCATTATTTGGAGGGATGTATGCATCAGATTGAGATCTGGACAGATCATCAAAATCTGCAATACTTCATGTCCGCTAAAAAGCTTAATCACCAGCAAGCACATTGGGCACTATTCCTATCGCATTTCAATTTTCACTTGGTCCACAAAGTGGGAAGCTTAATGAGGAAAGCAGATGCATTATCCAGATGTATTGATCATAAAAGGGGGGTGGAGGAGGACAATAAGAATGTTACCTTGCTCAAACCCGAATACTTTTGCATTTGCGCTATGCGTCAAGGGCATCTATTAATAGATAGCTCGGAAATGGAATGTTGTCTAAAATTAGACAATGTTCGGAAATGGACAATGAAGTAGTGGAAGCCATGAAAGCTCTGAAGGGAGCGAAGAAAGGTAATATTAAAGGAGATGAATGGACTGAGGAGCAAGGGTTGGTGTTGTTTCAAGGAAAAGTGTATGTACCGAAGGATCAGGATTTGCAAAGGGAGATCATCTCGTTACATCATAATATGCCGATTGCCGGACACCCAGGAAGATGGAATACATTGGAATTAGTAATGAGAAATTATTGGTGGCCCGGAATTTTGAAGTATGTGTTGTGGTATGTGGATGGATGTGATACGTGCATGAGGGGGAAGAAACTTCCAGAGAAACCTGCAGGAAAATTAATGCTGAACCCTATACCTAAAGCACCATGGCAAGATATATCTGTGGATTTTATTACCGGATTACCCAAAGCTCAAGGGTACAATGCAATATTCGTAGTATGTGACCGCTTAGCAAAGGAGGTCCATATTATTCCTACTACTACAGAAACCTCATCATTGGGCTTGGCACACCTCTATCTAAATCAGGTATGGCGGTTACATGGGTTACCCGATACCATTATCTCCAATCGTGGACCACAATTTGCTTCCACATTTATGCGAGAGCTGAACAACATATTGGGGATTCAAACTAAACTATCTATGGCATATCACCCGCAGACTGATGGGCAGACAGAGAGAATGAATCAGGAGTTGGAGCAGTGCCTACGTATGTTTGTCAACTACCGACAAACCGACTGGCCCAAATGGCTGGCAATTGCTGAATTTTCCCACAATAACAAATTCCATTCAGCTACTCCTATGTCACCCTTTTTCACGAATTATGGATATCATCCTCACATGGGAGTAGAACCCAGAAGGGAAGTCAAAGTACAGTCAGTAGAAGACTTTGTATCTAAGATGCAAAAGGTACAAGAGGAAGCAGAGGTGGCATTGAAGAAAGCCCATGATGACATGATGCGACACCAGGATCGTACTTGAGCGCGTGCTCCAGAGTACAAAGTTGGTGACTTGGTGTGGTTAAGTACCAAGGACCTGAATATTCCACAACCTTCGAGGAAACTTATGGAGAAACAAGTTGGCCCATATGCGATCTCTAAAGTGATCTTGCCTAATGCGGTAGTGCTAAAACTACCCCAATCATTCAAGATTGATCCCGAGATTAATGTATCCCGCCTACGCCCTTACCACCCACCCACTATGCCTGGCCAACAAACTACTCCACAACCTCCGATAATAGTAGAAGGTGCTCCAGAATACATAGTTGAAGAAATTCTAGACTCATGTCTTTGACAGAACAAATTGGAGTTCTTAATAAAGTGGAAAAACTATACCGACAAAAATAATTTGTGGGAACCGGAAGAGAATTGTAAGCGAGCATGTAACGTGATCGCCCAATTCTTTAAATGTAATCTGAATGCTCCGCGTCGCATTGCAAGAATGGTGTATGAGGGGATGAAATTCCAGCCTTACCAAAATTTCACAGAGGGGACAGACACAATATTTTCTCATCTGGAAGTCGAGGCATAAAAGGGGGGTAATGTTAGGAAACCCCCCATTACCTAATAAAATTTTATTTCTATTTTATTATGTCGAATTACGCTACATGACGCCAAATGATGCTACACTTTGATAGGGTGAGAATTTTATTTTGCATGCATCAATATGTACATGCATGTACGAGTGCATCAGTAACAACAATGTACAATATATGTAACATAGTATATAAACTCTAAATATATGCCTAGGGGACCCCAGTTGTGTTCTCTTAGGTATTCCACCTATGCTTTCAGTGTGAAAGGCCTTTGTCAACAAACTCACCTATTAATAACCCCTTGCATCAAAACTGTCAGTTCCCCCATCATGAGCGTGGATCCCGCCCCCTTCTTGTAGAGAGAACCTGCATGGTCTTAGCTAGCAGATAGTGGGTGTCGCCCTAACAGTAACCTTTCTCCGCGAACAACGTTGAATGTTTTCCCATAGGGCATATGTATGCATTGGATGTGAGTCTCAATTTTCTTTCTAGTGACTTGCATTACAGTAAAACCAGGGTTTTCTGCTGAAAGGGACATCCACTATTCGCGTAGTTGCAGCCGTGATGCTGTTAGATAAGTGGGAAGCGGAGGCAACTGCGAAATATGGCTGGGCAATGTGTATGTTTGACTTCCCTGGTTTGTCCTGATTACATTTATCCTGGACAAGCTCAAACATCAAGTATTGCACAGTTGATCTTCAGAACAACAAGACGGCTGCATCTCCCTCGAGCACTGCCGATATTGGGCCCTCTATCCCTAGTCATCCAGGAGCTAGAGACCCTAGTCCTGTGCCATCCGCCCAGCTGAAAAAGTGCAAGAGCAGTGTCAATGAGACTCCTGACCCAAAGAACCAAAAATTAATGGATCTCAAGGGACAGGGATGGCTACTTCAAGATTGCACATGCTGTGAATATCAGACATTAGACTCCACCACCTATTGCATGGCATGCTCTCAGGCTCATGTTACACCCAGGAATGAGATTCATGAAAGTTGTCACTTTGTCTTCTTTTGGTGGATGCTGAAGGAGCCAAGCTCTAGTCTGATCTTTGATGGATGCAGTGTTGGTTGGGCTCAGCAGAAAGAGTTTAAGTACTATGGTTGGAAGCCTTCGAGGACCATTAACCACAAACTAGTGGTACAGGTGTGGTAGATCCTTTGCATTCTACACCCCCTTTCACATTGGCTTTATAGTATGCAGCAGCAAAAGCCTTGCTTCCAAAGCTGAAGGCTGAGTTAGTTCATGTCCAACATCCTGAAATCCATGTCCAAGGTTTCCAAATGAATTTAATAAATTCCTGTGGTACAATTCAATTGCTTCATCTTGCTTTAAAGTTATTCATCGCCTGCTTATATAGATGTGTGCTTCATGACTCTATTGTTCCAGTCATGGTTTTGCCCTCGGTGTGGATTTGAACTTTGGGACCTATGCTACCAGGGATGTTCTTCATTAAACACTTCCCCTCCCACACCATGCACCAGCACACATTGCAAAACATGGTTTATGCCTGTCACAATTTTTTTGGTTGAAATGGTCTGCAGTGACCAACTCCTGCAAACTCCAGGCCTATCACAGCAGCTGATGAATGCGGTCGAGGAAGCCTGGTGTACTTCAACCAGGCAACCATGTACCAGACATCAGAGACAGGGTATGCAACAATTGGAGAAGCTGTTGAAGCAGGGGACTTGGGTAAAGTGGACTACGGAATGAGTGCCAAAGCAGCGTTCATGAAGTATGCAAAGTACTTTCCAGTAAAGACAGCACCATGTGCACATCAGCTGAACTTGGACAAATAGCACTATTACTATGATTATCTGAGGACTAGCAACTGTAATAGGAGTCTCCTGCACCTGATAATCCCACCAATCACCTCTTATTAGAGGTGGAGCTACATATGAGGTCCTCTAATAAGAGGGAATTAAATGTGTATGGCCCTCCTCCGATAAACCTTGAATAAATATAGTGTAGACTCCTCCAAGACATCTACAGCATGTGCCGGACATCAGTACCTGCCATCAGTGTCATCAACTACTGTCACCATCAAGGCCATCAATTTCTCCCATCACTGTCAGCTTATGTCCACCCATGTCGGCTAACGTTAGCTTCAAAACACTGTCGCCACCATGGAGACTGTGATAGCATCACGGCCCTCTCAATGCCTAAGTCAAGACAGACCACCTTGTGTTCCTGAATCGATGCATCACAAGGAAGGGTTTGAAATGCAAGAAATCGGGTTGGGGAGTTGACTGAGGAAATCTTCCAGCAGAAGTGGGACAATAAAGAGCCTTTTGTTCTGGCTGGTGTCGTAGAACCTGCACCACCGATGGAACTCTTTGACTTGAAGCAAAATGGCCGGAAGTGCTGCACAGTCTCTTTTCTTGAAGCAGGAATCTTGCACAGCTGTACTTCAACACTTGCTAGATACTTCAAATCTTGGGACAAGATACAAGACCCAGGTGGGGCTCTCCAGATCAGGGTGTGTTCCACAATTTTTCATCTAATTTATTTGTGTTCACTTTAATATAGGACTACCCACCTACAGTGATTTGCAAGATATCAACCCAAGACTCTATGAAGCTTTTACTACATGTATAGAAAACATGTTTCCTGTCCACATGGCATCTCATGGACCGCTGAATCTATTCTCATACTTTCCCAAAGGAAGTGTCCTGCCCAACCTTGGTAACATGTTTTCCATGTGTTCAACACTGTTTATTGATACTCTTACATTGGCTAGGCCCAAAACTGTACATCTCTGAGGTAAATTTACAACTCATGATACTGTTCAAAAGTTCACCATCAAATAGGCTGATTTGAGCCATAATGGTACGACGTTCGTGCACATGGACAAATCTGGTGCCATAAATGTCATGCTTTACAGCCAGCCAAAAGGCCAGCTCTCAGGCACCTGCTGGGACATTTGGCCCTCTGCCTGTATTCCCTCACATTCCAAGGCACTTGATCCATTGTCCTATGAAGATAGCAAAATGGTGCATCCCATTATTGCAGAGGTGCATTACATATCTCCTGAAGTTAACAAACATGCTTTTGTGAATAGTGGGATTGCTGGCTGGTACACAACACAGCTGCCAGGTGAAGCAGTCATAATTCCACCTGGATGCCCACACCAAGTAAGCTTGATTGGAACACACAGTAACATCTTCTCACTGCCAACTAGGTATCAAATATTTCAAATTCATTGAAGATTGCCATAGATTTCATGTCACCCTCCCACATCTCTGAACTAGAGATGCTGCATAGTGCTTTTTGAACCATGAACATTGCAGAAGGCAAAACTGTCCAAAAAGACTTGCTCCAGCTCGATGTCATGCTGTGGTATGCGTGGCTTAGTATGATTCAAATGCCATAACCCTTAGCTACCTGTGCCTTCATATCTTAATTCAAATGACTCAGTTCTGCCACCCTGCAGGTACCTTGATGACAGCTTGAGTGAGAGTTTGGAGGTGAAGGTTTTGCTGGAATACATTGATGCCAACCATAAGATGGCCAACGAGTTTGGGAGCCACCTTCCTGGCACTCGACCACATGTTTGTATCTGGGGACAATACCCACCTGCTAGCTCCCAAAGGGTAGTTGCTGCCCTGCCACACAATTTCTATAAACAGACATGGTATGATTCCCTGACAGAGATTCAGCAAGTACAACTGGGCACTCGGGAGCCAATTGAGCTTCCTATAGTAGAAGGAGCTCATGATTTCTGTAAGTTGAAGTCATACCTCACAGCATTGCTAACCTACGTGCATTAGGATTATCAGTGATTACCCGGATCTTGACATCCATAGGTCTAGGGAACCGCAGATTTTCTCTGCATTATCAGATCATGGGAAGTGGTGGACCACAGTGTACAATCAAATTCACCCGCATTATATGTTTCTTTTTTGTAGGTATAGTATCCATAATATGGACTGGTGCCGGAGCCACGGCGACTGTGCTGCGTACAATATAGTATGCATGTGCCCAAATTCATCCACACTGCTAGGGACCTTTGACAGGATGATTCGTCCACCCGGGAGCAGCGCCATCTCACCCAAGAGCCCCATCTACTCAACCTACTTTAGGACAAGAACAGATTATAAAATGAGACAACATACAAGGAATGCAGTCTTTCCGGACGCCGTTGGGCCTGTGATCACAGAAAGCTGACCCTCAGGGAACCTGATATTGATATCCTGCAACTCAAAGTGATGGTCCACATTCTCCAACAAAATAGTGCTATCTGCATCGTCCGCGGCTGTCACCATCTGAGGACACAGTAGGGGATGGGGTCTGAGATACGACGGATGTCTTGCTAACATCTTCATCTTTAGGTTTAACTTCCTCCACCTCATTCCATTTAAAGGACACATTCTCGAGGCTGAGGCCCTCGTCTACTGTGGGGGTAGGAGAGGAGAGACCATCACTCTTGAGAGAAGAGACTTTGGAGGAGACTTCATCTTCATTGAGGTACACTGCGATGTGATTTAGGGCAACACCGGTCTAAAAGTAGGGTATCCATTAGGTTGTGTTGATGATCACAGCAGTAAAATGGATAGTGCACATAGGGATGACGTTCAGTGGTGCCTAGGTATATTGAGGAAAACTCCATGGAACCCCAAACAGCAGACCTGCATACCTGATCATATTGGACAACACAATTGACTGCCCCAATACAAATCATCAGCATATCATATAACCACCAGAACATGAATTGCTGACTGTAAACACAATGCTAACAGTCAACTCCTTCCCCTGCATCACGTACGCAAAGAACGAGATGATCGACACCAATATCAGGGCACACATCCATGACAGGTAGAACAAAACCGAATTCACATGAGTTAGAAATTGCAACAATAACTCAGGGACCTGCTAGGAAAAAGCAGGAACAATGACGACACAACCAACATTTGGTCATCCACTTCATCTCATGCTCCCTCGCATCCAGTGCATGCTCAATTGATCGTTCCTCCCACACAAAGAACTTGATGAACTTGACCTACAAAAGACAATGAACAAAGAATGTCAGATGGAAAGCTAGTGAACCCACAGATCCAATTAACTCGTTCAACACCCCCATCTGCTTATCTCTGGCTGCAAGCAAACCTTTTTGAATCCAAATGCTACGTTGTGCAATGAAGCTGTTCAATGGCCACCCTGCAAGCAGCACCACAAATCCTGCAAAGAGACTCCATCCGAGAAGTCTGGAAGGGCTAGCCCAATTAATATACAGACAAAATGGAAACCCCACTGGAATAGGAAGATATCATGATCTCAAATGGTGCTATTGGATTCAAACAAGTGCATCTCAGCGTACATTGCAGCCCATTGAGGTGTCATACATACCATAAAGGAAATACAACCCCAACACCATTTGCGATATCTATTGCGATATCTATTCACAGGATCAGTGATCCAAGAACCCAAGTTACCCAAACACAAAATAGTGATTTACCTTATTAGCATCTCCAGTCATCAGATTCACAATTTTCTCGACATCAGCACCCACCTTAGGGTCATCCACTTTCTCCCTCGCCTTCTGCTCCTCCTTCTTACTCTCCTTCCTTTCCTTCTCCTCTTTCTTCTTCTCCTTTGCTGTGACAAAACAAACATATATCAGTTTCATAACCTAAGCCCAAGGCCAGAAATACTCACAAGTTGCAGTAGAATTAAGATCCTCACCCTCACCTCCCACCCCTGCACCCATTTTCGCTTTCTCCTTCTCCTTATCCACAATCCCCAAATAGTCCTTGCTCTTCAGTGCCTTGTCATATATACTTGCCATCAGCTCACTCCATATCTGTGTACAGGCATGCTGCCCGAACCAGAGGTGCTGTAAGTCTGCTTGTGCCTAGAATAGAAGGAGATATTAGCTGCGGATGAAGAGCGAAAGAAGAGGGGTGAGACCTTGACCAGTGAACATATGAATGTGAGGAAGGTGTATATGTATGCTTTTGCTTTGCTTTTGGGGGTGGGCGATTTGAGATCAACGGCATCAAGGATGCATCTGGAGGAAGGTACAGCAAGGGGTGAGGTGTGGAATGTGATGGGAGGAAGTCCTTCCACCAGGGGAGGACAAAGGGATAGCAGCACACAGCAATTCCGGTAAACGAAAAGGAGATAGATATCAGGGCCGCACAATGTGGAGGACTTCGAGAAAAAAAATTGCAGACGTCCAAGAGGAACGGGCATTGCTGGAGGAGGATGCTAAGCACCGTATAAGGAGTCTTGAAGGTCAAGAGGATTGGGGATAGCCAGTCAGGGATGTAGAACATGTTCATATTGGGGACTACTCCCTAACAGAACTCGTTGTTGCCGTTACTGATGAAGAAGACCTGCACAGAACTACTTCCATGCAGGATGCATGGTAGGTGAGGGTTGCATGGTAGGTGAGGGTTATCCAGGAAGGAGAAAGCAATGCGCTGTTTGTCTTTGATGAACAGACATGGTGGAGATGAGTTGAGCTATTTTCGGAAAATGCTGAACAATGTCGAGAGGATTTAGCACAGCCACTCCGACCGCCTGATCATGGCTGTTTGTCAAAGATGAACAGTGCATTGCTTTCTCCTTCCTGGATAACCCTCACCTACCATGCAACCCTCACCTACCATGCATCCTGCATGGAAGTAGTTCTGTGCAGGTCTTCTTCATCAGTAACGGCAACAACGAGTTCTGTTAGGGAGTAGTCCCCAATATGCACATGTTCTACATCCCTGACTGGCTATCCCCAATCCTCTTGACCTTCAAGACTCCTTATACAGTGCTTAGCATCCTCCTCCAGCAATGCCCATTCCTCTTGGATGTCTGCAATTTTTTTTCTTGAAGTCCTCCACGTTGTGCGGCCCTGATATCTATCTCCTTTTCGTTTACCGGAATTGCTGTGTGCTGCTATCCCTTTGTCCTCCCCTGGTGGAAGGACAGATCATTATTCAAGTGCAAATTATTGTTTCTTTAGTTCTTCGTACACAGTCGGAATATAAAACTTTCATCGAAAATTCACCCTTTGTCAATTATCCACACGCTATCTCCTATGGCCGATCTCTTCAACAACCACCCAGTCATAACCCACAGCCTGCGTGAATTTGTTGACTGTGCTTATGGCTTTCATGAAAATGATGAAACAGATGACAACTACATATGCTTTGTCCTTACCGGTGAATACGTCAATGACGATGGACATCCGAAGCAGGCCTTTGTCAATGCTATTCAGAACATCATTGAAGTTGACCACTCTCTTTTGATCTCCTGGGACTATGACTCCCTCCTTGGCATTGCTGACAAAGTCATGGTCAACTGCCCGATCTCTGTATATGTAGTTCCACATGATACTTTTGCTCTGAAGACAAGTATTCATCTCAAGCACCCTGTTACTTATCGAGGCGTGAGTTTCTGGAGTCCAACTTATAATTGAATCTTTTATCTAACCAAGTATTTGTGCTATAGGAGGAGAAACTAGTTGACTACCACAAGATCCCAAATTTTGAGTTTGGCACATTTGGCATGCGCCACCACTTACATATATTTTTCCCTGCACTGTGGTTGCCCGAACGTTCCCAACGATCAAGCGCCTACCATTTGACTGAACACAAGTGAGCCTTCTGGTACGAAAATGGCTTTCGTCCCACGATCGCGACTTTACTTGGCCAAAGCATCGCCTCGGAATGGCCAGCCAACTATTCAACAGAGCAGTTTAGAGCAAAGAAGACAAGAGGAGGCTTTGCCTGGGGTATGAAGCTCATTCCCAGCAACGTCGTTGACCACCTTGCCAACCGTATTTGCACGGAACTGGATTTGAACCCCCTCATTGCAGATAATGACATTGCATGGGCGCGCGACTTCTTCATTCTGCACACCATCTGAGGCACAAAACATAGCACTTACCATCAGGTAGATGTCGAATCTGCGGAATACTACCTTTACAATTTTGTCTGGAGTGCACAGCTCTCTTATGAAGTCCCGGAGGTTGGAGACTGGTACATCGACATCAGTATCAAGATCAGTAGTGATCAGGAGGGATACATTCAATGGACTACAGCCACCCATTACCAGGTAGTCCAGCAGGCATTGCACATTTCAGATCAGAATGCCGAGAGGATTTCCGATATTAATTCATCCAAATATTCAAGAGATCCTGTCAGCCATCTTACTGCCATTAGTGGCTTTCGTGCCATTCCTGGCATCCGTGCTCGAGGGGAGTATGAGGCTGTGTACATCCAGGCATACACAACCGATAAGTCTATCGTTTACCACCCTGAAGGTAGGCACCATGCGAAATTTATCACCATCAAAGAGGCTATGGGCAGGGATCATCCAACAAAAACTATCAAAGGCATCTACAGTATCTATGAAGAGGCACGTACTGCTAACTCTTCAAATGCACGTCTCGAGGTCTGGGTACCTTATAGATTTGCCACAGAAGTCCTAATGCAGTTTGACCCTGGTACATTAAAGGACTGTCTTTGTTCATTTACCCATCAGGAGTGGTGGTAAGTCTTTTTTTCTTCAGTGTTACCCTTTATATTGATTTATTTATTCCCATAGGTCTTTCCGCATGACGAGGCTGCTGGCGATGAGCAAAGCTCTCTCCCACCAAGCCAGTGGTGCAACCCATAGTCGACTCATTCCTGAATCGCTCACATTGACTGCAGTGTGTGTGTGGTTGCTGAATGGATTACATGCTCGCCCTGAGGATGGACCAGCAGCAAGATGACTCATGGATGCAGCTCTTCTGTTATTGGAGGCTGAGGGCCTGAATACCGATGTTCTCGCATATAACACATCCAGGCAGGCAGATTGGCAGCAGGAGGAGGAGGAGGAGGAGGAGGAGGAGGAGGAGGAGGGAGATGGAGATGAAGATGGAGAACCCAACAATTGCCGCCGCTCTCATGGCCGGGTTCAAAATCTCCCAACGGCCATCAAAAGTCCTCATGACAGCCAAGTGGAAAAAATCCATTTCATGTCCATACCCCCCCCCCCATTAGAATCCCCTTGTCAATACAATTGCAACACACTCCCACACACCCCTGCCGATCCAAGTTGCGAAATTTTTCATATTTGTTCCGAACAAACAAACCACAAGGAATTTGGATTTCCACCAAAAATGGAATCACATGTGGGGGGCATCACCCTGTGCTGACCCCGATCACCCCCAGATTATACTGTGGGAAAGACTACAGATCACCCAATGCCTGGGTGATCATCACCTGATGATCAATGCAGGAATCCAACAGTATTCCATAATGCTTCAAGCAGATGCAAAGAAATGTAAGCAACCCAAACAAACAGAAATAGTCCTCAAAATAGCCCGGTCACTTTTTGGCATCAAAAAGTAGTCAGGAACACATCCAAAACAGCCAAAACATGCAGATCACCCAGGTCTGGGTGACTGGAGAACTCTTGTTGTCTGAAGCGCAATATGGATAGAACTGGACATGCATGCCATACCCAGTGCAAATCTATTTGTCTGTCCAGAACTTCAATGAAGAACTGGATGATGCATACCATACCCACTGCAAATTTACTGGGGTATCCACAAACTCTGGTGCAACAATGAGGAACAGCACAATGCACAATGTACCTAATGCAAATTACTCATTCCTCCACAACCTCCATGAGGAACTGGACAACACATCCCCTACCACAGCAAATTTACTTGGGCATCCACAACCTCCATGAGGAACTGGACAACGCATCCCCTACCACAGCAAATTTTCTTGGGCGTCCACAACTATACTGCACCCAGTGCAAATCTATTTCTCTGTCCACAACTTCTAAGACAAACTGGACATGCATACTGCACCCAGTGCAAATCTGTCTCTGTGTCCACAACTTCTAAGATGAACTGGACATGCATACTGCACCCAGTGCTAATCTGTTTCTCTGTCCACAACTTCTAAGAAGAACTGGACAATGCATCCAGTGCAAATCGGTTGCTCTCTCGACAACTTCTATGAAGAACTGGACATGCATACTGCACCCAGTACAAATCTGCTTGTCTCTCCACAACTTCGAGGAAGAACTGGACCATGCACCCAGTGCAAATCTGTTTCTCTGTCCACAACTTCGAGGAAGAACTGGACATGCATACTGCACCCAGTGCAAATCTGTTTCTCTGTCCACAACTTCTAAGAAGAACTGGACATGCATGTTGGACCTAGTGCAAATCTGTTTCTCTCTCCAGAACTTCTAAGAAGAACTGGACCTGCATATTGCACCCAGTGCAAATCTGTTTCTCTGTCCACAACTTTGAGGAAGAACTGGACCATGCATACCAGTGCAAATCTGTTTCTCTGTCCACCACTTCGATGAAGAACTGGCCCATATAACATGCTCGCACAACAGTATGAGTCCTCAGGAGAATTGCTACAATACTCATGTTGCATTTCTGTGTACAGTCCTCCCCATACAATTCCTGTGATACAGCAGTACTGGAGATGTTGTGCAGTGATCCAATACATTACATGCATCATCTACAATGTCACGTGAATGCTCTCTCACACTCTACCATTCTCTCTCCCAATCCCCACCACCCTACTCCCCTTCCCCCACCACCCTACTCCCCTTCCCCCACCACCCTACTCCCCTTCCCCCACCACCCTACTCCCCTTCCCCCACCACCCTACCCCCCTGTCCTAGTCCCCTAGTTTTCCACCCTACCCTACAATCTCAAATATATCTCCTGATAACCCTAACTGAAAGGGGACTGTCCTTTGTGTATAAATCACGCTAAGTCTCACAATAATTCATCCAGCGGGTTCTGTGCACGACAGGGACTTGGAATGAGGCTGACCTACGATCAGCAGGTTTGGGCATGAGTTGGAATCCTTCCTGGCGCATGGTATTCCACCATACAGATAACAAATGCAGTGCCTGATGTTGCTCGTAGTCTCTTGATATCGATCGATGATGCTTGACGATGGTCAACAATGTTCAATCGTGGTCATGGTTTGTTCAAAGATGATCAGGGATGTTCGATGGTCATTTAGAAGGGGTTTTAGGGGCTTTCGACGTAGTCCTAAGGTTGTGCGATGTGGTCTCTTGGTACAATCGATGTCGCTGGTGATGTTTCGATGCAGTCAATATGATAGTGCAATCAATAGACTTGGTCAGGAGTGGTCGCACTGCTTCTGGGACCTTGTGCGAGTGATCCGATGTGATTAGAATGTGGTTGAAATGGTGAATCAGCCTTTGAGCCAAGGAGACAACCTATCAATGTGTCAAACAGTCTTGCCACCCTGGACTTCTGCATGTTCATCCAACTTGTTAATTTTGTCCTTGAACTCACGGAAACTCTTATTGTCAACTTTGAGTGTATCCTTCATGTGCAGTTCTTGCTGCTTGCACTCCCAAATAGCCGATCTAGACTGTCCAGAGTTATTGGAATAGGACATAGTTATCCGAGTCTGTCTCATCTTCTTTGTGACCAGCTGTGATTTGTAATCAACTGCCACCTTGCCTCCACTGTTCATCTCGTAAACCATGCCTTTGCATATCACCACGGTCCATGGATGATTTTCTTTCAGTGCCAATAGTTGCACCTCGCAACACTGATGTCAAAGGCATGAATGTGACAGTGGATCCCAGTCTCCATCCAAAGCCAAGACCAAAAACTCATGGAGATGCATCCACTGAACCCCAGGATACAGTACTTTTGACTTAAGACACCAGCATGCAGGATAAACCATGCCTTTGCATATCACCGGGGTCAGTGGATGTTTTTTTTTCGGTGCTGCCATGCATCAAGATATTCAACATATCCCTTATATAGTTCTACTAATGAAATAACAGTGCATATATTCATCAAACTATGTTACCCTAAGTGCTCATGCAATTTCTCTGTCATTGTCACTACTATCACCGGTCACCCAATGTACCATCTTTGTATAGATTCTTGTATGGGAAGGGCCCATACTCATTTCTTTTCATCATGTACAGTGACCATTGCTGATCATGGCACCAGTCATTTGCTTAGCTCTGAACCTGTACCCTTATTGCCACTGGTGGCATTATCACTACAGTCTAAGAGCTATGGGAATGATCAGTGCAACATTATCTTCTCTGGCACTGGTCACTCCAATGTACTGTTTTAGCATATATTCTTTATGATTAGTAACAACTGCAATAATTCAAGTCCTGTATGCTATAGTCATGTGGGCCCATACCTTTCTCCTTTTACTATCATGGGCCCATGCAATTATTGCATTGAGTGTATCATCCATATGGGCCCACTTCCCTGTATTATGTTAAGATGGGCCCATATGCTTTTTCATAGCTCATGGGGTCCTACAGTAACTGGCACTGGTCATTCACTTAGCTCTTGACTTGGATGCTTATTGCCATTGGTGACTTTATCACTACCAGTGCTCTACAATGTACTGATTTTGCATATAACTTACCCTCCCACATTCCAACAGCATACAGCATGTCACCATTCCTGTGTTTGTTATACATTGTTGTTACTGATGCACTTGTACATGCACATACATATTGATGTGTGTGAAATAAAATTCTCATGCTATCAAAGTGTAGCATCATTTGGCATCATGTAGCATAATTCAACATAATAAAATAAAAATGAAATTTTATTAGGTAATGGGGTGGTTTCCTAACATTACCCCCCCTTTTATGCCTCGACTTCCAGGCGAGAAAATATTACATCTGTCCCTTCTGTGAAATTTTGGTAAGGCCGGAATTTCATCCCCTCATACACCATTCTCGCAATGCGATGCGGAGCATTTGGATTATATTTAAAGAATTGTGCGATTGCATTACGTGCTCACTTACAATTCTCTTCGGGCTCCCATGAATTATTTTTGTCGGTACAGTTTTTCCACTTTATTAAGAACTCCAATTTGTTCCATCGAAGACGTGAGTCTAGAAGTTCTTCAACTATGTATTCTGGAGCACCTTCTACTATTATCGGAGGTTGCGGAGTAGTTTGTTGACCAGGAATAGTGGGTGGGCAGTAAGGGTGTAGGTGGGATACATTAATCTTGGGATCAATCTTGAATGATCGGAATAGTTTTAGCACTACCGCATTAGGCGAGATCACTTTAGAGATTGCATATGGGCCAACTTGTTTCTCCATAAGTTTCCTCAAAGGTCATGGAATATTAAGGACCGATTAATAAATAGTCCTGTAGCACCACTATCAAGCAATGCTTCCACATCAATAGCTGCATGTGTGTCCACTGTCTTCAGTCCCACAGTCAAGGTGATTTCGGGTTCTATTTGCACAGAGCAAATAAAGAATTTAGGGGTTTTCGGAAATGATGCATGACAATTTTCTTTGTCATGTGATTTGCAACAGTTGTACTCCTCCTCAATTCCCTTTTCTGATTTACTCTGGGTTTCCTCGGATACTAATACATTGTAATGATTCTGGGTCACCAATGGGGAAACCTTCACTGGGACTCTTCCACAAAATTCTTCTGCCTGCCTTCCTCTGGCTTCACTTCCTCGATTGTAGCTTCCCTAATCTTTCTTTTCTGCCTACAATTCCTAGAAATGTGTCCTAACTGCCCACAGTTCAAACATTTAAGTGGGCTCATCTTCCTGCTTGATCAACCTCCATTGCCTCTGCTGGTGCTGCTGACTCCATAACTATAGGTGTCACTGCCATGGCCAGTGGCAGTGCCCTCAGAGCTTGCGCCTGAAGCGCCTTTCCTTTCTCGGACTTTCCTCCTGATGACTTTCCAAATTTACTACTTCTGTACATCAACTTTGACTCTGCCTGTTCCTGCTGATATTGCTGGTCAAGGCGCATTGCCCAATTATACCACTTGTCCAACTTCTCTGGCATAGAAGGTAGTCGGTAGATAGACTTGAATAAAGAGGGATTTAATCCTGCTTTCAAAAACTCTACCAATGCAGCTTCTCCCATGTCCGTTTGCGAAGCTTCTGCTTTGAACTGCAAAATAAATTCATCCACCGTTAGGGAACCTTGGTGCATGGTCTTTAATTTAGCATTGGCTGTTGCCTTTGGATTAGGGTCTCCAAACTGTGCCTCCAATCTCTCCAGAAATTCCTTGAAGGTTGCAAATGGTTCATTTCCTGCAGCAATTTGATTAATAGCCTCGTTTCTCCAGAACTGTGCTTTCCCCCCCTGAATGTATGAGAGAGCAAACATAATCCTAGACTTGGCTGTACAAAACTCTGGCTTCCTCCCATGGATGTACAATACTATAGAGCTGATGAAGGATTTTGTATTCTCCATGGTACCATCAAAGATTTGTGGGGGTGCATACTTAGGTAAGTGCACTTTTCCATTTCCAGATTTCTCCACCGTCTCATCCTCCTGTGACATCCACTCCACCATCTCCTCCATCTCATCATCTCTTTCTCCTGTTGTCTCTGGCTGTACTTCTGCTTGTCTGGGCTGTGATGCTGCCAACACTGACACTAATTGCGACATTTGCACCATAAGTGCATCAATTTTTGCCTCCAGTGCTGGTGTGGGAACAGGATTAGGACCGGGATTAGAAGTTGAAGGTTCAGACATAATTGAAACATCTGTGATGAATCACTTCTTTGACAAATTCAAAATTTTTTCTTCGAGACCTCTCCAAACGTTTATGGGTCACATGATGGTTCGTCGATCCTTCGTCTGGCGCCTAATTTGACACTTTGGATCCACAACCCTTCCAACAGTGCCTGATCTCGGAGATATCACTGAATTCGGCTTGTAACTAAAATAGTTCTCTGAATAGAGTGATGTAAATTGTAACTAAACCAGATCCAATCGGTTGTCTGGTTGCAGCTGTCCTAATGATGAGTACTGCCTCTCAATCACTGGCAGTCACAATGTAAGGTGAGGCCTGGCATTGGCTTACAAAAGAAAAGGTAGATTACATATATACAAGTACTTCCAGCTCATGCTGAAAGGATAAGTAATCAGATGTGGCATGGTGAAACAATGATGTATGCACAAGTAAGAGAAGGTGCACTGATATGGGAAATTGTGTTCTTCTGTTAGGGCAACACCCACTATCTGCTAGCTAAGACCATGCAGGTTCTCTCTACAAGAAGGGGGTGGGATCCACACTCATAATGGAGAAATTGATGGTTTTGATGCGAGGGGTTATTAATAGGTGAGTTTGTTGAGATAGGCCTTTCACAATGAAAACATAGGTGGAATACCTAAGAGAACACAACTGGGGTCCCCTAGGTGTATATTTAGGGTTTATATACTATGTTACATATATTGTACATTGTTGTTACCGACGCACTCATACATGTGCATACATATTGATGCGTGTGAAATAAAATTCTCATGCTATCAAAGTGTAGCATCATTTGGCGTCATGTAGCATAATTCAACATAATAAAATAAAAATGAAATTTTATTAGGTAATGGGGTGGTTTCCTAACATCAGGGAACATGCCTAGGAGACTCTATAAACAATATCCCAAGTACATCCCTTGTTTTAAAATTGTTATTGTGTTAACAGATCCTCCTCAGACTTGCTCCTAGTTTGTTCTACAATATTTGAACTCTGCAAGCACTACCTGTTGACTTGAGCCCAATGTTATTACACCTACATCCTTGGCATACCTCAACACCTTCCTCCTGTCTCCCTTACAATGGTACACTTGCAACTCATGTTTCAAACCATACATATAAACAACATCCCAAGTACATCCCTTCCTTTAAAAAGTTATTCTACTAACAGATCCTCCTCAGACTTGCTCCTGTTAGTTTTACCACACTTAAATTGTGCAAGCACAACCTTCTGACTTGGACCCATCCTGAGAGCCTCAGAAAGGTGGATGAAGCAGCCTCAATATTGAAAATCACATCATGCATCACAGTTCCTCCATGAGAACCCATTTTTTTGCAGGATTCCTACATATTTATATGTCACATCCAGCTACTTTCTACGAAATCAGATCTAATAACAAATATTCATGTCATTTACATAGGACAAACATACTAAATGTCTCACTGTGATTTAATAATCGTGCCAGCAGACTGTGACTTGGACTCACCCTCAGGCGCTCAGGCTTGTAAACCCTGATTCCATCTACCACAGTTGGACACTCAGCAGTCCAATCTTCAATCCAGAAAATCGTGCATGGTTGCTGATGTTGTTACTACTACTACTACTACTAGTAGTATTCAAATTTGTGCTCATTTTATGGTTTAAGTGTGGCGATGGTGGAAATTGAGTCTTATCCATGTTTAAGGTTGGTTTCCCATTTTCTCCTTTGCCTATTAATGTCGCACTCACTCAGATACTTGCATTCTATTAGCCTAGTGAATTACTGCTGAAGTACTTCATTTCTTAGAGTGTGAAAGTTGTGCAAGGTTGCCAACTTTTGCAATCCAGTCTATATCCACCTCTGGTTTATGGTTTAAAGGTGCAGCACCTCTGAAGGACTAAATCCACACTCCATATCCAAGGTTGGGCTTCCTTTTTATGTGTTGATGCCCTACTGACCTAGACATTTGTATTCTGTTCTAATTAGTCTATTGCACTTTGCTTTCTTCAACACATGACACTCTTATTTTCAAAGCTGTGTCTAGACACTGCTAGAATGTATGAAGAGCTGTCAGATGTTTATTCAGAGCTATCATTGTGTGTCACATGCAACCAGCCTGTATGCTCACATGGCATTCAGCTTGAAGATATCTTTTTTGAGGTGTGGTCTCCAAACTTCAATGGCATAGATTTTTATCCTGGTCTGCCAGTAGCTGAGGAGCCTCTTCCTGCTTATTGCCAACTGAGGACATATTATGATGGACGCCTGGGGCCCCAGGACTGGAGCCTGCATCCTCAACACTTCTCTTTAAAATCTTGGTTGGGATTCTGTCGGTGTCCACTGTATAAACTTACTGACTGGCAATCTGTGGATCCCAAACTTGTGCCTCTGACACTTGTCTGGGTGCCTCATCTCAAGGACCCACACCAAGGGACTCAAGGTATTCAGTAGCAAAGAAGGTGCAGACTTATTGCTGATCACCCACCAATCACAGGCCAGTCCTTTATCAAATGGGAATGCAATAATGGAAGGTGTTTCAGCAGATGGCAAAGTACATCTTGCTTGCTCATGCATCATTCTATTCTTGATTACACTATACAGCAATTGTCAATCTCAGAAAAGGCTTGGGGTAAATCAAGGGCGACAGAACCTGGTCTACTCAACACTCACTCACTAGGAAATGTGAGGATAGGTTGCCTGCTGCACAGTTGTTCTCATCACTTATATGCAGGGGTCATCTGATGGACATAGTAATGTTATTGGTAGAGCACCAATTGCAGAGAACCCAACAGGTATATGTCCTGTGCAAGTGGCGGGGGGGCAATTCTACAATCTGACATATGCACTGCCCTCTTATTGGGTCTGGTTAATGCAGCTACAAAAGCTAATCCCTCAAATGCCATGTTGATTGACCGAGTGAGTCTTCCTTTGTCTGCAAATGCTCAGCTGACATATTGTAATCATCTAATTCTATCTCTGGCAGAATGATGGTCATGATCATCACCAACTTTCCATCCACATTCCAAATGCCCTAGCAAACCCATTCACCCACATTCCATAGCCCTCCCACTAGGCACTAATCCAAGGCCATGATGTCGAGCCTGCGCCATCTTCCCCTCTAGGTTGAAACATGCTTGCCCAAACCAGATGTCAAATGGGGCATCAATGGCACTACACCATTCAGCTCATTCCCTAAATGGGCCTTCTCAATCTGTGTGGCCCCATCAAAGCTTTAGCCACATCATCCACAGCAACACCACATATGCACCCTGCCACTCCACTTGCTTATCCTTTGATGATCATGTACTAAGTGTCAAACCTTGTAGCAGAGGATTTAATGGTGAGTCTCTATCAATCATATACTGACATGAAAATACATACTCATGCTGCTGCTATGTCTCATAGGTCTGGTATGTAATCTGAGTCCATTAGCTTCTGGGAGCTGGCTTCTCTCCAGAATATTGAACTGATAATTTGATGAGGGAGATGGAGGGCAGGCTGGATTCAGCAGTCATGGTGTTAATTTCCAAGGAGAAATTACAGAGGGGTGGCAAGCAAGAGGGTGTCAAAAGACAAAGGGAAGAGGGGGGGAACATGTCGGGAATCCTGATTCTGTAAAGTTGTGATCTGAGATCTAAGCAATCAGACCGATCAAAGGATGACATAGTAATGTCGAGTGGCTAGGAGATTTTCTACCATCAGTCAAATATGACAGGAGTGGCCCATAACCTGTAGAAAGTCAATCCTAGCATATATGTATAAGTCACTTAGGTGTTTGTGCAACTATCTACTATATATAAGTATCATGTTAAACAAGAAGAGAGTATCATAAAGGTATCCACTGCATGGATCTCTACATGCACCTCAAAGGGACATGCTAAATAGAGCACTCACATCAAAAATCATGCTGATGTCTGTATTCAGCAATATGGTGTTTGCAGATGCTCACAGTGTATTTCTCAACATCCACCAGAGTCATTGATCAGTTCTGATAACAATCTATCAGCACAACAGGCTGAACTAGCACAACCTTTCCCGACCTTCCCCACTGACAATGCACCCAAACCCAATGAGCCCAAACCCAACAACGAGCCCAACTCGCACACCTCGCAAAGTATACATGCCTTCAGAACAACCTCACCCCTCCTTTTGATGTTATTAGCACAAGGGTTTGGATTGCTAACTCAGACCCAGAATAAGAGCTCAGCCCTCCTATGGACATCTCTGTGAGAACAACAAGAAGTACAAATACTTGCTGCACTTGCTACTGTGCTTGTCTGGAAACATGAAGTCATGGCCATTGTGCCGCTTAGCTGGGTGTCTGTGCAAGAACAGCCTCTACAGGTCATTGCATATGCTCACTCTTATAACAATAATGTTTCACAGCAGCAGGAACCTTCTCAACCTAATAACAAGTCAGAACCTTGGGAGATCTCAACTACAGGGAATTGTTGCCTTGATGATGGCCCAGAGAACAGCTCTCTGAAATTTGAGTGGAGGGATGTGAACCCACTTCACGATGAGGCAATGGCCACACTGGCAGCTGCTGCTCACAGTGATCCTTCTTCACTTCTGTCTGGGGAACCCAATGGTTATGCCACATTTGATTTGTATGTCCAGGTCAAAAAATTCAAGCCAAACCTGTCTCATCCCACTTTAGGGATGACTGGCCCTTTGACCACCACACCACAATTGTATCAATGATGTTGAATTACTCACACTTGGGAGCCAATGGGCCAATTGAGGTTCCCACACTCTTTCAAACCTATATCACTGCTGCATGTGCTCTGAAAATCAAATGCTGATTCGATGATCCACTTTCCACACCCTTCATGGAGTCTTTCCATGGTAGCAACTTATCTTTCAAGTTCTGCAATTATGTTTACCTGGAAAGGTATACTAAATCAGACCTATATCTATGTGAGATAGTGGACACAACAATGGGCTTCCCTACTTTGCAGGCAAACTACCTGCCTTGCTCACACAAAAAGCAGTAGTAGGCCTGGGCAGGCCATCCAGCCCATTCAAGCTTTACACCACAGAAACCTCCACCAAAATTCATTGGCTCTAGTGTTGCCATAGCTTGAGCTGTGTTTTTTGCTATCTTGGGAAATAAATTACATAAAATCACTAAAATATTTGAGGAGATAGATCCCATCAAAAGCCAAGGGGTCTCCTGCCAATGGAGAAGTGGTTCCTGAGATATTCTGGTGGCTTTGAAATGGCTTGGCTTGAGCCATTTCAAAGCCACCAGAATATCTCAGGAACTGCTTCTCCAATTGCTTAGAGTTGGCAGAACTGAGGCACCACCACCACATTCCTTTTCAATCTCGGTCTTAGTGTTGCCATGGCTCAGCCATGTTTTTTGCTACTTTGGGAAATAATTCCAAAAATATTTGAGGACCTAGATTGCATGATAAGCCAAGGGGTCCTCTGCCAACTCTAAGTGATCTGACCACTGGTTCCCATGTTATTTAAGCGGCTTGGATGGTGGCTTGCAAGCTGCATTTTAAGCCACTTACATAACATGGGAACCGGTGGTCGGATCACCTAGAGTTGGCAGAGGACCCCTTGGCTTATCATGTGATCTAGGTCCTCAAATATTTTCAGACTTTTAGCTATTTTATTTCCCAAAGTAGCAAAAAAAAACGGGGCTGAGCTGTGGCAACACTACTTGGTCTTCAGAGCCTGCACTTTCTCAACACCAGCTGGATCAGCCACAGAGTTCTCTGTCTTCTGTTCTGAAGGATCAATCTCATCTAAGTTGTTGAACCATGAACCAGTGTTCGGGGTAGAACTGGCATCAGGGGAACTGGTGGAGCCGTCCTGGTGCTTTGTTGCAGGAGCAGCTGGCTGAGTTGGGGTGAGAACATCATTAGGAGAGAGAAGCTCTGGATCTTTTGGCAGTAATTCCACCTGAGTTCAAAGATGCTTCACCTTGCAGACCATATTAAAGGGTACTTTCAGAAGCAAAGAAAGTGGTGTATCAGCATGTGATGGAAGAAGCTCTTCAGAAACCAGGTGTCCAGGAATGACGATCTTGGTGATGGTGACTACAACTCTTGTCTTCATAACATTGATTCCCTTGTACTGTTTGGGGCAATCGGGAGCTAGATGTCCATGTGCCACCACAAGAGATAGGTCAGGAGAGAATAATGATACGGGTGTTCCTCCAGATGTGGTGCTGTCAATAGGCTTTCTGACATCAGTGGCTGATAGTACCTTGAACATAAGCCAAGTGGCATAGACAACTCAAGTTGCATAAGTGACATGGGTTTCAGGGAGTTCTTTGTTCTCCCACTTGGTGCTGATGCAAATGGCAGGGTCCTTAGGTAGATACTGCCCCAAAACAGTGGCTGCAAGGTCTGCAAGGAAAACAGTTGCCTTTGTTGTGGCATTTTGAGCCTTAGCCATAGTGCCAAGATAAACAACTCCAACAAACTGAGTGTCCCTCTCAGCTGAGAATTTACAATCCCAAAAAAGTTTTGTGAAATTGCCTGCAACTTTAAGCCCAACTTTTTTGATGCAAGGTGCATGGAGAAAGGCAAGCAGGCTAGATGAAAGCTTCCCCTCATGCCAGCAAGAGCCAAGCTGCGGTACATTCAGCAATCATGCAGTTTGAAATGGTCAACCATTACTGACTCCTGAGACACTGACCTGAAGCAAGTATATCTCCTTTTCTTGGGCAATGGAAATGACTGCAACCTGCCCATGAATCGATGAGCTCCAGTCAACTGACCACTCCATATCCATTCCTACAAACATCTCTTCACCATTGGAGATATCATCCATTAGGCTACTCAGCCAGCTTTCAATCTGGAAAGACAATGAAAGAATAGTGATGTGCCAGTCAGGGGGGCATTCAAGCTGCTCATATGCAGAGTGATCTGGAATGGGGAGAACATCTCTGCAGATGGAAGGGAAGATGTTCTCCAACTCCATTTTGTCAGCCCCAACATTATCTGTGAAGACCAGTTCAACTGGGGCATGTCCATAGGCTTTGAGAGATTGGGGAATGGTGGCCAGTGCAGACATGTACTGATTGTAGGCCTTTGTAGGTGTTAGAACCATTGAATTGATTTCATTGTATTCATTAGTGGTGGAATGAAGGGCACCAAAGACTGGGACACCATTCTGCTTTTCTAAATGCTTCACAATCTGCCAAAAATGTAAGCCACATGGACTGGGACATAGGATATCACCTCGGATACCTTAAAGCTATGGTCTATCTCATGCACTTGGGCAGGGAGCATTCCCATATACTGGTCCATCACAGGTGCATGAACTGTGATGAATTTGACATAGAAAGTCTGAAAGTAATTTGCACTTGGTGAAAACCCTGCAAACCCATCTTGATCATCAAAGGAACTGAATGGTTGGAAGTTGGCAAGAAGGAGCTGTCCAGAGGAGCATAAATGAGCATAAATAAGCTCAAGGTATTGCAATTTCAGGAGCTCATAGCGACAGATGTGGTGCATTCTGATCATGTTCACAAAGGGGTCTGGGCCCATGCAATGCAAAAAACAGTCATGAAGCAGAGCAGCAAGGTTGTCAGTGATGCCACCACAGTATGTGAGGTGGTGGGTAAAATGCATGGACACCAAATGGGGGAGAGCACTGAGCAATGAGGGGCTCCAGCTTTGGTATGTCTTCTTGCAATTGGGATGAATGCAGGCATAGTGGTGACCTATGATGAAGATGCACTGATCAAGGTCAACAACCCACCAAGGTGCCTTGGGCCATCCCCTAGCCTGGAGGAAGATGGTAGTTCCTTTTGTGCTCTTGCGCCCTGCCGAGCAGCAGGATGGACAGGGAATACAGCCAGCAAGCAGGTGGGGAATCCATACAAAGTAGCATGGCAGATAGAAATCTTTGGGAGTTGGTTGAAACTTTTGATGCGAACGGAAGAAAGGGGACAGTCGAAGAACATGTTTCGTTCATAGCACATCAGCATCCTGGAGGGGTTCAACTTAATTACCAGTCACTCATGGGTGTCTGCATAGTCTGTTTTTAACCAGTTTGGCATTGCAGACCTCTCATGCTTATTGGATGGGATGGAGCCATCCAACTCCTCATCATCAGGTACTGCTTCAACAACATCTGCATCAAGACTGCTACTAGCATCGCTGCTAAGTAAGTAATCAACTTCCTCGTTGTTATCAATGTTGCATATCCCTACACCTATTTATTTGACAGAATGATAATGAGAAAATTGATCCAGAATGCAGCTGGCATACATACCTGCCACAGTCCCTCCTGATCCAATGCCACAACCCAAGCCCAACCCCTTGGGCGGCAACCACACATACACCCACTCTCCCAGCTTTGATCCCTCAAGTGGATGAGCAGCAGCACTGGGTGGCCCCTGTTGAGATGAAGGCATGCCTGACAAACACAAAGGCACATCCATTAGCCAAGGGAATCAGCGAGAAGAGAAACATAACATCTTCAATGTTGAGCATCCTTTTATTTGGCAGCCCCATCATGTCCAGCACGTCCATTGCTGGTGTACAGTCAACGGGGCTATCAGTGTCCCATCCCTCCCTCTGCTCACTGACTCCAGCTTGCCCTGAGCCTCCATCCACAACCTCACCCTCCCCACTACCACTGCAGGGTGAATACTTGGGTTTGTCAACAGGTGGCACAATCCTGTGAGATGTCAGTCCCTGAGAATCGACAGAGTCTGGTGAGGATGGTGAAAATGAGCTGCAAAAACCAAAGAAAAACACAATGAAAGAGCTTACCGGCACATCAATCATCAGCTCCACCACCACCTAGAGGGGGAAGCACTCCTACACCAACCATTGTCATCTCGTACATCATCTGCCCAGCATCTGGACATGTCAATGCAGATTTGGTTAGTGAACCCAAAGGTGGGTTGTGTGATGACTTACCACCAGTGTTGGCACCTCCTGTGGGATCGGCTGCATCCTGTGCATGTTGTCTCTCAGGCTCAGGCTGAGGAGACATGACGGGAGTGGGAGTGGGAGTTCCTGGCTTGCTGTACACCCCTGGATGGCAGTCGGAACCCTACTACTGCCTCCACAACGCATGTTGCCATCGCCATCATCAGGGTCACACAATGATGCAAGGGGGTGTCGGAGTTTGAATTTACCATATCAGGATGGTTAGTTAGTCCTCGCCCCAAGCCTCTTAATTTTTTTTGGAAGTCACATGATAATTGTACCCGAGGGCCCTATGGCACCTTCCTGATGCAAAAAAAAACTTACAACAAGCCCCTTTTAGGAAGCAGGTGCCAACTGAGTGGGCAGAGGTGCACAGAATGACTGATCAGGTAAGAGACTACTATATTAAGCATGCACATAAGGTACTGAAACAAAGAAGGAACCAACAGTGGATGAGGATGGACGTGTTCTCTGTCCAGACTGTAAAACCCATGTCAGAACTGGGAATGGTGGGGTGCAAAATTTTCTGCAGCACCATCGTGGAACAGCTCAGTGTGCAGCAAATAAAAAGAAGCAGCCCCACATGAGCTGCTTTGGAAAATCATGAGCACTGAGCAGCAGTTACTGAAGGAAGTGTGGGAGAACCATCGTAAGGAGAAGAAGACATGCAAGTCTAAGAAAAATCAGTCAACATCTTTAATTATATAAGAGGTGCATAGCTCACGGCTCACCTTGCGGTTAGTTTGTTCAGTTCTACTTTGGTCCTAAGCACTCAGCACTGATGCATGACCAGGAATGTTGCTGAAGATGACAGATCTGATGTAGAAGCTCAGTATGACCTTTATCAAGATGGAGAGGCAGAAGATGATGAGATTGGAAGTGATCATGCAGAGGATGAGCTTGTCGAAGAAAATCTAGACTCAGTGTTGGACATGAACGATGCTAGATGGTGCTTACCAGCTCTCTCATCTCCAATGCCAGGGCCAACACCACCTCAGGAAGCTCCTATGAGTTCAGTAGCACCACCCACATCAACTACAGACCCACCGGTATCAGATCCACACCCAGATAACCAAACAGATGATGAGCATGACCACTTCATGCTTGACAGGCCGGCAATGTGCATTGGATGAAAACAGAGGGCCAGAGACTTGCAGGCCATCCTGGAAGTTTGTACTTGTGGCAGCGCTGTGACGCACAAAGAAATATCGAGAGCACAAAGTGTTATCGAGTGTACCATGGTAGGATGCGAGACTAGATGGGTGAGTGAAAGGTTTTCTGTACAGTTGAACCACAGGTTGATAGTGCATCCAGTACCACCTACATTGTGTCAATCTAGAGTATGTCGTCAATGGCTGGGCTTGTGAAGCATGTGAGGCGAGCAGAAACAGTCAGAGACATGGTGGAAAGCGACGGCGAGGGTAATGCGATAATGGCGGCGATAAAATTTCCTTATATAGTAACAACTTCTCACGCCTAGTTAGTTAGTTCCCCCACCAAGCCCGTTAAAAAAAATTCGACCTGATATGCTTAATTTTTTTTCTGACACCCCCTTGCGATGATGACGGCTGTGCTGCAAGGAGGAAATGAATGAAGGGAAGTCAAGATCAGTGAATCTCACTCACGGGTCGTTGTCTCCGGCTCTGGTTTCCTGCGCTTCTTCGGAGGACCACCACCCTTTGGAGGTCGACCGACATTTCCTGCATTGGGTCCATTTCGTGACCCTTTTGGGCGACCAACGGGTCGCTCTGCTGCTTCTGAAGAACCTGGCATGTCTGTCCTGAGAAGTCAATATCTAGATTTTTGAGTCGAGGTTGTCGTTCGTCAGATGAGTCTCGGGTTTTTTCTTTTTCGGTTGCGGTAGGGAGTCGCGTATGTCCCACGTTCAAACTCCGCTATGTTTCAAACTCGGTTAGGACCTATTGGCGCGCACCTATAGTATGACTGTCGAGCGAAAAATGAAAGATCAATAATCAATCAGCGTATATTGGATGTATGGTAATGGTACAAAGAGGCATATTATTCCAGATGGTAAAGCATGAGGAGAGAAGAGAACTCTATGGACGTCTTGCCCAACGAGAATAGTGACCGACATCATCTCACGCTGCACCCGGTGTTGCAGATCTTCGTAGATCAGCTGTCACCTATCTATCTTACCGCTTCACTCTGGTGGTAGAGTGAGAAGGACATAGAGGTAGGACCTGAAGAGACTTATAAAGGCGAAATTGGGAAATTGACTGGCATTCCAGGTCACTCAATTGTCCTACACTCACTTCGCTTCGCTCTGCTCACTTGATTACCCTATGCAAAATTTATCTGCAATATCAATTATCAATCATAAGATAGTAGATTCTCGGTTTCGTACCAGCTACAATCACAACGTTATAAACTAGGCTATATTTGATTCCCAACGAGAAGTCCCTCCCTCCAGGGTGGGGCAGGGCCATGAAGGACATCGCTATGCTCAACCCAGTGGTAACAATCCTCGCCCCCGTTCCAAAAAGGCTTCATCCGCCGCACCGCTTTCAGTGTTTGCACATCTTTTCGCGGGTGCTCTCCGAGGAAGTCACGAGAACTCAAAAGGAGGGCATACGAAGCTTTGTGGGCAGCGTCGATTCCGCGGTATACCGTTGGGGAGCAACCATACACAAATACGTTGTATCTGGCATGCCCCTCTTTGGGATGGTGTCGTCGGCCATGTTGAGGGATGTATATCTTGGACGGCGTTGAGTGATCTGGACTTCCCTCAATCGGTGGTGGAGTGTGAGGGCGAGGGTTGGATTTCTTTGATGACGATGACGAAGAGTAGGAGTCTGGCTTAGATATAGAGGTGGTCTGAGCCTCGGGAGGTTTTACTTGTAATCCGAGCTCCATAATCAGGCTAACGTACGGCCGGTAAGATGTAGGGATCGACCCGTGTGTGCATTTCCCTAGCTTTTTCGGGAAAAAATTGACCTCGGCTTGATCAATGGAGAGTTTAGCAACAGTACCGCCTTTGATCCGTCGCTTAAACTGTACAAGCACACCAGTCATGACATGCTCGCACAGCCGAGTGTCCCACAAGAGGACAGGTAAGATACAGTCGACGGTGCGTTGGCCGTTCCGGCACATGATCGCCATGTGGCGGATGAAAGCTGCCCATGCCGCGGCGGAGGTTGTGCCGGTGTCGTCCGCCATTTTCCCAAAATGTGTGAAGCAGATGAGAGCGTGCTTGAATGCCTCTCTAAACGACATTCCCTCCATATTATCCGGGGTGCTGTCAAGAACCATATCTGCGCACTCGTCGACGAACAACGCTTCGATGAAGGATATAAGGCGGCATCCAGCGCTGAAATTAGGAGGCATTTTCTGGGGACGATTACTTTGTTCTCGCTCGACAGTGCGATGGTAGGCATCGAGGAGAAGTTGACGTCCGGTAAGCTCCCCCAGTTCTCCACGATCGAGCAAGCCAGTTTCGAGAATGGTGGTAAGCGTTTCGACTGCCATGAATGGAACTTGCCTCCTCCACGTCCAGAGTTGCTGGGCAGCAGCCTCGGCAAGAAGGGGTTCGGAAGGGTATCCAGACCGCAGGTACTCTCGGTGATCAGGAATAGAATATGCGAACCGCATGTGGCTCTCAACCAGACCGGCCTCTACGATTTGCACTTTTTCACGACGAGGCTCAAAGTCCAGTGACAGTTGGACATCTAGAACTGCCAGCTTTGCAGCGGGTAAGAAGGTATCGTAACTGAAGTCGATATTGCGAGAAGCAACAAGCTTCGCACGTGCTAATTCTATGAGCCCTGTATGGAGGACAGATGCATTCATCCCGGCTCCTCGTAACAGTGTCCAAAATCTATTGCAACAAGCCATCAAGCACGTCAATCTGAACAGTGAAAAAATTACACCCACAGTGGTCTCCCAAATTGCGCCATGAATGGAATTGTGCTAATATCTTTGAGAGTCAACTCGCCTGGCTTGACCATGAGTTCACCGCAGCAGTCAAAGGGTGTTTCGGTAATTGGTGCGTGTGTAACGGCTTTCCCACCGCGGATGCGAGCGGATCTGGCAAGGGCCTGTGGCGAAGCGAACTGGGCTAAGCTCGAATTTGTGGATAGGAAAATGCAAAAGATGGGGAACGCTAAAAATTGGTTGAGACACGAGCATAGAAAGTCGTAAAGCGTCTTCTCGTCATCGTTCTTGGGCACCACTTTGGTGAGGGGGTGTGCTTCGTCGAAGTAGATTACGAGTTTGACTTGCTGCGACCCAACCCAGCTATCCAGCTTGGTGATGAGTTGTCCCAGTGCGAGTCTTGCTGATTCCGCAGCGGCAAACTCAAGAACCGTCTTCACATCGTAGTTGATATGATCAGAGTCTTCAGAGACTTCAGATCGCGCTCGACGTTTCGCGAGCAACTCTTCATGCTTCTTCTGGATTTCAGGAAGAATCTGCCGACGCAATGATTAACTGCGATGTTCCTTGCCGTCTTCACGGATGCGCACCTGAATGGGGTTATTGGCGCCGTCAATCGCTGCTTTGTATAATTCTCTGCGTACGCCTTCAAGGTGACTTGACCACCACTTGGCCAGATCTTCAGCGGTTCTAGTTCGCTTTGACCTCAGTTCTTCCCCGCACTTCTCTAGTTCGCCGCCGACTTGCGTAAATACACTAGCGAGAAACTTGAGATAATTGGTTTTGAGGACATGCTGATCATCCGATACAGAAGTGATAACGAGGTAGTCGCGGACAGCATCATCGGGGATGGGGAACGCCAGGTCTGTGTTTGTACATTAGAAGCACCCTAGAAAGTCGAAAAAGCAAGGACCTTGTTTATCGCGCTTTTCTCGTAGATTAAATGGGATGGTGAAGACCAAGTTCGCTTGCTCGTGTACCATGCGAGATTTTCCCGTTCCAGAACTTTGAACGATGGCGATTTGGTTAGAATATGCTTTTTCTGTTCGTGGGATGGCGTTGATATTGGCGAATAGGAGTCGATGATTGTTTCCCAAGTAAATATCACGCCAGGCGGACTGTAGAGCTTTGGAAATAGGGTTGGCTCAGCAAAAGAAGAGCTAGAACAAATAAATACCGTCTTCTAGAGAATCGTGTCCATAGAATAAGCTGTTATAAACCACAACAAATGCACCAATTACGCACTGGTCAGATCTACATCATCGTTGGGGGGTAAATGGCCCCTTTTTGCTACAACCTAGCCGTCATCACCAATCCCAACAAAAGAGCACGGGGAATCGCTTACGAGCTTCTCGCATCCGAGGCCAGAGGATCTCTTCAATGATGATTAGAGGCCCAAAAAGAGGAAACATAGCACAAAAAATGCACCCAATTGTCGCACTTCTTTGAATGAGGCTTCTTTCCATGCTTTTTGTAGGATCGCACTGATGGACGGTTGTCGCGTCAGCAGTTCCTCCGCTTCTTCTTCTGTAAGAGTTACGAGTCTGTTGTCTCCAAGGGTAGTAATAGATAACAGTGCAGGCAAATCTGGCTCCCTATTAAACTCCCGAAAAAGTCTGAAATGCTTCATGAGCTTCGCATCTAGGGGCTTGTGATCGTCATCGATGAAGCGATCGCGCTCGCGAGATACCCGAGTGACCGATGGAGTAGCATCACGGAATGTGGCCTCGCGTGGTGGATTCAGATCGCCCACAAACAAATGGGCGAAGTCTTCAAATAAAGAACTCGTCGGGTCCATGGTGGAACTGAGGTTCGCCGTCATTGACCAATGATGGAATGATGACGCAACTTCAATTTATCGTCGTTCAGATAGAGTATGAATAAGCAAAGCAGCACGAGGAAAGAATAGATATTGTTGCGTCTGGGCCACTTCATCAAGTTGAAGGACATTGGTAAATAAATGTCAACAACGCGCTCATTCTGAATCGCCACTACTTACTATCTCTGCGCTTATATCTATCCATTGACGCGTGTGTCCTGGTTTTCCAGGCGCACAACACTCTTCTAGTGCTGAATTTGCAAGTTGTAATGTTGCAATGGTATGCTCCTGGGTTGTCCGTTGTCATCATCTTCATTTTTTGTTTGCTGATTATTGTTTTACATTTCATCGACCGTTACAATTGCACCGAACATCTGGCGAGTCACCATCGCGCATCAAAAAATCCTGTTCACTTCGCTCAGAGAGGGAATGCTAGGTTGAGGGATACTAAGGTGCATCATCATTAAAGATCTGTAACTTACTGCCTTTCAACTTGCCTTATAGTAGCGACATCGCACCTGGGCACACTACACAGATGACAAGCGCGCACTCCTTCCACGCTCATCCCCAGCTGCAATATTTCTGCGCTCATCCCCAGCAGCCCGTATCCGCGCTCTTTCCACGCTCATCACAGCAACAATGGTCAACCCCGTCTCCACCCGTCGCATGTGCAGTATCTACCACATCTGCAACTGTCAGCGTGTGCCTCGCTTACAGCTGCCAGCCCCGGTTAGGAAAAAGGAACACAGTGGGAGTCAGCCAAGTCCGAGCCTTCATGGATCTGGTAATCGGCCGTCACTCGCTGTAATGACTATCAGTTTGGACTGTAACGACGTGCATTCAAGATGCCACTGCGAACGTTCACAATGCTACGAAATTATTGTACCTAGGACTTCAGTTTCTTATCATGGAAATTCCAGCCTTCCCTGCAATCTTTCGTGGGGTGCTGGCTATTGCGGCCAGGACACGAACATAGTCCGCAATCCTGGCAAGGATTTTTGCAGAAACGATGGCTGTTGGAACCGCTACAGCCTGGTCGTCCACCCTTCTGGCATGTGCGCTTTTTTCGAGTGGGCGGTTCGTCTGCAGAGGGAGCCTTTCGCTTTGGAGCTCCCGTGATAGGTGCATTCGTCGAGGATGAAGTCTGAGATGACGAGCCTTCATTTGCAGCGTTAAGTGTTGTCTCGGAGGTTTAGGGTTAGGGCTTGTTTCGAGTCAGGGCCTGCATTAGTCTGAGCAAAGAGAGGATTCTCCTGCATCAGCTTCTTGAAAAGCACCTTTTCTGCTGTAGTATGGACCACTATAACAGCATATTTTGACCCTTGTTGTCTTGCTAAGTATGAGTTCTTGCTTTTGGAGTCAAATTGGTGCTGATAGCTTTCAATATTGGCTGTTACACATATAGAATCAGGAACAGGAAGAATTCCAATTTTTTTCTCACCTGCTGGGATGTATAAATCTCTGTTTATCCAGCCTGTTAAGGTTTGTGACTCAGGAATAAGATGCTGAGTTGATTCGAGCAGCAGCTGAAGAGAGTTTGTTAACCTGACATCAAAATGGCCACAATACACAAATCCACAACAATTGACAGTGCCAACCTGATTAATTCAAGTTTGTTGCATATGAAATAGATATGAAGTGAAATATTATCATGCACCACTAAGTTATGCATTAGAACAAAGTCACATAGTTGAGTTGAGGCATGGCGTGCAGAAGCACCAGAGATGGGAAGCCATCTCCACCCAGAGTGATGAACCCCACCTTCAACACTGTTGGTCCCTTGCACACACTGGTAGAGTGGGAGATTTCCATGCTTCTTGTCAACTCCAATTTGGTAATACAGTGGGATATTGTGTGGATCAGAGAGAAGACCACTTTGAATTACTTTCAGAACATTTTGTGCATCCTTCCAAGCTTGAGCATTAAATAGTGGTTGCTTCTTATCCGAGTCTAGAAGTGGTCCATATGAGCTGAAGACCTCTTTAACAAGAGGGTAAAGTAGTTCTGGAGGTGGAATGATCCTCTTGCATCACTTCCACAGCCAGCAAGCATTGAACTGCAGTACCTCTTCCCAAGAAGAATTAGTCGACTCAAGATATGCAGAAATACGCATCTTGTCCTCCTTGTCAGGAATAAAAATGGCATCATGTAAAGCATGCACAAAGGGGTGGTGACACCCATGTTCCTTCAAAATCTTGATTCGTGCCATACCATGCCAGATGTCCATTAATACCTGGCTATGGATTGAGGATGGCCATGCTGAAGGATTCACATCAATTTCTTCCAGCAACTTCAATCCATCTTTCATGCTTTGTATGTCCATCTTGACTTTGGAACCCCCATCAACATCTTGATCCTCAGTAATATCCTGAGGTTCATCAACCCCCTCCATCCAGTCTGCTTCTTTAGGCACTGGCTGACTAAAGAACTGTAACAACTGATGGAAGTTTTGATTGGCCAACTGTGAGGATTGCTCATCTGTGGAAGGTCCAGTGGATGGGGGCACACTAAAGGGAGGTGGTGGATGCTTCACCTTGTTCTAACCAGTATTCCCAAATGCACCGGGTAGTAGGTCCCCTTGTGTGTAATCGAGACATTGGATTTGTCAATTTTATTAGATGCATTTGGTTGTATTTGGTTGTGACTATATAAGTTCATCTGATTGGTCAGTTTTAAAGATACATTTGGCTTTGTTTGGTTGGCACTATATATATTTCTACTCGCCTCCCATGGTACAACTGCAGTCAGTCATGTGATTCTCTCCATTTTCTCATCTTTCATATATCTCAAATGAGTATAACTGCTGTGAGTCATGTGATTCTCTCCATTACTCATCTCTCATCTTTTATATACCTCTATGTCAAGTGAGTACCACTGCAGTGAGTCATGTGATTCCCTCTATCTTCTGCAACCAGTTCCCATGGCCCATCTCCACCTCTCCGAAAGCTCACCAGTCACCTGACATCACACAAGGTCTTAACTATGTGTTGCCTCTCCCTCTTCCCTTTGCAGACATGGCCATGTATGCAAGTGGTCCCCTCCCCCCCCCTCTTGCCTGTCCCTTGTTGCTTCCCTGTTCTCTCCTCCCTTTCTTTCACCTCCCACCATCCTGATGAACTGGGGAACCATAGGGCCAAAGGCCTGCATAACCACATCTGTGTTGGTTTCTTATGGAGGGCCATATAGTTCCACCTCTGGACATCACGCAGGGTATATGGTGGTGCTTCCCATCGGCAGCATGCAGGTGATATATACATGCAGATTTCTCTAGTTTAGACATGTCACATGTAGATATGTTCAGGGTTACCAGCTATGATCATAAAAAGTGAAAAATCATGCATACAACAAATTCCTGGTTAGCCTACCACCTGTTTCCCTTGTGCCTGGAGAGAAAATACATGACCCTCATTGCCATCTCGTCTTCTTATCTCACCCTCCACTCCTTCCTAAGATCCAAAAAACCAACATTAGTAAGTCAACATATCCCAATAAACTTACAAAATTTAACACCCCTAGAAGAATCCTTCACCTTCCCTCCATGATTTGGAGATAACAGCAGCACAGGTACATGACTGTCCAGTCAGACTCCTGACTTGTGGCCAGCATCATCTTGTATCAACTTGAACTCGAGGTGCAGTCCGGGAGCTGCAGCTTCAGGTCATTGAGGCTTTGGAAGATGCATCACATATCAGCGACTGCAAAAAATGAATACAAAAATAAAACTTGGCCATTGGACATGATCCCAAATGACTGTGTTGCAGGCTGATAGTTTGTACATGGATCCATCTGACCTGAAAACATCAAGAATTCAGACATGTTAGCAGGGAGATGCATTGGAACACTCAATTTGAATGTTTGCATTTGTGGACCCTCTCATCATAATGATTAATGTCTTCTGTCATACTAGTAACATCAATTTACAAAATCATCTACATGCAAACCTGAAACTCAAGGTCAGGATGAGGATTCTAACTGTATATTGAATGAAACTCACAAATATCACTCCCTTTGATCATGATTTTCGTACACTCCACAGTTTTCTAAGAAAATATATGATAAGTAAATTACACAAAAGATGAATGAATAACTCATGTGAATCAAAGCTTGCAATATTGGTTGTGAAACAGGGTGTGAGAAGCCCAGTACTGCCCACCATTTGGGTATGCCTCAGGTGACAAGACAATAGGGTAGACGTGGAGGAGCGTCCTCATTGAAATGCTCATACTGTCCAGGGTTAGGGTTAGGGTTAGGGTTAGGGGTTAGGGTTAGGGTTAGGGTTAGGGTTAGGGTTAGGGTTAGGGTTAGGGTTAGGGTTAGGGTTAGGGTTAGGGTTAGGGTTAGGGTTAGGGTTAGGGTTAGGGTTAGGGT